>CM061260.1:68512500-78512500 GCA_030848825.1 Tadarida brasiliensis
TTCCTAGCTGTTTCTATTCTTTAAATTGTAAAAATAATTTTTATTATTCTCTGTTTAAAAGGCACTGAACTTGGAATCAGGAGACTTGGTTTCTAGTCTCAATTCTGTCATTTAGCTAGCTTGATGACTTCAGGTAATTCATTGAACTCTGAATCAGTTTCTTCATTTTAAATGTGAAGAGTTAGGTTTGATGCTCTGTAAAGCCCCTTCCAGTGTGTATGTCTAGTATTTGGCATTGTGTGTGTGTGTCTCTCTCTCTTATATATAAATACCTACATGTATAAACTTAACTGCATATAGGTTTCATACATCAATAACCTAAGTTATTCAACAGAATTCATATGGAAATATTCAAGAATGGGATTAATTTCCCCCGAATAAGGCAATTTAATTTAGCCAATAAATAAATAAATGGGAGCTCCTGTAGGTTCTTGATCAGGGCTGTTATGATAAAAGCAGTATTTTCAAAGGTGCTGTTAGACAGCAGTCTACAGAATGGACCAGAGTGGAAGAAATCTGGAATAGAGACCAGGTAGGCATGATGCCATGGTTCAGGATGAGATAAGACACATCCAGAGTATAGTGAGAGCATCAGAGATGCAGTAGAAGCAAATCAAGTGAAGATCCTGAAATATATATTTGTTCAAATAAAACATCTGAAAAGATTATTACAAACCATGAAAGAGGAAAAATAAATGCCTAGTAAACATGTGAAAAAGTATTTTAACTTACTAGCACTCAAAGACATGATTTATAAAAATCATAATTCTCAATGCTGGTGAGTGTGCAATAAAAATGGCATTCATATAATAGGGATAATGGGGGTATATATATTGACATAAAATTCTGTAAAGTAATATGGCATTATAGTATCAAGAACTTTTTTGTTAAATGTATCCTTTGGCCCAGTAATTTTACTTCTAGGAATCTATCTATAGGAAATAAAACTCAGACATAGATTTATATAATAAGATATTCATCACAATGTCATTTATAAAAGTGAAAGAAGAGAACAACAATTTTAAATATTTAATCAGAAAAAAATATTAAATCATGGACCATCCATGTATATTATTGCATATAATAATTATTAATTATATAGTTATTAAAGATATTTTAAAGTATTTTTAAACTAGGAAATTCTCATGAAATAACATAACTAAAAATATCTGATTCAAAAGAAATGTGTATACGTAACATGATCCCAAATTAGAAAAATGAAAGTATTTGGTTATAATAAAAGGAAACACATTAAAATGTGAACAATAGTTCCTCTGTATGGTAGAATTAAGTGATATTTTATTTCTTTTTTCTTAAACTTTCTAAATGTTCTAGAAAAATACTCTGAATAAAGAAAATAAAAATTTGAACAACAAATAAATCTAATTAACTCCGAATTTGATAATAATCCACCTTTTAAAAAGAATGCATGTCTACTATTTGTCACCTCTTGAAAGGATTCAGATGTTTTGCTTTTCCTATTTATTAAGCTTCTGAAATAGCTACGCTAGAGATTTTAGGAGTCATATCATATTGACTATGATGCATATTTTCTGAATTATATCATATTGTTTCTATTGCTCGATGTTTTTCAGAGCCTTTTTTTTTTCTTTTGGATTCCTGTATATTTGCCTTAGGTTGTCAGCCTGCACTTTGACATTCCAGAACCTCATTTTTCTTTGGCCATCAGTCAGTTCTGACATTAATATGTTCAAACCACATTGACTTGTATATGAGATTATCACAAAGGAAGAAATCTAGATCACGCTTTATGTTTTCAATTGTTTTTAACTTCTAAATTTCTCACTGTATAAAAATTTCATAATCTAATAATAGAATTTTGAGTAATTGAATCATGAAAACAAAGTAAAGGACACAGCCAGTATCACTATAGAGTCACTTTTATTGGGTGGAACCAATACTGATAACATTTATCAGACAGCCATCTTGAGAATAGAATCTCGGCTGCTCTTTGTAAGAGTGAATAAACATAACAACTTACTGGCTTGTACCCAGAATTTAGCCAAAAAGAAACCCAGTTGGATGCCAGAAAGAATGAACCAGATAAAGTTTTATCGGCTCAAAATATTCAATTAACTTAGTCTGCCTCTTTTCTAACAAAACTGTATAAATAAAAGTGTTATTTTTTTTAAGTCTAAATTCCTTACACTAGCCAATGGCAAAGTGCTGGAGTAACTAAAAATTTCCAGACCGCACCCTCTTTTTCTTCTTCTGCCAGGAGAATGAACCACTCTCTCCCCTGACTACAAGTTAACCCAGAACCATGTGTACACAAACTCATCTCTTTTTCAGAACTCTAAGTCCAGTGAAGGCAGAGGCTGTGTCCTATTTGTCTTTGTCACTTCAGGTCTGGCAAAGTGCGTGATTGTTGAATGACCTAATGAAAGAGCTGCAGTTTAATTTAGATGGTTTTAGTAACTATGAAAATAATCTAAGGAAAAAGTTACTTGGATACAAATGCTCACACCCTATGTATTATTATATAACCAGTTTTGCTAGCATTTAGGCAAGTTCTTTTACAAGGATGCTATCACCAGATCATGAACATCTTTGGGAGTGAACATCTTTCAAGAACATATTTTCCTGCAAAGCTATGAGTAAAGCAGTGTAGTTGTTAAGAGCTCGTGCAATGATTAATGTGACACCCACAACAAGTTACTAAATCTCTTTGAATCTCAATTTCCTCATCTGAAAGATGGGAACAGTAATAATCCTTACCTCGTAGTCCTTGCTGTGGGGATTGGATGCCATCTCATATTAAACAGCATCATGCCTGGCTAGGCCCTTGGGCCATTATTACTAGAATTAGTACCTCCCAGGAAAACGGCTTGTATTTGCACGTGCATTTTGACAACGAGGACGGGGGTATAGGTATACCAGCAGGGCTCTCAGTGGATGTAGAATTACAGAGCTGAAGTGCATGAACCAGTGCTATTCAGGCTTCAGTAGCCTAAGAGTTACTTGGAAAGCTTGTTTAAACTGTAGTTGTTTGAGTTTCACCTCAAGACATACTCATTCAGTTTATTTGCTCTGGGGTGAGACCCTGAAATATGTCCTTTTCATATGCTCCTCATGTGATTCTGGTGTAGCTTGTCCCAGACCAAGCTCTTAGTAACCCTGGAATCATGACTTCCTCCCAGCCTTGATCACCTCCAGCCCCATGGCCTCAATCCCCAGGAATTGCCTGTCAATATTATATGGCTTGGCTGCCCCACCCCCTCACTCTACCCCACTGAAAGCAGAAAAGAAGAATGGAGAAGACAGGGTCAACTGGGAATACTACAGTAAAGTGTCTGTTATTTTCTAGTATTTTGACTAATGATATGCATTCGTCCAAAAGTGAGCTGACTTGAGAAGTAAACCTGAACTTGAGAACAAAAGTTTCCCCCTAAAAACTGTAGGATGACTGGCTATAGAATGAAGTTTATCTCCTCTTATTCCGTGGAATTGTTGTCTATAGAGCTTATAGAGGAATAAGCACAATTGAAGAGCAAAGTGTTAAATGCATGCTTCAATTTAGTCAGTGCGTTTGCACACTGAAGTAATTAGGATGTATTTAAAAGCATTCTGCTTGCAATACTTTGTTCTCCATTTCCTACAAATCAAATTAGTGAGGGCTAGATTTGATTTTGACATCATTTTGAAAATATTTTCTTTTTTATTTTTTTAATTTTCTTAGTATTATATTTTTACAAAGTTCAAAACACAACCAACTGTGACTAAATTCATAAAAACAAAACAAAAAGTTTCATAGTGCAAGAAAATGAAAAACAGCACAGAGTAATATGCAGTAGAACAACGTAAATCATACCTTACAAATGTAGTTGTAATAACACACCTTATCCATGTCTGATCAATTAATAGCAAATGCTTATTCAAATAGTAACTAGCACATTCTTTTACTTTGAGAGCCCCAAATGTAATTTTTCATCTCAGTTCAAATAAATATGAAAAGACAGTCAGATCCACTGAGAAAAATCTTAACTATCTCCTGTTTTCATTGCACTATATGTAATGCAATGAATGAATGGACAGAAAGATTATAAAGGGTGTTTTCTTTGTTTGCTGACAGAGCATTCAAGCAAGATTGTTTATTTTTTAAATAGTTATATTCGGCAGAACCTAGACATGTTGTGGAGCTGTGTGACAAAGACAGACCTGAGCCTGTATCCCAGCTCTCCACATGGTCGGCATTATCTGTAATAAATGAGAAATGATTCCACCTCCCTGAGCCTCAGTTTTCACATCTGTAAAGTGAAGGTAATAATATCTGCCTTGCAGAGTAGTTTTCCTAACATGCAGTAATATACTTGAAGTGCCTGGAGTTTATTATGTACTCAATAAATGGCAGTTATTATTAATGCAGGGAAGAAAATTTGGAGGGATAAGAACTCAAAATCCTCAGAGAAAATAAGACTAAACAAAAAATATTCTGTCTTCTCACTTTCCCACTGATAACAGATTTTATCATAGAATTTTATGGGATTTCTACAAAAGGGATTGTTTTACCTTTATAGTCTCCTTGCCACCCAAATTGTTGTCCTTAATGTAAGTCAGTGATCTCAAAATACATATCGAGAAAGTCCCTTTATACTATGGAAGTGCATCCTTGAATGACTGCAATTACAAATGCAAATTATTATCATATTCTTTTGTTGAAGATAAATAGTACTTTGGATTGGGCACAGATTAGTTAAGTCTAATTTCTGTTATTTTTCTTTACTAATTTTATCGTTTGAGAAGCCTATGTGTTTATGTATAGAAGTAAAGGGAAGATAGAATCAACGAAAAGAGTAGATTCATTGGTGTTTCTTAGGAAGCAGAGATGGCATCGTATTCAACCCTACTATCTTAATAACTAGCTCTGTGTTTCATGTATAGAAAGTGCTCATTCCATGTTTGTTGAATTAAGTAAATGAGCAGAAACAAAATGCTGAGAAAATATTTATATAGCATAAAGAAGCCAGCTCAAGAGCAGTATATGCAGGTAGTAGGCAGAGAGCCTGAAACTCTCTTATGGGCATCACTACCCCTTTAGTTAGGAGGCTCCATGTGGAATAACAGCCATTTTTATTCAGAGCCTCTAATTCTTAACTGGGGGAAGCACCTGAACCAGAAGAGCCAATTGACCTTCATGTCAGAGAGCCATGGCATGACCTTCAGTCAGAGCTGGAAGGGACCATGAGATGTTCTAATCCAAGGGTCTCATTTCTCAGTTGAAGGAACTGAATGACTTGATCAAACATTTGGTGGCAAGGTTTATTGAAACTCAAATTTTGGTTTCCTGATTCTGGTCCAATTCACTTGATATTGTAATGTTGCCTTTATGTCCTCAGACTGTCCCCTTGGGGGTTTCCATATATCCACATTGGCTTCTCTTCCTTTGACCAAGAAGACAATGCAATGGAAGACCAGCAGTGCCACTGATTAGAATCATCTCGCCTATTATGGCACTTTCCATAGAGCCTAAAAGGCCACAATAAAGAGATTCTTTCATTGACTCCTAAATTCTTTTTTTTTTTTTTTTTTTTACCAAGAAACAATCTATATTAAATTGTTACTAACCATTAGCAGTTCATCCAAATTACTTTAGCTCCTTTTCGAGTGATTATTAACTGGAGCTAAAAAGAATGAAGAAGAAAGAACTGTTATAATTTGAATAAGGAGAAAGTGTTAGAAGATTTCTGCCTTCTGGGTTTTACTCAGGAAAAAGCAAGGCCAGCTTGGCTGTGGCAGGAGATTGGGGTCGGGGGTGGCATGTCCAGAGTACCCAGGAAGTAACTCAAGGATTTGAATCTTTGAGAAGGAGAGGGGAGATATGAAGAGGTGAAGCAATAGAAAAAAGAGGGAGTAAAAAAGGGAGAGTATTTCAGGTAGACGTAATAATTTGTTTTTTTGGTTCACTATTTACTATATTTGTAACTCTTGCAGTCAGTGGAGAATCCTTACATTCAGGTCATTCGTCTGTTACAATTTCTATTGCTACTATCAAGTAATGACAAGAATTCCTTGAATCGAGTATAAGTGACATCCATGAAACAAGAAATAAAGCACTTGGTAGGTGAATATCTTCCCCATCCACCTCAAGAGTGTAGGAAGTGTCGATGGGCTGTTGGTGGCGACTTAAACTGGCATACCAAGAATTTATAAATGGTTTTCCCATGCTCCATTGAATCTGTTGCTGAGACTTTAGTTGTATACCAGCTGTGCGTGCAAAATCTCATAATTATTCTTACTGTATTAAGCATTTTATAGCAATTTTAGCTCTAAAATGCTATGCAATAGTTTTTATGCAAGTGTACCAGACATGTAAGCTGTTCCAATGAAAACATTTCCTTTCATTTAGACACGTGGTTTTAGGATTCCAAACTTAGCTCTCTGCATTGACAGAAGAATCTTTAGGACAGACATCAGGCTTTGTGGTGGGGGAAGAAGGAGCAAGTGGGTTTTCTTGCACATGCTTTAATTCCTCAAGCAGCTTCATCAGAAAGGGGGCATTTCACTAATTGCATAAAACTCTGATATTAGCAAGTACTGCTCCTGAGCCCTAGCTCCTCCCCAGCCTGTAGTGTTGAGAAAGGCACTGGAGAGGAAGCTCCGGTGATCTCTGCATCCCTCTGGGGTGTAATGACAAACAGGCAGAAGGACTTGGACTTAACCTCTCTGCAGAAGGCTGACACCTTTAACACTCTGCACATGCTGCTGCGCCCTGCGGTGGCAAGTCTTGGGCCTGAGCCCAAAGCTGGTGTGGAGTTTGAACCCTTGGCATTCTGGCCCAGGGCCAAGCACTATCAATGGAACCCCACTGACACCTTTAGTTATTCTTCCTAGATTAGGATAGTAATTTACTTGTCTCTTTGATTTCAAGTGTCTGGTTTTGTTTCCAGATGCCTCCCAGCTCATCTGTATTCCAGGGGTTTCAAAAGACTTTAACCCCATTGGTTCTTTCCTTTGTCAGTTCCATTTGGTGCTCACAGGAGGGATACAGAACTGGAGAGAGGCAAGGGAGGGGTGTGTGTGTGTGTGTGTGTGTGTGTGTGTGTGTGTGTGTGTGTGTGTGATGTATGGGGGCCTGTGGGGAGGGCTTGGTGAGACTACAGGAGTAAATGAAAGGCGTATTCACTTTAAGAATATGAGCTATTATACCAGAGCATGTCAGGATGGAGTATAAGAGGTGTGTGTAGGACAATGTAGTGAGAAGTGTCATTAGATAGATTCATGTGTAAAAGCCCTCCAACCAGCAGTAATCTCAAACTCCCCCAAACGATCACAATATATGAAAGAGATGGAGAGACCATAGAAATTTTATCCCAATGCCAATGAGGTAACAGCACTTGGATTTTAACATGCTGTGATAGGAAAAGGCATTTATGCAGGAGTGTCATTTCGTGTTTACAAGGGCCTGTCTAGCACTGTTTATTGATTTTACTGCATTTCTTTCCCCAGGACCCTGTAGATAGATAATTGCTAGAAATGTCCATCATTAGCAGAGCAACGAGTGCAACCATCGCACTAGGAAAAAGATACACACAGGACCCTGCAAGCAGGCATCAAATGGGGGAAAGAGTCACACAATAACACGTGCAGCTATAACTCCAGGCAAACACACACGCAACACCCTGCGTAGCCATTGCACTGAGAAAATACACAGAGCCCCCTGTGCAGCCATCACACATCAGGAAAATACACACATGACACCCCTATGCAACCATCACACCAGGCAAAAGCACAGACATAAAATGCTAAGTCAATGGGAATGAACAGCTCGTAAAAGCCTACTGGAATAGATCACATCGCAGCCAGGTACATCTGTTCTCAGCACTAACCATTATCGTTAGCTTAAAATGCTTAAAATCACTGTGCATCCTCAGGTCTAGGGACAGATTATTCCAAGAAGATTCTGCTAAATAGATTTGGCAATGCAGTGAAGGGGACCTCGACTACATTAAAGTGATGCATTTTGCATCTCAAAGGCTGTCAACAGTATTTAGAGGAACTGTGTGATTGAAGAACAATGCTCTAGGATGGGATAGCAATTTTTCTAGCCCTTCTAAATCTGGGGGTGATTTTTACCCCAACATGATGAGTTAAGTGTACAATTGAATGGGCAGCTATCAGATAGGGAGGTGACTAATAGAAGCAGAATTGGAAACAGCTTTCATCTGTGCTGTGTTTTAAACTAGAACTCTCAGAGGACATGTCATATCTAGAGGTCTTAGTGAGGTCAGACTTCAAGCCATCAGTTTGAAATAAATAAGTAGTAACTACAGTCCTTGCTTCATAGGGTTGTCTGCCCAACTGGGGGGAATAAAGGAACCACCCACCTCTTCTTCTGCCAGTGCCTTCTCTTTATCCTCTTGCCTTGGTCTGTGATGTTATCCTAGCTGTGTGACACAGGGGTTACCGCACTGCCAGGGAAACTCGGCGTGTCCTTCTGAAGAGTGGCCCAAAAAAATAGAAAGAGTTTCAGGCTTCCCGTTCTATGTTTCAATTACAGTGGCGTTATGTGTTTCTACTGAGTGAGACAAGTTTCAAGCTAGCTTGTTAAGAATGATTTACACCATAATTCTAGGAAAAAACAAATGTGACTGAGCTTTGAAAGGGAAGAGTGGGGGGGAAGTGCCAGACAAAACGAATCTTAAGTAAATAGGGTGGCGTTGGGTTGGGGTTTTTTTTGGTGCGTGTATTTTTTGTTTGTTTGTTTCTTTGCTTTTTTAAAAGACAAAAGAGAAGATGTATGTATTGTTGGTAATTACTTCACTCACCTGGGTGGAATGAAGCAAAAGAAAACAGAGTTGCTCCATTTGCTCCGTGTAAAAGCAAATTTTCAGGAGAGGACAGGTGTTTCTCTTAAATACACTTGACAACATCTTACTGGGAATGGACAGAACTGGAAATAAGAACTAAGAATTCCACTTCCATTTTCCCCCCAAATGTGGCGGGAAAGGTTTTGTCAGGATGAGATAAGCATTTTCCATAAAACAATGCAGTAGTGACACGAGGTAATTACATGGTGACTGGGGCACACTGGAGAAATTGCATGATACCTACGTGATAACTATAGTAACTAGTTACCGCTACCTTATTATCTCCGGTAACTATATAATTAGTTTGTGTCACCAAAGCGCCCTAAACGTATGCCTAGTCCAGCTACTCTGGTAGGAAGACATAAATAAACTTTGCAAGGGGGGCGAAAAAGCTAATGAAGAAAGTTGCCAAGAACAGATATTTTGTAATCTGTGCTAAATCTCTGCTGGAAAACATGAACAGTAACGAAGCTGAGAAGACAGTAAAAGAAAATCGGGGCAAGGTGCCAGACGCCCAGACGGAAGGAGAATGTGGACCAAAAGATTGCGACAATCGGGTAATTATGGTTTATGAATTTCAGCTTTAATCTGTAGTTCAGTGAGTCCTGATTAAATATCTGTTAAACACAATTAAAGTTTGTTTTTGTATTTCACCGTCTTGATCAGAATAATTAGAGACTGCGTGTTTCATGTCAAAAGTAGCAAGAGGAATTTTAGTGAATGAACATCGTTTTTAAAAGCCATTTGTAGCACCAGCTGTTGGCATTATTTTATATTTTAGTGTTATCAGCATAAAGATGGTCCTCTGGATGCTGAATAGTTTCCAGCAGGACAAGGATGTTATGCTGTTGTGATGGGCCTGTGCTGATGAAGCTTAAATGTTTAAGGACCGTTGTTCACTGCAGATAGTTAACAGGGGCGATGTAGGTCAGGAAAGCAGATCTTTTAGGTGAGAGAAGAAGGAAGACAGTTAAAATTTGTCGAAGCAAGGAGCTAGGGGAGGACATTTTTCATGGTTTAGTCATTTGTGTTAACACCTGCAAATGCTGGTTAGCTTATTGAGACAGGATGTACATACAGAGTGCCTGAGGGAAGGACACGAGAAAGGTGTGATGAGAAGTGTTGGAGCTCTGTCCTGGTTGGATCTTGGCTAAAAAAAACCATGTATCTTTTCTGCTGAGAGTTAGTAGAAGGTACAACTGAAAGAACTTACCATATCAATAATTCCTTGGCTAGGGATAGCAGTGGGAATTCTGCAAAAAGGACAAGTTGGAAAATAAGTAGGATTAACTGAAACTGGGTAAAGGGGTAAAATAAGACTCCACCAACCAAAACGAAGATTATGGTTTCCATACACAAGTGCCAAAACTGAAGCTGGAGAGTTTAAGTTACTATCTCTTTAAAAATTATGTGAAAGTATACATAAAAATTTCTATGCAGCTTACCACGATATGGTCTTTAAAGAAACAGGATACTATCTCTCTTGCTATTTGAAATGTGGGTACCTAGAATATTTTGATCCCTGTGATAAAGAGAATAATGGCCCCTACACCACCGAGATGTCCTAATCCTCAGGACTTGTGTGTGGACTTACATGGCCAAAGGGACTTTGAAGATGTAAATTAAGGATTTTGAACTGGGAAGATTATCCTGGATTATTTGCGTAAGCCTAAGAGAGAGAGAAAGAAATTCAAAGATGCTACATTGCTGGCTTTGAAGATGGAGGAAGGGACCATGAGCCAAGGAATGCAGCCAACCTGTATGCTGCAAGGAGAAGCATTGTCCCCTAGAGTCTGCTTTCGTTCTAAGCTGCCAGGCTGACACATTCATTTAAGGTCTACTGACCTTCACAACTTGGTTACAGCAGCAGTAGGACACCAATACAGTCCCCATGAACCTGCTCTATGAGCTTGACCTCCATTTACAAGTTTTTCATTTAGAAGTGCATCTAGGTATGAGAAAAACAAGCCTCTATGAATTTAATTTTCTAAGGCCCATTCTTTAGGCTTTCCTCTGTCATTTGGAGGTAGCTGAAATGTTAAGAATTAAGAAAGCCTATATATTGTAAATTAAAATCATGGGCAAATTCAACCCCATATCCAGCACCACATACCAGCAAATACATTCTGCATGGGTAGAAATGTTTACAGGAAGGGAGGATTGTAGAGTGAGAATAATTTCTCTAACAAGATAGCAGTTGACATTTTAATACTTACCACAAGTTGAATATTTCACTTTACCAATATTTGACCATGTTTGACCTACAGAAATGGCAATTTCATATGGTTCTACAATCCCAATGTTACCTCATTTAAAACTTCTAGGACGTAGATAAAAAATTTTCCCAAGATAATATAATTTATAAATGTCAGAGATAGGTACAGTTAGGCTAATAAATCGCTCATATCCAACATATTCTGGTAAAAATGAGATTACATCCCAATTGGCCAAAGGCGTTTCAGCAGAGTTCAGGATGCAGGCACCTGTCCCATGCGCTATTCCAAAAAGTGACAGTTGAAAAGTTATGAGAAAGCTATTGGGTAAAGTGAGCATAACCCATGCAGACAGAGACAATGACTGAAATTTGCTGCCTAGCATCTTTGTATTCCCAAGAGCCTTTACCTACCACCACAGAGGAAAATGGAACAGGATGGTATTGCTTTAAAGGATTTCTAGCCTCTTTTAGTAATGGCTTCCCTTGATAATCTGATGAAATCTGTGGACCCTGTCCCCAAAAGAGAACATGGGACTTTCCAGTGAATTAATAGACCCCCTACAGCCTATCAGCGGACTTCAGGTTACTTTTGGTTTATAATTGTGTTCTAAGAAAAATATGGTAGGACCGACTGGTCTGACAGGATTTGAGACCAGAATTGTACAATACTTATTTAGCAGATGATTTTGGACCAGTCATTAATGTACACTGAGATCCATGTTTTAATTAGTAAAATTAATACTTCTGTTGCCAATGTACAAGGAAAGAACATTTTTGTTTTTAAAACATTTTGAGGTGCATTTAAAGAACCCCTGGGATGAGAAGCACTGGTATTGCCCTTGTTTACTATTTGTGTGTGTTTTTTTAATTGTTTAGCCATTAATTCATTCATTTAGCAAATATTTATCGAGCCCCTACTGTTCTAAGCACTGTGAATATAGTAGTGAGCAGGGCTCACAAGGTCCTCCTTCCTCACAGAACATTCTAGTTAGAGGAGCTAGGTAATAAATATGTAACCATACTAACACACTGATGAGTCACATGAAGCAAATAGGAGTGTAACCTAATAGAGACAGCATGTAAGGAGACGGCATCTGGCTGAGACCCGAATGATGTCAGAAACCAGCCACATGAAGATCTGGAGGAAAAGCACTTCAGGCAGATTAGAACAGCAACTGCAAAGACTCTGAGACGAACATGAGCTAGGTATGTGAATTATGAAAGAGGCTTAGTCAGTAGGAAGTATATTGGCGACGTGATCAGAAAAGGAGTCAGGAACCAGATTATACAAGCTTCATGGTGGTAAATTTGGATTTTATTCTAATTGCAGGGGGCAGCCTTTGGAGATTTATGTAGTAGGATCTGATTCTACACTTGAACAAAGCATTGTAGTTGCTTGATAAAGAATGGAGAGCCCTGGCCGGTTTGGCTCAGCGGTTAGAGCGTCGGCCTGCGGTCCAGAGAGACCCGGGTTCGGTTCCCGCTAAGGGCATGTATTTCGGTTGCAGTTTGTCCCCGGCCCTGGTTGGTCGTGCGGGTGGCAGCCACTCGATGTGTCCCTTTCACGTTGATGTTTCTCTCTCTCTCTCTCTCTTCCTCTCTCTCCCTCCCACTCTATCTGAACAAAAAATGAAAAAATGTCCTCGGGTGAGGATAAAAAAAAAGAATGGAGAGTAGGGGATCATGAAGAGAATTAATTCCAACTAATAGTTAAGAAAATGTCCAAAGCTGAAGATAGGAAATAATCTCAGGGTTGCCTCATGGAGGATTTGAGCTGTTTTATGAAGTGTAGCGCCTCTTATGTCTTGTTCTACTAACGGATAATTTTGGCCAAAAATGTTCTTCCTGAGAGGAAGCAGAAAAGGAAATGGAGCACAGTCCAATGATGTTTGCAAATGAAGCAGAGTTATTTGATAGGGAGAGGATTATTAAAGTAACTGAGAGTTACCAGCAACCAGGCACCTCAGGTAAGGGAGCTCCTGAGAGTCTGGGCCCATTTACGAAGATTCATCACAAGCCTGCGTCCTCTGTTTCCTGAAATCTGCCTAAGATCACAGTCATCTCAACTCTTCTCCAGCCCCTTTTGGATATAGATTTAAATGCCATGCTCTTCCCCACCCTTTGCCCCTCACATCTGCAGGGATCACCACGGGGTTGGGGGCAAATGTAATGTAGTTTGAATGAACAGCAGGAATGGAAGAAATTCTGTTATGTTTATAGGTGTTTTCCAATAGAATTAAAAGAGTAAGTCCAGGGGTAGATATTAGTGCAATGTATTGAGGCTTTATTAGTGAATCACCAACATTGCTTGAAAGTTTAGTTCTATTATACTTTGTCAACTGTTTGAAATCTTTAATAAATAGTAAATCATAATAAATACACCCAGGAATAATGGCCTGTATAAAAATAGTGTACTGTTAGCTTTTAAACAACTTATTTCACTAGCAAACAAAATTAACTATTTCTCAATGATATTCATAAATAATACAAATTGATAAACTGTGCAATTATATATGAAAATATATCTAGAAAATGATTCAGAAGGCAAGGGGCAGGAGTCTTTTCCAAAGGGACAGTCCTGTGAGACTATAAGTACAGATTCAGAATAAGTGTGAAGAGATGAGAAAACTACATTAGGATTAAGGGTAACTAACTGGGAGTGATTTATATAATCAGAGTTCCTAAATAACCTTTCAAATTATATTTCCAGGGAAACATGAGCATAATAGTATAGTATTATGGAATAGCCTTAGTCCGTGGATCAAAAACAATTAGGTACTATATATGAAAGACATATTGCAAATACTGAAGGTACTGAGCTTATTTAAACCAGCTTAACAACAGGTTGTTATTGTTGTTTCAGTTAAAGTTGAAAAACCCTAATAGAATTACCTGCCCTTCTGCCACCCTTTAAAATAGGTCTCTGCGCTGTTTTAAACTCCTCCCTCCCTTCAGTTCCCAAACTGCCCTTTCTCTGGGGAACAGAATATAAATTACCGTATCTAAATTCCAATAATGACTATTCCCATGTGAGAGCATATCAAAACTGAGAAGAGACTATAGAACTTTTAACAACCAGTACTATTCACACCAGCTCATCTGCTACCTTCTAATAAAACTGGTTGTTAATCTTCCCTGATTTGTCTACATCTTTCAGGTAATAAAAGTGTCTAAACCATAATGCATTCTTCCAGAAAAGATAACCCGGTAACTTAATACCTCAGTAACACAATATCCCTGTGTATCCAGTCCTGAATTGGATTGACATTTCTAGCTGACACTTGACATCAAAGGTCATTTTGCTCAGTTCACTATCTGATCTTTTTTATTGTCTTCTAGTATATTCCTAATTCTCCAAAAGATTTCTTCATCCCTGGCAGTATACTGAGACCTGCCAATTTCATTATATCATTTGTATATTTCATTAATTATTAAGATCGCTCTAATTGTAAGTTTCTCGTCCCAAGAAAGTGTGAGTCCCGTCACTAGAAATATTAATAATCAGAATATTGTGGACACCAAAAGTATAGTTAAGTTGGGCTTACCCCTTAACTGCCAAGGGAAATGAGAGCTCCCAAGTAGAAAGAGCTCTGCTACCTGTAATGATTTCATGAATTCATACTTAGTGCATTTTCTTACAATGAAATGAATCCATGTGAGTAAAAGATTTGGTTTCCCTTCATTTATGTTGAGCCGTTCACCTCATACAGGTTGGAAAACAATTTCTGAGACAAGACCGACTTAGGTTTTGTGACTCCATATAGATGTTGCGTCCTGAAGGGTGCCTTTCATTTTCCCTTCAGTTTTGGCTATATCTACTTTCCTCCCTTAAAAATAGAAAAGCATGAAAATTTTATAATCTAATCAAGTAACAGAACTTCCAAGACTTCTTTACCAAAAAATAAACTGTGGTCATTAAGTATTTAATGCTATCAGGTTTCCTTACAAAAAAGTGTGGACAGAAATTTAAAATCAAAGGTACATTAGGAAATAACATCACAGAAATATGAAAAAGATGGTACCTTTTCTAGAATCTAAAAGCCCTGAAGACATAGCATTTCTAGTAGAACTAAGGGAGAAAGAATCAAAAGAGAATATCCAGGTTTAAAAAGAGATATATTTTGGATTAATTTTTCATAGTGATAGAGCATTTACCAAGGTATGAATAGTCTATAGAGTGCAAGTTAGCCTATATTCCCAAGGAGATTTGATAGTAAATATGGATGAGATTGGGAGAGAAGGGAGGATTTAAAGGAAAAGGTCAATAGAGGTTAGATGAGGAAATAGACCTGTTGGAAAATGTTTTGAAAATCATGAGTTCATACTGTTCATCTTTATCCTACTTTGCAGAAACAATGCACGTACAAATTCAGAGATGAAGGGAAGTCCACAGGAAGGAAACAAACAGTTAACTTTTCACTGGCATGCTTATTCTGTTTTTTTTTTATTATTATTGTGTTTATATTGGATGGTGAGATGTTGTTACCTTCCGTTGATAGAGAGGATTAAAAAGAGAAAAGAAAAAAGAGTAGAAGGCAACAATACCTTTGTTATCTCCCAATGTATTTTTGAATGACTCTGATCCAACTTTCAGTTTCAAGCTGTTTAAATCTATCTCACTGATGGGTCCAAATCTAGTGCTCACATGTTTGGGACAATTAAAGTCAGCAGGGTCTGTGGCTCCCTAACCCAGGCTTTATTGTATAAGGAGTAAACAGCCACTTGTAATTTAGTGAGTAAGTGCAGGTCTTTCATGATGCACATACCAGCCCCACTGAAAACCGATCAATTTCTGTGCTTGGCAGTGGCATTCATAAGGCCCCTATGGAGCATTATCTCATGCCTGAGGGTCATTACTCTTCCACAGAAGCACTGACAGTTGTGATGAATGGCGGTACCTGGGAAGAGGAGTGTTTGGATGTTTAAACAGATTACATTTTCCTTTCAGAGCAGTAGACATTAGATCACATCTTAGACTGTCTACCCAGGTGGACAGTGAGAATGAAATCAGGGCACATGTGAACTGGTGAGATTCAGGTGTACCAATCATCATTTCTAGTGGGATAAGTGGACTTGACTTTGCATCTTGTCACGATATGGTACGTGCTGCATAGCCATGGGTGATGGCCACATGCAGTTGCTGAGACACTGGGCTGTCAACAGGCGTGAGATTCCGTCGATCACTATTATCTACAACAAGACTCATTACCTGCCAGCCAGTAAACATCCATTTACACCATCTGCAGTGAATTAAAAAGTGACGAAAAGGATCAGGGTCTGTTTTAGTTGCAGCAATGATTGTCAAGTTCATTTTCATCTCTGGAAGCCCTTCCGTTCTTTGAGAGACTTTAGAAGAAAATATATGATAAAGAAATCCAGAAATAGCCTGGCAGTGACAATTGTCAGGTTTTTAACCAGGAATTTACAAATACAATTAGCTTCTTAAAGTGTAAGAAAAGTCCAGGCCTTTGTCAATGCTCCTTTTTAGCTCTTCCTTCTCTCTGCTTTTCTGGTGTGCTGAAACTGGGAATCAGTGTTTGATGCTCCTAAATTGAGAAATATTTCATAAAAATGTATATTTCAACATAAACTCTTGGGCAAAGCTGCCACTGTATCAAGGGAGGAAGTGATGATTAGTTTCTAATTTACACGTGCAGTGATTTCTTTGGCAAGTGTGAATCCCGTGTCCTACGGTAAGGTTCTCTGTAGCTGTTCCTACTTGAAGCAGTCATTGGGGTATTAAAAAGATACAAAGGTCTACTGGCCTTTGAGGCTGTTTAATTTATATATAAGCAAACTACCTGCCTGTTTAGATTACACAGGTGAGTCAGACGTTGGTAGAAACTGTGGAGCAAAAGATCAGAAAGAAGTGTCACACACAAACCACGTGAGAAATAGCAGAAGGATTTGACAT
Source organism: Tadarida brasiliensis (assembly GCA_030848825.1). Classification (NCBI taxonomy): domain Eukaryota; kingdom Metazoa; phylum Chordata; class Mammalia; order Chiroptera; family Molossidae; genus Tadarida; species Tadarida brasiliensis. The sequence continues at coordinate 68,529,458 of CM061260.1, forward strand.
TTATTCAAATGCATCACCTTTTATTAGCAAAATCTCTTGTTTGTTTATTTTTATCTTCCTTTTTCCTCATCACATATTACAACAACAAGGAAATAACTTTCGTTTTTACCTTGAAGATGGTGGTTCTTGGTGTTTTCCAAAGTATTGCTCTGAGGAAAGAGACCAATTCTGAAATGAAGATATTGAAGATAAGCCCTTCTGTAAATAGCCCTGGCTATGCAGTAGTATTTCACTCCCAGAAATCCATCTCTTCCTCCCACAAATTGCCCTTGTGGTAGTAATATAGAAAGGAGATTATATATTACCTCATCTCCTTACAGAGAAAAGGACAAGTACTGTGGGAAAGCTTTGTTTCTTTTAATCATTCCAGGCATCCCCTGCCTTCAATATTTCACTAAAGAGGTCCTCGGTTGCCTTTAGAAAGACACTCTAGTGAGAGAGGAAGAAGCAGAGTAATGAGAATGATGACCTCATCTGGAAAGGCTTTCTAACCAAAAGGGAAAAACTAGCTGTGACCCCCCAGCCTCAAATCTGTGAAGCAGACAAGGATAGAAAGATAATATGAAGGGATGACTACCTCTCCAAGTTTTGCTTAGTAAATGTTCTATCTGATACTGCAATTTAGCAGGAAACATCATATTTTTATCACAAGCTCATCTTGATGTTTTTAGGAGGAAAGATGCAAACCTCTATGTGGATGATTTTCAGGGCTACTGACTTTAGCCATGCTAGAAATAAGGAAGAGAAATGTTCCCTTGTGGGAAACAGGAAGCTGTTTTGCAGACCCTAGCAAGGGAGTGAATGAGTTTCATTCTCCCTTCCTCTTCTTCTGTACCCATTCCTGAACTTGTACATTGTGTTAGTGCCATGAGGTCAAAGTTCATTGCTGATGGGCTCATATAGCAGTATAGATTTTGCTTCCCCAGGAATAAATTCTTATTATATTTTAGTCATTTCAGTACTGAACAGAACATTTTCAAACTATAAGTAAAAAGAATGTACAAGAGTATACTGTGAATTTATGATGTTCATTTTAACTAATAAATGTGACCAGCCTAAGACTAAGGTTGGGTTAGAAAAGCTGTAACCTACTTCTAATAGCATCAGAAAAGGGAAGCTCAATGTACTTTTAGTAAATGCACATATAATCAAACACAAAATCCTGACTTTTCACTGATTTGCCAAGGACCAAAGAAATGCTTTAAGAAGGATGGTAAGAAGAGACCAAGTGTTTAGGAAAATGGAAACTAAATTATACTTTAATTTATTACATTTTTCCTACAAAATAACTTAATATATATGACAGAAATTGTTATAAATTGAGCCACTGTGCTCATGAAGTATTGATTAATACTTTATGTACCACATCATAGATATATATAGAATACAAAATGGTGAAGATCTTAGTCTTACATATGTCACTAATTTCCAGTTGCTTGGCAATCTTATGGTACAGTCTTGGACTGGATTGTTTCTCAAGTCTCAATGCCCAATTAAACATGAGATATTACTTCCAGTTGCTCTCTTGACAAAACGCCATATAACTGTTTCATGAAGTAAACCTAGATTGTAGAGAAGAGGGTAAATTTTTGAAGCTATATTGAGGACACTTCTTGGAGTGATCCAACAGCAGTACTCCAGCTTGGACTTATTTTTGTGTTTATACAAGATAATGTTGAAAACAGTAATTCTGAGGGCAAAAATGTAACAGAGTAATAGACGCCATCTTCACACGTATTAAACTTCTAAGCTTCCACCTTGGTCATGAACAAGCAAATTGAGAAACAATATTGGAAAACCTAACCTCTGTGTCTAGCTTCATCTTACTGTACTGAATGTAGGGTGTTGTGTGTGTGTGTGTGTGTGTGTGTGTGTGTGTGTGTGTTTAAAGAACCAACATGGATCAAATTGCCTGGTATAGCAGCCAGTGACCACATCTGCAGCAAAGACATTTATGTGGGAGCTCCTAAAGCTCAGAGCCATGGAGTGAACCATAATTATATTGTTTAGAAATCTATGTCAGAGAAAACATTCTTATGACTTTAACCATTTTCCCCATTAATTTTGGGGTGTTTGGAAACACCGTTTTCTTTACTTGGTACTTCTCCTTATTTTCATCTGTCAAGTGTATTTATCTTTAAGGCCCATCTTAAATACCACTACCTTTATGAAGCCCTCTTGCCTACTTCTTTTTACTTTTCGCGGCAAAAATCACTGATTTCTCCTATAGACCCCTCTCCCCCAACCCAACAAACTTTTGGGCGCTTCTTTTATGAAACTTAGTGCTTAATTTGCATCATCATCTGTAATTTGTCTAATCCCTCTGCTAGGTGTGAATTCTTTAAGTGAAAGAAATGTTCTCAGTATAATGTCTTAGACATAGTAGATTCTCAATAAATAATATAACTCAACTTGAATCTCTTTCATTGTAAACAGGAAATTTTTTGAGACTTTTTTGTACTACTTAGAGGAGAGACTAATTTTTTTTTCAAAAAGCATCTCTAGGATTCAAAATTAGAAAAACAAAAATACTTTGTAATCCTTGTGAGTCTACAAGCTCCCTTTGTTTCAGACATTCAGGCATCTTCTACTCCAAATCCTCTTTTAAAAATTGTATTTTAGACTCTGTATGTTCAAGAGATAACTCATAAAACATGACTTTTAAAAAAAGAGAACAAATATACAACTGGAAGAAAATAAAGAGATAAAAAAAATGGGACCAGAAAATAAAAAAATTATAATTTTTCTTCCTAAAGGTTGAATGAAAGTTTTTAAAGACAACCAAAAATAAAATATTGGAAAGCTAGACAACACCCCTATTGTTTCCAAGGCTTCCCCCGTAAGTGGAAAGGAAATAGTGTTGAAGAATGCCGGTCTTGTCCAGTTTCATGCTTACAGATAGCTGTGGACAAATACCCTTGCAATTTAGACTTCATTCTGTTCACAGCGAATGTGAATCAGCTTGATAAATATATATACTCTATGCAATCATCAACCAAACTATGGAATAAGTGATGTAAATAACACTAACCACTGAACCAAAATGTTCTCAGGAAATATTTTCATTGCATAAGAAAAATGGGATAAAATGTGATAAGTGAAGGGGAAATGATAAAGAAAATAGAGTTATATAGAAGTAGAAAGAATATTTTATGGAAGGAAAATTGAAGAAGCACAGTGATAAAAGCAAAATAATAGAAATGGGGTGGTGGGGGTCAGTCATTTATGCAAGAAAAATGTCGGGTACAGAGTACACTTCTTTTATTTTATTTTATTTTTTGGTACGTGCCCCTAGCAGGAACTGAACCCGGACTCTCTGGTCCGCAGGCCGACGCTCCAAATGCTGAGCCAAACCGGCCAGGGCCAGAGTACACTTCTTAACTGATAGGTTCACCCAAAGTCTAATCTCAGCATCAGTTTTTAAAAGTCAACTTATAACTTGTTATGAAATTAACCCTGCCCACAGCTTTCTAGGAAAGAGTATTCTTAGGATGATGATTAGAGAAATGGAAACAGAGAAAAGCTCAAAAGAGGACAGTAGTAAATCGTTTATGTCCTAAATTGGGTATATTAGCACTTTTATAGTTTGGTGAAAATTGCCGTGTGAAAGCCAAATTTCTGTTTACAAAAAGAAAATGATGCTATAGTAGAGAATGGATTGTACTACATAAGGCATGAGGAGCCATTGTTGTACCAGCAATAGTACCATGGTGGAAAAAATTAACAGTAAAAATTAAATATACACTGAACATTTAACAGGATTTTTCCATTAATTTGATACAGTTTTACTAAAGGAAGTAGAAATATAGGGCTGAGAATAATTGTTGCATGTAATTGTCCCACTGGACTAGGTCATGTACTACAAAGTTTACACTGAATCCATCTTAAAGAAAATATTTAACACCCTAACACACAAGGTGCCCTGCTTAAGAAAAAGTCTCATTTATAGTTGTAAGGACTGGTAGACAAGACTATCTAAAATGAACACATAAAATGCTCTTTGGTTGGACAAATATTTAGTTACATTTTATAAAAGGATTTTGTTTCCTTGAATAAGAGACGCATCTGCCATTATATAGAATACTTATAGAATTGTTGTCCTTCATATTTTCTCAGTAGCCAAAGATCAGAAATAAATGCAGTGGTACCTTGGTGTATTAAGAGGCTTTCATATGTTTGTTTCTTCTGTTACTTTTTTCTTTAACCACTATGAAGAAGTTGTTTTCTTATCCATGACTAGTTTTCTTCAAAGTAGGTTTTCAGGTCTTAATAATTATGAAGAAGTGAGATTTCTATATCCATTTTTTATACTACTTTTGCTTTATATGGGGTGGGGCAAAAGTACATGGAACACAATTTATTCTTGTATTATTATTTATTAATTATTGTATTATTTTGCATACAAACAACTATAAATCTACTTTTGCCCCACCCTGTATTAATGTTTAAGAAATAATCCAGCCACATTTTTAAAACTTGATTTCCTTGGCACACTTATAGGTGGACTCAATTCTGAGGCTAACTGATGTCCTGAACCTCTTCCATTCCTTAGACATCGGTTGCATGACAGGAGAGAGATGACATAAGAGTTCAGTACTGCAGGTCCATTCCCACAGGTGTCCGCCATATCTGAATTAATGTCGAACAGAGGCCACAGCCTTTGGATTCCCACACAGAGCTTTGTGCAAAGTACGTGTGAGTTTCCCTCTGTCCTCTTACCTCCAAACAAGCAGAAATCCGCAGTGTGATTGATGGTAGTTCCAATACCAGGGCCGTAAGGCCAGAATCTGGGTGAAGCACAGAACGTGCACACACGCATGTATCCCTTCCGGAGAACCACGTGGCTTTCGATCAGGGCTGATCTTAGTGGAAATTGAAGCCTGCTGTAACCCAAAGCCGTCTTATTCACTGGCTTCATTTAAATGCATAAATGCTATTTGAGAAAAAGATGCTATCCAAGTACAGTGAGAAAAATTACTTGATTATAAATTGTGTCGAGATGGCACATCCATCACTGATGAAAGCACTGCTGGGTCGGGGGTCTGCGAATTACAAACAATGGAAAATTAATACCGAAAGTGAGAATTTGCCCTTTAAGTAATGTTGCAGTATGGTTTAAACCATGTTCCACTCAGTGATGGAATTTTCCGTTTCCTTATTGTAAGCCTTGCACATGGTCTTACTGTAAGTCTTACACATGGTAGGCACTTAGTACACACCTGTTTCATAAAGAATGGGGTGGTTGAATGAATGTAGTGAGCTCTTATCTAGTATTAGGGAAAAGGAGGCATGGCTCCTAAATCTGCATGTCTGTACCTGAGCACACACAGCACACGCACGCACGCACACGCAATCCTCATCATTTGGATGTCCCATCACTACCCAGAGCACCTGCCACTCCCACCAGCCTTTTTTTCCTCCTATTTACATTTACTGTCCGTGGGATCCTTTCCTCAGCCCCCAGCACTAGGATCATTTTAAGTCTCTTCTTTTGCCCTTTACTTCCATTCTGTTAGTCACTAAATTCTGCCAGTCATCCCCAAACAACATTTTTCTGTTGTCCCCTTTCTTCTCTTTATGTTCAGGATCTCACAGTGGTTTTTGGAAAGGACGGCTCTCAGGCCCTGTCTGAACCCCAGGAAGTAGGCCACCCTTACTTCAGGCTGTTTTTAGAAAATAGTCCTTTTAAGCACCTGAAATAATTGCTTCCCTTCGTGATTTTCCTCGTCTCATTTCTGGTGTAGGATTCTGTACTGCTTCTTTTCTACCTATGGATTAACATCCAAGTTCCTCGTCGGGCTGTAAAACTCCTCTACTACTGATGACTCTTCTTGGCCTCTCTTTCTTCCCCAGCTCCATCAATTTCTGTTTCCCCTAAAGTAGAATGAACAAGGCTTAGGTTTAGCATCTTGGCAATCTTTATGAGCCAGCTTAGTCCGCTCCGCACAGAGCCTCATGCACCTGCAGTCACCCTCCGGCTCCTGATTGCCCTGCTTTCTCTGCCCCAGCCAAGTTCATGGACTTGCCTTTTCCCCTCCCTGCCCTAGCGTATGCTCTGTCTCCATTCTGTGATGCTCTTCTCTTTCCCTTCGGAATGTCTCTACCACTCCCTTCCACATTCTTCTTTTTACCCTGTTTATTACCGTAACATCTTAATATCCTTTGTGTGTGCTCGCTTTGTGTTGATCTGTGTTAGGCAGTCTTACCTGGATAGGTTTTGTAGTTCCTTCATTCTGAGCAAGAGTATAAACATCTTGACACAGTAGAGAGCATTTTCTTAAGTATGGTACAGAATTTTCCACATAGAACTTCAGGAAATGTTTGCTGACTACTTAATAAAGCATGTGACCACTAGATCTTAATGAAACATTTGGATTCTTCGTTCATGATTTCATAAAAAAAATAGTTGTATGTTGTGAAAGGACTTCCTGCATGTCTAAAACCCACTGATCCAGACCAGAGCATGAGAAGGTTTGAGGACCAGGTGAAACACTCAGGACTCTTACATAGCATATTCAGTTGGAAGGCCTTGAATGTGGTCTGTTGTGGGAAGAACATCAAAGGACCTATGTTTCCTGGACAAGCAATAGTTCTCAGAGGCAGTGGGCCAGGCTTGCCATTCGGTAGAGGATGTTTGCCAAATGTTGTCATAGTATTCAAATGGGTTTGTCCTTAAATGAACACATCTGATGAGCATCCCCACCCAGGCTGCTCTCTGAAGATGTAAGTGGGCAACAAAGCACAAGTGTGACTCAGTCAGTTGCCATAGACTGACTGGCTCCAAAAACATCCACACCCACCACTCTGCACTGTGCAGAATGTACTGTTTTACTCTAGTTGTGCCAGCCCAGTGTTTGAGAATTATCAATGAATCTGTAAGACAGAGAGGCCACCAAGATTTTTCCTGTACTTATGGATCTAGAAAATCCTTCATTAGAAAATTTTAACTGACTCTCTGAAGGTCCCATAGGGACAGCTATTACGCAGGAAAACTTCCTTCTGACTCAATTTTAACCCACCTAATAAAATCTGATGGCAACACATGGCTTGCTTCAGGGCACATAGTTTCAGGGTTAAAGGAAACCTAGAATTAAATTTTGTATCTTGCTCCCAAAGAAGGACTGTCTCTTGAGTATATGGAAAGGCCTCTTGTGGCCATGAATTAAAGAACCATTTTATGAAGATGATTTAGATATAAGATTTGAAGAGATTATTGCTTTAACTAGAAGCTTGGATTATGTAGTCTTAAGTAACAATGGAGACCTCCTTCCTCCACCCTGAGAAAGAGAAGCATACTATTGAGAAGCCCTTGGTGTCTCTGCTGTGGGTTCTCAATGATAACATTTTAACTGCACCATGACTAACCTCTACCGCACTGCAAGGTGGGAATTATTATCCCCAATTTACTAATAGGGAAAGCAAGGCTGAAGCGATGAAGCAGCTTGCACCATAGCATATAACTAGTGAGCGGTTGTGTAAACAGCCAGATGTCTCTGGTGCCAAAGCCAGAGCTCTTCATCCCCACCACGGCTGCCCTCTAACTAAACAGCACAGTGCACATGAAAGCTTTTTGCAAACTGTAAGGAGGTATACAAATGGTACTTTATGTGGGAGACAGAAAGTCTGGAAGATAATTTCCAGATTATCCTGAAAAGAGAGCAAATGGTTTTTATTCTGAACACTCTAAAGATGCTAGCAGCCCTTTTGGTTATATACAAAAGGCCATAAGTTATTCTTCTGTGACGCCCAGAAGCATCCAGTAACAACAGAGTCCATATTCCTTTTTGACTAGCCTAACCAGGAGCACAAATAACCAAAGCAGGTTTGCCCTCCTTCGTGTACAAGAACTCTCATGGAGCCCTGGCCGGTTTGGCTCAGCGGTTGGAGCGTCGGCCTGCGGTCCAGAGAGACCCGGGTTCGGTTCCCGCTAAGGGCACGTACCTCGGTTGCAGTTTGTCCCCAGCCCCGGTTGGGTCGTGTGGGAGGCAGCCACTCGATGTGTCCCTTTCACGTCGATGTTTCTCTCTCTCTCTTCCTCTCTCCCCCTTCCACTTTATCTGAACAAAAAATGGAAAAATATCCTCCGGTGAGGATTAAAAAAAAAAAAGAACTTTCATGGATAATGCCATCTGAAGGAGAAGGAAGAGGTGTGAGCAGAATTCTTGTATCTTAACATATGCATCAACATCATGAGCCATTTCATTTCAGGTTTCTGACAGGGTTTCTCCATAATAATCACATGAAATAGGTAGTAATTCTTCTAAATTTATTGATGAAGTAAAATTAACTCATAGAGATACTGTCTTCCATGTTCTAGACCCAAAGCAAATACAGATTGAACGAATGAGTCACAGTTTTTGACACGGGAAATACCCTACATATTTGAAAATCTATTTTTTTAAGAACACTTCTCATAATTTTATTGACCTTAGGTTTTATGCCTTTTTTGTAAAATATATTTCTTCCCCTAAACCATTGTGTTTTTTAATGGTTTGTTTTTGTTATTTAAAAAATGGCTCTAGTTGGCAATTCTCAGAATTTTAATAAGAAAATAATTTATAAACAAATACTTATATGATTTAAATAAATTATTATTAAAGTTTTTTTTTCAATGAAATGAAACTTAAATTATCAGTACTTTTTAAAATTTTATTTATCTTTATGACTAAATCCACTAATCCTAACTATGGCTAATCTTTCCTTGATGGTAACAGGGGATAGTATTGAGCATAGCAGGTGCTCAATAAATAGTTGCTGAATGAATTAATGAATTAATTACCTCTAATGTATTTGTCATTCAGTTTTGTGAGGTTTCCTGCAGTAGGGAAGGAAGTGTTTAAACTAACATTTACCTATTTCTTGAGATGTTTCATGCTCACTCTCAATGGCAATTTTTGTAGGAAAATCCTAAAGGAAAAAAACCTCAAAAGTTTTTGAGTTAAGCTCTTATATAAAGAGAGCACTTTTCTGTCTCAAAAAGTAGTCATTGCTTTCATGTTTGTTTTTATGGCTTTTGAAACCTTAACTTCTTTGTTGGTCTTAAAATTGTAATCTGTATAATTATAAATATATGCTGATGTTATTCAAAAACGATTTGGGGAATATAAGTCTTTGGGTGTAGACAGGTAGGGTCCTTGATGCATTCTGGGAGAAAAGCCTATTTTCTAATAGAATTTATATTAGCAAAGAGTTTTGCAATCAGTTTATCAGTTGTTAAGAAGATGAAGTATCAAGAAGTAGGCAAGTTGGCCCACATCACAGGAAGTTAGGGATGATAAATGGTGCTGTCATCATTGACTCAACTATTCCCCTCTGTTCAAAACCTCGTCTACACCATTGATTAACATATGGACTAGGAAATTATTGGCTATTTATGTTTTCTGGGTGCTGTAGCTATGTAAGATTTTCGGGTTTCAGTAATTTTTATCAGTTGTGAGTCATGGTTTCTGTGTCAGTCTGTCCACCTTTCATTTAAGCGCATGCATGGCGTTGTAGTACTCCCGGCAGCAAGCCTGGCTGTGAGTACGCCAAGAACTGTGCAAGAAGTTATCAGTCCACTGAAGAAAGCTACTGAAGAATCCTATTTATACCTTTGAAAAGGAATTTGGTTATGTTATTCTGAATGGGTCTGATTCACCTCAGCCCTGCCTGTGTACCTCACTGCCACAGGAGAAAAACCAAGTAAAGTAGATGGAACACATGTATCTTTTGTGTACCAGTCTGCTAGACCTCAAATGAGATTACTGTTGACAGGGAAAAACAAATTTCCTTTTCATTCCACAAGGTAACTTAGCTGCTTTCAGATGCAAAAGCCCTTTCCCCCACCCCCATTCTCTGTCCCTTCCCCCCACCCCCGCCCCTTTAATTCCTGTCTGGAATGGATTCCTCCCAAATGAGGATAATCCTGCCTTAGCTCTTTACTCACTTGGTTACCTTTCTGGGCTCTGCACAGTCCAGAGCAGGCTTTGCCGCGCGTATTTATTCCTGCCAGAATGCACTTAGGAGTTTTTATTATTGTTATGGTTGAGGTAGCACTTTAGCTCTAAGCCCTTATATTTATGATTTATAACTTTCTCTCTAAATTGCATGTTGGACTAGAATTTCTCAAGCATGGTCTCTATTCAGACACAAATGTTTCATAAAATTTGAACAAAATATTGGGCATGGTAGCACAATATCCAAGAATTCACCTCACTCACCTGCCTTCAGAGCTAGCTGATACGTCTGTCTCATGTATTGAACAGGTGTGGGTGCTCAGTAATAAGCCATAGACACGTACCTAACCTAAGGAAACTATTACAGGGGAAAAAAACCTCTATGTACCTTTCAAGACAATGAATTGAAATGATCATTGTTTTGTGTTTCAGAAATACCTGTGGACCATCAAGTGATGGTTAAATTATGGTTATTCATGTGTCATTGGTAATAGTTGATATGGTGTATAAACTCAGAGAGCTTTGCAAAGTCTGTGTTACATATATTATTTCATTGAATCTTCACAACAACCCTAAAGAGAGAATTATTACTGTGATAAGACCCAGAGAGGTTAAAAATTTTGCTCGACGTCACCTTGGCTAGTAAGTACCATTAAAAGGATTAAATCCCTCTCTGCTCATCTCTAGAGCCTCTCCTTATTCTTCTAGTTATACCTATAAGCCTAAATATTCTGTTACTCCTTTAAGTGGTAGTCTCACCTGAATACATTTTGTCATCAGTGGAAAGAACACATGTACTATCACAGCGCCCAGGTTATTTGTTTGGTTTGTTTGTTTTTACATATATTCTCGTTCCTTCTCCAGAAGATGGCTAGTTTGTAATAAGAAGTAAAAGTTAAGGGACTTGTAGGAGGAATGGACAAATCCCTATACAGAAATATGGTAATCGTTCAAATGGAGCACTGAAACTTAAAAATAATTGTGCTTTTCCAGTATGGATGATTATATAAAATTCTAAGCAGGCATCTACAAGTTGAATCCTAATCTATTGTGCTTTATAGCCTTCCCTAGGAACTCTGTCACAGACATTTAAATGAAACATACATTGCAGAAAATCGCGTGAGGAATGTTGTAGAACTGACAGAGAGTGTCACTAGAAACCTTCATTTCACATTTCGTGACTTTTGTGCAATTAGAAGCTCAACCTTAACATTGCATTAACTTAGTTTTTTTGCATTTAAGTATAGATACTGGGTTAAAGCTATGGAAGTTAATATTTTAAGCCTCCATTAATGGTTGTAATTGATTTTTTTTTGTATTATATTTTGCCATAATAATGAAAAGAGCATTTAACCTGGGCAGGAAATAAAGCCGGGATTCTAGAGATTAATATTAAATCTGCTAATGTATTGTCCTACCATTCCCTGGAAGCCTAGGTTATCTGATGCCATATGCAAGAGCTCACAGGTGACCAGAGTCTCTGGGAAATGGCTGAGGTTGAAATTGTCGTAGTAGCATTGTTTTTTGTTTTCCGTGTGTGTGTGTGTGTGTGTGTGTGTGTGTGTGTGTGTGTTAGTTTCACAGTGGGATATATTTTAAGCAAACGGAGGGTGGGGATTCAAAGATTTTTTTAAAAATCAACATAAAAACTAAAGGAATTGCTTAATTTCTACATTTAACCCTGTATCATGATTCTTCATTAGGGATATTTTCGATACTGATTCAGTCCCAAGCGCAGGGGGCAAATGGGACACAAAGGGCACCAACTGTATTGAAGATGGCACTAGAAATTTGGAGGGCTCTTAATAATTAGGTACTTAAGCTCACCTAGAGAAGTGATTAGTGTTTAGAAGTGGAGACATGGCTACAGGAACATAGGTAAATTAGAAGGGAACAAAATGTCCAACTTGCCTCCGTTATTTTAAACAATGCTAGCCTGCACAGTCGACGTGGGAATAACTGTTCGTGCTGCTTACACAGACGCCCACGGTCTGGTTGTCCCAGTCCACTTGACTGCGGTGGCATAGATGTAGCCTGAGCATGAAGACCCTGAGTGGGTTTTTTTCTTTTTCTTTTTTCGTATCTCTATCACGGACTCATCAGATACTCTCAAATAAACCATTCACTTTCCTGATTTTTCTACCTTCCTACTTGTGACATGGATGAAATGCCTTCTACTCAGATAACACTAACATTTGTAACATAGTCTTAACAATCGTGGGTTGAAGACATTTACCACTCAGATGAACATTGATAGCACAGAGGCACTTGGCAAGCACGTGGTAGGAGCTCACCAGGGGCCAGAGACACAAACATGGATGGATATTGTCCTGGAGTAGCTCAGTCCAGTGAGGGCTGTGGGGAACCGAAAGGGTGGGTACAGTCTAGTGAAGACAACAAATAGAATATGACAGGAATGATATTAGTACAGTGCGGAGGAGGACATGATGTTAGATATTTGAAAAGCAATAATAAGTATGTCATGGTAAGTAAATATTAATAATAATGTGATGCAGTGGAAAGAACACTAAACTAAGAGTTTGGTCTGGTCTTGCTGCTTACCATGTGTTCTCCAGAGGAACACTCTCTGCCCCGAGTTTCTTTATCTCTGTAACAGGTGGAATATCTGATTGTTTACGCCACTAAGTATAATGAGAATCAAATAAAAAACTATGTATTGGCAGCACTTTGAAAACTTGATAGTGCTACGCAAATGCCTAGCATTGTAACTATCCTATCACCAAAAATGGTGGAGAACCAACATAATTAAATGGGTAATTCAGACCAAAACTTGCTTCACCAAAAAAGCCAACTAATTGTGGCAGAAGTCAACTTTGAGGCTTAAATTGTATGAATGATACCTCTGACTAAATTTTTATTATATGGAATTGATACGTTCTGGCCACATAGTAGCAGAATAATTGTGACTTTTCAAAATTATAATCTTTTGAAGCTAAGAGAGAGAAAACTAAAATTGGAAAGATCCTGGACACTTATACATTAAAAATGACAGGATGAAAAAGAGGAGGATTATGCTTTTCCAAATGTCAAAATTTAAAATGCTAATAAAATCCAATAAACAGGATATTTACCATGGCTACAACAACTAGCAAAGGTTAGCATGGACAGAAACTGGGAACCATTGAAGGTCCTGAGGGACAGCAATCAATGAGAGTACCAGCCCGGGATGAGTTTTAATCTCATTGGCACGTGCTCAAGTCACGGAGCTGCTTCTTTCATAGACTCAACCTGACTGTAATCGTTATTTATAGGAGATTTTTTTTTAATGCACATATTATTTCATTACTGTGCTTTTTTTTTTTTTTTTTTTTTTTGGCATAGCAGAAGTTACTTTTGAATCTAAGTGAGAAAAGTGTTCTTACATGATTTAACTCCAACAGTTTGAGCAAGATGACAGAATACGCAGACACAAACAGGACCTGTCTCTACACAGCTCAGACAGAGAGCAGAATATTCAAACATGTGTATCTTGCACTTAATTTAAACTGCGTGGTTGGTTACCTATCTCTTTGGCAATTCAGTATAAAGTTTTATTACTGTGAAATAGAATAGGGTAGGGATTTATGTCACGCAAAAATGAATTTCCATGGATGGGAACACACATGAAATAATTTAGGTAAGCAGTATGTCAAATGAAAATTTAAGATGTTAGAGCTGGTGATGCAAAAGGAGGAAGCAAAGGGGAGGTTTGTGTAGTAGATGATAAATATATCACCAGGGAAAGCAAAAGGATCACCATTGCTGTAGGAAGTCATTACTAATATTGAAGAATTGTGAAAAACACTGAAAATGAGTTTTAGGACCAAGAAACCAAAGCAACCGATTAGATGAAGGGAAAGTATTATTTGAATGTCAATGAAAAATTGTAACAATTAAAATAAATGTGAACCCTTACTGTCATGTGCAGGAATAAATGAAAACCACAGGCCTAGAGTTTCTGTAGGTTTAGCCATTAGGGATATTTTTTTAACTTTTCTTTAAAAGAAAAAGTTACCGCAGGAACAGCCATGAACGAAGTCCTGTCACCTCTGCAAAAACCTTTCGTTTCCATTGATTGGGTTTTGTTTCAAAGCTGTCCTGATTGTGAGACATAGCGTGTGAATGTTCACTCTCAGAACAGCTCTCCCGGTTCCCTGCCGGCTTACTGTGCACCTCAGGTATGATGGAAGGGCATGAAAATCTCCTTTTGTCATTCTGTACTTCTTGCCTTTTTAGTATGTTTGTGTGAAGAAATTCATGGTAGTAGGTCTCTGACATGGAGTTAAAAGAAGTCCTACTGCTCATCTGCTTTCAGTTCTCTAGTCCTCAAACTTAGGCTAAAAATTTCAAAAAGGCTGTAAAAACATTATAGCATTTAAATTTTAATTAGCTAATTTAGATAAGGGACAGAGGAGAAGGATCAGGGGAGCTTAATGTGACTAACGTGATGTCATCCATCACGAGAGGGAACACGGGAGGAGGAAGAGGTTTGCCAAGCAAGAGTGAGTGATGCTTCTGACTTAGGGCCACTTGTAGATAAGGTGGCCACAAGATGTGTAGATTTTGGTAAAATGTCCAGGAGTCTATAGACATACAGGTCTGAAGCTCCAAAGAAAGTTCTGGGCTAGAGATAGATTCGCAAGTTATGTGTGAGGAAGTGGTGGGTGGAGGCCTGAGACGGCATGAGATGATTCGAGGAGAAGTTGTGAGGAAAAACCCAGAGCAGAATCCTGGTAAATTCCAACCCTTAGACTGGACAAGACGAAGGAGCCAAAGGAAAGCTTGGAGAGAATGGTGAGAGACCGAGAAGGGGAAAAGCAGGCCAGTGCTGAGGGAACCGAGGGTAAAGCATTTCAGGGAGGGGCTGTGGTGAGGCCAACTAAAAATAAAACGGAACACGTCCAAGGAATCTGGTTCCTAAGAAGTCAATGCTGACACTGAGAGTAAAGTTCCAAAAGTGCAGTGATCTATTTGAGATAATGGTTTATAGCTATGATTTCATAAGTGGTAGTGGTGGTAGAAGCCCCATGTAACTCTAGATACTTTCTTAAAAATCCCTTAGTTCTCATATTCCTCAATTTATCTCTTCACTTATCCCTCCCTTTGGTACTATTTTAATTTTTCAAAATATTGAATTTGCACTTTATTTTGAGAGCATGGTTATTAGGAAGGCAGTACACGTAATATATTAGGAGGCTATGTTTGTCACAGTAACACTTTCACATGTGTGCACACGTGCACACACATACACATCATCATCATCATCATCATCATCATCATCATCCCTACCTTCTACCTAAATAGGACAAGACAAAAAGCTAGGATTTTTTTAAATCAAAATTTCCCTACCACCTTCTATAATTTTCAAATTAGGTATGTTCTATTCAGCATTCATTCAACTAGCTAGAGTTCTGTGGAGATGAGAAATGAATAAAACACATCAAGTCCTGGCAGATCAGCAATCTCTGGTTTAGCGGGGTGCTTAGTGAAGGTAGTATTAGTTTCTATAGTACATAAACCTCCAAATCTTAGTGACTTGATACAATAGAAGTTTATCTTTTGCTCATGTAAAGACTGGTCAGGGGTCCAGATTTGGCAGAGGCTCTGTCATCTTCAGCACATAACTTCCAAGGTCACCTTGGGTGTGACATCCAGTCAGCCGGGTCGAGAGAGAGAGCAATCACTGCATGGGAACTTTTCATGAACTTGGCCTGGAAAGACACGTGGCACTTCTGCTGACATTCCACTGGCCAGAGTTTGGTCACAAAGCTGTAGCCACCTTCAGGGAGGGCTGGGAAATGGGGTTCAGCTATGTGCCCAAGAGGAATGGTAGGTTTTTTTGAATAATTAGCCGGTGACTTACCTATGGGTCAGGAAAGGCCTGTGGGTTAGGATTTGGACTTACAGACAGTGGAAGTCCATGGAAGAGTGATGTAGAATGGGAAAGGGGGAGACGGGATTGAAGGGAAAATCAATTCCAGCTTCACCTTCATACATAGCGTCATAATATTGGTAGAGACATTAGTTTTCAATATAAACTCTTTAACAACATTATTCTCTCATCTGAGAAAATGTGTGTATTTTGGAGAAAAAAATCTGCAACACTTAGTAATTTACTGGATATTGAATGTTAAAGCAGAGAGGGACCCCAGACCTTCTCCTTTAAACCCCTCCTTTTGGAGGTGAGGAAGAGGACCCTGGTGAGGCCCTGTCCTCTGGCTTGGACCCATGAGGCATCGTAAAAACCAGGGTAGGACCCAGGCCTCAGCCTCTGTTCCAGTGCCCCTTCTGTTCCAGGCACAAGTTTTAGTATTGGGGGAGCGGGGGGTTAAACTCTGTTCACCACAAGTATATAGAAATAACCATGGAGCTTCATCATAAATTGTTTCTGTCACTATTTTAAATTCTACTGTCAAACTCAAAGAAGTCAGCTAATGTAAAATCTCTTCTGTAGTGATCAGTATATTCCATATTTGTTTATTTTTTAAAATCTTGTTTTTATTCTATAGACCACTGTATATGTCCTCTTCTCATTTCTCATGTGGACATTTAACATTCCAAATATACAGAACAAGGGTAGATGAAATCAGCATGTTTACTGTTACTCTTTTACCTAAATATTAGCAGACAGAGGGAACAAAAGGTGAGTGATGAGTGAGTTGTGTGGCTATAATTGAGTCTGTGTTGCTTTTATTGTAATAAAATTTTAATTGGCACGATGTTTAAATGTATATCAAAATGCATGTCACAGCTTTTGTACAAAAATAAATTTGACTTTAGAACATATTTTCTTATGTGAGAATGATAAATTATCTCAAAACTTGTGATTCTTTACTTTTAAAAATCATAAGGTCAGTTCTTTAATTAAAAGATAAAGAAAAGTACTCAGTGTTCATGTAGTCAAATCATTTATATCAGGATAATCTAATAACCAAAAAATAAAAAATTATGAAGAGAGAGATTCAGTCTGTCTTCAGAATAATTGGCCTAAGAATGACTTCTTTTACAGTTTCATAAGAAACTTGTAGCATCTCCGTGTAGTAGAAATAACACTGGGTACAACAAATAATTCATTCTAAATTCTACTCACATCAGTTTCAATCATGGGGTTTAATTACATTTTCCGTTTAATATTAGGGCCCTTATATGTAAATATTATCTTATCCAAAACAATTCATGTGAATATATGGTGTAGGAGATATAGAGACAGTCGGCCCTCCAAAACCATGGTTTTCATATCCTGGGATTCCCAACCTCCGACTGAAAATACTGTTTTCCACGTTTGAACTTGTGGATGCGAGGGGCTGACAGTATGTATTGTTCTACGCCATTCTGCATAAGGGACTTGAGCATTGAGGATTTGGGTATCTGCAGGGGAGTCCTGGAACCAGTTCTCCACAGATGCCAAGGATGACTGTATAAATATAGATATACATGTGTATAAAATACTAAATTGGAATTGCAGTTGTCCCTTGAACAATGTAGAGGTTAGGGACGCCAACCTCCCACATAGTCAAAAGGATAATCTTTGACTCCCCTAAACCTTAACTACAGTCTATCCTTGGTTTCATGGATTCAACCCACTGCAGCTTTAAAAACAGTATTTCTGATCTGCAGTTGGGAATCTGCGGATGTGGAGGGCCAACTGTACTAATAGCCTAGTATTGACCAGAAGCCTTATTGATACATAAATAGTGGATTAACACATATTTTGCATGTTGTATATATTACATACTGTATTCTTAAATGAAGTAAGCTAGAGAAAAGAAAATGCTATTAAGAAAATCATAAGGAAGAGGAAATACATTTACTTTATTTGTGCGAAAAAAAATCTGTGTATAAGTGGATCCGTGCTGCTCAAACACACGTTGCTCAAGGTCAAAGTGTACTAGTAAATACATATTGTTACATGGTACAGAATATGTATACCCTCACCCCAGCCTGTCTGACAGCCTTCTCCATGTGTTTCTACAGAGACAGATTAGACAACTACTTTTTGTACCCCTTAGATTATGGCAGGGTATTGCAAAGACCATTAGGTAATAATGAAATACAGCTGAACATATAGAAACCAGATCCGAGAATGTCGAGCTGTACCTGGACATGTGAGTATGTGATGACAATGCTCTACAAACCCACACATCAAAGCACTTCCTCTCCCTGCAGTCCCGTGAAGTGATGTGCACGGTGCCTTACCCAGCCAGTGCTCTGGCAGGCAGCAGAGGCTCATTGATTAACGCATGCTGGAGTTTGTGCAAGGAACATTCCACTTCCCAAGGAAGAGTTGCCCTCCCGTGAGGCTCCAGTCAGATTTTTGGACCTGCCATCTAGTGGCCACTGCAGTAATAAGGCAGTCGTAACATTTTGGTCTTCCTTCGAAACCTGGAGTTTAAATGTGTCTCATCTGCAGATAAATATGGAGGCGCTCCCCCTATTAAGCTCTAGTCCCCTCCTCCTTCATTAGACACACCACCATTTTCATAGAGCAGCTTCAAATGAGAACATTTGTTATATTCACAGGAAAAACAGATTTTTCACACAAAGTGATACACTTCCCACCTGGAAATGTAAAAAGAAGAAGAAAAGAAAGAAAGAAAGTCTTCCATTATGGAAAAGAGATCTGGAGCGGTGCAGGGAAAGGGGAGGGGGTGAAGGGGAAGCTGGAGAGCAGGTATATACTCTGTCAAGTAGTCCTACTTGTGAGGCTAATTCTTACAAACTGTGCACCCAGCAGAGTAAACCTCTTATTTTGCTGCTTTTGCTCTGATCCCCCACATCGCTGTAATAGTCTAGTTGTTTTCCCCTGTCCTGTAAACCACATAGGCATTCGATACAATACATCATGTTGGCAAAGGGACAATTTACAAATGACTTAAGTGGGTAATTATTTATTAGAATATAGGTCTGTAGAAGTCTATGTTATTGTAGCAAAACCTGGTAAGAGGTTAGGGTTTTTTTTTTTTTTTTTCAGTGTTTCTATTATAATCCCTGGTTATTAGTTTTCTTTTTTCCAGGGACTTAGGAGTGGAATGTAGAAATGCACTGTGGGCTATTATTATTATTTATTATTTGTCAAAGAAACATGAATACACAGAGCAAAGGCCAATTTGTGAACTACGCCAGACAGTCCCGAGCCCCAAAGACCTCACAATACAGCTCTTAAGCAGGTCTGAAAAATGCAAGACAGAATGAAAACAGATGGATGGATGATACTTATTCAATATCTTAAATATAGAACTCAGCGGGGTGCAGGTGTATCTTCAGATGTTATTTGAAAGAAGAGACAGAATATCTTGGCATTGTGTCATTTATTCATAAATATTATAAATTTTACATTATTTGAGAAACTATTCTAAATATACAGGATGGTTTGAAAGAAGGTGTAAAAGCCGATCCCCTCAAATGAGACAAAGGGCAAATTGAGTGAGAAGCAGAGACTGAACACAGAGAAAATGGAGAAGAACCAGGTCAAGGATGGGGCCATGGAAAAATAAATCCCAATAGAATACATAAAGAATGATGAAAAAGAATTGCAGTGATTTTTTTTGTAAAGAAAGCATCATATCAACCAAGGGGCGGGGGGAGGTGATTTTGGCAGCTTTGTCGTGAAATACTAAAATTACTAAGAGACTCCAGGAACAATATAATGGCAAAGACAATGATTTGGTTATGAAAATTGCAATGCAAAGGTGTAGACTTTTGTGTGGTGGACAGAGGGCTTGGTCCTGAAGATGGTATGGATATAGTAGGAAGAATAGTCAGATTCAGCCTGAAGCAGAATAAAATGTGGGAATGGAGTCAGGTTTTCCTAATTGCTGAGGAAGACAGAAGTCAATAAAACTGTCCAATAAAGCCATGGTATTTGTTTAGAGCATCCATTATCCATCATGTATCCATGTATCCACTATGGCTACATTGTGTTAGTTGTTATGGAGTTGTACCATAGATGCAAGTCAGGATCACTGAGCCAAAAACAAACCTATGTTCAAAGTAAACAATCAGAAAATATAAGGCAACTGACGTTATTAGGCACAGCAGCATTTTCCAGAAGGGAGAAATCAGCAGGTCTCAGGGTAACCATGGAAAAGCCATCCAGGAGATGAAACCCAAGCTGAGCCTTGAAGAATTGGTGTGTAGGGGAACTGACATTAAAAACAAGGGAGAAATATGATGAAATCATCAGGATAGAAATTAGCAGGAGGTTTTGGGAAGCGGCGAAATGCCCTTAACCGAGGGAAATGGATGGTTTGAGCAGGAGAGTGAGGAGAAACAGGTAGGATGGTAAAGTAAGGCCAGGGTGTGAAACTGAGAAAATGAGGATCTATCATCAGCATGTGATGGGGGCCATTCATTAATTCATTCTAGAAGTATTTATTGACAGTATATTATGTTTTAGGCACAAAATAAGCCAGGCTTTTCCCCTTAAGGAGTTACATTCCAATGAGGGAAAATAGAACCTCCTTCAAACAAAACGCAAGCAAATAAGTAAAAAAGATAATTTCAGATAGTGATTAGTACCATGAAGAACATTAAACTAAGTGACAGGAAGGAGAGATTGGCAAGAGAGGTGACGGCCCAACATGGGGAGAGAGGAGAGTAAATATTTGAAAGTGAAAGTTCTTAGGACTTGGAGATAACTTGAATAGAAAGGACAGAGGGACATCACAGGTGATTTATAGCTATCTAGTCTGAGAAATCAGAAGTTTGCTAACACCAGTCATAAACTGGGAAGATGGGAGGGAGGGGAGCTCACTGTTCCCATAACTACACCTTGTGGCAGCGGTGTACTAAACCCCTGGACGCCACCCCCAGTTGCTTAAAGATTTTAGCCACTAACTCACTAATGCCCTTTTTTATTTCTATCTCATCACAATTCTTGGTTATGGTCTGTCTCAATACCTAATCCTTCCGGTACCTCGCCTCTTAATTCTCTTGTGATCGGTTCTCCACCCTACCATAGCTACTCACTCCCATGGTTGTGTTTTTTACCTTTTTTTAAGTGACTAACAATTACAACTTTTTCATAAACTTAATTTCTTTTTCTTCCTTTTTATTAAATTTATTGGGGTGACACTGGTTAACAAAATTAGACAGGTTTCAGGCTCATCACCCCAAGTCAAGTCTCCTTCCAGCACCATTTATCCCCCCTCCCCATCCCCCAGGCAATCACCACACTGTTCCGCGTCCATGAGTTTTCCTCTCTCTCTTTTTGTTTGCTCAGCCCTCCATCCATAAACTTAATTTCAAGCATCCCACTCTCCAACCACCACCTAATATTGTCACAGCACAACCCCTCTGTTCCCTGTATTACAGCAATTCCTAAGGCCCAGTAGGACCTCTAATTCTACCCCTGGCCCCTCACATTCTCACGTCCATATTTGGCTTGGAGTCCGTGGACAATGATTTTAATCATTTCCTAGCATACACCCTGAACTCCCATGGTCTTCTCTTGCATCGCTGTCCTTCCTGACAGAACTCAACAATAGCGACCATAGACAACTCCCCGCCTATTCCATGCCTGCGTGCCCACTGAACGTGGCTGGAGAAAAACACAAGTGAACTGACGGCCCTCACTTTAAACTCATGATCTCTCAGAGGCTCTTGGTGCTGCTCTGCCCTTAGGTTATGCTTCCCTTTCCGTTCACTTCCCATGTCTCTACCGGAGCAGTTCATATCTTTCCCGCTTTCAAACTTCCAACATCTCCCCTATTTTTACTCTCAACTAATGACCCTTCTTCCTACTTCACTGAGAAAATAGAAGCAACCCAACAAGAACTTGCACAAACACTCACTCTCCGGCACACTTACCCTCCCATCTGCAGCCATGCCATGTGCTCTGCTGTCCCCCATAACTAGGAAGGAATCTGCGTGCTCCGGTCTCAGCCCGCCCCTCACTGTGTTAGATCTCACCCCGTTCATACTCATAAACAGTGCTCTGGAAAGAGCTTCCCTCCTTCTCTTACTTCAGCAGTTTTTCCTGATCTACCAAATCTTTCCAAACATGTAATTTCTCTCATCCTAAAAAATACTCCTGTGTGATCCAACACTCCCCTGAAGCTACTGTCCCATTTCTTTGGTTCCCATTATACCAAAACTTCTCAAGAAATGGCTATACTCACTATGGACACTCTCCAATCCTATTTTCTAGTCCTCTCTTGGTCCTTCTCTATCTTTTGCACCCACCAGTGTAGTGAAACTGTTCACACGAAGTCACCAGTGTGACTTCTGTGTCGTTGAATCCTTTAACCAATCGGCAGACTTCTTTCCTGATCTCCCAGCAGCGGCATTTCACATGGCTCTTTACTCTTTCCTCATTAAAACCGTTTCTTCACTTGGCCTTAAGTTCCCCTTCGCACCTGATTTTCTCCTACCCAGCAGACCTTGTCTTCTCAGTCTCCTTCACTGGCATATTCTCATTTCCCCGATACGTCAACACTGGAGAGTCCTAGGGCTCAATCCTTGAACCTCTTCTTTATTTCTGTTCACTCCCTGAATAATCACACACGAGCTTATGATTCAAGCTTATATCTCTAATGCAAGTCTTTTCTCTGAATTCTGGGTTCACATATTCAACTGCCTACTTAGTATCTCACTGTAAGCCTAATAGTTACCACAAATTTAACATCCTCAAATGGAATGTCTTATTTTACCCAACAAATACGCAGTCTGCCCCATCTCAGCAAATAGCATCTCTATCCTTAGAGTTGCTCAAGTAAACATTTATTTATCTCCCAGCCCTTTATTTCTCTCACACATCCAACCTATCAACAAATTCTGCAGTTCTATCTTCCAGGTACACCCGGAAACGAACCACTTCTCATTCTCACCACCGCTGCTACCCTGAATCAAACAATTATCATCCCTTGCCGGGATTATTGCAATAGCCTCCTAATTATCTTCCCTGCTTCGGCCTTGCCACTTATAGTCTACTCTCAAAACGGTAGCCAGAGTGATTCTTTGTAATCATGTAATGTGATATAAGTCAGACCACGTCACTCCTCTGCTCAGAACTCTCTAATGGCTCCCCATCTACACCGAGGAAAAGCCAAAGCCTTTACAGTTGTCCAGAAGGCCCTATACATTCAGTCTCCCTGTCCCTTCTGTGTCCTCAAATAGCCCTTTACCCCCACTCACGCCTCTCAAGTTTCATTACCCTCCTTGCTCTCCTAACCACCATATAATATTTCACCCCAGGGTTTCTGCCCTTGTTCTTCCCACCGCCTGCAATGCTTTCCCAAAACAAACCTGTCTGCTCACCATGTTCGGGTCTTTACTTTTTACTCATAAGTAAGGCCTTTCGTAACCACCATGTTTAAAATTGTACCACCTCCTCTGATTCATTTTTCTTAATAGCACTTATTCCCTTCAGATATATGTTTTATTTCCATATTTATTTCCCCTTACCCCTGGATATAAAGCCCCATGATGGCAGGGTTTTGGTGTTTTTGGTTTGGGGTGTTGTTTTTTCCTGTTTTATACTTTAAGAAATCCCCAGTATCTAGAACAGTGCCTGGTTAATAAAGGGTGTTCAGTATATATTTGCTGGATGAATTAAGAAAAAGAATGAGTGTGTTTTCCCTGAGTTCGCAGGTGTTTCTATTAATGTAAAACTTAATATTGTGGCATGGGCCCCATGATTCTCCATGGCAAAATTTTCAGATTCTTCAAAATTAATTCTGAAACTAAGAACACTTTATGCAGGCTTACCCAGAATATTAGATGGGCTACTATTTCTGTTCAGAACCCAAAGCAGCAACATGTAAAACATTTATTATTTTCTCATTTAGTAAATGTTTATCGGGGAATATGGGTCTCTTAGACACAAGTAGTGACATGTGCGAAGGCTCAGAAACACAAGAGAACTTAGCACAATAGACTGCCACAGTTTTACAGGTGACAGATAATGGAGGCCCGAGCTAATGTGGTACAATGAGAATGACAGACCTAGAAATGTGAGAAACATCAGTAAGTAAAAGGTCACTAGAATCAAGAAACCTGGTTGATGGGGAAAACAAAGGAGTGCCTGCCTTTATCATGCTATAAAGCAGAAAGTGACTATGAAAGAATTAGGGAAGAGGAATTTGAACATTGGTGACTCTGATAGAATCATTCTGGAAGATGTTTCCAGGTCAGACCTTCTCATTCTTCCAAACCCTTGACAGCTGAAATAGTTTGAGATCCCAGATTTTCAACCTCATCCTTCCTGAGAGTGATACTTCTTATCTTATATAGCAATCACTAGATTAATAAATAGAATAATAGATGTGTGTATAGATAGATACACACACGTAGTAGTTTAAAACCTAGTTAACTGTAAATATTGGTTTCTATGCCAAAACCTCCTTTGGTTATTAAAAGAAATTTCATTAGAACTGCAAATCTGGTGATTATTTGAGGGGTGATGAAAAGCAACATATGATTGCCAGGTAGGGGGCTTGGGTGATGGGTGAATGCTGATGCTATTTGCTTGCATAGGGAACACAGAAGGAAGAGAAACTTTGAAGGAGTAGGTGCTTTAGCTTTGGACATGTTGAGATACCCAATTGGTGTTGCCCAGTAGGTCATTTGATACAGAGGACAAGAGGTCAGGAAAGAACTAATGGCTCAAGATATAGACTTGAGACATATTAATATATTGATGATCATTAAAAGTGGGAGACGGGGATTCCAATGAGCAGTGAATATATGTGTAATGTATGTATAATACATTAACTAGTATTGACCTAGACATCAGGGAACTTATACTCCCATGACATTTTTCTAGACTGGTTTTCTCTTCAATTCACTCCCACCCATCCCCCTGCCTACACCAGCCCGCATCCTATCTCCAACCTTCGTTTCTATTTACAAACGTCTACGATTCAACTGCAGACATGCTTTTATCTCTGTAATAACTGTATACCTCAAAATAGTATACAGAGAAAAAGTATGTACTTGAGATCACACTGTCAGTGAACTCTAAGCTCTCATTATTTTAAGAAACTATGGAATGAGCCTGCTGGCATTGTGAACAATGTTCCATAATTTATGTATTCTCTAAGAGTTTTTGTCAGATTTTCTTTGACTGGCGTGCCTCATATTCATCTGTTAGAACATCAAACCATTGGGATGTTTAAGGAGATCCTCGTTAAAAGTGAGAGGGAAGTCATCGTTATTCTTTTTCTCTCTCCTTGCTGGGAAGGAAACAGAGGCACTCTGCTATTCCTTGAAGGCCAGCTGCCCTGTAAGTCAGCCACCCTACAGAAAGTAACTTTCTATTTTATTTTTCTCCCAGGTTCCTTTTTTTTTTTTTATCTTGCCTTGAATCATTTGTTTTTTATTGAATTTATTGGGGTGACATTGGTTAATAAAATCTAACAAGTTTCAAGTGTACAATTCTACAACACATCATCAGTATATGGACTGTGTCCACCAACCCAAGTTGTGTCCTTCCCACACCATTTACCTCCCTTTACCTTTTCTACTTCCACCACCCCCTTCCCTCTGGCAATCACCATGCTGTCTGTGTCCACAGGTCTTTATTTTTCTTTGCTTAATCCCTTCATCCCTGTCACCCAGCCCCCAGCCCCCTCCCCTCTGACAGCTGTCAGCCTGTTCTCTGTGTCCATGAGTCTGTCTCCACTTTGTTAGTTTACCGTGCTCCTTAGATTCCACATTTAAGTGAAATCATAGTTGCCTTTCCACCTTTGTCACCTCCATACCTTGGTAGGTTCATTTATTTACTTTCTTAGTTTAGAATACCTATGTCTGTTCTTTCTCCTCAGACTTGAAACTTTCCTGACAGGGGCAGCCTTTGCATGGAAAGTTTGTGGGTTTTATGGTAGTATTTGTAATCTCTGCTGTCGCACATTTCTAGACTCTGATCGTCAGGGATGATTATCAGAGACTCCTCTTCCCCATGCCTCTTTATTGGCAGCCTCACTTTCTTCCTTGTGTCTTATCTTTATTCCTCCACAAAAAGCTTCTGCAAAATGTGTCTTCCCCGCCAATCGTAAGGCTACTCTGTTGGTGTCTGCAGTATCTGTGGTCATGGGACGCAATCCCGAGGTGACTGGCAGAACCATCAGAGTGGGGCGTCAGCACATGCACTCCTTTGGCGTTGTGGAAGTTTCCCCGTTGAAACCGGAACCAGATTGCTCTGTTTTATATTCCTGGTGAGGAAGGGAGCGGAGGAAATGCTAGAAACCCCATCTCTCTGTAGGCGCAGTGTTGGGTTGTGGTGGGTTCTTGAAGTTGATCTTACTTATCATGAATAAAACTAGACTAGGGTGCAGATCCTGACCCAGTGTGGATGAACTGGTTGAGTTAAGGGAGGACGCTCCTTTTTCTTACAGATACATCATAACTAGTCTCTAAACAAGCTACTTTTACTGAAATTAGGATGTATTCTTAGATAAGCTCGGGTTAATTCCAGTAAGCTATAAAAATTAGTCACTGACATGGTAGAGACAGACTTTTTCAGGTGTTTTCCCCAACAACTGCATATAGACCCAGTGAGGACAAAAGGCAAATGGCTGAGCAGGGTTCAGAGTGGGGATGGGTCTGTGGGTCCTGAAGGGAATGAGAATGACACAAGGAGGCTCCTCTGGTGGTTTCCTCCAAGACTGAACTCCCAAATGTATGGAGGCCCCATTCCCAGCTACAGCCCAATAGAAACAGAGGCCTAAAGCAGGGTTTTATAACAGTGGCCCTGCTGAGATTTGGAGCCAGGTGTAGCTTTGTTGTCTGGGGCTGTCCTGTCATTGCAGGATGTTTATTTAGCAGCATCCCTGGCCTCTGCCTACTAGATGCCAGTGGCAATTTCTTCAGTCTTGACAACCAAGAATGTCTTTAGACATTGCTAAATGCCAAAAATGTCTTTAGACATTGCCAAACATTGTCCAGGTTAAGAACTACTGGCCTAAAGTGGTGTGAGAAAGAAAAGAGAGCTGGGGTATTCCTTCAGAGGCCCAGACTCCTCACAGTTAGTCGTTCAGCAGGTGTCCATTGAGTCCCGGCTGTCTCCGGGCACTCTTCTGTGCATCAGGGATGCCACTCTGCACAAAGTCCTGATCTCATGGAGCTTACGTCCTAGCGGACGTGTCCCACACGTGTCTGACCAGCCGGGCCCCTCTGCCTTCACGCAGCCTAGCAGCAAATGCCTCAAGCCAGCTGAGGGCCAAGAAAAGAAGAACACAAGTTCATATTTGAAGACTCTTTTTTCAGTTTATGAACCTCAAAAACGGCTTTGATTTAAAAATGAAACTTGGCAAGTGATTAGTTCATATGTTTTAGTTTATAATATGTTTTAATCATTTGGGGTGTTTTCAAAACAAATGGTGAGATTAGGGTGGTTTTTTTTTTTTTTTTTTCCTCTTCTATTTTTGGCCCCTTTCCTCTAGAGAGTCCTTCTCTTGTGTTTAGTTTTGGTGTTCTTAGTATATTTGAAGAACACTTTTAAGTATTTGAAATGTGTGCACGTGGATGAAAAGAGATGAGGAAGAGGAAACAGAGAACTGCACGATTCCTGCTGGAACAAATGCCCGTACGTCAGCCCCCAAGCAGTGTTCGGGCATCACTTCCTCAGGAAGCTTCCCACGAACCCGGCATGACGAAGGCCCCTGACCCAGGTGCCCTCCTGCGCTCTCCCTACAGCCTCACCACAGTCGTGGCGAAGGAATGGACTGGGGAGCTCGTTGTTCAGGTGTTTCCCTTCAGAGCGTGAGCTCAGTGGGGCTCAGCCCGTGCCTGCTCTGTCCACAGGCATACTGTCTTCGGCAAGGGGCTGGCACACAGGAAGTGCTCACCAAACATGCGTTCAGAAACTGACTGAGAAACCCAGCTTTGGGGGGTATCCTGCCCAAATACTTCCCACCTGTGCCCTGTGCATTACGCCACCCCTGCTCTGAGACTTCACTGTGTTGATCATTATTTTATAGATGCTGAGGTAACATGTACAACTCCTAAAATCATGCTTAAATCAGAAAGTCTCTAGAGAACTGCTTAAGTTCATTAATCTTAGGGATATTTCAGGCTTATATAGAGTTTACAGGAATGTAAGGAAACTAACAGGGCATGATGTTTAGGAATAGTTTTAAATATTACTAATGCCCTGAGCATTGTTCAAGAGTTAGAGTGTTTAGAGGATAAATGCCTATGATTGTCAGTGTGGGGCAGAGTGGAATTGCATAATTTATTGTCTTGTTTTCTTGTTTGATGTCTGTTTCCCCCATTAGAATTTAAGCTTCATGAAGGTGGAGAACTTGTCCCAGCAATACTTTATCCTCTGTGTCTAGACTGCTGTTTAACACATAGTAGGTATTCCATAAGTATTGGTTGAATAAATAAATGGTAGGCATTCAGTCAATCCTATGTTGATTGATAGATGAATTGCTTATTAGTGCACCAAAAATGCAGTAACATGATGTTGTTTTTAATTCGTTCAACAAGTGTATTTTGAGTTTTTCCTATATGCCACTCATCTTAATATCCTACCTAGACCAGAGCCTAGAACACTGAAGGTACCTAATAAGTATCTGATCAGTGAATGAGCTAATTAGTATTTCAGTATACTCAAATATGGTTTATTTACTAAGTGTGTTAGTTTACAGGGCTGCCATAATAAAGTGCCACAAAACTGGGTGTCTTTTTTGTTTGTTTTAATCCTCACCCCAGGATATTTTTCTATTTATCTTCAGACAGAGTGGGAGGGAGGGAGGAAGAGGGAGAGAGAGAGAAACATTGATGTGAGAGGGACACATCAACTGCTTGCCTCCCACACGACCCCGATCAGGACCGGGGACGAACCGAAACTGAGGTACGTGCCCTTGACCGAAATCAAAACCGCGACTCATTGGTCCGTGGGCCGACGCTCTAACCACTGAGCAAAACTGGCCAGGGCAAAAACTGGGTGTCTGAAACAACAGATTTATTGTCTCCCAGTTCTAGAGGCTAGACACCCGAGATTCAAGTGTCAGCAGGATTAGTTCCTTCTGAGGGCTCCGAGAGGAGTCTGTTCTGTGCCTCTCTCCCAGCTCCTGGGGGTTTACTGGGAATCTTTGATGTTTCTTGTCTTGTAGAAACATCGCCCTGTTCTCTGCCTTCATCTCCACATGGCTTTCTCCCTGTGTGCATGTGTGTGTCCACACTTCCCCTTGTATAAGGGTACTAGTCATTTTGGATTAAGGACCCACCCTGCTTCAGAATTACTTCATCTGAACTTTATTAATCACATCTGCAATGACATTATTTCCAAATAAGGTCACATTCTGTGCTACCAGAGGCTAGAATTCCAGCCAATGAATTTGGGGAGGACACAATTCAACTCATGACACTAAAATCATGGAGGTCTTCAGGTAATAATATTTTAAAGGTCAGCTTCTCTTTTGAAAACATCAACTTCTCAAAATAACATCTAGTTTTATGATTCTATATGGAAAGTGACGTGGTGATATTATCAGCATTTACTATATTACAGGAAACCTTGTGTTTACAGAGAGGAAACATGAACGTCCAAGAGGCATGAATGTACATATAGCACATTTTGTTAAACGGTTATGACTTGACAGTGGGTTATGTGGGGAAAACTTTGAGATTCTGAAGGGATTTGTATGTAAGTCAAAGGCATCTGGACTTGACTTTATAGTCATCAAGGAACTAGCACAGAAGTCAACACTTCTTGAACTGTAGAAGGTATGAAAAGGGTGAATTTAGTGTATGTAAATTATCCAGCAATGAACCAGACTTTAAAAAGAAAGAAAGAAAACAGTGAAGTTAAAGAACGGGCTTTGGGCCCTGGCCAGTGTTGCTCAGTAGTTAGAGTGTTGAGTCTTATACCAAAGGGTTTTGGGTTTGATTCCCAGTCAACGGCATGGACCTGGGTTGCAGGTTCGATCCCCAGCCCCGGTCTGGGTCGAGGCAACCAATCGATGTGTCTCTCTCACATTGATCTCTCCCCCCGCCCTTCCCTTCTACTCTCTCTAAAAATCAATGGAAAAAATATCCTCAAGTGAAGATTAAAAAAAAAAAAATGGACCTTGGGAACTAAAAATTCAGAGATTTGGGGATGATCTGGGCAGTATAGTTAGAAACAGCTAGAAAAAGGAGATGTTACTGTGTTGAGGAATAAATCAGTTTGGGAAGCTGATGGTACAAAGGAAGGAAAAACCAGGTCCACAGAATGTGGCTTTTTGTTTGTTCTCTGTGGTTATTGTTTGTTTTAGATGAGGGCTGCTGCGACATGTTGGCAGGCAGTTGGAAAATGGACAATATAGAAGAAAGAAGGAGTAGCTGATACAATACGATCCTGGAGGGGGCCACTGGTGCCAGAGAGAAAAGTCTCTGAATTGTTCTGGGTGGGTTCTGACAGAGGTGGAGTGATGGGAATGCCGTTGGATGACCTCTGTCTTCTCTGGAAAAAAGACAAGGTTAATAGCTGAGAATGAAGGGCGGAAGGTGAGTTACAAAGAGTTAATTTGAGTTGATAAATGGAAACTGGGAAGTGAAAAAGGAAACTGATCAGAAACAAATGAAAGAATTGTAAAGTAGTTCTGAACCCCCACCTCAAGTTGGAAACCAGGACCCTGGACATTTTTCTCCTGTGTTGCTTAGCAGCCTGGGATCTGAGGAGAACACACATGAACGGGTTCATCTGGACTCGAACTGGCTAGGTACAGTTGAGAACCACAGATGAGCTGGTAGATGTCTTTATAGTTAACAACCATGAGGGTCTGGACTGGTAGAGAAGAAATTGGAGATTAGTAGTCTAGGAGAAAAGAGAAAAAAATGAAAATCAAAAGGTCATGGTGAGAAGGTAGAGTACTTGTTTTCTGGAGGCATATATATCCCAAGAAGGACACCTGCTGCTGTTACGTCTTTTGCCACTGGTCCTGGAAAAACCACAGAAAGTAGACTGAACACTTTGCAGAGCATAGACTGGACTCAGGAACATAGCCTGGAGGTCAAGGTTTTATTCCCCACTTTGCCAATAACTTAAGGCTGCCATCATTACCACTGTTATCACAGAAGGCTGGTCCTTAGGAAAAGAATGTACTCGTGTACATAAAAGTAGAATAAATAGGAAGCTCCCATGGGGCAATGATGATCATTGACAAGGGGCAAATCCTTTTTACTTTTTTCCTCAGATTCCAAGTTTCACTCAAAGCATGCTCTTTTATTTCTCTTATTTTAAGATTCTTTATTTTTTCTGTTAGAGTCTCCAGAGCTGGCACCCTTGTCCTCACTTCCTCCTGGCTTTTAGGCATTGAATGTTGTCATATGTCTCAGCAACCTTCCCCACCCAATGACCAAATAAAGTATTCCCATAAGCTTTGTATTGGAATTTTTTCCCAAGAAGACAGGGCTAACAAGTTGGTGTTTAATTAGGGAATACTTTTACATACCTTGCAGATGACACCATATGGCTTGGCTGATCCTTCATGTCTTATGCATTCACATGAACACGGGTGTCTCTGTCGTATTCATAAGGAGCCCCCCTGATCATGTGGGCCCTGCCTCCATATGTCAGACTGCCAGAGTACCCAACCGTTTTATGCGCTGCCAGATACCATGCTCTAGTTATCCTTTGCTTGCTTGAGTGACGGTGATGAGCATCATACACAGGGTTTAGGAGTTTCCTAAACTCTGTGAGAATTCCTAAGCTCCTTCTCTTGATATTGTATACATGTAAGTTCACAAAGTAATTTGGGTGGGAGGCATGTCAATAGATCATCTAAAGAAGTCCCTTTTTTCATTCAAATATAAATCTTTATATAATTTCACTCACCCCCCACCCCCATTCTTTTCCTTCTCATGATTCTCTTACAGCTCTTTCCTGCAATGCTAAAAACCAACTGATCTGGAGAGTAATGTGACCAGACATACCATGAATTTTTTAAATCTCAAAAGTCCCAATTTCTAGTTTATGGTAAATCATATACAGGTTGTATTCATTGTATATATAAAGGTGTAATATATTATCATAAGTCCTTAAGTTTCTTTTTTGGGTGGGTCTCACTGTCCCCTAAATTGTTCCTACGTGCTTCTTTGTTACAAAGAAGCAGAGCAAAGACCCGAAGAATGGAGGGGGGGAAAGTATGAAGTGATGAAGGGAAACCAATGAGGAGAGGGAAAAAGTAGCGATTTCCCTTTTCCCCAGTCCCCACAGAGCGTATCTATGTTTGATTTTGATATTCTTCTCTCTAATGCCCCCAGATGACCTCTTCTTAGCCATTTGTTCTCAAAAAATATTTCTTTCACTGCCAGCAAAATATCTCCTACCTACCCAACAAGTCAAAATCTCCTGCCCTAGCAGCTTAACATCCTCACCAGCCTGCCAAGCAAGCCCCTTCCCCACCCCTGACCCACTGACCCTGAGGACTTGGACCCAGTGCCATTAGTCCACCCTCCCCCAACCCCATGCTGGCACGGAGAGTGTTAATGGCTGATGTGCGTCTGAAAAGAACTTAAGCAATAATTTGGCTTTACTTTATTAACATTCAAAATATAAACAGGTAAACTACATGTTGAATTCATTAATTCTTCCTCCACTATTTACAAAGACGAAACCTGCGTTTTTAAAAAAGGGATTGATTGGTGTCATGTACGTATTTATTCACTTGTGTTTATGCAAGATAATAAGAATATTAACATGGAGGTAGAGCAATAGTGTTTATAATTCCATCAACACTGTTTATATAAGAAGGAAATACCTGAAAAGAAACAGGGAGAGAACATTTGCAGCTCTGTACATACATTAAATTCTTCCATTTTTACTTAAAAGGATATGAGGAGGAATAAAAAGTTCAACAAGTTAAGGAGGGTTTATACCATGTTCACTGACATTGACCTAATATAGCTAGGTTCAGAAAAGACAAAAATAGATGGCAAGATGCCTCCTTAGAAGAAGCATAGGGACCAGGGACATTGTTCCATTAATTCCTCTCTGAGACTGAGATGACTTGCATGAGATTATGATCCTCTCTTGGGTGCTGAAATGTTCTGTCCCAAAGAATAATGAGTGCTGTGTCTGGGAGACCATTGACCTGTAATTTGCTTGTTGCTCCAGATATGCTTTCTAGGGGCTGAAGCCCCATTAAATTGTTCCCAAAAAAGAAGAAAATAGTGTTTTCAAATAAGATTGTAAGGACCCATTTCAAATACTTAAATAGTTCTGGGAAGACTTTTATAGTATTTTCTTGGCTGTTTGAGAAAGAAAACGGCAGTTGGAAGTGGAGAAGGGGTTTCTTATCTAAGTGAAAATTACTTGAGTTAATAATATGGGCCACAGTGGGTCGGATCATTTATGAGGGCTCAGCGGATGACACAGGGCAGTTGAAAAGAGTAAGGAATAAGAAAAGAGGTTGTTATGAGCAGGTTGTTATATTTATCATAACTTACCTAAGTGGACTAATAACCTGTCAGTGATCATGGAGACATAAAAACTCTATAAAATATACATTAGAGTAGAAGACCCTTGAGAGCAGGATTGGAGGCTAATTAGCACAGAAATTAATAATAAACTCAAAAAATATTTGTTAAATTAATGGATGAATACATGCCTCCTTCTGGACAATGCTTTGCATATTCTCCCTCATCTAAACCATTTTTCAAGGAAAGTTCAGAAACATTGTTGGGCTCCGTTATAAATACAGTTATCTCTCCAATGAGAGATCTGAATTTTAACAAGGGCATGGTCACTAATTTTTATTGATTTATTTCTTTTAATTCCCATTCACATTTTAATTCCTGTCCACCGCCCCCCCCCCCCCCTTATATTGCCACATTGTTACCAATTGGAACCATTTGGCATGAAGGGATGGGAAATAAGGTCAGAGAGGTAGTGAGGTGTTAGGTCTCATAGGCCATGGTAAAGCTTTGAATCTCAAGCATCAGGGGTCCTGGAAAAAGGCTGATGGGCAGGAAGGAGTCTTAGCAATCCTGACGACCCTACTGAAGGATGACCCGATGAGGCAGTGCCAGCCAAAGGCTGGAAGCACAGATGTACATGCTGAAATTAGGCTGTATGTCAAATATAAAGTTTCTGACCAGTGTAAATAAAAATAAACTGTGCCTCATTGTGCCCTGTGTTTTGCCTTTCGGGCCAGTTTTACCCACCCGACACTCCCACTTGGCAGCCTTGCCTTTGAGAAGCTCCGGTCACTTTTCAGAGGAA
Organism: Tadarida brasiliensis; assembly: GCA_030848825.1. Taxonomy (NCBI): domain Eukaryota; kingdom Metazoa; phylum Chordata; class Mammalia; order Chiroptera; family Molossidae; genus Tadarida; species Tadarida brasiliensis. The sequence continues at coordinate 68,563,544 of CM061260.1, forward strand.
AGCGAGGTTGAAAGTTCACACAAGACTCGCCACTCTCTGACCAAGTCCTACCAGAAGGGGCAAATTGGCCACAAATACTCTTTGAGAATGAGAGAGAGCTAATACTTGGCCTAAGATGGGACATTCAGGAGAGATCATTTTCTTGTCCATTTATGTATAACTCTTTAAAACTCTGAAGCCATGTACAAGTATAGCTGAGGGAACTAGCCCAGAATTTTTCTCATCATGTACCAGAGATGACAGACTTACAATCTGATGGCTCTTTCAGTCGCTTCTAAAAGAACTAGAAATTGTCTGGCTCCACTTGTCTGGCCAGGACGTAGTTCTCTGATTTATCCATGGGGGTTTTTAGCAGAACCTCACACTTACTGTCTAAATTAATGACATTCCTTTCTTTTGCCATGACAAAAACCACTCTATACGATATACATTATGTTAAAGATTTTTTAATTTTAGCATGTGGACACGTTCTGTAAAAGCTTTTTTCGTGCCATCACGTTGACAAGCTGATCCCATTAAATCACCCTCCATCATCATGTTCACTTTTTTTCCCTCTTTTTTGAAAAGTTAGAAAACAGTGATCATCTTTGAGTTTCCAAGGCATTCACTTTGGCAAAAATAAAAAACCTGAAAGCCTATTCCTCGAAATGGAAAAAAGATGTTATGTCATTCTCCTCTTTGGAACCTTCTCCTGAAACTGTTAAAATGGGGAGGGAGGCTGTGGGTCTTTTTTATTTGTTTTCCAGTAAAATGGGACTTTTAAAAAAGAAAAATTTCTGAATATAGATCAGACTTTTCTACCTCAGTATTTATGTATTGCTTGTTGTTTAAAATAGAAACATCAATAGGTTGGATGAATAACATGAAAGGGTTTAATTCAGATATTTTCGAGCATTTCTGCACCCTCTGAGAAAATGTCATTTGGTAATGTTTTAGGGTCACAACGCCGTTTTGAATTAGAGCAGCTCCATCCCAGCTCTCCCACCACCAAGCTTTCCTGACGAAGAAGAAAAAAAAAATCATCTGCTCATGCACTGCTGGGTCCTTTAAAGCATCGAGTGGATGTGTGAAATGAGAAAAAATGCTCGGTATGGGGTTAATTAGCTCCGTGGAGCTGTGGGTGGGTCACTTCCGCGGGACCAAATCGTGCAGGAGAAACCATGCATGTGCAGACTTAGCAAATGAAAGGGAAGCTGAGGCCCCTCAGACGCTGCGGCAGATTGATTGCCTTTGGAGACAAGAAAGTGACTACTTTGGGCTTCACTGGTCATCAAATGGACTTCCCTTTGCCGTGTGTGGTGCAGGCCGCTGCTGGGCACTGGGACTGAACCCCTGGTTGCAGAAAGCTTGGCAAATCAGGCAGTTTTTGAAATTTACCTCTGCTGATTCTTTAAAATCATATCCTGCTCAGTTCATTTTAACGTGTCATATTTTCTAGGTAGGTCTCCTCTTGGAAACAACATTTCTTTCTGAAAGTACGGGTGAATCCTCTCCGCTTTCATAATTGAGTTCGGAGACGGCCACGGGTTCCCTGCCTGCTGAGATCAGCTCAGCCATGGTTTGCCCTGAAGGATTCCCGCTAGGCTGTTTACAATCTAATCCTTTCATGAAGTGGGAGGTGACAGAGCAGACGGGAAACATCCTCAGTGCCTAGATCTTTAATAGGTGAATGCGAGGAGTCGGGCATTTATAAGGCGATTTCACAGGCAGGGTTTTCTAGGGCAGAAAGAGATTGTGAAGAAGTCTCCTTGAGCGGATGCTAACAAAGAGCCAGGAACCAATGAAGATGCGCCCCGAGGAAATCACTAATGAAGAAATGTCAGTCAGGTTTCAGTGTGTTTATGTTTTCTTACGTTTCCACCTGAATTACTGACATCAGAAGGAACAACACTTCATAGAGTGTATGGATAGAAAAGTCCCTAAATGTTTATAACTTTTTAAAGACAAAAATATATATGATGTATGGATGTGTATGCATGTCTTTATTTCCAGTTAAGACTATAAGTAACATTGGCTTCTTGAGTTGAGGAAGCAGGTGACCCACTTGACAGTAAAACTGAAAAACTGGAAGAGTCCAAAGCAGAACCCACCACCACCACACACAAACACCAGACCCCTCCCTCGTCACCTGTGGAAAAACCTGGGTTTGGATCTTAGAGTAGAGATGGTTACGAAAATGCAAATTCCTCCGAGAGGAAGTATCAAGCAATTAAATTAATAAATTTTCAGATAACTGAGAGCAAGCTGGGGTTGGGAGGATGGAGAGCTGACTGAGAGTGTCCCCAAAGAGGCCATCTCAGTCACATTTGTCTCTTTCTCTTCAATTGCCTGATGGATGTGCAAATAAGAAGGGATGGAGGGAGGGAGCAAGTTTTATGAATTCTAACAGCCTATGTTATCAGTGTATCGTAGCAGAGCTTTCCAAAATTCAGGTTGCTGGTTAGCTTGACACCTTTGCCGTTCAGTTCATTCCTGACCTTTGGAATAGCACAAGCAATGGCCACATGCACCGGCCATTGTCCTAGTTAGGTTGTCAGTTAGCTTAATGCTGCCTTTATTTTCTGTAGTGATACTGAACAAAATGTTTCTTTTCAAAGGCCTCAGACCTCTGTCCTCCCAACTCCTGATCACAGTAATAACCAATCTCGAGCAGTCATTAGTGAAGACTAGAACAATATCCTATAACAAGTCAGCTATGAAGAAATTGGCGTAGTTTATCTCTTTTATTTGTGTTCTTGTGAAAATAATGGGTTGCAAAATAAAACTGCATTTCTTTTTTTCTAACTGGGTCTTTACAAGTTACACTGGGACTGATTTTTTTTTTTTTCTAACAAAGGTTGAATAACAACACTTAAAAGCTTTAACAGCCAAAGTCCATCTTTAGAAATAGCTTTCTTCTATAATGTACTGCCAATTTCTTATGTGTGTGTATTTTGACCTTCTCGATGCCTCTGCTATGGGCTGCCTGTTGATTGGTACATGTTAGTGCTTTGCTTATAAGAGTTGGGCAATAGTTCAGTGATCCAGTCCAAATCTGGGCCGCAGATAGAATGGGCTCATCTTCTATTTAAGATATGTGGCAAACTGCTTTAAATGAATTTGGTTCAGACAAGGTCATTGGAACTGTTCATCTCATCCTGTGTGCTGTATGTAATGGACACTTCTGCTGAGCTCCAAAGCTACAAGGTAAAGACAAGAAAGCCGGATACTTGCCACCCTGTTAGAGCTTTTCCCAGGTCTGTTACTGGGTTTATGTTCTTAATCACATGGGACCCATTTTGGTCACTTAAAAGGATTTGTTCCCTGGTTCTACTGATGTCTTCGAAGATAGTCCTGGGAATAATAATAGTGAGTTCTTATATCATTTTCTGGTCTTTTTTTTCTTTTTACTTTTTTTTTTTAATTGGAGATTGAGTTTGTATGCATATTCATATCAGGTTTATGAAATATTCAGCTAAATTTCTCAGACATGAACGAATTAATTGTTAGAATGTTTTGCTTTAGCTAATTATTATGTTAAAACTATAGTAGATTCAAGTGCATTTTTCCTCAATTCTGTTTGTGTCATGTACACGTGGCAAATTGAATCATAATTCCAAAATTGAGATGTAAGCACTTTTTTATACTATTTTGAATTTAGTGACTTACAGGCTCTCTGTATTGCCTAATACTCTTCAAACTACAGAATGTATTTTATTCCACTGTGTTGGGGCTCTGTGCAACTTTCAGAGTCAGTGTGCTGTGAGTTTCTGAGATCATATAGAGCTAAACCAGATGAAAGAAGTTATTGAATTCATGCTCCTCAGTGGAGTGGAGCTGCATGTATTCCAGCCAAAATAGAGGAGAACCTTTCCTATTTTTAAATGGACATAAACATAGACATTTCTTAACTGTTCCTAGCAGTCTGCTTGGTTATTTACCACTTGTACATTTAGGTTGTTCATCTTTAAGTCTTAAATTCTTCACTGGACACTTTAATACCATTTTGCCCTAGGACAAAAATAACGATCAATACCCTCTTCATAACAACTCTTCTTATCGTCAAAAAACTATGAAGATACACCTCAGCTATTTTTTCTAAGTGAAATTATCCTGGTTTTTAAACATTTACTTTTGTTTTTGTAGCTCTCTCTGTACAAAAGTGGCCAAGGGGACTATTTTAAAAAGTTCTGTCATATACAATGCCTCTGAGAGAGGCATTGCATATTTTAATTTTACTGTGCCGATGTGGAAATAGCCACAGCTTTTTCATTATATGCTGATGGACAGAGCATTTGTGTTCATTTAACCTTGAGGTTGAAACTTGTTCCCAAAAAAGTAACTGACTCATAGCATTGGCTAGGCCCAAGAATAAAGAGCATCAGTTTTCTTAATCTTCAAACTCATCTTGCCCCCACTCCTAAAACTCACTAAAATTAACTTTTCCCTGACCTCTCTCTGGTGCTATTTATTTACTGATTTAGCAACTTTTTCTATCATCTTTGTCTCCTAAAATAGATGGGCAGCATTTATTCAACAAACAAAGTGTGTCATGCTGTGTTTAGGATACTATGCTAGGCTTGGGAGATGCAAGTGTGAACTGTGAGCCAAGGCTCAGGGGCCAAGATGTCCTGGGCATGTTCAGAGAGGAGCAAATAGCCTGTACAGAATGTAAGGAAACAGTGGTGAGAAAACAAAACAATAAAAAAAATAAAAAAAAATTTGAGAGAGGTGGATCGCGGCCAGATTGCGAAAGATCTTGGATGCTCTCTTAGGCAAATAGTTGTTGGTGACAAGGACAAAAGTAACATTTTTAAAATCTATATTATGGAAAGATCTTTCCAAGTCTTTAAAACACAGACTGCATCCACGTTGTCCTCTTGGTTTAGTATCAGGTATAAGTACCCGCTTAATTGATATCTTTTGATATAAATTCTGCAGCATGATTTTTCTCTTCATATTTAAAAAAAAAAGAAGAAGAAACCATTTGAGTGAACCATTTGAGTAAAGAGAGCCTTCTGTCTGCACTGTTCTGGATATTTCTTTCTCCTGTTGTACCCAAAGCCCCCTGTCCTACTAACATGTTACTTGGTGTGTTTACACACTAAGGAGTCTCAGGATGAGTTTGCCCTGTAATAGGCACAACCTTTTTGGTACCAGATGGCATTAATGGGAGGTTGTGAGCAGCGTTGTGACCAAGTGTTTCTCACTGATCGCACCACATGACAGCAGTGCCGGATCTTTCCGCATCCCTTACGGATATCAGTGCACTGTGGTCAAAGGTCCTGGTATCCTCTGGGAATCCATAAAGCTCCAACTTCAGGAGGTTGAGGTATGGAGGGAAAAGTTGTTTGGGATCAGATCGTAGAGAGCTCCTGAACATCATCATGCCACAGAGTTCAGTCTATTTTGGGAGCTGTAAGAAATCATCCTAAATGTAATAAATGCAGTCCCTGCCACCGCTCCCAGCACCACCGCTTTTACTTTGTTCTGATCTCCAGGCCCAGTACCTGTAAGAATCAGGAAGGCTTGGGAGGATTTGTATGGGTTAGGGTGGAGTGGCAAGTTGTATCTCAGCAATGTCTCAGGCTCAGAAAGAGTCCCAGACCTAATTACTGAACTTTCGTTTTTGAATTCTCTCTTTTTATTGATCGTTATTTCATCACCTAAGTTCATGAAGGTAGACTTGATTCAGAGTAATCATAGCTTATTAAGGAAAAGTAAGGCATCATTGTGATTTCCTTATTGTTCTTCTCAAGATAGACTCAAAAAATGGATGGCCTTGAAAAGCAGACCCCAAGATATGAATGACCATTTGTGGCATTTTGTGGTTTTCTTAAGAAAAACCAAAAGGAATGAAACTACTTCAAGAATCTTGTCTGCAGAAGACCCCAAAGCCCTTCCATCTGACTTTAACTTGTAAACCCTTGCCAGATAGAAAGAATTAAAATTCTAGAAAGAACTAAAGAATTAAAAGCCTCCAAATCCAGGGTGCATGAAATGTCACTAACTCTGGCATAACATTTCCTGAATCTGTCAGATAAGGGAAATCATGTATCCAGAATGAAGATGGAATATCAGTTGACGGAAGCCTATGAGCTGGCACTTCTCCTGAGAGACATATGACTCTATAAACCCCACAGTGCCCCATCCTTTGAGAACACTGGGAGCCAGAAAGGTATTAGGACAATCAATAAGGTAAAAGTCTTCATCCCACTATTTGGAATGACTCCCACATAAGAATTAACTAACACAATACGCAAAGGATATTAAAACGTTATCGCTACCCATAGAAAACAAAGATGTAAACCCGCCTAACTTCTAGGGAGAGTCGTTGGAGAAAGAAGGTTGGAAAGGCTAAAGGCAAGTCCAAGAGGTCGTTTCTGTGGCGCTGTCACTCTGTGTGCCCTCTTCAGGTGGAAGGATGTGTTGAACTTCAGTTCATCTGAATTCCTCCGTTCTGTCAGCAGTGCTGTGACACATTCTAATTTTCTGATTCATTTGTGATGAACAAGCTCTCCCTTTTCTATTCACAATGCTAAAAGGAACCAATTTCTTTTCCTTTTTATTTTTTTTTTATTGCACTGTTATTTTCTCTTAGCAGACTTTATCTCCCTCTTTATCAGCCGGTGTGAATGCCATGTGCAGAAAAGCCCTTGGACAGTACCAGTACTTAGGTTTGGAGCTAGTCAGGGGGAACGAGAATCTGACGGCGGGATGCTGTTTTTAACCCAGCCAGATACCTCAGCTGGCAAGTGGCTCGGCTTCCGCACCATAAAATGGGTATAATAATAGCTTTCCCTTACCACTGTGAAATATTTAGAATGCAAATCGAGCCAAACCTGTCTTCTTCCAAAGGCGACGCTTAAACTAGCCTCCGAAATCCTGAATGAGCCCAGATTTCAAGGGGAAACATAAAGTGGGAACCACCTAGAGGTAGTGTAATTTAGTGGTTAAAAATATGTAGACTTTGGAATGGTACAGCCTTATTCAGAGCCCAGCAGCTGTGTGATTTGGGGTAAGTTTCCCAATTTCTCAAATATCCTTTTTTTCTCTAGTAAATTGGAAGTAACAGTATTTACTTGTATAGTCAGAATTAAATGATATACAGTTAATGCTTTTTTTTCAAATTCTTCTATGTCCATGATCTTCACGTTAGAGTGCAGATCCGGGGCTCGGGGTGCTGGGGACACTGCCTGAAGCAGTCTGCCACAAATGAGACTTGTCAGCGAGGTCTCAGGTTTCACCCTAAAAATACATACAGATTTTGCATTCTACTCCTCAATATAGTCTTGTTTGTCTCACTAAACTGGAAGTTCCACGAGGCCCAGAACAGTATCTGTTTTATTTCTTCTATAACATTCAAGAAATAGCCATTGGATACATGAATACATGTACAAATAAGAGTTGAAATTACGTAGCCACAAGGACAACTGCCCCACCAAATAGGCAGCCATGTCTTTCTCATTTATTCTGTGGCTTTTGTACTCCAGTGACACTGCCCCGCCTCCCGGGGCATACCCATAATCAAGCTTGAGAAGCATTTACTTAGCAGGATGCCTGAAGCCACAGAGGTACTCAGTTAATAGCAGCGCCAGCATTTCTCTGCTCACTTCTCTGCCTCACTGTTCCTAAGGCTCAATGGACTTTTTTTTTTTTTTTTTTAAAGAAATTATAAAGCACTAGGAAGGTCAGAGTCTGGGAGGCCTTTAAAGAAGTCTGTCTCTAGCCACACACACTCACCCAGGTATTTTCTGTACGTTTTGTTTACTCCTGGCTTCTGCTTATAGCAACTTGTTAAAACTTCTAGAGGCGATAAGTAGTAGGATTGAAAGAGGGGAACAGGGAAGAGATAAACCAAAGAACTTATATGCATATAAGCTTAACCAATGGACATAGACAACAATGCTGGGGAGTGGATGGAGGGAGATCGGAAGGAGGGTGTTAATGAGGGGAAAAGGAGAAACATCTGTAACAAAAATAATTTTTTAAAAAATTCCATCCACTTTTTAAAAAAAAAGAGCTTTTTCTCCCCCTTTCCTTAGGCCAAGGGTCACTCACCTGGAATTCTTGAATGACCTTCATGGAGTCTGGGAGCTCCTTGAAACTTGGTGTTTTGGGGAGTTTCAGGGGGAAGGGATTCTCACAGAGATCTGTTTCACTGTTGTCCTAAAACATTACATAAATTGAAATCAGAATTGACTGATATTTAAGTTACAATTAATAATACTTTTAGTTCCTTGGAGATTGATACTATATAGTAATTTCCACTCAAAAATCACCAAACTAAGATTAGACTTCCACAAGTCACCTCATCTCATCTTCCCCTCTCTCCTCTTGCCTCCTTCGCCACATGTTAAGGTCCTGATTCATCTGGGCTTGCAGTTATACAATCCTTGCTAGATATTTGTGCCTTAAACCTAGCATTTTCATGCAAATGTTTTTAATGTTATGCAAAACTAGTATAGATCATCTTTTGCCTTTCAGAGGAAAACAACTTACAGACATATAAGGTGAATATCACTTAGGCAGAAGGGGTGCATATCAATAAAATAACAATTTGAACTGAACAAAAATAAGCCTGTATAGATTAATATGTATTCTCAAAATTGCCTAGCAGATTCTAATTCAATCAAGAAGTCGGGGCCTTTTGACGTTTATGAACATTTATGAATTGTATAAGAACTCTGAGATTAAATATTTAGCCTTAATATTAAATTTGGGATAGGCATTATTGTTCTTCATTAATATATAAAGACAACAATTATATCCAATAAAATCTTCTATTTAACTTGGCTTTAATTTGTCTTAGACTGTGACATAACACACTGTGATTTTTCTCTCCATTTTGGGTTCCTGTCATTGACAGCCTGTGTGTCATTTGAAATCCAGAAAGATAGTTTTTTTTTATTCTAGGCCTTGGATGTATTAGTCAATCTGGCACAATTTACTTTGACCTCTTCTGATCACATCAACATTTTAATTTTGACTGGTTAACTTTTATGAAAAAAACGTTCCTTGAAATTTAGAAAGGCATATTATGTGCTTAGATATAAGAACATAAATACAAAGTATAATTTAAAAATAGCATAATATATGTTGGGAGTTACTGAGTTTATAGCATGCAACAGAAAAATGGTAAATGAGCATATTTCATAGGTAACCACTAATCATATTTTTCTCTTTCTCTTCAAAGGTTGAGAAAGAAAGAAAGCTCAAAAAAAGTTGAGGAAGAGGGAGGAAAACAAGGAAGGAAGGAAGGAAGGAACGGAGGGAGGGAGGGAGGGAGGGAAGGAGGGAGGGAGGGAGGGAGGGAGGGAGGGAAAAATATTTTAACAGATGCACCAGTACAGTGGTCTAGGATCCTGGCTTACACAAGAGACTAGAATGCAGCAAAGCTTAGAGCTTTAAAGTCTTTGAAGACTAGTCGGTTATATTTTACATACATTTCAGGTGTGTGTGTGTACTTTCAATGAATCATAAATAATCTAATTATCTTGCTTAAAATTTTCATTGAGCTCATCAGTTTTGTGAAACAATTTGAGAGCATTGGAGGGCCCCAAGCTCTCTTGTGTTTTCATACATTACAATCAGATATTCACCTTAACTCTTGTCCATGGAGAGCTACACCATCCTTTACACTTGCATGTTCGTGGACATGGTTCCACCTTGGAAATAAAGGAGAAACCCTTTCTTTGGAGGAACTTCTATGATCGTGTGTTTGTCCAGAAAATTTGCTGAGATGTGAAGTCTCTTTAATTGCCAGTTTTCTGCTTTAGCCTTATTCTGTGCCTAGTTATTTAATCAGATCCTTCTTGATCTCTTTTAATACAGTTTGTTTTGCATCTTTCTGGGGGCCTTCTGTGAAGTGGTTAAAATCATGGTGTCAGAGAGACAAGAATTCAAGCAGCATTAAGTCCTTGATACATTTGAGTGGGAGGGGGTGGGGAGACCTGCTTTGTTTTCTTGGCACCCTTGTTTGGTTTACTGCTTTCTCGTGGATGCTCTGTTACTTCCATTTCATTCTTCTGCAAGAGAAGCTATCAAAACAATGGTGAGCAGACCAGCCCCTTAAGAGCTTATTTGGCTTGTGAGTTGAAGATTTAAAAGGGGAATTATTAGATTTGAAATATAGAATGAGAAACTGTTATGGTCGGCTCCCCCAAACCTGAAGTTGTCATCATTAGAGATGTGTTTTAGGGGACAGACACTTGATCTTAATATCATTTTGTCAGAGGGACACTGCCAGGCTGGGGTAGAGGAGCTAGTATGAAGTCCTTAGCCAGCACCAACCCAGGTCCTCACTTGAGGTCGACAACACTCGGAGATGGTGAATTTGTCCAGAGGATCTTCTGGGCACTACATATAACTAAATATCCTTAAAAGAACCAAAGTTTATAAGAGGTTGACTCATCCTTGTCAAAATTAGCTAAAATTTCTCATGAACTACACAGTAAAGCTCTTACCTATTCTAGCCAGCGCTGCCCAATAGACATTTATGCAGCAATAGAAATGTTCCGCCCGTAAGACAGCCTGTGGCCACATGAAGCTGTCGAGTACTTGGAATGTCGCTAGTGTGACGGAGGAACTAAGCAGGTGTGCAGCACAGCTCTACAGAATCCTCAGGTGGTTCGGGTCGGAATGAACTGACAAAGAACCAGGTTGGCACTTCCTGTGCTGGGAAGCACCATGATGGTCCTACAGCAGGAGGTCACAGCTTCAGAAAATGTTATGCGGTTGGGTCTCCTTTTCCTTTGGGCTGCCGGTGACAAAGCGTGTCCTTTCGGAGCAACCAGCCCCATCTGTGTAATACTTAGATTTGCTTTCCTTCTCCCCATAGTGTCATTGGGTTCATTTTTAATTCCTTGTTTTTTCTTTGATTTCAGTTCGTTGACCATCAGTCCGTGGCCTGCCCCTTCTCTTTATGTAAGTAAAAGTGGTTTCTTTACTTTGCAAAAAAGTGTCAGATGTGGGAAATGTGGGTCTTCGTTGGCACGTTCTCCGATTGACTTTGTCGTGGTTTCCAGCACTTCTTCGGTGTGGATCGGCTCATTCTGGGTTTGGAGTCGATGCTGTTGGTGGTAGTAGTGGTTGCCATCCATGAGGGTGCTGAAAAGACCAGCGGCCCAGTGACTGGCCTTCTATAAAGACTGCCTTTTTCTCAGCCACAGCTGCTGTTTGCGAGAGGCACTGGTCCTCTCCACTCGAGCTTACATTCTTCAGCCAGATGCCCACAACAGGTGGGCTTTTGCTCCACTGTCTGTCAGTGTCCAATTATGTACTCTTCAGCCAGACACCATCCCTAGGTTCAGTGGTTCTTAATTTCAACTTCTTGATCAGAGCTTTCGTATATTGACAAAATTTCTAGTGTCCTTTTACTAATAACTACAAGACTGCAGTACAGGACTTTGGCCATTTAGGTTAAAATTATGTGTGAAATTGTAAATCTGGGGGGAAAACAGAGAGAGAGAAGTCCAGGATTACATGCACCAAGAGGTTTATAAAAGGTACCATTCTTTTTTAGAAAAAACTGAAAGTCATTTGGAGAAAAACACAACCCCCCCCAAAAAAAAAACTTGATTTCAGATGAAAAGAGAATATTTATTATTTGAAGCCCTAACCAGGCTGCACTGAATTGGTTCGGATAAATTTTACCTTCAGCTGCTTGAAAGAGGTTCTAGGGCAACGAACCTAAATAATCAAAGTCACTGAATGAGACACCACGCGAGAGATGCTACAGGTAGTGGCATCACCTTATGCGAGAAATAATCATTTATTTATTTAAATAAATAATTCCTTCCAGCTGCTTCTCACTCTCTGGTGAGCACAGCTGGTTCCTTATTGACAACATCCTATCTTACTTTGCTGGCTTCTCACTCCCCGGTATTTCTTGGGTTGTAATCATTCTCACAGAAAGGGGCTTCCCATGGCTCTTTTGCTTATGTGTGGCTTCCACTAATGTTCTTAGAACCTAGTTAAATATATTTAGGGGAGCAGAATCCTCCAAAGGATGCCCAGGCGAAAGTCTAAAGTGACAGTTATTTGACAGAAAAAGGAGATTGATTAAACTTCCCCAAAGACCGGTGCTGTGCGTAATGCATTTATACAGCAGGGGTGGATCCTCCCTGCCCCTGACAAGTCTTGTCATTTCGCGTTCTCGGTGTTAACAGAGGGGGTCTGTCAGTGCATTGGAGGGGGTCAGTGTGCATGCTCATGGTTACCACTTTGTGTCTCTGCGTCCCCACCTCAGCCACCTAGCACTGCCTATTTCTAGTCCTCTGACTGGCAAATCATTTTTGTTACAGTTCTTTGTGTGAGAACAGTTCACATAATAGCTCTGTGTTCGACAAGGCATTAATCCTCACATCACCGGGATGAGTCAGCACAGTGCACTCCTGCCCGCACGGCTTGGCTATTATGACGTCAGCACTGTAGGGCGAGCCTCAGACACAAGCAGTACAGGGGACTGGGGACCTGTGTCACAGATTAGAGATCAAAAGGGAGACCTTTGAGATAAAAATGTAATTGAAAGGCTGTCTCTGACGCATAGGAAAATGTGAAACTGATTCTGTGCTATATCAACCATCCATCGAGCAGCTTATAGAAGGATCCTAGTTTTTAACCAGAAACAGGGCTGGGAGAATGACCTGTAAGGGCTAATACCCCATTCATGTGGCCACTAACCTTGTCCCACACCTGGGCCAAGCTCCATGCTCGCTGGGATTGTTCCAAATCCTGAGGCTTGCCTTTATATCAAGGGTGGCAGGGCCTGTGACAGCCCTGTTGCCCACAAGTGCCCCACCAATACAGCTGATGGCTCCAGAGGTGGTGCCCCAGATGCCCACCAAAGGGAAAAGAAAGGTTCCTTGGAAACAGATCAGAACATTACCCCCTCCACCCCCGCCCAGTACTTCTAGCTCCCGATGTCTGTGCAATGGCCTCCTTCCGACACATGCAGAATTCTGCCCATTTGACCTTCTCCCCTTGGCACTGCATTTAGTCCAAAGTCCCAATCTGGATTGGATGCAGATTTCAATAGGAACTGAATAGCTTCCAGATGTCCCCCCAGGAGTTTTCCATTTCATTAGTATTTGGCAGAAACGAGGAGGAGTCCTCCATAACCTGCCATGCTGCCTTAAAGCAGGTATCCCAGGCTTGTCCTCTTTGGGAAACTAGTTCCTGTAAGTTAGACCTCTCTACAGTTCAGACTCTGATCCATTCTCTGGACAATACCTTTCAATATGGAAAACAAAGTGTTGAAAAAGCTGAAAAGTCACTGCTTCAGTTTATAAGACATTCCTCAATTGGACCATTTACCCCTCACTTTCCTCTCGCCCTGTGATGACCATCACGGAATGCCTTCCTTCTGGGATCGTCTGCCTTCCCTAGATTGCTAAGAGGCCCCTACCATGCTTATAGAAGCTAATATTACTGCTTGGTTGGGTTTTGATTCATTATCATGCACAGCTCTTTATTCAGTTTTTAGTCAACAAACATTTATGGAAAGCTAGTCACTGTGCTTGGTACCTGGAACTCCAAGATAAATAAGAAGTGCTGCCTGTTGTTAGGAATCTCACAGTCTGGTAGGGGAGATAAATAGTAAACAAAGGCTACACCACGTGGTAGGAGCTGGAATGGAGGTGTACACAAGATGTAGTGAGGGCTGTGAGAAAGGAGGGCCTATCTACATGTGAGGAGTACCCAGGCTGGGCCGTAAAGTCTACAGAATGGATTGCTGTTTACTAGGTGCATGTGGAAAAGGGGAAAGCAGAAGGGGATCATAATCAGGAAAGAAAAGTCAGAGCGTTTGCAAAGTCAGGAGGCGTCGGGCAGCAGCCAGCTCCAGAGGACAGTAGTTACTTTGGCAGGAGCATGGCGGTTGGAAGAGGAGCCTGAGAGATGAGGCTGAAAAGTGGAAGCAAGCAGATCGCAGAGGGCCTGGTGTGCCGTGCACAGGTAGGAGTTTGGACTTGATGCTGCGGGCTTGAGGAGGCTTTGAAGAATTTTAACCAGATTTGTGTTTTAGAAAAAGAGGACTCTGCCCTGGCCAGTGTGGCTCTGTTGGCTGGCGCGTCGTCCCGTACACTGAAAGGTGGCAGGCTTGATCCCCAGTCAGGGTCGGGGAGCATATGGGAGGCAGCCGATCAATGTTTCTCTCTCTCTCTCTCCCTTCTTCTCTCTAAAGTCAGTAAAACAAACAAACAAACAACAAACAGGAAACGAGAGCTTTGGTGATGGTAGAGAGGGCTGAGTGGAAAAAGGAGACCGGGTCAGACCCAGGGCCTGCAATGTGCCGTAGAGGTGGGAGCGGAGAGGAGAGGCTGTCTGGTAGTGTTGACAGAGACACTGGATTGGCTCATGCCAACATGTCTTGGCCCAATACAGTGTCCTCGCCTTCTAGGAGAAAGGCTGATGTGTTGTGTGGGGCCAGATTTCAGATCAAAGTGTATCTTTATGGGAGCTTCACCAGAGACCTCAATTTGGATCTGACCTCACCCTGAGCTGCTGCCTCTGGTCTCCAGAGATGTGGGTCTCGTCTCCCATAGTGGAGTTGGGGGTGGAACAGGCAGATACGGAGAAGACATTCCCAGTCCAGCTTTTCTCCTCTTTCATCTGAAAATGAAACAGTTTCTTAAGAATGTCCCCTAAAGTCAACCAATGCCCCAATTTTCTATCATTTTCCCTTTGCTGCCTTTTCCTAAGCAGAAGTTTCAAGCCATTGAGCTGAATTCCAACTTATGCACAGCCGGGTGTTGAAACAATTCAGTATATTCATTCCTGCTTTCTGAATTAGAGTTCACCATAAGTGTGCTTTTCTCTTGTTCACTTTGGGCTGCCAGGACAATTTAAAGGAAAGTTTCAACAGCTTATGTTTCATGTACCATGTTCTCTTTTGGAAATGGGAGGATATGTGTGGGTGTGTTTAAGTCTTCTCTATACTGCTTTCTGGAGAACGGTTTGAGAAGATGAACAAGACAAGGAATGGGGACCTATTGAAAGCCCAGGTCCCTTCACTGACCTGAGTGCAGAATGTAGGCTGGTGATCAGATGGTCAATTATGTGTTTGTCAAAACACAGTGGGCTGCATTCCAGACTGCCAGCTTTGGAGGCCCAGCTTCTGCCAACCAAATGTCATCTGGGAACATGCAACACTGGGCACTGTGAAGGAGTTTGAAATAGACCATGCCACAGCCAACCTACTGCCAGTCTTATAGCACCAATATGGCATGCACAGCCGGGCCCCATGTTTCAGAGCTCAGGAATTCACTGTACTAAATTCAAGAGGTCAGATGGGTTCATGTTTTCAAAGCCTATGTTCTCTGCTTTGAACATTGTGACTTGCTCCTCAGCAGTTTCCAAGGGATTTTTCCAGTCACATCTCTGTGGAAACCACTCTTTTTGTGATGGTTATGAGAGCCTTGTCAATGTCCCAGAGGAGAGAAAAACAATAAACTTGCTGACAATGACTGTGATTCCGACAGAGGGATTCCAACTCTTAGGAAATTACATTAAAGGTGCATAGCTTTTAAAATATCAGGAACCACCTTGGCAACTTATAAAAAGCAGAAGGGCTTTGCCTATTTTATAAAGTGATTTGCATATACCTGCATAAATAATGTCCCCACCTGTACTTTTATGCATTTAGGTTGAATAAATTAAATTCAGTGATCTTTAAAATATTCACCGTCTTTCCTTGCTCAGATACCATTTTCGGGACCCTTCTTTCTTATTTTTCTCCTGTGGTAGTAGTGGCTATTTTTCAGTATTTCAGCTAGTTCAGAGAATCCCAGCACTCTGCAGACCAGTCTGCCAATGCTCCTACCACTCTGCGAGGAATGAACATTGCCTTCCTCGGCTTACATTTCTCTCAGCCTTTTTTTTTTTTCTTTAATTTTTTTTTCGTCATTGATTTGAGAGAGAGAGGAAGGGAGAGGGAGAGAGAGATAGAAACATCAATGAGAGAGAACATCGATTGGCCGCCTCCTGCCTGCCCCCCACTGGGGATCGGGCCCACAACCTGGGCGTGTGCCCTGACCGGGAATCGAACCGGCGACCTCTTGGTGCATGGGTCAACGCTCAACCACTAAGCCACACTGGCTGGGCTCTCTTAGCCTTTCTACCTGAGACCATGAGTTCCTTATGCTTTTCCTAAAGGAAAATGGGGGCGTATACCAAGATGGAAACACAGCATGAGATAGAATGAAGCTCCACTACCTGTACGTGTAACCAGACATGCACTAATACACATCTCAGGGACACACCCTAGTAACCTTTTCTTTATTCGGCCACTGCCACCACCTCTCCAGGAATCATCCAGCCACTAAGCCACATCAGTTGTAACTTGGGCCTTCAAATCAAAGCCTGGTCAGTAGGCCAGCCTCAAGCACAATCATCCCGTAAGATATTACTAAGCACTAACTATGTGCAAAGAATCATGATTAGTGGAGAGTGAAAACAGAAGTCTGGGTCACTGCCCTTGCCTGCTCTTAAGGAAGTTAACATTGAATTAGGAAAAGAACTTATACCTTTGAGTGATCCATAGGCATATAAGACAATAAATGACAATTCCAAAAGGAATGATACAGTCCAGTAAGTACTATAGGATTTTATTCACAAAAGAGCCTTGAGGGCTGGGAAGCTTCATGTAAGATATGATTTAACTGGGTCTTGAAAATGCCTAGAATGTGTAAAAGAAAGATATTCCAAGCCAAAGCACAAACCTAAGTGCTGGAATCACTGAGGGGATCCAGTACCTAGCATGGCCCTTCCCCACTCACATTCCAAACCCACCGAAAAAGAAAAGAACTGATGGCTGGGGAACCAAAATGTTTTATGAAGGCCAGGTAAAACTACGTAGCTTAATTTGAGTGGTAAAATGGACTTGCCATCTCCCTTCCCTTCGATCTAAATCTCGGAAAAGCCTGTCCAAAGGAAAATTTCTGTCTGCATAAGAACACCACTTTTCCAGGCCACTGGCTCCAACTAGTCTCAGTAGGAAAGGAAGGAGAAAGAGACTACGTTTCTGCACTTACAAACTTTGATATGGGTCCACTAACTCAGAAACGTGGACCAAGTGCTGTCTCACCAACAGGATGCTTTTCCTCCATCGGAAAGTATGAGGAATGAGGAATGAGGCAAGGTGTGTTCAGAACACGTCCTTCTGGAAACGAGGCGGCAGGAAGAGGCATCCCTACCAACTTAAGATCCACGGGCTAGAGAACAAGAGGAGGAAGTACTGAGTGAGGTGAAATGGGAGCCAGAGCAAGAGGCCAGACACGGCTCTGTTTGTCTAGGGCAGCGGTTCTCAATCTCTGGGTCGTGACCCCTTTGGGGGTTGAACGACCCTTTCACAGGGGTCGCCTGAGACCATCGGAAAACACATATTTCCAATGGTGATTCATAACAGTAGCAAAACTACAGTTATGAAGTAGCAACGAAAATAATTTTATGGTTGGGGGTCACCAACATGAGGAACTGTATTAAAGGGTCGTGGCATTAGGAAGGTTGAGAACCGCTGGACTCTAAGGGGACATACCTGTGGTTCGAGCCAGCAGTCACAGCATTATCGAAGTTTTAAGCTAAGGGTTCCTTTCAGACTCTCAGAGTTACCAGGGCCAGAACCCCAGGGAACAGACAAGAAATAAGATAATGTACTAAAACCTTGTTGGGAAAAAATACAAAAACTCTTACCTTTTGTTAAACTAATAGTAACAATAAGAGATAGCATTTTTTGAGTGCTTGCCTTGCTTTAGGCTCTGGACAAAATCATTTGAATGACTATCTGATTTAACCTTTAAAAGTACTCTTATTAATTAGATGCTGTTATAATCCTAATTCTGAAGATGAAATGGAGATGTTGTATGTTTGAGTAAATTTTCCAAGTGCACCTAGTGAGGAATAGACATAGAACTTGAATCCAAGACTGCCTTAAAAGCCTTCGCCAAATCTCGTTAAACACAGAATGGGTATCTACTAAATGCTGAAGCTGTGATGGTGAGCAGAGCAGAGGTGCTCTGTGCCCTACCGGAGTTTGTAATCTGGGGGATGGACGACAGAGAGGAATCAGATGGTCACACAGAAGAACTTACGATTACAAACTGTGCTCACTGCGACATGAAAGTGCCAGGTGCTATAAGGGCAAGTGTAAGAGGGGATCTCAGTGAGTCCGGAAGTTCAGGAGAAGCTTCCCTGGGGAAGTGACATTTGAGCTAACATCTGAAGAAGAAAAACAAGAAGTGAGATTAGGTGACGGATGAAGTTTCCAGACACAGGTCACGGCGTGGGTGAAGCCCCTGCGTAGCTGGATAGAGAGAATGAGATAAAGGGCAGCCCAGGTTGAGGTTGAAGAGAGATGTATGGGGTCTGATGGTGTCGGGATCTTTGTAGGCTGTGTCAGGGACTTTCCTCAGAGGGTGGGAAAGCAAACCTAAGAAAGAATGCGGTATGATCCATTTTGTATTCTAAAAAGATATGCTACTCTTAGACATTTATCTCAGACAAATGGAAACATGTATGCACAAAAACCTATACACCAATATTCATAGCAGCTTTACTTGTAATCGTCCGAAACTGAAAACAACCCAAATTACCCTCTGAGAGTGAGGGTCAAACAAACTGGTACATCCATACCATGGAATACTTCTCAGCACTGAAAAGTAATGAACCCTTGTTACATACAACAGCTTGGATTAACCACAGAGATATTATACTGAGTGAAAAAGGCCAGTCTAAAGATTATTTGCTTTATGATTTCATTTATGACGCGTTCTTGAAATGACAAAATTATGCAGATGCAGAACAGATTAGTGGTGGACAGAGGTTAGGGAATGGGGGAAAGATGGAGCTGATGGTGGCTATAAAAGGATAACAAGAAATATCCTTATGATGGAACTGTTCTGTATCTTCATTGTGGTGGTGGTCACATGAATCCATACATGCAATACACTAGCACAAAACTAGTCACACACACACACACACACACACACACATACACATACGTGAGTGCATATAAAACTGGTGAAACCTGAATAAGGTAAATGGATTGTGCCAATGACATTGTCCTGGTTGTAGTATTGCACTATAGTTATACAAGATATTACTAACTGGGTACAGGGTAAGCCAGATCTCTCTGTGTTAGCTCTTACAACTGTATGTTAAACTACAGTAATCTTGAAAGTAAAAGTTTAAAAAAAAAAGATCAAGGTAGCTTCATTGTAGTGAATGGCTTGGAAGGAGCGAAAGTATGAAGGATGTCATAGTAGACTAAACAGAAGATGGACTAGGGTGGTGACAATGGGAATGGGAGAAAATAAATGGAACTGACAGGTCAGAAGTACCTTATACAGGATTTTCTTATGAAGGAGAGAGAAGTGGCCACTGTGACTGGTGGCGTCATGCTTATAAAGCCATATGGAGGATGGTGCCAGTCACAGTTTGATGAAACACCAAAGGAGGATAGGTGTGGAGGGAAGATTATAAGATCTGTTTTTGAGATGCCCAGTGTGAGGTGCTTTTGAAATAAGCGAGCGTGTTGAATAGGCAGTTGAATACATAGAACTGGAACTCAGAATAAAGTTAGAGTAAATGAAGCTGTTGGCATAGACGATAGAGCCTAGGGACAGTTAGATTGAGAAGAAGACCCAAACTGGGACTTGAATAACTCTTAATATTTCATCAGCTGGTAGAGAAAAACAAGGCTGTGAAATGCCCTTGGCAGGAACAGATAAAGAGGTAGTAACAAAATCAGAAAACATTGGCCCGGAACCCAGAAGAAGGGAGCGTTTTAAAGAGAGCGGGCAGTAGTGAGAAGTGCTACTGAGAGGTCAAGTAAGTTAAGGACTGAAAAAGGTACTTTTAATATATTAATGTGGAAGTTGTAGTTAACCTGAGCAAAAGCTGTTTTGTCGAAAGTGGTCGAAGCAGTCGCTTGTTTGCAATGGGATGAAGAAAAAGTGAGAGATGAAGAATTAGAGACAGCATGTGTACATAACTCTTAGTTTTATTGCAAAGGGAAAAAGTGAGCTAGTGTAATATCTTGGGAAGGGGAGAGTGAAGTCAAAAAGAAGTTTGGGGGTAATGGAAACACTGGTGTTTAGATATGCTCATGGGAAGAATACAGTAGAGAGGAGAGATTCAGTGTTCAGAAGAGAGACGAGGATGGGATGATTGGTAATATAAGATTCCTGATAAGGCTGAAGACCTGGGTTGCTGAGCATAATGATAAAAGGAGGGTTACAGCCTTTACCAGTGTGACTCAGTGGATAGAGTGTCGACCGCGCACTGTGAGTTCGATTCCTGGTCAACAGCACATACCTGAGTTGCAGGTTCGATCACTGGCCTGGTCAGGGCACCTTCAGGAGGCAACCAACCGATGTATCTCTCTCACATCAATGTCTCTCTCTCTCTCTCTCTCTCTCTCTCTCTCTCTTTCTCTCATCCTCCCTCCCTCCCTTCCACTCTATCTAAAGATCAATGGAAAAAATATCCTCGGGTGAGAATTAACAACAACAACAAAAAGGAGGGTTACCTTGTCTGTTGATACAAGAAAGAAGAAAGGAAGGCCAGGGGAAGATGCGAGCCCTGTGTGGATTGGTGGTGAGAGGCTGAGAAGACTCCAGTGATGGCTCCTAGGGAGCAAGGTCCTTCTAAGAATAAGTAGAGACAAGATTTTAGGAAAGTGGAAGTTTAAAAGGCTTGTTGGGGAAGAGGGACAGCACGTTGATCAGAGAAGCATAGTCGGATTATCCCTGGCAGTGTGGAAGTCTTAGGTGCCGCTGGTGGGTTCATGCTGATAACCCATCTCCTTGTGGGCTTTTCTCCAGTAGTTCAGTGACCACGGTAGAAGCTCAGAGATGTGTATTTGAGTTTAAATTAGGATGAATTCTGCCAGTTTGTGTGAAAAGACATTTAGGCATTTTAGCTTCTTTTCTGGTTCTAGCCAAGGCCAGAAGAAAAGGGCAGTAAATAGGCTAGTTCAGGTCTCCAAGTCTCTGGTGAGCGCTGACCGCACCAGCCACTGGTTTGGTGCAGAAAAATCAGAGGTGAATAAGGCACCATCCCTGACCTTAAATGGCTCAGTTAAGGGAAGTTTGAGGGTCACCACTCAGTCAAAAATGCCAGGAACAGGTGATCAGAAAACCTTTGCCAACAGGCACAGTGACCCATGTCATTCCCCTTTTTTTTCTTATGCCTGCTCCTTCCTCCTGTCCTGCCATTACCCAGTTATTTCCTTGCTTTCTCAAAAAAGATCTACTGTATGCCTTTTGCCTCTGACACATATGCACCATACATATATGAGTGACAGTTCTGATTTCATCATCGTTTAGCTAAAATATGATCATTTAGGAATAATTAGATAACCTACTTGAAATGCGGTATTGGTCCTGGGTGCATTTTTTCTAAATTTTAAGAGCTGCCCTCCAACTATGCAGAAAAGCTGTTTACTTACAAGAGGGATGAAGAAAAGAGCGGGTAGGTTAGAGAGTGGAAGGGAAAGAACGCTAAGCATGGATAGAAGACCTTATGGGCAGCTCGTCCTTGTTATTCAGGGAAACTCCCATTTGAAGTGAATAGATGAGCCTCCATCGCTAATGGTGGCCTACACCATCAGCCTGGAAACAGCTTCCAGACCTGGACACATTCCAGAGCACTATACATTATTGAATTCCAGCTTCTAAGAACGTAAGACAAGATGTGAAGAAGACCTGAAGAACGTGGAGATTTCTAATTTCCACTAGAAGTAGGATCAACTCAGAGCTATCCTAAGCATGATCAAGTGTGGCCTAGAGAGGGGCGGTGGCAATGACAGCTTTCCCTTCTTTAACACATTCCATTCTGCTGGATTTCCTTCAGGAAATGGCATTAGGGCCATTTGACTGAAAAGTAAATTGCAGATACATCTGGGGTAAAATTTGGCAGCTGTTGAGCAAAGCAGCTGTTTTTTTTTTTTTTTTTTATATTTACTTCTTTCATGATTCTATGATTCACACTTATCGTAAAATATTAAGAAAGTATAGGGTAAGGAGAAAACATCCATAATCCCACTACACAGAAACAACGATCATTAACAATTTTTTTAGATCATTCTCTAGTCTCTTCTCAGAATTTTAACATAATTGAGCATACATTGTATCTATATGGTTGTACCCTATTTTTAACTAAATTATGTAATAAGTATTTCCTAGTATAATTGCAAACTCTGCAATGCCTGAATACTTTTCTATTATATAAAATCCCCCAAATTTACCTAATTATGCCCTAGACATAAATATTTGGGTTATTTCCAGTATTTGAATTTTAAAGTCCTGTAAGGTAAGAACTACAATGCATTACCTGAATTGTCAAACTTGGAGGAAAATTGAGGCAGGCAGTGATGTCACCCATCAAGAAAATGGCCAGGCAATGATGTCACCCTATTAAGAGAGTTAATAATTGCTAATGATCATGAAGCTCATATTTGAATTTTTAAGTAATTGTTGCGGGGGTCATTTAGGCTCTTTTTCTCCTCAAAGTAAAAGATCTGATTTTTATTTCTAAAAAGTATACATTTAATTTTGTTTTAATTTGTTACAATGCAGATGTATAAAGAAGGTAAAATTCATTCAAAATCTCACCTCCTGGAGATAATCACTATTAACACTTTGGCAAATATATTTTCATACATATCTATTTGTCTCTTTTTCTTTCTCTTGGTCTTTTTCTTTCCAAAATGAAAGGTAAAGCTACATGCTGTTTTGTAATCTGCTTTTTCACTCAACATTGTAATAGGCATTTTCCATTTAATAAATATAGATCTATATTATTTTTTTGACAGCTATATTGTACTCCAGTATGTGATTAATTTATTGAAAGTTCTTACTGGTGGATATTTAACACATTTGGAATTTTTTCTAACTGAACAATGTTATAGTAACTATTTTTATACAGAGATGCATTTTTGAAAATGCACTTGCCTAATTACCTCCTTAGAATACATTTCTACTAGTGGAACTACCAAAGTTAAATGTATCTATTGCTAAACTGTCCTGCAGTTAAATTGTGTCAATGCATGCCTCTGCCAGCAAAGCAAAAGCTTGCCCATTTCTCTGCATCTTCATGAATTCTGCAACTGTTCATTGTAATTTTTGCCATATAAGTGAATGTTTCATATTGGGGGTATGAGATGCTTTTTCCAAGCCTAAAACCAAACTCTGAAAATGTAAAGAAAACGATATTAAATTTTATTACATAAAAAAAAATCACTGTGGTAGAAAATATTTTTTAAAAACTGGAAAAAATATTTGTGACACATCACTAATATATTTTCTTTCTTCATTGATGTTAGAGAGAGAGGAAAGGAGAGGGAGAGAGATAGAAACACCAAAAAGAGAACATCGATTGGCCGCCTCCTGCATGCCCCCCACTGGGGATTGGGCCCACAACCTGGGCATGTGCCCTGACTGGGAATCGAAATGGGAATTGAACTGGTGCATGGGTCGATGCTCAACCACTGAGTCACACAGGCTGAGCTCACTAGTATTTTAAGAATAGTTATAATTCAATAGTAAAAAGGTCATTAACACAATAAAAACTTGGAAAGGGCAAATGAGCAGTCTAACACGTATTTTGTGGTTCATTCTTTGCTGCAAAGGCACTGCTCCCAAAAGTCCTGCAAAGCCACCTTAAGCGCCGTTTTTTATGCTCTGATAGTAACCCCCTCCTCACTGCCCTCCTGGGAATGTTGTGGGAGCAAAGCACCAATCAGGGCACATGCAGAGTTCCTGGTTGGGGGCGGTTAGCACTTCTCCTGCTTATATATATTTATGTTTATTTGGCATCACCATCCCCTCAAGGGGCAGGCTAATTGTTCATGCACAGGAGTGTAAAAGGGATCATCTGAGTCTGCCATCAGAGTCCAGAATCAGTAAAGTACTGGGAAGGGAGAAATACACACTGGCAATATTGCCTGATCCGTGTCTCCAGGGCTGAATTGACACTATTCTTCTACCAGATGTAGATAGAGATTTCTGGATGTTCTCAGAAATAAAGTGCTAGAGGCCATGTCATCAATGTCCTCCACCCCCACCCCGACTCCCCTGTGTACACACTTAATGAAATGGAATATTTTTCAGCAACTTCAGGGAAAGTGAAAGACGCTGGAGAGGCGGAAATGCCACACTGACAGCGTCAGTCCTGCCTCCACAACATAAGCTGTGACTGGGCGTCTCCCCTGTGTTTGGGGACAGGGAGCACCTTTCAGAGGGGCAGGGAGTGCAAAGCTGTTCCCAGTGGTGATAGGAGCATTCCTCAGCACATTCGTTTGCAGGTGGTAAGGGATGGCATGTGCTCTGGGGCATTCTGCCTTCCTCTCAGGTGGAAAACTGTGTATATTGAGGTTGTGCGTGCCTTAAATCCCTAGGCCGTGTCCAGAAAGGGAAAAGAGAGACAAACGTGTTGAAGATTGTATGGAAGGCCTTCAGAGCAACCACGAGCTAAGGAGAGTGGTAGAAACCAGGCCTAGTGAGCAGCCTGTTCTCCTCCTGAGTAGTGAACACCCAGAGGTGTGAGGAGGTGGTTGCACGGGCTCGGTGCTGCCTGCGGTGCTGTTGGAGGCCTTGCGGCCAGATCGGGGACCCAGGGGCTCGGGGCTAAGCGTCTGGTGCTCTTAATGATGCTCTTAGAAAACTTCACATATCAGACACCTGCCTCCATTTCATAGCCTATACTCAGAGGCCAAATGGAGACACAGGTAGTGATGATTAATGTTGATCGTTGCGAATGGGCATTGTGAGTGTTCCTTATTCAATGAGTCTTTCTACTAGGACACTTGCAGAGGCATTTTGTACCAGAGGTCTGTGCAGTGATGAAATGAAGAGTTCTTTCTTTCATTAGATTCTTCTTTTAAGCACGCTTTCTGTAATCTCTTTGTTATTCCTCAGTCGTCCCAATGTGGGGTTACTGAGGACAAGTCAGGCATACATACCTACCTTATCCCAGAAAATCGCTTCCAGATATTTACTTAGAATGGGCTGCCTAACCTCTCATACTTCGATAGGCTGAAATGGATTCCACCTTTAGTTCCTTCCTGTTAATGTCTAGGCTTTTTGGTACATGATGAATAATTATTACTCTAATTTACATTTAACCCTGTATTTTGGATGAGAGAAGCATGTGTCTCGTGACAGAATTTGAGGAAAAGGTACACATAAATTTTTGGACAATCCTTGGGTCTTTCTGGTCCTTACAAGCTAGTCAAGGATGCATAAGAGAAGTAAGAGGAAATCTCCACTTGGAATCATTTTCTGAGATCTTCCCCCTGCTCTTTTCCATCCTCTCCATGTTGGAACGATGTCACTACGTGGGCTCTTCACCGACAGGTTCCCATGCTCCTCCAGCAGTGTCCTAGCAGCACTCTTTAGGAAAAGTTAGGAAAAACCTTAATAGTATTGACTTTTGCCAAATGCAGGAAGTATCTGTTGACAGAGGGTCTAAGCACTATCTATCCTGTACTTTTAAAGAATCAACGTCTTCATCTCATCACCACCAGTCACTAGCATCCCTCATCTAGAGTAGGTGCAGAAGCCAGCCACCTCACGGTGTGTTCGCCCTCCCCCACCTCTCTGGTAGCCCTAGGAAAAGAGTTTCAGAAATGTACACTGATGTCCAGAAGACCACTGCAGGGACCTGAGTCTTGGTGCAGGAACCCAAGAGAAATCTCATTGGCCACCTTTGTTTGGAATTGTTCCCTTTTACCCAAATAGCAAAGAACTAAAGCCATTTTGGTGTTGGATTCTAGTTTATTCCTTCTGAGAAAATGGTGGGGGGTACATTTAAATTCCAAATACATGCTTTTACCAAGTAAGAAATGAATGTATAATTTTTGGCTGTGGGATAAAATGATCTTCCGTGAAGTGCAGCATCTCACATTCATCTTCAGTCCAGTAATGACCAAGAGATGGAGGCCTCTTTAAAGGGGACACAGGAGCTCAGTGGGTAGCCCACCAACAGGATGAGGACTTTGAAACTGGAAGGGATGCAACTAGAAGCCAGGAAAACAACAGAGAGCCGTGTTCATGTTAACAGCACCAGCTACCAGGAAATGCGTGCGGCTTTAGTTAAGACAGAATCAAAAACACACATCTAGGTATTCATCCATTTCTAGGAGTGTACAGGGTTTTAGTTTCTTCTTGTCTCTTAGCAGAATTCTGTTTGTAAAAATAACTTGATCTAAAAAGAAAGACTTCCCCACACCCCAGTCGGATTATTTCATGGGAACAGTTCACCCCTTGGCAGACCACACTGCCTTGTGGACCAGCCCGAGGATCCAGGGAAAATAGACTGAGTGACCCACAGGGACAGAGTCAGGGCCAGCTGTGGACACGAGCCTTCACCATCTTCCAAAAGCTACCCCAGATCAGCCATTTATTTCCTTTCTCAACAATAGGCATTGGAAAATTTAAAGATCAAAGTTCCCTTTGAGGCCTGAGTTATTGATGTATTTATATAGAGATTATTTCTAGGTCAGCTACAGTTACCTTTGTCTGAGGCTCGGGACCTCAAAGCAGTCCCACACAGGAACACGTGCACACGCACACACAGTCTATTGGTGTGGGCTTCTCTCCTGCCTAGTACATGCATTACAAATTTGCTTTTAATGGGGCCTCTCTGAATTCCAACAATAATATTTCTGGAGCTCTCCTGGCTCCCACAACATTTGCTGGGTGCACATTTAATATGTTTTAGCTTTACTGCCTGAAGATGGAATCAGGGACATCTACCTGCACATGACAGTGCTTTGGCTCTTGCAGTTGCAGAACTTAATGTATGTATCAGTAATGAAAATCTTAATTAAGAAAGCTGCATCATTGTCCATGAACACTCATTTTTCTCCCCCTGCACAGCCCTTTGTGTATAGCAGTATATACCTGGTCCAGACAGACAGAGCCCTCGAAGAGCTTGTCTGGCAGATCTTCTCTTGATTATTAACAGCTAGTGAATGACAAAGTCTCGCTCTCCTTTTGTCTTGAAGCTGAGGCTCGGAACAGCAGAGCACACAGTGTACTGGAGGGTTTGTTTGTGTTTTTTGAAACTTGCTTTTATTACGTTGGTGGGTTTAAAAATTTGACAGTGTTGATCAAAACTCACTTAGGTAACTTAGAGTTGCCAAAACACTGGCAGCTGCATATTTACACGTGTACTCCCAGAGAAATGTAATTTTCCATATAGAAACAATGCACAAACATTAAAAAGGGACAATGGTAAGCTGCCTGCCTGTGTTTCTGGTGTCTTTGGCCTCTGGTGCTTGAGACCTGCCTTGTGACCTTAGCAGTCACTTCGTCTCTTGCACCCATGTGCATGTGGCAGTTTGTCATTTATGCAGAGTAAGAAGCTTTAGAGGATGGAATAACTTTGGGCAGACAAATAACCGTTACCGAGACTTTGGGTGGTAAGCACACGATACAATACACACATGATGCATTACAGACTTGTACACTTGAAACATATAATCGTATTGACTAATATCTCCCCAACAAATATAATTTAAAAAGGTCTTTTGAAAAGGTGACCTACAATTATGTGTATGAAACAATGTCCAATTATAATGTTTTAGTAATGCCCAAGTCATAATTCCCAAAATAAAAAGTTAATTCATTTGCAGTTCCAGAATAAAAGGACCTGCCCACCTAAACAAGGTCTAATGATAAGTATTTAGGACCTTCTTCTTACCATACATACACTATCCTCATCAAGAAGGGAGCAGACATGTGGTCTGGTGGTACGACTGCCCAGTTTATTTGCTCTGCTTCTTAGAACTCCACATGCTTCAGCTCATTTATTTTACAGGTCACTGTGATGTAGGTAATGGTCAGTTTTCTGCCTATCTATAGCTTGAGAAAGTTTGCATAAATATTCTCTGTGTGTCATGTAAAGTGTGAGGAAAACCTTATTAATGGGGAAATTATTATGTAATATTATGACATTAAAATCTCATGGTTGCACTCAACATTTTTAATTAAGGTTAAATATGAAAAGTAAATAAAAATAGACTTGTGATTTTATACTAGAACGATAATGAGAGGTTAGATGAGATGCTATTAGGGCTGTTGGTTGCTAGATAGGAAATACTGTGAACATGTTGTTTTACTCTGGAACACTTTCCTTCTCCCCTGCCATAAACCCTAAAACAACTATGAAGTAATTGTCCTAGAAGTGTGTCGCAGGTATATAATATAAGGCATACAGTAGGCTATCAGTAAATGTTTGGAGAATTAATAAATGAATATGGGAAAGAATGAATTTTGTTGGCCTTTCAAAGACTAAATCAGATGATCAGGTACATTTTTTTAATTTTGCCAAGCCCTTGATTGGAAGTTTGAAGTGTGTTGAATTTCTAGACCTTGATCTTCAACTTTCCAAACAATAAAAACATGCAACAGAATTATGAAGAATTTTGAGATTTAAAATTTGGATAAATCAGTTATTTTTTTTGTCTCTAGAACACACACACACACACGTGTGCGTGTGTGTGTATGTGTATGTATCCATGAATGTATATAAACAATCAGTGGATCACGATGTAAAACAAACTTCTTACTGTGAATCATGAATAAATGTTTGAAAACAACAACAAAAAATGGGGTGGGGAGATCAAGGTTGTATCTTCCCCATTCAATGTATCTACAATTTGCTTAAAATTGAAGAATGACCAGACCCATTAAAATGGCCGGCAGCAGGCCTTCTGATGATATCCCCCCATCTCTGCCTCTCTGCTGAGACTTCAGTGTATTTCCTCATCACCTTTGTGCTTGAAATACCCTATGTTGTATCAACTTTGGCCCAGTTAACAGCTGAGGAATCAAGCAGGTTTAGGTCCAAGAAATGCCATGTAATGGAGTAAAAGGTCTTTGGAAAGCTGACTGGAAGGATGCTCCTCTCTCTCACACAGAAACACATCTACTAGCTGTGCATAGTGATCCTGTCAGTAACCATGTGCCTCCGTGGTCCTCCAGAACACCGTATTTATATTAGTGTCTGGTGAGATGTTCATGAAACAATGTGTAGGTTGTTATATTTAGATCCCTCTGACTTCCTTATTTCAAAAGCAAGTATCTTTAAACATAGTAGTAGCATTTCTCTATATGCAAACCTCTGTACATAAAAAGGTTTACATTTTAAAACAAACATGTTTTTGAGTTTTATCCAAATTCAAAAAAAGCATCTGAAAAAATTAACAGCTGAAAAACACTTTCTCCTTGCTGAGAAAACTTAAACCTTGCTAGGCTTTATGCAACTTAAAAAAAAAAAATCACTTCTGTGCTGAGAACTAGCATGAGAAATCTCAGCATGAAAGGTTGTTGGAATTTTTTTTTTCTTCGTGGAGCTAAAACCATTTGTTGGTTTTAGAGTGATGCCACAACATGCATATGCTTTGTCAGGAATAAATATGATATAATTTCAAGGGCATCTTCAACAAAAATTAGGGGGAAATGATAAAGACTACTTAAGCAGTGATCCAGTGTCTGAAAGCAAAGGTTGAGGACATCATTGTACCATCAAGGTCTAGCGGTGCTGCTAACCCTGAGCTGGCTGCTACTCTTTGAAAGCCTAAGGGTATTTGCTTTCTTATTGTCTCACTCAGTCCTTACTTAGCCCTTAGCTGAGGAGGTCTCACAAGGGAAGCACTGCTCTGGGAGGGTGTCCTGGACTTTGTTTTCTGTTTGTTTCAGCACTTCAATGAATGGTCTGTTACCACCGTTATGACCTGTGTGCGTTTGCTGAGCCTCTTTTCAAATCAAAACAAGTTATGGGGTTGTGTTTCCAGAAAGCTGAACCATTTTCAAGATAGGATGGACTCGGAAACACACACAGACATGTCCATGCAGTTGCATGTTTATATTGATGCATACGTTCAGACAGAGTCAGGAAAGTAAGGAAATAGACTGGACAGTGGGGATGGACAAGACTGGACAGCTTGCTCAGCCTTGGCAGCCCGTGCCCAACAGTGCACATGTGTAGAAAGGAGTTTATAAAGGAAGCCCACATTCAAGCATGTTCTCCTCAATATTTTCCTGGGAAGAAAGGACACAAAGTCATTTTTAAAATACCATCCTGGCAACTTTTAGAGTGTAATTCTCTGGGTAGTGAGCTAGCTGGGCCACGGATGGGAGAAGAGACAACAGAAGAGACAAGGTAGCTATTGTTTACAGGGTGATTTTTGAGACAAACAAGTCCTTCCTTGAAGACAAGCTCAGATATTTCAAGACCTCCTCAGAAAATGTTTCAGCACCTTCTGTGCTCCAAACTGAGGCAGTTTGCATCATGTTTCAGTATCACTGAGTAACAGGCTGGCAAATTCCCTGCTTCCTTATTCACCAAAATCCAAAATAGAACTCACAAAAACTCCTTCTTGCAAACCCCCACCCCACAAAAACACCCCACTGTGCCCACCCCAGGAAGGAACAGACCCAAAAAATAAAAAATACCCAGTAAATAGAGCCAGCCCTGGGAGACAAATTCCCAGCTATCACTGCAGCTCTTTGCTCAGTACTGGGAGCTTGCTCGAGCTGTCACATTCTTTATGATACAGATGCACAAATGGGCCTTCTGAGGCCGAGGACTCGCAGCAGCCCCTTTGCTGTTTCTTGTCTAAAGTATATTGCACAGGAGCAGCCTCCCCAGACCCAGAAAAAAAAAGACTCAATTTGTTATCTGACTTTTTATTTTTTTTGAATTCTGCTCTTCTGTGACTTAATTTTTCATGTTTGTAGACTACATGTTTTTTCATGTTTTCAGACTTTCACAGCATTTTCCAAATTCAGACTTTTACTCTGTATGTCTTCCTCACACATATACACACACACACACCCATTTATAGGTTTCATGTTTGAAATGAAATCATGTAAATGTAGACCACTTTATAGATTTTAGAAAGAGTGTTCGTGTTTGTGATAATGAGTTATTTTACAGTGGACCTAAGATAATCAAACCAATGGCAAGTCATTGTTTAAAACCAAGAAGGATGAAAGAGATATATACACCCCCAGTTCATTGCAGCATTACTTATAATAACCAAGATATGGTAGCAACCTAGGTGTCCATTGATAGATGAATAGACAAAGAAGATGTGGTATATATAATGGAATAGTAATCATCTGTATAAAAGAATGAAATCGTGCATTTGCGACAACATGGATGGACCTAGAAGATAGTATGCTGAGTGAAATAAGTCAGACAGAGAAAGAAAAATACCATATGATTTCACTTATATGTGGAATCTAAAAGAACAAAGCAAATAAATAAACAAACAGAAACAGACCCATAGATATAAAGAACAAGGTGATGGTTGCCAAAGGGGAGGGCAGTATATGGGAACAGTAAATAAATAAATAAATAAATAAATAAATAAATAAATAAATAAATAAAACCATGAAGAATATTAATCTTTTTGGACCAGGACAACTTATTTTATGGAGTACCCCTTTTTATTCTCTTAAAATTATTTTCTGGAGTAAAGTGGGGTTTTTTGTTTGTTTGTTTGTTTGTTTGTTTTAAATAATGTGATTAAAGTGAAAGGAAAAAAACATGTGCTCTAATCAGAGGTTCAGTTAAACTTCCAAAATTGGGCCAAAATATTGTCCAAAATTCAAGTCTGGCCTCTGAAGGATAAAGACGAGAAAAACTGAGGTCTATGCAAAAGAGTGTACGATCCAAAGGCCATTTCCAGTAGCTCAGGGGTGAATTCCAGAGGTTCACACCTGGGTTTGACAACAGGCCCTGCTCATTTCTGTGTTCTTTGGGGCAAGTTAATTAATCTTTAGGTCCCAGTTGTCTTAGCTATAAAATAAGAATAGTAATAGTAATTGCTTCAGAGAACTCTTATAAAGATTAAATGAGCTAATACATGAGAAGCATTTAGCCTAGTACTGGCCACACAGAAAATGCTCCCTAATGGCAATTACTAATCTAAATTATTTCAGCATTGGCAGTTCTTTTGGAATAAGAGCCTAACATGGAGATGGAGATGCACAATTCAGTATGCTATTTCTGGCATATTTCTCAGTTTATACATCATAATTTTTTATAACCACAACACATATCAATATGCAACCAGAATTTTGTTTCTTCAAGGTAATATTTACTATCCGCTAACACTATGCCAAGCACTGCGGAAGGCATTTGATGCACGTCATCTTATATGATTCTTACAGCAGCTGTTTAAGTTACCACTGCTGTACCCATTTTTCAGGTGAAGGAAGGAAGCTGAGAAGCATCAGCGATTTGCCCGCAGTTTCACAACTAGGCAGTAATGGAGTCTGACTTTGAGCCAGGCAGCTAGTACTAAATTTTCACAATGAAAATAATTACACACAAACAGAAATCATTGTACACAGATGTTTATCAGAGATATATTTTTACCTTTCCATTATAGACATTTCAAACATACACAAAATTAGAAAGAACACCATAGCAAACCCTCACTCAGCTTCAGCAATTATCAGCTTATGGCAAATCTTATTGGATGTAACTATGTTATAACACTAGAAATAAGCTCTATGTTCAACTCTAGGGGACTGATTAAGTATACTATGACATATCCACTAAATAGAATTTTTGAACCATTAAAATGTTTATAAAGAGCATATAATAACCTGGGCTTCTTTGCCACACAGTAATTAAAAGGCAGCTCTTATAATTATACATATTGTTTAATCACAACTATTTTTTAAATAATAGATTATGGATCTTGGAAACCTAAGCTTTTAAAAATGTTTTTTCTTACTACTTTCCTATATGTTCTAAATTGCATATCATTAGCATATTTTATTTTGAATGATACAAATATTATTTCCCAAATATTCAGAAAAATATATAGGTATACTCATCTGTAAAGAGAGAGCTTACGTATCTGACTTAACAATGGAAATCAGTTTATGTAACAGAACATCCCATATAACAGAAGTTTTTCTCCTTTTAATTATTAATTCTTAAAATTGTATTAATATTAAGTTTTGATGTATAATGTCTTACATTTATATGCATATTCAGCTTTCTTAGAATATACTTACGATAATTTAAACTTTTCTGAATGACTCAGGGTCATCATCTTAAACAATAGTGTTACGTTTCTACTGATGTTGATGGGAATGTGAAAGTATAAAAATAATGCTGTCTATTTGAATATTGTTTTGTGATTTCCAAGCAGTTCATTATGTTAGTAACCATTTGGTCCTTGGTCTATAAGATTATTTGCTTCTGTGCTTATTTACCACCAGACTGTTCTAGTGTTTTTAGTTCTTGTGTCTTCTTTCTAGAGTTTTTAGTTATCTTCTTTAGCTTTCAAGTAACTTCTTGCTGTGCAAGCCTCTAAGATCCTCAGTCCTCTAATGCATGACCTCTATTCTGCTTTGGACTAGGAAAACAAGCAACCAAATTGTTTAGGCTGCATAGAAAGCCCATGCTTTCATCCATTCCTGTGACAACTATTTGTGAGCAGGGCACTGTGGAGAGGGTACACAGATAAACAAGACACCAGTCCTGCCCTCATAAAAGTTTTCATCTAGCCACAGAGCCTGCCTACTTTGCAGGAATTCAGCGTAGAAGGTGATCTGCTCTATGAAAGCAGTTCAGAGAAAGTATTCTTGGAGTTCTGAGGAAGGCTAACTGGGGGTTTTACCAGAAGAGGCGACATTGGCTTTGGGTCTTGAAAGGCAAGGAGAACTTGAGC
This sequence comes from Tadarida brasiliensis, assembly GCA_030848825.1. Taxonomy (NCBI): domain Eukaryota; kingdom Metazoa; phylum Chordata; class Mammalia; order Chiroptera; family Molossidae; genus Tadarida; species Tadarida brasiliensis. The sequence continues at coordinate 68,597,226 of CM061260.1, forward strand.
ATACAAAGGTAGAAAACAGAACATTTCTGAATGTTTTGGAAGAATCAAAGGGTCTGCTGAGAAGTAGTTGAATTTAACTGGAGCATGGAGTGTGTAGAGGTGAGTAGTGGGAAATAAAGTAGTAAAAGTAGATTGGGACCAGAAGTGAAAGGACTTGATTACCAGGCCAAGGAACTTGGACTTTATTCAGTAGACAATGGGGAGCTATTGCAAGTTTTCAGTAGGAGAGTAACCTCATCAGAGCTGTGCCTCAGGAAGATTAATCTGGCAACAGTGAGTAAAATGGATTGGAGTAGGGAGAGACCAGAGGACGCAGATCAGGTAGGAGACGATCAGAATAGTCCAGGAAGAGGCAACTAGGGCAGGGGCAGAGGGAACAAATGGAGCGGGTGAGCTGATTGATGAGACATGGCAGAATAAGAATTAATTCATTGTATTTGGGGCGCAAGGGAGAGAAAGGCATCCAAGACATCCTACGGCGTTGAGCCTGAGTGGGGCTGTACACAGAAGCGGGTTGGGGAGGAGAGTGCACAAGCTTAATTTTGAGCACAGGAGTGGAGGTGCTGACTGGGCACCGCGAGGTCCACTGGGCTTTTGGAGACATGAGACTGCAGTGCAGCCGAAAGGCCAAGCTTGGAGATGCAGATGTGGGGTCATCCCTGTCTCAAAAGCAAAAAAGACAAAGGGGCAAGAGGCAGAGCTTATCAGAGAGACTTCAGGGACTTGGGTGTGGTCTACTTGATGCCAGTTTTGGCTGCTCGCAGGTCCTTTTCACTTTCTTTGTGTTCTTAACCATATTTGGAATGCCCCAAAAGTGGCTTACAGACGAGTAAGCTATTGCTTTGTACATGCAAATACACAAAATATATTCTAAAGTAATGAAGTAATTTGGAATAGAGTTAATGAGGTCAATTTCACAATATTCACAGTCTTTATCTTCACATATAATATATTCCTGTGTGACCATAGGGAAATCAATGTACCTCTCTGGACCTCAGAGATAAAAGTATCCAGCAGTTCTTCCCTTCACTGTATACCTGCATGAACAAAAAGGGAGCCACATACTAAACCTGACAAGCTCAGGGGGAGGCCCGCGTGACAGGCTTTACAAACTCAGTAACCAAAAGTAACCGTACAGGATGGTCTGAACATGAAAATTCCTCACTGGGCAGGTCACGGCAGTTAGTCACGTCCTAGGCCTATAGCTTCCTCAGCAAAGGTCAGTCTTTACCTTTCGTGAGCCCTGTCCATTGTTCTTATGCACCTAGGATAACATACTTTTGAAATGTCGGCGTGATTTTCATGTCTAGACCCGTCAAAGGCACAGCCACAGGGCGCAAGACCACCAGAGCATGAGACCACAGAACACAGATCTCTCCTTGGTTCAGTGAAGATAAGATCCTTGGTCTCCATAACTGGCTGCAAGCACCTGGATTGACATTGTATCAGAATCACTTGGGAAGGGAGGAAAGGAGACCAAGGTTCAGGACTCTGTATTTTTTAACCCTCCTGCAGCCATTCTGCTATGCAGCCTAGATTAGCAACCACTGGGCTAAACATGCCAGTTCTCACGTTCTGAAGGGTTGTCAATATTTAGACAAAATGTGGACTTTTTTGCCATAACCCAAAAATAAGAAAATATAGCCAAAATAACAAATCTATTGTCAAATCCAGTTTGTTTATAACTCCCCCTCTCCCCTTTAAGTTAGGAGTAAGATACACAGTATATGTGAAAAGCACTCTAATTTAGAAGGCTCCTGTGATGTCAGATGTGGGGGAAGGTGGAGGGGAAGCAGGCCAGGGAAGGTGAGACTGTGCACACACACAGCTCTTCTCCAGCCACATCCGGGGACTGCCCATACCCAGAATTCACTGTGCCTATGCTCTGCGGTTGATGTCAGCACCCCAGCTGTGCTTGCTGAGGTGCGTAGCCTTGTGCTGTCTCTGATTGTACCTGTCAGGTTGTATGTATAAGCAATTCAGCAGTGCCTGTGTGGACTGCCTGAGTCCATCCCGGCTGCTATAACAAAATGTCACAGACTGGTTGGCTTATAAACAACAGAAATGTATTGAATTTGGAGGTTGAAAGTCCGAGATCATGTGCCAGCCTGGTCACACGAAGGCCCTCTTCCAGGTCGCAGACTTCTCTGTCTATCCTCACATTGCGGAAGGCGCTAGGGATCTCTGTGGGGCCTCTTTTATAAGAGCCCTAATCCCATTCATAGGGCTCTGTTTTCATGACCTAATCACCTTCCAAAGGCCTTCTAACACCTTCTAACACTGTCTCATCGGGCATTAGGATTTCAACATGTGAATTTTGGAGACACAGACATTCAGACCTTAGCACAAACCCAGCACAGATCTAGAATGGAATAAAAGAGCCTGTTGAGATTCCAGTGAGAGCAGATGAGAATTCTCACTAATGGGCTCATCTTCAACATAGCTCTGTTAGTTTTCCATCATTGGACTTTTACATAGCTCCATTATCATCACAGCCGTGCCTCAGCATTCACAGGGAGACTTCCGAAGGCCCCACAGCACCCAGAGCATGCTGTCCTGGGCCACAGCAGTGGGAAGAAGAGGACTGGGGCATCGATTCTTTCTTCACTTTCTGTATTTTTTCTCCCTTCCTCCCATTGAGGAAACACTTTGTTGAATTTGACAGGTTGGGATGGATTAACCTAGACTGAGAAACAGATTGGAATTTGGCAAATCTAAAAGTTCTCAACTTCCAAACTAATTTTGACATCTTATTTTCTCAACAAGTAGTTATTGAGGAGCTGCTATACGTAGGGCATTCTGCTCAGTATTTACGTCAGAAATTAGCAACCAGTTGTCATCCTGATTGCACACTGGCTACTACCAAAATCCTAGACATAAGTGCAGAGGAGGACTGATGATAATGATGACTACTTGACAATTATGCAGCTCTTAGCAGTGTTTTCACAGAATTATATTTGTACCTTCCTGCTCCCCCAAGGAAACCCTTCTCTCATCCTCATTTACCCTTCTTTCCCCCTTCAGCTCTGGTCATCCATTACCTTTCCCCAGTCAAGCTAGGACTTTTTGACTTTTTTTTTTTTAATATTTTTTCTTTATTGATTTCAGAGAGAGAGATAGAAACATCAATGAGAGAGAACATTGATTGGCCGCCTCCTGTATGCCCCACACTGGAGATTGGGCCCACAACCTGGGCATGTGCCCTGACCAGGAATCGAACCAGCGACCTCTTGGTGCATGGGTCGACGCTCAACCACTGAGCCACACCGGCCGGGCAGGGACTTTTTGACTTTTAATTACACTCAGTCAGGTGGTCAGGTAACCTCTTTAAAGTAATTTACTCCAAGATGTAACTGAGGTTTAACCCTCTTGGAGATATTTATATTTTTAAAAAGAACTTTATGAGAGCAGGCAGACAGCACTGTTGGGTGGGTGTTGGGGTGGAGGTGGAGGGATTGAGCAAAAAGGGAAAAAAAAGAAAAAGAGAAAACTCACAGACACAGGCAACAGTGTGGTGAATGGGGGGTGGGGGGGTGGAAGAGGGTACCAGAGGATAAATGGTGATGGAAAAAAAATAAAGTAAAAATAAAATAAAAAGAAGTTTAATAGGCAACTGGGTATTTTTCCCCCTTCAATTAGTAAAATCCTTAGACACATCCTCTTTGCCCCTGTTCTGAAACACACAGAGATTTATTTACATTCATAAAAGCGAGTAACTTAGGAAATCAGCCAAGCAGCCCAGTTTCTCTTATCTCCTACCCCCATACATTGCTCTCTCTCTCTCTCTCTCTCTCTCTCTCTCTCTCTCTCTCTCTCTCTCAGCTCTGGGTGTCACTATATTGTTAATGTCACATGACAACCCTTTTTATCAGACACCTGCTGGCCTCCACCATGCTGGACCCATACCTTAGTTTCTTATCTGTTCCTACTCCAAACCTTGAGTCTTCGTTCCATCTTCTATTTATAATCTTATAAGAGCTCTTTAAATTTATGAAGATTGGGAAGTATGTATAAAAAGTTGGCATATTGTTTGATCTAAATAAATATATTTCCTGGAACTCTAGAACCAGGTTTCCTTCGAGATGAAAAGGGACTGAATGATGCCCACCTTCCATATGACCAAGCTCTATATTTGAAAACAAACAAAAATGGCCCGGCCAGTGTGGCTCAATGGATTGAGAGTCATCCCATGGACTGACAGGTCCCAGTTCAATTCCCAGTCAGGGCACATGCCCAGGTTATAGGCTCAATCCGCAGTAGGGAGGTATGCAGGAGGCAGCCAATCAATATACTTCTCTCACATTAATGTTTATCTCTCTCTCGTCTTTCCTTTCTCTCTAAAAAAAATTAATAAAAACATAAGAAAAAAAGAAAGAATAAAAATATACCTATCTAATATAAAACATGAAAACAAACATTTTCTATATTTATATTTTAACCCTAATTTGTCCAATATGTATATCCAGATAGACAGGTTAGATATAAATTAAGTATTTTTTTCAACACTGATTTCTAAAAAGAAAGTATTCAAAGGATTCCTAATGTACATTGCACTATAAAAGTGTATTTTATTATTATAAGGAAAACATAGGGTAATCTGAGGCTTTGTCATTTTAAAAAGCCATAAAAAATGATCATATTTTGTGGGGAAATACGGAGGCACTTAGTGAAACCTCACACACAAAAAAGAGAGACTCCATATTTCAATATATTTAATGCATAATTTCCAAGTAGAAATATTTCCCTTATCTAAATCGATCTTGAACATTTTAGATAAGTTGAAAAATTGTATGCTGAGTGTTTTTTGTTTTTTATTTCTAATGAATTAGTGATTTTGACCTTCATTCCATATGCCCCTTTAATTTATGGTGAATAAAGTAATACTGATTTTTCAAAAATTAATACACAATCTCAAGCCACCAAGTTTCCCAATTATGATATTTCCATTGGCAAATGAAATAACATGCTGTCCGTGCAGTTAGTGATTTGAGGCAATTTGAACATCATGATAAAAGGAGGGGGGATTACAAGCAGTGTTATAATTAAAGGTCTGTTGATTCTTCAGTTTAAATGCCATTGTTGAAAGATTTTTCACTCAGATGTCAAAGTCTGTGGCCAGCCAAAACTTGGCATGCTAGAACTCAGCCCAGGGAAACATTGTGTTCTACAGATTTAAAAACCAAAATCTGTCAAGAACAGAAATGTTGGGCTTGGGCTGATTTCTCATGAATCAGAACCTGAGCATAGCCAAATACCACCTCCTCTTTATGAAAGGAAGTAGTGCAGGTGGATGTCAATGGGAAATGTTTGTTCAGATGGGAAACGAAGGGAAATTATCGTTAGATGTCATCATACAGAACAGTGGGTTAAAGTTGTATGTAATGAAAGCATGTTTCTTTGAGCAGTCTGAAACATTTTAGAAGTTTCTAGTTGATCTTTCCTGGGTGACTGTAAATGGGGAGCGGTATGGACCCATCTTCCAGGATTTGCTTATCGAGGTTCACTTCAATTTCTCCACATCATGTCCCTTGTTACAGGAAAAACTTGAAGCAAAACTTGGTTTGCTTAACTCACCACCTAGAAATATGTTTCCATACACCAGGTTACTCTTCCTTTCATTTGAAGGTTACCAGTGGCCTGTGAGCTGCATCAACTAGCCCATAGAATTTTTAGAGGGGGGGAGGGTCAAGGAGTATTTTAAAATAATTTGGGAGTTTGAGCCAACCTTTAAAGATCAAGAGATCTCACCAAAAAATATCCAGATTTTATCAGCTTCTCTTGAAAATGTGAAGATCTGGCAGTATTAGACCTTCATTTCACATGGCACCAATTTCTGGAACTGAGTAGTGGCTGTTCCCTTCAGACAAGCCATTTCCTCTCCCGTTTGACAGTCTCCATCACCCCAGATTTTATGCCAACCCACTTCACTCATTCACTCTACCAGCCTGGCCCCTAGAGGCATTTGACTTTTCTTTCTTTTCTTGTGGTAGATGTTTCCTTCCTTCCTTTTTTTTTTTTTTTTTTGCTTGTGATGCTAAGTTTTAAAGCTTCCAAAAATTTCTTCCTAATAAATAATAGCATAGTGAAGACTGTATATACTTGGTGCTTAACAGAGTGTTATTGAAAATGACAAAAATGGAAATGTAACCAAAATGTCCCAAAATAGGGGATTGCCTAAATCCATGGAACGAAATACTGTGCAAGGCTTAAAATATATATATATCTTGAAAGAATGCAGGTTACAAAACAGTGTATATAGCAAGATTCCTATTCTGTGGGAGAAAAAAATATTTGTACATACAATGAAATCCTAAAGTGATGTCTCAGGGCAGTATTAGAAAAATATGTACATATACAAATATATATAAATTAATAAATAAGCCCCAAGGGTAACTTTTATAGCTCTCCTTCCATATGGCTTCCTTACTTCATTTGACCCAACAGTTGGAATATATCCTGAAGCTAATTTTTAATTCTCTAGCTAAAGCTGATTATTCTTCTTGCTTTATTCTTTAGAGGATACAGTCAAGAATAAGATTTCCATAGTTGTTTTTTTTTTTTATTTAAATACTTGAAAAAGAATTCTTGTTTGCCCACATAATAGACTACCACCATGGCAAAGCCAGAGAACCAGTTCCTGTGATGGCGACCTGGAGATGGTTTGTTCTTCCAAAGCACCTTTTGCTGATACCAAAAATTATTCAAAACTTTTCTAAAGCATCTTGAAACAGGAAAATTACACAAATATGCAAATTCATAATATGAACACAGAAACTCTTAGCAGCTGGAATTGAAACTCATCATGACAAAGGCATCAACTTTGTGCCAACCATAGGAAGCAAAGCTCACAGGTAAATGATGGCTAAGCATTAATGGAAATTCTTCTGATCCCAGCACTTAGCACAATGCCTAGCAGTTCGGAAAGTTACCAAAAGTATTCATTGAATAAAATGTGATTAAATTTGCACTTCCATCAAGGAACAATTGACCTGTGCATCAAAAAGTAAGTCATCTTTTAAATAAAACTCAAACGATAAAATTCAGACTTTACTCCTAAAACTTCCAGATATAGTTTGAGTACTTCAAAGTTAATAATGCCATAGGAAAATAAAGTGAGTGTGTGTGTGTGTGTGTGTGTGTGTGTGCGCGCGCGTGGTTGAGTGCATGTATGAGTTTGGGGAAAGAGTAGAAAGGAGTAAGAGGCAGTTCTTCAAAGATGAGTATAGTGATGAAGACTCTAGTTCTTAAATATGCCTCTTCCTCCTACCAGCGCTAGCTTCACTATTTCTGATTTGACAGTTTTGACCATCTATCTCCACTTCTCTAGAGTATTCTTCGCCTTTGGGCTCCATAGCATCTGTTTTCATGACATCTGGATGATCTTTTCTTGCTCCTTCATCCATTCTCCCTTCATCTGTCCATGGGATGTAAGTTTGTTTTTCTTTCTTCCATCACTGCATGTTGCCGTCTGTGGGAAATTTTACACAACCATACGGCTGCAGCCACACATTTACATCACCCCCCTGCAGAGGCGAGTATCTAATCCTGGCCGATGGATGCTGGTACTACAGATAGTCATGGGTTTCCAGCTGCCCACTGGACATGTCCACCTGGATGTGCCACCCATAACATCTCAAACTCTGCTGTTATCCTTCAAGTATTCTAGAAGCTAATCAAACCAACCCCAAATATATTTTGTTTTTTCCTACCCCTATGCTTTTATTCTGTATCTCTGCCTAAAACTTATCTCTCCAAATTCTGTGGGAACTTTTCCCATGTTCCAAAGTCCATCTCAAACACTACCTTCATCAGGTAACTTGTTTTGGTGTCTGTCCCCAGATGGTGTTCCTCGGGCCATTGCACTGGCGGGATTTTGTTAGCGGCCTTTGTGGTTTTCACTTTATTTTGCATTGCATTTAGTTATGTGGTGTTTCTTTCTCCCTTGTTCTAAACATTCGATTTATGGCTTCTTACTTACCTTTGTAGCTATTTTCTAGAGCTTAGGTCCTAGCAAAATCCTTTGTTTATAGCAGGTGCTCACTAAATACATATTGAATTAAATTGGGTTTATATATTGCTGGTTGTACATGTGCTATGATTTGAAAGACCCAGAAAGTTCACCTAACCAAAGTGTTTCCCCTACTTTCCTGGCCATAAGATCTTGACTTTGAGGACTTTCTCTTTTACAAATGGGGATTTTTTCAATAAATTGTGTCTTTGTTCCTAGGAAGTAAACTGTTGACTAGTTAATAGTCAAGTTCCCCCACCTTCTAAGATTCATTCATTATCACCTAAGAGGAATAAAGTTTTAAAAGAATAGGCCAGAGGTCAAGTATGTTCTCAAGGGGTAATGAACAGGAAAAGGCCCATGAGAGAGGTTGGGTAGTAGGAAGTAGCTCGGGCTGTGCCACCTGCAAGGTGTATGCCTGACTTTTCTCATCTGTAAAACTGAACGATAATAATAGTTTCTACCTTAGAGAGATGTTGGAAGAACTAAGTAAACAGTACTAAATACTAAAAACTGATTAATAAATAATAAAGTGCTTAGAATATTATCTGACACTGTAAGTGCTAGTGTCGGCTTTTAAGTATTAATATATATGGCAAACACATTGTGCATATAATCATATGTAGATTAAGTATAGATGTGTATATTTAATAGATAATACCTATACATATATATTTAACAATTATTATAATAGTTGTAATCATTATTTCACTCTATGAACCTGATGACCGATTCTAAAGAAATTCCTGGATAGTTAAAAGACATTGTGTCTGAGGATGGAGCGTGTAAAAGAGAACACACAGAAACAAACTGAGAGTGGCCAGTGGAGTGGGAGATGGGGGGATGAGAGAAAAAGTTGAAGGAGAATAAGAGATACAGACTTGCAGTCATGGGATGTAAGGTACAGCATAGGAAATAAAGTCCGTAATATTGTAATAACTTGGTACTGTGACAGATGGTTACGAGACTGGTAGTGATCACATCGTAAGGTATGTGAATGTCAGATCACTGTGTTGCTCACCTGAAACTAACATAATATTGTATGTCAACTATACTTTAATAACAAGAAAAAGAAAAGAGAACAGGCTTTGTCAGACAGACAGGGGTTTGACACAGCCCTGCCACCTCTGGCTGTGCGTTGAGGAAGTGGCTCACCCTCTCTGAGCCCCCGCTTCTTCATCTACAAAACTGGAAAGCCTTGTCTTCTATATTTGCTTTGAGGATTACGTGAGCTTTTGTTCTCCCTAATCATTTTCAGGTTGAATCTCATTCTTTGAGTGATTCCTATTCTTTTTCTGAACGTCACTTTTGTTTTCTTGACAAATTAAATGCCAGACTTTTTGTTTTAAACCAAACTTAGAAGAAACAGGTGATGTTGTTTCAGGAAAAGAAATGGTGGCTGTATCTGCTAATAATTTCAAATTATTAATAATTTCAAGCAGTGGTGAAATGTTAAAATATGTACCAATTAATATGCACCAAGCCTAATAGAGAACAAATACCAAACTGGCTAAATCCTTAATCTAGAACAAACTTACCAGTCAGACTCAGGTTTTCTTTTTTCTAATTTTTTTTTCTTTATTGATTTGAGAGAGGAAGGGAGAGGGAGAGAGAAATGGAAACATCGATGAGAGAGAACATCGATTGGCTGCCTCCTGCATGCCCCCCACTGGGGATTGGGCCCATAACCTGGACATGTGCCCTGACCGGGAATCGAACCGGCGACCTCTTGGTGCATGGGTCAATGTTCAAGCACTGAGCCACAGCAGCCGGGCTTCTTTTTTTTTTTTTTAATGAAATATGTTCTACCTATGGAAATAATTAATAGTACTAATCCACAGGTTTTGCACTTGGTCATTTTTTAAAAGTACAAGAATTAAGAATTTTACTAAAAACAAAAAGTCCTTTCCACATAGTTCTATAGAAAGGAGTGTGTGGGGTTGATGGAAGAAGGAAAAAAAATGATCTTGACAATATCTCCAAACTCCTGGATATTTGGATCTGAAAGAAAAAGAACCTTGTAATGTACCTTCTCACATTTAGTCCTGTTCTGGTAGCACTGTGATGTGGCATTTAATGCTCTAGGGGACCCAAAACAAGTGTTACAAAAGCCACCAAAAATCTCATGAAAATGAGCCTCTTAACAGTGTGTGAGCTGGTCTGCAATGGCCTCAGGAAATCCCCCCAGCTATTCACGTCCTTTTTATCCACTACATTCTCTGACTCTAAGGGAAACTTCATGTCACCTCCTTGACCAGAATTGAGCAGACATTGATTTGGTTACGCAGTGCTTTATTTATTCATTTATTAGTCTTCATCGTTTATATTCCACCAGAACAAAAGAATATATCTTTTCTTTGCATTAATTTAAATTTAAGGATGTGCAAATGTGTGTTTGTGGGAGAATGCATATTTATGTTTGTGTAATTTTATGGGTAGCTTGCTTTAATTTAAAATATTTTCCGTCAAAGCTGTATTACATAGAGCCTCATCATCACCATCAGTGTGCAGAATGGCTCTGCTTGACATATTAGCTGAATTTCTTAAAATGTTACATGTAAAGTGAGCTTTTTTTAAAGAGAATCATGTTTTTCTATTCACTTTTATAATTAGTAGGGTTAAATGTCACATGGGAAAAAATAAGTGGCCCAATGCATAATTTAAAAAAAAAATTAATAACCACAACTTCACCTCCGTGATAATGATGCATTTATCTATGGGCACTTTATGTGCCTTAATTGCCCCCAAGAAATGCCAGTAAGAAGTGGATCCAATTAAACAGCAGGTATTTTGGAAGCAAATGCTATGTGTAAACCACTGTACTGGAGGCACTGGGAAATTCAGAGAAATATAAGTCAGGGTTTATCCTCAGGGAGCGTATAGTCTAGTTAAGGAGAGTACAGGACAGAAAAGGTGGGACTGTATACAACAATTGAAGATTTAAATAACAGTACAAGATATTCAGACATGTTCTTTGCACAGTTATGTTAATGATTATTTTTAAAAATACCACATAGTTAATTGCCCTTCCATTGGAAGGACTCACTGATTGGGTACCATATATACTTACAGCTACTTAAGCAACCATGCATGAGATCTTCATCTCAACCCAACTCATGTATTTATTTAAACACAGTTTGAGCAGTTCAAGCAATGATAATTTGCTTTGTGGCAGAATACATGTTCCTTTCCTTTTATTTATTTTTTTTAATCCTCACTCGAGGATGTTTTTCTGTTTATCTTCAGAGTGGGAGGGAAGGAGAGAGAGAGAGAGAGATATCAACATGAGAGGGACACATCAACTGGTTACCTCCCGCGTGACCCCAACCAGGGCTGGGGATGAACCACAACTGAGGTACGTGCCCTTGACCGGAATCAAACCTGCGACTCTTTGGTCTGCGGGCTGACACTCTAACCGCTGAGCCAAACCGGCCAGGGCTGTTCCTTTCCTTTTAAATGTTGAATGTCCAGTAGCTTTACTACAAATTTTCCTCCAGAAATGCTTGCTGAACTAATAGACATTGCTAAGTAGATGTTTGAGGTTAAGCAACCAAGGTATGGCCTTTGAAGATACTTTCACTCCTCGATACCAGCCTTGGATGCCATGATTTCTTCAGTTTTGTAATACTGGGTTTGTTTTTACTTAGGGAGTACATTTAAAGCAGAGTTGGCCAGAGCACAACTGTAATAAATTCTGCAGCAGTGTCTGTTTAGGGTATAACTGATCAGAACCAACCCAGAGATCATAGGGACTTAATCTTTACTTACACTTTAGTTATAGCCTGCCCAAGAGATTAGTGTAAATTGAGGGGAAAACCATGGGAGTATGTACAATTTAAATATTTTTAAATATTCAGGCTACCATACCCAGTATTTCTATATGTACTTTCACTCTTCTGCTGAAGTGTAAATAATAATAACATCGATAAATCAAGCAAATGGCATCTTTAGCTTATATCGTATTTTGGATACATCACTCCCTTGGATCCTCAACTCATGATGTCAACAACATACCTGCTATGATTTCATGCAAGACTGAAAAGGTATAGTTAGTTATATTTTATGGGGTGTCTTTTTCCTCCACTTATACAGTGCCATTGGTAAATACTGTGAATTTTTATTATTCAGAGATTAAATAAAATCTTGATGATTTTCCATGAAAATTATGATTGTGTCTAATGTTTGTGTCAGAGATTTTTTCAGCCCCCTAAGAACTTCAGTATCTACAAAAGTCTCAGTCCTGATCTGTACAGTCCTTCCCACCTACCAGGATTTATGTTTTGTTTTGTTTTTCTGTTGAAAAATCTGAATATGATCAGTTGCCTTTGAGCTGGCTTCCTGGAGCTTCTTACTGATTTAAGAATATAGTAAGGAAATGATGGAGCTCATGGACCACTTTACTTTACTAAAACTGAGTGTCTCTGGGAATGGATAAACAAGTGTGGGTCTGAACCCTACAAGGCTCAGTCTCTCCTTGGCAATATAGAATTCAAAGCTGTCACTAAATATTGCTACCTGGTGAATAGGAAAGGTAGAGAGAAAAATAAAAAGGTAGAGTTTCAAATCGAGAAATTTAGCATTTAGTTCCAGAAACTTGGTTCCAGAAACATTGGCCAGTGGGTCCTCCATTCAGTATAACATCCTTTAAAGATCTACAGTCTTCCTGCCTTCATTTTGACTTGAAGAATTGGACCTGACATCTGGAATTTTTTTAAACTTTCTTATTGTTAGTACTTTGGAGTTTCAGTTAATATGAGATATAAAGGTGATAGCCCTAACATGTTGGTCTCAGGACACTCACAATCCAAATTAATGTTTTTTCCATAATAATAATCCTGCAGTTATAAAATATTTTCATATTTATGACTTTATTAAGTCCTACATTAGCCTTTTGCATAGACAGGGGAATTGTTGCTGTTGCTGCTGTTGTCATCATTCCCATTTTGTAGATGAGGAGATAAACAGACTAAGAACACACTCCAAGGTCACATAGCAGATGACAGAGCCACAATTACACCCAGGTGAGCAGGTGGTCTTATTCATAGTTCAACATGTACTTCAATAGCCTTGCCGAACCTCATAGATTTGCTCTATGACAGTGGTTCTCAGCCAGTCTCTAGAATTACCTAAAGGGCTTTTTTAAAATCTAGGCACTCAGATATCTACCTCTGAATGTCTGATCTAGCAGTCTGGAGTAGGGCCCAAGGATTTATTTTTGTAACAAGTTTCTAGGCAATGCTGATGCTGCTGAAGACCACTCTCTTAAAATCCCTGTCCTACTGATTTAATGCAGGAACTTAATAGCAATGGTACATTAAGACAAAATAGTCATACAAGAAGGAAGTTTATTTTGTGTGATGCTTCCTCATGCTGCTTCTTGTCTCTGTTTCTGATTTCAGCTGGGAAAGAGCAGAACAAATGTGGGGTGGGGACCAGCAAGAGAGCATCTCATTGTTTAGAATGAGTTTAGATCTTCTGGCGCTCCAGACTGAACAGCAAAACCCTCCGGTTTGCTTCTAATTAGAAATTACTGTTGCAGATTATCTTGGAGAGGTGATTGCTAACCCACCAATGAAGAGCGGCTATGAGACTGGACATGGGCAAATAAGATTAGATGGATCTATAGACAACCGATCTATTAACTAACAATCTTCAGATAGATATCTCCATGTCAACCTGGAGGGAAGTTCTTAATGGCCAGAGGGAGAGAACCATTCTTGACCTATCCTAGTCAATATTTTTCTGAAAACTGGTAAGAAATTCTTGTACCACAAGCTCAGTTTGAGCCAACAAGATTGTATATATATCAGCTTTTTTAAAAAGCTAAGAAGTTTTTCAGCTGTGTTGTGAAAGAATGTTCAGATGAAGGTAGCTGATGATGGTGGGACTGGTTCCTCTAGAGCAGTGGTTCTCAACCTTCCTAATGCCGCGACCCTTTAATACGCTTCCTCATGTTGTGGTGACCCCCAACCATAAAATTATTTTCGTTGCTACTTCATAACTGTAATTTTGCTACTGTTATGAATCGCCATCGGAAATATGTGTTTTCTGATGGTCTTAGGTGGCCCCTGTGAAAGGGTCGTTCGACCTCCAAAGGGGTTGAGACCCACAGGTTGAGAACCGGTGCTCTAGAGGTTCTAGGGGATAATCAGTTTCCTTGCCTTTTCTAGCTTCTGAAAGTCATCTGCAATCTTTTGCTCATGACCCCTTCTACAAATAACACCAACCTCTTGCTTCTTCATCACATCTCCTACTATTAGCTCTGATCCTCCTGCCTCTCTCTTATAAGAACCCTTGTGATTACATGGAGAGCCTACCTAGATAATCCAGGATAATCTTTCCATCTCAGTACCCTTAATTTAATCACATTCACAAGATCCCTTTGTCATGGAAGGTAACATTCATAAGTTCTGGGGGTAGGACATGAATATCTTTTACGGGACCATTATTCAGCCGACCGCAGTCCCTTTTAGTGTGTTTATCACACTACAGTAGGAATATAGTACCCCTTTCTCTGCACCAGAATGTAAGAGTTTCTTTTAAAAAATATGTCCTAAAGGTGGGTGGCAGGACTGCGCGGGACAAGAGTGTGACTGATGAAAGCATGTGTCCAGGAGACAGAAGAACCAGGTTCCAGTACTAGTTTTGCTTCTACCAAGTTGTGTGACCTTAAATTTATTTGATGAAATATATCTGCCACTTCTCTGTAAACTAAAAGAAACAGAGGATCTCCTAAATACCTCCTAGGTCTCAGATTCTAAGCTCCTATAAAGTCTATCAGGCTATTTCTAGATGACATTTAAATTTAAAACCAAGTGCTTACTTACCTCTAATACTCAATATAAATCCTGTCCAATTTTCATTTGAACTCAGAATTCACTGAAATTTTGAATTTGAAATGTGTTATTCAAGGACTTCTTGCTGTTAAAATAGTGCTGAGACTATGAAAATCGCCAATACAAGTGCTTTTCTTTAGCTAATTCTTAAATATCCTATCCAATGGTACTACTTTAGTCTAAGCATCAAATTACTAGTCTTGGAGTAATAACATACCCCTTTCACATATTAGAAACTTGAAGCACAGAGAGAATAAATTGCAATTGCATGTAAAGAACTAAGAGAAGTAACAGTTGTTGCCTCCAGCTTTTCTGAGGTATCATCTACCACCATGGGCAGGTGTGATACCAGACAACACAGTAAATACGCCAAGCAGAGTGCAAAGACCTTGTCCCAAAAAATCTGTCTCAAGGCATGAGTGACAAACTAGAAGACAGTCCCTGAGTGACAGCTGTCATTATTACTAGGGTCAGAGAGGTGGGAAAGAGCTGGTGTTTTATTTATTTATTTATTTTTAATTTAACTTGGCATGGAACTTGACCACTGATTCTCAAAAGGAAATAGAACTAGTTTGATACAAATCTCTCTACAGCATTAGAATCATCCCACAAACACCAATTTTAAATGATGATTTACAGAGGGCCACAAAGAGTAATATGGAGGAAGTTTATAGGAAGGAAAGGTTTGAGAGCTGAACCAGAAAAGGTGCTTGAAAGTAAATCAAATTATGGCATACATTGAATTATGGCATTTATTATTATGTGCAGAGTATGCATGGAATTTTGAGCTAAAAGCTGAGGAAGCAAAGGTCTAGAAACTCTCATGCATAGTAAATAAATTAACCCTTTATTCTTTTACTTTCTATGCATCCTGTATTTGGTGACTTGCTCATACAAATGTGTTCTGAAAATGACAAATAAACCATGCTCTACCATAGATGCGTTTAACTCTTTGTGTTCATAATTAAAATATATGCTCCCAGGAGATTTTCTTTGTAGACACAGTCTTTTCAAGTATTTCAGAGGCCAAGAATTATTTGGGAAAAGGAGAATTGTTATGTCTGTTTATGACTGACAAACTTTCCTAAACTTATTAAATTGGGATTCCTTGTCCTTTTCTTCTGTGAGTTGAAGACTATTCTAATAATATGTTGGGCAAAGAAAAAACCTGCCAAGTAAGTCAGTGTTTAATAATTGGATTAATGACTATTCTAAAACCCATGAGTTCAGTATACTGTACCCTTCAGGACCTATTCTCACTTTCTACTTTAAAAGATCAGTTTTCATTGCTATTTTTTATGCTGGAAACTACATAGTATCAGGAAATGAGCTTATCATGAGCAGGTCATCAGCTCTTGAAATATCTGCCCATGAGGAAAAAAAAAAAATGATTGGAATCCTGTCACCAAGGAAATGATTTAAAAATCTGTTTATTTCAGTGCCACATGAAAATCTTTGCTTCAACTAGTTATCTTTATTTTGCTATGACTTTAATTCCTTTGCCCATTCATTCATTTATTACGTGGCAGCTATACGCTAATCATTTAGGAAAAAAGAACACCGTATGGCTTATGCAAACCTTAAATATAACTATGTGTTTGTGTACATTCATATGCTTTTTTGAAGAGCACATTTCTGACAGGAAGTGAAGAATGGCATGGTCAGGGAAAAATTAAAGAGACATGATGTAATTATCTGAACTGGAATTAAGCCAATTAATAACCCGTGTGCTAACACTACCCTCAGAGTGCTGAAAATGCCGTCAGATATTTAAATACCCTGGGTAGTCACAGCCGACGATCTTCACCTCATCCATTTTCAACACCACGAGGGACGTGGCTCAGCCCAGCTTCTGGGGAAGGGCTGCCACCTGAAGTGAGCCAGAGAAGTGGTACAGATTGTACAACCCACAGGATTCTCTCAAGTGATTGTGCACAGAATTCTCTCAAGTGATTGTGCACAGATTTTCAGTTGTTTTTTAGTGAAATCAAAACACTGGTGTTTTATGCATTTGCTCATTTATTCCACTCATATTTACCAATCCCTACTGTGTGTCAGCCCAGCATATACTTACCAATACCTACTGTGTTGGCCCAGCATCATGGCTGAGGATGGAGGCTGGAAAGTTAGCTGCCTGAATTTCATCTCCAGCTCCACACTTACTAGCTATGTGCTTTTGAGCAAGTTACCTAACCCTTCTACGCCTTGATTTTCTTCTCTATGAAATGGGGATTGGTAGTACCTAATTGATAGGGTTGTTGTGATACTCAAGTACAATAAAAATGTGAAGTGTACTAAGCAGACTGCTTAACACAAATCAAGTGGTCAGTAATACGTTGGTGATTGTTATTATTATGAGCCAGAAAATATACCAAAGTCTGGAAACAAAGAGATAAAAAACCCTGAGATGTTCCTTGAAGTTTAGATTCTAGAACTTTGAGGCACTAAACTTTACAGTCTCTGTTGCCAACCCATTCTAATAGAAGTCCATATATTACATCCTTGCTTTGCTATGTGTATTCATGTCTTTTACCTCCCTGCTTTGATATAACACACTCAGCACATCCATAGTATGCAGTTCTGTTTATCTACACCCTCATTTTATGCCTTCCTCAATAACAATCACCACGTAAGTGACCAGCCATGGACTTTATATATGTTAGCTCATGTCATCCTGAAAACAACCTTATGAGATCAATTTTATCACCTTTTACAAATAGGGAAACCGAGTCTCTGAATGTGTCTGTGACTTAGGCAATGTTATAAAGGTCTGTTTGACCCCAAATCTCATTCCCTTTTCACTCAGTTCACGCAGCATGCATTTACCAAGCACTTCACTGCTCTGCTCTGGGCTCTTGCCTGTCAGGTGCTTTGAGACCT
The DNA here is from genome assembly GCA_030848825.1 of Tadarida brasiliensis. Lineage (NCBI taxonomy): Eukaryota > Metazoa > Chordata > Mammalia > Chiroptera > Molossidae > Tadarida > Tadarida brasiliensis. Next base: position 68,614,950 of record CM061260.1, read on the forward strand.
GCAGGAGGACCTACCAATATCAAAATCACGGATCCCTCCTCCCTCTAAACTGATTGACTGTGGACCACATGTTTTAGACCTGTCACGGCAGCCGTTGTTAAAGAGGTGGGTGTGCAAATCAACTAAGTCACTCTGGCCATGACTTCTCTCGGATTACTTGCCTTTGAGTGGGCTCCCAGGTGTCTGACATTTTTCAGTTTTCTTCTTTCACCCTAAATAGCAGTATCATTGCTGAAGCATGACTGAGAGATAGTTTTTGCTTTTATATACACCATGATTCTTGTTTTAGGACAAGAGACTTAATCTCTCCAGTAACATCTGATCGCTCTGTTCTCCTCATAAGCACCTCTTTCCCCCTTTAAAAAAAAAAAATTACCTTCATTTATCTTTTGTCAAGAGGGAAATCCTTACCGAATATGATCATATGTGTCCCCAAAAAAGATACCATCAAGCACGTGGGCAGACACTACGGTTTCCCCTTTCTATTTTAGTAGCTCATTTCAATGGAAATATATAGGATAAGTCGCCCATAGCTTATCTTTCAGGTAGGACATCTCAGCCGTGATTTCAGACGACACTGTAAGCTGAGAAACTCAATCTCTTTCACCCACGGTGCGCCTATATTTTAAAAATGAGTTGTGTGAGAGAACCACATCCTTTCACATGGTGACATATAGCACATAATATTCATAGAGAGAATTGCAGACGCTGGAAGAGGCCTTTGTAGATCGATGCTCACTGGCCTTCGCCAGCCTGGAACGTGGCACCAGCTACACCTTCCTGAGATGGGGCCTCTACAAGATAATATTTGTTTGCTTTTCTCTGAGAAGGAATTAGGGACTTGCAACCCTAGAATTTAAAATAGTCAAAAATATTGCTACGTAGACATTTTTAAAAATTGGAGGTTTGTGCACTAGCTATATAGATGGAGGAATTGTGTTATTCTGAAGATGAGGCTGATTTTCATACCTGTTGGGCCAGAATCTTGAGAGAGAGCTGCAGGTTAGATGGTATTCTGGAAAGAGCACTGGCCCGGCAGGCTGCTGAAGCCCGGGTTCCAGTGCCGTCAGCATTGCTTCTGCCTTCGTGATTTATGAGCCTGAGTCCCTGGGCCTCAGTTTCCTTATCTGCTACATTGGGGCGTCAGAGAGATTGATCTCTGTGGCCTTTCCCGGCTCTGGTATCCTCTGGGTCTGAGAATCGCCTTCAGTGTCTGCCATAGTCTGCCTTGCCAGCTCTGTTTGTCACAAAGATTAATCCATTTTAACTGTACCTTGGAGTGCTCCCGGGAGAGGAGGCTGGTTGGATTGTTTTGCACCTATTATTGCATCAGAACTTTTGCCTTTTTAGAGGAGATCGTGCCGTGCCTAAAATCTGTCTGCCTCTCAGCCCACTGACTTTGTCTGTGCCGCTCTCTTGCCACGGTGCCTCTTCTTCCAGCATCCATCTCCCTCCAAGATCTAGACTCGGCATCCGACTGTACCTGTCTTGTTCTCTGCAGCATCTGTCTGCTTCACTCCTAGACCATCGTTAATAAACTTTCACACATTACACGCAGACCCTAACATGTTGGCACCTGCACATAAATATCCACCGTGCATAAAACTGGGGGAGAACACTCCATTTTTTAAAAAGACCTCTATCTAGTGCCATTTGTGTTTGCACTTTTTGTTTAGTTGTAAGTTTTAATAGTTCCCCTTTGAGGATTTGTCAGTACGAGCGGTATTGCTCATCGGAACACACCAACAGCCTTTCTGTAATATTCGCTTTTCCCCTTTGGTTCAGCCGAGCCTGCTGACAGATCATTCAAATTCAATTGTTTTATGTCTAAGCCGAACAGCTAATTAAAGTAGGGATGATTAACCTGACTGGCAGTGTCGCTCTCTCTCGCGCTCTCTCTCCCTCTCCCTTTCTCTCTCCCTCCCTCCTGTTCCAATCAGTCTTTTCTCACACTCTCTCTCCCTCCGTGTCTCTCTCTCTCTCTCTCTCTCTCTCTCTCTCTCTCTCTTTCTCTTTCCCCCCTCCGTCTCTCCCTCCCTCGGTTGGTCTCTCTCTCTCTCTCTCTCTCTCTCTCTCTCTCTCTCTCTGTCTCTTGCTCTACTGTTTTTTTTTTCCTCTCTCTCTCTCTCCTAAACGTGGTCTGCTTGCTGATGGCAGAATGGCACTCGGAGATTTGTGCATTGTGTCTGGTTTCCTACGGGCAGGCTGACCCAGTGCCTCCAGGGACTTATCAATAGACCACTCAGAAGAGACACAGACAGGAGAGAGGAGGAGGGGTGGGGGGAGAGAGAGAGAATCAATATCAAGAATAGAAGGAGCTCCGAAGCCATTTTTTTTTTAAAGAAGTATCGGGACTTGGGAGAGGGTGACAAAGAAGGTTTTTCAAAGAGGCAGTGGAGGAGGTTCTAATAAATTTGGAAGGAAACAGTTCCCTGTCTTGGGAAAAGGAGAACTCCTGACTGATTAGCATTCACACCAGGTATGAGATGTTCGCTACCCCTTATCACTGTGTCGCAACCGAGATGGAAAAGCCTTTTTTTTTTTTTTTTTTTTTTTTTTAGGAGACCGAGGGAGCATGTATTTCGCTGTGTTTGTTGTTGGGGGGTAAGGAGGGTGGCGTGAGATCTGTGGGCATTTGTGTATGGGAGCAGAAAGAATGGGAGCAGTGCAAGGGAGGTGGGAAAGAGTATGGAGTACGTTACTGTCTTCCCTGTCTTTGTGCACCCCTGGGGGGTTACCCAAGTTCATTTCTAGCAGGTGGATTTAGACGGGAGTTACTTAACGCTTGACCGCCAGTTTTGAAAAAAAGAAAAAGAAAAAAAAAAACGCTGCTTCCTATGTCTATTAAAGGAAGCTCCAATTCCTCTCTCTCTCTCTCTCTCTCTCTCTCTCTCTCTCTCCCTCTCCCCTTCTCCCTCTCCCCTTCTCTCTCTCCCCTTCTCTCTCTCCCTCTCTCTGCCCCCCCATCTCTCTTCCCCTCTCTCCCTCTCTCTTCTTTTTTCCTCTTCTAACCAGACAGCGGGAGGGTTCCTGGCTCCCAGCCAGCCCAAAGCCTCTAAGTGTTTTGCACTTGTTTCAGGGAGTAGCTGCCCGGGGATTTCTCAGCATTTTCACTAGAGAACAAAGAGTTCTTTACAAAGGGAAGGGGGGTGGGGGGGAGTCAGCTTAATGTCTGATATATGTTTTTCTATTTTTATTAGTTTTTTGCCTAAAAAGAAAGAGACGGGAACAGAACATTCACTCTATAAAGACACAAAGACATTCGAAAGAAACCCAGTTATCTTTTCTCCCCATCTCTCCTCAATATATATACATAAAAAATAAAAAGGAAAAAGACTAATTAAGTTGGGTATGTTGCTCTTTTCTCCTCTTTTAATCTTTCTAAATCCAACTGTCCTTATGCTCACGCTATGCTGTTTTTTTCTACTCACAATAAAAGTTGTTCAGGGTGCATCTCCTCAGATCATCTCTTTACCTTTTCTGGGTCCCCAAAATCCTGTGGAGGACAGAACAAAAGTCCACCAAATCACCAATTTAGTGTTGAGAATGTCTTCTACTTTTGCCACTTGGGTAAAAAGTTAATCATGGAATTTGGGTTCCCAAAATACCGATGGGGTACAGTAGTTCATTCGGTCACACAAGTTTTTGCATCCATCTGTTTAAAAGGTACTGCCTGTGTCACTTGTCAGTTATCAAGAAAGGTACGAAGGGAGTAGATATTTGCATTTTATTTTTGTTTCTATCTAATTACCTAAATGACAAAACCCCCAGAGAGGTTACTTGCCCCATCCGTGATCCATTAGTTCAGCTGAGATTTCCCAGTGATTCTCCTGGCCATGTAGCTTTGTATTCTCCCTCTGATTGTTTGCCTGTGCATGTGTATTTTTACCGTGAATTTGTGTTTGTAGCAAACATTCCACAGTGCTTATCATTTCCAAATTAATGCTCCAACAAAAGAAAAAGAAATCAGCATGTGAACTGTATGTGCAAGATGTAGGAAACAATTCCATCTTTTATATCTGCTGCACCTTTCTATCTTTATACTAATGTTCTTGAATTATAAACCCAAGACGGTGTTTTCTTTCTAAAAGTTCTCCTAATGCATTTATATTTTGATTGTCATTTGGAAACCGTTTTAAGGCACATAATAGACACAAAACTGAACAAGGGGGAAATTTATAATCACCACAAAAATTCTTATATGTTATGTGCAGTACCTAGCTACAGATAACTGTTTTAGTAAGTGAAAACTAGCTACAACAGTGATTTCCAGATTCAGAAACTCTTCTTTTTTTTCTTTTTTTTACTCACTGAAAATATATGTTTGTCCCTGGGGAGGGAAACTGTAGGGAAAATATAGATATATACATGTTCCCCATATTTTTTAGAATGCATTTATATAATTGCTTCTTAAGGGTGTAATACATATCAGGGCAAAGTGTGATGTCTAGTCTGTAAGCCCTTCTTGCTGGGAGGTGTGAGCGCCTTATGTTTGAAGTAACTTGATAACAAGGAGTCTTTTGGGGGAAACCGTACTGTGTAAGTGTTGCCTCAGTAATGACCCTTCAGAGAGAAAAAAAAGACCAAAAAAAAAAAAAAAACAAGAGCTAGGTGGCCAGTGTTTGCACTTGAATTCGCTGAAAGACATTAGAATCAGGGGAACTTTTGGCAAAACCAAAATTTTCTAGGGTAGCTCACTTCTTCAAGTTATGTGCTTTCTTCAGGAAAATTCCTGTATTGCCTTCAGACTTTTCTTTACTTTTGTAGAGATTTTTCAATGCTTTTAAAAGTGCTGAAGGAGAAAAAGATCACTGAAGAGAAAGTCACCAAAATAAGGAAAAAGAAACTCGGTCTTTGAAAAGTTTTATATTGCAGGCAGGAGCTTTTTTTCCCCCTATTGGTTTATGATTTTTTTTTCCCCCTGAACTCTTTTGTTGCTGTGGGCTGTTGTGCTTGCATTTTTGTTTTTTGTGTTGTTTTTTGCTTTTGCTTTTTTTTGTGGGGGAGGGTCTATTTTTGATTTGACCAAGGAGGGTGTCTGTGAAGGGGCAGAGGGGTAGGGGTAAAAGGCGGCTACTGAAACCTGCTCCAGCCCCTCTTGATCCCAGCTCAGCTCCTATCAGCTAGCGGTGCTGCCAAGAGTACAGAGAAAGGTGATAGCTGTCATTCTGGGGTTCTTCGTGGATCTGACCTGAGAGTAACACATTCACAGTCGAGGAGAAAGGGGAAAAAAAATAGAGGAGGAGGAAAGAAAAGCTCTTTGAGCTGGAACACACTGGCCCTTTCTTCCTGTAGGCAACCCGCTCCAGTTCTTGGCGACGTGTCCTGCGCTATCAGATATCATATGACTTTTTATTTAGATTCCTTTTCGGAGAATGGCCTGTTAGGACTCTGTTTGTTTTCTTTTATTTAATTTCCTTCTCCCCGCACCCGCTAGTTTTGTGTATCTGTGTGTGTGAGAGAGTGTGTGTGCGCGTATGCATATGTGTGTGCAATTTTTATCTTTGTTTTTGTTCTGCTGATCTGATGCTTTATTTAAGGACAAGGCTTTAATTATTTCAGTATACTGGCTTAGTCATTTGCCAGAAAGAAACCTCATTCTAGGCTTTTTTGGGGGGTCGATTTTTAAACATATCCATTAACACATGAGACTGGAAATCCTAAATGCTTGCTGGTCGGGCCCTTGGTCCACTCCCTCACCTTACTGTAACCCTCCCCTCATCAGCATGCACAGCAGTCTAAGTTAGGAAACACCTGTGCTGAGTTGGGAGGGAAATAAAAGTAGAAGTAACTTCTTCAAATCCGCACTCCTAGTTTCACTTTAATAAACTTTTTTTTAATCGTTGAATTTTTTTTTGACACCCTCTGCTGAGCTTGAAAGTATCAGAGATACTGAGAGATGTGTCTGTGGAGCTTTTGTAAGGCCAGCTGAGCACCCCTGGAAGGGAGAGCAGGGGCTGAAAGTCATTCAGAGACAAGAATTAAGTGAGAGATTTAAATAAGACCTGTGAGATCTGTGAGGCGTGCAGGGTTTGGTTTGGTGATAGATGGTAAATGGAATACTTAGGGGAACTCAAGGAGAGAGAGGAAAGAGAAATTCCCAGCCAGGGGTAACACAGGCATTCCTGCTGCAACTGATACTTTAAAAACCATATTTAATCATTTTTTAATTTCATATAACTCGAGATTTAACCAGTTGATATGCCTTCCTCTTCTTACTTGCTATGTAAAGCAGAGGAATCCTACTGACATTATTTCGGGGTTTCTCCTAAATTTTGCTATATTTCTTTTTCAGTTTTGAAGAGTTCAGGTTTTAGTTAGCAAAAGAAAAACATAATTTCCCTATGTATGCAAATGTTTGTCTATACATTATTCTTATCGCTACATAACTTTTCTATATCCTGTCTGTATCAGGATTTTTTTTTTTTTTTTGTATAGTAAAAAGCAAGTCTGCCTTGAAGATTCAGATGACCATTGCATTCTTTAAAATCTATACTTTTTAGTTCCTTGTTACTTTTTCTAAATTTATTTTTTACAGACTTTAAGTTTCTAGTGCTTTATCTTAGCCAGAGGTGAATTTTGTTGAAACTTGGGAGGAAAATCTATCCCACCCCTTTAAGAGTACCCAAAAGGGAAGGGAGAACTATTTTTCGTTCCACAAAAAATTTTAGAAGCCTTTTTTCCCCCAGCGGAAAACTCCAAAACAGCTTTGTCTCAGAATGTTAAACTTGGCATGGATCAGAAATGTGAGTTTTGCTTTGTTTGAGGAAATTTGTTTTTGAAACAACAATGTTATAAATATTTTTAAATTGCCAGCTGAGCATGCGCTGTATCTCACTTTATTCATAGTTTTAAACACACACCAAAGTGCAGTCTTCTGAATGGCCACAGGTAAGGCTGTTGATGTGTATGATCTTTCTCAGAGCCACCTTCAGTGAGTCTTCTCAGTTTTCCAGAAGGGAAAAGGCGAGAGCTGAGTGTAGACCTGGACTCCCTTCTAAAAGTCATAGAGCAAGAGTAGATTCCCCCATTAAGGCTTGCACATTATACTCAGGGTAAGTACTAATCAACTTTCCTTTCTTACAGAAGTCGCCTGCCTTAACTTTTCGGCTTAATACTAGCAGAGTGAGGGGCTTTTTTGTTTTTGTTTTTTTATTTAACTCAAGAAGGTATTTGACTGAAGTAGCAAATTTGCAGCTTTTTAAGGGCATCTATTGTGCATAAATTTGGGGACACGAGAATTTGCTAGTGAAACGATAGCAGCTCTGTGTTTCCGAGCAAAGATGTGCTAGTCTGAACACGCCTGGTCTCATCTGGAATCGAAGCTAAACCTAGGTGGGCCTGTAATAATACCAGAAAGGGAACACATGTATCTTTTGTGCAACCTTTTTTTTTTTTTTTTTTTTTTTTTTAAAGCCAGGCTTCCAAGGGGGATGACAAAGAAGTAGGTTCTCTCTTGCTTAACAACTAGTGATACTTTGCTTCTGGAGATAGGTATTTCCAGTGGTTTTCTTTTGTTTTGTTGTTGTCATCGCTTTTGACGTATATTTTTTTTCTTGTCAGTGGTTGTTAACACTTCCCATTTTTCAGAATGCTTTATCTCCATTAACTCTGTTTGATATTTCCTCACTTGGTTACCTTTCTCAGGTCTGCGATGACCCTCTCAGGCTTTGCAGTTCCTATCGATTCTTGCCCAGAATATATTTATTCATTAGCTATTTGTTAGAGTTATGGTGGAGATAATCTCGTTTTTCAGGCCTTTATAACTATCCAAAAATTTTTTTCATTTTGAGGTGAAATTTCTCGTAGTTATTTTTGACTCAGAACCGAACTTGTCTTGCAAAAGCTTGAAGAAAATCCAATTAGCCTTTTTGCAAGAACCAAATATTCTAATAAATGATTTTTTAAAAAATACATATTGATAGGCAATGCTTTTCTAATTTGTTTTTTTTTTTCATGCTTTAAAACAGAACCTGAAAATTAAATGTATTTTTTTAAAAGGGGAAGAAACCTGCCAGGTTAATGCTGATATTTTAAATGCCCAGTTTAAAATAATTCAAAGTTTTTATTTCTATGCAATATACCACCTTTCAAAGTCATTCATTAATACTTGGTACAGATACACACACACATACACACACATACACACACACACACACAGAAACGAGTCCACTTTACATTTATATTAATTCTATTTTTTCATAAAAGAGGATTAACATTAATACAAATTTTTATTAATTTATTATATTTTTATTTTTCTGTAATTTAAAAATCTAATTAACTGTTGCCTCCATCTGATGATTTAATATATGTATATACTTATTAAAGCTATTTATATTCTAATAATTTATCTTAACTTATAAAATATTTTATGTCTTATATACTCCAGAATATTATGCGGCTATATTAACGTTCAAGTTTATTCAGATACAACTTTCTTTGTTCCATATCTGTTACTGTGTTAAGAAGTCTTTTACTTTCCTAATCTAGAACAACCAGGACCATTTTTTTCCTGTATGTGATTTCTATATGTCTTCAGTATTTTGAAGAAAAAACTTTTTAACCTTGTAATCTCCTGGAAAGCTTTCAAACAAGTGGGAGAAGTCATTTTTACCTTGCTACTACTCCCTGGTCTGTTTGCTCTCACTCACTGTACCACCCCTCCCACCAGCAACCCTGGAAAAAAACAAAACAAAAAAAACAATAATAAACATGATATGATAATTTTTCTGATCACAGAACCAGGAAATACCAAACAAAATTGTGGCATATGAAGGAAAATGCCAAGAGCTTCTCCAGTAAGATCAGCTGTTTTCATACTTTTTTTTTCTTTTTCTGAATTTTGTTTGTGACTTTTTTGGCTTGCTGAAGCATATCCCCATAATCTTACAAAGCCACAGCAAATTCTCAATGCCACAACAACACTGCAGCAGGGGAGAGCCCAGGAGAGCTGATCCTGGGTGACTGCAGGCTTTCCCGCAGTGATGCAAGGCAGGAAGAGTAAGTAGGCATCTCTTCTCTTTGCTTCTTACCTGGACTGCTCAACTGGCCAGGTGGAGTGATTTTCTTTCTGTTGCTTTCCCTTCTTCTGTCTGGGGTTTTTCCTTCAATAGCCAGTGGCTTTCTACCTCTTTCCAAGGATGGTTTACAGAGCAAAGCATCTTATTTATCTTTTATATTGAAACATGGAAAGCTTTGGAGATTGGGAAGGGCAAAGGAAAGGGACTCGGGGTATCTGGGAAATATTCAAAGTGGCATCAGACTCAAAGCCGGGTGGTCTTGGTCTATAACTTTTCTGTTCTCTCTAGAGCCTCTGAGAGGTGAAAGTAGTGAATGGGATAACTATAGGGTGCAGACAATGATCTAACTGATTCAGTAGATGGAGCTCTTCCCCCTAAGTCTGCATTTAAATTAACTAACGTCCCACTCTAGTTTGTGGGGCTATCTGTTTTAAGGTGTGTACTGCTACACATGTAAAATCAAGGCAGCTGGAGATTTCCTGGCACTTTTCAAAAGAGGCGAAGCACTTGTTTTAAAACACAAAAGAATGCAGCAGAGAAGTAAAGACAGGGTGGGAAATGAAGTTTACCTATGGAAATTTCTCCAGTTGTTGATATTCCTAAGTATGATGTTAAATCCAAGCAGGTATTATGCAGATGGTTATTACTGGAAATGTAGAAAAAAGTATGGAACATATAATATTTTGGTTGTATTCATTGCAAATCTTTCAAGCTATCTGAACTGTGCAGATCTCCTCTCATTTGATTCTGCACAGGAATCTTAATACGGTAACGCAACTGTTTCATCCAATTAGCCTACAGAACCTGGCTGAAATGTTACCCAGTCTGAATCGTGACAGTGCAGAGGAGGGCAGAGCAGCTGTGTTAGGAAGGTGCCTTTAGGAAAGCCAAAATATTTTCAGCAGTAACTGAAAGTAGATCTACAGTGTCTGGTTTAATACGGAAAGAACTACTTGTTTATTTTTTTTAATTAATTCAAATGAATAATAGCCATGAAATTTGTGTCAGTATTATATTATTCTCAGTAACAAGAGAATAAGTTTGATTAGGTCCCTCCCTGGTTTCAGAAGGGAAAAATATATGTAGACTATATGTAATAAATTATCTTCCTTAGTGGAATGTCTTCTCACAGATTGGAGATATTACTAAATATCTCTTGTTAAATCTTGATAAGATCATTTGGCCAAAGTAGGACTGGGCTTGGCTTTAGTACCAAAAGAAATAGCATTTTTAAAGGACTTGGATTTCCTTTGCATACCACGTGTCTGAGTCCGATGATACGGTCCAGGAAAATAGAGAGGATGAGACAAAATTATTCCTAAGCAGCCGCCGTAGGCCAAACACTGAAACAGTGCCAACCTGGACCAATCAGGCAGGCTTCTCAGAAGATGCATGCCTTTGTCAAACACTTACATGAGGCAGAAGAGGAGGAAGCCCCTGATATTGCATTCGTATGAATGGTTCTTCACTAATTTCAATAAAGTCCATGGTAATAAATTCAGTGATTTTTCCATTCTTTTGTAAAGCATAAAATGTGAATTTTCTTGCCCAGCTGAGGATCTCTAAATGTTGCATTCTGACATCTTTTAAACAAAACTATCCTTTTGAATTTAACTGAGTGAAAAACTTCTCACAGAGAGCGAAGAGTAAAATTGATGGAAACTCAAAATCAATTCCAAACCCATTTCTGGCATGATGAGAATAACATTTGTGCTGTGTTTAAAGCAGTTTAATACAAGAAAATGATAAAATGATCAATATACTTACAGCCAAAAATAACCAGGAGAGAACGATCTGTAATCCATTCCCAGACCTGAGACCCTACACTTTTGATTGAACATGAAAATAAACGAATATATCTTTTATAAGGCGGCATGATAAGACTTATAATATAAAGCAATGCTGAGATGCCAAGCTTTCCATTCTATTTAAGCTATGTTTTCAGAGTTTAGCCAAACAAAAATTCCTAGACTTAAACTATTGTGGATGTATTTATTTGTACATAAACTGGCCATAGAAACAGCAAAAGTTAAGGAATATGGAGAATGTCACAGTGAACTACATTGCCATTCACAGTCTGTGTACTCTTTTTTTTTTTTTTTTAAGTTGAAGCTACAGGTGAAAAGAATGTTTTAAGCTATGGCTAAAAGAGAATTTGTCAATGTAGAACTGACTGAATATTTCTTTGAAAATACCTGACTTTTGACTAATTTATTAAGTTCAATACACACATAAATATGAATCATGCATTTTTTATGCTTATTGCTGCAATAGATTGAAAGACTAAGTTGACCCTAATAAATGTTGAAACTGTGGATTCAAGGTCAGAGAAACGTCACTGTCCAGGCTTACAAAAACCTCTGTAGACTTAAGATTTTGCCCCAATGAACTATGTTCTACCAATTTTTCCAGAGTCATGTAATGGGCTATTTATTGATCAGATAAAGTAAAATTATCCTTCTGGGTGAAGAAATCCTAGCTGAAAAATCAAAATGACAACAAATTGCATAAGCACATTTAGTTTGGTTGACCTAAGGTGCAATAGGAATGATGATAATTCTAATAAGCACTGTGACGAATGTAACTACAAAATTCATGTGTGATTACATCAGTAAGAGTGAACTCAGTGGGCAAGGTCAGAAGGGTGAGACACAGGATCCGTGACCGAGTGGGGGATAATGATGAAAGTTCCTGGAGATGTTTAAAGTTTGTGTCTGGCTGCAAAATTCACAGATACCCAAAAGAAGAGTCAGTCAATTTTAGAAGCAGATAGATAGGACAGTACTTTCCCCTATAGGATGTAATCGACTGTAGAATTCAGTTTTGCGGAGTATTATAACAACCTCACAAGCTTCGACTGTCCAGTGTGACAAATTATAAAGAGCTGTTATGTACATCTGCGTGAAGATTCATATACGTGTCATTGTTATAGGAACCTGTAATGCTATTGTTTGAAGTTGAAAAGCTCCACTTTAAGTGACACAAAGCAAATGTCAGCATCATAGAACCATAACCATTGCATCTTAGAGCTTGAAGGAGCCTTAGATATCTCAGTATGGGTGAGTGGGTTCGCAAACTCTCCAGCAAGGAATATTGAAAGATCTGGAGTAGGACAGTGTAGAATTTGAATGTGTGTGTGTGTTTTATATTTTACAATGACTTGTATTTGGATACACAATTTAAAAGAAAAGCTTAAAAAGTAGAGAGAGTAGAGCTGCAGAAATTCACCTTGACCAGTGGAGCTACATTGGATTCTGTGAACCAGGGTTTCTACATAAGGAAGAGTGGCAGGGTTTACAGAAAAGCACAAGGTTTTATTTTCCTCAAAAGGGGCAGCAGGGTTAACAGATTAAGAAATGCTATTAGGCCATAAAACATTGACTTTGCCGTGAGAAAATTTAAACTGAGAAGTGGCAAAACTTTCTCAAGACCTGAAAGGCAAATTTAACTACAATTTAAGTTTTCTAGCTATTACACCACAAGCCTGACCCCTAAAACCGATTTAAAAATATAAAAAGTGGATATTTCAGAAGTAATTGAAGAACAGAGCAAAGGAACCAAGCCCTTGGGGTTTCTATTTCTGTACCAATAACCCCACATTAGATAGGGTAGGAGCAAATATGTGTGGTAAGAATAAGGCATTCTGGAAAATAAAAGAAAATGCATGCACTCCCTGGATTCCCTCTGCTGTCCACCCTGCTCCCCTGACCCCCACAGGCCCTCCAAGTTAACCTTGTAACTAATTTCTCTTCTCCCCTTTACCCCCATCCCTCCCCCGCCAAAAAAAAAAAAAAAGTTAAAGAATATTTTTTTGAGAAATGGTAGTGAGATGACCTTTTAGAAAGAAGTTCTTAGAAATCGTCCTATACAGATCAGTGTATTATATTACCTTATCAAGGCATGTGTTCAATCAGAGGGCGCTTGTGGGTTCAACAAGTTTGAACACATTATAAACTGGCTGCTCCTCATGTCCTAAGCACACACCACGTACGTTAGCGCATCCTGTTCCTTTTCCCCTGGTGTTTCCAAATAGAAGCAAATTCTGCCTCCTTCATTTCTACAATACTCTATCTTTTAATGGCTCTTGTCATATTCTGTCTTCGTTAGCCATTTGTGTGTTTATTTGTGATGTAAGGAACTTGTTTATGTAATTGAAGACATTTCTTCAATTTCACTGGGCCTCCCTTTCTGCATCAGTAAATAGGAAAATGATAACGACCTTGCTGGGATACTGCAAGAATTCCATGGAAAGGAGTATATAAAGTGCTTTGTACAATGACTAGCACGAGTCATCACTCAGTATCATAGTTGGTGTTGCTACTACTACTATTATTAATATTCCCTTGCCTCTAGTTCTTTCCCAATGATATTCTTCTTGAGGTCATAGATTGATCTTATTGAGGTCAGTATCTCCTTAAACAACAAACACAATGACTTTTACATACTAGGAACCAAATAAAAATGTATTCAGTCTGTTTATGCAGGTCCATAGGGCCTATTCCTTCCTTACAAAAGTCCTTAGATTCTTTCCTGGAAGTTTAGAACAGTGGATGGCCATGGCCGGTGCCCACCTGTGTATCCCATAAAAGATACTAGTATTGTTCACTGTCGACTCTCGGTCCCACCCTGTCTTTCAGGCTGCCCACAGACCCTCCAACCACTTAGGACTGTTCTTTGCAGCATCCCCAGAAGTGTCAGCTTATAGTCCTGGTGCATGTGATTAATGAGCTTGTTATATCTCTGTCTGTAGCCTGAACTAGAAACTTTCACTTTGGAGAGCAGGTCAAGATATTGAATTTAATTTTAGTTGCATCTGTTATAAGCCAATTGTGTATTCATTACATTTATAAGATTCCCTCTCCAGCCATATATTTTCGTGGCTGTTGAGAGCACCTGAATCTGTGTTGAATGGCCTTAGATTTTACTTTGGGGACCTGAAAATGAGGCAGTGAGACATTTTTGATAGCTAGCTGTCATCTTTGGCATTTCTTCCCTTTAGCATCTAACCTGGTCTGTTTAAAGAGGAGGGTGAATATAGCATTTTTATCTGACTTGAGTGTGCATGGTAATTCTGTATTAATGAGGCCCATGGTCACAGCGGCTCACCTACCCATTCCTGCTTTTCCTGTCATGCAGCCACACTCTGTGGAAATGGGAAACTTCTAACAAGTGAAAATGAGCAAATGACCTGAGGCGTGGCAGGGTGGAGATGTACATTCAATGCACAGGTTCAGCCGTAGGCAGGACGGCATACAGAGTGGACGCAGTGTGTATGTGGGCCTGGCTGGCTGGTCCTTCGAGGTTACAGTCAATAGTGAGAAAACTAAAAAGGGGCAGATCACATGGCCAAGGAGACGCTGACAGCAGGGTGTGCTCAAGTTAGGAGGAATGTTGCATCCTAATCAGCCTGAAGTTCCGTTTATTTGAGAGGGAGCTGATATTTGTGAGGGGAACGAGGTCACATTTAATAAAACTGGTAATTCAATAGAGGGCTCTGACTCTACCAGAGTAATGGTGTTGGCACCAAGAGCAGAAAGTTTTGCAGATTTCTGTGTGTGCACTTGCTGTTCCTGGTGTTCCTGGTGGGTGGCTGAATCATCCTGATGGCATTCAACAGGAACCAGCTGCTGAGAATATTAAAATGCAAGCATTTATTCCTCTGGAGAGACAGTAGCATCTGCAAAGTTTTCCTATCTTGATAGTACAGATAATCCCAGGGAGCATTCTCTAGGAGTTTTAACTCTCTATTCATTTATATAATTTTTTTTTAAATCATTATCGACAGTTTCTCAGGTTCTAACTGGAAAGAAGAGTGCCTGAGTCCGCACCAGATTGTAGAGACAGATAGTAAGCACTTGGCCAAGGACATGGCATTGCCTCTTGGGCTTTACCTTGAATTATGATTCTTGAGAGGAGAAATCGGCATTTCCCTCCCTTGGCCTCTCTTCGTAGCAAAAAGCGGCCCGTAGCCCTGGTCCTCAGTGAGCTCCTCCGGCGGCTTGGAAAGGCTCGGACTTCCCCATTCAGTGCAGGCTTCTTCGGAGCTTTCCTTTTTACTTGTAAAACTTGTGAATTTGTTGCTTTCCTAGTGTGATTTGTTGTTGTTTTGGGTTTTGTTTTTTTGGGCTACTATCAACAGTTGGGGGAAAGGGAGGGGCAGAAAGGAGGCTTGGACTCAGTAATCTATGAGGTCTTTTCCATCTCTAATATTTATGAATAATGTATTGAACGGATGGAAAAAATGTTGAATATGTTCATTATGAATTATATTCACCAGTGTGTTGCCTAGAATATTAAAGAGCAAAGCAGTTGCAGCATAACTAGTTTCTTACAATAAATGCGCTGGTACAACAGAGCTCTGTACCCGTCCCTGTTCCACTGTGTGTCGTCCCCAAACACACGCTGTACATGTCTGAGTGGTAACTGCAGGCTGGTACCTGATGGGATGAACCGGGACATTTCTCATGGAGTCTGGTTCCTAGACAGAAGCAGCTTGCTTGCTTTTTTTTTAAATCCTCACCCGTGGATATGCTCTCATTGATTTTAGAGGGAGAAGAGGAAGGGGAAGAGAGAGAGAGAAATCAATGTAAGAGAGAAACACTGATCGGTTGCCTTCAGTATGCGCACCGACCAGGGATCAAACCCACAACCTAGATATGTGTCCTGAGCAGGAATTGAACCCGCAGCCTTTTGGTGTACAGGACGACGCTCCAACCAACTGAGCCACCCAGCCAGGGCCAAAAACAGCTTTCTTGAAGGTACTGATAGTGCAGTCTCCTTTATGGAAATCACTGCAGCCAGTTTCACCTAGCAGATGGTACTCAGGGACTGTTATGTTGCAGGGGTACAGTGCTTATCATCAGGAAAGAAACATAATTTTGTCCCTTCGTTTTAAAAAATTAAGTATGGATAACTAATTTGTTGGCGAGGTTGCATTCTGATATAAATGAGTAAGAGTGGCCGATATTTCAGAATAAAGTAACTTACATTCAGCTTCAAAACTCATTATATGTTCCTCTCTGTTAGTTTTCTCACAATTATGTTTTGTCCAGGATTTATTAAAATAAGATTGTATTTCCTAAGCATTTACCAGATAACGTTTGGAAACATGAACCAGAAGTATGACAAGAGGCAAGAAATCTGGGCGGGGGGGGGGGGGTTATTCACACAAATCATCACCAAAATGAATAATACAGAGTCTTTTTAAAAATACCAAAATAGTGTTTCCCTGACCAAAGAACAGTTGGGCCCATTTTTTTAAAATCAAGTACAGCACAGTAAGTGACATGCAAATAGGTACCAAAATAGAGAAAGACTATCAAGGTCAAGAACGCAGAGGACGCAGCCTCCTGTACAGGAGACAGCAGTTCAAGCTGCCGCAGCTCACAGAAGGTGCAGCAGAAAGCCCAGCCCTCGTCCGTGACCCCAGGAGAAGCCCGGCCCTCGTCCGTGACCCCAGGAGAACAGCGGGGTCCTGACGAGCGAAGTCTGCTCCAGGGACGCCTTTGCTTCATGTTGTGTCACTTCAGAGCCAGTGGACTAACTCTTCTGCAGGGGAGTCCCAGACCTCACATGTACCAGCACCAACTCTTATAGTGAGGCTAAGTCAAACTAGCTGTCCCCGTGTTATTTGCACTTCAGAGGTGATTTTCTTCCCCCTCAGGCTCTCTTAAGACCTAAAACCCATCAAAGCCCATGAGGAGCAAGTATAAACTTAAAGCAGCCACGTTTATCAATAGTTGATCATTTTAGAGGAGAGGAAAGGAGCCGGGGAGAGAAAGTACGAGGTGGAGGGAGAAAGAATAAAATCTTTTGTCAGGAAACTGCCTGGCCAGTCACTTAGATCAGGCACTCAGAAACAAGAATGGCTACCCAGTTCCAGAGGTGGAGCATCAGAGGAGAAATGGCAGGCTGTCCCTAGCTCCACAGAGCACATCCTTTACCCTGACTGCAATAGCGTGTTTGTCAAATCAACAGAAAACCATCTCTCCTCATCTTCTTCACAGCGGTATCGCTAAGGCTGACTGTGCACACGTATATAAATGTATATATTATAGCTGTCTGTCTGCAGCAGGGGAGAATGATTTTAAAATAAATGAATCCACATTTTATGTATGCATCTGTTGTGAAGGTCAATCACTTTCTTTTTAATTGTAAAACCTCCTCTGCTAATTACCAATTGTTTAAACACTTGAAAATAATGACTGAGCCTGTATCACCTCTGTGATAGGGAAGAATTTGTTTTTTTTAATCTAAGCATGATTATAGAGATTCAGACCCATTCTCATCTACTTATGGACCCTAGTGGCCTTACTCAAGGGAGTACAAACCTATTAAACAAAATAAAAGGTTAGCTTTGCCAATAGATATCTTAAAAAATCCTAAATCAAGGCCCAGTATTAAAGTATAATTCTGGCTGTAGGAGTGAACTGGTTCTCTATTAGACACATTTATTTTTATTATTATTTTTTAAATCCTCACCCGAGGATATTTTTCTATTTATCCTCCGATAGAGTGGGAGGGAGAGAGAGCGAAACATCTATGTGAGAGGGACACATCGACTGGTTGCCTCCTGCATGACCCGGACCAGGGCTGGGGACGAACCGCAACCGAGGTACGTGCCCTTGGCTGGAATCGAACCTGCGACTCATTGGTCCATGGGCCAACGTTCTACCGCTGAGCCAAACCGGCCAGGGCTTTTTTTTTTTTTTTTTAATGGGACAGAGATATATCGTAAGGAGAGGATAAGCTTCAGCCTACACAAGCATCCTCGGCATCTGCCCAGGTTACTGATCTGTCCCAATGTGAATCAGGCTCAGTATATATAAAGGCCCTAAGATCATTGGAAAAGAGGCCACATTTATCTATTTTTTACTGCTGTGATTCTTGTGATGTTCATTTTGGCTATTTGATCTCTGCTTTCTATATACAAGCCTCAGCAGAATGATAATGACATGAAGAGGGCAGGTGAAGAGAAGTAAATGTGATTTTTTTAGATATGACTGTTACCCTCTAATAGCTTTTCTCTTCTCCATTCCAAGCAGGCCGGTTTGGCTCAGCAGTTGGAGCGTTGGCCTGTGGACCAGAGAGTCCCGGGTTCAGTTCCCGCTAGGGACATGTACCAGGGAAAAAAAAAAAAAAGGCAAAAAAACCGAGCATCCGTAAAAGAGAAACTGAGCTTCCGTGGAGAGTGAAGTCATCGCTCCAACTTAGCGTGATAAGGAGAGGGAGCAGTCATACTGTTAGTGACGTGAGTGAGTTTCTGCTGGGCTATGACCAGCTTCTCCTGTTTCCTCTATTTCTTCCCAGACTGAAAAGAGTTATTGTGGTAATTCACCTGTGCTTCTGAGCCTGTGTGCACATGCCCAAGACCTGCTCAAGGTAAGGCCAGAAAGAAAGCAGGGACAGGACTTACATCCAGGAAACTCAGCTTGTTTTTAGTGGCATCCGCTTGCTTTGTTTTTCAGGGAAATTTGTGTTTTTAGAAAATGTTTCAGTTCCCAGACATTGATGTCCTGGGCATCTTTCGGTTGTGACAGAAGTGGGGATCAGTGGCTGTGACAAATGTAGCAGAAGCCGGTGCCGTTGCAACCTATCAGACCTGCTGGCGGACCCTAGATTTTTCTGATCTTTGCTGCAGAACCCAGGGGCATCCTTACCCTAGGGTGGGAAACCTTTTTTCTGCCAAGGGCCATTTGGATATTTATAACATCATTCGAGGGCCATACAGAATTATCAGCTTAAAAATTAGCCTGCTATGTTTGGTCAGGCTAATTTGGTGAGGCGTTCAGTGATGTTAGCTGGTATTGATTTCTCGGGCCTAATACGGCCCGCGGGCCGGACATTCCCCAACCCTGCGAAGACAGAGTTCACTGAGAGTGTTGAGACTGGTGGTGCTTCTTGCTTAATTTTGGTCTTGGTAACTTTGGGACTGGCTTGCCTTGGGGAAAACAATAACTAGAATCGGGGCCGCCTTCCTGGGTGTACAACCTGTGCAGTTAGTACTGGGCCCCACACTTAGAAGGCCCTCTGCTTGGTTTAATGTTCTGCTGTTCCTGTCTTGAGATTCTTAATGACTTTATAATAAGGGGCTCCACATTTTCATTTTGCCTTGAGCCCCCGAAAGTATGCAGGCGGTCCTGCCTGGAATGTATCTTTCCCTGGCATGCCCACTGAAGGTTTCAGTCACATGTGCTTTCCTACCGAAAATGATCCCCTCTTTTGATTCCTCAGAAGCTAATTCCTGTGTTAAACTCTGAAGATTTCTGTCCATTCAGTGTGGTTAAGAAGAACCCATCTCTCCTTCCTCCAAACACCTTGAGATGATTATAATCAAGATGGTCTTGATTTGTAATCAGAAACTCTGTAGTTGTCTCAGCCAAGTATTTCTTGCTAGAGGTTAATACTTGGGAGAAAGAGTGTGGTGGTGAAGTCTTTGCCCTTTATTGGATAGTTAAAATAGGCTTCAACCATTAAATTGAGATTTTTTAAAAGAACATCTAACATTCAGATTATTTCAGAGTGGGACTTCTAAACTGTTATCAAACACAATGTATTCTAAAATCAAGTTGATCTACTCACTCTGGCCCTGGGCTCCTGTCCCTCTCAGATCCTCCCCCCATTGCTGCTGCTGGCTGTGTGTTCTGTGTCCTTCTGGTTTTCCCTTCTGCCATCAGCTCATATCTGTCCTTTCATCCTTCTTACTCAAAATTGCACTAATGGGAGGGAGTTCCTCTCTTTAGTCTCCATATGGCATCTAATGAGAATAATTCTTGCTAAGTTTTGTAGTGTACAAACACACTATCTCTGCCACCCCTTGGTGAGTGTGAGCGACAGAATGGGAAAGTCTAGATGAGGTCCCACAGAGGTTCATGGGCCTGTCCACAGTGACAGTTTGTTAGGACCAAGCCTTCACCGGAAGGATCCAGGCCTCCTGACTCCCAGCCAGATATGCTTTTGATGACTCAGGGCACCCTCAACATTTCTAAAAGATCCATTCTGCATGGCTGGCCCCTACGCCAGTTGTTAATCACCTATGACCAGGAGGAGCAGGAAATATGCCACGGGAACCAAGAACTGGGAGAGCCATGTGGGAGAAAGAACCTGACTGGCCACCTTAAGCTAGTTAGACGAACCTATAAAATGCTTCCTAGCACTAATAATGCCCCCAGGATGGTTGGGAGGATCCGGAGAGATGCTCACCTAACACAAAGGCACTCACAGCACAAACTCAGAGAAAGTTCGTTTCTCCCACCTCCTTCTCCTCTTCCACACATCTACTCTTCCTCCTCTACGAAAGGAAGGAAAGGAGGAATCTGACAGACAGGTGCAGACTGGGTCGTCTTCGTGAGTTTAAATTATAGATCAGAATAGCCTGTCCTTGCCTAAACCAGGTGGGCTGAACTTCGCAGCTTTTTAAACCGGTGCTGACCTCCTGTCTGGTGACAGCACAGCCATGACTCAGCACAAGGGTCAAAGCATTACTCATCTCCCCAGGGATCCTCAGTGGTTCACCAGCTCCAGACAAGGCCCAGGGCAAAAAACTGCAAAGGAGGGTGAGTCCTTTTCAGTCCTGGCCACTCCCTGCTCCCCTCCTCCTCGCCTCTGCCTCCAGAGTCCTGGTGTTAATCTGATTCCCTCCCAACCACCCCTGTTCCAAAATGATCCCTCCTCCTCCCCCAGCTCCAATTTAAAACTTTACACTAAGGTACCCAGCTTAGGGTTGATGTGATAGAGCACCAAGGCATGGATGGCTTGGCCCCCCTTCGGGAGGTTCGCATCTCAGAAGAAGTGTTGGAAATTGAGATGTACCTCATTAGCGAGGGGGCTTCTCTTGCTCCTTTCTTACTGTGGGTGGCTGCCCCTTCTGAGCTGAACACATCTGCATAGTCAGTGGTGTCCTGATACAGCTGTACCCCCCCGCTTCATTATCTTTGGTCACATATGTGATGCGAACTCAGAAAAACAAACTTTCTTCCTCGGTGGGGGGGGGGAATGTAGGTTTACACAGTGACTGACCCAACCCAGGATGACTGCAGAAAGTCTCTGTCACAAAAATATGCCACAGTATCATTTTGAAAAATATGAAAATAAGTTTCTAGTATGGACGAAAAGGGGGCCACGTACTAAACCAGACAAGCTCAGGGGAGGCCTGCGTGGTGGCCTCACAAACTCGGAGACCAGAAGGAACCACATAGGATGATGGTCTGAACATACAGATTCCTCACTGAAAGCAGGTCATGGCGGTGGTCACGTCCTAGGCCGGTACCTTCCTTGACAAAGGTCAACCTTAAATGAGCCTGTCTGTTGTCTTTTTGCATCTAAGATAACATACTTTTGGAATGTCAGAGTAATCCCCCTTTTCCAGGCCCCTCAGGGCACAATCTCCCACCAGAGCAGGAGACCACAGAACCCCTCTTTGTTATCTTGTCCCCCCCACAATACCGTGTCTTTGTGTTGTAAATATTCATTGTTAACTGGCTTGTACCCACCAATGTAAAAGGAAAAGATGTCTCTCCATTTTACTTTTTATCCAGTCCCAGAGATTTCCCTGCTTTGCTTGCTTCTACTTCCCTAATCTACCACCAGTGAATTTCATGTAGCCCCCCACCCCCGCCCACCGCCCCATGTCTGCTCCTCTGGTTCTAATGTATAGAATAAGCTGTAGAACTGCCATTCTCCAGAGCATTTTCTCAATCTATTGAGATTTTGCTTCCCCGCAATTGTCAGTTTGGATCAAATAAACTCTTACAAGACTTTCTCTTAGGCTGGACATTCTTTTGTGGATACTGTCTTGGCTAGCCAAGGCCCTAATGGGTATGATTGTGAAAGTCGTGTAAATAAGTTTAAACCCCGGCTGCCTTGCAATAAATCAAGGCTCCTACCTCCTGTGAACTCTGAGCATTTTGCAAATTTGAATAATCAGTCATTTTGAGTTTCCCCTTTTTACAGAGGAGGGTATAACAGCTCAGATGGGACAGGGCTTTTTTCCTGGTCACCCAGCTCACCTGCAGAGCTGGGTTTGGGGCCCCTAGGGAAGACAGGGGAACTCCTGAGGCACCTCCCACTGCAGACAGCTTTTCCATCTTCCAGTCGGTCCTCTTTACTAGGTGTTGCTCCTGCACTGTGAGAGGAAACATTAGCACGAGAATCTAAGGAGGCGAAGGAGCATTAAGGGAACATCAGCAACTATTGAAGAGACATTTTGACCTATTTCTGAGTTATCAATGTAATAGTATTTGTTGCCAGGAAATGCACCGATGGCGGGTGGGAGGCTGGATTGCACCAGCAGCCTGCTCTCAGGGGCCCTCCAGTTACAGGAGGTGGTAATTCTAGTTAATAAAAGGGTGAACTTCAAACACATTTTAACCAAATCAAATTGTAGTGGGAAATATCATATTACTGATGTTCAAGCCGACTCACAGCTGGGACATTAGTCAGTATATAGGCCCCAAATTCTGACTTTTCAGCATTTTCACAGGAGTTTCTGGCAGTGAGAGAGTTCCCCAGGCACATTGTTATGTAGGAATAGAAGATTTTTAACTAACGTAGGAGCTAGCATAAGTGAAAAATGTTTTATTCTTGTTAGATGTTTTTATACGATTGTCAGATATTTAAATAATATGTAACCCAGACAAACTTCAGGTGGTTGATAGGAAATCTCCCAGAGCCAGGAGTTTTAAATTTTTTTTTTTTGTTGTTTTGGTTTTTTTCTATGACATGTTGGCAAATGATAAAAGCAATTCACTCTGCTCACCAGAGATGCTGGGCAGAGTTCCCCCAACACTGATTTCATGCCATGAAAAGCACAAGGCATGGCGAAGAGCACAGGCTTTGTGTCCTACCGCTCGGATTTGAATCCCAGTTTAGCCCCTACTAGCTGTGTGACCAGAGGACATTCCCCTACCCTCCCTGAACCTTAGGCGCCCCCCACAGAACACGGGCAAAATATCAGTCTTTCACATTGGTGTGAAGAACAAATGAGATGACACACGTAAAGAAGTCCACATGTAAAGAGAAACTGCTGGGCATGTACCAAGTGTTCAAAGGTGATCATTGTTATCTTCTAGCCTTGGTGTGTCTACGGTTTGCAGAGCTTTTCTTTTCTGAGTTAATTTTTTCCAGTAAAATGCATAGCTTTTAATATGATGATAAAGGGAAATACGGCCGTGAATACCATGCAGACTGGCCCGATCAGTCCTTCTTGAGTGAATATCTGTGGGCCACTTCACCTTAGCACCAGTTGGCCTAGACTTCCCTTTCTGAGCCTCCTCTGGGTTTATGCAGTCAGATCATAGGACACATTTTAACCAAATTAACTGGACCCCCTGGTAACACAGACCCATGTCATATGGGCACAGGTGAGACCGCGGAGCATACGGCAGCAAGACCTCTCTGTGCCCCTTCCTCACCTGTCCGACCCCAGCTAACCTTGAATTAGGAGAGATGTCAGACATCTTTCTATGGGGTTGCCTCCTGCCCAGATTTTTTTCTAAACTTTTTCCATGTGTCTGAGTCTCCGTTTTCACTGAGATTAGTTCTGATTTGGTTCGCCTACACTTTTGAAGCTCTAAAAGCTTTCCATTGTGGGCAGATTGTCTCGAATACTGTATTTGAGGATGGAAAAAGAAAACTCTGCCCAAATGTAAGCACCATTGAATCAAAGAAACAGTATTTTTTTTAAATTGCATTCTTTGAGGATCCAGACAACCTTGAATCCTTTACAAAAGCACATCAGTAATGCCATCCTCCCTCTTAAAAGGACATGCACACACACTCACACACACATATACACACACCAACTGCAGAAGGCCACTATTCATGATATAAAGGGCTAGAGTGTCCAAGAGGTGAGTCCATAGAAAGAACCCAGACCTAGAAGTCAGGACGTTCAAAGTCTGTTTTCTACTGCATGGAAACCTGCCTTCTCTTATGGATCCCAACATATCCGCCGCACCCCAAGTCCATTGTCATTATTTCCAGGGAGCATGGATTCCAACTCATCCTCCTTAAGGGCTATCGGGGAATTCCTTTGTTCCTGTTGAAACACACTGTGATACCTGTATCAAGGGCACTGTATGTGGGCAAAGTGTTTGCCTCACTGGAAGGATGAAGCCCTGAATTGTGCCTTCCATCACCCTGTAGTGGATAAAAGACCAAACTGTTCACACTAGTGTGGGGAAAAGATGATGTTATTATAATGCCAACTTCTTACCAAGTACCAATAAGCATCTTCCTATCTAGGGCTGATGCAGACCCACTGAGCTGGCCCATCATCCATATCGACTCCTCTCTCACCCGTGCATGCTGTTGGTGAACATTAACTGCGGGCCTGCTCAGGGCGAGAGGCATGCTGGGTACAGAGCACATGGCCCTCCCCTCACAGCCTAGCTCAGCCCCTCTGCACACTGATGGCTAGCTGACTTGTGATTGGTCCAGATCTCTTCCTTTTTGTGCATTGAGCCGTTTTGGTAAGTCTACGAAAGGGTTGTTCCATAGCCAGGAGGTCTTGCTTCTTCTGAACTGTTAAAGCCCGTATTTGTGTGTCTCACGTAGCACTGATTATGTACTGTCCCATACTAGAGTAGTTTACGGGGCCTCGTTCCTCCCACCACCGCACAGCAAGCTTCCCAAATACAAGATTGTATTTATACAGTTTGTATCCCCTTCAACACCCAGAACGCACCATCAGAAATAAAAAGTACATAGTGAATATTGTCATTTTAATGAATGAAATTAACAATAGCATATACGTATTTGGCAACAAGCTATCTTTTCTGAACTCCATAAATGCCTACCCAGAAAAGAGAATCACTCAATTATATCTGTAAACCTTAAGGATTTTTTCCAGTTTAGTATTTATAGGCATTATTCTTTCCTACTCTTGGTTGATAGAATTTGTACATAATAGGTTTTTAATAAGTAGTTAGTGATTTATTAATTAAAACCATAGAATAAAGCAGCGATTTCACATGTCTTTATGTTAAAATAGTCATTTTGATCCCATCTACATCTTTACCGTCAGACCTGGTCAAAGCCTGCAACACAGATATCCTGGGATTCACTCCACATGGCATTTGGCTTAGATTTAGAAGTGGTCATGAGCTTTAATTAGGCCTCTTTGTCGGCCCTCTTACAGGGCAGAAGGAAAACCTGGCTGGTTTTTTTTGTTTGTTTGTTTGTTCTTTCTGTCTCCTCCTCTTTCTCATAGGATTGTTATATAGTTAAATGAGACCTGTGTCTATATAAAAAGCATTTCATTCCTAGAACAAAGTAATATCAGATTAATAAGGTCAGATAGAGGAAGCTTTGGCATCCCAGCACACCCAGATAATTTCGTACATCCCGTGTCTTGTGCTTATCCGTGGACCTAAGGGGCAAGGGGTTTATCACTGAAAGCTTTTAAGTTAGGTGCATGCGATCTGTCCAAGCAGCATGGAACGGTGTGCTCAGCCCAAGCGAGACAGCTGATTCACTAGGTCCTCTCCTGCCACACAGAATCTTCACCACTCCTCTCCAGCCTGATCAGACGCCAAATTCCATTCACACAGGATGACCCGAAACCAGCTACTCTCGTGCGAGGTCACAGGATATGAATTAGCAAGGAAGTCCAAAATAGATACACTCTTCCAGTTTTCCTTTGGTTCTTCCTCAGAGAGATTGTCTCCCAGAAAGCCTGGGGAGCCAGTCCCTCCTCGGCTAGACGTTCTGTTGAGTCATGTTTACTGTCCCCCGCAGAAAGGTTCCAAAAGCAAATGCAAGAGGTTGCTGAATGCAGGGACATGTGGCGTGCGCTACTGAAGTGAGAGGCATAGCACACACCTGCTTTTTGGCTGTGGCAGGCCATCTTGACTGTGCCATGCCACAAGTTAGCATTTTGGATGAGCAATTGCCATTCTGTTGTTTTCTTCTCAACACATGGTGTTCAAAAACAGTTAAAAGAAAACTGTACCCATTTGCTCATCCCAGAAATCTAAAATTTCAAAGAAGCATGCCAAATTAATTTTCACATAATATTTTCCAAGCTTTTTTCCTTTGCACTGAGAAATGATATTTCACTTTTTGAACTCTTGGCGTCCCGGCCTGAGGTAAATGGGTGCAGTTTCTCTTTAAATGGCATTAAACATATCAAAGCAGGATTATATCTGTCACTGTCTTTTTTCTTTTTTTTTCTAATGGAATCAAAATCCTTCAGGGAGTGTCCCAAATCCACATTAATGTCTTTGAGTGCTAATGTTTCCACTGGGACTTTTACATTAGCAAAATACAAGTGTGTGGTTTCCGCCCCCTCTGCTGTCTGTATAAGAAAGATGATTGCGCATCCGTTCTTCTCCGTGGCCTTCAGCTCACCCGTGTCAAGGTGGTAGAGGATGACTGGAGATTTTTGGTGCTAATGTTTCCTTTTTCCCTCCCATGTGTGGCTCGCCCACAAAGCTGATGTGAGTGTTGTTTTCAGCATGGGTGAATCGTTGGCATCCCAGCCATAAATTTTATTCGAAAACGACAAAACTGCAGCAACTGTCAATACCATCTATCAAGGGCATCTCGAGCCTACGTTTCACCTTTGCTTCTGAATGTAGAAGAATCAGACAAACACTGTGATTTCGGGACCTCGCTATTGATATTTTTGTTGTTGCTCTGGGGATGGCAGTCGCATGCTCTTATTCTTGCAATATAATTTCTACTTCGGTCGCCTTTTTTTCTTTCTTTAACAAAGCAATTAAAGTGACATGTTGTCAACTCTTGATGAGCAAGTGGCAATGAAAGATTGCAGTGTCATAGATAGATAATGATTACAAATAAATAATTGATCGAAATAAAAATATATAAATAATTCTCACATTGCATTTTGCCTTAGAGTGCACTTTTCTCTTGCATTTGAATATATTCCAGGAAGTTACAGTATTTCTAGAATAGGTCTTTTTATGTGTGGCACAGAAGGGGCTGGAAAGCTCTGTAGCATCTCTCTCCAACCCTGTCCAGACTGTTCCTTCTTTCAGTGCCCTCCTGGCCACAGAGGGCTTTCCTTCTTTGGAGCTGATGGAGAGAGCCAGCCCTGGGGAGCTGGGAGGTGCCCTGCTCTCTACGCTCGCTCTTTGCATACTTTCACTTTCCAGAGCACTCTGGAGAACGACAGGACTTCCTTAGACACTCTTCCTATTCCTTCTTCTTTCCTCCTCTTCTGTTTCCCACTTTTCTTCCCTTTCTCTTTCTACCCCGCCGGAAACTAGGTGGGGAAGCTTTAACTGGGGTGTATGTCTGTGTGGACAGTGGAGTGCAGAGAAGAGGGATCTCCTGATGCCCAAGCCTACCACCAGGAAAGAAACACACTGTTTTTATTTAAACAACCTTTCCCCACAGCTAAGCCTGCATATGTGGAAGAAAAGCTCAAACCTTTTCCCTTCCCACACTTTACGGAAGACAAGGTAAGCAGAGACAGTGATCATGTCAACCCTGGGCTGAAAATAAGCCTTTCTGCAAACTATGTGCTCACCTTAAATATTTTTGAGGGTAAATCCCCATCTATTGGCAATTAATGGAGGCTTGACTGTGCTGGATCTTTGTGGAGATTGTGCATAGTTTTGTTGTTGTTGTTTTTGTTTTTTTGTTTTGTTTTTTGGAGATGAAAGAGTTTTGGGTTCTTTGATTGTTTATGTTTCTAAGCATTTGTTGTACAAAAGCTTTGTAATGTCCCGTAGACGGTCTTCTATAACTGGAAAAAAAATACCCTTTTCTACATGAGTCATTTGAATTTACTACATTAATATTCTTTGTGGTGGGTCCAGTCTCAGTTTGTTCGTGTTAGCATATTTAAATGTCACGGTGGCAGAAAATGTGTGTTTATATTTGTATAAACTTCTGTACACAGTATAGCACCATGTAGCAGGTACTCACTAAAAATATTGCCGACGACGTTCAGAGTTGTTTCATCTTTGGAAATGGGGATGACGATCTCTACTCTGGAAGATTTTTATAAGGATTAAATGAGATGATAGGTGTAAATCCCTTAGCATAGTACCTGAAGCATGCATGGGAGGCACTCAGACATTATTTCTCTCCTCCCTTCCTTTTAAGAGAAATGCTTAGGTGACATGATCACTTCTTTGGTCTTAAGCTTAATATTAGTGATTTTTTTCTCCATAACCAGATTACTTGAGTCAATCATATTACTTAGGTTTCAGCCACTCAATTTTTATTCATTTCAAAGGAAACCACTGTGCTCTGCCATATACTAAAACATCACTATCAGTGAAATGACTCTGAGATGAGGGTATGTTGGAGCTGATAGACGGGGCTCAGCCAGCTTCTTTGCTTCACCCCAGCTGCTCCCTCCTCGTGCTAAATGCCCTCTCAGAGCCTGTGCAGAAGCCAAGCAGCGTAGGCCCTTTTCTGAGCAACTTAGGGCGGGGAGTTTGGGGTAGACTCTCAAGGGAGGAACGTGTCCAAATGCATAGAACAGCTGCAATCAATGGCTCAACGGTTAGATTTGGGGTACCAGAAACATTCCAAATTATATCCAGTCACCTCTGACTGTCTTCTCTCCTGATTCAAAATGAACAATTATGGTTTCTGTTCATCCAAGGGGACTGAGTTTGGCTACTCGATTATTTTAGGTGGTATGTGTTGCAGATGTAAAACATCTATATTATAAACTCCTTAAAACAATACAAACTATGTCTGATCATAGACTCTTTACTTTCATTATAGTTGCACATAGTTGGAACTCAATAAATGTTTGTCGAATGAGCAAATGAATCTAGCCAGTGGCTCCTTGACCATGACAGGGACAGGGCTACAGCACGGGGCCCTGTTTTTACCACCCAGCAGCACATTTTGTATACACATGTTTTTATCTATAGATCTCTCCCTCCCCATGTATGTGTGTGTGTTTATATATATTTATATACATAATTGTGCAAATGAAAGGCCTTAAGGACCCAGTTCCATTGGATCGTTGATAGTCCTGAATCCATCTGTGGACTCATTACTGATCAGATTGCCAGCTGCGTAATTAACTCTGTGACCATTGGCAAGTCCTCAGTTTCCTCATTTACAAAATGACTAGATTAAATAATCACTAAGGTAGAAAACCCTTCCAACTCCATAATTTGGTTCTTTCTCTCTAGCGAGAAGCGACATGTGTTTTTGAGAGATGCGGTATTGTCTGAACCAAGTGAGTTCCCCCTAGTGCAAGATCCACAAACGGCATCCACTAGGAACTTGTACTTGCTTCTAAAACTCAAGGCAGCCATCGAAACAGGTGTTTTCATTCAGTTACTTATTACATAGACACTGGGGCTCAACATGCTGGTGCCACCTGGCCCCCCGAGGAGCCTGCCCTGCCCTGTCATTCCAGAGAGACTGAAAGCTGCCCGGATCCTCCTCCGAAATCCTTACGGGCACTTCCTCCTTGGTGGAGCTGAGGCCTGCTGGTTCCATGGGAGCTTTGTGTCAGCTTTTCCAGAGTTATAGGGTGTGCTTGGTATTAGTGACACAGTCTGCCTTAGCCAGCTTCCCCGTTTCTAAAACAAGGTGTTTCTGGTGATGGGTTGTTGGTGTTTTTAATACCTGCATATTTAATGTGTGTGATACAGCCTGATTGTCCCCATCAGGAAAGCAGGTTTTCATATCATTAGTGTGCTGATTTGGATTCATGAAGGAGAGAGTACCCTATGGTACAGTATGTACCCTCTGGTACAGTACTTCTGTGTGTGTGTGTGTGTGTGTGTGTGTGTTCCTCTCCTTTTTTTCTTTTCCATTTATAAGAAGAAAAAGACCCTAAATGTGTCCTTTGGATTATCATCTTCTCCTTGTATATTTGAACGTTAAAATCCTCTTTGGATGAACAATTCTTGAGGTTTCCATTAGGACAGCTGCCTTTGGGCGTGTCCCTGGTGACTATGGCTGCGGGCACTTCTTCCTTTCAGCTCCTTGTAGATATTCTGTGTCCTGGCCTCTCTCAGTCACAAGGGCATTCGCACAACCACCTCTCCCCTACTTGGAGCTCCTTGATTACCAAAATCACCACTCCGCCTGTATTGCTTCATCTCTCTTCCAGATGCTCCCCACATTTCTGAAGAAAAAGACAATCTTAACATTTAATTCCTTACATGATACATTTTGATAAGCACCCAAGTAGTATTAGATTTTGATGAGTGCTAAGGGGAAGACCCAGACAACAGACACCAAATTTTATTTTTGGAGACTACTTTGCAGTGTAAATGTACAGCACTCGGGGGTTGCCAAGTCTTGCACATTTGAATGAGAGAACAGAGTTGTTGCCTTGTCTTGTCAGGATCTCCTCTCTGGTCTGCAGTGCAAGCCTGCTTTGGTTTAATTAATCCATTAAGCTCTATCTTAACCCTAGTCAGTAATGATGGAGGGGCTCACCGGAGCCATCTAGAATGGGAGAAATTAGATGGGTAATGATTTTTGTGCTGATGATGTGTTCTGTCTTTTTATATAGTTGATCCCGTGAGGGACATATTTCTTTGGTGTATTCCTGCTGATGTTCTCAAGACAGATATATTACAGAGAAATAAATCAGACTGTGAGATTGTGCCAGGGTCTAATTCTTAGTGTGTAAATTTAGTGTTTTAAAATCAAAGCTATTTTTAAAACTATATTTTTATCAATATAGTATTAAATAATCAAGAGGATGAGAGAAATCTGAGAAACTCTCATTTGGGTATTATTTTTTATTACACTTAGATGCTGTTATGGAATATTTATGTTAATAGTCTTCTTCTGATTACTCCCTCCTCCATAAATAAACTGTTTAAGATGATTCCTCCTCAATCCAATTCAACAAGTGTATACTCATACCTACCACATGCATAGCAGTTGACAGTTCTCAAAAATCGGGAGACTTAAACAGCCCTATAGTTCTTAAAATAACAAAACAGTGCAGTTGTTTTTTCTTTAATATCGCTATTTGAAATCAAGACCTAAGGTTGCAAGGCAATAAATTAATCAAACTGTTATTGGTTGAGTACCCACTATATTTCCCCTACTATCAGTGAAATTTATAAGCAACTACAATATACATTTAAAATACAATACATTTATTTAAAGTATGGTTATGCAGAGGGAGTACTTTTTACCTTATTTCAGGCGGTTGGCAGTTGGCTGATAATAATCTTGGCAATCTCTTTAGCAGGGCAAGGTTTAAGTTATAATTTGAGGGAAGGAAAGATGTTCTTTAGTGCGTGAGGGATTATTCCACCGATTCAGGCTCCTGTGGGGAAGGTTCAGAGATGGAGCCAGAAGGCAGAGATTGGCCTCATGGATGGGTATAGGCGGACCTTAGTGGCTCCATTTTCTCAGATTATATGAGCAAACCTAGAGTGGGCTTTCAGTGCTGGGAGTTTGGGGTTCACAACGGATCTGAAATAGGATAGAAATCCACTGGAGGACTGAAGAGGCAACTGTGACAGTGAGAACATGTTTGGAGTGAGGAGGCAGTTTTCACATCTTAGGTACAGTGTGATCAGGAGCTGGCCAAGGATAGTAGTAAAAAATGTTTATTTGAGTTAAGATCAAAGAGAGAATGCTCTATATGGAATTTGGGGTGCTAGCAGGACTTCTAATCAGAGATATTCTGAAGAGGAAGTATTAACTAGGTTAACTTAATTTAACCATAACTAAGAGAGGTGAGTTATAGAAAAAGGCAGATGAGTGTAGCCACCCATCAAATGCATGCATATAAAAAGCAAAAAACAATGGGCCTTAAGATAGGCCTTTGAGAGACAGATAGTAAAGGCATGTTGAGGGAATAATTGAAGAGATAAGATTGAGCTAAGATTTTAAACGACAAAAACCAAAGACAAAGAAAGAAGCCATTTTGAGAAGCTTCTTACAGAAACAGTAGCCACAGACATGAAGGAACATTGCAGGATCATCTCAGCCAATACCTGAATTCCGTGTATGGGGGAAAGGAGACCAAGAAGAGAGAAGTGGTCCAAGGAAGCAGAGATGACTTGTAGAAGAATCAGGACTTGGACATAGGGGCCTTTGCTCAAGGCCAAGTGCTCCTTCCACTGTGCGGTGCTGCCTCGGTGAAGGACTTGTCTAATTACCTCCTGCAAATATCACGAGTTAAGCAAAGAAAGGCTGAATTGCTAGTAGGCCAGGCTGACATAAACTGACTTGTGTAAATCCATTCATGAGAGAAAAGGAAAGGGTGGTATTAAAATCCCTATCACTGTTTGAGCTGTGGCTGGGATGGTCAACAGAAGAAGGGGAATGACTAGTTTTGAGTATTTCAGAGGAACTTCTTATTGCCTGCTAAGTCTCAGAATCACACGTGTACGAGGGCACTGAGACACACGGCTACGCGATTTCATAAGTGTAGAAGCTTATTTATATTTTGTTTAAATATTAACTCCTTTCAACTTGGTCCTTAAGATTGACGGAAAATTCTAGGGGTTGCATGTCAAATTAAAATAATTAAATTGAACCTAGATTCAGTTGGTTAAAAAAAAAAAAAAAAATGCCTGAAACTGAAGAATCCTTCATTCTAACCCCTACTGAAAGACTGGTTTGCTTTGGACCTTGACTGGCTTTCTTCAGTCCAGCCATGCAAAGACTTGGCCAGTGCTGTAGTCCAGAAAACATGCTGTGCTTTGCTTGCTAAATATTTTTAAATTGGCCCCTTTTCTTCAGGAAGACCTCCTAGGTTTTGCCCATAAACTCGAGCCCATGCTAACTACAACCGCTAAGGCCTTGTGAGGTATGGAGGACATTCTGTACAGTTGTGACATGTGGAAGGGGGCTCCCTGCATAATGTGATCCATGTCTTTAGGAATAGAGCTTTGCTCCCATATTAATACATTCTGGAAATTGCTCAGGAGGCAGCTTTGGCATTAGAATAGCAACTTTCAAAGCAGTGAGCGTCAGCACTTCTATTTCTCCTTCTTCTTGGCGTGCGTTACATGAAGCTGGAAAGACTAATTGGCTAAATGAAGGGACTCAGTGTCGCAGAGTTGAAATCCTGGCATGTAAATGGAGAGGTGGGGAGAGACTTTGCATGCATATCTATATGGCCTCCCTTTGTGAATTATCATAATAGAAATGGTTCTGCCCCTTCTCTGGTTCCCCTGTGAGAGGAGTTGGGGTGTGAAGTGCGTGGCACAGATTCGCCATGCTTTGTATCTGTGATTACTTGTCTCTGTGTGCATCTTTTCCACTCCTAAATTGCATGCTTACCTAAGGTTGCTGAATAATGCATTGTTTTAAAAGATGTGTCCCTGAATTAAAGTTATTATATGACAATTAGAATATGGCTACATACAGCTGAACACTGTAAAGAAAAAAAATAGCAAATATCATTTTTAAAAGCAAACAAGGAGATCTCTTACTTGTTTCATAGGTGTTAGATTTGCTTCCTTGACCTCTGCCTAGCATTTATAAGGACTGATCAATAATGGGATCAGGCGGTTCATATGAAATTGGTTCCCTATGACAGTGGTCACCCTGGCATGTAGGGTGTTTAAGTCATTGTATCATATAGATGCTTGGTGGGAAAAGGTATTTCCAGACAAACTGGTCAACTCATTTTTAACTTTTATAAAAGCCAAGGTCTAGAATACATTTGGTTCTCTGCTCTGCCTTCTAGCAACACTTTACCTACATTGTCACAGACAAAAGGAGATCAAATGCAGTTTATAAAACTTACAATAGGACATCACAGTATTTCAAGTGAGGATTTAACATTTCCTGAAATATATCAGAATTTTATAATTAAACTAAATCCCTGATCTTCTTAAGCCCCCTTTTTAAATGTTTAATCTGAATTATAGATAGAGAACATCTATTAGCACATCATCTTACTGATAACCATTATCAAATCACCTCTTAAAATATTTTGGGCCAGGAAGGAGGGAAAGTTCTTTGACCCTTGCCCTGAACCCTCTCTAATTTTTTCCTGTTTCCATTAATTATGGAACTTTGAAGCCCAAGGTTGATATAAAACATGGGGTGAATTTAAGTTATCCGCTTCTTTGTTAATTTATGTCATCATTTTATTTTTAAAGCTTAGTGAAATTTATGAGAGATGAACCTGATACAGTGACAGGCTGGATTATAACCACCTCCCAGACTAACAGTGGTTCAATGGGTGATCAGGGACAAAATAACTTGAAGTCACTCGATACCATTATCTGAAACGTTGTGGCTAAACAGTGTTCCGTGGAAGCTTGATGCCAGAAGAGGGTCTTGGCGACTCGACTGAAAGCTAGGTGAATTTTAAACACTGGTCAATTTGAGGATGCCGAACTTGATTCAGAGATCAGATTTTTTTTTCCTTTATTGATTTTACAAAGAGAGGGAGAGAGAGATAGAAACATCGATGAGCGAGAACATCAATTGGCTGCCTCCTGCATGCCCCCCACGGGGGATTTGGCCCACAACCTGGGCATGTGCCCTGACCGGGAATTGAACCAGCGACCTCTTGGTGCATGGGTCGACGCTCAACCACTGAGCCACACCTGCCGGACCAGAGATCAGATTTTAAAGTGTTGCCTTTGCCCATGGGAGAAAAGGGTTTGCCTAGAGAAGAACGAGCGTAGGGCTTGGCCAGTCAATAGGAAATGCCATTTCCATGTTGCATTCTACCCAAGAGGGGATAAAATAGTCCAAAACTTGGACTATTGTCAGTCATTGGTCATGCCTCTCTAGAGGTGACTCACTCTAAATATATATAACATCTTTGTCTAGGAGCTTATCATATCATTCCATTCATCAGTAAATGAATATGAATGACTATGAATGTACAGGTATCGTTCTCCTCAAATGGGAAATGGGAAAACTGAGGTTCCGTGAGGTTAAATACCTCGCTAGTGTTACTTATCTAATTGGAGGTAGAATCAAAACCAGAACTAGGCTTGATGTCTGGAATCTGCAGTGTTGTTTTCAAGGCCAAGTGGAGCAAATTACGTTTAGTTTGATTTTAATCCATTTCAGAATCTGGACAACATCTTACAAAATGTCTGAGTGTGCCCTGTTTTCCCTGTAGATTTCTCGAAAGGGAGCCACAGGTAGGCGTGGAGGGTAAATCTATTTTCTGACAATGAAATGTCTTTGCTCTTACAATTTCATCAGCTAAATTACCAGAAAATTCATATTCTGTGTCAAACTCGCATAAGGTGAGTAATGACAGGTAGTGATAGAGTCACACAATGTACCTTCTTGCTGTGTGTTCCTCGCACGTCAGATGCAAATGGCTTTTGCAAAGCTCTCCCTGGTGGTTATATAAGGTCCTGATTCACTGCCACCAGGTCTGCAGCTCTCTGCCACCAGGGAGGAGGCAGCAACACACCATAGGGACCTCTGCCCTTTGTCATCGTACAGCGGCTGCCAGGTCCACTTTGAGTCCCATTGTGAGAAATCCCCGGGACAAGGTAGGGAAGCCACAGTGTGAGCAAAAGGTGTGACGGTCTAAGCAAACTGTGATTAGTCTTCCATTTTTCTTTATTTTGGACCCTACTGTCTGGCCTGGGGAAAAGAGAAAACCTGACTTCAGTAGAATAATAAGTCCCCCACATTTCTTCTCCTTCTGTGCTCAGCAAGGCTAGAGAGGGGCAACAGGAGAAGCTGTGGAATAGAGATTCCCTCATGTTCAGCCCATGCCTTGCAGGAGATTAGTCTTTTGGTCATTCTTTGAGAGATTGCATGAGGATGTGGCCATAAACTAAGTGAGGTGGGCAAGGAGACCCAGTGATGTCAACCAGATGAGGGACATTGAAGGAGAGGGGATATTTTCCCTGAGAGTTTTCCAACCACAGAGAATTTCATTTAAAAAATAACGGCTATGGTCTTCAATGGCTTTAATGTCCTGTTCTCGCCTTCATCAGGAAATCCGCATTCTGGAAGTTGGGTTTTCAGTGTGTCCTGATATATGTCTAAAACAGGAGCGCGTTTCCGTAGCTGGGTTATAAACCCATCCTAATCGTGAGGGGTTAAAATGGAACACCTTCAAAAGATAACCTAGACCCACTGCAGGCTTGAAACTCGATTAGCCCAGCTATTAAAATCAGGAGGACAAACTGTTTCTTCCCTGGATACAAAAGCTGTTAGGCTACGGCCTGACCCAGTACAAAAGTTTTCTGAATCTCTCTCCACT
Source organism: Tadarida brasiliensis (assembly GCA_030848825.1). Classification (NCBI taxonomy): domain Eukaryota; kingdom Metazoa; phylum Chordata; class Mammalia; order Chiroptera; family Molossidae; genus Tadarida; species Tadarida brasiliensis. Next base: position 68,651,091 of record CM061260.1, read on the forward strand.
TTACTAAACGTCGGCTCGTTGCTGCCGTCTGCAGTGAAGCTGTTTACAGCTCTTTGCTAAGTGGAAAGTTCAAATCAATTATTGTCCATTAGAGTTTAGGTATAACTGATGAAATATCCCCAGAGGAGTATTGTAAATGTATCAAGCCGTCCTTCCCCATTATAGAAATGGGGACGCATAGTGAATTACTTACCTTCTCTCTTACCCTTAATGCCTCTGAAAGGCTGCTGGGCAAACAGAGCCTATCTTGTCTTGCTGGGGTTTGAAGTGAGGACTCCATCATTTGCTGAACATGTATAGTGAGCCGACAGAAATTTTAGGTTCCAGCTCCCCTTATAGCCTCTTTAAACTCCCTTGTGGGCAATAAGGTCTAAGAAACAAAAGATACAAAGAAAACTCTTAAAAAATGTTTAAAACCGCCACCCAAAAGTGCCCTACAACCAGGTTCTCTTAGAAATGATAAGTTTCTTGTTAACAGTCAAACAGGAAAAGCTTTGACTCCAAATTTTCGGCAGGTGACAGTAAGATTTAGTGCCACATAATTGGTGCCAGGATGCTTTCTTTCATAAATCCAGGTCTCTACGTCAAGCTTCAGCAGGGCAGAAAAGGACTCCCACGCACTGCTCGAGTGTAAGAGGGTTAGCATTACTCTCCCAGATCCTGTTATTCAGTAGCAGACTCAAACACTGCCTTTACCCTATAAAGACCAGAACCAAGAGGAAAAACAGGGTCTTATTTGTGATCCACTATGACAGGGGATGGACTAGAGGTCCTTGACTTCCTTTTAAAGTTGTCTATTCTCTTCCCTTGGTTCTGCCCCATAGCCATCTGCATGCCCCAGTGACCCTAAGACTGAAATACATGTGGGCTCATCTTGTGGGACAACCTGGGTATTGGTCCTCAGAGTACTATGATTTTTTTCCAAAACCATAAAATGGCAGAGAAAGGTCAAGGAGACATCCTTCTCCTGTATCCACCTTTCCTTCCTCTGTGTGCACAGGTGGGCAGGACACCTTTTTCTTCCGAGCTGGTCCTATTCAGTTCCAATGGCTGTGGGGAAACAGCAGACACGATTCCAACACAGCTCCACAAACCAGTCACACTGGAGATAAGAAGCATCTTTAAAACGCAGACTGATTTCTTTGTGTTTCTCGTAACTCCAAGGAGAACCTCCAGGATGTTTCTTTCTGCTGACAGCCCTGTCCGTGGTGCTAAGTAGGAAATTGGCTCTATTTCTTCCCTGTGGCCCTTACTGCTTACCCCCAGCTCTCCTGGGGCTTACAGTCATCTGTCTAGAGATGCTAATTGCTATACAGTAAATCTGGTTGAGATGAAAACCAAGCTTCCAGGATGTTTGTAGGATCAGATTTTCTTCTAAGTGCTCAGGTAATGAGAGATTTCGTGTTGTTTTTCACCTTTATTTAGGTAGGTCTGTTGTCGTTGTTTTTTCAAGTTGACAAGAAGTGCTCTGGAATCTACCTTTGACTTTAAGCCATCACTCCTTTACCAAAGGATGTATGGCAGAAACTGTCACTCACACAAAGGGAGCGAGATGGCTCCATGCCCATCCACATCCCCTCCCCTCAAATGTGCCTCTAGCCCTACGTCACCAGCTTCTGATAATTCATATTTAAAGAATTCATTCATTTCTTTCCCCACATTTGTATCAGTGATCATTGGCCTGCAGCACTCAGCATGCATAGGATACATTTCTCTTCATTCAGATTTCCATTGCTCTACCTGGTACTTCGGTTGCTTTTGAAGCTCAGCTTGAACAGTTGTGTCTTCTCAGTATTTTAAGAGAATTATTTTACGCGCTAAATTTGAGACTAAAATGTAGCGATTAAAGTCCAGATCCTTTAAAATAATATTATGCCTTCAGATGTGCCCTGTGTCTTGATGACAAAATGCTAAACAACTCTACAGATCCATGTCTTTCTTTAGTGGTGCAAATCATCTGAATTCTACACCTAAAAAGCAGCCTAAATATACGCCACAGCACCAAACGTGTGTTTAAAATCATTTTCCTGCCCCATTACTATAGGTACGAGTGTGTTTAGTCAGTCCCTCTCAAGTCAGTTTCCCTGTCCTGAAGCCCATTTGCCTGCCCTCCTCTGAGGATCAGCCAGCACACCCATGGCTTGCTAATATGCTTGCTCAGATTTAAGAAGCAGTCCTGATTTTCAAGTTTCTTCTAGCCATTATTTGTGTTCCAAATTATCTTACTGCGTCTGTATTAATTTTCTGTATCCAAAAGTAAACTCCATGTATTTTAAGGCAGCACAGTTTCTTTTTTACATTTTCCAGGGAACTGGTGTTTTTAATGTCATGTGAGGACAACATTACACAATGGATCTTTGGCAGGGATACACAGAAATGAATACCGTGTGCGAACAAACATTAAATGGCAGTCTTAATTACAGAGTTTGACTCTGTTGTTTTTAATGCCCTCCAATTTTATAATTTGATGGAAAATGCATCAACACAGCTATTTTCTTTCTACCCTAAATGATTAAGGATTGATATACCCCCCTAAGCCATAGTAGCTTGTTAGATCTGTCTGATCAGGTAGGTCCTACATTTCATCCACTAGAGGGCAGTAAGGATACACATCCACACCAACCAATATGTGCAGCATATGGTCGATGTGGAAACATAGTAGCCATAGCTTTCGTGTGTATGAAAAATTCCCATTACAGTGTTGCTTCACTTATAATTATATTTAAAGTAAACACTAATTCACAGACGGACTACGCATATTTTATTTCAACATACCCCACTAGTGTTTTGTCTATTCTAGTTTAAAATGCCCTGAGTAATGAAACTTCTACTACTTCCCTTGGGAAGCTGTATCAAAACGCAACTGTTTTTACTGCTTGAATTTTTTTTTTTACATGTACTCAAGATCTATTCTTTCTCCTTCAAGTTAATTTAGAACTCTATTATGTACTCCCTTTCCCCTTACAATAAGCTTAGTTCCATTCTGGAAAAGCAAATGTTTATTGAGCTCCTACTATGTGGAAGACATCACTAAGTGAGTGAATGGCCGCTCGACAGGGGTTGCAGAACTGCATTCGATGGATTTGCAGGAGTCAGAAAGCTAAAGCAGAAGCTCTCCCAGGTCAAACATCCGAAGAAAAGTTGGTCTGAGTTCTAAAGTAAGCGATATCCATAAAGCTGTCACAGCGCTGGGAAATTCGTGTTTGTGCTTAGGTTTCTGTATCAGAGGTATTACAAATGCATGGCAATATCAGATATCATGTGGAGAACAGCGAGGTGTGCAGCTGACACGGCAGTGGGTTCATGCCAAGCAAATGACCTGGATGCTTACTAATGAAGGTTTGATCCTTCTTCCTTTTGCAGCTGGTTGTCAGCTTTGCCAAGAACCTATACTGGGGCTCTTTATACCCATTTGTGGAGGCTAGGAAATGGGTCTGTGAGTCTCTCCAGGGTGGTGGCACCTTGCTGTACATCGTGTTCTAGTGTCCATTTTCTGTTACTGACTTTCTGGGTCCAATCTTGGTCACACTACACAGTGCGAAAGAAGTCCAAGTTCATGTGCAATAGTCTGGTTTGCATCATTAGTTTCTTGGCATATACTTTGATTATTAAGTATCTGAGGGGGAGGATGGAAGAAATTCAAGCCAAGAAAGTTCCTTTAAGGCTAGAACTCATAATTACACAGTTGTTTAAATGCTTCCCCCCCTCCCCCCCTTTACATTAGAGACATAGAAAGATTTTTTGCTCTGTTGGGTATATTCATCTGGAAGGATTTCTATAAGGCTGTCCTAATCACCAAGAGCAATCTCCAGATGGATGTGTATGCAAACAAGAACTGTTCAGACTCCAAGAGCAAAAATTGAACATTGCTGAAATTCTAGAAATGATACTATTTTTTTATTAACATCCTTTGAGCCTCTGTAGGAAGTAACCTATTCTCCAGAATTTTTTTAATGAAGTGCTTTTCTTTGGCAATTAAGAGAGCAAAAATGTGGTTTCACAGACTCCTTCTTGAGGAAAATGCTAAGGAAGAGTAAAGAATCTACACAATACCATAGCCCAGGTGTTCTATCGCAAACAAAGCCTAGATTTGAAATTTCTGTCACCTGTAATAAAATCCACATGGGTGTTTTATATGGAGGTAATTAAGTGCAAATGTGCAACAGTCATTTTTGTGTTTTTTGTTTGTTGCAAAATACCAAAGGTGATTAGGTTATATTACGAACTAATTACTTAATTTATTTAAGTTGAAACGAGTTTTCAGTTATACAAGGGCCAAAAACAAAAACTCATTGATTCATTCAGCACATCACTGAAAGAAACAAAGTAAAGAGTTAACGCCTTTATTTTATTATGTTACAACACACCAATATTTTGAACACTGATGAGGAGGACCCAAGTGGTCAAAACATCTGTATTTGGTAAGAAAATAAAACAAATAAACTCTTTTCTCCACCACTTGGTGCTTTCAGTGGTGTGCTGAAATTCAGAATGAATTACTAAAGGTACTAAAATGATGTGTCTTTTTTAGTACATTTTCCTATGGAAAGTTTAAAAGACTCTTCAAACATATCTGAAAACAGTAAATAAATAACCTACAAAACTCAATATTTTCTTAAATTTGGAAGTAAACCACAGTCATTCTGGAGCTTGGGACTCTGTACACCAAGTTTCAAACCAGAGCATATTTTGGTATTTTGATGGTTGAGTTATAATCCCCTGAAAAGAGGGGCTGCTGTGTACAGTAAAGACAGCTGCTGTGGAGCTCCAGCAGAGCTACGGAAATAAAACCAGTGTTTACTTGTCCCCGCTGACCAGGAGCTGTGGGGCTCAGTGGACCTGTTCTGTGGGCCACAAGGGGAGCTCTGTCAGCTCTGTGATTGGGTTTCACCCTCTGCGTCTACACTTGGCCAGACTGTGGAGGGAGAGGAAAGGGGGAACACAATACACTCATGGAACCAAAAACAAAAGAAAACCAAACAAAACCCTAGATGTTAGAAGCAAATTGAAGATGTCAGGGAATATTTATGACCTGAGGTTACTTGTTCTGGTGTTTGATCCTCCATCGCCCAGGTTCTAATCCCTTTTTTTAGTTTTTAAAGTATTGCTAAAGAATTCAAAATATGGTCTATCTGACCATGGATCAGGAGGTTGATATTATTGTCTCACTTAATTTTTATTTTTACGTGTTCTTTTATGACATGAACCTCATTATCTGAGGCGAAATTCTGATGTGTGAATCCCTCCTAAATCACGCATCCTACACAAGATCCGAGTCAAGGCTCAGATATTTTCCAAAGAGTGAGTGGCTCAGGTTTTAATACTGATGGACGTGTTCCCTGCACTGTAGGGACTGGGGTGATGTGCAGTGGGAGCAGCCTTCTCTTTTCCCAAGTGAAAATGGAGAGAAAATGTCTGTAATTTTCATATCTCGATTGAATATTGTGAGGATTTGATGAGCTATTTATGTAACCTTAAATTCAGGGAATTCTCTTTGGATTAATATCTTTTTTGGAAGAATACTTAGCTGATTTGAAGGGTAACAAATGGTAACCTTGTTCTTATACCACAACTAGCTATAGCAATACCATGGGCTCAATATTAGTTTTGAATTGTTTTGCCCAGAGCTCGGATACATTGGTACTAAGCCTTATTGTCTCTCTTGGCAGCTCTCCATTTTAACCTAAATTAGGATCTTTGACTATGAAATAGGGTTTTTCTCTATACCAAAACCATTTATTCACTGAGCAAATATTTATTGAGCAAGTAGTATGTGTGAACCACTACACAGGGCCATCTTATTTTGTATGAGAACTGAGTTTATGGTGTCAACCTCACTGAACCCATGCTCTAACCAAGGAAACCAGCCAAACAAGACTCACCAAATTGGAACTTCAGATTTGAAAGGAGTCCTTCACTTTACAGATGAAGGCGTTTACTCCTAGACAGTTAAGGCATTTTGTCCAGCTCCACACATCTAATTGGTATCAAGAACCAGAACCAGAACTCAGAGCTGCTGGTCATCACTCTACGTTCTGTCCACGATATGCCCCCTCGCCGAGGCAAAGGGCAGGAGCCAAGCGGAGGCCCACCTCAGCACTTAGCGTTGTCAGGCTTCAATCCAGCGGGCTCAGCTGACCAGTCTTCATTGGCGTTTCTTCAGTAGGACTATGCTATAAAAATGATTACAGTTAAGATTGCTATGTGGAAGGAAAGTCCAGTCGATACATGTTGTTGTGAACCTTGTAATACATGTAACGTCTCCGCTGAGAAGTTTTTCTCTGGGTTTAGACAACAATCCCTGACATTTTGCTCTTTCTTCTTTGAGCTTATCAGCCCCTTTAGTTCAGTTAAGCAGTGACATCATGACGTAGCTTTGCCAGGTTCAGGCCTCATTTGCGGTGAAATTGTCAAATTAGCATGGAGGGAAAATAAGTCTGTAGGTAGGAAGTGTTCTTAAATAATAAAATAATTTCTGCTCAGAGAATCATTTCATAAATGATATCAGGCCACGCTGACTTTTTATTGGCCAGTGGGTAGTCACTACTTGACTATTCCATCTCGAAGGGAATATCTGGGAAAGCAATGAGTTGCCAGTCGGTGTTACAAAACCCATTACATCTGTGGCTAAAATCCTGGCGAAAAGAGGGAAAGAAGAAGAGGGAGCAGAAATGTAAAGAAAGAAAGGGAAAAGAACCCTGGAAAAAATATTGTAGCTGACTCGACTTTTACCTGAATTTTTAATAATACACATAAATAGTATTGTATTCACTTGTAAACATATACAATAATTCTGAATATATAAAAAATGACTGGCCGCATGTTACAAGGACAGAAATTAAGGTACAAGTATTTGCCAACATATTCAAAGGCACAAATAATTTTGGAAGGTTTTCCATTTTTGTTATGAGGGACTGAAAGCTCCTGAGATACGTTATCACAGCCTTTATGTTAGCTACACTCTTGAATCACAAAATCTCCTGCAACTAAACTTAAACTCCTCAAAATAAGGAGGAAATCACCCAGAGTCAGGGAGAGTAAACTCTGAATTTTTCTTGAATTTCTCTTCTCCTCCTCACCATGCTTCTTCTCACCACCCACATAGTTCTCATCTTCATTTTATAATCCATTCAACATCACCACTAGTAAGGCAGCGAGGTTGCTGGAGTCCGTGGTATTCCTGCAATTCTGAGATGTTCATTTTATTGAAATATGTGAATGTCGAGTAGGAAAACCAAGAATGACTCTGTAGATGAGTTGATAGAGAAGAAAGCGTTGCTCTGCGTCCGGAGGCACCCTGTATAATCAATCCATAGCTGTATGCATTGCTGGCCGTATGTCTTCGCCTTCTCATAATCTGCTTGCTTTTGTTCCCTCTTAATGAAAGCTGGAGACATCTTAATGTAAAGCCGTAGATGTTCGCATGGTTTCATAGCAAGAAGCTCCTGCACACACAATGTAGATACTGAGGGAAACGAAGAACAAGACTTCATAGAGCTTTCACAGGTTACCCTGCTCTTCAGCTGTTAATGGTCCCGGTTACTGAGCAGAAAACAGCAGCAGGATGGTGGCATAGCTTCGGAAGCAGATAATCCTGAGTTCAAATCCCAGGTCTGCCACTTACCAGCTGTGTGATCTCTGTTCAGTTGCTTTTCCTCTCTGAACTCTCTCTGATCCTTAGTTCTGTCATCTGTAACATGGAGATAGCAACTGCTGCGGAGAAAGAGTGGCATGGCGTGACTCAGGCAGTGTGACACGTGTGACTGTAGGTTCAGGGATTGGTGGCACTCTGGCCCCAGTGTGTCTCATAGCAGCACTGCAGTTGGCCCCTAGCTTTTCATGATCATGAGGTTATGAGCAAAGCAGCACTGGGTCAGGCCATGGACTTGCAGCTCCCTCCGCCTGCACCTTCTGCTCACAGGACCGGGAAATCGTTATGTAAGACAATTGTCCTTGTTGCTAATTTCAGGAATTAGAGTTCCTTTCCTCCAGACATCCTAGTTTCCCTGAATAAACCACTATAGACTTATTATCCATGAATTTAGCTGTGCCTTTGTGATGCTATTTCTGTCGTCAACCTTTAATGAATTTTATAAGTTTACTGCCTGCTGTGTAAAGTAGTTTTTTACGTTGTCTTAAATTGCTTCTTTTAAGGAGTAATAAGATGACTTCTAATCCACATACACTAGAATTTGATAAACAAACCCATATTCACTCGACCCAGGGTGTTCATTTCTCTATAGCCATTTACCTTATCCCTTCCTGGATTTGATCATTCTCAGTGGAAATCCTCATCTTATATCATGGCCATTTAACTAAGTCCGAGCTTTCTCCTGTCCATATTTGTTTGTTTATGTATTGAAGTACCTCATCCAGAAACAGTGTCCCACGCACGGGCCGCCGTCGTGTTGTGCTGGAGTTGTTGTGATCTAACTCACCCTTCCTCCGTCAAAATTACATCCCGAGTCGGCTCTGGGCTCAAACCAGAATGATCTCAATGTGAATGCGATTGTGTTTGGCCAAGGTTCAGCGTGGGGGCAGCTAGCAAAATGCTCAACAAGCAAGACCAAAGAGGAAGAAGCATAACAGAAAATGTGACTCTGTCTGTAGTAAGGTGAGCCTTAAGGAAAAGGTAGAGACTGAATCGTGTGCTCATCCTGGAGATCCTTTGGAAGGGGTACAAGGCAATGCGTCCCCAGCCAGTTTGTTCCCTGGAGCTGGGACTCGGACGGGAGCACTGGTGGGCCCAGGACCTGTCTAGCGTGGGCTGGCGGCCTGGGCTGCAGTGAGAGGCGGGGGCTACCGCTTTGACAATGCCAGCAGACATCGAAGACCGAAGAGCTGAAAACTGCTTACCTCTCCATCAGCATTGCTAGCACGGAGTGAGATTTGAACTTTATGTGACTCATTATGAGTGGGTGGCAGCCTGCCGTGGAGGCAGTCTGTGAACCCGAGGTCAGCATCCTGGTGAGAAATCCCTGCAGGTAGCGAGTGATGCAACCAGTCAGCACTGAGATGGAGACGTGTGTCCCCCTCAGCCTTGTCAGAGCACTTCCTGCTTAGTTTCCCATCCAGTTTTAAGGATATTTGGCACGTCATGTGGCCTGTACTTGGCACCACAGTCTTCAGGAAGTAAGAATGTCTTACATTTGTACAGTGCATTAGAGAATACTTTTGTATAGATTATCTCACTTGGTCCTAACAACTCTATGGTAACTGTTAGTATTCCCATTTCATGAATGAGGAAAACTGGCTTAATCCGATTATGTGTGCAAGTGTAGCTAGCACATGGTATAGCAAGAACTGGTCTCATGATGCTCAGTCTTATGGCCTTTCCATGTTACCACCACAGTGATAACCAGGTCTTCCCCAGACACCATCCTAAAAATACGCTTTTATTTTTCCCTAAATGTATTGCATTACACGTGCTTATACCGAAGCTGATCTGAACTATTTTGGACAACAGCAAGGCTCGTGAGATCACCCTGAAGGCTTGGCCCTTTAATGCCCAGAATAGCGATAATGCAGAGATGTCCCTGCGTTCTACAACACCCACATCACGTGGAGAGGGCAGAATGTTCAGGATGTCTAGCACCAACCTTGTGTGTGGACATGCGATCCAGAGAAGAGGTCGTTTATCCCAGCCCTTTCTTCTTTCCCTGAACTCCCTTTCCATATTAAAATCCCACTCCTTCATTTAAATGTGCTTCACTACTATTTTCATAACTCAGTGGCATCTGTACCTTACAGCTTTCTGTGCCCTTCCCTTCCTTTCGAGGGGCAGGATCCCCGAATGATCCCAGTCAGTTCTGAAAGGCCCTGGCAGGGTGGATAGTGGGTGAAGATCATTGCATTTCAGCTCCCTGATCCATTGCACTCCTGCCTTTCACCAGCATGCAGAGTGCTGTGTTTTTTTCCTAACAGAATAAATTAAATATGAAAGAGAAGGACTAATGTAATTCAAATAAACATGTTAATGACCCTATTTTTCCATTTGGTAACTAGACCGGATGTGGTGGAATGCCAGTTTTTTACTGAGCCTGTAATTTAAAACTTTCAACAAGGACACTTTTTTTCCCCTTTTATTTCCATCCTCCACTCCCACCCCTTTTTATTCTTACAGACACTCCTTACTGTCCAATTAGTTTTGGAACATGAAAACTGTCCTCATTGCTGCCTGAAGTCATAGGGGGACCTGGGGTGGCTTATCTCTGTGGGATGGCTTGTAAGACTCCGGTGTTACGGGTGATCACCAGCCAGAGCTCGGGGCTGTTCAGGGGTGTGCGGAAGGAGGCGACCAGCGCATTTCATGCACCTCCTCTCTGGCCCTGAACCCCCATTTTGTGGATTTTTGATGTTTTGTGTGTACACGCTTGCTGCTCTAGGCAGTACTTTAGCATTCAGATTTGGAAATGGAAGAGCTTTGAGTGTGTTTTTAACCCTGTCAGTAGCCATGGATTCCAGTGACATTTTTATGAGTCAAAGCTGAGAGCTTGTTGTCATCCAAACTGAAATCCTGACTCGGTGTGCCCCCAGATGACCTCCCCTGCTACCTCTAAGCCACCTGCTTCCCTTTGCATCCCTAGTCATTTGCCTCGGCACCCCCCCCCCCCCCCCCAGAGAATGGACTGCCCCAAACGGAGTCTTTCCTCTCCTCCAGACTCCGGATTTGCCACCTGTCTGCTCCATTTACAGCTGGTTACTGACTTTTCTCCAAAGTGTGCGTGTTTAATCCCTCATTTCTCTCCCATCCCCCAAATGCGATGTCCCTTTGGAATTTTACCTGCTAGACCAGCCCTCTCTTGTTTCTTTTACTTTGGTCCCTTTCCAGTGTTTGAAGGAAAACTTTTTGATCTAAACACATTTTACTTTTTTTTCCAATTTACACGCGATGGAAGGGAGAGGGGGCTCTGGCCCTGTTACTTCCTGTTGGGTTTTGCTCTGGAGAATGCAGACCATCTGTGTCTCTCTAAGCTGGTCTACAGCCTCCGTGCTCATGCTGATATTTAACTTCTTAGTTTTTCTCTCAATTCTCTCTAAATGTTTCCTATTCCTCCTCCAAAAACTCCTAAACCCCTCATTAAATCTTTCTTCCTGAAATTTCTTATCTTAATAGTACCTCTGGATACAGTTCCGTCCCCATTAAGGCCAGGATTCTAATTAAGTAAACAATAATGGGAGAGGGAAAAAAGGAGAGAGGGAGAGAGGAAGCAGTAGGCGAAAGAAAAAAAGTAGGATTACTTTTTAAAATTGGATTTCACTAATTCCCAGACCCAAGTCCCAGGTCCTCAGATCCAGGTGGGACTGCAGCCTCACCTGCCAGATGGACTTGGCCTGTTTCGGAGGAAACATCATGGATGTTAAGTCTGAGGGGCCTGACAGGGTTCCTCCCAAATTTATGTTTCCACCCACAAAGACTTCGGTTAAGGTTGTACTTTTTCATAATAATCAAGATGGTTATTTCCGAGAACTGGTAGAGATCTCACTTTTCTGAGGGCTGCCCGATGAATCCCAGTGTATGTCACCCAGTAGAAAAGTCCTGTATTCTTTCTGTGCGTTTGTTTTTGTTTTCCCTGCAATCTCAGCAACCAAGGTCTCTAAACAACCAGATCCCTTTTGGTAGATGACTCCAACTCTGTAACTTACGAAAATTTGACTTTCCCACAATGCAGTCAAACAGGCTGGTTCCCATCTTCATTTCAGATGTCATTGCAATTTAGAACACAATATTTCCCCTATTCCTCTTTTTTTTTTTTTTTTTTAATTAAAGGACTTTGATTTTTTCTTTCTTTCATTCTTAAGGTCAGAATTCAAAAGCTAAATGAATTCCAGGCTTCAACCTCCTAGCATTATATTTCAGCCAGTTCAAGTCTAAAATGTGCTACCAGCAGGTCCACTGGTGAGGTGCTGGTGGCCGCCCGCCGTGGAGTGCCCAGCAGCGTCCACCTGTCGGCTCTCTGGCGCTCTGGCCGTTGGTCTCCCAGAGCTGTTCCTTCACGGCTCCTGCTTGCTCCTGCTGTAGGACCTTCAGCCATGAGCACACCATTTAATCAGTGGTGTATGAAAATGGACTTGGTGCAGTCAGCAACAGCTAGGCCAATCGATTGGTTATTTTTAAAAGGAAAAAAAAGAGGATGGAAAATTGCTCTTTTAATCTAGGTAAATCAAATCGTGCCTGCTTGCTTTCCACCTGTAGCTGAGTGCAGGCCATGCATTTGGATTGAGGATGGCACTTCTCAGTGCTTCTTTCTTCATGCTTATCTCCTCGGGGTGGAAGCACCAGGGTGTCTGCAGAAACGAGTTTTCACATTCACGTACGAAAACGCGTGCTCTTTTTCTCTTAGGGGGGGCAAAACTTCCCTTTTGCCCCCTTAGAAGGTTTGAATAAATGCAGAATACATCCAGCCTTTTCTGCCTTTTTGTTTTTTTCCCTGCCATGAACTCCTATCTGACTGTGACATCACAGTGTGTTGCTCTGGGCAGCCTTGTGCTGTATAAAGGCGAGGACCTTAATTGGGTTAACAGAGCACACCAGGCGCGGGCTGCGGAGCTGCCCTCCCACTAGGCACCTTTCGTTTCGGCAATGCCACCACGGGAACCGCGAGCGGGGACCGGCTTGGGGGGAGCTCCTGTTCCCACGGATTTGTTTTTGCGATTCTGGGCTTTCTCTTTGAGTATATCACCAACAAATGAAATTAATTTTTTAAACGAAAACTGGGCTTTGTTTTTCCAGCTGCAGGGGGGTGAGGGGCGAGGTGGGAATGCGCTGTCAGGTTTGTTCTATAGCATTGATTTGTAACCAACAAAGGAAACGTCTCCTTATGAGACACAAATCAATGCAACCAGACTGCGAAAGTGCAAACAGCGATGTGAGAAAATTATTCAATCGTTAGTCTTCTGTGGAATTTAAAAACGTGGAGGCCTTTGATTGTTCCAATTCCCCTGCCCCACCCCTCCCCAAAAAAAAAGAAAAAAAGAAAGTGAATAACTAGAAGAAAGGAAGGGAGGACATGATGACCGGTTCTAAATTCATCAAGTTTTTTCTGTCGTGATTAGGGAAAGGTCAGGCAAGGCTGGGAGACTCCTGAAAGATCAGCAGTGTTGTGAATGAATTTCAGAACTCATTAACCATGTCCTCAGATGCTGTTGTGGAAAACTGGTGAAAGACCAGTTTGTGCCTGACCTGCTTCTGTCTATCTAACCGTGGCTGCTATAAAACTGACAGTTTCTTGCAGACTCTCTTCATCCAAAAATAATGTATAAACAAGTAGACCCAGCTCTCACATGGCATTTTTAATCATATAAACACATTACAAAAATTAACAAATGAATCAAACAAGTAAAAATATAACTCTGGGAAGCTAAAGATATTTATTTGTAAAACTTGACCAGTTCAGACAAACTGGGAAAGAGACAACCGATCTGAGTTAGCTGGAAGTAGGAATCGTGGAATAGTTTATGTGGTCTGAATGGGAGATTTCAAAGTGTTAACACGTTTCTTAGTACTGACTTCAAATAAATAAGAATTGTCAGTAGTTTATCAGATGTGTGTATTTTAAGTTAAACTGAAAGGTTCTTTTCCCCTCCTATGGGTTAAACATGGTTCTCCCTTCCCCTCCTCCCAACAATCTTAACACTATTAGTTTGCTTAGCAACTCTATGTTCAAAGGTAGGGAATAGGTAAATTTCCACACAATCCGTATCCTAGCTATCACAGATTGTGAATTAGACTAATTTCTCCTTTTGAGGAAAGGGAGAAAAGATCAGATGTTACTTTTCTAAACACTTACATTCATATAAATAGCTTCACAATTTTTTGGTTTTCCTAATATCCAGTAATGCCAGAGTCCTGTTCAAAATCTAGAGGGGAAAATGGAAATGCAGAAAAATTTTCTATCTTGATATGCTTTTGCTTCTGTTCCTATGATCAAGTCAATTACCAAGATTCTCACTTCATCCTAAAAAATGTGCTATTTCGTTACTTCTCACCATTATCATGTTAGTTACATTGCCTGCAGAAATCAAGGGAGTGAAATGGAATGGATCAGAGACCTACAAATAAAGTAATCAGCAATGGATTTCTGGGCAACCCCTTGGAAAATAAGAACCCTGGCAATAAAAGAGCATAAATGTCTCACTCTCTGTTGCACAATAATACCTCGAAGTCCGATTTCTGGCAGTTCAGACTTCTGAATTACAACCCTGAACAAAGAAGTAAAATGAAGACCTTTGAACATCCAAATGAGTTTCCGAAAGTCTCTGACCAAACTCTGCTTTCAAGCAATATTGTCTCCATAGCACTCATTTATCTGATTTTCCAATCCCAAGCAGACTAGAAAATACATCTAGCAGAGAGGGTGGGAAGGAGCTGGCTCTCAAAAACTGGGACAGTGACGCCAGTGAGCTATGACAGTGAGAGTGGGCTGCAGCTCAGCCTGTGGCCATTAGACTGAGTGGTGAGGGACGAGGCCAGTTCTCAAGAGAAATAAAAGTGTATTACTGAGAAACAGGAGCGTTGAGTAATCACAAGGATGACCCTGTATCATAAGAAAAAAAAAGTGGTATCAGCATACTCCATTTAAGGAAATGGGGATATGTAAAAGTTTTCCACTAAAAATAATGTAAAATATATCTTGTTGCTTAAAGAGGCAAATTTGTCATTAAAATATATACATGGGTCCTGGCCGAGTGGCTCAGTTGGTTGGAATGCCATCCAGTACACCAAAAGGTCGTGGGTTCGATTCCCAGTCAGGGCACATACCTGGGTTGTGGGTTCAATTCCCGGTCAGGGTGCTTACAGGAGGCAATCGATCGATGTTTATCTCTCTCTCTTGTCCTCTGCTTTCCTCTGTCTCTAAAGTCGATGAAAACAAATCCTCAGGTGAGGATTAAACAAAAAAAAAAGAAATATATAGATAGATAGATAGATAGATAGATAGATAGATAGATAGATAGATAGATAGATATGACATTTCATTTCCCAATATAGCTTTTTTTTGTTATTCTTTTTATAATTTGGAAAATATTAGAGATGGTTTTGTAGTGACATTACAAAACCAATCTATCCAGAATTACTCGAGACAAACACCATAGAAGGAAGGATATTTATTCTTCAATATTTTTTAAGCCCAGATCTCTTAAAATAAAGATGTTCTCTGTCATTGATCTTATTTATATAATATACGTTGTCATCTGGAATAAGGCACAGTTGCTCATATTTAGCTGGTTTACTTTGTAATGCGTCATTATAAGTGACCAAAAGCATGCTACAGGAAGTTGTTTGTGTGTTTTTTCATTGCTTATGCAACTTCCAAGCAGAAAATGTTCTTGAGACCAGATGGTAAAGAACAGTCGATTGCAAGTTCTATCCTCCAGATGTATTGATGTTTTATGTCTTCTTGAAGCCAGTTCAAATACATGTGTGAATTCAAGTCTCAACTTTGAGTAACCCTTTCACTTCTGCTAGCTCTTTTTTCAGTGGACAAAGAATTGGGCTAGAATATTTCATTGCAGGCTCTCCGAAGTCGGCTGTGGTGTGGAGTGACAATGCCACGGCCACATAACTCAGGCCAGGGAAAGTTCATCACTTGTGCTTTCGCACACACCTGGTCGCTGTGCTACAATGACTTCTCTGTGTTTATGTTCATAGTACCAAACTTCTTTCCAACTTTATCCTTTGCTATAGTGTCCTTTTTTAAGATTAAAAGCAAAAAAACAACAACAACCATTTACCCAGTGTTTTTACTTGGCATGTAGGTGTTTTTTGTTGTTTGTTTGTTTGTTTGTTTTTAATGCGCTCAGCAATTTGGGAGTTTGCTGGAACACAGATGAGTTAAGATAAAAAGCTGTTTTTTTAAAAAAAAAAAATGCCTCTAGTAAGTAAAAATGAAGATGCTATATCTGAATGAATGTGAAAAGTTATCCCCTTGTATATTTTTAAAGCTTCCCAAACCAGCCCCAGTTCTCAGCCAAATGCATCCTACCCAGATTGTCTTTGGGAAAGTAGCAATTCACAGAGATTTGCAGTTAACCGTATATCAAACTGCACTCTCTCTTCAGTCCCTGCTCGCAGCTCACCATTTTAGAATATAGTGAGATATGCCAGAGCCCTACCATCTGTTTAATGGGCTAATTATGTTTGCCACATGCCTACTTCACAGGAATACCATGAGTGAGGTTGCCAAACATCATACAAATATATATGTTTGTATATATAGACATAAAAATATACACATAAATAAAATCATATACATATATAACGGCATCTAGCATTTCTGAGCTTCATTCTATCTTTTGCTATCAGAATATATCACAGCCCGTCATTTAAACCCAGCGAGACACTGTCAGTTTATGGGGATGCACGGAGTGGCCTTCGACTGAGTGGGGCTGGGGACAGAAATTCAGGTTCTAGGTACATACCTCTGTCTTTGCCCTTTGTACCTGTGCCCCATAGTCTCCCTATTAAAATCTTGATATTTTAGCTTCATAATTAAGACAATCAAATTTTATGAAACTTTATATTGTTGTATCCAATATTTAACTCCTTCTTTTGAAAAAAATAATATTTTTCCCCTTATTTTTTTTTAAAGGTTATTCCTAAACAGTCTCTTTCATACAAGACTACAACTTTTCTTTACAAGGCTGTAACTTTTTGTCTGGCCGGTGTGGCTCAGTGGTTGAGCGTCGACCCATGCACCAAGAGGTCGCCGGTTTGATTCCCGGTTAGGACACATGCCCAGGTTGTGGGCCTGATCCCCAGTGAGGGGCATGCAGGAGGAGGCCAATCGATGTTCTCTCTCATCGATGTCTCTCTCTCTCCCCCTCTCACTTCCTCTCTCTCTAAAATCAATAAAGGAAAAAATTTAAAATATATATATATATAATTTCTTTTTTAAAAGGCTGTAATTTTTCTCTTATGTACCATAGCTTGGGCCTGTTCTTGAAGCTAGCCTGGTTAGCCTTTTATGAGGACCCTGCAACTCTCGGCAATCTTTTTCTCTGGAGTTCTCTAAGCACTTTCTAGATGAGTGTTTTCAGCAACTCCAGGTATCACAAGGGGTTTATTATTGCTTGCTAGCCATGACAGGTATCACTAGGTCCCAGGCTGGGTCAGCCTAAGTTGCTTCTTGGAAATAGGGCTTGACCTAGGTGGGTCTTGAAAGATAGGGAGGGTTTTAAGCACTAAAGGGAAGTAAACAAAGGGTGTTCTAGATGAGGGGAATTAACCAGCAAAGGAACTGGACGAAGATGGAACAGAGCATGTCCTGAGTGACTGGGGTGCCTGGCCAGGATGTGCTATGAGCTCCAGGCACTGGGATTTCTGTGTGGCACCTTTGTCTATGTAAAGCCTTCTTGGCTTTGAGGATGCATTGAAAGAGCCTGAGAAACATTGAAAGAAATATCCACACCAGACTGTAAATCCAATGTGTCATTTTCTTTAAAAATGAAAACAATACCAACATATTAAATTATTATTGCTATAGCATTTTACTTAGTCTTTTGTAAGCTACAGAAGTATTTTTAAAAGCTTTATTTTGCCATGAGTGTTAGAATGTCTTTGTATACTGCCTTAACTCAAGTAAATTATTCAAACAGAGCTGTTTTGTTTTATTTGTTTGTTTTGTTTTTGCAGCTTTATGCTTACCAGGGATTTCACAAACAAGTTGGAAGAGAAAAAAATAGCCAGGATGTAAATATAGAAATAACTCAGTCAGATAAGCTTGCATGAGCATAAATAAGGGCCTGTGACAAGGATGAGGAAGAATCTTTGTCACTGCCAGAATGGTCATGTTTTTGTCTTAGGCATGTAAGTCTGATTTGAGAAGAGTCACTGATATAGAAAGAAAGGGAGAGGGAAAAGGAATGGGAGGAAGTAGGAGAGGGTAAAGGGGGGAATAAATGGTGATGGAAGGAGACTTGACTTGGGGTCATGCACACACAATACAATATACCAATGATGTATTATAGAATTGTGCACCCGGAACCTATATCATTTTATTAACCAATGTCAGCCCAAGAAATTCAATAAAAAAGAAGGGGAGTATGATTCCTCTATTATTTTCCCATGTATCTCAGGAAAAATGACGTGCATATTTACTATGTGAGTTCCAGAAGCAGGAGGCCTAACACTCGATGCAGACTACATAGGCAGACCAGGAGAAAGAAGCTGAATCAGGGAGTGTTACTCTGCCATCTGGTCTTACTATATCCCATCATCAAATGTTATGGCTGGAGAGACTCTTAAAGACCATCTCATCCAACGTTCCCATTTTACGTATGAGGAAAGTGAGACTTGGGAGAACTTTAATGACTTGTCACATCATGCAACAGTTGACAGCCGTGGTGGGGGACACAGAGCTTCCACTCAAACCTCGCTGCCATTGCCTCAGTTTCTCTGCAGCCTCATCCCACCAACGTTGCTCTGTGTACCTTCAATGTCAGCGAGCTTCTCACTTAATTGCCTTGGACTGAAGTTTATTTTATAATGATAAATTGTCAGATTCTGTAAATGATTCCACATTTTAAGATGGATTCTCAGAAGTGTTCTGACTATTGTACAAATACAGAGAAGCTGACTAGCTACATATATATGCCTCTTTTGCATAAGAATCCTATCATTCCTATACAAATGGCTTCATTGCATTATTAGGGTTTTCAAGGTTTCTGGAGTTCCAGGCATTTGTTGGAACACAGTACTGGGTCAGACCCGATCTGCTCATTCACCCCCTCTGAACTGCCCCCGAGACATTCTTGAACTGCTGTGCCTTCATAAGGAAGGAAGTCATTCCCACTGCCATCAGCATCACCAGCTCCTGCTATCCTACTGATTGCCTATCCGGTTCAAGAAAAGCTGTGCTTGGTGTTGTACTGATATTTTGTTCCGTGATAGGGGAGGAAGAAAACAGTGAGAGTGTGACAGCCCAACTCCCTCCCGTGAATGAAGAGTCCTGCTTACTGACAGCAGGGGAAGCATTCACCCTTCTCTTTTGCAAAGAAGTCTGTTTCATTTGCAAGTTAACTCTAAGCTTCTGATACAATGTCGTGTGTTTGGTTGCAACACACACGGTTATTATGATCTACGTGTCAGCAAAATCCCAGAAATACTTATTGTTGCCATGCAAGGTAATATAATAATCCACTGTACATTTTAAATGTGTCTGGCCCACCACGTCCTTGCCCAGGTGCCAAACACACACTGTGCGGGAACGGGCTGACACAGTGCCCTGAAATTTCAGGGACGTGTCGTCGCCTCAGATGCATAGAACAGCCTGGATTTTGAGGCCAAGACAAAGAGAAGAGGCAAATTATCCAGTCTTCCAGAAGCCGGAACCATTCGGCAGTATATTCACAGTAGTGAGAGGGAGAAGCCTTCAGTGAGGAAAGCGGTGTTGTCTCGTGGCTGTTATGATCAAAACCGACAGTCCACCAGCATTCCAACTCTGAGAACAGTTTAATTCACAGAGCGAAGGAAACAAGCGTAGGAGTCCAGCCCGTCAGCCACATCCCACCACTGTGCTTCTGTTGTTATGTGGGGTGAGTTAGTGGTCAGATCCCTACTGTTCTGCATTTGGATGTTTGTGAGAAAAACCTAGAACTCCTTTCCTCCAGAAACCACATGTGTGTGGCACGTAGCAAAGACTACCAGACAACAGTGTCGAGGTTTTGTTACCGACTCCAGACAGGTTTGCTGGTGGGGATCATGGGGCATGAGTCATTTCCCTTCCTCGTCCTCTCTCTTTTCTTCTTCTTAAATTCTTTTTCTTTCTCGTCTTTCCTGCTTCTGTTCGAAATGATTTTGCTTATTGATTTGGAGAATATTCCAAAGGGAAGTAGGCAAAGTAAATCCTATTTTGAGATAACACACAGCCATCTTGACGTGTAACTATATTCATATGGCCTTTTCTATTTCTAAACAACAGAAGAGCGAGCAGAGTAGCCCAGGCACTGGTCTTCAAAGTGGGTGTGTCCTAGGACATTCCTGGCTGAAGTAGCCTCCTTCACTGTTTCATGTTGCTGAACAATCAAAACAGAGAGGCAAGTTTTTTTCTGGGGTCCTAGCCCCAATGGGTGTAGCTTCCATCTGTAATTTTCCATAAAGTCCTCCCCCTGTCCAATTCACATGGTGTCTAGAGCTCCTGGGCTCCTGGGAATGCACACTCAAAAATACACCTGCAGTGATACTTCTTAGGATGGCTGTGATGAGGCCGTGAGGAAATGAGACATGGATATTACAAATTGATTTTCTTTTTATCCTCATACACCTCTTAACTTGCTATCTAGAACCTATTTTTTTTCTTAACCAAATTAGTGGTTTTTAAAAAAAGTACCTTTGTAATTTTCTAAGAGTCCTTTTTTTCAGCCTGTCCTATTATTTGGCTTTTTGGTAATCACCTTAACAGGTGGCTGAGTGGGGATCATGTATGAAAAGACCTCATCATGTCTTACAAGGCTGAGAGTGTGCTCATGGGAAAAATACAAGTCTTCAGGTGCAGGTTCTCTCTGCCGAAGCAAGTGGCTCAGGTGACAGGGCCCGACACTGTGCGGCCTGCAGAGTGGGGCATTGCAGCCCTCCTTCACTCGCTTTTCACTCCCGGGATTTTATGCAATGACTGTCGCCAAGAACCTTTGGATAGCTGTCTCTGGTCAAACAAAAAGGGGGAGGAAAAGTCCTTCGAACATTAAACCTAGTTGGTGCAAGCTAGTAGCCAATCTAACAAAACTTCTACCCCACTCCCAACCCCTTACACCTCCTTTCCCATCTTTAGGATTTTTATATAGTAGTCGTGTGTTAGAGAACGTGTCTGTCTGGTATGTGTGGGGTTCCTTGCTGTTTCAAATACTCAGAAGAAGAATACTTGTTTTCTACAGTTTATTAAACTAGCTCAGTTAAACAAACTGGTCATCAGGCCCTGTGATGCATGATTATTCGATTTATTATTAAATCCAAATAAAAATCAATTGTGCTGGTCCCTTTTCCCCTCTGCCTCCTCCTTGTCTGTCCCACTTTGCTGTGAGGTATTGGGAGTAGTGTGTGTGTGTGTGTCTGGGAGGAAGACAGACTCCCTACCTGTAAATGGCTTGCTATTATTAGACGTTCAGTTACCAGGGGTTATGTAAGACAATTGAAGCTCTGTTTTTTAACAGAGACATGATTCATGCTGCTTGTAGTAACAGTAACCACCTCCAAACGAGACAGAAACCAGACGCAGACAAAGGCTGGAGAAATCAATGCCGACTCGGTACAGCCATTCTGCTGATACCCTCTGCCTTTCAATCAGAGCACTTAGGGATCAGGAGAGGAGGCTTCTGCTCATTCTGGGCCTTTTCTGTCTCCTGGGGCTGCCAGGTGAAATCATGTGGGCTGAAGCTGTGTGCACGAGAAAACCGGGCTGTAGGAGCAGTGATGTCTGACCTGCCCCCTCCCCCCGGTCTCCCCAGTGTTTCAGACACACCTGGAGGAACAGTATTGGTCACCTGCACTGGGCTCAGAATTCTCTGTAGCTTCTACTCAGAAAGGCTGGAACTTGAGTGTTTGGCTCAGCCACTCAACTAACTCTGTTCAAGCGATGCATTGCTGGGAGAGGAGAGGGCGGAGTGGGATGTGAGTGGGGCCAGTGCATGATTACAGCTTCTCCAAAATCCTGAGTGGAAGTGGACTGGCTGTCAGCGCCCACAGGCGGGGAACTCACCTCATTCTTCCAGGAGTCACTCCCGAGACTGCATCGATTCAGAACGTCACAGAATACAGGGCACTTTCCCGTGCAGCAGCTGAGTTAGCCTCACACCTTTATGAGGGAGGCAGAGCACACATCATTAACCAATACCACTTTGCAGGTGAGAGGTTATACAGTGCGAAGGTAATTATGTCATTCATGGACTCCTTACCCGTGATTTTGTAGGGTTCGGAAAAGTTAGTGACTTGACAACGCCACACGGCTAGTTCTTACCAGACCCAGGGGGATTGGGCAGATCTTGTGAGTCTCTATCTAGAGTTCTGCTTGTTGGCAACCATGGCATTTGGGTGGGGGTGGGGGGGCAACAGGATTTTCTACTGAAAACTTTGGTTTTAGATTAAGCTCCTCTGCTCATTAGCTGGGCAGCTGAAACCTCCCTTCCCCGCCTCCGCCTTCTCATCTATGTAACTCATAAAGGAGAGAACTCGTGTTTAGAGAGTGTTTGTGAAAGCACCACACAACCTTTAATGTGTCTAAATCAGTGTAAGGCACTACCAGTAGTACCTCCTGTCTCCACTGTGGGTGACCTACCGGAGGGAGATGTAGAGATCTCAGACTCCACCCAGAACATAAAAGTAAACTACCTATTTTTAACTACAAAATGAAGAAACTAAGCTGCTTTCCTGCAGAAACTGCCCGTGGCTCTCAGATAACAGCAGCCTTGACCCAGTGGCCCATAACACGTCCAAAAGGTAGGCCACCTCTCACTTCCCTGCCTAAGTGTGTAAATTGTCCAGAAAGGCAACTCGAAAGAGGGGCACGACAGAAAAATATCTAAGCCTTTTAGGTTTACCCACCCAATAATCCCCCACAATAAAATTTCAGGTTTAAAAATACTTATTTATTGGTTACCACTACTAATAAATACTCTACTGTGTTGTTAGAAAATTCTGTGTTGGTCCTTAGTTAAAATTCCTATTCTAGAATTTGCACCATACCTACTATTTTCACACATTACACAATATAATCTATACCTATTTTAAAGTAAAGATAAACAAACATTCTCATTCATAACTCATTTGTAGTTAAGTCTTTTGTTTGGGTACCACTTTGTGTTCAGGAAGGTAGCAAAATACTTTACAGACTGTACTGGAATAAAATGCATGTTCTCTTCTGCTAACACATGAAAACCGTTTGTTGTCGTTTTAAGGAAGAAAGCTCTACTCTGTTCTCTCACATAATAAAACTCCATGACTAGGCATCAAGAGACCAAATTTCTAGCCTCACTACAAACTCACTTTTAGGAAACCCATCAAGTCCCGTCTTCAGATGACATCTCATCTGAAAAACTCAAAGTCACTCGATATCTGCATACTGTGCACGTGCCCGAGGCGTGCACCTACTCTGCGCTCGTGTGGTGTGGCAGTGGAATGCTCACCGTGAAAGATGGAAACGCATGGCGTGGGACTGGCCGTGGGTGCCAGGCTGCCTAGAGCAGCCCAGGAACAGAAGGTGGGATGTGACCGCATGGCCGAGCGCACTGTGCACCTTGTTGCCGCGCGGTCTGTACACCAGGCACAGGGAGAGGCTGTGAATCCTCGCACAACACCGCCCCTGACTTCCTCATGCAGGAGAACAGCCTGTTTGTTCTTTTTCCTCGGGTTCCCGTGATTCAGTGATCCTGAATGGTAATCTGACTGTGAGAGGGCCGTTTACTCCAGGGGTTCCTTTCATGAGTCCTTTGATGGTCCTCCGTTGTTTTATACTTCTCCCCATTTGGGGTCAATTAATGCCAATTCCTGTTTTTACCAAGAACAGAGCTGCCTTTGCTCTTCTAGATCCAGCCGTCATGTCTCCAGAGCTCGCATGTCATCATTTGCAGAGGTGATGACGGCGATGGTGGGTGGTGCTGCTTCCCAACACGGTGGTGGTCCCTTCCACCTGGGCCTGCAGCATGCTGAACTGTCCCAATAGCTGCAGAACGCAAGTGGCCCCTACCAGATCCCGATGCCATGCGTCGCTGCCTGTGGCCGTCATTCACATGGTTATAGCCAGTGCCATGCACAAGGCTACGCTAGGTGCTGGAGTTTCTGTACTTTGTACAACAAGATCCACGCCCTGGAGACTTCACAGTCGCACCAGCGATACAGGAAATGGGCATTAAACTGCAGCCATTTATCTAAGTGCTAAATGAGTGGCAGAAGTCTGTATGGGCCGAAGCAATTTTCACAAGAAAAAAGTTTCATAAGGGATGCACGATTTAATATGGGTCTTGAAGGAGGGGAAAGCCCTAGGTGAGAAAAAGGTGATCAAGACATTCCAAGCAGCCAAAACGGTGTGTTCAGGGGCCCAGAGATACAAATGTGCTCTTAAGTTAGCTGGTTTAGACCAAATGGAGTACTGATGGAAAGGGAGTCTGAGGGGATGCATTTGACAGAGATTCAGTGAACTTACATACCTGGGCAAAAGAGTTTGGAACCAGGGGAAATCCATTAGAGCATCTTTTCTCTAAGTATAGTCTACAGTTAACAAGTGTTTCATTAAAAAGGGTGAGGATCGAGGGGAGATCTATAATCCAGTGAGTTTGGACGTGCTGGGTTTGGACCTTTAATATTCTTATATGCATTATGAGTTTGCCAGAGGGACATATAGTATGCAGTGTTTCCTATATTTGTTTGACCAAGGAACATGTTTTGAGATGCATCTTCAAGTTTTAGTGTTATATAAAACTGACTTTGAGCCCTGACCGGTTTGGCTCAGAGGTTAGAGCGTCGGCCCGCGGACCAATGAGTCGCGGGTTTGATTCCAGTCAAGGGCACGTACCTTGGTTGCATTCATCCCTGGCCCTGGTCGGGTCGTGCTGGAGGCAACCAGTCGATGTGGCTCTATCATGTCAGTGTTTCTCTCTGTCTCTCTCTCTCCCTCCCTCCCACTCTATCTGATAATAAGTAGAAAAAATATCCTCAGGTGAGGAATAAAAACAAATAAATAAAACTGACTCTGAGATATACCACCTGGACAGATTTAGAAGGGCAGGAGTTGAAGGCAGGGCCAAACACTATGTTGTGATGATTAATCTCACACTGTTATGAATGGACATGTCATCAACTATAGAGAAGATATCACTGATGGAAGCAAAGGGAAGGGTGAAGACCAGAAGTAGAGAGGATAACCTCCAAGACAGGAAGAGAATGTGGAAAGAGGTAGAGATATATCATGCGGAAACAAAATGATTAAAATTCAGAGATATTGGAGAAGGAGATGAGAGCCAGTGAGTTTACACACTGGGTGGTCAAGATCCTCTTACTAATGCAGGAGGGAAGGTCTTCAGCTGAAAACGAGAATGGAATTTGGTGAAGGACAGACTAAGAACAAACTGGTGTGGGCTTGGACTTGGAAACAACACCAAGGAGGAAAGAGAGTTCAGATGGCATGCATGTACAGGTTTTGTACTAAGAGTGGGAGAGGATGGTAAGTTTTGATATGGATTCATGGGTGAAGAACAGAAGAGGTCACATATATAGACGGTCAGGGAACAAGGAAATCTGGAGGGTGATTGAAAACAGTGTTGAAATGGTTGGTTATGGGGTAAAGTCAGACTGGAAAAGACATCCAGTGAAGCCACCAGGGGCCTACTAATGGACCAGGTGCAAAGAGTAGATTCCTTAAGGATTAAGGAAGGGGGGTTCTCAAGCTGGGGTTGGAACACTTAAGGTCAAATGTGAGGTCTTGAAAGAGTAAATTGGAATGAAAATGGGGGCTAAGACGTACCTGGAGAAGATGGTGGTAAAGGTCTGTTGAGAAAAAATGGAAATACGTTTTTGGATAGAATTATCGACCAAAGTAGAGAAGGAAGGTTTTGGAGCAGGATAAATATAGGTTCAAGCAGGCATTAGAGGACCATGATGGAGAATCCAGTGTGAGCCTATGTTGAGGACCCAAAATGAAGAGGAGTGGACAAAGGCAGGAGGTCAGTGGTTTAGCGATCACAGGCTAGATGTAGGTTAAGACGTAGAGTATTATGAATAAAACCTGGCTTTTGAACCCTGGTTTGCTACCCTCTGGCTTCATGATCTATGGCAAATAACAACCTTTCCTAAGCATCAGTTTCCTCATCTATAAAATTAGAATATAATTCCCACCCTCAAAGGGTGATAATAAGAAATAAAGTTAAACTATATATGAAAAGTGCCCAGCACAAGACCTGCAACACAGTAGCATTTAGTTAATGACAGTCAAATTTGTGTGCTGAAGTAGGAAAAGGGAAATGATACTCACTTTGGAGACAGTGACGGTGTGTTCTCTGGTGTAACGCCATTTCGATGTTTCTTGGTACCTGTTTTTCCATTTAGGCACAAACTGCAATTATTAGTCCAGAAAACATGCTCAGTGTAAGGGGCAAGGTGTTACTGATATAACACCAGTAACATGCTGCGCCATAAAGCATGCTCATGTTGGAGTCCTCATCACAGAGTTTACGGTGACCTTGAAACCAGAACCTGTGACAGGCTTTCCTGGACAGGGCGATTCCAGTCTCAAATGGTTTAGAGGTGTTTCCATCATCAGATATTGTTTGAAACCAGGAAAATCATCATCATGTGAACATATGTGTACATGTATACATATGCATATGTATGTATATACCGAGATATATGTATATAGCTCACTTGACCCCAAAGATCTCGTATTTTAAAAACAAGAATCAACTGTACCTGATAGCGCTAAGGCTCCTGGGATGTGCGAGTCTTATTAACAGGGATTGTGAATTGTCAGAGAGGGATCAGGAGGTCTCCATGGAGAAAATTAACATAGATTTAATGTGACAAACAGTGGGACCTTCTATTGGCAGGGCTGTCCCAGGGGTCTTCAAGCCATCAGAGGTATTTCTTCTGGACATGGGTATTAACTAGTGGTTAATTAAAGTAAAACATTTATTACAGCATCGGAAAGCTCCAGGTTAGTTTGCCTGGCCAGAATGCCTGTGGTGCCTTATTCATTAAATGGTTTTCTCACCAGTTTCCAGAGAGGTGGGATTCGTGATGGAGACTTGAGAATTTGTTTTAGGTAATTAGTTAAGAAGTTAAAAGTCATATAGATTTCTTTAACAGGTTTAATGGTTTAACAGGTTGATGAGCTACTTAATTCCCACATCTTTCTGCTCAGGGGACTCTTAGAGCTTTAAGGGACCTTCAAAATCATAAAATCCACCTCCTTTTCTTACACATGGAAAAGCTGGCCACCTAGACGTGAAATGACTCATCCAAGGTCATGCAACGAGTGCTATGATTTTACTTTCTCTTCTATACTCCTGCTCCTTTCACGTCTCTCCCTTGTTTCTCTCACCAACATTCTGTGCCCCCCCCCCACCACTCCTCTGCTGGTTATTTCTTGGACTCACCCTTGCTTTACGAAATTCCCTGTGCCTTAAATGATGAGCTGCTGGGTCTTTGCCAATTAGTCACCCCTCACCACTAACTCATCACAACATTTGGGACAAGGAGAGGAGGGAAGTGGAACAATTTTAAATTTACTGTGATCTTTGAGACAGCTTTATCTACACCTGGGAATTGCTGTTAGACAATTAAGTTTAGTAAAGCTCATTGAATTTCTCAGAGGAAAGGTGTTATTTGAATTATTACCAGATAATTATTGTTAAAAATAACAATAATGTAAAAAATAGGAACTTTACATGTTAGAGACATTATTATTTTAATTTCCAGTGGGGGGAGAAAAGGCCTCGGGGACCTAGAAATGATTTTTTTTTCATAATGTGCTCTATGCCGGAAACTCCTTGAATTCTGTCTAATGCCTGATGACCTGACACACTGGCCCAGAATCAGAGGCCAGGAGAGCCTTGCGAGCTATTAGCCAAGTTATTCAGCGCGACCTGCTCCTTCAAACACAGTCCTCAGTGGGAGCGTGAGTATCAGATGTGAGACCTGTGGCACCCGGACCGGTGTGATCAGCGTCACCTGGGAGCTCGTGAGGGCTGCAGAGTCACAGACTCCATCCCAGACCAGTCGGGTTTGAGAAGACACCTGTAAGGTAGATGAGAAGACTGTTCTCATTTTCTGATAAGAAGGAGCTGGGAAGAAGCTACACTTCCTGAGAGTTTCAGAAAGAGTTCCTTCACCTGAGGTCTGTGCTCTCGGTTCTTTCAGTGGCTCTGAACCATCCCAGAAATAGCATAAGCGTGTTTCTTGTGCTGACATTACAGTGGGAACTAGAAACGTGTCCATGCCATGTTGGAGCCGTTGCTGTATAGTGAAAAAAAAGCACAGATTTAGCCCTGGCCAGTTTGGCTCAGCAGTTAGAGCATCGACCTGCAGTCCGGAGAGACCTGGGTTCAGTTCCCGCTAAAGGCATGCACCTGGGTTGTAGTTCGTCCCCGGCCCCGGTTGGCACTGTGTGGGTGGCAACCAGTCAATGTGTCCCTTTCACGTCAATGTTTCTCTCTCACTCTCTCTTCCTCTCTCTCCCTCCCACTCTATCTGAACAAAAAAATGGAAAAATGTCCTCGGGTGAGGATAAAAATAAAAAATGAAAATAGCCCTGGCCGGTTTGGCTCAGCGGTTAGTGCGTTGGCCCACAGACCGGAGAGTCCCGGGTTTGGTTCCCGCTAAGGGCACATACCTTGGTTGCAGTTTGTCCTCGGCCCCGGTTGGGGCTGTGTGGGTGACAACCAGTCGATGTGTCTCTCTCACATCGATGTTTCTCTCTCTCTCTTCCTCCCTTTCTCCCTGCTCTATCTGAAGATAAATGCAAAAATGTCCTCAGATGAGGATAAAAAAGAAAATGTGAAAAAGAAAAATAAATAAATAAATAAATTTTAAAAAGCATAGATTTAGAGTGAGAGAGATCTGGCTTCGAATTCTGCCCTCTCTATGCACGGCTTTCTAATCTTGGAGAGGTTGCTTGAGCTCTGTGAGCCTCACTTTTCTTCATCTGCAAAATGGGTATGGTAACACCTACAGAAAGGCATCGCTATGAGGGTTAAATTAGAATTATTTACATTTGAAAGTGCACGGTGCAGCCCCTGACAAAATTTAGAGGTCTAATGAATGGCCGCTATTAATTGTTACTGTTATCTTTTTTGTAAGCTCTAGTCATGAAGGTCCCGTCTGTCATTTTAGAGTGACTTGGTGTGGTTTCTAAAGAATGGGAAGGGCCACTCTGAAATAAGACCTTGCAGGAAGTCCCTTACAGTGATGTGTGGCAGTGTTACGTAACAGCTCTGCTCTCCGAGGGCTTCCGAGGCAGAGCTGCAGAGACGGCAGCAAACAGGCTGGGGTGGAAATGACCCCAGCCTTCTGCCTCTGACACCAGCGAGAACCTGGCAGCTGGGTTCCAAGAGCAGATTCTTTCTAACAGTGATGATGTAAGAGGCAGGGAGAACAGCTGTATTTCCCCGTTCTGGGAAGAATGCATGGCCCCAGCAGCCTCTCAAAATTCTCTTTTGACTTAAGAACTGACTTCATTGGTTATGGAAATCATTGACAAAAAGAATAAATGTGAAACTTCATGAAGTCATTTTCACTGCATCTTTTTTTTTTTTTTTTTTTTTTTTTAGAGGAGAACCACCCTTTAAGCAATAAAACATGACACACCACGTGGTATTCTGATTAAGAGACCCTCAGGTGTGTGCTGAGGCCAGAGGGGAAGAAGAAGGCTCAGGTGACAGCTGCCAGAGAATGAAAGGAAATCAGACAGCAGGGTGTGGGACTAAGAAAGAGGGGTTGGATTAGAGGACCGAGAGCTTATGTATCCATTTAATTATAAAATGCACGATTTAAATCAAATGCTAGGCATATTTAAAATGTACACTTATGCAATTACACAATGGATTTGTATGCTTCCAGGCAATTTTTCACTGTGAGGTACCAGACATATCGATCAGTGATTTCCTTTATCATTGTAATGTAGTTGCCGGGGTGAGAAAAGACAAGGCAGCTCTGTTTGGTGAGTTGATAACCTGTCTAGCCATATGATGGTTGAGTCAGAGCTATGAAGAGCTCTCGAGCCCCATTTACTGTTTATGTGGCTACTGGGGCGTTGAGAGTTAATGGACATTTCAATGCAAAGCGTGGCTCTCTCGTACTGGCTGAAAAGAGTGTGATTAATAACAGCACCAGGTTTTTCCTGAGTAACGATGAGTCGAGTGCTCACCTGAAGTCAGAGGAAGTCTTGAGTACTGTCGGCTAACATTTAAAGGCTGAGTTTTTGTGGCCAAGTAAACACTACTGAGATCTTCTGGAAAAGTCTGTTTTCCTAACCTAGGTAAACACTGTGATCCCCATGGCATGTTTGGTTCAGCTTCTCATCTTTTGGTGGGAGAAAATCATTCTGTTTGAGGATAGAGACGAGATTAAACAATTAATGTTTCTTCTACCACAAGAGGAGAACAAGGAAAGGAAATTAGACAGACATGGGAGCAGTCATCTATGCATTTCTTACAACTAGTTACCTGATGGGAGAGAAATAAGTGAAAATGTAAACTGATAAATACTGGGCAAAGCTAAAGAAGTGTCGATGTGGCCATCGTAGCAAAACTGCCAGTAGCCTGTGTTCCCGTAAGGTCAGGAGTGTAACCACAGAGTGACTGCAGCGTGTTCTCACCCAGAGCTTCTGAACCCCCTGCTTCTGCAGAGCATGAGAAATGCCTTCATTCTGGTTTTCACCCTGAGTTGATCACCCCAGTGGTATTTGCACTGTTGTCATAATTGTTTCTGCTGGTAATGGTAGAAAGGTCTGCTTCCTTTTTCCTTCAAATCCACCTCATTTTTGAAACATTATTTAACTATAAAACAATATTGATGTGTTTGGTTTATTAAAGTGAATAAATGAAACAAAATTATTTATTTTTTGGAACCTAGTATATCCTTGCAGACGATGCATTCCCAACCCCTCACTCTCCCTCATGTGGTCAGTGCTGATGGTCTGCTGGGCCTGCTGGTGCTGAGCAAGCTCTGAGAGATAGTTAAAGATTTGTGACCTTTTATATCAATTAGCATTGCTCACTGGTAACAAGGAGGAGGTGTTGAGCAAGTCAGTGCCCTTAATCTCCTCATCTGAAAAACGAGGGGGTTGGCGTAAATGAGCTTTAAGGTCTTTCCAGTTTAGTCTCAGTTTCCATTCACTCTAAGCAAGAACCTTTTTTTCCTTTTAAATGTGGTTCAGTGGACATTAGCTGAGCGCAAACCTGTGTGCAAGGCATGCACACTATAGGGCACACAAAGTAAAAACTGCCTCTGCCTTCAAGGTGCTTCGAGGGGGGAGATAAACAGGACACGTAATTATCAGAGGCCACAGAATGTGCAAAGCGCTTAGTATAAAAGTGTTTCAGGATTCGAAAAGGGCACCTTCCTTTGGGAAAGGCTTCGACAGTGAGGTGGCATTTGGATGGCCCTTAAAGAAGCTGTATGTAGACATAGGGGAAGGGTGGGACTTCGCAGCGGTGCAGAGTAGACTGCAACGATAAGAGTAGGAAATTAGATCGGGGCTGTATTACAGGGGCCTTGAATGCCAAACTGAGAAGTAAGCAAAAGAGCCAAGAAGTGATGTGTTCACAGTGGTACTTTAGAAAAACGAACGTAGTACTGATTATGAAGGATGGGATGGTGGTAAAGAGAATCTAGAGCAGTGGTTCTTCAACCTTCCTAATGCCGCAACCCTTTAATACAGTTCCTCATGTTGTATGTGGGCGTATCTGCATGTGGGCGGACCCTCCTGGAGGCAGATAGAGGAGCAGTGTCTCGGTTCCTAAGACCATCAGAAATATGTGTTTTCCGATGGTCTTAGGCGACCCCTGTGAAAGGGTCGTTCGACCCCCAAAGGGGTCGCGACCCACAGGTTAAGAACCTCTGCTCTAGAGGAAGTGAAGGCAGTTAGGAGGCTCTCACAGAAATCCTGGTAACAGGTGGTAAAAGGATAAATCCATGTTGAAGTAGAAAGCGAGTATTGATGCACAAAGCACAGCCTGAGTAAAAACCACAGAACTTGGCAGCTGATTAGATTTGGGAAGTGAAAGAAAAGGAGGCGTTGAAGATGACTCCTCAGTAGTAAGCCCAAGTAACTGGATGAAGATGGACCAATGGCAGGAAATGAGAAGGCTGGAGAAGGAACATATTTTGAGGGAGAGGCAGTAATTCTGTTTAAAACTTTCTGAATTTGAAATGCCTGTGCAGTGTTTGATGGAGTATTCATCTTTCCCAGGTGCCGATACAAACGCTGAATGAATGAATGAATGAATGAATGGGCCAATTACCTGCCCCTATTTAGAATGCTGGTCTGGAGCCCTGTAGACAAGCCAACACTGAAGATAGCGATGTGGGTGTTCTCTTTGGAGAAGTGATGGTTGAGGTCATGGAAGGTGCGTGTAGGCAAAGCCTGAGGAGAGAATCTTGAAGAATATCTGAATTTAGGAACAAGAGAAAGAAGACCAGCCAGTGGGGGAGGCAGAAGAGAAAACTGAAGGTGGGAGGAAACTCCGAACAATGCAGGGTTCCGATAAGAAGGGAGGAGAGTTTTAGGAACCATTTAAGCCCAGTGTGGCCAAAGGTGCAAGGCCTGGGAAAAGGCCTCTGAGTGTGAGGCTCCGAGACAGAGGATAGTCAATTCTGTAGCCCCTAAGGCTGGATCCACAGGTCAGAGGGTGTGGAGGAAAGGGAGAACTTGTAGTGAAGGGTAGAGAGAAGGTAGGAGTTCAGAAATGTGGCCAGGTCAGTGGGTGTCTTGAAATAGGTAAGAGCTGAGCACTAAAGAGAAAGAGACTGTAGTGGAATCAAAAACACTGGAAGAAGACTTGGCTGTGCCAAAAGTGACGGATACTGCCCTCCTTTCCCGCCTTGCCCTGCACCTCAGCTTCCAACTCAGAACCATAAAATCAATTCCAGCTGCACTGACAGGTGCTGTTGATACTGCTGAACCATGCAGGCCGTCAGGTAGACACACTGAAAATGGAGCTGGAGGACATCCTCTCCAGTCCCCTTCCCTGACCTGCGGTCCTCTGGTGCACACGCAGCCTCTCAACCCAGCCCCCCTGTGCTGTGTCCATCAAAACGGATGGTCGCCATCAACATTCATTTAACAGCCTGGTTTTTGTTTGTTTCTCGTCTGATCTAGATGCAGCCGCTCTCTGTCCCCTGCCCCAATGAACATCTGCACTAGGCCCAAGCCTTGGAGTGATCTACCTGAAGAGTGACACCATTTATTTGGAAACTACTGTGAGTACATCATGCCTCCAGGAAATGGCCTCTTAGTTCACTGTGTTTAATTAAAAAAACAACACATACACAATGGTAAAAGCAGATGAAAGTTTAGATGGCTTCATCTGTTGGATGCGGTGAGGTAATCAGACTCAGTCCTCGGCACCGCTGCGGTTCTCAGCTCCCAGCCTTCAGTGCATGCCCAGGGCCCGTCACGCGGTCCCCTCCAGGCTGGTGCTGTTCTGCTCGCTCATCTGCGCCTCTCCCAGAAGCAGTGGCTGCTCCTGCCCAGCTTGTTCACCTCTCATCACCCCGCTGTGCCACTCTGTTGAGTCTCACTAGAGCTTGTCATTTCATGCCACCCTGGTCAAATCTGGGAGCCTGCTTCCCTCACCTGTTTATTCCTGCTGTCTGCTTATCACCTGTTTATCTCTGTGCCTGTGCTCTAGCCTCGTTGCTACCCTAGGGGACCAAGGCCCGCCCCGTGGGGCTCTGGCGCCTTCAGCCACATCTCTCGGCCATTGTATCCAGCTCAGCTCTGCCCTCTGAATGCATAGCTCTGTGCACTGGGTTTAGTTCCTGCCACAACGCATTTGTGCAGGAGAAGCACAGCCCTTGCGAGGCCAGGTGCAGAACTAAGTTGGGGTAGGAGATGGGATGCCTGTAGGAAGACTGGTGAAAGACTGATATCAGGTATTCACTAATCATTGCTAAAAGTAACAGATGAATATATGGGTTTTTTTTTTTAACTAGAAAAGCCAAGAATTTAAATTATTTAGAAGCAATGCACGCAAAATAACTTAATTACACATTTTAACACAAAAAGTCGTTGTAGTCACAAGTTTTCTTATATGGTATGAGGCAGGTAATGGGATGGTCTTTTCCAGACATCTCTTTTACTGGAAAACGCTAAACCTGGGAGGCTACCACCCCTCCTAGGCTTCAGGTAGGATTTTCACATTTATATTTTTTCTGTCTTTAGCTATTGTGATGAAAATCAAGCCCAGAGGGATAAAGCCAGAGTTTTTGTTTTGTTTTCTTTTGTGTTGCTTCTTACCTTGACTGCTTTAAGTCACCTGAGCAGTAACTGATGGCAGCAGATGTTCAGGGGAGAGGCAGGCCCGCCTGCCCGAATGGAGATGGGGGCCATCAGAGTGCCCTGCAGTACCCATGGGTTCTGTGACTGGGGACCAAGGACATGACATGAGATCAAACACAGAGTTCCTTCATTCCATACCTAGGCAAGGAACTTACTTGTGTGGACACCTTCATTCATCCTGAAGTTCAGGTGCAACGTGGGCCTTAGAATCCCCACAGCTGGGTAGTTTTCTGAGTTTTCCTCATCACGGAGTAACTGCTAGTGCAGGCAGCACAGGTGTCTTGGGGTGCAGCCAGTTTTCAAAGTTTCTGTATCCTTCAGGAGAGGAAAGAGTCTTTACCTCTCCCACCTTCCCATGCTGCAGAGAGCCGAGATCCTGACCCAGAAATCAGGACCTGGGGTCGCCTGGAAATCACCGGCAGCCCGCCAGTAAGCGTTCTTTCCTGCCACTGGCAGTGTTTCACCTGAGCAGAAAGCCGGTGCCCGCGTTCACAAGGCACAGGTTCTGGAGAGCGGACAGCGCGGGTCTAATCCCTGCAGCCTCTGCTTTTCAGAAACTCAGCTCCTCATACATGAAGGAAAAATAACAATAAAACTTAAAGAGGCTTGCTAGGTGCAAAAAGCACTAAGGTGATTAAAGTACAAAAATGTCAACTAATTACAGAACTTGGTCCCTCCCTGGGCCAGTTCTCAAGGCTTAGGGGTGGGTGAAAAGGGGGCGAGTGTTAGATTTAAAATCTGCCCACTGCCACACCACCTGGACAGCCCTGCTCGTGGCGCTGCCTACTTACCTAGACTGTTGTGAAAATTAATTGAGAGAATGCGTATGTCGTGTCTGGCACAGCAGAGGCCAGTGTTTTCCTCAGTCAACTAAAACCTATGGGACATGTACTGTGTGCCCGGCACTCTCCTAGGCACAGAGTTATGGCAGCAAACAAACAAAACACCTGCTGTCATGGAGCTCACGTTTAGTTTCTTCTCCTGTGAATGGAAAATAGACAAAATAGGTAGGTAGATGCTAAAAGAGAACTGATTTCATTTTGTTTTGCTGTGGATTTCCTTCCAGAAAGTAAAATTGAGAGGAAAAGAGTAAAGGAATGGAGAGGGAAAGAATAGACATGCCTATTAGTCTCCCACCACCCCCGACAGACACACACACAACCCAGAACCATTCTGTGCCCGGACTCGTGGCCCAGGTGTCCGACCTCTCTGACTCCATGGCCCAGCTGTCCTCTCCTCTGGCTTCCCTTTGCCTTTGGCCTACAGGAGACATCAGCAGGAGATGTGAGACGGGGAGGAGAGTGAGGTCACGGCATTTACTGCTCCAGCCCCCTTCCCCACTCCAGTTCAGACACCACGCCTTCCCTTGCTCCTTCGGTTTAACAGCTTTCCACCGTGGCTAGTCCTTGATGCTCCGCCATCCCTTAACCTCACCTGTACCTCAGTATACAGTCCTTTTCATTAAACTCTCTTCAGTTAAAACCTTTGAGTGTGCCATCTGTTTTCTTGCCAGGATCCTGATTGATACAGTAGGGGAGATATACACTGAAAAACACCGTAAATCATCCTTGCCAAGAAGGTTAAAAAAAAATGGAGAGAATAAAATGTTTTAATCATGAAAACATCTTAAATTGATCTGAGAACATTAGACCAAGTAGTGAAAGAATAAATGGTAAGAACACGTGATAAGAGAGGGTGCCAGAGGTTGGTTTTAATGAATAGACCGTAGTGCTTAGGTTTGCTGGGCTTCTGTAGGCCAAGTGTAGCTCGTGTGACCCTCGGCGTCAAGAGGAGCTCTTCGTAGAGCAGCAGCGGTGACAATCGTGAACAGAAAGAAGGTGTCAGGAGGGGGATACAGTAAGGTCAGAGTGCTCAAGAACAGATCGCTTGTCCTAGCATTCTTTCCACCTTTGCTACAATCACAGTCCATTTGCCTCCGCCCAAATCTAGATATTAAAAGGATTACTGAGATCAAGGAAGTGCCGTGTTCTAGTTGACGTGACAAAAGCCCCAGAAATGGCACTGTCTGTGAAAAGAGCCACCATCATGGGGCACTGACCATGTGCCAGAACTGCGACAATCACTGGACATGAATGATCTCATTTAATTCTCACATCAGCCCTAGAAGGTCGGTATTACTATGTCTACTTTACAGATGAGGAAACCGAGGCCCAGAGAAGCAGAGTGGTCCGTCTGGAGCACACAGCTACTAGACGGCGGAACTCAGTTCTGCCACCAACCCTCATTGAGGTGGTTTGTTACCACCTGCCCTTTGCCCCCATCCCCGAACACCCAGCTAAGCCTTTCTCAATGTACTGTTGGAAAAGACACTAAGGAAATGCTTTCTAGTCCAAAAAGATAGGGGGAGGGCATCATTGGTCTAAATTATCATGATCTAATGACTGAGCAATTATTAATAAAAAGGAGGTTCTCAGTCATTCTTTCCCAGCCAACCAGGCTGATAAGTGCAAGGCATGCTAATGTGCAGGAGCGGTGGGAGCCCGGCGAAGAGAGAGCGTTGGGAGAGGGAGCTAGAAGAGAGCACTCTTCTCTCGACAGACCCTGGAGACTGATAAGAGCTCACACAGATAAAATATTTATTTTCCATATGTTGCGGAAAGCATTGCCATCACTGTATGTGTGCAATATGTGCAAAGAAGTGCGAAATATATACATCAAATGCCACCGATCTGGTTAATTTCCATGCATTTCACATGCGTGATACCTACGTCTCATCAATATGTTTTAATGCATATTTCTTTCCACATACAATATGGTCTAGTAAGGAAAGAGCCAACATCATCCACAGCCGTTCTCACTGCTAGGTTTCAGCCCAGAACTTGTTGCCAGGGCCAGCACAATGAGAGTTAAAAACCAGAAGGTCCTGCTGGCTAACCCAGCTGCCAGTCACCTTAAAACGCCTTCCCAGTTCTTGAAGCAGTCTTTTTCTCATAACAGAAATGTTTGCAGTGTGGAGATGAAAATGTTTTTGTTCTCTTCGGACAGTGGGGAGATGCTCGGTCAGAATGTCAGAGCCAGCCGCTGAAAGGCAGGTGCCCGCAGCCACACTTTTTCTGAATGCAGAGCTCCCACCAGGGTGGCGGGAGGAAGTGCACAATGATTGGTCTGTTTCTCAGTGCAAGTGTTCGGGGTACACCCAGTTTTGCTTTGCATATATTTACGAAACATCTGCCCTTTTCTTGTTCTTAAATCCTTCCCCCTCACCAGCCCCCTTTCCCCTTTCTCCCAGTTTCTTTCTTTGTTGTTGTTGGCTTGTCTAACTTTTTCGTTGGAGCTTTCATTTTCCGGTTGAGGGGCGACTTCATCAGAGTGTATAATTTTAATACTGAGGGAAGGAGGGAGGGAGGAGGGTTGGGGGGGGAGAGAGAGAGAGAAAGAAAGAGAGAAAGAGAGAGAGAAGAGAGAACTGAAAAGAAAGAAAGAGGCTGAGCGGCCAGAGCTTGGCACACCAACCTTTGGCATGGTGACCAGGGGGAAGGCTCTGGTCTGGTGGGGAGGTTGCCTCACTGAAACGCTGCCTGGAGTCAGCCGGTGTGCTGCTGCCCTCTAAAGGCTCCAGGGAGTAGTGCACAGCCACAGAGGCTGGAGAGACTGCCCCTCAGATGTGCCATGTTTGTGTCTTTTTACACAACCAAAGCAGGTATTTTCAGTGAATTACTATAGGACTTGCTCTTTCCTCCTTCATAAACTATGAACTGCAGAAATGGGGTCAAAATAACCCACCTGTGCATTTGTAGACATAGACTGAAGCTATATCTCAGTGTTTCTCAACTCTGGAAAACGAGGTCCTAAAGGACTATTAGAGGAAGTGAGATGGGGAGTGAATTGCTTCTGAGGACACTGAGTGGCTCTCAGTTATCTGTGCAGGTGAGAAACCGCCCAGTGGTATCAAGACAAGTAAAGTGATATGAGGCAGGTGGGGTTATGAACCCATTAAGGGTGCGTTTTCAGTATTTTGTGTTTTTAGAGGTGGCTCCCGTGCCTCTGTGCTGTGAACGCTCCCCAAAGGTGAGCCTCGAGATAACAGGCAGGAGGGCGTGGTGCACGGTGTCGAGGAGGAAGCAGGATCAAATCTAGGGAAGGAAGCAAGGGCATTGATACAAAGGGCAGTACAGTTTGTGCACTCGTAAACATGAAAGAGTAGTGTTGGCCATGCACTGGTATTTGAAAGAGGGCTTCCTTCATTTCCTAAAGCACACATCTGAAACCAACTCAGGCCTTGTTTGGAGCAGCAGAGATGACCATTTTTTTTCTCTTAAGTGATAGATGTCATTAGTGTTTCATCCCTGTATTTACATGGAGTGTGAGGATCGGCCCAACTTCAGTGGGCACAATGTCCCTCCGCTTACCAAGTGCCCTTCATGGATTCAAAGTAAAAGCAGCCACTCAAGGTAGATTTCACTGCTGTATAAAGAGTAAGAAACTTAACTGGGATTCAGACTATGACTACTCTCAAAATATACTTTAATTTCTGCGTCATTTCATTCTGTCAACAAGCATATATTGAATGAGAGATATGTCTAAGGTATTCGGCTTATACACTAGATGGCAAACACTGGGAAGGCAGAGACCAGGCTTGTTGTATTCCCTAACCCATGCTGACACATCACAGTCACATAACAGGTATTTGGAAAATGAGTACATGAATAAATGAATGGGGGGAGGGAAGGAAGAAGGGGCAAGTGCATGGACACAGGCAATTCAGAAGTAACGAGGACATTTCCTTACCCTCAGAGAGTTTACAGTGTCCTAGAGGAGGGATAAGCACATCAATAGTCAACAGTGAAACAAAATTTAGTGAGTAAAATAAAAGAAGGAAAGAGTGTTCCGGGGTTTCCAAGACAGATGGGAGGGAGGAGAATTTGAGAGAGAGAACTCCTACCTGGGGAGAGAAATCAAGACAGTTATAAGATGAAGACAACATTTAATAAATATGAAGGATAAACAGGATTTCAACAGTTTGAGTTGAAAACAGGGCATTCAAAGCAAAGGAAATAACTTGAGCAAGGGTAAAGATTCCCCAGGTTGTTCTGGAAGTATTCGAGAAACTCGCGAGTTCAGTATAGCCAACATGGAGGGCGTGTGAGCTAAGCTAGAACTGAGTGGAACTCGCCTTGAGGGTCAGGCTGATGTGGTTGCCTCAGCTTTAGTGAATGCAAAGAAGTAGGTCTAGGAGTCAAGGAGGATGGAGAGCCAGAAAGTAAGCAACAGTCCAGATAAAAAGTGTTCAGGTGCTTGCCATGGAAACAGAAAGGAAAAATGGATGCCAAAAATATAAAGGAAGCAGAAGTGTCCGCACTGGGTGAGTTGACTTTAAGGCAGAGGAAGATGTGTGACCCTGAGGTTTCCAACCTGGTGACAGACAACGATGATAGAAATAGGACCTTAGAGGAGGTGCTGGTTTTCATAGGAAGAAGAAAAAGGAGTTAGGTGCTGGAGACTTTCATCTTGGGGACCTCATTACACTGAAAACCAGACACCAGGTCTTTGGAGGTCTGTGTAGACACTCAGAATTTGGACACAGGCAATTCAGACTAGTTCCACAGTCACCCACTCAACCAGCAGTGGGTAAAGCGTTACAGTTTATTTCTTCTCTTACATTGGCTTCCTCCATACTGAACAATATGTCTGAAAGCTTTCCCTGTTTTCTTCTTTACCATGCCATCTCTGCCCCTGCCCTCTGAAGAAGCATATTTTATTTCACAGCCTATCAAACCAGAAACGGCATGCTAAGCCTGACACCGTATTCTGTGAGGGCAGATTGAACTACCCTGGATGACAAATTCCAATAGAAAATACTCTGAGTAACAAATCCATTGCCATGCTTATAGAAACAAGGAAGACATGGAAACAAATCTACTTACAACAAAGTCTGTACCACACGTAATCTTCTACCAAAAAATAAAATAAAGCACTTTCTCTGGTCACCACGCATGTAATGATAGAAAAGGGCACAGAGCCAAGGAAATTAGGGAGAATTCTCAGGGTATGATTAATATTCCAACTTAGCTGAGGCCTAGGGTACATGCAGTCTAAGCTAAGTATTTATTTATTTATATCAGTTCATTGTCCAAGGGAGAGAAGACCAGACCTGACCAATAGCTGAGCTCTTTCACTTCCTATTCCTGACCCCAAATAACAATTAGCAATAACTACTTTCTAATTCCCTTTACCCATCTCTTCATCACATCACAAACACACAATCAATCACACTCCTATACTCAAGAGTCATGAAGCCCTGGCCAGGTAGCTCAGTTGGTTAGAGCATTGTCCCAGTATGCCAAGGTTGTGGGTTCGATCTTTGGTCAGAGCACGTATAAGAATCAACCAATGAGTTCATGAATAAGTGGAACAACAAATTGATCTCTCTCTCTCTCTCTCTCTCTCTCTCTCTCCCTCCCTCCCTCTCTCCCTCCCTTCTCCCCTTCTCTCTAACCATTAAAAAACAAAAACAAAAACAAAAACAGACATGCACTAAATCAAAAAACAAAGGGAATCTGGAGCTTTGGATGAGTAATGAGTTTGGAATAGAGGATCTCTATGGGACACCTTCCCTCTACCTACTGGAATCTAAGCCATTCTTTTCACTCTTCATTTGCTAGTTGAACAAAAACCTCCATCACTACCCACTCTCATCTGTACAGTCTACAAATTTAGATTGTGATTGGAAATAATGTATTGATCTAAAATAAAATCTAATAAAACTGCAAGAAAGTTGAATGTGCCATGAACAGAAATTAAAGCTGGAAGGAACCTTTAAGGCCTTCTAATCCAAGCCCTTTATTTTACAGATGAGGAAACTGAAGCCCAGAGAGGTGAAGTGAGGTGCCCAAGGCCACACAGCAAGTTAGAGGCACAGCTAGTACCATAGCTCAAGTCTCCTGACTCCCAGTCCAGTGCTCCTCCCATTACTCCACGGGTCCTGTCTCTAAGCTTCCTGACAAATGCTAGAACGGTAAACCTCCACTAGTATTTTTCCACACCATGTTAAAACTCTTAATGGGGGGACGGGGGGGAGAGGATGCTTTCTTGGATAATGTCAGCCATACGTAGCTCAAGCTGTCTAAAGTTCTGGGACAGGGTCTTTTTATGCAGCCAACAGAGTCCAAATGTGGTGCTGTTTGCTTGGCCCATATGCTTTCATGTGTTCCCAGTTAGGCCATTACTGGAGGGGGGAAAGAAAAAAAAAAAAACAAGAATCAGCTTGTTTTAAAACAAGGGACATACTGGACTCCCTCCCATCCCCCCTCAGAAAAAAAAAAAAAAATCAAGTTATCTTTAACAGATTCTAAAAATGCCTTTTCCCAAATATGCAGTCAGTTCCTTCAAAGGGCCCTTTGTTTATTTTCAGGAAGAAACCCAAGACAGCTGAAAACCAGAAGGCATCTGAGGAGAATGAGATTACTCAGCCGGGTGGATCCAGCGCCAAGCCGGGCCTTCCCTGCCTGAACTTTGAAGCTGTTTTGTCTCCAGACCCAGCCCTCATCCACTCAACACATTCACTGACAAACTCTCACGCTCACACCGGGTCATCTGATTGTGAGTACACCAGTGCGGTGATGGTGTCTTCGTGGTGCGTGGAGCGTGCTCCTCCCCTGGCTTCTGGCTTTCTTGCTTCCCGAGCGAGCTGTTTCCATTTGGTCTTCAAGTAGCCAAAAGTAACTTGCCACCACCATGTTGACTCAGCCAACATCTCTGTTTTCAAAGCTGGAGTGTTAAAACCAGGTGACCAGCCCTTCGGCCTCAAAAGGCTGATTAATTACACAAAAACCACATTCTCTTTTATAACATGAACTCAAAAAAGGAAGTTGTGAAGCTGGGTTGCTGCTTTCTGATGCTTCTTTTGTCCCCGTGATCAGAATAATGGCACTCACACCATGATTTAATTGAGCAACCAAATATGGGCCTCATAAGGCCAGTGAGATGCAAGGAAACATCCATTTGGAAATTACATAACACAAATCAGCTTTGCATTAGTTGTTGGAGTCTCATGTAGCTTGGCTGAATTTCTGTCTTTCCAGTTTTTAATTCATTTTGAAGTGGTTAAAGGATAGCATAAATTTACAGAAGAAAGAGAGTGGCTTCCAAGAATCCGGAAGCCGCCCAGACTTCACGTAGCCAATAAGAACTCAGGTTAAAAATATTTCTTAATTAAAAAAACTGCCTATGGGCTAAATTTGGAAATGGGCAGCCTTAATGAGATCGTCGCTATTGAAATCACCCCATTGCTGTTTGTTTTCACTGTCTTCTCACTAATCTGGGAGTCACTTCTTTACATTCTATTTTAAGAAAGTTGATAAATCACATTTAGGAGATTTTTTTTTTTCTTGTTCTGAAACATACCCCAATACTCTAGAGAGAAAGAAACACGTACGTTAACGAAGGAAAGGAATGGAAAAACGTTGGGGTCCCATCTGAAAGAATATCCCTTGTAGTCCTGAGACACCCAGCAGCTATTTTGAACTCATCTTGGAGGGACTCTGGTAACAGGCAAAGAGCTGGCATATTCTTCTTTAGAATGACCTAAGAAAAGTTTTATCTAAAAAAAAAAAAAAAAAAAAAAAAAAAGGACTCCATTTATTCTGTCCACGAAGACAAAAATTATTAATTAGGACGTGAGATTCTAAATTTCCCTGTGCTGTTATTCTGGCAAAACAAATGTAAAACTCTGCAAAGAGGGCGAGAGGTGAATGAGTGGGAGACTGCATTCCCTCCTTGCTTCATCATGGTATTCTCTAGACAGAGGGCCAGGACCCAGGGCTTGGGGTTAGGGTGCAGGAAGATTGTTCTCTCCGTGGCGGGGCCGAGACCCCGCTCCAGCTGTCACTAGAACATGAAACGAGAATAAGGAGATCAGATCTGCACAGCCAGAGGGATCTGTACACAGTCGCCGCTTCTCTAGAGAAACCTGGGGCTCAGAAGAAGGGACTGTGTTCTGTGGGCCATTGTAACAGGAGCATCCTTGGCCCCTCTTGCCTGGCAGTCTCCAGCCGAATAGTAATTACAGGAAGAATTGGAAAACAGCGTGGCAGAGTGCCCACAGACATGTGCATGCTGTCCCTACCTACCAGGAAGGTAGCCTGTGCCTGTGGGGATGGGCCTGGAGCTCCCGCACGCAGACCTTCACGCCTGGCTCTCTGCCAGGCCGCACGGGGAAGGTTACACAGAGTGGTCTGAGCCCAGAAATCCCCTGTTGCAGCAGAGTGCTTTTCTGACTAGAGGAAGCCCTGGGCTTCATTTATTGTACTTTACTGTAAGCATCCTCTGACCGGGCCTTGGCGTTCGCGTGGAATTCGTACAGGGAACTATATAAGCGTGGTGCCGCCGTACAGCTCCTCGGCGACGGGGAAGCCAGTCAGTGGGTGTCCAAAGAGGGAGGAGAAACCTCATCTCCAGCTGTTTCAGAAGTCATTTTGATTTTGCCATTAAGATGTGAAAGTCTTCTCTGCTCCAACCTGTTGTTTAGATTGATTGTATTTTCCTCCAAATATATTCAAACTGTAGTTTGTCCTGGTTTGAGCTTACACTTAGAAGAGAATTGTTTTTTAGGAAAGAGTCACAGAAATCTGGCCATTTGGAGATTGCTTCAGAGAAGATAGGAAAGGGGTTTAGTTTAAGCTGCTAAAGTTTGTGGATTCTCCTCTTGCATTCAAGAGGATTTTTTCTTTTCTTTTTTTTTTCTTTTTTTTTTTTTACTTTCATTGTCATTCTTACCACAGATTAATTTAAAAGCCTAATTTCATGAAGGTAAAATATTCAGTTCCTGTTTAGAACTAACAGATTTAGGGCATTTACAGACAGTGCCCTTGACTCGTCAGTCTCG
Organism: Tadarida brasiliensis; assembly: GCA_030848825.1. Classification (NCBI taxonomy): domain Eukaryota; kingdom Metazoa; phylum Chordata; class Mammalia; order Chiroptera; family Molossidae; genus Tadarida; species Tadarida brasiliensis. Next base: position 68,694,912 of record CM061260.1, read on the forward strand.
TTAACTTCAGCAGTGTCCCCCGGCGTGCGTGTGGTGTTCCGCGCTGTCACGAGCGCCTGAATGGTACAGCACGTGTTTATTTGTCACGTGTTTAGCAGAATTATTCTTAGTCGTGCTTTAATTCCCACCTCCTGTCAGTCATGATCATCCTCCCCAGTTTACAGATGAGAACACTGAGAAAACTGACAGATGAATGACTTGCTCGGTCATTAACTCATCAGATACTGAAGCATGTCTGTGGCTTTGCTCTTGCTGTGGGCAGCCTGGGTTCTCTGTTCCAAGGCCAGAGGTGGCATTCCAGGCTGTAAACGGGCATCTTGAGAATGTGCAACTACTCATTTTGGTGAGTGGGTTATAAAACACAACGTATAAACTTCCCCACAGAAGGGAAGTCGGTTCTGCGTATGAACGGGTGCGGGTGGCTAAGCCACAGCGGTGTTGCATCTGAAGGGGACAGGCCACATTGCAGGGAGAAGGGGGGAAGTCTGACCCCTTGAATTCTCAATGGACTATTTACCTGCTGGGCCACTTCCAGTTTGGCCAAAGGTCCCAGGAGTGTTCAAAACAAGAAGGAATCTGGTCGAGAAGTGCTTTCCGTTGTGAGATGATGAAGCTAATATCACTGCTGAGATGTGTGCTGCTTGGCAGCACCCCACTAACATTCTCCTGTTAGCAGTGTTCCCCCGTCACCTCCTAGCTTGTCACCTCTTCACCATTTCTAAAAATCTAATGCTGCCCTGGCTGGTTTGGCTCAGCGGTTAGAGCGTCGGCCTGCAGTCCAGAGAGTCCCGGGTTCGGGTCCCGCTAAGTACACGTACCTCGGTTGCAGTTTGTCCCCAGCCCCAGTTGGGGTCCTTTGGGTGGCAACCAGTCAATGTGTCTCTCTCACATCGATGTTTCTCTCTCTCTCTCTTCCCCCCTCTCTCCCTCCCGCTCTATCTGAAGATAAATGCAAAAATGTCCTCGGGTGAGGATAAAAAAAAAAATCTAATGCTAAACACACTCAGATGATGATAATGGGAGGCATTAAGGTGAGTTTTGAAATGGGTACAAAACCCCCAGGTGTCTGATAGGACAGTTACCTGCTGAATAGGCTGAGGATGGGCTGAGCCAGGTTCTCCCTTCAGATGCTGAACTACACCAAGTCAGGAGAGCCGCCGAGGCTCTCCCTGTGAAAAACCTCTCATGACAAACGTCAGGCTGTAGCCTATCCCCGTCACGTACACGTGATAGAAACCACCTGCACTTTCACTTGCATATTTCTTCCCCATCAGTTTCCCCAAAATAAGCCCCCGCTTGCAGGGAGTGGAGGAGTGACTTCCCCTTGGGCAGGCCGCCCTACTTCTGACTGGGGACCCACCGACCCTGTTGTCTGTCTTTTGTTGGGAGCTGACATCTGTGGTTACCTTCCCGTGTTTTACACTGGTCTCATCAGACTGTCTTATTTTTGTGTGTCCTTGCCAAGATGCATTAACAGTTTTTATTTATTTTTAATTTACCCTTTACACATTACCAAACTGTCGTGTGGGTGGGTTTAACTTTAGCTCCGGAGGTAGCATGACTCTGCTGGGGCTGCACACTGGCGAGAAGACCGCCGGGCTCGTCCCTCTCTCTTGCCATCCACCCTCATGGGCCTTTCCTCTCCCCGGCCCTCTGCTTCACACATCCAAGTCCCCGAGGTGAACATTTTTAGTCCACTTGATTCAGTTTGAACTTTTAAGCAATTTTTTTAGAGAACAAAACAAAGAGGATTTTTTACGGCAAACTCCATTAATGCTACATTAAGGCTGACATTTTAATTACCCCAAAGTCAGGAAATGCAAAGTTCAGGTTCCCACAGCAACAGAAACTGTCCCCTTCAGTGCCGGCCTCACAGCAGATTCTTTCATCCCCTGATTACACAACACCAGGCACAGGGACATTGTTTTTATCCACATACGTGGAAAGGAGCTCAGCTTATACCCTTTGTTTTCTTCCTGTAACTACAGTTGAGGAGATGGGCCGTGGCCCCCTCCCCACGCCATCTATATGCATGCTCCTGGAGCGAGGCTATCAGCCCTGCATGTGCACACGGACAGAATTAAAGTTGCTGTGGGAACATTAACTCTGATTTCCGGACTTCCGTGCCAGTCACATTTAAACCATAATGTTGTAATTTTTGGCATGTAATAAATGTGCATTTCATGTACACAGACAGAAAGAAGCATAAAATGTATTTTAAAGAGCAATTAATTACTAACTTTGTGATTAAAAACCATTTGGTACATGTTCCTTCCCATTTAGCATCAGCTGCTGGTCTTAGCCAGGCCTAATAGATGACATACTGTGTCTCATCCTGTATCTCAGATGTACTTACTGTATGTTCCTGTTCTTCTAGATAATTAATTCCCTTCGTAAAGCTGTAGGGGGAAAACAAAATGGAAGGAATATGCAAGCATGTAAATAGGGTAAAGGATATTTTGAAGGAAATGATTCATTTCTGCAAATAAACCTCTTAGTCCCTGATAAAGAGCCAGCAATCTGCTAAGTGGGTGTAGACTAAGGTTCCTGGCCACCTTAGAGCATCTGGTCCAGGGCCATAGAACAACTTGAAAGCAGATTTCCCCCTGAATTCTGGGCATGCCCAATGGGGGAGTGGTTTTACTCTGTAATAACTTTTCAGACGTCAGGCTGAAAAAGTTATTTTACTCTGTAACAACTTCTCAGTTTATGTTCAAACTGGAAAAGAAAAATTGTAGGGAATCAAGGAAGATATGGGTTTGGCCGGTGGGGGTTGGGGGGGGGCTCTAATTGAGGGAGTGGTGTTACGTCCTTCGTTTAGATTGGAATCAAGTTGACCTACTTGTGTTGGAGAAGGAAGTGTTTCAAAATAACTGTTTGAACAAGTTCGTGAGTAGAAGGAACTGGTAGCAATACTCTCAGGTGCAGTGTTGAAAAAGGCAAATGCTTGAGCACTTACTCGAAACCGAGTGAGGGAGACTTTTTTCTGAAAGGGTGCGAAACTTACGCTCTCAGGTGAAGCGCGAAGGTTTCCAGCTTTAAGGAGACACGCCCACGAAGCACCTGGCCCTCTGTTCTTGCTGTCCGTTCATTACCTCTCCTGCCAGGATTTCTCTTTGCGTGGAGTGGTTAACCTCTGAGAAAGACACTTCAGTTTTACTCTGACTTGCTTTCACGTGGGCTGTCCGTGTGTGTGAACGTGTCTCTATGAGTGAACGCTGCTCAAGCAAGTCTGAAGGTCTCTCTGGCACGTCTGACTGTGTGTTCAGAAAGTTTCCAATCAGAAAGCTGATTCAGTATAAAACCTTCCAAAAACTTCCAGAGGCACCTGTTCACATGAAAAGATTGGATTTCTGCTGGAGGTGCTCAGACGGCGGTGTTTATAACTGAAGATCTCTGTTTGGGGTGCCAAAAAATGAAAAACATTTTGCCCCCCCCCCTCGAAAAACCTCCATAAATACTCAAAATGTAAAATCAAACAAAAGCTTCATTTGGATTCAAATGCATGTATCTCAGCAGATGTGACTAAACTAACTGGAATCCCCCAGGAGCAGCTGAACTGGATTTTGGTATGTCTTGATAACTGAAAGAGTTATTCTTAGACTTTGAAAGGACAAAAATGGTCCATCTGTGAAGAACCGTAATAGAGACATGGCAAAAAACAGTGTCCTCTGGAAGAGTGTATTTATGGAATGTAGGACAAGTTGGACAATCCTGAAAACATTTTGGGGTCACACTAATTTGCAGAGTAAAGACAGCCAAAATGGGATGGAATAAGTGATGCAGATAGGTATTATCTTATGGCTTGCTATTAAGGGCTAATTGATTCCATATCAGTTAATCAGTAAATAGAGCATCTTTGGTATGACCAAGTGCTCTCGCTGTCTCCAAAATGTTCTGCCTTCCTCTTTATTCTATTTCCTGTGAAGAATTGTACCTTTACCTTTTCATTGATAACAGTTTAAACTGTTTTTCTGCTGTTTCATTAACCAAGTAAGCCTCTTGCCTGTAAAGAGTGGTTTCATTTCTTTAAAGTCACTTTTCTGCCTCTGAGTTCATTGATACATAATCTCTTTGGAATTATTTTTATTACCTTTGATAACTTCTTGTTTAGAGGTTTCAGTGCTCAGTCCAGCCTTTATAAGTCGTAAGTTTTTGCTTTGTTTTCTCTTTAATTTCTTAGAATTTGCCCTTAGTATATTTAGGGAGACTTTTTTTTTTTTTTAATCATATTTCTCAAAGTTTCTGTCACAGTCTGCCTCTTTTTATAAAATTGTCCCTCTTCATATAAAACGTGCCCCCTCCCTACAATGCTCATTTAATTGAGTGTCTGCCATGGTCACTGAATACAGTAATTTCTGTTCATCAGTCTCGCCTCATGCATCCATGTGCTCCTTCATTTAATCAGTCATCAGATGTTGAGCCCTGCTCTGTGCCAAGTCTTTTGCTAGGACCAGGGGTGAAGAGACAAACAAGATGCCACCCCTCACTCGAGGAACTCACAGCATTCCCCAGTGCTTTCCTAAACCTGTAATGCTGTAAAGGGGGACATGCACGTGCAGCAGTCACGTGTTTGAGATGCGCAAAAAGCTACCGAGCTCCTGAGGAGGGAGCTGGAGCAGTGGGAGGGGCTTCATAGGGAAGGTGACCTTAGACCTGGGTCATGAAGGAGTAGGTGTGTGTCAGGTAGGAGAGGGAGGGATGGCACTCCAGGTAGAAGGCGGAGAAGCAAAACCACAGAGGCACAAACACAGCATGGTGTTCTCAGAAATCAGAACAGTGCCGTTACAATACGCAGACCTTCCGATGCCTCATTTTAATCGTGGGGCAATTTGTATTTAGGTAAAATTATCTGTCGTTAAAATTCAGCTGGGCTGAATTGTGTGTCTCTTTTAGAGACATTTGCTTTGTAAATAAATAATAAAACAAGATACCCACTTATTTTCTAATAGGCAAAAGTGCCCTTCTCTCCATGCAGTCAGTAGATGTAGGAAAGTATTATGAGGGACCTCCTGATAATTTATTGATGGACAAATTTTAGAATAACTTTTCTTATTGAGAAAGGTTTATTCTTGGAGCCCAGAGTCACCTGTAAGTGTCATGCTGGACCTCTGTCACTGACTCATCATCTCCCAGATTCTAGCAATCTGTCCTCTTATGAACTCCTCCCAGGTCCCTTGGCAAATCTGGGTTCACAGCCCATTGACTCGAGTTACACCACGCACATTGCTCTCCCACATATTGCATGAATGTGCTGTGATTGTCCACATATAATTGTTGAGACCGACTGCTGATTTCAGGCTCTATTCTTCATCTTGTCATCTCATATCTGGCAGGAGTACATCTTTCATTCTTATCTGCAGCTGCTAGTGACAGTTTCGAATGTGCTTCCTCCGCTCGTGGCAAATTTCATTATAAAAAATCAGTATTCCTCCGTGTCTGTCCGGGCTTCTCACATCCGACTTTAAAAATCACATGTACTACTGCCCTCAGAAATGGATCATTTAGGATCAATTGAGAACATGCATGAAGATTCTAGGAATTCCTTGGTTTAAGGAAGTTTTAAGTCAGATCCTTTCACCAGTCACCTCACACCAGGTAGCACATAGTCAAACCCTTCCTTACCTCATCAGCTTTCCTTTTAGCTTTCCTTCTGCCTCTACATCCTTTGTCCTCTCCAAGGATGGCATACCAGTTAGAACTATTTATCAGCACTGGAAGAGAGTAAAGATTACCTGCTCTAAACCCATTACTATACAGATGAGGAAACCGAGACCCAGAGAGGGCAAGTATCATACCAAAAGATTCCCAGCAGAGTGGAAAACCCCCAAGTAGAACCCGCTTAAGTATGGATTCATACTATACTGCCTGTTACTGACTCGTGTTTTCTGAATATGCAGGGAGTCAGGACTATCCACCCCATCAGTTTTCTGAATGCTTCCAGTGTGGAAGACCAAGGCTAGAAACAGGAGCCTGATGCCCACAGACTTAGAATCTCACAGCGAAGAGAAGATACATTCACAGACAAGCGCCCTGCAGGCGGTTAAAGCTGCACCCCTCGTACCTGGAGGCACCAGGGCAGTGGTGCACTCACTGGGCGTGTGCAGAGCAGTCTGTGTGCTTGGCACTGTGCTGACTCCTACGGGGCACCAAGCAACAGTGGAACCAAACAGGCTCTGCCACCAGGAATCTTGACATTTAGCACATGTCCTCAAATCACCGTTATCTTACCTAGAAGTTAGAAAGCTAATAAAATACATTCTAATCCAGTGGACAGTAACATCCAGTTCAGTGTGTCAGGGAAGGTTCCATCTGCACTCTCTTGAAAGCGGAATGGAACGTCATGAGAGGGGAGGCACTGGAGTATAAGGTGGGAGGGTTTCTGGTGCAGATCTGCAGAAGGGCTAGAGAAAGTGTTGCCATGATCAGGACTTGGCTGTGGGAAGATCTACTTTAGCATTAAGCGTGTGGAGTGTGCATGGATGTGGGAGGGGGAGAGAGCCCTGGGAGCCTTGTCAATAGTTCGGACTATTGGTCACCTGAAGGTTGCTGGTGACAAGGGGAAGAGGGAGGAGCCAGAGTCGACAGACTGTGGGTGAGGGTGGACAGCTCCGGGAGTTGATTGTTTAGTGTGAGAAGAAATCATCAAAGGTAACGCCAAGATATCAGCAAAAGAAGATGAAAAAGAAGTATTTAGAGGAAAAGAATACAGTTTCGTTTTAAACAGCGTTGAGTATGAGATACCAGGGCAAAGCTAACCCTGAGTCCCAAGAAGGATACTGGAGTGCAGCCGGAGATTTGAACTTAGGGCTAGCAAATGCTCTGGCCTAAAGTTTAGGCCATGAATGTGGGAATAAATTCCAAGATGGCTTTTGTGAACAGAAAAAAAGAGAAATGGAAGTTTGGGGAATATTTACAATGATTGATTTTAAAAAGAGAAAGATAATGAGTACCATCAAAGGAAGACAAGAAAAGGGGGTCTGAGAAGTAGGAGGAAAACCAGGATAGTGCAGAGAGACCATCAGGGAGGAGGGTCAGCAGTGTTGGGTGCTGCAGACACCAAAGATAGGCAGCTTCCTGGTGGCTGTCAGGAGAGCAGTCCGGTGCATCCCAGAAACACCATAAAGAGGGGTTCAGGAGCAAACAGAGCATGAATGGAAAGCCACAGTTATGAACTACTTTTTAAAGAAGTTTAATGATTTAAAAGAAATAAACAAGTAACACAAAAAGCAAAGTCATGAATATTTTTATGATACAGGAATCCCAAGTCCATTTATAGGCTGAAGAATAAAAACCAGTGTTAAGGGAGGCTGCAATTAAACAGGCAAGGTGAGAGAGAATTAGAGCTCCCATTTTGCAGGGCAATTGGCATGATAAATATATGTAAATGAAATTTGAAGTCAATTACCCAAGCCCGAGGAATCAGTAACTTTATTAGTTCTTTCTCTACTTCCTTCCAACATTGCGTTCTCTTTTTTTTAGCTAATAAGAACCAGTGTTTTTTTCATCCTCATCCAATGATATTTTTCTATTTATCTTCAGATAGAGTGGGAGGGAGGGAGAGAGAGAAACATCGATGTGAGAGGGACACATCGACTGGTTGCCTCCCGCACGACCCGACCAGGGCCGGGGACGAACCACAACCGAGGTATATGACCTTGACCGGAATCGAACCCGAGACTCATTGGTCCGTGGGCCAATGCTCTAACCACTGAGCCAAACTGGCCAGGGCAAGAACCAGTGTTTTGAAAGAATTGTTACAGGTCTTCGGATGCCTTCACAAATAGTCACTCACCCTCCGTAATCTCTGAGCATTCGGCAGAGGACAGTATCATACTTGGAGCATTTACATTTTCTACAAATTTTTCAAACAAGTTATCTCAAAGCATAATTTTGTAAAAATGCCACATTCCGTGAACTCCTTTCTTGACAGGTCCTATTCAGGCAGCTCTGTAGTAATTAGTAGCAAACCTACGTGTTGTTCTCAGGTACCGCTTCACTGTCACAAGACATCCTCAGGTTCAGCATTCGTGGGATTCTCTGAAACGTTTTACTTACACTGTATTGCTTTTCCGTTGCTCAGAGACATCCCTAAGGCCACTGTCACCTGGACACACAGTATCTGCAGTTTCTTCGACTTTAAGACGGTGCTCTGGAACCAACTAAATCAATGTTTCTTTGCTCTGCTATTAAATTACCTGTAAAGCTAATTTTAAAAATAGTTTTATTACTACTGTAAGATACATAAACAACCACATGGAAGAATTTTGAATATGAGTCTTTATAATTTCACAAGGAAGAATGAATTCCATGTCAACATAAAAATGGGCCTTGAGGAGTTTTTCCTGTCCTCTCCAACTCCAAAAACTAACTTCCTCCTACTCATTTATCCTCAGTGGTTTTAGGTAGGTTCACGTTGCCAGTTTTATTCCAAGATTTCATGCGGTATTATTCCAGGCCATGCATAATTTTTAAGAAAGGTTGGTTTGGCACCTAGAACACCACATGAAGAATTTCAAGTAATAGTAACTAAATTAACTTTGTCATTTTGTTTTTTGCTGTAATCATTTCGTTTCCTGTATAATCAGTTATTGTCTCTTTGCCTCATATCTCAACTGGGTACTTGGATATAAAATAGAGGAAGTGTATATAAATTTGAGCTACAGAGCTTAATTCCATGTCTCATGGAAAATACACATGCAAATTCTGAACTTCAGCCATTAGATGTGAACCTTGGGGTCCCTCAGGGAATACTGTAGGTCTCTCCAGGCAGGCCTGGGTGCTTTTTTCCAATTTTAAGAACACCCCCAGAAATCTAGCCTTTTCCATTTTATTCCTGACCTGAAGGTCCCAGAGGGGTGATTGGATCCCGGCTCCTGGGGTTAACATGCTGGGACTCTCACCAGCAGGCTTGCTGTCCTTGGGCAGTGATACAGGCAGAGGCTTTAGGCAGAGGGCAGCCCTCCCTCCAGAGGAGCATTCTTAACCTGGAGGCCTTAAACTCCACTGGTAGCGTGACTGGGCCTCCTCTAAGAGTCTGTGAACTTCCTGAGATGTGCCCACATGTATGCATGCTTATGTGTTTGCTGTTCTGGGACATAAGTGCGTAACTTTCATTAGACTAGGGTCACAGAACTATAAGAATCAAAGAACCACTTCCCCAGGGCATATCCCAATCAGAATCTGCATCTTCAAACCTGGCCCCCATGCTTAAACTAAGAAACCAGGAGGAGAAGTTGGCCTCGAACATCCAAAGGCAGACTGACTCCTGAAGCTCTTTCGGGTCCCTTCAATGTGCCTGCAGGGCAGGGGCAGGTATGATAACAGACTTCTAAAGCTATTTCTGGAACATGTTGGTAATGGACTAATTTGCAACATAGGTTGCTCAGAAAATGTTTTTTCACCCCCATGGTCTAGTTTTTGCTCTTTTTAATGTGAACTTCAGCCTATGAATGCATTTGCATGCCTTTACTTAACCTCCCCATGTTTCCATTTCCTCATATGCATAATGAGAATAAAAACAGGATTGGTCTCATTGGGTTATTTTAAGAATTAGATGGAATTCTGCATGTAAAGCCCCTAAAACAGCATCAGACAGCAGCCAGCACTCAGTGAATCTGAGCATTAGCTATAGTTTAAGTGTTTTAAATTATTAAGTAAATATGCACTAAAATTGATGCAATGTGAAGGGAGGTTGTGGCAAGTGCCCCCTCCCTCCCCCTGAAGTGACAGAGACAGAAGCTTGGGTCGTAGGAGGAGGGCATGTGGGGATCCGTCACCCTGCGCACTCCAGGACAAGGCCACGGCCCCTCTTGTCCCTTCTTGGAGTCAGGGCTGGGGCGACAGGGAAGCTCACCTTCTTTTACTCCCCCATGTGTCTCTGGTTTTTCTGTAAAACTGGAAGAGGACTAATAGTCACTAAACAGGTACCTACTCTGTGTCAAATCCATTTCATCGTTCTTACAAAACACCCCATCTTACAGATAAGGAAACTGTGACACAGAGAAGTTTAAAAACAAAACTTTCTGAATGTTTTCTTCTTGGTATAGGGAAGGTTTAAAGTATTATTTATATTATAGTATTAATCTATTAATATTAAGTTCCTTCTTGTCCTCAAGTGCATTCTAATCAATGAGAGATTTTCATATTACAGAGAATGGATTTGTGTCTATCTCATTTCAGAATACACTGCAGACCCTGTGCCGGCCTCTACCAGGCACCTGTAAGAGTCCTTTAACTGTAGCCACCTTCCAGCCCTAATACCTGGAGAAGCCAAAACATCAGGTCCTTAAAACGGCAAACAGCTCTGCTGCACATCACAGAGCCCTTTCCAAAGAGATATACTTACAACCAACGGAATGCACCTTTTATCTTTTTGAAAGACAGTCTGCCCGATGGCTTCACAGTATTTTGAAATAATTCAAAATAGAGGTAAAGTCAGGAGAGTAAATGTGTTTCACTGAAGAGGAGGATTGCTCTTAATCACCTAGCTCACTTACCTTCTTCCATTCTGAAGCAGGTTGTAGTAGTTGAAAAATATATCAAGATATTCAGTAAGACTTGTTGGCTCATTGTACCTGTGAGTCCTTCCTGTCCCGTGGTGCCCACATCGTTTTTGGTAACGCGTGGAGATAATCTCAGACATTTGCTTGTCTTTACTCCTGAGCACTTTCGCTGCTGGGTGTAGAATTCCAGAGACACATGGGTATGAAACTTGAGCTGCAGGTCTCTTAGTACTAGTTGCAGATCAAATACTCAACTAGATTGTGTGCAAGTCTGTATAAATCCCAAGTCAGAGCTTTAAAATAATAAGTTGGAGTCATTATTTCTGCATCTCATATGCAGTATTTCTAAAATCATATGTTGATGGCTAATCAGCAGAATCCAAAGACACAAATTAGGTGGTACAATATTTACAGAGAAAATATATGTGTCGCTTGAAAAGCAAAGATCCTCGATCCTCAGGGTTACAGTCCCACAGGAAAAAAAAAAAAAAGATAGCAGTTGCAATCTGAACTGTCAACACTGTAGCCAAGAAAGGAATGAATAGAACAGTAGAAAAAGAGAGCTTTAAGACAGAACTTCTTGGTTAAAGGAGTTTGGGCCTTCAAGAAATATGTTTGAGAAGATTCAGAAGAAATACTAGGTAAGATGAATTATTATTCCTGTTCCTCAAATAACATTCTAGCGGTTGAATTATTAAATGCTTATTTTGGCCAGGTGGAAGAATTTGTGAGGGCAGAAATCGTGTCTGTCTTATTCACTGCTGGATCTTGAGCAGAGTACTTTTTGCTGAGCCGTAATAGGTGCTCAGCAAAAACTTGTTGTACGAATGAATGAGGTCGAGAGAACTGAGCAAAAGTAAGAGTACAGTGCATTTGTGAGCATTTCACCCATTTGTAAAGTAGAGCCACGGATTCCTCCCCCCCACCCCACCCCCCATTTAGCAGACCTGCAAACGAAGTGCGTCCCAGATCCCCTCTGGTTTTTATGCTGGGAAAACAGAATCGCTTTCTGTCAGATGTAGGCTGCTACATGTTTTGATTCTAGTAGCAATATGGCAGGGTTAAGGTCGACTTTGTAGTATAATCTGGTGCCTGTTTTTGATAGATATCATTAAAATAGATACTTATTTTCAAGATGCTTAAACAGATGATTAGAGGAAAGCCCCAGCAAACCTTGAAACAACAAAAAGGAAAGGTCTTCCTACTCCCACCTCCCATGACTGTACCATCCTGCACAGTTTTCTGCAACCCCACACCCTCCTCCTGGTTTCACCCTTTTCCTGGGTCTCACCTTTGTCTAGAGAATACAGTATGTGACTATCAGTCTAGCAAGGAGACAGTTCTGGGAAAACCCACCCCCACGTGGTCCTCTTAAGCGTCTCTTATGGGAATGGCATGATTCGACCAGCAGCAGGCAGAGCTTGGCATAGAATCTTAGTGCCCTCCTGCTGGAAGGGCCTCGAGAGAGTTCTTCATGCCCACCCTCACTCAACTGGCTGGACAGTAGAGGGATGTGTAGGAAAACAAGTTCCTGGCTGAATGAATAGTGGATTAAATGAATGAGAGATGAGTTCACTCCTCCAGAAGTCTCTGCCATCCTACATGAATAAAAAGCTAACTTTGAAGCCACGCTGCTCTCCGTGGCACAATTTTGTATATACTCAGCGCTGGAGCGCGGTGACCATCTGCTGCCAGTGCATAGGACTAAGGAAGTATTGGGGTGGGTAGGAGGCGGCCAAGAGGGAAGAAAAGAGACACTTAAAACGAGCTAATGATCTCCTTTGTGTTGGAGTCTAGATTTCAGAACATCAGTCTTGTACTTCAAGAACAAAAACACCAGTGTGTCTTAGACCACACCAGGCGCCGGCACATCAGATAAGACCTGCGCTGTGTGGTGTTCAGGCACCGAGCCTCAAGAAACTCTGAAAGTGAAATTAAAGGAGCAAACTGAGGAAGCTGAAAGGCGAAAAAGCTTAGGGGAAAACGCAACCAGATGGGCTCTGCAGATGTGTGTCTTCAGGGTTACCGTAGTTCAAAAATGAATCTGCTAATGAAAGGGTCGAAAATGCTATGGATCCCAGAATGTAAGGGTCTTTGGAAGCAATGAGACACTTCTCCATCCGCTCTTAGTACATGTGATCCTTGAGTGGAATCTTGGGGTGAAAGAGACCTGGCTGTTGTGCATTGTTGTGGATGTAAACAGCTGAGTGTTACCAGCGGCTGTACCAGAGGCACAACAGCCAAGCTAGTGAGACCAGAGGACATCTCTGAAAGGCAGGGAATCGCTCACAGAGCTCTCCGTAGTTTCCCTAATGTTATCTGTATAAATAGGCGTTTTGGGCACAGAATCGTATTGATAATTTATATACTGAAATGACATGTCAGAGAATACTAGTTAAGCTGGGGGACATACACTAGTGAAAAAATCATACAGTAAAGTTAACTTTGCCTTTGGAAAAGATTCGCTAATGGGTTAAGCTCGACATTTGAACGCAAGTATTGTTATATATTCAGTAGTGGTTCTGGATCTCAAGTTTGAGCAATTCACAAGGTGGGGAGGTAGAAATCCTTTCAGCTGTGCAAGGAAAGAATCTCTTCAGATATGTATGTCATATAAATGTAGAAGCATTGAGAATCCTAGGCATGCAAAGCTCCCTTTAGGGAGCCCAAAGCGATTGCCCAGCAGTGGGTCACACTTGGTGCTTGGAGTGGTGGAATCAGTAAATATCTGTTAGCTGTATGAGCTCTGTCCTTGACTCCTATCTGCCATCAGGGACAAGTCACACAACTGGGGCTCAGCCAGTTAGAATATCAGCAACATCTTCCATCTCTCTCATGTATGGTTTCTCTTCCTAGCCGCACTGTGCCTCCTTATTCTGTACTGTGTGTCCACAGCAGCCCCGTGAAGCACAGCGTCTTTATTTCACAGGTGGGATAACGGGTCCACGCAGGAATAATGGAATCCTTTGTCTTTCAATATGCAATAAGTGATCATCATTATATGGCCCAGCTGCTTGTACGATTTTTTTTTTACATTATTTCAGGTTTCCCAGGTATAGGACGTATTTTATCTTTCTCATTATTATTTTTAATTGGTTTTCAGAAAAGTTGAGATTAAAAAAACAGAATCTAACAAATATCCCATGGAGATATTTGGTGTTCTCTTTATTTCAAGAATAAATTAGGACCTTCTCTGTTCCTCTCTCCTGGCTCGCTCTGTAGATTGTCAAAATCCCATGCCAGTTTTCAAACGAAAAAGGGCTCATTCTAATAGCTGGATCACAGTCCCCTCTACTGAGGAAACAGTCTTACAATTTCATGTCTGGAACCTGTAAAAGTTCCTTTTGGTTATAAAATTTACAGTTTGACCTGAACGTTTTTAACCAGTACTAATATGTGACCTGGTTGTGAGTTCAGCAGTAAATTTATATTCAGTATGTGAGAGGCCAAAAAGAAAACTAATGTATTCTATTCTCTCTGGTGACCTATACTAAATATTGCATATTTACTTTGTAAATGAGGACACCCAGTGGCCACCAAGTGAAAATACTCTAAACAATCCCTGACATTGTTTAGGCAAATATAAAAATACCCATTATCAAAGTTGATTGATAGGTATCTCTGTAACGTCTATTACCAAGCAGTTTAGCTTCCCTCAGGTAGGCCAGAGTGGTGGGAGTTTGGCCTGATCATTTTTTTTTTTTTAATCCTCACCCAAGGATATTTTTCCATTCATTTTCAGACAGAGTGGGAGGGGGAGAGAGAGAGAGAAACATCAATGTGAGAGAGACACATTGATTGGTTGCCTCCCACACGACCCTGACCAGGGCCAGGGACCTAACCGCAACCGAGGTACATGCCCTGACCACAATCAAACCACGACTCTGGCCCACAGGCTGATGCTCTAACCGCTGGACCAAACCAGCCAGGGCTGGCCTGATCATTTTTATATCATATCACAGATTGCTTTTTTTCTCTCTTAGGGTTGGTTACAAGATATGGCTCAGCTTTGAGTTCCACTGAATTCTCAGCTGACAGAAGGGCCCATTGAGGTGTCTGTTGGGGGAAATGGAATCATGAAGATGGGGACAGTATGGTGTGTCAAAAAACACACATGAATGAGCATTGTTTGTGGGAAACTCAATGAACACATAAAAAATAGAACTGTGGCTATTCCTTGATGAGAGGGATAGAGTAACAATGGATAGGAGAAGAATATTACATGGAATTTCAGGGATGGAAAGACCTCCTGGGACTACAACATGTAGATAGACCTCAGAGAAAAGGTGCACCATGAGGTTGCCACTTATTGTCAGCATGTCTTTTAAGTGCATTGGAGACTTGATCAAACAAATACTCAGATAGGAACTACTTAGTGTAAAGAAATGTATTGGGCAGTGTGAAAGATCCATTAATTTATAGTCCCAGCCAAAGTTATAACAATGCAAGGCACTAGCCTTCTGGAAGCTTGAAGTCTTCTCATAGAGATAAGACAGACACAAATGACCAAAACAAAAACCCCACAATAATCAGTAATCTACTCTTAAGACTAAATGTGCTAATTGTGTAGAAAGTTCAGATCTATTCTTCAAAATTCAGGTGCAAGAAACATTTCCTTATTTTTCTAAAGTAAATTAAACCCAAGGCCAGCCACTAAATCAGCAAAAAATTCAGTGAAGTTCCAGGGCTCCCTTTTCCTCGCTAGACCTGTACAAGACTCACGAAATCCAGGGCGGGGTCAGACCCTTAGTCCATGGTGGTCCCCCTCGCGGACATTGCTCGTCTACTGACAAAGATGCCATTGAGCCTTGTCCATTTGACTGCCTGAAACTACTCCATTAGTTGGTTTTAGAGAAGCCCTTCACAGAGGTCCTCAAGCATGGGCCCAGCCCCAAGATCATCACTGTTAATTTCAAGTCAGTGCCTTTTCATTTGAGCCTCTAAAAGTGTGACATGCAATTACTTCACTGGAGTCGTTTGCAAGCAGAGACCGCAAACCTGTCACCTTCCCCAATTGAGGGCAAGTTGTTTTTCTACCTCTTGGGCCACCTCAGTCTAACTGTAGAGAAGGTGGATTCCAGAAACAAAGCTCTTTGTCTTGAGGCTTTGTTTTTAGGTCCTAACTTCAGATTTGGGCTCTGAAGCCACAACTCCCTAGGGCAAGGGGGCCCAGAACTGTATACAAGGCTTGGCCTTTCTTAATTGCCTTATTATTATGAAAGTTTCCTAACTCAGTGGAGTTAAAAAATAATAATAATAATATTAGCTTATTACCTCACCAAGCAATGGGAACTAGGAAAAAGGAACCCAGGATGGACTCCAGTAATCAAAGAAGTCTCCACAGAGAAGGAAGAACTTTGAATAGGGTTCTCGAATGGTTCATAAGACGTGGTAAGTAGAGAAAGCACAGTAATTTCAGAACTCAGGACAAATTCAGCAGAAGAAGAGAAGGAAGAATGGATATAATACATGCAAGGGATGGCAAATGTCCAGCCTCTTGGATTAGCAGAGATTTTTTTCACTGAAATAAGATGAAATAATTCGATTACTACCTGTAGCTACAGAAGACTCTTAACAGCTTAATATCTTTTCCCCTATAATATAAAAATAATATAATAAAAATTTAAAATATATATAAAGAATAAAAAAATAAAATACCTTACACCTTAGTAGAACAATTTCAAAGTATGCCTTCTCGTTCACTTTTTGTTGTTGTTGTTGTTAATCCTTGCTCGAGAATATTTTTCCATTGATTTTTAGAGAATGCAAAGGAGGGAGGGAGGTGGAGAGAGAGAAAGAGAGAAACATCGACGTGAGAGAGACACATATATTGGTTGCCTCCCACACCTACCCCAACCGGGCCAGGATTGAACCTGCAACCCAGATACGTGCCTTTGACTGGGAATCAAACCCAAGACCCTTCGGTAGGTGGGCTGACACTCTAACCACTGAGCCACACCAGCCAGGGCTCTCCTTCAGTTATTTACCAGTGCCTCCCAAGGTTTTAAGTTCTGACAACACTTATATAGGATCTTCATCCCAGCGTGAGCCAAAAAGGAACTCACATCGTGTTTTTTCTTAAGGAAATCCTGCGCCTGGTTCTCTAATGGATCGCCCTGGGTGGGCTGTTGAGATGTAGTTTCAGCTACTTTCTTAAACTGGCCACATTAACTTACCACTGTGCTAGTCATCCAATGAAACAGTTACCTTTTTCCTTGGCTTTTCTTTGTTGCTTTGAGATAGAAAGCCTCATTCCTCAGTGAAGCAATCCAGCATGGCTCAAGTCCACACCTTCCACGGAGAAATAGTGCAGCCCCTCCTTCCAACAAACAGCTACGCTTGAAAACCGGTTGTCACTTTGGAAGCAACTTATTTTTTCTAGGAAGACACAGTCAAAAGCAATTGCAAACCTGTGCAACACAGAGGACAAAAGGAATTCTGTGAATTGGGAAGCTCTGATTATTTTCATCAAGCTTTTTCTAAATGACACTATGGGGTTCTCTATTTTCTCAATCATTGAAGTTCAGTTAAGTAAAAAAAAAAAAAAATTAATTTCTTACCTAACTATACTTGATCACCAACTGATGATGTTTTCAAGGGGAGGGAAAAGTACCATTCCTGGGAATTATGCTTGATATATTTAAACTCACTAGAGTTAAAACTTTATTTTTCTTTTAAAATAAGTATATGATGATGTAGAGATCAATAAAAGAACATGTTAATAAGAAGATGCTGGTTTTTATATAAAACTTTTTAAATTTATAATTTCTTTTCAAGCAAAATAAAGGACAGAACTTATTAACTGTACATTTGAATATATGGATCCTTCTCTAAAGCCTATGCAAAGCTAAGTTCAGACTGCATACTTTCTGAATTTAAGTAGATCCTTTTGTTCACTTTTGTATCCCACCCACAGATGTAGCATCTCTGTGTTTTTGTTCCCCAGATTTAGTGAACAAAGGAAAAGGTTATAATAGGGCAGCAGCTAAATTTGTAAGGAAAGAGCTTTAGAAAAAAAAAAATCAAACTCCTAAAAGGTGTCTCAAAAGGTTTACGATATAAGAGGATTTAAAGGCATCAACCTCAGATTTCACTGACTTTTCTCCTTCGTCTCAGCAGGTCCTCCCTCTTCAAGAAGCCATTTCATTTCAGCTTTAGAATGAGGGCATAGGTGTCTCTCAGAATGTTGTCTAGAATTATAGCTATCCAGTGCCTTTGTTCACAGAGTTAAAACTTGGCTTTCACAAGAGAGTAAAGAAGATGTTTGAACTTCCAATGTTTTATTCCGCTGGAATCAGATGCTCAAAGTATAGAAATTCAGAAAGCATGTAGCTTGATTATACCCCAAACTGAATATTTAGAAGTCGTTCAATAAGTTGATAGTCAATTGCTTGCTGATTGTTTGATTATATTCTCACCTCCTAACTACAGGTATTTAAGTTAACTTAAAAGAATTTTCAATAGATTAGTAAATATGTAGGAAAATTTCTTTTTTTTTTTACCATTTTTAAAATTTTTATTTTTTAAATTACAGTTGGCATTTAATATCATTATATTAGTTTCAAGTGTACAGCATAGTGGTTAGACATTTATATAATTTTGAAGTGATTCCTCCATAAGTCTAATACCCACTTGGTACCATACATCGTTGTTACAGTATTACAATATTACTGACTATATTCCCTTTGCTGTACTTTCTATCCCCAATACTGTTTTGTAACTACCAGTTGGTACTTCTTACTCCCTTCACTTTTTTCACCCATCCTCACCACCCACCTCCCATCTGGCAACCATCAGTTTGTTCTCTGTATCTATGAGTCTGTTTCTGTTTTATTTGTTCATTTGTATTGTTCTTTAGATTCTACATATAAGTGAAATCATATGGTATTTGTCTTTCTGTGTCTGACTTATTTCACTTAGCATAATATCCTCTAGGTCCAGCCATGTTTTGCAAATGGTAAGATTTCATTGTTTCTTATGGCCAAGTAATAATCCATTGTATATATGTGCCACTGTTTTATCCAATTGTATATTGATGGGCACTTAGGTGGCTTCCATACCTTGGCTATTGTAAATAATGCTGCAGTGAACATACAGATGCATATCTTTTCAAATTAGTTTTGGATTTCTTCTAATATATACCCAGAAGTGGAATTGCTGAGTCATAAGGTAGTTCAATTTTTATTTTTTGAGGAATGTCCATACTGTTTTTCATAGTGGCTGCACCAATTTGCAATCCCACCAGCAATGCAAGCATTTTCCCTTTGTTCCACCCCCTCACCATCACTTGTTGTTTGTTGATTTATTGATGATAGCCATTCTGACAGGTATGAGGTGATATCTCTTTGTGGTTTTAATTGGTATTTCCCCAATGATTAGTGATGTTGAGCATCTTTTCGTACGTCCATTGTCCCTCTATGTTCTTTTTGGAGAAATGTCTGTTCAGGTTCTCTGCCCATTGTTTTTTTAATCCTCACCCAGGGGTATGTTTTTACTGATTTTAGAGGGTGGACAGGGGGAGAGAAAGAAACATCGATGTGAGAGAGAAATATCGATCAGTTGCCTCCCATACACACCCACAGCCTACTTATGTGCATTGAACCCACAACCTTTCGTGTACAGGCAGAGCCCTGGGTATTTCTTTATGCAATTGTAAATAAGATTGTTTTCTTAATTTCTCTTTCTGATCATTTTTTATTGGTGTGTAGAAATACAACTGATTGCTGAATATTGATTTTGTATCCTGATACTTTACTGAACTCATTTAACAGTTCTAGCAATTTCTTGGTAGAATCTTTAGCATTCTCTCTATATAGTATCATGTAATCTGCAAATCCTGACAGTTATACTTCTTCCTTTCCAGTTTGGATGCCTTTTATTTCTTTTTCTTATCTGTCTGCTGTGGCTAGGACTTCCGGTAATATATTGAGTAAGAGTGGTAAAAGTGGACATTTCTTGTGTTGTTCCTGATGTTAAGGAAAATGCTTTCAGCTTTTCACCATTGAATATGATGTTAACTGTGGGTTTGTCATATGGCCTTTATTATGTTGAGGCATGTTCCCTCTATTCCTAGTTTGCTGAGAGTTTTTATTATAAATGGATGCTGGATTTTGTCAAATGCTTTTTCTGCATCTATGATACGATTATATGATTTTGATCTTTCATTTTGTTTATGTGGTGTTTCACATTAATTGATTTGTGGATATTGAATCAAGCTTGCATCCCAGGAATAAATACCACTTGATCATAGTGTATGATCTTTTTAATGTATTGCTGAATTCTGTTTGCTGATATTTTGTTGAGGATTTTTTAAATCTATGTTCATCAGGGATATTGGCCTATAATTTTCTTTTTGTTGTTGTTGTGTTTTTGTCTGGTTTTGGAATCAGGAAAACACTGGCCTTGTAAAATGAGCTTGGAATCCATCCCCCCTTTTGAATTCTTTGGGAATAGTTTGAGAAGGACAGGTGTTAATTCTTTGAATATTTCGTAAACTTCACCTGTGAAACTAGGACTTTTGTTTGTTGGGAGGTTGTTTTTTTTTTATTACTGATTCGATTTTGTTAGTAGTTATTGGTCTATTCATATTTTCTGTTTCTTGGCCTAGTCTTGGAAGATTGTACACTTCTAGGAATTTATCTATTTTTTCCAGATTGTCTGATTTGTTGCATATAATTGTTCATAGTATTTTCTTATAATCCTTTGTATTTTGGTGGTGTCAGTTGTAACTCTCCTCTTTTATTTCTGATTTTATATATTTGGGTCCTCTCTCTTTTTTCTTGATGAGTTTAATTAAAGGTTTATCAGTTTTGTTTATCTTTTCAAAGAACCAGCCCTTACTTTCATAGATCTTTTCTATTGTTTTGGAGTTTTTTTAGAATCTGTTTTGTTTATTTCCACTCTGATCTTTATTGTTTCCTTCCTTCTACTCACTTTGGGCTTCGTTTGTTGTTGTTTTTCTAGTTTTTTTTAGGTGTAAGGATGGTTTATTTGACACTTTTCTTGTTTCTTGAGGTAGGCCTATAATGCTATGAATTTTCCTCTTAGGACTGCTTTCACTGTGTCCCATAGGTTTTTGGGTTGTTGTGTTTTTATTTTCATTTTTCTTAAGTGAAAATATTTTGATATCTTCCTTGATCTCATTGTTAATCCAGTCATTGTTTAGTAACATGTTAGTTAGCCTCCATGTATTTGTGTGTTTTTCCATTTTCTTCTGGTAGTTGATTTCTAGTTTCATACCATTGTGGTTGAAGAAGATGCTTGATAGGATTTCAATCTTCTTAAATTATGGAGACTTGTTTTGTGACCTAACATGTAGTCTATCCTAGAAAATGTTCCATGTGTACTTGAAAATCATTTGTGAAATGCTCTAAATATATCAATTAAATCCATCTGGTCTAAAATGCCATTTAAGGCCACTGTTTTCTTTTTGATTTTCTGTCTGGGTGTTAAAGTCCCCTACTGTGACTATATTACTATCACTCTCTCCCTTTATGTCCACCAGTATTTGCTTTACATATTTAGGTGCTCCTACATTGGGTGGGTAAATGTTTAGGAGGGTTATAACCTCTTGTTGGATTAATCCTTTTATCCTTATGTAGTATTCTTTGTCTCTTGTTATAGCCTTTGTTTTAAAGTCTATTTTGTCTGATACAAGTATTGCTATCCCAGCTTTTTTTTGTTTCCATTTGCATGAAATATCTTTCTTTATCCTTTCATTTTCAGTCTGTGTATGTCTTTCAATCTGAAATGGGTCTCTTACAGACATTATATATATATACATATTTCTTATCAGCCACCCTGTATCTTTTGATTGGAGCACTTAATCCATTTACATTTAAAGTTATTATTGATAAGTATGTTGTTATTTTCAATTTGTTATTCATATTTATGGGCTTTTTTTTCTTTTGTTCTTCTTCTTAAAGTAGTCCCTTTAACATTTCTTGTAATACTGGTTTGGTGGTGATGAATTCCTTTAGGTTTTTCTGGTCTGGGAAGCTCTTTATCTCTCCTTTGTTTGTAAAGGAGAGTACTTTACTTGCTGAGTAAAATAATCTTGGTTGTAGGTCCTTGCTTTTTATCACTTTGAATATTTTGTGCAAATCCCTTCTGGCCTGTAAAGTTTCTGATGAGAAATCAGCTGACAGTCTTATGGGAGCTCCCTTGTAGGTAACTGCTTTTCTCTTGATGTTTTTAATATTCTTTGTCTTTAACCTTTGGCATTTTAATTACATTTCTTGGTGTGGGTCTCTTTGAGTTCATTTTGTTTGGTACTTCCTGGACTTGTGTGTCTATTTCCTTCACAAGTTTAGGGAACTTTTCAGTCATTTTTTTCATCAAGTAGATTTTTCTTTTCTTTTCTTTTTTTATTCCTTACCCGAAGATATTTGTCTTATTATCAGATAGAGTGGGAAGGAGGGAGGGAGGGAGAGAGAGAAACATCCATGTGATAGAGGCACATCGACTGGCTGCCTCTTGCACTACCCAACCAGGGCTGGGGACGAACTGCAACCGAGGTACATGCCCTTGACTAGAATCGAACCCATGACTCATTGGTCTGCAGGCCGATGCTCTAACCACAGAGCCAAACCGGCCAGAGCTCATTTTCAATTCTTTGCTCTCTCTGATCTCCTTCTGTTACTCCTATAATGCGAATGTTGTTACGTTTAATATTGTCCCAGGATTTCCTTAAAGTGTCCTCATTTTTAAATGTTCTTTTTATTTTTGCTGTTCTGATTGGGTGTTTTCTGCTACCTTGTCTTCCAAAACGTTAATTTAATCCTCTGCTTCATCCAGTCTGCTCTTGATTACTTCTAGTATGATCTTTATTTCAGTTACTGTATTCTTAATTTCTGACTTTTTTTATGGTTTCTATGTCTCTTTATGTTTCCTATCTCTTTATTGAGGTTCTCACTGAGTTGATCTAGTCTTCTAAGTACATTGAGCATCCTATAATCAGTGTTTTTAACTCTGTCTGGTAGATTGCTTACCTCCATTTGATTTAGTTCTTTTCTTGGAGTTTACTCCTATTATTTTGTTTGGGGTATATTTTTTGTCTCTTCACTTTGGCTGCCTCTGTGTGTTTGTTTCTATGTATTAGGTAGATCTGCTACATCTCCAAGTCTTGGCAGGGTAGCCCTATGTAGTAGGTGTCTGGTGGGGCTCAGTGGCACAGTATCCCTGTACACATGAGCTTAGTGCTCTAGGAGTATCTCTTGTGTGGGTTTTGTGTGCCCTCCTGTTGTAATTTATCTTTCATTGCTGCTTGCTCACCATTAGGTGGGATTGACCTTTAGGCTGACTGGCTGTGAGGACTAGCCATGCCCATAGCATGATCTGACCCCATGGAGTAAGATTCACCCCAGTGGGGATCTTGTGCCTGCCAAGATCACCCTTTGGGTATGCCATTTGTGGAGCCATTCAGGTGGTGCTCTATTGTGGTCTGAAGCCGGCCACCGGATTGTTGGTTTTGTGGCCTCTTGGGAAGTGTTCCAGTGCAGGCTGAGGTCAACCACTGCCTGTGCCTGACCCAAGGCCACCTGGTAAAATTTACTGAGCGATCTATGGTTGACAGCTGCATGTGCTGGGCCCAGAGGTACATGGGAGATGTCACACTGCAACTCAAAGCCAGCTGCCACCCGTGCCAGGCCTGGGACCACTCAGCAAAAGGCACAGTGCACACTGAGGCCAGCCACCACTTGCCTGGGCCTTCAGACCTTGGGGAGCTTTTAAGAAAGCTTGTAGCATGGACCAAGGCTACCCATGAGGCAAAGCTGCTAAAAGAGCCAAGGGCAGTGTGTGAGTTGAGTGGAGCATGGTCTCAGGGAGTCACCAGGGTAGGACTAGCAGTGTTGACCAGGTTAATGCAGATTTAGATTTGGCCTTACCTGCCCCTGTAGGCTCAGAGGTGGGAGTGGGGCTGACACAAGGACAATGATAGCCCTCATCCTGAAGCCACACAATTCATTTTATACTCATAAGCTCTAGTGCCTTTTGAGCTACTGTCCCTTCGCTGGAGGTCAGGGTGAGTGCCTGTGAGTGATTGATTCTGTGTGTGGGCTCTTTAAGAGTATGCTTTGATTTCCAGCAGCCCTCTGTCTCACTGGAGGGGAATCCCTGCAGTGTTGGGTGGGGTAAGGTCTCAGGGAGTCACCAGGGTGGGGTGAGCAGTATTTTCCCCATTTATGCAAATTCATATTTGGCCCTGAGTGCCCTGCAGGCTGCATGGGGGTTGGGGAGCTCAACACCCGGACAGTGGTAACCCCACGCCACTCCAAGCCATACAATTCAGTCTCTCCCCATGTCTCTGGTACCCTTTGAGCTGCTGAAGCTCAGGGTGAGTGCCTGTGAGCAAGTGAATCTGTGCTCAGGCCCTTTAAGAGGACACCTGGGATTCCAGCCACTCTCTTGGGACAGAATTGCCACTGTTCTTCACAGCCAGGTATTGTGGGCACTACTCTTCCCCGCACTGGATCCCTGGGCTAGGGAGCCTGTTATGGGGCTAAGACCCCTTGCTCCTTGGTGGGGACCTCTGCAGCTGAAATATCTCTCCCAAGTCTCAACTACCACACGTGGGTGTGGGATCAGCCCATTTTACTCTGCACCCTCCTACCATTCTCAAGGTGGCCTATTCTTTGCATCCTTAGTTATAAGAGTTCTGTTCTGCTAGTCATCAGGTGGTTCTCCACATTGATTGCTCTGGAATTTAAATTATAATTTTGATGTGGTCGTGGAATAAAAAGAGCACAGCACTTACCTACTCTGCTATCTTGACCAGAACTCACTAGAGAATGTATTTATATATAACTATAAAAAATAAATCAAAATAGATATAAAATAAGGAATTGGCATCAGAATGAGGCTGGGAGTCAATTTTACATAGAAAAGCATACCATGCTAAATGTGGCCTAACTTTGATTCTGAGCTCCAGTTATGATATTCATAGGGTCTAAAAAGAAAAAAGTAGAATCAGCTTTTCCTGGGCACTGAGGTCTGTGAGAAGTTGATTGATTAATGTACATTTCAAATAACAAAGGTCTTTAAGGATTAATTTGTTCCACTGTTTAGATTTCAGATCATATCTGGCTTTGCGGGTCCATTTACACGTGGGTATTCTCAGTAAATGTTTCACTTATAAATTGGTGAAAATTCAAGTGACCCCCAAAACAACTTCATCCATCAATCAGTTGTATTTGCAATGTTAGACACCTGGTCAGGCTTTTTTTTTTTTTTTTATTCCTTTATTGATTTTAGAGAGAGAGGAAGGGAGAGGGGGAGAGAGAGATAGAAACATGAGAGAGAACATCGATTGGCCGCCTCCTGCATGCCCCCCACTGGGGATCGGGCCCACAACCCGGGCATGTGTCCTGACCGGGAATCGAACCAGTGACCTCTTGGAGCATGGGTCGATGCTCAGCCACTGAGCCACACCGGCCAGACCCTGGTCAGGCATTTCTTAGACCCCTCCGGGAAATAACAGCAGACCTAATTTGAAATCAGGCAAACCAAAGACCGGGGCTAACTGAAGAACACTGGGAGCCTCCAGAGCCCAAGTGAAAAGGCTTCCCTGGAATTACTTCTTCCTTTGGATCTGAAAATCCCACTAGTAATGTCAACCTAGTCCCACCTATCAAACAATGGTGAAAGCTCTTTCCGGTAGTGTGAAAAGCAGGAAAGGAGGTCAGGAACGGAGAAGCGTCCAGATGGGGGATGGGCCTGAAGATCATGGGGCATGTTGTCCTGGTTCACCATTTGCCCTCTTGTTGCCCATACTTGAAGCTTTGTGAAATTTAATGGTTTAATAGAAGGGAAGAGGGAAGGAGAAGAGGAGCCAGGGAGGGAGAAAGAATGGAAAGAAGGGCAAGGAAGGGAGAGGGAAGGGCAGGGCAGCAGCCTGTTTGAAGTACTACAGAGCTTGCAGGTGAGCTGGTTTGGTTGGCTGGATTAGAACTGCATATTAATTTGTATTTACTTTTTATTCAACATGCACCACAAAATCTAATTTTTAGCAGTCAAAAAAAGTGAAAGGTTGTTTCCTAGTTCTTCTCTGGGTTTGTGTTAAATGTCAAACTGGATCCACTCTGATAAAAACCTGATTCAAACCAAATTTTGCTAAATAATAGTTGGCTTCAACAATTGTAAAACAGGTGGCTCTGTTACATCTCCCCTATTTCGGCTAGGGTGAGTGTTGTCTACATTTATCTTCTCTTTTTTTCTCTCTTCCATTTTAACCCCATTTTTATCTTTAAATCATTCTCTTCTGAAAGGTAACTTCTGCCAATTTGGCTGAGGTTGTTGAGCATATCATATAAAATAACATGAGCTCAACTCAAGTAAATGGGAAACATCAGCTCAACGGGCTGATGCGTCAGATGTAGTCATGAAGGTTGCATCTGTTTCAAAGGCTTTGATTATTGAAAGTTTTTAAGAGCTGCTTAAAGAGAGAGAATTGCATCGTCTAGTCCATGGGTCTTAACTTGGGAGACCATAGACCTGTTTGAGATTCTAATAAAAGCCACTGACCTTATTCCTATGAAAGCAGAAACATGTCCATTCGTGAAAAAAAAATGTAGATGCCCCCCTAAAGCCACATATACTTCTTAAGGACCTATAATTACTTAAAATGTGCTCCAGAAATGTTACAGTATGAATGAAAATTTAAGTAATATGAAAGACATACTCAATTACAGTATTGAGATCATAGACAGAATGATATTGTAAACACTTTAAACAAGTTAGTAATGTTTAATATCTCTGTCCAGCTAACATAAGAAGCTGTGCCTGCAAACATTGTATATAGGCTGTCCCCAACTTTTGTAGGTGGTATATTTCTGAAAATATGTTTGAAAGTCAAATTTCTGAAAGTTGAATAATTTATTTATGTTATATGAGAAGAATTCTGTTACCAATGATTTAAAAAAGACAAAACCATGATGATCTCTAATGGTTCTTGTACCCTGGGCCTAGATAATCTGGAAGATAGAGGAGAACAGTCCCTGGCAGCTGGCCCAAAGCATCCCCCTTTCCACTGAGGAATGGGTAAGTAAACAGGGCTGCTCTCCTTCCCATAGGCTGATGACTCTCTCATGGTTCACCTACAGGGACAGTGGCACCTGCCATATGCTAGGTGTCCGGAGCCGGGGTAGGAAAAAGAGGTCTTGTTCTGCCTGTCACCTTCCACTTTCAGAAGTGATTTCCCCAGTTCGCCAGCCACCCTCCCTCCAAAGACTGTGGAGAAGCCAGTGAGACAGAAAGGGGGGCCATCTGCTCTAGGTGGTGGAAACTGGGCGCACAGCCTCTGTCCTCATAGGCTCAGCAAGTAGGTGAAGTAGACGCTGAAGTGCTGTCCCTGGCAGGGCAGCAGAGGTTGATTTAGGGTGTCCAGGACCTGAGTTACCGCACGCATCCCTGTTTCCAGAGAGGAATGGCTCCCTCCTAGTGTGACCATGTGACAGCTTATGGTCATCACTAATCAGCTGATGTGTGAAAGAGCAACCTCAGCATACTACAGGCACCGAGGCACACGTGGAAAAGGGCGACGGAGGAGGCTGGGCTGTGAAGGCCTGGCCACCCTAGCCCTGTTTCATGTGCTGACCCACTTTGCTCGTGTGAGCCGGGTGGCCCAGATCGAAAGCTCCAGGGCTTTTTGGCCCTGCCGTTTGACGTAGGCCTGTTGACTTGACCGAAATTCCTATTGGTTTTCATTGGAGAGCTGGTGTTTCCTCCCAAGTCACAGAGACTTCAAATTCCCATCTCCGGCTACAGCATCTCTCACTTGCACTATTCTCATTTCATATATCCGGACTGAGGAAGGACTGGATTTCACACCTAATTAAAAGAGATTGTATTGCCTGCTGTTTCCTTTCTTGTTCATTTTCCCTTGTGCACGGGCAGCTTTTTATTCTCATGCTAAGTCCTACCCCAGACCCCTGCCGCTTAAGGGACAGAGAGCAGCTGGGTTCCTACAAAACAAGAGCTGGGCCCTCTGTCACCTATTTCAGCACAAGCAGGTTTTCCCTTCGGTGCTCACTCCGCATTGTGCTCACTCAGGGAACATAATCACTTAGAATGAATGCATGATCACTTTCTGCGGGAGAGTTCCTTGCATGTTTGCAGTGAATGCCATCGCAGGCTGGCTCTGTATTTTTACTCCCTTGAAAAGGAGATAGGTTCGTATTTTAAAACACACAGAGAACTATTTTTAATCACCTTTTTCACTTTGCCATCAGTCCTAGGTTCATACCACTGTGGGGGTTATTAGGTGGGGTGGCCTTCCCAAGTACACATCATCTTTGTAAAGTTGTATGGTTTTGTAGAGAGGTTTTTTTTTTAATTTTATTTTGAATAGCCCAAATGCCTATTCAGTGCCAATCTAGGAAAGAATGGAGTCAGCATTTTCACACCATTCCTTCCTATACAGTTCCTGAATAACCATCTAATCAAGGTTTGTTTTCAATGGGGACAAATCTTCTACAGTAGAGTATTTCAGATTTATTCCGTTGGAATCTATACATTAATGCCCATTGGATAAAAAGGACATGTTTCACAAAAGCCTAGACGTTGCTCTGCTGTGGCAGAAACTTTTTCCCACTGTATTTGTGTTAAAAAATAAAAGAAAGCCTGGGAAAGGAATTGCTCCAGCATTGTGCGCCGGAGGAAAGAGGCGCGCTTGAATGGAAAGGCAGGGTCCCCCATCGCATCTGTACCCATTTCAGCAAAACGGACTCAGCCCTCCGTGGCCGTTCGCTGCCATGCAGGACCAGTGCACTCCAGAGATGGGTAAAAAGGGTGTCTGTGAAAACCCAGCTTGTCAGGTCAGGTTGTATGTGTGCAGGCTTGAGTTCGTCTCTCTGGTTTTTAATGAAGATGGTGGTACCATTACCGCAATAACCACAGCTCAGACTGTTTAACAGATATTTTTGTGTATATGTGATTGCCTCTATAGGGTTACTTGATTGTTTAGACAGGCTCAACCACTTCAGTCAAACAAACAGTGTGAATTTTCCTCATGAAATTGTGTGTGTGTGTGTGTGTGTGTGTGTGTGTGTGTGTATGTGTGTGATAATAATGACAGTTTGGGCTGTTAACCATTTCCATCTCTAAACCAACTTCCTTCATCACTTTCAGAGTCTGCTTTTCCTCCTGTGTCCTGAAAACTAGGACAGCCCTAGATCTTTGGACAATCCAGTTTTTACTCCTCAGCAGTCCAGTGAAAGATCATCAAGGGGCATGGGTTCCAATCCGAACCCTGCCACTTGTAGCTGCGTAAAACTTTGGACAAGTCGTTTAGACACGTTGAGAGCCTCAACCTCCTTTTTTATCAAATAGTAATAGCAGGACCTGTCCTAAACGCATATAAGACTGTTGTAAAAAGTAAATGAGATGCTACATGTGAAAGAGCTTATACACTATAAAACACCACATGGATATTAATTATCATGATAATTGTGATAGAGCTTCTTCCCGGGATTATCAGAAAGAGGACATAGCCTTCCTGCTGGGCGCTGTTTGATACTTCCCTCAGAGATGGTGGTTTCATCACAGACTCAACTCATTTCAGTGGTGACGGTTTTACCACTGTGTTTAGAAAATCTACCTGTTAGTGCCAGGACAAGTTGCTTTATTTCTTGCATTGTTCCATTTTTAAACTAAAAAAAAAAGTTATTTATCAGATGACTGAGGCTATGTTGAAGTCCCAAGCCCTAGGAAGATGAACATTCATGGATATGTTTAGAAGTAGCTGGAGGACATGCTAGACAAACCTTTTCATGTGGCTTTACAGCAGACCGTGGGCACCTAAGGGCCAGACTTCATTCAGGGTCGGAGCATGCAAAAATAGTGAAGGAAATAAGAGTATGAAATCTAGAACCAACTGCCTGGGTTCAAATGCCAACACTACCACTACCTGCCTGTGTGGCCTTGAGCAGATTTCTTAATTTCTCTGGCCTCAGTTTCCTCATCTGAAAAATGGGGATAATAACACTACCTATATCATAGGGTTGTTCTGAGGATTAAATGAAATAATATACATAAAGTAGTTAGACCAGTTCTAACAGCAGTGAGGATTTGACACATGGTAAGCTAAAAAAACAAACAAACAAACAAACAACTTTGCTCTTGTTACTGTTATCATGGTACAAATGCATGGGGCACTCAGAGAGAACCTGGAATTTGGTCCGCTGACCTCTTTTCCAAATATTCCTTCCTGGGCTATCAGGGCCTTCCACTGGAGCCTTATTTGTATTTACACAGTCCTAGAGGATTCATCATGATTCTTTAATCTGGCAAAGACCATTTGTTCTACATGAATGAAAAAAAAAAAAAAAAGAAACAATAGCCTAATGAACTATTTTAGGCAAGCAACAAACCCAATGGAAGATGAAGCAAGAAGGAATTCTTTTACATAAAAATTTGTGCAAATCATATCACTGACAGTGAACAAAGACTGTAGGCATTTATTAAGTTAAGTAAATATATGTGGGGCTGACTAAATGTAAAAATGGGAACAAAAGAAATGAATGACTGTATAAAAGGATGTGGTCGCACCGACTGAGCTAGGGCAGCACGGAGATCGAGGGAAGCAAAGTAGAAGTTCCGGCTGAGCTCAGACTCCCCGAGCAGTCCTCTCTCCTAAGGCAGAGGAGAAAGAACCTGAGGAGCTGCCTGCAGGCCATTACCTCTGCGGTTCCTTCTAACAAGACACAGGGAGCTGGGTCCTAGGCCAACGATCAGTAGTACTTGGGCCACCTGGTTTTGAAAGCCCACTTACTTGGCCTCCCTCCCTCAAGCTGATTGTTCAGTCGTGAAGGCAGGAATGGGGACTCTAACTAAAGAGTGGTTTGGAGAGAGGGATTCTTTAGAGCCATTTGAGAGGTGAGGTAGAAAAAAAAAGGAAGCCCTTAGACTGCTTGTTATAGCCACCTGTTTTCTTTCTGTCTGTGACCCACATGTCACTAACATAATCCCTTGTCTGCACAGCCTGGGGCATAAAGATGGCCATGGGTCAGGCCTCTACATAGCTGACTTGCCTTCCTACTGGGAGCTGTTTGATACTTCCCTCTACCAAGGGCATAGAGAACCGAGTTACCTAGGGCGTTCATACATTCCACTCCGGGTTTAGTCCTGCTGTCCTAATTGGTGACAGTGTTCCTTCATTCTCAAAGTGCCCAGCTTGAATGGTAAATATGACCACCTGGTGTACTCAAGTCTCCCAGTTCAGTACTGCCATCTCTGACCTTAACATTCCTTCCTCATTAAGCCTCAGAAAATCCAGAAAACCGTCCTGTCACATACAGCCACCCTAGAAAGTTCCCAGGTTGTCGGAGACGAAAAGAAGAGTGTCATCTGTAGAATACTCTGTAGATACAGAAATAGCAGACAAATGCCCCTGTAGCTGGCAGATTGCATTCAGTACCCTGTCCCTCAACTGGGAAACATGGTAGCAGCTGTTTGGTGAACATCTTAAGTCTGGGTTGACTTTTCCGAGAATTTTTGTATACGTGGTGTGGATTTGGGGACTGTGCCGCATAAATTAATAAGAAGGGAATTTGTTTTTCTACTATGAATATTGTTGTAGTCTATGAATACAACAAGGAACTTGCATGAGTGGGGAAAATGTAAGCTTTCCTGGAGGACCTGGGCTTAGGCCTGTCCAAGTAGAAGTAGAGTTCCTTGAGGACAAGTCTTCCATTTGCCTTTCAGTTCTTACTTGCTGAAGTTGTGGGAGTGGCCAGCAAACCACAGGTCTGCTTAGTAGGCTACTCCAGCTGACAACCCTGGCTGAAGCTCTAGGGGATTAATAGGGATTCAGTTCCCCCAAATAGCTGGGACACTGTTGGGACACAATTCAAGGCCTTGTTCCCATAGGACATGTACCCACAGCTTGACCCCTGTGCAAACCCTGTCCATCTGCCCCAGAGCCCGCTTGTTCTGCAAAGGGGCTACTTCCAGGAGCATTGAGCATTACCCACCAGAGACCCGGCTGTGAGGAATGCAGTCAGCCAGCTCTGACCCACACCCTGTTTTGTGTCTGTTTTGCCATGCAGGTGACATCAGTTGCAAGGGGATGACCGAGCGCATTCACAGCATCAACCTTCACAACTTCAGCAATTCCGTGCTCGAGACCCTCAACGAGCAGCGCAACCGTGGCCACTTCTGTGACGTGACGGTGCGCATCCACGGGAGCATGCTGCGCGCACACCGCTGCGTGCTGGCAGCCGGCAGCCCCTTCTTCCAGGACAAGCTGCTGCTGGGCTACAGTGACATCGAGATCCCGTCCGTGGTGTCAGTGCAGTCGGTGCAAAAGCTCATTGACTTCATGTACAGCGGCGTGCTGCGCGTCTCGCAGTCGGAAGCCCTGCAGATCCTCACGGCCGCCAGCATCCTGCAGATCAAAACCGTCATCGATGAGTGCACGCGCATTGTGTCACAGAATGTGGGCGATGTGTTCCCGGGGATCCAGGACTCGGGCCAGGACACGCCTCGGGGCACTCCCGAGTCAGGCACATCGGGCCAGAGCAGCGACACCGAGTCAGGCTACCTGCAGACCCACCCGCAGCACAGCGTGGACAGGATCTACTCCGCGCTCTACGCGTGCTCCATGCAGAACGGCAGCGGAGAGCGCTCCTTCTACAGCGGTGCGGTGGTCAGCCACCACGAGACTGCGCTCGGCCTGCCGCGCGACCACCACATGGAAGACCCCAGCTGGATCACGCGCATCCATGAGCGCTCGCAGCAGATGGAGCGCTATCTGTCCACCACCCCCGAGACCACTCACTGCCGCAAGCAGCCCAGGCCTGTGCGCATCCAGACCCTGGTGGGCAATATCCACATCAAGCAGGAGATGGAGGACGATTACGACTACTATGGGCAGCAAAGGGTGCAGATCCTGGAGCGCAACGAATCCGAAGAGTGCGCGGAAGACACTGACCAGGCCGAGGGCACCGAGAGTGAACCCAAGGGAGAAAGCTTCGACTCGGGCGTCAGCTCCTCCATAGGCACCGAGCCCGATTCGGTGGAGCAGCAGTTTGGGCCTGGGGTGGCGCGGGACGGCCAGGCTGAACCCGCCCAACCAGAGCAGGCTGTGGAAGCCCCTGCAGAAAGTGGCCCGCAGCCACACCAGCTAGAGACAGGTGCCTCCTCCCCAGAAAGAAGCAACGAGGTAGAGATGGACAACACGGTCATCACTGTCAGCAACAGCTCCGACAAGAGCGTCCTGCAGCAGCCTTCGGTCAACACGTCCATTGGGCAGCCATTGCCAAGTACCCAGCTCTATTTACGCCAGACAGAAACTCTCACCAGCAACTTGAGGATGCCTCTGACCTTGACCAGCAACACACAGGTCATTGGCACAGCCGGCAACACCTACCTGCCAGCCCTCTTCACTACCCAGCCCGCAGGCAGCGGCCCCAAGCCTTTCCTCTTCAGCCTGCCACAACCCCTCGCAGGTCAGCAGACCCAGTTTGTGACAGTGTCCCAGCCCGGCCTGTCAACCTTTACTGCACAGCTGCCAGCGCCACAGCCCCTGGCCACATCTGCAGGCCACAGCACAGCCAGTGGGCAGGGCGAAAAAAAGCCTTATGAGTGCACTCTCTGCAACAAGACTTTCACCGCCAAACAGAACTACGTCAAGCACATGTTTGTACACACAGGTGAGTGCAGGCCCCCCGGAAGTCTGGCAGCCAGGGTGGGTGTGAGGGGATGGTGGGACAGGAGGGGCAGGACAGCAGGTAGAAGGGAAGGTCTGGAGTCATTTTTCAGATTTTAAAATGACCCCACTATAAGCCATCTTTTTTTTTTTAATCCTCACCCAAGGATATTTTTCCATTTATCTTCAGATAGAGTGGAAGGGAGAGAGAGGGAGAGAAACATCGATGTGAGAGAGAGACATCGACTGGTTGCCTCCCACGTGACCCCAACTAGGGCCGGGGACCAAACCGCAACCAAGATACATGCCCTTGAGTAGAATCTAACCTACGGCTCTTTGGTCCACGGGCTAATGCTCTAACCGTTGAGCCAAACCGGCCAGGGCTATAAGCCATCTTTTAGAAGCCCAACTGTGCCCCCATCATAGGAGCAAAGCACTCTGCCACCAAAAGACAAAATCACAGAAACCTTTATGGAGAGGGGTCAAATGGGAAAGAGCCTGATAAAGAATTTACAGGCACAACATCCCTTAAATACATTGAACTTTGTAAAACGTTCTTTGATCCGAGGTGTTTAGAACTGGAAATGTCCTTGGAGATCATATATCCCAGTGACCTCATTTTACAGCCCAACGTCATTAGGCAGAGCTGGGATGAGGGTTTTAGTCTGTAGTCAGTTTTATATAAACCATTACCTCGAAGAGGCCACAGCAAGGCTTGTGCAAGCTCAAGTTGCATTTGTGATCCCTGAGACGAGGAGGAATGATAGACTCATTCTATTTCCTATTGCTTATTTTCCATTTTCAACATCTGGAGACCACAGTCTGTTCTGGGTACTACGTTTCAAAAGGACAGTAGGCTAATTGGGACACATGCAGAGGAGTATGACTAGGATGATGAAGGGACTCAAAGCCATGGCATATGAATCGTGGTTGCAGGTCCTGGGATGTTCAGACTGCAGAGAAGACTCGGGCATCATATAAGCCATACTCAAGTATTCCAGCTTCAGGGACAGCGTAATGTAGTAGTTAAGTCGGAGCTCTGGAGCCAGATTGCTTGGGTTGAACTTAGGTTTAGTAACTACTGAACTTTGTCACCTTGGGGAAATTACTTAACCTTCCCGTACTTCAGTTTCCTTGTCAATATAATGGGGATAGGGTGATAGATCTTTCTCTTAAAACATTTCCTAGCACATAAGCACTCTATAGATGATAGCTATTATTAGCACTATCAACATTATTTAAATGGTTGGGAGGAAAAGGAGAGTAAACTTGTTTTGTTTGGGTCCAAAAGGTAGAACTGGACCAATGACTGGAAACAATAAGGAGATTCTTTCAACTAAATGAGATGATTGTTGACAGTCAGAGCTGCTCTAAGGTGGGATAGGCAGCCTCCAAAGGGAGAGAGTTCCTATAATTAGAGGTGTTCAAGGAGAGAACGGATGATCATTTCCTAAGCATGTTGTAGAAGGGATTCAGTCATCAGGTGAGTAGTTGGGCAGGATGGTGTTTCATCCCTGGATCTATGATTCTAGAGCTAAGATCTGATCTCCTAGTCAATGCTTTTTCCTAGCTCCATAATGGGACAGACATAGAGACAAGAAGAGACAAGAATTCCATGGATGCTCTTCTGTGGAAGGGACCACATATGTGATATGATTTCACATAGAGTCTCTTGTCCCTGAAAATACCTACTCCAACAATGATCACCACATTTGAAATTCCTATTCCGAGAGTCACTCTGCTGGTAAACCTCTGGTTCCAGAATATCCTTGTTAAAGGACAAATGAGTTGCCAGGGGAAAGTTACATATTGAACTACAGTACACAAAATCAAATTAGTTCCCCAAAGCAGCCTTGTTTCTCAGATTAGCTAGCAGGAATAGCCAGGGCATTGGACATAAAGCAGATCATTTTAAATTGGGGAATAGAAGGAAAGGACAGCAACAGACACTGAGACAAAGTGCACAGTACGGAAATGAACAGCTACACTAGAACGTTACTGAAGGTGAACTTTTCCTGCTTTGCAGTTCAACTTAAGTCAGGACATCATGTACCTTTGCATTTACATACCTTTATGCAAATCAGTTGTTTTTAAAGGTGACAGTTTTCACACCTCTAAAAAAAACATACTGATGAACTACTGAATTTAGGAAGAAAATCAGGTAGTGGTGAGTCACTATGTTGACTTGGGGTGAACGTGAATGTACTAATAACCTGAGATCAATCAAGGAAAGTTTCCATGTGGTTTGGGTATTATCATTATTTGGTAAATTAATCAAATAGTAATATTTTTATTTATGTGGCAATTTATGGTTTACAGAGTACTCTCACATAGTTTATGTTCTTTCCTCCTCTAATTAGCTGTCTTATAAACCATAAAATTAAGGATTAAGGGGGAAAAGAGACCATTTGTGCAAGTGTCTTCTCAGCCAAAGTTGACTTTGCTGGTGTTGAATAAACATGTCTAGTCTTTCCTTCCAGTAGACCTAGCAGATATGAAATTCACACATTCTAGTAGAGCACATATTGAAATAAGTCTTTAAATTCGCAACATAAAAGTTTCAGTGTATTACTAAAAATTGTCTTTTTTGTGCATAAACACATTTATCCAGTGGATTCACCAGAGGATTCTGTGGTTAACCCAAATAACTAGATTTGCCCATAAGAAAACCAGCAATGGGTTTGCACATTTATGCATCATAGATACAAAAGCTACAAGTAGAAGAATTTTATAAATGTAAGTAATGCTTAAAGTGTAGCCTTCAGATAGGCAGTAGACGATGAGGGTCCTCAGTACATTAGGAAGGTGTTTGTATTGGTGTGTATAGCATGGCCTCGTCTGAGAACAGGTGATAATGTACATGCACTACTCTAGCACCTTAGTTAAAGGAAACGACACTCTTCTCTTGCACCCCAGAATTATTTGCATGTCAGTTTGGAAGGGCCATCTGTCTACCAGGACTTTGTGTGACTGAAGGAGTCCATAACCTCACAACGTTTAAGAACAACTGGTCTAGATTTTCAAAAGTCAAGGCAGCCTGATCATATGGAAGTAATGCAGGACCTGGATTCACTGTGGCCCACATTTCAAAACAAAGTTCTCTCCAGTTTCTTGGGAAAACATCACAAAAGTGGGGCCTCCCAACTTCACAGGAGCCCAGCAGAAATGGTAAAAATTAAGAAGAAAGAGTCTAATTGTTGGTCTAAAAAAGACTCTAGAAAGTACTGGGGATACTTGGAAGAGTAGGGATGGACTCAGTATTCTTACCTATCATCTAACTGAAAAGAATCCTACCAGTAAAGGGTATTAACAGAGCTAAAAGGGAAGAAATCTGGGTCCTTGGCATCACAGCTACTAAGCCTGGTGACTGGCTTTGCATTTCAGTAGCTGCAGGGTTTAATGTAAGTGATACTTGCTTTCAACAGCTGCAGAAAATCAGTTTGAAATGTATTCCAAGTAGAATTCTGTGTAGTAGTTTGTTAATGACCCACATATTCATGGAAAGGAAGTATTTGAGACAAATAAGTAGTCTATCATATTTACTTTGGAGCAAAGCTCTACCTTAGAGAACCAAGGAAGCCCTGGTTATAAAGCATATTCCAAATGATTATAATACTAAAACGTAGAGTGGGGACATAAGTGAAAGATGATTGTTCTGGAATTAGATTATTTGGGTTGAGTTTGGTTCCTCTAATTGTGGCCTTATGCAAGTCACTTAATTTTATAACTCTCAGTTTCTTTGAGTTTAAAGTGGAAATAATAATCTTCCTGCCTTTTGAGGAGCTGTAAAGGTATGATGCATGGGAGAGCTTTTCATTAAAGGTAAAGTACTACTTAATGTTTAAAAATTATCATCATTATTACTTTACCCCCTCCTCCCAGGAGACATTGAGTTTCTTTGCTCTATATCCAGTCTCTGCATTATAAGCTCTCAACGTGTTTCCTTCCTCTACGGAATTCAAATGCTAGAGCAGTGTGATACTCCTTGGGTTTGCCTTGAACTTCCTTCATAAAGTGAACATTTTTTTCTGATTCCTTAAGGATTTTTTTTTTAGAGTAAAAGAAAATCTCTCACCTAGTTGCTTTCTTCTGCCAAACAAACCACAGTAGGACTTCATCTCTTCTAGGAGTTCCTCAAGTTCATTTTGCTGCATGTTTATAAAATTTGTGAGGAAGGACACCAAGAGTCAAGGAAGTATTTGAAAACGAGAATCAGAGAAAAGGCAAAGATAACACAAACCATTCCTGCTGTGGAACAAAGCAGGATTCCTCTATGCTTCCTCCCAAGAGAAAAAAACAAAAGTCAAAGGAATGGGAATGGACAGGAAAGACAGAGGACATAGAAGGGTGTCAGTGTGGATTGGAAGGCAAGAAATAGGGAAAGTTCAAAGATAACTTTGGTTCCGGAAATGTGAGCCCCTGCCAGCAGCTTGGAAATTCTCCGGTCCAACCCAGACCCTGCATCAGAATCTCTGGGGAGGGAGCCCAGCAATCTGTGTTTTAATAAGCCCTGTTTCACAAGAATCACTTCCCTAGATGGCCTAGGTGATCAGGAGGGTCTGGTTGCTTTTGTTACATAGCATTGTTCGCTAAAATTCCACTCATAAGAATCCATATGTTTAGAAAAAGTAAACTGGAGTTATGGATAACAGCTTGATGTCATTATGGAAGCAAGTATCTCTCATATAAGAGGTGAGCTGAGTCTCCCAAACTGCACGGGTTCCATGGCAAAGTACCCCTTCAGGACTGACCCGTGTTATCATTATGTGGGTTTCTGTACACCTTCACATTAGAGTGTAAACTCTGTGAGCGCAGAAACAACTTTAGGTATGATCGTATATATAAAAGATACATATATATCTTATACTTCAGATATACCCAGCATAATACCTTACAGACAATAAACACTCAACAAATATTGATCAATGAGTGAATCAAATTCTCTGACAATGTCAAATCACTTCCAAAAGGAAAAGTGGTCTATTTCCACAAAGTAGTTTACTTACTGTATTATGTAGCTCCATAGAAATAATGCAAGAATACTTTGCACATTTATATATTAAGTGCTTTCTCCAAGGATGTGAACACGTTTCAGATACCATGTTCTGTTTGTTCTTACTCTGCTCAATATAACAAAATTGCACACGTAATAACAACACTGACCAAGATGTCATTCAGGGTATTTGTTTACCAGCAGGTCTAGAGTTATCAAACTCAGAAAACAAAAATACAGGATACTCAGTTAAATTTGAATTTTGGATAAACAATAAGTATTTTTTTAGTCTAAGTATGTCTCATGTAATATTTGTGACATACTAAAAAATCATTGTTTATCAGAAATTCTGATTTTACTGGGTATCATGTATTTTATCTGGCAATGCTATCCAAATGGAATTTTCTTTTAAAACCCAATCTTAGGACTTTTTGCTTTAAAATCTATATATGAATATAGGTTAGCATATGTAGTTACTTAAAACGTATCTGTTGAGTAAGTGAATGAATGTTCAGAACTGTGAGCATGCTTTCTAGGATAATTTAATTCAAGGACTTATACATAAATGCATTATTTTCTCAGCAAGACTTGAATTTCTTTTTCTTTCCTTCGTTTTCATTTTTATTTGCTAAAGAATATATTGTGTCTGTGTTCTCATTTGTATTTTCTTCACCAACAAAGGGTAGACGTTTGGACCTTTTCCTAAATTATTTTATCAATAGCCCATTCAATGGTTTTTAGCCCATTAGTGTCCTCTGCACATATGGTAATTTTGTTTACTTTGAGAAGCTCAGCAATCTCAGCCATGAATTTTATATAAACAGATATAGCAATGATAGTAACATAACAATGTCATCAATAGAGTAATAATAACGAGATCAAGATAATAATAGGGTAATTCTCAAATAGAGATCAGGTTATTAATTATATGAGGCCGTGGAATAATGAGTGAGTATAAGGTTTGAAGTAAGAAAGCCTTAGTTTTTACTTTTTTGTTACTTCTCACCTGAGGATACTTTTTCCATTGATTTTTAGAGAGAGCGGAAGGGAGGGAGGGAGAAAGAGAAACATTGACTGGTCGCCTCCCACACGCACCCTGAGCAGGGCTGGGGATCAAACCCCAACCCAGGTACCTGGCACCAGCCAGGGCACGAAAGCCTTAGTTTCACCACTTTCTGACTGAGTGACTCTAGGTAAATTTTATAATCAATCTGAGCCTCAGATTTTTGCCACAGAAGATACAAATCTTAATAGTTACTTTCTGTAGTTGCTCTGAGAACCAAAGAGCATAATTTATTTAAAAGCACTTAACTGTAGATGCTGTACAATTGTCAAACCACTTAGGAGCATCCATGTTATGTGTCATAGCGGCAGCATACATTTCGCAGTGTAATCCAGGGAGCAGGACATTGTTAACAAGGGAAGGAGGGGACAATGTGTCTCGGCTGGGGTCATACTCTCAGCCATTACTGACTTGTTGAGTGACCGTCAGGATGTTGCTACACCTCTCTAATGGAGATACCATCTTCTGGGGAGGTTATATCTACCCCACTCCTAAAGTTGTAAGTTAAGTCAAGTAATAGGAGTGAAATTCCCTGAGGTCTTCAAAGTTCTGCCTAACACCCAAATATTTTAGTTGTCATTGAAGCCACAGATGTTTTGTGAATGCAGTGTGTCCCCAGCAGGCAACCCCTCCCCCCACCAGAGAGCCTCATAGTTCAAGCTGGCACTGGGATGGCACCCCGGAACTGGAGAGAGAGGCTGGCAGGCGGTTACACCAGCCGTGTCTCAGGTGCGCAGGCCCTGTTCCCACGGGACTTCTCCGGTGGACAGCAGACTCTGCATCAGTGGAAGCTGATTCCATCTGAGCACCGTTCCGCTGTCATCGCTGAGTCTTTCCATTTTCTGTTCCAATTATAATTTTCCGCATTCAGAGGACCTGCAATTTCAGGGATCCCTTCTCCTTTCCTTGCCTGTAGCCACCTTCCCCAGATGATACTTCCCTCTCCCTTCCCTGAAGCCTGCTCTCCCACCATGTACCCAGGCTTGGTGTTCTGGCCCCTCGCTGTACGCACCTGAGAAGGGTGTTGTGCTAGAGCAGATGATGGCGACGCCCAGAGAATGGGAGAGACAGGTGGGAACAGTGCTCAGGAAACATCCTGGTAACCGCATCCACTGTCCTTTCTGCAGCCCAGGAAAAGCCTGGTTAGCATGAGAAAGAATCATCAGAATGAATGGGTTCTTGCTGAGCCCCCAATATAGAGGTCACTCTTCAGAATTGGGGTGGCTTAGCCCATTAGGATATCTTTTACATGAACTTTGGGGAGACTCTCTGCATCTGTTAACCTAACAGTATCTTTCTTCCTCTCCCCCCCCCCACTTGTCAGTCATGCTAGAGTGTCAGTGCTGGTCCTTGAGGAGTGAAAAGAGGCCCTTTAGAGAGCACGCACCCCAAGTGGGGAAAAGCACATGCACTCACTACTCTCCCACCCTTGGACTAGTTGGGACCCAGCCTCCCCCTCGACTCCTCTACTTGATGTCTGATTTCTCCATCTCCAGAGCTCAGTTGTTGCTCGCTAAGAAATCATCTGTGCTATTTGCTGACATTTTATTCATGGCACTACTTCTTTCCATTAGCATATGTAACTGAGAGTAGACTCCATACCCTTAATTCAGAATTACATAGCTGCAGTATCGATTATCTGAAACCACTGTTTTTCAAATCCTGAGTTGGCTTCCCCACGCCACGTAAGTCATTTCTCTGTGGGTTTCATTTATCATCCGTCCCTTTGTGCCAAAGGGAACAGCTGAGTTTTTCTTAAAATGGTCACATACTCTGTGCTAAGTGCCTTATCTCTTCAATTTTCAAAATACCTTCACAAGGCAGGTACTTACTGTATCATTCTCGTTACAGATAAGGAAACTGAGGCTTAGTGAGGTTAAGTAACATGCCCAAGTCACTCAGCCAAGGAAATTGAATTCATATCTGACTCCTGCATCTGATTAGCCCCAAAATGGGTCATTTTAAAGCAAAGGGGCTTATATGAGCTTCCCCCTCACATTATAATTCTAGTGTCTGTTTTGTACTGTGTGTGTGTGTGTGTGTGTGTGTGTGTGTGTGTGTGCGCTTTGAATCTAACGAATCAGACTTGCCATTTCTGGCCATAGGTTCAGACCTGGAAAACCATCCACAACCACTCGTCTTAACTTTATTTCTCCACACTGAGAGCAAGTCATGCCATGTATAATGCTGAAAGCCCTTTGGGGATCACTATAAGTCATATTCAGGAAAATACTGGGAAAGGAAAATATTAACATTTCTACGAGTGATGTTTCAAACCCAAACATGTAGAAATGAGAGTTGTGGACACCTGACTACCCTGAAAGTACACCCATGTAGTAAGACAGTCCCTGAAACGCCTGTGCTCCGCCAACACAGCACCTTCGTAGTTGCTGACAATCTTTCCTTAGGTGCTCTCTTTGCAAACACGTTTCCTTGTTGACTGTGATGCCATCTTTTGTGGCAGAGCAAGGAACACAATACTTGGCCCTGTTTAAAATGTGGGACTGCTGATGCATTGGGTGATTTATAAGCAGGTGGCCCTCGGGTCATGGTCATACACTGACAAGGCCAGCACTGGAGTCCTCAGGGGCTGTGGGCCACCATGAGCAGAAGGCCACCTAATCTGCAAAGGACTATGGCAGGTGCTCGGTCCTGCTCCTCACTTTCAGAAGGGAAGCAACCCCAGAGAGATGAAAACACTTAGAAAGCCCAGGGCTGCGTAGACAACAGCCAAACCAACACTTGTGCATACAACCAACACACAGGTCTGTGCTATGAAGGGAAAGATGACAACTGTGAAGAATCCATTTAAAG
Organism: Tadarida brasiliensis; assembly: GCA_030848825.1. Classification (NCBI taxonomy): domain Eukaryota; kingdom Metazoa; phylum Chordata; class Mammalia; order Chiroptera; family Molossidae; genus Tadarida; species Tadarida brasiliensis. The sequence goes on from CM061260.1 coordinate 68,736,932, forward strand.
TCAGATTAGGAGGGTGTGGACGCAAAAAGCCTTCATTGGTGACCTTGCCTGGAGGAATAATGCACTAGAAGAAGGGCACTAGAAGAAGGTAAACGTTTCAAAGGCAAGAGCTCTTTAACATAGACAGCGTTTCAGCTCCCCAGCAGCCAAAATACCAGCTGGTACTTCAGAAGGCATGCTTCCCATTGAAGGGGACAGGTGGACATGTTTTAGAAGATAGTTGGCCGGCCTATCATATAGCTTGTAGAAAGTGTACCCAGAGTACTGGGATGGCAAAGACCAGCTTGGGTTCTAAATGTGTTTACAGCTGACAGAAATGTTTCAACTAAAAATAACATGCATAACTCTCTCTCCTAGGGAGTCTCGCATTTCAAAAAAATGTATCTACGTAAACACCATGCGGAGGCTGAAGTCTTCATTCAGGAATGAGGCTTCCTGAAATTCCCTCACTGGGGTTTAAAAGTAAAATGAATGTTTCTCTTCTAACCCTGTGATCCTATGGATCATACTGCCCCATCGGTGAGAATGAGAGAAAGGAAATCAGAAGAGAGCTGAGAGGGGCGGGAGGCAGGCCAAAACGTTTGTGAACAAGCAAAGGAAAAAGAGTTCAAAGGTCCACGAAATTAAGAAATGTGTGGAGTAATTCCTGAACAGAACAGCCATTTCTTACGGTTGTGTACTTCAAAACATACCCCTTTATGTTCACAAACACAGTAAGGAGGCTTTCTGATGGGATAAGCTTCCGTAAAACATGAGCGTAAAGCACCAAGGAGCCTGGCGTGTCGTCACCACTCGATGCGTGGTGACTGTTTTCATCGCCATTATTGACACATCCAACCTCTTCCTTTTCATGATGGAAGAAAAATGGAAACACAAGGCACATGTTCTAATGGAAGTTAACTGGAATTTAAGAAATAGATTTCCTACCTTGACGCATAGTCCAGCTGTTGAAATATTACCCAAGAGAGCTTCAAAGGCTGTGGGGGTTAGGCTGGGTTGTGGAAGAGAACATGGAAGGACTCTTCTCTGAGGAGGGCAATGAGAAATGAGGTGGGAGATGGAAGCACCTTCATGTAGTTCATCTCACTTGTCAGGAGCAGAGCTGAGAACAAACAGCACCAACAGAAAACAAGTCTCTGTTTATCCAAAGAGATGTCCCAGGCCTATGGATGTTTCTTAGAGCAGAACACCTCGTGTGGTCATTCAGTGACAATATTCATACCTACTTTACTGTTTTTAACAAGCTTGATGGTTTGGTTTCTTAAGTCAACAGCACACCAAAGAAGTAAAGTGAGGAGAAAGAAGAGTTTCAGCCAACAGACTGAGAGCAAAAGAGAAAACTATTTTTAAAATTGACCCGAGAGTTCAAAAAAAGCATATGGAAACATTTAATGGACAGGGGAAGAGGGAGGGTAGTGTTGTAATAGGAATACCATGCAAATATTCCCACACCACGCTTGGTGGTCTGCAAAGTGATTTCATATGTTGTTTCATATCAACACCAGCACAGTGAGGTACTGGGTACCCCAGGGGCATTTGGATATCAGTCCGAGTGGTGTGCCATATGCCGGGGCCCGGGTTTGAACAGGACTAATAGGGAGCATCGTGTTGCTCACCACCCACCCGACTTCCGCACCAGACAGGGCCCATCTGCAGTTCAGCGCAGTCAAGACAGAATAGCCAGTTAACTCTCAAGTTACATTTTAGGGAGATTTGTGTCTCAATTAGATAAAATTAAAAGTGTATCTCTTCAGAATGACTTATTCCTATGTTGGCCAATATTTGCCAGACCTAAAATCAAGGCAGGAGTGTGTTTACTAGATAGAATACTAGAAATGGAGAATGCCCTCAAGGAGCCAAGCTATGTGATCACTGTGCTTGGTTCCCAAACATGGTGGAGAACCCCACGTCTCCAGAGAGCTTCCCTCTCCCTTATTTCTTGTATTTGTTTGATAAAGTTAATGGGAAACCCATAGTTAAATCCCCTAATGATGACACGGAAATGACCCCCTTAAAGTAGCCCTCCGTTTTCTCCACAGGATGACCTTTGAAGACTTTTAGTGGGGAGTGTCTTGTAGCTTTCCAAGAAAGCCATTTCTGACCCAGGGAAACAGAACACTCTAGACTGCCCTGGCATCACCTTAAAGCAAGGTTTCTCAGCACATGAGAGGCCAGGAAGGACTGGATCTTTCCCAATCAAGAGTGATCCATTAACAAATCAGACTTTATTTTTCTTTAATTTTTTGTTTTTGTTTTTGTTTTTTGTCGTCTTGTTTTTCTGTCTCCCTCCCTCGCTCTGTCTCGCTCTGTCCTGCCTGCTCTCTTCCCACATCAACAGGTGAGAAGCCCCACCAATGCAGCATCTGTTGGCGCTCCTTCTCCTTAAAGGATTACCTTATCAAGCACATGGTGACACACACAGGAGTGAGGGCGTACCAGTGTAGCATCTGCAACAAGCGCTTCACCCAGAAGAGCTCTCTCAACGTGCACATGCGCCTCCACCGCGGGGAGAAGTCCTACGAGTGCTACATCTGCAAAAAGAAGTTCTCCCACAAGACCCTCCTGGAGCGACACGTGGCCCTGCACAGCGCCAGCAACGGGACCCCTCCCGCGGGCACGCCCCCGGGAGCCCGCGCTGGCCCTCCAGGCGTGGTGGCCTGCACGGAGGGGACCACTTACGTCTGCTCCGTCTGCCCAGCAAAGTTTGACCAAATCGAGCAGTTCAACGACCACATGAGGATGCATGTGTCTGACGGATAAGTAGTCTCTTTCTCTCTTTCTTATGAACAAAACAACAAAAAAGAAACAAAAAAAAAAAAGCTATGGCACTAGAATTTAAGACATGTTTTGGTTTCGTTTTTAATTCCTTGTTTTTGTTTTCGTTTCGTTTCATTTTGTACTACATGAAGAACTGTTTTTTGCCTGCTGGTACATTACATTTCCGGAGGCTCGGGTGAATACTAGTTTTCCCAGCCTCCCTCGGATGGTGGCCTTAAGGCCTGGTAGTGCTTCAAGAGGTCCACTGGTTGGATCTCTAGCTACTGGCCTCTAAATACAACCCTTCTTTACAAAAAAATCTTTTAAAAAAAGTAAAAAAAAAAAAAATTTTTTTTCACTTGTGAAGAGCACTACAAAAATATATAACGAAATCTAAAAGGCCGACTGTCTTTAAGTACACCGCTCGCAGTGTTTCAGTGGACATCTTCACAATTCTGGCCACTTGGACTTCACAGTAACCAGTTAAAACTGTGGAATCTCACTTCTGGTTGAAAATCCAGAGGAAAGGCCCTGCTGTTTTCCACCTACCACGTTGTCTGGTTCCGTAAAAGGGCTGTGGAGGTGGGAAGGGGCAGTGGGTTTGGTGATGTGGGGAAGGCGAATGGCAGGCTTCTCCCCCAGATTCTGCTTGGGTCCACACACCCCGGCCCGCCTCCTCCGTGTCCCCCCCTTTCAGCAGAAGCCAGGAAGACCTGGACAAGCATCAAGCAACAGTGGCTATCGTATTTATTCAGTGTCTTCGCTGAGCCACAGCCTCAGCACAATCAAGAGGGACTTTCATGAAAGGCAGGAATGCAGATAAAACAAAGATATCAGAGGTTTGCACCTATGTTTCTAGGTACAAGAGAAGGATTATTTCCAACAATCTTTGCAAAAAAAAAAACAAAAAAAAAAGTGTCAGGATATATTCTTGTGGAAAAGAAAAAGAAAGAGAAATGGAGGGTGGGGGGAATAATAAAAAGTTCTTGAGGCTTTTTTAATTCAAAATTTTATAGAGGGGCAAAAGTGACGTTTACCAGATAGAATGCTGATTTTTTTAATATATTTACAACAGTATTTGTGTAAAAAAAAAACAAAAAAAAAGTAAGATTGTTAAAAGTAATTTTTTTTTCCATTTTGGTTTTGCATACACTGCCACCAATCCCTTCTCTTTTATTTTATTTCACACACATATATATATTTTTTGGTAAGTCAAGACTGTTAAGGTTAGCGATACTGCTTCCAGATAGAAAGAATAAAAGTCAATTAAAGTTATATTTGAAAGAGAGGAAGGATATTTTCTTCATATTTTTTTTAATTTTTCTTAATTTTTATTATTTTAAGTATTGCCTGGGTTGATGAGGGCCTCCAGGGCCCGCCCATCCCTGCTGTAATTTGAACTGCTGCTTTGTATTTTGATATGTAGTTCTTTGACTTTTAGCAAGCTTAGGTTGCTCCACTGAATTTTTTTTTTTTTCCAACTGATCCATGTAGAATTCCGTTCTTGTTCATGGGAGGGACTTTCACTTTTAGAAACAGATTTCTTGGTTCTCTAAAAGTTCGTTGAGATCTTATGATTCTAGAATGTCTGTGGACTTTACTGTTTTCTTTGATGAAACACTAGTAGTTTAGATGTCTTGACAAATGGGTTCTTTACCCTTGTGGTCAGCCTGGAGGAGGAGTTCACAGAACTCTGCCATAGCTCCTCGCCTGTCTCACTGCCGAGAGCAGTGACAGCAGACGCCTGTGACAGAGCAGGACGCCTTGATGCCAAAACTACTTTCTTCCTTTCCAGTATCACCTTCCGACTTTGTCCACCGTGGTTGAGAGAGCGAAGTAAGATGATCGTTCTTTAACTGATTTATTAACCCTTGCATTTTGGGAAGGTTTTAAAGAAAGTAACAAATTCCCCAGATGCCAACATCCATCATTCAAAGGCCACCAATTCATTGCATCAACCTAGGTGCCACTCTCTCTTCCTAGTTGGGATTTCTCTCCTCGGTCCTGATCAAGGTATTATAGTACAGATGTTTCTAGTGATAGACAGTGTCCTGAAGGGATTCCAACTCAAATACAGGAATTCTTAACCCTAACACAGCCACCAAAGGTGATTACACTGCTGGGCATATTTTTTAACACACTTAAGGGGGAAATTAAAACTTTAAACAAAGCAGAAACACCAAACTAGAATTTTAAAGGGGAAAAAAAAATAGAATATTTTAGTTTCAGAATTACTTTGCATTTTAACTAATTTTTCTTTCAGCAACTTATTTTCAAAAACTGTGTCGCAAAGGAGACGTCTTCCAAGGGAAGCAGCTCTGTAATGACTAAGCTGGTTTTACCCCAGGTGTTTCAGACTTTTGGTGAAATCGGATCTTTTCCATACGTTCTTGGTGATGTTCAGTAGGGTGAGTGCAGCTGGAGTATATGTGAGTTTGATTTGGTCCTGCGGTTCTTAACTCAGTAAATATTTTGCTAGAAGGTTTAATGTAGACTTGGATGGTTAGTTGAGTGTCACCCGTCGTGATTTCTAAGAGGAGCCCTGCCAAGAACTGTGTGTCCAAATTGACCTGTTTTAAAAGTTAGTAGGAAAATAGCTTCAAAAATAAGAAAAAGTCCATTTTTCTCTTGCTAATTTGGCTTTTTAAAAATAGCAATGTTGTAAGAATCTAATATTTCCACTTAAAACCAATAGAGGGAGCAATAGTTAATTAACCATGTCATGGAATTGTTTTGATATTTTGAAAACAAGTCATTCAACCCACGAAATAAAAAAGAAAAAAATTGACATTAAGGAAAAAATTTTAATCCAGAAGGAAATGACATGATATCACTCAGCATATGTTATAAATGAGCAAAGGCCAACAGCCACTTTAAAACATTTTCAATTATTTGACAGTAGCTTTTAAAATAGTGTCCTTATGTAAACCTTAGCAAAGTAGACCGAATTCATGATACCTCCAGAAAAGTTGATCTTGGGTGCCATTATGGGCCACATTTACCTATCAGCTTCTCAAATTCGAAGGAGATCCATTTGCCTTAATGCTTATTTGTCATGTTTTTGAAAAGCTAAGCGATTGGGTTAAAAATCCAGAATGTGTAGGGGGAAAAGTTCCAGTTTGGCTTGAAAACCTAATATTCATTCCTTTCCTTCAAAGAAAGTATGTCTTTTTTTTAAAATGTCAGAGGATCCCTAAAGAATTTATGGTGAGGTGATGTTATCATCATGACAGTATGGACCATCCAGGTTTGCATAGCTGTAGACTTATCTCTGTGTCTTCATGTGTGTCTGTTCCTCCCAAACATCTCACAGCCTAAAGTCATGGACAGATTGTTCTCTGGAGGGAGGGAGGAGCTAGACAGAGGAAGATCTCACCTGGAGGACCAGTGAACTGGCTGTGCGGCCATTGCCTCATGTTCTGGGTCTGAAAGGGCTGCTTTGCAAAGTCACCTACATTTTAGAAAATAAACCAGTCATACCTATTTCAAAAGGATAGAGATGCTTTTAGGTTGTTGATCTTTATTTTTAAATAGTCACAAACATCTGAGGCAATGGGGAAATGTAGTTTGCTTCGAGGATAGAGGAGCACGAATCCTTTTATTTTATTACTTCAAATCCAACAATCTTCTTGCATCTAGGACTTCATGCTAGGATACTATGAGTGCTAAGAATTTTTTTTCAGTAATAGAAGCCAGTGTTCCAGATTTAACACACCTTAGGGTGATGAGTATGAGATGAGCGTAAGAACTGGTATGGGAAATAACAGGTGTTTGGGTTTTTGTTTTTTTTTTTTTAGCAATTTATGATTTTAAAATTGGGTCAACTGAACAAGGATAAGGAAAAAATGTCAAAGAGGAAGAATTATTTCAAGGCATTTAGATACAATTTATGAAAAAGAAAATGTCCAAACACTAAAAACTTCGTGGCATCTCAGTATAGTGGACAGTTTCCCCCTATTAAATGCCAATATTTGTACCCCCAAAACCCTAAATGTATATAATATAGCCCTAGAAAAGGAAGGAATTGGAACACATGATCTGATTGAGAAATAAGCCAGCCCCCCCCACCCCAAATCTGAAACAAAAGTATATCAAATTACTTTTACTATATATTTTAATTGAGTTGTAAACTTGCACTTCTAACAAGAGTTTTACAGACTTTCTCCTCCCCAGATTTCCAGTGCTCTGAACCTGTTTGTGCCAGGAGAAACTCTGGCAGGTAATTTCCTGCTGATGTTCCCGCTGCAGTCCATTCCTTCTTCCTCGGCATCTTGGAGCTCACAACAGCTCCTGGTCTTAGAAAGAACGACTTGGATTTGCTTTGTTTAGAAGTCATAGGGGTTTTATTTTGTATCATCCCAATATTCTACAAGGACCAAGAAAACCCTTTCCCAACCTGTGAACAGTTAGGGTTTGTGCATTCTGGTGTGAGGGGAGAAAAGGTTTCCCCTGGGTGTGTCTGTTTCACAAAAGTCCCAATGGCTTGACCTACGTGTACTTCCATCTTACAAGCACACCAATAACATGTGTCCAGCCCATGCCCCAAATCAGTGTTTTCCCTCAGCACCGAAGTTCAGAATGAGGTGTGCCCCTTATAGATCCCTCAGATCCCCAAGAGAACATAGTAAAGGTTTCTGTTGCCTCCTAGCTGTGACTCCCATAACACTCCCAACACCTGTTGCCCTTAGGAAAGGGGGAAATGAAATAGATCTGGCCAGGATTCACACTAGCTGTGCCCATTCTGGAGCCTCCTTCTGTTGTTATAGATGTTATTTAATTAGTTGGGACTGGGAGCACAGGATATGTGAGTCTACAGCAGAGGTATTAGATAACCCATCTGCCTCTGCTACACCCAGTCCACTGCTATGGCAAAAAGAAACAAAACGAAGGTGCAACATAAGAGCAGGCACAACCTGAGATGCCCTTGGGACGCAGGAGAGTGGGAGAGTGCCCTTTCTGTTGTGACATGACTCTTAAAAGAAATCTTCTGAAAGAATGCTTTAATTTAGGAATGAGTTGAAGTCCAGCGGTAATGGAAGCCCTGGGGAAGAGAACAAAAGGATTGCAAAATGTATTCAGCACCCAATAATGCAAAACCAAGAAACATCCAATCACAACGCCAGGAAGTTTGGCAAGAGGTATTTAGAGAAATCTCTGGGCTTTTCCATGGGTAGGGCCAACAGACTTTCTTTTGAGTGATTTCTGGCTCTGAGAAACCTCTTTACTCACTAGAAAAGAACTTTATTTAAATGGCTAATTTTGTCCCCCAGAAAAAGAAATGGGAAAAAAAAAAAAGAAAGAAAAATAGGACACTGAAGACAGAACCATGTGACTTGGTGACAAACAAAAGGAAGGGCGCACTAGAATTTCAATAGACTCCCTAATTCCATAGAAGAAGCAGAGCAACCGAGTGCTTGAGCTGACCAGGCCACCAGGCTTCTGAGGCCAGGCACCACTTCCCGACTGGGATGGCGACAGCTCTTTCTCTCTCTTTTCACGAAGAAAAGGGCTGTTCTCTTAGGTGCCCAGGAAATAAGATTACATGGGGCAAACTTCCAAAGCAATCTCTACCCTGGTGCTCAGGCTGCAGATGGAGGCAGAAAAGAGACACAGCACTACCCTTCCTTTAGGGAAAGAATATCTTCATATTCCCAAGGGTGCTCTGTGTACAGTTGGCATCTCTGAGCCGGCTTCAGCCTCCACAAGAGGAACAGCTGTGGACTCAGTGTTCCTAGCAACACAGACTGTGAAAGAGACTGACCCAAAGCATCATTTCCAGCACTGGGTATTAAGATGATTAGCCTGACCACAGTACTCCAAAGATTTTCTAAGTCTCTGAATACTTTTTTGTCCTTGAACAGTAAATCCATAGTGGTCACTGGTGTGCATGAACAGATCACAGAAAATGGCATAGGTTCTTTTTCAGAACCATGTATTTCACTGAATGAGGGGTAACAGTGCCCTGGGCTGAAACAGAAAACATCATCCTTCCATACCACACCAGTGACCGAAACACCTGGATTCCGGGGTTTCTTCAGGCCCACCTATTGCTCCGTAACCTGAATACTTTCTGATGAAAATCTAATCTGAAGTGACCTCAGCTAAGGTATTTTCACAAAAAGCCACTTGTAGTGAAGAATCATTGCCTTAAATCAGAAAGCCCAGGCCAGAGGACTGAAGATAGAGAAATTGGAAGGGTGCAGAGAAATGGACACTTCTTGCTTTTTAATGGTTGCATTATCACAAAAAATGAGCCCTATTCATGACTGAAGACTATGAAAACAGTGAGCTGGGCAGGAGGCAACAAACTGCCCAGAACTAGCTGCTCTCAGGAAGTGACTGCTGTTTCCCATCCTGCTTCCATGACATAGGTCTGGGCTAGGTGTGGAATCAACATATTAGCTAAATAGTGAGTTCCACAGGACAGGATCACAGGTGCCTGGGGCTCCATTTTTCATCATTTCCTTAACAGAGAACAATCTCAAGAAAATCTTTCTTTCCTATACCGTGTATATCTCTAAACTTTTGTCCTTAGTTTTAGTGAGCATCTGGTGGTTCTTTGTTAAATGCAAACTCATAGCTTTCAAGTCTTCAGTGACGGAGCCTAATCTGAGATCATAAGGAAAATCTAGCCACAGTAATGGGAGTCCTGGGTTTTGAGATACCTAATTAGGATGTAAAAAGTCCCTACTAGCCCTCTTTCAAATTCAGAGGTTTCCTTGGTTCAAAATACCTCAATGAAATTCTGATACACCCAAGACAGAAAAAAAAATTAACCTCGTAGTAGACATCTGTTTCTGCTACTGTTGCAACAGAAGTTTGTTAGTGCCCAGCAAAATCATTGCAATTTATATGTAGATTCTAGTAATGAAAGGGACTTAACCCAACCAGCATGTCACAGCTGCTGTCCAAAATGCCTGTAAATAAGTACACATTATGCATGTACACACCCAGCGTGGGATGCTCTCAGTACAAAAGTGTTCCAAATTCATATTCCCCAGCGACAACATAGACTCTGGAACTTCTAGTTAGTCAAAAGTCTCACATATCTGCTTCTGCTCTGTTGCCCGAGTTGGGTGTATCGGTGCCGTCCGCTGTCTGTGATGAGGTTTTAGGCATTCCGCAGGAGCCCAACCATAGTAATTCCCATGTGCCCCTTTCATGAGAACCTTGAACATCTTGTGTGGAGTAGTAGAGTGCACTTCTGTAGGATTTACTGACGTGTGTGTGTAAACGTGTGTGTTTGTGTGTCCTTGTGGTCTGGGAGTGTGTGTGTGTCTCAAACGAAGCACACACAGTAGTAGGTCCTGGTGCATAGATACAGTTGCTTCTTCCCACCATTGTGCTGCAGACTTGTGGCTCCCTTCCCAGGAAGCAGTCACCTGCCCACTCTGTTGCTTTTTGTAGCGTTTCAGAGTTGGGAGAAACAAAGGCAGCTTGTTGGCTCCACAGCAAACCCACAGAGACAGGCTGTTTCCCTCCAGAAGAAGGTAGAACAGAAGTACTCAACTGGCAAGGAGACAAGAGGGAGCAGCAGTCTGGGGCACCTCCCCCGGCCTCCTGGGGAGAAAGGGGCACCGAGGCCATGCAGGCAAGGCCCGTAGAAACTTTGGCCTGAGCCATTCCATGGCTTAAAGGCCTCCATTTCTTTCCTCTATGCAACCCAGTGTGTGCACACAAACACCCACCCACCTGTAAGTTGTACTCCCAAACTGAAGCTTCCCGATCCTGTCCGCATCTGCAGGACATTATAAACTGTGTCTCCTGAAACCAATGTGGCCTTTGCCGAAGTCTTTCCAGGAGTGGGTTGTTTACTATGCCTAGCAAACCAATAGACTCGCGGGGGAATATTTTTTGGTAATCTCTAAGAACTGATGGCTCTTGCCCATCTCAAATGTCAAAGTAGGTACTATTCTGAATAAATGGACCTGGCTGTCATAGCTGACTTTGAAAGGTGGCCTGGAAACGGATTCCACTTTCTCACTCCCATGTCCTTCTTCTACTAGATGGTTTATTATTTTTTATGACATGTAGATTATTTCTGCTAATTTACAGAATTCAGAGGACGTTTTCTTTCCTCTTCTATTTTGGTGACTTTCCCCTCCCCCATTAAGTAAAGGCTACTTATGGTTGCAATCTTTTCCTTGTTATTATTTTTTTTAATGTATATTGTCTTTCTATATCCAAAAGAAGTCTGTGACTGTAACCATAGTTATTTCTTTTTACTGGAAAAAAAAAATGAGTTTTTTGTTTGTTTTTTTAATTAACAGTACTAGTGACTTTGTGGAAGAATATGAGTTACTATTAAGGTATGCTTACTTAAGTACAGTACACTACATTGCAGTATTTCTGAAAGCTAGAACATACACATTATATATAACAACTCTATATTGAAATATATATTGCATTATATTCATTTTAACTTTTGAATCTGCCTATGATCATGAGTTGATTGAAACATTATTTCTTTGCATTTATCACCCATCACCAACCTACTGCAGTTAATCCGGTGCATTTCATGGTAATCATTACTGCTCTAGTTTGCTTTTTATATTATCAGCTTCAGTATTGTCTTTACAGGATTTTAGAATTTTTTTAAGCTCAGACTTAGCAAATGTAGGAAAGTGAAAACTTTTTGTAAAAAAATTTTTTTTTTTGGTGTGGCTGATACAAAGAGGTTCATATTCAAAGTGATCTTGTTTCGCTGACCCTCTCAATATCTAAAGAACAAAAGAAGTGCATATGAATGTAATTGTGATTTCCCCCTCTAGGACTGTCACTGTCTATATTTGCTTTTAAAAATATGACCAAGAACCTGCTTAACCTCCATGTGACCTGACCAGCAATTACAGGCTGCGTTTCTAAGGGCTGCTCATCTGAAAAGCACCGGGCGGTGAAATGCCTAGTTGTTCCAACTCTGTTTTCAAACATTGATTTTTAACATTGGTTCTTTACTAACTACTTTCTGTCTTCAGTATGCTTACAATTATTTTAACTAGTCTTTAATGCTTCCCAGGAGGCAGCTTGCAGTATAATATTCATTTCCCTAGATTTTTTTTTTTAATAAAACCAGAGTTTGAGGAACTTTTCATGACAGAGGCTAATAGAAATGGAACTCAGAAATTTTATATATATATAAATTATATATATATAATGTTTTTAGTCTGCAGAACCAATAAAATAAACGGTGGCTCTAGGGTACCTGGCCCTCAATATCTCCATTTGTCTGTGAAGGTGGGGACTTGATTCCCTTCTTTGACCAGGCCACTGTGGAAACTTCAGAAATCGGGCATCCTGTCTTCCTGGCAAGAAATGTTGTCAAATACAATTTTCAGAAAAAGAGCTTCTTCAGCGTCCCTCAGCTATTCCACCCAAGCCTGGAAACCCCACAGCTGGATAAACTGACATCCATCCTGGGTGCCTGAAGCCAGTCTCATCCCCTCAGTCCCGTATTCAGGACAGAGTGAGAACAGCTGTTCCTAGTACTCAAAGCCCTTCCCACACTGGACCACCATTAAGGCTTCTGTGTGAATAACGCCAGTTGCTTCCTTTCATCTTTCCTGATATGTTTTTATTTTCAAATCCCATCCCAGTTCTGCTGTGCCGTCACCAAGTCCTTCGCTGCCCCTTACCCAGGCTCTGCTCAGTGCCCTCTGCTTACGAAGCCTGGTCCTCATTAAGGACCTGCCTGCTCTGGACTGCTTTGAAGGGCTAGCATCGAATCTGATAGCAAAATTATTCATCTGTTTCTCCAAATTTCTCAACTAAATATATTTACTAGACAAATATAATTATACATTAAGAGTTAGGGAAGCTGTTCCAGTGATCACATAATACCCAAATTTTATCAACTTCATTATTTTCCTCACCCTTTCTCTTTAGTTCTTATTTCTCTTATTATTATTACCTCTTCATATTATTACCACCCAAGAACTCTAATAATGAGGACCCCTGAGTGCCCGTTTCCCTTCCTTCCCCCTACCTCAGGTGAAGGTCCTCCTTTAAGCTTTAGGTATTTAGAGAGCCTTGACGCGAGTGCGTCAGCTGGAGGCCGGTGGGCAGACTGAAGCGTTGTTTTCACTGTGCCTTCAGATTCTACAAGTTATCAATATGCCTTTGCGAGTGGGAGGACCTGAGTCGCAGTTTTAAATGTCATCTGTACTAGCTGAGGTTGCTAATTCCTTTCACCTTCACATTTGGCCAAAGATAAAGAGGAAAATATTTTCTTTCTTTTTCTTTAAATACCACAGTGTTCAAGTTCCTGATATGAATAGACCATTTCTGAGGGAGGGAGAAAAAAAAATCAGTTAACTATTTCAATACCTGTTTATATTTAGCCAAATGACATATTACCAGATACTAGATTTACAAACATCTAGCAAAAGGGATAAAGTTTCAAAATAATTTGACAACTGCTCAAGCCTTAGTGAGCTCTTCTAAAACAAGTAAAGCCCCTTCCATTCAAACACATTGTAAGACACAATTAGGACAGATTTTTGTCATGTGTTATCTTTCGGAGAAACAAATACTTATTAATTGGTTTAGAACTTTAAGCAGTGATTTACTATGAAATTCAAAGATTCAAAAAGTTTCTAAACTATTTACTTTGCAACCAGCTACTTTTTAAACGTAAGCTTAATATATGTTTAAATAAAATAATGGGGCTGACTAGATACCTGAAGGTATATATAATACACTGTCCAGTTCCTAAAGACTCGCCATATAATTTGGTCATCGTAGTAGATCTCATGTCAGTGACTTATAACTGTCTGTCCGCCAGAGCCTTGCCCGGAGGACTGACACTGTTCTGGATCTAGCTCTGTACAGGACGTTTATGATGTGACCTTAACAGCAACTCTAGCACCGTCTTTCCTGACTCCCAGTCCAACACTCTTCCCAGGATGCTACTTTGCCTCTCCGCTCTTCTGAAGACAAATTCTGTGATATTTAGAGTGTTACCTGATTTTGAGTGCACAGGCACACTTTCATTCCTTGTTTTACCCGTTGACAAACAGAGTCAACATTTAGTATCAGAATTGTAGTCTTAACTGGACTTGAGGTTTGACCCAGCTCTTTTCTTAAACCAATGTATACCCTCAACTCACACCACAACAACATGCAATAAAGAGAAGGTTCGAAAGCTTTCCCGAGTCGTGTATGTAGCAGGAAACCAACACATCTCAAAGCTAGAATTGATGTAGTTAGGACTGTGATCTTCACCTGGCATGTTCTCCCAGCCGATCCTCTCTCCTCATATTCTTTTGTCCATTCGGACTCCCTGTATCTTTTTTTTTTTAAGTACTATGCATCTACAGTGCTGTTCTCCTCAGATATTGGCTTCTGAAAGAATAAAAGACTCTCTTTTAAGTTCTAAATACTATCATTTATAGTACAATGTGGAGCAGGGGAGGATCTGGTTCTGATAGGTCCTGTTTGGTCCAGTTAACCAGAAAGATTTCTCCAGGACGCCTTCTTGGCATTGTTCCTTAGTCCCTCAAGAAGAGTTCTAATCCTGACGCCAGGATTTCTCACCACAATCTGCATTCATCTAGATTACTGTCTAAATCCTGTTTAATAATCTAGAGACTCCAGGGTGTGGATTTCTTACTGCTTATGAGCCTCCTGCTTTTCCAAACTGACACCTGCCGGGAGCACCAGGAGCCCTCACAGTAACTAACGCAGCAAAATCACGGTCAGAAACATTACACTATGAATTCGGGAGGATCGGAAGGGATTTCTTTCTGGTTTTCCCCATAAAAAGCTTGCTTCCTACCCCAACCCCACCACAATGCATTTCAGAAAGTCTGCATCTCATTTTACAGATCTGTAGTTTTAGGATTTACCAATGTAGCTTAGGAAATGTTCTGAGACTGAGGCTGGTAGGAAAGTGGTTCATTCTCTGCACTGGACTTTAGGAAACGTGTGACAGCTGCAATTCCTTCCAAGAAAGTGAAACTAACATAGTGAAGCCAAGGGGTAGTGCTTTTACACATCAAAACAGTTGTTTGCTATCTATAAACCTTGATATAAGCGTAACTATTACTTTTCAGAAACCTGAAACTGGAGGAATGTGTATTTTCATAAAGTTTCTTTGTTAATTTATTTGTGTCCCTTTATCTCTTTTCTTCTCAAGATAGTAAAGGATTTTGATTCTTTAATTTGATGGCCAAAGGCAGCAGTCAGATAACAGGCCCTACCATACTCCTTTCCCTCGTAGGAGAAAGCCTTCCATCCACCACCAAGGAATCTTTTCTCCATGAAAAGCTTCTCTTCCTTTTCTAGTAGCACTTGAGGGTTTCGCGAGAGAAATTCTCTCTGCACCTTGAGGATAGAATAGTTAGAATAAAAACTATTCCTTGAGAAAGAAACCCCATTTACCTAAACTAATAGGTCTTGGGCCAAAGAATAGGAGTTGATTGCAGGTGACGGTCATGTATTTAGTACTATGAATCCTCGTTGTCCCCTTAAATTTTAGAAATACGGCTGGGAATAAGTTAATGAAAATTCCCTTTGGGTGTTTCTTATGGATAGCTAGTGAAGAATACCCAGAAAAGGAAAAGAAACAGAAAAGATGCTACTAAAATGCTAAAGTCCACTGAAATATAAGTTTCTATAATTGTTCAGATTTCTGTTCATTTCGAAACTGTATGTTCTCATGAGGTCTTCAGTAGAGGAAACATCCACTTCACTGCTTCTCACCTCCCCACCCAGTGCTGGAGGTGACAGCCACAGAGGGAGACAGGCTGCCTGGCTTGTACTTCACCACCATGCCCACCGCCACACACGAAGGAGAAATCAAAGTCAATTTTTTTAAAAAAGAAAATTGTAGTGTTTCATTTGAAAGCCTACTACTTTCAACTCAATTCAATTTACGGATAGCCTGACAACCTTTTTATAACCTGCCTTTTGTACTATAATTTGCATTCTTAGCTCACTCTTTAAAATAATTGTAATTGCAATTAAGTGGACAGAGGAAAAGCAAGAGGGAAACTGGATTCCTGAAGCCCGTTCTCTGGGTTCCCAGTGAAAGTCAGCACCACTCACCCTTTGCCGTTCTGGCCCATCTCTCACTGTTACAGTCCCGAGAATTAGTAAGATAACCTCACTTCTTTGTGATTTAAAACTTGTCTTAATACTATCAAATCCCTACAGAGAAATTGTAGAAACCCAAGACTGCTCCAAGATCTAACCTGCTTTCGAGGGCATGTGCAGAGAGAGAACTGAAAATAAAATAATGGTTCAAATTTGATTCAAGATTTAGACATAGTCTAAAGTGCTCTGTGTGTGTGCACTGCCAGGGGTTCTTTGAAAAATAAGGCTAGTTACTCTGCGCCTGCTCTCCTTGGGACAAACCTTGATTTGGAACCACCTGCATGTTGATTTGTAGGAGAAAATGGTCTATGACATTGTCCACAGTGAGACTCCTTCCTTAGTCCCATTGATTTGAACCTCAGTTTCCCTGAGGGGCCTATTAAGATATAAATTAAGGGTAACTTTCATATATCTTTATATTAAATTTGTTTTTTTGCACTACTGTTGAAAGAATTGTGGTTTTCAGAGTATGTGAAAGCAGTCTCTTAGTAATCACCATGGCAAACAAAGGCAAAGGGGTGATGGAATCAAGAAAGTCCAACTTCAGGTTTTAAAATAATTTGAGTGTACTGAGCCCACTATCCCAAACACCTTTGTTTCTATAATCTGTTCTGAACTACGTAGTGATTCCCCTGAGACCTCCCCATGCATGTGTGAGTGTGAGCTGACAAACAGGTGCACATGTGCAGAGTGGAGACCCAAACTGAGAAAACTTGTTCTTGAAGATTATCAAATGCAAAGCATTTCTCTAGAATCACTCACTACTGTCATACTAATTCCAGATTAATACTAAGTGAGAAGTAAGCTCCATTAGATATCCCACTATGAATGTTTTTTTCTTACAGAATAATACAGTAAGAGGTACAATGCAGACTCTTAATAATTCACTTTTATATTTAGTAACTATACTTTTTGTGTGTGTCACTGAGCTATTTGTACCAATTTTTAACCTGTCATCCTGAGAGGGGCCTTGAGAGTTTGTGTGTGTGTGTGTACTTAGATTTGTATTTATGTGTATTCCGGAAGAAAAAAAACTGAATAAGAGAAGAATGAGGTGAGGGAGATGGTGGTCAGTGTGAAGAAGTGAGTGTTCTCTGTTCCTGTTTATGTCAGGTGAGGTGGCTGCTGTCCCGAGCCCTTGAGGAAGAGCTGATTGCACTATTCAAAACGAGGAGCCCAGCACTGTTAAATTTAGGACCGTGTTTTGAGAAACAGGAAAGCTTTATCTTTCCCTTTACCCGTCCCCTTTAGCATCAGAGCCATTTGACGTGATGAAAACCATTCAATAAAAACCACTACTGACCTTTGCATTAAATAGTTATTTTCCTCTTCTAAATACTACCCCCGGTTTCGACTCGACTACTTCCCTTTGTTTTCTACCAATTGGCTAAACGTTTTACAGAATGATACATAGGTGCATGGGAGTCGTTTCTCTCCCTTGAGCTGAAACCAACAGGAGCAGCAAAAGACGTGACTCAGAAGTGTGCGGTCAAGACTGCATTTTGCGTGTCTGTGGCACTGGTAACCTTTAGTAAGAGCTGTTTAGGGTTGAGCTTGGGTTTGTAATAGGGCTTTTTTTTTTTTTTTTTTTTTTTTTTTTGCACTAAATATGACTGCACTGCATTGCACTACTGAAATGTATTTACTTGTGCTGGGAGAGAGTGTGCGAGGTATGACAAAGAAAGAAACAAGTTATGAAACTAGAAGCATCACAGAAATAGAGGGTTCTTTCCATCATGCTTGGTCGTGGCAGGGCTGGTGAAAATCTGTGGAATCTGCCAACGCTTGATCAGGCCTAGAAACTGCCCTGCCGACAGGATCTGTTTTCTTATTATAAGGAAGCTGGGTTAGTGTCGTACATTCAAGATGTTTAAGGAGAAGTCTGGCCAATGTCTCCAACTAAGTTTTCAGTAAGAGTTGCAATGGCAAGGAAGGCGACCGAGGTGATGTGCAAACCCTGGCTTTGCCCCGCACCCCAAGGCCCTTGCTGATGCTCATTCCAATGCGGCACAGGGCAGTGGTAATGTCCCCCTTTCAAAAAAGAACACAACCCTGTTCATATTGGAGATACCGTTTCAGCCTGAGCATGCTTTTCCATCCATGGGTGAAACCTAGATCAGGCTAACCAAAGAGGAAGGCCATGCATGTGGTAAAAATCCTTTAAGATGACAGTAAGGGAACAGTGCAATAAACACTGAGAACCAGTGAGGTGGGAGTTTTATTTTGAAACAAGCCAGGCCAACTTTGACATTGGAGGAAGGGTTGGAGGACTGAACAGAACCTACTTACTAGCTGCTCTGTTGTAGACTATCCTTTATTAAGCAGAAGACCTTAACAGTGCCTAAAAGTTTAGTTTTGAAGTTGTTGGGTTTTTTTTTTTTTTTCATTTTTTTTTATTGGACTTATTTTTATTGCCTTGTTTAATATTAGAAGGAATTAGAGTGTATGGCTCTCTGGTATCTATTAATAAAAGAATCTGACGCCCCAGGGAAAGCAGTAGATTGTACAGGGAATAATGACACAGGAGCAAAGATGCTCAAGACTCTCCCAGAATCCAAAGTGACAGCGCTGACGATTCTGGTTCAGTGAGAAAGGATCACAGCCCATGTAAGTGGCTGATGTTGGCTTTCTCTCAACACTATCACATGCAGGGGTATCAACTTGGAAAACTCTCAGTGGAGGCCTCTTTCCTAAGATTACAACATTGATATCTATCTCTTTCTATCTCCTCCTTAGGATCCATCCAAGTCTACTATTCCAAGGTAAAAAAAAGGAAGCTGTCAGCCTTGCTAGTCATAAAAACTCCATTTAGAGCTTTCAGAGCTAGTAACCAACCCCTTAAGCACTGAAAGCATTATCCATTTTAAGGAAGAAACTCTAAATTCAGAACTCTTAACAGGTACTTAGAGGTGTGCATTGGGTAGGCACCAAAAAGGTATTGACTGCAACAAACCAAAGTGATAGAAAGAAATAATTGACCTTTTAAAATATATTCACATTGATTGTCCTAGGGTACTTCTCTGGAGGCTTTGGGAAAACAACTTCTTCCTTGGAACTTGCATGCCCACCGCAGTTTTGTCACCAAAGATTTTAGTCTCTAGAGCTTGACCTCTTCTCTCCCAGACAAAAGGAATACAGTGAGCTCAAGAGATAGGCCTTGGTGGTCAAGGGATGACACTTTGGTTTTCATTCTGTTCACAGTGACATTTACAGGAGATTTGTTCTCAGAGGAGCTACTGATCCATCTTTAAGGCTTAGGGTTTGGTCTGAGGTTTAAAAAATCGGAAAATAATGAACAAGAGTGCTTGACACTGTAAACTAGTCTTTGATAGAGTCATGACCTGGAGACTGATGGAGAGAAAGAAACTTCCATGGAGGAGAGTGAGCTCAATGATTTTAGAACCAAGCAAGGGTCACTGGTGAAATGTGGAGCCACATGGACAGAGAGCAGATCTGTGCTCTGTATGGCCAGAGCCAACAGCAATGGCCAGTGGGGGAGTCAGGTTAACGGGCCAATTAATTCAAGTACTGAAAAAGCCACAATCTGGGTTTCATCAAGGTTGCTAGAGTGGCTAAAATGTCCACGCCCATGGCAAGGAAAATGCTGAGGCTGACCTGTTGTGATAGTGCCTTTCTTGTTGTAGTGAGTACTATAGTAATCATTTGTTCAGTTATGCTTTTCTGGATCATTGCCCCACCAGCCTTCTGAGGAGGTCTGAAGGGATAGTGTTCACTTAGGATGAAGGGATAGGATATTGCTCCTGGAATGCTGTGATTTGATGATATTTGCACTAGATTCTAAACTCTACTTTAAACTGGAGCGACTGAATGAGAGAAAAACCAAGGATAGTTTGAAGTTAAAAGAAACCAAAAGCAGTATTTTCTGACGCCATTTCTTTTTCTTCTTCCTTTATTTTTTTCCTGAAAGAAAAACATCATGTTTGTTGATGACTGAGCTCAACTCTTACCTATGCTTTTCCTTCGTATTCCTTTTCCCACACTGGAACATCAATATGAATTAGCCATCAGGTAGGAATGTTCATGTAAAGGGTCTCTGTCACTACTGCTTTGCATCTCTCTTCTGCCTTGTCAAGGGCCTGGGACATGGGGCGGGGTCCTCCAGAGCCACCGAGCCCTTAGAAAGGCCAGTCAGCATAGATGTATCCTGTTGAGAGCCGAGCTGGCAAATATTTGCTCAGAGGATGTTGGGGCCTGTAGATGATCCTAAAGGATGCTCAGAGAGAGAGAGAAAACAATGTATTGAAGAAAACAAAGGGAGATGCAGGTGGTGGCCATTGCCTAGTGCAACTCTCTCTTCTCTTTCCCACCTCGCTGCCTTGTCCTCTCTGTCAGAATTATATTTCATCTCACATGTTTTATATTACTGAAAGAATTATTTGGTTCCTTGGTTTCTCTCTTTATCAGTGGGCTGGGAACTCCTCCAAAATTAAAAACAGATACCATCAGCAGCTCCCCGTGGCCTACCAGTTTCTCAGATGCGGTCCACCTGGTCTTGACCAGTCAGTAAGATGATGTGGAAACTCTAGCTGGTTCAGCCACCTGTCCACTTTACTTTTGTTTTGTCTCCATTTCCATTTGAGTTTTAAGTGGTCCTATGGAAAGGAGGAAATCATGGGAAAGGTTTGGAGGCTACAATTCTAGGGCATAGCTTGTCAGGAGTTTGTATGATCCAAAATATATCTTTCTATGCCTATTTTCAGTTTAATCTGTTGCCCTGATTATAATTTCTGTTATTATATTTGTGGTTATTTTTATAAGACTAGAGTCCATTTGCTATGTCTATTTGAGTACCTTTTTCTATTTTCCCATATGGATGCAGTACCAACCTGTTCATGAAATATCTTTTTATTATATTATTAATATGTAATTCTACTGTAGACCAAAAATATAAAAACAAATTTGTCCATTTTAAAGATACAAAAGACTAGTGAGTTAAAGATGAAGAGTTGAAGGAAAAGACAGAAGAGCAGTGGTTAACTATGTTGAGTTAGAAATCTAAGAATAGCCTTACCTGTTTTTTAACCAGTGCTTGCCAATCATACCGTAGTTGAGATTATATAGTCTTGGCTTCTTCATTCTTATGTTCTAGAGTTCTTGTTTGTCTGTTTGTTTTTCTTTTATGTGATTGAGGTTGCACATCATGCTATTTTGGGAAATGCCTGATTTTATTATATTGTACTTTTATCAGTCATTTTCTTTAGAAGGATGGGGGGAAAGTTTTATTTCTTCTTTTAATTTAAAATTTGTTTAATGCACTGGAAATAAAATTGGACACATTTCACTGTTTAAAAAAATCAGAAACAAAACAAAACAAAAACCACAAAGAAAAAACCAGCAACCCAATAAGCAACAGGGGGAAAAAAATCAATTTATACTGAATACACATACAAAATACATCCCACACAAAAGAGAAATACCGTCAAATAAGAAAAATACATCATTTAAGCTACAGTGCTGAGAATAGAAAAGAAATCCCGGTTCAATGGGGATAGGGAAAGCACAGCATTCCTTTGAGATCAGAGACCTTGTCATTGTTCCAGTTAATGCCCAATCAGGTTAAATGTGGGAGAGGCAATTATGGAGGAAGTCACCCCAGCCTTCCTCATACCACTGGAGCTCTCCATCACCTTGCATTCTATGCTCCATTTTGAGAAAGAAAGAAAAAAAAGGACAGGCTATGGTTAAGAAAGTGGCTTGTATAGAGGTATGTGTGTCCTACATGTGCCACCTCATGGGATTCTTTTCTCCGTGAGGATTTGCCGGCGGATAGGCCAGCAACACGGTAAACGACTCATAGAACATCAGCTATTGCTAAACAACCTCTTGACTCCAACCTGATGTGGCTTCTTCAGCAGCCCCATACCAGCAGAGCCAGTGAGCCCATACAGGTGCACAGTCCATGGAAAGACAGAGATGGTTTTCCTACCCAAGTGGCTCTATCTACTGTTTGTTCAGTGTTTGCTGGGTTTTTCTGGTTTTGTTTTGTTTTAGAGTAGGGGTGGGAGCAGATGTAACTTTACAATCCTAACACAGTCATTGTTTTGCATCTTCCATGTTTTATGCAAAAACAGACATTTAAATCAATAAATAATTGTGCCCTAGACTGAAAGTTAATGTTTAGGAGAGGAAAAAAATTGTTGGAATTTTTTCTACATTTTTTTGTGAAGAATCTTTTTTGGAAAGGAAGGATACATATTTTTGTTGTGTAATATTTTCTATTTTTGAATGCATTTTATTGGTACAAGACTGTTTTTTTGGTGAAGACATTATTTAAAAAAAAAAAAAAGAAAAAAACTAATCGAAAAGTTTGCCCTTAAGGATATGCTGCAGTTTTGAGGTTAAAAAAAAAATAACTGATTCAAGATGCGTGTTAAAAGTTGGGATTATATTGTTGTTTTTTGTAATTGTTACAAGAAGTTTGTACCCACTGCTGTTTATTTTGTTTCAGATGAGTAAGTAAAGGGATTGTTCTTGTTTTATTCTTTTTTTAGAGAAAAAAAAAAGCTATTTATGAAATGTCAAAAACACTGGACTGTGAGTTTAAGTGTGGAAGCATTTTACCACCCTGTGTCTTCGACCAATTATGGGAACCCCTTTTCTCTTCCCCCCGCCTTAGCCTTGCCAAATGAGAAAAAAAAAAAAAAAAAAAAACATCAGTCAGACAATTGAAGCCTCTGAAGCCCTGCTTTAATTTTTATGGTTTGAATAAGTCGGGAAAACCAAAGTTAAATTTGTTTCTGAATCCCACTGTCCATAGCCTTTTTTGCATGACACAGCCAGCTGACTCTGCCTCCCTGTCTTGCACCAGTGCCTTCTTCAGGCCTGGGGCCAACTCTGATGCAAAGAGGGGCCAAGAGGTGGTGAGCCTGAGAGTTGAGGTCTTATGACGTAGATGTGAGTGGGACGTCAACCTCTCCGTGGGCAACCACGCTTTCCCAGCCTGGGGCCGGGCAGCCGAGAGCACGCTGCTCACCGTGCCTGGGGAGAGAGCTTCTAGCCTCCAAGGCCCTCCTGTTACCATCGCTCTCCAGAGTGGCTTTGCCTTTCCCAGCAGCCCACGTCCCGTGGATGGGTGTGGGAGGAGGGATTCAGCTGGAAGGAATGAGCGTGGGTGCTGTGAAGGCGTGCCCTGCCCTGGGGAAGCTGGCGCAAGGGACCGTCCAGCACAAGGGGTCTCGCCTGCCTCCTCTTTGATTCTGTGGATTGTCCATCCATCTGCTCACTGTGAAGATGGAGAGGCAGAGTGCCCTGAGGCTGTTCAATAGCTTTTCCATATTTTTTCAACATTGAAAAAATAATTTTTAAAAACTGTGATTTTTTTTTTTTTTTCCAATCATTTGGCTGGAGGGAAGGGAAAAGGGAAACACCAAAAGCTGTAACATGATTAACTGGAGATATTTAACTGGGGGCACTTTCTAGACCAAGTCAAATGAATTCCGTTCTGGACCCTAAAGCAGCCAAAATCTTGAGACTGTCAATGACAGAAAGCTGAAGAGAGGCCTCCATTCTCTCCTTTCTCCTTTCTTCTCTCCGTCTCAGAATTCTCCTGTTCTCCTTTCCCAGCTTCCTTTGGAGTACGGCCCAGTGGCCCCTGCGGCCCCTGGACTCCCGTGTCACACGCGCGAGTACACACACACACACACACACACGCACACACACACACAAACTTGCAAAATGCCATTTTTCTGGGACCGAATAAAATCATGTGCCTTCATTTTTTTCTTTTTTATGGTTAGATGAACCTCCTCCTTTCTACAGTGTTTAAAAAAAAAAATAGAGGAGGTTGAAGTGTTCGTGGCGGACTCTGGCGTGGTTTGAGAAGTGGTTTTTGTTTCGCACATTCCCCCTAAACATTGAACGCAAACATATCAACCCCTTCACGGCGCTCTTTGGACATTTAGAACATCGAGTGACTAGACACCTGACAGCCCAAACCCATTTGATCTTAGAGCAGTTCCTGCAAATTCTATTTCCTGGACTTCTTTAATTTTTATCAAAAATGAGGTGAGCAATGGCATGCAGCCTTGTTCTCCCGATCTGGTGCTTTTGTGTGTGGCGGGGGTGGGCGCGGGGGTGGGGGGCGTGGGTGTGTTTAGACAAAGGGTGCATTCCTACAGATCTCTGGTGCTGAAGGGCCTCGGAGTTCCTTTCAGAGACCGCATTTGACACACTTTAAGTCACACAAATGAATGGTATCACATGCAATATCTTAATGGAACAATGGGAGAGGCTCTTTGAAATGGGGTTTTGCATCTTTTTGTAACATTTTGATTTCTCTGGTGCCTTATTCCTACTCAATGCTGGCACTCACATACCCACAGGGAACTGACAGGGAAGTCAGCCTTGGGAGTGGGACGCATGGGCGATGCTTGAACGTGTGGGCACAAGGGCAGGCTGGCGTCAGTTGGTGGGGAGGGGACTAGATGGCATCTCTTGGCTGGAGCCAAGCAGGAACTGCATAAATCCAGACAAAGTGACAATTCCGACCTGTAAACACACCGCACACTCATCCTCCCTCATCTGAGCTTTCCTTCCTTCTTCCTCTTCTATCTCTGCCTTCTCCTAACGGTGCTGCTGCTGCTGCTGCTAAGGTGCCCGGAGTCCAGAATGCCCAGCGATCACTCAGGCACAAGCCTGGCACTGCCACATCAGCCCCTGGCACGACCAAACCCAGGTTTCTCTTGCTTGGGGCTGAGAACCGTCAGATTTTTCTCATCAAAAATGTTTTCCAAGGAATCAGTGGATTACAGTTATTCTGCATTGAAAATGCACTTTAAAAAACAAATAAAAGCTCCATCCTGTTTAAAGTGGGCAGAGGGAGCAGGGGAAAGATAAACATGCGCTAGTGTCACAACCCAGTTCAGTTTATCTCCAGTTGAAACAGTATACACTATATTATGTATAAATGTATACACACTTCCTAGCTATCCACATATACAGTGTATATGTTATACATGTATAGGTGTGAGTATGTGCGGATATACACATGCATACAGCCAATCCAGACGCTC
The DNA here is from genome assembly GCA_030848825.1 of Tadarida brasiliensis. NCBI lineage: Eukaryota > Metazoa > Chordata > Mammalia > Chiroptera > Molossidae > Tadarida > Tadarida brasiliensis. Next base: position 68,761,813 of record CM061260.1, read on the forward strand.
ATTACAAACCCAGATGCTACACAAACAGCAGCAGAGGAAACAAGGTTGGACTCTTGCAACAGATCACAAAAAATAAAAACAGCTACTTGCGGTGACTTTGGTCATTTCTGTATGTTCACAAGGAACGGATTGTAACAAAGAAAAAAAGGAACAGTGTTAGTGAAAGAGGAAAAATGGGCGAAACCATCTTGATCCAATGGGAATGCAGTAATGTTCTCTACCATTTCATCTGTTATTTCTTTTAGTTACATTGATTTGATTTCAGTTTTTGGCTCTTAAATACATTTTTAAACTCAAGTGACCCACAGCAAACTGAATAAAACAACTACAGTGAAAGCCCTTTTCAATAGAAGATGTCAGAAATCTCAAAACCGTTGGCCTGGCTCAGAACTACCATGTGCAAATCAGTACTCTCTTAATGTTTGAAATAAAAACTGAAAAAACAAAAAACAAAAAACTTTTTTGAAGCACCTTAATGTGGCCATCCATTCGAGGAGTGGGTGCCACTTTTTTCTTTGAGCACCTTATTGACGTGTTTTGCTATCTGCTGTCTTTCTGTTACCTGTTGGCTGAATGGCTGGCTGTTAACACTCCGTGTGCCAGACCAGACATCTGGGCATGCGTGTTCTCAATGAAGTTTACTGTGGTGACTGCTGAAAGGTGAGCCCATTTCCTGATTTTCCCGCCACAGTTGTGATAAGATTCGAAGAAACCCTATTTCCTGCACAGAAATGTTTCTTATCACATTGTATCTTCATATGGAAAGGAATATGGTCCCTTTTTCGCAATTGCTACTGTACACACGCGCACATGCGCGCACACACACACACACACACACATGCACAAACATATCCATTCATCCAAGTGGTATTTTCAATGTCTGTGTGGGTGTCACTGTTTATGCAGTTTCTATTTCCCAGTGAATTTTGAAGGGAGGGCAACTTTTCTAACCAGATTGTCTTTTCAGACCGAAGACCTGGGGATTTGGGAAGAGTTTGAATAGAGGGGGAGGGCAAGGGAAAAGAGAGCTTTAAATTAAAAGAATAATTTACCAAGAGGAACCTGGGCTCAATGACTGCAGAGACGAGAGCCTCGATCTTTGCAGGTGGGCGTGGAACACTGCTTGTATCAATCCGTGTACCGTATGTAAACCCATGTAAACACACACACACATCCATCCATCAATATAGACGTGGTTTGGGATGAGCAGGTCAATAGTTTTGAGAGGGAGTTTGTTCCTTTTTTTTTTTTTCCTCATTATACTCTTAAATTGTTGTCAGTTATCAAACAAACAAAAAAAATGTTTTGAAAAACCTTGCATACGCCTTTTCTATCAAGTGCTTTAAAATATAGACTAAATACACACATCCTGCCAGTTTTTTCTTACAGTGACAGTATCCTTACCTGCCATTTAATATTAGCCTCGTATTTTTCTCACGTATATTTACCTGTGACTTGTATTTGTTATTTAAACAGGAAAAAAAAAACATTCAAAAAAAGAAAAATTAACTGTAGCGCTTCATTATACTATTATATTATTATTATTGTGACATTTTGGAATACTGTGAAGTTTTATCTCTTGCATATACTTTATACGGAAGTATTACGCCTTAAAAATACGAAAATAAATTTTACAAGGTTTCTGTTTTGTGTGGAAGAGTAATTGATGTTGCTAAGAATGATGTTTGTTTTTTGGGGTTTTTGTTGTTTTTTTTTTTAAATGTTACCAGCACTTTTTTTGTAAGTTTCACTTTCCGAGGTATTGTACAAGTTCACACTGTTTGTGAAGTTTGAATATGAAGGAATAATTAAAAAAAAAACTCTTCTCTTGGTTTCCTACTGTGTCTTCTTTATACTGTGACAGTTTTTCTGTTTTAGGCGGTTATCTACATTCTTTTATATATTGTGATCTGGGTCTAGTCTGAGATTTTTCCAACATGAGAACTAACCGTAAAAGGCCAGAAAAAAATCCCAGTATATCTATCCTCTTGGTACAAGAGGTAGGAATTTCAAGATTGGTAATATTGAGGTCACTTTAGGGAAATATAATGCAAATTGGGGCATTTCCCTTCTCCTGTACAAACCTCACAAATGATCACATGGCTCATTTACTACTGTCTAAATCATTCGCCTTTTTTTCCTTCCTCACATGCAAAGCAGTACCTATCTGCCTCCTGTAGATGTGACCAGTCCCGTAGAACACTATGCCCGTCTGTCCTGTGTCCTCGTACCCAGGGAAAGTTCATGTCGCAAAATATGTCCCTGTTTATGACTTTGGAGACTCCTAAGGGACTCATTTGCTACAAAGACCCTTCTCTTATGCTCCTCTATCCATGGGGCTTTCTAACCTCATCATTCTCGCAGAATTTCTGGTGTGATGGAGAAGACTTAATCTCGTTTGTCCCTAGGGAAGTTAACCCAGCTGAATCAGATTCACCCAGTCTTCGGTAAAGCATCTGTATTCCACTCGTCGCTGCAGTGTATGAGGGACATGGAGCACATTATTTCAGCCCTGGTAAACCTCAAAATGTAACCACTAGAAATAAAGATTCATAGAAAATCAAAAGCTAGGTGACACCATTCAAACTCAATGTCATGGGAGTTTATAAACTAGCAAAGAGATATGAGCAGGTTACACCAAGGAAGGATTCAAGGAATAAGCAGTCTAGTTTGTGGGCTCCCAAGGACATGCGAGCTTTGGGTTGGAGGAGTGAGCGCAGACATTTCCACCAGTGTGAGGAACACCAAGGTACCCAGGTGTGGGCTTGGGACGGGGACAGTCTTAAGGAGAACTCTGGGCTGAAAGGCGACCTCTGTGAATTTAAATGTTGACTTCTTGCAGCTCAATCACTGAACCCCGGAGTTCACCTGATCGTCTGTGAAACTGAAAATAGAGAGGAAGAAAACACTTTCACGATGCATAACGTGTCCCTACTTGATTTCTGTGAACCCTAGCAACATCTTAATGATGCCAGCCAACTTCCTCCAGAGTCTTTGATCTCTCTGTGCACAATTCCCAAACACTTGAGGCCTCCCCTCTGCCTGTTGAAACGTGGTGGTGTGGTTTACATCTGGGCCATAGTAATAGTAAATGGCACATAGGTCTTTCATTTGGCACTTAACAGTCTACAAAGTTCTCCTTCAGTTACTTCATCCATCCTCACAGTTACCCCGTGAAACACTGTGCAGTTTATAGAAACAGCTTCAGAACTATGATTTTTCCCAATATAAAATAATTAATAAACGAGTGCTTGGAGTCAAGTTTTCTGAAACCCAGTGATATGTATACCACACCAGCGTTTCTCAAACTTGAGTAATGTATGTACCCTTACAAGAGGGGGGAAAAAAAAACAATACTTCTCACAGATTCCCCCCGTAGGAGGAATCTGAGATTGTTTGTATTATAATGTTTAGAAATAAATTAATAATTAATATAGTGTATAATTACTTTTCTTTCAATATTCCTTAAATATGCTCAAACATACAACCAGGTAAACCATATAGCTGTTATAGAATTATAAAACTAAAATAAAAATAAAAGTAAATTTTAAGTAAAAAATACAAATAAAACTATAAAATTAGTAGGCTAAAATAACAGCGTGAGTTCGATATACTGGGCGACTGCTTTGCCCCTGCTCACTGAGCGAGGAGTCCCGCTGGCCTCGGCGTGCGTCCCTCCGGGCAGCGTCCCTGAGCCGCCGTGTGCCAAGGGAGGGCACTCCTCCAACCACCTCCCCAGTCCGGCTGCTGCAAAACCTTCCACTGCGCTGCCCACTTGGGACAAATGAATTATTTATTAATTGAGCCTCCATATGCTGAAATCAACTTAATTATAAACACAAATATGGAGACTGAAGATAATAAAAGCACCCATTATAGGAAGGTCATCAATAGCCAAGATGTTTGACTTTTTAAGAGATTATCGTCTCACAAGACAAAATTTTTAAATACTGTAACTTGCAGACCCCCAAGGATATATCTGCAATTCCTAGCATTCCTTAAATCCCAGTTTAGGAGTTTGATAACTCCAGGTGCCTTAGTGGAGCCCAACAATTAGGTGCCCCCTTGGGGACCTCTGTGCATAAGCAGTACCAGGTACACGTGCTTGTGGGACAGAATACAATATTATTATGAACCCAGCATTTTACAGCTTACACACAGTCAGCCACATTATCTTATTGTATCTTGCCAAGAACACTATAAACTAGATATTATTATTACCATTGTCTAAATGGGGAAACGTTTGTGATGAGGATCGGGAAGTTAAGGTGCTCGTTCCAAAGTCATGAAGCTGAATAGCAGTGCTCAGCACTTGGACCAAGCGTCTTGACTTCCTGTCCATGACACACCATAGCTATTTCTCTATTGATCTCTGTGAAATCAACCAGACTTTTGGCCCCAGAGAAGGTGTTCTTCACAACATACATGAAATCAGAATGACCAGGGCAAGTCCTGTGCTGTGAGACTCTTCCTGCATAACGCCTATGAGCTGCAAACTTCTTGACAGCCCTGGTCCTGTGCATGCTGGCCGGACCACTATCTGCCTCAGGTATCTTTTGGAAAGAGTCTGAAATAAATAAATTCGCATCCTGCTTTTGGCCTTATGCTTTGTCTTGATCAAAGGAAGGATACAGGACACTAGAAGAGAATCTCCATGTTTCTCCCTGGTCGTAGTTCTTTCAAACACATAGCATCTGTAGAGTCACCCAGTGGCCTGTAAACACACCTCTCTGTGTTTTCTCCATATGCAAGGCAATCACTAGAACTGCAGTGTCTGATATACCAGCTACCAGTCACATGTCACTACTTACATTTGAATTTAAGTTAATTAAGATTAAATACAATTTAAAATTTCAGTTTCTTAGTCACTTTAGCCACCTTTCAAGTGCTCAGTAGCTATGTGTGGCCAGTGGCAGCCACAATGAACGGCAAAGACACAACTTTCATCATGGAAACTCCTGTTGGATTTTACTGTCCCAGACTCTACCTTATGCACATTAATTCTCTAAAGCATCAAAGTGTAGAGTTCTGACCTCCAGAATGCTCGGGCTCTGGCACACAAAAGGCTCCCCGGGGCCTCTTGACAGGTATGCGGTGGAGTGGAGATGGGGGGTGACTAGTTACAGCGGTGAAGCAGGACTAGAAAGAACCAGAGGACTGAACAAAACTCACCCCCACGCTGAGAGCCACAGCCGAGCTGCTGACCCCTGCTCTCCGCAGGGTGTGTTTGCCCCCAGAACACTGCCAGTCCCGTGCAGCACACAGCCTGCCCGTCGGCCCAACACGAGGGAATGTGAGTGAGCCTGACTGCGTGATGACTCACTGGGACTCCAGGGGCCCGCCGGGTGAGAGGGACGGGTCACGGTACACGACTGCATGGTTGGGCCCAGTCCACTCGTGAAGATCATCCACCTCAAAGCTCCATGACTCAAATTCCTCATCCGTACATGTTCAGTGTAATTCCTCGGATTACAGATCTAACTCTGTATGCCCAGGCTTAGAATGTGGAGTGGTGAGGGCTAGGGAACCAGTACGTTTATTTCTCCCTGAACTGTCGTGATTCCCTTTTTACTCTCCTTGTCTCCTGTCAAAGAATTCAAGAGGGGATCCAAGACAGCCTAGGGTCTCTTCCTGTCAGCCCTTAGTGGTCCCCTACCTCAATCTCCCCTGTGATTTTTCCCTATATATTTCTAGAAAGACATAATAAAAGGGGAAAAGTCTAATCAGACCCTATTTTGAATGAGAGAGAGAGAAAGATAGAGACCACCAGTCAGAGAGAGACACCATCCCCAGGTACCAGCTCGGCTCTGATTTAGCGTCTAACGCTACACAGTCCAATAAAAATGCAAGGGGAGCCACATACACAATTTTAGATTTTCACGTAGTCACAGTAAGAGAGTAAAAAGAAACAGGGGAAGTTAGTTTTAATAATATATTTTATTTAACCCAACATATCCAAATATTGTCATTTTGACATGTAATCAATATTGTAAGCAACTGATATGATCGTTTACATTCTTATTATTCACATTAAAGTCCTCAGAACCAGATGTGTATTTCACACACAGCTCAGTTCAGACTAACCACATGTCACATGCTCGTAGCTGCGCGTGGAGGGTGGCACCTGGACTGCACTGTGCGTGGCCCCAGGAGTCTGGCCTCATTGTCCCCTCTGGTTCTCCAAGGAAAATCTAGTTCACCGACTTCCACTTTAAACTTTATTTTCTGTTGAATTCAATCTCATTTTAGTCACCTGACCCCTGACGACTTCTCTGGGTCCTTCTATATTTTTATCAACTCCAAATGGTGTTTGTAAATGTTTCCCAGTTAGCACAATCGTGTTAAATAACACCAACTCTCTACCTTGACCCAACATACGTTTCCATCAAATCGAAACAACACTCCCAGGCCGGTGTGGCTCAGTGGCTCGAGCTGAGAGGTCCCATGGACTGAGAGCTCCCAGTTCAATTCCCAGTCAGGGCACATGCCCCGGGTGCGGCTCCATCCCCAGTAGGGGGCGTGCAGGAGGCAGCCGATCAATGTACCTCTCACATTGATGTTTCTATCTCTTCCTTCCTCTCTCTCTCTAAAAAAAAACTCAATAAAAACATATTATTAAAAAACAAACAAAAAAACACTCCCTTTTCCTCATTACATTTTTGTGAATTGTGTTCTATTTCCAACCAATTTGCACTAGTTTTGCAAGAAAAATGCTGTGTACTGTCAAGGCAAATAACAGCATTTTCCATATATCTCTCTTTCTTCCAAAAAACTGGACACTCTGGACAGATTTCAGCTCATTGCTCCTAACTACAGACCTGTTTGGTTAAAAAGTGAGAAACAAAAATAAAAATCCAAGGAGGAGTAGAAGCTGAATTGTCTTCTTGCTCAACCAGCCCAATTCCTGGGGAGCAGGGCAGTGCTTTATTGTAACGGTTGGCAAGAGACAGCTTACTTCACAATCTCTCTCGGTTCCTGTGCCCGGGAAGGAAAATCACTCACCAGTAAACCAACCTCCCTCCTCATCTCTCTGAGAGACTGGGAAGGTAGAAGCCTGAATGCCACCTGAACAGAAATGAGCGGCTCCGATGCCACCCTAGCCCAGCACAAAGAGGTCAGGGCTGAAGTTAAGGGTTCAGAGAAGATAGTTTGGGGGTGTAGATTTTTTAAAACTCTCTATCACCCTCCTTTTATTTTTCCCCCTAGGAAGAGTCCTTATTTTTTAAAGCTGGGTTTTCCTTTTAGTGGGAAACAGATTCCTTCTTCAAAGCTCCGAGGTGGATTGAGAGAGAAATGTGGGTCGCCGCCCCAAGGCCAAGGCACAGATCCCGCGGTGAACACGCACCATGTCCTTGGCTTCTTCCCCAGTGTGTGCCGAGTCCTCCATGTCAGTCCATCACTACACCCTGAGTATGTCCAACAAGAGGACACTTGAATCGCCTGCCCAGAGAATAAAACCTGAAGACTCGCTGGTTCCCTTGATACCAGGGTCTTCCCTGTGGGGCTTTCAGCTCCTGACTCTGGTTTCTGTAAGTTCCTTGGACAAGACCCCTGCTCCCTCCAGACCAGCCTCTGTTCCCTCATCCTCCTGGGCCACTTCACCACAGGTAAGCCTGTCCTGACCACCCCACACGAAACTGGCACCTCTTCCCGAAGGCCAGGCTCTGATCTCCTTACCTCCTTACTACCTTTCCAGTAAACGTTGTCTCCCCACTTAACTGGAAGTTCTGAAAGGGCTGAGAGACTGGAGACTGTGGTTTATCAGCCTCGAGTCTCCTCGCAGCAGCTGGGGCCATGTCTTAATCACAAAGCGCCTTGAGTGTGAGTGTCGATGGAAATGACGGAAACGAGACGAGTGGCTCTGCAATCCCACCATCATCACCACCCACCACAGAACCTGCAACTGGACCCCCTGGCCAGAGCTGTTAGGAGGAATGCATTGCTCAGAGCCACAGAATTGGCTCGAACTGCCAGATTCAAAACCAGGTCAAACTTTTGTTAACGTTGCATTCGTAATCAAGATTCAAGCGGCTCACCCTCGTCTGCTGCAATCGAGTGGAAGGAAAGGGCAGAGGAAATGCAGACAGAGCCGAGGATGGCATTCGTTCACGCAACTGCATGTGTGCGCACACACACACACACACACACACACACACACACACAGCAGTGATGGAGAGCGCAAACCCCATACATCCATTGGTAGTAGCAGAGACAGGCTGTGTCTCCAGGAAGATGCCTCTGGGAGCTAACCAGTCTCTACTGGGAAGCTGATGTCCCCAAGGCTTCTGTAGCTCAGGACATTGAAGTAGTCGTGCGGCTCAGTATATTCATCTCCCCTCTGCTCTCTGCTGAGGCCGGCAGGTGCAGCTTCTGCCTGGACAGAGCTTCCAGGGGAGGACAGATCGCTGGGCCCCCATTCCGCCTGTTCAGAGGGCGCTCTCCGGCAGCCACTCTCTGCAGAACGGATTCTGAGAAATTTCTCCTAAAAATAAACAAACGACAGAATATATGGGGAGTTATTCAAAAATGACTTCCCAACATGATACATAATTGTAATGATCTCTCTCTTCTTTTCTTACACACAGACACACGGACATACAGGCAAAGTTGTGTTCTTAGCAACACTGATTTCTTGACCTTTAATTTCTCAGCTTTGTCACAGCTGGATTTCAGGACTAACCACTCCACCAAAACAAAACTTTCTCCACACGCAATGCAGCTGCTCCATTCCCCCTATTCACTACGCCTAGTGAGGCAGCTTGCACCTACTTGTCTCTTACGCTTACCACCCGTACACTGTCACCTCTTCCTCTTTAAAATGTCCCCTCCCCAGCTCCATGGCACTGCCCCCCTGGGTCTCCTCCTCCTGTGAGCCCACCTGCACCATCAGCCAGCCTGCCCTTTTTTCTGCTTGTCCATCAGCTCCCCCAAATAAAGGGGGTTCCCAGGATTCTGCCCTCTGCTTTCTCACATTCAACACTTTCTCTAAGTCGCTTTGTCTAAAGGCATATCGACAACCATCTTCCCTCTGAAGAGTCCCAAATCTCTATCCACACCAGCATGGGCTTCCTCCCTGAGCTCCAGGTCCAGCTGTCCACCTGCTAACTGGGCATGGCCACCAGATGACCCACAGCACACTCGGGTTCTGTCTGTGTCAGAGGAACTCAGCAAACTCCCTCCTCCAGACAGCTCCCGCCCCACAGTCCCTCACCTGGTTCATGACGCCAGCTGAGAGACCTGGAGGCTGATGTTCAGCTCCAAGTGGCCATAAAACCCCATCCTGTTTCACTCCTAAGAAACTCTGAAATCGACTCCCTTTCCTGTCCCTACTTTCATGTCTTACCTCTCACCTGTACTTCCTTACTCACCTGCCTCTAGAGCCCCTCTTACCTCTAAGCCAACTTCCACGCGGCCACCAGCAGTTAGCTTTCAAAAGTGAAAGTTGGATCGTGGCCTGCTTCTGCCTAAAGCCTTTGATGTCTCCCAGCATCGGTAGCAGCCATGTGAGGATTGCGGGGGATTTACAGAACCACTTCAGTTGTGTAAAAAAAAACCTTGTCACCCAGCCGGTGTGGCTCAGTGGTTGAGCTTCAACCCATGCACCAAGAGGTCGCTGGTTCGATTCCTGGTCAGGGCACATGCCCAGGTTGTGGGCCTGATCCCTAGTGGGGGGCATGCAGGAGGCGGCCAATCGATGTTCTCTCTCATCAGTGTTTCTATCTCTCCCTCTCCTTTCCTCTCTCTCTCTCCAATCAATAAAGAAAAAACATTCAAAACAAACAAACAAACAAAAACCCCTTGTCTGAAGTGCATAATTTCACAGCATCCCCCACAGGAGACTTGTGTGATGCCCCAAAAATGCCCCGTGTGACTTGGTCACACTCACCTTCTCAGCTTCATGTCCTGCAATGCTTCCCCCACCAACATCCCAGCTTCTGGGACAGGGCTTGCCGCCAGAGAGCTGCCAGGAGCAGGGCCTGGGCTCCTGTCTCACAACCTCACCAGCACCCCCACTGACGTCTTTGAATTAGCAGATGGATACAGACAGGTGCCATCAATTGTCCAAGGACAAATCCGATTCTGACATGGGTTTGTCTGACTCCAGACTATAGGCCCTTTCTCCTCGAGCGAGCTGCCTCTCGTCTGCGGCTTCTGGAATGCCAGGCAGTTTCCTGACTCCCTGGTTTTGTATATGTTGCACCCTGTGTCCATTTCCTGGAGTTCCCTGAAAAGGCTGTCAACTCTGTCCTCCACAGCACCTTGTCCAAGAAGCCTTCTCCGACCCTTCCCGTGTGCGGGAGTACGGTCCTGGATGTTCTCTGTTGTGACGCTGAATGCTGTCTGGAACTTTCCGTTTGCCCTGTCTTCTCCAGGCCTCAAATTGTGAGCTCCCTGGGGGAGGGGCTGTGCTGTGCTCTCTGTGTAACCTCAGAGCCCTAGCAGATGCGCAGTATATGTACATGCGTGCACACACACACATACACACACATTCTCCTACAGCCCCATCCCTAAAAAAACTGGATTTTCCCAGTCACAGGCAGGACTCACAGTCAGACAACTACAGTCTCACTGTGGGACAATAGGCCGGAACAGTGAAACCTGTTTGGGAAAATCCAGGATGTGAGCCCAGCCACCACATGCAGGGAGAGCAGCTCAGGTGAGGGCTGTGCTCAGGCAGGGAAGTCCAAAACCAGCAGGCACGGACAGGATGGCATCAGAAATGCTCAAGGACACCCATACAAAGATGACACCTTTCCGTCTTACTGGAGACTGCTCTGAAGCAAGGCACTCACCAGTGCCACAGGTCGGAAGGGACAGAATCACAGGGAAGCCACTCCCAAGCTTGGAAAGGAACAACGAACCAACCAAATTCCATTCTGCCCACCCGCTGGTCCCTGCAGCGCCTCCAGGACAGGAAATAACTGCGCTGTTACTGGCTATCGCCACGCTCGCAGTGCACACCTGGGGCAGGGGCTGCGCGCTCGCAGTGCACACCTGGGGCAGGGGCTGCGCGCTCGCAGTGCACACCTGGGGCAGGGCTGCGCGCTCGCAGTGCACACCTGGGGCAGGGGCTGCGCGCTCGCAGTGCTCACCCACGGGCAGGGGCTGCGCGCTCGCAGTGCTCACCCACGGGCAGGGGCTGCGCGCTCGCAGTGCACACCTGGGGCAGGGGCTGCGCGCTCGCAGTGCACACCTGGGGCAGGGGCTGCGCGCTCGCAGTGCACACCTGGGGCAGGGGCTGCGCGCTCGCAGTGCACACCTGGGGCAGGGGCTGCGCGCTCGCAGTGCTCACCCACGGGCAGGGGCTGCGCGCTCGCAGTGCACACCTGGGGCAGGGCTGCGCGCTCGCAGTGCACACCTGGGGCAGGGCTGCGCGCTCGCAGTGCACACCTGGGGCAGGGGCTGCGCGCTCGCAGTGCACACCTGGGGCAGGGGCTGCGCGGAGGGGGGGGGAGGGGGCGGGCAGGGCCGGGTGGACGCGCACCGGAAACAAATAGGAAAATCCGAGGGACGCACAGCTGTGGGCCCCGAGGAGCTGGGCCCCGAGAGAAGTCATAGTCTCAGGAGCACACACACGAGTCAGGCAGTCTCTCCCCACGTACGGTGCCATTCATTCCTTTGCAGTAGCAGCGGCTGCACCTTATTTACCAAAAGTGTGAAGAAAAAGGGTAGTTCTCCTAGGCCACACTGATGCCGGGCTCAGCAGAAGTGCCGGTCGCCTGACGCCAAGCCATCCGTTTCTGAAATACTGACGTGACCTTTCGGCTGGTGTGTTCTTGCTCCCATTCCACCGCCCTTGCTTTTGAATCTTAGGTTTCTTTGGCTTCCGAAAGTCCTCAGGGAATTGGAAATGTGCCTGAGGTGGGTCTCTCAGCTGTTCCGGTTGCACTGCATCCTGCACGGGGACTCTCATTGTCATCAGTGTGGAAACAGGTTTGGGAGCAAGGTGCTGGTGTCCTAAGAATCAAAGGCAGCTACTGAGAGTGCAGCTGGGTCGGCTGCCCCTTGGAGAATCTGAGCAGAAAGGCCGGTGGGGTTGGCGGTTATGGTCCTGGAGCCAGACACACCCGTCTCCCCTGTACCTCACAGAAGGTCCCCTTGGGGGCACTTTTGCCCATAGCTGCTTGGCAGATAATATTCATTCATTTAGTCTAGTTGATCCATGCAGTGTAAATATTTATTATTATGAGGTGCTATGATAAATAAAATTTATGGTAATTACAAGAACATATATTTATAAGAATAATGGTCATTACTACATGCCAGGAAAAATGCCAAGTGGCTCACTTGAATTATTTGACTTAAGTTTCCTCAAAACCTCACGAGGTCAGCACCATAATTATTTCCGATTTGCAGGTGAGGAAGCTGAGGCTCAGCAAGGTCAGGTGACACAGCCACTCAGGTGGTGGCAGCAAGATCCAAACCTGGTCTGTCCGCTTCCAAAGGCCATACTCCCAAAGACGCAGTCCACTGGCCCTCAGGGTCGGTGGGACATGCTGCTGGCGCCCTGCTCAGATCCTCCGAGCCTGACCAGCGTTCCCATCCCCAGATCTGGGAGCATGGACTTGAGCGCTCACAGCCGACCCTTCTCTGCAGAATTGCTCTTGGGCCCTCCCTGGGGAGCTGCCAGCACTCCATGACTAACTGAGGTGGGTTTTTACAAGGCTAGCTCCCTGCCTCAAGGTGCAACCAACTCTGCATACAATTCTTGTTTGTTGTTGTGAATCCTCACCTGAGGATATTTTTTTCATTGATTTTTAGAGAGAGTGGAAGGGAGGGAGAGAAAGAGAAACATTGAGGTGAGAGACACACCCATTGTTTGCCTCCCGCTTAGGGTGCCTGGCCGGGCCTGGGGATAGAACATGCAACCCAGGTATGTGCCCTTAGCTCTAACCACTGGGCCACACTGGCCAGGGCATGCATACAATTCTTGCTTCAACCAGGTCTCTAGCTGAGACCACATCCTGCAGAGCTTTCTTCCCTTGGCCCCATTCTGCGTCCTTCAGTGCCCTTCACCTGAGAGCTCATTCAAACAAATCGCTGTCACCAGAATTCACGTGACACGCTCTATTTCCTGGACCTGGTCTAAAACAGCTGCCCCTGGGCATGGCCCTGGATGGACTGTGGAAGGAGAGTGCTCACCCGCTGGATGGGAACACAGACCCCACCACCGGTGGAGAAATGGGAATGAGCACAGATGGAGGGGGTTGTGAGCTGGTGCCCCTGCTCCGACATTTGAGAAGTATGGGGTAAGCAGTGATTATCAGGACTATGGGATGGGGGGGCTTTTGCTAAATTTCTCTGGTGCACTGAAGAGAAAAGTAACAGCTCTATCAGCAGCTGAAAGTGAAGTGTGAGGGGCAAAGGTCCTCCTCAGCAACATTGGAAGAGCGTCCGCTCAGCACTGAAGACCAGGCACAGGACTTAACTAAGAGAGACGGAACCTCTGGGAGGGAGGGGGCTGGGGCTGGGTGGAGGTAGGCAAAGGGGATTGGGGCGAGGAAATGGGGACATATGTAATAGTGTCCACGATAAAGTTTTTTTTAAAAAAGAGAGAGACAGAACTTCAAAGAAGGCTGGATCTTAAGCCTGGGCAAGTCTCCTATTCCAGGGTCTTGATTGAAAAACAGGGGTCCCTCACCCTCCTCTGTTTCTCGCCCTGCAGATGGGTGGCCTAGCACTGCTGAAGGATTGTTACAATTAAATGAGCTGATATACCGAACTCCCCAGCACAAGGCAGCTGCCCAAGATGCATCATGGTCAAAGCAGAAAAATCAAACTCCCAGGGGACTGGCTTAAGGGACGGGCAGGACCTAGGAACTGTAGGTGACAGCAAGATGGGAGGAGACAGGTCCCACCTTTCAGGAACTCCCAGTTAAGGGAAGGGACAGAAGAAGAATATAAACAACCTCCCAAAACGGCAGAACAAGGATCATGAAACAGTCACAGAGCAGCAGGGGCGATCACACCTACATCTCTCTCTGGACAGAAAGAGAATCTGGAAGGGCCAGTGTGGCAGGGTTGGGGGTGGGGGCCAGGGTCATTACCTTTCTGGTCAGTGTGACCACCACAATGACTGCTATGCAGATGAGCACCAGCAATATGACTCCAAGCAACGGGACCTGGAACCCAGCACTGTACTCAGCCCCTAGAGGGAGGACAAAATACAGAGAATGAGCTGAGGCCAGAAGCAAAGGGCAACCATTCCCCAGGGAAGCCCGTGCATCCGGGCACAGAGGTGGGGATTGGCTGGGCCTTTCTCTGGACACAGGACTGGGCCACTAAGCCCAGCTCTTTGGACAGCAGAACATCTGCCTGGCCCATCGTGAATCACTGACTGTACCTCACACATCTGACACCAGGGCAGACCTTTTTTTTTTTTTTTTTTATCCTCACCAGAGGCAATTTTTGCATTTATCTTCAGATAGAGCGGGAGGGAGAGAGGGAGGAAAAGAGAGAGAGAAACATCGATGTGAGAGAGACACATTGAGTGGCTGCCACCCACATGACCCCAACCGGGGCCAGGGACAAACTGCAACCAAGGTATGTGCCCTTAGCGGGAACCGAACCCGGGACTCTCCGATCTGTGGGCCCACGCTCCAATCACTGAGCCAAACTGGCCAGGGCAGGGCACACCTTTTTTAACACTCCGCTCCTCGGCTCAAGAAAATCACTTTTAGTAATAATCATGAAATGAAAACATCCAGAAAAATTGGAAAAGGAACATTTTCTTTTATTAAACTTCATATTTATAATCACACTAGTAGACAAAATTAACTTAAAATTAAAATAAAATTTATATTAAAGTACAAAAAATTAAAAAGCACATAACCTTTCACCTTAAGTCTATAACACTTACTCCCCCTGGGCTGTGAGACCCCGGCAGGAGCAAGGTTCTTTTTTATTTATTTATTTTAATTTTTTTTCTGTATTAATTTTAGAGAGAGAAGAAGGGAGAGGGAGAGAGAGATAGAAACATCAATGAGAGAGAACATCGATTGGCCGCCTCCTGCATGCACCCCCCTGGGGATCGGGCCCACAACCTAGGCATGTGCCCTGACCGGGAATCGAACCGATGACCTCTTGGTGCATGGGTCGATGCTCAACCACTGAGCCACACCGGCTGGGCCATATCACAAACCTTTATTAAACACCTGGCATGGAGCAGGTGCTTCATCAAAATTTGTGGTATGAATTAAAGCATGAACAAGTGAATTTCTATTGGCATAAAATGTAACCGGAAGGAGGAAGAGGCAGGAAGGGAGTCTGAAGAGATGAGTGACATTTGATCCAAGGAGAGTGGGAGGAAACAGGACAGTTGTCTGGACGTGTAGTGAGCTGAGGTGGAAGGTCTCCAGGCTGCTTCCCCCCATCTCCACCTCCTTCCCAGAAGCTCGGGCAGAACCAAGGTGTCCAGGGAGAAAAGAGAAGAGTGTAGCAGAGGCCGGGCCCTCTTCCCTCCGATTAAGGGCTCAGATTGTCACAAAAGTGGCTAAGGAATGCCATCCCTTAGGACAAGGGCAGTGCCCACAGTCTTCACACAGTGCCAGGACGGGTAGAAGAGGGAGCCCAAATCCCCTGCGCTGGGGTTCGGTTGCCCCCTTTGGCCACCGGTGGGGAAAGAGGGCAGATGGAGAGCAGAGCAGTCATGGAGAACAGTGCAGAGGGCAGAGGGGCTGCAGAGGGCTGCCCACCAAACCAGAAAACGATGTGGGCTCTTGTCCACGCGGACAAGGCTTCGTCGGCCTATGTTGGAGCCAGCAGAGAGGCAGCATTTGAGAAGAAACTTTAAAGTAACAGTTTCACAGATTTTGCTAACTCATAAAGCTCAATCTCTGACACAATCAGCAAATAGAAGTTCTGAGGGTGCAGTTTAGGGGAACAAGAACACCTGTGTTAAAAGTCAGCTCTAAAGCTCTGAGCAGCTCCAGACTGCGGCTTCTACCTCCATCAGCCAGATAAGAATTGCATTCATAGGCCAGACTTACTTGGTGCTAACCATGCATGCTCCAGGCTGTTCTACGGGCATTTTCTTATAGTAATTCAATCCTACATTAGCACCTTCTAAATTCTCACAACTACCCTCATTTCATAGATGAGGACACCAATGCACAGAGGAGCTAAGTAATCTTGTCTGAGGTCAACAGCAGCACCAGGATTTGGACATAGGCTGTCTGGCATCAGGTTGAACTCGTAAGCACTCTGCTACACTGTCTCTCAGATATGATAAGAATCCTTTCCCACCGTCCAGACAACTGGTTCAAGTGTCCTGATGGATCATGAATGTGAGATTATTTTGGAAACTATGAGGCACACACAAATGTAAATTAAAACTAGAACTACCATTGTGACACAGCAATTCCACTTCTGGGTATTTATCTAAAACATTAATTTGAAAAGATATAAGCACCCTTATGGTCATTGCAGCACTAATTACAATACCCAAGATGTGGAAGCAACGTAAGTGCCCATTGGTAGATGAGTGATACATAGGAACAGTGGAATATTAGTCAGCCATAAAAAGGAATGGAATCTTGCCATTTGCAACAACATGGATGGACCTAGAGGATATTATGCTAAGTGAAATCAGTCAGACAAAGAGAAATATCATATGATTTCACTTTTATGTGGAATCTAAAAAACAAGTAAATGAACAAACCAAACAGAAACAAACTCATAGATATAGAGAACAAATTGATGGTTGCCAGATGGGAGGGTAGTTGGGAAGAATGGGTAAAACAGTGGAAGGAATGAAGATGTACAAATTGCCAGATATACAAACAATCACAGAGATGTAAAGTACAGCATGGGGAATATAGTCAATAATATTGTAGTAACTGTGTATTGTCAGGTGGGTAGTAGACTCATCAGGGTGATCGCTTTGTAAATTATATAAATGTCTAATCACTATGTTGTTTACCTGAAACTAATATAATATTGCAGGTCAACTGTAATTGAAAAAAAATTTTTTAAAAACACATTTTTTAAATGTCAATTATTATACATTTCCACTTAGCACTCAGTTTTGTTTTTTTTGGTACGTGCCCCTAGCGGAAACCGAACCCAGGACGCTCTGGTCTGCAGGCCGACGCTCCAACCGCTGAGCCAAACCGGCCAGGGCACTCAGCTTTGTTTTTAAACAGCTCTAATCCTTTATAAATTTAGGGGCTAATTCTAATTTGCATGATCCTTGCTGAACTAATAAATGAGAACATTTTCCAGATGACCTTATCAACTGGTCTTCCTAGTAAATATACATAAAATGTCCTTTTTATACCCAAAAGTGTGGTTCTCAACCCTGACTGCACATTCGAATCACCAGGGATGCTCTTAGCACCTGTCACATCCTGGCCCTGACCCCAGAGATTCTGACGGAGTTGATCTGGGGTGGGCACTGGCATCGGTGTTATGTAAAAGCTCCCAGGTGATGGGAATGTGAGCCAGGGTTGGAAGGTCCTGCTCCGCTGTGCTTGGCAGGAATGCACTTCTGTCCTGCGGGATGAGGTTCATCGGCCACTCTGCTCCAGGGAGCATACCTGAGCTTTGCAGGACCTCCAGAAAGAGACTGCCTCTGTAGATGCCGTCAGGGAAGGTGTGATAGGTGCAGAAGTACTCCCCTGTGTCGTTCAGGGTCAGCGACTGGAAGGTGAGGCCCAGGTTGGGGCTGGGGGCCACTCGCTTGCTGAAGGCTGGGGAGATGTGCCACCCCCACTCAGAATGATGAGTGGCCAGAAGTTGGTCCTGCTGCTCCCAGTTGACCTGAGTCACCAAGGCAGTGGTGGAGGAGAGGTGACACTGTAAGGTGGCAGAGCCCCCTTCCTTTGCAGAAATGTTCCCCACGGTCACTAGTCTGCCTGTTACAGCTCCTAGGGAAGGGGAAAAAGCCTGCATGAGTCCTGGGTCAACAGCTGGTCTTGAACCTTCCCTCAGAAGTCCCAAGGGCTCTGCGGCCAGAATTGGTGTTTGGAGTGTTGGCCTCCCCAGTCCATCCTGTCACCCCCTGAGGCCGACAGAGCACGCCACCAGCTCACACACTCTGCTGTAATGCAGCTTCATGACCAGCTCACGATGGTTCTCGTGTGCTTGCTTTGTCTCCCTGCCTGGAATACGGACCCTGCCAGCCGCTGCCTCTGTTTTACTGTATCTTCCAGCCACCCAGCTCTGTGCTGGATGCATTCTCTTTGAAATAAAGTCTGGCTGTCTGGTTGATTGCCACTCGGGGTGCCTGGTAGCCCTTCAGGAAAGCCATGGGATCCGCAGGGAAGGAGCATTAGGGGAAACCACGTGCCTATGGCCAAACAGCCCTTTCGGCACATGCCACCCCTCGGGTGGTTCAGAAAGCAGCATAAAAACTAACGTATCCTGCCGTTTTTAAAAGTTCGTGTCCCCTTTTAAAACAGAAGGACACAGTTTTAACATAAATTCAACCTATAATGGTAGAATCTCTAGAATCTGTGAAGAAAACATTTTGATCCACAGAAAACATACAATGCTTTTCTAGAAGTTTCCTCAAGGATAGAAGAAATCACAGTGGGTCAGGAGTGAACTTCTACAAGCAAACCAATCTCTCCCTCTTAGTCCCTTTCTCTCCCTCTGCTTCCTTTCTGGGGTTGGCCAGTCAGACCCCCCCAACCCCAAGTCCTTCACCCGCTGCCCGGATCAGACCTGCGCCTCCTTCTCAGAGGAGAAAAGGGGGCGCAGGGCTCTGAGTACCGTGGTTTCCTTCCCGCAGACAGAGGCAGCGTTCACTCCCAGCCGCCCCTCTCCTCCTCCCTGCTCTCCCTGTCCCTCGGTTCTCGGCTGGAGTCCCCTACCTGAAGCCAGGAGGGGAGCCGGCCTCAGCCCCTGGGCCCAGAGCAGGAGGAGGTACCAGTGCATGCTTCTGCCCAGGGGCCTCCAGGAAGTCGATGTGGCCTCTTCTGCCACGGAAACTGGCCGACTGCAGATGGCAGGGTGAAACTGAGCCTACGGGGAGAGAGGGTCTCGGAAAAACTGAGTTCAGCAAAACCAGAGACAGATAACGTTCTCGACAAGTGCGCCAACAGCACAGGGCGAGCCACAAGAAAGACCATGAAGGAAACACATGCGAATCTAAGCAGAGATGCGGTTAGACGTACACTACGCTGGTCTTTGGATTACTATTAGTCAATCTACTGCGTCTCTTACTGAACTTTTTTTTTTTCCCCTTTATTGATTTGAGAGAGAGAGGAAGGGAGAGGGAGAGAGAGATAGAGACTCAATGAGAGGGAGAACATCGATTGGCCGCCTCCTGGCCGCGACCTGCGAGGCTAGTGGAACCAGACCTGAGGAGGGGCGACAGGAGACTAAGAAAGACACGGAGACACAATAGAGACAAAAGCTGGGGGTGGGGGCACTGCTCTCTGATGGAGAAACAGTGACCCTGAGCTAGCTCAGCATGTTTATTATGTAGCAATAATGAAGGGGGAAGTTCAAAAGCTTCATTATCTTCAAACACCAGATGTTTTCACCGGCCTCTGAGCTCAAGGTTGAGACTGCTGATACATTCTTGCCCGAGACTCATTAGGCTCCTGCGTGGGCCTTGCCAGCACGCAGGGTCAACAGGAGGCCTTGGGCAGAAAGCTCCTGGGTGAGGCTTGCAAACACCCCAGGAGCAACAAGACACCTTGGCTTGCCGCCCTCCACATCTCCCCCTTTTTTGTTTTTTAAATCTCTGTCCCTTTTTTGTCTTTAAATCTTCCCCCTTTTTTTGTCTTTTTTGTGGTCACAGTTCATTGTTTTATTTAAATTTTTAAAAATTTTTTTTCTAATTTTTATTAATTTATTTTTGTTACAGGTGTTTCTCCTTTTCCCCCCCTAGACACCCTCCTCCCCATCCCGGCCCCGCCCCTTTTTTGTCTTTAAATCTTCCCCTTTTCTGTCTTTAAATGCATGCGGTGAACCTCTACTTGGACTCTTCTGAGTTGGGTTCAGAAGATCTGGCAGCTGACTGACAGGAGACGAAACAGCATTATCAGAGCAGTAACAAATCCAAGCAAGAACCACGCAGTATGTGTAAGAAGATGGAAAGGGTTGAAACCCTTAAGCTCATCTGAAATTTCTTCAGCCAGTTGTGCTGGATGAACAACATCATCATGGCTACTTGGAATGTCCTGTGTATGTCTATGCAGTTGCTGCAAATCAAGACTGATATTATTACGAGTCCATATTCCCTGGAGGTGTACCTTAACTTTGTCCCAGTTCCACCGGGTTTTATTATATGGGACTGAAGTGTCACAGATAAAACTGTAAGCAACGTGACAAAACGATTTTTGTCGAACTTTAATGCTCTCAACTTGATTTCCTAGCCTGATAACTGCGGCTTCCAAAGCATTTAATTTTGCTTCTAATTTGGTGTCAATATTTTCTTGATCGTGTAAAGCAGCAGAGGTATTTTGAGCTAAATCATTCACAAATTGAGCATTATGTATACTTCGAGTCAGGGCTAATGAAGCAGTTACAGTAGAAGCAATAAGACCCACAATAGTGATAATGCCAAAAATAATCAATCCTAAAGCTCTTTATGATGAGTCCATTGGTTCTTAATCTCTGTCAAAGCTTGCAGCCCAGTTTCATGGTACCTATCTCCCGATATGTTGGTAGGGAGCATAAAAAAGAGGGCTGATACAGAATTAAAACATCATCATACTTATTATCTCTTGTTACACAGTTAGTTTATGTACACTCAGGGCATGAGACAGAATAGTGTGTGGGAAGCTTAGTAATACTTACAGAGCCTGCCACCATCACATAAGGGGCCTGCACACAAGCCCACAACCCAAAACAGGGATTAGTGGGGCGACAGCCAATGCAATGTTTGCCAAAGAAGAATCAGAATAACTCATAAAGTCCAGTGCAGCGGCTAACCGCCAGAGATCCTTCCGTATTTGGCCCTTAGAGGTGGTGAGGATGTTACTTGCAAAGCCCCCAGGGGACATGAAATCGTGATTAGGGTGTTTAGGGTCCAATCTATGAGACCAGTCTAACACCTGAAATCCTCACAGGGATAGGATTAGCACAATCCTGCCATTGGGGAAAACCCCTAAATTGAAGGGTAGTGCTGTTAGGGCAATGAGGAAGTGAAGGGCGCTGATAAGGTACATCCGGGTGTTATTGGGAAACCCTAGTTTAGTCACAGTCTGAATATATTTCTGTATTTCTATATCCCATGGACCCGTAACAGTAGTAACGTTGGCGCCTCCATGAGATGTTTTATTCTCAGGTTTCACAGGCAGCACCCCAATAGGTCGATCAGCATCTTCTGGAAAAATACAAACGTGGTCTCTTCCCCTGTCATCGCCGGATCTGGCCCCTGCTGCAGCCCGCGGCTGGGTCACCTGATGGTGCTCCCAGCAGTAAGGCCAGTGGCATCACAATTTTTAAAATGTAAAATATATAAGGTATGGTTCAGTTGATTCTGGGGAGTAAGAGCATATCCTATAGCTCCCCCTTTTTTTAATCCTCACCCGAGGACATTTTTGCATCCATTTTCAGATAGAGCGGGAGGGAGAGAAGGAGGAAGAGAGAGAGAGAAACATCGATGTGAGAGACACATAGAGTGGTTGCCACCCACGCGACCCCAACTGGGGCCGGGGACAAACTGCAACCAAGGCACGTGCCCCTAGCGGGAACCGAACCCAGGACTCTAACCGCTGAGCCAGACCGGCCAGGCCTATATCCCCTCTTTCTGTTTTTGTAATTGTAGCTCTAAAGTTTTGTTTGCTCTTTCTACTATAGCTTGTCCCTGAGGGTTATAAGGAGTTCCTGTCTTATGTAGAATTTTATATTGCAAGCAAAATTTTTGGAAGGCAGAACTGGTGTAAGCTGGCCCGTTGTAAGTTTTTATTTCCTGGGGTTTCCCCAGCCAGGCAGAAGTGGCCAGACAATGATTTATAACATGTTTATCACTTCCCCGTTTCCTCCTGCCTTACCGGCGAAGAGGAAAAGCCGTAGCTATCGCGGCCCCCTGTATATGGGAAGACCCAATATCTGAACAGATGCGGATGAATTCAGATATATTAGCTTTTTTACGGTAAGGGCGTAGCGCCTCCCTGCAGGGCTTATTAGCATTTTCATAGGCAAGCTGTTTAACTATGAATGTGCCGTCCTCTGAATCACTTATCACTCTGCCCACTGCCTGTAGCAACCGAGCTACACAATCTTGATATGGCTCTTCAGGTCCTTGTCTGATGGATGTGAGAGCTAGCGAATTTTCCCCTTTTGTTGGCAGCTCTTTCCAGGCCTTCAAAGCACAAATGTTAGTCTGCTGCTACGCCTGGAGGGCAAACCCCAGCTGGTCGTGAAGAGCCTGATATTGCCCTGTACCCGTGAGCATTTCCAAAGAGATGGGCACTCCATGCTGTTGACTCCGTGTGGCCTGCTCCCCGCTCATCTCCATCCAGCTGGTCTTCCTTATCAGCTAGTCCCCAGGCGTAAGGCAAGCTTTCGCTAATGTTTGCCAGTCACCCGGGGCTAAGGCTTCACTAGCGACATTCTCTCATAAACTGAGCACAAAAGGATCTGTGGGCCCATACATAGCACAGGGAGACTTGAGATCTTTCAACGTCTTAAATGGGATGGGCTCGTGCATTTTTAATGCCTGACCTGGACTGTGGGTCAGGCCTCTCTATCACTGGGAATGATGAAAACCCAGTGGTGTCCTCACCAGCCCGGCTTGCCTCTCAGTCCCATCTGTAAGGGACAGAGCACTGGGGCACTAGAGGGTTCTGTGGGCCGAGCCCCGGCATCCCCTTGGGATGGTCGAGAGGTACGAGCCAATTCTGCAAAACTTTGGGTAACATTAAACTCCTCATCTGAATCTTCCTGGGCTCGGTGCCGCCAATCTCGATCCGCCTCTCTTTCTAGTTCTCTCTCATACTCTGGGGTGAAGTCTCATCGGGGGTTAACCTCTCTCACAGCTGCAGCGGCAGGTGGTGGGGGCGTCTCTAAGGACTCATGCCTTTCTGGGCTCTCGCCAAGTCTCTCACTGCCCCCCGCCTCGTTAGCCTCCTGCGCAGGGTCAAGGCAATCTCGAATTAGGGACCCAAGAGTCTGCACGGAACCTTGTTCAGGTCTTTCACTGCATCTCTGCCTCGCAGGCACCTCCCTACCTTTCCCCAGGTTTCCAAGTTGACTGTCCCCTCGTTAGGAAACCAAGGGCAAGTTTCATTCACATACTCCAAAAACTCGAGGAGTTGATTTTTTTTATTGAGCATTCTTGAGCCTTAAGCATAGCTCTTAACATAGACACATAGAGATTTCTTTCTTGAGACATAGAATTCCCCGTATCTTACACCCGGCTATCAATTAATTCTGCTCCCCTACCTTACTTTCGCTTCTCAACGTGCACACTCTCGGAGCGTCCTATCCCCACCTCGGGCCTCAAGTTCCCCTGTGCTCAGGTCCCTGTTCGGGCGCCACTTTGCCGCGACCTGCGTGGCTGGTGGAACCAGACCTGAGGGAGATTAACAAAGAAAGACACAGAGATATAATAGAGAGAAAAGCTGGGGCGGGGGGGCACTGCTCTCTGATGGAGAAACAGTGACCCTGAGCTAGCTCAGCATGTTTATTATATAGCAATAATGAAGGGGGAAGTTCAAAAGTTTCGTTATCTTCAAACACCAGATGTTTTCACCGGCCTCTGAGCTCAAGGTCGAGACTGCTGATACATTCTTGCCCGAGACTCATTAGGCTCCTGCGTGGGCCTTGCCAGCACGCAGGGTCAACAAGAGACCTTGTGCAGAAAGCTCCTGGGTGAGCCTTGCAAACACCCCAGGAGCAACAAGAGACCTTGGCTCAGCCACCCTCCACACCTTCATGCCCCACACTGGGGATTTGGCCCACAACCCAGGCATGTGCCCTGACCAGGAATCGAACCTGCGACCTCTTGGTGCATGGGTCAGTGCTCAACCACTGAGCCACACCAGCCAGGCACTGAACTTACTTTTTTTTTTTTTTTTTTTAACCAGCCTTTATTTAACGAGCTCAGAGCATCTGCGTCATGCCCAAGCTTTATAGAACTCTGTCACCAGTGGGGTTCACTGACTTCAGAGAAAAGAGAAAGTTACATTTGTGCACTCTTCGCCCAGGAACTGCACTTGAAACCTAATAAGCCAGTGAACAAGAGGCATTTACTACTGAGACGAGACCTGGTAGGACCCAGTCTTGGACAAACATAGTCACTTTCCCGTGAATGAGGTCCTGTTCTTGAATCTTACATCTTCTGTCTGGTTTATCTAAACTGGGACTTTATTGAATTCTGTCTTCATCTCTCTGACCCAGTATTATCAAAGGAGACCAGAAGAGTGAGTTTTCTTGTGCCTGGCAACCCCCTGAAACTCGGGAATGCGGAGAAGGGTGAGCCCCAGTTGCCTGACCCTAGAAAGAGATTGCTTGACCCTTGCTTGAGGATCCCAGTTCTTCATCAAATCCTACTGTTGACTGGTCCTCCCTCCCCCTTCCTTCATTTATTTGAAAGTCCCTGAGTGCCTACAAAGCACCAGACTCGGCAGCAGGCTGTGGAGATAGGAGGGTAAATGATCATAGTCAAAGCTTGCTCTCCGGTGAAGCCACACTCTGGGGAGAGGAAGTGGAGGGTCCACATTCACCTGCTCCAGGGCTCACCGTCACTCCTGTGGGCGTACTTCATGGTGTCTATACTGAAAATATGCAGCTCTACCAGGGGGAGCATCTGAAGCCCGACGCTCTGCCCCTAACCCTAACCCTGAGCATTCTACCTTGTCCAGGGTCCGGTCACCCTTCTCCCCTGATGCTTCATCTCAGACCAGCTTCTTCACCTCCCTGGGTTCTGTCTATTCCCAACTCTACACCATGACCCATTCACCACCACCCCCAGAGCCCACCTCCAGCCCCTTAGACAATAATTCCTCAGCAGCTTCTCTCTGCCTTTCCAAATTCAACCTGTCCTTCAAGGCTCACATCAAGGTACAACTCCACCCTTTTCAACAAGCACAGTCCCTTTAGCTAAAGGAGCAATAATACCTAACATGTGTCCAAGCAAAGGTGCCGAGGCTGAACTTGTGGGGTGGTTGCCAAGCCAAAGGAGCCAGGTGTGGGAAAGCCAAGAGCAGCTCGTGGGAATAAAGCACACAGTGAGGTGGATGCTGGGGTCCGGGCTGTAATAAATGTACAGCCTGTGTTTCTATAGCGGGGGTGGCTGGAAAGCATAGCAGCAGGACCCGTCTTATACAAGGAGGAACCCAAAGACATTTAGACTGGGTACAAAAATAGTTAAAGAATTGTTCTATTTGTTCCTAAGCAATCAGACCAAAGAAGAACACAGTCAAGTGTGACTTGATGAATGGTGCTCTCCAGAGACATTTGAGGGTGGCGATTAACAGACTACAAAGTGAGAAATACCTGGGTCCAAATTCATCCTGGCTGAGTGGCCTTGAGAAAGTTACTCAACCTCCTTAAGACTCAGTTTCCTCATCTGAAATAAGAACAATAAACCACCTCCCTCCCCACCCAGCTGGTGTGGCTCAGTGGTTGAGCGTCGACCCATGCACCAAGAAGTTGCCTGTTCGATTCCCGGTCAGGGCACATGCCCAGGTTGTGGGCCAGATCCCCAGTGGGGGGCATGCAGGAGGCGGCCAATCGATGTTCTCTTTCATCGATGTTTCTCTCTCTCTCCTTCTCCCTTCCTCTCTCTCTAAAGTCAATAAAGAAAATCAGAGGAGATCTCGCTCTATCTATGTAATGTGTTTTGCCAGAAGTAAGACCCGGGTTACTGGACTCCAAGACTAGTGATCTACACAACCTCTTCACTCTGCCATGTACGTCTGATACAAGAATATGAGGATGAACTGTTCCTGCGGAGAAGTGGGCCCTGAGCCAGCCAGACCCCGAGGAGGCCTTGGAGGAAGGTGAATGACGGAAGAGTCTCCCAGGAACTTTCCAGAAGTCCCTCTTGGGGCCTCCTACTGGGTCGCACTCCATCTGGAAGCCTTGCCAGGGTGGCCACCACTCAGCAGGGTCTGCAGCCTGAGCTGAGCAGCACCGCTGAGGGCCAGGCCTGGACGGAGAGCTCCCAGGGCCACCTGAGCCTCTGGGCCAGTTGGCAGCGTCTGTGACACAGTATGAACCTCTGTGGTCAGTCAGATACTGACTCACATTTTTTTTTAAATCCTCACCCAAGGATATTTTTTTCCCATTTATCTTCACATAGAGTGAGAGGGACAGAAGAAGAGAGAGAGAGAGAGAGAGAGAGAGAGAGAGAGAGAGAGAGAGAGAGAGAGAGAGAAACATCGATGTGAGAGAGACACATCAATTGGTTGCCACCCGAACGACCCTGACCCGGGCCAGGACCAGGGACCAAACCGCAACCGAGACACATGCCCTTGGCCAGAATCGAACCCGCAACTCTTTGGTCCGCGGGCTGAAGCTCTAACCACAAAGCCACACCGGCCAGGGCCTGACTCACATTTTTCTTTAAAGTTCTAAAAGGAGCCACCACAGTTTTTCTGCCCTCACTTTTGTGTTTGTGGGAGAAACAGGTCTGGTTAGTCTTGATGCAGCTAGATGGGGTAGGTACTGAGGAAGGGACTCTGTTTGCATGTGAAGGGGAAGAGGGGGAACCACCCCCAGGCCCCTCAGGGCCTTCACAGCCCAGCCTTCCCCTTGCCCTGCAGGCCCCCCAGGAGCCGTTTCACCCACTACAGTTGGACACCTGTGACCAGGCAGGGGTCACAGAACTGGGCAAACAGAGCTGAGAGTGGTCGCACTTTCTACAAGACCTGTGACTTGTACGCAGGAAACACTACGTAGAGTTCTCTCAGGGCACAGACCAGTCTCAGCCGTGTCTTTGAGTGGCAGCCTCTCCGAAGTCTTCAGATATGGTGGGGGAGCTTCAGGGATATGACAACCTGCTTCTCCCTCTTTTCCTGGCCTCTGATCAAGTGCATATCCTGCAGGGCGGTGACCTTCTCAGCCAGGTGCTCTCGTTCTGTCTCGCAGCCCAGCGCCTCCTAGAAGTCAAGTGGCCAAGGGGGCAAGGAGGCCCTGATGCCTGCAGGTCCGCAGAGGGCTGTGGCAGCAGAGAAACAAGGAGCATGAAAGAGAAGAGAACACAGACGCCCGGGCACCCAGAAGAGCCTGTCCTGTGTCCCCTCACCCCATCTGCCATCTGCCATAGCAAAGCCAGGCACAGTGGAGCCATCTGAGCAATGGGGTGGTTGTTCAAAAGCCCCTTGTGGAGAGAGCTGCCCTGGAAAATCAAAGACTCAGCATGAAAAGAATGTCTGTCACTGGAAGCATTTCACAAGTGTGTGAGCCACAGGGTTTGTTGGCTGAAACTGGCTCGTGGTGAATGCAATGGGGGGAATTTGGAGGTGGGACTGCTGACCTTAGTCCAAGCCCCCTCGGGTGAGGGGACTTTGAGGACCTCTCTGACAAAGGCTGCCAAGGACTTCAGTGGACTATGGGAAATTTCCTTTGCCTTCCCAGCTGTGAAAATAGTAAAGAGACACCCCACCCCCCCAGGAAAGGTTGGAATATAGAGTCAGAAGAAAAGTCTTTGGGAGGAAGCGACTGATCTCTCCTCAATTTAGGCCTCTCCTGCACCTCTCTTCATAGCCCTCCCACCGATGACATCCTTCCCCCATGTTCCCCCCCCCATGCTAGATGTGATTATACTACCATTCCAGCCCTAGTCCCATCTGCCTCGGGAAAAGTATCCTCTACCCCTGGAAACTTACTTCCTGCTTCCTCCTCCCTGGAGCCCTCGGCATCCAGGACAACAAGCATTGGGATGAAAGTTCAAGTGAGCATGTCATCCGTTCAAAGAACTGCTCAAGCCCAGCCGGTGTGGCTCAGTGGATTGAGCATCGTCCCATGGACTGAGAGGTCTCGGTTTGATTCCCGGTCAGGGCACATGCCCAGGTTTCGGGCTCAATCCCCAGCAGGGGGCGTGCAGGAGGCAGCCAATCAATGTTTCTCTCTCACATGGATGTTTCTCTTTTTTCCTCTCTCTAAAATCAAAAAAAGTATATACTCAGGTGAGAATTTAAAAAATAATAAGGATATAAAACTATTTCTAGTTACAGTATTGATGCTTATATGAATGGAAAACCCAAGAGAATTGGGGGGAGCGGGCACACAAAAATAAAATTCTGCAAAATTTGCATGACATAAAAGTAATACAAATAAATAGTCTTTCTATATATAATCATTAACAAGTTAGCAGATGTTTGGGAAGAGAATGTCCATTTACAGTGGCAGCAAAAGATAAAATACTTGGGAATAAATTTGACAAGAAATGTGCAAAAGCCATACAAAAACTTTACACAAATAAATTAGCTATCCAAATAGACTTTTAACTGAAAACATATAAATACTCAAAGAAAAGCTAGGTGACTATCTTTAAAACCTGAAAGTAGAAAAAAACTTTTTAACTAGGATTCAAAAGCTAAAATTATAAATACAATTTTGTGGGGAGTTTGACTACATAAATTTTTATTTTTTTAAAAAGTTTTTGCATTTTAAACAATCATAAAGGTCAAAAGACAAGGACAAGCTAGAAAGGAATATTTGGAACTTATTTCATAACCAAATGATTCATCTCCTTAACATAAAGAGATCCTAGCAATCAAGAAGGAAGAGTCCAAGAACACTGAACAGGTCAAAATACATGAACTGATAATTCATAGAAAAAGAAAATAAATGTTCTTTAAACATATGGGAAGTTCCTCAGTCCCTGTCATTAAAGAGAGATATGCAATAAAACTCCACGGTGAAACCATTTCTCACCCATCATATTAGCAAAAAATCAAAATTTTTACAACATGCTCTACTGGTGCGGCTACAGAAAAACTGGTGCTATCATAAATTGCTATTAAAAATACAAAATGAGCCCTGGCTGGTTTGGCTCAGCGGTTAGAGCGTCGGCCCGCGGACTGGGGGGTCCCGGGTTCAGTTCCCGCTAAGGGCACATACCTCGGTTGCAGTTTGTCCCTAGCCCCGGTTGGGGTTGTGCGGGTGGCAACCAATCAATGTGTCTCTCTCACATCGATGTTTCTCTCTCTCTCTTCCTCCCTGTCTCTCTCCCGCTCTATCTGAAGACAAATGCAAAAATATCCTCAGATGAGGATAAAAAAATTTAAAAAATACAAAATGATACAACTTTTTAAATGAGAATTTGTCAATAGCTATTCAGATCTCAGCTGTGTTTACCCTTTGACCCAGGACTCCCACTTCTAGAAATCTATTCTAAGGACATAAATGCACAAATATGAAATGACATACGTACAAAGTTATTCATTAAGGCATTATATGTACTAGCAAAAAAACATGAAACAACTCAAATGTCCATCAACAGGGGCTTGGATGAATAAACTGTGATACCCAGTCCCCTACTGAATAAACTCTGGTACCTCCACATAATGGAAAACTAGGCAACCAAAGAATGAGAGCATCTCAATGTGTTGACATGGAGTGATCTCCAGAGACTGTTAAACAAAACAGTGAGGTGCCAGAAGTATGCTATCATATGCTACCTTTGTGGGAAGGGATAAAAGGGAGTAAATATATGAGTATACATTTGCTTATATTTACAATAGAAACACTGTAAGAATTAATCACAAATTAATTTTTTTAATCCTCACCGAGTATATGTTTTTTGTTTGTTTGTTTCTTTTAGAGAGAATGGAAGGGAGAGGGAGAGAGAGAGAAAGAGAAACATCAATGTGAGAGAGAAATGTCAATCGGTTGCCTCCTGTATACCCCCAACCAGGGATGGAACCTGAAATGTAGGTATGTGCCCTGACCTGGAATCAAACCCGAAACCTCTGGGGCACAGGATGATGCTCCAACCACTGAGCCACCCAACCAGGGCCAGAAATTAATTTTTAATTTGGTTACTATTAGGTGGTGGGAAAGTGGGTAGGAAGAGGGGATTGGGATGGAAGAGAAACTTATTTGGGTATAGCTTTTAACTTCTAAGCCATGTAACTGTTTCACATATTCAAAACATATATATTGTATAAAAATAAAAAAGCACCCTGGCCAGTTTGTTCTCAGCAGTTATGGTGTCAGCCTGAGGACTGAAGGGTCTTAGGTTCGATTCCCGGTCAAGGGCACATACCTGGGTTTCAGGTTCGATCCCAGGCACCAATTGGGGTCGTGCGGGAGGCAACCAAATGATGTGTCTCTCTCACATCAATGTTTCTCTCTCTCTCTCTTTCACTCCCTCCCTTCCACTCTATCTGAAAATCAATGGAAAAATATCCTTGGGTGAGGATTAAAAAAAACAAAAAAACAATGCTGCCATTCTTAAAATTGAAAGGAAAAAAAAAAAGAAACAAATTAATCTAATTGCATATAAAATTAATAACATAATCACACAGAGAATATAATCATTTCAACTGAATTTAAAACTTAACTACTTTATTTTCTTGGTGGGATAGATTTTAGGATAAAAAATATATCCTCCAGGTCCATCCATACTGTCACAAACCATAAGACTTCCTTCTTTTTTACAGCTGTGTAGTATTCCATTGTATAAATGTACCACAACATTGTTATCCACTCATCTGCTGATTATGCTAAGTGAAATAAGCCAGTCAGAGAAAGACAAATAACATGATCTCACTAATATGTGGAATCTAATGAACAAAATAAACTGATGAACAAAATGGAACCAGAAGCATGAATACATGGAACAGACTGGCCAGTGCCCAAGGGGTGGGGGGTGGGGGATGAGAGGATGACTGGATAAAGAAGGTGAAGGAAATAGTTAAAGAACATATATGCATACCCCATGGGCACGGACAATAATTTGGTAAAGGCCAAGGAAGAGGGAGGTAGGGGAGGATGGAGGTGGGCAAGGGGGGGAGGGGGACTCCTACTATAATGTCAACATTAAACAAATATTTTTAATTAAAAAAATATATTCTATTCATTCAATTGTATTGTTGTTTTGAAATAACAATATTGTTATTTTGAAATACTAATACAACAAATAAGTAATAACATTAAAGTTATTTAAAACCAAGCTCTTCAGATTAAGAGAAAATAGAAGTATAAATTCAAATAAGTAAAAGCATGTAATGTTAAATTTGAATTTGAACTATCGATACAAAGCCATGATTTAATACAATATACATATTGTCTAGCTAAGCCTATTGAAAGAACTAAAACCCAGCAATATTCCAGTAGCAAAGAGTATGCAGGTGCCAGATGCTGGTTTCTAAGGCCATTCTGCATCTGAGGAGCCAGAGCTTCTGAGACAAATGGCTGACTCCAGGTTTGGGGCAAGGCATGTAGGCTAGTGTCTCATTCTCATAGGAAATAAAGAATCTTTCAAAGACTAATGGGATCATGTCAAAAGGACCAGACCATTTTGTAGGGGCCACAGTTGGGCCAGAGTTGGGCCAATTAAAATGGTGAAAAAGAAAAATGACTATAAGAATATATTAAAGGCCATAAATTTATAAATGACACTCCCAAAGCAGAAAGCTCCCTCTCAAAAAAAAAAAAAAACAAACAAACAACACCCAACCCTTATTTGTCACTATCCGAGATAGTTACTACACCAACTCCTTGTTCTGAAAATTGGTCATTAAAGTTAAAAGCATTTATTTTGTCTTTCCGTTTGGAACTGTATATAAGGATAATTAAATAGCCCCAGGTGATGAGGGAGCCTGCTTCTTTGCAGAATGATTCCAGCTAATCTATATAGAACAAATTTGGTAAATGAAATAGTTGATTTAGATAAGAATCACCGATGGAAACTGAAACCATTACGTAAAATGTGATGACAAAGTTGAGCTCCAAGGTGATGAGGCAGCCCTCACGGATCCCTTGCTGGTCATAAGGGGGGACATGTAACTGCTCAAAAGAGGGATCAAGCTCTCCCCACTTTATCGCAGGGAGTCAATCTAAACATCACTTAAATTTGAGCAACCAGACACACTATGCCATCTAATGGGACCCAATATAAAGTGTACAGTATGAGCCATGAAATCTTCTTGCCTGAAATGTTTAACTTGGATCTAATCAGGCCTTTAGGCCTAACTATAGCAAACCCAGTACAGCACATAGGTAAGTACGTTAAATTACTCCACTACAAAGCAGAGAAAAAGGCAAAATGTGGCACAATTGCTTCAACAAGACAATATGGGGGGGAGGAGTGGAGGGAGACTGTTTTAGATTAACATAAATTTAGGCGATATAACAGCCAGATGCAATTCATGGTCCTTGATTGACCTTTGGTTTAAACCCAGACATTTTGGGAACAACTGTAAGAAATCAAATACAGACTGAGCATGAATGACATTAATAAACTCTTGTTAGTTTTGTTAAGTGTGTGTTATGACCAGAATTGTGTCCTTCCCCTCCCCAAATTCACGTGTTGAAGTCCTAATTCCTAGTACCTCATAATGTAACTGTTGTTGGAGATAAGATCTTTGAAGGGGTGATTAAGTTAAAATGAGGTCTTTCCAGTGGGCCCTAGCCAGGATGATTGCTGTCCTTATAAAAGGAGGACATTCGGACACAGAGATGTTGACATATGAGCAGAGGGACAGCCAAGTGAAGAGACAGTGGGAAGGTGGCCATCTGCCAGCCAAGGAGTGAGGCCCCAGAAAAACCAACCCTGCTGACACCTCTTTCTTGGACTTCCAGCCTCCGGAGATGTGAAACAATACATTTCTGTTATTTAAGCCACCCAGCTGATGGTATTTTGTTACGGCAGGACTAGAAAACGAATGCAGTGTGATAATAATCATTTATGCAGGAAAAATTTTTTTTAGAGATTTCTGCTAAAGTTTTTAAGTGTGAAATGTCATCATGTCTGTAATTTTTAAATCCTTAGAAAACAATGAAGAAAAGGTGGCAACATGACAGGTACACTTGGGTGATGGGAATGGATTAATTATCTTTCTACCTCTCTGTAAATTCAACATTCACAGTAAAAAGTCAAAGTTAAAAGAAAGGAAATGTTCAAATGCAGCTGGGAGGAGGGCAGCAGGCAGGATGGGGGGGGGGGACCGAGCCCGTGGGGACCCTGCCTGTTGCAGGGTTGAACTTAGCGCCTGTGAACATGATACAGGCGATCAGAGTGCAAGTGCCCGTGGTATCAGAGGAATTGCCGATAGCAAGGCTGTGAGACGGGAATGATTAAAAATGAATTTGGTTTGGCTGTAAAACATGGCTAATTTCAGTCGCTTACATGAACTACTAAACATTTAAGTATAAATACTATTTAGCATAATAATAATTATGCGTGCAACTGAAAAATACAGTCGGAAATATATAATTAATTTAAAATGTCATAATAATTAAAGGAGCTTTTCAGCATTTAGCCAGATTCCTCAGATTGGACAGGCAGTTCCTAGTCTGCGCTGAGGCTGCTTGATGTTTTGTCATAACAAATATAACAGCTCACACATTTCTCCACGTCAATCAGTCAACAAATATTGAGCACTTACTTTGCAAAACTGCGATGCGAGGCATCATGGTTGATCTGAAGAAGAGAAAGTTTACTCAAGGAGTTTACAATCTAATTAGGAAGTCAAATACCCAAACAAAAATACTGTAAAATATAAGATAGGCTGGGAGTGCAAATGACTGGGACACACGAGCAAAGGAGGATCTACAGGACAGTCATTTGTATCAGGTCAAAGGTGGAAGAGGTAGTCGTGTGGAGGAAGCAAGGATGTCTAATCTGGGAGAAGGAGATCACATTCAGATACTCTAAGGGCCACCGTGGAAGCAGTAACAGCTGGGGCATGCGGCCAGTGCCGAGAGGGAGCCGGGACAGTGCTAACCCACACCCTCAGATTCACCTGCCCCTGAGCAGCACCTCAGAAACAGGAAGGGACCCTCGGGCATGCTCGAACTGAATGTTCACAAACATGTATTAGGAAAAACAAGGCCTATTATGATTGTGGATGGTTTTTGGCTCAACGGAAGCTGTGAAAAAAGTCTCAATAAAGAAGGGGTATTGATTCATAAGGCCTGGGCCGGTTGCACAGAGGTTCAAGGGCATTGCGAGCTCCCTGGTCAAGTAAGTCAAGTCGGAAACACAAATGCTCGATGCTCCTCTGAAAACATCCTGGGAACCACGCCTCCTGTGGGCTGTGGGGCGGGTGGAAGTGTCAGATTGTGCCCCACGGTTGTCGTAGCTCAACCTTAGAGGATTGACGCTGCCCCTTACAGTGTGTCTGAGAAAAAACTTCGAAAGAAAGGTGAGACGTGGTCTGAGGATTGAATAACTGAGAGAGTGTAGAATTCTGCCAGGGGGAAGAGAGGGGTCAAAACTGAGGTTCTGCCTCCCAACCTCTATTTGGTTCTCAGTGAGGCTTTGCCCAGTCCCCTCCCACCAAGCCAAACCACCTCCCCCCTCACCATGGCGATCTGCAGTAGAGAGCACCGCCAACGAAAGGTTCATGCAGGGCTCAGCCCAGCCTGGCTTACTTCCTCCTGTTAGCCAGCACCGGAAATCCAAGCCTCCACGGCCCATGTTCATCACCAAGATTCCTCTTCCTTTAAGGCTCTAATCTGACGCACTTTCCCACCTTTCCTGCCTCCCCACTCCAAACTCTCCCATTCTGCCCTTTGAGTCTCATCAGCAATATTGCTTTTCTCTTCAAACTCTTTTTTAAAGCATTGGTTTTCTAAGTGTGGGCCTGGCCCAGCAGCATTACATTGCTTAAAAACGGGGAAGAAACGCAAATTCCCGGACCTACCGAATCCAACCTGGGGATGGGGGTTGGGGAGAAGGTTGGAGGGGGTGTCAGAAGTCTACATGGTAAGGAGCCCTCCAGGTGACCGAGCAGTTGTCCATCTCCAGATCTTTGAGAAGCAGCCTGTCACTGCCTTGGTCACTGCAGTGGCCCACCTCCTTTCTTGCATATTAATTAAAGCATCCCAGGCCCTGGCCAGTGTGGCTCAGTTGGTTGGATGTCGTCCTGTACACGAGGAGGTTGCCGGTTCAATTCCCAGTCAGGGTACACGCCCTGGTTGTGGGTTCAGCCCTCGGTGCAGGGTGTGCTGTGCTGAAGGCAGCTGTTTCTCTCTCACATTGATGTTTCTCTCTCTCTCTCCCTTCCCTTTTCTCTCTCTAAAAAAAAAAAAAAGAAAAAAAATCAATAAACTATTCTTTAAAAAAACATATATATACATCCCAGCATGAAACAGCAATGAAGCCACCTTTTTACATTTATCTTCACCTCTAACTTCTAATGTCACACACCCCCAACCCACACACACACACTACTCCTGATTTCGTCCTGTCTGAACTTCTTAGAAATAATTCTCTTTTACCCTAAAACAGTGGTCTCCACATTTTTCCTTTTTATTTCATGCACCATCATTTTAAAAGAATTTAAGCAATGACCTCCCAAATGTATATATTTATTAGGGGGACCGGAAAGTAATGTCGTTAAAGTAATGCCATGTTAAGGGCGAAAGTGGAAGCAAATCCGTGTCAGACAATCGAGGAACTGTCAAACATTCTTAACCAACCTTGGTTGACCATCCAAGAACATTTGCAGCAGATTGGTAAAGTAAGCAGAGCAGGTGTTTGGGTTCCGCATAATCTGTCCGAAGAAAACAAAGCTAACTGGTCCACCACATGCAACTTATTGCTTCAGTAGCACAATACAGAAGCGTTTATTGATCACTTGATCACTGGAGATGAAAAATGGGTCCTCTATGATAATCCAAAATGCAAAAGGCAGTGGCTCTCTCCAAATGAATTGCCACGAAGTACAGCTAAGCCAGGTTTACACCCCAAAAAGGCACTTTTGTGAGTTTGGTGGAGTATTCGCGGGGTCATTCATTTTGAAGTGCTGAAACCTGGACAAACTGTGAATGCAGACCTTTACTGTGAACAGTTGGATCGAGTAAATCAATCTTTAATTGAAAAGTGCCCAGCGATTGTCACCAGAAAAGGCGTTATTCTGCAACACGATAATGCAAGACCTCACTGCGCAAGACGAACCCTGGAAAAAATTAATGAATTGCGGTGGGAGGTATTGCCTCACCCACCATACTCGCCCGATATTGCGCCATCAGATTTCCATTTATTCCAATCGCTACAACATTTTCTAAGTGGCAAAAAATTTGAAAATTTGGATGATGTCCAAAATGCCATCTCCAGATATTTTGCTCAAAAACCAATTGATTTTTATCAATCCGGCATTGAAAATTTGCACACTAGATGGCAAAAGGTTGTTGATAATGAGGGTGATTACATCACTGATTAAAAATAAAAACTTGCTAAAAATTCATCTGTTTGAATTTAATGCAAAAAAAAAAAAAAAAAACGACATTACTTTCCGGTCCCCCTAATATATAAAGTATGCATACATATGTCTGTAGTTATATTTTACACAGCATAAAACAAAAACTGAGAATAGAAAAAAATTAGAGATTAGCTAAAAATATTTTAATAACAAGTATGAGGTCTTCTTTACACACCTCAATGACCCCTCTTGTGCGGATTACTTTGGAGACATCAGCTTTGAAGAAACCCAGATGTTGCAAGGACTATGCTTCCACTACAAGCTTCTAGATCCAGAGACCTGTGGGCCTGCTGAGTAGGAGTACCAGTTTGATTTTTGCAGTTGTGTGACAGTAAGTGGTTAACAACAGATCTCAGAGGGTGAAAAGGTGCCAGGTCTGTAGCCTTTGTCGATGTCAGTGGTATAAACACTCCCACTGTGGTGATTTTGAGCTACCGATGTGAGGTCACTAACCGTGAAGTCTAGGGCGTGCACAGTCATCTCGAGCAAACCGGTGCAAGCCAGCTCCAGCACTGCTTTTGTGCCCAAAGCTTCTTGGTTAGGTCTATTTTCCAGTTAATTCTCTTTCTTCTGGGGAACTGGTTTCCTAATTAAGCATTTCCTAATTAACTTGCTCCCTTTTAATTCCTCAAAGCCCTTACCATGATTGGGATAATTCTTTAGTCCTTCTGGCTTTGGTGGGAGTCTCTAGGTCTGATACAGAAGCCAGATGGTCATCTGGGGTTTGTCCACTTGGGAGTGAGAGTGGGGGGAGAAATGGGGACAGCCATGCCTTGGGAATCCCTACCACCTGGCCCTATGTCAAAGGTGTGGGTTTATGCAAATGCACCAGCCTATACCAAGGGGCACTGAGATTTAGATCGCTCCAAAACCCCTACTCCTTAACTCAGTAGCTTCTGTTTCCCCGCTACCCTCCCACATACAAACCCCAAACCTGAGGTAGCGAGTAGGTAGGAGCTCTTGAACTTTCAGAGCCAAATGAAAGTAAAAGTGTTCATTAATGTGAGTATCACCAACGCGAATGGAGCATTTACTAGGTGCCAGGCACAGTTCCAGCTGCTTTATACGGTAGGTACTATTAGTATTCCCATTTTGCAGATAAGGGAACAGGTTTGGAGAGGTTAGACAATCTGCCCAAGGTCACATAGCTAATAAGAAGTAAAATTTGGATATGAACCCAACCAGGCTGACCCCAGAGCCCTTGCTGACAGTAACTCTCATTGTCCTGCTGACCTCTATGATCCCAGGTCCTCGCAGTGGCTGGCACTGAGGTGGGCTCTGCAGCGGGTAGAAAACCCAGAGGAGTGTGCTCCTGTCCTCAAGGTGCTTTCCAAAAGCTCTCAGGCTCCTTAGGAAAGCCAGACTAGTGTAAGTGAGGTAATTAGAAAATCTTAGCAGACAGCCTGTAATTAGCTACAGTGTAATATCTCCCACGGCGAAGAAAGGTGCTTCCTGGCGGAGGCCGGGAGACCTAACCCCTGCCTCCAGAGCTATAATCACTCTTTCAAGAAGCCAGAATCTAGGTCAGACAGGGCCCTCGGCCTGCAATCTGGTACTGTGGTTCTCTCCCCGAAGGAATCCCACCTGACCAGATGACATATCCATGACATAGCTATATAAAGCTGCATTGTATGCACAGCTTTCCCAGACGAATGGGAAAGAATTTTTAAACTTCTTTTTTAAAGTTCCAGGTTCTCAAGTACGAAAAAGCCCAAGTCCCAGATCTGACCCTTTACCCCGGCCTCTCTCTCTTTCTGGTAGTATCGCTTCTTCGAAGTCGCCCTCAGCGGTCCATCCTAGACTAACAAGGTGGATAGAAAATGAGATATCCCTAGAGAAAGAGGAACTTTCGAAGTCCAAGCTTGTTTCTCTTCCCATCGCTGTGGAACAAACTAGCCTAAACTCGGTGACTTAGAACAGCGGTCATTTATTATCTTTCATAATTTCTGCGGGTGACGACTCTCGGCTGGGTGAGTGAATTCGTTTGCTAGGGCTGCCCTAACAAAGGACCCCAGACTGGGTGCTTTAAACAACAGAAATCTACTGTCTCACAGTTCTGGTCGCTAGAACCAAGGTGTCGGCAGGAAGGGGTGATTTTCTTCTAAGGCCTGTTCAAGTAACCAGATTAGGCCCAAGGTGAAATTGTTCATGCTAAGGCCCACATCAGCAAAACAAAACTTAACTGAATTTCTATGCTCAGTTCTCCCAGGAAAGGAAGCCCTGGCTCAACCCAGCAGGGCTTGCTTGCTGAGCTCAAGTTTCCTGACCTGGCTCCCAGTCTCCCCTTCCCTCCAAATAAACGAAGTAAGCCTGCTTTAACCAGTCAGGAAATGTCCAGGGCAACTTCCTCGTCCTCCTCATTTGGGTCTTTCAGATCCCTCTTGCTTTGTACAACTCCTTGGAGCCCTTTCTATCTGCTAGATTGGATGCTGCCTGATTCGTGAATCATTCCGTAAAAACCTACTAGATCAGTAAATTGTGGAAAATGTTCTTTTACAGGCCCCTCTCCTTGGCTTGTATGTATTCTCCGTGTGTCTTCACATGGTCTTCTCTCTGCGTGTCTAGGTTTTAATCTCCTGAAACGACAGTCACATTCTGTGGTACTGGGGTATTGCAATTTCAACTCAGGCCTTCTGAGGGGATAGCATTTAGGCTGTAGCAGTGAGCTTTTCCCTTGTGCAGACACTGTTGTCACTCAGTGGGACTCCGTTGGCAGATGGGCTGATCTGCAGGGTCCAAAATGGCGTCAAGCCTGTGTCCGGGGCCTTGGAGGGGATGGCTGGGAAGCTGAGCTCCGCTGTGCCTGCTCACAGGACAGCCTGCCCTGGCCCCTCCATCCCTGGCTGTCTTGAGCCATCAGATCGTTTACACAGTGGCTGGTGCCCTAAGAGAACTGGGCAAGACCTTTTAAGATCTAGCCTCAAAAGTCACAGAGCACCACCTCTGTCATGCTCTGTTCGTCAAAGCAGTCTCCCATCTGCCCCAATTTGAGGGGAGGTAACATGGACCCCCCTCCCAACTCTCAAAGGAAGGAGTCAAAGAATTTGGGGCCATTTTTTGTAAACTGCCACAATTGTTTACAGCTCGGTCTTATTCACAAAATCTCATCTTGTCCCAGATGAAAAGAGCTAGATGAGCACTCGTTATTCTCAACCACCTGGGCTCCTCTCTGCTGCTTGAGGACTGTGAGGTGGCTCAGGTTTGTAAGAACCAGTGGCCCTTGGCAGGCCCTGATCTGCCATCTGACCTCATTCATCTTTCAGACTCCCTTCTAGTGGTCCATCCACTAGGGTCTGTGAATCCCTCTTCACTACCTTGGCTGCTATGCCTCATCCCAGGAAGCCCTGACTTCCCACTGTCTCCATCCCACCCCATCTCTTCATCGTGGTCCCCTTCATTTTCCTTTCTGAGCTATTTCACTGGGCTCAGATCTCTCACTCTGCACCTCAGCACCACCGTTTTGTGTCCTGCCTCCCACTTGCTCTCCTTCCATCTTGTTATTGTAAAAATTGGAATTTGGGTATGTCTGACCCAGATGGGACAGGCCTGCCGGAAACCGACTTGCTGGAGAGACTGGAACGCCCAGGAGGGAAGCCTCCCGCAGAGAACATAGCACAAGGCACTGACAGACTGACTGAGGAGCAACGCCTCGGCTCTCAGAATCTCTGCTTCCAGATCCTGAATGACACGTCTCTCAGATACATCCTAGCTCCCATCGCTTCGACACAACCGGAGCCCTGGCTCCTGGTGAGAGACAGGGCTTTCAATAGAAACGGGAAGATCTGTTCCCCACCCTACTTTAAGGCCTCCTTGTAACTGAGTGTATCACTGAGAAAGGGGCTGTTCGTCCCCTTTTCCAAAGAGAAGGGGTTCCAGGGTATCCTGAGAGACACCTGTTTTCACTGGTATAGAGTCCACCAAAGGGTGAACCAAAGGGGCGTGCCAAGAGATCACTAGGAGAGGATGTTCCAGGGGCAGGAAGCCTTTCACCAATAGTTAGGGGCCCCGGGGAGTGAGTGACATTCAAAGGAGGTTGGGAAACTCAAAAAGAGAAATTTCATCGCTTTGCTCCTTCTCCTTGCTTTGCTCCCCTTTTCCATGTTACCAGCAAGTTCCTTCCGTGACCAGCCAAGGAGCTGTGGCACAGCCCCAGCCAATTCTAAGTCTTGTAACCTCATGCGCTGGGAGTTGTCTGAACTCAGTTTCTTCGTCTGTAAATTGTGAGTTATACCACCTGCGCATTAACCTCAAAGGGCTGTGTTAAGAACCAAAGTTTTAAAAGGAATCACCATGTAAATATAAGTGTCCTAACTATCCTATGTCTTTGAATATCGCCTTTGTAACTTCAAGGGGCAAGGAACAATTTTAACAGCAACTTCGAGACTTCGCCTCCACCTGTGTACATATTGCTTTCCCCACCACACTGTGGCCCTTTTGACTGTAGGGGCAGTGTTTTATGTATCTTCCTATTCCCTAATGCACCCACTGCAGAGCTTAGCAAACCTCTGGGACTTAACAAATCATTAATAACCAACTTAATTTGAAAACCTGCCCCCCCTGTTCTTCCTCATCATGGGGCATCTCTTTAATTCATAACCAACCACATTATGTCTTTTCTAGATTAAGGCATAGTATTAATGATCGAGTAATTACATTCACTGTCACCTCTGTGGGACTATGGGGCTGCAAGTGTGTCTTTTCCTATGACTGCCTTTATTATCAGGGGTTGTGTGCATGAATCACACATTCCTTGCTCCCATCCACAGAGGAGTGTCTGCAAGGTCTGGGAGTAGAGCTTCTGAGCTGTTAACTTGACGTCTGCAGACCTGTGGATCTGGATGCTGCCGGCTGCCTCTGTCGCAAGGCCTTGCCATCCAAGGGGATTAAGATTGTCTAGGTCTTCAGAGAGAGGCACACTGTCAAGTCTGTTTCTAGCCATCCCAGGTGGTGATAGCAGTGGGTTTAGGAAGTGAGCACAGGCTGAGTGCTACTATTTTTTCTTCATAGGCAAAAGTTCCCTTCTTCCTTCAACTCAACTAAAACTAAAACTAGTGTCCTTTCCAGCTCTCGTTGTAGATGTCTGCTGTGGCAGCAGTGAGTCATTCTTTCCCTCTCCTGGCAGATATCAGAAGGGGATTTGGGGGGCAGGGTTGTCGGGGTGCTCCCATTTGAATTGTTTTCAAAAAAATCCTTACCTCTGTTCAAAGGGCTTGAGTCAAAACAGAAGCTACCTGAGAGTTTAATTTAATCTGGTTAAATATACTACATAGACACTGGGTGCCCAGGTCTTAAAAAAAAATCCTGGGCTCTTTCTTAGATGTGTAGAACTGCCCTGGCCGGTTTGGCTCAGCGGTTAGAGCAACGGCCTGCGGTCCTGAGATGTGTAGAACCATGGGAAGAAAATGCCAGAAAGGCCCTGGTAGAACTTGAATGGAATAACTCTGCTTCAGTTATGACAGTGCACCCCAGACTCATTTGCATAGATGAGTCATTATGGGTGAGTCTGGATGAGTACCCCAGACTTATTTGCATAGGACGAGGAGTCCCAGGTTGTCAGCGACATGCTAATTGGGTACTAACCTACTTCTTCCACCCTGACAGATCCCTTCAGGCCTGTACAATTGATGATGTGGGGGAAATTCTCTACCTGGGTGACCCACAGGCACTTCAAACTCACCATCTTCAAAGCTGAACTCAACATTTTCACCCCAAACCTGCTCATTCCCTTGTGCTTTCTATTTCAGTTGGTGGCACCCCATCTACACAGTCATCCAAGTTAGAAACTTTGAAGTCATTCTTGATACCTAGTTCTTCTCCACCACCACACCCGATATCCAACTACCAAGTCTTTAAATTTTTGGAACATTTCCCCACTTCCACATCTCCAATACCCCTGCCTAGATGGACGCTTTCATCATCTCTTAGTTGGAATATTGCAACAGCCTCCCCATGAGCCCTTGGAATGACCCACCTGAAACTCAAATCTGAACCTGTTGTTATTTCCTTAAGTTATGTCTGTAGATTTCCTAAATCTACAAAAGAAAGTCCAAAGACTTTTAATAAAGGTGCTCCATTTGGCACTCAAGATCCTCTGCCTGTATAGACCCTGCCTACATCTTCTGTCTTGTCTCTCTTCACTCTCTTGTACTTGATCCATCTGCCACCACAAACTGATCACTGTTTTTCCTTTGATATTTGGCTGGAGTATGCCAGGTATCATCAAAAAGATTTTCTGTTCTATTTAGGCTACTCTTTTCATGGTCTTTCAACAGAGAGAGAAAAATTGGGGTGGGGGAGCTTTTTCTTGGTCTTTGTCTGTTGAGGTTTCCAAGTTGAAGGCATCTCAGCACCTGCCATTTGGGACATACAGGAAGCAAAAGGAAAACCCAGGGAACTCACCATGGTGTTGTTCCCCAAGTCCTGAGGTTTGAGGCAGTACAACTTTTTCCTTCCACCTTTCAGAGTCCTCTGTGTTTGTTGTGTTATGTCTGGGATTTTTTTAGTTGTAAGAGGGAGGACTACTAAAAAATGCAGCTGTTCTATCTTGGCTAGACCAGAACCAAAGTCCATCAGTTAAGCTATAATAAATAAATAAATCAAAGGGGTTGCTTGAGAAACAATTAGGGACCAGCCCAGCTGGGTAGTTTGAAGGATGTATACTTCTCTATTATGGAGAATCTTGAAGAAGGGGATCTCCAGGAAAGCCCTGCTCTGGGGTTTGGGGATGTACTCTGATATCAAAGTGATAAAGAAAACTGAACACTGTTTTATGAAGAGTCTGGGGAGAGAGTGTAGGCTGAAGTAAATCAGACTGTCTTAATAAGGCTAACCAGAGACCATTAGCACAGTAATCAGTCCTACCTCTACCGAAGATCAAAAAACTGCTAAAACATCACCAAATCAACTCCCCTTGTGGAAAGGAGGCTGAAAAAGTCTACATAGGGACAGCTGAAGTTCTCATATAGTAACAGCCACACATGTTCAGCCACTGATAAAAAGTCTTCAAGTTGGCAGCTTTGGGCAACATTATACAGAAGCGTTTAGTTGGACAAGAAAACAAGAAGCTATGGGCAAGGACTGGGACAGCCCAGAATGTGAAGGCATGGTTTGGGAGATGCCCTACTTAGACTTAGTGTGGACTATATTCAAGATCCCTCCTTCTTCCCTTTACCCCATGTCCCATGGCTAGGAGTAGCATTTAGGAAGGATAGAAATGGGAGAAGTTAATGGGTTCTTAGAGGTGGCATGATCACCCATATCCAGACACTTAAAGACTGCCAAAACTGGACCTGACTCTTTGGCAAGGACATAGAGAGTTTTAAAGTAGGGAATCCTGAGGTATATTGAGTTAAAATGGAACACAGTGGTCTATCTGATATTTTCCTTTTAAATCCCAAATTGGAGTTATAAATGTAATTATGGTTCTATGAATTAAAGAATTCTGTGCTGACAGTGTTTTCTCTTTCATATTCCCTTCCTACCCTGAGGTTTATTAATTTTTCACTCTTGGACTTATATGACCCATATCCTACAGTCTCACTGCAGACTGA
The DNA here is from genome assembly GCA_030848825.1 of Tadarida brasiliensis. NCBI lineage: Eukaryota > Metazoa > Chordata > Mammalia > Chiroptera > Molossidae > Tadarida > Tadarida brasiliensis. The sequence continues at coordinate 68,805,647 of CM061260.1, forward strand.
GACAGCCTAAAAGTGGAAAGGGGCAAATTCATGGGTCTGGATAATCTGATCTTATCCCTCATTTTCCAGGTAAAGTGAATTTCTCAGGGTTGTTTAATAAGTCAGTCTTATCTCCAACCTAGGCCTCCCCACTTGGAATTACCAAACCCTCCTAGACCAAGAAACAATGAAGCTTTCTGTTCCCTATTCATGAATCTTTACAGTGGGATATTACAGAATGAGATGTTGACATCTCCTAACAACCTCTAAAGGCTCTGCTGTTGGCCTGGTGATGGGAAATGTGCCAAGAAATCAACATTTATTTATTTGTTATATGAATAATTGAGGAGTCAGGCAATCTGTCAGCAAATGGTAGACAAGTAGAACAGACAAAAAGCACATGGGAAACCTCCAGTCAGAAAGAATATATCCTGAAAAAGATAGAAACTCATTCTCCCCACAGCAACTACCATGGGAAGGGACATCAGAGCCCACCGGGCATCTGAGAGACAAGTGCTGAGCTCCCTGCAGCAGCCCAGGGCCCCAAAGCAATTCCCATGTGCAGAACAGGAGGAACTGGTCCCAAAACTGTGGCAGGAGTAAAAATTTGCTTTTGTGTTCGGAGTGAATGGCTCTCATGAGGCAGAGACAGAGCTGTCCCACACAAAGGGAAGAGAGCTCCCAAACAGATAATCAGTGGATAGCTGTACTGGGTTTGGTATTTTGTTTTTTGTGTTTTTTGTTGTTGTTAGTTAGGCTTTATATTTTTCAAAGCAGTAAGTGGTGGTGAAAGACCTCTACATGGGCTGGTCATTCTCATCTTTGGGCCACACTTCTCTTAGTTAAAAGGGTATAAAACATCTTTTTCTGAGTTATAAGAAGAATCAAATTAGACATGTATTTGCTCGTGGACCACATGCCAGGCACAGTGCTTCCTACTCTGGGAAATATAAAGATGAATTCAACAGGAGCTTGTGATCTGGAGAGAGTCGAGCTGCACACACCATTAGCCTCATCACCAGGCTTAGGTGCTGATGTGAGATAAAGGATGAAGGACTAGAGAAATACAAAGGAGAGTTTATCCCTAACAGGGACAATGAAGGCGAATCCACATTTTTAGAGGAAACGACATTTCAGTTGGGCCTTGGATATTTAGAGAAGGAACAGAACATTCCAAGCAGGGCCAAGGCACAGGCAAAGAGGTGGAAACTGGCAGGCACCCCCAGTCTGGAAAGGGTAAATACCTCAAGAGCTTGTTCCACAGGAGAAAGAAGGAAACTGAGTTTAAAAGTTTCTAGAATCTGGCTGATGACCAGAATGCCTGGGGAGATTTAGTTGTTTCTTTGTTTCCTTTTGCTTTAAATACACTCTTAAGCTCCCATTAGGCTCCTCTCCCTCAGGAGCCGGGACGGTGGGGACAATCAAAAGACCACCAGCACTTAAAGCTGTTTGAACTCACCTCTAAACACATTTCAAGACTTTTCCTTTCTATTGGACTTGCTTTTTTTTTTTTTTTCTTTTTCCACTGAAGGCAGAAAATGTGCCAGCATTGAAATATACCACCCATGTCAGTCTCTTTAAAAGTCACGATTTTGATTTTCATTTTCCTGCTTGCATGTCATGGGACCCTGTTGCTAAGAGCCCAGGGCCCATCAGTTTTTTCCGTTTCTCTTCCACTATATCCTTACAAATGCTTTTAAAGGGCCAGCTTCATAGGATTGCGGTGGTGGAAGGAGTGGGTGGGACTTGCTGCATCCAAGATACCTGTGGCATGTGACTGGGACAGGAGTGGCTGCCCCACTGGGCAGCGGCAGGAGAGGAGTGTCTGAGCAGGGCCAGGTGCCACCTAGTTCTCTGCCATTTTCCAGACCTGCTTCTGACCCTTCTACTCCCCTCCTCTCAACCAGTACCAGTGAAAGAGGAGAAGAGGGAACTGCTCCACAATAGGGCCCTGAATGTGCTCCTGCTGGAAGTTCTTCCTCCTCCTCCCCCACTCCCCCTCCCCCTTCTCCTCCTCTGTGCTTTACACAGATTCGTGGTAGATGGATCCCATACTGTGAGGGAGAATCTCTCTGAGCGTTTGCATAAGATAACTCTGGAGAAGGCTCTAGGCCCATCAGCACAGATGAACCCAGGAGGGACCTACTGCTGAGTGGGAAAGACGTCCAAAGGCACTCTGCCACACTCAGGGACCTCTCAGGTAGAAGTGATCTGCTTCAGGTCATCTCAGTGCAGAGCTGGGATGTCACTGCTATATAGCTGGACACGGGCACCGGATTCTAAGACATAGTGATGGAGACGTTTTGTTTCTACTAACTGGCAACAGGATAGAGCTAGAAAATAAAATGCACACTTTCAGGATAGGTGACACCCAGAGCTCACCAGTTAACCATACTGAAACACCTCCTAAAAGAAGTGGAGGCCACAGAGAAGTAGAGGTGACAGCGCAGCTGTGGTTCCAAGAAGCTGAATTTCCTGTGTGCTCCTGTGGCTTGTGGGCAGATGATCGTCACCTCTCTCGGGGCTTCTGGAGGAGATCCTCACAGGGCTGTGGAAACACCGCCTAGATCACACTGGGTTATCCCATACAACGAGTTATTCAAAACGGAACAAACCAGCCTCCGGAAAAGTTAAAAATAAAAAGATTATTACTATATGAATATAAATAGTATATAATGTTTATGAAGAAACATGTTTTCATATATATGCATATGTAAATATAAATGTAGCAAAGGTATAAAACATTCAAGAAATGATAAATATCAAGTTCACCTCTAGTAAACAACATAGTTTCTTCCAGAGGTGGCATAAGGTTAATTAAATCAAGAAGAAATACATAAGAGGCTTTCATTACATCTGTAGGATTTTCTTTATTAAGCTGCATGGTAGGTATATGGGTGGTCATTATATTATTGTCTATATGCCTGAAATGAAATGTTTTTAGAACATTTGAATATGGTTCTTTTAAAATAAAATGGAATACTATGCAGCTGTAAGAAAGAAAGATCTCTTATCCTTTGAGACGACGTGGAGGGACCTCGAGAGTATTATCCTAAGCAAAACAAGCCAAGCAGAGAAAGACAAATATCACATGATCTCACTTATTTGTGGAATATAATGAACATAGCAGTCTGTGGAACAGGGTAGACCCAGAGACGTGGAAGTAGGGTATAAACTGACACCCCTCAGGAGAGAGGGTGGGGGGGAGGGAAGAGATAAACCACAGAACTTATGCGCATGTATGCATAAGTGATGGACATGGACAACAAAGCTGGGGACAGGGTGGGGGGATGGGGAGGAGGGTGTCAATGGGGAAAAAAGGAGAAACATCTGTAACAAAAATAAATTAATAAAAAATAAATAAATAAATAAATAAAAATAATAATTTGAGACATAGTTCCCATACACAAAATTCACCCATTTAAAGTATACAATTCAGTGGCTTTTAGTATATTCACAGAGTTGTACAACCATCACTACAATCTAATTTTATAACAGATTCCTCACCCCCAAAAGAAACTCCATATCCACTAGCAGTCAATCACCATCCTTTCCTCCCAACCCCCACCCTACTTTCTGTCTCTATAAATTTACCTATTCTAGACAATACATACAGATGAAATCATATGGTCCTTTTGTACCTGGCTTCTTTCACATAATGTTTTAAGGTTCATCATACTGTGGCATGTATCAATAAGTCACTCCTTGTGGCTGAATAATATTCCACTGTACAGATGTACCACATTTTGCTTATCCTTTTAAAAGTTGAGAGACAGCCCTGGCTGGTTTTGCTCAGCGGTTAGAGCGTCAGCCCGCAGACCAAAGAGTCGGGGGTTTGATTCCAGTCAAGGGCATGTACCTTGGTTGCAGTTCGATCCCAGCCCTGGTTGGGCTTCTGTGGGAGGCAACCAATGGATGTGTCTCTCTCACATCAATGTTTCTCTCTCTCTCTCTCTCTCTCTCTCTCTCTCTCTCTCTCTCCTCTCTCTCTCTCTCTCCCTCCCTCCCTCCCTCCCTCCCACTCTATCTGAAAATCAAAGGAAAAATATCCTCAGATGAGGATTAAAAAAAATATTAAGTAGCCCAGCTGGTGTGGCTCAGTGGTTGAGTGTCGACCCATGCACCAAGAGGTCGCTGGTTCGATTCCCAGTCAGGGCACATGCCTAGGTTGTGGGCCTGATCCCCAGTGGGGGGCATGCAGGAGGCAGCCAATCAATATTCTCTCTCATCGATGTTTTGATCTCTCTCTCCATCTGCCTTCCTCTCTCTCTAAAATCAATAAAGAAAAAAAATTTTAATAAATAAATAAATAAAAGTTGATGGACATTTGGGTTGTTTTCTCTTTTTTCTATTATGAATCATGCTGTTATAAACACTCATTTTTTTTAGTACAGATTTTTGGGTGGACATAACTTTACATTTCTTTTGGGTATCTATCTAGGAGTAAAAGTTGTGGGCTCTATGGTAACTCCATCTTTAAATTTTTGAGGCACTAGCAGAATGCTTTCCAAAATGACTGTACCATTTTACATTCCCACCAGTGATGAGGTTCCAGTTTCTCCACAGTCTCACCAATACTTGCTATTGTCTTTTTAATTATAGTCATCTCAGTGGGTGTGAAGTGAGGTCATTGTGGGTTCATTTTCACTTCTCTAATGGCTAATAACATTGAGCAACTTTTCATGTGCCATTGGCTATTTGTATATCCTTTATGTAGAAATATCTATTCAAATCTATTGCCAATTTTTTTTTCATCCTCCCCCGAGGACATTTTTTCATTTTTTGTTCAGATAGAGTGGGAGGGAGAGAGAGGAAGAGAGAGAGAGAGAGAGAGAGAGAGAGAGAGAGAGAGAGAGAGAGAAAGAAACATCGACATGAAAGGGACACATCGAGTGGCTGCCACCCGCACGACCAACCAGGGCCGGGGACAAACTGCAACCGAGGCACATGCCCTTAGCGGGAACCGAACCCGGGTCTCTCCAGACCGCAGGCTGACGCTCTAACCGCTGAGCCAAACCGGCCAGGGCAAATCTATTGCCAATTTTAATTGGGCTTTTTGTATTTTGATTGTTGACTTGTAAGATTGATTTATATATTCTAGATGGAAATCCTTTTTCAAATGTATAATTTATAAATATTTTCCCCTATTCTGTGGGTTGTCTTTTACTTTATCAGTGGTATGTTTTGAAGCACAAATTTTTAAAATTTTAATGAAGCCAAAATCATCTATTTCTTCTTTTGTTGCTCATGCTTTTAGTGCCATGTCTAAAAAAATGATTACCTAACCCAAGATCACAGAAATTTACTCCCACGTTTTCTTCTAAGAGTTTTATAGATTTAGTTCTTACATTTGGGTTTATGACCCATTTTGAGTTAATTTTTGTGTCTAGTTTAAAGTAAGAATCCACCGCCCGGCAGGTGTGGCTCAGTGGTTGAGCGTCTACTCAGTCACCAAGAGGTCGCCAGTTCGATTCCCAGTCAGGGCACATGCCCAGGTTGTGGGCCAGATCCCCAGTGGGGGGCATGCAGGAGGTGGCCAGTTGATATTCTCTCTCATTGATGTTTCTATCTCTCTCTTCTTCTCCCTTCCTCTCTCTCTAGAATCAATAAAGAAAAATATTTAAAAAATAAATAAATAAAGTAAGAATCCACCTTTCTTTGCATGTGGATTCAGTTGTCCCAGCACCATTTGTTGAAAATATTATTATTATTTTGGAAAATATCATTCTTTCCCAGCATAATCATTCTTTTTAATGAAAGAAGCTTTCTTTTTTTTTTTTTCTTCTGAAACTTTTTTTTTTTAAGGACACAGTCATACTAGACCAGGGCCCACCTTAGACCTCATTTTAACTTGATCATCTACAAAGACAATATTTCCAAATACAGTCATATTTACAGGTACCGGAGGTTAGGACGTCAACATATTGGGGGGGGAGTATTTCAAGCCATAATAGTAAATATGTATATTATGTACAAATGTTATTCTATTGTATCCTAAAGGGATATACGACTAGAGACATAAGGTAAGGCCAATATTGTATGAACGATGGTGGAGTCTCCACTAAAAGAAGTAGATACTACACCACTCAATCATCTGTAAAGGTAAAAGATGGGGACAAAAAATGGGGAAGCCAGGTCTGAGATGGGTTTCTCTTTTTGAACCTTGACTTAGGCCTAGGCCCTGGGAGACTGAGGCATGTTTAAGGTATTTCTGGTGGTAGAGGACACCTGGCCTCTTCCTTAAGGGAGAAGAATGGGCTCTGAACAGAAAGGCAGCCCTACTGAGTTCTCAGGAGGACAGACTGGGAACTGAGGGCTCTACGAACACCCATATCTCACAGCCAGTTGTAAATTATTCCCTGTGTGGAAGCCCCTCTGCAATCCCCGGGCATCAGCAAATTCTTGTTAAATTCACAGGCTGATCTTCTATTAGAGAAAAAGTCTGTGATCACACACGGACTACAAAGCTCAAAGAAGGTGGAAGAATAGTGTTAGACATTCTGCCCATGAGTAAGTCCAAGGACCAAAAATCGCAAGTGACAGTCTACACTCTCAATGGTTTAATCATCTGCAGTAGCACAGGCTGACACAGGAGCCCTTGTAAGAAGCCTCCTGAAAACTCCCAGAGAGCAGACTCTGAGTATAAAATAGCTATTGATGTGACCTAACTTGTACCAACTTCCAGCTGAGCTATTCAGGTTGTTCAAAAGCATTGCTACTAAAATAGTTCAAATGACTGAAAATGTTCATCATTTTGGAAACATCTATATATCATTAAAACCATACACTAAAAGACAAATTCATTTAAGAAAAAATTAGACTCTTCCAAGAAGCACAGCTAATTCATTATGTAATTGCCCACATTATCATAGTTACTATGCCGTTATATAGTGTTCAGCCTTTCTTGAACTCTTAAAAAGTGAATACATCTGAGACCAAGGACCACACTTAGAGAACCACTGCTGCAGAGAATTTTGTCTAAAATGTGTAGCATCCTGAGACTAATGGGACACCCGTCACAAGCAAGACTGTCCAACACATATTCAGACCAGCTCCTGCATAATTGCCTAAGTCATGACCATCCTCTACTGCTTCCCACCCTGGGGAGAGTCCTACTGCCCTGAAAACACACCTGAGCTCTTTGCCTTGTATCATGAGTGTACTGAGTGCCACCAAATCCTTTGGGTGAGAAGACTCTGTCAGATTTTCCCAGGTGCCTGCTTGATCTTTCATTTCTCTGACTAGATAGATAGATAGATAGATAGATAGATAGATAGATAGATAGATAGATAGAGATCAAGCAGGTGACAAAAACAAAAATCCATTCTAAATGCATTTGCAATTGTAAAATATTAGTAGAATTTTTTTTTATATCAGGAAAGTGAAAAGAGCACTTTCTGCTCTACCTCTTCATCAACATTGTAGATGGAGGTCTGGCCAGAACAGAAGACAGAAAAATAAAACAAAGTTTACGTTTTCACTGCAAGTCAACCTGCCAGGCCATTTTTCTAGGACTCTGGCAATATCAGCAGCATTATGTCTCTCCTCTTGAGCTGGTCAGATTCTCAGAAACATCCCAAACAGCTGCCAGGGAGAGCAAAGACAGATGGAGGTCCCAGCACTCAGAGTGTCAATGACCATCATCCTCTTCTTCCCACTGCTTCCCAGAACCTTCAAATTTACCTCTCCTTCTCCAGTCTCAAGATCCTCTCTTCACTTTAAGAACCAGCTTCAGCTCGGGCAGAGGAGGGCCGTGGATCAGAGTTCTGCTCAAACTGTTACCACCATCCTCTATATGATGGTCTCTCCTCCCCACCAGTTCCAGGGGGGCTTGGCACTGCTGGGCCTTTAATTCTGGAAGATTCTGCAACATAAATTGTGATCCTTCTGATTGCCCCACTATAGCAGTGGACTAGAGCACCCTGGGTTGCTGAATAATGTTCCATTCTGTGAAGAAGCTACTCATCCATTCTCTTTCTTGGACTCTCCTCTCTCTGGGTGTTTGCTGTTGTGAATATTCTTGTACATGTCTCCTGGCACAATTGTGGAAAAGCTTCTTTTTGGAAAAGACTTGTAGGAGGCAAGGCCAAATCCTTTCAGTGTGGTTTTACTAATGACAGAACCATCAGCAATGTAAAAGAGATCCTGAATTTCCATGTCTCCTCCAACACTCAGTAGTTGGACTAGACTGACTTTAACACACAGCCTATAGGTACAGTTTGATGTAGGTCAGTGGGTAAAATAAAGAGGTAAACGAGCTCCTTCTCTCCCCACGCCCTGCATGACCAAATTCCTTGCACAAATGTTCACATGCACATCACGTGCCTTTTTAGAGGTTCTCCCTTACGCAACTGGAGTAAACTTTCAAACACACATGCGAACTTCCTTCCAGAGTAACTGAAAATTCAATTCTCAGATATTTTTTAAAAAGTGAAACTGAGGCTTCTGGGACTTGTAGTCCCGTTGGTGGCAGCTGAGCACAGTGCTTTCTGGTATTTGTAGTCTCTGGGGCGAGCTCTGCACAGGCGGAAGCCTGGGCCACGTGGAACTTTGGACTGCTGAATTGCCCCACTGTTCCAGGCAGCAGTGTTGGGCATGTCTGTGACCTTCATTTGGAAGGAGTGGGAGCAGCTGGACCAGTCCCAGAGGTCCCTGTTCTGGGAAGTGATGCTGAACACCTGCAGATTCCTAGTCTCACTGGGTCTTGTGGTCCCCAAAGCACAGTTGATCTACCAGCCAAGAACGGGTAAGAGACAAGGAATGAGGACTTTGCTGAAGCACCTTTCCAGGTAACAAGTACAACCCAAGACCAGCCAGCTTTGTCTTAGAGAGACTTGCTCCAGGGCAGACTGACTCAGAGAGCCAGAAGGTCCACCTGGTTGGGGCAAGCCAGAGATCAGGAAGGGTTGTTGGAAATGCAGGAAGGGAACTTGAGGCCAGCTGCAGAATCCCACAAGGAGGCCATCCTTAGGAAGACGAGCCTTAAACACAATGAGTCAGGGATAGATGATAGCCTACATCAAACTGTGCTCAAGGGTTTTGCAGAAGCAAAACTCTGCAGGAGATAAGCTCTATGGATGTGACTCGCAGGGCAGATCTTTGTTCATGCAAGGAAGACCCTCTACAAGTGCAAAGAATGTGGGAAAGTGTTTAACGAGAATTGTCTCTTTGTTCCACATCAGCCAATTCACACTGGAGTGAAGCCTATGAATGCCAGGAGTGTGGGCAAGCCTTTCATGAAAAGGTGGATTCACACTGATGGAGAAGCCCTATAAGTGCATGGAGTATGGGAAGTTCTTCAACCACAGGTCACACATCACGTGCCACCAGCGGATTCACACTAGTGAGTAGCCCTATGAGTGCAGTGAATGTGGAAAGACCTTCACCTATCACTCTGTGTTTTTCCAACATGGTATGACCCACACTGCACAAAAGCCTTATGAGTGTAAAGAACGTGGGGAAGGTTCTTGCTACAGCTATTTCCTCGCTGGACACATAAGGAGTCACACTGGAGAGAAGCCCTATGAGGGCAGTGAATGTGGAAAGGCTATTGTCTACCATTCTGCTTTTGTCTGACATAATAAGATCCACACTAGAGATAAAAACCTCTGAGAGCAAATAATGTGGAAATCCTTTGGGGACAGCTTTTCTTTCCCTTGACACCCGAGGAGTCATCCTGGAGAGAAGCACTCTGAATGCAGTGAATATCGGAAAGCCTTCAGCTGCTGCTCATCCCTCACTAGCACCGGAGAGATAATGCTGGAGAGAAAGGTAGGTGGGAAGGCCTTTTGCACGTGGGCCTATCTCAGTCAACGTCGGAGGACTTGTACTGGGAAAAGACCTTTTTAATATAACTACTAAGGAAACTCATTTGGCCACAGGAAATATCTTACTTGGCATTTGAGAATTCATCCAGGAGAGAAACCTCTTGGTTATTGTGCATTTAGAAGAAACGTCATCACTAAATCATCTCAGGAATATTGTAAAAAGATCAAGGAAGGAGAGTGCTGTAGAAAGAAAAAATATAAAGAAAGAAATGCATACACAGCTTCTTTCACACTTTACTGAGAGCCAAGCCTATGAAAATTTTAATGCACTTCTCTATTTGGGGACATCTGAAAAGTACAACGGCCTCGTCCCTTCATCGTTATCTGTGTAGACATTCACTTCTGTCTAGTGACAGGAGAGTTGGGCAGTTGAGGGCAGATTTATGGAAAGCACTCTTTGTTCCAAAACATCGTCTCTAATCTTGGGTAGCATAAATCTTTGTGAGAAATATGCAAGCTTAAGTCATGAAATATGTGAAACTCATAAGAAATTTGAATATTAAAAATACTGCCATATGAAACGACTGTATATTTAGGAGATAAGGATCTACATATGAATGGCACATTCTACCTGCATCATTTAAGACTAAGGCTTTAATTTTTTTTTTTTTTAAATCATTTCTCGCCCTGGCTGGTTTGGCTCAGCGGTTAGAGCATCGGCCTGCGGTCCAGAGAGACCCGGGTTCGGTTCCCGCTAGGGGCATGTACCTCGGTTGCAGTTTGTCCCCAGCCCTGGTTGGTCATGCGGGTGGCGGCCATTCAATGTGTCCCTTTCACATCAATGTTTCTCTCTCTTTCTCTTCCTCTCTCTCCCTCCCACTCTATCTGAACAAAAAAAAAAGAAAGAAAAAATGTCCTCGGGTGAGGATAAAAAATAATAATAATAATAATAATAATAAAAAATAAATCGTTTCTCAGGTGGTTCTGAACACCCAGCACCCATTTTTTTTCTTGACTTCGATGTACTTGAGTCTTTTGATTCATTTTCTCGGGGACATTGGGATGATTGTGTACTGTATGGCTTTCCCAGGTGAGCCTTAATTCCTTCTGCCGTGGTTTCTCACTTTAGAGGGGCTTCTCTAAACCATGTTTAAAATAAACTAAATAAAATACAGCTACCTTAAACTAATGAAAAACTCAGGGGAAAATTTTAGAAAACGAACACAGTGTAGTAAAATGTAAAACACGTTCTACATTTGAACACGTTCGATCGATTCCTAGAAATCTAGCTTAGAGAAATGTTCTCACACATGTGCAGAGGTGTGTGTACAAAATACAATCACTTCGATTTCGTTTTCATATATCAAACATTGAAAACAAACAAAATGTCCACCAATAAGGAAATATTTTATGCTACATTGGTTCTATGAAATACCATGAAACAGTAAGGTGTCTCTGTACGCGCTGATGTTAAAACAGCTCGCAGATGTGGTTTAGGTGCCAGAGCAAGCGGAATGTAACCAATCTAGGTCTGACATGAACGGAGCACCGGCAACTGTGGCTCTCTGCGGGCAGTGGGGTGGATCAGGGTTGTAGGGAACTTTCAGGTTTTACTCTATATCCTTCAGTATTGTTTGCACTTTTTAAAATAAAGAGCATATATTATGTTGGCAATAAATGTTTCAAACATTTAAATTAAAATGGCACCTTGGAATAAAAGTGACTCCTGTTATTTCTTAAAAAGCATAACTTTTACATGCAAAAAAATGAAACTAGATCATCAACTTACACCATACACAAGAATAAACTCAAAATGGATAAAAGACTTAAATGTGACTCATGACTCCATAAGAATCCTAGAAGAAAATGTAGGCAACAAAATTTCAGACATCATACGCAGCAAAATTTTCACTGATATATCACCTAAGGCAACAGAAATAAAGGAAAAAATAAACACATGGGACTACATCAAACTCAAAAGCTTCTGCACAGCAAAAGAAACAACCATCAAAGTGGAAAGGCAACCTACTGTATGGGAGAGCATAATTGCCTATGATATATCAGATAAGCGACTAATTTCCAAAATATATAGAGTGCTCATACATCTCAACAAAAGGAAGACAAAGAACCCAATTAAAAAATGGGCAGAGGAACTAAATAGATACCTCTCCAAACAGGACATACAAACGGCCAAGAGACATATGAAGAAATGCTCAACTTCACTAATCATCAGAGAGATGCAAATTAAAACAACAATGAGGTATCACCTCACACCTGTCAGAATAGCCGCCATCAACAAAGCATCAAACAACAAGTGTTGGCGAGGATGTGGAGAAAAGGGGACTCTAGTACACTGCTGGTGGGAGTGCAGACTGGTGCAGCCACTATGGAAAACACTATGGCGTTACCTCAAAAAATTAAAAATTGAATTACCATTTGACCCAGTGATCCCACTCCTAGGAATATACCCGAAGAAACCTGAAACACCAATCAGAAAGAATACATGTACCCCCATGTTCATAGCAGCGCTATTTACAATAGCGAAGATCTGGAAACAGCCCAAATGTCCATCAGTAGACGAATGGATAAAAAAGCTGTGGTACATATACACAATGGAGTACTATGCAGCGTTAAGAAAGGACGATCTCTTATCCTTTGCGTCGACATGGGAGGACCTGGAAACTATTATCCTAAGTGAAACAAGCCAAGCAGAGAAAGACAAACATCATATGATCTCACTTATTTCTGGAATATAATGAACATAACAGTGGGAGGAGCAGGGTAGTCCGGGGGACGTGGAAGTGGGGTACAGGCTGACATCTGCCAGAAGAGGGGGCGGGGGAGGGGAGAGATGAACACAGAACTTGTACGTATGTACTCATAACCAATGGACATGGACAACAAAACGGGGACGGGACAGGGAGGGAAGGGGAGGGGGGTGTCAATGGGGGAAAAAAGGAGAACCATCTGTAACATAAGTAAATTAATAAAAAAAAAAAAAATAAAAAAATAAAGTCCTGGTGTTATTATGCCTTTAAAAAATTAGCTCAAGGATTCAGAGCTATTTGGCTACACTTAGTAAATAGTAAGGTAGTTTTAAAAATGAGTCAACATGCATATATGTGCAAAAAAGTGAAACCAGAACACCTTCTTACACCAAACACAAAAATAAACTCAAAATGGATAATGACTTGCCCTGGCCAGTTTGGCTCAGTGGTTAGAGCGTCGGCCTGCGGTCCAGAGAGACCCGGGTTCGGTTCCCGCTAAGGGCACGTACCTCGGTTGCAGTTTGTCCCCGGCCCTGGTTGGGTCGTGCGGGAGGCAGTCACTCGATGTGTCCCTTTCACGTCGATGTTTCTCTCTCTCTCTCTCTCTCTCTCTCTCTCTCTCTCTCTCTCTCTCTCTATTCCTCTCTCTCTCTCCCACTCTATCTGAACAAAAAATGGAAAAATGTCCTCGGGTGAGGATAAAAAACAAAAAAACAGAAAAACGGATAATGACTTAAATGTAAGACTGCAAATCATAAAAATCCTAGAAGAAAACATAGGCAGTAAAGTCTCAGACATTCCTTGTAGCAATATTTTTTTCTGATATACCTTCTCAGGCAAGGGAAACAAAAGAAAAAATAAACAAATCGGACTACAGTGAAACCTCGGTTCTCGAATATCTCACATCTCGAACAGTTTACTTCTTAACCCGACAACCCTTTCGTGCTGATACCTGTATAACCAGTCATGCATTTCTCAAGTGACAAAGGAGAGAATGTGCTAGTATGAGATGGTTTACTGCTAAACTTCATGTTGTTAACATCTCAGGAAATTGTGCTGTGAATATTTTTGTGTTTTTTGCTTTTGTTGCTACTAATTATTATTAAATTTTCATTTTTCACTGTATATTTTATTTCCTTTTTAAATTTTCATTTACATTTTATGTCCTTTTTGTTTTTAAAATGTCTATTTATAGATTAAACAATACATTAGACATGTACTGTAGATAAGAAAGGTTAATACAGGGAATCATTTGAGGTTCTGGAACAGATAAATTCACTTTACATTTTTTCTAATGGGTAAAGGATGATTCGGTTTTCAAACAGCCTTCTGGCATGAATTAAGTTCGAGAACTGAAGTTCCACTTTACACAGCAAAGGAAACCATCAACAAAATGAAAAGACAACCCACTGAATGGGAGAACATATTTGCCAAAGATACATCTGATTAGTGGTTAATATCCAAAATTTATAAAGCACTTATACAACTCAACACCAAAAAATCAAACAATCCAATTAAAAAATGGGTAAGGGACCCAAATAGACACATCTCCAAAGAGGACATACAAATGGTCAATAGACATATGAAAAGATGCTCAACATCACTAATAATCAGAAAAATGCACATTAAAACCACAATAAAATATTACCTAACACCTGTCAGAATGGCTATCAACAATAAACCAACAAACAACAAGTATTGGCAAGGATGTGGAGAAAATGGAACCCTCATGTAGTGCTGGTGGGAGTGCAGATTGGTGCAGCCGCTGTGGAAAATAGTAGGGAGTTTCCTCAAAAAAATATGAATGGAACTGCCTTATGAGCCAGTGATTTCACTTCTGGAAATATATCTGAAGAAAACCGAAACACTAATTCAGAAGAATATATGCACCCCCATGTTCATTGCAGCGTTATTTACAATAGCCAAGATTTGGAAGCAGCCCAAGTGTCCATCAGTAGATGAGTGGATAAAAAGGCTGTGGTACATTTACACAATGGAATACTCTCAACCATAAAAAGGAAGGAAATCTTACCATTTGTGACAGCATGGATGGACCTGGAGAGTATTGTGCTAAGTAAAATAAGCCAGTCAGAGAAAGACAAATACCATATGATTTCACTTCTATGTGGAATCTAATGAACAAAATAAACTAACAAAATAGAGAGACTCATAGATACAGAGAACAGACTGACACTGTCAGAGGGGAGGAGCATTGGGGGCCTGGGTGAAAAACCTCTTATAAACACAGACAACACAATGGTGATTATCAGAGGAAAAGGGGGGTGGGGAATGTAGAAAAGAGTAGAGGGGGGATAAATGGTGATGGAAGGAGACTTGACTTGGATTGGTGATCTCACAGTACAATATACAGATGATGTATTGTAGAATTATATACCTGAAACCTATATAATTTTATTAACTAATGTCACCCCAATAAATTCAATAAAAATAAAAATAAAAATGTAAAATAATACATATAAAAAATGAGAGTGTAGTATAGGCATTCTTCAATGAACAATTTATTGAAGAGTGCCTAGTAACTTATAAATGCTCATTTGCAAGTGGTTAGATTTTGTGTCAGGTTTTCATCTCCTTGGAGTTGATCACAAGGGAAGTATTTTGATAGTTATTAATGTCAATGTATTGCATATAAATACACACACACACACACACACACACACACACACACACACTTGCTGGCCACAGCTGATTTTTTAACGTTTGCTGTTGAATGACTGTGGTTTGCTTACACTGGATTTACTTTCAGATTTTGTAATATATGTTAGCATTCTGAATGAAGAGAAGCATAGTTGCTTTTTTCCAACATGATGTTCATGCCAAGCAATCAGATGTATTTTCCAGGAAGGGAAAACAAGTTTGATATCCACTGATTAAACCTTAGGATTTGCCTGTATTCTCCCTCATGATATTTGTTAACATCATTTCATTGGGAATCATATACCATCAGAAATATTTTCCCACTTAGAAATAAACAAGGAGTGGGAATTTCACACAAGCAAACCTGGAACTCACAGGTCAAACCCTGTTAGGGTATTTCAGTTGTAGTAGTTTGCCCAACAGAATTGCCCCATAAAAGATTGATCTTGTAAGTTTTATTCTCCTTTAGCAAGAGAAGTTGGCAGCTATGTGATATAAGTAAATTCTGCCCATGTGGGGTCAGTTCCTGAAAGTGGATTGTGAAAGATAAGTAAGAACACCTAAATGGCTTTGGAGAATATCTTCGTTTGGGCTGCTATAACAATATACTATAAACTGGGTGGATTACAAACACCAGAAATGTATTTCTCACAGTTCTGAAGGCTGGGAAGTTCAAGGTCAAGGCACTGGCAGATTCAGTGTCTGGTGAGAGCCCACTTTCTGGTTCATAGATGACTATCTTCCCGCTGTGACCTCACATGGTGGAAGGGACAGAGAGCCCTGTGGGGTCTCTTTTATAAATAAGGGTATTAATCCCATTGATGAGGGCTCCATCCTATGGCCTACTGACCTCCCAAAGACCTCACCTCCAAATACTATCACATTGGGATAAGGGTTCAACATGTGAATTCTGGAGACACACAAACAGTCTGTAGCAGAGGAGAAAATAATCGCCTTGAGATCTCTTTTCTGTGAGAGCCATTGAGCAGTCTCCCTGGTCACATGAGTGTAGACTAAGCAGGCTTTGGAGTAAGTGCACAATGTTTTTAGACAGTTTAATATAAGGAGCATGAGAACTCTCAGAAGAAGCTGAGTTGCGTGATAATGAGGCACGTAGGACATGTAAGTAATCAAGTGACTAATTGGAAAAATAGAGGGATGTATTTAAATTCCAAGTTTTGGGGCCAATTCATTCCAGTTGCAGGTAAAAAGGTGCTTTCTTAAAGCTAATAAAATCTAGGACTTTTGGAGATGTAATTCTTTATATACTACATTTGGCTTGCTAACTGTTTTTCAGTGAAAGACTTTGAATGTATATCTCTCCTTTAATTTCCAGTGATGCTATTAAGAAGTCAGCTATCAGCTTATTATTATCCCTTTATAGGTCATTTTTCTTTTCTCTGTAGCTTCTTTAAAGATCTGTTTATCTTTGATACTCTATCATTTCTATATGATGTATCAAGGTGTGGCTTGCTAATTTATCATGCCTGGTATTCATAAGGATTTCTGAATCTAAGGATTCCTGTATTTCATCAATTATGGAAATTTTTCATTCATTATAACTTTGGATGTGTATTGCTCCCATTATCTATTTCTATTATTACTTTCTGTCATTCCAATTCGATGTATATTTTACCTTCTCACTTTCTCTTCTCTTTCTCTTAACTTACCTCCTATATTTTGTCTGTTCCCCCATGCTTTCAGAGTAAATATTTCATATCTATCTTCAAATTTATTTGTTCTCTTTTCATCTGTGTAACTGAAATTTTTAAATGCCAGTGGTTATATTTTTTATTTTATAAGTTCTAATTGGTTCTTTTAAAATAACATTCTTGGTCATTTCTTATATTTTCAATACTTCTTTTATTTTATATTTTGTATCCCACATTTCTAGAATCTGAAGTTTTTAAAGTTTTGATTCTGCTTCTTGATGTTTCTCTTAATTTCTTCCCATGACATCTTATATCCTCATGTATTTTGTCATTTTTAATTACGAGTTCATGTTAATTGGAATTATATCTGTGGGAATTATTTGAGGCCTGAAATCAAGGTGCATGCCTTCACAGAAAATGCGTGTGCCTTACCCAACTCAGACTATTTTGAATTCTCAATTTGGGACTTTTCAGCTCATATTAGTAATGAGAAGTTCAGCCTTAAATCCAATGAGAGTGACTCATGGTTATGAATTTCTCAGGAGAAATTTATCCTTCCTACTATCTCAAGGCTAAGATAGGCAGTTGTATTTACTGGGCTGTCTTTGAGGGGTACTTTTTTTTTCCTATTTTCTTTTTTCACCAAGGCTGCCATCTTTTGGGAGTACCAGCTTTAAGCAAGAGTCTGTGATCCTGTTTCTCACCTCGCTCACACCTTGAGATTTGTCTTCTTTCTCCAAAATGTAGTTTTTTTATGACTTGTGCTTTCTTGTCATTTTTGGCCTCTAGGAATTTTCCTTTCTTGCCAATACAACTATTCATTTTTTTTAATATATAATTTTTCCAATTTTAAATTCTTTTTTAGGTGCATTGCACCAGAAGGATTTTTTTAAATATCTAGTATTCCATATTGCCAGAAACAGAGCTTCTATTTTTCATTTAGTTACCTGTATCAGGTTTCCCAAGCCTTTAGAATTTACCAAACAATAAATTTTAACAACAACAACAAAAAATTTTGACAGACATAGCCTTGCCAATTTTTTGTTGTATAAAACAACATTTTAAAACAACAAACAAAAACCTAACTACCTCCTACTAACACTATCATTCCACAGTAGAATGTTGGAAAGACAGATTATTACTTCAATTTACTTCATTTTGTATTTTGCTGAGATTGGTGACAACTTTGTCATACACCATCATTGGTCCATGGACTAGCATTTGGGAACCACCAATATCACATGTCATGAAGATTAGTCTGTCTGAAAGTCTACTCACTATAAAATCTATTAACCAGAAATTCTAACCACCAACATCAAGTCAACTGCCAACCAAGCTAATGCCATTAAATTATTTGTTTGCAAATGAGCAAATAATGCCCAATTTATAAAAGAAAGAAAGCATGAGATGTCAAGTCAAAATCTTGAGTCCCACCTCTTAGCCTCAGTTTCCTCATCTGTGACAGCAATATATTACTCATACGGATACTCTGAGGACTAATGGGAGGAGTGTTCATTGGGGTTATTAACTTCTCTATTATTCTCCTCCCTTACAAAATACCAACTGAGTTCCTCCAAAAGGAGTAAGGGCCAAACTCCAAACAATAGGACTTTCTTTTCAATATGGATCTAGTTCAGGCAATGTGTCCCACTGGTGCCTTTTATTCCTATCACGAAGGAAGAAGTTGGGGCCAACTAAGACTTCCAGGAGAATAAAATTTGCTGGCAAGAGAGATAAGCCATCCAAAATTTAACTTCCTGGAAGCTGGGACTTTGTTCACGGCTGCATCCCTGTACCTGTAACACTGCTTGGCACATGACAAATGTTCAATAACTGAATGAGGAATAAGAAAACAAATCCGAGCCCTACAACAAAATGGCCACAACAAAACTACTACCAGATCACCCGACAGAAACAGAAATCCGGAATTCTACTTCACAGTCTTCCCCTGAGATCCTCGACCCCCTCTGCTCCCATCCTCCCCACCATGCAGTGCTCCTCCGACAAGTCCTGCACAGTCCCAGAGGCAGAACCTGGCTTTGAGAGGAAACAGGCAAAATTAAAATCAATATGTTGAGCCACCTTTTCAGAGTCCTTGTGATCTGTGCAGAGTCGGGCAGACAGTAACTGCCTGTGCAGTGCGCAGAGCGAGGCCCGCACCAGCGTCCGTCAGCGACCCAGAGGATGGCCCGCTAAAAGCTATGAGATACCATACTAGTTAACATCCATTGAGCATTTTCATTATGCCAGGCCCTATACTAATGGCCTTTTATGGATTATCTTATTTAATTCTTAGGGCAACCCACCCAGTTAGGTACTATTTTTATCCCCATTTTTTTTTTTTTTTTGCAGTTGCTTTTTTTTTTTTTTATTAATTTATTTTTGTTACAGATGTTTCTCCTTTTTTTCCCCCATTGACACCCTCCTCCCCATCCCCCCCTACCCCATCCCCAGCTTTGTTGTCCATGTCCATCAGTTATGCATACAGGCATAAAAGTTCTATGGTTTATCCCCATTTTATAGAAGCTTAGAAAGGTGAAATAGCTTGTCAGGGGCCACATAGCTAATACTCCTGTCTGCAAAATTCATGCTCTCGCGGCACTGTGTGTGATACAGATTTTGTACCACTCAGAGTCTTTGGGATGGGCTATATGTAAGCATATCCATATTGTGATGTGACTTTGTTTAAAGAAATCTACTCCCTTTGATTTTCTTATATCAGAGTATAAGATGAAAAGACAAATATGGGAAAAGAAAACCAAGTGTAAAAGTGAAAATAGAGTTTGAGGTGACCTAGAGTAGAGAGAAAAGAACAAAACTGCTCTCCTTTCTCCTATTGTCTTTTTTCTTCTCCAAATACCTTTGACCTGTCCCTTTCTCTTCTTTACCACCACCCCACCCTCTGAGTTCTTATTTCTTTTCTTTTTTTTCTTTATTGAGTTTTAGAGAGAGGAAGGGAGAGGAAGAGATAGAAACATCGATGAGAGAGAACATCCACTGGCCGCCTCCTGCACGCCACCCACCGGGGATTGGGCCCACAACCTGGGCATGTGCCCTGACCAGGAATCGAACCAGTGACCTCTTGGCGCATGGGTCTACGCTCAACCACTGAGCCACACCGGCTGGGCTGAGTTCTTATTTCTTACCTCCACTACTGCTGCAAAAGCTCCCCAACTGCTCTCCCTGTATCTGTTTTGCCCCTCCCCAGCCTAGCGATCCTTCAAGAAAGAAAGAAAGCATGGGATGTTTTTTAAAATTGTAGAGCAACTTTTAAATGCTTGTCTGATCCTGTTCATTCTCCCACCTAAAATCCCTTTCAATGGCTTCCCTTTTCCCTTAGGAGAAGGCAAAAGTCCCTAATGGGTCCCATCTGGCCCTGCTTGTCGGGCCCTACCCATCCCCCAGCGTCGCTGCCCCTGGTTACTTCCACTTCGGCCACAGGGCTCCGCGCATCCCGTTCTCCGCCTGATACCCTCTTCCGTCACTTCTCCATGGAAGGGAGTCTGACCCATTGTTCAGACTGCTTGCCATCGTCACCATGCAGGGCGCGCACGAGCCGCTGCACGGCAGGAGACGTGGCGAAGTGAGTGAGTGAAGGCATGACTCCACGGTGGTCGCATGCCAGGTCTGCCGGCCCCTGGTTTCCGTTTTGAATCCTCCTGAACGATGAGGCTGGAGTTCTTTCACCTCCTGCCTCTGCCATGATGGGCTCCGGGTCTGGCTCAGCCAGGACCTGCAGGGGAGTCTCATGGCTTAGGTTTCTGTGAGCTCAGGGGCTGGGAATATTCTTGGAAGCTCGTCTTAGCCAGTTCTCGCAGCCCTCAATAATTCTGTAGCCACTTAGTATCTGGTAATATTTCTGCTTCAATTCATTAGAGTGGTTTCTATTGTATGAAGCTGGATCCACCAAGAGGAAGCTCAAAGAGTGAGCAGCTGCGAGCCACCAAGGCACTGGGCATAGACTTGTTCAGTCTACCCTGAGGCCTTGTTCCAGGCCCAGGCTGATTCACACCTGTGAGAGCTGGTCCCTAGGCAGCAGCCTTAAGACACCAAACCACACAGCAAACCCATGTCCAGCCTTTAGGGACACCAGACTAAAGGGTCATTCCTAAGAATTATCACCCAGAGGCCAGACCTTAAATTGCTGCCTCTAGCTTCCTCTTTGTCCCATGAGTCAGTTTATGGGCTCTCCCGAAGAATCCTCATTACCCCTACTTCTTAGGCCATAAAAAACAAAAACAAACAAACAAAAAAAAACACCAAAACAAAACAAAAAAACAACGGCTGAAGCTACTTCCATCCATCGCTTCAAATATAAACAGCTACCCCTCTTAAGTGCCTCCTAAACTCTGTACACTATACTTCAATGTAGTTTGTCACACTGTATTAGACATACCTGTTTACTTTTCCATAACTCTTCCTAAGCTGTGTCTACATCAGAGTGAGTTCAGAGTGAGCTCATTTTGCGGAGTATTGACTTAGTGCTAAACACTATGCTTGCCATGTAGTAGATGCTCAACAGATAGTTCTAGAATTTGTTAGGAAATACATAAATGCCTGAGGCAAATGTGGTGTTTCTTGCTAAATCCCAGGGTCTTTCCCCAACTCCTCTGACTAAATCCTCAGCCAATCAACAAAACACTGCTACAGGGGGAGAGAGAATTGCCTCAGGTCCACTGCTTGGATAAATAGACTTCTAGATTTGGTCAATCACATAAAATTTGCATAATTTCACACTTCCTCTCCAGAATATCAAAATTCTATAAAGGTAAGTTATTGTGTAACCTTTGCAAAGCCTTTTCCTCAGGTTAAGGTTTTCTCCAGCGTGGAACTAAATATATCTCAATATTATCTATTACGGTATAATTGTGAGATTTCTGACATGCAAAATAAAATTCTTTGACCATATCCCAGTCCTCCTTGGCAGCCCTTGTCTTAAAGATTGGCATTCACAGATCTTCTTTTATACCCATGATCCTGCTCATAGCAAGCAACACACAAATGAATAGCAAATGGTGTAAAAAAAAAAAAAACCAGTCTTGAACACCTGTGTGTGTTTGTTTGCTTTTGGCATTTCATTCAACTGCTAGCTATAAATTAATTCTCCCAGTCAAAATTAATTTCTCCCTCTTCTGTTGCCCAAAACTACTTCCTTTATTCTGCAATTATAGCACCGAGCGCTTTTTCTCATGCATTGCGGAATCAAGTTCCCCAGTATACTTGTTTAGGAACCGCTACACCATTTGTTCAAAGACTGGAGGAGAACAACAAATTATCATTAAGATGAGTGTCCTAGATGGTTAATTAGCTTCACACACTAGCTCCATGACTGGTTCTCACACACCAGGCTCAAAGCACTTTCATTCAAATTTATACTACAGCAATACTATAAATGATATTCATTACATTCATATAAGGTATAAGTCTATGACACTGTTACTCAACGAGTGTGTCTCTGACCGCTTGACTCACAATCACCCATGGTTATAATTAAGGTTGTAAATATTTAATACGTGCAGATTCCCAGGCTCCATGGTAGAGCTACTGAATCAGAGATCTCACCTGGAAGAGAGGGCTCAATAACATAAAATAAATGCTGGGACCCCGCCTATATAGTAGTCCGATATTTCTCCAGTCCTAGGCCTGCACATCGTAGGTGTTCAATAGATTGTTGTTACTGCTGCTGCTTTTAAATTCTATTGCCCACTGAAGTTTGAGGACGACTGATTAGCTGTATAACACACCACAATAGGAGAAATAAGTATAGATAATCAAATCAAATAATAAATTAATTAAATATTAGTAAAATAAAAAAATAAAATAAAAGAGATAAAGTATGAACAAAATATGAGGAAGGACCAAGGTAGAGATCATCTATTCTGCGTAGAAGGCTCTAGAAAGTCATAGAGCAGAGATTATCGTTGAACTGGGTCATTCAGAGTACACTGGAAATAGCCAATCAGAGAAGCAACAGAAAAACTCTGTGGATGGGCAAGCATGAGCTGGTTTGGAGAGGCAAACATGTCTTGTGTGTCAGAGAGGAGCAAGTCTGCTGTGATAGCTTAGGGGGCATGGGGCAGAGAGCAGAGATGGGCAAGGGAAGTTGGTAGAGGGGAGGCTAGCTGTGATGACTGGGGCCAGCCTGGGAGGCCTCCTGGCCACGTGTCTTCCCTGCATTCTCAGAGCAGTAAGGGATCTCAAGAGGCAAATGGGCATAGCTGCAGCCTCACCTAGTAAGAGAATGGGTTGCTCTCAGACATGGAGCTTCCACGCGCTTGGTTGTTTTGAAGCGTGTAGTTGTCCTTAGATAGCCCCCAGCTGACCATTTTCGGTTACTTAGAGGCCTTTCGGTTACATTGACCAGTCAAGTCAAAGAGCCAAACACACTGGACTTGTCTGGCTTATGATTTATCTGAAAAGAAATTCTAAATGGGGCCACGAGTTATTTTCAGAGACCACGGCTTTAAAGCCCAACAGTAAATTCTGAGAAACTAATTTCCACAGTGGGCAGAACCCAGTTCCTGGTATCTGATCATTTGTGCAAGCTTCGGAGTAAAGAAGTTTGAGGAAAGACTCCGTGACAGGTCCAGCCTGACCAGCTTTGCTAAGGGGATCTCAGACCTTGGAGAAAAGGGCAGGCTCCCCTTGTCCCTGCCTCTCAGTGGAAGAGGGTAAGGGCAGGCTTTCTACGGAAACATTCAGACTTCATTCCCAGATCATAAAGCAAGAGTGAGGCCTGCAGGAGGCAGGAAAGCCTCTCTGGACCACGAGAAAGGTGGGCAGGAACCCAAACCTAAGGGTTATTCTGGACCTTTCCCTGTGGTTCCACTGAGAGAGGAAAAGCACCCTAGGCAAGGTCCCACCACTACTCTCATCTCATCGACCTGTTTCTGCCTCCAGTTGGGTCCTGTTCCTCCGTCTCAGATGAAGACAGCAAAGCATAGCCCCTTGCTCAATATCAGCCTATCTCCCTGTGCCCCTGAGCTTGATCTTGGCTGTAAGGAGGCCACACTCAACAGTAATGGCCAATGCTCCCCAAATCCTGACCACACCCTTCACACAAAGGGTCTCACGTAATCCTCCCAGCACCTCATGGAGTACGTGCTGATATTATCTCCTTGTTACAAATGAGGAAACAGTGGCACAGAGAGGTGAATCACCCACCCATGGCCGGCGTCCCCTGCAGAGCAGTAGGGCTGGGATGTGGACCCAGATATTCCAACTCCAGACCCAGGTGCTCGGCCTCAACACTGTACTGCTTCTCAGGCAGAAATGAAGCTTGATCATAAAAGCGACACAGGCCCGGCTAGTGTGACTCATTGGTTGAGCGTCGACTCATGCACCAAGAGGTTGCCTATTCGATTCCCGGTCAGGGCACATGCCCAGGTTGTGGGCCCAATCCCCAGTGGGGGGCATGCAGGAGGCGGCCAATCAATGTTCTCTCTCATCGATGTTTCTATCTCTCTCTCCCTCTCCCTCCCTCTCCCTCTAAAATCAATAAAGGAAAAAAAATTTTTTTTTAAAGAAGCAACACAGGTTCATGATGGGAAATTTGAAAAAAATATAGAAGAGGCACAAAAAGGAAAATAAAAATCACCTACAATCCCACCACTTCCACCATTTGGGGAAAGGTATAAAGGAAAAACTGAAAATCCTTTCTCATTTCTAACTTTAGCTCTGAAAGGTATCCACTGTCCTTCCAGACTTTTTTTCTTTAGTGTTTACACAAATGTGCATAAGCAGATATATACACATACAGTGTTTTTTTAAAGTAATAATGTCTGTTTGCACACTGTACAATAAGAGTACTTTTGTGCATTGCATTTTCACTTAAGATGACATCTATTTTAATGATTGCATAGTTACCCAGTCTGCTGGACCATAATTTATTCAACCAGTGTTATAATAAATATCTTTGTCCATATATCTTTATGTACCCATGCTAGTAGTTCCGTAAGATACATTTCAACGACTCGTAGAACATATGCATTTTTCATGTTGCCAATCATTAAATTACCCAGTGGATTTTAACTCTTTACTTTATGATGACAAAAGGGGGTTGCTGATAATGAATCTACATTATGTAATGAAAATCACATATAACTTATTTAAGCATAATTGTATACAGCACTGAATAAGTAATATAAGAGGGTTTCTCATGCACATTTCTAATTCTTCCTCCCTAAGAAACTAGAGAAATGTCTTTGCTTGTTGTGGGTAAGAAAATGTGTCTCTTTCTGGCCCCTCTAGAATTCTCCTCTCTGCTGGGTACTGCTCTCGCCCCCACAGGAGTTCACATCGGTGTGTATCTTTCTTGTATATGTGACTTTGTTTATGATTTTCTAAAAGTGTACATTCTTGGTACCTTTACTAGTTCAAAATAGTTTTTCTCCCCATTCATAAATTTTATGTTTTTATTCTCAGGAACAGCGAAAAAGTCTTAATAGACTAGAAACAAGCAACACTGAGCACAATTTATGACTCTTTTTGGAATAGATCCTTATACTTTATTAAACAACACTATTCAGAATATACTTCAAACTCCAGATCTTTACCAATAACTCTCCTCAAATGGCTACTCCTTCCAATAGCCTCGGCAAAATGCTTGCTGCTGATCTTTCTGTCTGTCTGCCTGGCCTGCCCCTCTGTTCGAGAGCTGGTGAATCTGGGGGCTCCCTGTACTCTGGTCAGCGAGAGGAGGGCAACGTCACTGTTTTTGTTTTTGCTTTTATTTTCAAAAAGAGTCACTTCCAGGTTGAGTTGGGCCTGGTCAAACTCTTCAGCTTCCCTCCTGACTGCTGCCACCCCACCACCGTTCCTCTTAGCCAGCTCCCACTCACTGCCCTTCCAGCCAAATGCCCATCTCCTGAGGGACCACTGCTGTCAGCCAAGGCCAGCGCACTCACTTTCCAGGTCAGCACAAACCCCGCGCCTTGACCCACATTGCTCTATATTGATTACTCTCCCTGCCTGAGAGATAATGTAGCCAAATGCAGAGCACATGGGGCCTTAGAATCAGAAACGTGGGGATTCGACTCCTGACTCTTAACACTGTTGGCTGTGTGATCTTAGGAAAGGCACTAACCTTCTCTGTACTTCAATTTCCTCAATTATAAAATGGGGGTAATGAAAACAATAAACTCACAGGACTATTGAAAGAACCTGGGTCCGGCTGGTGTGGCTCAGTGGTTGAGCGTCAACCCATGCAGCAAGAGGTCACAGGTTCAATTCCTGGTCAGGACACGTGCCCAGGTTGTGGGCCCGATCCCCACTGGGGGCATGCAGGAGGTGGCTAATCGATGTTCTCTCTCATTGATGTTTCTATCTCTCTCTCCCTCTCACTTCTTCTCTCTCTAAAATCAATAAAGGAAAAAAAATTTTTTGAAAAAAAAAGAAAGAACCTGGTATACAGTGTCTGCCACACAGAGACATAATAATTTGTAACTATTCTTTTTTTTATTCCTCAACTAAGGACATGCCGAGAGAGAGAGAAAGAGAGAGATTGGTTGCCTTCCGTACATGCTTTGACCAGGAATTGAACCTGCCACCCAGGTGTGTGCCTTGACTGGGAATTGAACCGGCAACCTTTTGGTGCAAAGGATGATGCTCAACCGACTTAGCCCCTCCAGCGGGGCTGTAACTATTCCTGATACTATTCCACAGCCAAACTTCTTAAATGAGGTGTTACTGGTCATGTCATATAAAATTTTAGGATTGTTCAAATTTGGGAATTTGATCAAGTTTCTTTCATACAGAAGCTCTGGAAGAGGGTCTGATTCTTCAGCTTCGTTGGCCTTAGCGTCAGTCCCCCTCCACGGTGGCATGTGGTGAAGTGGGATATTTACACACGGCTGGAGCAGTGAGACTAATACAGCCCTTTCAGAGAGGGTCACATCCCCATGGAGGGGACAGTCGGGATCTGCCATCTTTACATACTTATTCAAGTATGAGAGCTCTCTCTGCCAGCCTCCTCCACTTAAGAACTGGCAATAGGAAGTGACCCAGCTGAGGCCAGACAGCCAGCCAGCTAGCTGGTGGGCAGACATATTTTTAGGAAGGACATTCCAGGCATGTTGTCCCTCATATGGTGTGAGGAGGTTAAGAAATGTGTGGGATCTGTTTGGTTATTGCAGTGCCCATGAGATGAGGGGCTCTATTGACATTTAGTGGGCAGGGACCTCAGGTGCCACATTAGCTTGCATTACTTGGGACAACCCCACCCAGTGAAGAATGGCCCCTCCAAAAATGCCAATAACACTGCTTCTGAGAACCATCTGTATGGCTCAGACCTCAACACGTCATTATTATTGTTTCCCATCCTGGTGAACTGGGCTGGAGCATGGGGTGAGCTGTTGGGCTCCCTTTGTCCCTTTAGCTTGGAGTCTGGGTTACAATTACAGATGTCCCACTCCATGCCTCCTTCCCTGAGCACCACTTCGGTGCTCACTTGGCTGCCAGCACAGAGGGGGCAGAAGGCAAATGCATATTGTGTAATCAATAAAGCTTTGACTTCAGACCCCTACGTAGCACTCTTGCTGGTAAACTGCCATTTGGCTTATGTCCAAAGAAAAGCCAATTCAAAGTAAAAATCATTCCACTGAACTTTGGGCCTCCCAAGGTCCATGGCCCAAAAAAGAATGGCACTGATTGTCCCCCAATTCTACTCCCATCCCCAGGGCTCGGAGTGTGCCAAATATGGACAGCCTCTACGCCTTATCTGAAGAACCCAAGAAAATAATAATTAATGATCAACACTTTCTGAGTGCTTGCTATGTGCTGGAACTGTGCCAAGCACTTTATATACATTATCTCACCCAGTACCAAGTGACATAAAGCAGAGCACATGAGAAAAGGCAATGCCAATCATGTTAATCCAGTCCCTCGGCCTTTGTGGGCAAGTCACTCTTGGACATTGCCGTACTCTGGGCCGACTGCACTCCCAGCATCCCTCAGGTGTCTCAGCGGCTCATGGAGGCTAAATTCCTGAGTTGGGGGCCCACACAGGGAGGATTTATCTCTCACAGGCCTCCTGTCATTAACAGAGATAAATCCAGGTATTGTCATTACAGTAATGGCCTCTGTGACTAAGAGGAGTTAAGTAGAAAGTCAGCAAATGTCAAATATATTGAAAAATCTATTCACCATGAAGTCACCTTCTAATGTGTTTGGTGGAAACAATAACATCCATTTTCACTCCAGACACTACTCTCTGTGGTAAATAATATCACGAGGTGACTCTATCCTGTAAGTCCCCAGAAACTGTTTCTAATTATTGTCAGAGGCACATCAATTACCAATGGAGCCTCCAGGCAGCCCTCGATGAGGCTCTGATTAGAAGCATGTTTTACTTCCATTTCTTCTGTCAAGCCCCTCAACCCTCCACATATTAATTGCTCTGTCTTGGCTGTGGGCCTGCTTCCCTCACCCTCCTCTCTGAACCGAGCCTCTCATGGCCCAGGCGCATCTTTGTCTGGCCTCGGCCCTGCACCTCACCCTCTTTGACAAGCAACTCAGCACCTGCCAAAGGGCTCATCCTGTCCCTTCAAAAATACTGGGGCTCTGTTAACCCAGAGAGTTGATAAAACTGCTTCAATTAAAAATATATATATATTGGGTGAGATACTATGATAAGCACATTGCATACATGTCTCATTGAATCTTCCAGAAAGACCCTATGAGGGAGGTACAATTATTATGTCCATTTTCCATTTAGGAAAAGTGAGGCACAAGGAGGTTAAATAATTCTCCCAGAATCATATAACTAACCATCAGAGAACCTGCAGACACCCAAATGGAGCCTGTCTTCACTTCCAATTCTTCCTCTTCACTGTCCCTCCCCGTTCTTATCACTGACCTCTGCACCCTGCCCACAACTCATTCCTTTTTTTTCTTTTTTAAAAAATCTGCAGGTCCTGAGGATATTTTTCTATTTATCTTCAGATAGAGTGGGAGGGAGGGAGGGAGGGAGAAGGAGAGAGCGAGAGAAACAAACACTTGAGAGGGACACATGGACTGGTTGCCTCCTGAGTGACCTGACCAGGGCGGGGACGAACCACAACCAATACGTGCCCTTGGCCAGAATCGAACCTGCGACTCTTTGGTCCGTGGGCCGACGCTCTAACTGTTGAGCCAAACCAACTCATTCCTTGAAGATTTTGGTTAGTTGGAGTCTTTCCAAAACTTTTTTTTTTTTTTGTAATCCTCACCTGAGGACATAGAGCAGGAGGGAGAAAGGTAGGGAGAGAGAGAGAGAGAGACATCGAGTGGTTGCCACCCACATGACCCCAACCGGGGCCGGGGACAAACTGCAAGGTACGTGTCCCCCACCGGGGCCAAACCCGGGACTCTCTGGTCCGCGGGCTGACGTTCTAACCGCTGAGCCAAACCTGCCAGATTCTTGCTTCTTTCACCATCCAACGAGACCTCGCAGAGTTGGGCTCTAGGGGGCACCAGCCTTGTCAACTACAACAGGAAGGGCACCCTGGGGCGTAGCTGCCATGCAGAGAAGTGCTCCCCTCAAAGTGCTGGCCTCCAGTTACGTCACCTCCTCTCTTCTGTTCCACCCCACCTGTGCCAGCCGCCCCATGGCAGCGCCCCTGCCTGGACGTCACCGGCAACTACAGGTGCAGCTGTGCCGTCTCAATGTCTCCCTCTCCGACCACTGCCTCCCCTCTCTGAAGCTCACCTGTTCTCGTCTTCCCGCTCCAACAATTCTTGGGCCTAAAAACAATCGTTCTTGGCACCTTTTTGTTGTCCCTTACCCCTGCCTTGCCTCCTGTCCTCCTTACCCAACTGAGATTTGTGGGTCATCATTAATACATTAATGGGCCACTATTAATACATGCCTGCAGCTGAGCAGTTAAGCAAGGCTGGAGAAAACAGTCATACTGACTAGCCTGTCTTCCGTGTCATCACAAACCTCACACAGCCCCCAGTGCTGCCTGGCAGACTAGCCTATTTCCCTAGTCCACACACTTTCCCAAGGCCGGCTCCTGTTCCTCTCTCTTCAAACCTCCAATACCCTCTCTTCCCCCTCAGGAACTCTTAGCCCATCACTCCGCTTCCCCCTTGACTGAGAAAATCGGAGCAAGTTTCTACCATCACATCTACCCACCTTTCTGCATTTGGTCCACGTACTTGACCTTCCCTCCTGGTGCTGTGGATGAACGGTCTGGCTTCTGTCTAAAGCCAGCCTCTCCACTTCACACGAGATCTCATCCCCTCACGCCTGCCCAAGGACACTCAGTGCTTTAGCATCGATTTTCCTTCTCTACTGAATCAGCACAAACATGATGCTATTTCTCCAATCAAAAACACACTTCCTCTGACCCCACATCGAGATCAAACTACTTTTGTTTCCCTTATAACAAAACTCCTTAAAATGGTTGTCTTTACCCACTCCAATTTTTCTCCTCTGTATTTTCTTGAACACATCCCAAGTAGACTTTTGTCCCCTCCATTCTACTGCAACGGCTCTTGTTAAAGTCACCAATAACCATCATTGCCAAATACAGTAGCAAATTCTTACTCTAACTTGAACTGCCAGTACTATTTGACTCGGGTGCTCACACCTTCCTTCTTATTGATTCTAGAGAGAGGAAGGGAGAAGGAGAGAGATATAGAAACGTTGATGAGAGAGAACATCGATTGGCTGCCTCCTACATGCCCCCCACTGGGGATTTGGCCCACAACTTGGGCATGTGCCCTGAAGGGGAATCAAACCTGCGACCTCTTGGTGCAGGGGTCGATGCTCAAACACTGAGTCACACTGGCTGGGCTCACATCTTCCTTCTTAAAATGCTTTCTTCCCTTCCCTTCCAGGACACCACTCTCTCACCAGGTGATCATCTCTATCGCCTTTGCTTGTTCCTCCTCATCTCCTTCAACATTTAGATATTGGGACATCCTAGGGTTTAGTCTTCAAATCTTTTCTCTTCTCCAGCTGCCCTCATTCCTTGGGTGACAGCTGCAGCCTAGACCTCTCCTTGGACATTCAGACTCAACTGGCCTCCTCGCTGTTCCTGGGACACACTCCTGCCCCTGTGGCGTTGTGCCTGCTTCTCTCTCTTCTTTGATCCTTCCTCCAAAATACTTTGTTCCTTTCTGTCTCCACTAAACTATCACCTCGGAAGTGAGCTCTTCACTGCCTGATTGATCTAACATAGAACCACGGTTACCTTCCCCACCCCTTCTCCCACCCCTACCCCTACCCCAATGTATTTTTTTCCATTCTATCTAGAATATTATAAATGTAATTATTTATTTATATGTGTCTCCCTTCGGTGGAACTCAAATCAATGAGAGCTTGAACTGCTCCTTCCTCAACATCTAGAATAGTGTTGGGCTCCTAGTGGGCACTCCTTTTAAATGTATTTTGAATGAATGACTTTGCGATTTGAAACCATGCA
Organism: Tadarida brasiliensis; assembly: GCA_030848825.1. Taxonomy (NCBI): domain Eukaryota; kingdom Metazoa; phylum Chordata; class Mammalia; order Chiroptera; family Molossidae; genus Tadarida; species Tadarida brasiliensis. Next base: position 68,836,879 of record CM061260.1, read on the forward strand.
GCCTGACTCCAGTACCCCTGAGTCAGAATGGTAGAAGAGGGACATCCTTGTCATGGGCGACTTCAAGAACTATTTGAGAACTTGAAGAATTGGAGGTCCCGCCTCGTAAGGGCAGAGTCAGAAAAACCAAAGTTGTTTATCATAACCTTATTTTTGGCCCCTCTTTAGCACCGAGAAACCCAAGTTACAGTGAGATGCAAAACACCCTGTGTCCTGAGAAAATGTGCTTTGACCTGACATGAAACTGCGTCCACAGATCAGCATGGGTTTTGTGTGAGTCTTTTTTTTTTTTAACTCACCTCTGCCCTGTGGTAGTTTCCCCATCCAAGCACACCTGTGCCCATTCATGAGTAGATCTGTGCCCACGCAGACAGCGCCATCTTGCCCTGCTTAGCTGAGAAATATGTCTATAGCACTGTAATCACAACGGCCATCTGAGCAGAGATGGATGGAATCAGAGCCCTCATTGGTCTATTGAAGTAAGGATGGTCTTTCTGCCTTGCTCTCTATTTTTTAAAAAGCTAACTTTTTTTTTCACTCACCTAGATATTCGTGCCAGGACTTGCATGAGAAAAACACTTCTTTCTGACCCCTGGAGTGATCAACTGATGCCTTGAAGCAGGAAATTTGATTGCCCTCATCTCAGGCTGAGTCTCTGTTTCACCAATCACAAAATGACTCAACCCCTTTTTAAAAGCCAGCTGTGACCATGGACTCTGGGACCTCCTGCGGTGGTGAATTCAGTTTTAAAAGTGATAATGATACAATAACATAGGTTATTGTTATCGAAGCTCTTATGCTTCAATTATACAGCCTTTGGGGGCTGGAGAAAATAAAGCAAGTTGGCGGGACCGAGAAGTTGGTGATACACATTTCCCTCCTCGAGAAGCATCTTATAACGGGTCCCACTCCAGCAGTGACATCCCAGGTCGGCTTTCTCCCCACCGCTCTCCATCCGCAAGAGCGTGCCGCCGCCCAGGCTGATGAGTGGCGCTGGAACATCCTGTGTGTCCTTCCTGCTCCCACCTCGTGGCCCGTCATCCCGTTGCCACACGGCTCTTGCTCACACTGATCTAGAAGATCAAAGAAAAACTCCACTGACTCACCCCTGCCTAGACCAGCTCGAGGGCTGGTCAAGGCTGTGAGTTAAACATTACTAGATCCGAATCTATTCTTTCCACCCAGCTCGCTGACTCGCTCGCTCGCACCCTCTCTCTTGCTTGCTCTCATTTTTCAGAAAATAAATAAATGAATTCTGGCTTGGCTGAAGATTTCAGCACTGTGACTGCTGTGCAGACGGGTCCTGCTGAAGCTGGTGCTGGCCCTCCAGGGAGTCGCATGAAATGCTGGTTTTCAAAACCTGAGCAGCGTGTAAATGGCAGCTAAAAAGGAAATGCAGATCGGTGCTGAGCGTTAATTGTCTCTTCCTCTCTTCTTCACACACTTCAGAGACTGTGGAGGCAGCAGACAGGAAGGCAGGCCTGCCCCTCGCGGGGTGGGCTTGCTTTCTTTCAAGCTGGACTGAGAGAATAACACCTAGAGTCCAAGTCAAAACATGGACAGGATTTTGTTTTCTTTCTTTTTTTTTTTTTTTTCCGAGTTCTCATCTGATGAAAGTCAGAGAGGTGGCACTGAGCTTGTAATGAAAGCAAGATTCTGCTGAGAATGTCGATGAGATGTGACACAGAAAGGGGAAGCAGGATGTCTTTGTTTTGAAATGACAGGCGATAAGCTACGGGGGGTGCCTGGTGAGATTTTAGTCCATAACTAGGTAGCAACCTGTCAAAGACAGGCCTCCTTAAATGCATCACAAGAATTCTCACTTGAGATGATTTCAATTCCAGCTCTGCCTGTGTGAGTGTGTGAGTGTATGAATGCACACATAGCAAACATAATTGAATGCCCCCAAAACACTGCCATGTCCTGTTAAGGGTACGACAGTAATCACTCTGGGGTGAGGGCTCGAGTTCCCTGCATTACCTCCCTTGCTAAGGCAGTGACAAGGCCTCATGACCACATCCCAGGCTCCGAGCCTTTTATTTTCATCCCTGAAGACGTGTGTTAGCTTTGTCCCAAGATGGTCATCAAGTGGAAACTTGATTGACTGTCTTTTCTTTTTAATGTGTTTTGTCTGAATGAAGTGGGATTATTTGAATTTGTGCCATTTTGAATAAGATGGAGGCAAGAGAGAAGCAACTGAGAAAATTGACTGTCAGTTGGTAAGGAGAAAAGAAGAATCTGGAACTTGTTATAAAAACATGTTTTTATTGATTTTTAGAGAGAGGAAGGGAGAGAGAGAGATAGAAACATCGATAGGCTGCCTCCTGCACACCCCCTACTGGGGACAGAGCCTGAAACCTGGGCACATGCCCTGACCAGGAATAGAACCCGTAACCTCTGGGTGCATGGGACCACACTCAACCAACTGAGCCACACCAGCAGGGCTGGAACTTTTTTTTTTAATCATAAAATCCTGGCACCCTGGATCTATGGCTGCCTCATTTCTCCACACATTTATGAAAAGGCCACGACTCCCGGCTGCTGTTGCTGAGTGCCAACTCCATGCTAGCGTGCCAGTTGGAGGCAAAGATGAGCAATCCCAGATGAAAACAAGTTATCGTTTGGATCCAGTCTCTCCATGACCAGGAATGTGCAGGAGAATTGATCCTCACCCCTGACTTCACCAGCATGACCAAGAAGAGTGTGTAGCAACACTTTCCAAAGAAACGGTCCCCACCTGCTGCTGCCCCCAGCTCAGCTGCGTGGTGTGCTCCTCGCGCCAGCCTCTCCTTGCACCTTTCCAAACCCTGGCAGAGGGTGAGCTCAGTCGAAGGTGGGAAAACACCAACTGATCTTGCTCCAGGTACAAAGGGGACTCACTCGAGCTGTGTGTGTGTGAAGAAAGGAAGCAGACAGACATGGAATGGCCTTTCAAGGAACTGGCAAGAAAGTAGTTGTGGGGTGGGGAGGGGGCTCACCATGGCTGGCCCCACAGCTGAAAGAGCTTCCCTGGCTAGAAATGGAGCTCGGGTATGGGAAAGTGCACTGGGCAGCCTGGCCTCTCTCATAGAAGCACCTCCTGAGTCTGAGTCTAGTCACTTACCTGCCACCTTCTGGTCACAGTCTGATTTCCCAAATCTATTTTCCTCCTAAAAAGGAAGTGACCCCCGCATGCAGGTCACCTAGGCAGAATGACCACAGAGTCATTGTGGGAGTAGTGGTGGTTGCCATTGAAGATGACGGTGTTGGCTAATGGGCTTTAAAGTGTGACTTAGTCTTCCCAGCTGTGTGCATGGGGACAGTCTGTCCCTTGAGAGAAATCCCCAGAGCAGATGTCTCTGTGCTTATAACCCACTCTCCACAGAAGTGGAATAAAATGGGGCTGACATTTTGTCTCAACATGAACTTGATGCCAGTGGCATGTTGTGTAAGCCAAAAAGAGCCTCAGGCAAGGTCTCAAAGCTGCTTAAATGTCACTCTACTCGCTGCCTAGTGATTGCAGAAGGAAGCTGTCATCAGAGAGACTGCCTCTCTTGAGTCACATACGCTGGCAGATCTATCCAAGTGGTTCACCTGTAGCCTGGTTTCAAGTTGACCATGGCAACCAAAAGAGATGACACGGTCACTGCTGCCAGTCCAGCCCTTACCACGGGTGACCACGATAGAACCATCATAAACCAGCTCTCCAAATCTATGGGACAGAAATTTGAACTAAGATTATTTGGCAGAAGGATGTGATGGGAGGGGTTTGATTGAGAAGAGACATGATGTGGTGGAAATGTTCTATATCTTGATCATACATGGGTTACATAAGTGTCTGCATTTGCCAAAACTGATCAAACTGTACACTGTGTGTCTGTGCACGTCACTGTATGTAAATTATACCTTCGTTATTAAAATGTTACTCTATTTCTTCTAGGCCACCAGAGGGGCAATTCTGGTAGTCCTCACCTCCAGCTTACCTTTCTGGTACCAGTTGAGAAAGAGCAGCCCCGAAGTTCTGTTCCTTATTCCCAATGCCCTACCATGTACCATAATAGATAGCACCCAGAACTTTGAATCTGAAGCCTGAATCTGACACTCCGCCTGCCACTCAGCAAATCTGTGACTTTTGGAAAGCACCTGATTTCTCTGAGGCTATATTTCTATACCTATAAAACAGAGGGTAAGGACCCCTGCCTGCCCTATAAGATCATTGGAGGAAACACAAAAAAATAATGTTTTATAAACTGGGAAGACTTATAGGAATACAGATTATACACTGTCTCAAAAAGATTATCACTGTTTAGACACATGCCAGAAATGGACAAGCTCCTTGGTATAGTGTTAAAACTCCAATTAGTCAAGCTGCTTGGAAAGCCTCCATAAACAAGATATAACTAAATAATCATAACTAGTGGTATGAATTTTACTCCATAGCACCCAAGTGTGAAATAAGGCTATATCTCCTTATTTCTTTAATCGTAAAATCTGTTCCAACCTCCCACTGACCTGACAAGCAGGAAGTTCACTTTCAATCAGTTTGGGGGCACGCTGATCAACTCCAAGTACAGGTATTTCTATTGATACCTTCAGATTAATCATGTACTGTGGGACTGGAAAATACAAGTTCTTTGCTTTCTCAGCCACTACCCTTGTGACAGGGGTGGTAGAGTTAGACTTTACTACAGGGCTGGATTCTCTTTACAGGATGGGAAAATTAGATGTTAACACTTGTTTTATATTAGATGTTAATATATAGTTATATATATCACAGTATATGTATAAACATAACTGGCAACATCTCCCTCAGCATCTATAGCCCCCACCTATAAATCACAATATAAACTGATGAAGGAAGGTGAACTCAATGGATGTAACTCATTTTAAGAAGCATGTGAGGTGAGGAGAAAAATATCCTCCTTAACTGTGGACAATCAGATGCCCTTGGGTTGGATGAGATGAGGGGAGGTCAAAAACCTGACATGAACAACTCTAAAAGTAACTTGAGTTGAGAGCTATCTTCAATTATGGAATGGCTGCCAATGTGGGACAAGATTGTCCTAGGAAGAGAACAAAGACCTATGGGTAGAAATCACAGAAAAGACAGAGAACCTAAAAGTAAAAAAGACCAGTCCAACAAAAGCTGTCCAACAATGGAATAGGATCTTTTCAAGGGTGCTAGGAATTCCTCAACACTGGAGAGTTTCAAGAGACTATGATAAGATAAAATAGATGTTGGGCTAGAGGTCTTCTACATTCAATGCTAATTGTTTATCATTCTGACACTAGAAAGGAGATTAGAATTTGCCAGAGTATCTTCTTGGCATTATCAGGTATGTGTATTGCTCTGAGAGAGAGAAGGAACAACACAGAGGAGATTCACAATGGGCCATCAGGGAGAGGGATTTAGACTCTGCTGGCTGGACCAGAGGTCCCATTAGGAGGGTGACTGGCCATCCCAGGCACTGTTTCTTTAGAGGCTGTAGCTTCCTTGGGCCCAAAGTGAGCTACTGTCAGTGTCCAAAAGGGCTAGTCTGATGATCTGAGAAATAGGAGGCTCTAGACAGCATCAAGGTCCATCCTAATTAAAACAAAACAAACAAACAAACAAACCCAAGCACTGGTTCTTAATTGTTCCAAGAATCTATGAAAGTTATAGCCCCTCACTAAAGAAAAAATACACATTTGCACAAACACACACCATCATGTTTAAATTTCCAAAGACTTCTTTAAATCCCCTATAATTTATTCAAGAACTAGAAGCCCATAATACTAGGCACCATCAATCGTTGTTACTGATGATGATGATGATGGATTGGCTTTCTTGTATGAGTCAGTTTTTCCAAAGCCTGAACAACTTCGGTAAATAAACATTGTGGTCACAAGCCAACAAATTCTAGAGTATGAAGAACTCATAACCCATTTATTTCTTTCCCTGGTGTCTTTCCACCCAATTACAGAAAAAAGAGAGGTCAGGGAAGTAGGTAAAGATATCTCAGAAGATAGCTCTTTTGTGTGCCTAGGGGAGGCCAGAAATTGAATCATCAAAAAGTTGATACAAAAGAATATTTTCAGTTTACTATTCATAACTTCAAAGAGGTTGACTATTTCCACTCCCCAATTTAGCTATTCTTTTAGGCTATCCCAGGCCACTGTACCCAAATCCAGAGAAAGTACTTACTCCATTATCTTCTTTTGAAATACCTTTGTCAGGCATCTAAACCAGTTTGAGGTTCTTACCAAAGGAACAGTAAACGTGGTGTGTTAGTTAGACGTTGTTGTGTAACAAATGAGCCCAAAACTTAGCAGCTCAAAACAGTAAACATTTATTATCTCACAGTTTTTGTGGATCAAGACTCAGGCACAGCGTACCCAGAAGCCTGTATCTCAAGGTCTCTCACAAGGCTACAATCAAGGTGCTGGTGAGGACTGCGGTCTCATCCAAAGGCTTGACTGAGGGAGGGGCCACTTCTAGCTCTTCACATAGTTGTTGGCAGAAAGCAGTTGCTCACCATCTTCTGGACTGAAGGCCTCACGTCCCTACTGGCTGCTGGCCAGAGGCCTCCCTCAGTTCCTTGCCACATGAGTGTCCACCACATAGCTCACAACAAGGCAACTCACGACCTTCAGAGCAAACAAGCCAGAGAATGAAAGAGAGCAAACAAGATGGAAGTCACATTTTTTGCAACCTAATCTCAGAAGTGGCATCCCATTTCTTTTGCTGTGTTCTGTTCATTATAAATGAGTCATTAATATGAGCCCACACTCAAGGGAGGGGATGATATAAGGGTGTGAATACCAGGAAGGGGGCATCATAGAGACTGCCCACCAAACATGGGTTCAAATTCTGGCTCTGCCACTTGTTGTAGGACCTCAGGCAAGTAACCCAATCTCTCTCAGCCTTGGTTTTCTCCTCTGTGAAGTAGGATAATAATGCCTAATTTGCAGGGCTGTGATGAAGATGAAAGATAATGAATATAACTCCCATACCTCAAAACTAAAGGACAGCAATTTAAAAATGGGCAAAGCACTTGAATAGGCATTTCTCCAAAGAAGGTATACAATGGACAATAAGCACATAAAAATATGCTTAATGTTATTAGTCATTAGGGAAATGCAAATCAAAACCAAAATGAGATACCATTTCATACTTAGTAATATGGCTATCATTTAAGAAAAAGGAGGAAGTAAGTGTTGGTAAGAACGTGGAGAAACTGGAATCTTTGTATATTGCTGATAGGAATGTAAATGGTACCATGGCTGTAGAGTTTTACTGTTCCCCAAAAGGCTGAACAGAATTACCGTATGACCAAACAATTCTACTCCTAGATATACACCTGAAAGAATCAAAAACAGGGACTCAAACAAATACTTGCATGCAATAGTCATAATAGTGTTATCCACAATAGCCAAAAGTAGAAATAACCCAAGTGTTCATCAACAAATGAACAGGTAAATAAATTGTGGTACACATACAATGTTCTTCATATACACACAAACACACAGTAAAATCAATGGAATATTTTTCAGTCATAAAAAAGAACGAGGTTCTGAAACATGCTGCAACCTGGATGAACCTTGAAAACATTGTAAGTGAAGTGATCCAGACACAAAAGGAGAAATATGGTATGATTCCACTTATATGCAATATCTAGAATAGACAAATTCATAGAGATAGAAAGTACATTGGAGATTACCAAGACTGAGGGAAGGGAGGAAGGGAGAGTTGTTGTTCAAGGGGTACAGAGTTTCTGTATGGGATGATGAAAGGGTTTTGGAAACAGAATAGTAATGATGGCTGCACAACATTATGAATGTAATTAATGTCATTGAATTGTACACCTAAAAATAATTAAAATGGTGAATTTTATGTGATATATATTTGATCACAATTTTTTTAAAAGATAATAAATATAGTGTAGTAGCTGCTCAATAAATTTCAGACTTAAATACTTACCCATCAGCAGAGATCATGCAGGCAACAGCTTTGAATGCCTTGGACAATGGCCCTGCCAAATCTGGGATGTGAAAGAGGTTGCAGAGCTGGGGGCTGAGGGTCAAATATGCTTCTACCAACAGCTGCTTCCTTGGTTATTTTTTCTGGGGCACTGCATTTTCCACAAATTCTTAGTTCTAATAATCTGAGAAGGAATGAGGGGAGAGATTACTACATTCCCTATGATAGTCTGGGAGACAGACATATGCTCATGGTCTCAGGTAAAACTTATACAAAAGCAAAATTTGCCTTTGTTAGATCATCCTCTCTTCATCTCACTTCCCCTCAGGATTTGAAGTGATTTCACAAAGTATTCTAAAGTTGCCTAGCTGACTTTCGATAATGGTTACTTTCCTGTGGTGATCTAGACGGGTGGTTAAGGGCTCAGTCTTGAAGCCAAGTGCCCTGGGGTTTGAATCCCAGCTCTGCCATTCTCGAAAGAGAGATCTTTAGCTGGTTACCTAATCTCTCTAATGCTTCAGTTTCTTCCCCTGTAAACTGACAATAATAATGCCTAGCTTATAAAGTATTGTAAAGTATAAATGAAATAATGCATATAAATAATTTAGAAAGGAGCCTGGCAATTATCAAAGTCAAAGTTGCAAAAAAATGTCAGCTAATGTTATTTTAGAGTACTTTAAGTGAGGGAAGGATTATTTACTTAGTTTCCAGGTATCTGATCAATAAAATAGACCATTCATTTCTCCATTCAAATATCTAATGGACATTTATTTTGTGAATGGTATACTATTGTACCTTACTATGCAATCTTGCTTCACTCAGTTGAAGATGTGGGGGCAGGGAAAGGTGATGTAAATTGGATAATAGCCATGGAAGAAGTCACTGTAAGAATTAGATGAAATTCTTAGAGCAATTAATATCTTTCAGATAGCTTAGAGTGTCCAAATCACCTGTTACAAATTTTTTGGAAAGTCAATGTCACTGTGCCAACATCTTTAAAAAAAAATTTTTAATTGATTTTTAGAGAGAGAAGAAGGGAGAAAGAGAGAAAAACATCAGTATGAGAGCGAAACACCGATCAGCTGCCTCCTGCATGCCCCACACCGGAGATCAGGTCCGAAACCCAAGCATGTGTCCTGAATGGGAATTGAACCAGCAACGTTTTGATGCATGGGATGACACCCAACCAGCTGAGTCACACCAGCCAGGGCTGTGTCAACATTTTTAAATAGAGCACACTGCTTCCTGAGTATGACTAATTATGAAGACCAAGTCTGTTCTAACCCTCCTTAGTAGGAAATAAGACTCATTTTAGTACTGTTTATGATGATTATTTGGTAGCTAGACCAGAAGGCAAAGGAACACCTGTTTGAGTTCAAACTGTGTAACACTCCAACAGACAGCTTTTCCTTTAAGAACATAAATAACAAGAGAAAGATGCAGCATTGAACCTATGTACCTTCTGGGTTCTGGGAGCATGACATAAATCACCCCATCCTGGTTCAAATTTCTCCTCCAGGATATTTTTATAGTATTTTTAAATAGGTATTGTAGTAGCCAGTTTCATGTTGATTGTTTTATATAACTGATTATAATCAAATAATTGCTTTTCTTTTCAAATGTTTTTTTATATACTATATATGCCTCCTTACATCAAAATATTCTAAATTAAAGATATTAGACAATATTTACCTTCATCTTCAATTCCCACTCTTCAGAATACAAAATGTACCTTTTCACACCATGCAGAAAACTCTCTTTTAATTTATTTATGCAACGAATTCAATAAATATTTGTTTATGCAACCTTTAGTTATTGAGTGCCTACTATGTACCAAGAAGAAAACAATAACATGTTCTCCTACTACCCATCATAATAAGAGTAGGGGTAATAATAACAAGGTATGAATGATCATCAAGCTTCCAATTGAATGATTCTAGTGATAAGTAACTCATTCTTTATGAGGGATCAAACTCAGTATTGGCAAGCTCTAATTGTTAAAACGTTATTCATGTACTGAGCTGAGTATAGGTGAGGCTGAGTTCCAACATAACATCTGGCATAGGTTGCCCTGCCAGGCAAAAATTAGGGACACTGCCAAGGCTATTCCACACCAAATACAGAAAAGATATCCTTTGGCACAAAGACAAAATTCCCTACAGAGTTTTCTCCTGGCTCAATACTTCTCCACTCCCTTAAGCCTTCAGCATCTTTACACTAATAACACAAATTTACAAAATGAGTAAATATTCACTTTATATTTTTCCTTCATTTTCATTAGAGGTTGAGAAACTAACCACCTCAATCTCTTAAAGAAACCATTCTATTATTTTACAGTAAGCTAATAATTGTTGAGCATATACATGACCTACTAAAGATGAGTAAGCAGAGGAAAATTACTGGATCTTTATAAAGATTCTGTAATTCAAAAGAAAGAAAACTGGTTCCTGTTTCGATATGGCAAAGTGAGATCCAACTAGACTAATTCTTCTACATATGACAGCTATAATCTTTGCACAAAATACAAAAAGTAAACTATCTGAAGGTACCGGAGAGTGAACGACATCAGGTAGATTCTAGAGAGATGCTGGAACTTGTAAAAGTGAATGAGCACATGGTGAGTTTCCCTTTTTTGTTACGATGTTCATCTTGAAGGCAGGCTGCAGTCAGTAACTGTTCAGAGCAGCTACAGCTCCAATAAAAGTTGGAACCTATCTGGTTGGAAGGACCAGAGGACAGAATTGGAGGAACCACAGCCACTAGAAATTGAGAGGTGAATCCCAGAAGAGAAGGAGCCACAGCACAGTGGGTGAGCCCCAAATTCTGTATAAATTCTTCCTAAACCCCTTGTTGACTCCTGAACCACACATATGTGGGGGAAACTCCAACTAATGATAAAAGAAATGAATTAAGATTTGAGTTGCATTTTTAGTGCAATCAACTCAATTCTTGAATAAAACAACAAAAGCAAAATAAATCATTGGAAGAATATGTCAGAATTCATACCTACCATTCACAGTGCCAGGATAAAACGCAAAATCACTCACTGTACAGAGCACCAGGAAAATGTGACATTCTCAGGGGAAACAAATTAGTGGAGGGCAACTCCAAGATGTCCCAAATGTTGGATTAGCAGATTAGCAGCTATTTTAACTATTATTGATGAGTTAAAGAAAATTATGTTTTTAGTTAATTAAATGATAAGAAATCTCAGCAGAGAAGTAGAAACTATATTAAAAAAATGTAAATTCAAGAATGAAAATTTACACATTTTTAAAATCCCTGTATGGACTTACAATGGAATTGAGATGACAAAGGAAAGAATCAGATAACTTAAAGATAAGTCAATAGAAATTATCCAATCTGCAGAAGAGAAAGGAATTAGAAGACAAAAATGAACAGAGCTTTCAGAGACTAATCAAAACATCAAACATACACATAGTTAGTCTCTGAAGGAAAATCGTGTGAAAGGGGGACATAGAACTATTTGAAAAAATAATGGCCAAACTCTTCCTAATTCTGGTGAAAGACATAAATTTACAGTTTCAATTTTAGGCAGATTCAACTCCAGGAAAAATAAATACTAAAAAGCATCATAGTCAAATAGTCACAGACTAAATAGCAGCATCATAGTCAAACTGCTGATTATCAAAGATAAAAAGAAAATCACTTTAAAGTCCTGAAATGAAAAAGTCAATCCTGGATTTTATATCCAGAAAAAAATATGTCCTTCCAAAAAAAAAAAAAAAAAAGGCAAAATAGAGAAAACTAAAGAATTTATTACCAGTAGACGTGCAATATCAGAAAGTATAAAGGATGTTCTTTAGGCTAAAGGAAAATGAAACCAAATGGAAATAAAATCTTCAGCAAGGAATGAACAGCATCAGAAATGGTTACTACCTGGTAAATATATAGAACTTAAAATACATACAATTGTTTAAAGCAAAAACAATAACATTACCTTGTTGGAGTTGATAATGTATGTAGATGAAATACATACAACTATAGCATAAAAGATAGAGGTAGAAATAAATGGACCTTTATGGTTGAAAGATTTCTACATTTCATGTGATGCGGGACAATATTAACTCTAAGAAGAAGGTGAAAAGTTAAAGATGCATATTATAAACCCTATATCAACCAATAAAATGTAATACAAATAGGTATAGCTAAAAAGCCAATAAGCAAATTAAAGTGTAATTCAAAAAATATATAAATAATCCCAAAGGAAAGGCTCATTCTAACACAAGCAAAAATGTCTTCTTCAAAGGAGAAATTTCTTCAAAATACTGTTGTTTCTTTTATAATTCTCAAGAAAGAACATTTTATATATGAACCTAAAACCAACAACAAAAAGAGAAAGCTAGATTTTTTTTAAAAAAAGGAAAGACTTCATGAAAAATTAAAACAAGCAAGTCATTGTGATCATTGGAAACACTCATAAAACAAATAAATAGCAGATTGAACACTGCAAAAAAACTAAAGAACAAAATTAAAAACAATGCAGTTAGAGGAAACAGGAATGGTGTGGCATTTTGGCGGGGAGTATATGAGAGCAGGTCTAGAAAATTCTACCTAAGAACACTAAGTGCTGTGGAAAGCAAGAGTGGACAGACGGACGGGTTGAACTGTGATGTGTCTCCATCTCTGCTTCCCAGGGAAGATTAGCTACAGTACCTTATAATGAAAAATAATTTCATTCACTGTTTTAAAAATAATAATAATAATAATGCCATGTGTAATTCTTTAGTCAGAAAGATGATGAATAATCTAAAACATGATAATAAAAATAATCTGGATATAAAATCTCTAATTGCATTAATAAAATCTGGGACTTGGAAGAAAAAAGAGGAAATAAGTAAATGAATAATAAATTTTTTACCCAACCCAGAGGTTATCAATATATGTTTATTTCCTTTTAAAGTAAAAGCTATGAGATAACATTTTATGTGAATATGACAGGGAAAAAGAAAACCTTAGCATCACTGAACTTCAGAAAAGTATTTCTTCAAAGCAAGAAACATTCTATCCAAAAATTTTTCACTGAGATAAAAAAATTAAGAAAAAAATATTAAGAGGGTTAAATGGTTGTGTGAGAGTTTATCAGTGTTTCTTAAAGGGCTTCAGTTTAAATTTCTAAGAAGTGATACTTCATCAACTATCTCTTAAGCATCTGAAGATAACACCAAGGCCAAATGGCAAGGGAAAAAAATATTTTTTATGTAAAAAAAAACAAACCACAAAGTTTGAAACTTTGGAGGACATTAATAGGAACAAGCTGCTCTGAAAGGAAAAATAACCTATAAAAAACACAAATTAGTTTCAAGAGGGGAAAACTAAATACATCACAGGAATATGATTAAGTCTGGTGATTATGACAAGCCCAAAGAAACTACACATGAATACAAAATAGTTGATCCTCTCCATCTTCCTGAAATATCTGAAATGTTGCTTCATTATTTCACAAAAGGCTGCTTTTTAATTTCCATCAATTGTTCAAATCATACAGTGGAATTTACTTCGGTTTTGTAACATGACTTTCTCATATGCACTTTGTTTTCTCTGAATTTCTAATCACATTTCTTTAAAAATAATTGTTTTGTCTTTATTGTTGAGAATATTACAGATGTTCCCTATTTTTTCCCCATTGCCCCCCTCCATCCGGTTCCTGCCTCACCCCCTGCCTTCACCATACTATTGTTTGTGTCCATGGATTATGCATATATGCACATAAATTCTTCAGTTAATCTCTGCCCATCACCCATTCCCTCTGAGATCCATCAGTCTGTGCCGTGCTTCTATGCCTCTGGATCTATTTGTTCATCAGTTTATTTTGTTCATTAGATTCCACATATAAGTGAGATCATGTGATACTTGTCTCTCTCTGACTGGCTTATTTCACTTAGCATAATACTCTCCAGGTCCTTCCATGCTGTTTCAAAGGATAAGAGATCCTTCTTTTTTTTTTTTACAGCTGCATCGTTTTCCATTGTGTATATGTACCACAACATTTATATCCACTCATCTACTGATGGGCACTTGGGTTGTTTCCAGATCTTAGTAATTGTAAATAGTGCTGCTATGAACAGAGGGGTGCATATATTCTTTCTGATTGTTGTTTCGGGATTCTTAGTATATATTCCTAGAAGTGGGATCACTGGGTCAAACGGCAGTTTGGCTTTTAATTTTTTGAGGAAACTCCATAATGTTTTCCATAGTGTCTACACCAGTCTGCATTCCCACCAGCAGTGTACTTACGGTGCCCTTTTCTCGACATCTTCACCAGCACTTGTTGTTTGTTAATTTGTTGATGGTAGCCAATCTGGCAGGTGTGAGGTGATGCCTCACTGCCATTTTAACTTGCATCTCTCTGATGATTAGTGACTTTGAGCACTTTTTCATATGTCTCTTGGCCATTTGTATGTCCTCTTTGAGGAAGTATCTATTTAGGTCCTTTACCCATTTTTTAATTAGATTGTTTGTCTTCCTTTTGTTGAGTTGCATGAGTTCTTTATGTGTTTTAGAAATTAACCCCTTATCAGATGTATCATTGGCAAATATATTCGCCCATACAGTGTGTTCCCTTTGCATTTTGAGGGTGGTTTCTTTTGTGTGCAGAAACATTTTATTTTCATGTAGTCCCATTTGTTTATTTTTTTCCTTTGTTTCTCTTGCCCAGGAGATGTAGCTGTGAAAATTCTGCTACGTGAGATATCTAAGATTTTGCTACCTTGTTTTCTTCTAAGATTTTTATGGTTTCACAACTAACAATTAAGTCTTTTTTTCCATTTTGAGTTTGTTTTTGTGTATGGTGTAAGTTCATGGTCTAGTTTCATTTTTTTGCATGTACCTGTCCAATTTTCCCAACACTATTTATTGAAGAGACGGTCTTTCCTCCTTCGTCAAATATTAATTGAAGGTAATGGCTTGGGTAGATTTCTGGGTTCTGTGTTCTGTTCCATTGATCTATATACCTGTTCTTGTGCCTGTACTAGGCCATTTTTATTACAATAGCTTTGTAGTATAATTTGATATCTGGTATTGTGATCCTTCCAACTTTGTTCTTCTTTCTCAAAATTGCTGCAGCTATTCAGGATCTTTTTTGGTTCCATATAAATTTTTGGATTATTTTTTCTAGATCTGTGAAATATGCTGTTGGTATTTTAATAGGGATTTCATTGAATCTATAGATTGCTTTGTGTGGTGTAGACATTTTAATTCTTCCAATCCATGAACATGGAATATCTTCCATTTGTTTGTATCTTTCTCTATTTCTTTTTTCCATGCCCTATAGTTTTCTGAGTACAGGTCTTTTACCTCCTTAGTTAAGTTTATTACTAGGTGTCTTTTTGTTGTTGTTGTTGCAATGCTAAAAGGGATTGTTTTTTTAGTTTCTGTTTCAGAGAGATCATTATTGGTGTATAAAGGTTCCATCGATTTCTGGATGTTAATTTTGTATCCTGCTACTTTGTTGAATTCATTTATTAATTCTAGTAGTGTTTTGGTGGATTCTGTAGGGTTTTCTATGTAAAATATCATGTCACCTGCAAATAATAATAGTTTTACTTCCTCTTTTCCAATTTTGATGCCTTTTCTCTTCTTGTCTGATTTCTGTGGCTAGGACTTCCAGTATTATGTTGGATAAGAGTGGTGAAAGTGGACATCCCTGTCTTGTTCTTGTTTTTAAGGGAAATGCTTTCAGTGTTTGCTCATTGAATATGATGTTGGCTTTAGGTTTGTTGTATATGGCTTTTTTTATTTTGAGGTATGATTCCTCTATTTCTGCTTTGCTGAGAATGTTTATCAAAATTGGGTGCTGTAGTTTGTCAAATGCTTTTTCTACATCTATTGTTATGATCATCTGATTTTTATCCTTCATTTTGTTAATGTGATATATCACATTAATTGTATTTCATTGTTGTTACTTTTCATTCATAGAGATATTTTTTACCTTCCTCTCATCAATAACATAGATTGTGCCTCCAGGTTCTTAATGATCAATTCATAATATATATGCCTCTCTTTGAAGACATTTTCCATGGATCTTCTGATTTTATATTATAATTTGGACTGTTTAAGTTTTGGCCTGCTAATCAGTTGTTAAACTAAGAAATTTTTTAATTTCATTCTAAGGTTAGTCTCAATAGTTATTAACTCCTCATAATGAGGGGAGAAATCAATCAAAAATAACCCAGAACTGACACAGATATTAAATTTGGCTGTTAAGGACATTAAAACCATCATTATGACTGCATTCTTAATATTAAAAAATTTAAGTAGAGGCATGTGAAAAAGAACAAATTGAATTTCTAGACATAAAAACTACAATATGGGAGATGAAAATATTTATTGGATGAAATTAATGTCAGGTTAGACATCACAGAAGAAAAGATTAGTGAAGCTGGCATAAAACAGAAACTATCAAAAATGAAACAGTGAGAATGTTCAAATATAAGAGGCAGAGAGAGAGAAATAAAAGTCAGCCAAATTGGAAAGAAATAAAACTGTCATTATTTTGAAATGACATGATCATCTATGTGTACAATTTTTTTTAAAGCTACTAGAATTATTAAGTGCAAATAAATACTAGAACTAATAAGTACAAGGTTGCAGGATACCACATCAATATATAAAAAGCAACTGAATTTTTACATACTACAACAAACATTTGGAAATTGAAATTATAGAATAATATCATTTACAATAGCATTAAGAATATGAAATCCTTAGAGAGATATCTGACAGAAGTGAAAGAACTATACACTAAAAACTACAAAATATTGCTGAGAAAAATTAAGGAAGATGTAAATAAATGAAGAGATATACCTTTGTTCATGTGTTGAAAGATTCAATATTGATTTATAAGGAAGATCCTAACTTGATCTATAGAATAAATGCAATCCCAACCAAAATCCCTGTGGACTTTTTGGGTAGAAAGTAACTAGCTAATTTTAAAGTACTCATGGAACTGCAAAGTGCCTAGAATAGCCAAACAACTTTGAAAAGGATCAGAGTCAGGGAGGTCTGGCTACCTGATTTCAAGACATATAGCTACAGTAATCAAGGCTGTGTAGTATTGGTATCAAGATAAACAAATAGATCAATGGAATGAGAGTTCAGAAATGCACCTTACATATATGGACACTCATTTTTTTTTTTTAATCCTCACCTGAGGATATTTTTCCATTTATGTTCAGATAGAGTGGGAGGGAGGGAGAGAGAGAGACACATCAACTGGTTGCCTCCGCACGACCCAACCAGAGCCGGGGACCAAACTGCAACCAAAGTATGTGCCCTTGACCAGAATCAAACCCGCGACTCCTTGATCTGCAGGCCGTCACTACAACCACTGAGCCAAACCGGCCAGGGCAGGACACTCATTTTTGACGAAGGTACAAAGGCAATTCAATAGAAAAAAGTTAACTTTTTAACAAATTGTGGTAGAAAAATTGAATAACCTTATATAAAATTATGAATGTCAACCCATGTCTTATACTATAAACAAAAATTAAGTCAAAATGTATTATAGATCTAAATATAAACCTAATACTATGAAATTTCTAGGGGAAAAAAAAGAAGAAAATCTTTGTGACCTTGAGTTAGACCAAAGTTTCTTATATAAGACACCAAAACACAATTCGTTAAAAAGAAAGTATTGATAAATTGGACAACATTAAAATTTAAAATCTTTGCTCTTCAAAAGATATTATTAAGAGAATGAAAAGACAGATACAGACTAGAAAAAACATATTCACAAAGCATATATCAGATAAAGGACTTGTATCCAAAATGTATAATGAACTCCCAAAACTCAATAAAAACAAGTGCCCAACATGATGGGGATTGGATTTGAATAGACCACCAACACAAAGATATGAAGATGGTAAATAAGCACATGAAAATATGCTTACTATCATCATTCATTAGGGAAACACAAAATCACAATCAGATATTGTCTCATATCTATCAGTATGACTAATATTAAAAAGATTGCTTAGGAGGAAGGTGTCTGGGGAGGTGGGGAAGGAGAAACAGCTGTAACAAAAATAAATTAATTAATTAAAAAAGGGAAAAAAAAGATTGCTCAGACATGTGTTGCTAGGAATGGAGGGGACTGGAACTTTCATACACTGTTACTGAGAATGTAAAATAGTACAGCCACTTTGGACAACAGTGTCATGCATATCACGTGATCCAGTCGTTCCACTCCTCCTAGGTCTTTATCCAAGAGAAA
Source organism: Tadarida brasiliensis (assembly GCA_030848825.1). Taxonomy (NCBI): domain Eukaryota; kingdom Metazoa; phylum Chordata; class Mammalia; order Chiroptera; family Molossidae; genus Tadarida; species Tadarida brasiliensis. The sequence continues at coordinate 68,855,052 of CM061260.1, forward strand.
AGAAGCACATGTCCACAGAAAGAACTGTAGGTTTATGCTCATAGATGCTTTGTTTATAATAACCAAAAACTGGAAATGGATAAACAATGGAATACTACTCAGCATTACAAAGAAATGCATCACTGATACACACACAACATGAACGAGAATACAAAATAACTATGCCAAGTGAAAGGCAGAAAAGAGTACAAGCTGTATAATTCCATTTAAATGAAATTCTTAACAATGCAAACTAATTTATAGTGATGGAAAGCAGAGCAGTGGTTGCCTGGAGATTGGTTAGATATAGAAAGAGATAGTCAGGAGAGATCACAAACAGGCACAGGGGAACTTTGGGGGGGGGGTGATGAATATGCTCACTAGCTTGATGATAGTGATGTTTTCAAGGGTGCCAAACTTACGTTACTTATCAAATTTTATACTTTAAATACAAGCATGCCTCATTTGATCATGCTTCACAGATGCTGCGTTTTGTACAATTTGAAGGCAAGCCCCTCCACCAGCAAAAAGATTACGACTCACTTTTTCATGATACTCGAATTATTGAGGTGGTCTGGAAACAAACCCACAATATCTTACAGGTGTGCCTATATGTGAAGTTTGTCAACTATACTCCAATTTTAGTAAGAACTTCAGGGGTGGTGTGAAGCATAGTTTGCATGAGACACTGCATTGGTCCTCCATCGTGGCCACCAGTCCCTCCACCAACGTGGCCATCCTGCTGAAAATGTGCTCGGGTTCCACAATGACATTCCAAAGATGGGGACAGTCTGCAGCACAAGGGAATGTTCCCTTCCTGGTTTTGTAAACTGTTATATATACAGCCTAAGGTTGCACAGTTTTGAAGTTTTGTGAATGTTTCCTTTATTTTAATCAGACTAATGCCCTGGCCGGTTTGGCTCAGCGGTAGGGCATCAGCCCGCAGACCAGAGTCGCAGGTTCGATTCCGGTCAAGGGCACGTACCTGGGTTGCGGTTAGTCCCGGCCCCAGTCAGGGTCGTGCAAGAGGCAACCAGTCGATATGTCCCTTTCGTGTCGATGTTTCTCTCTCTCCCTTTCTCTCTCCCTCTCTCTCTACCTGAAGATAAATAGAAAAATATCCTTGGGTGAGGATTAAAAAAAAAATCAGACTACTCAATCTTTTCCAACCTATGATCCAATCAACCATTCCCCAACAGTCTCAGTCCCATAATGATCAAGTCAGATCTCCCTATCCTCTACATAGATAAATGGGTATTTTCTATGCAGCAAAGATACTTTATAACTTTAAACTTTTTTATAGTATTATAAATGCTTTCTATTTAACCCTTTTGAATCCTAATTGCACTAACATTGCAATATACTAGCCATCCTTCTCCACTTTGCATTAACTTTAAACTGGAAAGTAAAACTATCTAGATTGTTAACCACAAGGCCAAACACTTAAAAGTCACTTCATTGCCCTGAGCGGTGTGGCTCAGTTGATGGGGTGTCGTCCTGTGCACCAAAGGGTTGCCGGTTCAATCCCTGGCAGCTGGTCAATGTTTCACTTTCACATCTATGTTTCTCTCTCTCTCCCTCTCCCTTAAAAAAAAAATGATGTTCACACTTTTGCTAGGGTGCGTCGTTATTCTTGGACGTGCCAGGGGAGCCAGCACAATGTCAGCCTATACCTCTTAGCTAGACCGGCTGCAATACTTGGTCTTCATTTAAAGAGATTTCTGAAAGTATTTCCCCGTTACTGCAAATAAGACAAAAATGAAACTAAAGTAACTTACATAAAATAACATTCTCCCTTTAGAATTCAGGATCTTCCTCTAGAAAAGGTTTTGCTAGTATTCAGTAGCAGATTCATAAGCTCCCCAGCTCCCCCCTTCTTCATCTACCCTTCTCATCTTCCCCAGCTCCCCACAAAGCCGAAAGCACTTGACAAGCCTCTGGCTCAGCCTCAAGTGGTTCCTTTTGAAAGAAAATCATTGATGAGTACATTAGAGCTGATTGGAGATACCTGCCTGGGGGAATTGCCTAAGAATTAAGCGCAGACAAGCCTCCCCATCTTGGGAACGTTGTTCCTCCTTCATTGTTCCTCCTTCACTGTAGATAACTAGAGAAGCAGGTTTTGCTCTGAACGTTAGTGACAAATGACTTGAAAGCAAGAGGAGACTTTGTTTTACTTGAGTGATTTCAAAAGAAAAAAATCTTTGCAATATGATCCAAGACTGTGTCAGCCTTTTCCGTGGAAGAAGGCAAGGTAGGAAGTGACTTTTGTGAGACAACACAGCATGTTTGCTGTCAAAGGAACAGAGAAAAGCAGGTAGTAAGTCCAAGTTCATCACATGGATGGAAAAGTGCCTACAGGATGCATCATGGTTTTGTAAGATCAAAACACTAGCATTCCTGACACATCTTTAGAGAGCGTGGAGGACAGAAAGTACAATGAATTCAGGATTCAGAAGGGACCTGCCAGGGTGTGCCTTCTGAAACACAACTAGACAGGAAAGCCATCATTTGGGTGGACACAGAGCAAGGAAGTTGAGTATAAAACTGAGGAGGACAAAAATCACTTTGGCCGGGTCATTTTGGAATATCCTTAAGGCACGCTATCTTGGTCACTAAGGTGAAGAAGGATGGATGCTGATTGACACCTTGACCATATTTTGTGACTCAAAAGTCAGATATGATCTGACAAATACAAATTTACTGTTAGGACAGAATATTCTAAATTAGGATTGACCAGGAGAGTCCTCAGATGTATGTTGGCAAAGGAATAGGGCCATGAGACAACCTAATGTGTGTCTACTCAGTGAACTCAACAAACAAGCTAACCGAAATGGGTTCACACCATCAAACTACGCATGTGTGTTCATTTACACGCAGAAAAAGGGAATACAGTACATACAATTCAAGATGCTTAAGATTTTCTTTCCTAGACTTTGATATTGTATCCTCTGTGTCTTTAATAGATGAAGGAAGCCAAGATTTAGGTACACATAAACCCCAACGAGGGGAGATGAGAATGTGAGAAAAATTCCAGTTAGGATACAAGGAAGGTGTGTTCCTCGGATCCCTCCTCCCCACCCCACTTCTGCCCACCAAGCCATAAAATTAGGCTCTCCTATGCAGCAGGGATGCTCTGGGTAAGCAAAACATGTGAAATAGAAGCCTGGTGTGGACCCCATGGCCTGGGGACCCTCTGAGAGGGAGGCAGAGGGAGCCTTTCGGGCTGGGAGCAGCACTTGCTCAGTTGGGTCAGAAGGCTCCCTGACCCCACAGGTAAGTGTGAACTATTTGCTATCCTCTTAATTCCTCCTCTCATCCCAGTTACTGGGGTGCTGGCCACTGTAAGGAACACAGCCTAGTACTTCTCAAACTGTCTGTTATAAAAGCCCAGGCTTTTGTTCTTTTAATTTACAATCCACACAATGAATTGAAGAAATGGAGAGGGAAAGGCACATAAGCCTAAAATTTAAATATTAAGCTGAACAGATATAAAATTATTTCATCAAATTCCTATACACATTTCTGAACACTTACCCTCAAGTATTTATGCTGTCTCAGACCAGTAATAAAGTTTGCCTAGAAACCACACTTTAAACTCTAGAGAATGTTCTTTTGACAACTGGAATAGGTAGACATAAAATGTCATTGGAGCCCTGGCCGGGTAGCTCAGTTGGTTGGAGTATTGTCCGGTACACCAAAAGGGTGCAGGTTCGATTCACAGTCAGGGCATATACCTAGGTTACAAGTTTGATTCCCAGTCGGGGTGCGTATGGAAGGCAACCAATTGATGTTTCTGTCTCATGTGGGTGTTTCCTTCTCTCTCTCTAAAATCAATGAAAACATATCCTCAGGTGAGGATTATTTTTTTTTAATGTCATTCAGTAAACCTACTAGGTCTTAGGATTGGAAGCTCAACTAATATCTATCATAAAATAGTCACCTAGTGTCAGATGGACGCTAGACTTATCGGGGGGATCACTTCGTAAGTTATATAAACGTCGAATCACTGTGTTGTACACCTGAAACTAATATATGTCGACTGTAATTGAAAAAAAATTTTTAATTATTAAATAAATAAATACAATAGTCACCTAAGAGAGGTGAGAGCTGTATGAGCCATTGAAGGACAGTCATCTCCAGTGGAACACTGAGAATGGAGCAGAGACAGACACAGGGAACAACCAAGAGATGAGGAGATATAAACTTGCAGGAGCTTGAAGAAATATATAGAAATTTACAACCGGCTTTGAAAATAAAAACAAGTATATCAAGACATTGAGAGACTGAATATACAATCATAAAATGGCCAGGCCAGGCCATATATAAAAATAGAACTTTGCCCTCCAAACTGTAGCAACCTGCCCCGGAATCCAACCCTTTATCTGCAAATAAACAACCCAGGAAGCCAACTTGCCATAAGTCAGACTTCCAGACACAGAGACTGCTGTGTCTAGTGACAATCAGAAAGCTAAAAAAGCAACTGATGTAACAATCAGCCCCAAATGGCCTTGGCTTGATTAATAACTGACAGCTTCCCTAATTTTTGGTCCCCACTTCCAACTCAGGGCCAATCAAAGAAAGCCAGACAAGCACTCCTAACCATCACATAAGATGCTGCACTTCTCGCTGACCCCTCTACAGCTCCCTCTGCCAACAGCCTCCAACTGGGGTGAACCCGAAGCCTTCTCGTTCTGCCACCATACGGCTGCCTGCTTTTGAGTCTCTGCCTGACGGAGAGCCTCCGCCAAAACACAAGTGACAGTGGCTGACTCCTCTGCTATCGCGAACTCGTTTGGTTTTCACATTGGGTCATTCTTCGTTTATTTCCACAATATGCTTATTTTTGTTTGGAGAGCTCAATGCTGTGATAGAGGTTCCATAAGCATTTCAGAGAAACCAGCACATTTTTAATAAAGGAGTCCAATTCTGTCACTATTTTAGCAACTCCGTTTTCATCATGCCCATAGCCAATCTATTGGTAAGTCCTGGCAACCCTACATCCAAAATGTAACCCAAGTGTATCCACTTCTCCCCCACTCCCAGCACCACCACCGGAGGCCAGAGAATCATCAGCGTGCTTCTGGATTGCCACAGTGACCTCTTTCCTGGTCGCTGCTTCCTGTCTTGCTTGTGCTGTGATCCATTCTCCTACAGCAGCCAGAGGGATCTGCATATCAGACATAGCAATTCTCTTCTTAAGCCTTCAACTGGCTTCCATCCCACTCGGAATAAAATACAAGCTCTATACCACCTGGCAGACTGCCTCCCCAGCTTCACCTTGTTCCACCCCTCCCATCATCCACTACATCCCAATGACACTGGCCTTCTCAAATGTGCCAAACATGTTCCCATCTCGGGGAACGTGCACCAGCTGTTCCCTCTTCGGGGAATGCTCTTCCCCTGACCTTTGCATGGCTGGCTGCTTTTTGTTGTTCAGATATGAGCTTAGCCAGCACCTCTTCAGAGATGCAAAGAAAGCACCTACTCTACCGTTGACACCCAATCACTGTCACATCACCCGATTCTACCTCTCTGCATAATGCTCACCACCACCTGAGACTCTCCTGTGTTAGCTGGTTTTATTCCCTCTCTTTCTACCGGAGCAGAGATCTGTCTACCGTTATTATACAGTGTTTCCTTGGGCCTAAAACAGGCCTGGCATAGAATCAAAGCTCAGTAAGTATTTGTTGAGTGAATGAATGAATGAACGAACGAAAGAATGAACAAACGAACGAACGAACCAACTGTCTGAGACTTTGGACTCTGGTAGGTGAAGCTGTTCTCCCTTACCACACCCTAGCTCAGACTTAACTGCTATGCACTATAAGCCCAAATCAATTCCCAGCTTCTCTGGAAAGTCTTCCTATTCTACTCAGATGCTGTGCCTTTCCCTCCTCCTCACACACAGCTCTGTCTGAAAGGTTCATTTGGATTTGATCATATCCAACCATGAGGCTATTCTCTTGAAGCCTGCTGCCTAGTCCTGGAAAACTCTTTCCTTGCTTCTTAGCTTAGCACATGTGCATTTTCTACCCACCCTAACACACTTCTTTGCACCTTCCATAAACCAGCACAGTAAACATAGTGGAAATTCAATAACTAGTTGCTGAATAATTTTTACAATGTATATCAGGTAAAATTAGGGTAGCATAGAAGTTGTGCAGGATAAAGCCCACATGAAACGAGGTCAAAACTGAGCACCTCCTCAGAGCACTTCCACGTGGGTCCCCTGCTGGTGGAAATGGCCCACGTCTCCCACGGCCCACTCATCGGTTTGCTCTGTACAAAGCCCGTTTCATCCCTTTTTTTCCTCTCTGGGGTGCATTCTGTGCTGCAACAGCAATGCTGCGCGTGGACTGGGATAGCATTTACTGAGGACAGGCGTGTATGCCCCCAGTGGGCAGCCAGCCAGTAACTGCAGCTTGAATGACATTTTTTGGTTTGGCAAAGAAAGAGTTGCTTCCGCACCCCAGCGCTTAAGCACCAGTTCACCTGGTTGGTGAAGGCTTCCGGCTATTTTACTGAAATTACACTCCTGAAAACTCGGTAGTCACTCCCCTAGAGTCTGGTTTGTGATATGGCTCTTTCTAAAGTATGTAAAAAAGAAAAAAAAAAAAAGAAAGAAAAGAAAGCTAAAATAATGTTTACGGGGCTGAATTTTCAAAAAGGATCAGCAATTCCACAGGTTATTCCCGACTTTTTTCCCCATCTGCTGTGACAGCAGGTGTGATTTCACAAGCCTACTCCCATCAATCATACTCTCCAACCTGTCTCTGGTGCCTGACAAGGTGTTTACGTGCATAACCTGGAAACCATCACTAGCTCTTGCGAACAGACAAGGCTGCCTTTCACAATACTCCGAAAGAAGACTTCCATGGAAACCTGGGAGCCGGGTTTAGGGGAGGGATTCATTTCCTAGCCACAGTCTCACCTCCTTCCGGAGAATGCAAACTCAAAGCCCTTCAGGGGCAAAGGAGGTCCTATGACGGTGTGAAGAATCCTAGTGTGAAACAGCAGAAAGTGGAGAACACCGGGGCCTACATGAACGGTGCCTGCTCCAGTGAAAATGTATGTGTTCACTGCACATTAAAATGAGCTGGCTTCACCCAGGGTTTCTACCACCAGCCTTCAATCTCTGCGCCTCTATTAAGTATTCTAGCCTGAGGCCCAAGCACTTATGCTGTTCAAAGGATTTTAGAATTCACAAAATTGTGGACAGTTGGAGCTGGAAATGATCGTAAAATTTTATTCCAACTTGATCTTTTCCAGGTAAGGAAACTGAGGCCCAAAAGATTGATAAACCAGTCTAGGGCACCCAGCAACCATGTAGCGAGGTTAACAAAACTCGAGTCTCCAACTCCCAGTCTAATGATCTCTCAGATACTTGCCATCATTTTTCCTATGTGTTAGTTAATACAAATAACCCAGTTGAAGGTTTACTGCAGTGATATTAATAATAAGAAAAGATCTCTCCAAAATGTCAATATTGCTGAGATCTAGAAAACTTGGTTTAGAGGGTACCCAACCTTCCTTTACTCATTTTATTTCTCTTACCAAAATTAAAAGCAGTAATTAACACACTGAGAGAAAATATGCAAATGATAAAGAATGGACGAAAATGTTACATCACTCAATAAAAGAGAATTTGATCATTAAAGTTGATAACAATAATGTAAAGTGTCTACAGATATTATTCACAACTCTTAAAATGGTAAACACAGACTACAACATTAAGATTTCAACTATGTAACAGTGAACGCGCATGTGGACAAAGACCAGAGTGAAATTTGTGAAATGAAACGAATTCTAGTGGGATGATTATTGTATTCTTTTTAAAATCATTTTAATACTATTGCAATATTCTTTATAGGGTTTTAGATGATTCTCTGTAACATAGGAGTTCTTAGTTTTGGGGCTAGCTATTTGCCACTTCCTACCTTTTTCTTTGCTAGCAAAACCCTGTATTTTGTTCAGTTACCCAGGCTTTTTCCTTGAGACTTGGGGGGCTGTCCTGATAAATCTGTCAATAGCAGTGTTTCCTTTGCTAGTGACTGGTTCAAGTATGAATGTAGGATGTCAATTGGGCAAATAAAATACAAAGAGAATTGGCTAAGGGACTACTTAGAAAAAGTTTCCTCAATTTTAAAAGCAGGTTTCTTTTTCCAGTTCCTGATGTTGCCACGAAAATATGAAAACCTAGAGCTGCCGCAGGCGTCTTCTGACCGTGAGGCAAGCCAGCCTGAGATTGGCAGGGCAGAAGGATAACCATGACCCCTAATGAATTAGTGTGGAGTCACCTACCTCTGGACTTCTTATGTGAGATAATTACCTCCTTATCATTTAATTCAGTTGAAAAGGGCATTTTCTGTTGTTTGCAAAAGCCCCAGCCAAAACAACAAACTTGAGTCTCCCCCTTGTACTTGGAAAGCACACTTGGACATCCTTATGAAGAGGGCAGTACACCTTCATATTTTCTTCTTTCCTCTTCCTAAGGCATGACTACATTTAAATTCTCAAGTGTCTCATGTCAGAGGTGTGGTCAGGATGGGTATTACCATAATTCATTTGCCTGAACTACCAGTTTTGGTTCTACTGCTTACCCTAATCTGACCACAACCTGATAACCACTCACACTTTTATAGGGCATCTTTAAAACGTAACAGATTTGGAACCAGTTTGCAAGAGAAACCATCTCTTAAGAGAAAATAAGATCAGAAAGAAGAGGAAATAGACATTTGTAGGAAGAAAGATATCATCCCAATAAATCTGAGTTTTTTAACTCCCCCAAGAGTTCTTCCAGTGACAACAGATGCCCTTGTATTTGTCCTTTTTCAAACCAGCTACTTTGTAATAGTCAGTCATTTTTCTTTACTCTGTAAATGACCATATTTGACTCATGGCAGTGCAGTAGGATATGTGGACAATAATGACAAGTTTACAATGAGGCTGTAGAGGGAACAAAAGCAACCAGTGAATGCAACATTATTGTCATTAACATACAAAGTTCTACAAGTCCTGTCTGCTGGGGAGAACTAAACTTTTGAGGATTAGAAAAATGTAGCCCAAAGAGAATGGACTGCAGATACACTTTATACACCCTGAGTATCTTGAAAAATCAGATATGAAGATAAAGGGACTCCTTTGTGCTCTAGGGCAGGGATCAATCCATTATAAAGGCACTTACCCAAGAGAGGCGTGGTGTGTGAACACTCAAACCCCAACTTACAGCAACAATAATATTATCTATTTTTAATCTTAGAGAACATTTTCTCCTGGGAAATCCTAAAGGGCTTCAAAATTATATTCTACAAAATAAACATACATATTTTCATATATATTTAGGCATTTGCAAAAAACATTTAAAAAGCACAGCCTATGCTATAATACAATGCTGTCAACTATGAAAAAGTTAAAGTATCTCTACTATCCCTCTACCTTATTCCCCATAACGTCCCTAGGCCACTAGAGTAGAATCTCTAGGCCCCTTTTGGGCTCCCAGATCCGCACTTTCCCAGCCATTTCTACTTACAGTGTGACACTTCTCCTTCTCCCTCATCCTCCACCCCCACACACAGAGCCTCCTGATTTCCAAGGGGGCAATAAAAGCAAATGGAAAACAAACAATAAATTCTTTGTCTAGTGTCTATAGTTGCATCTGTTTTACAGATTTGTTCTCTACACAAGGGCTTCTCAAACTCTAATGAAAAACCTGGGCATCTTGTTGAAATGCAGATTCTGAATTCAGAATGTCTGGGGTAGGGCCCTAGATTCTCCATTTCTAACAAGGTCCCAAGTAAAGCCGGTGAGGCTGATCCTGGTCCATGGCCCATACTTTGAGTAGCAGGATTTTATAAAATTTATAAGATGAACATCATCTGAGATTCAAACAAAACACACTAAATAATTAAATGGCAATTGCTTTGAACTGTGATTGAATTTGATAGAATTTGAAATGTGCTCTTCTGAACACTAAATATGACAAGTTCTAGGAAAATTGAGTTTCTGTGTGTCTATTATCTGTCACTACACAATAAAATCATTGGCTTAAAACAATACAAACATGTATTTTGCTCATGAATCTAAAATGTGGGCAGAGCTTTCAACAGATAGCTTGTCTCTGTTCTCCATGGCATCAAATAGGACAGCTCAACTGGAGATGGGAGAAACAACTTTCAAAATGACTCACTTTTGAGGTGACATTGATTAATAAAATTATACAGGTTTCAGATGTATAAATCTATAATACATCATCTTTATATCATATTTTGTATTTACCACCCAAAGTCAAGTTTCTTTCTGTCACCATCTACCCTCCTCTAACTCCTCTTACCCCCCTTTTTCTCTTGTAATCATCATTCTGTTGTCTCTATGAGTCTGGTTTTTTGCTTAATCCTTTCACCTTTTTCACCCAGCCCCCCAAACCTCCCCACCTCTGACAACTGTCAATCTATTCTCTGTATCTATGAGTATTTTTTTGGCATTTATTGATATGATCATGTGATTTTTATGCTTCATTTTGTTTGTATGGTGTATCACATTTATTGATTTGAGTATATTGTACCAACCTTGCATCCCTGGAACAAATCCCACTTGATCATGGTATATGATCTTTTTAATGTATTTCTGGATCCAGTTTGCTAATATTTTGTTGAGAATTTTAGCATCTATGTTTTTCAGGGATATTGACCTATAATTTCCTTTCTTTGTAGTGTCTTTATCTGGCTTTGGAATTAAGATAATGCTGGCCTCATAAAATGAGCTTGGGAGTCTTCCCACCTCTTGAATTTTTTGGAATAGTTTAAGGATAGGTGTTAGTTCTTCTTTAAATGTTTGGTAAAATTCACCAAGACTTTTGTTTGTTGGGAATTTTTTTTTTATTACTGCTTTAACTTTGTTAGTTGTAATTGGTCTATTCAGATTTTCTAATTCTTTCTGATTCAGTTTTGGAAGATTGTTTCTAGGAATTTATCCATTTTGTTCAGATTGTCCTATTTGTTGGCTGATAGTTGTTCACAGTATTTTATTACAATCCTTTGTATTTCTGTGGTGTCAGTTGTTACTTCTGCTCTTTTATTTCTGATTTTATTTATTCAGGTCTTCTCTCTCTTTTTTTCTTGGTCAGTCTGGTTAAGGGTTCGTCAATCTTGTTTATCTTTTCAAAAAATCAGTTCTGGCCTGTCTGGTGTAACTCAGTGGATTGAGCATTGTCCCATGGACTGAGAGGTCCTTGCTCAATTCCTAGTCAGGGCACATGCCTGGGTTGTGAGCTTGATCCCCAGTAGGGGGTGTGCAGGAGACAGCCGATCAATGTATCTCACACATCGATGTTTCTATCTCTCTCTCTCTCTAAAAAATCAATAAAAACATTTTTTAAATTCTTGGTTTCACTGATCTTTTATGGTGTTTTTTTATTTTCTCTCATTTGTTTCTGTTCTGGTTTTTATTATTTTCTTTTTTCTACTCACTTTGGGCTTTGTTGTTCTTTTTCAAGTCCCTTTAAGTGTAAAGTTAGATTGTTTATTTGAGTTTTTTCTTGTTTCTTGAGGTAGGCCTGTAATGCTGTGAATTTCACTGCTATCACTGTGTCTCATAGGGTTTGAGTTGCTCTGTTCTCATTTTCATTTCTTTCAAGGTATCTTTTTTATTTCTTCCCTGATGTTGTTAATTCACTCATTGTTTAGTGACATATTATTTAGCTTCCATGTCTTTGTATGTTTTTCAGTTTTTTTCTTGTGATTGATTTCTTGTTTCATACCATTATGGTCAGAAAAGATGCTTGATGTGATTTCAGTCTTCATTAATATATTCAGACTTATTTTGTGTCCCAACATGTGGTCTATCCTAGAAAAAGTTTAATGTGTACTTGAAAAGAATGAATTTCTTTTAGTGTTTTGAGTTTCTTTGGATATATGTATATTCTGCTGCTTTGGGTGAAATGCTCTGAAAATATTAATTAAATTCATCTGATCTAGTGCGTCATTTAAGGCTGCTGTTTTCTTGTTGATTTTCTGTCTGGAAGATCTATCCATTGGTGTTAAAATCCCCTGCTATAACTGTATTACTGTCAATCTCTCCCTCTGTGTCCATCAATATTTGCCATTTTAATTATGCTGTGTCTTGGTGTGGGTCTCTTTGGGTTCCTCTTGATTGGGACCCTCTGTGCTTCTTGGACAGATGTGTCTTTTTCCTTCACCAGGTTAGGGATGTTTCCACAATTATTTCTTCAATAGGTTCTCAATCCCTTGCTCTCTCCCTTCTCCTTCTGGTACCACTATGTTACAGATATTGTTACACTTGATGCTGTCCCAGAGCTCCCTTAGGTTTTCCTCAATTTTTATTCTTTTTGCTGCACTGATTGGGTATTTTCTGTTATCCTGTCCTCTGAATCGCTGATTCAATCTTCTTTATCTAACCTGCTGTTTATCCTTCTAGTGTATTCTTCATTTCAGATACTGTATTCTTCATTTGTGACTGGTTCTTTATGATAATTTCTATGTCCTTTTTTATGTTTGCTATCTCTTTGCTTAAGTTCTCACTAAGTTTATCCATTATTCTCCTAAGTTCCTTGAGCACCCCTATAACCACTGTTTTGGACTCTGTATCTAGTATATTGTTTGCCTCCATTTCATTCAGTTGTTTTTCTGGGAGTTTCTCCTGTTCTTTCATTTGGGTCATGTTTCTTTGTCTTCCATTTTGGCTTCCTGTCTGTATTTCTGTGTGTTAGGTAGATCTGCTATGTCTCCCAGTCTTGATATGGTGACCTTATGTAATAAGTGTCCTAAGGGGCTCATTGGTGCAGTCTCTCTGATCACCTGAGCCAGATGCTGTGAGCCCTTTTGTTATAGTTGAGTCGTTATTGTTGTTGGCTCATCCATAGGTGGAATTGACCCTTGGGCTGGCTGACTATGAGAATCAATCCCAACCACAGTGTACAAGTTGCTGTGCAGGGGCTGATCTCAAAAAGTGGAATTTGGCCAAGCAGAGTCTGGCACTTGTCAATATGTGCCTTTGGGTGTTCTGCTTGTAGAGCTAACTGAGTCATGCTCTGATGTGTTCTGAAGCCTGTCACCAGGTGTGTTGGTTTTGGGGGCTCTTGAGAGGGACTCCAGTACAGGACAATGTCAGACACTGCCTGTGACCAGCCCTGGGCTACGTGTTTGGAGCTACTAAGTGATCCACAGTTTGTGGCTGCCTCTGCATGGCCTGGGTGCACATGGGAGGGGCCAGGCTGGGACCAGCTTCCACCAGTAGCAAGCCCAGGGTCAGGTCACCAAAAGTCTCAAGTCACCCTGAGACTCACCTCTGCTTGCTGGCTGCCTGTTTGGCTCTCTTGCAGACTGGCAGCCTGCGAGTTGCATGAGTAAGTTTTCAGTAAGTCACAAGGTAGGGGCAAGTGGTGTTCACCAGTGGTGTTCAGAGATTCATACTTGGTGCCAGTGCTGGGCCTGAGGCCACTCAGCAAAGTTTCAGTTCAGCTGTGGTCAGTGTGGCTCAGCTGAGTGTTGTTCCATGCACTGAAAGGTCACTGATTCAATTCCTGGTCATCGTACATGCCAGGGTTGCAGGCTCAATCCCTGGTAGGAGATGTACAGGAGGCAACTGATTTATTTTATTTTTTCTCACATTGAGGTTTCTCTCTTTCCCTCTCCCTTCCCTTCCTCCCTTTCTAAAATAAAATTAAATAAATAAATAAATAAATAAATAAATAAATAAATAAATAAACAGACAATAAAAACATTTTTTTTAAAGTCTCAGTTTACATCAAGGCCAGCCACCACCTGCTTGGGGCCTGCAGACCTTAGTGGTGGGGTAGGGTCTCAGGGACTCATCAGGGTGAGGCCAGCAGAGTTCATCAGACTAAAACAGATTAAGATTTGGCCATGTGGAGGAAGGGCTCTGCACTCTGCTGGTCGGGCATGCGAGGGAAAATGACCCTCACCCCAGAGCTACAAAACTCAGTCTCTTCCTGTCCATCTCTGCCACCCTCTGACTCTGCCTGGACCTTCTCCAGAACCTTCCAAGAAAGTCTGCACCAGGGGCCCAGGCTGGCCACAGCCAGCTGACTTGTCTACAGAGAGTGAGCTTGGCAGGGCAGGGCCATAGGTAGTCAGAAGAGTGGGGCTAGTGCATTTCCCCAGGCTGATGCCTATGGAGGGGAATGCTCAACCCAGGAAAGATGGCATCTGTGGGCAGTGCAGGAGATAGACTCAGTACAGGGACCTTGGTAGCTGTCCCTCCAGCCCTCTCCCTTTATGACATCAGTCTGCTTTGGCCCACTGTCATTTTGCTGGAGCCCACAAATGAGATTTTGTACACTGGCCCTTTAAGAGGGCACCTGGTTTTCTACCAAACTCCTTCCCACCCACCCCCCAACACACACACACACACACACACACACACACACACACACACTTCTCCCTGGCACATGGAATTCCCTCTGATTTTCATAGCCAGATGTTAAGTGAGTGCCTCTTCCTGGCTCTGGTGCTCCGGGCTGGGGAGCCCAGTGTGGGGTTGAGACCCCTCACTCCTCAGGGGGGACCTTTGCAGCTGAGATATCCCTGTGGATTCTCTACTACCACATGTGGGTGCAAGGCCATCCCTTTCCATGTCTCCGTCCTTCCTACTACTCTGGATGTGGCTTCTTCTGTAATCTTTGGTTATAAGACTTCTGTTCAACCAGGCTTCATTTGGTTAATCAGGTTGATTGTTCTGTAATTCAGTTGTCATTCTCCTTTGGTCCTGTCCTGGGAGGAGGTAAGTGTAACTCCCACCTACCCCGCTGCCATCTTGCATTGCCCAACATCTGTGTATATTCTGTGGTGAAGTATCTGTCCAGAACTTATGCCCATTTTTAAATTGGATTGTGTTTTTTATTGTTGAGGATAAAGAGGGTTTTTTGTAATATATTCAGATACCCATTCTTCATCAGATCTGTGCTTTGAAAACACTTTCTCCGAGTCTGAGGCTTATGTTAAAATTGACTAGAAGACTGACATCCACAGAAATGTCCTCTTCTCCCCTCTCCTACTCCCCCTACTATCAGGACTTTCTCTCCTTTCCTCCAGAGAGAGACAGGTAATTCCCACTTTGAGGACCTATGTTCTCTGCTTGGCGGGGGGGCATCCCATTTCTGGGCAAACAAGAGATATGTCACTGACCATGGCCTCACCTGGCAGCCTCAGACCAAGTGGACTCCACCTCACCTGACTTTGAATGATATGAGGGCTCTTTCCCTCATCTCCGCTAATCAGAGCCCCACTCACAGAAGTTGAATGTGCTGGGTATGTGGACTGGGCGCTGGCAAAGAGCCGGGGCAGAGGTCACTGCTGGGGGACTTCTGTGATTTGGACGCTGTGCCCTGCCCTGAAGCCTCAAGCCTGACGCTCTGAGAACTTCGCCTGGATAGAGCACATTCATGGTCCCTGTGACTGGCTGAGCCTCCCTAGATCTTCTTTCCAGACAGAGGAAATGGCTTTGCTCTTGGAGGGAGAGGGCAAGGATGTGCGGCCCGCATCATCCAGTCCTCAGTGGCAGGGCCAGGCAGCTCAGCTTAGTTCGTTTATGGAGCAGGGCAGGACTGGTGTGGGCTAGAGGTAGAAGTGCAGAAGAGGGGGAGGGGGGCAAGACATAGAGCAGGGCAGAGGCAGGAGGGATGGGACCTTCCAGCTGGCCGTGTCACTTCCAGGTACTTTCACCTCCTCCACTCCCAGCCCCTCCTCTACCCTCCCTTCCTGAGGTCTCAGCCCCAGGTCTCCGCACCCCTGCTTCCCTAAACAAGGCTCAAAGTAAACAAGGTGACCTCAGATGTAGGGAACAGCCCCCAACACCTTAAAATCGTGTTTACATTAGACCAAGAATCTCCACTTCTAGAGACCAGTCTTAATAGATAAAGTTTTATGGACACAAATGTTCCCTTCAGCACAATGACGGGGAATAAAAAATCAGAAATGGCTCATGCTTCATAGCAGGGGACAAAGAAATTCTGATGTGGGGACACAGAAAATGCCAAGGAGGAAGAGGACTGCCTGGTCGTGTCCACCCCTAGGGAAATGAGGCTCTGGAAGGGCACAGGCCCAGGAATCCTTCTTACCGAACACCCACAAGTTCACACACACATGCGAACATGTGAGCATGTATAGACACCCACACATGCACACATGAGCGTGGGAATACAGGTACACACACGTGCACATGCTGACGCAATGTGCACACACAGGGAAAGGACTGGAACGGGGAGCACCCCCTGTCAGGGCTCTCCTCCCTGGAAGGACTTTGTTCTTTTCTTGATTCTGAATTTCTTCAGAATTCATTATTGCTCTATCTTTAGTTTTCTTATAAGTCCTTTAAAAATAAAAACTAAATAATGTACCTGACTCCACAGATGAGTTATAAATGGATAACATTGAACATATGACTTTAATATTTTTAGAACTATTGAAGACAAACATGCTTTATAAAAAATTTAGACATCGCCTAAAGGAGAAGATAAGAGATTTGCAAGTTTCACCCCAGAGGTAACTGTCATGAGTGGTTTGGTTGGTATCTCTTGGGCTCTGCCTCTCATTCTGTCTCATCTGTCTCTGTCACACGCAGACTCATGTTCACATTTATGTGCCTGCCTGTTGAAATCACATGTATGGGGTCTAACAGGTGGGATCCTGGGTGCAGATGGCGGGTCCACAAGTCTCACATGAGAGGACCCCTGAGGTCATTATCTGTCAGCGCATAGAGAGCCCTGTACCCACTTTAGCAGCTGCTCAGCTTCCTTCATCCGTATGGACCAGGACTGGTGGATCCCAGCTCCTCTCCATGGACATTAGTGTTTTCCCCAATTCCCAGCATTTCATCAGTGCTCTGATGGGTAGTCTCAAAAATACATCTTTGAAAAATTGTGTGAGAATTTCTGTGGGGTGGCTTCCTAGGGTGAGCACTGCCAGGGGCAGGTGTGCACCTGTGGAACATGGACAGGCCCAGCACACTGTTCTCCCAGAGGAGGGGCCTTTCCCCCTTCTCTCCAGGGGACCTGCTGGGCCTCTGCTGCCTCACTTTGTCCCCAGGCTGGTCGCCACCAGACCAGAAGCCTGCCAGTCTGATGGTGACAGTGCTCTCTCCCCAGTGTTTACGGTGCATGAGTCCCCACTGGGGTGTGGGGTGGTTGACATCTCTGACAGGTGTGCACTGCCTCTCCTTGGAAGTGCATGTGTTTGCCCTTTGTCTCATTAGAAAAACGACTTGCAAGAGTCTGCTGCACCACAGGGATGTTACACTTCTTTCTGGCCTTGGGCTGTGAGGAATGCTTTCCAGTTTATGGTGTGTCTTTCCAGATTTCTGCATTTTTATTGTTTGTTTGTTTATTTGTTTGTTTTTATCCTCACTCGAGGACACCTTTTTGCATTTATCCTCAGACAGAGCGGGAGGAAGAGAGGGAGGAAGAGAGAGAGAAACACCGACGTGAGAGAGACACACCGAGTGGCCGCCACCCACACGACCCCAACCAGGGCCAGGGACAAACTGCAACAGAGGCACGTGTCCCCAGCGGGAACCGAACCCGGGACTCTCCGGTCCGCGGGCCGATGCTCCAGCCGCTGAGCCAAACCGGCCAGGGCTATTGTTTTAAAAAAATTTTTTTTAATCCTCACCTAAGAACATTTTTTTTTTGCATTTATCTTCAGATAGAGCGGGGGGGGGGGGGCGGGGGAGGGGAGAGAAGCATCAACTGGCTGCCACCCACATGACCCCAACCGGGGTTGGGGACAAACTGCAACCGAGGTATGTGCCCTTAGTGGGAACCAAACCCGGGACTCTGGTCTGCGGGCCGACTCTCTAACCGCTGAGCAAAACTGTCCAGGGCATTCTACATTTTTATTGTTTTTGTTTGGGGCAGAGGAAGAGTCCATTGTCGCCTGACTGGCTTCTGGCCCTGGGGTCACACTTAGCACAGCAATCTCTACCTCAAGATTATGCACACTTACTAAAAGGGCTTCTTTTTCTATATCTGATCCGTCTGGGATTTCCCTTTTAAATAACCAAAATTTAATTTCAGATAAAAACAGACAAAAATATATGAGCAGACACACAAAAAAGGCACTTATTATAAGATTCTATTTATAAGAAAACATCCAAAACAGGTAGAGGAGCCGGGACAGGAAGCAGATCAGGGGTTGCCAGGGGCAGGAGGAGTGGGGGGTGAGGGCTGTTGGCGCAGGGTTCCTTTTGGGGAGATGGAGCATTCTGCAACTAGATAGTAGTGATGCTTGCACAACATCGTGAATGTCCTTCGTGCTCAGGAATGGCACGATTTAAAATATAAACAATAATTTTTATCTATAACGTAAAATAAATCGCACCATAAAGGACATAAAAAGAAAACATAAAAATTAACCAAAAAAAGTCAAAGTGGGATGGGGTAGAACAAATGCTGGTGGGATTGGGAGAGCACAGTGGCTCTGGAGCTGGCCCTGAGGCATTTTAGAGCCAGCCCCTCGTCTCTGGCAGGAACCAGGGCAGGTTTGGGGGAGGGCTCTTCAGGCAGGGGTGATGGGGCCTCAGTTATGTCAGGAGATGCTCACAGGCCAGCCCCGGCTCCAGAGCTGTGGCTGGAGCAGCTGCCAGAGGTGGCATGACCATGGAGAATGGACATCCCTCCAGGTCAAGAGCAGCCCCCGGGTCTGCCCCTGCATCTAGCTCCCCAAGATGTACGACAGGTGTTGAAGAAGGAGCTGGCCCTTCCTCCTTGGCTGGTGCTGCAGTTGCAAAAGAAGACAAAATTATCCACCTGCCTTTCTTTCCATGTTTCCCCCATAAAGACAGAACATAGCCAGAGCCTTCCGGAGGAGCCGCAGCCCAGGACCGATCACAGGACATCCTTCCTGTTGGCAGTCCAGTAGATGGGTGGTCTGAGGTTGGTCTTTGCTCCTGGTGGGATGCCAGGCTCTAAGGTTCCTCCCTATGTATCTGGCACCAATCCCTCCCCATAAGCTCACATGTACCTCCATCCCTCATTCCACTCCCACCTTCCGCACCTTCTCACCATTGGGCTCTGCCTCCATGGGCTCTAGGTCCTTCAGCCTGGTTGGTTGAACGTGGCCACAGTGCTCCAGGTTTGAGTCAGAAATCATGGCCTTCCTGTGGAGCTTGGGTGCCTTCGGGGAGAGAAGTCCTTCTCTGGCCATCATCGGGCCGTAGTTCCCCAGAGCCCCCTGGTGGCCACACTCACTTTGAGCCTGCTCTGGTCCTCGATGGTGCGGCACACCTGCCTCTCACTGGAGGAGATGGGGTGGAGGTCTCCATCGACCAGCTGCTTCCCAATGTCCTGGGTTGAGCTCTGCAATGACAGTGACCAACAGCTGGTCTGGAGGCCTCAAGCCCTGCCCGGCCCTAGTCACTGCTGCTTCTGCCCACTGGACCTTCTACTCCCTGATCAGGCCCAGTCCTGTGTTTGCACAGACCTCCACACAGGGGAAATGACGTTCACCTCCAGGGCTCAGGATAAACCTTGGGCAGAGGGTACCACCTGAGTGTTTCTCAACAGAAACTCTTCAGGCCAGAAAGGACTGGCACAATATATTCAAAGTGATGAAAATCAAAAACCTACAATCAAGACTATTCTACCCAGCAAGGCTATCCTTTAAAATGGAAGGGGAAATAAAAAGCTTCTCAGACAAGAGAGAGCTAAAGACATTCATTTATCCAACCAGTATTACAAGAAATATTAAAGGGTCTCTTTAAGGAGAAGAAGAGGAAACAAAACAGAGGAACACAGTTATAAACAATAAAATGGCAATAAATACGTACCTATCAGTAATCACTTTAAAGGTAAATGGCTTAAATGCTCCAATTAAAAGACTTAAGGTAGCTGAATGGATAAGAAAATAAGGCCCACCTCAGAATGAAAGACACACATAGACTAAAAGTAAAGGGATGGAAAAAGATGTTTGATGGAAAAAAAAAAGAAAGAAAGAAAGAAAGAAAGCTAGGGTAGCAATACTTATATCTGACAAGATTTTAAAACAAAAGCTACAATGAGAGACCAAGAAGGACATTACATAATGATAAAGGGATCAATCCAACAAGAGGATATAACCCTTGCAAATATGTATGCACCCAACATAAGAGCAGCTAACTATATAAAGCAAATCTTGATGGAGATAGAAGGAGAGATTGCAGTAATGCAGTCATAGTAAGGGATTTTACCACCCCATTGACACCAATGGATAATTCTTCCAGACAAAAAATCAGCAAGGAAACAGTGGCCTTAAATGACACACTAAACCAGATGGATTTGATTGATATTTTCAGAGCAAAATGACTCATTCTTTTGGCTACAAGTTGATGCTGGCTTTCAGCTGGAAGCTCAGCCAGGGCTTGTGCAATCATCTTGGTTCTTCTCCATGGGGGCCCCTCCAGGGGCTGCTTAAGCTTTCTCACAGCATGGAGAATGAGTTCCAAGAGTAAGTGTCCAAGATAAAAAAAAAAAAAAAAAAAAAAAAAAAAATTGGAAGTAAACACACAACATTTTTATGTCCTGGCTTCAGAAATCACTAACATCACTTCTGTCATACTCTATTAGCCAAGGTAGTTACAAAGTCCTACCAGGTTCAAGAAGAGAGCTATAAGACTCTACCTCGTGATGGTGGAGTGGCAAGGTTCTGGGATGGGAAAAATAACTGTGGTCATCTTTGGAAAATGCAATTTGCCATACTCGTAAAGCCAAAATATTTTTTGAACAAGTGATAATTTAATTAAGATACAAACTTCTCATTCTAGCCCAGCCCCATTTCTATTTATATGTATTTTTGGAAATAAGACAAGAAACATGGACTAGATTGGAAGAAACTGAGAAAAAGGTAGAAGAATATAAGATTATCTGATGGTGATTAGGAAAAAAAACAGGAAGAAAATAGGTGGAAAATGAAGAAGGAAGTATTAAAAAGTAAAATGAAAGCACATAGAAGAGTAGATGTAAATATGAAGACAAATATCACTTGTTTACTTCCTTCCCTACTCTTACTCTGAAACCTGTGAAATAGTGGAGTGGGTACCAATGTGGTTGGTTAGGAGGCCTCCTCTGTTATTGCTGCCATTCTCTGGTAGAAAGGAAGCAAGACTAGAGCCCAGTACTGGACAATAGTCTTTCAATACATTTTTTACAGCAGCAGAGTGAATTCAAACATAAAAACCCACATCTCTCTCAGACAGCTTTCATCTATGACAACATTATCATGTCATTAGAGAGGAATGGGGGCTGGTGTTGACAAGAAGCAATCATGCTGCCTAGTTCACTTACTGCATTTGCCATTTACACTCTACATCTTGGGATCTGATTCCAGTGAAAAATACATCGAGGTGCTCTTCTTCAGAGTAGATATAGGTATCCATGCAATTTAAGATCACCAATCTCAATCTACCAATTTACAGTGAGAAATGCTAGTTATGGTAAGTCATGGAAATAAAAGTCCCTCTGTTATACAGGGCCCTGCAAACTGGCTCCCCACACTACCTCATTTGGTCTCCACACTGTCCAGCTGAGTGTGAGCTCTGGGGAGCTGTAGAGTGGTGTGAGAAAGTCATATCACAGTCCATGTTTGATGCAGAAGGCAAGATTCCTGTGATTAAACCAAAGAATTGCTACCCTGCAGCAGTATTACAAAGACTAGAAAGGAATATTTTCACCACAAGCTCACGCCAATTCCCTTTTGAGCATGCCTGTGAATCAGCTACCCAATACCTCTTAAACCTTCCACTTCAGCTTCAAAAGATAAAGCCTTCCCTGATGAAGCACTGTTGTCTAGTACATGAGAATGTTCCCGTCATGCTATTGAAATGGGTTTCTGAAAGGAAGATGAGGAAAAGAATCTGTATTTTTCTTGATTTCTGCCCAAGCATGTCTGTTCTATAGGCATCCTGGAGTTCTTCCCAGAAGGAAGATCCGAAAACCTTCAATGCCAATCGTGAATAAGTTTCATTTACTTAAAAGAGTGAAACGTGTTCAGTGTTGCATGAATAAAATGCGCCAGATTAAAAGAAACAATTGTAGATCTTCACCTAAACTGATGTCCTGAAAGAAAAGGCCACTTCACCTACCACCCACCTTCCAGTCTTAGGGCATGTTCAATATAGCTATGCCACATAACAATGCATTTATACCCTATAAATCATGAGCAACTTTCAATATGGCACCTAACCTCTCTCAGCCTCTGTATAAGTTTGCTATGGCTGACATAACAAAATACCACAGATTGGGTGGCTTAAACAACATAAATTAATTTTCTCACAGTTTTGGTCTAGAAGTTCATGTTCAACATGTCAGTAGATTTGGTTTCTCCTGAAGCCTCTCTATTTGGCTTGCAGATGGCTCCCTTCTTATTATGTCTCCACATGTGTCTCCCTGGTGTCCTTCTCTTCTTATAAGGATACCAGTCAGATCAGATGAAGACATACCATAATGGCTTCATTTTAACTTAATCACCTCTTCAAAGACCTTATCTCCAGATAAAGTCACATTCTGAGGTTGAGGCTTCAATATACAAATTGGTGGCCGGGGCGGGGGGTGGGGGGAAGGGGGAATAAGTCAATCCATATCAGCCTCTGTAAAATTGGGCATCATAAGGAATTATGTAAGACGCAAACAAGAACATGAATTAGAAAATGCTTTATAAATTATGTCACCACACAAATATTATATCGTCAATATCATCACTTTTGTCATTACAATTATTATCTCTATGACATATTGTCAATCTCTTTGGAACTATAAAATTTTCACCTTTTAAAGAATTGTTACATAGTGGTTAAGAGAACATGCTCCAACCCTGGCCAGGTGGCTCAGTTGGTTGGAGCGTCGTCCTGTACACCAAAAGGTTTTGGTTTCCATCCCAGGTCAGGGTGCATATGGGAGGCAACCGATCAATGTTTCTCTCTCACATTGGTGTTTCTCTCTCTCTCCACCTTCCTCTCGCTCTAAAATCAATAGAAATGTATCCTTGGGTGAGGATTGAAAAGAAAAGAGAGAAAACATGCTCCAGAATTAAGATGTCTTGATTCAAATCTTGCCTAGCTATGACCTTCAAAAATTAACCTCTCTAAACCTCAATTTTTCTATCTATAAATTAGGGATGTAAAAATAGTACCTACCTTTGAGGGTTATTGAAACTATTAAAAGAGAGAATGCATTAAAATGACTAGCTAATAGTACATGCTCAATAAGTGATGGTTGCTAATGGCAGCATTTAGACCTTGTTGCTGCTGCTGCCTCTTTTTCAGCCAGCAGAGGTCTCCATCACAGTCAGACTTAGACTGGCTTCCCCATGACAGTCTGTACTGCAGCTGCCAAGCATATCCACTGTCATCAGAGAAAGCCGTGAGAGAATTAGCATGTTCTCTGAAGGAAGAAGAAAAAGAAAAAAACAAGAGAACTGGGAAGAGTTAGAATTCCATTGTAAAATGTATGTGAACAGGTGACTGACCATGAATTAAGATTGCCTAAGTTCTAGTACTGCAGAAACAGACTTTCACTGACATCGTCCTTTGTTGCATCTAACTTTAGCCAATCCTGAAGTTGAGCTAATAAAAATTACTCACATATCCCCCAGAAGAGCAGTAAAAATGAATTGACAAATATTTTTGTAAAGTTCTCTGAAAACAGAGTGCTGCTAAATTACATTTAACATTTCTCACAGCATTAAGCTTACACCATCTCTATCACCGGTTATCTTCCACGCCTCGGTTTTTCCTCCACTGTAATATATTTTCTTTAACCTTCTTTTCCCACACAGGCTTACACCTCCAAGTTCAATTATTCTGTCAGTTGTGTTTTAAATTGTACTGATTTCTATTAACCACTTGGGGTATGAATTTGTTGATCTATTCCTTCTGCTAAACCAATCATCTTCACATCCACCAAAAGCTGGAACGGCAATTAAACTAAGGAAGATGAAGAAATTAAAGCATAGAAGTAAAGACAGTGGGGAAGTGGGATTAAAAAGAGCACTGAGGGGAATACACACATGTGCTAAAAAGCATAGCACGGAGCAGATAGAGGCACAGAAGAAGAGTAGAGCAAGGTAGAAAACCGATCTTCATCTGCCTACTACACCTCTCTTTCAGCACCAAGGACAGAGGCTCTGAAGAGCTGCCCCAAGCAATATTCAGTTTAGGGTCCCTCCCAAACCCTCTACAGAAAACGGATGCATTCGAAAGCAGCTATGACACATGCAGTAAGGTCTATTAGAGAAGCTGGAAAAGCAGCACACAAGTGATGTCACCTTAGAGGCAAAAATGGGTGATTTTCTTTCTGTTCATTTCCACAGTTTCTGTGCCTTGGGAAAGGCAAAGTTTGCTTTGCTTGGGCATGTCTGCTGTCAGTAAATGGCTACAGGAGCTGAGGTGCCTAAACTTCACAGTCTCCAGAAATCAAAAGAAATTTGCAGGGTAAGTAATTATTCTTTTTGTTTCTACTTTAATACGCAATGTTTTCCTGGAAGGTTATTTAATCAGTTTGGGGTTCTGTGGTTCTCTAAGAATATGCATTGAAACCCTGTACCCTCTCTTACTTAAAAATCTGAAATCCTGAGGAAACTGTTTTTATTTTTATTTTTCTCATTTTGAGGGCAGTAGAAATCTGTTCTCTTTTTTCCCAAAAAAATTAAAAGATGTAAAATAAAAAACTGTTACTATTCCTGGGGTTTGCATGAAAGTTGATTGTATTCCTCTTAACAGTGTTACTTAATTGTAAGGGTCTATTATTTTCAACTTCCCCAATTCAGCACCCTGGTAATTCCAGGACTGAAGGTTTGGAGAGGCACTGTTTTCAATGGTCTATTTAAAGCAAAGCTCTTTCCAAGTCAGAATTCAATTATTCCCAACAGAGATATGCAGTACTTGAGATGATGATTGTGTATGTTTTCTGTAATGATGGCATATAATTTTGAGGGTATTGTTGTTGTTTAATTGTGGGACTTTCATTACTTACTGTAGCTTATTGGGTCAATGGAAGTTGTTGCAATTAGGCATTTGTTCCAGTTCATGCATTTAGTTTAATCAAATACTATTAAAATGCCTGCACAAATAATAATGCCACAATAGCCAAGTGGAACTTGGATTCTAAACTTATTCTGCATACCTGTTTGTACTTTATAGGTGAAGCCCTTTGCTTACTAATACTAAAAGATCAGTAAGATGTTCGACCTTAGATAAAAGTAAAGAATCGCTGCTTGACACAGCATTAGTTGGATCTCTTATAGCCAAAGAGAAGCAGATACAATATGAGAAACAGTCTTACTCAGACACTTGTCTATTTATAGCTGAACATTTTCAAGGGTCTGTATGGTTAGCAGTGAGCAGGGATGTCGAACAAGGAAAATACTGATAGTAGCCTAATGAATATCTGATATTAAAGCATCTATACAGAAGGCTGCTATTATGAAATATGAATTAAAGCAAATACCAAATAGATTTTACTCAATATTAAATTCAATTTCTAATGCATTGAAGTTTTTCATCAATTAATATTTGCTCACTGATTGACTGATACATTGAGTTCCTCATTTTATCTCTGATTAGAATAATAGGATGCTCAGTCCTTAGAGGTTGTGATGAAAAGTGAGGATGCTCTGCTTTACGGAGCAGGTTTAATTAGGGGGAAAAGCATATTACCTTAGCTATAAGATCTCAGTAACCAACTATGGTTTTTCTCTGTACATTTGCCAATAATGTAAATGTGCTCACATATATAAATATGCTATGTATTTCAATGCACTTGTGAATATTCATTAGGAAAATAAAATAGACTGCAATTTTCAAAACTAAAATGCCATACAAATGCTAAAGACTACATTTAATAATAATGACAATGTAACTCCCACTGTTTCTATGTGCAGCGTGCACCTGCATTGTCTTCACTGAGCTGGGTCAGGTGATGTGTACAAGAAACTCTTAAAGGGGGATGTTTTAAAATTAGTCCCCATTTCAGGTTTGCCTCCCTCACCCTAATAGTGGCGTAGTTAAGAACATGAACTCTGGAAACAGACAGCTCTTGGGTTGAACCAACTCCATCATTTACTGGTGTACGACTGTAGCAAGATACTTAACCTCTTGTTACTTACTTTCTTCTTCTGCAATGGGGATAATAATAACACCTGCTTCCTTTATCAGGTTGTTATGAGGTTTAAATATCTTAATGCTTACAAATGTTAGCTATAATTATTAATTTTTTTCAGACAATATATCAAGTCTTCATTGAAGCCCAGAACCAGAAAATCTCTGGAGAGCAGAGGTCAGAATGTAACTGAGGCTTGGGCTGGGTAGCTCAGTAGTTTGGAGTGTTATTCCAATGTGCCAAGGTTGCAGGTTAGATCCCTGGTCAGGGCACATACAAGAATCAATCAATGAATGCGTAAGTGGGTGGAACAGCAAATCAATGTTTCTCTCTCTCTCTCTCTCTCTCTCTAAAGAAATTAATAAATAAAAAAAAATTTTTTAAAGAATGTATCTGAGTAAAATATTAGAGACAGCAAAAGACAGGGATCTATGATACAAGTGATTTGGTCATTTCCAGGTTAAGGAAAAACTATTTCTACCTGGAAATGACTGCCACCTCAACTTCCCTCCCAGCATAGACACATTAAATAATTCATGAGTTTTAGATTTAAGGAAACCGCAGATCAAAGCTGGGCTCAACATAGCCCTCTCACATTGTGTTATCTTGAAAAAGTTACTGAACCTCTATCACTCAGTGTTTTAATCTATAAAAGAAAGATATCAATATCTATCTTCAGGGCTGCTATAAATATTTAAATGAGATAATATGTGTAAAGTACTAGTGTTTGGCACACAGTAGCAGCCGGAAGTGGTAGTGACTATTGTCTTCAGAAGGAGGTCAAGAACTAAAGGTGTTTGGGGCGGGGGAGGGCTGTTTAACTCAATATCCTTAAGGAAAAAGAAAAGAATTACAATCCTATAAATCTTAATAAGTATCTTCCTAACGAACTCAATGGGAGCCTGGTATGGAACCAGGTGCCAAAGAGGTACCCACAAGTGTTCCAGGCAGACTGTAGTTCAGAGCTGAGGTACCGAATATCAGCAAAGCAGGGCGGATAGCATAGCTGATGGGGGCCTGGCCACTCTCTGTCCTCCGCTTTTCAAAACAGATTATGCCCTCACTCTAACAGATGCTAAAATATACTATGAAGACCAAGATTAGTCAATACTTTGCAAGACATGCAAAGGCTCATTAAAATTTGTAAGTGGCGACACATATAATGAATCCAAAAGAGTGAAGCCAGCAGCAATCTTCCAGTCCGTGCCTTCTCCATGTTTTCACCTCCCACCCACTCTTCACTGCTAACTCTCTTTGCTGAGCTCATCAGTAATCTCCTAATTTCCAAGTCCATTAGATGCTCTGCAACTGTACTTTATTTGATGACCCCTTTACATATTCCCACTTTTCCTTTAACAATAAAGGCTATAATATTTCAAGTGCCACGTGCCAGACATTATGCTCGAGCCGTGATTCACAATGGGGAGAGCAATTTTGCCCCACAAAGGCCACTCGAGAATGTCTGGAGACATTTTTGGTTGTCACAGTTTAGGGAAGGGGAGTGCTACTGTCATCTAGTGGGTAGATGTCAGGGATGCTGCCAATCATCCTACGACAGATGCACAGGACAACCCCCACAACAAACTGTCAATAGTTACAAGCCTTTGCCTATATAATTTTATTTGATTATCATCATAACCCTGTGGCATGGATATGATTATTCTCATTTTGCTGATGAGGAGACCGGCTATCATTATGAGGTAAGGAGTAATTATTAAGTTAATGAATTCTCTAAGCAATTTGCTTCTTCTACCTGAAACCAGTTTACTATCTGTTAGCATATCTATCAGAGGGAGAAACCCCAGCCAAGCTCTGTGTTATATAAGCAGTGCTGGTTTAAAAAAAAATCTAAGGAGAGAGGAACTTGAAGCAATTAGCTGAGAGGTGGGGAGTAATCTAACATCTCACGCATTTTCTGCTTTCATCTCCCACGCCCACAACTCATCAGGAACAAACCAGGCCTTCCCCCCACCTGCTGCTATAAAGAATCAAGGACCAGAGTTAGTACCATGCAAAATAAATAAATAAATCCGAAATCTATGCAACTGTGGTTCCAACATCAGGCTCAGAATTGATTTTCAGAGTTGAAGGTTTCTCTTTGCATAATTAGTCATTGACATTCAGCTGTACTGTTTTTAATTAGCTGTCAAACCTCGGCAGAGTAAAATGTCCAGCAAGATGGTAACAAATATCCCAAGGTTTTCTCTTCACTCTTACCTGACAAGTGAGCAGAGGCTAAGACATTAGCCAACTGCAGCCCCCAGGAAAGAGTGATTCCTGGCCACTGCTTTCCAAGGTGGCCCAGTTGCAGAAGGAAAGGCTTCCTGGGCCGGAGCCTGCCTCAAAAGTGAAAATGTCCTTGAACAATCAGAAAGCATTGTACTTTTCCAAAAGCTCTTGGCAGTGCAGTGCTATCTCCAGGGTAGCAGCTGCCCTTCTCCGAATAATGAGGAAATTACAATTATTATCAAAAATTATTATTATGCTTTAAAATATATTGAGTGCAAACAGTGTGCCAAGACAAAGAACAATTTATTTGAACAGTTCTCTGAATTCGATCCAAGTTGGTCTCCCCTTACAATCATTTATTCATTTTAACACTTACACATCCCAGGCTGAAATATTTCAAAATGAGGGACTAAATGACAGCCGTGATTAGGCCAATCTCCCAATCAAAAGAGAGCTGTGGGTGTCTGGAGGGAAAGCAAAGCCTGGCCACCAAGCCAGCCTCTACCTCTGCCAGGGCCTGGAACAAGAGATCCCATGGAGGCCCATATACTCCATATGTAAATATTTTTACCATAACCAACAAACCATTGAATAAAATGTTTAATCCTTCTGCCTTGTCAAATATTCCTTCCTAATCGGAAAGGCCAGGTTTGAATGTAGCATTCCTGGGCCCTTCAGAGTCCCATACAAAATGTGAGAGGGCTAAAGAAGCTGCCCCCCTCCCCCAGGCCCCACTTGTCCCAGGGACCCTGTCCTCCTCTCTCCTCACCTCAGGCTACACCCAAGCTATTCATCTGAGCTCCCAAAGAGCTACCACTTGAGCCCAGGGGCCCCCCACACGCATGGCACCGTCTCTCCTGAAGGTGACAGACTCAGAACAATAACGGTGCTGCCCTAGAACAGGCTCCAAGCAGTTTGACCCAAGAATTCTGTGATCTTTGTACCCAGAGCATGTTCTAAAAGGGGAGTGTGGGCTCTTGGTGGACCTGCTCCTTGGTGTTATGGGAGGGTATGACCTCGTCCTGTAGGGAGCATATGACCAGATGGGGTCCAGAGTAGGCTCCTCTAAAGCACGAAGCCCAGGGCCGGAGCCACTCTTGCCCAGGTCCAGGGCCATGCTGTAGAGCCCTCCCCCAGCATGTGGCTTTAATGCACTGTTACCCTTGGCACACAGGCACTTCCATATTTTTCTTCAGGATATGGTGACTTTTGTCCCCCACAGACACACACAAACTTGGATCTCATTGCTCAGAGCTGGCCCCATCAAGCTGGTGTCACAGAGGCTGCTGACTGGCTCTGACGCCTTTCCCAATCTAAGTCCAAAGTCCCCACAGTTTGAGGATTGGCCCTTCCCAGTGGGATAGTGACATGGCAGTCCTTATGGCTTTCAGATGCCAAGGAGAGCGTTGAGAGAATTAGAAGGCCGGCACGCTAGTTCTGCCGCTAATAAACCGTGTGACTTAGACATGTCGCTCATCTCTCTGGGTCTCAATTTCCCTGTTTGAAAAGTGAGGGCATTGGACGAGGTCAGAGGGTGAAAACGGGTGGTGCACGGGTCATTGACCCATGGATGTGGGATTTGGGGCCGGGGGCAGGACTCCATAGGGCTTAAGCATTCCTCTAATCGGTAACCAATCTTTAAAAATTAGATTTCAAATGAAATTTCACACATGGATTTTCCCTAAATATAAACACCACTCTATTGCCTCTAGACACTGTTACTCTTGATGTCGTCTCTCCCAACCCCACCATGCCCTATGTAAGCTACGAGAGAAAGAATGGGAGATTGAAGGAAGTTAAGAGAGACAGAGGGAAGCAAAGGAAAAGGCAAATGGAGCAATAGAGGACGGGAGGGAGGAAACAAAGACAGGGGGTGGGAAGCTAAGAGAAGCAGGCCAATAAAAGAAAACGAACTAATGCTGATAGAGCTTTCCAGGTGTCAGATACGGCTTTCAATGTCTTACATAGAAAATAGCTCACTTAATCCTCACGAAAACCCTATGGGACAGGTTCCGTCATGTCCCCCATTTTACACAGGAGGAAAACGAAGCTCAGAGAGGTGACGTAACAGAGTCAGGAAGGAGCAGAGCTGGGATTCTAATTGTGCGCTGGCTCCCATCTCACTCAGCCCTGCACAACCTCTCAGCCTCACCCCTACCTCACTCCCCTGCCTCACTGTGCTCCAGACACACTGGCCTCCCTGCTGTCTTGTCTTTGTACCTGCTGTTCCTCTGCTTGGACAGCCCTTCCCCTAGAAATCTGCACAGTTGGCTTCCTCAGATCCTCCGGGTCTTGACCCCTTTGTCACCTCCTCCATGAGGGCTTGACTAACCCTAACTAAAAATGGCACTCAGACACCCTACTCACACACACACAATCCTCTCCCTCCCCTTACCCCCTATCCTGATTTACTGTTCTCCAAAACACATATTACATCTTTTATTTATCTTGTTTATTCGTCTTCTCCTCCTGAATGGAGGCTTCAAGAGGGCAGGAATTTTCTTTAAATCCTCCTGTGAGGATATATTTGTATTGATTTTTAGAGAGAGAGAGAGAGAAACATCAACGTGAGAAAGAAACATCGATCTGTTGCCTCTCGTATGTTCCCTGACCAAGGGAATCAAACCTGCAACCTTTTGGTGTACAGGATGCCACTCCAACCAACTGCGCCACCTGGCCAGGGCAAGAGGGCAGGAATTTTTATTATCCTTTTGTTCATTGCTATATTTTCAGTGAATAGAACAGTACCTGTTATATAGAAAATGCTCAATAAATATTTATTGATGCAATACATCAAAATATGTACACAGCCGAGCTCCGAAGAGTCTGATTTTATCAATGTTGTTTTCTGTCTCTTCCCAGGACACCCATTGGGGTTGCTCCTCTCCTTCTGGGCTATGGTGCCACTGAGTCAGCTGAGTGGCCACATCAACTCCACCTGGGGGACAGACAACTCCACAGGGGACAGTGGCACCCACCCACCTGCCTACTATGCCCTGTCCTACTGTACGCTCATCCTTGCCATTGTCTTTGGCAATGGTCTGGTGTGTGCGGCTGTGCTGAGGGAACGGGCCCTACAGACCACCACCAACTACCTGGTAGTGAGCCTGGCTGTGGCAGACTTGCTGGTGGCCACCTTGGTGATGCCCTGGGTGGTGTATCTGGAGGTGAGTGAGCCCAGGTTCGGGCTGTGCATGTGACCATGTTTGTCCTTGTCTTCCCTGAGCTCCTCGCCTTCTGGGCTCAAAATGTTCCCTACTGTGCTCCTGGGATTGGGAAAGAAAGGAAAGCTCCTGTCCTTCTCCCTTTCATGAGGGAACTGAAGGTCTTGAGAGTAGCCATTATGCAGCATCACTTACTCACATCAGAACCAGGGAGCTGGGCATGATTCTCTTCCCGGGTCTCCAGGGTCCAGGTAACCGGACTGGAGTGATGGGACTCATCCTAAAAATGCACCAAGTTTACTCTCTGTGCCAGGTATGTCTCAAAGACGTGAGGGTTTGGGGGAGGCAGTCCAAAAGGCACCTTTATCAGTGTTTCAATGTACATACATGGGGGTGAGAATGTGCAAGAGGGATTTGGGACAAGAGTGAGGAGGGCAAAAGGAATTATAGGGGGAAAAGTTAATGAATAAGGGTAAAAAGAGAGAAAGAATAGTTTGCAAATAGATCAGACTTCTTTAGATGGTTCACTTGCCCTCAGACTTGGTTGTTTCCTCCTGGCTATCAGCTCTCCACAGACTCCTACTGAAGGAACAGACCAAGCCTTCAAATTTATATTTTTGATAGTACAGAGCCCTCATCAGTTAGATAATGCAGCAGACCCTGGAGAATTCTTTTGGAGAGAAACATTTCTTAAATTTGAAAGTATTTTCATTCAAAAGTGCAAAGCAGAGTCGAGAGGTGATCAAGACAAAACATTCATTTGCTAACAAAGAAATCAGGTGCCTATACCTGTTCAAGAAATAGATATTCTTACCAGGAAAACATGCAATTTACTAAAGAGTTTTCTTAAAGACAGCTTAATATGCTATTAATATTTCTCCTCTGCACTGTGTACTATTCTAAAGAGGTATTCAATGAAGGATCAAAATGATGCTATGATTAAGAGAAATTAAAATTCATCAAATTAATATCTCGGTTAATATTAATAGTAAAGATGACAGTTAATTAAGTATGACATATCACAGGAGAGCAAAAACCTCGAACATAGACTGCCTAGGCTGGTTCTCGTATTAAAGAATGACTGGGAACTAAAATTAGACTTATGATCTTAACAGGGAGACATAAAAAAAAGGAAAAGGAAAAGAAGAAAAACAACTAGGATGATTAGGAATAGATTTAACAACTAAGGCAGCAATTTTCAACCTTTTTCATCTCATGGCACACATAAACTGATTATTAAAATTCTGCAGCACACCAAAAAATATGTTATATTTTTTACCAATCTGACAAAAAAAAAACAACAGGTGTAATTTTGATTGATTTACCAAAAAACTAAAAATATTAGTAATTACCTACCCCTTTTGCTCCAAAGTGACTTTTTAAAAAATCAGGTGCCTATACTTGTATATAAGAATTTTTGTTACCAAGAATTAACCAATCAGATGCAACCTTATTATGCAACTCTATTATTTGACCTATATATTTATGGTTCAAGACAGGACATTCACACCAGACAGCTATTGTTGTGTTGGCTGTTGTCATTTTTTTTATTTGACAATCTAAGGAAAAAAAGGTCAGTACCCCTGACTAAATGGGTATTGCATGTTTTAAAAATTCCTGCAGCACACTGGTTGAACATTATTAGACTAAGGGAATACTCAGAGGGAAAAAATATGCATTTATTCTTCCCAGTTGTGATAATCCTGACGGCAAAGGGTTTTGTAATAATCTTGACTTTTCTTTCAACCCAATTAGACTGAGAGAGCCTTGAAGTTAGAGGCAATATCTTTGTTCTTTTTTCCTGTAGTCCAAACACACTACCATATATTGGCTTTATCTACAGGCAAAAGGTAAGCTATAAACCTCATATGTGCACAACACAAGCAAGATAGAAAATCTGTGTGTCCAAATTTCTAGTAGATGTGTCAAGATATACTTTGATTGGACTGGCTTATGGCACATGATTTTCTCTAAACTAATCACTGAATAGAAAAGTTGGTTTAGCCCTGGCCAGTTTGGCTCAGTGGTTAGAGCATCGGCCAGCGGACCAAAGAGGCACAGGTTCAGCTCTGGTCAAGGGCACGTACCTCAGTTGCGGTTCAGTCCCCAGCTCTGGCAACCAATCGATGTGTTTCTCTTGCATCAATGTCTCTCTCTCTCTCTCTCTCTCTCTCTCTCTCTCTCTCTCTCTCTTTCTCTCCCTCACACTATCTGAAGATGAATGGAATAATATCCTCCAGTAAAGATTTAAAAAAAAGAGAGAGAAGTTGGTTTAGCAAAGAAGAGTTCCTTCCATGGAACACATCAACTGCTCAGGAATCTCATGGATTCCCAGTAGAATCAAGGACTATTGGAAAGAGGGAAGAGGACAGTCAGCAAGTGTGCACCACATGGCTTTCATTGTTATCACTCTCG
Organism: Tadarida brasiliensis; assembly: GCA_030848825.1. NCBI lineage: Eukaryota > Metazoa > Chordata > Mammalia > Chiroptera > Molossidae > Tadarida > Tadarida brasiliensis. The sequence goes on from CM061260.1 coordinate 68,888,937, forward strand.
TCATTAAGGCGCACAGGAGCCTGGGTTGGGCAGCATATAAAGGTGAACGGGCAGCAGCCAATCACTGACCCTCTTCAGTTGTCTCTGTCCCCAAGCCTAGCAGAGAAGTGTGTAATAGAAACCACGCAAGTGACCTCAGCACAGCTATATTCCAGAGGGCCCTGACCTGGCTGTCTCTTTAATTCAGTTTGCAGCATTTTCTCCAAAACTCTTCTGTGCAGTACCAAATAGTTCTATTTCAGATTCCCTCTCAAGTTGTTAATCTCCTGCTTTAGAAGCTACGGTCTGGAGCTTTCCTCTCCAAGCTCAACCATGCATTTTGTTCCACTCAGTTAAGTACCTTTTGTGATGTTTAATGCACTTATATCAGGGCAGAAAGGGAGCCTAAGCAACCAGGGGAACATTTGGAATGCTAAACTCAGAGTACTTGGGAGCCGGTCTGGACAGGAGAAAAGACACGAGTGTTAAGTGATGTAGACGAGCAAAAAGAGCAGGGTGGGTTCAGGCAGGGAAACTCGCCACAGAAAGAGGGATCAAGATCAGACAGTAATGACAGGAAAGAGCAGCACTGTTTGGGGAGAGAGGAGCCTTTGGGCCTTGTAATGGTATCGATTATTAGAGATAAAGGAGAGTCTGCATTTTAAATGGGCTCCTCCGTGATTTTTATGCACTCAAAGTACAGACTGCTGGGTTTATCCCAGATGTCCCAAACCGGAATTTCCAGGGGTGGCCTTGGAAGTGTAGAGTAATTATAACCAGTCCCCCAGCCCCAGCCCCACTCCCACCCAAGTGATTTGTGCAGCCAGCCAGCCATCTGCTACAAACTGATGTTTAGGAACCACGAATCTATAAAAACCCCGTTTCACAGATGAGGAAATTGGAATTCAGAGAAGTAACCCCCCTATCTTACCCTACAGCAATCCCCTCCTGGAAAGGAAAAAAAAAAATCCCAAATGTGGCAAACAAAAATGAAATAAAGAGGCTAATCAGAGAAGTAATTCCTTCTTTGCCCCTTGACTATCCCCCTCAAAGCAACTAAAACTCCATCCCTTAGAGCAAAAATCCTTAATCTGGGGAGTCCATCAATTTGGCTGTAAATAAAATTACTTCCTTATTTTCACTAAACTGAAATTTAGCACTTCCATCAATTATGAATGCAGGCATCAACCCACAGCAGAAGAAATTCTTAATGTCCCCAGTAGAAATCACAGATATGTATATTTTCCAGCTGCATTACAGTTGTTGCCCACACCTTGAAATATCATTTACATTCATCATTACTTTAAAATCATAGGCATTCAGGCCCTGCCACTAGGTCTTGTCATTTAATGCATTATTTTATTTATTTTTTTATCCTCACCCGAGGATATTTTTCGAATTTATCTTCAGATAGAGCAGGAGGGAGAGAGGGAGGAAGAGAGAGAGAGAAACATCAATATGAGAGAGACACATCGAGTGGTTGCCACCCACACGACCCCAGCCAGGGCAGGGGACAAACTGCAACTGAGGTACATGCCCTTAGCGGGAACCAAACCAGGGACTCTCTGGTCCGCAGGCCGACACTCTAACCGCTGAGCCAAACTGGCCAGGGCTAATGCATTATTGAAGAAGCACATATATTTAAAATACTTTGGTAACTATATTTCAATATAATTGGTACCCTTTGTGATCCATTGTCTTTTATTGTATGCACGTAAAAACATTCTTCTGAGAAAGGAACAATGAGGCAAAGGGTTCTCATGGAACAAAGAATGCTTAAGGAGCCCTGCTTTAGGACAACCATCTCTGAAGGTAATGTCACTATACACATGTGCGCGCACACACACACACACACACACACACACACACACACACACACACACTGTATACGCCCTCCAGACCAGCACTTCCCAAACTTCCCAGGCTGTAGGAATCACTGGAAGGACTTGTTATTCTGAGTAGGGCCTGAAAATCATTTTCTTTAGCCAGAGCCTCAGGTGCTTTGGGAAATGCAGCTTTAGAATCAGGAAATTTGGGAAATGCTGCCAGTAGGCTGTGTCTGTTGAAAATTAGTAGCCAACTTCCGTACCTGAAGACACTGTGTTGCCTACTCCCACCTTCTGTATTGCCAAAGGGAGTTAGTTATATTCATTAGCAAGTGAGAGTAACACCACCTGGCTGCTCTATTATTCTGAAGTGAGTTATTTATTAGAATTTGGGGAAAAAGTAGAATCAAGTCTCTAAAGAGCCTTAAATCAATCAGATGTTTTTCTTGCCTTTTTTTTTTTTCTGCTGTAATTTCAAAAATCACTTTGCCTTTCGAGTTCTCCCAACACTTTCGACTTGCCTCACTGTCAGCACTTATCACACTGTATTATAGTTATTTTCTTAGTGTCTGTCTCCTGGGCCCTCAATTCACCCACACCCATTCACACATCCCTCCCCCTAACATGCGCTCACTATATTCTGAGGCCCTGGGGACAAAAACAGGTTTAATTCACTTCAGTACACCTCCCCAAGCAAAGTATCAGGCATATAACAGGCACTTAATAAACATCGGATACATGGGTGGATGGATGAGTAAACACTACCTCTTCTTTCTCCTATGTTATCAGAATGAGATTAAATTGTACACTTCCCAGAAGCAGAGTGTTAAGGTGCTGATCTTTGAGAGGCAAAGTAGAGTCATGGTTAATATTAAGGGTTTGAAATGCCAGCTCCTTTTACTAGCTATGTGTCCTTAGAAAAATTACTCAATCCTTCTCAGTCGCCATTTTGTTATCTATAAATTGGAAATAATATTTACCTCACTGGGTTGCTATTAGAGGTACACATTCTTAGCCCTTCACAGCTCTTTATTCATCACTTACTAGTAGTTGCTTGGTGTGGAAGACTCCAGTAAAATAAAAAAAAGTATTTCCATTATGCATCCCACCAATTAGAGACTCACTTTAATGAATAAGCTCTGGGGAAGGCTCAGTGATGGCACCTTGGTGGGAATTACTTTAATCAGCTAATCAGATTGTTTTCTTCTTGTCACTTAACTGAGATGAAGGAGAGAATGGAAAATGTTGATGGCAGAATTGGAGAAAAAAGAAAAGATGCCAGAAAGGGGTAGCACAGTGGGGGGTTGGAAGCCAGAGGCGAGCTTGAAGGCTTTTGTCTGTAGGAGCCAAAGAAACAGGGCACCATTGGACAGCTACTTGCAAAAAAATGAAGCTAGACCACCAATTTACACCATACACGAGAATAAACTCAAAATGGATAAAAGACTTAAATGTAACTCGTGAATCCATAAAAATTCTAGAAGAAAATGCAGGCAAGAAAATTTCAGACATCATACGCAGCAGAATTTTCACTGATACAACACCAAGGCAAGAGAAACAAAGGAAAAAAATGAACACATGGGACTACATCAAACTAAAAAGCTTCTGCACAGCAAAAGAAACAACCATCAAAACAGAAAGGGATCCCACTATATGGGAGACCATAATCGCCAATGATGCATCAGATAAGGGGTTAATCTCCAAAATATATAGAGTGCTCATACAAGTCAACAAAAGGAAGACAAAGAACCCAATTAAAAAATGGGTAGAGGACCTAAATAGACACCTCTCCAAACAGGACATACAAATGGCCAAGAGACATATGACAAAATGCTCAATGTCACTAATCATCAGAGAGATACAAATTAAAATAACTATGAGGTATCACCTCACACCTGTTAGAATGGTCACCATCAACAAAGCATCAAACAACAAGTGTTGGTGAGGGTGTGGAGAAAAGGGGACACTAGTACACTGCTGGTGGGAATGCAGACTGGTGCAGCCACTGTGGAAAACACTATGGTGTTACCTCAAAGAGTTAAAAATTGAATTGCCATTTGACCCAGTGATCCCACCTCTAGGAATATACCCTGAGAAACCTGAAACACCAACCAGAAAGAATATATGTACCCCTATGTTCATAGCAGCACTATTTACAATAGCTAAGATCTGGAAACAACCCAAATGTCCATCAGTAGATGAGTGGATAAAAAAGCTGTGGTACATGTACACAATGGAATACTATGCAGCTGTAAGAAAGAAAGATCTCTTATCCTTTGAGATGTCATGGAAGGACCTGGAGAGTATTATGCTAAGAGAAACAAGCCAAGCAGAGAAAGACAAATATCACATGATCTCACTTATTTGTGGAATATAATGAACTAAACAAACTCATGAACAGAACTGACCCAGAGACATAGAGGTGGGGTACAGACTGATGGGCCTCAAAGGAAGGGGGTTGAGGGGGGAGGAGATAAACCACAGAACTTATATCCATGTATGCATTACCAATGGACATGGACAACAGGGCTGGGGATGGGGCAGGAGGGATGAGGAGGAAGGTGTCAATGGGGGGAAGAGGAGAAACATCTGTAACAAAAACAAATTAATTAAAAAACAATTTTTTTAAGTATAAAATTTTGAAAAGCATATTGAAAAAAAAAAAGAAACAGGGCACCAGAGAAGCCTGCCAGGTATGAACTGTCTCTAGGCCCCAAGGTCAGCAGCCACCACTGTATCAAGCACTGCTTTTTGCAACCCTGAGATAGAGGTAAGCTTTCATCCTTTTCTCTGTGATGAAAATGACAGCAGTCCTCTCTCACAGAATTATAATCAGCAATGGGGGCCATGTATATAAAGTGTTTTTGCAGAACATCAAGACTCAGTAAGTCAGAGAAAAACAACTACCATATGATTTCATTTATATGTGGAATCTAATGAACAAATTAAACTAACAAACAAAATAGAAACAGACTTGTAGACACAGAGAACAAACTGACAGCTGTCAGAGTGGAGGGGGTTGGGGGCTGAATGAAAAAGGTGAAGGGATTAAGCAAGAAAAGAAAATCCTCATAGACACAGACACCAGTATGGTGATTACCAGAGGGAAAAGAGGTAGTAGGAGGTAGAAGAGGGTAAAGGGGGATAAATGGTGATGGAGAAATGACTTTGGATGGTGAACACACAATACAATATACAGATGATGTATTATAGAATTGTACACTTGAAACCTATATAATTTTATTAACTAATGTCACCCCAATAATTCAATTAAAAAATAGAAATAAAAGACTCAGTAAGCATTCAATCAATGCTAGCTATTAGCATTAATACAGACTGTGTCAGAGACCGTTCATCCTTTCAGCATAGATTTGCATGCCAAGCTCTGCTCCAGGAGCCGGGGATGCAGCAACAAACAGGTACAAACCCTTGCTCCTACGGAGCTGATTAAGTAACAGTCATTTAATTTTCTATCAAGTAAGTGTGCACTTTGTCTTCAAAAAGCTGTAAGAGCACATTCAGTAAGAAACAAATTCAGTCTTCAGAATCTGAAGTTTTACAGCTCTAGAAATCCCTGGAACAGGTCGTGTGGGTCAGTGACCATAACAGAGTAAGTTCTCAATAAATGTTAGATTGTATTAATGATATCAGGAATGCACGATGACCTCTAGTTATTTTATTTAAGAATGCCTTGCTTCTCCAATAATCTTGTAAGTTCTTCAAGGACAGGACCAGAAGTAAATTTTATAAAACTTCTTAAAACACAGAACAGACCCTCCTCCTGTGAACTAAGTATTAGGAGCTTCACAGCTACTTGTTTTATGGATGGATGAATTTTTGTTGTTCTAAATATATTCTCTCATGTGCTTTGCACCTCCAATACACAGACACAAACAGGCACTCACAATTTGGGGGAAGGGGTATTTTTTCCTTAATTTAAGACACAAATTACATAGTAGACATATGTTAAAATGAGAGTTCCTATACAAAATTCAACTTTCTGCAAGAAGCTTTTACATCAAACATCTGTCCTATGTCCTAAGTAAAACCATCTTTTATTCTCCTTGCTCCCTTAAATCACTGTGTTATTATTACTCTACGTCTCCCTTTTAAAAAGTTTTTCAGGGTAAGTGGAGGTGGAAGAGGGTTTAGGGGAGACAAATGGTGACTTAAAAAAAATAAAATAAAGAGAAAACATTCCTATAAATTCATACTAGGCCTTTATTTATATAGAGCCTCATGGTTGAACTGAAAGAGAGAAATCCACAGCCAAATGAGCAAAAATGATGACCTCAGAGCTAGTTTGAATTTCTCATTGTTGTTTTTAAACAAAATATCTTTAGTCAGAGTTTCTCAAAAATAGGGTCTGCAGTTGACCAAATAAGTGATAAAATCAGATGCTACAGCACCACCTTTAAGCACTATCGTTTTCTCTTTTTCCTTTGGGAAATTACTTCAGAGGCAACTGGACCTATTTTTCACTCTCCCTTCCTCTTAATTAGCCATTGGGCCTCCCCAGCAAGGACGCTCGGGTGTGTCCTTGAGAACCATGATCCCCAGAATGGCAGCCCCACAGGCAGGAGCTGGCAAAGGAACTAAAGCCTCGGGCCCAAGAATGGCATTGGTGGACATTCTGAACGTGGCAGTCTCCCTGGCAGTTCTCTCTGGTACAATAAGTTTAAAATAATAAAAACATTTTTTTAAAATATTTTTTTCATCCTCACCCAAGGACATTTTTCCACTTTTGCTCAGATAGAGTGGGAGGGAGAGCGAGAAATATTGACGTGAAAGGGACACATCGAGTGGCTGCCTCCTGCACGACCCCAACCAGGGCCAGGGACGAATCGCAACCAAGGTACATGCCCTTGGCTGGAATCGAACCCGCGGCTCTTTGGTCCGTGGGCCAATGCTCCAACCACTGAGCCAAACCGGCCAGGGCAAAAAAAAAAATTTTTTTTAATAAAACAGAAATGTGCTAGAATATAAATTAAATTACCTACATTCCTGACTCTTTTCAAGTGTTACTGGAAGTTCTGGAGCTTGGAACACACGTGTAAATGTGTGAGGCCAGAACCATGCTCCCTGATTCTGTGAGTGGTAGACAAGATCCAGGCCCCTTTCCAATGCACCAGACCCTGTCTTTCTCCCCAACTCTTGGTGATTGGGACCCGGGTGTTTAAGGCAGGCACATGGCACAGACTTATCTTACAGAGGCTTTGAGAGATATTCCAAGACGCTTCCAAGTTTTAAAACCAGAAGCCAGATAGAATTTCATTTTTGGAGGTAAGTTTCCTGCAAAGCGTGTTCTCTGCGTATTTCCTGGGTCCGCGGTGAGCTCTCCGCTGGATGGAGGCTCCAGAGGGGCAGCTGTGCACGGTGCACACATCTGGCAGTCATCCCGCTCCTTTGCTAGCAGCCACGCATCTGTGAGCGTATCACTTAACCACAGTGGGGTTTGGTTGCCTCCTGAGTTTGAACTAAATCAGTGATTTTCACACTTTGGTATGATTGGGGGTGGAGAGGGTATTTATTTTTCAATGAAGATCCATGGGTCCCATATCCAGAAAGTCTAACTCGGTAAGTCTAGGGAAGGATTCAGAAATCTTCACCTTCAATGAGTACCCCACTGTGGACCACACTTTGAGAGACACTGAACTAGTTGCTTTGGAGGATCCCTTCCAGCTCTAACATTCTAGCATTCTGTGATTTTTTTTTTTCTTCCCTGTTTTGTGTGACCAATCTTGGGCAGCCTGTCACTCCCTTGATGTCTGCCTGCCCTTGGTAATGATGATGGACCATAGGGAGGGCACGTCAGTGTCTGTAGGGGGCGGCCTAGGGAAGGCATAGAGCTGATTGGGTTGTTGTCGCTTCGCTGGGGGGAACACTAACATCCTTGTCTCTGATGCTCAGGTGACAGGAGGAGTCTGGAATTTCAGCCGCCTTTGCTGCGATGTTTTCGTCACCCTGGATGTCATGATGTGTACAGCCAGCATCCTGAACCTCTGCGCCATCAGCATTGACAGGTAGTGCTGGGATTCCCCTGCCTGGTTTAGGAGAAAGAAGGCCTAGACCCAGCCGGAAAGCTGCCCTTGCTGTATTTGAGACACAGGCTTTGCCTCTGAGGGCACTGGGACAGTGTTTCCTCTTTTTCTTTTAAACTATGGTTGTGGGTGAAAAGAAACCCCTGTGACAGGAGAGAAATGATTGTTCTATAAGCTTTCCTAGTCTTCCTTGTCCCCCAGGTCACTAAAGAGGCTTCTGTTTGGGCTTTCCACCATCCTTTGGGGTTTTTGTGATTCCTAATTGGGAGAAGGTGGGGGACAAGGATGAAAGGTGAGCTGATTTGGGTTGGAAAAAAAAATTTCCTGTTACTATTTTATTTGTTTTGGTAAAAAAAGGGGGCAGAAGGGAGTCCTTGTGTGATTTCTGGACATTTATTACATAAACGTGTTATTTACGGAAGTAACAGACAGCATCTGGCTTGCTATAGCATCACCTCCACCTCCTAAACTCTTCTACTAGTCCCAGCTGTGTCTATTGAGAGCCCTGAACAAAGAATGTTAAACTGAATTCAGTGGTCCCTGCCTGAGGGCAGCCAATGCTTATATCACAAATATGCACCTTCAGAAAGGATATGTGAGAGTGGCAGAAGATCAGCCTTGGAGGAGGGAGGGAAGAGCTGTATAGAGAGAGCTTCCAGAAGAGGCTCTGGGACAGCCCCCTCCCAGCCTCCTAGTTCCTGACCCTTCCTACTCTCTACCCCCTTGAGAATGAGCCTGTGCACTCCATCCACACACAGTCACACACGCAGCTGGTGGGTGAGGCTGTGCAGGCTGTGCCTTGCACAAGGGTGTGGGGACCAATTCGGCCAGTGCTTCCTTTGCCAAGCCTTGAGTCCACCAGGAGAGGGTGCCTTTCCTAATTTGCGCAAAAGCATGATTTTGCTGGCAGTAACCATGCTTAACACACCTTCCATTTCACCACTGAAGACACCACCAACAAGAATAAGCTTTAATCGGCTTCTGTCCCATACAGGAAAACTCCCAGAATGTATAGCACTCACCTACCTGGAACCTGAAGGGTCAAGCTGTTTACGCCTTAGTCCCCAGTGGAGAAGGGTGCTCCAATTGCCCCCTAAGCTTTCCTCTATGAACAAATCCTCACCAAACCTCAAACTGCAGCCTCTTTTCCATTCTAGGAATGAAAATGGGCCTTGGAAAAACTGTCTCCATTATCCTCCACAGCAGTTTGCAATACACAGCATTAAATTCTGTTCGTGTGATGCCAAATAACTGGTCAATTCATTAAAAACACAGTCATTCATGCAGACCTTTGGTCTCCACACAATGCTAGTCACCCGTCTGACAATCTTGACCAAATGGATTCAGCATTTTTTTGGTCATGAAGCCCTGGTCTGTAATAACAGGGGAGCAAGAGATAGGAAAGAAAAGGAAACGATGAAAAGGTTTTTGAAAGCCAGTAATACTATTGTCATTAGGTTCTTAGGCATAGCTCTGGATGCCTAAGAATTGGATTAAAGCCGCCTTTTCTGTTTGACAAAGCAGAGTGGGCGAGCACGAGGCCCCGCCCCCTTGGCTCCTTGCCTCCCACCACCTCCTGGGTCAGAACAAACTTGGGGAGCGGGCTGAGAAAGTGTCAGAGGAGGAGGACACGATGTGAGCGGTGAGAATTCAAGTCCTCCTCGAGAAACCCAGGAATAATGCAACCAAATGCATTCACTGGGGAGTTCTTTAAGTGGCTCTCAAACGGCACCCATCACAGGCAAGCCTCTGCGTCTTCGCGGGAGCACAATAGGTACGAGATGAGTCACAGGCACCTTGGAGTTTTAGTTTGCATCTAAATAAGCACTTTCTATCTGCAAAGGGCTTTCTCGTCATTTGCAAGAAGCTTTTTTCTTCAACAATTCTTGAGGGGAGTCCACAGAACTAAAGATTTATTGAGTCCCCTGTCTGACGAAATAAAAGGTGGTGAAAAGCAGCCCTCACAGGGATCTGGGGCTCATTAAACCCAGGCGGGAGTCAGACTCGGGCCCTCCCACCCAGCCCAGCCGCTCACCTCCCCCCCCCCCCCAGCTTCCTCAAGAGGCACCCTCATCGGTTCCCCTACGCGCACCTCCCACTCTGGGACAAGGCTTTATTTTCCGTGGAGGTCGGCTTTTTCGAGGATCTTGAGACCTTCCGTAGAGTGACAAGCACACAAACCCAGTCACAGAAATGGGACTCAGAAAGGGCATGCAGTTTAGCTCATTTGCGCAGAACTGTTGCATGCTTGCACCGAGTCCAGCAGCTAGCACCTGGGTGTTCCAATTCCCCTGCCAGTACTCTGTCTGTTCCAGTGACTGGACCTTTCGTTGGTGGAGGTGGGGATGGGCGTCCTGGGAGGGGCCTCTGGCCATGCCAGCAGCCCAGCTCTTTAGGTGCTATTTCCCTGGAGTAAACAAGGCACAGTTCCTATGCCTTGGCTACCTCTGCTCAGCCTAATTTGCTTGATAATAAAAGCAACAACGATAAGAATAGCTACCATTGCCCTGGCCAGTTTGGCTCAGCGGTTAGAGCGTTGGCCCGCGGACCAGAGAGGCCCGGTTTGGTTCCCGCTAGGGGCACGTACCTCGGTTGCAGTTTGTCCCGGGCCTGGTTGGGGTCCTGTGTGTGGCAACCACCCGATGTGTCTCTCTCACGTCGATGTTTCTCTCTCTCCCTCTCTCTCTCTCTCTCTCTCTCTCTCTCTCTCTCTCTCTCTCTCTCTCTCTCTCTCTCCCTCCCCCTCTCCCTCAAGATAAATGCAAAAAATGTCCTTGGGTGAGGATTTAAAAAAATTTCTTTTTTAAATAGCTACCATTTATTGAGCATGTACTATGTGCCGGACTAAGAGCTTTTCATGATCGCTAACCCTCATAACACCCCAGCCAGGCAGGTGTATTATCCCCATTTTCCCAATAAAGATGCTGTGTAGATAAACGTGCCCAGATCACACAGCTGGCAGGTGCAGGACTAGGGATTCAGTCAGCCTCTTTCTCCTCTGCACACTGCCTTCACAGAGGCCCTTAACCACGCTGTGAGGCCCCTGGCTCAGGAGCCACACTGCCTGCCTGCAAAGCCTGGCTCTACCACTTAATAACAATTCGACCTTGGGCAAGTCAATTAACCTCTCTGGGCCTCAGGTTTCTTATCTGTTTAGCATAATAGCAAAAGGGTTGATATGAGGATTGAATGAGTTAATATCTCTAAAGCACTTCATATAGTTGCCTGGAACACAGAAAATGCTATATACTTGCTTGATAAATAAATTAAATGTTCCCTAATAATCAGGAATAAGGGGCACGTATCCATAAATTCACTGATATGAACAATCACAGGTCCCTTGGGCTTGCACAATAATAAATGGCAATTATAGTAATACAGTTAAGCCCTGTGGGGCTGAATCATTATCCCCATTGTACAGATAATGAAGATGAGTCAAGAGACGCCAAACCTCTGGCCCACAGACACAGTTAAGTGGAAGAACTGGAATTTAGACGTTAGTCTGTTTCTGATGCCCACGGACTTAACCACCTTGCACACCGCCCGTGTTCGGGCCACGCCAGAAAGAGTACAGAGAGCTAGGAGCTCAAACATAACGGCCAAGGCTCTGGCGAGGCAGCGACAGGGGCACAGCGCCGTGTCCGCGCAGGCTAGGCCATGGAACCCCGCGGTGAGCGCAGCCGACCAGTGCTGAGGGGGGCCTGGGCTGGCCTCCTCCTCGCATCCAAGCCCAGCTCTGTCCTTGCCTGCGATCGGTCATCTGCGATCGATTTGGGAGGAGATCAGAGGCTGAGAAGCCTGTTAAGTGAGAATTCAGGGTCCCTGCAAGTGCTCTAGGAACCAGGGGGCTGAGCTTTGCCTCCCTGCCTCCCACTGGGCCTGGAGAGCCCCCAGGTGAGCAATGAACTTCTCACCCCGGCGGAGCTGGCAGAGTTCTTGCTGCATTATGGTGCCCTCCGATGGCTAACTCGGGAACAGCCTCTAGGTCTCAGTCCCTCTGGAAAACCCTGGAGGCAAGTTTGGGGGCCTCATTTATTCTAAATGTTTAATCATGTTTAAAAAATAATTAGAAAAGAATGTAATGTAACAATGGTAAATGTCATCTCATCTTTCACTTCTTACCCAAGTTAACAAGAAGCTTTGACACAGAAATTTTCCCTAATGCAGACTTTCTCAAAATTTGTCTAATCATAAAATGCACTTGCTTGTTAAAAATACACATTTCTGGGTTTCACTCCAGAAACACTTCATCAAACTATCCAGCGGTGTGTCTTGAGAATATGTATTTTAACAGAACCCCCAGACAAGTAATAGAACCCAGTTAATCGGGGAAACTCAGCTCTGGATATAGTACAAGTCCACCCTTCCAGCCTCCTTGCCTGAGGACACCCTCGTCTCCACAAGGCCTCAGAGACTTGTCAACGCCCTTGAGACGGAGTGGGGCACCCAGGAGACACACTGGCCTCGGAGATGGCAGACCTGGCTCCGCCACGACCAGCTGTAGGACCTCGGGTTCATCATGTAACCTCTCGGTGTCTCTGATTCCAACTTTATAAAATGGAGCCAGTGTTCCCTACACTTGCTGGCTTATTAAAAATCAACAGGAGCCAGCATAGAGTTGCTGAACATTACAGTGTATTTAAGAAAGTATGCAACTTTCAGTGGTGTGTTTGGAGCCAGTTGGTGATGGCTAGCGGAAGCTAATTGGCAAAATTTTAAGAATTTTTTGAGCCAATTATTAAACCTTTGGTATATCTTGAAATGGGCAATGGTGGGAGTATTTGTACCATGGAAATTGACAAATGGTACAAACTAGGGCTTTCTTTAGCCAAAGAACCAGTTGTTAGCCATATAATAGCATACCACTGAATGTATGGGACAGTCGGGCTTTTACATCAAAGGACATTATCTAAATGGAAGGCCAGGGCCCCAGCTGCAGTCTGGACAGGAGGAAGTGGGTTATTTTCTTTCCTTCCCAACCCTGACAGCTGTTTGGCTATGACAGCTGCAGGACTCAAGGCTCAGTCTCTTCTCCAAGGTGCCTCAGCGATCAGTGCTAAGGGCCAGACCCAGGTGGACATATTTGACTTGAAGCCACAGCTCATGGCCCCAGCAGAGTCTAAAGCCCTCTAGGGGGAAGTTAGGGGAGGGGGGAGGCCTGGAAGAACACCAGGTGCTACTTGCCCTGCTCCTTCATCACTAAGTTAGGAATTCAAGGGAAGATTTGCAATGTACCTGCTTCAGGAGAAGGGAACTGGGTTGTCATGGGCCTCCCTTAGGGTTAGTGGTGGGATCTTAATTTGACCTTATAAGAGTCTCTATTTATCCCTCTTGGAAAAGAAGCCACCTCTGTCACACATCCTGGTGCCAAGATCAAGTCCTACAGAGTCTGCGTCCATTTCAGCCCTCAGAGCAGCTTTTTGGGGAATACAAATATTGACACGTGAACTCTAAGGCTAGGTGCAGGTGATCCAGGCAGGGCTGGATAATTAGGAGGAGCATCAGAGCACTGTCCCAGCCCCTCCAGCCTGGGATCTATCCTTCCCTTCCTCAGGCCCAAGCTTTGAGTGCACAGAAGCTCCTGCTTGGCCCTTCTGTGCACCTCCTGTCTGAATCTGATCTCCAAGTTTTCTGGACACTGATAAAACAAAGAAAACATGAGAATATGTAGACCCAGCTATATACATTAGATCCCTTGGGCCTGGCTAAGATTAGAATTGTTCTCTTATAGGGAATAAGGCTTTCAGGATTCATGAGGCAATCAATCAATAGCTTCTTACTACTTGCTTTGTGCGAGGACCTATGGGGAATACCAAAGGCAATAAGATGATTTGAGCCATCAAGTAACTCAAATCATGTGGGGACCATCTCCAGCCATGAGGCAAGTTCAGTAATAAGGCCAGACAACAGCAATGTGATTGGTTGGCATAGGAGTGTTCTGTGTTCAGAGTTAGAGGTCTCTATAAGATGAAGAGGACTGGGAAGGTTGCTGGAGAGCTGATCAAGAAGGAGCTACCCAGGAAAAGAGAAGGGATAGTGACTGGACAAAGGCATCAGTCTCTTCTGTTGCTGTGGAACAAATTATCAAAAATGTGGTGGCTTAAATTATACCCATTTTTTTAATCTCACCATTTCTGTAGTTCAGAAGTCTGTGCACAGCACAGCTAAGTGCTCTGCTCGGGGTCTCACAAGGCTAACATCAAGGTGTAGGCTGGGTTGTGTTCTCATCTGGAGCTTGGGGTTCCCTTTCAAACTCATTCAGGTTGTCAGTAGAATTCAGCTTCCTTGAAGTTGTAGCTCTGAGGTCCCCACTTTCTTCATGGTTGTCAACCAAGAGCTGTTCCCAGCTCCTGTAAACCTTTTGCTATTCCCTGCCAAATGACCTTTTCCAAAACATGAGTGTGCAGCCAGCAGGGACTTTCACATGTTTTTTTAATTTCTCTGAATTAAGGAAGGGTCCAGTCCTTTTTAAGGACCTACCTGATTAGGTCAGGCCCACTGAGGATAATCTCCCTTTTGATTACTTCAGTCTCTTGATTAGTAATCTAATCACAGGAACTACATTATACCATGTTCACATGTTTGGTCTACATTCAATGGGGGGAGATTCTACAGGGATAGCATAATGGGTTAACTTACAGGATCTTTGAACTTCTGTCTAAAATGTTCTTCTATCTTACCTCGTGGTCCCTCTTACCCCTCTCATTTCCCTGCCCAGTCTATGTTGGATTACCCCTTCTTTATAGCCACCATTATCCTCAAACATGTCACCCAGCTTATGTCTTTCTTGATACTCTTCACATTGTATACTAATATTTTTTTGGTCCATCCATTCCACTCAATTCCAAGTTCCATAAGGACGGGGACAATGCCCCATTTGCTTATCCCTATATTTCCAGAAAAGGGCCTGGCACATGGTAGGGACTCCGTAAACTTTGAATGAAAGGTTAAATGAATGAGTGAGAAAATTATATGGCAGGGCCAAGGGAGAGTCAAAGGCCTGAATATTAGGTGTAGATGCTTTGAAGAAAGGCAGGGAGTGGAACCAGATTAGGAATGTGGGGAGATAGACAAATCTATTTTAGATCACTTGAGTTTGAGATGACTATGGGACAAATGTCCAAATAATAAGTCCAACAAGCAGCTGGAAATATGTGTGAGGAGTTTCCACAGAAAAGACAACAATGCCCAACAAGAATAAAGAACTGTGCTTTGACCACGTAAAAGTATGAGCTGTAGACTGAAGATCTGTGCCCTCCCCACAAATTCATACACTGAAATCCTAACCCTGAAAGTGATAGTATTAGGAGGTGGGAGCTTTGAGTGGTGAGTAGGTCATGAAGGTAGAGACCTCGTGAATAATATCAATGTTCTCATAAAAGAGACCCCCATCCAGCTCTCTCCCCTTCCACCATGTGAGGACACAGTGAGGATACAGCTGTCCATGAACCAGGAAATGGATCCTCAGCAGACACTGAATCTTCCAGTGCCTTCATCTTGGACTTCCCAGCCTTCTGAACTGTGAAAAATCAATGTGCTGTTTAAGCCACCCAGTCTATGGTATTTCTGAGATAGCAGCCCAAACAGACCAAGTCAGCATGAAAACTGGATTTTACTTCATTGGATAGTGCTCACCTCTGTTTTCAATATCTCTGTTATTTGGAATAGTTGCCACTGTGAGAGTTAGAATTTATATTAGGATGCAAGCAGGGATAAACATCTACTTTGGACACAGCTCTATCATTGTCTGAAGAACCATGGGAGAAAGTAAAGCACACACCAGCACCCAGAGAGTCCAGGGTTCTGGGCGGTGAATACAGGATATGCTGGGCCATCCATCAGGACCGATAAAGAAGCTCTCAGCAACCCAATGCTGCCATGCTAACTTTTTATTCTTGCTCCCTTTCTCTGATCACCCCCCTCAATGAGTTCTTCGTCAATCTAATCTCAGCCTCTCTACTATTTTCACCTTTTCCCCATCAAAATTACTTTTGTCTTGCAACATTCATCAACCTGATTATTTTTCTAGAACCTCCTTCAACTTGTCTCCCCTGTCCTTTCTCACCATGTTTCTCTTCTCTCCCCTTCCTCTTACAGGTACACGGCAGTGGTCATGCCAGTCCACTACCAGCATGGCACGGGACAGAGCTCCTGTCGGCGTGTGGCCCTCATGATCACAGCCGTCTGGGTACTGGCCTTTGCCGTGTCTTGCCCTCTCCTCTTTGGCTTTAACACCACAGGTAACAACGATAGCTCCACTTCCAAAACCCATGTGACTCCCCGCCCACGTGAGCGGCTCAGCTCTGAGATTTCTGACCCACTTTGTAATCAAATGAGGATGCTGTAGACTACAAAGCTTTGCCCTGCTTTGTGGATTATAATAAAATAGAAAGCAAACTTCATCAATTATTGGCCCAGGGATCAAGTTCTGTCCCAATTAATGGAAAAAATCTGGCTCATTCCTATTTTGAAAGAAATGTCACTGTATTCATTTGAAGAAATGTACCAGTTAAAAAAACTAAACCATATTAATAATTTAGGTGAGGTTTGCTAATGAAAAGATTGCAATTCATAACTGACTCACAATGCAAAGTAACATATCATAAAGCCCTTAAGTAGGAACAAGAATCATTTCCAGCATTTGGGAGCTAGTATAGATTCCTAAGTTATTGGTGGGTCTGTTTCTTATATTTTATTTTATTTTATTTTTTTTTTATTATTATTATTTTTTTTATTAATTTATTTTTGTTACAGATGTTTCTCCTTTTTTCCCCATTGACACCCTCCTCCCCATCCCCCCACCCCATCCCCAGCTTTGTTGTCCATGTCCATCAGTTATGCATACATGCGTATAAGTTCTGTGGTTTATCTCTTCCCTCCCCCCCACCCCCTCTTCTGAGGGTTGTCAGTCTGTACCCTACTTTCACATCTCTGGGTCTACCCTGTTCCCCATACTGTTATGTTTATTATATTCCACAAATGAGTGAGATCATGTGATATTTTTCTTTCTCTGCTTGGTTTGTTTCGCTTAGGATAATACTCTCGAGGTCCCTCCATGTCGTCTCAAAGGATAAGAGATCTTTCTTTCTTACAGCTGCATAGTACTCCATTGTGTATATGTACCACAGCTTTTTTATCCATTCATCCACTGATGGGCACTTGGGCTGTTTCCAGATCTTAGCTATTGTGAATAGTGCTGCTATGAACATGGGAGTACATATATTCTTTCTGATTGGTGTTTCAGGTTTCTTAGGGTATATTCCTAGAAGTGGGATCACTGGGTCAAATGGCAGTTCAATTTTTAATTTTTTGAGGTAACACCATAGTGTTTTCCACAGTGGCTGCACCAGTCTGCATTCCCACCAGCAGTGTACTAGAGTCCCCTTTTCTCCACACCCACGCCAACACTTGCTGTTTGACGATTTGTTGATGGCGGCCATTCTGACAGGTGTGAGGTGATACCTCATTGTTGTTTTAATTTGCATCTCTCTGATGATTAGTGATGTTGAGCATTTCTTCATATGTCTCTTAGCCATTTGTATGTCCTGTTTGGAGAGGTGTCTATTTAGTTCCTCTGCCCATTTTTTAATTGGGTTCTTTGTCTTCCTTTTGTTGAGTTGTATGAGCACTCTATATATTTTGGAGATTAACCCCTTATCTGATGTATCATTGGCAATTATGGTCTCCCATACAGTGGGTTCTCTTTCCGTTTTGATGGTTGTTTCTTTTGCTGTGCAGAAGCTTTTGAGTTTGATGTAGTCCCATGTGTTCATTTTTTCCTTTATTTCTGTTGCCTTAGGTGATGTATCAGTGAAGATTCTGCTGCGTATGATGTCTGAAATTTTGTTGCCTACATTTTCTTCTAGGATTTTTATGGATTCACGAGTCACATTTAAGTCTTTTACCCATTTTGAGTTTATTCTTGTGTATGGTGTAAGTTGATGGTCTAGTTTCATTTTTTTGCATGTAGCTGTCCAATTTTCCCAACACCATTTATTAAAGAGGCTGTCTTTGCTCCACTGTATGCTCTTGCCACCTTTGTCAAATATTAGTTGAGCATAATATCTTGGGTCAATTTCTGGATTCTCTGTTCTGTTCCACTGGTCTATATGCCTGTTCTTGTGCCAATACCAGGCTGTTTTGATTATAGTAGCTCTGTAGTATAATCTGATATCTGGTATTGTGATCCCACCTACTTTGTCCTTCTTTTTCAAGATTGCTGTGGCTATTCGGGGTCTTTTTTGGTTCCATATGAACTTTTGGAGTATTTGTTCTAGTTCTGTGAAATATGTCGCTGGTATTTTGATTGGGATTGCATTGAATCTATAGATTGCTTTGGGTAATATGGACATTTTAATGATGTTAATTCTTCCAATCCATGAACAAGGTATGTGCTTCCACTTTTTTATATCTTCCTCTATTTCTTTTTTCAATGTCCTGTAGTTTTCTGCAAATAGATCCTTTACTTCTTTGGTTAAATTTATTCCTAGGTATCTTAATTTTTTTGCCGCGATGGTAAATGGGATTGTTTTTTTAGTTTCTCTTTCTGTGAGTTCATCATTGGTGTATAAGAATGCCGTCGATTTCTTGACGTTTATTTTGTATCCTGCTACTTTGCCAAATTCATTTATTAGGTCTAGTAGATTTTTGATGGAGTCTTTAGGGTTTTCTATGTATAATATCATGTCATCTGCGAATAATGACAGTTTCACTTCCTCCTTTCCAATTTGGATCCCTTTTATTTTTTCTTCACGTCTGATTGCTGTGGCTAAGACTTCCAGTACTATGTTAAATAAGAGTGGTGAAAGTGGGCATCCCTGTCTTGTTCCTGTTCTTAAGGGAAATGTTTTTAGTTTTTGCCCATTGATTATGATGTTGGCTGTAGGTCTTTCATATATGGCCTTTATAATGTTGAGATATGATCCCTCTATTCCCAAATTGCTGAGCGTTTTTATCAGAAATGGGTGTTGAATTTTGTCGAATGCTTTTTCAGCGTCTATTGATATGATCATGTGGTTTTTATCTTTCATTTTGTTTATGTGGTGTATCACATTTATTGATTTGCGAATATTGAACCAGCCTTGCATCCCTGGGATGAATCCCACTTGGTCATGGTGAATAATTTTTTTGATGTATTGCTGGATCCGATTTGCTAGTATTTTGTTCAGGATTTTGGCATCTATGTTCATCAGGGATATTGGCCTGTAGTTTTCTTTCTTTGTAGTGTCTTTTTCTGGTTTTGGAATTAGAATTATGCTGGCCTCATAAAATGAGTTTGGAAGTCTTCCTTCTTCTTGAATTTTTAGAAACAGTTTGAGAAGAATGGGTGTTAGTTCTTCTTTGAATGTTCGGTAAAACTCCCCTGTGAAGCCGTCTGGGCCTGGACTTTTGTTTGCTGGGAGAGTCTTGATTACATCTTCAATTTCCTTGGTTGTTATTGGTGTTATAACCCGCGAGAAGCAAACACTCAGGCTCCACTATAGGTGCTTTTAGGGTGGCAGAGGGGACAGACAGAAGGTCTCCGAGAGGCTGGGGTGGAGGAACATCTCTCCGAGGCCTTCCCCCAGCTCTCACGAGGACCACGGATTCCCATCCGCCGGAGCCTGAGGAGGTGCACCCCAAGTGGGGAGTCCTCTTTCAAATCTTGCTGGGGCCTCCAAATGTTATAACCCGCGAGAAGCAAACACTCAGGCTCCACTATAGGTACTTTTAGGGTGGCAGAGGGGACAGACAGAAGGTCTCCAAGAGGCTGGGGTGGAGGAACATCTCTCCGAGGCCTTCCCCCAGCTCTCACGAGGACCACGGATTGCCATCCGCCGGAGCCTGAGGAGGTGCACCCCAAGTGGGGAGTCCTCTTTAAAATCTCGCTGGGGCCTCCAAATGTTATAACCTGACAGCGAGATAACCAGAGACGCACGGCCAAATTGTAAAGGAGCACTTTATTACACCGGCGGGCTGTTACACCGGCGGGCTGGGGGGGTACAGCTTCCCCAAATCCTCAGCCCCGAGCCTTCTTTGTTGCCCGCTTTTAAAGGCACAGACTACAGAAAAAAACTATATTCTCTTGGCGCCACTTTTGGCACCGTTAAGGGGGGCTGATACAGAGAAGGGGGGAGAAGAGCAGGATAACTATTAATCTCTTTTTTCTCATGGTTTCTCTGAGTT
Source organism: Tadarida brasiliensis (assembly GCA_030848825.1). Lineage (NCBI taxonomy): Eukaryota > Metazoa > Chordata > Mammalia > Chiroptera > Molossidae > Tadarida > Tadarida brasiliensis. The sequence continues at coordinate 68,908,948 of CM061260.1, forward strand.
TCCCAAGGCCATCCTCAACCCCTTATCTGTACAGTTTTCTTTGGGTGTCTCAAGGCCCTTATGTTTACAGAAAAGAAACTGCTAGGGTGTGTACGTGCAGTAACTGAGGGTCAGAATGGAGCTATTACATCCCCACTGGTTTTAGGTACAAGTCAAATCATTGACCCTTTTTTTTATTAAGGATATTAACTCTGTCCCTGTATTATTCCCAAATTATTGGCATAGAAACAGCAGGTTTCACCTAGTGCTACACAGAGTCTGTTTTGTATTGCTGGAGGTTATACTTAGGTGGGAGTATGCAAGTCCCTTGCCCCTGGATATCCCCCAAAGTTAACTTGGGCTGGTCCCATGTACAGTTGTTAGTATTTAGGGTCTGGGAAACTGGCTCAGAGAGGCCTAGCCCTATATAATTAGGGGGCCCCAAATTTAGGCATAACTAGTAGTCAGCCCCTATGTCCTTCCTGTGGCCTAATAAAGGTCTGGCTGACTAATGACATTAATCTGAATGGGGTCAGATTTTCCTATAGGGAAACCCTTGGGCTTGGTTAACCTTCTAAAATCTATATGAGGGTGCCTGCTTCTTAGATAGCCCTTAGTAGTAAACATGGTTTCACAACCCCGAGTTGGACAAAAGTATTCATTTACATTCAAGCAACTTGTGGTGACTGTACCGCTCCCTGGATATATATATTCCTACCCCTTGTAGTCCCCATTCCCCTGTAGGTGTCCCATAACCCCAGGGAAGGGGCCCTTTTATATGACATTAATCTTCAGTAATACCATCTGTGCCTATGGTGCCTCTCATGAGGTCACATAGGTCGAGACTGAAAACAGGTTTTTCTATCCCTTTTGTGGTGACACTTCTTAAGACCTCCCCCAATATCCCATTTTCAAGTTCCCAGTTCCATTGGGGCCCAGATCTATAAAAATTCCCCTGTATAGTCATAATCAGAAAAATTAGAGTCCCAATAAATGCAAGAGTCTCATTTTTAAGGGATCTGGAGAGGCCCAGACCGTCCGTTCTGCTTTTTCCACCTTCAGCCGGGAATGGTGCAGCCAGACCGGGATGCCGTTGACCTTGATAGCCGTTGGTGCAGGCAGGATGACAGTGTATGGTCCCTTCCAGGCTGGAGTCAGTCCCTGGGTGGTAAATTTCTTTACCTATATCAAGTCCCCGGGCTGGAAAGGGTGCACAGGGTCTGAGGTGGGCACAGGCAGGGCGTCGTAGACATGTTTATGGACGGCTTTCTGGGCGGACTGCAGGGCCTGCAAGAACTGTAAGAGGGCGAGGGGGAGCAGACTACATCCTACACTGTTATTCCATTACCAGGGGCAAGCTCTCCCTCTCTCAGTGTCCCTTTCTTTTTCTCTTCTTGAGTATTCTTCCAATATCCTGTCTTCCTGTAATATGTATGTCCCTTTCTTTTATCCTTCCTTGCCTTCTCTACAAACTTCCTTCAACTTACACAGACCCTCTGCGACTTACATAATCCTTCTTCAACTTACACAGACCCTCTGTGACTTTCCTAGTCCCTCCCCTGACATGAACCTGAGAGCTTGCTCAATCTATTTGCAGTCTGCACGTTCCCCCAGCTTTTCTTCTCCTCCTCCCTACTAAGACCCACACATTCCTGCTTCCCTCTGCCTTCTCCCTTTCCCTGTGACCTTACTGGACATTGCTTGCCTCTCAGGAGTTCAGTAAGCTTGGTGTAACCTAGGTGGGTAGTCTGGTGCAGCTGGTTGACTAAAGTCTGACCTAGAGCCTCTGGGACTAACAACCTCCCATCAGGTAGTGTCCACCATCCACTGATTTCTTTAATGGCTTGTTTCTGCTTGGCTAAGTCATTTTCTGACCTAGTGTATCTGGAGAGGCCATTCCCCACTGGTTTTAGGGCCGCCTCTCAAGCTTCCTGGTGCAGTAGATTTCCTTTCTTGCTCCATCGGAGAGCCTGGATTAGGGCTATGAGTTCAGCCTACTGGGCTGAAGTTCCCCTACTTAATGACTGTGAGCAGATGACACACTCCTGAGTTACTACTGCTGTCCCAGCATACCTGATTTCTTCCTGGACATAGCTTCTCCCGTCCATGAACAATACCTCATCTGATGATGGCAGTGGGACATCCTTGAGGTCTGGGCGGGCCATCTGCACTCTGTCGATTACCTCCAGGCAGTCCTGTAGAGGTTTCTCCGGGTCATCGTCTGGAGGCAGGCTGGCAGGACTGATGGCCAGCGTCTTGTGGAACTTGATGCGGGGGCTGGCCTGGAGTCGCAGTGGCCAGCAATTGAATGATCTCTCCGGAGGCTTTACCAGGTCTCCTTAAATCTTTTTGGGGACGTCTTGGCATCTCCCAGCCGCTCGTCAGAAACCTAAGTCGGATCTTTGAGGCCCTGGAACATCTCAGGGGGTACCTCCCCTCAGATCTCTAGGGGTCCGGCGGCCGGATTGGGAGAGGCCGTTCATCCTAGGCGTCTAGCCCCTGGTGTCCTAAAGCACCAGGGATCTCGCTGGGGCCTCCAAATGTTATAACCCGCGAGAAGCAAACACTCAGGCTCCACTATAGGTGCTTTTAGGGTGGCAGAGGGGACAGACAGAAGGTCTCCGAGAGGCTGGGGTGGAGGAACATCTCTCCGAGGCCTTCCCCCAGCTCTCACGAGGACCACGGATTCCCATCCGCCGGAGCCTGAGGAGGTGCACCCCAAGTGGGGAGTCCTCTTTCAAATCTTGCTGGGGCCTCCAAATGTTATAACCCGCGAGAAGCAAACACTCAGGCTCCACTATAGGTACTTTTAGGGTGGCAGAGGGGACAGACAGAAGGTCTCCAAGAGGCTGGGGTGGAGGAACATCTCTCCGAGGCCTTCCCCCAGCTCTCACGAGGACCACGGATTGCCATCCGCCGGAGCCTGAGGAGGTGCACCCCAAGTGGGGAGTCCTCTTTAAAATCTCGCTGGGGCCTCCAAATGTTATAACCTGACAGCGAGATAACCAGAGACGCACGGCCAAATTGTAAAGGAGCACTTTATTACACCGGCGGGCTGTTACACCGGCGGGCTGGGGGGGTACAGCTTCCCCAAATCCTCAGCCCCGAGCCTTCTTTGTTGCCCGCTTTTAAAGGCACAGACTACAGAAAAAAACTATATTCTCTTGGCGCCACTTTTGGCACCGTTAAGGGGGGCTGATACAGAGAAGGGGGGAGAAGAGCAGGATAACTATTAATCTCTTTTTTCTCATGGTTTCTCTGAGTTTCCCAAGGCCATCCTCAACCCCTTATCTGTACAGTTTTCTTTGGGTGTCTCAAGGCCCTTATGTTTACAGAAAAGAAACTGCTAGGGTGTGTACGTGCAGTAACTGAGGGTCAGAATGGAGCTATTACAATTGGTCTGTTCAAGTTTTCTATCTCTTCCCGGTCCAGTTTTGGGAGACTATATGTTTCTAGAAATTTGTCCATTTCGCTTAGATTGTCGAATTTGTTGCCATATAAATGTTCATAGTATTCGTTAACGATCCTTTGTATTTCTGTGGTGTCAGTTGTTACTTCTCCTCTTTCGTTTCTGATTTTGTGTATTTGGGTTCTCTCTCTTTGTTTCTTGGTGAGTCTAGCTAAGGGTCCATCAATCTTGTTTATCTTTTCAAAAAACCAGCTCTTTGTTTCATTGATCCTTTGAATTGTTTTTTTGGTCTCCATGTCGTTTATTTCTGCTCTGATCTTTACTATTTCCTTCCTTCTACTTGCTCTGGGGTTTTCCTTTTGTTTGCTTTCTAGTTCTTTAAGTTGTGAGGTTAGATAGTCTATTAGAAATTTTTCTTGTTTCTTGAGGTAGGCCTGTAGTGCTATGAACTTCCCTCTCAGAACTGCTTTCGCTGCATCCCACAGATTTTGTGTTGTTGTGTGTTCATTTTCATTCGTTTCCAGAAAGTTTTTGATTTCTTCCTTGATCTCCTTGGTAACCCATTCATTGTTTAATAACATGCTATTTAGCCTCCATGTATTCAAATGTCTTTGCATGTTCTTGTTGCAGTTGATTTCTAGTTTCATGCCATTGTGATCTGAGAAGATGCTTGATATGATTTCAATCTTCTTGAATTTGTAGAGACTTCGTTTGTGTCCTAACATGTGGTCTATCTTTGAGAATGTCCCATGTGCACTTGAGAAGAAAGTGAATTCTGTAGTTTTGGGGTGTAATTCTCTGTAAATATCTATTAAATCCATTTGGTCTAGTGCTTCATTTAGAGTCTGTGTTTCCTTGTTAATTTTTTGTCTAGAGGATCTATCCAGTGATGTCAGCGGGGTGTTGAAGTCCCCTGCTATGATTGTATTGCTGTCGATTTCTCCTTTGAAGTTTTCCAGAAGATTTTTAATGTATTTTGGTCCTCCTGTATTGGGTGCATATATGTTTACCAAGGTTATCTCTTCCTGTTGGATAGATCCTTTCAATATTATGTAGTGGCCTTCTTTGTCTCTAGTTATGGCCTTCATTTTAAAATCTATTTTATCAGATATGAGTATTGCTACCCCAGCTTTTTTTTCCTTTCTGTTTGCTTGGAAGATTTTTTTCCATCCCTTCACTTTCAGCCTATGTGAGTCTTTTGTTGTGAGGTGGGTCTCTTGTAAACAACATATATATGGGTCATGCTTTCTTATCCAATCCGCTACTCTGTGTCTTTTGATCGGGGCGTTCAGTCCATTTACATTTAAGGTGATTACCGATATGTACTTACTTATTGCCATTTTTGTTTAGTGTGTTTCTATTTTCCTTTCTATTTCTTCTACTAATTACAGCAGTCCTTTTAAGATTTCTTGCAGTGCTGGTTTGGTGCTAATGTATTCCCTTAGCCTTTTTTTGTCTGGAAAGCTCTTTATTTGACCTTCTATTTTGAATGATAGCCTTGCTGGGTAGAGTAGTCTTGGGTTCAGATCCTTGTTTTTCATGACCTTGATTATTTCATGCCATTCCCTTCTGGCCTGTAGTGTTTCTATGGAGAAGTCAGCTGATAACCTTATGGGGGTTCCTTTGTAGGTAACCTGTTGCTTAGCTCTTGCTGCCTTGAGGATTCTCTCTTTGTCTTTAATTTTTGGCATTTTAATTACTATGTGTCTTGGTGTGGGCCTGTTTGGGTTCTTCTTACTTGGGACTCTCTGTGCTTCTTGAACTTGAAAGCCTTCTTCCTTCACCAAATTAGGGAAATTTTCTGTCACTATTTCTTCAAATATATTCTCTAACCCTTTCTCATTTTCTTCTTCTTCGGCGACTCCTATGATGCGAATATTATTACGTTTCCAGTTGTCCCACAGTTCTCTTAAGCTGTCTTCCTGTTTTTTCATTGTTTTTTCCTTTTGGTTTTCTGATTGGTTGATTTTTTCTACCCTGTCTTCTAATTCACTGATCCGGTCCTCAGCTTCTTCTACTCTGCTTTTTAGCCCTTCCATTGTGTTCTTCATTTCTGCTATGTCATTCTTCATTTCCAATTGATTTATTTTCAATATTTCTATGTCTTTGCTCATGGTGTTGATGTCCTTACACATGCTGTTGAGCTTCCTCAAGATCATGGCTCTGAATTCTAGCTGTTAACTTGCTTAACTCCATTTCATTTATCTCATCTTCATTGGAGGTCTCTTGTTCTTTCGTTTGGCATCTGTTTCGTTGTTTTACCATTTTGGCTAGCTCAGTGGTTTTTGGAGCCTGCCAAATTTTCCCTGTGGATGTTGGTGTTCTGCTGTTTGTGGCTCCCTGTACTGGGTTTGGATGAGCGTGAGAGGACCCACGTTATACACAACTGTCGAGTCTTACTTTTCTGGGTAGAGTTGCAAGCCCAGAAAAGGTTCAGTTATCCTCTAGCTTTTTGCCTAGAGGCTATTAGTCCTGGTTACTTAAAGAGCCTTGGGTTCTCAGTTGAATGAAAACCTTCCTCAGGTGTTCAGCATGAGAGGATTTCCCGAGGGTGGGGCAGATGCTGGTAGTTAATGAGCCTTGATTTGCATTTCAATGGCCCAACTGGGTGTGGCTGAATCTCCGAGGGAGGGGCTGCCGCCTCTCCCCAGAGCCCTGGGATGGAGTAAGTCGACCAGGCCACAGTCCCGCGTGGCCGAAACTCAGCAAAAGCTCTGAGCGCCCTCCAAATCCTGAGTGTCCCCACACAGTTCCAGTCCAGTCCGCCCTCCCTCCGCCGGAGTCCGAGGTGAGTGGCTGTGGCTGTTTTAGCGCTCTGTCCCGGCTCTGCGCTGTGGAGCCGGCTCGGGCTTTAACCCCGAGGGCAGGCACTGCTCACGGCTAAGGCCGCTGCTGTCTGTGGGCTCCCAGCCCCCCTCTCGCGCCTCCGCAATCCTACCAGGATCAAGTTAGTGTCCCTGGTTGTATGGTCCTCGCGAGCTGCTTTTCCGTTGCTTTTTCCCGACGATTTGACTTTATTTTAGTTGTATTTCTAGTTTGGTCCTGGGAGATGATCTGTGTAGCTTCCATTCACTCCGCCGCCATTTTGGAATCTCTGTTTCTTATATTTTAATATACAAAAATTCTGGCCATGATTGTTGGCACATGGTACATCTTCTATTGGATGGATGAACAACTGGAAAACCTTAGATATTTCAGATTTTAGACATGAGACACCAAACTTACACCTCATATGGATCAGCGCCCTGTAGGTCTGTTCCATGTCCATCTTTCGGCCTCAGAAATTTCATGTGTTGAATGAAAACTATTCCACATATAGAAAAGTTATAGGTATTGGCGATAAAGGCTGAGGCTTTGTTAAAAGAGAACTGATTGACTCTTGTTCTAGTGTTAATTTGGATTTCTTATTTTGTCCATTTGAATTGGTTTACTCAATTTCTACTATGTTCCAGCTTCATGGATTTCTAGTATATATGTACATAGTCACATAGCTGGCAGTGTGTTTATGTGTATGCAGACATTATATGCAACACATTACATATAAATACAGGCAAATTCCAACTTATAAATAATCTTCAAAGAGTCATTTGCTGGACAACAACTTAGAAGTCAAAACACATTTAGGAGAATAGACAAAGGCTCTGGAGTCAGAACAACCTCGATTCAAATTCCAATTCTACAACTTACCAGCTGTGTATCCTTGAACAAGTTACTTAACTTTTCTGAGTTAAGTTTCCTTATTGATCAATTTGGGATAATAATATAGTGGACCATAAACTTCAGAAATTCAAATATGTAGATTCAGTCCAAATATTCAGTTAGGACGTTTTCAATGTTTGTTTTTATATATGACTTCCTGCAAATAAGCCCAGCAACTTCATCTGTAAAATTACATGTTGCATTTAAACTCTTCATAATGTTTGACATATTACTGTATGTATCATTCATCTTTACTTATTGCTGTTCAGAGCTGTAATCAAATATGTATATCTTTATATGTGATTCGGGGATTTTTCAAAGCAAACTTCAACTCTATAATTTTTACTTTACTCATTCATTGACTTTAGAATCTAACCTTACATATGATATAAATCTACTTTTCCTCCTTCATAGACTTTTTTTTTTTTACAATTAAATGAGGATTAAATTAGGATAACATACATAGACATGCCAGTACATACCAACTGTTCAAACTCAGGCGTGTATCTCTGCCACATTAAAGGTTAAATAGACAAGTTATCCAACGAATACTCGCCTGGTTAACTCAGGGTGTTCCTAAAATATGCAGTTATTATCTTTGCATTATTCTTTACCGTGAGTTACTTTATTATTTTCACTGATTGACACTTTATATACACGTGTGTATGTACACACGCACACACGACACACACACCCCTGCCGAAGTAACATTCCCCAACACAACTATAGAGACTGACTGGCACTAAAGAACCAGTTTTGATAAGTGTTAAGTATGCTTTTTGGGTAAATCTGATAACTAAGCTACCTTCCATATCCTTGTTTCTACATGAAAACGCCTCCATTGGTATTTGTAGTGTGGGGCACTTGCTACCACTGCTAGACCAAGGCATTGCATAAACCCCACGCCCCCGCCAGCAGCAAATCCCCACCACGTTTGCAGGACCGGATGGTTCCTCTTACTTATTCTTGGAGGCTGGCGGAGGGGTCCTACTCACTCTCACACACACAGAGACACACCCACCCTGGTAAGAGTGAAAACAGTCTCAAAATCTGACATTAGAGGTCCCAGTTAATGTCAACATCTAAAAGTGAAGAATGAGCTAATGGCAGTGTTGTTGCCATCAGTGAGATCATTATTGTTCCAGAAACAAAACTCAGAAAAATCTTTCCAAAAGGATTTTCAAATATAGAATTGAGAAAGCAAAGAAGGCCATAACTTAGAGTGTACACTCTGTCTTCTCTCACCATCTCTCTCTCTCACCTTTAACTTGACTAATAAGACTACTGTAAGCCCTCTGCTTATTCGTACATTGTGTCAAAGTGTCAAGTCCATCAGAAGAGCCCAGGAGACATTAGCTGATGGTGGTGTTGTCATCGTCATTATGAGTCGGAAGAGGTTTCTGTGCCTTAAAATATAACTATGCACCTGCTCCAAGGAAAATCTAAACAGCTGTAGTTCTGCTGGTGGTCATAGAGGAGACCAGTTGTCTCGTCTGAGAACTCAGTTCAGGGATTAGTGAGCAGAACTCAAGGCAGAGAAGCCGAGCGTCCTTCTCTGCCTCCGTCTGACCTTCCCAGTACAGCGTCATTATCTTGATAAATGTGGGTTCCTCCAGCACCTCTTCCATCTATAAGGAAGTTCTCAAGTCCATTCAAAAGCCCAATTATAAATGACTTCTCTCAGCCATGTTTTTCTACTCTTTCTGTGAAAAGCAGAGGAGAAAAGGGCAGGACACTGCCAATAACACCTGATACTGGAAGTAAATAAACTTTCACTGACGCGTGCAACACAAAAGAACATTCTGACAGTTCTTCTTTTTGATGAAATGGACTGCCACATGGGACTGTGAATTGTCAGAGAACATAAGGTAGTGAAAAGTTGAACTTCAGTTTCTTTCAACTTGGAGTTGTTCTTATTGACTGAGAAAAGGTCAACATGTATTTCTGGGTGCACACCTAAGGCAGGGTCTTGGGTCACAGAGAGTTTCAAGGCTGTGGGGCCTGGCTGCTCATGTTGCCCCAGCTCCCAGCAGAGGCCCAGAAGTCAAGCCAAATACCACGCAATCAACAGCCCCCAACAGCAGCGGAGCATGGAGCGTTGGTGCTAGAGAAAACCCCAGAGATCCCTGAATGAGCAGCCCACTCCTTTCATTTCACAGATAAGAAAAATAAATAGTATTTAAATGTTTGCTAAATGAGATAACTGTTGTGTTATTTAAAAAATTCTAGAGTGGATAAGCAGTAGCTGGTGATGAGGGTGTAACAAATCTTCAAGGGAGGAAAAACTTAAAGCTAAGATAATCCTATCAGCTGACTTAACTTTCCTTCCAAACCAATAAATAAAGGAATGCTCATCATTTGACTGTAGCAGTAGAACACCTCACCTGGCTTCCAGAACACTGGAGCTGGGGGCAGCCTGGTTGAGAAGCACAAAGATAAAAAAAAATAGCAGGCTTGTTCTAAAATCAGATTCCTCAGGATCTCCTGTCTTTGCAAACAAGTTGAGGACAAATCCTTCAATAAGCTTGAAGTCCATTACCTCTCAAGTCAACTGCTCTGGTCTTGCTGTTGACATCAGTGTGGGACCAAGTTGCCAGGCTAGCCCACAGAAGCCTCTTAGATTCCCTAGCAGAGCTATTCAGTGTTTTTATTTCCCTCACAGTGCCTTGAACACAGTAGATGCTCCATAAAATTGTGCTGAATGGTGGTTGAGTCCTCCTCATCATCATTTCCTCCTTAAATGTTGAGATTAGTTGGGATAAACATCTCAGTCTCAGAGAAGGAGGAGTAGCCCCCTGGCCTGCTCCATTATCCTCTAGTCAGTGACTGTTCATGTGTTTATGTAAAATGCTCATTGGTCTGCTTTGCTTATTATTCATCATTCATTTATTCTTTCAGTAACTATTGTATTGACAGCACAGTACTCTTTCAGTTAAGTAATTAAGACAAGGTACCTCATCTTCTGCGGAAGCTTCAGCTCCTATGGGGGACTCACTCTGCCCTGCAAACAGGACATACACCCAGGGCAGACCTGGTGAGGACTGGAGCAGGGCCCACTCACTGGCCACTTGCTCCCTGTCACTCTGCCTGCTGACATCTTCGCAGGAGTCTGGGAGAGGCTGCAAAACTTGGTCTAGGGATGGGTAGCAGTTTCTTAGGGGAGGAAGGACAGGATGACAATGTAGGTTCCGTGATTGTATATAATCAGGGGCTTCATTGATCAGTGATCCTGAAATCACCACATGCTCTCTCTTCATTCTCTGCTTCTCATACATATGCTTTCAATATTTTTACTGGGAAAATAAATATCTTCACGTGATAAGTCATAAGGTGTGATGAGATACATATATGTACTCACGTGTAGCTTTCCCATCTACCCTAGATTGCTGATTCCTCCACCCCCTCCCTAGAAGCAAACACTAATATCCTTCAAGGATAATGCTTGAAACAAGTACATACACTCGGGCATGCACACACATGGGTGTGTGTGTGTGTATCCATTTTACACAAATAAAAGCACACTATGTCCACTTTTGCTCCTGGCTTTTGAAAAGTAGTAGTTAATATATAGAACTTAGAGGTCAGCCTCCCAGAACCCAGAGAAGGGTAGAGAAGGGCAGAGGTATATCTGGAGGGACAAATGGGAACCATCTGGCACACCAAGGATGGCACCCAAATGAACAGCAGGCACATAGCCCTGCCGCCCCTCTGGCCCGCTTCTCACTGGCAAAATGTGCTGAGGTGCCTGTCATTGTAGGAGGCATTTACATCATGGTCAGATGCTGGTGGCAGGGGGGCTGACTTCAGGGGAGACGCTGACCACGGCTAACACGGCTTCCTACAGATTCAGAAAGACCACCCACTGCCACACTATTCCTACCTCTAACCCTGTCCCCCTCAGGGACCAGAGGATGCTAATTTGTGGCCACTGCTCAAAGCTTTATGAGCCATTTCCTAAAGGATGCTGACACCGGCTTTGGTAGGATGGTATTAATTTGACCTGCACTTGACCCCTCCCCGAGGAACCAGAGAATGTGGGAGGAGCTCATGAAGGTTCTGGCAGCCCTGCTGGCATTAAAATCCTCACTGAGCTCTGAGCACACTCTTTGTTCTTGTTTTCATCCGTAACTGTTCCTCCCTTCCTTCCCCCACAAATATTGCTCCCTGTAAGTCTCTTCCCAAATTTCCATTCCAAATGATACCATCACTTTTCAGTTCACAAAGCTCAGAGAAGGTAAAAATGAAATAATAAGAGTAAAGAATGATAATAGCTGCCATTTATTCTCATTTCCACTACATGACACAATATTTTTATCCTTCGTTTATAGATAATGAAACGGAGGCTTAGTGTAGTTAAGTAATTTTTCCAAGATCACACAGTTAATAAATGGCATACCTGGTCTCACACCTCAGGCCGCCTGGCCTCTGCTACCTCAGAGACCAAGAAGCAGAGTGAGAGGGCCATGTGGCCACAGCCCTCTCCCTACCAGCTCACACCTGAGTCTGTATCTTCTGAGACCAGATTTTGGGTTGGAGAACTCCCAACTCTTTCTGAAAATTGGCCCGGTGTACCAACAGCTGTTGCTGACAGTCCTGAACAAAGTGTAGGTGTGCCCTGTCCCGCTGGTAGAGGGGGTGGTGTGTCAAAGTCACAGAAAGAACATTGGTTTTGGAGTCCCAGTGGCTGGAGGAACATATCTAGTCTCCACCCCTTTCAGACTGTGCATCGTTGGGCCACTTACTAAACCTCTCTGAGCCTCACTTAGTCTGCTCATCTGAGAACAGTCAGTAATAGTACCTGTGTCACATAATGTTGCCATAACGATTAGGTAAGATAATGTGTATAAAGCCCTTGGCATATCACCTGGAAGATACTAGTTTGTTTCCTGTTTCTCTTTCAAGAAGGGCACGTTTCAGGCCCTCTCCTGGGCATTGGAGGAATCACATCTGCTAGTGACCAGGCAAAGCTACAAGGCCCTCCTAAGGAGGCGTGGCAGGAACGTTCAGGACACAGAGCAGGGACAAGGACCCTCCTCAATTCACATTTCCACAATGACAATATCCTTACTGGCCCTCTTCCCATCTCACCCCTGACCATTGCTGGAACTCCTTGAAAAATCAAATGCCTGTCTCATATGCAGCCACGACCTGCCCCATGTTCTGGGTTCAAAATGGAGACGTGGCATTCTCAGCAAAGAAGGCTTCCTCCATTCAGTGGACCCAACAGTCCTTCCAGGCCTCCACTCAGCAGGCCCCTTCCTGGGGCTGCATCCCTCCCACGAGCCTCTGGGCTATTGCTCAGTGCCGCTCGCCCCAGACTCCCAGGCTGAATCCCTCCGCGGCACTTAGCACAGCATATGGAAGGGATCATCTGTCTGCCTAGACTGTGAGCTTTTTCAAGGCAGACGTGGTGTCATGCCTCTTCGCAGCCCCAGTGTAGAGCAGTGTCTGGCATGTAATCATTGGTAAATTTTCTTTTTAAGTGAACTGTGAGCAACACGAAGCTGAATGAGACCTCCTATCCTCAGCGAGCTGACATCACAGGTGTCCGAGATGGCATTTCCCCACCCTCACGACTTAACAATCAGCACCTGTGTGCTAACTACACAACAGAGGCAAAGGAAAGGGCTGTGGGCCACAGAGGAAGAAAGAGTTGCCATGAATGAGAAACTCAAGCAAGCCTCCATGGATGGAGGCAGCATGTGAACTGGGGCATGATGAGGGCATAGGTGGGACCGGGAACCCTTGCTTCTCAAAGCTCCATGTGGGTTAGACGGTGCAGACACCACATGTGATTTGGGGCCATAGTTTGTGCTCCCCACTGAGGTCTCATATTCGGCAAACTGTTTTGCTTTCTCCTTTTCTCTCACTCACAGGAGACTCCAGGGTCTGCTCCATCTCCAACCCTGATTTTGTGATCTACTCCTCAGTGGTGTCCTTCTACCTGCCCTTCGGAGTAACTGTCCTCGTCTATGCCAGGATCTATGTGGTACTGAGACAGAGGAGACGAAAACGGATTCTCACTCGACAGAACAGCCAGTGCATCAGTGTCAGGCCCAGCTTCCCCCAGCAAGTAAGCACACGGGTGGGGCAGAGGGAAGACAGCACCCCACCCAGAGGCCTCCCAGCCTTGTGTCCAGCAGTGCATGTTTTTGCCTGAACTGCCATGTTGGAGGCACACGTCCGACCCCCACCTTCTAGTCTGCTGGTATTGGCTCTACAGGTAGCAAATCCAATCCAAAAAGTTCTAGGGATAGTCTTCCCTAGAACACATCTTATTTGGCAAGATGATAGGATAGTTACTGGGCATGTTCTGCTTCCCTTCAAAGTCTTTCATTGTCCCCAAATAGCCAAAAGTTCAGGTGTCCTACAGGGTTTAAAGTTTTAGTGTGACAGCTTCCCAAGACTGACTTTTTGACCAAATCACTCATTCCAAAAATCACTGGGGTCCATCTAAATCTCTTGTCCTTATTAGATCAGTCCCTATATCAAGGCATTGACGAGCTGGTAAAACTGGATGCTGATGAGATATCTTTGGATCTTGTTAGGCTGTGAAAAGAAAGGTTATTGCCTCAACAGTGATCTTCCAATTTCTTGGGTTTTAAATTCTGCTTATCCCAGTGCCCAATGTCAAAGTAGTTTACCCATGATGTACTTGAAGCATGGATGGATAAATACCAATTACTTGCAATCTTTTAGGGAAGGGATGGCAGGAATATTATTCAGCCTCTACCTTCATGGAGCTTGGACTCTAAACAAGCAAATAATGCACACTCTCCAACTGAATGGGATGTTTATGAAATGTGAGGTGAAGACAACTGAGCACCCAAATATTGAATATCGTTGAGGTTATGAGAAGAGAGAGATCAATATGCTCAGGAAAGGGGTTCAGAGACAAAGTAAGAACTGCATTTGATCTTTGAATCTCTAGATCAATCTGAGTGAGTGTCAAACTCTCCAAGTTGAAGTCCCAAGGCTTGGATAGAACAAGAATATTGGTCCTCCTGAAACAGGAGGTCAGCGCTGGAGGATGAGAATACAAACATAGTGTATTTAAAGCGTTGTCATCTGTATGGCTCAACTCTGTAGAGCTTAACCCACAACTGTTTCTCCTTCAATCCACCCTAGTCTTCCTGTCTTCGGCTGTACCCCATTCGGCAATTTTCACTAAGGGCCAGATTTCCATCAGATGCCACAGGGAAAATGGTAAGCAAACATGTCTTTAATTGTAGGAAAAGAATAAGAGACCTTTTCTCAAAGATGCTGCCTGGATTTGATTCCACTTCCATCCCCAAATAGGATCTAGCCCCAATCCCACACTTGTATCCACAATATAGAACAGATCTGAGATCCTGCCTGATTTGAGCTTCAGAATAGAAATCACCGAATGATATTCAAAACGCATGTGACTCTTGGGAAAGATCCCAATGACTGGAGCCAACGACTCTTGGATGTGGTATGAGGATGCCATGCAGAGCCACCTGCATTAGAGGGAACCGAGCATCAATAAAACATACATGAGCAGAGCCAAGGAAAGCAGAGAAGGGGAGGCTAATGTGAGACTTTTGAGTGCCCTGTTTGCCATTTCATATGGGTGAAAGCAAGACAATGTCACGGTCATCCTGACCTTTATCCTTCCAATTCAAGCCTGCCCTGCCTCCCTAAGCAAGCCAAATGCCAAATGGAGCCTGAAAGTGTTAAATATAAGACCAGTCCTCTCCCAAAACTCCACAGCCAATTAAATATTGGGAATAAAGTTTCAAAAACCCATAATGAGAAAGGTCTGAGCCTTGTCAACCTTTGTATAGTTAATTAATCACCTTTTACACAAGCCTGGTGTAGCAGAGACTCTTGCTATAAATGATTAAAAATACATATATATGATACACACACACACACACACACACACACACACACACACACAAGGTGTCCTCAAAAAATGTATACAGGGTATCTGTAGATTCTATTACATTTTGAAAATGAAATGTATTTTAGTAAACCCTAGCTTTATAATTATTCCAAGCTGTGTATACATATTTTGGGGGGGACATGCTATATATATAGATAAGAGGTTTAAGGTTGTCTACAGCAGATCCAAGGTCAGAGGAGGTGCCAAGGCTACAAGGAGAAACAGTGGATATTAGAGTATCCACTTGGTTGCTTGGTTGTAAGATGTGAGGTGAAGACAACTGAGTACCCAAATATTAAATGCCTTTGAGGTTATGAGAAGAGAAAGATCAATATGCTCAGGTAACTTGGTTGTTTACGCTACTAAGGAGATATTAGAGAACCAAGAGTCTGGCATTGCCAGGAATGTGGAGAAACAGGTTCTGTCCTGCCATCTGGGAGTAGAGGGCTCTGCCAGCCAGACCCAAAGGAATCCAGTGTTTCCTTGTGTCAGTCTTGGAGGCAGTGATTAGGGTTTGCAGAGCTGAAAAATACACTCACCAATATATAATCTTAAAAGAGTCACTTTCCTTCTACAGGACTGAATTTCTGTATTTGTAAAATGGAGACAAGGTACACTAGGTCAGAGTTCTCAAATCTGAGATTTCCTAAGCATTCCCAAGAATGTGTCCCCAGCCCCCTAGATTCAGAAATAAAGCTTTAGAAGTTAAATATTGTCACTTAAAAGATCACTAGATGCCAGCACAATCATAAACATAATCATGCTCATTCAGATAAAACATAATACGCTTATATTAATTAGTAGAAAAAAAAATCAAAATGAAATTTAAAAAATTTTAAATGCGTTGTGCTAGAATCCCTATGGATACCTCTGTGGAGCACAGTTTAAAAATATGATATCATCTTGAAGGTCCCTTGCACTGATTCATTCAACAGCGTTTCTGAGTGTATGCAGTATACCAGCACTATATGTCTGGAGAATTGGGATTCCTTGACCTAAGGAGAGAGAGTGAGGGTTCTTGGTTGCTGACACTAACTTATGCAGAAAAAGCAATTTACTGGAAGGGTATCAAGTAGCTCAGACTCAATGAGAAGGCTGAAGAACAGCTTTAGAAGATGCTGTTCACACTTAAGGAAGAATCTGGTTAGAAGACCTAGGACACTGGACATCGATGCCACCACTGCTAGAGAATTGTGAACTCTCCCTGCTTTACAAGCTCCAACTCAAGGTCTAAGGTGGGAATCTCCAACTGGCTGGGCTTGGGTCATGTTCCAGAGTTCTAGCTGCCAGGTGGGGAGGTTGGGGAGAGTGAGTGATGTCTTCAGTTATGGGAGTAGAGAAGTTCTGCCTGCTACCGAGATGAACAGTGTCTGATTCTTCAAACATGGAAAGCTCAGATGTTGAGCACACACACATTCCCTCCAAATACCAGAAATACCCACCTATTTTCAGTGTTCCACTCTGAGGCTACTCATTCAAAAGCCATTTTCTCCCAATTTCTTTTCTGTTTTACAAATGAGGCTTAGAGACATTTAATTAACTTGCCCAAAGATACATCTACTAAGGAGATAAAAATCCTGGGTTTTCCTTTATTGTTTTAACTTTTTATTGGGAAAATTTTCAAAAATAAAAAAGAAGAAAAATAAACATAACCAATCCTTCATTAGCCATCATCCAGCTTCAATAATGATCAACTCATGGCCAATCGTATTTCATCTACACCCGCACCTGCATTCACATACACCCACTGGATCATTATGAAGCAAATCCCAAATGTCATAGCATTTCAACCAAAAATATTTCCATAAGACTCTCTAGAGAATATGAACTCTTTTATAAAATACATAATCACAATACCACATCAAACTAGAGAAATTAATAATATCCCCATTTCCCTAATATTAAATATTCAACATGCACATTTTCTCAATTGTCTCATAAATTTTCTACAGTTGGTTTATTTGAATCAAAATTCAAATAAGACCCATATTTTGCAACTGGTAAGTGTTGTTGTCACTGCAATTTATGTGTTGAAGAAACTGAGTAGTTTGTCCTAAGGTGTTTGCTGCTTACATCCCAGTGGTGTCGCTTTACATGTTCCTCTTTACATTGAAGCCATTCTAACTTTAAAAGGCCAGGATAGAATCCTGTGCCTTCCTCCTCTCCAGGGATTATTGTGATTCTCAAACATTGTATATGTAGTACATACTTTTTAGTGTCAAGTCAGAAGCAGATTTCACTTACTTTAACTTTCCATGGTCCCGCCACTCTCAGGTACGCCCTCTACAGGTTTCACGCGATGTTGGATTCCCCTGCCTTTGCTGCTTTCTCTTTTCCTTTCAGGAGCATTCAGAAGATAAACAATATCCCCAGAAATGTCAGGACCCTCTCTTGTCACACCTGCAGCCCCTCTCCCCTGGCCGGGCACACATGGAGCTGAGGCGTTACTATAGCATCTGCCAAGATACTGCCTTTGGGCCACCAGGCTTCCAAGAGGAAGGAGAGTTGAAAAAGGAAGGGAGCACGCAGAACTCGCTCAGCCCCACCATGGCACCCAAGCTCAGCTTAGAGGTTCGAAAACTCAGTAACGGCAGGTTGTCGACATCCTTGAAGCTGGGGCCCTTGCAACCTCGGGGAGTGCCACTTCGGGAGAAGAAGGCAACCCAGATGCTGGCCATTGTGCTTGGTGAGTTTGGATCAGGTTGAGCTGAGTCGGGTTAGATTGAGTTGGGTTAGGCTGAGTTCGGTGCAGCTGGCAGAGGGTTAAGGAAACCACATTTGACAGAAATTGGAAATCCAATGACTTTAATATTTATAAATGTGTATAATGCAACTGAAAAGGGTTTGTGTATGAATGTTAACTGGTGGAAATCACAAGACCTAAACTGAAATTTATGAAACATGAAACTCAGCACGTTACCTAATTGAGCTGTGTTTATCCATTGTGTTTTGTTGTCTATCACATGGACTTATAATAATGGATAAATCAAATAGTAAGTAAGATGATGATTAAGTAAAATGTATGGCACACACCAGATATTTAATCAATGCCTACTCTAAAATATTAAGTAAAAAAAAGGGAGGGGATGCATAAGACTACAGTCATGTGGTATGATAACATCTAGATTATTTTAAATACAGAGGAGGGAAAAAAACACCCTGAAAACTAATTCACCATGATGTCAAAAGTGATTGACTTTGAGTGGTGGGTGGTTATTTTTCTTCTTTCTATTTTTCTGCATTTACCAAGTTTTCTATAATGTTTAAAATCAGAGCTAGTTTTTATAGTAGAAAAATATAACATTAAATAAATATTCATTTATTTAAATTTAAAAATTGATAAGTCAGAGGTACCATATAGAGTTAATGAAGGAAATTCATCCTCTTTATTATCACTGACAAACCTTACATTTTCATACCTCAGGGACTTTATGGGACCCCCTAGATGTAATCCCCTCAATAGCAAGAATTGTGTCAATTGGGTCTTTAGGGCCTCTTTCCTGTCAGTGCCTAAGATCATGTCTTGATGGCTAGACATTAAATAAATAATTGTTTTAAATTGAGAAGTAGAGAAAAAACTAGTAAAGCACTATCTAAAGATCAAACTAGAAAATTGATCTAGAAACAAAGGTCTAAGATGAATCAAAGGCATTTTGATGTTCTCTCATCAAAAAAAAAAAAGTGGCTAATCACACCTACTTCACAGGGTTGGTTTAAAAATTAAATGGGTATGTAAAACTTCTGGCATAGTAGCCAGCATACAGAAACAAGCATGAGTCATTTTCATGTTATAACAAACGAGTGAGGGAGCCTGTTACCCAGTTTTCCTCTTCCTTTGCTCCCTAGGGACCTTCATTGTCTGTTGGCTGCCCTTCTTTTTGACCCACGTTCTCAATACCCACTGCCCAGCATGCCACGTGTCTCCAAAGCTTTACAGAGCCACCACGTGGCTGGGTTACGTGAACAGCGCCCTCAACCCTGTGATCTATACCACCTTCAACATTGAGTTCCGCAAAGCCTTCCTCAAGATCCTGTCTTGTTGAAGGAGAAGAGAGAACACTTCCTGTGTCCACCCTTAGCTGCCATGCCGTTGGGCCACTGGCCAGGGCCTGCTCATAAAAGCAGTGCCATGACCTCTGGCGTGTGGTAGGAAGAAGATTGCTGGAGCCCGGAAGTCTCTGAGTGGCAGGTGCAACCAACTGCTTCCTCCAAAACAGAATGTTGCACCTCCCCAGCTAAAATCTGACTTCATCTTGGCAATCTTCAAATGGTTTGGAGGGCCCCTGAGTGATAAGCAATAATTCCTAAAGAAGCTGATAAAACATGATTCTACACATACATAAAATCATCATCGGAAGCATGATTCATTACACTGAAGGAAAAATGAACAGATCTCATCATTCTCAACTTGCCAGGAGTCCTTGAAATCTCAGCCAGTAAGCCATCTTGCAGAACAGACAGTTTCTCTTCCTTCAAACCTCTAATTAACTGTCAGGCTAACCTTGTGCTTATGTGGGCCCACTCCTTTTTGGTTATTCCTTTCATTTATCGTATCCGAAAATATAATGGCAAGGCCAATGCTGCTACCTCTTCATGGACTCTGATTGGCTACATTTGGTGAGGGACGTCACTCACCCTGAAGAAGAGACAGTGTCCCACATTGGGATCTAGGCTTCATTTCAACCCTCGCTACCCCTTGTATTATAGCTCTAGCTCAGAAGGCCCTTTGAGTCCATCCCCTTATATTCAGAGTCTCAACTCCAGAGTAATTCAAGATGAGGGTGTTAAGTGAAGAAGGAATGACAATTCCCACTATAGTATCACTCTTTAAAAAAAATTTTTTTTCCTTCATTGATATTAGAGAGAGAGAGAGGAAGGGAGAGGGAGAGAAAGATAGAAACATCGATGAGAGAGTATATCAGTTGGCTTCCTCCTACATGCCCCCCACTGGGAGTCAGGCCCACAACCTGGGCATGTGCCCTGACCGGGAATCAAACCGGCGACCTCTTGGTGCATGGGTCGATGCTCAACCACTGAGCCACACCAGCCAGGCTATAGTGTCCCTCTTGAACCTTGTGGTTTAAAACATGCCTTAGATATGCTTTTCATAATGCTATAAGGTTTTCCTCCCCAGATATCTCCATCTCCTGTTTAACAGAGAGCCAATACTTTCAGACCCTAAAACTCATTAAGTGTCTGCAAAGTGCCTGTCACCTCCCAGGTTCCAGATATATGACAATGAATAAGACAGATCCTGCCCTCAAGGAGCTCACTACCTGCTCCTGTGTTTTCTCATTTACTTGTTGAAGGGTGGCCAGGGACTCACCTGGACTGCCGGAGGACCTCAGAACTGAGGGCACCAGGCAGGGTGGCTGTCCAAAGCCATCAAATGGACAGTCTTTGAAAAGTCCTAGCACAGATCCTAAACATCACCATTCCAACAACTGAGATGAAAGGTATATAGAAATAATGTGTAAATGTCATTCAAAATTGCGTTTAGAAGGAACTTGAATATTCTCATCACTTACCTTTTCACCTTCAGAAGCTATTTCTTATTGATTACAGGATTAACATACAAATTGTGAATAATTTATGAAATGTTATCCTCCTGAACCTCAATAAATTTACTGTTAGCTTTTAGTGCAAAGGCATGACATACCTACTGCAATGCTATTACACTTTAAAGTGCACAAGAAATTTACAAGGAATTCAAGGTGTCCTTTTCCCCGTTCCTCTAGCCTTTAAGTGTACAGTTCATAAGAAGGAAATATTTACCCTTGGTGAGTCAGTTACCTGTTACTCCTAAGTGCTTTTTTTAAATACATGTTTTTATTGAGTTCTTAGAGAGAGAGAGATGGAAACATCGATGTGAGAGAAAAACATCGATTGGCTGCCTCCTGCACGCCCCCTGCTGGGGATCGAGCCCGCATCCCGAGCATGTGCCCTGACTGAGAATCAAACTGGGACCTCTTAATCCACGGGATGATTAAGCCACACCAGCCAGGCCGTAAGTGCTTTTAATGCCAGCATTTTAAAATGTTATTGTCACCCTGGCTGGTTTGGCTCAGCGGTTAGAGCGTCGGCCTGCGGTCCAGAGAGACCCGGGTTCGGTTCCCGCTAAGGGCATGTACTTCGGTTGCAGTTTGTCCCCGGCCCTGGTTGGTCGCACGGGTGGCAGCCACTCGATGTGTCCCTTTCACGTCGATGTTTCTCTCTCTCTCTCTCTTCCTCTCTCTCCCTCCCACTCTATCTGGACAAAAATGAGAAAATGTCCTCGGGTGAGGATTAAAAAAATAAATAAATAAATAAAATAAAATGTTATTGTCTATAACAGTGTTTATATTGTAACTCAGTAAGGAATTCTGACTGTCCACTAGTTCTTGTACCTTGTGTCATTTAACTCAGTAGGTTTATGGTGCAAGCAGAACTGGGGACTGAGATTATTAAATATCTGAAGAAGTAAAAGTACATGATTTCTAAGTTTTTCCATGTAAAATCAACAGCAAACAGGTTTGACAGTGCGGTAAATATTACAGAATTCTGTGTCAAAATCAGAATTCTAGGATAGAAACAAAAACAGCATGAGTATTAATATATTTGTGAGGAATGATAGCAAATATTTTGTATTCTCTCTTTACATCAAGTCATTTAACCCTAATGATAACCTTAGCAAGATAAACTCCATTTGTAGATGAGGAAACTAAGGCAGAGGGAAGTTAAGAAATTTGCCCCAAGTGAAATATATTTCTATCCAATTCCCAAGCCCATGCAATTAACCACTTCCTCCCTCCAGAGAGTTAAAGGGGTGGGAAGAAACAGGTGGGAAGAAAAAGGTGGAACAAGATCCCTGGGAGAGCCTCACTGTACTCCACCCACCTCCACCTCTAGGTTTCCTAAGAACCCAGCTCAAGGCATTACTCTCCCCCTCCTGCCAAGTTCGATTTCTGAAATAGTCGAATGGGAAATTCATAATCTATTTTTATAGAACCATGGAACAGTCCTTAGAGTGTATTTGGTTTTATCCTCTCCTTCATTTACAGAAAAGGAAACTGAGGCCTAAAACTGGTGTTCCGTGTTGGTTAACCACAGACAAACACTCAAATCTGCTGAATTCTAGTTCAGAGCTCTCTCCTGAGAGCCCTATAAAAACTATGAACTCCATACAAATAGAAGGAGAAAGTCATATTGTCAACTCAACCATAAACTGAGAGGTACTTTTTCCCTAGACAGTGTCAATTAGGAGACAACATTCCCTTCCCAGAATTTCCTTCTTGTCCAGGAAGAATCTCCTAGGGGAATCCCAAGCACTCACTTCAGCCTCCTCATCCTAGGATTCTACATTCTGCCTCCTCTGTCTCTACAGTTCCTACATGATCCAGCAAACCTAACCTCAGGGCTCACTACTCGCAAAGCCAGCAAGGTCAAAAATCCCAGGAGAGATGTTGGCCTGAATAAAGCAGAGCAGAGTTCTTGGAGCAAACCAAGTGTGGGGCCCAATGTAGCCTCATATCTACCTATACTATTTGAGTGAAATGCAAATAGTATGGAAATCCAAATAGATTACAACCAACCTTCAATTTGAGACCTTAAGGAAATATTTCCTTCTTCCAGGACACCATGCTCCAAAACTCCATTATTCATTTATTAAATCAATCACTTATTCAGTAAATGTTGATTGGTTGCCTTCTATGTGCCAGGCAATTGAAGAAGACATAGTCCTTGACCCCATGGGGGAGACAGGATTCATGTGCATGGTGATGACATGTCAATAGTAAAGGGAATTCATGGTGTTTGGAAGTCTCAAATTCAGCCTTGAGAAGGCTTCCCAGAGAAGCATTGTCAGGATTGAAACATCATTAAAGAGTAAAGGGTATTCCAGGCATAGGAAACCTCTGAAGAGATAAAGATAAAACAAGCAAGGAGTATGCAAGGAGTCTCAGATGAGCCCATCTGGCCACAGAGAAGGGATCCTAGCGATAAGGCAGGAAGGGAAGGGAAGGGAAGGGAAGGGAAGGGAAGGGAAGGGAAGGGAAGGGAAGGGAAGGGAAGGGAAGGGAAGGGTATCTTTGGAGACCTCCTCCAGCTTTGCTCAGGTACCGATGGTGGTAACGCCTCTCACAGAAGACTTCTAGATCTTGCCTCCACTTCCCTCCATGTGGGCAGCACACATTATAGAACAACCATCACTGACTTACTTAATTACTTATTTCTGAGCTACAGTGAATTTCAACAAATTCAAAATTCAATTTCAATTCTTCTTTTGCTACAAGATGGGGAATGGCTACTTGAATAAAGGTAGAATCATAGATGGTCAAAATT
The DNA here is from genome assembly GCA_030848825.1 of Tadarida brasiliensis. NCBI lineage: Eukaryota > Metazoa > Chordata > Mammalia > Chiroptera > Molossidae > Tadarida > Tadarida brasiliensis. Next base: position 68,932,263 of record CM061260.1, read on the forward strand.
AAGACAGTTCCGAGAGTTTGGGTCTGAAATCAAGGGCAGTCAAGCAAAGAAATTTGTTTTCCTGAATGTGTGGGTCAACTAAGCAGAGAGGCAAAAAGGTTAAGGGATTCTCTCAGAACTGGCTATTTCCTGGAGGTCCTGACTCCCAGGCCTATGCTTTGGTTCTTCCATTTCTGCTGACATCAGAAAACTGAAAAAGCTTAATTTGAATCAACACAGAGAGCAGAGAGGGAATGACAGGCAATTAACTTGATTCCTCCTTTCTACCTAAGTCTCTCCTCATCAGGAAGGGAGTGAGTTTCCATGACTACCTCCTGACACAGAGACTCAGTCGAGGGTGATGCCGGTGTCAGCTCAGCTCTGTATCACACACTGGCAGAGGCGGAACCTGGGAGCCTGTGCCAAGCATAAGACCTGGGACCTCTTGCTCCACCCATTCTCACCTCAATTAATCAGCCAGTTTCCATCACTGTACATCAAGTCCCTGCTCTGTGCAGAGTCTGCTGGGTACTGGGAGGAGAGAGAGCTGGGTATAGGCCTCTGAGGATGGATGTTCCCTGGGAGGGAGCTGAGCTGAACCCCCATAGAGAAAGACAATGAGCAGAAATAAGTCAAGGACTGGAGTTCTAGGGCTAACATGGACAAGTGACCTTGAGCAAGTATTTTAACCTCTATGAACTTCAACTTCCTCTTTAGTAAAATGGGAGACCTGAAGGCCTAACCTTCCTCATTAAACCATTTAACATTTAGGTAATATCATATACTAGAAGTGTTTGTCAACCATAAAACTCTAAAACATGTAAGAGATTATTATTATAATTGATATTAGTATTATTATTTTCCCTCTAAGCAGCTGTTTCTATCATACCTCTCTGGTTCACAGCCCACCTTCCTTTCTCTTTGCTGATTCTCTAATTGTCTCAAGTTATTAGTGCAGTCTGTTGAGCCTCCTGCATGAAATCTGATTTTTCTCTTATCTTTTATTCCCTAAATGATAACTGGCTGAATTTTTAGTCAGATTCTTAAGCAAATGGATAGTCCCAACAGGGCATCGTTCCCTTGTTTACACAGCAAAGTGCCCAAATATGGCATGATCTAGCACCAGGCTGATGGCTGATACTTGATACTAAAGGCAACTTAAGGGCCCCTGTTTCTCTCCTGGCCAGGGAATGAAAAACAGAACACATCCGTTCCTCAAGACTTTCCATCTTTGTTTCTCATGACGTCTGAGCCTAACACCCTCTCCTCTTACTCCATCTCTTTTTTTTTGAATCCTCACCCAAGGACATTTCCATTGATCTTTTAGATAGAGTGGGAAGGAGGGAGGGAGAGAGAGACAGAGAAGCATGGATGTGAGAGAGACACATTGATTGGTTGCCTCCCTCACGACCCCAACCAGGGTAGGGGATCAAACCTGCAATCCAGGTACGTGCCTTTGACCAGGAATCAAACCTGTGATTCTTTGCTCCACAGGCCGACACTCACTGAGCCAAACTTGAGCCCAACTGGCCAGGGCTCTAACTCCATCTCTTCTTGCCTGAGAAAAGTTCATTGGGTATAGTGCCTTAGTTACCTAGGTCTGCTGTCACAAATTACCACAAACTGAGTGACTTAAAACAACAGAAACTTATTCTCTGACAGTTCTGAAAGCTTGAAGTGCAAAACCAAGGTGTTCGCCTGGCCATGCTTTCTCTGAAGACTGTAGGCGAAGCTCCTTCTTTGACTCTTCCTAGCTTCTGGTGGTTGCCGGCAACCCTTGGTGTCCCTTAGCCTGGGGCAGCCTAAATCCAAACCCTACTTCCGTATTCACATTGTGTTCTCTCTGTGTGTCTGTATCCAAATTTATGTCTTCTTATAAATCATTGCATTAGGTCTCACCCTAGTCCAATATGACCTCATCTTAACTTGATTACATCTGCAAAGACACTATTTCAAAATAAGGTCACATTTCAAGTTCCAGGGGTTAGGACTGGAACATATATTTTGGGGACACACAAATCAATTCTTCAAATGTGGTGAGAGTGTTCTGAAAGAATAGAACTTGGGACTTGATGAATTAGGGAAATGTACAAAAACTATGTCATTCAGAATATAAGAGGTCAGATTTCAGCCCCTTTAGTGATCTGAGCCAAGTCTGTAAACTTCTTGGAGCTCAGCTTTTTTATGAGTGATGTCTGGATTCCTCAACTATGATAAGACAAGCTAAAAATAATTCTAGAAGGCTATAAATCATTTTCTGAGTCCTAAAAACCTACAAACAGGCTTATAAAAGTCAAAACTGTAAAGGCAATCCTTAGTTGCTTCTCTGTGCCTTAAACAGGGGTGGGGTGGGATTCAACAGCAAACTCACTGTGGCTGAGGAAAGCTAAGAGGGAATATCATGCAGTTCTCCTACCCCGTGTAGCACCACTCCACTGACTAAGGTGGAAGACAGTGTTTTTCCCTTTGAGAAAAACTGATATAATTGTCGTACATTATGCTTTGAGCAGATTCCATATTAAAGCCCTTTAAAAAGCATGCAATTTATCACAACTTATCATCATGGGCTTTGAGAGTTGAAAGGAACTTTAGCCCAGTCCCCTAGTTATTATATAAATTCTCTCTAACATCTCTGACATATGAGCACCCAGCTGTATTAAGGAGCTGGCTCACTTCTTCCCAAGACATGTGACAGGTTATCCTTCAAAGGAGTCCTCCCTCCTTTAAGCCAAAATCTGCCTTCCTATAATATTCATCTTTTGGTCCCTATTCTCTCCTTTAGCACAGACACCTCTATTCCATCTTCCCAATGACTGCCTTTGTGGAATTAAAACAGTTATTTAAGGTATCCCTATATTTCTACTTAAAGTAACATTTTCTTACACTCTCCATCTTGGTTGCTTTATTCTGGATGTAGCCATATTGTTAGTGTTTCTTTTAAAATATGAGGCCCTTGCCCAGCTGGTGTGGCTCAGTGGCTGAGAATTCACACATGCACCAAGAGGTCACCAGTTCAATTCCCGGTCAGGGCACATGCCCAGGTTGTGGGCCAAATCCCCAGTGGGGGGCATGCAGGAGGCAGCCAATCGATGTTCTCTCTCATTGATGTTTTTATCTCTCTCCCTCTCACTTCCTCTCTCTCTAAATCAATAAAGAAAAAACACTTAAAATTTTTTTTTTTTATCCTCACCTGAGGACATTTTTTCATTTTTTGTGCAGATAGAGTGGGAAGGAGAGAGAGGGAGAGAGAGAGAGAGAAACATCGACGTGAAAGGGACACATCGAGTGGCTGCCACCCGCACGACCAACCAAGGCCGGGGACAAACTGCAACCGAAGTACATGCCCTTAGTGGGAACTGAACCCGGGTCTCTCTGGACCGCAGGCCGACGCTCTAACCGCTGAGCCAAACCGGCCAGGGCTAAAAAAATTTTTTTAAATGCCTAATGGATAAGTTTAGTGGAATAAGCCTTAGGGATCAACACCCATACGTGAAGGAAGTGGGATTCGGCAAAGGGAGGAGTTGAATTGTGATGCAGTCACACACAAAACTCAGCCATCCAACAGGGAGTTCTGGAGGGGCCAGGGACATTTTGGCCCCAGCCATGAATTGGATGTGGGATACCTCTGAGAAGAGGGGTGACCGGCATGGAGGCTCTCTTCAGTCAACATTCCTAAGCAACTGGGAAAACAAATTCTTCAGTCCTGAAGGGGGGATCTGAGTGGCACACCATGGAGTATGTGGTGGACCACTATAGTTTACCCTTTATGTCATTCGGCTTCACAAATTTCTTCATAAATAAAATTATATAAACAGCTTCATCAGGAATCTAGTTGGCTTCTCTTCCTGTGGAAGGTTAGTGGGATGGACTGCAATCTCAAGGCCAAAGTAATTCTCCTCATTGCCCTCTATTACTGCTCCCTATTGATTAGCACTCTACTGGTCTCGGTGGTTTAGCCGGTCGAGTGACTCTGAGGAACATGTTGCCTTTCTCAGGTCATGGCTGCTGCACTTATCCATATGCCATCAAGATTAAACAAGGGAACACAAAGTGACACCTCAGTGGATTATCCCAGTACCAAATATATTCTTCCCTGTCCCCACTCCACAGCAGCATCCCTAACGTCTGACGATCAGAATTCAATTATCTTTGCCAGGATGCTCCATCACTTGCCTGTTGGTCTCCCAGCACAAAGAGTTCCAAATGACTAGGTGGAAGCCATACTTAAAGCTTAATGGGATTTGTACATCCTAGTGGACATATTCTTCCTTTAAGAACAAGGACCTCTATCTCAGAAAGTTAAACAGAGCATTACTATACGATCCTGCGATTGTACTCCTAGATATATACCCCCAAAGAACTGAAAACAATACTTGCATAGAAATGTTCATAGCAGCACTATTCATGGTGGCCACAAGTTTGGAAAGAATCCAAATGCACATCAGCAGATGAATGGATAAACAAATGTTGGTATATATATAGCATTCAGCCATAAAAGGAAATGAAGTACTGATACATACTACAATGCAGACGAACCTTTAAACATTATGCTAAATGAAAGAAGCCAGATACCAAAAATCACATATTGTATGATTCCATTTATATAAAATATCCAGAATAGGTAAATCCACAAAGACAGAAAAAAGTTTGGTGGTTTCCAGGGGTAGGAGGAGAGGGAATATGGAGAATAACTGTTCAATGGGTACACAATTTTGTTTAGGATAATGAAAATGTTTGGAACTAGATATAGGTAGTGGTTGAAAAATAGATAGAGGTACTACTACATGCTACTTAATTGTTCACTTTAAAATGGTTAATTTTAGCCCTGGCCTAGTGGCTTGGTTAGTTGGAGCATCGTCCTGTCCACAAGAAGGTTGAAGTTTTGATCCCCTTGAGGTGCATGCGGGAGGCAGCTGATCAATGTTTCTCTTTCTCTCTCTTTTCCTCTCTCTCTAAAATCAATTTTTTTAAAAACATATTGAGGGAAGGGGGTGGGCAGGAAGAGATTAACCAAAGAACATATATGCATATATACATAGCCCATGGACACAGACAATAGTGAGGTAAAGGCCTGGGGTAGGATGGGAGCCAGGTGGAGGAGGGTAAGGGAGAAAATGGGAGACATCTGTAATACTCGCAACAATAAAAACTAACAAACAAACAAACATATCCTCAGGTGAGGATTAAAATGGTTAATTTTATGTAATGTGAATTTCACCTTAACACATTTTTATTCTTTTCAAAAGAAATAAAAAATACAAAGACCTAAAATTTCCATGTTCTTGAATTAAAAGACTCAACATTGTTAAGATGACAGTTCTCTCCAAATTAATCTATATATTAATATTTAATGCAATCTCTCTCAAAACTCCAAAAGACCTTTTTTCCAGAAACTACAAGCAGATTGAAAAATTTAATGGAAATGAAAAAGATCCAGAATAGCCAAAATAATTTTTGAAAAGCAGAAGTTGGAGAATGTATACTTCCCTATTTTAACATTTACTATAAAGCTACAGTTGTCAAGACAATATGGTATTAGAATAAATATAGATATACATATCAGTAGAACAGAATTAAAAGTCTAGAAAGAAATTCTTATATTCATGGTCAATTGATTTTTAACAAAGGCAGACTGTTAGAGAAAGGTGAGCCTTTTAAACAAATGTGCTAGGACAATTGTATATGTATATGCAAAAACATGAATTTTTTTCTTTTTCTTTTTCTTTTTTTTTATCCTCACCCAAGGACATTTTTGCATTTATCTCCAGATAGAGCAGGAGAGAGAGAGGGAGGAAGAGAGAGAGAAAAACATTGATGTGAGAGAGACACATCGAGTGGTTGCCACCCACACGACCCCAACTGGGGCTGGGGACAAATTACAACCGAGGTATGTGCCCTTAGCGGGAACCGAACCTGGGACTCTCTGGTCTGCGGACCGATGCTCTAACCACTGAACCAAACCAGCCAGGGCGAATTTTTTTTTTAAACTTATCTTTATTGTTGAACGTGTTACAGATGTCCCTGCTTTTTTCCTCCTCCCTGTTCCCCTCCTGCCTTCCCCACACTATTGTCTGTGTCCACTGATTATGCATATAGGCATATAAGTTCTTTGGTTGATCTTTTCCTGCACCCCTACCCCCTTCCTTTGAGGTTCATCAGTCTAACAACCAATTTGTACTTCTTAATTTCTTCACCTTTTTCATCCACCCCCCGCAGCCCTTTCCCATCTAGCAACCAACAAAAAGTTCTCTGTATCTATGAGTCTGTTTCTATTTTGCTTGCACATTTTGTTTGTAGATTCAATTGTTGATTGATATGTATTGATTACCATTTTATTGTTCATATTTTTGATCTTCTTCTTCAAGAAGACCCATCAACATTTCATACAATACTGGTTTGGTGGTGATAAACTCCTTTAGCTTTATCTTGTCTGGGAAACTCTTTATTTGACCATTGATTCTAAATGATAGCTTTGCAGGATAGAGTAATCTTGGTTGTAGGTCCTTGCTTTTTATCAAGTTGAATATTTCTTGCCACTCCCTTCTGGCTTGCAAAGTTTGTTTTGAGAAAGTGGCTGACAGTCTTATGGGAATTCCCTTGTAGGTAACGAACTGCTTTTCTCTTGCTGCTTTTAAGATTCTCTCTTTGTCTTGAAACTTTTGCATTTTGATGATGATGAGTCTTGGTGTGGACCTCTTTGGGTTCATCTTGTTTGGGACTCTCTGTGCTTCTTGGACTTGTATGTCTGTTTCCTTCACCAAGTTAGGGAACTTTTCTGTCATTATTTTTTCAAATAGGTTTTCAATTTCTTGCTCTCTCTCTTCTCCTTCTGGCACCCCCATGATGCAAATATTGTTATGCTTGAAGTTGTCCCAGAGGCTCCTTACACTATCCTCATTTTTTTGGATTCTTTATTCCAAATTGATGGTTTGCTTCTTGGCTTCACCTACTCTACTACTGATTCCCTGTAAATTATTCTTTAGTTCAGTTAGTGCATCCTTCATTTCTGACTGGTCCTTTTTTATGCTCTTGAGGTCCTCACTAAGTTCCTTGATGTTCTCACTAAGGTCCTTGAAATTCTCACTAAGTTCCTTGAGCATCCTTATAACCAGTGTTTTGAAACCTGCCTCTGTTAGATTGCTTATCTCCATTTCGTTTAGTTCTTTTCCTGGAGTTTTGTTCTTTTCTTTCATTTGGGACATGTTTCTTTGTCTCTTCATTTTGGCTGTCTCCATGTGTGTGTTTGTTTCTATGTATTAGGTAGAGTTGCTATGTCTCCTAGGCTTTGTAGGGTGGCCTATTGTAGTAGGTGTCCTGTTGGGTCCAGTGGTACAACCTCCTTGGTCATCCCAGCAGGCCCTCGAGGTGCAACCTCCATGTTAACTGTCCACCCTTCTGTTATAATTGAGTCTTAATTGCTGTTGGCATGCTAATGGGAGGGATTTACTCAGGCTGATCAGCTTCAAAGACTGGCTGTGCCCACTGACCACTAACCTCTGACTACCTTGGAGGATCAGCTGTGCAGGGCCCACCACACAGTGCAAGACTTACTTCAGCAGGGCTCTGGTACCCACTGAGTCTACTCCTTGAGTGTGTCACTTGTGGAGGTGGTTGGGTAGTGGTGCTTCGACATGGTCTGAAGCTGTCCACTGGGTGTGCTGGCTCTGGGGCAAATCAGCCTCTGCCTGTGTTCTACCTGGGGCCACCAGGCATAAGCTACAAAGCGATCTACAGATGGCTGCTTCTTGTGCTGGGCTTGGAGGTGCCTAGGCAAAGCCAAGCTGTGAACCATGGCTGGCTGTTTCTACTGCCAGGCCTGGGGCCAGTTAGTTAGAGATATGGGGCTCACTGAGGCCAGCTGCTCTTTGTTTAAAAGAGTGTAGGAAAATCTGAAGCAGGAGCCAAGACAGGCCAATCCTATGGTAAAGCCACTGGAAACAGCTTCGGTGGGCCTGAAAGTTGGGTGGTGCAGGGCCTCTGGGAATCACCAGAGTGGGAGAAACAGTGTGAGCCAGGTTGATGAGTCCCAGCTATGGTGCCTGCCCCATGAGGAAAAAGCTCACCAAAGGAACAACAGCCTCCACCAGCACATCTGTCCAGGAGAAAGCTGCCTCTCCAGCTCTCGCCCTGATGCCAAACAAGTCACTTCTTCCCTGCATGTCTCTGGTGCCTTTTAGCTGCCTCCCCCATACTGGAACCTGGAGGGAATGGGTCGAACTAAGTCCGCACGTGGGCCCTTTAAGGGGAACGGCCTGGGACTTCAGGAACCTCAACCTCCCTCACCCTCAATTCCTACTGGTTTTTACAGCTGGAAATGATGGGGACTTCTCTTCCTGGCACTGGAACCCTGAGCTGGGCACCTGGTGTGGGATAGGGACCCCTCACTCCTCAGGGAGGACCTTCACAGCCCAGGTAGCCCCCTGATTTTTATCCGCCACACGTGGGTGTGGGACCAGCCCATCGGCGCCTCCGCCCCTCCTACCCGTCTCGATGTGGCTGCTGCTTTAATTTCGTAGTTGTAGGACTTCCATTCAGCTCTGTCGGGCAGTTCTGAATGATGGTTGTTCTGTAGTTTAGTTGTCATTTTGATGTGGTTGTGGGAGGAGGAGAGACCACGTTTACCTACACCACCATCTTGACCAGAAGTCCAAAAACATGAATTTAAGCCCATAACTCACACCATACCCCAAGTGTAATAACTCCATTCTGACCCTCAGTTACTGCACATACACACCCTGGCAGTTTCTTTTCTGTAAACATAAGGGCCTTGAGACACCCAAAGAAAACTATAAAGATAAGGGGTTGAGGATGGCCTTGGGAAACTCAGAGAAATCATGAGAAAAAAGAGATTAATAGTTACCCTGCTCCTCTCCCCCCTTCTCTGTATCAGCCCCCCTTAACGGTGCCAAAAGCGGCGCCAAGAGAACGTAGTTTTTTTTCTGTAGTTTGTGCCTTTAAAAGCAGGCAACAAAGAAGGCTCGGGGCTGAGGATTTGGGGAAGCTGTACCCCCCCAGCCCGCCGGTGTAACAGCCCACCGGTGTAATAAAATGCTCCTTTACAATCCGGCCGTGCGTCTCTGGTTATCTCTCTGACACGTTACAACACCAAGGTTAACTCAAAATGCATCATATAATTAAATATAAACACTAAACAATAAAACTTTAAAAGAAAACATAGGTGAAAATCTTTTCAACCTGAGGATAGGCAAAGATTTCTTAGCCATGACACTACAAGCACGGTAAAAAAGAAAAAAAATGATAAATTAAACCTCATGAAAATTCAAAACTTTGCAATTCAAAAGACACCACTTAGAAACAGACTGGCTTGCAAAATATTTTCAAAACACATACCTATTAGGAGACTTGTATCCAGAATATACAAAGAACTCTTACAACTCAACAATAAGACAAACAATTTTAAAAACTGGCCAAGTATTTTAATGGCCATTTTATTAAAGTAGATATAAAAATTATTTATAAACACATAAAAAAAGATGTGCAAAATCATTTTTCATTACAGACAGACAGTAACAAATGTGGAGAGGAAGCAGGAAATGGGAATCCTCATACTTTGTTGACAGGAATGTAAAACGATTGGAAAATGGTTTGGCAGCCTCAAAATGTTAAACATAAATTTACCATATCAGCCAGTTATCCCGCTCCTGGGCATCTGCCCAAGCGAAATGAAAACAAATATCCACACAAAGACTTGCACACTAATATTCTTTGCAGCATTATTCATAATAGTGAAAAGTTGGAAACGCTCCAAATATCTATCAATTGAGAATGGATGGGCAAAATATGGTGTATCTATACAACCAAATATTATTTAACAATGAAAAGTAACAAACCAGTGATAGATCCTATGACATGGATAAATGTTGGAAACATTGCATCAAGTGAAAGAAGCAAGACACAGAGAATACATATTGTATAATTCCAGATGTCCAGAAAAGGCAAATCTGCTGAGACAGAAAGTAGATTAGTGGTTGCCTGGGGCAGGGTAGGGGGAATGGGACTTAACCATAAATGGGCATAAAGATCTCACTGAAATGATACAAAACTGATTTGTTGTGATGGTTGTACAACTTCGTAAACTTATTAAAAATTATTGAATTATACACTTGAACTAGGTGAATTATATGCTCTGGAAAGTATGCCTCAATAAAGTTACTTTATTAAAAAAAAAAAAAAAAAAAAAGGACAAGGATCTCTAAATCTGCAGCATCCAGAATTGCAGGGACAAGAGGTACAAAATTCCTCAAGTGGGTCAGGGGCACTTCTAATTCCACTTCTTGTTTCCCAGATGCATGTATTCCACTGGTTGGATCAGCAACATATAATGGTCTTTGATTTAGAGTGTATACTGTGTCTGAAGGCTGGTACACCATCATCAGAAGGTATGATCTCCATGCTGATGCCTCAGTTGTGCAGCCAACAAGCTGTTTGTTGCACATTCCATTAGGCGAGTAGTTTCTGGGAGGTGTGATGTGTGATAGAAGCAGTGGGTCTCATGGTCGTGTGCACACAGACATACCCCCATTGATAAAAGCAATTACCTTTGTCTGATGCAATGTTTGGCAGTATTCTCTGCCAATGAATCAAATGCTACATAAGCACTGTCTAGCTGAAGTTGTATGAGTAGGGAAAGTAAGTCCATACTGGAATATGTGCCAATTCCAGTGAATTCCTATCAAGATGAATTACAAGATAGACTAGCCCATTGTAATAAACTTGTACATTAAGAAGCTGATTGGTCTCTTCAAGAGTTAGAGCCAATAAAAAAGAATGAAATCTTAATCATTTGCAACCACATGGATGGACCTAGAGGGTATTATGCAAAGTGAAATAAGTCAAACAGAGAAAGATAAATACAATATGATATTACTAATATGTGGAATCTAATGAACAAAATAAACAAACAAAATAGAAACAAACTTATAGATACAGAGAACAGACAGATGGTTGTCAGAAGGAAGGGGATTTGGGGGACTGGGTGAAAAAAGTTAAGGGATTAAGAAGCACAAATTGGTACTTACAAAATAGTCATGGGGATGTAAAGTACAGCATTGGAAATACAGTCAATAATATTGTAATAACTATGTTATGATGCCAGGTGGGTACTGGAAATGTCAGAGGGAACACTTTGTAAAGTATATGATTGCCTAACCACTATGATGTACACCTGAAACTAATACAAAATAATATTGAACATAAACTGTAATTGAAAAATAAAATTTAAATTAAAAAAAATAAAGCTAACATTCATAACATGAAAAAAAGAGTTGGAGCCCTGGCCAGTTTGGCTCAGCAGTTAGAGTGTTGGCCCACGGACCGAAGGGTCTCAGGTTTGATTTCAGGTCAAGGGCACATACGTGGGTTGCAGTTTCGATCCCTGGTCCCCATCAGGGTCATGTGAGAGACAACCAATTGATGGGTCTTTCTCACATAGATGTTTCTCTCTTTCTCTCTCCCTCCCTCCCTTACACTCTCTCTAAAAATCTATGGAAAATATCCTTGGGTGAGGATTAACAACAACAAAAAGAGGTTTAAAAAAAAGAGTGGGAGCCCTCTTGGGAGCTCAGTGCTGGTGTCTGTTGCTGGCAGGCTGGATATTCAACAGTGGCAGTTAGTAGATCAGACTTAGCAAGTGGGAGCCCATGTTTTGAGGCCATGGTTAGCCTTTGTCCTCGCCACCATTTCTTAGGCCATGGTTGCTGTACTTGTTCATTACCATCAAAATTGGACAAGGGATTATTCTTTCCTCTCCATTACTGTAAGAGCAGAACTACCTTCTCCTGACGATCAAGGTCAATTAGCCTGCTAGGATGGTGATTCCATTTCTCATCCATTGATGTGCCTGTCGTGCCAGCATTGATAGAAGCTGGCTGACATCAACTAGCTAAGACATTGTTTCCTAGGTTCTGCAGAGTCTACTGGCCAACTCATTCACTGCTACCATGAATGATATACATTCTTCCCGCCAAGTATTTCTTTGATAGGCATACTGCCTGAGGCTTTGTCCATTAGGAAGAATTCCCCTCATCTCTATCTTTCAGGAACCCTCCCGAGTGGGGCTGCTCCCATGAAGTACAGCAATAGTCTATTTTTGGCTTACAACCACATACTGATCTTATCAATCCATAAACCAAATTCAGCTTTTCCCCTCACCCCCATGTGCCCATAAGTGTGAGCTAAGGATGAGGCATCAGTTCGAGAATGGTGGATGACATAGAAGTCCGGGCCAGCTACTGTGCAGCTCATTTAAGCTCCCTGTTCTGCTCATGCCTGATCCCAGATGTACAAGTTTTTTTCTTATGATTGTTGTTGGGGATCTGATAAAACTGATGATGGGTAATTCTGGCTGCATGGATATTTGGTATCCCATGGTCAGGTGTTCTATTTCTACCAAGAACCAGTAGCACAGTAGGGACTATTTTTTGCAAGGTATGTAGTTCTCTGCTGCAGACTGGCCATCAATACACCCCTCAGATTAGGGGTATTATTGCCTTAGTTCTGAAGGAGGAATCTAAGAAGCAGACAATAGCATCCACTCTACATGCTCAACTAAAGTTCCCAGGTGTTTCCCATTAAAGTTCGACTAAACCAAGTCTCACTCATCTTGAAGTTCTTTTTGGAGTAGATTTTTGGAGCCTGTGCTGGATCGCATACTTGCCATCTATTTGACTGGTTGGTTTTATCCTAGCATTCCAGCCTGTGAAGTCACTTTGAATTTTAATTCTATCTTCCTTATTAGACTTTCTCTGAGATTTAAATTATCTCCAAATGGAATGTTGTTATGTTTTTGATAAAACATTAAGGCTTATGTCCTCACAGTCAGACAAAATGTGTAGGACTTGCACAGGTTATCACAGACATCCACAAATATTCTTACAGTTACTATCATCTGGCCCACAAGTGACTTTCATATCAAGGGCACTATGAAATTATCTGTGAACTGTTTTTTTGAATTCCATATATACCAGTATATCAGTTAGGATTTCTTTGCCCAAAATATCAAAACCCTGACTCAAATTGCCTTACATTTTGAGAAAGCTTATTATTATCACTTATAAAGTAGTCTTTGGTTGTATGAGCTTCAGGCTGGCAGATCAGTGACTTAGCAATGCCATCATAGACTCAGACTCTTTCCAAACTGTCTCTGTTAACCTCCGAATATCGGCTTTGCTCTCAAGCTGGCTCCCCAGCACCACCTCAATGAGTACAAGGTAATGTGGATCACTTCCAAGAGTTCTATCTGGTACAAAAATGTCCAGTCGCTGCAACAGCAGAACCAGTCTTCTCCTCCTGCCATTTCTCTGCCTGTTACTCCCAGCAGACTTCCCTTTGTGTTTTATTAACCAGGATTTAGAAACTGTAGCACTGCAAAATCCATCCTGGCAAGGGGAATGGGATACCAGGATTGGTTTAGCCCTAGACTGACCACGTGCAGCTGAATGGCTGTCAGAGGTTACTGATCCATAGTTGCTAGAATCTAATCTGTTCCCCTTTATGAAAAGCCTCAGACTTCAGGCACTTCTCCCGTTGGCCATAATCCCCAGTGGATTACTCACAGAGGCTCTGAAAACCCTTCTGCATGCACATTATTTCAATTTCCTGACATTTAATTCCTCTAGCTCTAGAAACCTAGATCGACTTAGAGAGGTTCCAAGTTTTCTTACTTTCTCACTTATGTGGGACTTCAATTCTCACTTTACCTTCCTTTCAAAATTTGAGGTGGTATATCCTGGTGTCCCTTTCCTTTGGCACCTGCATCTAACAGTTGGTTTTCATTTTCCTCACAGCCCCCAGAAAGCCAAGCTGAGTCATCTTTTATTTCCATAGGAAGTCTATTCACATGAAGCGATGTATACCTTTCCGTGGAATTTATCCAAGATCAGAGCAGAGTGGGAGAGGGAGGAGTAGCAGATCTCATCTTCCTGGCTTGTCTCTCTCCTATATCTCCTCACCATCTTTCTCCCCAGTTTTGGCCTGAGGGCTTCCAAATCTTCTCCTGTCTTTGATGCCCAGACCCTGGGAATTTCCATTCCTTGCCCAGGTGGGTAAATATTAATATACTCCTTCCACACTATCAAAGAGAAATACAGTTTTCTCCATTTTTTGCATGTTGGAGAAGACAGAAGCAAAATAAACAATAGGAAGAAGTAAGAACTACTTAGCTTGTTAACATTAGACCATCTACTCAAGGAGCAAGTCGCTCCATGTGTGTGCTTCTCCTTACCCCTAGCAAAGCGTTCAGGGTTCTTTAGCATCTTTGGAACATTAGGTTTGTTCCTCACCTTAGCCTCCTTTATTCTGTTCTTGAAGGTTCATGACAGTCTTTTGTGTTCAAGTTTATCTATAATCACCTTGCTCTGTCTTTGTTCGTGTCCTTTAAAAATCAGAGCTCTGCTGAGAGCTCCCTCTTCAGATGTCTCCCCTTTGTGGTGGGATTATTTCCTATTACATTATCATCAGGATTCTATTATTTAAATCTCCCACCTCCCTCAAGTCATGTTCCTTTCTAAAGTCTCACTTCACAGAATCACACCTGTGGTAAATACTCTTTTGAAGTGGAGAGTTGATTTGTAATGCAAATAATTACTTCTTTATTTATCTCATTTTCAAGTAGGAATTTTCATATATCAAATTTTCATAAAGACAAATTAGGGGTGAATTATTTCACACATTTTCCCTTCTCTGTTGCTTATTCTCCTTCCCCCTCTCACTTTCTTCCTGTCCTCTTCCCCTTTGGTTGTTTCCCTCTTGCCAGGATCCATGTAAGCCCCTCGGTCTCTCTCCTTGAGACTCTGCTTTTGTTGAACTGAAACAGTACCTAGTATTCTTGTTTTAGAACAAGGCTTTGTTGTACCAGGCAAACTCATCTACCACCTGCATCCAGAGAAGGGCATGTGTGGAGCCCAGTGAGGAAAGCACTTCTGTAACCCTCACAGCTGGGGGTTTCCATTTCCTAACTGTCCCCCTTCCTTAAGTCTGCCTTCTTGAGTTGACAAATTCTAAGGAGTAAGTCTTTATGCCTTCGCTTCCTCAGAAGTAAAATGAGGGCAATGATCTCTGTCCTGTCTACTTTACAAAGTTGTTGAAAAAAACTATGTGTAAGAAAATATAAATTGGAAAGCATGATCTATCTATAAAATAATATCTGCTACTTGTGCTTAATCATAGATATGTTGCCTGAAAATATCAAGGGTGGAATTTTTTAGTATGGAGTAGAGTAGAAATGTCTTTAGAGAGGATTTTGAGCCAGGAACATGGAGCACTGAGTTTTTAAATCAAGAATTCTCCTGTCCCCACACACACGAGGTGGAAGGAAAGGCTGAGAAAGTAGCAGTGCTCTATGAGATAAAAAAAATGTCACTGTCCTCTTAGATGACTTACTTCACTTTTGAAAATATTGCAAAGACAAAGCCATCTAGAAGACTGAAACAGAGGGAGGAGAGGACAGATAAGGTCAGGAATTGCTCAGGATTTGCTAAGGGAGGTAAAGTGAGGGAGGAAAACTGCAGTTACAGATTTGTTGGGAACCTTCAAGTGAGGACCACTCAGACGGAACGAGTGTAAGCTCATCCAAGCAGCCAGCTAAGAGACAAACTCAGCTCACTATTTTGGCCTAGTCCTTCAATTATAAATAGAAAAAAAAAACAAAACAAAAAACCTCTAACATTTTTTATTTTCTTCATCTATAGATAGTGTCATCTAGTGGTTTTTCACATTTCTCATCTCTAGAGACAGTTTAATCGTACTTCTGTGGTTGGGATACGATTTGATAGATTCTATGAGCAAACTAAAGCTTTCTAACTCTGTAGAATATATGTCATTTTGGAGTTTGCTCCTGATCTGTAAGTTCCAAGAAGACAGGTGCTCTCTATGGGGTGTTTGCCGTTGAATCCCAAGTGTTGAGAGTGCCTGACACTTAGTTGGAAGTGAGTAAATTTTTCCTGACTGGATGAATGAATGAACACCAGGTATTGGTGAGAATTAGGTTGATGATGTATAAGATTGACTGATGTCCCTGGTGCCAAGATGAGGGAAGTCCCTGATCAAGATGTGGTTTTTATGTACTGCTTGGCTGGATGGAGTTCCATAGACTGTCATGGACCCATGAGAAAAAGAAAGAATCACCTAATGGGGCTCTGGAGGACAAACACCATTGCTCACTCCTTCCCCTCTCCTGATACAAACCAGCAACCCATAAAAAGCAGTGGAGCCCATTATAATCATGGGAGGGGCATGGGTCAGAGAGGATTATAAATGGCATAATGCTTTGGTAAGGGCTTGGTCTGTATGATCTTTCTGAACTAGGCTTGAGACATCTTTGCCAACTCCCATGATGCCCACAGTCATCATGAGGTCAATGAAGCCTCCTAAAAATGCATCCACAAACAGAATGACCTCTATGTTCAAGAATCACTATTATCCCAGCAGCTGAGAAGGTTAGAACCATTGCCAGAGTGGTAAAATACCAGCTATTAGAGTTCTCCAGAGAAATAGAACTAAGTGGGTGGGGGGTGGGGGGCGGGGAGGGCAGGGGGAGGAGGAATTATTATCGGAATTGGCTCACATAATTATGGAAGCCAAGAAGTCCTACAATCTGATCTGCCATCTGCAAGTGGGAGGCCCAGAAGCTGGTCATGTTATTCCAGTTCAAACCCAAAGTCCTGAGAAAACTAAGGGAGCCAATGGTGTAAGTTCCAATTCGAGTCCAACGCTCAAGAACCAGAAGCACAGATGATGGAGTGGGGGTGGGGGGACACAGATGCTCCAGCTCAAACAAGAGAGCAGCAAATTCATCCTTCCTCTACCTTCTCGTTCCATTCAGGCCCTCAACGGATTGGATGAAGCCTTTTGCTTTTCATTTATATGTAAATGTATGAGTCTTTGACTAAAACAAAATTGCCATCTCTGGGTCACTCCTCAGCCCTTTCATCATTAAAATGCAGCTACAGATTTCTGGGACCAAAAAGGGAAAAGAAAATGGTCATTAAGTCATCCTGACCCACCAGTCCTAGCGTATCAGGGAGTAATTATGGGAGTGGCTCAGAGGGTAACCAGGAGTGGTGTTCACACAAGGAAGTGTTGTTTGGCATATGCCTCCACCTAACTCTGGCCTTTGTTCCTGAAGAACAGATGCTCTGTGTAAGAAAAACACAATTTAGGGAGGTCAGGGAGTGAAATGGGAAAATCCTGGGCTTCCGAGTCACCGTACCCACTTCAAATCCTGGACCTCCTGTTTTGTATCCTTGAACAGACCCTCTCTGAGCCTCAGTTCCTTCTCCTGTAAAGGGTAGACTATCAACTTCAGAAGATTGCCATGAACAGTAAAGAAGGTAACATGCTAAAGCACAGGAAGCATTGGACAACTTATAATGAAAAGAGGAATGGGACAAGCCATGTGCTAAAGGTAGAGGGGCAGAGGTCATACTACAGGCATACACAGAAAACAGTCACACATTCCCCCTTTAATTATTTCAGCAGACACATGTGTTGCAAGCTGGGGCAGGCGTGGGGGTGCAGACAAGGAACCTATTGAGGAAT
Source organism: Tadarida brasiliensis (assembly GCA_030848825.1). Classification (NCBI taxonomy): domain Eukaryota; kingdom Metazoa; phylum Chordata; class Mammalia; order Chiroptera; family Molossidae; genus Tadarida; species Tadarida brasiliensis. The sequence goes on from CM061260.1 coordinate 68,949,798, forward strand.
TAGCCTTCCCTCACAGAGCTGACAGTTTGGTTGGGAGAGCAGGCTTACAGAATGGAAGCAAACCAAATGCCCAGAGCACTGGTTGTTGGTGCCTTTATCAACAAGGGAAGCCAAAATAAAAGCCCTTTTTCGAATCCTGAGAGTCTAGGTTTCCAGAAAAGCCAAGTTTTTGTGGAAGATTTGGTTCTTGGACTGGACCTTGACGAGTGGTAAGATTAAGATATGACTATTGGGGAAAAGTGGGAGAGCCCATAGCGATTGGGTAGGGTCAGATTATAACAGGTCTAGAAATGTATCAGCCAGTGGAACCTGCTCTGGATGGCACTGGGAGCCACTGAAGGTTTTTTGTCAGGGAGTATCCCAATGAAGACAATATTTATGACAGCTTAGCCTCGTAGCAGTAAAACTAAAGGAGTGGGAGAGGACAAGAAGGGAATAAGGGCAGGATGGGTGGTCATCTTGCTTGAATCACACCTAACTGCTTCCTCTGAGCCTGTCGATCGAGTCTTGTTGATCTCTCCCTTGAAATATCTTATGCCAATTGCCTCTATAAATTATTTCATTTACCCAAGGAATAAGTTTTCCAGCTGGATTGACGGGAAGACTGTTGCCATGGACAGAGGCAAGGAAGCTGGAGAACTAGCTTGATTAAAGATAGATAATAAATTTGTTTTTTGACATGTTGCATTTGTGGTAGTAGCTGAATGTTCAAATGGAAAAGTAAAGTCGAACAGACCTTTTCAGCATTACTGGAAGTGACTTTAATACTCAAACAGCATGCAATTCGACAGTTTAACCAAAATCAGATACAGAAAAAAATGGAACATACTCTGTTATTCTCTTCTTTTCTCTTTTGATGTGGAATTACTATGTGGGGAACTGAGAATATTTGCATGGTCTGTGTTTTCTTCAGCTGGCATTATGGGGAATAATAAATGGAATTGTGATGGAAATGTTATATAAGATGGTTAAACAAAAAGAAAAAGAGTAGGGAATGAAAAATGCTAGAAAATATGGATAAATATTTTAGCTTTCTGGAGGTGTAGTTTGAAAAACTCATATCTATTAAGTAATTGGATTCTATGAAAGGATTTATGACCAACATAAATGTTATTACGATGGTTCTAAGCAATATTTTAACAATTTGGAAGACGGTTTCCCCTCAGAGGGGAGAGCTTAGCCTCTGAAGGGAGACCACTTTCCCATTCCATCCATAAAAATTGGAGGAAAACTTCACTAGACCACTGGGCTCGTAACATTCAGTCTTGAGGGCTAGTCTTGCCTAATTTCTTCATGAAAGAAGAGTCCTGAGATGCTTGCTGTTTCAATTATTGGAGTACCCCTCACCCGCTCACCTTTTAATTTCTCCCCTCTTTTATCTCCTCCCTCATGTGCCTTATTGATAGCAACTATAAAGACGTCGTTATAAAATGGTTAGGAAACTTTTCCTTGAAGCAGAGATGATTATGTGGTTCGGGAGGGAAGGGGGGAAAAGACTAAATAAAAGAAGGTGACTCTAAGCTGTTAAAGAAATTGATGAACATTAATAGGAACATCTTGATTTTGTTAAGAGGCGAGCTGAAGGCATCTGAAACAGGCAGGGAACAAGGTGATATTAAGAGAAAATGTGTTTCTCAGACAAAGGAGCAGACAGCAGGGGACAGCAGTTCAGGGAAAGAGGCGAACATCAGGGAAAGTGTGCAGAGCGGACGTGCTAATCCCTCTGAATCACACTGGCGGAAGAACGGGCCGTTTGAACTCCTTGGCAACTTCAGCCCGGTCTCAAAGTGGATTGTGAGGAATGAGAACAAAAGGAAAATTCACTCTGAGTTCCTCTAGTCAGAGCAGGGGAAATTGCTTTGAGGCCAGCACTAGAAGATGCTAATGGTAGAAAGCAGAACCCAGTCAAAGAAGAAGAAAAAAATGTCAGGTCACTGGGAGCTAGCCTAGCATAAAGGAAATAAAACCACCACTGACAAGACATTCAGCCCAGGTCCCACCACGTACTGCTGTGCGAGTCACTTCTAACCGGCGCTCAGCAGGCTAAAATCTGCAGCTAATGTCTCGACTGCTCGGAGAATTCTCGTTCACTTGACAAACATAATTGAGCTCTCACTGTGTCAGCGAGGACTATTGTCATTAATGCTGGAAGGTGCAACGGGAGCACTTATGTCTGGTTTTGTGAGTCAGAAAGGATCACTGGAAAGTGAGTGCTGGGAAATCACTGCTGACCCTGGACGGGCAGAGCCTAGCAGAAAATAGGGGAAGATGTAGCCAAAGTGGTAACTGGAAAGAAATATGTGTCTGTTTAGACTCAAGAGGAAGGACACAGCAACTGCTAGCCTTTCTTCTCCAGGCCTGACAGTGTTCATTTGTAAAACAGATGATGCTTCCCTTCTTTGGGCATTTTAGGATGGTTCTGGGAGTTGTGTGGGGATTATGCCATGAAGTTGAGAGAACATGAGAATCTCTTCATGTGGGACCCTGTAATCAGCTGCAGGAGCTAGAAGCTCGAGGTGCCTTTTCTGTATATTTTATGAGTCACTGAGAATTTGAAGATGTTGAAAACGCCTTCCCTCCAGACTCTAACCCAAAGGCTGGAAACTAGGCACACCTAGGTTTTGTTTGGCTAGCAGAATATTTTTTAAAAATTGATCCAGCACTTAAAACTGGTGAGATTTCACCTGAAAACCCAGATTTTTGGCTTCTCCGCGAGACTAGACGATCTGACAGCACTGGACCCACAGCGAAAGTGAACGAGTGGGTAGCAGCTGTCTGATTTGGACAGACACCTGTGCTCTCTCCGGTTTGGCCGTCTCTACCACTCACTAGGGTGGCCATATAACTTGTCCAAACTAGGGCACTTTTGAGAGTAAAGTGCTGTTAGTAACTCTGCCTGGACCACAGACATAAATCAGGATTGCTGTGGGCAGTGAGGATGTATGGTGAGCCGAATTCACACAGTTTACACTGGGCTTGCTCTTCTTCTTTGCCCACTGTTAATTTGAGTTATGTGGTCATAAGTCAGGGACTCTTATGAGGGACAAGGGAGAAAAAAGGTGTAAAATGAGAAAGACCTGAAAGCTTTAAAAAAAATGAAAAAGAATTTTGAAATGAATGCCAATTACACCAAACCTTCAGGTAAAGGCAGAGCCTTGCTGGTGGCTGGCTCAGCATGTAAGTTTGACCTTCCTGGCTCCCTGCCCTACACAGCACTGTCAGTTTTAATAAGCTGTAATCCCGTAGCTACGAGCGAGACTAATCAAACTGCAGAGAGCAGCCTGTTCCTAATCAGGAAGGCACAGAATAACCATTTAACTCTGTAGTTTCTCAGTGAGCTCCAAGCTGCCTCAACAGAAAAAACATCCTGGATGAGAGTTGCTCACACACTCTATTCTTGACCTTTGGATGGTCTTTGTTTGAAGTATTTATTAAAATTCTTTAATTACACTAGTATTTGATTTTAAAATGTTTTGGAAGAGTCTTTTCCCTTTATTCCCAAAGTATAATACAATATCCCTCCCCCAAGGCATGTAGGAAACCTCAGACTCCTATCGATTGTCCAAGCGCCCATGTGCACCTACCACAAACCCAACCCTTTCAACACCGTTCAGGGTGGGAGTAGTCCCCAAACAGGGTGAGAAGGATTTGGGGACATGGGATGGCAACTCGCATTGAGCACTTACAGACCTACAGGCGATAGCGTGGTGCTGTGGGCTACACATGGCAGTGCCAGCTGTTCCCCGTTAGAGGAGTGGGAGCAAGGACCAAACTACATACAGCAAAGCTCCAGAAGTTCCCTACACCCCGAGGCCAGAAGGCCCCTCTATTCAGTCCTTGCTTCTTAGTCCCTTCAACCCAGGAGCAAGTCACAAGTAAGAAGCTATTTATTCAGTGCAATGGTTAACTGTTGAGTTTTAGTCAGATGGAGCCAAAGTCTAACCTGGGAGCTAACTAGTGGTAGAAAGACCCTTAGGCAAACTACTCAACAGTCCACAAATTCCTGGTAGACCCTCAGGCAGGGTACTCAACCTTCCTGAAACTCAGTAACAGGAATAATGAAATCAACACCTCGCAGCCTTGCTCTAAGGGTCAATGAGATATACATGGAAAGCATTTACTGAGGTGCCTGGCACATTAAAAATGCTCCAAAGATTGTGGTTATTATTATTTTTATGATGTGCTAAGCATAGCCTTAATGTCCCTAATTACATAATTTAAAGAGACAGGTGCATCCCTGACTCTCCCTGGGTTCTGCATTTAGTGTGAGTGCACTTAAAACAATGACTACAGATGGAATAAATGTGGAAAAATCTTTTTCTATTGGAGAATATTTCTGGTACCATGGAAATTTAATAGTTTGTTTAATAGATTCACAACTATTTACAGAAAACAAGCCAGTCTATTTTTTTAATTAAAAATATTTATTGGCTATTGACTTTAATAGATTTACATTAAAGAAACATTTTTTTTTCTAATATGTTAATGAGAAAAAGACCCAGAAAAATGGATGATATTGGACAGAACTTTCAGTGTTTTGAACATAAATAAAACTCATACATTTTATACAAATTCTGGGATATTATTATTACTTATTAATACTCCCACAATGGACTTGGCATTGAACAGGAATATAAACATATGAAGAAGTCAAACCCAATATATTTCAAAACAATCAGATCCTTGAGAACAGAGATTCTGTCTTTTACAATTACCCTTGCCATTCATGGAGGAGAGGTTATAGGAATGTCCATGAATTCCAAAATTTGTGAATTCCAAAACAGAATTCATGGACATGCCTATACCACTACTAAAAGAAAACCATATAGCTGGGCATCCAACATATACAAATGTAGTAATCACATAACAATTTTTAAAAGTGTTTAGTAACACCTGCTAAAATGAACAAACAGCAAAATATAGCACAATGACGTAAAACAAATATATTTCACACTCCTACAAACAAAACAAAGGCATCTTTTTGGTTCTACTGTTGTCTGTGTGTATACATGTATGTATATTCCTTTTTTTAAGATTTATTAAAATTGATTTTTACAGAAAGGAAGGGAGAGGGAGAGAAAGAGAGAAACACTGATGTGTGAGAGCAAAACATCGATTGGCTGCCTCCTGCACGCCCCCCACCAGGGGCAGAGCCCACAACCCGGCATGTGCCCTGACTGGGGATCCAACTAGCCACCTTTCAGGGCGCTGGACAATGCCCAACCAACCGAGCCACACTGGCCAGGATTGTGTATGTATATTCTTATAAAAAACTTCATAAATACAGAAAAGCACACACATACACACACAAAGTCACCAGTCACACCATCAACATGAATGTCACTCCTTTGGCAAGAGCAGAAAAACTCACAGAATCAGAGATGATCTGGAAAGGTCTTTCCAGCCTCAGGATCTGCTAATGCCGATTCGCCAACCACTTCAAAATCCACAGGCCAAACCTCTTTTTCGGCTCTCAAATGTCTCTACTATTACCTAACTCCTGGAACAGCTGCTTTTTCATCAGGCCAATAGTGACAGTAAACAAGAAAAATAAGGCTATGACTCTGATCTACAACTTTGTGTCCCCCAAATATTAGAGCTAGATGGAATCTTAGAAGTTCATTTCATCCTATCCACTCATGCCTATCCCCATTTATTCAGGAAGAAGGCATGAAGAAGTGAGTAGCACTGAAACCCAATTCTCTAATTGCTAGTCCAAAGGTCTGTGCAAGTGAACACATAGTGAAGGAATCTCCCCAAGTGACGGCGCTACAGTTATTGTGTGGTCAGACTATTAATAAACGCGAAGGGCACACCATGGTGGACCTGTACAACCAGATGCAGCTAGGTAAACTTCCAGTTAGCTCTAGGGAGGCAAGTCACAAACAGACCATGTAGCCAAATGAAGGAGTGTGCCCAGGGGCAACCGGTCATAGGAGCAATGTGTGAGCCCCACATTCCATGGAGAGGCGCATCCGGTTAAGTCGCAAGAGCCATTTCTGACTGGGGCAGCTTAGAAGGCAGAAGGATCCAAAAGAGGGCATGGAATTAAAGAAAACTCTTGAATCAAGCAGATTCCAGTCAACAGGCATGTGTCCACAAGGTCATGCTACTCATGACCAACCAACTCCCTTTAAGCTCCAATCCATCTCAGTGAACCCTCAGAATCTCTTCACTGCCACTTCCAGGCTGTCTCTTCCCAGCTAAAGCTTTTGTCTTTGCCTAAACAAATCTCTACTGACTAAAAGAGTTAGCACAGAAATATTAAAGTTCATGGTTCAAGTCTTTCTAATCAATCCAGGTCACTTTAAGTCTTTAGAAGAAAATCTCTTTAGCTTCATGTGGGCAGAGTTGGGTACAGATGTTCCTTGTCTGAGCAGACCTTACTCTCAAATATAAATGATGAAAGCTAAGATCATTTCTTGTCTCTTCTTCCCACATTACAACAGTGGTACTGGCTCACTGCGAAGTCAGGCTTCTGTATGCCAGGTCTCAAGATGCTTGCCTGCGGATGAGCTCTTTCAGCTGTGCCAGTCTGTCACTTTTTAGTGCTTCCCGGATAGAGTGGAAAAATCCGAAGTAGTGTTCAAAGTTGTGTATCATCAGCAGGACCCCGGCCAACAGTTCATTGGTCACCAGCAGATGGTGGATGTACGCACGAGTGTGATTCTTACAGCAGTAACAGGAACACCCTTTCACCAATGGGTCAAAGTCCTCCTGGTACCTGAGAAAGGAAGTTAGAATGACGTTTCCAGTAAGCGAGGAATACCAGAACTCCACAACCTAGGCTTATCTATTCTGCTGGTGCATAACATAACATCACTGGCAAATGTGCTGCTGGGCACCTGCTTAAGATGGCAATGTGGCAAGTTAACAGAGCACAGTGAGCCAGGAGACTCAGCAGTCCTCCTCTGCTGGACATAACCTCGTAGCCTGAGGCTTACAAAGGAGCAGCACAGAATCTTGTGGTCACTGCCTCAGGCTGAGCACTGTCAGTCACACTGCAAAGGCACATAATGTTAGGAAATGCCATTCTGATGAAGGCACATTCCTCCTATTTGCCACCAGAACTAGTATCAGAAGACATGGTCCGACCTTTTACTTGCATAGCTTTCTGCAGTTTACAAAACACTTTGACATACACTGTCCCATTGAATCTCATCCACCACCCTTGGAGACAGGCATTTTTGTTGTCATTTTACTGATGAAGACCACTAAGTGGGTTAATAGGGAGGGCTCTGAAGCGACGATGCCTGGGTTTGAGTCCTGGCTCAGAACTCACTTGGGCAAGTCACTGAACCTCCCTCTTTGTTCTCTCTTCTGTAATGGTAATACGGGTAATAATAGTGCCTACCTTATAGAGTTGTTCCGAGGATTAAATGAGTTAATACAGTAAAAGGCTTGGACACTGCCAAGCACATACTAAGCACTATCTATGTATTACCTTTTATCAGATACTAAAAGGAAGTCAAATGACTTGGTCAACATCACATAGGCATGAGCAGTGCTAGGATCCAAACTCCAAGTCTCCATAACTTCGAGTCTAGTGCTGATAATAAGAAAACTACAATTTCCAGCTAAATCTATAACATATAGAGAATTTTAGTAGTAACCATTTATATTACCCTAACATTTTAAAAACAGAAATGGGCCCAGCCGGTGTGGCTCAGTGGTTGAGCATCGACCCATGCACCAAGAGGTCGCCGGTTTGATTCCTACTCAGGGCAAATGCCCAGGTTGTGGGCCAAATCCCCAGTGGGGGGCATGCAGGAGGCGGCCAATCGATGTTTCGATCTCTCTCTCCCTTTCCCTTCCTCTCTCTCTAAATTCAATAAAGAAAAAAAAAATTTTTTTAAATAAATAAATAAAGTAATTGGAAGGAGTAAAAAGCAGCAAATGATGGATTTGGTCTAATCTTTAGGACAGCTCTTCTAAAACAAGGTATCTAGCCTCAGTTTTCTAACAAGACCAAGTATACAAACTCATCTGCAGAAAAAAAGACTTTCTGGAACTGAATTTGAGAAGGGCTAAACACCCAACTATAAATATTTTATAAAGTCATAAACTGAAAAGGGAACAGTTATATAAACTTTTAAAACAGACTAAAATTTAAAAGTCAGAAATCAAAATCTAAACTTAAAAAATACTCCTTACTTTTTTTCCTTCAGATTAATTTCAAATGATGTCATTTCATGGTTGCAGCTGGTTGTTCTCATATCATTTGTTTGATCCACACATTTTGTTTCTTCCTGTGTCCCATTCTGTTGTAATACTGAAGGACAAACCAACAAAAAGTCTTGAATGAAGACCAGATAAAGATTGGCCATTGGGAGAATTTTACTTTAGTTACTATTTCATGCCCTTTGACCCTGTAATTCCACTCCTGAGAGTTTATCCTAAGGAAATGACACAAGAAAAACAACAATATGTCCCAAAATGATCACTGATCCATTATCTATAAATTTATAATATCAAAATTTGGAGATTCAACAATGTCTAAACAAATTATGGTTACAAGTATACAATGTAATCTTACTGTCAAGAAATGATTTAAAAAACCATTTAGTGTGCATGTGTGAATAAATGTGTGTGTGGAAGTTATGTCTCATCATAATGTACATGCAAATTAACTGGGCTTTATAACTGCCTATGTTCCAAATAGATTAAAAGTAGAATATGGCTTAAAGTTATGTACTCTGTACGGAGACTCCAGTCCTCCAGGGAACTCAGATTTTCTAAAATTAAATGGGGACTTGAATTGTTCCCTTGAACTCTTTGCTTTAAGAAAAAATATTCCTAGAGTTACAAAAGAAGCACCAGTTCCCGTGCAAAGAACCAGCTGCCTTGAGAACAGGAGCAAGTAGGTAAGTATTTCTGGGAATGAGTAATAACAATCTCAGGGTTGGCCCAAGATTGGGCAGATGGTCCTAGGAAGGTAATTACGTCCAAGTCAAAGAAAAAGATGAGTATGACCCCAGCATTGAACACAGGGCTATACTTTTGCTGCCATGAATTTGCATGGTGATTTGGAATCCCATAAAGCCCTGGCCTTTGGGAAATCCTTGTCACTGAAGGAACTGCTGCCTACATTAGGCTATTTATTCCTTTGTAATTTTCACTTTGTAACTGGCAAAGGACTATAAATTACTATACACATATACACAAATGTGAAAAATAATACTTTAATAAATTGTTCGAACTATTTTAATTTTCCTAATCATAAAGAAAAAGCTTTCTCTGGCCAAAAAGGAACTTGTTTGTTCCAGAGAACTCAATATCAGGTCCTTTTTCAGAGCTGTGCATATTCATGGTACAGAATGACTAATAGTTACCTATATCCTGGTGGAAATAATTAAACTTGTAAATAAAGCCATGAACATTTATAGTGTTTATGGTATACCTAGCCACATACATTATATTCTTGTTTATCTAAAGGGCAATAAAATTGACTTCCATATATATAAGAATTTGACCAATCTGATTTATTTTGTTTCCAGAGTAATTCCATTCAGATTAATGCTTAAGTTGCTTTATAAAAGTGTAACATCTTCTGAATTAAATTTTGATAACTTATTGGGAATAAAATGAACCTTTAAAGAAAGTCTCTAGCCCTAGTCAAATGTAAGGTTGGCCGTGACAGAGCAAGAGTTCAAAGGACAGCAGGAAGGGAAAGGAATGCATACCTCTGAAGGCCAGAGGGAACACTGGGCATGCCACAACCTCCTGAAAAACTGGGTAGATGAGATGCTTCAAGGGACCCCAGGCCAAAGTCTGTATCCCAATTCCTTTACTACTGCCAGTTAAATGTCAGGATCTGAAACTGATTTTCTTGACTTCTGAATAACTAAACAATAAAAGAGAATGGCAGTGCTTCAAAGCAATATTAGCAGAGGAAAACAGCTTTCACATCTCCGCGTGCCGACAAAGACAAAAAGCAAAAGTAGCACTAGGATCAGAGGGGGTGAGGCTCCCTGTATTTTAATAGCACAGGGTTTGCAAAAAGCAGACAAAAACTCTTTTGTGAAAAAACGAATTAACTTTTACCAAGCAGTTCAAAGGTTTTATTTTCTTAGATTTTCATCACTATTCACTATGAATGGTCTTTTTCAGGCTGTTAATAGAAGAGGTTTTGTTTTGTATTTTGTTTCTGCTTATTACAAAATTACTTCCTAATATTGATGAGTTATGTGTATAGTATTAAGTACCTGGATTTTGTGGACCTACATGCCAGAGTATACAGATAAGAAACAAAGATGGAGTTTTATAAAAGGCTGGCTTTATAGTACGCACATATTTCTGGCTTGAATCACAAGCCAAAAATTGATAGGAAATAGAAGAAACTTAAGGATAACACTGAGATTAACTTCAAAAGACCTACACGTCTCCTCAGGATCCGGCTGGAAATCAAAGCTGAAAGTCAGGGCACATCCCCGCTCGGTCACTTGATAAGGGAAAAAACTCTCAAATAAGTCCACTCCTCTTTCAATACACTCGAGCACCTCATCTGGCCGGCTAACACCACAGATGAGCCTGTGAAAATAAGAACAGTGACATGAGGACAATGCCAGGAATCAAAGAGTCTTTCCAGAGGGCATTAAAATAATAATGAAAACCATCAGTCATGGTTAGCGTGGCAGGCAGCAAATAATAAGATGTGGTGGAAAGAAGCTTTGCTTTGGAGGCAGAGGGAGCTGGGCTAGAATCCCAGCTCTGCTATTAATTTACTCGCTGTGTTCTTTGGGAAAGTTTCTTAACCTCTCTGAGTTTAATTTTCTCATTTAAAAAATAAGAGTATTAATACATACCTCACACAACTGTGAGAATTAATGAGATATTTGAAAAAGCACATAGTGTAGTTTCTGGCCCCAAAGAGAAACTTAATAAAGGTTAGTTTTCTTTCTGTTCTCATCCGTTCTGAACAACCTCCCTAGTCCTACACTTAACTTTATACCACCACATAGACTTTTTAAGAATGCAAAGCTGTGTGCTTTATTTCCCCCTCAAATACTTCCATGTTTTAACTGTATGTTGCCTATAATTCATTTTCATAATTGGTTCCAGAAAGACATTTTTACCTACTGGATAAAACCTACTTTATAGGTTCATTTACAAAGCAACTCTTGCTCTCAGAATTTCAATTCTGCCCATAGAAACTAGGAATCTAGTTTGCTTTATTTATGTTTTTTAATATTTTCAGCATTAATACAATGTCTGCATGGTGGAATGAGATGGTAATTTTAGAGTAATGGGCAAATCATTCTGAGAATATTAATACTCAACCAGGTTTGCCACTAAAACAACATGGGGAGATGCACTAGGTCAGGGCTGGTTGGCTGCTATTTTTCATGTTTGTTTTTCTACCCATAGTTCCTTTTATGAACTGGCAGAGAAAAGCTTACAGACTCTCTGATTTCTAAAAGAAGTCCAAAAAAGGCTTATGTAATATTAAACAACCAGAACCCTTAAATATACGCTGGTTTTTCTGACTGCAGTTTCCCTCAAGTAACGTAATGTTTTAGACCTTCTCTCCAACTTACAGAAAGAAAAATAATCCCAGTTTTCAAATCCAGTAACAGACATCTGTGAGCACTTAACTCAGAGAAGTCCAGAAAATGACTAGAAATACTAGCACTAAATTGTCTGTACCAGAATAAACTAGGGAGGGGGAGGAATGAACACAGAGAATGAGGTTAAAATCGGGACAAATGCTGCCTGGGGTGATGAAAAGATGTCATTCTGGCTGCTTTACACAGGCGTGTACATGTGTGAAAAGTCATCAAGCTCTACATAAGATTCATATGCTTTACTGCAAGTTATACCTGGATTTTTTTAAAAGAGGTAAAATCACACATATTAGATACCAGCCAACAGCCCGAGGGATATAAAGCAGCACCCCATAATCAGATCTCTTACTATATCTGCAGGAAAGAGCATGAATATTCACACCAAGCAGGAAAAAAGACTAGTCTTTAAAAAAAAGTGAGGAAGTCTAGTAAGATATCAACTGCACTTAGAAACTTGGACTTTTAGCTTTGAATCTTGTAGATCACCTCTTCTCAACAGCACACAGTAAAACCTGTGATTTACGGAAAGAACCAACCCCACTAGTGTTGCTGGTCCCCTCAATTTCAAAAAATGATACCACTGCCTCAAATCTATGAAGTTCTTAAAGGTCCTTATTAGTAGTGTCCGTCTTCATTCCGTGAGGCATCCCAAATCTGTCCTCAACTTTCCTTCAGTAAGGCCAGAGTTCCACATGGCTTTATACCTATCTCCAGAAACCATGTTATAATGAATCAAGAAGAGTATCTGTATTTGGCACAAGAATAAGGGGAAACAGTCTGACACTTGCCCTCACTTAGAATGAACATCAAATAAACTAACTCATATGGCAACTGTCCTGTGATCTACATTCTGAAAGCACAGGACAGCCTTGATGGGAACTCCCTATGGTCAGCCTCAGCAGACTTAGCCCAGAAAGGACATAATCAAAACATCAAAAGGCATGCCCACGTATAGACTGCACAATACACAACCCCCGGCACTCCTGTTCTGCAGCCCATGGCGCTTGGCCAGCAACATCACTCAGCACTAGCCTCGGTTTGTCTTCTGGCAGCTCTGAGGTAACTGATGACAGCAAGTCCAGTCGAGTGTCCAGAGTTGTTGGGTTCCCTTGAAAGCCATCCAGAAGGAAGCCACCTACAGGCCGCTTGGCTGTCTCTCGTGCTGACCTCAGCCTCTCTTCCATGACATCTCCACCTTCAATCACTCCAATGATGGTACTTTTCTGAAGGACCTAAGAACGGATCGAATGTTTTTAACTGTTTCCATTTGTTTACATGAACTTTACACAGAAGCCCAATGGACAGACAAGATCTCAGTGAAGCTGCTGGTGTTGAAGCATGCAGGGGAACGGTGCTCCCTCTGCCCTGAGGGCTTTTAGGGTTTCAAAGAGCACAACTTGAAAGCCACTCATATAGGTAAGAAAAGACAGGAGAAACTGGGGCAATCAACAAATGCAGCCATGCTTTAGCTTAGATTAAATTAAATGCATGCTGAGCAGGTACAAGAAGAAAAAGACAAAGGAACAGTTTTAACTTGTTTAACTGACTATCCAGGCCTGCTTGAGGTCACCGCCAAGTCTCTTAGAGACAACTTTAGAAACTTCGAAGCTATTTGGCTCAGACAACTGACCATCCATTTGGGAGGGAAAAAAAACAAAAAAACTACTGCACACCATCCTTAAAAGTAAATCTAAACATAAAAATTACAGTTATACAAATATTAGAAGAATATATTGAATATTTTTTAAATCTTGGTATAAGGATGGCCTTCCTAAACAACCTAAAGCTTACAGAAAAAGGCTGACATAGTTGAGCACAAAAACACTAAAACTTCTCTAGTGAAATATAGTATCAACAAGGGCAAAGGAGAACTTAATCTTTGAGGGAACAGGTAAATATCTACACCATAGAAAAAGCTCCAAAAATCCTCTAAGGCAATGACAACCCTATAGAAATCTAGGCAGATATGTGAATGTGAACTTCAGAAAAAGAAATGTAAGTGCCCTGTACACATATGGAGAGCTTACTAAACCTCACAGGAAGGAAATGCAAATTGGAAACAATTAGATGCCATTTTTACCCAACACACTGACAAAAAAGCTCCAAGATAACACAGTGGAAGTGAAAGTGATCAGTGTACCTAGATACCCCGATAACTAGAGACTAAAAATTAGTTCAGCCTCATGAGGGCATGTACACAACACTTACCACGTCAGTGTTTTCATCTTTATATCCTAAAATCCCACTTCTACAAATTTCTCCTATAAATATATTTACAGGGAAAGAGTTTCAAGATATTGTTAAGCAAGAAACAAGGAAATTTCTGAACACATGATCATATTCGTGTTATAAAAACCACATATAGGTATGCATATATATATGTGAGAATTATGTGTAGGTAACTGTAAAAATAAGCTTTGCAAGGAAATACATAAATCGACAGTGGCTCTCTGGCAGAACAGAGAGGTGAGGCGGGCGCCTGGCAGGCTGTGAAGAGGGGATTTCACTTCTTAGTTGAAGCAGGAGAGGCACAATCAGACTATTCTTCCAGAAAGAACACTTTGGATACTGTGTGGAGAGTGAATTAAGGGGGAGTACGGCTAAAGGATGGGGTAGGAGACAACTGTAATAATCCAGGTAAAAGACAAAAAGGACCTGGACTAAGGCCGTGCCAGTGGGGTGAAAAGGAGGTGGGATTTGAAACCTCATCAGGACGTACAATGAACACAACTGAGTAGCTGTGCAAGGAGAGGATGAAGACAGTCTAGGATGAATCCTGGCTCCTGTTTTGGAAGTCCAGGGAGATGCTGAGAAGAGCAGACAGGGAATCCTAAAAAAATAGTGAGGTTCAGGTAAGATGAATATCCTGCTTTGTATGTTCTGAGTTTGAGGTATCAGAGGGACATGCACATTTAGCTACTGTATAGGCCTAAGGTTATGGACATGTGTGACACAAATGCAAGTGCCCAGGCTAGAATGGTAGATGCTTGGTACAAGGCTGCCACTCCCTACTCCTGCTTCCGTGGCTAAAAGACCACCCTCTTCCTGCTGCAGGCAGGCACAGCTAAAAGCACCTCGGGATGAAACCCATTTACCATCTCTGGCCTAGAGAATATATGAAGAAAAGAAAGCCAACCACACACACACACACACACACACACACACACACACACACACACACACACAAAGAAAGAAAGCCAACAACAGAACCCTGGGAAGCTTCAATACCGAAGGGCATTCAGAATAAGAGGATCCGGTGAACGAGAGAGGAAGCAGTCATAGGAAAGGAAAAGCTGTATGCAGGCAGACAGACAGTTACACAGGTTTGCCCCTTTATAGGACTAGTACAGTCCTATCTGGGAAACTCCTTTTCAAGGGTGTAAGAAGTAGGGTTATATATAACTTATTGTCTAAAATGGAACGCATTAAAGAGTAAAAGGGGCACTATTAATAATCATACCAAGACAATAGCATAAGCATAAGGGATACAGAGAGGAACCCCAGCACTGACCAACACACAGAAATAGTGTGAAATGGTGCGGCTGTAACACAGAAGAAAGACTTGAGGCTCCTCTGGCCTTTCTAATAAACATGTTCTGTCATACTCTGTCCTCATTTCTACTTATCAAACATTACTCTTTCTACAAGGATAATTACTGGCTCAAAACAATGGCTGGTGAGCAACACTAAGAATTCAGACCCGCAGCAGTGTCCCAGGCTAAACTCCCATTACAGATACTCAGAGTTCTATTCAGAATGACAGGTAAGTTTCCTTTAATTATTTCATGTATACTAACTTTATTAGTCAAATTATATTTTTGTTGGTAACTCAAAATAACAATGTTCCTCAAAATGAATGTGCCTGTCATAATGGGATCTGATCACTGCTCAGGATGACGCCACCTGAGTCCTCAGACACTGGCTCTACCCTCTGATCACTATCTGCTTTCTCCTAGTGAATGCATCCTCTTCCAACGTCATTAACTCTGCTACCAGGAGCCCTTATTTATTGCTACAGCTTCTTCTCCACCCATTTTAACCATTCTCAGTCAGTAAGCACTTATTGAGGGCTTACTATGTGCCCTGAATTTTGCTACATGATGAAGACACAAAAATAACACACAGAAATTGAGCTTAAGGAAGTCAACGTTTAATAAAGACAAACACATAGATCATTGCAGTACAGTACGATTGAGGCTATAATATAACTACATACAAATGAAAGGGGTGGCAAAGGATGAAAAGAACTTCCTGGAAGGGTCAGAGGCAGTTTTCTAGAATGAAGAATGGGATTAAATGAGCTGGATCTGAAAGCAAGAGAAGAAATATGGCTGAGAAGAAGAAGAAAGAAACAGTCCAGAAGGAAGTCTGCCTACAGGCACAACGACATGAAACAGGATGATGCCTCAGGGAATTGCAAGTAACTCAGAAGAGCCAGAGTGCCAACCACAGGAGAAAGTAGGCCACCCTGGGCGCAGGAATAGGCAGAGGCCAGGTCTCTGCAAGCTGTCTATGCCATGTAAGAGCTGAAGCGGAGAAAAACCAAATTCTTTTAGGAAAGTGGGCAATGGGTTCATATTTGTGCTTTACAAAGATCTCTCGGATAGCAGGGCTGAAGATGGATTGGGTGCAAAGGAGAACAGAGGCAGAAAGAACAATTAAAATGTAATTGTCTACATAAGAGATGCTGAGGTTATGATGCCTTAAAGGTGATAAGGGTAATGAGAGGGCAGATTCTAGACATATTTAGGGAGATGGAATCAAAGAGGAGTGAACATTGGAGATTAAATCGGATATTAAAAGGAGTCTTGACAGACTCAAATTTCTGGGCCAAGGAATTTGGTGGCTGCCAAAAACTGAGACAGAGTATTGAGGGAGAGCAAAAGGAAGAGGTTTGAAGAGAGAAGATATGGAATTTGGTTTCTTCTGAGTTTAAGGTGCACGTGAGGGACATTCTAGTGTAGAACCAGCTAAAGCCCCGTAGTTATGTAATTCTGAAGCTAAGCAGAGTGATCTTGATTGTACCTACAATTTTAGAACTATTCAGAAATAAAAAAGCTAAGGGAAGACTGCCTAGTGAGAACTTATACAGTGAAATGTAAAGAGAACCTTAGAATCCTAGAGAGCAATAATACTTAATGGTTCAAGGAAAAAAAATAGGAGAGCAAAGAACAGACCAAGAAGTGAGGAGCAGAGAAGAGAGAAGAACAGAAAAAGCGGTATCATGGAATGTCAATTAGGGAGAGTTTCAAAGAAACAGGGGTGGTGAGATGTACAGCTTTACCTCAGACTCCTCCTGTAGCCGCAGACAATGATCCAGGAATAGAAGCGATCGATCAACAGACTTTCTGGCTCGTTTTATGGAAGTTGCTTCTGCACAAGATGCTTCTCCATCTGAGAGGCACTGGAACCAGTCTGGCTGAAGGGCCTGCTGAATTGCCATGAACTTGGAAGCAGTCATTTCCACTCGTCCTCCAACACCCCACACAGACACAGACTGCCGAGGAATAAGATGATGGGAAATTAGCAAGAGTAAAAGGCAAATAAAAATAAAATAATAAAATGCTAAAGCAATTCTGAATTTAATTCTTCTTTACAACTAGAGCGATGGTAGCAATTCAATGTCCTAGACATGGTGAGTAAAAGACGTTTCCTATACCCTACTCCAAATTCTCTAAGAACCTTATAGCTTGGAGACAATCTTTCAGTGGCCATACAAGCCAACTTCTGAGCTTGCCCCCAGGAATTCGTTATACTTTTCTAGAAGCCCAGTCTTCCAATCTCCCCAACCCCACTCTACCCACACTGTTCCTGAATAAACTGAAGGCTTTGATTCTTTTGTCTTTGATCACATTGTTCCTTTTGATTGAAACACCCTTTCTCTACTTCTTTGCCTGCGAAAATACTATGTACCCTTCAAGACACAGAGTTCAAATAGCACCTGCTCTAATGTGTTCCCCAAACTTTCCCTGTCAATTTCCTCACCCTTCTAAGTTCTCTCAGAAATTTGTACTTACTTCTTTTATAGAAATGATAGCCCTTCGCCCTGGCCAGTTTTGCTCAGTGGTTAGAGTGTTGGCCCACGGACCAGAGAGACCCAGGTTCGGTTCCCGCTAAGGGCATGTACCTCGGTTGCAGTTTATCCCAGGCCCCTGTTGGGGTCGTGTGGGTGGCAACCAATCGATGTGTCTCTTACATCGATGTTTCTCTCTCTCTCTTCCCCCTTCTCTCCCTCCTGCTCTATCTGAAGATAAATACAAAAATGTCCTTAGGTGAGGATAAAAAAAAAAAAAGAAATGATAGCCCTTCACACACTATTGTAGTTTGTCTGACTAGGGTATCCCAATTCATGTTTGTGCCCCAAAAGCACAGTCTAGGGCCCCACACATCATTAAGTATTTACCAAGTTGAGTTACACAAAGATTATGTGCTAAGACATAAATCCCATAGCACATGAGAATCTCTGTATGTTCCTTTGGTTACTCCTTCTCCTATAGTACCTCTCATCCCAAAAGAGATCGACGAAGACCTAGACGGGGAGGCAACATACAGTCTTTATTTTGGCATAAATATTTAAATTAATCCTCTCTCCAGATAACTGACATCAAAATATTTTCTTTTGAATACAAATTACAAAATAAAAAGTTTAAAGGAGAAGAGTAATTTAAAATAGTAATCTTAGGTAAGATGAATAGATATTGTTGACATCAATAAAGTGGGTGCAGGAAAAAAATTGCATTTGTAAAGTAGTGGTATATACAGGGGTGGGCAAGAGGGGGTTTGCAGTTGTTCATATGGGAAAATATACAAGAATAACTTCTGTGTTTTGTGTACTCACAACTGTAAACCTCCTTGTGCCCGCCCTGTACTGAAGCCTTGCCAGAATGCTGTCCTCAAGGACAATGCAATGGGGCCATGTCTCAGGTGAAAACTTTTAATGAAGTCCTTTTGATACTGTTCTTCACTAGATAAAAATCTCTGGCTGTGGACCCAGCCTTTCCCAATTCTTTTCTAAAAACAAGCAGTATTACACTGAGGTTCTACTATATATAGTTATACATGTGATAACACTCATCAGCAACTTTCCCCACTCTTCCTGAGGTTGTTAAAACTGCAAATAAAGCATGGCATCAAAAGACTACTGTTTTCTACCATCATAGCAATTTCTTTTTTTAGAATGTACTTCACCTTTTTCCAGCCCCAAAGTTTTGCAACAATGAGAAAGATGAGGATACATTCCTTACCTTAACCCCATCCTCAAGCAGACCTCCTTTAACTCCTATAAACCACCTCATCCCATTATATTCATAGAAATAAAGACAAAGCAAATAGGGGTCAGGAATGGGCCAATATCCCAGGCAGTAGGATCCCAGTATTTGAGGGATACAAAAGGCTGACTTCCCGGGACAAAGTTGTAACCTTAGAGGAACTTCTGAGAACACAACCTTATTTGTCACATAACCAGCTGGGCAGGGGCTGACTGGATCGTGCAGGGAGCAGTACAAGAGCGATTCTGGCATGCCTGTATAAACATAAAAAAGAACCCTTGAAAGCACTTCCATTAACAATTACACAGCATCATAACAGAGAGCAGCTTCATGACGTGTACTGCTGGATAAAACAACATCCAGCACAGTAGATTGCTCATATTTTATCTTAGAATTACAGGAGGCCTGTCAACATGAATGAAAAGATTACTTCGAAACCTGCTAATCTAAAAGAAGAATTAACTGTAAAGGTTCATTTCTAATGACATAGTGAGTCGCTACAAAGGGAAGGTATATCTTAAAGTATGTGATACAGTGTTTAATGACATGTTGACCCAACTTGATTTGCTTTGAAGATTTAGTATCGCCCGACTGGTGTGACTCAGTGGTTGAGTGTCGACCCATGCACCAGGAGGTCGCTGGTTTGATTCCCGGTCAGGGCTCATGCCCAGGTTGTGGGCCAAATCCCCAGTGGGGGGCATGCAGGAGGCGTCCAATCGATGTTCTCTCTCATCGATGTTTCTATCTTTTTCCCTCTCCCTTCCTCTCTCTAAAAATCAATAAAGAAAAAATTAAAAAAAAAAAAGATTTAGTATCAAGTATGTTCATTCTACATACTATGCAAAGGGAACTAGCTCATGAAAAGATACAATGATCTAATCAAAAAGTAATCGCATTAATGATAAAGCCATCCCATATCATTGAGTCCCTAGGGGCAGAATTAAAGGGAAGCTATATGATAGTGCAAATGAGTCATTTTCAGTAAGTTTCATTGACTCAAGATGATAGTTTCTTAGGTTCTTTAGTAAAAAGATAGTTAAAAAAAACACCTAAAAAATGTTTAGCAAACCATATGTGCTTAAATTTCATAGGCTACCCTGTATTTTCATAAGAAAAAAATTAGGATTTCACTGAAGAAAAGACCAAAAAAAAAAGAAGCAAATTAAAAAAATGATCGCTGCAGTTCTCCACTTTATTTTCTACAATTTCAATTACTACAATTATCTGTAGAAAGCTTATATTAGCTATTTTCACTTAATTATGTGCTTTTATACTTTAAAGCTGATTATTAAAACTGGTCTCAGATAAAGAAAAACAATATTACATAGATTCCTCTACTGAAATATAGGCCCCTGTGACAACCAACTAATCATGCTGTTGCTCTCAGAAGCAGACCACTGAATAACCAATAGAAACAGGATTTTCATTCACTTAAGTGAGTCTCAGATATTTAAAAAAGCTTTAGGAGAAGGTGGTCTACAGAAGAATCTGTTCTCTGCTGTCACTGCTAAGCTTTTTCTATAAATAAGTGGATACATACATCTGCATTTAAAATCCTATTTCTGGAACAAGAGACAACATTAACATATCAGAATACAGCAGTATATAAACTCCTTGTCCTCTGCCTTGTTTTAGGTACAAACATGGCAAGACTACTTTGGATCTTAGGGATGTCCCATGCAGTGTCTCAAAGACCCTCTGGGTTTTTGCTCTATGCCCGGAATATCTGCCCACACCTGTCTACTACCACCATCTCCTGACCTGGCTAACTCCCACTCTTCTTTGACCCAGCTAAGGTGCCCCCTCATCTTCTCTCTCAAGAATTCTTTCTTTATTCTGACCTCCTTCCACATGTACCCTACAGCAGGTTATGTGCTTCTCTTTCTGGCTCTCATGATACATGTACATATCCCTAATCCTACAAATGTAGTCACCACACTCTACTGGAATTACCTGTTTATCTTTATCCCAACTAGGCTCTGGGTTCCATGAGAGCCACATTTGGTTCCTATTCATCTTTGAATCCCTAATGCCTGACTCTTAGATGCTCAACAAATGCTTATTAAATTAATGAATAAGTAAATGTATGAATGAAAGATCAAATAAACAGCACCTCCAAACTCCAAATTAATACATCACAAGGCACACACAAATAACTTAATTAATTTTACCTATAAACTTTCCAATTCCTTCCTTATATTCTGTCAAGACTTCATGATGTTCTGCCCTGTAAGTGAAACAGAAAAATAATAACATAATAATGAATCATTCCACAGGCACTCTAACAACAACTGAAGCCCTCTTCTCACCCAAACATGCTACGTGACAGTAAATGTAGTCTTGAACAACAAATACACCATTACTCAAGAGTCCCAACTCACCAGGCTAGGCTCATTAGCCAGAGAAAAGGTTTTCAATTTGCAAGTGGTTCTGTGAGAAGAGAAACTGGCAAAGTTCAATTGCTCCTGAATATCTGGATTTTCTTCCTCCCCTTGCCTTTTCAAAATCAGTTAATTATTAACACAATACTACAGTCATTTCATCCTATAGCAGATTGTCCAATTGATCATAAAGTCAATAAGCACACTATTCATTAGTTCTGATTCCATAAGTAGTACATGCAAGTACATGTGCAGAGACAGAGAAATCTTGAGGCTGGTGCATGAAGGCAGCCCCTAGGCTTCAAGTTTAGCTCTCATAGAGCATTCCTGCCCTGTCACCCCTGGGAGCAGTGGCAATGAGGGCAGTATGGGATCCTGCATTCAGAGGAAAAGTGAAGCAGCTTTAACAGGGAGGTCTGGCTGTGGCTTCCAGATTAGGGCCAGATGATGTATAATACTTGATATATTTCTTCTGATTTCATTCTAAAAATCCACAAATTTTATACATATAAGCAAAAAAGTCTTTTGCCTTACTGTACTTTGTTAATAAGGTAACTAAGCTGCTGCCAAAGCTGAAACTTGAATGGTTGGGTCTAATACTCACAGTGATGACAGTGTAAGCTGAGCCATTGCAGGAACCCCATGGATACTACGCAGTGTGTGATGGGTCAGGTGAGGGGCAGAGCCAGTCTTGGTGTACAGAAGGCAGCTTGGAATGTCCATGGTGCGGTCCCCTGTTTTGCCTAGGTTTTTTATTTTTCCTAGGCGACAGCCATTAACTACCTTGGTAAGACTCAGCTTCATCCTAAGGGATTCCTCCAGGTCCTGGTAAGAAAAGAGCATTAAATTCAGAAGAAGTTTTATGACATTTAAAGGCTAAACATTTTACAAAGACAGCAACCTACAAAAAAATTAATTAGAGCATGTTTATTACTACTTCTAGTCTAGGGGTTTTTTGTTTGTTTGTTTGTTTAGATATCAGGAATAGGAGAATGGGAAAGTCACAGAGAGAATAAGACACTTTCCCCAAGTCCCAGAGCAATATGATGACATCAACCACATTTAAATTCATTCATGGAATTTTTATCTGACCTGATGAAATCCAAACAAATGGAAGGATGGAAGTGAAGACTAATCATGGACAGAATACTATGAAGCCAAGGCTCGCTCTCAGCCTTGCAAATGTGTAGAGAAAAGTCAAACACTTAGGAAACACTGGTTATTAATTTGATCTATTTTTATCTAATTTGAGAGAATACTGGGCAACATAGCAATTTTGTCTAATAGTTAAAAGAAAAAAACAGGTTCCAAAACAGCATTCTGGTGTATGAAATATACACCAAAACATATCAACAGAGATTATGTCTGAAAGGTGAGATTATTTTTCAATTTGTTCTTAGCTGGTGCCCAAAGAGAGGTGAGAAACTGTGTGGAGCATACATGTAACTCATAAGCAATTCACCAGTATTTTTATAAATGGGAAAGAAAAATATGTGATAAAAGAAAAAAATTAAGATATACTTCCTAACTTCCATAGATACACGGGGGGGGGGGGAGGGAGAGAAAACATTATCAGTTACTTTTTTGGATGCTGTTAATTAATTATTATTTAATGAAGCAAGTTCTAAGCTCCACTTCTGAAGATCAACAATTGTTTAAGATGTTACCAAACAAATAAGCATTATCTATCATTAGTTAAAAAATATTCAGGAATGTAATTATTACTTTTTTGGGAGTCATAAATTCTTATATTGAGATAAAATAGTCAATACAGTCTAGAACTTTAGAAATAAGAATAACTACTTTCAGTATGGTCCAATAAAAGATTTCATGCTAAACATGAATTATAAAAAAATAATATAAGTGAGGAAAGCCTGGTCAATTTTCTGTAACTCTAACTTCATTATTTCAAATTATTACAAAGATAGACATAAAATTAAGTATCAATGAAACCCACAGAAATGGAGACTATTAAGGTAAAAATGTTGTGTTTAAACAAAGAGTAACATAAAAGCTATTTTTTAAAAGCCCTGTTATTACACATTAAAACTATTAAAAGAATAAAGTTTCTATCCAAAAAAGTACACAAATATAAATTATTTTTATGTAATTTATATTAATTATAATAAGAACATACTCTAGAAAATATGAGAAGAGTCATTAGTTTACACAATCATATTCCTTATTGATTTATCAGTTAAGACACATAACCTTCTGATTTCAAGTGATAAAAATATATTTTATACTAGGAGAACTCTGAAGTCATTTGTAGCAAAGTTAAAAACTGCATTTTGCAATCTAAGTAAGTTCTGGGGAATTGAATCAGGGGAAAGCAAAAAGATGAGAAATGCACGTTAAAGTTAATGACTCAATGCCTGTTATTGTGACTGAATACTGGAATTAACCAAATATACAACAGTAATTTTTGAAACATAAATAAGAACTAATGAAAATTGAATGGACCAGGATTATTGTATACTGCAATAAGTTAAGCATTTCTTACCCTCACAAACACATGAGAATGGAAGAAACTACACAGTCTGGAGTTTTTCAGAAAGGGCTAGAGACAAGAATTTGCTGGTTCCTCCCCTTACTCCAAAAATGGTCTCATCTGACATATTTAAGTTGTGTAAAGAGTTTAAACGTATGCACATGAGTTGTATTTTTAAAATTAAATTCAGCCTGGCTGGTGTGGCTCAGTGGTTGAGCATCGACCCATGCACCAGAGGTCTTTGGTTCGATTCCCGGTCAGGGCACATGCCCAGGTTGTGGGCTCAGTCCCCAGTGGGGGGCATGCAGGAGGCGGCCAATCAATGTTCTCTCTCATCGATGTTTCTATCTCTCACCCTTCCTCTCTCTCTAAAATCAATAAAGAAAGAAAAATTAAATTCATATACCATATACACTGTACAAGGTTTGTACATGCACAGAAAAAAGTCAAAAGGACTCCTAAACAATATGGTGCACTGAGCTAACTCAGAAGATACAGAGAATATTCTAGAACACAGTAACTGTAAGACTATTCAGAGTAGAGTATTCTAAAATCCTTACACTATTTGGGAGGAGAGAGATAATGAATAATGTTCAACTTTAAGTATGTGTTCTAAAATTTCATCAAGTAACCATTAAAAA
This sequence comes from Tadarida brasiliensis, assembly GCA_030848825.1. Taxonomy (NCBI): domain Eukaryota; kingdom Metazoa; phylum Chordata; class Mammalia; order Chiroptera; family Molossidae; genus Tadarida; species Tadarida brasiliensis. The sequence continues at coordinate 68,974,143 of CM061260.1, forward strand.
ACTAATGACCAAATGCCTAATTTCCAAACCCATTGGGGAGGGGCAGGAGTGGATAAAGAAAAGATGGTTAATACCATAAAGGGCAAGAAAGAAGAAGAGACCAAAAAGCACACCAAAAACAGAAAATACAAAATAAAATTGTAGACCAAAGTCCGAACATGTTAGTAATCACAATAAAATTTAACAAATTAATTTCACCTATTTAAAGCCATAATTACAATAGTAGCAACTATCATTTATTGGGCATTTACTAAGTATCAAGCACTATTCTTTATGTATTAACTCCATTAATGTGTATCATCATATATGTCTCATAAGACAAATGCTATTATTATGAGCATTTTACAGATGAGGAAACTGAGGCTAATAAAGTCATCATTTGGGAAGTGGCAGAGCCAGGACTTAAATCATAGAAGTCTGGTTTTAGAGGCTGTACTCTCATAGGCTGGTAGCCTATTAGAAGTCCTGAATCTTGTCCATAAACATATCCAATGTTTACATGTGAACTCTAAAGTTAGGATATAATTTTATAGTCATATATTCTATTTTGCTATAATGTTCTTATTGTAGTTCTTCTTTTACCTTATCTCCCTTCTTTGCCTCTATCCATTTTCACAGCCTCTACAAACTTTCTCCATTCTCATACAAACATTTAACCATAATTGTATATGAGAATGGGTGTTTTTTTAATTTAAAAAAGTGTGTGTGGGGGGGGGCAACATACTGTAAGCACTTCTCCCAGGAATACACAATGGATATCTTTCCTCAAGAAGAGACACAGAGCTAACTTACTCTTTTAAAATAACTACTTCGTGACATTGCATAGTTTGGAGGTAACAGTTTTTTAAAATAGATGTATCTTTTTTAAACTTTCTTTTTATGGATTGATTTTAGATAATGGAAGGGAGAGAGAGAGATGGATTTGTTGTTCCACTTATTTATGCATTCACTGGTTAATTTTTGTATGTGCCCTGACCAGGAATCAAACCTGCAACCTTGGCCTATTAGATCAATGCTCTAACCAACTGAGCTATCTGGCCAGGGCGGATGTAACACAATTTAATCAACCATCACCCTTCTGATGGGCACTAAAGACAAAGAGCATATCCTAAGATCGATACAAAAGTCTAAGGCCACGACTTCCCTGACCTCATTTTCACCAATCTCAAGTCTGCTTTTGCTTTAGTTTACGTTTCCTGGCAAAGTTCTAAACATACATTGATTTTTAAATTGTTACCACACTCCAGCGATTTAGGTGCTCTCGCCCTCATTTTGCCGGGTCGGAGAGTTATTAAACAGGTTGCCTGAGGTCACACAGCCACAAAGTAGCTGGGTCCCAAGCTCCCGCTCTGCATATCCACCCTGCCTTGTGGAACCCGTGTTCCAGAACGGACTGTCCAAGGAAACATCTACGCCCGGTCAACAGGATGGATTTATCGTCACTCCACGAGCTATCCCCAGACCTCGCGATGCGCTTGGCTCAGGGATTCGGGATCGTCCCAATCCTCTCGAGTATCCGGGACGGTCCGGCAACAACCTTCCGGCTGACAACGTGACCCTTACGCAAAAGCCAGTCGAAAGGAGGCCCCTTTCACTCAGATTTGCGGTGAAAGCTCACACGGTTTACGGTTTGGGAGCATCTGAACTTACGGAAGTCACCGAGAGACCCAGAAAAGGAAAGGGGAAACATGGTGGGAGTACAACACAACAAGGAAGCGTCTGGGAGCGAGGCGACTCATCCACCCGTGGTAGTCCCCACACCATCGGGGAGAGGGGCACTCACCTACACACCTCCCAACTTTCTTGGTCCTGAGACCCCTCAAACTCCCCACAGCGCGCTCCCACGTGTCTGGTTGACGACTTCTCGGCCTCCTAAACCACCGCCTCGGATGCAGAGCCAATCAGGGAGCGTTTCGTCATCACCAGGCGCCAGTAAAAGGCAAAGGCAATCTCAAAGCGAAGTCTGGTGAAAGGGAGGACCAGAGACCGCTGCCGTTGCCAGGGGTAACTGGGCTAACGCGTTCCGCCTGCGCAGAGCCTCCTGGGAGTGGTGGTTCGTCGGCGCCCCAGATGTACCTTGCTTGCGGGCGGAGGAACTACAATTCCCAGGAAGATCCGGTGGCGGACTGGGCCGAGGAACGGTGGTTTCAGCTTCGTCCAAGGTCCGGGCCTAAACCTGGAAAATGCTGCTGGCGCCCCAAGAAAGGTCCTCTTCAAGGAAGAGGACGGGGCAGAATCGCTGGAAACAAATCACAAGGAAGCCGAGTCCCAAGGTGATCCATCGCAGTCGGGAGTAATGGGGGGGGCGGGGACCGGCCCCGAGGCCAGCCGTGTCCCCTCCAGTGCTTTCTCCCTATTCCACCAAGAGCATCCTTACCCGGCCCGCCCCTGCCTTTACCGCCCTGGAGCCAGCATTGTTCTGGTGCAGGGGCTAGGAACTCTGGGGTCTGGGTACCCATGGCTTTGGTGGGCAGCATCGTGGAAGAATTGTTTCCATCTAATGCTTTTTACAAACCGGAGATGTCTGGTAGGGCCCATCCGGTTGGAGAATTCACGAACTCTTTAGCCCCCTACTTACTACCACCCCCACAAGTTTAGAGAAGTTCTCGCACATTTATTTTTATGTTTTGCAAATCATAGGAAACAGATCTTTATTGTAAGGGGAAAATCTTCACGTTAAGTTCTCAGCCTCACATCCCTATCCCCCTAGTTTTACCTAAAATATCTAAAATGAACTCAGAAATGCAAGTGGATATTGAATAGATCAATACTTGATTCTAAATTTCTAAATTCAACCATCTTTTAAAAAATAGACCCTCTTTATATTTGTTCCCTCCTTGGATGCATTAGCATTCCATGGAAAACCAATAGCCCCAATTTAAACTGGAAACATATGTAAATGACGTGCAAAATCAGTCACACGATGTGTGCTTTCCACAGACTACCTTCCAATCACAAAAAAGAAATGCTTTAAAAGTAGGTGAGAGTACCAAAATGGAGCTGGCTTCTCAGATTTTAGCTCCAGAGCAGTTTCACCAGCTGTTTTCACCCTTAAGTTACACTTTCTTAAAAATATAATCTATAGACATGTGGCCTTTCTGAGGGCCCTAGGCAATTGTGTTTGCAAGTTATTCCAAATATACCAGCTAAATAACGCACTGGATATATTCCACTTGGTGAGCATCTTGCCCCAGATTCTGGAGGACGCAGATGGGGCCATTAGAGTCTGCTCCTATTGTAATGTTACCAGTTCCATTGGATCCAAAATAGATTGTAGATATAGACCTGATGAAAGGTAAAAATTTAGGACAATTTCTTAGGACTCCAAAGAAAGGATTTTTGCTGCTAGTGCTCACTGTTACTGCCTAGGGGATGAAAAGGTAAAAACACAAGAGCTCCTCGAAGTTCAGTTGTGTTTTAATAGAATCAGCTTTCTTTGTTGCAGTAACAAAATTATTCAGCAGTACAGCAGCATTAATTAGTTCTCTGTAAGGTGCTTTGAAGGTGAAGTGTTATGTAAGTGAAAGAGTATTATACTTTTTCCTCCTCCATGCTTAGATATTCCCTTATTTATTTAAAAACCCACCTGAATTATTAGCAAAGCAAATACCTCTATTCATTAAATGACTATTGGGAGGAATTCTGCAAGCTTTTGAATATTATAGAGAATAAAGATTAATATGTGACTGATCTCGGTAGAAATTTATGTGATTTCTACTTCATTTTCTGCTCGGTAAAACAGTAGATGATTGATTATCTCTCACTGCACCCCGTAGTTCTTACTGGACCAAACAATATCCCTGCTGTAAGATAGGAAAGCCTCTTGCTACACAGGTTACTCCTGAAAAAGGGGGCCTAAGGAGAAGGTATACCCTTCTCTAAGCAGATTTGCTACTGTGACACTTGAATAAATCTGACTAATTAGTCAGTACTTGTTTGGGTTTTTATAAGGAATATTATACCTAGCATTCTTCTATTTTGGCTCTTAACCCAGGAGAGCCTGAAAAAATACTCATGCCTGGGTCCTACCTCAGACTAATTAAATCAGAACCTGGTAGGCCTAGGCAGGAGATAAACACATTCAGAAGATGTCCCAGAGAAGGCTCCATGTTTCTTTCTCCTATGATTATTCTGTATTCTTTTGCTGAAGTTTCTAATGAAATGATTTGAGGAAAGAATAAAGGACACTTTCATGTACTTTAGTCAGAAGGATAGATTAAAATGGCTAAGTTGATAATGACATTGCTGTGTATTAATATTCTGAATATATTATCTACAGCCTGCTTTTGACCCTGACAATGTGGACCACTGGATTAAGGTAAGGATGTTGCATAATTAAGATAGAAAGAGAATTAAGAGTCAGACATAATCAGATGGAAAAGGAATACAAATAGGTCTCCATTTTGCTCTTTTTGTTCCCATGTGACTACATATGTTGCCTTAGTTTTATACTCTTCAGGCAAGGAGAGGAGAGGAGAGGAGAAGCCTTAGGAGAGGCCTTCCTCAGATCATTGGAAAGACTGTACTATAGTTACATTAACCTCTGGGACCAATACAATAGGTAAAAGCTATGCATGCATCACATGTAAGAATCTTCTAATGACTAGAGCAATCCAAAAATGGAGTGGGCATTTTTATAAGTGTTTTCTATCACTGGAGTATTCAAGTGGATTCTAAATGGTCACTTAATGTTAGGACTAATGAAAAATATGTTTAAGCATTCAGTGAAGGGGTGGGAGGATTGGGTTAGATAACCTCTGAGATCTCTTCCAGGCCTGAAATGTATATTTTTGAAAATACCATTAAACTACTTGAGGCACATGCCTGTGAGTATCAATTTGGCAACTTGCCATACTCAATTCATTTGTGCACCACATGGTTTAAAATCATGCAGCTTTTCCTGGGAAAATGTTCTGCCTGGTAGTATTTTGAAGAGTTATTACTTATCTAAATTGATAGACATTATGAGCATCAGGCCAGATAGAACCTAGGCCAGGTATCATCATTAACCATTTATTCATCCACCCAGTATTTATTAAGTGCCTACTAAATGCTAGCCCACTATTTTTGGCACTGAAGATAATACAGTGCACAGGGCAAGTACAGTCCCTGCCTTCCCAGAGTTTATAGTTCAGTGGGGGTTTAACAACTTAAAGCTGTTGGGAGAATTAAGGATGTAATGGAAGCACATGGTGGGGGTTGCTAAAATAGGTGGAACCATTTTCCTCTTTCATGTAGTTGTTAGCCACTTTGACTCAGTTAGATTTTCATCATTCCTCTAAAACTTCCACAATAACTCTTTTTCCATTATGTCCTCAAATCTCCCATGTTGAAAAAATCCAGTAAGTCCTCATTTGACCTTTCCATTCATTCTGATTGCCATACAATTTCCTTTTTAAAAAACAAACAAACAAACAAACAAAACTTAACTTTCTTTGGATATGTAGCCTGGACTCCTTGCCATTGTATTTTTATTATCCTCTTGTGTCCACAATTATTTTACTGTAGTTGCTATTTCTTACCACTCCACAGAAACTTGTAAATGACTTACTGACCAAATCTAATGGTGTCTTCTTTGTCCTCAAACTTTTTAAGGTTCATTTGCTATAGTTGTCACTTTTTATTCTAGAAGTCCTCTCTTCCATTATCTTTTTTTAAATGCTCTTTTCTCTTGCTTCTCCTACCTCTCTATTAACTTCTGTCTTTTCTGATATTGCTCCCTAATGTATCCCATCCCTGGGTGTGTACCCGAAACAGTTATAACCTCTGGACCTAAGATTTAAAAATCCACTTGAGTGGACCACTCTCTCAAAGTCAGCCAAGGCCTTGTTACGTGGAAGAGGGGGAGGGTATGTGGAAAGGATGTGGAGCATGGTGAAGGTTGAGAAAGGGCTTTCTTCAGAACAGAAAAGGAAGGTCAATGTAACTACAGCACTGAGGACTTGGCTGAAGCAGGTAATCATAATTTTTTTTGTGATACCAAAAATTGGTAGATCAGATTGATCCAGACTTGAAAGTTTTCATTGGAAAGGCAAAGGAACAAGAGATGTGAGGCTCCTTTTCGCTCTACCCAGAGAGGGTCCCATGTGGCGTTGTTCTCATTCCCACGTAACTTAAAGGGAAACTTTCACAGTGTCTGGAGCCCTGGACATCCTGCAAATGAAGGAGGATGTCCTCAAATTCCTTGCAGCGGGAACCCACTTAGGTGGCACCAACCTTGACTTCCAAATGGAACAATACATCTACAAAAGGAAAAGTGATGGCATCTGCCTCATAAATCTGAAGAGAACCTAGGAGAAGCTCCTGCTGGCAGCTCGTGCCATTGTTGCCATCGAAAACCCCGCTGATGTCAGTGTCATATCGTCTGGGAACACAGGCCAGCGAGCTGTGCTGAAGTTTGCTGCTGCCACGGGAGCCCCTCCTATTACTGGCCGGTTCACTCCTGGAACCTTCACCAACCAGATCCAGGCAGCCTTCCAGGAGCCGAGACTTCTGGTGGTTACTGATCCCAGGGCTGACCATCAGCCTCTCACAGAGGCAGCTTATGTTAACCTGCCGACCACTGCTCTGTGTAACACAGGCTCTCTCTGTGCTACATGGACATTGCAACAACAAGGGGGCTCACTCAGGGGGTCTGATGTGGTGGATGCTGGCTCGGGAAGTACTGCGCATGTGTGCCACCATCTCCCGTGAACACCCATAGGAGGTCATGCCTGATCTTTACTTCTACAGAGATCCTGAGGAGATTGAAAAGGAAGAGCAGGCCGCTGCTGAAAAGGCTGTGACCAAGGAGGAATTTCAGGGTGAATGACTGCTCCAGCTCCCGAGTTCACTGCTGCTCAGCTAGGGGTGGCAGACTGGTCTGAAGGCGTGCAGGTGCCCTCTGTGCCCAGTCAGCAGTTTCCTGCTGAAGACTGGAGTGCTCAGCTGCCACTGGAGACTGGTCTGCAGCCCCCACTGCTCAGACCACTGAATGGGTAGCAACAACCACTGAGTGGTCTTAAGCTGTTCTTCCACAAACTCTTAACAGAATGGAAATAAGGTTGATGGAAAATAAACAGTTTCCAAAAGTTGAAAAAAAAATTAAAAGAGATGTGAGGCTTATGTGAGATAGTAACTGAATATCCACACAGAGTAGGAAAGGAAGGGGACCTTTTAAAGGACTCTCAGGTTGGGAGAAGGAGGAGGCATGTGGTGAGTGGAGGACTTGGCTAGGTGCAACAGCAATGTAGTGGAGGGGGAGTGAAAGAGGGACATGGATTCAAGGTTGCTGTTGGAGAGGAGGTTTTCATCATTTGCTTTGACCAATGGAAAATTCTGTATGACACAGTTCGGGATGACCACGTCAGTAGGTTGCTGAAGTGCAATGAAAGAAAGGCTGTTGGAAAACAGGAAACCAAGCAAACCCTGAGGCTGGAATGTGGGTGGATGTTCCTCAGGGAATGTTGAAGTCACTTAGAATCAGACGGATGCTTGGTAGAACTATGAGTCCTGGGGTAGCTCACTGAAAATGCAACTGTCCACCACGGTTTACAGTTCATCCTCATCCTGATTTGATAGACTGACTCATCTTTTTACTCTAGTACATTGTGCTACTTTGAGCTTTTTAAACATTTTCATCATGTCAGTTCTTCAATCTTCAGTGAACCTTCAGTGATTCTTCACGCCATCAGATGAAACTCTAAATCCAGACTGGCATTTAAGGTCCTCTATCAGACTACCTCTAACAGCCCTTTTACTGATACCGTGTGCCTTCAGGCGAATCTCCTTCCCCTCCATCAGATAAGACTTCCCTTTGCTGTGACTCATGTTGATTCCCCCAGCCTGGAATACCCTTCCTCTTTGGGAGGCTAATTCAGATCCTTCCTTCCCTTAAAGCTCAGTTTCAGATGCCCATCTTGGTGAACAACTCCCCCTCACCTCAACCACCTAATCCCATTTTCTAATACTCTTTTCTTTGGAATTATTTAGCATTCATACACAGTGTTAAGCATGTTTCTTGCATACAGAGTAACTGAAAAAGAAGTGGGCACTTTCAAAAGTACTCTCCAAACTGTTACATTTGTACATGCAGTTTGCACATTCAGGAAACTCATGTTTGTACCTCGGGCCTCGAGGAAATGAGGGAGTGCATTGTAGCTGCTGTTTCTGCCATCCATAGTCTACAGAGGAGTCTAGCATGGACAGGATTGATGTGCCCCTTGGCACATGAGGAACACATACAGCCTCACTTTTCTGTGCTCTGCCTCACTGCACTTCACAGATAGTATGATTTCAACGACATCGAGGGAAGACCCTCTACCAGCAAAAGGATTATGACTTGCTCAAGGCTAAGATGATGGTTAGGATTTTTTAGCAATAAATTTTTTTGCAATAAAGTATTTTTAATTAAGGTATATACATTGCTTTTATTAGACATAATGCTATTGCACACTTAAAAGACTACAGTATAGTGTAAATATAACTTTTATATGCAGTGGGAACCCCACAATTTGTGCGACTTTATTGTGATAGTCACTTTATTACAGTGGTCTGGAATCAGATTCAAAATATCTCCGAGGTATGCCTGTACTGAGAATTTATAAGATCATGGAAATAACTGAGATAGTTCCTTTACAAATTACATATAATACAGCTACTAAGTAATAGACTTTGGAAGGTATTTAGTGTTGTTTTTTTCCAATCACCCTATATTGCTTTATAACTGTGTTTGAGTTATTCATTGCACATGTTATATGAAAAAAAAAAAGTGAACTCTTTAAGAACAGAAGATTTTGGCTTTGTTTTTCTCTTAATGTTCACTATAGAGCTGGTAACAGAGGTACCATTCAATAAAGTAGCTTAAAGAATAAGTTGTTCAATTGCAATTGACACGATGTTGGTTTCACTGAAATATAATTTAAGGTAGACCTCTCCTGTCTCTTACATGTTTATTTTGAAAAAAAACATGGTAAAGATATAATATTTTAAAACAAAGAAATATAGATTGTTCCTAATCCTTAGTATCATCCAGTACTTTCTCCCCCAATATCTTCATTTAAGTGATATCCCAAACACTTGCTTTGTTAGAGCCAAGCAAACATTTCTCTTACTCTCTTGTCAGTACCAGACTCTGTCCTTTTTTTTTTTTTATCCTCACCCGAGGACATTTTTTGTTCAGATAGAGTGGGAGGGAGAGAGAGAGAAACATCGACGTGAAAGGGACACATCGAGTGGCTGCCTCCTGCACGACCCAACCAGGGCCGGGGACAAACTGCAACTGAGGTACGCGCCCTTAGTGGGAACCAAACCCTGGTCTCTCTGGACCGCAGGCCGACGCTCTAACTGCTGAGCCAAACAGGCCAGGGCTCTGTCCTTCTTTAGTACCAAAATCAGTCTTTCTCCTCCTGTGTCTTGTTAGGAGAAATGATTCCTGGTACTAAATGCAACAGGTGCCACCTTTTGAAGCAAGCGGACCACCAGTTCCCCCCGGAAGGAGTGGGCTCCTCTCACCTGAAGGGATATTCTTGCACAGATAAGTGGGACCACTAAGTTGTTTAGTGCTCTTAACAAGCACCTGCCACATGGCTGCAAGCCACATTTATTAGTCCCTGGCTTACAGGCCACCTGTGTTAGCCCTTGTTACTTGGCTATATATAACAAGCCCCATCCCTTTTTGGGTGTGGAGATGTATTGTCTTGCTGATGTCTAAGAATGCTTCAGTCTGTAAGTTCCCTTAATAAAGTCTTCACGGAATTCTGGAGTGGCCAACCTCTTTCTTCTATCTCTCAGCCCCTGGAAAATTTTCCTAAGCTTTCTGCCTCCTCTGCTAAAATCTGCACTAACTCTGGCTGGGTGGCTCAGTTAGTTGGAGTGTCGTCCTGTGCATCAAAAGGTTGTGGGTTCGATCCTCGGTCAGGGGAGTATGGGAGGCAACCAATTGATGTTGCTCTCTCACATCGATGTTTCTCTCTCTCCCCACCCTCTCTCCTTCCCTCCCCTTTCTTCCCCTCCTTCCCCCTCTCTCCCCTTCCCCCTTCCTCTCTTCCTTCCTTTCTCTAAACATATCCTCGGGTAAATATATTTTTTTGAAAATCTGTACAGGTGGGATGACCTATCATACAAAGATTTTTCTTTTCTCATAGCCTAAGGAACTAAGTGTACAATCCTGTTTTTGTTACTTATTTTTTGTATGTGTGTGTTAGTTAAAAAATTAAAGTAGATTGATTTATTTGTGCATTATTTACATTCCTGTGTGTATTCATACAACCACATACAATATATGTGAAATTCATTTTGCTGTCTTAGAATTTAAGAACCTTACAGGGAAGGACTGTGTACCAGGCATATTGTAACCATCCAATAAATGACATGTACCACCTCAGCAGAGCCTGAGAAATAATGTGGGAAAACAGATCTCTCCAGAGCTGCCTCACAAAGAGTGAATGCTATTTTCTTGACTAACCCCAATTAGATCATGTTTTCTTCTGATTCATGTCTTTTCCTATGTGTTTTTTTTTTTTTGCATCTTTTTCAGATCACCCTTGACTTTCTAACTTTATTCCTCTGCTTCTGTCTAATTTAAACTTAATATATGAAACCCTTGACAACTTAAAATGTAAAGCCCGTGGCAAGTTTGGCAAAAGTACTACCAGTCTTTCTATGAAGGGCAAGAGGAAAAGTCATTTTCAGAATACGTCAAGTGACAATATAAACTATAGGAAAGTGCAGATTTTTTGAATCAATATTTCATTCATTTCTTGAACAAATATTTGTGGTCACCTATTATGCCAAGCACTGTTCTAGGTTCTAGGAGTTTCATGCGTGCAAAAGACGAAATTCCTGTTTACATTCCACTTAGGAGAGACAACAAATGACAAAATATGTTATAAGGTCACAAGTGCTATAGAGAAAGTCAAAACAGAAGGGGAATAGGGAGAGCTAGGAGCAGGGTGGTTAGAATTCCATATAGGGTAGTCAGAGAAAGCCTTACTACAAAGCTGACATTTGAGCCAAGACTTGGGGTGGGGGTGAGGCAAAGTCATGGATATCTGGGAGAGAGCAGTCAACAGAGGGGAAGTTCGGTGCAAAGGTCCTGAGGTGGGAACATGCTTGGTATATTTGAAAAGGAATGAACAGGAGGTTGGTGTGGCTGAAGTTGGGGGAGCAATGGGAAGAGTAGCAGAAGGGGAGGTTGGAGAACTCACAAAGGCCTGATGGTGCAGGACCTTGAAGCACGTTATCAGGACTCAGACTTTATTCTGAGCCGAATGAAATAGGGAACCATGTGAGGGTTTTGTGTGGAGTTCTAACATGTTATGCCTTTCATTTTAAAGGAGTCTCTCTGGCTGCTGTGGTGGGAGGCTATTGTAGAAAACCTGTCAGGAAATTGTGGTGCCTTGCACCAGAGTAATAGCAGTAGAGGTGACGAGAAGGGGTCAGATCCTAGATATATTAAGAAAATAGATTTCCTGATATATTGTATGTGGGGTGAGAGTGAGTGTGTGTGTGAGAGAGAGAGAGAAGATTCAAGAAGGTTTTTTTGAGGAACTGAAAGAATGGAGTTGTCACTACCCAAGTTGGAAGACTGGGAACACAGCAGGCATGAAGGAAAGCAGGTTTGTGGGGAGGGGGAAAAACAGGGATTTAATTGTAAAATAAGTTCTTCTATACCGTGCAGGTAAGCCAAAATGCCCAAAAAGTTTGTCCATCTCCACCAATCCCTCCCCAAATTCCCATGTTTTTACTAGACTCTTATTGTTGAGTTAAAATATTCTGAAGACTACAGTTCAGTGACTCGATCCCAATTTCATTGCACCTATAGTTTGCCTATATGGTGGAATTTTCTTTTTGGGGTAGTAATTTGAGGGAAGTATAGCTATTCTGTCTCTGACTCACATTCATATGTAAATTTTAGTTGCATGGAAACTAATAAAATATTATATTTTTTATGTAAAATAAAATATTCAGGTGTCAGAGTCCCTTAACTCATGCTCTAAACCAAAAGTTATGTAAAGCTTAAATAACATTTTGTTTGATATAAACATTGTGAACACCTGTTAAAACTTGGTAAAATACTATAATTAATTTCATGTTTAATGAATGAAATTATTTGGGGTGAATGTTTAAGTCTCACAGTTCCTTCAAAAATGGAAAAATGAAAGAAAGCATTTTAGTAACTTGTAAAAATCAAATTATCGAGGGTTAGAGAGAAATTTTTTGACCGTGAACAAAGTTGTTGTCATCTTAAAGGATTTTTTTTTCTTTCTGTTATATTAAAGAGAGTGGAGAAAGCCTCAGAATTTGGAGTTTCAAAAGCATTTTCTGCTGGAAATTCAGATTTATCCAGAAGGCTTTGGGGCCAAATTGTAGATTTGGAAACATCTGAGCAAATAGAGGATCATGATGAAATCTATGCAGAAGGTAAGAGAATACATTTTTTTGCTTCAAGGTTAACAATTCTTTGGAGTACAGCTTATTAAAGCATAATCTATTGTGAATTTCCAAGAACAGAAAGAAAGCTTTTCTTTCTCTTCTTAATTTTTGTTTATTTTTACTGCCCTGAAGCTAATTTACTCTGGAATGAACTCCGGTATTACAACTAAGGCTGTATTTAAGGCCCATTTTGTCTTCTCAAATAGACCCGCAGCCAGAGGCAGTTTGACATACCATAGTCAACTGGTAAGTATTGGAATGTATCAGTCCTGCGGCACAGAGGGCAGCCTGGTCATTTGATCTAGTATCATACAGAATTTGACTGCTAGTTTATAAATCAACTTTGTACCTTATGAAGAGTCTAAAACTGATCTAACCTCCCTACCTCTCCAAAGCATTTACTCCTCTGGAATTTAGTATTTTGGTTACTGATGCCCTGACTAACTCCACTATTTATGGACAAAAAGATTAGAAGGAACCAGCAGAGAAGACTGGAAAGGAAAGGCCAGAGAAAAAGACAGAAAGTCAGTACCATGTCCTGGAAGTCAACTTCCATCTGGGTTATTTATGTCTCCAGTTATTCCGTTTATTTCTTCTTCCATTCAACACACATATATATTTAAATATTATTCAGTGCCAGGAACTATTTTAGGCACTGGAGGACCAGGTTATGAACAAGACAGGCAAAGCCTTTGCTTTCATGGAGTATACATTGTAGTGTGGGAATAGAGAAAATTAGAAAAAAATTATCAGATAATGACAAGTCGTTTGAGTTTGGACCTGAATAACAAGAAGGAGCCATTTGAGCAGGGGTGGAGGAAGAGCATCCCAGGCTGAGGGAAAGCTGTCATCAGAGCTAAAGTACAGACAAGCTTAAGGAACTGAAGGATGACCAGCGTGGCTGGAGCTTTCCAGTGGGATGAGCTTGCAGGAGTGAGCAGAGACATGTCACACAGGGCCTTATAAACCTGGGGAAAGAATTTAGTTTTATTCTGAGCATGATGAGACATCATCGAAAGGTTTTAAGCAGAGGTGTAAAAGGACAATTTTCTAAATGTCTGAAAAAATGGATTATAAGGGAGAAAAAGAGGGAAAGGGGAGACCAGTGGGAGGCTGTTGCAGTGGTCTGGGCGGCAGGAATGGTGGTTGGTCTTTGAGGTTGGTAGGACTGGAGATGGGGAGAGGAGATTGATTCAGAAAGTGGCAAGGCATGTCTTTCTCATCCTACTTTCCATTCCACCAATGGGAATACACAGTATATTTTAGCCTGTTAAGGTTTCTGAGAAGTCCTGCAGTTTAAACTTAAAAAGTTTATTTATCCTATTTCCCAAGCTTCCTACACCACAAAACTCTTTTTATCCAGAAATACCTATTAATATCCTGAGAAACTAGTGACCACGTTAGGAAGTACTGGTGTATGGATAGAACATGTTTTTTTAAGGCTTTTATCCATTTCTCTCCTCTCATCAACCATCTATTAATATTCTACAAGAACTAGTGCTCTGAGGAGCACCCTTTAAGAAATTCTGCTTTAAGGTAGCCTTCTATACCCTCTGATCCAACATGAGGCGTTCCTATGGTTGAGCACTCCAAGGGAAGTTCCCGTTTGTGTGCTTTTGGAACACTTCCTAGTATAGTAGTCCCCGCTTACTTGTGGTTTCACTTTCCATGGTTCCAGTTATCTATGGTCAAATGCAATCCAAAAATATTAAATGGAAAATTCCAGAAATAAACAATTTATAAATTTTAAATTTCACGTCATTTTGAGTAGCACGATGAAATCGCTCACTGTCTGCTTTGTCTTAATGTGAGTCATCCCTTTGTCCAGCATATCCATGCTACCTGCCCATTAGTCACTTAGTAGCTGTCTTGGTTATCAGATAGACTGTCGTAGTATCACAGTGCTTAGGTTCAAGTAACCTTTATTTTACTTCATAATGGCCCCAAAGTGCAAGAGTAGTGATGCTGGCCCCGGCCGGTGTGGCTTAGTGGTTGAGCGTCGACCTATGCACCAAGAGGTTGCCAGTTCGATTCCCGGTCAAGGCACATGCCCAAGTTGTAGGCCAAATCCCCAGTGGGGGGCATGCAGGAGGCAGCCAATCAAGGTTCTCTCTCACCGATGTCTCTATCTCTCTCCCTCTCCCTTCCTCTTTCTCTAAAATCAATCACGAAAAATTATTAAACAGTAGTGATGTTGGCAATTCGGATATGCCAAAGAAGCCACAGGTGAAAAGGTGAGTGTAGAACAAGATACCTTGAGAGAGAGAGACCACATTCACATAACTTTTATCACAGTATATTGTTATAACTGTTCTATCATTAATTATTGTTAACCCCTTACTGTGCCTCCTAATTTATAAATTAAACTTTATTATAGGTATGTATGTATAGGAAAAACAATACACATATGATTTGGTACAATCCACTGTTTCAGGCATCCACTGGGGGTCTTGGAACATTTCTCCCATGGATAAGGGGTGGGGGATTACTATAAACCCCAAGTTCCCAATGAATGGTGCTTAGCAGATCTGAATTTTTCTATACATAAGTTATTATGCACATAAATATCTGAATTATCATACACAGGTTACTCAATAAAGATCTGCTTCCTTTCCCTGCCTTGCTCTGAAAGCCGGTGTTTCTTGCTAGTATACTTTTTACACTTACTTTCTACTACCTTGATTCATTTTTTTCCTGTTTTACGTATCATACATTCCTATCTATATTAAATACCTTTTAGCATCATCTAATATGTAGAAACACTCCATCCCCTCAGAGCTATGTGATAATGATCATACTGATGAAGGTAAATAGATATTTTTCTTCTTTGAAAGCCCCATGTCCTACCCATAAGAACTGTTTGATAATGATGATGATAATGATGATACCAATGATGAAGGTAATGCTAAAGTAGGCATTTCTCACCTGTATATTTAAGAAGATTTTCTGGCCCTGGCCAGTTTGGCTCAGCGGTTGGAGCATCGGCCTGTGGTCCAGAGAGACCCAGGTTCGGTTCCCGCTAAGGGCATGTACCTGGTTGCAGTTCGTCCCTGGCCCTGGCTGGGTCGTGCGGGTGGCGGCCACTCGATGTGTCCCTTTCACGTCGATGTTTCTCTCTCTCTCTCTCTTCCTCTCTCTCCCTCCCACTCTATCTGAATAAAAAATGAAAAAATGTCCTCGAGTGAGGATAAAAAAAAAAAAAGAAGATTTTCTGGGTATCATAAAGAAAGAAATCCAGATGGAGTTGGCTCCCAGGATATCACACTTTTTTTCTCCTATTTCAACGACCGCTCCTTCCTAGTTTGCTTTCTTGGTTCTGCCTTATCTCTTCACCTTCTAAATACTGGAGTTCCTCAGGGTTAGTCCTTGAACCAGTCTCTATCCATCTTCCTCCTTTGGCAACCTCATCCACTTCTACAGCTTTAAGTACCATCTGTATGCCAATAGCACCCATATTTATTTCTTCAGCTTA
This sequence comes from Tadarida brasiliensis, assembly GCA_030848825.1. Taxonomy (NCBI): domain Eukaryota; kingdom Metazoa; phylum Chordata; class Mammalia; order Chiroptera; family Molossidae; genus Tadarida; species Tadarida brasiliensis. The sequence continues at coordinate 68,990,029 of CM061260.1, forward strand.
GACCTCTCCCCTGAAATACAGAGTAGTATAGCCAATACCTATTTGATATCCCTATTTGGATGTCTCATAAGCACCTCAAAACTGAATTCCTGATGTTCCTCCCAAACCTGCTGTTCCCTTGGCCTTTCCTGGCTTAGTAAATTGTATCTCCATCCTTGCAATTGCTTGTGCCAAAAACCCGTAGATTTCTCTCACAGCCCATATCCAGTCCATCAGCAAATCATGTCAATTTTACCTCAAAACATTACTTTTTAGAATGTGACCATTTGTAATACCTCCACTCTAGGTCCAGGCCACCATCACCCCTCTCCTAGATCATTGCATTTGTCTCCCAGTTGGTATGCCCTTCTGTGTATGTTCCCCTGCAGTCTATTTTAACATAGTAGTCAGAATAATCTCTTTGCTCATAACCTTCCTGCGGCTTCCCACTGCATCCAGAGTAAAACCCAAAGTACCTAGAATGGTGTTAAGACTTTAAAGAATGGGTTTTCAACCTCAACACTATGGACATTTGGGGCCAGATAATTTTTGTTGTGGGTGCTGCCGTGTGCATTATAGGATGTTTCGCAGCATCCTAGTCTCTACCCCCTAAATGCCACTATCACCTCCCCCAGTAGTGACAACCAAAAATGTCTTCAGACGTTGCTGGATGTCCACTGGAGCATGATTTCGCCCTAATCTAGGACCACTGCTCTAAGCCTGATCCTCACGTTACCTCTGCCACTTCCTCTCCTGTTTCCCCCACTCCCCTTCACTCACTCCTCTTCAGCCACACTGCCTCCTTCCTATTTCTCCAACACAGTAGACACTCTCCTGCCTTAGGGCCTTTGTACTCGCTTTCCCTCTGCATGGAATAATATTCCTTACATAGCCACATGGCTCACTCTCTCATTTCCTTCCCTTCTTTGCTCCATGAGGCCTCCTCTGACTATCTCTTTTAAAACTGACACTTGTCTTCCATTCTTGTACACCATTTCTCTTTCCCCTGCTCTGTTTTTCTGACTTACTTGCTTATGGTCTATCTTCCCCAGTTAGAATGTAAGTTTCATGGTGGTAGGTTTTATTTTTCCTGTTTTGTTCACTGCTGTCTTCCTAGCATCTAGGACAGTACATGACACATGGTCAGTGCTCAAAGGTCCGGAAACAATTGAAATATTAAAAGAATGTTTTTGTTTTATTGATAGCTCAGGAGCTGGTCAATGACTGGTTAGACACTAAACTTAAGCAAGAACTAGCAAGTGATGCGGAAGCTGAAGACACTGTGTCTAGTATCCCTCCTGTGTTAGAAGCCAATCGTCATTTGAAATATGACAAGTTTGATGGTAAGAACTGATCTGATTGGTCTAAGCTTTAACATCCAATAAATGTGTCTAAGAAATCTTTTTTTTTTCTGTTTTTTTTTTAAACTTATCTTTATTATTGAATGTATTACAGATGTCCCTCCTTTTTCTCCTATTGACCCCCTCCTCCCCACTCCCACCCACCCTCCTGCCTTTCCCCACACTATTATCTTTGCCCATTGGTTATGCATATAAGTTCTTTGGTATATCTCTTCCTCGTCTCCCCCCTACCTCCCCGCTTCAACCCTCCTTCCCTTTGAGGTTCATTGGTCTAACAACCAATTTTGTACTTATTATTCCCTTCACCTTTTTCACCCATTACCCCATCTGGCAACCAAGAAAATACTCTCTGTATCTATGAGTCTGTTTCTGTTCTGGTTACTCATTTTGTTTATAGATCCAATTGTTGATAGATATGTATTTATTGCCATTTTATTGTCATATTTTTTATCTTCTTTTTCTTCAAGAAAACCCTTTAACATTTCATATAATACTGGTTTGGGCCCTGGCCAGTTTGGCTCAGTGGTTAGAGTGTCGGCCCGCGGACCAGTGAGTCATGGGTTCAATTCTGGTCAAGGGCATGTGCCTCAGTTTTGATTCGTCACCAGCCTTAGTCGAGTCGTGCGGGAGGCAGCCACTCGATGTGTCCCTTTCACGTTGATGTTTCTCTCTCTCTCTCCCTCCCACTCTATCTGAACAAAAATGAGGGGAAAAAAGTCCCTGGGTAAGGATTTAAAAAAAACTTTTTTAAAAATACTGATTTGGTGGTGATCAGCTCCTTTAGCTTTTTCTTGTCTGGGAAACTCTTTATATGTCCATTGATTCTAAATGATAGCTTTGCAGGATAGAGTAATCTTGGTTGTAGGTTCTTGCTTTTCATCACTCTGAATATTTCTTGCCACTCCCTTCTGTCCTGCAGAGTTTCTTTTGAGAAATCAGCTGACAGTCTTTGGGGAGCTCCCTTGTAGGTAACTAATTGCTTTTCTCTTGCTGCTTTTAAGATTCTTTCTTTGTCTTGAACCATTTGCATTTTGATGATGATGTGTCTTGGTGTGGGCCTCTTGGGGTTCATCTTGTTTGGAGCTCTATGCTTCTTGAATTTTTATGTCTGTTTCCTTCACCAAGTTAGCGAAGTTTTCTGTCATTATTTTTTCAAATATGTTTTCAATGTCTTGCTCTCTCTCTCTTCTCCTTCTGGCACCCCCATGATGCGAATGTTGGTACACTTGAAGTTGTCCCAGAGGCTCTTTTCTGGATTCTTTTTTCTTTTTGCTGTTCTGATTGGGTGTTTTTGTTTCTTTATATTCCAAATCTATGGTTTGCTTCTTGACTTTACCTACTCTACTATTGATTCTCTGTAAATTATTCTTTATTTCAGTTAGTGCTTCCTTCATTTCTGACTGCACATCCTTCATTTCTGACTGGTCCTTTTTTATGCTTTTGGGACCCTCACTAAGTTCATTGAGTATCCTTATAAGCAGTGTTTTGAAACCTGCATCTGTTAGATTACTTATCTCCATTTCGTGTAGTTCTTTTCCTAGAATTTTGTTCTGTTCTTTCATTTGGGACATGTTTCTTTGTCTCCTCATTTTGGCTGCTTCTGTGTGTTTGTTTCTACATATTACGTAGAGTTGCTATGTCTCCTAGGCTTCATAGGGTGACCTACTGTAGTAGGTGTCCTGTAGGGTCCAGTGGCACAGCCTCCCTTGAGGTGCACCCCTGGTGAGAACTGTACACCTTTCTGTTGTAATTGAGTCTTGATTGCTGTTGGCACATCAATGGGAGGGATTTACTCAGGCTGATCAGCTGCAAGGACTGGCTGTACCCACTGACCACTGACTTCTGACTACCTTGGAGGATCAGCTGTGTAGGGGCCCAACACAGATAGCAAGATTTACTTCAGCGGGGCTCTGGTACCCACTGAGTCCACTCTTTGAGTATGTCACTTGTGGAGGTAGTTGGGTAGTGGTGCTTCGCCGTGTTCTGAAGCTCTCCACTGGGTGTGCTAGCTCTGGGACAAGGTCAGCTGCTGCCTGTGTTCTACCTGGGACCACCAGGCATAAGCTACAAAGTGATCTGCAGATGGCTGCTTCTTGTGCTGGGCTTGGAGGTGCCCAGGCAAAGCCAAGTTGTGAACCAAGGCTGGCTGCTTCTAGTGTTCAGCCTGGGTCCACTTAGTGAGAGGTGTAGAGTGTGCTGAGGCCAGATGCTTCTTTTTTGAGAGAATTTAGGAAAATCTGAAACAGGAGCCAAGACAGGCCATTCCTATGATAAAGTCACTGGAAACAGCTTGGGAGGGCCTGAAAGCTGGTAGGGGCAGGGCCTCAGTGAATCACCAGGGTGGGGCAAAGAGTATGAGCCAGGTTGCTGAAGTCCTAGATATGGCGCCTGTCTGCTCGCCTCATCGGGGAAGCACTCTCCAGCTTTCACCCTGATGTCAAACAACTCAGTTCTTCCCCATATGTATGTGGTGCTTTTCATGCTGCCTCCCCCACCCTGGAGCCTGGAGGGAGCAGGTCCAAGTAAGTCGGTGTGTGGGCCCTTTAAGAGGAGCTGCTTGGGACTCCAGCAGCCTCAGCCTCCCTCTGCCTCACTTTTACAGCCAGAGGTTCTGGGGACTTCTCTTCCTGGCACTGGAACCCTGAGCTGGCAGGCCTGGTATGGGACAGGGACCCCTCACTCCTCAGGGAGGACCTTCACAACCGAAGTGTCCCTCCTGATTTTTATGCACCACACGTGGGTGTGGGACCACCCCATCTGTGCCTCTGCCCCTCCTACCAGTCTCTGTGAGGCTTCTTCTTTAATTTCGTAGTTGTAGGACTTCCATTCAGCTTGATTTCAGGCAGTTCTGAAGGATGTGTGTTCTGTAGTTTAGTTGTAATTTTGATGTGGTTGTGGGAGGAGCTATATCGCGGTTACCTACGCTGCCATCTTGATTTAAGAAATCTTTTTTTTTAATCCTCACCCAAGGATATTTTTACACTTATCTTCCGACAGAGTGGGAGGGAGAGAGAGAGGGAGAGGAAGAGATTGAGAGAGAGATAGAGAGAGAGAGAGAGAGAGAGAGAGACATCGATGTGAGAGAGACACATCAATTGGTTGCCACCTGAACAACCCCAACTGGAGCCAGGGACCAACCACAACCGAGGTATGTGCCCTTGGCTGGAATCGAACCTGGGACTCCCTGATCCCCAGGCCAGCGGTCAAACTGCAGAGCCAAACTGGCCAGGGCCCTAAGAAATCTTTTGAATTGTTTTGTATAATAAGTGTTATTTGAATTTTCTGTGTTTTGCTTAGTTTTATAATTGGCTTTAATTTTTCTTGATTCAATTTAAATTACTTATCTATATCCTCAATGAATTCATGATGTTTTTTAAATTAAAATATTCTATTACTTATAATTCTTATGATTATAATAGTAAATAATGCTGTTTAAGAGTGCTTCTTCCTATATATATTTTTCCAATTTATATTAATTTATTTTTGTTACAGATGTTTCTCCTTTTTCCCCCCTAGACACCCTTCTCCCCATCCTGCCCCCCTCCAGCTCCCCAGCATTGTTGTCTATGTCTATTGGTTACCAATACATGCATATAAGTTCTTTGGTTTGTTTATTTCATCCATCCTCCCCGCCCCCCTCCTCTACAGTCGGTCAGTCTGAACTGTACTCCTTTCTATATCTCTGGGTCTATTTTGTTCATCAGCTTATTTTGTTCATTATATTCTACAAATAAGTGAGATCATGTGGAATTTGTCTTTCTCTGATTGGCTTACTTCGCTTAGCATAATGCTCTCCAGGTCCCTCCATGTCGTCTCAAAGGATAAGAGATCTCTCTTTCTTACAGCTGCATAGTATTCCATTGTATATATGTACCACAGCTTTCTTATCCACTCATCTATTGATGGACACTTGGGCTGTTTCCAGATCTTAGCGATTGTAAATAGTGCTGCTGTTAACATAAGGGTACATATATTCTTTCTGATTGGTGTTTCAAGCTTCTTAGGATATATTCCTAGAAGTGAGATCACTGGGTCAAATGGCAGATCAATTTTTAATTTTTTGAGAAAACACCATCGTGTTTTCCATAGTGGCTGTACCAGTCTGCATTCCCACCAGCAGTGTACTAGAGTCCCCTTTTCTCTACACCCTTGCCAGTACTTGTTTGATGATTTGTTGTTGGCAGCCATTCTGGCAGGTGTGAGGTGATACCTCATAATTGTTTTAATTTGCATCTCTCTGATCATTAGTGACATTGAGCATTTTGTCATATGTCTCTTGGCCATTTGTATGTCCTGTTTGGAGAGGTATCTCTTTAGGTCCTCTGCCCATTTTTTAATTGGGTTCTTTGTCTTCCTTTTGTTGAGTTGTGTGAGCACTCTATATATTTTGGAAATTAACTCCTTATCTTATGTATCGTTGGCGATTATGCTCTCCCATATAGTGGGTTCTCTTTCCATTTTGATGGTTGTTTCTTTTGCTGTGCAGAAGCTTTTGAGTTTGATGTAGTCCCATGTGTTCATTTTTTCCTTTGTCTCTGTTGCCTTAGGTGATGTATCAGTGAAAATTTTGATGCATATGATGTCTGAAATTTTGTTGCCTACATTTTCTTCTAGGATTTTTATGGATTCACGAGTCACATTTAAGTCTTTTATACATTTTGAGTTTATTCTTGTGTGTGGTGTAAGTTGATGGTCTGGTATCATTTTCTTGCATATAGTTGTCCAATTTTCCCAACACCATTTATTAAAGAGGCTGTCTTTACTCCATTGTATGCTCTTGGCACCTTTGTCAAATATTATTTGAGCATAATGTCTTGGGTGAATTTCAGGGTTCTCTGTTCTGTTCCATTGATCTATATGCCTGTTCTTGTGCCAGTACCAGGCTGTTTTGATTACAGTAGCTTTGTAGTATAACCTGATATCTGGTACTGTGATCCCACCTACTTTGTCCTTCTTTTTCAAGATTGCTGTGGCTATTCGGGGTCTTTTTTGGTTCCATATGAACTTTTGAAATATTTGTTCTAGTACTGTAAAATATGTCATTGGTATTTTGATGGGGATTGCATTGAATCTATAGATTGCTTTGGGTAGTATGGACATTTTAATGATGTTAATTCTTCTAATCCATGAACAAGGTATGTGCTTCCACTTTTTTATATCTTCCTCTATTTCTTTTATCAATGTCCTGTAGTTTTCTGCGAATAGGTCCTTTACTTCTTTGGTTGAATTTATTCCTAGGTATCTTAATTTTTTTGCCACAATGGTAAATGGGATTTTTTTTTTAGTTTCTCTTTCTATGAATTCATCATTGGTGTGTAAGAATGCCATCGATTTCTTGACGTTAATTTTGTATCCTGCTACCTTGCTGAATTCATTTATTAAATCTAGCAGATTTTTGATGGAGTCTTTAGGGTTTTCTATGTATAATATCATGTCATCTATGAATAATGACAGTTTCACTTCCTTCTTTCCAATTTGGATCCCTTTTATTTTTTTCTTCATGTCTGATTGCTGTGGCTAAGACTTCCAGTACTATCTTAAATAAGAGTGGTGAAAGTGGGCATCACTGTCTTGTCCTGTTCTTAAGGGAAATGCTTTTAGTTTTTGCCCATTGAGTATGATGTTGGCTATAGGTTTTTCATATATGGCCTTTATTATGTCGAGATATGATTCCTCTATTCCCAAATTGCTGAGCGTTTTTATCAGAAATGGGTGCTGGATTTTGTTGAATGCTTTTTCAGCATCTATTGATATGATCTTATGGTTTTTATCTTTCATTTTTTTATGTGGTGTATCACATTTATTGATATGTGTATATTGTACCAGTCTTGCATCCCTGGGATGAATCCCACTTAGTCATGGTGAATAATTTAAAAAAAATTTTTTTTCCTTTATTGATTTTAGAGAGAGAGGAAGTGAGAGGGAGAGAGAGATAGAAACATTGATGAGAGACAACATCGATTGGCCCCCTCCTGCATGCCCCCAACTGGGGACCGGGCCCACAACCTGGGCATATGTCCTGACCAAGAAGGGAACCAGCGACCTGTTGGTGCATGGGTCGACACTCAACCACTGAGCCACACCGGCCGGACAGTGAATAATTTTTTTAATGTATTGCTGGATCCAAGTTGCTAGTATTTGGTTAAGGATTTTGGCATGTATGTTCATCAGGGATATTGGCCTATAGTTTTCTTTCTTTGTAGTGTCTTTATCTGGTTTTAAAATGAGAATTATGCTGGCCTCATAATAAGAGTTTAGAAGTCTTCCTTCTTCTTGAATATTTTGGAATAGTTGAGGAGAATGGGTGTTAGTTCTTCTTTGAATGTTTGGTAAAACTCCCCCGTGAAGCCGTCCGGGTCTGGGTTTTTGTTTGCTGGGAGAGTCTTGATTACATCTTCAATTTCCTTAGTTGTTATTGGTCTATTCAAGTTTTCTATCTCTTCCTAGTTCAGTTTTGGGAGACTCTGTGTTTCTAGAAATTTGTCCATTTCACTTAGATTGTCCAATTTGTTGCCGTATAATTGTTCATAGTATTTGTTAACCTTCCTTTGTATTTCTGTGGTGTCAGTGTTACTTCTCTTTAGTTTCTGATTTTGTGTATGTGGGTTCTCTCTCTTTGTTTCTTGGTGAGTCTAGCTAAGGGTCCATCAATCTTGTTTATATTTTCAGAGAACCAGCTCTTTGTTTCATTGATCTTTTGAGTTGTTTTTGTGGTCTCTATGCCATTTATTTCTGCTCTGATCTTTACTGTTTCTTTCCTTCCACTTGCTCTGGGGTTTTCTTTTTGTTTGCTTTCTAGTTCTTTAAGTTGTGAGGTCAGGTAGTCAATTAGAAATTCTTCATGTTTCTTGAGGTAGGCCTGTAGTGCTATGAACTTCCGTCTCAGAACTGCTTTCACTGTATCCCATAGATTTTGGATTGTTGTGTGTTCATTTTCATTGGTTTCCAGAAAGTTTTTAATTTCTTCCCTGATCTCCTTGGTAACCCATTCATTGTTTAATAGCATGCTATTTAGCCTCCATGTGTTCATATGTATTTGCATTGTTCTTGTTGTATTTGATTTCTAGTTTCATGCCATTGTGATCTGAGAAGATGCTTGATATGATTTCAGTCTTCTAGAACTTGTAGAGACTTAGTTTGTGTCCTAACATGTGGTCTATCTTTGAGAATGTTTCATGTGCACTTGAGAAGAATGTGAATTCTGCAGTTTTGGGGTGTAATTCTCTGTAGATATCTATTAAATGCATTTGATCTAGTGTATCATTTAAAGTCTCTGTTTCCTTGTTAATTTTTTGTCTAAAGGATCTATCCAGTGATGTCAGCGGGGTGTTGAAATCCCCTGCTATGATTGTATTGCTGTTGATTGCTCCTTTGAAGTCTTCCAGAGATTTTTAATATATTTTGGTGCTCCTATATTGGGTGCGTATATGTTTACCAAGGTTATATCTTCCTGTTGGATAGATACTTTCAATATTATGTAGTGGCCTTCTTTGTCTGTAGTTATGGCCTTCATTTTGAAATCTATTTTATCAGATGTGAGTATTGCTACCCCAGCTTTTTTTTCCTTTCTGTTTGCTTGGAAGATTTTTTTCCATCTCTTCACTTTCAACCTATTTGAGTCTTTTGTTGTGAGGTGGGTCTCTTGTAAACAACATATACATGAGTCATGCTTTCTTATCCAATCAGCTACTCTGTGTCTTTTGATCGGAGCGTTCAATCCATTTACATTTAAGGTGATTATTGATATGTACTTATTTATTGCCATTTTTGTTTAGTGTGGTTATAATTTTCTTCCTATTTCTTCTACTAATTACAGCAGTCCTTTTAACATTTCTTCAAGTGCTGGTTTGGTGCTAATATAGTCCTTTAGCCTTTTTTTGTGTGGGAACCTTTTTATTTTACCTTCTATTTTGAATGATAGCCTTGCTGGATAGAGTAGTCTTGGATTCAGATCCTTGTTTTTCATACCTTGATTACTTCATGCCATTCCCTTCTGGCCTGTAGTGTTTCTGTTGAGAAGTCAGCTGAGAACCTTATGGGGTTTCCTTTGTAGGTAACCTGTTGCTTTTCTCTTGCTGCCTTTAGGATTCTCTCCTTGTCTTTAATTTTTGGCATTTTAATTATTATGTGTGTTGGTGTGGGCCTGTTTAGGTTCTTCTTACTTGGGGCTCTCTGTGCTTCTTGAACTTGAATGCCTTTTTCCTTCACCAAGTTAGGGAAGTATTCTGTCACTATTTCTTCAAATATGTTGTCTAAACCTTGCTCATTTTCTTCTTTTTCTGGAGCTCCTATGATTTGAATGTTGTTACGTTTCCAGTTGTCCAAGAGTTCTCTTAAGCTGTCTTCCTGTTTTTTAATTGTTCTTTCTTTTTGGTTTTCTGATTGGGTGATTTTTTTTTTTTTTACCCTGTCTTCTAATTCACTGATCTGGTCCTCGGCTTCCTCTACTGTGCTGGTTATTCCTTCCAGTGTGTTCTTTATTTCTGCTATGTCATTCTTCATTTCCATGTGGTTGGTTTTCAATGTTTCTGTATCTTTATTCATGGTGCTGAGCTCTTTACTCATGGTGTTGAGCTTCTTCATTATCATCAGTCTGAACTCTACCTCTGATAACTTGCTTAACTGCATTTCATTTATCTCATTTTCAGTAGAGTTCTCTTGTTCTTTCATTTGGGATTTGTTTCCTTGTTTCAGCATTTTGGCTGTCTCAGTCGGTTTTTGAGCCTGCCAAATTTTCCCTGTGGTTGTTGGTGTTCCACTGGTTGTGGCTCCCTCTACTGGGTTTGGATGAGTGTGGGAAGGCCCAGTTAAACACCACTGTCAAGTCTTACTTCCCTGTGTAGATTTACAAGCCCAGGAAAGGTTTCAATTATCCTCTAGCTTTTTGCCTGAAGGCTATTAGTCTCAGTTACTTGATAAGCCTTGGGTTGTAGCCCTCAGCTGAATGAAAAAATCCCTCAGGTGTTCAGGGTAAGAAGATTTCCAGAGGGTGGGGCAGATGCTGGCTGTTAATGAGCCTCAATTTGCATTTCTTTGGCCCAGCTGGGTGGAGTTAAATTTCTGAGGGAGGGGCTATTGCTTCTCCCCAGGGCTCTGGGAAGGGGTCTTTGAGTAATATGGCTACTGTCCTATGAGGGAGTGATTCAACATAAAATTCCCAATGCCCTCCCTGCTCTCCAAGCTCCCGATAGTGCACACAGTTCCAGTCCAGTCCGCCCTCCTTCTGCCAGAGCCCAGGGTGAGTGGCTGTAGCTAATTTAGTGCTCTGTCCCAGCCCTCTGCATTGTGGAGCTGGCTTGGGATTTTAACCCCGAGGGAGCTGCTCACAGCTAAAACAGGTGCTGTCCGTGGGCTCCCAGCCCGCCCTCTCAAGCCTCCGCAGATCCTACCAGGCTCAATTCAGTGTCCTTTTTTCCTGTCCCTGGTTATATGGGTCCTCTCCAGATGCTTTTCTGTTGTTTTTTCCCCACGATTTGTCTGTATTTTAGTTGTAATTCCAGCTTGGTCCTGGGAGATGGTCTCTGTAGCTTCCATTCACTCTGCCACCGTTTTGGAATCTCCTATATATTTTTGGATGACTACTTTGGAGACTACATTTAAACACTTGTATGTCGTTTTATATACAAAATGCTTCATATATGTTTATAAGGAAAATTATTGTACACAAAACTAGCGTCAGAGAAGTTAAATAGCTAACTTGTGATGATTCCTTAAATGTAGCCAAACAGTCTGAGATTTTTTTTTCCCCTGAGCATATGGTAGTCATAGTGACCATAATGGCAGCGCCTCATGCAATACTCAGACACCCTTGGTGAGCTCACCTGGCAGCATCCCCCTTATTAGGACTCTATAAAATCCCCAGCTCAGGAATCCCAAATGACCTAGTCTTATCTAGTCTCTTCACCTTCTCAGATAGAGGTCCTTCTCCAGTATACCTATCATGGGGTGATATAATCTCTGCCCCAACACCTCCCAGGATAGAGAGCCTGCACCATGGAGGAGCCCATTCAGTTGTTGTGAGGCTCCAATCTTGGTGTCATTCTCTCTTAGTTAGGAGAATTCAAATGTTATCCTTGAACTTTTACCCTTTAATGCTATAGGAAATAATATTATGTTCTCTGTCTTTGTTTTTTGTGGGAGCTGTAATCATATCTGATCCCTCATATACTTCATTGTTCCTAGATTAAATAACACCCGTACTCTCAACAGTTCTTTATTATCTTATTGTTTCTAGATCTTATCCTGATTGCCACCTTCTGGATATTATCTAGTTTATTAATGTTATTAAAGTGAGGCATTTTAGTACTTTGTATTTATTCTGAAACATATATGAAATATAGTGAAATTATTATTTCCTTTTATATGGTGCTGATAGATCTAGTCATGTCTCTTAGGCTGGCTATTACCCCCTAGTATCATACTAGGCCTCATCTTATGCTTATAGAGTTCTGTTTTGGGGATTTTTGTTTGTTTGAGCCTGGCCGGTATGGCTCAGTGGACTGAGTGGTCCTGGTTCGATTACTGGTCAGGCCACATGCCTGGGTTTCGGGCTCAGTCCCCAGTAGGGGGCGTGTAGGAGGCAGCCAATCAATGTTTCTCTCTCACATTGATGTTTCTCTCTCTCTCTCAAAACATCAATAAAAACTTATTTTTAAAAAATTGAACAAAACTATGTAGCCATTAAAAAGGATGCTTACCAAAAATATGTATATTTAACAGAAGATCCCAAAATATATGAAGCAAAAACTGACAAAATTGAAGGGAGAAATAGATAATTCAACAATAACAACTGGAGACCTCAAGACCCCATTTTTATTAATGCATGGAACTACATGATGTGCTAAACAGAACATTAAAAAGGAAGATGTTCAATATTGTGAGTCATTAGGAAAATGCAAGTTAAAACTACCATGAGTAACCACTTATAGGTAAACACCTATTAAAATGGTTTAAATTAAAAGACCAACCATACTAGGTATTGATAAGGATGTGGAGGAACTAGAAAAACTCCTACACTGCTAGTGAGAAAGTAAAATCGTGTAGCCACTTTAGGAAACAGTTTGGCAGTTTCTTTAAAAGTTTCTCTTCCCAAGAGAAGAGAAAGCATATATTCACACAAAGACTTATACACACATGTTCATAACAACTTTATTTGTAGTAGTCCAAATCTGGAAATAACCCAAATGTTTATCCACAGATGAATGAATGAATATATTGTGGTATACCCATACAGTGGAATACTACTCGGTAGTAAAAACAGATAAACTATTGCTAAAACAACATGGATGAATCTCAAAATAATTATGCTGAGTAAAAGAATCCTGAACAACAAAAAGAGTACATAGCATATGATTTAACTGATACAAAATTCTAGAAAATGTAACCTAACATAGTGACAGAAAGCAGGTCTGTGGTTGCTTGGGATAGGACAGAGAACATGGGGAAGAGTGGGAACAAGAGATTACACATAAGCCTGAGGACTTTTGTGGGGCTGACAGACAAGTTCATTATCTTGATTGTAGTGATGGTTTACTGGTATATGTGTATGTCAGAATTTATTGTAAACTTTAAATATTTACAGTTTATTTGTTAATTATAACTGCATTAAGCCATTTTTTAAAAAGACAATGGAGTCCTCAAGGATATTTAGATTAAAGTAATGTCTTAAATTTGACAGTAAAGGGAGTCTTTAGTGATTTGGGTGAAGGCAATTCTTCACAAGTAGAGGTGTTTTTCCTCTTAGTTGTAGTTAATTGCTGAGGACTTTACTCATCCAATTGGCATTATCAGTTACTATTTATTGAACACTCACAGTATTGTATTTTTATTGTACCAGGATTGTTCATATGAATATGAAAATTATATTAAAATTAAAAAAAATTTTTTCTTTTTTGTCACTGTTCTGTTTTCCCCAGATTTATGTAGCTATTTGGAGGAAGAAGAGGAAAGTACCACTGTTCAAAAATTTATAGACCATCTGCTCCATAAAGATGTGGTGGATTCTGGGATATTGGAAGATCTTGAAATGAATGGAAACCAAGACAAGAAGCAGCAGAAGGATCCTCGTCTTACCATGGAGATAAGACATAAGCAGGTGGGAGGGAAAAACAAAATTAAAATGGATAACAGGAAACAATCTTTGTATAATACATTTAATAAGCTTAAATAAAGACTGAAACTTTATTATGAAAAAGGGTGCCATCTGTGGTTTGGTTAGAAAGAATAAAAATAAAATATAAGAAATTCAGAAGAAAAATAATGTTCATAAATTGAGGATAGGAAACTATTTAAGAAAACCCCAAAAAAGGAATAATTGAATTTGACCAATAGAGTGATGGGCTAAACTTAAACTATTAGTTTGGATGTGGTACTTCCTATTATAAATATGTAGATTGGGTTTTGCTTGAGTTTGGTTTTTGAATTGAGACATCAATATATTAATATCATGAATATTCTGTTGAATGTTATAATGATAATTCTTTTCTAGACAACTATAAAATTCACGCATTTTGTGATTATAATTTGAAAGGGAGGACAGATCTGAATTAAATCTAGTTCAGCTGTTTTGAATTAGAAAGGCATATGGAAACTTACTTTTCTCCAAAGGGAATAGCAGGTTTCAGGAAAAAGATGCATCTCAACACTTTGTAGAGGAGCTTCAGGAAATCAGAATGACCAAGCCTTTGCCACAAGTCCAGAACATAGACTGAACCAGAATTAATGTCTGTACATGCTTGCTATCTTTTTATAACACTGCATTTCTGATTGCTTTAAACCATAAGGTGTGCCTAATCAGCAGTGGGGATGTTAGAAAAACTGGGTAGAAGTATATCCTAGTTTAGATTTATGATAAAAAAAAAAAGGAGGAAAGACATTTCAGTAAAAGTTAGCCATTATCTAGAAGTCATGACTGGAGGGTAAGAAAGGGGTAAAGTTAAGTGAAACAGGAGGGAAAAAACCACTCCTTAATTCATAGCTAGTCAAGCCTCTAAAGAATTGATAGATTTTGAAAAAATGATTGTGCTTATTCAGAAATACCTGTGAAGTTCATAGTTTTTTATTTTCAAATATGACCCAGAATCATCAATATACAATATTTAAATCGTGATAGAAATGAATAAAGGGTTGTTGTATTCCTTAAGGCAATACAGATGCTTCTTGACTTATAATGGGTTATACCTCAATATACCCATCCTAACTTGAAAATATCATGAGTCAAAAATGCATTTAGTACATTAACTTACCACCCTAGCCTACCTTAAACGTGCTCAGGACACTTACATTAGCCTACAGGAGGGCAAAATCATCTCATTGCTGCTGCCCAGTGTCATGAGAAAGCGTCATACCACATATCACTAGACCAGAAAAAGATCAAAATTCAGAATTTGAAGTATGGTTTCTACTGAACACGTATTGCTTTTGCGCCATTCTAAAGTCGAAAAATTGTAAGTAGAACCATTATAAGTTGGGGACTATCTGTAAATCACTGTTCTATCCTTCATAATATAGCCTCCCCCAAATATTAATCATTTCAAAATTGTAATTAGTATGCAGACATGGCCTAAATAAACAGCAGTAATGTATATTTTGGAAAAGCTTATGGGTGGGAAATCATTACTAAATAAGAATTCAGAAGTTGGCAGCTAACCCGTTAGATTTTCAACTTTTCCATGGGTGCAGTTTATTCCTTAATTGTTTGAGAGTCCTCTTACCGGACCTCATTTAAAATTCCGTATTAGCCCTTAGGTAAACAAATGAATTCCCTCCATTCTTCTGATAAATGGTGGGTTCTGGAGCAGAATGGGTATAGTCTGATATTCAAAATGTGTTCTGTGGTTTTGCAAATTGCTTTCTACTTGAAAGGCTGCATTTCACCCTTGCATTCTCCTTAAGGTAAAAGAAAATCGCTTAAGACGGGAGAAAGAACTGGAGCGCCAGAGAATTGAAAAGACCCTGAAAAAATCGGCCTTCTTAGAGGCTCAGTATCTGGTGCAAGAAGAGAAGAAAAGGAAGGCTCGGGAGGCCAAGAAAGAGGAGGAGAAGATTCAAAGGGAGATGATAAAGCTGCGGAGGGAGATAATTGAGAGAAGGCGCACTGTGGAAGAAGCATGGAAAATGTAAGCCAGCTGTGATGAGTGGTGTAGAGTTTTTTTGTTTAAGCAGTCATTTTGGAATTCCTCTGAAGTTTTTAAAAATGCACAAACATTCAATTACAAAACACAACAGAGAAATCATGCACAATTCCACCATCTTAACAAATGAACTATTTTCACTTTTCCATGTATTTTCCTGGTCTTGGTACCCTTACATATTTAATTGCAACTATAAAGTACATTTAATTTGTTGTTCTTTTTTTGGTTCCACTTGTTTATGCATTCATTGGTTGATTCTTGTATGTGCTCTGACCAGGAATCGAACCAGCGACCTCTTGGTGTATGGGTTGACGCTCAACCACTGAGCCACACCTGCCAGGCAGAACTTTTTTATTCTTTTGAATTATATTCTTAGGAGTGTAATTACTGAGTTAAATAGTATGGACCTTTATACGACTCTTGAAACATTGCCAAATTGTTTTCCAAATGGGTTGACCTTATATATACACTTGCTGGCAGTGGGCCAGTTTACCACACTTGTCTCAGCATTGAGGAGTATCATCATTTTCAATATATTTTGCACTTTTTATAGGTATTATATTGGTTAGTTTGTATCTCTTAGGTTTACCTGAACATTTTTAAGGTTTAACATGTTTCCTTCCTTAAGCATGTTTGCTAATTGTGCCTTGTCTTATCTTCTGATGATCATTTGGAGAGCCACCATTGCCCTACAGCCACTGATAAAGAAAAAATATCTGACATAAGAGGAAAATCAAAATAGTTCTCACAGGATGTAGTACTGTTATGTATCCTCATGAAAATGAGCTTAACAAATGAAATAATTGATGCATTTATTCGAAGAAACAGCATTGATGCATGAACTGCAAAAGCCTTGGAATAAAGAGCCTGTAGTGACTGAATACGCAAACTGAGAGGCCAGAAAGGCCTATTAGAGAATCCCTTCCACCCCCATCAGCCCCACCGCTTCCCCCGTGTTCTTGATTACTCTCATTCTACTCAATTTGAAACACTCCGCAGTGGGCTTGGGCTTCACTTCCAAGTGCCAGTCTCAGGCCTCCTCCAGACACCATTCCTTTTAGAAAGCAATCAACAGTGTTTTAGTGAGTTCTTGCTGAGGTCAACCTTGCTTTTCCAATTGCTCTTAAGCCCTGAAAAATCTAGGCTGACCTAAAATAAATTGTGAAGTGAGTAGATGGTAGCAGGAAGCTCTGCTCCAGTGGGCACTCAGCAGATGTTCACTGACTAGTCATTTCTTTTAAACGTTAAATCCTGTCCATGGTTACAGTGAGACAGATATTGTGCTGTACTTCTAGGTGGATGAACTGATTTAAACATTCCAGAAAGCAATTTGGCAATAACCAACAAGAGCCATAAAAATGTTACTATCACGACTGGGAATTTCTAGTTCTAGGGAAACTGCTCTATGAAAATGACCAGAAATCCAGACAAAGATTTGTGCACAAAGATAGTTAAAGTAATATTATTTATGATAATAGACATTAATAAATAGTGGAGAAATTAATAAACAATGCTTCCACAGTAAATCAGTACTGACATGTTATCACTGTGTTGTTTTCTGTATGGAAGTATGGATGGCTTTTATACCTCTCCAGTTTTTCACAATGAGCAGATAATATTTTCACAACAGATACTTATTTAAAAAATCAGATCTATGGTATTAAAACTATATTTCTTTAAATGTCCACTATGACCTGCCTATAACCATCTAATATAGTGTCGTTATGGCATTGGTAAGTTTGGAAAAATTCAGTAAAATTGTATTGTTGGTAGGACTTTTTAATTTATTTTGTAAGCTATCCTAAATCTGCTTCATTAAATGGTTTCAGCCCTGGCCAGTTTGGCTCAGTGGTTGGAGCGTGACCCGCGGACCAGAGAGTTCTGGGTTCGGTTCCCGCTAAGGGCACGTACCTCGGTTGCGGTTTGTCCCCGGCCCTGGTTGGGGTTGTGTGGGTGGCAACCACTCGATGTGTCTCTCTCATGTCGATGTTTCTCTCTCTCTCTCTTCCTCCCTCTCTCCCTCCTGCTCTATCTCAAGATAAATGCAAAAATGTCCTCAGGTGAGGATAAAAAAACGAAACAAAACAAAAAGAATAGTTTCAAAGTATTTTCCTCTAAGAGATTTATTAATTACGAAAGGAAAAATAGCAACTTTGTACTGGAGAATCCACCTTAATCAAGTGATGGTTAACATCACTGGTAATAAGATATAATATGTGTACCCCCTTGTATGAGATATGAGAATTAATGAGCGAATGTCTGCAGAGTGTTTGGACATCCTCGTCTCAATATGAGTTTCCACAAATGTGAAGTGAAATTGAGAAAGACTAGGGGATTTGCCTGAGTTTTCACAGCTGGTTTGTGGCCCAAGCCCACGAATCCTGATTCCTGACTTCGTATTATGTTTACAACATCATTAATAGTGTGTGTGTGTATACATATATGTGTGTGTATGTGTGTGTGTGTATTAATAAATAATAAACAATGTGTGTATGTGTGTGTGTGTGTATATATATATATGTTTACACATACTTATGTAGTTTAACATACCCCAATAAGAAGGCATTGTTATGAGCTTGCGTTAATTTAAGAGGGATGACCTGGATGAGAAAGAATTGACAGGTAGGTGAGAAAGAGGATGACCAGATAGATGAGCAATGAAGTTACTAACAGACTCTTGTTACTTGCCTGAAAGACTTTGCTTTGTTTTAAGTTCTGTATTTTCTCTTTTTAGCTCTTTCAGAATTGCTATAAATTCCATTCTTTTCACACTCAGTAACACCAGATTCTTTTATTATCTTTCTCCCTACAAACCTTGTAAAAACTGTATTGTAAAAATCTCATTCCTTTCTTACCTGAGGGTTTTGGTTTTTTTTTTTGTGCCTCCCTTATAAGAATAGAGAGAATTTATGTTAGAGAATACCTAGTAGTTGTTAACTCTCAAATTTTGATCAAAGTATCACTTAATATTAAACTCAATAAAAATACTTTACTAGAAGTCTATAGAACTTTCTACTTTTCAGAGTACATCATAACAACTTGATTTCATTTTATCTGTATTTTATTTTAAAAAGGTATAAACTGAGGCTCAAAAAAATCACCCTACTATGTAGCTGTAAAGCCAGATCTAAAAATCTGTGTCTTCTGATGGTAAATTCAGTATTTATTCCACTATGGTCTGTTGTAGTTACTCATTGTTAAGTCTACTGTTAATGTATGTATTTTTAAATTGTTACAAACAGAGAGAAGAAAAAGCAAGAAGAAAGTTCTCCAAAACATTCAGAACAAGGCTTATTTCAAGATGTTCATATTCTTCTGGAGGAAGAAAAAATGGCAAAAGAAAGAAAGAAAAAACTAAAAGCATTATTAATCCAAACTTTCAAGGAAAATCACCAGGTGGGAATTGTAATGTTTCTTTATTCAGCATTCTGTAGCATAAATGACAAAGGGCTCCCTCAGAGATGGGACAAAGTAGCACTAAGCCCAACTGAGTAATTAAAAAAAAGTAGACATATTTGATGGTGGCGTTTTAGACTGATGGTCAAGAAGTCATAATGCCCTGGCCAGCTTGGCTCAGCGGTTAGAGCATCGGCCCTCTGCTGAAGAGTTGCCTGTTCAATTCCCAGTCAAGGGCACATACCTCAGTTGCAGGTTCCATCCGTGGCCCTGGTCAGGGGGTCGTGCTGGAAGCAGCCAATCGATGTGTCTCTCTCACATCACAGTTTCTCTCTCTCTCTCTCTCTCTCTATCTATCTCTATCTCTATCTCTATCTCTATCTCTATCTCTATCTCTATCTCTATCTCTATCTCTATCTCTATCTCTCTCTCCCTTCCACTCTATCTGAAAAAAATCAATGGAAAAATATCCTGGAGTGAGGATTAAAAAAAAAAGGAGAGAGAAGTCATAATTATTCAGATATAAAAAAGCAAGAGTTTGGTCAGAGTTTTGGCTTTAGGAACAAAGAGGGAGATATGGTAGGAGGAAATGTTAAGAATTGCAACGAACATTTTGAGAGAGATTGGCAGACTCTTAGATGCTGTGTCCTTCGTGAGACTGATGGAGTTAGTGTGTCCTCCTGCAGTAACAGTCTAGATTTCTGAAGGAAAGTAGGAAGGGAAATGAGTACTTGGGGGCCGTCTTGAGGAGGCATAAGGAAAAAGTGCCGTGATATATTACCCAACCAGTGAGAGGTGAATAGGACATGTGTTCCCAGTAAGATTAACTTTTAAATGTTCAATATTGAAGTCCACTGCACAAGAAGAAATAATATATGTTCTAAATAGAAGTGCTAAGGTATGAATTTTAGACACACGAGAGTTTTACAAATATAGTGCCCTGCTAAAAACAAATTAATTAGTTTTAAATGGACCAGCCAGTGTATGTAGACATGAGAGATGATGAATTAATTATCTCCACTTTGTCACAGATTCTGCTTACTTTGAACCTACACTTTATTGTTTTTATTTTGAAATAATTTTAGACATACAGAGTAGTTGCAAAAATAGTGCACAGAGTTCCTGAATACCCTTCACCCAGATTTCCCCAGTGTTAATATCTTACATAAGCATAGTATAATTATCAAAGCTAGAAAATTAACATTTGTATAATATCATTAAATACATTAATTAAACTATAGCTTCTATTAGAATATTACCAGTCTTTCCACTGAGGTCTTTTTTCTGTTCCAGGACTCAGTCCATAATTTCATGTTGTATTTAGTTGTTATATCTCCTTAGTCTCCTCCCGGTTTCTGTCTTTCCTTATCTTTCATGATCTTACATTTTTGAAGAATATTAGTCAGGCATTTTGTAGAATGTCTCTCAATTTAGGTTTTCTGATGTTTTCTTCTGCTTAGATTGAGATTATGCATTTTTGGTAAGAATACTACTAGAAGTGAGGCTCTGCCCTTCTCAGCACATCATACAGGGGTACATAACGTTAATATGTCTTATTGCTGCTATTAACCTCAATCACTTAAGATTGTGTCTGGTGGATTTCCCCACTGTGAAGTTACTGTTTTCCCTTTGTAACTCATAAATGTCTTAGAGAAAAATTGTGAAACTATGCAACTATTCTGCTTATCCTTAATCTTTCACCCATTAATTTTAGTATCCACTGATAGATCTTGCCTGTAACAATTGTATAATGTGGTATTTGTCTAATGATAATTTTGTATTTCCCTCATTTCTTCTCCATTTATTAATTGAAATTCTTCTAGAAGGAAAAACTGTTCTTTCTCCCCCATTTATTTATGTATTCATTTATTTGATTACTTATTTGTATCAGTATAGGCTAATGGATATTTATTTTATTCTGTGGGTTATAATCTAATATTTTTGTTGTTTACTCTGTTACTCAGATTGTTCTAACTTTGGCCATTAGGAAATATTTCAGGTTGACTCTTTTGCCCTTTCAAAATGCTTTCATCCTTTTTTGGGCACTTCCATTTTTTTCTGTCACCACAAGCTGTTTAAGGCTAATCTTGTATTTTCCCTGCCCTAACCCTGGAATCAACCACTTCTACATGGAACCCTGGTTCCTTTTATTGGAGAACAATATTTAGAAACCAAGGTCTTGGAACTAGTCGTGTTCACTGCTCCTGGAGTGTCATCGTTTCTGGGCCCTCTGAGCAGACAGCTGGGAAATATGTGTGTGCATCCTAACCCACACATGCACACACACTGTATTTATTTCTGTGTCTGCCTGTCACTGTGCATATTAAAATCTATGCATTCACACTGGTACCTCCAATTCACTGTAACAACACAGGGGTCATGCTATCCTTCCTCCTTCCTTATGTGTAACTCATTTCTGTGTCTATCTGTATAGACAGTATAATGATCATGAGTTCATAATGGTAACTTCAGCCCCAACCCAGCACCACAGGTTACAGTGTAGCCTTTTCTTCGTGCTTGATAGAACTTCTTTCTCTGACAGTGAGAAACCTGAAGCTTATTATCTAAATATATTTACTTGCTTGTTTAGTATATTATAAAGTAGTTTCAGAATTCCTAACCCATATAGCTATGGAAACAAATTTATTAACTAGAGTATAATATTTGTACAGTTAGTTTTTTTTTAGCCTTATTAGCCAAAATATTGTTTTCCAAAGTTAGTTAGGTTAGTTCTTTTCTCCTCCTTCCCCTTCAATGTGATTATTGTTAGGGAAACTCCAGTTCAGGTCTCCCCAGTGTATATGGGTGTATCTGAGACATGGGAAAAATTTACCTACCATACTCGTCAGGCTTTACATAGACTGGGCTGGAGACAGGATGGTCCTCTGGTAAATGCCACCAGAGTAGCAGGCCCTCTGGGCTCATTCTCTTGGTTCTACAGGAACCCGAAGCTGCCCTTGGGTAATGAAACTTGGATACTCAGCAGCCTAAATATGGCCACAGGATAAAAAGGGGGAACATGCCTAGCTGCCTTCAGTGAGCGGCTAAATAACAGGAAGCTCTTGTCCGCACCCTCCGAATGGGTCACTGGCACAAACCCCACAGCTGGCTCTATAGAGTATTTGCAGGAGGACTTTAAAGCATCTGTTTCTAAGAGTTGCTCTAGTTCGGGCTCTTTTAATTCCTGTATTTTTTGTGCTTTGACTCTGGATTATGTTTGCTCCTCAAACAATCTCTTAACATCACATTTGTAGCACGTTATTTAGTAGGAGACTTTCTGAGAGAAACAGAGCAGGCTCTCATTAAAACACGAGTTCGGGTGCAGCCCTAGTCATGCATTTCCCACACATTTCATTTCTAGGTCTCTTTGTTTTATTTTTTTTAATCTATTTTTTCATAGAAATTTTCTACTTCTAGCCTGTCCTATTTTTTCTTTGATCTTGCAGTGAAATCTCTTGGGGAGATTCAGCAATCCGCATGTCATTGATAATTAGCAGAAACAACAAGGGATTAACTATGAAATTCTTATACTATTTGGAAAACGGTCTTCTTAATTTTGGACCCTATTCTGAAATACATTTTATGTTTTCTTAATAAGATAAGAAAGTCTCTGATCTTTCCTGCTTGTGAAAGTTGAAGAGAACAGTGAAAAATGGGTTGACACTAACCTAAATCTTCATTCTGTGGGGGAACCAAAATTGCTTATTTGGTCGGGTTTTTCTGTTAGAGAGTAAGATAATAATGACCCAGAGGAGTCGTTAATGTTATGTTTGTGGCATTGTGCCTTCTATAAGGCCACCCCAAATGAAACCACAGGAACATGGATATATACGGAAAAGAAGCCCGGATTTTTTCCTGACAAGGTGATGAAAACTGTAGTTAAATACCTCATTTATATACCATGATTCCTTCCCGAAGATCTTAGTTTTATCAGGACTGCCTACACACTACTGAAGCAAAACCATTTCTGAACTGAAACATAGCAACCATCTTCTCAGCAGTGTTGTCTGTTTGGGGAAGGAAATGAAAGAAAAGCCTCTTTGCAAATAAAACTGCGGGAAAGAGAAATGTCAGGCGCACATGAAGAATATTGGGATTCCTGTAACTGTCCTGTAAGCTTATTGCCAAGGACCATGTGTGGTATACATTTTAGGATTTGAAGCATTATTATATGTTACTTCATATAGCCAAGTCTCTGGATAATTTCCCAGTACAATTTTAGGGTTGGTATGGAGGTTGTTTATTTTGTTATTATATTCTTCCTTACCCCCATCCTACGAGTAACCCAGCTTTCCTATTCTCACAGAAGGGACAGTGAGGGCCAGTTTACCAAAACTTTGCGCTGGTGTTTTGCTTTTCAAACTTAAAAACTTTTTTGAGCCCATGGGTTCCATTCATGTATATATGATTTTTTTTTCTTTTGCAAAAACTAATTAAATTCTGCTTTTTAAAAATTAAGAAAAGAACCTTTGGCGTAAATCAAGTCCATCCTCTAAAACTTGTACAGAGTAGAATATCTTTTTCCCCTAAACACTAGACATTTCAGGTGAATATATTTATAAGGATCTTGAGAACCATATGGGTGAGGAACAAATGACATCACATAATTATCTTATTGTTGGACTACACTGGAGGTGAGTCGAGCATTTGTCTAATGTATTCTGAGGTAAGCTGTACTTTTGGCATTGTGTGTGTGTTGTGGTTGAGGGTAGGGGAGAGAGGGCAGAGAGTGGGGATTCATAAAGGGGTGGAGAAGGTCTAGAAGGGGAAGAAAAGAAAGAGAAGGTGATGAGGAGTGGCAGGTCTGCCTTCCCTCTTAAAAATATGAGGTCGTGCCCTGGCCGGTTTGGCTCAGCAGTTAGAGCGTCGGCCCATGGACCAAAGAGTTGTGGGTTCGATTCCGGTCAAGGGCACATACCTGGGTTGGGATTCAGTCCCCAGCCCAGGTTGGGGTCATGCGGGAGGCAACTGGTCAATGTTTCTCTCTCTCTCTCCCCCCCCCTTCTTCCCTCCTTTCCTCCTACTCTATCTGAAGAAGAATGGATTTAAAAAAAAAAAAAAAATGAGGTCATGAAAACTGGTTCAGGCTATGTTGGGAAAGGAGCTCTATCTTAATGAATAGTCAGGTTATAGCTGTGTTACAGCCCTTCTTCTTTAAAAGATCCTGAAGAGTTTTACTGGTTGAGAATTTACTGTATGGTGAGACTCAGCAATTGCTCTCTGAGACTCTACTTCCAGAGTGAAGCAGAAATGAGCTCATTACAGCAGTATTATGGATTGAAACGTCTCAACAAAATTAAGAAGAATTTATAAAATGTCCTTATGTTAGCAATACATATTGATGCCTTTATGGATGAAGTGAAATAATGTCTGGTGTCTGGGATTTATTTTTAAATACTCTAGGGAAAAAAAAAAAGTAGGTAGAGGAGAGATGAAGTAAGATTAGCAAAATGTTGATAATTCATTTTTTTAATCCTCACCCGAGGACATTTTTGCATTTTTCTTCAGATAGAGTGGGAGGAAAAGAGAGGGGAAGAGAGAGAGAGAAACATAAAAGTGAGAGAGACACATTGAGTGGTCGCCATGCACACAACCCCAATCAGGGCCTGGAACAAACTGCAACCAAGGTACGTGCCCTTAGCGGGAACCGAACCTGGGACTCTCTGGTCCGCAGGCCAATGCTCTAACTGCTGAGCCAAACCAGCCAGGGCAGATAATTCATTTTTAAAAAATTTTTATGAAATTTCTTGGAGTGACATTGGTTATAATAGGATTATAATTCTTGAAGCTGAGTGAAGGGTTCAATTCTTCTGTTCTACTTTTGGATGTGTTTGTTACATTTTTATAATTAGCATTTTTTTTTTTTTTTTTTTTTAAAGAAAAGGAGATAAATTTAAATACAGAAGCAAAATGAGCATCACATCTTCCAGGATATAACAAAAGTAACTTTTTGTCTCTAGCCAATAGACATAGGTAACATTTCACACAGCAATGGTTGTCAAAGTTTAGGCCTCTAGACTTCTCCATGGAACTCAACAGCATGTCAAGCCTTGGCACTGTGAGCTGCGAACTGAGTGTGTTTTCCCTAATGTGATTAGCTATAGGAGCATCTATGGTTGGGGGTAGGGACACAATGTTCTCCTCTGTTTTCTGTTAAAAATTAGCCCAGCTGGTGTGGCTCAGTGGATTGAGCATTGTCCCATGGACTGAGAGGTCCCGGTTTGATTCCTGGTTAGGGCACAGGCCCAGGTTGCAGGCTCGATCCCCAGTAGGGGGCGTGCAGGAAGCAGCCAGTCAATGTTTCCCTCTCACATCAATGTTTCTATCTTTCTCTCCCTTCCTCTCTCTCTAAAAAATCAATAAAAACCTATTTTAAATAAATAAATAAAATAAAAATTAGAAGGAGGATGGTTCACAATGTACCACTTTTTTGTGCTTCTCCTTCCTGGGAGAAGCACAAAACCCCCAGATACTTCATATGGTCTGTGGGGTCGTTTGCCTAGCTATACTAGTCCCCAAAAGGAAAAAAGTTGGGGATTGCTCCCTTATGTTGCAACAGGTTGTGTGTTCCTTTTGGCCTGGGAGCAACAAGGAGTCAGTCAGCACCCTGGGGGAGGGTAGCCTGATTCCTAACGTTCATGCCTTGGCCAGCTCCCCTAGACCACCAGTTGCACCACAGTTAGTTCCATTCGGCAGAAATAAATTGTAAACTTGTTGACATTTTTGTCCTCTTTACAATTCATTGTTTATTTTTCCACGCAGAGAATTTTGATGCAATTATCCCTGAGCTTTCTGACAAAAGGGAAGTAGCTGAGGAATTTTGATGAGTTACCTACTTCATTAATCAGAACAAGCATCTCTAGTGACAGGGTTAAAATTACAGTGAAGATTAGATAGCAAATTGCTGTTCCACCTAACGTCAATCACTGCCAGTGACAGCGGTGTGATTACACTTCAGGAAGAGCTTTCTTGCCAACACAACGAGGGCAACTCCAGTGCAGGTAATAAATTTGGCAGGGCGATCTGTCATTTCTTTTGAGCAGAATCCTTAATGACCAAATGATGTCTTGTAGAAGACTTTGAGAGAAGAAAAGCATTTCACTTAAAAAGTTTCCAAATTTGCCCTGGCCAGTTTGGCTCAGCAGTTAGAGTGTCAGCCCGCGGACCAAAGAGTTTCAGGTTCGATTCTGGTCCAGGGAACGTACTTCGTTTGCGGTTCAGTCCCTGGCACTGGTCAGGGCCCTGGGGGAGGCAACCAGTCGATGTGTCTCCCTTACATTGATGCTTCTCTCTCTGTCTCTCACCCTCTTTTTCTCTCTCCCTCCCACTCTATCTGAAGATAAAGGGAAAAATATCCTCAGGTGAGGATAAAAAAAAAAGTTTCCAAATTTCATTTCATACTATTTTATTTTCAAAATTATTATAGATATATACTTAAGAACAGTCCTTCCCACAGTGATTTTTCAGTATTTTATTGACCTGTATCTAGCCTTAATTATCACTACAACTATGTAAAGAGATGTGGAAGTTAGTAAAAGAATGCATGGCCATACAGGGGTGGGCAAAAGTAGTTTTAAAGTAGTGAGTACAGGAAACACGGAGTTTAATCTTGTAGTATTATTTATTTATTTATTACTGTATTATTGTATTGTTAGTATTATTGTTAACCTACTTTTGTCCACCCCTGTATTTGAAAATATATCAGATATAAAAACATGGTGCAGAAATAACTGAAGTAGGTATGAAATGGAGAGAAGTCAGACTAGTTGTCTGGCTAATTAAAATATTAAGTTTTGGCTTAAACAGAATGTATTCCTCTTCCAACCCAGTTATGACTTTAAATACCAGAGCTAAGAGATAAAGCACTACTGTAGTTCCCGAGTGCAGAGCTGAAGAGGAGAAACAGGCCTGGGAGCAGCAGGAACTCAGCTGGGTGATAGGAAGGGTATAGATCATGGCTGTGGAAGGGTGCCATTTCCCGCCCTTCTAAATCACTCGGAGTGCTTGAGTCTCCCGGGAAGGCGGAAAGTATTTTCCTTTCCTGAATATTTTCCTCTAAGCATGTTTGTGGGACTCCTGTTTGCCTGAATAATGTTTGCTGTGCATCAAGAATAACCAAGCAGCTATTCTTGATTCATACTTTATTTTTTTGTTAAAATTTTAATGGGATTGCCTTTTTGAGTAGGCAGGAAAAAAACAATAGTAAGCTGATGTTGAAGAAAGCTGCCATTAGCAACAACATGGATGGATCTTGAGACTATCATGCTAAGCGAAATAAGTCAGACAGAAAAAGTTAGGAACCATGTGATTTCACTCCTATGTGGGATATAAAACTGAAAGCAACAAATGAACAAACAAGAAAAACAAACAAAAATTCGTAGACACAGACAACAGTATGGTGGTTACCAGGGGGGAAATGGGTGGAGGGGAGGTAGAAGAAGGTAAAGGGGAATAAATGGTGATGGAAGGAGACTTGACTTTGGGTGGTGAACACACAATACAATATACAGATGATGTATCATATAATTGTATACTTGAAACCTGTATAAGCTTATTAACCAATGTCACCCAATAAAATTAATTTTAAAAAGGAGGGGGGGCAACATTAGCCCTAGGGGAAAAAAAGAGAAAGCAATTGCCGTGTGAGTCTGTCACTTTGCTGCTATTAACTTCTGTGTAGTGAAACTGAATTATAGACCTTTAAAACGGATCATTTTGCTCTCAAAGTCTAAACGTAAGTATTTTTAAAACAGTAGATTGATGGTAGACTTTATTAACTCAAATTTTCCCCATCTTAAATTCAGATATGTTCTAGCAGCTTTTCTACCCATATAGTAAGTTATATAGCAAGTTCTTTCTCTTTCAGTATTAAAAAAGCAAAGAATTTGCCTTCCTTTTGAGGACAGACTTTTTGCCTAAGAAATTAGGGTCATCAGGATGCCTGAATGTTTCAGTTTTAGCTTAGGTGTACCACTAACACTTTACTTTGTGAATTTAGTCATTAACCCTTCTGTACTGGAAGTTTAGCTTGGTGAGGTAAATTATGATACCTGCAGTCTCCATGTTGTAATGGTAGTCTATGAATTAGTAAAATAGTACATGTAAGGTGCTTTGAACTTGACAGGGAAAGGGAATGTAGAAATCCAGGAAGGACGCTATTAACAGTGTTGTTGTCAGAGGGGATTATATTTGTGCTATTTTATCATTAGAAATATTTCAGGAGTTAAAAATCAGGTCATTCAAGAGGAATCTCTTAAATGAATCTGCTAAATAGAGGATATTTTCTTTTGACTATGGCAGATAAGTGAACCCCTTTTTTTCATGCTATATTTTGTGGGATAAACAGATGATAATGCAAAATGCATACCCCTTCCACCTGGCAGCTGTGTGTCTCTTCCTTGTTATGACTGAAGGGTATCCTATATTCAGCAAATTTTCCTTCTTCCATTCCTCTCTTCCTCCCTTCTAACACCGTCTTTTCCTTCGTATGTGGAATCTGAGGTAAAGGTCCAGAAAATGTGCCCTCGTTTGACAGAATAGAAAGGGAACCAGGGCTTTGAAAAGTTTTCCATGGTTCCTCCTGATGGGAAATAAAGATTTTGTAGCTTGTCTAAATGGGAATATGACTGGTTTCCTACGTAGAAAATATTTCTGGCCAAGTGGCCTATTTCTAAAAACGCCAGCATATGCTCCCTTATGTTATTGGTCTTTTAATTTATATATATTTCTCTCCCTATATCACCTCGAAATCTATATCTTAAACAACTTTGTTCAGAGTTCCCAAATTCAAACACAGTGGTGGGTGCTTACTAAGTGTTGAAATAGTGAAAAATAAGTATTTTTATAAAGAAAGGAGCAGTAAATTGGACTGACCTTGGTAAGGCTACCAAGTTCTCGTTGCTGGTCATCAGGCATCCCTCATACCTCCCACAAAGGCACTTCCTATGAGCTTACTTTCCATGTTAGTGCTCCCCACACTTGGTAATGCTCCCAGATTTGCCATTCCCATTTATGGGACCTAGGCCCTTCTTTCCAGAGTCTCACAGTCTAGTGGAAACCAGTGAACAGGTGATTATAATACAGTGTGTTGAGTCCAGCCGGTGCGGCTCAGTGATTAAGCATTGACCCATACACCAAGAGGTTGCTGGTTTGATTCCCAGTCAGGGCACATGCCCAGGTTGTGGGTCAAATCTCCAGTGGGGGGCATGCAGGAGGCGGCCAGTCGATGTTCTCTCTCATCGATGTTTCTGTTTCTCTCCCTCTCCCTTCCTCTCTCTCTAAAAATCAAAAAGAAAAAAAATTTTAATACAGTGTGAGTGTTTTGACTGAAGAAAGTGTAGATTGCTCTGGAAGGGCGCTGACATTTGGGAAGCGTAGGAGGGCTTCCTAAGAGAGGTGACTCCTGATGTAGTCAGGCAGAGAGAGGGTAGAGAAGGATGGAGACATTAGGATGACCATAGATAGAAAAGTGTGAAACTGGGTGGTTGGTGTAAGGCCAAGAGATGGAAGTAATTTGATGCACTAGGAACATAAAGTTTTCTGTGAAGATAGAAGATACAGACATGGACGAGATCTCAGAGATTGTCTTAGACTAGGGTCATGAGTACTTCTGTAGGACATCATTAGGGTCAGCAGACCTAGTCTGATTTGTTGTCACACCCATATAGTGGAATACTGCAAGCAGCTTGAGTACCTAGTCTCTCTAGGCCTGCTCAACCAAGGCCCTAACATAGTTAGTGGTAGCCCAGCTGAAGCTATTGTTTTTAGTTGTCTTGTTCTCAGAGACCAGAAAACCCATTCTGCCCTTATGGGATCTCCCATGTTCATTTGTGCAGGACATCACAGGAGTTAGTAACAGGAATGAATTAAATGGTTGGTGTTTTCAACTCCCAAGACAGCCTGGCAGGGGAGATCCTGTTGGAAGCAGGTCTTTCAAGCCTCTCAAACAAGCCCTTTAACTTAGATCTTAGATGTGACTGTTACCCCTGCTCCCCGTAGAACTGATGCCTTACAGTGAGGATTAAGTAAATATTTTAGTTTAAGTCTCGAGGCTGAGAGTGCCTCAGTTGCATGGATTGAATATTTCTTGTCATTATTAGCATAAAGCAACTGTGCCTGGTCTGTTTCCCTTCTATCAAGACAACAGTTCCTGGTTTTGTTAGAGAACGTGTGAGGGAGCCCGGCTGGTGTGGCTCAATAGATTGAGCATCGTCCCATGGACTGAGAGGTCCCAGTTCAATTCCCAGTCGGGGTGCATGGCCGGGTTGCAGGCTCAATCCCCAGTGGGGGGTGTGCAGGAGGCAGCCGATGGATATTTCTCTCTCACATCAATGTTTTGATCTCTCTCTCTCTCTCTAAAATATCAATAAAAATATTTTTTTAAAAGAAAAAGTATGAGAGGGGAATCTAAGGAGAGGGCTCTATTACCTATTGGCAATACTAGCGCTGATCAGTGGTGATTTTCCAAATGTTTCCATTGTAGTGTCAAAAACGCTATTTCTCTGCCTGGCACAAGCTGATTCTCGATCACAGGATTAAGCTGGGGAAAGCTGGGACCCTGTCTGACTGGAAGTTTCAACTGAAGGTCCTGAGGGCTTGGAGAGACTACACAAGATCTCAGAAGCTGGAGCGGGAGACACAAGCCGTGGAGAATGAGCTTAGGGAAGAAAACAGGTACCATCATTTATACCATGAAAATCCTTCTAGTATATTTATCTAGGACAGCTTTCCTCCTGAAGAATCCAGAAATGAGTTCTCAAAATGCTGTTCACTGGAGTCATCTTGTCTGCTTATTAAAATACGCTAATCACTTTTCCTATGTTGCATCCCAAGCTAGAAAAATTTAACTGAAAATTATAAGCAAAGAAATTATTTGATTAAAATATTCTAATGTGCATGCTTTCTTTTTTTTAAAGAAAACAAGTATTATGCCTTTTCCCTTGTCCTCTCATGTAGTAGCATTGCACTTGGACTATCTTACAATTCAAAAGACAGAGCTTGGTATATATGCCAGTAATTCACATTGGTAGAAATCACTGTCTGCACATAGAATATTAATTAGGGACACAAGGAACATCCATCTGGGAGGGCAGACCTGCCAAGAATGATTGCTCCCATTCCCCCATCTTTTGTTCCTCATCTTATGTAGAGGTTTTGACACCTTTACATCAACTCCCTCTTATTCTTGTGAATGACAGAGTTGTCTTCAAATAAAGCTTTCTTTGCTCCATCATCTTAAAATTAAATACATTCTGTTCCTTTAATTTCCAAGCTTAACTTTGCATTCTTGAATCCAAATCATAGACGTAGAAGGAACAATTTATTTGGAAGAGGGCAGTTCATGTTTTTATGTTTGCTCACTTCTCTGCCAGCAACGCTGTTATTCATTCAGGTGAAAAACTAAATGAATGTTATGTGGAAGCACTGAGAATGGCACCCCCTGGAGTTGTACAACCCTGTGACAGCATTAGGCCCTGGGGAGGCTATGATAGGAGATTGATGCATGGCCCCTTGTCCTCAAAGAACTCACAATTTTGTGCGGAAAGCAAGACCTAGAAACAGTAGCGATATTGAGTAGCATTATAAACTGCATGATGCATCCCCTTCTCATGTGACCTTAGCAGAGAGAAGTGTCACTGTGACTGAGGAGGCTCCTACAGAGTGCCGGGAAAGGTTTAATGGAGAAGATGGGTCTTGAGCTGGGCTCTGCACAATAGGTAGGATGTTCCTAGGGGGAAATGGGAGACGAGGTGCTGGCATGGAGTATGGCTCATCCAGATTGGCTGGAGACCATCAAGCATGTGATTGTCAAGGTCAACTTGCCAGAGGTCTTGAGTGCCAGGAGTTTAGATATTCTTTTGTAGATAAGGACAAATTCTTGAAGGTTTTTAAGCAGGAGGGTGACCTAGTCAATTTTACTTTCTACAGTATGCTGGGAAAAATCTTCAGTGAAAAAAAAAAGAAGAAGTCATGTTGGCTGGTTTGGCTCAGCAGTTAGAGTGTCAGCCCATGGACCAAAGAGTCGCAGGTTTGATTCCGGTCAAGGGCACGTACTTCAGTTACGGTTCATCCCTGGCCCTGGTCGGGTCGTGCAGGAGGCAACCAGTCAATGTGTCTCTCTCACATCAATGTTTCTCTCTCTTTCCCTCCCACTCTATCTGAAGATAAATGGAAAAATATCGTCGGGTGAGGATTTTAAAAAACTTAAAAAAAAAAGGCAACGTAAAGAACTTTTCCACAATTCATTTCTAAATTTTCAGGACCTAGTGATTGATACAAGGGATTGGGATGATAGTCTAACTGAAAAAGGAATGGCTGAAAAAGGATTTGTTGGATAAAGAAGGGAAACTGGAGGTGTTGTAAAAGGGAAGAATGAGTGAGGGCATAATGGGAGTAGAAACCGAGATGTTAAAGTTAACAGTGACCTGTGAAATTCACATGCCAGAAGAAAAATCTAAAGAACTTGAGATTCCATTCCAATTCAACTGTTTAAATATATCAACACTAAATAGGGTTTTCATAATAGCATAATGGGCCAATTTTTATTAAGATCTCAGAACTTTTTGTCATATCTGTGTATTATTTTCAGGTGTATATTTTTAAATGTTCAAAATGGGTACTACGTTTTTTGAGGGTTTTTTTTTTTTTTTTTTTTTTTTTTTTGGTATGTGCCCCTAGCAGGAACCGAACCCGGGACTCTCTGGTCCGCAGGCTGAGCTCCAACCGCTGAGCCAAACCGGCCAGGGCATTGAGGCTTTTTTTAACTGCAAGAGATAAAAAATAATTTACTTGTAATAATATTTTACTACAACATTTTAGAGCAGAAATATCTTAGAGCAGGGAGGCACCTGAACATTTGTCTAATCCAGCCCCTCATTTTACAGATGATAGAAGTAAGGCCCAGGGAGGGTAAATGGTTATCTCAAGGTCGTAAAGTTAAGAGCAGCTAGTCCAGGACTAGATCCTGGTCGTCTTTATTCTGAGTCAAATGCTTTTTCCTATACCACACGGCACCTATGTTAAGTAGCTTCCAAGTGATGGTTCCCTAAGACAACCAGGTTTTTCACCTATATGTAATTTACTTTAGATGGTTGCAGATGAAAAGTAAGACCAGTAATTAACAAATGACAACTTATGCTAGAAACAGATGAAAAGAAAGGACCCATTACTTTGTGCTGCTTTCCTACCAATCCCTGGCTCTCTGCATCTTGTTCTTTGTTCTAGAAATTGGTTTAGGATATTAAGTTGGGTGATTTTATTCAAAGGTTAGGTTATTAACGGTGGAGAAAAAAGCTCAAAGGCAGCTGCTGCAGGCTGAAACGAAGAAATGTCAGTGGGAATGAGGGTGTCAGGTAGTCCCCATTTCCAGCATTCTTTAGGGCAGTCATTTGTGGAGCACCTCTGTTAATCATGTTAGACTTTCCTTCCCTCCATGCTCACCTGGGTATCCAGGTGAGAGGCAGAAACTGAATGGCATCTGAAGCTGTAAAGCTCCTGGTATGTCTGTCAGAGAAGCAGGAGGACAAGACCTGCACTGCCTGGCTCACTTTAAAGCTCTGAAACAGAACTGTGTTATCTTCTACTTTGTCCCTGGGGGCTACCTGGTGCATTATTGAGTACATGAGCTTTTTTTATTCCTATTCCTGCTGAAGCTGCTCATCCCCAATGCAGCTATTTGCATCACTGATGTTCTTATGTTCTGCATCAGATCTCAGCATGCAGTCAGATCAATAGTGTGTGGTTATTTATTGGTCATTTCTCATTTCTTTTTCTTCCTTTATTTTATTTTTTTCCATTACCTTTTATTCCCCCTCCACCTCTACCCGCTCCCCGCAATCACCACACCATTGTCCGTGTTCATGAGCTTATTCTCTCTTTTTTCTCATTTCCGTTT
The DNA here is from genome assembly GCA_030848825.1 of Tadarida brasiliensis. NCBI lineage: Eukaryota > Metazoa > Chordata > Mammalia > Chiroptera > Molossidae > Tadarida > Tadarida brasiliensis. Next base: position 69,023,790 of record CM061260.1, read on the forward strand.
AAAAATTACAAGACACTCCTTAAATATCCAGAATTATCCTAAGATAGTGTTATTACCTTACATGAGAATTTGTTCTGAATTTTCAGGTTCTTTTATTAATTAGATCTTTCTTTTCTGTCTTTGTTTCTTTTTAATCCTCACCCGAGAATATTTTTCCATTTATCTTCAGATAGAGTGGAAGGGAGAGAGAGAGAGAGAAATACCGATGTGAGAGAGACACATTGATTGGTTGTTTCCCGCACAACCCCAACCAGGGCCAGGGACTGAACCACAACCGAGGTACGTGTCCTTGACCAGAATCGAACCCACGACTCTTTGGTCCACGGGTCGATGTTCTAACTGCTGAGCCAAACTGGCCAGGGCTAGATCTTTATTTTCAAAAATTCCTATAGGATAGGTAGTATAGGCCTTTTTTTCTTTTCTTTTTTTTTTAGGGTGACATCATTTTGAGGAGGAATTTGAAGCTTAGAAACTTTCAGTCATTTGCCCAGTGTCCCATATATAGTGTTCTGACTTCTTGGTTCTGTAATATAAACCAACCACTAAGTATCATTTGAGATGTTGGTTCTAAGCATCATGGTTCATATTTAAATTCCTACTTAAACCTTTTATATTTTATATTCTTAGGTCTTTAGAGGCAGCCTTTCTCTGCATGCAGTTATATAATTGTGATGATCAGTTTATATACTCTTGCCAGAAATTCCCAGATTTCAGCTTGGCAGTGTACTGGGATAGGGCGTTTTCCATGTGGGGACTCTGTTCTTCATTTTATGATTATTTGGGAACTGTATCTGAAACCATTTCTTTACATTATTATTCCCTAGTAAATCACATCTGGTTGAGCTTTTAAGAAATTTAAGTGATTTTTCACTTGCAGAAATATTAATGCTTTTAGTGTCATCTTTTCAAAAGTATAGAAAGTGGCTTATCAGGAACAGTGTCGCTCTGCTGAAGTGAACTGCAAGGGCACAGGAGTAGAACCAGCCTTGTCTCTGGACCCCTAGCTTCTGTGTTCCCACCCTTCCACCTTAACCCGCAAACACATTTCTTAAATACATCTTCATGTCGCCTCCACAGCCATTACAGAGTAGGCTCTAAGCACTATAGTGAACATGCATTTTTTTCCTTACTGTTTAGTGTCTTTGTTATACTTACAAAAATAATTTTCTTTTTTCCTTTTCATAGTGTCCAAATAATCTCTGACAGTCAAAGCCTCAGTGTTGTTTTGGCCGTTTATGCTTTAAAAACATGAAATTAGTCCAGCCAGTGTGGCTCAGTGGTTGAGCATCGACCCATGTACCAGGCAGTCGCCATTTCGATTCCTGGTCAGGGCACATGCCCAGGTTGTGGGCCTGATCCCCAGTGGAGGGCATGCAGGAGGCAGCCAATCGATGTTCTCTCTCATCAATGTTTCTATCTCTCTCTCCCTCTCACTTCCTCTCTTTCTAAAATCAATAAAGGGGAAAAAAAAAAAAAAACAGGCACAACTGTGAATAGCCTTTTATTAAAAAATAATAATAATAAAATAAAAACATGAAATTAATACATCAGGTAAATTGCACACTCCTCCTTTCTGAGCAGATTGATATAAACTGAATTTCACATTAATCACAGCAATGTACATTCTCCTGTGAAAATTTATGATTTTCACTTAATTATGTAAAATGCTATAGGGTTTTTGGAGCTTTGCTTTTACCTGTGTTCCTATCTGATTTATTATTCTTATGTCCTCTAAAATTTTTATTCCAAGGTTATTCAGTCTATTAGATACTTAATTTATTTTCATCAAAGTAAAATAAAATACAAATATTTATTCCCACCTATATTGTACTTTCATTACAAAAACCATCAATCACTAAGTATTTATTGAATACCTATTATTAATTCATTAGAAAGCAGCAATTAAATATAATGAAAAATGCTGTTAGCAGATTTGCTGTTAGTGTTTATCCTGAAATTCATTATTTCAATCAGTTTTACTCTCACTAATTGGTTGTTTCATCCAACTCTTCTGACATAGGTTAAAGTCTGTGACTCAAGTCTTTTTCAAACTAAGGGTTTTAACCCATTAGTGGGTCCTGAAATCAGGCTCAAGATGAGCTATGTTTTTTAAAGAAATAGAACATATTAGAACAGAAATATCCAGGTGCATCTCTGGTAGAAGGGTAAATTTTGTTTCAGTTATATATCGTTTTGTTTCATATATGTACACATGCACATAAACTTGCATTCTGAGTCACAGTGTAGGTGGCAATCAAAAAGGTTAAAAGTTGCTTAAGTATTTAAGAACTGTAGAAATGCTCTTCTGACACATTAACTTAAGAACTTTATGATTTTTTTTGTTATGACCCCCAAAAGTCCATGAGAAGAGTTAAGCATTATGTTTACTTAACGGAAATGGATATGCAAATAGTGTTATAGAGAACTTATTTGATTCCCCTTTACAAGATAAAATCAAGTAGGTATCTAAGCAACATTAGGTTTTAAACTTCAAAGCTGACCCCTGGTGCAACATAAGTTCCAAGCTCTATACCTGACTTCCTCAGAGACAGTAATAATCCACTTACGGAGCTCAGAGAACTCTTCGCTTGAATTCTCAACTGGCCACTTCCAAAGTGTCTCCTAAATGGAGATTCCCTTTGGGAAGGGAATGTAGCTGGCAGTTCCTGATTCCACTCAGTCAATTCCGAAGTTTCCCGAAATCAAAAGGGGCTCTTCCTTAGGAAGAGAATGAACCTGAATCCCTACTAGCCTGGGAAGGAGTTCCATGAGAGCAAGTGCCTGTCTGCCTTTCACACATGTCTCGTGTTTAGCAATTATCTTCACAAGGCAGTCCTTCATTCATTTAGTTAAGGGTCTGTAAATGAGTCCTTTTTAGAGAACGTTTCCCTGACCAAGTCCTCCTTCCCCAAGATCTACCTTCATGGTTTCATGTTGATTTTTATAAGTTTTATACTTAATTGTTGACAACTCACTTAAGTTTTTTGTTTCTTTCCCTTCCTCCCAAACTTCTGTCTTCCTTAGTTTTCCAAGCAGAGCTGAGTATCTCCCTCCTGCGTTCATCTTTTAAAAAGTAGTTATTTATATACCTATTCTTTTTGCTCCTTCCTCTCCAAAAGCTCTCAGAAACTATTTTATGGTAATCAAAAAGTGTAATATGTCTTGGTGACAATGATAGAACAGAACAGTCACTTTTTCTTCTGAGGTAATGTCTTGAGATGCCAACGCCTTCTATGAGCAGACCCTTTGCACCAGGGAATTTTATAAAGCAATTCCATTTAGCTTAAATGAAAGGATAAGCTAGAGCTAAGTAGAGCATTTCTGGGACTCCTTTGGACTTGTGTTTCATTTATATCGCCGAGTAACAACCTGTAAATGGCTTCTTTTTTTTTAATGGAAGTGCTTTGTTGCTTAGAAAACAACAACTGGCCACCGAATATAACCGGAAGCAAGTTCTCCGGCACCACTTTACAGAATGGCAACATTGGCATCGTGCAGAGATCCTAAAGAGACAGCTGGCTCTAACAAAGGAGGAAACAAGGAAGAAAATGGATGAGCTGTTGAAGGCAGCATCTCTAGGGAAACTCAGTGCAACCGGCTCAGCGGGCATCAGTCTGCTTGAGGAGGCAACAGCCATGGTGGAGCCACCTATAGGAGAGGTACGTTGCGTTTCTTTTGCTTGTCCTTCCTGCTTATTAATCACTTGCATTTGAGCTTTGCATTTGGGTAGGTTGGGCTGTGTTAGCCATTGTCAGATTGCCTTGCCTAGGCTATCAAAGATGAGAGCTGATATAATGCACAAAGGTTAACTTCCAGTCAACATTCATTTTCTTGAACTGCATCTTCTTTTTTAATCATATAATATAAACTTTTGTGTAGCTGAAACTTAGTAGGGACATACTAGAGGGAATTTAAAGCAACGAAGATAAAGACTCCTCAGTAACAGATAATATAAAGCATTGTTTACAACTCTTGAACTCCTCTTATTTGATCATCAGACGTTTTCCTCCTAAATGAGCCTTGTGACTTATAAGGGGAATGTTTAAGTTTTCATTTGTCTAGTGACAAAAGTCCTATATATTGTAGCAATTTGGTAGGAGAAAATGACAGAGAAAAAAAGAAAAATAGCCTATAATTTCATCATTTGGAGATAATCTCCAGTAACATATTGAAGTATAGCCATCTAATCTTTTTCTCTATTCAGGTATATGTAGATTTTTCTCTTCAATATTTTATTTAGTTTTAAATTTTCCTTCAGTCAAATCATTGAGAACATTGGTCTGCCATAATACAGGGAAAGGAAAGTTATGTATTTTTCTTCTTAAAAAATAATGTAAATTTTCTGTTTTTCTAAAAAATTTCTTTCGCATTTTCATAATATAACATGAGAATTTTTTTTAAGTCAGTAAGTCTTCTACAACAGTAGCTCTCAACTGCATATGCTACAGAATCAGACCACTAAACCAGAATCTCTGGGAGTGGAGCACCTGTTTTTGTAAAGTTCCGCAGGTAAACCTGATGAATACCCACTGGTTAAGGACTACAGTTCTGTGCCGTTATAGTGTCATGGCTGCATGATATTCTGTCATGAACTATAAACTAGAATCTGTTTATTTCCTTCTCTCTTGTTGGACATTTAAGTTGTTTCCAGTTTGCCACTATTGTAAACAAAGCTTCAGTGAACATCCCTATAGCTAAATCTTTGCACACATCCATCATGCTTAACTTAACCTTGAATGAATACCTAAAAATAGAATACACATTTTAAAGACTATTACGAAATTGCCCTTCCAGAAAGTTTGTACCTTAGGAAGTGCCCTGTTTTCCTGCCTGATAACATATTTTTCATTTTTACTAAGTTAAGAGGTAAAATATTTTTATCTTATTACTTCAACATTTGCAGGGTGTTTTTTTGTTTTTTTTTTTACTACTACTGAGGTTAAACATTTTTTATATTGTCTATTTACATATATATGTAGTACATGAAAATGGATATAGTAAGATAGATATATAGTGACTTGTCTCTTCATGCCCTTTGCTCATTTTTTACTTGATTATATATATTTTTCTTATTTATAGGAGCTCTTTATATTTTTAAGATGATTGATGCTTTTATATTATATATTTTGCCAAATTTTAAAAATTCTGTTATTCGTTTTCTTTTGGTTTATTTATGGTGTTTGGTGGTATACACAGTTAAGTTTTTATAAAGGCAATCCTACCAGTTTTTCCTTTCATAATTGTACTTGTGTTTGAAAAGCCTTTGAGAGAAGGTGCTCTACCTGCTCGTCACCACCACAGGCCCCTGCACCCCTGCACCCCTCCACCCCTGCACCCCTCCACCCCTTCATCCCTCCACCCCTCCATCCGTCTACCCCTCCACATAATGCTGTTAAGTACTTAACTCAGATGTTGAAATTAAATTGGGCACTAGAGGGTCCCCAGCCTTGCTTTTTACCCTGACTACTGCTAGCAAGTAGTTGGTTTTCATTTAAGCTTAGTCTCTCAGCAAAGGGGGATCATGAGGATGCTTACTAGGACTTATGTAACATTTGGTCCCTTCCCCTAGGCAATTTATCTACCTTTATGTCAGTTAGATAACTTTGTTTCCATTGAGACCCAGGAGAGTCTTCTATCTTAGGAAATAGCTGTGTGGAACCTTTTACTTTACAAAGTTCCACTCTTATTATCTTCAAATGAAAAAATAAAGGAAGTCAGCAGAAAGTATTTTTTTCCTGTGTAAAACAGAAAAATTACTATATACATACATAATTTAGACTCAAGAAAAAGGGTCTCCAAATCTCTGAAATCAAAAACAAAAGAATTTGTCAAGAAAGGATAATATTGTAAAAAATAGAGCAAATGAAAAGTAAGGGCTATAACAGACCCTAAGTTACTAGATAAAATCTTTTCCAGAGTGTATAGTATAACATGAACAAATGAAAATATAAAATCTTTAGTTAGATGCTCATTAATTACACAATCATAGGAACTCAAACACATATATTATACTTTGAAATTTTTCAGAATTATCAGTTAGCTAATAGGTGATTTTCTCTAATTAAGCCAGACTGTTCAGTCCTGTTCTATTAAGTACAATCTGTACCAGTAAGCTTTTCTTTCTTTCTCTAATTTTCACCTTAAAAAGTTAACCACGATCCCAACGAAATCTTGTTGCTGTACTCAAGGCTTTTGCAGCCTTGCTGGGTTAATAATGTGTCATTACCACAAAGTTTAAAAGGGCCTAAAACATGTACCCCGCTTGATGCTAAATTACTTAAGCAGGTGTTCTCATGAATAAATGTCCGCTGACATTTCTGAAATGTAAGGCTATTTTTAAAAGTATTTAACATGTCAGAGTTTCCACATACCACATCTTTCACTTCAGCTGAATCTATAGAAAATATTCCCGTCATCATGAAAAATGTCTTTGAGTACCCAAGTATGGCACCCTGTTAAAGCTAGAAGCTTCTAAGATATATAAGACAGTTCACAGGATTTTCCCCTTATACCACTGCAGATGGCAGAATCAAAAACTGGTTAGACCTTAGACCATGGCATCAAACCATTCAGAAGAGATGTTTTAACTATGAATTATTTTGGCCAGTATAAATTTTTCTGGTTAAAAATTCTGTTTCCTTTTCTTCTGTATAGAACTTGTAATTGTGATACCTTAGTCTGTTAAATGAGATTTAAATGATAAAGCTTTGAAAACTATTAAGCCATATGCTAATACAAAATATTATTAGGTAATATTATTCTTATGTAATACAGATATTTGTCCATTGATCCTGGGTTTGCCAATAGTTCCCACAGATAGATTGTTTGGGAATAAATAGAGACCCTAAACTTTAATCCAGGCCTTAATCTTGAAATAAATAAATACCCTGTGATAAATTTACTAGTGGCAAGAGAAGCATTGAAATAACTGTTATTAAAGAGCTATTACTAATTTGTAAAGGTATTCCATCAGTTTTCAAACATTCCTGAGAAAGTCTGTATCCTTTGCCACAGAATTTCCAATTTTCTGCAAAATTCAGAGTTAATTCATGAAGATTAAAGTTCCTGTGATATATATCTGGAGTAATATTGCCTAATTTGAACTATCCAAATTAGAAATCGACGAGAGCACATTTTTCTGATTACAGATGTCCTGGCCCATGTCAGTGGTTTGTACAGCCATAGCCACTCTCCTACCCAGCTTTCCTGGCGGCAGCAGCACACTTTCTAAGAGTGGCTTCCAGAGCGAAGGCTAGTGGCCTGTGAGATGGCCAGGCCAGGAGCACAGGGCAGCTCTGGCCGGGGTGCAGGCCAGTTGCGCCAATGAACAGAACAATGCTGACTAGATGAAGTTGGATCTTATCAACACAGTCCTTTAAATAGCTGAGCTATGTAACCTTTTCCTTCTCTCTCAGGTGACCGCCATACCCCTTTTGTGGGAAAAGCCTCCCTCAGGGAGCAATGGTTGTATGCCTAGCCCCGACCCAGGAAGACCAACAGAGAGCATCTTGCAAGTGCCCCTCCAGAATGTCCCTCTGTGTACATCTGACAGTAAGCCACATAAGACCTTGGATGTTGAGCCCTCCCAACAGCCTGACAGCAATGAAAAGCTCAGAACCACCAACCAGAAAGCAAAACCCATTTGCATGAGTCATTTTCACAACCGCCATGTCTTCCAGCAACAGCTGATTGAGAAGCAAAAGAAGAAACTTCAGGAACAGTACAAAACAATTCTGGAGCTGAAGGAAAGCCAGAGGCTGGCGAAGGCTCAGCGGGCAGCAGAGCGCAATGCAGCAATCACTGACGCACAGAGCCGCCAGCTGTCCAACCCCAGAGGTGAAGAAGAACCAAAAAGAACCTGCCAGGTGCTTTCAAAGTATGTCCATGGTATCAGAACACTCTCTGGACTCATTATTTGGAGTTTTTCACTTTGTAGTAGACAGGCTCCTGAACTCTGCCTAGCTTCCAGGCTCCATGATCTCTGCTTTTCTTTTGTTGTAAGGTCTCAGACCAAAGAGGCCCATGCACTGTGATTGGTCATGACAGATAAAAATAGGTCTTTAAGGCAAGCGGCTGCCTAGGAGGATTTACTTATACAGTTACATTTGTACTGCAGCTGGCTTTGTTTAAGGAGCTCTGTTATTATACCAGTAAAAGAGAACAATACTTACTTGGTCTAGCTTGATTTATGGGTTTCTGATTATGTTTAGTGCTGAGAAGCCAGGTCAGACGATATTAGGTCCAAATGGAAAAGTCCCTGGGGCTGGCTTAAATTTATAGTTGTTTTGGATAAAAGTAAATATCTTTGCATCTGGAATAAAAATCCAAAAATTTTAAAAGCCATTTGGGATGGTTTCAGAGGTGCTTGAGACATACTCAATATGTGTGATAAATGGTAGGATAAGAAGTGGGTGACATCTGTTGACTTGAAGCACTGGGATGAGAGTCGGAGTGCCTGACTCACGCTGTAGACTCAGGCCAGTCACTCAGCATTTCCATGCCTTGTTACACCACTTTATCTAGTGGGTGTGATAATGCATGGTTATCTCAGAGGAAAAGGATTAATTAACGTTTTAAAAATTCTTTGAGTTCTTCCGCTGCAAATCTTTGACCAAGGTGGGTTATTGGTCGGAATTCTTTTTTTCCCTTCTCTAGGTCTCCTGTTGCTTCCCCTGGGACCAAAGGTAGTAGAAGTGACTCCCGGAATTATCTTTCTGGACCCAAAAGGAATCCAAGGAAGCTGATGGCACCCCATCCCATACTTAAAGGCAGGGCTGACTTGTTTTGGCCTTGGTGGTGGTTTTCTTCCCTTGTGGAATAGAAGGTGGTGGGACTGAATTCGGTAACTCTTGGGTTTTGAGGCTTGGCAGACCTGGTCAGTCTAAGGTGGGTAGACATGTGAGAAGTAGACTACACCAGAGAGCTCCACGGCTTTTTTCCTGCCTCTTCTGCCAATATTTGGCCTTTCCAGCCGATACAAAAAGAAAAAAAAAAAAATTGCTGAGAGGTGTATCATTTTCCTGTAATTTGAGATTTTTATTGTGATTTTTAAAATAGGACAAGTAGCCCTGGCCAGTTTGGCTCAGCGGTCAGAGCGCCGGCCTGCGGACCAGAGAGTCCTGGGTTCGGTTCCCGCTAAGGGCATGTACCTCGGTTGCAGTTTGTCCCCGGCCCCATGGGGTTGTGTGGGTGGCAGCCAGTCGATGTGTCTCTCTCACATCGATGTTTCTCTCTCTCTTCCTTTCTCTCTCCTTCCCGCTCCATCTGAAGATAAATGCAAAAATGTCCTCGGGTGAAGATAAAAAAATAAATAAATAAATAAATAAAATGGGACAAATACACAAAGGAGAAAACTCTGAATAGCTGCTAAGAATAATCATTGATAAAGATCACCTATCATTGTATTTTGTTAATGTTAAAATATTGATCAAATTATAGCAATTTATGTCAAGTCAGTATATCATTTTATAATGAGTTATGCCTTGGTGATAGGCTTTTAATAATAAAATCTAGCCCTGGCTGGTTTGGCTCAGCAGTGAGAGTGTTGGCCCATGGACCACAGGGTCTCGAGTTTGATTCCTAGTCAAGGGCACTCACCTGGATTGCAGGTTTATTCCATGGCCCCAGTCAGGGTCGTTTGGGAGGCAAACAATCGATGTCTCTCTCTCACATCATTGTTTCTCTCTCTCACATCATTGTTTCTCTCTCTAGCTCCCTCCCTCCCTTCCTTCCACGCTGTCTAAAAATCAATGGAAAAATATCCTCGGGTGAGGATTAACAAAAATAATAATGAAATCTATAAACCACACATTTTAATTTAATACAATTTTTTTTTTTTTATCCTCACCCGAGGACATTTTTGCATTTATCTTCAGATGGAGCGGGAGGGAGAGAGGAAGGAAGGGAGAGAGAGAGAGAAACACCGATGTGAGAGAGACACATCGAGTGGTCGCCACCCACACGACCCCAACCGGGGCCAGGGACAAACTGCAACCGAGGCACGTGCCCTTAGCGGGAACCGAACCCTGGACTCTCTGGTCCACAGGCCAACGCTCTAACCGCTGAGCAAAACTGGCCAGGGCTAATACAGTTTTTTATAACATAGAAATTGTTATTTAAACCGAACAATACTATTGGAAGAGAAGCATTCCTCAGAACCTACCTAATGAATCTGCTAATTGTTTTCACTGGATCCTTAGTCAAACACTGTACATGTGTTTGTATGTGGTGGTAGGCACTTTGGCAGTCAGACTGAGTTCTGTAAATCTGATTTTCACCTATGGCAAGATTGCTGCCCTAACAAGAAGTGATGTCGTCTGAAGGACACTGTGCCTGCAGTTCATTCCTGTTAATGAAGAAGTGAGCAGCCTTTGCACTGACTGCCAGGACTGCGCTTTATGCCATCTTTGTCCACCACTGAGGAGGATCAAAAAGTGCTCAGTTTGGTGTGATGGTTTTTGGTTTTTTTTATTATTTGATCAATGAGTTAGCATATTTTAGCACCCAGGCTACTTTTCAAGTAGTCTTTAATGACTAGCTCCAGAAAAGAGGGGGAAGAGCATATTAGCCGAGGCTCTGCTTCTCAGGGCTCTCTCGCTTTACTCCTGCAGTCTGTTTCTGCCTCCTTAAAGGTAGCCTCACTCCCGCATCTGTGGCACCCCCACTACTCTTTTCCCAGCCAAGCACACACTTACAATCTATAAGACATAGCCTGGTGAGTTTTTGTTGGTTAATTCTTAAAGCTTGGACTTAAATTTTCTTTCCTAATAACATGGCACAAGGAACCGAAAGTAACCATTGGCTGACTTAGGGTCAGAACTAGATCCTCCTCCCACCCATGCGCCCCTTCCTGTGAAAGTCCTGACTGATGACAGTGATATTATCAGACCATCTTGCACATTTGCTTCTTTCGGATTGATATTTAATAGACTGTCAAGAACAGGAGTCTGACACTCACATTCGTTCAGATGCCAGTTCTCCAAATGCTTAGTACAGTTCCATTTCCTGCCCATCTGGATATCCAGGCCTTAAAACTAAATTAAAATGTATTCATCGTGACACTAAACTTTAGTTTGTGATTATTGTTGTTACATATACAGATATATATATAGTGACTTAGGAAAAATTAGTAGAGTCAATGGGAGTAATTCTAGTCTCAAAGTATTTGTTAGATATAATTAACGTTTTCTACATTCATTAAAGGAATTATCAAATTAAAATTCTGGCTTCTGGGTTACATAAACTAAAAGTACCATTGAGGCACATTATCTTATTTAAACCAGTGAACAGTTATTCTTTTTTTTTTTTTCCAATTTTTATTAATTTATTTTTGTTACAGATGTTTCTCCTTTCCCCCCATTAGACACCCTCCTCCCCATCCCACCCCTTATTATTATTTTTTTTTAATCTTCATCCAAGGATATGTATCTAATTATCTTCAGATAGAGTGGGAGGGAGAGAGAGGGAGAGAACAGGAGAGAGAGAGAGAAATATTGACATGAGAGGGACACATCAACTGGTTGCCTCCCACACGACCCCAACCAGGACCGGGGACAAACCACAACTGAGGTACGTGCCCTTGGCCGGAATCGAACCCGTGACTTATTGGTCCACAGGCTGATACTCTACCACTGAGCCAAACCGGCCAGGGCAGTAAACAGTTTTTCTGATAGAAATGTAAATAAAAACAATCTTCAAATTATTCATCATTGCTGAGGATGAGATTATAGGTCTTAAACCCAGAGGGGACATACATACACACCTACAGTTTATATATTTGTATTTTATAGAAATTTTATACATATTTTTCTGATTGTGAACACTCAAAAGAAAACCTTAATAATACCAAATTTTACTGTAAAATAGAGACATTTGTTTTGCAGTGTTCCTTATATTTTTGATATTGAAACTCCTACTATTTTCTAGCCATGGAAGAGAGAGCAGCTCAGCGAGCTGAATGTAGGCGGATCTTGGCAGAGAAGAAGAAAAAACAAGAAGAGGAGAAATTGGTAATAAATCAAGAATGCAAACTGAGGCATGAAAAAGGATCTGTATGGGTCTTGATTAAAAAATTCAACCTAGCCTGTGAGACAATCGATTTATACCAACTTTTGGAAATGGCTTTTAGCTTACTGCCTGAACTCTAACAATTTTAGGAAAATAAAGGGAAAAAACATCAACACCATTAGTATAGCAGGAAATGTTACAACACTATGTATAGTTTGGACTTAGATTTCACAGATGAAAATGAGAACTAGATAGTAATCATTTTATGACAAAAAGTTAATGGTCTTGTTCTTGCTTAGTCTCATCTTCCCAAGGAGAAGAGGATTCTTTGGAGAAACTTTCAAGTTACACAACTGACCACCTGTTGGTCAACTTTTCTACTTTTATCACAAAGTGCAAGCTTCCTCCAGAGACAGGGTGGGCACTTTGGCAGATACTTTCCTCAGCCTCAGTTTAAAAGATCATATTTCCATACAAATTGAGGGTTCTAATTTTTATAAATTCTAATCTTGATCAGGCCCAGTTAAAGTCCCAAGAGGAAGAGCGTCAGAAGAGGGAGGCAGAAGAAAAGGAGGCTCAACTTGAAAAAAAACGAGAAGAGAAGAGACTGAAGAAACTGGTTAGTAGTGTCTGGTCAGTTGCCTGTCTCTTGAAGCCTATTTTGTGCAATGCTGTGGCCCTGTGCACTATCCCCAGCGCAGAACTTATGTCTAGAACACTCTTTTCTCGCCTCCACCCTTTTTCTCTATTGAGTGAAAACGTCATTCTTTAGATCTTAGCTCAATATGACTTCTTCCAGATTAGCCTTTCCTGCCTTGCCCCACCCTCTTCTCCACCCAAGGTTAGATTAGGTCACTCTCTGTGGACTCTGAGTATATTTCCTTCAAAGCATTGCCAGGGCTTTAATTATGCATCTATTCTGCGGTTGTTTTATTCATTTCTGCATCTCCAACTAAGCTATAATCTCCCTAAGAGTAGAGGGAGCAGTCTGATGTTGCTCACTATTGTATTGACTAGTAGTTTACTGAGCATATAGTAGGAACTCACCAAATGTGTTGAATGAGTGAATAAATGAACAAACAAATGAACAAATGGAAGAAAATACACACAGAAGAAATAAGAAATAAAACTCTTATTTTCAAGATCATTAGATTAAAATTGGAAAGATGAGGCCTTAAAGTACATACCTGTCAGAGATGGTATAGTGTAGCATATACTATTTTGTGCCTCCCAGACCAAAAGAGATCAGGAGAGTCTTGCAAGGCAAGAAGATCTGGGAGAAATTAGAGGCATTTTTCATAGAAAAGAGATTTGAATTGGAAATTGTATTAGGGTTCTCCAGAGGAAGAGAACCAATAAGATATATATGAACAGATTTATTATAAAGAATTGGCTCACGTGATTGTGGATGCTGAGATGTCCCACAATCTGCCATCCAGAAGCTGGAGACCCAGGAAAGCCAGTGATATAATTCCAGTCCAAGTTTGAAGGCCTGATATTAGGGGAGGCTGATGGTACAAATCCCAGTTCAAGGGCAGGAGAAGACCAGTGTCCCAGCTCAAGCAGGAAAGCAGGAAGCAAAAAAGGGCAAATTTCTCCTTTTTCTGCTTTATTGTTCTATTCAGGCTCTTAAAGGATTGGATGATGCCCACACACATTTGGGAGGTCAGTCTACTTTACTGAACCCATAGATTCAAATATTAGTATCATCCTGAAACACCCTCACAGACACACCCAGAAATAATGTTTAATCTGGGCACCCTGTAGCACAGGCAAGTTGACACATAAAATTAACCATCACAAGTTAACCCCATTGTCAACTTGGTACCCATACACATCTTAAATCAACCTAATCTTCAAATAAAGACAATAACAATATCATAATACTGCCTAGCATGATATAACTATCCTGCATACAATCAGAAAAGCTCTAACCTCTGCCCCAGAAGACAAGGTAAAGTCTTTGAGTGATATTTACTCTCCTCCTTGATATACCATAATTTAAATACTATAATGTAAAATGAATACTTAAATACCATGATATAAATCCAATACATCTTATGTAACATAATGAGAGAATAAGGAAAGAAAACAAAGATATATATACACACAAATATATTCATAGCAAAATAAGGAAAGAATACTCATGATAATTACAGTCTTCATTTATGTAACCGGCCAAGTGGGTGTCGCTAGTATTTATAACTACTTTCTTCCACTACCCACTCTTCCTTTTGCCTTCAGCAAGCACCTCTGCTAGTCACCAGTTTTTACCTGGTGAGGTGACCCAAACCTTCATTCCTGGAGGGTCTGGGCCATGAGTAGTCCAGTGTGGACTGAGTTGTAGTTTTCCTTTGACCTTAATCACAGGTCATGGTAATACTAAGATATACCCTAAGAGGTCTCCTGTATTCTAGAAATACTCTTCCTTACCTCCACTGTGGAGTACTAGTCCAGTTTCCCTTAGTAGTCAGGATTATTCACCCCAGCCAGCACTTCCTTCTTTGCCTGTTGATTTCAAGTCATAAGGAGTATAAAATGACTGGGTGGCATTCTTAACTTCCTGTTCAATGGAATCGTTGTGTCTCCTGGTAGAAAAAGCATTCCCCCATTTGGAACCAAGACCTCTAGACTAACAGAACATAAAGTCAGAGGAAAAGGAAGCAAACATTTTGCTAGTGGGTCACTGGAGGAAATCATGAGTAGTGACACTCACACTTCCACCTCTTGATTCCTGGAGCCTGTGAATCCTGGCTGTGGGGGAAATAGTACCATGTATCAGATGCTGATTCAGAGCATATACATCTCTCTGGAAAACCTTACCCCAGACCTGCAAGTTATTGCCACCTAACTGGCACTTCAACTGAGTCTTCAAAAGACCATACTACCATTCTCTCAAACCAGCTCCTTCAGGATGGTAGAGGACATAAATTCCATGTGTATGGGTCCATTGCCACACTTCTTTTATTGTAAAGTGAGTTCCATGATCAGAAGCCATGCTGGGTGGAATACTGAGATGGTGGATAAATGTTCTGTAAGTCCATGGATGAGACCATGTAAGTCTATGGAGAGTAGTTTGGGCAGAAGCATTGTGTAGAGGAAAGGCAAATCTATCTCCAGAGTAAGTATCTATTCCAGTAACAAAAAAACTTTGCCCCTTCTGTGATGGAAACAGTCTAATATATATAATCAACCTGCCATCTGATAGCTGGCTGGTCAACCCAGAAACTGGTACCATATTGGAGATTCAGTGTTAGTCTCTGCTGCTGACTGACTGGACACTCAGCAGTGGCCATAGTCAGTTGGCCTTGGTGAATGGAGGTCTGCATTGCTGAGCCCTTATATAACCTCCATCCCTGCCACCATGGCCACTTCGTTTATGAGTCCATTGGGTAATGATAGGAGTGTCTGAGGAAGAAGACTGACAGGCATCTCCACAGCAAAAGGCATATACTATAATTCATTCTTTGCTAAGTCAGCCTAAGAAATCTCTAGAAACAGTCCAATTACCTCCCTTAAAAACTACAATAGGAGTTCTGAAGTAACATTTTCTAACATATGTTCCATTTAATTTTAGTGGTTCCTAATATTAAGTTGTTTTGAATTACCTTTATACCTTTGTCAAAAAAGAGTTGACTGTATTTGTGTGGGTCTGTTTCTGGGCACTCTGCTCTGTTCTATTGATCTTTATGTATGTTTCTTTAACAGTACCACACTGCCTTTGATTGCTGTAATTTTATAGTATATCTTGAATATGTTAAATGAGAATTCTCCCACTTTATTCTTTTGCACAGTGTTTTGGCTATTCTAGTTCTTTTGCTGTTTTATGTAAAATGTAGACTAATCTTGTTGATGTGCTAAAATTTTGCTTATGATCATATTGAATTATAGATCAAATTGGAAGAATAGACATCTTAACAACATTGAGTCTTTATGAACATGGTATATCTCCATTTATTTGGATCTTTGATTTTTTTTCCTCATGTTTTTATAGCTTTCCACAGATTTTATATATATATATATATGTATATATGTATATATATGTTTTTTTGTTAGATTTATACCTAAGTACTTCTTTTTGTGGTACTATTGTAAATGGTGTCTTTTTAGAATTGTAGATTTTATTTATCCATTGCTAGTATGTAGGAACACAGTTTATTTTTGTATGTTGACCTTATATCCTGCAACCTTGCTAAATTCAATTATTTCTAGGATGTTTTTGTGAATTCTTGGAATCTTCTGCATAGGCAACCACGTTGTCTGCTAATAAAGACAGTTTTGTTTCTTCCTTTCCAATCTGTATGATTTTTACTTATTTTTCTTGCCTTATTGCACTAGCTAGGTATTGCAGTGCAAGGCTGAGTAAGAGTAGTGAGAGAAGACATCCTTGCCTTGCAGTCTCTCACCAATATTACCATACATTTCATGTATTTTACATACACACACACACCACACACATCTCCAATACCATTTTAATTTTATTGCTTTAAGTAGTTATGTTTTAGTGTAATTAAAAATAAGCTGAAGATTATATTTTACCTTTATTTCTTCCATTTCTGATGCTCTTTATTTCTTTGTGTAGATCTAAGTTTTTAACCTATATTTTATTCCTTCTGCCTGAAGAACTTCCTTTAACATTTTTTTGTAGGATAAGTCTGTTGGTAGTAAATTTCCTTTTGTTTTTGTTTGTCTGAGAAAGTCTTTATTTCTCCTTCATTTTGAAGGGTATTTTTGCTGGACATAGAATTCTGGGTTGACAGTTTTTCTTTTAACACTTTAAAGATTTTAGTTAATTGTCTTCTTCCTTACCTGGTTTCTGACAAGAAAACCAAGAAGTTTGCTTCAATTCATAGCTTTGTTCCTTTGTAGGTGTCAGTCTGCTCAGGTTGCCATAACAGAATACCACAGAGTAGGTGGCTTAAATAACAAAAATTAATTTTCTCACAGTTCTGTAGGCCATACGTCTGAGACCAGAGTTCCAGCATGGTTGGTTTCTGGTGAGGGCTCTCTTCCTGGCTTGTAGCTGGCCACCTTCTCATTGTATCTTCCAATGGCATTTCCTCAGTGCATGCACTTAGAGGGGGAGAGAGCGAGCACATGAGCTCTCTGGTTTCTGTTCTTATAAGGACACTAATCCCACCCTTAGGACCTCATTTTACCTTAATTACTTCCTTAGAGGCCCTATGTCCCAATATAGCCACACTGGGGGTTAGGGCTTCAACATATCACTCTTGGTGGGACACAAACATTCAGTCCGTAACAATGGGTAAAGTGGGTTTTCCCCCCCAGCTACCTTCAAGAATTTTTCTGACTTTGGCTTTCATTAGTTTGAATATGATATGTCTATGTGTGGTTGGTTGGTTGGTTTTACCCTGCTCGGTGGTCTCTAAGTCTCTTAAATATGTGGTCAGTTATTTTAAAATATGTTTACTCATTATTTCTTCAAATATTTCACCTTCTCCATTCTTTTTCTTCTCCTCTGGGATTCCAGTTATGTTTGTGTTACATGGTTTGGTATTGTCCTTCAGTTCTTGGATGCTCTGTTGTGTTTTTCAGTCTTTTTTCTCTTTGCCTTTCAGTTGTATAATTTCTCCTGCCCTACTTCAGGTTACCTGATTCTTTCCTTAACTGTGTTACATGTAGAGATGAGCCCATTGAAGGCTCTCTTCATTTCTGTTACCATGTCTTTAATTTCTGGCATTTTCATTTGACCCTTTATTATATTATCCATGTCTCTGCTAAAATTACCTCTCTGTTCTTGAATGATGAGTACCCTTTCCATTATAGCCTTCACTGTTATCATAAATTATTTCAAATTACCTCTCTCTGATATTTTCAACATCTCTGTCATATCTGAGTCTTCTTCTGATGATTGATCTTTTCAGGCTTTATTTTTTTGTGTTTTGGTATGTCATATATATATATTTGACATACCAAAATACATATATATTTGTAAGCCAGATGTGTTTTACAGGACAATAGAAACTAAGATAAAAAGGCCTTTAGTGTGGAGATATGTGTTAATCTAGCTAGGAGTTGGGCTATGTTTGAAGTGTGTTAATTATATGATTACCATTGTTGAAGTTTGTTGTTGCTATGGGCACCATAGACTTCGGTTTCCTCTAGTGACTTGGTTTTGTCTCCTCTTTTGGCCTTAGGTCTTCTTTTGATACTGTTCCCCAGAGAGAATCTGTCTCTTGCAGCTCTCTCAGCTATACTCCACTGTTATTACTGGAAGTTTGTTAGCATGCTGGTAGGGTGTGGCTGAGGAGTAGCATTCTCTAATGTTCTAATTAAGTCTCACTCTTTGGCGTGCACAATATTGGGCATTCAGGAGAATTTCTGCCCCTACTTTAGGAGTAGAAATTTTCCCTACTCTTCTGTTCCCTTTTTTCAGTATCCACTGTACAGCCTGTGACCTGAAAGCCTTTCTCTCTGTGAGGTTCCCCCTCCACTTAGATGAGATAGGGGTACTGGTCTAGACAGAGTTCCCTTCCCCCGGCTGCAGTGGCATTCCACTAGTGCCTTCAGGTGGTGCTACTTGCAGATGAAGTCTTTTTTTCCCTAAGGGAGAATGGTCTGGGCAGATTTTGCAGTGGTTGCTTTTTCTCCCTGCCAGCTGAAACCATGGTGGGAACTTCTCTGGACTCTCCTTGATCCTCACTTTGAAAGCCTGGTGGAGTTCCTAGAACAAAGGACTGCAAAAAGTGGGGAACCTCCCTATAACTGTGACCGCCCCCCCAGGAGCTTCACCTTTCTCATGCTGGCCCACCCTTGCCCTCCAGCAATTTGCCAAAATTTCTTGTTTAATCGGCTCATATGGTGTATGGTGGCTTCTGCCTCAGATAAGCAAATGTTGGATCCTGTGTCTCGCTAAAGGTGCCTGTCTCTCCAGATTTGTGATGGCTTCATTCTCTGATTGGTTCATAAAAATCATTAATTTGCTGTCTGTCTAGCTTTTTTTGTTGGAAGATTGCAGTTTATGCAGAGCAAGAAGGATGAGAAATACATTACTGACCAATAGGTTAGTACTTTATTTCTCTCACTGTACCAAAACGAAATCTTTTTAGGAAAGGTAAAATGTAACTTTAGTCCCCAACAATAAACAAAAAGATTTTGTCATACAGACTAGTTTCTATTTAGTAAATTAACTGTTTGTATCTGTCTCAATTGAGATAGATGCATTTACAGACTGGCTGTGTTTGAGCTTTCTTTGCGAGCAGCTTTAGATCTAAAATGCACTTGGCATTTGTTTCCTTTTGTTTCTGGCATAGATGCTCTGCCCAGTTTATCTTATGTGGTCTTATTCCTTTGATGCATCATATTCTTCACAGGTGATTCTTTACCTCCTTGTATATTTTATAGAGCCGTTCACAGTAAGCAACTTCTAAGGCCATAGCAGTGTTATTCCTCTGGACATCAAAAAGGTAATGACATTTCTGAACCTGTGCCTGCTGTGACTTCTCAAAGTCAGTTACATCCTGATGTGCTTGATGGAAGCCTGCTTCACCTCTTTTAGTTGGGTACTTTTTTGCTTAAGTTTATCAGCAAATTTTCAACAGTGATACCATATTTTCTAATAACATAGATAAGCAACCCTACTGTTGATATGATAGAGAAGGTCTCTAAGGCACTCACATATATTTCTTTGAATAGAAAATGCATAATAAGTCCTATGATACTAGTTTTAGGATAAAGGGACTGGAAGAATTTCTCAGGAAAAAGCTCATGACCTATTTGTCCTCCATATTCAGGAAAAAGTGGTTCAGGATCAAGACTTGGCTGTCCTCTATGAAAGATCCTTATTACCTGCAGTTCCCCTGGACCTAGATGTGCTTCATTCTTCAGAGAGGGAGCCACTGTAGCTAGTGATGGCAGGAGGTACTACCTGGGACAAGTCAGTGATGGTCCAAGTGGTGGTTTAGTGTCCTTTAGTGTCAGGTGCAGCAGTAACATGGCCACTCACAGGTCTCACACAATGACCTTTTATTTATTTTTCTATTTTATCCTCACCCGAGGACATTTTTTTTCCATTTTTGTTCAGATAGAGTGGGAAGGGGAGAGAGGAACAGAGAGAGAGAGAGAGAAACATCTATGTGAAAGGGACACATCGACTGGTTGCCTCCCGCACAACCCCAACCAGGGCCGGGGACGAATTGCAACCAAGGTTCGTGCCCTTGACTGGAATTGAACCCACTGCTCACTGGTCCACAGGCTGACGCTCTAACTGCTGAGCCAAATCGGCCAGGGCACACAATGATCTTTTAAAAGTAAAAATCTAAACTCTTCTTAACATCTCATTGCTCATTTTTGTTAAAAAGCTTATTTTCTAGTAATACTTATTCAATGACTTTTATGGTTGTATAAATATGCTTTTGAATGATAGACAGTTGATGAAGTTTGTGGTTGAAAAGATAAATTTATCAGAGTAGACCAGGTAAGATTTGAAGTCTTCCATAATTGCTTAACAAGCATTATTTAACAAATATCTTTCGGGCATATACTATGTGCTAGGCATTGTTCTAGGTGTTAAAATAGAGCAGTGGAGAAGACAGACAACAGCCCTGCCCTCAAAAATGTATATGCTAGCTGGGGAAAACAGGTAATACATAAGATAATAGCTAAGGAAGTAGAGAAGGGACAGTATAATGGGGGAATCAAGGTGGGAAAGGCCTCTCTGAAGAGGTGATATTTGAGCTGCAGGATGCTGAGAAGGCCTCTGCAGGATCCACTAGCGGCATGTTGGTCTGCAACATTGGTCTGCAGGCCGACGCTCTAATTGCTGAGCCAAACCGGCCAGGGCTCTATATTTTTTGATTGGAGAATTTAGTCTATGTACATTTAAAGTAATTATTGATAGGTGTGAACTTACTATTGTCATTGGGTTAACTGTTTTCTTGCTGTTTTGTAGTTCCTTTGTTCCTCTTTCTTCCTTTGATTTGATTCTTTTAGTGCTATGCTTTGATTCCTTTCTCTTTATTTTTTGTGTATCTACTGTAGGTTTATATTTTGTGATTACCATGAGCATTACATAAAATATCTTGTAGCTATAACAGTCTGTTTTAAGCTGATAATTTTGAATGCATACAAAAGCTCTATTTTTATATTCTCGCCTCCCCAGTTTATATATTTGATGTCATAATAATATACATCTTTTTATATTGTTTATCTATTAACTTATTATAGTTATAGTTATCTTTAACAATTTGTCTTTTAACCTTTATCTAGAGTTATAAGTGATTCCCCTACTACCATTTACAACATTAGAATTTTTTTAATTTAACTATATGTTTGTCTTTACCAGCGAGTTTTATACTTTCATATGTTTTCATGTTACCAATTAGCATCCTTTGTTTCAACTTGAAGAAATCCCTTTAGCATTTCATATAAGGCTGGTCTAATGGTGACGAACTTTTTCAGCTTTTGTTTGTCTGGGAAGCTCTATCAATCCTTCAATTCTGGACACTTATGCTGGATACAGCATTCCTGGTTAGCAGTTTTTTCTCTCAGCACTTTGAATATATCACTCCACTTCCTCTGGCTTCAAGGTTTCTGCTGAAAAATACACTTATAGTGTTATGGGAGTACCCTTATATGTAAGCTTTTCTCTTGCTACTTTTAAGATTCTCTCTGTCTTTAACTTTTCACAGTCCAATTATAATGTATCATGGTGTGTCTCTTTAGTTATCTTTTTTGATATTCTTTGGGCTTTCTGTTTCTTTCCTCAGGTTAGGGAAGTTTTCAGCAAGTATTCCTTTAAATAAGCTTTCATCCCCTTCCTCTCTTCTCATTCTGGGACCTCTATAATGAGTATATTTGTCCCCTCAATGATGGTGTTCACTCTTTTGCATTCTTTTTTCTTTTTGTTCCTCTGATTGGATGTTTTACTGCTCTGTCTACAAGTTAGCTGGTCCTTTCTTTTGCTTGATCTAGTCTGCTGTTGAACCCCTCTATTGAATTTTTAGTGCAATTATGGTATTCTTCAGCTGTATGTTTATGTTTGGTACTTTTTAAATATTTTCTATCCCTTTGTTGAAATTCTTTCTTTGTTCATGCTTTGCTCTCCTGACCTCAGTGAGCATCTTTATGACCATTATTTTGAACTCTTTAATGGGTAAATCAGATACCTCCATTTTATTAAGATTGGTTTCTGGAGACTTATCTTGTGCTTTTGCTTGGAATATATTCCTCATTTCTTCATTTTTTCTTGACTCTCAGTGTTGGTTTCTGTGCATTAGATGTAATAGCCACCTCTTCTCACCTTGACGGAGTGGTCTTGTGTAGGAGGTCAATCATCTCTGCCCAGGCTCCTGGTTGTCTCTCAGACCTTTGTAATCATCCAAGCTGCTGGCTTTGTTCTTAGTAGCTCCCAATAGTTGAACATATGCCAAGATCTGTCAGTGTCCCAAAAGGAGGGGGGGTCTCAATCAACATTTGGATGCAAGCTGATTTGAAGCTGTACCCTCAGACACTAGCTGGGAATGTATCTAGGTAAGCCCCTTTCAGGAAGAAACCAGGAGATGTGTGTTTTTGTCTGCTCCCTCTGCACTGAGCCCAGGTGAATAGCCACTGGTGTGTGGGGTAGAGGGAGTGCACTCCTGCACTAATTTAAAAATTGCGTCTTTGTTTGCTATAATCCTGTGGGACTAAGAATGTAAGCTCCATTGGCTATCAGAGCCAGGTGATTCATACGCCTGTCCCTCAGGTCACAAAAATTGGGGTGCCAGATGTGTATATAAGCCTCTTCTAGAAATGCTGGCAATCTGGTTTTATCGTTGGAGCAAGCTAAAAGAGGAAGGTGGGATAAGTGCCCACTGATCCCCTAGGCTCAGGGGAGGATCTCAGCCAGCCCCTAGATGCATGCTAAATTAGAAACCAGACCCTCAGGCAGCTGCTTCTTAAGTGTGCAAACCTTTCAGGGAAATACTAGGAGATGGGCATTTTTGCCTGCTCCCTTAGGGCTGAACCCTAGGGGGAATCTCACCCATCCGTTAAGAACTGTTTCTTTGCTGTAGTTTTGTGTGTCTTTTGGACATAAGCGCCATTGTTTTTTAGAGCTAGGTGTTTGGGGAGGCCCATGCCTTGGGTTGTTGTTTTAAAAATTAGGGTCCTAGATGTACAATCCAAACCCTTTGCTCCTCATGGAGAAGCTGGCAGTTGGGGGCCCCCTCCTTATTGTATGGTGCTGTGCCAAGGATGTTTTTGACCAGTGTGTGTCTCGGCTTTTTCTACCTATTTCATAGTGGGTGTTTTCTCATTCACCCAGTATGAAAGTCACTCAGCTAGTTTCTGGATTTCTTCCAGAAGGAATTGCTGTGTGTGTAGCTGTGTATTCAGTGCATCTGAAGGAGAAGGGAAATTCTGGAGCCTCCTATGTTGCCATTTTGGTTCCTTCTCAGCATTTTTACTTATTCATGTTTTTTTCAGAAAGAACTAGAGAAGCAGAAAAGAATTCAGAGGAACCAGCAGCTGGAAGCAATAGCCAAAGATCATTATGAAAGAGTGTTACTAAGGAAAAAAGGTCTGGAGCCTTGGAAGAGATTGAGAATGCAAAGCAAGCAAAACCTCCAGGTATAGTGTCACACTCTTACCCCTCAAAATTAGAAAATGGACTTTTCAAATAGGATAAACACCCAGTTAGGTTTGGGGTATTGTTTGGTGGTTTAGAAGTCAGAAAGATAAATGAATTGAGTGTTTGTATTTATTTGTTTGGGGTAAGAGTTTAGATTTGGTCTTCCAAGGTAGAGAAAAAATTCTGTAATTGAATAGGTTGAAAAAAGCTAGAGTAAAATTTTTATTATAGACCTCCAAGGTAAGACAAATAGAGGCCTCTCTTACTATTAGCAGTGTTTAATAAAGAGAAAATAATTACTGTAAGATCTGCTAGTCAGGTTTCTGCTGCAGGAAAGTGGCATATATATAACTCAAGCATTTATTTCCCACTCACATGTCTGTGGACCAGTTGTAGGTTGGGTTCAGACCTCTCCACAGCCTCTCTTTCTGGCTCCAGCAGTTATTCAGGGCATGCTTTTCACCTGGCAAATGTCTGAGGTACAAAGGCCAAACCCTGTATGTAAACCCATATGAAACCTCTGCTTGAATCATGTTTACTGACATTCTGTTGGCCAGAGCAACTCATAGGGCTAAACTAAAAGTCATTCAGGGGCGAATGAGGCTCATCTACTCCATTGGGAGGCACTATGAAATCATATGCAAAGAATATGGTTATATAATTCTGTTATAGGAACAGCAATCCACTCTGCCACACAAAGATATATGAAATCAAATACCACTGAAATTCAAATTTATCTAGTGCATAGATCATTCAACTAAATGATCATGGAGCTCAAAATGCATAAAATGTTACTTTTAGAATTCGAGTTAATAGTAAGTCCAGTAATGTGTACCAGTTATGACCACTCTTATTTACACATTTGGCCAGCTTAATACTGAAAAATAAGACTAGTATTTTTGGTTGTGAAAACCAGGATTAAAGATGAACAAAAATGCTTTATATCATAAGAGTCCCACTAAATCGAGTAATGCTGCGGGTTATACCTCTGTGAACGTGACTTGGGCTACTTTTTATCCTTCCTAGCCTGTCTAGTCATCCTTCATTCTCTTTGTTCTCTTCCTATTTTCACACTTTCTTTCCTCCTTTTTATCTTCCCTAAATGTCTTTCCCACTATCTTCCCTCTGTCCCTGACCCTTTCTGTCCTCAGCCTCCTTACCAGTGGTTCTGGAACTCCTGAGTGTCCCAAAAGAGGGCGCCCATTTGTGGTGATCAGGCCTGAGGGCAGGAGGAGCCATCCTGTTTGGAGGCCTGGACCCATCTGTGCCTCCAGCCATTGCTAGTTTGCTTTGGCTTTTTCCTGGTGGTGAGATGGGCGGGCTGACTCCTCAGTCTTCTCAGTGAATGAATCTGGAAATGAAATCTGACATTTGAATTGAAATTTGCTTTTTATAATATATTACCACAAAGATTGGTCATATCAGATAGTTTGCTATCCAGTTGAGTGCTCCTAGTTTTATCTGGCTTTTATCTATTTCTTTATTGTTAACTATTAATACACAAAGGAAAGGCAGACAAGGATTAGCTCTTCCTTTTTGGTCCTTGTTTTTTATTGAGTAAAATCAAGAAAGGTATGAAATTTAGAAATGAAATAGAATCTATGGCTATCAAATTAAATTTTTAAAAATTTTTTCAGAAGAATGTAAAAATAGAAACAGGAGTTTGAGCTCAAAATAACAATTATATGCTTTAAATATAGAAAAACCCAATTAAAATAGAAACAGAAAATCACAGATCTGAAACCAGCATTTCCAAAATTTCTTGTTCATAAAACCATCTGGAGAACTTATAAAAATGCACATTCCTGGTCCCATCTCCAAGTATTTTCAGTAAGTCTGGATTGTTAACTGTGATGGGAGATGGGGAAAGAGGGCGGGTATCAGGGAATCTGCATTTAAAAAAATGTTTTTAATATTTTTTATTGATTTTTTTTTTTTTTTTTTAGAGAGAGAGAGAAACATGGTTGTGAGAAATACCAATCGGCTGTCTCCTGCACGCCCCCTACTGGGGATCGAGCCCGCAACCTGGGCCTAAGTGCCCTGACCAGGAATCAAACCAGGACATCTCAGTCCATAGGACGATGCTCAGTCCACTGAGCCACACCAGCCAGGCTGAAATCTGCATTTTTAAAAAGTAGCCCAGGGGAGCCCTGGCTGGTTTGGCTCATTGGTTAGAGCGTCGGCCTTCAGACAGAAGGGCCGTGGGTTCAATTCCTGGTTGGGGGCCTGTACCTGGGTTGCAGGTTTGATCCCCGGCCCCAGTGGGGGTTGTGCAGGAGGCAACCAGTCGATGTGTCTGTCTCACATCGATGTTTCTGTCTGTCTCTCTCCTTCTCTCCCTTCTACTCTATCTAAAAAAGCAATGAAAAAATATCCTCGGCTGAGGATTAAAAAAAAAGTAGCCTAGGGCATTTTGATGCATGTGGTCTGAGCACCATATTTTGAGAATCACCTCTGTAGTTCATACAAGCGTATTTGTGTCCTATTGCTGTTTTAACGAATGACTATAACCTTAGTGTCTTAAAACAACACAAATTTATTATCCTAAAATTCTGGAGGTCAGAAGTCCAAACAGACGTACTAGGCTAAGGTCAAACTGTGAGCAGGGCCAGTTCCTTCTGGGAGTTCCAAGGGGGGATCTGTTTCCTTGCTTTTTTTAACTTTTAACAGTCACCTGCATTCCATTGCTCACAGCCTCTTCCTCAAGTCACGCTAATCTCTTCCTGATCCTGTCTCCCTCTTCTAAGGACCCTTGTGATTACATTTAGGACTCTCCCATATAATCCAGAATAATCTCCCCATTATAAGATCCTTCAAGTAATCACATCTGCAAAATCCCTTTTACCATGTAGCGTCACCTATTTACAGGTTCCAGGGATCATAACAAGGCCAACCCTGAGGGGCCACTCTTCAGCCTATCACAACAAGATAATATAATTTTAGAACATTAATAATCCTCTCCACCACTTTCACTTTGTAGATCAGGGAACTGAGCCCTAGAGAAGAGGTCTGACTTGCTCAAAGTCACACAGGACATTGGTTACAAAGTTAGAGTGCAGCCCAGCACCATCTTCCTCCAAGAACCCTGCCCAGTTCTGGCAGGCCTTTGTGTCATCTGGAATCAGGTGTATGTAGGTGCCAGCACCAGTGGAAAGTAAAATAATAAAAAGTAAAATGGAAAGTTCTGGAGGGTAGGACTTCCGGTCAAGATGGCGGCGTAGGTAAACGCGGTATCGCTTCCTCCCACAACCACATCAAAGTTACAACTAAACTACAGAACAACCATCATTCAAAACCGCCTGAAATCAAGCTGAAAGGTAGTCCTACAACTATGAAATTAAAGAAGAAGCCGCATGGAGACTGGTAGGAGGGGCGGAGGGGCGACGGGCTGGTCCCACACCCACGTGTGCCGGATAAAAAAATTAGGAGGATACCTCTGCTGGGAAGGTCCTCCCTGAGGACTGAGGGGTCCCTGTCCTACACCAGGCGCCCAGCTCAGGGTTCCAGTGCCAGGAAGAGAAGTCCCCATAACTTCTGGCTGGAAAAACCAGCGGGAACTGAGGCTGAGGCGGCTGGAGCCCCCGGCAGCTCCTCTTAAAGGGCCCGCGCACGGACTTACTCGGACTTGCACCCTCCAGGCTCCAGCGTGGGGGAGGCAGCTTGAAAGGCACCAGAATCATATGGGGAAGAACTGAGCTGTTTGGCATTGGAGCGAGGGCTGGAGAGGCAGCTTTCTCCTGGACAGACGTGCTATCAGAGGCCTTTGTTCCTTTGGTGAGCCCTTCCCTGGACTGGCAGACGCCGCTATATCTGGGACTCCAGCAACCTGGCTCACACTGTTGGCCCCGCCCTAGTGATTCCCTGAGGCCCCGCCCCACCCATCTTCCAGGCCCACCCAAGCTGTTGCCAGTTGCTTTACCATAGGATTGGCCTGTCTTGGATCCTGCTTCAGCTTTTCCTAAATTCTTTCAAACAAGCAGCATCTGGGGAGGAGGGGGTCAATGGGGGAAAAATGAGGAACATCTGTAATACATTCAACAATAAAGATAAGTTAAAAAAAATAAAAAAATAAAAGGAAAGAAAGAAAAAAAAAAAAGAAAGTTCTGGAGGGTATTAAGAAGAAGGGATAGCTTCTTCACATATCACGGTTGGCTTCCAAGGAAGGTATAGAAAAACTTAAAAAAGGAAAAGGGTCCAGTTACACAATTCCTGGTTTGTTTATAACACCTTCCTTAGAAGGGTTGTTTAGTGTTTTCCCTTAAACTCACATGTGCTTATTAAAAAAAAAAACAAAGCCCAGCTGGTGTGGCTCAGTGGTTGAGTGTCGACCCATGCACCAAGAGGTCGCCAATTTGATTCCTGGTCAGGGCACGTGCCAGGTTGTGGGCCAAAATCCCTAGTGGGGTGCATGCAGGAGGTAGGCAATTGATGTTCTCTCTCATCGATGTTTCTCTCTCTCCCTCTCCCTTCCTCTCTCTCTAAAATCAATAAAGAAAAAAAAACAACAACAAAATTAACATTCACACTTCCGGTCAAGATGGTAGCATAGGTAAATGAAGTACTCACCTCCTCCCCCAACCACATCAAAATTACAACTAAACTATAGAACAACCATCATTCAAAATTGCCTGAAATCGAGCTGAATGGAAGTCCTACAACTATAAAATGAAAGAAGAAGCCACATTGAGACTGGTAGGAGAGGCAGAGTCATAGAAGGGCTGGTCCCACACCCATGTGTGGCAGATAAAAAATCAGGAAGGATACCTCAGCTGTGAATGTCCTCCCTGAGGAGTGAGAGGTCCCTGTCCCACACCAGACTCCACCCACCCTGCCCAGCTCAGGGTTCCAGTGCCAGGAAGAGAAGTCCCCATAACTTCTGGCTGTAAAAACCAGTGGGAATTGAGGCTGAGGGAGGCTGAGGCTTCTAGAGTCCCAGGCAGTCAGTCCCTCTTAAAGGGCCTGCACATAGACTTGCTCGGACCCACTCCCTCCAGGCTCCAGCACCAGGGAGGCAGCTTGAAAGGCACCAGAGACATACAGGGAAGAACTGAGTTGTTTGGCATCAGGGCAAGAGCTGGAGAGGCAGCTTTGTCCTGGACAGATGTGCTGGCAGAGGCCGTTGTTCCTTTGGTGAGCCCTTCCCCCACGAGGCAGGCAGAAGGGCATCATGTGTGGGACTCCAGCAACCTGGCTCACACTGTTTTCCCCACCCTGGTGATTCCCTGAGGCCCTGCCCCACCCAAATTTTGGGCCCACCCAAGCTGTTTCCAGTGGCTTTACCATAGGATTGGCCTGTCTTGGATCCTGCTTCAGAGTTTCCTAAATTCTCTGAAACAAATAGCATCTGGCCTCAGTGAGCCCCATATCTCTTACTAAGTGGCCCCAGGCCTTGCACTGGAAGCAGCCAGCCTTGGTTCACAGCTTGGCTTTGCGGGGGCACCTCCAAGCCCAGCACAAGAAGCAGCCATCTGTAGATCGCTTTGTAGAACACAGGCAGAGGCTGACCTTGCCCCAGAGCCAGCACACCCAGTGGACAGCTTCAGACCACATCGAAGCACCACCACCCAACCACCTCCAAAAGCAACATACTCAAGGATTGGACTCAATGGGTACAAAGCCCTGCTGAAGTAAGCCTTGCTCTGTGTGCTGGGCCCCTGCACAGCTGAACCTCCAAGGTACTCACAGGTCAGTGGTCAGTAGGCACAGCCAGTCCTTGCAGCTGATCAGCCTAAGTAAATCCCTCCCATTGACATGCCAACAGCAATCAAGACTCAATTACAACAGAAGGGTGTGCAGTCCACACAAGGGGTACACCTCAAGGGCACAGCTGGGGTGATCAGGGAGGCTGTGCCACTGAACCCTACAGAACACCTATTACAATAGGCCATCCTACGAAGCCTAGGAGACATAGCAACTCTACCTAATACATAGAAACAAACACAGGGAAGCAGCCAAAATGAGGAGACAATGAAACGTCCCAAATGAAAGAACAGAATAAAACTCTAGGAAAAAAAAACTAAACAAAATGGAGATAAGCAACCTAACAGATGCAGAGTTCAAAACACTGGTTATAAGGATGCTCAAGGAACTTAGTAAGGACCTCAAGAGCATAAAAAAGGACTAGTCAGAAAAGAAGGACACAGTAACTGAAATAAAGAGTAATTTACAGGGAATCAATAATAAAGTAGGTGAAGCCAAGAAGCAAACCATCGATTTGGAATATAAGGAAGCAAATAACAACAAATCAGAACAGCAAAAAGAAAAAATAATAAAATTTAGAAAATGATTATAATGTAAGGAGCCTCAGGGACAACTTCAAATGTACCAACATTCATATCGGGGTGCCAGAAGGAGAAGAGAGAGAGCAAGAAATTGAAATACTATTTGAAAAAAATAATGACAGAAAACTTCCCTACCTCGGTGAAGGAAACAAATATACAAGTCCAAGAAGCACAGAGAGTCCCAAAGAAACGAACTCAGGACACATCATCAAAATGCAAAGGTTAAAGACAAAGAGAGAATCTTAAAAGCAGCAAGAGAAAAGCAGTTCATTACCTACAAGGGAGTTCCCATAAAACTGTCAGTTGATTTCTAAAAAGAAACTGCAAGGCAGAAGGAAGTGGCAAGAAATATTCAGAATGATAAAAAGCAGGAACCTACAACCAAGATTATTCTATCCTGCAAAGCTATCATTTAGAATCAATGGACGTATAAAGAGTTTCCCAGATAAGAAAAAGCTAAAGGAGTTCATCACCACTAGACCAGTATTATATGAAAGGTTGAAGGGTCTTCTTGAAGATCATCAAAAATATGAACAATAAATATATCTCTATCAATAATTGAATCTACAAACAAAATGAAACAGCAGAATAGAAACGGACATAGATACAGAGAACTTTGGTTGTTGGATGGGAGGGGGAGTAGGGGGATGGGCAAAAAAGGTGAAGGGATTAAGAAGTACAAATTGGTTGTTACACTGAAGAACCTCAAAGGGAAGCGGGTGGGGGGGCGGGAAGAGATCAACCAAAGAACTTATATGCATATATGCATAATCAATGGACACAGATAATAGTATGGGGAAGGCAGGAGGGGAGGGGGGAGGAGGGTGTCAATGGGGGAAAAAAGCGGGGACATCTGTAATACATTCAACAATAAAGATAAGTTTTTAAAAATAATAAAATGTTACTTATGATTCTCTGCTAAAGAAAAAAAATTAACTTTTATGACTAAACTCTTTTTTGAAGTAAGGTTTTATTGGTTCAAAATACTAGCCAAAAGAAGTTGGGTCTTGGGGCATAGAGTCTAAGTCACCAGGAACATGGCTAGGTAGAAAAGACAGTGTGTCCATGGTCTCAGAGTTTTGCCAGCATTTTTATACATCAAGTAAGGAGAAGGGGGAAGAAAGAGGTAGTCTGAAACAGTTTTCATTAGCTATAGGCAAAGGGGTGGGAGAAGGTGAAGTGGGACGAGCATAAAGAAATGTTCACTCTTGTAGATTGGCTGTGGGCTCCTGGAGTCAGGTGGTGCCTGGCTGAAATAACCTGTGGAAATAGCCACCTGGAATTAATCTGAAGTTCCAACAGCCAGTAGAAGGAATGTGCGCAGTCATTAACAGACTAACAGTTCTGTCTTTCTCTCACTGTCCAGCCACTGTAATTTCAATTAGGGCATCTCAGAATCTTCTCTTTCTCATGCTATAGTCCATTTATTCCAACAACCATTTTCAGAACTTTTAAGGAAACTTCTGAGAATCTTTCTTTTTCTTTCTGGTGCTCTCTGTTTTCCCAGAGGATGAAGGGGAGGGAGGGGAGGAGGCTATGAGTTTCTGGTTGCCCTTGCCTTTTGGTTCCCAGACTGGGAGGAGTCAGGACAGGCAGTCCTCACAGAGACCTCCTGTGATGGTCATGTTGACCAAGAAGTTTGACTGCCAAGAGATTCGCGTGGTCAATCACAGTCACAGTGCTGGGTGGCTAGAAAAATGTGTAATTGGAGAGGACAAAGAGGAAAGGATTTTTTTTCCTCCTATCTCTTGAAAGAATATAACACTTCCTTTTTGAAATCTATAAACTCTGAGTTGTATGTTTATTTTGATAGAATGATGCTCTGAGCGTTTTAAATTGGTAAGACATTAAATTATTCATCAGATGGTTTTCTATCAGATGGTTTTGTGGTTTATTGATAATGTCTAAATTTCAGTGCTGGTGACAGCTCACTCTACAGAACTAATTGAAAGTATTGGCATTTCCTCAATTAGACAGTGGCTAAGTACATAAAAAAGAGGTTTGTTATGGAGTTGCTGTCTAAGCTCCAGCAGAACAAGCTGAGAATGTTGCCAGCCACCCACTTCAAAACACAGTGCAAGAGAAATAATGGCTTTGGAGGTTGTTTTTTCCATTTCCCTGATAACCAGTCCGTCACTGTGGTCTTTAGGGAGTCAGCACTGAAAGGCCATGCATGAGATGAATCTGAAACCCCCATGCAGTAGGGTCAGTCGTCAAAGCTTTGGGGACATAGGCTGAATGTCCTTAAGAGGATTCTCTCTAGTAACTGCCTCCATGTGGTTTGCAGTGTCATTTGCCAAGGGAATGTGTGTTTCCTTAAATGATTTTAAGATGTAAGGAGTACTTTCCTTTTCTTATTTTAAAAAATTGTTCAGGTGGCTGAAGAACATCACTCTTTGGCCCTACAGAGGAAATGCCTACTGACCTGGTTCCAGTATAGTCAGGAAAGCCTGGCTAGGAAGACGGCCCAGGCTGATCAGTGTTATTCCCAAACGTTGCTTAGGAGAGTCATCCGGAGCTGGCTGCAGGTAAGGCCCCAGGGAGGGGAGCTTTAAATACAGTCTCTACTCAGGCCTGTGTAAGACGATTGGGTCCAATCCAGAATGTCCAGTCGTTATGCTTTCTCAAGAACAATATAAAATAGTCAATCTAATTCATTGCTTTGAAATCAATGTGAAAATGTCAAATTAATTTTTTGTTGGTATAAAATCTTAAGCATGTTTCTTTTCACACTGTTCATCTCTATAAATTATAATGTGTCATTATATCAGCTTTCGATTTTATACGCATTTCTTATCCCATAATTGCTCAAGTGATTTTACTAGAGACCTGCCCCCTCAATCTTGTAACTGTTCCTGCCCCTCTGGTTCCATTATTTCCTCAATACACGACGGAGGATCTTTTCTTGGCTGCCATGTTTTCTCTTTAAGCCTCCAGTGGCCTTTGTTCCTTTGTCTTGCGTTTGTTTCATTTTCTCTCTTTTGTCATGTTTCTTTGCTCTAACTCTTTGTGACATTATTTTTTTTTTCTTTATTGATCCCAGAGAAAGAGGAAGGGAGAGGGAGAGACAGAAACATCGGTGAGAGAGAACATCGATTGGCCGCCCCCTGCATGCCCCCCACTGGGGACCTGGCCCACAACCTGGGCATGTGCCCTGGCCAGGAATCGAACCGGCGACCTCTTGGTGCATGGGTCGACGCTCAACCACTGAGCCACACTGGCAGGGCTCTTTGTGACATTATTTGACTCATTTCTGTTCCTTTCCTCATCCCTAGTACGTGACTGACCTGGAGGAAGAAGTGCAAAAGCTGTGTATACATTTTCTTCAAAAGAAGATTTTCAGGGCCTGGTTTGCCGTGGCCAGGGAGGCCAGGGCCGATTCTCAGAGCAAGCACAGGACTGCAGTGGCGCACAGTGACCGGTGAGGCTTTTGGGGGGACATTCACTCCCGCACGCACAGTGCCCTGCAATGCATTCTGTGCCTGGGACAGTCCGGAAAGATGAGGTGGAGGCTAGGAGAGCTGGGCATTCAGTGACACCAGGCAGAGGTGGGCATTCCAGCTCACCCACTGACCACGTGGGAGAGAGCAAGACAGTAAACCCCTGGAACCCAGGGTCCCATCTTTGACATGAGGACGATGCCTGTCTTCTGTGCCTCACGGGACTGGCAAGAGAATAAAGTTACGTGAAATACAGGAAACACACTTAAGCAAATATATGTATTCTTTATGTCATGTAGGTTTGTAAGTTCAATTTGTTAACATTATTGTGAAATATAACACAAATATAGAAAAGTACTTAAATCATACAAGTACAGCTTTATGACTTACTATAAAGGGGACAGCCATGTCACCACCGGAGGTCGAGAAGTAGGGCATTGCTGGCCCCCAGAAGTCCCTACTGACTTCTTCGCAATCAAAGGCCCAGCCCTTCGCTCCTGAAGGTAAATCCTCCTGAGTTTTATGAGGAGCGTTTCCTTGCCTTTTTTTTTGTTTTGTTTTTACTTTTACCTAAGCACGCAGCCTTCAAGGCTATAGCTTAGTTTTGCCTTGTTTGGAACTTTATATAAGTCAAATCATACTCTATGCCATATTAATATCTGTAATACAGTGACATTTTATTTAATCTATTCATTGGGAAATAAGTTGCTCGATATATTTTCATTTGTTTTGTCATTTTAAGCATTTTGTACAGAAATGCTGTAAATGCTGTCATGCACTTCCCTTGGTGACTGGGTATCTGTCCTTCCCTACGAGCAGAGCGTGGGCAGGTGCCTCGACGTTCTGCGGTATGAAGACGGCACGTCAGTATACGGGCGTCACCTTCTCACGAGGGCTGCCCTGACCACCTACGGGAAAATAAAAACAACCTGTCGGTCATTCCCATCCACTTCTGCTGCTTTATTTTCTTTACAGCATTTCTCAGTCTGAATTCCAATGGTGATTTCTATACCTTTTTTCTGTGTTATTCACATAAGGATTACTGTTACCAGGTTTTTAATGTGATTCAGATGGAAAGTCAACTTTTCCTTAGTATTTCATATATTTTCCTTTTTATTCTTAAAGGAGGATTCTCTGGATCACATTTCAGACATGGAAGAAGTTTGCAAAATTTATGAAAGAGGAAAGAGTACGAGAAGAGAGGCGAGAGCAACTCCGTAAGAAGGTAGCTGAAATTCTTCCCGACTTCCAGGCGCTGGCCCCACCGTGACTCCTGGCTGTCCCTGCAGCCAGACACTCGGCCCCTGTGTAAGAGGAGTCCTTGGTGTGCAGTGAACACAAGCCAGTGCCGTGCTCAGGACGGGAATGTCCATGGTCCCTAATACGTTTGTTATCTCCAGCCACCCACATATCCATGCATCTACCTGGTCATGTCTGACAGATACTTCTTGGATCAAAGGAATTATTTTTGAATGTGTACTTCCTTCTTTTATTTCTCTCGGGTTGCTCATCGGTTCACTAAAGCACTTATCACAGCAGGGTCATCCACAGGAACTGTTCCTGTTCCACTGTTCAAATGCATCGTGTATATTTTTAGCATCATAAACTTTAAAAAGGACAAGGGTTTGCTTGCCTGAGCTTGTGGCGGAAAATGTGTACTTATAGCCTAATGTGAGTTCCTGATAATTGTGACTTTAATTAAATAGAAATTAAAAGCGGTGAGCACTTAGAAAAGGAGTCATACGTGGCCAGGCATCTAGTACCTTAGCATCCGCAATAGGCATTCTGCCAGACTCCGTCCTTTTTGCCCACCCCTGATGGAAAAACTCCTATCCAAAGGTCCTCTTTGCAGCTGCTGCAAAGGGTAACAGCGTATCCTAATTTCAGAGAAACTGGGGCACCAAAGATACTTCTCTTCAGTGCACCTTGATAAGCAAGAAGGGAAGTCAAGCAATTTGTCTGTTTAAAATGCCTGTTCAGCCTGATCGGTGCTTCTGACATCAGTGTTTCTCTCTCCCTTCTTCTTTCTCTAAAAAAAAAAATCAATAAAAACATATTTTAAAATGTCTGTTGATGCTCCCAATTGCAACTTCCAAATAATACTTAATCTGGCTTCTAGGCCTCGGCTCAGTTTGATCTATATGTCAAGATATTTATCTTGAATTCAAAGAATGTTTTAAACTTTAAGGTGCTAAAGACTATAAAGACGCTCCCCTCTGTGAACTGAATTATCTGCTAGAAAAATTTTTTTCATCACAAAACACGTTTATTACAGCAAATTCAAGCAGCAGATAAATGCAGAGTAAAATGAGAAAGTCCCTTGCAGCCCTGAGGTAACTGTTATTTGGTAAGTTGAAAATATGAGTTGGTAAAGTAAAATTCTGTGTTCAGTAAATTCTGTTATAGTCTCTTACTTCCTGGAAGGGTATCTAGCTGGAGCTATACCGCCTGCAAAATGACTTACGTCCTTTTTCTATGGAAGATGTGTGATTTACTCAGATATGACAAAACACCCTAAATTGAACTTTATTTCTTCTACAATATCCCTGTCCCCACAGTTATCATCTGAAAACGTTTTAAGACTAATGGCCACTAAAGAAAATGGGACTAAAAGTAACTCGTATTTAATCGCTTTCCATCTAAATCACTGTTTATTCTTAACTGTAGTACAGT
Source organism: Tadarida brasiliensis (assembly GCA_030848825.1). Classification (NCBI taxonomy): domain Eukaryota; kingdom Metazoa; phylum Chordata; class Mammalia; order Chiroptera; family Molossidae; genus Tadarida; species Tadarida brasiliensis. The sequence goes on from CM061260.1 coordinate 69,059,762, forward strand.
TGCAGAATATTGCCTGATATTAGCACCTAGAAATCAAATACCAATTTATTTGAATACCGAGGCGGTACAGAAGGGTGAATCCCTTAAGTAAACATGCAAGGGGCCTTAATAAACCAACAGAGCTTAAGTTTTCTCTTACGCTTTCTTTAATTTTTATTTCACCCCAAGCATCATTTAGAAATTGAGTCTTTAACAGCCTGTATTCTGATTGAGCCAGCAAGAACTTTTTACCTACTTACAGAACCTTCTACGGAGACATAGGAAAAAAATGTAGTAAATGACCTAGGTTTCTTGCTGGGCTATCTTTTTTTAATCCTCACCCAAGGACATGTTTTTTTTTGAGAGAGGGGAAAGGAGAGAGAAACTGATCAGTTGCCTCCCCTACACACCCTGACCAGGGACAGAACCCACATCCTGGGTCTGTGCCCTGACCGGGGGCGGAACCCATACCCTGGGTCTGTGCCCTGACCGGGGGCGGAACCCACACCCTGGGCCTGTGCCCTGACTGGGGACGAAACCTGCAGCCCTTTGGTGTACAGGATGATGCTGCAACCAACTGAGCCACACGGCCAGGGCCTTGCTGGGCTATCTTAAAGATAGGATTTTAAAGTTTACTGCTAACAAAATGCCCAATAAGCAGTATCCCTGACCTACAAAACTGGAAAAGTAACCACCAGGAATATGATAGTTTTAGGTCCACAGGTGGGGGACATCCAGGTAGCCAGAGAGACAGCCCAGCTACAATGCAGGCTTTTCTTGAAGCAAAATAGTTCTGGAGACACACCAAGAAACACCAACTCGTTTCCTTAAGTAAAGCACTTTATTTTCCATTTAAATAACTTGGTCACAGCACATTATTTTACACAAATGGCAGTAATTTTAAATCTCCATTTGAAAGGCCTTGTGTCTGCGTCTGAGTTGATAAGAAAACATGAGTACAAGTATAAAAACAGTGCAAAATGTTTAGCCCACAGCTTCCAGCGTTGGCTTTAGAAATCCCCTTTAATGTTGCTGGGCCAGTTACATTGAATATTAAGTTTAATATTAAATAAACTTTCCTGGGTTTCCTTTAGTCTATAACATCAGACCCAGAAACCTACTCAAATGAAAAGGCCCAGAAGCCCTAACAACTCAAACCGTCAAACCACCCAGACAGACCACAGGAGCACAAGCTGAGCTTGTAACAAGTTCTGTAACACGGCATCTTGTCAGGGACACCACCTGGAAGATACAGGATTTCAGTTGCATCAGGAACTAGAAGAGATCTGGTGTTCAAGCTGCCCCTAGAGCATGGATTTTCTAGAAGTGGAAGGTGCCATCAGGAAGGCTGGAGCAGTAATAAGTCACAAGCCCAAGTCGGAAACAGCCACAACCTCTAGGAAATTTGTCTTCATTCAGCATTCAGTCTTTGGCCTGCTGCTGACGCTCAGTGAGACACTCAGTGCCCACTGAGGTAGGGATAATGTCCATTAGCAACAGGATCACATTTAGCTGATGTCACAGAAAGTCTGTATTAGTCACAGCAAACATTTACAGGAGCACACCGAGTTTTCTTCAGCAGTAAATGAGCACAGCTCTCCTCCCCTTGCGCCACCTTGGCGATGTTTAATATAAAATGGCACACTTGTTAAGCTGCTGCTGAGAAAACCAAGTTCCAAACAGGTGCCTCAAGCAAAAGTCTCTCATCCACTGCTTGAGGAAATTCGTTTTTTAAATGCAGGGTACCAAAATATGGTTAAAATAAAGTTAAGTCATATAAACCAGCTTACCTAGGTTAAAGAGACCCTTAAATCTGACAAAACATTAATTTTTAAACATCCTTGTTAAAACCGTGCTTCTCAGCCATATTTTTGTTTACATTGGTTGAGTTTTATAATAAAAATCTAATGTCCAACCCAATGGAAATATAGTCTACTAAGCAGATGGTCAGTATTACAGAGAACCTTATTTTCTGGCAGTGGAAGATACTAGTATAGAAAGTTTTCTCTTGCTAAAAATATTTGAGTACTGCTCAGCGGTTGAGTGTCGACCCATGCACCAAGAGGTCGCCGGTTCGATTCCCGGTCAGGGCACATGCCCAGGTTGTGGGCCCAATCCCCAGTTGGGGGCATATAGGAGGAGGCCCATCGATGTTCTCTCTCATTGATGTTTCTCTCTCTCTCCCTCCCTCTCCCTTCCTCTCTCTCTAAAATCAATAAAGAAAAAGATTTTTTAAAAAAATTTGAAGTACCAAGGATTATTGCATAAGAGAAAGTTTGTAGAAGTCTTTCTGCTAGGCAGATGGTGCAGTGGAAGACGACAATTACTTCATTCACGGAAGGAAAACATTACTTGGCTGGCACAGGTTTACCGTATGCTACACACACACACAGGTGGCTGGGGCGAGACAAGCAGCACAGTGTCCCTGGAACACTCAAGGCTCGACTTGAGCAGCATCAGAGAAACCAAGCGGCGTTGTTAACTGTCAGTTCATTTCAGGTGGGCCCAGCTGTAACCACAGAGTACTCTGGGGTGTCATAAGAAACACTGTAAATACTGAAGGATTTTCTGCTTTCATGCAATTCTGATCCTTAACTATTTCGCCACTGAATCTTTCAAATGGGCCCATTTCTTTTCCCCAGGAACAGCACACCCGGCATGACAGTAACGCTGATTAGAATACAGATCATTTACTGAGCTCCACGTCCAGTATGTTTATTAACAGAAACAGCGGGTGTGGGGGAGAGAAGGGGATCCACTTGTCTGGAATTACGTTGGGGGGTGGACTGTTCCTACGGCCAAGAGACTGCTGGTGTCTAGGTTTGCAGGGCAGGACCCCACGGCCACCGCCACCAAATGTTTCTCTGGGATGCATTCATTCAGAGGCTTTGTCCTTGAAAGGACAAAATCCCTCCAATAGTTTCAGAGCATAAAAAGCTTTAATAGTCTAGGAGTCTAGGCCCAGGATGTCCCAAAGCCTGCAGAGCACTGCTCCTGAGAGCTGCTTGTCTGCTGTGCTCTTGGTGCAGAGACTTCGGTCGACTTTTACCCCCCTGCCCCCCACACAAAACCACTGAGCTTTTCTAAGGTTTGAGCTTGCTTCTGTAAACTGCCAATCATGCAGTTCTCACGGAACTTAAAACAAGCCTCTTAATTCCAATAAGCCAGAATATACGAGGAGTCCTTATCCTAGCGAGGGACACCAAGTTGCCCCATCCAGGTAACATGGGTATGTGGTTATAAAGATGGTGATCATTCCTAATTCTCCCCAATGACTGGTCTTTTTGGTGCTACTCATCTTCATCATGTCATATTTTGATTGTTTTTAAAGATTTGGCAAGAGGCTAAAATGACTGACTATACTAATATTTCTATGAATGTCATCCATGCTAGACAAGAGCTGGCTAGCCATCTGGCATTCAAGAGACTACAACTAGAGATTTCTGGCCACATGTGCTGTCCTTGACATTGTTACTGCCTCTCTTATCTCAAACTACACAGAAGGAATTCGTTATATCAGATCCAGTGATAATTCCCAATGCACGCTTGACTCTGGGCCAGGGAGAATGCATCACTGTAGAAACCACAGCCTCTACTAACACCCCTAGACTTGCTATCTGGCTCATCCCCGGGGAACACGGAGCCTACCCTTTGTTAAACCATCTCTGGGGAGAGCAACGACAAGCTGTCTTAAGGACAGCCTCGATCAATGGCGGGGCTAGGGATGGTGCTAGCTGCGGAGGGAAGAGTTGCAGGAAGTAGCACTATTTCCTCTCAACATTTACAAACCTCTTGTTACAGAAGCATGCACAGAAAGACTGAAAAACCTGGCAGCATTTTCCCTATATTAAGCTTTATAAGCCAAGGTGCATTTAAGGACTCATGAATTACCTTTGGGATTGAAAAAAAGAAAAAAAAACACCTTGACTTGGGGTGGTGAACACACAATGCAGATGATGTACTATAGGATTGTACACCTGAAACCTACATAATTTTATTAACCAATGTCACCCCAATACATTCAATTTAAAAAAAATACAGGTACAAAAACAAATATTTCAGGGTAGTTTTTTTCCCCATCTGAAATTGCCTCATCTTAATTCTGTGGCAGAATACACCCATTATACATTAATATTTAATCCTTTATACATTTTCACTTTTGGGATAGGATTAAAACAACTTGCTATTTTAGGAAGAACTAGGGAAGAACAGTAATCCTTTAATTAGTAGAAACTACATATACCCTGTTTTTTCTCTCTTGGTGAGATACTTTTATCTAGGGAAAGGTGAATGAGAAGAAATGTCAATCAACGCCTCAAAGAGAGTCCATGCCCCAACAATGTGAACGCCGGAAGACAGATGATTGCAACTTGGTGCTGGAGCTGACAGCGTTTGAATCACACAGACAAAAACATCAAGCCCTTGATATTAACCAGCAACCCTCCCCAGGAAAAAGAGTCATGTATTCCCTGGAGGAGTGTCTGTTCTCCTAGCCACCGTCACGAGTGTGGCTAGCACCTCACCAGGTGAGACATGGAAAGAGGAAAAACATTAATGCCTATTGGAGTTATTTAGAGTAAATCTAAACAATAAATACCTAAGAAATAAGATACATATAAGAACTCATCACCCAAACTCGACCACTGTACATTACACCAGCGATAATTATCTTCATAATTGGTATCAACTCTCCTCTCAAGACTGGATGACAGTGTAAATCTATCTGGTCATCTGCTACCCTGTCTTGAATTAGTTACTAATACTTCCGAAAGAGAGTTTCCCATAACTGTACACATGGTATTTGGGGATCTTTTTTTCACTCTGAAATGCCTAAAAGGTTACTCAAATGATTTGGCTTCAATATTCTGACCTACAAACATTTTTTTTCAGGCTGGGATTTTCCTAATCATACCTCTCTGGTGCTTTAATTATTTCCCAGTGCTTTTCACATACCTCACCTGTCAGGTGACCCCCACGAGCGCTGTGAGGTAGCCAGGGCAGGCGTCAGTACCCCACTTTACAGATGAACCTGAGACCTGGGGAAGTGACTCGACAAAGGCTCACATGGCTATTAGGAATGAAAAGAGGGACTAGAAAATACCCTAATCCCGAACTCTTCCTCCCGTAGTCAGGGACGGGAATTGCTTCGATCAATTTGTGCATTAGCAATCCACGTCCTTCTCGACTTCTGGTGACTGAGTCAGTTAACAAGGTGACTGGAAAGGAATGGCTCTGCTTTTACTGCTTCCATATAAAAATCTTAAACTGTGAAGTCAGAAAAATTCACTTCTCCAGTCGTCTCGAAACCTGAGCGTGGCCCTAGAAGGCCTTTAAGAACTGGGGATGAAAGCGAACGTCCCGCGTGGACACTGAAGTGCACGATGGAAGGGAGCAGAGGGAGGGCCGCCCCCACAGCCACGCAGAAGGCACTTCAGACGATGTCCTCGGCGGGGTGCTGGGAGGGGGCGGCGCCCAGGGTGGAGAACTGGTGCCAGTTCCGCAGGAAGCCCCTATTGTACTGGCCCGTGTCCACGATGAGCCCGCACAGGAGCCGGCGCCCCGTCTTCCGGCGGAGGGCCTGCTGCACTTCCCTCTCGGTCACGTTGTAGCTGATGTTCAGCAGCTGGATGAGGAAGATGTAGGCCATGCCCGCCGTGATGATCGCAGAGTACCACACGCAGGTGAAGGACAGAGCCGAGCTGCGGGGGAAGGGCGGGTCAGGGCTGCCGTGTTTCACGCTCAGAAAGCTGTCCCTGTGCTAGCATCTCACACGTGGAGTACTTACTACCGAGGACTACGGCACCTTCCCCAGTCATCCCCCTGGAAGACACTCTTCTATCCTCGAAACACCAATAAGCTGCTTAAGTGATCACTGCTAATGAACGTGTTCTGTTTGGCGTTTTAATTACTGGTGCCTCTTCCTCCAGTCTTTTTTTACTGGAACAGCAAGGACTGTTTCCTGCATTGTGTATGCCCCCCACAACCAACACAGTGCCTGACCTAACCGGGTTCGAAAGCTGTTTGTTGAATGAGTGAATAATTCCTAATTTGTTCTTAACTCAGGAGAAAATGAAGGCAATAAACATCCTCAAGGAAGCTGTGGGCGGGAAGTTTCTGAATTTCCATTCTTTTTCAGTCCAATGCGGCTGAACACAAATACAGAGACAACGCCCAGCGCCAGAAGCCCTCCCCGGGAGCGAGGTGTAGGAGCACCATCACATTTCAAATTCTGCTTCCTAAAGCCACACAGGAGAAAGCTCCTTTCAGCTTATTCATAAGACTGAGAAGAGGCTACGGATCAGTGTCTGCCAGTTGATTATTTTCATTCAAACATTTGCAAATGAGTTAAGGGGAAATAAATTCATTCAGAATCTTCATTTGTTAAGCCGAAAGGTCCTTAGAGATGATTAAATCACCACAAAGAGGAGGAAAACTGAGGCCCAACTGGGAGATGTGAACTGCCTGTCCAGGGCAGGGGGGACCCATGGCAGGATATTTTGTTTCAGTGGCCCCCCAGGGAAGTCTCCAGAACTCTTGCTTTCTAATATACAGACATGCTCTGCTTTAGGACATTTGTCACACCTGCTAAGAATAGTAGTTACTGAAGAATTTCAGTGTTACTGAAGAATTTCACAACCTACTAAGACCCTCAACATGGGAAGAAAAAAAGGAATTTATTACCCCCATGGAGGAGGACCAATCTATTCTAATAATGCCCTTAAATGTCTAGATCTGTAATGGCAATGGGGAGATCTGTCCACGGACCCGTACAAATACATGCATAGGGGCACTATGTAGATAAAGCAGGGATTGTTCTGGAAACAGAGAAGAAAGGGAAGGACCATGGGGCCAGAGCTGCCCCAGCTCACAGACCAGACACCACAGACACCCACATCAGAGGAAAATGGTGGAGGGAACAAAGAACAGAGGCGGGGTGGGAGGGAAAGATGAGCTCTCAGTGGCTCAGGCCAAAGCTGAAAAATCCCAGCTTCCTCCAAAGCATGGAAATCTTTACAATCTAGAAAGGTGCCCAAATGAACAATGCTGGAGGAAAATTTGACCTAGATACCACAGTGATCATGAGTGGTAATTAAAAAAAAAAAAAAAAAAAGAACAGGAAAAACCAACAGAGGTTAAATAGAAAAGGAAGGTCATAGAGATTGCATGCACTTCACAAAAGGGTCAGAAGCAGTGAATTAAGATTGGACTGAAAAGTGCCAGAAAGCAGCAATATAGTGAGGAGTTTGCTGGTTATGACAAAATGAACCACATACATACCCTGGGACTGCTAGTTAGTTTCAGTTTCATTGTCACTTGCTTGGGCATGTGAGTGGTCATTTGACCCTGGAAGTCCCTGATCAAGCCAGTTGGTCCTACTTACATAGTACTAGTTCTCACTTTAAAGGGTCAGTGATCCTTTTGACAGCACCTTAGAAAAATGCACCTACCCACTGCACAATTTTGTTGGCAATTTCAGAGAAACCCCAAAACCCCATAACCTGTCCTAACCTGGTAGCAAACCATAGCCCCTCACAGTAATGACAACATCCCTTTCCTCTTCCTGGGCCTCCATGCTGGAGTATCCGTATCTCACCTGTAATCTGCATAAACTCCAGGACAATAGAAGAGAGCTATGAAGACACTTCTATCTCTGCAAATGGTGTCCAAGGTCAGCGTGATCCCATACACCGAGGTGAGCAAGAAGATCAAAAGGGCAAGTATAAATGCTTGATGATTTGATTCTCCAACACAGCTATTTATCCTCAAAACAGCACAGAGGGGAGAAAAAGAAAACACGTTTTAAAAAGTTCTCTATCTAACTCAGATAATAAACAAAAAAGCTTTAAAAACAGGAATAGTGTGAATTTTGGTTATTAAAAAGTTCTCTTATTTTTCAATTTTAGAGAAGTAAAAACTTGTCCACTGAGAGATGTAGTCTTACAGTCTCTGCTCTTTACGAAGTGAAATCGTATCACTGCTTTAAGTACAAGACTAAGTAAAAAGCAGAACCTGGCTAACAAATCTTTACCCAACTATGAAGAGTTAATATAATCACCACGATACGGAAAGGGTGATAGCAGAGTTATGAAAACTTAAAAATGCTAAATCAGAAGTGTTACACAGGCCCTGGCAGGGCGCTCAGTTGGTTGGAGGGCTGTCCTGCTACACCAAGGTTGTAGGCTCGATCCCCAGTCAGGGCACATGTAAGAATCAACCAATGAATGCATAAATAACTGGAACAACAAATCTATGTTTCTCTCTCTCCCTTCTTCTCTCTCTCTGAAAAAAAAAACAAACACAAAAAACAAGAAGTATTACACAGTATTGGAAAATATATGTTAAAAATACACTAATAAAAAGATCCGATTAGAAACATGGTGTGGATGAAGAACAACTCAATGATACGCAGACTACTTGTCAGGTACAGAGAGCTCGTGTCACAGCCATTTGTAGAACATGTGGGATGGGATGTACAGGAACACCAGGATGCCCAGTCGGCAGAGATCTACTTTGGGGCGAGATTGTCAGGCCTTCTGCACTTGTAAATGGGCCAAACACTCACTCAGAGAGAGAGAGAGAGAACACACAAAGTGGAAAATCTAAAAATGAGAATACCTGTCTACTCCTAAAGACAAAGCCCCAGAAAGAGTTGTGCCTGTACTTGGGCCCTGCACTGAGGTCCACCCGATGCCCTCCTGGCCTTTCTGCACCTCACCCTCTCTGACATCCCCTTCTGAGAGGGAGCTATGCTACATAACCAGAACCCTAGTCCTAAAAAAGCAGAATTCACTGACTTCGACCGCCTTAAGAGCAATAAAGTTGCAAACATGCTAATTATGGCAGTCACATCTGAATTAATTACATCCCCTTTAGTTTAAGATTTACTCAGTAAAGCTGCAACATTAACTTTTAACAGTTGCACTTTACATCTTATAGGCCTTATGTGTCCTCATTTGTCACTGGCCAGAGGGTAGGTACCCAAAAAGCCTCTCTCTCCACCAATCACCAAATAGTTATCTGGCAAGACCTTACCTCAATGATGTAGACTAGAACCATCAGTAGCATCAAAATGATTAAGGACGGATAGTGAGAGGACAAAAGAGTCACCTAAAAATATGGAAACACTTGCTTGAACTCTGTGTCCAAAGGAAATACGCCTATACTGATTTTGATGAATTCCTTAAAAAAAAAAAATCATTCAACTGTAGATGCTTTCCTTTTAGAAAGGAGAAGATAAATGAGGAGCAGCTCAAAAGAATAGCAAAAAAGGAAGAAGAAAAAACACCTTCAGGAAATGACTGTGAAAGAACTAAATTTGTGAAACTCGGAAAATCTGATGACTAAGTGGGAACATCCTAACAGCCCACAAATATCTACAAGATGTAAGGCTGGGAAGGAGAGAGATTTTAGGATGATACAAAGGAAGATCAAACACGGCAAGAGTCTCACGTGAATTTACACTTTGCAAGCCTCCAAATTTTTCCCACATACCAGACACAGTGATGATCCATTCTCCTCACACAGATGCCACAGATTCGGCAATGCCACGCCCGGGCTGGTCGCACCAGCTGGCACTGGGCACACCAGTCCTCCTTCACCTTGGTGGGGCTTCCAGCCAACAACCTGGAAGAGCCCTTCTGATCATCCCTCAGCGAGCGGTTGTTGAGAATGCCCGACATATCCGCACTGGGGAGCCCTTTGGTCTTCTGCCCTTTTCTGCTCAGGCACTCAACTTGGCTGCTGCCTAGAGAGGTGTCCTCACTTGCTGGATTTCTGAGGTAGCCTGGATTCTTCTTGGCTCTGTACAAAGCTAAGAGGATCAGAAATAACCCGCAGGTAAGAAGAGCCAGCTGAGTGGGCCCCACATGCCCTTTGGGGACTACTTCCTGCAGGAACACATAGTACATGTAGCCCAGAGAGAACAGCCCGAGGCTCAGGAAGAACAGAGTCTGTTCTTTCCTTCTGTGAGTGAGGTAGTAGTACCACAGAGCCAGCACAGGAAGGGAGGTCAGAACCACCACCCCCAGGAGGAAATGCCAGGAAGCCACTCGGAGGAAGACGGGCAGGAGGATGAGCGGGGGAATGATGCTAATGTTAACTTTTTTGGCTCCTCTAAGCCAAGGAATTCGGAGGCGATCAGAGATTGTTTCCATGATTCTTTCACAAGTCTCTGGCTGCACGGATTTACACGTAATCCATCTATTCAGAAAGAGCACAAAGAGAAGGCATTTCATATGGATTTGCTGAACTAAAAACCACTGAACATTGTAGGCCAAACAGCAGGATAAATGATAAAAGAGGCCAAAGGCCAAATCTTCTATCTACTTCCTGACTACTAAACATGCTATTTTCAAAACTGTGTATCATTTTTTAATATGAACCAGAAGATAATGTTTAGATATTTAAGTTAAAACACTTTCTCCATGGAACAAGTACATAAATGCATTCCATACAAGTACTGTTTAGATTTGGGTGGGTGTAGAGACATAAAAGTCTCAAAAAAATTCACAATGTAGTTGTGAAGACAACATAGAAACTCAAGAATTATTAGGTAAGTGACAAAGCAGCAAAATCACCCAATGAACGGCCACAGTCAAACATCATAAGGAGTGCTCAAAGGAGAGTGACACTTCTGGGCGGAGTCATTACGGTCTTAGTGGAAAAGGTGGGATCTGCTCTCGACCCTGACAGCTGGCTAGCATTTGTACTTGTGGACAGGAAGGGTGGGTGGTGGTCCAGTGGACAGATCCGTGTATGGCACCAAACCTGTCCTGGGCCCAGGGAGTGAACCAGTTCAGTGGGGGCAGGGATCTGCATGGGGGAGAATGGAGATCAAACTGGTGTGAGTCAAATGACTGAGCATTGTTGACTTTTTCTGCATCCTTAGGCTAGGAACAGTTTAAGGGATGATCACACTGATTTTACACCATTAAAAAAAGTAGGGCTAGAACTTGGAAGTGGGAGATAACCATATGGGAGTCATCCAGAGCCTCGGGAGAGTGGAAATGCAGGGAGCATATCTCCAGAGAAGTGTATAGAGACAGCAGAGTAGAGAACTCAGGGACAGCCTGGGTCTCAAGGGCTGGGAAGGAGGAAGAGTTAGAAGGTTAATGCAAGAGCTGCAGTCTTGGGTGATGATTATGGAAGCAGCATCATTTCTCCATTCATTAGCACAAAGTGCTCCATCTTCTCATGGATTTTAGACTAAGTCTAAAGAACCTATATTTAAAGACACCTGGAAAAAAGATTATAGACACTGTCAAGTAAGAATTACAAAGGGGTTATGGGATATTCAGGTGTCTAGGTTGGTACTAGACCACAGTGGTCCCCAAGAATGCTTTTCATGCTAGATTAATGCACCAAGCTCTCAGTCAGCAATTTGCCATTGCAATGACTTTTTAAGCAGAAGTAGTTATTAATGGGAAAAGCAAGTTTCCAACATCCTTACTCTTCCCACATTATGCTTTCCATATGGCAACAATGTTTAAATATATTACTTAGAAAATGGATAAAAGCCAGGCAATTACTGTTTGATACAAAAAATTTTCAGTGATGTTAAAAATTATCTTTCTGGATAGTAATTTCCATCACTTGGATTAATAGTGAAAATAAAAGCCAAATATAATAGCATTGAACAAAAACAGTGTTGCCACTCATGTTGTAAACAGCCAGTCCAGGAGAGGAATGTGTTTCCTAGCTGGATTTACTCCCCCAGAAACAAGGGTGAAACCAGTGCCAACAGCAGGAAAATGATCTTTTAACTCTCAAGGCCCTTTGTGGCCAGGTGCAGTCTAGTCCCAGGTAGTCAGTCTCTAAATGCTGAGATCACTGAGAACGTAGGAATTTTCTGGTACTGTGTCCATTCTAAAATTACAGATTCTGCTGGGCTGCATTTTATTTTTTCACACATTTAATTTGCCTACTATCCCTTTATCTGCCTGTTCTCTCCATCTTCTCCCTTCAAATGAAAAATTAGGTTCTAGAAAACTGAGCTGAACAGACAGTTGTGCACGACGGAGTAATTCATCTTTATAAAATCCTTACTCTTGACATAGAAGACAACTCTCAATTTTCGATCCTTGGAAATAGAATCAAGAGTAAAGTCCAGTGTTCCGGAAGGCTAAGCTGAAAGTATACATGGCAGTTCTCAAAAGGACCAATGGGGTCAGCATCAAGAAACACTCTGCTCTTACCTCTCACACCCTTCATCCAGATCTTGGCAATCACACAAAAAGGCAGCCACGTGGTTCTTTTCCCCATTTCTATCTATGTATTCGCAGCAGCACAGGGGCTCCAATTCAGGTTCTTCCGCTTTGTTTTTCTTCGCTGACTTCAAACTGCCCTTCTGGGTCATGATTCCCACCTGTCACCATAAGGCGTAAGAAGCCCTCAGAGGGTAAAGGAGGGAAGAACACAACTCACATCTTGTAAACACATTCACACTTCTCTCTGATCAACCGCCAACGCCTGAGAAATAAAAAATGAGAAGAGGGGGCGGGGGGGTCCCATTTTCATCAGGCTTTTCTGAGTCGAGCTGCCCAGGCAGAGAGCGCTAGCGCTCTAGGGGCTTTGAGCCCCTTCACCGCCCCATCCCATCCCGGGCAGGCTCCTGGACACCGGCCGTTCCCATGGCGACAGCCGACCACGCTGCCCGGGACAGCCGGGACGCGGCTGGCTGTGCGCCCCTGCTGGTGCGGGCTGAGCGGTCCCCGCCCGAACCTGGGCGCGGATGGAAACTCACCCTCCGGGCTGCGAGCAGAGACCTAGCGTGTATCCGCTGCAGCCCGCGACCGCGCCGGCTGCAGCGCCGACGACCCGGCTCTGGGGAAGCCACCAGCTGCCCGAGTAGCGCTGCGGGTCGCCGTCCAGCCCCGCTTCTCCAGCCCCGCGCAGGGCTTGGCTCTTCCGCCGCCACCAATCGTGAGGACGCGGGCGGGACGCGAGCACCGCCCCGCCAGAGGAATGACCTTGGGAGGGAAGTTACCTGCGCTCGGGGCGGAGGTGCGGCTGCAGCCAAGGAAGCCAAGGCGGAGGGAAAAGGGTCGGCTCCGCCAGCGGCGCGGACGCGTCCCCCGATCTCTGCTCCGCAGGACTCCCAGCGTGACAGCTGGAGTCCCGGGGACTCCGGCTCCGCTTCGCCGCCGCCGCCCACCTGTGACCACAGCCCGCCGCGGCCGGGGCGGTGCGCCCACCTCCCCACGCCGCCCTCGCCGCCTCCCGCCAGCCCGGCTCGGGGCCGCAAGTCCGCGCGCTTCCGGGTGCCCCGCTCCCGGCGCCGGGGAACCCCGCCCGCCCGCACGTGCACCGCCCCCCGCCCCGCGGAGCCGCGAGGCCCCTCCCTCGGCCCGGGGCCCTGGCGCCCCGAGGACCCGAGGAGCCGAGGACGGGCTCTTGGGAGCGAGTCCCGACGGCGGGAGCCCGGCTGGCTCGCACCTCCGCCCCGCCCCAGGGGCGACCGCGGAGACCCTGCCCAGCCCCGCCGTTGCCTGCGGGCGGCGCGTGGGCAGGGCGGCCTCCAAAGCCCTGGCCGGGGGAGGGGCCGAGACGGAAATATGGGAAACCCGAGAACCCGAAGGATTGCAAAGTGCGAGAAACCCGTGGGTCCGCCCGCCTTCATTCAGACGCCCGCCACAGGCGCTGGGGGAGATCTCCACCGCCGAAGGTGACCGAGGTACCGCTCCAAATTCGCTAACCTTCCCTTAAAGGCCCGTAACTGTCCCCGATCTGGTAATGACACAACTTACTCATTTTTTAAATTTCTGGTGAGCAGTCTCCACATTAGACCCGCAGGCCTATCTAGTGTTTTTGTTCCAGCAGTATGCATATTTGAAATGAAATTGATCTGAGAGTCCTCTTTGATTTTTACACAAAATTTTACAAAGAGTGTAAGCCCATGCACATGTTTCCACTACAGCAGACTATCTTTTTTGGGTGTCCCCCGACCCCCCCAACAGAAAAGGAAGAAAAACAACTCAGATTTTGGGTGTTACAGATATTCAATTTATTTAACACTCAAATACAATAGATTGAATTCGGCATACATATATATTCAGTCGTAATTTATCAAGCAACTTTGGTCATTTTCTTTGAGGTATGTAATGAAGTACAAGTTTTAAAGAAACATCTCAAAAATATTCAGCTTGTCACTGATCATTTTTGTGAATTTAAGAGAACAAGGTTTCACGTTTATAATCCAGTCACTCTTGCTCACAGCCAGACACTTCATAAACCCTTATTAAAAATAAAAATAAAAAACCCAGGTAGGTACACTGGTTCCCCAAAGTAGGTGAGTTGGGAGTCACTCAGAGAAACCCATTTTCCCTCTAATCAAGTCAATACTTTCATTCTCTACAGGCATCTCAAAAACAACTTTAGCAATCTCATGTGGCTGTGGTGACTCTGGGGGAAGAAATTGAAAGGCAATAGTTGTTGAAACAGTCCGAATATATGCACATTATTCTGCACTGTCTTTCTCTTGTTCCAGAGACATCACTTGTATTGAGATATATATGCCTAAAGCCTTTTCATGAAAGAGCTAAAGTTTGTGTCTTACAACTTAATGAGTAAAACAAGCCACACACATGAAGGAATAAATGAAGCTATAGGTGGCTACTGAAAATTAATCTACAAATTAGACTGCTAAACTGAAGTCACGTTTAGTTCAAGTATTTATTTGATCACTAAATGCCCAGATTTTAACCTGATCTTCTGGTTTTTAAAATTCAGAGCATGGTTCTTCATTTTGAGTGTTGATATCCTACATATTTCCTTTTCTGAAATTGACTCAATTCACTTGATGTATTAAGAGGCAAGATGATCTCACCTCTGATAGCTACCTGAAGAAGAAAACTTTCATGAAGATGCAACATGGCTGAAGAACCTTTCAGATAATTATCATCAATGTGCAGAGTCAAAAAGTCTATTAAATATGCATGCTAAATAAATGAAGACATTGTAATATTTACAGTATGCAAACCTAGAAATGTAATATGCCTAAAAACTGATCCTTCAAAATTCATAATGGTTTAGAGGTTTCTTCTTATATTGATTGTCTTTATTCTCTAGAATGTATCTCAACTGTGAAAGCAGCCAACTGGATACACACTGATTCTGTGCTAACAGATAAAGCATCAAACTTCAAACCTCACTGTAAAAACGAGGCCAAAGTCTCATTTTCTTTTCATATCACAGAAATTCAATTCCACAGTATAGTTCATGCTTCACTGGAGAAATTCACAGCTTAGATTTATGTATAAGAAGCAAAAGGATGGATTTTTAAGGCCATCAGAGACTAATTACGAAATAAATGTTATTAAAAAGAATGTTCATATTAGAAGTACCAATAATGAGAAAATATAGAAATGTTCCTATGACAATTAAAATCCTTCATCCTCTGGTTTTCTCCTAGATGTTTTCTTTTAGTTCCAAGGATCTCTCCAATTTCAGTCCTTTAGATCACTAGCTCTCCACAGCCATGCCAGTCTTGTTTTTATTTAGTAGATCAAAGGTTCTCTGAAGCATAATGAGTGAGCTCTTCAACTGCAAACAAAATAATTTTCAAAATAGACTGTTTAAATTTTTCTGATCATTTTTATGCCAAAGTTCACATTTACATTTAATATAATTTCATTTATACCAATGCCCAAATAAAAGACTGAATATAAAACACCTGGTTCCTTGGGGTATCTGTCAGGATTGCTACAGCGTCCTTCCCATTTGCTCTAGGATTGCACGTCTTCCTACAATTACTGCTGTGTATTCTACCTCCCATTGGGTCCATAATCAAATTATCCAAAGGGAAAGGCTGGCTTGTTTTCTTAAATGGTTTCTGAAGTTGCAGTGGTCTCGCTATCTCCTAAACAACTCAGGTTTCACTTCCAGGCCTGTGCTGGCTATCATGTTCATGTTTGTCTTCATCCATCTAAAATTGACCCATCCCACTGTCTCCATGTAGTCTTCCCTAATCATCCTGCTTCTAGACTCCCAAAGCATTACTACTTACTTTGACACTTAATTTTGTACTTTTTAAATAATCTTTAACAATACACATGGATATTTGACTCCTCTTAATAAAATTGTAGGCAACTTGAAAGTAAGAATTACATTTTATTCTTCTTTGTATTCATTCACTCAAATATGTATTGCTTATCTGTTACATGCACTGTGCGAAGCACTGGATGTTCAATGGTGAACCAAAGAGCCACCATCTCTGCCTTCGCAGAGCTTACAGACTAGTAAGCAAAACAGAACTAAAACACATAATCACACACATAAATATAGTAAGTTATATATTTTTGTTACTTAAGCAACTGGAGGATGGTAGTATCATTTTCTAAAATTAGGTCAACTAGAGGAGAATTGGGTTTGGCTTAGGATAAAAACGGAATTCTGTTTTGGACATGATCAGTTTGGGATGCCTGTTATCACCCAGGTGAAGATGCCAAGTGGGCAAGTGACTGTATGAGTCTGGAGCTCAGGGAAGAGGTCAGGGTATGGATTTGGGAGTCACTGGCACAGGTGGAATTCCAGGTTAGGGCAGTGGGTGTAATCACCCAAAGGGAAGCAGAGGAGAAGGGAAGAGAATCTAACAGAGCCTGGAGCACTGGGCCAGGAAGAGGTCAGGTACAGGAGATGGTTTTAAAGCAAAAAGGAGTTTCCCGTTATGCTATGTGAAAGAGGCCAGTCACAAAAGATTGCATTTATAGGAAATGTCCAAAATAGGCAAATTTATAGAACTAGATAATAACAGATTAGTGATTGCCAGGAGCAGAGAGATGAGGGATGGGAGTGACTGTTAATGAGTATGGGGTTTCTTTTGCGGGTGATGAAAATGCTCTGGAGTTAGTGGTGATGGTTGCATAACCTTGTGAATATACTAAAATCCTTTTAAGGGCTGAATTTTATAATATATGAATCAATTCACAATAAAGCTGGGGTTTTTTTAGATACATTTTAAGAAAAGAGTGGTCAGTTCTGTCAAAATGTTGACACAGATGAAAACTGAAAAAAGGTACATTTATGTTAAAAGCTAGAGGTCACTGGGGATCTGAGCTCAAGCAGTATTGGTGGAAGGGAAAGAAGAAAACAAGGCAGGGAAGCTACACTGAGGAAGTAGATTAAATACATGCATCCAGTTTTGCTCCCTCCTGAAACCCCACTAGGGGATTTTTTTTTTTTCTCACCTGAGAATATGTTTTTTTTCATTGATTTTTTAGGATTGAGGAAGGGAGAGAGAAACATCAATGTGAGAAACATCAATCAGTTGCTTCCCATATGTGCCCCATCTGGGGATCAAACCCGCAACCTAGGTCTGTGCCCTGACTGGAAATTGAACCCACAACCTTCTGGTGCACTGGATGATGTTCCCATTGGCCAGGGCAGGATTTTTTTTTTTTTTTTTTTTTTAAAGACATAAACCACAAGGGTGGGGAGAACAGAAAAAGTGACAATAGCAACACAACTTGGGAGACTGGAAAGCAGATGGATGACTCCGCAGACCTGAAAAAGCTGAATCCTAAGCTAACAGTAGAGAAAGCTGAGAACCAACTGAATTTATCCTGAAGAATCCCCCAAAGCCTCAGGAATTCATGGCCAGGGATCTCTGGAAGTGGGAATTAAGAGGAAGGGGCTAAAATATGAAGTGGATGAACCTTTGGGCATCTGACCTCTCCTACTACCTGGCAGAAGTCTAAAGTTTTATTTTCTGGAGAGGATGAAACAGAGGGGCTCTGGGTCTCTGGCTCAGAGGACATCAAGACATCGTTAAGGGCAGTGGTATCATACCAAAAGCAGGGGGATTATACGAAAAAGTGTATACTGAATGCTAAGACTATCCCCTCTGCCCTGACCTCCCCATCCCTCTTTCACTCAGCTCCTAAAATGCTGGCAGCCAGCCCTCAAATCCTTCAGATAGGAGACTGGGAGAGTCTTCTCTGTGGAAACTGACCGATCCAAGAGGAAACACCTAAAGGTACTAAGATCAAGATTTCTCAACCAACAGCCCAGCCAAATCTAAGGACAATTTCAGGACAACAGACCAGTCTGACCCACATGGTAAGAGCTTCTGATCCACACAAGCAGACAACCAAGGACTATAGACATCTAAAGAAATTCTCAGAATAGAAATCAAAACAAAAGGGAAAGGATTTTGATGGGAAGTGAGTGTGCAAGAAGGAAAAAAAATTGTTTAACTATCAGTAATATGGTCAGAGAGATAAAGATATAGCTATTTAAAAATATCACAATGTCATAAAAAATTCAGAGGAATAAGCTCTTTGAAATTAAAAACTTGTTAGCAAAAACTGAGAAACTCAATAGAAGAATTTAAAGGTTAAGTTGAAGAAATTGCTGAGGAAGCAGAACAATAATAAGAAAAAAAGCAAAAGAGATGGAGGCTGAAAAAACAAAGATTAGACAACCTGTCCAATTAATTGAAAGCCAACATCTGAGTTTTAGGAGCTGTAGAAAGTGGAGGGAAGAAAACCATCAATTATGTAACTCAATACTTCCCAGAACTAAAGGGCATGAGTTTCCACATTAAGGGATTAGGAATGATAACATCCTCCAGAATTCTCAATAGTAACACTGGAAGCCAAAAGACAATGGAGCAATGACTGAAACATTCTGAAGAAACACTATTTCCAAGTTAGAATTCTACCCCCAGCCAAACTATTAACCAAAGGACAGAATAAAAAATTTCCAGACAGGTGAAATCTTAAAATAATTACCTCTATACTCTCTTAGGAGGCTACTAAAAGATATGCTCCATTAAAAAGAGGAAGTAAATCAAGAAAGCAGAAGACATGGGATATAGGAAACAGAGGAGATGGGCAACAGGAACCCCCTAGATGACAGCTGTACACCCACACTGAGGGCCACAGGACCTGACAAGCTAGTCAGAGGCTCCATTGGTGGAATGCCTGAGGCGAATGAAGGTAAGAGATTTACACAACAGACAGAGGATGAAATACTTATAAATAATATTGATCAGCTAATCAACCATAATGAAATTCAGGGATAAGAAAAAGCACAGAAAAGAAAAGTCATGGTTAATTCTGTGATGCAAATTTGGTCAAAACAAAGCAAACACTAAAATATTGATCTAACCAAAATTATAACTTTATTTGGGAGAAGGGGGGGATTAGAAATGGGGGCAGGATGAAGTCAAAGGAAAGAAAACAAAATCCCTGTTTCCTTTTGACTTCCCTAGGGTGCTAGGATTGCTGCTCTCTGAACAAACCTTGTAGAACAAGTTAACTCATTAAACTATGTGAACGAGTGATTTTGGAGAAAATAAAACTTAAACAACTGAACGGGTTATGAAGGATAAAGTAGTGATAGCCAGAGCAGGCAAGTCTAAAAGAGCTCACTGTGAAAGGGAGTAGAGAGATGATGAGTAGATAAAGGATGTGATGGTGTAGGTTTTTAATGTCGGAGATAACAGCAGGGTCAAGTGCTGATGGTGAAGATCCCACTGATGAGGGAGACTGGAGATGGGGAAGCTAGAAGGGAGGTGTGTGGAGTCTCCTGCTAACACGTGCTGGGACTTACCTCCCATTGGCTGAGGAATGTGTTTAATCGGAACGGAGAAGACAGGGTGCAGCTAGAGGAGGGTCTGTAGACTTGGTTACAGAAGGAAAGGGAAAGTCTCTTGACACAGAATCATCAGTTGAGAGTGAGGGGCATGTGGGAGGAGATGAGGAGGAGAAAAGTGAGAACATGATCCACTCCTTGCTGAGAGTGGGAGGAGAAAGTCACTGAGGAACTGTAGGAACTGTGCATCTGAAGAGTGCCTAGTTGAAGTTGTAACCTTCAGTGTTCCACCTGATATCCTAAGAAATGCTCAATAGTTGAATCTTCTAAAAAACAAACCTACGCATAGAAGAAAAGAATGAAAGGAAATAAAATATTAACAGTGATTATATCTGAATTCTAGAACTATAGGTTTTCTTCTATTCTCTATTTTTCTATTTCGAAAAGCAAGCATATATAATGGAAATATTAATCTTTATTTTTCAAAGGGAATCCTAAATTTTGGTTCATGGAACTAAGTGGCACATATTGATAATTCTGTGTTCAAGAGATAATGTGTAGCCCTGGCCGACGTGGTTCAGTGGTTAGAGCGTCAGCCCGAGCACCAAAGGGTCTCGGGTTCAATTCCCAGTCAAGGGCAGTACCTGGTTTGCAGGTATGATCCCCTGGGGCGCATTTGGGAGGCAACCAATCGATGTCTCTCTCTCTCTCTCTCTCTCTCTCTCTCTCTCTCTCTCTCTCTCTCTTCTCTCTCTCTCCACCCCCTTCCACTCTTTCTAAAAATCAATGGAAAAAATATCCTCGGGTGAGGATTAACAAACGAAAAGATAATGTTTATAGCAAAACACTGAAATAACCTAAATGTTCATTCTTCAGTAGAGAACTGGTAAAAATAATTAGGCACGTTCATATAGTTGAATTCTATGCAGCTGTTAAAAGAACAGGAAGTACTTTATATACTGAAGTGGCAGTTTCTCCAAGACATATGGTCAATAGAAAAAAACAAAATAATGAACAGTGTATACAGTATCTATTAACCAAGAGTTAATATTAAGTAAAATTTCATATAGAAGGATCAATAAAAAGAATGAGGCGGGAGGGATTGATTAAAAAAAACAAAAAACAGAGAACTCATGGACATGGACAACAGTGTGGTGACTGCAGGGGGAGGGGTGTGGGGGAGGTGGAAGAGGGCATGGAGGGGATAAATGGTGATGGAAAAAATAAAATAAAATAAAAAAGAATGAGGTAAATGTTTATATGATATATGGAAACATCTTCAAAATACATTACTAATTGAAAATGAAGACATGCAATGGTGTGTGCAGTATGTTCCCATTTTGTTAAAAAAAAAAAGTACAAGTGACTATATACATAATATACATGACACAGAAACTGGCAAGGGTAGTGCCTCTAGGAGGGGGTTTCTTCAAATAATGGTATACAGAATATTCTCTTATAGCCAGAGGAGCAACGGATTCAGGGGTGTGGACACACACAGCTGCCTACCTCCTCAAGCATCACGATGGAGTCCCGGAGCACGCCTTTCAAACGATGGGCCTGATCCTTATGCTTTTGACTGTTTTCTGCTCGTGACACCACATCAGAGGCTAAACTGAAAGAAAAATACCATCTTAAAAATCGGGAATAGATGCTAATTTTTTATTTTCAGAAATCACCAGTATTCCATAATTTACAAACAAAACAAAAAATTAAGAAACAAAGAAAGTGTGACTATAGCCCTGGCCGGTTTGGCTCAGCGGTTAGAGCGTCGGCCTGCGGTCCAGAGAGACCCGGGTTTGGTTCCCGCTAAGGGCACGTACCTCGGTTGCAGTTTGTCCCTGGTCCTGGTTGGTCGTGCGGGAGGCAGCCACTCCATGTGTCCCTTTCACGTCGATGTTTCTCTCTCTCTCTTCCTCTCTCTCCATCCCACTCTATCTGAACAAAAGATGGAAAAATGTCCTCGGGTGAGGATATTAAAAAAAAAAAAAAAAAGAAAGAAAGTGTGACTTCAGATTAGTTGGCAGACCAAAATCTCCAAAACAGGGATTAAGTTTTCTGCATTAGGGAATTATTAAAAAAATAACAGGTTGGAGGGGAATAAAGACTTACTTTAAAGATTTCTCTTCCTGGAGGTGGAGACGGTAAAAGGTCTGAGCAGCATATTCTATCTTTGACAACTTCAGAAACAGTGTCACATTCAACAGAACTAGCAACAGCAAGCTAGGCAGAGCAAATCATACCTGGTTAATCCACTCTTATCCAGACCTAAAGCACTGCTAATGCAAAATATACATACAAAACCTTCGAAAATGTATATTATCCAACCAATTTCCAATTATTGTTAGTATTTAAATTAATTATCCCTATTACATAAAATCATTATTTTTAAGTATTAAATGGACACGGAAGAAATAGTTAGCAGGTAACTACAGTGACAGTCAAGTTCTCAAAGAAAGTACTGTCCCTGACATCTCTCTTCTCTGCACATCCCAGCCAGTGCTGTGTGTGACCCCCCAGCTTAGACAACTACCAGGCAAGCTTTCAATATCTGTTTTTGTATACTTTTTGGCTTAAGCAGTTATAAATCCATAATGCTGGACTTCAAACAGAAAATGAAGATCAATATGGCCTAATCTTAGGTAGATCATGATGTACCTGTTATTCCCACTAGAAGCCAAAAGAAATTTTTAAAAATTACCATTCAGCCCTGGCCAATTTGGCTCAATGGTTAGAGCGTGGGCCTGCAGACCAAAGGGTCTCGGGTTCAATTCCCGGTCAAGGGCACATACCTGGGTTGCAGGTTTGATCCCCAGCCCTGGTCGGGGTTGTGCAGGAGGCAACAAATCAATGTCTCTCTCACATCAATGTTTCTCTCTCTCTCCCTCCCTCCCTTCCACCCTGTCTAAAAGTCAATGGAAAAATATCCTCCAGTGAGAATTAAAAAAAAAAATTACCAGTCAGCAAAAATTTCAAGTTCAACTTGGACAAAGAAAGTATCAAATTCCAAATATACATTAATGGTATCATATATAAAATAGTACATGCTAGCCCGGCCGGTGTGGCTCAGTGGTTGGGCATCAACCCATGCACCAAGGGGTCGTGGGTTCGATTCCAGGTCAGGGCACATGCCCAGGATGTGGGCCAAATCCCCAGTGGGGGCATGCAGGAGGTGGCCAATTGATGTTCTCTCTCATCAATGTTCTCTCTCATCGATGTTTCTGTCTCTCTCTCCCTCTCCCTTCTTCTCTCTCTAAAATCAATAAAGGAAAAAAAAAATTTTTTTAAAACAGTACATGCTAAATGAACTTATTCTGTTGGTTCTCACAGAAGCCTTTCAAATGAATGGATATATTCCTTATTACACATATATGCAAATATATAGGTGGCATCATATCTCATTTCTTCTGTTAAAATACTGACTTGCCCTTAAAAGTATACAGTATTCCCCTTTATCCATCCAGAAGAGGATATTTTTAAAAATTAAAACTAATGTAGTAGCAAGAAAATCAAATCTATGAAGTTATTATGGCACTGAAATGGTACATATACAGATAAACATCTCAACATTTGAGTATAAACTTCTTGCAAAGTAATGCAAAAGACCACTGATAATATTTAGTATTCAAAATTGTCACGGCAAACAGATGTAACCAGAATATGAAGCCCTTTTTACAAAACTCAAAGACAAAACAATCATTTTCTATGTTCTGAAATCTGTAATTAGAAAAAACAGCTGATAAAAGAACTTCACTCCAAAAAAATTCTAGACTATATCACCCAGTCAGAACCAACTGAATGGGATCTAATGGACTACTTCAAGATTCACATACAGCCATGTAGATAATAGTAGTCTAAACATGACGGGCTAAATGGATTCCTCTAGAATCCTTTGAGATGCAGACTAATTGCCCCAGTATTTCTCTTCAGGTGCTCCTCAGATCACTTTCATCAGAATAACCTGCACAGTGTTTTAAAATACTGATTCCTGATCCCTACTCAAGACCTACTGACATCTCTGGAATTGAGGCTGAGAAATCTGCATTTTAGCAAGTGATTCTTATGCACAGTAAAGGGTAAGGACTACTGGTCTAATTAAGAAGAGTAACATAGCATTATTGGAATTTCACCAGTCTGCATATATAAATATTCTCTTTAAATTTATGGGACATCCCATAAAAATGTATGACAGAAGAAATAAATTAGTCTAAAAAATAAAAACATTTATTGAATGTGTGCTTGGTATTCCATCTAATTTAATAATTCTTCTGAAAATCATACATAAAAAATTATCAGTCTGAAGAATATAAAATTACTGTTTTTGTAGGCCCAAACTGGTCAAATAGTAACAAGCCCTACATAATATACAAATGTATTCAAATCCTTTTGTAAACTGTTAAAAACACAAGCTAAATAAGCATTCAAAACAAATACTTACAAAATACTCATCACCACAATCAGGGCGGAGTTATAGCTTTCCATTTCTTTTTTCTTTCCTACAGATCACACACAAAAAAGGCTGCATTAAAATCAGGATTATGATTACAACTGATAAAATTTTAATTTCATTTGAAAAGAACTAGAAAATTTTTAAATTATTTGTAAAGACAAAGTGATTTAGGGTGAACTCTGTGCACCTTTTTATGGTTTCTGACATCAATAGTAATATGAACCAAATCTACAAAAAGAAAAATTACCTTAGTCCTTCAAATTTGGCCCATATTACAAATTAATTTACTCTAAAATTAAATATGCAACTCAATATATCATGTATGATTTCTAACTAAGTTCTATCTCTGCAAATAATTTTGAGCTAGGTTTATGTATAATACTTCCCTCCTTAAAAAAAATGTTTAAGTCATCTTTACCTGTTCTCTATTGCCCATACTTTTAAATTCCAAAATTAGAGCCATTAACTTAAACATATTTGAAGTAAGAAGTAAGGAGACCTAAGGAGAGGGAGGTAGGGGTGAGTGGTGGTGGGCAATGTCGGGAAGAAACGGGGGACACCTGCAATAATGTCAACATTAAAAATTTTTAGTGAAAAAAAAAGGCTTAGAAGAGAATTTTATAATGGAGAAGGATGAGAAGGTATTACAGCTTTATAGTTCTGGGAGGGAGAGAATAACAGTAGAGGCAGGATGTCTTCAAAATTGAGAGTGAGGATAAAAAGTCAAATTCCATCTTTGCAATTTTGCTGAACTGGCCTTGACAGTATATAAGGATTAAAACAAACAATCGTTGTAGTACAATCAAGGGTAGAAATCAACTGTCTGTAAATGCTGGGCAGGAAATGAATGAGCGAAGCGTCCAGTAGCCAGGAAAAATGGTGGGTACTGGTGACCTGGGGACTTGGTCTAATGAGGCAGCTACTATTAAGTTCCAACTAACTGTTGTTCTGAAAGGATTTGGGTCCAGGGCTGTCAGATCTGAGTTTTTACACAAAAATTTTCACTTTTTAAAATACCACATGGCCCAATAAAATACTTCTATTGACCATAACGCCTGCCATTTTGCAACTGCTAGAGTCATTTCCTGCTTCATGTAAGTAAACTAAAATCTTTCATCTCTGTTTACCAGATGACAGCTACCTGCAATGTCCTCTTTGGCATCTAAACCCCCATCTCCAGAAGAACGCTGGGAAGAAAGTTTAGGAACAGTTTCTGCTGTCCGGTTGAATGTACGCCTTCTCCTTCGTAGGCCACTAAGTTTTCCAGGGTCTTCAATGGACTGACTTAATATAGATTCTTCCATTAACAAATCTGATTCTAAGAAGGAAAAATAAAATCTTTAGGTATTGGAGAAACCTTCTCAACTGTAAGATACAGGGGGTTTGGTGGTGGTTTCGTGTTCCATTGGTTTTTTTTAAGCCTTGGAAACTTTCTTTAACAATTACTTAGGTTCTTATGGCCTAGATTCAAACCTTACTCTTAATGAAAAGTTTTGGAGAGTACAGTGATCCCACAATAAGGCTTCATTATTCTAGGAAGAATGAACTGTATTAATAAATGATGGGATCATAAGAGCAAATTTGCCATGTGCTGTATTAAATATTAATGTAATGATTTCAGTTATAGAAACAACAGGCTACGCACTTATATTGGATCATTAGAAAGATTTCTAAGATAGATTATGGTACTTGATGGTCAATTTCAAAGGAGTAGCATATAATAGTTCTAATTTACAATAAGGGTTTGCAAAAAAGGAAGCCCTAATGAAGAAAATCTGCAAACAACCTAAAAAACTTCATTTTTGTCAATTGTTTCAACCTTTTCCTTTACCAGATTTTTTCATTAGCAGCTCATTATCCAGTGTCCAAACTAATTTTTTAGTGTCATTTTCTTTGCTCCTGCTTAGGAGTTTAATAATAAAATAACCAAAGAGAGAAAAGCAAGGAAATAAAATAAATAACCAACAATCTAGAGGATGATAGAGAAATTACCTGAGCTGACTGACCACCAGCTTTTCTTTAGCTAAAATTAATTATGCTCATGTAGGTATTTTTTTTCTCATGTATATTTTAAGGAATATCCAAACAGAACTAGTATATTACTCCGCCCAGTCTAGTACCCACCTCCACAAAATTCACATATGTACATGGTACCATTGCTTAGTGGGCCTGCATAAACCCAGGAAAGCTGCGTTGGTAAGGCAGGCATGGGCCTGAGGACTCTCCAGATATTAGCAAGCACAGGTGCATATTTATGACCCAGTATGTAGGCCCTCGCTCCAGTCAGCTTCCTTGGCTCCCTGCAGAGTCAGGCGAGTGTGACATCTCCTAACTGTGAGGTTGGACAAATCATTTAACCTCTTTCTCTGTGTTTCAATATTCCTTATTCAGTAAAATGGAAAAAAATATTAATAGCACCTACCTCACAGTTTTGTAATGAGTTAATATTTATATAGCACATAGAACAATGTCTGGCATATAGTAAAAAATATATACGTGTTTGTTAGATCAATGAAAATTAAAAGTTTGAAATTCCAAGCGGGGTAGTCATAACCACACTTCATCAGTGTGAGTCATTCCAACATCATCTACCGGTTTCTGCTATGAATCCAAATGAATAATTAGTCCATTTTGTTAATAAATGCCATCTTTACAAAAATAGATACATTGAGAAATTTACAAACCAAGCTGTTTGAAATAGTCTTCCAATGAGCTCCAGGAATTCTTCTCAATTACAGATTTGATAATGGCCCATGGTTGTTTTCTGTATTTCAAATCTGTGGAAACTCTAATAGGATAAGGATAATATTTATTTAAAGGACAGAATTTAGTTATATTAACATTGCAATTTAATATAAGATTGTATTCAGTGGGGAGCTTAAAAGATTCAGTCATTTAGATTATAAAAGAAAATTTGTTTACTGATAATGACTTCTTTAAAAAATTACTATGTGCTACTAAGAACTTCAAATTTTCCTTCTAAGTACTTGGCATTTTATTTTTCCTTTTTCTAGTCCTGAATTTTCTTTACTTAAATAGCAGAAACGTCTCAAAGTAAATTCTAAATTTGCTAAATGCCTTGTATAAAAAATCTCCAGTGGTCACAAATTAGTTGAAAATAACTACATTAGCTAAGACTAGGCCGAGCATTTGCTGGCCCATCACTCACTTCAATGCACCAACATTTCTTATTTCCCACTGCAACAGAGTCTCTCATTGCTCACCGCGTACTCCTCGAGAACTCCCAGCCCCCTGGCCATTAAACAGGGTCTGGTGACTAGTTCTGGCCTCTGGACTGTGAGCACAATTCTACAGCCCTCTCTTCCTGTAGCAGCTGAAACGACACGTATCCTGGACTGTGTGGCTCCAGGATGTCAAAGCCTTCGTTGGCTTGGGCCTTGAGGGAGGAGCCCCTTCCCTCCACTGACCAACGGTGGACGTGTAATTTGGACAAAATATAAAGCCTTGTTGTGTAAAGCTACCACTAAGATTTTAGGATTATTACTATGCTACCAGAGCATAATCTAGCCTATCTATCTGACTAAACACTCATCTGCAGTAGCTCACCTCAGCCGACATTTCTGCTTTGAAGACGGGATGATGTAGTATCTGTTCAGGGTGTAGAAGTAGTCGTGGTAGGGGACATCATGCGTCAGCACTTCTGAATCTACCAAATAAAATTGTGCTTCCCGACTTTCTTTATATAGTGTCTGCCAAAATAAGATAGTTTTTTTTTGCACGTACATGTTTAATATATCAAATTCCTTGCCCATTCAGAACCTATATATTAGAATTCCTTCTCCGAAACAACAGACATGCAAAACCTATGTTCCAAGCCAGAAGAGCCTCCAGGCTGGCTGTGCTGTCTATGAACTGAGAAGGGACCTGCAGAAATGGTATTTGCTGCCTCTCCATCATTTCATAGTATAATTATTTTTCTTTCTTTTTTTTTTTTCTTTATTGATTTTAGAGAGAGAAGAAGGCAGAGGGAGAGAGAGAGAGAAACATCGATGAGAGAGAACATCGATTGGCCACCTCATGCACGTCCCCTACTGGGGATTTGGCCCACAACCTGGGCATGTGCCCTGACTGGGAATTGAACCAGTGACCTCTTGGTGCATGGGTCAATGCTCAACCACTGAGCCACGCAACCACTGAGCCACGCCAGCCAGGCAAGTTGGCAATCATTTTACGTTCTTGATAACTGTGCCACTCAGGCTGGGCCAATAGCATTCTTTTAAAAAACCATTTATTATTTTTTTTAAAGGTTCAAACATACACAAGAACAGAAATGAAGTATAATGAACCCTCATAAGCTCATCAACCAGCTTCAGCAACATTAACTCCTGCCTGGTCCTGTTTCATCTGTACCCTATTCCCACAATCCCTCCCTACACTCCCCTCCACCACCCTCTGCTTGGCTACATCACTTTTGTTGTTGTTGTTGTTAATCCTCACTGGAGGATATTTTTTTTCCAATGATTTTTTCAGAGAGAGTGGAAAGGAAGGGGTGCCTCCCACATGAGCCCTGACTGTGCCTTTGACTGGGAATCGAACCCAAGACCCCCTGGTGCGAGGGGAGGGGGAGGCAACACTTCAACCACTGAACCACGCCAGCCAGGACTTGGCTGGATTACTTTTAAAGGATATCCCAGACATCAATAGAATTTCATCCATAAACACATAAGTAGATCTCTTTATAAATTCTTCAGTATGTCTCTTTAAAAGATAAATATGCTTTTCTTTAAAATATAGCTACAATACCATTACACACACACAAATCAACAATTCCTTAAATCCCACAAATACCTTTTTTTACAGTTGGTTTGTTTGAATTAGGATTGGGTTGATATGTCTTTTTAAGTCTCTTTTAACCTGTAACAGTTTCTCCTCCCTTTTTTCTTACCATTTATTGGTTGAAATTGTTTTGTAAGTGGTGACTGGGACAGGCACCTTCTCTCTCCCCACATGCACGATTCTCCTGAAAACACGGACAGAGGGGACATACCTGCTTTTCAGTGGCAGCGGTGTACTTCCCAGTGAGCGGATTATTAAGAATGATAGTGTAGGTCATGGTTCTCAGTTGATCACCTCCAGGTTCCACATTCCAAGGGGTAGATACTACATCTAATCACAGCAAACATAAAATGAGTTACTTCTAGAAATTTGAAGGGTGTGACTTAAAATGGAATCAAAGAGGTAGTTTTCAAATTATTTAAATTTTTATTTTTGACCAGTCCAAAAGTAAAATTAAATGTTAGGCACTCTTCTTATATGTGATATCCCCCATCGCTAATCTATTTACTTCTAAATTATTGTCTATTAATACACTTTTCGCTTTTCTTGAGAAGATAAAAGTTGGTTCATCTGTAGGCTTCTTTTTCAAGTCCCCAGTACCTACAAAGAGAAGTAATGGCACCAGCCTTATCAAACAGAGACCGAACAACACTTCAGCATTCCCATCATTGAGGACAAAACCTTGAAAGACATTTGTCACTATGCAACAATGTGGCCTTGATCCCAACTTGTGGAGAAATCATGTCAATGAGAAATCATATAATGTGAATGGCTTATCTGCTGAAATCTTTAATAAAGGAGGGGGTGATAGATTATAAATAACTATATAAACCTATATAGCACAAGCTATAGGATAATCGCTCTGTATTTATGGCAGGACCTTGGTCAAAATGATCTTTTATTTGCTTAGCAACAACACAGTGAGTGAAAACACACTTTGAACAGAGGTATAGCTTTAGAACATAGTGCTATACAGCAAAGGTCATTTTACAAGCCAAAGATTAGGAAAGTATAGGTAACAGCATCATGAACTCTATTCAAAGATCTGACTAAATCATCTAATGCTGTTAACACAAATGGACTTGAGCAATTAGTATGTCTGGCTGCTAGTCATCAACATCCTTAAATATAGGAGCCCTTACCTAACCCATTACCTGTCATCAAAGGAATGAAGCCACGCATTATGACCTATCCAATTTTACTCCATTTCTGTCATACAGCTAGGCCTCGAGATTTAATGAGGGTTCCTGAAGCTGCCTTTTGAGTATCTGGAAAAATCTTACAACTAAATTTAAAAAGCAGCATCACAAACCATGGGATTTATCATCTAGAATTTGCTATACAAATGGTTTATTTACATGAAAGATATAAAATTCTAAAATACTATTCAAAGGTTACTTTGGTCCTATGTCAACCTGTTTTATATAAATAATCCATTGTGAATCAGCAAGAGAATTTAAAGATATTGCTGAATTCTGCTGTTAAAAACTGCACATTATTCAACAAAGCAGCCATCAACAGGGATAAAAGAAGTGTCTTCCACTTGCAGTCTCGCCAATGTTACCAACAAGCCTTCTGGACATCATGTGCCCTGACATCATCCAATTGACAACTTGGAAAAGTCAAGCCTCCCAATACCTGAGTAAAGCTCATTTTTTAAGGTATAAAAAATTAGGGATGAAATTTTAAGAAAAATGGCAACAACATACTAAAAAGGAACGTGAGCCATTTTGATATATTAAATTGAAATAATAAAACTTAGGAATTTCAGAACAAATTAAGAATCCTTTGATGTAATAAAGTTTTAAAACTGGTGAGTCTTCACACCCATTAGGATGGCTATTATCACACACAAAAATGAAAATACCAAGTTGGCAAGGATGTGGAGACACTGGAACCTTTGCATTGCTGGTGGGAATGTAAAATGATGTCACCGCTCTGGAAACCAGTATGGCAGTTCCTCAAAAAATGAAACAGAATCACTTTATGATTCAGCAATTCCACTCTTAGGTATATACCCAAAGAAACTGAAGGCAGGGACTCAAGCAGATATGTGTACATCAGTGTTCACAGCAGCATTATTTATAATAACCAAAAAGTGGAAACAACTCAAAACTCCATCAATATATGAATGGATAAACAAAATGTGGTCTATACAGACAAAGGAATATGACTCAGCCTTAAAAAGGAATGAAATTCTGACACATGCTATAACGTGGATAAACCTTGAAGACATTATGGTAAGTAAAATAAGCCAGTAACAAAGGAACAGATATAGTATGATTCCAGCTATGGGAGGTACCTAGAGTAGTCAAATGAAAAGCAAGAGAAAGTGGAAGGGCGGTCGCCAGCAGTTGGGAGAAAGGGGCAACGGGGAGTTACTGTTGAAAGGACACAGTTTCACTTTGGGAAGATGACAAACTCCTGCAGCTGGTGGTGGTGGTGGCTGCACGGCAATGTGAATACCACTGAATTGTAAACTTTAAAATGGTTAAAATGGCATGTCTTATCTTCGATACATTTTACCACAATTTTAAAAATTGGTGAATCCAGGTGATAGGTACAGTCGTCCCTCGCCACTTCGCGCTTCGTTTCGCGGCTTCACTCTATCACGTTTTTTTTTCAAATATATTCATTAAAGAGTTGATTGAGACAGTGAAAATGATACAGCGCGTGCTCAGTTGTCTTGAGTCAATTATACACCTCTGTATTACAATTACAATTAAAATTAAAATTACTGTACGTATGGACTGTAGGCCTATGTATTCGAGCACCCAGGAATCCTTCAACGCCAAGTGCAACCGCTAGAGTCTGGAACGGATTAACCGCGATAAGCGAGGGACGACTGTATGTGCATTTTATTATACTATTCATGTACTTTTCTGAAAATTTACACTGTTTTCAAAGTTAAAAAGTTGAATGAAAAGAAAAAAGTGAGCTTTGAAGTACAGAAGTAGTCATACAACTGTAAACAAAGAATACCTATTTAAAATCTCCCTAATTAAAAAATAATAATTAGCCCTGGCTGGTTTGGCTCAGCGGTTAGAATGTCAGCCCTCAGACCAAGGGGTCTTGGGTTCGATTCCAGTCAAGGGCATGTACACCTCAATTGCGGTTTGGTCCCTGGCCCTGGTCAGGGTCATGCGGGAGGCAACCAATTCATGTGTCTCTCTCACATCGATGTTTCTCTCTCTCTCCGCCCTTCCTTCCTCCCTCTCACTCTATCTGAAAATCAATGGAAAAATAACCTCGGGTGATGATTAAAAATAAATAAATAAAATAATTAGATCCAGTAGTAGCCATTTTAGTGCTGAATTAGATTAAATCTACAAACAACTAAAATTTTTTTTCACTAAATTCATAGTATTTTTTGAAAGAAGCATTTGAAACCCATTATTGAGAAGTATAACTGATTACCATGTGACAAGTTCAGAAGGCAGCATAATGGTATGCAATCACAAGCACATTATCTCTTTAGGAAGAAACCTTCTGAGTAATTCTAGGTCTAAATAACAATATGCCTATAACTGTTTAGATCTAGAATTAGCCAGAAGCCTTTGCTTCCCAAAGCCACTTATACCACCAGAGAGCACATATATTCATCCACACTGAAGCCAGATGTGTATCGGACACTAAATGCAGTCATGATTCAAAAAGCAAACTTAATTTAGGAATAACATGCTGGCTCCTTGTGGACCTTTGCAGCCATAAAATAGCAGTGCAGTATCAACAGGCTTCATCTTAGAAAGTTTAAACAAGTAATGTATCCAACTCTTCTGAAATGTCAAGTTCCCCAGGTGGACATGAATAGCAAGAAAATACAAAATAGATTCAGAACAGATATAATAAATGATTTTTAACTTTGAAGTTCTTAATATAATCACAAGACTGTAATAGCTATCAGTAGAAAATGATTTGCTACTTTACTATGAATAATAAACAATTATTTTTTTGTACTGAGAATTGGTGGATATTTGGGCTTTTTTTTTTAGTTTTGGGGCATTATAAATAATGCTGCTATGAATAATAGTACATGTCATTCAGAGTACACATGTACCCATTTCTGAAGGATATATGCCTAGTAATAGAATTGCTGAGTCAGACAGAATGCATGTGATCAGCTCTAGTAGATTCTGCCAAACCATATTGCAAAGTGATTTTACCAATTTACACTCTACCAGCATCCAGCTGTTCCCCACTGCAGCCCTTTACAATGGGTTCAACCCAAATGAACTGCTACATTAATAAATAAATGGAGTTCTAGTTTTCAAAGGGTCTGAACTGAACTGTAGGTAGGATCTGACTAATTGGACAACCATATTGTTTACATGTGAGTTTAACCAAAACACTTAAATACTAGTTTATATATCATCAAAATAAAGTCAGAACCTGCTAAACTTTCCCCCTGACAACATAAATCAATTTATATAGGCTCAACCCTCTAAAGACAATAAAATCTTCCCAAATTTGTCATTAGATAAGAATGCAAGAACCAACCTATTATATTTCTAGAATTGGCAAATCTCTGCATAAAGCGTGAACTGGTGAAGAGTAATTCAAACATTTTCTCAGCACTGATGTGAAAAACACGGTTGATGTAAAGTCTTCCACGAAGATCTTTCTCAGGAATATTTTCTGGGGGGAAAAAACACAACATAGAACCAAAAGGGAAGAAATCCAGGAAAGGTCATTTCAAGGTTTGGTTTTGTTTGCTTGTTTCTGATACCAAATAGTTTTGAAATGTGATTACAGTGATCAGCACATTCAGGGCACTAATAAAACTCTAAATTGGTGTTATATACATATGTATGATGAATAACTAACTATACATAAGAGGATGTAGTTAATTAAACTATAATGATCAATATTTCAGTTGTCAATATCCCAAAAATAAAGAAATATTTAACTTGAATGACATCAAACTCCCATAATGTATCGCTCAAAAGAATATTTCAAAGGGGACAAGGGCACGCCTGAGATGCACAGAACGGCATCCGCCACAGCACTCAGGCCCCGCTCTGAATGCTCACACATTCAGTGTGCATGCAGTCCCGAACGGCTCTACAATCTGCTGCACTCACTCACTTGCTAGCCTCGAATATGATTTCAAACTTGACTTGAAGCTGCTCTCCCAAGGCAAGTATCATTGTATTCACAACCTATTCTTAATATAACACATTAAAAGAATAAATCCTTCTGAAAAGTACGCTTCAAAGCTAAATCACGTTCAGTGGAATATTACATTTTTCTGGGAACCTGATAATGATAATGAGGTTGAAAACCTACTGGCTGCCACTGAAGCAGCAGTATCTGCTCACCTCTCCTCATGGTCCTAGGAAACATTCTATAAAATAGCCCATGCTTGCCCTGGCTGGTTTGGTTCAGTGGTTAGAGCGTCAGGCCGTGGACCAAAGAGTCACAGGTTCAATTCTGATCAAGGGCATGTACCTTGGTTGTGGTTCATCCCTGGCCTGGTCGGGGTCATACGGGTGGTGACCAATCGATGTGTCTCTCTCACATCGATGTTTCTCTGTCTCTCTCTCTCCCCCCCCCCCCACTCTATCTGAAGGTAAATGGAAGAATATCCTTGGGTGAGGATTTTTTTAAAGTCCATACTTGTATGGTGCTCACTATATGCCACGCATTGTGCTAAGCACCTTACAAGTATCCACTCATGCCCAAAGCAACCCTGTGAGATAGGTGGTGTCACCATCATTTCCACTGTATAGATGAGCAAACTGAGGCATGGAGAGACTCGCCAAAGCTCCACGGCTAGTGAGTGACTGAACTGGAACTGGAATTCACTCCAGCTTCAAAGCACAGATACTTAACCTCTGTTTTATACTCCCAGGAGTTTGACTCAGAAAAATCAAAAAGAAAAGAAAAGACAGCTAGGAATAGGAGCCCGGTAAAGTAAAAGAAACAGAGCAAAGCAATCCAATATGAAATTTGAGTGATTTCAGGACTGGGGTTATTTGTTATTTCAAGGATTATGCCCCATCAATATAGAATGGAAACTGTGACCAAATATTTCAGAAATCAAGCTCTAAGAATTGTCTGTGCAGAGCGTCTGTCAGTGTTACACCAGGGGAAGCAGTCTGGGAAAGTAAAAGACTGGTCTAAGAATCAGAAAAACTCTTCTAGCTCTACCTTCATCCCAGCTATTGCTTTTTCTCCCTCATTAAATGATTTGTGTCTCTCTACTTTGCTACAGGTACACAGAACTTAGAGATATCAAGTAAATATTGATTTACCTTCTTCTTGCAACAAAGCTACTCACTGCAACTTCAAATAATGGCTCCTTCTGCATAGAAACGAATCATGGAAACTAGGCAATTTGCTAAGGTTTTGTGAGGCAGCTTCCCAATTAGGCTTGATAAATAGCTTTTCTGACATAGAAGTACTATATGTTCATTGTAAAGGTAATTCAGATATTCACAAAGAAAGCAAATAAGTACAAGTGATTCTATTGGTCCTGCTCATTTCTTCACAGAACTTATCCCAACTTGAATTATATTTTTGTTGGCTTATTGACTTGGTCATTGTCTCGCTCTTGCACTGAACTCTAAGTTCCATGTGAGTAGGGACCATGTTGATCTTGTTTTATTTATGATTATTATTATTTTGGTTAATCCTCACCCAAGAATGTAAGAATGTTTTTTCCACTGATTTCTGGAGACAGTGAAAGGTGGGGTGGGCGCGGGGGGGGAGACACATCGATTGGCTGCCTCCTGATGGCTGCCTCCTGATCATGCCCCAACTGGGACCGGGTATCGAACATACAACCCAGGTATGTGCCCTTGACCGGGAATCAATCAAACCTGAGACCCTTTGGTCCGTGGGCAGACACTCTAACCACCTAGCCACACAAGCCAGGGCAGGACCATGTTGACTTTAAACACCAATGCATGTATGTGCTTGGCACATAGTAAGTATTAAATAACTATTTTTTAATTGAGTAAGTGGCTATTATGGTCTATTTTTATTTATAGAACTTTGAATTTACAACCATACCTTTAACATTTTTGAGTAATTTTAGATGTACAATGAACTAAACTAAGCTTTAACCACAGCCCCCACCCCCCACCCCAGTAATGTCCTTTTCTGTACTAGGATCCAACCTAAAATGTCACATTGTATTTAGTTATATCTCATTAGTCTCCTCCAATCTATGACAGTCCCTCCTTTCTTTCTTTTTTTTCAAAGGCCTTAACACATTTGAAAAACACTGGTCAGATATTTTATGGCATGTCACTCAATCTGGGTTCATCTGAGTTTTTTTCATGATTAGACCAGGGTTGTGGATTTGGGGTAAGAACACCACAAAAGTGAAGTGCCCTTCACCTCAAACTGGGGGTGGGGGTAGGGGTACACATGTCAACATGACTCGTGATAATGCTAACCTTGATCACTTGGTTAAGGTGGTCTCTGGCAGGTTTCTCCATTGCAGAATTACTATTTCCCCCTTCCATATTCTGTCTGTTAGAAATGAGTCACTAAGTTCACTCCATACTCAAGCACAGGAGAATTAAGCTCCAGCTCCTGGAAGGGGTAGTATCTACATGCATTATTTGGGATGCTGTGAGGGAGATTTGTGCTTTATTCAATCATTTATATCAGTATGAACTCATGAGTAGTTATTTTATTCTCTAGGTTATAATCCAATACTATAATAATTTATTGTGTTGCTCAAACTTTTTTACTTGGCTATTGGGAGCTCTTTCAGGTCGACTCCCGTGTCCGTGTGTCATGCCTCCCTTTTATTTAAGCACTTTATGTTCTGGCACTACAAGACAGCCTAGGCTCATTTCGTCTGTTCCCCACCCCCGCCCTAGAAGCAGCCATTTCTCTGAGGAACCCTGGAACTATAATTCTTCAAAAGTAAATTTCTTGTTCACATTTAAGAAGGAAACAAATCACACTCATATAGGTATTTTAATATAATATTTTCATATTTAATTTAAGCTTCTTTATGAGATAAATTATTCTGTATTATAACGGATACAAATAGAATTTGTGGTCTCACTAAAGGAAATTAACAATAATACCTCTTGTATGTAAATGTATTCAAAGAAGTAAGGACATGAACTAAACTATTTCCACCTGGGATTATATATGCATGAAATTCATGATATTTTAAAGCCTCCTATCCAAGTAACATCACCAACAGCACTGCTGTGACATATTAAGCTAGCAGCTGGTATTTTAAATGGGGAACGGAACACGGCTCAAAGTAGTAGCGGTTACCTTTTCCAATAAAGAAGAAATACCATTTCAAACACATCAGTTTGAAAGTGGCCAATGGAAATGGTAGCGCAAGTGAGACAGATACATCTGAAAAGGACGTGGACATAAATAAAACGGAAACAAATGGTGACAGTGTTTTGAAGGTGCGTGGAAAATGTACCAGGTAGGTTTGCAAGAAAAGCAGGTGATTTGGAGTTTAACTGAGTGACTGAGGACACAGTTTGTTGTATCTTCTTCCATTTTCTAAAAACTGGTGACCGCCTGTCCTCTTGACTCAGATTGAGGGCTTTCTCCACACCTGGACAACCACATTCGATTTGAGAGTATTGTTCAAAAACCTGACTCGGGTAACAGTGCCAGGGTTACCCCTGTTCAGCTGCTTCCCTGACATGCTACACTCTCTCACGGCTGTTTCTCTGGCTTTCCCCAGAGGTCTACTTGTCTTCACCTTTATTAATTAATAAGCATCACTTGATATTCTGATTCCTGTTTCTCTTTGCACGGCTTTGCCTCTAATTCATCTTGTTCTGTCAGATGCAGATCGTGGATTCCACTTTTGCTATTTTTAGGCACTCCTCCCCCCACTTAATCTTTGCCTTAGTTTCCATTCTCGGCATAAGTCACTTTGGGCAGGAAACCCTATCACACCAGGTTCTTACCCCAGCTATACAAAACTAAATTTAACTTCCATCACATGACACAGGCCAGGTTTCTCATGCCATGAGCTAGTTTGTCCGCTTCCACTCAAGGCTCTACCTCCTGGGGCAAATGCTTCACAGACTGCCCTTGGCATGACAAAACAGGGCAGGTAGATGTAAATCCTGATAGCGACAGAAATATTAGATCCTTGAAAACACAACCATAATTTCCTTGTACTTGTGGATGTGGTTACCCTGTGTCTACTCATATTCATTTGCCAGGAAACTCCCATCATCTTCTCAAATGCTCTGAATTCCTCCCCCAAAGAGGGCAAACAGTCAGTAAGCTGAGGAAAGTCTATTCAGCAACAACCCTCTAGACCAGTGGCTCTCAACCTTCCTAATGCCGCGACCCTTTAATACAGTTCTTCATGTTGTGGCGACCCCCAGCCATAAAATTATTTTCGTTGCTACTTCATAACTGTAATTTTGCTACTGTTATGTCTTAGGTGACCCCTGTGAAAGGGTCGTTCGACCCCCAAAGTGGTCACGACCCACAGGTTGAGAACCGCTGCTCTAGAGAAACCAAGTTCTGTGGCTTTTTCTGTGATATATTACATGTCAAAATTTTAAATGAGTAATATGGTTTAACACAATGCTTGGCATTTTGTTCAGCAGCTGGAAGCCCAGAACCCACTTCTGGAAGTACAGAAATAGCCCTAAAAAGGCACCCTTCGCTCTCGGTGGGCTCTGAACTGCCCCGTGTAAAGCAACAGCATGAAAAGAGGAGCCGTGCACCACAGATCTCGGCTTTCCCTATCTGGGCTCCGGTTAAACTCCACATCAAGGGAACGGAGCTAGAAATTACTTCAGGTCCCTCCACGAGGTAGCTCATGGTGCTCTGCTTTGTTGATTCCTCTCAAGTTTCCATGGGTCTCAGAAGTCTCTACATCAAAATGGTCCATTGCCTCCCTCCCAAAGATTATAGGCTGTGTGTAGTAGAAAAGAAATCCTCTCATTTTCTCACTCAACCTGCTCACAATAGTAGATCGAAATACTATCATTTTAAATAAAGTGAGGCTTGGTTTAAAGTAATCTGCTGTTTACCTAGCTCCCTCTAAATCCCCACACACATTTCCAAATTTCTTGGGATGGTTTACTCCTTTTGACCTTTCCCATCGCCTCCCCAGTTCATGGACTTCAAGCATTCTCATAACCTCATAACTTAAAGAAACAAAACAATAGTTTCATTATAAAACCCACTTAATATATTCGATAAGCCCAAGATTTTGGAACCTGCTTAGGGAAAGCAACAGGAGTACTTGATTTATCAAATGATGATCTAATAAGAAAAAAATGCCATCCC
Organism: Tadarida brasiliensis; assembly: GCA_030848825.1. Taxonomy (NCBI): domain Eukaryota; kingdom Metazoa; phylum Chordata; class Mammalia; order Chiroptera; family Molossidae; genus Tadarida; species Tadarida brasiliensis. Next base: position 69,098,772 of record CM061260.1, read on the forward strand.
ATACACCTTCAAGAAAACCTGTACAGACAGAAGGCTGAATGTTGCATGGAAGGAGTCACCGCTGTAAAGCCCAATGGTATCTCTAAAGGGGCGCCAGCAAGGAGCAAAATGTGATCGGGGCTCACAAGCAACTATACCGCTGTTACTCTTTATTTCTAGATATGAACACAGCTGATATGAATTTTTATGTTATGCTTTATGTAACCTATCATTAATGTTAATTTTATAGGAACTACTTTCTTCAATAAAGAAACTACTTTTTTTTTTAAATCCTCACCCGAGGGTATTTTTTCTCTTTATCTTCAGATAGAGTAGGAGGGGGAGGGAGGGAGAGAGAAGAAGAGAGAGAGAAACATTCACGTGAGAGGGACACATCGACTGACTGCCTCCTGCACGACCGGGGCCGGGGATGAACTGCAACCGAGGTACTTGCCCTTGGCTGGAATCAAACCCACGACTCACTGGTCCACAGACCGACACTCTACCTGCTGAGCCAAACCAGCCAGGGCAAGGAAACTACTTTTGAAGCACTATTGTTATAAAAGAACAAATGAGAAAGAGGGAAAAAGAATCCTTGTTTTGGCGTCACTTACCTCTCTGGCCACTGGGTGCCAGAGTAGATCTTCCTGAAGTCAGAGGTTCAGCCAGGCAGGGGACAACTAATTCACACCTGCTGTCTACCAAAGCATGAATGGTAAGAACACCAGGCGTCTAGTCATGTATGGGGCTTGATCCATTTAAAATACTTCCTCTCAACTATCTTTTCAAAAGAACTCAACAACTGTCTTCTTAATGTAGCCTGTGATGTCTAGGAAATAGCATATTTTTATTTATTTTTTGAAGAGCATGGATTTAGTTTTATTAAAGACACTTCAGGCCCAGCAGTGTGGCTCAGTGGTTGAGCGTTGACCCATGCACCAAGAGGTCGCCGGTTCCATTTCTGGTCAGGGCACATGCCCAGGTTGTGGGCCTGATCCCCAGAGGGGGGCATGCAGGAGGTGGCCAATCGATGTTCTCTCTCATCGATGATTCTCTCTCTCTCTCTCCCTCTCCCTTCCTCTCTCTCTCTTTAAAAAATCAATAAAGAAAAAAAAAAAGATACTTCAGGGTTCCCAAACCAAGGTCTAACCGGATTTGGATTGGGTTTTCATGGACTTAGTCTTGGTTTGGTTAAATTTGGATTTGTTTTTAGATTTGGACTTGATTTGGATTGGATCCAGATTTGACTGGGATTCCGTTTGGATTTTCACAGGTCTGTTTTCCATGACAGTAAAAGACTTCAGGTCTAACCTGAACTAGGTCTAACCTGAACTAGGTCTAACCTGAACAGCAACTAGACAAGCACGTACATCATGTCCTACAGATCCAAACTGTACTGTCCCCGGTACTATTCTGAGCCCGCTGGGAGGAAAGCGGGTATGGAAAAAACCCAGACATCATCCCCATTCCTGAACCTGAAAGTATTTCCCAATGTATCCCTACTCCACTGGCTTTTTAATGTTAATAATCTTACAGTTAAAAAAAAAAAAGTCCTTAAAATGCTCACTTAATAACAAGCCCCAGGTTATTGGTACTAACTTAGAGAAAGTAGAGAGAACATGATTTGCTATAATTCCTTTAAGCAACTGCTTTTATATATATATATTTTATTTTTTTTTATTTTGGTACATGCCCCTAGCGGGAACCGAACCCGGGACTCTCTGGTTGGCAGGCCAACGCTCCAACTGCTGAGCCAAACCAGCCAGGGCAACTGCTTTTATTTTTATTCTCTACTTTCACACCTCTCTCTATCTCTCTCTTATTTTGGGTTGTTAAAGGAAAGTATAATCATAATGTAACAGATTTTTATTGAGATTTGCTTTTCCGCTGCTGCTCCACCTACCTCCATTGACGTAAGCCTTGGAATTTAAAAAGCTAAATGTGACAGATTTTTCAAATTCCAGGCTCTGGAAACTGGAGATGAGTGAGATTCAGCAGCCTCTTCCCTTTTTTTAGTTCTTTATAGAGTGAGACTGTACCTAATGCAACTAAATTCTCAATCTGCATACAATGAATACAAAGATTAACATTAAAAGACATACTGAAATTTTATTAAAATTTCTAAGAAATTCTTTACCTTCATCAACAGAATCTGAAGTGCTGCTTTTGTCCAGAGAAAGATACTCGTTTTTATTCAAGTCCAGTGATTTTGAAGGCACTCCACTTAACCTCGTTTCTGAAGTTAGTGAAGGACTCTTTTTGGTCTGTTTCTCACTTTGGGCTTCCTCTTTCCCTAACTCCTGAAAGGCAAACAATCCAGTTTTAAAAAAACCACCAAATTATAGCCTTAGATTTTACAGTGAGATCTTTAATAATAAAGACATTGAAATATGTTTGAAAATGTGTTTATGTTTGCATCATTACATTTCCAATTCAGTCCATAAAACACTGGTAAATATTATATGTCATTCTAAAGTCATCTTCTTAAACAGTAATGAACAATAAACTTATGAAGAACATCATATAAAAAACTCAGAGAGAGTTAACATCATGGGAATCACTTAAGCAGAAGGGAAAGAAGGCCAAGAACAAAATAATGGAACTTTTGGTTCTTTGGGATGGGCAAGGGAGAGGAGTAAAACCCAGTTAAGTTTCCCCAGACGATACCTGCCCCATCATCTCAAGAAGAAAACTCACCCATCTCTCAAGACCAGTAACTAAAGGGGAAAGAGAAAGAAAATAGAGAGATAAAAGTCACATAAGAGTACAGTGGGGGAGAGAGGATTAAAAGGGAAAATTAATTTCACTGCAAACTCATAACACGGCTGTCTTTGCTGTGAAGGGACTAAGAGATTGGGCATGAAACTATATTCAAAATATGATGCTATCTACATTTTATGGGAATGCTTTAATAAAGATATATCATTTCTATAAAAAATTTAATAGTAGGCATTAAAGTATCAATGCTATTGCTAAGTTAGTATTCAAGTAGAATGGTATTATAATAAGGCTTAATAGAACAGTGTAAAAAATATAAATGATACAGCAAAGTACTTTCTTGCACTGTCTGTGCGTAAGCAGGCGAAAGAGAGCAGAACGCATAGACACAATCCTTCCACTTCCTGCCCATGAGCTCTCCGAGCAGCACTGAGCAGCAGAAGCACAGGGAGGACACAGGTTTCCACTGGCCACTCAGAAAGCGGAATAACAAGTGGGACTCAGGACACAATTTAATAAAGGATTAGACTATCCTAGTCGTAGGACTGATTCTTCAAGCAGCGGTTAATGCTAAAATCAAGATATGATTTATTTGGGAGTTCTACGCTGCAAAGCAACATGTTTCTTCAGCTGACCCAGGGCGTCTTTAACAGATGCTAAGTAGAGTATATTTCCACACATTTTTCTTCTGTTGTTTCGAATTAAGATATAGTTCCTATTACAAAGAATATAGATACAATACAGGAAAAGTAACAGTCAATAGCTTTGAGTGATTAACATCTCGACAATTTTTATTTCTTTGTATACTTGTCTAATTAACTGAATGTTTTACAGAGTATTAATTTTGTCCTGGCCGAGTGGCTCAGTTGGTTGGAGCATCGTCCTGTGCAGGTTTGATTCCCAGTCAGGACATATACCTAGGTTGTGGGTTCAATCCCCAGTCAGGGCACGTTCAGGAGGCAACTGATTGATGTTTCTCTCTCACATCAATGTTTCTCTCTCTCTCTCTCTCTCTTTCTCCCCCTTCCTCTCTCTCTAAAATCAATCAAAGCATATCCTTGGGTGAGGATTTTTAAAAAGAGAGTATTACTTTTATAACTTAAGAAAAATATATTTTCATCTGGGAAATATTTCTGACTTTCTGTTATTTCTAATTTAGTTGAAAGTGAAAATGAAATAAAGTGACATATTTGTTGATATCTGAGACTCTCACCATACTGCTCTTGAATGCAAAAGGACCGAACTTCTACATTACTTGTATTCCGTAACCTGAAAACATCTACACTACACATCAATGAATGTATGATCAATCTTAAAACATTAAGTTATTCCTCTGCATTCCATTCCTTTTCCTTAGAGAAAATATGACTTCCTTTAGGGACAAAACTAGAAGCAAAAACCAGCGGGTTAACTATTCCAAGAGCAAGTACAGAAGACATTGCTAAGGAGGCTACCGGAAACACTCAGGTAAGACTCGTAGTTCTGAGAACCAAGCCGTCTAAGTCAGATCTTTGTAAAAAGGTGAGGAAACTACGAGAAATCCTGTCCTGTTACATCCCAAAAATTGAGTGATTTGGTCTCCTCAGTGAAGACATACAAACAAAGCAGCATCCCAAATCACCTCCCTTGTGTCAGGAGGAAGTTCCTCAGGGTCTCCAAAAGGATCAGTTTTGTAAGAAACCCACAGCACAAAATCAGACTGAGATAGATCCCTGAAACAAGCTGATAACTTGGTGGGCTTTCACATAAATATAGTCTGTTTCAATGTTTTCCCAACATTTATTCACAGGAGATGCTGGGACCTCCGTGGGAGAAGGTAGAAAAGGTCCATGGCTGGCCACACATAGATTTGCCTTCAATTATCATATCTTATGGTTACTGAATACTTAATGTGTGCCAGGGACTGTTCAGAGCACTTTCACATACATTCATTCAATCCTTATAAATAGCTCTATAGGATATTATTGTCCTCATCTTCTAGGAGTTGAGAAAACAAAGGAAGTTGAAGTAATTAAATTAACTTACTTAAGGTCATACAGCAGATGGCAGAGGTAGGATTCAAAGTCAATGCTCTGCTCTAAACAAGACAATCAGCTTTAGTCCCAAACTGGCATCCCCAATCAAAACAAAAGCTCTACAGTAGGCCCAAAGTTAGCACTCAGAATGTGGTCTCCAAACACCATTCTTCACTAAAACTATAGCTCATTAGGAAAATGGCTGACACTAAGTCTGGGACAGAAAGTATACAAAATGTGCCTGGGACGTGTTCTTGTACCAGAAAGAAAGGAAACCATCAGAAATTATTGATCATTTCAAAGGGATAAAGGAGCCAATCTGAAGGGACTCAGAAGGGACAAACTGAGTATAAAAATTTTTTAAAAAGACTCCAAGTAAGCCCTGGCCGGTTTGGCTCAGCAGTTGGAGCATCGGCCCACGGTCCAGAGAGACCCGGGTTCGGTTCCCGCTAAGGGCACATACCTCGGTGGCAGTTTGTCCCTGGCCCTGGTTGGGGTCGTGTGGGTGGCAACCACTCGATGTGTCTCTTACATCGATGTTTCTCTCTCTCTCTCTTCCTCCCTCTCTCCCTCCTGCTCTGTCTGAAGATAAATGCAAGAATGTCCTCTGGAGAGGATTAAAAAAAAAAAAAAAGACTCCAAGTAATAGGAACTCATGGCAAAAATCAATAGGCTTACGATGATACTTGAAAAAATAAAGGCAGGAACTAACTAACTATGAAACCAGTGACTATCAGGATGTGCCTGCTTCAGTAGTTAGCTTGAGAAGCGTGTCCTTACTCCAGCACGCTGCTCAGGGTTCTCATCCCCCTTCAAAACAGACTCTACCACACACACCACCTCCTCTGGGGAAAATTATGTAACTATGACTTTCTCCACCTTATTATATTTTCAGTGATGTCTTCCCCTATAAACTGATGCTCTGTCTGGTAGCTCTGCACCATATCCAGCTCTGAACAGAACCACACATGTAGGTAACCTCTGCTACTTACAGACCTAAAACTCTTCTCGGAAAATAAAGGAGCAGACGGACATGTTAAGTTTTTAACATTTGGTATACTGTATTTTTATTTGATCTTACGTTATGATTAACACATGGCAGCATCAAATACGTTTTCAAAGGGGTATCACACACTAACCGCTTTTGGTGGATTTCCATCGATTGACTCTGTTTCTGACACCCGATTAATTGATTCACGGGTAAAACTGATTGACTTGGATAATTTTTCCTCTCTCTCCCCGCAATCGTCCAAGCTGCTTCTTTCTGGACTTCTGTAAGAAACACATCATTATGGAAATATGAACAAGGTTGCTGCCACACAAATATGTGATTTAGTCTCCTTACTGAGGACCTTTTCTATTATAAAGCATTATGACAACAAATGGTTTTTTCTAATGTAACAAATAAGCCTCTGCTTATAACACAGCTATCTTCTTACATCACATGCATATTGGCTTTATTTCTGAAGATCAGATGATGCTCATATGTGATCTTATACATTTCAGAAACCATTAAAATAATTAACCAAGTACAAGTGGCCATAACAGCAACAACAAAAAATGAATATTGCTTGTTTGATTTTCGTTGTGGACAACCACAAAGCTTCGAAAGGTACAGGGTGGATGTTGGAGTTGGATGCCAGCCAGCGCCTGAAGGCATGTGAAGATGTTCCTTCCCATCCCGTCCCAGCTGAGACGGCATCCTCCCCAGAAGTGGAAACTCCTGGTGTCTGAGCACAGAGCCATCAGTAAGTCCAAGCCCACTTCTTGCTCTTCTTATTCCTGAGAACCAGGTTTAAGGAACAGCTTTCAAATGGTCATCGGGACAAGACTACAATAAATGTCCTGGGACCTGCTTTTCATCTCTCAGGGAGCAAAGAGAAAGGAAATCTATTAAATATAAACAGAGCACAGCTGATCTAATTTCCAGTGCTCGATCTTACTGAGAAATTATCACTCCTGTGAATCACCGCAACACATAGATTTAGAGCTCTTCTAAAATAAAGTAGCAACCTGACATCTTAAGCCATATTATCCAGAGGAAGGAACAGAAACGTCAAAGGGCCTTTCAACTCTATTCTCCTCCATCCAAATAACACTTAGGTCTGCTACCAAGTCCCCTTTGGCCAGAGGAAGGGCAGGGCTCTGAGAAAATTGCAACATGCCCACCACCTGAATGTCTGAACCTAAGGATTTTTAAAAAAATATCCTCACCCAAGGATATTATTTCATTTATCTTCGGATAGAGTGGGAGGGAGGGAGGAAGGGAATGAGAGAGAGAGAGAGAGAAACATTGATTTGAGAGAAACACATCGATTGGTTGCCTCCTGCACGACCTTGACCAGGGCTAGGGACCAAACCACTATGGAGGAACATGTTCAGGACCAGAATCGAACCCGAGACTCTTTCGTCCATGGACTGATGCTTTAACCATCCAGCCAAATTGGCTATGGCTGAACTTAAGGATTTTAAGGATGGAGTTGAGTTGTGGAGACATGAAGAAAAAAGGAGGAAGTTCCTCTTAAAGGGCCTGTACAGACTTACTAGGACTCGCTCCCTCCAGGCTCCAGCACCAGGGAGGCAGCTTGAAGGGTGCCAGAGACATACAGGGAAGAACTGAGCTGTTTGGCATCAGGGCAAGAGCTGGAGAGGCAGCTTTGTCCTGGACAAATGTGCTGGCTGAGACCTGTGTTCCTTTGGTGAGCCCTTCCCCCACGGGGCAGGCATATAGCTGCCATATTTGGGACTCCAGCAACCTGGCTCACACTGTTTGCCCCACCCTGATGATTCCATGAGGCCCTGCACCACCCAACTTTCAGGCCCACCCAAGCTGTTTCCAGTGGCTTTACCATAGGATTGGCCTGTTTTGGACCCTGCTTCAGAGTTTCCTAAATTCTCTCAAACAAATAGCATCTGGCCTCAGCGAGCCTCATACCTCTCGTTAAGTGGCCCCAGGCCTGGCACTAGAAACAGCCAGCCTTGGTTCACAACTTGGCTTTTCCTGGGCACTTCCAAGCCCAGTACAAGAAGCAGCCATCGGCACATCACTTTGTAGCTTATGCCTGGTGGCCCCAGGTAGAACACAGGCAGAGGCTGACCTTGCCCCAGAGCCAACACACCCAGTGGACAGCTTCAGACCACATCAAAGCACCACCACCCAACCACCTCCACAAGTGACACACTCAAGGAGTGGACTCAGGGTACCAGAGCCCTGATGAAGTAAGCCTTGCTCTGTGTGGTGGGCCTGCACAGCTGAACCTCCAAGGGAGTCAGTGGTCAGTGCGCACAGTCAGTCCTTGCAGCTAATTAACCTGAGTAAATCCCTCCCATTGATGTGCCAACAGCAATCAAGACTCAATTACAACAGATGGGTGTACAATTTAAATGAGGGGTGCACCTCAAGGGCCCAGCTGGAGTGATCAGGGAGGCTATGCCACTGGACCCTACTACAGTAGGCCACCCTATGAAGCCTAGGAGACATAGCAACTCTACCTAATACACAGAAACAAGCACAGGGAAGCAGCCAAATTAGGAGACAAAGAAACATGTCCCAAATGAAAGAAAAGAACAAAACTCCAGGAAAAGAACTAAACAAAATGGAGATAAGCAATCTAACAGATGCAGAATTCAAAACACTAGTTATAAGGATGCTCAAGGAACTTAGTGACAACTTCAAGGAACTTAAGGAGAACTTCAAGGAACTTAGTGAGGTTCTCAAGAGCATAATAAAGGACCAGTCAGAAATGAAGGATGCACTAAATGAAATAAAGAATAATTTACAGAGAATTAATAGTGGAGTAGGTGAAGCTAAGAAGCAAACTGTCAATTTGGAATATAAGGAAGCAAAAAACAGCCAATCAGAACAGCAAAAAGAAAAAAGAATCCAAAAAAATGAGGATAGTGTAAGGAGCCTCTGGGACAACTTCAAGCATACCAACATTCGCATCATGGGGGTGCCAGGAGAAGAGAGAGAGCAAGACATTGAAAACATATTTGAAAAAATAACGACAGAATACTTCCCTAACTTGGTAAAGGAAACAGATATACAAGTCCAGAAAGCACAGAGAGCCCCAAACAAGATGAACCCAAAGGGGCCCACACCAAGACACATCATCATCAAAATGCCAAAGGTTGAAGAAAAGAGAGAATCTTAAAAGCAGCAAGAGAAAAGCAGTTAGTTACCTACAAGGGAGCTCCCATAAACTGTCAGCTGATTTCTTAAAAGAAACTTTGCAGGCCAGAAGGGAGTGGCAAGAAATATTCAAAGGGATGAAAAGCAAGGACCTACAACCAAGATTACTCTATCCTGAAAAGCTATCATTTAGAATTCATGGACATATCAAGAGTTTCCCAGACAAGAAAAGGCTAAAGGAGTTCATCACCACCAAACCAGTATTACATGAAATGTCAAAGGGTCTTCTTGAAGGAGAAGATAAAAAATATGAACAATAAAATGGCAATAAATATATATCTATCAACAATTGAATGTACAAAGCAAATGAACAAGCAGAACAGAAACAGCCTCATAGCCCTGGCCGGTTTGGCTCAGCGGTTAGAGCGTCGGCCTGTGGTCCAGAGAGACCCGGGTTCGGTTCCCGCTAAGGGCATGTACCTCGGTTGCAGTTTGTCCCCGGCCCTGGTTGGTCGTGCGGGTGGCAGCCATTCGATGTGTCCCTTTCATGTCGATGTTTCTCTCTCTCTCTCTCTCTTCCTCTCTCTCCCTCCCACTCTATCTGAACAAAAAATGAAAAAATGTCCTTGGGTGAGGATAAAAAAAAAAAGAAAAAGAAACAGCCTCATAGATATAAAGAACTTTTTGTTGGTTGCCAGATGGGAGGGAGTTTGTGGGGGATGGGTGAAAAAGGTGAAGGGATTAAGAAGTACAAATTGATTATTCGCAGATGGCATGATATTATACATAGAAAACCCTAAAGACTCCATCAAAAATCTACTAGACTTGACTGGCCTGTGTGGCTCAGTGGTTGAGCCTCGACCCATGCAGCAAGAGGTCACTGGTTCCATTCCCGGTCAGGACACATGCCCATGATGTGGGCCCGATCCCCACTGGGGGGCATGCAGGAGGCAGCCAGTTGATGTTCTCTCTCATCAATGTTTCTATCTTTCTCCCCCTCTCACTTTCTCTCTCTCTAAAATTAATAAAGGAAAAAAAATTTTTTTTAAATCTACTAGACTTAATAAATGAATTTGGCAAAGTAGCAGGATACAAAATTAACGTCAAGAAATCAATGGCATTCTTATACACCAATGATGAACTCAGAGAAAGAGAAACTAAAAAAAAATCCTATTTACCATTGCAGCAAAAAAACTAAGATACCTAGGAATACACTTAACCAAAGAAGTAAAGGACCTATTTACAGAAAACTACAAGACATTGAAAAAAGAAATAGAGGAAGATATAAAAAAGTGGAAGCACATACCTTGTTCATGGATTGGAAGAATTAACATCATTAAAATGTCCATACTACCCAAAGCAATCTATAGATTCAATGCAATCCCCATCAAAATACCAATGACATACTTCACAGAACTAGAATAAATACTTCAAAAGTTCATATGGAACCAAAAAAGACCCCGAATAGCCACAGCAATCTTGAAAAAGAAGGACAAAGTAGGTGGGATCACAATACCAGATATCAGGTTATACTACAAAGCTACTGTAATCAAAACAGCCTGGTACTGACACAAGAACAGGCATATAGATCAATGGAATAGAACAGAGAACCCAGAAATTAACCCAAAACATTATGCTCAATTCATATTAGACAAAGGTGGCAAGAGCATACAATGGAGTAGAGACAGACTCTTTAATAAATGGTGTTGGAAAAATTGGACAGCTATGTGCAAAAAAATGAAACTAGACTATCAACTTACCCCATACACAAGAATAAACTCAAAATGGATAAAAGACTTAAATGTGACTCGTGAATCCATAAAAATCCTAGAAGAAAATGTAGGCAACAAAATTTCAGACATCATACACAGCAGAATTTTCACTGATACAATGCCTAAGGCAAGAGAAACAAAGGAAAAAATGAACACATGGGACTACATCAAACTCAAAAGCTTCTGCACAGCAAAATAAACAACCATCAAAGTGGAAAGGGAACCCACTGTATGGGAGAGCATAATTGCCAATGATATACCAGATAAGGAGTTAATTTCCAAAATATATAGAGTGCTCATACAACTCAACAAAAGGAAGACAAAGAACCCAATTAAAAAATGGGCAGATGAGCTAAACAGACACCTCTCCAAATAGGACATACAAATGGCCAAGAGACATATGAAAAAATGCTCAACATCACTAATCATCAGAGAGATGCAAATTAAAACAAAGATGAGGTATCACCTCACACCAGCCATAATGGCTGCCATCAACAAGTCATCAAACAATAAGTGCTAGCAAGAGTGTGGAGAAAAGGGGACTCTAGTACACTGCTGGTGGGAATGCAGACTGGTGCAGCCACTATGGAAAACACTATGATGTTTCCTCAAAAAATTAAAAATTGAATTGCCATTTGACCCAATGATCCCACTTCTAGGAATATATCCTAAGAAGCCTGAAACACCAATCAGAAAGAATAGAAGTACCTCTATGTTCATAGCAGCACCATTTACAATCACCAAGATCTGGAAACAGCCCAAGTGTCCATTAATAGATGAGTGGATAAGAAAGCTGTGGTACATATACACAATGGAATACTATGCAGCTGTAAGAAAGAAAAATCTCTTATCCTTTGAGACATCATGGAGGGACCTCGAGAGTATTATGCTAAGCAAAATAAGCCAATCAGAGAAAGACAAATACCACATGATCTCACTTATTTGTGGAATATAATGAACAAGGTGGGCTGATGAATGAACTAGACCCAGAGACATAGAAAGGAGTATGGTTCAGACTGACAAACCTCAGAGTAGGGGGGGTGGGAAGGGGATGGATGGATGAACCAAAGAACTTATATGCATGTATGCATAACCAATGGACATAGACAACAACGCTAGCGGTGTGGGGGGCCAGGATGGGGAGGAGGGGGTCTGGGGGGGAAGGAGAAACATCTGTAACAAAAATAAATTAATAAAAATTGGAAAAAATAAATAAATTTATAAAAAGGAAGTACAAATTGGTTTTTAGACTGACGAACCTCAAAGGTAAGGGGGAAGGGGGGCTGGAAGAGATCAATCAAATAACTTCTATGCCTATATGCATAACCAATGGCCACAGACAACAGTGTGGGGAAGGCAGGAGGTGGGTGGGAGTGGCAAGGAGGGGTTCAATGGAGGCAAAAATGGGGGGACATCTGTAATACATTCAACAATAAAGATAAGTTTAAAAAAAAAGAAAAAAGGAGGAGGGAGAATGAAGGAGAGATTGAAAATGAAGAGAAGGAAGATGGAAAAGCTGAGGAAGTAAAGGTTTGAAACAGATATACTTCTTTTAGAGTCTGGAAGAATGGGAAAAGGAGAAGAGGGAATGAAGATTTCGCCACCTCTTTTCTTAGAAAGCACTCAATCACCAAGAAAATAGCAGCTTTTCTGCTGACTTCAAGAACTTGCACCTTAGAGTATATAAAGCAGCTGGCCAAAAAATATTCCTTCTCTGGCCGGTTTGGTTCAGCAGTTAGAGTGTCTTACCCCAAGGACCATCCCTAGTCGTAGTCGTGCAGGGAGCAACCAACCAATCGATGTGTCTCTCTCACACCGATGTTTCCCTCCCTCTCTGTCCCCCTTCCTTCCTTCTACACTGTCTGAAAATTAATGAAAAAAATATCCTTGGGTGAGGATTAACAACAACAACAAAAATTATTATTCTTTCTTCAAAGACTAGAAACTTTTTGAGTTGGCAGCGACCTTGGAGATCATCTAGTTTAACTGCCTCATTTCACAGATGAGAAAATTGTGGATCAGAAATGGTTAAGTGATTTGGTTGAGTTTGCTCAGTGACTTGGTGGCAGAGTCCAGACTAGAATCCAGATCTTCTTTACCACCATCCAAGGCTCTTTGCATTGTTATCAATTGCTTTTCTACCCAACTCCAGTACCTGAAAGAAGCTAACAAACTTGACAATAAGAGCAGTACAATAGAAATTTTTAACTTTACAGAAAACTAATAAAATATGCATGTGTTACCATGTAAAAAAGACTGTAAAATATTGATGCTTAATTGAAACACTATAAATAGGATCAGCATAATTAGAACACTAGAGTAAAAATCAAGACTTTTGAAAGATTTCCATCTTAAGATTTATCTGCTATAGAATTTTTAATAACAGTTTTATTGTTATAATTCACAAACCATAAAACTCACCCCATTTAAAGTACACAATACAGTGGTTTACAGAGTTGTGCAACCATCACCACTATCCACTTTTAGAACATTTTCATCACCCCAAAAAGAAACCCTGTACCCATTCGCAGTCACTTCCATTCTCCCTTCCTCCCTGCCCCTGGCAACTACTAATCTACTTTCTGTCTCTGTGGATTTTATGATTCTAGACTCCATTTCATATAAATGGAATCACACAGTATGTGGTCATTTGTGACTGGCTTCTTTCACTTAGCATAATGTTTGCTTTAGAATTTTAATGTATTATCCTCAGTTGTTTTCATTGCTATGACCTCAATTACCATTCTACAAAATGCACATTTACTTGTACAGGTTAATAAAAATGTCCACTCTTCCAAATGAATTCCCATCAGTCAAAAATAATCTCTCTCTACTCTGAATTTCTTTATCATATTATCTATTGTTCTTTTTGGCCCTTATCATTTTCAACCTTGTATTATAATTATTTGCATTCCCCATAGTACTATAATCTCCTTTCATTAACGCATTCTATATTTGTTGAGTGCCAACTACATCCCAAGCACTATGCTAGGGCATCCTTGAGGAAAAGTTGTAGTATCTTTATATCCTTCAAAATACCTACCAGCTAATTTACTTTCCTGTTACCTATAAACACAGAAATTTCACTAAGCACTTCTCCAGATCCTTAATAAAAATGTTTACTAAAACCACACTTTAAGTAAATCCTAGGTGACACAGTTACAAAGACCTATTTCGTATTTGCTTACCAATTTAGTGAACTCTTCACTGTCCTCACCACTCACACCATTCCAGCACAGAGAATGGAGGCAAATTTCACCCAATGGTGAATTCACAGAAATTCTGAATTAGTGAAGTTTAAAATAAATCTGCTTTGATTAATGATTAGTAAATCTTGACATTTCAAAACATCATTGTACCTTGGCTGTACGTTATCCTCAACCGACACGGCCAGGTTTTCCATCTCTTCGGCATTTAAGCCTAGCTCAGTGCCATAGTTCTGCTGGAGCAGCTGCCAGAACTCCTGTCTGGTCAAGCTCTGAAATGACAGAAAAATTACAGTGAGTATTGGAAAACGTAAGATAGTGTAACATAGTGATTCAAACATGAATTCTGAAGTCAGGATGACCTATTCTGCAGCTATCAGATGTATGACTTTGGTAGTTATTTGACCTTCACAGATGTCAAGTTTCTGTGTCTATAAAAATATGGGTTAACAGAACTTATCTGGCAGAGTTGGTACTGGGAATAAATAAAATAATGATGTTAAAGTATGTAATATAATAACTAATGAAAATGGAAGGAGAGATGTTGAAAATTTTCTTTTTATAAAATAATGTGTTCACGGTTTCTGGCAATTACTAATCTGCAATTTAAATTCTGCAATTCAACCAGTCTACCGTAACCACTGGATCACCATTCAGAGTTCTAATCATCAAACAGAACACATATTCTTAATCTATAATATATCTGAATATTTTAACTACTTTACTTTATTTTTCATATGTTTTTTTAGAGCGAGAGGAAGGGAGAGAGACATAGAAACATCAATGTGAGAGAGACACATCGATCAACTGCCTCCTGCATGCCCCACACAGGGGATCGAGCTCACAACCCGGGCATACGCCCCAACTGGGAATAGAACCGGGACCTCTCAGTCCATGGGACGATGCTCAGTCCACTGAGCCACACCAGCCAGGCTATTTTAACTATTTTTAAAACCTTACATAGCAGTAACCTTTAAATTATATTTTCCTAAAATATAAAATGCAAGAGGTTGGAATTCAGAATATTTTCTCTGATTTATTTTTAATAAAGCCCAGCTCATTCTTTCTTTGTAGGTATATCAGTGTTAAAGTCATTTTATACAAAAGAATCACATTACATAGCAAAACAAAAACAATAACAGTGTGATGATCAATGGTTTTGTGTCTAGAAACATTACTGATGGTTAATCACATGATTAAGCAAGGTAGAAAGAGGCAGCATAACAATAGAAGCAACTGTTAGCAAGATTCTTTATTTCTCATTCATTCAACAAATATTTACTTAGAACCTATCAAATGTGTAACACTGCGCTAGATGCTAAGGAGGATAAAATGCTCCCAAACAACTTATAGCATAGTTGAAGAAACACAGGAGACTTTTAAGTAAATTAAATATGACAAGCTATAATATTATTAGGTACTCAAGTACCGGTGGAATCAACACTGTAGTAAGAAATACTGTTGTGGGTTAGGGTGATCAGATAAGGCTCCATGTTGGAGAAGGGTCTTCATCTGAGCTGAGAGAAGGACATGAATGGGGAAAATGGAGAAATGAGAAAATCTGGGGAAAGGAAAACCAACATACAAACATAGAATTAATATATGCAGAACCTAAGTAATTTTGTTTTGAAGTCTAAAAATTTTAAGTTGGGAAATAGTAGGAATAAATATATAGAGATTTAATGGGCCCAAAACATACATGTGCCTTGAATTCCTCCCTGACATTCCCTATGACAAATACCACTTCCTTTTTTCATTCTCCTTGTTTCTTCTCTCTGACTAGTAGCTATGGTATCTTTGTTTGTTACATTACACTTGATGGCCTTCATTACATTTCATGGAACCTCAAAGAGATTAAGAACAAAATTTCTGCACTTTAGACCACTAGTTCCCAATTTGCCATGCCCAGACTACTAGGATTCTATTAAGAGTAGTAGATGAAAATTCAGATGATATTATCAGTATTTCAAAAGTCAAAAACATCTAAACGGTTACCTACAATACAGTTACTCAAGCTAAGTAAAATGTCAGGCCTCTCTCTTTGTTTGGGGCTGAATTATATTAAGCTAGAGTGGTTATGTCAGACTGATAATAAACTCTCATTGGAAATAATGTATGACTAATGAACAATAATGTTCTAACATTTTATTACTTAATATACACCATTTATTTGGTGGACAATAAGTCTTTTGAAGCATAGTGTCCATAGAAAAAAAAATGAAAAGGATCACTGGTGGTAGAAAAAGTTAAGGAACTACTGTCCTTGATCCTAAAGGCACCCCACACATTTTTTCTTACTTCCACTCCAGAAGAGCCATTTTGAACTATTTTTTCACAATAGCAGCTAGCTTATACTAATAATTAACTCACTCTTCTAAAGACATTATCTTTGAAATACTTTTAGTGTCATAAATGGATGGTTAACATTATAAAGAGAAACAAGCAATATTTCAATATACTTGTGGAATATTAACCTCTTTTAAAAACTCCTCTGAAATAATAGATATTAAACTACATCAAAACAGGCTGAAGCAAGTAGATAAACAAATGATAAATATTTAGACAACTTCCTAAGAGTGAAAGAAATGAAACTTATAAGTAAAAAAGTAACAACAGAAATTCAATTTTATTTGACTACACAAATAGCTGATTTAAATATATTGTCAAATACTATCAGGAAGTTAATAACAGGGTAATTTCAATATATTTTTTAATCTATTAGTTTTAAAAATATGTGTACATATAAAAGGTTAATGGAAAACAAAATAGAACTAACAACTCACCAGCTTATAGACTTCCTAATTTGTTAAAAATGACTTTTTCTTCAAAGTCACAAAAATGCAGTTACTGACAGCCGTGCTGAACATTCAAACATTGAAACATATACCCAGACTGATACTCATTGTTCTTTCAATAATCAGCAGCAGAATCAGAGTAAAGTAACCTTAAAAAACAACCTAGATTTTAAACAAAGGCTGACCACCTACCTGCAAACAATGGAGAGTCTCCCCGGTTCAGCCTGCAGAGTACTTTAACAAAATAAAGATGAACCAAGCAGTAATCAGATAAGGCTCAAAAGTCAGAAGATCAATTTCTGGCCCAGAAAGCTTTGTATTCTAAGTATGCTGCAAAGTCTTTATACCACAGCCGAGTTCCAAACATTCAATGACAACTATGTAAAATCACTGCCTCAATCTCCTAGTTTTGTTATGAGCATCTTTTCCTTACGAAAGACAAGTTGTATTGTAGTTTAAAGCACATTATTTGTCACTTCCTGGTTTGTAGTATCAGCATTCTTTCCAAGGTGGCAGGTCAGAATGCAGAATTGGAAGTTATACCTCACTCTACAGGTTCCTAAGCCACGCCTACTAGAAGAGATAGGTAAACAGGGTTTCATTAAAGAGACAGTCCCCAATTTCTTCTGATTAGAAACAATAAAATGCAAATGCAACTATCTTGCTTATGCTCAGTTGTGTAAAATGCCTGTTGCAATATTATTGTAATCTCATTTAAAAAATTAAATATATTAAGGGTTAAATTTTCTTCTCCATGCTAATACTTTCTATTTAATTCTGACAATGTCATTATTACTTCCTCTTATCACATTTCTTCAGTACTGATATAGCAGCCCCATCAGACTCCTTTACCATTATCAAAGATTAACCTCTTGAGTATCATAAATGAAATGTCAGAAAATAGCAAGAAGATGGGGCAATTCTAATAAACACACAGCACACCTTTCATCACTGAAAAGTTTACATCTTGATTACTCAACAATTCTTTTCTTTAAAAATATTTTTTACTTTATTCAGAATAATTTCTTATCAGGAACCTGGACTATAAAAAACACTATAGAGAGTCTCATCTAATAATTCCAATTTAATTCCCAGAAGAAAAATTTTCTTCTAAATGAAAAATCAAAGCTTGCCCTAATTTCTAGCTAGTTGCTCCATTTAATTTAGTAAGGTGTGTAGACATGACAAATGCTACTTGATGAACTGAAAAGATCTACCTTTTTGAGGGGGGTTGGGGGAGGGGTGCTAAAATCTAATCATTTTATTCAACAGGATGAGGAACCAAGGAGACAGTGGAGAATAGCACTCATTCAAACTGAAGAAAGCACACTGGGGGAAAGGACAAGGGGGGCTGGCTTCCACTGTCTAAAAATTCGTGCTTTTGACATGGTAGTTCTCACTGACTGAAACTATAGATAGATATCCTTATCCAACTATGGTAACCAAACAGCTATGAGAAAATGTACATTAACTGTACTGTAAATAATCTTTATACACTTTTTCTAAATATAAAAATTCTTATAGTAAACCACTGGTATATAGAGCAGAGCTAAATACAGAGTAGCTTTCAGAGGAGAAATAGAACCCAAGACTGAGCTTCAAGAAAGCCTGGCATGCAAAGGCTGCATAGAAGAGGAGTGGCCAGAAAAAGAATGAAGGAAATACCAGAAGGTAAGAGGAAATTCCAGAAGGAATGTCATGGGAATCAAGGAAAGAAGGTGTTGCACAACAGAGGGACTGTGCAATGGCGTGAAATGCTGCTGAAAGATCAAGTAAGGTAAGCACAGTAGGCAGAGGAGTGGAGCAGCCTGGCAAACCAGTTCACCATGACTAATACTAGTGATGGGGCAGGAGGGGAAAGGAGAAGAGAGGAGTGAGTGGGGAAGAGAGAAGCAGCCACATCACAAAGAGCCTCATATGCCATGCAAAAGAATACGGGCTTTACATTGTCAAAATATAAAAAGCCACTTACTAGTTTCACAGAGAAAAATAACAAGTTCAGAATTGGGTTGTTCTTTTTTTAGAGAGAGAGAAAGGGAGAGATAGAAACATCGATGTGAGAGAGAAACATTAATAGGCTGACTCTTGCACAACCCCCTACTGGGGATCAAGCCCACAACCTGGGCATGTGCCCTGACCAAGAATCGAACCGGGACCTCTCAGTCCACGGGACAACACTCAATCCACTGAACCACACCAGCTGGACCAGAATTGTGTTTTTAAAAGATACATTTTTGCCCTGGCCAGTATGGCTCAGCGGTTAGAGCGTCGGCCCACGGACCAATGAGTCACGGGTTCGATTCCGGTCAAGGGCACGTACCTCGGTTGCGGTTCATCCCCGGCCCTGGTCGGGTCGTGCAGGAGGCAACCAGTTGATGTGGCTCTATCACATCGATGTTTCTCTGTCTCTCTCTCTCCCTCCCTCCCACTCTATCTGATAATAGGTGGAAAAATATCCTCAGGTGAGGAAAAAAAATAAAAATACACTTTTTATGGGTATTTATCCGAAGAATATGAAAACACTAATTCAAAAATATTCATTGTGGCATTATTAGCAATAGCCAAGAGATGGAAGTAACCTAAGTGTCCACTGACAAATGAACAGATAAAGATGTGATATATAATATATATAGTATATATAAAGTATACTACTACTCAGCCATAAAAAGATAAAATAGATTTCAAAGTCAGGGAGTGTGATACTGTTAACTTTGTTCTTTTTTTTCTCAGAATTTCTTTGACTATTCAGGGTCTTTTGTGGTTCCATACCAATCTGATGGTTTTTTGTTCTATTTATTTTAAAAAATGCCACTGGGATTTTGATGGGGATTGCATTAAATCTCTGTATTGCTTTGGGTAATATGGCCATTTTAACCGTGTTGCAATTACAAACAGTTGTTTTTCCATTTCTTTCTCTGAAATTTCATTGTTAGTATATAGGAACACAGTGGATTTTTATACATTAATTTTGTATCCTGCAACTTTACAGTATGTATTTATTGTTTCTAATAGTTTTTTAGTATTTTGGTGGAGTTGTTAGGGTTTTCTATATAAAGAATCAATCGTAACAACATGGATGGATCTTGAGGGTATCATACTAAGTGAAATAAGTCAGATGGAAAAGGACAAAAACTACATCATTTCACTCATATGTGGAATATAAAGCAAAAAAGTAACAAACTAACAAGACAGAACAAACTCATAGATACAGACAACAGAATGGTGGTTACCAGAGGGAAAGTAGGGTGGGAGGAGGGTAAAATGGTTAAAGGGGGTCAAAAATATGGTAACGGAAGGAAACTAGACTTTTGGAAGTGAACACACAATAGAGTATACAGATATAAATTTATAATGTTGTACACCTGAAATTTTTTTTTAATCCTCACCCGAGGATATTTTTCTATTTATCATCAGATAGAGTGGGAGAGAGGGAGAGAGAGAAACATTGATGTGAGAGAGACACATCAATTGGCTGCCTCCCACAGGACCTGACCAGGGCCGGGGCCAAACCACAACAGAGGTTTGTGCCCTTGACCAGAATCAAACTCGAGACTCATTGGTCCAAGGACTGACGCTCTAACCGCTAAGCCAAACTGGCCAGGGCCACCTGAAATGTATATAATGTTACCTCAATAAAATTAATTAATTAATTAATTATACATTTTTAAAACTGCTACTACTTTGATAACAACTTAAAAAGACAGATTAGAATGCTAAAAAGAGGCAGGGAACTATTGTAATGGTTCAAGCTGAAAATGACGAGGGCTTTGGTGACCAACACAATATGCTTGGCGAAGAAGAGGCAAGAAACAAGGATGCATCCAGGGTTCCGGCTTGGGCAACGAGGTAGGAAGCACACTTCACTGACAAAGGAAAAATAGGTGGAGTTCTGCAAACCAAAACAAACAAACAAACAAAAAAAACAGAGAACAATACAAGAATCCAAATACTTCTACATTGCCAGGTTATTATATTGAAAATGTAACTAGAATAGCAATTTAACATTTATTTTTCCCAGGTAGGTTCGAATGCTGCACTTACTAGATTTATACTACTGGAAAACTTCTAGATTTCCAAGTAACTGCCAAAGAAGTGATCACTGGAGAGGGGCATAAGGAAGAAGAAAGGGATTAGATAAAGCTGAGAAGTCTGCAGGAGAAGACTGAATGACACTCTTCCGAAAGGTCTGCAAAGGTGATACCTTTGTAAACTGACCACTATTTGGAGAATGGCCTCAGCACTATCAGTGTCCTAGAACTGCACTCAGAGCAGCTGACTTAAGCCACACTCAGAAACGGCATAAACTCACTCAGTGGTAAATACACTAACACATAGTAGAGGAATGATCCTTTCTAGTCATGAAAAATCTTTCACTCCACATCATTTGTCCAGAGTGCCTGGATATCTTGGAAGTCAAAGATTAGTAATCAGAACTTTGCATGATAAGCATGGAAGCAGAGTAAAGGTAGACAGTTTTAAGGGATAATTACTTTGATGTCGGTGGGGCCTTATGATTCATCTCTGTACATGTCTCCAGTGATCAAAGTCTGCCTCTGTGACTCTACTTTTCTGTCCTAAATCCTAAATTCTTGGCCTAAGTCTAGCCAAGCCCCCTCAGACATATTCTTTATTTATACTAATAAAATCAATCAACTGTTTAAATTCTTTTTTTCTCCAAGACACCTGAGGAATGCTAGCAATTCCCAAAATAGAAGCTGGAGTGAAATGTATCAGAATTTGAAGAGGGTGGGTCTGTGTACACTGAAAAGTCTCCCCTCATCACCTCATCCCTAATTCTGACATGTGCCCCCTCCTCTGTCCTTAGGGAGTGAGTCTGAAAGCCATTCTGTCCCTTTACCTTAGAATTAAAAATGAGCCCTGGCTAGTTTGACTCAGCAGCTAGAGCATCAGCCCACAGACCAAAGAGTTGCAGGTTTGGTCCCTGGCCCTGGTTGGGGTTGTGCAGGAGGCAAGCAGTAGATGTGTCTCTCTCTCATTGATGTTTCTCTCTCTCCCTCCCTCCCTCCCTCCCACTCTGTCTGAAGATAAATGGGAAAAAAAATATATCCTCAGGTAAGAATTAAAAAAAAAAAGAATGCATATTTCTGCTCCATTAGGCCCTCGATTTAAATATCCATTCTCAAAATATATTCTTTTTTAAAAACGTATCTTTATTGTTGAAAGTATTACAGATGGGTTGACCTCAGAACAAGCTGCAGGCAGGACTGGAGTGAGGGTGAGTGTGTGAGAGTGTGAGCGAGTGTAAGAGAGAGTGCGAGTGGATGTGAGTGTGGATGAGCAACCGCACAGCAGTACGGAAACTTAGGGCAGATGGTTCTGGTGCTGTGAATGGGGGAGCAGCTGGCTACCGCTGTGTGCCTCTTGGCAGGGCACTTCTTCCTGCTTGGGGCTAGAAGGTCCCATCATTTTGAAAGATTCACTGGGTCCTCTCTGGGAGGAGGCAGCAGGGAGCAGCTAGGGCCCAGTGACTCATGGCCACCAGTGTACCTTGTACCATTGGACCAATGGCACCTACTGTGCCAACGCAGGCCAGTGCAGAGTAGCCACATTGTCAAGGCACCTGCTCCTGGCAGCAGCATAGGGGCTCTGGAGCCAAGAACCGCCCCCAGAAGCAGCATTAGCCAGCTCGGGAGCCAAGCACCACCCCTGACAGCAGCAGCAGCAGCAGCTGGCTCAGGAGTGGAGCCCCACCCTCAGCAGCAGCAGCAGAGCCATGGGAGTCGAGAACCGCCCTCAGCAGCAGCAGAGGCTCCAAAGCTAAGACCCATCCCCCAGCAGCAGCAGTAGCAGCACAGATCAGGAGCTGAGCCCTGCCCCCAGCAGCAGCAGCAGGAGCAGCAGCACCAACATGGATCAGGAGCCGAGACCTGCCAGGCAGCAGCAGTACCTGGGACCTGCACACCCCAGGAGCACACCAGCTGGACCCAGGCACCCCAGCAGTGTCCACACAACACACGAACATGAGCTGCCAGCAGTCAATCCTCCCAGACCCACAGCACAGAAGAGGTGCCAACTGGAGAGCCACTCACCAGAACAGACTGGGAGGCATAGCAGTATTACCTGATACACATCGACCTGCCTACACATCCCAACACGCCTCACCTGGCCTCAGACTACCAGACTGCTAACATGGTGAGACAAAGAACAAACCCCTAAATGAAAGAAAAGGAGGGATCACCAGAAAAGCAACTATATGCAATGGAGGCAAGCAGTTTGTCAGATAAAGAATTCAAAGCAATGGTTTTCAGGATGTCCAAACAACTTTGTGAGAACTACAAGCAACTTAATGAGAACTATATCAGGATTAAAAAAGAGGTAGAAACTATAAATAAAAATCAAGAGGAAATGAAGAATGACATAGCTGATATGAAAAATACTTTGGAAGGATTCAACAGTAGATTAGAAGAAGCTGAAAACTGAATTGGTGAGTTCGAAGACAAGGTAGAAAAATAACACCAATTACAGCAGCAAATGGAAAAAAAATTAAAAAGTAGGAGGAGAGTTTAAGGGAGCTTTGGGACAACATGAAACATAACAACATTTGTATCATAGGGGTACTAGAAGAAGAATTAGAGAAAAGAATAAAGAATCTGTTTGAAGAAATAATGACAGGAAACTTCCCTAACCTGGTGAAGGAAAAACTTACTCAAGTCCAGGAAACACAGGAAGTCCCAATCAAGATGAACCCAAAATGACCCACATCTAGACACATTATAATTAAAATGGCAACCATTAAAACAAAGAAAGAATCTTACTGGCAGCAAGAGAAAGTCAAAAAGTTACCTACTAGGGAGCTCCCATTAGACTGTCAGCTGATTTCTCAATAGAAACACTGCAGGCCAGAAGGGAGTGGCATGAAGTACACAAAGTAATTAAAAGCAAGGGTCTGAATCCAAGACTACTCTATCCAGCAAGGCTATCATTCAAAATTGAAGGTGAAATAAAGATCTTCACAGACAAAACAAGGCTACAGGAATTTACTACCACCAAACCAGCACTGCAAGAAATGCTAAAGAGACTGTTGTAGAAGAAGAAACACAGAGAGAGGAACCCAGGCATAAAGAATAAAAATGGCAACAAATAAGCACCTATCAATAATAACCTTAATTGTAAATGGCTTAAGTGCTCCAATCAAAAGATATAGGGTAGCTGACTGGATAAGAAAACATGACCCATATATACAACCCACCTCACAACAAAAGACTCACGCAGGATGAAAGTAATGGGATAGAAAAAAATTTCCATGCAAATGAAAATGAAAAACAGCTGGTGTAGCAATACTCATATCTGATAAGATAGACTTCAAAATGAAGGCCATAAAAAGAGACAAAGAAGGTCACTACATAATATTAAAGGATCAATCCAACAAGAAGATATAACCCTGGAAAACATATATGCACCGAATATAGAAGCACCAAAATATATTTAAAAACTTCTGGAGGACTTCCAGAGAAGAGATCAACAGCATTTCAATCACAGTAGGGGACTTTAACACCTCATCGATATCACTGGATAGAACTTCTAGACAAAAATTAACAAGGAAACAGAGACCCTAAATGATGCACTAGATCAACTGGATTTAATTGATATTTACAGAACATTTCACCTCAAAGCTACAGAATATACATTCTTCTCAAGTGCACATAGACATTCTCAAACATAGACCTCATGTTAGGACACAAACTAAGTCTCTACAAGTTCAAGAAGATTGAAATCATATCAAGCATCTTCTCAGATCACAATGGCATGAAACTATAAATCAATTACAATAAAAACACTCAAAAACATTCAAACACATGTAGGCTAAATAGCATGTTATTGAACAATGAATGGGTTACCAACGAGATCAAGAAATAAATCAAAGGATTTCCGGTCAAGATGGAGGCATAGTTAAAAAGTGCAGAGACTTCCGGTCAAGATGGCGACGTAGGTAAATAGGGTACTCGCTTCCTCCCATAACCACATCAAAATTACAACTAAACTACAGAACAACCATCACTCAGAACCACCTGAAATCGAGCTGAATGGAAGTCCTACAACTATGAAATTAAAGAAGCAGCCACACTGAGACTGGTAGGAGGGGCAGAGGAACGGACTGGTCACACATCTACATGTGGCAGGTAAAAATCCTCCTGGATACCTCAGCTGTGAAGGTCCTCCCTGAGGAGAGAGGGGTCCCACACCAAGCCCCCAGCTCAGGGTTCCAGTGCCAGGAAGAGAAGTCCCATAACTTCTGGCTGTAAAACCAGCGAGAACTGAGGCTGAGGGAGGCTGAGGCTTCTGGAGTCCCAGGCAGCTCCTCTTAAAGGGCCCACGCACGGACTTACACAGACCTGCTCCCTCCAGGCTCCAGCACTGGGGAGGCAGCTTGAAAGGCACCAGAGACATACAGGGAAGAACTGAGTTGTTTGGCATTGGGGTGAGAGTTGGAGAGGCAGCTTTCTCCCAGACAGATGTGTTGGTGGAGACAGCTGTTCATTTGGTGAGCCCTTCCCCCACGGGGCCAGCAGACAGGTGCCTTAGCAGGGACTCCAGAAACCTGGCTCACACTGTTTGCCCCACCCTGATGATTCCCTGAGGCCCTGCACCACCCAACTTTCAGGCCCACCCAAGCTGTTTCCAGTGGCTTTACCATAGGATTGGCCTGTCTTGGCTCCTGCTTTAGATTTTCCTTAATTCTCTCAAACAAACAGCATCTGGACTCAGCGAGCTCCATACCTCTCGCTAAGTGGCCCCAGGCCTGGCACTAGAAGCAGCCAGCCTTGGTTCACAGCTTAGCTTTTCCTGGGTACCTCCAAGCCCAACACAAGAAGCAGCCATCTGTAGATCACTTTGTAGCTTATGCCTGGTGGCCCTGGTAGAACACAGGCAGTGGCTGACTTTGCCCCAGAGCCAACACACCCAGTGGACAGCTTCAGACCATGTCACAGCACGACCACCCAACCACCTCAACAAGTGACACACTCAAGGATTGGACTCAGTGGGTACCAGAGCCCTGCTGAAGTAAGTCTTGCTCTGTGTGGTGGGCCTCTGCACAGCTGATGCTCCAAGGTAGTCAGAGGTCAGTGGTCAGTGGTTATCGGGCACAGCCAGTTCTTGCAGGTGATCAGCCTCAGTAAATCCCGCCCATTGATGTGCCAATAGCAATCAAGAATCAATTACAACAGAAGGGTATAGAGTACAAATGAGGGGTGTGTGTACCTTGAGGGCCCAGCTTGAGTGATCAGGGAGGCTGTGCCACTGGACACAAAGTAGAACTTGTATCATTTTCATTTACAGAGGAGGAAACTGAGATTTAGATAAGTTATTAGGCCAAAGGTACATACCTAGTAAGTGGCAGAGGACTTTGGTTAACCATGCAGTCACTAGCAAGAGTCAACTAGTTGCAGTTAAATCTGAGAATCCATGTAACCAATAGATAAATATAAAGCATTTTTGCTGGTGAGGATGTGGAGAAAAGGGAATCCTAGTACACTGCTGGTGGGAATGCAGACTGGTACAGCCCTATGCAAAACAGTATGGAATTTTCTTTAAAAAATTAAAAAACAAACTGCCATTTGACCCAGTGATCCCACTTCTAGGAATATATCCTAAGAATCCTGAAATACCAATCAGAAAGAATATATTCACCTCTGTGTTCATAGCCGTGCTATTTATAATAGCGATCTCAAAATATACCCTTAAATTTCCAGGAAGAGCTAGCTTTCCACTAGCCCCCACGTACTGGCAAGAGAGACCACTATTATCTAAGAAAAAAATAGTGCAAAAAGAACATTTTGATTCTGTACACACCCTGCCTATATTATTAGTATTAGTAATCCTAAATCCAACAATAACACCACTAGAAATATAAAAGGAGTAAAATTAAAGACTGAGCTTTAACCAAAAATCTTTTAAGTTTTAAGTCTCGTTAAAACTAACAACCTTATATTATATATACAACCTATTTTCTCAGTAATTCAAGAATGTAGAAAATAAGATTTCTTTGGCAATTGAAGATAGTTTAGTGTTTCAA
Source organism: Tadarida brasiliensis (assembly GCA_030848825.1). Lineage (NCBI taxonomy): Eukaryota > Metazoa > Chordata > Mammalia > Chiroptera > Molossidae > Tadarida > Tadarida brasiliensis. The sequence continues at coordinate 69,125,425 of CM061260.1, forward strand.
AATAATCATTTGTTCTCACGGCACATACAGGTTTAAGAAATTGAGTTAAATGAACAAAGAAGTTAGAGCATACTCTCAATGTTGTTTCTGCAACTAAATTCCTGTCTGTTTTCTCCCCATCCTTTGCCTTGTCCTTGAGCAGAGAATTGAAAATGTCTTAAGTGGAGTAATTATCTGGAATCTAAATCATTGAAATTCCACTAAACTGAGTTACTCAAAAGCTATTTACCGAGCACTGGCTATGTGTAATATAACCCTATAACTTATTGTCCGAACTGGCATACTTGAGAATAAAGGGAGCACTGCTGATATTAACATTGACAGAGGCTTAAACCCAGACAGTGCCCAACTGTACTGGGTTAACCAAGATGTATGCCAAAACAGCTATGAAGTAAACACTGAACTTGTCACTGGACACACACAGACATGGTCCTTACCCTCAAGGAATTTTTTGTGAAGCAAGAAGAAAGAAGTAGAACAGTGAATGATCATTGCAATGAGTGTCATAAAGGAGAAGTGCAGGATGTTATAGGAAGGTGAAAGAATGGACCTGACTTTAGTTTCACTAACGAGTTTCAGTTAGAAGTTGGGGTGGGAAAGAACCAGACAGAATGATTGTGTTTGAAGACCTAGTGCAGTGGAGAGGGGGTGGGGGGTTGGGGGCTGGGGGGAGGGCAGAACATTTAAGAACAGGGAAGGTGCACTGAGATGAGGCTGGAGTAGTGGGCTGGTCCCTATACAAAATCTTAGATTTTTATTCCAAGGAAAATGGGTATTAAGCAGGAAGCTAATATTAGCAGGTATACATTTTTAAAAACGGATACATTTGGTTCTTGTAGCATTCAGAGGTCAAAAAACTGTTTCTTGGCCGGTTTAGCCCTGGCCGGTTTGGCTCAGCAGTTGGAGCGTCGGCCTGCAGACCTGAGAGTCCCAGGTTCGGTTCCCGCTAGGGGCACGTACCCAAAAAAAAAAGGCCATACAGTAAATATTTTAGGCTTTGTGGGCTATTGGGTAGCAACTCCTCAGCTCTCTCTGCTGTTGCAGTGGGAAAGCAGCCACAGACAATACATAAACAAATGAGAGTGGCTGTGTTCCAGTAAAACTTTATTGTTGGACACTGAAATTTGAATTTCATACAATCGTGTCATAAAATATAATTCTTCTTTTGATTTTTAAAAAAACCATTAGGAATGTAAAACAGCCCTGGCCGGTTTGGCTCAGCAGTTAGAACAGGTGCCCTCGGACCAAAGAGTATCGGGTTTGATTCCGGTCAAGGGCACGTACCTCAGTTGTGGTTCTGTCCCCAGCCCTGGTCGGGGTTGTGCGTGAGGCAACCAATCAATGTGTCTTTCTCTCACCCATGTTTCTCTTTCTCTCTCTCTCTCCCCCTCCCTCCCTCCCACTCTATCTGAAGACAAATGGAAAAATATCCTCGGGTGAGGATTTTTTTAAAAAGACTGTAAAACCATTTCTACTTTGCGAACCATACAAAAACAGGTGGCAACACTGGCCGTGGCACAGAACATAGAAGCGGCAGGGCTCACACTAAACAAAACAGCTGAGGGGTAGGGTGGGGAAGGGCCTAGAGACTTCTCTTAAACCATGGCTGCACAGTTCTTCACAAAAGACAAAGTGTCAATTGTTTGTATCAAAGAACGGAGCTGCCACTATCATCTGGCCTCACAAATCCCAGATACTCAATGTCTAGAAAAAGGATGCTAAACTTAGATTGTGAACTAAGCTTAAGTGCTATAAATTACTGCTTGAATGACCACAGTGACCGTTTAAACACATCTACACATTGAGGACTTATGCTAAGCTAAGTTGGATATCTGAAATAAATTATACTTCCTGAAGCAAAGCATCAGAGGTACCTCATGAATGAAAAAACATTACCTTTAAAAGCATTATTTCTCAAAGGCACCATATTTGCCTCCAGCTTTTCCCCCTATTGTAGATTTATTTTATTGGAGAAATACACACACGCGTGCGCACACGCGTGCGCGCGCACACACACACACACACACACAGAATTTTAAAATAATTTTGTTGTATTTACCTTAATTGAATAATCTTTTTCTAGATTAATTTGCTTTGTTTTTAAGGCCTTCTCATGTAAGAAGTAAGGAAAGTAAAACATATTTACTTTTACTCTCAGATTCCCTAAGTAAACATGAATAGAATATTTTGAAATTAAATTCTCTAAAAATATTTTGACTATATATAAAATGTATTATTCAAATTACTTATTTTTTTTCCTTTATTGATTTTAGAGAGAGAGGAAGTGAGAGGGAGAGAGAGACAGAAACATCGACGAGAGGGAACATCGATTGGCCGCCTCCTGCATGTACCCCACTGGGAATTGGGCCCACAACCTGGGCATGTTCCCTGACTGAGGATAGAACCTGCGACCTCTTGGTACATGGGTCCACACTCAACCACTGAGCCACATCGGCCAGGCTCCAAGCCATTATTTTTGAAATAACAGTTCTATTGAGCTATAATTCACATACCATAAAATTCAGAAGTTTTTAAATTAAAAATGGAACTGTCATTTGACTTAGTGATCCCACATCTAGAAATATATCCTAAGAATCCTGAAACACCAATCAGAAGGAATATATACACCCCTATGTTATAGCAGTGCTATTTATAATAGCTACTATCTGGAAACAGCATAAGTGCCCATCAGTGATGAGTGGATAAAAAAGCTGTGGTACACTTACACAATGCAGCTGTAAGAAAGATCTCTTACCCTTTGAGATGACACGGAAGGACCTGGAAAGTATTATGCTAAGCGAAATAGGCCAGTCAGAGAAAGACAAGTACCACATGAACTCACTTATTTGTGGAATATAATGAACAAAATAAGCTAACAATCAAAATAGAACCAGAGACATGGAAGTAGGGAACAGACTGACAAACCTCAGAGGGAAGGGGGGTGGGGGGGGGGGGGGGGGGCTGGGAAGAGAGAAACCAAAGAACTTACATGCATATATATATATAACCAATGGACACAGACAATAGTGTGGGGAAGGCAGGAGGGGAGCGGGGAGGAGGATGTCAATGGGGGGGAAATGCGGGGACATCTGTAATATATTCAACAATAAAGATTTAAAAAAAAATTTTTAATATAAAATTTCAGAAGTCTTTAGCATATTCAGAGTTTAGCATATACAACTATCACCACTAATTTTAGAAATTTTTCATCAACCCAAAAGATACCCAAGTCCATTAGCAGTCATTCCTCATTCCTCCCTCGTCCTGGTAACAAAATTTTTTTTTAAATTTCTATGAATCTACCTATTCTGGACATCTCATAAAAATAGAATCATATAATGTTTTCTTTGGGGCTGGTTTTTTCACATGGCATAATGCTTCATGGTTCACCTCTGTCGTAACATGTATCAGTACTTCACTCCTTTTTATAGCTGAATGGTATGATTATACATTTTGTTTATTCATTCATCAGTCGATGGACATTTCAGATGTTTCCACTTTTTGGCTAGTATGAATAATGCTATGAACATCTGAGTGTAAGTTTCTAGTAAACATATGTGTTCGACTCTTTTGCATAGGGTGATGAGGGTGGGCCTTTAGTGCCATATATAAAAAGACACCAGAGAGTTTGTTCTCTCCCTCTCTCTCTCTTGCTGTCAAGTGGCAGCAAGAAGGCAGCCATTTATGTCAGAAAGTGTTCTCACCAGAACCCAACCATACTGGCATCCTGACCTCAGACTTCCAGACTCCACAACTATGAGAAAATAAATTTCTGATGTTTAAGCCACCCAGCCTATGGCATTTTGTTATGGCAGCCTGAACTAAGATAAAGGTCACAAGGGTGAGGCCCTAGTGCCATAGAACAAGAGGAAGACACACCAGGAGTGCGCATGAACGGAGGTGAAGCCATGTGAGGACACAGTGAGAAGGCTGCCAGCCAACGAGAGCAGTCACATCAGAAATTCACCCTGCTGGCACCATAATCTTGGACCTCTAGCATATAATCTTTTCTGATGTTGCTGGATTTGGTTTGCTAACATTTTGTTGAGGATTTTTGTTTTTATATTCATAGACATAATGAACATAAACACTGTAGTTTTCTTGTGATGTTCTCTGTCTGATTTTGTCATCAAGGTAATACTGGCCTCATAGGTAATACTGGTTTGGGAAGTGCTTCCCCCTCTTCTATTTTTGGAATACTTTGTGAAGGGTTGGTGTCAATTGCACTGTAAACTTTTGGCAGAATTCACCAATGAAGCCATCTGGGCCTGGGCTTTTCTTTGTGGGTAGATTTTTATTTTTATTTTTTTATTGATTCAGTCTCTTTCCTGCTATCAGTCTATTCAGATTTTCTATTTCTACTTGAATTAGTTTCAATAGTTTGTGACTTTCTAGGTTTTTGTCCATTTCATTTAGGTTAATGAATTTGCTGGTCAATTTAACTAAAGGTTTGTCCATTTTGTTGATCTTTTCAAAGAAAGAACTTTGGGTTGTATTGATTGTTTTTATTTTTCTACTATCTATTCCATTCATTTCTGTTCTAAAATTTGTTAGTTCCTTGCTTCTATTTACTTTGAGTTTAGTTTGTTCTCTTTTTTTTTAATTTTTAATTTTATTTTAGAAACTGGGAGGGAGCGAGGGGGAGAAAGAGGGAGAGGGTGAGAGAGAGAGAGAGAGAAACATCAATGTGAGAGACAAACGTCGAATGGTTGCCTCCTGCATGTGCCCCAACCAAGGATCAAACCCGAAACCTAGGTATATGCCCTGACTAGGAATCGAACTCGCCACTTTTTGGTGTAAAGGACGACACCCAACCAAGTGAGCCATACTGGCCTGGACTCCTTTTTCTTTCTTAAGGTGGAAAGTTAGTCTATTGATTTGAGATCATCCTTTTTTAATATAGGTGTTTTTTTATTTTGTTTTTTATGTTTTTATTGATTTTTGAGACAGAGAGAGAAACATCGATGTGAGAGAAATACATGGATCGGGTGCCTCCTGCTCGCCCCCTACTGGGGATTGAGCCCACAACCCAGGCATGTGCCCTGACCGTGAATCGAACCGGGACCTCTCAGTCCAGGGGATGACGCTCAATCCACTAAGCCACACAGGCCAGGCTAGGTGGTGTTTTAAAAATATTTTTAAAATTGATTTTTAGAGAGAGAAGGAGGGGAGAGAGTGAGAGACAGACAGAGAGAGAGAGACACTGATTCCTTGCTTCACCTATCCATTAATTCATTGGTTGATTCCCTTATGTGCCCTGACCAGGGATCAAACCCACAACCTTGGCGTATAGGGAGGATGCTCTAACCAACCAAGCTACCCAGCCAAGGCTTAATATAGGTGTTTATAGTTATAAATCCCCCTCTAAGCACTGCTTTAGCTGTATCTCTTAAGTTTTAGTATGTGTGTTTTTATTTTCAATTAACTCAAAGTATTTTCTAATTTCCTTTAAGATTTTTTCTTTCACCCAGTTATTTAGGAGCGTTCTGTTTAATATCTACTTTTTGTGAATTTCCCAGGTGTCCTTTTGCTATTTATTTCTAACTTAATTCCACTGTGGACAGAGAGTATATTTTGTATTATTTCAATCCTTCTGAATACATTAAAGCTTGTTTTATGACCTGGCATATAGTCTATCCTGGAGAATGTTTCATGTGTACTTGAGAAGGACGTGTATTCTGTTTTGAGTGGAGTGTCCCATAGATGTCTTTTTATTAGCTCTAGTTAGCTTACAGTTTTGTTCAAGTCTTCCATTTCCTTGTTGATCTTCTGTCTGGTTGTGTTATCCATCACTGAAAGTGACGTATTAAAAGCTCTAACTATTATTGTTGGATTATCTATTTCTCCATTCAATTCTGACAGTTTTTGTTTCATGTATTTTAGGGCTCTGTTATTAGGTGCATATAAATCTACAATTGTTATAAATTCTAGATAGATTTATCCTTTTATTATTATAAAACATTCTTCCTTGTCTCTATTAATTTTTGTCTTAAAGTCTATTTTGTCTGATACAGTCTAGCTCTATCGTCTAGCTCTCTTTTGGTTGTCTGTACGGTATATATTTTTCCATCCTTATATGTTTCATCTGTTTATGCCTTTAAATCTAATGTGTCTCTTATATACAGCATATAATCCAATCATGTTTTTTTTTCATTCATTCTGCCTGCCTCTGTCTTCTGTTGAAGTGTTTAATCCATTTAACAATTTAATGTAATGCCTGCAGTTCTGCTAATTTTTTCTCTGTGTCATGTCTTTTTTGCCCTTCTATTTCTCCATTACTGCCTTGTTATGTGTTAAATAAATAGTTCTAGTGTACCGTTTAAATTCCTTTAATGTTTCTTTTACTATATTTCTAAAGTTATTTTCTTGGTGGTTACCCTGGGGATTACAATTAATATCTTAACTCATAACTATGGATTTTGTCTATGGATTTTGTTTTGCTTCAAGTTTCTTCTTGGAATTTTTTTTTTTAATCCTCACCTGAGGATATTTTTCTATTTATCTTCTGATAGAGTGGGAGGGAGGGAGAAAGAGAAACATCAACATGAGAGGGATACATCCACCAGTTGCCTCCCGCACGACCCCGACCAGGGCCAAGGACGAACCGCAACCGAGGTACGTGCCCCGGACCGGAATCGAACCCGCGACTCTTTGGTCCAAGGGTCGACGCTCTAACCGCTAAGCCAAACCAGCCAGGGCTCTTCTTGGAATTTAAACAGTCTAGTCAAAATTAACTCCAGAAAAAATAAAAAGGAGCTTTTCAACTCACAAACAGTGTTTAGGTACACTCTGGGAAGTTGCTATTATAACAAGTACCTGCCTCTGGTATGAACACTTACCTTGTCTAACAGTGCGTTCTGCCACAATCTAAAGATACTGAGGTAACTTCTATCCCTGGCTCCAAAAGATGTAAAGAAAAACTGAAAAGAAAAATAGTAGGATAACTTTAGTGTCATTTTAAAAAGGGGGAAAGTATCTGTCATGAAGGTCTGTTGGCACTTGCTATGGTCAAAGCTAGTAGGTCACCATTTGCCTACTTGATATACTATTTTTGTTTAACTTTTGCTTCAATAGACAAAATAACAGGTACATGGTGCATGAACCAGGTGTCTTTCAAAATGTATCTTACAGCAAATACAATTTTATCAATATTTACTAGGGATAGGAGCTGGAAATAGGTAGCTTGTTATGTTCATCATAGTTTAACTATGAAAATCAATCTAAATTTATGAAAAAAATTAAAATTTTATTTATTCTGAACTTTGCAAAGAAATGTGATTTGGTAGTCATTTGAGACAAGTACATAGAAAGAATAAGAAAAAATACAGTGGATTTCAGAGACAATTTTTTTTTTAATCCTTACCCGAGGACATTTTTTCATCTATCTTCAGAGTGGGAGGGAGAGAGAGAGAGAGAGAAACATCGCTGTGAGAGAGACACATCGACTGGTTGCCTGCCACACAACCCTGACCAGGGCTGGGGATGAACCGCAACCAAAGTACATGCCCGTGACCAGAATTGAACCCACGACTCTTTGATCCATGGGCCGATGCTCTAACTGCTGAGCCAAACCGACCAGGGCTTCAGCAATAAATTTTAAGGATCTTAATTTAAAATTATATCATCTTTCATAGTCTTCTCAAAAATCTAGAAATACCTAATCTCTGCTAATTATAGCTATAAAACACCCATATTAACAATAAACATTGCTTTGAATTTTGTACAAGAAAAACAGTATGTTTCAATCTATAATTCTATGTTTGTGTTTAGCCCTATTTCTTCCTATGTATTTAAGTGGATTTTTGCAAAGTCACATTTTAAAATAGGATTTTACTAGAAAATCAGACAAGTGGCAGCACTAAATACAGTTTCTCAGTGTGTCATCTCTTCCATTTCCCTTTTTAGTGACTTTTTATGATTAAATGCTTATTTTTAGGACTGAGAAAGCTTAGTTTTATGTCTGATTTATTAAATTAAATATCAAACTAATAATATTTCATATGTTTACATTTTTCATACAAAGATGTTAAAGTGTAATTTTCCAATTAATAAATTGAAACCTTGCTATATAATAGTCTCCATAAAGCAAAACTTTTTTAAAATTTTTTTTTTTTTATCCTCACCCAAGGACATTTTTGCATTTTGTGTTTTAGATAGAGTGGGAGGGAGAGAGAGGAAGAGAGAGAGAGAGAGGGAGAGAAACATCGATGTGAAAGGGACATATCGAGTGGCTGCCTCCCACATGACCCAAACAGGGCCAGGGACAAACTGCAACCGAGGTATGCGCCCCTAGCGGGAACCGAACCCGGGTCTCTCTGGACCGCAGGCCGACGCTCTAACTGCAGAGCCAAACCGGCCAGGGCAAGCAAAACTTTTTATAATAAGACTATAGCTAAGAACTCCTTCAAATTGGATTATATATTCATAATATGTGACCTAATGTCACACACAGAGCCCTAATCAATTTTCCAGGTGGGTATAGAAAGATTCTTCATATATCTCCACTAAGCAATGGCAAATATTATAGGTGGATAATAAAAATGATGGCAATTAAAGATAACTGCCATCCTAAAAAAAATTATAATGATCATGTGTTTACTTGTATGCTACCCAAACCTCTGTTCACCAGAATCATTTGTTTTTATTAGTTGCTACTGTGCATAAAAAATAATTATAGAATTATTAAGGTATTAGAAATAATAAGGATGTTTTGCTAATGTTTACCCTATCTCCTTCTGATAATGAAGAAACGATAAAGATGAGAGAAAGTTCTCTTTAAACTATAAAGTACAAAAAATGTGAGCAGGCATTTAAAGTTAATCATCAAGCCTGGTCAGTGTGGCTCAGTGGCTCGAGCGTTGTCCCATGGACTGAGAGGTCCTGGTTCAGTTCTTGTCAGGGCACATGCCCAGGTTGTGGGCTCCATCCCCAGTGGGGGGTATGCAGGAGGCAGCCAGTCAATGTTTCTCACATTGATGTTTCTATCTCTTCCTTCCTCTCTCTCTAAAAAAAGCAATAAAAACATATTTAACAACAAAAAATTAAAAATTAAAAATGAAGTTAATCATTAATAAGTATTTAAGTATACAGAAATCTAGTATGAAATTCAATGTATCTCGATTAGATATTCCTAACTCCAAGAATTGCTTATATTCCCAACACTGGTGATCAGTTCGAGGCAGATTTTCTCCACATTATGTAATAAGGCAAAGGTAGAAACGTTTCTCACCTTTTCACCCTCTGTAGCGATCTGGATAGCATTTGGGATAAGTCGGGCAGTTTTCTCCTTGGTCATGAAGGTTATATTCTTTAAAGCAATAGAAATCTAAACACACAAAAGAATGAAAAAATTGCAAAATGGATTTTTTCATAGTACAACACAAAATACCAAGTATGACATCAATCTACCTCAGACTAGAAAAATCTAAAGGATTTAATATTAATGACATGCTTGCCTTCTCAGAGAATAACAGGGTAAGCAGTCAGACATTCTTCCTTTCAGTAATTTCCCACATCAACATTAGGATAAAGTGTGAAAAGACATGTGGGTGTTCATGTTCTACATTAACATACACATACACACACACACACATGCACTTCAGTCTGTCACATAAGACGTCATTTTGGCAGCCAAAAAAATGTATATTCAAGCTTTTCTGAAATCGTTCTCCGACTGTATTACATATGTTCAAACGGAGCTCAATGTATTAAGAAAAATATATTGCACACCTCTACAGCACATACTTTGTTTACATATATACAAGTACAGATATAGAAATATATATGAATTTACTTTAGAATCTGAAGTATATTACTTTTAAGAGGAATGTATACATTTCTATCTAAGCAGTTATTTGTATCAACAAATAAAATCAAAATATGTCTTACTGTAGTTTCCCATCTGAAGATGTTGCTATGGAAACATAGCCAATTTTCTGAAAGGTATAGTCGTCCCTGAAGCAAAATGTCTCTCTGAAGAGCACAAGCATAATCTATATACACAAAAATAAAAAACAGCTTAGTCACAAAAATATGGCAACTTAATAAATCTAATACTACTTTAATACATGGAAAAACAACACTCTTTGTTCATTAGTTCATCTGTTCATTCATTCACTCAATCGTATTCTTTGTGCACCATACACTAGGGTTACCAGAAAAGAAACTTGCCCTCATGGAACACAGTCTAGAGGGGAAGGCATACAATAAACAAATTTATAAGTATAATGACCAAAGCGTAGAGAAAGCTATGAGATAATATAACAAGGCATGCATAGGTATGGGGATGGGGCAAGGAAAAAGTATATCAAGGAGTTTTTGCAGAAAAGGTCATCTTTAAACTGAGACCTAAAGATCAATAAAGGATCAGCTGGACCACGAGAGAACAGTATGTGCAAAGACCCTAAGGTAGAAAGAAACACAGCACATTTAAGCAACTATACAAAGATAGATCTCGGGCCTAGAAAAGCTAGTCATGTAAGGTGCCTTAGGTCATGGTAAGCTGTGGACCTGATGACAAGCCATTGATAAGTTTTAAGTGGAAGGGACATGATCAGTTGTATCTTATTAAAGACAACTTTATTCACACTGTGAGAATGGATTCAGATAAATTATTTGGAAATCCAGGGGAAAACTGATGGTGGCTCAGACCAGGAGGTGACAGTATTAATAAAAGATATTAAGAGGTAGTACTGATGGAGAATTGGTGATTAATTAGATGTTGGACAAGGGTGGGGGAGAGAACAAGGATAACTCCAAAAATTGTATGTATGTGTGTGTGTATATATATGTGTGTATACATGTGTACCACACACACATATATATATATACACACACATATAAATATGTATATATGTATATATACATATTTATATATATAAATATATATTTAAACATATATATAAATTTATATATATACATATATATAAATATATAAATTTAGTTTGCTTTATTTTTTTGTTAAAAAGTTCAAAATATTTATTTATTTTTTTGCTTTCTCTCTCTTTTTATTTTATTATTTTTTTTATTTTTATTTTTTATTAATTTATTTTTGTTACAGATGTTTCTCCTTTTTTCCCCATTGACACCCTCCTCCCCATCCCCCCACCCCGTCCCCAGCTTTGTTGTCCATGTCCATCAGTTATGCATACATGCGCATAAGTTCTGTGGTTTATTTCTTCCCTCCCCCCCCACCCCCTAGTTTGCTTTAAAACTGATGCTCTCCACCTCAGAACTAAAATCCATTAAAATCAAGAGTGTGCTGGTAAATGCCACTGTCTATAACAAGTTAATACCATGTTTCTAAGATTAAGAGCTGGCTCTTTGGCTATTGTAAATAATATTGCTAAATTATCAATAGATCAAGATATAAAGGGTGCTTGCTTCGGCAGCACATATACTAAAACTGGAACGATACAGAGAAGATTAGCACAGCCTCTGCGCAAGGATGACACGCAAATTCGTGAAGTGTTCCATATTTTTATTAAAAAAAAAAAGATATAAAGGACTGTTGTGAGGAGATTTAGTTAAATTGATAAATTTAAAAACTATATATACAGTGATAAGCAATTTTAGGGAAAAGTTGTGGAGGTTATAAACCTCAAAATATTTAAATTTAATCATTAATATTCTAAGTAAATACTGAAAATTGAGCAAAGGAATGCACTCTTTCAAAATGCTTCCTTCAGCTAAACAAAACTGAGATGCCACCAAACAAAAAGTCCTAGCAAATAATTAAGCAGATTAAGTTACTCATTTACTAGTATGCTTTTCTAAAACAGGGATTGGGCTAAAGGTCACCTTGAGGTGTCCTGAAAGTTTTATCTAAACCACTGAAACATTTTATTAGTTTAATGCTTCTCAAATTTCACATCAGAAATATCTGGCAGACTTATTAAAACACAGATTGCCAGAGTTTCTGATTAGATGTTGGGCTGGGGTGAAGAGTTTGCATGCTAAACAAGCTCACGGGGGATGCCAACATTGCTGGTCTGTGGACCACACTGTGAGAACCACTGCATTACTTCACATTGACTGTGTTCAAAGCTACAGCAACCAAATGGATTATTTTAACTGAAGATTATGTAATATAGTTTGACATTTTTCAGTGGTTTTAAAAATGGTTTCCCCAAAACAGCTGTATGTTATTGTAATAAACTTGTACCTCAATAAAATTTAATTTTTATAAAATAGCTTTCTAGCAATATAGCCTATGCAAGAAATGACCAAAATTTTTTAAAAGCAGAGATTTTACTTTTTTTGCTCCCAATTTTCCTACTTATAAACAAGCATGTAATTATCAGCATTTCACACAGCAATATTCTACCTGATTTGAGTCATGTTAACAATCTGATTCATATAAAATAGAATAAGAAAGTAATGTTCATCAAAAATCATTTTATGGATTTTATAACTTTATAACTGGTTACTAGAAAGTTAGAATAAAATGAAGTAAATTCAATAAGCAACATAGGTCAATTTGATACCTGTGTTACATCAATTTACTATTATATGATCAATTTTGTCACAACTGAATGGCTCCAACTCAAAGATTATTTTAATAACTATAATATAACAATAGCAATACCAGAAATAAGTCCAAAGTGTTATGGGAATACAGATTGAGTGAACCATATATTTCTAAAGTAAGCTTGTACAGTAAGTAATAGTATGTACATACTCAAATAAACAAGCTGTACTATTTGGTTTTACCAAAGAATTTAGGCATATCTATCCATAAGGGAGATGACAGTGAATTAAAAGAACGTGTTTAGCCCTGGCCAGTTTGGCTCAGCAGTTAGAGTGTCAGCCCAAGGACCAAAGGTTCCCAGGTTCAATTCCTGGTCAAGGGCACGTACCTGGGTTGCAGGTTTGACCCCCAGCCCCAATTGGGGTCATTCGGGAGGCAACAAATCAATGTGTCTCTCGCACATTGTTGTTTCTCTCTCTTCCTCCCTCCTTTCCTCCCTTCCACTCCATCTAAAAAAAATCAATGGAAAAATATCCTTGGGTGAGGATTAACAAAAAACAAATAAAGAATGTGTTTAGCAAATTGGACTTCTAACTAAAAGGTTCCAGGTTTGAGTCCCAGCAGAGTCGCCGCGCTTGAATTGTGCCCCTAAACCTGTATAATTTTGTTAACCAGTGTCACCCCAATAAAAAAAAAAAAGAAGTGTTTTTTAAATAATCATTCAGAAAATACACATCCAAAAGTATTCTTTTCCAGCAGCAATCATGTTTGGGAGCCCAGTAACATAAACAATGCTTTAAAAAGAACTAAGAATGCCCTAACCAGTTTGGCTCAGTGGTTAGAGCAACAGCCAGTATATATTAATATAATTCTTTCTTTTACTTTCATTTTCAATCATGTGACCTTACTAAACTCACTCATTAAATCTAGATTATCTGAGATTTAATGAAATTATCTGAGATTTTCTACATAAAAAGCAAAAATACACACTGAAAAAATATCTAGAAAGCTAACTACAAAACTATCTACAGATGATAAGATCCCCAATGATTTAATCTTTTCTTTATTCTATTCTTTATGGCTTTAATGTTTTATACATCACTGTGTCATCAAATTAATTTCTTTCAATGAACAATGATGAGTATGTGACATTTATTAATATAAAGGTTTGCATGAAAAGTATTTGATTGCAATTGACAAACTGGCAAGAAACATATGCAACACACATGGAAAATATCTACATTTTTAAACATCTAGCAAGCTACTTTAAACTACGAAAAAGACAACCACTAGAAAAAATGAGTTTATGAAGAGAAATCTTCACTGAAAAAGAAATACAATTGGCTTATACACATATAGATTCTCAACCTCCTTCATAATTAAAGAAATACATATTTAAACAATGATTATGTACCATTTCTATCTACTAAATTTCGCTAAATTAAGTTCCTGAGGAATGGCAAAACCGGTACTTACAAACACTGTTGATGAGAATAAAAACTGGTGCAACCCTTTTGGAGGATAATTTGGCAACAGTAAACTTTTTATTTATTTATTTTTTCTTTATCAATTTTAGAGAGAGAGGGAGAGATAGAAACATCGATGAGAGAGAACACTGACTGGCCCATAACTTGGGCATGTGGCCTGACCGGGAATCAAACTGGTGGACCTCTTGGTGCATGGGTCGACACTCAACCACTGAGCCACAGAGACTGGGTGCAACAATAAACTTTTTATTTTATTTTTTTTTGTTGAGTTTTTTTTTTTCTTTCTTTCTTTATTGGTTTTAGAGAGAGAGGAAGGGAAAAGGAGAAAGAGACAGAAACATTGATGAGAGAGAACATCAATTGACTGCCTCCTGCATGACCCCAACTGGGGGTTTGGCCCACAACCTGGGCATGTACCCTGACTGGGAATTGAACCAGCAACCTCTTGGTTCATGGGTTGACGCTCAAACACTGAGCCACACCGGCCAGGCAACAGAAAACTTTTTAAATGCTCATTACCTTTTTGCCACAATTCTACTTCATGGAATTTATCCTACAATGTGTGTACATGTGTGATAAAACAAATGTACAAGAAGATTCATTGTAACATTAGTGGTAACAGTAAAAGACAGGAAGCAATCAAAATGTCCATCAATAGGGGATTTGTTAAATAAATTATGGTACAAAATTTATTCAATTGAATATTGAGCAACTATTAAAAGAATGAAGTGAATCCATAAGCAGTGCTAACAGAAAGAGCTCTAAACAAGATTCAAACAGTAAGCACAGGGTGCTCCCATTTAAGTTCTCCTAGGAATATATGTGTATTCCCCTTGAAATATAAACAAAAAATTTCTGGAAATATACATAAGAAATTACTAAAACCGGTCATCACCCAGGAAGAATGTTGGAGTGAACTTCATTGGAAGGGCCACTCACTTTTCACTATATGCCCTCTTGTAGCATTTGAACATTTTATCATGAGAATGTATTACTTTTAAATGTTCTTAAAAGTTGCTTTAATTCATTATTACGACTGTTAAAATACTGGGCTTTAAAGTACTTAGCTATCTAGATATTCAGTTACATTGTATTGAATACTGCCCAACAGTATCAGAAATCTGAAAAATTTCTATGAATACATGGTTTAAATAAAATATACACTAAAACTAAAACACAGTTCTATATTTTGATTACAAAGTATCTATATTAAGCTTATATTAAAAATAAAGCACTTTTGTAAGAAAAATAACTAAATTTTTTCTCTTAAAATGTTTCCAAAAAACTTATCTGAAAGATTACATGAATAATGATATAGCCCTAGAAAATTTTATAAGACTGTTCTATAAGACTGTTAAGGAGTATATTTTATCTGAGGAAAGAATATATATTGAATATCAAATTTAAATTTTCCTTACAAAATCATTTGAAACAAGCACCAGTAGAAATTGTGACAAATAATTTCCCATTAATTCTATTTTCTTAGCCAGTACTTAATATTTTTATGTCAGAAATCACCCCTCCTCAAATTTCAACTTAGTTTTACATTGTGTAATTATGAATGATAACACTGCTTATATTGAAAAATATTTTCTGCCTAGCACAAAGACTGAAATTTTGTACAATATTGTCATTCATCAGTTCTATTTTGAAAATGAAGTGGTAAAGTGGTTTTTTGCAACTTCCTGTCTTTTTTACCTGCTATCAGCTTCTCTGTATCAGGTAGATGTGTGAACTGTTTTTTGTATTCCTCATTCCTGTCTTTATAGGTGGAACTTGAAATCTGTAACAATGAAAAGATTAAATTTTGTTTAATTACAATCTTCATTAAATGGACTGAAATGTTGCATCTTAGAAAATAAATTTAAAATGCTTTAAAATAATATGGTTTTTTATGCACTTTTTATATGTCTTTGTATGAAAAACCACATAACATTTCAAAAACATCAAAAGGAAGCAAAGGAAGCTATAGCATGGTGGAGTGAGGAGTTTGGCAAATCCTCTCTGCAAAAGCAAATAAATAGACAGGGGAAAAAAAACTGTCAAAAACAATCACCTCAGCCCTGGCCAGTGTGACCCAGTTGGTTGGAACATTGTCCCATATACCAAAGGGTCATGGGTTTGGTTCCCAGTCAAGGCACATATCCAGGTTGTGTGTGCGATCCCCAGTTGGTCACGCAGGAGGCAACTGATTAATGTTTCTCTCACATCAATGTTTCTCTCTCTCTCTCCCTCCCTTCCTCTCTCTAAAAATCAATGGAAATATATCCTCGGGTAAGGGTTAAAAACAAACAAACAAACAACAACAACAACAAACCCCATCACCTCAAATTACTGGAAGTTGACCAAAGGCATACAATAAACTAAAAAATATTTATTCATGAAAAATCTACTGAACTTGGAAATAGCAGAAGTCTGTGGCACTGTTTCCTTAGCCAGCTAACATTACTCTTCCTACCCTATCAGTGAAGTCAGTGTGGTAGGTTTATGAGGGTGGAACAGGCCATGAAAACTAGCAGCTTTGCTAAGAGAGCAGGCTAAGTTGATTCTGAGTGAAAAGCAGAAAACCTATGCCCAGAAGTGCAACGGAAAATTCTGAAGCTATCCAAGTGAATGTGACATTGTAATCCCTAATAGGGTAAGAACCAAACAGATTGGCAAATTAGGAGGGGACTTAACAAAGAGATCTGGGAGGACAGACAGCTTGTAAAGATTCAATGTATTGCATGCATAATAGCAGAGAGATCCCAAACTATCCACACATTCCTGGTTAGACACAACCAGTCAGAGGAACATATCAAGAGACAAAGAATGTCACTACATAATATTAAAGAGATCGATCCAACAAGAAAATATAACCTTTATAAACATATATGCACCCGATATAGGAGTACCTAAATATGTAAACAAGACTCCTGGTGGACTTTAAGGGAGAGGTTGACAGTAATACCGTCAGAGTAGCAGGGACTTTAACACCCTACTAACATCACTGGATAGATCTTTCAGACAAAAAATCAACAAGGAAATAGAGACCTTAAATGACACACTAGATCAGATGGATTTGATATTTACAGAACATTTCATCTCAAAGCTGCAGAATATACAGCTTCTTCTCAAGTACACATAGAACATTCTCAAAGATAGATCACGTTAGGACAGAAAATAAGTCTTAACAAATTCAAGAAGATTGAAATCATATCAAGCATCTTCTCAGATCACAATGGCATGAAACTAGAAATCAACTACAATAAAAAAACTCAAAAGCATTCAAACACAGGTTAGCTAAATAGCATGCTATTAAACAATGAATAGGTTACCAATGAGATCAAGGAAGAAATAAAAACTTCCTGGAAACTAATGAAAATGAACACACAACACAAAATCTATGGGACACAGTGAAGCAGTCCTGAGAGGGAAGTTCACAATATTACAGGTCTACCCCAGGAAACAAGAGAAAGCTCAAATAAACTAAGCTCAAATCTAAGACTTACAGTCAAAATGGTGGCATAGGTAAACGCGGTATCAACTCCTCCCACGACCACATCAAAATAACAACTAAAGTACAGCACAGCCATCATTCAGAACTGCCTGATATTGACCTGAATGGAAATCCTACAACTGCGAAATTAAAGAAGCAGCCACATTGAGACTGGTAGGAGGGGTGGATGTGCAGAAGGGCTGGTCCCACACCCACGTGTGGCGGACAAAAATCAGAAGGGAAACCTTGGCTGTGAAGGTCATCCCTGAGGAGTGAGGGGTCCTCATCCCACACCAGGCGCCCAGCTCAGGATTCCAGTGCCAGAAAGAGAAGTCCCCATAATTTCAGGCTGTAAAAACCAGCGGGAACTGAGGCTGAGGGGGGCTGAGGTGCTGGAGCCCCAGGCAGCTCCTCTTAAAAGGCCCGCACAGGGACTTACTCCCTCTAAGCTCAGAGAGGAGGCAGCTTGAAAGGCACCAGAGACATACAGGGAAGAACTGAGCTGTTTGGCCTTGGGTCAGGGTTGGAGAGGCAGCTTTCTCTCAGACAGACATGCTGGTGGAGGCCTTTGTTCCTTTGGTGAGCCCTTCCCTGGGGCGGCAGACGGCCACCATATCTGGGACTCCAGCAACCTGGCTCACACTGTTTGCCCCACCCTGATGATTCCATTGGGCCCTGCCCCACCCAATTTTCAGGCCCACCCAAGCTGTTACCGAAGGCTTTACCATAGGATTGGCCTGTCTTGGATCCTGCTTCAGAGTTTCCTAAAATCTCTCAAACAAGCAGCATCTGGTCTCAGCGAGCCCCATACCTCTCGCTGTGGCCCCAGGCCTGGCACTAGAAGCAGCTAGCCTTTGTTCACAACTTGGCTTTTCCTGGGCACCTCCAAGCCCAGCACAAGAAGCAGCCATTGGCAGATCACTTTGTAGCTTATGCTGGGTGGCCCTGGGTAGAACACAGGCAGTGGCTGACCTTGACCCAGAACCAGCACACCCAGTGGACAGCTTCAAACCACTTCGAAGCACCACCACCCAACCACCTGCACAAGTGACACACTCAATGAGTGGACTCAGTGGGTACCAGAGCTCTGCTGAAGTAAGCCTTGCTCTGTGTGGTGGGCCTCTACACAGCTTATCCTCCAAGGGAGTCAGAGGCCAGTGGTCAGTGGGCACAGCCAGTCCTTGCAGCTGATCAGCCTCAGTAAATCCCTCCCATTGACGTGCCAACAGCAATCAAGACTCAATTACAACAGAAGGATGTACAGTCCACACTAGGGGTGCACTTCGAGGGCCCAGCTGGAGTGATCAGGGAGGCTGTGCCACTGGAACCTACAGGACACCTACAACAACAGGCCACCCTAGGAAGCCTAGGAGACATAGCAACTCTACCTAATACATAGACACAATCACAAGGAAGCAGCCAAAATGAGGAGACAAAGAAATGTGTCCCAAATGAAAGAAAAGAAAACACTCCAGGAAAATAATTAAACAAAATGCAGATAAGCAATCAATCAGATGCAGAGTTCAAAACACTCATTATAACATTGCTCAAGGAACTTGGTAAGACTTTCAAAGAACTTAGTGAGACCTTCAAGGAACTTAAGGAGACCTCCAAGGAACTTAGTGAGAACATCAACAACATAAAAAAGGACCAGTCAGAAATGAAGGATGCAGTAACTGAAATAAAGAATAATTTACAAGGAATCAAAAGTAAAGTAGGTAAAGCCAGGAAGCAAACCATCGATTTGGAATCTAAGGAAGCAAAAAACATCCAATCAGAACAGCAAAAAGAAAAAAGAATCCAAAAAAATGAGGATAGTGTAAAGAGCCTCTGGGACAACTTCAAGCATGCCATGCCAACATTTGCATCATGGGGGTGCCAGAAGGAGAAGAGAGAGAGCAAGACATTGAAAATATATTTGAAAAAATAATGACAGAAAACTTCCCTAACTTGGTAAAGGAATCAGACATACAAGTCCAGGAAGCATAGAGAGTCTCAAACAAGATGAACCCAAAGAGGTCCACACCAAGACACATCATCATCAAAATGCCAAAGGTTAAAGACAAAGAGAAAATCTTAACAGCAGCAAGAGAAAACAGTTTATTACCTACAAAAGAGCTCCCATAAGACTGTCAGCTGATTTCTCAAAAGAAACTTTGCAGGCCAGAAAGGAGTGGCAAGAAATATTCAAGGTTATGAAAAGCAATGACCTACAAACAAGATTACTCTATCCTGCAAAGCTATCATTTAGAATCGATGGACATATACAGAGTTTCCCAGATAAGAAAAAGCTAAAGGAGTTCATCACCACCAAACCAGTATTATATGAAATGTTGAAGGGTCTTCTTGAAGGAGAAGAAGAACAAAAATATGAACAATAGTCCGGATGGTGTGGCTCAGTGGTTGAGCATAGACCCATGAACCAAGAGGTCACCAGTTCGATTCCCGGTCGGGACACATGCCCAGGTTGTGGGCCCGATCCCCAGTGGGGGGCATGCAGGAGGCAGCCAATCAATGTTCTCTCTCATCAATGTTTCTATCTCCCCTTCTCACTTTCTCTCTCTCTAAAAATCAATAATGGGGAAAAAAAATTTTTAAATAATATGAACAATACAATGGCAATTAATACATATCTATCAACAATTGAATCTACAAACAAAATGAGCAAGCAGAACAGAAACAGACTCACAGATACAGAGAACTTTTTGTTGCTTGCCAGATGGGTGGGGGCTGGAGGGATGGGTGAAAAAGATAAAGGAATTAAGAAGTACAAATTGGTTGTTAGACTGATGAACTTCAAAGGGAATTTGGGAGGGAGAACAGGATGAGATAAACCAAAGAACTTCTATGCATATATGCATAACCAATGGACACTGACAATAGTGTGGGGAAGGCAGGAGGGGGGTGGAATTGGGGAGGAAGGGGTCAATGGGGAAACAAAGGAGGGATATCTGTAATGTATTCAACAATAAAGATGAGTTGAAAAAAATCTAACCATACAACTAAAAGAATTAAAAGGAGAACAACAAGAAACCCAGAGTAAGTAAAAGAAAGGAAATAATAAAGATCAGATGGGAAATAAATGACATAGAGACTAAAAAAAAATTACAAAAGATCAATGAAACCAAGAGCTGGTTCTTTGAAAAGATAAACAAGATTGATGAGTCTCTAGTCAGACTCATCAAGAAACAAAGAGAGAGGACCCAAATAAATAAAATCAGAAATAAAAGAGGTGAAGTAACAACTGACATCACAGAACTACAAAGGATTAAAGAAAACACTATGAACAATTATATGCCAACAAATTGGGCAATCTGGAAAAAATGGCTAAATTCCTAGAAATATACAATCTTCAAAACTCAATCAGGAGGAGTTAAAATAGCTGAATAGGCCTATAACAACTAATGAAATTGAAGCAGTAATAAAAAAAAAACTCCTAGCAAACAAAAGTCATGGACCGGATGGCTTGGCAGGTGATTTATACCAAACATTCAAAGAAGAACTAACATCTATCCTCCTCAACCTATTCCAAAAAATTCAAGAGGAAGGAAGACTTCCAAGCTCTTTCTATAAGGCCAGCTTTATCCTAATTCCAAAACCAGATAAAGACACTACAAAGAAAGAGAACTACAGGCCAATATCCCTGATGAATATAGATGCTAAAATCTTCAACAAAATATTGGCAAATCAGAGCCAGCAATACATTAAAAATGCCGTGACAAAGTGGGATTTATTCCAGGGATGCAAGGCTGGTACAAAAGCTGCAAAACAATAAACATTATATACCACATAAATAAAATGAAGGGTAAAAACTACATGATTATATCAATAGATGCAGAAAAAGCATTTGATAAAATCCAGCACCCATTTTTGATAAAAACTCTCAGCAAAGCGGGAACAGAATGAACATGCCTTAATGTAATAAATGCTATATATGACAAACCTACAGCCAATATCATACTCAAGGGGAAAAAGTAAAAGTGTTTCCCTTAAGATCAGGAACAAGACAGGGAGGTCCACTTTCACCACGCTTATTCAACATAGTACTGGAGGTCCTAGCAACAGCAATCAGACAAGAAGAAATAAAATGCATCCAAATTGGAAATGAGGAAGTAAAACGGTCATTATTCACAGATGACATGATATTGTACACAGAAACCCTAAAGACTCCACCAAAGAGCTGCTAGATCTAATAAATGAATTTAGCAAAGTAGCAAAATACAAAATTACTACCCAGAAATCACTGGCATTTTTATACACCAATAATAAACTGTCAGAAAGGAAAACTAAGAAAACAATCCTATTTACTATTGCAATAAAAAAAATAAGGTACTACCTAGGAATAAATTTAACCAAGGATGTAAAAGACCTGTACTGAAAAAACTATAGGACATTGAAGAAAGAAACTGAGGAAGATACAAGTAAATGGAAGCATATACCATGTTCATAGATAGGAAGAATTAACATCATTAAAATGTCCCTATTACCCAAAGCAATCTATAGATTCAATGCAAGTCCTATTAAAATATCAATGGCACATTTCGCAGATCTAGAACTATTCCCAGAATTTATATGAAACCGAAAAAGACCCCAAATACCCTCAGCAATCTTGAGAAAGATGAACAAAGTTGGAGGTATCACAATACCTGATATAAAGCTATATACAAGGCCATTTTAATCAAAGAAGAGAACAGAGAGCTCAGATACCAACCCACGCCAAATTAATACTTGACAAAGGAGGCAAGAGCATACAATGAAGTAAGGATAATCTCTTAAATAAATGGTGCTGGGAAAATTGGACAGGTGCATGCAAAAAAAAAGAAATTAGACCACCAACTTACACCATACACAAGAATAAACTCAAAATGGATAAAAGACTTAAATGTAAGTCATGAAACCATAAAAATACTAGAAGAAGACACAAGCAGTAAAATCTCAGACATCTCTCGTAGCAATATTTTTGCTGATATATCTCCTATGGCAAGGGAAACAAAGAAAAAAATAAACGAATGGGAGTATATTAAACTAAGAAGCTTCTGCACAGCAAAATAAACCATCAACAGAATGAAAAGGGAACCCATTGTATGGAAGAGCATGTTTGTCAGTGATACATCTGATAAGAGGTTAATTTCCAAAATATGTAAAGAACTTATACAACTCAACACCAGGAAGACAAACAATCAAATTAAAAAATGGGCAAAGGACCTGAATAGACACTTCTCTAAAGAAAACATACAGATGGCCAATAGACATATGAAAAAATGCTCAACATTACTAGTCATCAGAAAGATGGAAATTAAAACTACAATGAGATATCACCTCACACGTCCCAGAATGACTACTGTCAACAAATCAACAAACAACCAGAGCGTTGGTGAGGTTGTGGAGAAAAGGGCACTTTTGTGCACTGTTGGTGGGAATGCAGACTGGTGCAGCTATTATAGGAAACAGTATGGAATTTCCTCAAAAAATTAAAAATGCAACTGCCTTTTGACCCAGTGATCCCACTTCTGGGGATATACCATAAGAATCCCAAACCACCAATTTGAAAGAATATATGAACCCCTATGTTCATAGCAGCATTATTTACAATAGCCAAGATCTGGAAACAGCCCAAGTGCCTATCAGTAGATGACTGGATAAAAAACTGTGGTACATTTACACAATGGAATACTACACGGCCATAAAAAAGAAGGAAATCTTACCTTTTGCCACAGTATGGATGGACCTAGAGATTATTATGCTAAGTAAAATAAGCCAGCCAGAGAAAGACAAATATCACATGATCTCACTTACATGTGAACTCTAATGAACAAAATAAACTGACAAAATAGAAACAGAAGCATAGACACGTAGAACAGACTGACAGCTGTCAGAGGGAAGGGTGGGGGGACTGCATGAAAGAAGGTGAAGGGATTACCCAAAGAACATACATGCATAACCCACAGACACAGACAACAGTGTGGTGACAGCCAGAGGGAAGAGGGGGTGAGGCTGGGTGGAGGCAGGCAAAGAAGGGAAAATGAGGACACCTGAAATAGTGTCAACAATATAAATAAAGTTATTCCAGCAAAGCCAGGCAAAAATAGAATAGATGGTAGGAAAAAATTTTCTGGAAGGGGTGGTAAAAACTTGAGCACCACAAGTGGTTCCATTTATTTTATTTATTTATTTATTTTGGTACGTGCCCCTAGCGGGAACCGAACCCAGGACTCTCTGGTCCGCAGGCCGACACTCCAACCGCTGAGCCAAACCGGCCAGGGCTCCATTTAGTTTAAATGTAAATGTAATCATTTATAAGAAACATTACTCCGAGTTATATAATTTTTCTTTTTTTTCTGTATGTAACAAAACACATTTCAGGTTGTATTTAATTTAAATATTTGTAAATAAAAGCAAATGTCTGAATGTGGCCTGGATCACATTTAAATATTGTTGGCTTATATTATTATGGTGCCTATGATTTACATATACATATATATGGAAATAAGTAAAGTTTAAAAAAAGAAAAAGGTATATTTACCATTTCCACTTCTATTACAATACTGTCTCTGCTCACATATTCTTTTAATTTATCCTGATTCACTGTACTTGCTGATTCTAAAGTCTTTTGTCAAAAGTAGAAAGTTTTCATGCATATTCTTTGATATTGCCTCTTGCTCATTCTCTATGTTCATCTTCTGAGACTCCTATTAGATTCATAATGAAGTTCTCTACTTTTCTCCTTGTATCTTAAACCATTCTCTTTCAAATATTCTATCTTTATCCCTCAGTGGTTCAATCTCAATAATTTCCTCATATATATCTTTCAGTTAACTGATTTTCTCTTTAGCTGCTATTTCCCATGTCCACTGAATTTTTAAATTATTATTTCAACAACCATATTATTCATTTCTAGAAGTTGTATTTGGTTGTTTTCCAAATCTGCCTAGTATTTTTTGAGAATGTCTTTTCAATTTATCATATTTTTAATTCCTTCTATTAAGTCTTTAATAATATCAAATGAAGCAGGGAGGAAGGTATCAATGGGGAAAAAAGGAGGGACATCTGTAATGCTTTCAACAATAAAGATAGAAACAATAATAATATCAAATGATTGTTTTATAGTCTTTATCTGGTAGTTTTATCTGAAGTTTTGGAGGGTGTAACACGCTATTTATTTAATCTCCTCCTGCTTTCTCATAAAGCATTAAATTCACATCCCAAAACTTCATGAGAGATGAACTACAGTTATATACTCTCAGGAAGACTTCCCTCCCCCCACCACTCCATGCCCAAGTTTAGATAGATAAGGTTCCTTGTCTTCAACCGGCATAAGATGGATTTTTTTTCCTACTCTACCTTTCACAGAGAGTAGAACTCTTCAAGAGTCGTTGCTTTATAAACAGTTCTGTTCCACTTCATACAAGTCCAAGCACCATCTCCTATCCCAGTGTGCTCATTAAAGCTTTAGTTACTGAGGCTAACAAACTCCTCAGGGCTGCCTCAGCATTAAGCTCATGTGCTTATATCTCTGGTAACCAGTTCCCTCTTCTTTAGCCCTTAGGTTTTTCCCTTGCTATTCTATGAGCCCAGACATGCATTTCAAAAAGATGTTTATAACATTTCACCCAGCATTTCTAAGGACTTTGTAGAAAAAGAGCTTTTAAGTTAAATAGTCCTATCTCCATATTTCTAAAAATCTTAGTTCCTATTCCTTTCTAATTAATTCTGAAAGTATTAAAAGATATCTAGGCTTTCAAACAATATTTATCTATAATTAAAAATTTTAATTGGATAATATATATTTTTTAATCCAACAGACATTGGAAACTGAGTTTATTCTTTTTTATCAGTTACCAAAGTGAAAATCCGAAATATCTTTTTCAGGTTGAATAAATCCAAGATATGTTGTGCAGGACAAATATGATTACAGAAAGCCTCTTCTCCAAGTTGCCCAAGTGTGTTACAAATAGACTAATTAATCCTCTTGGGCTATTTTTAATTTAACAGTGCAACATGAATTAATCCTCATGATGTACCCCTAAATCAGGTTTGTGGCAAGTTTTATCCTCCACTTATAAGTATAAAAGCTACCTGTGAATAACATGACTATGATCATGTTACAAGTGAATGACAATGTACAAGAATCAAGGCTTCTGATTTCCTGTACAATTAGAAAAAAACTTAACTATGATCTAGAAAATTTCAAATATAAATACTTTCTATTAAAACATAAGTATACTAGTTATTATTTGTACATATATAATGTTTCAAATTCTAAATTTATTTTATTTTTACAATGTTTTAGAACAAATATATAACAGAAATGACAAATTTGAACTCTAACATCTTTTAAAATTTCCCCGCTCCATCTTTCTTTTTTTTTTATTTCTCTTCCTAAATCAAAGATCTGAGGGACCTGAGATTTCACATTTTCTTTACTCTATGTATATTTGTCACAATTTTCAAACACACAATTATTCAAAGAAAAACACATCCTAAACAAATTTACTTTTAGCTGCACAATCAGAAAACTTTATAAATCCTTCCACTTTTAAAGTGTATTTATCAACTAAATCAGCTATTAAGGAGAAAAGAATAAATAGCTGACAAATATTTTTAAACGAAACTTATTACTAATGAAATACCAAGATATAAATGAATGCTTAATATCAAGTACCTGACCCAAAGCACTTTACGTTTATGACATATACAGGTAAGCATGTCATCTTCTAAACATACACAATAGAAAATCTCAAAGGCTTTTCCTCCTCCCAACAGTTGCTAGCTCTACATCACCAAGAGAAGTTACATTAAAGAAACCTATCTGCTGCAGATCTCTGTACGCTTTTCCTCTGGGACCTTAATCCACCAGGAATACACCATTATTTTAATCAGGAAAACAAAAGTTTTTTGTTTGAAGTTCCTTTCTTTTTCTTTTGCTATGTATTTTTGCTAATAGTTAAAGGGCAAAAGCATGAATAGTTATTTGCCATTAACTTCATTTTAAATTTCATTTCTTCATTTCACATAATTTCTATTGTGACAATAGGATTTAAAAGTTAATAATGAAACTCATTTTCCACACACTAGGATTAAATATTTTCATTTTTTAATAAAAATAAAACAAATATAACAATTAATATTCCTATCTTTATATTACAGGATTGAAATAGAAAATCAGCAGCTGTTGCCTGGCTGGTGTGGCTCAGTGAATTGAGCATCATCCCATGGAATGAGAGGTCCTGGTTCCATTCCTGGTCAGGGCACATGCCCAGGTCACAGGCTCGATCCCCAGTAGGGGGCGTGCAGGAGGCAGCTGATTGATGTTTCTCACATCGATGTTTCTATGTCTCTCTCCCTTCCTCTCTCTAAAAAATCAATAAAAACATTTTTTTTTTTTAAAGAAAATCAGCAGCTGTTGATCTCACTATCAATTGCTATGGTAATTTAATCATTCCTTTAAAGTCCTACTGTCTGAAAGACATTAGCCAATCTGTTAAGTAGCACAAGATTAAACAGATAGGGTCTAAAAGAAATCAACCTCAGCAAACAGCAACAACAAAAACTTTAGTAAACTTTGGTTCACTTTCTTGTATCCTTTTAAGTTTTCACAATTTTTTAATTATGGGGATTC
The DNA here is from genome assembly GCA_030848825.1 of Tadarida brasiliensis. NCBI lineage: Eukaryota > Metazoa > Chordata > Mammalia > Chiroptera > Molossidae > Tadarida > Tadarida brasiliensis. The sequence continues at coordinate 69,152,478 of CM061260.1, forward strand.
ATCAAAATACATTTTCCAATATTACAAATAGGAGGTCCTTTTATTCAGCACTTTTCAACCTTTTTATCACTGGGACAGCCTTAAGGAAGGGTGTTCCCATGTAACATATTCCTCTTGAGTATGCCCAGAGCTTTTTATGACTTATATATAGCTGCCAGGACTGTAAATTATGAGCACTTGCTAGCCATAACCCCTCTTTTGTCTCCTATTGATTCAAAACATACCAACTTTGCAATGCTGTGTCCCAATCTCTAATGTTATGAGTCATCGGAGGCCAAACAGGTTAAACAACATATTCAAGAGCACCACAAAATGAAATCACCAGGGACAGAGCATATACTCTATCCTCGATGTTTTCTTCCCAATCTCCAATTTGTTCAATTATATTATGCTGCCCTCTAAATTCACTACTGTGGTCTTGGCCAGTGTGGCTCAGTGGTTAGAGTGTCAGCCAGCACACCAAAGGATCACAGGTTCGATTCCTGGTCACTCTCTCTCTCTCCACTCAAGGGCACATATCTGGGTTGAGATTCAATCCCTGGTCAGGGCACATATGGAAGACAGCAGATCAATGTTTCTCTCTCACATTGATGTTTCTTTCTTTTCTTTTCCTTTCTTCTCTCTCTCTCTCTCTCTCTCTCTCTCTCCCCTCTCTCCTCTCTCCTCTCTCCTCTCTCCCTTCTCTCTAAGCATGTCCTCAGGTGAAGACTAAAAAAAAAAATATATATATATATATATATATATATATATATATATATATATAAAAGAAATTCCAAATGAAGACTTGAGGAATTCTCCTCTTACAAATATATACCAGCATGAACTTTGATTTATTTATTTTTTTATTTTCTTTTTTAATTTTTGTTCACTCCTGAGTTCTCATAGTTCTGGTTTCTGGGTAAGTGACCTCTGGAAAAGTCAGTAAAACTTCTGAGATGTTGTATTTGTCTTTAAGTCTATTTCATGTGAATCCATATAACAATTCCTCAAAATAAAGTGCTTACCATCAGCATAGAAACCTAAAACTGAGCCAAAGTAGACCTTCAACACTCTAAACCAGTGCTTCTCAGACTTGGATGTGCACACAAATCCCTTGGAAATATTGTGAAAATGAAGATTCTAATTCAGTAGGTTTAAGGTTGGGCCCAGGATTCTACATTTTTAATCAATTGACATGTGATACCGAATCTTCTAGCTCTACATTCTACACTCTGAGTTGCAAAGCTGTAAAACACATACCTCTTTTTTTTCTCCCTCCTTCTATCTCTAAATCCTCATTCCCCAGCTTTTGCTTTTTCTTGCTTTACTCTTTTTCTTGCATCAAGTCTTCCAAGAGTAATCCTAGTAACTCTTTAGCCCTGTACATAACCCTTGGAACTATAAAGGTTCCCAATGTGTTACATAAACTATAAAAATCAGAGTGCAGAAGGGTCAAAACACTACAATAGTCATAAACTTTCTCTGAATGTGTCCAAAAGTAATATAATCAAATATAGATGATAAAATTTTTAAGGTATGTAGTTATTTTTATATATTCCTTAGCAATAAAATATTTTCCTTCTTAATAGGAAATAAGAACCCGTTATTCACCTGAAGATTTAATGACATTCAATAATTGAGCTGCTAATTATGAACAGAATGATGGTACTCGTACTAATCCTTACAACCTGTTAATGATATGTCTTTTTTGGTCTACTCTAAAATTATTAGAAATTCTGCTACCAATTATACATAATCCTCCAGAGATCAGCTTTCTAATGAATTAATATTAAAACTACATATGCCTTATAATCGTATATAAATTTCACTTATAGTTGCGTTGTTCTAGCAAATGGCTCATAATTCTCACAGGAATTGTTTAATTTAGAACGAGCCCTTTACTATATAATAAATGTCAGCATTCATATGGCGACAGAAATGTTCTTAGCAAAGACTCTGCGCCTGATCCACAAGCAGCAGTCTCATTTTACAGTGGGGAAACCTGAAGCATGTCCAGGTTATGCAACCACGTGGGCACAGCGCAAACAGACTATGAAACGCCTAACTTAAAAACCTATCTTACAATCATCATACATTACAGGTCATAGTTAAACTTCCTTTTAGGTACAGGAACTAATTCTTTAAATCAAAATTATGTAAAATAGCTGGCTTCTCAGAAACACTTAGAAATGCAGTTTCTGTAAAATGTAAGTCTCTTGCCGATACAGTGAACAACAGTGTAAGTGGAATCCAATTCTGTGGTGTAGTTTTCTCCCGGGAAAATTGAAGCAGATAATTCCACTCCATCAATCCAGACAACAGTGCATTCTAGTGGCCAAAGGAGGGCATAATCAGAAATGTCTTTGGGACTCCAGACTAAAATAAATATCTAAAATCTAGAAGCTAATAGAAAGTATTATAAATAATATATGAATTGCTGTAGACTTACAAAAATTTGAATTTAAGATTAAAATGAAGATATAAGAAAAAAATATTACCCAAAAGCTCCAGTCACCACTCCAGTTATGTACATGTGGCCCCTGTTTTTTAGCTGACACTATGTTATTCTCATCCACAACTGGACTAGGATTTTCCTCTAATTCTTCCTGTGACTCAGTGGCAAAGCTTGAATCCCCTTCGTTTATTACCTGGAAATAAGTATCAATCAATTTAAATGATTTTTGAGAAATGCCCATTTTAAAAAGAAAAGAGTTAATGTTCAAAACATGTCAATTATCTTGAAAAGGACACTATTTAAGCTTTAGAAAACAGTAATTAATATGTTTCTGCTTCCATAGTTCGTACATTTATAGGTGCAATAAATATTTTCCAACTATTACTACTTGTTAGCTAGTTTAGTGGCACTAGAGATTCAAAACTGAATAAAACAAAGTCCTTAGTCTCCAGCAGTTCAGTCAACTAGAGGAACAGTTAAATAGTAAAAAAAAAAAATAGTAATGGGAATGATGATTGGTTCAACCTCTTAGGAGAATAATGTTCAATGCCTAGTAGAGCCTAAGATGGGTACATACTACAACCCAGCAATTTAATGTGCACATGGAATCAACAATGTTTGTAATACTAAAAGACTGCAAATAACCTTACTGTCCATTGATAGGGAATTGGTAAATTAATCCTGGTTTATTCAAACAATGGAATAGAACAAATCTGGGCCCTCTGGTACATCCCACCTGCAAGAGGACATGGTCTCCCCTATCTTCATTCCTTTATCAGAGGTCATGATGTTGGAAGAGGTCACCTCTTTTCTAAACCCCTTTTAAACCTGGGTAGCAACTTGGGTTCGACTGAGTGAACAGCAATAGGAGTTCATACTCTCCAAACTCCCATTTGAAGTTTGATGGACAAACTTGCTGTTTGGTGGATGGCATCGTTGCCATTGCACATGACAAAGCTCACTGGGATCTACTGCTTTTTTATTCCTTAACCAGAACGTCCCTGATAAAGGAAAGGACCCAAGGATCAGTACAACTGGCTGATCTTCCCGCAGTCATCTTAACAGAATACTCTGGTCAGCAATTGGAGCCGTCTGCACATTTTTACAGGCTCTTGGGCCACTGCCTAAGAGTTGTACCCTTTGGGGTAAAGAATTCTGGAACTGTCTTGCTTCTGAGATACTCAAAATACAAATCGAGGTCACACATGTCTCTACATATACTAAAGCCATAATAAAAGCTCTTGCCAAGACACTCCTTATCCCCGTCAGAGTTCTAAACATTACTCATAGTGACCAAGGCATTCATTTTATTTCCCAAAACATACATCACTGGGATCCTGAACAGGGATTCAATGGATCCTTCATCTTCCTTACTAACTGTGGGCTACAAGCCTCGCAGGGGGCCATAATGGCTTACTGATACAAGTTCAAAGTCAACTAAGTGAAAAATGGTACAGTTCTGTCATCAAATACCAGGGGTGAATTATAATAAAGAGTCTCATTCAATTTTTTGTTTATGTTTGCCTGCTGACAGCTTTTAAGCCTCACCCCTCCTTCTTCTGTCCCTCAAATGAGCATGTTGGTAAGAAAGCCTGGGTGCTCTTCCCTTTGGTGTGGGTAGGAGAGTCAAACCAAGCAAGCCCTATCCACACACAGGAACCCTCACACTGACTCTACCCTGTAACCACAACAAAAACCTGGAGCCTCCTTCCCTTGCCCTTTCAAGTCTTTTCAGATCTGCTTGAGAAGACTGCCCTGCTCTTCCTTTTTCATTATGTGGGTATATAAGTAACAAGTCTTTAAATATAAGTAATAAACCTCTTGATACCTTCATGGTGTGTGAGCTGCACCATCACTTTCGATATCCAAATCAAATTTTGGGTAGGGGTCCATTCTGGCTTTGTGAAGTGGCTACCACAGAATCCTCTCTCTCTAACTTATTTAGGTGTGTGGTCATTAGCTATCACTCGGTCTCTCGAAATCTCTTTTCTCCACTCGCCAGTAAGAGTAACAATTCTCTCCAGTCTAGACAATAAGCTCATGGAGAGCATGTCATGTCTGTGTTGCTCACCATCGTATCCCAAACACCCAGTGCCAGAGACATATAGGGGTTGGCAAAAGTAGGTTTACAGTTGTGAGTACACCAAACAGTTTTTTCTTGTTTTATTAATTAGTGTATTATTTATTTGTATTATTTGTCTTATTGTTGTTGTTGTTGTTATTTCATATCCTTACTTATGATTTAGGTAATGGTGGCTGGTCATTTAACCTACTTTGCCCACCCCCGTAGTTGAATGAATGAATGGTTAGGTTCACGAATATCTATATTGCCTATTTCATAGCACGTGTTGAGATTCAACTGAAATAGTACATTCATCATTTGTTCATTCAACAATCGGGAGTGCCTCTGCCGTTTTGTGAACTATCAAATGCTACTCCAAAAAGTACTACACTGACCGCATTTCTCCAAAAGTAAAATATATACACAGAACCAATGTAAAAGTAATGAGGATAGTGTGCAGAAATGCAAGTACTCCTGCAACACAAGCAGGCTTTCACCCTGCAGATTCATCAACAAGTTCTTCCGTTTACCAAAGAAGATACTCAACAAAACTAGTTGAAACCCAAAACGTGGTTGACAGCACAGTGATTTAAACTCTAGTCTGAGCCCTCTAATCATTAGCTAACAGTTGGGAAGTGGGTGAGACTGGATCAACGTGATGTCGGGTCAGAATCGTGACAATGGAGCCCGAGCCAACGGGGCCCGAGGCTGAGACAGCTGGAATAGGACAGTTCAGGACCCCAGCCCCGCACTCCACGCCCCGGGGAAGCGGACCTGCACCGTGGCACAGACCGCACGGGCTCGCAGGAAGCACAGGAAACCGTTTCCTCCGTAACAACTTTCCACGTTTACTCCCCAAAGCACCAAGAACGGGAAGGGAGGAATTCATTCCCAGAGTGTGAGAGGTTTCACACAACCATCGCGAAGAAAACTGGTCAAACAGCGTTCGGGAACCCGAGCGGGCGAGGCGCCACTTACCTGGCGGACAGTCAGAGGGCCCTCCATCGCGGCTCCCTCCGCCGCCCGCCGCGGTCCCGCGCACGCGCGCCCGCCGCGGGGAGGGGGCGGCCAACCGTGCGCCCCGCGCCCACCCCGCCCGCCCGCCGCCGAGGCCACCTGGGCTCCCGCCCGCGCTTCGCGCCCTCTGGCGGCAGTTGAGGACCCCTGCCTTTGGCCAGCTCCTAAAGATGTAGTGTGGATTTGTTAGCCTGGAAGTCAGTCTTCACAGGGATCCACTGAGCCTGCCCTTACCTACCTACCAACCTCAAACTCCTGTACCTGCCGTGAGATGGCTTCCAGGCGCAAGTCACTCGGCACAGAGGCCCTCCTCTGCTCCAGTGCACACCCTGCTCCAACGCGCGCAAAAGCGAATTGCATGATAAAGTCTTGTTCCTTCAAGTAAGGCGTTGAAGGTACTGACAAAAAGCTACTGAGTATTGCCAATCCTGGTTCCCCGAAATGCAGCTACAAAAGACTTTCTAGAACAATTGGGGAAGATTGAATATGAAATGCATATTAGAGTTGGCTTTATGGGATAATTAGTGATTTATGGATAAATGTATTGATATTCATTTATGGATATTAATACTTTGTGGTTATGTTGGAAAATATATTATTAGAAAATGTGTGCTCAGGTATTTAGGAGTGAAGTGTTATGATGTCTGCAACTTGATTTCAAATGCTTCAACATACGTGCCATAGATGCTGAATGTCCTACCCCCACACACACCCCTCCGAATTCATGTTGGCAAATCCCCTTTCTCCCTGTGAGGAAAGAGTGAGAGGACTGCATTCTAAGAATAGCATGTGGACTCTTGCCAGACACCAAAGATGCTGGTGTCTTGATCTCAGACTTCCAGACTCCGGAATCCTGAGAAATAAATGTCTGTTGTTTAGGCCACCCAGTCTATGATCTTTTTGGTATAGCAGCCTGAACAGACCAAGATAGATAGATAGATGATGATAGATAGATAGATAGATAGATAGATAGATAGATAGATAGATAGACAGATGATAGCAAAATGTTAATAATTATTGCATCTATGTGGAGGGTATACCATTCACTATTCAGTAATTTGGTCCACTGGATCTCATTCTGTTCACCCAGGAAATGTTACCCCTTTATCTTAGACCTCTTTTTATCTTTCCAACACTGCCCACTCTGTGCTTGCACTTGTGCAACTGTAGCAAAACACACACCTGTGCAGGCTAGTTTCACTTAAGTACAGTTTTAATGTCTATTTATTATATTCAGAGTAAAATTGAGCATCTCTTTATATTTTTTAAAGAGACATTTTTATTTCATTTTCTGTGAACTTTCTGACACATACTTAATCAATTTTTTACTTGATTGTGGTTTTTCCATATCATTTCTAGGAGCTGTTTATATATTAGTGTGATCTCACTTTAAATACGTGGTCATGCCCAGCAGTGTGGCTCAGTGGTTGAGCATTGACCCATGCACGAAGAGGTTCGATTCCCGGTCAGGGCACATGCCCAGGTTGTGGGCCTGATCTCCAGTGGGGGGCATGCAGGAGGCGGCCAACCGATGTTCTCTCTCATCGATGCTTCTATCTCTCTCTCCCTCTCCCTTCCTCTCTCTCTAAAAGTCAATAAAGAAAAAAAATTTTTTTTAAACGTGGTCATGAATCTCAGGAATTGGTGTTGCCCAGCAATCCTACTATTTCCTTAATACATTAATCCATTCATTGTCCTGTGGTCCCAAGTAGGTATTTCATAATTTCTCTATTCTCCTCAAACTCCCAACAACTTATTCTACACATTCATTTTCAGGCTGTATTCTATTTCACTAAGAAATATCAATGCCCTTCAGCCAAGACCACCAGGAACACACCTGTAGTTGAACAACATTGGGTTTATTGACTCGTTGCAATGCAGGCGAAAGCACACCATGGAGAACCATGCGGACATCTCAGTTAAAGGGAGTTAGAAAGAGACTCATAAAAGCTAAGGAAACATGTGAAGTAAAAGATGGTGATGGGGTAAAAAGAGGGAGGTGCAAGCTGAGAGAGTTCCTATGTCACTTGCTAAAGGTATTGGGTTTCTAGATTTCATTTCATTAAACTGTGAATTATTTAAACCCACCTTGAGCCAATTTCTGAAATGGAATGCCTTATATTATCCTACGTAGCACTGTAACCTATGGTGTTAAATAAATAAACAGATCCAAATTTGACCCCTCCCCATCCCTTTGCCTTAATGATATCTATTAATCTCACAATTTTAGCATTGTTATTTTAATTAGAAATGCTTTGCTTTTACAAAGATCTAAGCCAGTGTTTTCTAACAGACTGTTGATAGTGTAATTAAATTCATAGATCATCAAACATGTTGAGACAATGTTTTCCTTTATATAATACTCTTCCTGGAAATTAGAGACATTTAAAAATTACTTATCTATTTTATTTAATCTAACAGGCCATAGGAGTATTATTTTTTTTTAACTCTCTAATGCATTCATTTACAATTTAGCAGTTGTAATTCATGGATAAGTGCTTTAATTCTGCTTTCTAAAGATAATAGAAATTACCCTCATTGTGAGTAGACCCAATGCTAAAAATATATAAATTGCAAAATATGTAGCTATGTTTGTTGGAAACAGAGAATACTAATATCAACGAGTATCTTGTGCAGGATGACACAATGTGTGTTTAAAACAAAGTACAACCCCTGGAAAACAGCATCTATATGTGATTCAGATCCTAGAACAGAAGAAAGGCAGAGAAGAAAAAGATGTGGACTTAAATTTTCAATTCTCTCAAAATGAAGGCTACAATTTTGGAAGACCTTCGTTTAGTGAAAACTTCTCAGAACAAGATGCTTGTCTGACCATATTCAACATGGCTGGAAAAATTATAGTAGTTATTTATACTCAGTGAGAGTTTCTGTGGAAAAGAAAAGGGTACAGAGGGAGGAAGTAGACGGTAATGCGGTCAGGTCTCCAGAAGGTGAGCCTGAGAGAGATTCCAGTGAAAGTGACTTATTGAGGGAGACCAGTGCAGATGAAACTTACAAGGGAGTGAGGGAAGGAGAGAAGTAGACACTGATGTGGATGCAGCTGAAGTTTGTCCTCAGCCTCATTCTACTGGGAGCTCTAGAGCATGAATGCCATTACAGACTTGTCTCACCTTCAGGCAAGAGGATTGGTCTTTGTCACCCTCAGATTGTCTTGTGACCACTGACAAGGGTAGGGGCAGACACAGAGCACTTAACCTTCCAGGCATTGCCAGATGTGGCACCTCCTGTTGGTTTAGGACAAGTTTTAGTGCGAATGTGCTGCTATGAGCTCTTAGTAGCCAACACTCAACTGGAAGATGGGTGAACTGGACTGGCAAGGGGCTACAGGCAGTTCACCAACAGGGTCAAATACAGGTAGTATTTATATTTGGGATCGTTTTAAAATTTTGTCCTAACACCTCATCATTTTCTTCAATTGCATATTTTTAATTGAATGTATTGGGGTGATACTGATTAACTTCACTTGCATATTTTAACTCCAGAACATTTTTGATAGTAGCCATTAAAAATAAAACTTCACTCACACCTGCCAGAATGGCTGCCATCAACAAATCATCAAACAACAAGTGCTGGTGAGGGTGTGGAGAAAGGGGAACTCTAGTACATTGCTGGTGGGAATGCAGACTAGTGCAGACACTGTGCAAAACAATATGGTATTTCTTCAAAAAATTCAAAATTGAACTGCCATTTGACCCAGTGATCCCACTTCTAGGAATATATCCTATGAAGCCCAAAACATCAATCAGAAAGAATATATGAACCCCTATGTTCATAGCAGCACTATTTACAATTGCTAAGATCTGGAAACAGCCCAAGTGTCCATGTGTAGATGAGTAGATAAAAAAGCTGTGGTACATATACACAATGGAATACTATACAGCTGTAAGAAAGAAAGATCTCTTATCCTTTGAGATGACACGCAGGGACCTGGAGAGTATTATGCTAAGCGAAATAAGACAGTCAGAGAAAGACAAGTATTACATGATTCACTTATTTGTGGAATATAATGAACAAAATAAGCTGATGAACAAAATAGACCCAGAGACATAGAAGTAGGTTTCAGACTGACAAACTTCAGAGGAGGAGGTAGGGAGGAGGGAAGAGATAAACCAAAGAACTGATGCATGTAAACATAACCAATGGACATAGACAACAATGTTGGGGGCGGGGGGATGGGAATGGGAGGAGGGTGTCAATGGGGGAAAAAGGAGAAACATCTGTAACAAAAATAAATTAATTAAATAAATAAAAAACTATTAAAAAATAAAACTTCATTCTAATATTTAAACACCTTTTTATTTAGCATCTGGGTTCCTTGTTATCTAATGATTTAAAAAAGCAAAATAGAGAGGTTAAATTATTTTTCATAAAAGTCACTAATAAAAGTCTTCAGTTTAAATAAGGCATGTAATTGGGTGGTAAAGGGAAAAGTGGATTTAAAATCTGGCTCCAATGTTCACTAGCTATATGATTGGTTGCAAGTTTCTTCTATGCTTCTCATCTGTGTCTTTATCTGGAAAAAAGAGGAATAATAACAATAGTAACTCTTTCTTAGAGATGTTGTGAGGTTTAAAGAATACATGATAGGCTTCCATTTCTAGTTCTGGAAATAGGGTGGGCCACATAATTAGACGAACCTTCCCACTAAGAATAACTAAAAAGCATTACATTTTTCAAAGATCTTCTGTAAATCATCAGACAGCTAACAAAATAGTAAGAATCATCAAGTCAATGTCTAAGGAACCCAGAAAAATGAATGAAGTAATGAAACTGCTTTCGCCCTGAGTGTGGCCAAACTTTAAGGTTTTGTTTTCAAGGCCTGGTGAGGAGAGTGACAGAAGATAAAGTCCCAAAACCCATCCCATGCTCTCACCTACAAGAGATTACAAGGTGGGTTGAAAAGCACATACCTGAAAATTTATCGTTCTAAACCAACCATTATACCGCTTTGCAGACCATATTCACACCACCTAGGTGTTCCAAAGACACTTCAAGCTGTGAATTTAGTTGAAAGCCATCCTGGGAGTCCTTTTTTATAGAAGAATCCTAGCTAATAAATATAGAAGGAATGATAAAACTGGATATTCATGAAAACACAGGTCTAGACCTGTGCTCTTCAATACAGTAACCACTAACCCCAATTTGCTATTTAAATTTAAATTAATTACAATAAAATTCAGTTCCTCGGTCACACTACCACGTTGCAAGTGTTCTTGCTGACCATGATATTTTGTCCCTGCTCTTAGGCAAATGGGAAACAGATTGATGATTTTTTAAAAACTTATTTATTGATTTGAGAAAGAGAGAGGAAGGAAGGGAGGGAGGAAGGGAGAGAGAGAGAGATTTGTTGTTCCACTTATTCATTGGTTGATTCTTGTATGTGCCCTGACCGGGGATGGAACCTGCAACCTTGGCGTATCAGGATGATGCTCTCACCAACTGAGCTACACAGCCAGGGCCTGATGACATTTTAAGTACGAGATAATTGTTGGAGCAGAGTTCTTAGGATATAAGGACGGGAATAGAACACCCACCTATGTTTTAAAGCTCTAGAAAGAAATACACATATACATACATTTAGTTAAACATACTATGTAGCTATAATTCAGGAATTCTTTTCCAAAAGAGTAAGCTTATATCATTTTTGCTTGCTTCTGTCATGTTTATATGTTATTTTAATGAAGTGTAATTTTAAAATCTCCAGTTCGTAACATTTAAATTGATATTGCTTTCTATTTCAACTTGTAAATCAAGGTGTTTCCCCTTCCACTCAATATATGGATTCAATAGCCCATGATTCTGTTTACAAAGTTTCTAGGGATTAATTTAATGTTCTCATGAAAACACATTTTGAGGATATGGGAAAGCTAACTCTTGCTATGACATAGGCCATTTTTTTTAATAGATAAAGAATTGCAATGGAAGTTATAATCTAATGAATGGAGGGTTCAAATAAGTTGGCCACTGAATTTGGGGTAAAAAACAGGCAATGTGGCATAAGCAAAATTCCCTATAGGAAGTCCAAAAGACACATCAAAGAAACAAAGCAACTACAGAGGTACATTGTGTTACTTTTTACTTGAACAACTCGGTAAACACCAGGTGGTTATTTAATTATGGTTATCACAAAAGAGCATAGTATGAGTGAACTCTCAAGCTTACCTGGCAGTAGTTTAATCAAAGTAATACCAATAGGTGCTACTACAGGAAAGACATATATTTGAAATGGTGTCTTGTCAGTTTGTTCTATTTCTTAATTTTTTGACTAGGTAACAGTCACATGGTTCAAATGCCAAGAAATTTGCTTTATTTTTGAGTTAGTCACTTCCTGAAGAATTTTGTAATTGATGAGTTTCTATGTGAAATGAGGTCAACATTTATTTGGGTCCTTTTAAAAGTATTCAGTAAGCACTTATATTTTAATAGGCACTAACATAATCAGTTCAGCTTTTAACTTACAAGCAGGGTTGCTAAATTTTCTGGTTTGAAGACTACCTTCATGATTTTTGTCATATCTTCTTATTGCCTGTAATTTTTTTGTACTTAACATTTTCCTTTAAAAATTATTCACAAGCTCTCCCGGTTTGGCTCAGCTGTTAGAGCGTTGGCCCGCGGACCGGAGAGTCCCGGGTTTGATTTCCGCCAAGGGCACGTACCTCGGTTGCAGTTCGTCCCTGGCCCCGGTTGGAGTTGTGCGGGTGGCAACCGATCCATGTGTCTCTCTCACATCGATGTTTCTCTCTCTCTCACCCTCCCACTCTGTCTGAAGATAAAATGTAAAGGTATCCTCGGGGGAGGATTAAAAAAAAAAACCAACATATTTAAAAATTATTCACGAGAAAATATTTACTAATTTGGCCTCCTCCCTAAGCAAGTCCATGAAATCTTGGATATGATGTACTAAATGTTTGCCTCTATACATTAACATGTTACTATTCATCTGTTTCTCTCTGAAAACCATCTCAGGGACATAGAGCTGTGCTGTGCAGATCCTCCTTCAAGGAAAGACTTGTGACCCAGCTGCCAGGTGTATTATGGTCAGCAGACACCTCTGGCTGCCAGCTCCTTTGAGGTCAGGTTTGCAGATGCCAGCTCACCAGAGGTCATGTCCTCACAGGGCAGCCTGAATCTGGATTTCAGGAGACGCTGGGGTAGTAAGGTCTGGCCATTTCAACTTGATGCATGTCAACTCTGATGAACAATATTTGCTCCATAGCTTCCCCACAGGAGTGGCCTGGGCTTTGTCAGACACGCTTTATATTTGGATTTCCTCTGTGCCTAACCCTGCTTCGCCTTGCTTTCTCAGGTGTAGATTTCAAATGAACAGCTAGAGCCTCCACCTTCATCTCAGCACCTGTTCCTGAAGAACCCAACCTACAGCACCATGCCTGAGGAAACACTGTCCGAAATCATTTTTAGAATCTGTCAAAGTGATTTTTTTTTTATCCTCACCCAAGGATATTTTTACATTAATCTTCAGATAGAGCTGAAAGGAGAGAGGGAGGAAGAGAGAGAGAGAGAGAGAGAGAGAGAAACATCGAATATGAGAGAGACACATCGACTGGTTGCCACCTGCACTACCCCAACAAGGGTTGGGGACATTACGTGCCCTTGGCCGGACTCGAACCTGGGAGTTTCTGGTCTGCGGGTGACGCTCTTACTGCTGAGCCAAACCGGCCAGGGCTCAAAGTTCTTTATAGACTATAAAATGCTATTTAAAAAGAAAGACCATGAAAAGAGAGGAAAATGGTGATATCTGTAATAGTGTAAACCATACAAAAAAAGTAAAAAAACAAAAAGGCCGTGAATATGATTTTATGTGATTGAAGGCAATTTGGTTTTTTATACAAGGTACCCAAAATTCTTAGTGCCATTTTAAGTCATTTGGAAATCCTAGATGTACTAGTTATTTGGGAGTTGTGACAATTCAAGAACTATTCAGATGATGGTTGAAAATAAAAAAATTATCTTAATGGATTAAAAAAAAGGAATTTTGAATCCTAGCACAAATGCTGTTTTTAAAAAAATGGAACTAAATTATATTCTTTTATAATTATGTTCACAAATTAAGCCTATGTGTGACAAAATTCAAATATGTCACGGAATTTTTATTTCTTTTGAAATCACCTGCATATAAAGAAATAGGCAGAAGAGAAATTGCTGGTCCATTCAGTAAATACCTGAAATTACTGTAACAAAATCCTGTTTGATATGCATAGGTATAACAGTTATTACTGCTTACATTTCATGATTTAGGAAAACTTTCCCCTACTGCTAGACTATTCTGAATCACAATCAGCAGAGCACTATTTAAGGTCAGTAACGAGGGACATTTCTTAAAGGATAAGTGATTCAGAAAAATCTTATAACATTAAGAGTGTGGTAAAACTAGTTAATGTTCAGAGAATGCTTATTTAGTAAATCTCCTGGGTTACCTTTCGTATCTAAGCATTGAATAAAGATACTTGTTTCTCCAAACTTGCCCCATAGTAAGAATTACAGGGATATTTGTTAAATTGATTCCTATACCCTTCCTCCAGAATAGATCCCAATTCAGTTTGGTTTGGTGCAGGCCTGGGAACCTGTATCATTCATATTGTCCCTATACACTTCTTACCTTCAGAAAATTTTGGGGAACAGCTAATTAAGACACATATAATTATTATTATTATTATTTTAATCCCCACCTGAGGATATTTTTCTATTTATCTTCAGATAGAGTGGGAGGGAGGGAGGAAGAGGGAGAGAGAGAGAAACATCGATGTGAGAGGGACAGATCAACTGGTTGCCTCCCGCACGACCCTGACCAGGGCCAGGGACGAACTGAAACCAAGGTGCGTGCCCTTGACCAGAATCGAACCCATGACTCTTTGGTCCGTAGGCCAACGCTCTAACTGCTGAGCCAAACCAGCCAGGGCATCAAACCTTCTTTTAACAGTTATCCACTGCTTCTTTGAGGACTGTGGTATATATTCACTGACACCTGACTACATGTTTGTATGCAACTGACTATAACACAGTTAAATGAGCCAAAGGCATTCTATGACTGGTTAGCTGCACTCTGTTTCAAGAACAGACTATTTCCCAAATCCTGGTCAGCTGTCTGACAAGGTAAATTATTGGTTGCAAAGAGAACTAAGAATTCCTGAATTGAAAAATTCAAATAGAAGGGGATCCAAGATAGTGGTGGAGTAGGTGGAAGTTACATTCACTTCCTCCCAGGACCAAACTGAATTCTAATGAAAATATAGAACAATCACCCTGAATAACCAGCTGAAGACTAGCTGAACAGAAGTCTTATAACCAAGGATATACAGAAGCAGCCACATCAAGACTAGTAGGAAGGGTGGAGATGTGAAAAGGGCTGATCCTGCACATGCAGTGGCTGAGAATCCAAAGGGATATTCCAGCTGCAAAGGACCCCCTTAGGAGTGTGGGATCTCAACCCCATGCTGGGCTTCCCAGCTCAGAGCACCAGAGCTGGTAAGAGGATCCAACACACCATCTGGCTGTGAAAATCAGTGAGGATTCTGTCCACCAGGGAGAGATGTATGTCTGTTAGAAACCCAGGAGCCCTCTTAAAGGGCCAGCATGCAAAATCTTGTTCGTGGTGGGAGGGTGGCTTGGAGCAAACTAGTCTGGTGAGGAGAGACTGGGTTGTGTGTCTCTGGTGAGATAGCTGAAGGGATGACCACCAGGGTTCCTGTGTTGAGTCCCTCTCCCACACTGCCCGCAAATGCCACCTTTCTTGGCTCGAGCAGTCCCCTCCATACAACATTAGCCTGGGGGAATGCAAGAGACCCACCCTCCTGACTCCTTGTTGCACTGCCTTGCCAAACTCAGGCACTCCAGGAGGTCTGGGTAGAGTCAGGGACAAATTGAGTTGTATGGCTCTAGGGCAGGGCCATTTTTCCCTTGAACATCCAACCAGTGCAGAGCCCTCACTTGACATGGGCAAATCTTTGTTTGGACCTGATAAAGTCTGCTGGCCTCACTCTGGCAACTCTCTGAGACTCCACCTCACCACAAAGGTCTGTGGGCATCCGGTGGGTGGCAGCTGGCTTTGGTATATCTTGGGACTTTTAATGAGTGGTCTCAGACATAGCACTGGCATCGAGTTTCAATCTGCATCAATCTGGTGAACACTACTTGCCCTTCCTGGTGACTCACTGAGAACCGACCTCACACAACTTATGTACCACCAGAGGCTCTTTCAGTGACTGAGCTTAACAAGCAGCTGGCAGGTGGAGGCAGGTGGAGGGGATCTCAGGGTGCCTATGCCTTTTGCTGACCTGCTCCTTGGCTCAGTGCTGGCAGAAGCTGGCCATGGTGCACAGCTTGGCCCTTCCCACACACACCCAGGCCCAGCAGAGGCATCCACAAACTGTGCATCACTTTGTAGTTCCAAACAGATTGCCCATAGCCAGTCACAGGCAGCACCTGACACAGACTTTCAACGGAGTCCCCCAGCTAGAGGTTTCAGAACCAACATACCCAGTGGTCAGCTTCAGACAACATCAGAGCAGGATGCAATTAGCTTCACAAGTGGCACATTCAAAGGGAGATCTCGGCAGGCACCAGACTCTGCTGAGGCAAATTCTGCTTCATGTGGTCAGCACCTACACAGCAGCATGTACACAGTGGTGGGGGGTTGATCCTTACAGCCAGCCAGCTTGAGGGTTAACCCCATGCATGGACATGCTAACAGCAATCAAGACTCAACTACAATAGGACGGCTCACATAACCCACACAAGGGACATTCCTGAAGCACGCAGCTCAGGTGATCAGGGAGAGTGTGCCACTGGGTCCCATGGGACACCTACTACTTAAGACCACCCTGCATAGACTGGGAGACATAGCAATCTACCTAATACATAGGAACAAACACAAATTACAGCCAAAATGGGGAGACAAAAAAACATGCCCTAAATGAAAGAACAGGAGAAATCTCTAGAAAAAGAACTAAATGACATGGAGGCAAGCAAACTACCAGATACAGAGTTCAAACCAATGATTATAAGGATGTTCACGGAAATTAGAATTTCAACAACAACAAAAGAACATATAAACCATAAAAAAGAATCAGTCAGAAATGAAGAACACAATATCTAAAATGAACACAATAAATAAAATGAAGAATACACTAGAAGAAATAAATAGTAGGTTAGACAAAGCAGAGGATTGAATCAGTGATTTGAAAGACAAAGTAGCAGAAAATACCCAATTAGAGCAGTAAAAAGAAAAAGCCTTTTTAAAAATGAGGATAGTTGAAGGGATCTTTGGGAAAACATGAAGTGTAACAACATCCACATCATAGGAGTACCAGAAGAAGAGAACAAGCAGGGAATTGAGAACCGATTTGAAGAAATAATGATGAAAACTTCCATAACCTGGTGAAGGAAAAACACACAAAAGTGCAAACAAGATGAACTCAAAGAGAACCCTTGCCAAGACACATTATCATTAAAATGGCAAAGGTTAAAAAAAAGAGAGAATATTAAAAGCAGCAAGAGGAAGACAGTTACCTACAATGGAGCTTCAATAAGACTGCCAGGTGGCTTCTCAACAGAAACATTTCAGGCCAGAAGGAGTTGGCACAAAATATTCAAAGTGATGAAAAGCAAGGACCTACAACCAAGACCACTCTACCCAGCAAGGCTATCATTTAAAACTGATGGAGATTGTAATTGCAAAAGGAATTGTTGTTTTGTTTTTTTTTCCATTTCTTGCACCCCTATGTTCATTCCAGCATTATTCACAGTTGCCAAGATATGGAAACATCTTAAGTGTCTTTCAATAGATTGGATAAAGAAATTGTGGTACACATATACACTGGAATACTACTCATACATAAGAAAAGATTTGCAACAATATGGATGGATCTTGAGAATATCATGCTAAGTGAAATTTGTCAGACAGACAAAGTTAAGAACCACGATTTCTCGCATATGTGGGATACAAAACTGAAATCAACAAATGAAAACACACAAGAAAAACAAACAAAAACTCATAGATGCAGACAACAGTATAGTGGTTATCAGAGGAAAGGGGCATGAAGTGGTGGTAAAAGGTAAAGGGGATCAAATATATGGTGATGGAAGATTTGACTTTGGGTGGTAGACACACAATGCAATATACAGATGACATATGACATAGAAGAAAAGAGAAAGAGGAACATAGTTTTAAAGAATAAAATGGCAATAAATATGTACCTATCAATATTTACTTTAGCCCTGGCCAGGTGGCTCAGTTGGTTGAAGCATCATCCTATACATCAAAAAGTTGTGGTTTGATTCCAGGTCAGGGCATATACTTAGGTTGTGGGTTCTAAACCAGGTTGGGGCAAATATGGGAGGCAAATGACTGATGTTTCTCTCTCACATCGATGGTTCTCTCTCTCTTCATTTCACTCTCTCTAAAATCAATAAAAACCTATCGAGTGAGGATTTTTTTAAAAAAAATCACTTTAAATGTAAATGGCATAAATGTTCTAATCAAAATACACAAGGTGGCTGAATGGATAAGAAAACAAGACCCACATATATGCTATCTACAAGAGACTCACCTAAGAATGAAAGACACTCACAGACTGAAAGTAAAGGGATGGAAAAAAAAATTTCATGCAAATGGAAATGAAAAAAGTTGGGGCAGCAATACTAATATCAGAGAAAACAGACATTAAAACAAAGGTTATAAGAAGAGACAAAAAAGGATAACACATAATGATAAAGGGATCAATCAAATAAGAGGATATAACCCCTGTAAACATTTATGCACCCAACACAGGTGCACCTAAAAATATAAAGCAAATATTGAGGGACATAAAAGGAGAGATCGACACTGATGCAGTCACAGTAGGGGATTTTAACACCCAGTTGATACTAATGGATAGATCTTCCAGACAAAAAATTGGCAAGGAAACAGCCACTTTAACGACATACCAGATCAGATGGATTTAATTGCTATGTTCACAGCATTTCACTCCAAAGCAGCAGAATATACATTCTTTCAAGTGCACATGGAACATTTCTAGGACAGATCACATGTGAAGTAGGACAAAATATAAGTCTCAATAATTTTAAGAAGATCGAAATCATATCAAGCATTTTCTCTGACCACAATGACATGAACTGAGAAAGAAATTACAAAAAACCCCCCCAAAACCCTGAAAAACACACAAACAAATGGAGGCTACATAATATGTTACTGAACAATGAATGGGGTAACAGTGAGATCAAGGAAGAAATTAAAAGATACCTCAAGACAAATGAAAATGGGAATACAACAACCCAAATTAATGGAACAGAGAAAAAGTAGTCCTAAGAGGAAAATTCATAGCATTACAGGCCTACCTCAAGAAACAAAAAAAATCTCAAATAAACAATCTAATCTTACACCTAAACAAACTAGAAAAAGAACAACAAACAAAATCCAAAGTGAGTAGAAGAAAGGAAATAATAAAGGTCAGAGAGAAAGAAAATGAAATGGAGTCTAAAGAAACAATACAAAAGATTAATAAAACCAAGAGCTGATTTATAAAAAGATAAGATAGAAAAAACTTTAACCAGACTCATCAAGAAGAGAGAGGACCCAAATAAATAAAATCAGAAATGAAAGAAGAAAGGTAACAAATAACTCCAGAGGATGCAAAAGATTAAAGAAAACAGTACAAACTATATGCCAAAAGATTGGACAATCTGTAAGAAATAAATTCCTAGACGCACACTATCTTCCTAAACTGAATCAAGAAGAAACAGAAAATCTGAACAGCTAATTACAACTAATGAAATCGAAGCAGTAATTTAAAAAAAAATTTCCAAAAAGAAAAGTCCTGGACTGGATGGCTTCATAGGTGACTTTTACCAAACAGTCAAAGAACTAACACCTATCCTTCTCAAACTACTCCAAAAAATTCAAGAGGAGGGAAGACTCCCAACCTCATTTTACAAAGCCAGCATTATCCTAATTCCAAAACCAGATAAAGGCACTATAAAGAAAGACAAGTACAGGCCAATATCCCTGATGAACATATAAGCAAAAATCTTCACCTGATATTAGCAAACCGAATCCAGCAATATATTAAAAAATCATACACCATGATCAAGTGGGATTTATTCTTGAGATGCAAGGTTGGTACCATATCTGCAAATCAATTAACATGATACACCACATAAACAAAATGGATAAAAATAATATGATCCTATCAATAGATGTAGAAATAGCATTTGATAAAAGCCAGCACCCATTATGATAAAAACTCTTAGCAAAGTGGGAATAGAGGGAATATACCGCAACATAATAAAGGCCATATATGAAAAACCAATAGCTAACATCATACTCAATGGGCAAAAACTAAAAGCATTTCCCTTAAGATCAGGAACAAGACAGGGATGTCCACTTTCACCACTCTTATTCAACATAGTACTGGAAGTCCTAGCCACAGTAATCAGACAAGAATTAGAAATAAAAAGCATCCAGTCCTGGCCGGTTTGGCTCGGCAGTTAGAGCGTTGGCCCGTGGACCAGAGTCCTGGGTTTGGTTCCCGCTAAGGGCATGTACCTCAGTTGCAGTTTGTCCCTGCCCCTGATTGGGGTCGTGTGGGTGGCAACCACTCGATGTGTCTCTCTCACGTTGATTTCTCTGCCTCTCTTCCCTCTTCTCTCCCTCCCGCTCTATCTGAAGATAAATGCAAAAAATGTCCTCGGGTCAGAATAAAAAAGTAAAATAAATAAAAAGTATCCAAATTGGAAGGGAGGAAGTAAAACTATCATTATTTGCAAATGACAAGATATTGTACATAGAAAACCCTAAAGACTCCACCAAAAAATTTCTAGATATAATCAATGAATTTGGAAAGTAGCAGGATACAAAATAAATACCCAGAAATTGTTAGCATTTTTCTACACCAATAATGATCTATCATGCCCTGGCCGGTCTGGCTCAATTGTTAGAGCGTCAGGCCAAGGACCAAAGAGTCGCGGGTTCGATTCTGGTCAAGGGCACGTACCTCAGTTGCAGTTCAATCCCTGGCCCTCGTTGGGGTTGTGTGGGAGGCAACCAATCGGTGTGTCTCTTTCACATCGATGTTTCTCTCTCTCTCCCTCCCTCCCACCCTATCTGAAAATCAATGGAAAAATATCCTTGGGTGAGGATTAAAAATAATAATAATAATGATAATAATAATAATAAACTATCAGAAAGGGAAACTAAAAAGACAATCTCATTTTATAATTGCAAGTCAACTTCTGGGGAACTCAAACTACAAGGAAACCCTTGGCATTTTATCACAACCCACTTGGGGAAGTTGGTGCTCTTCTTTGTGCTTGTATTGTAGCAATACATTACAACTAAGAAGATATTGGGATATTACCAATTGGAAAAATTACCCAAACATTCTATAATAAGCTTTCCCATGAATTTTTAAATATTTCTCTACATAAACTTGGCATTCAATAGTAAAAGAATTGTTCATTCCACACTGCTTCTTTACCTCCTTGGAAATTGTTAAAAATACATGTAAAGAAATAAAATATGTACCAAATAACATGTTGCTAGACTGAATCTTAAATAATTTGACCTACAAAATTATGAATTACAGGGCTTCAGTTCATTTACCAAAAACAGAAATGAGTACCACTGATCTCCTTTAATTTATAAGTGTATTTTTACAAATCATTTACTTCTTCAACTTAAAACAATATTCAAAATGGTATGGGATTCTGCATACTACATTTCCAAATCATAGAGTATATGATTATAGAACTTTTTGCAGTCACTAGTGAGGGCCTCAATTCAATTTCATTATCTTAAGTAACAATCTATAATGACAGGGAGAAATAAAAAATTTAAAAGTCATACTAAAAACATCAAGTCAAAATACAAGGTGGCATGTTTTCTAGAAGATCTTGCCACACACAAACACACACATATACACACAAAGAAAAAAATGTTAATTTAAATCCACTTTTTATTCTTTCATAGATTTTAACAATTACACACAAGTTTTCACATAGAGAGAGTGAAATCTCAAGGATAAGGAGGCAATATATATGGTCTCTTCTATTCATTCTTTAGGATGGAAGGAAATTTCCAAAGGGTACAATGTGTGAGACTTAACACTGGAAAAATACATATGAAACTTGTTTAACTGGCTCCACTTAGGACCAGGCACAGCACAATAAATACAGAACTGCATCATTTTTAAAAGATTGTTGCAATTTTAATACATTCTTACTAAAGAAATATGATCAGTGACCAATCTGAAATTCTACAACATACAGGTAAAAGGACACTTAAAAGGAATATCTGAACATAGTTTCTCTAGCATTTTCACACCCATACGTCAATATTCTTAAAAAGGAGTAAGAATGTACTCTGCAAATTCAAAACTACAAAAAACAAACTTGGTCAAACTTTCTTCATCATATCACTCATTACCATCACAATCCTAGTTTGCTGGTAAATTCAAGGTAGAAATAAAAGTTTTTGAAATTCTTTTCATTTCCACTGGTCTTAGGACCTCTAGGTAGGAGGCCACATGGAAGCCAACTGATTAAACAGCACCATTAAGTCCACATCTCAACAAATCACTGCAAAATTTTTATCTTCCAGTACTCTGAAAAGTTACAAAAAGTTATATGGAAGAATACCTTTCCTGAACTGTAAGAACATGCACTCTGCAAGATTTAAACAAACTACAGCTGAATTCTCTACTGACTGCATCTTTCCTTACCAGACCAAAAGAAATACATTACCTAAAGATTTAAATAACATATTAAGGCATAAAATAAATACTTTATTTATGCTATTATATTTGGGTATTTGAGATTGTTAGACTTGTTTACATGCCCCTTCCTCTTCCCAAAGAGGAAGCAATGGTGCCAGCACTATTGGTCAGAAAGAGTTAATGGGAAACTGCTGCTCTCAGAGCTGTTCTGTGTTGTGCCTTATTGTACAAAAACAGAAACTATTATTTTAAAACATATACTTAAAAGACAGGATGAAATGATCTTTTTTCATATGACCCAGATTCTGCTATCAGCAGGTACGAGAAGCAATTTCATTCCTATTAAACCAAATGGAACTGTTATGCTGCTATGGCTACAGATATTCTGAGAACTCTTTTGAGCCAATGAATCAAAACCCACATGAAAGAAAGTATTATTTTCTATAATTAGTAAATTGGTTGTTCAAAAATCCAATAAGCAAACAAACATGCAAACATGTGACACATGCCATTCTCTTGGAAAAACATAATGCCACTCTGGTCCCAAGAATCACTATAGCCCAGCTGGTCCTTAAATGTGCAGTCTTTAACTACTACTAAATATCTTTTGTGATATTTTACTGCCCATCACACTGCCACATGATTCTTAGAAGCGAGGCTTCTAAGATGCTTGAGGAAAAGAAAGAGGGTGTGATATGGATCAAGTTCTCAGTGATTGTTCTAAATGTAATTTAAAAAATAATTTCCTAGTAATGCAGAATATTCCTTGATACTGAATTTTTCCTAGTGAAATAAAATAAGCTTTAACAAAATGATGTTAATCTAAATTTGACCATCTGGCTCCTTTTTCACTTTTTTAGAGGGTACTGATTCATATTTATGCTGAGCCCCACAAATTTTAAAAACAGTATAGTTCCTAACAGTTCCCATAAATATTCCTGATTTACGGTGGAGAATCAATGCATAATTGAAACATTAATCATTCATGTTATTAAAAAAAGCAAATATTTCCTACAAAGCAGTTACTTAGCAAAATGCTAAGCTACAAGTAACCTTGCCATGTAGATAGATATCAAGTCATTTCACAAAGTACCTGTCAAAATGTATAGAAATCTGGCCTTTCATCCCAAATCCACTGCAAAGACAGCACATGCAGTAGTCCTGTTTAAATTTAATGGCGATGAGGAAAGGGCAAAACCAGGACAAGGAGGGATGTCAGCCTACATACAAATTTACAGTAGTGTAGCCATTGTATATCGTATTTACTACATTCACCACTTCGGAGAAAGGATCAGGGAGGTCTTTCAAACACTAGAACACAGGAATGTTTGTTTTGTATAAGACCTACCAAATCAACAGGGAAACAAATGATGACGTGCATAGGCACTAGTCTCAAAGCCACACAATAAAGAAGCAAAGGGTTTGAGATGGGAAATTTAGGAAAATATACACATGAGAGCTTGCTGAGGGAAGGAGGAGGGAAGAAATCACAGTTCTAATCTTCAAGACTACGGAATGCATTCTGCATGTCTTCAAGAAGTTGTGCATAGTCAGCCTTGATCTTTGCCTCACCGTCTTTCACTGGATCCTGAAAAAAGACATTACAGAATTCAATTTACCTTTGGAAAATAACTCAGAACATGTAGTAAGTTACTTACAGTTAATATATTTTGAGTACTAGGTTAATTGAGGTACATGACAGGCAAGAGTGAAAATTATCCTTATTTCCCTTTAAGAGTAGAAATGTATAAATGGCATAATACCTTGACCAAACAGAAAGAAGACAAAATTTCAACATTGTATTTTACCTACTAACTGTATTCAACTACCAATGGATTTATCCTCAACAATATGCAAAATATTAGAAAGTTATGCAGCATCACATATTAGATGCATTTCACTGCATGTATATGACAGTTGGAATTAACTTATTTAGTCAAACTAGAAATTACTACTCAATGTCTGATAGTATCACACTGAGACAGGAAAGTAAAATTTCTAAAATAATCTTATAATGCACCACATTTAAAATCCTTAAGGAAAGCAAGTTAATTGAGTAACTTGTATAAAAGGGACTTTAAAATGTTTAAATTCTCTGACACAATCACTCCACTTCTAGGAATCTATACTGGGAAAATTCAGAACAGCAACCACATGAACAAAGCTGTCCACACCAAACAACTGGAAATTTCCTAAGTGCCTAAAAATAGGAGATTACTCTCCAGCAACAAAATAATGCCACAGAAGAAATTTAATGACATTAAAAAGCAACTGTGGCCTGGCCAGTGTGGCTCAGTGGATTGAGTGTCATCCCATGGACTGAGAGGTCCCGGCTCGATTCCCCGTCAAGGGCACATGCCCAGGTTGCAGGCTCGATCCTCAGTAGGGGGCATGCAGGAGGCAGCCAATCAGTGTTTCTCTCTCACATTGGAGTTTTTCTCTCTCTCTCTAAAAAAATCAAGAAAAACATATTAAAAATATTTTTTTAAAAAACAACTGTGATGTTGCCCTGGCTGGTGTGGCTCAGTTGGTTGAGCATCATTCCATACACCGAAAGGTCACCGGTTCGATTCCTGGCCAGGGCACACGCCCAGGTTGCAGGTTCGGTCCCCAGTTGGGATGCATAAGGTAACTGATTGATGTTTCTCTCTTACATCTATGTTTCTCTCCTTCTCCCTTCCTTTCTCTCTAAAAATCAATAAAAACATTAAAAAAAACTGTAATGTTAATTTGATAGAATGTTCATGTAAACAGAAAAAAGATATCACCTTTAATCACACTGCCAGAAATCATTGCTATTATTATTACATACATATTCTTTAACCTGTTCCTATGAATATTTAATTTTTGAAAATAAAATCTGAATCAAATTACATATAGAATTTCTTTGCAACCTGATTTCCCCCCTCATTATACCATAAGCATTTCCCCATGTCTTTGAATATTCTTTGGAAAAAAAAAAAAGATATTAATGCCTTTATAATATTCTTGTCATAATGCACATGCCATGTTGTACTGTTCACCCTTGGATGACATTTAAGAAGTTTCATAAAACCTTTTACATATATCCATATAAAAATTTGATTATGGCCTTGGGTTATATGCTTTGAAGTAGAATGACAGGACTCAAGGGTATGAATGTTTTAAAATTCTTGATACAGTGAGTATCTATTGTACAGGTTTACTTTCAACCTATAGTGCAAACAGCATACATATACATTTTTTATACATATGTATATAAATAAATAAATATATAAATAAAACACACATTCAGAGAATCATCTTCAATTTTTCAATAGCTTATTAGTAAATATACTCAGATATTATGACTTAGAAATAAATATAATTCAACTGATAAAATACTTAAAAACAATCTTACATATTTGAGTTTCTATTGATTATTTCATTTAATTATCTATTTATGTCAGAGTACTTCCAAAAGAATTACAGTCCACTTAAAAGTTAAAAATACTGCCCTGGCCAGTTTTGCTCAGTGGTTAGAGCGTCGGCCTATAGACCAGAGTCCTGGGTTAAAGGACTGTTAAGGGCATGTATCTTGCAGTTTGTCCCTGCCTCAGTTGGGGTCATGTGGGTGGCAACCAGTCGATGTAGACACATTGATGTTTCTCTCTTTCTCTTCCCCCCTCTCTCCCTCCCACTCTATCTGAAGATAAATGCAAAAATGTCCACGGGTGAGGATAAAAAAAAAAGTTAAAAATATTATGTAATAGGATACTGAAAAGAAGTAAACAGCAAAGTCATTTTGGATGAGCATAGGGGTTGGATGTTAATAGGCAGTTGAGGAAAGGTAATTGCTGTACAGTGATGATTTTAGCACTAAATTGCCTGGCAGTTAGGACAAAAGGGAGACGTATCAGCATTTATTTGAGACGTGACATACTATAATTTTTAGCACTAGAATTCCTATTTGAACATAACTTTGAGGTCTGTCCTGGTTTTCTATAACCTGCATAACCTGAACATGTTGAAAATGATAAATTTTAAGTTTCATACACCAGGTTTGGGACTCAAATAGTTAAAAAAATTAAAAAGAAACATTTTCTACTAAAGAAGTTACAGCAGAAACTAAATATACCTTAAATTTCATGGAGGAAAGTTTATAGAGGATCTCCCCCATGTGCTCACGAATAATGGACCATGTGATTTTACTGTCACTCTGGGCAGTAGTTTCAACAGCTCTACGGGCCATATCATAAAATGCAATCATGTTGGACAGCATTCCTACTGTCTTGTAGAATGGGCAGAACCTAGGGTAAAAACAGCCAAAATAATTAGTAAAAACAAAATCCAAAGTAGGTTCATACTTATATAAAACTTTGTAAAACGAGAGCATCAGCTTCTTTATTTAAATATGCAGACTATTTATTGGATGATATACAAGGAATGAAAAAAGAATAGTGGAAAAGGCCAGTTTTTGGACAAAGATGTCTCAGAATATGGAATGGATAGTAGATGGAGAAATATATTCTTTCTTTAATATTAAGGGTAATGTTTACTTTTCAAAAATAATAAAATAGTACTGCTATAATCTAACCTCTCTGAGGATTTGTTTTTGTACAATACTGTTAAAGGAGTAACCCAAATGGTAAAATAACTGAGTTGTAAAGATTCCCTTGTGATAGCAGGTTAAGGTATAATGAATAAGAGAACAGGAAATAGCAATTTCCTTAAGTTCATAGTAAGCCCTTTTCCATATTAAGGAGTTCATTTACATTTACCCATCTTTTAATAATGAAGACATGCAAGCAAATATTCAACTGTATTCACACACATTGTTATCAACTTTCTGATGCATTTAAACACATTTGCATACATAATTTCATGCATCCTCTCTATACACTCTTTCCAAAGAGTTTTCTTTCCCCTTGTTTTGTTAATGTTTATGTGGGTAGTTGCTAGAGCAGCTTAAGTTTCTGCTATAGATTTTTGAGCCTTATTGATTATATTGTCTTATTTTCTGCTTGTCCTACATTTTGAAAATCCTTCTATTTGTTCATTCTCTCTTCAGTCTTATATAAGGACAAATATGAATTGAGGGGGGAAAAAAGCCAGCCTGTGGTGAACAGACCAAATTATCAAAGTTTAAAGGAAATGGGAACTTTAAAGAAGCCATGTTAACAGCAGACACAAAAGTAAAACAAGCACTGAGCAGGAGTAGCAGGGGCTGGAGGGCAGGTACCTATCAGGGACTTTGGTAGAAAGAAAAAGAACAGATTCTTGTGAAATAAGGCAGGAAAGGAGAAGCCGGTGTTGCTCAGTGGTTGAGCATCGACCCATGCAGCAAGAGGTCACTGGTTCGATTCCCGGTCAGGACACATGCCCAGGTTGTGGGCCTGATCCCCAGTGGGGGCCATGCAGGAGGCAGCCAATTGATGTTCTCTATCATCGATGTTTCTATCTCTCTCTCCCTCTCACTTCCTCTCTCTCTAAAATCAATACAGGAAAAAAAATTTTTTTTTAAAAAAGGAAAACTTTATTTAGAAAAAGAGTAGAGGAGGCATGGGCAGCGGTAAAATGTAGTGGGAAAAGTTTCTGAAGGAGGCAATGATCCCCAAACTCTTCACACTAAGCTGCAATTTAATTAAAGATGGTTGGATAATTAGTTTTTTTCTTATTTGTCATAACTGGACAAATGAGCAAAAGACAAAGGGATTTATTAGATTGTTAGATGTCCACCATAAAAATAAAAATGTTTTTTTTTGTTCTGTTTTTTAATTTTTTTTTTCCTTTATTGATTTTAGAGAGAGAGGAGGTGAGAGGGAGAGAAAGATAGAAACATCAATGACAGAGAACATCGAATGGCTGCCTCCTACATGCTCCCCACTGGGGATTGGGCCCACAACCTGGGCATGTGTCCTGACCAGGAATCAAACCGGCGACCTCTTGGTGTATGGGTCAACACTCAACCACTGAGCCATACTGGCCGGACTAAAAATGGTTTTTAATGTAAGTAGCTCCTTCCTCAAAACAAACAGAGCTCTGGACAGGTAGCTCAGATGGTTAGAGCATCGTCCTGATACACCAAGGTTGCAGGTTTGATCGCTGGTCAGGGCACAAACAAGAATCAACCAATGAATGCATAAATAAGTTAAACAACAAATCAGTGTCTCTCTCTCTCAAATTAATAAATAAAAATTTTTTAAATTCTAAAAAAAAAACATCAAAATGATAGAAAATCCTCAAATAAAAAAGGAATAGCAGCACTTCTAGTCAAGGTGGCAGCATAGGTAAATGCGGCACTCACATCCTGCCATGACCACATCACAATTACAATTAAACCGCAGAAGAACCATCATTCAGAACTACCTGAAATCTAGCTGAATAGAAGTCCTACAACTAAGAATATACAGAAAAAGCCATGTGGAGACCGGTGGGAGGGGTGGAGATTTGAAACAAGCTGGTCCCACACCGATGTGTGTCAGATAAAAATTGGAAGGATATCTCTGCTGCACAGGTCCTCCTAGAGGAGCAAAGGATCAAAGCCCCATACCCAGCACCCCAGACAAAGGTTCCAGTGCTGGGAAGACAAGCCTCCATAACTTCTGGCTATGGAAACCAGTTTGGATTGTGGTTGACTGAGACAGAGGACTCCTAAAGTCCCAGGCAGTTCCTCTTAAAAGGCCTGCACACAGATTTACTTGGACTTACCTGCTCTGAGCTCCAGAGCTGGGACAGCAGCTTGAAAGGTGCCTGAGACATATGGGGAGGAACTGAATTATCTGGATTCAGGATGAGACCTGGGGGTAGCTTTCTTCCAGGTAGAAGTACGGGCAGAGGCCATTGTGCCTTTAATGAGCCCTCCCCCGACAGAGCCCATAGACAGGCGCCATATCTTAGTCTCCATCAACATGGCTAACACTGTTTACCCAAACCTGGTGATTCCTCAGGACTCTGCCACACCCAAATGGCTGGCTTAGCCATTTCCAGTGGCTTTTCCATATAAACGGCTTGTCTTGGCTCATGCTACGAACTAAAATCGCTCAAAGGTTCACAAATCCCAAATAAGCAGTCTCTAGCCTCGGCATATCTATACCTCTTGCTAAGTGTCCCCAGGCCTGACACTAGCGGCAGCCAGCCTTGGTTCCTAGCTTGGCCTCTCCCAAGCACCTCTAAACTCAGCACAAGTAGCAGCCATCTGCAGATCACATTGTAGCTCCTGTCAGGTGGCCCCAGGCAGGGCACAGGCAGCAGCTGACCTTAGCCTCCACATCCTGGGAGGCCCCAGAGCCAACACACCCAGTAGACAGCTTCAGACCATACTGGAGCACCATCGAACCACTTCCACGAGCTACATACTCAAGGGGCAAACCCACTGAGGGCCAGGGCCATACTGAAGCGATTCCTGCTCCATGTAGTGGGTCCCTGCACAGCAGCTCCTCCACTATAATTGCACCTAGTCCTTGAGGCCAATAGGCCTGGGGGTAAATATCCCCCAGCAATATGCCAACAACTATCAAGGCTCAACTGCAACAGAAGGGTGTACACAGCCCACAAGGGGGGTAGGGGCAAACCTGAAGTGCACAGCTTGGGTGACTAGGGAGGCTGTACCATTGGGCCCCACAGGACATTTACTTCGTAGGGTCACTCTACCAGGACCGGGAGATGTAGCAGCTCTACCTAATACAAAGAAACAAATACAGGGAGGCAGCCAAAATGAGGCAACAAAGAAACATGTCCCAAATAAAAGAACAGAACAAAACTCCAATAAAAGAACTAAACAAAATGGAGAAAAACAATCTACCAGATATAGAGTTCAAAACAATTTATAAGGATGCTCAATAAACTGAGTGAGAACTTCAACAAAGAGATAGGAGACATAAAAATGGAGATGGGAAACATAAAAAAGAACCAGTCAGAAATGAAGGATATACTAACTGAAATGAAGAATAGATTACAGGGTACATGAAACAGAGGATCAAATCAGTGATTTGGAGACAAGGAAACAGAAAACACCCAATTAGAACTGCAAAAAGAATCCAGAAAAATGAGGATAGCTTAAGGAACCTCTGAGACAATGTCAAGCATACCAATATTTGCATCATGGGGGTCCTGGAAGAAGAAAGCAAGGAATTAAAAAGCCATTTGAAAAAATAATGACAAGAAACTTCCCTAATCTGGTGAAGGAAATAGACATATATGTCCAGGAGCACAGAGAGTTCCAAACAAGATGAATCCAAAGAGGCCCACACCAAGACACATCAGAATTAAAATGCCAAAGGTTAAAGACAGAGAGAATCTTAAAAGCAGCAAGAAAAAAGCAGTTAGTTACCCACAAGAAAGCTCTCATAAGACTGTCAGCTGATTTCTCAACAGAAACTTTGCAGGCCAGAAGAGATTGGCATAAAATATTCAAAGTGATAAAAAGCAAGGACCTACAACCAAGATCACATTACTCAGCAAAGTTATCATTTAGATCGGAAGGATAGATAAAAAGCTTCCCAGACAAGAAAAAGATAAAGGAATTCATTACCATCAAACCAGTATTACAAAAAATATTAAAGTGTCTTCTTTAAGAAGAAGGAAAAAAAAAAAAAGATAAAAAAGTATAAATAATAAAATGGCAATAAATATATATCTATCAGCAATTACTCTAAATGCAAATGGATCAAATGCTCCAATGAAAAGACATAGGGTGGCAGAGTGGATAACAAAACAAGACCCTTAACATATGCTATCTACAAGAGACTCACTTCAAATCAAAAGATACACACACACTGAAAGGAAACGGATGGAAAAATATATTTCATAAAAATGGAAATTAAAAAAAAAAAAAGAGCTTGGGTAGCAATACTTATACCATACAAACTAGACTTTAAAACAAAGGCTATAACAAGAGGCAACAAAGGACCCAACAATTCCACTTCTAGGTATTTATCAGAAGAAACCCAAAACACTAAATCAAAAAAATACATCCAAATATTCACTACAACATTATTTACAGTAGCCAGGATATGAAGCAACCTAACTGTCCATCAAGAGATGAATGGATAAAGAAGAAGTAGCGCATATATACAATGGAATATGACTCAGTCATTAAAAAAAATGAAATCTTGCCATCTGCAACATGGTTGAACCTAGAGAGTATTGTGCTGAGTGAAATGAGTTAGACAGCGAAAGACAAATGTCATATGATTTCCCTTAGATGGGAAATCTAAAAAACAAAATAAACAAACAAGCTGACCAGAAACAGACTCATAAATACAGAGAACATTTTGAAGGTTGCCAGATGGGGGAATGGGGGCACAATTGGGTGAAAAAGGTGAAGAGATTAAGAAGTACAAATTGGTAGTTAAAGAACAGTTATGGGGATATAATGTACAGAATAGGGAATATAGTCAATAATACTGTAATAATTATGTGTGGTGTCAGATGGGTACTAGAATTATCAAGGCGATCACTTTGTAAGCCATATAAATGTCCAATCACTAGTTGTACACTTGAAGCTAATAAATATAATATTGTACGTCAACTGTAATTGAAAAATAAAAAATTATTAAAAAAAGAAATAAAGGAATAGCAGGATAGGTTACCTGTCATAAGGAGTATATCCATTTTGTTGTAGGAAATCATCTTTGATAAGTTTGGCTACCTCCAGAGTGATTTTATCTGTTTCTGCTAGAGAAGCCTAGAAGAGAAAAAATATATAATTTTAGAAATTTACTTCCATAATGTGGGACCATGGTTGTAATCAACAAGCAAGCAGAAACTATCTAATCACACAGACTCACCTATCATTTATAAATTCACTTCATAACTACTTTTTGATTGATGTTCTTTTATATGGCGGTAAAAAATATAATGCAAAATTTATCATCACCATTTCTAAGTGTAGTTCAGTAGTATACAGTATATTCACATTGTTGTGAAACAGATTTTCATAACTTTTCGTCTTGCAAATCTGAAACTCTATACCCATTAAACAACTCTCTTTTTCCTCCTCTTCACAGCCTCTGATGACCACCCCTCTACTTTCTTCTTTCTTTTTTGTATCCTCACCTGAGGACATTTTTTTTGCATTTATCTTCAGATAGAGTGGGGGGGAGAGAGGGAGGAAGAGAGAGAGAAACATCGATGTGTGAGAGACACATCAAGTGGTTGCCACCCACACAACCCCAACCGGGGCCGGGGACAAACTGCAACCAAGGTATGTGCCCTTAGTGGGAACCAAACCCAGGACTCTCCAGTCCACAGGCTGGCGCTCTAACCACTGAGCCAAACCGGCCAGGGCTCTACTTTCTTCTTTCTATGAATTTCACTACTTAGATACCTTATATAAGTGGAATCATACAGTATTTGTCTTTTTGTGACAAATACTTGCGTAGGAAAGAGAAGGTATGTACATGTTCAGTGACCGAAAGTAACCTCACAGGGTTATCTGATAACAGATTTCTAACTGGGAAGGTCATGGTAGGTAGAATCTAATTCTTAGCCTTCGTGCTCCTAAAAAAAATGTCTTTTAATATATCCTACCTCTACCCGCTCTAATTTGGTTAGTCTATTTCTAGAAATAAAAGTAAACCAAGCCCTGGCCAGGTAGCTCAGATGGTTGGAGCATCATCCCATACACCAAAAAGTTGTGGGTTCAATTCCCAGTCAGGGCACATACCTAGGTTGCAGGTTCAGTACCTGGTCGGGATGTGTATAGGAGTCAACTGACTGATGTTTCTCTTTCACATCGCTGTTTCTCTCTCTCTCTCTCTCTCTCAAATCAATAAACATATCCTTGGGTGAGGATAAAAAAATAAAAAGTAATTAAGAGTTTCTTTCTAAACTACAATAAAACCAGGACCATGTTAAGTGCTGTAAATGATTGAAAAGAATATAAAGGCCCTAACAATTCAGTTACTTCTTTTAACTGACTACTCTGAAGTGGAAGCCCCTGTCCTTGTATGTGGGTAAGCTCTGTAACTACTCTGACCAAAACAGTAAGACAGAAGTGATATTATACTAATTTGGGGGCCCTGGCTTAAGAGGCTGGTGGTGCCCTGGCTTGTTTGGCTCAGCAGTTAGAGAGTTGGCCCGCGGATCAAAGAGGCTGGTGGTTTCCACTTC
Organism: Tadarida brasiliensis; assembly: GCA_030848825.1. NCBI lineage: Eukaryota > Metazoa > Chordata > Mammalia > Chiroptera > Molossidae > Tadarida > Tadarida brasiliensis. The sequence continues at coordinate 69,185,812 of CM061260.1, forward strand.
CTTTCTTTTTTAAAAAAATTTTTCTTTTCCTTTATTGATTTTAGAGAGAGAGGAAATGAAAGGGAGAGAGAGATAGAAACATCGATGAGAGAGAACATCAACTGGCCGCCTCCCGCATGCCCCCCACTGGGGATCAGGCCCACAACCTGGGCATGTGTCCTGGCCAGGAATCGAACTGGTGACCTCTTGGTACATGGGTTGGTGCTCAACCACTGAGCCACACCAGCCGGTCTTCCTTTCTTTTTTTATATTCACTTTGAGAACCCTGAACTGCCATGTGGACATGCCATATAGAGACAGAAACACCCAGCCAACCCTTAGCTGTTCCAGCCATCCCAGCCCAGGCACCAGGAATGTGAAGGAAGAAACTTTCAAATAACTCCAGCCTAAGCCATCATATAACTGCAACTATATGTGGATCCCAAACAAGAATGCCCGACTGAGCCTATCAAACGCAAAACCATGAGCAATAAAATGCTTTTAAGCCCTGACTGGTTTGGCTCAGTGGTTCGAGAGTCGACCCGTGGACTAAAGAGTGGCGGGTTTGATTCCGGTCAAGGGCAGGTACCTCAGTTGTGGTTTAGTGCCCGGTGCTGGTTGGGGTAGTGCAGGAGGCAACCAATAGATGTGTCTCTTTCACACTGATGTTTGTTTCTCTCTCTCTCTCTCTCTCTCTCTCTCTCTCTCTCTCTCTCTCTTTCTCTCTCTCTCTCCCTCTCTCTCTCCCCCTCTTCCTCCCTCCTACTCTATCTGAAAATAAATGGAAAAATATTCTTGGGTGAGGATTTAAAAAACAAAACCAAAAAAAATCACTTTCAAGTCACTAAGTGTCAGAGTGATTTGCTACTCACCAATAGAAAATCAAAACAATAATTACCTTTTTACTTTCATAACACAAGCAGGTCTCTCAAATATCTGCTAGATAAAGAAATAACCTATGATTCTATTAGTTTAAAAATACTTAATATGTACTCATTTTGCTAGGCAGAATCTGCATATCCAAGGTTCTATCTGTCCTTACAACACTCCAGGGGGATTTTACAACTCACCTTTCCCACAAGCTGTACAATTTCTGCCAGATCTTCTTCTTCCTGAAGAATCTCCTTAGCTTTGGTCCTCAGAGGAACAAACTCTGTGAAGTGTTTGTCATAGTACTCGTCCAAGGCACGCATATACTTGCTGTAGCTGATTAGCCAGTTGACAGAGGGGAAATGCTTACGTTGAGCTAGCTTCTTATCTAAGCCCCAGAATACCTGATTTAAAAACAAAGCAAACAAACAACAATAATTTTTCTTAAAAAATTAAAATTAAAAAAATAGTATTGAGATATATATATGTCTTAAATATGTAATTCTACTTTTTTTGTGTGTTAAATAATATATCTTTTTAGTACATACAAAGTATAATGGAAGTAGTATAAAACCTGCAATTAAAAAATATATTCCTTTCAGTTTCAGGATGGACAGTATCTACAAATCAAATTAAAAATTTATCTGAATTTCGCTCTGGCAGGTTTGGCTCAGCGGTTAGAGTGTCGGCCTGTGGTCCAGAGAGACCCGGGTTCGGTTCCCGCTAAGGGCACTTACCTCGGTTGCAGTCTGTCCCCGGTCCTGGTTGGGTCGTGCGGGAGGCAGCCAGTTGATGTGTCCCTTTTGCATCAATGTTTCTCTCTCTCTCTCTCTCTTCCTCTCTCTCCCTCCCACTCTATCTGAACAAAAAAATGGAAAAATGTCCTCGGGGTGAGGATAAAAAAAAAAAAAAAAATTTATCTGAATTTCCTGAATAGTGTGTCAAATTGGATAGCAAAAAGAAAAACTGATTGTTTTGAAGATTATTACGGTGCAATATAAACAAATGAACCAGAAAATGCCTATTGAGATAGAACAGACACTTCATTTTGATTAAACAACAACTCTAAATGTTCTGATTAAATTCAGTTCCCTATCATGAAGGGCCAATCCAGTAAGACCTGACAGCTATTTTTCTGAGGCCAAATATTCACATGTATTTTATACATCCCTAACTTTGCTCCCCTTTTCCCTACAACTTAAAACTCAAATTTTTAGCAAAAGTTAAAGACCCTGTGAGTTGTAAATTTAGCTTCTACCATTTCATTTAATATGATAGTGACAAAAAAATAAGCAAATATTTTATTTTTCCCACATGAATAATACATATACTTATGAATACATCAACTTTCTTTTTTAAAAATATAGCCTTATTTGTACCCATCTTTCACTTAGGCTTCTTTCAATGGCTGAGTTAGCTAGCTATCCACTAACATTCAAGCCTTGTCACTGGGAAGCAGCTACCTAGGCAAATCTATATTTTTCCAGCTTTGCTTTCATCTGGTTTGGCTAACAGAATGAGTAGAGTACTGGGTCTGAGCCAAAGGTTCAGAAAGTAGGTATGCCTGCTTCAGTTTCCCTTTGTGCCAGCCAGATGCAGACGAGTATCAGGCTAGGAGACAGTGGAGTCACAAGATGGAAGGAGCCATGAATTAGTACTGAATGAAAAAGAGCTGCCCTCTAATAGGATCATCTGCCTTGGGCCATACCATGAGGAAAAAAAACTTCTATTGAGTTTTTGCCATTACACATTTTTGGGCCTATTTATTTCTACACCTAAAGTTACTCTAACTGAAAGGGTGGTATTACTCTAACATTAATAAAACTTTGCTATCCTGCATATATTTCCCACTTATACATATTATTTATTATAAACCCTAGGTAAATAGCTAAGGAAAAACAGACATCATTAAAGGCTCTCGGTAATAAGAATGTTCATAAAACAGATTTTACCATCACCTACTCTTTAGTGATGAAATTAAATACTTCATGATGATTTGGATAACATTAGAATAGCCCGTGAGGGTGGGAGGAATGTGGCGAGCTAGGACGTTGACTACATTAGAAAAGACATACCTGAACAATACCAAGAGTAGCAGATGTAACTGGGTCAGAAAAATCACCACCAGGTGGAGAAACTCTAAATTTAAAAGAAAAAAGATAGTCATTAGAAATGCTTATTAAAAAAAGAAATGCTTATGAATAATAACTTGTATATGAAAGTCAATTTTAATGTAAATGACTTTTTAATATAAGTAATTTTAGTAATGACCTTTGAAAAATATATTACATAAAAATTTTAGGGAGAAACCAGTTCTAATTAACAAATAAGAATAAAAATTAAACACTTTCTAGTATGAGAAATAAGACAAATATTTATTATAAGCAGTTTCATTATTCTAATCAAATAGATGAAGCAAGAAGGAAATAAAAGCTCTGAGAGCTAAGTATGGCTTAATGTAGTGATTGTGAATCTGCACATTATTTTTATCACAATATAATCTTACCTTAACATGTCTATAATTTTCTAAGTAGTTCCTGGGATATTGTGACTTAAATGTAATAAATCTGTCAAGTCACATTTATGGAACTAGAACATAGAAATGACCTAAAGAGCTCCTTGGGTGACTCTGATGTGCAACCTGGGTAAGAATCACTGCACTCAGAGGGGGTTAAATATTTTCTCTCTTTAAAATAAATGACCCTTTTTTCCTTTGAAAAGTAAACAGGTTAGGTGCTTACGCTCCTACAATGCTGACACTCCCTTCTCTTTCAGGATTTCCAAGACATTTCACCCTGCCTGCTCGCTCATAGAAAGAGGCCAGACGGGCACCAAGATATGCAGGATATCCACTATCTGAAAAATGAAAAAAAATTTAAAGAGAGAGAGGTTCTAGGCCAGCCTCCCAAAATCTATCAGTTTTGTTTACATAATAAGTAACAAAAAGACTTACCTGCAGGCATTTCAGCTAAGCGACCAGAGATTTCTCTAAGGGCCTCAGCCCACCTGGAGGTAGAGTCGGCCATCATACTGACATTATAGCCCATGTCACGGAAATACTCTGACAGTGTAATTCCTAAATTGGGAAGAATACTATAAGTTATAATCCTATAATGTATAAACTCTTGAGAAAACTTTAAAACAGTTAAGTACATGAGACAGACTACTGTTTCATCAAATTATATTCTTTTTCTTTTGGGTACACAGCTGAATTATATTTCCTAGACTCCTTTGCATTTAGATATGGCTGTGTAACTAACTTCTAGCTAATGAAATATAAGTCAAACTAATGTGTTCCATTGCCAGGCAAGCCAACACAACCTTCCATGTTCTTTCTTCCTTCTGGCTTACTGAGAGGGAGAGAGCTCCCAGGAGCTCTGGTGGGCAAGTGCTGAAATGAAAGCGTTCTTTTCAGCCTAGGTCCCAGCCCAGAATGACAGAGTAAAGAGTCCCCTGACCATCTTAAATAAACATCTATTAGATCGAGTAATTATATTTGGGTTTATTTGTTGCCATACCCTAGTCTACCTTAATATGATATACATTCTAAAGGGTAGAAAAGGCTTTTTTCTCTATTCTTATCCCTATTAATATAATTAAGTTTGAAATAAATTTCCAATATAGCTTTTTTCTTTTTCTTTCTTTTTTTTTTAATCCTCACCCAAGGATATTTTTCCATTTATCCTCAGATAAAGTGGGAGGGAGGAAGAGAGAGAAACATCAATGTGAGAGAGACACATTGACTGGTTGCCACCCGCATGACCCTGACCAGGGCCAGGGCCGAACCACAACGAAGGCAACCAAGGCACGTGCCCTTGGGTGGAATCGAACCTGGGACTCTTCAGTCCGCGGGCCGACGCTCTAACCACTGAGCCAAACCGGCCAGGGCAATATAGCTTTTTTCTATATATCACACACAAACACACCAAAAAAACCCTCAACTAATTAGCTTGTTTGGTTATTTTTCAAGGGTAGCATAAGTTATTAACATGAATAATATCTTAATTATCCAGATCATTCTGCTATGCAGATCAAGTCCTGTACCGTAAAATCACACACAGTAAATTACTTAGAAGAAGCTAACATATAGAAAGAGGTGCTGGATTCTAGTTCCTGTTCTGTCATTAATCTTAGCTAAGTAACTTCATTTCCTAGTGTGGTTTCGAATACGTTAAAATAAAATAACTTTTGCCCTGGCCAGTTTGGCTTAGCCATTAGAGCATCAGCCCGTAGACCTAAGGGTAAAGGGTTCAATTCCTGATCAGGGGCGCCTACCTGGGTTGCAGGTTTGATCCCTGGCCCTGGTCAGGGTTGTGCTGGGGGCAGCCAATCGATGTGTCTCTCTCACATAAATGTTTCTTTCTCTCTCTCTCTTTTCCCCTCCCCCAACTTCCTCCCTTACACTTTATCTAGCGAATTAATGGAAAATATCCTCGGGTGAGGATTAACAATAAAAACAATAAAATAAAAAAACTCTTGCCCTATCTACCTATATGCATCAGATTAAAAGACATATAAATGCCCTCTGAAAAGTACAAAGAATTATGCAACTCTAAGATATTAGAAATGTACAGTTATTGTTCCATTGTAAGAGTCTCAAAATCTATGGCTCTAATTCCTTTATTTTATCAGTAAAGAAACAGAGGCTTATAGTAAGTAAAACAAGATAGTTGCTGAAAAATTCAGCACTGAACTATTTATCATAGTACTTATTTCAGAACAAAAAGAACTGATTTCTGAGGCTTCCAAAAAATGGTTCCATGCACAAAGTCTTTAAGAAGTATGACTTATCATTACTAAGGCTTAAAAAACACAGTAATTATTATATATTTCAATCTGATGATAGGATCAGATCCTCTCTTATACAAGCATGGCTATGATTTTTAAGTTTCTATGATGACATTCATTAACACTTGTGTGTATATATTAGAAAGACTTGGTAGAAGAGCCAGATACACATGAGTAAAGCTCGAAGTTTCATAGACCTAAAGATCAGTGCCTACAAGGGGAAAAAAAACCACAAAAATCTCAGACAAAACCAGAAGATAACAAACTGGAAAAACATTTGCAACTCATGGCAGATAAAGACTAATTTCAAAGAGCTTTTACAAATCAGTATGGAAAACAACTACTATACAAAATGAAAATAGAAAAGAAAACAGTTTTCAAATGATTAATATACACAGGAAAGACGACAGCTCACTATTAAGAAAACAGACTAACTAGGCATTTAATAAAGCAGAAATAGTAATATGTTGTCAAATCTAGGTGCTGGGTACGTGGGTGTTTACTGTAACATTCTTTCAACTTTTCTATATGTTTGATAACTATTATAAGAAAGCATTGAAAAAAACCAGCACTAGTTGCCTGGCTGGTGTGGCTCAGTGGCTGAGTGTCGACCCATGCACCAAGAGGTCACCGGTTCAATTCCCAGTCAGGACACATGCCTGGTTGTGGGCCCGATCCCCAGTGGGAGGCATGCAGGAGGTGGCCAATAAATGTTTTCTCTCATCGATGTTTCTATCTCTTTCCCTCTCCCTTCCTCTCTCTCTAAAATCAATAAAGAAAAAAAAAAAACTGGCACTGGTGAAGATACGGAGAAATAGAACTCTTGTCCTCCTTTTGTTACTCCTTTTGAAGGGCTATCAGAATCTAAAATCTGCATTAGCAGTTGTATTTTTAGCAATTTTGCTCCTAAGAACTTCCCTTACAAAAAGATACATACACACAAAACATGCAAAGAAACAGAGTAAAAAATATACCTAAGAATGTTTTAGCAAGAGCATTTAATCTGTTACTTCCCAGCACTGTCAGCAATTTGAAACAAATTAAGTTTTATAAAAATTTTTTTTAAAAAAAGAATGTTTTAGTGATGTGGACTTTGTGATAGCAAAAAAACACCTACCAACAATCCAAGAGTCCGCTGAAAGAATGCTCGTTAAATAGATTATGATATAGCCATACAAAGGGATACTGTGCAGCCACTTATAGACTTACTATCTTAAAATAATAGATGAATGTCACTTTCTCCTTCTCTTCATAAAAGTAACCATTAAACAAGGAGAACAAGAAATACAGAAACACAGAAATACAGACTCCATCATCAAAAACTAGGGGCCATACGTAGCTCCACAAAAAAATAATGAGGAAAGCCCTGACCAGTTTGGCACAGTGGTTGGAGTGTCGGCCTGCGGTCCAGAGAGACCAGGGTTCGGTTCCCGCAAAGGGCGCGTGCTTCGGTTGCGGTTTGTCCCCGGCCCTGGTTGGGTCTTGTGGGTGACAGCCACTCAATGTGTCCCTTTCACATCGATGTTTCTCTCTCTCTCTCCCTCCCACTCTATCTGAACAAAAATGGAAGAATGTCCTCGGGTGAGGATAAAAAAATAATAATAATAATAATAATGAGGAAAACCACCTAAATGAGATAAAAAATCAAACAAGGGTGTGGGAAGACACAAAGAATTTACCTGAGGCTGCATATCTCAGATTAAGCTTCTACAAACTAGGAGACACCTCTTGAAGGGCAAAACAAAGAATCCTTTGTTTGGGACACTGCAAAAGGGATTCAGGGGTAGTGGCAGGAGTTCCTTGATCCAATATGGCATCAAGGAGAAGGAAGATGGGGATGCTCCTACTTTTCAGTAAGTGGTGTGAGGCAGGGTGGAAGAGAAAGAAATCATTGTAATTGACCTCACAGCTGCAAATTTTATTGGCAGGAGAGGAAAAGAGAAAAATAACTTACACAATTTCATGATATAACAAACTTCACAGATTACCATGAAGAATTCCTGCTACTCTAGACCATAGCAAAAGCCAACCCCCCTCCTATCTCCTACAAAGATGAATAACAGTATTAATTATTAACAAATATCAGTATAAGACCCCCTCCCCCAAAATAGAAAAGCAAAATACAATGATGGCAAAGAAATAGATAAAAACTGTGGCTGCAATTAATTAATAAAAAAAATCTTAATGCATACTACTGCAAAGTAAAATCTCAAGGAATATATGTAAGATCATAAAAGATGTTTCATGAACCAGCAGAACTCAACAAAGAGCTGGAAGAAAATGAAGGTTTCATTAGAAGCAACATAAAAAATAAACACCATCTTGTGAACTTATAGACAAAAGGCTAAATAAAAAGCATTAGAGAGGAGATCATACAAATGGAAACAGATAAAGGGAATTTGTATGTTTAGTTTGAAGAAGATAACCATAATGGAAAAGAAGCCTTGGGTGGTTTGGCTCAGTGGTTAGAGGTTTGGCTCAGTGGTTAGAGTGTCGGCCCATGGACCAATGAATCGTGGGTTTGATTCCAGTTAAGGACAGGTACCTTGGTTGCGGTTCCTCCCTGGCCCCGGTTGGGTCATGAGGGAGGCAACCAGTTGATGTGGCTCTATCACCTGGATATTTCTCTTTCTTTCTATCTCTCACTCTCTCTCTCTCCCTTCCTCCCTTTCTCCCTCCCTCTCTATCTAATGATAAAGACAAAAATAACCTCAGGTGAGGAATAAAAAAAAATAATAATGGAAGAAAGTTTCAGAAACAATTCTCGAAATTTTTCCAAAATAAAACACATATTCATAGATGAAGAGAGACACTCAGAAAAAAAATGTATTAAAATTATCAATGCTGAGATATATCCTAATGAAGTTTCAGCTTTCAAATTAAAGAGAAATTCCTTTGGGCAAAAAGTAAAAGCACGTACATAAGGAAACAAAGCAGTCCAACCTCAGATCTCTCTCCAGCATTCAATGTTAGAATAAGAATTCTTAAAGAAAGAAATATGGTTCAAAAATTTTATACTCAGCCAAACTACTGTTAAAATATAAAGGCAACAGAAAAAAAAACACCTTATAAATAAACAAGAATTCAGGAAATATAGTTTCCATAGTCTTTCTTGAAGAAACTTCCAAAAATTCTAGCCAACCACAAAACAAATGAAGAAATTATAGCGAAAGGACTGCCAGTGAGCACTGATTCCATTTTACTATAAGTCTAAGATTAATATAGATACTGGATTTATGGTCACAGAACAGAGGTAAATATTATAAATCCTGAAAATGTAGAAATAAAAGTACGAAAAGCTGGGATGGAAATGGGAGCAAAGACTGAAGGTACTATATAAACACACTGATATTCTTATCTTTCATATCCAGGAGTCAAAGTATAATAATTCAGCCTGGCTGGTGAGACTCAGTGGTTGAGCATCCACCCATGTACCAAGAGGTTTTCGGTTTGATTCCTGGTCAGAGCACATGTCTGGATTTCGGGCTCGAACTCCAGTAGGAGAAGTGTAAGAGGCAGCCAATCAATGTTGATGTTTCTCTCTCATTGATGTTTCTATCTCTCTCTCCCTCTCCCTCTCCCTTCCTCTCTCTCAAAAATCAATAAAAACATATTTAAAAAAATAATAATTCAAAGTGGATGATTCAAGTTATAGAGATACAGGTATAGTCAGAGATAGACTGATGGTCAAAAGTGTAAGGGAAAAAAACACAGTAATAGAAGATACATAATTTTTTAATCATTAAAAAGATTGGGAGAGCTTTATAAATGTCTTATATTTACATATTCTCAAGATATAATAAACAAAATATTTTTTAGAAACTAGGGATATGGTTATAGGTACAGAGGTACTTTAGAATGAAAGAAAAGTTCTTTGGAAAATAAAAAGTTTGGTGCTAGACTAAACTTAAGAACGAATGTTAATGGCTTTTATTCCAATTCATATACTCACCAGTATAAATAGAGGCTTCTCTGGCAGCCACAGGCATGTTGGAGGTATTGGCTACCAAAGCTGTCCTCTTCATAATTGACTCTACCTTACCATCAACTTCCATTGTGAGCTAGAGGCAAACAATCTATTAGTGATCCTCTAATTTCTAAATAGAATACTTTAGTCTTTTTTACAATCTGTCTATCTTCTAATCAGTGTTGCCAAAGTAACATTCCCCATCACTCCAACCTCATCTCCTTGTCCTACTGTGCTGTAAAGATGATAGCCATTGTTTCCATTTCCTAAGCGAAATCCATTATTTTATGAAAAAAGGAGTATTACTACAGTAACCTAGAAAATCATATAAAGCCTATTACCTATTTTATATTTCTCCCAATAACTGAAAACCACCAGACACAAAAAAAAAACTTTCAAGTGCCTGGCTGAAAAATTCAAATTCCTTTCGTTAAATATACAAATTAAATTATAAATATAATTAGAAAACTCCTTATAAGATCCTTGACAAATGAGAGCAATGTTCCAGATCTAACATAAAGTTTTATTACTTGCTAGTGAAAGTTGGTTAGTAGTATTTTCTCTAAAATATTATTTGAAATTTTATAGATACAGACCTCTGGGAAGTCACGGAGGACTTCAGACATCTCATTTCCTCTTTCACCACATCCTACGTAGATGATTACATCACTGTTGGAATACTTGGACAGAGATTGCGATATCACTGTCTTTCCACAGCCAAAAGCCCCAGGGATTGCAGTAGTTCCTCCCTGTACACATCTAAAGAAAGAAAACAAAGTGTGAATTACTTTACTTGCTAATACATACTAGTAAATAAAATAGGTAAGGGAACATCTGTAATACTCTCAACAATAAAGATAAATAAAAATAAATTAAAAAAATAAAATAGGTTAAGTGCCATAGAAATATAAGTTAAAGAAAGAAAGCACATTGAAATATTTTCATGTGTATCTATATGTATACACTTAGAAAGATAGATATAATTGCTTCCCTGGTTTGTACCTATAATAGTGTTTTTTGTTTGTTTGCTTTTTTATCATTGATCATCTCTATCATCTTTAATAGATTAAAAGTGAAAGTATATTCCACAGGGTACCTTAGAAAAAGGGATACAAAAAAAAAAAAAAAAGATAAATATAATAGTACTAATGATATTCTGAATGCTTATTGAAATTAGTTCATGAAAGGACAATATATGAATCAAAGCTAAATATAAACAACTTTTGAAAGTTGTCTCCTGAGGCAAAAAATAAGACTTTAAATTTACATCTTGCTGTGAATGAACAAAGACTTTTGATAAGGTGTTAAGTCAATCCCTTTTATCCATCCAATACTATTTACAAAGTACTTCCTGGGCATTAAAAACTGTGCTTGGAGATGCTAGAAAGATAACAGTAAATAAGATAGCCATGTTTGCCCTAGCTGGGTGTCTCAGTTGGGTGGAGCATTGTCCTGTACACCAAAAGGTTGTGGGTTTGATTTCCAGTCAGGGCACATACCTAGGTTGCAGGTTCCATCCAAGGTTGGGGTGCATATGGAAGGCAACTGATTGATGTTTCTCCCTGACATTGATGTCTCTCTCTCTCTCACTCAGTTTCTCTCTTATCCTTCCCCTCTTTCTAACAATCAATAAAAAACATATTCTCGGATGAGAATTAAAAAAAAAAAAAAAAAAAAGATAGCCATGTTTCTGTACTCAGAGCACTTACATTCCAGTGGGGTAAACTGCAGTCAGTTGGTGATTATAATACTATTAGCAGCCACTTTCAAACTTTCCCTAAAAAGTGGCAGTGGAGAGTGAAATAATCTTAAGAGGAAAGGGAATGTTGTAGTATGTGTGTGCGCTCACACAGTGAGTATGTGTGAGGGGTGGGAGGGTCAGGACAGGAGAAATGAGATGTAATACCAAGGGAAATTTCTTTGTAATATTGAGTTTTATCATAAAAAGTCACTAAAACATCACATCTTTAATAATAATAGATTTTTAAAAAATATAAGACTGACATGCATTAAAATCTTTTCTCCTGCAAACCTTTCAGTGACTGATAAATTCAGAAGGCATACTCATTCATCCTGTGGCTTTATATACCTCTTTCAAATCACTATTAATCTAGGGAGGGCAGGCAGGTCTGAGTGTGCCCCAGTTTGGAAATTTAGCAATCTAATGTAAAAAGTGCTATCACAGAAAACAACTAAGGTGTTGTGGGAATACACAGGAAGGGGTGCAAAGTTGAACACTGGGTTGGAGTAGGGTTCAGAAAGTCTCGTTGAAAGAAGCTAAGACCTGAAAGGAAACAGAAATTAGCCAGATAAAGGGAAGTATCATTTTTAGCAGAGGGAACAGCATGGCCAAAGATCCAAGAGGGAGCACTGCTTGAGAAATTAACAGTCCTCTGTATGTCTGGACGATGGTATGTAAGGAAGTAGTTGGGCAGTCAAGTGGCTCAGACAACACTGAAAGGTAAGAAATGGCCAGATCATGGATGGCTTTGTAAGGAGTTAAGGAGTGTGTATTTGTCTTAATATTTTAAAAAATATTTTTATTGAGAGAGGAAGGGAGATGGAGAGAGAGAAACACTGATGTGAGAGTGAAACATCAATTGGCTACCTCCTGCATGACCCCTATTGGGGATCGAGGCTGCAACCCAGGCATGTGCCCTGACTGGGAATCCAACCAGCGACCTTTCAGTGCATGGGATGATACTCAACCAACTGAGCCACACTGGTCAGGGCTGTGTATTTGTTTTCAAAGCAATGAAGAGCACTTAAGGGTTTCAAGAAAGTAGTGTAGGTTCAGACATGTGTTTTAAATGGATCACTATGTAATATGGACAATCACTTAGAAAGAAAGCAAGATAGGAGACAGCAAGTCTGATTAAATGTGATTATTGCAGGAATCAGGGTAAGAGCCTTAAATAGGGTCATGGAGTAGGAATGTAGATAAGTAGAGATGTAGATAAGAAATATTTAGGGAGCCCGGCTGGTGTGGCTCAGTGGATTGAGCGTCATCCCATGGACTGAAAGGTTCCGGTTCAATTCCTAGTCAGGGCATATGCCAGGGTTGCAGGCTCAATCTCCAATAGGGGGCGTACAGGAGGCAGCTAATTGATGTATCTCTCCCACATCAATGTTTCTATCTCTCTCCCCTTTCCTCTCTCTCTAAAAAATCAATAATAATAATAAAAAAAGGAAATACTTAAAGAAAAGAATAAAAGCACTTGTTCAATAACTAGATGTGGATGGGGGTAAGAATGATGCTTGAGAGAAGTAACAGATTTTATATATGGCATTCACTAGATGGATAGATGATAATGACATCTGTTGAGAGAGGCAATAACGAAAGATGAGCAAGTTTCAAGGAAGGAAGTAGTGATTAAGATGATTATTTAGTTTTAAACATACTGACTTTGAGGCATCTGCAAAATAGTCAAAAAGGAGAGGTATAATCAGAAGAGTTTCATATATGAGTCTGGAACTCAGAAGAAATTTAGGATGAAGAAACAGATTTTGGAGACCTTATATATAGAGAGATAGATATAGATAGATAAATATTTAAGTCATGAGAGTGGATAAAGTTATCCACAGAGGGCAAGATATATTATAATGAGAAAAAGGCCCTAAAAGAGAAAAAACTCTAAGAAATATCAAAATTAAGGCAGATTAGACCTGCAATGGAGAATTAGAACTTGTGGACAGAAGCTAACAGGAACAAAAAAAGAAGGTGTTTCAAAGAGGAAGAAGTAGAAAGAAATATCTAAAGTTACAGGAATTAAGAAAATACTAAAACATATTTATTGAATTATTAGTATGGAAGTGACTGATTATGTCAGTGAGAGTAGTTTCAACTGAGTGGTGGAGCCAAGGGCAGAGTAGTACAGTGAATTAGAGTGGGAAAAGTGGAAACAACTGTTTATTTTTCCAAAGGTGTGGCTGTGAAAATGAGGAGGATAGTGGAAAGTAGAAAGAGGGTAAGAGGGCAGATTTTTTTTTCATTAGATGGGAGATAAAGGAAAGAAAACTGATAGAGGGAGGTCTTTGAAGAGACATAAGGTGGGATAAGCTGCAGAAAGAGAAAAGGAAGGGATAAACAGGAATGCTTGTTAAGTCAGCCTGGTTGCAGGAAATTGAAGGAGTTCCATATCGGATGGCCTCTAATTTCTCTGTGAAGGATCTAGTATGATCATTTGTTGACAATGAAGGAGAAGAGTGGAGTCGAAGATCTGAGGCAAGTGGAGAGTTTCAAATAGGGGAGCAAGAGAATGATGATTAGGGAACTGCAGAAAGAATGCTACATAGTAATGAGATACAACTTGCACTGATTATTTTATTTTCTTAGCAGCTTGTGTGTAGACTCGGGAGAAAGACATAACTGAACTGACTGATAGTTGGAATTTTGCCTGGTAGGTGTGACAGAAGACAAAACAACAAGAAAATTTAGCGTACTAGCAAATATTTATAAAAGTGATAGACTATTATTACAAGTAAGCTAAACAATGAAGGAAGTAGAAACAGGAGTGCTGACTAATAAGAATGAGAGTAATAGAATAATTCCAAGAGCAGGTTTGAAGGGTAAGTGGGACCATATATGGGTTTGGTGGTTAGAGGCTGAGGGAGTTACTGTACCATAGCTTCAGTCTTTTCTATGAATTAAATGAAGTCATTTGTTGAAGTAAAGCAGGGTGTGATGAAGGCTGAGATTTAATGAGAAAGGAGGTTTTGTGGTAGTTGAAGAAGAAAATGGCAAAGAGCAGACTATAAATTAAGAAAGACTGCTGGGGAGCATAGAGAGGTCAGTTTATTTTAGAAATTATCAATTTACAGTGACACCAATCTACTAATTCTAGGATAACGTAAAAAGAAAACTTATACTGTTTTGGCAAAGATTTTCTTCTGGAAGAATTTTCCCCCCGTAAGTTTCATAAACGTTTTTCTTTTGCGACTGTGAAAAAATAAGTTGTCTTCAATGGTTTGATTCTATAATAAACATTGATTCTATAAAACATTTGATTCTATAATAAACATTGGAAATATATTCACTATTATTTCTCTAGACAAAATTTATTATAGGATTAGCACATAAAATATTTATCTATAAAAAGTGAAACAATAAGCACATATAACAACTCTGAGGGAAAACTGGGACACAGCTCAAACTTACGGAAAAAGGGCATCAAGGACTCTCTGGCCAGTCAACAAAGGATGATTAGCTGGCAACTTCTCAGTGACAGGCCGAACTTGACGTACAGGCCACACCTGGACCATGCTGAACTTCTCCTTTATGCCTTCAAATTCAAGCTCCAAGACCACATCCTACAAAGATACATCAGGATTTGAAGTACAGTCAAATTTATAAACATTTATTCCTCTAAAATCAAAGTAACCCTAGATTCTTCTTGGGAGTAGGGAGGTGTTATGTAGGTAAGTGGGGAGGGAGATTTATACTTTTTATCGTAAATCTTAATATTCAGTTCTAACTTTTAAAATCAGGTGCACCTATTATTGTTTTTATGATTAAAAACAGCTTAGGAGTTTCTGAGAAAGAGATATCTCAAGTAAAGAGGGACAGTTAAATAAATTATGTGGATATACATAGGAGAAGTCTTAAAGAATACAGGAGAGTATCCTTGGACTGAGAGGAAAAATGAATGTTTTCATAAATTACTTTCCATTCTTCGTCTTATTTACTTTATTATAATGCTCATATACTGTTTTAATGAAGAAACACATCTATTAAAGAACCCTAAAACATTTAATAAGGTTAAATCTTTTTTATTTTTGTTTTATTATTTTTTAAAATTTTGTTTTGTCCACAGATTTTTTTTTACATTTTTTTTTTTCTTTATTGATTTCAGAGAAAGAAGGGAGAGGGAGAGAGAGATACAAACATTGATGAGAGAGAATATCGACTGGCCGCCTCCTGCATGCCCCCCACAGGGGATTGGGTCCACAACCTGGGCATGTGCCCTGACCGGGAATCAAACCAGTGACCTCTTGGTGCATGGACTGATGCTCAACCAGTGAGCTACACCAGCCGGGCAGGTTAAATATTTTTAAAAATTTACAAAAACAAAAAGATAATGAGTAATACTCTAACATTTATAAATACTGACATGATTTCTATTATTCACAAACAATCTCAAAGTCCATAGACCCACAGAAATCTGTAATTCTGTTGATACATGAACCACTTCAGGGTGGTTCTTCCACGTAAGAGTGAATGAGTCTCTAAGCTAGTGAGTTAAGGCTAGCTGACTGCCCAGAATTCCAATCTTAACTCTTGCTCTCTACATGCTATAGAGAAGACTTATTCTTGTGAAATAATTAGAAAATTATCTTTTATCACATTTTATTGGGGGAAAAAATGATATGTTACAATGGTCTTCTCAATAGTTATCTTCATACCCACAACGACTATTATGGATTTAATGTATTTGGTATGATGTAACTATTAATAACATTAAAGGACTAAGTTTTTTTTTTAGTTTTTTTTTTTTATCCTCACCCGAGGACATTTTTTCATTTTTTGTTCAGATAGAGTGGGAGGGAGAGAGGGGAAGAGAGACAGAGAGAAACATCAACGTGAAAGGTTCACATCGAGTGGCTGCCACCCGCACGACCAACCAGGGCCGGGGACAAACTGCAACCGAGGTACATGCCCCCAGCAGGAACCAAATCCCGGTCTCTCTGGACCACAGTCCAACGCTCTAACCGCTGAGCCAAACTGGCCAGGGCTAAAGGACTAAGTTTTAAATGCTCACCCAAGAATTCATATAATCCATTATACAACTAATTATGTGACTATAGATTGACGATTAAAATCAAAGTCTATTCTATGTCTAAAGAATCAGGGCTTTAAATAATACAGTGTAAATTAACATGGTAGGAAAATGTTATCAGAGATATTTCTCTCTCCAAAAAGAAACACTATGTTCTCTTACTACCTTCACATAATAAGCTCCTAGATGTAACATACAGCACAGGGAATATGTCAATAATATAATAACTTTGCACGATGACAGATAATTACTAGGCTTACTGTGGTGATCACATTGTAAGGTACATAAATGTCATATGACTATGTTGAACACCTGAACCTAAAATAATATTGTATGCCAACTATACTTTAACAAAAAAGTTTTTTAAAAACCATGTTTTTGTGTTCCCAAGCCTAAGTTAAAAAAAAATTATGGGAATTACTTAAAATCTACACATTAAATAACAATTCTATAACTATTTAGGGCACTAAAACTGGGCAATTAGCATATATAAGTAGGGCCACTCTGAGATAAAGTTTAAATGATACTTACAGAGGTATCGTAATGTCCAGGTGGAGCAATGTAAGTTACAGTTCCTCTGTTGCGTGGGGGTAACATGATTTTGTGTTTGATGAGCGAATTCTCATATACAATTCCATAAATATCTCCACCAGTGATGTGACTACCAACCTAGAGAACAAATGCATTTGCTGTTTAATGTTCAAATAAACATCAAGTAGACTCACCCTTGCTAATATTTAAATCATTTGCCTCACTTATCAATAAAACATATTAATTCTATAATCCTAGTGGATTTAAAGAAAAATTTAAACTATGTTTCTGTGGTCTGTTGTTATTTGACCTAAGAGTACAAAATAATATCCATTTCACATTCTTTCACCAACATTAGAAATCTTTGTTACAAAGACATACCCGTAGGTTTTTGCAAGGTGTAAAATCCCATTTGATATCTCTGCTAAGAGCAGACACATTTACTCCTCGAGGAATGTAGATACTTTGGGTTTGATTGCTGATATCTGACAAAGGTCTTTGAATACCATCAAAAATGGCTCCCATAATGCCAGGACCAAGCTCTACAGAGAGGGGTTTACCAGTGCGGAGTACAGGATCTCCAACAGACACACCAGCTAGAAACAGTAGTTGAGGAAAACTCACTATGAAAGATTAGAGCTACTATAAAAAGGAAATACCACAGTTTAACAGGAAATAATACTTAAGGAGCTAAAACAGAGATTCTCAGACTTTCTCAGTTCACAATATCCTTAGTGTTTTAGTAACTTTTTCACAGTGACCTATGACAAAACTCCTACTTAATAATCCCATTTATTAAATAGTTATGTCCAAACAACTTAATAAATATATAGGTCCAGACAAACAAATAGCACTTTAAAAGAAAAATATATATGTACAGAAAAAAAAAATTTTAATTTCATTCTTAAACAACCTCTATTCTTATATATGTTCCCATTAGGCATTTTACAATTTTCAAACCTTGGAATCAGACTGAATATCTGATCCATATTCATTTGCACATAATACTTGCTTTTTAGCTTAGCAATCACCAAAAACTCAGCTTTGTGAATAAATGACATCATCAACAAGACTACAGTATAGCCAAGTAGCAAACCTATTTATTATCTAAAGCTACTAGGTCACATGATGTCTGACAAAATGTCTAATATTCTTGTGTTAACCTCAAAAATTTTAAATATCCTGGGACAACACATGAGTTTGCTGCAGTTGTCCAGAGTTCCTTGGTGCAGTTTGAGAACCTACACTAAAAATAGAAGCAAAAGCCTCTTCTTGATATGCTGTTTCAACTATACTACTGAAGAACAGCAGTGCCCTAAAAAGGATATTAGTACCTAACAAAAACTTAAAATTCTAACAATTGAATAGTTTTAAAAAGTAAAAGAACAGGATTCCAAAATAGCGGCGGAGTGAATGGAAGCTACACAGACCATCTCCCAGTACCAAACTGGAATTACAACTAAAATAAAGACAAATCGTTGGGAAAAAGCAACAGAAAAGCAGCTTGAGAGGACCATATAACCAGGGACACTGAATCAATCCTGGTAGGATTGCGGAGCACGAGAAGGGGGCTGGGAGCCCACTGACAGCAGCGGTCTTAACTGTGAGCAGCGCCCTCGGGGTTAAATTCCCGAGCCTGCTCCACAGCGCAGAGGGCCTGGACAGAGTGCTAAAATAGCCACAGCCACAGCCACTCACCTGGGGCTCCGGCAGAGGGAGGGCAGACTGGACTGGAACTGTGTGGGGAAACTTGGGATTTGGAGGACACTCAGAACTTT
This sequence comes from Tadarida brasiliensis, assembly GCA_030848825.1. Classification (NCBI taxonomy): domain Eukaryota; kingdom Metazoa; phylum Chordata; class Mammalia; order Chiroptera; family Molossidae; genus Tadarida; species Tadarida brasiliensis. The sequence goes on from CM061260.1 coordinate 69,204,501, forward strand.
TGCTGAGTTGCGGCCACGCAGGACAGTAGCCATCTTATTCCTTCCCAGGGCTCTGGGGAGAGGTGGCAGCCCCTCCCTCGGAGATTCAACCCCACCCAGGTGGGCCATTGAAATGCAAATAGAAGCTCATTAGCTACCAGAATCTGCCCCACCCTCGGAAATCCTCTTACTCTGAACACCAGAGGAGGATTTCATTCAACTGAGAACCCAAGGCTCTTCAAGTAACCGGGACTAATAGCCTCTAGGCAAAAAGGTAGAGGATAACTGAACCATTCCCCAGCTGGCAAATCTACTCAGGAAAGTAAGACATGACAGTGGTGTTTAACGTGGGTCCTGCCACGCTCACCCAAACCCAGTAGAGGGAGCCACAAACAGCAGAACACCAACATCCACAGGGAAAATTTGGCAGGCTCCAAAACCCACTGAGATAGCCAAAATGGTAAAACAAAGAAACAAATCCGAAATGAAAGAACAAGAGACCTCTACCGAAGATGAGATAAATGAAATGCAGTTAAGCAAGTTAACAGAGCTAGAATTCAGAGGCATGATCTTGAGGAAGCTCAACAGCATGAGTAAGGACATCAACACCATGAGTAAAGACATAGAAACATTGAAAATCAACCAATTGGAAATCAAGAATCACCAAGAAGAAATGAAGAATGACATAGCAGATAAAGAACACATTGGAAGGACTAAACAGCAGAGTAGAGGAAGCGGAGGACTAGATCAGGGAATTAGAAGACAGGTTAGAAAAAAATCAACCAATCAGAAAACCAAAAGGAAAAAACAATTAAAAAACAGGAAGACAGCTTAAGAGAACCGTGGGACAACTGGAAACATAACAATATTTGTATCATAGGAGTCCCCGAAGAAGAAAATGAGCAAGGGTTAGAGAATATAATTGAAGAAACAGTGACAGAAAACTTCCCTAATTTGGTGAAGGAAGAAGGCATTCAAGTTCAAGAAGCACAGAGAGCCCCAAGTAAGAAGAACCCAAACAGGCCCACACCAAGACACATAGTAATTAAAATGCCCAAAATTAAAGACAAAGAGAGAATCCTAAAGGCAGCAAGAGATAAGCAACAGGTTACCTATAAAGGAACCCCTACAAGGCTATCAGCTGACTTCTCAACAGAAACACTACAGGCCAGAAGGGAATGGCATGAAGTAATCAAGGTCATGAAAAACAAGGACCTGAATCCAAGACTACCCAGCAAGGCTATCATTTAAAATAGAAGGTCAAATAAAGAGCTTCACAGACCAAAAAAGGCTAAGGGAATACATTAGCACCAAACTAGCACTGCAAGAAATGTTAAAAGGACTGCTGTAATTACTGGAAGAAATAGAAAGGAAAATAGAACCACACTAAACAAAAATGGCAATAAATAAGTACATATCAATAATCACCTTAAATGTAAATGGATTGAATGCTCTGATAAAAAGACACAGAGTAGCTGATTAGATAAGAAAGCATGACCCATATATATGTTGCTTACAAGAGACCCACCTCACAACAAAAGACTCACATAGGTTGAAAGTGAAGGGATGGAAAAAAATCTTCCAAGCAAACGGAAAGGAAAAAAAAAGCGGGGGCAGCAATACTCTATCTGATAAAATAGATTTCAAAATGAAGGCCATAACTAGAGACAAAGAAGGTCACTACATAATATTGAAAAGATCTATCCAACAGGAAGATATAACCTTGGTAAACATACATGCACCCAATATAGCAGCACCAAAATATATTAAAAATCTTCTGGAGGACTTCAAAGGAGAAATCGACAGCAATACAATCATAGCAGGGGACTTCAACACCCCGCTGACATCACTGGATAGATCCCATAGACAAAAAATTAACAAGGAAACAGAGACTCTAAATGAAGCACTAGTCCAAATGGACTTAATAGATATCTACAGAGAATTACACCCCAAAACTGCAGAATTCACATTCTTCTCAAGTGCACATGGGACATTCTCAAAGACAGATCATATGTTAGGACACAAACTAAGTCTCTACAAGTTCAAGAAGATTGAAATCATATCAAGCATCTTCTCAGATCACAATGGCATGAAACTAGAAATCAATTGCAACAAGAACATGCAAAGACATTTCAACACATAGAGGCTAAATAGCATGTTATTAAACAATGAATGGGTTACCGAGGAGATCAAGGAAGAAATTAAAAACTTCCTGGAACCAATGAAAATGAACACACAACAACACAAAATCTATGGGATGCAGCAAAAGCAGTTCTGAGAGGGAAGTTCATAGCACTACAGGCCTACCTCAAGAAACAAGAAAAATTTCTAGTAGAATTAAAAATTGAATTGCTATTTGACCCAGTGATCCCACTTCTAGGAATATACCCTAAGAAGCCTGAAACACCAATCAGAAAGAATATATGTACCCCCATGTTCATGGGAGCACTATTTACAATAGCTAAGATCTGGAAACAGCCCAAGTGTCCATCAGTAGACTATCTAACCTCACAACTTAAAGAACTAGAAAGTAAAAAAAAGAAAACCCCAGAGCAAGTATAAGGAAGGAAATAGTAAAGATCAGAGCAGAAATAAATGACATAGAGACCAAAAAAACAATTCAAAGGATCAATGAAACAAAGAGCTGGTTTTTTGAAAGGATAAACAAGATTGATAGACCCTTAGCTAGACTCACCAAGAAACAAAGAGAACCCAAATACACAAAATCAGAAATGAAAGAGGAGAAGTAACAACTGACACCACAGAAATACAAAGGATCGTTAACAAATACTATGAACAGTTATATGGCAACAAATTCAACAACCTAAGCGAAAAGGCCAAATTTCTAGAAACATATAGTCTCCCAAAACTGGACCGGGAAGAGATAGAAAACTTGAACAGACCAGTAACAACGAAGGAAATTGAGGATGTAATCAAGACTCTCCCAGCAAACAAAAGCCCAGGCCTGGACGGCTTCACGGGGGAGTTTTACTGAACATTCAAAGAAGAACTAACACCCATTCTCCTCAAACTATTTCAAAAATTCAAGAAGAAGGAAGACTTCTAAACTCGTTTTATGAGGCCAGCATAATTCTAATTCCAAAACCAAAAAAAGACACTACAAAGACAGAAAACTACAGAGCAATATCCCTGATGACCATAGATGCCAAAATCCTTAAAAAAATACTAGCAAAGCGGATCCAGCAATACATCAAAAGAATTATTCACCATGACCAAGTAGGATTCATCCCAGGGACGCAAGGCTGGTTCAATATTCGCAAATCAATAAATGTGATACACCACATAAACAAAATGAAAGATAAAAACCACATGATCATATCAATAGATGCTGAAAAAGCATTTGACAAAATCTAGCACCCATTTCTGATAAAAACGCTCAGCAATTTGGGAATAGAGGGATCATATCTCGACATAATAAAGGCCATATATGAAAGACCTTGAGCCAACGTCATACTCAATGGGCAAAAACTAAAAACATTTCCCTTAAGAACAGGAACTAGACAGGGATGCCCACTTTCGCCACTCTTATTTAACATAGTACTGGAAGTCTTAGCCAAAGCAATCAGACATGAAGAAAAATAAAAGGGATCCAAATTGGAAAGGAGGAAGTGAAACTGTCATTATTCGCAGATGACATAATATTGTACATAGAAAACCCTAAGGACTCCATCAAAAAGCTACTAGACTTAATAAATGAATTTGGCAAAGTAGCAGGATACAAAATTAATGTCAAGAAAATGACGGCATTCTTATACACCAATGATGAACTCACAGAAAGAGAAACTGAAAACACAATCCCATTTACCATTGCGGCAAAAAAATTAAGATACCTAGGAATACACTTAACCAAAGAAGTAAAGGACCTATTCGCAGAAAACTACAGGACATTGAAAAAAGAAAGAGAGGAAGATATAAAAAAGTGGAAGCACATACCTTGTTCATGGATTGGAAGAATTAACATCATTAAAATGTCCATACTACCCAAAGCAATCTATAGATTCAATGCAATCCCCATCAAAACACTAACGACATATTTCACAGAACTAGAACTAATACTTCAAAAGTTCATATGGAAACAAAAAAGACCCCGAATAGCCACAGCAATCTTGAAAAAGAAGGACAAAGTAGGTGGGATCACAGTACCGGATATAAGGTTATACTACAAAGCCACTGTAATCAAAACAGCCTGGTACTGGCACAAGAACAGGCATATAGACCAGTGGAACAGAACAGAGAATCCGGAAATTGATCCAAGACATTATGCTCAATTAATATTTGACAAAGGTGGTAAGAGCATACAATGGAGTAAAGACAGCCTCTTTAATAAATGGTGTTTGGAAAATTGGACAGCTACATGCAAAAAAACTGAAACTAGACCATCAACTTACACCATACACAAAAATAAACTCAAAATGTATAAAAGACTTAAATGTGACTCGTGAATCCATAAAAATCCTAGAAGAAAACGTAGGCAACAAAATTTCAGACATCATACGCAGCAGAATTTTCACTGATACATCACCTAAGGCAACAGAAACAAAGGAAAAAATGAACACATGGGACTACATCAAACTCAAAAGCTTCTGCACAGCAAAAGAAACAACCAGCAAAACAGATAGGGAACCCACTGTATGGGAGAGCATAACTGCCAATGATACATCAGATAAGGGGTTAATCTCCAAAATATATAGAGTGCTCATACAACTCAACAAAAGGAAGACAAAGAACCCAATTAAAAAATGGGCAGAGGACCTAAATAGACACCTCTCCAAACAGGACATACAAATGGCCAATAGACATATGAAGAAATGCTCAACATCACTAATCATCAAAGAGATGCAAATTAAAACAACAATGAGGTATCACCTCACACCTGTCAGAATGGCTGCCATCAACAAAGCATCAAACAACAAGTGTTGGCGAGGGTATGCAGAAAAGGGGACTCTAGTACACTGCTGGTGGGAATGCAGACTGGTGCACCCACTACGGAGAACAATATGATGTTTTCTCAGAAAATTAAAAATTGAATTGCCATTTGACCCAGTGATCTCACTTCTAGGAATATACCCTAAGAAGCCTGAAACACCAATCAGAAAGAATATATGTACCCCCATGTTCATGGGAGCACTATTTACAATAGCTAAGATCTGGAAACAGCCCAAGTGTCCATCAGTAGACGAATGGATAAAAAAGTGGGTACATATACACTATGGAGTACTATGCAGCTGTAAGAAAGAAAGATCTCTTATCCTTTGAGACGACATGGAGGGACCTTGAGAGTATTATCCTAAGTGAAACAAGCCAAGAAGAGAAAGACAAATATCACATGATCTCACTTATTTGTGGAATATAATGAACATAACAATCTGAGGAACAGGGTAGACCCAGAGATGTGGAAGTAGGGTACAGACTGACAACCCTCAGAAGAGGGGGTGGGGGGAGGGAAGAGATAAACCACAGAACTTATATGCATGTACGCATAACTGACAGACATGGACAACAAAGCTGGGGACGGGGTGGGAGGGATGGGTAGGAGGGTGTCAATGGGGAAAAGGGGAGAAACATCTGTAACAAAAATAAATTAATAAAAAATAAAAAAAACCTAAAAGAATAAAACCTGCAAATAAGCACACTGAATCTTCCTTGCTCATTTACTTGTTCATAGGAGTAAAATCAGTACAAGTTTTATCGACAGCAATTTAGCGATCAATATCTATCAAAATTAAAATACATAAACCTTGACTCAAAAATCCAACTTCTGTGAATTCATACTATAATTACATTGCATGTAATACTGTTTAAACAGTAAATGACTAGAAACAATTAAAATTTCTATCATTAATAGATTGATTAATAAATTACAGTATATTTATATGATGAAATTCTATATAGCTATAGAAAGGATAGGAACATCTATGAATTGCTGTAGAAAGATCTCTAAAATATATTTTCATTTCTAATATTTGATTATGAACATTTTTAAACCTATAGCAAAGTTAAATTTTACAGTGAACTCCATATGCTATGTCTGCCAGTTTGATTCTACTACTAATATTTTACTATATTTATCACATATCTATCTAGCTTACACAATATATTTATTTTTAAGTGCACATAATATGCTATCTTTTAGTAAAAAAGAGGAATAAAAATACATATTTATATTGGTTCATATATGCAATTAATAAACTAGAAGGATATGTAATAATAAAAGGAACTAATAAAAATGGCTGCATGGCCCTGGCTGGTTTTGCTCAGTGGTTAGAGCAGCAGTTCTCAACCTGTGGGTCGTGGTGATTCATAACAGTAGCAAAATTACAGTTATGAAGTAGCAACGAAAATAATTTTATGGTTGGGGGTCACCACAACATGAGGAACTGTATTAACGGGTCACCGCATTAGGAAGGTTGAGAACCACTGGGTTAGAGTGTCGGCCTGCAGACCAAAGAGTCGTGGGTTCGATTCCAGTCAAGGGCACATACCTCGGTTGCAGTTCGTCCCAGGCCCTGGTTAGGGTTGTGTGGGAGGCAATTGGTCAATGTGTCACTCTCACATCGTTGTTTCTCTCTCTCCCTCCACCCCACTCTATCTGAGATAAATGGAAAAATATCCTCAGGTGAGGATTAAAAAAAAAAAGAAAATGGCTGCATGGCCCTGGCTGGTGTGGCTCAGTTGGTTGGAGCATCATCCTCTAAACAAAAAGGTAGTGGGTTCGATTCCTGATCAGGGCACATACACAGGTTGTCTGTTTGATCCCTGGTTGGGATGTGTGCAGTAGGCAACGGATCGATATTCCTCTTTCTTCCTCTCTGAAATCAATTTTAAAAATACTTTTAAAAAATGGCTGCATGGTTGTGTGTGTGTGTTCTGAAAACTGGCCAGGTATAGGATAACAAACGTGGGGAGAATTTTCACCCTATCATGTTTATTTGTTTATTTTAAATCTGCAAACCATGCAAAAGGTTAAATAAGAGGTAATGGTCACAATAGAAAAAAATCTTGTCTAGTTATGACTTCATAGCTACAAAGATTTTTCATTTTATTTAAGTTTCTCAGATGATTTTGCTTTTAATTAGCACCCCAGTACTCAGACAGAGTAGTTACTGGCAAGCGTGTATTTTAGTATGGCAAAAAAATTGTACCAGATAAATCTTAAATAGCAAAGAATAATGCTGATCCTGAGAACCAATCTAAGTAAAATATACAAATAAAGCAAAAGAAAAAGTGGTTTCTCTTCACACGGCTTAACCCTTTATCTCTTTATTTTTTATAGAAAATTGAAAATAAATTACATGTTTAAAAGCCAAAATTATGGTAACTAAACAAACAGTAAAAATTCCCCAGTGATAAAGCTATAATGTAGCAGCACATCATCCAGCACTATTAGAGTAAAGATAGTGACTGATTTATTTATGAATTTACTATTATAAACAGAAATGATTGGAGAATTTTAACCATACAAATTGATGATGTTATTCTGTGTATGGTTTCTTCTACAATATGTCTCCCTCTAATTGATTCCCCCTAAAGTTTGTGAACTATTAAAATATTAAGAGTAATGAAAGTTCAGAAGATATTTCCAATTTCTTAAGAAGAGCACTAATTTCTAGTATCTTTCTTCAATGTTCTCCTGTATAAATCAGATTTCTAAAACCAACATTTCATGCTTCTGTTACCAATGGTTGTTGCTGCTTCTACCTTTGCCATAAATCCTTAAAATACGACTTGCAGAAAGTGGCACGAAATTGAACCAAAAAGGATACAGGTTTCTTCATACACCTGGATAGTAGCCATGTCACCTTCCAATCGGATAATCTCTCCAACCAACTCACTGTGGCCCACTCTTACCAGCTCATACATGGCTGCACCTGCCATGTCACAGGCTGTAACCACTGAAAAGAATAAATGAGTATTCTGATAGCTTAAGACTCTGTGAATAGTTATAGATAATTAAAACATCCAGTAAATCCAATAAAACAGCTCTCTCATATATTCACAAGAAAAATAAAACATCCACTATGGAACATTCATATAGTTTTATAAAAAGATGCAGTTTTAGCCCTGGCTGGTTTGGCGCAGCAGTTAGAACATCCGCCTGAGGACTGAAGGATCGTGGGCTGGATTCTTAGTCAAGAGAACGTAGCTGTGTTGCAGGTTTGATCCCTGGCCCTGGTTGAGGTCATGTGGGAGGCAACAATCGATGTTTCTCTCTCTCTCTCTCTCTTCCTCAATCCCTTCCACTCTATCTAAAAATCAATGGAAAAAAAATATCCTCAGGTGAGGATTAACAACAACAAAAAAATTACTTTTCTGGCAGGGAAAGAAGGTTGCACATTTTCACAGGTATAGGAATAAATCTATTTTTAATATTTAGCCTTCTGATAAAATTGATTAGAACTATGTATTAGGCAATATTCAAGTAAAAACTATTAAAGTATTAAAATTTCATTAACTTGTGTTAGAACAATTAATTTCATATTTACCTCCATACACACTTTATAAGAATTAAGATGCATTGAAATACCAAAAATAACTAAAATTTGTAATCATATTTCATAAACCTAAAGTATGCCATTTCTATATCTTATTAAGTACTTAGGAATTATAAGCCCTGGTTTGGCTCAGCGGTTAGAGTGTCGGCCTGCGGACCAGAGAGTCCCAGGTTCGGTTCCCGCTAAGGGCACTTACCTTGGTTGTAGTTAGTTCTCGGCCCCGGTTGGGGTCGTGTGGGTGGCAACCAGTCAATGTGTCTCTCTCACATCGATGTTTCTCTCTGTCTCTCCCTCCGTCCCCTCCACTCTATCTAAAGATAAAAGTGGAAAAAAATATCCTCGGGTGAGGATAAAAAAAAAAAAAAAAAAGCCCTGGCCGGTTTGGCTCAGTGGTTAGAGCGTCGGACTGCGGTCCAGAGAGACCTGGGTTCAGTTCCCGCTAAGGGCACGTATCACGGTTGCAGTTTGTCCCCAGCCCTCGTTGGGTCTTGCGAGAGGCAGCCACTCAATGTGTACCTTTCACATCGATGTTTCTCTTTCTCTCTCTCTTCCTCTTTCTCCCTCCCAACTCTATCTGAACAAAAAATGGAAAAATGTCCTCAGGTGAGGATGATAAAAAAAAAGTAAGAATTATAAATACGTTCCAGGAATATACTACAAGTTTCAGAAAAATATTTTTATTTTTATTTTTTTGTTAATCCTCACCAGAGGATATTTTTCCATTGATTTTTAGAGAGAGTGGAAGGGCAGGAGGGAGGAGGAGAGAGAGAGAGAGAGAGAGAGAGAGAGAGAGAGAGAGAGAAACATCAATGTGAGAGAGACACATCAATAAGTTGCCTCCTGCACAACCCTCAAAAGGCCTGGGGATCGAACCTGCAACCCAGGTGTGTGCTCTTTATCAAGAATCAAACTCAACACCCTTCGGTCTAAGGGCTGATGCTCAAACCACTGAACCAAACCACACAGGGCCAAAAAAATATTTTTAAATAAGCTCTTCTGATGGTGTTCTTCTGTCTTTTCCCTAAGTTCTTGTGTGTTGCCTGTCTTTCCTAAAAACAATTTCATCAAGGGGAAACTGTTTCTCTGAATGGCAAAAGAGACTGGAAACTGTGAAATATATTGTTTGCCAATGAGTTAAAAAGCTCAAACACTAAGTTCTAAGTGGCAGAAGCTTCCTGGGGAGAAATAAGAGGCACAGTGAATAACAGTCTTCATTTGCAAAATACACCAAAAAGGGTCGCTACCTCCATGTTGATTAGAACAGCAAAAAGGCTTATAGCATAAGGTTTACAAAAGGATGTAAGAAAAAATGGATTTCCACTAAGGATTATAAACCAATGCGCAGGTTTACCTGTGGAAACTGAGATTCATGTTTTGCAGTAAGAGTGTAGAATAACAAAATGAATACTAGATTGAGATTAAAATACATCAGTACTCCAAGTTTTGGCCAAATGAACATAAACTTTAAAACTGCTTTCCATTATCAGCGTCATGTCATAAGACTTCTTTTCCACAGCTAGCTGGTTATGTGATATCTGAAACACCCGTTAAGTAGGAGTTATATATGTAAAGAGCTAAGGTTGATATTACTGAGAAATACTCTGTGAACATTATTAAAGCTCAAATCAAATTAACATATTTACTGAATGTTTATAATTTGTAAGGCATTACATACTAAAACCTATAAACTTTACAGCTTTTTAACATCAGATTTAATAAATAATAGGTAAAACTCTGAACAGTGATTATACATTTATACAATAAACATGATATCACAAATTAGTACTTCAATAATTATCAAATTTAGATAATGAATGCCAGATGAGCCCTCATGATGGAGGTATTACTTCAGTCTTATAGCAGCTATAAAATCTATTGAGGACAGAATTTATGTAGGTGAACAGAAACTTGCGTATTTTTATCTAAAACACCTTGAAAAGACATTAATTGAATTTAGGAATCTTTACCAGTGAGATTATTATGTATTACTTACCTGGTCCTGAGACCCCATGTACATAACCAAATTCACTTTCTTTATCTTCATTGAGTATTTTTGGTAGCTTGGAGAAATCCATTATGTTAATTTACCTATGGTAAAAAAAAAAATTAAGTTATAATTACAAACCCTAAAGCAAAAGAACTAATATAGGTAGTCAATTCTCATCTTTGGTGTATTTTTGAGTTATTACCACTTCTTCAATGAGCAAGTTTACCTATGGAAACTGAGAATCATGTTTTACAGTAGGAATATGGATATCTAGGAATTGGTGAGGGGAGTATAACAATGAAGTCATTAACAGAGGAGTTCTGGTTGATATACCAGTGCCATCAGAAGGGAGATGGTGGATGGGACTAAAATTGAGTGATTAAAGAAACAGGCAAGAGTGAAAACAAAGATTAAAACCATGTGGAAATATGGAAGACATTACAAGTGAGTCAAATACGATCTAAGGAGTAGGAAAAGTACCAAGAACTTGAAGATGATATTGGTGATAAGATAGAGACAGACTATCATCAAGTTGGTAGTTTAATGAAGGCAAGGTGTAAGTAATCAGAAATAATGGAATTGAATTAGAAAGAAAAAATAAACCAGATATTACAGTCACAATTATCACAATAAAGGTCACAAAGATTTTGGGGTCCTCAGTAGGAAAATTAATTGGAAGAAGAGCATTTGAAGGAGAAAGTAAGGAAAAGGGGAAAGTGGTTTACCAGGATTCTCAGCTTCCTAAAGAAGGGGTTATTGATTAAGCAGGTATGGGACTGCAAAGACTGGAATATAAAGAGGTGGAACAAGTTTTTCTAGAAACTACTTAGATAATAGGAGAAAAACAAAGGTTAAGGACAAACACTTATTTGGGAAATGGTTGGGCCAAGTCTTCAAAGAAGTAGTGAACAAGCAAATGAAGTCAAATTTTGAAATCAAAGACTTTCCAAGTCAGAAGAGAATTTGATAATCATATAGTCAAACTTCCTCCCCATATATGGGTATGCCTTCCTCTATGGCATTCATGATGCATAGTCATCTGTCTATTAAACTGGAAATGGCACATCTGGAGTCAGCAGACTCGGGACACAAGCTGATTCCACCAGTGACATGCTACAAATAAAAATCTCTTAATATATTCATTTGTATAATAGGAATAAAGCTATCACCCATCCCAAAGTTGTGATTAAATTATAAGTTTGTTCAAGTATTCCTTGTGAAATGTAAAATGCTTATAAAATTTTCATTAGTAATACTATTATTTAAACAGGGCCTCAATTTTGGGGGAAAAAAAAACAACACTCTATTTTTAGAAATCTTAGAGAATTGTATCTAATCTAAATCACCTTCTTCATAACTTCTGACCCTGTTTCTTCTAAGTACTGTAGCCACAGAGTAAATGTGTTCTCTCTCCAAGCAAATTCTCTTTAGTGCCTTCAACTGTTCCTCAAAGGATAATGTTTTTTTTCCAGATCTTTACTTCCAAGGCTACCCTTTTCTGAAAGTATTTCATGATGTCAATGTTTCTTTTAAATCAAAGCAAACAAAATAAAAACAGTATTCTAGCCTTGGCCAGTGTGGCTCAGTGGAATGAGTGTCGTCCCATGGACTGAGAGGTCCAGGCTCGATTCTCAGTCAGGGCACATGCCCAGGTTGCAGCCTCGATCCCCAGTAGGGGGCATGCAGGAAGCAGCCAATCGATCGATGTTTCTCTTTCACATCAATGTTTCTTCTCTCTCTAAAAAAATCAATAAAAAGATATTTTAAAAAACAAAATTAAAAAAACACACAGTACTCTAGATATTGTATAAGTAAGTACTGAAGAGCCCTATTTCATTTGCTCTGGATGCTTTTTTTTCCTTTAATTTTTTTTCTTTATTGATTTTGGAGAGAGAGGAAGGAAGAAAGAGAGAGAGATAGAAACATCAATGAGAGAGAACATCGACTGGCAGCCTCTTGCATGCCCCCCACTGGGGATCAGGCCCACAATCTGGGCATGTGCCCTGACCGGGAATCAAACCGGTGACCTCTTGGTGCATGGGTCGACGCTCAATCACCAAGTCACACCAGCCAGGCTGGATGCTTCTTTATATTGAGACAGAGACCAAGGCTTTGAGTCAAACAGACTGAGTTTGAATTTAAAAGCTGTGTCCTTGGGCAAATCAAATTCCTTCAAATTTATGAGCCCACGTTTCATCTGTAAAATCTAATGGAGTTGTTGTTAGGCACCTAACAGTAAGTCTAACAGAAAAGTAATACTGATGATTACTAACATTATTCTGTTAATGCAAGCTAAAATTGCCTAATTTCTAAAAAGTTCCTCATATGTTCTTATCATCTTGTTACTTGAACCCAAGTCTAATCACTTGGCTTTTTTCTTATAATGTATATTTTTACCATAACTTTATTTTCTAAAACTAAATATATTTTTTAAAGTATCAATGATGTGACAGGTGCTGTATTATAGGTTAAAAATATAACTGAGTAAGACAAATTCCAAGGAGATTCTGACCTGGTGGGCTAAAAAAGACAAACTGGTAGTTATAATAAGGTGACATATGTGCTTTCATAGACGTGCAGGCTGCTTTAGAAGAGCATAAAGCACAGGCACCTAACCTAGACTTGGGCAGGATAAGAGTGACTTAGAGGAGGCTAAGCTGAGACTTGAAAGATGAACAAGAAGGCTTTAGAGTATACAGTAGAGCTTCATTACAAATGGTTCAAATCTCCTAGGGTTCATAAAGGTGTCTAGAGAGTTCTTGAGGCAATAATGGTATCTTTTCTGATTTTATAATGTAAGTATTTACATACTTTCCTTTTAAAACAACAGTGAGTACCTCCAAATATATGAGCGATGATTAATGGAAATCAAATGGGTTTGTTCAGGTTTCAGCATGTGGGTTTATCATGCAGCTGGATTATTTTAGTAACCATGGAAACTGATAATTCTACAGTTTTAAACTTTTTTGTTTTTAGGAATATATTGTTTAGTTTATCCCAAAGACAGTAGGCATTAGAGTATTAGTGACAGTAGGCATTAGTGACATCAAACTAATAAGATAATCAAGAGCCTAAGTGATAATTCTACAAATTTATTACTTAGAGATGCTTTTCACCAGATCCACAAATTTGCATTTATCTGATTAATATTCTTATACAGTTGACACTTGAACAACATGAGACACAGTTGAAAATCCACGTATAATTTTTGACCCCCAAAACTTAATAGCCTACTGCTGACCAGAAGTATTACTGATAACATAAACAGTTGATTTACACATATTTTGTATATTATATGTACTATATACTATATTCTTACAATAAAGCTACAGAAAAAAAAAACATAAGGAAGAGAAAATACATTCACATTATATGTATTTATGAAAAAAATCTACATATAAGTAGATGCACAGTTCAAACCTGCATTTTTCAAGGGTCAACTGTATATAAAATCAAGATGATTCTACTTTGTAAAAATATGTTTTTATTGATTTTTTTTAAGAGAGAGGAAGGGAGAAAGAGATACAAACATCAATGTGAGAGTGAAACATGGATCGGCTGCCTCCTGCACACCCCCAACTGGGGATTGAGCCCACAACCAGGCATGTGCACTGACCGGGAATCAAACAGGCACCTCTCAGTCCATGGGATGATGCTCAGTCCACTGAGCCACACCAGCCGGGTGATTCTACCTTTTTAAAAGCCAGTGTTAAGAAGAGAAAAACATGATGATGATTATAAGTAATTTTGCTTTCTCTACTCCACTGTGTTATATATAGATAAGTGGTTGCAAACACATCCCCAAACCAGCTCTTAACATATCTTTCAGGATAAAATAAGAAAATTATGAAAATATCAGTTTTTAAAGCATAAAATGAAGGAATTCCAAGCATTTTTGTCCACTTTCAGTGTTTTAATATAGTTAAATTTTAATCTCAGCTCCAGCAACACAAAGCTATACACTTCCTGTACCCTTGCCTGAAACGTTTTTTCCTCACTCACATGAAATAGTCCCCTTCCTTTCATTGTCATCCTCAATCCTCTTACCCTGATTTTCCTCATATCACTTATAATTACCTGAAAGATTATAGGTATTCTTTTTTAATTTACTTGTTTACTGTCTATATGGTTCCATAGAATTCAAGTTTCATGAGATGCAAAGAAAGTAAGTACTCAGTGAATAGTTACTGAATAACTTCAGATCCCCCTCTAATATTACTTCCGTTTAACAAATAAGGAAACTAAAAAAAAAAAAAACAACATAGGGAAACTAAACGAATGGAGATTTAAGTAACTTGACCCAGGACCACAAAAGTAGCAAGCAGTAAAGGTGGGATTTGAACCGAGGCAGTCTAACTCCAAAGCCTATAAGGCTGCTTTCTATTTTTTGCATCTAAACAATTCTATAAGGTATAGGGGACAACAGTCTCTGCCTCAAGGCAGCAGTTTTATCAAAGTAGACATGGAGATGCAGCACCCAGATTCCTGGTACTGGAAGGACAGGGAACTGTAGTCAGTGGATAGCCAACAGCTGTCAGCCCTTCAGGGTAGGCTTCAGATGCAGAGAGCTGCCTAGCCTGCACTCACCCTTCAGAGGGCAACCTGAACCGGTGACTGAGCAAAGTGAATGTACAAAGGCCCAGTCATGTCAGCCTGATGCGGGACAGTGTCACAAGCAATACGTCATTCCAGATTTCCCCACTAGTTTGGTTGAGGTTTTGTTGGACTTGCACTGCATTTCAACTTCTTCCTCTGCCCAACTCTGCTTCCGCCCGCTTCCTTTCACACAAGTTGATCCCTAACAAACATCTTATACATCAAACTCTTTCTTGGTATCTGCTTCCAGAGAACCCAAAATACTCAAATAATAAAATACTGAACAAGGTCCTGGCTGGTTTGGCTCAGCGGTTAGAGTGGCATTCCGCAACGAGAGTCGCGGGTTTGATTCCGGTCAAGGGCATGTACCTGGGTTGCGTTCGGTAGCCGGCCCTAGTCAGGGTGGTGCTGGAGGCAACCAGTTGATGTGTCTCTCTCACATCGATGTTTCTCTCTCTCTCTCTTCCTCCCTCTCTCCCTCCTGCTCTATCTGAAGATAAATGCAAAAATGTCCTCGGGTGAGGATAAAAAAACAATTAAAAAATATATATAAAATGGGAAAAGAAA
Source organism: Tadarida brasiliensis (assembly GCA_030848825.1). NCBI lineage: Eukaryota > Metazoa > Chordata > Mammalia > Chiroptera > Molossidae > Tadarida > Tadarida brasiliensis. The sequence goes on from CM061260.1 coordinate 69,220,143, forward strand.
CACAAACATGGGTTTACAAAGAAGGGCTTTTATGGAAATGGTCAGGCTAAACCAAGCAACTGACACAGAGGTCAAGTCCCCATACAACCAAAGCCTTAGTTTCTACAAGGAACTTGTTCCTCACTCTCCAAATCTTAGATGCCAACCCATCATCAGTACTGTAGTTACAGGAAAAGAAGTCCCAACTCAAGAGTTTATTTAACTTCTAAAGTACTACATTCTGATAGAATTGGAAAATACATTTTCCTAGGTCCAGGAGTTTCAGGCTCCAACCTATTAACAGTTAAAACACTTAGAGAAATGCAGAAGGATTGGTCCCAGGCAACAGGCTCTCTTCTGCAATTACTGCCCTGGCTGGTTTGGCTCAGCGGTTAGAGCGTCAGTACGCAGACCAAAGAGTAGCGGGTTCGATTCCGATTGAGGGCACGTACCTTGGTTGTGGTTCAGTCCCTGGCCCTGGTCGAGGTCATGTGGGAGGCAATCAGTCGATGTGTCCCTCTCACATCGATGTTTCTCTCTCTCTCTCTCTCTCTCTCTCTCTCTCTCTCTCTCTCTCCCTCCCTCCCACTCTATCTGAAGATAAATGGAAAAATATCCTCGGGTGAGGATTTAAGAAAATAAAATCTGCAATTACCACAGCACTAAAATAAGGGTTCCTATTGTACTTCCAAAGCACCCCAATTACAGAAAAACAAGTAAACACTGAAGTGAATAAATAACCTCCCATCTTTCTTCTCCTCAGAATCTTGACTGAGAATAGGATATTATAGAAGTCTAGTGTAAGAGGAAAATTTCTTTGTATGCTCTTGTATATTCTCTTTTTGCTTTCAAGTAAAAAATGTACATTTTATTAAGTACTAGCCTTTTCTCCTAATGCCAGTGTTTCAACAGCATTCCACTGAACAAGCATTGCTTTTGGTACATGCACATGCTCCACTTCATCCTATACAATGTTTTATAAGAAAAATATGAATGTGCTTCCTCTCCACAAATAAAATAAAAATGATTCATATTATGTTGACTTCACCACTGAATTGGGCTAAGTAAGCATATAACAGTTTGATAAGCATAGTCATACCACATAACAGTGAAAAAAAAAATACCCCACTAAAATCTTCTGCTTCACTCTTAAATGCTTATGCCTCTATGTCAACGATTTTCAACCCTTTCCATCTCATAGCACACATAAACTAATTACTAAAATTCTGCAGCACAACAAAAATATATTTTTTTCCAATCTGACAAAAAAAATTAGGTATAATTTTGATTCATTCACACTGGACAGCTATTGTTGTGTTGGCTGCTGTCATTTTTTTATTTGACAATCTAAGGGAAAAGAGGTCAGTGCCCCTAATAGTCAGGTGTAGCATGTTTTAAAAATTCTTGTGGCACATCAGTTGAAAATCACTGCTATATGTGAAAAAGCAAAGACTCTGAAAGATATTAAGAAACTCCCAAAACATTTTTTTTTTTTTATCCTCACTTGAGGACATTTTTTCATTTTTTGTTCAGCTAGAGTGGGAGGGAGAGAGAGAAAGAGAGAGAGAGAGAGAGAGAGAGAAACATCGATGTGAAAGTCACACATCGAGTGGCCGCCACCAGCACGACCAACCAGGGCTGGGGACAAACTGCAACCGAAGTACATGCCCTTAGCGGGAACCGAACCCAGGTCTCTCTGGACCACAGGCCGACGCTCTAACTGCTGAGCCAAACCAGCCAGGGCAAAACATTTTAACTTGCAATGAGCAAATTATATTGCAGGTTAGATAATATCGACCCTAAATCTCCATAAGGTCCAAACTATCATGATATAATTTTAGGCTAAAGTTGTACATGCTATTTAATTATTCCTTCCCAATATAATATACAACTATTCTTATTGCTCTCAATCATTTAAAAAGTAAAAGCATGATACTTACTTTTAAAAAGTTGCTTTCATGAAACAGTGTGGTATACACAGCTACACTCATAGAGAAACAACTCAATGATTACATAAAAATTTTGCCTTAGCTGGATTCCTACTTTGATAAAAAAGTAACTGTAATTTACAACTAAGATTCCTACAGTCAGAAATTGTAGGCACCCCACCCCCCGTATTTGTGAAAGATATAAAAAAAACAAAAACCCTGCTGTGGAAGGGGGAAAATCCAGAAGGTTAGCACAAGCAACCATCTGATCTAATGAGTCATCAGTCTCCCACACACACACTGCAGAACTCACTGTAGTGGCAAATCACACCAGAGGCCCACTTTTTTTCCTTCCATCTTACAAGGTCCACTCCAAATTGCTACAGGTTAATGTACTACACCTAGTAATCTCATCCCAGAAATAATTCTTTTTAATACCAGTCTTGGATAATACAGCTATTGGGGACAAGGGTGAGGTGTTATATAAAAGCTAAATACCAAGGTTCTAAGACAATATTTATTTACATACAGATTCTTGGGCACGTCATTGACACTTAAGTATTATTATTATTATTATGTTTAATCCTCACCCGAGGATATTTTTTCATTTATCTTCAGATAGAGCAGGAGGAAGGGAGGGAGGAAGAGAGGGAAAGAGAGAAACATTGATGTGAGAGAGACACATTGATTGGTTGCCACCCGCACGACCCCAACCGGGGCCGAGGATGAACCGCAACCAAGATATGTGCCCTTGGCTGGAATCAAACCCAGGACTCTCTGGTCCACAGGCCGATGCTCTAACCACTGAGCCAAGCCAGCCAGGGCAACACTTAAGTATTATTATAATGTAACACTTGAAGAAGTACATTCTATCCAATTGATTAAGGACTACCTTTGAAAATAATAGCTAAAAGATGAAAAAAAATCTAGTTGATTACAACCAAATATTTATTTGCATACATACACAGTTTATCTTCTTAGAGACAGGCATCATGAATCTGTTTAATATTCTTATGCTTTGTCAAAAAAGTTATAGAATAGATAGAATTCCAGCTAATAACATTGCCTTATATATACAGAGTATAGTATTAAATAATTATGTGAAGCACTTTTCTACTCATTTCATTTAACCTACCTACCTAGTAACTCCATTAGAAAGGCTTACGTGGCAGATTACTGACTAAGCATAACTAGTTCCCTGGTTTTTCCTTGTCAACAAAAGTCAAACTTGGGCCCTGGCCGGTTTGGCTCAGCGGTTAGAGCATTGGCCCGCGAACCAGAGAGACCCGGGTTTGGTTCCTGCTAAGGGCATGTACCTCGGTTGCAGTTTGTCCCTGGCCCCAGTTGGGGTCGTGTGGGTGGCAACCAGTCGATGCGTCTCTCTCACATCGATGTTTCTCTCTCTCTCTTCCTCCCTCTCTCCCTCCCGCTCTATCTGAAGTTAAATGCAAAAATGTCCTCAGATGAGGATAAAAAAAATAAATAAAAGATGCAAACCATGAGAAACACTCTTTCTCCCTTTGATGTGGTCATCTGCATGGAATATGCAGCCACCTTGGGACACTGAAAGGAGTTAATCTAAGCAGACAGGCCACCTTGCTAAGGATGGCAAAACAGAAAGACAGAAAGCATCTAGGTCCCCCTGTTGCCTTTATTGGTCCATTGAATTAACGAACATAACACAAAAGGAGAGTGTTTCAAGAACAAAAATATTTTTATATGTATACATAATTCATAGTGCTATTAAAAAAAAAAAAATGAGCCCTGGCCTGGTGACTCAGTTGGAACATCATCCCCATATACCAAAAAGTTGTGGGTTCGATTCCCAATCAGGGCACATACCTACGTTGGGGGTTAGATCCACCCCGTCAGGGTGCATACAGGATGCAACAAACAGATGTTTTTCACATCAAGGTTTCTCTCTCTCTCCCCTCCGCTCCTTTCTCTAAAAACAATAACCATATCCTCAGGAGAGAATTAAAAAATAAAAATGAGTAGGCCAAAAGTTAAAAATAAAGGAAAACATAAGATATTTACTTAAATAGTTTACAAAAATTATTGAAATGGACTACAAGGAAATATACAGACAAAATTGGGAATCAAAGAGTGTGAAAGTACAGAAGAATCACAGATGGCAAATTGTACTAACAGATTCAGAAAAAATGTATTCCTACTGGAATAAAATTTTGTGAGGACATCTACACATATACCCCTCCATTCCAATCACATATTAAACAAAGGTATTCCTGAAAAAGAAAGAATAAAAATAAAAGCTAGGGTGGATACTTAAATTGGCAATAGAATTCAAATTGTATCAACTACATAGATTCAAGTTTTGTTGACAGGCTTGCCCATCAACAAATTTTATAGCATTTCTAGAAATAAATAATTATAGGTTCCTTTCACTTCAAATTTTTATAAATAAAATTGTGCAATATAGAATATGACAATACAAAGTTTCAACCAGAATAACAAAACACTGTATGTAGTATATAAGTTCTACAGTATGAATTTATAGGCTAGAAGCCTATGAACAATGGTTAAACTGTTTTATGAACAGATTCAAGTACCCCGCCTTCAAGAAGCATAGTCAGCATTTTGTTAACCCCTCCTCGTCCAAATAGCCTGGTGCTTTGCACAACAGTAACTCAATAAAATGTTCTGAAATTAAAAATAAATAATATCAACTATCTGTTAAGCACATACCACACTCCAGGCATTATGTTAAAAAAAAAAATGAACATATCCCATTTGACCCTTAATAGAAGTCCTATGAGGAAGTGTTGTTTGATTAGGAAATAGGTTTTGAGACTTAAGCAGCCCACTCAAGGTTAACAGACGTACAGAATAGTGAAGCCCAGATTTAGTCTGATTTTAATATGTTGGCATTTAATAATAAACAATTCAAAAGACTGTATTTTAGCCAGTAGTTTTAATCTTTATTACTTTTTATTTCTTTTAAAAACCAGGGATGCCTCTTTACCATTATTAGCTAACTCTACGTTAGAATGACAAAGGATAATAATATGTAGGCAAAAGAGAGGAGACAAACAGGTGACATAACAGGTCTTCACAAACTAAAGAGTAAATAGTAGAACAACCAAGAACTGACTGTTCCTATCATAGCCATCTCCTAAAGAACCAAGAATTTTAAAGAACAAGCATAATGCTGTATTTTATTAACAACTAGCTTTATAACACAAACATAAATGATTATATTAGAAAAAGAATAAAGTATCAATGTAACAACAAAATAAATGGACATATTTCATATTTGGGACTAATAAGAATATTAATGAAAACAGACCCAATACAATGTTGCTAAGGGAGACAGTAGTGAAAAATTTCTGGAACAATGAAGCTAAATAAATTTGGAACAATGAAGCTACCTAAAATAGTGTTTGAATGAGAAATTCCTCTTATTTTTCTTATTTTATAGATAAAACAATAAATGAAGAATAAAATATTATAGTGAAGCTAAGATTAATAACTCATAAGACTTCTGAGTGAATTTTTAGAATATTATTTTGATTTCAGGTTATAAAGAAAAAATGAGTCACTGATTTATATCTTAACTTACAAGGATATAAATAGCCAAAAAAGATAGACAAAAGATGCCCTGGCCGGTTTGGCTCTGTGGTTAGAGCGTTGGCCCTTGGACCAAAGAGTCGCGGGTTCGATGCTGGTCAAGGGCACGTACCTCAGTTGCAGCTCAGTCCCGGACTTGGTCAAGGTTGTGCAGGAAGCAACCAATTGATGTGTCTCTCTCACATCGATGTTTCTCTCTCCCTCCCTCCCTCCCTCCCACTCTATCTGAAGATAAATGGAAAAATATCCTCGAGTGAGGATTTAAAAAAAAAGAAAACATAGCCAAAAGATACAAACAGTAAAGAAAATAAGTATTTGTTACACACTTTTTCTTAAAATTTCTTTTCAGAAGCAATATGCTTGTAATTTTAAAATACTCAAAGGAAAGTCTCACTACTTCAATATTATTGACTGTTATTTTCACAAACATTTTTTTACACAGTTGTAATAGATACTGCAATATAACTTATGCATATTATTACTCATAAGTATCACCTTCAACTGTATAATATTCCATTAAATGGATAAAATAGTTTATTTAAAGTTCTCTTTACTGGGTACCTAGATGGCTTCCCATTTTTTGCTATTATTATTTTTTTACACTTTGCTAGTATACTTTCATTCATTTTAAGTTACTGACTAGATAAAGCCAAGGTAAGGCAAACAACTAAGGACCCATAAAGATATTCCATGTTGATGTGTCACAAGAGCAGTTCTTACACACACACACACACACACACACACACACACACACACTCACTTCTACCTAGAATACCATATTTCATCTAATCTAAAATATCAACTCTAACATTTTGTTTTGTTTTGTTTTTTTATCCTCACCCGAGGACATTTTTTCATTTTTTGTTCAGATAGAGTGGGAGGGAGAGAGAGGAGGAGAGAGAGAGAGAAACATCGACGTGAAAGGGACACATCGAGTGGCTGCCACCCGCAAGACCAACCAGGGCCGGGGACAAACCGCAACCGAGGTACATGCCCTTAGCAGGAGCCGAACCCGGGTCTCTCCGGACCGCAGGCCGATGCTCTAACCGCTGAGCCAAACCGGCCAGGGCAACTCTAACATTTTTAATTGATGTACTACTAAGAAAAAAACTGACGAATTAAATTACTGCACCCCAGAAACTGCAGGGCAAACACTAATTTCAAAGCTGTTAAAAGGTGAAAAAAACTATGTCCTAGAAACAATAATATATGCTATTAGGGCTTGCTAACCTTTGTTAAAATAAAGACTTAAGAAATAAGAAAACAGCCTGGCCTTTGTGGCTCAGTGGTTGAGCGTCGACCCCATGCACCAAGAGGTCGCCAGTTCCATTCCCCGTCAGGGCACATGCCCAAGTTGTGGGCCAAAAAGCCAGTGGGGGGTATGCAGGAGGTGGCCAGTCTATGTTCTCTCTCATCGATGTTTCTATCTCTCTCTCCCTCTCCTTTCCTCTCTCTCTAAAATCAATAAAGGAAAAAAAATTAAAAGAAAAAAGAAAGAAAACAAAAGATCTCTGACTTGTTGAAATGACAGTCTCAGAGTTTCTGCAGATTGTAAGAGATCTTTGTATAGTTTTATTTACTCAATTTATGCATAATTAAAAACTATTATCTAATATTTTAGACCACTGCAGATTTAAAGCAACAAATCATTAGACAGCTACACTCTAAGAATATAAATTAAACAAGGAAAAGCAATTCAAGGTTATGAATTGATTAATGGTCATATGAATGACCTGTAACTATCAAGGAAAGGTCAACTTGGGTTTATTATTTTGTAAGAAATATGGGAAGCAATTTGGCAATATGCAACAAGGTCGTTAAAAATGTCCAAATCCCGTGATCTGTAAATTGTACTTCTCCAAATATATTTCAAATATGTGTTTGTTTTAAAATTATAATAGTAAAAAACTACAGACATCTTTAAAATCCAATAATGATAACAAAATCAAGTACTAGTTTATTTGAAATCCTAGTTCCCTTTTCCAAAAAGTAAATTTAATAATACTGAAATTTCTTTTTTTTTTCTTCTTCTTTTTTTTAATCCTCACCAGAGGACATTTTTGCATTTATCTTCAGATAGAGCGGGAGGGAGAAAGGGAGGAAGAGAGAGAGAGAAACATCCACGTGAGAGAGACACATCGAGTGGTTGCCACCCACACGACCCCAATCGGGGCCGGGACAAACTGCAACCGAGGTATGTACCCTTAGCGGGAACCGAACCTGGGTCTCTCTGGACCACGGGCCGATGCTCTAACCGCTGAGCCAAACCAGCCAGGGCATTCTTTTTCCTTTTCCAAAGATTTTTCTTTATTGATTTTAGAGAGGAAGGGAGAGGGAGTGAGAGATAGAAACATCGATGAGAGAGAACATCGATCGGCCACAGCCTGCATGCCCCCCACTGGGGATTGGGCCCACAACCTGGGTATGTGCCCAGACTGGGAATCAAACTGGCAACCTCTTGGTGCATGTGTTGACGCTCAACCACTGAGCCACGCCAGCCGGGCAATACTGAAATTTCTTATGTTAAACAGTCTGTTACTCCAAGTTCACAGTGTCAAAGATTGTCCTTGGTAAACTCTCTTCTGAGAGGATCCTTAAACTTCATGGCCTCTGCAATGGCTATTTAGCTTCTGGATAGGTTTTCTCAGATAATCTACCAATGAAGTGACTTCCTCAATTTAAAAAAAGTGCTAGCCGTCACACATGAGAATTATATCCCCATCAAAAGTTAGTCAAGCTAGAAATTTTACAACCACTAAAAAAAAGCCATTGCTCAAAATACTTAGGACTTCTCTAGAAAACTGCCCACAATTACCATATTACTTTTTTGAATATTAATGAGAACTCTTCCTGATTGCTTTGCCAAGAAAACACCATGAGCAGCCAAACTGGCCAAATATAAACAATGCATGTATTTGAGACAAATGTACATACAAGAGTCAGGATCAACAGTGCTGCAGTAAAAATGCTATTATATTTGCATTATAAAATATACATATATTCAAATAGATCTGTCCTGTCATTTATTTCATGGATGAAATAGAAGAGAAAGAAGGTTCACAAACTGTGCAAAGGCATATTAACCCAATGTTAAAATGGAGCATCATCACAAAAAGGTTCACCCCCAACTCAGGAACCCATAAAATCTCTGCAATGAAAATATGACCAAAAGCATAAACTGAGGCAAAATAGGAAAAGAGGGCTACCTAATACAAGTGATAAAACACTTCACAATGTGGATTTAAAAATAGGACTTCAGTCAAAAGTCCACAGACATTTTCAATTCAGAGGGCAAGAAATCTGCATTTATAACAGTTTGCCTAGTATTCTATGATTATGATTAATAAAAGCCAGGGTTTATTTAACTAAATTGGCTGTGGGGAGAAGAGAAGGACAATCACTGGTGAAGGTTTTCAATAGTACAGTTTGCTAGGAATTAACTTCCAGTTCCCCTGATATGTTCATAGTCTTCAATATTGCTCCTTTGTAGCACTTGCCACTCTTGTAATTAAAAACCTGTGAATGGAGTTTTTCAGTCTCCATTGCTAAACTGTAAATGCCAGGAAAACAGGGACCACATCTGCTTTGTTCACTGAGTTCCCGAGTCACACAGTAGGCAATTACTAACTATTGCCCAGTGACAGTAATGGTAAAGGTATGTGGGAAATAGACAATTTGATTCACTGAGTGAAAATTGATACAACCCCTTTGAAGTGCACTGAATACACATTTTGGCCTAATGCCCAATGGCCAAGATTTTTAAAAAATTAAATTTATTGGGGTGATATTGGTTCATAAAATCATATAAATTTCAAGTGTACATTTCTATGATACATGAACTGTACATTGCATTGTATGCCTAATACCCAAAGTCAAATCATCTCCTGTCACCAAATATTTGGTCCTCTTTACGCTATAGTATCCCCCACCAAACCATTGTCTGTGTCTATGAGTTTCAGTTTTATATCCCACATGAGAGAAATCATACAATTCTTAGCTTTTTCTGACTGACTTATTTTGCTTAGCATAGTATTCTCAAGGTCCATCCATGTTGTTGCAAATCGCAGTATTTCATCTTTTCTTATGGCTGAGAAGTATTCCATAATATTTATGTACCACAACTTCTTTATCCAATTCTCTATCAAAGGACACTTTGGTTGTCTCCATGTCTTGGCCACTGTGAATAATGCTGCAGTGAATATAGGGGTGCATATACTTTTGCGAATAAATGTTTGGGTAGATACTCAGAAGAGGGATTGCTGGGTCATATGGTAACTCTATTCTTAATTTTTTGAGAAACCACCACACTGTTTTCCACCGTGCCTGTATGAGTTTACATTCCCACCAGCTGTGAGTGAGGGTTCCTTTTTCCACAACCTCTCCAACACTTGTTATCACCTGTCTTACTGATAATAGCCATTCAAACAGGTGTGAGGTGGTCTTTCATTGTAGTTTTGATTTACTTCTCCCTAATAGCTAGTGAAGTTGAACATCTTTTTATATATCTGTCAGCCATTTGTGTGTCTTCTTGAGCAAGGTATCTGTTCAGGTCTATATTTTAATTGGGATTGTTTGTTTGGTGTTGAGTTGTATGAGTTTTTTATATAATTTGGATATTAACCCCTTGTCAGAGCTGTTGTTTGCAAATATCATCTCCTATTCGGTTAGCTGCTTCTTTGTTTTGTTGGCAGTTTCTTTTGCGGTGCAGAAGCCTTTTAGTTTGATATAGTCCCATTCATTTCTTTTTGTCTTTACTTCCCTTGCCTTTGGGGTCAAATTCATAAAATGTTCTCTAAGACCATGGTTTATAATTTAGTACCTATGTTTTCTTCCAGGTAATTTATTGTCTCAGGTCTTATATTTAGTTCTTTGATGCATTTTGAATTTATTTTTGCACATGGGGACGAACTGTAATCTAGTTTCATTCTTTTGCATGTGGCTTTCCAATTTTCCCAGCACCATTTATTCAAGAGGCCTTTTCTCCATTGTGTGTTTTTGGCTCCTTTGTCAAAAATAATTTGCCCATATACATGCAGCTTTATTTCTGGGCTCTCAATTCAGTTCCATTGGTCTGTGTCTGTTTTTCTGCCAACACCATGTTTTGATTACCATTGCTCTGAAGTATAATTTGAAGTCAGGTAGTGTGATACCTCCAGTTTCGTTCTTTTTACTCAGGATTGCTTTAACTATTTGGGGTCTTTTGTGGTTCCATACAAATCTGATGATTTTTTATTCACTTTCTTTAAAAAATGACATTGGGATTTTGATGGGGATTGCATTAAATCTATATATTGCTTTGGGTAATATGGCCATTTTAACTATGTTTGATTCTTCCAGTCCATGAACACAGAATATCTCTCCATTTCATCGTGTCTTTTTCAATCTCTTTTAATAATGCTTTGTAGTTTTCAGTACACAGATCTTTCACATCCTTTGTTAAGGGCTGATATTTTAAAAATCAGTATTTACCTCAGACCAAAGCTGAAGCCAAATATTATCATCACAGAATGACCTTCTGCTATAAAATAAAATTTTTTTTGTCAAAAGTTAAAAATGTTATAATTTAGTGGTTATTTTGTTTAATGTTATGAATCCTAGAATACCAAATAATTCTATAAAGAATAGGTAAGCCCTGGCCGGTTTGGCTCAGCGGTTAGAGCGTCGGCCCGCGGACCAGATAGACCTGGGTTCGGTTCCCACTAAGGGCACATACCTCGGTTGCAGTTTGTCCCCGGCCCCAGTTGGGGTCGTGTGGGTGGCAGCCAGTCGATGTGTCTCTCTCACACCGATGTTTCTCTCTCTCTCTCTCTTCCTCCCTCTCTCCTTCCTGCTCTATCTGAAGATGAATGTAAAAATGTCCTTGGGTGAGAATAAAAAAAAAAAAAAAAAATAGGTAAGACCTTCTACTATTCGGCCTGGTATTATTATTTGAAATTTCACAAACATATATTAGCTCAAAAAGGCTATATAATCACACACATAAATGGACACTGACTTTTGACAAATGTGCAAAGGCAATTCAATGGAGAAAGTATAGTTTTTTAACAAGTGGTTATAAAACAAGAGAATAGGTAAATGCAAAAAAAAAAAAAAAAAAGTATTTCAATCCATACTTTGCACCAGAGACAAAAATGAACTAAGAACAGACAGTAGACCTAACTGTAAAACCTAAAACTTTATTATAAAACTTCCTTAGTCACCTTGGTTTAGGTAGATTTATTAGAGACAGTACTAAAAGCACAATCCACAAAAGAACACATTGATAAATTGTATTTAATGAAAATTTAAAACTTTTGCTCTTCAAAAACATTACTAGAACAGTCCAGCTGGTGTGGCTCAGTGGTTGAGGGTCGACCCATGCACCAAGAGGTCGCTGGTTCGATTCCTGGTCAGGGCACATGCCCAGATTGTGGGCCCAATCCCCAGTAGGGGGCATGCAGGAGGTGGCCAGTCAATGTTCTCTCTCATCGATGTTTCTATCTCTCTCCCTCTCCCTTCCTCTCTCTCTAAAATCAATAAAGAAGAAAAAAACAAACACAAAAAACAAACAAAAAACATTACTAGAACAAAAAGACCAGTTACAGACTGGGAAAAAATATTTTAAAAGCATATATCTGATAAAGGACATATCTAGAATATATAAAAAACTCCCAGAACTCATGCCACTCAACACCTAGGATAGCTAAAATTTAAAAGACTGACTGACTATAGGTAGTGTTGGTAAGGATGTAGAACTAGAACTCTCATACACTGCTGATAGGAATGTAAAATGGCACAACCACTTTGCAAAACAATTTGCGATTTCTTACAAAGATAAACATACACCTACCATATGATCCAGTCATTCTACTTCTTAGTATTTACTCATGAGAAATGAATGCTTATGTCCAAACAAAGACTTTTATATGGATGTTCATAGCATCTTTATTCATAATAGCCAAAGAGTGGAAACACAACACCAATATCCATCAATAAGTAAAGGGATAAACAAATTGTGGTATATTCCATACAATGGAATAATAGTAATAAAAAGAAACAAAACATTGATACATGTAACAACCTATTGCAAAATAATTATGCTAAGTAAAAAGCAGACAGAAAAAAAATGGTTCCATTTATATAAAATTCTAGAAAATGCAAACTAACCTGTAGTGATGGAAAACAAATCAGTGGTTGCTTGGGGATGGTCAATGGGGAGGTATGGAAGAAAGGGACTACAAAGAGGCACAAGGAAACTTTTTTGGGGAGTGAGGAATATGTTCACTATATTGATTGTAGTAATGGTTTCACAGGTGTATACATACATCAAAACATCAAACTGTCCACTTAAAATACGTGCATGTTAATTATACCTCAATAAACCTTTTCTTATAAAGTGCAAAGTAGCCCTAGCCTGTTTGGCTCAGTGGTTAGAGTGTCAGCCTTTGGACCAAAGGGCTGCGGGTTCGACTCCCAGTCAAGAGCACATACCCGGGTTGCAGGTTCGATTCCTGGCCCTGGTTGGCAACCAATCAATTTCTCTCTCTCTCTCTCTCTCTGTCTCTCTCTGTCCCCTATCCCCCTCCCTCCCTTCCACTCTAAAAATCAATGGAAAAATATTCTGGGGTGAGGATTAACAAAACAAAACAAAAAAGTGCAAAATACTGGCAATATGATTCCTGTAGGGGCATAATACTTACACAAAATACATCACATTCACTTTTGTTTTAACTTGTCAACTAACAGTTATTAAGACTACATGGCTTATGAGACTGATAAGAAGACCCTAACCCTAAAAGCATTGTAGGGGAAACAGTTGAAAACAACCAAACAGGTTTCTGTCTGTTGAGAATAAATTTATGTGGCTCTTGATAAGTCTGTGTGGGCACCCTCTTGTCCTGTCAAGTTCAACAAATTCTGGGAATTCCCACAGTCCCTTAACAGCTCAGGAGTATATAAGTCAGACATGCATCTAAAGCACTTACTCATCCATGTTGTCAGAACAGGGCTTAATGGCAGTATCCTGGCTGAGGATTAAGGAAAACCTTAACCCTATCTTGAACAAACTTTTGACCCATGAGGCATAGAAGGGCTTGTCTTCCAAAAGTCAGGCTAATGTTTTGGATATTGAAGTTGCTATAGAGTTCAATGATTCATTTGGAGGGTGGAGGTAGTGGGAGAGTTATTATCTGCTATTGTATACTGCTTTAATTTGAGGTAGAAATAGTCCACAATAAAGAACTGATTGTTTATCTCTGCCTATTCATAGGTACTTTCCCCACCTCCTTATCCAACAGTATCTTTGGATAAGGATGAGATTATATTAATATTTAAAACACACACATACCCCACTGAACAATAGCAGGTACTATTAATCTACATTCAAGCACTATAGGTACACTAAGCAGGGATCTGAGCACATTTCTGTATTTTAAGTGTCTGCTTTGGATCACATTAAACAGGTTGGTATCAGTCAGCCTGCTCTGTGGATTAACAATGAGATTTGTTTTCCCTTTCTTCACATAAATGAAATAGAGGACACTGAATTGAAGAATGTTATTTTCAAAAGAATTTGTGGATATTGTAACTCATCTGAATAAAATCCCTCACTGCCTAATTCTGCATTACCTAAAACTAGTACCTATATATTATTGAAAAGATATAGTTATGCCTACATTTAGCTAGCTATCACATTCTCAATGTTTACAGTAATTGGCAATCTGATTCCCTGTTTAACTGTTTAAAAGCTCTTACATAATTGTTTTAGTACATTAAATCAACAACTTTCACAATTACTAAGAACTATAGCATTTTACTCTTAATAATATACATGCATTCAAACTTCAATTGATAGAACACTTCAATGTATAAATCACAAAAGGAGCATTTCAAGTTATATGTAGAATGCTTGCCATTATTCGAAAGTAACAAGAACAAGATCTTTTTCTTTTTTGTTAATCCTCACCTGAGGGTATTTTTCCATTAATTTATTTTTTAGATAGAGTGGAAGGGAGGGAGGGAGAAAGAGAGAGAAACATCCATGTGAGAGAGACACATCAATTGGCTGCCTCGGGTATGACCCCAACCAGGGCCAGGAATCAAACCTGTAACCCAGGTATGTGACCTTGACCGGGAATCAAACCCAAGACCACTTGATCCATGAGCCGATGCTCTAACCACTGAACCAGCCAGGGCAAGATCTTTTACTGACATTGTTACACTGATTACATATGATGATAGACAGCACATAATTCAGCGATGCTAGAAATATTAAAGGCATTCAGCTATTCAGCTTCCCAATGACTCAAGCTAAATGGTAGATTTCAGCAAAATACTGAGGACAAACCTGAACTTCAGAGCATCCCTAAACTAAAAAGTAATTTGGCAATACCCACCAAAATTCAAAATGTACATATCCTCTGACCCAGCGTTTCCATTTCTAGGAATTTACTTTATGTGCACGAAATGTCCTATTAACAAATATTTATTATAGCACTGTTTCTTATAGCAAAAGACTGGAATGTCCATTAATATGAAGGCTAGTTAAATAACTTGTGGTAATATGAGAGGCTGTACACTTAGTAGCATTAAGAGAGCAATTATCTGAAAGAGACTACGTGGGTTCAAACCCCAAGTCTTATTACTTACGAGCTGTGTGACTTTCTTGGACATTTAACCAACCCATGCCTAATTTGCCTCATTTTTCAAATGGGAATAAAAATAATACCTATCTCATAAGGCTTCCATAGGTTAATATAACTGAAGTATTAAGAAAAGTGCCTGAATTGGACAGCTACATGCAAAAAAACTGAAACTAGACCATCAACTTACACCATACACAAAAATAAACTCAAAATGGTTAAAAGACTTAAATGTGACTCGTGAATCCATAAAAATCCTAGAAGAAAACGTAGGCAACAAAATTTCAGATATCATACGCAGCACAATTTTCACTGATACATCACCTAAGGCAACAGAAACAAGGAAAAAATGAACACATGGGTCTACATCAAACTCAAAAGCTTCTACACAGCAAAAGAAACAACCATCAAAACAGATAGGGAACCCACTGTATGGGAGAGCATAACTGCCAATGATACATCAGATAAGGGGTTAATCTCCAAAATATATAGAGTGCTCATACAACTCAACAAAAGGAAGACAAAGAACCCAATTAAAAAATGGGCAGAGGACCTAAATAGACACCTCTCCAAACAGGACATACAAATGGCCAAGAGACATATGACAAAATGCTCAACATCACTAATCATCAGAGAGATGCAAATTAAAACAACAATGAGGTATCACCTCACACCTGTCAGAATGGCTGCCATCAACAAATCATCAAACAACAAGTGTTGGCGAGGGTGTGGAGAAAAGGGGACTCTAGTACACTGCTGGTGGGAATGCATACTGGTGCAGTCACTATGGAAATCACTATGGTGTTTCCTCAAAATATTAAAAACTGAATTGCCATTTGACCCAGTGATCCCACTTCTAGGAACATACCCTAAGAAGCCTGAAACACCAATCAGAAAGAATATATGTACCCCCATGTTCATAGCAGCACTATTTACAATAGCTAAGATCTGGAAACAGCCCAAGTGTCCATCAGTAGACGAATGGATAAAAAAGCTGCCATACATATACACAATGGAGTACTATGCAGCTGTAAGAAAGAAAGATCCCTTATCCTTTGAGACGACATGGAGGGACCTGGAGAGTATTATCCTAAGCTAAACAAGCCAAGCAGAGAAAGAGAAATATCACATGATCTCACTTATTTGTGGGATATAATGAACATAACAGTCTGAGGAACAGGGTAGACCCAGAGACGTGGAAGTAGGGTATAGACTGACAACCCTCAGAAGAGAGGGTGGGGGGGGAGAGATAAACCACAGAACTTATATACATGTATGCATAACCAATAGACAGGGACAACAAAGCTGGGGACGGGGCGGGGAGGGAAGGGGAGGAGGGTGTCAGTGGGGGAAAAAGGAGAAGCATCTGTAACAAAAATAAATTAATAAAAAAAAGAAAAAAGTGCCTGAATCTTTCAATAAACTCAAAAAATGTTACATATTACGATGATAGCACATTAGTACAACTGAATACTCACCTATTAAAAAGAATAAGGCAGGCAGCTTTCATTGTATCAGTGTGGAAAGATCTCCAAGATAACATTGGTAAGTGAAAAATGTAAGGTCCACAGTAATATAAAGAGATGCTACCTTTGTGAACAAATACATGGGGGAGGGGAGAAGGATGTAGACAGAGAAAAAACATACATGTATAAATAGAAGAAGAGAGAGAGCAATTAGAACTGAAAAGCTAGTATTTGAAAAAATAATGACAGAAAACTTCCCTAACCTGGTGAAGGAAAAAGACATTACAAGTCCAGGAGCACAGAGAATCCCTAACAAGATGAACTCAAAGAGGCCCACACCAAGACACACCATAATTAAAATGCCAAATACTAAAGATAGAGAATCTTAAAACCCGCAAGAAAAAAGCAGTTATTTACTTATAAAGGAACTCCCACAAGACTGTCAGCTGATTTCTCATTAGGAACTTTGCAGGCCAAAAGGTACTGGCAGTAAATATTTAAAGTGATGAAAAGCAAGGACCTAAGATTACTCTACCCAGAAAAGCTGTCATTTAGAATCTTAGGACAGATAAACAGCTTTCCAAACAAGAAAAAGTTAAATGAGTTCATCACCATCAAACCAGTGTTATAAGAAATGTTAAAGGGTCTTCTTGAAGAAGAAAAAAAGAGATAAAAAAAATGAATAAAATGGCAATAGTACATATCAATAATTACTTTAAATGAAAATGGATTAAATGCTTTAATGAAAAGACATTTGGTGGCTCAGTGGATAACAAAACAAGACCCTTACATATGCTGTCTACAAGACATTAGGTAATTTTATTCACAGTAGTGACTAATTTTAAAGATGGCTTTAATCATTTCAGGTAAAAATAAATATTACCATGAACATATACATCTATTTCAGCTGTCTTTACAAACACACACACACACACACACACACACTATGACACATGTATATGTATATATGATTACTATGTACCTAATACACTGTATATATAATAATACACTTATTAAACCAAATTCACTTTCATTTTACAATATAAAAAAGAAAATAGTAAAACTTTTAAAATTTCTATAGAAAGAAATAAAATAGAAAACACTGTTATTGACTAAAATTTATTTTACTATAATAGAAACTTGACATTAAAGAGAATATTAAATGCTTTTTAATAAAATTTTTCCTTTGAACAAATGAGTAATAATTTTTTCCAGGAATAAGGTGAAACATATACTAATGATTGTTATACTTCAATTATTGTTCAATTTACTGATATTTTCCAATACAAACCCACTAATCCTTGTGAATCATCTCAATCTAGGAAGGGAAAATTTTTATTCTAGTTCATGTCTCCATTGTGTTCTCCACATGTCTATGTCTATTTCATATGAGGATTAAAATAAGATATGAAAACATTTAAAATAAAAGGCAAAAATTTTAAACATAAGCATAAACTCAAAAGTTGCTGTTCTATTGGTCTGCACAGTTTTAATATATTTCTATAATCCACTGTAGGGATAGTAATTTAGAAATAGAAGAACTACCTGCTTAAATTGATTCCACACACTAATGATCATATGCTTTGGAAAATCTTTTTATAGAAAGTATTAAGTCACTGCAGTTGCCAAAATAATGGGCTTTATGTTGATATTTCCCAGTTCCTATGAATAAATTTGCTTTAGAATCTTTGCTAAAAGTACATTTTTCTTTCTCTTCTATTTTTTTTTAATCCTCACCTGAGGACATTTTTTCACTTTTTGTTCAGATAGAGTGGGAGGGAGAGAGAGGAAGAGAGAGAGAGAGAGAAGAAAACATCGACGTGAAAGGGACACATCGAGTGGCTGCCACCCGCACAACCAACCAGGGCCGGGGACAAACTGCAACCGAGGCACATGCCCTTAGCGGGAACCGAACTCCGGTCTCTCTGTACCGCAGGCCGATGCTCTAACCGCTGAGCCAAACCGGCCAGGGCTCTTCTATTTTTTTGAATAGCCTCATTACTAATTCTAGTTCTTCCTCAATAACTCAAAACTCAATTCAAAGTCTACTCCTTTCTCCATACCCTAAACCTGTTACTCAATTTTACAAAATGATTTAAGTCTCTTTTACAAAGTACAGGGTGGGGCAAAAGTAGGTTTACAGTTATTCATATGGACATAAATACAATCATTAATAAATAAATATAAAAATAAACTGTTTCTCATACTCACTACTGTAAACCTACTCCCCCCCCCCCCCATGCACTAGGCCCTCTGCATTCATGATCTAATTTAACAGTACCTATGGGATAGATTTAAACATGAGGAAATGTAAGCTGAGATTTAGTAAACTGTCCAAGGTCACAAAGCGTAAATAAGGGGTAGGTTCAGAACTTGAACCCAGGTCTATGACTGGGAAATCTATTCCAGTAAAGTCTGTACTATACTGTCTTACATTTAAACACCACTTAAGTTTTAAATACTGCCACATAGGTTATCTACAGTTTAATCTCACTTAAACCCATAGTAACTTGACAGGAAGGTTCCTAAGTGTAAAAACCTTAACCCGCATCCCCAGCTTTACTTAAAAGAGCATGTAACTAAAGTTACAGAGCTGAAGCCCTGGTCAGTTTGACTCAGCAGTTAGGGCATCAGTCTGAGGACCAAAGGGTTATGGGTTCCATTTTGGTCAAGGGCATGTACCTGGGTTGCAGGTTCGAACCCCTGCCTCGGTCAGGGTTGTGCAGGAGGCAACCAATCGATGTGTCTCCCTCACATCAATGTTTCTTTCTCTGTCTCTCTCTCCCTCCCTTCTACTCTATCTAAAAATCTAAAAATCCATCGGGTGAGGATTAACAAAAAATAAACAAATAAATAAAATAAAAAAGCAGCCATCTCTCTCTCTTTTTTTTTAAGTAAAGTGATAGAGCTGAATGATCCTCTGACTTTTAGTCCAGTGCTATATCACTTGTTGCTTGTACAGGCCACTTTCTAAAATATATGTTTTTATTGATATTTTAGAGAGAAAGGAAGGGAAAGAGAGATAGAAACATTGATGTGAGAGAGAAACATCCATGGGCCCCCTCCTGCACACCCCCCCACTGGGGATTGAGATGGCAACCAGGCATGTGCCCTGACCAGGAATCGAACTGGGACCTCAGTCCATGGGACGATGCTCAATCCACTGAGCCACACCAGCTGGGCACAAGCCACTTTTTCATTAAGTACAACTCACTCCTCTTCCCTTCTTTTCACTATCATCCAAATGTGGTGTGAAAATAAATTGGTCACACATTAATAAAGTCCATCTGAGGTTTGTATGTATTGCATTAACCATGACTTGGATGGTTATTACTACTAATTTATATTTAAAAAGCTAATAGTGCAGAACCTTAGAAGGAGCTATGATCTGCAAGAACTTTCAAAGTAGTTTAATTTCCTTGTCCAGTTGTTAAACACTCATTCAACAAACAATTTACTGAGTACCTACCAAGTACATCAGTATCCTGGTGCTGAAGACACACAGTAGAGACATTGTCCTTGAACTGCTAGGAGCTTTATGGTTTACTAAGGAACAGCCCAGAAAATAGTAAATACAATGTGCTAGAAGTGGAAATAGTGGAATAGAAACTATTGTGTGGTAGTATGTAGTCTATAGACTCTCTGTCCATAGGGAAAGAAAGCATTTGTGATGGTGGTGATAATCTATAAAGGCAATGAAATACAAAACCTCAGAATGAGCACACAAGAGGTATTAAAAATCCTTGCGTGCCGTTTTAATATTGGACTACAGCACAATTCCCTAATATATGTTAAGATTTCTAAATGTAGTACTTATAAACTGATAAAGCTAGTCTAATGACTTCCAAGCTTCAAATTACTTGTTTGTGTGTATAAGCGGTGTATTATTTCAAAGGTCTTTTTCAAATTCAACTTTAATAGCAATTTAGTCACCAATTCCTGAGGCTAATCTTTCAGATTTCTTTAGTGGTCTAAGTTATTGCTTTCATAAGTTCCCTAAAATTTGGGAAATTGTGAAGTAAAACTGCAGAGTCATTCAACCTCTTTCATATTGACATTTCCCCCCTCGTACTCACTGGTTTTTAGCTGCTTTTCTCTTTCCCATTTTGGTCTTACCCAGACAGGACTGGTTTGAATCTCTAGGACACTTAAGGAATTCGTCTAATTTGGTGAAATGTCACTGCAGGAGGGGAAGTCTTGTTAAATTGCTATTACTCTAGAATTAAACTTTTTGTTTTCCTTGACAAAATAAGACCAGTTTATTGTAGAGTATTGGAAGACACAGGAAAACAAAAACAAGTCAGTCACACCCACCACTCAAAGATGATTCCATTTTTCTCATTCTTCAGCTCTTTTTAATGGATTCTTCTATTATATTGGTTAGAAAACAAAAAGGTTTAACTGAGAATATGATTTTTTGGGTTAAAAATTTAAATTTTAAAATAAAAAATGTAATTTTGGTCAGGACTTTCAATTTAAAAGAACCAAGGGACTTTCTAAGTTTGCAGTATAAATAAAAGAGTTTAAACCCCAAACTGAAAAACACTCTTCCCTAAAGCACATTGTTTGGGGTCAAAACATTGGTTACTACATTGCAAATGAAATGGAAGTACACTGAGTTGGGCAAAAACCTAAGCAAAATAGTTTCTGTATTTTCACAAAATAGTATTCATCAAAATCTGAAAAGGTCACCTGGCGTTTTACAAATGGGGAAAGCTAAGGAGGGGCACAAGTACTACTTAAAATGAATTCACCGCTGGTCAAGGAATTGATTGGGAGTGGCAAATAAGTGCGATATTAAGGAGAAACGGCTAAGAAAATGTCAAAGGGATGCATAAAATACGAAGTCAGCAATATCTCGACTTAACCTCCTTTCCTTGAAGTTTATGGTGAAACACATTTGGTTCAATTATATTCCAGCCCAATTAGTTTCTGAATAATTAGCTCCCTCTCAGTGAAACCAAATCACTTTCCCATAAACTAGCCAGAGTTTCCTCCAGATCACGACACCGCAACACCATCTTTCAACGCCTCCCCATTCAATCGAGACTGTCGTATTTACACCTCCTGTTTTGAAGCTAGTATATCTTTATTCTTTCAACTATCCTCTCTTACGCCACCACAGAATCACAGAACAGAAAGGTAAAAGGCGTGCTCTTGCAAGGCTATCAGCTAAACACTTAGAATTACTGAGAAAGCATGTTCGGAAGCAGGCTTTACAGTGACTCCGCAGTGAGGGCCACATCAGTGTCATTCCCTCCCAAGCCAGTCTCACCGGAGACGCCTCTGCCTCCAGGGTTTTTCTCACTTCCCCGCTCCCCAGCCGCAGTTTAAGGTGAAGACGGTGCAGGGCCTCTGCCAAAGAGTGGGCTTGGGGACTGGAACCTAAAGGCTATTGCAGACCCCCAAGAATGGCTGAACCAATCCCACTATCCTAACTAAGCCCCGAAGACTCCGAATAGGGAACTATAATGGCCGCACTCACCCCCAAGCCCGAGAGAAGTGGACGTCTCAAACCCTAGGTCGCGGGAGCGTACACAAGGGGGCAGCGGGGGTCAAACTGGAGAAATGAGCTCCTAGCCGGTCAGGATGACAGCGGGAAGGAAGCCCCGAACAGCGGAGGCAGCCGGTCACACTCTTCCTTCTCTTCTTCCTCCCGCCCCTTCGCCGACCCTACCTGCCGCCGGTTACACGTCGCGGCTCACCTGACAGGGCGCGAGGTGCAGAAACAGCACAGACCACGAACCCACAGTCTCCGTCACTGAGGGAGGGGAAGTCTTCAGCTGCAGAGGAGGGGGGGCGGGGGGGCGGGTCTAGACAGTCACGTGACCATGAGCTCCGCCCTGCCACTGCCAGCCGGGCGCGTTGCAGCTTAGAGGCCTATATTTCTGCCGATTGTTTGAACGTTAATTTTGTGGCGATTCGATTTTAAGAAAAAAAACTAAAACCTTTTATGAAGATTATGTTGTAAAGTGCAATGTAGAAGGCGTGGGGGGAGGTTTAAAGTGCACTGCTAAAGGAAATGACATTAGCATCACGATCTACAGACCGGAAATGGCTATGGAGTTCCCTCCCTCTGGCGCCCGACTGTAAAATCCGTCTTAAAGGTTTGGGGCAATCATGTGACCTCAAAGCTTCAAACGTGCTGTACTGAAGCCAAGCTGTCCGGCTATTTGTTAATTACGTTTATTTGTCTAAAGCAAAAAAACCTCATTTACTTCAGTTTTCCACAGACGACTTTACATTTAGAAGAACCTACTTCATAAAAATCTCACTAGGAAAAGGGAGCGTTTGAAGGTCACCAGGAGGATTACCAACTGGGAAGAACAGGGTCGGGGAAGATTGATCTTACTGAAGTGGGAGAGTTGAGGGAGGGGCGGAAAAATCCGGATTTTACCGCCAGGGCCTACCGGGCAAGCCCCACGAGTTGTGTCGTAAGGTATGGGAGGAGGAAGATGACGCCAGAGGGCACAGCCCATTAGAAAGATGGAGGTCTTAAACTGGAGGGGGAAGGGTACGCGGAGGCCAGTAGTGCGGCTGCGCGGGAGGCGGCCTACGCGCCGGCGCGCAGAGGGGGCGGGGTGAAAGGTCACAACGCGGCGGCGGGTCTGGCTGGCGGCGGCGGCGGCGGGCGGGAGCCGAGTGCCCCGTGTGCACGTGTGGAGAAGCGGCGGCACCAGTGTGGCGGCGGGAGGCACTCCGCCCCCTCCCGAGACGCAGGGCCGCGCTCCACTCTTGCGGCCTCTGTCACCCGCTCAGCTCCCTGCCCTAGGCGAGGAGGCCGGCTTGTGGGGTTGAGTGGCCCGAGCTGAGGGAGCTGAGAGCTCAGGTCGGCGACGACAACGGCGTTGATATCGGTGGTAACAACGGCCTCAGCAGGCGGGGAAGATGAAAGGGTGAGGAAGGGCAGCCGGGCAGGGCAGGGCCGGGCCGGCGGGGGAGGATTGCGAAGGAGGGGAGAGACCAGGCGAAGACCCGGCGGAGGGAGATTTCTGGGCTTCTCTGCTCACGGAGGGGGCGGAGGCTCGGAGCGGGCTGTTGGCGCGCTGAAGGGCCGACAGCGGCTAGACTCGGGCAACCCAGGATTTCGGTCCAGAGGGCGAGTGTGTTGACTGAAGAACAGCAGCTGAGTGTGGCAACAGGGTAAAGCTCTTGTGAGGTGCTTGGGGTCTCCTACCCGGAAACGGAGGGCCGAGACACCCCCAGCCCGCCGCTCCAAGTGGAGTAGTCTGGTTGTCCTCTTCACATCTAGGCTCCACGCTGGGAACCTCGGTGTTTGTCATCTTTCCCTTTTATTCACACTTGAGAGCTATGCAGGACCTTGTGGAGGAGGAAGGAATTGGAATAAAGAGCAGGGAGATGAGTATTAAGAGCTAGTGACTCAACTGGATTTGGGTTGGGTCAGACCGAGTGGAGGAGGGGGGAGCGTGAGCTCTGTAGACTTGGGGTGCCAAAATGTTTAAGGAAGTATTGTGATCAGTAGGTGGAGCTGTTGTTCCAGTAGTTTAGTGTTACCCCTGTATTGTGGGGGTCCTTAGTTACTACGAAGCTTTCTTCAGGTGCATGGCAGATTTGGTATTCTTTAATAGTTTTCCTCCTGGATGAAATTAGGGATTATTTTGGTTCGACTCTTTCCATTTGGATAAAATGTCACCTTGCTATTAAATTGCATACTGTTAAAATATTAATTACATAACACGGTGTTTTAAAACATTGGCCATTTGAGAACTTGCCTTTACCCTCCTTAGAGGAAGAAATGGAATCTTATCAATGGTAAAAGCTTTCTGAGATGCCTGGGTTTTTTTCTTTTCTTTTTTTTCATTAAAGCTTCTTTAAAAGTGTGATTTTTATTGATGTAATTTTCTATTAATGCATACATCAAACTATTTTCGATTTATTTAGCCATGCCTGTTATTGGACATGTGCATAGTTTCTAGATATTCACTATACTCTTGTAAATGTAGCTTTAAATATATCTCTAATGATTTTTTCTTTTTTCTCTCCATTTAAATTTTTATTGTTGACACTATTGCACCCCCTCTCCCCCCCAGGCCCTCACCACACTGTTGTCTGTGTCCAGGGACTGTGCATATATGTTCTTTAGCTAATCCCTTCACCTTCTTTTATTCAGTAGCCTCTCACCCCCCTCCCCTCTGACAGCTGTCAGTCTTTTCCATGTATCCATGCCTCTGGTTCTATTTTGTTTGTCATTTTATTTTGTTCATTAGATTCCACATATTAGTGCAATCATGTGGTATTTGTCTTTCTCTGATTGGCTTATTTCGCTTAGCATAATACTCTCCAAGTTCATCCATGCTGTCCAAAAAGTAAGAGTTCCTTCTTTTTTACTGCCTGAGTTTTTTCTATTATAGCAAGTCAGTTAAAGAATTGTAACTATGTTTTGAGTTAGTGAAGCCTTTCCAACTATTCAACAACCCTTTTAAGGATGAAATAAAAGTCAGTCTTCTAAGTAATCTCATACTGCCTAAAACAAGGGTCTATATTATCTTGGTGTGTTTGTGTGTTTGAGGTCGCAGAAGAGGTCCAAAAGTTTAATTTGGCTTTAGCTCTGTAACATGATTCCTTACTATGATTTTGCTTTAAATATTATAAATTCATTCTAATGTTGAATTGTATGTCTTGTAATTAAAATCTTGAAATGAAAAAATTTTTGCATTGTTTCACATCAGATTCTAAACAGTTCCAAACAGGATACCAATTGAGTGTGAGAAATATTTGCTGCACTTGAATTATGATCTAGGAAGTTTGGCTATTTTATTTATGATCAGATGTAATTTGGTGAGATTTTTCCTTAGTATAAGTGCTGGGTTTGTTTGTTTGTTTGTTTTACTCATTTTTGTATTCTCTTGGATATTCAATACTTACTTGTCTTGTTCTGTTAAATTAATAAAAATGAGGCTGAAGAAGAGTTTCCAGTGTTGAGACTGTGCATGGATTTGTAAAGTAGGGCTTCCAAGAAATTATTCAGTATGTTTGAATCCAAAATCTTTGGTTTAGCTCAGTCTCACTAGGGTGTAATGTTCTGATATCTAACTGGCAATAGAAATGGGTCAAACAGTGGTATTAATCACAGTCTACCTTCAGTTAATATACTTATGAGGCAGTTATCTTTTTAAAAAAATGGTTATTTATGTATATCAACCCAATGGAGGCAAATCCCCAGAAATGAGTGAAATTTAGAGGAACTGGCTAAATTTAGAGGAGATTTTTAGTTATTGAGTCTGTACCTTATGCCATCAACCCTGCCTGAAATGAAGAGTCCTTAAGTCTAGTTTCTGTAATTTATGATTGGGAGCTTAAAATCGTGTTCTTAAAGGTGAACAATGATTTTGTAGGAATAGTCCCTTTACCTTCACACATGAACTAACTCCCAGGTAAGATGGGACTTTAACTTTTCTTTTTTCTTCTGAGTCTTTTATTTAAGACACTGAGCAAATGAAGACAATAGACATTTAAAAGATTTTAAGGTCTTTGAGTTGAAAGACTTCTATCAACGTGCCCAATGTAATTAGTGTTAAAAGGCCTTTGAAAATGAAATAGTCACCTGATTATATGTTTTTTGTATGAAATTTTATTTGCTTAAGTGTTTTATTGTGTATTGAACCTGGCTGAACTCTAAGTTGAATAGAAATATCTAAAATTGGAAACAAATGCAGAACTTCCACCATGAATCAATCTACTATTTAAATATTTTACATCATTTCCTATCATTTTGAAACTTTTTAGTTACTATTTTACCTGCTTTTTCTTCCTGTTTTAGTTTTTATTATTAGTAGCAGTAGGACATTTATTATATTGACATGTATTTGTCTTTTCTCCATAGTAGATAAATGTGCAGTTAATTACTGCATGTATTTATATGCATGGTCTAAAAAATTGAAGTATGTTAGATGTTACTTCCTTTTGTACTGAGGTTGCTTATTATAACCAGGAACATTGTAGATTGTGGGTGTTGTTGTTTTTTTAGGGAAAGTGATATTCAAGCATGAAGGTATGCCATACAGGGCCATGACTGAGATGTCAATGTAAATTAGTTGATACAACAGAAAGTAAAACTGAATCTGTTTATCCTTTATTTGTAGTAAAGAAGTGTAGTAAAAAATTAGTTGTAATAAAAATGTTTACCAAGATGTGAATATATGTGCACAACTTAAAGATGGAAAAGTAGGCAGTGAAAATATAAATAATGATAATATATAGAACAGTGTAGTTTACTCATTGAAAGTTAAAATATAATATTCTGAAGTCAAACAAATCTGTGTCGAAGAACTCAGTAAAATGGTTACCTCTGACAGCTTATTTGCTGGGAGGGAGCACATTGGAGTTTTTGAAGTGCTATAAGTATTCTGTATCTTTACCTTGGTTGTTGATTACATAGGTGTATACATATGTCAAAACAAATCAGTAAGCAGTAAACAAGATATACTTAAAGAAAACAGTTTTTAAAAGGTTTTATTGCTTATTTTGTCAAAAAACCACACACAACAACAAACAGAAAAGACCAGCCAGGCTGAAGTAGAAGTCAGGAACTTTTGTAAACCTGCAATTTATTCATACTTCTTGCTTCTATGAAGCCAATAATTTGTGAGATGTTGACTGAGATGTTGGATTTTAACAAATACTTTGTAATGTCCCCTTACTATGTAGAGATAAATTCATATAAAATATAACCCACCACAATTAAAAAAATCAATATAGCCTGGCTGGTATGGCTCAGTGGTTGAACATTGACCCATGCACCAAGAGGTCGCTGGTTTGATTCCCGGTCAGGGCACATGCCCAGGTTATGGGCCTGATCCCTAGTGGAGGGCATGTAGGAGATGGCCACTCGATGTTCTGTCTCATTGGTGTTTCTGTCTCTCCCTCTCTCTCTAAAATCAATAAAAGAAAAAAAAATTTTTTTAATCAAGGTAATGTCACGTGCAGGACATAAAGGCGGAAATTTACAAAGACAGATGAAAACGAAACCTCCACCCCCAAATAAAAAATAAAAGCACAATTCAGTATGATTATACCCAGACTTCTACTGGGAGAAGTTGACACACTGATATTTTACATAAAAGCCACCAGGCCCATCAACATCCTGAGTCCTTAAAGGAGTGGGATTTAAAAAAATCAATATAATGTCCTAATGTAAAGGAGAAAGCCCTGACTAGTTTGGCTCAGTGGTTAGAGCGTTGGCCCACAGAGTCTTGGGTTTGATTACCAGTCGGGGTTGTGTGGGAGGTGACCTCTCTCACATTGATGTTTCTCTCTCTCGCCCATCCTCCCTCCCGCTATCTAAAAAAAATCAGTGGAAAAAAATAAAAAATAAAGGAGAAATAAAAAATAAAAGGAAATTATATTTCAGTCTAAGTAATGAAGTACAACTATACTATAAATTATAAAATCAGATGTTTGCATCTATCTGTAAATAAGATCACTGTATAGTTTAGAAAGTATATGGGCTACCAATACAGATGTGTACATTGGTGACTAACGCTGTGTTATCATCAGTGTTATGATTTTTTTCCCCAAAATTGTGAACAACTGTTGATAAAGTTCTGAACAAAACAAAGAATAATACAAAATTTCTGAGTTGGAAAATATTTTTAATGGCCATTCATTCATATGAAGCATTATTCTCCAAAGCCAGTGCTTTTGCCAGACCAAACGAATATCTATATTAAATTTCACTTTGCTATGTTCTCTATGTTGGTTGGCCTGTTGGAAATCCTTTTGACTCTTCATTTTCTCTTCCAGGTATTAGCTATGGCTTCCAGCTTTATACCATCTGAAAGATACACCTTATCAATTTTTTTTAAGCACAGTCTACTGAAACCATTAGAATACTAGTAGTGATCAGTAGAAACTTCCTTTTCATCATAGCAATGAGAATTGTATGGATTATAGTTTAATAATTACAAAATTATATCATTGCTCTATTATGGAACACTGCTTTCTCTAGACCTGTCCTCTTTCATCATCTGTGTACATTCACTCAGTGCCTAACTTACTGGAACAATGTTAGTCCTGTCCTGTCCTGTCCAATATGATAGTGACTAGTTATAATTGAGCAGTTGAAATGTGGCTTGTGTTATTGAGAAACTGGATTTAAAATTTTAATTTTAAAAGCTGATACTCAGAGTTGGTTTTTGGAACAACTTGGATATGTGGGTCTATTGTAAATTTTATGAAATGTAAATACAGATCAGATATTTCCAATGCAAATTAGCATGTGAATTGAGATGTACTAGAAATGTGATATCCACTGGATTTTAAGAGTTGGTATGGCCCTGGCCGGTTTGGCTCAGCGGTTAGAGCGTCGGCCTGCGGTCCAGAGGGACCCGGGTTCGGTTCCCGCTAAGGGCATGTACTTCGGTTGCAGTTTGTCCCCGGCCCTGGTTGGTCGTGCGGGTGGCAGCCACTCGATGTGTCCCTTTCACGTCGATGTTTCTCTCTCTCTCTCTCTCTCTCTCTCTCTCTTCCTCTCTCTCCTTCCCACTCTATCTGAACAAAAAATGAAAAAAAAAAAGAGTTGGTATGAAAAAAAGATTTAAGAAAAGGTAAAATAGTCATTAATAATTGTTATTTTGATTACATGTTGAAATGATTTCACCTGTGTCTTTTTGGTTTGTTAATGTGGATACTAGTAATTATAAATTATATATGTGACTCATATTTCTATTGTACTGTGCTGTTCTAGACACTGAAAAAGCAGATTTGTGTGAAACATGATCTCTTCCCTTAGAATCTAGTTCCCAGATGATAAATGTTTCTAAATATTTCGACTGTGGGCCAAAGGATAGTACGTGGCTGTTTATACCTGTATGGTGAAGGATTCTAAGGCCACTCCTGGTTTTAGATTAAAATATTGTAATCCAGTCAACTTGTCTGCAATGAATGGGTATAGAATAATGGAAGTATGTATTTGCCTTTTCTGATCTAGTACAACCTATATTCTGCCTCTATCATTGCTGAAGCTGATCTTGGGGTGGGGGAACAACCAAGTTTTCCAAGTCCAAAGGCTTCTCAATTGTCAGTCCTCGATAGCGCTGAAGTGAATGCTTGTTTATAAAACTACTTGACACACATCCTTAATTATTTTTTTGGATAATACCCTAGTAATGAATTTTTTGGATCAGAAGGTACTGGCACTTTTAAATTTCTGATATTTGTTGCCAAGTTAGCCTCAGAAAGATAGTAGCGATTTATACTGCCAGCAGTGTATGAGAGTGACCTCTTCTCCAAGAGCTGATGGAGCAGTTGAGGGGCACTTGGAAAAACGTTAAAAGAAATGGAGGAAGATGTAGCTGCCATTTCAGCTATGGCTAGTATAAAATACCCTTATCTGGGATGAGTGGCATACATTGAGCATTTGTAAAATGATAGATATAAGTTACAGTTTCTTTACAAGTTGGTTTTGAGGACTTATTCACGTAAATCCTTAACTCTAGTTTTGTTTTGCTGATTAGGTGATAAATGGTACATACATATGTATGTATGTCTTTCTAGTTAATTTGGACATTTCCCACTTTTACTGGGCATTTTTTATCTTTGTGGCTTACCTGTTACTCGTATAACTTACCTGTTTTTAATTTAGATATTGATTGCTTTTTTTTACATCAAATTACAAAACAATCAGAGATAATATTCTTTAGAAAATGGGTTGAGATATTCAAATTAGTAAATATTGTCAGAGTGATGCCATTTTATAACCCAGATCATTAGAAAGAAAATTTTTTACAGGTGGAGCTTGTTAAGCTGTAGTAAGCAAGGAAAATATTTTGTACTTAGGAGCATTTTAAACATTTCTTATTTCTCCTTCCAGAAAACTAAAGTGTATTTAAAGATATATTTGGAGCCCTAGCCTGTGTTGGCGTAGTTGGTTGGAGCATCGTCCTGTATACCAAGAGGTTGCCGGTTGGATTCCTGATCAGGGCATATGCAGGGGTTGCAGGCTCAATCCCCAGGGGTAAGGGGTGTGCAAGAGGCAGCTGATTGATGTTTCTCATCCATGTTTCTCTCTCCTCTCTCTCTAAAAAAAGTCAATAAAAACTTTTTAAAAAATATTTTTTATTTTCCCCTCTCTAATCTGTATAGTTTATTACTTGTAGCATCATTTACCTTCCTAAAGGAGACTTACTATAATGCAAAAAGCATTGAACCAAAAGCAAGCATATTTTACAGTTTAGTTTGGCACTAATCACTAATGATAGTTAGCAGTAGGATCACTAGTAAGTCTTTAACCTGGGCCTTGGTTTCTTTGTCTTTAAAGAGAGTAGCTTGAACCTGAATAAGAATGGCCAAATATTCTATTTCATATGATAGTTCTAATCTGTTGGTAGTATCTTACCAGTGTTTAATATGGCAATAGCTTTGGTAAGTTCTCAGATTGAAGGGGAAAAAAGTGATGTAATTGATTATTGATATCTACCATGACTTCTGTGGCATGTATGTCATGTTTGCCATCCCTGGTCTCTGTCATCTCTAACTTTCTACGATAACAAGAAACAGAACTTTGGCATCATATTTAAATTGTTATTTTTTAAGCTGCTTTCTTTATTTTGCTCTTGTGTCTGCCTTTTGAGACTTGCTCTCCCATACCTCCCCTTCACGGCACTTTTACTTTTTTATAGCTATTAACATGTCCTCTGCTGTTAAGCACCTACTATAGATATAGTATATATAGTCTACTAATGAAATAACAGATACAGAGGTGAGCCAAGAAGGAAAGAGAGTTTGGACTCTGGAATTTGTGAATACTTTTTTATAGCCCCCCAAAAAACAACGAGGGAGGGAGGAAGGCTAGGCCAGTGGCCACAGCAAGGTGATGACAGGCTTTGTATGTAGTACTATTTGAATTTCATTTGTTAGGTTATGTGTAGCTGTTGAAAAAAAGATTTCTAAATTGGTGTTTAGAGAGGAAACATAAATTTGTTGTTCCATTCATCTGTGCACCCCTTGGTTGATTCTTGTCTGTGCCCTGATCGGGTATTGAAACCACAACCTTGGTGTATTGGCACAGTGCTCTAACCAACTGAGCTACTCAGCCAGGGCCATACCTGTTGAAAATTTTTAAGCAGAGAAGTAAAGTGATTGACTTTGTATTTTAGAAGATGATACTGACTGTATTGTGATGGCTTTGTCTCTTTGCCTCTAGTCTTACTCCCCTTCATTAGGCTTTAGATTTTGGATTGAAATGATGGCCTGAACCATACTGCTAACAAGCTATAGGAAAAAAAAATAATATGAAGATATTTGGGAAGCAGAATTAACAGGGATTAAAATGGGACATATGAGCACATCTAGGGAGGGAGGGGGAAGAGGGTGTCAGTGGGGGGAAAAGGAGAAACATCTGTAACACAAAAAATAAATAAAATGTTAAAAAAAAGAGCACATCTAAAACTAAATTTCTGTATTTGATGAATGGTGGGGCTATTAATGAAGATATCAAATAGAAGTAGGTGTTTTAATTTCCTATAGAGAAAGATATGTTCAGTTTTCCATGTGTTGAATATGAGATTCCTGTAGAGATAACTGGTAAGCAGTTAGAAATATATGTTTGGATTCAGAGATTTCGAAGTAAAAATATGAACATTTAGGTAGTAGTAAGGAAGAAGCCAGAGCTGGGAAGGAGCTATTCTGGTTGAACATATGGATGGCCCTGGAAATTTTTTCAAAGAGTAATTTTATTCTTTTTAGGTTTATAACCTTGAGTAGATGTGCCCATGTGTGTGTTTAGCACTGTTGGTACCCAGCCAAATAATTGCTGGTTTTACACACCTGATATTTGTAGTCACACAGCCTGGAGAGCTGACCCACCCATCACCACTTTTTCTATGGCTACTAAACATCTCTAGAACAGTGACTCTCGACCAGAGGCACACCTCCTACCCCATCCCAGAAATCTGGGTAGTGTCTGGAGACATTTTTGATTGTCACAAGGGGGTGGTATGGAGAGAGACTGGAGATGCTGCTAAATATCCTACAATGCTCTGAAAGCCCCTCACAACAAAGAATTATCTAACCCAAAAATATCAGTAGTACCAAGATTGAAAAACTCTGCTGTAAATTCAAATTCAGATGAGAGAGAGCCCATCAGTTTTATAAGGTCCTAAGAAGTATAAGATGACTCCTTTATTTTTAAAAAAAACTTTTCTTTCTTTCTTTCTTTCTTTCTTTCTTTCTTTCTTTCTTTCTTTCTTTCTTTCTTTCTTTCTTTCTTTCTTTCTTTCTTTCTCTCCCTCTCTGTTTCTCTTTCTCTCTCTCTCTCTCTCTCTCTCTCTCTCTCTCTCTCTCTTTCTCTCTTTCTCTCTTTCCCCTAGCAGGAACCAAACCCGGGACTCTCTGGTCCGCAGGCCGACGCTCCAACCGCTGAGCCAAATCAGCCAGGGCAAAAAAATTTCTTTTTCTTTATTGATTTTAGAGAGAGGGGAAGGGAGAGAGAGAGCTAGAAACATCGATGGGAGAAAACATCGATTGGCATGCCCGCCATTGGGGATTTGGCCCACAACCTGGGCATGTACCCTGACCCGGAATCAAACTGGTGACCTCTTGGTGCATGGGTCAACGCTCAACCACTGAGCCACACTGGCCGGGCTAAAGATGACTCCTTTAAGGGATGAGATGTCTTATGGTGTAGCTGATCTTATGCTCTCGCAGTGGTTCTCAACCTTCCTAATGCCGCGACCCTTTAATACAGTTCCTCATGTTGTGGTGACCCCCAACCATAAAATTATCTTCGTTACTACTTCATAACTGTAATTTTGCTACTGTTACGTCTTAGGCGACCCCTGTGAAAGGGTTGTTTGACCCCCAAAGGGGTCGCAACCCACAGCTTGAGAACCACTGCCTAATGGGAATTTGTAGACATAGGCAGATCAAACACTGCACACGAAGTGACCAAGCAGTTAGAATTGTGTGCCAAGGTGCAGTTGATACCTATCTAAAACACAAATGGTTAGGCTCTAACAGCTTTCTCTGTACTTCATTTTCTCTTTTTGCTATGTGACTTTAAAAGTCAGAATTTGTAGAGAAGGACCCACTTTCATGTAGTCATATCTCCATCTTGTGGCCTTGCAGAATATTGCCACTGAATTTCGTTTTTACAGTTATGGGCATAATTGACATTACCTTTAGCAAGCTTGATTTTATTTTATTTTTTCATTGATTTTTAGATAGGCAGGGAAAGAGAGAGAGAGACATTGGTTGCCTTCCCCACAACCCCAACCGGGACTGGGGGATCGAACCTGCGACCCTTCCGTCTGCAGGCTTTTGCTCTAACCGCTGAGCCAAACCAGTCAGGGCGACATTAACTTAAATGAAAGCTAAAAATTTGAGTGCTTATTATCTGATGTTGCTATGTTAAATACTTAACTTACATTATCATTTTATCACACTGCTCTTTTATAAGCCAAGAGTAAAGGATTCCTACTACCATATTCTAAGATCAAAGATTATATTTTTGATTGAGTAACAGATTAATATTGTGGTGCTGGCACGAAATAATATCTAATGGGTTCTATAAAGTAGGAGGCAAGTAGCTATGTTTTCCAGATCTAAGGACTTGATACCCATTTTTTTTCCCATTATTATTTTTTAATCATCGCCCGAGAATATGTTTTTTATTGAGTTTAGGGAGAGAGAGAGAAACATCAATTGATTGCCTCCCATATGCGCCATGGCTGAGGATCTAACCCGAAACCAGAGCATGTGCCCTGCCTAAGAATTGAACCTGCGACCCTTTGGTGCATGGGATGACGCTCCAGCCAACTAAGCCACACTAGCCAGAGCTTGGTACACATTTCTATGGCCACTTCTGTTACATAAGTCTGTCTCCCCTTTTAGATCCTTAGCCTAAACATTTTGGTAAGAAGATGCAGTGGGGTTTGTTATGAATTTGAAAAACAAAAGATAATGTCACATGAATTTACTTGAGCTAAGAGAATAATTTTGTGTCTTTAATAACTACTATCCTCAGATTTTTATAGTTAGGGTTGTAAACTCTAGTGTCAACAGGAACCTGGGACCGAACAGATAAGATAAATGAGTAAAATGAGAAGAAATGTAAGCTTTGTGTGAAATTTTATGATTTAAATATTAGCAATCAACTTAATTTTTATTTTATTTTTTTTATCCTCACCCGAGGACATTTTTCCATTTTTTGTTCAGATAGAATGGGAGGGAGAGAGAGGAAGAGAGAGAGAGAGAGAGAAAGGGAGAAAGGGAGAGAGAGAGAGAGAGAGAAACATCGACGTGAAAGAGACACATCGAGTGGCTGCCTCCGGCATGACCAACCAGGGCCGGGGACAAATTGCAACTGAGGTACATGCCCTTAGCGGGAACCGAACCCGGGTCTCTCTGGACCGCAGGCCGATGCTCTAACCGCTGAGCCAAACCGGCCAGGGCTCAACTTAATTTTTAAAAAATACTGTTGGGTCAATTAGATGTGACCACATGGCTGATTTAACTTTTAGGCCAAGAATTAGGGGGTTCTCTACAGAGTAGAGGTCTTAAACTGACAAATTAAGATAGTTTGCAGTATTAAATTATATTGAAATCTTTTTCTGAAGTAAGCAGTCAGTGCAGTGATTAACATTCAGGTTTTAAGTTAGGCCGTTTTGAGTTTGAGTCACAGCTCCTCAATACTAGCTGTCTCACACACATTAAAGCTATAGTGTAACATATTATACTACTTATAGGGGAAATGATTAACATTTTATGTGAAATCCATTTTAATCATATAGCATATTTTTTCCAATGACCTATGCCACTTCTCTGCCCATCTTTAGCCTCGATTTCCCTCACATTTAGACATTTACACACATGCAGTGAGTTTATTAATGTAGGTGGGTGTTACATTTGTATGGCTAACATAACAAGCTTAATAATAAAAGTAAAGATTCTAAGGTGGGATGTGGGAATCTAAATTTTTAACTGGCAGGGTGATTCTGGTATAGCTGGGTTTGGAATCCATTCTTCGATTTTGTGATACTGCTTCTCCAGATATTTTCCCTACTCTTGTGAAAATTGTTTCTTGGACATCTTTATGGGTTCCTGTTCTTTATCCCTAAAATACAAGTGTGTCTTTTGCTAATTGTTTTTAGATGTTCTTCTCACTCTGGACATTTCTTCTCACTCTTCTCACTCTGGAAAAAAGATTTCAGTATAATTTAATACTGCAAACTATCTTAATTTGTCAGTTTAAGACCTCTACTCTGTAGACAACCCCCTAATTCTTGGCCTGATGTGATCTGTTCCATAGTCGCACATTATGCATTTTTTATGTTCCAGGAAACAACTCTTGAAGGTATGTGTTACAAAGGGAATTTTTTTCTTATGAGTTAAATTAACGTAAAAAGTCTAGGTACATTTCCTCTACTATCTCATTTTTATCTAATACCCACATTGCTTTCAACATTAGGTAGCATTTGAAAGTCAGGACATGTAGCCATTTACACCAAAGGCAAACACTATGACAGGCTATCCCGAGACTGCTGAATTTAGAAGGGGTGGTCTGTACCAGAATGGAAGGCTCATTCTCATCCAGCTCTCATTCACCTTCTCTTCTACAAACTGAGGGCTTGGTACAGCTGGAAATTGAGAAGATGGGGTTTGTTAAAGGTTTGAAGTTGTCACCTCCTTTTACTTTTTCAAATAGTAAAGGATAAATGAGGCATCAGGTGTTTTCAATCATGAGTTTTAATATCAAAAGTAACATTGTTGTTATTTCCCAGCCAAAATTGCTATAAAAGTTAACATAACTTCAAAGTACTGCAGCTTGTAATGCCTTATGTAATGAGTAATATTTGCTTATTTCACTTTTTGTTAAGGAAAATTTCAAACATACAAAGGTAAAGAAAATTGTACAGTGAGCCCTCATACATCTAATTCTAGTAA
This sequence comes from Tadarida brasiliensis, assembly GCA_030848825.1. Classification (NCBI taxonomy): domain Eukaryota; kingdom Metazoa; phylum Chordata; class Mammalia; order Chiroptera; family Molossidae; genus Tadarida; species Tadarida brasiliensis. The sequence continues at coordinate 69,256,626 of CM061260.1, forward strand.
GTAGAATTCCTATGATGTTATTTCACCTTTGCCTGACCCATTGTTTCTGTTTTCCCTTTTTGCTGGCATACCTGGTTTTATTGTGCTTCACAGATACTGCTTTTTTACAAATTGAAGGTTTGTGGCAACCCTGCTTGAGCAAGTCCATTGGAGCCATTTTCCCAATAACATTTGCTCACTTAGTATCTCTCACATTTTGGTAATGCTTGCAGTATTTCAAACTTTTTCATTATTATTGTATTTGTTATGGTGATCTATGGTCAGTGATTTTTTATGTTACTGTTGTAATTGTTTTGAGGTGCCCTGAGCCATACTGCTATAAGACAGAGAACTTAATAAATGTTAAGTGTGTTCTGACTGCTCCACCGATTGGCCACTTCTCTGTCTCTCTCCCTCTTCTTTGGCCTCCCTATTCCCTGAGACACAATATTGAAATTAGTCCGGCCGGTGTTGCTCAGTGGTTGAGCGTCGACCCATGCACCAAGAGGTCGCCAGTTTGATTCCCGGTCAGGGCACATGCCCAGGTTGTGGGCCCAGTCCGCAGTGGGGGTCATGCAGGAGGCAGCCAATCAATGTTCTCTCTCATCGATGCTTCTGTCTCTCTAAAAATCAATAAAGAAAAAATTTTTTTTTATTTTAAAATACTGAAATTAGGCCAGTTAATAACCCTACAAGGGCCTCTAAGTGTTCAAGTGACAGGAAGATTGCATGTCTCTCACTCTTAAGTCAGAAGCTAGAAATGATTACAGTTAGTAAGGAAAGCATGTCAAAAGCCAATAGGACAAAAAAAAAAAACCTAGGCCTCTTGCACCAAATAGCCAAGTTGTGAATGCAAAGGAAAAATTCTAAAAAGAAATGAAAAATGCTAGTCTACTGCACACATGAATGATAAGAATGCTAAACAGCCATAATGCTGATATGGGGAAGTTTTAGTGGTCTAGATTAAAAATCAAACCAGCCACAATATTTCCTGAAGCCAAGCCTAATCCAGAGCAAGGCACTAACTATCTTCAATTGTATGAAGGCTGAGAGCGGTGAGGAAGCTTCAGAAGGAAGGTTTGAAGTTAGCAGAGGTTGGTTCATGCAGTTTAAGGAAAGAAGCTGCCTCCATAACATGAAAGTGCAAAGTGAAGCAGCAAATTATCCAGAAGATCTAGCTAAGATAATGAAGGTGGTGGCTACATTATAAACAGCAGAATTTCAATTTAGATGAAACAGCCTTATATTGGAAGAAGAGAGAAGTCAATGCCTGACTTCAAAGGACAGGCCACCTCTCTTGTTAAGACCTACTGCTCAGACAGATTTTTAAAATATTACTCATTGACAACGCACCTGGTCACCCAAGAGCTCTGATGGAGATGTACAACAAGATTAATGTTGTTCTTATGCCTGCTAACACTATCCATTCTACAGCCCATGGATCAAGCAGTAACTTGGACTTTAGAGTCTTACTATTTAAGAAATACATTTTTTAAGGCTATAGCTGCCATAGATGGTGATTCCTCTGAGATATCTGGCATAGTAAATTGAAAACCTTCTGGAAAGGATTCACCATTCTAGATGTCATTAAGAACATTCGTGATTCATGGGAAGAGGTAAAAAAAAAAAAACATTAACAGGAGTTTGGAAAAAGTTGATTCCAACCCTCATGGATGACTTTGAGGGGTTTAAGACTTCAGTGGAGGAGGTAACTGCAAATGTGGTGGAATTAGAAGAAGAGTTGCAGCTTATGGTTGAGCAAAGAAAGTGGTTTCTTGAGATGGAATCTACTTTCTGGTTAAGATGCTGTGAAGATTGTTAAAATGATAGACATAGGATTTAGAATATTACATAAACTTACTTGAGAAAGCAGGTGCAGGGTCTGAGAGGATTGGCTCCATTTTTGAAAGAAGTACTACTGTGTGTATGTAAAATGCTATCATAAGCATTGCATGCTACAAAGAAGTAGTGAAAACAAAAGTAATTCAATGCAGCAGACTTTATTGTCTTATTTTAAGAAATTGCCACAGCAACCCCATCTTTCAGCAACCACCACTCTGTTTAGTCAGCAGCCATCACAAGGCAAGACCCTCCACCAGCAAAAATCATTTGTCTCAACCCACTGAAGGCTCAGATGATAGTTTACATTTTAGTAGTACTTTTAAATTAAGGCATGTACATTTTTTTATTTTCTTTTTAATTTTTTTTTCTTTATTGATATATTAGAGAGACAGAGGAAGGGAGAGGGAGCGAGATGGAAACATCGATTGGCTGCCTTCTGCATGCCCTCACTGGGGATCAGGCCCTCAACCTGGGCATGTGCCCTGACCAGGAATCGAACTGGTGACCTCTTAGTGCATGGGTCAATGCTTAACCACTGAGCCACACCGGCGGGGCCATGTACATTTTTTTAGACATAGTGGAGACATAGCTTTTAAATGCACTGCAAAACCAAAAATTTATGTGACTCACTTTATTGCAATATTTGCTTTATTGTGGTAGTCTGGAACCGAACTCATAGTATCTCCAAGGTATGTGCTATCCCACTTTATTTGTAAATCCTTTAGTATGAGTCTTGAACATAGAAGGGCTTACGGGGGAAAAAAGTAACTACGATACTTTTATACTTAATATATTATGATTTGATACCTAGGCTATATTTGTTTTTCTCATAAGTCTTATTAAAAGTCTTTTTAAAATAGGTTTGTTCAAAGCAGAATCCAAAAAGGTTCACACACGGCAATGTCTCATGATCTCTTAATCTGATAGTTCCTCCTCCTTAAAAACAAACCAAAAAAACCCACTTTAAAATAGTTGTAAATTTAGTTTTAATACAGTTTTAGATTTACATTTGTGATATGGTACAAAGAGGTTCCAGTTTTCCCTATTAATAACAGCTTACATTACTGTGGTACACTGTTAAGAAAATTAAAAGCTAAGCCACAAATTAGGAGAAAATAATTATAAATTATATATAATACATAAATTACTTATATCCAGAATATATAAAGAACTCTTACAACTCAATAAGATAAGCAATCTAATTTAAAAATGGGAGTTCTTATGAATTAATGTAAAAATTATAGGTTTATTTACAGGCCTGGACCTTGGTCAAAATATTTAAATAGACATTTCCACAAATATAATGTACAAATGGCAAATAACCATACAGAAAGATGCTCGGCATCATTAGTCTTTAGAGAAATGCAAATTTAATGCGATTATGACTCCACACCACTAGAATGGCTATAAATAGAAAGGCAGTAAAAAGTGTTGGCAAGGATGTGCAGAAATTGGAATTCTAATGTTAGAGGTCGAAATGTAAATGGTGCAGACACTTTGGAAAACAGTTTAGTTTTCCATTACTGCTGTAACAAATTACTACAAACAGTCGCTTAAAACACATGTGTTGTCCTGGCTGGTTTGGCTCAGCGGCAGAACATCGGCCCGCAGACCAATGAGTCATGGGTTTGATTTCAGTCAAGGGCACGTACCTCGGTTGCAGTTCATCCCCACCCCTGGTCGGGGTTGTGCGGGAGGCAACCAGTGGATGTTTCTCTCTCTCCCCCTCTTCCTCCCACTCTATCTGAAAAGAAAAAGAAAAATATCCTCAGGTGAGGATTTAAAAAAAACAACAACACATGTGTTACCTTAGTTTCTGCGCTAAAATTGCAAGGTGTTGGTAGGTATAGTGATGTTTGAATAGTATCTTCTGAAAACTTATACCTACCTGGAATCTCAGTATGTGACCTTTAGAAATAGGGCCTTTGAAGAATAGGGTGTTTCCAGAATAGGGACTTTGCAGGTGTAATTAAGATGAGGCCATGCTCGCCCTGGCTGGGTAGCTTAGTTGCTTAGAGTGTTGTCCTGATATGCCAAGGTTACCAGTTCAGTCCCTGGTGAGGGCACGTACAAGAATCAGCTAATGGCCCTGGCTGATGTGGCTCAGTGGTTAGAGCATTGGTCCGAGGACCAACTGGTCTCCGGTTCAATTCCCGGTCAAGGGCATGTATCTGGGTTGCAGGTTTGATTCCCGGCCCTGGTTGGTCAGGGTTGTGCAGGACGCAGCCAATCAATGTGTCTCTCTCACATCAACGTTTCTCTCCTTCCCTTCCACTCTATCTAAAAATCAGTAGAGAAATAGTCTCGGGTGAGGATTAACAACAAAAACAATAATAATCAACCAATGAATGCATAAATAAGTGGAACAACAAATCAGTGTTTCTCTCCCTCTCCTCCCCCTTCCTTTCTCCCTTCCCCTTCTCAAATCAATAAATAAAAAAATAAAAATAATCTGTCTTTTAAAAAAATAAGATGAGGTCATACTCACTTAGGGTGGAACCTAAATCTAATGACTACTGTCCTTATGAGAAGAGGACACACACACACACATCACCACGCGAAGATGGAGGCAGACACTAGTGTTGTGCTGCCACAAGCCAAGAAGTATCTGAGACCACTAGGAGCTGGCAGAGGCAAGGGAGGATTCTAGTCCAGAGCCTAAGATCTCTTGACAGTGAGAGAGCATGAGAGCATGGTTCTGCTGATATCCTGATTTTGAACTTCTACCTTCCGTAACTTGGAGAGAATAAAATTTCTGTGTTTTAAGCCACTGAGTTTGTGGTAAATTTTCTTAAGGCAGCTCTAGGAAACTAATACAACAGGATTATGTTTCCTAGAGACGCTACATGAGAATGTGTTTTCTTACCTTTTTAGCTTCTATAGGCCACCTTATTCCTTAGTTTATAGCCCTTCATTTTCCAAGCTAATAGCATAGCATCTTCAAATCTCTCATATCTGCTTCTGTTATCACATCTTCTCTGACTCTTATGGGCCTGTGTGATTAATCTTCCTATCTCAAGTTCTTAATTACATCAGCAAAGTCCATTTTCCATGTAAAATTATATATTAAAAGTTCCTGGAATTAGAACATGGACATTGCTTGGGGGCCATTATTCTGCCTAATACAGGTAGTTTCTTTAAAAAGTTAAGCATATTTGCCGTAACCCAGCAAACCCTCTTCTAGGTATCTACCAGAAAAAATTAAAGCATATGTCCACATACAGACTTGTATGCAATGTTTATAACAGCCACAGAGTAAATAGAGTTAAAATGCCCATCAGGTGGTAAATGGATAAACAAAATGTGGCATAGTCATACAATGGAATACTGTTCAACTGCTGACACATTATAACATGGATGAAACAAAAAATGATGCTGTATGAAAGACGTCTGTTGCACAAGATCACATGTATGATTCCATTTGTATGAAATGTCCAGAAAAGGCATGTCTGTAGAAAGATTTAGTGGCTGGCTTTGGATTTACTTCAGATGTGCATGTGGGAATTTTGGGGTGTGTGAATGTTCTAAAGCAGAATTGAGGTGAGTTGCACAACTTTGTAAATAGTGTAAAAATAATTGAATTGTACACTTAAAACAGGCACGTTTTATGGTATAATAAATTACACCTCAAGAACACTATTAAAAAATAAATAAGGGGTGACCTTGTGTAGCAAGTGTCCTGTGGGACCCAGTAGTGCAGTCTCTGAACTCCTGAGCTGGATGCTCTAGGAATGGTCCCTGTGTGCGTTATTTGTACTCTGCTGCTGTAATTGGGTCTTGATCATTGTCCAGTTCGTGGGTGGGATTTCCTCAGGCTGGCTGACTGTGAGGCTCAACTCCGACCACGTTGTGCGAGCTATTGTGCAGGTGCAGCTTCTAGGCGGTTTCTGCCCTTCCTTGTCAAAAGTCTTCTCTTCCGCTAGTCTTGACTTAGTAATTCAGAGTGCATATTCCCTGAGTTAGTTTTATTTCTAGTTTGGTTCTGAGTGGAGGTGCAAGAAAGATCTGCCTACTCAGTCATCATCTTGAAAAACCTTCATTACTTTTTGATCTGGGCTCCACCTTTTGCGATGACCACCACGCCCCAGTGTGGGGTTCCAGCAGCCAGGAATTTTGCTCCACCAAGCTCACCCCCTTACTTGCCTCTCCGCCACCTCCACAGGAGTGGCATACATTTTAAAAGTTGGCAGCACCAAATGCTGGTTTGGATGTAGAGCATCTGGAACTCTCATACACTTAAGACCTGGTATTCCCTCTCCTATGTATTTCCTCAAGAGAAGTAAAAACATGTTTGCACAAGAACTTGTACAGAAATGTTTGTAGCAACTTTGTTCATAATCTCCAAAAACTGGAAACAACCCAAATGCCCTTCAACAAAAGGATAAATTATGGTCCATTCATACAATGAAATACTACTCAGCAATAACTAGAATGAACTGTTGATAAAAAGCAAGGTGAATCTCAAAGGCATTATGCTGAATGAAAGAAGTCAAGCAATTGGCTATGTATTTTGTGATTCTGTTTATGTGACATTCTGGAAAAACTACGGGGAAACAGATTAATGTTTGCCTAGCAGTGTTGGTAGAGTTGAACTTTAAAGGTCATGAGGGAGATTTTTGGGATACTGGAAGCATTCTATATCTTTGTAGTCATGGTGATTGTCAAGACTCAGAACTATACACCAAAAAAAGTTTATGTAAACTTTAAAATTTGTTTTTAAAAACTAAGAAAATTTATTTGCATCCTTTCACAACCACATCAAAAATACAACTAAACTACAGAACAATCATCATGCAGAACCACGTGAAATATAGCTGAACAGAAGTCCTACAACTAAGGATATAAATAAGAATACATCAAGACTGGTAAGGCCTGGCTGGTGTGGCTCAGTGGATTGAGCGTCATTTCTGTGGACTGAGAGGTCCTGGTTTAATTCCTGATCAGGACACATGCCCGGGTTGTGGGTTCAATCCCCAGTAGGGGGTGTGCAGGAGGCAGCCGATCTATCTTTCTGTCTCACATCAATGTTTCTCGCTCCCTGTCTGTCTCTAAAAAATCAATTTTAAAAAACCATTCCAAAAAAGAAGAAGAATGTAGGAGGGGCAGAGTCACAGAACAGACTTGTCCCACACCCACATGTTGCAGATAAAAATCAGGAGGGATATCTCAGCTGTGGAAAGTCCCCCTGAGGATCAAGAGGTCCCAGCCCAGGGTTCCAGTGTCAGGAAGACAAGTCCCCATAACTTCGGACTGTAAAAAACACACAGGGATTGTAATGGCTGAGTGAGATGGAGGGTTTCTGGAGTCCCAGGCAATTCCTCTTGAAGGGGCTCATACATGGACTTAGTCAGACTCACTTTCTCTGAGCTTCAGCACTGAGGCAGCAGCTCAAAAGGCACCCAGGAACATATGGGGAGGAACTGAAGTGTCTGACATCAGGACAAGAGATGGAGGGGTAGCTTTCTCTCAGACAGAACTTTTCTGAGTCTATCCTCCAGAGAGCCAGCAGGTGGGTGTCATTGACCTGGCCAACTGTTTGCCCCACCCTGGTGATTCCCTGAGACCCCGCCCACCCATCTTGCGGGCCCACCCAAGCTGTTTTTAGTGGCTTTTCCATACAAATGGCCTGTCTTGGCTAATGCTTCAGATTTTCCTAAAATCTCAAACAAGCAGCATCTGGCCTTGGCATGCTCCATACCTCTCACTAAGTGGCTCCAGGCTCGGTACTAGCAGCAGTTGGTCTTGGTACTAGCAGCAGTTGGTCTTGGTTTGCAGCTTGACCTCTCTTTGGCACCTCCAAGCCCAGCACAAGTAGAGCCATCTGCAGATAACTTTGTAGCTCAGGCCGGATGGCCCTAGGCAAAACACAGATGGTGGCTGACTTTGGCCTGTGCCTCCTGGGAGGCCCCAGAGCCAGTGCACCTGGTAGACAGCTTCAGACTACATCAAAGCACCGCCCAGCCACCTCTACAAGTAACACACTCAAGGGGTGGAGTCAATGGGCACCAGAGCCCCACTGAAGTAAGTCCTACTCTGTAAGGTAGACCCCTGCACAGCTGATCTTCCAAGGTGGTTGCAGCCAGTCCTTGCAGCTGATCAGCTTGGGGGTAAATTCCTCCTATTAACATGCATAGAGCAATCATGGCTCAACTACAACAAGAAAGTGTATGCAGGCTGCAAGGGGGGCACACCTGGAGTGCCCTGCTCCAGTGAACATTGAATAGGCTGTTTCACTGGACCCTATAGGACACCTACTACATTAGGCCACTCTACCAAGCCCCAAAGATGTAGCAGCTCTACCTAATACATAGAAACAAACACAGGGAGGCTGCGAAAATGAGGAGTTAAACATATCTAAAATGAAAGAATAGGACAAAACTCCAGAAAAAGCACTGAACAAAATGGAGTCAAGCAATCTACTTGATGTAGAGTTTAAAATACTGGTTATAAGGATGCTCAGTGAACTTAGGGGAAGAGTAAACGAACTTAGAAGAAGAGTAGAACCAGTCAGAAATGAAGGATACCTTAACTGAAATAAAGAATAATTTACCGGGAATGAACAATAGAGTAGATGAAGCCGAGAATCAAAACAACAATTTGGAATATAAGGATGCAATAAACACTCAATTAGAACAGAAAAAAAAAAAGAACCCCAAAAATGAGAATCGTGTACGGAGCCTCTGGGACAACATGAAGCTTACCAACATTGGCATCATGGTGGTGCTGGAAGGAGAAGAGAGCAAGAAATTGAAAATAATGGAAAACTTCCCTAATCTGGTGAAGAAAATAGACATACAAGTCCAGGAAGCACAGAGTCCCAAACAGTTTGAACCCATAGAGCCCCACACCAAAACACAGCATAATTGAAATGAAAAAGGTTAAAGACAGAGAATCTTAAAAGTAGTTATGTACAAGGGAGCTCCCATAAGACTGTCAGCTGATGTCTCAAAAGAAAACTTTGCAGGCCAGAAGGGATTGACAAGAAATATTCAAAGTGATGAAAAGCAAGGCCTACTACCATAGAGCTCCCTGGGCAAGAAAAAGCTAAAGGATTTCATCACCACCAAACCTGTATTGCATGAAATGTTAAAGGGTCTTCTTTAAGAAGAAGGTGGGGGGGAGGGTTAAAAATCTGAACAGTAAAATGGCAGTAAATACATTATCAACAATTGAGTCTAAAAAAACAAAATTAATGAACAAGCAGAACCCAAACAGACTCATAGGTACAGAGAACATGTTAATGTTGCCAGATGGGACAGAGGTGGGTGAAAAAGGTGAAGGGGGATCAATTAATATGTATAAATTGGTAGTAACAGAATAGTCATGAGGATGTGAACACGAAGTTAAAAGGATGATAAAAGATACACCATGAAACATTGATTAGAAGAAAATGGTATGTCTGTATTGATGAACAAAGTGAGCTTTAAGACAAGTGCTGTTATAACAAAAAGAGATAAAATTATAAAACGATCAACTCATAACAGTCCTAAATATGTATGCGCTTGATAACATAACTTTAAAGTGCATGAAGCAAACAGTGACAGATCTAAAGAGCAAGAAGGAACACATCTAAAATTTCTTTGAGGAAAACATGATCCTGATTGATAAGAAAGCCTATCAAGAATATTACAAGGAAAGAAAAACAGGTGTGTCAGAGTAACCCTTCCTGGGTTATAATTTGAACAAAGACTTCAGGAGATAAGAGTAACTTGCAGCCAAGGATGCAGAAGCCTGATAGGGAAAGCTGCAGGTGAAAATATTTCTGTGGGAAGGTCAAATCTAGTTTTTGGTATGTTTAATTTGAGGTGTCTGCTAGAGATGCTTTGGAATTTAGGAGTTTTCCTCTAGGCCAGCGGTTCTCAACCTGTGGGTTGCAACCCCTTTGGGGATCGAACGACCCTTTCACAGGGGTCGCCTAAGACCATTGGAAAACATGTATTTCCGATGGTCTTAGGAACCGAGACACCGCTCCTCGATCCGTCTCCAGGCGGGTCCGCCCATATGCAGATACGCCCACAGACGAGTACCGGGGTGATGACATCATTGCGCCAACCCCGTCACATACACCCTGTATGTGACGGGGTTGGCACCATAATGTACTTATGTGGACCAGTCACACGTGTGTAGAAAGCAGCTACTCTGTTAAAAGCAACTACTGTGTTGAAAGCAGTAGTATTAGAGGTAAAACGACACTTCATGAATTATAATTACTGGGTAAATGTAAAATCATGTACTGTAAAATCATCAACTACTGCAAAAAAAAAAAAAAATGTACCAGGGGAACTTAATCTGGATGCTGATTGGTCTTTTTATATTCAGCTGTGGTTGATGTGAATACTGCCCCCTTGTGATATTAATAGGTATGTTTAAAAAAACACACAGAATGGTAAATCATAGGAAACTTTAATGAACTGTATTGACTAAACTACGCCATGTATCATCTTTTGTATTATTAAAGCTATTGTTATATATTATTTTCATTAGCAAACCATCCCATGACAATGGATTGTGTAGAGAAGAACGTTAAGAAAAGAAAATATAGTGAGGATTTTTTAGAGTATGGTTTTACCTCAATAATTACAGCAGGAATTGAGAAACCACAATGTGTTATTTGTTGTGAAGTTCTATCAGCCAAATCTATGAAGCCGAACAAACTAAAACGCCATTTTGATAGCAAGCATCTGAGCTTTGCCGGCAAGGATACCAACTATTTTAGAAGCAAAGCTGATGGACTCAAGAAAGCCAGACTTGACGCTGGTGGCAAGTACCACAAACAAAATGTAGCAGCCATTGAAGCTTCATATTTGGTGGCACTCAGAATCGCCAGAGCTATGAGACCTCACACCATTGCCGAGGATTTACTGTTGCCAGCAGCCAAAGACATTGTTCGAGTTATGATCAGAGACGAATTTGTTACGAAATTGAGTGCAATTTCCTTATCTAACAACACTGTCCACAGAAGAATAGATGACATGTCTGCTGATATTCTTGATCAGGTAATCCAGGAAATTAAATCTGCTTCACTTCCAATGTTTAGCATCCAGCTTCATGAATCTACAGATGTTGCAAACTGTTCACAGTTACTGGTTTATGTGAGGTATATTAATGATGGCAACTTTAAAGATGAGTTTCTTTTTTGCAAACCTCTTGAAACGACAACTATTGCACGTGATGTATTTGACAAGTTGGTTCATTTCTGAAAGAGCATAAGATCTCTTGGGAAAAGGTTTGTGGTATTTGCACAGATGGTACGCCAGCTATGCTAGGATGTTGATCTGGATTTCAACGTTTGGTACTGAATGAGTCACCAAAAGTCATTGGAACTCACTGTGTGATTCATTGGCAAATATTAGCAACAAAGACGCTGCCACAAGAGTTACAAGAAGTAATGAAAAGCGTCATTAAGTTCTGTCAGTTTTGTAAAGGCGAGCACTCTATAGTTGACTGTTTTCGCAACTGTGCAACAAGTTGGATGCGCCGAACAATGCTCTGCTATTTCACACTGAAGTGAGATGGTTTTCAACAGGAAAAGTTTTAAAACGTGTTTTTGAACTTCGTGATGAACTCAAAACGTATTTTAATCAGAAAGGAAGACTGCAGTTTGAAGCACTTTTCAGCAATAAAAGTGAACTGCGGAAAATAGGTTACTTGGTTGCCATCTTTGCCATCTTGAATGAATTAAATTTATCACTGCAAGGACCAAATGCAACGTGCCTCCATTTGTCTGAAAAGATCCGATCATTCCAAATGAAACTTCAGCTTTGGCAAAAAAAAAAAAAATAGGATGAAAATAAAATTTACATGTTGCCCACCTTATCTGCTTTCTTTGAGGAACATGACATTGAATCAGACAAGGATTACGATGATAATTTCTGTGAAAGAGCACTTGCACATGCTTGCAGACGAAATTTCATCATACTTTCCAAATCTACCTGACACCCCATTTGCACTTGCCAGAAGCCCATTTACAGTCAAAGTTGAAGATGTTCCTGAGACAGCACAAGAAGAGTTCATTGAACTTATTAACAGCGATGCAGCAAGAACTGATTTCTCTACAATGCCAGTTACAAAATTCTGGATCAAGTGTTTGCAGTCATATCCTGTTCTGTCTGAGACTGTGTTGCGCCTTCTTCTTCCATTTCCAACAACATATCTTTGTGAAACAGGGTTTTCCAGCTTGTTGGTTATCAAATCTAAATACAGAAGTAGACTTGTTGTGGAAGATGATCTCCACTGTGCTCTTGCAAAGACTGCCCCGAGAATTTCTGATCTGGTGAGAAAGAAGCAATCTCAACCTTCGCGCTGACGGCTTTTTACACATACTGTCGCAAAATGAAGCAGTGTCGTTTACTGTTATATTAAGACTGTTACCCATGCTACACCATGCGTCAAGATAAAATTTTATTTATTTGTAATTAGAAATAAATATTTCACAGTATATAATTACATACTGTTTTTGTGATTAATCACTATGCTTTAATCCTGTTCAATTTGTAACAATGAAAATACATCCTGCATATCAGATATTTACATTATGATTCATAATTGTAGCAAAATTACAGTTAGGAAGTAGCAACAAAAATAATTTTGTGGTTGGGGGTCACCACAACATGAGAAACTGTATTAAAGGGTCGCAGCATTAGGAAGGTTGAGAACCACTACTGTAGGCTAAAGACAGAAATGTGAAAATTGGCAGCATTAAAGCCATAAGACTGAGATTGAGGTCACCAAGATAAGTGTAGATAGAAAAGACAACCAAATACTTTTTTTCCCCCTCAAGTACTGTCTTGACGTACAAGGCCCTCATAAAACTCCAGCTTTCACTTGATACCAAGCGTACTTTCTGTTAACCATATCCCATTGCCTATAGTTTAGGGAATTCATCATTGCTATTTTGTTCATATTCTACCCTCTCCTTAGAATGCATTTCTTGCCTCTCCCACAAAACAGACTTCTAGTCATCCTTCACAGCCTTTCCCAGGATCACTGTACTCTAGTATTATTTTTGCATCTTATGTGCATATGCTATTACTAGCACATTGTGTTATACCTGTATTTCCTACTAGGTGTAAAGTCCTTTGCATTCCAGGTGTTAGCACATAGGTGTTCAAATATTGAAATAACTGACTTGTACTTTGAATATGCAACTTTGATATTCATGAGAACTTGAGAAAAATTTAGATCCACAGATATAATTCTTTAAAGCTCTATTCTTCAATTTTGTAATGGAGATTTGTGTGTTTTTTTTTAACTTTTAAATTATAAGTTCTTTTAACTTCTGAAAGCTTTTGGTTGTTACAGTCAAGTGATGTTCTTCTTTTCTTGACATTTCTACATAGCCCTCTATGTTTATGCCTTTGATACTACACGTTCTTTGCAAAATTATATTTATGAGTTGATGATATTACTCTGATATATTTAGAATATCCACTTAAAATAATTCAGAGCTAAGTGATCAGGATTAAAGAAGTATTCCATTTCAGTCAGACATATCATGTTCATGAGAGTTAAACTGTATTTGAAGGTGAATTTTGCTGACAGTTACATTTAATAGACTTTAAAGTTCTGTTTATAGCATATCCTGACAGTCTATTAATAATCAAACTTGCTTAATTCCTTTCTTAAATAGGTACTAAACAATTTTATAGTATTTCAATGCTGTTTTAAAATATGTAGGGGTCTGACTGTTTGTCCATACAAAAATATTGCAAGACTCTGTATTTCAAAGTTATTTCTGGTCATAGGATATTTTCACTTCCTAAGTCATTTCTGTGGTGATGGACTGTTATGTGTGTGTGTATGTATTTAATCAAGACACGTATATTTTAAAATTACACAGGGAAAGATTAAGCTGCCTATTCCCTAATGATTAATATTGTGTTCTATATTTAGGCTTGATCTACCTACCCTAATGAAAACTTTTTTTAGTAGTTAACTTTTATTAGATTGAGTCTAACACACTGACTCATAACCACCTTTTCCTTCTGTATGAAGGCAAGAAATACCTGGTTTTTATCCTTTAAAATATATAAATATACTTGAAGCCTGGTAATTACCTAGAAATCATTCTTAAAATTTTTTAAATTCAGGTTCTTTCACTTATAATTTAGAGGTTTGACTTCTGGGTTTTTAAGTTTCTCTTTATTGCTTAGCATTAAACTTCATAATGTAATTTTTCAATTACTTTTAAAATACAGAGACTAAATTTTTTCCTTTTTTAATTTTCAATTACAGTTGACATACTTCATTATATTAGTGCAGTGGAGTGATTTTTTTAGGTGATGTGCTCTAAATATAATTAATAAAGCTATAGTATAGTTAAAATAAATTACTGCACCCAGTTTGTGGTGCTATACTAAGTTAGAGTAGCATTATGTTGCATGGCATCACTTATATGTGGGATCTTAAAAAAAGACAGACAAATACCGTGTGGTATCATTTACATATGGAATCTTAAGAAGAAACTCAGAAATAATAGAAAAGTGGTTGCCAGAGATTGGTAAAAGAGTACAAACTTTCAGCTACAAAATGCATAAGGTCTGAGGATCTAATTTATGACATGGTGACTATAGTTATTAATACTGTATTATATCACTGAAATTTGCTAAGAGAGTAGAACTTAAATGTTTCCATGCACCAAAAATGATAAATATGTGAGGTGATGCATGTGTTAATTAAATGGGAGGAATTTTAAAAATAATAATAATAAATATTTATGTAATATGTGATCCCTGTATTTTAAGGGATCCCGTATTTTACAGCGTTACAATCAGTATCTGCCAATATAAAACCTGTGAGTGGTAAACAGTGGGTATGTGAGCCTACTAGATTTTAATCATGAAAAGGTTTTGGGTAAAATGTTCAGTTTTAAGAAGACATACAAGATGTTCAGGGGTAGGAGTAGTTGGTCACAAATAATAAAAAACAGCCCTGGCCTGTTTGGCTCAGTGATTAGAGTGTCAGCCCATGGACCAAAGGGTCTCAGGTTTGATTCCTGGTCAAGGGCAATACCAGGGTTGCAGGTTTGATCCCGTTGGGGTCATGTGAGAGGCAACCAATTGATGTCTCTCTCTCACATCAATGTTTCTCTTCCCCTCCCTTCTACCCGGCCAGGGCCTTTTGGAATATGCTTTTAAACATGTTTAGTATGTATTAACAAAAGTTGGATCAAAATTTTTATATACATATATAGTTGGAATATGCTTTTCACCCCACAAAACAATATATCAACACTGTCTTTCTGTGCTAATAATATAAATGTATCATACTTTATTTAACCAGTCCCCTCTTGGTGAACACTTAGATTTTTCTTTTCCTTTTTTGCTGTTATAAAAGTATGATGATTAACATTCTTGTGTAGCTATTTCTCCAACAGAGTTATAAAAACCTATGTGCCTATATTGCAAATTATTAATGAGGGTGTATTGTTTGTATTTCCTGTTGTTGACCAATGCCATCTGTTACTAGCACTGAAAGAGTAGGACATAGTTTTCTAGCTGGTTGGTTGGCATCAGATTGTTTTATTTTCAAATCATTTTTATTTTATGTTGTTTTCTTTTAATGTTATTATCACCCACTATTAATATTTTTAAGAAGACGGTGTATATAAGCAACTCTACTAATGATAGTGCTTGTGGTAATAGGAAGAAAAAATTATGTAGATGCTATTCAGGTTTGTCTTGTCACATTTGATCAACCTTTAGCTTGTGGTAGTAAAATTGACTTGAGCTATTAAAATTTGTTTTTTTTGTTTGCAGTTCTGTAGTCAAAATAGCTTTGTTACTATGAATCTGAATCTTTTTAGCTTAATTTATTTTCCCATGGAACCAAGTGTTTTCATTACAGATGGTTTCTTAGCAAGTAGTTTTCAAACTGGGGTATTTTGTGTTTTTTTATTTTATTTTTCAAAATGTGAATTCTCTTGTTCCATTTCCAGAGAATCTTCTCCTGAAGGTGTGCAGTGAGGTCACCTCGAGTAAACAAATGCACACGGCTGGGGTGTGGCTTAGCACATGTCGAAACATCTGCCTATACACCGTTAAAACTGATGCAGAAAGTCACACCACGTCCCAGCAGAACCAATGACCAGGAATGATGTGGTGTGATCATGCGCTAGTCACATGTGCTAACCATTCCCCCAACGTTGTTTACTAGCAGTGGCTCTTGGATTTAAATATGTAGAGTTTTGGATATATATTTATGTTAGCAAAATGAGTACATTTGTTTTTTCTTTCTTTTTTTTTCTTTGTTTCTTTTTCTTTATTGATTTTAGAGAGAGAGAGAGAGAGAGAGAGAAATATCGATGAGCGAGAACATCAATTGGCCGTTTCCTGCATGCCCCCCACTGGGGATTGGGCCCACAACCTGGGCATGTGCCCTGACTGGGACTTGAACCGGCGACCTGTTAGTGCGTGGGTCGACGCTCAACCACTGAGCCACATCGGCCTGGCGTATATTTGTTTTTTCTAACATATGGCCTATTCACTAAAATTCGTTAGAAATAATTGATTACAAAAAAGTAACCTGTTAATTTAATTATAAGCAAATCTAGGTTAAGAGCATTTTAAAATTAACAGGGTTTTCATTTTCACATGTGACAAATTGAGGTCTGCAAAATTGAGGATTTACCGTAGTAATCTTCATAGGAATATGACGTTACTGTGAAAAGATTGGATATATCAATTATGTAAAAAAGGTGTGGTACCCTTTTAATATGTTCATCTTAACAAATGCAGCTAATTATATTTTATTGAGTACATTTTGGTTTGTTCCAGTAGCCGGATCGAGCTGGGAGATGTGACACCACACAATATTAAACAGCTGAAGAGATTAAACCAGGTCATCTTTCCAGTCAGCTACAATGACAAGTTCTACAAGGATGTGCTGGAGGTTGGCGAGCTAGCAAAACTTGGTATAATAAGGTTTTTTTCTTCCTTGATTTGTTTATTCATGTTCTTGATCCCCTAGTTTTTAATAGTAGAGCAGAAAGAGTTAACCAGTTTAATCTTATTTTACAAGTGAATTAAGGGTGATCCAGGTTCTGAGAAAAATCTCAGAGAAATCAAGACAAAATATTTGAAATTTAAAAGGAAATGCTACATCTTTTATTTAGCGTGGGCCTGTGTGTTTTCACATATTTAGCTTTAATGTAGATGAGAATTAAATTTCTAAGAAGTTGTAGGAGGTTTTTTAGATTGTTGATATTGAGAGTAGCTAATAAAATTTAATGCTGATAGCAACAGTTTAGTCCTCATAGATGGTGTTGGAAAGATAATGTGTTATTCTGTCTGTTGAACTTTATTATCTTTGTATTTTCCATGGCAGCCTATTTCAATGATATTGCAGTAGGTGCGGTATGCTGTAGGGTGGATCATTCACAGAATCAGAAGAGACTTTACATCATGACACTAGGATGTCTGGCACCGTACCGAAGGCTAGGAATAGGTAAAATTATTATTATTTTTTTATTTCTTCAAAGAAGCATAAACACATTGTTATTGTTTCTGACCCACTAAGTCAAAGCATTTCTTGTAGGAATACTGGGAAATAGTTACTGAATTATATAAGATGAGATGAAAGCTATTTATTAACATAGTTCAATTGGAAGTCCTATATAGATTTGTTATTAATGTTTCTTTTGCTTTTTCTGTCTTCCTTCTACCTGGAATGTCTTGTATATAAAGGTTGCTTCTCTGCTAGTAGTTTTAAATATACATTGTATATAGTGAGAACAAGTATTTAGAAAATCAGGATGTGTAGTGTTTACTTTAAATTCTATAAGGATTCAATAATTGTTCAGAGGTGTAATGTAGATTGGTATTTATGAGATTACTTATTTGTTTGTCTTGTTAATAGGAACTAAAATGTTAAATCATGTCTTAAACATCTGTGAAAAAGATGGCACTTTTGACAACATCTATCTGTAAGTAAAATGATATTTCATATAATTATCTAAAGAGTTTATTTAATAAATTGACAACATAAATCTTTACAGAAACTTTAAATTTTAGTCACTTATTTCATTGTCTTTTGGAAACACCATGGACATAGTGGTTAGGATGTTTTATTGTTTTGTTTTAATAATAGATGAGAAACCTGAGGTAAAACATTCTTGTTTTGCTTTATTATGTTGGGGTAGGAGCTCCAAAGTCATGGGAT
This sequence comes from Tadarida brasiliensis, assembly GCA_030848825.1. Taxonomy (NCBI): domain Eukaryota; kingdom Metazoa; phylum Chordata; class Mammalia; order Chiroptera; family Molossidae; genus Tadarida; species Tadarida brasiliensis. Next base: position 69,274,605 of record CM061260.1, read on the forward strand.
AAAATCAAGATTAAATCTTATTTTTGTTTTTTTTTGGTATGTGCCCCTAGCGGGAACCGAACCCGGGACTCTCTGGTCCGCAGGCTGAGCTCCAACCGCTGAGCCAAACCGGCCAGGGCAAGATTAAATCTTAAATTTAAGAATTAATCCATTACTTTTCTTTGCCCTCAGTTTTGCACTCCACATTTTGTTCAAGTCTCTTAGTTATGTGCTCATTAGTAGTAGAAATTAATTATCAAAATCAGAGAGTACCTGGCTGATACTATACTTGGATCTTAACCTCAGATTAAGGATATGTCATAACATATCCTATGACATATCCTATGACAAGGATAGGTCATAACAGTGGGTTGTTTATAATATAGATATTAAGATTCTCATTTTCACTTTGACAGTGGGAGAGATTAAGTTATATAGTACTATTTGAGGAATAATTGAGAAAGCTCAAATTATTTATTTTCATAAATAACATTTTTATATCAGTCATAAAGAGGATATATTCAGGCATTTGAGACCCTAATTTTTTTTTAATCTTTTTTTTTTCCTGCATGTGTTAATATGGTCTTCGAATCCTCCTTATGGTTATTTTCCCATTTTTAATTCCAGGAACCTTTCCCTCCTTGCAATAGAAAATGTTATGATAGCTAGCCCTTGGTTGATTTTAAGAATAAACACTATTCCTTGAGTCTCCTATTCTCAGCTAGCTGTCTTGCAAATATAAAAGCTAAGTTAAAAGTGTAAATCTATCATCAGAAAGTTTTCCAAAATGAATACCTAATTTTTGTTGATTACTAGTAATTGTAAAGAGAATCTCACAAATGTCTGCAGTATTCCACCTTCAACCAATTTGAAGCCATCTGTGGGGGAACACGTAAAAGCTGATGAAATCTTAATTTTTTTTTTTTTTTCCTGACACCCTCTTATATCTCAGGCATGTCCAGATCAGCAATGAGTCGGCAATTGACTTCTACAGGAAGTTTGGCTTTGAGATTATTGAGACCAAGAAGAACTACTATAAGAGAATAGAGCCCGCAGATGCTCATGTGCTGCAGAAAAACCTCAAAGTCCCTTCTGGCCAGAATGCAGACGTGCAAAAGACAGACAACTGAACAAATTACAAATGAACTTTCTTGCACTTGCTTGTCGCCAAATAAAAGAAAGGCCCATTGATCCCCCACTCCCTTTTGTTTTAAAGCTGTTCCCACTCCTTGTTCTTGTTTTTCCTTTCTTTCTTCTAAAAGTTTTAATTCTTTCAAGGACTTCCAAAATTAATCATGTTTGGGTTGTTTTAGTTTTCTTATTTTTTGTAAGGTGGATTTGATTGTAGGAAGGAGAAGGTATAGATCTGTTTATTTCACAGTTGAGATAATATGATCCCAGAAATTTGGGTGTCAATTTCAATTTATTTTAAGCTTTTTTTTTTTTTTTTTTTAATGTCCTTTCACATTGAAGGGCAGAGCCTACAAAATATTATATATTTCAAAAGACAAAAAGAAGCAGCAGCAATATCTTGTTCTTTAATCATAGACAAGTTTAGTGTTTGTGGTACTTTGGGTTTTTCAAGACTGTTTGTGGGATACTAATCCCTAGACATTGCCTTCAACTCCACCTTTTGTCTTTCTAAGAACTATCTCAGGAGTTGGACCATTGTTATCCTTGTAAGAAATACTAAGCTTATTTTGTTTTTTTAAAGCAATTATTTCTTCCGTCCTCATTGGTGGCTGAGGGTGGGTGGGATAGTTTGGGTAGGTAGTGTTAGACTTTGGTCTCAGTATTTGAGTTAAACTGCTTTTTGCTAATGAGTTGGTTGTTAGCAGGTTTATTTTTCCTGCTGTTGATTGTTATTAGTGGCATTAACTTTTAGAGTGTGAGCTGGTGAGATTAATTTTTTTTTAATATCCCAGCTAGAGATATGGCCTTTAACACTGCCTAAAGAGGTTTGTTGTGACTTCCTTTTTTTTTCTCCTGTCCTTTTTCTTCAGTAAATCCACAGTAGTTAGTCTAACCTTAAAAGTGGAGTTGATGTCCTTATAGGTCAATACCCCTAAAGAATCCTGAAGCAGGTGTTGTCTCTTGGACATATTGAAACATACCTAAAAGGAAGCTTAGATGGACTTGTGGCACAATAAATGCATTAATGTCAGCTAATGCAGGCTGTTAAAAGTGTGGCCACTGAGCATTTGATTATATAGGAAAGAATATCTAAACAGTATTTTTGAGAATGACATAGCTGTGCTATTGCTTATCTGTTGGAGAACATCCCAGATTTGCTTACATTCTGTGCCTATGATATTGAATTTAAGGATTTGGGGAAGGGAGAATTGTTAAACATATTGCTTCTATTCTTGGAAAAGTAAAAGTCTAAAAGTGTTACTAATGCAAATGTCACTGTGACCTCCTCTACTGACAGGACTGGTTTATGACAGATCATTTTCTGGTGCATAAGGAGTGGTTTTGACGGGTTGATAACTTTTTGTAAGATAGGAGACATCTGAAATTTTCTTGTTTTCCTCCATAGTCCTATCTCCAATATTTAAATTTTTATGGTTGCCAATATCGGTAGCCCAACAAATGATTTCATTAGACTTTAAAATAGTGCACAGAGTTTAAAGATTCTGTCATTTGACTTTAAAAGGAAGGTTGATCCATAATATTTATCCTCTTATGTAAATTCTGCTATAAAGTCTCATCTCTTCAAATATGTTAAGTAACAAAAATTATTTTACACAATGTTTAAGCACATTTTATAATCTTAATTTCTTATTTGAGAATGTGAAAGTACAATAGACTTCAGCAGTCTTAATTGAGTGCCAAGAATAATACAGAAAATGAAGATAGCTGATGAATGAGTTTATAGGGTTCTAATCATAAAATAGTAAAAATGTAGAAAGACCATGCTGGTTTCTTGGGTTATCAGTTACTTCAGCAGTCTAAATCTAAGCTTAGAATAAAAGTTTAGCATTAAGCACCTTTACCTTCATGGATAAGCTTCCGCTTGCTCTTGCCAAGAGAAGAGTGCTTGAGTTACAGAAGGCATAATTAGTTTGAAGAATTCAGCCTTTTTGTAAACTTCCAGGTATCAAAATAGATTTTGATATATAAATGAGTTTTCTGAGATGACACTGCCTCTATTTCTATAACCATTTCACCTGGACTATATAATCAGTCCTATGAATGTATCCCTAAATGTGGTTATTGAAAACCGAATAGCTGCCTCATGAAAATTAAGTACATGTTATTTAAGGAGGAAAAAATATTAAATTTTGAATTGAGTGTGTAGGCTCCCTATCATTATAGTATTTCTTTTTCCACACTAGTCAATGACTTTAACCTAAAATGTAAATGTAAAAGGTTAATTGTCCTACATCAGACTTGTATTAAATAATTCCATCTACTTATGGAGGAGGAGGATATAGAAGAGGTAGAAGCTAGGCACTACCGCTTATGAGTCAGTAAAGACTGAAATAATGCCCCATGTTGAGTTGGTTATTTTGAAATATGATAAAAACTATCATTGAGATAAAACAATTCTGTTAACTGGATGATTGGATTACATGACATATCCATCATATTTTTCAGGACAGATAGTTTGTTGTGGGGCAAATAGGTAAAAATTATACTGGATGGAAATTGCATTTGGGTTCTAAAGAAAAGAATCTGCAGAGAAATCTATGCAATATATAATATGTCCAGATTAGTTTTTATATGGGGAAAGAAGTTCTGAAATATCCCCAAAGCAGTTTACTCATCAATTGAAAGTCCTCCAAAAGCTGAACTATTGGGAAACCGTGGTATGTGGGGTGGAAAAGAAAAGCTCCCTCATTTTTTGGAGGGAATAACTTTAAAAATACTTAAATGGCTAAGTTTACTTGGTGCAGTTAAGAATTAAATTTGTTGATTTTAACATTGCTGTTACATCTGAAATAAACTTATGTGATGTTCTGGTAGTAATCTGTGATGTGTTGTAAATGTCAAAAAAAACCCACTTTGTGTTGAATTCTGAGATCAGCTATATGTAGTCATTGTTTACTGTTACCCAGTTTGATTTTCAAAATACTTTACATTTTTTTAAGATCTTACTTAAAACTAATTAAAATAGCCAAAGTCAAATCAAGGCCTCCTAATTCAGACCTCCTGGAACTTGCTAGAAACACTGCCCACTACTGCAGTTCAGTCTCAATGAGAGAAAAAGATTCAAGGAGTTTCTGCTGCTATATTTTGAATGTAATTGTTAAAGACATCTGGCACTTTAAGCTGTGATCTCATTAGTGATGTGCATTGACTACAGGTAATATATCATGTATTCAAATCTTTTTCTTTTTGTTAGCAGTGAGGAAGGAGTTTTAGTAGTTGAGTGAGTTGGGAGTTGCTTTTTAAGTTTTTATACTGAATATCAAACAAAGAGATTTAAAATTGTGTTTAACAAAATTAGCTCAGTGTTTAATATCTTAGTTAAAAGTGTTATAATTAGGATTTTGCTTACTCCATTCAAGAAACTGGGTGATCTTTGCTTGGTGTCTTAGTTATCACTGGGTAACACATTATCCCACTTTAGCAGCTTAAAACTTGTATTATCTCCCACAATTTCTGAGTCAGGAATCCAGGAGCAGCTCAGCTGGGTGGTTCTGGCTTGAGGTTGCAATGAAATTATCAGCCAGAGTTGCATCATCTTAAAAGTTTGACTAGGGCTGGAGGAGCCATTTCAAGATGGCTCACTCATTCACTTGGCTGTTGGAGGGACTCAGTTCCTTCCTGTGTGGGTGTCTCCACAGTGATGCCTGGGTGCCAACTGGCATCTGGCTTTCCCCAGAGAGAGTGATTCAAGAAACTGAGCAGAAGCCATACTTTTGTATGAACTATCTTCAGAAGTGATATACTGATTACTTCCACCATATTCTACTGGTCACAGAGACCAACCATTGTACTAACTCGGTACAATGGAGAATACACAAGGATATTAATACTGGGAGGTGGAGATCAGTCTGTGTGCTCCACATTATGCTCCGAGAAAATTTTAGACTTTGTTGACATCCAAGGCAGGTTTATTGGAAAGATTCTATTACCTTACTCTCTAGAGGGCTTAGTTTCCAACATGAGAGAAAGCACTGCACTTTATTGTTATTCAGAATGTAAAGAAATGGAGTGGGTCTAAAAGTTTTGCTTCTTATGTTGAGTTTTCTGCCTGGTTGGGGATATTTAATAATCTGTCTCCGGGATTGGTGCATTTCTAGCTGTGTGAATTGAATATTCCTGGTGTTGTAGTGAGTAGGAGTGGTGAGTCTACGACTTTTCAGGGAGTAAATCATGGATTTATTATGATACAGCCAGATAACATAGCCATATGGAAAAAAGGGCTTGGGTCAGATTTTTAAATGTACGTATAGTTATCTTGATAGAACACTGAGAAATATGAAGTCAGAATAATCTATTACTGGGGCAGAAATTCTCAACCTTTCTAATTCTTAATTTAGAATACTTGGTATCTTGGGTAAAATTGTTTATTTGGAATCAAAGTCTGCTCCAGAAATAGTTGGGAGCATAAAGTTTATATGAAGCAATCACTACTTAGCCTACAAATTAAATCTTGAATTATGGCTTGTGCTTTTTTAAATTTTGTTAATTCTAACTCCAGGATATTTTTCCATTGATTTTTAGATAGAATGCCAGGGAGGAGAGAGAGAGAGAGAGAGAAACATCTATTAGTTTCCTCCCACAAGACTGGGGCCAGGAATCAAACCCAAGACCCTTCGGTCTGAGGGTTGACACTCTAACCACTGAGTCAAATGGGCCAGGGTGAATTATAGTTTGTTTAATAATTGTGATGAAAGCTTAAATCCAACATTTGGGAAGATACCTTAATAGGAGGGAATATTTTGGAAATTTTGAACTTTGAATTATATATTTCTGATTTGCTACATAGCTGAATTTCATCTGTTTTAATCTGTTTACTGTTCTCAAAAACTGAAGACATCTGTGTTTACAAAGGACCTAAGTAGTATAAATTAAATCACATATTAAATGGCTGCAGCTTCAACCGGATATATAATTATAAGGTTTTTCTTTTCTTTTTTTAATCCTTACCCAAGGACTTTTTTTTTTTTGCATTTATCTTCAGATAGAGCGGGAGGGAGAGAGGGAGGAAGAGAGAGAGAGAAACATCGATGTGAGAGAGACACATCGAGTGGTTGCCACCCACACGACCCCAACCGGGACCGGGGACAAACTGCAACTGAGGTACATGCCCTTAGCGGGAACCGAACCCGGGACTCCCTGGTCTGCGGGCTGACGCTCTAACCGCAGAGCCAAACCGGCCAGGGCTATAACTATAAGGTTTTTCTTTGTTTCCTTGACCACACTTCTGGAACTCATTTACTTAGTTCATCTTTTAGAAATCGTATTGGCAATATCAAAAGTTCTTTATAAAGATCTGAACAATCTTAAATCCCATTTGTCACCAGCAATCTCCTATGCCAGTGATTTTCGACCAGGTGCTGCAGCGTACTGCTCTGCTGTGCCACAATTTGTAAAACATGCAGCACCTGACTATTTAGTCAGGGGCACTGACCTCTTTTCCCTTAGATTGTCAAAATATTGTTCTGATGTGCTGCGAAATTTTAGTAATTAGTTTAATGCTACGAGATGAAAAAAGTTGAAAATTGCTGTCCTACACTAAAGTATAATAAAACTGTCAGGTACCATATGTATAACAGCTTATGCAGGTAAAATCTGAATATACAACTTGAAATAATTAGTATAAATAACAGTAAAATTGGGTAAGATGGGGGGCTTTATCAGCGCCCTCAAAACAGTTTCATGACTTTGTTTTTACCATCTTCCTATGTGTAAATGTTGTTGCCTTTGCTGATGTAGAAGTTATAAGTTGTTTCTACAAATTTATTGAGCACTACTGTTTATGAGCTCTAAGAATATGTCAGCGAGGCAAATGTGAATCACGGCCTCTTGAAAGAGAAGTAAAATTCTAATTTATGTAGAATTCATATCTGCTTCTTTACTAAAATAATAGCCAGATCCTCCAATAATCTTGACTACCTTTACTTTGGAAGGAACTTATCTGTGCAGGTTTCCTCACCTTGTCTTATTTACTTGATTGTGGTTAAAACACTGATAACTCCTGCAGTTGTAAGGACCATACTACCCCATACTAGATTCCCCTTCTCTTGTCACACCCTCTCCCTACATAAAATTGTCTAGGGCAGTGGTTCTCAACCTGTGGGTCGCGACCCCTCTGGGGGTCGAACGACCCTTTCACAGGGGTCGCCTAAGACATAACAGTAGCAAAATTACAGTTATGAAGTAGCAACGAAAATAATTTTATGGTTGGGGGTCACCACAACATGAACTGTATTAAAGGGTCACGGCATTAGGAAGGTTGAGAACCACTGGTCTAGGGTCTCTTCACTTCAAATTGCAATTCAGCTAATAATAGGTAACCTGGGACAAATTTAGAGCATGCTTCCTGGACAATTGCCAGTCCTTAAAAAGAAAAAAAAAATCTTGTAACCTGTCGGTACACTGCCTTACATGAGATTTGGTCAAGGAGTGTACCCACAATGGGTCAGGCACTTGACAATACAGCAGTGAAAAAGATGTGCACATAAATTAGAATTTTACAAATTACACAATTATAAAAATTTCCTGCCCCTGATGATTTTTAGCAGTCTGGTAGGGAACAAACTACATTATTTCAATTGCCATGAGGTGTGAGAGGCATAATAGATTTTACAGAACTTTGGAGAAAACATTTTAAATCAATTTTGGCTTTGGTTCTGAATACAAGATGAATAATTACTGTTAATGTTGTTCTTTTTATACCTAATTGTGAAAAAATGGGAGATAATATTACTATAAGACTTTAAAATTGAAAAGCCCAAGATATATCAGTAACATTTCAATACTGAACCAACTAAGTTTAATAAAAGCTGGATAACAAGTTACCAGGAACATTCTGTCAGCACTCACCAGCTAGAAAATGGAAAACTAACCCATTCACACATTGCAAAGAAGAGAATAGTTTAGTAAAAATACACGAGTTTATGCAAGATAGAAAGTTGTTTTGGAACTTAGTGAATTAACAGAAGAGATAGTGATATATCACATTCATGGATGTAAAGAATATTAAGTTTCTATAAAAATGACTGCAAAACTGAAGTTTGACAATCCTGACAGGTATATCCTCCAGGAAAGTTGTAAAAATCAATTACAAATTACACAATTATAAATATGTGTAATTAAAAGGAGGACTGCAAAATTTTGCATTAAGACCACTTAAAGCTACTCTGTTTTAAAGAATTTATATCTCAGGGAACCACTGAGATCTTTTGATAATGAAAGGACAAATCACAAAAGAAATACAATTAATAACTGGAAAAAACTCTAGTAAGTAGGCAATTTACAAAACTATGGCTTTATTTTTGCCTAATGATGAGAATTTGAAAATACCTGCATCCTGCCCTGGCTGGTTTGGCTCAGCGGTTAGAGCATGGGCCTGCAGACCAGAGAGACCAGAGAAAATACCTGCATCCTGCCAGGCCTAATCCTGCTGCCTTCTACCAGATTCTTTACTATCTAATACTTATTGAAAGTTTACCCCTCTATCAGGTACTGTGGTAGATGCTCTATACAAGTTATCTCATTTAATTCCACAACAATCTTGTGGGAACTTTGATTAGCTCCATTTTAGTTTCAGAAACAGGCTTAAAGAATATAGCTTTCTCAAGGTCACAACTAATTAAGAGGCTGAGCTGGGATTGGTGTACATGTTCTGTGACTCCAGTGCCCATGCTATAGGTTTAGAGAAACAAATCCTACTAATATAATCCAAGTTGGGGAAAGCCACCTGTACAATAATGTTCACAATAAATAACTGGAAGCACCCAAATGCTGAATAATAAGGGGAAGCTTAAAATATAGTGTCAATATTGCCCATCTTTAAAAAATAATATAATTAAAGTGAAAGAAGACAATATATAAAATAGTACACAACAAAGGATAGATGGGACAAATAGAAAACAAATAGCAAGAACATACTGAACATGAAATTGAATGTAAATAGTCTAAACACCAATTAAAAGACAGATTTTTCATACTGGATATTTTAAAAAAGCATGCTACCTCTAAGAAACCCACTTTACATATAAGTGAATCATAGTTAAAAGAAAAAGGGTGGAAAAGAAACCGTGTAAAAACAATCGAGAGCTGGAGTGGCGAACTTAATACCAAAGTAGATTTTGGAAGAAAATGCATTTCCAGGGATATTTATGATCAAAGAGTCAATTCACCAAGAGAATAATCTTAAATGTATATGGCTCTAATAACAGCTTAAAAATACATATGAAGCAAAAACTGACAGGAGAAACACACAATTCCACAATTGGATATTTTAAATTCTTGGTAAATGATAAGTACATAGAAAATAAGTAGGGTTATAGAAGATGTGAGTAACATTTTCAACCATCTTGACCTAATAAACATACATAGAATATATCACCCACCAGTACAAGAAGACACATTCAAGTGCACAAAGATTATTCTCCAAAGTAAACCATATCTTGGGCTATAAATAAGTCACAGGAACATTTAAGAGAATTGATACTATGCAAATTGTATTCTTTAACCACATCACAGCTAAATAAAAAATCAGTAACTAAATTATCTGGAAAATCCCCCAAATATTTGGAAATTAAACAACATGCTTCTAAATAACTCCCGTGTCAAAGAAGAAATCACAAGAGAAATTAGAAAACTTGAACGAACAGAAGGAAAATGAAAACAATGTATCAAAACTGGGATTAAACTGAAATGCTTAAATGATAATTTATAGCATTGAATGAGTATGAGAAAACATTTTGAAAGAAGGATCTAAACTTCCACCTTAAGAAACTAGAAAAAAGAGTCTGTTAAACCTAAAGTAAGCTGAAGGAAGGAAATAACAGAGCAAACCCCATAAAATTTAAAACAGAAAAAATTAATGAAACCAAAAGCTACTTCTTTGAAAGGATAAAATCGATAAAACTCTCTAGTCAAACCAAAAAGACACACAATAGAAATTATTAATATCACTAATGAAAGATAACATCACTACAGAACTTAGGATAATAAAGGAATATTGAAAAACACATTTAATATTTCAACAAACATGGCATGGATAAATTTTTTGAAAGACAAGTCACTCAGGTTACTCGAGAAGAAATATTCTGGCAGTTCTGCAAGAGGTTAAATATAGAGTCACCATAGACAGTGATTTCACTTCTAGGTATATGATCAAGAGAACTGAAAACATGTCCACACAAAAACTTGATTATGAATGCTCACAGCAGTGTTATTATTCAAAGGGTGGATGTAACCCAAATGTTCATTAACTGATGTGTAGATAAATAAAATGTTTCGTATTAATATAATACAATATTATTCAGTCATAATGAGTGAATTGTATGCTGTTAACATAAAAATCAAAAGCCAAAATGAGAGGCAATAAGTGTTGGGGCGGGCGGGGGGGCGGGGGTTGTCAAGAGAAATTGCAATTCAGAAATTGCAATTCAGATGATACAGATTTTAGGCAGAAACCCAAGTATTGTCCCCATTACAGGATGAAGGCAAGGTTTTTATTTTTATGTTTGTTTCATTTTGTTTTATGACAAAAAGAAGGAAATAGATGAATAAATGAAAGAAATTTCTATTGTTTAACAAGCTAAGTTACTCTAGTTATATATGTCTGATTACCAATTCTATCTTTGGAAAGAGAGTTCATAATAATCATCGGTTCTTGTGGTCAGGACGTCTGCTTTCTTGTTAGCTTTGCAAACAGTTGTTTGTAAGGCAATGTTGGTTTGGCCCAGTCCAAAGGTTATTTTGCCCAGTTCAAACATTCCAAGGGTTCAAGGAGCAAGATGTACAAGTCAGTCCCTCTGGAATGGCTGTTCTATCTCCATTTTATTTATTTATTTATTTATTTATTTATTTATTTATTTATTTATTTATTTATTTTACATTTATCTTCAGACAGAGTGGGAGGTAGGGAGGGAGAGAAAGAGAGAAAAACATCTATGTGAGAGAGACACATTGACTTGCTGCCACCCGCACAACCCCAACCGGGGCCAGGGACAAACCGCAACCGAGGTACGTGCCCTTGGCAGAATGGAACCCGGGACTCCTTGGTCCGCAGGCCGACGCTCTAACTGCTGAGCCAATCCGGCCGGGGCTCTATCTCCATTTTTAAATGGCTCCACTTATGTCAGCTTTTCACAATGGTTTGTGAATTACAGCTCAATAAAACTACCCCAAGAAATCAAATGTTAAAGAATAGGTAACTTGAACAGCTGTATATGTATGAAAGATACTGAATTTGTAGTTAAAATCCTTCTCACAGAGAAAATCTCTGGCCCAAATGGCTTCTCTTGTGAATTCTATCAAATATTTAAGAAATAAATCATACCAATTTTACACTCTTGAAGAAAATAGTACAGGATAGATTATTGCCTAAGTCATTTCATGAAAATAGCATTATACTGATACCAAAATGAGACAAAAACATTACAAGAAAACTATAGACCAATATCTCATGAAGAGAATAAAATTCATAAGAAAATATTAGCAATTCAAATCTAGCAAATGTATTAAAAGAGTATATCATGCCGTAGCCAGGTTGCTCAGTTGGTTGGAGCATCATCCTGTACACTAAAAAGATTGAGGGTTTGATTCCTAGGCTACATACCTAGGCTTTGGGTTCAATCTCTGATTGGGACGAGCATGGGAGGCAACAGAATGATGTTTCTCTCTCACATCATGTTCTCTCAAACCAATTAAAAAAAAAAACCACAACATTTTCTGGTGAGGATTTAAAAAAAGGTATATCATGATAAAGTAGGATTAGTCCCAGGACTAAAAGATTAAATTAACCATTGAAAATCAGTTTGTGGCCCTGGCCAGCGTGGTTGAGTGGTTTGGACTGTCGTCCCATGCACCGAAGAGCTGAGGTCCCATTTCAGTCCAGGCACATACCTAGGTTCTAGGTCGTTCCCCAGTGGGTGGGTCATGTGCAAGAGGCAGCCAATTGATGTTTCACATATTGATGTTTCTCACTTGCTCTCCCTCCTCCCTCAATAAATATGTCCTTGAGTGAGGATTAAAAAGGGAAATAGAAACAAATATCAGTTTGTGTAATTTATCATATTGACAAATTTAAAAGGAAAATGTGATTATCTCAATAGTATTTGACAAAACTCAACACTTGTTCATGATAAAAACTTTGAATCACAAAGGAATAAAAAGGAACTTAACTTGGAAAGGGCAGTTATTAAAAGCCCATAGCTACTATCATACTTAATAGCGAAAAACTGGATACTTTTTGTCTAAAATTGGGAAGAAAGTAAGGATGACTGCTCTAACATTTCTATACAATATTGCACTGTAAGTCCCACCCAGTCCTGCAAGACAAGAAAAAGAAATAACAAGCATGCAGATTGGAGGGAAATAAAAGTCTTTATTTGCAGATGAAGTGATGAAGTAGAAAATGCTGAGATAACTAAAATAATGCTACTAAAACTAATATGTGAGTTTAACAAGGCCACGGGATAGAAATATCAATTGTATTTCCAGCAATGCAAATTAAAAATTGAAATTTAAAAAATAATAGTTATATTAGCATAAAATATGAGCTATTTAGGGATAAATTGAACAAAATATATGCAAGGTCTTTATACTTACACTGAAAGCTATAAAACATTTCTGAGAGAAAATTTCAAAGACCCAAATAAATGGAGAGAGATAACATTCATGAATCCAAAGGCTAAATATTGTCATAACTTTTCTCTAAACTGTACTATAGATCCCAGTAAAAAAAAAAATTAGCAGGCTTTTTATTTTAACGTGACACGCTTAAATTTATATGGAAACGCAAAGGACCTAAAGTGCTTCAAACAATTTTGAAAAGTACAAGGACATTGGAGGACTTACACTGCAAGTCTTATGCTTTAAGACTTTGCAATGATGGAGAGTATCTGGAAACTGCATATATTGCTGTTGAAATGCAAAATATTACAACCACTTTGAAAAACAACTGGGGAGTTTTTTCAAGAAATATCAAAATAGCCCGGCCGGTGTGGCTCACTGGTTGAGCGTTGACCCATGCACCAAGAGGGTGCTGGTTCGATTCCCGGTCAGGGCACATGACCAGGTTGTGGACCCAATCCCCAGTGGGGAGCATGCAGGAGGCAACCAATCACTGTTCTCTCTCATCGATGTTTCTATCTCTCCACCCTCCTCTTTCCCTCTCTCTCAAATCAATAAGGAAAAAATATTTTTAAAAAGATAACAAAATAGATTTCAAAAGCTGACTATTTGCTTGTCATTCCTTTCTGAAACCTAAAAAGGAAATTCAGCCCTGGCTGGGTAGCTCAGTTGGTTGGAGCATTGTCCCAATGCACCAGGGCTGTAGGATTCCAGGTCAGGACACGTGCAGGAATCAACCAGTGATTGCATTGGTGGGTGGAGCAGCAGGTCGATATTTCTCTCTCTCTGTCTCCCTCTGTCTCTATCTCTCTCTAAACATCAATAAAATAAAATAAGCCTTGGCCAGATAGCTCAGTTGGTTATCAGAGTGTTGTTCCATTACTCCAAGGTTGCAGGTTTGATCCCTGGTCAGAGCACATGCAAGAAGCAACTACTGAATGCATGAATAAGTGGAACAACAAATTGATGTCTCTCTCTCTCTTTCAAATCAATAAATAAAAAATAAATAAAATAAAAAAGAAAATGCAAGTGGCAGTGATAAAAAGAGTGTGGTGTTGATGTCAAGACTGATAAATAGACCAATGGGACAGAATAGAGTCCAAAAATACAATTGTACATATACATAGTCAACTGATTTTTGTCCATGGTACAAAGGCAACTCAATGGAGGAAGGATGGCCTTTATAATTGGTGCTGAAAAAATTGCACTTCCTAATGCAGAAATATACACTTTGATCCATACTTCCACAATATATAACAATTAATTTAAAATGCACCATGGATCTAAATATAAAATTAAAACTTCTAGAAGAAAACATAGGAGAAACATCTGTGCAATCTTGTGTTAGTCAAGGATTTCTTAGTTATGACACCAGAAGCACGATACATAGAAGAAATAATTGATAAAGTGGCTTAAAATGAAGAACTATTTGAAAAACACTGTTAAGAAAATGAAAAGATAACGCAGGAACTGGGTGAAATGTTGCATATCACATATTAGGCAAAGGATATATGTCCAGAATATATAAAGAATAACGCTCAAGACTTGTAAATAACAAGCAATCTAATAAAAATGCAATACGTGCATGAAAAGATGCTCAGTACCATTAATTATTAAGGAAATGCAAATTAAAGTCACAACAAAATACCACTATACACTTATTAAAATAACTACAGTTTATCAAGACTGACCTTATTAAGTGTTAGCAAGGATATGGGACAATCCAAATTCTCATACTCTATTGATGGGAATATAAAATGATACAACTTTGAAAAACAGTTCAGCAGTTTTATTAAAGGGGCATACTTACCATATGAATCAGCCATTCCACTGGATATTTATCCAAGTATGACCCAAGGAAAATGAAAGCAAATGTCCATACAGGGTGGGGCAAAAGTAGGTTTATAGTTGTGAGTATGCAAAACAATTTATCCTTGTATTATTATTTATTATTGTAGTATTTTCCATACGAACAACTGTAACCTACTTTTGTCCCACCCTGTACAAAATCTGTACACAGATGTTCTAGCATCTGTATTTGTAATGGTTCAAAACTGCAAACAATCCAAATGTCCACCAGTGTTGAAGACATGATATATCCATACAATGGATACTACTTAGCAACAGAAGCTAATTAATGATAAACACACAAAAAAAATAGATGAATCTCCAAAAAAAAAAGTATGCTGGATGAAAGAAGATAGACAAAAAAAAAAAAAAAAAAAAAGAGTACTGTATATACTGAGGTATTTCAGTTTCACAAAATTCTAGAAAATGAAAATGAAAGTGTAGTGACAGCAGAGTAGTGGTTGCCTGGAGAACAGGATGAGGGCAAGAGGAAGGAATTAAATAAGGAGCATAAGGAAATATGAGGGCAGGGTGGATATGTTCATTTTTTATTGTAGAGTGTAGTTTCATAGGTATATACATATGCTGAAACTTATCATGTTGTCCATTTTAAATATGTTCAGTTTATTATAGGTCAATCATACCTCAATAAAGCTGTTTTGTTTTTGTTTCTTCAAGATACAGACTGGGTGAAAATATTTGCACAACATATATCTGAGAAAGACCTTTTATTCAAAACCTACAAAGAACCTATTTATGACCCAATAAGACAAGCATCCTGCTTTTATTTTTATTGTTGAATATATTACAGATGTCCCCCCCTTTTCCTCCCATTGACCCCCCTCCTCCCTGCTCCCACCCCCTCCTGCCTTCCCCACACTATTGTCTGTGTTCCTTGGTTAGGCTTATATGCCTATAAGTTCTTTGGTTTATCTCTTCCCGCCCCCTCCCCCATCCCCCTTCTCTCTGAGGTTTGTCAGTCTGTTCCCTACTTCCAAGTCTCTGGATCTATTTTGTTCATCAGCTTATTTTGTTCATTATATTCCATAAATAAGTGAGATCATGTGGTACTTGTCTTTCTCTGTCTGGCTTATTTCACTTAGCATAATACTCTCCAGGTCCCTCCATGTTCTCTCAAAGGGTAAGAGATCTCTCTTTCTTATGGTTGTATATTATTCCATTGTGTAAATGTACCACAGTTTTTTAATCCACTCATCTACTGATGGGCTTGGGCTGTTTCCAGATCTTAGCTATTGTAAATAGTGCTGCTATGAACATAGGGGTGCATATATTCTTTCTGATTTTTTGGTGTTTCAGGCTTCTTAGGATATATTCCAGAAGTGGGATCACTGGGTCAAATGGCAGTTCAATTTTTAATTTTTTGAGGAAACACCGTATTGTTTTCCATAGTGGCTGCACCAGTCTGCATTCCCACCAGCAGTGTACTAGAGTACTCTTTTCTCCACATCCTCACCAGCACTTGTTGTTTGATGATTTGTTGATGAAGCATCCTGATTTTAAAATGGCCTAAGATTAGAACTAACATTTCCAAAGAAGCTATGCAACTTGGACAATAAACATACGAAAATATGCTCAACACCGCTAGTAATTAGTGAAATGAAAATTACGAGCGGCCACTTTACACCCACACTAAAGGCTACAATGAAAAAGGCTGACAATATCAAGGTTTGAGGCTGTTGTGGAGTATCTGGAATCTCCATATATTGCTGTTGAAAATATGAAATATTACAAGCACTTTGGAAAACAACTGGGACGTTTCGTCGAGAAATTATGTAGATTTGAAAATTTGACCATTCTCTTACATCGCTGCCACTCATGTCCGAAAAAGCTTAAAAAGAAAACCCAAGCCTGGAGCATTTCTCGCCACGCGCACAACTTGGGGCAAGGGCGCAGCGCAGGGCCTGGCACCAGGGGGCGCGGGGCGCCCAGACGATGGGCAGAAGAAGGGTGCACGAACCGCCCGCGCTCGCACCTCACCAGACTCCGCACTCAGTGGTCCCTACAAAGAAGGCATACTTTGCGCAGCCCTCGCCTCCAGGAGCAGGGAGCAGGTAGGCGGAGCAGAGCCCAGAGCTGCCCTCTGGTGCTGCCCCCCGCAACCCCTGGGCCCCACTCCTGTCCAGTTTTGTCAGCAACTACCCCCTTCTTGTCATTCATCCCAGAAGTAGGAAAAAAGAGATGAGACCAAATGAAACTGGGGATGAAAGCAAGGGGCCTGTAAATCATGCAAATAGTCTTTTAGAGCCATTGAGGGGTTTTAAATATGTGGGTGAAAATCAGATCCACAGGAGCCCTGTGAAAAATGGACTTGGCCTGGAGGCAAGGAGACAGGTTTCACTTGGCCATATTTTATCATCAGTATATGCAGGCGCCAGCTAGCCCAAAAACTGGACTGGTGCAACTATTTTATGTCATTCTCTGATATTTATGACATTGGTACAGTAAACCATTTTTGAATGGACATTGGGATTTGAGCTTCAGTCAGGAATAAGCATTAAATTAAAGAGCTAACATTCAGACCTTTATCAAGTGAAAATTTGTCTTATTCAACACTTCTAAATTGTGCCAGAAAGGTATTAATGTGTACTTAATAGTTCCAAAGAAGTCCAGCCGGTGTGGCTCAGCGGTTGAGTGTCAACCCGGCACCAAGAGGTCGCCACCAAGAGGTCGCCCCTTCGATTCCAGGTCAGGGCACATGCCCAGGTTGTGGGCCCGATCCCCAGTGGGGGGTGTAGAGGAGGCGGCCAGTGGATGTTCTCTCTCATTGATGTTTCTATCTCTCTCTCCCTCGCCCTTCCTCTCTCTCTAAAATCAATAAAGAAAAAAAAAAAATTCCACAGAAACTCTTAAATCATCTTTTGAGCCATCAAAACTATTTGTTATTTTACTCAATTCCACGCAATGTAGTTGCTTAGAAAATCATACATAACCCTAGATATGACATTTATTAACCAGAATACCTTATATTTTGATCACAATGAAAATTATTTCCTACAGCTGGATATACTAATACTATACAATTTCTTGGAGGTGCTATTAGCATGCTATTGGGCTCTGAATCCTAGGGTCTTACTCATCTGCAGCTTTGATTTGGATGTACTAAATTCATTCAGAGGCTAATTAGAACGTCATATGCCGAGATGCAAGAGTTAAAGAAAATTTCCAAACTGTTTTAAGTGCCATACTTTATAAGCAACTTTGCAGGCTTTCTGTTTTGTCATAGCTTTTAATTTTTAAAAATTGACATGAGAGGGAGGGAGGGAGAGAGAGAGAGAGAGAGAGAGAGAGAGAGAGAGAGAAGGAGAGAGAGATTTGTTGTTCCACTTATTTATGCATTCATTGGTTGATTCTCTGTGCCTTGACTGGATCCAACCCGAAACGTTGGCATATCAGGACAACACTTTAACCAACTGAGCTACCCCCCAGGGCTCATCATAGCTTTTAAACCGCTGTGCAAACATAAGCTGTGGTTATTGTTTAACTTTACACTTTTTCGCAATACAAGATCAGTTTCCTCTGTATACAGGCTCAAGTAATTCCCATTATGCCATGCCCTGTGTGCACCTTCTGGAAGTTACCTGGTGCAGCCCATGGACATCTAAGATCTGAGACACAAACCTGGTTGTGGAAGCACTTGGAAATTCGTGACCACCACCACTAGGTGGAGGACACCTGTTTCAGGAGGGGAGGGGTTATGAAGTAGGAAGTGAAACCAGGAAACCGGAATTGTGACCACGGTTCCAGGGCTCCAAACCTATCTTGGAAATAGGAGACCCTCAGGTTTTAATTCCATCACCCGTGGCTCTACATCTCCTAGATCTAGGTCTCTAGGACCCCAAGCTTGAGGTTCCGAATCCCATCCCCCACTGCCACACATTCTCTTCTCCCAGCTGCGAGGCCTCCAGGACATTTCTCAACACGGTCATCTCTAGTTCTCAGGAATCCGTGCTTTGTTCCAAATGAAGAATGACATGACCACAGCCTACAAATTCGAGCAGCGCCAGGTCCGCAGTGATCTTCCAGTGAAAGGGCGGTCGGAGACGTCTGGATTCTCCTCCTTCTTTCTCACTTCTTGTTTCAGAGGCATCATCCCGCCTTCCTACCCTCTAATCATTCTTCCATGCCCTGTTCTTTTTCAGTTTTTCCACTTACAAACTCCTATAGAAGGACTTGGAAAGTATAGCAGAGAACAGGATACAAAGAAGTTTCTTAAAACACCTCCTTTTATAGGTTTTCAAGGCGTCCCCTTTAAGGAACCAGGCCCACCTCTTTCCCATTCATCTAATGGCTTTCCTTCCTGCCCATCACTCTACCTTTAAGAATATTTCCTGTTCCTTCAACCCAACTTGCACACCTCCGCCCCCCGGCCCTTCTCATTGGGCCGCCTGAGGCCCGTTCACTCTTCGGTTTTCCCTTCACCTCCTCCCGCCCTCCAGCCTAGCGCAACGGCGTCCCGGGTCCTGATTGGCTAGCACGGCAGCCTCCCCGGAGTCGGATTGGTGGGCTGAGGGGCAGGGGCGGGAGCGCGGTGTACCCAGGGTAGGCTGTTTGCGTGCCGAGCGGCGGCCGCGAAGGGGCGGGGAGGGGCGGGGGGAGGGGGGCTGGGAAAGTTGAGGCCGCGCTGCCGCTGGGTCTCCTGCCTTGAGGGCTCGGGCTCGCAGCGGCGGCGGTGGCCGCTAGAAGAGGCGGCGGGGGCGGGGGGAGAGGAGGGCTTGGGCCCGCGCTCCCCCAGCCCCAGCGGAGCAGACGGCCGCGGAGGGAGAGATTCGCCCGGGCGGTCGGACATCCCTGCCGTACCCGCCTGGGATCATGACCCAGGCGGGGGTCGCCGCCGCTGCCGCCGCCGCCGCGGCCGAGACCGCGCAGCCCGCGGGTGAGTGACTGCGGGAGGGGGCCGCTGACAGCCGGAGCGCGGGGCGGGGGCCCGGGCTGCGAGGGCGGCTCCGGGGGGCGGCCCCGGGCTCTGCTCCACCCACCCCCTCCCTGCTCCTGGAGGCGAGGGCTGCGCAAAGTATGCCTCTTTCGTGAGGACCCCTGCTTGCGGAGCCTGGTGGGGTGCGAGTTCGGGTGGTGCGTGCACCCCTCTTCTGCCCGACGTCTGGGCGCCCCGCGCCCCCTGGTGCCAGGCCCGTGGGGGGCCTCTCGCTGTTACCCGGCCCCCAGATGAGCGCGGGGCGAGAGCGATTCCACGCTGCCCTGGGTGCATAAAGAGCTGGGCATCCAGGTTCACACCGGATGGCCTTTGCCCGCCTCCTACACCTTTTCCTGTCTCTTTCATCCCCTCTTCTTTCCTTGCTTTCTGAATTTCCTTGGGACCCGTTGGTCAGACTCACGTGACTTTCTTTTTAAGTCTCACCCCTATGTCGGAGAGTTAGGCTTGCGTTTTCTTTTTAGAAGCCATTCTTTTCCTTCCTGAGTAGGAGCGGTAGAAGCTAATGGCCAACTCTTGGAATCTTGTTCCATATTTCCGGGGAAATATTTCTGGGCTCATTTCATGTTTAACATTGTGGTTGTTGGGTTCTCCCATACGCACTGCCCCCTTTCCACTTTCCCCATTTACCCCCTACGGTTACACTCGGGTACGGTCGTTTGAATTTATTAACTTCAGCTGGAACCCCAGCTGTAGGCTTCCAACTTACGTTCTCATACTATTTTTACCATTAAGTATATATAGTGACCTAACACTATACAAAACAAGACAGTTGTGGCTAACATGTTTGCATAAAGAAGACAGTTGCTTACCTGTAAACAAAGTATTCTTGAATAAACCCTTCAGTGAGTAACATGCAACCTGAAGCATATTCATATCTGTGGTTTTTTTTCTTCTTAAAAAAACAAGCAAACAAAATACAAAAACAAAAACCAACAAACCTGCTTTTTGAGGGATCAACAGGCTGACATACTCTCCAATCACCTTGGTGACTTTTTCCTCCCACACGGGACACTTGTTTAATGTAGTACAGAGTTGCTGTATGGGATACATTTGTTGTTTCCCTTTATTTGTGAAGTACTCTGAAAGTAGTTGTTGCAAAATACTTTGTAATTATTGCACTGCTGAAACCAGGAACAGTACAATGTAATGTCTCCAGGTACTACAAGAATGAATACTTAATCTTACATTTTGATGTGACTTTTGTATGCATAGGTATTACATTCTCCCTGTATTTATAAAATCCGGACATGGATGCACCCTAGAACATTCTTTAGTTGCAGAGATCTAGCGGCAATTTAGGATTGAAATAATTATTTTCTAAGTTAGTTGTCTATGGGCCATCATGGAAATAAAATTCGGAAGTTGCAGACTGTGCAGTCAGTAAAAGAGTCATGTAAAAGAAATTTTTAGGTTATTTTCCTATTTTCAGAGCTTAGCATTGTCAACAAGGGAAAAGAAACACTAAAACTGAAAATGTTTAACTCAGGTTAGAAGATAAGTTTCACTGGATAATCAACTCAAAATTTTTGCTTATAGCCCTGGCCGGTTTGGCTCAGCGGTTGGAGTGTCGGCCTGCAGACCAGAGAGTCGTGGGTTCGGTTCCCGCTAGGGGCACGTACTAAATAAATAAATAAAATTGTTGCTTATAAACAGGGACTGAAATCAAGTTTGGGTTTTAACCACATCTGTCATGCCTTACCTTCCTTTTCTCTAGCCCAGTGATTCTAAATTTGGACTGGACATTAGAATCACCTTGTGTACTTTTACATTTTAATGCTCAGGCCATGCCTCCCACCCCCTCCCCCATCCCCTCCCCCACCCCCATATTCTCTTACTTTTGATATGGGGTGAGTCTCATCCATAGGTATATTTTTAAAGCTCCCAGGTGTTTCTATTCAGCAGTCAGGGCTGAGAACTACTAGGAGTCTAGAACAGCACTTTTCAACCTTTTTCACCTCATTGCACACATAAACTAATTACTAAAATTCTGCAGCACACCAAAAAATATATTTTTTGGCTGATCTGACAAAAAAAAAAAAGGTATGATTTTGATTCATTCATACCAGACAGCTATTGTTGTGTTGGTAATTTTTTAAATAATTTAATATAATTTTGTGTTTTTTTCCCATCACCATGTTGTCATTTTTTTATTTGACAGTCTTAGGGAAAGTAGGTCAGTGCCCCTGACTAAGTAGTCTGGTATCGTATGTTTTAAAAATTCTTATGGCACACCAGTTGGAAATCGCAGGTCCAGAACACTGTCCAATCTGCTAGGCTTGTGTTCCAGGCTCTTCTCAATCAGGCCTTCACCCATGTGTCTGACTTTCCCCAGTGCTTCCCAGCAGGAATCTGGACCTCCTTGTGGTCCCACAGGTACGCAGTTCAGATCCCTGCTTTTGTTAACAATATGGGTCTCAGCATATCAACACCCCTCCCTCTGCTCCTTCTCCCCACCAATACTTTTAACTCTACTTTTATGAAAGTTTTCCTGACAGCTCCCTCTAACTCCTGGTGATTGGCTGGCTCTCTTTGAACTTTGATGCCACCTATTGTTTAAAAGACTTCCTTTATGCTTCTACCATGTGGTGGTTTAAATTCTTTTGTACATGTGTTTCATTATTCTCAAACTTAACGGCAAGGCAAACGGCTCTTCTACAGCGGTCTGCTTTGAGTTGATTGGTTTGCTTTGGAACCCTACCGACTCTGCTTGTAACCATAGTTTCAGGGTTGATTCCTTCCCAGATGTTTCTGTCTTAGTCGTTTCCTCACACCTTAATGTGCATCAAATTCATGTGTGGATGTCAGTTTCTTCCATATCTTTCCCTGATTTCTTCAGTAGGTTGACTATTTTCTCTTCTGTGGCTCCATAACAGCTTGTACTTATTTCTGTGTTAACACAAATTGCATTGCCTGAAGTATATTTATCCACCTTGTCCACCAGACTGCTACCCCAGAGCACACATGTTGAGCAACTCCAGGAGGTACGATTCACGTTGTATTCTTAAAAACTGTTGGAATATGACAGAGCTGAAACATAGGAACTGTGTTCTCCTCATGTTTGCGTTCCTGGGCCATGACAGCACTTGTCGTTAGTAGGCACTTAAATGTTTGTTGTATGAGTAAACAACTGTTGTGTTATATATTGTGCAAAGATAATCATATACATCTTTAAGATAGATTGATTTGGCATTAATTAATTTTGCTATTAAATATGCTTATGTGTTTTACTCCTATTATGGATTTGTTAAAGGTTAGTGGAATTTAAGTAATTATGGTTGTGCCTGGCCGGTGTGGCTCGGTGGTTGAGCGTCAACCCATGCACCAAGAGTTCACTGGTTTGATTCCCAGGCAGGGCACATGCTCAGGTTGTGGGCTCAATCCCCAGTGGGGAGCATGCAGGAGGTGGCCAATCAATTTTCTCTCTCATCGATGTTTCTATCTCTCTCTCCCTCTCCCTTTGTCTCTCTCTAAAATCAATAAAGAAAAAAAAATTAAGTAATTATGGTTGTGACAGACCCCATAAACATGTAATTCTCCTTGCAATATGCATGGGGATATATACCTTGAGTTTTTTACTCTGAGCTCTAGAGGTTGACTCTTATTATCCATAAAATATTTGTGGAACTCTTGCTAAGAGAAAAGCTGTTAACTGTCCAATTGGATAATTTTTCTTTTTCTCATTAAATTTTCCATATGGGTACCATTGCACTACTTCAGAAGGCCAGATCTTTTAATTAGATCTGTAGGGCATGATAAGTTGCTCCTATTAATGTGCTAATACTGTGTTTTTAATTCAGTTCATCAAGTATTTATTGAATGCTTACCATGTGCCCAACACTCTTAGGTGCTAAAGAGAATACAGATCTGGTAAATGGTGTGAACTCAGCTCTTAAGAAGTTTTTAGACTTATTGGGAGAATTAGGAAACACCATATCAAATGATTAAGGAACTGAACACAGTATTTATTAGATGCTGATTTAAACATAAGTACCCCCAAATCTATGATGCAGGTTAATACCATAGAAAATTAAGAAAGATCACATACTCTTTCAGTAGACATTTATTACTCCCATACTGAGTACTAATTATTGAAGATACGAATATGAACATTGTTTCTACCATTTAAAAGCTTATAGTCTCACCCTGGCTGGATTGGCTCAGCGGTAGAGTGTCGGCCTGCAGACCAAAGAGTCGCGGGTTCGATTCCAGCCAAGGGCACGAAGTTCGTCCCTGGCCCTGGTTGGGGTTGTGTGGGAGGCAACCAGTTGATGTGTCCTTCTCACATCGATGGTTCTCTCTCTCTCTCCCTTTCTGTCCCTCCCACTCTGTCTGAAGATAAATAGAAAAATATCCTTGGGGCCCTGGCCGGTTTGGCTCAGCAGTTAGAGCGTTGGCCCGCGGTCCAGAGAGACCCAGGTTCGGTTCCCGCTAAGGGCACGTACCTCGGTTGCAGTTTGTCCCTGGCCCCTGGTTGGGTCATGCGGGAGGCAGCCACTCGGTGTGTCCCTTTCACGTCGATGTTTCTCTCTCTCTCTCTCTCTCTCTCTCTCTCTCTCTCTCTCTCTCTCTCTCTCTCCGTCCCTCCCTCCCTCCCTCCCTCCCACTCTATCTGAACAAAAAATGGAAAAATGTCCTCGGGTGAGGATAAAACAAACAAACAAACAAAAATATCCTTGGGTAAGATGAAAAAAACAAAACAAACAAATAAATAAAAGCTTATAGTCTCATGGGGAAAACCAGTAAGCATATAGAGTGTATTTCATGTTAAGATGTTGTAGAACATTATGTCAGGATATTTGGGACCAGCTTCTAGGGATCAGAGAAAGTTTCAGAGAAGATAATTAGGAGTTCCCCAGTTGGAAAATTGATATGAGTGTTCCAGACAAAGTAACAGATAAAAAAAGGCATGGACATGAGAGAGGGAATTTCTTGATTAAGGAGCTGCAAGTAGATTGATATTAGCAGAAAGTGGTATGTTAAAGAGCGTGAACTCTGGAGCCAGGTGCATGTGGTTTGCAAACTTTTATTCCTGAGAAGTCTGAGCTTTTGCAGATCTTGCCTCTGTAGGGTAGCAGTAGTCTACTGGTAACCTCCCTGCTAGTGTTAGTACAAAGAGATGCCCCAGGATCCTTGCAATTCCCATCTATGATCCTTGTAACTTCCCTTTGTCTGTTGCAAAGTTCCAGTTAATGAATCCATTTTTGGGTCTCCTGGCAAAAGCATTCTCTTATTAACTACTATAATTTCTTAAACAGCAGAAGCCGCAGTGAAGGGGACGGGGAGAAGAAATTTGTAGTGTAACCATGAGAGGTACCACTTCTAGCTCTACTTGCAGGACCGATTTCACTTTGGTTATAAGCAACAGAAATTGCTTTTGGCTAACTTAAATAGAAAATGGGGATTTGTGAATAGATACTGGGTAAGCTCATAGAAGTGACGGAAGATGGAATAATGGAGCCTTGGGAAGGCCAGGGCACAGCAGCTTCTAGGATCACATGGGTCCATGAGGCTAACTCAGTCTCAGCCAGTTTTCCTTCTTGGATAGAGTCTTATTGGTCAGCCCTTTGCTCACCCCAGAGGTGAGCCCATGTTTTATGGTCCCATCAGACCTCAGGAATGAGGCAGAGAAGCTCTTCAAAGAATAAGTGAGGTGTTGTTGCCAGAAGGCCAAACACAAGATATTTCCTACAAAGTTCATTGGATTTGGCATTGTGGAGATATTTTGGTGAGTTTGATGTAAGCAGTTTTAGGAATAAAAGCCAGGTAACAGCAAGATGAAGAGTGAATGGGAAATGAGGAAGAAAGGACAGTGAAGGAGCCTGATGGTTGGGAGGGAGAAAGAATGGGAACATCTAGAAGCTGTGGCAAGGTGAGGGAAAAAAACAATATGTTCTTATTGATTTTTTTAGAGAGGGAGGGGGAGAAAGAGAGAGAGAGACATTGATCAGTTGCCTCTAGTACCCACCTGGACCAGGAATTTAACCCTCAACCTAGGTATGTGCCCTGACTGGGAATCTAACCAGTGACCTTTTGGTACACAGGACAAGCTCCACCAACTGAGCCACACTGGCTAGGGCCCAGTTTTACATGTTTAATGGAAAAAAATAAGGATATATTTAATGGAAAAGCACTAATAGGGAAAGAGAGATTAATAACATGAGAGAAAAGATATTTTTTAACAAGATTACTAAGAAGTGGGAGAGTGAGCTAGAGTCCAGAACAAAGTTAGAGAATATAGTGTTAGCCAGAAATATTAAAGAAGGTTTTTTTGTTTGTTTTTAGAATTTTAAATATGTTTTTATTGATTTTTTAGAGGGAGAGGAAGGGAGAGAGAGATAGAAACATCAATGTGAGAGAGAAACATCCATCAGCTGTCTCTTGCACGCCCCCTACTGGGGATCAAGCCTGCAACCCCGGGCATGTGCCCTGACTGGAAATCCAACTAGGACCTCTCTGTCTATGGGAGGACGCTCAGTCCACTGAGCCACA
The DNA here is from genome assembly GCA_030848825.1 of Tadarida brasiliensis. Lineage (NCBI taxonomy): Eukaryota > Metazoa > Chordata > Mammalia > Chiroptera > Molossidae > Tadarida > Tadarida brasiliensis. The sequence goes on from CM061260.1 coordinate 69,300,643, forward strand.
CCAGCTGGGCAAGGAAGGTTTTTACAGAGGAAAACAAACTTGGACTGGGCTTGAAACAGTTAATTGGATTTAGATAAGCAGAGCAAAGTGGAAAGGTCATTTCAGTAAAAAATAGCATAGATTTAACCAAAAATGCGCTAGCTGATAAGTAGCACAGTGAAGAACCTATCTGAATTGGGGAGGAGGGAAGAGTGGATGACATGATTAGTTAATTACTCTGCTCCTTTGTGTGTTGTACTAGGTGTAAGTGGATGAGTGAGACTGGCCAGTGAAGAAGGTAGTGTTAGGTAGAGCCATGAAAGCTAGGACCCAAGAGTTTGGGTTTGATGCAGATGTTGGAAAATAGTACTGTCGATTTTGGAGCAGGAGAGGAATACAGTTAGTTGGCTAGATGTTGAAGTATAAAACCATTGAAGAATAGGGAAAAGACTGGGAGCAAAAGAGTATTAAGAGTCAGACATGTGTAAAATGGGGCCTAATCTAAGGTGGTAGTAATAAGCAGGAGAAAAAGATTGTGAAAATAATTGATAGGATTTGGTGAGAAGAGTTGAAGGTTGTTTTGGGGTTTAGAGCCAGGTTAAAGTTTTTAAGTCATTGATAAAATGGAAAAATTGTTAGTAGGTCTCTTGAGAGGCAAGGCGTATTAACATGTTGGGCTTAGACTTGTTAACTGGCTTTGAAATGAAATGTTCTGAAGAGAGCTTTGCCTAACCAAAGATTTGGAGCAAGATCAGTATTGATCTTATTATAAAAACATAATTACTTTTACACAGAAACAATTTGAAACTTTGAAGGGGGAAAGCAAATAGAAAAAAGCAATGAGCTTTGGAAGTCAATGTGAGAGAAAGACAAGGATTCATGTTAGAGAAAGATGATACGTGATTGGAAGAGAGGAAGACAACCTGGGAGAGAAAATTTCCAGAAAAGGGAGAGTTCAGCAGCCTCAAATCTTGCAAAGAGGATAAGGAAGGCAAAGAAAAGCCCTTTGATTTGGTGAAAAATAGTCCCTGACCTCTAAGGAAGCAGTTTCGGTTGGCAGAACAATCAGAAGGCATAATGCCATGGGTTTAGGAGGGACTGGCCCATGAAAGAAAGGTGAGAAGTTTCATAGGAATAGTAGGAAAGAAGTGGAATGATAGACAGAAAAGGCAGTAGATTCTTGTTTAATATGAGGAAACCTTTTGTATTTTGGAAGCAAAAGAGAAATGGTTAAGGAGGAAATAAAGTGTAAAGAAGAAAGAATTAAGTGTAGAGTCCCTCTCCACTGATGGTGCAGTTGGCTTTAGAATATTCTGTGGGCTGAAAAGATAGATGTATAGATAGAGATCTGGTATGATAAATGTAGGATTCAGTAAAGGAACTCATACCCGATGATTTCCATCTTCCCAGTGAATTAGGCGGGAAATGGAAAAAGACAACTAACGTTTATTGAGCTCTTGCTATGTACTAGACACTTTGCTTGACCCATTAAATGTATTATGTAAACTCCTAACAGTCCTCTGAGGGGTTGGTGATAATCTCCCAATTTTAACTGTGAGGATGCCAACACTTCAAGGAATACTTATTTTAAGCCAAATAACTAGTAAATGTCAGCTTTGAGATTTGATCCTAGGTCTGATATTGAAGGCTGTTCCCATTCCATTATACCACTCACTTGTTAATGTGAGGAAAAGGATATATAGGGACTTGAGAGGATCTGTTAGGGATCACAGTGGCTATGCCTCAGAATCACTTTTGGAGCTTTAAAAAATTCTTACACCCTACCCCAGTCATTCATTCCTTCCTTAGCATCCTCATTGATAACCCACTACATTAGTCAGGGTTCTCCAGAAAAACAGAACCAATAGAATATATATCACAGGGTGACCCTGGAGCATCTTATAGGGCCAAAAAGTAAGAAAGTACTAAAAAACAGAGGTGGGAAGGAGTGGGGCCCTGTCAAAAGGATGAGGAGCAAACCTGAAAGAGTGCCCAGTAGCTTGAACAATTTGAATAATAAAAAGACCATTAAATTTTGACCCAAAGAATGAAATAAATATCTATGAGTCCATACTGATATGAATAAACGATGGAATAAATAAATGGGGGATAACAGACAAATCTTTAAAAATTCTAAAACATATATTTAGTTACTCCCTTCTCCAAGAGATGGAGATTAATTCTTCTCCTTGAGTGTGGGCTAGACTTAGTGCTCATGTCCAAAGAATAGAGTACGAAAAGGGAAAAACAGTGACATAACAGTAATTACTTGAGTAGAGTTAATAGCAAATTTGAAGAAGAAAATTGGTGGGGAAGACTACTTATTGTGCAACTTAAATCCATCAGTATGAGCTGAGTAGTTTACCATAAGGATGTTTTATTTAATGAGAAAGATCTACTTAAGTAACAAAAAAAAAAGAATAGGAAAATAACAGTACACCTTTATTAGTGTTGAAAGGTGGGAAGGGTATCATCAAAAGATAAAAAGCATTGAGGAATTTATGAAAAATGGAAAGCATATGGGATCAGATTGATGATAAAACCTTACAGTATGGAGAAATCTGCAACCCAATACAGGCTTAAAGGGGAAACACTAGAAAAGCAAGTTTTCCTAATACAATTCTGGAAAACACCAAAGCTCAGAGACTTTGAAAAGTAGGAGGAAGTGGAGGTTGGTTATCTTAGTCCCTTTGGGCTGCTGTAACAATACCATAGACTGGGCAGTTTATAAACAACAGAAATTTATTTAGGCTGGAAGTCCAAATCAAGGTGCTAACATGCTTAGATTCTGGTGAAGGCCGCCTTCTGGGTTTGCAGACTGCCGACTTCTTGCTGTATCCTCACATGGTGGAAAGGGCAAGCAAGCTCTCTGAGCCCTCTGTTATAAGGGCACTAATCTAATTCAGAACATAGCAATGGTCAAAAAGTAATTTACTAGACTTCAGAACAACTGTTCCAGGACAATTTAGAATAGCTAATTATAGTGTTCACTCACAGAGTAAGCTGCTTGAACATATTTATATAAGTTGGGGGTATCTCTATCAGGGGCTTTAGGGCCAGAGAGAAAATCAGGGTTAAAACTTAGAGAACTTCTAGTTGCCACTATTAATATGGAGCTACTTCCATCAGAATGTACACAGCTAGCTGCTCACCTCCATCCATGTGTGATGCTCTTCATAGCCAGAATTCATAATCAGCATGCACATGCTGATTTTCACATATATTAAAGCAGTGCTTCTTATCACCTAGGGAGCTTTTTTTTTTTTTAGGTGATTTCTATAATGCATCTAGAGTTGAGAAGCAGTGTGCTGGGGCAACCAACTTTAGCCACCAATTTGGTTAACCACAACTCACTAAATATTCAAGGAAAATCAACAGGATCAAAGAGGGACACTAAGCTAAAACAGAGGAATCAATCTTTGAGAAAACAAATTGAATATAATAGATTAAAGGTAATATTTTTTGTTCAAAATATCCTCAAGGATTTGCGAGAATATAATTTCCATAAAATTGCAATGGGGTGCTATAAAAAAAATCAAGAACAAGAAAGTTTTGGCAATTAAAAACATTTTCTGAAAGAAAAACTTTAATAGCAGGCTGGATAGCAGCATGGTTGTAATAGATGACTAAATTAATGAACTAGAATATTAGACCAAGGAATCCTTTCAAAATACACTCAGCCGGTGTGGCTCAGTGGATTGAGTGTCCTCCCATGGACTGAGAGGTCCCAGTTCCATTCCCGTCAGAGCACATGCCTGGGTTGTGGGCTCGATCCCCAGTAGGGGGCATGCAGGAGGCAACTGATGGATATATCTCTTTCACATCCATGTTTCTATCTCTCCCTTCCTCTCTCTCTAAAAAAATCAATAAAAATATATTTTAAAAAACCACAAAATATGGTACAAAAGGACAAAGAGGGAAATTATGAGCTGTTGAACATGGCATATAGATCTAGCAGGAGAACTGACACTCTAGAACTACAATTCTACACAATTTCATTAAGTTTTTGGCAGAGGTGGGGGTGGGTGGGTGGAGGGTAAGAAATAGAGTATGCTAATGTTTAGTGGTAGAAGAGACCATAGGTACTGTTTTTAGTAGGAAGAACATGTATTTAAATTTTAATATTAGTATATTTTAGGTTATCGATAAGCAATTCCTTTCTGCTTAGCTCTGTCTTCTCAGCTTTTCTTTTCTTTCCGTGTCAATTTCATCTTCAGATTGTTTTCCCTCTTTTGCAAGATGTCTGCAAGTTTAATATTTGGAATTACACGCATTCTCTTTTTAAAATCGGGAAGAGAGCCCGGCCGGTGTGGCTCAGTGGATTGCGTGTTGTCTCATGGACTGAGAGGTCCAGGTCTGATTCCCGGTCAGGGCACATGTCCGGGTTGTGCTTGATCCCCAGCGGGGGCTGTGCAGGAGGCAGCCAGATCGATGTTTCTCCTCACATCGATGTTTCTATCTTTCTCTCTTCCTCTCTCTCTAAAAAAATCAATGAAACATTTAAAAAAAAGAAAGAGCCCTGGCTGGTTTGGCTCAGCGGTTAGAGCATCGGCCTGCGGTCCAGAGAGACCCGGGTTCGGTTCCCGCTAAGGGCATGTACTTTGGTTGCAGTTTGTCCCCGGCCCTGGTTGGTTGTGCGGGTGGCAGCCGCTCGATGTGTCACTTTCACATTGATGTTTCTCTCTCTCTCTCTTTCTCTCTCTCCCTCCCACTCTATCTGAACAAAAAATGAAAAAATGTCCTCGGGTGAGGATTAAAAAAAAAGAAAGAAAATTGGGAAGAGAAAGAGCATAGCTACCCATACTATCAAAAGAGAAGTCTTGAGCTTTGCTATAATTGGACCAGCCTAAGGCCAATCACTGTGGCAAAAACAAAAAATTATTTGCCCAAACTTGCCAAGGCCTGCCACTGAAAGGTAGGGTTTGGATTGGGGGCGGGGGGCGGGGGGGGAGATATACCCAAGTGAAAATTGGGGAATTTCATGAAATAGGAGAAAATATCTAATAAATGCCCACAGCAGTATGGGTCTTAAAATTAAGTATATTAATGAATAGAATAGATATAAGAGGAAAAAAGATATTGAGGAAAATAAAGAGAAACAAAAAATCAGCCAACAAAACGTAAAAAAAACTTATTTAGGGAGGAGGGAGAGAGAGAACGGAATATGACCAAATGTAACAGAAATTACAGTAACTATGATGGGATAAGTTCTCATTGGAAAAAAAAAAAAAGACTAGGGACTTCCGGTCAAGATGGCGGCGTAGGTCTAAGCAGTACCGCCTCCTCCCACAACCACATCAGAATTACAACGAAACTACAGAACAACCATCATTCAGAACCACCTGAAATCGAGCTGAATGGAAGTCCTACAACTACAAGATTAAAGAAGCAGTCACATCGAGACTGGTAGGAGGGGCGGAGGGGCGGAGGGGTGGAGGGGCGGAGGCACCCACGGGCTGGTCCCACACCCACGTGTGGAGGATAAAAATCAGGAGGGTACCTCAGCTGTGAAGGTCCTTCCTGAGGAGTGAGGGGTCCCCATCCCATACCAGGCTCCCAGCTCAGGATTCGAGTGCCAGGAAGAGAAGTCCCCATCATTTCTGGCTGTAAAATCTGTGGGAACTGAGGCTGAGGGAGGCTCAGGCTGCTGGACAGCCCCAGGCAGTTCCTTTTAAAGAGCCTGTGCACAGACTTACTCTGACTTGCTCCCTCTGAGCTCCAGCATGGAGGGGAGGCAGCTTGAAAGGCACCAGAGACATAGGGGAAGAACTGAGTTGTTTGGCCTCGGGAGGAGGGCTGGAGAGGCAGCTTTCTCCCAGACAGACATGCTGGCAGAGGCCATTGTTTCTTTGGTGAGCCCTTCCCCCATGGGCGGCAAACGGCCGCCATGTCTGGGACTCCAGCAACCTGGCTCACACTGTTTGCCCCGCCCTGGTGATTCCTGAGGCTCTGTACCACCCAACTTTCAGGCCCACCCAAGCTGTTTCCAATGGCTTTACCTTAGGATTGGCCTGTCTTGGATCCTGCTTCAGAGTTTCCTAAAATCTCTTAAACAAGCAGCATCTGGTCTCAGTGAGTCCCATACCTCTCACTAAGTGGCCCCAGGCCTGGCACTAGAAGCAGCCAGCCTTGGTTCACAACTTGGCTTTTCCTGGGCACCTCCAAGCCCAGCACAAGAAGCAGCCGTCTGCAGATCACTTTGTAGCTTATGCCAGGTGGCCTCAGATGCAAGACAGGCAGAGGCTGATCTTGCCCCAGAGCCAGCACACCCAGTGGACAGTTTCAGACCACATCAAAGTACTGCCCTCCAACCACCTCCACAAGTGACACACTCAGTGAGTGAACTCAGTGGGTACCAGAGCCCTTTGAAGTAAGTCTTGCTCTGTGTGTTGGGCCCCTACACTGCTGATCCTCTAAGGGAGTCAGAGGCCAGTGGCCAGTGGGCACAGCCAGTCCTTGCAGCCTGTCAGCCTCAGTAAACCCCTACCATTGACATGCAATCAAGACTCAATTACAACAGAAGGATGTACAGTCCACACTAGGGGTACACCTCGAGGGTCCAGCTGGGCTGATCAGGGACGCTGTGCCACTGGACCCTACAGGACACCTACAACAATAGGCCACCCTACGAAGCCTAGGAGACATAGCAACTCTACCTAATACTTAGAAGCAAACACAGGGGAGCAGCAAAAATGAGACAAAGAAACATGTCCCAAATGAAAGAACAGAACAAAATTCCAGGAAAAGAACTAAACAAAATGGAGATAAGCAATCAATCAGATGCAGAATTCAAAACACTGGTTATAAGGATGCTCAAGGAACTTAGTTAGACCTTTAGGGAACTTAGTGAGACCTTCAAGGAACTTAGTGAGAACATCAACAATGTAAAAAACAACCAGTCATAAATGAAGGCAACACTAACTGAAATAAAGAATAATTTAAAGGGAATCAATAGTTGAGTAGGTGAAGCAAACTATCAAATTGGAATATAAGGAAGAAAAAACACCCAATCAGAACAGCAAAAAGAAAAAAGAATCCAAAAAAATGAGGATAGTGTAAGGAGCCTCTGGGATAACTTCAAGCGTACCAGCATTCACATTGTGGGGGTGCTAGAAGGAGAAGAGAGAGCAAGAAATTGAAAACATATTTGAGAAAATAATAACAGGAAACTTCCCTAACTTGGTGAAAGAAACAGACACACAAGTCCAGGAAGCACAGAGAGTCCCAAACAAGAGGAACCCCAAGAGGTCCACACCAAGACACATCATCATCAAAATGCCAAAGGTTAAAAACAAAGAGAGAATCTTAAAAGCAGCAAGAGAAAAGCAGTTCATTACCTACAAAGGAGCTCCCATAAGACTGTCAGCTGATTTCTCAAAAGAAACTTTGCAGGCCAGAAAGGAGTGGCAAGAGATATTCAAGGTGATGAAAAGCAATGACCTACAACCAAGATTACTCTGTCCTGTAAAGCTATCATTTAGAATTGATGGACATATCAAGAGTTTCCTAGACAAGAAAAAGCAAAAGGAGCTCATCACACCAAACCAGAATTATATGAAATGTTGAAGGGTCTTCTTGAGGGAGAAGAAGAACAAAAATATGAACAATAAAATGACAGTTAATACATATCTATCAACAATTGAATCTACAAACAAAATGAGCAAGCAGAAGAGAAACAGACTCATAGATACAGAAAACTTTTTGTTGCTTGTCAGATGAGAGGGGGCTGGGGGGGGGGCTGGGTGAAAAAGATGAAGGAATTAAGAAGTGCAAATTGGTTGTTAGACTGATGAACCTCAAAGGGAATCGGGGAGGGAGGGCAGGATGAGATAAGCCAGAGAACTTCTATGCATATATGCATAACCAGTGGACACAGACAATAGTGTGGGGAAAGCAGGAGGCGGCAGGATTGGGGAGGAGGGGGTCCATGGGGAAAAAAAAGGGGGGACATCTGTAATACATTCAACAATAAAGATAAGTTAAATAAAACAAACAGTAGGTCACACTACTCCCTGTTTAAACCATCTAAAAAACAACAAAAAACTAAACTCTACAGAAACAAATATCCAGATTTGTGTTATTATTGACAAATATAAAACAAAATATTGCAGATTAAAATAAAATACACAGTCCAGGTAAATGTTGAATGGAAGAGAATGCATAGTAATTTGTTACCAAAGTTTAATTCTAGACAACAAACATTTAATTTTAAAAATATTTAATACAACTTTATACTTAAGGAGCTAATAATATACACTCTTCTCAAATACTCATATAACATTTAAAATATATCATGTAAAAGGGCTATAAAGAAAATCTCAAATTCTAAAAAATATTGTCAGTCGTATTGCATGGGAACAGTTGACATATACAAAATTAACAAAAGGAAGCAAAAACGAAATGTAACTACTTGGAAAGTTTTTTACTTCAACTCTGGTTGAAAGGATATACGGGTTAAAATTACAAGCAAGAAAAAGTCAAGATAATAAAAACAAGCAAAATAAAAAGAAAAATAATAAAATAAAAGTGAAAACAAGCAGATCACACAAAATATTAAAAGATGTTGATTGTACCCCCCCCCACTGTCTACATTGTTTTTACTAGCCAAATAATAATAATAAAAAAAATTAAGAGGGGAAGGAGTATTCATCAATAAGAAATAGCTAAATAAATAATGGCTCATCTATGCTATATAATGCTATGCAAATATTAAAAAGAATAAGGTAAGCTGATATGCACTTACCTGGAAAAATATATTTTATATTTCTAAATAAAAATAAAGCATGTTTCAGTGACATATATGGCATATTTTACTTAAAAATTTATGCACATGTGATAATACATGTATATATAATAGGTAATTATGTAGAAAAATCAAGAAAATTAGTATCAAATTGATTCCCAACTGGGAGAGGGTAGAATTGAATAAGTGGTAGTGGGGACTTTCATTTTCTTCTTCTCAAATAAAAGAAATGTGGTTGGGGGCAATATTTACTTTTTTGTTTTTCAGTATAGTATTTAAAAGAAATTAAAATTCAATTGAGACTGTGTACTATTTAAAAAATAATGACTTGAAAAACTTTTTTTTTTTATCCTCACCTGAGGACATTTTTTTGCATTTATCTTCAGAGAGTGGGAGGGAGAGAGGGAGGAAGAGAGAGAGAGAAACATCGATGTGAGAGAGACATATTGAGTGGTTGCCACCCACACAACCCCAACCTGGGCCGGGGACAAACTGCAACCAAGGCACATGCCCCTAGCAGGAACCGAACCCAGGACTCTCTGGTCTGCGGGCGGACGTTCTAACCGCTGAGCCAAACCGGCCAGGGCATGACTTGACAATTTTACATACCAAAGTCTACAGGCTGTGGACAAAGTTGTGCTTGAAGAAATACAGTCTTAAATGTATTTATTAGAAAAACTGAAAAATTAATGCATATTTTAAAAGAGAAAAGGCACGCATGTGGCAAAACATTAAAATTATATATGAAGATATAACCTGTCCCCCATTTCCCCTCTTCACAGGCAATCCTCTGTTCTATGAGCATATGTGTGTATATATATCTATCTATATATCTATATATCTGTATCTATATCATCTATATCTCTCTGTGTATATATATATATCTTTTTAAAAAAACATGTTTTTATTGATTTTTTTAGAGAGAGGAAGGGAGAGAGAAATAGAAACATCTATGTGAGAGAGAAACATCGATCAGCTGCCTTCTGCACACTCCCTATTGGGGTTTGAACTCGCAACCCAGGCATGTACCCTGACCAGGAATCGAACCAGGACCGCTCAGTCCAAGGGAGGATGCTCAATACACTGAGCCATATCAGCTGGGCTATATAATATATGTTATGGGCTGTATTGTGTCCACAAAATTCCTGTGTTGAAGTTCTACATATATATGTATATTTTCTTCTCCCCCTTCCAAAGGATAGGTATTATGTACAAGTTTATAAATTTTAAATTAAAATACATATAACTAGATATATAATTATATTTCTAAGTAAAATTAAAGCATGTTTCAGTGACATATAGCATATTTTATTAAATTTATGTGCATGTGATAATACACACATATAGTAGGTAATTCTGTGGAATATGTATGTATATGTATATACATATGAATATATACATATGTCAAGTTATAGTATTATATATATAGCTAGGGCTGCCATAACAAAATACCAGACTGTGTGGCTTGAACAAAAAAAATATTTTCTTATAGCTGTGGACATTAGACGTTCAAGATCAAGGTGTCAGCAGGTTTGACTTCTTCTGAGGCCTCTCTCCTTGGCTTGTGGATGGTTGGCTTCTCATTGTGCCTTTCAGTGGCCGTCCCTATGTCTGTGTGGTCTGTGTTCTAATCTTCTTTTCTTATTAGGACACTAGTCATTGGATTAGGGCTTAGTCTAATGATCACATTTTAAATTTATCACCTGTTTAAAGGCCCTATCTTCAAATATACAGCCACATTCCAAAGTACTGGGGGTTTAGGACTTCAATATAGGAATTTTGGGGAGAAGCAATATAGTGCATAATACCTATCTATCTGTACATATAACTATGTTGTATGGGTAGAGCTATTAGATTGAAGCATCTGAAATTGCAGTTTCTAGAGGCAGAAAAGATCAAATATGGACAATTCCAGATGGTTCAACATAATACTGTAACATATTTTCATCAGTCTCCTTGTGATGAGACTTTCCTTGTCTTTTTTTACTTGAATATATCCTTGAATAAATGTCTTTTTGCACATACATGACTGTACTTGTAGGGTAAATTTCTAAGAGTTGTTGGCATTTGTTTTTGTGACCAAATGTGGATCCAAAATATGTCAGGAGAGAGCTGGTCTGGGCATTCTGCCTCAGGCCTTCCTGATAGGCGCAAGAAAGGATACCTCAACAGAAAGAGAATGGAATTGTGAGGACAGAGACAGAAGTTGGGAGGTGAGGAGCAAGTGTAAGAGACTGCGGGGAGAGGCATTACCCACATAGAAGGAAATGTGTTGAGACATTCACAATGGATTGTTTTGTGACTTGAAATGACCAGAGGGTTTTTTTAAAAATCCCCACCCAAGGATATTTTTCTATTTATCTTCAGGTAGAGTGGAAGGGAGGGAGAGAAAGGGAGAGAGAAACATCAACGTGAGAGGAACACATCGACTGGTTGCCTCCCGCACAATCCCAACCAGGGCCGGGGACAAACTGCAACCGAGGTATGTGCCCTTGACCAGAACCAAACCCCAGACTCATTGGTCTGCGGGCTGACACTCTAACCGTTGAGTCAAACTGGCCAGGGCTAGAGGATTTTTATTATATAATTGTAACGAGTAAAGTCATGGGATCTGCCCTAAATTTTATACAAGGAGCAGGATCACCCCACAGACAAGATTTGAACTGACAATGGGGAAGGTATTTTATACTGTTTGCATTTTGTGTGTCCTGCTCTTTCAGTGTAGCAGTTGCTAACATGGACATAAGTAATTGCTTGGACGTACAGTTCAAATATGTCTGTGGGAGTGAAACCACTGGTCCTGTATAAATAGGCAGATGCATTGCACTTTATACATCTGTTGCTTTTAAAATAATTACTCTAGCCCTGGCCGGTTTGGCTCAGCGGTTAGAGCGTCAACCCGCAGACCAGAGAGTCCCGGGTTTGGTTCCTGCTAGGGGCATGTATCTCGGTTGCAGTTTGTCCCTGGCCCCAGTTGGGGTCATGTGGGTGGCAACCAGTTGATGTGTCTCTCTCACATTGATGTTTCTCTCTTTCTCTTCCCCCCTCTCTCCCTCCTGCTCTGTCTGAAGATGAATGCAAAAATGTCCTCGGGTGAGGATTAAAAAATAAATAAATAAATAAAATAAAATTTTTACAAAGAGCAAGGATATTTTTGCAATTGAAATTTAAAAAGAATATTTATTTAAAAGCAATTGCTTATTTTAAATTACATATATTTAAAACAAATGTCAACGTATATACTTAGAGCATTTTACCTAGAAATTTTAAGTTGTAATTTAACCAGAACTTTAAAAATATAAATAACACAAGTAGAATTCTAATGTTTCAATAACTGACAACACTAGAGAAATGTAATCATGTATGTAAAGTTTAGGAATTTTGAAAAATACTTCAAACAAAAGAAATGTCCTTTAAAATTGTGTTCAGCCCTGGCTGGTTTGACTCAGCTGTTAGAGTGTTGGCCCATGGACCAGAAAGACCCGGGTTCATTTCCCGCTATGGGCACGTTCCCCGCCCTGGTTGGGGTCGTGTGGGTGGCAACCAGTCGATGTATCTCTCCCACATTGATGTTTCTCTCTCTCTCTTTCTCCCTCTCTCCCTCCCACTCTATCTGAAGATAAATGCAAAAATGTCCTTGGGTTAGGATTAAAAAAAAAATTGTGTTTAAAATGTAAGTTGATTATAAATTTTTTTGATTTTAATTAAATTTATTAGGGTGACTGGTTAATAAAATTATATGGGTTTCAAGTACAATTCTATGATACATCATCTGTATGGCATTATGTGTCTACCACCCTAAATCAAATCTTCTATCACCATATATTTGACCCCCTTTACCCTTTAAAGCATGGAGTTCTCTTTGAATTTAGTTATAATTTCTAAGCCAGAAGTATTTATAATTTATATGGGCAAGAGCAAGGAAAATGTCTAACAAATGCCAAACTGTTTACAGTGATTATTCCTGAAGAGTGTGGTTGAAGAGCTAAGTAACTTTTCCATTTAAATTTAAACATTTCTGCACTCTTCAAAAGTATATTTAATTTAATTAATTAATTAATTTTTTATCCTCACCCAAGGACATTTTAGCATTTATCTTCAGATAGAGTGGGAGGGAGAAAGGGAGGAAGAGAGAGAGAGAAACATCAATGTGAGAGAGACACATTGACTGATTGCTACGCACACGACCCCAACCGGGGCCAGGGACAAACTGCAACCAAGGCACGTGCCCTTAGCGGGAACTGAACCTAGGTGTCTCTGGTCCTCAGGCCGACGCTCTAACCGCTGAGCCAAACTGGCCAGGGCTTCAAAAACATATTTTAAATAATACTGTACTGTATATTTAAAAGTTACTAAGAGAATAGAGTTTGAAAGATCTCATTACAAGAAAAAAGTTGTAACTGTGTGGTGATAGGTGTTAACTAGACTTTTGGTTGTGATCATTTCAACAAATACCAAATCGTTGTGTTGTGCACCTGAAACTATAATTGATATATAACAAATCAATATTATATGTCAATTATATCTCAAAAATAACTTTTTATACAAACAGGTTACTTTTATAGTTTAAAAATAAAAATGTAAACTGTATTCAGAAAAGTATGCTTTTGGCTTATTTCTTATTCTCGAGATATAGTTAGGCTCAACTTCATAGTGAAGCTGTAGTAGCAGGATTTTATTATTTGGTATTCTTATATATGTCATAGTTTTCATCGTTGGCATTATGAACCTCCATGACATTGTACCAGGCATAATGGTGACGTATTGACAGGAAGGAGCCAACAGACATTGTTAAAGGATGTAAGATTTCTTTTAATGGCAGAAAAGATTAGAACTGATAGTAGTTACACAAAACAGAACTGACAACACAGCACACTCAGCAGCAGCTCCTCAAGTTCCCACCAAGGTGGAAAGCGGCTGTTGAAACCACATACACAGAGGAGGGATTCCTTTGGGTGTTAAGAGCACCCCGTGCTATCCCTGTACTGTAATACAGATATGTCAAGATTTAATGAGTTGAACCAGATAGACTAGGTAATAGGGCATTCTAGGTAGAGGATTATTAACTTAAAATGTTGAGAAGATAAATGCAAATAATAGCTCCTATGTCAAAATACAGAGAACAAAGATGCCTAAAGCACTAAATAAAATGATAGAAATTAGTATATATATAATAATACATACGTGATATTAAACAATACGTGCTGTAATTACAGTTTTGAATATTTAATGACATGGAGAAATGCTCTCCTTTAGTAAAAAAGCAGAATACAGTGTTGCTTGTGATCTAACATTTGTAAAAAAAATCAGATGTGTGTAGAAAAGAATCCACAAGCAAATCAAAAAAAATGTTAACATTGATTCTTGTGAATTTTGTTGAGTAATGTGGTTGAAAGTAGTTTTAATTTTTTTCTTTATGCCTTTCTTTGTTTTCTAGGCATACATTACTTTTATTGTAAGGGAAAACTGTCAAAGCAAGGTGATCAAAATAAGTAGAGACTTTTTGTTACAGAGTGTAAAATGGACTGGTGGTATAATGTCTGTAGCCCAGACCAGGGATTTAAGCTGAATTGTGTTATAATTTCTGTGGATCATCTTCTAGTTGAGTAGGGTAAATAATTTTGATTAAAGAGGACTGAGGATTTACTAGAGATCTCATATAAAGAAATAGAACACATTTAAAAACTGTATAGTATCTAGCCCTGGCCCGTGTGGTCAGTTGGTGGAGCATCTTCCCGTGCACAGACCCAGGTTGTGGGTTTGATACCCAGTCAAGGTGTGTGCAGGAGGCAGCTGGTCAATGTTTCTTTCTCACATTGATGTCTCTCTCTTTCTCTTTCTCCCTTCTAAGCATGTGCTCAGGTAAGGATTAAAAAAATAATAAAATAAAAATAAAATTATAAACAACAACATTTCTAATAATTGTAAAATACGTAGAAATGCATTAAACAGCAGCCAAACAGAATTAAATATAGAGGTTGAAAACATCTTCCTTCCTCAAACCATGGACAAATAATGTTTAAGCAATGTGCCATAAAATATTCTCAATGAAGATACTTTAATTCTAACCTGAAAATTTTATGATAAGAATTAGGTTTTTTATTGTATCTAAAGACACTATTTAAATTAACCTTTACCACTAATATGCTTCCTGGTGAGAAAACACAGTTTGCCACTGAGCAGTTAGATCGGGTTTAATCCTAAATAAATCGCAGTACGTATTTTTGGTGGCTTCACATTTTCTCTGTATTAGAGAAACTGGAAATGGTTGCTAACTAAATAAAAATTTGAAATTGTATGCTGAAAGAACGCAGATGTATAAACTGATGAAAAGATGACTAGGAAGAGAATTTCAAATTACCCAATGAAACTTCCATCAAACTTTTTTTTTAACAGCCTTTTTGAGATATAATTCACATACCATAAAGTTTACCCATTTAAAATGTAAATCAATGGTTTTTAGTATATTTGGGGAGTTGTGCAACCATCATCATAATCTAATTTTAGAACATTTCATTATCCCAAAAAGAACTACACACCCTCTTCCCCACCATTATCATTCATTCCCCATCCTCTTCAGCCTCAAGTAAGCACTAATCTACTTTCTGTCTCTATGAATTAGCCTGTTCTGGACATTTCATATAAATGGAATAATACAATATGTGACCTTTTGTGTCAGGCTTCTTTCATTTAACAATGTTTTCAAGGATTGCCTATGCTATGGCATGTATCAGTACTTCATGTCTTTTTATTGATGAATAATACTACTCCACTGTGTGCCTATACCTATTTTATTTGTCATTCATCGTCTTATGGAAATTTGGCCTGTTTCAACTCTTTGGTTATTATGATTATTGATGCTACAAACATTCACATGCAAGTTTTCATGTCATTATGTGTTTTCAGTTATCTTGAGTGTATATCTAGGTGGAATTGCTGGATCATATGGGAACTCTGTTAACATTTTGAGGAAATGCCAAACTGTCTTGCAAAGTGACACAGCATTTTATATCCCCCCAGCAATGTATGAGGCAGTTGCACACTTTTGAATAATACATATATTTTCCCAGCTATATTGAGGTATGATTGACAAAAATTGTATATATTTTAAGTGTACAACATGATGATTTGATATATGTATATATGGTGAAATGCTTACCACCATCAAGCTAATTAACTCCCCCATGACCTCACACAGTTACCGTTTGTGGTCAGAACACTTAAGATCTCTCTTAGCAAATTTCAAGTATACAGTACCTTAATTTTTTTTTTTTTTTTTATCCTCACCCGAGGACATTTTTTCATTCTTTGTTCAGATAGAGTGGGAGGGAGAGAGAGGAAGAGAGAGAGAGAGAGAAACATCGATGTGAAAGGGACACAGCGAGTGGCTGCCACCCACACGACCAACCAGGGCCGGGGACGAACTGCAACCGAAGTACATGCCCTTAGCGGGAACCGAACCCGGGTCTCTCTGGACTGCAGGCCGACGCTCTAACCGCTGAGCCAAACCGGCCAGGGCTACAGTACCTTAATTTTAACCAAAGTCACTATGCTGTACATTATTAGGTTTCCAGAACTTATTTATCTTATAACTGAAAGTTTGTACCCCTTGACCAAACTTGCCCCATTTCTCCCACTCCCTACCCTTTGGTAACCACCATTTCAACTTCTGTTACTATGGGTTTGACTTTTTCATTTTCTACATTAAGTGAGATCATGAAGTATTTGTCTTTCTGCATCCTGTTTTCACTTAGTGTAATATCCTCCTGGCTGATCCATGTTGTCACAAATGTCAGGATTTCCTTTTTTAAAAGGCAAATATTTCATTTTTTAAATCCATTTTTATAGAATATGTTTTCTATCCATATATCTGTCAATGGACTTTTAGGTTGTTTCTATATCTTGGCTACTGTGAATAATGCTGCGATGAGTGAGAGTACAGATATCTGTTTGAGATAGTGATTTTATTTCCTTTGGATATATATCCAGAAGTGTGATTGATGGATCATATGGTAGTTCTATTTTTAACTTTTGAAGAACCTCCATACTGTTTTCCATAATGACAGTACCAATGTACATTCCCACCAACATGTTCCCTTTTCTCCACATTCTCGCCAACACTTTGACTTTTGGATAATATTCATTCTAACAGGTATGAGGTGCAATCTTATTGTGATCTCATTTCCCTGATGATTAATGATGTTCAGCATCTTTTCATGTGCCTGTTGGTCATTTGTATGTCATCATCGGAAATATATACATATTCTTCTTTGAATGTATATTTTTATTTTAAATCCTCACCTGAGGCTATTTTTCCATTTATCTTTAGATAGAGAAGGAGAGAGGGAGAGAGAGAAACATCTATGTGAGAGAGACACATCGACTGGTTGCCTCTTGTGTGACCCCGACCAGGGCCGGGGACCAAACCGCAACCGAGGTACATACCCTTGACTGGAATCGAACCCAAGACTCTTTGGTCCGAGGGCCAGCGCTCTAACTGCTGAGCAAAACCGGCCAGGGCTGACTATATATTTTTAAAAGAAACTTCAAGGGCTTAAATGACCTCAAGAGAGCCTTTTGAAAATGTTCCATATCTTGATCTGAGTGGTGGTTACATGGGTGTATTCATATATAAAAAAGAAGAAAAAAAATGTACTTTGTTGTGCCCCCCTCCCCCCCTTTACTATAGACTGGAGGGACTTGGTTACAGACCAGTGCTATTCTGTGGATTGCTATTGAAGAACCACTATCTGAAGACATTCATTAGGCAAAGAAAATTCCTGGACAGTCTGGTCCAAGTTCTCTTTCTGCCCTCACCTCCTGCCTCTTTCCCTCTCTGCCATGTTTTGGATATTTCTGGTGCAGGCTCAGATTCACAGGGCAGGGCTTTTTTATTTTTCCCTACAGTGTTCCTGCAATTGCTTTTCCTTCTATCTCATAATCCTTTTTCCTCCCCACCTCTGTCTGGCAAAATCCTGCACATTTTCCAAGACCTAGCCTTTTTGATTCCACAAGAAACATGCTTGATGCTTGTTCTCACATGGTATTTTATTAATAAATTTTTGAGGTAGCACTTATCAATTTTTAAATTCACTTCTTTTAAAAACTTTTTATTTCAAAATAATTATAGACACAAAGGAAGTTACAGGCTAGTAAAAAAAGCCCATGTACACTTCACCCAGACTCCCCCACTGGTGACATCTCATATAGCTGTAGGACAGTGTCAAAACCAGGAAGTTAACATTCATGAACTAATTTTTAAAATTTATCTTTTTACTTATTTTTTCCATTCCCTGTGCTCTCCAATACAGCAGCCACTAGCCACATCAGTCTGAACTTAGATTACTAAGTAAAGTTATATAAAATTAAAAATTTAATTCCGTGGCCTCACTAGCCACATTTCAAGCACTTAATAGCCACATATGACTAGCGATGACCATATGGGTAGCACAGATAGTTTCCATTGCTCCAAGTTGTTTGGATCGCCCTGATCTAGACTGCATTCTTCTTGAGGGAAGACCTGCCTTACTTGCTTTATATCTGCCATTCCTGGGCAGTGTGGGTACTCAGTCCATATTGGAATGATTGACTCTAGTCCTGCTTTCTTGTTTTACATGTGAAGAAACTTAGGCCATAGGTTATGGTAAATAAAATGATGTCTAGCTATTGAGTAGCAAAGCTAGAAATAGAGCTCAGGTTTCCTAAATCCAAGTTCACTGCTCTTCCCAGGTAGACCTTAATTTTGTGAGCTCATTGATTTGTATCAGTTTTACAAGTATTAAAGTAATAATACTATTTAAACTTTAGGGTACATAAGAAGCAACTAGGAAGCTTGTTAGAACTGCATATTCCTGGGCCTCTTCCTCCTATGAATCTGATTCAGTAGGTCTGCAGTGGGGTATAGGAATGTATATTTTAAACATATACTTAATCAAGACAGTGTGGTAATAGCATAAGGATAGATCACAAGAGGGAGCAATAGAATAGTGAGCCTAGAAATGGAACCACACTTACATGGCCATTTGATTTTTTTTTTTGCATTTTTTATTAATTTATTTTTGTTATAGATGTTTCTCCTTTTTACCCCCTAGACACCCTCCTCCCAATCTCCCCCCGAACCCCCCACATTGTTGTCTATGTCCATTGGTTATGCATATGTGCATGTAAGTTCTTTGGTTTATCTCATCCCTCCCCCTGCCCCCCTCCTCTGAGGTTTATCAGTCTGAACCATACTCCTTTCTATGTCTCTGGGTCTATTTTGTTCATCAGCTTATTTTGTTCATTATATTCCACAGATAAGTGAGATCATGTGGTATTTGTCTTTCTCTGATTGGCTTATTTTGCTTAGCATAATATTCTCCAGGTCCCTCCATGTCGTCTCAAAGGATAAGAGATCTTTCTTTCTTACAACTGTATAGTGTTCCATTGTGTATATGTACCACAGCTTTTTTATCCATTCATCTATTGATGGACACTTGGGCTGTTTCCAGATCTTAGCAATTGTAAATAGTGCTGCTATGAACATAGGGGTACATATATTCTTCCTGATTGGTGTTTCAGGTTTCTTAGGGTATATTCCTAGAAGTGGGATCACTGGGTCAAATGGCAATTCAATTTTTAATTTTTTGGGAAAACACCATATTGTTCTCCGTAGTGGGTGCACCAGTCTGCATTCCCACCAGCAGTGTACTAGAGTCCCCTTTTCTCCACACCCTCACCAGCACTTGTTGTTTGATGATTTGTTGATGGCAGCCATTCTGGCAGGTGTGAGGTGATACCTCATAGTCGTTTTAATTTGCATCTTTCTGATGATTAGTGACGTTGAGCATTTTTTCATATGTCTCTTGGCCATTTGTATGTCCTGTTTGGAGAGGTGTCTATTTAGGTCCTCTGCCCATTTTTTAATTGGGTTCTTTGTCTTCCTTTTGTTGAGTTGTATGAGCACTCTATATATTTTGGAGATTAACCCCTTATCTGATGTATTGTTGTCAATTATACTCTCCCATATAGTGGGTTCCCTTTCCATTTTGATGGTTGTTTCTTTTGCTATGCAGAAGCTTTTGAGTTTGATGTAGTCCCATGTGTTCATTTTTTCCTTTTTTTCTGTGGCCTTAGGTGATGTATTAGTGAAAATTCTTCTGCGTGTGATGCCTGAAATTTGTTGCTTACATTTTCTTCTAGGATTTTTATGGATTCACGAGTCACATTTAAGTCTTTTATCCATTTTGAGTTTATTCTTGTGTATGGTGTAAGTTGATGGTCTAGTTTCATTTTGTTGCATGTAGCTGTCCAATTTTCCCAGCACCATTTATTAAAGAGGCTGTCTTTACTCTATTGTATGCTCTTGCCACCTTGGTCAAATATTAATTGAGCATAATGTCTTGGGTCAATTTCCAGGTTCTCTGTTCTGTTCCATTGATCTATGTGCCTGTTCTTGTGCCAGGCTGTTTTGATTACAATGGCTTTGTAGTATAACCTGATATCCGGTATTGTGATCCCTCCTACTTTGCCCTTCTTTTTCAAGATTGCTGTGGCTATTTTGGGTCTTTTTTGTTTCCATATGAACTTTTGAAGTATTTGTTCTAGTTCTGTGAAATATATCGCTGTTATTTTAATGGGGATTGCATTGAATCTATAGATTGCTTTGGGTAGTATAGACATTTTAATGATGTTCTTCCAATCCATGAACAATGTATATGCTTCCACTTTTTTTATATCTTCCTCTATTTCTTTTTTCAATGTCCTGTAGTTTTGTGCAAATAGATCCTTTACTTCTTTGGTTAAGTTTATTCCTAGGTATCTTAATTTTTTTGCCACAATGGTAAATGGGATTGTTTTTTTAGTTTCTGTTTCTGTGTGATCATTATTAGTGTATAAAGATGCTCACGATTTCTGGGTGTTAATTTTGTATCCTGCTACCTTACCAAATTCGTTTATTAAATCTAGTAGATTTTTGATGGAGTCTTTAGGGTTTTCTATGTACAATATCATGTCATCTGCAAATAATGACAGTTTCACTTCCTCCTTTCCAATTTGGATCCCTTTTATTTTTTTTTGTCATGTCTAATTGCTGTGGCTAAAACTTCCAGTACTATGTTAAATAAGAGTGGCGAAAGTGGGCATCTCTGTCTTGTTCCTGTTCTTAAGAGAAATGCTTTTAGTTTTTGCCCATTGAGTATGATGTTGGCTGTAGGTTTTTCATATATGGCCTTTATTATGTTGAGATATGATCCCTCTATTCCCACATGGCTGAGTGTTTTTATCAGAAATGGGTGCTGGCCTGGCCAGTGTGGCTCAGTGGTTGAGCATCGACCCATACACCAAGAGGTCGCCTGTTCTATTCCAGGTCAGGGCACATGCCCAGGTTGTGAGACAGATCCCCAGTGGGGGGGATGTGGGAGGTGGCCAGTCCATGTTCTCTCTCATCAATGTTTCTGTCTCTCTCTCCCTCTCCCTTCCTCTCTCTCTAAAATCAATAAAGAAAAAAAAAAGAGCCCTGGCCAGTTTGGCTCAGCGGTTGGAGCATTGGCCCGCGGACCAGAGAGGCCTGGGTTCGGTTCCCACTAAGGGCATGTACCTCGGTTGCAGTTTGTCCCCAGCCCCGGTTGGGATTGTATGGGTGGCAACCACTCGATGTGTCTCTCTCACATCAATGTTTCTCTCCCTCTCTTCCTCCCTCTCTCCCTCCCACTCTATCTGAAGATAAATGCAAAAAAAAAAGAAATGTCTTCAGGTGAGGATAAAAAAAAGAAAAATGGGTGCTGGATTTGTCAAATGCTTTTTCAGCGTCTATTGATATGATTGTATGGTTTTTATCTTTCATTTTGTTTATGTGGTGTATCACATTTATTGATTTGAGAATATTGTGCCAGCATGGCCATTTGATTTTAACAAAGATGCTATTAAGGAAAGGAAATCTTTTCAACAAATAGTGTTGGAACAACTAAATATCCATATTTTTAAAAAAGAACTCTGACTCTTCATGCCATAAATAATATGGATTATTGACCTAAATATGATAATTACTAATTAATTATACACTTTCTAGAAGCAATCACAGGAAAATATCTTGGGAATGGGTAAAGGTGTTTTGGATAGTTCACCAAAAGGAATAATCATAAAAGAAAAAATTGGTGTTATACTTTATCAAGAACTTTTGCTCACCAAAAGACACAATTAAGAAAATGCATAGGCAGCCCTGACCAGTGTAGCTCAGTTGGTTGAGTGTCGCCCCATGCTCCTAAAGGTCGCCAGTTTGATTCCCAGTCAGGGTACATACCCAGGTTGTGGGTTTGATCCCTGGTTGGGATGAGTACGGGAGACAACAGATTGATGTTCCTCTCACATAGATGTTTCTCTCTCACATCGATATTTCTCCCTCTCCCTTCCTCTCTCTCTAAAATTAATAAAAACATGTTTTAAAAAAAGGAAATGAATAGGCTGGTCACATAA
The DNA here is from genome assembly GCA_030848825.1 of Tadarida brasiliensis. Classification (NCBI taxonomy): domain Eukaryota; kingdom Metazoa; phylum Chordata; class Mammalia; order Chiroptera; family Molossidae; genus Tadarida; species Tadarida brasiliensis. The sequence continues at coordinate 69,322,817 of CM061260.1, forward strand.
TAGGAGAAAATATTTGCAAAATATATTTCAGACAAAGGACAAGTATCCAGAAGATATAAATAACTCAGAATATATAAAGATTTTATATAAGTCAATAATTAAAAGACAAACAACCTAATTAAAAATGGCAAAAGTTATGAGCAGACAGAAGATCTATAAATGGACTTAATATGCACATAAAAGTAATAATAATAGTCATCAAGAAATAAAAATTAAACTATACACTATATACCCACCAGAATTGCTAAAATTAATGGGCTGACAAAACCCACTGTTAGTGAGGTTATGGAGCAAACAGAAGTCTTCTACATAGTGAGTAGGAATGCAAAATGGTCTTGTCACTCTGGAGAAAGTAGTTAAATGTTCTCATTTAAGTCTTTTTGTGGATATAGTCTTTAATTTCTCTTGGATAAATAAATACTTAGAGATGGAACTGCAGGGTATATGATAAGCAATTCTACTCCCAGATATTTGCCCACACAAAGACTTATACAAGAATGTTCATGGCTAGCAGCTTCATTCATAATAGCCAAAACATGGAAACAGTCCAGGTGTCCATCAACAGAAAAATGAATAAGCAAACTTTTAAATTCACACAGTGTTACATATTTCTACTCAGCAATAAAAAGTTACAAACTGGATGAGTTTTTAAAATGTTATGCTGAGTGAGAGCTTGACAAAATAGAATTTTCAATTAATATGTTATAATGTTCTGTGGTTAAAAAAAAAGAGAACACTGGTTGCCTCTCTGGGAAGAGGGAAGGAAAGGATTAGGAAGAGTCATGAGAGAACTTTTCTCTGGTGATATACCTTGATAAGGGTTGGATCAGTGCATTTGTAAAAACTCATTGAATATTACATTTTATATTTATGCATTTTATTATGTGTAAGCTTTATCTCAAGAGGAAAAAAAGTTTTTTGTTAATCCTTACCTGAGGATATTTTTCCATTGATTTTTTTAGACAGAGTGGAAGTTGGGGAGGGGGGAGAGAGAGAGAAAGAAACATCGATATGAGAGACACATTAATTGGTTGCCTCCTGCACAACCTTGACAGGTGCCGGGGATCGAATGTGTAACCCAGGTACATGCCCTTGACCTGGAATCAAACCCATGACCCTTCGGTCCAAAGGCCAATGCTCTAACTGCTGAGCCAAACCAGCCAGGACAGGAAAAATTTTTTTAAAAGATGTTATTTTAGCCCTGGCTGGTGTGGCTCAATGGTTGGGTGTTGTCCCATGCACTGAAAAGCTCCTGGTTTGATTCCCAGTCAGGACACGTGACCCGGTTGTGGCTAGAGCCCCTGTAGGGGGCGTGCAGGAGGCAGCCAATCAATGTTCCACTCTCACATGGATTTTTTTTCTCTCTCTATCCTCTCTCTCTCTTCTCTCTCTCTCTCTCTCTCTCTCTCTCCCTCTCCCTCTCTCTCTCTCTCTCTCTCTCTCTCTCTCTCTCTCTCCCCCTTCCTCTTTCTCTAAAAATCAACTTAAAAATCCAAAAACCTGTTATTTTAGGTCCTGGCCTGATAGCTCCATTGGTTAGAGTGTTATTCCAATATGCCAAGGTTGTGGGTTCAATCCCTGGTCAAGGCACATACAAGAAACAAGCAATGAATGCGTAAACAACTGGAACAACAAAATCACTGTTTCTCTCTCAAAAAACACATGTGATTTTAATGCAGGTGATCTGAAGACCACACTTTGAGAACTATTTGGTTTAACTAATTTTCAGAAATAATCCTTTCTTGCCATGAAAAGTAATTCATAGATTACTAATGTAACATTTTGAAGTTGTTCTTTAAAAATTCATGGCACTATCAATGTAAGAGTGTCCAAACCTGCAGAGAATTTTTAATGAGATTATTTGAGCCAAACTGAGGACATGCCAGGATGCAAGATCTCAAATGCTGTGGAGAATGACAGTTTTGCAGTTATTTTATACATTTGGTATTAAGGAGGGAATATCAGATTACATGAAGATGGGAGAAAGCAAGGCAAGGAATTCACTGATTGGATTACTGTAGAGTTAACGAGACTGTGTCCTCCCTTTAGGGTGGTTATTCTTCAGAGGGGTCTGAAGGAGAATTTCCTGGCATTTCCAAGGTGTGTTAATGTAGATTCACAAGAACAATAGACAGAGCTTGTCTAAGGCAAAGATAAACATTGTATAGGCCTAGGGCATGACTACCCGCGTGACCTGCCCAGTTAGGAATTTATGAGATCACCCTGTTCAGTTACTTTCCCTTAGATCACAGAGCCCCTTTTTTGTCCACAGCACTTTAAATATTTTAAAGGCTATATTTGTGTATAGTTATATAAATATTGTATGAAAAGTATCACTTCCTTATTAGAAGATTAATAAGTGGACAAGGATTTGTGACAATATTATATAGTTCCTTATTCTAATAATTTTTTTTAAAATTCTCATCCAAGGATATTTTCCCATTGATTTTTAGAGAGAGTAGAAGGAAGGGAAGGTGAGAAAGAAACATCCATGTGAAAAAGACACACTGATTGGTTGCCTCCTGCATGACCCCAACTGGGGCCGGGGATCAAACCTACAACTCAGGTATATGCTCCTAAACGGAATTGAACCCACAACCCTTCAGTCCTCAAGCCAACACTCTAACCGCAGAGCCAAACTAGCCAGGGATAAATGTTCTTTTTTAATATCAGGAATGGAATTTTAACATCAGGAGGATTTGGACATGGAAGTAACTTTGCATTAAATTAGATGTCATTGAATTGGTTAAAATATGGTTTGAGATGGATATTTATAGTGATGTTTAGTAAACTAGATGTTTTAAATATGCCTTTTCCAGCTGAACTGCTGGCTTTCACCATGGTGCAATGAATGCGTTTATTTATGTGATAGGCTTTTAGTGTCCTTTACTTTAAGATCCTAAGTGATCAGAAAATTAAAAGTTGTACTTCATGTTTCTTAATCGTAGCATGAATCTGCAAACTTTCAAAAGTGCTGCAGGAGAACAACTGGAACTTGATACTAATGACCAAATGTTGACTCATGGGTATGAGGCAAATCTGACCTTCCTGGTTTATAGATAAAATTATGTGGTCAACTGTCAGTCCACATCCCAAATAATCTCTCCTACAATAAGATATTAGAGATGCCTGAAATTTCACCACTTAAAGATATTTGCTTGTTTCCAAATTTTCCTGATAAGAATCATTTCGGGCACTTATTAAATTTCAGACCCCTCCCTGTATTAGAGATTGGAATTCCTTGCTTACAGACTGGTTCAGTGGGTCTGGAATGGGATGAGAATTTATTTGTATTTTTAACTACTACCTTCTAATAATTCTTATCAGGAATGTTTAGGAAATATTGCCCTAAAGTGGAGCTAAGTTTATCAAACATTTTTGCCCCCCCCCCAAAAAAAAAGATGAAGAAGAAGGCGGAGAAGAAAAGAAAAGAAAAAGTAAAATCACCTAGAGACCTTGCTGAAAATACAGATTCCTGGGCTCTACCCAGTGCTTCTCATTCCTCCGGGATGAAGCCCCCAAATCTACATGTTTTTAAAGCTGTGTTACCTGAGAGAAAAGATATATTTGATGTGAACCTTGAGAAGAGATTTATCTGCTAAGATGGACTCCCCATGGTCTACCAAGGGCCCAAATTTTATGAACAATAAGAGTCCAGTAGCCATTTGCTGACAGGGGCTCCTCATGTACTCTGTATACTGGGAAGAACTGCAGACTGAGCTGTGCACTGCAGGGAAACCCTGGTTTAGTCCTTCTGCCAATGGACTGAGACCTGCACTGTCCAATCAGAACTGCACAATTTGGATCTTCATTTACATAAAATGGACCTAATTGGGAACCTGGGTGGGAACTTTCACTATTGAAAAAAAAAAAAAACCAAAAAAAATTGTCCTCTCCTTTATCTTGGTGGAACACAATTTAGGTTGCTACCTGAATCTATCTCCTGGGCTGCAGCTCTTTTTGCTCAAATAAATGCTTTTAATTCTTTATTACAGCCTAAAATTAATTTTGGTTTATAGTGCTCATGCAGTGCACAGGTGTGAGTGCTGTCTTCCTAGTGTCACTGATTTGTGGAAGGTCCTTGAGTATAAGTTTTCAGTCACTCTGATGAAGGGGGGGGGCAGGAATAGGAGGTTGAAGGAAAGATAATTTTAGAATTAAGGACAGATCTTAGTGTAAGAGCCAGGTGGAGGACAAGGAGAACCTGAAGGATAGTGAGCATACCTAAGAGAAAGGGGAGAATCACCTGGGGACCGACCATCCAATAGCTGCAGCACTGCCGTCTTTGTGGGGTGGAACATGGGTAAGCCGTAGGAAAGTGACTTTTGAAAGCAACTACATTTATTACCTTGCAAGTGAAAGTCTGCCTGCATGCCATAGATTGCCAGTTCTTGTTTTACATGCTGCTATAAACATTTATTGGTTTTTCTCTTGTGTAGGAAGAAGAAAACATAACTTATAGACCATCTTCTGGCAGAAGATGATAGATTTGGATCATAAACGGGAGGCGTTAGAAGCCAGGAATCAAAAGTGAAGAAATTCTGCAAGCCCTTGGGTGAGAAAGGTGATGGATTTATTTACTCACCTGCCCCACATTGTCATTATATGGTTATCTAATGTGAGGGTGTTGCTTTTAGGCGGATATGTACCTTCACAGTGTAAGGGAGAAGGTGGAATAAGCTGCTGAAAATGGGTCTTAAGCACACATTTCTCCTTAGGCTGCTTCTGTCAGCAGTTCCTGTCATCACCTTCTCGGCATTCACTTGTACTATTTCCCAGGACCCTTCGCCTCCTTCCCAGGCTAAAGCCTTAACCTGAAATACCTCATTAATATTGATAGCTAACATTTATTGAATTCTTACTGCTAGACACCATGCTGTTGTGCTCTCCCTGCATTCTTTCCTTTCTTGAAACAGCCCAATGATCTGGATACTATGATTATGATCCATTTTATAGATGAAAAATGTGAGGTTCTGAGAGGTTATATAACTTGCCCAGGACCTCCCAGCCAGGAAGTGCAAGAAGCAGAGTTTACAGTGGTGCTGACTGCCCATTCCATACTTGCTGCCTTCTTTCCCTCAGAGAGAAAACTGCGGAGGCACACTTGCACGTCCTCCAGTGTACCAGACAGGCAGCCCGACTTGAAAGACCTCTTTGAAAGGTTGTCAATTCCTTAAAAGCATTTAAGTTTTCATTGCAGAATATTTGAAAATCAGAAAAGAGAAAGAAATCACCTGTAATATTGCTGACCTTATATAACTATAATTATTTTAATGTATTTGCTTTCAGGCTTTTTTGGTACACGTGTATATTTTCTTATAGTATATACATTCTTTGCTATCATATTTTAAATATGAATAGATTTTAATGACTATCAAATGATAACGTAAGACTTCTAGCAGTTTGAAATGAAAGAGTGAATGAATGAATGAATGAATGAATGAATGTTTGCTTTCATGTATGGAATATTGCACATTTGTCTGATTGTCACTTTTGTTTGTTCTGTGTTCAGAGAGGGGGTCTATTCTAGTTTAAATTTTGTATCATGAGCAAATATTATCATGAACAAAAACATGCACTCCCCACTCCAGTATGTTTTACCTGACTTTCCAAGTCTTGCTCAATCCACATCCCCTTTAAGCTTTTCTTGACTTTCAAACCCATAACACTGTTTCTCTACGCTAATCTTCTCAAGCACTTTCTGGCTACACCTCACATTTGATGATCATCTTGTTCTCCATCTGCTAGATATAACATTTTTGTCCTTTTTTCTTATACCTTTTTCTATCCCCAACACTTAATCCAGTGCTTTATTCATGATGTCACTTATATTTTTTTAGCATTTGATCTTCGAACCCAATTGCTATTAATCAATTTTTCTGAGATACTGGAATGATTTTAAACTTTTTGGTGTGTCTTTCCATGCCTTGTAGGTTCCTATCACTGTAACCATGCCAGAAATGACAGAGAATGGGACTCCTACAAAAAAGCAGCACAGGTATGTAGCACAGATAAAAAAAAGTTTCAGAAGATAAGAAGCAGAATTAGTCCCTACTTTGTTAAATAGGTAGTCCTTAGGGAACTTTCATTTGGATGCCTACAAAACCATTACTTTTCCAAAATATGTATGGATAAATAGAAATAGGTTTATGGAAAGGGGTACACAGTTAAAATTTACCGGTCCTTCTTATTCTGCCAGCAGTGTAACAAGTATAATACCAAATCTATTCTAAATGTTTAGTTTCTCCTGAAAATTTTACTTGCGTACAGGATTAGTCTTTGTAGATCCTAATTTCACTCAGGCTGAAGTCAGTTTGAATAGACATTTTGTGACATTAGAAACCATTAATGCCAATATGCATATCAGTATAATATTATTTCTGGTTCTTTGTATAACCCCCTTCTGGATTTCTAACATTTTGGCCAGTGTTTCTGCTTAAATTACATGGCCAATGCTTCCATTAATATTGAAATCTTTATTCTTGTTTCTTACCCAATAGCTGTTAGAGAATGTTAACGTACTGAGTAATAGTACCTGAAAGGGAAAAATCAATGTTTTTTAGTAGATTAGCTTTTAGGAAAATTTAAGGGTTTGGATAACCTAAGGTACATAACCGCAAAAGGTGGCTGAGACGCCCATTGTCAGTGCATGGGTGCTGGTGGCTGCCATACTTCCCTCCCTGGGGATTTCCAGGTTCCTCTCCACTTGTCTCTTTTACACACTCACCTCCACCTCAGCCTGGGTGCCAGGGCAGATATAAGAAATCACCTACTTGCCACATCACTTTGAGAGTTGACTACCTTTTAAATTATATTTTTCAAATAGTTTTCAGTGATTGATTTACTTCCTGACAAATGGCCTGTGGGTATGGAAGAATAGAGAATTGTACTTACTTTCAGGAATTGTAGATTCTAAATTTATATTGCTGTATCTGCAGTTTTCATACTATAATATATATTAAGAAAATTTTTCTTCAGATGGTTTCTTATTGATGCAACAAATATAAATTCACAAAATTTATTTTTATGGTTCTTAAAATATAAAGTGGTGAGAATGTTTTTCTATTATTTTCATGTTACTTTTATCTCCACTTTTTGTTTCAGAAAGAAAAACCGGGAGACACACAATGCAGGTAGAAACAACAATTTAAATTTTATTTGTTAACATTTTTGCATTCAAAATGAAATTATACTACAGTTGATTATAAGCTTTTATGCTACAAGTATAGACTCATTATTCATTTGTTTTAGGAAAGTATTTCTTTATTATTTTTAATTGACAAAACACCCTGCAGCTCATAAAGATGGCTTGCTTATCTTCTGATTTATTGTCTATTTAGATAATTTAAGGATTAATATACCCCTGGAGCTAGTGTTTTAAGTGATTTTACCCATTGAGTGATTTTAGTATTTTGAGTGATTCCAGATATACTTTTCCTAACTAGAATGAAGAGTATGTGTCTTTGCAGAAATTCCAGAGGGGGCTGGCTGCCTAGAGGAATAGGGAAGAGATGAGCAACAGGCTGTAGATCTTAAAGGTACTTGAAATGTGAATAGTCTTAAGTCAAATTGTGGAGTCCTCAATTATAGGAAGACATGTAGACAATAAATATTTAATTTTATCTCAAACATCAAAATTATAGGCTAAAGCCAGATAAACATTTATAAAAGTAATTGTTCATACATTTACAATTTGGTACATTTTATAAAATTTATTTTGCATCAGGGAGTTCACTGAGATCTAAAACAATTTAGAAGTTAATTTCTATTATCTATATTATGAGTGATATCTTCCTTTCCCTGAGGAAAGGACCCTGGGGAAAATTTTATCTATGGAGAGATGAGTTGAACACTGGTGGAATATTGCTATTTCCCAGAAGGGAATTTACTGCTTATGAATTTCCCTTTATCACTGTGGGTAAAGAGTCTGTAATGTTTTGTGTGGTTGTTTTTTTTTTACCTTCGCACATTACAAAATTTGCTCCTAGATAACAACAGATACTATTGTTAGAGAATTCAGAAGAAAGGTGAACTATATTTTATTGCTTTGCTTTTTTTTTGGCCGTGTGAGTTAAATCTAATCTTTTTTGGCTATATGACCTAAATGTTTTATTGGAGTCAACTGTCACATGGTGCCATAAATATGTTCTGATAGTAATTTATTGAGAGTGATTAGATATCATTGCAAAGGATGTCCTTACTGCTAGATTATAAAGCAAAAAGTCTATATTTTGCAAAGCAAAACCTACCTATGCTATAATCTGAAAGATCATCCTTTTAGAAGGACTGGAATCCTTTGTTAGACTTCAGGAAGGTTGTAGAAAATTTTCTAACAGAAAATAGCCAAGACTAATGTTTCTGCTAACAGTGTCTTGTAGAACTTATTTAAATCATCTCTTGTGTCCTCGTGATCCTTCTATACAACTTTTAAAGTTGTAGCACATAAACCTGGAACATTTCCCTGTTCATTGAGACATTGTCAGTTACCCAGTTTCTTGGATGGGAAAAATTCTGTGTGGCCAAAGTGAACAGCCCAGACCCCACTGAAAAGACCAAGCCATTGCCTTTTCTTGTCTATTTTAAATTATAACTAATAGCTGTTTCTATTCCACAAATGTCCTCTAGTCATCCTAAAAAGTGTTTTAAGGTTCTGTAATCTGTTTAGAAAGGTCTCATTTGCCCGTCTGCTATAAAGAGGCAAATTTCTAGTAACTTAGCTTATTAGTGGGTTCTTGAAATTTGGTTATTCAAATCTCTAGTATTTACTTGAAATATAATATGATAATTGCCTAACAGCAATGTAATATTAGCAGTTTCTATTTATAATTTGAATTTAGTTATTATAGATCTCATTCTTTAGAGTGCTAGCAAAAGTATTGCCTGTATTAATTTCCATAACACTAGACGTAAAATATGACATTCTTAGAAATCTTATTATAGTTAGTCTCAGTAGATACTATTTGATAAGATTTTCTTAGGTTTTTCTTTGCCTAAAATTTCTTTACCTAGGGAGAAAGAAGCAATTTGGCTGTAGGTTTGATAAATGGATTTTTTCCCCTCTCTAGTGGAGAGGCATAGGAAGAAAAAAATCAATGCTGGGATTACCAGAATAGGAGAACTGATCCCATGTTCCCCTGCGCTGAAGCAGGTAAGAAGTCCACTCATTTTTATTCATAACTTGTGAACAGATAATTCCCTGTTGTTTCTGTGCTCACAGTGATTATTTTTGTTCCCTGTCATGAATCGTTTTTCGGAGTTAATATTGCTTCATAATTTTTCATTTGCTTAATTTTTCATGTATCTATGTTTAATTCTTCCCACACTTCCAACAGTCTTCTAGGACAGTTTTCTGCATGATCAAATGGACCATATCATTTCTAGATCTTTAAGATCTTGAATTACTCAGTCCCATGGTTACATTTATATACGTATGTGCAGTTGTATTTACCAGGCATTTCTTTTCTTTTCTGCCATTCATGTTCTTTACTATCTTAAATGCTTACCTAGAATCTTCTAAGGATCTCTTCTTTATTTTGTTCTCCACGCCCTGTCAACCTCCGCTTAAATCTCAGCTTACTAAAGCTGACAGTTTTCCCTAATGAAGATATTTTTTTTTCTTTTGATAATGAGGATAAAGTGTGCTCACTGAAAACAAAACAATGAAAATGGAAACAATATGGAAAGCATAAAAAAGTTTAAAGAATAAATTGACATCCCACTCCCAAGTTATAATCACTATTAAAAATGTCATTACATTTTTAGACATTGCTTTATGATATATCTGTGTAGTTTCTTAACCTGTTTGTATTTTCACTCAGTGGTACACAGCAGACTTGGTTGGAGGTACCTATCCTCATGTGTTCGTCCAACATTTTAATGGTTATATAGTATTCCATCGTAATGGTGTATCATAATTTGTGTTAGATTTTTTTTTTAATTTATTTTTATTGTTGGCACTACAGATGTCCCCATTTCCCTGCCTTTGCGCACCTCCACCCAGCCCTCTGTTAGCCTTTTTAAATTAATTTTTTTGTATTATAGTATCTCATGGTTTTTATTATCATTTCCCTGAATCTAAAGAGGTTTGAAACTCGTTTGAAAAGCTATTTTCTTTTTTACATTTTAATTGAGTATTAGTATGTCCTCTTTTTATGTAGTGACTATTCTAGTTTTTGACCCATTTTTCTAGTGGGTTTTCTTTTTTAAAATTTTTTAAATTGAATTTATTGGGGTGACATTGGTTAATGCAATTGTATTTTTAATTAAATTCATATGTACACAAATTAATATATACATACACAGCAAACAGCACTAAGAAGCTCAAAACAACAAACATTAATCTCCTCTCTGCTGCTTCTCAATTCTAATTAGGCAGTCATTCTCAACTGCTTCTTCTGGTATTTACCTTTCTGTTCCAAAATAACTTGCTTATATTACTCTATCTTATTTTCCATTTTATGTATTAGCTGTTGGCTTCCTATTATGCTTTTCCTTTGGCTTTCCCTTGTCTAATCCTCCCAATATAATTCTACTACAACTTTTCTTTTTTTAATCCTCACCAGAGGTTATGTTTATTAATTTTAGAGAGAGAGGAAGGGAGAGAGAGAGAGGCATTGATGTGAAAAAGAAACATCAGTTGGTTGCCTCCTGGATGCTCCCCGACCAGGGATTGAACCCGAAACCTAGGTATGGGCCCTGACGGGAATTGAATCTGCTACCTTTTGGTGTACGGGTGATGCTCCAACCAACTGAGCCACCCGGCCAGGGCTGTACTACAACTTTTGATTAAATTGGCATTTAGTTTTTATGTCATTAAGACGGTCTAAATATTGTTTATGGTTGAGCCAAGGAGAGTACTATATTATGTTTCACTTCATATGTAAGTTTTGTTTATTTGGAATTAATAATTGCCTCATTGTTTTACATTTGCTTGATTTTCCGTATACCTCTCTTTAATTTTTTCCACACTTCCAACTGTCTCTTGGTGCAGTTTCTACATGGTCAAACGTACCACATAATTTCTATTTTCCCTTTGAGTCTTTACTTCTGGAACCCTCTACCCTTCCTTTTCAGTCTCTCAATTGGTCAGTGTCCTCCAGCTCTTCTGTTTTAATTTCAGCTGTCATATTTTTAATTTCTAAGAGTCTTTTTTTTTTCTTATTCTTTTTGTTTCTTTTCATGCCACATGTTTGTTTCATGGAGACAATATCATCTCTTCTCTGAGAATGTTACAGGTTTTTTTTTTTTTTTAAGTTTCTTCTATTTTCTGTGTTGACATCGTTTTTCTTCTGATTTCCACCCCCCCCCCCACCTTTGTCTTGATGTTTTGTCTTTCTTTGTGGAGACTTTCCTGAAATGTTTAGTGATACTTAGTTATCTTTCAATTTGAGAATGAGGCATTAAAGAGCTAATTGAGCCCTGGCCGATTTGGCTCAGGGGTTAGAGCATCAGCCTGCGGATAGGAGAGTCCTGGGTTCAGTTCCCGCTAAGGGCGCGTATCTTGGTTGCGGTTTGTACCCGGCCCTGCTTGGGGTTGTGTGGGTGGCAACCAGTCGATGTGTCTCGCTCACATTGCTGTTTCTCTCTCTCTCCTCCTCCCTCTCTCCCTCCTGCTCTATCTGAAGATAAATGCAAAAAAAAAAAAAAAATGTCCTCGGGTGAGGATAAAAAAAATAAAAATAAGAGCTGATTGACTAGGCTTGTCTGTTGGTGGCCCTTGACTGTTGAGTAATTAGTTGGTAAAGTAGTGTTGCTGCAAAATTCAAAAATATCAGTATTTGTAGGCTTTTTGTTTTGTGGGTAGCTATTAATTTTATTTTATTATTTTATTATTTTTTATTTTTTGGTACGTGCCCCTAGCGGGAACCGAACCCGGGACTCTCTTGTCCGCAGGCCGATGCTCCAACTGCTGAGCCAAACCGGCCAGGGCAGTAGCTATTAATTTTAAAAATTATTTTTTTTAATCCTCACCCGAGGATATTTTTCCATTTATCTTCAAATAGAACAGGAGGGAGGGAGGGAGGGGGAGAGAGAGAGAGAGAGAGACAGACAGACAGACAGACATTGATGTGAGAGAGAGACATTGATTGGTTGCCTCCCGAATGACCCCACCCAGGGCTGGGGATGAAACCGCAACCGAGGTACGTGTCCTTGGCCAGAATCGAACCTAGGACTCTTTGGTCTGTGGGCCGATGCTCTAACTGCTGAGCAAAACTGGCCAGGGTGCTATTAATTTTTTATTTTATTTTCCAGAACAGAATCTTTCAGCCCTGTACCTAGGCGTGGGAACGATGGGAAGAGTGTGAGGCTAGTTGCCATTGTTCTGGAAGCTGGGTCCGAGAACTGAGTGCTCTAGGGTCTCAGGCTTCAGGAGGCAGAGTTTTACTTCACCCTCGTTTTTACTCTGGAGCTTCATCATGTTCACTTCTGTGCCAAGTATCCCTGAGGCTGAAATTCTCTGGTTACATGTCACAGAAAACAACCTTGTCTTCTGTGGTTGGGACAGAAAGGGGAAGTCGTCCAGCTGCACTGAATGTGTGGGGGTTGGTTCTTATTACTGCATAAGAAGAATCTTTCCACCAGTCCCCTCCGTTTTAACCCCATACCTCTCACCCCACCTTCTCTGGTAGCTGGAGCTTCCCAGTCCTGAACCTCCAGGCTTTTGGAGGGAGGGCCAGATCAACTTGCTCGCTTCACAACACGGTCTCCCTTGGGAAGGTCTCACACTCTAGTTTCTTTTCATTCTCCCCCACAGGGTGGTATTTAGTCTTGCGTAAATGTGATTTTTACTCTTTTTTAAAAACGTACTTTCTGTTTCTTTAACACAATAACAAACTTAAGGGCAGATATTGTGTCTTCTGACTGTTTTTCTTCCTCCACATCACAATGTATAGTAGCTGCTCAGTAAATATTTGTGTTTGCCTAGTAAAATCTTATTTTCCTGCTTTCATTCCTGTGAGTTTCTGTGAAAGGAAACCATAATCATTTTGCTTTGTTGGAGTCTTAGAATGTGCAATGGAAGTCACTATTTGGCTCCCAGAAGCTGAATAGATTAAGATTTTCTTCACTGTTGCTACACATCCCCACCCCCGTCGGTAGGAGAGAGACAGTAAGCAGGCACTATAAGGTTCTCCCTGTGTCTTGACTCTTGACTTAAGAAAGGACAATATCAGTTTTCTCTCTCGAAAGTGTTTCCTGGGTTACTTTGGGTCTTTTTTGGGACTCAGTCTAAGGAGCCCAGAATTCTGTCTTGCTGAACCAAAGCCCTAAATCACAGATTCCTACATGAAAAGAGCTGTCTGATAAAGTACTGGAGATATTTAAAAATGTGCACACGGGGTAGAAGTTAAACATGTACTGCAACATTTTTAAAAATAATTTATTTTAATTTTCAATTGCAGTTGGCACTGCAACATTTTTAATAGCTGAAGAATAAAAAACTGAAATGCCTCTCATATAGCTTAAATATACATCAGTAATAGACTGGTAAATAAAATTAATACAGCCTTCAGAAATTGTAACATAGATATAGATATCTAAATGCTATATAGAAGTGTCTCCAAGATATAAAGTAACTTCTATCTAAATTTAAAAATACACGCGCCCGCACACACACACACACACACACACACACACACACATTGGCATAGAATATTCTGGAAGGGTACACAAGTAACTTTAATTTACAGTGGTTGCCTCTGGGAAGGGGTCTGGAAGGTTAAAGCCAAAAGGAATGTTAATTTTCATTATATATCCCTTCAGATTATTTACATTTCTTTGCCATATGCACATAATGTATTTTTTTATTTATTTTTTTATTACAATTTTTTTTCCTTTATTGATTTTAGAGAGAGAGAGGAAGGGAGAGGGAGAGAGAGATAGAAACATCAGTGAGAGAGAACATTGATTGGCTGCCTCCCGCATGCCCCCCAGTGGGGATTGGGCCCACAACCTGGGCATGTGCCCTGACCAGGAATCGAACCAGCGACCTCTTGGTGCATGGGTTGATGCTCAACCACTGAGCCACACCGGCTGGGCTATTTTTTATTTTTAAAATTGTTTATTAAGAATAAAGAATTGGCCCTGGCTGGTTTGGCTCAGCAGTTAGAGCTTCGGTCCTCGGACCAAGGGGTTGCGGGTTTAATTCCCATCAAGGGCATGTACCTGGGTTGCAGGTTTGATCCTCGACCCTGGTAAGGGTTGTGTGGGAGGCCGCCAGTCGATGTGTCTCTCTCACATTGATGTTTTTCTCTCTCTCTCTCTCTTCCTCCCTCCCTTCCACTCTAACTGAAAATCAATGGAAAACTGTCCTAGGATGAGGATTAAAAAAAAAAAAAAAAAAAGAATAAAGAATTGCCCTGGAGCTGTCTGGGAAGAAAAGCTCCTTCTCTAGGCTTGAATAAAAAATTGTCAGTCATTTTGGCGATACTGGCTTGGATGCCCAAAGCTGTCTAAAGCTGTGGAGGAAAAGACCAGGAGAACTTTCAGAGAGAGGAAGAGAGAGAGAAAACATCAATGTGAGAAACCTCTATGTGAGAGAGAAACATCCATCAGCTGCTCACACCCTGCCTGGAGATCAAACCTGCAACCTAGGAAAACCTGCACCAGCAATTCAGACATGGCATACGTGAAGTCCATGTTCCGGGAAGTTCTTCCAAAACAAGGGCAGCTGTCTGTGGAAGGTATAACCACAATGGTGCTGTGTAAACCCAAACTTTTACCTTTAAAATTTCTGACTTTGGAGAAACTGGAGAAAATGCAACAAGCAACACAAGAAACAATTCGCCTTGCCCGGCCGGTGTGGCTCAGTGGTTGAGCATCGACCCATGCACCCAGAGGTCGCCGGTTCGATTCCTGGTCAGGGCACATGCCCACATTGTGAGCCCAACCCCCCCAGTGGGGGGCATGCAGGAGGTGGCCAATCGATGTTCTCTCTCATCGATGTTTCTGTCTCTCTCTCCCTCTCCTCCTCTCACTCTAGAATCAATAAAGAAAAAATATTAAAAAAAAAAAAAAGAGTTCGCCAACAAGAAATGGCAGAAAAGGAACAATGGTAAATAACTCACTAATAACTTAGCACTTCTACCAAACACCCTACCTTCCTTACTATTAACAGTAGCTCGAAAATAATCCACCTGTATGCTGAAAGTATGTTAATAAAACTGATATTCATATAGATAATGTAAAAAAAGCCAAGACTAATGAAATTTGTATGGTGAATTTAAACACTCTGGTTGTATTGAATATAAGACATAAAAACTAACCCCACCCCACCCCCGCCAAAAAAAAAAAAAAAAAATTGCCCTAGTCAGTGTGGCTCAGTTAGTTGAGCACTGAAAGGGTGCTGGTTCCATTCCTGGTCAGGGCAGTTGCCCAGGTTGTGGGCTCAATTCTCGGTCAGGGTACGTGCAGTAGGCGGCCGATCCATGTTTCTCTCTCTCTCACATCAATGTCTCTCTCTCTCTCTCTCAAATAAATAAAAATGTATTTAAAAATAAAAGAATAAAGAATAAAGCAACACTTTGACATAAAATACGATCTTTTAGAAAAGCTCAGCAAACAAATATATTGGGAGCATGACACCAAAACTCAATCAAGTGACATTGTTTTCTCAACCTAATATTTGGAATAGTTGGTAGTTGTGGTTGACAGAGTAAAGAATAACATTACAATCTAAAATCTTTAAGTGGTTTTGAAGGCCCTCATTGGCCTCTTCTTTTACTACTCTTCTCCTGTGTGCTTTACTCTAGTCGGCTCACCTCCTTACTGTTCCTCCACACACCAGACACAGCCCTGCCTGAGGGCTTTGGCTCTTGCTGATGCTGCTACCTGAATTCTCCTCCCCCAGATACCTATAAGCCATACCCTTCCTTGTACCTCCTTCCGGTTTGTGCTTAAGTGTCACCTTACAGAGAGGCCTTCATTTGGGGGCTGCTATAAGACAGATAACACAGACTAGGTGGTTTAAACAACCAGAGTTTATTTCTCACAGCTCTGGGGGCTGGGAAGTCCAAGATCAAGGTGCCAGCCAGTTCGGTTCCTGGTGTAGGCTCTCTTCCTGCTCATGTCCTCACATGACACAGAGAGAGAGCAGTCACTTCTCTCATGACTTTTCTTCTAAGGGCATCTCATCTATGAGGGATCTACCCTCATGACCTAATTATCTCCCAAAGGCCCAACCTCCAGATACCATCACAGCTGGGGTTTGAGTTTCAACGTAAATTGTAGGGGAACACAGACATTCAGTTCATACATGGAGTAATTTCTGTCATCTCTCTGGCCCCTCCTTACTCTGCTTTAGTTTTTTCCACAATACTTACCAAAGATCAGGAACCTTTTCTGTTTTGTTTATTATATCCCTAGTGCCTAGGACAGAGCCTGACACATAGTACATACTCAGTAAATACTTAGTAAATGAAAGATGAACAGTAGAAGCTTTTGAATATGGTGCATTTAAAAAATTTAAAAGATACATATCACATAGATGTGATAAAACCAATGCTTGAGGTTTCTTCTGGCAAGTTCTTACCTTTCGGTGAAACTTTTAAATGATTAATTTTCTTTGGCAGAGCAAGAATATGATCCTGGACCAAGCCTTTAAATATATAACAGAATTGAAAAGGCAAAATGATGAACTCCTGCTTAACGGAGGAAACAATGAACAAGGTAAATATTTTTTCTTACTTTTTTTTTCCTTCAGTGTTCATGCCTTTGTGTCACAGTGCAATTTATATTAGGGTACAAAGGCTTTTTTGCCCACAGACATTATTAAGACCATGCATTTGTGGGTCTGGGAGAATAGTGTTGCAGATAAATTCATCTTAGTTTACCTCTTTTCCCCTTCTGTGAGCAATTCTAATCTTGCAGACATACATGACTTTGATTTTGGACTTGTCTGTGTTTTTTGTTGTTGTTTGTGTTTTTTTTTTATATCCTCACCCGAGGACATTTTTCCATTTTTTTGTTCAGATAGAGTGGGAAGGAGAGAGAGGAAGAGAGAGAGAGAGAAACATCGACGTGAAAGGGACACATCGAGTGGCTGCCTCCCGCACGACCAACCAGGGCCGGGGACAAATTGCAACCGACGTATGTGACCCTAGCGAGAACCGAACCCCAGTCTCTCTGGACCACAGGCTGACACTCTAACCGCTGAGCCAAACCTGCCAGGGCTTGTCTGTGTTTTTCATGTTTGCTTAACTCATGGTATAAATAATGCTGGATCTCCTTTATTCTAGTTGGATCTTCCAGCTAGGGAAGCCCATAAATGATATAGGGGGGAATCCTGCTCAGTGTAACTTAAAAACAAGACAAAGCTATACCTGTGCCAAGACTTAACTATGAGTTTACTCAAAGGCCAAACACTCAGTTCACGATTGTTTATATTACATGTAACGTTTGCATCAGACTGCCTGATCATTGAATGATATTTGATCTTTAGACTGAGGGAATCTTTTTATGTTATCAAATTAGTTCTTTTTTTCCACTTGAACTGAAGAATGGGTTTCCTTCTAACAGCTGAAAAGAAAAATATCACAGGCAAGTATAAAGCTCAGAGTGGTAGGCCAGTTTGAATTGTCCTTTATTTATGGCTCTGACAAGAACAGAGAGAAATTCCTGCAACAACTCAGAAGGTCACATTAAAAGGAGAGAAACAAAGGCAGAATTTGTGGAGGTGGGGGCAATGCTGGGCTGTGTTTATAAGAAGGGTGAAGGATATTGGAAAGCATATTCGAAAGGTCAGCCTTCAGAATTTGCTTGTTTACTTTCAGTTAGATAACAACTTATCCCCTCAGCTAGGTCAGCTGTTTTTCATAGCCCAGGCCCTGTTTATGATGCTGTCAGGTAGTGAGATACATAATATGTTTGGTTACCATTCTGAGGCACCCCATAAAAGGGATGTTAAGGCTAGAATGATGTGTAGTCTTTTTTAAAAAAATGTTTTTCTTTATTGTTTAGAGAGAGAGGAAGGGAGATGGAAACATTGATGAGGAGAACATCGATTGGCTGCCTCCTGCATGCCCCGCACTGGGGATCGAGCCCATAACCTGGGCATGTGTTCTGACCGGGAATCGAACCGGCGACCTCTTGGTGCATGGGTTGATGCTCAGCCAGTGAGCCACACCAGCCGGGCAAGATGTGTAGACGTTTCTAGTGAGGGTTTTGGTTTCACAGCCCAGAGAATGAGGCAGTCAAGTTACCTGAGGGAAAAGGGAAACTATTGAAGAAACACAACTTGCATGGGGCTCAGGAAAAGCTGAACAGCCAGGCCGGGGGTTGGAGCAACAAGTGAGGCAGCTTCCGTGTGACTGTTGTCACCTCTGTCGTCACCCTTCCTTTGGTTCTTTTTCTGTGCATCTGCTCTCTCTTCTTTTCATCTCCCAGCATTTCCTTCACATACTCACCATGCACGTGTAGCCGAGAACAGTGGTCAGAGCAATGGCCGTGGGAGTCAGTCCCACCTGGGTTTGTGTCTCGGTTTCATTCGTCATTCAGTACCTCTCGCCAGTTACTTGATCTCTCCAAGTCTCAGTTTCCTTATCTTAAAATGAGGATAACCATAGCATCTGTCTGGTTGGTTTTAGACAAATTATGTAACTACTCTGAGCCTGTTTCTCACATCTGAAAATCGTGATGACGATAGGTAGTTCCCATCTCGTGGTTGTTATGAGAGTAAAAGAGGTAATTCTGGTAAAGTGCTTAAAGTCTGGGACAGAGTCAATGTTTGATAACTGTTATCTGTTATGGTTGTTATTGTTGTTATTAAGTGAGACAATGAATGAAAAGTGAGACAAAAAATGAAAAGGCATATAGTAAGTGTGCAGTAAGTGAGAACAACCATTATTATTTGGTCCATAATAATTTTTAAATTTCTAATGTCTATGGCACATGGCATCTTTTTTCTGTGTCTCCTAGTTTAAATATCTGAGGGAAATAATCTGCTAGTCTCAGCTCATCCTTGTCAGGATAGAACTGTTCATTTCAGGCACCTCATAGGGCCTTGGTAGAGGGAGTGGGGGGAGTACCCACCCCTATGGCAAGGCAGGTAGGAATGGATGGGGTCACGGAGCATAAATAGCAGCAGCCCAGGCAGCTCTGTTCGTGAGATCCATGGGTGAGGCTGTCTCCCTCAGAAAGGAACAGGGTGTGACAGATGTCTTCATTACTCAGTAGCATGCACACATTGGCCCTGCCAAGGAAAATGCAGGTTCCATTGTTGACGCTTTCCTCCGTGCTCTCCCACTTTCCTTCTTACAGGTTCTGCTTGGTCTCTGTTGTTTCAAAGGGTCGATTAGAAACTAATTTAAAGTCATTTATAAAAGAGGTGATCTGTTACCACCTTAAGTAATGTTAGTTATTGTAGCATTTAAAGGCTGTTATATTGATATTCAGTGTTATTTTCCTAGTATGTTACCATGGTATCAATATGTCTTCCCTTGCTTTACTTTTGTAGCTGCCCTATCAGGAAGTTTTGAATTGGGAATTTTTTGCTTGTTTGTTTATTTATTTATTTTTTTTTATCCTCACCCGAGGACATTTTCCCCCCCATTTTTGTTCAGATAGAGTGGGAGAGAGAGAGAGAAACATCGACGTGAAAGGGACACATCGAGTGACTGTCTCCCACATGACCCCAACTAGGGCCAGGGACGAATTGCAACCAAGGTGCGTGCCCTTGACCAGAATCAAACCCGTGACTCATTGGTCTGCAGGCCGACGCTCTAACCGCTGAGCCAAACCGGCCAGGGCATGAATTGGGAATTTTAAGATTTCTATATTATTAGTAATTTTTGACCTTTGAGTTGTTGACCTTTAAATATATATACTTTAAAAATATAGGATAGAGGTTTGAGATACCATTCTAAAAAGAAGAAAGAGCTTGTATTAGGAAATAGCTGAAGATTTTCAATTGAGGTATTTAGAGTGCTAGAGTTAGATTTCAGTAGTTTTAGCATAGTTCTTAAGTTATTGTAAATACTGACATCTACAGGTAATTGTTTCTTTCTTTTTTTTTAATATTGTAGCTGAAGAAATTAAAAAGCTACGTAAACAACTGGAAGAAATTCAAAAAGAAAATGGCCGATATATTGAATTACTGAAAGCTAATGACATATGCTTATATGATGATCCCACAATCCACTGGAAAGGAAATCTTAGAAACTCAAAGGTCTCTGTTGTTATTCCCAGTGACCAGGTTCAAAAAAATATCATTGTTTATTCCAATGGGAGTCAGCCTGGTGGAAACAGCCAGGGAACAGCTGTTCAGGGGATAACCTTTAATGTTGGTCATAATTTACAAAAGCAAACTGCCAATGTGGTGCCAGTACAGAGGACTTGCAATCTTGTGACTCCTGTGTCTATTTCTGGAGTTTATCCTTCTGAAAACAAGCCATGGCATCAGACCACAGTTTCTGCATTGGCTGCCAACCAGCCTGTTCCTCTTTGTCTTCCGGCTACCGTTCCTGCTCAAAATATTCTCGAGCTTGCCACGTCCGAGAGCGAACCGAGTGTGCTTGGTGCCACTGGTGGCTCCCTGGTTGCTGTTCCCGCTGGGCCTGAACCTCACCAGCATCGTTCGTTGCACACAAGTCTAAATGATCAAAATTCTTCGGAAAATAAGAATGGGCAAGAGAACCCCAAATTATTGAAGAAAACGGTCCCTTGTACCACAAGCGTCCCCTCTAGCTCCTCAGCAGCTGCCACTAAAGTGAACCATGGAGGCAAGTCCTGCCCGAGCATACAGGATTTCAGAAGCGATTTGCAGACCACCTTCGTTGTTTCAGTTACCACCACAGTCTGCTCCCAGTCTCCCAGATCTGCAGGGGATTCTTGTCCAGTGAGTATCAGCAAGGGTGCAGACTCAGTAAGCGTTACCGCAGTGGTGGCCCCATCGGCCCCTGGAGGAGGGAAGACCACCACTCCTGTAAGCAGTCTTTCTGCAAACCCGTTGGATAATGGTTGGACTCTTTCTTGTTCTTTGCCTTCTTCAGCTGTTAGTGCTTCAGATTTGAAAAACATTAATAGCCTTACCCGGATTTCCTCAGCTGGAAACACACAGACAACGTGGACTACTTTGCAACTGGCAGGAAACACTGTTCAGCCCTTAAGCCAGACACCATCTTCTGCTGTGACTCCAGTAGTAAATGAGTCTGGGACTAGCCCTACCACAACCATGCACAGTAGACAGGTGGCTGCAGGCGTCAACCTGAATAATTCCTTTCCAGCAGATGGGCAGCCAGTTGAGCAAGTAGTTGTAACCTTGCCTTCCTGTCCATCTTTACCTATGCAGCCGCTAATTGCCCAGCCGCAAGTGAAATCTCAGCCCCCCCAAAATATCCTTCCATTGAATTCAGCAATGCAAGTGATTCAGATGGCTCAGCCAGTGGGGACAGCCGTTAACGCAGCTCCAGCTAATCAAAATGTTATCATTCTTCAGCCACCCAGCACCACTCCATGCCCAACAGTGATGCGGGCAGAGGTTCCCAATCAGACCGTAGGTCAACAGATAGTAATCATACAGGCAGCTAATCAGAATCCTTTGCCACTCCTCTCAGCTCCACCTCCTGGTTCAGTTCGACTCCCTGTCAATGGAGCCAATGCTATAATAGGGTCTAACTCAGTGCAAAACATTTCGACCCCACAGACTTTTGGCGGAAAGCATCTTGTCCACATATTACCAAGACCTTCATCTTTATCAACATCTAATTCAACACAGACTTTTTCTGTTACCATGTCGAACCAACAACAGCCTCAAACCATTTCTTTAAATGGACAGCTCTTTGCTTTGCAGCCTGTGATGTCTTCATCAGGAACTACAACCCAAAACCCTATGCAAATTATTCAACCCACCACCAGCGAAGATCCAAATACCAATGTTGCCCTGAATACATTTGGCGCTTTGGCTAGCCTCAATCAAAGCATATCACAGATGGCTGGGCAAAGCTGTGTACAATTGTCCATTAGCCAGCCTGCCAATCCTCAAACTGCTGCAAATAGTCAGACCACCCCAGCTAACTGTGTTTCATTAACAGCAACTGTAGCATCTCCCATGACAGCAGATAATGCAGCCACACTACCCAGTATTTATAATCTAGTGACTACTCCCTCGGTGAACACTGTAGCTTGTTTGTCTAGCGTGAAGTCAAAAAGGTTGAATAAGAAGCCAGGTGTCAAGAAACACGTATCAGCTAACAAGTCAGCATGCCCCCTGAATCCAGCCAGAGAAGTGGGCAAGGCAGACTGCCCTGGCACCGAAGGTGCAGCAGAGACACCCAGTCATGATGGACTGTTGGAAAGCCCCCCTCTTGTGTTGCCATCTGTCACTGTGTCCCAGGCAAAGAGTACTGTGAGTGTTTCTGGTTCACATTCTTTGGATGTTCTGAATTCAGAATCAGTGATACCTGAGTCTGTACCCAAATCCAAGTCAGCAGAAGAGTCTAACTCACCCTCCCAAGAATCTGTAACAAGTGAACATTTTGCAATGGCCCCAGCAAAATCCAAAGATTCTGCTCCCATAGTGCAACGAGAGTCATCTCAGGATAAGCCACCAACTAGTTTAGCATTGTCAGATGCTGCCAAATCCTGGACTTCAGCCAACGTGTTAATTCCGTCTCCAAATGATCCCCACGTTTTGGTTTCTCAGGTTTCTGGTTTGTCATCTACCACGAGCACTACAAGTACTGACTGTGTTTCTGAGGTAGAAATCATTGCTGAACCTTGCAGAGTTGAGCAAGATCCATCAGATAGAATGCAAACCACAGGTCTCTTAAAGGAGCAAGGTTTAACTGCATTGCTGTCTGGTCTTGCTAAAGAAAAAGACCCTCAGAAATCATCTCTTTCAGTCCAGGTGGACCATCCTGACTTTTCTTCAGAAAATTCTAAAATGGTTGATTCAAGTGTTGATTTACATCCCAAACAGGAGCTGTTACTGATGAACAGCGATGACAGAGATCCAGGACAGCATCACTCCTGCATCCCCGACCAGGAGGTTATTCATGGCTCTTTGCTCACCAGCAGGCAGGCTGACTCTCCCATGTCAACCAGCTCTGGCAGTAGTCGTAGTTTCTCAGTTGCATCCATGCTTCCTGAAACAACTAGGGAGGATGTCACCAGCAATGTAACAACTAATACGTGTGACAGCTGTACTTTTGTAGAGCAAACTGATATAGTCGCTCTTGCAGCAAGAGCTATTTTTGACCAGGAGAACCTCGAGAAGGGAAGAGCTGGCACCCAGGCTGATATAAGGGAAGTTACATCAAAGCCTTCCGAAGCATCATCTTTAGAGGGAGACCAGCCTTTCAAAACACAGATCTCTAAAGAGAATGGCCCAGGTCAGGCAGAAGCAACACCAAATGAATTTCATTCTCAGGATTCAATTGAAGCAACTGTGGACAGGCCCCTTGAAAAACCAAGTTGTTCTGTAGGAATTAAAACATCAAATGCCTCTTTGCAGGTTTCGACTTCTCAGCCACCAAGCATCACCAGTTTAAGTGTGAATAATCTCATCCATCAGAGCAGCATCAGCCATCCTCTCGTCAGCTGTGCTGGATTATCCCAAACTTCAGAGCAAACACCTGTTTCTGCTACAGTCAATCTGACTGTTTCACCTAGTTCCTATGGCAGTCAGCCTCCTGCACCATCTCTGATGACTGAATATTCCCAAGAACAACTAAACACTGTGACTGGTACTATACCAACTCCACAGATTCAAGAGCCACTCTTAAAGCCAAGTCAAGAAAGCCGTAAAGACTCTGCTAAGCGTGCTGTCCAAGATGACCTTCTACTGTCTTCAGCTAAACGTCAAAAGCATTGTCAGCCGGCCCCCCTCAGGCTTGAAGGTATGTCCCTGATGACCCGAACTCCAGACAGCATTTCTGATCAAACTCAAATGATGGTTAGTCAGATCCCTCCCAACTCTTCAAACTCAGTTGTGCCTATTAGCAACCCAGCACATGGAGATGGCCTTACACGATTATTTCCACCTAGTAATAACTTTGTGGCTCCTGCACTGAGGCAAACTGAAGTTCAGTGCAGTTCTCAGCCTTCAGTTGCTGAGCAGCAGCAAACCCAGGCCACTCAACACCTACAGGCCCTGCAACAGCATGTTCCAGCTCAAGGGGTGTCTCACCTGCATAGTAACCATCTCTACTTAAAGCAACAGCAGCAGCAGCAGCAGCAGCAGCAGCAGCAGCAGCAGCAGCAGCAGCAAGCTGGGCAGTTACGAGAGAGGCATCACTTATATCAACTACAGCATCACATACCTCATGCAGAGAGCTCTGTCCACTCTCAGTCCCATAATGTCCACCAACAGAGAACTCTGCAACAGGAAGTTCAGATGCAGAAAAAGAGGAATCTTGTTCAGGGCACTCAGGCCTCACAACTTTCCTTACAACCGAAGCACCATGGGACTGACCAATCCCGACCTAAGAGTGGTCAGCCACATCCCCACCATCAGCAGATACAGCAGCAGATGCAGCAACACTTTGGAAGCTCCCAGTCAGAGAAGAGTTGTGAAAACCCTTCAACTAGCCGGAACCACCAGAACCATCCCCAGAACCATCTCAATCAAGATATCATGCACCAGCAGCAGGAGGTTGGAGGCAGGCAGCAAGGCTCAGGGGTTTCTTCTGAACATGTGTCTGGGCATAACCCAATGCAGAGGCTCTTGACATCAAGAGGCATAGAGCAGCAGATGGTGTCCCAACCAAGTATTGTGACTAGACCTTCAGACATGACCTGTACTCCACACAGACCAGAGAGAAATAGAGTTTCAAGTTATTCTGCTGAGGCACTCATTGGAAAGACATCTTCTAATTCAGAGCAGAGAATGGGTATATCGATTCAGGGTTCTAGAGTTTCAGATCAGCTTGAAATGAGAAGTTATCTTGATGTACCGAGGAATAAGAGTTTGGCCATTCATAATATGCAGGGTCGCGTTGACCATACTGTTGCCTCAGATATCCGCCTTTCTGACTGTCAGACATTTAAACCAACTGGAGCCATTCAGCAGCCTCAGAGTAATTTTGAAATACAATCTTCAAGAAATAATGAAATAGGTAACTCTGTATCATCATTGAGGACTATGCAATCTCAGGCTTTTCGAATTAGTCAAAACCCTGGTCCACCACCAATTGACCGCCAAAAGAGATTACCTTATCCACCAGTTCAGAGCATCCCAACAGGAAATGCTATACCACCAAGGGACAGTGAGAATACATGTCATCAAAGTTTCATGCAGAGTCTGCTTGCCCCTCACCTTGGTGATCAGGTCATTGGGAGCCAGAGATCACTCTCAGAACGTCAGAGGAATGCACAGTGTGGTCCATCCTCTGCAATTGAATATAGTTGTCCTCCAACTCATGAAAGTGTCCATATTAGAAGAGAGAGTGAGAATCAGAATAGGGAAAGTTGTGACATGTCCCTAGGTGCAATTAACACCAGGAACAGCACCTTGAATATTCCTTTTTCAAGTTCTTCTTCCTCAGGAGATATTCAAGGTAGAAACACAAGTCCCAATGTTTCTGTACAGAAGTCCAATCCCATGAGGATTACTGACAGTCACGGGACCAAGGGCCACATGAACCCTCCAGTCACAACCAATATGCATGGTGTTGCAAGGCCAGCTTTGCCACATCCATCTGTGTCTCATGGAAATGCTGATCAAGGGCCTCCTGTACGTCAAACGAATTCTTCAGTTCCCCAGCGATCAAGGCATCCCTTGCAAGACAGCAGTGGTTCCAAAATTCGTCAACCTGAAAGGAATCGTTCTGGAAACCAAAGGCATAGTAATGTCTTTGATCCAAGTCTTCCCCATCTTCCTCTATCTGCTAGTGGCAGTATGATTCTTGGACGCCAACAACCCACTACAGAGAAGAGAGGAAGTATTGTTCGTTTCATGCCGGATAGCCCACAAGTACCTAATGATAATTCAGCACCTGACCAGCATACACTATCACAAAATTTTGGTTTTCCTTTTATTCCTGAGGGTGGCATGAATCCACCAATAAATGCTAATACTTCTTTCATTCCACAGGTTACTCAACCTAGTGCTACTCGAACTCCAGCTCTCATCCCTGTAGACCCCCAAAACACTCTACCTTCCTTCTATCCCCCATACTCTCCTGCTCACCCTACACTGTCCAATGATATTTCAATCCCCTATTTTTCTAATCAAATGTTCTCAAATCCTAGCACAGAGAAGGTAAACAGTGGAAGTTTAAATAACCGATTTGGATCAATTTTATCTCCTCCAAGACCAGTTGGTTTTGCTCAACCAAGTTTTCCTCTTCTCCCTGATATGCCACCAATGCACATGACCAACTCTCACTTATCCAATTTTAATATGACATCTTTGTTTCCAGAAATAGCTACAGCTCTTCCTGATGGCTCAGCAATGTCACCTTTGCTTACAATCGCAAACTCCTCTGCCTCTGACTCTTCCAAGCAGTCCTCAAACCGACCCGCCCACAACATAAGCCATATTTTAGGTCATGACTGCAGTTCAGCTGTTTAAATACTGATAGACTAAATGTAAATGTAACAGGTGAGATTACAAATGTATTTGTGTGTGCATGCACACATACATGCACATAGAGAGAGAGATTGTGTGTGTGTATATGTCTTTGTGTTTATATAATCAATTTTCAGTTTTTTTCTGAGTGTAGGGAATCTGTGTCAGAGATGATGTGAATACTGGGTTGTCAAAAACAAATTATCTTTTATTTTTAATTGCATGATGTGCTTTTTAAATTTTCCAAGGAGATTTGCATTTTCAAGTGATATGTATTGTTATATTCCCTAAATATTAATCAGCTGGAAGTTGGGGGAGATCATCTTAGCGTGTGTTGGATAGTAGGAAGGAACCTAGATTTTGAACTTGATTGTTGAACATTTGTAAAATAGTTGAAATAGTTGAGTTGTTCTCCCAAAGTACAGATAGTTCAATATAACACATTGGCTCATAACCAAATGCTGGTTGATGTAAGCATCTTGAACAGTTTCTTACCCATGGCAGGTGTTGAATTAACATAGAATGAATATCCATGGTTAAAGTCAAGCAGTTAGCAAATAATGAGTTGTTTAATCAGCCTTTATTCCCAAGATTTGGTTTACGTAGAGGCTTCTTTCTTAATCATAGCAATTAATAAATTATCTGAATTTCATGTTAGGGAACCATGTTATCCTTTAATGTGCCAAAATCCTTTAAGCAAAGGTCTCCCTTAAACAGCCTTAAAGATGGAAAGTACATAGTCTCCATTTTGTGCTTGCATTTTGCATCAGACCATAGGATAGGATAGAGCAGTTGTATTGTGAAGTTTTGCATGTGTTCAGTTAAAGATTGCTGTTTCATCAGCTGAGTTTTGTTTTCATATTCTCTCTTCATTCTACTTACTGATCTTGAAATAAATTCTTTTACATTTGTTTAACCGGTAGGGACTGATCAGTAAATAGTGTGTTTGGAATCTACACAATTATTTGAACCTCACTTTTTTGTTGTTGTTAATCCTCACCTGAGGATATTTTTCTATTGACTTTTAGATAGAGAGGAAGGGAGGGAGGGAAAGAGAGAGAGAGAAACATTGATGTGAGGGAGACACATAGATTGGTTGTCTCCTACACCGACCAGGCCTGGGGATTGAACCTGCAGCACAGGTACATGCCCTTGTCTGGGAATCGAACCCAAGACCCTTCGGTCCTCAGGCCAACGCTCAAACCGCTGAGCCAAACTGGCCAGGGCGAGCCTTACTTTTGAAATATGTCTTTGCAAAGTCTTAAGCTCTGTCCTTATTTTCATTTACTGATATTTATATTTAAAATATGGCACTGTATATTGCATTATTATTTTTTATAGTAGAGTTATAATAAGAAGATGAATTTGTTCATTATTTTTCCTGATGGTAGATGTGAAATGGTGCTTTGAAAATTGTTTTTGTATATGTCTGTGTGTATGTGTGAGTATGTGTATACACATAGATTTTAAAGTATAAACTGGTTGTTTAAAAATAGGCCTGCCATCTAAAAATGGGAAATTGAGAACCAAGACCTGCTGAAGTATAGAAAAACTTGATGTAGGGGTTTTAAAAAGCCCCACTGAAGTTAATAATTAATCTAAAAATATATATGTATGTATATACTCATATATTGAATTTTGAAAACTTAAACTATGTCAACAACGATATATGCTCATATTCTCAAACCCACTACTTTTTGTTGTTATATTCTGCCAAAAATTGATGGAGTGGGAGAGATGCATATACATTTTTCTTTCTGCTCTGTTAACAAAGTGAACCCAAGGACCAGCATTTTTGTTTTTTCCTCCTTAAAAAAGCCTCCTAGGGCTTGGTTAGAGCAGTGAACTCCAGTGAATACCTCTTCTAAAGACTCAGCAAAAGGGTCATCTTGTGCCTCTTCAACTGTTCTTACCAAACTTTCCCATCCGCTCTGGCTGCCGACTGGAACAGCCTCCTGGGGACAAAAAAATACTGTAAATGAGAAAAGTTTCTGTATTTTCTCCCTTCAAAATGGTCATAGGAAGGAATAGGAGAGCTTCATGAATAAGTTATTCAACAAGACCACAGGTAAACACAGTAGTCAAAACTTTTAAATGATAAAAAAAAATGTGAGATTTATGACTTGTTCTTTATCTTACCTGATTTTTAAGCTTTAACATTCAAGTTTTTCTTTGTACTTGAAAGGTCCAATCTGCCAAATTCAAGAAGGACAGTTTTCAGTGTGTTTCACTATTTATTATTCTCTCTCTCTCTCTCTCTCTCTCTCTCTCTCTCTCTCTCTCTCTCTCACACACACACACACACACACACATACACACACACACACACACACACACACACACACACACACACAGTGGCTAGTGAGTTCTGAAGAACTGGGGGCTCTGAGATATCATTGGAACTAAGGTAACAAGCTAAGGAGAAACTCAGTTTGAACACTGCAATGGAAAGGCCTCAAAGCCTGGAGCTTCCAGATAACTTCTCTGTTGCACTGATTGCATTTTTCTGCTCAGCTCTGTTCAGAGGCAGCATTTACATTTCTCAGAGCTTTCATTCCAGGCATGTAACACTTTGATCCCAAATGAGTCTTTACCCCTAAGTAGGGCTCGTTTGACCACCTGAGGAAGGATGTAACCATCTGCAAGTAATTTGGCTCCTGCTTACATGTAGCTCTAATTATCTGACAGAAATGTGCATATATATGTGAGGTCATTTTACATATGAACTCAATTCTGAAAGTGTTCAGAGCATAGTAATCTTATTTGATTTAAAAGCACAAGTGTATGAGATTTACCAGCAGTATTAAGTATTTGATCATTAGAGCTACATGATTTTGGGGTGGAATTTATTTTAGTACCTTGTGATCTCTGGATGTAATTTTTGGCAAAGGATTGGCAGAGAGCATAGTCAGTTTTTGTTACAGTAAATTTAATGTTATTCTTGGCTTGCTAATATATGACTATAGAATGTAAAACCATTTCCACAAATAATGTTTTAAGTTCTGGAAATAGACAAACTTATGTATGAATTGTAATTGAGAGTCATTGATTAAATCATTTTTCTCTTTTAGTGTTACTAATCATGTAGAATCAGTTATAGAAAGTGGTTGATTTCTCTTAACATTTAACCCAGTAACTTATAATGAGGTGACATTTTTCAGATTTCTCATCATGTATAAACTTTAATGTGTCAATCATGGATAAAACAAATCAAGTTTGATGTAATTTCTTTTTCTTTTTTTGGTACGAACAGGTTGTTTGGGGATGTTTTATACCACTTCAGGAAATTTATTTTTGTTTTGCTGTAAGACCCTTTGGGGGTACCAGAGATGGCAACCTTTTTCTAAGTAAGGACTGAGCATTCCAGAGTCATCATGCTTTATAAAATCTTACACATCAGAACTGTGGAGAGAGAAGAATGAGGAGGGGATTTTGCAGCATGTCAGGGTGAACTTCAGTGAGACTCAACTTTTAAAATCAGCCTTTTAAAATACAAAATTATTTAAATAAAATATTTAAAATTATTTTAAAGATAATTCCTTTGCCTTGCTCTTGCCTTCTGACATTAGCCAATTCCTGGAGAGGCTGAAAGTTATACTCCAAAAAAATGTGGGAAGACATTTTAATGGGAGTAAGTTTTAAAATTTTGAGGAAGGGTCAAGACTTACAGATATACATCTTATCTGTATCCTTCGTGGGTTACATAGATGCCTAGGCTCTTATTTTCTTCCATCTCCTCCATGTCAAACAGGTGGCAGGGAATCTGGTTGTTTCCTTAGCACAATGATTACTCCTTTGCCTTGAAACATTGATTGGGGACACCATCTCTTGCAGCCGTTCTCAACCTGTGGGTCGCGACTCCTTTGGGGGTCAAACGGCCCTTTCACAGGGGTTGCCTAAGACCATTGGAAAACACATATTTCCGATGGCGATTCATAACAGTAGCAAAATTACAGTTATGAAGTAGCAACGAAAATAATTTTATGGTTGGGGGTCATCACAACATGAGGAACTGTATTAAAGGGTCGCGGCATTAGGAAGGTTGCGAACCACTGATCTATTGGGTCAGTGTGAGACAGGAAGTAAGTCACACTCCCAAATCAATGATTCCCAGTTCCTGATTTTGGGAACCACTATGTCTCCCACTGTATTAAGTGATAATAAGAATTTCTTGAAACAAAAGTAAATCAAAATTGATTTAAAATATTTAATGTGCCATAGAGCTCTGTTTCTTGTTTTAATGAGCCCCCCCCCCCCCCCCCCATGGAGGAGTGAAGAAAGGACAAAGGTTGTCTCAAGAGATGGCTTTGGATTGCTCTCCTTAGGGACCTGGAAGTCATTGTTGTAAATCTGTTGTCTGTATAAACCCTGCCTTTGCCCGGAGATAATTGCCTGTGGCTTTGTACATCCAGAGGGCAGTAGTAATAGCCAGAGAAACTAGTGTGAAGTTAATCTGTGAGTGATGATTTTATGATACCTATATGTACACTAAAGGCCAGAAAATAGTTTCTTGAGATTACTGTTCGGCTATCGTTTCTCCTTCACCAGAGTTCAACAGAAAAGGGTCTTTTTGGGGGACTCAACCATATTTTTCCCTGCATTCTACACTTCCTGTGTGAGCCTGAGAGTGTTTCTACATGAGTCTGTGGGGGACATCAGGTGTAAAGTGAGGCAGTCCAGAAATGCCAGTAGGAAGTGTTGGGGACCTTCTTGGACACAGTTTCTTTCTAGTTCTGCTCACATGCCTCTTCCCTGGTACTGCACTTTACCTGAAACTGTGCCTCTGGTCCCAAGACCAGCCATTGGAACATATTATTCCCATTCCTCTGTTATAGCCAAGGACCAGCCGGGATGGTACATGTCAGCTAATCAAACACCTGGAAGACAAGTACAGCTGATGTTTCTCACTGTTGCCTTATCATTCTCTGAGCCATCTTTGATTCCAATCTTGTAAAAAACTTACTAGGTAGAAGCAAAACTCCTTTTAAACTCAGAGCTTGTATGTGATGGTCATGCAACATCCTTATTTCCAGATTTGTGTAAACCGCAACAACTGTAATCTTTTTCTGTCTCGTGCATGTATTCAGATGCTACATAAACGTGAGCCAACTTGTGTTGAAAATATTGGGTATAAAATCAAATTGGTGTTATTTTGGATGAGTGCATAATCATTAGAGCTTTCATGAGACATACAGCTTAACTCTTTATTTGCGATTTAACCTTTTTTTAAAAAAGTTATTTTTTTGTGTGGGCCCAGTTTTGTGTTCAGGTATACATCATACTATGTCATAGGAACTTAATGTTTACTCCATCTAGATCCCCTCTTCACTTTTCTGGGTCTCTGTTCCCCATCCCCTGAGTCTTAGATCCATTTTTCATCTGTGAGGTCATTGAGGCACTGGACTTGATTATATTGGTAACCTTTAAGGGGAGTCGAACTGTTGATCTTCCAAGAAGAAAGGGACCAGACAGTGTTGCTTAGAATGCTGCAGTTGTGTTACTGTGAAGAAAAGATTTGCTTCCACTTTTAGCAGGCCATATATATATATACATTTTGGTAAAAAATAGGTGGAAAAATCTGAGAACATAATTACCTTCACAAATTATTTATAGATACACTGGGCAAGAAGCTTACTGTAGGGCAGTCACCAGAAAACCTAACTGTAGTGCTTTCTATAGTGTAATATTTGTATCTATTTTCATGCCAGCAATGTCCGCTGTGCACTGTGTCCTATTACTGTAAATCACCTGGTTTATAATTCGAATGGGAACTAACTTGTTTTGTAATGGAGTCCAGAGCAGATATGTATAATATGATCAGGATTGTCCTACAGTTGTAAATAAGAATAGGTCCTGTTTATTTTGACATCTTTTTACAAATGCATTGTATTAGGGTGTGAATATTCTGAACCATGCTCTTGTTTAAAGTTTTGAAATTTTTATTGGTAAATGTAACATTTTAATGGTTGTAATAATTATTTGTATAGATATGAATATAGTATTTTATTTAAGAAAATAAACTTTGCATTTTTGCATTGTGAATCTGTTTTCTGATCATTGCATGTGCCACATCAAACCCGGTATTAAAACAACTTCTCTTGCAAAACTAAAGTCTTATATTCAAGTAATCTTTAAATTTTGCCAAAGTGTCTGAAAATGATACCATGACACATTTCTCCTGGAGACTGTGTTCCTGATCAAAGAGTCAGCTTTGAAGAAATCATAATTATGATCAACAGTATATCTTTAGAGCAAACTATATACCTCTATGCTTATTGTAAAAAGTAAAATTAGAATTTCAGATGTGGGAGAATATTGAGAGAGGATTCAGTCTGCGCTCTCCTCCTTGCATATTATAGTGGAGGGAATTGAAGCACAGAACTCTGACAAGAATTAGCTTTCATTACAGCCATAGCAACTTGGCCGCATCTCACCAGCATTAAGATTGAGGGGAAAAAAACATGTTGCAGAAGAACTTGTACAGGATAGAGCTTAAATGCTTATAAATCGAATAATATTGTTTAGGAATAGCCTACAAATGTGGTAAAAATGATAAATTAAGGAAATGATAACTCAAAGTTCAGGATAATGGATACTTCTTAGGAAGGAGGGAGGTCATATCAAGGAGGACACTTTAAAAATGGTACATGCTACTGACTTGGATAGAAGATACTCACTATTTCATTTGCACCTGAAGTTTTTGTCTTATGAATGTATAAAATATATCCCAAAATTAAAACAAGGTTCTTAGGGATCATTTACTCCCAGATGTACTGTAGGAAATTAATATATTTTCCTTGTCCCTGCTCCTTGGGAGTGCAGATTAAAACTCAGTATTCTGACTAGCAAGTATTTAGTGTTTTTTCTATATTGCATGCTCCTGTCACACAGAGGTCATGGATGTATCATATATTTCAATTACACAGGGAGCCCAAATGTGTCCTGAAGAGTATACAACCCATAAAAAAGTAACCACTATGTATAAATTCAGTCTCCCTAAGATGAATGTGCAAGTTATAGCAATTATGTAAAGGTTTTTTTGCCTTTCCAGTTTAGTTAGATGTTTGATGGAAAATGATTTTAATGACCTATCTTTAAAAAGCCATGCAGGGGATTTCTACTGTTAAGTAGGATGTAGGAGCTAGTGTCAGGTCATCAGTCCCACTGTAATAACTAGAACAAAAAGAATTATCATATTTTAAGAGATGCTAAAACCCATCAACTATAAGGTAGACCAGTGCATTTTAGCAGACAAAACATGAAAAAGTCACTGATGTATCAAATTCCACAATGCAACTTCGGGAAACTACTATCTGTTGAATTTTGGTATCGTATCAAAGAAGAAGAGCTACAGCCCAGCCAGTGTGGCTCAGTGGATTGAGTATCATCCCACGGACTGAGAGGTCCCGGTTCAATTCCTGGGCAGGGCACATGCCCAGGTTGCGAGCTTGATCCCCAGTAGGGTGTGTGCAGGAGGCAGCCGATCGATGTATGTATCTCTCTCACATTGATGTTTATATCTCTCTCCCTTCCTCTCTCTCTAAAAATGAGTCAATAAAAACATATTAAAAAAAAAAGAATAACTACAATTATCTGGGAAGGCTGCTCCCATTTCCAACTACATATTTCTATAAGGCTAGATTTTCTTCATATACTTTAAGCAAAATACATACTGCAGCAGAGTGAAGGCAGAAACTGATCTGAGAATCCACCTGCCTTCATTAAGCCAGACATTAAATAGATTTACAAAAATGTAAAACACTGCCACTGTTCTCAAAAATTTTTTGGGGGGGAAATAACAAATAAAAATTTAATCATAAAATAAATTATTTATATTATGTAATGAGTTTATTGCTATCTTTAAATGAATTAATATTTTTAAATTTCCATTTTTATTTCTAACTAAATATTGATAGATATAATTTACATAAACAAAAAAATCTTTGAGGTTCTCAGTAATATTTAGGAGTATAAATGGATCCTGAGACCAAACAATTAGAGAACCAGTATTCTAGAAAAAAACCCACAGGAAACAATATCTGACCATAACCATAAAAGAAAAAATTGTTGTATTAGACTTTATTAAAATTAAGAATTTCTCTTCATCACAGACTGGCAAAGATTATATATATCAAAAAGAAAAAGACTCACATGGTGATTTTTAAAATATGGGCAAAGAACTTGTAAAAAGTATTTACATAAATGGCCAAGAAGTCTATGAAAAGGCCCTTAACATCAGTAGTCATCAGAGAAATGCAAAATAAAGTGAAATGAGATACCATTACACTCTCACCCAGAAAAGCTAAAACTGAAGGAACTGACAAGTGCCAAATGTTGGTACAGACGTGGAATAACTAGAACTCTTACCGGTGATGATGGAAACTTCGGAAAATGGTTGGCAGTTTCCTTAAAACTAAAGACTTATTTTCCCTATAACTAAGCAATTCCATAGGGCACTGTGTATGTACCCTGGAAAAGAATGTTTATATAAGTTCATCAAAAGATATGTGTAAGAATGTTCATAGAAGCTTTTTTTTTTCACAGTAGCTCAAAACTGAAAACAACCCAAACATCATCAGTAGGAGAATGGATAAATGAAATGTCATACTCACAAAATGAAGCTACTGATACACACACAGATGGATTTCACAGACATTATATCAAGTGAAAGATGCCAGACAAAAAGGAGTACATACTGCAAAATTCCAGTTACAGGAAGTTCAAGAACAGGCAAAGTTCACCTATGAAGAGAAAAGTCAGAAAAGTGGTTATATCTGGGATTACCCTGGAACAGACATGAGGATCCTAGGAATGTTTTGTATCTTAATGTAGGTGGTGGTTACAGTGGTGTATGCATGTGTGTGTACACATGCATACACATATATGTAAAAATTCACCAATCTATATAAACTTAAATTAGTGTACATGTTGTACATTACTGAATATATTTTACACCTAAATAAAAAGGTTCAGACTATGGAAGTCTGAACTGATGTTGGTTTTCTCTTGATAAATTTCTTCAGTCAGCCAAATCTCAAAGTTATTTTGCTGTCACTCCTTAGAAAAAGAAAGAGCCACGACACTCTTTTGTATCAGGCTGCCATTGCCGGACTGTGTGACTTTGGGCAAGCAGCATCACTTCTTTGCATCTTAGTTTATTTGTTGGTATATTATCTGTCCTTGCTCCCTTACAGGGTTGTTGTGAAGGACAAAGAGGTTTTATATTTGAAGTGTTTTCACATAGTTGCAAAGGAATACTTAAGTATCAAGTGGCAATTTTTTCCCACGACCTCCCTCATTTCCATCCCCCTACACGTGAGACTGAAACGCAGGGCTCTGCTGGAATATAGTTTGTTGTCCAGCTCAACAGCTCCTTTGCCCCAGTTTTCTCCCTGTGAGAAATTAAGGGGATAAATGCCATTTGCTGCCTACATAAATTCACAAGTCAGGTAGGTTGGTTACTGGAATCCATGCGCCACTTAATTTTTCACATGAGCAAGTAAGCTACAGATTTGGGGGAAGATATGAAAACCCAGCTTTTAACTATGTCCGTGCTGTGCACGTTCTGCTTAGTGTTTTCTTATGCAGTTTAATCACATTCAGAGCTGTGGTTTGGAAAGATGCTGAAGCCAAATTGTAGTGGAGGAGAACTGACGCCTCAGGCAAGTTTGCTGGGAACTCATGCTTCAATTAGGTTAAATCCCATTTTTAAAAATCTTGCTGAGTGGCGAATGTGCAAACTCACATTACATATTTTTTAGAAGGCCTTAGAGACAGCTTAGTATAGGAGAAAATTGGTTAGAATGTTAGTGTTTCAAACCAAGTCACATTGCTTTTTTTGGTCTTACTTCTGGACAAATTTAGAGACACTTACCACCATTATCATTGTACCCCAAATGAGGAATTACGATTTCCCAGTTCAGTGCAGGCTAGTTTCTCTGGCTCAGTTTGGTGGATGAAACCACTCCTTCATAGGAGGGGAGGGATGGGCCCAGCCCTGAAGAAAAATGAGTCAGCCATCCATTGGAGGCACAGATTCCGCCTGATCTCCTGGGCCGGCATGCATTCGTTTCTGAGGCAGCTTTGGAGGACTTCTTGATTCTTGACAGTTTTTTTGTTAGTTTGTTTGTTTTTGTCTCTGGATGTTTTTTAGGAATAAACCCCCCCTGCACTCCTGTGCTTTCTTTCCATTGTTAATATTGTATTGGAGCCAACAGGTTTCCCAGCGGAAACCTGACACCTTATGCAACATATATTTTAATTTAAAATGAATCTTTGGGTCTATAGCTCCTTGCCAAGTGCCATCACTGGATTTATATAAAGGACTTTGGTCTTAACTTTATAGGCTTAGAAATCGAAACAGCAGTCCTTATCTGAATGCAGCTGTTCCAGTTTAGAGAGCCCCAATGATCCAAAGCTGTGGTGTCACTTGGCTTCCCTAAAAGCACAGCAGGGTTCCCTGTCACTCGGGTTTCTGTAACAGACACATATCTTCTGGATTTTGGAAAAACCTTTTCATTTTGTTAATATGTTTAATAGTTATGTAATTTTAGGCCGTGTGTTTTACATAGATAGATACATGCACAAATAAAGGTTGAATCATCATTGCCACAATCTGTCTTTCTTTTCTCTGGCCTTGTTACTTAAACTACTCATTTCTCATGACTAATCCAGTTCCTGAACTATCTGCTTCATCTAGGGCACAGTAACTTTCTCTGAGTTTCAGTTTCTCCATCTGGAAGTGGGGATAATAGTGATTATACCGACTTCATGGAGGGGGTGTTTCAGTATTAAATATGGTAATATATATAAAACCCTTGACAGAAGGCCCGATGACAGATGTCGACTGTTTTAGTGATCAGTTTTGCCAACTTTAATCTTCTAGGGGTTGGAGATAGGAATTGAGGGCAACAGTTCCCTATAGTAAGATTCCACTAAAAGGGCAGACCTAGCACCTCAGTGTCATACGTGTCTGCCAGCAAGGGGCGGGGGGTAGGGTGTTGCAATTCCTAAGAATTAGGGAGATTCTTGGAGCTCTTTGCTTGCTTGTAATTTACAAATTATAATTATTTGTTTCATGTACATCTTCCCTTTTGGCCTGTAGACCCCATGATGGAAGAAACTGTGTACTTTGTCCGTTACTGTGTCCAGCTCCTTAGAGGGCCTGCCCAGGTATTTCTTGATTATTGACTGAAGCAGTATTTCTGATTCTACGTAAGTGAACAGAGAAGTAGCAGGGAAGGAGAGGATATTTATTTATTTATTTTTTTAAATCCTCACCCGAGGGTATTTTTACATTTATCTTCAGACAGAGTGGGAGGGAGGGAAGGAGAGAGAGAGAGAGAGAGAGAGAGAGAGAGAGAGAGAGAGAGAGAGAGAGAGAGAGACTGAAACATCGATGTGAGAGAGGCACACATTGATTGGTTGCCATCCACACAACCCCAACCGGGGTTGGGGACGAACCTCAACCAAGGTATGTGCCCTTGGCCGGAATCAAATCCGGGACTCCCTGCAGGCCGAGGCTCTAACCACTGAACCAAACTGGACAGTGCAAGGGAAAGAGAGGATAAAGAGGGAATAGACCTCCTAAAAAGCAGGTTACTTTACAAGCTGTCCCATGTGAAGAGAGCAGTGAGTGAACCCAAGCCTGAATTTGTCCTCTACCTAGAACCAGGTACTGAGCCTTGTGAAAGGATCAGATAAGCAATGTAATAAAAATCATAAAATGCAAATTAACTTTTTTTCTCTGATGGCAATGTTATAGCATCCTAAAATAGAGCGCTTTTGGATTATTGTGGTTAATCTTCCGTTTAAAGGACTTAGAGTCCTGATTCATGAAGAATGTCAAGAGTTAGAGGAAACGAGGGGCCCAGGAGCTATCCTGGGATTGTATGTCAGATTTCTCTTGCCCTCATGCAAAAATCTTTCACTGTTTACACCTCTCATTTTCTAAATCATAACTAGAGTGCTGGGATAAGAGATGGGACACCCAGACTTTATTTAGCATTTCACTGAAATGTGATATGACTTCACGGCTATTCTGTGTTAAAATATGGTGATCAGCTATTGTTGATCTCCAGTGAAATGGATGTCTTAGATGACAGGGAATTCAAGGCAATAAAAAAAAAAATGTAGACTAGAGCCAAGGAATTTTTTAAAATTTAGAGTTCAGGGGTAATCATGAAATCTAATCTACAGATATTTAGGAAGAAGGCCGAGCTCTCCATTTCCCTAAGATTTGGGGGAGTAAAGGATAATTCTATGTGAATGATGGGACCCACTTAGTCTTCATATTTCAATGAGAAGAGAGACCACGCGTCAGGAAAATCATAGGATGCATTCCAGCCCCTCCTTGGAGCTCACAGAGCAGAGGTCCTTTTGCAGGGGAGTCTGTCCAAGTGAAAACTCTGTTCCTAGGGCCTTTCAGACACTCCGTGGTGAAGCCTGACCTGCTGTCCTGCCAAGCTCATTTGAAGTCATGTGTGTTAAGGCCTAAGATTTAGCAGGAACTTAACCTTGTTGACAGGGGTGTCTTAATATAGAGGAGATATTAAAACTGAGCCACACTGCTATATCTTCTCCAAACAGCATTAAAAACAAGACAAAAAAACGACTTTTAACTGGGCAGAATTGTGGTAAGCAAGGGTGTAGATTGCTTCAGGCAGAGGCAAATGGTATCTCACTCATAATGCTTTTCCGAAATTTCACCAGGGGACATTCGAGTCATTTCAAACCCGAGGGACCTCCCCTGCTTCCTCTTTGTGGGACCTGTTTTGTCACGTGCAGGCAGAAGCCCTCCTTCATACGAGCCGAACACACAGGCTTTCCCTGCAGGACATTTGGTGACCCGGGTGGGGAGGGTGGGGGACCATGTGCCCTTGGCTCCCTGAACCCCGGTAGTAACAGCTCCTCGAGAGCACATCCAGGGCAGAGAAGAAGGCAGGGGGGACGCGTGACGTCATACCCGACTTCCCACTTGGCCCCAGCTGTGGCAGCAACTTGTCTTCTGAGTCGAGATGAGAGTATGAAGGGCCAGAGGCAGTAAAATGCAGCAACAAGGGGCAGGAGGGGGCGGCCGGGCGGTATCTCTGAAGGGGAGGCGGCCCCCACGCGCCTGCGGGCCTCCTGGCCCCGGCCCCGGACCCGAACCCGGAGCCAGCCGAGCAGCTGGTCGGGGCGGAGCTGGAGGAGGAGGGCAGCCCGGAGACGGCTCGGCCCGGCCCCCGGTGCCGCGGGGCGAGGTCGGCACCGCTCCTGCGCTCTGCACACCTCCACCCTCGTCACCTCCTGCAGTCGTGCAGATGGGGAAGGTGACGATCAGAGCTCCCGCAGCTTGCTGGGGGCCACCGGGCGAAGTCTCTGGACTAAAGTCGGCCTCAGGAGTGCTGCTCCGACTCCACTGTTCCTTCCACGAAGAATGTTTATTTTTGTTCCTCCCTTTCCCCCAAGTTTTACGTAGAGAGACCATCTCCCAGAATGAGAAACATTTGGGTGTTATCTGATTTACCGACTCATGCATTTGGTGGCCCCAAAGAACATTCTGGTGGCAGTTTGGAGCGACCAAGGACGCAGCTGCCACTCTCTCTGCCCCGGGAGCTGGCTGGGTGACCTTCAGGCATGGAAAGTCCCTTCCTCAGAGACACTCCGCTCGCCACCGGCTCCCGCTGCAGCTGAAACAACCCGGGCGAAGCCGGCACCCAGCCAGCCCCGCGGGTGGGGGGAGCTCTGGCCTTCCTCCGAGGTGTGAAGAGCTTGTTTTTCACGGGCACTGTTTGCCCCCCTGGCCGCCACATCGTCCTGCTGCAGCTGACCTGCTCTCCTTTCTTCTGGGCCTGCTCTGCCAGTGCCTCCCCCTGGGGCTGCTTTTCTCCGGTTACCTGCTGCTGAACGGGCTTTCCGAGTCGCCCCCCCTCGTGTTCACAGAGCGCGGGCACCGTGTGCCACCCCTGGGCCAGGGCCCGGGCTCCGAAAAGCCTGCACCCGCGTTCCCGTGCACCCTGCAAGTGCGGTCCCACCACTTTCTCGAGTCCTCCAACCACGAGGCCCCACTGTAGGA
Source organism: Tadarida brasiliensis (assembly GCA_030848825.1). NCBI lineage: Eukaryota > Metazoa > Chordata > Mammalia > Chiroptera > Molossidae > Tadarida > Tadarida brasiliensis. The sequence goes on from CM061260.1 coordinate 69,363,376, forward strand.
AGAATGAGCAACAAGTACCTTTAGGGTTGATATTTGTAAGAGTGGGCTTGGTCTGGCTCTTTTTGTCCTGCTGAAGAGAACAAAACTGACCACAGTGTGTGAGCTTAGAGCACGAGGCAGACATCAGAAAAGGTCGTGAGTACAGCAGCACAATTCATCCCTTTCTTCAGGGTCTTTCCCCAAGCCCGCCGACATGTTTCCCAAGCAAGCTACCGAACAGGCACCGTGTCTTAGAATCCACGTCAGGCCACAGGGCCACCTGAACAGACTTTGTTTATAATTACTTAGGGGATCTTTATTTTTTTTTATTTATTAGTTTACTTTTGTTACAGATGTTTCTCCTTTTTACCCCGTTGGCACCCTCCTCCCCCTCCCTCCCTGCCCCGTCCCCAGTTTTGTTGTCCATGTCCATTGGTTATGAGTACATGCGTGCAAGTTCTGTGGTTCATCGCTCCCCTCCCCCACCCCCTCTTCTGGCAATTGTCAGTCTGTACCCTACTTCCAGTCTCTGGGACTACCCTGTTCCTCAGACTGTTATGTTCATTATATTCCAGAAATAAGTGAGATTATGTGATATTTGTCTTTCTCTGCTTGGCTTGTTTCGCTTAGGATAATAGTTTCTAGGTCCTCCCATGTCGTGTCAAAGGATAAGAGATCTTTCTTTCTTACAGCTGCATAGTACTCCATTGTGGGGATCTTTTTAAGATTAATTAATTTATTTATTTTTATCCTCACCTGAGGACATTTTCCCATTTTTTGTTCAGATAGAGTGGGAGGGAGAGAGAGGAAGAGAGAGAAACATCGATGTGAAAGGGACACATCGAGTGGCTGCCTCCCGCACGACCAACCAGGGCCAGGGACAAACTGCAACCGAGGTACGTGCCCCTAGTGGGAACCGAACCCGGGTCCCTCTGGACCGCAGGCTGACGCTCTAACCGCTGAGCCAAACCGGCCAGGGCAGGGGATTTTTTTTTTTTGGATTTGAAAGCATTAGTGCTTTCAAATATTTTTAAAAGAAAATAATTAGTTCAAATCAGCCATAGTTAAACAGATTCAAAATTTGTTTTAGATATTAGACTAATACAACCATTTAATAGGTGGCCTTCACATGGCCTATGGAAAACAACAATATTTTTTTTACATTTGCACATGAGTTTTGATTTTATAGAACACTTTCACCAGTGGTAACTTCTCTGATCGTACCACGATCATGTCAGCAAGGTAAGGATTTTGTCTTCAGGGTGGGACGCCAACAATTTTCAAGGAACAAAGAGCAACAGAAGACCAATTACAAATTTGGGGGCATTTTAGGAAAAAAAAATCACAAAACATTTCATTACAAGCATCTTTGTGTTTTCAAAACCAGGGAAAGTTTGCTATTCAAACATCCAAAATGTGTTTTTGAACATTATGCAGATATTTTAGAGAAAGGATAATAGTTTTTTTTTTTAAAAAAAGAATGGCTGATCCATTTCTCTAATGAATGATCAGGAAAGCAGAGGTGAGAGGTGACTTGCATTTCACAGGCAAATATATGTATGTGTGCACACCTGTGTGCATATTTTTCTGATTACATCATACTCAGGTCACAAGGGGCCTGGTCAAAGTGGGACTCTCAGGGGCAGAGCTGCCAGACCGTGGGGAGGGAAGTGGGATGCTGAGATTTCAACACCTTACTGGGGAGACAATGAGAATCAGGTGCAACCAAGGCAAACCTAAATCCTAAATCATCTGTGCTCTTTGCAACTAGAGAGTTAAAGTAAGATGCATTTGCCCTGAGAGTAGGTCTAGAGAATTCCAGGGAGAAAGTCTGGAGGCCCTGATCTGCAGACAGTGACAGATAAGGGCTGAGTCTGTGGTAGAGGACCCCTCCTGCAGTGTCCCTGGTTAAACACTTATTTCTTCCCCAAAGGTGATGTGGCCACAGAATTGAGCGGTTTGAATTGGAGGCACGAGGCAGTACTTTTGTCTTGGCTGAATTTCTCCAGGAGCCCAAGTTTGCTTGATGCCGATGTCACCCGTTTCTTAGCACTGTCGGTCATTTCTCTTGCTCCGCCTGCTGCTAGAAAAGTCCTCTCATTTCCCCTTCCACCTTGGAGCTGGTTGGTGGAGTAACAGGGCCTTCTCAAGAAGGCAGAGCCTGAGTTATGGGGTCAACACACAGCAGTGAGATGAAGACACTAAAGAATAGGTAAGCACCCAAGTCCTGGTCGCAGAGACGTGTTAGGAGGAGTGTGTGACAAGGTCCAATCCAGAGTCTTTCTAAGGAGGTCAGGAACCTGGGGGAAGCATACAGTATTCCTTCTGAGGAGGTGACCAGCTGATGCTGATAAAACTTCTATCCCAGTTGGGTAGGGCATCGGGTCCAGCCCTCTACCAGACTCTGGGGAACCACGCCATCCCAGGACCCTGGAGAAGCAGGCTGGCGCTTGAGATGTCTAGAGCAGCAGATGTTGCAAACGTGCAAAGGGGGCCCACGGAAAGTTTCTGGGCAGGGACTCCGAGCTGCTGACTGGCATGGAGGCAGCCGGAGGGAAGAGTGTGGCTTCATGCTGCCACTGCTGGCGAGTCCCAGGCGAGGATGGGAGGGGTCCCCCGATGACGAGTGGACTTTGATGCAGCAGCTGTCCATGTCTAGTGCAGAGTTGCAACATTAGGGGATGGGGGCCTCTCGACTCTTCAGGGCTTGCCTCTGTCCACAGCCGTGGCTTCCCTTCTGCCTCCCTCTTGCAGGCTTGAATCTCCCCTGCTCCTCTCCTCCCTGTGTGAATGTATACAGAGCTGACTCCACAGGCATTGAGTGGGGTATTTGGCAGTGGTTACTTTGCTGCAGGCCCTGGAGTTTTCATGAAACAGCACCAAGATCGATTGCTCCTTCTCTCCCTTCTTAATGCTGGAGGCTCAGAAAACAGGGATCTGGTCCCTCCGAACCACATCCAGGTCATCATCCAGGGTTAACAGAACCTGAAGGGAGAGGGGCAGAGAAATGGAATGATGCACAGTCATCCCATACAGTGGGTAGTTACTTCCTCTCTGAGACGCATGCAGCCTGAAACGACAAGTACCCTTACTCGTTTTCCTGTCTTCCACAGCCTTCTACAATGCAGTGCTCTTAACAGGCACTTATTATAATTACATGGTTCATTTATTAATTCATTCAAATATTTGTCAAGGGTGTATTCCAGGTGCCAGAGATATAGCTTGCAATGAAAAAGACAAAACACATCCCTGCCCTCCTGGAGCTTACATTTGAGAGAGGGCTTCAGACATGAGGCAAACACATGAGTAAAATATATGTCGTATCGCAGAAAGAAATATGTGCTAAGTATAGTATGTTAGATAGTAATATGTACTAAGGATAAAAATCAAACTATGGAGAGAGCATGGGAAGTATGGGGTGGGGAGAGGTAAAAAATTTGAGAGGGTGGCTGGGGAAGTCATTATTTAGAAGGGACCACTTAGATCAAGATCTAAAGGATATGAAGTCTAATTGCATAAAGTGTTACTATACCAAAAGTGTACCCTCCTCCTCCATTTTTAGGTCCCTCCACCACTACTCTCTCCACATGGAACCCTTCACTCCACTTTTGTTGTCTCTTTCTAATGAAAGTGACTAAAAGATAGAAGCCTTGAGTAAGAACGATTATACAGATTACACTTCTGAAACTAGCCACTAGGGGGTAGCCCTGCTCCACTCTTGAGATTATAAGGTCTGCAGAGACTGCTTCAAGGGGGCAGTGTTGGGAGTCCTGGAGACCTACTCTGGTTGTCAACTGAACCTGTACAGGTACCATGGACTTTTAATTTGGAAAGTCAAAATTAATTACAAAACTCAAAATCAAAATGAAAGGATGCTGGGAGTTATCTTCCAAGGCTATTATAATACGCCTGGCTTCTAGGAAGGTGTTTGGGTAAAAAAATGGAGGGACTACATGAAAGACCTGGAACCGACTGTTTAGAAGGCAACGGAGGCCTGGATACTATCCTGAGCGACTCCAGGAATCTGTAAATTATTTATAAAATATTCCCTGAGACTGAAATGAGAGGAGGAGTGTTAGTACAGCATAAGAAGGAATAACCTAATACTATAGAAATTTTGGTGGATGCCAAAGGCGATGCCTGGGGGGATTCTGGGCATGTGAGTTCTGATAACCAGTTCAGTCCGAACACTGTGCAGCTTCAGGAAATCATTTTGTCACTCTGTGTCTTAAAATGTTGAACCGGAAAGAAAAATAAAAGTAACTATCGAATCAATAGAAGAGACAATCTGTATGTTGGATTATAATGAGGAATTGGAAAGGAAAAGTAGAGGAATACATAGAGGGTGTAAGGAAGAGGGGATGAGAAAAAGAGAGTACAGGATGTAAAGAGAATCAATTAACAAAAAGGTATTATCAACTCACCAGGAATGAGAAAAACAGGGCAGTGGCAGACAGGAAGTGCCAGATGTCATGGTCATCAAAGAAATCCAGCAGGACGCATTCCCGGTTCTTCTCCCGGGATTCAGCTGGGGTTCTCTGGAGGAAGGTGAGACAGGACGTGGGTGAGCATGTCCACAGTCAGCTGCTGAGAAGGCTGAGCATCCAGAAAGCTGCACAAATGCTGCCAGATGCCTAGCTCAAAAAGTTAGCTTCCAAGAAAACACGTTCACAAAAAAACTTGTGCGTAAGTGGAAACAACCTAAATGTCCATCAACTGATGAGTGACTAGGTAAAATGTAGTATGTCCACACGATGGAATACTATTCAGTCATAAAAAGACATGAAGTACTGATACATGCTACAACATGGATGAGTCTAGGAAACACCATGCTAAGTGAAGGACGTCAGACTCAAAAGCCACATAGTATGTGATTTCACTTCTATAAAATGTCCAGAATGGGCAGATCTATAGAGACAAAAGATAGATTAGTGGTTGCTTAGGACTAAGGGGTTCGGGAGAAATGGGGGGTTTCTTCCTTTAGAATATTCTTACAAATATTCTAAAATTGTGGTGATTGTGGAGATGGAGACTTCCCTGTTCTGGGCCTCAGCAATATCACTAATTCCTAGGCCTCAACTTTCCAATCCATGAAATGGATTTACAAACACCTGCACCTGGATATTTGTTTATGGATGGTGATTATGATTGGAAAGGCGGAGAAGCTACACTAACCAAGGTTTTTGCACACGTTAAACATTCATTAGGAACGGGATCATAACGCAACACACAGAGGAGATCAAATTTGCAGAGCCTGGAGGGCTTGCACACTTATGAGTGCTACCCTGATCATGAGGACAACACGACATTCACTGAGCATTTGTGCGTGGGTATTAAAGTTTTCAGAGAAAGCTTTTGTTTTAGAGAGTATCGAAAAGATAAACAGCAACTAGCACATGGAGAGAGGGAGGCGGGACGGTCAAAAGGCAGGATGGAGAAAGACCAGCACCTTGGAAAAGAAAACTGTTCTCTTACCTCCCAGCTGCTGAGATTCTGGAAGAAAAAATACAGGGCGGCGGCCCACACCACAGCGGTGGCCAGGATGCAGAAGAGCGGGATGGGGAGGACCTTCTCCGAGCTGCGGAGCTGCGGGTGAGAAGCGGAGGCTGCCAACTGCCTGCAGCGCCAGCCGAGGCCTGTGGGGGCGCTGCAGCTCCCAGCCTCCGCGCTTACCTTCATGATGATGTAGAAGGCCAGGTAGAGCAGCAGGTTACAGATGAAGATGCCCAGCATGTAGGAAGCAAAGTCCCTGGGTCGGTAGATGAGTCCAAAGAGGGCGCTGAGCACAGGGGGAGGAATTATTTTGCATTCATGAAGGTGGATTTGTAACATTATTGACTTTTTTACTTCCCCACTCCCATTTTTGCAAGGAGGGGGATTAAAAAATAAACCTCTTTAACATACTGTAAGTAACTTTTAACTGATTTCCTTCAGAACATTCATTTTTAATGATTGTGAGGTTCCCATAAGTGGATGCACCGTAAAGAATCGTATTTCCTTTCTGGTTGAAAGGAAGAGTTTTCCCTTTGCCCTTCAGTCTTTCACTATTATAAAGAACACCACAGTGAATAAATGAACACCTTCAGACATACTGTGCTTTGCTTTTGCACTGAAGATTAATTCATTAGACTAGATTATTAGAAGTAGAGTTATCTCAGTAATTGGCTTGACACACATTATCAGTTTTGGCTATTTGTGGTTTTAAAATTAATAATCAAATTTATTACCATCTTACAGAGTCACCAGGTGTGTGGGGTCTGCCCTAAAAGGGTGATCCATAAAAGTGACCACTGCTGGCAATTGTCCTTCCCGACTTGTCCCCATGTAAAGCAGGGGTCCTTCAAAGGTATGAACCTTATCCTGAGGTCATCCCTGGGTGACACACTGTGGAGTTTCTCCCAGAAGCTTATGGTGCCCCGATAAGATTCGAATTATCCTGAGTAGATCCTGGCTCCCCTGAAGGCACGCCTCCTGCCTCATCCCTCTGATGTCTGAGAGGGCAGCCGAAGTAGGTCATCTTTCTCTCAAAGGCCACTGACCCAGAGGAGCACATCAGCCAAGAACCGCTAGTAAAAGCAGCTGAACTTACTTATTTTTGAGGGATTAATAAAATATCTCACTCATTCACATATTTTTTTATCCTCACCCGACTTTTTTACTTTCCCACCCCCATTTTTACAAGGAGGGGGATTTTTATTGATTTTAGAGGAGAGGAAAGGAGAGAGAGAGAGTGAGAGAGAGAGAAACATCAATGTGAGAAATAAACATGGATAGGTTGCCTCCCATATGAGCCCCGCTCAGGAGTCAAACCTACAGCTAGGTATATGCCCTGACTGGGAACTGAATGCACAACCTTTTTGGTGTATAGGATGATTCTCCAACCAACTGAGCCACCGGGCCAGGGCTCATTCACATTAAAAAAAAAAAATTTTTTTTTTAATCCTTACTCGAGGATATTCTTCTATTTATCTTCAGATAGAGTGGGAAGGAGAGAGAGGGAGAGAAAGGGAGACAGAGAAAAACATTGATGTGAGAGAGACACATTGACTGGTTGCCTCCTGCATGACCCCGACCAGGGCCGGGGATGAACTGCAACCGAGGTACATGCCCTTGGTCAGAATCGAACCCGTGACTCATTGGTCCGTGGGCCAACGCTCTAACCACTGAGCAAAACCGGCCAGGGCCATTTTTTTTTTTTTTATGCTCACCCAAGGACATTTTTGCATTTATCTTCAGATAGAGCATGAGGGAGAGAGGGAGGAAGAGAGAGAGAAACATCGATGTGAGAGAGACACATCGAGTGGCTGCCACCCACACGACCCCAACCAGGGCTGGGGACAAACTGCAACCGAGGTATGTGCCCTTAGCAGGAACCGAACCCGGGCCTCTCTGGTCCGTGGGCCGACGCTCTAACCACTGAGCAAAACCGGCCAGGGCCAGGGCCAGGGCCACATTTTTAAGTTAAGAAAAGGTTGCATAAAATAGTTACAGCTAGCAAAAATATGTCTGTTGTACTGTTCTATTCTGAGGCCATTTGAGGGGAAAAAAAGCCGAGGTGATAATGAGGGGAAAATGATATAGGTGGAGTAGGAAGAATGAGACCTAGAGGGAAAATGAAATAAATAGGAAAGAGACTTTTACACAGACACACACACACACACACACACACACACACACACACTAAGACAAATGCCTCTTGGGCAGCCTTTATGGAAAGTTCTACCAAAAAATTTAAAACTATGCTGCATTTTTGAAACTACAGGCATAATATCTATCTATCTATCTATCTATCTATCTATCTATCTATCTATCTATCTATCTATCTATCTATCTAATCTATCCACCAATTTGATGTTTTTCTTGTTGAGCAAATGAACTCAATGCATTGAACTCCACACTTTAAGAGGGGCCACTAGTTGGTACACAAGAGTTTCCCAGTGCATTCTTTGCCGGAGAGAAAATACTTTTCTCTCAAGTCTCTAGGGCAAGCTCAATCCTATGCTCTCCTTAATCTCAGATTTCTTTATAAAAATGACAGCCAAGGAAAGCTAAATCACAGTGTTACAGTCATTAACGAAGAGGGGGAAAAACGTGTTTTCCTAAGATTACGTACAAGGACCAGTTAACCAGATTCCCCACGATGAGCAGCACCATTCTGTCCTGAAAAGGAGGAAAGAAAACATTGAAAAACCCTCGGCCTCAGTTCCCTCAATTTTTAGTACCTACAGGTCCTGTCCAAGCCCTAGTGGGCTAAGAGGTTCCCACATCCCTTTCTGTAAAATTCCTTCTGATTCTAAACTACTAGCAGGTGCTTAGTGAACTCCTGTGTGCCGGGCCTAAGTAGCATCACTTGTTCTGACCACAGCTCTGCGTAAAGGCTGGCGCAGTGCTCAGAGGAGGTATGTAGCTTTCCCAAGGTCACTGGCCAGCAAGCCAAGACATAGCTATGGCCAGGGCCCTGATTCCTCTGTTCAGTGTAGAAATGTGTAATATACAAAAACTGTAATGGAGAATTTTTAATAGTTGTATTTCAGCCATTAAGCAATAACCACAGTTTTGAAAAAAATATCCTTTCTCATTATAAAAAACAATGTATAAAAATCACACAAATATATAATGTGGACAGTGTAAGTTCCTAGTGAAAGTGACTGGAGTGGCCGTTGGCGCCAGTTTGCTTGGGAGAGTCTGGTTTATGCCTGCCGACCTGGTGCATTATTAACAGTAGCCCCTTTCACTTACACAATGAAATAGTCTTACCTCTTTGGGTGATTATAGGCACACTTCCCACAGCAATGATCACTGTTTAATAGGTTTGTACACACACACACACAATTTTTTCTTTATATACTAGCAATATTTCATGTACAAAAATGGGACCATCCCAGCTTGTTTTTTGAACAAGAAGAATAAGCATCACGGTTCTTCCCCCTGACTGGACCTCAGCCACCCTGGGCCATCTGGCCCTCTGGATTTGGGGAGGTTGAGTGACTACCCTGAGCCTGCCCCTCCTGCTGTTCCCGACTCCCTAGGAGAAGGCCAAGGAATGCAGGAGCACACACGTACCATATACAGAGGCCGGCTGCACTGATGGATGAAGTCCGTGTAGAGCACCATAGCAGCCCGCCGGAAAATCCCCAAATCTGCTGATGACACATTCGCACAGTAAGAAGGCTTAGTCAGAGATAATACAAAATACTCCCTTATGGCCCAAGTTTTAGGGGCCAAGAGGATGTCTTCACCTCATAAAAATGGTGCTTTGCGCCTAACAGGTGCACAGTAAACGTTTGCTTTAAAAACCTGCACCCTCACCACCTGCACTTTCATGGAGAGTGTGCCACATTCATCGGTCAAACTGCAGAAAGGCGAGAATGAACATGCGTAGCGGCCATCACAAATGATTTGGGTGGCTGGCCAACCCTTCTATGGTCTCCTTCAGCTAAGTGTCCCTTTGTTTGTGATTTACTCCAGTGGTGTTTCCTTTATAGCAGAGAGGTAACGGGGCCCTTCAAGCCCACCTTATAACATCTGCTGTCTCAGGAGGATGGGAAATCTTAGCTCGTAAAAGTTCTAATCTGTGTTTCTCATTGTGGTTATAAGTCAGTAAGAATTGAACCAAGGGATACTGGGGTTTATTGAGCACATTTAGAAAGCCTAAAACTGTACTGAAACAATAATCAAAGGAGTTTAGTTAAGATGCAGAAAAAAAGACAGGAAAGATTTAAAAAAATGCAATCCTTCAGAAGGATGAGATGAAACAGTGAGTGTGCATGTTATAACTGTTAAGGAACAGAGCTGGGATCACAGGTGGGCTGTCTTTCTCGGAGCCATCCACACTGTAGACATCACACACAAGGCTGGGCAAGCATTCGGCGGGGGTGGACCCCAGTTCTGTTGTGAATACTATCCTTGGGGTCAATTTAACCAGCCTTCACTAGACTCTTAGCTACACGGAGGGAAGAAGGAGGCCGGGGGCATGTCCGTGCTATGGCCTAGAAGAGGGGTGCAGGCTGGGTTGGAGTGATCCTTGCCTCTGACCTGCTCTCTGGCTCCCCCTCCCACCGAGCCTGCCCAACCTAGAAGGACTTGTTCAGAGAGCAGAGCTGGTAGGAGGGTTGCTTTATTAAGAAAACAATCTAGAACCCTGCGAAAGGCCGCTGAACATTACCTGTGTCAGACACATCTGAATCAGTGGAAAGCAGAGAAGAAATGAGGAAAAAAAAAAAAAAAGATTTATAAGAAAGTAGCCAAACACGTAAACGACTGGTCATTTTATTTTTCTCTCTAAATGGATGACTTGAAAGTTCCCGATTATGAAAGTAATGTTTGCTCATCATAGAGAACCAGCATTTTCCTGCCTGTCACAAACATTCAGAAGTTTACTATTCCTGAAGGAGGGAATCAGACTTCTCTTTCTGTCTCCTTTTTTGCACTTCTTATAATTTATAACCCATCCTCTCTCATGCGCACTGCCCGTGGTCCTTTTCTGGGCTCTGGCAGCGCCTTGGTGATCTGGGCAAGCAGGTCTCCGGTTTTCGGTCCCACTTACGAAATGCTCTGCCTCACTGCTGTTGCCTTTCCTGGGCCCATGTTTATTTCCACACGTGGCCTCCGGGCCACAGAGAAAGGAGCACATGATTTGAGAAAGCTTATGAAATGGGCAAAGCCGTACCTGAACCATTCTGTCCACTAACTCAACTTCCTGCCTTTGAACTAAATCTAGATGCCATCGTTGTCACAATGAAACAGAGAGTTTTCCTTTGACTCTAGTAAAGCTATAACCCCTTGGGGAAGACTCCAGGTAAGGAAATGGAAGATATTCAGTTAAGCTAGACACTGGCTATCTTCCACCTGCCGTTTCAGACAGACCTTTGTGCCACATACGTCTCTGTGTCCTGCACCACGCCTGGGAGGCTGACTGTGTGGACATTCTGACTGTGTGGACATCACTGGCTTTCCTGACTCTCCGTGGATCTGGAGAGTGGGAAACCCAGGCAGGAGACTGGAGCAACAGAGGATGGGGAGTGAGCTCAAGGTGTACCTCCCTGGCGCCCTCCCTGTGTCTGTCAGCCTAAGGTCACTGCTCTTTTCAGAGTGGCTTCCTTCCACGATTCTCTTTCCACACTTCGGTAACTGTTTCCTGCCTGTCCTTTTGGGCTCATAAATAGTAAAAGCCTCTCAGCTCCTAACCCATTGTTACCATGTTATCCCTTTCATCCTTCTCTATCCTGCCCATCTTATGAACAGTCCCTTGGTGACTACATCCTCTTCAATCTTTGTGTGGCAGCTTTTTTCTGCTGAGACCCTGAACAGGTATACTACATGGTCATAATGCATCCACTTTCTCCTTTTTAAAAAGGTAAACTAATTCAGCATTGCAAAATCGTATGCGGTAAAGGTGGTATACATATATTCAAAGCTCCTCTGTGTATTAATGGTCTCCATTACATATGCAGGCGTCCCCCCTTATGCTTGGATTTGCTTTCCACAGTTTCAGTTATCTGTGGTCAACCAGGGTCTGGAAATATTAAATAGAAAATTCCAGAAGTAAACAGTTCATCTGTTCCAAATTGCGCACTATTCTGGGCAGTGTAGTGAAATCTCGCGAGTCCCACGCGTTGCCTGGGACGTGACTCATCCCTTAGGAGCCATCCTGGTTATCCCATCGACTGCCTGGTATCTTGGTGCTGGTGTTCCAGGGACCCTTATTGTACTGAATAATGGCCCCGGAGCACAAGAATATTGATGCTGGCAATTCAGATGTGCCCAAGAGAAGCTGCAAAGTGCTTTCTTGAAGTGAAAGGTGAGTACAGCACAATAAGATATTTTGAGAGAGTGACCACATTCACATAACTTTGAATACAGTAACTGTTATCATTGCTCTCTTTTAGTATTGATTGTTGTTGTTGATCTCTTACCACGCCTAATTTGTAAATTAAACTTTATCACAGGTATGCATGTGTAGGAAAAAACAGTATATATAGGGCTCAGTACTGTCCACAGTTTCAGGCATCCACTGGCCACTTGGAATACTTTCCCTGTGGATAAGGGGTTGGGGGACGACTGTATCTGCATTCAATTTTATTTTTCCAACTGTGGGAGGATCCAGAAAAACAGAGCTTCAATTTATTTTCCTTTTGAAGTTGACTTTGTAAACTCACCTTTGAGTCTAGGGGCTGGGAAGTGACCAGTGCACCAAACCCAATGTTCTACACAACCAGCTGACGATGCGTCCAAGGGGGAGGGGCACGCTGGAGGCCCACTGGCTATGTAGTGCCAGGGGCAAATTTACTGACCATGCGAAAAGGGAAGCCTAAACCGCCAAAATAAGAAAATGTTTTCGGTCTTCTACTCTTAAATAAGCCACTAGTTTATGTAGAATCACTCTTAGACCTGGGCAAGAGGGGTCTTATATTCTAGAGGCCCTCATTCCCCACTGAGTGAGGAGTCTGCAGGGCAAGAGGACTGTTCCTTCTCCTTCTAGACCACATTCTGAATTCCTGGACCCCAGCATTCCCTCCCAGATGGCCTTGAGCCTGCTCTCAGAGTCTGCACAGTCCCCTTCCCTCGTCTATCTTCCTGAGGGCGGAGGGCACTGTTAGAGTATGTACTTGCAGGGGCAAGGAGTGGCCTTTTGGATGTTCAATAAGGGTGTCCATATGGATACCTGTGAGACCCCTTAAGATGCAGGACAGAGACAGAGGTGGGAAGGAAAGAGAGACAGGAGCTGGGGACCAGCTCTCCTGTAGAGATATGTTCTAAGGAACCGAAAATTCTACATTTGAACCTGGACCATCTAGGTTGTAACAAAGGCATATTCTATTTATCAGTTTGTTGGTCTTCCTTTCTGTTTTCCTTTCTTCCTTTTAGTCTGCTTTATCACTTAAAAATGTTTATGCATATGGTATGTGAGCTTTTATTTGCAGTCTTGCCTTGGGCTCTGCAAATATTAGGAGTGAGCCTATGTTTATATGTAAGGTTTTTTCTTGACATAGACAAAATAATATTTGAGTCTGACTTCATGGACTTAAAATGACTGGTGAAATTTAAATGCTCTAAGATGACTTGAACCTGCTCTCTTGTGTGATGACTGACCAACAGCAGATCAGAAGCTCAGTGTTCTAATGTTCACATTGTCAGAGGGAGTCCAGGATGTGTCCTGCCTCTAAGATTGGCAAGTTGGTCTCAGAAAGTTCCAGTCCCAGAATTTGAAAATAATATATAATTCATTCTTGATAACCATTTATCATGGTTAAAGAAATGCTCCCTTACCCTGGCCAGGTGTCTTAGTTGCTTGGAGCGTCATCCTGTACACCGAAAGTTTGCAGGTTCAATTCTTGTTCAGGGCGCGTAAGGGAGGCAACCAATTAATGTTTCTCTCTCATATCAATGTTTCTCTCTCTCTCTAAAATGAATAAAAGTACATCCTTGGGTGAAGATTTTTAAAAAAGAAGAAGAAAGAAATGCTCCTTTTATTTTTTTATTGATTTGAGAGAGAGGAAGGGAGAGGGAGAGAGAGAGAGAAACATCGATGAGAGAGAACATTGATTGGCTGCTTCCTGCATGCCCCCCACTGGGGATTTGGCCCACAACCTGGGCATGTGCCCTGACTGGGAATCGAACTGGCAATCTCTTGGTGCATGGGTCAGTGCTCAACCACTGAGCCACACTAGCCAGGCAAGAAATGCTCCTTTTAATTGCAACAAACTGAAAAATATCCCCTAGGTAGAACTGGTGGTACGGTAATCATACTGTTCTGCAAATGCGCCTTCAAAGTTTGTGGACTGCAAAGCCTTTGGGACCTGGAGCTGGAGGTATGCCTCAGCTCTCAGGTATGGCCAGCTTAGCTGCTAAGATGACTAGAACTAGTGATAATAGTTTATTGCCATCCAGTAAAGGAGAGGAAGCTTTTGAAGAGAATATATACGAAAGCACAACACAGAATTTAGATCATGTATTCACGATGACCAGTCACACTTCCGTTCAGGATCAGTGAGAACAATGTTTTCTCAGTGTGTTTAGCACAGAATAAAAGGTGACTCACCTATCTTGAAACGGCCCATGTAGTAGATCTGGGTGCTGAGGGCCAGAGAGGCCAGTATATGGATCGCAGAGAAGATGACCCAGAACCACACGTCATTTTTTCCAAACACCTAGGAGTACAGATGGAAGTTACCTTCATCGAGGGTTTCCCCCAGAGCACTTTCTAAAATCAGCTCTCTCTCATATCTGCATAAGGACTCAAAAGCCGAGCTGTGCATGCCCTCCCCTCTCTGACCTCACAGGGGTCCTACTACACCCAGGACAGGGAAAAGAATGGCTACCTGGCCAAATAAAAATGGAAAAGGGAAGAAGCGGGTGAGGCAGCTGAAAGCAGTGGTGAAGGGACAAGAGGTGTGCAGCTGGGGGCTGCTGCTCTCGGGGCGACAGCGACAGCGACAGCGACAGCGAACCCTTGCCCGTGCACATTTAGAAAGCGCTTTCTCTCCAGTCGTGTATGTTCCTGTTTCAGTCTCACATGACTCAAGTCCCAGCTTTCTAGTGAAACTCTTCAGGGGTAGTTTTACAAGTGCCAGTTACATCATAAAAATAACCAGCCAAAGAACTAAATAAAATGCCATGAATGAATCAACGATGAGAGTGTCATGAACCAAGGATTATGATTAATTCAGTTCTGTTCACCTGAGCTCCAACAAACAAACAAACAAACAAACAAACAAACAAACAAACAACAAAGAACTTCTCTAGAGGGTCCTTTCTGAAAGGGCAGCTGGAGTCCGTGGGGGGGACGCACCACGCCAAGGACCGTGAGCGTGATGACCAAGGCGAAGGAGGCGTAGGCGGCGTAGGCGCTGGCGTTGATGTCGGGGTGGCGGGTCTGATAGAGCTTCAGCATGCAGAGGCCGGCGATCATGTACATGAAGGAGGTGTCTGAGGGCACAGAGGAGGAGCCAAGACATCAGGATCCAGCAGGCAACAGACAGATTTCCCCTCGGCCCAGGACACCCCCTCCCTTCAGGCCCTGGCGTATCTGTTGCCTCAGACTGTTTGGAGACCTCCAACATGCCCGCCTCCCAGGCACATCCTCTAGGCAGACCCCACATACTCCACTTCGGAATCCCTCCGAAGCTGTTCCTAGTTCACAGAAGAAAAGTATCTGATGATATGCTAAATAATTGACTATTCCCGCTGGCAGCGGTATTTGTGTTTAAATGCTGGTGTTCAACAACAATAACAAAAGAAGCCCTAATAGTGACAGTTAAGGCACTGTGACAATAAAATAAATCCTAGGTGGGTGTAGGAGGTCCTTCTCAGCATCCTGAAATATAACCGCACTGATCACTGCTCCTGTATAGCTTTATATCCCAGGGATGGAAAACAGCTAGAAGTTAAATGTGGCTTAGCTTCATGAGTTATGGGAATGCAACTTAAAACAACAATGCAATGTTCCATGGTACTCAAAAATCTAACAAAGAATGTAAATGTCTGACAATCACACACACTAGTGATGATGTGGGCACATGGGAACTCTCCCACAGCCAGCAGGAGTGAGAATTAATGCTCTGGAGAGAAACTTGTCAGTTTTTGGTAAAATGGAAGATGCATGTCTTCCATTGTAGGTGACCCCAAAATTCTACTTCTAGGTACCCCAGAGAACCTCTCTCATATGTACACAGAGCTGTACACAAGGATGTTCACTGCAGCCCTGTCTGCAACAGCAAGATACTGGTAACAACTGAAGGTTGTTCAAGAGAGGAACTGATAAACGTGGTATATTTTTAGTACAGAATATGACAATCCTTAAAAATGAATGAACTGCCCTGGCCGGTTTGGCTCAGTGGTTAGAGCGTTGGCCCACGGACCAGAGAGTCCAGGGTTCGGTTCCCGCTAGGGGCACGTACCTTGGTTGCAGTTTGTCCCCAGCCCTGGTTGGGGTCGTGTGGGTGGCAGCCACTCGATGTGTCTCTCTCACATAGATGTTTCTCTCTCTCTGTTCTTCCCTCTCTCCCTCCCGCTCTATCTGAAGATAAATGCAAAAAGTGTCCTCGGGTGAGGATTAAAAAAAAAAAAAAAAATGAATGAACTAGCTGTCCTTGATGCAGTATTGATGAATCTTGAAAACATTGTTGGATGAAAAAAGAAAGTTGCAGAACATAGTGTGGTAAATTAATGTCAATTTACTATAAATGCAGTAAAACTATAAAAACAAACTGGAAGAATAAATACCAAATTAATCATAGTTGTTGCCTCTGGGGAAGGAAAGGGGGGGATAAATGTGAAAAGCAGTTCAAAAAAGGACTTCAACGTAACACAGTATTTTATTTCTTAAGTAGATTAAAGGCAAATATTTTTAAATATCAGCGTTGGTTCATTCTGAGTGGTGAATGATATTGTTCTCTCTCGTTTTCCCTATTTAAAATGCTTCTTTAAAATTTTGTTTTTCTTTATTGATTTTAGAGAGAGAGGAAGGGAGAGGGAGAGAGAGATAGTAACATCAATGAGAGAGAATATAGATTGGCTGCCTCCCGCATGTCCCCCACTGGGGATCTGGCCCACAACCTGGGCGTGTGCCCTGACCAGGAATCGAACTGGCAACCTCTTAGTGCCTGGGTCAGCGCTCAACCACTGAGCCACACTGGCCAGGCGATGCTTTCTAATTAAAAAAAATTAAAATGTGACAGAGAATTTCTGTGGTGTTCTAAGTTAACAGCCAGAGGCTAGAGCACAAATCTAAAAGTGACTGTTTAAAAAATCCTTATTCTTGCCCTGTCTGGTTTGGCTCAGCGGTTAGAGCATCGGCCTGTGGACCAGAGAGTCCCGGGTTTGGTTCCCACTAAGGGCACATACCTCGGTTGCAGTTTGTCCCCGGCCCTGGTTGGGGTTGTGTGGGTGGCGACCACTCGATGTCTCTCTCTCACATTGATGTTTCTCTGTCTCTCTTCCCCCTTCTCTCCCTCCTGCTCTATCTGAAGATAAATTAAATGAAAAAAACAAAAAATGTCCTCCAGTGAGGATTAAAAAAGAAATCCTTATTCTTGAGTGTGGACGACATTGTTAATTGCCTACTACCAGCTTCAGCTTTTCCCTCCTCCTTCCTGACAGCATCTCAGTCCTAACTCAAATTTCTTAGCCCCGTTTTCAGTTCAGAAATGCATACCCTTCCAGTCACTTTGCTTCAGGAAGGCTAACCCCACCTCTGGTTCCAGGGAGGGGTTCCACTGATCTAAAGGCAATCCCACCTCCTTTGCCACTGTGACTGGTGTCGCAACCCAGGCCTGAGCTAACCAGCACACAGAGAACGATTCAGGAATGGGCTCATGACTGCTTAAGCTTTTGAGGTGTGAGGGTACGTTATCTGGGGGGGTTTAGAAAAGAAGTTTCCTTGCTCTTAAGTGAAGGCTCCTGAAGCCAGCTGGCCGTGCCCTCCAGACATCGTGGAGTGGAGACAGGGGGCCAGAACCTGCTGTACCTGTATCTGCCACTGTGAGCTCCCTGACGGACTGAGGACAAACGCAACGTGTGAGACAGGGCCAGAGCCCCTAGCCCTTCCCACCTCAGGAATTTCAGATGGTGAGCTGATAAATGTCCTTATTATTATTTTTTAAAATATGATTTTATTGATTTTAGAGAGAGAGGAAGGGAGAGAGAGATAGAAACATCAATGTGAGAGAGAAACATCTATCGGCTGCCTCCTGCATGCCCCCTACTGGGGATTGAGCCTGCAACCTGGGCATGTGCCCTGACCAGGAATCAAACCAGGACCTCTCAGTCCATGGGACGACATTCAGTCTACTGAGCCACACCAACTGGGCAATGTCCTTATTATTTAATTCAATTTGAATTGGTTTTTCTATTACGTTCACCCCAAAGCAGTTTAATTGCTAAATTAGGTCAAGTTACACTGAAGGACCTTTCCAGACACTTGTTGGTGAGTTCTACCTGACTTGCTCCCTAATGCTAGCCCACGGTCCACCTGCAGATCTGGCCATGAGATCAACATTCAGTGTTGAGAGTTTTCTAGTCTAAAAGGTAGGCAAAGAGAAAAAAATGGTACAATATTTGGAAACCATGCCCTGAGGTGAGGTGTCCTCAGATCCACTGTAGCTCATATAAAATGTCACTTAATTCGTGCAAGTATGACCATGGCATTTTTGGGAGGGTCCCAGGATAAGACTCCTGTAACTCAAATCTGTGTAGTTGATGTAAAGTCTAATTACCAAATTGGAAGTTGGAGTAATTCGGGCAGATGTGGTAACAAGCACTGAGCACTCCTTCCATCATCAATGCGATGCCCATGGCGTAGAAGAGACCAAAGTGTTTGGGAATCCCATACTCCTGCCAAAGGAGACAGTGTGGTCAGCAGAAAGATACCAGTGAGTGACATGGCCACAGAATCTGGAAGCCCAAGCTTCTGGCCTCAAGCGTCATAATCCATCACCACCATCAAGCCAGATGTCCTTCCCCTTTGTAGATCTCGTTTGAAATCATAACCCTTCTTAGCTCCCACCTCCGATTTACCCGCCCTTTCCTCACCATGGCAAAGATGTCCTTGGCTTCCAGGGCTCTTCGATGGAGAATGTCCCGGCGCAAGACTATCAACAGGAAGAGGAAGCCCAGGAGCACGTGCCCCAGGTTACTGAGAATGTTGTTGAAGGCACTGAAGGGATGAGAGAGACACCAGGAGAGAGCCAGGCAACCAGAGACTCAGAGAATGAATGCATGGATTAGCAAGGGAACTCGGCATGCGTGTTTTCCACTGCTAACCTTTTCAGAAGATTCCAGAACTGGAAAATCATCAGAGATCATCTTTAACCTTTCACTTTAGGATGCTTAGCCTGGAAAATGTGCCTGTTTCCTCTCAGGGGTGCCCACTGCGCTTCCCTAACACCCTCCCAATCCTCTCTGGTCCCAGTGGCACTGGCATGGAATGAAGCCTGGGAAAGAGAGATGCTCCAAAGATGGGCCGTTTGGCCAAGTGTTTCAGCTACACTGTGAGGGAATTCTCATAGAGGAACCCACCTTATGTGTCAACACTCAGCTCTGCAGGTGTGAATTTCAGGATAAATGTTAGCTGGTCACAGCCAGTGACTTTAATTCAGAAAACTGAGGCTAGCTCAGCTCTAGAACAAGAAACCAGGCTCCCAACTCCCAGGCTAATGCTCTTTCCACTTCTGGTGGCTACAGCATGGTCTTGGAGGCAGCAGGTATGGGTTCAAGTTCCTACATCACTAACAGCTGAGGAACCTTCAGCAAGTCTTTATCTTTCTAAGCTTTCGCATCTTCATCTAAGGAAGGGGGATGATGATAATAATACTATCTTTCTCATGAGGTTGTTTAATGGATTGAATGTACTAGCAGTTCACGGACGAGTGTCATCACAACAACGGACTGATGTTTTAAAAAACATCCCTGCCCTCGCCTCAGCAGATTATTCTTAGGAATATTTCCTGAACCCTCATACAGGAATGAGAGAAGCATACCTGGTCTCAACTTCTTGATTTCATTCCTCTTTATCCATGACTAGGGCAATTTTCCACAGATGTTTTTAGTACTTTTAAAAACTGAGATCACAACACTACATAGAAAGGCATTCCTAAAAGCCTCATGGGCAACCAGCGGACTGGGCTTACCTCAGGACGCCCAAGGGGTGAGCACAGAGAAAGTTGTAGTAACAGATGTCCTGGTTTCCAGTGACATTTACCACCTGCAAAATCAAGAGCGAGAAGAGGATTTGCAGTTTTTCTTGGTCCTCTGAGCCAAGCCTGAAATCACAAAAACAGCATTGCTCACGGCGAAACACTGTCAGTGACTTACAGTGTAGCTGGCCCTCCTCATCGGGCTGCGTCACTACCTGCCACCTTTATACAGCACAGGCATGTGTCCTTTAAGTGCTACCATCTTGCTTTGAGTTGAAATATTGTCTTCTTCATTATATGGCCTCAAGGTGGAATTCACCTGAGTATATTTCCTTTGTTCTTATGATAAAAGGAGTATCAAAGGAGGCTAACATTGGGACATGCCTATTAGGACTGCCATGATATGTCCTATTTTCTAGATGAATGTTGGGAGGATAAGAAGCTGTCCCATCCTCTGTGACAATAACCGTGCTGCAGGTAGACATGAGGACATGGATGTTCAGTTTTCCATATTTATCACCATCTCTATCATTAAGAACCTTCCTAGAGCACAGCACATCTATGTCTTCTGACAGGGTCCCAAAGTATTCAGAGAATATTTAGATGATAAACTGTGGTATTCAAACTTCATAAAGTCCTTGTCCTCATCACATAGTAAGCACGAACTTGGCTGAATGTTATTAGACCACTGGCTCTCAAAGTTGGCTGTACACTGGAACCACTGGGAATTTAATCAATACTGATGCCAGTTCCACTCTAAGAGACTCTGATCTAATTTCTGTGGGTACAGCTTGAACACCAGGATTTTTAAGTTCCCCAGATGATTTTAACGCACAACGAAGTTTGGGAGCCATTGCATTAGAAACACCTTCGGCCTCGTGTTATTCTAAACGGGTTTGCTCTTGTAGAATAAATCCTAGAGAAGGCCACTTAAGTGACCTGGACCCTTGGGCTCTATGAAGGGGTGGTAGGGATTCTCAAGGTGTTTTACTTATTATTTTTGTTTATTTGGTTTTTATTTTAGTTTTCTTTTGATTTAATATTATATTTGTTTCATGAAGCTGTTTTTGTTCTTACAAAAAAATATTTCCCCTTAGTGAGACAGCACAGGCTAAATGGAGACATCAGGTTTCTTTGTTCTGGTCTGGAACTTTAGTTACTCTACTTATTATCCCATGATGGTCAAAAGTTCAGACTGCTAAATCATAGACACAATTGATTGATATGATAACTGAATGAGTGCAAGGTAATAATTTCAGATTGGTACACAAAATAATAAAAGTGGTCCCAAGTCCCTCTGTGATAAAACAATTGGGAATTAGAGTTAAAGGTAAGTCAAAGATGAAGTGTTGGAAAAGTCCAATTAGAACCCCAATGGGAAATTAATTTTTGAACTGATTCCAAGTTACCTTTCTCTGTACATCACAGCAAAGCTCTCTCCCTGCATATGAAAGCTTGGGTTCTGGGGTTCGGGGCAGCACTTACTGTCTGGTAGGTGATGACCAGCTGGATCACAGGTAGTGCATAGAACACAGCAATAGTGATGATATTCCTATGCAGGCAGAAAGAACCGGAAATAGCTATTTCCAAATTAACAATGGAATCTTTGTTCGATTTTTAAAAATCTTTATTGTTGAAAGTATTACAGATGTCCCCCTTTTCCCCCCCATTAACCCCCTTCTCCCCTCTCCTACCCCCTTCCTGCCTTCCCCACACTATTGTCTGTGTCCATTGGCTATGCATATATGTTCTTTGGTTTATCTCTTCCCACCCCACCCCATCCCCCTTCCCTCTGAGGTTTGTCAGTCCGTTCCCTACTTCCATGTCTCTGGATCTGTTTTGATTGCCAGCTTATTTTGTTCATCATATTCTATAAATAAGTGAGATCATGTGGTACTTGTCTTTCTCTGACTGGCTTATTTTGCTTAGCTAATACTCTCCAGATTAAAAAAAAAATGCTTTCACCCCTAACTCCCTAGTCAACTCACAAAAGCAATTAGAAACTGATAATGTGGTTCTTGTTTCTCCAGTCATTTGTAAAACAGTGTAAACATACTTGCTTCTGATTTAACCAAATTACTAATGAGAACCTATCTCTTAAGGATGTTGTTAGAGAAAAGAGGTCAGATAAGTCATGGGAGATGGGATCACACGAAGGGATGTGGCTCTCCTAGATTCCTCTTAGTTCCAAAGTGAAGGTCCCACTATGAAATTCTGTGTGCCCCCCCCCCATTGTTCTTTGTTTTCCTCTAATATCTGTATCCAATTAAAGGGAAAAGAATTGGGAAGATCAGTCACAGTGTCAGCCTGGGGATTCTGAGGGGAGGGAGAGGTCCCTGCCGGGCAACCCAGCCTCTCAGCTTAAAGGGAGGTTGTATCTGTGTGTTTGACCATCGCAGGTCTATTTATCATTGGCTGGTACTACTATCTCCTCCCAGGGTAGTCTCCAGCTACTCTGAGATGCTCTAGGCATCTAGTCCCTGAAATCCTTGGTTCTTCCAAGAGCAAAGCCTGGTGAGGAGAAGACGGAATGGCTGCAGTTTAGCGTGACTCGTGCAAGGTGGTGACATTAATGCTACTGTTACATTAGCCTTCCGGAAGAGGATTTAGTGTGCTCCCTATACATATGGAGTCTACTGCCATTCTTATTTTTCCATAGTACTTATT
Source organism: Tadarida brasiliensis (assembly GCA_030848825.1). Classification (NCBI taxonomy): domain Eukaryota; kingdom Metazoa; phylum Chordata; class Mammalia; order Chiroptera; family Molossidae; genus Tadarida; species Tadarida brasiliensis. The sequence goes on from CM061260.1 coordinate 69,385,656, forward strand.
TAATTTAGGGCTGGTTGCTTTTTTGTAGTTTACTTTTGTTTTCCCTGTGGAATGTGGCATGGATCCTTGAAAACCTATACCTGTGCCTCATTAAACACTAAAACCTGTGCTATAAGTGACTATATCTTATACAAAGAAAACTTAAATTTTAATAAATATAACTATGGCCCTCTTGGTCGTCTACTCACCAAAAATAAATCTTATATTTTTTGCTGATGATTCTCCGGTCCTTCCTGGACAGATCGGACAGGTAAAGGAACATCTGGGAAGCCAAATAAAAAGAGAATACAAAACTGTACTTGCTTTTTTTGCACAAGATACAAAGGAGAGCTTTACAAATTTCAGTTCAATCCCTCACTAGGGACTTAAAATTATTTAACAGGATTTTTCTTTTAATTTTGCTTATCCCAGAGTACCTTAATAAAAATCCCAGTATTACTCTTGGAATATTAAGGATTGGCTGATGTGGGAAAACTACTGGGAGTCGAATGCTTCTTGTATCTCAAGAATTGATTTCCCAGTTTTCAGAGATGTCCACACTGTGGTTCTTGAATTGTAGGATTAAAACTGTGCAATTCACCTTCATAATCCATTGCTGGATACAACACAATATAACAAATATAACCAGAAAGAAACAAGCTTTACTCCTGAAGGATGATATGTACAGAATCAGAAAGGTTTTCCAGCTACACCCCTCAATAAATCTGTTCTTCCATCTGGTTGGATCCCTTCCTCCTTTATTGTCCACAAGCTGTCGCTTCAGACCCTGAGGGTTATTTAATGCTCTATTCTCTTTAATGCTCTCATTTTCTTTCTCCAGAAAGAAGTGCTAATTAGAGTATTGCTTTTAGTCTATAGTTATATTTTATCTAAAATGCCCTCTGGGAAATTGGACTTCTCCTGAAGGGGGAAAGAAGAAAGGAAACGAAAGCTTTGTTGAAGCTGTATTCAACTACCAAACTTTCCACCCTCTCAGAGAGGACAGCCAGGCAGAGGTACCTTGGTCCGGATGACATTCTTATCACTCTCAATGTCTGGCATGGTGTCGAAGTCACTCTCCTCCACGGAGCTGTCTGTGTCTGACTGGCATGGCTGTCCCCCATCAGAGGAGGACATCTGCCTGCCGGGGCTGGAGCCTGACTCATCTGAAACAGAGAACGCTCATCTGCCTTCCAAAGCCAAGAAGAACCCAGGGAGCCCATTCTCTGCAAAGAGCATGGTGCTGACTCATACTTGACGATGTTAGTAAAAACTAACACCTTACCCACAACACATGATCTTTCTCTCAATTCCTCCTCAGCGAACTTTTAAGTTTCCTTTTCTCCTATTTTTATGTTTAAATCGTCTAGTTCTAGGGCTAAGTATATATTAAGAATATAAAGACATCTGCTCTGTTAACTATTGGATGCAAAGATAAAATGCTATATTTCATGTTTCATATTTAAAATATGAACATAAATATATAAACATACACATGCACATAGTTATGTATAGCATCTACCACATATACATGTGAGTGCACCCATATCCAGCCATATACATGGCTTGTGGATCAAGTATTTGCACACAGAAATCCCCCACATGCTGCATCTAGGGTTACATAATGTAAACAACATTCTCAGGAAGAAGAATCCTTGTGTCCCCGTGAACATGTCCCAGAGCAGATGGGAATTTGTGCAGCTTGATGACCACATGAGCTGAGCCTACCTTCCGCTTTATTTCTTCTGTGCAGATGGTTACACGGACAAACACACAAACAAAGCCCCTGTTCTGGCAGAGCCAGAAATAAGTCGCCTGCACTGAGCCCACATGCTTCTCAAAGTTACAGAACAACAGGGCAGGAATACAGGATCCCCAGTCCCTCTACGCTGACATTTGAGGTGCACCATCCATAGGCCCATACGCGTCATGGGAGTGCATGGAACATCGGAGCCTCCACTCCAAGACAGGGCTAGGAATTCTGTTCCTGTCAGGCCACCTCATGAACACTGGGGGTTGCCACATGAATGATCGGGCGGCAGTGAGCAGATTCAGTTATGAAGTTGGCCAAAATGAAAGGCTGTTAGGCTTCCGCTATGATCACCTGCAGCTCAGCCCTAGTCTCCTGATCGCCCTTACTCCACTGAAACCTGAGAATGAAACAACTGCTCAGTTGAGGTCGGGCTCCCTGACATCAGACTCGGACACATCTTTCAAGTCCTTAAGTCAGGCTGGGTATGAAAAATCCCCACGGGGGCTTTGGGAGTTGATGGCAACCGCTGTAGGGAATTCACTCAAGTGTGTCCAGCAGATCCAAGGTACAGAATAACAGAACCAGAGGAAGTTAGAACTGGAAGGAACCTTCCAGATCCTCTGAGCAATTCATCTTATAAAGACAATACAATCTTAAGTGATGACGGTCTTGCCCATTCTCACAGTTCCTCGTTGCTGAAGGACCTTTGGAGAATGAGGAAGCGCTTCTGTGAATGGACTCGTAGGAAATACCTATTGTCCCATAATTGCTCCCTTCCGGGGTGCTGGCAGCAATGGGATGTGACACCGCCATATTTCCAGAGCCTGTTGAAAAGCAAAGCAAAGAGGCAAAGACTTTATGTCTAGTTGCTAAAACAGAAAAAAACACAACACAATTCTAAGTAGTCTGAATTATCAGGGCACAACATTTTAAACTTCATATTCTTTTCACTCTAATACAGGAGTCACCAAACTATGACCTGCAGGTCAAATCTAGCCTGCCAACTGTTTTTCTTTTTCTTTTCTTTTTTTTTATCCTCACCCGAGGATATTTTTTCATTTTTTGTTCAGATAGAGTGGGAGGGAGAGAGAGAGAGGAAGAGAGAGAGAAACATCGACGTGAAAGGGACACATCGATTGGCTGCCACCCGCACGACCAACCCGGGCTGGAGACAAATTGCAACTGAAGTACATGCCCTTAGCGGGAACCGAACCCGGGTCTCTCTGGACCGCAGGCTGATGCTCTAATCGCTGAGCCAAACCGGCCAGGGCTGCCACCTGTTTTTCTATGGCCCTTGAACTAAGAATGATTTTTAAATTATTGGAGAGAAAAATGAAAAGAAAAATAATATTTCATGATAGGTAAAAATTCTAGGAAATTAATTGAGATATAGTCACACTCATTTGGGTATGTCTATGGCTGGTTTTGGCTACAGTGGCAGAGTCGAACAGTTGTGACAGAGATTGTATGTCTGGCAAAGCTTAAAATAATTATTATTTGGCACTTTAGAGAAAAGTTGCTGATTCCTGCCTGACAGTATTGCAGAATCACAAGAACAAAAGAGCATGGGTCCTGAAATCACTGTGAGACAGGCCACCACTGAACAAAAACATCACAAATAAACATCTGTGATTAAGATGTAACGTAATTTGGAGGTTTACTTGTTATAGCGGTTAGCAGTACCCTTACAACAGGCAGTAAAAGCCCAGATAGGAAAGGAAATTGCTATATGCAATAAATAATGGCAACATGAACTAAGGATGTGGATGGACATCGGTTATTTTGAGGGATATTGCAGAGGTAGACTAGGCATATCTATTGACAAGTGATTGTTGTCAGTGAGAGAAAAATAGACTCTAAAAAAGTGCTCCTCAAACGTTTCCAGTGAAGGACTCCTTGCAACAAGGAAAGTGGACTTGTTCCTTTGAGAGGCTGGAGGTCATCAGGAATCACCCCACCACAAGTGTCAGAGAAAAATATCTCCCAACTTTCTCACTGGTCATTAGGCAAGATACTGTCCCACCAAGTTCATCCATTTGTGACAGGTGGAGCCGAACAGACAGAGAGAAGCTGCCTCTGAGCAGGTGTCTAGGCAGTTTCTGACTCGGACTTAGTGTCGCCACGTCTCCAGGGCCACACTTATCTATGGAGACGCACGAGAATGTTTCTGCACTGCCTCCTAAGCTTTGCAAGGATCTGGGATACTGTCGCGTTGGTGGGAATTTCTTACTGAAATCTTTCTGAGAGATGAGATTGCTTGTGTCACAAAACACGGGCAAAAGAGTCTGTGAGTAACTTGTCAGTCTCTGGTACTATTGCAGGGAAATATATTTTCAGTGAAGATGCATAACTGAGACTATTCTTTAATATCCTCACTGTAAATATATTTCCGTTTCTTCATTGAAAACACAGTTCATTGTAGCTTACATGAATGCTACAGAGTGTAACGTGTAAAAGAACCCAAAGCCTCAAACCATCGTTTGGCACAGCCAACTGTCTTCATCCAGCTCTCAAACTTCATTTCCGCTTGCAAAACGTTCAGCTTTGCAAGCCAGCTCTGTAGGCTTTACATGCTTTATTTTACTCTCTGTGTGCCCATTCATTTCCTCCGTGAAGAAAAATAATTAAATCCCAAGCTAAAAATATTTAGCCAGATGATGAGAGACAAATCTGATGGCCTTGGAGACTCAGTTTCCTTTCTCACTTTGATGGCTCAGCAGCTGGACAGCAGCACCTTGGGGCTAATTTAGCTGTATTCCCAGCAGGCAAGGCTCCCGGGCCCTCAGAATGCAGACTCCCAGTTCCTAGGCTTGGAGATCCCTTGATATACGTCTTATTATTTAAAGAAAATAGATGTTTCCTGGCCTTTCTTGGGTTTACCCATAATAGCATGGTATCAACACCATCTCTACTTTTCATCCAACTTCAAGACATAGAAACAGGTTACTTTCAGACTCTTAAGTATGACAGATGAAATCTTTTGTGCACAAAAACAGCGTTATGGGAAGACGGTGTCTAAATTTGACTTTTTTTGGGCCTAGGACAGATTTGGTCATAGTTACAGCATAGAGCTCTGCTGCTGTTTCTGCTGCTGCTTCTATTGACCTTAACAAGTACTAATAGTGTTGCCACCGCCACTGCTACTACTGCTAATGCTTCTGTAACGATTACTACTGCTGCGGCGGCGGCTGCTGCTACCTCTGTCACTACTGCTGGCTGCTGAAAACTTACGGTATGTCAGACACTCTTTTGAGTTCTTTACAATAACTTTAATTTTTCAACAACCCTACGAGGTGGGTACTATTGTTATCACCATTTTAAAGACAACAAAAGGGAGGTGCTGAGGGATCAAGTAATTCGCCTGGAGTCGCTCAGATATTGGATGGATATTAGTTTATCATAATGGTCTCGGTTAAAATTTATCTTCCCATTTTTAAAAAATGCACAGGTTTTCCTTCAAAATATGAATAACTGGCAGTAAGCGTGTCACTTTGGTGGAGTGCTCAAGATATTCTGGAGGGAGCTGAGGCTCATATGCATTTCCACTACCGTAAACTCATCTTTTGAAGAAGTATCTGAGCATAACCTTTGCTCTTTAGATTGGCTGCTGTGCTGCCACCGAGTCCCCGTTGGGCCGTGTCGGGTCTTCTTTCTGTCTAGTTCTTGTGGGAAGTCTCACAAAATCACTGTGTTGACCTTATCCCTAAGTGCTATATACAGTCTTTTACATTTACATTTCCCTCAATCTCTTTCACATTTTTTTCTTTTCAAGCTTAAGCTCCCTATTTAAAAAAAAAAATTTTTTTTCCTTTATTGATTTTAGAGAGAGAGGAAGTGAGAGTGAGAGAGAGATAGAAACATTGATGAGAGAGAACATCGATTGGCCGCCTCCTACATGCCCCCCACTGGGGATCGGGCCCACAACCTGTGTCCTGACCGGGAATGGAACTGGCAACCTCTTGGTGCATGGGTCGATGCTCAACCACTGAGCCACACCAGACAGACATAAGTTCCCTATTTTTAACCATTAACATCTGTCCCTTACTTAAGATTTAATTTAAAAAATATTAAATGTGCAAACAGTAAGTGAAGACTGACATTAAAATAATAAAACCCAGACTTTTTGGCATTTTGGTGTTACTGGGAAGCCCTCTGATAAGGTAAGTAGAAGTGTGCACATAAAAATGCTTGAAGTCAGTTGTGAAGAGGTTGAAATGGTTTGTGGGAGCCAATGGTGTGTGTGTGTGTGTGTGTGTGTGTGTGTGTGCGCGCGCGTAATAAAGAGAGAAAAAAACACGAATATCAAAACAAGCAAGAAAACAAAAACCACCACTGTTTTGCTAGGTGACAACTTCATTAAAAAAGGAAAAGCCAGCTGCGTAGGTCTGTTTAGACTTGGACGTGTCACTGATTTCTGCACTCTGCTCTGGTTCGCCATGGAGCCTGACCTGGCTTTGATGGTCACTAACGCTATTCATCCTGAGGCAATACCAGCGATTCTGTGATGATTAAGAGCATCAAGATTTTCATGTGCAATACAGTTGCCAGCACATAAAATGTTTTAATGCTGTGGACTTTTATAGGCACAATTTAAATATAAGACTGGCCAACATCGGATAAAATGTCTGATACTTCCTGAATGCAAAAAAACACAGCATCTTCTCCCAAACTTCAAGTATGATCAATGGTTCCAGAAGGCAAGCCATATTTATACTTAATTATATCTTATTTAGAAAGCAGAATTAAATACAAAAATATTAGTTCATAGGACAGACCAAGATGTTCTGGCTGGAAATAAGCTCACATATAAGGTTGTGAATGAGCTTATCTAATTGAGGAAACTTGTTCTGGTGTGTTTTTCTCTGAGCACAAACCCCTTGCCATCTGTCTGCTTTACTAACATATAATAAGATATGCTTACATGCTTGCTTTTTATGCTAAGTGCTCTCTGTGTGAGGGGAAAAACTTCATTTTGAGCATATTTGGAATATTCAGGGACTTCATATTTATAAAGTCCTGCCTTTGTCTGTCTCTGAACTCAGGAGGTTGGAAGCTGATGAGGGAGTCAGAAGTGATGTGAATGAGCTGCCATGAAGTTCCATTTTTATGCCAGTGGGCTACCTACACCAACTAACTTCATATTTTTTTCCAAAAGTTGAGGAGAAAAATGAAGAAAACCATTAATCTTTGCAGAGGCATATAAAATTCCTCTCGAAGAAAAAAACTGGGCAAGAAAAGTCAAGGACATTTGGAGAAAGAAGAGTAGAGACCCATTGTCCCAGAGCCTGGTGATGGCCTCTGCTCCTTGGTTCCTCCAGACGCAACACACTGCTTGTCTTATTCCCTCTGGACCCTGCTCTTTGCTGAGAGGCTGATTCAATAATGGCTCTATCCAGGGAGGGATTTGATTGGCCATTTGTTTCTTAAATCTACAAACCCGACAGGTTTGTGAAGCTCTCTCACTTGAAAAAGTGGCCTTCTCGTAAGCTGCACCCCAGGTTCGTGGTGACAGCTCAGATGGCCCCACAGGCCTGAGGTATGCTTCATTCATCTCCCCAGTTGGTAACTGAACTCCTGTGCAGACTCCTTAACGATGATGTGAAATGTGGGTTTCTCCACTGATAGAGCCGGTGGAGGATTAGAGAGCACAGAGCCTTTGCTAGTACGCCTCACATTACCAAAGGGAACCCTGTTTTAAGTACTAAGTGATGAATGGAGAACACACTGTCCATCCATTCATACCACGGGAAACAAGTCCCTTCAAAGACTGAGGAAACTCTGTACCAACACTATCTCCACTTCACCTGGCTCTAGGGTCTCATCTTTTTCATCCCATGAAGCATAAAATAAATTCTTTCTCTTTTTAGTAAAGTTGGAGCCAATGTTGACATTTTTCAAATGCAACTTACAGAACTGCCGACAAATAAAAGAAAAACAAATGCAGAAGAGTTGACAGGTTTTCCAAATGCAGCCTTCCCATCGTTACCCAACGAAAGCAGAGCTGCCACCAGCCCCCACAGCACTTCCTGTAGATCTGAGCTCCACTGAACTTCCTGTGGCCCCACAGTCACGCTAATCTTGGCCCCTGGTCCTCTGCAAAGGTTCCTCCCTGAATGTCTCACTTCAGCTTTCAGATAAGGTCCCTCACTCAGGCTGGCTTATCAATGCTCTGTTGATATGCTTAAAAGAGCCACCAGCTGGTTTTTCTCTTCCGTAGAACTTGTCTTCTGTGCTCCTGTTTTAAATCATCTAAGTCTCGTCTCACTAGGGGTCATGTGACATCTGAGTTGTATTATCTTTGATCTTTCTCTGTAGCCTCTCTGCATGACAAAGGTTCTTTGTTGCTTCCCTTTTTCAAAGCCCTTTGTGGTAAACTTTCTTATTTCCTACTTCCTAACTAAGCTGGATTTTGTTCAGGTATCCTCATCTGTGCCTGGCAGCCCATGTGTTTAAGTCAGTGATTCTCAACCAGGGGTGGGGAACTGTTTTGCCCCAAGATGACATTTGGCAATGTCTGGAAACATTTTAGTTGTCGCAGGGAGGAAGTGTACTGGATTCTAGTAGAGAGAGGTGAAGGACGCAGTTAAATGTTAAATGCCCTACAATACACAGGATAGCCCCCAACAATGAAGAGTTATCTGGCCTATAATGTTAATTAAAAATTTTTTTTTCCTTTATTGATTTTTAGAGAGAGAGGAAGGGAGAAGAAGAGAGAGATAGAAACATCGATGAGAGAGAACATTGATTGGCCACCTCCAGCATGCCCTCCACTGGGGATTTGGCCCACAACCTGGGCATGTGCCCTGAACAGGAATCGAACCAGCGACCTCTTGGTGCATGGGTCAATGCTCATGAGCCATACTGGCCGGGCCTGTAATGTTAATTAATGTTGAGTTTCAGAAACCCTGGTCTTAGTGAAAGATGACCTTACCCTAATTCTATAAGAAGGCTTGATGGAATGTGGGTAAATATATTCCTTTGCAGTGGCTGGTTTAGCAATAAGCACACAACTCACTCTAGGCCAATAAAATGATAATTAGTTGCTGGGTGCTTCTGAAAAAGTCCTTCCCTCTGGAGATTGTCAGGTGAGGGTGTAAACCTGGTCCATCTCACCACCAGCACTGTGAGCAAAGCAGAGCCCAGGGAATGGCAGGGAAAGGACCACAGCCACCTGACTCAGTTGGTCCTGAAGCCCACCCTTAGCTCAACTTCCAGGGAGAGGAATTTCATTATGGTTTAGGCATGTTTGAGATATATTTTCTTGTTATCTGCAGCCACATGAAACCTAATTGATGCATCTTTATCCTTTCCTTTTCTTTTAGTCACTCATTCACTTCTTGCCATCTGAAGGACATCTCCAGCTCTTACCTAATTTTCAGAGCCTTCTTGATCTTGGACAAACATCTGGTTCAAGTCCCAGCTCTGTCCACCTATGTTTCACTGTTCAGGAGAGTGTCCCTTTAACAATCATTATAATAATAAAAAGACTTCCCTCATACAATAAAAATAACAGAGTAATCATTCACAGAGCACTCAAAGGGATCTAACCAATCAGGCTTTCTAAGTTGAACATTTTGCCTAAAATAAGAGCAAAATCTGGGGAGCACTGGAGGGGAAAAGGTGAGATCCACAGAGAAGACTAATTTACTTAAACATTTTATGAATAAAAGGAAAAGTAGTAGTTAGCATTTTAATGACAGTAGAGCAGGTGTCCTTTTAGTCTTTTATATTGGCTGTTGAATGTTATCAAAAAATACTGCCTGGGTGGCTGGAGAAATAGACACGCTGACAGTAAGGAAGACAAAAGTCAAAGGAAGTCAGGAGAAGCTGCAGGGGAAAGGTTCCTGCTTGGGGGTGGGGGGCTCAATTTGTGTCTTTCTAAGATTCCACGGGTTCATTTCAGTGTTGAAAATGCAAAACTAAACATCTGCTGCTTGTGACTTAAAAATCAAGTCTCACTTCATCATTCCTTTGCCGAATGATCACTCTCTGCCAAACAGCTTATGAGTACTGTGTAACTCATGTTGATCTAGGCTTTTTAAAAATGAGGACATATACAAAAAGTACAAACTTCCAGTTATAAAATAAGTAAGTCCTGAGGATGCAACTAATGTACAGCATGGTGACTATACTTAATAATACTGTATTTTATATTGAAAAGTTTCTAGGAGAGTAGATCTTAAAAGTTCTCACCACAAGAAAAAAAATGTGTATGTGTGGTAATGAATACTAACCAAACTTATTGTGGTGATCATTTTATGCAGCATACAAATATTGAATCATTGTGTTGTATATCTGAAACTTATACAATGTTACATATCGCAATTGAAAAAATGAAGACATTTGATTTTTTTAAAAAGTTTTTTGTTTTAAAAATATTTTTATTGATTCTTTTTAGAGTGAGAGGAAGGGAGAGAGAGATAGAAACATCAGTGTGAGAGAGAACCATCCATTGGCTGCCTCCTGCATGCCCCCTACTGGGGATCGAGCCTGAAACCTGGGCATGTGCCCTGACAGGGAATCGAACCGGTGACCTCTTGATGCATGCATGGTTCAGCGCTCAATCACTGAGCCACATCGGCCAGACTTTTTAAAAAGTTTGGATAAAAAGATCAGGCAATTGAATTCTTTTGTTCAAATTCTCAGAGTGGAGAAAAGGGCATATTACAATGGTTGAATAATCCATTACTTTGGATTTCTCAAAGTTATTATACTCTTTATGATATTTGCTAGTCTCAAATATTTCCGTTTTCTAGATACTTGAACAAAAAAGCCTCTATCTCAACTTGGGAAAAGTAAACTCTGTATTAATAATACATTTTTAATATTGTTCTCAAATCAACTTTGGGATAAGATAGATATAAACAATTTATATCTTAGAAACGATTAAACATTTAAAAAGGATGAATGGCTGACAAATGGGCTGTGGATAATTACAAGGGACACTCTAAACAAACGTTTTCATTGTGAGTTCCATATCTCAGTAATTATGAACTATAAAAATTGGTTCTCACTGAACTCCATTTTCTGTAGAAAGACTGCAGATTAGACTACTCTGTGGATTAGGAATCAAGGGAGGGTTTGGAAATTACAAAAGGCAGAGAGAAAAATGAAGTACCAAATGGGAGTGTTGCGACATCAATTTGATTTGAAACCAGGGATTTTTCTTACCATCACTGGAACCAAAGCTCCCATCAATGGATTTTCTCTGAAACCTGCAAAAAAAGGCACATACACATGCTCCTAAGGCAGCGAAAATCTCAGCATTTTACATTTGTCCTCTATAGACTTTACTGCAGATTTGTTTGCTAGAATCTCTTAAAAATGGGCCTTTGGATGTGGAGAAATTGGGACACTGATACATTGCTAGTAGGATTGTAAAATGGTGTAGCCAATTAGGAAAACAGTTTGGCAGTTCCTCAGAAAGTTAAACATAGAATTGTCATATGATCCAGCAGTTCTACCCCTAGGCACACACATACTTACATCAATTCATTAATTTATTTTCAGATTCACTTATTTTCAGATAACTCACATACCATAAACTTCATATACCCTTTAATATATACAATTCAATGAGTTTTAGCATGTTCACAAAGTTGTGCAACCATCACTATTATCTAATTCCAGAACATTTTCATCATCCCCCAAAGAAATCTCAAACCTGTAAGTAGTCACTCCCTGTTCCCCTTCCTCCCAGCATCTAGCAACCACTAGTCTACTTTCTGTCTCTACATTTGCCTATTCTGGACATTTCGTATAAATGAAATTATACTATATATGGTCTTTTTTTTTATAGAGAAGTTAAAATTTTTTTTTTTTCTTTATTGATTTTGGAGAGAGAGGAAGGGAGAGGGAGAGAGAGACAGAAACATCAATGAGAGAGAACATTGATTGGCCGCCTCCTGCATACCCCCCACTGTGGATTTGGCCCATAACCTGGGCATGTGCCCTGACCGGGAATCGAACCGGTGACCTCTTGGTGCATGGGTCGATGCTCAACCACTGAGCCACACCAGTTGGGCAGAGAGAAGTTTTTTTTAATGTGTGTGAAGGCCATACACTTATCCCAGTGATTTTCAACCTTTTTGATCTCTTTTTAAACTGATTTTTAGAGAGAGAAAGAAAAGGAGAGAGAGAGAGAGAAACATCGATGTGAGAGTGAAACATTAATCGGCTGCCTCCTGCATGCACCCAACCATGGATTGAGCCCACAACCTGGGCATGAGAGGTCTTCCTTGCTGAACAAATCAAATCTAAAGCAGCTTCACCCAATCCAATTATTCTCTATCGCACCAGAATCTTTAATTGCTTGCTTGATTATATGTTTGTCCTCTGTACCATGTAAGCTCTGTTAGAGCAAGACTCTAGATTGTCTTGTTCACCACTGTATCCTTCACTCCAGGACAGGCCCTGGCACACAGGAAATGATAACTAAATATCTGTCAACTGAAAAAGGCATATCATTAAGGAGAGCAGTTAAATTTGGCCTAACTTTTCTAGCTGGCAAATGAGGCTCTAGTGAAGTCCCCTTTAAAAACAATTTTAGTGATATTAACTGGCAAGCAATTATATGGCCTCATAAACGATGTGTTTGGATTGTGTGTTTGTATTAGCAGGCTTTACCCACACTTGCCCAGGGTTTGGAGCTGATAAAAATTTTCATTAGAGGAGTTCAATGATTTACAAAGCTAGGGTGAGGCAGGCAGGATCCAGTGAGCAAAGGAAAAAACAGTAAATGAGAACAATGCTGGACTGATTGAAAAATGGCTACACCTCATCTTGTATCCAGCTCCATCAGTCCAAAGTGGAATCTGTAGCTTCACTTCTTGAATCTGGACTGGCCTCATGCCTTCTACTGACCCACGGAAGGAGGGGGAAGTAATTCCGTGCCACTTCTGAACCTACGTCTTAAGGAGGCCTTGCACTCTTCTGTTAGCTCTCTTAGAGATACAATAAACCAGGGCCAGCCTGTGGGAGGACGAGAGACCAAGTGCAGCTGAGGGCCGTCTAGAAGAGCCAGCTCCTAGATGACCTGCCAGCTGGTTGCTCTCTATGACCACATCCAGCTGAGATCTCTGAGCCCAGTGCAACTGACTCATAGATTTGTGAGCAAACGTAAATATTTATTGATGTATGCCACTGAAGTTTTTATGGCTGATTTTTATGCAGCATTTTTGTGGCAATACAAGAGTTGAGAGAAAGGCGAGCATCCAGAATCGAGTAGTTTGAACTCAATGTCTGGAAGGGTGGTTGAGAGGAACAAATAAGAGAATATGCATGCAGTACTTGGGCCAGAGCCTGCACATTCATTGTGGGGGCTCCATAAATACTTCTTGAATAGATTGAGTCTGGGGAAAAAAAGGGAGGGGCATGGTGCTTTGTCAGGTGTTCAAGCCAATACAGCATAAAGACATTCTGGATTCTTAGTTTCCTGTCTTCATCCTAATCTCACAGCAGGTACTAAAAACCTCACATGTATTATTAATAATAAGGTACAGGGGACTCACTGAGCAAATGGCTTTATGCTCCAGGACTGGTTTCATTTGGTTTTGTAGAAACTTTGTTATTTCTGCTTAGTTCAATGCAGGAAGACTTGTATTAGCATTTTCCCTCAGTCTATTCCCCTATTTAGAATGCCAAATAGTTCTTATGTCTTCAGATTTCTATTCTCAGTTTGTCTATATTTGGAAAGAATCTCTGCTCATGCAATTGACTGTAGCAAAATAATCTGTCTGGTAGCTAGAGGTTTCAACAGAGCCTCATACCACAACTTTGAAAAGTTGTGCTCGCTTGAATAACAACTGTAGAGAGATTAATATCCAGCTATTAACTCAACTTTTTGTCTGTGTGTTGACTATGCATACTAACTAACTAAAGAGATGAAATCCTATTTCCTAAAATCTAAAACATCAGGAGTAGAGACAGTCTCCCTAAGAGAAGTAGAAGGGGCTGACCTCTTTTTCCATGACATTGAAACTCCTCCGAGTCAAAACTGGAAGCTTGTTGGACCTCTTTTCAATCGAATCCATGCTGGGGTGCCAGACATTTGGTCTGGCCTCCTTGATCAGGACTGCCCTCCCTCACATGCCCTGACCACTCCAGACCCATTTCTACCAGCCTGCTTAAGAGCTAAGGCTCTAGAGACAGGCTGCTTGGGTTCAAATCCCAGCTCCTTCATTTACTGACTGAATTCTTGGTCAAATTGCTTCATCTCTCTATGCCTCAATCTCTGTAACCATCAAATGGTGATAATACGAGTACCCATTGTTGTGGGTTTTTAGACAAGATCATTTGCTTAGAGGGTTTGGCACAGAGCAGGTACTTGTTAAATGTTAGTGATTGTGATCTGATAAATTAATCAAGCTGACAAGTAATGTATATATTTTTAGGTATAATATTTGCCTATAGACTGGAGTTTTTGTTTTTAACTTTTTATTTGAAAATAAATTCAAATTTACAGAGACACTGTAAGAATAAGAATAGAACACTTGTATGGATCCACTTATTGTTAGCATATTACTCCATTTGCTTTATCAGTCTCTGTCTCTTTTTGTATTTATATAAATTTTTTTCTGAACCATTTGAAAGAAAGTTATATGTCATGAACTTTTATGCCTACATATTTCCAAAGAATAAAGATATTATCTTACATAACCACAGTATAGTTGTCAAATTCAGCGAATTTAACAGTGATATAATACTCTTATCTAATCCACTGTCTGTATTACAGTTTTGTCAGTTGACTCAATAATGTCCTTTATAGCATATTTTTCTTCTAGTAAGAGACCCAGTCTGAGATCAGGTATTGTCTTTGGTTGTCGTACCTCCTTAGTTTCCTTCAATCTGGAACATGTTTACAGCCTTTCTCTGTCTTTTATGACACATTTTAATAGAATGATTGTCATTTTGAGTTTAATTATTCCTTATGATCATATTCAAAATATGCATTTCTGGCAGGAATGCTGTATATGTGATATTCTGTCTTTCTCAAGAGTGCCACACCTGGGGGGCACACAATGCTCATCTTTTCCTCGGTCATATTAATTTTGATCACCCAGTCAGTCGCTGTTTGATTTCTTCACTGTATGGTTACTATTTCCCCCCTTACAACTACTAAGCAATCTGTGGCAATACACTTTAAGGCCATGCAAATATCTTAACCCTCATCGGATTTTCCTCCTAGTTTTAGAATCCATTGATGATTCTTAACCTGATCTATGCAAAACGATGATTCTCCAATTCCAGCACTCCCTCCATATTCATGTCAGCTTTGGGCATTGTGCTATAGACAACAGCCCTCCTTAACACTGTCAGTATTTGCTAATAACTCCTTTCCCTAATGTGTGCCTGTTTTAGTAACTTTGTTGAATTAATTGGATGTATATCTGCAGGTATTTAGGTTGTTTCTCCCTCCCTCCCTCCCTTTATCAATATGGATTCATGAATTTCTATTTTTCTCAATGATTTATAATTCATTATTCTCCTTAATTGTTTTGGTGCTCAGATTGTTCCAGATATGACCAGTGGTAATAATTCCAGGGTTTCTGAAGTCAGTTTATTAACTGAAAGGCTTCATAATGGTCACAAAGGGCAGTTATTTTTGAGTCAGAGATAGGCTTATATCGCTGGGATGGTTGTATCACTGTAGTAGCCAGGAGGTGCTTTTTTTCCCCCCCTTTTTCAAACTTATCTTTATTGTTGAAAGTATTACAGATGTACCTCCGTTCCCCCGTATTGACCCCTTCTTCTCCGCTCCTGCCCCGCTCCTGCCTTCCCCACACTATTGTCTGTGTCCATTGGTTATGCATATATGCATATAAGTTCTTTGGTTTATCTCTTCCTGCTCCTCCTCCCCGCTTCCCTTTGAGGTTTGTCAGTCTAACAACCAATTTGTACTTCTTAATCCTTTCACCTTTTTCAACCATTCCCCCAACCCCTCTCCCATCTGACAACCATCAAAAAGTTCTCTGTATCTATGAGTCTGTTTTTGCTCTGCTTGTTAATTTTGTTTGTAGATTCAGTTGCTGATAGATATGTATTTATTGCCATTTTATTGTTCATATATTTTTAAAAAATCATCAGATAGAGTGGGAGGGAGGGAGAGAGAGACACAGAGAGAAACATCGATGTGATAGAGCCACATCGACTGGTTGCCTCCCGCATGACCCTGACCAGGGGTGGGGACAAGCCACAATCGAAGTACGTGCCCTTGACCAGGAATCGAACCCATGACTCATTGGTCCTTGGACCGACGCTCTAACCGCTGAGCCAAACCAGCCAGGGCTTATTGTTCATATTTTTGTTCTTCCCCTTCAAGAACACCCTTCAACATTTCATATAATACTGGTTTGGTAGTGATGAACTCCTTTCGCTTTTTCTTGTCTGGGAAACTCTTGATATGTCCATTGATTCTAAATGAAAGCTTTGCAGGATAGAGTAATCTTGGTTGTAGGTCCTTGCTTTTCATCATTTTGAATATTTGTTGCCATTCTGGCCTGCACAGTTTCTTTTGAGAAAGTGGCTGACAGCCTTATGGGAGCTCCTTTGTAGGTAACTAACTGCTTTTTTTTTTTTCGCTGCTTTTGAGATTCTCTCTTTGTCTTTAACCTTTGGCATTTTGATTATGATGTGTCTTGGTGTGGGCCTCTTGGAGTTCATCTTATTTGGGACTTTCTGTGCTTCCTGGACTTGTATGTCTGTTTCCTTCACCAAGTTAGGGAAGTTTTCTGTCATTATTTTTTCAAATAGGTTTTCAATTTCTTGCTCTCTCTTCTCCTTCTGGCACCCCATGATGCAAATGTTGGTACGCTTGAAGTTGTCCCAGGGGCTCCTTACAGTATCCTCATTTTTTTGGATTCTTTTATCTTTTTTGCTATTCTGATTAGGTGTTTTTTGCTTCCTTATATTCCAAATTGATGGTTCGCTTTTTGGCTTTACCTACTCTAATATTGATTCCCTATAAACTATTCTTTATTTCATTTAGTGCATCCTTCATTTCTGACTATGCATCCTTCATTTCTGATTGGTCCTTTTTTATGCTCTTGAGGCCCTCACTAAGTTCCTAGAGCATCCTTATAACCAGTGTTTTGAACTCTGCATCTGTTAAACTGCTTATCTCTGTTTCGTTTAGTGTTTTTCCTGGAGTTTTGTTCTGTTCTTTCATTTAGGACATGTTTCTTTGTCTCCTCATTTTGGCTGCCTCCCTGGGTTTGTTTCTATGTATTAGGTAGAGTTGCTATGTCTCCTGGGCTTCATAGGGTGGCCTATTGTAGTTGGTGTCCTGTAGGGTCCAGTGGCACAGCCTCCCTGATCACCTCAGCTGTGCCCTTGAGGTGCACCCCTTGTGTGGACTGTACACCATTCTGTTGTAATTGAGTCTTGATTGCTGTTGGCACATCAATGGGAGGGATTTACTCAGGCTGATCAGCTGCAAGGACTGGCTGTGCCCACTGACCACTGACCTCTGACTACCTTGGAGGACCAGCTGTGCAGGGGCCCACCACACAGAGCAAGACTTACTTCAGCATGTCTCTGGTACCCACTGAATCCATTCCTTGAGTGTGTCGCTTATGGAGGTGGTTGGGTGGTGGTGCTTTGGTGTGGGTTGAAGCTCTCCACTGGATGTGCTGGCTCTGGGGCAAGGTCAGTCACTGCCTGTGTTCTTCCCAGGGCCACCCAGCATAAGCTACAAAGTGATCTGCAGATGGCTGCTTCTTGTGCTGGGCTTGGAGGTGCCCAGGCAAAACCAAGTTGTGAACCGAGGCTGACTGCTCCTAGTGCCAGGCCTGGGGCCACTTAGTGAGAGGTGTGAGACTCGCTGAGGCCAGATGCTGCTTGTTTGAAAGAATTTAGGGACATCTGAAACAGGAGCCAAGACAGGCCATTCATTTGGTAGAGCCACTGGAAACAGCTTGGGTGGGCCTGAAAGTTGGGTGGGGCAGGGTCTCAGGGAACCACCAGGGTGGGGTAAACAGTGTGAGCCAGGTTGCTGGAGTCCCAGACATGGTGGCCATCCACAGGCTCAGTGGGGGAAGGGCTCACCAAAGAGGCAAAGGCCTCCACCAGAACATCTGTCTGGGAGAAAGTTGCCCCTCTAGCTCTTGCCCCGATGCCAAACAACTCAGTTATTCCCCGTACGTCTCTGGTGCCTTTCAAGCTGCCTCCCCCATGCTGGATCCTGGAGGGAGCGAGTCTAAGTCCATGTGTGGGCCCTTTAAGAGGAGCTGCCTGGGACTCCAGAAGCCTCCCTCAGCCTCAATTCCCACTGGTTTTTACAGCCAGAAGTTATGGGGACTTCTCTTGCTGGCACTGGGGTGGGGTGCCTGGTGTGGGAAGGAAACCCCTTGCTCCGCACAGAGGACCTTCACAGCCGAGGAATCCTCCTGATTTGTTTTAATCCACCACACGTGAGTGTGGGACACCTAGTCTGCACCTCCACCCCTCCTCCAGTCTCGATGTGGCTGCTTCTTAATTTCATAGTTGTAGGACTTCCATTCAGCTCGATTTCAGGCGGTTCTGAAGGATGTGTGTTCTGTAGTTTAGCTGTAATTTTGATGTGGTTGTGGGAGGAGGCGAGTCCGTGTTCACCTACACCGCCATCCTCGCCATGAGGCTTTTCTACAGATGGGAGCTTGCTCGGTAATCTGAAAACTCTATGGTGGCTTTGTTTTTTTTACATGTTCAAGAGGAGAAAGAACATTTGCTTAATGTAAACCTCCTGCCATTCTTTTGTAGTTGTTTCACAGAGACCACAACAACTGTGGAATTGTCAAGGCTCAGGCCTGCTGAGGGAGGCAAGGAAAGACTGGAGCTCGTTTTATTAGGGGCTCCAAACTCTTGGAAAGGGCATTTCCTTGGTCAAATTATAGTACAATCATCTCCTTTTTTATATTCTGTCAAGGGACATTTTACTGGAAAATTGATGCTACAACTGTAAGAAAGCACCTGGTAATGTATCAAAGTGTGTTACTCCTATTAATAACTAACTTCTGCTAAAATGACTCCTGCTAAAATAACTAACACTTTATCAGCACTTACACTGTTCAGAACATTGACATAAACACTGCAGTTATGCTATATGAAGTAAATTTTTATCTCATTTTACAAATGAGGAAACTGAAATACAGAGAGGTTAAGTAACTCACCCAAGGTCACACAGTTAGTGGCTGGTGTAGATTTAAATCCAGTCAATATGGCTCTAAAGCCTAATGCTCTAATTACTAAGCAGAGACAGGCAATGGGGTTAACATTTCTTGAAACTCTTGACCTACCGGATATAATGAACAAGTGCAATCAGCAGACATCCCAAATAGAAGGAGAAGAAGATGAGGAAGCTGAGAAGAACAGCTTTCACGAAAACGGATTCTGAGGGAAGAGAAACAACTTTAGTCAGGAGAAAAGAGGACCATGTTTGGGACATGACAGCCTCAAAGGCCTACCTTCATCATAACTCATTCTTAAGTTTTGAGATACCCCCATTTAAAGCGGCAAAGCTACTGGAGGTCATCCAGACATTATCCATCAATGGCTGCCTTTCACCGTGATGGATTCCCAGTGGAAGCTGCAGAGGGACTTCCTGTGTATAACTTCAAAACTGAGTTCCCTCTCTTTCTGGAAGGGATTTAACAAATGCTTTAATTCTCTCTTCTATCTCTAAGGTCAACCTTAGTTTTCTTATAATGTTACTCTGGAAGAATGACATTAGCACTGAATTATATGGTCGACTGCCTGACATAGGAATCTGTCCACTGAACCCTTGAGCCAATTCTGACCTTTAATGGAAGGAACAATGGTCACTTTAAGGTTCTTTGTTCGTTGTAGATTCCAGGTCTGGTTCTCCTTTTCTGGTAAAAAAAGAACAAGGCAAAATGGATCAGATAATAGGCTCTTGGCCTCTCATCTGAACAGCTGTTCAAAAACTGTCCAAAATGAACTCTGGTTGCTGAATTTTCTTTTAGAAAGAACTAGAGAAAAACCCAACTCCCAAACCTTCACACCATCTAATATCCCTTTGGTTAAACTTTCAATTGGGCCTTTGCCTGGGTGCATTTTGATAGCACTCACTGATGCAAATGAGACTTCAGCCTCCCTGCTTTACTGAAGAAGGCTTGACCCTTTCCCCGATATCCATGTGGTTCAACATGCCACAGACACACGAAGAAAACAGCCACAAAAATAGGAAGCTACGGCATCTTTCAGCTTGTATTTTCTAGCCAATGACATCTTGTTTTTCCTTATATAGTCATCGAAGAGCTTATAGTTTAACAGAGAGCATTAGACATTAGCAAAACTCTATAGAGCTATGTAATTAAGAGATTAAAGAATACAGGAACAGAAATTTCACCTAAATACCAAGGGAACCATGTTACACTCAACAATAAACATCCTCTGTGTTGATCACATATCACATCAGCTGCTCGGGAGCTGTTTTCATCAACAGCCTATTCCATTCCCAAGGTAGTTACTGGATAACTGGATAGCTACCCATGGCCATTTGTACTATGTCTCAGAGCTCACACAACCCTCGTTATTGGGACAAGTGGTCCCACATTGCTATCTTGCAAGGTACAATTTTGGCAACTGAAATTGAGAACTCAATTTTCCTTGCACATCCTTGTGGAAATGATGACTACTGAATAATATAAGTGGCTCCATTACTACCGGTTACCGAATCAATCTTAGAAAATGGATCTTGGTCTGCAGTATACAAATCATTGCTTCCTAGTAGCAAATCTTTGCTGAGTGAAGAGCCAACATGATGTGCTCCTTGGGAGAACAAGATTTTGAAATGATGCAATGCACTAAGTGACATTTTGTAGTGTCACTAATACCTTTAGAGCTAACATTTTCTTCCCTTTAATTTTTCTCAAGTATCTCTCAGACTGCCTTACCAAGTCACTGCTGCTGGCCTTCACTTTGTGGGAACTAGAAATGGTCATAGAAGCCCAAAGTGGATTTTTTACTTCCATTCACCTGGGTCAGGTTTTTCTTTTTAAAAATATTTTTATTGATTTTTTTTTTTTTTTTGAGAGAGAGGAAGGGAGAGAGAGAGAGAGAGAAATATTGATGTGAAATGAAACATCAATCAGATGCCTCCTGCATGCCCCCTACTGGGGATCAAGCCGCCAACCTGGGCATGTCCTGACCAGTAATCAAACCAGCAACCTTTTGGTGCTCGGTACAGTGCCTCACCAACTGCCCCACAGCATTCAGGGCTCCCCTTGGTCAGGTTTTTCTAAGTAGCCACGTATTCCTCACTATCTCTTACCCTGGATGAAGAAGGATCCTCCACAAGCATAGTCTTCAGGCTTTATCACAAACACCACGAAGAACTGCTCACCTGGAAAATCCTTCTTCTGCATAAGACATAATAATCTTATGATATGTTCTTATGTTCTTATGATAAGAAAGATAGAAGGGAGAAAGCCCATGGCAGTGGGGTGGGGGCAGAAAGAAAGAGGAAAAAGAAGAAAAGTAAAGTTCCCCCTTGCCTCCTAACTTCTTAGAAAGGACGTTCACATAGCCATGATCTACTCTAGTTTACCCACAATCAAATAATTGCTACATCCAAGAAATTAAGGTAAGTAGGTGCACCACTTCAATTTCAATCTATCTTGTGCTCACTTGAGTGCTTAAGACTGTCATAGAGACCATATAAATAATGTCAGTAGCTTATGTTTAATAATTAATACATGTATATTGTTTAAAAAATTAATAAACTTTATTTTAAAAGCAGTTTGAAATTCACTACATTAAGATTTTATTATTTTAAAATATAATGATAAACGATTTTCCTAAAAGTCATACAGTCAGCAGTTAAATAAATAGTTTAGTTTAGGAAGGCAAAGACAAGTCAGGAGACCTGAGTTAGTCTTGGCATGACTTTCTCTAAGTGTGCTTCTTTGTGTCCCCGTTTCCTTATCCATGAATGAAGGTTGGCAAGATGATCTTTAAGGTCTATTCTATTTCTACAGCTGTTTTCTTTTAACATCCCCAAACTTTTGGTATCATATTTTCTGGTATCACCGACAAAATGGCCCAAAAGAGAAGTAACAATTTATTGCCAAACATATTCAAAGTAAAGATGTACTGGTGTGTTTTGTACTTCATTAATTTAGTGTCTCGCCTGATGTAAAATATGAGTTCCCTACTATGGTTGTTTTTCTGTCCTTTTATATTTGGGACCATATAATGCTGGGATGCTAAGGAAGAAATAAATATTAAAAACAAGAGCAGATATTTGGGATGTCAAATCTGACGCAACAGAAAATTAAAGCTGGACCGATAGGATTTTTTAGGTTTAATTAACTTCTCTTCACTCTTTACTGTTATTCAACAAATAGTATTACCTTACCCCAAAGAACAGATCAAGTTACAGATCCCTCAACTGATACCACAAAGTCAGGAACAGAATCTTTTAGAAAAAATACTGGCATGTGTGTATATTTTTGTTATACAATTACTACTGAAATAATAACTTAATTACAAATGCCAAAAGGGCAAGCTGCCACGCAAATATGTTCCATATTCCTTTTCAAAAATTAAAAAAAATTAAATGTATTGGGGTGACATTGGTTAATAGGATCACGTAGGTTTCAAGTGTACATTTCTATGATACATGATCTATATATTGCATAGTATGTCCACCACCCAAAGGAAAGTCATCTTCTGTCACCAAATATTTGGCTCCCTTAACCCCCCACCACCTCATATTCCTTGCAGCTGTCCATTCTGTCCAGAGTTGAAGTCCTCTTTTGCTTACTATTACTGGTACAAATGATTATTTGACTATGTTTAATTGCTTTAACTGGATGAGAGAAACTTTACCCTGAATTGGCATCCTCCATTGAATAGATTGAAATATTCTGCCTTTAACTTTCTAAGCAATCTGTCAGATACATGTCCCACTGCATCATGGGCTCCCTAGATCCCCCAGGGGCAATGGGACACCTGGCAGAGTAGCATTGTCCACTATTGTCTAAGCTTTGATTTCGGGCACATCAATCTTTCTTTTTAAAACCAGTTGGAAAGAGAAGACATCCAAGGCACACAGTGAACGGCAATCCCTTCAGGATGCTGCTCCAGGGGGTAAACTGACACACTGTCATCAACAATAGTGACCACAGAAGTGATGTCTCACCTGTAGTGTGATGGCAGCCTTCTTGGTCATGGACTGATAGATACCATTAAATTCCACATTGTGGTCAAGGTCATACACTGGGCACTGTAACGTACATGGGGATAAAAAGGAAAGCATCACTAATGTCATATCATGTTATGCTGCACACGCTACACACATGGAGCAGGGGGTTCCTTACTAAGCCATAAACCATACGAAGTTTTCCCCCAGAACAGTCACGAAACAGTCTCCTGAAACTTTGTGCCTTGTCCTCTAAAGTCAAGGTCACTTTATATCAAAGAGAATTGAAAGTTGTCTTAAGGTTTACAATACCCTTCCATTTTTTAATTAACACCCCAAAGACAGAAAAGGCCTAATGTTACAATAAAGAATTTTAAATTAAATTTATTGAACTAACATTGGTTAATAACATTGTATAAATTTCAGGGGTATAACATTATAATTCGCTATCTGTATACTCTAATGTATGCTCACTATCAAAAGTCTAGTTCTTTCGTTAGCATATATGTGACTCCCTTTACCCAACTCACCCTTTTCCCCCTCCCCCTCCCATTCTGTTGTCTGTATCTATGAATTTGTTTTTGTTTTGTTTTGTTAACTCGTTTGTTACTTTTTTGTTTTCTATTCCATGTATGAGTGAAATCATACAGTTTTTGTCGTTTATAAAACTTAGAACAAGTGATAGGTTTCGACTTTCTCGGTTTCGACTTTTTCTCTTGTAGTCCACAACTTTGTCTTCCTTGTACTTTGTCACAATCATCCCTCCCTCCTTGCCTCCTTTTCTTCCTTTGTTTAATTTTGGTAAGGAGTCAACTATTTTCTCTTGCCCAGAGCAATGTCTCCAAACACTGACTGCCCAAGATACTGTTCTTAGTATTTAGCAGTTTGAAGAGATACATAGACATGTCTTCCACCTTTCATTTATCCTGGGACAATATAATGGTCTGTATTGGAAGGTTGACAAGTTATTAAGACTCACCATGATATTCTGGACGGAGACAACAGAACATGGATAAGCCACTTTAGACACAACTTTAATGATAACTGAGTCCACATCTTCAGGAAATTTGTATAGAAAATACTGAGAATAAGAAAAAGAAAGACATGATTTGTTTATATTAAGAAATGTTTACAGTCATGAACTCAAAACTATTTTCACCCGAGTAGGATCATTTTCTCTAATATTAGGCACAAAGCTCAGATGCACAGCTCAGAAAATCTCCATTAATTCAGTCATTCATTCATCTCATAGGTATTGAGCAACTCCTCCCTTCAGGGCTCTGTGCCAGACACTAGGAGGATATCGGTGAATAAAACAAAGTAGCCGTTTCATATGATACCGCCATTTAATTTTCTATGGTTTTCCTTTCTCAACTATACTTGGCTACACTTCATTTCAGTTTCTACTTAGAAGATCCCTCCAACCTTTGAATTAGGGATATGTGGGATGTAACATGAGGCAACATTTACTTCCGTATGGTCATTTTGAAATAGGAGGCGCCACTGTGAAAAGCAGGTAGGCCTGTTCTTCAAGAATCTTAAGCACCTTTCATTAGGCAAGAATTAACACTAGACCCACCCTTCTCCTAGACATTTTCCTAAAGAATGTGTTTCCTGGCTGGAATACAGTGAGATGACATTTAGATTCGAAGACCAAACTTTACATCTAGCCCCCTGAAATACAGGTTCACAATTTGGGGCAGGCTAAGATATCTCTAAAAGTATTTCTCCAATATCATCAGAATCAAGAAACACGATAGAAAGAGGTTATACTATTTACCTACTTAGATTATAAATAAATCCCCTGAAAAAAATGATTAACTCTAAGTTTTAAAGACGTAGCTAATAATGAAGAAAGGGGACTTCTGTCCAATAATTATAAATATGGTAACTGGTTGAGACACTTTAATTAAGATTTTGAGGGAACCAAACAAAACAACCTCCATATTTCAGGACTCTAATAAATCTATCACTTTAAAGGCAAGGCAAAACATGTCAAAACTTAATTTTGCATTCCGACATCCTCTTTTCTAACCTTATTCTGAGAACCAGAGCAATAAAAATAGAATGTTTTTCAATAATCCAAAACCTTCTGATGGGGGAAAGAAATTGCAAGATTAAGGACTGTCATTAACACTACTATTTGGAAATCTGTTCACGCCTTGTAACAGAGGGCAACACTCCCAAGAACCCATCTCATTTTGCATTCATTTTGGAGCTTGATTCAAATTCATATACTACAGGGCTCTCCCAAAAGGGAATCCTCTAGAATTACCTAGAGGTGCTCTTGGTGCTTAGGGAAACCAACTTTGTAACTCAAGAGCGTTAATTACTACGATTACTGTTAGCAATAATGAACAACATACATACCTATATATTATAGGAGTTGGTTTTGTGCAAGCAGTAGACATCTACTGAAGCCTTATCTGTATGCCAAAATATTATCAGTCTTCTTTATCTCTAAATTACCATAAACTTCTGACCCTTGCCTTAATAAGCAAATAACAAGTACCCAAAACAATGTTTGGAATTTAGGCCAATAATCATCATCTTGGGTCCTAATTACCTGCCCAGTTCCTATAACCTGCTTTTATCTCCAAGAATAGAGGCAGACAGTGATGCTGAAGGTTGTCTGAGAATGTGCAATAGTTTGGGTGAGTTTATAGGAATGGAAAATCTTTTCTACAGTTGAAGAGGATATAAAATTCAGGCCAAAATGGGAATAAGTAATAATAAAGTAAGGCTTTCATAGATATCGAAGAGTTTCTATTTTGTTTTATCAGTTTGTTCTAAGTACATTATATTCTAGCTTGAGGTTTATATACAAACTACTTAGGCTTTAATATTTACATACTTTTTTAAAAGAAAAAGAAGCCATTATATATGATCATCACTGATTTTCAGTCTACAAACTGAAAGTGTATTACAGCATTCTGTATATCGTATTTACCATAGCTCTGAACAGGACTATTAGACTATATTCATTCTGTAGTTGGGGTGCAAGCTTTTCCTTCCCTTTCTAGATGTGTCCCATTTCACCTGGCAACCAGCGCTTTCAAATATTTCATGAATTAACCAGCCAATCAATGTTGAGGGCAATGGTTTGCGAATCTGTTGTCCTCTTGTATCACTGGGTGGCAGTATATAGGCACCGTGGAGGCTTTCACTGCTGAGAAATTTAACTAAAAAAATATGCCAATACAGATCTGGGGAGCTGATTGTACACCTCTCTTCCCAACTCTGTGTTCAGTGACATCATGTTGGCTACTGAAACTGACCATGGTAAACACATTTATGCCACAGAAATGGGCAAATGTTATAAATCAGTTTTTTTTTTCCCCCTCTGGAGACTATTTGCTAAATAGTTATCATCACACAAGTGGTTGTAATAGATTTACAATAGTGCCCATATAATATGTTAATCCCAGTTTTAGTATATACAAGACAAAAATTAAGTAGCCATTTATGACCAAAACTGTATTACAGCCTACAGAAGATTTACAATAAATATCAGGACATTAAATAAATCTGTTTTAAACTATTGCATAAACTTTACTCTTTGAGAAACCGTGAAAGAAGAAAGAAAGGTAGCGTCACCAGAAAAGTAGCCTGAATAATGAAAGTTTTCATGTATTCATTCTGTATGTGATGATGGTTTAATGGAGAACACAACACAAATATCTAATTCTTATTATAAGTTTTTCAGCATTCCTGTTCTCTCTTTACACAGGAGAAATGAATTTATTCCATCCACAACACTGTAGAAATTAAAATCTGTTTTATTTTACTGCATCTCCAGGTCAATTAAGTATCTGTGTATCTGTTTAGTGTTGGCCTTCCCCTTGCTGTTTCCCTACCCCCATCCGGATTATAAAAGGTCCGTGAAGACAGCAGTTGTATCTTTCCCTTCTTCATCCTGCTATTCCCAGCACCGGGTACAGTCTAACACTGCTTGGTGCATAGTAGGCACACGATCTACTCAATGACAGTTGAGCCAAAGAACATCTACAAACAAATATCATGCCTCCCATTTCACACCAATGCAGGTGCCAAGATTAAATGTTGTGTCCAAAATTCTAGTAACATGAATAACATTCCAAAAATAGAAATATATCTTAAATTGTGAAATATGAAGGGCAACAGCACATGCTGACTCCACCTGTTACCATAGTTTCTTTGGGTAACATGAATAGTAGAATCATAACCTTGACCCCCTCTCACTTACCTGAGGTTGAGAGGGGCTGGCAGTGAAGCGCAAGGCAACATTTGTCCTGAGAAATGTGAGTGGGAGAGGGGAAAGTGAGAGAAAAACATAGCAAGTTAGCAAGCAAAAATTATTTATTTAAAAGAAAACCATCTGAAACTAAATGCAAGGAAAGCCTTATCCTTTGTGAAGGGGGGGTCTGTTCTCATCAAACTTGCAAAGTAAACTGCATGAAAATGTGCTGGTTTTAATTCTCAAGAATGACCAAATTGGGGTGAGAGTCAATTTCATGTCTTTAAATACCCATAAATACTTATACAAGTAAGTACTTTTTATTTATTTTATTTTTTTTATTTTTTACTTTTGTAGACATTTCAGCCTTTGGATTCTCTTAAGATTTTATAATCAAGCACAGGGTTTAGGTGTTAGAAGTGGGCTGAAAGAGAGCGGAAAAGAAGATTTGAGGTCCTTTTGAACAATGAAGATAACACCTCAAAATAATTTTGATGTATCCATGGCAAAAGATCATTTTTTAAAAAAATGTGGTGACCATGGGAGGGTCCCTAGGGATAGGAGTGTGCTCTTCCTGCCCTCAAACACTTCCCCAATTGTCTGCCACACCAGCTGAAATTCTCCTCCAAGATTTTGTCCTCTTTGGGTTAGACATTGCCCTCAGGATCTCTTTTACTATTGATGATAAAATCTTAAGAGAATCCCAAGGCAAAGTGTCTACAAAAGTAAATAGCACAATGGGGGGGGGGGAGAAGAAACATCTATAACAAAAATAAATTAAAAAAAAATAAATAGCAAATAGCACCACAAGAATATAATGGAGTTATTTTTTCTCCAGTTAGTAATTTACTGTGAATTATTATTTTTTTAATCCTCACCTGGAGATATGTTTTTTATTGATTTTGAGAGAGAGAGAGAGAGACAGAGAGAGAGAAACATCTATGTGTGAGACAGAAACATTAATTAGTTGCCTCCCATATGTGCTCTGACTGGGAATTGAACCTGCAACATTTTGGTGTACGGAAAGACACTCCAACCAACTGAGCCACCCAGCCAGGGCTACTTTGAATTATTTTATTAGGATCTAGCACTAATGAAAGGAGGGGCTGAGGAGCATGCGAGAAGCATGCATTTGTAGCATAGAGTGCTGTCTGGAATGAATGTATGTGAAGCAGTCCAAAAGACAAGTTTGGTCCTCACTACAGTGTCGTAAGGGCTGCTTTAGCCTTTTATCCTTTCTGGGTTTTTCCTCATCTTCAGCCATGAAGATCATTCATACAAACCCACTGCACAATCTCAACGTCCACACCTGCGGAAGGCCATGCCTCCACCCCTCCAATGCGGCCTGTATTTCTGGGAATCTGAACCTGACCTTCTGGGAATTTTAACCTGAACTTCTTCTGGGGTCCCTCCCCAGATTCATAGCCTGGTGGGTGCTCTCTAAAGAGTCTTCTTCTTCACTCCTAATATTCCTTTTATAAAGATTAAATAGTTTTAAGCAATTTTATTAAAGACTCCTTTAGAAAGAGCATGTCAAAATATTTAAGTAAGAAGTTTATAATTGGAGGTGTTGTTTAAAAGTCATGAAGTTTGAGCACTATTTCTAAAGGTAATGACTAACAATTTAGGCCGTTGGCAGACTGGACTCAGAATTTAGCCATGGATGCAGTTTTCATATATCCACTCTCAACAGAAATCATCTTCAGTGTCAAGGACTGGTTCTGCTGAAGCACGGTTGATAGCTGGTGGCCTTACGTTACCTAAGAGCCAACGTCAGTGTTAAATCCAGTTGTGTATGTGCTCCTGAGATGCCACCGCCAGAGAGAGAATCCACAGTATCGTGTGTGGCTAGGTAGCGCCCTCTTAGTGTGGGGAGTGTCATCAGCTGTTACCAGGGCAACAGTTCTGTTCATTGCCAGGTCAGGGGAACAAAAAGGACACAGATTTTCTGGGCTAGCAACAGACAGTACGAGATTTCCAGAAGCAACCAGTTTTCATTGGCCAGAAATTTGTTTTCTTGTTCTCCCCTATCACTTGAATTCCAGTTGTAATGGAATGTCTGGACATCAATGTGAACTTTCTGAGTTTTTCTTCTTGTTATTTACTTTTTCTTTGCTAGTACAACACATACAAACACTTAAGACATATTGTATTCTTTAAGACGGTCACACTTAAGTCCTCTCTTTGTCATGGAGTCAACAGTGTGTGCAAAATAAACACATGAAAAGTTCTGCTTCCTTCCCCATAGGCTCTGAGATGCGAAAGGTTTATTTGATCAAGGGTCATTAACCAACAGAACAACGCCAGTTGAGACTCAGGCACCTTTAATTTTAGAGAAAGAAGTAGAAAAACGTCATCTTATTTGTTTTAAACACAGGAAACAAATGTTTATTCAATAAGTATAAGAAAAACTGAATTAGTTCCCTTGTTTTGAATAGTTCGAGGAGGAGGGAAGAGAAAAGGAACAGATGAAGTCAAGAGAGATGGCTGTGCAGATAAGACAGAAGAGAGGCCCATGGGGAAGACGGAGAGGAGAGCCCTATACTGGAGAGTAATAAAACAGAAGAAAAAGGAAAGGGGGATGGGAAGTAAGGGTAAGTGAAAAGAGAGGAAAGGACAAAAGCTAAGTGGTTTTTGAGGTAAGGACTGTGAGATTCACGGCATATTGTCCACTTTATGATAGCAGGTCCCTATCACAGAGCAGAGAAGGCTCTCAACTCCCACTTTGTTGTTGAAGGAAATTATACCCTATGATTCACTTGGACTATGGACTTCAGAATATCACTTCCTGTATCTACTTATTGCCATCTGCCATGAATTATCCTCGAGCACCCCAACCCTCCCACCCAGGCTCTGGTCCTCTGTAACCCATGCATTGCTCTAGTCTAAATATAGACTTTGCACGCATGCGCTGAATCCTATCCTTTCTTCCCGTCTCTGGGACTTTGTGTCTACAATATTTAACTCTCCTATAAATTTTATCAGCCTTTCTATCCTTTGGTTTATAAATATGCTCTAGCCTCAACCATTTTCAAAATAAAATAGCCCCAACAAATTTCCTCCCCTTTCCCTATATTTCTCTCCTCCATGCCATTCTATATTCTCCGTGTCCTTCACAAACCAGCTTCTTAAAAGAGTGGTTCTCACTTCCAGCAGCACATTAGAATCACCTAGGAAACTTTAAGAAAATATATACTAATGCTCAAACCTCCGTCACAGAGACTCTGATTTAATTGTTCTGGGTGGATCTTATCCACCAGAATATCTTTTCCTATCTTTTTGGGGGTGTTGGTGGGTGGGAGGGTGGTTCTTTGCTCTTGAATTATCATGTCATCTTTTTCTATGCCAAAATTAATGGAGGACTTAGAAAAAATGCTATGACTAATTCTCCATCCTTATGATCATCCATTCATCCATCTGTCCATCTGTCTCTGGGTATACACTGTCAAGGGGTGTAGAGAAGACCAAGATAAACATGTGATTCCTATTAGCACCTCTATTGGCCACAGACTTCTTTATAAATCGCCTTAACAAATTTAAGAAGCACTTTATAATAGATCAGAATATTCTGATCATAAAATAAGCTTCAGAAATGTAGTATATACTATGTTAACATATTCTGATTTTTAAAAATTTATTGAAGTATAACACACATGGAAAAGTGCACAAGTCATGAGCATATATCTGAATGAATTTTCACCAGGCAAACATAACCAAGTACTTCCTCTTTGCTTTCTAAAGATACCACTCTCCTGACTTCTAAATTACAGAATAGTTTTGTCTGTTTTTACACTTTATATAAAGGAATCAAACAGTATGGATTCCTTTTGTCTGGCTTCTTTTGTTCAATATTGTGTTTGTGAGATTTTTTTCAGGTTGTTAGGTATAGTAATAGTTTATTTTTATTGTTGTGTAGTATTCTATTAAATGAATACCACAATCATATATCTAGGAGTTGGATATATTACTACCAGTGGAACTGCATTGTCAGTCCTTTCAAATTATAGCAATTTGGTAGTTGTAGTGAAATCTCGTTATCATTTTAATTTGTATTGCTGATAGCTAGTGAGGTTGTGTTTTTGGACCATTTGAATAGCTTTGGTGAAGTATCTGTTCAAGTCTTTTGCTTATATATATTTTTTTCAATAGGCTTGCCGGTCATTTTTATTAAAAAAACAACAACACAAAACAGGTATAAAAAATACTAGTCATTTCAAATAATTGACTTGTGGTTTGGTTCATTTTGTCCATTGTGGATTTGTTTTCTATATCATTTTTTGGTGCTTTTATATTATTATTTCTTTTGAGTTTTATTTTCAGTTCTTTTTCCAACTTCGTGAAATGGATACTTACACTGATTTTTTTCTTTTTTTCTAACATATACATTTGAAGCTATGCATTTTCCTTAAGCAGTGATTAGTTGCATCTCAGAAGTTTAAACATGTCATATTTTCATTATTTGTTCAAAATATTTTCTAATTTTTATTGTGATTTCTTCTTTGACTCATAAATTATTTAGAAGTAGACTACCTAATTTCCAAACATTGACGATTTTCTATATGTCATCTTGTGGTTTATTTTTATCTCACTTCAATATAAAGGATTTCAACCCTTTGAAATTTATCAAGATATGCATTAGAACTTGGCAATTTTGGTAAATGTTCCAAGTGCAGTTGAAAAGGTTAGGTTTTTATAATTTTGGGATGTGGTTTTCTAAATACATCAATTAATTTAAATTTGTTAATCATCTGTCTGTTCTTTTATATCAGGAGTTGGAAAACTTTTTTTTTAAAGGGCCACAGAGTAAATATTTTAGGCTTGCAGGCCATAATGACTCTGTCCCAAGTAATCAGCTTTGCCATTATAGCATGAAAGCAGCTATACACAATATGTAAATTAATGGGTAGAGCTGTGTTCTGATAAAACTTTATTTACAAAAATCTGTAGCCAGCCTGTGAGCCATAGCTTGCCTATTAGCCTATTCTAATTACTGTGTGTGTGTGATTGTGTGTGTGTGTGTGTGTGTGTGTGTGTGTGTTTAACATTTTCGGTCTGCTTATTTTATCAGCTGTAGACAAGTCTCCCACAAAGAATGCGG
This sequence comes from Tadarida brasiliensis, assembly GCA_030848825.1. NCBI lineage: Eukaryota > Metazoa > Chordata > Mammalia > Chiroptera > Molossidae > Tadarida > Tadarida brasiliensis. The sequence continues at coordinate 69,417,844 of CM061260.1, forward strand.
ATTTGTCCAGTTCTAGTCATTCTGTAATTTTTGTTTTGCATATTGAACTGATATTACTGGATGCACACAAATCTAGAGTTTAAATTTAAGTCTTCCAAGTGAATGATTCTTTTAGAAATATGAAATGTCCCTTTATCTCTAATAATGTTTCTTGCATTAAGGAATATCTTGTATAATATTGATATACTATACCAAATTTCTTTTGGTTAGTGTCAGTGTGGTATTTCTTTTACTATCTTTTTATTTACAACATTTATATGTTCTTTTAAGGTTGTACTCTTATAAGCAACATATATTTAATTTTCTTTTAAAAAATCCCACTTGATATGCTATGCCTTTACTTGGCATATTTGAGTCCATTTGTATTTTATATATATATATATAATATATATATATATTATTAAAGTTCTAGTGAGAGGTCCAGGTCACAGAATTGTCTTCTCAAGTATAGTTTCTGTTCCTGAGATTGCCTCATTTTTTGCCTAAGAAAACCTATTTGTTTTAGTGAAGTTGAGTCTGGACCTGTGTCTGGACTTGTAGACTTGTACCCCTTTGGGTGCCAGCCCTCACCCAGAGCAGTGCCCAGACTCATAGGCTCCAAGGTTCTTGCCCACTGGAAGCCAGAGCCACAGAAAGGTAGGTGGTAAATGGGTACAGCAGCCAGAAGTTCACCTGTCTTTGTCTTACTGATTTGTAGGAATTCTTTATATATTCTGCAGCATATGAGCCCTTTGTCATTATGTGTGTTGGAAATATATTCTCCTAGTCTATGGCTTATCTTTTTGTTCTCCTAATGATGCTTTTAATGAGTACAAATTTCAATTTTTATATAACCAATTTAACAACACAGGGTGGGGCAAAAAGTAGGTTTACAGTTGTTCATATGGAAAATAATACAATAATTAATAAACGATACAAGAATAAACTCTGTGTTGCACATACTCACAAATGAAAACCTATTTTTGCTCCACCATGTATTTTCATTTAAAATTTATTTAAAACACTGAGAGGGGAGGAAATGGTTTGAACCCTTAAAAAGCCTTGAGTTTAGAGTAGGATAGTGCAGAAAAGTCCCTGAAGTTTCTGGCCTCATTAAGGAACAGCCTTAGCCTTTCTGTTTAAATTTGCAAACAGATTTACACAATGTTTTACAAGAGTAATCTTTGGGCGAGAACAAATCCCTTGGGGAAAATGCCACCAACTGGATTTGTTATTCTCCACCTTTAATATGAACAATTTGAGCTTGTGTATCCCAGGTGATTTTATCACAAAGAATGGAAGTGCAAGGAGAAGAAACAGTCATTAGTTTTTGCACAAAGAACAAAGCCACGTAACATATTATTTTCTGCCTACGTACATTACTAACCTGGAAGGAGAAAACTGGAATAGCAATAAGGATAGAACAAGATAATTTAAGATCTTCCTTAAAACAAAACAAAACTAGGGGAGTGGCACTGGTGAGTAATACAAAATACCCAGTCACCAGTGACTCCTGCCTGGACTGCAGACAGGACAGGGCCCTCACCCAGACACACCTATGAGGTCAACCACCCTTCCTCTCTGCACTAGTCTCCTACTGCCTCCCTACTGCACGGCATATATCAGGCCCTGCTGCCCAGCTGTGAGCAGGAGAAGTCAGAAGGTGCTAAGGCAATATGCCAAGTAGATGATTTCCTGCTAGAGTGCGGTCTGTAAGGAAGGAAGCGGACTGAGCACGCACAAGCACAGGAAGAGCAGATGAGTGAACAGAGAAAGGCCCCAGGGAGTCCTGCTTACTGTAGCTGGAAGTGCTTGATCTTGGTGACCAGCAGTTTGTACTGGGCACCCAGGGGTGCCATGGATGCTATATCTACAAATATCAGTTGCTCCAGCGGTCCTGTTTCGTTGGTTGCTTCTGAGGGACATAAGGTGCGGCTCACCTCCTGGTAGTTGTAGGTCTTCTGGTATCTGTAGCAGCCAGGGGAGGGAAAACCCAGCCAGAATGAGAGAGTGAGACTCAATGAACAAGCAGCGAACGAAGCCTACTGCATTTCATTTCTCCCCACATTTGTTTTCAAGCCCTTATATTTAAAATTTCAGACCGGACCTATTGATAGTGATTTTAGAAGTGGTGTTTTTGGCGTAAGGCTCTGTGACATAATAACAGGGATGTCAGGTCTGTTTAGTGCTGACCTGTTCACTTAGGCGGTGTCTACATTACCCGAACCATCCTCCTAAATAATGAGGAAAAATATCACATTATAAAAGGGAACCTGTTCTGATAAAACAACCAGGTGATTCCATTTTTCCATTCTTCAAGCTTTTGTTACGTGGAGTGTAAAGAAAGTCCCAGGGTCTACGTCAGTATTTTACTTCTCAAATTCCTCACACTTCAAAAGCAATGTAACATATACTATATGTCCATGTCTGAATGCCCTCTGGGTTTTTTCTTTTAGTCCTATAGTGCCTTGCATAGTTTCCTTTGTGAAAATATAAACTCCACAAGGGCAGGGACTTGGTTGTGTGTTTTTCCCCCACTGTTGTATCTACAGCCCCTATCACCTAGTTGCGCTCAATAAATATTATGGAATAAAGAAGGCCACTCGGTGGGCATTTTGAAGAATGGAAGAAGTGTCACTCATTTAAGTTGACTGCTGGGCCTCGCCCCGTCCTCAGTGGATGACCCACTAACCGAGCAAGAGCTACAGAACATTTACTGAATAGGACTAAAATGGTAAAAGTTCTTCCAGATGCTACACATCTAGGCAGAGGTCTTACGTGAACTTCCAAGGGATGGACGTTGAACAGAGCTGAACACGCCAGGGTATGTACCACAACTATTGTTTGCACTGAACATGCATAATATGTCACCATTCCAAATGTCGGATTTCTCATTTCACTAGGGCAAAGACCAATTAGGATGTAGGCCATTGAAAGAAAACAATGTAGCAAAGTTGTCTGGGAAAGACCCACTTACAGTCCTTGGAAGAGCAGAGGAACCTGCCAGGACAGCACCTCTTTCTGCTGGCGAACCACAACCAGGACCGGGTAGTCGAGGTTCTCCGAAGAGCTGTTCACGTACACCCGCACCGCGTAGACCTGTGAGCCGAGGCAGAGAGAGGCAATGCACATCACACACGCACATACACACACACACACGTGTCATCACTGCCACCTGACGCTCTGAAAAACTTTAATTTCTTACATTTACTTCTTTTTTCCCCCCCAATTTTTATTAATTTATTTTTGTTACAGATGTCTCTCCTTTTTTCCCCCTAGACACCCTCTTCCCCATCCTGCCCCCCCCCCCCCAGCATGGTTGTCTATGTCCACTGGTTACGCATACATGCATATAAGTTCTTTGGTTTATCTCATCCATTCCCCCTGCCCCTCCTCTGAGGTCTGTCAGTCTGAACCATACTCCTTTCTATGTCTTTGGGTCTATTTTGTTCATCAGCTTATTTTGTTCACTATATTCCACGAATTAGTGAGATCATGTGGTATTTGTTTTTCTCTGACTGGCTTATTTCACTTAGCAAAATGCTCTCCAGGTCCTTCCATGTCATCTCAAAGGATAAAAGATCTCTCTTTCTTACAGCTGCATAGTATTCCATTGTGTACATGTACCACAGCTTTTTTACCCACTCATCTACTGATGGACACTTGGGCTGTTTCCAGATCTTAGCAATTTCTTACATTTACTTCTGACCATAGATAATCCAAACGCCTCAGCTGTCTTTTCCTCTCTAATACCAAAACCACAGTGGGTCTCGACCTTGATTGCAGAGTTCTTACGTGAACTTCAAAGGGGATGATTTTTTTTTTTTTAATCCTCACCCGAGGACATTTTTGCATATATTTTCAGATAGAGTGGGAGGGAGAGATGGAGGAAGAGAGAGAGAGAAACATGGATGTGAGAGAGACACATCGGGTGGTTGCCACCCACATGACCCCAACTGGGGCGGGGACAAACCGCAACCAAGGCACGTGCCCTTAGTGGGAACCGAACCTGGGTCTCTATGGTCCATGGGCCGATGCACTAACAGCTGAGCCAGACTGGCCAGGGCAAAGGGGATGATTTTTTAAAGAACTGATGCCTGGGTCAAACCCGTCAAAATTTTAATCTAAGTGGTTTTGGGTGAAGCCAAATTATGGAGGCTTCAAATGGCAGGTGAGGAGTCTGAATCAGGCAGTCAACACAAGATTTTGAGAATAAGCCCAGACCAGGAAAAGAAAGGTATTAATGTCCTTTACTTCGTATTTGAATATAAATGCTAACGATAAAAATACATGTTTTGAAAAAGACCTTTAAGAGCTTCATTTGCTGACAAACTTTATTTTCACTTTGGAAAATCATTCTGTGCTTCAAACCAAAATGTTGTTGTCGTGTTTTATTAAAGCCTGGCAGATGGCCTGACGCTTCCCCAGCAACAAATACCACAGGGGCTGAGTTTTCTTCTCTTTGCCCTGCTCCGAGGCATAAGTCAGTCTCTGACACAAACTGCTTTTTTATACCAGTGGCTCCGTGGCTCCTTCTGAATACACATGTCAACCCAAGGATTTAACACCATCGTGGCATGAACTGTGGCCCTAGACCTAGATGATCTGGGTGTTTTCTTTCAGTTTTTACAATACCATAGACAACATGGAAAGAGCAAAATAGAAGAAAGGGAAGGTAAAAAAGAAAAAGTAAAATTTGATCTTTCACATGAGATATTTCCCCCCTAATGTATTAAAGCCTTAGTGTTCTCTTGAAGACTCTTTTATTAGGGGAAAGAAAATGAAACAAGAAAACAATGCTGTTATAGGGACAGACTGACAAATCTCAGAGGGATGGGGGGTGGAGGGGAGGGAAGACATAAACCAAAGAACTTATATGCATATGTGCACAACCAATCGACATGGATGCTAGGCTGGGGAAGGCAGGAGAGGGGTGGGAACGGGAAGGAGGGGGTCAATAGGGAAAAAGGAGGGCATCTGTAACACTTTCAACAATAAAAAAAAAGGAAAATAATGCAGTTAAACCTTGAAGAGCTATCACATGTTCAAAATGGAAATTAAGAAGAAACGGATATCATATACTACTATTTAGTTCTCTTATATTCTTCTCCTTGATTAAGCCACTTTAATTTTTTAGTGTTGAAACAGTCCGAGAGTAATTTATTGATTTGATAAGAAGTGCCTGCACACGAAGGGAACATTTTCTTGTGCCTACACTCTAGGTGTTTCCATGGAAATTATGCTGCAGCTGATAATTGCCAAAACCCCATCTCCAGTGCAGGCCTCTTTCCTAAGCTCTGGATGTTCCACAGGCACCTCAAATGCAACCTGTCAGAAATAGCACCTATACTCCTTCACCCCTAACTTTAATCTCTTCTGAATTCCTTCTCTTGGTAAACAGACCCACCACGCAGCCATCTAAGCCTGAAACCTGAGAGTCATCCTTGATTCCTGTTTCTTTAGCTTTCTCAACCAGTAGGTCAAGTTCTACTGTTCTCTTTCATACTGTCCATATCCAGACCCTCCCAGTGACACTCTCAGAGTCCAGTCCTTTAACACGGTGAACCTCCTTGACTGCACCCTATCCAGACTTCTTATTCCAGGGCTAGACCTCCTCAGATGCCAACTTCATCTTGGCATTCTCCTGCCAAAAAACTCTTCAGTGGCTCTGGGAATTTTCAGAGTCACCTCAAAGTAAAAGAATAGTAAAATAGCCCTGGCCGATTTGGCTTAGCGGTTAGAGCGTCGGCCTGCGGTCCAGAGAAACCTGGGTTCGGTTCCCGCTAAGGGCATGTACCTCGGTTGCAGTTTGTCCCCGGCCCTGGTTGGTCGTGTGGGTGGCAGCCACTTGATGTGTCTCTTTCACGTCGATGTTTCTCTCTCTCTCTCTTCCTCTCTCTCCCTCCCACTCTATCTGAACAAAAAATGAAGAAATGTCCTCGGGTGAGGATAAAAAAAAAAAAAAAAGAATAGTAAAATAAATCTTCATGTACTTGTCATCTAGCTTTAATAATTATTAACAAATGTACTGTTTTATTGCACTTATACCTCCTATTCCCCCCAGCCACCCTTACTGGATTATTTTAAAGAGAATACCAAAGATCTTACCATTTCATCTGTAAATAGCTCAATCTTTATCTCTGAGAGATAAGGCTTCTTTTTAACAGGAACATATTTCCATTATTGCACTTAATAGAATTAATAATCCTTTAAAATTATCTAGGATCCACACAGGGTTTGAATTTCTTCATTTATTTCAAAAATTGCTTTTTTTTTTTATCCTCACCCGAGGAGATTTTTCCATTTTTTTGTTCAGATAGAGTGGGAAGGAGAGAGAGGAAGAAAGAGAGAGAGAGAGAGAGAGAGAGAGAGAGAGAGAGAGAGAGAGAGAGAAACATCGACATGAAAGGGACACATCGAGTGGCTGCCTCCCGCACGACCCAACCAGGGCCGGGGACAAACTGCAACCGAGGTACGCGCCCTTAGTGGGAACCGAACCCGGGTCTCTCCGGACCGCAGGCCGACGCTCTAACTGCTGAGCCAAACCAGCCAGGGCTCAAAAATTGCTTTTTTAAAGTTTTTAAAAAAATTATTATTGGGTACAAATAAGATCCACATATTGCAATTGGTTGCTATGTCTGTCTTTTGAGTCTCTTTTAATCTAAAGGTATCCCTCCCTCCTTTTTTTGGAGGGCGTGTAGGGTGGGAAATGTATTTGTTAAAGAAAGCCGTTCACAAAGCAGCAGAACAAATCTGAAGGAACAACAGTCTGGATTTTGCTGCTTGTACCCTGTGCTGTCTGGCGTCAGACAGATTCCTTTATCTCCTGTATTTTCTGTAAACTGGCTGTTAGAGCTACAGGCTGGATTAAATGCCAGTAACCAAATTTCAAGAGTTTTACCACTCCAGGTTACTGAGGCCTGTATTTTCTTCCAGCATTTTATGGTTTCATTTTTGTAAATTATAGTAGACAGTATGAAAAATGATCTCGATTTTATCTTTTTTCATATGGCTCTTCAGTTAAACCAGCACCACTTATTAATAAGTCCATCTTTTCCTCACTGATTTGAATCCCTCAGGCTCTTCTTGGTACTGCCTTCTCTGCTTTCTTTGCCTGCCAACACCCCCGCATGCCTGATTACCTGCTGTTTCTCAAAAGGCGGATGTCCCCAGTGACTGGCCTCCGGATATCCTTATCCCTTAAGTCCTTTTTGGGAAGGCTGCCCTGATATTGTGCATCCTACTAAGTAAGTGGGTGTCCTTCCTTCGGGGGCCCCATATGGACTCTAATTACCTTTATATGGTATGTTAATACCACTGTGAAATAATAGAAAAAAACATATCTATATGTATGGTCTCTGCCCCCAGTTCCTGACACACAACTCCTAAAACCCTCATAATTTCCTAAGTAATAAGAGCACTAGGAGCATCTTTTGTTCTAATATTTGAACTTTGACTACCCTGGTTCTTGACAGACCTCCTAAATCCCTTGGAATTTCCTGGATGACAGCAGTCCCTTTTGTTCTAAGGTGGAGACTTTTGGTGGGCTCCTGGATGGCTTCAGGATGAGAGCTGGTCACCAGAAAGACCAACCAAACCATGATTAGAAGGTTGGAACTTTCAGCTGCCCTCCCCAGTCCTCCCGGAAGTGGAGGGGGCTGGAGATTGAATTAATAATTGATCACGCCCATGTGATGAAGCTTCCACAAAATCTCCCAAAATACAGGGTTTGGAGAACTCCTGGGTTGGTGAACATATCCACGTGCTTGGAGGGTGGCACACCTAAACTCCACAGGGACAGAAGCTTCTGCACTCAGGACCCTTCTGGACCTACCCTATGTATCTCTTTCCTATGACTGTTCCTGAGTTATATCCTTTTGTAATGAACCAGGAATCTGGTAAATAAACTGTTTTTGTGAGTTCTGTGAGCTGCTCTAGCAAATTAATTGAACCTGAGAAAGGGGGTCATGGGAACCTCTGATTTATAGCTAGTTGGTCAGAAGCATCAGTGACAACCTGGATTTGCAATTGGCATTCCGAAGTGGGGGATGGGCAGTCTTGTGGGACTGAATCCTTAGCCTATGAGATATGATGCTAACATCAGGCAGATAGTGTCAGAACTGAACTGATTTGTAGGACACTCAGCTGGTGTCACAGAATTGCTTGATGTGGTGTCAGAAGCGTTGGGAATGTGAGTAGAAGAGAATAGAAGTGAGTTTTTCCTATAAACAATCACAAAGCATTTTTTCATGTAGTCAGATTTACTACTTTTTTCTTGGACATTTCTTCCATCACTTTTTTGTTGTTGTTGTTAATCCTTCCATAGATTTTTAACAGAGAGTGGAAGGGAGGAATGGTGGGAAAGAGAGAGAGAAACATCGATGTGAGGGAGACACATCAATTGGTTGCCTCCTGCATGACCCCAACTAGGGCTGGGGACCAAACCGCAACCAAGGTACGTGCCCTTGACTGGAATCGAACCCGAGACTCTTCGGTCTGCCGGCCGACGCTCTAACGGATGAGCCAAACCAATCAGGGTGAAGCAGGCTCTCTTTTGAGGTTTGTAACACAAACAGTCACCACATTATACAGCACGTATTTGTAGAGCACACTTGAGTCTGGCTAAAATCTACAGTAGTCAGAACTGTGGTGAAACCTAAGGAAAGCTTTGAACGAGGCCAACTTCATCTGTAGCTGGTTTGCTTCCCTTTTCTTTACCTAGAACTCAGCCTCCTTCTTCTTTCTTAGATACTTTGTGCCAGAGGGATTTCCTTCCTTTTTTTTTTTTCACACTTTACTCAAAGGCAGTGATCCTCAAATTTTAGTGTGCTTTTCAGCATTCAGACCCCTCAACCCCACTCCCGCATTTCAGATTTAGCAGATCAGAAATAGAACACTAAAATATGCATTTTCAGTAAGCATGCTGGGGGATTCTGATGCACATTGGATTGGAGCCCACACTTTGGGAAGTACTGTTTCAAAGAAACCGTCTAGTGGATGTGCCCCATTTTCAGCAACACGCCAATGTCTGGAAGCTGGTGTCTGGTAGGACTGGATCTGGGCTGGCAGGAAGGAGGCTGCTGGGAGAAGAGCGGAACAGATTTACCACTGCCACGGCTACCCCAATCTACTGTTCATCTCCACACCTAATCTTATTCCTGGTCTGGCTCTTGTAACCCACTTAACTCTTTTATTATTTCATAATGATCTTACTAATTATAATAAAAACAAACTCAGAGATGCTATTATAATAAATTGCAAAAATATAGAGTGTGCCCCCCAAAATGTATACACAATTTAACAGCTAATAACTCACTTAATCCTCACTCCTTTTCAGGTTTAACTGATTTAAATGGGTGAAGCCAGACTAAGCATTGAATAAAGAATATTTATCCACTAGACTTTTTTATGGGGATACACAAAAGATAAAGTTTACAGTATAAAACCGGCAACTGTTGAAGAATTGAGGGCAGCTATTGAAAGAGAACGCGCACAAATACCGAACGAAATGATTCTTGATGTTTGCTGTTTCACTGCTTTGTGTTCTCAGTAGTGCCTAGGCCAGAACAGTTTGAAAACAGATGCTGACAAAAAAAAAAAAATTATTCACTTCTGTATATCTTTTTAAATTTTGAAAATGAACTGTATGTTAATAAACACTGACTTTATAATCATTCAAATTGTGTATACATTTTTGGGAATACATTTATATACATATATATATATAAAAGTAGGAAGACACTGGTTAGTTTTTCAAGATGAACAGATAATGCATTAGCCCCAGGAAAGAATAAAGAGCGCTGCTCAAAATGTGCTTTGCCGTTCCAGAAGCTAATATGCAACTCAGAAAATTGGATTACATTTGTATAATGAAGTAAGCTATGTAAAGACAAAACTAAATGAAGAACAGGGTACTGATCATGCATAATGGACCCTGACACCTTGTAACACACCATTCTTAAGAGCCAAGATTTTTCCTCCTGTTGCTTCTTCCTGTTGTCATGACAACAGACCATTTTTTTACGTAGATCTTATTTTCTTCCTATGTTTCTTCCTATTGTATTACAGTGAAAGGAGAAGAATTATTTAAGTACTTTCATCTCTGATATTATATAGATCATGATTATTAAAGGTCTTAAAGCTTAAAGACTCCTTTTTTTTTTTTTTTTTTTTTAATCCTTACCTGAGGATATTTTCCCATTGATTTTTAGATAGAGTGGAAGGGAGGAAGGAGAGAGAGAGAGAGAGAGAAACATCAATGTGAGAGAGACACATCGATTGGTTGTCTCCTGCAAGTGCCCCGACCAGGCTGGGGATTAAACTTGCAACCCAGGCATGTGCCCTTCACTGGGAATCAAACCCTCGACCCTTTGGTCCACTGGCTGACGCTCCAACCGCTCAGCCGAACTGGCCAGGGCGAGACTCCCTTTTTAATCTTTGAAAAGATGTCAGTAGGGATAGTCAGAACATCACATTAAGAATCAGAGATTATTGGTTTCCATTATTAAGCACACTACTGTTTTCCTGTGTAATCTTGAAAAACTGACTCCACTTGTAAAATAGCTACAGAAGTATTTGCAAATGGTTCTTTTTCCTAATGTATAATTGTTTTAGAAACTCTGTTATGTTCACTGGGTATATATTTTGGGGGGTGTTTAGGTTCTCTGGTCCTCCCTCCCTCCCTCCCTCCCTCCCTCCCTTCCTTCCTTCCTTCCTCTTTTCTTCCTTTCCTTTTTCCATACTTTCTTCCTATCCTCCCACGCTCCCTCTATCACTCATCAAACATTTCACTGAGTCAGGAGCTGTGGGAGGTGCTGGGGATATACTAAAGGCAACCCTGCCCTTGAGGAGCTCTTGATCTGGTCAGAGAGACAAATGGTGTGCTCACCAGCAGTACGATGTGATGACAGAGCAGCAATGTGAGCAGGCACTGTGGGCACATGCAGGGCTAAGCGGCTACCCACGTGGCGGAGTCAGGGAAAGCAACACAGAAGCTAGTCAGTCACTTCTCAAGTATAGTGAAGTTGGGCTCATCCACCTAGGTCTTGCCATTGCCTGCCTGGTGCATGTGACCTTGACGCAGTGTGAGGGAACCTTAACTCTGGGAAAGTGCTCAGGAAGATCATCTAGTCCAAAGGTTCCATTTATAGAAGCGTTGATATGACTTTCCCAAAGATATTCAGCTATGGGAGAATCATGACCACAACTCAAACTGCTTGCGTCACAGCCTCCAAATAATGCTGGGTCAGATCATGCTATGATCACTATTTTGAATCCCTGGTTCCACTGAACACCACTATGGATACAGCCTTCTCCTAACACTCCACTATGAAATCTTTAAACTTCTCCTACTATCCCACTGTGAAGCTATTTGTATAAACTCCATATGTGAAGGGAAGAGCTACACTGCAGACTGGGAGATGATATTTCTACATATATAAAAACCAAAATATCAGTATCTTGAATATATAAAGAACTTTTTGTGCTCATAAGGAAAATAAACAACCAATAGAAAAATATGTAGAGGATATAAACAGCAACTAAAGAGGAGAAAAATGACCAAAGACCATGTGAAAAGATGTCCAGCACTTTATACTCATTAGAAAGGTAAAGTCTCACACATACGACAATACCACGTTTGCAAGAATGCAGAGAACCAGGAACTCTTGCATATTGTTTATGAAAATGGTATTTGATACAACCTCTTCAGAGAGCAAGTTGGCAATATCTACTAAGGCTAAAGATGAGTTCACACTACATTCCAGCATTTCCACTCCTAAGTTTATATACAAGAAATCCTCTCTTGCATATGCACAAGATTGCAATAACAAAATTTGGAAATAACCTAGATAGCAACAAAAGTAAACTAAATAACAATAAAATGCGATTCAGTGGTTTAAAAAATGAATGAACTAAAATCAGTATGGATGACTCAAGAAGATAAACTGAGAGGAAGATCAAGTTGCTGAAGGATACATACTGCATGATTCCATTTATGTAAACTTTGTCAACAAGCAAAACAACACTATATTTTTATATATACATCTTTAGTAAAATTTACAACATGGAAATGATAAACACAAAATTTAAGACAATGGTTTTCAAAAGCTTTGAAGGATCTGAGAATTTACCCCACTTGCCACAGTTTCATCAATACTAATAGAAGAAATACTGGGTTGGAGACAAAGGACATTATTAGTCTTGTCACAGTAAACAACATGGCATCATCAAATTTTCAGAAGTTCCCTTGCCCCCAGCTCCCATGAAGGTGATATGAATAGGACATACATGCAGTGGGTTGTACTACGGAGAGAAACTGTGAGCTGAGGGAACCTGTATCTTTTATAATGGGTTAAGCCTGCCTGACCTTTGCTCCAGAGAGGGACACTGTCTCTGTCTTCTGAGGCTGTTTGCTATGCTAATATCCTTGAAATGATAGTATAGAAAGAAGTCAGTCAATGCCTTCCCGTAAGATATACAGAAATCAAGAGACCTATGAAGACTGATCGCCCCCAAATGGTTACTTTTGAAAAAAAAGGGTAGGTGGGGGTAAATAGGAAACTCTAACTATCCTTTTGTTTCTTAAGTTGAGGTATGGGTACATAGGTGTTTGTTACATTATTTTCTATACTTGTTTATATGTCTAAAATATTTTATTAATAATAATAAAAAAGAAGCCATGATGTGGCCTTTGTGTTTGTTCATTCCTGAATGACAACCCTCATTTTACACAGGCTTTGTCATTTGGGGATGTGACAAACACTCAATCCCCAAACACAGTCTTAGTGTTCTCCTGGCTCATTTTGTCATAGTATATCCTTACTGTAGTGCTTGATCTGCTTATGCCAACTTCCTTGATTATAGCCTTCCCACCCCCATATATATTTATAAAATCTTCCTTGGAAAAGAAATAGTGTCAGGGGACCCAGGTCTATATTCTCAGTTACAAGATGTATTAGTTTCCTAGGTTTGCCATAAAAAATTATAAATTGGGTAGCTTAAAACAACAGACATTTATTCTCTCACAGTTCTGGAGGCCAGAAGTCTGAAATCAAGGTGCCATCAGGGCCATACTCTCTTTGAGGCTCTGTGGAGAATCCTTCCTTGCCTCTTCCCAGATGCTGGTGGTGACCTTCAATCTTTGGTGCTCCTTGGCTGGTAGCTGCAGCATGCCCATCTCTGCCTGTGTCGTCATGTGGTGTTCTCTCCGTGTGTCTCTGCTATTTTCCTCTGTGCATGTCTGTTCAAATTTCCCACTTCTTATAAGGATTTCAGTCACATTGGATTACAGCCCACTTTTAAACAATTGTTGTTGTTGTTTATTGATTTTAGAGAGAGAGAGGAATGGAGAGAGAGAGAGATTTGTTGTTTCACTTATTTATGCATTCATTGATTGATTCTTATATGTGGCCTGAGTGAGGATCAAACCTGCAACCTTGGCGTATCAGGAGGCCACTAACCAACCAAGTGACCCGGCCAGAGCAGATTAAGGTGGACTTTAATGACCTCATCTTAATTTGATTAGATCCACAAAGACCCTGTGTTCACATAAGGTCACAGTCGCAGGTCCCAAAGGTTAGGATTTCAACATATATTTTGGGGGGACATAGATCAACCCATAACATTAGATTTGTAGGATTTTTAAGCAATGAAGTCATTCTCCAACACTCTGCGCCTTTCCCTGACCTTCAGCTTATCTTCAGTTTGTACTCACATGTCAAGGCCCTTCATGCGGAGTGAAGGCAGGCCTGCTGGGAGAGTCCACTATGTGGCTATCACATGAAAACAGCTGCTCTTGAGCAAAGTGGCTTTGCCGTTCTGAATCCCTTTCTTATTAGATGCTAGAAAGTCCTATTAAATGAAGCATTCCATCCCAAGCTTTTCATAACTTCTGCAGGGAACTGAGCTGCTATAGTAACAAGTTATATATATATATAAAGATAAGCATTAAGCCTGGCCAGTGTGGCCCAGTGGATTGAGCATGGTCCCATGGACTGAGAAGTCCCAGTTCGATTCCCCATCAGGGCACATGCTCAGGTTTTGGGCTCATCCTCAGTGGGGGGGAGGGGTGCAGGAGGCAGCTGATTGATGTTTCTCTCTCACATCGATGTTTCTATCTCTTTCTCTAAGAAAAATAAACAAAAACATATTTTTTAAAAATGTAAGCATTAAAATAATTGCTGTAGTTGATGTGACTGAAATTTCTTCTACTTGATTCAGCCTTGGAAAATCATCTTTGTAAACTTAGGCCATAATGAAGAAAGACATATAAACCTGGATTTTATTTCTGGCACTCACATCTACTATCTGGGTGACCTTGGAAAAACCAATTCACCTATCCGGGCCTCAGTTTACTCAACTGTAGAATGGGAATAGTAACACCCAGACTATTTCCCTCCCTAGTTTGTGGGTGACAATGTTTTGTAACCTGCAGAGCACCAGGCAGAGCAGAAGGCAAAACTGTCCCACCCAGGCCTTGGAGCTGTCCACTTCCACACAGTCACCAATCAATCAGTATTGATTATCTGTTTTCCAGCTGTGGAGACACACTCATAGGCCCAATCGCCCCTGGCAAAGGAAAAGGTTATACTGTCCATCTCACATAGGACATTAATTTCTTTTCACAACTTGGCTTCAAGCTTTCTTGGCACAGTTCATCCATCTCATTGAAAAGAGCAGTCTACCCCTTGGGAGCTAGTTACTCACTATACTTTTAGATTCTCAGCATTTTGTATTCGGAGCACTTTTCTTAGAAGCATACTTTGCAGACCTCATCTTACCAATTTTACTAGGCGAACAATAACTGAGACACAAATATATTCATATGAGCTTTCTTCTTTTGGTTTACGATCTAAATTTTATATTGAAAATTTCAATTCCAATAAAAACATGGGAAATGTTGAAGGGAGGTGTAATAGTTGGCAGGCCAGGCATACATAACAATAGCCAGTCTAGATTCTAGCTACTTTAAGATGAACTTTGTTCATTCAATAAATATTTGACTGCTCCTCCTGTACCAGGCATGGGTCTGGGCACAGGAGATGTGTCACTAAGTAGTGTAGACATAGTCACCGCCCTCACTGAGCTCACAGGTTTGCACATGGAATGCCAAGTAAACAAGCCATTGCATTAACATTCAAGTTCCGGTGGAAGTACAGGACATGGACTTTCAGGAGCAACATTTACCTAAAGGATAAGTAGAAATTAACAACAACAACAAAATGTGGGCAGAGAAAGAGAAATGTTCAAGCAAAGGCAACAGTGTAGTAGACATAAGGAAGGAGGGAGGGAGAAGAGAGAGAAGAGGGAGAGGAGAAGAGAGAGAAGGCTGAGGAATATTAGAAGGATTAAGAGAAAATTAGTCTGTCTGGAGCATGAGGTGCATGAAGGGCCATTATAGTCTTGAAGAGTCTTATTCGTTACACTAGGGAGCTTGGGGTTTACTCTCTAGGGCAGCGGTTCTCAACCTGTGGGTTGTGACCCCTTTGGGGGTCGAACGACCCTTTCACAGGGGTCGCCTAAGACATAACCGTAGCAAAATTACAGTTATGAAGTAGCAACGAAAATAATTTTATGGTTGGGGGTCACCACAACATGAAGAACTGTATTAAAGGGTCTCGGCATTAGGAAGGTTGAGAACTACTGCTCTAGGGTAATAGGAAGCCTGTGGAAGGTTTTAAGTGCCACCACCCCATTGCCACGGCCATCCCTGGAAACCCAGTGTTGCCTCTGTTGCTGCTGAACAGTGGTTCCCCTGCATCACTGGGTCCCAAGTCAATACCTGGGGAAAGCAGATGTGATTGGCAGCGCTGAGACCACATGCCCAGGCCTGAGCTTGGGGTTGGGGTGGGGAGAGGATAAGAAAACAGGTGCCACTTCACTTCATAGTGGAAGTGGCTCTACCTCTAGTGGGGACTCATGAAATGGGAAATTCCCCCAAATATAGAGGAAGGGGGTTCAGATGTTGGGCTGTCAATACATGGTCAAGTTTCACTACATGTGGAACCCCTTTACATGCGACACCAAGACTATTCTACAGAACAAGGGTTTGACAGATAGCTTTCCCGAGAACTGAGGTCAAGCCAGGTATGTCCCGAAGACACTAAGTCACCCTGATCTTACCACTTGATACTAATAAAACTTATAAACTATACAATCCAATTTAGTACTCAATAACATCATATTTTCATGACTTGTAATATTTGCTAATTGTTCCATGTATTTGTTCTGTCTTTTGTTGAGGATTTTATCTGTGACATTTGAAATCAAGCATGTATTGAACACTTACTACATACACTGCAAAATTTACTGTTTCTATGTGGGTGGAGGTAGTCTAGCTAAGTTTGTAGCTTTCAACAAGTACTAAAAAACACCCCCAGGATGTCAGGGAAGTGGTTGTTCTGAATTCTGCAGCATTATTTCTACAAACATCTTTCTCTCTCTCCATTTGTTTTCTTCTTGTGGGACCCATATTATGTAGATGTCAACACTTCTCCTTCAGCCCTCCCAATTTCTTATTCTTTTGTTTCTATTCTACATCTTTTGAGGCAGAATCTCAACCCAATCCTCCAGTGCTCTAATCCATTGTTCATGCTAATGTCCAAGACTGCTGAGGTCATTATGTAAGCAGTATTATTTTTGAAATCTGGCATTTCCTGTAGTTCATCTTTATAACTGTGACCTGCTTCATTTGAACAATGTCCTTCTATTCATATCTCTTTGAGGATACACTCACTTTGCTTATTTTAAAGTCTTATTCTTTCTGTTTATTAATTCTGCTACATCTGGTAAAGGTCATTCAGTTTGACATCTCTCATATAACTTCCTTCTGCAGATCTGTTGTTATTTTCTCCTGTGAGCTCCTGGGGCATCAGCTATCTAGGGTAGCACTGAGAACTCCCAAGGGGAGGGTCTCAATGTGAGGAGAGTTCAAGGTAGAAGGGAGATGAAAATGGAAACCCCCTTAGGATAGAGGGCCTCTGAGTTGACAAAGCCCTTTTCACCCCCTTAGCAGTCCAGTGTGCCTCCTCCCATC
Organism: Tadarida brasiliensis; assembly: GCA_030848825.1. Lineage (NCBI taxonomy): Eukaryota > Metazoa > Chordata > Mammalia > Chiroptera > Molossidae > Tadarida > Tadarida brasiliensis. The sequence goes on from CM061260.1 coordinate 69,434,858, forward strand.
TAATTTTACCTTTACATCACACCCCCTTTCCTGCTTCCATTGTAATCTCCTGGCCCCACCTTGTGAAGGGGGCCGTGGGGAAGGAGAGAATGCTTAGAGTCAGCAAGTCAACCCACACAGCGGTCATCATTTTGCACTCCAGCTGGCCTCCACAGACATTATCCCAGGAGCCCAGCCAGCCCCTCACAATGGTCATGAGGCAGGGCAGGTGGCATCCACCTAGGCCAAACTGAGGGAGGTAAATAAAAGCACAATGAGAAAGCTCTCACCCAACCTAGTTCCTACATTTTGGGCCGCCATTTGCCTCTCATTCGAAGAGCTAACCATCTATCTCTCCAGAGTTTCTCAGTTTTGCTTTAGTTGCTCTGTCCCACTGACCTCCCTCAGTCTTTAGGTCTCTCTGGGTGTGGTTCCTGGGAGACAGCCAGGGGCTGGTGCTGTCTCCTGTTCGAGATTTCTTTTCTCCTCTTTATCTTTCCTGTCTTTTTCTATCTCTTGTTTATGCTGTTTCTCCCATGAAGGGGTTAAAGAAGGAAAAATAATTAGTTTATGATTTGAGGCAGAAATCAAGATCCATTCCCTGGATTGTATTTCTATGCTGAGTGATTGCTGCAGGCAAATCTCTTCCAGAGCTACTGTGAGGCCTCCCTAATTAATGCTCTGCAGATGGAAAAGCACTAGAAAATTATTGTTATGACTGTTAGAGTTATGATCTGACACTTATCAGCTATTTATTTCTGGAGTGGTATTTATTGCCAGACTGGTGCCATTTAGAATTTAAAGTAAGTATTTGTCAAGATATAAATATTACCCAAAGGAAACTGCTTTCTAAACAAATCAAAACATTATCTGCAAACATCTTCCTCTTCAAAATCTTCAAGAAAAATTCTTGAGACAGAAGAGACCTCAGGGAAGGTCATGTTTACAGACAAAACCATTACTAATCATGGAGTGAACACAGTGGCAGAAATGATATACAGTACTTGAATTCTTCTTTAATGCTCAGCTTGGATCTTCCTCTGTATTTTTTTTAATGTGCCATATTTAGTTTATTTTTTTCAAATACAATTTATTTCCAATATTATTTTGCATCGGTTTCAGGTGTACACCATAGGAGTTAGACAATAATATACTTTACAAAGTGTTCCTCCCAATATTTCCAGTAGCAACCCGGCACCATTATATTTATCACAATTATTGACTATTCCACATGCTGTACTTTACATCCCCATGACTATTTTGCAACTGCCAATTTGTATTTCTTAATTCCTTCACCTTTTTTACCCAGCCCCCCAACCCTTCTCTCCTCTGGCAACCACCAGTCCATTCTCTGTGTCTATGAATCTGTTTCAATTTTGTTTGTTCATTTGTTTTGTCCTTTAGATTCTACATATAAGTGAAATCATATGGTATTTGTCTTTTTCTGACTGACTTATTTCATTTAACATAATACTTTCTAGGTCCATCCATGCTGTTGCAAATGGTAACATTTCATTCTTTTTTATGGCTGAGTAATATTTCATTGTATATATGTACCACCACTTTTTTACTCACTTGTCTACTGATGGACACTGGGGTTCCTTCCATAGTTTGGCTATTGTAAATAATGCTGCAATGAACATAAGGGTGCACTTATTCTTTTGAATTAGTGTTTTGTTTTGTTTTTAAATAAATACCCAGAAGTGGAATCCCTGGGTCATAAGGCAGGTCCGTTTTTAATTTTTTGAGGAAACTCCATACTGTTTTCCATTGTGGCTGCACCAATCTGCATTTCTATGAATAGTGCACGGTGGTTCCCTTTTCTCCACATCTTCACCAACACTTGTCAATTTTTTATTTATTGGTTCAGCGATTCTGACAGGTGTGAGGTGATATCTCATTGTGGTTTTAATTTGCCTTTTTCACTGATCAGTTCTAGTAGTTTTTTGTGTGAAATATTTAGGGTTCTCTATATACAGTGTCATATCATCTGCAAATAATGACAGTTTTACCTCTTCCTTTCCAATTTGGATAATTTCTACTTCTTCTTGTTTGATTACTATGACTAGGACTTGGAGTACTAGGTTGAATAAGAGTGGTGAAAGCAAACATCCTTGTCTTGTTCCTAATCTTAAGAAACACTTTTCGTTTTTCCCTGTTGAATAAGATTTTGGCTGTGGGTTTGTCATATGTGATCTTTATTATGTTGAAGTATGTTCCCTCTATTCCCATTTTGCTGAGAGTTTTTATCATAAATGGGTGCTAGATTTTGTCAAATGCTTTTTGGGCATCTATTGATATGATCATATGATTTTTATCCTTCATTTTGTTTATGCAGAGACTATCATGTTAATTGATTTGCAGATATTGTACCAACTTTGAATCATAGGAATAAATCCCACTTAATTACGGCATATGATCTTTTTAATGAATTGCTGGATTCAGTTTGCTAATATTTTATTGAGGATTTTAGCATCTATGTTCATTGGGGATATTGACCTATAATTTTATTTTTTCTTTGCAGTGTCTTTATCTTGTTTTGGAATTAAGATTATGCTAACCTCATAAAATGAGCTTGTGAGTCTTCCCTCCTCTTGAATTATTTGGAATAGTTTGAGGAGGATAGGTGTCAGTTCTTTGAATGTTTGGTAAAATTCACCTGTGAAGCCATCCGATCCAGAAGTTTTGTTTTCTGGGATTTGTTTTTATTACTGCTTTGATTTCACTAGTTGTAATCAGTCTGTTCAGATTTCTGTTTCTTCTTGATTCAGTTGGGATGATTGAATGTTTCTAGGAATTTATCTATTTCTTCCAGATCATCCAATTTGTTGGCATATAGTTGGTTGTAATATTTTCTTATAATCCTTTGTATTTTTGTGGTGTCAGTTGTCACTTCTCTTTTGTTTCTGATTTTATGTTTTTGGGGTCTTCTCTCTTTTTTTCTTTATGAGTCTGGTTAAAGGTTTATTGGTCTTGTTTTCTAAAAACCAGCTCTTGGTTTCATTGATATTTTGTATTTTTTTAGACTCTATTTCATTTATTTCCACTCTGATCTTTATTATTTCCTTCCTTCTACTCACTTTGGCCTTTTTGTTGTTGTTATTTTTCTAGTTCCTTTAAACTTAGATTGTTTATTTGAAATTTTTCTTGCTTCTTGAAGTAGGCCTGTATTGCTATGAATTTTTCCTCTTAAGACTGCTTTTGCTGTTTCCCATAGATTTTGGGTTGTTGTGTGCTCATTTTCATTTGTCTGAAGGTAACTTTTGATTTCCTTCTTGAGCTCATTGTTGACCCATTCATTGTTCAGTGTCATGTTATTTAGCCTCCGTTTGTCTGAGTGTTTTTCAGGCCTTTTTTTTTTTTTTTTGTAATTGATTTCTAGTTTCATACCATTGTGGTCAGAGAAGAAGCTTGATATGATTGCAATCTTCCTGAATTATTCTGCAGCTTTGGGGTGAAATGCTCTGAAAATATCAGTTAAATCCATATGATTTAGTGTGTCATTTAAGGCTGCTGTTTTCTTATTGATTTTTTGTTTGGAAGATCTGTCCATTGATGTTAATGTGGTGTTTAAATCCCCTACTATGACTGTGTTACTATCTATCTTTCCCTTCATGTCCATCAGGATTTGCTTTATTTTTAGGTGCTCCTATGTTGGGTGCATAAATGTTTACAAGGGTTATATCCTCTTGTTGGATTGCTCCGTTTATCATTATGTAATAATGTCTTTCTTTGTCTCTTATAGCCTTTGTTTTAAAGTCTATTTAGTCAGATATAAGTATTGCTAACTATCTTTCTCTTGCTGCCTTTAAGATTCTCTCTTTTGTCTTTAACATTTGCCATTTTAATTATTCTGTGTCTTGGTGTAAGCCTCTTTGGGTTCATCTTGTTTGGGACTCTCTGTGCTTCCTGAACATGTGTACTTTGTTTCTTCACCAGGTTAGGAGAGTTTTCAGCCATAATTTTTTCAAATAGGTTCTTGATTCCTTGCTCTCTTTTCTTTCTGGTAACCATGATGAGGATGTTGTTACACTTCATGTTGTCCCAGAGGTCCCTTAGACTACCCTCATTTTTAAAAATTATTTTTTCTCTTTGCTGCTCTGATTGGGTGTCTTCCAAATCACTAATTTGATCCTCTGCTTCACCTAGCCTGCTGCTGATTCCTCCTAGTGTATTTTTCATTTCATTTATTGAGTTCTGCATGTCTGACTGGTTCTTTTATATGGTTCGATGTCCTTTTTTATGCTTGCTATCTCTTTGTTGAAGTTCTCACTAAGTACCTTGACAATCTTCTAACCATTGCTTCGAACTTTGTATCTGGTAGCTTGCTTGCCTCCATTTCATTTTGTTCTTTTTCTGGGGATTTCTCCTGTTCTTTCATTTGGGGCATGTTTCTTTGTTTCCCCATTTTGCTTGCCTCTCTGTATCTGTTTCTGTGTATGAGATAGAACTGCTATGCCTCCCAGTCTTGGTAGTGTGGCCTTATGTAATAGGTGTCTTGTGGGGCTCAGTAGCACAATCTTCCTGATCACCTGAGGTAGGTGCTCCAGGAATGTCCCTTGTGTCAGTTATGTGAGCCCTCCTGTTGTATTTGAGTCTTGATTACTGTTGGCCTGTCTGTGTGGGGTTGCCCCTCCAGCTAGCTATGAGTGTGGACCTGACTACAAGGTATGCACTGCTGTGCGGGCCTGACCCCATGAAGCAGAATTCTCCACGACAGGGTTTGCCTCCTGCCAAGATCTCCCTTTGGGTGTGCCACTTGTGGAACTAATTGGGTTGTGCTCTGATGTGGTCTAAATCCTGCCACTGGGTTTGTTGGTTCTAGTGCCACTTGGGAGGACTCCAGTGCCAGTCAATGTCAGGCACTTCCTGCGACTGGCCCTGCGCTGCCTGTCTGGTGCTATGAAGCGATCCACAGTTTGTGGCTGCCTTTGCTGGGCCTGAGTGTGCGTGGGAGTTGCCAAGCTGTGTTCCAAGGCCAGTTTCCACCAGCACTAGCCAGAAGTAGGCCAGCAAAAGGCCTAAGGGTCCTAAGATCTGCTTTCACCTGCTAGCTGCCTGTTAGGCTCAGTCACTGAAAGAGCCTCTGGTGGAATGTGAGAGGCATGAGATAGGTTATCAGTGAGTCATCAGGTAAGGGCGAGTGGTGTTCATCAGATTGATACATATTCAAACTCTGTGCAGTGCTGGGTCTGAGGCCACTCAGGAACAGTTTCAGGGTACACCAAGGTCAGCTGCCACACACTGGGTGGTAGGTCGGTGTCTCAGGGAGTCATCAGAATGTGGCCAGCAGAATTCATCAGGCCCAAACAGTCCAAGATATGGCCCTTTGAATGGATGGTTCTGCATAGGAACAGTGGTGCTGGGTAGGGTATGTGAGAGAAAAATGGTCCCGCCCAAGAGCCACACAACTCGGTTATTTTCCAGAGTCTGCCCAGACCTCCTGGAGAGTCTTCTGTACCTCAGGACCAGCCTGCAAGCTGGCCACAGCCTGCTGACAATATGCAGAATGCAAGCTTGGCAGAATGGGATCACTGGGAGTTGGGAGGGTGGTGAAGCTAGTGAATCTCTCATGGTTGGGGGGAGGATGCTGCTGCTCTGGCACTGGGGGTGGGGAAATGGCCTCTGCCTCAGAGCCACACAACTCAGTCTCTAACTCCCCCTGAGCTCACCCTCAGGATCCCTTCAAGAAAGTCTACTCCACACGCTGAGGCAGCAGACTCCTATGCAGGGCGTAAGCTTGGCAGGGTGGAGCAACAGGATGTCAGAAGGGTGGGGCTAGTGCAGTCCTCCAGGCTGATGCACTGTGGATGGGAGTGCTTGAACCAGGAAACATGGCTTCTATGGGTAGTGTGGGAGAGGCACTCAGCACAGGGTCCCTGCTAGCTGTCCCTTCAGCACCCTCCTTGGCCCACACAAACCAGTCTGTCCTCCCATGACTCCAGTCTGCTATGATCTGCCCTCCCTCTGCCAGAGCCCCAGGTGAGTGGCCAAGAATGAGACTTTGTGTGTTGGCCCTTTAAAAGGGCACCTGGGTCTCTAGCACACTCCTGTCTCTCCTTGGCAGACAGAATCCTTGCTGATTTTCACAGCCAGATGTTATGTGGGTGGCTCTCCTGGCTCTGGTGTTCCAGGCTAGGGAGCCCAGCATGGGATTGAGACCCTTCTCATCTCAGGGGGAACCTGTGCAGCTGAGATATCCCTCCGGTCTCAGCCACTGCACATGGGTGTGGGCCCAGCCTATTTCACGTCTCTGCCTTTCCTATCAGTCTTGCAGTGGCTTCTTCTGTAAATCCTTGGTTTTAAGACTTTTTCTTCAGCTAGTCTTCAGTTGGTTGTTCAGGTTGATTGTTCTATAATTTCGTTGTAATTCCAGTTCAGACCTGGAAGGAGGTGAGTGTAATTGCCACCTACTCCTCCACCATCTTCTTCCTGTATCTTAGATGTTCCTCTTTAAATGGACATAGGTAGAAGTCTGCAACACCCCATTTTTCCTCCCTGCCGCATCTTGGTCCCTGATCACCTATGTCTGAGTCTATATAGCTGTCTTCCAACAAATGCCTTAGCAACTCACCTCATGAGGACTTTGGGGGTGGGGTTCATTTGGGGAGCTACCCAGCATCCAAATCCCTGGCATGTGTTAGAGAATTTCCTCCACTCCACCCCTCTGAGTGAACTTTGTGGGAGGCAAGGTTGCCTATGGATGCCAAAGGGGCCGGATACATGACCCATGCTTGGATGGTTGGATGCTCCCACGTGGTACTTTGAATGGTGATTAGATAATACAAAGATGAAGGGAGAGTTTAGAATTCACTGGTAATGGTGACTCCACTGGAGTCCATGGCAAAGTGTCCAGAAGTGACCATATGTAATGGCAGTGGAGGTGGTGGTATTGGCCAGGGAAACATCCCAACCAAACCCTTCCCGTGGCATGGCTATTGCTATAATATTTTCTTTATTTTTATCCCTGAAAGTAGATTATATTTGTCTTCACTTTCTTTTTAGTTTTTTCCCATCCATCCATCCCTCTCCCTTCTGGCAAGCATAAGCTTTTTCTTCGTATATATGGGTTGGTTTTTGCTTTGTTTTGTTTGTCCATTTTTAAAGATTCCACATATAAGCAAAATCGCTCTCTGCCTGACTTATTTCACTTAGCATAATACCCTATAGGTCTATCCATGTTGTCACAAATGGCAAGATTTCATTCTTGTTTATTGCTGAGTGATATTCCATTGTATATCCATATACCACATTTTTATACATTCATCTGTCAATGGTCACATAGGTTGCTTACATATCTTGGCTATTGTAAATAATGCTGTAATGAACATAGGGGTGCATTTATCTTTTTAAATTAGTGTTTTTGTTTTCTTTGGATAAAACCCAGAAGTGGTATGGCTAGGTATTATGGCAGCTCCATTTTTAATTTTTTGAGGAATCTCCATACTGTTTCCCAGCTTTTGCTATAATTCCCTGCAGTTTAGTTTCCCTTGCTTCCCAATCATAGTCTGAGCCTGGTAAATCAGATTTCTGAGATCCCTAAATCCTACCAATAAATTACTTTTCTATTTCTATTAGCCAGTAGACTTCTGTTGCTTGCAGCTAAAAATCTTGCCAGACCCCACATTCTCTTTTCTGCTCTGTCTACTTCACTCATATCCCACAGCTGTCTAGGAGCCGCCCTGTCCACAGACCTTCTCACACCACCTCTGAACACCCAGACTTCATCCTGTTGCCTCTCTCCTTATCCCCCACTTTTTATCTCTTTCTTACCCAGGTAAACATTGTCTTTCTCTTAGAAAGCTATAATTCCTCCACTCTGGTGAAGATGCCATACAGAGAGGGGGCACAGGATGCCTTTTTGCAAATATTGGAGGGGCTAAAACAAACCTGTGGGCACAACACATGCTTCCAGTTAGGTTGATTAAAAGAGTGTGAGTCATTTTGTCCACAAAGGGCAGTTAAATCTAGAGGGACAGAAACAGTCAGTTATTCCTGTTTTTTATGGCTTATCTTCATGACTGTTTAGTGGGGATCCAGAAATACCAGTTCTCAGGATTGATACTGTCCTGGACTAACATAATGGCTAGCTGCTTGGGTCTCCAAGCTGCCTTGTGTCTGGCACAAAGAAGGAACCCAGCATTGACGACAACAAAGCACAGAAGAGATGCAGATGGACCCTCTGGTCCACAGGGAGTCAGAATAAGATCATGGTTGGTGGGTGGCTGTGGCTCCATGAAACACCGAAGAAAATCTGCCAACGTCTCAGTTTTACTTAGTGTCAACACTGCTTGCCTGACTGACACAGAGAAATGGAGGCCTGGACAATTCATGAGGGAAAAACAAAAATGAAAAACCTCTTGCTTCAATTTTCAGTAACTGCCAGGGAGTCATACAGGAAGCTCTTAAAGTGCATGGTCAAATGACCTGGCTGTGGAAGTATGAGTACGCTATTTTACAATTATTTTTATTGTTGTGGATTAAAAGAGGTGCTCTTGTGGGAGGGAGAGTGGTTTAGAAATACCCTGAGGAAATAGCCTCAGGAACCTGAGTTATGTTCCTGGCTTTGCTGCAAACTAGTTACATGATTTTACAGAAGTGATTTATTTCACTGGCTTTCAGTTTTCCCTCCTGTTACGTGAGAAGAGATTGGGTGATTTAAAAGATCCTGTTAGCTCTTAAGTTTAAATACCGTTCCCTTTCTTGGGGTTTCGAGGGATAGTTTAAATGTTTCTTTTAGTGATGGAAAAAAAGAACAGGAAAAGTCTCATAATGCAAGCCCAGCTACACTTCTGTAGCTAAGTAGACTTGACAAACAAAATCCTTCATCCTCCACCACTGGCATTATTAAAATTCTACAGCAAAGCCTTGAAAATGGGGAGACCCGATCTCCTGCAACTGAGATCACCCATCATGGCTCTGAATCAGGGAATAAGGAACAAAACCTATCTCCTGAGGTGTAGAAGAAGGGATGTTTGCCAGCAGCAAAGCCTCAAACAACCTGAGGAGGTCAACTAGGGAAGAAGAAGAACCTCGATGGGCTGCCAGTATTCCTAAAAGCCTTGAAAGACAGAAAGGATGGGAGGAGCAGAGACATAAGAGACACAGAGAAAAGGAGCAACACGAGAATGGTCAGAATTAGAGGAGCTGGCTGCAGAAAGGAAGGCTGAGAACATGACAAGAACAAGGAGCTCCAGGCTGAAATGGCTTCAAACTCTTTGGTTCAAGTCAGGCTATAAATGCACACACACATACACAATACTGTCACATTAACAATGCAGGGTGCTACTTTCAACAAGTCGTGCTGGAACAATTGGACATCACAGGCAAAAACAAAAAACCTAGACAGAGACCTGATACCTTTCACAAAAATTAACCCCAAATGGATCATAGACCTAAATGTAGAATTCAAACCTATAAGACTTCCAGAAGATAACACAGGAGAAAATGTAGGTGACCTTAGATTTGGTGACAACTTTTTAGATACAATACCAACGGCATGATCCATGAAAAAAAAAAATCTTGGTAAGTGGTACTTCATTAAATTTTAAAATGTCTCCTCTGTGGGAAAAAAACACCACTCTTAAGAGGACGAAAAGACAAGCCACAGACGAGGTGAAAATATCTGAAAAACTTGTATCTGATAAAGGACTGGTATCGAAAATCTATAAAGAACTCTTAAATCTCAAAAATAAGGAAACAAACGATGCAATTTAAAAATGGACAAAAAAGTCTGTACAGACACCTCACCAAAGAAGATGTGTGGATAGCAAATAAGCAGATGAAAAGATGCCCGAGAGCATATGCCATCAGGAAATTGCAAACTAAAACAATACGATGTCACTCGTCACCTAGCAGAATGGCTGAAATGGAAAGCGCTGGCAACACCAGGTGCAGGTGAGGGTGGGAGCCACAGGGATGCTCATTCACTGCTGGTGGGAGTGCAGAATGGTGCAGCCACTTTGGAAGGCGAGTCTGACAGTTTCTTACAAAGCTAAACATACTCTTATCATATGACCCAGGAATTGAGCTCCTTGGTATTTACCCAAATGAGTTGAAAACTTAAATCCACACAAAAATCTGCACACAGCCCTGGCTGGTTTGGCTCAGCAGTTAGAGTGTTGGCCCACGGACCAGAGAGTCCTGGGTTCGGTTCCCACTAAGGGCACGTACCTCGGTTGCAGTTTGTTCCCAGCCCCGGTTGGGGTAGTGTGGGTGGCAACCACTCGATGTCTCTCTCTCTCTCTCTCTCTCTCTCTCTCTCTCTCTCTCTCTCTCTCTCTTCCTCCCTCTCTCCCTCACGCTGTATCTGAAGATGAATGCAAAAATGTCCTCGGATGAGGATAAAAAAAAAATCTGCACACAAATGTTTATAGCAGCTTTATTCCCCTTTCTTTCTGCCTGTCCAAGTTCTGCTTATCTATTATTACCTTTCCAAGCCTCATTACCTCCAATGAAGATATCTGTGGAGTGAATGTCTTATAGTACTTGGAGAAGTGCTGTATAATAAAAATACAGTGTGAGCCAAACATATGTTTTTAAATTTTCTAGTAGCTACATTAAAAAAATAAAAGAAACAGGTGAAGTGAATTTTATTATATATTTATTTAACCTAATATATCTAGTGTATAATACATAATCAGTAAAAACATTATTGATACATTTTATGTTATTTTTTTCCATACTGTCTTCAAAATCTAGTGTGTATTCTACACTTACAGTACATCTCATTTTGTGACTAGTCACATTTCAAGCGCTCCATAGTCACACGTGGATAGAGGCTACCATATTGGACAGCACATACCCACAGAAACCATTATACAATTTAGCACAAGATTATCAGGTCTAGGCAGGCAGAACATGGGTCCTCCATAAAAAATCAGACCCATAATTGGAGTGCGGTCAGCTCGTGACATCCTTGTGACAGTTGTAGCTCTGTTTTCAGAGCCACAGAGAAAAATGTGGGAGGTGACTGCTATGGATTGAATGTTTGTATTCCCCCCTACCCCAGTTCATAAATTGAAGCCTAATCCCCAATGCAATAGTATTTGGAGGTATCGGGCCTTTGGAAGGTAATTGGATCACAAGGTTGTAGCACTCATGATGAGATTAGTGTCCTTATTAGAAGAGATGGGAGAGAGCTTGCTTCTCTCTCTGCTCCATGGGCCATGTGCGGAGGAGACAGAGAGAAGACACTATCTATAAGCCAGGAAGCCAGTTCTCACCAGATGCCAAATCTGCTGACACTTTGATCTTGGACTTCCCAGACTCTAGAACTGTGAGAAATATTTTTTAAGGCATGGAGACTATGGGATTGTGTTATAACAGCCTGAGCTGACTGAGACAGTAATCAGTCACCCAGATAATGTGCTAATGAGATGATGCTTTCCTCACAAACAAACACTAGTCCAGTTCACGAAGAGGACATCAGAGGAGGGTTCTCTGTCACAGTACATAGAGAACACAAGGAGAGAACATACGAGACCAGGAGAACTGAGGTTATCACATCAAAGTCTTCGATTCTTCATAATAGTCATGTACATAGCTAGAAGTTACCATTGTTCATGAGAACTGGAAAGGCTTTTAAATCTGCCTCCAAGAGACTGGTATAACTGGTTCTAGGTACATGACTGCCGGTTGATCTTAGTAAAATAAAGCATTGTTTCCTGGGCATAGAAAAATATATGTCGTTAAAAGACAAATGCCTCAGTTTAATCAACAAAATAATTATTTCCAGGGAGACATTAAATTCAAACATCTATGGCCAATAATGAATTCTGTTACTGAAAGTGTCAGAAAAGACATCTTATTGCACGGTGGGTAGATTTTTATTTAAAGGCTCCTTATCACCATCTAGCTCAAATATAAACATCTGATTATTGCTGCCATCTGTCTGTACAAAGTATTCTCATTTCCAATGAACCTGTTTTTGTGCCCTCTGTCTTAGTCAAACATATACCTGGTGACTTTCTCAACAAGGTGATTTCCTCCCAGTTTTGCGCCAGCCCTGTGGTTTTAGAACACCTGTGTGCCACAGTGAAACCCTACTCCTCTGAAAAGGAGTTTCCAGACACTTCTCCTCCAGGAAAATAAAATGAACCACGATCTTCTGTCATTATTTTCATTACTCTTCTTTAAACCAATCACTCCATTATTTCAGTGATATATTTTTAATGGCAAGTTCATATTTACATTAGTGTCTGCCTGGAAGGCATGTGAGACTTTTCCTGGTGCTAAACTCAGCTAATTAATTAGCACGACACACGCTTGGTTAAACGGTTCTCCAGGACAGCGGTTTGGTATGGGAGATGCAGAGGCTGACAGGAAAGATTAGGAGGGAAGGCTCCCATTGTAGCTTCCTCTCTTTACCAAAGCCTAAATTTAGAATAGCCTTTCTTCTCCAAGCCAAAGGAAAAATAATGGCAAATATAACACTATTCGAAGAGAAAAGGAAAAAAAGATTAAGACTCAAAAAAACTAGAATTTTTTCTTCTAAACCAAATTATTTGTTGCACTGAAGAGGGGTAGGTGGGAAATGACCCCTTCAGGAGAAGGAGCCCTGACCAGGACTTGCTCAGATGAAAGGAAACTGGTCACGGCCACGCTTCTACTCTTGGGTTCACAGACCTTTATTAAGCAGAGCCCTTTAGTGAGTTTGGGTTTGGTGATGGAGGAAAAACTGTTTGATATGAAATAGGAACAAAAATTTAGATAGTGGGAAGCTAGCATTTGTGGTGGGGGATGGCCAAGAAGATGGTCATAAACCAGGGCCCAAAAAATACCACCATCTTGAAATTTCCCCTGGTGGGGAATAGCCAGTAAATTGTTACGGCAATGTTGCCTAGATTTCTGATTTAATCTATCACCTATCCTGTGGTGTTCTGCAAATTCCTTACGTTATTCCAAACCTTCAGTAAAATTCTGTGACATCCAACATCATCATATTCATGGCATCGGGAGGAGGGGCTGCTGGTATTCAACACGGGGCAAGAGGGGCCTAAAAAAGAGGAGGAGTCTATCAATAGAAACTGAGTAATGGTTTGGATGGATAAATCAGAAAAATGCCATCTCTGAAGAAATCAACAGAAATACTGGCTGGAGGGTGAGGGGGGTATTTTCCAAAGTAAGTGGGTTGAGAGTTCCATTGTCTCATTTGGATATTAAAGAGAGGTCTCAGAAAGCTGTAAGATTTGAGAACATCTGGTTCATATTACTGCTTACTGGCATTAAAATGCTCGAGTTATCTGTCAGTCCCATGGTCTCCAACTGTACTTCTCAGACTAGTAAAATTTTAGGGACTGCTGAGGGTACAAGTTTTTATTGTATTATGCAAAAATATTTTAAAAACTAATTATCACCATTGTTTCATAAAATAAAGGGCATTTTAACACACATATGGGCAAATGGAAAGGGCATAATCTCAGGAAAATTTTTTAAAATTTTGTCTCTTATAAAAATTTTTTTCATGAAAAAATTTTGTTTCTATCTGAAATGATCTCACACTTTCAACCTATTAAAACAGTATGTAATTTATTTTATTTAGCTTCAGCTTATAGAGTCCTTAAATGTTTCTTCACTTGTTTATTCTTTTACAAAAACATTGCTAAACCTCTTATGTGCCAACCACTGTGCTAGGTACTGCGGTACAGAGATGAACATGACTGTGCTTTATTGTAGCAGAGGAACTGGTAGACTACTAAGGGCAAAAACGCCAAACAACAGTTAAAAAAACAGTCAATCTATCTCTAAGCAGAGTGCAAGAAACGCTAAAGCCTGATGTTAGGACTTACTTTGCACAGATTATTTGAGTTTTCTTATCAATGATTTAGGGGGAAACTGACAGTACACCCCAGAGAGCATGGAGTATTTTAGACTTTTATTTGTTCTGAGTCAATCACAGGGATAGGAACACATCTCATGTGTGATGTCAGCTGGTCCATACCACACACTGGACAGAAGGAAGTCACTTACATGGGGCTTGGAGAATAAAAACTGCCGCCTCTCACTTGTCTATAATGGAATGGCACACAGCCACCCTGCTCACTTCAGGACACAGGACCAGCAGGTCATAGGAGGACAGGACAGGGTGAGGGCTGTGCTGCCATGGCGACAGCACCTTAGGATGTAGTGCCACACTGGAGATGAAGCACTTGCTCAATACACACAGCTGGTAGATGTCTGGGAGGGCGAGAGGCACATTGGTCCCTCCAGCTCAATACTAAACTGAGTTACTAGGTCTCTGAGGTCTGATCCTAAGTGAGAGAGAGGGGGTCTATCAATGTATCCCAAAAATCAGTTCCTGAATTTCCCGGGGAGCAGGGAATCTTGGCAGAGGAAGGGATACATACACACACATTTATAAAGGAAGAGATCCAGAGACAGGTACAATGGGAACTTTTCTCTTTTCTCTGTGCCCCAGAGGGTACCATATTAAAGGGGAAGAAAATCTATGTTTTTCTTACATTATATAATCAGAGTATATGTGTCAGAGGGATAGTTGCTGGAAATCTTTTCCTCCCCTTGCCTCACCTCAATTCTTGTCAGAAATAGGTCTAAAAATGTTACACAGTTATCCATCCTTATTTAAAATAAAAATCTCAACAGACCAGGGGATGGCTGCAGGTCTTCTGACTTCTCTGAAGCACAGACGTGTGACAATAGTACAGACACACAGGAAGTGACTATAAATACACAGAGGTTCTGCAGCTTGTGTCCGTTCTCACACATTCGGCTTTTAGATTCTGAGCAGTTCTCCCTTCCCAATGCGCTATGAAATAGAAAGGTCTGGCTGAATCATCCAAATGAAATGAGTTTCCTTCCCCGCAGGGGATCAGGAACAGAGTTGAGGTCCTTTCCTTCCGCAATCCTAGAAATCATGACTTTTCTAGAGAAAGGCCCACTAGGTTGACAGGACCCGCAGACCGTGCGGGGAACCGGTGCCTTGGGAACCCAGAAATGCCCGCGACCAGGCCAGGGGAGGCGCGGAATGAAGCGGAGTTGTTCCCAAGGCCGGTTGCGGAGGACGCGGCAGCTCCGCTGGGCAGTGATTGCTTTGAACGAGAAAGAGAGCTAGGGGCCCCCAGTCCCTGAGGTCTCCGGAGGTCGATTCCCAACGGACCCAAAGCAGCGACGGGGCTCTGAGATCTGGCAAGTTCCTGGGAGTCGAGCCAGGGAAGCGAGTGTCTTACCTGGCCAGGATGGCTGGTGTAGTTGAAGGAGTAGATGTTCTCGGTGCTGAGGTTCACCACCCCGCTGTAGACGTGATCGAAATCGGCGCCCCTAGCAGGGTCACGGGGGTCGCGCCGCCGCGCCAGGGGTTGCGCGGGGCTCCCGGGTGCCGCCGCCCGCAGGAGCCAGGGCAGCGCGCAGATCAGCGCGAGCCGCGGGCAGCCAGGCATGGTGGGCGCCGCGCCCCGCCGCCAAGCAGAGCCGCCCTGGGGACGGGGCGAGCGCGGAGCCGGCTTCAGCGCAGCGCGGGCGATGCCCGGCAAGCCACGCACGAGTGCAGGCAATGCACCGGCGAAGGGCCGATCAGATATTGACGCAGCAGCAGGGGGTCTCCACGGGAGGTCACGGGCCGGGGGGAAGGGGAGAGGAGGATACCGGGGTTGGGGGCTGCGGCTTTGCTCTCGGGCTTCTAAGTCCGTTTCCTTCCCCCTTTCTCATTTCTGAGAACCTCCCACTTACCTAGCCAGAATTTGAACCGATCGCTTCCCCCTCAACCTTAAAAAAAAAAAAAAAAAAAGGCATTGGAGACATTAAAAAGAAACATCCACTAGTCTTGAAGAGTACACCTGACCAGCCATTCAGCAGGAAATTCAATCTGTTTCAAATAAATGTGCACCCCGGCTGCAAGCGAAGAAATAGAAAGCAACAGAGCCTGTCCCCAAAGAGGGTGCACGAGTTCGCGTTTCCAGTAGGCTACCTGCAGAGAACTCCTGCCTGTCTGAGAGATGGTTATTAACTCTCCATTCTCCCTTCTCTAATAGAACCCCTTTCCAGACACCTGTTTTATTTCCTTATCACCTCCTGTTCTCCAAGAAGAGCCTCACGCCATCGCCTCCTCTCTCCCTAACCATATGTGTGTGCAAATATGTACAGTCATTAAAAAAATAAATAGATACTGGTTAAGAGGACAATTTCGAGCACCGCCTGAAGTCTGGTCACGGAAGTTGTCAAAGGCCACTCAGAGTAACTGGTTTTATGCAGAAGGCATTTCTTTCCACCCAATCTCTTGCCTACTTTGCACTCTGTAATGACTTCTCAGATTCTGAAAAGATTCCCTAGGATTCTGTATTGTTTTTCAAAAGAGAGAAACACAGCCCACAATTAAAAGAACATTTTCTGGCAAAAAATTGGAGATTCGATTTAAATAGTTAAAGAGCCACATAAAGGGTGGGGTGAAAAGAGGATCCTTTGGAAGTCCTTTGGAGAACATACAACTATTACAATTCAGGTGTACAAGAGGACTCACTGTTTTATTTCAGCTTTCAGTTATTTATAAACTGGAAAAGCATATAATTGCCTTCAACCTGAAGGAACACTGAAAAAAAGCCACAAAGAAAAAATCGATATTGTTCAAAGCGTTAAGATTACAGATTAAAATCCTAGTGCTTACCATTCAAAAGGAGTTGTTTTTTTTTTGTTTTGTTTTGTTTTACCTCATTGAATTCCTACAATTTATTAAAACTTCAAAAATAAGTGAAATATATTTGGCATAAAGTTTTATAACTGCACAACCAGAAAACAATGCTGTAGGAAGATTGACTTAGACTTCTTATTAGGACAATTTTTACTTAAAAAAAAAAAGATATTTTAAACCTTATTTTTTAATGTTTTTATTGATTTTTTTTTTTTTTTTTTAGAGAGAGAGGGAAGGAGAGAGAGATAGAAACATTGATGAGAGAGAAACATGGATCAGCTGCCTCCTGCATGATCCCTACCAGGAATGGAGCCCACAACCTGGGCATGTGCCCTGACCAAGAATCAAACCGGAGACCTCTTGGTGCATGGGATGACACTTAATCCACTGAGCCACACCGGTGGGGCCAATTTTTACTTTAAAAAAAATGTTCTTGAAAATGTATGGCCTAAGGATAAAAATACTAATTCAACGAAGAGCCCAGTGGTAAAGTTTAAAATATAGCTGGTTTTTATTTTTATTTATTTATTTATTTATTTTAATCCTCACCCAAGGACATTTTTGCATTTTATTCTTCAGATAGAGCCAGAGGGAGAGAAGGAGGAAGAGAGAGAGAGAAACATCGACGTGAGAGAGACACATCGAGTGGTTGCTACCCACACGACCCCAACCGGGGCCTGGAACAAACTGCAACCGAGGTACATGCCCTTAGCAGGAACCAAACCCAGGCCTCTCTGGTCCGTGGGCTGACGCTGTAACCGCTGAGCCAAACTGGCCAGGGCTAAAATATAGCTGTTTTTTAAAAAAACGTATCACAACTTCATTCAGACTTTGAATGACTTTTTTTTTTTTTTTTATCCTCACTCAGGACATTTTTTGCATTTGTCTTCAGATAGAGCAGGAGGGAGAGAGAGGGGGAGAGAGAGAGAGAAACATCAATGTGAGAGAGACACATAGACTGGTTGCCACCCACACAACCCCAGCTGGGGCCCGGGACAAACTGCAACTGAGGTACGGGTACGTACCCTTAGCGAGAACTGAATCCGGGACTCTGGTCTGCAGGCCAATGCTCTAACCGCTGAGCCAACTGCCCAAGGCCAGATTTTGAATGACTTTAAACTGCTGTATTTAAAATGTGTATGTCTCTTTTTAGAATTTAACAGATTTTATAAACTTCAAGTTCATGAAGTCCTTCAAGGTCAGCTGGCCTGGCTACTTCAAGCACTCAACAGAGTAGTAGTGTCATGGAGTCACTCAACACTGAAGATGAGGAATGGGCTCTTTCACAAGGCAACCCCTTCTTTTGGGGGAAAAATGTCTCATTAGAAAGATATTTTCACATTGTAATTAAAAGTTGCCTCTCTTCCACTTACTGGTGTGAGTTCTGCCCTCTGGAGCCATAGGAATAAACCTAATCCTTCTTCCACATGACAGACTTGTAGGTATTTGAAGAGGGCTGTGACCCTTCAAGACTTTATCCTACTTTTAAGTAGTGAAATTAGAAACAAGTGGAATTGATTATCATAGCACAGAACCCAAATATATTTATTTTAAAGCCATTATAGATGATATCTATACCAGGCAATTTGAGTGATATATTACAATTCACTCTATACTATGATATAATCCTAATTCTAAACCCAAATCCACTGAATGGCTTTAGGTAATTAACCTCCGAGGATCACAAGATTGCTATAAGGATAAAAGAGGGAAAGGATGTACTTGAAAGTGTATTAGACAGTTTAAAATGTTACACCACTAAATATTATTATTGTAGGACTCCTAATTCAACAGCTTAAGAGTAAAATATGATCCATCAGCCAGGTTTTTAAAATATCTACAATGCAAAGCTTCCACTGTGAGAGACTGAATATACAAACAGACGATGGCCAGACCATATATGACAATAGACCTTTGACCCACAACCTCTTCAGTAAATGGCCCAGAACAGTTAGGACTTGGTCAGTGACTTTTTGCCCCTACTTCCAACTCGAAATCAATCAGAGAAAGCCAAATATACTCCCCAAGCCATAAATACTCTGCTGCTCGTTAGTGGGCCTCCTGCTTCCCATATCACCAAGATCTAATCAGAGCGTTTCTGAAACCTCCCCTTTTTTCCCCCACTACTTTGCAAATAGAACAGTAATATTAAATGCACACCAGAGGGACTATTTCTTGAGGTTTCAGAGGACTCGTCTACAGTATTTTTAATCAAGTTGTGTCTGTTTTATATAAACTTTTTCTTCTCCACTATACTTGAAGCATAATCTAGATGATGATCTTAACACTGTACCTGACTCTTTACAGGCTAAAAGTCCCCTTGACACAGGAAATGTAATTGGAGTGGAATCTATTCAAGTTCAGATGGATTCTACCTGTTAGCCAAACTTCCCCCAAACTAGAAGCTAGAGCAAAGAAAAGCCTCAAATCTATAGTTGAGGGCCTTATAACCTGTCCTAACCCTTGTAACATTCCTGCCAGTAAAGAAACCAAATGGATGAGAATATTGATTTGTTCAAGATCTCAGGGACATCAATACAATTCTTATTCCTCCATTCCCATTAGACTCTACTACTAAATACTATCCTGTCAATGGTTCCCTAAACTACCTGCTTCACTGTAGTGGATTATTGCTCTGCCTTTTTCCATGTGTCCCTACACCAGAATAAGTCAACATCTTTTTGCCTCATTGGAGAGGCCAATATTCTACACAGACAGCTAGGCCCAAAGGGTTCACCAAAGTCCTACCTGTTTTCCTAGGTCCTTAATCAAGAATTAAAAATCTGCCTTGGCCGGTTTGGCTCAGCGGTTAGAGCATCCGCCTGTGGATCTAAGGGTCTCAGGTTCCATCCCCCTGGTCAAGGGCACATGACTGGGTTGCAGATCCTTGTCCCAGTCAGGGTTGTAGGGGAGGCAACCAATCTATGTGTCTCTTTTGCATCAATGTTTCTCTCCCTCCCTCTCCCCCCCTCCCTTCCACTGTATCTAAAATATCAATGGGAAAATATGACTCAAGTGAGGATTAACAAACAAAAAAGAAAAATGAAAAGATCCAATTTCCATTGTGATTCAGTTTTGATAGAAGATAGAGATGATTTCCTACTTTGTTCAGAGAAGCCTGTAAAAAGGATTCCATTTACTTGTTCTCAGCCTTAGCAAAAAAGGGAAATACAATTTTAAAAAAGGTAAATTACAATTTTACCAAAATATAGTCCATAATTTAAGGCATGACCTGTTTAAGGAGAGGAAAACATTCTCTCATGAAAGGCTAGAAACTTACCCTAGACTCCTCGCAAAACTACAATTGAGATGATGTCTAGGTCTAACTAAATAGTTTAGACAGTGGGTGCAAATTTTTCTGAGATTGTGATACCTTTTTATGAAATGGCCAAGTTTGCAGTAAGAACCACTCTCTTTTGGAAGCCCAAGTATTAAACAAGTCTTCTATAATCCAAAGAAGGCTCTTCAATAGTCTGCTTCCCTAGACATCCCTAACAACAACAAACCCTTTTGTCTACTTTTGCATGAATGTTCTTGGCAAACCTTGGGGTTTTAACTCAACTTCATGGGAACCATCAAAACCCATTTCTATTGTAGCCTCACCTTCAATCCAGTTGCAGAGGCTGATACCCCTTGTTTTAGGACCATACTGTCACTGCAGAACGTGTCAATGCTTCTGCTGAGTTTCTTCTAGGTTCCCTGCTAGACCTTATGGTTCCCCATGCAGTATAGACTTTACTACTGAGAACACACAGTACTTCAGGCAGTTGATTAACATCTTATGAATTTCCTTTGCTCTCTCCCTCTTACGTTACTATTAATTGCTGCAAGACCCTGTACTCTGCTACTCTCCTGCCCTTACCATAAGAAGGGGAACCTCACAATTGTCTTACTTTCTGTATCTGTTCAGCTTTATTAGAGACTCCCATTGAGAATTCTACCTAATGTTTGTTGATGGATTGTACTTCAAAATGGAAACTGGAAATTATTAAGCTACCACTAATGCTATCACTAATGTAAACTCTCCTTTATTTATTTTTTTAAGATTAAAAAAAATATGTTTTTATTGATTTTTTAGAGAGAGGAAGGGAGAGAGAGAGAAAAAAAACACATCGATGTGAGAGAAATACATTGATCGGCTGCCTCCTGCACGCCCCCTACTGGAGATCAAGTCTGCAACCAGGGCATGTGCCCTGACTGGGATTCAAAACAGGACTTCTCAGCCCTGGCTGGTTTGGCTCAGCGGTTAGAACGTCAGCCTAAAGACCAGAAAGTCCCGGGTTCGGTTCCCGCTAAGGGCACATACCTCGGTTGTGGTTCACCTCCAGCCCCTGTTGGGGTTGTGTGGGTGGCAACCAGTCGATGAGTCTCTCTCACATTGATGTTTCTCTCTCTCTCCCTCCTGTTCTATCTGAAGATAAATGCAAAAATGTCCTCAGGTGAGGATTAAAAAAACACAGGACGTCTCAGTCCATGGGATGATGCTCAATCCACTGATGGCCGGGCTATGGCTTCTTTTATGGAGTCAATCCATCACATATTTGGTCTTCCTTTTTTCCTGCTGCCTTCTAGATTATTATATGCCTTGCTATAATGTTCTTCATGTTTTTTGTGTTTGTGTTTTGTTGAGCTTATAGAAGGCAAGTTTGTGGGTAAAGATGCTGATTGAATTAGTGATGGGAGCTTATAGAAGTTCTCTTCAGATTGCTTTCATGTTGTCAGTGAAGTAGGAAGTGAGGTCACTGACTGAGACTGAATATAGGGGAAGAAATTTGGGGCATGAGAGAAGGTATAAAGTTGTCGTTCAGGAGGTTAGGAGAATCAATGGAGCAGGGAACTAGAATATAGTCTTCAGGCATCTTTAAGGGTCTAACTAAAATTAATGATCATAAATATAAAGTCTGCTTGGTCAGTTGTTTTTCTCTTCCCAGTTTCAGCTGCAAGGGTGTAGGCTCTTGATAAGTACAGTATTGGGAGGGCCAAGATTGTGGTTTTGCCAAGTGTCACAGTAACGCAGAGTGGGGCAGGGAGTTGAGGATGTGTGCAGGGAATGATTATATTGATTGATCATTGGTTATACCTCCATCAAAACTCCTTAATCAGAGTGGAAGCTATTAGAAGGCAGTTTTATTTATTTATTTATTTATTTATTTATTTATTTATTTATTTATTTATTTAATTGTTGTTGTTCTTGTGTGTGTGTGAACATCTAGGTGTTGCCTATCTATTTGCTGATCCATGTATGGGTGTACCTTTGCAATAGAAAACTAGGGGTTAAAGGAAGTTGGCTTATTGGAGCAAATTAACTGTTTTTGATGACTTCACATGGCCTACTCAGCTCTGCCTGTCCTGGCTCCAGCCTGTTAGGGCAGCCTTCCTCACACCAAGCTCCCACTGTTCTCTGAACTCCAAACACACTGGACTTTTCCATCCCTTGCACTTGCCACACACGTTTGCATATGTGGCTTCCTTCTGCTTTTCAGCTTTCTGAGTAATTCAAATATTCCCATAAGCTTAATATCTATTTAGTATGCCTACTTCTTAGCACTTGTCACAGTTTTAATTTTACATTTGAATCATTGATAGCTGTTTGTTACTATGCTGTAAGCTTCCTGTGCACCAGGACATTGCCTGTTTTTAGACCCCGTTGAACCTAGCATAGTCTCTGGCACATTGGTAGTAAACATTTATAAATAAACAGGTGAAAGCAAGTAAGTGTGCTATGTGAATCTTGGTGTGGAGAGCAACACCTTTCTTTTAGAGATTTCATACGAAACTGGCTGATGGCTACATGTCAATCTCCAAAGCTTTGCCTGGAACCCGGTGGAGGGTACACGGGACGAAGCCAGGGCACAGGGGAACCTTTTAATCCCACAGTCCATGCCAGACTCTGGGGGCGCCTGCGCACTGGCCTCGCCGGATGTACGCAAGGAAGTGGGGCGGGGCTGCAGTAACCTAGGCAACATCCCGGAAGTGGCGGGCTGCGTTTACCTGTGGCGGGCCCATCGGTTCTGGTGCCTGAAGTTTTTGGTCGTGGAAAGCAGCAGTCGGAAACGGCCGGGCAGGCAGGTTGTGATGACGGGGCAGAGTCCTGCAGTCTTTAGCCCCGCGGAGCTTAGGGACCCGGCTGCAGTGCGGCGGTGGTGGCGTCTTTCTGTTGCCTGGGGATCCAGGCGCCTGGGTAGAGGATCCTTACTACCGAAAGCGCACCCGCGACTCTGTTTTGAGAGTGTGCGTTTCACGATGCGTGTCCGGGTGTTGGTCTAGCGCGCCCTCGTAGAGCACCGTGAGTGTGCGCGTGCGCACCGCTGTCAGGCAGTTCTGCACAGGGCTAGAAATTGGGGGGACCCTGTTGTAGCTTTCAAGGAGTTTACAGACGAGCAGGAGAAACACTGCCCAGCGCACTCTGGACGGGAGGGTGGTTTAAGTCGATTGCATGACCTGAAAGGGTTCATCGGGAGGGGCCTCTTGAATGGGTTTTGAGGAGTGAGTGGGAGCTGACCCGGGGGAGAAGGGAATAAAAGTCTGAACGTGTTCCAAACAGAGCGTTAAGATTGGTTAGAACTTTATGTGAAAGCGAGAGCTTTTAGGATGTGTGGGAGATTTGAGAGGAGGAAAAACTGCAAAGAAAGGTCAGCCTGGCCTCACGGGGAGGAAGGAACCGGGGTGGGGAGAGGATCCGAGTGCCAAGCTAAGTTGGATTCCTATTGGTGGTGGTGGTGGGGCGGGGGCATTAAACTCTTTTGAGCTGTACGCTAGTCATTTATCTGGGTAGTATCGATTGAGGGGACAGTATTTGTAAAGAGGTCTTGTTTCCCTTTGATCAGTTTTCCACCAGCCAGAGTGGATTTGCTAAATCCCATCATAACTCTCTGCTTAAAATCCTTAAGTGGCTTCCTGTAAGTTTTTAGGAGAGTGTTCAAGTTGCTGTGGCTCACAGGTCCCTGATCTGGTCTCTGCCTTTCTTTTCATTCTCTTTCTAGCCTTTCATCATCGCAAATCTTTGTTAGTCAAACTGAACTTCTCACACCCTTTGTAAATGCCCCTTTCTCCCCCAACATTCTTTGTCCCTCTTCTAACTTTTATTCATACTTTAGCTCTAGCTTAAACATTTTTGGGGGGATTAGAGGGAGGAGGCAGGCTTTTCTTACTGTGTAGAGTGAGGTATTTTCATGACACTGAATTTACTTCGTACGTTTCCCTTTTATTACAATTACTCATTTAACTGTGGTCTGTTAAACTCTAAGCTCTGTGAGGGTGCAGACTACTCTACTTTCTTGCTGTATCTGGTGCCTGGCTCTTGGCATATACTTTCAAAATATTTGTTGAAATAATATGTGGATGATGAATTGAGTGAGTGAATGAGTGAAAGGAAGATCAATTAGGAGAAATTGTAGTAAAGATGGAAGAGGAGCGGTCAGATAAGGGAGGTATTTCAGGGAAAGACTAGATTCTGGTATCTGATTGGCTATGAGACAAGAAGGAAGAGGTGATGCTAAGGTTATAAACTGGAGCAACTTGAAGGATGGTAATTCTGTAGGTTGAGTTGAATTCAGCAGACATTTACTGCGCAAACCAATCAGATATCAAGAACTAGAGGTGGGCAACGAGGGGAGTGTGGGGGAACAAGCTGTATTTTGACTCTTCACTTGTATTTGAGATATTTGGGAGATGTGTACAGAAGGCAGTTGTAAATGAACATTTGATGTTTTGAGGAAAGGTGTGTGGATTCTTGGTTCATGACTCATTTCATTTTACAGTGTGTTTGTGTGTCTAATGCATTCATAACTTTGTTGAAGGCAGTGGGTGACATCAGTGAGGGAAGATGTCAACTCCCCCGGGGTGATCTAGAAACTCAGCTCCAGGAGAGCTGGCACCACATTAGACTTGTATACTATTGTATATCCAGTGTCTGGCCAGTGCCTGGCATGTGGTAGACTCTCAAAAACAATTACAGGATAGAGAGAGATAGTCGCCAGTGGGAAGACAAGAGGAGTGGGATAGAACTGGGTGCAGGTCTTGGTTATGTGAGGAGAGGCCAACAGAGCCTGCAAAGAAATGGAGAAAAGAATAGGAGAGAAATCAGGAGAAAGAATATTGTGGAAGCCAAGGTAGAGGGAACTTCCAGGAGTGGGAGTCTGTAGAGCTGGAAAGGCCTGAGAAATAAGAAGGGACCAATAATTTTAGCAATTAGGAAGGGGTCAATATTTTTAGTAGTTAGGAAGCTATTGGTATTTTAGATTTTCTAGGCTCAGCTAATTATTTGACTCCTTAGCACTGTAAAACATCAGAATATCTCCAGTCTCACATGTCAGCATGTAAACTATAGATCTTTTATGATACCTGGTTTCTGTACGTGGCATAAAATCCCTTTGTTAGAAGACCACAGAGTATGATCGTTGGTTAAGAAAAATGTGGTCACCATTATTGGTGATGTTCAGGAGGCCACTTTTCAGTGCAAAGATGGTCCCTGTGTTGCAGAAGTTTGAAGTGTAACTGGGGCTTAGGAAGTAGAAGTGCTGAAATGTGCCTTTCCTTTGTGAAGGTTGGTGAAAGGAAGTCCAGAGGGGCATAGCAGCTTGGTTACACTTTTGTGATTTTACCATACACAGGCTGGAATTTAGAGTTGGCCAGTATGTTAGTTTCCTGTGCTGTATAACAAATGACCACAAACTTAGTGACTTAAAACAGTATTCATTTATTATCTCACAACTTCTGTGGGTCAGGAATGTGGACATGGTTTAACTGGAGACTGTGTGTAGGGTCTCACAAAGTTGTGATTACAGTGTTGGTGGTCTGCATTCTCCTCTGGAGGCTCAACTTGGGAAAAATCTGCTGCCAGGTTCACCTCACTCAGGTTGGCAGAATTCCTTTCCCTGTGGCTGTATGATGGAGGGGTCTTGACGTTTTACTGACTTTCTGCTGGAGGCTGCCTTTGAGTTTCCTGCCTCATGGCCCTTTTCATAGGCAGTCACAACATGGCAGTTGGCTTTTTCAAGGCCAGCAGGAGAAAATCTTTTGCTCTTTCTCCTAATTCAGAGTATAATACAGGGATGGGCAAAGGTAGGATTACAGTTGTGAATACGTGAAAATAAACCTACTTTTGCCAACCCCTGTATAAGGATTCCAGTTTCTCCACATTCTTGCCAATGCTTGTTATATCCATCTTTTTGGAAACCATTTTATAACCATTTTACTGGGTGTGAGGTCTTGTTATGGTTTTTTTGATTTTTATTTTCCTAGTGACTAATTATGTTGAACATCTTTTCATGTGCATATTGACCATGTAATATCCTCTTTGGAGATATTTAAAAAATATCTTAGCCATTTAAAAAATGGATTATTTGTGTTTTTGTTGTTGAGTTTTGAGAGTTCTTTATATATTCTGGGTACATGTTCCTTATGAGATATATGATTTGCAAATATTTTCTCCCATCCTTTTGGTTGTATTTTCACTTTCTTGATGACGTCCTTTGAAACACAAAGTTTTTAATTTTGATGTAGTCCTATTTATGTTTTTCTTGGTTGCTTGCGCTTTTAGTGTCAAATCTAAGAAACCATTCTTTAACCCAAGGTTCATGAAGATTTGCATTTATGTTTTCTTATAGGTGTTTTGTACTTTTAGCTCTTACATTTAAGTCTGTGTTCCATTTTAAGTACTTTTTATATATGTTGTGAGGTATAGATCCTACTTCATTATTTTTTTCACAAAGGTTTACAGTTGTTCCAGCACTATTTATTGAAAAGACGGTTCTTTCCCTCATTGAATTATTTCTTGGCACCCTTGTTGAATATAAACTGATCATAAATATAAGGGTTTGTTTGGACTTCTGTTTCATTCTATATCTTTTAAAATGGTATTTATGGCTGTGGCACTTACTATGTCATCTTCATAGTTGGTTAACTCTTTGTCCCTTAGTTTTCTCATCTTTAAAATGAGTAATAAATAGTGAATACTTCATGGAATTATTGTGAGGATTAAAGGAGACAGTGTGTGGGAAGAGCTTAGAACAGCACCAGGTTTGTGGAAAGCACTCAATATGTATTAGCTGTTGCCATCATTACCACCATCACTGTCATCATGATCACCATCATCACCATCATCACCAGCACCATCATAAAACTTAAATGTTATTTTCTAAATTGTATGTGATTTATCTCTTTTGCTGGATTGTAAACCCTGAAATTCAATACCATGTTCGAAGAGTGAATGTGATTGATAAGAGTAGACAGAAAACAAAGAGGACCGAGGACAAACTCTTGAGAAACACTTGCATTTAGGCAGCTTTATTAGTACACTAAATAATATTTTAAAAATGTACTTAAGGAAAATACTAGAGTCTTTGTTTTAGGATCATTTGGAGTAAGGGGATCAGGTGGAAAGTTCTGTAATTATTTAGATGTATAAAGAAGTTCTAGAATAGGAGTTGTGCTGCTTTTTAAAAGATATATATATATCCTAGTGTTAAGGACTATGAGTCTTTTAAAAATTTTGTATTATGTTTAGTCCAGTGTCCTTAGCGTTGCTATTTGTGCTGAGCAAATGTTGGCCATTTCCAAATTCTAGTTTAGTATCCCATTTAGTATTATGTAAAAAATATACTAGAAATGGTATCGTACCTCTTTTGTTCTCTAAAATTTAGCCAACTTTATTTACGATGTATGTATCTAATAGTGATTTGAGTGTTAATAGAGTGCGTAAAAAAGAACTCCCTCTCTCTGTTGCTGTCCTCCTCTTGCATTCACACTATTAGCATGTGACTGGCATTTTCTATATTAGTTGTGAATTTATATAATGGATGACAAACCTTGTGACTACTTTCCTAGTGTTCTGCTTTAGGTCACAATATCTGCATTCCTAGAGTTTTTTAAAATAAGCATATATACATAAGTTACTGCTTTGAAACCCCTGTATCATAGTTAACTATCACACTTTTCTATTAATTGTGTAGTAAAAGAACCAAGTATTTTGGTAGTCTCTTCTTTTCATGATGCTTATATTTTTCTTCTGATGTTTTAAAATTAATTTTTCTAGATCTCTTGCCCCCCACCCCCCGTGATGCTTAATTACTAGCTTTTCTTATATTTAAAAAATTTTAAAATACAAGTATCACATGATCTTACTTCTTTGTGGAATCTATGAACAAAATAAGCTGAGGAGTAAAATAGATCCAGAGACATGGAAGTAGGGAATAGACTGACAAACCTCAGAGGGAAGGGGGGTGGGAAGGGCAGGAAAAGATTAACCAGAGAACTTCTATGCATATATGCATAACCAATGGACTCAGATGACAGTGTGGTGAAGGGGAGGGGGCAGGGAGGAGGGTGTCAGTGGGGGAAAAAAGGAGGGTCATCTGTAATACTTTCAACAATAAAGATAAAACATACAATTAAGAGAAAAATTTGATATGATTATTGCTCCTAGATGTCATTTGTCAGAGTGAACCGTTTCAGCCCCCGGGGAGGAGCAAGGAAGGCACCGAAAGCGAAGAAGAAGAAAACGGCAGTGAAGCAAGAATGGGATGTAAGTGGAGGTGGGAGAAGATGCAGTGTAACTTACTCTGGAGGAACAGGTGTGCTGACCTGGCCCCAGTCTCTCAGAACAATGCTCTGAATGGGGCTCAGCAGGTGATAGGGTGGAATGGGTTTCTGAGCATGTTGCATACTAGGTCTCAGAGGGAAGAGCAGAATCCTTTGGGGAGTTTTTTTTGGAATACAGGAGTTGAGGCTGTACCCTCTACTTCTTCTGAACTGTAATCTTAAGGAGTTGGGAAGTGTTTTTAAAAAATACTCCTACCTCCACTTTGAGAATTCACTGTGTCACTGATGTCTGAATTTTTGGGGTAGTTTTTTAGATTTTCTCATAGCAACCAGTGATGCCATAATCACATGAGTGGCATTTTTGGTTGAAAAAGTGGGTAATCCTTGTTCTCTTACCCCTGAAATTGTTTGTTTGCTCACCTCCACAGGCAGGCCACTTGCAGCACAAAGGTTCTCTTTTTTTTTAATTATTATTTTTTTATTAGTTTGTTTTTGCTACAGATGTTTCTCCTTTTTCCCCCACTGACACCCTCCTTCCCATCCCCCCCGCCCCATCCCCAGCATTGTTGTCCATGTCCATCAGTTATGCATACATGCATATAAGTGGTTCTCTTAAGATAAAAGACAATTCTCAAGTACCTGGGACATGATCCATGGCTCCTACCCAGAATACTGCCTGGTGTTACCAAGGGGATTTTTTTTTTTTTTTTTTTTTTTGCAGCCTGGTACTTGGGTTTGGATGGACCATGAGACTTAGGTGTCTTTGCTTTCTGTTGTGGAGAGTAGCTAGTCAGGGACTAGTTTGGAACTCAGGGGTTCTTTTAGACGTGAGTCTTCTGGGTTGTGACCAACCATCTTAGCTAGTTATCCTGGGTAAACTGATGGCCTTTGGAAGTAGGACAGAGAGATTTCTGTGTTTACATTGCTTTGTTGCCATCTGACTGACTATAAAATATTTTTTATAAGGGTGTGATTCTAACATAATGAAACTGATGAAAAGGGAAAAAAATGTACACGATAATATAAATATTGTCCCCTTCAGAGTGGTTACTTTGGGAAGTTCAGTTTTTATTCTGATATGCTGCTATTACTGAAGACATAATTGAAACCCATCATTTGAAATTGAATCAGAACCTTTCTCATTTATTTTTTATTATCTCCAGTGCTGGAAAAATATGTATTTTGAAGATAGACTGAACTTGAAAGTTATTTGGAATGAATGTTAAATGAAAGAGGAGAGATAAACTGAATAATACTGTTTTGATAAAAATAGTGAGATATTTTTGAAATGGCTTGTAAATTAGATTTAAAGGCAATTTAAAAGAAAATTGTTTTAAGCAGCAGTAGTATTAATGAAATTATTTTCTCCCATGAGTACTAATTCCAAGCATATCACTTACTTATATGCCTGAATTCTGTTATGAGTATTAAACAATTCTTATGATCTTATAGTTGTATCTTGTACTTTTCTAAGTTAATATGAAAGGAATAATAGTTTTAGCATAGAAAAGCCTTGAGTTAAATATAAACTACGGCCCAAAAGTTAAGTCTTTGAATACATCCACAGCTATTTCAGCAGACTCAGTTCTTTATATTTCTCTTAGGAGTAAAACTCCAACTTGTTTTATTTCCTGCCTTACAAATCTGTATAACAAGATGGCTGAAGTCATTTTGGAAAGGCCCAAACTGCATGACCGCTGTAGAGCCGTCTAGGCTGTGCACTGCAGGGTTCCATGGGGGTGCTATTCACAGAGACTAGGGTACGAACGGTACCTCCCTGAGCTGTGCAGTGTGGTCACCCTGCCATGTTTGTTTTGTGCCTTTTTACTTAAGTGACTATTTTCACATTTTATGAAATTATACAAACTTTGTCTCTTGTTATGATAGGTTCCAATCTTATGGTGTTTGCATGGTCACAAATTGAACCTCTCTATAGTGATCCCAGTTTATCTTTTAGGAATTTTTACAAGTGCCTTATTCCATGGAATACAGTTTGAAAACTACAGCTTTAGCTTATGCTTATTTGAATTATATACTACCCTGTTTTATTAATTGTTTTAATATAATGTATACCTGCTTGGTGAATTTAGTCCTTATTTTCTGTAAGTTACTTAATAGTGTGTTATTTTCTACAAGACACCTAAAAGTAATCCATATTAATATTTTTTGGTGCCAGGAATTTGAATTCGTTTTCAGCCATTAACATCCAGTACATACTCACACCTAAAGACACACAAAAGAATATCTGTTAATAGGCATGATGTAACTTTCTGAAGAATGTGAGAAAAATATGGTAAGAAGTTTGAATAACAAAACTAGCATTTTATTTCAATTTAAATAAATACATTTATTTTATGTATTATGTCAAAATATACAATAATTTTATTTTGATTTAAAATGGAAATTTTATCTTGTTAAAATGTGATGATCAAAACCCCTTAACTCTTCAAACAAAGATTAAATATAGTCTTTTAACTGAGATCCATCTGGCATGTAAAAGAAAAAAAGGAAAATCCGTGTCATAAAAAATAAATTAAAACTGACTTCAAATAGTTTTTTTTGCCTAGTCTACAGAGATTTTTTCCCTGTAAGAAAATTATTCAAAGAAAGTGAATAAACTTTAAAATCTTATTTTATAAAATCCAGTAAATATTAATATTTTATAAGAAACCTTTTTTTTCTTTAAAGAAAGTTCATCTTTTTTGTAGAATACCGTGAATGATCTAACAGTTCATCGGGCAACTCCTGAAGATCTGGTAAGTTTAATATCAAAAGTTAAGATTTATTCAGTATTTTATTTGATACTTGGTTTCTAACCTTCAGACTAGAAGCCAGAGGTACTTCCTGGAAGTTGTTATATTTAATCTTGTTTATGTCTATATAAAATAAGAAAGCATTTCTTCTGGACTTCCTGATTTTACCTAAGAAAAGCAATTTGCATATTTTAGAATTTCACTAGATAGGTTTGATTTACAGTTCAAATCTCTCTAGTCCAGTATTGCCCTGTATACATCTATCATCTTTTCCTATCTATAGAGATCTTCATTATTATTTACTATTACTTCCCTGTACAAACATACTGGTCTAGTCAATGTTGTAATTTATTTTTTGAACAGGCCATGCATATTTCCATATTTGAGCTCCAATACAGGCTCTTTTCCTTACTTGGAACAGTTCCCTTACTTTCTTCTCTACTTGTCCAAATTTTACTTTGTTTCGTTATCCTAGTTCAAGTCTTACTTTTTTTTTAATTGGCTCCTCTTTCTTTTTAAAAAAAATTTTTGTCTTTATTGATTTTAGAGAGAGAAGAAGGGAGAAGGAAAGAGAGATAGAAACATTGATGAGAGAGAACATCGATTGGCCGCCTCCTGCATGCCCCCCACTGGGGATCGGGCCCACAACCTGGGCATGTTCTCTGACCGGGAATCGAACCAGTGACCTCTTGGTGCATGAGTCAGCGCTCAATCACTGAGCCACACTAGCCAGGCCAAGTCTTACTTTTTAAAGTTTCTACTATATATAGTTGTTGTTTTTAAAAACAGCTTTATTGAGATATAATTCATATACCATAAAATCCACCCTCTTGAAGTGTATAGTTTATTGATTTTGTAGTATATTCACAGAGTTATGCAACCGTCATTACTTTCCTTATTTTATTTTTTCCATCACTATTTATCCCCTCTATGCTTTCTTCCACCTCCATACCCACCCCTGCAATCAGCAATTACCACACTATTGTCCATGTCCATGAATTCTCTCTCTTTTTTCTTTTTTTGCTCATCCCTCCCCCACCCCCGCCACACACACACCACAGCTATCTGCCTGTTCTCTATCTATGAATCTGTCTCTATTTTGCTTAGTAGTTCAGTTTGTTCATTAAATTCCACATATGAGTGGAATCATATGGTACTTGTCTTTCTGTGACTGGCTTATTTTACTTAGCTAATTATAGAACATTTCATCACCCCCCAAAAGAAACTCTGTACCCATTAACAGTCACTTCTTATGTGCTCCCCAACCCCTTCTCACCAATTCCTTGGCAACAATTAATCTACTTTATGTCTCTATGGATTTGCCTGTTCTGGACATTTGGATTGTTTCTGCTTTTTGACCAGTATAAGTAATGCTGCTGTGAACATTTGTGTACAAGTTTTTGTGTGAAAATATGTTCTCAGTTCTCTTGGGTATATACCTGGGAGTGGAATTGCTGTGTCCCATGAGATCTCTATTACTTAACTTCCTGAGGAACTGCCAAACTGTTTTCTTCAGTGGCTTTAACAT
The DNA here is from genome assembly GCA_030848825.1 of Tadarida brasiliensis. Taxonomy (NCBI): domain Eukaryota; kingdom Metazoa; phylum Chordata; class Mammalia; order Chiroptera; family Molossidae; genus Tadarida; species Tadarida brasiliensis. The sequence goes on from CM061260.1 coordinate 69,467,301, forward strand.
TTACATTCTCATTATTAGAGGGTTCCAATTTCTTCACATCACTTGTCAACACTTGTCGTTGTCATTGTTTTGGTTTTTGTTCTCCTAGTGGGTATAAAGTGGAATCTCATTGTGGTTTTTGTTTGCATTTCCCTAATGACTACTGATGTTGAACAGTGAACACCTTTTCGTGTGCTTATTGGTCATTATTAGCCATAGTATCTTTGAAGGAATGTCTATTCAAATATTTTAGTTATTTTTAAATTGAATTATTTGTGTTTTTATTGTTGAGTTGTAAGATTTAAAAAATATATATATTCTGGATATAAGTCCCTTATGAGATAAATAATTTCAAATATTTTTTTCTCATTCTTTTGGTTGTCTTTTCACTTTCTTGATAATGTTCATTGAAGCACAAAAGTTTTTAATTTTGATGGAGTGCAATGTGTCTAATTTTTCTTTTGTCACTTGTGTTTTTAATGTTATTTCTAAGAAACCATTATCTAACCCAAAGTTCGTAATGATTTACTCCTCGGTTTTCCATTTTTACATTGTTTTTAAAAAACTTTTATTGAATTTATTGGGGTGACATTGGTTAATATATTTATATAGGTTTCAAGTGTAAAATTCTGTAATACATCATTTGTATATTGTATTGTGTGTTTACCACCCAAAGTCAAGTCTCCTTCCGTCACCATTTATCTCCCCTTTACTCTCTTCTACCTGCCCCAGCCCCTTTCCCTCTGGAAATCACTATTATGTTTTCTTTTAAGAGTTTTATAGTTTTAGCTCTATGTTTAGGTGTTTGATCCATTTTGAGTTAAATTTTGTATATAGAGTGAGGTAGAGGTCCAGCTTCATTCTTTTACAAATAGATATCCAGTTTTCCAAGAGCACCATTTGTGAAAAAGACTGTTTTCTCCTCATTGAATTTTTTTGGCAATCTTGTTGAAAATCAGTTGTCCATAATGTAAGGGCTTAGTTTGGACTCTCAATTCTATTTCAATGATCTATATGTCTTATCTTTATGCCAGTACCACACTCTCTTGATTATTATAGCTTTGTAGTAAGTTTGAAGTCTTACTTTTTGACGCTGCCCAACATTTGCTATCTCTTCAGAACTGTTGTACTTACTACCTACATAAGGCATTGAGTATATGCTATCTAATGCATATCATTGATCTTTGTATATACCTAATTTCCCTGGGCAGATCATTAGTACTTTTGAGGAATAGGAACTGTATCTTCTATGTCTTTCTGGATCTAGGAATCTTAATCTTGGTAGCTCATTAAATGTTCATTGAGGATAATAATGATGCTCAATGGACTAAAAATTATTTTTATTATGAAAAATTTCAAAATCATGTGAATGTGCAGACAAAATTATAAAGAGCTCCTATATACTGTTCACTCAGATCTAATATTCTTAAAATTTCCACATACTGGCTTCATTTATCATATCCTTTTCTAACTTTGCTGAAGCATTTTAAAGCAAGTCCCAGAGAACATGTCCCATTGTGCCTATATATTTAGTTTATATTTTTACAAATATAGACACTTGCTTATATAACCACAATGCCATTTTCACACCTAATAAGAGTAATAATATTTTTTTTGGCATTACCCAATTACCAGTCCACATTCAAATTTCCTTGGTTGTCTTAAAAATGTCATCTTCATTTGTTTTTTGAGAATCAGAATCCCAACATAATATTTGGTTGTTAGTCTCTTAATGAACTGATTTCTTATTTACACTGTGAAAACCCAGCAGTACAGTTGATCAGATGCCATACTGGTTTGGTCATATTTATTGTTCTAAAGACTAGAGTGCTTGTCAAGCCAATACTGCTTTTGTTCCTTAGCCACCTCAGAGAACTCCTCCTCTCTAACTCTTAAGCTGTGGCTCAGTAGCTCTGCTTCTGCTTCAGGAATTCCACGCCCCTGGAGTTCTGCATCTCCAGTGACCCATTCCACATGCAGCCATCTCAGGGCTATCAAAACACTGCGTTCTAGTTCTTGGTAGTGTTGTGTGAGTATCATGAAATGGGTGTGTCTTTGCCAAAGATGACTCAGTGGGTTTCATGCCTTTTACGCTGTCCTCATTGTGTGTGTAATTGTACATGTACACACATATGTAACTGAAAAGTTCAACAAAACAATTCTTTATTATGTGCAATGTGTCTTAATATTTTCTATTCTGTATTCTATTTTATTTAAAATATGTTGGTTTTGACCCACTAATTAATTTTTACCACCCATAAAATGAGTCCTAGCATGCAGTTTGAAAAACACTAGTTTATTGGATAGTCTTATACAAAGAAAGTAGAAATTAATATTCTTTTTGTTTTGTCTTTTAACTAGGTCTAGTAGTTCTATATACAGAAGATGGTGAAAATTTTGATTGTGAATATATATATAAGTATACATATGTTGAATCAGAAGAAATTAAAAACGGTGAAATATATTAGGTGGTCCTATCATCTGAATAGGCAGCTTCTTTGTTCCTGAAGCACTCTTTTGTATGCTTTTTTTCTGTATAGATACGCCGCCATGAAATACACAAATCGAAGAATAGAGCATTAGTACACTGGGAACTCCAAGAAAAAGCTTTGAAGAGAAAATGGAAGAAGCAGAAACCAGAAATTTCTAATCTTGAGAAGAGGAGATTGTCTATCATGAAGGAGGTAATGCTAAACTGCAATATCTTAGAGTTAGAAAGAGAGAGATAAATGAGGTTCTCTCTTTTCCCCCAAATTTGATTCACATTGGAGAGACTCTGGGAGTTGTTGCATCCTTATGCGATGATCTACACGTGGACTTGGAAGAAAGCAGCAGCGACAGTCGGCTCTACAACAGACTCTCCAGTGTGAATCATAGTCAAATGAGTAACTTCTCAGCCTAAATTTTCTCATCTTTAAAATGGGAATAACACCACTTGTCTGATCGTAATGTTGTGAGATCGTATTGTTATCAGCACAGACCTTGGCAAATAATTAGTGCCTTATAGTATATATAAGCTGCTGTAATTATTTTTCTCAATTCACACACAGTGCTGTGAGATTACTTTGCAAAAAAGGTTATGTGCTTGTCCAGCAAGCTAGTTAGTAAGCCACTGTCTTTGGCTTCATTTTTCCCAGGTGTAGGGTGTTTGGATAAATAATCAGATGTATCAGAATAAATATTATGGGAAATAAGAGGAAACTATAACAAAAAATTCTTCATTTACTTGGCCTGAAATTATTGTAAAAGAAATGTGCTTTGTTTGTAGTGTTGCTTCTTGTTTGGTGTTGAAGCTTATGGCGCTTGGCTGTCTGGTGACCTTTTGCTGCAGCTTTAAATCACACTCTATCTTTTGAGGAATACGGAAGTGTTGATCTTATAAATCATCAGGAAGAATTATATCTCCCAAATAAATGTTTACATGAATTTATAAAAAGAACAGTAGATTAAGAGAGACTGATTCTTTACAGATAAGTATCTTTTGGTGATCTTGGACAAGTCACATTTCAGTGTTGTGTGGTAATTCTTAGAGGCCCAAGAACAAACATCTGGCCAGGAAAAAAGCCAGCCCCTTCGAGGTGACTCTGGGCTTTTGTTTCTCCTCCCTAGTTGCTCCTGCTCATGTCCTGAATTTCTTTTCTTTTTTTCCTAGATGTGGTAGAAGTAGGGGTTGAAAGAAGAATGGTGAGAGAGGCTGAGTGGAGCTTCTCTGCCTTCCTTCTGTAGTGCCACATCCTCAGGCTCTGGTCTGGTGTTTCTCAACCCCGACTCACGTTAGAATCTGTTAGGGTTGAGAACTTCCATTAAAAAAAAACTATATCTAAGTATGTATCTATACGATTTAGTGTGTCAGAATATCTGCTGAGTATAGTAGGTAATTTTTAGACAGTTTCTATATAATTTCAGTGTGTTGCCAGGGTTGAGAATATCTGCTGTTAGTGGGATTTAGGTATTATACCTTGGAGGTTATTCCATGTCGGTACTGAAAAATCTACCTTCTCTTTTTCATGGCCAGCTAGTGTACAGATGTACCACAGTGTATTTATCCAGTGCTTTGTTGGTGGACATTTAGATTGTGTGTTACAGTATGCTTATTTTAAGCTTCTTGAAAAACAAAAGATCCCAAAATAGAGTGTTTTAAACAAAATAGAAATCTGTTTCTCTCATTAAACTGTTCAGAAATAAATGGTAGTTTGATAGGGGCCTCTGCCTGAATTTTACATGTCCTTCATTACATGACTTCCATCTCTCAGTGCAGAATGGCTATTTCAGTTTCCTTCAGCTATATCCCAGCCAGCAGGAAGCAGGAAAGAGAGTGCATGCTACTCCTCTTATATACTACCCAGAAGTTCTGGCTTATATCCCATTGGCCAGAAATTCATCACATGACCATCACCTGCAAGAATGGTTGGATATCTAGCTATGTACTTAGCTAAAACTTGGGAGTTCTGCTATTAAAGGGAAAATGGAAAGAAAAGATATTAATAGATAAGTAGCAATGTCTGCCACCTACAGATTGTTTCCAGCCCTGCCAGTATAAATAATATAATGAATATTCTTGAATATGTTTTTGGGTATATGCATATTTGTAGGATAAATGCTTAAAAGTGGAATTGCTGAATCAAAAGATACGCTTATCCATTATTTCAATGTTGTTAAGTTTATAACATCTCTATTATGGGATGTCCTGGGACCAAAGGAAGAAGCCTCCTTGGGCATGTCCACCTAGGCTTAATCATTATGTATTAGAGCTACCAGGACCCTTCCCCCAGAAGCTGGTATCCTAGATTAATTTAAATGAAGAGAAAAGGTCTTTGGCCAGCATAATCTTAGATTCATTCTCTGTGTGATGCACTCATGTCATGGGAATCAAGAAGATAATGTTTCAAATCCAAATCAAGAGAGAGGGAGGCTTCAATAGAGATTTTATAAATTCCAAAGGTATAATAACTTTCCAAATCTCTTTGTAATTTCCCAATACTGTCTGGGTTTTATTATCAGAGAACAGAAGTGCTAGGATGAGAAGTTTCTGATAATGTTTTTATAGGGATCTTGACTGATCCTTTGAAAATCCAGGATGTGTACTACTGCTCATAAGTTTGGCTTTGTGATCTGCAAACCCATCTGGGGAAGTAATATACATAGGTGGGCAAAAATAGGTTTACAGTTCTTATGAAGAATCATATAATAATTAATAAATAATAATACAAGGATAAGCTCTGTGTACTTACAACTGTAAACCTACCTTTGCCCACCCCTGTATATACAGTTGGGCTCTCAGAGATTGATTTACTATCAAGAGGATGAGTTTTATCAGAGAGGAGTGATAAAGAAATCTAGAAAGAGCAAGGAAAAGTCAATACACTGATCTCTGGCCACTCAGCTCATCTCCCCAAGGAACCTGGGCAGAGACTAGCAGAGGGCAGCAGGTTGATGGCTTTCCTGGAGACCTCATGATAACATTAGGGGGGCCTGAAAGTAATGTCGTGTTTTTACAACATTAATTCAAACAGATAAATTTTTAACAAGTTTTTATTTTTAATCAATGATGTAATCACCCTCGTTATCAACAACCTTTTGCCATCTAGTGTGCAAATTTTCAATGCCGGATCGATAAAAATCAATTGGTTTTTGAGCAAAATATCTGGAGATGGCATTTTGGACATCATCCAAATTTTCAAATTTTTTGCCACTTAGAAAATGTTGTAGCAATCGGAATAAATGGAAATCCTATGGTGCAATATCTGACGAGTATGGTGGGTGAATACCATACTCACCCCAATTCATTAATTTTTTCCAGGGTTCGTCTTGCGCAGTGCGGTCTTGCATTATCGTGTTGCAGAATAACGCCTTTTCTGGTGACAATCGCTGGGCACTTTTCAATTAAAGATTGATTTACTCGATCCAATTGTTCACAGTAAAGGTCTGCATTCAGTTTGTCCAGGTTTCAGCACTTCAAAATGAACGACCCCGCGAATATTCCACCAAACACACAAAAGTGCCTTTTTGGGGTGTAAACCTGGCTTAGCTGTACTTCGTGGCGATTCATTCAGAGAGAGCCACTGCCTTTTGCATTTTGGATTATCATAGAGGACCCATTTTTCATCTCCAGTGATCAAGCGATCAAAAAATGCTTCTGTATTGTGCCGCTGAAGCAATAAGTTGCATGTGGTGGACCGGTTAGCTTTGTTTTCTTCGGACAGATTATGCGGGACCCAAACACCTGCTCTGCTTACTTTACCAATCTGCTGAAAATGTTCTTGGATGGTCGACCAAGGTTGGTTAAGAGTGTTTGACAGTTCCTCGATTGTCTGACATGGATTTACTTCCACTCCACCCTTAACATGTCATTGTCTAAAGTTGTTGGTCTTCCTGATAGATACGAGTCAGAAAGATCAAAATTACCGGATTTGAATTTAGAAAACCACCTTTGGCATTTATGAACGTCTAATGCACTTGGATAAACATCGCAAATGTTTTTGGTAGCAACTGTTGCGTTACTACCCTTGTGAAACTCAAAAAGCATACAATGCCGGATATGTACCTCTTCTGGTATTTGGCTGGCCATTTCACTATAAATTGCAAAAAAAAAAAAAAAAATTAAGATTTAATCATTTACGAGTAAACAAGTCACTCTAACCTTAAAATGTCTTTGGCACAATTCTGAAGTACACAATGAACTGATAAATGACAACCGAATATCGAAACGCACAGAAACGACATTACTTTCTGGTCCCCCTAATAGATGTGGTAAAAATTATTCTTTCATAATCTGCCTCTGTCAGTTATATCTCTTTATTTTGATAAGAGGTCATAAATGTTTTATAAAAAATAGTAAATTCTTAAAACTGCCATTAGGAAATATTCTTTTTTTTTTTTCATCCTCACCTGAGGATATTTTTCCATTGATTTTTTTTTAGATAGAGTGGGAGGGAGAGAGAGAAACATTGATGTGAGAGAGACACATCGATTACTTGCTTCCCACATGACCCCAACTGGGGCTGGGGATCAAACCTGCAATGGAGGTACGTATGTGCCCTTGACTGGGAATCAAACCCATGACTCTTCGGTCCGTGAGTCGATGCTCTAACCGCTGAGCCAAACTGGCCAGGGTGGAAATAGTCTTTTTTTCTTTTTCTTTTTTTCCTTTATTGATTTTAGATAGAGAGGAACGGAGAGGGAGAGAGAGATAGAAACATCAGTGAGAGAAAACATTGATTGGCCACCTCATGCATGCCCCCTACTGGGGATTTGGCCCACAATCTGGGCATGTGCCCTGACTGGGAATTGAACCAGTGACCTTTGGTGCATGGGTCGATGCTCAACCACTGAGCTATACCAGCGGGCCAGGGCAGAAATATTCTTTATGTGCTTTTTCTAATATATGTGTGATACATTATAATGCTCCATTTACTCCCTTTCCTAAGATCTAAATGCACATACTTGCAAGATATCTAATTACCGATAGAAATTTAGTGCATGTGATAATATAATTTAAGTTGTAACAACCTTTTCAAATCTTTCTAGAGTGGTATACAGGTTTTCAGTGTGTCCACATCTTTGTAACATCCCTGTGGGGCTGGGGAGGTGGTCATATTGACACCAGACAAGGACCAGGCCCGGAGCAGTTCTGCCTCAGGCTGGCCTGTAGTGTGTGGGTTCTTGACTTTGTGTGGGAAAGATTTCAGAACACGAATCCAAGTGATTTTGAGAGTACGTTTATTAAAGCTGGAGGCAGTGAAACAAAGGAAGGACTTAGGGTAGAAGAAGCAATAGGAGAGAGCCTAAACAGTGCTCTGCTATGGCTCCCCAGAAATGTTATAGGAAAGAAGTGAACCAAGGCGGGGCTGCTGTTAGCTCGCTGGGAAGTAAAGGATACCATGTTGTTGTCCTTTGTCTTGAGGGTTTTATCTCTGTTTTGTGGGCAAGAATCTCAGGGGAGGGTTTCAGCAGACTATTCATCAGTTTTTCATGTGGGATTTTAATATGCTGATGCGTCAAAATGAGCATATAGGGGAGTTTGGGATTCTTCTTTGGTCTGCTTCACTGCTTTACCTTGGGTCTGTCTGGCTCTAATCAGGGTTTTTGTTATTCATTCCTCTGACTTCATCTGTCCTTGGGTTTGGCTGGCACAAATGGCATTAATTGGGTCTCTGTCCTCTATCACCTCAACCAGGGTGATTTAAGCTATTTATTCTCTGGTCAGGGAGGAGAGGTAGAAACCATTGGTTTTCAAATGTCCTTGGTTAGAGAAGATAAGGTCTTGCGATTCACTAGCTGGCTATAAATTGTTCAAATTGTTTGGCCTTGTTTAATTATCTTGTCTCAGTTTCCCCATTCCACTTGCTTGGAAATTTTCCTAGCTTCTTACTATCCTGCCTCAATATCTTCATTGACACATCAAGAAACTGAGGTTAAAGAGGTCAGATTTTGCTTAGTATCTTTTGACTGGGCCTAGGGTCTCAATCTTTTGGCTCAAAATGTGTTGTTGTCTTATACCACTCCAAAGTTTACTCTGTGTGGAAAGAACAAATTCAGGACTTTATTTGCACCAGCTGAGCCAGCAAACCTTCTTGGCCATAGCAGGGGAAGAAGGGAGAAAGAAAGAATGTGACTCATGGTATTTTTTTTCTGTGTCCTACAGTAACCGAGGTCATATTATGTACTTGTGTTCATGGTCTAGAGACAGTCTGATAAGAGCATTTGTTACTAGATGTCCTATTGATTTGAGCCAGTGTTGGAAACTGAACAGTTTCCAATTTTGAGATTCCTTTTAACGTAAGAATGGCCTCTGATGGTAATGGGTAGAGGTGACTTGCTTTTACTTAACTAGCCTGCATCCTTGCTTGCCATCATGTGGCACTACTGTAATGGTATTTTTAAAGTTCTCATCTCTCCGGGATGAAAACCTGAATTGTTTATAAATACAGAAAGAAGAGGCACATGTTTGTTTAATGCTCTGACACTTATATTTTACATCATGATTTTTAAGTTGTGGGTTATGAAATCACTTTATTGGTTGAAACCTGAGTTTATGGCTCAGAGATTTACACCTTTGAGTTTATGGCTCAAAGATTCTTATCTTTTTTGTTTGTTTGTTTATCCTCACCTGATGATATTTTTCCATTAATTTTTACATGGAGTGCAAGGGAGGAAGGGAGGGAGAGAAACATCGATGTGAGAGAGACACATCAATTGGCTGCCTCCCACACGACCCCGACTGGGGCTGGGGATTGAACCTGCCCTTGATGGGGAATCGAACCCGCAAATCTTCTGTCCACAGGCTGACGCTCTAACCACTGAGCCAGACCGGCCAGGGCAAAGATTTTATCTTTAATTAATGTTTTTCAAACTGTGGATCACAACTTTTTAATGGATTGTGAAATCAAATTAGTGGATTACAACCATCATTTAAAAAAGTAGAACAGAAACTGAAAAGAAAATATCAAATTGGTTTCCAAAGACTAAAGTTAAATAAAACTTTTGTTTTGTTACATATTTACATTTACGTGTGTGTATTGGGTCACAATTTAATAGTCTGTTTCTCAGGATTACACCAAGCATTTGAAATCCACTAATAATTGTAATAGCCCCATCTACTGGTACTAGAGGATATCACCACTGAAGAATTTTAGTAGAGTAGTGACCTATGGTTATTTTCATGCCTCGTGCCTTTATATGGACTTTTCCTTTGTGATTTGGTAACTATATATATATTTTTCTGAATAATGATATTTATCATTAATACGTGTATAGATTCTTTCTGATCAATACCAGATGCAGGATGCATTGGAAAAATCTGATCATTTGATGGCTGCAGCCAAGGATCTGTTTGTTGATTTTCCTCGTAGGCGCACAGGTAAATTATTCAATTCAAACAAAACTTCCTTTTCTCATTAACCATGGCCACAAATGGCTATTTGGAAGAATTTAAAATATTTTTTTCAGGCATTATTTATATTATAAGTATTCTAGAGTGGATAGTATATAAGAGTTATTAGGCATACATTCATTATCATGTGTTTGCTTGTCACCGAGAATCTTAACTATTATAAATTACTTAGCTAAGGAAGAGTAAAGTATTATTATTTACTAAAATATTTTTATGGTGCAATGTACAAGATATTATCATTTAAAATATGACTTGATTTTTAGTTTATTGATATTAAATTACCATATAAATGAAGTATCTGTTTATATGTAAATTGGTAAAACTTAATTTGAAATCCAAAGCAACTTAAGTCTCTCTCTGAAAGAAACTTCACTCCTTTTCAGATACACAGTATTGTTCATAATGTATATATTTAATATAACCCATTTTTAATTTTAATCTCTAAAAAGAGATCATTAGTTTTTATTTTAAGGTTTGAATCCTGGCTCAGCCACTTATAGGTGTGACTCTGGGCCAGCTGCTTCAGGACTCTGAGTTTCAGTTTACTGATCTGTAAAATAATAATAGTAACAACCTCATAGGATTTTGTGAGAGTAAAATGATTTAGTATATGTAAAAGCATTTAGAACTGTGCCTGGCATATGATAAGTACTGTATAGGAGTGAGCTGCTATTATTAAAGATTTTCATATGCTACAAACCTATGACAGTGTATAGTGCTTGTGAAATCACTTTAATTAACTGAAACAGAACCATCACTGCGTTTTCTTTCTGCAGGGTTTCCGAATGTAACAGTGGCGCCGGATTCCTCTCAAGGTCCCATCGTGGTAAATCAAGACCCTGTCACCCAGGCCATCCTTGGTGGATCTGTCGTGGAGCCTCAGGTAGTGTGCTCTGCTTACAGCTCAAATGCTCATGCTGAAATTAAGTTTAAGTTGATGTAAGCATTGTGGTAAACATTTCAAAAGCTTAGATATCAGCAGATACCAAGTTTTGGTTGCTAGAATTGTTCTTAATCATATTGCACTTTCTGTGGGCAGTGTTTATACTAAACAAGATAGGACTGGATAGCTAACACATATTGAGTACTTACCTACGAGGTAGGCACTATTATCCTCATTTCGCAGACAAAAAAACTGAGGTTCAGAAAACTTAAGTGACTTGTCCAAGATCACATGGCTAGTTAGTGTCAGAGATGACATTCAAATCTAGGCTGCCTGGCTCCATAAGACTGCGGCCACCATCTTCCAGTATGGAAACAGCAAGGAGGCTTTCCACTCCCACTCTGGAGTCAGATGGATCTGTGTTCATATTCTGCTACCTACTAGGTGTTTGATCTTGATTTGATTTTTTAAGGTATCTGAGTTGGCTCAGAGTGTCTTTTGTTAAATGGAAATAGACTATACCTTCTATGGTTGTTATGAGGATCTGCTGAGATGTTTGTAAAGTTCCTAGCATAACACCAGGTAGTAGTTCTTCATTAAATGTTAATTTCTTCTGTTGTATTAGTATGTTTAAAAAGTAGCTACTCAGGAAACTTGGCGTTTATTGACTAGTTATATGGGAAAACTATGTTATAGCAGTAAAACAATAACTAGCTGTGTCCTAACCTAATTAGAACTCTTAATTAATCAAATGTTTAGAATTTTGAGATAGTAAACATTGTTTAAAAGCCCCTGAAGAACTTAATACTAAAATAAAACTTCTTATGAATGATTAGGACTCAGTACCTGTTTAATGCAATTTCCTAGTTATGTATTCACTCTTCTATGAAAAAAGGAGAATCATGCAGCGGTTCTCAACCTTCCTAATGCCGCGACCCTTTAATGCAGTTCCTCATCTTGTGGTGACCCCCAACCATAAAATTATTTTCGTTGCTACTTCATAACTGTAATTTTGCTACTGTTATGTCTTAGGCGACCCCTGTGAAAGGATCGTTCGACCCCCACAGGGGTCGCGACCCACAGGTTGAGAACCGCTGAATTAGAGGGATTTCAGGTCCAGGATAATTAAAGACTTGTTAAGTATACTGTTTTATTACAAAGGCAATTAAATAAATGTTACATGTATTTTAAATAGCCAAAACCCATTAGTTATATCCCTAGGTAAAAACCACTTCTGTTTTGCCACTTATTAAAATATTAGCTTTCAGATCATTGTAGTCTCCGTCATGGTGGTGGGGAAGTGGCAAGAGCTGAAGTTAGAAAGACCCGGAGAAGCTAGGTTATGAAAGGCTAAGGAACAGGAAGTAAGATAGAGCTACTAAAGGCTTTTGAGAATGGAGTCATGATGAAATTGATTGTAGTGTGGAAGATGGATTGGGAGGGACAAGACTGGTGAGAGGATCTGGTTAGAAGACCTAGGTTGGGATCTTAGTGAGAAGCGGTGAGGACCTGACCCAAAGCAGTGGCAGTAAAGGAGATAGAGGGGAAGAGGGGTAGATTGAGAGAGTAAAAAGGGGTAGAACTGACAGGATTGGGTGGTTGATTGGATGTGACAGATGAGAAAGAAAAGTAATTCCCAGTTGCTGGCTTGAGCATCTGAGTAGATGGTGATGCTATTTGTGGCCTTAGATAATATAGCAGGAATGATAGGAGAGGCTTAGGTGGGTGATCAGTTTTAGACATGTTGAGTATGTGTGTGTAGGATGTTTTACCAGGGCTATCTTTTAGGCATTTAGGCAGTTGTATATAAACGTCTAGGGCTCAAGAAAGATCTGGGTGAAAATAAGGATTTGGAAATTAATAGCATTTGACTTATAATGGCAGCTTTGAAATTAAATACAATCATTCAGAAAGTGAGTCAGATGAAAGGAGAATAAAGGTCCAAAGGAAGGATCTTGAGTCATATCATATATAAGAGGGATAGAAAAAGAAGAACCAATAAAGGCGATTGGGAAGGAACAGCTAGAACAATAGAAGAAAAACCCAGAAGAAAGATGATATCAAGAAGATTTTGAAGGGAAGAAATGAGTGATCATTAATATCTGATGTGTGAAATCAGGGAAGGCCAAGACTGAAAAATACCCATTGGATTTAGGAACCAGTATGCTGATGCTGACCCTGCAGAGAGCAGTCTGAGTCGAGTGGTAGAGCAGAAGCAAAGAGGCAGGGCATAAATGAGAAGTGGGGTCAACTTTCTAGAATTTTGGTGGAGAAAGAGAAGATGGGTAGTAGCATGAGGAGGGGGTATAGGGTGAGGATAAGATGGGAGAGACTTGCTCACATGTAAATGTGGATGGGAGAAAAATTGAAGATGCAGGAGAGAGAAGGGGCAATTGATGGAGTAGAGGAGGTGAGAGGGTTTGGGTTGTAAAACATGTGGAAGGACCTTAGAAAAAGGGACTCCTCTTCTGTTATGACAACAAGGAAAGAAGGATGAGTGTATATATAACCAACTTGTGTTGTTATTCTTATTTTTGTGTTGAGAAAGGCTCTTAATGAAGTAGATGATGATGAAGAAGAAACTATTAACAGCCAATCCGAAGAAAGTGAGAATGAATTGGATAATTCTCTAAAATCCCAGTCTAATATGAGTGCAGACAGGTATGTATACATGGCATAAATATCTACACTTTTCTCTTTTCCAAGGCCATTTTTCCTAGCTTTATTGAGATATCATTGACATGTAATATTGTGTAAGTTTAAGGTGCACAGCTTGTTGATTTGATACATTTATGTGTGCAAATGATTACCATAGCATTATCTAATACCTCCATTACATCACATAATTACCATTTTTTTTTTTTTTTTTTTTGTAGTGAGAACATTTAAGATCTATTCACTTAGCAACTTTGGAATATGTAATACAATATTATTAGCTATAATCACCATGCTGTGCATTAGATCTCTAGAAATTATTCATCTTATTTCTAGATGACTTTACCCTTTTACCATCTCCCCATTTCTCTTACTCCCAGCCCCTGTTAATCACCATTCTACTTTGTTTCTGTGAATTAGGCTTTTTTAGATTCCACATATAAGTGATACAGTTTTTGTCTCTCTCTGTCTCACTTATCTCATTTAACATGAATACCCTCAAGTTTCATCCACATTGTCACAAATGGTAGGATTTCCTTTTTTCTCATGGCTGGATAATATTTCATTGTATGTGTCTGTCTATCTATCTATCTATCTATCTATCTATCTATCTATCTATCTATCTATCTATTATCTAACTATCTATCTCACATCTTCTTTATTTATTCATCCTTTGACAGACACTTAAGTTGTTTCCATACCTTGGCAATTGTGAATAATGCTGCAATCAATATGGGACTGCAGATATCTCTTTGGGGTCCTATTTTCATTTCCTTTGGCTATATACCCAGTAGTGGGATTGCTGGATCATATGGTAGCTCTATTTTTAATTTTTTGAGGACTCGCTGTACTGTTTTCCACAGTGGCTGTACCAATTTATATTCCCATCAGCAGTGCACAAGGTTTCCCTTTTCTCCACATTCTCACCAACACTTGTTTTCTTTTGACTTCTTGATGATAGCCATTATAACAGGTATGAAATGATATCTCATTGTGGTTTTGATCAGTATTTCCCTGATGATTTGTGATGTTGGGTACTTTTTTATGCACCTGTTTGCTATTTGTATATCTTTGGAAAAATGTCTGTTTAGGTCTTCTGCCTTTTTTTGCAGGAAACTGAATTAAGTTTCATTTGTTATAGGGCAAACTCAAAAGCATTCGTTTGTTTTTTAGTAAATCCCAGCACATTAATAACAACAAAAACAACCCAAAAGCAAAAACAAAAAACAAAACACAACCTGGGGGTATGGGGACCATGCTGGTGGACACAGTGCCAACAGCACAATTTTGGTGTTGATATTTTTCAGAGCATTTCTTTTTTTGTTTTCAAAGATCCTTGTTAGCAAAGTCCTGTGGGATTCTACAAAGTTCTTATTTGCTGTTCTTTAATGTGTAATATTATGCTTGATAAATAATGGGTGCCTCTGCCCATTTTTTAAATTGGATTTTTTGGCTATTGTTGTATGAGTTCTTTATATATTTTGGATATTAACCCCTTATCAGAGATATGATTTACATATCACTGTATTACAGTATTAGTGTAATCTGAATCTGACTATATTCTTACATTTACCAGTGTGTTGTATATTTTTAAATGTTTTCATGTTACTAATTAGTGTCCTTTCATTTTAGCTTAAACATCCTATCAGCATTTTTTTGTCAGGCAGTTTTAGTGGTGATGAATTCCCTCAGCTTTTGTTTATCAGGGAAAGCCTTGTCTTCATTTCTGGACAGCTGTGCTGGGAAAAGTATTCCTGGTTGGCAGTTTCTTTCTTTTAGCACTTTGAATATATCACTCCATTCTCTTCTGGCCTGCATGGCCTCTGTTGAGAAATTCAAGGCCATTTACTATGTTTTATGTCATCTTTTTTTATTAGTTGAAATTATATTCTTAATTTAAGAAAGTTTTTATTTCAATATAATTTGAAAAAACATTGGAAGAATAATATAAAAATTCCTGTATACTTTTCACCTAGAACTAGTTGTTAAAGTTGTCTGTATTTGCTATATCATTTTTCTCTCTGTATTTATACATACAGTGCATACACACATATTTGGAAATGAGCTGCATACTTCATGTTCTTTTACCCCTCAATATGTGAGTGGTTATTTCCTGAGAAAAAGATCATTCATTTACACAATCACAATACAATGATTACAATGGTCACTCTTTTTTCGTGTTTTATGAACCAGTCATGATCACTTCTTACATTTAGTCTACATGTCTCTTTCATCTTCTTTAATCTGGAAACTTCTTTAATTTAATTTTAGCATTTTCTTGTCTTTCATAACATTTACATTTTGAAGACATACAGGCCAACTATTTTAGAGAATGTCCTCTAATTTGACTTTGTCTGATTGGACTCAGGTTATACATTTTGAACAGGAATACCTCTGAAGTGATACTAAGTCCTCAGTGCATTACATCAGGAGACAATGATGTCATTGATCCCATTATTGGTGCTATTAACTTTGATCACTTTGTTAAAGTCATGCCTGTCAGATATCTACAACAGATTATAATTTATTTCTTCTATTATTTATTTTGATATTCATTTGTCACAGATATGGCCATTTAAGTCATTCCCATGTCCTTTTGACTTATCCTCATCACTTTTTTTAAGCACTTAATTTATGGCACAACATAATGTTCCAGACTAATATTGTTTTTTTGCCCTTGCCCTGGAATCAGCCATTTATTCAAGAAGCCCTTGCTTATTTTGTTGAAGAAGAGTATTTAGAAACTAAGATCTAGTTATTAGTGTGCTTAATCCCCTTGAAATGTCATTGCTTTTAAATCCTTTCAGAGCACACACACACACACACACACACACACACTTATAGTTGTATGCATATCCATATTAATATCTATTTGTCTATTTATCTATAAATCATGACTTTACACTGATGTCTCTAAGTTTAACTTAACACTATTGGATTTTTCTTAGCCTTTGCCCATATCATGTTTGTAGCTCTGTTCTTTAACACTGAAAAACATGTCTTGAAACATTACACAATATATTTGATCATATACAATCCTGCAATACACAGAAAGTAGTTTTGGAATTGCTGCTTTCACACCACCACAGATGTAAACCTACAAAGTAGAATGCAGGATTGTTTGCATATGCTTTAGAGTGTATTCTATTTATTTGGAATAAATTAGGTTTATTTGTATTCATTATATTTAAATTTTTTTTCTCCTTTATCCTTTTGAAAAAATAACACAAAAAGCTATTTTCAGGTTAGTGTTACCCATTCCCTGTACCTTCTAATCGGTTCTCATTTACCCTTACCATATAGGTAATCAGTTTTATTAGTTTATTCTTCCTTTTCTGAAGGAGACAGAAAAGATCAAGTGTCTGCTCCTGCTACATGTGCCAACAAAGGCAGTTTGGAAACACCTGGCCTTGGAGGACTGATTGTGCTGATCCCGTACTTGCCTGAGGCTTTGCACGCCAGCCAAGGGGCTCCCACTCTCAAACAGGGAGAGCCTGAAGGAACGAGCGCACATGCTGACCTTCACGGGAACAGTCAATGAGCACATGCACATGTAGGGGAGTTAAATGTTAGGAGCTTAGTTAAGATAAGAAACTAGAGCAGGAAGAATGCCATGATTTACCCTATAAAAATAAAACGCTGACAGCCCTCAGGGCTGCAGCCTTGTCTCCTGTTTTTTTATGTGTGTGTGTTTTTTGTGTTCATTCTCTCTCGCCCAAAATCCAGGACCGGGACAAGTTGTGCCCACGACATTTTCATTTTGAAAATGTAAACTGATATATATTCTATTATTTTCTTTTTTTTTCTTATAAAAGAGATAGTGTACCATATTTACTTTTATAACTTAAAAAAATATATCCTAGAAATCACCCCTAAGCAGTTTATAAGTTCAGAGAGATCTCTTCTTTTACCTCCTCTTCTCCTCCTCCTCCCCCCCTTCTTTTTGTTTTTTACAGCTGCATATTACTAAATTGTGTGACTATACCATGGTTTATTAAATATGCATTTTTGTATTATTGGAGGCCCGTTTTTAGAGTGAATTTCTAGAAGTGGGATTTTGGGGTTAAAGGTAAATGCTATGTAATTTTGTTAAAAATTGCTGAATTCTGCTTCTTTATGAGGGTTGTAGTATTTTGTATTCCCAGTGGCAATATAGAAGAGTGCCTGCACCAGAGTGTGTTGTCAGACTTTGTTATTTCCTGATTTCGTAGGTTAGAAATGGTATCGTAATATAGTTTGACTTTCTCCTCCGAGTAAAAGAGAATTTTTTTTGTCTATATAAAGGACATTACAGTGAGTTGTCTGTTAATGTTTTTTGCCCATTTTTCTTATAGGATATAGGTCCTTTTTTTAAAAAAATATGTTTTTATTGACTCTTTTTTAGAGAGGAGGGGAGAGAGAGAGAGAAACATCGATGTGAGAAAGAAGTATCAATTGGCTGTCTCCTGCATGCCCCCTACTGGGGGTCGAGCCTACAACCCAGGTGTGCGCCCTGACTGGGAATCCAAAAGGGACCTCTCAGTCCATGGGACTACGCTCAATCCACTGAGCCACACCAGCCGGGCGGTCCTTTTTTTCTTAATTTGTAAGCATTTTTTTTACGTATTGAGGATATGTTATTTTACCAATATAATATGTTATATTTTCTCCCAGTTTATTTGTCTTTTGAATTTGCTATGGCACTTTTATTTTTACCAAGATATATAATTTAATTATTTATTTTTATGTGAATCTTGAATCATACTCTGAAATTCTTTCCTAAAACTGGTTTTAGAGGAATTCACTTACGTTTTCTTCTAATATTTGTGTGGTTTTATTTTTACATTTAGTTCTCTGATCCATTTAGAGTTTATTTTGGTATATGGTGTGAGGTATGGATACAAGTTTTATCTTTTTCTAAATGGGAAATCAATTGTCCCAACACCATTGATTTAAAAAGACTGTCGTTGCCCCAGTAATTTGAGATGCTATCTATATACATAAATTACCATATGTGCTTGGATCTGTTTTTGGACTTTCTATTCTAGTCTACTGTCCTTGTTTCTCTAGTCATGCTTCAATACTATGCTGTTTTAAGTAGACAGAGTTGATAATGTTTTAATAGGCTTTCCACATGATTTAATGATTCTAACATTTTTTTTTTGTTATGAACTTTAGTATCAACTTATGTAGCTTCATAAAAAAAGGTTACTAGTATTTTTGTTATATTAACATTAACTAGAGAGAACAGATATCTTTATTTTGCTTTACTATTCAAGAACAAATAATGTTTTTCCATTTGTTAGTCTACTTTTGATGTTTTTGAAGAGTATTTTAATGAAGTTTTTCTCATAGGTTTTACTCATTTCTTGTTAAGTTTATTCCTAAGTATCTTATGTTGTTTTTTTTGTTGTTGTTACTCTTAAATGGGGTTTTCCGTTTTACCTTCTGACTAGTTATTGTATATATTTATGAAGACTGTTGATTTTAGTGTATTATCTTGATATCCTGCTATCTTATTGACTTTTGGTTGAGTTAGGTTAGCAGTGATTTTCTAGGTTTCTTTTTTTTTTTAAGTATTATATCATGTTGCTTGCAGATTACATAGTTTTACTTGTTTGCTAGGTCTTATGCCTCTAGTTGACTGTGTTTTGTTTACTGCAGTAGCTATGGGACAATGTTAAATAATAGTGGAGGTAGTGGACATTCTTTTGTTCCTGATCTGTGAAAAGGACTCTATTGTGTCCCCTTAAGTAAGATGCTGGCTCCAATGCTGAGGTGTTTTTTTAAAAAAAAACAATGCTAAGGAAATATCTATTAATTCCTGTTTTCTTGAATGTATTTTTTAAAAATCAGGATTGAGTAATGAATTTTGTCAAAGACGTTTAAAACATGTATAGAGAGAATCATATGATTTTCCTGCTTAGATCTATTAGATACATTACATTATGAATTTCCTAATGTTGAACTATCCTTGCATTACTGAAATAAATTACACTTGGCCATGGTGTATTGTTTTCATTATTGTGGTGTTGGATGTTGTTTGTTAATATTTTATTTAGTATTTTTGCATTAATATTCATAAGTGATATTGTCTATAGTTTAAAAAATATAGAATATCAGATTGAAGTTACACTGTTATACTTGATTTCATAAGAAGCATCTAGAAAGCTTTAATTTTTAAGTACTGGAATAGTTTATGTAGCATTGGAACTATCTGTTCTTTGAAGATTTGGTAAAATTCCCCTGTAAAACTGGTGCTTTTCTGGTGGGGAAATGCATAATAACTTCATTTCTTCTATGGAGCTGGGATTATTTAAACTTTGTATTTCTACTCAAGTCAATTTTGGTAAATTATATTTTCCTAGGAACTTATCTATGTTATTTAAGTTTATCAATATATTGCCATAGAGGTATGCAAATAATCTCTGTACTGCTAAAAAATGTTTTCTGTTTCAGTACATCTCTCCCTCATCATTTCTTCTGGTACCCCCCTCCCTTTTAAAAGTAGTTAGTGGTGGGGAAAAAAAAAGTTGGGGGAGACATCTGTAATACTTTCAATAATACAAAATAATTAAATAAATAAAGTGAAAGTAGTTAGTGGTTTGTCTACTTTGTTAAATTTTCAAAGAACCAGGCTTTTGATTTATTAATTAGAGCTACTATTATATTTTTGTGTTTTCTTTCTCATCAATTTTTGCTTTTGTCTTTATTTCCTTTCTTGTCCTTTTTTTTGTTTGTTTGTTCACTTTTTTCCCCTAGTATTTTGGGTTGGGAATTTATTTTTATTCTTTTATTCTTAATTGACGAACTTATTTAAGGTTCTGAATTTTCCTTTGATCACTGCTTTAAATGTGTACTGAATAGTCTAATATATAGTATTTATTTTAGAAATTAGGTAATTTCAGTTTATATTTTTCCCTTTTACCTAAGAGTTGTTTAATAGGTTTTTAAAAAACATTTCCAGATAGAGAAGCCTCTTTGTTTTTTTTTTTTGGTTTTATTATTTCTAGTTTGATTATATTCCATTCAGCATGTGGTTTGTAATATTTTTACTTGTGGAACTTAATGATGTTTTCTTTGTGACCTAATATATGATCAAATTTTCGAGAATGTTCCATGTGTGTGCTTGAGAAGAAGGTGTATTCTCTATTAACAAGGTATAAAGTTCTAAATGTATATCCACAAGATCCACCTCATTGATTGTGTTAACTTCTTCTATATACCTATTTATTTTTACCATATCTTATATTGAGAGTGATGTATTAAAGTCTCTTGCTATTTTTGTAGTTCTATTTTTCTTTGCATTTCATGTTTATACTTCATTCTCTTTTGAGTCACATACCTCCATCCTTATAAAGGTGATTGTTGTGTTTTTTGGTACATGAATATCCATAAATACTATATCTTCATTGTAAATTATGGCTTTTAGCATTAAAAAGTGTCCTTTGTCACACTGAATGCTTTTTGCCTTCAATTCTGCTTTGTTTGATATCAGGAATGAAACTTCTGCCTTCTTCTTATTTCTAAATTGCCTGGTTCATACCTGCTCATCTTATTTTTAGCCTTTCTGAATTATGGGGTACTAGGTGTGTCTCTTATATTCAACATAGAATTGGGCCTTGTCTTGTTAGCCAATATGAATTTTTTTTTTTTTAAATTGGTGAAGTGACCTGTAGCATTTTTTGATCCAGTTATGTTTGATGTCAACTTTGTCATATTATTTTATGGTACTATGTGTATTATACTATAATTACAGTTTCTTTCTCTATGTTCTTTTATTTTTTTATTTAAAAATTTTTTTTTCCTTTATTGATTTTTTTTTTAGAGAGAGAGGAAGTGAGAAAGAGAGACAGAGAGAAACATCGATGAGAGAGAACATCAATTGGCCGTCTCCTTGCATGCCCCCCAACCAGGGATTGGGCCCACAACCCGGGCACGTGTCCTGACTGGGAATCAAACCACTGAGCCACACCAGCTGGACATATGTTCTTTTATTTTTATTTATTTATTTCTTTTAATCCTCACCTGAGGATATTTTTCTATTTTATCTTTAGATAGAGTGGGAGGGAGAGGGAGAGAGGGAGAGAGGGAGAGAGAGAGAAACATCAGTGTATGAGAGACGTATCAACTGGCTGCCTCCTGCATGACCCTGACCAGGGCCAGGGACGAACTGCAACCAGGGTATGTGCCCTTGACCGGAATCGAACCTGTGACTCATTGGTCCATGGGCTGATGCTCTAACTGCTGAGCCAAACTGGCCAGCGCTCTCTATGTTCTTTTAAAAAATTCTTTTAGTATTTAGGAAGTTTGTAATTTTGTTCTAGTTCATTTCCTTGGTGTATCTACTTTTTATATAGCCTTTAGTTCTCTATTTTCTTATTTTACCTTTCACTGTCAGGTGTGTTGGTTTTAAGTGGTATTTTTTGGCTTCTATCCATTACCTATGAAACAAATGAGTTGTTCTACATTCCCATTATTTCCCTTCTTTTCTCTCCATCCTTCTACCCTTTTAGCTTCATTTTTTTTCCCTTTCACAGAACATAAAACATTTACATGTTATTTTCTTATGCATTTTTATTTTTGTTTTAATCTTAGAGCCACAATTTAAACATATTAAATGCACATCTCAGTCCTTTTATGATACTTCCCTAGTTAACTCTTGGCTGGCTCTCTCAGATAAAGCTTATTACAGAATTTTTGAATATAGTATTCCCTGAGTTCTTGAAAGCTTAAAAGTTTTTCAATAGCTTTGATATTTGGACAACTTAGCTGGGTATAAAATCTTTGGTTCATATGTTTTTTCCCCTTAACTTTCTTGAAGTTACTCCACTCTTGGTTTGAATGTTGCCTTTGAGAAGTCTGATGCTGGGATAATTTTCTTGCACATTTGTCTAGTGACTTGATATTCAAATTTATATTTATATTTTAATTTTTTAGCATTTATATTTATATTTTCTTTTCTTTATATTTAATTTTTATATCCTTTATCTTTAAATTTTAAATATTGCTAAGTTATGTCTTGGAGTTTACCTTTCCAGGTCAATTTTTTTTCTCTCAAAACAGCCCTTTCATATATGGATTCAGTTTTTTTTTTAAGTTTTGGTTTATGGTTTTAAATTAGTTCTATATCACTGGTTTTTCTTTATCAGGAAATATATATATATATTATTTTCTTTTTTCATTTCAAGTACTTTCTCTCTAACCATTGTTCTTCTTCTTGATCTTATTTTTAATCTTTTTGTTATTTTCCTATAATTCTTCAATGTTTCTTATTAAACATTTATTTAACAATTCTCCATTGAACACATTATAATTTAATCTTTATTTCTGAGGTAGCTTTTCTTTTTCTTGGATTTATTTCCTGAGTTCCATTAATTCTTGTTTTTTTTCTTCCTGGGATTTATTCATTTTAGGTGTGAGTTTTGGATTTTCTGATTCAAAACTTATAGAGAGCTCCAAATGTATTTCATTTTATTTAAATATATTTTATTTCATTTACATAAAGTGTGTTATAGTTTTTGTTTGTTTTGTTGTTGTTTTTCTTTGGTAGGGGTTAATTTTCATTTGCTGAGATCTTTCAATTAAAATTTTTCTATTTCTATTCAGTCAATTTTGGTAAATTATATTTTCTTAGCAACTTATCCATTTTATTTAGATTTATCAATATATTGCCATTGTTTTGTTATATTGCCTTTATATGGGTGTACTCACTGCAAAGTCCCTTTTTAGTCAGATAGGGTAACACGGATTCCAGGGATTAGGTTGTGGGTAATTTTGGGGGATTATTCTTAAGCCTAAATAATAGCATTATATTATTTTAAATAATAGCATTATATTATATAGCATTATATTATTTTTCTTGTTATTATTTCACATAACCTGATTCTTAAAAGTATAAACATTAGAGACA
This sequence comes from Tadarida brasiliensis, assembly GCA_030848825.1. Classification (NCBI taxonomy): domain Eukaryota; kingdom Metazoa; phylum Chordata; class Mammalia; order Chiroptera; family Molossidae; genus Tadarida; species Tadarida brasiliensis. The sequence goes on from CM061260.1 coordinate 69,490,602, forward strand.
GAAACGTGAGTTCATACTGGCTTGGATTTTCCCAATTTGCACAGAAATCTCAATCCAACTTTTTCTTAGAATTTATCCTCAGTTAGGTTGAAGTTTGTGGAGCACTAAAGAAGATTTTGCTTTTCTTGGTTTGTTTGTTTGTTTGTTGATAAAGGCTTTATTTATTTATAGTTCATGTACCATACAGTCCACCCATTTTAAGTGTAATATTTGATGATTTTTAGTATATTCACAGATTTGTGCAATCTACATTCAATTTTAAAACATTTGCATTACCCCTAAGAGAAACCCCCTACTCTGTAACAGTCAAACCCCCATTTACTCCCAAACTCTTGAGCCCTATCTATCTATTAGTTTAGTCTATTTTCCATTTCTGTAGATTTTCTAGTTCTGGACATTTCATATATATAGAGTTATGCAATATGTGGTCTTTTGTGTCTGGTGTCTTTTACTTAGTAGGTTTTCAAGATTCATCCATGTTGCAGAGATATCAGTGCTTCATTCATTTTTATGGCTCCATGATATTCCATTGTGTGGATATATCACATTCATCAGCTGGTGGACATTTGGGTTGTTTCTGCATTTTGGTCTAGTAGCTCTTTTCAGTCTCAGTCCAATTGAGAAACAGTCAACTGGAGAGTAAAATCAGCTTTATCAATGATGAAGATGATTACAGAAAAAAGCTTAGCTCTCTAATTTTCTACACTACAGCTCTTCTTCCCACTCCCTCTCCCAGCTCCCTAACACACAGGGCAGAGTCTGCTCCAGTCACTTTGCCTCAGTGATGAGCAGAGACGGTGCTCTGAGAACAGGCTTTTTAGTAGGAGAGAGAAACCAAAAGGGACCAGTCCATGTACTTTCTCTAGAGAAAGAGAGAGGAGGAAGGGAGCCATACCACAAAACTTCAGGAAGGGCAAAATGGCCTTGCTTTAGGAGCCAGCATAGCCTGGAAACTGGGAGGGAGATGGAATGATTTCTTCTAACACAAAGAAGACTGGCATTTTAGCTCTCTGGCTTCTAAGTTAAAGCAAAACATGCTTGTTTTTCCTTTGATTATGAATTATGAAAAGTTCCTTCAAATCAAACATGTAAGCAATTGAATAGTGTAAATGATAGCACTTATTAATTATAATGTAGCTTGTTGTCCCATAATTTATAGGTTTCTTCACCAATTAAAGGAAGATAATTCTGAGTTAATTAATAAACTGTGGACTGATATTCAGCAGAAAATAGCAACACAGTCACAGATAATAAGCCCTCCAGAAACTCCATCATCTGCCTCTCCATCAGAGGAAAAAACAGGTTTGTTTTCCCATTGTATTATTTCTCACAGAGTAATAGCTTGCTTTATGATGTTCTTTCTTGAACACAGTAATTTTTAAAGGAATGCTATTTGAGTTTTGACTGTCTTGGCCTAATTGAGTAAAATACTGACTGATCTGTCCATTGACATGCTTTAAACATTTTTTTTTTCACCTGAGAGACCTTTGGAAATATTCTTCATTTTAGCTGCTCTGAATGCTACCAATGCTGTCAAGAGAATCCATACCAGGCTTCATCCTGAAGAATCTACTGAGTCTGTAGACTCGAGCTATGTTGTGGGACAAGTGCTGAACTCAAGGAAGCAGAAGCAGCTGTTAAGTAAAGGTTCAGTTCCTTAATTTACAAAGATGAATTATTGAACATGTAACTTGATACAGCTCTCTTAATGTCTTTAGTAAATGTTTTTTCCTTTAAACTCATTCAGTTGGATCTAGAATTTGTTGAGTGGTAACTAAGAAATGTCTCCTTTTATCCTATGTAACTCTGTAGAAAGATGATTCTAGTACATTCCTTACAGATAGTGTAAACCTGGTTTCAACTGAATAGATTTTTGTGAGAAAATGGTGATAATTTCTATGAAAACCTTTTATAAATTGTGAACAACAGCCAAAGGTTTTGCTAGTAGTTTTCTAGTGTTATTTTCCTGATCTTAAAATAGAATGATTTCTGTCATTATCAGTGAAAAGAAAACCGGAGTTGCGGGCTCCTTCCAAGCAGGAGAAAAACATGTTGTCATCCAGCACAGCCTCCACAGACTTATCAGGTAGCAACAATCCCAGCCTGGATGTCCTCAAACACATGATGCATGAAGTGGAACACGAAATGGAAGAGTATGAACGGTCGACAGGACGCGAGGTCAAGGAACCGCACAGCAGTCAGGGTCTCACAGGCTTCACCCTGTCGCTGGTGAGCTCCCTCTGTCGCCTGGTTCGGTACCTTAAAGAGGTAAGAGCATGAGGTTACTAGAGCTTTCTCATCAGAGTGCTGGTGGGACGGTGTGGGTTTTTCCTTCTATGCTTAATTGGTCGCAACTTCCAAATAAAGTACATTCAAGTTTGAATAGCTCTGTTTAAAATACCTCAGTTTTAGATTACCTGCAGTGAAGGTTTATCCTCTTAATTTCCCACTACATGCTGATTCGTTTATCATCTCGCATGCTGATACGTGCTCAGGTAAATGCTGTTGATTTTACTATGAGCCTTAGTGGACTCGAATTAGGAAAGTAAATCCACTATAAATAAAGTATCTTGTGCTAATATTGAATTTTACTGTTTGGCAGTTATAGAGAAAATAGAACTACTAAATGTATCTTCTTTCTACTGCTTTCCTCTGCTTCCTACTCCTGCTAATTTAGTTCCGTCTGGAGAGTAGCATGCCTGTTATCTGTGGACACAGATTGGGAAAATTCCTCAAGTTATCTGCATGACTGGCAACTTGGGCTTTGCTTCAGCATCTTAGTGGCAGATATTTTATTGTTGTGAAATAATTTATAAGACAAGCAAGAATTGTTTCTTTAATTCATTTGTGAATAATAATCAGTGCTCAGAATGCAGTGGAATTAGAGTTAGCTGTGTAGTCCATCCTTTAAAAAAACCTATTTAAACTATTTTTATGTATTTAAATTTGCTAAACATAAAATATAAAAATATTTGAGGATATTTTATTAAAGTTGATTCACCTCTCTAATTCAGAGATTTCAATTTCTCTGGAATTGTCTTCATAAAATTGCTTTTTAGTGAAAGATTTATTGTAGTGTCAGATTTATGAAAGTCTTAACATTCTTCCAACCTCATGTCAGGAATTTCTAGGAGTGTGCTTTTGGCTCTGAAAGTATTATAGGCTTAGAAGCATGTACTTTTTAGCTAATCACTTGCTTTACAAAGCTCAACCATTTAAACCTGTTGTCATTTATTTTAAATCACATTTTAACAGACTTAATTTTCAAATTGGTGATATATTCACATGCTATGAAATTCAAAGACACAGAAGGGTGTATGATGAAAAATCTAGTTCCCACCCCTAACTTCCATCTAACCTGTTTGCTTCCTTGTAGCCAACTATCATTACCAGACACCAGTGTATCCTTCTAGAGATGGTGTACGTATATTCAAGCAATAGGTATATATACTTTCCTCTACAAAACTGTAGTTATTTCTATAAACCATTCTGTTTATTGTGTTCTATTTAAAGTAGGGAAGAGTGTAAAATAGAACATTTTAATTAAATATAAACCTTTTAATAAAAATATTTTACTCTCATTACTGTCACATAATATATACTTTGTAAGTATTCTCTTCTTTGACAACTTTGAGTAGAAACTTTTAGTTTTCAACATGTGATACTATTGATGGTTTATTTGATTTTTTTTTTTTTTGTAGAGTGAGCTTCAGCTACGTAAAGAGGTAGAGACAAGGCAGAAACTGGAACAGGTTTTAGGTGATCATCGAGAGCTCATTGATGCCCTGACAGCTGAAATTCTGCTTCTTAGAGAAGAAAATACTGCTACCCAGGTACTCAGATGAGATCCCAAACTTTTCTGTGTTTAGTAGTATAAAACATCTTTAAGAATGTTTGAGATTGCACCTAGTTGCCTTCAGTTTAGTTGTGCTGATGTGATTACTTATGCTTCTTTATTATCGTCAGTGGTAGTTTTTATTGAACATTTATTGTATTGGAGGTACTATCATAGAAACTTGGACTAAAAGTAGTATATAGAATAAGTCTACTGTGTTCAAAAAACATATTAAATAGTGGGGAAGACAGAATCTACATTTAAATGATAACTACCAATATTATAGTAGTTTATTCAAAATATATATATATATATATTTTTTTATCCTTACCTGAGGACTTTTTTTTCCCATTTTTGTTCAGATAGAGTGGGAGGGAGAGAGAGGATGAGAGAAAGAGAGAGAGAAACATTGACGTGAAAGGGACACATCGAGTGGCTGCCTCACACATGACCCCAACCAGGGCTGGGGAAGAATTGCAACCGAGGTACGTGCCCTTGGCCAGAATCAAACTCGCCACTCATTGGTCCTCGGGATGACGCTCTAAACCGCTGAGCCAAACCGGCCAGGGCAGTTTATTCAAAATATTTAATAGTGTTATGAGAGCTACTTTTAATTTTAAAACAGTAGAGGATACCACTTGAGGAACCCTCTGCAATCATATGTCATTTAAGTTGTTTATAGCAACTTCATATTTATTAGATGACTCCTCTTTGCCACTTGTCTGGTTAATCACTTCATTTTTAAAAGACTTACACAGTATTTCTTCGAAACCTTCTTGATGCTCTCTGGATATTGCTCTCATTGCATTTACCAAATTGTGTTACACATACATGTGCACTTGTCATCAAACTGTGAGCTGCTTGAGGACAGACATTTTTGTTCATCTTTTTGTTCTCAAATGGTGGTTATTACAACTTTTATTTATCAGCCAAAAGAGATTAGAAAAGCATCAGTTGGTAGACAAGTTGCGTTTGTATAAATGGACAGTAGATATAAATCATGCAGTATTTTTTATTGATGTATAGTTCACACACCATTTAATCCAGCCCTTTAAAGTGTACAATTCAGTGGATTTTAGTATATTTACAGAGTTGTGCACCAGCACCATTATCTAATTCCATAACATTTTTATCACCCCAAAGAGAAACCCCATTAGCAGTCACCCCCTGTTCTGTCCTCCCCCCAGTCCCTGGAAACCACAGATCTACTTTATGTTTCTATAGATTTGCCTAATTGGGATATTTCATATAAATAGAATCATGCGATATGTAGCCTGGGTGTCTGACTTATTTCACTTAGCATAATGTTTTCAAGGTTGCAGCATGTATCAGTATTTCATTTCTTTTTATCACCCAGTAGTATTCTTTTTAAAAAATTTCTCACTGGAGGATATGTTTTCATTGATTTCAGAGAGAGAGGAAGGGAGAGAGAGAGAAGCATCAATATGAGAGAAACATTGATTGGTTGCATCCCTCACGTGCCTTGACCAGGGATTGAACCCCCAACCTGGGTATGTGCCCTGACTGGGAATCAAACCCGTGACCTTTACGTGTACGGGATGACACTCCAACCAACAGCCAAACCGACCAGGACCAATAATATTCTATTATATGGTGATACCGTATTTTGCTTACCCATCCTTCAGTTGGAGACAATTTGAATTGTTTCCACTTTTTGTGTATTATGAATGAATAATTTTGCTATGAACATTCATGTACAAGTATTTGAGTGAATGTATGTTTTCAACTCTTCTGGGAAGATGGGCAGTTTTAAAATGTCATTTGTTCAACACATTTTTATTGAGCACCTGCTATGGGCCTGGCACAGTTCTAGGTATAAGAAATATAGTAGTGAACAAAAAAAAGAAATCTTTGCCCTCATGGAACTTATGTTCTAAATAAATATTAAAAAAGAAGAAAAAGTGAAGTATATTGTAAGTTAAATGGTGATGGTGATACGTACTATACAGAAAAATAAAGCAGGGAAGAGGCATAGGAAGTGCCTCCGATGGGAAGTTGTAAGTGGGATGGGCCATGCCTGCCTAAGGAGGTGACATTTGAGCAAAAGCCTGAAGGAGGTGAGGGAGTGAGCATGCTGATAGCTGAGAGATGAGCTGTCCAGCAGAGTAACAACTGCAAAGGTCTTGAGGTGGGAGTGTGGCCATTGAGCTCAGAAACATCAAGGAGACCAGTGTGGCAGGAGCAGAATGTGGGAAAGAGAGAGCAGTAGGAGAGAAGAGCAGATAAGCCTGATCATGTGGGGCCTTTGAGGCTGGGTAAGGACGTGGGCTGTTATGCTGAGTGAGATGGGAGACCACTCAATTCAGGTGAGACATGGCAGCCTGGTCTACGTTGGAAGTAGAAGAGGTTGTGAAAAGTGACCAAATTCTGAATATATTTTGAAGGCAACCAGTAGGATTTGCTGATGGCTTGGATATGGGGTAAAGGAGAAGATGTAAGAGAAGATTTCAGGGTGATTCCAAAGGTTTGGACTGGGCAATCAGAAGGTGGAGTTGTTATTGATGAGGCAGGTATGTTCAGGAGGAGTTTGGTTTTGTATGTTTTAAGTTTGAGAAGCTTCTGTCAGTTCTAAATGGAGATGTTGAGTAGGCCATTGAATAAATAAGTGTGGAATTTGGGAAAAATTTAGACTGACGTGAAAATGTTTAGTATACTTCATTCAGTTGTCCTACTAATAATATTTCTGATCACATTTGATTTTTTATCAAATATCTGTACATCTTGGAGAGATATATGTGTGTGTATATATATTCTCTTAACATTATTTTATATACATGACTATAAATTTTTATCACTTTAAATGCCTGTGTAATATTCTATTGAGTTTCCCTCATCTGATATAACTGTCTCTTGGGGTAGCTTGAGAGTCAGTCAATATCATCTATATAAAAGGTTTTGTAAGTTGAAAGCCCTATAAAAAGAGTAATTCTTATTGTTGTAGCAGTGTATTTTTTAATAATATTCCATGATTTATTTAACAATTCTTCCATCTTGGGACTTTAACAATATTTATAATTATGTATTCTTATGAATGTATTGTTAGTATTTGAATGAAAGTCAGAAATTCCTAGAGTATTTAAAATAATGATATAGGAATACAGATCTAGGTGATAATTTGATGTCTGATATGCTAATGATGTTATTTCATTCTTTTTTCTCTAGGCGAGACTTCAGCAGTATATGGTCACAACAGATGAGCAACTTATATCACTCACACATGCCATTAAGAGCTGCCCTGTGATAAATAACAACAAAGAAAGTCTGGCAACAGAAAGGAGAGCCAATAGTAGAATTATGGACAATCCAGGTGAGTGGGTCTTATTATCTCAGATTGGCATTAAAATACTTGAGCAAACAAAACTGAACTTATATGGAGTTACTGGCTGTTTATGCATATACAGCATTGTCACTACTATAATTGCCGCTAATATTTATTGGGTACTTGCTCTGTGCCAGATACTTTTAAAGTGTTTGACATACATTATCTCATTTAATCCTCATAATAGTCTTATGAGGTAGATGTTCTTGTTTTCCTCATTTTTTGGATGAGAAAACTAAGGCTTAGTGAGGGTTGGTAACTTAGCAAAGTCACACAAACAGAAAGTAGCAGAACTAGCTTCCTAGATCAGTGGGAAGTACTTGATGCTGTTACTTTTTTTTTTTTTTATCCTCACCCGAGGACACTTTTTGCATTTATCTTCAGATAGAGGGAGAGAGGGAGGAAGAGAGAGAGAAACATCGATGTGAGAGAGACACATCGAGTGGTTGCCACCCACATGACCCCAACGGGGGCCGGAGACAAACTGCAACCGAGGTACGTGCCCTTAGCAGGAACCGAACCTGGGACTCTCTGGTCCCTGGGCCAATGCTCTATCCGCTGAGCCAGACTGGCCAGGGCGATGCGGTTACTTTTAATCATGGTGCCCCAGGCTCAGGCAGAGAAGAAATGGTCTTGCAAAGAAAAAAAATAACAACACATTGAGTTTTAGAAATTCATAACTTTTGTTTATTTTGGTTAATGTTTTGAAAGCCCTTTTTCATCTCATGTGCCGTTAGTTGAATAGAACATTTAGGCCTTTTCATGTTTTTTACTTCTAAGTAATACTTTGATGAGTGTCTCTGTGTGGAAAGTGTTTTATGCATTTAGGAGTATTTCCTAGTGAGGGATCTGACTAAAATTTAACTTGCATGAGATAAGCTCTATGGCCAGGGCAGGTCTTAAGGGTTAGAGGCCCTCAGCGCTTTTCTTAAAGTCAGTCACTTCTTCCCAGCACTGGCGCCACAGGAACCTTGCCTGTGAGTTCCTGCTAAAGGAGGATGTGGCCTAGAAAGTGAGGGCTCTAGAGGCCACCTGATTTGCCCTCTATGGAAATACATTTAAGTATATACACCTGAAATGTGCGCATAGTTCCTTTAAGTACTAATAGCCTCTCATCTTCTTCAGAGGGTTCAGTTGTAAATGCTAATGTCTCCATGCCATTGATGTTCAGAGGGGAAGAAGTGCTTGAATTCCCACAGGAAGACTTGCCTATTAAACTGTCGCAGGTGCCAAACCCCCCAGACAGTGTGAATCTGGCCAACAATTTTCCAGCACATATGTTTGAGCCAGCTGTGTTGTTAACACCACCCAGGCAGAAGAGCAACTCAGAATTCTCTCCTCTGCAGGATGGTAAGCAGGCTTCTTCTAAAGTTATATGGTCGTTGTTTTCTATGCTGCATATATGTAATCTATTGTGTTCATCGTTACCTGATAAATAGAATTAAAAAGATATTGATTACCGTACGTAACCTTTAAGCTGAAGGAAGATTGGGTGGTTTACATCACGTATGTTATATCTATGGTGAAATGTGACATTGAATTTCATTATATATCCATTCCATTAGAAATGATACATATTAAGCTCAAATTAAGGGATCAAAGCCCTCAGCATTAAAACGTGGAGTAAGCAGAATCCTGTTTGTCCCTGTGGTCCAGGAGCACAGGTAGGAGTAAGAAACAGGAGGAGACTATTCTCTAAAGAGTAATGAAAGTTTAACCAAGGAAAGGTGAGAACTGTGAGCTTAAGGATTTTGTAAGTCAGCTCTGTGTTAACCTCTTTCTCATCACAACTTTTTAGCTCAGTCAGTTGAGGAAAATTTATAATGAAAGTCTATGGACAATTAAAAATTGCTTTAGAGTCACTTTTGGAGCACATATATAGAGTTTGAAATAAAATTTCTAAAAAGTATTGTTAATGCTTAGCTCATAGATTCTTTTTTTTAATTTTTTAATACTTTTTATCACAAATAGGTTTATTTTATTTGTCCCCATTAAAATTCGAATTTTAAACAGATTCTTGGACTGGGGGCTCATATGCATCAGCTCGTTCACTTTAGCACCTGTCTCATTCCCAGTACCTTCCCCAGGAAGCTCCACGAGTTGTCCCAGTTCAAACTTTGACTTCTTCAGCATTTTAACTTTTTTAACAAAGACATCATGGAGTGGATAAATAGATTGGCAAGCTTTTTTTAAAGAAAATGTCTTTTCCAATGCTATCTGGAATCAGTTTATTGACCATTTCTTTCAAGTCATTTGCACGTCTTGGGTCATGATTTTCATCATCTTCCAGATTTGGCAGAGATGTTGATGCTGAGCACAGGAAGTCTTCTGAAACAGATTTTTTGCATTTTTTTGGTAAAACGAATACAGAATAGACTAAGCAAATAGCCATTGGTAGTCTTGACATCAACTTGAGCTTCAGTCGTGGTCAACCATTTTTGACCATGGAGCACATTTTGTCATGGGTAAGATCCATGCCATGGAAATTAGCCAGGTAGTTTTTGCCCTGAACAGCCTCAGTTATTAGCTTGGATTTTCAAAATGTAACTTCATCATTCTGCAAAACAGCTAGGCTCACTTCAAAAACATGACCCTTGAGACCATCAGATGCAGTTTTGGCTCCTTGAGTTCTTGTGATTAGTGTTTTTCCAGTATTTCTTATATTGGACATAGCTGCTGCTTTCACATCACACCAGTCTTTCTAGGAACAACCACCTTCCTCCTGGCTCCCTTCTGCCCACCTTTCCTAAGGTGCTTGTTCTTGCCTTCCACATGGTACTGCTCAGAGAGCCAAAAGGGCTCTTAGCTCACAGACTCTTAACTAGGAGTTCACGAATGGTCTTCAGAATCTTCATGGACTGCTTTATTGTTTGGAAAATTATATTTATTTGTCCACATGTGCATTTTCTGGAGCTATAGCTTTCATTTCATTTTCAAAAGAGTTCTTGAGTAAAAAAAACTACTCTAGCCTGGCTGGTGTGGCTCAGTGGTTAAGCATCGACCCATGCACCAAGAGGTTGCCGATTTGATTCCCAGTCAGGGCACATGCCCAGGTTGTGGGCCAAATCCCCAGTGGGGGGCATGTGGGAGGCGGCCAATCGATGTTCTCTCTCACATCGATGTTTCTCTCTCTCTCTCTCTCATTAAAAAAAACAAACCTCTGCAAGAAATGGCCCCTGCATACCTTTCCAATCTCATATTTTTTTAGTTTTCCCTTGTTGCTGTGCTATAGCTAGACTGGCCTCCTTTCTTTGCTCTTTCCTGTTCTGAGGCCTTCACATATGTTTTTCTCCGCCTGTAATGTTCATTGCTCTACTTTCTACCACATATGTAATTATTTAAAATTTTTACTTCTTCAGAGATGCCTTTCCTGACCATCCTCAGTTTACATTATTATCTGTACTGTCCCCACCTCCAAGATTCCCAGATATGAGTTAATATGTTAAAATGTGAACTTGGCAGATGGTTTTTCACAAGCATACTGATAAAGCTTTAGGGTATAGCAAAGTCTTTGTAATTGATTGTTAGAGGTGGCATTGCAGAAATATTTCCTGCTAATGATTTAGACCTTCAGAAGCCAAATAAATCTTCCTGTTGAAATACTTCTCTTAACTACCACGATGGGCTAATGAGATGATTGAAGTGCCAATCTATGGCCAAATAATACATGTTTGTTATTTTTAAATTTTATTTACAGTATTGAGGAGGACTGTTCAAACTCGTCCTGCTCCACGGATTCCTCCAACTGTGGAAAGAATTGAGAAGGAACAAAATTGGGAAAAGAAGACCTTACCGACTAGCACAGACATGCAGAATTCAAGCGAGGAGAGTCATCTCTTCACTCAGAGGTGGAGGGTCTCTCACATGGGAGAAGATTTGGAGGACAAAACCCAGGCTCCTTTTGTTAACCTCTCACAGCCCCTGTGCGGTCCCCTCTCCAACACGCAGCAACCGAGAAACCCCGCCTTCTCAGAAGAGCCCCCGGTACTGGGGGATGGGCAACAGCGCAGAGCAAATGAGGCATTAATACAAAGAAAGGACATCTTGGCAAGAATCTCTGAGTTGACACTGCAGAATTCAGCTATCAAGGCACATCTGAATAATATTATTTGGTCAGGGGGAGAGCAAGGGGATGGACTTCGGGAGTCAAACAAACAGGAGGCAAGTCACACAAGCAACGTGACTACTGTGAGTACCAGTTAAGGACTGACTACGGACATGTAGGACTTTAAGTCCGTTGCTGGACCATCTTAAGGGACTTCTTTCCAGAAGTGATCCTGGATGTCTTTGAGGTTGCCACTAGATGGCTTTGCTTTGTCATGACCTCATCACAAAAGAAGTAGAAATTATTTGTCAGTTTATATCTCATATACAATAAAAGAGGACCATATAAAATAAAAAAGAGGAATGAATGAGGAAAATAGGATAAAGATAAAATGTGTAACAAAACTAAAATTAAACTAGGAATGAAGTTTTAATTATAACATGCAGAATCAATGTGACTTAAAATTTTGCCACACAAGTACATTTTAATTGAAAGCATTTTTACTCTTAAATGGGCTCATACAAAAGAATTGTATTGTTGGCTCTCAACTCATGAGGAGTTACTTTTGGGGGACACAGAATGCATTTTCCTATGGAAATGATTTTAAAGGATTTTTAAAGTCAGTCTTTAATAATGTACATATGAATCACCTGGAGATCTTGCTCAAATGCTTTTTCTGATTGAGTAGGTCTGAGGTAGGCCCTGTGCATTTCTAGTGAGTTCCCAAATGATGCCAGTCCAAGGATTACACGTTGAGTAGCAAAAGTCTGCATATTATAGCGCAGGAATTTTGTAAGTGAAATAAACTGTGGGCTAATCCGGTAACTTGGACCTTCATTTCCTTGTTTGTGGGCAGAAAACAGGTCCTAACTTCCAACTGGGGAGGATTTATAACCTATATCCTCATGCATTCCCAGTGATGGGAGAACTTCCTTCTCCTTCTTTATGAACCAGAGTGGCTCCTGTCAGGCTTCTGACAGGGGCAGGACAGTGTTTGAGAAGTTGGAAGGAGCGGGCAAGCATTATGGGTTAGGAGTTCCAGGGATGATTGCTTCCATAAGGACTTTGCCAGTGGTGGATGGAGCACTTCCCTGAGGAAGATTAGGATATGGGAGATAGGTTAGGGGATAAGGCAGCATTTGGCTCATGGGCAGTCAGGGTAAGATGGGTATTGAGTCACAGAAACAGTAGTCAGAAGGGACTGGCAGACCTGGAGCCAGGAAGGAGTATTAGGTGTGGGCAGTAGCCTTGGTACAGATGTATCTAAGTATGAAATGCCTCAATTTTGGGTCATTGGAGACATTTCTATGTTTGCAGAGTTTTGAAGATTATTTGAAATATTATTTAGTTTAAAACAGGCAGCAGAGTTAAAAATTGAGTTTGCCTCCTTTGCAAATTAGTATACAGATCAGGCTAGAGAGGACAATGTATGACTGCCCCTTTTGTTATCAGAATTACGAAATGATCTTTAATTCATATGTTTTGCATATCTCTTTTTAAACTAATGGGCATAAGCTACAAATTACTGATTTCTGTTAGAGATTATTTTCCCCCAAAGGGACATATTTAGCTAAATGAAATAATTAAGAATGACACATATATTCAAATTAAACTTATGTTATATTCCTTGGGTTGCTTTTTTTTTTTTTACATCTTGTATTCTTTCCAGTCACCCAACTGTCTTGAATCAGATATCTTAGGCCAGAAGTGGCCTGGGGAGGCTGACACATGGTCAGAAGGAGTGATAAGGGTCCCAGGAATCTTTGCCAAATAATTCATGGTGCATGAATGAAGATTATAATTATAGAATCATCTCTTTCAAATACAGCAGATCCTTTTGTTTATTGTGATTCAGACCCCAGATCTGGCATTCATATGTAGGTTACTTAGAGGCCAGATCTCTAGAAATAGCTTTTGCTCGTGTGATCTTTTGTGCAGTTCAGCAAACACTAAGAGATGCAGGAAAGCTTTGCCCCTCAGACACTATGGACAGAGGGACTAGAGGACTTATGTGGTATCAACACTAGAAGGATTAGTATCCCTTTGTTTTAGCCCTCACTTTTCAGTTAAGCGACTTGTAAATTCTATAGTTGGTCCACTATTCAAGTTTGCATATAGCAAGGGCTATGAATACTAATTTGCTGGTTCTTATTGGAAGAGTTTATTTTTACAAAAAGTCAAAATTGTTTGGATTATTTTTAATATGGAATTTGTGCTCCCCCACCTCCCCAAGCCTTTTCCAGCAGCACGACCTCTAACACCAAGTAGCATGGAGGAACGGATTGCAGAGCTGAACCGGCAGAGTATGGAGGCTCGCGGAAAACTCTTGCAGTTAATAGAGCAGCAGAAACTTGTTGGTTTGAATCCTTCCTCTCCTCCGGTACCACCTCTCAGAGCTTGGAATGATTGGTCACAAATTCATGATTTAAAAGGTACATAGTTTAAAAGCTAGGAAGTTTTCACGTTCTGGATTTTGCAAGTATATATGGAACTGAAAGAAATCTCAGAGAGCATATATTTCAGTGCCTTCAATTGTAAGTGGAAAGAAAGCAGACTAAGTCACAGAATAAGTGACAGAGATGGAACTGGAAGGCCAGCTCCTGTTAGAAAACTACCCCATGGTGCCTGCAGTAATCTTCGGTGCCTGGTTCCGAAGCTGCTCTACATGGAAACGGGACTCATTACAGTATGTGATTTACTTAGGACATATACTGCGACTAAGTATAAAATACAGGCATTAAAATTATAATATAGAATTTCGTCAGCAACAAATTATAAGTTATTCTGTTGAAATCATTAAAACATTTTAATTTGTAAATTAAACTTTTAAATCTATTTTTACATTTAGGAATGTGAAAAGCTAGAGAGGATTCTAAATTATAGAGCTGTCAACAGAAAAATTAGTTGTCGCAGTCTTTACATTCAGACAGGTACTGATGAAACGAAGAAGATCTGGAGTTGCTCTTCAGCCAGAACTCAAATTATTAAGATCCTCAAGGGCAGAGTTACATGAAGGCTATAAAGAGACTGGTGTTGGCTCAGAATAAGAGAGGGTTCTAATGGTCAGGAATAGAAAAAGCTCTGCATCAGTGAGAGGTGTGTCAGCCTCAGGTGTATTCCCTCAGGTGTTCAGGCATTCGGGCTTTGGCTGGTCGTAGTAGGTTTCCTTTAAGGTATCTGCCAATAAGACTTTTTCTCTCAGTTAGAAGTCATTCCCTTTTTGAAACTACAGACCCAGAAAGCAGACTCGTTTGGAAGTTGCTGGAAAATGGAGGATAATGCATATCCCTAGGGCCCTTCCTCTTTATTTCAGGCTTCCTCAAATGACAACTTGGTCTACTGTTCTTCATAGTCACGAAGTCTAGATGCATCTTCTAATAAGAATGAATAATTTACATCACTCAATATGTATGAACACCTACTACATGCCTGCCATGTTCTGGACACTGGGGATACCGCATCGAACAAGACAAGTCCCTGCCCAGCTTGACTGCTTTAGTAGTCAAGTTGGGGAGCACACCATAATTAAGCAAATAAATATATGAGATAATGTCAGTTAGTACTAAATACAATGAAGAAAAATAAAGCAAATTACTCTTAAGAATGATTTTGTGATTAAATAAGACATCTGTTTCACTGGTTCTTTAAGGTAAAAATCTTTGCATTTATGTTATCTCATTCAGACTCCAACACACCTGAGTAGACAGAGGTGATACCATACCTGTTTGATAAATAAGTAAACTGAGGTGTAAATAGGTTATGTGATTTGTCTGAAGTTCTAAAGCAAATTGGTAAATTTGCCCTATATTCTTGCCATTCCTGTGGTTATCTCTCTTAAGATACTCTTTTCTTAAGTGAAATTCTTGGTTTCACAGGAACCACTGTGGCCTGTAATGATAAAATAAAAATAAGTCATTGCCATAAAACCTCTTTTGTTTTCTAAGATAACTGAGAAATATGTAAATAGGGTTTCATTACCCCCTAAAGCCCGGAAATCACTGGTTTTAAGCAGTGATTCTTGGGAGCCTCTGTGAAACTGACTGGGATGGACACAAAGTCTTTTATTAGTAGATACTTAGTAAATATCTGTTGATTGATAACCTACTTATGAAATATTGAAAATGTACATAATTATTGCCATTGGCCATGTGAGCTCTTCAGCCAACTTTCCCCTCCTATTTATTTATTTATCCTCACCCGAGGACATTCTTCCATTTTTTGTTCAGATAGAGTGGGAGGAAGAGAGAGGAAGAGAGAGAGAGAGAGAGAGAGAGAGAGAGAGAGAGAGAGAGAGAGGAAGAGAGAGAGAAACATTGACGTGAAAGGGACACATCGAGTGGCTGTTTCCCGCACGACCAACCAGGGCCGGGGATAAATTGCAACCGAGATACGTGCCCCTAGCGGGAACCGAACCCGGGTCTCTCTGGACTGCAGGCCGACGCTCTAACCGCTGAGCCAAACTGGCCAGGGCTCCCCTCCTATTTAAAGTCTTCAGTAACAGTAATGTAATAGATTCAGAAGAGTAAAAATTTTACTGAATGACTTCAGAAAAATTTTTTCTTTTTTGGGGGGAAAACTTTAGATAAGCTGCTTTTGACAAAAATCTCAAGATGTTTAGGGTCAGTTCTTAATTTCTGTTTTTACTTCCAGATCTGACATGATACCACTTGTCTGAAGATTCTGGCTTTCTATGAACTAGCATGCTACTGAATTGATAATAGTAACTAAAGTTTTTGTCTCAAAGCTCATTTTTAAAAAAAATCCTTCAATTGTATCTGTGGGTCATAATAATAAAAATATAGAAAGAACCACCAAATTTATGGTGTGAAATTTGCAGTAAGACAGAAATCAAGTTATATTTTTTATTTTAATTTTAATGAAAGGTAATGAACTAATATTTATTTTTATATTTTAGAAGGAGGAAAGAGGACAATTGAGGTATCTATTCCAGGAGCAGAAGCCCCAGAAAGCTCAAAATGCAGTACTGTCTCTCCTACCAGTGGAATAAGCACAAGAAGGTAGGGCTACAATGTGAATAGTTAATCAAGAATATGATATGTGTTTTATTCTCTTTGTGAGAAAAAATAAGTATGTAATGTCTGACTTATGTTCAGGTAGACTTACTGATGTAAAGAAAATAAGGTAGTTGGAGAGGAGAATTTACAGGTGGGGAAAAGAAGAGGCCTGAGGAGGAAGCCTCATTAAGTAGGGAGCATGGGTTGGCTATTGAAAACAAGAATGGGATAACAGCACATATATAGAATGCTTTATGGGTTACAAAATTAGGAGATAATATATGACAGGGTGGGTAAACTGACCGCTAGTGTTTTCCTCCTTTATAATAATGAAATTGAAGCTTATAGAGCTAATTGTGCGATTTGCCTAATGGGTCACATATTGGTAAATGGTGACACTAGGGATGTACCCACCTGGCTTTCTGTCTCCACTGTGTGCCTACTATCTGTCGCACTGCACTGCTCCAGGTCTTGTACTCTTCCACTACCTGGGCCTTCTTCACTCCTCCACATCCTTTTCCCCCTTTAATGTTAAAAACTTATTAGTGTGGCTCTTTGCCGCATCTACTGCGAGGATGAAGACCATTCTCAGCAATCAGACTGTCGACATCCCAGAAAATGTCGACATCACTCTGAAGGGACGCACAGTTATTGTGAAGGGCCCCAGAGGCACCCTGCGGAGGGACTTCAACCACATCAATGTAGAACTCAGTCTTCTTGGAAAGAAAAAGAAGAGGCTCCGGGTTGACAAATGGTGGGGAAATAGAAAGGAACTGGCCACTGTCCGCACTATCTGCAGTCATGTGCAGAACATGATCAAGGGTGTTACACTGGGCTTCCGTTACAAGATGAGGTCTGTGTACGCTCACTTCCCCATCAACGTCGTTATTCAGGAGAATGGTTCTCTTGTTGAAATCAGAAATTTCTTGGGCGAAAAATACATCCGCAGAGTTCGGATGAGGTCAGGTGTTGCTTGTTCAGTATCTCAAGCCCAGAAAGATGAGTTGATTCTTGAAGGAAATGACATTGAACTTGTATCAAATTCAGCTGCTTTGATTCAGCAAGCCACGACAGTTAAAAACAAGGATATCAGAAAATTTTTGGATGGTATCTATGTTTCTGAAAAAGGAACAGTTCAGCAAGCTGATGAATAAGATCTAAGTTGTCCAGCTATAGAAACACCAAGATGCCGAATGATTTTCACACTTATTTGCGATATTTTAAAGATGCAATAAAAGCCTCGTATTGATTTTGGGAAAAAAAACAAAAAAACTTATTAGTGTGATACTGTAATGGTGGATACATGTCATTATACATTTGTTGAAACCTATAGAATGTATAACATAATGCATGAACCTTAATGTAAATAATAGATTTAGTTAATAATAATGTATCAATATTATCTCATCAATTGTAACAAATGTATGCACTGATACAAGGTGTTAATAGGGGAAACTGGGGGGGCGAGGGGTTGAGGAGTATATTGGAACCTTGGTACTTCACACTCAATCTTTCTGTAAATCTAAAATTACTCTAAAAAAGGAAAGCCTATTAATTTAACAAAGAAAGACCTAGGTTGGTGAAAACATGTTGTAAATAATTTACCTTATTTGGACCTACGTTAGCCATACTTACTTTTTCAAGCTCTTACCAGTATTGAGAATTGTCAGTCTTACATAATTTTTGAAGGTTAACAATGATAGATTACTCGTTCTCTTTTATTCCTCACAAATAGATCTTCAGGGGCTACTAGTAATTCTTGTTCTCCGCTAAATGCCACCTCTGGAAGTGGGCGATTCACACCTGTTAATCCAAGAGCAAAGGTATGTGATCAAATGTAATTGTGAAATGTGTATAGGGGCAGGAGGGCGAGGGTGGAAGGTGGCTATTTTAGTGCTTTCCATTCTTAATTATTATTTCTGTTATCTTAAAGATGATATAAAAATTTCAGAAGAAATATATATTAATTTACCTTCATTAGAAAAACAAGCCAGTAGCAATTTAATTCTGTGTACTTGAATAGTCTCATTTTTCTGATTACTTTCTAAATCCTTTTTTCATCTTTTTCAACAGATTGAGAAACAAAATGAAGAAGGCTGGTTTGCTCTTTCTACCCATGTGTCTTAAGTGAAGACAGGTTTTTATAGTTTGTTCTCAGTGGTATATTCTTGAGCTTCCATTCCCGTTTCCCTGACCCTGCTCTCAAGTTTTTGTCCTTCTTTCAGATAAAACCTACAAAGGTCTTATGACTTAGTACTAATAGAACAAAGAAATAAAGCAATTATTTATTTTTGACATTTCAAATAGATTTCCAACAACTAACCAACCTGTAACCTCCTGTAAATAAAATTTTGACTATAGGGAAATTAAAGTTTTATATTCTAATAATTTCTTAAGTATTTTAAAGTTTTTTTTGAGTAATATATTATTACCTTTACCATCTTTATTCAGTTTTTTGGTCTAATATATCTTAAATGTTGATCTATTTTATTTTTATTTTCTGAAGAACTAAGTTGCTTTGCATACAACTTAAAATAAAATACCTTTGTGTGATTAAAGTTGGGCTTTCAGAAAAATTTAACACCCACTTTGGTTTTTTATTTTGGGGACATCATTGTAATTCATTACTTTTTCTGTCAAGTGGAATGTACAGCTTTAAAAAGTAGGTATGGGAGTATTTGTTTATATTTGCTTCAGCTGGTAAGAGTGGTTGTATATGTTGTAAAATTCTTATATAGTCTTATTTAAATGTGAAAGTGTCATCAATAATGGTAATGTACATAAAATAAATAATGATCATAGAGCTCAAATGTCTAAATGCAGTAACACTGATTGATCGGTATATTCAGTGTTGGAAACAGAATTGAATACAAAGAGTTGCTATCAATTTTCCCAGCCCTGAATCTAATAAGCATTCTGAGTAGGATTTTCTTCAAGGCACCTTTTGGCTCTCAGACATTGGTTTCTATTTTAAACTTGTTTTTTTAAATGATCTCTGCCCTTTGGCTGTATAATAGGAATTCTCAACCTAAGTGAGGTAGTTATGGGTTGGGGGAAGCATTGGAACTTCGTACTTGGGGAACCTTCTCAGACAACCCCTTCCCTTCTCCTGCAGTTGTAAGTCACTGTTCTAGGAAGCGCCCTCTGCAGCTTTCATTTGGGCTTCTTCATTGTTATGGTGGCCAAAAAGAATATTATTTTCTTCTGGCATCACTGATTTATTTACCTGAAGTCATCTGTATTCATTGCATTATTGCAGATTCTTCCATCCGTATTGCACTTTTTAAAGCTTGGTATTTAATAAATATTATCCCTGTCTGGGATGTAAACCATTTTAGTGTTATTCGTTATATTACTGAAATGTCAAATTATCTGGTTGGTTTGTGAATGCATTCTTTTGACATGCATTTTCCTTATTGTTCTCCAACTGGTTGGGCCCCCCCCCCCCCCGCCCCTTATATTCCTGTAAACATCAAAAGCCATGATTCTCAACTTTGGGAGCATTTAAAAAATGCTATGTTGACTACCTGAGGGGCTTGTTGAGGCCTTGGCGTGCTGTTTTTAAAAGCTCAAAGTAATTTGATGTGAAGCCAGAGTTGAGAACCATTGCACAGAACTTTTACCACTAGCTCACTGGTGAACTCTAGGACTGACACTTAAATGTCCATCGTGTTAATGTTTGTTTTTGCTACAAAAGTGGACTCCAAGAATACTAGATGTAGAGAAAAGAGCCTTTCTTAGGCCTTCTAAAGCAGTGCTTATCAGCTTTGGCTGCCATTAGTGTCTTTGGGGACCTTATAAAATTCCTAATGCCCCAGTCTTTTTTTTTTTTTTTTTTTAATCCTCAGCCAAGGATATTGTTACATTGATTTTTTTTTTTAAAAGATAGAGTGGGAAGGATGGAGGGAGGGAGGGAGAGAGGGAGAGAGAAACATTAGTTGCTCCTGGGGCGGGGATCGAACCCTCAACCAAGGTACATACCCTTGACCAGGTATTGAACCCTTGACTTTTTGGTCTGAGGAATGATGCTCTAACTGCTGAGCCAAACTGGCCAGGGCCTAATGCCCAAGTCTTAATAGATATCGGTTAAGTTAGAATCTTTGGGGGCAGGACACATACGTCAGTATTTTTTAAACCCCCCTGAGATGATTCCACTGTGCAGCCAAGTTTGGGAAACATTACAAAGATATTTATTGTCCCCTAATATGAACTGGTACATGCTTGGCTTTAATTAACAGTTAAATTACATGAAAGCCTTCTTTGTCAGCCTTCAGAGCCGACTGCATCAGTGGGTCTCAACGTTTGAACTCCACTCAGCATCATCAGCATTACCCAGGGTACTTGTTAGATATGAAAATTCCTGGGCCCTTTTTTAGATCTGTTGATCAGAAACTCTGGTGTCTGTTTTAATAAGTCTTTCTGTGATCCTGGTGCATGCTCACATTTGGGAAATAACTAATATAGCACAGAGGCTAAGGGTGCAAGTGCTACAATCAGAAATGCCATCTCTGCCACTTGGGCTGTCTCCCTTGGGCAAATTAATCTCATCTTTCCCATTTGAAGTCAGAGATAATATATTTTTTCCTATAAAGTTGCGAAGATTAAGTGAGGTAAATACATGTAAATATGCTAAGAACAGCACCTGACTCACAATACACATTCAGAAATGATAACTGCCAGTTTTTGGTATACAAATAAATACACTATTTTCTCTGTTTCCAGAGTTTTAAGACATTCTGTAGTGAATTTATTGTTTTTCTCTGATTAACAAGTGAACCCAGTGCTTTTAATATCAAGGTATTACACCTGAAAATGTGTTTGGAGGTTGAAAGAAAACATTGAGCATATTATTTGAAAATGTAACTAATGCTATCTAAAAATCATTCATCTTATGTCTTCTGACTTTTCAGATACCCTGGTTATACTATTTAATAATAGCAAGCCACTATGGAAAACAATGTGGAGTTTCCTCAAAAAATTAAAAATTGAACTGCTGTTTGACCCATTGATTCCACTTCTGGGAATATATCTTAAGAATCCTGAAATACCAGTCAGAAAGAATATATGCACCCCTATGTTCATAGCAGTACTATTTATAATAGCTAAGATCTGGAAACAGCCCAAGTGTTCATCAGTAGATGAGTGTATATAAAAGCTGTGGTACATTTATGCAGTAGAATATTATGCAGCTGTAAAAAAGGATATCTTACCTTTTTTTTTAGAGTCAAAAGGTACAAACTTTGACTTATAAAATAAGTCATGTGGATTTAATCTACAGCATGACAACTATAATTAATAATACTGTATTGTGTATTTGAAAGTTGCTAGGAGAGTAGACCTTAAAAAATCCTTATCACAAGAAAAAATTCTGTAACTGTACAATGACAGTTGTTAACTAGACTTACTATGATGATCATTTCACAATATATGCAAATATCAAATCAATATGGTATACACCTAAAACTAATATATCAATTATACCACAATTAAAAATAAATAAATAAATTTACTTCAGTGGGGAAAAAAGTTGTACTCTGATTACAAATAAAATCCATGTAGCTCAATTGTAATCAGTATATACTCACAATAATCAAGACCCTAGAACTCTAAAATTGATTTAAAGATATTTGTACCATACTATGAGGCTGGAACTAAAAAATACTTGTTTTTCTGTGTATGAACAAATGCTTATGGAGAGGAAGGTAGATAAAAAACTGAAAATCTTTTGCCTAGTAATAAGACAAAGTCTAGGCTACAAAAATAAACGGCAGAACAAATATATTACTTATGCTCGTTATAAAGTTGGGAGTAAATAAAAGAAATAACTAAAGATTTGAAGGTGATCATCTCCGAGGGATATCTTACCTTTTGAGACAGCGTGGCGGGACCTGGAGAGTATTATGCTAAGCGAAATAAGCCAGTCAGAGAAAGACCAGTGTTATGATTTCACTTATATGTGGAATCTAACGAACAAAATAGATCCAGAGACATGAAATCATGGCACAGACTGACAGATCTCAAAGGGAAGATGGAAGGGGGGGTGGGCAGGGATTAACCAAAGAATTTATATGCATATATGCATAATCCATGGACATAGACAATAGTGTGGTGAAGGCTTGGAGTGGGGAGGGAACCAGGTGGAGGGGGGCAATGGGGGACATCTGTGATACTCTCAAGGTACATAAATAAATAAATAAATAAATAAATAAATAAATAAATAAATAAATAAAAAAAAATTATAGCAAGGATAGATTTTTTTTTTTTTTAAATCCTAGAGACTACTTTCTAAAGAGAACATTTGAATATTTCCAACAAATGCATGGTATAAAGTTTTTGAAAAGTTGTTATGTAAGATGGAAACCAATAAACAAAATGTAATATAGCCATTTTTTCCTATCAACTTTATTGAGAAATAACATATACAGTAAAATACATCCATTTAAAAAGAACAATTCATTGGCTTTTGGCAGTTGTGAATATACATAAAACTACCACCACAATTAAGACACATTTCTATCATCTCCAAAAGATTTCTCCTCTCTACAGTATATCCCTCCCTTTTTTCCAGCCCTAGGCAACCACCGATTTGCTTTTGTCATCATAGATTTATTTGCATTTTATATGAATGGAACCATACACTGTGTACTATTTTGTGTTTTCTTTCCCCCAAAATTGAGATTCACCCAAATTGGGTGTAGCAGTTTCTTCCTTTTTACTTCACAGTAGCATTCCATTGTATATTTATTTACCCATTCACCTGTCAATGGCCATTTCCAGGTTTTGGCTATTATAATAAATATAGCTGCTGTTCAGGTACAGGCTTTGTATGGACATAAGTTATTGTTTCTCTTGGGTAAACCTTGGACATGAAATGACATGGTATATGTTTGACTTTTGAAGAAACTGCCAAATGGTTTTCCAAAGTGTTGTGCCATTTTACCTTCCCAGCAGCAGTGTATGAGAGTTCCAGTTGCTCCATATCTTCCACATTTGGTGCCGACAGTTAAAAACATTTTACCCATTCCAGTGAGTGTGCAGTGTGTGATTGTGTGCATCTCCCTGAGGACAACTGTTAAGCATCTTTCCATGAGTTTATTGACAACTTATGTATCTGATGTGAAATATTCAAAGTCGTTTGCCCAATTAAAAAATTAGGTGGTTAGTTTTTCCTTATTGAATTATGAATCCTTTATGTTTTCTGGATACAGAGTTCTTTCTCACATATTGCATTGTTGTAGCCATTTAAAAAAATGTTTTGTAACCAATAATATTATTTAAATTTTACTTTTTTCTTTTTTATTGAGAAATAAACGTTGATTTGTTGTTCCACTTATTTATACATTCATTGGTTGCTTCTTGTATGTGCCCTGCTGGGGGTGGAACCCAAAGCCTTGGAGTATGGGGACACTCTAATAACTGAGCTACCTGGTCAGGGCCAGTAACACCAAGTATTTAAAAATCAGTTAGACCCAGCTGGCTGGGTACCTCAGTTGGTTAGAGCAATGTCCAGATATGCCAAGGTTTCATTCAGGTTGGTTTCTGGGCAGGGCACATATAAGAAGCAACCAATGAATGCATAAATAAATGGAACAACATAATCGATATTTTTTTCTCTCGCTCTAAAATCAATAATAATAATAATAATAATAATAATAATAATAAATCGGTTCTAGCTCTGGCAATACCACAGAGCTGTTGAAGAGCAAACTGCTAAACCAAGAAATCTGTCAATCTATGCTCTGCGCCCAGCCTCCCGCGACCAAGGAGCCCACCACATAAAATCTTACTTACTCTTAAAGGCCTACAGATAAGAGTGTAAAACAAATAGCTAAATAAATAAAACCAACAAGCCTCCTGAAGTCAATTTGCTGATAATAGTGCACGATCAGGGATCTTTTAGGCCATTTTGTATCATTAGGCAGGTGTCTTCGAAAGTAGTCAAAAGTCATTTCGCTTAACAATATAACATGCTTAGTATAATGAGAATAATTATATAAACTGGATATAAAAATTAAACTGGGGTAATAAACTGGTAGAATGCTGGGCTTTTATGTTTCGCTTTGAACCTGAGTCACCGGGCAGGTAACAACCCGGTCGAAGAGGCGAGTGACACTGAGGGTCCCGGTCCCGGCCCGGGTTTCCCCGAAAGTCCCCGTGGGCAGCGCATGCGCCTCAGGGCCGCCCGTCTCCGCGGCGGAAGGCGGGGTCGCGTCGCCGCGGCAACTGCAGTAAACGGAGACCTTGGGCAGATGCTGTGACCAAGAGCGCGCAGCGGTCGGTGCTTTGGGTAAGTTTGGACCCCGGCAGCTGGCCAGTTCCCACAGCCTCCCCCTCAAATCTGTTAGCGAGTCAGGGGCAGTGAACCCCACTTGGACTTCCCTTGGGCTGAACCAGTAGAGACTCTGGAGACCCATTCCCTCGTCCCTGCGGATCAGTTCAACAGCCCTCTGAAGCGACTCGCATTCTCAGGCGTGGAGCGGGGATACTGTGGATACAAAGTGGACACAGTTCCTGCCTGCAAGGAGTCAGTCCGGCCGGGACAGACAGCAGGAGTACGAGTTAGACCGGGTTGAGAAGAAGCAGGGAGTGTGGGGGGAAAGTGCCGGGGTTCCCAGGTCAAGCAAGCCACCCTACCCCACACTTGGCTGTGTGACACTTCGCAGGTTGAGTCCTCTGCACTTCTGTTTCCTCATCTCTAAAAAGGAAGATGATAATGCTAACCGCATGGGATTCTTGCTACAATTAAGTAGGATAATGCAGGTAAAGTGTGTAGCACACGTGGGACACACAGTAGGTGCACAATAAATACTTGTTTCTTACAAGTAGATACAGTAGCATACAAGTAGGCAGTGGGTCCAGTCAATTGTGAGTTGTTCCAGGTGGCTACAGACTAAAACTTCTGAGAAGGAGAAGGGGCTGAGGAGAAAACAGGGAGGGGGAAAGTGACAAGAGATGAGCTGCAGTCCATAAGATGAAAGACCTTGTGCCATGCTAAGGAGTCTGGGTTCTTATTCTATGGCGACAAGGAGCCATGAAAGGCTTTATACAAGAAGAGTGGCACATTAAAAGCTGTATTTTAGAAATACAAGAGGCAGTGTAGAGGGTGGACTGGAGATGGGAGAGACAAGGCATGAGGCTGTGGTAGGGTAGAGCTGAGACACCATGAGGACAGTGGGAATAGCAGGGAGGGGATGCTTTTGGAAGGCTTAACAACTACACACTTGGCGACAGGACTTTCAAACCAATTGCATGTGCTGGGTGACAGGGAAGGATTCAAAGAGTAACTGCTCTGCTTTTATATCTTAAAATGCCCTTAACTCACAGAGTCATTTTGAGAAACACATGAAACAGTATGTGTAGAATCCTTAGAACTATACTTGACACATGGAAAACATTTAAAAAAACAACAACATGAGCTATTATTCTCTCCATAGTTATATTTCCCATTGTAAAGTAAACACTGTTTGTTTTCATGCAACAGTCTCTGTGAGTCTTAATGTGACCAGCTCTGGCACACTGCTGAAGTGGTGTTTGAGCCTGTGACTGAGGACTGACCCTGAACTCTAGCGAATGATTATGAGTAATGTCACCTTGAGGAACCTTTTGTCTGACTTGCAGATAACCTTCTAGCAGCACACCCCTCTGCATCACTGTGTGCTATGATTTTCTCTTTTCTTGACACTTGACTGGCTACCTAAATGAATTGCTTAACAGAATTCACCAACAGCTGGACTAATGTGCCTGAATCTAATGAAAGTAGATTTAAGATAGTTTTGCAGATAGACTCCCCAAACCTAGCTAGTTCAGTTGTATAAGACAGGACATGGCTAAGAACACAAATAAGGTTTAGTCATTCTAGTTGGCTACAAATCGATTATGATGAGACAGTATATGATGAGCCTTCCCCCAACCCCAAAGGTGATGCAATATTAGGCTTCCGTAAAGGACATTGTTGGTACAGGTAAAGTGATAGTTCATCTCTTCTGGAAAGTGTACAGATCCTTCAAAGAAGGTAAAAAATTGGCAGTCATAGACGATGCACTGGGATTCTGAAAAGAGTCGAAACCACATTAGTGAGGAATAATTTAAAGAATTGGGATGCTTTAGTTGGGAAAAGAGAGGATGTGGGGAGAAAAGTGAACCAGTTATAATTATTTGAGTGGTTCTAATACACAGAAAAACTTGTTCTATGCGTCCCCAGAAGAATAAGGACCCAATGGATCCCAGTGCAGGAAGGAAGATTTCAGCTTACTATAAAATAAACGTACAAAGAACTAGAGCTGAGCATCGACAGAATGTGCTCCCCCTCTTACCTAAAAGGTTGAAGTTGGAGCTGAATGCTCTTCTCTTCATTTGTTCATTTATTCAGGAATTAACACATTCATCTGTCCGACCATTTTACCTACTGAGTGCCTCTGTGCCAGGCACCATTCTTACAGCTTTACTGTATTAACTCATCGACATCTCAGACAACCGTATGAAGTAGGCACTGCACTTTACAGGTGAGAATGCTGAAGCACAGAGGGACGAATCTCTTAATGCCTCACAACTGTTGAGAGGAGAGCCAGGCTTTAAACCCAGCCAGTCTGACTCTAGCCAGTACTCTCAGCCGGACCGGTAACCAGACTGCTTTTCCAATGGTGCTGGGCTCCATGTTGTAGATGTATGACTTATATCCGGTGGGAGGTTGGACTTGATAAATCTCTTTCAACTCTGAAGTTTCCATGATCATATTCGTTGAGCCCTAGCTGTATTAAAGAGAATATGAAGTAATTATAGTACAAACAAGTACCAGTTTTGAGTACCTACTAGGTGCTTTATATAAACTCATGGCTCTTAACCCTGGTTTTTATCCCTGGCTGCACAAAAGAATTACATAGGGAGCAAGACCCTGAGAATGGTATGTCATAAAAGTTTTCCAAGTGATTCTAAAGTGCAGCTAGAATTGAGAACTATAGGTATAAACGCTGTTATTAAATACTTACATAACTGCCAAACAACCTTATCCCAATTTTACCTATAAAAGGAGGCCAAACTGGGATGTGAACCCTATCTGGGCTCCAAAGCTGCCTCAGTTTACAATACAATTCCCCAATCCATTCTAAAAAACAAAACAAACAAAAACCACCTTATTCCATCTCACCAGTTACTGTATACTGCTAATCTCCAGGAGACCAGGAGCCCTCCTACCTGACCTGCTCAGCTGCTCTTTGCAAATTCTTAAGACAACATTTATGATCCAGAAAAGCTAAGAAAGGATCTCACTCAGCATTTTGAACTAGTTCAGAACACCAGGCAAATTCCCCGGGTTCCAGAATTTCCTTTCACATGGTACACAACCTGCCACTAACTGGGTTTGTAATACTGAAGTTGTTGCACGGAGGTGTGAGCCACTGGAGGACTAGATTCTTCATGATAGCACAGAATAAAGTGTGGTGCCTTTGGCACCAGTTTGTTGTGGTTCAATTCCTGTGTTTACAGAGTGCTTCAGTTGCCATAACTGCTTCTTACCCACCTTCTGATTAACTTATGAGTAAATTTGTTAGGTCTTACCAGCCCTTTATTCAAACATATATTCAGTTAACATTTGGTTGTAGTATGTTAAAAAGAAATATATTTAGAAAAGAGAAGACTAAAGGGTAGAAAATGATAACATGAAGAGTGTATTGGTGGGAAGCAGGAAAGAAAATGAGATTTAAATCGTTGAGAGGTACTTGACCTACCATCGCTGGCTTTGGGGGCCATGAGCCAGGGCATGCAGGTGGCCTGAGGACACTTAGAGCAACCAACTTCTGGCGTAGTACAGCCAGCAAGAAAACGGGGACTTCAGTCCTCCAACCACTCGGACCTGAACTCTGCCAACATCCTAAATGAGCCTGGAAATAGATTCTCTCCAGAACCTTCAGAAATGAAGGTAACTCTGCCAACACTTTGATTTTGACCTTGTGAGGCTCTAAGCAGAGAACCAGCTGAATCACAACTGCGCCTGGACTTCTGACCTACAAAACTGTGAGATAATAAATGGGTGTTATTTAAAAAAAAATCCTCACCCGAGGATATTTTTCCATTTTATTTTCAGACAGAGAGAGAGAGAGAGAGAGAGAGAGAGAGAGAGAGAGAAACATCGATGTGAGAAGGACACTTTGATTGGTTGCCTCCTGCACGACCCCAACCAGGGCCGGGGACTAAACCACATCCGAGGTACATGCCCCTGACCAGAATCAAACCTGTGACTCTTTGGTTCGCGGGCTGATGCTCTAACCGCTGAGCCAAACAGGCCAGGGCTAAATGGGTGTTATTTTAAGCCACTAAAATTGTACTTACAGCAGTAGAAAACTAAGTATGTTTATAGACTAAATTGTTATTGAAACTTGCAGTCAAAATGTTTTCATTTAGTCCTTCACAATAGATCATTAGTTCGGTTTGGTTGGCGGACTCTCCATTTATCTGGGGCCTGCATCATGGCAACTTAAAGAGTACTTTAGTTTCTTGCCAATACCGTAATGTTGATTTTTTTATGAAGGAAATCTTTATCTGTAGTCACCACTTCAGTCATGACCGCCAGACTATCCCAGTTCTGGTCAACCTCAGATGGATCTGAATCAGTGATTTAGAAGAGAAGCTTATTCTGAGACTATAAAGAGAATTGTCGATTTCTACTTCTTAGATTGTAAACTATTTAAGGTTAGTGGCTGTGTATTTGCTCATCTTTGTATCCTGTCCACGTCTAGAATAATACCATTTGTATATACATATGCTGAATACTTTTGAGAATTGAACTGATTTAAATTATGAAGAGGCTTGAAAGCAAGGAAGAAAGTGGCATTTAGGTATGTTTGTAGCTATCTGCACAAGGTCATCCACAGCATGCAATAGTCTGTAACCAAGCTGCAATGACTAACATTGCCTTGCAATGCCCATATTTAAAAAAATTATTTATCATCATTAATTATTTTTAAGTCAGTGACTTATATAAACACAGAAAGCAAGCCTGTGTATCCAAACTTGAAGAAATAGGAAACGTACTGGATAATAGAATTAGGATTTTCAAAGATTATGCTACCTAAAATTTTTTTGTCATTTGTTTCTGACATACACCCCCAACCCCGGTGGGCATATATTCTACAATCTGGTGAGAGGAAGGAAGGAAGGAAAGAAGGAAGAAGGAGAGAACAACAACCAAAAAGGGAAAAGAAAAAACACCAGACATACACATACACATACACTTATTAAAAGGTAAAACAGCATCTTGGTAACCCAGAAAAATGGCTCTAAGGTATTAAACACAACTGTAATAAAATGAGTATCATCTTGGAGGTATCATTCTCGATAATAGTTTATAGTAAAAACATTTGGGCAATATAGCATTGTCCCCCCAATCAAGAGACAGCATCATTATGATGTCACTGTAAGAAAACAGATGGAATGAGCCCGAATGTCCAGGTGAAGGGAGGTAGTAGTCATACTGCACCCTTCACTGATCACGTGACACACTAGTCTTGCTTTAGTGACCAGGAAGGTATAATAATGCACTAGTTCAATTAATTCTTATAGCAGCTTATAAGTAACTTTTTCTTCATTCCCATTCTACAGTTGAAGAATTGATGTAGAGTTTAATTAGTTAGTTATGTGGCAAAACTGGGATTCAAACCTGACTCTAACGACAAATATGATCCAAATAGAACTACTGTTCTATTCTGCTTGCCAGCCATGCCATGGAAGAATGTTGAGGAAATGGGTGTTTCGTGTGGACAAGTGAAGGACTCAGAAGGAAGCTATAGTAGGTGTTTTCACATGAAGAGCTGCAACAGAGAAAAGGCAGAGACAACCTATTGTGTCAACCCCTCCTTAAAACACTTCATTGGTTTTCCATTAACACAGAATTAAATTCTTAATTCCTTAGCAAATTTTATGATCTGCTGCCTGCCTCCTCGTCAACGTCCTTCCACTGTCCTACCCTCGCCAATAGACTGCTTTCTGCCCTTCACAGACACAACCCTCTCTCTGAAGTTCCCTCTGCCTAATATACTTTCCATTCTATGCCTGGCCAACTCCTACTCATCACCTGCGTCTCAAACACCTCTTTCTTAATCCTGAGGCGTGATTTAATGTTCTTGCTCTACATGTCCACAATGCCCTATTCTTTCCTTTTTGTAGCATTCGTTATATTTAATTGCTTATTTAATATCTACCTTTCTAAACAACAAAAGTTAGGCATCCTTCTCTCTAATTCAGTACTATAATTTAGTGCCTAACATAGGACTTGACATATGGTAGGTACCCTCACAAAATATTTTAAAATTGAAATTGGTTAGTAATACCAGGGTAATTCAGTGATGGGAAGAGGAAGAGGAGGGGATGAACTAAAGGAAGATGGCAGAGGGTTCATTTTAATGGTGGAACATTTAGGGAAAAGATGGAATTGGGTGGTGTTTCACTGCAAACCTCTGGAAAACCAGAGGGTGCCACATTGACAAATTTGCCTGGAGAAGGGAGTATCTGACTATATTTTGCTGTTCTGCCGAGGTCTCTGACGGTGGCTGTACTCTCCTGCTGGTGACGTCATCCCGGATATTATGCAAAGATACCATTATCATCAACATACTTAGTGTTTGGTGTTTGCGGAATTTGTTAGGGGAAAAATCTATGAATGTTTTCCATTTTACAGCTTTATCCCTTTTTCTGCCACAGTTTTGCACTTACAGAGGAAATGAAGGAGCCAGATGATCAGGATACTGATGGGGGGAGGTCAGAGAGATCAAAGAGCAGTGGAAGTCAGTCTCGGGGGTCCTCACAGTATGCATCAAGATGTAAGTAAAGGTGATAATATACACTTGGTTTTTGATTACTAAATATAGCTAAGATAAATTTTGAAGAGTACATATGTAAGCTTATACAATAGAAATGGTTTACTTGTTTAACTCCCTTACTAAACCCTAAGTTCTCGAAGAGCAGAGTCTTTGTCTTAATCATCTTATCTCCAACTGCTGGCACACAGACAACTTTGTTGATAATGACTTATCTGTGCACCGGGTCTTGTTCCCTCCTGTGAGGTCTACAAAATCGTTACTGGACTCTTCTAATACACTGTGGCAGGAAGAGAGCTGGACTTTGGTTTTGAGTCCTGGGTCTACCACTTAGAGATGCTTGATCTTGGGTAAATTTTAGAATCTCAATTTTCTCACCCATTAAAATGATAATTGTGAGCTATTTCAGGGTTAAATTGGGTAACATGTGTGGAGGGATATTATAGGCTGCAAATAGAAGGGAAAGAGAGGAATTTTGTAATAGGATTTTTAAAAGATGGCTGGCTCTTTCTGACTGGGCATCATGACGTTAGGTATCTTAGACTCTTGACTTTTTTAGTTGTAATCATAACTACAGTTTCAGAAATTAATTTAGACTATTTGCCTACAGGGGGATGATCCGTTCCTGGGGAAATCAACTCATTTGCAAAATTTTCATTGAATTCTTTCAATCTGAGACATATCTCATAAATTCATGATTTCTTCATATTATCTTTTTTTTTTTTAATCCTCACCCAGGGATACTTTTCCATTTATCTTCAGATAGAGTGGGAGGGAGGGAGAGAGGGGGAGAGAGAGAGAAACATCAATATGAGAGAGACACATTGATTGGTTGCCTTCCACATGACCCTGACCAGGGCTGGCACTGAATTGCAACTAGGTACATGCCCTTGACCAGAATCAAATGTGAGATTCTTTGGTCTATGGGCCGACGCTCCAACCACTGAGCAAAACTGGCCAGGGCCTGTTTTTTATTTTAGATGTTTGTCTCCTCTTGCTTGGACTCATAACAAAGATTTCCACTCAAGAGAAAAAGATGGCGGTGGGCAGGACCAGAGTGAGTGTGAGTGTGTGAGAGTGTGAGTGAGTGCGAGAGATAGAGAGAGAGAGAGATAGATAGAGAGAGAGAGAGAGCGATCGCGTGGGCATGAGTGTGGATGAGCAACCGTACAGCAGTGCAGAATCGTAGAGAAGAGGGTTCTGGTGCTGTGGATGGAGGAGCAGCTCACTACTGCTGTGTGTGGCTTGTCAGGGCGCTTCTTCCTGCACGAGGCTGGAATGCCCCACTATTTTGGAAGATCTGCTGATCTTCTCTGGGAGGAGGCAGCAGGGAGCGGCTAGGGCCCAGTGTCCTGAGGCCACCAGTGCACCTTGCACCATTGGACCAGTGGATCCCACTGTGTCAACATGGACCAGTGCACAGTAGTGGTGCTGTCAAGGTACCTGCTCCTGGAAGCGGCAGTGGGCCAGGAGCTGAGCACCATCCCCCACAGCAGTAGTGCCAGCTGAGGAGCCCAGCACCTTCCCTGATAGCAGCAGTGACTGGTTCGGGAGTGGAGCTCCCCCACCAGCAGCAGCTGAGGCTTGGGAGCTGAGGCACACCCCCAGTAGCATCAGTAGAGGCTGATCAGGAGTGGTGCCCCAGCCCAAGCAGCAGCAAGGCTCAGGCAGCCGAGACTCTCCCCTGACAACTATAGCAGTGGATTGGGAGTGGAGCCCCTCTACCAGCAGCAGAAAAGTACCTGGAGCTGAGCATCCTCAGCCCCCCAAAGCAGCAGAGGATTGGGAGCTGAGAGCATCTCCTGGCAGCAGCAGCAGTAGCAGCACAAACTGGGAGCTGGCACTCATGCCCAGCAGCATCAGCAGCAACTATCAGGAGCTGAGCCCCACCAGGCAGCAATGGTACCTGAGGACCCATGCACCCCAGCAGTGCACCACCTGGACCCACACACCCCAGCAGCACCTACCACAACAGACCAACACCAGCCGCCAGTTGTCAATCCTCCAGGACCCACAGCAGAAGAGGCACCATGATCCAGAATAGTCTGGGAGGCATAGTAGTCTTATCTGATACACACCAACCTGTCTACACATCCCAACACACCTCACCTGGCCTGGAACTACCAGACTGCTGAAATGTTGAGACAAAAAGAAACAACCCTCAAATGAAAGAAAGAGAGGAATCACCAGAAAAGGAACTACATGAAATGGAAGCAAGCAATTTGTCAGATAAAGAATTCAAAGCAATGGTTTTAAGGGTGCTCAGTGTGAATTATAAAGAGCTCAGTGGGAACTACATCAGCATAAAAAAAAGGTAGAAGCTATGAATAAAAATCAAGTGGAAATAAAGAATGACATAGTTGATATAAAAAATAACTTGGAAGAATTCAGTAGTAGATTAGAAGAAGCTGAAGACTGAATCAGTGAGTTAGAAGACAAGGTAGAAAAATAACACCCAAAAGAGCAGCAAATGGGAAAAAAAAAAAAAAAAAAAAAAGCAGGAGAGTTTAAGGGAACTTTGGGATAATACAAAATGTAACAACATTCATGTCGTAGGGGTACCAGAAGGAGAAGGCTCAGAGAAAGAAACAGAGAACCTGTTTGAAGAAATAATGACAGAAAACTTCCCTAATTTGTTGAAGAAAAAAGTCACACAAGTCCGGGAAACACAGAGTCCCAAGCAAGATGAACCCCAAAAGACCCACAACTAGACACATCATAATTAAATTGGCAAACGTTAAAGACAAAGAAAGAATCTTAAAGGAAGCAAGAGAGAGACAGACAGTTACCTACAAGGGAGCACCCATTAGACTGTCTCAAAAGAAACATTGCAGGCCAGAAGGGAGTGGCATGAAGTATACAAAGTAATGAAAGGCAAGGGTCTGAATCCAAGAATTGAAGGTGAAATAAAGAGCTTCACAGAAAAAACAAACAAACAAAAAAAACTAAAGGAATTTACTACCCCAAACCAGCACTGCAAGAAATGCTAACGGGACTGTTGTAAGAAGAAGAAGAAGAAATAGAGAGACAGGAACATAGGCATAAAATAAAAATGGCTACTAATAAGTACCTATCAATAATAACCTTAAATGTAAATGGCTTAAATGCTCCAATCAAAAGACATAGATAGGGTAGCTGATTGGATAAGAAAACATAACCCACATGTATGCTGTCTACAAGAGACCCACCTCACAACAAAAGACTCACACAGGATGAAAGTAAAGGGATGGAAAAAAATTTTCTAGGCAAATGGAAATAAAAAAAAAAGCTAGTGCAGCAATACTCATATCTGATAAGACAGACTTCAAAATGAGGGCCATAATAAGAGACAAAGAAGGTCATTATATAATATTAAAGGGATCAATCCAACAAGAGGATATAACCCTTATAAACATATATGCAACAAATATAGGAGCACGAAAATATATTTAAAACAGCTGGAGGACTTCAAGGGAGAAATCATTAGCAATACAATCATAGTGGGGGACTTTAACATGCCACTGACACCACTGGATAGATCTTTTTTTTTTTTAATTTTTTATTAATTTATTTTTGTTACAGATGTTTCTCCTTTTTTCCCCATTGACACCCTCCTACCCATCCCCCCCACCCCATCCTCAGCTTTGTTGTCCATGTCCATCAGTTATGCATACATGCATATAAGTTCTGTGGTTTATTTCTTCCCTCCTCCCACCCCCTCTTTTGAGGGTTGTCAGTCTGTACCCTACTTCCATGTCTCTGGGTCTACCCCGTTCCTCACACTGTTATGTTCCTTATATTCCACAAATAAGTGAGATCACGTGATATTTTTCTTTCTCTGCTTGGCTTATTTTGCTTAGGATAATACTCTCCAGATCCCTCCATGTTGTCTCAAAGGATAAGAGATCTTTCTTTCTTATAGCTGCATAGTACTCCATTGTGTATATGTACCAAAGCTTTTTTATCCATTTGTCTACTGATGGACACTTGGGCTGTTTCCAGATCTTAGCTATTGTAAATAGTGCTGCTATGAACATGGGGGTACATATATTCTTTCTGGTTGGTGTTTCAGGTTTCTTGGGGTATATTCCTAGAAGTGGGATCACTGGGTCAAATGTCAGTTCAATTTTTAACTTTTTGAGGTAACACCACAGTGTTTTCCACAGTGGCTGCACCAGTCTGCATTCACACCAGCAGTGTAGTAGAGTCCCCTTTTCTCCACACCCTCGCCAACACTTGTTTGATGCTTTGTTGATGGCGGCCATTCTGACAAGTGTGAGGCGATACCTCATTGTTGTTTTAATTTGCATCTCTCTGATGATTCATGATGTTGAGCATTTCTTCATATGTCTCTTGGCCATTTGTATGTCCTGTTTGGAGAGGTGCCTGTTTAGCTCCTCTGCCCATTTTTTAATTGGGTCCTTTGCCTTCCTTTTGTTGAGTTGTATGAGCACTCTATATATTTTGGAAATTAACTCCTTATCTCATGTATCATTGGCAGTTATGCCCTCCCATACAGTGGGTTGCCTTTCCATTTTGATGGTTGTTTCTTTTGCTGTGCAGAAACTTTTTAGTTTGATGTAGTCCCATGTGTTCATTTTTTCCTTTGTTTCTGTTACCTTAGGTGATGTATCTGAAAATTCTGCTGCGTATGATGTCCGAAATGTTGTTGCCTACATTTTCTTCTAGGATTTTTATGGATTTACGAGTCACATTTAAGTCTTTTATCCATTTTGAGTTTATTCTTGTGTATGGTGTAAGTTGATGGTCTAGTTTCATTATTTGCATGTAGCTGTCCAATTTTCCCAACACCATTTATTAAAGGGACTGTCTTTCTCCATTGTATGCTCTTGTCACCTTTGTCAAATATTAATTGAGCATAATGTCTTGGGTCAATTTCCGGGTTCTCTGTTCTGTTCCACTGATCTATATGCCTGTTCTTGTGCCAATACCAGGCTGTTTTGATTACAGTAGCTTTGTAGTATAACCTGATATCCGGTATTGTGATCCCACCTACTTTGTCCTTCTTTTTCAAGATTGCTGTGGCTATTTTGGGTCTTTTTTGGTTCCATATGAACGTTTGAAGTATTTGTTCTAGTTCTGTAAAATATATCGTTGGTATTTTGATGGGGATTGCATTGAATCTATAGATTGCTTTGGGTAATATGGACATTTTAATGATGTTAATTCTTCCAATCCATGAACACGGTATGTGCTTCCACTTATTTATATCTTCCTCTATTTCTTTTTTCAATGTCCTGTAGTTTTCTGCAAATAGGTCCTTTACTCCTTTGGTTAAGTTTATTCCTAGGTATCCTAATATTTTTTGCCGCAATAGTAAATGGGATTGTCTTTTTAGTTTCTCTTTCTGTGAGTTCATCATTGCTGTATAAGAATGCTGTTGATTTCTTGATGTTAATTTTGTATCCTGCTACTTTGCCAAATTCATTTATTAAGTCTAGTAGATTTTTGATGGAGTCTTTTGGGTTTTTTAAGTATAATACCATGTCATCTTTGAATAATGACAGTTTCACTTCTTCCTTTCCAATTTGGATCCCTTTTATTTTTTTTTTCATGTCTGATTGCTGTGGCTAAGACTTCCAGCACTATGTTAAATAAGAGTGGCGAAAGTGGGCATCCCTGTCTTGTTCCTCTTCTTAAGGGAAATGCTTTTAGTTTTTTCCCATTGAGTGTGATGTTGGCTGTAGGTCTTTCATATATGGCCTTTATTATGTCGAGATATGATTCTTCTATTGCCATGTTGTTGAGCGTTTTCATCAGAAGTGGGTGCTGGATTTTGTCAAATACTTTTTTGGCATCTATTGATATGATCATGTGGTTTTATCTTTCATTTTGTTTATGTGATGTATCACATTTATTGATTTGCAAATATTGAACCAGCCTTGCATCCCTGGTATGAATCCCACTTGGTCATGGTGAATAATTTTTTTGACGTATTGCTGGATCCAATTTGCTAGTATTTTGTTCAGGATTTTGGCATCTATGTTCATCAGGGATATTGGCCTGTAGTTTTCTTTCTTTGTAGTGTCTTTTTCTGGTTTTGGAATTAGAATTATGCTGGCCTCATAAAACGAGTTTAGAAGTCTTCCTTCTTCTTGAATTTTTTGAAATAGTTTGAGGAGAATGGGTGTTAGTTCTTCCTGAATGTTCTGTAAAACTCCTCTGTGAAGCTGTCCAGGCCTGGGCTTTTGTTTGCTGGGAGAGTCTTGATTACATCTTCAATTTCCTTCGTTGTTATCGGTCTGTTCAAGTTTTCTATCTCTTTCCGGTCCAGTTTTGGGAGACTATGTGTTTCTAGAAATTTTTCCATTTTGCTTAGATTGTCGAATTTGTTGCCATATAATTGTTCATAGTATTTGTTAACGATCCTTTGTATTTCTGTGGTGTCAGTTGTTACTTCTCCTCTTTCATTTCTGATTTTGTGTATTTGGATTCTCTCTCTTTGTTTCTTGGTGAGTCTACTAAGGGTACATCAATCTTGTTTCTCTTTTCGAAAACCCAGCCCCTACTTCCGGTCAAGATGGGGGGCGTAGGTAATCATGGTATTGCGTCCTCTCACAACCACATCAAAGTTACAACTAAACTACAGAACAACCATCTTTCAAAACTGCCTGACATAGAGCTGAATGGAAGTCCTACAACTACGAAATTAAAGAAGAAGCCGCATCTAGACTGGAAGGAGGGGCGGAGGGGACGGGCTGGTCCCACACCCACGTGTGCCGGATAAAAATTAGGAGGATACCTTGGCTGGGAAGGTCCTCTCTGAGGACTGAGGGGTCCCCGTCCCACACCAGGCGCCCAGCTCCGGGTTCCAGTGCCAGGAAGAGAAATCCGCATTATTTCTGGCTGGAAAAACCAGCGGGAACTGAGGCTGAGGCGGCTGGAGCCCCCGGCAGCTCCTCTTAAAGGGCCCGCGCACGGACTTACTCAGACTCCCACCCTCCTCCAGCATGTGGGAGGCAGCTTGAAAGGCACCAGAGTCATATAGGGAAGAACTGAGCTGTTTGGCATTGGAGCGAGGGCTGGAGAGGCAGCTTTCTCCTGGACAGACGTGCTATCAGAGCCTTTTGTTCCTTTGGTGAGCCCTTCCCTGGGCTGGCAGATGCCACCATATCTGGGACTCCAGCAACCTGGCTCACACTGTTTGCCCCGCCCTGGAGATTCCCTGAGGTCCCGCTCCACCCAACTTCCAGGCCCACCCAAGCTGTTGCCAGTTGCTTTACCATAGGATTGGCCTGTCTTGGATCCTGCTTCAGCTTTTCCTAAATTCTTTTAAACAAGCAGCATCTGGTCTCAGCTAGCCCCATACCTCTTGCTAAGTAATACATAGAAACAAACACAGGGAAGCAGCCAAAATGAGGAGACAAAGAAACAGGTCCCAAAAGAAAGAACAGAACAAAACTCCAGGAAAAGAACTAAGTGAAACAGAGTTAAGCAACCTAACAGATGCAGAGTTCAAAATACTGCTTGTAAGGATGCTCAATGGACTTAGTGAGAACCTCAGTGAACTTAGTGAGGGCCTCAAGAACATAAAAAAGGACCAGTCAGAAATGAAGGAGGCACTAACTGAAATGAAGAATAGTTTACACAGATTCAATAGTAGAGTAGGTAAAGCCAAGAAGCAAACCATCGATTTGGAATATAAGGAAGCAAAAAACACCCAATCAGAACAGCAAAAAGAAAAAAGAATCCAAAAACATGAGGATAGTGTAAGGAGCCTCTGGGACAACTTCAAGTGTGCCAACATTCGCATCTTAGGGGTGCCAGAAGGAGAAGAGAGAGAACAAGAAATCAAAAACCTATTTGAAACAGTAATGGCAGAAAACTTCCCTAACTTGGTGAAGGAAACAGACATACAAGTCCAGGAAGCACAGAGAGTCCCAAACAAGATGAACCCAAAGAGGCCCACACCAAGTCACATCATCATCAAAATGCAAAAGGTTCAAGACAAAGAGAGAATCTTAAAAGCAGCAAGAGAAAAGCAGTTAGTTACCTACAAGGAAGTTCCCATAAGACTGTCAGCTGATTTCTCAAAAGAAACTTTGCAGGCCAGAAGGGAGTGGCAAGAAATATTCAGAGTGATGAAAAGCAAGAACCTACAACCAAGAGTACTCTATCCTGCAAAGCTGTCATTTAGAATTGATGGCCATATAAAGAGTTTCCCTGACAAAGAAAAGCTAAAGGAGTTCATCACCACCAAACCATTATTATATGAAATGTTGAAGGGTCTTCTTGAAGAAAACTATAAAAAAATATGAACAAACAAAATGGCAATAAATACATATCTATCAACAATTAAATCTACAAACAAAATGAGCAAGCAGAACAGAAACATTCTCATAGATACAGAGAACTTTTGTTGGTTACCAGATGGGTGGGAGCTGGGAGGATTAGTGAAAAAGATGAAGGGATTAAGAAGTACAAATTGGTTGTTAGACTGACAAACCTCAAAGGGAAGGGGAGTTGAGGGGTGGGAAGAAATAAACCAAAGAACTTATATGTATATATGCATAACCAATGGACACAGACAACAGTGTGGGGAAAGGCAGGAGGGGGGCAGAAATGGGGAGGAGGGGGGCAATGGGGGAAAAATGAGGAACATCTGTAATACATTCAACAATAAAGATAAGTTAAAAAAAAAAAAAAGAAGGAAGTAAAAAAAAAAGAAAAACCAGCTGTTTGTTTCGTTGATCCTTTGAATTGTTTTTTTAGTCTCTATGTCATTTATTTCTGCTCCGATCTTTACTATTTCCTTCCTTCTACTTGCTCTGGGGTTTTCTTTTTGTTTGCTTTCTAGTTCTTTAAGTTGTGAGGTTAGTCTATTAGAAACATTTCTTGTTTCTTGAGGAGGGCCTGTATTGCTATGAACTTCCCTCTCAGAACTGCTTTTGCTGCATCCCATAGATTTTGTGTTGTTGTGTGTTCATTTTCATTGGTTTCCAGGAAGTTTTTAATTTCTTCCTCGTTAATCCATTCATTGTTTAATAACATGCTATTTAGCGTCCAAGTGTTCAAATGTCTTTGTATGTTCTTGTTGCAATTGATTTCTAGTTTCATGCCATTGTGATCTGAGAAGATGCTTGATATGATTCAATCTTCTTGAACTTGTAGAGACTTCGTTTGTGTCCTAACATGTGGTCAGTCTTTGAGAATGTCCCATGTGCACTTGAGAAGAATGTAAATTCTGTAGTTTTGGGGTGTAATACTCTGTAGATTTCTATTAAATCCATTTGTTCTAGTGCTTCATTTATTTTTTATTTATTTATTTTTTTCTTTTATCCTCACCCGAGGACATTTTTTCATTTTTTGTTCAGATAGAGTGGGAGGGAGAGAGAGGAAGAGAGAGAGAGAAACGTCGACGTGAAAGGTACACATCGAGTGGCTGCCACCCGCACGACCAACCAGGGCCGGGGACAAACTGCAACCGAGGTACATGCCCTTAGCGGGAACCGAACCCGGGTCTCTCTGGACCGCAGGCCGACGCTCTAACCACTGAGCCAAACCGGCCAGGGCTAGTGCTTCATTTAGAGTCTCTGTTTCCTTGTTAATTTTTTTCTAGAGGATCTATCCAGTGATGTCAGTAGGGTGTTGAAGTCCCCTGCTATGATTGTATTGCTGTTGATTTCTCCTTTGAAGTCCTCCAGAAGATTTTAAATATATTTTGGTGCTCCCATATGGGGTGCATATATGTTTACCAAGGTTATATCTTCCTGTTGGATAGATCCTTTCAATATTATGTAGTGGCCTTCTTAGTCTCTAGTTATGGCCTTCATTTTGAAATCTGTTTTATCAGATATGAGTATTGCTACCCCAGCTTTTTTTTCTTTCTGTTTGCTTGGAAGATTTTTTTCCATCCCTTCACTTTTAACCTATGTGAGTCTTTTGTTGTGAGGTGGGTCTCTTGTAAACAACATATATATGAGTCATGCTTTCTTATCCAATCTGTTACTCTGTGTCTTTTTATTAGAGCATTTAATCCATTTACATTTACGGTGATTATTGATATGTACTTACTTATTGCCATTTTTGTTTAGTGTGGTTCTATTTTCCTTTCTATTTCTTCTACTAATTACAGCAGTCCTTTTAACATTTCTTGCAGTGCTGGTTTGGTGCTAATATATTCCCTTAGCCTTTTTTTTGTCTGGGAAGCTCTTTATTTGACCTTCTATTTTGAATGATAGCCTTGCTGGGTAGAGTAGTCTTGGATTCAGATCCTTGTTTTTCATGACCTTGATTACTTCATGTCATTCCCTTCTGGCCTGTAGTGTTTCTGTTGAGAAGTCAGCTGATAGCCTTATGGGGGTTCCTTTGTAGGTAACCTGTTGCTTAGCTCCTGCTGCCTTTAGGATTCTCTCTTTGTCTTTAATTTTTGGCATTTTAATTACTGTGTGTCTTGGTGTGGGCCTGTTTGGGTTCTTCTTACTTGGGACTCTCTGTGCTTCTTGAACTTGAATGCCTTCTTCTTTCACCAAATTAGAGAAATTTTCTGTCACTATGTCTTCAAATATATTCTCTAACCCTTGCTCATTTTCTTCTTCTTTGGGGACTCCAATGATGTGAATATTATTACGTTTCCAGTTGTCCCACAGTTCTATTAAGCTGTCCTCCTGGTTTTTCATTGTTTTTGCCTTTTGGTTTTCTGATTGGTTGATTTTTTTCTACCCTGTCTTCTAATTCACTGATCTGGTCCTCAGCTTCTTCTACTCTGCTGTTTAGTCCTTCCAATGTGTTCTTCATTTCTGCTATGTCATTCTTCATTTCCAATTGGTTGATTTTCAATATTTCTATGTCTTTACTCATGGTGTTGATGTCCTTACTCATGCTGTTGAGCTTCCTCAAGATCATGGCTCTGAATTCTAGCTCTGTTAACTTGCTTAACTCCATTTCATTTATCTCATCTTCAGTGGAGGTCTTTTGTTCTTTCATTTGGCATCTGTTTCTTTGTTTCACCGTTTCGGCTATCTCAGTGGGTTTTGGAGCCTGCCAAATTTTCCCTGTGGATGTTGGTGTTCTGCTGTTTGTGGCTCCTTCTACTGGGTTTGGATGAACGTGGGAGGACCCAAGTTATACACCACTGTCGAGTCTTACTGTCCTGCGTAGATTTGCAAGCCCAGGAAAGGTTAAGTTATCCTCTAGCTTTTTGCCTAGAGGCTATTAGTCCTGGTTACTTGAAGAGCCTTGGGTTCTCAGTTGAATGAAAACCTCCCTCAGGTGTTCAGCGTGAGAGGATTTCCCGAGGGTGGGGCAGATGCTGGTAGTTAATGAGCCTCAATTTGCACTTCAATGGCCCAACTGGGTGTGGCTGAATCTTCGAGGGAGGGGCTGCCGCCTCTCCCCAGAGCCCTGGGAAGGAGTAAGATGGCCACTGCCCTGTGTGGCCGCAACTCAGCAAAAGCTCTGAGTGCCCTCCAAATCCCGAGTGTCCCCACACAGTTGCAGTCCAGTCCACTCTCCCTCTGCCGGAACCCAAGGTGAGTGGCTGTGGCTATTTTAGCGCTTTGTCGGGCCCTCTGTGCTGTGGGGCCGGCTTGGGCTTTAATCCCGAAGGCGGTGCTCACAGTAAAAGTGCTGCTGTCCTTGGGCTCCCAACTCCCCTCTGGCGCCTCTGCAATCCTACCAGGATCGATTCAGTGTCCCTGGTTGTGTGGTCCTTGCAAGCTGCTTTTCTGTTGCATTTTCCTGACGATTTGTCTTTATTTTAGTTGTATTTCCAGTTTGGTCCTGGGAGATGGTCTGTGTAGCTTCCATTCACTCTGCCGCCATTTTGGAATTCTTGACTTGTTTTTCTATTGATTGATAAAGGGCATGTATGTAGCCCTGGCCTGTGTGGCTCAGTTCATTGGAGCATTATCCCATACACCAAAAGGTGGTGGGTTCGAATCCTGGTCAGGGCACATACCTAGGCTGAGGGTTCAATCCTTGGTCAGGGTGCTTGTAGGATGCGACCGATCTATATTTCTCTCGCTCTGTCCCTCTCTAAAATCCCCCTCTGATATGTATGTATTATAATATTAACTAAGTAAACTGTGAAAAGTTGAGGATATATATAATAATTCCTGAAATGACTATATATTAATAAACGTTAGTAAAACTGAATTGAATTAATGATAGCAACTAACCAATCCTTTTTTTTAAATCTTTCACTTTCTTGTAAGTATACTTTGATAGGAAAGAGACTGGAAATGAAGTAAAATGGAGATTAACTCACAGGAGAGGCTTTTTTTTTTTTGGTAAAATTACAAGAATGACCAAATAAAATTATTTTTCTAGTAAGTTTTGAGTATTAAAATTCATTCACTTTAGAACACAAACAAATTGTAAGTAGTAGCCACTTCGGAAATAAGAACATGTTTAATTCAAAATTTAGAAATTATTAAAATGAATTATATTTAATAGCCGCTACAAAAGAGGATGACAGAATCTTAGAAGATGTCACAGATGAAACGCTTACTGCAGGGGAAGCATCCTATTTAGGGGATGATGACTCATATGGAGAAGATTTGGAAAGAAGTTCTATTTCCTTGCAAGATGACAGGGAAAGCATTGGAGGTAAGTATTATTCGTTTTCTATTAGTAATGGTCACTGTTTTAAAGATAAATTGCCCAAATTGAACAGTGGTAAATCCACAGAAAGAAAAATCTGCAGGATGTGTGAGGGTGGTAAAAGGAAAAGCATAGAACATATACAACATGGTGGTTTAGCAGCTCTAGGGTTATATTCTCATTTCTGAGGCTCTCAAAGAGAACGTTCATGCTCTGTCTTCTGGGGAGGGGGGTGGTCTCAGCAGTGCTCTACACTAGATTAGTGAGAGTAGTTCTCCCTTGGAACTGATTGGGAGTTGCTGTTTGAGACCGCAGAACCATGAGCCCAGCTCAGTGTTCACACCGATGCACACAGGCGCGTTGGTTCTTCCTCTCATACTCACTGGTGGGTGGCAGCCTGTGTTCAGGCCAGTAGTGGTACTTGCTGCTAGAGTATTGTGGGCTAGGATTCACCAAACACTCTTCTTACTTAAAATATTTTAATTTTTTAGAATTTCGGTATTTGAAAACCCCTGGCTCAGCAGCAGAGGAGGCAGAGGAGAAAATTAAGACCATACCATGGAGCTTCTTTTACGATTACATGGAGCTGGCTTCCATACCTTATGTGTCTCCGAATTCAGGCATACCACTGGATCTTCTCATACTTGTGTATCCACTCCAGTTACATATGTATAATTTTGGCATTTCAGGTTCTTGGGTCAGGGGTTGGCAAACTACAGCCCGAGGACCAAATCTGGCCTCCCACCTGTCTTCCTAAATAAAGTTTTATTGGAATACAGCCACACTCATTCATTTACATTGTGTCTATGGCTGCCATCACACTGTAAGGACAGAATTAAATAGTCACAGCTGAGCCCATCTGGCCCACAAAGCCTAAAGTATTTACTACCTGGCCCTTTCAGGGAAAAGTTTGCCAACCCCCATCTTAGGTACTTCTAAGAAGCTTGGCCCTTAGAGAATTTGAGATAGAAATGCGTGATCTTAATTTTAAGCTTTTGTTTGATACCAAGTAACTGTAAAGAGAAATGATGCTTTTCTGGCTGTCCTTTTGTGAGACCTGATATGAAGGGGAACAGAGGCCTCGTATCCCCGTTTACCTCCTCGACAACCTTTTTCAATGCCTGTCAAGTTAAAATCATCGACTTCCCTTCTTGAAACACTAATATGGTCACTGTCAGGTATTAGTACTTTCACATTATTTATCAGATGAGTTTTCCAAGGAGACAACCCCGAAAAAGTAGGGCACAAAATAATACGCTTTAATTGTTCTGGGGCATAAGAGTCCGTGAAGAAATGTAAGGGTGGGGACAACGGTCAAGGGGATTTAGTGTTGGCCATCACTTTATGGTGTTAGGTTTGCAAGGCGGATAGTTAGGAG
Source organism: Tadarida brasiliensis (assembly GCA_030848825.1). Lineage (NCBI taxonomy): Eukaryota > Metazoa > Chordata > Mammalia > Chiroptera > Molossidae > Tadarida > Tadarida brasiliensis. Next base: position 69,535,565 of record CM061260.1, read on the forward strand.
ACAATTTCCATTATGGCCCTTGGCTAGCAATTTAGTTACGTTCAGATGGGCAGTGGTTATGCCCACATGGCCCAGACCACTGGCTGGCCTCTTACAAATGGTGTGCTTGCAGAGGTAGGGTGGTGTATTTCGTGACTCAGTTTTGCTTTTTACATAGACATAGAACATGTTGTTATAGTTTCTAACTCTGTTTTGATCCCAGGAGTAACTAAAACTAATTCACCTTGAATCTTATAACCTGGAGTTATCTCCCTTGAGTGCTTGCTTTTTTATTTGTTTGTTTTTTGTCTTTGGACAAGTTACTGACAAAAGTTATGCTTTCTTGTAGCCTATTTTTTCAAAAGGGGTGGTATGTGAGAATCATCGGGAGCTTTTCCTGAAATATACATGTTCTGAAAACTTCCTGGACCTATTTTCATATGCAGAGGGCCTTGGGCTTGTGTACTTTGACAAAGCTTCCCATGTGTTATTCCCTAAGAAATTTAAAATATTATCTAAGTCAGAGTGTAAGGATTTTTCACATAATTTAAGAGCAAAATTGTATTAGTAATACGTTAAAAAAATTCTGAGTTTCAGAGTAAAATTCAACCCCGAATCTTTACCCAAGAGCAGGGATTTTAAAAATATATTTATTTCATGTTCGTTTTCCTGTCTCTAGTATGGTTATGTTGCTTCACTTCTTTTCCTTAGCAATGTTTCCTTAGACATTCCTTCGGTTATGACTGCAAAAAGCGGGCCAACCTACAACTTCTGGACAGCAATACCATCATGTACATAGCTGGGAACCAGCTGGTCCTTCTGAATTTAAAAACCAAGGAACAAATCTACCTGAGAAGTAGCGGTGGTACAGGCATTGGTGCCATTGGGGTATGCCTTTAGTAACTTAGAAAAAAAATCATCTTCTTTGATTGTTTGTTCTGTGGACCAGCCAGGTAGGTGCCAACACCATGCGCAGATTTGTAGGGTCACACGAGATGCACAGCAGCCTTTATTCTAAGGCATTCTCAGTGATTACAACCACAACATTCACTGGCATTATCTCTGTGCACTGTTGCAATATTATGTTAATAATATTATCATCCCATTTTTCAGATAAGGAATCTGTGGCTTACAGAAGATAAGCGACTTCCCCACGATCATGCAGGTTTTATCACACTGAACGCTCTGTTGCTATGCTGCAAAAATAGTGAAATGAATAACACAAATGATCATTCAAATAACAAATAGAGATAAATGCCAGATGAGATATAAGTATCTAATTGAACATTTGGAGATGAAAGATAGATATACATTGAATAGCTTCAAGCAGATGCTGAGAGGGTTTGGGTGTGATTTGGTGCCTGTCTTTCTCCTTTCTGCTCAGCTGTCTGTTCCCATCAGTCATCTTCTTTCTTGTAACATCATCCTCTACTTCCTTAGGCTTCTCATCCTCCACATAAAAGCATTCCAAATCGACTAGTTCTCATTTTAAAAGGCCCCTCTCTTACCACGCATTTTCTTTACCCACTTCGTTTTGATCTTCAGAGCCCAGCTTCTGCTATCTTGTTTGCCCTTTCCTCACTGAAGCTGCCTTTGTGGAGGTGACTGATGCTCTCTGGGGGATGAACCTGAAGAATGCCTTTTGAACTATATCTTTAAAAAATTTTTTTATTTCTTTATTGATTTTAGAGAGAGAAAGGAAGGGACAGGGAGAGAGAGAGAGAAACATCAATGTGAGAGAACATCATTGGCCCCCAACTTGGGCACATGCCCTGACTGGGAATCGAACCAGTGACCTCTTGGTGCATGGGTCGATGCTCAACCACTGAGCCACACCAGCCAGGCTTGAACTATATCTTACCTGACCTCTTCATAGCAGTTGGCCCCATGATGAAACTTTTCCCTTGGTGGTTTTTCTACTCTGTGCTCCTTAGAAGTAGTTGTCCCTAGATTTGCTCTTCTTGGTGTCTTTGGCCTCTTGAGAGGGGCATCTGTTCAGGTTATGCTGTGTGAGACAGTGAGAGAAGGGAGGAGAAACATACAGGGTTTGGGGCTGATACAAGCAGTAGTTCTGTATGAGACATTTAAGAGAGATTCTAGAAAGATCATGATCCAAATACAAGTCTGTCCTGACCTTGCCCTGCCTGCCAGGGGTGAGTAGACCAGATGGAAGTGGAAGGTGCCGGGCCCACTTCACAGCACCTGCTGAGGCAGAGGGCTTCCAGCAGGAGGGCTGAGACTGGGCCAAGCTGGCAGGGAGTAGTGGGACATGCTTTAGATTAGATGAGACCCAAAAAGATGTTTAGATTGCATGTTGGGTTGAGTGCGGAGGTTTAGAAGATTTTTTAAAAATATTTTTTATTTTAAATTACAGTTGATGTACAATATTATATTAGTTTCAGGTGTACAACCCTGTGATTAGACATTTGTATATTACGAAGTGATCATCCTGATAAATCTACTACCCACCTGACATCATGCATAGCTATTACAATATTATTGACTATATTCCCTATGTTGTACTTTACATCCCCATGACTATTCTGTAACTACAAATCTGTACTTCTAAATCCCTTCACCTTTTTCACCCAGCTTCCCAACCCCCTCCCATTGGCATCTGCCATGGATCCTTAATCTGAGGAGTGAAGCAGGGGCATGGCAGTGGGGATGGAGAAGGTGAGGAAAACTTGAGGCCCACAGGTAGAACTTTAGATTGGCTACGGAAACAGGATATAGTGAGATGGAAGCATGAAAGATAATCTCATGTTTATTTCTTACTCGATCATCTATCTAGACATAGCATGTGTATAGATAAAGTCCCTGTCCTCAGGGAATGTGTTATAACACTGATGACTTTAGCAAGAATTTATTATATAACACTCAGTGTCCAACAGTACTCCGAACATTCAGGGATTTAAATGAAGAAGGGTTCATGACCTCTATGAATTCAAAGAATTTAAAATCCATCTAAAGGGACAAAAACCATATTAAAAAGCAAACCCCCCCAAACTAGATGTATACAAGCACATGATACTGCGGCACCAGTGTGTAGAAATATTCACAGGCCCAAATGTGAGGGTCTTGGGCTCTGTGGAGGGGGGTCAGTCCATCCTGAGATATCATGAGCCCTGAAGTCCACACCATCTACAGAATACTGAGCAACATCTAATGACCCCTTATTTTTCTATCACTTAATGGCCAACAATAGTTTTAAAATGTCTGTCTTTCTGCTTTGTTATACAATAATTTGGTCTGAGGTCAGTAGTTAGAGGTGGAGTATGGTCAAGAATGCTAACTGCAGTCCTCACCCACCTGGGCTCTGAGCAGCCGTGTGTCCCCAGGGGTGTTTCTCCTGTGTGCTGGAGCTTCTGGGCCTGGACAGATCAGGGGCCTTTCCTCCACTGCCCAGGTCAACTTAGTTTTTAAATACTTTGGCAGGGTTATGAGAAATCTGTGAGAAACGTGTTTCGGGGCATAGAAGCTCTCTTCCAGAAAAGATGAGGCGAATCTGTATGTTGAGTGTAAATAAATGACTTACTGGTTCTGGGTCGCCACTAAAAATGAAGCAAAACACCAAAACTCAACCCCACAGTAGCTTCCTACCTGAAAGGGCAGAAACCTTTTCACTTACTATAGATAAGACCTAGAAGGAAAAAGAGTTGCCTGACTCCCCGTTCAGATCTGAGTCCACATATCCTACATAATATTTATTTGTAAATGGGGATCTAGAAAGATATAGTCTCAACCCGTATCCTCCAAAGTCCTTGGAATCTACTATTTTTTAGTTCCACTTGCTTCTTGGCTCCAACATCTGGCTTGAATCCTGTCTCTCATATTTATCAGCTGTGTAACTTCAAGCAAGTTACTTAACCTCTCTGTGCCACAGTTTCCTCATCAATAAGATGGGAATGCTAATAGTGTCCAAGCTCACAAGGTTAATGTGAAATGTAATGGAATTAACTCATATAACACTTAGATTAGTGTCTGGCATGTAGTAAGCACTCAATAAATGTTAGCTATTTTCAGTGTTATAATAATTCTACTGAGTGTCCACCCTATTAGGGGTGGGGAACCTTTATTCTACCAAAGACCATTTGGATATGTATAACATTATTCTCGGGCCATACAAAATTATCAACTTAAAAATTAGCCTGCTATATTTTGGTCAGGCTAATTTGGTGAGATGTGTGACATTAGCTGGCATTGATTTCAAGGGCCTTATATGGCTTGCAGGCCGGACGTTCCCACCCCTGCTTCAAGTTGAAGTGATAGGTATTTATTTGAATGGAAGAATAAGAGGCAACTTGCCAGTAGGAAGACAGCCTATCGTAGGTCTTATTGCCCACGTGTGGAGGGAAGAAAAAGAGCTGCAAGATTATCTTGGGTACCAGAACTTCCAGTGCAGTCATGATCAGAACCAAGCTCCTTGTCCTTAGGTATATAATCAGGACTTGAGAAGTAGTAACTGAAAATAGAAATTTGTAAGTAGAATATGTGTTTGAAATAGCTTATTCTTGTAGCAACCTATTTTTATTTTTATTCTTTTTGGCTACCCATTTACTCTTTTTGCACGTTGGCTTACCAGTGAACAAAAACAACAGAAATGAATGTACGAGGCTCTCCAATTTATTTGGCTATCATTTGAAATGCTGTCGCAAATAACTTATCCAGGGAATGTTTACTATATTTTCCTCTGTGTCTGGCTTTGGAATATTGTGACTTTTTCACTTCTAATAATGTTACATTCATTTGTGGTAAGTTTGGCCAAGGCAAAAATTCAACAATTGGGATGTAAACTATTCTGGACACATGTATTTTTCCAAACTAAAATCTAGGTTGATGTATATGAAAGGTAAGCAATTCATCTAAATGAGTAGTTCTCAAAGAGTGGTTTTCAGACCACAACATCAACATCACCTGGGAACACGGTAGAAATGTAAATGCACATTCTTGGGCCCCAGCCCTGATTTACTGAATCAGAAACTGGTGGTGGGGCTTGCAATCTGTGCTTTAACAGCCCTCCCCTGTGATTCTGATGCACTCTAAAGGTTGAGAATCCCTGTTCTAGCTCTTCTGAAAGCAATTTAGAAATTTTTAGAGTTGGATATGACTCTATTAATGAAAGTAAAACCTAAAATGAGTATTCTAGTTTTCAGTTAAATCATATCAATCATCAAGTATTTATCAGATGCTCTTTTTTTAGTTTTCTGTTGGAGTGGATCCTAATAAACAAATTATAAAATAACAGTTGCTGAATACTGCATTAATAGGACTATTTATATGAAAATCTTTGTTTTATTATTTTAGTGAGATTTTATTTTTTGTAGGTTCACACTGATAAAACTTACTTCGCAGTAGCTGAAAAAGGAGTTTCCCCAAAGATTATTATCTATGAATACCCTTCTCTGAGGCCCTACAGAATCCTTCGAGGTGAGTCCAGTAGAATCTTTAAAACACTGGTGTTCAAGTTTAACAACATTCTGAAGAACATGTAACATTATTATATCAGTCAGGGTCTTCCGGAGAATCAGAACGAGTAGAAGATCAAAGAGATATATAGTCTCAACCCTAAGTCCTTGGAATCTACTATTTCCCCCTACCCCTTTATTTAAAAGAAATGGCTTATGCAGTTGTGGGGGCTGGCAAGTCTGAAGTTTGTAGGACATGCCTGTTAGGTCTGAGAGACGAGTGTTGTAGTCTCCAAATATCATAGTAGATTCATCTACTTCTTGAAGTTTTTGTCTGTTTTTGCCTTATGTAGTTTAATGCACCATTGTTAGGGGCATACATGCTAATTGAAACCCTTTATCATTAGGTAATGCCCTTCTTTATTCCTGATAATTTTCCTCACTTTGAAGTCTGCTCTGTCTGAAATTAATAGAGCCACTCCTGCTTTCTTTTGATTAGTGTTAGGAAAGTATATTTTTCTCCATCCATTTATTTTAATCTACATGTCTTTACATTTAATATATAGTTGGGTCATGTTCTTTGATTCACTGTGACAATCTCTGTCTTTTAATCGGAACATTTAGACCACTGACATGCAAAGTAATTATATAGTTGGATTAATATCTATATTTGTTAGTTTTCTATTTGTTGTCCTTGTTCTTTGTTCCTGGTTTATTCTTCCACTTTTTTTCTTGCCTTTTGTGGTTTTAATTGAGCATTTTATATTATTCCATTTTTTTCCTTAGCATATGTTATACTTCTTTTTTAAACTTTTTTTAGTGGTTGCCCTAGAGTTTGCAATATACATTTACAACTAATCCAGGTCTACTTTCAAATAACATTATACCACTTCACAGGTAGTGTGAGTACCTTATAATAACAAAATAATCGTCATTCCTCCCTCCAGTCCCTTATATCATTGCTATCCTTCATTTCTCTTATATATAAGCACACCTATATACTTAGGCATCCATAATCAAATACATTGTTGCTATTATTATTTTGAACAAACTGTTATCTGTTACCACAATTAAGAATAAGAAAAATAGCTAAGATCTGGAAATAGCCCAAGTGTCCATCAGTGGACGAATGGATAAAAAAGCTGTGGTACATATACATAATGGAGTACTATGCAGCTGTAAGAAAGAAAGATCTCTTATCCTTTGAGATGACATGGAGGGACCTGGAGAGTATCCTAAGTGAAACAAGCCAAGCAGAGAAAGACAAATACCACATGATCTCACTTATTTGTGGAATATAATGAACATAACAGTCTGAGGAACAGGGTAGACCCAGAGACGTGGAAGTAGGGTACAGACTGACAACCCTCAGAAGAGGGGTTGGGGGAGGAGGGAAGAGATAAACCACAGAACTTATATGCATGTACGCATAACTGATGGACATGGACAACAAAACTGGGGATGGGGTGGTGGTGATGGGGAGGAGGGTGTCAATGGGGAAAAAAGGAGAAACATCTGTAACAAAAATACATTAATGAAACTAAAAAAAAAAAAGAATAAGAAAAAGTAAAGTTTTAATTTTACCTTCACTTATTCCTTTGATGTTCTTCCTTTCTCTGTGTATATCTGAGTTTCTGACCTACCTTATTTTCCTTCTTTCTAAAGAACTTCTCAGCACTTCTTACAAGGCAGGTCTACTGGAAACAAATTTCCTCTGTGTCCATCTGAGAAAGTCTTTACTTGTCACTTCTGAAAGATAATTTCACTGGGTACAGAATTCTAGGTTGGTGTTTTTCTGGTCTCAACACTTTAAATAATTTTATTCCGCGTTCTCCTTGTTTGCATGGTTTCTAAGGAGTAATTGGATTAATCATTATCTTTGTTCTTCTGTAGGTAAGGTGTTCCCTGCTCCCCCTCTAGCTTCTTTCAAGACTTTTCCTTTATCTTTCGTTTTCTATAATTTTCCTGGTTGGTGTTCTCTGAGCTTCCTGGATCCATGATTCAGTGTCTGACATTACTTCGGAGGAAATTCTCTGTCATTATTGTTTCAAATATTTCTTCTGTTCCTTTCTTTCTTCTCCTTCTGGTATTCCCATTACACATATGTTACATCTTTTGTAGTTGTCCCGCAGCCCTTGGATATTCTGTTCTGTTTTTATCCGTCTTTGTTCTCTTTGCTTTTCAGGTTTGGAAGTTTCTGTTGACATAGCCTCTAACTCAGAGATTCTTCCCTCCCCTGTGTCCAGTCTGCTACTAAGCCCATCAAAGGCATTCTTCATTTCTGTTACAGGGTTTTTGATCTCTAGCATTTCTTTTTTGTTGTTGTTCTCTCTTAGGATTTCCATCTCTCTGCTTACATTGCCCATCTGTTCTTTTTTATTAAACTTTTTAAAAAAATGTGTTTGTTGATTTTAGAGAGAAAGGAAGGGAGAGGGAGAAAGAAAGAGAAACATCGATGGGAGAGAGAAACATCCATTGGCTGCCTCCTGCACACCCCTTACTAGGGATTGCTCCTGCAACCCAGGCATGTACTCTGACTGGGAATCCAACGGGCAATCTTTTGGTGCATGAGACGATGCTCAACCAAATGAGCCACACTGGCCACGGCTTGCCCATTTGTTTGTGTTATCCATTAGAGCCCTTAGCATAGTAATCATAGTTGTTTTAAATTCTTGATCTAATAATTCCAACGTCCGTGCTGTGTCTGGTTCTGATGCTTGCTCTGTCTCTTCAAACTGTGCTTTATGCCATTGGTATGCTGTGTAATTTTTTCTTGAGAGCCAGAGGTGATGTACTGGGTAAGAAGAAGTCCTTTAAGTAGGTCTTTAGATGTGGTGGTAAGGTGTGGGAGGAGGGGAAGTGTCCTATTGTCCTATGATTAGGTCTCAATTTTTAGTGAGCCTATGCTTCTGAACTGTGAACTTTACAAATGTTTTTCAGTATTTTTCTACCCCCTGAGGTGGGACAGGATGACTAGAGTGGGCTGGGGTTGGGGACAGGCATACCTTGGGGATATTGCAGGTTTGGTCCCATACCACTGCAATCAAGCAATTATCGCAATAACGTGAGTTGTAATCTTTTTGTGGGTGGAGGGCTTGTCTCAGTTTGTATAAAATGCAGCATCTGTGAAGTGCGTTAAGCAGAATGCAGTAAACAAGTACACCTGGGTTTCAGGTACATTCTTTTTATACTCCAGAATCCTGGGGCTGGTTAATTAGTTTCTCCCGAGGGCAGGTCTTATTCAGCACAGAGTGCTGGGGGAATTTCCAGAGGCTCCTTTTCCCCTCCCCTGGACGGAAGCTGGAGGGGAGTTTTCTAGATATTTATCATGGGAACCTGGTCAAGCTCTTGGAGGTAAATCTCACAATATTGTTGGGGCCACCTTATGATGGGGTCCCCTGGAGTTTTTAACTCTCAGACCTGTCCACACTGAGCTTCCATCAATTCATCAGTTACAGTTCAGGTTTCTATCTCGACACTGGTTCCCTCGCTGTTTGGCTGTTTCTACATCTGAGTTTCTGCTCTGGTAAGTTGCAAATCCCTGTATTCACCTGTCAGTTTCTCCAGTCCTGGGGGTAACGGTTTGCTGTATGTCCTGTGGACCCAAGAAGAGTTGTTGATTTTTTTTCAGTCTGTTCAGCTTTTTACTTGTTAGGATGGAGTTGTGACTTCTTAGCTCCTTACGTGGAAACCTGAAGTCATCAACTTTTATTTTGTGATTTTCTTTTTTCCAGTGGCAAATTTTAAATTATAGGTTGAATTCTTTCTGCTAACATGCTTTTGTGCTCCCCTCCTCCACTACATAAAATGGAATCTTTTCTCAGATTGATTATCTCATGCAAAATGTAATTTAAGATTTATTTACCCTCCACCTCATATTATGTAGTTCTTTCTAAAACCAAAGACGATGAATAATTTTTAGAATTATTTATTTAGGGGATTCTTGGTATTCTTCCATTAATACATATCATCAAGGAGGCACATTCTCGCTCTCGCTCACGCTCTCGCACTCTCTCTCTCTAGTTCTGTCTCTATCTCCTGTGTGTGTGTTTTAAATAATACACTTTTGAAAATGAAATAAACGTCGCGCCTGTTCGTTACTCACATTCATCCTTTCAGATGGGACTGACCTGGCCTATGCTTTCGTGGACTTTAACTACAGCGGTACATTGCTGGCCTCTGTTGGTGGCAAGCCTGATCACACATTGACCATCTGGAACTGGAAAGAGGAACAGCCCATACTGAGGACAAAAGCCTTTTCCCAGGAAGTGTTTAAGGTTACTTTCAATCCTGAAGAGGATGCGCAGCTTACCACAGCAGGATCAGGCCATATCAAGTAGGTTGTGCGACCAATACAGGTGCTAGTAGATTATAGTTAGGGCATTTTCTAAGAGGATCGACCAGCTGGAGACGTTCTTGCTGATGTTGTTAACATTAGGGTACGTTTCAGGTGTTGTTTTTAAAGCTAACTAGCAGCATAGCTTTTCTGATTTGATATGAGGACTTACTACTGCAGACGGCACAGGTAAAAGAAGGGCTTTTAGATTTAGTCTGCTGCCTTTTTGGAGGCTTTACCTCCTAAAACAGTTTGTATATGATATTGTCTTCCTAATGTTGGCATGGTATTTTCAAATTCGTTATTGAACCTTCACCTTTACTCTTAAATTTGTTGTTCATAGCAATATTGTAATGGAGACGTCGTTTTGGCGTCTCTGAACTCCGTCTTTATCTGTTGTAACACGAATTACAACAGAATCATTCCTGACACAGGCCCCTTAACACTAAAGAGTAGCAGAACTTACTCGTGATCTCAGGTCTTTGGCTCTAAATTCCGTATCTTTTTCACTCTCTCATACCCTGGTCTATTTCCAGGACGGAAATGATTTTGTCCTCTTTTTTTTTTGTTCTACCCTGTCTCATGCGTTTATTAAACAATCTTCTACCACTACCCTCAAACTGCACATAACGTGATTCCAGTGTCTCATTATGAAATATGTTTTTTATGTATGCTAAATTATTCTTATTCCAATGAAACCTGGTCTTCTTATTCATTCATTAGAAATATAGAATAATTGGACATATTTTTAAATGCAATCTTGGGGGAATTCTCTAGTAACCCTTTGCTAGCTATAGGCTAAAAATGTCCATTTCCTTACATTTCCCCATCATTTAATAAAGTGCATGTTTTCTGTGCACTCTATCTTCGGGGAAAGATAGACATCAAACCACATCACGTGTGAATTGCTGTAAGAGAAACACAGACCATATGGAAACAAACGATCAGGGGACCTACCATATCCTTGGAGAAGGATGTAGGTCACTTAGGTTTTGGCTTCATGTTGTTGGCCTGTTGATACCTTCCATTATCTATTTGATATCCAGTTGGTAGGCCTGATTCTTTTTCTACGTGGTTTTTATCATTCTGACTGTACATTTGTTTAGACTATTAATAGGACCATGTTAGTAATAACTAACATTTATTGATTGCTTTTATGTGCTAGGCACTGTTCTAATAAATTTTCAACAGTTTTATGAGGTAGGTGCTACTAATATTCCCATTTTACACACAAGAAAATGAAGGCACACTGTGGTCAAGAAAGTCACTTAAAGTTACGCAGCAAGTAAACTGGAATTTGGGGGAAAATGTTTACGTCCTCTAAAACATTATCATCCAATAGAACTTTCTGCCAAGGTGGAAATGTTCTGTGCTGTCTAGTGTAGTAGACACTGGCCATGTGGAGCTATTGAGCACCTGAAGCTGGCTGGTCTGACTGAAACACTGACTTCTAAATTTTATATAATTACTTTACATCTAAATTAGTCCAACTTGGCTAATGCTTATGGTGTAGGACAGCACAGCTCTAAAATATAAGAGCTACAAAGGCAAGGAGTTTTTGGTTTATTTTGCTCAATGCTGAATTCATATTGCCTAGAACTTTGCCTGACAGGTAGTAGATCCTTAATGCATATTAATAAGATGAATGAATAAATGTAACATATGTGACTGAAATATATAAATGCTTGGGTCATATTAAAATTTAAAAAAACTTCTTTGAGATAGCTACATTTAGTCTTTCTTGTCTGCAGGTTCTGGGAAATGGCTGTAACATTCACTGGTCTCAAGCTTCAGGGTTCACTAGGTCGATTTGGCAAAACGACGACTACTGATATAGAAGGTTACATGGAGCTCCCAGATGGGAAGGTGAGTACAGCCTCTGTTCTACAATAATAAAGCTTTTATTTACACATGTTGAAAACATATGTAATGTTTTTACACATATGAAGGCATACTATATATTCTAAAAAGCACTCCCAATAATTAGCAATAACAGATAACTATAATTGTGAATATAATGAACATTTAATTTTTCCTCAAGATTATCAATTTTAATTAATATAGTTCCATGAAATTATCATAACCCACATGCACATATTATTTGCTGGTTTTGTTTTTACTATTATACACACATAAAGTATGCAAGCATTTTGATATATTAATATAGTGGCATACTTGTCACTTTAATTGTGTCATGGAGTTGCAGTGTTTATATTGTTTATCTTTCCCCTCTCTTTTCTTTGCCATGATGCTTCCAGAGGATTTACTGGGTCAAAGGTTAAGTACTGTCTTGTGGCTTTTGTTTTTACTGTCAGATTATTATTCAGCAAGATTGAACAACTTTACGGTAATATCTGCAATACTGCAACTATAATCCATTATTTTTTAAATTAAAATTTAATTAATTTTTACTAATTAATTAATTAATTAATTTTTGTTACATGTATTTCTCCTTCCCCCCTTGACACCCTCCTCCCCGCTCCCATCTCTCTCCTTCACATTGTTGTCTATGGCCATTGGTTATGCATATATGCATTTAAGTCCTTTGGTTTATCTCTTCCCGCTACCCCCACCCCCAACCCATACCCTCTTCCTCTGAGGTTTGTCAGTCTGATCCCTACTTCTATGTTTCTGGGTCTATTTTGTTCATCACTTTATTTTGTTCATTATATTCTACAAATAAGTGAGATCATGTGATATTTGTCTTTCTCTGACTGACTGATTTCACTTAGTATAATACTCTCCAGGTCCCTCCATGTCATCTCAAAGGATAAGGGATCTTTCTTCCTTACAGCTGCATAGTATTCCATTGTATATATGTACCACAGTTTTTAAATCTACTCATCTGTTGATGGACACAATAGTTTCCAGATCTTAGCAATTGTAAATAGTGCTGCTATGAACATAGGGGTGCATATATTCTTTCTGATTGGTGTTTAAGGCTTCTTAGGATATATTCCAAGAAGTGGGATCACTGGGTTAAATGGCAATTCCATTTTTAATTTTTTGAGGAAACTCTATATTGTTTTCCATAGTGGCTGCGCCAGTCTGCATTTCCACCAGCAGTGTACTAGAGTCCCCTTTTCTCCACACCCTTGCCAGTACTTGTTGTTTGATGATTTTAAAAAAATTCTTTGTTTTTCTTTATTGATTTTAGAGAGAGAGGAAAGGAGAGGGAGAGGAAGATAGAAACATCAATGAGAGAGACCACTGATTGGCCACCTCCTGCATGCCCCCACTGGGGTTTTGGCCCACAACCTGGCCATGTACCCTGACCGGGAATCGAACTGGTGACCTCTTGGTGCATGGGTTGATGCTCAACCACTGATCTTCACCAGCTGGGCATTGTCTGATGATTTTTGACAGTGGCCATTCTGGCAGGTGTGAGGTGATACCTCATAGTCGTTTTAGTTTGCATCTCTCTGATGATTAGTGACATTGAGCATTTTTTCATATGTCTCTTGGCCATTTGTATGTCCTGTTCGGAGAGGTGCCTATTTAGGTCCTCTGCCCATTTTTTAATTGGGTTCTTTGTTGAGTTGTATGAGCACTCTATATATCTTGGAAATTAACCCCTTATCTGATGTATCATTGGCAATTATGCTCTCCCATATAGTGGGTTCCCTTTCCATTTTGATGGTTGTTTCTTTTGCTGTGCAGAAGCTTTTTAGTTTGATGTAGTCCCATATATTAATTTTTTCCTTTGTTTCTGTTACCCTAGGCGATGTATCAGTGAAAATTCTGCTGTGTGTGATGTCTGAGATTTTGCTGTCTACATTTATTCTAGGATTTTTATGCATTCACGAGTGGCATTTAAGTCTCTTGTCCATTTTGAGTTTATTCTTGTGTATAATGTAAGTTGGTGGTCTAGTTTCCTTTTTTTGCATGTAGCTGTCTAATTTTCCCAACACCATTTATTAAAGGGACTGTCTTTCTCCATTGTATGCTCTTGCCACCTTTGTCAAATATTAGTTGAGCATAATGTCTTGGGTCAATTTCTGGGTTCTCTGTTCTGTTCTGTTGATCTATAGGCCTGAGGGTCAGGCCCAAGGCTCAAAGCCTTCAGAATCTCGTCTCTGCCTACTGGCTTGCTGGTAGTCTCTGGCTGTTAATGAGCCTCAGGCTGTACTTCTCCAGGCCCGGTGGTGTTAAACTCCCGAGAGAGGGGCAGTTGCTTCTCCCCCAGGCTACAGCTGCTCTGGGAGGGGGCTTTTTGGGAAATATGGCTACTGTCTTGTGGAGGAGTGATTCAGCATAGAGCTCCTGATGGCCTCCTTCCCAGTTCTCTCCCCAGTGCCATGAATCCCCGACTCTCCCCATACAGTTCTAGTCCAGTCCGCCCTCCCTCTTCTGGAGCCCAAGGTAAGGGGCTGCAGCTGTAATTTAGTGCACTGGCCCTTCAGGGAAGTGCCTGTGTTCCCTGCACCTTTCACTACCGGACAAAACCGCTGCTCTGGTGATTTTCTCAGACAGGTGTTATATGGGCGGCTTTCCCTGTTCTGTCACTCTGTGCTGGGGAGCTGGCTTGGGGTTTTAACCCCTGGCTTGTCAGAGGGAACTGCTCACAGCTAAGACAGCTCTCAGCTGCTGCCCGTGGGCACCCAGCCAGTCCTCTTGTGCCCCCGCAGCTCCTACCAGTTTTGATTTGGGGTCCTCTTTATGTCCCTGGTTATAAGGGTTCTCTCCAGCTGTTCTTCAGATGGTTTTTCTAGATGACTTGTCTTTATTTTAGTTATAATTCCAGTTTGGGAGATGGTCTGTATAGTTTCCATTCACTCTATTGCAATTTTGGATCTCCTCAAATTACTTATAATTCCAGAGTATCAGGCTGTTTTCCGCAATATGGGGTGAGAAGTGAGAAAGCCAAATCTTTGCTTCAGTTACACAAACTCCCTCTCTGTTACTTTATTTTTTTAATAGTTAGATTACTTCCTCTCACAAAATTTATAGGCATATTGCCTATAGAATCAGTTCTCCATTAATATTGTATTTGGTTTCTTATTAGGATTAGTATTTGTGATCATCTAAATTATAATCAAATGCCAGTGTACAAATATTACTCTCAGGAACAAATGGTCTAGTTCTCTATCTAGTGGGATATTCTTAATTTGAAGTCATGGTGTGTAGCAAGAAATAAGAAGCATTGGGTGCTGGCTACACTATAGTATATCCAGACTTATAGGATGATCATAACTTATTCCACCTTCAAATTCTGAATACTGTAAGAATTAAGCTACATAAAGATTAATACAATCTTTGTTAAAAACATGGTGTGAGATATATGTTTAAAAGGTTCAGTAGAGTTCGTGTAGATGTAGGGGAGAAAAGAAGTATTTTTAAGTAAGAGAGCCACAAAAGGAAATGTTTAGCATTAGGAATAAATAATCAGATATTTAGAGGGATAATTAGAATAAAGTATTCACGTTGGGAAAGAGTGGGAAGTTAGCTTGAGAAGTGTGGTTAGGTCCTAGTGTATGAGAGGTTTAACAGCCAGGCAGAACTATTACATATTGGAAGAGTAGAGTCGCAAATGAAAGAAGTTATATATAAATTTGGCCACACAATGCCAGGTGAATTAGAGGAAGGGAAATCCAGAGTCAAGGAGACGAATTAGGAAGGAAGATGTTGCCTTCTTCTAAGAAGAGGTGGTAAGGGCCTAGACTTTTCTCAGGACAAATGGGAAAGGAAAGCTGGACATGAATGACATTTCAGAAAAGAATACCCCATAGGCTTTGTTGACTCTTGGTCGCTTTATTCACTGGACAGAAGAAACCAAGTCTAAATAAATACTCTACCACAAGTAGGCTGAAGCTTCATAGTAGTCAAAATAGATAAGAATAGGTAGACAAAGAGGTAGAAAAGACTGAGTGAGGTTGTAAGTTACTCCAGGTGAGAGGAAAGTGGGGATGCAGAATCCTAGAGCGGGCAGGCAGGAATTAGTTTCCCAAAGGGCATTTCATGGAACATTAGCCTGCACAGCAGCTCCATGAAAATGAGAGTTCCTCTTCAAATTCCTTCTTGGTGATTCCTCTTGGTGATTCCCAGTGAATACTTCTGTGTTAAAGTGTCCAGGGAGTCCTAGAGAAAACAAATGTGTTTGACTCTGTTTACCCTAGCATCTGTGTTCTGAGGCAGGGGTAGTCAGAACAGGAGCTTTAGAGCCACTGTGTATGGTTTAGCATCCTGACTCTTCTGAGTAATTTTGGGCATACTTAAATGTTCTATTCTTCAATTTTTTTCCTTTTGTAAAATGGGGATAATAATAGTCAAGACTTCTCCTGGCCCATATGGTTTTATGTGAAGAGAAAAACTCTCTCTCCTGGGAAAATAAAGTGCCTGACTTGCACAACTGGACATGTTATCTCCAATAAATGTACTTAGTTCATGTGGTTCTTAGGATTAAGTAACTTTATGTAAAGTGCTCAAGCAGTTCTTGGTCCAGAGTCAATACTCCATTAGTGTTACGTTTTAGGTAACACATGTTAAATGTCCCATATTTAAAAAGTAGAATCTCATCTATTAAGAATTTTGAACATGCCTCTAACTTTTTACCCAGTAATTCCACTGCTGGATTATGTCCTTAAGAGATATACAAAGAAATATGTAATAGATATGTTTGAAAAATTACCAGCAATATACAGCCTAATCACATAATGAATAGGATGTGTAACCCTCGGAGGAAATACATCAAAATGTGATTAGTGGTTCTTCCTCAGACAGTAAGTTTTCATGTCTATATTTCCTTATATTTTCAGTATTTAAAATTTTTACTTTCATAATCAAGAAAA
The DNA here is from genome assembly GCA_030848825.1 of Tadarida brasiliensis. Taxonomy (NCBI): domain Eukaryota; kingdom Metazoa; phylum Chordata; class Mammalia; order Chiroptera; family Molossidae; genus Tadarida; species Tadarida brasiliensis. The sequence goes on from CM061260.1 coordinate 69,552,076, forward strand.
ATAATCTTTAAAAAATCATTTTTCCCTGCTATTTGAGACATAAATATACACATTTGTCTATCTGAATGTGCATTCCTTCCTTTCTGTACACCTGCCAGGTGCTCTCAGGGACAGAATGGGGCAACATGCTGGTCTGGGAAGCTGGCCTCATCAAAGTTGAGCTCTGTCGAGGTAAAAGTAAGTCTTGTCACCGAGGTCCCATTAACCAGATAGTGCTGGATGAGGGTGAAGTTATCACGATCGGCTCAGATGGATGCGTTAGGGTAAGTTTTCTTGGTACTTGGACAGTAGCATCCACATCTAAGCAGATCACCCAGTTGGTTCTATCATTGTTTTTTGTTGTTTTTGTTAATCCTTACCTGAAGATATGTTTTTCCATTGATTTTTTTAGATGGGGGGGTGGGGGAGAAAATTGATGTGAGTGAGATACATTGATTGGTTGTTTCCCACACAACTTCGACTGACTGGGGCTGGGGATCGAACCTGCAACCCAGGAATGTGCCCTTGTCTGGGAATTGAATCTGAGACTCTTTGGTCCTTGGGCCGATGCTCAAACAGCTGAGCCAAACCAGCCAGGGTTGGTTTTTTATTTCTTGCAAAGGTCACTTTATGAAGGAGATCAGTGGTCATTTACTCCCAGGGCCAACTCATTTTATTTTATTTATTTATTTATTTATTTATTTATTTTATCCTCACCCGAGGACATTTTTTCATTTTCTGTTCAGATAGAGTGGGAGGGAGAGAGAGAGAGAGAAACATCGACGTGAAAGGGACACATTGAGTGGCTGCCTCCCGCACGACCAACCAGGGCCGGGGACAAACTGCAACCGTGGCACATGCCCTTAGCGGGAACCGAACCCGGGTCTCTCTGGACCGCAGGCCGACGCTCTAACCGCTGAGCCAAACCGGCCAGGGCCCAGGGCCAACTCATTTTAAATAATGTTTCTCTTGTGGTAAATATTTGAATTCTAGTCAAAATTAATTTACAGCATCTGATCACTGACATTTTCTGAGGGTATCTTTTGTTATTTTGATTCTACTGTTGAAATAGCAGTTTCAGAAAATGAAAGCCCATGTTAGCACAACATAAACAGTGGACACAGATGTCCCATCAAAATGTCTGATATGAATGGGTAATTTTCTAGGGACAAAAGTGCCAAAAATTTGTTGTGGGTTTTTAAAAAATCTTCACCTGAGGATGTGTTTTTAAAAATTTTTATTTTTTTTAAGAGGGAGAGGAAGAGGGGAGAGAGAAAGATCAATATTAATGTGAGAGAGAAACATCGATTTGTTGCCTCTGGCACGTACTCTCACCAGGGATCAAACCTGCAACCTAGGTATGTGCCCTGACTGGGAATTGAATCCACAACCTTTTGGTGTACAAAACAATACTCCAGCTGACCCAGCCACCTGGCCAGGGCTTGTTACTTATTTTTTACTGAGACTACTAATCAGGAAAATACTCAAAAGGTGAGATGAGAGGGTTTGGCTATGGATGCTTCCCTCTTCTTGTACCTGACACTAGTGAACTCACTTGTCCTCTCCTGTGGACACCATCCTGCCCATAGTGTGTGCTAAGCTGGAACATTGTTCCTCCTGTTTGTGATCACACCTCTGTGTGTGTGTACCCTGTTGTTGCTGACAAACCTAGAGCCTCCTGATTTGTGTTGTGGTCCCCTTGGTACGGATTCCTTCTGGGGACATTCATAAGTGGTAGGGAGTGTTCTCTGGATATTCTTTAGAACATATATTATCAGAAGTAAAACCATTTTTTAATAGTCTGGTCCTTGTTGACACCTTTTGAACTTACTATGTCTAATATATTGTTTATGCCATATCTTCTACAATCTTCCCTCTTACCATAGGCTTTTTGAACTGAAGTATAAATTTTTTACATTTAGCATATTAAATTTAATCTTGTAAGATATTACTCATTATTCTGAGACTATTTTGTGTCCTTATATTATGTCACACAATACATTCACTTATTCCAAGGTATGTCACCCCAAAATGTCAAGCTACCACATGGAAAAAATCCTCAAGAGAAAAATGAAATGTTTCATACAGGATCCCTTCATGGACACTGCTAATTTCTAAGGCTGCTTCCCTTTCCAGAGTCCATCATCATCTCTTCAGTCCTTTACATTATAAATCTCCACCTTACACCCATTAGGAAAAACTTACCCCAACTCCCAGGCATTAGTCTGGCCCTAGCACTTGGGCCTCCTGCCATGAGGCTAATCTATGAAAACTCAGATCCTCCCTGAAGTTACCTTCCCAGCGTCTGAGTTACCGAGTCCAGGACGTGGCAGGGTGTATCAGCAGAACCATGCGCATTGGGCTTTGGCACTTCACAGAGGAAGCCCTCTGAGTCTCTGCCACATGAGGTGAGACTGCTCCTCATCCTTCCTGTAGCGTTCTGGTCTCCTATCCCAAGAACAACAGTGTTTATCTGAATAGTACAGTCTAAATCAATGATGAAGAGAAACACTTTCTAATGAACACATCATCTACATTCATTTTTCTCTGCTTATAATGAAGATGGTGTTTGAATTATTAAGCAATAAGATCTGTTTCCCATCTCCAGGAGCCAACTGGTATATATAAAATAGGACTGATGATGTCTTGCTGAACAAGCAAACCATTTACTCCCAATGGCCTCTCTCTGTGCAGAAGAACGTCAGAAACGTTGAAGCACAGATTACTTTGGGCAAATTAGAATTCTTATTCAGAGCTGTATTTTCTCTCAAATCTATGAATACAAAGGAATGTCTTTTCTGGCTTAGAAAATATAAATTCATAAACTGATGTATGATTACAATATTTTCTTATTAATTTGATAAGATATGGGATTTTGAGACCATAGACACTGCTGATGTTATAGACGAGACTGGATTGCTAGCGATTGAGCCCATCAATGAACTTCAAGTGGACAAGAACGTTAAACTCTACTTCATGATAAAAATGGACGGTGCTGGAAATAACTTTTGGTTGGCTCAGGTAAGTTGCATTCTTCTCTCTTGGCTCTTTTATTATTTTTATTTTTATTAATTTGTTTTTGTTACAGATGTTTCTCCTTTTCCCCCCATTGACATTCTCTTCCCCATCCCCCCCACCCCATCCCCAGCATTGTTGTCTATGTCCATTGGTCATGCATACATGCATATAAGTTCTGTGGTTTACCTCTCCCCCCCCAACCCCCCTCCTCTGAGGCTTGTCAGTCTGTACCCCACCTCTATGTCTCTGGGTCAATTTTGTTCATCAGTTTGTTTAGTTCATTATAGTCCACAAATAAGTGAGATCATGTGATATTTGTCTTTCTCTGCTTGGCTTATTTCACTTAGCATAATACTCTCTAGGTTCTTCCATGTCATCTCAAAGGATAAGAGACCTTTCTTTCTTACAGCTGCATAGTATTCCATTGTGTACATGTACCACAGCTTTTTTATCCACTCATCTACTGATGGACACTTGGGTTGTTTCCAGATCTTAGCTATTGTAAATAGTGCTGCTATGAACATAAGGGTACATATATTCTTTCTGGTTGGTGTTTCAGGTTTCTTAGGGTATATTCCTAGAAGTGGGATCACTGTGTCAAATGACAAAAATCTACTAGACTTAATAAATGAATTTGGCAAAGTAGCAGGATACAAAATTAACATCAAGAAATCGACAGCATTCTTATACACCAATGATGAAATCACAGAAAGAGAAACTAAAAAAACAATTCCATTTACCATCACGGCAAAAAAATTAAGATACCTAGGAATAAACTTAACCAAAGAAGTAAAGGACCTCTTCACAGAAAACTACAAGTCATTGAAAAAATAGAGGAAGGTATAAAAAATAGAGAAAGATATAAAAAAATGGAAACATATACCTTGTTCATGGATTGGAAGAATTAACATCATCAAAATGTCCTTACTACCCAAAGCAATCTATAGATTCAATGCAATCCCCATCAAAATACCAATGATCTATTTCACAGAACTAGAACAAACACTCCAAAAGTTTATATGGAACCAAAAAAGACCCTGAATAGCTACAGCAATCTTGAAAAAGAAGAACAAAGTAGGAGGGATCACATTACCAGATTTCAGGTTATATTACAAAGCCACTGTAATCAAAATAACCTGGTACTGGCACAAGAACAGGCAGATAGATCAATGGAACAGAATAGAGAACTCAGAAATTGACCCAAGACAATATGCTCAGTTAATATTTGACAAAGGTGACAAGAGCATACAGTGGAGTCAAGACAGTCTCTTCAATAAATGGTGTTGGGAAAATTGGACAGCTACTTGCAAAAAAATGAAGCTAGACCACCAACTTACACCATACACGAGAATAAAGTCAAAATGGATAAAAGACTTAAATGTAACTCGTGAATCCATAAAAATTCTAGAAGAAAATGCAGGCAACAAAATTTCAGACATTATACACAGCAGAATTTTCACTGATACAACACCTAAGGCAAGAGAAACAAAGGAAAAAATGAACAAATGGGACTACATCAAACTCAAAAGCTTCTGCAAAGCAAAAGAAGCAACCATCAAAACGGAAAGGGATCCCACTATATGGGAGAACATAATCGCCAATGATGCATCAGATAAGGGGTTAATTTCCAAAATATATAGAATGCTCATAAAAGTCAACAAAAGGAAGACAAAGAACCCAATTAAAAAATGGGCAGAGGAACTAAATAGACACCTCTCCAAACGGGACATACAAATGGCTAAGAGACATATGAAGAAATGCTCAACATCACTAATCATCAGAGAGATGCAAATTTAAACAACAATGAGGTATCACCTCACACCTGTCAGAATGGCCGCCATCAACAAATCATCAAACAAGTGTTGGCGAGGGTGTGGAGAAAAGGGGACTCTAGTACACTGCTGGTGGGAATGCAGACTGGTGCAGCCACTGTGGAAAACACTATGGTGTTACCTCAAAAAGTTAAAAATTGAACTGCCATCTCTTGGTTCTTTTAAAGTTACCTAGACATAAAATTAAAATAGCATTATAATGTATTGTCACTGTAGTTCATTTTACTATTAAGACTACCATTGATACCTGAATGAAGAGTTCCAGAATTTTGGTGTTTAAATGACCTACATTTTATACATAGAAAAACCTATTAGAAGAATTTTTATTATGTTAAACCAACTATAACAACATTGCTTTATTGTGTTCTAAGATATATAGAAATTGATTTAGTTAAATTTCAGTCACACTTGAAACTATATGTAAACTTTTAGTATTGTTTGTCCTTACTTTAAATCATAGGAAGAAAATTTTTTTAATTTAATAGAAGTTCAAAATGATAAGACAAAATTTATTAGGTATTTAATTTTTTAGGATTCCAATGGAGCCATATGGAAGCTTGACCTTAGTTTTTCAAATATTGTAAGTTGCCTATTTTCTTACTTAAAAATTTTTTTATAATAATAAATCTGTTATTCTTCCTTAAAATATACTTTATCTTTCTCCATATTTGATCATTGTTCCCATCAAAAACTTGGTCAAGATATCCAATTCCTGAGAATTGATATTATTTCTTTCTTTCTCTTCTTTTGTAATTATTGTACATTAAAAAGTTCTATATCATAGCAAAATTTACCAAAAAAGTGGCAATGACAATGGCTGACATATAGTGCTTTACAGTTTTTATTTATTTATTTATCGATTGATTGATTGATTGATTGATTTTTAGAGAGAGAGGAAGGGAGAGGGAGAGAGATAGAAACATTGATGAGAGAGAACATCGACTGGCCGCCTCCTGCATGCCCCCCACTGGGGATTGGGTCGACAACTTGGGCATGTGCCCTGACCGGGAATCAAACCAGCGACCTCTTGGTGCATGAGTTGATGCTCAACCACTGAGCCACACTGGCTGGGCGTGCTTTACAGTTTTCATAAACATAAGCCATTTGCATTTATATTACCTCATGTAATCCTCACCACTATCCTATTTAGTAGGCAGGCAGTTGCCATCTCATTTTACTGGTGAAGAAATGGAAACTGGCATTCAAAGTGGCTTGTGCAAAATCACACAGCCATCAACTGTACAGCCAGTACTCTATTTCTTCTAATTCCAAAGTTCAGTGTTCTTTCTAACCTATTATGCTTTTCTTATTTCTCTTCAGATAAAATCACACATATAGTTACAAGGTGCTGTTTGTATTTCTTTAAACTTGACCTTAATTCTATGTTAAGCTATCGTTGAGATCTAATAGAATTTCTGTCTTTTGATGATCAGACACAAGATCCAGAATGCCTCTTCTCCTTCCATTCTGGAGCCGTTGAGGCCGTGGCCGTCTCTCCTCTCACTTATCTTATGGCTACTACTGCCTTGGACTGTAAGTAGGAACTCTTAATGGGAATATAGCTGGCCTTTTTGTTTTGTTTTCAATACAATCTTTTGTATGTATTTGATTAAAAGCATTTGAGAATTTTTCCAAAAGGGAAGCCTCTTAATGCAAGTGAGGTGAGTTTTTTTGGAGGGGAGAGGGCACAAAACACAGCAGCCATGATTACTGTGAGATTACAGTGAGTACACAGTCAGTAAACCACTCATGTAAATGCTGTTCATTTTGGTTTTATCTACACTTGTGCTGTTCTTTTCCTTTCCATTTCCTTTCTTTCTTGTTGACTTATGGAGAATCAGTGTGTTCTCTGCAAGGTGAAATTGATCTACCAGTCAATCATCAGTTGTTTTTTTTTTTTTTTTTTTACTTTAAATAAATTTTTATTTTTCTATTATAGTTGACATACAATATTATATTAGTTTTAGGTGTGCAGCACAGTGATTAGACATGATATAACCTACTAAGTGATCACCCCCATAAATCTAGTACCCATCTGGCACCCTACATGGTTATTACAATATTATTGACTATATTACCTATGCTGTACTTTCACATCTCCATGACTGTTTTATAACTACCAATTTGTACTTCTTAATCCCTTCACCTTTTTTACCCAGTCTCCCAACCCCCTCCTATCTAGCAACCATCAAAATGTTCTCCGTATCTATGAGTCTGTTTCTGTTCTGCTTGTTTGTTTTTCAGAATCCACATGTAAGTTAAATCATATGGCATTTTTCTTCCTTCCTCTAACTCAGCACAATATCCTCTAGGTCCATTCATGTTGCTGCAGATGGCAAGATTTCTTTCTTTTTTATGGCTGAGTCATATTCCATTGTATATATGCACCACTTCTTCTTTATCCATTCATTTATTGATGGACCCTTAAGTTGTTTCCATATCTTGGCTATTGTAAACAATGCTGCAATGAGCATATGGGTGTATATGTCTTTTCAATTTAGTGCTCTGGGTTTCTTCAGATAAATACTCAGAAGTGGAATTGTTGGCCCCTTCTTTGTCTCTTGTTATGTAGCCCTTGGTTTAAAGTCCATTTTGTCTACTATAAGTATTGCTACCCCAGTTTTTTTTTTTTTTCTGCTTCCATTTGTGCTTCTTTTTCCATCCCTTCACTTTTAGTCTCTGTGTGTCTTTCAGTCTGAAGTGAGTCTCTTGTGAACAGCATATTTAAGGTTCTTGTTTTGTTATCTGTTACAACCTCCATATGTCTTTTGATTGTCATTTAATCCATTTGCCTTTGAAGTAATTGTTGATAGATATGTATTTATTGCCATGTTATTATTTATATTTTTAATCTTTTTCTTATTCTTCTTAAAGAAGACCCTTTAACATTTCTTTCATTTATTTATTTTTATCCTCACGAGGACATTTTTGCATTTTTATTTTCAGATAGAGTGGGAGGGAGAGAGAGAGGAAGAGAGAGAGAGAAACATCGATGTGAGAGAGACACATCGACTGGTTGCCACCCGCACGACCCCAACTGAGGCCAGTGACAAACTGCAACCGAGGTACATGCCCTTAGTGGGAACCAAACCCAGGACTCTCTGGTCTGCAGGCGGACACTCCAACCGCTGAGCCAAACTGACCAGGGCTTAACATTTCTTATAATACTCCTTTAGCTTTTTCTTGTCTGGGAAGCTCTTTATCTGTCCTTTTATTCTAAATGATAGCTTTGCTGGGTAGTATAATCTTGGTTGTAGATTCTTGCTTTTCATCACTTTGAATATTTTTGTGCAAATCCCTCTGGCCTGCAAAGTTTCTGTGAGAAATCACCTGACAGTCTTATGGGAGCTCACTTGTAGGTAACTAACTGCTTTTCTCTGGCTGCTTTTAAGATTCTCTCTTTGACTTTAATTTTTGGCATTTTAATAATGATGTGTCTTGGTGTGGGTCTCTTTGAGTTCATCTTGTTAGGGATTCTCTGTGCTCCTGGACTTGTATGTCTATTTCCTTCATTGGGTTAGGGACATTTTCTGTCATTATTTTTTCACATGAGTTTTCAATTCTTTGCTCTTTCTCTTCTCCTTCTGGCACCCTCATAATGCAAATGTTGGTACACTTGAAGTTGTCCCAGAGGCTCCTTAAACTCTCCTCATTTTTTTTTGAATTTTATTTTTTTTGGAGGGTGGGGGTGGATGTTGCTTCCTTATCTTCCAAATCTCTGATTTGATCCTCTGCTTCATCTACTCCACTGTTGATTCTCTGTAATGTAGTCTTCATTTCAGTTAGTGTATTCTTCATTTCTGACTGGTTTATTTTATGTTTTATTTTTTTATCTCTGTGTTTATGTTTCCTATTTCTTTGTTGAAGTTCTCACTAAGTTCATGTACTTATTGAGTATCTTTATAACCAGTGTTTTATTTTTATTTATTTATTAAAATTTTTTTTTCTTTATTGATTTTAAAAAGAGGAAGTGAGAAGGAGAGAGATAGAAACATCGATGAGAGAGAACATCGGTTGGCTGCCTCCTGCATGCCCCACACTGGGGATTGGGCCCACAAGCTGGGCATGTACCCTGACCAAGAATCGAACCAGCGACCTCTTGGTGCATGGGTCGATGCTCAACCATTGAGCCACACCGGCTAGGCGTAACCAGTGTTTTAAACTCTGCATCTATTAGATTGCTTGTCTCCATTTTATTTAGTCCTTTTTCTGTAGTTAGTTCTTTTCTTTCATTTGGTACATGTTTCTTTGTCTCCTCATTTTGACTACCTCCCTGTGTTTGTTTTTATGTCTCAGGTAGAGCTGCTAGTTTCCTGGTCTCGGTAGAGTGGCCTATGTAGTAGGTGTTGTGCAGGGTCCTTTGGCACAGCCTCCCCATTCACCCAAGCTGGACACTCCAACTGTGCCCCCTGTGTGGGCTGTGTACACCCTCCTGTTGTAGTTGAGCCTTTATTGCTGTTGGCACCTCAATGGAAGGTATTTACCCCCAGGCCATTTGGCTGTGGAGACTGGCTGTGACCACCATGGGATCAGTTGTGCAGGGGCCGACCTCACAGAACTTCAGTGGGACCCTGGTGCCTGCTGAGTCCACCCGTTGAGTGTGTTTTCATGGAGGAGGTTGGGTGATGCTTTGACATGGTCTGAAGCTGTCCACTGGGTGCACTGGCTCTGGGGACTCCTGGGAGGTGAAGGTCAAGGTCAGCCCCTACCTGTAACCTGCCTGGGGCCACCCAGCATGAGCTATATAATGACCTGTGGATGGCTGCTACTTGTGCTGGGTTTGGAGGTGCCCAGGAGAGGCCAAGCTCAGAACCAAAGCCAGTTGCCACTAGTGCTGGGCCTGATTTTAGTGAGAGGTATACAGCAAGGGCAAGGCCAGATATTGCTTGTTTGAGAGATTTTAGGAAAGTCTGAAACATGAGCCAAGACAAGCCATTTATATGGAAAATCCACTGGAAATGGCTTGGGTTGGGTCTCAGGGAATCACCAGGGTGGGGCAAATGTTGACAAGTAGATGGAGCCTCAAATATGGTGCTTGCCTGCTGGCTCTCTGGGGCATGGGGTCAGAAAGGAACAATAGCCTCTGCTAGCACTTCTGTCTGGGAGAAAGCTGTCCCTCCAGCTCTCACCTTGATGCTGGACAACTCAGTTCCTTCCTGTGTGTCCCTGGTGCCCCAGTGCTAGAGCACAGAGCAAGTGAGTCTGAGTAAGTTTGTGTGTGGGCCCTTTTAGAGGAATGCCTGGGACTCCAGGAGCCCTCCTTCTTATTCAGGCACATTCCAAGCTGTTTGTTTTTTTTTTTTTTATCCTCACCTGAGGACATTTTTGCATTTATCTTCAGATAGAGCGGGAGGGAGAGGGGGGAAGAGAGAGAGAAACATCGATGTGAGAGAGACACATTGACTGGTTGCCACCCACACGACCCCAACTGGGGGGCGAGGGGGAGACAAACTGCAACCGAGGTACATGCCTTCAGTAGGAACCAAACCCTGGACTATCTGGTCTGCAGGCCAACGCTCTAACCACTGAGCAAAACTGTCCAGGGCTTTACAAGCTGGTTTTTATGGCCAGAAGTTATGAGGACTTTGCTTCCTGGCACTGAAAACCTGGGCTGGGAGGCCTGCTGTGGAACTGGGACTCCTTGTTCCTTAGAGGGTTCTCTGAAGCTGAGATATCCATCACGATTTTTATCCACCACACATGGATATGGGACCAGCCCATTCTGAGTCTCTGCCCTCTTCCCAGTTTTGATGTGGCAGTTTCTTTATATTCTTAGTTGTAGGACTTCTGTTTAGCTGGATTTCAGGCAGTTCTGAATGATGGTTTTTCTGTAGTTTAGTTATAATTCTGATGTGGCTGTGAGAGAATTTCAGTACCACATTTACTTACATCCCCATTCTAACCAGACTCCCAGTTGTCTTCTTTATTACTCATGTTTATATTACCCAATTGCGGGTATACACAGAAATTCTTGACTAAAAAAAGGTTATTGGATTATCAGTTGATTTAGTTATTTGTGAAATTTCTTTTTTAAAATTAATTAATTTATTTTTGTTATAGATGTTTCTTCTTTTCCCCCGACTGACACCCTCTTCCCCACTCCCGTCCCTCTGCTTCAAAGTATTGTTATGTGCACTGGTTATGCATATATGCATATACATTCTTTGGTTTACCTCTTCCTGCCCTCCCCCCACCCCCTTCCTCTGAGGTTTGTCAGTCTGATCGCAAATTCCATGTCTCTGAGTCTATTTTATTCATCAGCTTATTTTGTTCATTTTATTCCACAAATAAGTGAGATCATGTGATATTTGTCTTTCTCTGATTGACTTACTTCGCTTAACGTAATATTCTCCAGGTCCCTCCATGTCCTCTCAAAGGATAAGAGATCTTTCTTCCTTACAGCTGCATAGTATTCCATTGGATATATGTACCACAGCTTTTGTATCAACTCATCTACTGATGGATACTTGGGCTGTTTCTAAATCTTAGTGATTGTAAATAGTGCTGCTATGAATATAGGGGTGCATATATTCTTCTGATTGGTGTTTCAAGCTTCTTAGGATATATTCCTAGAAGTGGGATCACTGGGTCAAATAGTTCAATTTTTAATTTTTTGAGGAAACACCATATTGTTTTCCAGAGTGTCTGTACCAGGCTGCATTCCCACCAGCAGTGTACTAGAGTCCCCTTTTCTCCACACCCTCGCCAGCGCTTAATGTTTGAGGATATGTTGATGGCAGCCATTCTGGCAGGTGTGAGGTGATACCTCATTGTTGTTTTTATTTGCATCTCTCTGATGATTAGTGATGATGAGCATTTTGTCATATGTCTTTTGGCCATTTGTATGTCCTGTTCAGAGAGGTGTCTATTTAGGTCCTCTGCCCATTTTTTAATTGGATTCTTTGTCTTCCTTTTGTTGTTGTATGAGTACTCTATATATTTTGAAAATTAACCCCTTATCTGATGTATCATTGGCAATTATGTTCTCCCATATAGTGGGTCCCCTTTCCATTTTGATGCTTGTTTCTTTTGCTGTGCAGAATCTTTTGAGTTTGATGTAGTCCCATGTGTTCATTTTTTCCTTTGTTTCTCTTGCCTTAGGTGTTGTATCAGTGAAAATTCTGCTGCATGTGATGCCTGAGATTTTGCTGCCTACATTTTCTTCTAGGATTTTTATGGATTCACGAGTCACATTTAAGTCTTTTATCCATTTTGAGTTTATTCTTGTGTATGGTGTAAGTTGGTCTAGTGTCATTTTTTTTGCATGTAGCTGTCCAATTTTCCCAACACCATTTATTAAAGAGGCTGTCTTTACTCCATTGTATGCTCTTGCCACCTTTGTCAAATATTAATTGAGCATAATGTCTTGGGTCAGTTTCTGGGTTCTCTGTTCTGTTCCATTGATCTACATGCCTGTTCTTGTGCCAGAACCAGGTTGTTTTGATTACAGTGGCTTTGTAGTATAGCCTGATATCTGGTATTGTGATTCCTCCTACTTTGTTCTTCTTTTTCAAGATTGCTGTGGCTATTTGGGGTCTTTTTTGGTTCCATATATACTTGGTTGGTATTTTGATGGGGATTGTATGGAATCTATAGATTGCTTTGGGTAGTATGGATATTTTAATGATGTTAATTCTTCCAATCCATGAACAAGGTTATGCTTCCACTTTTTTGTATCTTCCTCTATTTCTTTTTTCAATGTCCTATAGTTTTCTGCCAACAGATCCTTTATTTCTTTGGTTAGGTTTATTCCTGGGTATCTTAATTTTTTTTGTTGCAATGGTAAATGGGATTGTTTTTTTAGTTTTTGTTTCTGAGTGTTCATTATTGGTGTATAAAAATGCAAACAATTTCTGGGTGTTGATTTTGTAACCTGCTACTTTGCCAAATTCATTGATTAAATCTAGTCATTTTTTGATGGAGTTTTTAGGGTTTTCTATGTGCAATATCATGTCACCTGCAAATAATGACAGTTTCACTTCCTCCTTTCCAATTTGGATTCCTTTTATTTATTTTTCTTGTATGATTGCTGTGTCTAAGACTTCCAGTACTATGTTGAATAAGAGTGGTGAAAGTGGGCATCCCTGTCTTGTTCCTGTTAAGAGAAATGCTTTTAGTTTTGCCCATTGAGTATGATGTTGGCTGTAGGTCTTTCATATATGTTCTTTATTATGTTGAAGTATGATCCTTCTATTCCTACTTTGTTGAGAGTTTTTATCAAAAATGGGTGCTGGGTTTTGTCAAATGCTTTTTTAGCATCTATTGATATGATCATATGATTTTTTTCTTTCATTTTGTTTATGTGGTGTATCACATTTATTAATTTACAAATATTGTACCAGCCTTGCATCCCTGGGATAAATCCCACTTGTTCGTGGTGTATAATTTTGTTTAATATATTGCTGGATCCAATTTGCTAATATTTTGGTGAGGATTTTGGCATCTATGTTCATCAGGGATATTGGCCTATAATTTTCTTTTTTTGTAGTGTCTTTATCTGGTTTTGGAATTAGGATTATGCTGGCCTCATAAAAAGAGCTTGGAAGTCTTCCTTGCTCTTGAATTTTTTGGAATAGTTTGAGGAGAATAGGTGATAGTTCTTCTTTGAATGTTTGGTAAAACTCCCTGTGAAGCTATCTGGTATAATTTCTTGTTATAATGCTCAACATGTGAAGTGAACAAAGGTTGTTTAAAAGGGGATTATATATACATTTGTTTCTTTTAAAATTCTTTTTATAGGCTTTATTCGAATCTATGATTTTGCTAGCTGTACTCCTTTGGCTCATGTGAAATTCAAACAAGGAGGCACAGCCCTTGCTTGGGTACCTCGAGTGGTAAGTTTATTATAATGAACTTCTACCAGATTTTATTAATAAATATAGTATATCAGTGCTATTTCTTGGAAATACAAGTATTTTCTGATTCTGAATTTCAGAGGAGAATAAAAATTTTAAGTTAGTTCATTATCTTAGAATGTGATGGATATCATATCATGACCTTGCTATTATTGTGATTTTGGTCCTATTTTAATGAAAATCTTTTCTTTTCTTTTTTTAAATCCTCACCCAAGGATATTTTTCCATTTATTTTTAGAGAGAGTGGAGGGAAAGGAGGGAGAGAGAGAGGGGGGGAGAGAGAGAGAGAGAGAGGAGCATCCATATGAGAGAGACACATCAATTGGTTGCCTCCCGAATGACCCTGACCAGGGCCCAGGATGGAACCTGCAACCCAGGTACATGCCCTTGACTGGGAATCAAACCCGAGACCATTTGGTCCATGGGAGGACGCTCTTAACCACTGAGCCAAACCAGTCAGGGCTGAAAATCGATTTTTATGCCACCTGCAGATTAGTAGCAGTTTCATGGTACAAAGTAGTTACCCAACAGAACTTTTTGTATATATCCTCTATCTGCCTGGCTCAGATTGCATTCATTCTGTTTATGTTTCCAGCATGCCTACTAGGTGCTGGGCCTTGTTCTGGATAGCAATGAACAAAGACAACAATACTTGCTGTTCTTGCACCTTACACTGTGGTGGGAAACAGGAGGCAGAGACAGATAATACACAAATAAGTAAAATATGTGATATGTTAGATAATGGTAAGAGCTATAGAAGAAAATTAGACAGAGACAGGGAGTTGTTCTAGTTATCTATATCTGTGCAACAAACTATCACAAAATGTAATGGTATAAAACAGCAATCATTTTATTTTGCTCACATACTCTGTAAATTGGGAATTCAGACAGGTGACAGCAGGGATGGGTTATCTCTGCTTCATGGTGTCTGGGACCTCAGCTGGGAAGATTTGAATGGTTTGGTCCTGGAATTATTTAAAGGCTTCTGGATTCCAAATCTGGCTGGGCTAAGCTGGGATGTTAGCAGGAGTGCTTACCTAATAGCCCCTCCATATGGCTTGGGCTTCATTACAGCGTTGTTGTCTCAGGGCAGTCACATACTTCTTACACAGCAGTTCAGGCCTCCAAAATCTAGGGTCCCAACAAACAAGGCAGAAGCTGCTGGCCTTCCCAACCTCGGAAGTCACATAATGCCACTTCTGCCATACTCCAGTGGGTGAAGCCGTCATCTAGATTAAAGGGGGAGGAACTTAAACCCCATCTCTCCATGGGAGGCATGTCTAAGAATTTGCAGCCATGTTTTTAAAATGTCATGGGAGAGAAACATCTGTAACAAAAATAAATTAATAAAAAAAATTTACCATAAAAAAAAAAAGATGATTATATAGCCTGGCTGGTGTGCTCAGTGGATTGAGAGTCGTCCCATGGACTGAGCCGTTCTGGTTTGATTCCCAGTCAGGGCACATGCCTGGATTGTGGGCTCGATCCTCAGTAGGGGGCGTGCAGGAGGCAGCCGACCAATGTTTCTCTCTCACATTGATGTTTCTATCTCTCTCTCCCTTCCTGTCTAAAAAATCAATTAAAATGTCTATATATTTTTTAAATGAAAAAAATAAAAATAAAATGTCATTGTAGTATTTTGGGAATGTTTTATCCTTACTGTTTTGGGTTGAAATAAAAAAATGTTCCAGGCTCAAAGTAGATGTGGAGATGGCTAGAATGGAGGGGAATATCATGATGGGATTAAGGTTGGAAGGAGAATGTAGGCCAGGGAATAGAGGCAGAACAATGATTAGGCTAGAAGAAGTAGACACCACAGCAAATTTGGATTGCCAAACCTGACTCACTCCCTATTCTCATCTATTTACACTCTTACTGAAGTCTTTAAAATACAGCCCAAGTAAAAGAATCATTTATTCAGATGGTTGTGTGATGTGTATAGAGTGTTTCCCATTTTAGCTTTACATCCAAGTAATGATCATATGGATATTATACTAGAATTGAAATGCCCTTCTCCATACTCCCTTGCCTTCTGGAAAACTCCACTCCACATCATTCATGACAACTCAGCTCAGGTCAGACATCATCATCTCCTCTGCATAGCCCTTTGTGACCCCACCTTCAAATACAGCTAAGTGCTCCTTCCTCTGCTATGTGTTTGTTTGTTGAAGATTGTGTATATAGTTCTTTTACAGAACATAGCACAAGATACTAAGATGATTTGCTTTATTGTCTATCCTTCCCACAGATTTTTCTTTATGGTGACAACCGTACCTATTCTTCTTTGTACCTCCAGTGCCTCTACAGTTACTGGTACATTTGGAGACTTAGTAAATGTTTGTTGAATTAACAACATTCAACTGGAATTGGATGGAGTACAGTTTTCTTTTCCCAATATTTTAATAATTGCCTGGCCTTAGGGATAATCACTCTGCTCTAAAGAATACCAGGGCTGCCCAGTCGGGTGGCTCAGTTGGTTGGAGCATTGTCACGTGCACCAAAAAGGTTGTGGGTTCAATTCCTGGTCAGGGCACATACCTAGGTTGTGGGTTCAATCCCCAGTTGGGGCACATATGGGAAGCAAGCGATCAATATTTCTCTCTCACACCAATGTTTCTCTCTCTCTCCCTCCCTCCTTCCCTTCCTCTCTCTCTAAAATCAACAAACATATTCTTGGGTGAGGATTTTAAAAAAGAATACCAGGGCTATCACCCTTCTCTTGAATACCTTTTATGGTTAACAGATTTAGCACATTCAGACATTGCTAGATTTATATCTCCAGTCCAGACTTTTCCTCTAAGCTGCAGACTATAGGTCATCTCTATTTTGAGATCTCCAGGGGACCTCAAATTCAACATGGCCAAGACTAAGTTAATGATTTTCTGTTTGCCCCCAGCTAACCCTCCCACCAAAACAATGATAGCAACAAACACACATCTGACTCCCTTCCAGTGTTGCCTGACTCAGGATATGTCATATTCATCCTTGACACCTCCCTCTGCCTTATTCCCCATACCCAGTCATTACCAATAGGGCCATTATACTTCTTACTAAAATGTGTTGATATCCTTCATCTCCACCACATCACCTCAGACCAAGTGACCACAATCAGTGTCCTAGAGTATGGCAGCCGTCACTTCAAAGGGCTCCCCAGAGGCCTCCCTGCATCCCATCAGGCCATCTCAGATCTACCTTTGAGATGGCAGTGAGGATGACTTTTCTGAAGTAGCAAATCTGATCATGTCACTTCCTACTCCCAGCCCCCAGCTAAAAACCTTTTGATGACTTCCTGCTACTCTTGGGATAGATTACGCCTAATGTGACATGCAAGGAACTTTGTTGCTGCTTATCTCCCTCTCCAGCCTCTTGTAGAAGCACTGCTCCCTCACTCCGTCTGCTCTAGTCAAATTATAACTTTCATCCCGAGTTACTTTCTTTACTGTCCCATGACCTTTGCACAAGCTGCATCCTTTCCCAGGAGTGCTTCTCCCACTTTCCTGTTGGTTAATTCCTGGGCCTTTCTCTGATCTCAGCTCCACCATCTCTTCCTTCAGTAAGTCTTCAGTCTAGGTCAGCTTTCTTTGTTATATGCTGTCAGAGAAGATGTTTCTTTCCTTTAGCATGTTTTTCGGTTCATAATTCCTTACTCATTTGTGTGATTGATTGTCTGTCCTCCCCACTAGACCACAAATTCTGTGAAACCAGGGACTGAGGCTGTTTATGCTCACTCTCGAGCTGCTGGGGATAGTTGCCTGACATGGAGTAGACAGACCCTCCACCAACATTCGCTCATCGAGTGTCTGAATTGCCACTGTTTACCCATCTCATAGTCAGCAGTGACAGGATCTGTCCTAGAATAGCTGGACGTTACCAGAAAGTGGTAGAAGGAATCACTAATGAACAGCCAATGTTAAATAACTTAAGTCTAAATAAATAGAGAGGTAACATAATACAACTTTCCTACTCAACTAATTTCAGATTTCTTGCATTTAATTTTTGTCTAAGGTAAGCTACACTGGAGCACATATTATTGTAGGATTTGAAGATGGGGTTATTCGAGTTCTTGAACTTTATGATCCAAAAGGGCTCACAATTTTTGCAGGACGGAAGAAATATCTGGACGCAGATCTTCATTTGATACATGTTTTCAAACCCCATACTGCTCATGTCACTGCTTTAGCTTTTGAACGTGATGGAGAAATTCTAGCTACAGGGGTAAGTAGTAGATTTCTTTTTGTTTCCTATTGAACTTTGATGGTTAACCTTACCTTATTAGTCTTCTTACTTAATGATGCCTTATAGGTGATACTCATTTCTGAGAACATATCCATATTTTCTTTCTTTGTATTCATATTCTTTCAGCATGGTCTGTGTGTGATATTTAGAAATATTCTTACAAATTGAGTTCTAATGCTTATTTTAAATTAATAGAAACTTTCAGCTGGAAATTATGCAAGATAAATCAATACTTTATAACATAGGTATATTCTTATACAGAACTGCCATAAATGAAGAGAATGACTATGTTAATTCTTTGTACATTAATAGGTGAACATTGGCATTGGGGAATTTTTTTTCTGAGTTCATCTTATGTACAGATATGGTGATTGTTTTTTCAGAACCACATACTGGAACACATGGTTTGTGAAGTGTTTTCATGGGGGGAATGAAGTAAATATTTGAAATAAGAATTTTCCCAGAATAATTTGGGCTATGTGATCTTTGTAGGTATAAGTGTACATGAGGTGTAAGTGTACAGTGGATATACTATAGCTATTAAATGCTTCTTTGTACTCGGTGGAATGGATTTTATAATAATATACATTTGGCTGATATTTCTCATTTTCTCAGAGTAAAGATAAAACTGTGTTCTTCTTTGAAGTGGAAAAGAATTATAAACCAATTGGTTATATTACTACTCCTGGACCTGTTTGCCAGTTACAATGGTCCCCGGTCTCTCATGTAAGTAATTATCATTTGTCTTCATGGTTAAATGCTTATATCTTAATTATACATAACAAAGTGATCTGATAGGTAGAAAATAGCAGGTGCAGTTATTAGCCCACCTCTGGGTCCTGCACTGAGGGACCAGGATGCTACTTAGCTTGGCTGTTAGTACATCCTCAGGAGTGCCACATTCTCCTCACTACCTCCTCTTCCTCACATACTCTAATTAGTTGGCTACAGTCCCCTCAGAAAGCACTGGGTTGAATCAGGTTTTGCTTCAACAATGGTGCCTTAGCTAGATACACAATATGTCAGAATATGTTGACTTGGGTCTGTCAGTCCTTCTGACATTCGGAAGTTCTGTTCTAAGATCTGAGTTTACTTGTTCTCATCTTTATCTCTTGACTTCTCTTCTGCCCCCATTCCACCTCCATTTTATCTTCTAATCCTCCATTGCCTCTTTCCTAAAAAGTCATGATTTAGTACTGATTACTAATCTTGTTTAATACCTATAATTTCCCTAAGTTTGAGCATAGGATAATTCAGTCATCTGAATAGTGATTGAATGTCTAAACCAGGCATTGTACTAGGTTCCAGGATAATAATAATACTGATGAACTGCATAGAAATGATTTTAGGATTATTGGGTTAACATCTATAATCTGTTTTAAGATCTTCTAAAGAAAAAGACTATAAAATATATAGTAGTAGTATCGAGAAAAACATCTTTTAAAATGAACAATGCTCATTGGTTTTTAAAATTCATTTATTTATTTTTCAATTACAGTGACATACAATTTTATATTAGTTTCAGGTGTACAACACAGTAATTACACATTTATATAACTTATGAAGTGATTCCCTGATAAATCCTAGTACCCATCTGACACTATACATAGTTATTACAATATTATTGACTATATTCCCTATACTATACTTTACATCCCTCTGAGTATTCTGTAACACCAATTTGTACTTCTTAATTCCTTCACCTTTTTCACCCATCACCCAATCCCCTCCCCTCTGGAAACTCTCAAAATGTTCTTTGTATTATGAGTCTCTTTCTATTCTGCTTATTTTGTTTTTTATTTATTTTTGTTAAAAAATTTTTTTTTCTTTATTGATTTTTAGAAAGAGAGGAAGAGGGAGAGAGATAGAAACATTGATGAGAGAGAACATCGATTGGCCGCCTCCTGCATGACCCCCACTGGGGATTTGGCCCACAACCTGGGCATGTGCCCTGACCAGGAATTGAACCGGCGACCTCTTGGTGCATGAGTCAACGGGCAACCACTGAGCCACACCAGCCGGGCTATAGCCTTTGTTTTAAAGTCCATTTTGTCTGGTATAAGTATTGCTACTCTAACTTTTTATTCTGTTTCCATTTTCTTTTTCCATCCCATTACTTTCAGTGTGTGTGTGTCTTTCAATCTGAAATGAGTCTCTTGTGAACAGCATATGTAACAGTCTTGTTTTATTATCCATTCAGCCACCTTATGTCTTTTGATTGGAGCATTTAATCCATTTGCCTTCAAAGTAATTATTGATTGATATGTATTTGCCTTGGGAAGCTCTTTATCTGTCTTTTGATTCTAAATGATAGCTTTGCTGGGTAGAGTAACCTTGGTTGTAGGTTCTTGCTTTTCATCACTTTGCATATTTTCATGCTAATCCCTTCTGGCCTGCAAAGTTTGTGTTGAGAAATCAGCTGACAGTCATGATTATTTTTTAAATCCTCATCCGAGGATATGTTTTTATTGATTTTAGAGAGAGAGGAAGGGAGAAGAGAGAGAGAAAGAAACATCGATGTGAGAGAGAAACATTTATTGACTGTCTTGACTGCCTTGTATGCACCTCGACTGAGGATCAAACCTACAATCTGGGAATGTACCCTGACCAGGAATTGAACCTACCACCCTTTGATGTATGGGACAACACTCCAGTCAACTGAGCCACACTGGCCAGGGCAGCTCCCTGTATTTTAACACACACACACACACACACACACACACACACACACACACACACACATAGACTTTGCTAATATTTTATTAAAGATTTTTACGTCCAAGTTGTGAACCCTGGGAAAGAAAATACCTACTAAGAAGGGCTCCTGGTGGCTAACTGGGCTCAAATTTAAAACAACAACAACAACAACAACACAGAGCCTAGCAGCTATTTCTACACAGGGGCCTCTCATGCAAACTGGTGCCAAGTTGCATCTGCAGCTCCCATTCCTGTCCTTTATCCTCTACCCCATCTTCCTTGTTGGCTCCATACCCACCTTTAGATGTCGTAATGTGCAGATCTCTCAGACATATTTGTGTGTTGAGCAGGAAATCCTTTGTTGAATTATAGCTGTCCAACTTGTAACTTTAAGGGGAGAGACCTGGAGGTCCTCTCATGGTGCCATTCTACTGACATCACCCTATAGAATGATTTCATTTGTGGCAACATTTATATACTATTTTTATGATTTGAAACTCATAAAATTAAGATAAAAACACTGCTCCTTTGATCTTATTCAGCTATATCACCTTCTCTTTATATTGCTGTCATCTTCTGATCACCTGGTCAATCCCGCCCTTTAATTAAAATTTTGAGAATATGATTCACTTTCTCTTCAAAGTCCAAGCAATTATTCTGAATGATATTAATATCATGTGCATAACTGATTGAACAGGCTCAGCCTCTGAGCTTCTTGACTTCATTTTCCATGATCTTCACAGCTCATCCACACACGTTCACAGCCACCCACTGGGCACTGTCACTGTGAGTTTATTAGTCTTCTAGGGCTTCCATAACAAAATACCACAGTCAGGGTTGCTCAAGCTACAGAAATTTATTTTCTCACAGTTCTTTAGGCAAGATCAAGGGCTGACAGGTTTACTTTCTTCTGAGGCCTCTCTCCTTGTCTTGTAGATGACCACTTTCTTACAACGTCTTCCTCACATGGTCATTCCTTTCTGTCCTAATGGTCTCTTCCCATAAGGACACCAGTCTCATATTGGATTAGACTCAGTGGTTCTCAACCTGTGGATTGTGACCCCTTTGGGGGTCGAATGACCCTTTCACAGGGGTCGCCTAAGACATAACAGTAGCAAAATTACAGTTATGAAGTAGCAACAAAAATAATTTTATGGTTGGGGGTCACCACAACATGAGGAACTGTATTAAAGGGTCGTGGCATTAGGAAGGTTGAGAACCACTGATTAGAGCCTGCCCTAATGACCCCCTTTTAACATTATTATTTGCTTTAAGGCTCTATCTCCAAATACAGTCATATTCTGAGAGCTAGAGGTTAGGACTTCTATATATGAATTTTGTAGAGTGATGCAATTCAGAACACAACAACTTGTAAGACCTCAACCTTAAATGTCAAATATTTAAATATCTCACATTCTGACCTCAACCCCTCTTTCTTCCAGTCTGTTCAGTTGGCTACTTCTGTTCTACTTGTTCTCTGGTGTCACAGGAACCTCTTGTTCATTCACCATTTACTTTCTCTAACTCATTAGTTCATTCTTGTCTTAACTTTCTTTCGTGTCCAACTCAAATTTCATGATTATTCATTTCAATAAGGATAAATAACACTCTTCCAAAGCTTTGATCTTCCTGTCCCTCTGTGTTTTCTTCATACCTATATGGCAAAAATGTATCTGTGAATGTCCCCAAATGATTTATATTTGCCTGCAGTGATCAGTCAAGGACATCTAGAGATAGTCATGCATCAGAGAAGGTCAGGTCCTTCAGAATTTAGTGATTCAAATGGCCTTAAAACAGTCCATGGATGGTTCAGAAATCCTGTAGCATTGCTCTTACCAACTTCATCTCTCACCCACAATGACCATTTTAAAACTTCTCCTCTCCTCAAAACTTCAAGCCTCCCACTATCACTCTCTCTCATTCTCAGCATGCCTTATTTCAGAGAAAAACTAGGAGCTCTCAGATAGGAACTCCTTCCCACTACCAAACATAAAATCCTGTTACCTCTGCTTCCACCTGCTCCTCTTCCCTCTTTTACTGTAGACAAAACTGTCTTCCTTCCTACACTTCTGCCTCTTGACCTTTGGATTCTACTCTTGCCTACTTTTTTTTCAAGATTTCACAGCATTTTCTCTTTTTCTGTCATATAAATTTAACCTTACCTATTTACTGGTTCATTTCCACTAGTATTTAAATATGTTATAAAGTCTGTCCCATTTACAAAAAATAAATAAATTTCCTGACATCATATTCTCCTCCAACTACTGCTCAATCTTTCTTCTTCTGGTTTTCTCAAGAGGACTATTCCCACAAATTTTATTTTATTTTATTTTCTTACATCCCACTATCTCCTTTATACTCTCTTACCAGTTTCTAATCTCATTCCACCAAATCAGCTCTTCTAAAGACACCAGTGATATCCACGTAACAGTTTTATTTCTTCTCTTTCTTGATCTCTTAGCTTCATTTGATCCTATTAACCCTCATTTCCTTTTTGAAATACCATCTCCCTTTGACTTTTGTGACGTTTTGCTCTCATGGTCTCTCTCCTGCGTCTTGTAATAATTATTCCTTCTCAGTCTCTGTCACCCAGCCATTGAGTGCTGTTTCCTTAAGGCTCAGTCCCAGTCTGTCCTCTCACTCTGTTCTCTTGACCTAGGTGATGCCATCCAAGCCCACAGCTTTCTTATAAGACGAAAGTACTTCGGGATATTTGCACATGGTATTTCCTTTACATAGCATATTCCCTCAGATGCTCCCCTAACTCATTTGTGTAATTATTTTCTACTAATCTTTCATCTGAAGCATAGGTACCACCTTCTCAGGAAGCTTTGCACAACCTTCTTGCTCTCCTGGCACCTCTGCCACACTTGTTGCCATTATAATTTACACTTATTTATATAATTTGTTAAATGATAGGCTCTCCCATTGGAAGTAAACTCTATAATGGCAGAGACTATACCTTTTTGTTTTCTTATTATAATTTTACCCCTAGCACTTTACAAAATGCTGAGTACATGGTAGATATATAATAAATAACTGTCAAATAAAGTAAAGGAATAAACATTTTGAATAAAGTGTCTATGGAACATCAAGATGGGGATTTGCCATATGTGGTTAAATAGATGATTTTGGAACCCCAGAGAGAGGTCAGGGATAGAGAGAATAATTTGGAATTTAATTGCATGTCAGTGGTAAAGAAGCCTTAAGTTGTCTATAAGAATTTCCCAGGGAACATTTATGAAGAGAGAGGAGAAGAGGAAAGAGGACAAAAACCTTGAGAACATTTATGTTTTATGAACTCAGGCTGATAGAGAATGATCCATCAAAGGAAACTGAGAGTATACATGCTGTTCACACACTGCAGATTTTCCCTTGGCATTCCTAATTTTCATATTCTGCCCTATAGGCTAACATGTTTCACAACCACATTTTTGGCTCAGAAAATCTGTATGGCACCTATAAGGGAAACAAATCTAAATCTAATTTTAACATTTAGCTTATTAATTATAATAATATAATAATTAGTATTAATTATGTATAGTGATTAATAAGATTGACTTATGAATAATAACTGCAATGAGGAATTACGTATACTTCAAAAATGGTTAGTATTCACAGTAATTATATTTTCTCTGGTTTGTAATCTTTTTGAACTGTGCTTCTAAATATTTGCCTAAATGTAAATGATATGTTTACTCTTTCTTTTTTAGCCTGACAGTACTTTACTGATTATCTGTGAGAATGGCTATGTCCTTGAAGCTCCATTTCCAACCATAAAGGAGGAAGTGGAGGATCGCGATTTAGTTTCCTATGAAATCAAAGACATGTGCATAAAATGTTTCCATTTCTCAAGTGTCAAATCTAAGATTCTGGTATGAGATATCCTTGAAGCATTATCTTCTAACATTTTTTTTTCTTTGTAGAATATAAAATATCCTCCGTTAAGTGCTGGGAAAATGCAAAGAAGAATAAGACATAGGCCCTGTATTTGAAGGCAGTAGTGACTAGATACTAAAATTGCTGTGTGAAGAAAAGAATTTTAGGGGCATACAGAGAAAGGAATATATGATTCTGATGGAAGGATGAAAGGAGGTAAAGGATGACTATATGGAGGTGACATCCAGTACTTAAAGAATGAGAATTTTGAAAGGTTGAAAATGGGCAGGAAGGCAGTAAAAGCCGGGAGAACATCCTGAGGGAATGCAGACTTGGCTTTGGTGTTTGGGGGAAATGAAGAATGGACTGGTGAAACAGAGGGATGCAGTTTGTGGTGGGATGTGGCAAGTCTGTGACCAACACATGGGACTCCTTAGATACAAGCTAAGATGTTTCCATGTATTTCTTAGACCATTGGAATCCATTGTAAGTTTTTGAGGAGGAGATTGATGCAATGAGATCATGTGAATTAGGAAGATAATTCTGAGAATAAAGAGGTAAAAGATGGGAGGTAGGGATGCCAGTGTTTGTGGCCTTTTGCAATTGCCAGTTGATAGATGTTGAGGGTCTAAATCACAGTTTTACTAATGATAGAAACACTTCCCTCATAGACTTTTTCATTCTGTTCCCAGAAAGGGGACCTGGCCTGCCTACAGCCAGCCGGTAGTGTATGGGTTCTTGACTTCATGTAGGAAAAATTTCACAACATGGGTCCAGGTGAATTTTAGAGGATGTTTATTAAAGTTGGGGACAGTGAAGCAAGAAAGGGCTAGGGAAATGAGCCTAGGCTGGTCCGTTTTGGCTCACTAAGAAGTCAGAAAAAAAGGGGGCCTCGGGGACAGGTATAGGAGTTTTCCCAGGACGAACTGCCGCTGCCCATTGCTGCCCTGGTGGTCCCTTAGAGCTTGGGAGATGCCTGCCTGTGGGGGAAGAAATGGGGAGGAGGAGGAGAAAGGTGTGGGTATTTAGGGGAGGATCTCAACAGAATATTCATTAATTTTATGCTGATATGTCAAAATGAGATTATTCCTTTAACTTCATCCCTGAGTAGGGTAATTTATGTTTGGTTGGCGAGAAGTGCAAACCATCTACTCTTAAGCGTCCTTGGTTTAGGGATGATAGGATTTACTAGATGGCTGCAAACTGCTAACTATCTGCCTCAGTTTCCCTATTCCACTTGCCAGTGAATTTTCCTAGCTTCTTACTATACATCCTGCCTGTAGTCTACCTAATTGATAGATTCTGAGAGAAGCTTCTTTATTAATGAAAAAAAAAGACAAAATAATTTCTTTAAAACCAGGATCAATTGAGGGTAATACAGAAATAAAGTTATTCCAAAGATTGAAAAATTTAATGATAAAAATATATTCCCAAATGGATATATATTGAGTTTTATATGACCCTATCTTCCTTCTACTTTCCTTGTCATCTCCAATAGTGTAAATGAATGAATGCATTATAATTGTTTTCACATCTCCTTAATGCCTCTTTTGCAAAAGCAACTAATAGAAATTGAAAAGAGAAAGAAACGGAAGGAGTTGAAGGAGAAGGAAAAGGAAGAAAGAAGGAAGCAACTAGCAGCAGAAATGGGAGAAGATGAAGAAACGGAATTCCAGGAGGAGGAGGAGGAGGAGGAGGAAGAGGAGGAAGAGGAGCCATTACCTGAAATCTTTATTCCATTAACCCCCTGTCACATCCTCTGTGGATTTTACTCTGAGCCAGGGAAGTTCTGGGTTTCTTTGGTGAGTAATAATGTAATAAATAATTTTTAGGTCATTCCTAAACCAATATATTTGGTAGTCATTATTTTCCAGTACATTTTTACTTTCTCTTATGGTAAGACTTCACTTATTATTATTAAAAATGTGGATTTTGAAGAATGAATGTGAGTTACAGTTGTTTTTGTATCATCTTAATATATATCTTATATATAATATATCTCTTATACTTGTTATATCTGTTATCATCTATGACAATCATTCATGTTCCAGGAGGTCAAAACAGAGAAGAATGGAAGGTAGAAGGGCAAAGAGCTAAGGAGTTTTCCAGCTGAGTCTGTTGTTTATAAATTTTTTTTAAAAATGTTTTTTCTTTATTGATTTTACAGAGAGAGGAAGGGAGAGGGAGAGAGAGAAACATCAACGAGAGAGAACATCGCTTGGCTGCCTCCTGCATGCCCCTCACTGGGTATTTGGCCCACAACCTGAACATGTGCCCTGACCGGGAATCAAACAGGCAACCTTTTGGTGCATGGGTGGATGCTCAACCAGTGAGCCACACCGGCTGGGCTGTTGTTTATAAATTTTGAAAATAATTAGTATTTTGAAAACAGTGGCAGTGCTAGTCAATATACTTTTGCTTACACATTTTTTTCAATCCTCACCCCAGGATATTTTTCCATTGATTTTTTTTTTTTTTTTTTTTAAGATAGAGTGGAAGGGGGAGGAGAGAGAAGGAGAGAAACATCAATGTGAGAGAGACACATAGATTGATTGCTTCCTGAATGACCCTGACTGGGCCAGGAATTGAATCCGTGACTCTTCGGTTCGTGGGCCGATGCTCTAACCACTGAGCAAAACAGGCCAGGGCAGACTTTTGCTTACATTTTGTTATCTACAACTATGCTGTGAAAACATATGGAAGTCTGGGAAGATGACTGTTTTTGGATGGGCACATTGCCACCCTGAACAAAATTGGAACTTGGCTAATAAAGAAGGATAGAAAAATGGATATTGGGGAGATAAGTACCAGGGACCGTCACAATGATGTGACAATTATGTCCTCTTATATATTCTATTTTTATAAAATATTTCATTGATTTATTGCAAAGCAAGATTTCCTTCATTATAAATTTGTCACAAATTTCAATTCTTTTCATCAAAAAAGTAGTAATTGACATAAAAGTATATGTGAAGGATTTTCACTAAAGCATAAGTGTCCCAGATCTCTGGTAAATAAGGACTGTTGCTATAAGGAGTGATGATACGTAACCTCTCCCCTCTTCAACATTTCCTAGAAATGTATCTTGGATAGCAACTTCTAAGGGGGCAAGTGGCAAGAAGAATAGAAAGTAGTGATGGAGGCACCTTAGAACTTCATTTATTAGTGACTTTACCCTTTGTCTGTCTTCTCTGTTTTATGAAACAATTATTGATGGCTACTTGTGTGTGGGATTCAAGGTGTAAAGGACTAAATAGGACATGGTTCCTGCCCTCAAGAAGTTTCCTCATAATCATGAGGGAGAGAGGCATAGAAACAGCTGTGATATAATGTAATAGAGTTTAGTGTCCTTGAAACATATATATATATATATATATAAATTATAATTTAATAAACATATTTAGTGTTTACTCTTAGGGTTGCCAGATAAATATTACATGGAACATACTTACACTAAAAATGTATTTGTTACTTATCTGAAATTCAAATTTAACTGGGCATCCTCTATTTAAAAATTTCCCCCCAGTTTTATTGAAATATAATGGATATATAGCACTGTATACGTTTTTTAAAAAAAATCTTTATTGTTGAAATTATTACAGATGTGTCCCCCCTTTTATCCCCCATTGATGCCCCCTTTTCCAAACCATTGTCTGTGTCCATGGGTTATGCATATGTAGATATAAGTTCTTTGGTTTATCTCTTCCCATACCCCCCAGCCCCCTTCCCTCTGAGATTTGTCTGTCTGTTCCCCACTTCCATGTCTCTGGATCTATTCTGATCAACAGCTTATTTTGTTCATGATATTCCATAAATAAGTGAGATCATATGGTACTTGTCTTTCTCTGATTGGCTTATTTCTCTCAGCATAATACTCTCCAGGTCCCTCAATGTCATCTCAAAGGGTAAGAGATCTTCCTTTCTTATAGCTACATAGTGTTCCATTGTGTAAATGTTCTTCTATTGACTTTTAAGTGGAAACAAATCATTGTAAGGTGTTTTATTATTATAATTGTATAGTTGCATATAAATGGACAATGGAGATGCTTTATAAAACCTATATATAATTATTGCCCTGGCCGGTTTGGCTCAGTGGTTAGAGTGTTGGCCCATGGTCCAATGAGTCACAGGTTGAAATCCGGTCAAGGGCACATACCTTAGTTGCAGTTTCTCCCTGGCCTTGGTCGGGTCATGTGGGAGGCAACCTGTCGATGTGTCTCTCTCACATTGATGTTTCTCTCTCTCTTTCCCTTCCTCCCACTCTATCTGATGATAAATGGAAAAATATCCTCAGGCAAGGATTTAAAAAAAACCCTATATATGATTTCTATAATTACATAAAGTAGATTTTTAAAGACATCTATTTTATGCTTTAAATTTTGAAATAATCAAAAACTTCTTATGTGGTTATATGTGTCTTATATTCAAGTACCACCTTCTATGTTATTTCCCCCTTTCCAGGGTGGCTATGATTCTGGTTTTCTATATCATTGTGAGTTCCCCCCATATGACAAAAACAGTGATATTACGGAGAAGAAAGATGAACCTTTGGATTTCCGTTTCCTTGAGGAAACAGAAAATAATCCCATCCAAACCATCACTTTCAGGTGAACAAAATTTTAGAAAGCTTTTAAAAAACTATAACCCATTGGTGTCTGTATTTTTGTCCATTATAAACACTGTCAGTTTTTAAAGATCTGTCCAAATGGAGAGGTACTCAAAACAATGTGAAATAAATCAAATAGAATAAATCAAATAAATCAAATAGAATCAAAGCTAATCTTAAAACGGAGTTTCAATTTCCTCTATCAAAAAGCCTGTCAAAAATTCTGTTTGTTTAGTACACAGTTGTATGGATTTACTCTCTTATTTAGGAGGATGCTACTTCACGATCAGATAATATAGGTTCAGGGTTATGATTCTGGAGAAATAACAAATTGAATTATTACTCCCTTAATGATTATGAATTAAGCATACATGCCAGTCATCCTTTTGGAGACAAAATGTAATAGCTCCAACTTTCAAACTGGCTTTTTTCCACCTCTACCCTTTTGTATTAGTTTTTTTGGGCTTTTATAGTTTGTTAGAGCTTCAACATGTGAATTTTGAGGGTGACATAATTTAGTCCATAACACTTTGTTACTAAAAATTTAGTCATTTGTCAATTAATTTAAAATTAAACATTTCCAGATTAATATGAAGAACAGTTTGTTTTCTTTTGTTTCATAGTCTTAACCAAGATATGATGTTTTGTGGACTGCAAGATGGAGCAATTCGAATCTATGTCCTATGTCCAAATGACTCTTCATTGACCACTCTGGAAAATTACTGGCACTTGAATGTACATGACAACAATTATGGACGTATTAAAAGCATTTCTACTAGCTTTGATGATCGCTTTTTGGTGACTACTG
Source organism: Tadarida brasiliensis (assembly GCA_030848825.1). Classification (NCBI taxonomy): domain Eukaryota; kingdom Metazoa; phylum Chordata; class Mammalia; order Chiroptera; family Molossidae; genus Tadarida; species Tadarida brasiliensis. Next base: position 69,581,986 of record CM061260.1, read on the forward strand.
GAGCAGATAGAAATATCTTTGTTTTCAGCATTTTTTCTATATTTGAGTTAAGGAAAACCTTCAGAGCCAAAGTGCCATCTCCCAGGGTATGAAACTAATAACAATAACAACAACAAAAAACCCTTTATTTTAAAATAGTGGTGCTAAAATTGTTCATATTCTTTAAAAATTGAAAACTACTTAGACACATTTACCTTATAGACCAATCTTTCTATTAGTATTATAATCTTGACTTTCTGGTGCCTCTTTTTCAAAGGTTAAAGATGTTGAATTCCCCTTATTACTAAAGGTATAGGATTCCCTAAATTAAAAAGACTGTCAATTTTTCTGTATCAATCACCAAATCTAAGTATGTTTTTAAAAATGCATATTTTTTCAGATATATATTTTGCTTTTTATTTACTAAGTCACTCATCAAAGAGCATATATGAACTGTACACTATAATTTGTGCCTTTGAAAGGGGTTGTAAAAATATTATTGTCTGTAGTATTAGAATATGACAATGTGGATCATGATTGAAGATTCAGTTAAATTATCCTTTTTTTTTTTTAATCCTCACCCAAGGATATTTTTACATTTATCTTGAGACAGAGTGGGAGGGGGAGAGAGAGAGAGAAACATCGATGTGAGAGAGAGACATTGACTGGTTGCCACCTGTACAACCCCAACCGGGGCCGGAGACGAACTGCAACTGAAGTATGTGCCCTTGGCTGGAACCGAACATGGGTCTCTTTGGTCTGCGGGCCAACGTTCTAACCACTGAGCCAAACTGGCCAGGGCTTTTAAATGTTTTTATTGACTTATTAGAGAGTAAGGGAGAGAGAGAAACATGGATTGGCCACCCCCTGCCCGCCCCCCACTGAGGATCAAGCCCACAACTCAGGCATGTGCCCTGACCAGGAATTGAACTGGGACCTCTCAGTCTATGGAACAACGCTCAATCCACTGAGTCACACTGGCCAGGCAAATTACTCTATTTTTTTTTATTTTTTTTATCCTCACCCGAGGACACTTTCGCATTTATCTTCAGATAGAGCAGGAGGGAGAAAGGGGGGGAAGACAGATAGAGAAACATCAATGCAAGAGAGACACATCGACTGGTTGCTACCCACACGACCCCAACCAGGGCTGGGGACAAACCGCAACTGAAGTATGTGCCCTTAGTGGGAACCGAACCCAGGACTCTCTGGTCCGTGGGCTAACACTCCAACTGCTGAGCCAAACCGGCCCAGGCTAAATTACCCTATTCTTAAGCAGAATATATTATTGGCTTTCTAATAAAGATTGAAGGTTTAGATCCCCAAATTATATCCTTTTGCCTTGTCACAGGATCTGACTTTTCTATTATCAAACTAGTTCCTTTAGTTAAATTATTAATAATTGTTGGAACTGCTCCAGGAATAAGGAATTGTGTTAGAAAAACCAGAGTTAAAATTCCTATGAACTCATTGGCTTCCCACTTAACAGGTAGCCAACTTCAAAAGAACATAGGGAAGATTTGAGCAGGTACATTTGGAGAATGGACTGTTGTCTAAAGATGTTCAGCTCAGGAAGAAGAATTATGGAATGGAAAGTGTATGAACAAGATGGAAATCTTTATCATTCTACCTAGTGTTAACTCCCTCTATGGAAACCTATATTGGATAGAATAAATACATTCCACATTTGTATAATAGTATCCTTTTATTTATGACTGCAATCAATATTTCTTAAATCACTGAAGCAGACTCTGCTTTTAAGAAGGTGAAATCAGGAAAAATTGCATAAACAAACAAAAAACAAAGCTCTACATAGGTGTGAGGTTCTTACCTTACTGTACTTTACAATCAGCTAGGGAGTCCTTAAAAGTACAGATGCCTGAGCCCTACCCTAGATCACTTAAATCAGCATCTCTGATGGCGAGGCCCAGGTATCCACACCTCTCCTTCTACCAGCCCCTGTGATTTTAATGTGCAAGCAGGATGGAGAACAATTGGCACACATTTTGGAACTGTTGGGAGCACCTTTGTTTAAACTCAAACATTTTTTTTTGCAATTTTTATTTATTTTTGTTACAGATGTTTCAACTTTTCCCCCATTGACACCCTCCTCCCAATCTCCCGTCCCTCCCCAAGCATTGTTGTCTATGTCCATTGGTTATGCCTACATGCCTATAAGTTCTGTGGTTCATCTATTCCTTCCCACACGTCCCACTCCCTTGAGGTTTGTCAGACTGAATCGTACTCCTTTCTATGTCTCTGGGTCTATTTTGTTCATCAGCTTGTATTGCTCATATATTCCACAAATAAGTGAAATCATGTGACATTTGTCTTTCTCTGATTAGCTTATTTCACTTAGCATAATGCTCTCCAGGTTCCTCCATGTTGTCTCAAAGGATAAGAAATCTTTCTCCTTACAGCTGCATAGCATTCCATTGTGTATATGTACCACAGCATTTTTATTCACTCACCTGTTGATGGACACTTGGGCTGTTTTCAGATCTTAGCTATTGTAAATAGTGCTGCTATGAACATAGGGGTACATATATTCTTTCTGATTCGTGTTCAGGCTTCTTAGGATATATTCTTAGAAGTGGGATCACTGGGTCAAATGGCAGTTTAATTTTTAATTTTTTGAGGAAACACCATATTGTTTTCCATAGTGGCTGCACCAGTCTGCATTCCCACCAGCAGTGTACTAGACTCCCCTTTTCTCCACACCGTCACTAGCTCTTGTTGTTTGATGATTTGTTGATGACAGCCATTCTGGCAAGTGTGAGGTGATACTTCATAGTCGTTTTAATTTGCATCTCTCTGATGATTAGTGGCATTGAGCATTTTTTCATGTTTCTTGGCCATTTGTATGTCCTGTATGGAAAGGTGTCTATTTAGGCCCTCTGCCATTATTTAATTGGGTTCTTTGTCTTCCTTTTGTTGAGTTGTATGAGTACTCTATATATTTTGGCAATTAACCCCTTATCTGATGTATCGTGGGCAATTATGTTCTCCCATAGTGGGTTCCTTTTCCATTTTGATGGTTGTTTCTTTTGCTGTGCAGAAGCTTTTGAGTTTGATGTAGTCCCATGTGTTCATTTTTTCCTTTGTTTCTGTTGCCTTAGGCATTGTATCAGTGAAAATTCTGCTGCGTGTGATGTCTGAAATTTTGTTGCCTATATTTTCTTCTAGGATTTTTATGGATTCAGGAGTGACATTTAAATCTTTTATCCATTTTGAGTTTATTCTTGTGTATGGTGTAAGTTGGTGGTCTAGCTTCATTTTTTTGCATGTAGCTGTCCAATTTTCCCAGCACCATTTATTAAAGAGGCTGTCTTTACTCCATTGTATGCTCTTGCCACCTTTGTCGAATATTAGTTGAGCATAATGTCTTGGGTCAATTTCTGGGTACTCTGTTCTGTTCCATTGATCTACATGCCTGTTCTTGTGCCAGTGACAGTACCAGGCTGTTTTGATTACAATGGCTTTGTAGTATAACCTGATATCCGCCATTGTGATCCCTCCTACTTTGTTCTTCTTTTTCAAGATTGCTGTGGCTATTCGGGGTCTTTTTGGTTTCATATAAACTTTTGGAGTATTTGGTCTAGTTCTCTGAAATATGCCGTTGGTATTTTAATGGGGATTGCATTGAATCTATAGATTGCTTTGGGTAGTATGGACATTTTAATAATGTTAATTCTTCCAATCTATGAACAAGTTATGTGCTTCCACTTTTTTATGTCTTCCTCTATTTCTTTTTCAATGTCCTATTTTCTGCGAATAAGTCCTTTACTTCTTTGGTTAAGTTTATTCCTAGATATCTTAGTTTTTTTTTGCTGCAATGGTAAATGGGATGGTTTTTTTAGTTTCTCTTTCTGTGAGTTCATTATTGGTATATAAGAATGCCATTGATTTCTTGACGTTAATTTTGTATCCTGCTACTTTGCCAAATTCATTTATTAACTCTAGTAGATTTTTGATGGAGTCTTTATGGTTTTTTATGTACAATATCATGTCATGTGCAAAAAATGAGAGTTTCACATCCTCCTTTCCAATATGGATCCCTTTTATTTTTTCTTCTTGTCTGATTGCTGTGGCTAAGACTTCCAGTACTATGTTAAATAAGAGTGGTGAAAGTGGGCATCCCTGTCTTGTTCCTGTTCTTAAGGGAAATGCTTTTAGTTTTTGCCCATTGAGTATGATGTTGGCTGTAGGTTTTTCATATATGGCCTTTATTATTTTGATATATGATCCCTCTATTCGCACATTGCTGAGCGTTTTTATCAGAAATGGGTGCTGGATTTTGTCGAATGCTTTTTCAGCATCTATTGATATGAGCATATGGTTTTTATCTTTCATTTTGTTTGTGTGGTGTATCACATTTATTGATTTGCAAATATTGTATTAGCCTTGCATCTCTGGGATGAATCCCACTTGGTCGTGGTGAATAATTTTTTTAATGTATTGCTAGATCTAGTTTGCTAATATTTTGTTCAGGATTTTGGCATCTATATTCATCAGGGATATTGGCCTGTAGTTTTCTTTCTTTGTAGTGTCTTTTTCTGGTTTTGGAATTAGAATTATGCTGGCCTCATAAAATGAGTTTGGAAGTCTTCCTTCTTCTTGGATTTTTTTTTGGAATAGTTTGAGGAGAATGGGTGTTAGATCTTCTTTGAATGTTCAGTAAAACTCCCCCGTGAAGCTGTCTGGGTCTGGGCTTTTGTTTGCTGGGAGTTTCTTGATTACATCTTCAATTTCCTTCGTTGTTATTGGTCTGTTCAAGTTTTCTATCTCTTCTTGGTTCAGTTTTGGGAGACTGTGTGTTGCTCGAAATTAATCCGTTTTGCCCAGATTGTCCAATTTGTTGGCGAATAATTGTTCATAGTATTTTTAAACTATCCTTTGCATTTCTGTGGTGTCAGTTGTTACTTCTCTTTCATTTCTAATTTTGTTTATTTGGGTCCTCTCTTTTTGTTTCTTGGTGAGTCTGGATCCATCAGTCTTGTTTATCTGTTCAAAGAACCAGCTCTTTGTTTCATTGATCTTTTGAATTGTTTGTTGTTGTTGTTTTTGTTTCTATGTGATTTATTTCTGCTCTAACCTTTACTATGTCTTTCCTTTTACTTGCTCTGGGTTTTTCTTTTTGTTTACTTTCTAATTCAAGTTGTAGGGTTAGAAAGTCAATTAGAAATTTTTCTTGTTTCTTGAGGTAGGCCTGTAGTGCTATGTACTTCCCTCTCAGGCCTGCTTTCACTGCATCCCATAGATTTTGTGTTGTTGTGTGTTCATTTTCATTGGTTTCCAATAATTTCTTCCTTGATCTCCTTGGTAACCCATTCGTTATTTAATAACACCATGCTATTTAGCCTCCATGTGTTTGAATGTTTTTGTTGTAATTGATTTCTAGTTTCATGCCATCATGATCTGAGAAGATGCTTAATATGATTTCAATCTTTTTGAACTTGTAGAGACTTAGTTTGTGTCCTAACATGTGGTCAATCTTTGAGAATGTCCCATGTGCACTTGAGAAGAATGTGAATTCTGCAGTTTTGGGGTGTAATTCTCTGTAGATATCTATTAAATCCATTTGATCTAGTGCATCATTTAGAGTCTCTGCTTCCTTGTTAATTTTTTGTCTAGAGGATCTATCCAGTGATGTCAGCAGGGTGTTGAAGTCCCCTGCTATGATTGTATTGCTATTGATTTCTCCTTTGAAGTCCTCCAGAGGTTTTGTAATGTATTTTGGTGCTTCTATGTTAGGTGCACATATGTTTACCAAGATTATATCCTCCTGTTGGATAGACCCTTTCAATATTATGTAGTGGCCATCTTTGTCTCTAGGTGTGGCCTTCATTTTGAAGTCTGTTTTATCAGATATGAGTATTGCTACCCCAACTATTTTTTCCTTTTCATTTGCTTGAAATTTTTTTCCTATCCCTTCACTTTCAACCTATGTGAGTGTTTTGTTGTGAGATGGATCTCTTGTAAACAACATATATATGAGTCATGCTTTCTTATCCAATCAGCTACTCTGTGTCTTTTGATCAGAGTGTTTAATCCATTTATGTTTAAGGTTATTGATATGTTCTTATTTATTGCCATTTTTGTTTATTATGGTTATGTTTCTATTCCTATTTCTTCTGCTTATTACAGCAGTCCTTCTAACATTTCTTGCAGTACTGGTTTGGTGCTAATATATTCCCTTAGCCTTTTTTTTTGTCTGGGAAGCTCTTTATTTGATCTTCTGTTTTGAATGATAGCCTTGCTGGATAGAGTAGTCTTGGGTTCAAATCCTTGTTTTTCATGACCTTGATTACTTCATGCCATTCCCTTCTGGCCTGTAGTGTTTCTATTGAGAAGTCAGCTGATAGCCTGATGTAACCTGTTGCTTATCTCCTGCTGCCTTTAGGATTCTCTCTTTGTCTTTAATTTTTGGCATTTTATTTATTATGTGTCTTGGTGTGGGCCTATTTGGGTTCTTTTGCTTCTTGAACTTGTATGCCTTTTTCCTTCGCCAAGCTAGGGAAGTTTTCTGTCACTATTTCTTCAAATATATTCTCTAACCCTTGCTCATTTTCTTCTGCTGGCACACCTATGATGCAGATGTTGTTATGTTTCATATTGTCCCACAGTTCTCTTAGGCTGTCTTCCCATTTTTAAATTGTTTTTTCTTTTTGGTTTTCTGATTTGGTGATTTTTTTTTTTTTTACCCTGTCTTCTAATTCACTGATCTGGTCCTCGGCTTCCTGTATTCTGCTGGTTATTCCTTCCTATGTGTTCTTTATTTTTGTTATGTTAGTCTCCATTTCCAATTGATTGGTGTTCAATGCTTCTGTATCTTTACTCATGCTGTTGAGCTCCCTCATGGTTATTACTCTGAACTCTCCCTCTGATATCTTGCTCAATTCCACTTTATTTATTTCTTCTCCTGTCAAATTATCTTGTTCTTTCATTTGGGATTTGTTTCTTTGTTTCACCATTTTGGCGGTCTCAGTGGGTTTTGGAGCCTGCCAAATTTTCCCTGTGGGTGTTGGTGTTCCACTGATTGTGGCTCCCTCTACTGTGTTTGGATGAGTGTGGGAGGACCCACGTTAAACACCACTGTTAAGTCTTACTTTGCTGGGTAGATTTGCAAGCCTAGGAAAGGTTCAGTTATCCTCTAGCTTTTTGCCTGGAGGTTATTAGTCTCAGTTACTTGATGAACCTTGGGTTGTAGCCCTCAGCTGAATGAAAAATCCCTCAGCTGTAAGAGGATTTCCAGTGGGTGGGGCACTTGCTGGATATCAGACTTTAGATGTTAATGAGCCTCAATTTGCATTTCTCTGGCCTGGCCTGGTGGTGTTGAATTCCTGAGGGAGGGGCTGTTGCTTCTCCCTAGGGCTCTAGAAAGGTGCTCTTTGAGTAAGATGGCTACTGTCCTGTGAGGGAGTGATTCAGTACACGACTCCCAGTGCCCTCCTGTCCAGCTCTCAGCTCTCTCCAAGAGCCAGGAGCCCTGGACTCTCTCCACACAGTTCCAGTCCAGTCTTCCCTCCCTCTGCTAGAGCCCAAAGTGAGTGGCTGTAGCTGATTTGGTGCTTTTTAAAACCCCTGCTTTCTCAGCGAGAAGTGCACACTGCTAATACAGCCCTCATTGCTATTCATGGGCTCCCAGCCCGCCCCCACGTGCCTCTACAGTTCCTACCAGGCTCGATTGGCATCCTCTTTCTGTCCCTCATTGTACTGGCTCTCTTCCAGCTGCTCTTCAGTTGGTTTTCCCCGATGATTTGTCTTTATTTTAGTTGTAATTCCAGTTTCGTCCTGGGAGATGGGTCTGTGTAGCTTCCATTCACTCCACCACCATCTCTGTTCTCTAAACTCAAACTTATTGTAAACAGCTGAGGCGATCTTGGAAATCACACTAATTTGGAGAACTAAGGGGTTTATCTCTGAGTAGTAAAAGAATAAAAAATAAATTTAATCAAGTTATGTCTTACGTGATTAACAAGCCATCACTGTCTCTTACATTGGTCATGATTTATGACTTCACTTTTACTAAATCATAAACCTGTCTTACATAAAAATATGTAGACTTACATTTTATATGTATAAAGACTAGTACTGTAATAAAACAATGTGATAAAAAAAGAGTCTTTGTGTCTTTATAATGAGTGATAGCAAAACAGAGACCTATCTGTTATAAAAGAGAATAGAGAATAAACAAGTTCAGTTTTACTTAAGAACTGATTAGTTAGCAAACTAAGACTCTTTGTTTAGTTCACCAGGTTATAATTCCTCTTCTTTAACAACCTAAGACATTTTATAGCACAGCACATGAATAAACAAAGAACTTAAGTGATTTACTTCATAGTACTCCTTAATTTAAACTGATTTTTTTTCTAACAGAAGATTTGTATTTCTGATTTCATATCTTTCTCCAAGAGGGGCATTATATTCTGTACATTTCCTACTATATGTTTTCTTTTGATAAGGTCAAATGAGATGCTTTCTAATACTTAAAAAAATTATATATAATCTGTCTAGTATACACATGAGGTATTTTGGGGGAATTATGTATGCATGAAAGCAATGTTATGCATGAAAGGGATGTTCTAATAAGACAGTATTTTAAAATAAATGACTGAGAATAATCTTGTGGATATTAGTAATTCACCTTTTGAAGGGGCAATATTAACATTTTGCATACATATAAATTTCAAGTTTTTCTACCTACCCCTTTAAATGAAGCAGAAACAAATATAAGTTTAGTCAACTGCAAATTTTCCCTAGTTTATTTTTTGCGAAAATACTTTTCAGAAAAGTATTACATATGAAAAGAGGGCAGGGAAAAAGCCCTCAATTTATTTATGATTAGATATTTTAAGGGAAATGTGCATTTTAAAAGAACTAACATTTTATTCCTTTTCCTACAGCTTGGAATTGAAACTGAACCAACTCCAGAAGATATTGAAGATCCCAAAGCCTACAGGTATGGGAATTTTTGATAAATACTGACTTGGTCTAAGCTTTTGCAAAGCAAACCAACATTTTACAGAAGTTTACTAAGCTAAATAAATTTCCAAGTATTTTTTTTAAATTTCCAAGTATTTTAATACTAATTATCTTTTTGCTGTTTCTGTATCCTAATTTGTTACCCTTTGAAATTTCTGTTTCCAGTATAGAGAATGCCAGACGAAAAAGAGAACATGACAAGTTAATGAAAGAAGTGGAAGAGATAAAGGCCAAGAAAAGAGAAGAACTCAGAGCTTTGAGGAGTCAGTTTCAGAAACTACTAGCAATGAATGAAGAATTACCAAAGCATATGCGGTTTAAACGGACAGTAAGTAAAAAATAAATTTGAATTTAATTTTAACCTGCTATTTCTGGTTTGAGACAAGTACTACTTGGTCAATAAGTGGGAACACTTAAAATCATCTTTAAGCTTCCATTTATCTGGCCAGTCATTGTGTTGGTAGAAACTAAACTACTGTAGAACTTGTCACACAACTTGGTTTGGATGCAGAAGAACCTCTTGATACAAAGTTGACTTCTGGATTTAGCTACCTTACCTTTTTTTAGTAACAAGGTAAGGTAAAATATAGTTTGAATCTGGTTATCAACTCTTGTCATATGTAATCAAAATATCTAACTATTGAATAGGTACATATGTATATAATTTGATTCTCGGTGGTTCTAATAAAATAAAAACCCAGAATTTATCATCCTGACTGTATCTGTGGTTTTCCCAGTCCTATTAATCTAGAGACACTTAGCCAATTTCATGTAAAAATGCTTGGGTAAAATCATAATGGTTAACTCATATTTCTTAAAAGATGTCTATGCTCTTTTGCTAAGAAAGAGTAGACACTTGCAGAATATGGGTGACATAATTCAAAATAAAGAACAACTGAGGAAAGTTCTGTGGCTAATTGCTCTGTGTACATCATTACTTAAAACACAAGCACCTCAGGAAAGAATAGTTGCTACTCCTAGTTTAGTGTGAATGAAGGCCCTGACATTTTTTCAGGAGGAAAGATAAGAAACTTGAGGCCTCTAAGTATCCTTATGGGGAAAATAGCACCCTTGGTGAAGGACATTCAACCAGAACTTGGTGATGTTAAGAAAATGCCAAAGACTTTGCTGTCTTTCCTGGGTAGGGTCATGTGGGAGGGGATGTTCAGCTAATGATCCAATGCCATGAACTTCTACCCTGTGCCCAGCTGGTTATGTAACAGTAGTTACTTTGGAGTGAAGGGAATATCATTTAAAAAACTATGTGAAGGGAGTATTTTGTTAAACTTTGTACACCATTTAAATATTCTGTTAGCATTCATTATTTTTATTGTGAGAAAGAGTATTTAGTATAGAACTTCATTTGCATTATTGTTCATTATTTCTGAGAACGTTTTTCCATTGTGGGAATAAAATCAAAAGTATGTTATTTCTTTCTAGAATAGAGAGATTTTATTTGGGAGAGAGTAATGATGCTGCATGAAACAGAGGACAAAACTTAAAAATATGTAGGTGTGATATAGAATTGATAAGGTGGACTGGTAAAAGTACCCATTTTGATGAACAAATCTAACTATCTGCAGGATTTTGAAATAGATTCCACAATTCGTGCTGAGATAAACAGAAGAACAGCTTTTAGAATCCAACAACTGGAAAAGGAATTAGCTTGGGAAAAAGAGAAACATCAACTTGGCCTAAGGAAGCTACAGCATAGGTAGGATCCATATTTCTTGCAACTTAAGATGTTTGAGAGCATATATTTGAATAAAATAGTCTGTAGTGACTAATCAAAGTGGTAAGATAAGAGGTCTCCTGAAATATGCACTACTCTTGAAAGCTCAAGGAATCTTCTCATCACTCCTACTGATACCTTCCTGAGCTTTCTGCTTACTCCTTCCTGGTTTAAATCTGAGAAATTTGTGTAACAGTTAGATGTTTTACAAACCAAATTATGTAATACATATTTACTTTCTCTTTTGGACAAATTATTTTTTATCTAATGGATGAAACAGCATTTAAATATTAAAAAACTGGAAATAAAATAGAATCAAAGAACTTATAATGAAAGACAGCAACTTCCTGTCCAGTCCCTCTCATGTACCAATTTGACATCTCAGGGAAAAAATTTTTTTGCCTTTTTTAGATACAATTTACATACAGTAAACTGCATATATCTTTTTTTTTTAAATCCTCACCTGAGGATATGTTTATTGATTAGAGAGAGAGAGAGAGAGAGAGAAAGAGAAACATCGATCAGTTGCCTCCCGTATGCACCCCGACCAGGGACTGAACCCACAACCTAGGTATGTGCCCTGACTGGGACTCCAGCCCACAACCTTTTTGTGTAGGGGATGACCCTCCAACCAACTGAGCCACCTGTGCAGGGCTAAAATGCATAAATCTTAATTGAATAGCTTGATGAATTTTTACAGATGTATAAACACATATATCTGATATTCACATTAAGAATATTTATAGCACTCCAGAAAGTTTCCTCATGATCCCATCCAGTAAAAATTTACTCTTCAAAAATGAATGTTTATCACCATAGATTAGTTTTGTCTGAACTTTATATAAATAAAATGTTGCAATATGAACTCTTTGGTATCTGGCTTCTTTACTTGGTATCATGCCTAAAGTTATTCATGTTGTAGAAAGCAGGAGCACATTCTTTTTCATTGCTTTGTAATATTCTATTAAATTGTCATATCACAGTTTATGCATTTAACTGTTGATAAATAGTTGGGTTGTTTCTTTTATTTTTTTGGCTACTATGAGTAGTGGGGCTGTGAACATTCTTGTGCATGTTTTTTTGGTGGACATAAACACTTATTTCTGTTTGCTATGTAATCAGGAGTGGAACTGGTGGGTCCTAAGTTATGTGCATGTTTTACTTTATTAGACACTGCTAAACAGTTTTCTAAACTGGTTCAACCAAGGAGAAATTGACAGCAATACAATCATAGCAGGGGACTTCAACACCCCGCTGACATCACTGGATAAATCCTATAGACAAAAAATTAACAAGGAAACAGAGACTCTAAATGAAGCATTAGACCAAATGGATTTAATAGATATCTACAGAGAATTACACTCCAAAACTACAGAATTCACATTCTTCTCAAGTGCACATGGGACATTCTCAAAGATTGACCACATGTTAAGACACAAACTAAGTCTCTACAAGTTTAAAAAGATTGAAATCATATCAAGCCTCTTCTCAGATCACAATGGCATGAAACTAGAAATCAATTGCAACAAGAACATGCAAAGACATTTGAACACATGGAAGCTAAATAGCATGTTATTAAACAACGAATGGGTTACCGAGTAGATCAAGGAAGAAATTAAAAACTTCCTGAAAACCAATGAAAATGAACACAAAACAACACAAAATCTATGGGATATAGCGAAAGCAGTTCTGAGAGGGAAGTTCATAGCACTACAAGCCTACCTCAAGAAATAAGAAAAATTTCTAGTTGACTATCTAACCTCACAACTTAAAGAACTAGAAAGCAAACAAAAAGAAAACCCCAGAGCAAGTAGAAGGAAGGAAATAGTAAAGATCAGAGCAGAAAGAAATGACATAGAGACCAAAAAAAAAAAAAAAAAAATTCAAAGGATCAATGAAATAAAGAGCTGGCTTTTTCAAAAAGATAAACAAGATTGATGGACCCTTAGCAGACTCACCAAGAAACAAAGAGAGAGAACCCAAATACACAAAATCAGAAATGAAAGAGAAGTAACAACTGACACCACAGAAATGCAAAGGATCGTAAACAAATACTATGAACAATTATACTGCAACAAATTGGACAATCTAAGGGAAATGGACAAATTTCTAGAAACACATAGTCTCCCAAAACTGAACCAGGAAGAGATCGAAAACTTGAACAGACCAATAACAACTAAGGAAATTGAAGATGTAATCAAGAAACTCCCAGCAAACAAAAGCCCAGACCCGGACAGCTTCACGGGGGAGTTTTACTGAACATTCAAAGAAGAACTAACACCCATTCTCCTCAAACTATTCCCAAAAATTCAAGAAGAAGAAAGACTTCCAAACTCATTTTATGAGGCCAGCATAATTCTAATTCCAAAACCAGAAAAAGACACTACAAAGAAAGAAAACTACAGGCCAATATCCCTGATGAACATAGATGCCAACATCCTGAACAAAATACTAGCAAATCGGATCTAGCAATACATCAAAAAAATTATTCACCACGACCAAGTGGGATTTATCCCAGGGATGCAAGGCTGGTACAATATTCGCAAATCAATAAATGTGATACACCACATAAACAAAATGAAAGATAAAAACCACATGATCACATCAATAGACGCTGAAAAAGCATTCGACAAAATCCAGCACCCATTTCTGATAAAAACACTCAGCAATGTGGGGATAGAGGGATCATATCTCGACATAATAAAGGCCATATATGAAAGACCTACAGCCAACATCATACTCAATGGGCAAAAACTAAAAGCATTTCCCTTGAGAACAGGAATAAGACAGGGATGCCCACTTTCACCACTCTTATTTAACATAGTACTGGAAGTCTTAGCCACAGCAATCAGACATGAAGAAAAAATAAAGGAATCCATATTGGAAATGAAGAAGAGAAACTGTCATTATTTGCAGATGACATGATATTGTACATAGAAAACCCAAAAGACTCTATCAGAAATTTACTAGACTTAATAAATGAATTTGGCAAAGTAGCAGGATACAAAATTAACGTCAAGAAATCGACAGCATTCTTATACACCAATGATGAACTCAGAGAAAGAGAAACTAAAAAAACAATCCCATTTACCATCGCGGCAAAAAAAACTAAGATACCTAGGAATAAACTTAACTAAAGAAGTAAAGGATATATTTGCCGAAAACTACAGGACATTGAAAAAAGAAATAGAGGAAGATATAAAAAAGTGGAAGCACATACTTTGTTCATGGATTGGAAGAATTAACATCATTAAAATGTCCATATTACCCAAAGCTATCTATAGATTCAATGCAATATCTATCAAAATACCAATGACATATTTCACAGAACTAGAACAAATACTTCAGAAGTTTATATGGAACCAAAAAAGACCCCAAATAGCCACAGCAATCTTGAAAAAGAAGGACAAAGTAGTTGGAATCACAATACTGGATATCAGGTTATACTACAAAGCTACTGTAATCAAAACAGCCTGGTACTGGCACAAGAACAGGCAAATAGACCAGTGGAACAGAACAGAGAAATTGACCCAAGACATTATGCTCAATTGATATTTGACAAAGGTGGCAAGAGCATACAATGGAGTAAAGACAGCCTCTTTAATAGTGTTGGGAAAATTGGACAGCTACATGCAAAAAAAAAAAAAAAAAATGAAACTAATCAACTTACACCATAGACGAGAATAAACTCAAAATGTGACTCGTGAGTCCATAAAAATCCTAGAAGAGAATGTAGGCAACAACATTTCAGACATCATACGCAGCAGAATCTTCACTGATACATCACCTAAGGCAAGAGAAACAAAGGAAAAAATGAACACATGGGACTACATCAAACTCAAAAGCTTCTGCACAGCAAAAGAAACAACCATCAAAGGAAAGAGAACCCACTGTATGGGAGAGCATAATTGCCAATGATACATCAGATAAGGGGTTAAGTTTCAAAATATATGGAGTGCTCATACAACTCAACAAAAGGAAGATAAAAAACCCAATTAAAAAATGGGCAGAGAAACTAAATAGACACCCCTCCGAACAGGACATACAAATGGCCAAGAGACATATGAAGAAATGCTCAACATCACGAATCATCAGAGAGATGCAAATTAAAACAACAGTGAGGTATCACCTCACACCTGTCAGAATGGCCACCATCAACAAATCATCAAACAACAGGAGCTAGCGAGGGTATGGAGAAAAGGGGACTGCTGGTGGGAATGTAGACTGGTGCAGCTACTGTGGAAAACACTATAGTGTTACCTCAAAAAATTAAAAATTGAATTACCATTTGATCCAGTGATCCCACTCCTAGGAATATACCCTAAGAAGCCTGAAACACCAATCAGAAAGGATATATGTAACCCCATGTTCATAGCAGCACTATTTACAATAGCTAAGATCTAGAAACAGGTGAAGTGTCCATCAGTAGACGAATGGATAAAAAAGCTGTTGTACATATACACAATATACAAAAGCTGTTGTACTATGCAGCTGTAAGAAGGAAAGATCTCTTATCCTTTGAGACGACATGGAGGGACCTGGAGAGTATTATCCTAATGAACATAGTAGTCTGAGGAACACGGTAGACCCAGAGACGTGGAAGTAGGGTACAGACTGACAACCCTCAGAAGAGTGGGTGGTGGGGGGGAAGAGATACACCACAGAACTTATATGCATGTACGCATAACCCATGGACATGGACATCAAAGCTGGGGATGGGGTGGGGAGTATGGGGAGGAGGGGGTCAATGGGGAAAAAAGGAGAAACATCTGTAACAAAAATCAATTAATTAAAAAGTTGGAAAAAAAATATTTGTCTTTCTCTGTGTCCATCTCTGACGAGCCAAGCAGAGAACTTCCTCCCAGCTCTCAGTAAAAAACAACTTAGCCAAGACTTTGATTTTGGACTTCCAGCCTCCAGAATTATCAGACAGTAAATGTCTGTTATTTCAAGCCAACAAGTCTATGGTACTTTGTCATGGAAGCCCTAGTAAACTAATACAATGGGATCAATTTGATTCTCACACTTTGATGATCAGTGTATTAATTGGTTGAATCAGTTTATTTTTTTTCCAACTTTTTAATTAATTGATTTTTGTTACAGATGTTTCTCCTTTTTTCCCCATTGACCCCCTCCTCCCCATACTCCCCACCCCATCCCCAGCTTTGATGTCCATGTCCATGGGTTATGCGTACATGCATATAAGTTCTGTGGTGTATCTCTTCCCCCCCACCACCCACTCTTCTGAGGGTTGTCAGTCTGTACCCTACTTCCACGTCTCTGGGTCTACCGTGTTCCTCAGACTACTATGTTCATTATATTCCACAAATAAGTGAGATCATGTGATATTTGTCTTTCTCTGTGTCCATCTCTGAACTTCTGGTGATTTGCCAGCCATCAGTGGCGTAGATGCATCGCTCCACACCATCTGCCTTCACATGGTGTACCTCTGGGTCTCTTCATATAACCCTCCCTCTGCACGTGTCCATGTTGCCTCTTTTTATGAGGACACCCGTCATGTTAGAACCCACTCTAATGATCTCATTTCAACTTGAATGCCTCTGTCAAGACCCTATTTCCAGAGAGTAATATTCTAAGGTACTGAGGGTAATACTTCAACATCTTTTTGAAGGACACAATTCAACCCATAACACTCCACTTTTTATCACTTGGTATTGTCAGTTCTTTCAGTCCCAGCGATTGGCATTTCCCTGATGAGAAATGATTTTCAGCCCCCTTTCCTATACTTATGGTTATTTATATTGTCTCTTTTGTTAACATGTTTGTTCAAGTCTTCTGTTCATTCTAAAAATTGGCTTGTATGAGTTATTTATATATTCCGGATATGGGTCTTTTGTCATATATATGACATGTATATATGACACACATGTGCATATATGACACACACGTGTGTATGCATGTAAAATATCTTGCTCTAGTCTGACTTGGCTTTTCATTCTCATTATGGTGTCTTTTTTTTTAAAATGAATAATTAAATAAATGAATAAATAAATAAATAAATAAATGGGAAGAAAAGACAACTCTTTTTTTTAATGAATTTTGTGATTTTTTTTTCTTTTCTTTCTTTCTTTCTTTCTTTCTTTCTTTCTTTCTTTCTTTATTTTTTTATTAATTTATTTTTGTTACAGATGTTTCTCCTTTTTTCCCCATTGACACCCTCCTCCCCATCCCCCCACCCTACATCAAACTCAAAAGCTTCTGCACAGCAAAAGAAACAACCATCAAAACAGATAGGGAACCCACTCTATGGGAGAGCATAATTGCCAATGATACATCAGATAAGGGGTTAATTTCCAAAATATACAGAGTGCTCATACAACTCAACAAAAGGAAGACAAAGAACCCAATTAAAAAATGGGCAGAGGAACTAAATAGACACCTCTCCAAAAAGGACATACAGATGGCTAAGAGACATATGAAGAAATGCTCAACATCACGAATCATCAGAGAGATGCAAATTAAAACAACAATGAGGTATCACCTCACACCTGTCAGAATGGCCGCCATCAACAAATCATCAAACAACAAGTGTTGGTGAGGGTGTGGAGAAAAGGGGACTCTAGTACACTGCTGGTGGGAATGCAAACTGGTGCAGCCACTGTGGAAAACACTATGGTGTTACCTCAAAAAATTAAAAATTGAATTGCCATTTGACCCAGTGATCCCACTTCTAGGAATATGCCCTAAGAAGCCTGAAACACCAATCAGAAAAAATACATGTACCCCCATGTTCATAGCAGCACTATTTACAATAGCTAAGATCTGGAAACAGCCCAAGTGTCCATCAGTGGATGAATGGATAAAAAAGCTTTGGTACATATACACAATGGAGTACTATGCAGCTGTAAGAAAGAAAGATCTCTTATCCTTTGAGACAACATGGAGGGACCTCGAGAGTATTATCCTAAGCGAAACAAGCCAAGCAGAGAAAGACAAATATCACATGATCTCACTTATTTGTGGAATATAATGAACATAACAGTCTGAGGAACAGGGTAGACCCAGAGATGTGGAAGTAGGGTATAAACTGACACCCCTCAGAAGAGGGGGTGGGGAGGGAGGGAAGAGATAAACCACAGAACTTATGCGCATGTATGCATAAGTGATGGACATGGTCATTATGGTGTCTTTTAAGAAAATATGTTTTATTGACTTTTTTTAGAGAAAGAGGAAGGGCGTGAGAGAGAGAAACATCGATGTGAGAGAGATGTCCCTATAGGGGACTGAGCCCACAACCCAGGCGTGTGTGCCCTGACCAGGAATCGAACCAGGACCTCTCAGTCCATGGGACAATGCTGGATCCACTGAGCCACACTGGCTGAGCTCATTATGGTGTCTTTTTGAACAGAAGTTTTTCATTTCAAAAAGTTTAGTTTATCATTTTTACCAATTTATTAATATTTTCACTAACTCTTATAGTTAGTGCTTTTATGTTGTAGTTAGAAATCTTTGTTCCCCATTCATGAAATAATTCTCCTATGTTTTCTTCTAGAAGCTTTATTATTTGCCATTATCTATCTTGAATAATTTTAATGTGTGGTATAAGATAGAGATCAAGTCATAAATTCATAACTGGACAGGTCATGGGGGGTAGTCATGCCCCAGGAATATAACTTCTTTAGTAAAAGGTTTATTTTTACCTTGAGAAGCCCTGTCCATTGTTTCTTTGCATCTAGGTTAACACATCTTTGAAATCCTTCCCTTTCAGACCACTCCTTCTAAAGCAGTTGTTCTCAACCTTCCTAATGCCACGACCCTTTAATACAGTTCCTCATGTTGTGGTGACCCCCAACCATAAAATTATTTTTGTTGCTACTTCATTACTGTAATTTTGCTACTGTTATGAATTGCCATCAGAAATATGTGTTTTCCGATGGTCTTAGGCGACCCCTGTGAAAGTGTCGTTTGACCCCCAAAGGGGTCGCGACCTACAGGTTGAGAACCACTGTTCTAAAGTGTGACCACATTCAAGAGACCATATGATATTAATTGTCCTGTTATCTGATCCCTGCTTTGCTTTCTCTCACCTTCATGTAATTCCTCCTTAATCTCAAATGCATAAAAGAAATGCAGACTGTTATTCTCTGAAGCATTTATTTCAGTCTGTTGAGATCTTGCTTCCAGGTGTATCCTCTGTTTGTCTCAAATATATTTTTGTAACAATTCACAAAAAAAAAAAAGATAGAGATCAAGTGTCATTTGTTTCTATATGGATATCCAATTGATCTAGCATCATTTGCTGAAGAAACTATTCTTTGCTCACTAGGTTGTAGTGATGCTACAGTTAACTGTATGTATGTGGGTCTGTTCCTGAACTCTTCATTCTATTCCATTGGCCTATCTGTCTTTGTGCTAGTATCACATTGTCTTAATTATTCTTGACCTCTGATATTGTAAGTCCTCTGGCTTTGTTCTCCATTTTTAATATTGCTTAGGTCCTTTGCATATAATCAACTTGTTAATTTTCACAAAAAGGATGCTAAGATTTTTTTTTATTGAAATTAAATTGAATCTGTAGATCAACTTAGACATAACAGACATTTAAATAATTGAGTTTTTCAATCCATAAACATGATATATATCTTGAAAAGAATCCACTTTTAAAATTTCTGCTAGTGGTTGCAACCATACATCTAAATAACACATTTCTATGAATTTATTACTAATAATTATTTATTGACTTCCTAGTATGATAGGTGAGGATTTTGCTCACCTTAATGTACTCACACTTTTTTCTACCTTCTTGAACGTATAAAATATAATAACCACTTTAAAGTCCTTCTCTTCTAGTTATATTATCTGTGTCATTTCTGGGTCTGTTCCAATTAATTGATCATTTTCTCTTTATTTTGTATCATATTTTTCTTCTATTTTTCCTGCCTAAAAATTTTTGATTGGATGCCAGACATTGTGATTTTATGTTGTGGATGCTGGATGTTTTTTTTACATACTTTTACATATTCTTGATCTTTGTTATGGGAATTTGTAAAGATACTTGAAAATAGCTTGATTTTTTTTTGAGGCTTGCTTTCAATCTTTGTTAGATGGGATCGGGCAGCCTTAGTCTAAAGCTAATTTTTTTCCCACTGCTAAGATAAAATACTTCTGAGTACTCTACCCTGTGTCCCAGGTATTAAAAGTCTTGTGAAAACACAAGCTATTCCAACCTGTGTGGGGGTCTGGGGGTTATTCTACCTGCTCCCTTCAAGTGTGTCTTCCCCAGCCTCAGGCAGACTCCTCACATGCTGTGTGCTGGTCAGGACTCACCTGAAGGCTGGAAGTGGGGAGCCCTTTGCAGAACTCCAGAGCTCGATGTCTGTGCAGCTGTCTCCTTGCTGGTATTCTGCCCTGTGAATTATGGCACTTGTTACCTGGCATTAAATCCTGAATATTTTAATTCTTGGATAATATCTGAATATATTTACATCCTTAAATTATATCTAGATTGCTACCTACCAAGAGATGAAAGTAGGAAGTTCTTCTCCACATAGTATCCTCTGTTTGGCTTTAATATTCATAATATATTTGTAAATGCATTTATATAGCAAGTATGAATTTTAATTCACAAACTCAGGTATATAAGCAATATCACTAGTCTTTATTTTATTTGACCCTGGGTTCCTATTCTACCAGGTAGACAAGAACGTCGTTTTAGTACCACCGAGGCTTACTGCACCAGCCTGCCTGACTTTTTCAGTTCTTTGAATCTATGGTTTCCGTGCTCTGCTGGAGTAGGCAGTCTTCAGTGGGGTTCCCAGGATACAACACACTTGCAGCCATTGTCCTTGAGGCCTGTGTCTCCCCAGGTGCTGCCAGAAGCAGGAAACAAGTGCCCACACGTCTAGGACCCAATTTGCCTATCATCCTCTTCATCAGGTGCAACTTCTTCCTTGCCACTCTCCTTGCCCTCAAGTACTTGTTTCCTTAATTCCCTGCTTCTCCACCCTGGTCCAGGCCCCTGACCCTCCAGAGGTTGGTGTCTTCAATAAACATATGGAAGGAAATAGTAAGTATCCAGCAATCTGATTGGAGTGGAGAGAGGATAAGGCTGTAGCTCTGAATAACACTGAATATTACCAGTGTTTCCAGCTTCACCAGTCTAGCAGGCCAAATATAACAACTCTTGGTTGAATAGTTTACATTCTTTTGATTATTAATGAAGTTGAGCATTTCTTTTCATGTCTGTAGTTCATTTATCTTTATTCTTAGAATTGCCTGTTTAGATTCCTTGTTCATCTTTCTTGGAGTTTTGCCCCCCCCCCTTATTTTTAGTTGTAGTCTCTATTTCTATAAGTATTTGCCTTTTATTATACATATTGTAAATGCTCTCTACTACTTCACCATTTGCCTTAAACTTTGTTCATATTTTCCTTCATGTTATCTGGGTCTCACGGAAAGACTAAAATTTAAAGAGTAAAAAACTCCTGTGGGCAAGAAGATAAAGGGAATAAGGCTTATAGAGATGAGAAAGAGACTATGCTATGAGAGAAAGGGGATGATTAAAAAGAAATAATAAGCCATTTTAAAAGGAGAAATGAGAGTTAAAAGGGTTAAAAGGATTGAGTTAGAAAACCAGTAAGAAAGACAAACAAGCTAGGAATAATTGCTATATACATAAATAAGTTAAACTCTGAAATTAAAAAACAGGGGAATAATTATGAACCGGTGCCCCCTCAAAAATAGCAACAATTTGATTGATGAAGAACTTTTAAAAGATAAATCTCTATGACTATATGAAAAAGGTGAACTAGAGAGTAGTATGAATTTCTGAGCTTCGTGTGTTTTATAGAGGCAAATAGGGTAATATGATATATATGAGATATGTGATATATATCCATCTCACTATTATTCATAATATATAATATATATTATATATGTACATATATATGTACATATATGTACAAGAGAGATATGTACATATAATTGGAGTTAATAGATAGGGAGGTAGATTACATTTTCTCAGTTTGAAATGATCCATTTACTATTAAACTGCAATTAGCTTGACGCTTTTTTATTTTCTACACATTAGCAAAACAGTGGTATTATACCGATTTAATGGGTTGTTTAGTATTTTCATTAGACAGAAAATTCTACTTGCTCTTCAACCAAGTCTTATTCAGCTTCCATCACATCCTTGTTGATATATGCATGGCTAAATTTTGAATCCAGTGTGGTATGAACTATTTACAAGCATAGTGTGTTGCAGTCTTGTTTTACGACCTAATAATCAGGTAGAATGACTAAAATGGTGTAGACGATTAAAATGGTGACTATGCAGATGCTTGTTTTCTTCTCTCAGGTTTCGTGATTCACTGGAAGGTGATATTATTGTGGTTCATGCCATACAGAGCGATCACAAGGTATCCTCCTATAGGCTTGTGAAGCCCTCCAAGTACTCCAAATCCAGACGGATCAGTCAGTTTGACAGAAGAACAAGCAAAATGGACAGGTTTGAAAAAGAGGGAATTGGAAGAAAGGAGAGCC
Source organism: Tadarida brasiliensis (assembly GCA_030848825.1). Classification (NCBI taxonomy): domain Eukaryota; kingdom Metazoa; phylum Chordata; class Mammalia; order Chiroptera; family Molossidae; genus Tadarida; species Tadarida brasiliensis. The sequence continues at coordinate 69,604,187 of CM061260.1, forward strand.
AGAAGGAAAGAGGTAACCTAAATGACAAGAAGGCTTTTAAATCCTTACTTATTAAGATTTCAAAACCAAATTGTATTTTTGTAGGCAGAACATTGGAATGCTTTTTTGGTGGCTTGAGCTCAATCTCTTATCTCCCGTCCTTCATTCCTTTGGAATGAACAATCAAAGGAGCTTTGTATGGCTAAGAAGGAGAGGCCAAGTTACTCCAGCAAATGCTCCACAACAATTTTCCTATTTGATACAGGCTGCAAAAGAAAATTCACCCTGGTCATGTGACTGAGAGGATATGCGTACCCGATGCTTCCCATATCTGCCTATTCTTAAATCTAGGATTTCCCCAGATGCTAATTTCTAGGCATTGTTTCTTCCCAGATTACTGGGCTCCACTTCAGAGTGTGGGGCTAGAATACAATATTTCAAACTATTTTCCAAGAGCATGTGCTTTAAATGGAATGATGAGCTGAGAGTACAGACGTGAAAATAGTACCTCTAATTCCGATGACCTGCCTCTTGACCTCCTACAGGATGACTGCAGATGACTGGAAGGAAGACAAGAATTCAGGGATGGCTGGGAGAGCCCAGTCAGGAACAGACAAAGGGCTCTGTAGTCTGGTCAGACCTGGGCAGCCCATGATACACTACTAACATTAAAGCTGGTTTATCCTCCTCATTGGGAAAACTGGAATGGCTCTTTTCTGCCTGTAGGGTAAATTCTGAAAACATCTTCCCAGTATTGTCTTCCACAGTATATCCCTATTCTGTTTCTTATTAATGGTGCATTCTTATACTGTCCAACTTGTATTTTTAGTCTATTGTCCTGCTTGCTGCTCCCTAATTATGCCTGATGCGTCCATATCCAGGCCCCTGCTAGAGTGACCAATTCACTCTTCTCTCTGAATTCTGCTAGATCATGGGGATCCAGACTGTATTACACTTTTTAAAAAATAAACCCTTCCCATGACCATCCAGGCCACATTAAACTCTTTCTTTTTCGTACTATCCTATATTTGAAATATGACATGTGAGTTATAACTATATGACCATCTCATTAACTTTTTTCATGTAGCTCTAAAGTATCTCTCTCTGTAGCTTGAACATGAATTGAGTAATTCCCCCAGCAGATACTTATTGATAAAGGTAATAACTTTTCCCCCCAGAGGAAGCAGTTTTTATTGATGTTATTTCCAGAAACCAAAAAGACCATGTACCCACTTTCAGTCATCCCTTATCTCTGCAGGATCTCACATTGCACTACTTTGGGAAGGGATATAAACTGCCTTTGGTTTTCTAAAGCCCTTGTCTTTCCCTTCCCTGTGTAGCCTTAGAAATTCAGCAGTGATATTGTTTTGTTGTTGTTTTCAGCAATGCATGCTGCAGCTACATAGTAACAGTGGGTGAAGGATGTGAGGAAAGCAGTTAGATGAGTGAGAAGAGGGAGGCACAGGAAAATAGAAACATAGCCTATCAAAGGGCCCTCTGCCCAGACTCTGGCTTGATCCTTCATTGTTTGCATTTCTCTTTATGCTGAATCACACCTTTCTGAATCACATCCGGATTTCCACTGCCAGCTACGGACCCAGCCCCAAAGTCATGAGATGAACTAGTCTCATGGGTACGTTCCTGGTTCGCAAAGGCTTAAAGTGATCAATCAGACATATTTTGCCACCCCTGTACATATCTTTGCTGTTTTTCCATCCAGTTCAGGGACTGCAATTTCTAGAGCTGTTGTGGGATATGTGATAGGAATGTCAAACTCGATGGCAATCTCATATTTGAGGAGATCATGAATGTACCAGCATTTTCCACACCACCCAGTCCCTTCCTTGTTGGACTGCAGTGGGAACCAATCATTGTCTGCGATCTTACTGTTTTCCCCATTCCGAAAAGGAGACTGATATTCCTCCTTGAGTCACCGCACCCTCAGCTCCTGATCTCCAGTTTGACATTCGTTTTCAGTTCCGGGATCTCAGACATGATATCCCAGGTGGCCTTCTCCATCCCCTTGAACTACTAAAGCCAACAACTTTAACATTATAGATTTGATTGTATGTTTCTGATCAGTTTTTTAATTGGCCACAGATCATTGCAGTTGGTATACGTGTCACCTCAAATTATACATCTCAACTAGGACTCCCTTGCTTTCCTCTTCCCCTGCTATCATATCACAAACACTCCTCCCCAGCTTCTCAATATGTATGTCAGCGGTCCATCTGTATTTATCTAATTGTTTAATATATGTTTTATCTAGCCAACTTTTCAATAAGGTCCTTAAAAGCAAATACTGTATCTTAGGTCTCTTTATTTTGGTATTCTAAAATACTCATTATGTTGTTGAATTCATGGTAGTTGCTTAATAAATACTGTGATTTACAGATTCATTATATTCTCTGGATTTTAAAATATGTAATAGGTTGAAAACAATATTTGAGAATTTCATTTTGATGTTTCAAAAAGATTGAAAAAAATGTTGACTCCATACAGGTGGGAGTATTAACGTGCCAGAAGAATCAATTATAGAAAAAGGGAAGGAGTTTCGACCTAAGACCCTAAGTCAAATTATGGTGGAAAATCAAATCGAGAAAACGAGGAAACTTATATTAAAAGCTGAAAGGGCCCAGCATAAAATTCAGCAGCGAAAAAAAGAATGGGAGGAACTGTAAGTGTTTTATGTAAACTCTTTTATTTTAATATGAGTCTCAAAATACCTTTAACAACATTAATCAATATAAAAAATTGATTTAAAGAAATGAAAGAAACAGAGATGGAGATATTGAAGACAGGTCAGCCGGGTCTTTCAGGGTGGCGACACCTTGGTGGGACTTCTATGATCCTAAGAGTTTCGAGTCCAGAAATTCCATTTTACTAATAAACCTAGAGTGATTTTTAAGGATTAAGAAATTATTTTTATCCCAGCATCAAGAAGATATTCTCCAGATGTTCTTCCAGCATCTTATACTTTTGGCTTTCACCTATAGGTCTCTAACTGTTTGAAATTGACTTAAAAAAAATCGAGTATGAGGTACTTTTATTTAACAAGCATATCTTTTCATTTGTTTATTTGCCACCTATATCTTTGGTGAAATGTCTCTCCATGGGATTTGCCTATGTTCAAATGAGATTGTTAGCTATTTAAGTGTTGAGTTTTGAGAGTTTTAAAAAATATATTCTACAGACTAATCCTGTGTCAGATATGTTGTTTTTGAATATTTACTCCTAGTCTGTAGTTTGTCTTTTCATTCCCTGAACAGGGACATCTGCAGAGCAAAACGTTTTTTATTTTATTGAAGCCAATTTATCAATTTTTCCTTCTGCGAGTCTTGGTTTTGGTGTCAAGTCTAAGAATACCGCCTAACACTAGGTCCCAAAGATTTTCTTCTATTTTTATAAAAGTTTTGTAGTTTTATACTGTATGTTTAAGTCTGCGATCCATTTGGTGTTCATTTTTGTATAAGGTGTGAGATTTATGTTTGTTTGTTCATCTATCTATTAATATTTACGTGTTTTTACCTGTAAATGTCTAATTGCTCTGGCACTATTTGTTGAAAAGCCTCTATTTCCTCCACTGAATTGCTTTTGTACTTCTGTTAAAAATCATCTGGGCATATTTGTGTGGGTCTACCTCCTGGTTCACTTTCTGTTCCAATGATTTACATGCCTGTCCATTTGCCAATGTACAGTCTGGATTAGTGTAGCTATGTAATGGGTCTTGAAATCAGGTAGACTGATTTCTTTCATTTTCTTCTTCTTCTTCAAAATTGTTTTAGTTGTTGTGCTTTTCCATATAAATTTTAGAGCAATCTTTATGTTTACAAAAAAATTTTGCTGAAATTATGATAAGAATTGTGTTAAACCTTGTTCAGTTTGGAGAAAATAAAATAATAAAAGAAACCTAGACATGTTTATTATGTTGAGTCTTCTAATCCATGGACATAGCATGACTCTCCATTTATTTAGATCTTTGGTTTCTTTCATCTGTGTTGTTGTTTTTATATATTTAATCCTTACCCGAGGACATGTTTATTGATTTTTAGAGAAAAAGTAAGGGACAGAGAGAAATAGAGAAACATCAGTGTGAAAGAGAAACATCAATTGGTTGCCTCCTATATGCACCCCAACCAGGACTGAACCCGAAACCTAGGTATGTGCCCCGACCGGGAATCAAACCTGCAACCCTTTGGTGTACGGGATGACACTTGAACCAACTGAGCCACCCAGCCAGGTCTCTTTTGTTGTTTTTTAATATAAAAGTACTATACATATTTTGGTAGATATACACATAAATATTTCACTTTTTTGTCCATTGTAAATGGTATTATACTTTTAATTTTGGTGTCTGTGTGTTCATGTTCATTGCTAGTATAGACATGCAATTGATTTTTGTGTTTATCTGGGTTCTGTGACCTTGCTGCAGTGAAAGGGTTTTATTGTTTTGTTTATTTGTCATGTTTTTTGGTAGGTTTCTTGGGGTTTTCTGTGTAGAGTATCGTATCATCTATAAATAGGGACAATTTTATTTCTTCTTATTAAATCTGTTTGCTTCTCATTTCCATTGATTTTCCTATTGCACTGGCTAGAACTTCCAGGACCATATTGAAATAGAGTAAAGAGAACTGGTATCCACATATGTTCCTAATCTTAATGGGAAAGCATTCACTATTTAAAAGTATAACTGTTTTCATCTGTTTACTTCAACCTACTTATGTTGCTATATTTGAAGTTAATGTGTTATTGACAGCATATAGTTGGGTTATGTTTTTTAATTACTCTGTCAATCTTAGTTCTTCTATTGGTATATTTAGGCCAATTACACTTAATGTAATTATTGATATTTGAAGTTTATATCTGTTATTTTATATTTTGTTTTCTATTTGTTCTCTATCTTTTTTTTCTCCTGTTGTCTGTTGTTTACTTGAATTATTTGAGTTCCAGCATGAGCAATCCATAGTGTTTTTAAGTATATTACTTTGTACAGATTTTTAGTATTTGCTCCAGGTATTACATTATGTATACACAACTTATTACAGTGTACTGGTGTTGACATTTTATCATTTTGAATGAAGTGTAGAAAGTTCACCAGCTTTTATGTCCCTTTGTCCCCTCCCATTTCCCCATGTTCATAATATAATTGTATAAATATTTTCTCTACATACATTTTAAAACGTGGCAGTGTTGGAGTTTTCCTTCAATCATCAAACATAACAGACAATAGAAGTAAAATGTCTTTTCCCAGATTTTTACTATTAACATTTTAATTTCTTCCTTTTTGCTGTTTCTAGGTTTCTTTTATTTTATTTTTTTTTTTAGAGAACTTCCTTTAGCCATTTTTTTTTATGGTAGGTATGCTGGTGACAAATTCTGTTAGTTTTTCTTCATCTAATAATAGTTTGATTTTCCCATCACTCCTGAAGAATATTTTTACCACACATAGACTTCTGTATTAACAGTTCTTATTTTCAGCATGTAAAAAATATTGTGCTTCTTCCCGCTGGCCTCCATGGTTTTTTATGGTTTGTCTGCTGCCATTGAAATTGTTTTTCTCCTATGTATAAGATGTTATTTTTCTCTTGCTGCTTTTAGACATTTTCCCTCTTGTCTTTAGTTTTCAAAATTTTGATTATGATATGTCTTCGTGTAGAGTTGTTTAAATTTATTCTTTGTTGGATTCATTAAACTTCTTGAATCTGTATACTTGTGTCTCCTGCCCCCCCATCCCCCCGCCAAAAGAAAAAAAAAAACTTTGAGAAGTCTTCAGCCATGATTTTTTATAGTTCTTCTGAAGTTCTTTCCTCTTTTACCTCTCCTTCTGGGACTCCAATGACACAAATAATAGATCTCTGAAGCTTCATGTATTTTGTTGATACTGTTGTATGTATGTTTGTTTGTTTGTTTCTAGTGTCTATTCTTTCTTTTGTTCAAATTGGGTTATTGCTATGTTCCATCTTCCAGTTCACTGATTCTTTTCTCTGCCTCTTCCATTCTGGTATTGAGCCCATCCACTGAATTTTATTTTGGTTATTTTATTTTTCAGTTCTAAATTTCTATTTGGTTCTTCCTTATATCTTCTATTTCTTTCTGAGACTTTCTATTTTTTTCATTTGTTTTAAGCATCTTCCTAATTATTTGTTGAAGCACTTTATGATGACTGCTTTAAAATTCTTGTTAGATTAATTTTCTCATTTTGGGATTGGCATCTGGTAACTGTCTTTTTTCATTTCAGTTGAGATCATTCTGATTTTTGGTATTATAATAGATTTTTTATTAAAATCTGGACATTTTGGGTATTATGAGACTCTGGATCCTATTTATATATTGTTTCAGTTGGCTTTCTCTGACTTTGGCTGTATAGGGAGGAGTGCCATTTCATATGAGTATGGAAGTCTAGGTTACCCAATCTTCTCTAATTGACAGCTGAGGAAGGAAGAGGCTACTTGCTGGTCAAGAGTTGGAGTTCCAGATCCCACTAGGCCCTCATTAATACCACTTTGTTCTTCAGTTGGCCTCCACTGAGACTGTGGAGGGTGGTGAAAGTCATCACTCTCTACTAGGCTTCCTCAAACACTATCTCAGCAGGGAGGGATGGATCATCTTGTTACTGCTATGGGTGGTTGATGTTCCAGCTATCCTATGGGGTCTCCACTGTGGCTTGTTACTTCACTATGGGGATAAAAGTCTGGGTTTTCAGGACTCATCTTCTCTAACACCAACCCTGGAGGGGTTGTTTTGCCTTGTTAAAGCCCAGTTGGCCTCTGTTGGCATGGGTGGAAGTGTGGCCACATTTTTTTTCTGTGGTATTTGGCTGGAATGATGGAATAAAACATTTATTGCCTAGCCCTGGCCAATGTGGCTCAGTGGTAAGAGTGTCAGCCTGTGCACCAAAGGGTCATGAGTTCAATTCCCAGTCAAGGACATGTACCTGGGTTGCAGGTTCATTCCCCAGGCCGGTTGGGGTGTATGTGGAAGGCAACCAATTGGTGTGTCTCTCATCGATGTTTCTCTCTCTCTCTCTCTCTCTCTCTCTCTCTCTCTCTCTCTCTCCCTCCCTCCTTTCCTTCCATTCTCTCTACAAATTAATGGTAAAAAGTATCCTTGGGTGAGGATTAACAACAACAACAAAAAGAACACTTATTGTCCAGAAATTTGCTGTTTTGGTGTTCTTCTCTTTTCTTGATCATTTAACTAGAGAAAGCAGGATTTTGTTGAACTTTTGTTATCTAAACCTATTGGTATTTCTGAGTTGCTGTTGTTTTTTTATTTGATTTGAGATACAATATTATATTAGTCTCAGGCATACAGCATAGTGATTTGACATTTATATACCTTACAAAGTGATCACCACAAGAAGTCTAGTAACCTTCCATCACTATACAAAGTTATTATAATATTATTGACTATATTTTCTGTGCTATATATTACATCCCTATGATTTATTTGTTTTATAACTGGAAATTTGTATATCTTAATTTCCTTTACCTTATTACCCATCCCCTGCCCCCATCCCATCTTGAGTTGCTGTTTTCTTTACCTCTAAGTCCAAAATATGTGAGGCAAAAAGAAAACCCAGAAAACTTATCATCATATCCTTCTTTGGGTCCCAAGCTTTTCTGTGATCTGCCTTCTTCTTTCCACATTTCAGAATCTTATGTTTGTTTTCTATATAATGTGCAAGGTTTTTATTTGTACTTACCAGGAAAAAAATAGGAAAATGTAGGTCTATTCCATCCTCTTGGAGGTGGAAGTTCTTGCAATTGATTTTTAAAATTTATATTTACCTTTAACCCAGTGATTTTGCTAAGCTCACTATTTTTTGCAGATTCTTTACAGTATTTTATGAATATGATAACTTTTTATGTGAATAAAGACAGACTTTTTCTTTCCAGTCTCTGTGTCTTTTATTTCTTTTCTTGACTCATTGTACTGTCTAGGCTATGTACTACAATGTCAAATAAAAATGGTGAGAGTGAATATTCTTGTCTTATTTCCAACTAAGGAGAATGCATTAAGTCTTTTATTATCAAATGTGATAGTTTTTTTGAAGCAGTTTATATGAAATTTCCTTTTGGTTCTACTTTGTTGAAAGAATTTTAAAAATTTATATTAAGGATGGGCATTGAATTTTATCAAATGATTTATATATGTATATTGAGATGATCATATTTTTAATTTTATTCTTAACAATTTGAAATATTGATTTCAAATGTTAAATCAGCATTCCTAAGGGAAATTTCATTTGATCATTGCATATTATCCTTTAAAAAATATTGCTGAAATTTTCTTGTAGTGTCTTTGTTTGGTTTTGATATCAAGGTAATGCTGGTTTCATAAAATGAATTTGGAAGTGTTTCCTTCTCATCTGTGGTTTTTTTTTTTAAGTTTGAGCAGATTGGAATTAATTCTTTCTTTTTTTTTTTTTTATCTGCACCCGAGAACATTTTTTCATTTTTTGTTCAGATAGAGTGGGAGGGAGAGAGAGGAAGAGAGAGAGAGAGAGAGAGAGAGAGAGAGAGAGAGAGAGAAACATTGATGTGAAAGGGACACATCGAGTGGCTGCCTCCCACATGACCCAATCAGGGCTGGGGACAAATTTCAACCGAGGTACGTGTCCTTAGCGGGAACCGAACCCGGGTCTCTCTGGACTGCGGGCCGACGCTCTAACTGCTGAGTCAAACTGGCCAAGGAGGTATTAATTCTTTAAATGTTTTGTCAAATTCATGAGTGAAGCCATCTGGTCCTGAACTTTTGCTTGTTTGGAGGTTTTCTGATTACTGATTCAATCTCCTTACCAGTAATGAGTCTGTTCAGACTTTTTATTTCTTCATATTTCAGTCTTGGTAGGTTGTATATTTCTAGGAACTCATCTATTCCTTCTAGGTTGTCCAGTTTGTTGGTGTATAATTACTTGTTTACAGTCATCTCTTATGATCCTTTGTATTTCTGTAGTATCACTTGTAATTTCTCTTTGATTTCTGATTTTAAGCCATCTCTTTTTCTTGGTGAGTCTAGCTAAAGGTTTGTAAGTTTTGATTATCTTTAAAAAGAAAAAAGCTTTTAGTTTCACTGATCTTCTACTTTTAAAGAATTTGTGAGGTATAATTGACATACAACATTATGTTAGTTTCAGGTGTACAACACAATGATTTGATATTTGTATGTTTTGTGATAAGCAAGATAAGTCTAGTTAACATCCATTGCCATACATAATGACAGGATTTTTTTTTCTTGTGATGAGAAGTTTTAAGATGCATTCTCTCAGCAATTTTCAAATATGCAATAAAATATTATTATAGTCACCAAGCTGTACATTGCATCCCCATGACTTACTAATTTTACACTAGAGGTTTGTACCTTTTGACCCCCTTCATCCATTTTACCCACACCCACCCCCTACCTCTGGCAACCACTAATTTATTCTCTGTATCTATGAGCTTGTTTTTTTCCTTAATATTTCACATGTAAGTGTGATCATATGTATTTGTCTTTCTCTGACTTATTTCATTTAGCATAATGTGTTCAAGGTCCACCCATGCATGTTGTTGCAAGTGACAAGATTACATTCTTTTTATTGCTGAATAATATTTGTGTGTGTGTGTGTGTGTCACATATTCTTTATCCATTCATCCACTGAAGGACACTTAGGTTGTTTCCATGTTTTGGCTATTGTAAATAATGCTGCAGTGGACTTGGGGTTGCATATATCTTCTTGAATGCTTCCACTTTTTTTTGAATAAATACCCAGAAGTGAAATGGCTGGATCATATGGTAGTTCTTTTTTGTTTGTTTGTTTTGATATGCAAATTACTTAGCATTTTATTTATTTATTTATTTTCAATTTTTATTAATTTATTTTTGTTACAGATGTTTTTCCTTTTCCCCCCCTAGACACCCTCCTTCCCATCCCACCCCCCACCCCCCAGCATTGTTTCTATGTACATTGGTTATGCACACATGCATATAAGTTCTTTGGTTCATCTCATCCATCCCTCCTGCCTCCCTCCTCTGAGGTTTGTCAATCTGAACCGTACTCCTTTCTATGTCTCTATGTCTATTTCGTTCATCAGCTCACCTTGTTCATTATATTCCACAAATAAGTGAGATCCTGTGGTATTTGTCTTTCTCTGATTGGCTTATTTTGCTTAGCATAATACTCTCAAGGTCCCTCCATGTTGTCTCAAAGGATAAGAGATCTTTCTTCCTTACGTCTGCATAGTATTCCATTGTGTGTATCTACCACAGCTTTGTAATTTTAATTTTTGAGGAGCCTTCATACTGTTTTCCCTAGTGACTACACCAACTTACATTTCCATCAACAATGCACAAAGTTTCCCTTGTCGCCACATCCTCGCCAACATTTATCCCTTGTCTTTTGATAATAGCCATTCTAACTGGTGTGAGGTGATATTTCATTGTGGTTTTAATTTGCATTTTCCTGATGATTAATGATACTTAACTCCTTTTCATGTACCTGTCAGCCATCTGTATGTCTTCTTTGAGGAAAAAACGTCTATTAAAATCCTCTGTCCATATTTTACTGTTGTGTTATATGAGTTTTTAAAATATGTTTTTGATGTTAACCTGTTATCAGATATATGATTTCCAAATATTTTCTCCCATTCAGTAGGTTGCCTTTTCATTTTGTTGATATTTTTTCTGTGCACAAACCTTTAGTTTGATGTAGTCCCATTTGTTTATTTTTGCTTTTGTTTCTTGTGCTTTTGGTGTTAAATCCAAAAAAATCATCACCAAGACTAATGTCAAGGGCCTTACCCTCTGTTTTCTTCTAGCAGTTCTATGGTTTTAGGTCTTATATTCAAGTCTTTGATTCATTTTGAGGTGATTTTTGTGTATAGTTTGAGATAATAATCCAGTTTTATTTTGCATGTGACCGCCCACTTTTCCCAGCACCTTTAATTGAAAAGACTGTCCTTTTCCCATTGTATAATCATAACTTCTTTGGATTTATGTAAATTCATAGTCCATACCTCTGTGGGTTTGTTTCTGGACTCTCTATTCTGCTCCATTGTTCTATTGTCTGTTTTTATGTCAGTACCATACAGGTTTGATTATGATGGCTTTGTAATGCATTTGAAATCAGGAAGCATTAACCCTTCAGCTTTGTTGTTCTTTCCTAAGATTGCTTTGACTATGTTGGTTTTTTTTGTGGTTCCACACAACTTTTACGGTTGTTTGTTCTATTTCTGTGAAAAAGATTATTGGAGTTTTGAGAGGGATTGCACTGCATCTGTAGATTGCTTTGGGTAATATGGACGTTTAAACAATATTAATTCTTCCAGTCCCTGAGCACAGACTATATTTCTATTTCTTTGTGGTTTCTTCAATTTCTTTCATCAGTGTCTTACATTTTTTAGTGTACAAGTTTTTCACCTCCTTAGTTAAATTTATTCCTAGGTATTTTATTCTTTTGTATCCTTCAACTTTACTGAATTTGTTTATTAGTTCCAACAGTATTTTAGTGGAGTATTTAGGATTTTCTATATATAATATCATGTCATCTGCAAATACTGACAGTTTTACTTCTTCCCTTCCAATTTGGATGTCTTTTATTTCTTTTTCTTGCCTAACTGCTCCGGCCAGGACTTCACTACTATATCAAATAGAAGTGGTGAGAGTGGTATATTTCTATATATCCTCCAGTGAGGTAAATTAACAACAACAACTATATATTGTTGTTGTTAATCCTTACCGGAGGATATTTTTCCATTGAGTTTTAGATAGAGTGGAAGGGAAGAAGGGAGGAAGAGAGGAAGGGAGGGAGGGAGAGAGAGAGAGAGAGAGAGAGAGAGAGAGAAAGAGAGAGAGAGAGAGAGAGAGAGAGAGACATTGATTGGTTCTCTTCCGCATGACCCCCACCCCCACCCCCCAGGGGCCAGGGATCGAACCTGCAACCCTTTGGTCCTCGGGCTGACTCTCTAACCGCTGAGCCAAACCAGCCAGGGCTGTTTCATGTATTTTTGTTAAGTTTTCTAGTTATTCATACCATGAGAATGATTATGAACATTCCTTCTCTAACATGGCCAGAACAGAGGTATATGCTTACACATGTGTGCGCTCTCTCTCTCTCTCTCCTTTTCCTTTCCTTTTAAAAAAGGATATTAATTCTTCCCTGGCCAGTGTGGCTCAGTTGGTTGGAGCATCATCTCATGCACTGAAGGGTCACAGGTTCGATTCCCAGTCAGGGCACATACCCAGGTTGCAGGTTCGATCCCCAGTCAGGGTGTATACTGGAGGCAACCTATCAATATTTCTCTCTCATATTGATGTTTTTTTCTCTCTCCCTTCCTCCCTCTCTAAAATTAAAAAAATAGCCCTGGCCAGTTTGGCTCAGCTGTTAGAGCGTCGGCCTGCAGTTCAGAGAGACCTGGGTTCGGTTCCCGCTAAGGGCACGTACCTCGGTTGCAATTTGTCCCTGTCCCTGGTTGGTCGTGCGGGAGGCAGCCACTCGATGTGTCCCTTTCACATTGATGTTTCTCTCTCTCTCTCTCTCCCTCCTACTCTATCTGAACAAAAAATGGAAAAATGTTCTCGGGTGAGGATAAAAAAATAAATAAATAAAATTAAAAAATATATATATATTAATTCTTCCTTTTAGCATGGTTATACACAAATGAAGTATCGTCAATTAATACATTAGATGCCATGCATTGCCTATATTTTATGTTTGTTTCCTCCAATGCTGACTGCAAGATATGTACATGTTCATGTTGACTTATGGGTTTCACTTTAAAGAATTAGATAGGTAGATTAAGGTCTCTCATTGAAGATCCTTATAGTGGGGTGCCAGCCCATACCCCAGATGCCTTAGTACTTCCCAAGCAGATAGGTCAGTTACTGTAAAGATAGTTATGTAGAAATTAATTCTTCAATTTCAGTCTAGGTTAGTAAAGGTCGCTGTGTATGTGTAGAGATGGGAAAGTTGGGAGCACCCAACTGGTTCAGGCATTCCTTTACAATCCTTAAATTTATTTTGCCAAATAATGTTGAACATTCCATTTTCTGCTCCATTCTTGCCCCCTCTGTGCTTGGAGTCTCCTCGGAACTCTATCAAGAAGACCATATTCATCTTTTTATAGCCTTCTCCTGGGAGTATTCTGGGCTACAATTTTCTTGGTCTGGTTTATCCATTAATATAATTTCATCTTCTGTCTTCTAGAAATATATCCCTATTACTGTTTGCTCATGGCTATCTATCCCATTATCAGCTTTTCTAATGATTTATTCCCTTTCGTTCCTCTACACTATCATTTCCATGGAGTTTGGGGAGAGTTGGGAAGTTAAACACATATGTCCATGCCATAATTTTGAATTAGATGACTCTTGGGAAAATGTTATGACAAATTTTGTGACAATCACTTATGTTATTAAAAATTTCAATAAACTTTTTAGTGAATAATAATAAAAAAACCTTACCCCATCTCCAAGGCTTAATTTCTATTGAGGGAATAAATAACAGTGCTAATGCAAATTGCTTAGAAATGAACCAAAGCCAAGGAATGATTCAGATTATTTGAGCACCGTTTGGTGGATGGATGAATCTGTTTATGATGTTGCTTGATTTGCTTTAAAAGTCAACTTTAGCCCGGATGGTGTGGTTCACTGGCTGAGCATTGACCCATGCACCAAGAGGTCGCCGGTTTGATTCCGGATCAGGATACATGCCCAGGTTGTGGGCCTGGTCCCCAGTGAGGGGCATGCAGGAGGCAGCCAGTCGATGTTCTCTCTCATTGATATTTCTATCTCTCTCTTCCTCTCCCTTCCTCTCTCAAATTAAAAGTAAAAATAATGCACAAAGAAAAATATTTTTAAAAAGTCAACTTTAAAAAATGCTTGAACTCCATAGACAAAAGTAACATCACAGACTAAGAATTATACTTTTGCTTCATGATTGAATTTGATTATATACCTATAGTAAAGTAGACAAATTAGAGTTTATTGCTGTATTTGTAGCTGAGTTTTCTATTTTTCTCATAGGTTCAAGAGTAAACCTGCTGATGATTATGAAGATCCCAAAGATGTTCAAGCCATCAAAGAGGCTCAGTTGTATATGGGAGACTTCAATCTGAAGACAGCCCCAGACTATAAGATACCTGAGCACATGAGAATAAATGCTGCCAAGAAAGAGGAAGAGCTGGGACACCTAGACTCTATGGTACTTACTCACAGCTTGTAAGACAGTGAGAGTCACCTGGGTTTTTAATTGAATTCTGCTAAAACTACCCATTTCACTATCAAGTCCATAACAATCTACAGTCATAGAAATTTAGAACAGGAAAAGACCTTTATGTTTATATAGGCCTCAGTTCCCTCATTTGTAGAAAGGGGGCATTTTTCTAGATGATCATGAAAAATATTGTTGGGATTTTTTTTTTTTTGATTACTGACTTAATTTTATCACTGGTAATTGGTCTATTCAGATTTTCTACTTCTTCATGGTTCATACTTGGAAGAGTGTATGTGTCTAGGAATTTATCCATTTCTTCTTGGTTGTCCAATTTGTTGGTGTGTAATTGTTAATAGTAGTTTCTCATTAATAGCAATTCTGTGGTATCAGTTGTAACTTCTGTTTTATTTCCTGTTTTTTTCTTGGTGAGTCTAGCTAAAGATTTGTCAATTTTGTTTTTCTTTTCAAAGATCCAGCTCTTAATTTCTTTGATTTTTTCTATTGTTTTATGGTCTCTATTTTATTTAATTCTACTCTGATCTTTATGAACTTCCCTCTTTGAACTTTTTTTCTGCATCCCATACACTTTGAAATGTTGTATTTCCATTTTCATTTGTGTCCATGTATTTTTTGATTTCCTCATTGATGTCTTCATTGACCTATTGGTTATTGAATAGCATCTTGCTTAATCTCCACATATTTGTGATTTTTTCAGTTTTCTTATTGCATTTGATTTCTAGTTTTGTACCATTGTGGTAGGAAAAGATGCTTGATGAGATATGAATCTTCTTAAATTATGGAGACTTGTTTTGTGGCCTAATGTGATATATGCTGCACATAGAATATTGTGCACTTGAAACGAATGTATATTTTACTGCATTTGGATAGAATGTTTGTATATATCTGTAAAGTGCATCTGGTCTAATGTATTTTTTAAAGCTGATGTTTCTTACTGAATTATCTATCTATTGATGGAAGTAGGGCATTAAAATCTCTTACTATCATTGCATGCTGTCATTTTCTCCTTTTAAGTCTGTTAACAGTAGCTTTATATATTTTGGTGCTTCTACATTGAGTGAATAAGTTTTACAAATGTTATATCCTTTTGTGGAGCTGACCCCCTTTATCATTATGTAATGTCCTTATTTGTCTTTTATTATAGTCTTTGTTTCAAAGTCTGTTTTGTCTGATATAAGTATAAGTACAGCAGCTTTCTTTTCATTTCTATTTGCATGGAATATCTATTTCCATCCCTTCACTTTCAATCTGTGTGAGTTCTTAGATCTGAAGTGAGTCTCTTGTAGGAAGTGTATAGATGAATCTTGTTGTTGTTTATTTTATATCCATTCAGCCACTCTGTGTCTTTTTGATTGGGGAATTTAGTCCATTTACATTTAAAGTAATTATTGATAGGTATGTTCTTAGTTTTCTGGCTGTTTTTGTAGTTCTTCTGTTGTTCTCTTCTCTTGTGGTTTGATGACTTTCCTTAGTGTTATGTTTAGATTTCTTTCTCATTATTTTTTGTGTATTTACTCTAGGTTTTTGCTTTGTGGTTACTCTGAGGTTTACATATAACAGAATATAAACACACACACACACACACACACACACACACACACACACACACACACACAGTCATTCTGTTTTAAGTTGATAGCAATTTAAGTTTGAATGCATTTTATAAGTGGTCAATCCACTACCTATATTTGACTCTACCTTTGAGCTTTTTACTTTCACATGTTTTCTTTCTTTCTTTTTATTTTTAGTCCTCACCTGAGGATATTTTTCCATTGGTTTTCAGATAGAGTGGGAGGGAGGGGGGTGGGAGACAGAGAGAGAGAGAAAAAAAAATCAATGTGAGAGACACACATCGATTGGTTGCCTCCCACATGACCCCAACCAGGGCCAGGGATGGAATTGCAACCAAGGTACATGCCCCTGACTGGAATCGAACCCATGACTCTTTGGTCTGTAGGCAGTCGCTCTAACCGCTGAGCAACACCGCCAGGGCTCACATGTTTTCTTATTACTGGATAATGCCTTTGCTTTTCGGCTTAAAGAAGTCCCATTAACATTTCTGGCAAAGCCACTTTAATGGGGATGAACTCATTTATCTTTTGCTCATTTGGGAAACTGTTTATCTCTCCCTTAATTCTAAATCATAACCTTTCTGGGTAGAGTATTAATTGGAAGTTTTTTCTTTCAGCACTTTGAATATGTCATGCCACCCACTTCTGGTCAGTGAAGTTTCCGCTGAGAAATCATCTGATAGTCTTTTGGGAGTTTCCTTGTACATAACAAGTTGATTTTTTCCTGTTACTTTTACAATCTGTTCCTTTATTTTAATTATAATGAATCTTGGTGTGGATCTCTTTGGGTTCATCTTTTTTTGAATTCTCTGTGCTTCCTGGACCTGGACCTGGATATCTGCTTCCTTCCCCAGGTTAGGGAAGATTCTGGCCATTTTTTCTTCAAATAAGTTTTCTGCCCCATTCTCTCTCTTCTCTGTCTTGGGCTTCCATAATGTTAATGTTATTCCACTTGATGTTGTCCCATAGTCCCTTAGACTATCTTCACTGTTTAAAATTCTTTGTTTTCTTGCTCTGTTTGAGTGAGTCCTACTGCCTTGTCTTGCAGTCAATGATTTGTTTTTCTGCTTCACATAGTCTGTTATTGAATCCCTCTAGTGTATTTTTCCATCTAAGTTATTGTATTCTTCAGCTCTGTGACTTCTGTTTGGTACTCTCTTATATTCTTTTATCTCTTTGTTGAAGTTCTCACTTTGTTCATCCATTTTTCTCCCAGGTTCAGTGAGTATCTTTCATGTCCATCATTATCAGGTAAGTTACTTATCTACATTTCATAAAGGTTTTTTTCTGGGGCTTAACTTGTTTTTTCATTTGGAACATATTCTTCCTCATTTTGCTTGTCTCTCTGTGTTTGTTTCTGTGTATTAGGCAAAACAACTACCTCTCCCAGTCTCAAAGGATTGGCCTTATATAAGCAATGTGCCTTATGTTCTACCTTGCCCTACCTCTTTGTTATCTCTCAAACCTTTGTGATTGTCTAAGCAGCCTGATTTATTCTTGATAGGTCCCAGTTGTTGAGGGTATGCCAAGCCCTGTCAGTGTTCCAGAGGAAGGATCTCAGAACCTTCAGGAGCACCTTTTAAAGTATGCAAATATATGTAGTCCTGTGAGACTGCGGTCATGACCCCCACTGGCCTCCAGATCAGGCTACTTAGAGGTGTCCCCTTGGTAACATTTGCACAAATCAGGGCTCCAGATGAGTGTATAAGCTCCTTTCTGGGAGGAACCAATGAACTGTAGTGAGGTCAAGAGAGAGCACAAAGGAGGAGAGAAAATGGCGGTGGAGTGAATGGAAGCTACACAGACGATCTCCCAGGATCAAACGGGAATTACAACTAAAATAAAAACAAATCGTCGGAAAAAGCAACAGAAAAGCAGTGGGAGAGGACCACACAACCAGGGACACTGACTGAGCCTGGTAGGATCTGCGGAGACGCGTGAGGGTGGCGGCTAGGAACCCACGGACAGCAGCGACCTTGGCTGTGAGCTCCGGCCCCGGCTGGGAGCTCTGCCCTCGGCTGTGGGCGTCGCCACCGGCTCTGAGCTGCGTCCTCGACTGGGAGCCGCGGCCCCAGCTGGGAGCCACGCCCTCGGCGGGGAACTCGCGCCCGAGGCGGGGAACTGCGGCCCGGCTGGGAACCGCGCCCGCGGCGGGGAAGTGCGGCCCGGCTGGGAACTCGCGCCCGCGGCGGGGAAGTGCGGCCCCGGCTGGGAACTCGCGCCCGCGGCGGGGAAGTGCGGCCCCGGCTGGGAACTCGCGCCCGCGGCGGGGAAGTGCGGCCCGGCTGGGAACCGCGCCCGCGGCGGGGAAGTGCGGCCCGGCTGGGAACTCGCGCCCGCGGCGGGGAACTGCGGCCCCGGCTGGGAGCCGCGCCCGCGGTGGGGAACTGCGGCCCGGCTGGGAACTCGCGCCCGCGGCGGGGAAGTGCGGCCCCGGCGGGGAACCGCGCCCGCGGAGGGGAACTGCGCCCGGCTGGGAACTGCGCCTGCGGCGGGGAACTGCGGCCCCGGCTGGGAACCGCGCCCGAGGCGGGGAACTGCGGCCCGGCTGGGAACCGCGCCCTCGGTGGGGGGCTGCGGCCCCAGCTGTGAGAGACGCCCTCGGTGGGGAGCTACGCCCCGGCTAGGAGCCGCGGCCCCGGTTGGGAGCGGCAGCCCCGGCTAGGAGCGACAGCCCCGGCTAGGAGCAGCGGCCCCAGCGCGGCGACCTTAGCTGGGAGTGGCGGTGGCGGTGCCCGCCCTCGGGGTCAAGAGCCCCAGCTACTCCAAAGCGCAGAGAGCCGGGACAGACCGCTAAATAGCCACAGCCTCTCACCTGGGGCTCCGACAGAGGGAGGGCGGACTGGACTGGAACTCTGAGGGGACACCTGGGATTTGGAGGGCGCTCAGAGTTTGTGCTGAGCTGTGGCCACAAAGGACAGTGGTGGCCAGCCCCTCCTTCCCAATTGCACAGACCTGCAGCGAAGTTCGCTCCTTCCTGGAGCTGTGGAAGCCCCTCCCTCAGAGATTCCCAGGTGAGGTAAAGAGGTAAAGAAATGCAAATTGAGGCTCACTAACAACCAGCATTGGCCCCACCCTCGGAAACCCTCTTACACTGCAAACATCTGAGGGAGGTCCTCATTCAACTGAGATCCTAAGGCTTTTCAAGTAACTGAGACTAATAGCCTCCAGGCAAAAAGCCAGAGCATAACTAAACCTTTCCTGAGCTTGCATATCTACCCAGGAAAGTGAGACTTGATAGAGGTGTTGAAGGAGGGCCCTCCACGCTCATTCAAACCCAGTAGAGGGAGCCACAAATACCAGAACACCAACACCCACAGGGAAAATTTGGCAGGCCCCAAAACCCACTGGGATAGCAAAAATGGTGAAACAAAGAAACAGATCCCAAATGAAAGAACAAGAGAACTCCACTGAAGATGAGATAAATGAAGTGCAGCTAAGCAAATTATCAGAGGGAGAGTTCCGAGCCATGATCTTGAGGAAACTAAACAGCATGAGTAAGGACATCAACACCATGAGTAAAGATATAGAAACACTGAAAACCAACCAAGTGGAAATAAAGAATGACATAGCAGAAATAAAGAACACATTGGAAGGATTGACCAGCAGAGTAGAGGAAGCAGAGGACCGGATCAGTGAATTAGAAGACAGAGTAGAAAAAATCAATCAATCAGAAAACCAAAAGAAAAAAACAATGAAAAAACAGGAAGATAGCTTAAGAGAACTGTGGGACAACTGGAAACGTAATAACATTCGCATTATTGGAGTCCCTGAAGAAGAAGAAAATGAGAAAGGGTTAGAGAATATATTTGAAGAAATAGTGACAGAAAACTTTCCTAACCTGGTGAAGGAAGAAAGCATTCAAGTTCAAGAAGCACAGAGAGCCCCAAGTAAGAAGAATCCAAACAGGCCCACACCAAGACACATAATAATTAAAATGCCAAAAATCAAAGACAAAGAGAGAATCCTAAAGGCAGCAAGAGATAAACAACAGGTTACCTACAAAGGAAACCCCATTAGGCTATCATCTGACTTCTCAACAGAAACACTACAGGCCAGAAGGGAATGGCATGAAGTAATCAAGGTCATGAAAAACAAGGATCTGAATCCAAGACTACTCTATCCAGCAAGATTATCATTCAAAATAGAAGGTCAAATAAAGAGCTTCCCAGACAAAAAAAGGCTAAGGGAATATATTAGCACCAAACCAGCACTGCAAGACATGTTAAAAGGACTGCTATAATTATTAGAAGAAATAGAAAGATAATTAGAACCACACTGTACAAAAATGGCAATAAATAAGTACATATCAATAATCACCTTAAATGTAAATGGACTGAATGCTCCAATAAAAAGACACAGAGTAGCTGATTGGATAAGAAAGCATGATTCACACATATGTTGCTTACAAGAGACCCACCTCACAACAAAAGACGCACATAGGTTGAAAGTAAAGGGATGGAAAAAAATCTTCCAAGCAAACAGAAAGGAAAAAAAAGCTGGGGTAGCAATACTCATATCTGATAAATTAGATTTCAAATTGAAGACCATAACTAGAGACAAAGAAGGCCACTACATAATATTGAAAGGGTCTATCCAACAGGAAGATATAACCTTGGTAAACATATATGCACCCAATATAGGAGCACCAAAATATATTAAAAATCTTCTGGAAGACTTCAAAGGAGAAATCGACCACAATACAATCATAGCAGGAGACTTCAACACCCCACTGACATCACTGGATAGATCATCTAGACAAAAAATCAACAAGGAAACAGAGACTCTAAATGAAGCACTAGATCAAATGGATTTAATAGATATATACAGAGAACTACACCCCAAAACTGCAGAATTCACATTCTTCTCAAATGCACATGGGACATTCTCAAAGATAGACCATATGTTAGGGC
The DNA here is from genome assembly GCA_030848825.1 of Tadarida brasiliensis. Taxonomy (NCBI): domain Eukaryota; kingdom Metazoa; phylum Chordata; class Mammalia; order Chiroptera; family Molossidae; genus Tadarida; species Tadarida brasiliensis. Next base: position 69,624,862 of record CM061260.1, read on the forward strand.
ACAAACTAAGTCTCTACAAGTTCAAGAAGATTGAAATCATATCAAGCATCTTCTCAGACCACAATGGCATGAAACTAGAAATCAACTGCAACAAGAACATGCAAAAACATATGAACACATGGAGGCTAAATAGCATGTTACTGAACAATGAATGGGTTACCATGGAGATCAAGGAAGAATTTAAAAAATTTCTGGAAACCAATGAAAATGAACACACAACAACGCAAAACCTATGGGATACTGCGAAAGCAGTTCTGAGAGGGAAGTTCATAGCACTACAGGCCCACCTTAAGAAAGAAGAAAAATTTCTAATTGACTACCTAACCTCACAACTTAAAGAACTGGAAAGCAAACAAAAAGAAAACCCTAGAGCAAGTATGTACTCATAACCAATGGACATGGACAACAAAACGGGGACGGGACAGGGAGGGAAGGGGAGAGGGGTGTCAATGGGGGAAAAAGGAGAATCATCTGTAACATAAGTAAATTAATAAAAAAAAAAAAAAAAAAAAAAAGAGAGAGCACAAAGATGATGTCCCCTGACAGCTCCTTCATAGCCCCTAATGTGTGGTGAACCTAAAGCCTGCCCTTTAGGCTCATACTCTAGGACAAGTAAATAGGCCTCTTTCATATGAACACTGGGGAGGTGTTTCAGTCAGCTGTCTGTGCAGAACTGTGGTGGGGGCGGGGATTAACTTGCCAAGAACTGCCTCTCTGAATATTTCAGTCCTATGGGGCCCAACAACACAGTCCTTGTGGCCACCATAGCCAGGCGCTGAAGGGGTATCCCCGGTGTGGATCCCATTCATGCGATCTCAGTGGGGCTACAGGAGGGTGTGTGAATGAGTCTGCTGGCTGCAGCTGGCTGTGGGAGGATGTGGTGGTAGGGCAAGCCTGCTGATGGGGGTGGGACAAGCCTGTAAGTGCTAGAAGGTAGAGTGCAAAAATAATACCTATCAGCACCAGTGCCAGCAAAGTGGTCTAAGAGTACAAAAATGGTACTCACCAGCACTTTCATCCTTAAAGAAAGTCCCAGTAGTCACTTTAATATTGACTAATGAATCTCCTTCACATATGGTCTAGATACTTTTTAAACAGCTACATTTGTGCTGGGTCCAGGTGAGTGAGTCTGCATGTGAGTCCTTTAAAAGCTAACTTTCCTTTCTCTATAGACTTTTGAGTCTCCTGGTCATAAACTCCACTGGTTTTCAAAGCCAGATTTTTGGGGGGTTTGTATCTCTGGCGCAGGTCCCGAGAGTTATGGTATCTGATGTGGGGCACAAATTCCTTGGTTCTTATGTAATCGCTTCATGTTTGCGAGATCTCGTTCTTTTGTGGGTCTTTGTGCTGGGATGGTTTTGGTGAGGCCACATTTCTGCTTCTCCTACCCATTTTCATATGGCCCTTTTATGCTTTGTTGTGGAGGAGCTAGGTGTTCAACTATTTTAAGGTCTTTTTCAGAGGGAATTGATCCATAGGGATGGTATGTCCATGGGAGGAGGTGAGTTAGGATCTTCCTACACTGCCATCTTGAACCCATCCCCTCACCATTGAGCATTTTATTAGTGACCATTTGGGTTGCTTTTCTAACTGTTCATCTAAGGTAGTTCTTGTTTCATCTTTCATGTTACATTCGTCATCATAGAAAAATGTTCTTTTGACCACAATTTTCCAGTCATCCAACCTGAAATGTCAGTCTAACTAGAGATGATGGACAGGTATGATGTCTTAAACTGAATTGCATTACACCAAAATCCACTTTATTAAAGTGGAAGCGTAACAGAATGTAGAGCACGCTATTCTACAAGTCAGAAGATTGGAGTTCTGTTCCCATCTCTAACACTTCATAGCTTTGTAAACTTTGTTAGTCATGTAAATATCCCTACGCCTCAGTTATATTGTTTGTAAAAAGGGTATTAATACCAATGAACAACAGTAAGACATGTCTAGTGTACCTCATATGGTTGATGTAATGGTCAAAGTCAATAAATGGTCATTCTTTTCATGGTTAAATTAAAAATCATTGAAAAGTATTAAATATTTTAAAAATAGTTTATTATACATCCCTTCTCCCCCTGGCCAGTGTTTAGATGTGTGCTTATTTGGAAAAGTAGAAAGAAAGGGTTGATGTGTGAAGAAGGCTCCTCTAAGAGGTAGCCTTACAGCCACTAGACTGGTTTGGGTTTCTTCTTTTAAGCTCAATTCTCAGTCCTGTAGATGCTTCAGAACTGGTCCTCCATTCACCCAAATGCTGGATTTTGAGTTTAAGCCTTAATGCTTTAAAGGTTTGTTCTTGAGTATGTAAAACATTGCTTCTATTTTGTTACATAGATAGTAAGTATACAAGTTTAAGTTTTCTGCACCTTTTTATATTTTATTTTTGTAATCTGTGTATTTATGCAAAGTAACTCTTAATCTTTGGACCATCTAGTTGCCTTAACTGCTCACAGGAGCAGGGTTGCATGGACCCATAGGTTATGGTAAGGGTATGAAGGAGATATGGGCCTGTATGGCACCTGTGGGTAGAGGCAGGGGGCACAACTTGGCTTAGATAAATTGAGAAGGAAATAAAGAAGAGTCTTGGAACCTCTTGGTGTGATATGATACTGAAATTCAGGGTCATTACTTTGCCTGCACAAGGAGTAACAGTAATATGTGGCCAAAATACAGAATGCAAATAGGCTTAATTATAGTTTGGCCCTAGGTAGGCAATCCTGAGTGAGTGTAAGACAATGATATTTGAGTTTCCATCAGAAAAGGACAGTTACTTGTGTGTTTCTGGGCAAAGAATGACCCTCTCCTTCCTGGGGCCTGGCTGAGTACAAGCCTTCAGGAAGGACTTCAGGTGAGTGGTGGGAGGGGAGGACAGGGGAACTCAGCCCTATGAGCCAGCTGAGGGATACCACAGATTATATCCAGACTCTCTCCCCCTTTCAGAGAGGCTAAATGAGGAAAAGCCTAAATGCTAGAGAAAAGAGTAATTTAGTAGTGAACAGGAATGGCCAGATAAATTTTTATCTTGAATTTTTGTTAGGCATACCAGTCAAGGGACAAAAGTTAATCATATTTGAAACTGTCCTTTGTGAGTGCGTTATCATTTTGCTTCCTTTCTGTTCTTTTTATCAGACCCACTCGAAGAAAATGCACTTGAATAAGTCCATCCTCTCTCTTCGAGACCTTAAAGTGGCTGTCATCGAGGAGATACAGTGCCTGGTACAAGAGCTGAAGAACATTCAGTCAACTCTTCACGAGTCCAAACACATCCCCATTCCTGAAGTCCCTCACATGCACCCGGAAGAAGTTCCTGAAAAGAGGTTTCACTATAATGAAGAAACTCTCCTTGCTTTTAAGCATCAGCAGAAGAGAAAAGAGTCTGAAAAGTCCCCTCAAATGGAACAGACAGGGTCTATATCCTTAGGTGGAGGATTCCTTAAATTGTCTTCTGGAAAGGACGGGGATATGACAACACGAGGTTCATTGTCTAGATCGTCAAGGGCATCAACATTTGGTCTAGATATCCCAAAGTTCTTGGAATTTGAAAAAGCAGATCCAACTGATGTAGAGCTGGAGATTATGAAGAGAAATGAGATTAAGCAAGTGTACATGCAGCAGTATTTGGCCAACAGGGTAAGGGGTGAGACTGTGCCTATTTAAAGCTGAAAGACAATGGAGCAGGGAAGTTGATCTAATTTCTTATTTATTTATTTAAATTTTTTCTACATTAACCTGCCCCAAACCCTGAGCAGCCCACAATTCACCAATGGCTTGGCTTCCTCCCCACCCCTGGTTTTCTGAAAATCATTGTGCTCTGCCCAGAACTTTGTACCTTTGTAACATCTTCCTTTTTGGAAAGCTAACTAAGCATTAGGGGCAAATCCGTGTTAATTGGCATCTAACTGAAGCCACGGTGAAGGGGAAGTGATGGAGCAGCTTTCACGTGATGCATGGAATATAATAAAAACCTTCCAGAGAAAATGGGCCACCCTCTGCTTTTTATACTCTCCCCTTTCTCTAATTTGTGATTTGCTCCAACAGTGGAAGTGTTCATGGTGATGAATGGCTTCAAATTTCTCTGTAGCTAGAATGCCAACTATTTTTCTTTCTAGGAAGATCAGGACCAGACTGGGACCAGTTGTGCAGGAGGTACTCTGGATATAGAAGGAAAAGGACCTTTCCTGGATAGACAGCTCCCTGCTACCAGCCATATAGAGTCCTTTTCCTCATTGTGTCTTTTCCAGCTAGGCAGCCCTTATAGCTTTCCAACCTTATTCTTCACCCATTATCTCTACTTCATCCAGCCCAGCATTCTCACTCTTCCTGCTTCTCCCCACTTCCCTTCCCCAATTCAGAGTTTCATAGCTGTGCTTTTTCTTTTGCTATTTCCTTCTACCTGCAATGACTTCCTTCCCAGTTCCAAACCCCTTCCAGATCTTCTGTCCACATTACATACCCTCTTCTTTTAAAACATCAGTTGCACCTATAATCAGCACATCATGTTTTATACTGTGTTTTCTTGCTGTTTTGTGTGTGTGAGTTTTGTCTTGCAAATTACGTTATGCAGTTCTTGAGGGAAGGCATATAAACTTCTTCTGATTCCCCCACAGTGTCTAGGACAATGCCAGACATATAGTAGATATTCAGTGAAATGTTTTTACTTTATTGACTAATTTACTTTATTAATTAAAAATATGTATTGGACATTCTATGAGCAGGGACAGTGCAAGCTAGGTATAGCAATGCACTGGTCCTCAAGTCAGACACGTTCTCGTCCTCATAAAGCTTGTAGGCTGTCAGGGCTAAGAGAGAATAGAACAAGTGAACCCCTTAGAAACTTGGACACCTATGTGGTAAGTTTCAGAATCTCCTTGTACTAAAAATATATAGCCCTGCCTCCAAAGAAATTTTAAAATAATTCAAATTTGTTGAACAAACATTTTTGAGGAGCCCACTTAGTCTATAGCCCTACATAAAGTTAAATTTTTTCTTTTCCTTGGTTTTCTTTTGTTTGTATTTAAGCCATCTGAAATTCTCCAACAGTTTTACTGCTCCAAACCCACAGATCTCTTCACTTTTCTCAGCAACAATCTGGACACTCACTCATTACAAGCATTTGGGAGTTGAGGCTCCCCTATTATGTACAGCCTAATGAAAGACATGGAATGGTTTGTCTTCTTCCTACTCTATGAGTTTCCTCCGGAGAATCAGTCCTTGGGGCTCTCTCTCGATCTCTTCATCTCCTTTGGGAAGGGGTTGGGGAGAAGCTGTGCCAAAATGAGAGCAAATCTGACGATTTAAAATCATTAGGACGTCAGATGAGTAAGGTCTAGACCAGGACTTGGGAACCTGGGTTCTTATTCCAGCTCTGTGACAATTAGCTTTGATCACAGGAAGATCACCTTTAGCCTCAACTTTTTCCTTTCTACAATAAGATTGACAGGTTTCTTGTAGGTCCTTGATTATATTTATCTAATTAAAAATATTTATTCGGTAGATTTGAAAATTTTCAAAATAAGAAGTTGAGGGAAACATTTAGTGTGTACTGTGTGAAAGTCTATGTAGAAATACTGTGGGGATATAATGGAGGTAGATATAAACACAACCCACAGAGAGCTTACAGTCTCTGACTTACACCATTCAGTACAGCAAAAAGGGCATTCTTGAGCAATGGCTTTTTCAATGGTAGAGAAATAGTTGGAAGAACTATAGTTACCAAATTCTACCACTTAATAAATAAATTTATGTGAATTTAAGACCATTGATGAATGATTTATATGACTAGACACAATCACAAACACACCACAACACAACCACACGCACGCCATGCATAATAAGGGCATAATGAGAAGATGCTTTTACCTAAATGCATTAAAAAATACATTTACCTGTTCATAATTTCTAACATATCCTCAAATCTTTTTCCACCTCAGATCAAAGAACTGATTGTCACTTTTGATGCAGAACTCCGTCTCCTGAGGCATCAGAAACTGAAACTAGATACTCAGATGAAATTATCTGACCTGAACCATGTCACATTATTTCAAGAAATGCTTCTCCTCAAGAATTTTGAAAAACAGGAGAACATTCTTCAAGAGCGTGTTAATTCGTTAGACAAAGAGGAACAGGATATGCAAGTATGAATGGGCAGGAAAATGCTGGCTGGTTGTACCCTTAGTTATGGAGGGAACTTGATTCTTCTTTTCTTTCTTCTTCTCAACTTAATTTCCCCTCTTGTTCTAGTCTTCATCTCTTTCTTGTCTTCTCTCCGTTCTCTTTTTCCTCATTATTTAGGCTTGCTCTCTGTTTTTGGTACCCTTGGTCAGAGAGAAGTGAGTCAGATTTCTAGTGAATTTGATCTGATATTTTGTAAGGCAGAAGAAAATTTTCAAAAGTGAGCCATATATTTAGTTTATCCATGGATTTCCTACCATGTGAAGTTGAGTTTTAATTATATGCTATTCTTATGAATATAACTGGAAAAGAAGTTGATGAGTTTCTTAGATATGATAGCTATCTATGATAGAGTATTATATCATTAAATATTAAAGGAAGTTGTTTCCTTTTTTTGTTATATAGACACGTTAAATTTAAAGAGGTAAATTATGCCATCTCTCTTTGTCCTAAAGGAAGAAAGATTCTATTAAGTAGATATTACATACTGAATGGAGACATCAATTTTTAGATATTTCAGCTTCACTAAGACGTGATATATCTTTTTATTAGTTGTTATACGTGGTGGGCAAAAGTAGGTTTACGGTTGTAATACAATAAACAGTACAACAAATAATAATACAAGAATAAACTCTGTGTTTTGTGTACTCACAACTGTAAGCCTACTTTTCCCCATTCCTGTATAGATATGAAAAAAAATTTGTTTTTGAGACCACACATGCAAATATGTTAGTTGACATCCATGTATCAGTAAAAATTTCAGTTTATTTAATTTAGTTTTTTTTTGAGGAAACTAAACAATAAAAAACTGATCATATTTGATTATGAATGTAACTTTTTTTAACAAAAGAATTATAAAATTTTAATCAAGTAAATGGATGGCTCTGCAAACATCAGAAATGTAAACTTCTATTAAGAAGCTTTAAAAATGTATGTAACTGTAACCTTACCTTGTAATGTACATTGTTCTCTGAACCTGGTTTATCAGAAATATTTTCATTTGTTCTTGTTATTGTTCATTTAGTGGAGAATCAATGAAACTCTTAAGGAGATGGAAGAGAAAAAGAATGAAATCACCAGGCTCCAGGACCAAGAAAAGGCACTCTATGCTGGCTTCCAAACAGCCCTTGGAGAAAACAATAAATTTGCTAACTTCCTCATGAAGGTCCTAAAGAAGAAGATAAAGCGGGTGAAGAAAAAGGAGGTTGAAGGAGATGCCGGTTTGTATTTCTTTCTTATATATGATAATATTTTTTTCTCATTAGTATGAAATAGAGAAATAACAAAATTGTCTGTGTTCACCACAACATAGACAATGTAGAGGCATTGTGGGATTTAAGGAGCAGAGGATATAAACCTTTTAGGTCTCTATAGGTAAAGTATCACTTTATCTGCCTCATCAGACAGTGTTTTATATATATAAAATCAACTTGAAAATGAGAGGAAGGAAAAGATATGTCATGCAAATATTAATCAAATAAAGCAGGAAGGGCTGATTAAATATCAGATAAAGTACGTTTCAGAGCAAAGAAAATTGCTGGAGACAGGAAAAGCTTGTGTAATGATAAAAGTGTCAATCTACCAAGAAGACATCACAATCTTAAATGTGGATGCATAAAACAACAGCGCTGCAAGACGTGAAGCACAGACTGACAGAAATGAAAGGAAAAATAGACAAATCCATGATTATGTTTAGAGATCTCAATGCCCCCCTCCCCAACATTTGATAGAACAGCTATACAGAAAATCAATAAGGATCTAGAAGACCTAGACAGCACCACCAACCAAAAGGATCAAATTGACAGTAATAGAACACTTCATCCAAAACAGCAGAATATACACACTTTGCAGGTGCCCACAGAACATATACCAAAATAGAACATATGTTAGACTATGAACAATCTCAACAACTGTAAAAGAATTGAAATCATATAGAATGTGTTCTGTGACCACAGTAGAATCAAACTAGAAATCAGTAACAGCAAGATAACAGAAAAATCTTGGAACACTCAGACCTAAACAACATGTTTATATATAATCCACGTGACCCAGAAGATATCTCAGTGTGAATTTTAAAATTACATTGACCTAAATAAAAATGAAAATGCAACTTATTAAAATTTGTGGAATATAGCTAAAGCAATCTTGATAGAGAGAAATGTATAGTTCTAAATTAGAAAAGAGTACAAGTCTCAGTCCAATAATTTAAGCTCCCACCTCAAAACCTCAAAACAGAAGAGGAAAATAAACTCAAAGTGAGCAAGCAGAAAGAAGGTAACATAAAGATAAAAACAGAAGTCAATATAATTGAAAGCAGAAAACCAATTGAAAATCATTTATATGAAGAGCTGGTCTGTACTTGAGAAGCTCAATTGATTGACAAATCTCTAGCAAGAGTAAAAAAAATAGGAAGACAACAGACAAGGTACCAATATCAAGAATATAAGAGGTAATAATCATTACAGACCCCACTGCAGATATTAAATAATAACACAGAAATACAATGAAGGTCTCTATGCACATAAATTTGGCAACTTGGATGAAATAGACCAATTCCACAAAAAATGCTACCATGACTCATCCAATGTGAAATAGATAATTTCATAAATTTATAATTTGTAATTTTAGCCCTAGCCATTTTGGCTCAGCAGTCAGAGCATCGGCCTGCAGACAGAAGGGTCTTGGGGTCGATTCCCAGTCAAGGGCATGTGCCTGGGTTGCAGGTTTGGTCACTGGCCCTGGTCAGAGTCGTGCGGGAGGCAACCAATTGGTGTGCCTCTCTCACATTGATGTTTCTCTCTCCCTCTCCCTCCCCTTCCACCTTCCCCTCCCCCTTTCTCTCCTCCCTCCCTCCCTCCCTCCTTCCTTCCCTTCCACTCTAACTAACAAAAGATTAGCAAATTGGATCCAGCAATACATGAAAAAAATTATTCATCATGACCAAGTGGGATTCATCCCAGGGATGCAAGAATGGTACAATATCTGGAAATAAAAAAATGTGATATACCACATGAACAAAATGAAAGATAAAAACCATATGATCATATCAATAGATGCTGAAAAAGTATTCGACAAAATCCAGCATACATTTTTGTTAAAAATGCTCAGCAGTGTGGGAATAGAGGGATCATATCCCTTCATATAATAAAGACAATATATGAAAATCCTACAGCCGACATCATACTCAATGGGCAAAAACTAAAAGCATTTCCCTTAAGAACAGAAACCAGACAGGGATGCCCACTCTCGCCATTCTTATTTAACATAGTACTGGAAGTCTTAGCGACAGCTATTGGACATGGAAAAAACAAATTGGAAAGGAGGAAGTGAAACTGTCATTATTTACAGATGACATGATACTGTACCTAGAAAATCCTAAAGACTCCATAAAAAATCTACTAGATTTAATAAATGAATTTGGCAAAGTAGCAGGATACAAAATTAACGTCAAGAAATCAATGGCATTCTTGTACACCCAACAACGAACTCAATGAAAGAGAAACTAAAAAAGCAACCCCATTTACCATTGTGGGAAAAAAATTAAGATACTTAACCAAAGAAGTAAAGGACCTGTTTGCACAAAACTATAGGACATTGAAAAAAGAAATAGAGGAAGATATAAAAAAGTGGAAGCATATACCTTGTTCATGGATTGGAAGAATTAACATAATTAAAATGTCCATACTACCCAAAGCAATCTATAGATTTAACGCAATCCCCATCAAAATACCAACGACATATTTCACAGAACTAGAACAAATACTTCAAAAGTTTATATGGAACCAAAAAAGACCCCGAATAGCCACAGCAATCTTGAAAAAGAAGAACAAAGTGGGAGGGATCACAATACCAGATATCAGGTTGTACTACAAAGCCCCTGTAATCAAAACAGCTTGGTACTGGCACAAGAACAGGCATATAGATCAATGGAACAGAACAGAGAACCTGGAAATTGACCCAAGATATTATGCTCAATTAATATTTGCCAAAGGTGGCAAGAGCATACAGTGGAATAAAGACAGCCTCTTCAATAAATGGTATTGGGAAAATTGGACAGCTACATGCAAAAAATTGAAGCTAGACCACCAACTTACACCATGCACAAGAATAAACTCAAAGTGGATAAAAGACTTAAATGTGAGCAATGAATCCATAAAAATCCTAGAAGAAAATGTAGGCAAGGAAATTTCAGACATCACACGTTGCAGAATTTTCACTGATACAATACCTAAGGCAAGAGAAACAAAGGAAAAAATGAACACATGGGACTACATCAAACTTAAAAGCTTCTGCACAACAAAAGAGACAACCATCAAAATGTAAAGGGAACCCCCTGTATGGGAGAGCATAATTGCCAACAATACATCAGATAAGGGGCTAATTTCCAAAATATATACAGTCGTCCCTCACCCCTTTGTGCTTCGACTTTCGCGGCTTATAGTAAATAAAGAATCCTACTTTGCTGAAATTCATTTATCGCGGCATAGTCTGGAACTGATTAACCATGATAAATGAGGGCCGACTGTAGAGTACTCATACAACTCAACAAAAGGTGACAAAGAATCCAATTAAAAAAGGGGCAGAGAGCCCTGGCCAGTTTTGCTCAGCGGTTAGAGCGTCGGCCTGTGGTCCAGAGAGACCCGGGTTCGGTTCCCGCTAGGAGCATGTACCTCGGTTGCAGTTTGTCCCCGGCCCTGGTTGGTCGTGCGGGTGGCAGCCACTCGATGTGTCCCTTTCACGTCGATGTTTCTCTCTCTCTCTCTCTTCCTCTCTCTCCCTCCCACTCTATCTGAACAAAAAATGAAAAAGTGTCCTTGGGTGAGGATAAAAAAAAAAAAAGGGGGGGGGGCAGAGAACCTAAATAGACACCTCTCCAACAGGACATACAAATGGCCAAGAAACATGAAAAAATGTTCAACACCACTAATCATCAGGGAGATGCAAATTAAAATGACTATGAGGTATCACCTCACACCTATCAGAATGATTGCCATCAGCAAATCATCAAACAAGTGCTGGCGAGGGCATGGGGAAAAGGGGACTCTAGTACACTGCTGGTAGGAATACAGACTGGTGCAGCCACTATGGAAAACAATATAATGTTTCCTCAAAAAATTAAAAATTGAGACCGACCGGTGTGGCTCAGTGGTTGAGCATCGACCCATGCACCAAGAGGTTGCTGGTTCGATTCCCAGTCAGAACACATGCCCAGGTTGTGGGCCCGATCCCCAGTGGGGGGCATGCAGGAGGCGGCAAATCGATGTTCTCCCTCATCAATGTTTCTATCTCTCTCTCCTTCTCACTTCCTTTCTCTCTAAAATCAAAAAAATTTTTTTAATTAAAAATTGAACTCTCATTTGACCCAGTAATCCCCCTTCTAGGAATATACCTAAGAAGCCTGAAACAGCAATCAGAAAGAATATATGTACCCCTATGTTCATAGCAGCACTATTTACAATTGCCAAGATCTGGAAACAACCCAAGTGTCCATCAATAGATCAGTGGATAAAAAAGCTGTGGTACATATACACAGTGGAATTCTATGCTGCCATAAGAAGGAAAGATCACTTATCCTTTGAGACAACATGGAAGGACCTGAAGAGTATTATCCTAAGTGAAACAAGCCAATCAGAGAAAGACAAATATCACATGATCTCACTTATCTGTGGAATGTAATGAACAAAACAAGCTGAGGAACAAAATAGACCCAAAGTCATGAAAGTGGGGTACAGACTGACAAACCTCAGAAGAGGTGGATGTGGGGGGAGGGAAGAGATAAACCACAGAACTTTTACACATGTCTGTGTAAACAAGGACATAGACAATAATGCTGGGGTGGGGGGCGAGACTGGGAGGAGGATGTCAATGGGGGGGAAAAAAGAGAACCATCTGTAACAAAAATAAATTAATTAATTTTTTAAAAAGTCAGTGGAAAAGTATCCTCAGGTGAGGATTAATAAAAAACAAACGAAACAAAACAAAACAAAAGGAATTCGTAATTTTAAAACTCCCCGGAAGAAATCTATTGGTCTACATAGTTTCACTGGAGAGCTCTACCAAACATTTAAAGAATTACCACTATTCTACACAATATCATCCAGAAAATCAAAGGGGAGAGAAAACTTCCTAATTCACATTCTGAAGCTGGTATTATCCTGATACTAAAACCTGCAAACTTTCATATTATGTTATAAGACTCTGTATCTCGTTAATATCTTCTGTTTTACTTGACTTTCTCTAATACTGCCCTGCCAGAGAAAGGGGTGGGTGCCTATTCCTTTTAGCTAGGTAGAGGTATTCAGCCTTTGCTGTTACCCAAGGGAAGGGGAATCTCCTTGTTACTGCTGTATGCAGATGGGAGTCCCAGCTCCCCCTTGTAATCTCTATTGACAACATGTTGGGGATGGCCTGGGTACCTCTGGGCAATGGTGAAAGTCCTGGTTCTCCACCAGGGCTCTTCTGACCACCTCTGTGCATAGTGTGAAGGGAACTGTGTTACTGCCAGGTGAGAGTGGAAGTCCAGGCTACCCACAGGATCTCTACAAACATCTTTGGTGGGAAAGGAGGCTGATCAGCCAGCAGGAATAAAAATCCCTCTTTCCTACTCGGCCTTCTCTGACATCCTGGTGGGAATGTTGGTGTGCCTCATTGCAGCTTTGCCATGGTGGCTGTCTAGGTTCCTGCCTGGCCTTTGCTGATGTGGGTGGGAGTAGGACCACAGGTTTTTTCTGTGGTATTTGGTTGGGGCGTTGTCTAAAAGTCTTGCTAGGCTGCCTCTTTCCTGGTCATTTGGCTAGAGAGAGCAAGCTGTCGTTGGGCCTTTCTGTATCTGCACCTGTATCGCCAATGTATTCACCCGAGTCTGAGGTATGAGGCAAATCGAGGACCGAGGAGCTCATCACAGTGCTGTTCCTCAGGTTCTGAGGTGCATGGCTGGTCTGTCCTCTTTCCGCTCGCCAGAGTCTTCTTATGTTTGTGTTACATGTAATGGCCAGAGTTTCTAGCTCTGTTGCAGCGGTTCTCAACCTGTGGGTCGCGACCCCTTTGGGGGTCGAACGACCCTTTCACAGGGGTCGCCTAAGACATAACTGTAGCAAAATTACAGTTATGAAGTAGCAACGAAAATAATTTTATGGTTGGGGGTCACCACAACATGAAGCACTGTATTAAAGGGTCACGGCATTAGGAAGGTTGAGAACCACTGGTTTAGTGGGAGAAATAGGGAAAAGTAGACCTGCTTCATCCCCCTCAAGGCAGAAGTCTATGTAAGAATTTTAGGGTCTAATTTTAAACTTTGATGCTTTATTTCATAAGTTGGTACAGATCACTTGAAGTCATTTTAAGAGATATTTAAGAAATCTACAGAGTATGAGGTTCACCTCTTTAATTTGATGTTTTATAAAATACAAATTTCCATTTGGTGATCTATGGTTCATAGATGTCCTCCAGGTATTTTAAAAGAAAATGAGGTACAGGGGCTGGGTGGAGGGTGGCAAAGGCGGGGCATGGGGGCATCTGTAGTACTGTCAGCAATAAACAAATTAGCCCGGAAACAGAAAAGAAAAGAAAACGGGGCAGAATTGGGTGGGGGAGGTCTACAGTCCCTTGTTCAAAACTTCAGAGGGCACATGTGTTTTAGTATTCAAACATTTTTATATTTTATAAAATACATTGTATATGACATTATTAAAGAAAGTATTCGTAACACTAAGAACATTAAGACAGACTTTATTTAAGGGGGACTACTCCAATGGGATTTTGTAGAAAGGAAGAGAAATCAGCTCAACTCTGAACACAAGGACACGTGGAGATTTATAGCCAAGCAGCAGGGTGGGGGTCAGTGGGTGAAAAGTTACTGAAGGCAGGCCAAAGTGATAAGATACTGTGGGCAGGGAGTAAGGAATTTGGTCAGATATCAAGGGGGACTTTTGCGAAACTGACTTAGCAGGATTCTTCCTAAAACTGGACTAAATGGGCCAAGGCCCAAGGTCAAGGACTGGTCAGAAAGAGGACTCAGAGGGGCCTGACTCAGGTTTGGAAAAGGAGAGAGTCTCTGTCAACTGGGGCCCAGCAGGGTTTGCTGCAGGTTGTCTAAACCAAACATCGCAACACTGCTGCAGCGACAGGTGAACATTCACACGCAGTGGGCTCCATTACTTCCCTTCAGATAAGTTGTGACAATCTTCTCTGCTTTCAGGGCACTGTGGTTTAGGACCTGGACCTATAGGACCAATTGTGTGTTAGGTGGGTCACAGCATAAGCAGCCAGGCAGCTTGGGCTCAACCCTCTGTGACTCGATGGATTGAAATTAACTGCACAACCTTCTGCAGGCATTTGAGCTTGCGATCTCTGTGTCTTTACCCATTTTAAACTTCTAAAAATACTGAGTGATTTCCTGCTTTTTCTCTGTTATTGTCCTGGTGTCTAACTCATTGAAAAATACCTTATTTTTAAAACCTGGGATTTAGCGTAACACAGTGACTTCCGCTTATTAGCAATGTTTTGCTCTCTCCTTAGATGAAGATGAGGAGAGTGATGACTCAAGTGAGGAAGAATCCAGTTTAGAGAGTGCTGAAGACGAGTCTGGATCTGAAGATGAGGTTTTTGATGATTCTATCTGCCCAATAAGTAAGTTGGATAAAACCATGTGTTCTCTGTGAAGTGTGACTATGGATGGACCATATCAAGAAGGTCCTTTTTTTTTGGTCTTCTCAATTGTCTCGTAACAGTATTTATTTATTTGTTTGTTTGTTTGTTTGTTTATTATTTATTTATTTCATAACAGCATTTAAAGAAAGGGTGATTTCAGATATATAAAGCATAGTCTAATGTATATTTTGAGGGGCTGTCTGGATGGTTCATTTTCTGTTTCTTTAGGTGGCCATGTACGAGTCACAAATTAATGATCTGCAAATGATCTATAGTCGATTGAGGGTCATTAATTACGCAGCAAGTTTCATTTTATAGAGAAACAAAAGATTATTTTAAAATGTTTTTCTTTCATGAAGGGCTTCCTTTTTGACAGACCCGTTCACGTGTTCATATTTCAAGTGTGTTTTGTAAGGGCAGTGTGTGCCAGTTTCCTGGAGACGCTTGGCAAGTCACAGTCAGTGTTTTCACTGATAAACTCGTCTGAAGCATCCAGACAAATATTCTTACCGTTGTAATAGGTAAATGATTCAGTAGGAAAAAAAATTTCTATTTGGTCTGAAATTTATTTTTCTAATCATTTCATATAAATTATAAATTTTAAAGTTTAATTCCAAATAAATTTTAAATCTTGTTTAATTTTGAAAATAAGAGTCTTCTTAAAATCATAACATTTATGAGTGGCCGAGAGCTAAAAAATGCTGTAGTGCAGCTCGTTGTTTTATGCCAGGACTCAGCGGCTCGAACAGTCTTCTCACAGCTGGTGGAACTAGGGCTAGCACGAGGTTCCCGAATATCACTGTAGTACTCTAGCATATTTTTACATTCCTCATCTGTTACTTGGCGGATAAATGTGGCTGTTAGTGTGATATAGCGGGAATTGATGTAGAGATACTCTACTCGAATCCCATTTGGTCACATATCAGCCATGTGACCTCTCTGAGACTTAGCGTCCTCACCTATAAAATGAAAGCAGAATAAAGGTCCTACCTTGCAGGACCTACGAGCCATGAGTGAGTTATGTACACCCAGGGCCTAGCCGAAGGCTGGTCCGAGTGCTGCTCAGAACATCAGCACTGGCATCATAGTTACTACCATGATTATTAGTAGTTTCTACCTGGAATAATGGAACCCTAAGTCTAATGAAACCTTGCTAGAGTAGACCCACAGACGGGCATTGCTGGTTCTGAAGCTCCACGGCCCACACGCGCAATGTCACCGCATTCCCTAACCAAAGCGTCTTTATCATCCCGACTCGTTCCAGATTGCGACGTGGGTCTGTTTGAGCTGGCACTTCAACTTCGAGAGAAAAGGCTGGATGTCGAGGAGGCCTTAGTTGAAGAAAAGAAAATTCTTGATAACCTCAGAAAGGAATATGATACATTGTCCAAAAAAGTATGGTGCTTTGCCTTTTTCAGGTCTATTTATCCACTCCCAACATGTGACACTTCTCCCAGCTATAGTATTGACACTTTGTAGCAATGACATAAGGTAGGACTTCTCCCAAGAGAAGAAACATTTCAAATGTTACATCCAGGTTTTTTTTCTTCCAGCATAGTGGGGGCCATTGGACTTTCTATACCTAAATCATTGATTCCCAAACTTATTTACTTATTTATTTATTTTATCCTCAGTCGAGGACATTTTTCCATTTTTTGTTCAGATAGAGTGTAGAGTGGGAGGGGGAGAGAGGAAGAGAGAGAGAGAGAGAGAGAGAGAGAGAGAGAGAGGGAGGGAGGGAGGGAGGGAGGGAGAGAGAGAGAGAGAGAGAGAGAGAGAGAGAGAGAGAGAAACATCGACATGTAAGGGACACATTGAGTGGCTGCCTCCCGCATGACCCAACCAGGGCCGGGGACAAACCGCAACCGAGGTACGTGCCCTTAGCGGGAACCAAACCCAGGTCTCTCTGGATCGCAGGCCGACGCTCTAACCGCTGAGCAAAACTGGCCAGGTCTGGTTCCCAAACTTTTATGATTACATACTTCTGTATGTAAAAATAATTTGTGGAGCTTGTGCCCTCACAATAAATGTATGTTTATTTATAAATTGTATTTATGAACTATTATACTCATATACAGTTGACTCTTTTTTTTTTAAGTTTTTTTTTTCTTTATTGATTTTAGAGAGAGAGGAAGGGAGAGGGAGAGAGAGATAGAAGCATCGATGAGAGAGAACATCTACTGGCCGCTTCCTGCATGTCCCCCACTGGGGTTTGGCCCACAACCTGGGCATGTGCCCTGACCAGGAATCGAACCAGTGACCTCTTGGTTCATGGGTCGACGCTCAACCACTGAGCCACACCAGCCAGCCTACAGTTGACTTTTAAATAACATAGGTTTGAACTGCACAGGTCCACTTATAATGCAGATTTTTTTTTTCCCGGTAAATTCTGCATCCCCAGGTTTTGCATCCGTAGATTCAACCAACCACGGATTGAAAACAGTTATTTTCAGTCCGTGGTTGGGAATCCATGGATGTGGAGGGCCGACTTAAGTTATATGTGGATTTTTGACTATGCAGGGTCGGCACCCCTAACTCCTTGTGTCTTTCAAGGGTCAACTGTATTTTGTATATTATGAAACATTCACAAAAAGAGAAATGAAAAAGAACAAGATAAAAGTAAATAGAAATAGAAACTCAGATATTTTCTTTCTTCACTTTGTTGACTGACTGTGTGCATTTCATGTTGGAGACCAGTAAGCTGAACTTTTGGTATGATAATATTGATTACTTTCTGCCCTATCTGCTCATTTTCACTCTTAAGCATCTTTCCTAGAGTGACATCACTTAACTTGATTCAGATTCAGAAATATTTTGATATATTACTTCTCTTTTAAATGGGAAATGATGTGGAAAACTTTCAAGTTTTTTAGGAGATGAGGATGTGCTTCAGAAATACTGTAGTTAGTAGTTTTATCACTTTAAAGGTTTTTTTCTTTAATTTATTAATTACTTTATTAATTTGGTTCTAATGGTAGAACCAAACAAGATTCAAACCATTCTGACAAAGACATTCCATACTGAGAGCAGCTTTTCATGCAGAAAGTAGAAGGGAGATGAGGACATGTCTTCTGAGCTCACACTCACCAAACCTTTCCAACTCGGGGGGCACAGTTACTGTAGACCATGACTTAGCAGGATGAAAATTATGTACACTTCTGGGCTGCAAGCTGGGACCATCCATTTAATCAGAGCCCAGCAAAGCAGATTCTGCTCATGCTTCTGCTTTCTCCCTGGATGCCCTGTTGACCACCTTGGGTATGTGTTTGCTGAATCTTGTTAACGTGTCACTCATGGGGCTTCCCACAGGTCAAAATTGTGGGGACTAATCTGAATGCGGCAGAGGAGGCCCTGGAGGCTTATCAACGAGAGAAGCAGCAGCAGCTCAATGAAATTCTGGTTGTGGTTCCACTCAAGCTTCACCAGGTGATGGCTCTAGAGAGGGTGCCCCACCCTGTCTGAGCAGAACCGCCACACCCAGGCCTTTCCAAAGAACGACTCATGGGTCGCTAGTGGGGAGAAGAGCAGTCCTTTGCTGAGAATTCTCCCTGTGGAGTGGCCCACCATTAACATCAAAGCGTGTGTCTTTCTCTGCGGCCTGTTATTCAGTGTTGGAAGTTGAATCATTTCGGGTCTGGAGAATGAGGAGCCTGTGACTTAGGAATGGAATGGAATGGAATGGAATGACTTGGCGGTTGAAACCTTGGATCTTGCACATAATATCACTTTTCACACTGTCTTTAAATAGACATGAACTAATAACGCAAAAATGATCTTCACTTAACTTCTGCTCGTTAATGAGAGAAGTTAAGACGAAAGGAAAATATTCTTTTTTCCCCTTTTTTTGTTCATCTCCACACTCCACTTGAATGATAACATATTAAAATACAGAGATATGTATCAGTGAGAGAAAAGGCCCACCACACTATATTTTGTCAGGTAAAGAGAGAATGCTGCATTTTAGAAGAAAAACCCAAGATCAGCCTTACGTATATTGTGCGTCTGTGTTGTGTGTTGTTGAGTTAGTTCTGACTCCAGGTGACCCTGTGAATGTGGCACGTCCACAGTGTCCTGTCCTCAGCAGACCTGCTCAGCACCTGTAGACTCGTGTCTGTGGCTTTTATGGAGTCAACCCATCTCCTATTAGGTCTTCCTCTTTTCCTGCTGCCTTCTATTTTCCCAGCATTATTTGTCTTTTCCAGAGAACCCTGCGTTCTCGCGACGTGCCCTAACTAGGACAGCTTCCGTTTTGTCATGTTTGCCTTCCGTGATGTTTCAGGTTTAATTTGCTCTGTGGAACCTGACCCAGACTGGGTTAGCTACATGTAGCAATTTGCCTAATATGCCAACCCTGAAATGTTTGTTCCATCACCGTGCTGTAGATGTTAGCCATGATCTGTGTGCAAAGATTAGCTGTCCCCAGAGGGATGTAATGGGGCTTACTCTCTGAAGGCAACCTCCTGCTTGCATTTGGAAAAATGCATTTCCAAAGAGAAAGGCCTAAACAGGGAACAGCAGGGAGCGCTTCCCTGGCCCTTTCTAGGGCCGGACATGTAGTTGGACCTTTGTTTTGATTGTGTTTTTTTGTTTGTTTGTTTTGTTAGATAGAGCATGTGGTATTTGGAGAAATACCTAGTGATCTCTCTGGAACTTTGGTCTTTTCTAACGGCTCCTTGGAACGGCTGCAGAACCGCATTGTACAGCTCCAGGAGGAGAACTCCAAGCAGCAGAAACTGAACAAGGAGTGGCGGGAGAGGCGTAAGCAGCTCATTCGGGAAAAGCGAGAGATCGCAAAATCTATAAACAGTGAGTAACGAAGCCCACGGATTAGCTAGTAATGTTTACTGATATTTACTGATAAGTGATATTTATTGATAAGAGGGAACTCTCCAGTGACTGTCTCCAGCTTTGAAAACAGTAGGTAATCAAAGTATCAAGAGGAAACAAGAACACCTTCTCATCTTCCTATTTGCTATCTCTGCTGATACCATTAAATGATAACTGTCCTATTTTAAAGGGATAAATCTTTCATCATAGAAATGATTTCTCTGAATTATAAAAGGTTTTATGTACAGTGAAATATAGAATAATATGATAATAACCCATGTACCACTACCAAGCTTAAGAAACTGTTCTGCTATCTCTTTCCCCAGGATCAAGTACCAGGTGAGTACACATATTATACACATATTGTGTACATGTCAACACACATATGTGAAACTATTTTGCATACTTTTAACTGTAATACTATATTATTCATATAAGTTTACAGCTGACTTTATTAAACCAGTTTTTTTAGAGTTATCTATATTTCTACAATGATTATTCATTTTAACTGCTATTACAGCAATTGTCAACCAGTGTGCTGTAAGAATTTTTAATACCTGACTATTTAGTCAGGGCACTGACCTCTTTTCCCTTAGGTTGTCAAATAAAAAGATGACAACGACCTGCACAACAATAGCCGTCTGGTGTGAATGAATCAAAATTATACCTATTTTTTTTGTCAGATCGGCAAATATATAACCTACTTTTTGGTGTTCTGCAGAATTTTAATAATTAGTTTGTGTGTGCCATGAGATGAAAAAGGTTGAAAATTACTGTGCTATTAAAATATTCCATTGTAGGATTATAAAAGAACTTATTTCTTTAGTCTCCTGTTGATATTTAGGGTACTTCTAATTTTTCATGATTAGAGACAGTGTTACAGTAAACCTTCTTGTACATGTCTCCCTGTGTGTGTGTGTGTGTGTGTGTGTGTGTGAGAGAGAGAGAGAGAGAGAGAGAGAGAGAGAGAGAGAGAGGTGTATCCCATCATGGGGTCTCCAGGTAATAGGGGATGTGTACATCTTCAGCTCTCCTGGATATTCCTTCTAAAGTGGTTGTACCGTTTTAGCTCCCCCCTGGCAGTAAGTGACAGTTGCCCAGGCTTCATATTCCCATCAACACTTGATACTATTGGACTTAATATTTTTGCCAACCTAGTGGATGTTAAATTGTATTTCACTGTGGTTTTTATTTACATTGCTTTGATTCTGGCGAGGTTGAACATCTTCACATCTATTTATGTTTCCTTTTCTGTAATTTGCCTGTCATATCCTTTACCCATTTTTTACTTCTGTCTTGTTGTTGTTGTCTTGTTAATTTTAAGGAGTTCTTTCTATATTCTTTCTTTGTCCATTAAATGCACTTCAAATCTATTCTAGTTTGTGGCTCGGCTTTAACTTTGTTTAGTGTATCTTTCGGGGATAGAGATATTTAAAATCTTAATAAGTTAATTTTATCAATCAATATGGTTGTGGTTTGTGCATGCTGTGTGTGTGTTGTTCAAGAAATCCTTTTCTATTTTGAGGTTATAAAGATATTTTTCTATAGTTTTCTCTTTTATTAGTGTTCTTCACATTTGCATTTTTAATCCATCTGGAATTGACACAGATAGTATAAGAGGCAATGTAAAGATTATTATCTTTTAAAATATTCTTTCTAATATTTGATATATAGAATATATGTGTAAGTGATTAATTATTCCAGCTTTAATAAAAATAATATTACCAATACCGTAGCATATACCTTAATTCCACAGAACTGTACACTTTACAATGTATCATTTTAATCACTTTTTTGCTATGAGTATTTTGCCATAATTAAATAATTTTTTAAAAGGAAATCTGAAAGAAAATATGTACCCCCATGTTCATAGCAGCACTATTTACAATAGCTAAGATCTGGAACAGCCCAAGTGTCCATAAGTGGATGAATGGATAAAAAAGCTGTGGTACATATACACAATGGAGTACTATGCAGCTATAAGAAGGAAAGATCCCTTATCCTTTGAGATGACATGGAGGGACCTGGAGAGTATTATCCTAAGTGAAACAAGCCAACCAGAGAAAGACAAATATCACATGATCTCACTTATTTCTGGAATATAATGAACTAAACAAACTGATGAACAAAATAGACCCAGAGTCATAGAAGTAGGGTGCAGACTGACAATCCTCAGAAGGGGGGGTGGGAAGGGAAGGGAAGGGATAAACCACAGAACTTATATGCTTGTACATATAACCGATGGACATAGACAACAAAGCTGGGGACGGGGTGGGAGGGGATAGGGAGGAGGAAGTCAATGGGGGGAAAAAGGAGAAACATCAGTAACAAAAATAAATTAATAAAAAATAAAATAAAGAGAGCCAAATAAATAAATAAATAAATAAATAAATAAATAAATAAATAAATAAAAGGAAATTTGAAAAAGGAAAAAGAAATGGGAAGAATATACTGGTCACCTAGTCCAAGGTGCTGGGCTTTGTGGAGGCCAGTGTCCACAGCCGATGGTGCTGCCCTCATGGCTGGTTGGAATATAAAATTAAAAAAAAATATGTGTTTGAGCTCCATGTTTGCCTAACACTTACTGGAGACACAGAGTTTTCTCAGGTATAAGCCTTGAGGTTCCCGTGTTTCTCACGTACTTCACATTCCTTTGGCTTCTGGAGCCTGTGAAGGTGGTTTGTATTTGGAAGTTACTATTCCTCAAACCAAGGAATAAACTAGTGTGAAAAGGAGGAAGCTTGTTTCAGTTTGGGTAAACTCAGTTTGGGGAAACGTGTGAAGAAAATGAAGTGAAGTGTCCCATTTTTGGAGGGTTAGCGAAAATGAAATAAAAAATAGCTCCATGTGGTAGGAGTTTTATTCGGCGACTTTCAGTTCTTCTCTCACCTCCAGCCCTTTTTCTGAAAGCAAGTTGTGACTCTGGGTAAAGGCCGATTTCTTGATTCTGACTGTGAAACTAGGAGTAAGTTCCTGTCCTGTAACCAGAGGAGGAAAGGCTGACCAGCGACGAGAAGCACCAGTTACCTTGTCGTTGCCTCCCCACCCCTGGATCCAGTGGGGAAGACGAGGAGCGTCTAGAGCATGGGGTGGGAAGGGTTAAGTTACTCCATTCCCAGGAGAGCACAGCTCACCGCCTTGGGGAAGGGGGTGGTGAGTGGTCCAGAAGCCGTGATATCCCCAACGAAATGAGCTAGTCTGGTGGAGTCGGGAGAAGGACATAAGGCTGGCTCCACAGGGAACGGCAAGGACCACAGTCCATGTTGTAGTACGCTGCTGGGAGAGGTTGCCCCTTCCATGGGGCTAGCTGGAGGAGAGTCAGCATTCCTACTAAGAAAGGCAAAGGGGCAACCGTAGGCTAGCCACCCATGTGCACATAATTTAATCGTTTCATTTGCATCACTGGTTGTCATGGCCACTGCATTACACAGTGGGATCACTCCTCACACAGAATAGAAATAAATAGGCTCTCCCTGGTTTTTGCAAAATGACAGCCTAGCCCTTTATACTATGACAGTTCAACTATAATAATACCCAAATAGAATTTCTGCACTGTAACACATTTGTATCATGTTATACCTTAGGGCCTACAGGCTTCACTTGGAGATAGTCTGTGACTGAGAAAGTCTCATTACAAGAAATGACATTTCCTTGAGATGCTCGGACCCCACGAATGGAATGTTGCCCAGGGGATCCAGCATTCTCACACTGGGAAAAGACAATAAGCAAAAGCAAAATATAGCACATGTCCGATGGAGAGAATCATTAAAAAGAAACATTACAAAGGACTGGGAAAGTCAGAGCCAAGGTCCACAGGAGGACGGGAAGAGATCTCTGGAAAGGTGACATGACCGATAAGAGGTGGCTCTTTCCGGTCAGAGGACAAGGACCTGCTGTTAGTTACACCTTTAGAACTGAGTGTATTGAAAATGAGTCTTTCACAGGTCTCAGAGCTTGCTTTCAGAAAATGGGCTGGACAGAGTGAGCCGTGTGGCTGTTTGCGAAACAGCATCCCAGACAGTGGGCACTGAGATGGGTGTGAGCCTGGAATATCTGAGATGCAAGAGTCCAGCATGTGTGGTATAAATGAAGAGTATGAGAAAGCAGGTGGGAGAGGACCAGAGTGCATGTTACAATACGCTGCTCACACAGGCAGGGCAGGGCAGACCACGTGGGGCCTCGTGAAACACCACAGGGACCTAAATGCTTACTTGGAGTAAGATGGAAACTTTTGTTAAATGCCTGCTCTATTCTTAACACTGATGCCATCGAGATCAGTAATAAAAGAATTACACACGGAAGAGTTTGTAATCCAGTTGGAGTCCATTCACAGAGCAGGTTGGGTACACCAGCTGGGAACGATGAGTCTGTTTCACACAAGGTTTTGCAGTCGATGACAAGATAATCCAGGAACGGACATTTTAAGTGAAGAAAGTAGCAGCTGAAAAGCTATAGAGGAAGAACCAACTGGTAACATAAAATCTTTTTCCATCTTCTTACAAAAGCCCTTCTTTAGAACGCTCTTGCTATTGGTGTTGCTCGTTCAGTAACCGTGGGGGCCACTGAACGCCCTGACAGTGACTGTCTCCCTTTAGAAATGGAAGAGACCGTCCGTGATCTGATGTTGAGCAAGTTTGGCCGTGTGATAGACTTGGCAGCTCTTCAGACACTTTCTGTGAATACAACCCTTGAAGAACTCAAGATCAAAAAACTTCGCAAGGAGCTGGTGAACGCAAAGGAAATGAAGAAGTGGGAGGTAAGGATGAGAGGGCACATGGCCTACTTGGTTTGATCCAGGTGGAGGCAAGAAGTCCTGGTGAGCTGTGTGTGGTTTCGGCGAAGCATCTGTGTAGCTGGAGATGCGCCTGTGAGCCCCTCCCCCACCCTCCCCCCCATCCCCCCACCCCCCGCTGTGAGCTGCCCATCTTCCACCGGGCTCGGCTTCCTTACCAACCACTTAGCTGGAGGGACTAGTCTGCCTTGGGATGAAAGCACCAGCACTGGAGTTTGGGGTCCAGGGTGCTTGTAAGTATGATGGCAAAATGGTATGAAGGAAGATAGATTTCATGTGGAGGCCTACACTGATGTATAAATGCTCTGACCGTGTTAGAAATGAACGGCTATACTCTGCAGACCCTGATTGTATCATTCTATATGGCTTTTACATGCTGTTCCCATCTGGGAATTAGAAAACATCCCGAGGAACAGATTCTGTAACAAGGTGCGGACTGTGTGGCTGGGAGGGTCTTCGAAGATGTTCATGCCCACATCGTTCCTGGAGCTGACGGAGGCAGTGCCAGGTACCCCGGGTCAAGGGCAGGAGCTGTTACAAAGATTCTGTAACCTACAAGTCGTTACGACTTCTCCAGCTTCCTGTCTAATTTCCTCAGTAGGTAGGGAAGGTGGAGAGGTTGCTGGTGCTATCTTGTCTCATCCTTTTTTATCCAAGATTTGCCACTGTGCTGTGAAAAAGTAAATTTCTTAAGTGTTCATGTCAATGGGACTGGTCCCTGTCAGGGGAATGCTTGACACAAATGTGCAATCTAAAATAATTTGTTGGAGCAATAAGAAAATGAAGGAAAGCCACAAGCAGATGTCTGGCCATTCAAGGATTTGGGGGACCCAGGGCCGAAACAGGGGAAAGAGCAGTATATGAAAGTTTCCTGCTTACGTTGTCATTCTCCCTTTTAGTTCATGGATACCAGCACTCAGTCTGTATCCTCCTTTCATTCCTCAACAACGGAGTGATATCCATGTGTCCTGTCTTTACCCACTTCTATCTGGGATCCTACTTACATTCTTATCTTTTCTCGAGTCAGACCAGACCCCGTGCTGTTGCTTTGGGCTGCATTTTCATACTCACTTCCAATGATACTTTTCTACATGCCTATCACTCCGTGTGCCTGATGGTCTCGATCACATCTGGACATTGATTTTTCTCTGTTTCCTCTCATTCACGTCATCCGTTTTTCATCGTCCCTCTTTGGCAGGAAAAGATTGCTCAAGTGCGATGGGAACTGATGATGAAGACGAAAGAACACACCAAAAAGCTTCACCAGATGAATGACTTGTGTATTGAAAAGAGGAAACTTGACTCCCAGTTGAATACACTGCAGAACCAGCAGGTACGCTGCTTTTCCGCAGGCTCTGGAACCGGGGGAGTTGTGCACTGGTAGCTGTTCACAGGAACATCAGGTGATGGCACTGCCGCAGACCTGATCGTAGACTGCTTCTCGCCCCGCCGGTCCCTGAGAACACCCAGCTGGTGCTGACCACCTCACAGCGAGCCCGAGGGACTAGCTCCCTCGTACGCCTCCTGGGGCCGTGAACTTACATTCAGTGCTAGTCTGCGGGGTTTGCCTTGGCCCTGGACAGGTCAGGTTATTTAGGTATAAATAATGCTAATATCCTACCCGAATTTGGTGTCAAACATCCATTTCCAATATGTGTTTATTTCATGTGACCTAAAGGGGCATCTTGACTTGTGGGATCTCACGTGACTGTATGAAACCACTTGTTATATCTTAGGGCTTTCAGCTTGCTCTCGAAGGCACTGAGCCTAACACGGTGCTACTGAGTGTGTGGTGGGGGCTGCTTGTTTGATGAAGATGCGCCCTGTCGAAGCCTTGCCCTCAGGGAACCCTAGCACGTCTTCCAAACGGTGTCTCATCTTTTTACAGTAGATTCTGCACAGTGCCCGTTGTTTCTCCTGGCTTTTTTGTGTAAGCACCCTGGAAGTGGTCTAAGTCAGGAGTTCTGATAGTGTGGTCCCCTGAAGAACCTCAGCATCACCTGGGGAAATTGTTAGAAATAACCCAGATCTACCGACTCAGAGGCTGGGGGCTGGGGGGCACGGCATCAGACTACATTAACAAGCCTTCCAGGGGACTCTGATGCGTGCTCAGG
The DNA here is from genome assembly GCA_030848825.1 of Tadarida brasiliensis. Lineage (NCBI taxonomy): Eukaryota > Metazoa > Chordata > Mammalia > Chiroptera > Molossidae > Tadarida > Tadarida brasiliensis. The sequence goes on from CM061260.1 coordinate 69,651,412, forward strand.
CTTAACATCACCGGTCTGAGCCCAAGTCCAAAAGAAGGAAAGAATATGATTGATTCCATGGAGAATGAATAAGAGGACTTGGGAAGCTTAGACATTAGATATGAGAGGAAGCTTAGAATCGGAATATCGAGGACCCTTTATCCACTGCAGAATTTTTGAGTGGAGAATCCAGTGTTCGAGAAGGTTGATGCCTAAATAAAATCTTCGCAGAGTAAGCAGTCGGTAAACATTTGTTGACTTGATGTGCTTTACTTAGTCCACACACATTGGAAACAGTTTGGAGGTAGGAGATCAGTTGAACGGGAAAATTAATAGTATGCGTCTCTTTACAGAGTATACCTTTTTTTTTTTTTTTAATACTCACCTGAGGATATTTTTCCATTTTTTAAATTTTCAGACAGAGTGGGAGGTAGGGAGGGAGAGAGAGAGAGAGAGAAAGAAACATTGATGTGAGAGAGACACATCAATAGTTGCCTCCTGCACGACCCCGACCAGGGCCAGGGGCCGAACTGCAACCAACGTGAATCGAACGTGCCCTTGACCAGAATCGAACCAACAACTCTTTGTTCCCCGGGCCGATGCTCTAACCACGGAGCCAAATCGGCCAGGGCAACAAAGTGTATCTTTATGGCATGTGTTTACATGTGCCGTCTCTTTACATAAGATGTGTCATTTAATCTTCAAAGCACTACTTCCCAAAGCTCAGAGTAGTTGAGTAACTAGCTCAGGCTCTCAGAGCTAAAGCCTGGGCAGTGAGTCTTTAAAACAAGGTCTGTCTGCCTCCAAAGCTGACTCCACGGCTATTATTCTTACAACAAGCTAGGCACGAACTGGGATATAGATGCCAAGAAGCTAGTGTCAAAAGAAATTTCAAAATAAGAATAGCCAAAATTTGTTTGGAAATGGTGAGGAGAAGGAGGGAAAATTAAGGTGCCTTTAAATGACTGCTTGGCATGACGGTGTGAGTTGGTACATGTATTTAGCTGCAAGTAACCACAAGAGCTCCACTGTAAGTATTAACAGTTTAAACAAATGGGGCTGTTTTCCTCACTGAACAAGACGTCCGGAGGAGATGACTTAAGGAGGTTTGACTGTGTGTGTCCGTGATGTCAAGGGCTGGCATCTCGGTGACTCGGATTCTTCGAAGCCTTCCTCCTCAGTGTCGGGATGGCTGCCTCCGCTCCATGGCTCACACTCATACACCAGCCTCTTCTGTGCCTTCCCTTAAGAACGCACCTGCTTTCTGCTTATATTCACTCAGCCGCCCCTGGCCAGGCGGGAAACGGGGTGATCTCAGTGTTTAGCTTTCCCAGCCCCTAAAGTGAAGGCGGGAAAGAGAAGCCACTGGCTGACGATAACCCCTGCTTACTCTGCAGGTCTGCCCTGGTCAGGGGGGTAACGGGAGAATCATGGGCTTTTGGCTTCAGGTTACTCGGTTAGAACCTTGTAACTTTAATAATATAGTCACTTGGGCCCGTTCATAAATCTGTCTCGGTGTGTGTAACATTGGGAAAACACCATCTAGTTCAGAGCTGTGGTGAGGATTAAATGAGGCCGCGTATGTAGGCAGAGAGCGCGTGCTAGCCGAGGGGATGTCCCTTCCTTTAGCATCTGTTCAAATTCTGTTGAGCATCTACGTAGGTAGCAAGTTCTAGGGGGAGTGCTGGGCACAGTGGTGAGATCCAGGCACACTGGGCCCCATCTCTGAGAGGCACAGGATCTCACAGGAAAGATATCACACATTGAGGTTGAACCATAACAAACCGACACTTTGTTTAGGTTAAAAAGTGTCAAATGTCATAAATGTCAAATGGTTCAGTCTGGTGATTCCAATGCCGCACGATGGCTGCTTTGGTAGAGCACAGAGCAGGAGGTCCTAGCCTAGTCCCTGGGGCAAGGGAGGCTTCCCTAACGGTGATGTCTGAAGCATGAGCAGGGGGAGTTGGCTGGACAGGGGGTGAAATCAGATAAGGAAAGAAAGATGATTTCCTTTTTGGAAAACAAAATATGACTATGAGCTGTCTAGAAAAAGCAGGCACCTTGTCTTTTATGAGTCCTGTGATAAGCCCTCTGAAGGATGAGAGGAAGCTGGCTGAATGAGTTACCAATCTAAAGGATCTTTGCCTTTTAAGAGTTGTTTGTGAGAGCCCAAAGGGCCACATTCCTAATGGTAGGATTTCAGAGGAAGAAGGAAGGCCCCTTCAAATAAGGAGCAATGGCTGTCTAAGCCGACTAGAAAGCAAGCACCCCTAACCCATACATAAGGACGGAGAAGTTGCACATCCGAAATGATGCTTCAAGTAAGGAAATGCTTTCTTTCAACAGGGCAATGCCTTCCAGGGCCCTCGGAAAGCAGACACTGTGGCAAGAGAGAAGGTCACTGAGTTGATCCAAGTCCAGGCGGAAAGGATTTTGGCCTTGAAGGAGGAGATCACTCTTTTGCACAGGAAGGACGGCTTTGTGCTCCCACCCATCCAGCCTTCACAGGGGAACAGATGAGCTCGGGCCCTCAAGTTCGCTTTCTTTCTCAGATCCATCCAAGAGTCTGACCTAAAATTCACCAGAAGTTGTCTCCTGCAAGAGTCCTGTCATTTTAAAGTGAACCTATCTAAAAGTCTGAAACAGATCCAGGCACGGAGCACCCAACATCTGTTACGGAGCGGAGTCATTTTAGATTTGTTTGGAACTAACTGGAACGAATATGAAGCCCCAGAAGGCTGTATCTCAAACTGGAAGAGAGCATCTTTAGCATGTCCTGTTTTAGGAAGCTTTTTTATGGTTATGTGAATTTTTAGCCATTGGCAAGAAAAGTTGTCATTGAGAGTATGGCGCCGGTCCCTTTTTTGTTGTTTAAAGCCAGTGGGCTAGAAGGTGAGTTACAGCCTGGATTTCAGGGCCCCCTGGATTAGCTACATGAAGGTGGGGAGCATGAGCCCGGTCCCACTCCTGGAAGCATCCAGGCCGTCAGCCGCCCGGTCGTGTCTGATGTCACATCTCGTTTCTCTTACCTGCTCTGCTTCTCCTTTCCTATCATTTGCATGTTACTTACAGTCATTCATTTTATTTCTTAAAATATTTTTAAAATACTGCTTTTCTGAAAATCATGCGGCATCCTGATGCGTTGTCCCAATTTAGCTTTGGCTGGAAAAAGGATGCAAGCACCCACCAGCTGGCACTCTTTCCTCTGGCCAGCAGAGGGCGCACTTGTCCTAGACCGCCCGTCAGTCCTGGGGCGCTCGTAGGATTTCGCTTACAAATTCTCGGGACAAGAGGGAGAAGCCAGGGTCTGGCACGATGCCGCGTAAGGAGAATTAAACGTCTCAAGTGGCATTTCATCTGTAACTCAACTGAAATGGAGAAGATACACTGCAAGCTTCAGCCTCCAGCTAGTTCCCGGTATAAATGGTGATGCTGTGGTTGGACAGCAAGCAGTAAGTAAATGTGGGTGAATCTTTGGAAAGAAGGGAAGTGAATTTTATCGGGCACCCCATGTTCATGTGTAGCATAACTCTTAACTAAATGGAGAAAATACTTGCTCTTCAGCACACACACACCCTGATATAGAAAAGTTATGACCAAAGTTCAGTCAATGTGCTTCTCCTTGCCTACTGTACACTGTCTCCCTCTTGGACTAAACAGTTACCCATGCATTCCACACTAATAAAAGCACACTGACAGTCCCTGTTTACAAAGAAAGTCAGAAACATCTGCTACCTTTTCAGATCTCCTCTCTTGATAGGAAGACATCACAAGTGGGTATTTTCTTCAGATACTCAAAAACTGACTCCTACCATCTCAGGAAAATGCTGATTCATACATGACTAAGCTGAAGGTTACAGGGAAGACTAAACATTTATTTAGAAGTTACAGTGTTTGTTTTTACAGAGCTATGTTGCCGCAGATTATCAATTCTGGAAGGTTTGTTAATGCTTGTAGTACTGTACACATCGGAGTCTATTCTCACGGGCATCTTCTGGAAACGTTTCCTGTAGCACCAGATCTGGCTGTCTTCACAGGTGTCTGCAGCCTGTGAGACCCTGGCCTCTGCGTGACCCTCCTGGTCATCACGAACAGTGAGCCTGGGAGTCCTCCCTTCGGCAGCTGCTCCACGGGCCTCTGGCAGCCTCCCGGCAGGGGCACAGGTGGGCACGGGTTCCGAGCCGCCGTCCCAGCCTCGGTGCTGGCCAGTCTGTGGTCCTCTTTCCTGGCTTACGCCTGTCAGGTTGTGGCTTCTTTGTTTTACCTGTCATACCTCCAGGGGGAGGAGTCCCTATGTCTTTCCAGAATTATAAAAACATATACATTTATTTACAGGTGCATAAATATATAAATATAGCTATTATAGAAAAATAAATACCAATTTTCTCTTTAAAAATGATAATATATAGTCTTTCTGGAATACTGGCTTCTGCCTAAATTATGGGGGGTGGTGTTTCAAAAGAAACGTGCACTGGTGGGCTGGGGGAGAGCTGTCTCCCGAGCTCCTGTCCTCTGTAGGCCCCCGCGGGGTGCTGGGCACACCACTCTCCTCCACCCATTTGGCAAGAGTCAGGACTGTCCACTTCTTCAACTGGTGCAAGGCCCAAGCAGCAGGGGGGCCCTGAGGGAAGAGAAAGTGGGAAACATTAAAATGCATCCTGACCAGGAAGCAGGGCAGTCTCTGTAAGGAGCTGGTCACCTGGTCCCAAAGGAGAGAGAGACCTACAGCCATGACAAGGTCATTTATGCTCCCGCTAAGGTCTCAGACACGGGCTTGGCCACCGACACATTCCACGGTGGGACCATGGAGACTCTCAAGCACTTGGCCTGCGCCCTGATGCGACTTCTGGTCGTGATCACCCCAGTCGCAGTTCATCCCCCAGATGAGGTCGTTCAGTTTTAACGATGCTGGGTCTGGCTCTAGGAGGTGACTTTCCTCTCCCGGAGGCAGGGTTGAGGATCTGCATGTGGCCCCACATCCACACCATGGAGGCTAAGAGACACTGTCCAACCTCTGCAGCATCTTGCACCCAGCCAAGTATCCACTGGCTTCCAAGACACTGGCCCAAGGAAGACAGTGGGATGGGGCTGCTGTGCATTGAGCCCCTTGGAGAAGCTCTATGAAAGCAGAGAGAATTGTGATGTTTGCAAGAACTTGGCTCTTTAATGATTGATGTAACCTTAGTCCTTAATTAAGAGACAAGACCCAACAAAGCAAGGTATTTGGGAGCAATTAGAGAATGCCTCTTATTATGATGAGGCATAGGAATTTATGAATGGCCTTGAAATGCAGAGACCAAAATACTTCTTGCCCTGAAATGGGAAAGTGTCCTTTTCCTTTGAGGACAAAGCTTGCCATGTTGGAGAAGGACGCAACTGGTATGCCCCTGAACGGCTCCTAGGCCTTAGGCAGGAAGGAGGGTGGCCAGCCACCTTTCCTTCCTCTGTCTCTGATTAAAGTTGTGGATAGCTCCTTACCAAGCACCACCTTCAACAACTTATCTCCCCCTCCGTCTCTCACTCCTGGGCTGTGGGTGCTGACCTCCTCCTCCTGTCTCTCCTGGGCTGTGGATGCCGATGTCATGTCACCTCCAGCCTCTTTAATTCACTGCTTTGCCCCTCACACTGACCTGCATGGAAAAGAGGGTCCCACGTCGCTTCCAGCCCAGGATTCTGGGGTCCACCCCTCACTCCTGACTGGCTGGCTGTAGCAGGCTGCTCCTGGAGGTGATGGCAGTCCTGGTGGGTCTGGAGCAGCTGGTGAGTTGAGTCATCAGGCAGCGTGTATAAGAAAGAGACCTCGTCTGGGTTAGCCTTGGTTCCCCTGTAGGCACAAGACCAAACAGAAGGTAAGGGATGGGCAGAGTGGGCCCATATCCCCACCGCCCAGCTGCTCCCCTGTCTGAGAGTACCCGAGGGGGAAAGATCTAGACAGGTAGGGGCTACTCTCCTGTGAGCATCAGGAGGTGCCATGCCACTTCCATGGGTAATTCCAGTCTCTCTCCATTTTGTTCCATGCAAGTCCCGAGCATATTAGGAAATGTGGAACCAGGCGTCCAGGGGCCTCTGGGCAGAGCCAGCAGTACGTGGCTCCCCTGGCCTGCCAAGTGAGGGGAGGGTCCTGAGAGGCCACCCTGTGCCCCAGAGCAGACAGGGCATCGTAGCTGCAAACACAACTCCTCATCGGGGGAGAGTCCGGTGGGGCAGGCTGTCTGATGTCGGGGCCCTGAGTGAAGCGCGGGGACTCGCCTCTCAGGGACTAATGTGGAATTGGAGAGAAATTCTCTAAAGAGAAAGGGAGCTCTGGGACGGGGGAGGGGCCTGGTCACCTGGGAGTCTGGTGACTGTGGACGTCATAGCCACTGCCAAGAACGGTCTGCCGCAGGAGGCTGTTGGTGTCATCCTGCTGCTCCAAAGAAAGAGTATGAGAAGGTCGTGTCAGAGTCCAGGAAACTTTCCTGTTCATTCTTGAACAGGAGGAGCTACTCCTGACTGAAGAAAGCCTGGGAGCAGCCCAGCCCCTGCCTCGTGCCCACTCGCCCATACACCCGGGGCTGCGTTACCTGCTGAAGCTCCCCTGGGCAGTGCTGCGGAGGTTTCACGCCTGGGTAGCCCATGGCAGCTGCAGGGCAGCCCCTGTTCACGTGTACCCCATTGGCACAGGCCCGTCCACTGGTGCCACTGAGGTAGGGCTGCCCGTTGGCTCGGTGGCCTGGAAGTCCTCCCAGGGGTACCATAGTGTACTGGCAGGAGGAGGACAGGAGGGCGCTTCGAGGAAAACCCAGGTCTGTTGTATGTTCTGGAAGAACAGGATAGATTGACTGCTTAGGCCAAGGAGGCCTGGGCAGCTTGAAAAAGTCCCACACGCATCTCAGAAAACTCCTGACCACGTGGTCAGATGAGGCGGGCACTGCCCTGGAGATGAGAATATTCTTCCTCACAACACTCTTCGCGTGACCCATTTCTTCCTAGCATCCGGACTGTTTTGGCAGTGGGGATGGGGGAGCGGAGATACAGGGGCCAGTGTTTAGGAGAAGCAGGCAGTGAGGGAACAGAAGGAGCAAGTCAGGTGAGGCAAGTTGCCGGGGGGTGTTGCCGCTTGAGGCAGAAATTGGGGGGTAACAGTCAGATTAACGCAGGATAAGGGGGAAGCTGAAGGCAGCCTTGGGCCCAGGGAAGAGGCAGGAAAGTCTGGAGGAAAGGGGTGGGTAAGTATGAACACGCTGTCAGAGCAGCAGCTTTGGACAGTCAGAGGAGCTGGAGCCAGTGAGTCCTGAGCCCTGAGCTGCAGAGAGGACACCCTCCCACTTCTTCATGCTGTCCTCCACCTGCCAGGCCCGCGAGCGGGGAGGAAAGAGCCCAGGCTTGGGGTGTTCTCTGATTCTCTCCAGGCCCTCAGGGGGACCCAGGGACCTGACCTCCAGTGCACAGGAAGCAGGTCACCTCTGATCCTGCCCTGGGGACAGGCGAGAGGCTCCTTGGAGGGCTGGGGGCCCCCTCCCCTCCCTAGGCCCCTCCCCAGGCCCCTCCCCCTGGGTGCGGACGAGGGTCACTCACTCACTTTGCTTAGACCAGGCCCTCCACAAGCAGAAGGGGATGAAGGCCACGATGATGAGGACGATAGAGCCCAGGACGACCCCGACAATCAGGTAGGGCAGGTCGCTGGAGCGTGCCACCATGGCCCCGGTGCCCACGGGCCGCTCTATGGTTTCGGGGGGCGGCGGCTGAGGTGCAGCCGGAGTTGGGGGCGGGAGTCCACCAGGCTGGCCAGACTTCCGAGCTGTAATGATGAACAAAGCCCACGTCAGCATCTGTTTCTTTGACATTCCTCTCACAACAAACAAAGACGCTCCTGATGCCAGGGGTGTGGGAATGGGGTCAAACAAGGCAGGGCCCCAAAACCCTGTAATAGATGAGTGCGGCGTCCAGCGCAGCATGAAATTGGCATCTCCTGTGAAATTCGGTATCACTGGAGACAACCGAACCTTATATTCAAAACACAGTCTGAGACGCTTGTGAGCCAAGCACTCGAGTCAGACGGGGTCGTCTGGGCGCAGTGGTATGGAGATTTCCTGAGAGAAGAGCTGCTGGGCTTCGGGAAGAAAACACTTAAGAACGCATGAACCCGCAACAGAACTGGGACCGGGAAGAAGTTCCCCGCAGATCTGCTCTCCCTGGGCAGGTTAAGGGCTGCAAAGTGCTAGGGAAGAGCCCGAGGGCAGAACAGGAGGAGAGGTGTGCTGGTGGGCTCCCTGGGACAGACAGTGACTGTGAAATGCGAATTCAAAGGTGATGAGATGTCGCTCCTCATTGGGGTTTAGCTGTTATCAGGTGTATCTGACACTGTCAGCTCGTCACAGCCAGCTTCCCCCTCCCCCCGACGTCCTGACACTGCAGGCTTCTGATGTGGCCCCGCTGGCCGCTGCTCTGACTGCTGCTCCAGCATTTCTTCCCGCTCCCTCCTCTCCGGCCTCTCCTCAGACACTGGGGGGTCTTCCTGGTCCCTCTCGGTCACACTGTTTCTGTGGGCTCACATCTATTCCCATGACTTCAACCTAAGGACCCTTCCTCAGAAAAGAGACCCAAATCCGTCCCTTCTCTTTACCTTTCCTCCACGGCCCCGTTCTCTTCCCTCAGCCCATCCCTGCACAGTCGCCAGTGACCCCTCTGAACAAACAAATCCAACAATGACCCTCCTCCCCCTCAGCCCACAGGGTCCTCTCTCGTCCTCCTTCCAGGCCCCACATACCGTAGCCGTCTGGAGTTACGTGCAGGTTTGCCCAGTCCCCCTGCTGACCCCATCCCCCAGAAGACCAGCGTGACACCTTCGTGAAGGCTGTCCTCGGCCCTGGGCGCTCTGCAGGCACCCGACACGGGTCGTGGCCGTGACAGAAGAGGGCAGGAAGTGCACACGCGTGTCTGCTGGAGGGGTGACGGAAAGCAGTGCCACGCTGGAGAGAGAGGGTGCCAGCGACAGCAAAATGGGGTTTCTCGTCTCCACTCCTACTCCTTGCTGATCTGATTTTGTTCTTTGCGATATATGTGCTTTATACTCGTTCATATTTGAAAAATGGACATAATACCTACTCACTTGACCCATGTTAAAATGTAAACAAGTTATTATGTGAATATGTTGAACACGTTTTAATGCAGAGAGAAAGTCTGGGCTTGTGATGAGACGAGCTTGGTCAAGATATAGCATTTCCCTTCCTGTCTCATGGGCTCGTAGTTAAATTAAGTAAACCAACCAATGTGAGCATCAAATGTTATCATAGGAATCAAGTGTTTATAGAAAGTTTCCAACCTAAGAATGGGTTCCACTCCCTGAGTTCATGTACGAGTTAGTTCCCAAGTTCCTTGTAGCTGTCACGTAGCAAGCCATCCTACTTAGTATGAGGCACAAGCAAATGAAGGGTTAAAAGTGACAACATTTAGGGGTACTTGGAAACTAAGGAGTCTTCCTGGGGAAGAGATACCCAGCAAGGCATATGGAACAGTGACTTTGTCGAGAAGAGCAGAGGACCCGGAGACTCACCTTTGGTTTCACAGATCATCACGTTGCTGAACTCGCTCTCCCCGCCTTCGTTAAAGCACTGCATCTTAATGTCATAGGAGGTCTCCGGCTGCAGGTGGTTGATCGAGTGCCAGTATCTGTCCCCTGGGAAAGAGAAGGAGAGAGCCATGCGTGGGGGGTGCGTCTGGTTTGCTTGGCCTCCAATGGCAGTCAGACTCAGACAGGGGTGTGTGCTGGGGCTGGTGCCAGGGCGGCACATGGGGCCAGGTGGTGGAGGGACATGGGAGGAAGTGTTCTAGGTTCCCACCAAGTTCCTATTGTCCCATCACCATGGGAAGCAACCATGTGGGTTTATGAACCATGACCCCAAGGATGTCATGAAGCAGCCAAGGACATGGGCACAGATGCTCTGTGTCATACCAGCCCAGGATTTATATTTCACCAGCACCGAGACCCCTTGCCAGCGGAGGAAACTAAATCACAAAAGTGCTCCTCACCTTCCACCATGTCCTTCTTGTAGTCACTATCATTGTCACTGTCTGTGGGTCGATAATAGATGTAGAAGCCATGGATTGGGGTGTTGTTGTTACTTGCTGGAATATACTGTAGGGGATGGAGAAGAAACACACTGAGAATGGAACAGAGAAATCAAGTGAGCACAGCAACTGGGGGTGGACATTTTACCCAGCCCAGAGGTTAAAATTCCCTGGGGGGCCTGTCTGATGATATCCCCAATGCCCTCTGGAGGATACTGTGGCGCTCACTCATTGTATTTAGCCCAGAGGCCCACCCGCTTTTGGAGACAAGAAACAAACTGCCATTTCCCCAGAGTTAAGTCCCCTCGGAACCTGCCTGGGGGGATGGTGACAGGTGGACAGACACACATAAGGGAGGTAGCGCAGAAGAAGGGCTGGGGAAGGAAAGTGGTTCCTTCTTGCCCAACACGAAGCTCAGCCCATCTTCCCCTCGCCGCCGACGCAAGGCCACCCACCATCCACTTGAGCATGATGGTGGTCTCGTTGACGGCATCGGTGAAGGTGATGTAGGGGCCTGCCACGGGCCTCTCGTACATGCGTCCGCTGTAGCCTGACACCACGTACGGCTGGGAGGGGGCGCTGGGCTCGCTCTCCCCCAGCATGTTCAGAGCCCGGACTCGGAACTTGTAGGAGGTGCCTGGCGAGAGAGACACTCACTGAGCCCGGGAGCTGGGAAACACCTTCTGACCTTCTCACATCTCATTCGGGCCCTGGACCTGGAGGGATCTTCTGGGCAGACCTTCCCCAAAAGCAAACCCCAAAACACTCACAAGAATTCCCACCCTTACCAGAAAGGAAGGAAGACAGAAGGGCTTGTGGGACTGAGGTACCACCCCCAAGAGCATCCATAGGAAGCCCGTGGCAGGTGGACCTCCAAAGCTCCCATTCTCCTCTTGGAGGCCAGGGGGCAGCGCCGGGGTGGGGACAGGAACACTAGGTAAGTGGCCAGGCCCCTACCTTTCTCTAGGCCTGTGATCTCCACTGAGAGCCGGGAGGGAGGGATGGCGCTGGTGGCTAGAATCCAGTCCCCCACTTTCTTCAGCTTCTTGTACTCGACACGGAAGGACTGGATCGGGAAGCCACCATTCCCACGGGGAATCCAGGTCACAAACACTGATGTCTCAGAGGCCATGGAGATAGTGGGCCTGTCTGGAGCTTCTGGGGCTGGGGGAAGCCATACATGAGGGAGGAAAGAAGCAGGAGGAAGACACGATGAGAAGATGGTTGTGTTGCAACTGGACTTGGCCTCTTCCTGATAGGGGTCTGTTCCTCCCCAAGGCCCTCCACCCCCTGGTGCTGCACTGGATCTTCCTAGGTCACCTGGATGGCCTTCTCCAGGAGGGAGCTCTTGAGTTGAGACCCCTGAAAGCCATCCTTCTGCAGTGTCTGAGTATGGAGGAGCTAAGGACCACCTGCTCTCCCTTCCACCGTCTCTGGACTCTGCATTGGACTCCAGTGTTTTATTTGAAAAGCTCTAATCTATACTTCTTCATTGCGGTTAAGTGGGGAGATGCCAGGAAAATGTCTTAAGGACTCCTGGCCCCACAGAACCAACAGCCCATTCATACTTGGGCTCCTACCCCTGCGGGTTGCGGGGGGCTTACGGGAGAGGCGGCCGTGGTCTGGCTGGCTGCTGCTTTGGGGGCTGGCTCCAGGGTCATCTCTCTGGATCTGCTGCTCCTTGCTGGCCATGATTTCAGGTTTGGGCCGCCGTCCTGGGTAGAAACGGGTTGAGATCAGCAAAGGAGGGAGCGTGCATTGTTAGGTTTCCCTTTCCAGAGCTGCAAGTAATGCAGGGCGGTGGGAGTTGTGGTCTGGTTCTCAGCTCTGCCTGCGTGTCCTGGGCTTGCATCCGGCCCCGAGTGAGAGGGGGGCAGAGGGATGCCAGAGAGGAAGCTGGTGGCTCTCCTGCTGAGAGCTCGGACCTCAGCCTGGGCACACAAACCACAGGGAGCAGGAGCTGGAAGGAAGGTGAATAGCTGGGGAAAGGTGAGCAAGGTGTCCACCTGGGCCTGGTGGGATTTTCTCAGGCCCACAGACATCCCAAGCTGGGGGCAGTGGTTGACCCTTACCGGTTCGGAAGGTGACCATGGCTGTCTGGCCTTCGCCCGCACAGTTGTAAGCTGCCATCTCCACTTCATACAGGCTCCCGGGGTCGAGTCTGGTGAGGGTCAGGCGGTGCTGGTTGGCTGGAATGCCAGCGATGGTCCAGTCATCAGAGGAGTTTGTGACCTGCTGGAGAAGGTGGCTGGTTATAAGGACTGGCGTCTTGGCCTGGAGCTGTAGGTGGGCTGGGGTTTGCAAGGAAAGCAGACCTGAGCCCCAGAGGGTGGGGGCGGGGGGTGGCAGGAGGATGGGCCAGGTTGGGGGAAGGGTGGTGCTGAGTGCAGACTGGTCCTTCTGGCTCGGGGACAGTGAGTCAGGCTCCCTGATCTCTCAACTAATGATCCCATCAGAGAAAACCCTAAATGATATTGCTGAGAGTTTCTCCAAAGGCCTCCTCTCTTTGTGAAAACCCCCATATTTAACTTTCTTTCTCTACTTAAACCAGACACAGTTCCTTCAGTTTATAGTCTAAGATGACGAGAATGGTGGTAAAAGTAGCAGCACTGGTAGAAACGGCCGTGTTTGCCGAGTGTTACTATGTGCCACGCATGGAGCCGAGCGCTTTGTATGCGTGAAGCACTTCATGACAACTGCCCGAGAGAGAGGAGTCATTTGCCAAAGGCCACATCGCTGGTGCTCACAGAAACCATGAGCACATGCTCGTGATCTTAACCCATTCGGAAAGAAAAACAATCTAGGAGCTAGAAAGTCTCGAGTTTGATCCTAGTTGTGTCGCTTGCTAGCTGTGTAACATAAGCAAGTTCCCTAACCTCTCTGATCCAAGCTTTTCATTTGTAAAATGAGGCAAATCAAACCTCTCATTTGTAAAACGAGGCAAATCCATTCTGAAGGTTAAATTAGGTGATTTATGGAACATGTGGAGCTTTGAGAGCTTTGAACCGGGCTGACGGTCAGTTCCCACAAAGGCCTGGCCCCTCTCCTGACTGCCCCACGAGCCCCGCTCACTGAGATCCTGGCTGTCTCAATCTTCCCTTTCCTGTTCCTGCCCTCAGTCCTTGCTTAGAACTTAAAAACTGAAATGAAGTATAACGACTATGGATTAATATTAATGGCTTCCAATTCCTAGCTCCTTAGAGGAAGAGAAAAGGAGCCCTGGGCTCCTCAGCAGGCTCAGAGGCCGCTTCCTCTCCCCCGCCCTACCTCTGCGGAGGGACAAGACTTAACTGCCTACCCTGCACGTCGCAGAGGCCGGCTGGAGCCAGGCTGCGGTCTGCTGAAGGAATCAAACAGCTGGTAGGAAAGCTCTCAGTCCCAAGCAGAACAGTCCAAAGTAGAACAAAACCTGCTATTCAAGGGCAGGGATGGTCTGGGCTCATTAATGTCAGGCTTCCAGGATTTGTTCCAGGGGGAGAGGATTTTACAAACTGAGAATCCCAGGTGGTGCTGGAAACCCAAACACAGTAGCCCGGGGTCTGCAGATGCACCGGGCAGGGCAGTGAAACTGCTTCACCACGTGAGAACGGGAGAACGAGCTGAGTGACTCCCACTCCCCAGCGAGAGAAGGGGCTGAAGACACAGCCCCAACGCTGATTTCGTAAACTTCCAAATTCTATCTCCTGTGACGATCTTGAAGACATGTTAGTCCCCGAAGAAAGGAAATGCTTTCAAAACATAATTTCTGCCTTGGCAATGCCCACCTCATGGCTCCAAGTGCCCCACAGGCCGGGCCTGATAGAGCCAGGCCCAGCAGGGCACTGGCCTCCCACGTCCCCGGGCCCCATCTCCCTCAGCCCTCCCAGCTCTGGCCTCACACTTCCACTGGGACCAGACAGGGACATAAGAAATGGAATGGTAATTAGTCATTGTCACACGCACACAGGGTGAATGCGGCCTCAGCCTGGCATTTCCGGATCACCACGCATGGCTTTTGCCAGCCTGCCTCTTGGTGAGGCAGTTTCATGGCTACCTCTCGGCCTGGAAAACATTATTCTTGCTCTCATGCTGGTTCTTATCTCTCAGGGACCATGAGCCTGCCCTGATCTTTGTCTACAACTCTGAGGTGGAGGTGTCTGGTTACACAGGGAAATAAGGATTAGGACCAGTCCTGCCCCATAACCTGGGCTGAACAATGCTGCTTTTTGTTCAAAATGTATTCACCCTCTTTGCTGGCTGGCAATAAAGAGACCAGCAGGCCAAGTGTTAGTAAGAAACTGCTCTGCCCTGGCCCCCACCCAGGAGGCAGCTTTGCCCTAGGTGTCCTTCTGACGACCTCAGTGCCTCCTTGGGCTTGTCCTGATCCCAGGTCTCCGAGCAGAGCACGTGAAGGGAAAGGACAGGCTGAGTGAGGCCACAGGGTCCCGAGCAGGGAAAACGGCTTCTGAAGGGCTGGTTTTGCTTTTTGTCTGTTTGTTTTTGGAGGGGAAAGAAGGGTTGATACACACTTTCGTTCACATTCATATATTTTCCAAATTTTTCTTCCAAGTGCACATAGCACTTTTATAAGTAAAAAAATATGAATGCATAAGAAAGTCTAGCATTGCAATACGCTATTACTTATAAGGTCTTTAAAAATCCATTTGTGAACAATACTTGTCTACTGTCTAATGACCGTGGAAAGAAAACAGCTCACACCGGGGGCGCGCACAAACGGATTTCAAGGGCACTTTCCTAAAGGGAATTTCAGGGTACCAGCAAGTGAGAACGAAGCCTTGAACCAAGATAATAGCCTGGGGCCCTTTCCTGCTTCACAGGACAAAGTGTCCAGGAGGACGGCCTGGCGTGGCTCCGTCCTGTACCCCATCAGGGCCAGAGCCCTTCCCTGACAGCTCCCCAAACATCACCCGGACAGACTCCCTCTGTCAAGGTCTGAACAACACGATGTGCTCTCAGCTCAAATGCTGCTTGTCAAACCCGAGCCGCGATGCGCCCTGAGAACTGAGGGTGTTTTACAGGCCGTAGAGAAAATACAGTTACCAATGTTTGTTTTCCTGGCTCCAGAGCTAGCTCAGCGTGCCAGAGTTCCTGCAAGTATGTACCCGGCAGAACTTAGCTTGGTTCACAAACAAAACAAAACAACATCAACAACAAATGACAGAGGGAAGAGGGGAGGGCAGGTGATGGTTAACGGAGACTGTTCACTCTCCTCCTGGACTAGAAGCTGGTGGTGGGAGCTTCTGGGAAGCCCGTGCATGAAGCTCAGACCCGGAGGCAAACCCACAGCTTTTTCCTGGGCCTCGGAGGGTCCCTAGTGTGCAACACAACCCTCTTCCTGGTGGTAGGAAGGTACACTGGAGGAAACAGGAAGCCGTGATCAGCAGTGGGGGCAGGGTCCAGGCCGCAGGAGTGCAAGGGGAGATACCTAGCAGACAGAGACCTCTGCCAGCCTGAGAGGAGGTGGGCACAACGCCAGGCACCATACCTTGCGGTGTTTCACCTCATAGTAGAGGATCGGTGCCCGGCTGCCTCCCTCATGCCGAGGTCGCCACACGAGCTCATAAGAGTCCGTCTTGGAAGTCCGGGGCGAGCTGAGGATGATGGGCGCCTCTGCAGGGGCCACCTGTCCTTTCTCTCCGGAGCACTGCGGGGAAGCTGGCTGCACTGACGTTGGAGGCCTCGGGAGCCCTGGGTGCCCCCTCAGCATCTGGTCAGGGCTTCTGGGTCTGGAGGGTGGCACGGGCGGGGTGGCTGTGTCCAGCTTAGCATCCCGCCATGGCCTCAGGGTTGTGCCTAGAGAAGCAAGCAGGAGAGAGAAGGGAGGAAAAAAGTGTCAGTGCCTCTGATCACCTGCTGAACTGTTGCCCCTGTGGAGAAAAAAGTCAGAGAAAAGACCTGCTGGAGGGAGGAAGAGCCCCCAGCTCAGGACCCGACATGACCACCCACCTACTCAACAGGCACAGAGAGGAGAGAGGGTCATGCCCTGCCCCACAGCAGGGAAAGGCAGTCTGTGTCACCTGTCCAGGCTTCTTGCCACGGCCCTGGCATGACAGGCAAGCAGCTCTGCCACCAGCTTGTTCTCCTGAGCCCACCCACTAGCCTCGTCCGAAGTGAACGATCTCGATTCGCTCCTGAGGTGCAGGCACCCTGCACCCTCGTTCTCAAGTCTAATGCTGGAGACGGGCCTGCCCTGTCACTGTGGGGTCTTGACACCATGGCACAATGTGGGCCTCTTCCTGCTCTGCTGCCCTGACCTGGAAATGTGAGATGTGGAGCCAACTGTCAACGCCTCTGAGAATCTGAGGGGCCAGGAGGCAACACTCCCTTCAGGAAGGGTCACCACCTGTTTTTCCTCTACCTGACCTCCTGCACCACGGGAGGCTGGCATCGATAATGTTGATTCAGCATCTCATTATCTATCACTGGATTTTTTCTCAAATTATTTCCTTGGTAAACAGTATCTCCTCCATGAACAAGTGTTTGAGGCTGAGTCTTTGCTGTTTCTCTGCGTCCCCAGGTTGAGCCCGGGGCTGAGACAGCTGTGCCATCGCTCCAGGTGTCAGCGGAAATGAATCGAGCTAAAGACGCGCCTGCTTCCCTTCCTCTAGACCAGTGGCTGTCAGACTGGGTCCCGTGGAGCCCTAGGAGACCCCCGATTCTACAAAATAACTAAAAGGTGTTTTTAAATTATAATACAACAGTTAAATAGGTCATTTTCCCTAGTGAAAAAAATCCATACTTCTGACTTTTTAATGAGTTCATGTAAATTTGAACTTACAACTAAAAGCCACTTTCATGTGTTTTCTATATGGGGGTTCTAGTTATTTCACTGGAGAGCAGGGTTTTGTGACTATCCAGCTCAACTCTCAGCCCGTGTGGTACTCACCTGGCCTGGCGGTCCTCAGCTGGACCACAGCGTGGGCACTCCCAACTTCGTTCTCGGCCATGCACTGGTAGACGCCTTCGTCCTCAGGCCCCACGCTGACCACTCGCAGGGCCCTACGGGACAGTCGGAGGCGCTGGCTGGAGGTGAGGGGCACAGCGTTCCTCAACCACAGCACTGAGGGTGGGGGGTTCCCTCGCACCTCACAGGTAAGCTTGGCACTCTGGCCCCACGGGATGACCAACTGGGACAGCTCCACAGTGACCTCGGGGGGTTCTGCCGGGAAACCAGAGCGGAGGTTAGAGAGGTTGAGTTTCCCTGCCCATTGGCCAGACAGGCTGGGGAGGGGGCTGCAGTCAGGAAAGGCTCCCTCCTTCCCTGCGGCTGTTGCCAGAGGAAAGGAAAGGTCTCACGTGTCCTTCATGAGAGCCACAACAGGAAAGAGCAAACAGAGGGCTGCCAGGCCCCTATGCTCTAGTCCCTGGGGTCCAGGGATCTCCACCTCTCTCAGTATTCCTTAGTCACTCACTGGGCACGTGACATCTCAGAAGCCACGTGACCCTGAGCCTAGGGTTACGAACTAGAAAGGCCCAGCAGACCAAGGAGAAGGTGGAGGAGATGCTCACCAAACACCTGGACGTTGTAGAGGATGACCGCGGCCCCGGGCTCCCCAACCCCGTTGTCGGCCATGCAGCGGTAGGTCCCGGAGTCCTCCTCGCTGGTGGTGTCGATGAGGAGGTTGCTCAGCAGGAAGCGAGTCTTGTTGTAGCCTGCAACACTGGTCCCGTCCTTGGCCCAGCTGACCCTCGGGGGTGGGATCCCACTGGCCACACACTCAAGGATGAGACTGTGGCCTTTCGTGACGATGATGGTCTGGGCCTCTGGGGGATAGATGATGCGGGCCGCCTCGGCAGTGGAGCCTGGAGGGGCGAGGAGGGGAAGGCCAGTGTGTGGGACCAGGACTTGGTGTAGAGAATCCCTTCTGTGCCACTTGGGTGACCCAGACCCAGGAGGCAGTTCCATGGATCATGCATTTGGAGTCAAACAGCCCTCAGGGGCTTATGACCTACAGAAGTGGGGTAAGTTATCCCTCTGGCCTTAGTTTTCTTATGAGAAACAAGGACTTCCTGCAGGAGCTGTTACAATAAGAAATGAGATAGCTGTGGAGTAGAATCGTGGACAAAGCATATGTATGGGTAAAATGTGTGTTGGCCGAGAGAAGGATGAGGGGTGGACAGAGGAACAATTTAAATGGTGCAGGTGATTTTTCTTGCTTGCACTAAGTGAACTAACTCTAAAGCTGAGGAGGAGATGAGATACAAGGATCCATGGTGTCCCCTAAACCTCACTCATGGGTCTCAGTACCCAAGTGTCTCCCACAGTGTGAGCATCTCGCTGAGCTGAGCAGGACTTATGGTTTAAAGATACGCATTTCTCACACTGTGAGGTCCCCCAAGAACTACTTCAGTTCTCAGCTGAGGAAGCTGCCACCTTTTTTCAGCGTGGGGAGACCAGGTAGAACTTGACAGGCAGGCTGCTCTCCAATGTGCCACCTTCCTCAGAGACCTCAAGGAGCATGCTGACCATGTGTGATTTTGCTTTATGTGACAACCAGCCACAGATAAAGTTTTAATAAGACCTGAAACTCACACAGCTTGGGAGGCCCTCTTTAAGAAAAAGAATACAAAATCACAGATACAAAATTAGGCATGAGGAACCACTGACATTTTGCTTCCTTAACTTCATGGTATACCCGCCTCCGGTGCCCAGTCTAAAACCTATCTCTACTGAACACACAGGGCGTCTGGAAAAGAGCCTGGCAGGGAACGTGCTCCGCAGGGGAGCTGTTTTCATGTGAAGGGGGTGTGTGGGCCTCCACGGATTTTCACCGGAGGGAGGTGTTGGGCGAACTTCAGCAGTGCAGACTGGTGGCCTCAGTGTGGGCACAGGGCACCGTCGTCTTTCCCACGCACAAGCTGAGCGTCAGCCTGCCGGCCCCAGCCCACACATCCCAGCGATCCCCATGCCAGGAAAGTTACACTTGCAGGAAAGCTCTCAAGAGGCCGGAGTAACGGGATGTCCCCACAGTGCTCTAATGTGAGCGGCCAGGAGGCACAGCCACCCGCCTGGAGCCAAGCCCGAAGGCCGTGGGCTGTGAGAGCCTGGCACTTGGGCTGGGGGAGGCGCCCCCCTCCGCCGAGTCCTGGATGTCCCCCTAGCCGGGGACCCCGCGCTGGAGCCCTTACGGCGCACGCGCAGCCTGTCGCTGGAGCCCGAGGTCTTGACTTCCTGCGTCACCGGGTTGTAGGCGGCGCACTTGTACATCCCCTCGTCCTCCTGGCTGGCGTTCACTATCTGCAGGTTCCCCGACGGCATGATCAGGTAGTTGTCTGAGGAAAGAACAGGGAAAGGAGCATGGGGTGAGCTTGGGCCTGAAATACGACCCCTAGCAGCTCCCACAAAGGTGGGGTGGGGGCAGGAGCCAGGAGGTGTATACCTGAGTCCCAACGAGCCCCCCACCGAAAATGCTGTTCGCCCCATAAAACCTCGCCCCGGTGGGGCAGAGTGCCAGGGACTGATACCAACTAAAGAACCCGCTCACTGCCTGGCTGCCTCCCCCCGATCAGAACACAGGTTGGTGGAAGAGCACTTGGTACTTAAGGAGCTGGGGTCGGCCAGACCTGGCCTCAAGCTCTGGACCTGCCTGGACTAGCTGTGATCTTGGGCAAGGTCATCAACCTCACAGACGTTGTTTCCTCATTTCTAAAATGGTCATTGTAAGGACTGAGGGGCCGTGCTGCATACATAGGAGATGAGAGGACCATTCCCACAAGCCCACAGGAGGGAGGGGATCTGACTGTAGAACTTCCCATCAGTCTGTCACAGTCACAGCTTTGAGCCACCTCACTACTGAATTTCTGCAACCGGGGAGGAATAGTCTCCACCCTCTCCATGAATGCCACCAAAGACCTTCCCTCTGCATCCCTGGCTTGCTAGGTTGTGTCTGCTTCTGGGCCAGGGTGCCACGGGGTGGGGCGCAGGGCTGTGTGCAGCTTCTTTCAACAGGAGAAGGACTCTTGCTGCCAGACACACCAGTGACTAGAATGGAGTTCAGCTTCCTGGCCCTCAGCTCGGAGCTTTCTGGTGGCCTGTCCTGGGAGTCGTGGTGTCCCTGTTCTCTGGGCTCACTGAGACTGGTGCCCACCTGCCCCGAGGTGGAGCTACTAAGGCAAATGTCAGACAGAATGAGGAACAGCCCTTGACCCTTGTGGGATGGGCAGGCCTCCTCTAGGGGCGGCTCCAGGCTTCTGCTGGGGATGGGAGAGATCAGTGCTCTTCTCTCAGTCTTCAGGCATGTCTGAGGGGCAGGATTGGGGCTTTCAGCCTTTCAAAAACTAATTTTCTGCATTTTCTATAGTGAACATACAGTAAAACCTCAATATAATGGACTAACTCAGGCAAGGCGGTGTCCATTAATGCCGAAAATCCATTATATAATAAAGTAGGCTTTCCGAATGCATATTTAAGAAAAATTGACAAGTTAGTTTAGCTGTTTACACTTATGTAGACATGCTTGTGTAATTAAAATGAAAAGTTAGTTTCACAGGAAAATGTTCTATATGTGTTACAGTAATTTTAAATTTATACTGAGTAGGGCTAGTGAATGTGTGCATTCACCAGTCACCACGAGAAAACACACACACACGGCTGGGCGTGGCTTAGCACACGTGGAAACAACAGCCAGCAGGCATTCAAAACTGCTGCAAAAGTCACACCAGGTGACAACAGAACCAGTTACCACGCTCGATGCAGTATGATCACGTGTAATCTTTGCAGAACACCGTTTACTAGTGGTGACTCTTGGATTTAAATATGTAGACTATAGCTGTAGATATGTAATATTTATTTATGTCAGCCAAATTACTATGGCGTTTTTTCCAACATATGGCCTATCAGCTAAAATCTGTTAAAAAATAACAGTGAACCACTAACAAAAAAATAACCTGTTAAATTAACTATAAGCAAATCTTGGTTAAAAGCATTTTAAAATAAATAGGGGGTTAATTTTCACATATGACACACGGACTGGAAATTTTGCCCATTAAATCCGAAGTTCATTAAATCAAGGTCTGCAAAATCGAGGGTTTACTGTATATTCCTTTCAGAACCAGAAAAAGTAAATAAAAATATTTTAAACTTATAGGATATTTTAAAAGGTACACATTTTGAGCTGTGGGGTCCAGTCAGCAGGGTCTACGTGGCCGGAGTGCAGGGTCAGTTGTGGATGAAACATCCTGTCCCCCTGCTGGCACTCTGCGGACTAAAGCTTGGCCTCCCCTTGGCCTCCCCTGAGACGGCTGGTTACCAGCAAAATGGGAAGAGGGAAAACTTCAAGTTCCATTGAGAGGATTGCTCTGCTGTGTAGGGACGAGCTCCACCTCCCACTCTGCAGCGGCAGGAATGGCTGGGTTGGCTGGGCAGCCTTTCTGTGTTTGCCTGGTGGCTGGGCGCTCACATGGGGAGGAAATCTGGAACCCTGTGCTGACAGCCCTGACCAAATGGCAGCAGCTCAGCAACATCTTCCAGAGCCTCAAAGGACAAACAAATTCCTTATGACAGGGCAGAAGAGCTCCCTAATAGTAAGCCAATCCCTTTAGGATCCTAGAGGGCTAAATCTCAAGGTCAAAGACAGCTGACCAGCATGCAGACGGGCTATTGGTGTTGATAGGGGTTTGGGAGCAGTGGTCAGGGGCGGCCAGCTTCCCCCCAGCCTTGGCCTCTGGGCTCTTGCTTGCTCACCTCTGGATGCCTCCAGCCACTCTTGTTTGACACTGTATCGGACCTGGGCTTTTGGGTGGCTCTCAGGAAGGTGGCAGGCAATGACCGCCGTATTCCCCTCATCTACTTCAATCACGTGCTGCACGTCTAACTTGAAGTCCTGGAGATCTGTGGAGAGAACAGAAGGTTGGTTGGGCCTCAGTGGAGGAGACACGCAACGTTTCAGGGTGGCCTGTGTCTTGGTGTCTTGAGTCACAATAAACAGCTGCAGAACCTCACACACTGGGGGCTCTCTGGGGGTTCTCCGAGTCCTTCCTTTAGCCTTTTGTTGTCTATGGGAGTTTAAAGGATGGAATGTGTGGCCCTCATCACTGTGTGGGAGTTCAACTTGGTGTATATAATAAGCTGCAGGGTGGGGGTGGACGTAGAGAATTCTTTTAGGAGGTGCCTGTGATGCAGACCAGCCTCTTTGGGTTACAGCGAGACATGGAGGCGAGTTGACCAGGCCCATTGGCCCTACTAAATCTAGTCAGGGTCAAGGCACAGATGTCCCAGCACAGGTGAGCTAATGGAGACAAAAGGGAACACTAAAAGAGAATGCTGATGTCTTCTCTAGCTCAACCAAGAACAGCCTGCCCTGACATCCACAGTGAAAAGTGAGAGACCCAAGATTTTGCTCGGATACCAACCATGGTGATAACCAGAGGTGATTCCTGCTACCCAGGGGCTATACTCTACATCGTGGCTAATACTTTCTTAGGGCTGGGGTGGGGAATCTGTGGGTGCCCTAAGGGTTTTCTAAGGCAAAGAGGGATCTCCCTGGTGTGGCTTAATGGCAGGGGAACATGGGAGAGCCAAGGGTCCTGACACCAGGCTGCAGTCCCTGGCAGCACAGTGGCCATGTCTTCTGGCTTGACACAGTGGCAAGAAGACTGGGATCTAAACTGAGAGAGGATGGAGATCCATCTGGAACAGAAGCTGGATGCTTCCCAACCAATCCAGCAGTCCAAACTACAAAACTCTTTTTGTAGGAGCCGAATCATTGATATCGCTGAACAGAATGGGCCATTTGTGCAACAAAACCACGTTCCGAATTTGGTTTTCAGAACTGTAGCTGAATTTAACTTAAGAGAGGAAATAAAACTAAAGGAGAGTAAGATAAGAGTGATGAAAACATTTACCCAGACACTCTCTTCATAATGATACTTAGAAAACACCCTGGAGGCCCCTCGCTGACTGCTGACCACACCATGTGCCGCCCAGCTCCTGAGAACGGATACCATAGAGCTCACCACAGTCCCCTGCAGCACCCCACCTGCCTCTGCTGCTGTTTCCCCGGAGACCCAGAGAAGGCAGCAGGAGCAGGGCGAATCGGGTTTCTTACAGAAGAGATCATTACTAAAAGCAAACCACTGTCACCAGAGGAGGAGAGCCTGGTGATTGAGCACTCGGTGAGCTCAGGAGGTTCCCACTGAATGGAACTTTCCAGAAGCTCTGTCAAGCCAGGCCAGGGCAGGAGAGCCCTTTTGTTTCTATGAAAGGATTCTCGTTCCTCTGATGACTATATCAGATTGTGAACCGTTTAGGGGCAGGGACCAAGTCGTCTTCGTACATATGTTTTCTGAACCTAACTCAGGCCCGGCCCAAGTAGATGCCCAGTAGATGTTGGATGAGTGAATAAATGACCGTCTTGGAGCTGGCCCCTCAGTCAGGTATAAGATGCTCATTTACGTTGCCTGTGAACTCAAATTTCCTAGTTGAGTTGGTCTACATTGTGAGCTCAAAGATGAGGGCCTACCACAACAAATTTCCTATGAACCTTTTATCCAAGTGTGGCCAACCTTTGTTTTTTAATCCTTACCCAAGGATATATTTACTGATTTGAGAGAAAGGGAGAGAGGGGGAGAGGGAAAGAAAGAGAGACAGACAGACAGACATGGATCAGTTGCCTCCTGTACACAACCCAACCAGGAATGAACCTGACCAGGGAATGAACCTGCAACCTAGACATGTGCCCCGACCGGGAATCAAACCTGAGACCTTTCGGTTTATGGGGCGATGCTCCAACTGACTAAGGCATACCGGCCAGGGCTGGCCAACCTCTAATTAAGTGTGGCTGTTTTGAAAATAGAATGTTTCTTGAGAGTTTTTCCTTCCAGGGTCACAAAAAAGAGGTAAAATAGGTCCACTGAATGTGGAGTAAGACATCCATGCTGTTCATGGAGTGGTGTGGCAAAGACAATGACAGACGGCGCCATTCATTCCTGTTACTCCATTTCACTTTCCAGGCCGACCAAGTGATGCCTGTGGAACAGGGTGAGACCCACGATTCCTTCCTTTCGGTGGGTGACCTTCCCTACTTGCCACAGAACTTTGTGCTTTCTGAGAAAGCCCATATTAGTTTAGGGCCTTCTGGGCTTTTCAATAATTATCCCATCATTATTTAATTTTGTGTGCATGATATCTGACCCTAACTATTATACACTCCTGGTGGGCAGTCGGTTTCACTCCACGGCTCCAATCCTAGACCCACTGTGTAGTGTTCAGGACACAGCAGATGCTCTCTATGTCCTTGAAGACACTGGAAGGCTGAGCCCAAGGCCAGCTTCACGGACGTGCAACCTCCCCCGTGCACAGCCCTGTGCTTGGTTTAATGCTCTGCTGTCCCCATCTTGAAATTCTTAATGTTTGAACAAGGGACCCCACATTTCATTTGGCACTGGGCTCCAAGAACTACATGGCCTAGTCCTGGGTGAGCCTCTCAGCCAAGATGTTGCATGCGTTTTCTCTCAGAGAGGAGGATGATAGGGACTCTGGGAAAGGGTGGGTTGCCTGTGCTCAATGTGTTCTAGCTAAACATCGCTGCTTTCCAAAGCAATGCACTGAAACGATGCCAAGGCCTAATCCTTCCCAGCACAGTGCATGTGTACCTGCCAAGTCAGGAGGTGCCCCACAAAGCGAGCTGCGAGCATTGTGAGCTCGGGGCATCGGGAAAACTCCTCCATCACTGAGAAGCACTCTCGTCAATGGTCTAATAAATCTAAAAATACTCCAGTAAGAGTTTTTGAGTTTTTTTTCCTACCCTCCCCCTTATCTTTCTCATTCCAAGGAAATTTGCCTCGAGCAAGAATATATTTAAACCTAACAGATCATTTTGTAAGACGTGAGCAACTGAAAGGAGTTTGGCACCAGAATGCTGTCTCCATCTTAATGGCCTTGGGCTCCTGCCCCACTGAAACTGAGGACTGATCCAGGCAGGGAGCACGCACTCCTCCATGCAGCCACCTCACCCACCCAGTGCTGGAGACACCATGCCCTCCCTCAAGCCTCTCTAGGCTCCTCTGCACCCTCTGACACCTGCTGGGTTGGAGACAGAAGGCTGTGCAGTGTGGGAGGCACAAAGCTGGGCACCGGTCAGCCATGTGGCCAGACAGCTCCTCTGTTCTGATGCCAACATGTGCACGACAGCCCATGCAGGCAGGACCGAGGACACCCCAGCTGGGCACCCAGCTCCCCACCAGG
Organism: Tadarida brasiliensis; assembly: GCA_030848825.1. Taxonomy (NCBI): domain Eukaryota; kingdom Metazoa; phylum Chordata; class Mammalia; order Chiroptera; family Molossidae; genus Tadarida; species Tadarida brasiliensis. The sequence continues at coordinate 69,676,625 of CM061260.1, forward strand.
GCCGACTGGCAGGCGAGCCTTCCTGGCTTCAAAACAAATAAGCAGAAGTTTAGTCCTTGGCCCCGTCCCCTCCTGCGCCTCCTAAACTTGAGCCTTAGCTGTTGCTTCACTAGACACACTTCCAGTTTGTCTGCTGGAGCAAAAGTTGAGGGATCAAAGGCAGAGTAATGAAGTGATGACGATTTGAAAATCAGAGCACCCCTCTTCCAGTGTTTTGGGCAGGAAGGAGGACAGGGATGGATGGGAGCTTCATGAGCAGTGACAGCCTCATCAGCCGCCAGGCAAGGCAGATGCAGAGACCCAGCTGGCTGCCTGTGAAGGAAAGCAGCCTGTTCCCAAGCCCCTTGTCTGCAGAGCTGGTTTCCTGGCTAGTCTCTGGGCTGCTCAGAGAGCCTCACTGGGGATCAGGGGCAGGCCCTTTAGTTACAAAGGGGGTGAGCAGGCCTTGAGTCAGAGGATGGATCAGGTTTCACGGGGAAATGGTTTGACAGGACACCTGTCCTTGCCTGTTGGCTGGTGTGCTTGAGAAATCCATTAGCGGAATGTTTTTGCAGCTTTAATCCTCTTACCTTCCCTCAGACCCTCTTTTGCATCCTCTCTTTGTGTACTCTTCCAGCTATTTTATTAACTTGTCTGCGCTAATCAAATGCCAACAGGCCGACTCTTGTTTCTCTGCCCTCAGCAGGTCAGAGGCCCTGGTCACTGGGCCATCTGGGAGCTAACTGACCTTCCTGACTTTCCACAGGACTTTGTGCTTCCTGAGAAAGCCCATGTTAATTTAGGCTCCAAACAGAACCCTGCTCACTTCCCTGCCTCTAAGTGCTCAGTTTCTTAAGGGAACATGCATCTCCTGATCTGTCTCTTCCACGGGACCTTGGATGCAGACTACAGGGATTTGTTCAGACACAACCAGGTGATGTGCTGTGTGTTTCCTCTTCACATTTACAGGGCATATCAGACATGTTGGCCAGGGGGAGAAAAAGGCAAATAAAAGACACTCAGAGGCACGTGGGTGTGGCCGCCATCCCCAGGATCACAGGAGAAACCACATTGACAAGTTTGATCTTGAGCCCCTTTTGAATTCCTTTTTCACCACCTTCCAGACTCAGTTCTTCCTTATTTAGCAAAAGGCTCAGTGGAGCTATGAATTAAATGACAATATTTGGTGTGTGTTCGGATATTCTCATAGCACAAAATGATCAAATCTTAACGGTAGGCTCATCTCCCCAGTTTTCATGGAGTTTCCACACCCAGTGACTGGTGCACAGCGCCTCAGCGGATGCCCCTGGGGTAATCCTGAAACTTAATCGCTTCAAGGAGCTTCCTCGCTCCGTCCTCTCCTCTCTGAGCCCCCCACTCAGGCTGCAAATCGAAGTTCAGCTCTGTCTGAGAAGTCAGGCAAAGCAGGGCCTTCGGCTGGAGGCTGCCTGGCATTACCGACACCCCCATCTCCATGAGCTCACTTAAAAACAATTGGCTTTCTACCCATCCAGGCATTTCTCACAGTCAGTCAGTCCTGTCCTGACCTCCTGCCTGTTCTCAGAAATCATAAGACAAGCCTGCACTCATCTGCTGAGGTTTGGACGGGATCCACCAGATTGTGGGGGCACCACCGTAGGCTCCCTCCCTTGGCAGTGCTGCCAGGACGGCTCAGTAGCCTCGCGGCCATCGGCAAGTTTCTGGGCTGACTGATAATTCTATTCCCTGCCTCTCATGGCCCCCAGGCCTCAACTTGTCTCTGTGGTGGCTTGTTGCATCTGTGGCTAATGTTACAGAGAAAAGAAAGGTTCTGCTCTAACAGAGCACTCCGTAGCGGCATGCTGACCCCACGGCCCCTCCCTGCACCTGAGTCCCTTCTTGAAAGATGGCAAAGTGCAAGGGAAGCAAAGCTCCTAAGAGCTTTCCCTGGCAGAGCCTGTGGCCCACTGCTCTGCAGACAGACTTGGAGGTGGGTAGGAGAAGGTGCGGGTTCTGGGCACTGCCTCCCTGTTGGCCTCTGACCATGCACCTGAAACTGCTTCACCGACGGGCAGAGAATCACCACACTGCTCTCCACCTCCCCGTCACCCGAGGAACCGTGGCATGGAGTGACCCCGAGATTATTATCCTCTGAAATAAGCGTTTGCTAGTGAACCAATTACAAAAGCAGAGTAGAGACTGGAGCCCAGCATGTTTTCATGAGGTCAGAAAGCGTAGCTCCTGGTGAGTGGCTGGGGTGTGCTGTGGGATGGGCAAGTATCTCTAAAACCACGCATTCTGGGTAGTGACTAAGCCTTTTGCCAGCCTGTTGCCCTGGCACACAGACCACTGAAACCAAACCCACTGTTAGCCCACAAGGCTGGGCAAACTCAGGATATTCTGTAGTCAGCATTCGGCATAATACCATCCTCTGGCCATCACGGAGACAGTCACTCAGCCAGCGAGGAGCTGCAGATGACCTGTTATGCCAGGCACTGCAGAAGATACCAGGAAGACAAAACATAGCCCCTAGTCATGAGGAGCTTTAATCTAACAGACAAGACACACAAGCAGCACACAAGGCAGGACCCAACAATTCTCCAGGGTGCTGTCCCCAAGCAGTCCCACCTCCACCAGCATTCCAGCCTAGGTCAGGTCGCACAGATCTGAGAAAATTCAGAAAGGGGGTTGGCAGAGTGAGTACGGCTCCTCTCTTTGCAGGCAGGGTGAGGGGATAAATATGTTTGCTCTCTTTGGGATTTTTTTTCTGCCTGTTCAATTGCACAAATAATTTTGGCTCCAAAGGGCTCTCCTGACAGCCACGGAAACATGACATAAAATTTCTCAAACACACTTTCTGATGAAAACAAGACACGCTCTCTTTTATTTAAATAAAAAAACCAGTTTCCATGGGGAAGAAACCCTTTGCAGATGCCAAACACATTCGCTATTAAATCTGGTGTTTCTTTCTTTCCCTTTGAGTTGCAGTGGGGTTTGCACTCAGATTTGAGCAGCGAGAGAAAGCTGAGAACGGAGAAGAGATTAAAGAGCCGGGGGACGAGGACAGAAGATCAAAGTCATGACAGGAGGTGGGCAGGAGAGGAGAGAGGGCATAAAGGGGGGAGTGTAAGAGGAAAAAGGAAGGAAAATAAAAAGAACCTAGTTTGCAATGTCATTAAATGATTTGCAAAAAACTGGCCTAATGTTCCAAGAATTTCTTGGCTTGAACCAATTAAAAAAATTTTTTTTAAGAAAAGACATAAGAAGAGAATGAGAAATGTGATTAATCCCTGAAGACAAGTCAAGGGTGGGAGCCACGCATCCACCGAGTCTGGCAGCCAGATGAACAGAGAAGATGTCTGTAGACCATCTCGTTGATCTGACCTCAGTGCTGCTGCGGAGCGGGGCTGGTTAGCAGAACTGGGGAGTTTCTTTTGGACCTGATGAAGGAATGAAATGGTTTGAAAAAATACACTGAAGAAAGAGAGAAGGAAAAAAAGATTTACTTGCCAGCAACCCACATCACACATATTTCCCTGATCAACTCAATATAAACTATAAACTTTAGCAATGGAAAATTAATGTGAATCTTGGTGGTCTGCACTCGTCAGAGCCAGAGCTGGATCCTGGATCCTGGCACAGTCTTTGGCAGACAGGCAGCCTGTGCAGGAAGAGGGAGAGGAGTGAAAAGCCAGGCCAAGGCACTCAGGAAGAATGAGGATGAGCACTTCAGCATGCCCTTAAAAACCGAATTCTAGGTGGGAGAGCAAGGGACACCGTCCTGAGGCCAGTGAAGCCGGCAGTGGTTCCCACTTCTGCCCACATGCTGGGGAACTACATAGTCCTAAAGCGGTGGTGGCTTCAGGTGCCATCCGCCCACCACCTCTGACAGTGTCCCCGAGGTGTCTAGTGGGACATGGAGCCACACTCACCACCTCTGACAGTGTCCCCGAGGTGTCTGGTCGGACATGGAGCCACACTCACCACCTCTGACAATGTTCCCGAGGTGTCTGGTAGGACATGGAGCCACATTCACCACCTCTGACAGTGTCCCCGAGGTGTCTGGTAGGACATGGAGCCACACTCACCACCTCTGACAGTGTCCCCGAGGTGTCTGGTAGGACATGGAGCCACACTCACCACCTCTGACAGTGTCCCCGAGGTGTCTGGTAGGACATGGAGCCACATTCACTGGCATCTCCCTTCAAATGTTCCAAAGTTTCCTCCAAACATCTCAATTTACTTTAAACAGCCTTTTATGTTTCTCATACCCATTGGTTTTTCCGAACCCTTCCTGAATTTCTTTGTATCTTCAACCTGTTTATATTCTGAGTTCTCACTTCATCCTTTTCTTATTTGCTTCCTTGAAACTTTCACTGTATCAGGGTTTGGCAAAGAAGCCTTTATGCACTTTCTGCATGCACTTTTTGATCTTCCAGACTTCAACCACATTTTATCTAGAGTCTTCCTCTTTCTAGACACTCACTGAAGGCCTACTGTGTGCCCGGAGAGACGAATGGTGACATTCCTGCCCTCCAAGCAGTGAGACCATGGCAGGAGAGGGCTATCAAAATAAACCCAGGACAGTAAGGAAGCTGGGAGAAGAGATCTTACTCCAGACACTTGGGAAGTCAAAGAGTTCAAGAAAAGATTCCCAGAAGAGAAGATACTTGAAAATTGAGAAGGAATTCATTAAACTAAAGGAGGTAGAAACTTTCTGGGGAAGGGAGTGGAGAGGAAGATGCTGTGGGCAGATGGAGCACCATCCCCAACAAGGGAGAGCGCCCGGTGAGCTGAGAAGTGGCGGTCCGCGGGGCCCTGGGGATGGTGGGCTCGGAGAGGGGCTCCCGGCGATCATGCTACAGCCCGAGTCCTAGTCTGTGCTCCCTGGACTCTTCCAATGTTTAAGTAGAAGAGCACAGTCACTCAAAATCAAGCACAATTTCCCTATAGAAATAAGAAACAGCCCTTTATCTTGGATGTGAACATCTGTTTCACGTGCAGGACAGACTCCTTGTTCTTTAGCTCTCAGGATTACCAGTTCTCAAAATGGTTGAAAGTCTAAAACTAGATCAAAGTAGAAATCCCTAGACTTTTCCACACACAGAAAACGAAGGGCCATGGGACTCACTGTTCTCTTGACTCTTTCCTTTTCATTTTAAAGGAATCGTCTTACGGCATGTCTCCTAAAGGATTCCAGTGATTTCGAGCAAGCTAATCACAGCAGTCCCCTTATCCATGGGGATACGCCCCGAAACCCCGACCGCCAGGGGAGGCCTGAAACTGCAGATAGTACTGAACCCTGTATTTACTATGTTTTTCCTATAGTCATGTGCCGCACAATGACATTTGGTCAACGACAGACTGCATATATGACAGTGGTCCCATAGATTAGAATGCAGCCGAAACCCTCCTATCGCCCAGTGACAGTGTAGCTGTCATAAAGTCACAGCACACCGCATTATTGACGTGCTTGTGGTGACTGGTGTCAACATACCTACTGCTCGGCCAGTTGTATAAAAGTATAGCACATGCAATTACATCCAGTGCATAATACTTGATAATGATAATAAATGACTGTGACTGGTTTAGGTACTTACTACACTTTCTATTGTTAGAGTACACTCTTCCTACTTATAAATAGTATGCTGTAAACAGTGTGCAGTTACACCAGCAGCAGCCTCAGACATCTCGTGTTTACTGCAGCATTTGACGCATCAGCCAGGAGCAATAGGCTAGACCACACAGCCTCGTGCAGTAGGCTGTGCCATCTACGTTAGGTGTGCAGTAGGCTGTGCCATCTACGTTAGGTGTGCAGTAGGCTGTGCCATCTACGTTAGGTGTGCAGTAGGTTGTACCATCTAGGTTAGGTGTGCAGTAGGCTGTACCACATAGCCCTGTGAGTAGGCTGTACCATTTACGTTAGGTGAGCAGTGGGCTGTACCATCTAGATTAGGTGTACAGTAGGCTGTACCATCTAGGTTAGGTGAGCAGTGGGCTGTACAGTCTAGGTTAGGTGTGCAGTAGGCTGTACCATCTAGGTTTGTGTAAGTGCAGTCTACGATATTCTCACAGTGATGAAATGGCTAACAATACATTTCTCAGAACACATCTCTGTCATTAAGTGGCATGGGACTGTACGTACATATTTATGAAAACTGAATTTATAAATTAGGCACACCGAGATTAACAATAACTAATAATAAAGTAGAACAATTATAACAACATGCTGTAATAAAAGTTATGTAAATGTGGCATCAAGTAAAATAAGGGTCACTTGCACACAAGCACTGCAATACTGTGACAGTCCATCTGATAAGCGAGATGGGTGCTAAGTGACTAAGTGTGGAGATGCTGGACAGAGGGGTGATTCACGCTGTGGGCAGGACAGAGCAGGATGGCGTGAGATGTCATCACGCCACTCAGAACTCGAAACTAAAAACTCATGAATTGTTTATTTCTAGAATTTTTCCATTTAATATTTTCAGACTGCAGTTGACTATGGGTTAACTAAAACCATGGACAGTGAAATGATGGGTAAGGGGGCACTGCTGTAAGTCTTCATCTTCTTGTGCAAAAGGCTTCTCACAGTGTGCTGTCTCAGTGAAGCTATAATTCTACTCAGCACACTATGTGGTCCTCCTCTTAGTTTAGAAAATGGACCTAGGATTTGATTTAAGCATGTAGCTGTGTGTGCAAAGAATAGATTGAGGAGAAAAACAAGATGCACTCAGTCTAAGCATGTCCTTGGTAGAATATGTGTCATGGTCTTGAGATCTTCCTTTGGTAAATATTGACCATTAGTAAATAGAGAATCAGAACCCTGGCTGTTTGGGGCAGACAGCTGCTGCCCGGATGCCCTGAGCAGAGCTTATACCACACACGTGTCTGGGCATTTGTGCCAGATCTGATGAGATTAGTACTAACAGTGCCATCTGAGTATCGGGGACATTCTCGTGAGTTGTGAATTTCTGCTTGTATCCAGTGGAAAACAGAAAGGATTAGTATGACTTTGGCCTAAAGCTATAAAGTACTCCTTAATCATTTCCTAGTTAGATTTCAAGATGCTCAGCACCTTTTGGATCTAAGTTGTCTCTCAATAATTTTCTTGTCCAACTGGCAAAGTACAAAGTAGCTAAAAATTTTTTTTAAACAAAGTAGCTAAATTTTAAGCTCAAGATTTTTCTCCTTTTCCTTAGACATATGAAAAAAATGCTCAACATCTCTAATCATCAGACAGATGCAAATTAAAATGACTATGAGATATCACCTCTCACCTACCAGAATGGCTGCCATCAACAAATCCTCAAACAACAAGTGCTAGTGAGGGTGTGGAGAAAAGGGGACTCTAGTACACTGCTGGTGGGAATGCAGACTGGTGCAGCCACTATGGAAAACAATATGGTGTTTCCTCAAAAAATTAAAAATGAAACTGCCAATTGACCCAGTGATCCCACTTCTTGGAATATATCCGAAGAAGCCTGAAACACCAATCAGGAAGAATGTATGCACCCCTATGTTCATAGCAGCACTATTTACAATAGCTAAGATCTGAAAACAGCCCAAGTGTCCATCAGTAGATCAGTGGATAAAAAAGTTGTGGTACATATACACAATGGAATACTATGCAGCTGTAAAAAAGAAAGATCTCTTATCCTTTGAGATGACATGGAGGGACCGGAAGAGTATTATGGTCAGTGAAATAAGCCAGTCAGAGAAAGATAAGTACCACATGATCTCACTTATTTGTGGAACATAATGAACAAAATAAGCTGTCAACCAAAAGAGATCCAGAATCATGGAAGTAGGGAACAGACTGACAAACCTCAGAGGGATGGGGGGTGGGAGGGGAGGGAAGAGATAAACCAAAGAACTTTTATGTATTTATGCACAACCAATCGACACGGACACTAGGCTGGGGAAGGCAGGAGCAGGGTGGGAGTGGGAAGGAGGGGGACATCTGTAATACTTTCAACAATTAAAAAAAAAGATTGTTCTCCTTTTCCTACTATGCACCCCCATATGGAGCTGTTTGTCTGTCCAGGCAGAGCAGACTCCCATCGCCTGGCGGGTGCCTTCAGCCCCAGCGCTCAGCTGCATGCTCCCTTCCCCTCTGGGGCAGCTCAGGAACCACCTGTGTATTTTTTTCCTCCTCCAACACTTCTTCACACCGCAGCCAACCCTTCATCCCAAAGCAAAGGGATTTTCTGAGACATCCAAGCCAACAAATGTTTTTCCAATTTGCAATGAACGGTTCCTTTTTGTTTTGTCAAGGAATCACGGGCTGGCTGAAAACACTCTCAGGTGTTTTTTCTCAATCACAACATGTATAATAATTTCCAAAGGGAAAGGAAATGGGAAATAGGGCTTGGGGGTGGAGTGGGGAACAGGACAGGGTAGCAAGAAAGAGACAATCACTTGGTGGTGAGATTCAGGGTCTGACTGGTCTCACCATGGAAACATAGCACTGGAAATTAAGTTCACTGTGTAAGTATCTGCCCCGTCCAGAAACGACACTGGACTTCTTAAGTCTAAGTGCACACACTGATAGCTGAATGTAGTTGTTGACGGTCAGAGAAGGTATGTGAGGACTCAAAAAATTCAAGATAAAGGTCGTCTCCCCCACATGCTTCAAGCTCAGCTCCAAGTCTTCCTCAGTCCCCCCAACTGAATCACTGCTCGCCCGAGCTCCCACTAAACTCTGTTTACATCTCTGGGAGGCAAAACCCAGGTCTGGCTTGCACTATGGCTGGCTTGTCTCTGCAGTCCATCTTCTCCATCAGACTGCGACATCCTCAACATGGGGACCAGGTCTCACTGCGCTCTGCTGGGAATTCTAAACACTCCCCAGTTCTCAGGACACCGGTCTCTAAAACATCCAAATACTGAACGCACTCTCCGCTTCCCGAGTGGGACTCCTGAACACCCTTGGGGTTTTGGACTTCCAGCCTCCACATCGTGGGAGTCCATTCTTTGAAATAAACCTCTCTCTTCCCCTTTCTCTTTCTCTATTTCTCTCTCTCTCCACATACATATGTAAAACTGGCCCAGCTTCTCCGTAGAACCCTGACTGAAACAGGGATAAAGGAAGCTAGAAATACAGTAAGAAAGAAATGTCTCCAGTGGTCCTTCACGGCCTGTTCTAGTTCAGGGTCAGAGCCTAGAAGACCTTAAGGGAGTGTGATGGGGGAGCTGAGCAAAAGGAGCCACGGCTTCTGTTGTGGAATCCACCAGAATGAGGGCCAGGCCCAGGGCCAGCCTAGTCACCTGCGCAAATCTGTGTGGCTGGACCAACGAGCAGCAGGGTCCCAGTACTGTGGGCACCAGTGACGACACGGTGACACCTGGGCTGCTCTGAAAGGCAGCTGGGAGGCGGGACTCTGGAGAACAGGTGCATATAGGAGTAAAATTCACAGGAAGTGGGTTAGTTCTCTCTTCCCAACATGCCAGTCCTCTCTCCTGGTTCTGGCCACGACTGGAAGCTACTCCCCCCTGAACTCTGCGTCCCGAAGGGCTGCTCCCAGAATGCAGCTGGGCAGCGCAGGGCTGGACACGGGCCCAGAGACTCCCGCAGGAAAACACTCCACAGATGTCTGTGGACTGCACTGGTGAATGAATAAAGCCTAGAATGTAGAAAATGCCTCAAAATATTACCACCACATACTTACATATTCTCTCATTTGGTCCTCAAAAATAAGCCACGAGCGATGATATAATTATTACCACGCTCATTTCATAGTTGTGACAATCTGAGAGATTAAGGAACTCACTCAGTCACATGAACTCAAAGTGTCAGAGTTAAAACTTAAACCCACCAGTACCTTTTTTTTTCTTTTCTCAGTTTCTTGTTTTTTCCCATTTCCATTTTCCTTCGTTGTATTCATGAATTAAATTATGGTAACAAAAGGCCCTGTCACCTTCTGACCTTTCCTCAAAGTCACCGAGTCATGGGGACAGCTGCCTAAGGAGAGCCCCGTCCTCTCCGTCAGCGGCCAGGCCTCTGCTCCCTGAGGCTGGACGGAGGGTCATTCAGGAGCATGTGCCTGGCCCAAGTGCTTTACGGTCTCCATGGCGGGTTCCAGGTCGGCTGTCGGTCAAACCAGCAGCAGCCTAAGCCGTCACGTTAGCTCGGGGATCAAAATTCCCAGGCACAGAATGACTGCCCGGTTACCACCTATATTATTTCCAACCTTGACTGGAACCTAGGGATGATAGGATAATTGGGAGAATTAGAGATTAAAAAAACTAGAAAAAAAAGTTTAAACTGAAGAATTATGTAATTATGTAATTACTTGTGTGGTGGGTTATTAGAGGTAAGGGATGGAGAGTGCTTTGACATCTACCCAGCTCTGGCGAACTGGTCGTGAGCACTGCCCTGCCGTGCGAGAACCACTCCGAGGCTGAACCGGGCCCTGGAGAAGGGACGTGGTGTCCGCCGGCAATGTTGCTGTTGGTTCAGGTGCAGAGTGGGAACATCGAAGCCATGTCAAGTGTTTGGCCTCCTGGTATAGAGTTTGTGAAAAGAAAGGTAACAGGAATAAAGGAGATCAAAGTCAAAAGCATTTCAGAAAGCCAGAATTAGACAAGGTGGTCTGACGGGAGGCATCAGCAGGAGAGATTTACCACAAATAAAGTTTAGGCTCAATAGGGAAAAAAAATTCTCTACAGAGGAGACTGGGACAGGCACCTCCACAGAGCGTGAAGACAGCCATTGCCCACACGGCCAGGACAACCTGGAGCACAGGGCAGGAGCACAGGTGAGACTCTTCAGGTCGTTCAATTTCACCTGAAGACCAGAAGCTGATGTCACCAGGTAGGGAGGAAGTCCAAGTGCAAACCCCAGCCCCCAGCATCAGGGTACAAGAGGTCTGGACCGGGACAGTTCTGCTAGAGGCCTCCTCCATACCCCGAATCCTCAGCCAGGTCCCCATCATCAAAAGCTCCCAGTGATCTCTAGAAGTTCATAAAGATGCAGGAGGCAGAGTCCCGTCAGGGAGGCCACACAGGAAAGGCTCTGTCTGGGGAGGAACATCTGAACACACGCAGAAGAGGCCAGAGGGAAAGGAAGCCCCGTGCCGCTTGGGTGTGCGTGCGTGCGTGTGTGCACACCAGCACGCGCTGCGGGCCTCTCAGGGCAGACTGTGCCTTTGCTAATCCCTTCCACTGCTCGGCCTCCCTCGTGCACCAGCCAACCGCCAAAACACAGCCCCATTCTGCTCAGGAATGTGCTTTCGGAAACTTAATCTAACTGCTGAGTCGGGGCCAAATGCCCCGTGGCATGAACCCAAAGACAGCACCCCTTTTCCCGCCTCTCCCACCTTCCCGCCGCCTCCTCCAAGTTTGGGAGGCTGCAGGCCCACTCCACCAGCTCCCTGTTCTCCATGACACGACTCCTCCGTGCCCGTTCTTCCCATTTCCAGAACCTCTCCGTCCTCGTCAGGCCCAAACATTTCACTTCTGATTCATGTCTAAGTGACAAGCCAATAGTTCCTGGCTTTCAGGCAAGACTCGCTGGCTTCTGCACAAGCCCCTTCTCTCACTGTGCCTTTTTGGATCGCAACCAAACCCTTCCCTTTGTCCTCACTGCCAACTGCAGATCCCTTTAAGCATTAGAGAAAGAGGTCGCCAGGAATTTTTTAAAAATAAAGCTATAAATTGTCTTTCCTCACACGGATACACCTTGAAGTAAAAGGAGGGCTCCAACATAAATCTTCTGTTCTCCAACTCTCCCTTCCTCCAAACAAAAGGTTCAGCCTGGCTTCTAATGAGGCCACATGAATGGCTGTGGAGCTGGGGGGCCTCACGGGCATGTGCTGACCACTTGCTGATGAACTCCCCCCTCCTAGATGAGCAGCATCACCCTTCCAGGGAACAAGTGTTGCTCAAAAGCACATCTTATTTGTCATCATGAATGACTGGGAGCAACCTAATGGTCTGGCGATGGGAAAAGGGTCCAGTGCCATACAGTGGAGACACCTGGGGGACGTTCTGGGGCCGTGAGGAATGGTGGTCCCGCTCTGGTGGGGGTGGGGGCAGAGTCACTAGGAAGGGGCCTGCGGGAACCTGCTGGAGTGATGGTTACAGGTGTGTACACGTGACAAACACGTCCGATCGTTCACTTAACGTTAGCACACCTTGTGTGCTTTACTGGATGCATTTTATACTCAAGAAAAAAGAAAAAACGGTCATATGGCCAATGAAAAATGCTTATCATACAAGGTCGAGGGGAAGAGAATAAAGGCAGAGACTACACATTCAGTAGCATCATTACAACAGTGTAAAAGTATGGGTATGGCTCAACCCTGGGAGGGGGTGCTCCAAATGACGGTGCTGTGTGATGACGGTGGGCTCAGGGGAAAATCTGTTTTCTATCTGTTCTAAACTTTCTAGAAGGTAATTTTAGTTATACTTAAAAATACAGAAGAGGAGTATGATGGAGGAAGTGTAGCTCTGACCTCAGCCTTGCTTTTTATGAAGAGATGGTCCCCCCGCACCCTCCCCACCCTTACCCGAGTCCGCGGCCTGCAGTGACCCCACAAGCGCAGCTAGAGAGGCGGTGGGCTGTTAGCCCAGGGCCTGCTCCGAGGCTGGGAGCGCGGATGCAGCGGGCACTCCTTCTGCCACAGCGTGCAGCCCAGCTTGTGGGCCTGACCTCCCGGGACATGGGGACCCACCCTGCCTTCCTCCCTTCTGAGAAGTGGGCAGGGCCGCGGCACGGGCTCCCAGGGAGTGAGGTCCCCCAGGGACCTGGGAACAAGAGGACTGTCTTTTCTCCTCTGCTCTCCTACTTCCCCATCTCTCTCTCCTCCCAGGACCCACGCAGCCTAGGGACCCCAGCGGACCTGGCGAGAGGAACATTTCAGAAGGTTGCCACCGTGGGCATGGGCCGCAGCCTCAAGCCCACCACCTCCTGGAACCACGTCACGCAGCAGGACGCGGCGGTGTGACACGGCCGCCCGCGGCAGGGCTGGCAGGGAGAGGGGCACTGCCGAGTCACGCGGGAACCAGCTCTGAGGACGTCCCAGCTTAAATCCTAACACCACTGAAGTCTCAGCGAGCGTCCCTATGCCCTACACTCCAGGCTCTGGGAAAGGGGAGACACGCAACTCTTAATACTGCCCAGCTCTAGACTCAGCATGTAAGGACAGGTGTGGGGCTGCTCTCCAGCCCTCGGAAGTTTAATCAGTCGAGTCTCATTTGCCATATGTACAATGGGCAGAAATCCAGCTAACGTGTGTGCGGTGCCTGGGCACCACAGGAGACCCACGTGGTAATTTCGTATAAGGGTAGCATGACGTCTTCTCGCGGCAGCCTCCTTGGACCAGACGGTCACCTAATCTCTTCCTCTTTTCTCTTCCCTTTAGCCCTTCATCACACAGTTTCCTTTTCATTGTGTTCTACTGTTTATATTCCGGTCATCTGTAACATGCTTGCCCCTCACTGACAGGCAGGTGGCCAAGAGTGGGACGGGCAGGCTCTGTTCAGACCACACAGAGCCCTGTAAATGCTCCGGGTGCAACAGCCAATAGGATGGATCGCAGAGGGCGGAGGGACAGTGAGCCGTTGGCACGACCCCCTAAAACCACAGAGTGACCAAGTGGAAAGGCGTGGCGCGGCCCAGCTCCGGGGCCACAGAAACAGTCAACCACGTCAAGTTCCCTGCTTTCTAAACGCTCCCCCAGACACTCCATGTCCCCTATTCAGAAAGTAGCTGCACAAGGGCACATGGCCCCAGCCCCTGGGACTGCTGGGCAGCTACCACGCTCCGATGTAGAATGTCAACGACCTAGACCCCTTTTATGGTAAGACTAATGGCAGGGGGCATAAGCAGTGGGGGGAGAGAACGGGAGAGAGGAAGAGAGACTGCCCCATGGCACGGGAGCGAAGGATCAGCACTCACTGGCAAGTGTCACAGTGGCTGGCACGCTGGCCACGGCCCCTGCAGGCATCCGGGCCACACACTGGTACCGTCCCACGGTGCGGTTGTTGAGGGCGGTGATGACGAGGGTCCCGTGGGTGATGAGGACGCCCAGAGCATCATCCGAACCATTGAGTTCCTTCCCGTTCAGGCGCCAGGTGGTGCTCATCCACGGGGGCTCCACCACACAGCCCAGGATCACAGCCCCTCCGAGCTTCTGGACAGTGGAGGGGGGCTGCACGGTGACCTGAGGGACCTCGCCTGCAGGGACAGGGATGCAGCAGTGAGTGACACTCTTGAGATTCCAGCAGCATGACATTTTAGAAGCACAGCACCCTTTCAGAGCTGAACAACCCAGAGGAGCTGACCTTCCCCTGTAAACTCCACCGTCCTCAGGTCCATCCCCCACCTGTCCTCGTTCCCAGGGAGCAGCATGGAGAGGCCAGCATGGTGCGAAGGCGAGCTCGCGGGCTTCGAAGTTGGCCACACCGGAGTCTGAATCCCGGACCCACGGCTTCTGAGCCATGTGACTTTGGCCTTTTTGGGTCTCGGTTTCTTATCTGTGAAACGGGGCTAATAATACTGGTCTCCCAGGGTTGTTGTGAAGCTTATAAACAATGTAAACTGCCTGCCATAATCTCAAGTAAGTGCTCAGTAAACGGCAGCTGCTATCATCCTGGTCCTCCCCCTCCTCTGGTCTGTATCAGAAATGGTTCAAAGACCAGCCATAACCCAGGTGATGCTGCTGAAGTCATTTCCCACCTCGTATTACTGAGCATGTCCCTGAAAGCCGGTGGGAATGAAGTGTTCTCTGAAAGGCTGGAGGAGGAAGGGCTTTGGGAAAGGTAATGGTAGACCGTGCAAGGCGTCCCTTCGACATGAGGGGCAGAGTGCTCCTCCGGGAGGGGCAGGCTGAGGAAGGGAAGGACGCACTCACTCAGGTCAGCAAAGCAGCCTGCTGTGGCCAAGAGGAGGCAGGCGAGCGTGACCCCAGGCCTCCTTCCTCTCCGGGTCGTCATCATCTCACGCAGCAAGGTGTGTGACAAAGGGTCCGAGGCCAACGTCCCATAAGCCACCAGAGTCGCTCAAAGAGATTCTGCAGTCCTCCACAACACTGTGTGAGAGAGAGAGAGATGGCTGTGGTGAGAAGGCCCGGGAGCCCATACAGCAGCCAAAGAGCCTGGTCTGTCCCCTCAGCCCGCCCCCCCCCAACCTGCTGGCACAGAGCGCTCACCTGCTGTGCTGCTGGGAGACCAAAGGACACGCTCATGCCACTTCGCATCTAGAGGAAGCTTTTCTAAGTCAGCCCCCACCCCACCTCGAGCCTGAAGGTGGTTTTCCGGGGGCAAGAGCTGCAGCCTTGCCCAGGGCACCACCCGCAGCAGGGACGGGAGCCCAGGACACAGAGGAGGAGCCATGAGCAGAGACGCTGGAAAGGAGGAAGCAATCGCTACCCCGTCTGCAGGTCGCAGAGGTCTACGGCCGCTGTACAGACCACTGGGGACAGCGCTGCCATCCTTACGGTGCATCTGAACCCCTCGTTCAGGGGATGTTACCTGTTGCGTCCTCAAGCCTCAGGGACTCATCAAAGATCTCAGGTTTCGATGCTCCCCGACTCTATACCTGTATCTCTGTGAACTTTTCTTTTTAATTCTTGGAATCAACCTACCCTCCTCAGCTTGTCTGTACCCTCTAGTCCCACAAACACAAAGTCACACATCAGCCCTTACCTTCTCTCCCCTGCTGCTGGAACGCTACAGAATCTGCCCTCCCGGTGACCCACCGACTGACCGCGCGGCCTCTCCGGCCCAGAGCTCTCCTACTGCCTGCCTAGACCCTGAAGGCCTCCCCTTCCACAGTATTGCTTCTTTCCGCCTCCCTGAAGCTGCAGTCCTTGAAGGACTCATCGGAGTCACGGAGGTGAGTGTACTCACACACTCTGTCACAGCCTGAACCAGAACTGCCTCATGCTTCCCACGCCGCACTCACAGAACAGCAGGCCAGTGGGAGGGTGTGGACACCCTCACCGGGCAGGGGGCGTCCGAACGAGCTCAGTAACAGTGCAGGCACCTGTGACCGCCTCCACAGTGGATGCACTGTCCTGAAGCACGCACAGGTGGAAACACTAATAGTAATTCCCAGGAGGGTGACATCTGTTCAAAATGCCAACTCTTCTGGACCAGTCTATCTAACCAACGACGCTTCCAAAGACTTATAGTCACCACTGAAATATCAGGGAAGTAGTTAAACTACCCAACCGGGCGATGCGCTGTGCTCAGTGGTCTCCGGCGTCCTGCCTACTAACAGTCAGCTGCGAGAGCCGTCCTCAGCTCTCTAACCACAGCGCTCCCGACTCAGGGGATGGAGGCTGCGCTTCCGGCCCTTGCTTTGTGCTGGGGTCTGCCTACACCCTTCCCTCCCCAAGCTCCTGTGGCCCTGCGGCTTTCCACCTGGCTGCTGAGAGGCCAGAGGGCCACCTTCGCTCTGCCCAGCAAGCACCCCTCCCACCAGGCCGAGACAGCCCCACGTGGACGTTCTGAATGTTTTCCCAGAAAGAGTTCTCTCCCTTTGCTTTTTAATCCCTCCCTTTGTGTCTTCAACATCAGAGACTCCTTCGCTCTACGAAAGGACATGGGGACATTTTCTATAAAAGGTCTGAAAGAAAAATTTTAAAGAAGCTTTTCAAAAGTTCTTTCTTGACAAGATAAAATATTTTCCTCTTGGTATAGAGAGAGCTTTTGCTCTTTCTCAGACAATCCAGTAAATCAAAGGGTCACTTTATTAGCAAAGTGAAATTAAGGAAATCTGCAAAGGATGTGAGGGGGGCTGGGGGCGGAGCGTGAGGGGTTAGGGGTGGGGAGTGGGGCCAGTCTGCTACCACTACAGGTCCTTGCTAAGCTCTTATTCGGAGGGTATATTCAGAAGGTATTCTTTCAATCTTCATAAAAAACCCTACAAGGTGAGGCTGTTATTCCTATCTTACAGGTGAGAACATCGAGTTCCAAGGGTTAAGTAACTTGCTCTCAGTCACGTAACTGCAGGCCTGGAATGAAACCCAGCTCTGCTTTTAACGACAATAGTAGCCTTTTCACCCATTTTCTGTCAATGCTCTGCACCCAGTGGGTGCTTAGCAGAGTCAGAATATGAGTGA
Source organism: Tadarida brasiliensis (assembly GCA_030848825.1). NCBI lineage: Eukaryota > Metazoa > Chordata > Mammalia > Chiroptera > Molossidae > Tadarida > Tadarida brasiliensis. Next base: position 69,693,652 of record CM061260.1, read on the forward strand.
GGTAGAACAGTGAGGAAGGTAAACAGTGACTTCCAGAGAAGAAGTTCATTAACATGTTTACAAACCAATACCAAAAAGCAAGCTTTTGGTGTTCTCTCAATTTTCCAGATACTTGTTTGAATTGTCTACTTTCCCCCAAACGAGATAACATGTTCATTTAGAACACTGCATGAATTACCGATTACAGGAATTTAGGGAACTTGATTGTTCATGACACCCTCCAGTCTCCCCCACTCCTTTTATCTATTTATTTATTTTTTTATCCTCACCCGAGGACACTTTTACATCTATGCTCAGATAAAGCAGGAGGGAGAGAGGGGGGAAGAGAGAGAGAGAAACATCGACGTGAGAGAGACACATCAACTCACCCACATGACCCCAACCAGCGCTGGGGACAAACTGCAACCAAGGTACGTGCCCTTAGTGGGCGACTCTTTGGTCCTCAGGCCGACGCTCTAACCACTGAGCCAAACCGGCCAGGGCTTCCCCCACTCCTTAAAGGGTTTGTGGACACCTGTTCCTTCCCTGCCCCAAGAAAGGCAGGAAGGAAGCTGGGAGGCAGAGAGGCAGGGAGACAGAAAATGAAAACCAAGTAATAAAGGGCAAAAAAGAAGACAAGCAGACAAAGAGGGGCGGGAGGGCTGGTTCTCTGAGTCTGAGCACAGGGAGGCGGAGGTGTTTGGGTTGTAAAGTCCACAAAGGTTTTACTGAGGAAATTCAGCTTCGACCCCCTCCTGCTTAACAAGGGGCAGCCAAACAATCCCTGTTACTTCTGCACCCTCGGTAATTTATAAGGTTCGAAATGGAAACAGACCCCACCGCCGGCCACCACCCTGCCTTTAAAAGCAGCAAGGAGAAGAGAATGTAGCTGGGAGGGAGGGCGGGTGAGAGGAAGCAGGTACCCAGCGGAGGAAGAAGGAGTTCACTTATTAATCCCCACAAACTTATGAACAGGTACCATTTAATGACCCCAAAGCAGGACCCTGAGGTTCCCTTCATGTAGAAGCAGAATTGTGGCAAAAATATGGGACCGGGCAGGGGATCACTGTAACTACAATGCATCTTATTTAACAGCTGGGAAACTGGGTCACTTCCTGGACCACGTTACCTAGTGAGTTTGGTCTAGAAAGACAATTCCCAAGATACAGATTTCGGAGCACTTTGCTTTAATGATTAAAAAAAAAAAAAAAAAAAAAAAGGCAAGTAAGGCTTAATTGGAGTGACATTTGCAGTATAACTTTGCCCCACTGTGAAATGATCAAGGTACAATTTCAAAGTTGGGCGAAGGCAACAGCGAGGCCTGTTATTTTTCTCAGCAACGCAAAGTATGTCTAGATCCTTGCTTTCAATGCATTGTCTCAGAAAAAGAGGAGAGATCAAGAAAAGACTCAAAAAGCAGAGAGAAGGGAAAATGAATTCTTGATATGAATTCCTCACTGAGGCTTAGGTACTTGCTTCTCAAAGGGTTATTTGGACACAAAACATAAGACGTGTCTGGGAAGTTTAACTGCTGACATACCCGTTCCCACTGAAATAATCTCCTCCAAGCAGACGTTTCTGAAACTTTCCAAAAACAACAACAACAGAATACACTTCTGAGGTTGAGAACAAGCATGAGAAATTATAGCCTCAGTATTTATTTTGCAAGAAAATTACAAACAACTGAGAGTTGATCATTGGCGGGAGGTGGCCAGCTCCAGCGTCTCCCGAGAGGGCGGCTGCCTGGCTGGAGCGAGAGGAGACGGCACAGGAGCCACGAGTCACCCCGGATCACCCGGCCACTGCAGCGCTCTCAGAAAGGGGCACCTCCATGATCTAAACACAAGCACAGCCTTCGGACGGCCCATGAGCAACAGCCAAGAGGAGCTGAAGAGGAGAGCGTGTGGTCTAGCAGCCAGCATAGAAGGATTTTAAAAAAATATTCAGTGGCAAGAAACAGATCTGACAAAATTTTTGTTCCATTGCTTGGGAAGGACTAGTTACATAAGGAAAGAAACATTTCTAACCCCAAATTACTTTTTTTTTTTTTTTTTGCATGTTCCCATTTCTGTAGAGGAAATTCACCTTTCCCAACTATCTTTGAAGGCAGATTCTCTCTTAGATGGCGATGCCAAGTGGTGGGGTGAGTGCTGACTGCCTGCCCCCCCTCCGCCCCTGCCCCCACCCGCCTTAAGAAAGAGGGTGGTGTTCCTGCAGAGGAGGGCACTGGGGGAAATACTGGGGAGACGAGAGAATTCTCAGAGGGCTGACTATGTGAGTTTAGATAGACTTAGGAGAAGGATTTAAAAAAGTCATTTTTACTTAAAAAGTTGTACCCACAGACCTAATTATTATTTTTTTATATTATTTTTTATTAATTTATTTTTGTTACAGATGTTTCTCCTTTTTTCCCCATTGACACCCTCCTCCCCATCCCTCTACCCGTTCCCCAGCTTTGTTGTCCATGTCCATCAGTTATGCATACATGCGTATAAGTTCTGTGGTTTATCTCTTCCCTCCCCCCCCACCCCCTCTTCTGGGGGTTGTCAGTCTGTACCCTACTTTCACATCTCTGGGTCTACCCTGTTCCCCATACTGTTATGTTTATTATATTCCACAAATGAGTGAGATCATGTGATATTTTTCTTTCTCTGCTTGGTTTGTTTCGCTTAGGATAATACTCTCGAGGTCCCTCCATGTCGTCTCAAAGGATAAGAGATCAATTAAAAAACAGCCCACAGACCTAATTAAAGGGAAACATTTTAAATTAGGAGAGACCCTCAGAGAAAATAAAATAACAGCTTAGAAGAATGCCTGATGGGTATTGACTATTATAAATGAGGAAAGAGAGTGTCTTGCAGGCGGTCTCCCAGCTAATTCAGAAGGGAGACACAGGGGCACAGGCTGGCTGACTCCCTGTCCAGTGCTCTCCACCACCCTGGCCCTGCTTCCTGGGTCGGATAACCGCCTGCTAGAACTGCTTTTAGAACTCAGTTTAGAGTGCTCTTGAACTTACTTTCTTGCGCATAAAAATAAGGTTCCCTGGATCATTATCTGTTCCAGCAACTATCTGTGGTCACTTTCATTCTTTGCCATTTACACCCTAATCTAGAACAATCTCTTGCTCTTCTTCCCACAAACTCCTTCCCCAGAATTTTCTGCCATGCGGAAGACGTTCTGTATTTGTGCTGTCCAAAACGCCAGGGAGCCCCTTGTGGCTATTCAATCCTTAAACTGCAGCCAATGTGACTGAGCAGTTGCATTTTTAATTTTAATGTAAGTGGCCACGTAGGGCCAGTGGTCACCACTAGGTCTAGTTCTCTAGCTCCAGCTGCCTGGCCCAGAAGTGACACAGGACGTGTTCACTTACAGTGGACAGCACAGTTCTAGACCGACATCTAGAACATCTACCCAGACCACGCTGGTGTCAAACAAGGGAGGGGAGCAATTGCTTTTATGTTCTTAAGTATGAGCCAGGCTTCACACGTCTAGCTTATTCCTTGTCCAAATTTCGTGTATGAGTCTTCTAGTTAAAAACTGTGTATTTTGATTTTATTATTATTGGGAAGAAAAAAATGTTAGTGCAACCTACCACATATTAGGAAGGTACGCAAGGCACTGTAATAGAAAGTGGATTCAGTCCTGAGAAGCTTAGAGTGATACTTGGGACATCAGCCTGGCCGGTGTGGCTCAGTGGTTGAGCATCGACCCATGCACCAAGAAGTTGCTGGTTCGATTCCCGGTCAGGGCACATGCCCAAGTAGTGGGCCTGATCCCCAGTGCGGGGCATGCAGGAGGTGGCCAATGGATGTTCTCTCTCATCAATGTTTCTATCTCTCTCCCTCTCCCTTTCACTCTCTAAAATAAAAAATAAAATATAAAAATAAAAACTTGGGACATCAGTCAGCTAGTGCTCAGCAGAAATCCATAAGCCCCTCAGTTCCCAGCCTCCTCTGCAGGTAGCCTGGGGCCATGTGACGAGTGCTGGCCAGTGAAGTGTAAGTGAACGTGTCACTTCCAGACCAAGGCAGTTAGGAGCTAGGGAACTAGAGAGCTGCTTCCATTCATCTCTCCCTCCTCCAGTCCTAGTGGCTGCATGCCACAGGTCTCAGAGGGCACGGCCACAAGGTGGAAGAAGGCAGCGCAATCTATGCCAGGAGAAGAAATAAACTTTGCTACACAACACCACTAAAGTTTTGGGATTACTCTCATGTAACATCTTTACTCTAATATCTTCAGTGATCACCAAGTCAGTCACAAATGGGAAATGGCAAATGAGAGCGGAGAGAGGAGTGTATTTGCAATTTCGAATTTTTAAGAAAGGTTTTTTGGATACAGGGCTTGCCACTGGGCCTTCTGCAGGAAGGGCATGCACAAAGGGACCAAGGGCACTGCGGGAAGGGCACGCACAAGGAGACCAAGGGCACTGCGGGAAGGGCACGCACAAGGAGACCAAGGGCACTGCGGGAAGGGCACGCACAGGAGACCAAGGGCACTGCGGGAAGGGCACGCACAGGAGACCAAGGGCACTGCAGGAAGGGCACGCACAGGAGACCAAGGGCACTGCGGGAAGGGCACACACAGGAGACCAAGGACACTGCGGGAAGGGCACGCACAAAGGGACCAAGGGCACTGCGGGAAGGGCACACACAGGAGACCAAGGGCACTGAGGGAAGGGCACGCACAGGAGACCAAGGGCACTGCGGGAAGGGCACGCACAGGAGACCAAGGGCACTGCGGGAAGGGCACGCACAGGAGACCAAGGACACTGCGGGAAGGGCACGCACAGGAGACCAAGGGCACTGCGGGAAGGGCACGCACAGGAGACCAAGGGCACTGCGGGAAGGGCACGCACAGGAGACCAAGGACACTGCGGGAAGGGCACGCACAGGAGACCAAGGACACTGCGGGAAGGGCACGCACAGGAGACCAAGGGCACTGCGGGAAGGGCACGCACAGGAGACCAAGGACACTGCGGGAAGGGCACGCACAAAGGGACCAAGGGCACTGTGGGAAGGGCACACACAGGAGACCAAGGGCACTGCGGGAAGGGCACGCACAGGAGACCAAGGACACTGCGGGAAGGGCACGCACAGGAGACCAAGGACACTGCGGGAAGGGCACGCACAGGAGACCAAGGGCACTGCGGGAAGGGCACGCACAGGAGACCAAGGGCACTGCGGGAAGGGCACGCACAGGAGACCAAGGACACTGCGGGAAGGGCACGCACAAAGGGACCAAGGGCACTGTGGGAAGGGCACACACAGGAGACCAAGGGCACTGCGGGAAGGGCACGCACAAGGAGACCAAGGGCACTGCGGGAAGGGCACGCACAGGAGACCAAGGGCACTGCGGGAAGGGCACAAACAGGAGACCAAGGGCACTGCGGGAAGGGCACAAACAGGAGACCAAGGGCACTGCGGGAAGGGCACGCACAGGAGACCAAGGGCACTGCGGGAAGGGCACACACAGGAGACCAAGGGCACTGCAGGAAGGGCACACACAAGAGACCAAGGGCACTGCAGGTAGGGGATGCCAACCTGGTGGGAACGCAGGTGTTTGGAGGGGGGTGTGCACCAAGCAGTTTGGCCGCTTATCTTGAATAGTAGTCTCCAAATTTTTCTGATCTTGCTCCCATCAGTAAAATATTCTGGGCAAATATCCCTTATGCATACATATCTATGTATAAATTAAATGCATGTCCTGCTGAACTAAAATGTAAAAGGGTAGGCAAAAGTGAAACCACATTTTAATGACTTGTTAATTATGGCTGTTGTATAACATCATTAAGCTAACGCGGCATGTCTATTTAGGATTAGGTTCATCACTAATAATATGGATGTAATCCCTTTCAAACACTCTGCGTGAGTGTTAATTATTTTGGTGACTTCCCATCAGACGTGATTCCATTATCATTGTTTTTACTTCCTAATGTGGCTTGAAAAGGGCCGGCTCTGGTGGTTTCCCCCTGTTTGCATGTGCTTGGATTACCAGCGTGCTCTACAACCCAGTTTCTTTGTGGCAATCTCTTTAAGCCACTTGTCCTTTTGTGAGAGTTAGTTTAGTTAAAACTAAATAATATAATCTGTAAATCCACTTAACAGAGCACAGGAAAAGTGAGGAGTGAATGAACAAGCAATGAGGTCCTCATGCCAAGCCCTCCACGCGGCGGTGATCTCTCCGTGCTGCTGCGACACGTCACTGCCCCACGCGTGACCGAAGGCACCACTGTTGATCCGGTATTAAATATTAGGAAAGCTTAATTTCTCTCCTATCCCTTTTTTAGATAGAAATACACATTAAGAGTCTCTAGTATTTTCTTGCAGTGTCCCAGTAGAATTTCTTGCATTTCCTCTTTAGGAGCTTGCACCCCCCTTTGGAGACTATTCCAGAAGGAAAAGAAGACAGGTAGGACTAGGAGGCTGGGTCATGCTGTGGGAGACTTAGGGAAAGGAGCTTGGAATGAATACCGGAGGCAGGTGGGAACTATTAATGATTTTGGAGACGGGAATATATGGTCAAGGTGACATTTGAGGGAGATTAGCAAAACCTGGGCTTCTAATTCTCACTGCCCCCAATACTGATAAGCTGCTAACAAGCATGGACAGAGCCTAGTCCCACTCAGGCAGGTGGGCTCCCCCCCATCCAGCCAAGGGGGAGGGAGGAATCTGGACGCAGCATCTTGGCTCTGGGGAGACTCCCCCCACCCAGACAGCAGTCACCTCTGCCTCTGAGTACTGTGAACGGAAGGTCTGATCTCTTGGACAAATCTGATCTTCCCCACCTCCACCATCAAGGAATAAGTTACTGAAGAGTCTCATTTCTTTGTCACACATACCTCTTCCTAAAAATAGCCTAATTTCTTTAGGGAGCTGGGGAGAGACACAAACCTTTATTGCTAAACTGGAAAAAAATAGAGAAAAAGAAAACCACCTCCTTTCTTCTCCACCCCTTCTCGACCCCCTCCCCCACCGTATAAATTCAATCTGACAGCCCAGCTAATTGGATAAAGGCAGCTCCTACCCTCCTGGAAGGCCCTTCCCTTTTCTTCCCTTTTTGTTTTTGGAGGGCTCAAAACAGGGTGATTGTGCTGTTCTTTAACAGGAATTCCATCTGCTTTATTTCTCTCTCCATTCACGGTTCCTCTTGCATATGTATGAGGCCTTCCCTCTGGCCTGTCCCCTTCCACCCCACCTCCACTGCCTCCCCCTCAGCCTCCCTCTCCCCACCCTGCCTCCAGCCTCCTCTCCCCTTCTCAGAGCCGGACAAAAACCTTCCAAATGGCCCCCCTCCCTGCTTTAGATAAACACAGGCAGTGTCAAGTGTGAGGGGGAGGGGGAGGTGGGAAGGGGGCTCAACTGCCAGTCAAGCCCCTGGCCTTCAATGAGGCCCTGGGGCCTACCCTAATCTGCTGCATGCTTGCCATATGGGGGCTGTGTTGCCCCGGGAAACACTAACAGGCAGAACGGAGCTTAATAGAGTCCATATTCATTGTAATGCAGTGAGATAGCTCAAGGAACCACTGCCCCTTCAGTCCAGTTTCATTCTTCTGTTTCCCTCTTGCTTTCTGTTTTTCCTCCCTTTTTCTTTCTTTCTTCCTTTCAGAAGGACCTGGTCTGCAGAGAACAGTAGTCTGGAGAGGCCTGGGCTGGCAGAAAGGCTGACTCTGGGGGTTAGAAGTGAGGAAGGTGGTGATGGGGCTGGGCTGGGGTTGAGGTTGGTGGGGAGAGGTGAGACTGGGAGCTCCCAGGAGAGCAGAGTGGCGTGCACATGGGCTCGGGGTGGAGCGCGTGGTGCTGTGCATGTGCGGGTGTGCACAGGCTCAAGTGTGCCCGTGCGCAGAGGAGAGTGGCAGGTGGGTACAGTCCATCAGGGCCCTGGAGCACAGAAACCTTCATTTTCGTTCAGCCGCCTATGCCTAGGTATCCCAACACCACCCCATCTCTGATCCCAGCCGAGGAGGTAAGGTCACAAAAACAGTGACACCTACCTCCCCGAGGTGTCAGGCCAGTGGCCAATTCCCAGCTATTCTCAGTTGTCCTGAAAAGTCACAGGTGGTGCAATGGGATGAAACCACTGTAGAAACAGATGCCTGGAGGGGCAGAAGACCCACCACCTGCCAGGTTGGGCCCTTTTCCTCCGCTGGCTGATCTAGAGCTGAGGAAGATGTGAGAGTTGTGGTCGGCCATGGCCAAACTAAGGGCCTAGGGGGCCTCTTTGCATGGAGAACGGGCTGCCTCGCAGACAAAGCCTGGTCATGAGGATACCTGCTGGCTGTGAGGCTTGGGGTTCCCTGAGGTCAGAGGTGATCTTTCCCCAGGGCTCAAAGGGGAAAGAGAAAATAAAATGAGGCCTGGCCGGTTTGGCTCAGCGGTTGGAGCGTTGGCCTGGGGACCAGAGAGTCCCAGGTTCGGTTCCCGCTAAGGGCACGTGCCTCGGTTGCAGTTTGTCCCCGGCCCCGGTTGAGGTCATGTGGGTGGCAACCACTCAATGTGTCTCTCTCACATCAATGTTTCTCTCTCTCTTCCCCCCTCTCTCCCTCCCTCTCTATCTGAAGATGAATACAAAAGTGTCCTCGGGTGAGGATGAAAAAAAAAAAATGTGGGAAGGAAATGAAACACATTTCTCCCAATTTCTCAGAAAAAGTAAAATTGGTAACCGAGATGCTAAAGAATTCCTTAAAGAATAAAGAATCGGTTTCCCAAGTTGTGAAACAAGACTATTCGTTCTGTGACTGTAAAGATCACATATTTAAAGTCGAGATAGAAAATAAAAGCTACACAGACTTTCACGTACTTGACCCCAGTTGAAATGTTTGATCCCACAGTGCCTGGTCCACAGGAAGGGCTCACAGATGGATTTGAATGAACAAACATACATGTTCCTCTAGTTTTACTACTGCCGGCCCAAAGCCTGAAACTCTGCCCCACTGACAGCTCCCGTCGGGGTCAGATGGTGGCAGTGGCCTTAGCAGACAGACACTGCCCTGCCTCAGTGGTGCTGTATCTACGACAGGGGCCTTTGCCATCGGCCTGTCCTGTGCCCAAGTCAGGCAGGCTAAGTCAGAGAAAGCCGCTCGACCACGGCCGATACCTGTGTGTGCTGTGGTTTGGTTTTCGCCTTCCAAACTTGTCACCTTTCCTTGCTTTTGCCTCACTGGGATGCATCATAAATCTGTGGTTTCCCAAGCTCAGCCCAGGGGGAACCAACTGTAAGAGAGTATGTGGGAGTTCTTGTCATTTTTCTTTGCTTCTTTTTTTTAATATTGATTTTAAAGCCCGAGCCCCAACCAATCCTGCAGGAGGTGGTACAGCGTACGTTCAAACGCCAGGCACTATTTCGATTCCTGGCTCTAAAACCCAAACAGTGTTTGGTTATCTGAAATGCCACCCAGAAACCCACCTCAGCACCATATCCATTTACAACCATGCGGGACCCATAAAACCAGGAGTGCTCCCCCTGAGAACGCCAGACCAGAGTAGAAGACAGCCCTGAGCAGGGTCTTCCAGAACTGAGAGCGCTCCCCTCCCTGCAGCAGCCGCCTTCCCCTCCAACCTCTTTTTTCCTATGCAGTCCTGGGAATCGCTGTTGTGACCCCAGCACATTGCACGTGTTAGAGGACTGCCCTGCACAGGGGCAAGCGGGGACACCTGGCGCTCCACAGCCAGCCCGTCCTGAGCAGAGCGGCCAAGCTCTTCCGAGCCTTCCTGCAGCGAGCACCTGGGTCAGGAATCTTCCCACCGGTGGGCACGATGTGTGAGAGCCAAACGGCCAGCTCTTAAAGAAGCAGGGACAGCTACTCTGGTCTAGATCAAATGCTTGCTCAGAGAATACCCACTAACGACCTGCTTATAAAGACATACACTTTAACCCATCTACTCTTGTCTTCCCTAAAACCATGTTGACAGTCACCTCCCACTCAGCTGCCAAACTCAACCTTGTCTCTTGGCTCTTCCACCCCTCCCCGACTCTCCAGCCCAGGACTGGACCAGCTGTATGGACGCTACTCTGGCCTCCGCAGCCAGAGAAACACCACGTGATAGAAATGCAATGCAAGCTACACATGTCATTTAAACATTTCTAGTAGCCACATTTAAAGCACAAGTGAAAATAATTTTAATATCTTTGAACACCTCTAAAATATTATAATTTCACCATATAATCAATACAATAATTGTTAATGAGGTGTCTTATATTTTGTTTTATTTATTTATTTATTTATTTATTTATTTATTTATTTATTTATTTTTATCCTCACCCGAGGACATTTTTTCATTTTTTGTTCAGATAGAGTGGGAGGGAGAGAGAGGAAGAGAGAGAGAGAAACATCGACGTGAAAGGGACACATAGAGTGGCTGCCACCCGCACGACCAACCAGGGCCGGGGACAAACTGCAACCGAGGCACATGCCCCTAGTGGGAACCGAACCCGGGTCTCTCTGGACCGCAGGCCGACACTCTAACCGCTGAGCCAAACCAGCCAGGGCATTATATTTTGTTTTATATGAAGTCTTCTAAGTGTAGTGTTTATTTTATATTCACTACACATCCCAATTCAGACCAGCCCCATTTCAGAGGCGTGCGGCTGCTGTGCCGGACAGGGCAGGCCTGGGCCCTCAGACGGGCTCCCTGACTCTCTCCCCATCTGGGCAGCCTGTACATGGCCACCTAGCTCCTTTCTAGAATATCAAGTGCAACCAGTCGAGATTATACATGGGCAGCTGCCATTCACTGAGCAAGTGCCTTCCACAGGGCGTAATCCCCAATTCATCTAATTTGAGGTAATGCTCAGTGGCCCTATAAGGTAGGTGCATGACCAACCCATTTTATAAATGAGGACATTAAAGCTCAGAGTGACTAGATATTCTGCCCGGGATCACAGAGACGGTAAATCACAGAGTCAGGATTTGAACCATGTCCAGTAGACTTTCAACCCCTTGACTTTTCCCTCGACCATCCTTCTTTGAGTAAATGATGGCATAATAATTGAACCATTAAGCAGCTATTAAAAATGATAATTATAAAGGTCAAGTAGCAACATGAAGAATGTTTAAAAGATGTTAAAGAAAAAGACATAGATCTCATTTGTACAAAGCAGGTAAGCAGTTGAGTGAGACCCAGTAAGGAATAGCAAACCATTAAAAGCAGCTGATTTGAAAATGTGAAAAAGTCGTGAGCGATTTTTTTTCCCCCTTTTGAGGTCAGTTAAAAATAAACAAACTAACAGACCCACCTTCGATTACTCCTCAACTGAGTATGATTGAATAAAGTTCAAATTCCTTCACACAACCTTCCAGGGTCTTTGTAACGGGGCTGCTGTCCACCTTCCCCGTGTCTTCCTCCCACGAGCCCTAAATCTGGGCGTGTGGCATTTTCACACCTTCTCTTCCTTCTACAAAAACCACCTTCTTCTCCCTCTCCCTTCATTCTGTCGGAGGAACTCGGATGCTCCAGTGACTGTTCCTCATCCCTATCACACATTTCCACAGCGATTCACAGACTTGATCCTGTGTCTGTCTGTAACATGCCTCTCATGTCTTCCCTCCTACCCTGGCCTATGGACTTCCGGGAGGAAGGACATGTCAACCCAGCACCCAGAAAAGCTTTGGCACATCCTGGGGCCTCAGTCAACATCTGCTGGATTGAAGGGTTTGTTCATATTAGAAATCTGAGGTTCAGAAGGAATGTTAATCTGACCCATGGACATACAGGAGAGAAACACACTTATCAGTGGTGGAACCAAAGGGGTTTTCTAGAAGGGAATGACTAACCTCGGCCTTTATTTTTCAAAACCAAATGGCCCCTAGCTCAGCATAGGCAGCCCTGAGGGGAAGGACCAAGCTGCCTGGCGGAAGTCAGTTCCCTGCAGAGGCTTCTATGGCTTGGGTTTCATCAAGGACCTTATTTATTTTCTTTCTTATGTCTTCTCCCAAAACAAATACCCAACTAAGCTTGAGACTTGGAGCTTCCTGCAGCCATTGGCCTGTGGGCAATCTAATCTAGGATTATACCACGGTTAGGTGCCATCTAGCCAGCACAGACCCGAGCTTGAGACCAGGGGGGAGGAAGCAGGTAGACAGGGATGGGAGGACGAGAAATAAGAAAGCTATTGAGTGATCAGAGAAGGATGGGTTCGGGCCTGAAGAGGCAACAGGGGGAGGGGAGGAGGGATGAGAGAAGAGATGTTAAAAAGGCAACTAACTACACAGGGCTCCTCCTGTGTGCCAAGCCCATTGCTGGGGACTTCATATACATTGTCACTCTTCATCTTCACAACCCAGGGAGTGTTACTGTGCCCACTTTACAGATGGGGAGAGAGCTTATCAAAACGCTTTTTGATGCTTTGTCAGATAAGGATTTTAGGACACATTTCAAATTTTTGTTATAGACATAGTTCTCTACTAAGTGACAATGTTGGAACTCAGCGGATCGGGCACTGAAACCCACGCACACTGGGTCTGGACATGAGCTCGGCCATCTCCCCCATGGCAGAAGGTGGCTTTGGGTGAGTTACTGAAACTCTGAGTCTCAGTTGACTCTCTGTAAAAGGAGAATGATAACACCTGTTTTGCAGAGCTGCTTAAAAGAGTTAATACAATTACGTGTGAAAGCAGCCTGGCACCCAGCAGTGATGCAATGACCTGGGGAAACAGGTGTCATGGAACTTGACTAAGAGCCGTTCACCTGAGGTCTAATTTCACACAGGGGCGTTGCCACCTGGTGGGCTTTTCCTCAATGTCTCTTAAGACAAAGACATATTGCATTTTTTTTGGTACTTGCCCCTAGCGGGAACCGAACCTGGGACTCTCTGGTCCGCAGGCCAACGCTCCAACCGCTGAGCCAAACCGGCCAGGGCGACATGTTGCATTTTAACAGTGCCAGACATGTCTATCATCTCTCTGCTCATTTCTCCTTATAAACTGTAAACATTTAAGGAATGGCCTGGTTTTGTTGCCCTACCCACATACATCAAAAGTCCAAGAAATATTCTTGGTTGAGAAAAAAAAGCAGTAACGCCTACATCCTATCTAGTGTTTTGCAGACCCTCACAACAGCCCCGTGGCACAGGAGGTCTCTGGAGAGTGCTCCCATGTCCCCAGGTTTGTGGCAAGACTCAGTCTCCAGCCTCTCAATTTCCACCCAACACTCATCAACATTGATATCACTAAGCTAATAACCTCTCCCCACCACGAGCCCCAAGCCTGTGTATGCCCTCTCCACACTCTCTTGATGATAACAATCATAATTTCTCCATAGTGTCTCTACTTGTTCGGAGAGAAAGGGTAAAGATCCCCATCAACCAGGTCATTTGGGACAAGAAGTTAAGGAGAAGTGTTCACAGAAAGGAAAGGAGCTCACCTCCGACTCCATCGGCGAAGGCCCAATGCCGCATTAAATCCACCTGCTCTTTCCCGCCTGTTTCCGATGACAGCCCGTGGCCAGGGCCACAGCCACACAAGGAAACGATGAACTAAAAGGGCAATGGTGACTGCAGAGGAGGCGGGAGCATCCACTTCCAAGCACTCCGGTGCTCCTAGCGAACTAAAGATCCAGCGTCAAAGGAACCAGTGAGAGCCGGGTACACGGCACAAATGAGGGGCAGCAAGGAACCTGACCCGGGACCTGAACAGCACTCACTGCAGATCTCAACGCTTCAAGCCCTTTCTCTGAGGACAAAGGAAACCCGATCTCATCGGACAGCGACAGCACTGTGAGCACAAACCTGATTATCACAAGCAACGGGAAGAATCAGATGTACTATCCCAGGCAGCAAGGATCTGTCTGGAACATACACAACCAAAGGAAAGGCATCTTCCCCAGATGGTCCGCGTACTGTACAGACGGTGGAGGGGACCAGGAGACTAACTAGGCACAGCTTCCCCTCCTTGAAGCACTTGGAACCTAGTCAATGTTCTGCTTTGACAACATCTTTCTATTATACCAAAATTAAAATGCAGCATGGCCTCAAGAAAAGATCCAAGATAAACTGCAGGTTCACTGAGTACAGGCAAGGAACCGGACCGCTAGCGAAGGCATCAGGGGAACGACAGAAGACATGTGTCCCCCACGTGAGCACAGGCACAGGGGCACCCTCACGCCACTCAGCACAGGTCTGTCCTCCAACACAGCCCTTCACAAGTCCTGAAAGAATTCCCCTTTCTATTGCCCACGTTCCTTCCCAGCAAAGTCCTGGAAGACTCGTCGAAGAACGTCAGTTAAGGCAGGAAGAAAGCAGCAGCGAACAGGAGCCTATGGGACCTCTGAGGCCTCGGGTTTGTCTCTGTCACTTCTCACTATATAGTAACTTCCTTGTTTACAAGTCTCTCTCCTGGACACATAGAAGATGCGCAACGCATGTTTGCTAAGCTGTAAAGACCTACTTCCGAAATCATTTCCCAGCCTCACTCTATTTGGTGCTTGAAGTCTGGATCTGATGGACCTGGGTTGCTCCCACAGCAAAGGAGAATGTGAGCAGAAGATGATGTGTCCGCTACCTCCATTCCTATCTCCCTCTGGGATCTGGCTTGAGTTATTCAGGGGAGAAGGCAGGTCTCCCCTGAATAAGGACACAGGTCTTCCCTGCTGCAGCATCCAAGCACGAGGCGGGTGGGGGAGGGGACTGTGAAGAGAAGCGCGGAGAAAGCCCACTCTGCTCCACAGGCAGGTCCCAGCACCCGCTCTCTGCAGGGCAGTGGTTAGGGCCCAGCTCCTGGCCCCCAGAGTCCTGCACTTCCCCCGTGCAAGCGCCGTCACACCGATTATTCACAGCTGGCCTAACTGCTAGGCCAAAGGCTTCAGGGATCAGGAATGGCGATGATCTTATTCACAAGGGCATCGTCAGCTCTAACACGGTTCTAGGTAATTCAGGAAATACCTGTTTACTGAACGACTAACGACCTGAGACACAAAAGTGAAAGATTATGGCAGAGAAGAGAGAGAACTGTGGTCACATAGTCAAGGAGAGAGCTTTTTCTTAGCACAAGCTGGCCATTTGGGATGCTTTGGGGGTTAAAAGACTTATTTGCATTGACTCTGCTAGGTAACATAATGACCACCAATTCCAATGAAGCTGTCACCTGCAGTCATTTTCTGTGTCCCCCGGGGCACCAGGCCCACATCCACACCCCTGTATGACCAAAACCAGTCTCAGGTTGTGTGACCCAGAATGAATGGAGATCAGGCTTCTGCTTCTTGGCCTGTCTGGTTCTGGGGTTGATTCAAGCAAATGAAGGGCAAAACTGCCTCCAATCCCAACACACACACACACACACACACACGCACGCACGCACACGCACACACACACTCACACTCACACTCCCCAACCCCTAACAGGCTCATGCATGCTGGCAGGAAATCTGAAGCATTCGAACGAAAAGCTAAGCCTTGGGATGAAATGACTAAATTGCTCAAGACGGCAGCTCAGAAGCTACCGCTCTTTAGCTGGTATCTGACTGTACTGTGACAGGGACAGTGTCTCTCCTAGACTGTCCTGCTAGCAAGAAACCCTCACCGCGAGCTTCAGGAGATACCCCTTTGACATAGGACAACAACATCTCTCTCACCAGGGATGTTGAGGGAAAAACAGGTTACATGACTAAATCAGCTAGAGTAATGGCTGGTACAAAGTCATGGGTTACCTTTAGGAGCGCACTGTATTTTCATTAGTCTGATCCTTGTTGCAGATCTATCCTTGGGGTTTCAACAAAAGAGGTTAGAGAATAGGTAATACCTCCAGGGCCAGACACCCCCATCTGGGCTTTCCAGGCTGCCTGCCCCGGGCACGTGCCCTCACTATCCCCGAGACACAGACACAGGCACACGTGCATGCGTTCGTGTGCTCACGGCAATCAGCTCCAGCTGGTAAGAGTGCTTCAGAATCATGACAGTTTACTTTCTTTCCCATCTGACCTCATACAAACACATTTTCTTCACCACCTCCCTGACCCCTAAATGTACACATTCCAGCCCCCACCCACCCCAATCTTTCTTAATTACAAAGCTCTTTTAAACCAACTAAAACTTAAAATAAATACCAATTTGGAAGCCCGAAGCACGCTCCAGTCCGCTTGTCAGTCCCTGCCTTCTGCTGGGAGCCCCCAACTCCTGTTAGCACACCCCAAATTGTGAAGTGCTGTGGCCTTGGTTCAAGGCTGGCACACGCAGAGAAAACAAACACCTGGACCCTTGCCAGCACCTCTATTTATAGCAGGAGCAAAGTGTGGGGAGTTGGGAAGGCACGGAGGAGGAAGGGTCAGGACAGAGGGATGGGGATAATTCTAGCCTGCTGCTCCCGGCTCCCCAGCTGCAGAGCATCCCTGCTGAAGGTCTGCCCTTCCCAGGTGCAATCCATCCTGCCTCTGACTAACACCTGCTCTGTGCTGGCGGGAAGCAAGTCTTTGAGGGCAGAGAGCCTGCTATCTCTCTCATTATTGTAGACCCCGCGGGGGTCACATCACAGTGCTTGGCACATAGTAGGAATGCAGTGCAATAAGTATTTGTTGATTAAATGAACAGATGAGACTTTTTTCCCTGCCTACCCAACAAGGTTACATATGGAGGAGGAAAAGGAGGTGGAAGGGAGGTGAGTGAGGAATACCTTAATAAACGAGTGCTTCTAAAAACCTAGGGGATGTTAAAATGTGCTAGCAAAAACAATGTAAGGAAATGCAATGTTGAGAAAAGCTAATTAGGTTTTATTCACTGCAGGCCTTTTCAGAGCCTTTAATATGCTATTATGCATCGTGAATCACCAAGAGGGGGATAGAGTATGCACTGAAGCCTGAACTCACTTAACCACAGGCCTGGACTTACCTGACCACAGGCCTGGACTTATTTGACCACACTACTCTTTTTTCTCAGAGTGCCATTAGTGAGGGGAATTTCGTCAAATACACTTTGGGAAATGTTGGCCTAAGAGGTTCCTGGAGAATATCCCAAAAGCAATTTGTAAAAACAGCATAATCCCATTTTTGTAAATAAAAATTACATATAAAGATGTGGTATATAGTTATTTGGATTGTCATAGGAAAATATCAAGTGACACTTAAGTGGTAAAGTCAGCTATTTCTGAAGATTAGGGGATTTGCACTTTTTATATTAAACACTTCAGAAATATTCAAAGTGGGTATGTTATCACTTCTGTAATGAACAAGGCAAATTTGGGGGAGGGAAGCTATCTCCAAATATTATGATGTCATCAGACACTATTTTAACCTTCCATAGGCATGAAGGCCTTACTTCTCAATAACCCCCTGGGCCAAAAATAACCCACTCTGCCCATTATCCCATCTAAACATTTTCCTGTGTCTGTCTCCTACAGTCAACTCCTTTGGCTTGTAAAGAACACCTCCCCCAATTTCAGGATTTTGTTGCTTACACAAAATATGGACAAACACAATGTGTTTTGGAAAAAATAAAAACACATTTAATATTCTGTCAATAATCTTTACAAAGCAAATTACTTTGTTTAGTAAGTTGTATAAAATATCCATCAAGTACTTAGTTTGCTGAAATTATCATGTTGGGCATATTAACATTTAAAGACTGCCTTTTTTCCTGCTACATTACTAATTTCCTAATTTAGCTGATTTGTAAATGTAATTAAAAGTCATTGAGCTTTAGTGAATGTAATATACTGATATGATTGTAATTTAACCTAGTTATGAATACCTGGAAAGGAGTAAAGGGAAGGCCAACTATTACAGGCATTCATTTGTGCAGCTTTGCCAGGAAGCTGCTGTTTAACACTCCCAGGAAGCCGCTGGTCTACTCCCCACAGATCGCTGGGGGAAGGGACTGGACAGGGGGAGAACAGTAAAGTCTGGGTGACAGGTACTTGCCTGTCAGTCACACCTGGGAACAAGTCATTGGCCAGAGTAGGTGTGGCCACTGCAAGCACAGGAAGATTTGAAATATTAAATCCCCTAAACAAAGGAGTTCACTCTTGTGTTTTCAGGACTCTTGTTGCAGGGGTGGGGGGTGGGGGAGTGCACTCTCTTGGCCCCCCTGCATTTGCCCACATAGCTCACAGCCATGTGGACCCTATAAAATCTAATGGACTGGAACTAGCCTAATGCCAAACCGGACCCAATTCTACCATGGAATGGAAACTCTGGACACTGGCTTTGCTTCTAGCTCTACTGAATCCGCAGCTGTACCTCTTCCAGGACTGGGTTAAGGGAAATGGGTCTTTGGAAACCCAAGGATGTAATTCCATGAAAATAAAGCTTTCTACCACATCTTATCCTCCCATGGGGGCCTCCAGAAATGCTTATTCCAGTGGTACCCCAAGAACTCTGCTCCCACTAGCAAAGGAGAAAGGCTGTCTACACATTTCACCGATAACAATACCAGGTTTTGTCATAATATGAAACTAAAGCAAATACTGAGAATTGGAAGAAATAATCAATCATAGAATAAAACAAAATATTTGACCATCTGTTGAGTTACTATGTGTGAGACAATGTACAGTACATGTATTTCCTTGTCTAACCTCCAAACGACTCTATGAAGTAGGTAGTATTGTCATCCCCATTTTACAGATGCAGAAATTGAGGCTTGGAGAGATTAGGCGTCTTGCTCAAGTAAAGTATTCAAAGCCAGGGCTACCTGCTTCTCCTGCCTGCTGGTCTTGGTGTCCTTGGTAGAGTCAAGCAGACACACAAAGAACTGCTTTCTAACAAAGGAATTGAGAAAGGCTAGAAAAAAAGAAAAAGAAAAAACAGTCTGAACTGGTGTCATGCACTAGCTACCATGTTTTGGGAGGTATTGGGTTGTCAAGCCCCACAATGCACTCTGCGTCCAACTCCTGAAGACGTGTGGTTCCCCACCCACGCAGGCTCAGTCCTGAGGTCCCAGTGCCAAAATCCCGTCCAAAAGTTGGCAGCAGCACTTTGAGTCGAGATCCAAGTTATATGCACCAGCATGTATGAGAGACAATGACATTCTTCCATTTCTGAATCTGGCCCCCCCCCTGTTCTTACATGGCATTAGAATGTAGGTGCCCACACTCTGGCTGCACAGAAGAATCATCTGGGGACACAAAAACACACCAGTGCTTGGGCAGCCCCACAGACAAATTCAGTTAGAACCTCTGGAGGGGGGCCAGGCATCTATCAGGACTTTTACAACTCTTTCCTGGACACGGTGATGGGTAGCCAGTGTTGGGGAGCAGCAGGCACCCCTGCCGTGAATCTGGGTCACTTTGATTAGGAATGTCTCCCAGAAATGCCCTGATTGCACTGGATACCACGATTGGAACTGAGAGTTTTGCATAAAAATGTTCCCGACTATACTATTTTAAAGAAATTCTTGTCGTATTTAAAGCTTTTTTTTTTTTTTTTTTTTTCCATTTCACACATTTATTTTAAGGAATAAAACATTTTCTCAAAGCTTCTCTCGGAGTTCCCCAGATATTTTCTGGACTTTTAGATTCCTAGTTTTCTGCTCACATAAAAACAAAAAAAACACCCCAAAGTGTTTGCTACCACTGCAAACAGCACCCACTTTGGAGGCCAAGACAAGCTCCAGGGCAGCAAAGGAAACACACAAACAGGTCCCTGGACCCGGCACCCCTGCTGACTGGGCCACCAACTTCTGGGAGGTTAGCAGGAGCAGGAAATTTTCCAAGCGTATGCACATTTTAAGGCTTGCACATCAAAACCTGAAATGCCATCAGTGATTTCCTTAACAAAGCCAGGACCGTCTGCAGGGGCTCCCAGACCACCAGGAAGTGGAACAGGTGCTGGCCATCCAGGGGTCCCACACCCACTAACACCAGATCACAGCAGAGGGCTCTGCCATCACTGGGACTGCTTTTTGACGTCCCCAAGAGTTAACAGCTCAGCCTCTAGCTTCTGGCCTTCCGATTTTCAGTCGGGTCCCTGCTGGGGAGGAGACAGCTCCCCACCCCCACCTCAGAGACTTGGGTCCCACCCAGCCCCTCCCCTATCTGCGGCCCTCCCACTCCAGGAATGAAGCTGCCGCTGCCCAACATATACCCAGACTGGTTTCATCTCCTTCCAAATCCACTTTGTGTCTTAACTTCTGCCAAGAATAAAAATTAAAACACTCACACACACATCGTGCATGGATGGGAGGGGAGGACAGAGCTGGGAGTTTGAACTGAAAAAGACCAGGCGGGGAGTGGGAGGGGCAGGGCCCCAACGAAAGTCAGGGCCAAAGACTTCCCTGGGGGTCTGTCATGTCCTGCCTGAGGCCCCCGCTGGCTACACACAGGGTCAGATCTCAGGGCAGTGCTGGCAGCACCGCCCTTCTTGTTCCTCGGACACCCCATTTCACACCCTTTAACCCCCCACTCTGCCCGAAGGGGCGCAGAGCAGCCAGCACTCCAGAGGCCGGAAGCGGACTCCACTCCCCACACTTGGAGGAGCCTGCTCCTTGCCAACCCCAAAATGAACAAAACAGTACTTGGAATGACACGTGGGCCCTGGTGATGCCGGCAGCTTGCAGGCTGCTTGTGGCCACCCAGAAAAACGGGTCTGGAGCTACAGCCTCGGTCCTCAGAGCCCTGTCCCACCACCCCAGGGCAGGCAGCCAGCGGACGACCGGCTGCCTCGGTTCTCCCTCACTGCCCGGGCCCTGCAGGATGGTCACACCTGAAGCTTCACCTGCTCAGGATCTGCAGGGTCCCCGTCATGGCCCCTTACTCAGCTCTGAACCCCACGTGTGCCCCTTTGCTCCCCCAAATGGTGAACTAAGTACTTGAATTACTTAAACCTGTCCAGCTGGGACCCACCCTGACTCATGGAATCACTTGCCTTGCAAGTCAATAAGCACTTATTGAACACCCATTCAAGGCTCCGGGAATCCAAAGACCAAGGTCAAGCTTTCTCTAAGAGCTCGGCATGTGGTAGGGCGTAACACGGAGACACTCGGCACACTGCGGACAACCGGGATCACACCAGAGCGCCCTGGGCCGGGGTTCTTGCCTTTCCACTGTTAGGAGGGGCTCGAAAGATTGGATTACACACTTCTTTTGGAAAGGGTGACCTGTGGCATCCATCCTTGTCCCGTTTGACGCACAGAGTACAGCACTGAAAACAAAGCAGTATTTTAAAAGCCCTTTTGTCTGCCTTGATAATTGTTGAATCTGGATGATGGGTACAGTGGGTTTGTGATACTCTTCTTTCTGCTTGTGTGTGTTTGAGTTTTTAAACAAGCAGATATTAGTGAATGTTTTCCCCAGTAGGATAACTGGAACAAGATCCTCCCAAACTTCCTAACCCTGCGCCAGCTTCCAGGAACCCCACAGCACCACCACTGTCACCCTCCTGCCCAGTGGCTCTTAGTTAAGCCAAGTAGCACCGTCAGGCTGTTTTCAGTAGGTGCCCAGTTCTGGTGGGGGAAGGTGGTGCATTCCCTCTTTGACCTTCAAATGCTCCCCGGTGTTGGGACAAGGAGGTAGCCCCGCCCCTGAAAGGAGGAGAGCCCGAGGGGCCCATCCCCCTGGCTCTCTGTCTCAGCGATCTGGAGCCAGCTGGCTGCCTCCATGCCCTCTGCTTCCTTTACGGGGCTTCCCTGTCCAGGATGGGCCCTCCCCTGGACCATGAGCATATCCCACCAACAACATGTCCCCAACTCTGGCTGGCTTTTCCCTGACTGCAAATCCAACCTAGTGCACAGACCTCGAGGTCCAGGTGAAAGACCATCCGTTTCCCCTGGGCCTCCATTTCTCTAACCTATAAAATTCACAAACGTACCATAATTGACAAAACTCTTTAAGTAGCCAAATCTTCCAAGAATATGGGCTTTGGGGGAAAGAATTATAAATCAGCAGCTTATCCAAGCCAATGTAACAATAATCAAGATGATGATAAAGGTGACCATGTAGCACCTCCTCTGAGCCAAGCACTCTAACGAGAGAACGTAGGTCATGCAAGTCAACGTGGATGACCTCTTCTTGGATTTGGGAGATATTCGGAATCAAGGTTCTAAGTGTCCTGAGGACAGTAGGCACAGCGCTCAAGAATCCGTTGACGGACATGTCTATGGGCCAGTGGAAATGCCTGGAGAGGCAGGCTCAGTGCTGCTCTCAGCAAGGCTTACTCCTGGGCGCGGGGTAGCCAGACAGATCCGTGTGGAGCCTCCAGTGACAGCAGAGAGGCAGGGTGCGGGCCATGTGAGTTTCACGAGGGAGAGAGGCCAGAACTCCCCAGCCGGGAAAGGGTCCCACACCTCATCCCAGCTGAGAGGAGAGGAAACAGGGTCTCACTGCTTTCCCCATCCAGACCACGGGCGTCAGCGCTGGCGTTTGGGGCACTTTCTGCGTGAGGAAAAGGAGGTCTGCCTGCCCGGGATTCCATCTCAGTTGGGCATGCTGCTCCTCTGTCCTTCCTGGCTTGGGAAGCACACAGAACGTTGTGTTTAAGGAGCCTCCCTGCTCCGCGGCCATGGAGCCTGCGTTTTCTAGAGAGCGGAGTAGGTTGGCAGTGGATAAAGCTGGAACCCAACCCTGGTGTCTACAGACTGTTCTGGAGAGAAAGCACTAGAGAAGACCCAGATCGCGCCGGAGTGTTCCTCCCACCAACACTCGCTGACACGCCCAAAGGGAGCGGGCCCACGCGGGGCCCCGGGCATCCGCTCTCACAGGCGGCCACACCACTGAAGGTTCTGGTGTGGCCACCGCTGTACGGAATGCCATCCTTTATGCTAACGGTGATTTTTCAAATGCATCACATTTATAAATTTGTATTTTTATAAATATACAGGCTATTTATGAAAGCCTTTCTGAGACATCCTGCCCCATTCCCACCACAAATCAGGAGAAAAAGAAACGATTTGTCCGATCACGTTTTTTTGTTGTTTTTTTTTAAAAATATTTTTTCTTTATTGATTGTAGAGAGAGAGGAAGGGAGAGTGAGAGAGAGAAACATCGATGAGAGGGAACATTGATTGGCCGCCTCCTGCATGCCCCCCACTGGGGATCAGGCCCACAACCTGGGCACGTGCCCTGACTGGGAATCGAACCGGTGACCTCTTGGTGCATGGGTCAATGCTCAACCACTGAGCCACACAGGCTGGGCTCAATCACATATTTATCTTTTGGTTCAGAAAATGTAGCCCCCGCCCCTAGACACACACTACCTGGCATGCACCTACAGAAGCCAGTCTGGGATTCTTTTTCAGGACTCTCACTGTATCTCCTGAGGACAGACTGGGAGCAGGTGACTGAGGGGCAAAGGCTGGGTTTGGTAAGGAACACGGGGCTCACACTCTCACGGTTCAGCTGTTCTCTACCCCCTGCTCCCCAGACAATGAGGCAGGGCCAAGGCTCTGGGAGCACTGATGGTCGGTGATCACTGTTACAGGCTCCCAGACTCTGGAGTTAGACCCAGGAAGCCAAGGAGTCAGGGCTCGACCCTGATTCCAAAATTAACAACAAAACCAAAGACTGCTGGTCTGTAAAAGGTGTTGTCCCCTGAAGAGTTTAAAGAGCTTTAAACACGCCATTGCATTAGTGCTCACAGTCTTAGTGACAAACCTGGGACAGGTATGACTAGTCTCCACTTCCACGGGAACAGCTAGGTAGAGCCACTGAGTGGCGGCCCAGAGCTCTCGGGGAGTCAGTGGTCAGGCTACAGATGGGAGGGCAGGCCAAGGGAAGGAAGAAACCAGCGGAGGAGGAGGTATGGATTCGGGTCATCAGCATGGAATGTCCTCTTCCCCAGGGGGCCGATGAGTCTCTTCCTCCCTCGTGCTGAACTCTGACACACCTGGCTGGTGTCCTTCAGCTGGAGAAGGTGCCAGCTGGCCTCAGCTCTGTGTTTGTTCCAAACAGGAAGCGATGGAAGCGGGGTCTAAACTTCAGTCCCCGCTCCCCAGGGTCGGAACTGTCTACCTAGTACACCCCTTGCCTCAGCCCCTGGAAATTTCCAGCCTGGTTCAACCAGATGAGCAGAGTGACCCCATTCATATGCGCTTTCCTTTTTCCTAACTGGGGTCCAGAGTTGGAGTGGGGTTGGAGGAGCTTCTTCTGCTCCAGGCACAACATCCATCATGCCCACCTATCCCCCAAAGAGCCTCGCTGTCTAGAATGACGGCTGAGCGCACTGCATGCAGAGGTGCCCCCCACCAGGCTCCCAAGGAATCCTAGTCTGCTGGCTGGCTGGCTGGAGAAAGCAGCACATCTTGGCAGCGGAAATGTTCTCAATCTCTTTCCACCTGATGGGCCTTTCTCCTGAACGACCACAAAACAGGCCCCAGGGTTCAGTCAGTCCCAGGGCACAGCACAGACACTCCTGGCCTGGGCTGGGCTGAGAGCAGCGACCTGAGAGGTTGGGGACAGGTAGCCCACACACGATATGGTGTGAAGGAGGGCTGCTGCCTGGGGAAGCCCCCTTCCCCACCGCGACTCCACAGCTCCAAAGCAAGTAAAACAAACTACCGAGGAGGAAGGCAAACAGCCCGTGTGCTCCTCCTGTCTATCTGGGAATGAGATGGGGAGGTCTGCACAGCTGACACTTCCAGATGTGGAACCCAAACACAGGCAGCTCCTGACAGTTTAAGCCAGGGCTAAACTCCAGTAGCACCGGGGCCGGGCCTGTTCAGTGGAGGAAGGAAAAGGAATGGCATTGCCGACTCTGCTCAGGTGGCTTTCAGCACAGGGCGCTGGGCTCCTCCTCTGTCAGCGCCTTGCTTCCCAGCTGGATGTGCGTGCGTGCATGCGTGTGTGTGTGTGTGTGTGTGTGTGTGTGTGTAGGGGAATATGGGGGTGGGGAGAAGGCCATGTTTAAAACTGGAGGAGACAGCTAAGTGAAAGAAGCCAGCCTAGAGAGACTACACACTGCATTATTCAAACTATATGACATCCTGGAAAAGACAAAACTACGAAAATAGTAAAAAACAGCCCAGGATTTAAGAGAGGGGAGGAAGGAAGGCTGAAGAGTGGAGCATGGGGGGTTCTAGGCAGTGAAACTATTTGTAGTGGTGGGTACGTGTCATTATGCATTTGTCAAAACCCACGGAACCGCCCTGGCCGGTGTGGCTCTGTTGGTCGGGCGCTGTCCTGTGCACGGAAGGGTTGTGCTCATCCTCGGTGGGGGCAAGCAGGAGGCAGCGATCCATGTTTCTCTCTCTCATCGATGTCTCTCTCTCTCTCCCTCTTTCTTCTTCTCTCTCTAAAAATCAATTTTAAAAGTCTTTAAAAAGAACCCATAGAAGTACAATGCAAAAAGTGAGTTTTAATGTAAACTATGGGCTTTAGTTAACAATGTGTCAACACTGGCCCATCAGTCATAACAAATTTACTACACCAACATGTTAGTAATATGGGAAATTGGTGGAGAGTGAGGGGGTGTGTGGCAACTGTAATTTTCACTTAATTTTTCCTGTAAATCTAAAATTGCTTTTTAAAAAAGGGCTATTCATTTTTTTAAGTTAAGAAAAAGAAACCAGAACCCTGGAGGAGGCGGCTGGGCCAGGCCCCAGCTCCCTGCGGTGCTGTCGATGTTGGGCATGTACTTTCTCAAGCACATTTGTTGTCAGCACAAGACCGCTTGGGATCTTCATTCCTATTTTTATTCTCCTCAGCGTCTACACCGAGAACCGAGTTAGAAATGACCGAGAGGCAGTCTGGAGTGGGACGTGCCCTCGGGCAGATGCGAACGTGCTGCTCCTCGTGCCCCATGAGCTCTCCAGCCGCAGAGACCATCTGGGTGCCCTCGGCCTGCATGGGACTCCCCGCACCGGTCCTCATGGTGCGGGGACTGAACTGGCCTTAGATTCATCTCGTGTTCCTCACAACCCTGGCTTGTGGTCCAAGCCAGATTCAACAGTGCTCCAGTGCAACCCAGGCACTGTGCTGACGGGCGGGGGGCAGTACAGCCAACGGTCCAGTGATCTCAGGAAGCCTCCAGCTAGACTGTATACTCCCGGTGGGGTGAGAGGGTACGCTGGGCTTCTCTGCATTTCCCAGCCAGACCTAGCACAGCGCTGGGCATAGAGCAGATGTTCAAAACATTCCTCTTAAGAGAGTGATGCGGAAGGGCCGGAGAGGCGTCCATCCCACCCTCCCCTTCCAGGTGGAACAGCTGGCAGCCCACAGACGCTGCTGCAGTCAGCCGCCTTGAGGAGAGGGGAGCTGGGCTGTCTGCTGCGGCCAGCACTCTGCTTCCCAGCTTTCCTAGAACAGACGCTCTGTGTCCCGACCATTCTTTCACCCACACACCCTCATACACGCACACCCAGAACGCATTTTTCTAACATAATCCTGTATGTATTGATTTCATTTTTTTTTTTTTTTTTTGGAAACTCATTACACCCCTTTTAAGCTTCAGGAGAGCCATGCAGATTAGTAAAAAGAGAAAAATGGAAAATAAATCGAGCACCAGTTGCACATACATGAAATCCTACTCTAGGCATTGGGAAGAGAGTGAGGGACAAGAGTCCCTGATCTCCTGGAGCTTTCATTCTAAAGGATAAGCCGGCAATCAGCAAATGAACAAATAGATATATGTTGGGAAGATACTGCTAAGGAAAATGAGTTTGGTTGGAGGGAGAGAGGATGAGGGTGGGAATGAGATTTAAAAGGGTGCTCAGGGACCAGAATGAAGTGCAGGAGGGACCCTGCAGACACCAGGGAAAGAGCCGTCCAGGCAGAGGGCAAAGCAAGTGCAAAGCCCCTGACAAGGGAGGTTGCTCAGCCAGCTGGACGAGCAGCCAGGAGGCCAGGGTGGCCTTGGGAGGGGGCCGGGTGCGGGGAGAGGAGAGGACAGATGGCAAGGGGCAAGGCGGCTGCGGGCATTGAAGGTGTTTAGGTTTTCTCTGAATGAAACAGGGCACCATGGAGAGTTCTGGCTTCTCTTTTGGAAGCAGACACTGATTCTCTATGAACAGACTCTTTGGAAGCAGGGAGGACCCTCACTCAGGAAGCTCCTGCAACAGTCCAGGTAGGAAATGTCCACAGAAGGCTGGGGTGGTGAGAAGTTCAGGACTCTGGATACATTTTCAAGGTAAAGCCAATGTGATTTGCCAATTTAAAATGGAATATGAGCGAGAGAACAGAGGCAAAGATGACTCGCAGATGTGTGGTCTAACAGGTAGAACGAACGATGCTGAATTGGGGCAGAAGTAGAGGAAAAGGCTGGATGGGAAATCTTTGCCAGTGACCAGGTCTGAGGACTGCGACCTAACAGTGCCCCTCCCTCTACCCACCTTCTCAGACCTTTATCTCTGTAGACCTTGAGCCAGTGGGGTTCCATCATCACAGCCTTCCACCTACTCATCCCTCTCGCTGCCCAGTCTGTCAATAACTCTCCTTTCATCCTGTCCCTCTTCCCTTCCCTTTCCTTCACGAATAACAGCCCCTTTTTACCGAATGCTCACAATGCATTCCATGCACTTTATACGCAGTAGTTTGCTTCCTCTTTGCAGCAACCTCAAGAAACTGGGATGTCAGTTGAGTTCAGGTAACTAGCCCAGGGACATACACCGAGTGACTGGCAAGGCCAGGGTTCAAACCCATACCTGTCTGGTTCTGAAGTCCCCCCTTAACCAGGATGCCACACAGTCTCCAACCTGGAAGTGGCCCCAGAAATACTGCTCCCTCCTGTAACAACCATCTTTCTCTAGCACGTCACCCTTTTCCTAATAAAGCTCACTTAGGACTTCAGTCCTCTCAGGTGGGGGTCCCCCAGACAGCCCCGGGCTGCACTGTTCCTTCCTGTCTCGGGAGGAATGTCAACCAGGATCCTCCTGCCGTGAGATCTTTTCCTCTCCTAACTCACAGGATCCTGAAACCCTTCACTGGCTCTTCCCACCAGAGAGGGGAAGGCAGGTCAGCTGGAGGGACCTGGAAGGGTCTCCGGCACTAGGACCGCCCTGCCTCCAGTCCAGGCCCCTCCCTTAGAAAAGAGAAACACACCACAGAGGCCACGCCGCCCAGTGCCCAGACTCGGACCTCGTTCCCTGGAATGTCCTGTCTCCTAGCGCTTCCTCGGTGGGCACAGATGCCCGAGGCCTGCGATGCACGAACACTCTGAATCAAAGTGTCCCCGTGGGCCATTTCACTGCCTCCTAAGTGCTCGAGGGGGCAGCTTGGGAGGTCAGGGAAATACAGGCACAGAGAGTTTGCATGACTTCCTCTCCGTTACCCAACTGGTTGATCACATAAGTATATCTTACTCCCCGCTGTCCGTGTTCCCACCTTAACCCAGAACATCCTAGCTTCAGGCTTTCCACGTTTGCTGAAGAAAAGCAAGGCACGAGGGTAACTGCTTGTCCTCCGCAGCCACACCCCACCCCTCTCAGCCAGGAGGCAGAGGTCTGCTCGCTCTTCTGCGGGTGACTGCCTGTGCGATTCTTTCTGCTGGCTGCCCTCTGAGTGTCTGCCTGCAAGGTCCCCTCTCCTGCCAGTCACCTGCCTGTCAAAGCTGCTGCTTCCTTCCTCGGGGTATTTTTCTGTACAGGCTGCCACTCCTGACCAGTAAGTTTCTGCTCAGCCAAACGCCTTCCCTCCCTCACCCCACCCAGAGCACAGAGCACCTGCTTGATCAGACTTGCCATTGGATTCAGCTGGCATCTATAGTGAAGCCGAGATCCAGACAGCCAATTCAGATACGTCCCAGGGGGGAGAAAAACACAAGTCAGGAGACACGTTCTGAGATGAGACCCAAGAAGGAGGCGGCTTCTAGCTCTGCTTGCAAAGCCTGACACGAGCTGGGCCACAAAGCCTGCCTTCCTCGTGCTGCTGCCGCTGAGCCGGTCAAAACCTTCCAGATGTGGTCCCGGGTTTCAGTTCGGGTCTCTTCCGGCAAGTCTCATAAAGGGCCCCACCTGCCCCTTAAATTTTGTTGCAAAAGAGCTCCCAAATGGAGGGAGCTCTGCTTCGGGGGAGAGATTTTCTAGGCATTTATTTTCCCTTCAAAGCCTGAGTTTCGGAGTCAGCAGCCCTGCACCGAAATCTTGGCTCTGCCCCTTACCAGCTGTGTGACCAGAACCAGTCGCTACCATTATTTAAGCCGCAGCTCCCTTCTCTGCACGACAGGATCCCAGTGCTCGTCTTCACGGGACTGCCGGGGGCCCGCCGAGGTCATGCTTGTAGTGCTGAGCACGGGGCTGGCACACAGTAGGTGCTTACTGAATGGCAGCCACCATTCTCCACATCACCAGAAGGATGGCAGAGGCAGGCGGTGCTGTCTCTTTGGCACTGAGATTCCCAACGTCAGCCTGCCCTCCAGGTCCATGGATGGCTCCCTGCGTGACTGGTGGTAATTCTTCCCTTCCACGATGAAGGGTACCTGCTGCTCGTGTGAGCGCTCCTCTTGGGAGAGATGTCCGCCGCATCAACGCAAGGCTACATTTGTCAATTCAGAGGAACAAAGATGAACTCCATCACCACGCTGCCTTCAGCAACCTGTTCCGTTCTTTTCACCCAAACTCAAGACCTTTGTGGTGTTGCAGTGACAGGGGATTGGTTGCCAACCCTGTTGTTCCCTTTGGGCAGGAGAGCTCCGCTCCCCCACCCCTCTCTCTCCCATTGTCAAAGACCACCCAGTGGAACTTGCTGGCAAGCTGCCACCGTCCAGACAGGCGAAAGGCAGGCCCGACCCCAGCCTCCGTCCCTGCCACACAAGGCTACAGAACCCGGAGCACCTGACTGGGGCTTCCACCGGGGCTGACGCAGCCTTCGCGACGGGCAGACCACCAGCGGCGGCCAGGCAGGAATGCAGGTGACTGCTTCGAAGGCCTGCGCGTTGGAGGAGCCATTAGAATCGCACACGTGGCTGCAGCACAGCAGAGTTTTATGTAACTTGTTCACTACAAAACATCCATTCATAATGACAGAGGTAAACAGCTGTGGGTTTCCATCACTTCATGTGGGCTCGCTTGCAAAAGAGGGCACTGTGCTGACTGACTGCATTAGGACGCCGCCTCACGTGGGCACAGGTACAGAAAGGGCAGGGCCACCACTGTGGGATGAGTGTCGTTAGACAGAGGCAGCGAGAGAGACCAGTGGGGGAGATGACTTGTGAAATAATTAGCCGCAGCCTCTGCTTTCACAGAAAAGTAATAAAGACAGAACCCCCCAATTTTCCTCTCCAATTAAGTGTGACCCATACCTAATAAACCTGCTGGGATTGTAATGTTAGGTAAGTTCAGACTAGTAAAGGCACTTGGCTGGGACTAATCTGGAAAAATATTGGCAGAGCCCTGGAAGGTGGGGGAGGGCTCTCCTCAAGAATCCAACTCCAGCCCAGCCTGGGGGCCCCTCCCCAGACAGCCGGTCCCACATCCCCTCCTCCTCTTACCTGTAACTCCCATCCTGGGTGATAGTTACCTCTCAGCAGCCAAGGTTCCTGGGCAACTGCAGGGCCCAGTGACTTTTATTTGTCCCTAAAATAAATGTCCCCTCATTTGCAACTCTGGGAAGGATTTCATAGCCAAGCAAACCTACCCTGGACAGTACAGCAAAGGGCAAATGGAACTGAAAGGTAAAACGCGGAACTCAGGCATGTGTTTCTAGAATTCTCAGCTAAAATCTGACACGGGCAAGAAAAAGAAATGACACATTTCTCCTTTTCGCCCTGAAAGCTCTTCAGTAACTGGTCTTAGAAACGCGTCCAGTGCTCCCATTTCTGAGATTCTGTATTCAATGCAGAGATCCTAGTTTTTAACTGTCCTAAAATTTAAAACAACAAAAACAACCCTGAACTTAAAATCTCCCGTCTCAAGAATACTTCAGCCTATTGTCTGCTGAGGAAAGGTAAGTTTTCAGGGGAAAAAATAATGGATAATAGTATGGGCAGAGGTAAAAGAACACTTCAGTACTTCCAGTCCCGGCTCTGCCTGGGAGACCTGAGATGCTGACTCTCCTCCGTCAGCAGTAACTGACCCGGTCCGTGAACTTAAACACTGGAGTCTGTGTGGCATCGCTCTGTGTCTCCCTTCCCTTCAGTAATGGCATCTGAGCGGCGTGGGCTCTGGTTCGCAGCAAGTACTCAATAAAGCCTTGTGGAGAGGATGAAGGCTCCATCTACACACGTCATCATCCTCGTCCTGTCCATCGATGTCCAAATTCATTTAAGAGGAGAATAAACATTCCTTTGCCATACCTTCTGCTGCTCAGCTCTTTTCAGATTATTTTTTGTTCAATCCTACTTACCCTGGCGGTACTGTGTATTTTCCTGCTACCAACCGGGACTAGTGGAGACTTCCCTCAACATTTTCTCTGGCAACCAAGTTAAGTTGACTGTGTATTACTGGCTCTGATCTTTCTCCTGTGATTTCCTCTCACTGCCCCATAATCCTGTCCCAAACATCAAAGGCCTTCTTTGAAGATAAGGCCAAATTCACCATTAGGAAAAGAGAAATTATTTCCTACATTTATTTCAGAGGATGGAAAGACAGAATCCCTCTGGGTTTTGTGAGATAAACACTGCCCGGGACATGGGGTCACAGGCATTCACTGTAATTCCACTGACAGAGACATAAACACAGGGCTTTCCTCACCCAAACCCACGCAGGGCTTTTCCACAGCAGCGTTAGACTCCAAATCCCGTAGTAATGGTTTGCATCCAACATGTCCAGCAGTTCGCCTCAGGAAAAGGGGGGGTTACATGGCCACCCCCAAGGGAAAGAGGCTACCACAGGCTCTGACTATAATGTGTCTGAGCCAAACTATAACCAACGTGTTTGGTCCAGCTCCAATCAAGTTGGACCCTTCCATACAAAATGATGAGAAACATTCTATCTTCAAGTAGCAACACAAAACATGGAAAATGACTGACCCCGCAGGCCAGAGACACTAGACTGTGGGCAGAAAACCTCACCTGTGTCTTCTACTTCATCGCTGCAACCCTCAGATGGTGTGAGTGTTGACAAGACTTCATGGGTCATGGGGTCCAGGAAGCTTGTGCTGGGACTGAGGAAAGAGAGAGTGTCTCATCTTTTGAACAACCGAATAAACAAACACTTTTGAAGTATTCGCTTTTCATAAGGTGAATGGCTGCAAACCACAGTAATTCCTTATTAATCCATTTTATACATAAGAAACCAAAGAAAAGGCAGTTTTTCTAAGATCAGAGGCTTCCATGAATCTCGTTACCTGACTCCTTGCTAGAAATGAAGTGAAAAATGGATGAAGGATAACGATTACATGGAAAACAGTCTGTTGATCCTACAAAACCATTACCTATGCACCCAGCAGCCCATTTTCATCAATATTCACCAAAGTAAGGTGGGCTTACAGGGAAGGGGTTTGGGATGGCAAGGCAGAAAACAAGAAATGAGCCCAGCAAAGTCAAGGGTCAGCTACTAGATGGGTCAGGCTGGAGCAGAAGGCTCCCTAGGGAGGTACCATTATCATGAAGTGAGAGGGCTAAGCAGTTTGGCTTGTAAACTTAGACTGTTTTTAAGCTGAGTGGTGACTTGTTTGTGGGACTGATGGGGGATGGGGTGGGTAGACAGTGGGGAGTCCAGCCATGTGTCAGCAACAATTGTCAAGGGCATGAACAAGTGGGTGCAGACGGTGGGATAATAAAAGGAGAGCAGGAAAGACTGGATAAGCTTGGGGAGGGAGTCGAACTCAGTGGCAGTGGAAATGGAGGGATCCATTAGCTCAGTGGTTTGAACCAGTGTGAATGGAGTCCATAGGCAGAACCAGGGCCCCAACCCAAGTTTCCTAATCCTCAGGGCAGTGCCACTTGAGACGAATCCTTCAAGCCTTACTTCCTGCATTCCTCCTCCCTTTCTCTACCCATCACCACCCTGAGGGCTCCTCAGGGGCAAAAGCCCTATTGAGGAAGGCTTTTTGTAAACATGAATTTCTAGATTAAAAACAAACACCCTCCTCACCCTCACCCCAAATATTTGATTCCGTCTCATAA
Source organism: Tadarida brasiliensis (assembly GCA_030848825.1). NCBI lineage: Eukaryota > Metazoa > Chordata > Mammalia > Chiroptera > Molossidae > Tadarida > Tadarida brasiliensis. The sequence goes on from CM061260.1 coordinate 69,726,476, forward strand.
ACGATGAAAATATTACATGTGAAGGCTTCATGTGGGAGTACTCTTAGGATTCGGGTCATTCCCACCAATAGCAAAAGGGTTGGACATATCTTTTTTCTGTGAGTCTTTGGTCAAAAACATAGAGATGCTTCAGGACTGTCTGACTACAAAAGAGTCTACACTTTTATCACAACTATGTGAGAAGTATGTATGTACGTGGATGAAGAAAAACAAGTTGTGCTATAGTATGGGATTGTGGGTAATTTTCAAAAACAGTTTCTTTATTATTAGTAGGTGCTTGTGCAATAAATAAAAATTGGGAGGGAGGTAGTTTGGAAAACCACCCTTGAACTAAGAAAGCTTATTCTCCTGGGACGAGATGCTCCCGGCCCTGGGTCTGATGTACTATGAATGTCTGCTGTATTGAAATATGGAGATGACAAGAAGTTCCATATACTAGGGTAAATAGATTTTTTTTTTAATCTAAAAAAAAATACTTTCTTTCTTTTCCCTCTCTGATTTCCATTTTTATCCCTCTGTCTTCTTTTCCCGGACAGCAAGGAAGTTTGGGTTTGAAGGAAAGAAAGCAAACTCCAGATGCATAATATCCTTTGGTACCAGGTTAATACTTATTCAGAGGCCAGAAAGTACTGGATAGTAATTATCTGTTGCACTTGAGTCTTCTTTAGTTTCTTCCCACTTGTTTGAAAGACACAGGAAAAAATCCTTCTTCATGAATCATATCAGTGTTTTTGCTGAAATCTGAACCCAGACCCCCTAGGGGCCTGTGAAATACTGTGACCACCAGGCTCACTTCTCACCCTCCTTTCTTAAACCCTGGTGTTCCCTTAGGAAGTCAACTGAATTATTTCATCAGTAAAATCTCCTACTCCTTCTTAGGACATGGAAACCACAGATAAGTTGTTAAAGAGAGCTGGGAGCCCAAACACTTCAAAGGAAGGAAAGATCTCTGGACCCAGTTGTAGGATGATGGAAAGGAACATAAGTCACCCTCTTATCACAAGTTGGCCAACCAATCAACAGCTGAGCAGGGCCCTCTCTGTCCCATCCCCCACCCTCCCCTTCCCAAATGTGGTCAAGGTACCAATCATCCAGTCCTCTATCAACCTCCTCTCCCAAGTAAAGCCAACTCCAGTGGTTTGAGCAAATTCTCCTGAGAAAATGTCTCTTACAATGTTACTCTTCTGAGATCTCTTGAAAGAGGATAAAAGGGATAGTGTCTGCTCTCTCAATCCCCAGATTTCATAGGTGTAGACAGCCTCTAGCCACCTGAAGGGCCAAACTCTGAGCAATAAATGGGGGCTGGCAAGGTCAGCAACGTGGCACAATGAGGCAACTCTGACTTCTTTCATTTTTACCTCTTTCCATAAACTCACTCCAAAAACTCATCTGGCAGGAAAATCATAACTCCACTGCTGTTCCCACCCTGCCTCTGTCCCACTGACCCCAAGGTGCTTCAAGATTACCATGGGAACCTTCTGGGTTTCAATTATGAGACCATTAAAAAGTGCCAATTATAAGACCTCAGAAACGTTCCTGGGTAACCTGTTACACACCTCAAAATGGCCAAGCTCTTGCCTCAAAGTCACTTTAAGTGAAGTTCAGAAAATAGGTCACCCAGATGTATTGAGCCCCCAGCCCCCACCTCAGTCCAACAAAACCGTGTTTTAATATTGTCCATACTGCCCTTGAGAGAATGGGGATTGATTTATTAGCTGTAACCAGAGGGATGAAAAAAACCATCACAGACCTGAGCTGCCTGTTTAGGGCCCGGTCGTGGAATAAATCAGAAATGTATGTGCATTCAAGAATTTTGAAAATGACATTCCTTCAATGACCCATGTTTGCAAAGTTCTGGGCAACAAAGAACTAGGTGACAAATGGGAGCTGAGTTCAGGGCACTTGGAGGTGGCACAAAGGCCAGACACCAAAATATACTTTTCACTCAGTCCCCTCAAAGAGGTAACTCTGGGTCAAAAACTTATGTGAACCCATTTGAAGTAGCTGAGAAGCGATGGGGGAGGGGCAGAACACCCCACCACACCCAGAAAGTGCCTGTTCAGGACCGCTGGTGTGCGGTTTGGGTATTCTTAGCTTTACTGCCACATCTCTGGAGGGACATAACCACCACTCAAGTAACCCTGACACTGGATCCCCATCCCCAAAACAAAACTCAATAAAACAAATCTTAAATTCCTCCAGGTCTGCCTACTCACCAATCCTCAAAATTCTCCCATCACCTGGAAGAACAAACTAACCTTGGGCACTCTGAAAGTTTAGCAGGGCCTTCAAAAACCCAGCAGAAAATTCCTCCTGGGTCCCTTGCCCCTCGCCACAGCCCCTTCCCACTTGTTCAGCGGTTCATTGCCCCACCTTCTCACAGTTACACAAACAAAAACTCCAAGGGCACTACCCCAGGAGCACGCTGCGCGCGCGAACACACACACGCACACGCACACGCACTCCCTTTTACTGCTGCCCCAACCCCACAGACACCTCTGGACACCCCACTTCAGCCTGATCCCTTCCACCCCTCCAGCTAGGGATGCTCTTTCTGGGGCTGTTTCGCTCCCGGTCCGTTTGGTCCCTCTTGTTGGTGTTTTCCGTTTTAAACGCCAATACTACAGACCCTCACTCCCGAAAGAGACCAAACGGGTATTGACTGAGTGGTTCTGTGTATTTGCCGATCTCGAGGTGGGCTTCTCCCCCACGGCCTGGCGCACGGAATCAGCACTGGTGTCAACCTTCGGGCTAAGTTTGGGAGGCTGCCCCGGCGCTTCCTCCACCCCAGGAGCTTCCGGGACCATTGGCCAGACCGCACCCGCAGGGACGAGATGCGGCGCCCCGGGCACCCCGCTGCCCGCCTCGTCCCGGTTCCTCGGTCCCCGCGCCGGCGCGCCCGCCTCGGCTGCAGCCGCAGCCAGACCCGCGGGCCGAGCGCTCCGACCGGCTCCAGCCGCCCGCGCGTCCCCATCAGCCACCCGCTGGCGCTTCCTCCGCATCGCTGGCCTGCGGTCGCCTCCCGACCCCTCCCCTTCCCAAACCAACAAATAAACACAACTTTTTATGAAAAGAAAACAAACTTCAGCGACGTGACTCACCTCTGGTGCAGCCGGCTCCTGGGAAGGGAGAGCCGGGCCCGGGGGCCAGCGTGGTGAGCGCGGAGACAGCAACACAGCACCGCGCCGCACCGACACACAACCCGCACAGTGACACCCAGGAACACACAAAACTGGAGAGCGGCGCAGCGGGAGCAACAAAGGAGCCCCAGACCAAGAAGGTGCTGGCCTGGGAGGGAGGGCGCGTGCGGGCGCGTGCGGCTGCGGCGGGCGTGAGTGTGTGTGTGTGTGTGTGTGTGTGTGTGTGTGTGTGTGTGTGCGTGTGCGCGCGCGCGCAGCGGCTGACACCGGCGGGCCAGGGCTCAGGGTCCCCGCGGCAGGAAGCGGGGGCCGCTGCGGCGGCGGCAGCCGGAGGACAAGGCAGGGGACGCCGCGCCCAGCGCACCCGGTCCCTCCATATGGAAGAAGCTTTTTTGGATGACTGAACTCGCAAACAATATCTTCTTTTGCTTCCCCTGCCTAGGAACCTCCCATTACCGCGCGAGGCGGAGGAGGAGGGGGGCAGAGGAGGCGGGGAGGAGGGGGAGGAGCAAAATGGAGCAAAGAAAAAGTCTTGGAAAGGAAGCAGGAAAAAAAAAAAGTCTCCCAAACTCAGTTTTTCTCCTAATACCTATTTTCTTTCTGTTGCGCTTTAGTCTTGCGCTCTCCCCCTACCTTCTCTCTTTCCCATACAAATGGATGTTCTCTGTCTTTCTCCCACAGCCACGGGCTCCCCTGAACCCCATTTTCTTCTTAGCTTCACCTCGGACCCTTGGTCTCATAGGCTATCCTCCTCTCGCCCAATCTCTTCTCCCCAAGCCTTTTTCTGACATCCGTCCTTTCAATAGTCTCTCCTTCATTCGGCAAACTATTGAATAAATCATTAAAAGCAAACTTTGTTATTAAACTCGCCCCCCCAAAAGAAGTTGGGTAGCGGCTGTCGAGAAAATGATAAGCAAACTAGTCTTGGGGAAACCCCAAGGCCAGCTCCCGGACCCACCGGGTGGGTTGAGGAGGGTTTGCCGGGTCCTCGTTGACAGCGCCCTGCCCTGCCCTCCATTCATCATCCCAGGATGGAGGACCCAGGAAAAGGATGAGAGGGGGCGACGAGGGAGGGATAGTGGCCCCAGAGAAAAGTTAGCTACCTCCGTGTGTGCATGTCTGTGTGTGTTAAATCCTCTCTTTAGTGTTGGGCAGACAACATTCAGAATAGCGGTTCTCAAACGAGCTGCATCAGAACCGCCTGGAGGCTTATTAAAACACAGATTGCTGGGCCCCCACCCCCAGAGTTTCTGAGTCAGTAGGGTCTGGTGTGGGTCCCGGGAATTTTCACTTCTAGTAAGTGTCCAGGTGCTGCTGCTGGTCCAGGGCCACATTTTAAAAACCACTTTTCCAGGGTATTGAGAAGTCAAACATATGCTGAGTTGGTGGCATACTGGGTCCCCTTTTTATTCTTTAAGGATGAAACAGATGGTGAAGGGTCATCCAGTCCATACCCTTATATGGCTACTGAGGAAACCAAGACCCAGAAGGGTTAAGGTATTTATTCAAAGTGAACCTTGAGTTTGTGCAAAGTGGGAAGGAGGGTGACCTGGTAGCTGCTCAGGCAGGCCAAGAGTGGGGCGAATGTGGGTGCTGCTCCTGCCCCCTGTGGCAGGATAGTTGCACTGGGAGTCAGGAAGCCACTGTGTGACTTTGAGAAAGTCACTTAACCTTTCTGGGCCTCAATTTTATTTTCTTTAGTTTCTCATTCGTAAAAATACATACTTTATGCTGAATATATGATTTTAATAGAATCTGAATGGAAAGATGTTTAAAAGGACAACATAAATATATTTTAGTCAATGTTACACCATTTCCCCCCTCATGTATTTGGCAACTCAGGCAGGAGCCAGTTTCTTTATTGATTTACTTTCAGCTCAGGTGCCTGGATTCTTGGGCCTGTCCTTGCAGCAAATGGATAAAGGGGATGATCCATTTTCAACAAGATGAAAAAGACTATGAACTCCCTCTTTGAACTACACACTTGTATTCTTTCCTCTCCGTTCTTCTCCAATTCCTTCCCTCCCCACTTTCCTTCTCTTTTAATCTCCAACATTCTCCCCCTAATATTCTCCAACACCTATTTTTCTCCCCATTCAATCACCATGTGAGCTTCTACCTTCTCCTCCTCCTCCTTCTGAGGCACGATTCAGGACTACACGGCCTGGGGTCCACCCTGGGTACAGAACTCTTCATTCCCCAGGGGAACGGGTCAGCCAGCCTTCCACTGCACTGAAAACCCCCTTTCTCCAGAGCTCCATGCAGGGGATCCAGCTGTCTGGCTGTCAAAGACTCCAAGTACCACTGATGATGTGGAATTCCGATGAGGACACTATGCATGAAGTTCTCATGTTGATTCTTCAGTAGTCCTATGTATACTATTCATTACTCAACTTCTCAAAGATGCCCCTTACCCCTTCACAGTGTCCTTGGACTTACTCCCAGGACTCTCCGTTCCCTCCATTCTGGCCTTTGGGTCTCACCCTGGGCTCTGAGTACAGCAGAAAACAAGGACTGTCGCAGTCCTTACCAACACTATTTAGCCAGGAGGAGAACCCACGGCCTTGTACTTCCCTCCGTCCCAGGCTGTTCATGTGGCTGCTCATCCTTCCCATACAGTTTATACAGAATGCAGATCACAGCTTAGCTGAGAGGGCTCGATTCTGCCACAGCATCACGCACACTGTTGGCACCTCAGATAACACATCTTACTGTTTTTATGGCTCTTTGTATTAGCATAATTGTGTTTATTATTATTATTCCTGTTAAGAACATTGTGTCTCTGAACTCTCCCCCCCTTTGCCTGAAGCAAGTTTCTTGCTTAATTCTCCTGCCCACCTCTCTATTCATTTCCCTATCCTAACCCTCTCCACCCTACGGTAGCCCTGAGCCATCTCAGTTAGACAGAGTCTAGGCTTATGGTAAGATGCTTTCTGCTGCCCTTCACTGTTGTTCAAGGTGATTTCCCTCGGGCTTCTTACTTTCTTGGGGCTTTCTGAGCTTCCATCAGGAAGGAAGCATTTAGTACGGAAGCGATCATCACACTGAGGGCAGGCAGGGACTGTAGATCTAATAAGTCACTACATCACTGAGGCTGTGCAGTTAACTGGAAGGAATCTCAGTGAGTGACATGGAGAGAGGGGTGTCCCCCCTCAGTGCGCTGCAGGCACTCTACCTGTATCATATAAACAGGGAGCTAGAATGTGAAAGCTATCTGGAGAGGGCTGTGCTGAGAAAATTACTAAGATGCAGACAAAGAGAATAGTTTCCCCTCTGTTTTAATATACATATATTCTACCTAGAGCAGAGAGGGGTTGGGGACTGGGTGAAAATACTGAGGGGATTCAGAAGTACAAATGGGTAGTTACAAAATAGTCATGGTGATGTAAAAGTACAGCATAGGGAATGTAGTCAATAATATTGTAATAACTATGTATGGTGCCAGGTGGGTATATCGGGGGAAGGGGGAATACTTTATAAGTATATGATCATCTAATCACTATGCTGTACACCTGAAACTAATACAAAATAATATTGAATGTAAACTGTAATTTAAAAATAAAATTTTTAAAATTCCAAATACATCTGTCCTGGTAAAATATATATTTGTTCTCCTGATTATAGAATATGTTCATTAGAAAATAAAGAAAAGCACTAAGAATGGGAAAATCACCTTAAACCCACTAGCCAGGGATGACACTGTTACCAGATTGAAGTAATTTTTCTAGTCATTTTTCTCTCTTATTTTTGTTTCTCATTAATACAAATACATATTTCATCTACACTGAGTATATGAGTCTAATTGATCAGAATTGGAAAGGGCATCATAAACGGATACTTTTATTCAATATTTTGTACTGTGTTTTTTTTCTTATGCATTTGGTAATTTAGGCAGGAGCCAGTTTCTTCATTGATTTATCTGGTACTTGTGTATTTTGCAAAATTGTGTCCATTGTACAGTATATACAAGTTGTTATCCTACTTTTTAAATTTAATGTTCTAATGTGATTCTTTTCCCCAGGTCACTATATCGTCTCCAAAGTTCAACTTTAACAGCTGTGAACTATTCCATCAAAAAGAGAGATTATTTATTTTACCATCCTCCTATTGTCATATATTTAGATTGTTTCCATTTTTGTTACCGTCATGCATCGAAGTTGACTAAACATCTTTGCATAAATCTTTATTCAAAATTCTGATTATTTCCTAAAGGTGAATTATGATAAGTAGGAGTTTTGGATCAATGGATATAACATTTTAAAGGCTTTTGGTTGGTATTGCAAAATGGTCCTCTAGTGGCCCCAAGGTACATTTTCATCTCTCGGATCTCAACAATGAGATCATCAAACACAAGGCCCCAAGCAGATGCTTGGTTGAATTATCTAGTTTGGATGACTGCACTGGCCAGATAAAGAAAACAACTGCCAAATATTCAGTGCAGTGGAGGCAACACCCCGGTGGGAAGAATTAAATAGTAACTGCTGACTGTGTGAGCTCTACTAGATTCATGATCTTACTTAACCTCACCAACAACCCTCTGAGAAATAAGCTAAGGATTATTGAGCTCCCACCTCTCACAGCCTCTGTGCTGGATTCTGTGTGCACATTCAATCTTGAATCCCCACAACAACCCTTTGCTGTAGGTTTTATTGTCTGTCTCCTCTTTACAGATATGGAAAATTAAGTAGCTTGCCTAAGATCCCCAACACTAAGTGGTTGTGCTAATTCTAAAATCTGAGGTTTTTCCAGTCCAACACACTGCTTCCCTGCAACTGTCTCGTGAGTTACAGGCTACTTGATGGAGTAATAAAGGCGTATTTAGAAGAAGCTTGAATTTTGTTAATCCATTAAGGAGTCTTTAGTGGGCTTCCCAATGACTGCTGTTTTAAAGGGCATCCAAGTGCATTCAAAGAGCTACAGTAACTTACTGATTGTAATTAACAGAAGAGTCCACGGACTGTATACCTTAAGAGAATGCAGTTCTAGTGTATGAGTTAAGATTAAAGGCTAGAAACTAAAATTCATAGTACCAACAGTAAATTGACCTTTGTATACATTTCTATTCTCAAAACTAATGTTTGGATAAAGATTTTTTTTTTTTAATCCTCATCCGAGGACTTTTTTTTTTTTTTTGCATTTATCTTCAGATAGAGTGAGATAGAGCAGGAGGGAGAGAGGGCTGAAGAGAGAGAGAGAAACATTGATGTGAGAGAGACACATCGACTGGCTGCCACCCACATGACCCCAACTGGGGCCAGGGACGAACTGCAACCGAGGTACGTGCCCTTAGTGGGAACCGAACCCGGGACTCTCTGGTCCGCAGGCCGACGCTCCAACCGCTGAGCCAAACTGGCCAGGGCTGGATAAAGATTTTTTTATCTTGATCCAAGGTGCTAAAATATTTGTGAATCCAACCTCTGTGTCTCAAATTCTAGCTGCTGAATGTATAAAGTTTCCATTTATTGAGGCAAAATCTCAATAAATTTTAAAAATAAATGCAAAAATTAATTCATTGATTTATTTGAAAACATAGTCCTCATTTTCTTGTTTAGTGGGCCATTATCTAAGTTGGCCTACCTCTCCATATCAGGCATCACAAGGGCTGCTAGAGAAGGAACGTGCATGGTTGCTCCAAAATATTTGATGACTGAATGTAGAGTGATAAATGAAAGTATAAGATTGACCTCTGCAACAATTAGTAAACAATGCAAGACAGCATGTAATTAAACCCTAAATTGCATGGTTCAGGCAGAATTACAGGTGAGCCTGGTCCAATGCCATCTACTCCCCATACAAGTTAAGCTGGCTGGGACTGACTTCTCTAGCCCAGTGCTGCCAAATCAGGATTTCCATGTGTTCTGTTGCCTTTAAGGGATCAGTCTTTTGATTCCTTTGAGGCTGCCTACAGACAAGGGTACCCTAGTGGAGGATGACATGAAAAAGCAAGATTGTAGAATCAAGACAAATCTGGGTTTGGATCCAGTCTTGTCCAAGCTATATGAGCTTGAACACCCTGAATCGATTTCTTCTTCTGTGAAAATGAGAAATAATATATATTAAGTCTCTCTCTCTCTTATATGACTCCTACTGGGTCATCTGGTAAAAAACTATACCAGCTCTTTATGGCCAGTGCTTGTTCTGATTGGTCAGTTCCCATGCCATGCCCATACACACAACTGTAAACCCACTTTTGCCCCATTTAACATAAACTTTGGTGGGCACTACCATTTTAGTTATTTAGTAAAAGTTTGAGTCAAAGGCGAAGCTAGGACAGAGAAATGGAAAATAGGGTAATACAAGACCATTTCTGTGATCCATGATGCATGCTTGATTTTTGCACACTCCGTACGTCCCAGACAAATAGAATCTGTCTGTCGACACCGAGTTTTAAGAGACTCCCTTATTCCAAGATATCAGATTCTCTGAAGCAAGCACGGGCCCCGTTCAGTCCCACATGAAACTCCTACCTTCTTCAACAACCTCTGTCTGTTTTCCTCTCACCCCCCTCACGTGTTAGGCTGAGAAACTTGGATTCTGGAACTGCCCAGACTCCAGCTGTTTGACATTGTGCGAAGGAGGGCAGGGGGCCAGAGACTCCAGATGAAAGCAAAAACTCAAAGAGAACTGGACCTCAGAGCTTTGATACCAAACCCAGTGGGTAACAGCCTCCGTTAAATTTGTTCAGTCAGCCATTTAAGAGGGAAGGAGTTTCTCACACACCCTGTAAGGGTGTTAGCGATGGGATGCTTCCACCAGGGGGATCAATGTTCCGGGGACTGAGCAGGGCAGAATCAAATGCCAAAGCTGCCCTCGCAAGCTTAGAGACAGGTAGTGTGCTGGCTTGTTTTTCTACCAATATATTATTTTCTTCCTCCTTAATGAGGTACCGGGGATTTACTGAGACTTTTGGTCACAGCAACAGAAAATGTCTGTGCCTCACCCTAACTCTACTCCACCTCACTTCTTTGGGTTCTTCCCTTGGGGGAAGGCCATGAAGAAGGGAGGGAGCTGAGAGGAACACAGAGATGCTGGGGCTGGAGGGGTGGGAGCCTCCCCACTACCTCTTCCACTCATTCAGGAACCAGTTTCCTCTTGTTTGCCTTCCACTGGTTGGATTCTCTCTCTCTCTCTCTCTCCCTCCATCCCTCCCTCCTTCCCACTCTATCTGAAGATAAATGGAAAAATACCCTTGAGGGAGGATTAAAAATTTTTTTAAATTAAAAAAAACAAAAAACTTCACTTACAAAACAGAAATTCAAAGATGGTGACCACAGAGATTATAACCAAGCAACAGCCCTTCTAAGTGCACGGCTCTGGGTAACTGCCCAAGGAGCTGCCTGAACACATCAAACTCAAAACCACCCGAAACTGCAACCTTCTGTTCTCCTGGGGACTGGGATCCTCTCCAGTGGGGTCTTGGAATGGCGGCATGGAGCAGTGACACTATTATATTTGACCCCTCCTCAGTGAATATGAGGAATATTAGCAAAGGTCCACTTCTTGGGCAGAAAAATAATCTGCTTCTTTCTCTCTGTCAGATGTAAGAAAAAAGTCTTAAATCAAAGTGCCTTAGTGAACACCACCACGACCCACCTAGCTGTCTGAGAAAGGAACCTGGGAACCACCTGGTGCCTCCTTTTCCTCTACTCTTCTCATGCAGTGGTCACTAACCCTGCTGTGCCTCATCCGCAGTCTGCCAGGTTCATCACCTGCACTCAGTCCCCTCTGCAGCTGCTCTAGTCCAGACCTTCATTCATTTCTTATGTGGAATATTGCAAAAGCCTCTTGATTAATCCTCCTCCCTCCCATCTGACTCCATCACTGGTCCATTTTCCACATTCCTGAGGGAGACAGCTTTAGAAATGGCAAATTTGATCATGTCATATCCCTCTCTCCCCCTGAAATTGTTTAGTACCTTATTACTTTAAGGATGAAATAAAACTTCTTAGCAAAGCACACACAAACCTTTCACAAGCATCTCTCAAAGTGATCTCCTACCATTCCCTCACCATACAGACTTCTTCAGAATGTTCCAGGACCATTCGTATCTCTAGGTCTTGCGTATGTGGTGCCCTTGCTTGGAGTCCTTCACTGCCTTCTGCACCAAACTTCTACTTGGTCTGCAAAACTTAGCTCAGTTGTTAGCTCCTCGGGCCCTCCTTGCCGACCTCACCTTCCCAGGGGGTGATAGGTGCCTATTAGCCAAAGACTCCATCACTTGGTGTTTACCCTTATACTAGCACTTACTGCACTGTTTTATAATGAACTATTTCAGACTGTCATGATTCTCAACTGCAGGGCATACCATGCACATTGCAGGTTTTGTCGATTTTCCCCACCTGATGGGACACCCTTGAAACCAGGTCCTGGGCCTTGATCAGCATTGTAGTCCTAATGCCTTGCACAACCTATGGAATAAGGTAGGCAGTGAGTAGCTGTTTGCTGAAGAGAGGAAGAAAAAGAAGAAAAGGAGAGAGGAACTGAAGCTGCCAGCCTGCAATATTTCTTTCTCTCCCAACCCAGGCCCCACACATCCTTCCTCTATCAGCTGTTTGATGTCTTCAGAGCCAATACAGATGGACAGCACAGCCAATCTGACTGTGCAGGCATGGCTGCTTAGGTGATGGAAAATAATGATTTGACCAGATTTGAAGCAGAGGCTGTGTAACTTGCTCCTCAACTTGGGGCCTTTTGATGTGAAACATAGAGATGTTGATACTTACCTCCCTCAGGAATGACCAATTCACAAAGTTATCATAAAGTATTTTGAAAAATAAACAGAAATGTCTAAATATATACAGCAAGAAAAAACTTCAGTTTTATGGACATAGAAAAACAACTTAAAAATGCATAACCTTCAGTTGTCAAAACTCATAGAACTATACGCCACAAAGAGAATTTTACTGCATGTAAATCAGCGGTAACTGATTTATCTTCTTAATGCCGCGACCGTTTAATACAGTTCCTCATGTTGTGGCGACCCCCAACCATAAAATTATTCTCGTTGCTATTTCATAACTGTAATTTTGCTACTGTTATGTCTTAGGCGACCCTTGTGAAAGGGTCGTTCAACCCCCAAAGTGGTTGCGACCCACAGGTTGAGAACTGCTGATGTAAATTTTTTAAAAAATCAACCCGAATGAGGGGGAACCAAAAATGGAATATAAACTGTAACAGTTGAACTTAACTATACTACAAATGAATAACATATCCATAATGTAGGTGGTGGGGGAGAAAAGAACAAACTCAAATTACTTTGGAAATCAGTATTCTGACTGGATACTGTAAGGCTAATGGCAAAAAGAACTGCATACAAATACTGTATTCTAGTTAGTCAATTTATTTCTCACAGGGATATGGATTAGCAAGTCTGAAACTACTTTGTATATATACTGGGGTTGAACAAATAATTAAATACATTGTAGATAATGAAAGCCAGGTTTCTGACTGTGAGAGGAAGAAGTTACAAAGAAGGGGAAGGCTAGAATGTACTCTATGGTGCTGCATTGGAGCCAGAGGTATCAGTGTGAACTCATATGGAAACAGAGAGAAAGAGAGAGAGAGAGGATGGATATAGGTGTGTGTGTGTGTGTGTGTGTGTGTGTGTGTACCTAGCATGGTTCTAGTAATTCATCCATAGATTTCCTAGTTCTATCTGTTGAGAGGGCTAGAAGCAATTACAGCCCAGTAGTAGGGAGCACACCCAGCACCCAAGTCTTGGTGTCTACATCCCACTTTCCAATATAAGGAATTAGGGATTCTTAGAAAAGTGTTTGATTTGAGGGCTAGGGTGAGAATAAAACACAAGATGAGCCAGAAGCTTCTCATGATCCAGGAAAGGAAGGACATGCTCGAAAAATATGGGGATGTGTTGCTAGGACAAAGTAGCCAATCTACAGCCAAAATGGAAATGATTTCATAAAATAATAAACAGCAATTATATTAGATTATAACCCATAGAACTAAATAAATATCCATGAATCCGTACTAATATAAATAAATAACTGAATAAATGCATGGGGTAGAAGGGACAGCTCTTCCTTAGAGAAGAATTCCAAATAATAACTGTAAAGTTACTTAAAATACAAAGTTGAAAAAATGAGTGAGGACCACACAAGTGAAAGGGTAGTGGGTACAAGAGAGAAAATGGAGAAAGGCATGTTTGAAGTCCTCTGAGAGGTGGGAATGGAAGAGAGTTCAGAATGGTTAGACAGAGCAGGGAGGTAGAGCATGTTTTGTTTTGTGTTTTAAAAAACTATAATGGAAAAATCACCATTTCTTATTTCAAGTCACTAGTTTAAAAACCAGAGGTCCATTCAAATAGCCCTGGGCTGTGCGGGCCTCCACCAATGCTAAGGCCGGTTCTGGAGCTCTGAGCATCACCTCCAGGATTTGCTCTGGGTGTTTTAAAAGAGTAAATGAGTGTTTGGCCAGGGGCCAAAATGAGGAGAGCCCTGGAGAGCCTGAGGCCTATATCTCAGAGACCTCACATACACCTTAAATAGGGAAGTCAAATCTCAGAGTTGCCTGAGTGAGCATGGAAGTAACACAAGGGGGTTAGATTTTGCGGTCCAAATATTGAATGGCATCTATTATGGTGGTGAAGCCGTCCATGCACTAGGCCTGCATGGGTCAGGTCACTGGGCCACATGTTACCTTAAGCAGAACTCAAGTGGGTCCTTGCTATATTTGTCTTCAGGATAATGACCAACTCCCCTTTCTGCTCGCTATACAATTTTGTAGATACACTAAGATATCTGACAGGTTTGGCAGCCATTCTACCTCTAAAGTGACTCAGGATATCCCATTGTCTATTAGAGTTAACTTTATAGTTTAATTCTCATAGGCAATCTTGTTTTCGATCTAGTCAGCCATCAACATAGACATGGTGTCCATGACCTCAACCACCTCTCTCTCAATCAAAGGTATTTGAAATGAACAAAATGTTGAGGCACCTAGCTGTGAAGCTGAGCTATAGCATGGTGTTGAGGTGTGAGGGTGGCAACTGATGTGTCTGTGTTCCCACTGAGAGCCAGGGTTCCTCCAGCAACTGTGAAATCAGGGACCTTGTGATCAGAAGGCCTGAGCTTGGCTCCTGGTGCCACAATTGCCAGCTGCATGGATTTAAATTAACCACTAAGCCTTATGGTTTGTTTTTGTGTTTTTTTTTTCCATCTGTAAAATGGGGATAATGATAATACCTGTCTCACAAAATTACCTTCAGGATCAATTGAGACATTATTGTGAAAGTGTTTTTCAAAGGGTAAAACAGTTCACAAATGTTAAAGTTAATTTCACTGTCCCAATACAATGAAACGTGGCATTTTTTAAATGTAAAATCTAAAAACATTTTTAAATGTAAAAAAAATAAAAGGCACACATTTTAGATACAAATAATTTCAGTAAAACAATCTTTTTTTTTTTTTTTTTTTTTTTTTTAACCTAAAACATATTTTCCAGCACTTAGCTATGTGGTCAGATGTTAGACGCAGTGGATTCCTTTCCATAGTGTCCTTAGCTGTGTGAGCCCAGTCTGGTTGCCAGGACCATAAAAACAGAAGGCTGTTGATCATTAGTCTGTATTACATAGCACTTGGGCATCTCACTTGGAACTTGCTTTTTAACTTGTTTCAAGAGGTGGCGCTTAGAACTGAAAAGAGTATTGTATGCCTGAATGAGTGCACCAAAACACCAGGCCAGACTGGGGTGTGGGCACCCACTTATGTGTGCAACTGCCTTTTTACCTAATTAATCCTCTCCTTGCAAGCCTGAACGCGGCCTGTGAACTCCACATTCCACTGGTAACTGAACTCTGGGTCCTGCAAAACCTGGAGGCTTTAATGGAGCGTTCTTTTTTCAAGGCCCTTGAAGCAATGATATCTAATGGAGCAGAAGCAAAGAGAAAATGCCCTGAGCTCTGGTAAGAACAGTTGATTTCCATCACAGCTCTGGTGCTGTCACTCTCCTGCCTAGAAAGCCTGGAGGGCTCCCCTCCTGGACAGAGTCCAAACTCTTCTCAACCAACCCTGGTCTCCTCTTTCCACACACTCAGACCACTCCCACCCTCCTCTCCCCCCCACCCCCTAAATCTCTGGGCCTGTGCTTCTCAAAGTGTGGTTTGTAGACTGACTACCTGTAAGAAAATAAACTGGCAGTGTTTGTTTAAAATACAGATAGACTTGCTGGATCTCCGAGCTACTGAATCAGAATTTCTGAGTGTAGAGACCTCAGGAATCTGCATGTGAAAACTAGCCATTAGCAATTCTTATAAACACAAAAGGTGGGAGACACTAGTCTAGCCACACTTAACAACCACTCTGTTCCTTGAAGTCAGCGTGCATTTTATGTCACAGTCCCCTCTGCCCTACTTATCTTCTCTGCACAGACTCACTGTCCTTTGCTGAGCACCTTCTGTCTGCCAAATGCAGCCCATAGCTCAAGGCTGCAAGGCCCAGCTCACACGTTTGGATTCCCTGATGCCTCCCTGAGCCCTCTCAAACAAGCAACAAAATTAACTGAATATCTACTAAGTAGCAGGTTCAACATGCAGAGAGGAAATAGGAATAAACTAGATTCAGTCTCTGTCCGCAAGATGCTGTCAGAGTGACAGAGACCTCATGTGTCCCTGCCTCCAGCCTCTCACAGGAGAGACTAGACTCTCAGAACCACAGCACTGGAGGAGAAGGAAGTGGCGGCGCCCAGATGGGGAGGCTCCTCCTGGCATTAACCTGCGCGGCACCTTTATACCGAGTTCACTGTGTGCCAAGCCAGCAGCCTTTTTCTTTCAGAAACATCTCTCACGGAGGGAACATCAATGTGCTTTTTTAATTGGTTTGATTTGGGTACAAGTTTTACGGAAAGTAAAACTGAGGCTCTGATACATTACATCTTCTCTAGGTCTTCGAGTAAGCTTGTGGCAGAACTGAGTACCTGCAAACTTCTCCAAGGGCGGGCTGGCGTGGGGCGCACACACAGCAGGCCCTCACCACGCGTGCACCGAGTGCAGGAATGTGCAGTGAATGATCACTCTGCTTCATAATCTAAAACAATGATTATTGCTTTAGCCTAGAGCTTGAGTCTCTTGAATGTCCCTTGCATTCTGGAACTTTGGGTTTACCCATTTTTTTTTATTTTTTTTACTCCTTTGTTGTCTTTTCTGATTTTTAGCTTTAATTTGTCAAACTGTGTTTCCCCCCTAATTTTGCAAATTATTATTTTTTCTTCCTAGGTTTGTCATTTGGTACATTCAAAGTTTCTTCTTCTCCTCTCACCTATTTCCTTCTTCTCCCCCGCCCCCCATCCCTCCCTCCCTCCCTGTGTCCCACATGCTGAGTATGAATGCAGGCAGGGCTAATGGGCGGAACCGGTGTCTGCGAGCCCTGACAGATGCACTAGACTAGTGACTAGAGACAGCGGCAGTGACAAGAGGCAGCTCTGACGGCTGTCAGGAACCCCTCAGAAACACTGAGGGGAAACGTTTGCTAACCCCCTCCTGGCTCCAGGCCCCCAGGCCCCACAACAGGATCATACCTAGAAAAGCCAAAGGAGAAAAGTGGTGAAACTAGAAAGTCTCCTTCCCCTCCTGGAACCCCATTGCAGACACTTTCCCCAGAGCCCCAGTTCTCTGGCTCTTTACCTGAAAGGCCCTGGCTTAAAACTGTCAGTGGCCACAGACCCTGGAGGGAAGACTGTGTGACCTGCTTCTGGCTTGCAAAGAGAATGAGCGATGGGAAAAAAGATCACTTTAGTGCTGCTTCTAATCCAACACCCAGTGTGGGCACATATGCACACATGCATGTGCATAAATATATAAACACATGTACATGGAGCTTTTATTTCCCCTCCAGGTACATCCAATTAGAAATGATTTGCCTAACGCAGAGAGTGTGGGTACACAGGACAAGAAATGGCACTTGGTTTGTTACCTAGTGGATCTGGTCTACTAAACACTACAAATATTTACCCAGAGTGACTTAATTAACCAAACAAATAATGATTGATACACTTTGTGTCGAGAAGATATAATGATCAGGACAATTCCCAGTATTTATGCATGTTTACTTTTTGTTTGGTCCCCCTGGACTTACTCCATCTCCCAGACCCATCGCCATTCTGAACGCCTCCACGCTGGTCACTGCTGGGCTGTTTGGACAGTGATGGCCTTCCTCGTTTCATAGGGCTGCAGCCTAGTTATTTAACCATCGCTCCACTGCGGTCTGTCTCTGGCTCTCCTTCTCTCACCTCGGTGTTTGGTCTCTCCAGCTCCATTATCCAGGTAGGTGGGGGCCCCACCCAGCTCACAGCTGACTGTTGGGGTCTTTTGAGATAATAAAGGCTGGGTTTCTAAACAGTCTTAGTTCAAATGCTCACTACTTCTTGAGAGCCTGAATTTCAGCCCTTTCCCACTAGCACTTTAGCACAAATTCGTTTATTAGATTTATCTGGCTGATACTAAGGTGATAGGTTGTAGGGCTTCAAAGTTTCCCTAGAAAAAACAAACTAGTAAGAACATCCAATCACTTACCAAGTAATGTTCTAGTGCTATCGTTTGCCAAGCACTAAATGCAGTGGTCTGCAGTGCAACCTTAGAAAAAGGCTTAAATAGAGAGAAAAGCAAATTCAGTAATTTTGCTTGAACGAATAATTTCTGAATTCTTATTATCTGCCAGTCACTCCGCTTGGTCGTAAAGACATGAGGCAAAGAAGGCAGGTCTGTGCCCTCAAGAAGCGCATACAGGCCTTCAGTAATATGCTCTGAGAGGGCTCAGCTACTGTTCTGGGAGAGCCCAGACTCGGGGGATTGGGGAAGAAGCATGGGGGGGAGGTTGAAAAAAACCATTGAAGTCTCCCAGAGACTTCATAACACCTTAGGTAGGTAACTAAGGAGGTTAGCTGTGGTGTGAATAAAGGGGAAAATAAAAATAAGATTTCCAGCTGCAGAAATAGGAAATAGGGACATTCTAGAAGGAAGAAGCAATCTGATGAATGACATAGAGATAGGACTGCTCACGGGAGACATTACTGAGAATTTTTAATGCTAGGCAAATTTTAGTAGTTTTTTTCAGTCATTAAGGAGCATTACAAATTTTTGAGCAAGAAATGGACATGATTTATGTTTTATGGAAGATGAAAGAGACATAAAGCTCGAGTGACTAGTTAGGTAGTTTCTGTAACAACTTAGGTGATCTGAGAGTCAGAACTAAATAGTGGACATGGGAATTAAGAGAATAGGTGAATATGAGAGACATTAATTTCTAATTGATGTGCATTATAGGTAGCAGTAAAAACATAATTGAGTGAGGCTTTAGCGAGTAATGATATTAAGATAGAAACCTCTGGCTCGAGATGGTTAGTTGTGCACACACATTTATGTCTTCCCTCCCAAAAATATATTAAATGAAACTAAAGGAATAATTTAAAAGTTATCAATACTCTTTGACCAAGATAGAAAGAAGGGGGCATCAGGATACAAGGTATTTCAACATATTTGTGGAAGACTAAAAGTAGATGAAAGAGTAGCGACTGATGGAGGAGACAGAACTGAGAATATACCCAGAGATGGCTGCGGCCAAGGAGGAAGCTGGTCTGTCCTGCAGAGCCCCGGAGAAGCTTGAAACCTCAGGAGAGAGGCCAGGGCCTAAACACAGGGGAAAAAAGCAAGAGTTATACATATAACAGTCAACTTTCAACACACACCCACCACCTGTGTGCAAAAACGTGACGCAGTCAGCTATACACCTACAAATAGAAGCAGGGAGGCATCTACCCTAAAGGAACAGAATAGGCTATTTGGGGGAAAGCCAAAGGAACTGCTGTGGAAGTTGGCCCCTCTTGCATTTGGGGGTCTCAAAGCATAATGCCCTGTTTACTGTCCCCTTGCCCTTCCGATCTGCTCCACCTATATACACAGAGCTCACAGTATGTCTACCTGTTGCTTTATATTCAAATATGAATGTGAACCAAATATTTTATAATATGAGGGAGAAATATGAAGATAAAACTAATATGAAAAGATTGGAAGTAGGAAAAAATTTAGAGAATCAAAATAGAACTGTCAAAAGAACCTGTAAGTCTTGTTTATGAATGCCATGATTTTGCAAATCTTTTTGAGAACACAGTAATTTGTAATAGCTTAACTAAAACAAGAACAGGATGCTATTTTAAAAACACTTAAAATTATGACTGCCTGAAAAATAAAATAATCTTAAATAATCTTAAATTTCTCTTCTGAGTTGGAAAGTAAAATATAGAGAAAATCTCCCAAAAGTATAATTAAAATGGAAAAATATCCTTGGATGAGGATTAACAAAAAAAAAAAAAAAGAAGAAGAAGAAGAAAAGAAAGAAAGAAAGGAAAAGGGCCCAGCCAGAGTGGATCAATTGTTGAGTGTCCTCCTATGCACCTAGAGGTTGCCAGTTTCATTCCGGCTCAGGGCCCGTACAGCACTACAGCATGTACAGAAGGCAACCAACTGATGGAAATTTCTCTGTCACATCGATGTCTCTCTCTATCTCCCCCCTAACCCCCTGTCTTCTCTCTAAGCATGTCCTCAAGTGAGAATTAAAAAAAAAAAAAAAAAACAGGAATAAACTTGCTTTAAACAAAGAAAGAAAAAGGGAGAAAAAATTATAAAAGAAATTTAAAAAAGAACGTCACAGAACTGAAGGACATGAGTCTTCACATTTAAAGGTCCCTTTGAGTACCACAAGGTGACTGGACAAGGTTCTCACCTAGACACCTATTTGTGAAATTTTAGAACATCAGGCAGAATAGAAGATCCAAAAGCTTATAAGAAACATAAACCGAACACTTACGAAAATTGGCAAGCAGACTAGAATCAGCATCAGATCAGATCTCTCAACAGAAAATAACTGAATATAGAGAACAATAAAGCAATACCCTCAGATTATGAGAGAAATTATTTTCAACCTATTCTGCACCCTTTCTAACCATCAATTAAGTATGACAGTTGAATGAAGACATTTTCAGATGCAAGAAATCAAAAGGTTTACCCCCATATACATTTTTAATTGATTTTTTAATTGATGTAATCATCATGACTTGTTCCACTTTTTAAAATATGTTTTTATTGATTTTAGAGAGAGAGAGAGAGGGAGAGAGGAATATTGATGTGAGAGAGAAGCATTGATTGGTTGCCTCCTGTACCCTGACCACATCCCAAGTAGAGAACAAACCCACAACCTGGGTATATGCCCTGACTGGGAATCAAACCAATGACCTCTCGGTGCATGGGACAACACTCAACCAACTGAGCCACACTGGCCAAGGCATGTTCCACTTATTTATGCATTCGCATGTGCCCTGATCTGAGATTGGACCCGCAACCTTGGTGTATCAGGACAACGTTCTAACCAACTGAGCTACCCAGCCAGGGCTACCTCCTGTATACTTTTTTCATAAGGTGTTATTTGAAGACAGAGATAAAGAAAACAATGGATCCAAACCAGAAGGTCTGTGAAGTCCCAGTATAAAAGCTGTGCAGTGCAGATCAATAAAGCAGCCAGTCTAAGCTAAAATAGGAGGGCAAGTCTAGAAGAAATATCTTCCATAGAAAACATGAGTTCTATCAAAAGAATTAATGCTATAATAAGGAGGTATTATTAAATTCAGCTCTGACAAAGGCAAATAAAAAACAGGGGAGTCAGCTGGTGTGGCTCAGTGGTTGAGTGTCGACCCATGCACCAAGAGGTCTCCGGTTCAATTCCCGCTCGGGACACATGCCCAGGTTGTGGGCCCAATCCCCAGTGGGGGGCATGCAGGAGGTGACCAATCGATGTTCTGTCTCATTGAGGTTTCTATCTCTCTCTCTCTCCCTTCCTCTCTCTCTAAAATAGAAAATAAAAATAAAAAAATTTTTTAAAAAGAAGGGAACCCCTGCCTAATTCTAAAGGCAATTAGAAAAGCCAGGAAAAATCAAACAACTAAAAGGCAGTGAAATGTAATCATCATGAGGCATTTGGTACTGTAGTGAACAATTATTACATAGCCATAATAATGTTAATATAATTTATCGATTTTAAACTTTTAAGGTCAATCTGTAGATAAACAATGGAAGACAATTTCATTTGAAGACTAGAATATACATGTTTCCACCAACCTTAACAACGTACAAGTAAATGTGCAGAAGACAGAAGTGGGGAGACGGAAAAAGGTAGGGGTGCTAATATCCCAAAGTGGGGAGTCAAGTGGGCAGTCTGCAGATGACAGAGCTATACACAAAGGAATATTTTAAATTTATAACAGAAATAAACAGAGGAACTCAAAATAGGGGAAGAGGTAGTGATCTAATTTCTCCTCTAGCATAGCAGGACGTTTTCCTGCCACCAACACGACAGGGTCTTCTGGATCCTAGGGCACCAGAGGCGGGGCTGCTTGCACTACAGCCTGGCCTGCTGCAGAGCCACAGGCAGCTTCTGTGTGCCCCAGGGTACAGACTGAAACAGTGGAACGTGTGGCCTCTACAACCTAGACAGGCCTATCAGCCAGTCGGCCTCCGAATTGTGCCAGGGAATGCTAGGTACAGCAATTTGTCTTTTACTTTGGAAGGGCTTTCCCAGTGTGTCCTTGATCACTGGATCCCTAAAAACTTCCAAGAAGTGGTAGATGCCTGAATATTTGTAGAGTTTATCTTCCATCTTCTGGAGCACGTGCACCAAGACCTTCAGGGAACTAACTGCCTGTTGCTTTTCCTTCCTCATCAGCACGGTCAGCCGTGGAAGGTGCGATGCCCTTCGGGATGGCCTGGAAGTCTAGATCTCTTTTGGCTACACAGTATTATGACAGAGCTACTATAGCCCTCAGGCAAACTGTAAATGAATACTGCTGTCCTTTCACATGAATGCAAACTGTTTCTGATTCTTTCTCACTGGGATTGAAAATAATAAATTCACCAGATCAATGGCCACATGAATCTGTCCTAGGAAAGATTCTGGTCTCCCAGCCACTGCAGTCAGGGCTACGACCTGGCTGTCCTTGCAGCAGTCTACAGTCATCTTCAGCATCCACGCAGTTTCTGCAGGGATCAGAGCAGTGAATTAAATGGACTACCACTTCTGTGTCCTTAGGTCTTCAAAATGGTCAGTAATCTCTGTTACACTCCTTCCCTGGGATTGATACTGGTTTTGATTTACTATTCTGGCCCGGCATTAGAGGTATTTGGGGGAAGTTTCAGAGGTTTCCATTTTGCTTTCTCCACTATAATAAATCTACTCAGCAGGCTGAGGACCCCAGGAGGGGTTACCCCAATTGCAAGCATATCATTTCCAATTATACACTCAGACACTGGGGAAATGACCATTTGGTGTATCCACAGATGCAGCAGGCCCACTGTGTGCCAGACTTTGGCCAGGACTCATTATTACTTGTATCCCATAGTCTCACATTCTAATGAGGGTAGGGGAAACATTATGGTGCTTTGGGTCTCCAGGTATCAATATCTAGTCAGATCCTGCATCCAACAGTCCTCAAAATGTCTGGGTATCCACATTTCTGCAGTATACAGTCACTGGAGTAAATGGCCATAGATCCCTTGGGGGAAGGATAAAGGGAATGATCACTGTATATATTTGCTACAATGTCACATCTGATTCACTGGGTTCAAGATCTGAAAATAGGCTTAGGTCTGGGAACTGAGCAAGAGATCTTGACTTTTTATTAGGGTGACTGTCCTCAGCCTTCTGTTCCTTTATTCTTG
The DNA here is from genome assembly GCA_030848825.1 of Tadarida brasiliensis. NCBI lineage: Eukaryota > Metazoa > Chordata > Mammalia > Chiroptera > Molossidae > Tadarida > Tadarida brasiliensis. The sequence continues at coordinate 69,749,330 of CM061260.1, forward strand.
ACTTTTCTTACTATAGGTGTTAAGAAGCATCTTTTTTGGCTGCCCATCTACTTTGGCTTGCTCATCCTTTATCAAGTCCAACACCTCCCCAGACCACTTATGCTGGGATTTAACCCCAGTTATTGGCCAATCATCCAGGAGAGGAGTTGGAGAGCAGCTCTTGAGAAGGTGTGTTTTCTGGGGGAGGGATCTCTGCAGCATCTTCCAGCACAGGGGAAATGCTGCTTCTAACTAAGGAGTGAGCCACCTGTGCAAACTCTGAAGGTCTAAGGAAGTGGTTCGTGTAGAATCAACGTCTTCAGGAACATCCGTCCCGACGATCCCATGTTTCAGGGTCCTAGTATTTTGCAGGGAGGGCCCTGATTTTAGCATAGCATACCTGCCGTTGTTGGGCACGCAAATGTCTCTGGAGCTCTGCATCTTTAACTATGAGATTTGTCTTTGCTCATTCTGCTCTTAGCTGCATCTTTGTAAACTACCAAAGAGACCTTCTAGCACTCACATTTAGTCCTTAACTGCTTGCCAATGGCTTTCTTTCACATTAGCTCTCTGCACGGAGTCAATACATCTTATCAGTAACCAGGAACTTCACTGTCTTTGTAGATAGTTTCCCCCATAGTTTTGCAAATACCTGGTGCACCACACCTGTCGTGGCACCTCCCTCCACAGAGGTTTCACCCCCTATACAATCTTTAGCAATTGGACCACCACCGTGTGATCACCTCTGCCACACACATCACTTATGATGGTGTCCTCTTGGCCCACTGGTCTCTATGGAGTCAGCCTCAGAACCCTATTGACTGCCTCTATCTTGGACCACTCCTGGCACCACTGTGTTAGCTAGGTCCTCTGGTGAACAGATGTCAAGACAGGATTACATGTGCAAGAGATTTATTGGGGAAGACCTGTGAGGGAAAATGCGGAGAGAGACAGAAGAGGCTGTGAGGCTGTGTCTCCTCTGCGATGTGAAGGTGTGTGAAGGAAGGAAGGTTGGGCAGAAAAAAATCTTAGATGAAGTATAGTATAGGGAAGCTTTAGAAAAGCTGATGGGCAGTTTTTGAATGAAAGTTGTCTTTCTGAGGAGCCTCACTTCTCCCAAGAAGTCTTGGCATCCCTGTCATGCTTAAATTGTGGTGTCTGTGCGTGGGGATGGATTCCAGAGCATGGCACCTGGGGCCGTTGGTCTCAGACACCAATGTTTCAGGCACATTTTATGGAAGCCACAGATTTTCCTTTTTACACTCTTGGATTTTTTTTTTTTTTTTTTACCATATGCATATTTTATTTAAAAAAGAAAGAAAAAGGTGATGTAAGTGTATTATCAGAGATATGGGGATGGCTACTAGAGAAAACGTTCAATAGTTATATCTGTAGAACAAGGCTAGGTTTGGGAAGGATGGAAGATGTGACCATTGTTTTTTATTATCATCTCTTTAGTACTATTTGTTTTTCAATCATGTGCATTTATGACATTGATAAGTTCCTTTATTATTAAGAAACAGAGAGAGGGACAGAAAGGGAAGTCAGGAAACATAGTAGGAGTAGGAAGATAAATTTAATTCTAAAAATAAGTTAATAACATTTATTGAACACCACGTATCACTAATCCTTGAAACATTTCCAAGAGAAGAGATAGGAAATATTATTCCTGTTTTACAGATCATGACACTGAGATTTAGGATTACATCTCAAGTTAAGGATTTTGCTAAAGGTCACACAGTTAATAAGTGGCATCAGGATTTGAATGCTGGTCTGGGCCTGTGTTCTTTCCACAAGTAAACGGGGAAGAGACAGCTGATGGATGAAGACCACGTGGGGGTGAGCCATCTCCGGATCCGTGGCCAGCCTAAACAATGCCTTGGCCCAACGGAGCTCACAAGAAGCTGAAGGGTCCAGTGTTAGTCATTGTTTAACTATATTATACACATTCAGCTTTTCAAATCTTTTCTGAGAAATCATTTCTTTCTATTCCCTTAATCATCCTTGAATAGCTTCTTATAATAAAAATACATAAAGGAAGATGCTTGTGGCTGAGAAATGGGGCCCGTCTGGGGCAGCACTGGAAGCTGGACGAAGTCAGCAGCGTGTTTTCTCTAGCGCTGGACAGAGCACGTAATACCAGCCCAGAGGGCAGCCTGCGACTCCCTTTGTTTATCTTACAGCCTGAAAAAGACTCTTTGGCGGCAAGTATAATCTTTCTTGATAAACATATTAGTTTAATGTCTCAGTTCAGTGGAGATGATCCCTGGATTGGTGATACAACCTCAAATAATCTTTTCTTTTTCTATGGTGACTTCTCCTAGATAGGCTTAGACTGTAGAGGAGAAAGTCAGAGGGGACCAGTGTCCAAAATATGGCAGTCATTGGCCTCCGAACTAGTGAAATCACAGTGTGCTATTCTGCTGCCATAGATGGGCAAGAGACTGCCAAGCAGGCAAGGCTTAGGCCTGAAGAAGCTGTGCAAAAAGAGGAGCAAAGTCTTGGGGCCAGTAAGTGTCCTGGGTAAGTTGACAGGTGCCAGGTGGAGACCACCCTTGCTCAGTTCAGCTTACTACTTACTGCTGGTGACTCTGGCACCTCCAAGCCAGGGGTTGACAGTAATAGTATCCACCTGGCAGGAGTAAATAATAAACAAATTAAGAACTTAGCAGAGTGTCTAACAAATACTCAATACATGTGAGCTATTACTGTTAAGAAACCTTCTATAAGAAAGTAGATCTTAAAAGTTTTCATCACAAGAGGAAAAAAGTAACTCTGGTGGTGATGATGCTGATTAGACTTATTGTGGTGAACCTATCACAATATATACAAACATCTATTAATTATGTTGTACCTCTGAAATTAATATGATGTTATATGTCAATCATATCTATATAAAACAAAAACAAAACAAAAAAGAAACCTCCTAGTGTACCTATTTTATTCTCCAAGGATAAATTTATGTTGATAAGACTTGAAACAGAAGAGTTTAGAATCTGTATGCAGTTAGATCCATCAATCTTTTCCTTTCTGTTTTCTTTCTTGGCTTTTTTTGCTTCTCTCTATTTTAAGGATAAGTACACACTATATTTTCTTGGAGATTTTTTTTATGGTTTATCTTTTATTTTTATTTATTTTTTTACATTTACCTTCTTTATCCATCTGGAATGAATTTTGGTATATGGTATGAGGTAAGGAAATAATTCCCCTCCACCCCCAAATAATCGATTTTCCCAAAGCTATGTATTGATTTGAGATAACACTTTTATGTTATACTGATTCTTACATATATTTGGGTTTACATATTTTGAAGCAGGTTCTATCCTAACATTTATTAATAATTTAAAGTTAATGGCTTCCCACATTGAGGTTTTCTATTTAATAGTTAACATTTTAAAATCTTATTTGAATTATGATTGCCTCTAGAATGGACTCCATGTATTGCCGGGGAGAGTCGTATAGGCCAACTTTCTAGAGAGCAGTTTGGTTTGAAAAAGTTTATCCACCAAATAAATAGTTGTTCCACTCTTAGATATTTTGCCTGAAGAAAAATAAGAAATTCAGACAAATATTTATGAAAAATGTATATTTATGTATTTATGTATACAGCTGTCTATACTGCCATTATTTGCAACAGCAGAAAGTTGGAAACTTTTTGTTATGCAAATTATATTGCATTTATAGAATGGAATCTCATTCAAACCATATTTTTGAAAGAAAATAATATAGGAAATGCATTTTTATATTAAGTGAACATGAAGTATATGTAATATCCATTCAGTTTTTAAAAATAAACTTTAGTCACAGTGTCTTTCAATTCCTTGAACAAACTCTTTCCAGCCTCAGGGACTCTGCACATTCCTTTTCCTCTCCCTGGAAGGAATTTCCACCTGTTCTTTCTAAGACTGGCTCTTTTTCATTGTTCAGGTCTCTGCCTAAATGTATCATTTCAGAAAAGCTTTCCCTAACCACCCTATCAAAAGAAGATTCAGATTCCCTCCTCAGCTAGTCTCCATGTTTAAGCATCTAATTATCCTTTCCATATGGGGAAATTCTGCCTCTCCATTTGAAATGTTCACTTCTAGAAACCTAAGACCATATTTTTTCTATTTTCTCTCCAAAGCACCCATTCCTGTGATCTAAATGCAATATGTACTGATATTGCCAAATCCACTTTTCCATTTCCTAAGGGTTTTAAATCACCTTTATGTCCTTAAAACAATCCACATACAAAAGAATAAAACTGGACCCTTATTTTACACCTCTCAAAAATTAAAGACTGAAATGGAAGACCTGAAACCATAAAACTCCTAGAACATAGAAAAAAAGCTCCTTGGCACTGGTCTTGGTAATAATTTTATGACTACAACACTAAAAGCACAAGCAACAAAAGCAAAATAAACAAGTGGAACCACATCAAACTACAAAAGCTTCTGCACAGGGAAAGAAAACTGTCAACAAAACGAAAAGGCAACCTACTGAATGGGAGAGAATATTTGCAAATCATACATCTGGTATGGAGTTAATACCCAAAATATATAAGGAATGAATAAAACTCAATAGCTAAAAGAACAAATTCAGTAAGAAGGAATGTGTGAAGATGGTCAAAGGATACAAACTTCCAGTTACAAGATGAAGAAGTTCTGGGGATCTAATGTACAGCATAGTGGCCATAGTTAACAATACTGTATTGTATATTTGAAAGTTGCTAAGAGAGTAAATCTTAAAAGTTCTCACCACACACAAAAGAATTTAACTACATGAGGTGAGTTAACTGACTGTATTGTGGTCATTTTGCAATATATACCTATATCAAACTATTACATTGTACGCCTTAAACTTACACAATGTTATATGTCAATTATATCTCAATAAAGTGTGTTGGGGGAGCAGACATTATTACCAGGAGGAACTAGGCACAGGAATAAGTAAGTTGCTGGTTATGGAACTCAAGGCAGATATAAAATATGAAAGAGTGAACGTATTTCCAGAGGGTGTATGTCAACAGCCAGGGCCCCCTCTACCATCTGTATTGCTTTAAATTCATGAGAAAAGGAGGATGAGTGTCTGGAGAGAGTGAAGTCAGGCTGGGAATCAGAGCCAGATGCAGCTTCCCTTCTAGGTAGATGGGGCCCTAGATAATTGGACCCAGGTGCCTGGGGGAGGGGCCCCAGAGCTTTCAAGGTGTAATCAAGCCTGCTTAACTTACGATTACAAACAGCATGTGTCCTTCACTTGTCAGAATCTGGGCCTCACATATGACAGGAATCTCCAGTCCCTCCCTTCAAACTAAATTCCTCACATCCCCCTGCTGTTTCCTGCAACCAAGTTTCCATGGCTTTTGTTCTTCCTGCTACCTAAGAGGACTCCAGAATCAATCAGGTGAATCTCCAACCCATGAGACCCAGTATCAAGGATTCCTGAAGTGGAGCTCCAAATAGGCAAAGAGATGGAGTCCAGGCCATCTACACAGATGGGATTTCCCCATAGAAGTCCTTGTGCGACACCAATTCACGGAGCTCATCCACCTGACAAACTCTGCAGTGAATGCCAAGGTCACAGCATAAGGCTTGGCCTATGGAAATCACACTACGAACTTATCATAGACGCCGCCTGACATTCACAATTACACACTTTGCAATCTTGACAGTTTTGACCAACCTTCAGGACCCATTGAAATGCCAGTCTTTTATTTTCCCAAATTTGAATTTCCTGTGTGTGGAGCTAACCCACAAGGGCTAATGATTGAATTAAATCAACTGCTCAGTATCCAGATTTCAAAGCAATTTTGTGTATTTTCTCATATCATATGGGCAGTGATATAAACTGTTCTTTGGGGACAGAAGGGACTCTTAACATTTCACTTACACCCTACTATAATTTGTGGGGGAAATTATACGCTATAGAGATATGTACAAAAGTCAAGATCCATGAGAAGATCCTTTTGATTTTCACGGGTCTCTTATAGTCCTTGCTTTTAACTCTTCCCCTAGGCTCTAAAATAGAGCAAGATAAATTCCATGTCCTCACACAGACAAGGTTAATTTAGTGTCTTCAGGCTATCAGAGAGGGTCATCAAGAAGCTTAGAAAAGTATCCATTTCACAGACCTTAGCCACAGAGGTGGGCAAACCTACGTGCCCTCAGGCTGTGTCCACGGGTTCACCTTCCCTACACTCAATGAAGGAAGCTCCTACTGCAGCCTGCTGGGGGTCAGCTATGGGCACTCCAGGGCAGGCCTCCAAGGACCCTGCCCCACACCCCAGGTGGGAGCGGTTAATGCAGGGCTTCCTCCCCAGTGGAGAGTTAATTGGAAATGTTACACTTCAAGAGGAAAAACAAGAGTAATGGAAAAGGCATCTGTGTGTGACCAAAGCCCTAACTGAAAACAGGCTTTCTCTTCTCCCAATCTGGGAAACCAGGGAGGAGAAGCAGCCAGGGAGAGAGCAAACGTGGACGCTTATCTGGGGATGGAATGCCGTGGGGGATATGTGTGTAGAGGGGAGGCATGTGAGGGGTTTGGGAGATTTGGGGGACAGAAGGAAGACTGGTGTGAAGAACCTGGAATAAAGCAAGGCTATAGTGGGGGGTAAAGTAGAAAAGGGGTTTTGAGACTCATTCCTTTTCTACTTTCTTTTGGGGTTGTTAGGGAGAAGGAGGGAGTGATAGAGATAAGATAAACTGGGGTTTTATCTGGTGGCCTCTGAGGAAACTGGGGCTTTTGATTGATGACTTAAGTAATTCAACAAATACATACTCAGCACTGGGTTGTATGTCCTACTCGTCCTATCCGGATAAACCAATCCCCTGCTTCTCTTGGCTGCCCTTTTATTAGCCTCTGCCATACAGCCACACTGACCTTATTTTTACAGACAACCATTTTTTTCTCAAACCAAGCTTTTGGGGACTCTAAATCCAAATATTGGAAATGGAGACTCCTGGCGTGGTATTAATCTTGTCTGTGTAAGGACATAGACTTTACCTTGCTCTGGGCCAAGTCTATTGTTTTTAAACCCAGTAGTTCTATAAGCTTTTTCCGAGCCCATTTTGACTAGAAATGGTACCCGGCACTGGAAATAAACAAAGACATAGTCACTTTCCTCTAGTTACTTTCCTCAAGTCCCCAAATGAGCAACTGGGATACAAGGTGATAGAAAGCATCACGAAATCCCAGAAGAAAGGCACCTGTCTCAGTTTTAGGAGAGGTGGAAACTTCTTGAAGATAACATTTGAACTGATTCTCGAATGGTAAGTGGCAGTTGCAGACACAGAAGAGAAAGAAGGGAACTTGGAGATAAGAGACTTGGTTCACATCCTAGCACTGCTTCTTCCAAATGGGGAAGCCTAAGTTTGGTTATCTATCTATTGGCTCTAGTAACACCTACCACACTGGGAGGTTATGAAGATTATAAAATAACTACAAGGTGCTATATATAGTCCAGCCTTCTGGTGTCTCAGTCCCAGTGGCCTTCATCTACATCATCTTCTCCATCAGTACCCTCCTGAGTGACCAAATTGCAAACCTCTCAGTGCTCAGCTGCTCAGCCTCTAAGATCTCAAATAATGAATGTCCCTGTGCCTTATGCTCTCACCTTCTCACCTCTCTCCCACTCATGCCAATGCCAAACTGGCCCTGTACCCACTTTGTGAACTTTAGTCCCTTGATATTCCCCTACTCAGTTCATCTGTCCCTATGACTTTGTTTGCCTTCCTTCCCATGTGAGAGCCAATGGTCAGCCAATAAGTCATTCTCTCTGGTCTTGTCCACCCCCTTGCCTCTTGGCTTCCGCTACACATATCCCCAACCCATGCTCAACTACACTGTCTTCTCTAGATTCCTGCTCCTGGCATTTGAGAATGCTGGAGAAAATCCAGACTGTATAGTTCCATTACACTGCACAGTTCCAATCACCACTGGGCCCTCGCTACTTTTACCTTTTTATTTCTTTCTTTAGAAATAACTCAGTGTATGTAAAGCCTAGCGCTTTGCCTGAACACATAGTAGGAGCCCCATATGTTCACTTCTCTTTCCTTCCCCCCTGATTCCTTATCACATTATCAAGGGTTCCTAGTCCAAACCTTTTCCATTCTTCTCACATTTATGATTTCCTTCAGCCCTATGCTTTTGCTGTCTTGCACAAGCTCATTCCATTTCCTAATTCTCAGCTTACAAGTAATGATTCAGAACACATGGTCTCAATCAGCTAGCTTGGTCTAGTCATGTCTCTAAGCCTCAGTTTCTTCTTCTGTAAAAATTAAATTATAATATAGATTATAAAAAGTACCCATGCCATTGGGCTGTTCAGAGGATTAAATGAAATAACATGTAGTAAGTACTTAGGATAGGATCTTTCACATGGCACGCACAATAAACGTTAGTTGCTATGACAAGTAATGATACTTTTTGATGCATTTAAAGCTTTTTTATCTTATGTCTCTCAGAGAAATAGAGTTGTCAAGCACAAACTTGTGCTTCAGTCTATCCTCTCCTGATCCTTAGAAGACCTTCCTCTACCTTGAACCTCTCTTAGTTCTTCAATCTCTTCTTTTCCATTGGCTTCTACTTCTGAATCCATAAACATGTCAAGTCTTCCATATCTTATTTATTTATTTATTTATTTATTTATTTATTTATTTATTTATTTTTAATCCTCACCTAAGGATATTTTTCCATTGGGGGAGGGAGAGAGAGAGACATTGATGTGAGAGAGACATATCGATTGTTTGCCTCTGGCATGACCCCAACCAGGGTTGGGGATTGAACCTGCGACCTTTCTTTCGTTCTGGGGGCCAATACTCAAACCGCTGAGCCAAACCGGCGAGGGTGAGGCTTCCCTATCTTAAAAAAGTAACAAATTAAGTACCATGTCTCACCTCTTCTATCTCCTCTAACTTTCAATATCTATTCCTCATTTACTGTCAAACTTATCCAATTGGTATTTATAATACTAGTATTTCTCTTTATCACCTCCCTACCTCATGCTCACCCATAAATCCCTTGACATCTGGCTTCCACTTTCATAGTCAACAAAGCCACAAACAGCTTTCTTAAAGATCACTGACCTTTTGCCAACCTTGGTCCTCAAATCATCTCTGTGGCACCCTTTGGTGCTGGCTCCCAGTCTTTAAGAAACTCTCCTCCTGTGGCCTGCTCAACTCTCTTCTCTCCTGGTTGTGCTCCCTCTCCTCTGACCACTCATTTCTGTTTCTCTGGCTCCTCTTCCTCCTAAACATCCTTGAACATAGATGCTTCTAAGAAGCAGACCTCAATCTTTTTTTCTTCTTCTTGCTTTGCATGGTCTCCCTGGGCAAACTCATCTGCTTCCATGACTTTAACAGTCACCTCCCTGGTAATACCTCTCAAATCTTTATCTCATTGGCACAACTACTTGGAAAAACACTTTGGCATTATTTCAAAGAGTTGAACATTTGTGTGCTTTATGACCTAGCAATTCCACTCCTAGGGATAAGCCCAAGATTAATTCTTATACATATGCACCAGGAAACACATGAAAAAATGTTCATAGCTCACTGTTCAGAATAGCAAAGAAAAACTGAAAACAACTCAGATGCCCAATGACAATAGATAAATTGTGTATTTTTATACACTATTATACAGTAGTAATGATATTCAGCCACACATAACATGTAGGAATCTTAGTGACATAATGTTGAGTGATAAAAGCAAGTTCCAACAGACATTATAGCATAGCCTCTTTATAAAGTTAAAAAACAAGCAAAATCAATCAATTTATTTTTTAGAAAAGAATATATATGTAATAAAACAGAAAACAAACTAAAAAAATTATAGAGAAATCGCGATCATGGTTTCCTCTGAGGTAGAAGGATCTGGGTGAGCACTTGGGTAGGTACAGGTTATTGGTAACGGTTCATTCATGTGCTGGGCTTCGGGTTTATAGTGTTCATAGTTATTAAAGGTAAAATAAATAAGATAGGATCATGCATATATCAATTATGAAGGAAATACAGTTCAAGCTCCCTCCTAAACTCCATTCCTGTTTTTCTAACTCCTTACTGGCATCTTCAATTGATTATTTCATTAGCTATTAAAACTCAAAATGTAAAAAATTGACTTTATATTCATCTTCAAATTTGCTCAGTCTCCTTAATCCCAAGTGTTTATAAATGACCTTCACCTCCTCCAAGGCAGTCTGCCTTATGCCTAGACATTTCAAAGACTCTTTGTTTCCCCTTAATTCAGCTACTTGCCAGCTCTTACATTAATCCCCAGTAAGACGCATCTAGGCAGTGGCAGAGCCACAATTCTCACCCTATGGTTTGTTGCCACAGCCGACACTTTTAATCACTTGAATACAGGTGATAGTGGAACTAAGTGACCCCTGAGCAATGACTTCTGGCATTGAGGCCTGAGGGTTCATCTGCCCTTCCCTGGAGGGTAGTTGAGCACCAATTTGCTCTTCCCATAGCCCCCACCTTCTTTTGAGCTCTTGCCTCTCCACATTCAGGCTGCTGAGTACCCAGACCCACCCCCTAAAGTCCTGCCCAGTGTTCTGGCTTGACAAACTTTGCCAGGCCTGCTGGATAGCTCTTAAGGCCACCCTGTAGGGAGGAGGGCTACACTAGGCTCAGTGTTGATGGGAATAAACAGCTCTTGTGAGCAGCTGGGCCAGATGGAATCGCTGGATTTTTTCTTTTCTTGAGACTTGCTGGGCAGCAATCTCTAAGAGCAACCATAGAGTACAGCCTCAATGGGATCCTATAGCAGCAATGGAGAGGATTGGCTGGGGCCAGGAGGGAGGAAGGAGATCCCAAGCACAGCCTCAACAGCCACTTCTCTGCCTGGAGAAGTGATTATTCCTAATAAGGACACAGCAGTTCCTGTTTACAGTTATTCCAAACATCCCTCACGCCACAGCTCATTGCAAAATACATGCCAAGGAGCAGCAACCTTTTCTGTTTAAAGACTTCTGACTTTACAGCCGGTCTGCAACCTTGCCGGATTCTGGCCTCTGCTCCCTTATAGAGTAGGCACATTCTCTCCATGCCTAACGTAATTTCTCTGCCCTCTTTTTCTTTTTTTGTGTCTACCCACATGGCTCCCATTGTGGGCAAAGAACACCTGAAGACCCTCTGGTCAGATCATTAGCATTTCTTCAGATGTCCAGCTACCAAACACAGGAATTCTTCGAAATTTAAAGCAGACCGTTCCTAAGAGGTTGCCTGTAAAGGGAAACCATGTATTCAAATCCTACAGCTTCATGTGCTGGGAGAGGGAATGTTTCCTGGCTGGCTCTGCCGTCATGCATTAGGAGGCAGAGCCAGCACTGGAGATGAGGTGTCTCAGGACACAGAGGGGAGGAAAAACCTCCTTAATAAAGTTTTCTTTCTTTAGGCAGTTTGGGGAAACCTGTTGGTTTTTTTCTTTGTTTTTGCTGAAACACTAACATTAAGAATCTACAGTATAAAATATTGCTGTCTCCAGGACTGTTGTCTTCTTGAGGTTTTTAAAGAACTACTTCTTTTCCTCCTTTACTCTTCTTCTTATCCCCTCTTTACTTCCTTCATCAAAGGGACATAGCTTCCATACTCTGAGGATTGTATCTTTGACGGTAATGAAGGAATAGGAAGCTGTTACTGTACCTTCTGCGATAGGAGCCTCGGCTCTGGAGTTAGCAGGGTCTTGTGATATCAGCACTGCAGATAATTAGCTCTGGGACCTTGGACAAGGGGCAAAATTCTTACTCTCCAGTGTAGAGATTAAAATAGTTACCTCATAGAGTGGAGGTGAGAATTAAATGAGATTATGTATGTAAAATGCCTAGCATAGTTAGCATTATAATGATCAATAAATGATGGCTATTGTTATTTTTGTTACCATCATTGCCTCATCTAAATGGAACTCATTTAAGAATCTCATCCATCTGGCCCTGGCTGGTTTGGCTCAGCGGTTAGAGCATTGGCCCATGGACCAGGGAGCCCCAGGTTTGATTCCCGCTGAGGGCACGTACCTCTGCTGCAGTTTGTCCCGGCCCCGGTTGGGGTTGTGCGGGTGGCAATGAATCGATGTGTCTCTCTCACTTTGATGTTTCTCTCTCTCTCTCTCTTCCTCCTCTCTCCCTCCCACTCTATCTGAAGATAAATGCATATATATATATCTCCTCGGGTGAGGATAAAAAAAAGAATCTCGTCCATCTGAAACTCAGCCCAAAACTAGAAAGTTCAAAAAAAAAAAAGCTCCCAAATCCTGGCCAGTGTGGCTCAGTTGGATGCAGCATCCTCCCAGTCTGGCTGCGTGTGGGAGGCAGATCAATATTTCTTTCTCTCTCCCCCCCTTTCTAAATTCAATAAAAGAAAGAAAAAGGTCTCTGAGCAGCTAAAATTAGTGTCTGTGGGTCAAAACACAAACACTTTATTCACAGATGAGATTCTTATTTTGAGCCTATTTAATATCGTACATAGGACCATATCACGCTCACAGAAGGTGAGAGAAGCAAACTGAACAAGGAAGCATGTGGAGAACATTAAAGTGTGAGAGCTGTATTCTGATTATTAATAACCAGAACTATTAATAACCAGAAATAAGACACAGAATTATAACCACACATTATTCAGGGGCATTTATTTAATTATTTAAATGTATTGATTTTAGAGAGAAAGAGGAAGTGGGGGGAGAGAGAGAGAGAAACACTGATTAGTTGTTCCACTTATTCATGCATTCATTGGTTGATTCTTGCATGTGCCCTGACCGGGAGTCAAACCCACAACCTTGGCATAGTGGGACAATGTTCTAACCAAATGAACTACCCAGCCAGGGCTTATTCAGGGGCATTTAGAATAAGGCAATTTCTTGAGTGCCCACTGGGTGATGGATACTCCATTGCATTTATTGGGCATACCATTTAATCCTTACAGCAGTCCTCTGCAGTGTGTATTTTCAGGCCTGACATTACAAAGGTAAACATGGTGGTTCACAGAATTTAAGAAAACTGTCACAAAGCTAGGAAGGTGAAATGATCTCGGAGCCTGCCTGCATTTAAAGTCTACACATTTCTGAAACTCCACACTCTCCCCCAGAGAGTTTTTTTAGAATCTCTAAAGGTGCCGAGTCCATCCTCCCTCTCTCCTCCCTTCCCTCTCTTCTTTCCTTCTTTCTTCCTTCTTCTATTCGTCCACTTAACATCTGAAACAGAGTCCCCAATCTCAGGGTACTTTTTAAAAAGTTTTTATTTTGAATGATTTTAGACTTGCAAAAATAGTTTCCATGTACCTTTCTCCTAGCTTCTCCCAATGACATCATCTTACATAAGCACACTCCATTATCAAAGCAAGGAAACTGACATTGGTATAAGGCCATTAAACAGATGACAGACCTTATTTGGATTTCACCAGATTTTGCATGCACTCATTTCTCAAGGAACTTATAGTCTAGTATTTCTCTTATTATAGCATAATTTGTAATTCTCATTCCTCAAGTGAAATTAAGTTCACATATAAAAAGTTAAGAAAAAAGGTATATGCCTTTGGGAAAAATATCATTCAAAAGCACTGAAATAAAGTTTTGGCACTTAAATGAGTGAACCCTTTGCTCTTTGGTACATTTACTCTGTAAAACAATTAATTTTCCAAAGCATTCTAGATAGCCAGAGGTGAGAGTCTGTGATTTCTCTTCAGAATATGATGGAATTGGCCAAGTCCTTAAGACATGGAAATCTTGTAAAAACTTAGTCCATGTCCAAGGTGTCCATGTTTAACTGTGCAGAGATTTTCCCCACCATGTTGCTCTTCAGTTTCCAAAATGCATCAGGATGCCATATTACACAGTGTGGGTGGAATATTTGTAAGTTTGGCTGTCTCCTCAATTCCTTCCATGTGTGCCACGGAATTTAAGTGCTGGAGTCAGGCATTTCTGAATACAATTTTCCATATGTACATTCACCACTGCTCACTGAAGCACACACATCTGATCTAGTTTATTGGGGTGTGAGATTGAGGCAGGATCGTAAGAAGCTAAGAAAATTCCTTGGCAAGTGCAATGGGAAAACTGAGACACAGATAGTTAAATGGTTGAGCAATTTATAGCCAGATAATAAATTGAAAGGTCTTATCTTCCCTAACCAAAAACACTTTGGAGCAAATGGTTTACATATTCCAGACCTGTCTCCGGTCCCTCTTTGGTGACATTCTCTGAAGGTGAGACTGACTAGTGAATGACCCTGACCTCTCTATAATCTAATTTTGATGAATCAGCATAGTAAAGGACACACCTGAAAAGCTGATGAATATTCTATTCAGATCCTCCCCGAGACCTTCCCTAAAATTCCCACCTTTAAATCACAGATTAAAATCCTTAAGACAAAGGACTCAGTGCATTCTCACCCCAGACATGCCTGCGCCTCCCCTTCTTTCCTTTCCTGAGGCGTGTATCTTTGCTTTCTTTCTCCTAAGCTCGGAAGGTTCCCAGGAGACTTGCAACCAGGGGAGCAGCAGGCAGCAGCAGCTCGTCCTGGGCTAACCCCCTGAACCTGTCTCCAAGGGCACTTCTTCTGCCTCTGGGACTTACTTTCTAAAGGGCCAAGGCAGCATTGCCTAAGCTCGACTTTTCCTCACAATTCCAGAGGGCCACAGCAGCTCCACCTAGACTCACTCCTGTTGCTCTGATCCTGCCTCTTCTATCTTAAGCTCTTCCTTTTTTCACTGCCCCCAGCCTTAATAACTTACTCTCAAAATCACCTGGACTCATGTCGTGAAATCTTTCCTGCATGAAGTCAAGAACCCATACATTCCAGACCACGCTGGTGCCCACTGGGTGATGGATACTCCCCAGTCCCACCTGGGTCCCAGTCCCTTTCTGGTGACAAGATTACTCTTCTTTTTCACTTTGAGAACACTTAGAGTGATCAGAAGTGAGACAGAGTGGTCTGTGCTGATTCTGATCTGGGCATGCTCAGGCCAGGAGCGCCAACTATTTCTGCTGGTCTCCGACTGGCACAGCACACAAGAATGGAGCCCCTTCAACAACAGCTCTCATGCTCTCTCACCTCATTCTCTTCTCCTTTTTTGCTGCTAGGGGGCTATTTTTTTCCTAAAATGAACAATGAAAGGCCTCCCTAGTGACATTTTTCAGAGATGTGCAACCAGACTTAACGGGTAGGTTCCAAACTGGCCCTGGCATCTTCACTCTCAAATGCTTTTCTCTTCTGTAATCTCCACTTCTGCTAGTATCATGAAACTTTAATGGTGTCTTTAATGCTGCCTTTTCCTTTGCCCCTCACATCTGCTAAGGGCTTAGTGCTGTTGAGTCTATCTCTTATTCATCGCTCCTTGTGACCTGTCATTTCCATTCACACTCCTTGAATCTTGGGCAGGCAAGAAGGAAGCTGGCCACTCTCCTTTGCCAGGCTGTGAACTCTCTGCGGGTGAGGTCTGTCTCTTAGCCACCATTGTGGTTCTGAGACAGCTGTGCCATCCTTGACAGATGGCAGGCCCTCAGTGATATCTGAGTGGTTAACTCAGATGCAGAATATCATTCCTCAGGGACTAATTTCCCAGGCAGGGCTCTGCTCCTTTTAGGCTGGGCTCCAAGGTTGCAGAATAGGGAAAACAATGGGCAGGCAGGCCAGTGGCCTGTTTTCAGGGCCATTTTGGGCAGGGCCTTAAAAGGCAACATGGGACATCCTATGTTCTCTGCCTCATGCCCCACCCTGAGAGCAATCAGATCATTGAAAATCCATCCCATAGAATTGTATCTTTGAGCTGTGTTCTGGTGGATTTTCTTTGCCAGGTACTTTCAAACTTCAAAAGTTATCTCTAACACCCTGGGATTTATGTTTAATCTGTTTAAGAATATAATCAGGCCATAGCCAGGCATTTTGCAGGAATACACAGTGAACATGCATCTCAGGTATTTGTTGTAAAATATGCTTGGGAGTCTCCAGACAGATTAAGTTTTGTCACCGTTGGGTATCGAAGGGTCACAGATTCCAATCAAGTGTGGCAGCCCGCGTCTGCCAAGCCTGGGACTTCTAGCTATGCTTTGATTCACTGAAGAGACAGGAATGTGAGCTTGGGCTGTGCTGGCTCTGAACCTCTCAACTCTTTGTGTTACAGGCAATGTGTTTTTGGAAAAACACAACTTCCTGTTTTTATCCTGAAAACAAGGTTTTTAAATTTCCAAGTAATGCTCATAAAGTTTCTCAAACATCAAACAGATCTTGCATAACAATATTTTGAAGATTTAAGGGTAAGTAAATTAAAAGCATGCACATTAAATGTCCCTTAAAATACACATGTGTTTTAAGATTATGGGAGGAAAGTGCTTGACAAAAGGCACATTGGGTTTCATGAAGCCTTGAATGTTTGAAAAATAGTTAGGACACAGTGGGGTTGGGGGGACAGGAAGAGATTAACCAAAGAACATATATGCATATATGCATAACCCATGGACACAGACAATAGTGTGGTGAAGGCCTGGGAGTGGGTGGGGATTGGGTGGAGCGGGGCAAGGGGAGGGGAAATAGGGGACATATTTGACATACTGTCAAATAAAATAAACAAACAAACAAAACTTGTAAAGTTGCACTATGCTTTAGAACAAAAGAAAATAAAATAGCTAACAACAACAAAAAAAGGGACATTGGATGAATTCCAAACAAAACTAGGTTCTCCTATCTATGACAGAATGCTGTAAGGCGGTTTTCCGTATTTTCCATATAAATGGTCTACCTAATCCTGGAAGAGAACAACAGCCCCCACGCCTGCAAGTAAAGCCCTGCACGGTGAACCACCCGTTTTGGTGGGGAAAAGGGGAGTGACGTAATGGCCACAGCCGTGCAGCTAACCCTCTGGAGTGGCCTGATTTACAACTGCTTTGGGAGCCTTACAATATTACATGGCTTCATTTCATATACACATAATGTCTCAGCCTTCCCACCCACAAATGTGTTAGGTAATATTAAAGGTTTTTCCACTGGGGCATGTAAAGTCTTGGCTTTGGTCCAAGACAAAATTCAGCTACCCCTTAGGCATTATAGTTGAGGTCTAAATAGAACTTGGCATCATCCTGGGGGTCTCTCAATCAATCAAGTAACATTAAATGCCTCCTAGAGCAAGGCAGTCCTAAAATTGGGGGTAGGGGAGGTGGAGGAAGAAGGGCATATGAAAAATTCAGAACTCAGAAGACAAAGCCCCAGTTTCAAGTAGCTAATGATTCAGCTGAGGGGCTAAAACACGTGGGAAATTCTCCAGTGCCACCTAGCAGGTGGACATAAGGAATGCTGGACTAGGAAGACACTCTGGAAGAGGAGAGAATTTTGATAGGCCTTGAAGATTGAACTGGTTCATTCACTTGTGAAATGTTTATGGAATATCTACTATATACAACAAACTGGGCTAGTACTGGGGGTGCAGAGGCAAACCAGACAGGCCTGGTCCTTGCCCTTAAGTTGGGGAGATAGGCATCAAACCGCTAATTACATCATTTACCCTTAATTGTAATTGTGAGTGCTGAAAAGGAGAAGGACAGGGTACTGCGAGATGGCTCCAGAAGGAGTATTTCACACAAAGTTACATGAGTTGAATTGTCCTAGACCCTTAGTGAAAGTTTGGTCACCTGCCTGCTTGTTATAAATTCAGAATCTTAGGCCCCTCCCTAGTGCTAGTGAATCAGAGTCTGCACTTGTAACTCAATGCCAGGCAATTCTTAACGCACATTGGATTTCTAGAAGCAGTGCCAAGATAACACAGTATGCAGCAAGAGGGCAGAGAACTCCTGGATCACAAAAGCGTTCGAATATCTGTATTAAATGGAAGAGACACCCCTTTTTCTCAATGACAGTTAGACACCTGAATCGAATGTGGAGGAGTCTACATACCTTGCACAGATGCTGAAGGATACCCAGGGTCAGTTAACAGACCACAGACTTTTGCATCTCATGGGGGCCTCTGTCTATTTGTATCTTATTTTCAGTTATGCATCTACTGGGTCAGGATCCTCTCATGTTCCAAAATAGAAGATCTATTCTGTTTGGCATCAATATTTCCCTCCTGTTTCCCTCCCTCTACTCTCAGTGCCGGCTAATGCTTTCCAGATGAGGTGTGAGCAGCTGTTAATTGTACCCGGATCAGTCTTGATTTGTGTTTCAGTCAGCAAGGCACCTCACTAATGGGTCTGAAACTTGGCAGTGGGCCTGGGACCAGTGTCAAAGGAAACCGATCCAAAAGACACACTGAGAAAGGCAAGGAGACAGGGAGTGGATAAAAAAGTTTGGAGGAATAAAGGAGGGGGAGGGAATCAAAGGGACAGGAGAGAACTGGACTGACTGCCTACTGGGGAAAATCAGCAGAGAAACAGATCCAGGAAGGCAGGGGATGTGGAGGAGGGGGAAGAGGGGCAAACCCAGGGAAAAGGTGGGGAGGCGAAGGGGAAAAGAACAATGGCATCTGTATCTCCGAGAGGAGGCAGGATAATCAGACTACACTTTGTGATGTGATCCTGAACGCTGCTGATGCCTGTGGTCGCTCACAGAGACACTGTACATGGGGAGTGTCAAATAGGGCAGCACCCCTCCTTTTTGCAGGCAGTAATCTGACGCCTCTCTCTTCTCTCTGGCCCCCAGCTTTCCCAGGGCTTGGCAGGGAGTACTGAACTCTGACAGCAGCCAGTGAGCGAAGGCTCAAGTTCCAAGCCTGACAGAGTGGAGGGGCCCAGACACACCTTGGCTTTATGAGCTGAGGCCTGAGGAAGGGCCTCTCCTGGCTTGAGCTCCTGGAGCCAGCTTTCCTGGAATTGAGTTGGAAAGGGGCCTTGTTAGGGGAAGCTGAGAACTGAGGCCTAAGGCCTTTCTGAATTGGACACATTCATTGTATTTATTAAAAAAATATCGCCTCTAAAGAGGGAGGAAATCCACTTGCCAATATGAATTCCAAATTGTCTGAGTGGGGGAGAGCCCACATACACATGCACAGTTGTATAGGAAAGAGAGAGTAAAGAAAATGGGGAAACAGATCATCAAAAGACACAAGAACAGGGAAGAGAACGAGATTACCTGTGGCCAGGCTGAACTTTGTTTAGGCATCTTCAGAGCAGTGGCACAATGACCCACCTCTGCCACAGAAAGAGACAAATAAGCCTGTGTTTTAGAGAAAAAAAATTAATACTTCAAAAAAGACATTCATGTTCAAACAAAAACTTATATACATAAGTGTTCATAGCAGCACTGTTCACAATTGCAAAAAGGTGGAAACAACCCAAATACCCACCAACTGATCACTGGATAAACAAAATGTGGTATATTCATGTAGCAGAATATTATCCAGCCATAAAAAGAAATGAAGTACTGATGCATGCTACAAAAGTCATGAACCTTGAAAACATTATGCTGTTAAAGAAGCCAGATACAAAAAGCCACATGCTCTTTGATTTCATTAAAAAAAAATTTTTTTTTTACATTTTTTTCCTTTATTGATTTGAGAGAGAGAGGCAGGGAGAGAGAGAGACAGAAACATCGATGAGAGAGAACATCAACTGGCTGCCTCTTTCACGCTCCCCACTGGGGATTTGGCCCACAACCTGGGCATGTGCCCTGACCGGGAATTGAACCAGTGACCTCTCGGTGCATGGGTCAATGCTCAACTACTGAGCCACACAGGCCGGGCTTAAATATGTTTTTATTGAATTTTTTTTTTTTTTTTAGGGAGAGAGAGATAGAAACATCAATGTGATATATATATATATATATATATATATATATATATATATATATATATATCCATCAGCTGCCTCCTGCACACCCCCTACTAGGGATTGAGCCCGCAATCCGGGCATGTGCCCTGACCAGGAATTGAGCCGGGACCTCTCAGTCCATGGGACGACGCTCAATCCACTGAGCCACACCAGCCAGGCTGTATGATTTCAGTTATATAAAATATCCAGAAATGGCAAATCCACAGTGACAGAATACAGTTTAGTTGTTGCCAAAGGCTTGGGGCAGGGGGAGGCAGAATGGAGAATGACTGCTTAATGGGCGTGGAGTTTCCATTTGGGGTGATGCAAAAGTTCTGAAACTAGATGATGGTGATGGTTGCACAATATTGTGAATGTACTTAATGTCACTGAGCTGCACATTTTAAATTGGTAAATTTTAGGTTGTATGTATTTTACAATTAAAAATGCCCCCACCCCAAAAAAACCCCACAAAAAAACACTGAAACACCTTAATTGTGAATATCTGGGGGTAAAAAATTGTTCTCCCATAAACTTGTTTTACAGTTAGGTACTGCTTTTATTTTGATTCACGTTTGGAGGGGCAAATTTACAAATGACCCTGAAAGGGAAAGAGAGAATAAGAAGTTATCATGAAGAAAGGAAAAACGGTGATGGAAATAGGAGGGTAGAAGTAAAAGAAAACCAGTTACCTGTAGGCTAGGAAATAAAAAAGAGGGATGGTTGCCAAAGAAAGGTGGCCAGGTTGAAGTAGGGAGAAATAATTATCATGTTTCACCTAGGAGAGAAAGAAACCTCAGACATAAAAAGAGAGAAAGAGAGAACAAGGGAAATTTTTTAGTACAAACAGCACAGAAAATAAACTAAGATAAACTAAAAGAGACTCTTAAAACAAAACAACAGAAAAACAATGTGAACTTTAATTCTTCATCTCATGCCCCCTTTTATCTCCCATGAGATGGGATCTTAAAACTGTGATGTGCCATAGATCTGGGGGTTAGGGACTGCAGGTGGGAATTATGTGTGGATAGATCCTTCCTCTCTGAGGTGGATCTTCTTAGCTAAGTCCATTATCCACCAATGGCTGCTCTCTCAGCCCTATCTATGGTCCCCACGCTGGATGTGACTAAGCAGAGACTAGGAAGCCTCAGTCAGGGTGCAGCAAGAAATGTTGTACATTGACTGGGCAATCAGGGAAGAACATTTTTGAAATCCCTTGCAGTTCTGTGATCTTGGTGTGAATGATTCTAAACCACGTGTAGGTGCCTAAGAAAAGGTCGGTCAGTGGGTCAGGGAATCCGTCCGTGAGTGTTTACTACATGCACAGGCTCTATGTAAAAGAAGATTTGCTGGAGAGATTCACAAGGCTCTGTCTCACAGAGAGTTGTTAGATGGGAGGACTGAGGGTGAGACTGTAACTTTCTGATATTATATCTAGGTAGTTGGGATGTAAAGGTTTTTAAAACTATTTTTTAAATTTGAAAATATACATTAAAAAGATGAAAATAAAAATCACCCATAATGCCATCACTTTGGTGGATACTTAGAGTGACCACACACACACACACACACACACACACACACACACACACACGAGTTATACCAAACATACTGTTTCATGTGAATATTTTTCTAGGTCAGTGATTTTCAACCTTTTTCATCTCATGGCATACATCAACTAATTACTAAAATTCTGAAGCACACCAAAAAATGCATTATATTTTTTGCCGATCTAACAAAAAATAGGTATAATTTTCAATGATTTACAAAAATAACAATAATAGTAATTATCTATACTTTTTGCTCCAAAGTGACTTTTTTAAAAATCAGGTGTCTATACTTGTATGTAAGGATTTATGGTACAAGAATTAACCGATCAGACGTAACCTTATTATGCAATGTGCCCAACAAGATGCAACTCTGTTATATGACCTACATATTTATGGTTCAAGACAGAGCATTCACACTGGATGGCTATTGTTGTGTTGGCTGTTGTCATTTTTTTTTATTTGACAATCTAAGAGAAAAGAGGCCAGTACCCCTGACTAAATCAGGTATTGCATGTTTTAAAAATTCTTGTGGCACACTGGTTGAAAACTGCTATTCTAGGCCATTAAATAGTCCTCAACAACATTATAATGACTTGGGTGTGTGTGTGTTCAAGAGCTTTATGATAACAACATAACAGGGAGATGAGAGCAAGATGATGATTCTGGGCAGGCAGTATGGACTTATTGTGCCAAAGAAAGCATAGAAGTTGTACCCTGTTTTGCAGAAACTATCAATGTTTGGAAATGATTCTGATGATGATGATGAGCATGTTGCAGATAGGGACTAGGCCTGCAGCCTTAGTCTTAGAATGAAGACAGGATGGACCTACAGCCATCCACAATGGACATGTAGCATCAGCAAGAAATAAACCTTTATGTTGTAAGCCAAACACATGTGCACACACACACACACCAAAACAAAACAAAATGTACAAATGACAATAAGACCAACTGCATTTTCTAAGGCTTCGAGGAAGGACACCTGTGAAAGAAATCAGTTTCTGGAATCTGGATTCCTTTTTTTGTGCATATCTGCTAATGCATTCGAATCTTATGAGGAGTATAAGCTTTTCCAGACTGAGCCTATAAACACTCTCATTCTTTAACTGTATGGGGACTTAGGGGGACCCTTCACTTCCTATGTAAGGAAGAAGCTTGTGAAGGCCTACTGGTACTTTGTCCCAGGTGGAAGAAGATGGACATAGCAGAGGCCTAGTCTCTGAAGAGGTTAGGAGGAAGAATTCAGGGATTAGAAAGCAGAAACTATTTTCTGAACATTGGAGCAACAGCCACTTACTTGTTCAAGATGCCACTCAAGTACGGGGCCAAGGCAACCATAACCTACAAGGCTGCACTTGTAGCTACCACCATCCAGATGAGGAAGGCTTTGCTCAAGTGGCCTGAGATTTGCAGCCTTTATGTCTTTCTCCCCTCTTCAGGCTCCTCTGTAGCCCAGAACTACACAATTAATGGCTGAAGGGCACAACTGTTTTCCCTATAATTAGGGCTGGGGAGCACGACTTTTCACAGGCTAGGAGGTAAGTATAGCACTGAGAAATCATGCTTACGTGATGACACAGTATCTTCCAAGCCGTCCAGTAACTTGATGAGTATATAATCCTCCAGTGGCCTCTCACTACACTCAGAGTAGGTTCCTAAATCCTTACCATTGTCTTCAAGGCCCTATGTGACCTGCACTATGACACCCTCACCAACCTCTGATCTTATCCCCTATGATGCCACCCTTATTCACTTGTTCCCAGCTATAGGGAACTCCTTGTGGCACCCAACACACCCCTGACTGCCTCTGGGCTTACTCTGCCCTATGCCTTAGATACTTTTTCTTCTATGTTTGCATGGTTCCCTCCCTCAGTTCATTCCAGCTGTTTAAATGTCACATCATTACCACCGAAGCATTCTATGACCACTCTATGCAGAATAGCATTCTCCCTCTCCCTCCATCACTTATCTGTTAACAGTAGGGATAAGTGCTAAAAGAACCAGGGAAGCAGGCAGATAGATAAGTGATGGAAAAAGGATATATATAAATGTATGATTATATAAACAGATATTAAAATACATATTTATATATCTTGTTTATCATCTGTCATTCCCACTAGAATATAGGTACCATGAGAGCAGAAACTTTTTTTGTTCACTGATATATTCCTGGTACCCTAAACAGTCTCTGGAACACAAGGTTCAGTGAGCAGTGGTTGAATAAATAAATGGCCACTCTTTCCTGCTGGCTGATTACCTTTACCTTTCAGTCCTTAATTTAGGGCCATTTCTCTAACAGCTCTTGATCTCTTCTTCTTGCCCTTAAGCCTCAAGTCACTGCCATTGTTTCAGACAGAAACTGTCTTTAAAGCACCTGTATCCCAACTCAGGGGAGAGTAGACAGAACTGCCTGTAGAATTCCCTTGGATATAGCTGCTTCTTCATTGGACACAGCCTCCTATTCATCAATCCTGAGTCTCATGACTCAAATAAATCCCATCTTCTTTCTACCCAAATCAGAAATAGGTAGGCTTTCATAAAGCACTGAGGCTAGCCATGCCTCCCCTGTGTGGTAACTGAGGCCCCAAATGTTAAATGACCTTATTACATATATCCAGCTGGTGACCGTGCAGGGCAGCAGGTCTCCAGGCCTCTACCATATTGGCTCTCAAGCAGAGCTGTTACCATGACTATAACAAACCTCCTCTATCCTTCAGCCCCCACTTCTACCTCTGCCTTCAAGATTC
Source organism: Tadarida brasiliensis (assembly GCA_030848825.1). NCBI lineage: Eukaryota > Metazoa > Chordata > Mammalia > Chiroptera > Molossidae > Tadarida > Tadarida brasiliensis. Next base: position 69,773,307 of record CM061260.1, read on the forward strand.
CATGTCCATAATGCAGTCCATGACACTGACTTGAGATGACCTGGCCTCCTGGCACCTAAATCTCCTAATTCTGATCTCTGTGGCTGCCTATCTGTTCTGCTGGACCTTAAGTAGCTCCACCATTCATTTCCCTACAGCCCAAGCCCTGATGACAGAGGCTAATTAATATCCTTAGGGTGGCCCATCAGGTATGACTCAGTGGCAGCACCACTTCTGATCACTCCTCTCAGTTTAGAACCTTGTGTAAGCATGACATTATCTCAAATGCACTAAAAAAAAAAAAAAAAAAAATCAAAGGAAAAATCCTTAAAGCCTGAGTGGTGCTCCTTGGAAATAAGTCAAGATGTTCTGGAGTCAAGTTTGGGTCCATACGAGGCCACCTTCTCTATTGAAGGACACGAGGAGAGGGGCTGTTGCTCTGAAAACTCGGATGCTGCTGTCTCAGAAATGGCCCCGCCTGACTTTGGAGGCTTTCCAATCCTGCAGGAGGGCAGCTTTTCCTGTTCAGGTGCCTGTCTGGGATTTTGGCCTCATCTAAGAGGATAGCTGGGAACCATGAGGCTGGGAGGTTGTGACTGGGAAAGAAAGAACAAAGAGGCAGGATGGCTCTAAATTGTTCTAGGTGCCTCATTACAAATATGTCTAAGCTTGGCTCCCCCCAAGCCCTGCTCAACTAAGAAGTGTGCATGTTGACTGACCGTCTCTCCTACCCACCTCCCCTGCAATGTATTGGGGGATCTTTTTTATTTTTATTTTTAGCTATAATAAGTTTTGCTGTATCTTCCATGCCAGAATCTTTATCTTTGAGGAAAAACAATAACAACAACATTATGTAGATAGGCAGCATCTAGATGTTCAGCAGAAGACATGACATGGTGATGTGCAAAATTTAAGAAATTCAAATGTTTAGTTACATGTCATCAAAATATTTTAGAATCCTTTCATACATACTTAGCCTGTGGAGCCCGTGGGCATATTCATTCACCCACAGCACACAAAGAGATGGAGTGTACATCTGCATAAATGCAAGCCCTCTTACCTACTGACAGAATCAGGAGTGGAGAGGATTTTAATCAGATTCTCACCATTCACAAGCCCCCTAATCCACTTTGATTCCTGATCATTCTCTAACTTATACCAGTCACATAAGAAACAAGTTCCTGTTTGTCAATATAATGTATAATTAAGAAGGTTAAAAAAGAACTCTCAGAAGAAGTATGAAACAAAACCTAGAAACCAGAAATGAAAAGATTAATAAATCTGACTACATATAAACTAAACATCTCTGTAAGGTAATAATCCTTGGCAAGCAGAATCGAAAGACACATGACACACTAGGAAAAAATATGCATCTTATATCACATACAAATGGTTAATTTCCCTAATAAATAAAAAACTTAGAAAATATTGATTAAAAAAACCTAGTCATCCAATAGAATAAAGAATAAAGGATATTAATCGATGTTTAACAGAAAAGACTACACAAATAGCTCTGAAATGTGTGAAAGATGAACAATCTCATTTATTTTTATTTATTTATTTATTTATTTATTTTATTTTTTTTTATTAATTTATTTTTGTTACAGATGTTTCTCCTTTTTTCCCCATTGACACCCTCCTCCCCATCCCCCCACCCTGTCCCCAGCTTTGTTGTCCATGTCCATCACTTATGCATAAGTTCTGTGGTTTATCTCTTCCCTTGCCCCCCACCCCCTCTTCTGAGGGGTGTCAGTTTATACCCTACTTCCACATCTCTGGGTCTACCCTGTTCCTCAGACTGTTATGTTCATTATATTCCAAAAATAAGTGAGATCATGTGATATTTGTCTTTCTCTGCTTGGCTTGTTTCGCTTAGGATAATACTCTCGAGGTCCCTCCATGTCGTCTCAAAGGATAAGAGATCTTTTTTTCTTACAGCTGCATAGTACTCCATTGTGTATATGTACCAAAGCTTTTTTATCCATTCATCCACTGATGGACACTTGGGCTGTTTCCAGATCTTAGCTATTGTAAATAGTGCTGCTATGAACATGGGGGTACATGTATTTTTTCTGATTGGTGTTTCAGGCTTCTTAGGGTATATTCCTAGAAGTGGGATCACTGGGTCAAATGGCAATTCAATTTTTAATTTTTTGAGGTAACACCATAGTGTTTTCCACAGTGGCTGCACCAGTCTGCATTCCCACCAGCAGTGTACTAGAGTCCCCTTTTCTCCACACCCTCGCCAACACTTGTTGTTTGATGATTTGTTGATGGCGGCCATTCTGACAGGTGTGAGGTGATACCTCATTGTTGTTTTAATTTGCATCTCTCTGATGATTAGTGATGTTGAGCATTTCTTCATATGTCTCTTAGCCATCTGTATGTCCTTTTTGGAGAGGTGTCTATTTAGTTCCTCTGCCCATTTTTTAATTGGGTTCTTTGTCTTCCTTTTGTTGAGTTGTATGAGCACTCTGTATATTTTGGAAATTAACCCCTTATCTGATGTATCATTGGCAATTATGCTCTCCCATACAGTGGGTTCCCTATCTGTTTTGATGGTTTCTTTTGCTGTGCAGAAGCTTTTGAGTTTGATGTAGTCCCATTTGTTCATTTTTCCCTTTGTTTCTGTTGCCTTAGGTGATGTATCAGTGAAGATTCTACTGCTTATGATGTCCGAAATTTGTTGCCTACATTTTCTTCTAGGATTTTTATGGATTCACGAGTCACATTTAAGTCTTTTATCCATTTTGAGTTTATTCTTGTGTATGGTGTAATTTGATGGTCTAGTTTCATTTTTTTGCATGTAGCTGTCCAATTTTCCCAACACTATTTATTAAAGAGGCTGTCTTTACTCCATTGTATGCTCTTGCCACCTTTGTCAAATATTAATTGAGCATAATGTCTTGGGTCAATTTCCGGATTCTCTGTTCTTGAACAATCTCATTTATAAGAGGAACTAATTAAAAATACACTGACTAACCATTTATCACCTATCAATTTACAAAGTCCGGAAAGTTTGATAAACTAAGTTGGTGAGGGTTTAGGGAAATAAGCACCTGCATACATTGTAAGTGGAAGTGTAAAATAATATATTTAATGAAGAGAAATTTGGCAATATTTACTATAATCACAGTGCTCATACATTTGACTCCCTTCTAGGAATGTATCATAAAATATAGTCTCATTTGTAAAATGATGTATATACAAAGTTATTCACTACATAGAAACAACTTAAATGTTCATCAATAGGGGGCTGGTTAAATTATGATATATTTATACAAAAGAAAACTTTTTTAGCTTTAAAAAGTGAGAATTTTGTAATATGCTGACATGAAAAAATTTTAAGATATATTAAGTGAAAAAAAGAGATGTACAAAAAAGTATACAGTATATGCCAATGTTTTGTTGAACAAAGTGGGGATATATCTGTATGCATTTACTTGTATATGAATTAGCTCTGCAAGCATACACAAACAACTGGTAATGATGGTTGCCCTGAAGAAGGGAGCTAAGTGGGGGACGTGAGAGATATTTTACCTATATCCTTCCAAATTTCCTAAATTTTGAAACTGGTGAATGTATTACCTCTTAAAAAAAAATTAAAGCGATCTATTTTTGTTTTTGCAAAATATCAATTAATCCAACCATCAGCTTCAAAAATTAAAATCTTGGGTAAAAATTTCAGTAAATGCAGCAAATAGCCTTTTAAAAATTCATTATTTATAATTCATGGTTGGATGAGAGAGAGAGATGGAAAGTGTTAGAAAGTGGGAGCAGTAGACGCCATCCGTCCAGGAGACTAGAGAGGGATGCCGGGAATGAGGCAGGAAATGGAGAGAGAAAGAGGAATGCACAGAGGGGGAGAGAATCACAAATCAGCCAGACAGAGGCAGCAGTTGCTGGAGTAGGTGCTGCAGGGTAAAAATGCTGCTACTGCACTCACTTCAGGGTGAGCTTCTGTCCTTAGTTACTACTGCCCTTTCAGACTGAGTTTATTTTTCCATAGACTTCTTGGGGTTTCTCCTGTGTATAAGGAATTGACAAAGGTTTGAGGAATTTACTTAGGAAACATGGAGGTCCTTTGACCCTACCAGAGAAAATAAACAAGTGTAAAGTGGTACTTACAGGAGGATAAAATAACTGTGACTTCATGATGTGGCAGAGTATATCAATAATATGAATTGTGGATATTCAGTGGGTTTATCGGATTCACTTATATATGTACAAGTACTATGAATTGTGAAATAACGTGTAAGTCCACACAATCAACCCCAGTATATCTACCCCATCATCTTTAATACTGATGATGACTTTGTTTCCGAAACACTTTAAACAGACATACCCACTACACTACCGTGGTTTGTTTGGGCACCTTCTCTCATGCACTAGTTTGTGAACTTTTTAAGGGTAGAAGGTTTTACCAGTCACATCTTTGTATTCCCAAAACTCGCCCATCATAGGTGATCACTGCCGAATTTAACTGAATTCAGATTGCCATCAGGAGTTAGTTTGGCTGCACACAAGAAATACCCAACAGAGGCTTAAACAAGGTAGGACTCACGTAATAAAAAGCACAGAGGCGGCAGCCCAGCACCAGCGTGGTGTCTGCTGAGGACCACCAGGGACCTGGGCTGATTCGGCACTTCCGCTTGCCTACCCAGCATTCCGCAGGCCTTCTCCAGATAAAAAATGGCGGCGGGGGGGGGGGGGGGGGTCCTCACGCTCCGCTCCACCGGAAGGAAAGTGAGGGCAAAGAGCAAGAAGCCAAAGCGGTGAGATTGCCTAAAGCCCCGCCCAGTGAGCTTTGCTTACATCTCATTGGACAGAAGTAGGTCACGTGCCTCCCCTAGCTGCAGAGGAGTCTGGGAATCTGTGTGGTTTGAGAGCGCTGCTGTAGCTCAAGATAAAGTTCAGGTTCGTTTAGTAAGAAGAAGGGGCTAATGAATAGGAGTATTGGTCGTAAGTGCAGAAGGTCCAAAGTACAAACACATTTCCAACTGAAATTTTCTCCTTCGTGCATTTCTCCTGTGTGTATGTAGATTCGTGGTAGTGATGTTCCATTTTCCTGCAAATACCTGCAGTTTCAACCTATGGACCTGAATCAGAGGCCATGCATTACCTTCCTTCTACCACAGGGTAGTGTGTCTGACATAGTCTAAGACTCTGAAATAACAAGTACCGGGGCAGTGCATTTCCTGGACTCCATAGGCTGTCTTCAGAGTTGAGGATTGGATGGATATTCCTGAGGGGCAGAACTGGATGCAAATTCCTTCTCACTCTGTTGCTCTTCTGCAGTTCTAGCCCCCTCCCCCCAGCGCAGCAGTCCTCTTTGGATTGTATCATGGGATTGTCTCCATCAGTGGATTTTTTTTTTACAAACATCTGGCAGCAGAGCCTTGCCTGTTGCAATCCTCTGAGTCCTCCCCAGACCACAGGCGTTCTCCTGGATGGTCAAGTGATCTTTCCCCTGAGTCTGAGGAGGAAATTTGTGCTGGTCTCCTGTGCTTCTCTCCAAGCAGGGGAAGGTTGTTTATTCCACATAATTAATGGACAGAGAAACTGGGCCTAATTTATTTTACTCATAGGAATGAAAAGTCTGTTCTTTCAAGAGAAAAATGTGTGTCTTTGCCTCACCCAAACAAACTAAATTTCCCATAAGTGGTAGAAACACTTGGGCCAAAGGTAAGGGGAAGGAGCAATTCTCAAAAAATCTGGAAGAGAAACTAAGCACAGTTAAAAAAAAAAAAAAAAAAAAAAAGTTAGTTTTGATCATATCTTAAATGCTATGTGTGATCACCTAAATTATTATTGAAAGGCATTTAATGAGGATTTCTGGATATGGACGATGTGTTACAGACTGGATTTCTGTGGCCTTTCAGAATTTTCTAGCTGTTTAGGAAGCCAACGGCCTTTAACTTATTTTGAATCAAGATTATTGGATTTTACTAGCACTTTGAAGCTAAATAGAGATTGATACATCTCAAATGCCTTCCTGCTGGATACAGAACAGTGTGCTAGGGACAGTGATAAATTACAAAGGCCACGGCTCTGAGACCCTGTCAAACTGTATTTGCAAAACTCTTTGCAGATGAGTTTCATGAATCCTTTCATAAAAGAGTAGATCAACAAAACCTATATCATTCTCAGCAAGGTCATTAATTTCACACTGGTAATAGTCCCATGTCTGTGTAGTTTTAAAAGAAGGTAGCGGATATACTCAATAATATTGTAATAACTATCTATGGGGCCAAATGGGTACTTGAAATATCAGTGGGACCACTTTGTAAAGTATATGATTGTCTAACCACGATGCTGTACACATGAAACTAATACAGAATAATATTGAACGTAAACTGTAATTGGAAAGAAGAAAAAGGAGGTAGTGGAATGGGAAAAGCATGAGTTTTAGCTTCAGGCCTATGTGTGGATTCCAGCTTTGCTGTTCATATTAGGGAAGTTACCTCTAGCAAGTAGCAGCTCCCTTTGCCTCAGTTTCTTCATCTCTAATTGCCTTGCAGAATTGTTGTTGCTGAATGTCAAGCTCTTGACTCATGGCAAGGTACTTGATAGATGATGGTTATAATTAATACACAAAGCTTTTCCCAGTGTTGAACTTCCTCTGAAGCCTGCTAAACAAACGAGGTAGGCATTGGCCTCAATACCACCTCCCATGACACGAATACTGTTGTCACTGACTTTGTGTGTGCCTGTCCTCCTTTTCCACCTCCCATTTATTCTGCCTGGAACAATTTCTGCCAGATATCATCTCCTCTGGGAAACTTCCTTTGAGCACCAGGACTGGGTTAGGTGCCTAAGTGCCCCCAGAGGCCCCTGGGCTCACTTCTACGGCAGCCCTTAACTGACAATTTTCTAATTGTCTGCCTGCTCCGGGGGCTGTGTTTTGCTTTAACAGTGAACAGGTCATGGTAGCTGCTCTTTTTTTTCTTTTTAAGCTTAATTGAGGTATAATTTAAAGACCATAAAATCCTATCATTTTCAGTGTACAATTCAATGGATTTTCAGTAATTTTACAGAGTTGTACAGTCATCACCACAGTGTAGTATTAGAACAATTCTACCACCCCAAAGAGATCTCTTGTGCCCATTTATAGTTACCCCATTCCCCAGCCCCAGGAAACCACTAATCTGCTTTCTATCTGGTAGATTTGATTTTTCTGGGCATTTCATGTAAATGTAATCATAAAATATGTATTCTTTTACATCTCACTTCTTTCACCTAGCATGAAGAACTTTTTGAGGTTTATAAACATTGTAGTTTATATGAGTAGTTCATTTCTTTTTCCTGATGTATAATATTCCAATGCATGGATACATAGGGACCAGGTTCTGTGCACTATTGTATACCCTGTGGCTAGTTTAGTGCATGCATATTACAGTAAAAGCTGAGAAAATGTTTGTTGCTTCAATTAAGTGGACATTGTATTAATAATATTGAAGTTGGTTTGACGTATCAACGCACACAGTAATGAGGGGGTAGACAAGAATACACAGTCGCCCTGGCCAGTGTGACTCAGTTGGTTGGGCATTGTCCCAGTTTGATTCCTGGTCAGGGCACATGCCCGGGATGTGGGTTCAATCTCCATTGTGGGGTGCAGGAGGAGGCTGGTTGATGTTTCTCTCTCACATCAATGTTTCTCTCTCTCTAAAATCAGTAAAAACATATTTAAAAAATTTTAAAACACACACACACACACACACACAGTCAAATACTTGTGCCATCTTTTGACACTGTCAAATTACTGACATGTCATGAAATTTCAACTCATTACTTGAAGGCACTCCTCAGTAGCTTCTGACCTTACCACTTTACTTTGTGTAGATGTTTAAAATTATGAAGTAAGAACCACCCCTTGCCTCAGCTGTTTTGACCTTACTTTTTTCTCATTCTCCCTGTCAAAATTGAATGCTCATATTTGTCCCAACACAGAAAGGGGAATCTCATAAATATTAAATGATAATTTATTCACTTATGTGACAGTTATGTATTGAGTATCTACTGTGTGCCTGGCATTATTTTAGGTGCTTGGAATACTTCAGTAAACAAAGCAGACAAAAATCTCTACCTTCCTGATGATGAATGTGTGCACATTTGGGTATCCACAATACCAGTAGTGCTCAAGAATTTTGCCCACAAGAATCTTAACATGTTTTTCAAAAATCATTAGACATGAGGTCAAAAGACATGAGTAGTACATGATTCACATAGTTCAACATACTTAGAGAACACATATCCGACTCAATAATAATGAAAAAAAAAAAAGAAAATATAAACAACTTTATTAGAAGTTAGTAGAAACAGCATACAATTTTAACTCATCAAAAACAAAAATTAGCCTGGCCGGTGTGGCTCAGTGGTTGAGCATCGACCCATGCACTAAGAGGTTGCTGGTTCAATTCCCGGTCAGGGCACATACCCAGGTTGTGGGCCAAATCCCCAGTGGGGGGCATGCAGGAGGTGGCCAATCAATGTTCTCTCTCATCGACGTTTCTATCTCTCTCTCCCTCTCCCTTCCTCTCTCTAAAATCAATAAAGAAAAAAAAATTTTTTAATAAAAATAAAAATTATATGCGATGTAGATGGGTTATAGGTATCATAAATTGCTGATGGCAGTATAAATTGATTGGGTCTTTTGGGAGCTGATTACATCACTGATTTAGAAATTCCTTTAAAAAAAATATGTCCAAAGGAAATAATTTAGGGAAAATATTATAGCAGCGCTATTTTTATTTTTTATTATAATTTTTAAAATCCTCACTTGAGGACATGTTTTTTCATTGACTTTAGAGAGAGAGGGAGGGAGAGAGAAACATCAATGTGACAGTTAAACATTGATTGGTTGCTTCTTGTACCAGGGACTGAACCCGAAACCTAGGTATATGCCCTGACGAGGAATCAAACCTGCTACCTTTTGGTGTATGGGGTGGCGCTCCAACCAACTGAACCATCTGGCCAGGGCTATCCCAGAGTTATTAATAAAAGGAAAAAGATTGGACATACTTCAGATGTACCACCATTTGGGAGTAGATAAGAAACCTATGGTATGATAAGATAGAATACTGTTATCTACTGAAAAAATTAGAAGACTATACACTTGGTCATATAGAGAATGTATACACAAAATAACATTAGTTAAACAAAGAATGAAAAATGTTATGCATTAACTGATTATAGATATATAAAATATATACTAGAATAGAGCATGAAGTGATTCACATATTTGTATTTAAGACTTTTTTGTGTGACATATAATGGATTTTTAAAACTCAATAGTTACCCCCCCCATACCACACAGTATTATTTCCTCGCAAAATATAGTCTCTGTTTCTACCTTCTTTTCCAGTTCTTCCATCAGTGAATTAAAAAGACACGATTCTTCTTCTTTGGCGCTGCACCCAGGCCTGCTCCATCAGTACCGATCCCATGAGCTGTATGTAGAATAGCAGGGGTAGAAAGAACCTAGAGGCCAACCACCCCCTCTTTCACTTTACAGAGGCAGGAACTGATGTCTTAAAGGGGGAGGGTCTTGCCCAGGTCTCCCAGCAAGTCAGTGGGAAGGACAATATAAAATATAAGTCTCGATCTTCTTCACCCCCTAACACAGTCTCTGGTACATAGAAGGAATTCAAGACTATTTGTTGAATGAATGACTGACTTTCATAACAGAAAACTGATATGCCAGAATCCATTGAAATGCCCACAGCCTGGCAGTCTTGCCCCTGGGTACCCAGCTGAGAGTCAACAAATGAATAGGAAAGCCTTGGACTCATAGAGCAGAACTAAAAACCAAACCAAACTGAAACAAAACAAAACAAAAAATAATAAAAGGAAACCAGAAGTAGAAATCTGCTTTGGTTGACTTAAAATACTTGGAACATTCTTAATTTTCATGGGTGTGCCCGCTGTCCTGCAGATCTAGGTCCTGGACCAATTAAAAGCTATGGGTTTATTTTGTTTTATTTTAGGCAGCCTGCTGTGGCATCTTCCTGTTGTGGTTGACGACATTTGTGTGGTTGGACTCCTATTTGGATTAGAGCATAATGCTCATTTTTTTTTTTTTCCCAAAGGAAGTGGAGCTGGTAGAGGACGTCTATAGAGAACCCTTGGGGGAGAAGGTGACATCTCTCGTTGCATAATGAGGGCAATGTGAAAAAAAACTAAGATGGAAAAAGCCATGTGGCAACTTGTTTGTTTTGGAGGCAGTCCAGGACTGGGGAGGGAGAGTCTCCATTCTAACGTGTGGAGCTACCATGGGCAAGTTTCTTCAAGGGGAAATGACAACCCTGATTAAAGATTGAGAGGAGGTAACAGATATGAAAGAATTTTTTAAAATATAAAGTGCTGTATAAACTTGTAGTAGTGATGATGGTGGTGGTTAACACTGAATTCAGCATGGGCAGTACTTTTTTTAAAAGCAGTTGGTGTGATGTCATTATTTTAAAAATGACGGTGAGCAGGAGAGAGTGATCAGAGGAGGCCATGCTTATAAGGAGGGAGGGAAATGACTGAATGATGGGTTTCATATGGCAGGGAGAAAGGGGAAAAAAACCTCTGGCTACAGTTTTCTCTTGTCCACTCATCTGCTTTCCAGCTACCACTAAACACCAAACAGTTATGGACCTTGAGACTAGAGGCCCTTGGTTCTTTCCCACCTTGGCCAAAGTTTATCCTCCCCTTTCCAGCACCCTTTTCCTGTTGGCACAGTGTTCATCATGGGACCCTGGGAAATAGCTGTGCTCGAAAGGAAAGGATGACAGGCAGATTCCCCCACGTTAGCTGCGTGACCTGGAGAAGTCTTTTCATATCTCTCATCCCAGGTTTCCTCATCTGTAGCAAAGGAAGAACAGCCTCTTTAACCTACCACATAGGGTGTGTCTAAATGAAATAACATTTTTTGAAAACTCTTTACAAACTGCATTATTCCTTAGACTCCTTTGGCCTCCCTTTCTGCATTTGTAAAATAAGGATAAGGCCATCTATCTCACCAGGCTATTACGGATCTATGCGAAAGCCCTCTGCATACAACTGGGTGTCACATTACAGTGCACCCTAAATCTGGAAGCTCCTATTTCTCTACCACACACTGGAACATTTATCTCCACTCTGCTGTTCTTTCTATTCTGCTGTTAAATTTCACCCTCGGAGAGCTTGCAGTTTACTTGGTAAGCTGAGACCTGCCTATGATTTACCTGACCAGCCTTCTCTTTATACAGGAGCCTGCTACTGTAGGAAGCTGAGCCCCACAGTTAAGACTAGAGGCCTTTGGTTCTTTCCTCCAAGGAGATTTAGGCATTTGTCTACTCCAGACACCCCTGCAGTGCTGATGAGAGGAGACCTGGGTGACACGAAAAAGCCAAGAGGACTGACAGCTAGAACACTAAGAGCTGGCAGACCTGTACCAGTAAGAGCCCCGAGGACACTGAGAGAGAGGAGGGGCTGTGTCCCTGGGCTGGCCGTCTCCTGTCTTCCCTCACAAACAGATAGCCCCTTCCATTCACATCCACATGCGTCTATTCTCTGCCTCTTGAGTGGGCCTGAAACTGGAAAACATCTGCACTAGTTTCGTCAGGGTGTGATTTATAAGGACTCCCCGCGGTCTCCTCTCTCCCTTCTCCTCCTCTTCACCTCTGGGGCTTGGGGGTTTCATGTTTTTTGTTTTTAAACAGGCTTGTGTTTCTTGAGACTGGGTCACCTTGATTTATTATGCCCTGGATTCATTAACAAAAGACTCTGGGACAGGTCATTTATTTTCTGAGTGGCGATTTCCTGTCCTACCCCAGCCCTGCTCAGCGGGGCCTCGTGGAGCACAGACATGTTAGCTGCACTGTCACCATGGGAGAACCGGCTTGCAAGGCAAGTTCAGAGGGCAGAAAACGTCTCTTTTCTTAAGAGCTTTTCTCCTCAATTTAATGATTTCCTTCAGAGTCCCTTTCTATAGTTCTTTCTTTTTCTCTTCCCTCAACAAATAGGACAAAGTTTAACAAATAAGTTATGGGGCTGCCTTCTTAAAGGAACAAGCACTGACCTTTTTTATTTCATATTGGAATAGTTTAACATTTACATACAAAAGGGGTGTGTGTGTGTGTGTGTGTGTGTGTTTGTGTAAAATACTAGTGGGCACTCAAGTTGAGCATGAATTAGATGAATTAAACTTTATGTTCACTATGGTTGAACATTTCTGTCAGGCCCTTATTAAAATAATACTGTCATGTTTGGGCACTAAAACCTGAGATGTTAATAATTTAGAGAGAGACCATGAGGCAAAATAAAATTATTCAAGATTTTCAGATAGGACCTTGGGAAGAAAGTCAAAGGAATTGGCATTTTTAGCCTGAAGTTCAGAGGCTGAAGAATGACTTATTAACTGTTTTCAGGCCTCTGGATGGTAGTTATATATAGAAATGATGGTGACCAGCTGTTTTCTGACTGCACTAAAGATAGAATAAAAGGATGTGGAACTAAATTGTAGCAAAATGGCCCTGGTTGGTTTGGCTCAGCAGTTAGAGCATCGGCCCTTGGACCGATGGGTCATGGCTTTGATTCCCAGTCAAGGGCATGTTGATCCCTTGGGTTGCAGGTTCAATCCCTGGCCCCAGTCAAGGTTGTGTGAGGGGCAACCAATTGATGTGAGACACATGGATGTTTCTCTCTCTCTCTCTTTCCCTGTCTCCCTTCTACTCTATCTAAAAATCAGTGGAAAAATATCCTTGGGTGAGGATTCACAAAGAAAACTGTAGTAAAATGACAGAATAAGTAGTCATAAAGGTGGTTAGCTATGGCTAAAGTCTAATGAGAAAGATGTGATATATCTGTAAGGTTCTAAGGTTGTTAGCCCCATTTTTTAGATTTATGAATGGAGGCTCAGAGACGTTAAGCAATTTGCCCAAGGTCACACAGTGAGGAAGTGACAGAATCAGGTCTAGCTGACTCCAGAGTGTACGATAAGGCTGACTTATAGGGCAAAGAAGTTAGCAAAAATAAAAATAAAAATAAATCATCTTACCTCTTTCCCATTAGTCTCAGATTGGTTTATGTTTAGAAGACAAAGGATTGAATACTGTGAGTTTAAGACCTTTGGATTCTGAGCTGGGAAGGCAATATTCTTCATTCATCCTCAGCCAAAGAGATAGGCAGAGTGAGCAGACACAGCATCACCATTGCCCTAAAGCTCTGTGAAGACTTTAGGCTGTGTCTGAGCTGGTTGTTTCTGTTCCTTGTCACTGGCTGCACTCCCAGACAAAAGCTCTGGTCTCAGGAAACTCTGGCTGTGGATGTTTGGGGCTCAAGAATGGCATGCTGACTGCCCACGGTATGTGTCTCCCATAGCTCATCCCCACTATGGGGATGCCAGTTAAGGAGTTTCCAGAGTTTGCTCCACGGAAAGGATTGGGATTTATCCAGAGCCACGGACTCCTTCTGAGTAGCATGCAGAGGTAGGTGGCAGGAGAAAACCCCTGCTGGATGATGGCCTTGCACATGGGCCAGTTTGGGAATAGCCATGGTGGAGGAGCAAGGCTATACGATTGATTTATTGAGTGGAAAGAATGGCTAACATTTACTGCATTTACTCTGCCAGGCACTGGTCGAAGGGCAGTGAACTATCTTAGCTCATTCAATCTTTGCAACAACCCTATGAAGTCAGTACTATTATTATCCTCATTTATAGAAGAGGAAATGCAGTACATAGAGGGCAATACTTATTCAAGTCCAACAGCTAGGAGAGGTTGGACCAGAGGCAGTCTGATCCTGAGGCTGCATTCTTAACTGCCGTGGCTCAGGATGAGGTGCCTGGGCCTCCACACTTCCTCCCACCCACTCTGGAGGAACTTTTGCTCTGGGGTCACTGACTCAACAATGACATGTCTTCTTGCTGCCTGGTTTATAAGAAGTCCTGACTATTATAAACATTGTTCTAATTTAGGGATTTCACATTCACTCTTTCTCTGCTTCTCTCATCTTAGCAAACATTTATCAACAAGCAAACATTTTACACTCTCCAACTCAGGCCTTGGGCACTTACGGGTTAATTCTTCTCTAATTGCTCCTTTAATTGTTTCGAAGGTGTAGAGAAGGGCATGTTTTCTCCCCTGTAAATCCTAGTGGAAGGGGGGAGAAGAGAGAACCCATAGCTGCTACGCACAGACTTGAGCTGAAAGTTTTCCCATTCGTTTCTTCATTTTCATTCTCCCAGCAGTCTTCTGAGGTAGGTTTTATCAGCACAATTTTACAAATGAAGGAGGTTATGTAATTTGCCAGAGGTCACATCGCTTGTGCACAAACAGGTTGGGACCTGAGCCCCAGAATGCCACCCTCCCGACCTGTGCCCAAGACACCATCCACCACCCAGTGCTAAGCACAAGACAAGCTTGACCAGAGGACTCATGGCTCAGCCAGGAGCATGGTTGAGAGAGAGCACATAGATGGGGTGACCCTGGCAGCATCCTCCAGCACAGGCTGAGCTCAGCCCCCTCTGCTCTCCTGGGAAGATTTCAAACTTTGGTGTGTGGAGCAGCAAACTGGACAAACAAGAAGCCATCGTTTCTGGGTTCTGCTCTGCCAGAGGCCTGGGGCATGACAAGATGGTTAATGCAAAGGTTGGCAAGCCTTCCCTTCTTAATTTAGGCCTCCTCCCAGGAGGGACTCCAGAGGCGGGGAACATGAGAAAGGGAAAGGAAAAATAATAAGAGATAAGTGAGAAAAGAGAATATTTATAGGGCTTGGAACATCTAATGAAAACCAGCTGCCTGATTGGGGGTGGGGGTCTGTGGTTTTGCCTGCAGGGATTATTAAGTCTTCTCTTGTACATACCTGTGTGTGGAGGGTGTCTGGGGAAAAAGAGAGAGAGGAGGGGATGTGAGGAAGGGAGGGAGAGAATAGGACAGAGTGGGGGGGGAGGTTGAGAGAGAGATTCAAAGAGATATTGAGAAAGATATTGAGAGAGAAGCTGGGAGGCTTGGGGGAGGGCTGTACATTGGACAGGAGAGAGCTGATATCCCCTCCTGGCTTCACTCCACCCCCACCCCCTGCCTTCATTTTAAACTGGAGCTGATTCAAACCTGCTGCTCTTGGAAGGAGGCCATCAGAACAGGCTCCAACAGAAAGATGATACGTGAGGGGATGTGAGTGTGAGAGTGGGGCAATCAGGAAGAATGAGAAAATGAGACAAGGGAATGGAAAAGGTGAATAAACAGGGAATGATGAAGGAGGGAGAGAGATTGAAAGATTAAAATGTTGGCCCGAATGGGGAGCTTGGAGAGAAGGGAGTGAGTTGGAACACATTCAGGGGTAATCCTTCTGGGCCCTGTTCTCTCTCCCCCAGATCCAGAGGGTTGCAATAAAGATGTGTCTGTTTGAGATCTTCCAGGTCCCTTTCCCATAAATCTGTATTTCCTTTTTAATCAAGGTCTTCAAGACCAAAAAGGTCATCCAAGAATTGTGTTAAAGATAAGAGGAGGTTTAATAAATGGAAAAAGTGATAATGAAGGGCCAGAATCTAGGGCACACACTTCAAAACATAACAATCAACTAAAAGGATTTTCCAGAGGCCAATTTTTCCTGAAACTAAAGCCTCCAGTGTAGGACCCTGCCTTTTACTTCTAGCTCTCATTTAGGTTCTTGGGTGAGGATATGTCCATGAACCATGGAGTCAAACTCCATGTGTATTTAACTGACATGAATTCAATGATATGTGTTAGAAAACAAGAAAAAAGAAAGAAAGGAGAAAGCCATTTAAATAGCGAAGCTGTTTTGCCCATCTTTCTACTCAGTCAGTAGTGTTAGATGAGCTGAGATGAGAGATGTGAATCTACCCTTCCCTTGGTCCCTTTTGGTCTTGGTTTATAGATGTATCTCATACTATGAGCTGATTTGTGTCTATAGAAACAAAAATTTATTTTATAAAACATAATCTTTTAAATAAAAGTCCACTACTTTATCTCCTACCCAACTGAAGGAAAACACCCAACAAACTATGTTGCTCTTACTGAAAGATGGTATAACAGCTTGTTGAAAGATGGTAGAACATGCAATTTAAGGAATTTTCAAAGTCATATTTTAATAAGACTTTTTCTTTTTTATCTTAAAGTGCTATTCTTACACTTCTTTATCCACTTGGGTTGGTGAGTATGTGGAACTGTTGAGTATTTGGACTTATGGTTGGTTAATGGATTGCTTTCTTCTGATTATCCAGCAAGTTCACAGGTATATAATACATAGAGAAAGGTTCATAGACCCTTAAACGCAGGCAGAGCCACAAGAAGGGACCAGTATGACAAGCGTGATGAAAACTCTCTCCTTTTAACTGTGTCCTTTCCTCTTATTTTATTGTGTACACTCACTCCAATCCCCTCGTTTAAAATAAGTGGCCGCCTTGCTATCCTGTGGCACCACCTTGTAAATTACAGTGGGTCCTGTGTACCATCAGCATCTGACTAACAAAGACAAGCCTCTAATTTCTGTCTCAAGGAAGTCTTCCCTTGGGCTCTTCTATCTCATTTAACATGTTAACCCTCTTCGTTAACTCAAAACGAGTTTTCTGTGCCAGCAGGATTAGAAAGAGTCAGTTCAAAGCCCATGCTAACAAAGATGGCAACTTTCTTTTAGGAAAGAATTATTACTACTACTTTTAAGAACTTAAAAAATAACCAGACTTCCAATAAAAGGCAGGGATGTTATCACCTTTGGGAAGAAATTTCTGATAGAATTGTCAAATTGGTGGTATCACAGACAACCTCTTTAGCCTGGTGGGCTACAGCTCTGAGGCAGCCTCACCTTGCCCATGGCGGCATCTGTCTTAGAAATGAAGACTCTCCTTGACCATCCACAGTTCATATACCCCTGTGATTTGTGAAAACTTCCATCCCATTAATTCAAGCAGAAATCCTGAAGTCCTGGGCAGAGAAGGGATTTCAAGAGTACTTAAGTCTCCCTACTTTTTGCCTTCCAGGTCAGACTGTTATTGGTCCTTATTCTTCAAGACACACCAGGAAAGCAATTCTCCATCTTTCATAATAATGCTAGATAAGGTGCTTTGGCACTTTGCAGTTTGATGTGCTGGACTCTGCTGATTTGGAACTTTTTGATCATGAAACACCACATTTCCAGGTGGTTCTTCAGATTATATATTCTTTTTTATTTTTACTTCTCAGCAGGTCCACTGCTTTTTCAACACAATAAGTTATCTCTATCTGTGTCTTGATAAATTGTAAAAGACATCTCCCACCATTCCTTCCATCCAATGACCAATCCTCTATTCTCTTTCTACTGTTGTCTCCTCATTCACGTGAATTCTACACAGGATGCTAGATATAGGTCAATCACTATGATTGCGCTTGTCAGTGAGTATTAGTAGGAAAACATAATTCACATTTTTCAATGGCAAGAACATCATGTGGGGAGTTGGCATTTGAACTTTTTATTCTCACTGCATGAGTTGGTCTAAGTGGAAACATTAATTTATTTATGTGGTGTAGCACACCCAAATGCCAATTTGAATAAAAGATCTCACTACTTTAGAACTGGAAAATATAAGAGTCCCGTGTACTCTGGGATACATACAGGACCCTGGTTTTTCATGGCCTATATTTAGGTCCTAGAGAAAGTTATTACCTTTAAGGGCAAAAAGTATCACTATCTACTGTGACAGCTGGGAAACTCCAGGAGTACTTTGATCTGGGTGTGAGCTGACTTATTTGTAAGAATCTACTCCCACTTCTACTGGGTGAATGTCCAGTGGCAGAGATGGAAATAACATGAGCAGTGGCAGATATAGGGGCAAGAGGTGAGTATAATTTTACTCCAGTGATTAAACCAGCTATAAATTTATTTAACCATACTTTTATCCAGTCAACTTTTCCATTGGACCTGAAAATTTCATGAAGGTTTTTGCCAGTTTCTTTGCAGATAAACCTTTTCTATGCATTCCCTAATCCACCAGCCTCAACCATGGAATGCTCACTCCTATCCAGAGTCTCCCAAACAATCACCGATAGAGTTGGCATGGTGCACAGAAGCTGAAGCTTGTGAGATGTGTTGCATCAAGCATTCAGTTCCCTCAATTGACCCATCCAGTCTGACTCTCCCACACATTGACCTCTAATATACGCTTTTACATTCTCTTCTCTCTGTATAGTTTCTCCAACCTGAAATTCCTGCACCTTCTCTTCACATAACTGAATCCTGCTCATTCTTCAAGACTCCAGATTAGGCCCTGGCCAGTTAGCTCAGTTGGTTAGAGCATCATCCCAATATGCCAAGGTTGTAGGTTTGATCCCCAGTCAGGGCAGATGCAAGAATCAACCAATGAATGCATATAAGTGGAACAACAAATTGACCTCTCTCTCTCTCTTTTCCTCTCTCTCTCTGTCTCTCAAATAAATTAATTAATTAATTAAAGAAAGACTCAAGTTCATTAACTCTTCCTCTCTGAAGCCTTCTTTGACTCTGCAGTTTGACATAATTTCCCCTCCAACAACTTTAGTGCCTATCTTGTACTCTTTCTTAGGCTTCTGCACTATCAGGTAGTCTTTCTTAGGCTTCTGCACTATCCAGTACTCTTTGTTAGGCTTCTGCACTATCCAGTACTCTTTGTTAGGCTTCTGCACTATCCAGTACTCTTTCTTAGGCTTCTGCACTATCCAGTACTCTTTCTTAGGCTTCTGCACTATCCAGTACTCTTTGTTAGACTTCTACACTATCCAGTACTCTTTGTTAGGCTTCTGCACTATGCAGTACTCTTTGTTAGGCTTCTGCACTATCCAGTACTCTTTGTTAGGTTTCTGCACTATCCAGTACTCTTTCTTAGGCTTCTGCACTATCCAGTACTCTTTGTTAGGCTTCTGCACTATCCAGTACTCTTTGTTAGGCTTCTGCACTATCCAGTACTCTTTGTTAGGCTTCTGCACTATCCAGTACTCTTTGTTAGGCTTCTGCACTATCCAGTACTCTTTGTTAGGCTTCTGCACTATCCAGTACTCTTTGTTAGGCTTCTGCACTATCCAGTACTCTTTCTTAGTCTTCTGCACTATCCAGTACTCTTTGTTAGGCTTCTGCACTATCCAGTACTCTTTCTTAGTCTTCTGCACTATCCAGTACTCTTTGTTAGGCTTCTGCACTATCCAGTACTCTTTGTTAGGCTTCTGCACTATCCAGTACTCTTTGTTAGGCTTCTGGGGGTTGAGGAGCCAGTCGCAAGGATTCTTTGCAGATAAGTTCCAGAACTCCCCCGACAGAGAAGCTATGGGGTCATCATATTGGACATGGAAGGGATAAATTGTGGGGTGGGGGACTCACATGACAATGGACAGCTGATATACTTTCCTTCAAGGAAAGATATTTAGCACAAGTAGCAGCCTTTCTTTCCTTATCCCTTCTTTGTCACTGAGGGAGGGATGAGGAGACCCAGGCTTGAACCCGAGGAGACCAGACTGGCCTAGACGGGAAATGCTGGGCTGAGCTGCAGTAAGTTGTTTGCAGTTTATAAACAAGTCCTGACATCCCAACTTGGGTCTTGGCAAACAATGTCATCAGCCCAGAGAAAGTTCTCAGAGACACACCAAAGCCCCAGGCTAAACTGTAGGCAAGACTCTTCCCAACCCCTCCTTCCACCCCTGCAGTTCCCCAACATGATGGACACCCCTAGCACTCAGACTGCCCTCTTTGAGCCTCCGTCCCTGGTCTCTAAGTGGGCCTGGTCTTCATAAGGAACCCATATGGTAAAGGTAGCCTTTCTCCTTTTCACTGGGTACTGATCTCTTAAAACCTGTAAGATGTAGGTGATCAGTTGGCTTTATCTTTCCAGTAGGTTCCACTACAGTGGTGTAATTTTTTAAGGGAGATATTGAGGAGCTGTAGATTTTGTCTGTCTCTATCAGCTGCCCACCCCTTCCTCCAAACTAGGTATACCTAGATTATCAATTCTGTGACTCCACGTGTGGCTTCCTTTCTCCCAGACCTCCTTTGCCCCTTCCTCTTGCAACCAGGCAGAGTCATCCAAGTGGGAAAGACTGGGGCATAGAGACTATTAGGTGATCCCGGAACAGAGCATCTCCTGAGTGTCTTATTAATGCAAGCTTCTTGAGGACTATCTTTCAGAGGGTTCTGGAACCTTTGGAAGGGACCTTCACTGTCTTATTTTACACCCAGTGCAGGATAACCTTCTACAATAGCTTCAGTTGGCAGCAGCCAGCTTTGGATGAAATACTTCTTCTGAAGGAAATTTAGCTTTATCCAAGGCAGCCTATTCTATTGTCTAACAGCTGTACCTGTTGGATAGGTCTTTTTATATAAAGCAGAAGTTCAGTTCCAGATTTACCTTTAAGGGATGTGGAACACAGCTCCTCTTCCCTATGACAACTTTCAAACTCCTGCAAGGCAGTGTGGTTCTCACTACCCCTCTCTCCCCCTTCCCCTCTTCTCTCTCTCTCTCTCTCTCTCTCTCTCTCTCTCTCTCTCTCTCTCTCACACACACACACACACACTACTCTCAGACATTTACATTCCCTTAATGCTCCTCAT
The DNA here is from genome assembly GCA_030848825.1 of Tadarida brasiliensis. Taxonomy (NCBI): domain Eukaryota; kingdom Metazoa; phylum Chordata; class Mammalia; order Chiroptera; family Molossidae; genus Tadarida; species Tadarida brasiliensis. Next base: position 69,793,821 of record CM061260.1, read on the forward strand.
CTGACATGGTTTCAAGACCTTACTACCCTTGATTCCTTTCCCTTCTCTAGACATTTGATTTTGTTAATATCTCTTTTAAAGTCCGGCCCTCATTTGGCTATGTTCCATTTCTAGAAATGGGCTGGAGTTGAGACTCGTACTGCCCTTGATATGATTGGAGTTAACAAGTATCTGTTGAACATCTAATAGGTGTGAGGCCCATATAGTAACAAGGAACGTGTTCTCAAGGAATTCTTTTGCATCCCCTGGGCAACGGAGGTTCACAATGGGTTACAAACGCAGGTCTTTGCTATAAGAAACTTCATCACACAAAGTTTTCCCATCCTATTTTATACAAATATAATTCATGTCCTAGCTGGGTAGCTCAGCTGGGTAGCTCAGTTGTCCCACCATGCCAAGGTTGTGGGTTTGATCCCTGGTCAGGGCACATACAAGAAGCAACCAATAAATGCATAAACAAGTGGAACAAATCTCTCCCTTCCTCTCTCTCCCAAAAATCAATCAATAAAAATTTAATAAAAAATATAACTCACATTCACTTACGACTTTTTTCCCTTTGTTATTTGGCTTTATGTTTCCTTTTCAATTATATGTTTCTCTGGAGTCAGGTAAGATCTGAGTAATGGTTCCACTTGCTTTCATTCACTTTATGTATGTATTAGTTAGGGTAGATTGAACTGCTACCACAGATACACCCCAAATCTATAATGGCTCAAGCACAATACCAGGTTAGTTTTCATATAACTGTTCAAGGCAGGTGCTCCTGACTGGAGCACAGTTCTCTTCTCCACGGTGGTTAAGGGATCCAGGGTTCTTAGACCCTGTGGCTCTGCCAACCCTTATGGCCACACCATCCAGACCACAGACAGTGTAGAATGCAAAATAATTTTATGGGCCAGGCCTATAAAGGGTAATTCTACTACTTACATCATTGGAAATAATTTAGTTACATGGCTCCACTTAGCCACAAGGATACTGGGAAATGCAGTCTAGCTACATGCCCAGGAAGAAAGGAAGGAAGGATTTTAATACATAACCAGCAGACTGATGCAATGACATAATTCTTTTTTTTTTTTTTTTATCCTCACTTGAGGACATTTTTGCATTTATCTTCAGATAGAGTGGGAGGGAGAGAGGGAAGAAGACAGAGAGAGAGAAACATCAATCATCGACTAGTTGCTACTCACATGACCCCAACCAGGGCCGGGGACAAACTGCAACAGAGGTATGTCTCCTTAGCGGGAACTGAACCCAGGACTCTCTGGTCCGCGGGCCGACACTCTAACCGCTGAGCCAAAATGGCCAGGGCTGCAATGACATAATTCTGTTTCTACTTTTTACCATTATTTTTCATAGCCCTCGTTTAATTTCTATAAAATTTCTGTCATTTCTTGGCAATGTTGTTGGATGATCACTGTAGTCAAGGATAGTTGGGTGTGTGTGTTCAGGCTCAGGGCAAGGACTTAGGGTGAGTCAGCAGGGACACCCAAGAGGCAGCTGATGGCAACTGATGAATTTAGAAGACTGGAGGAGACCAAGAGTGCGGGATGCCAAAGATGACTGGGAGGGCAAGGCCAGAGGCCTGTGTGGAGATTAATCTGAAGAGTGAACGGGGCAGAAGACTAAGACAGGACGAAACAGGAGGATGGTTCATTTGGGTTTGGGAAGGACTTTTCCCTGGTGATGGTCAAGCATATTATACCCTTAATACTACATGTCTTCTAGGAAGTTTCCAAATAGTGAAATAATAAGGAGCTTCTCCAGCCATGTGTTTAGAACAATTCAATCGATCCATTTAAAGCTAATTTTTGAACTCCAATTATATGCCTGGATCTATGCTAGCCACTGAATACAGGCTCTAAGTTCCTCAAAGAATTTGCAATATAATTAAGCAGCATGACATTCATGAAATAACTCAATAACACAGGAGAAAAATGAATGCAAAATACATGATGTTAACATTCTAGGTTTAAGATTCTAAAGAGAAGTTCATTGAAGACCATGATAATTTAAAAAGGCTCCACAGAGGAGGTGGGACTTTATCTGGAGAGTAAAAAATGAAAGGATCTTTAGAAAGGGGGACACAGAAATGTGTACCAGGCCAAGTGGAAAAGGCCAGAATGAGCAGTAAGAGTACCAATACACATGGAGAATTAATAGGAGTGAAAGATTATAGAGGTAGGTATAATCAGGTAGAGGCATTTAGACTTGGTTTGGTAAGGAACAGAGCCTGGTCTTTGGATGACTTCAGGGATCACCTTCTGGTCATCCAAAGACCAGGCTTTCTGCTGGTTTCCTCATATTCATTACAGCAGATTCAGTTCATGTTGGGTTATTGGCCTCCTTAACTCACCAACTTAAAAAAAAGACAACAAAAAATGTATTTCGTAGTACCCTAGTATGGTTTGGAGGAATATCTGAGCTAAGTCACATAAAATTGTTTTTTAAATTGAGAAGTCTCAGCCCAACCAGTGTGGCTCAGTGGTTGAGCATTGACCCATGCACCAAGAGGTCACCTGTTCGATTCCCGCTCAAGGCACATGCCCAGGTTGCGGGCCAAATCCCCAGTGGGGGGCAGACAGGAGGCAGCCAATTGATGTTCTCTCTCATCGATGTTTCTATCTCTCTCTCCCTCTCCCTTCCTCTCTCTCTAAAATCAATAAAGAAAAAAAAAGTTTAATAAATAAATAAAGTGAGAAGGCCCATACAAATGCAATGGATAATCACTATGATGACCACCAAAGATGGCTGGTCCGTGGAGCACAGCCCCTCAAAGCTGGGTTCTCATGATGAAGTTTGTGCAAAAGGCCCTGACTTTTGGATCCTTGGCCTACTGACTGCGCACAAAAGGCCAAGTTTGGCAGCCACAAGGGGCTCACTTCAGGCAAATTTATCTGGCTCAGCTGTTAGCTAGCTTCTTTACAGGCAGTGTGATCTGCATTCACGACTCAGAGTCAGGCTTTCTAGATCTCTAGTCCCTGCTCAGCTTCTAGCCTGCTGTGTGGTCTTGGGTAACCTGCTTAACCTCTCTGTATCAGTTGGGTTTTAACCATTACCTCTGAGTCATACTGATTTATTTAAGTGGTGTTTTTTGAAGATGGACTGATTATCACTTCTAAACTGGTTTTAAAATACAGACATAAGGACTACCAGTTTCCTGCCCAGCATGTAAGGAGCTGAGAAGTTGTTGCTGTGTCCTAACAAGTAGAAAGCTGAACAAAGTGAAAAATCAACAACTCTTCTTAGATTGGTCAGAGAAGTGAGATCTTAGGGCATACTGTTGCCCCAATATTGGAGAGGCAGACAGACACACAGAGAATCACAAATTTCCAGCTAGAATCCCATGAGCAGCAGCCTCTGAGGGAACGGCACCAGAGTAGAAAAACCTGAACTGTAACTGACACATTGCTGGAGGCTCAGGATGAAGAAACCTGAAAGATAAGAACTCCAGGGGATCCCAGATATGGTTTGGGGGTGGGGGGCGGATTAGCTCTCACACTTTTGTCTTTGGTGAGTTGTTGTTGTTGTTGTTCAGATAGAGTGGGAGGGAGAGAGGGGGAGAGAGAGAGAGAAACATCGACGTGAAAGGGACACATCGAGTGGCTGCCTCCCTCATGAGCAACGAGGTCCGGGGACAAACTGCAACCGAGGTACGTGCCCTTAGCGGGAACCGAACCCAGGACTCTCTGGACCGCAGGCCGACGCTCTAACCCCTGAGCCAAACCGGCCAGGGCTTTTTGGTGAGTTTTAACTCCAGAAGTTCCACCAGGTGCTCACAGGGAGGATGAGAGGAGAATCCCCTCATACGTTGGGCCGGGGGAAGGAACCAGTTTTGAATACACCCAGAGCTCTTTCCTTTCTAACAAGGCCTGTCCTCAGGAGAAACATTGCAGCTAGATCCTCATCTGCTGGGGTATCAGACACAAACCCACATGGGGGAAGGAAATGCCCAACTCCAGTCTCCTCTAGACTCCCACACAGGAGTGGGGGGTGGGGTGGGGTTGGGAGAACCCCTGACCCCTCCCCCCTCTAGGCATCCTGTGCCACCAGAGGGAGGAAAAAACTGAGAAGCACTGGTGAAGTCACAGTTCAGGGGACAGACTCACCAAAAGACCCAGACCCAGTGATAGGGCTAAAGAATGCATCCCCTCCCCTCACAACTTACCACCACATTACTAAAGGACTAATTACCACCGTTCCTTTTACCCAATACATCACATCTGCCTTTCAGCAGCATATTACAGGATGTAGTAAAAGGCAAAAAACATAGTTTGAAGAGACAGAGCAAGCATCAGAATCAGACTCAGACATTGGCAGGGATGTTGGAATTATCAGACCATGAATTTAAAACAACATTGATTAATATGCTAATGACTAATTTAAAAAAGGTAGGAAACATGTAAGAACAGATGAGTAATGTAAGCAGAGAGATGGAAAGAAGAAAAAAGAAATGCTAGAGATAAAAAATATTGTAACAGAAATGAAGAATGCCTTTGGTGGGCTTATTAGTAGACTGGACACATCTAAGAAGATGTCCTCTGAGCTTGAGGATATGTCAATAGAAACTCCCAAAACTGAAAAGCAAAGAGAAAAAAGGCTGGGGGGGGGGGGGCAGTGGAGAACAGAATATCCAAGAACAATGGGACAACTAAAAAGGAATAACATATACTTAATGGGAATGCCAGAAGGAGAAGAAAGAGAGAAAGGAATAGAAAAAGTATTTGAAGTGAAAATGATTGAGAATTTCCTCAAATAAATGACAGACACCAAACCACAGGCCCAGGAAGCTCAGGACACACCAAGCAGAATAAATACCCAAAACACCATACCCAGGCATATCATATTCAAACTGCATAAAAACAGAGATTAAAAAAAAATTCTTAAAAGAAGCTAGAGGAAAATGTTTTTTACCTTACCTCTAAATTAGCAAAAATAAGAATTACATCTGCCCTCTCCTTAGAAATCATGCCAGCTAGAAGAGAGTGGAATGAAACGTTTAAAGGGTTGAGAGAAAACTCCCCCACAACCTAGAATTCTGTACTGTGTGAAATTATCCTTCAAAAGTGAAGGAGAAATAAAGACTTTCTCGGACAAACAAAAGTGGAAAGGATTTGTTGCTGGTAGACCTGCCTTGCAAAAAACAGGAAAGATGTAAATAAAAAAAAATTAATTTTTTACCTTAGGAAACTAGAGGAGGAAATTAAATTCAAAGTAAAGAGGAAAAAAATAATAATAAAATGAGAGCAGAAATCAATTCAATTAAAAACAGAAAATCAATAAAACAAAAAACTAGTTCTTTGAAAAGATCAGTAAAATCAATAAGCCCCTAGCCAGGTTAACTGAGAAAAAAATGAGAGAATTAATAAATTACTAATATCAGAAATCAAAGAGGGAACATCACCACAGATCCTATGGACATTAAAAGGATAATAAAGGAATACTATGGACAACTCTATGCCCACAAATTTGATAACCTAGTGGAAATGAACCAATTCTTTGAAAGACACAATCTGCCAAAACTCACATAAGAAGAAATATATGGAGATCAAATCAATAATTAATAACTTTCTAAAACAGAAAGCAACAGGATCAGATGAATTCACTGGTGAATTCTACCAAATATTTAAGGAAGAAATTATACCAATTCTTTACAATCTCCTCCAGAAGATAGAGCAGAGGAAATATTTCCTAACTCATTCTATAAAGCCAACATGACCTTAATATTGTTAAGTGAAAGAAACAAATTTGGAAAGCCTACATACTGTATGACTCTAAATACATGGCATTCTGGAAAAGGCAAAACCATGGAGACAGTAAACAGATCAGTGGTTGCCAGGGATTAGAGGGGAGAGAGAAAAAAACAGGCAGAACACAACAAACTAAGCAAATAATAAAAGAGGGCTATGCATTGACCAATGATGAGTGTGCTATGAATCAAAAATGGTGATTAATTCAATTCTGTGCCAAAAACAAATTTAGAAATAACTACATAACAAACGTATGGGTTGCAATTAGAGCAGTGCTTCGAAAAAAATTCATAACCTCATATATTTAGAATAATAAACAAAAGAAGTAATAAAAATGCAAGAAGTAACATATTATGCAAAAAGTTAACAAAAAGAACTGAATGATACTAGGGATAATAATAAACCTAAACAAAGTAGAACACAATAATAAAAATAAAAGCAGCAATTATTTAACTAAAAACAAAAAATATGAGTAGAGTACACTAAATCCAAGAGCTAGTTCCTTGAAGAAGAAAATAATATACTTATCAAGAAAAATAAATAAAGTAAAAAATTATAAAGGGAAACATAACTGCAAATACAAAGAAAGTTAAAAAAATTGTATTTCTCAATATTTGCAAATAAATTTGAAATCATTGGAAATACATAATTTTCTAAAAATAGAAGTTACCTAAAATGTTTCTAGAAAACAATAGAATATCTACACAAACAAATGACCATTTAAAAAACAGTAATATTTTAAAAGACGTAGCACCTTACAAACCATCAGATAACAACAAAGCACCAGGAATCCACAGGGAATTCTATACTACTAAGGAACAGATCATTCTAACACTCTTACAAGTTTTCCAGAAAATAGAAAACAAAGAAAATCTCTGAGATAACATGGTAACCAACCCCCCCAAATAATAGTATATAGATCAATCTCATTTATTAATATCAATAAACAAATCCTAAAGAAAATATTATCAAACACAATGCAACATCAAAGTAAAATAATAATAAACTATAACCAAGTATAATATTCTTAGGAATGCATAAATGATTTAAGAATAGGAAGATGTTAACATAATTCACTCTATCAATAGATATAAGGAGAAAAAACATATGACCATCACCATAGATGCTAAAAAGGCATTTGTTAATTTTCAACAGGTACCACAAACAAAAAAAACAACAAAAATGGAGGTATCTTTCCTTTCTTAATATGATTATATATATTTAACAACCCAAAACCAGCAGTATGGGAAACACTAGAAACATTCCCTTTTGATTTTGAAATAAGAGAGAGATGTCCACAATTATAATATTACTGCTACTTAACATTGTTCTGGTCTGGCTGGCCAATGCCTTTAATAAAATAAAGAAAATAGAGATTATATTAGTTTGCTACGGCTCCTATGACAATATGCCATAGACTGGGTGGTTTAAACAATGGAAGTTCATTTTGTCACAGTTTTGGAGGCCAGAAGTCCAAGATCAAGGTCCGTAGGGTCAGTTTTTGGTGAGGACACTTCCTGGCTTGCAGATGGCTGCCTTTTCACTGTGTCCTCACAAGGTGAAGTGAGAAAGAGAAATACAGCTCTCTGGTGTCTTTTTATAAGGACACAAATGCTATAAAATCGGGGCTCACTCACCCGTAGGACCTCATTTAACCTGAATTACTTCCTTAGAGACCCCACGTCCAAATACAGCCTCATTGGGCGTTAGGGCTTCAACATATGGATTTTTGGAGGACACGAACATTCAGTCCAAAATAGGCATACAAAATGAAGAGGAGACACAATTATCATTATTGAGTCATGATGTGATTATATATCCTGAAAACCTAAGAGACTCTGTTACAAATAACATAAGAATTCAGTAAGGTGTTGAGTTACAAACTGGGTACAGAAATCAAAGCTCTTAAAAGTTTATACATATATATATATATATATATATATATATATATATATATATATATCACAACCACTTTAAAAGATAGCAAAGATCCTATTAACAACAGGAAGCAATACAAATAAGAACATCTAGGGATAAACTTAAAAAAATGTGTGAACCTTATATGAAGAAAATATTGAATTGCTATAAAGATATCGATTCTTTCTACATCAGTCTATACATTGAATGCAATTCCAATAAAAATTACTACATGATTTTGGGGGGGGCTGATTCTAAAGTACATATAGAAAGAAAATCAAGTAGAATATTCAGAAGAATTCTGAAAAACAGAGCCCTGAGGAGGACTGGGTGGCGAGGATGCAGAAATAGGCACTCTCCTGCCCATGTGGATATGACTTCTAAGAAGGGCAGTTTTGCAATATTTATTAAACTTACCAAAGCACAGACACTTTAATCCAGACATCCTACTTCTAGGAATTTATCCTTCAGACACATGCTCACATGTGCAAAATGACATATGAACAAAGTTATTCATAGCAGGATTGTATGTAATAGCATACAGTTGAAAACATCCTAACCGCCTGTCTGCAGTGGTCTGGTTAAATAAAGTATGAACTGTTCATACGATGTAATACTCTGAGGATGCGAAAAAGAAAGAGAAAGCTCTTCCTGGATTGATCTGGAATGATTGCTAAGATATGTAACAATGAAAAAAAATGTTGCTTTTGTGTAAAGTACGCTAGGATTTGTGTACAAACAAGGAAAAATAAAGGACACACACACACACACACACACACACACACACACTTAATTGCTTGTATATGCAAGTAATATCTCTGCTTCCAAAGAGAACTGTGTGGCTGAGAGAAGGGGTAAGAGAGAACATTTTCACCCTTTTGTATTTTTGGAATTTTGAATCACATAAATTTACTTATTTAAAAAATTAAACAATCAAATAATTTATTTCTGATTTTTAGAAATATGGAATCGAGTGAGCCTTTAAATTTAAGACCATGAACTACAGCAATATAGTTTTAATTTTTCTGAATTATGTATTCCAAATTCCCTTTTTGTTATGAGAGAGATTGTAAGAAAATGAAAGAGTGATGAACCACAGAAGAACAGAGAGAGTGTGGGGGAAGAGAGCAGGAGTTAGCCAGGAGTCTGGGAACCTGTCCAGAGAGAAACCAGGGAATCAGAGGAAGCTGGCTGAACAGAAGTGTGGACACTCAGTCAGTTTGATGATGAGGACAGTCAGGTGAGAGTTCTTGTAACTGCTATCCACTGGGGACAGGAGCTTCAGAGCAAACTATCCCGTTCCACTGCCTTTACAATTATGGTGCGTAAATATAAAGTTAATTTTCCCATTGAAATATAAGGGGTTTCTCCAGCATGAAAGGAATCGACAAAGGTCTGAGAAGTTCACTTAGAACCTAGTGTCCCTTTGCCATTAAAAAGCAGTCTAATTGCTTCATTTTTGTTCTTTGAGAGTTTGGGTTACACTCATTTAATGTCAGGAGGTTATATTTGAAAGCATCATTTTACTTCACCTTTTTGAGACTCCCTTAACCACAAATAAATCTAATTTATGGAACTATAAGTGCTTTTGCAATTATTTTCAATTTTTCAACTAAAAACACCAAACTCTTAGAGGAGCCACCTTAGAAATCGGAGCACAACAGGTGATCAGTGAGAAAAAGGTTACGTGTCTGGCTACAGTATCTTGGCTTCAACAATGGCACCTCATGGAATGCTAGAGTGAACCAGAGGGAAGTGAAGCTGGGACCCAATCACGTTCTGAAGGTTCCCATCTCTGGCTTATAAAACAATACAAGCTTAATCTTTCCACAGACACAATTACCTCTATTGCCACCTGCTGGTAAACTTATGTCTCATTTAATTTAGTGGTGTCTTTCCCACCCCTGATTAAACACATTTGGGAACATGCAGATAGATTTGTAGCAAAAGAACTTTTACTGCTTCAGAAATGGGGAGGATGGATCACACCGAGTCCTGCCCCTCCGTACGCAGGACAGCAAATGACCAAGACTGCCCTGAGGTGTGGAGTTAGAGGTTTTCCTCTGGTACGCCTCCTGCCCTGCCAGTTCTTTCAGTTTGTCTAGTCTCCTGAGTTCATGTAAATACAGGGGTTTCCTCCCCTACCCCTCAAAGAGACCAGTTTTTAAAACCAGTGATTTTAAGCGTTAATTTTTTAAAGTTTCAATCACACACACACACACAGAGGCACTTGCCTCACTTTGGTCCTGGGGTTCAAGCCGACATTGACAAACATAGACTCCTTCGTTTATCCTACATGCAGACTTTCTTTTGCTCCTCCCATTCACACACTTGCCCTTCTGTTCCTCCAAAACCTACACTTCATACTCAATACTCAGACATAACACACTCATACACACAGTATGGCTAACTCAAGCATCAGTAAACAACTTGCACATTTTCTCATGTTTGTAGTAGCACAAAACTCTTCATTTCATCTGGAATCTTAATAAGTAGATCAAAACATATGACTATTTCCCTCCCATGGTACCACCTCTTGACACTACTTGATCATAATGTTCCCACCCTGCAAAGTACTGTAAGATTCTGAAGTAGCTTTTGTTTACCCATTCATCCAGTGAACGTCATTTGGGCTGTTTCAAGTTTTTGGTGATTAAGACTAGTGGCTATTAACATGCATGTACACCTTTGGTGTGAAAATAAATGTTCATTTCTCTAGGGTAAATATCCAGGAGTGGGATTGCTGAGCCATAAGGTTTGTGCACGTTTAACTTTTTAAGAAACTGACTAACCATTATCCATAGTGGCTTTATCATTTTGCATTCTCACCTGTAATGCATGAGAATTTCAGTGCTCTGTGTCCTTGACAGCACTTGGTATTGTCATTGTTTTTTCTTTTAGCCAGTATAATAAGTGGTAACTCATTATGGTTTTAGTTGGCATTTCCCTAATGACTAATGTTATTGAACAACTTTTTATGTGCTCACTTATCCAGGTATTCTCTTTGGTGAAGTGCCTGTTCGATTATTACACCCTCCCTCCCTGCCCACTGGGTTGTTTGTTTTCTGTTGTGTTTTGAGAATTCTAATATATTCTGGATGTGGCTTTTGGTGAAGTAGCTCCTGAATCATCATCATCATCAAAAAAAAAAAAAGTATAAACATTTAGGGTTTTTTAATATAAGTCTATTTTATTCTAGTCACTTCTTGGTCATTTACATATGCAGTGCACAGTTAAGTCTATAAAGTAAACTTTTCCAGTAACCAGAACTGTGGGTATTTTGAATGACAAGGTACTCTCTAAGAAGGACCAGAGAGAAAGCTGGTGAGCTACCCAGATGGGACTCTAGAAAGGGCTATTTACCTTGGTGAGTTCACCAAAGTCCAGAATTTAGTCTTAGGTTTTGAAGGTTCAGAAATGTGATTTGGCCTGTGTCCCAAGAGCAGACCCCACTTGAGGGCACCTATGCATGCTAGCAAAACTCTAAAGAGACCAGTGGGCAAGGCCAGGGCAGCAGCTAGTGTACCAAGGCAGCCTCTGGTGACCTCTCCTCCTATAGCCTCATGTGATAGTTGTAAGCTTCCTTGGTGACCTTGGGGCTGGGGTAAGGGGGGGCTTACTTAGCCATGTCAATGGCTGTGATGAACTTTCCACTGGACCATGGTGAAAAAATAAGCATTCTTTAATTAATGTTTTAATTGGTTTAATTTAAAGAGCTGTCGTCTATTCTGAGGTTATATCCTTTCTACAACTTTGACAAATCCTGTGTGAATTTATTTCCCTAGGATATAGTTATGGCTTACTGGCCCAGCAGACATTCAGAAAGTGAAGAGTTTCTTCTCTGCTCTGATGTCACCCTTATCTCCCAAATTTCCGAGACTTTGGGAGGTACCTCCCTGACTCCCTCACCACTACCCCCATCTATATATGTCCAGTTAAACTGAACTTGGCATTCAAGGCTCTATATACTCTGACACCTAATTTACAATTTTATTTCAGTACATCTTTCCATGTGATTGGTCTCCAGGTAAACCAGTCTGCTTGTAATTCCCGGCTTGCCATGCCTTTGTTTGCCTCTGGATATTTGCTGTGAGATTCCTAGTTCATCTCTTCCTCCTCCACCTATCTTCCTTGATGTGATCTGAGCCAGAAGTGAACATTTCTCTGGATTTCTACAACACCACTCTTCAGTATCATTCCTACGATATTTATCCTACCATATCTTTCACTGTGGGTGACTTGTGTACGCTTTAGTGAATGATAAGACAGTATCCTCATCAGATGGCAAGCATACGAAGGGGAAGGAATAAAGGCCCATCTTTTAAAAATATTAGCATGTTTCACACAAATAGCACAGTGCTTCTCACAGTAGGTGCCCAATAAAGTTTGTCAAAGAAATGAAGAAAGAAATGAGTATGTGAGACATGGTATATTTAAATTCTTGCAACAGATTTCCTCTTTTACCCGTGGTTACCTATACACACCTCCTATATAAATACACAGAGCGAGGGCTCCCTTGGGCTATGTCCTCACAGGTGTGAGTCTGAGAGTGTGGCCTGCACATCGCATACTCAGGCAGAAGGAAAAACAAGCAGGCACTCCCAACTGGGGAAGTCATTTGCAGCTCCTCCCATTATTACTGGCTGAATCTTTTTATTTAAAACAAACAGAGAGCTGGAAGCAGCATTTCAAGTGGCCGCCTATTAGCAAGCTCAGTTGTCAAAACACAGACCTAGTCTTTAAACAAAACAGCAAACCCCAAAAGTCCACTCCTGACCTTAGCATCTCTGCCGCCAGAGCCTCCCCTAGAAATTCCCTTTAGGACCCTTAGGGGTCATGTGTCCTTGTCACATGGAGGCTATTTTTAGACTTTACTTCGCTGAGAGCACTTTCATTAATCTCAAAGAGACCTTTCTTTCTTTCATTTTCTTCCTGTTCCACAAGGCAAGGACTCCCCCCAAAAGAGATCCAGGTACCATCTTCCACCTAGTCTATGGCTAGTCAAGGATGTTTCTGGGGGCCACAGAGAAGGTAGTCCTGAAGTCCAGGTCCCAGGGACAAGAGGGCTACTGCAGAGCCATCAAAAATGACCAAAGAAAGAAATCAGAACACAATCCAGGTCACATTAGGGAGATGTGGTTCATTTCCTGTTTCTGATGTCCAACGAGTGGTCCCATAATCTGAGAATCTGCGCTGCTCAAGTGCTGGCCTATCCAGGCACTAACCAAGGGAGTTCAGCCTCCTTTGATCTGTGATGCTTATGAATCATCACTGTGGTCATCATCATGGACTGCAATCCTCACTGTGCTACAGATGGAAAAGGGGTGGAAAACAAGAAAATTTATGGCAACCACAGGCCACAACTTGGCAATGTTTTGTTTTGTTTTTTAAAATAAATTAGATCCATCAGCTTATTTGTTGTCTTTTACCTCTTTCTCTTAAAAAATGGAGTGTATTAAAATACACGTTGCATAGATATTCAGATTATTTGATTATATAATGTGTATTTTATAGGGCCAGATTAAAAGAGATACTTTAATTAAAACCATTTGGCACAGTTCTAGGCATATAGAAATAGTCAATAAATGGCAGCTATTATGATCAGTTCTTGAATTCTTATCACCAAAGATTTTATTATATTAAGTAGAAATACCTACTGGATTTATTCTTGGTCTCCTGACAACAGCACTACATACTGTTGTAGTATGATCTCAACTACATAATTTAAAAGCAAGAAAAAAACTTGAAGGAACTACTATATCCAAGTTAACAGTGATTAACTCTGGGTGGTAGAGTCACAGATAATTTTTCCTGCTTCTTTACACTTTGCATTACTTTCCAAACTTTCTATAATGAGCATTTATTACTCTGTTGATCTGGAAACATGTTGTCTAAACATCTTTTTAATCAGATTACATTGTTTAGTGCATAAAGGTTGTTTTCACTCTAATTTCTCTTTCAAAGGCCTCCTCATTTTCCACCTGCGTGACCTTGAGTAAGTTACTTAACCCTTTGAATCTTAGTCTCCTGTTCAGTAAAATGGGGAAAGGAAGTACTTCCTTCAAAGATCTGTGTGAAAATTAAACGAGGAAACATGTGGAATCACCTAGCACAGAGCCTGATGGAGCGCAGGCACTACAGCAGGTGCACAGACATCTCCCCTTCCCACAGGATGAACGTCTCTAGGAGTCTGTTTAGACCAGTACTGAACATGGAGTGACCCCATTTACTTGTGACCACTGACACAGGATGCGTACTGCGTGGTTTCTTGCTTTTCTTCAACTAGGCCTGAGAACTGCCTGATACAAATTTCAGAAGATGAATGCAGCCCTCAGGGCAATTCTATGAGTGTAAATAAATGGAATGATGTGGTAAAACGCAGACCCATGTGCTTTGGATTTGGAAAGACCAGAGTTTAAACTTTACTAATTACTCTCCATGTGATGTCAGGCAAGTGACAATTTTTTGGATTTTTGATTTCCTCATATTTGGTAATTCTAACGAATATTCATTGAGCCGATGTTACTTGCCAAGCATGGGGCTAAGCATTTTATTTATATCACCTCATCTGGTTAACATAGCCACCCCGAGACATGCAATTATTATTCCCATTTTACAGATGAGGAAGTGGGAAATTAAGTGGCCTGAGGTCACTCAGCTGGTTATTAGTAAAGTCTGGATTTAAGCCTGACACCAGAGCTTATGCTCTGACCCACTCTGCTGTCCAGGCTCCCATTCATCAAACGGGCATGCACATATGAGCTGATGGGCGTACCACAATAATTAAATGGATTCATATATGTGAGGTGCCTGTGTGAAGTAGGCACTCAATAAATGTCTGAGATTAGAGTAGGCCCTCTAATCTTAGAAGATACTTAGGAATGTATACAGAGGAATTTCACACATAGTATCCCCAAAGACTGTAGTGTTGAGAAATGTGTACCCACTGTGTCATACCATTGACTTCTCTTCTGTGTGTTATTCATTGCTATTTGAGCATATCTTTCCCACGCTCCTTTTGTTTTTTATTTATTTATTTTTTTAATCCTCACCTGAGGATACTTTGTCAAATATCTTCAGATAGAGTGGGAGGGGGAGGAGGGAGAAAGAGAGAGATATCAATGTGAGAGAGACATCGATTGGCTGCCTCCTGCATGACCCTGACCAGGGCTGGGGATGAACTGCAATCAAGGTACATGCCTTTGGCCAGAATCGAACCCATGACTCTTTGGTCTGTGGGCCAACGCTCTAACCGCTGAGCCAAACTGGCCAGGCCCCACGCTCCTTTTCTTGACACTTTGTAGACTATCTCAAGGAAAAGGCAACAGTAATACCCTTCAGGCCCTGGCCCAGTATCTCAGTTGGTTAGAGCATCTTTCGATATGCCAAAGTTGTGGGTTTGCTCTCCAGTCAGGGCACATACAAGAAACAACCAATGAATGCATAAATAAGTGGAACAACAAATCAATGTTACTCTCTCTCTTTTTCTCTCTCTGTCAAATCAATCAATCAATAAAAATGTTTAAAAAATCTTTTAGATTTGCTACATGATTTCTTTCAGACACTGCACTGATATTTGATTATTATTCCAATCCTAACACTAACAATAATGCTTATCACTTATTGATTACTCGTCAGCTACCAGGAACTGGGCTAAGGGATTTGCATGTCCTCGAGTAGAGCAGGGGACAGAAGTTAAGTTCTCTGTTGAGAACCATTTGATTTATCTCAGGGTATCCCAATGATAAACTTGTGAGTTCAGATTTATTAGTCCCATTTTGCAAACGAGAAAACTGAGACAAAGAAAAGTTAAGAAATTTTCCCAAGTTTGCATGGGTAGTAAATGGTAAAATCAGGATGCAAATCTAATTCTCTCTGGCTTTGAAACCTCTGCATTTATTCATCTCATCACTCCGTTCCCCCAACTCCCTTATCTCCATTTTGTGTGTGTGGGTGTTTGTCTATATGTCTGGAGAATGGCATAAAGGGTCACCCTGGGATCAGACCATTCTGGAGGCCTAGTGGTAATTGTGCTTCTCCTGCTTTCCTTTGAGGCTGAGGAGACTGAATTCACTAGTGAGGCTGAAATTGCCTGTTGCTAGCATCTTAGAGAGTGGGGTTAGCATCTGTCAAATCCACTGCACACCATTGTAATGGTCGCTAGTGCTATTTGCCAAAGTTTTCATTTTCCTCAGTTCTGGGGACAGATTAAGATTGAACTTCCTGGCTTCTTTTTTTTTAAAAAAAAATTTTTTTCCCTTTATTCATTTCAGAGAGAGAGGAAGTGAGAGGGAGAGAGAGAGAGAAACATCAATGGGAGAGAACATTGATTGGCCGCCTCCTGCATGACCCTCACTGGGGATTGGGCCCACAACCTGGGCATGTGTCCTGACTGGGAATTGAACTGGTGACCTCTTGGTGCATGGGTTGACGCTCAACCACTGAGCCACACCAGCCGGACTTCCTGGCTTCTTTATGTATGAATGGGGCTTTGTCACTAGTGACAGTCTTTGAATTTTGTGTGGAAGTGACATGTGACACTTCCAGGCTGGAGTCTACAGTCTGCTTTTGAGAGTTTCCAGAGCTTTCTTTACCCTTTGATACAATCACCTGCAACATTCAAGATGGTAGCTGCTCCATGGGTTTGGGTCTCTAAGTGACTAAAATATGCAAAGATCTCTCTTGACTTGTGATGAATATGTGGCGTCAATGGAAAACAAACTTTTGTCATTTTAAGACACTAAGATTTTGGAGTTATTTGTTACTACAGCATAACCTAGTCTATCCTGACTGGTACAACCCATATAACAAATTGTGGATGACACAGAGCAGTGCCTGGATGTCAGTGTGCTAGCTGCCAACATACTCTGCCCATGACTATCACCAGGTGGGGGTGGGGAGAGGAAAGGGAGGAAGGGAGAGAGAAAGACTTTTGGTTCTGGCAGACCCGTTAGGAAGCGATGCCTTTCACTCTGAAGAGACATCCTCAAGGAAGCATGAGAGCTGAGACCGTGTCTTGCTCAGTATTTCCAGTGCCCACTAAGGTGACTGACACCAAGTATTTGTCGAATTTATAATATGTTGGATTATCATTTTTTGAACAATAGAATCTGTTCTTGGAACATTTCAATTAGTTGTGGAATTCACTTTAGCCAAAATTAATACAAATCTCCTAGTTAGCTTTTTCAACCAAACTAGTTTGTACTTCCTTGTGTTTTCTCTCTCACTTGTCCAAGGTTTCTAGCTATGGGGGTCTCAGGATTTCAGGATCCAAACATTTTCAAAAATTAACAAAATCTTCGTGCTTTAAAAAGCATTGTGGAAGCCCATTCATATTCAAATAAGAGTTTTCATTTTTTAACCTCTTAAAATAAATGAATAAACCAGCCCAAACTTCAGCTTACTCTGAAGATCCTTGTTCCTTTCATGGAGGGTGTGCAGCTCAGTGGGTGGAGATGACTCATCCTGTAACTCAGCACAGCCACAGCCTTCAGATGGGGACAAGAGCCAGACTCTGCAGGTCAGGAGGAAAGAGTGGGAGGGCAAGGAGAAGGAGGAAAGAAAGGATCGGGGCTCCCAGCGCAGAAGGACAGCCTGTGCTTGCAGGAAGGAGTGCAAGGTTGACTATCTCTCCAGGTCATTCCAAATGTTCCTTCTTCTTCTTGCCAGTCATTTCCCCAGAACTTATTCCAGATACCACTTGCTAGCAAGCTAATGTTCCTGCGTTCACTAGATTGTGAGTTCCTGGAGTGCACGCCCCAAGTCTCATTCATCTTTTACCCATCCTATGCCCACACCCCATGCATGACATGTTGAAGGCTACTAGTGGGTGTTTGCTGAGCAAGTGATACTTGAGGACCTGGGATCATCTTGAAAGCTATAAATAATAAACTGACCTCAACAGAGAATTCAACTTCTGTGCCCTGCCTTACTCGAGGGCATGGGCGGCTAACTTTTTAGTTAATGTGTTATAAGGTGTCAGCGAGATAACCAGAGACACACAGCCAAATTGTAAAGGAGCACTTTATTACACAGGTGGGCTGGGGGGTACAGCTTCCCAAATCCTCAGCGGCCAGCCTTCTTTGTTCTCTGGCTTATATAGGCACCCACAAAAAGTACAAAAACTGTATTTTAAAAAACCTACATTCTTCTTGGCTCCGCTTAATTGGTGCCGGGGCTGATACAGACTGCTCCAGAGGCAGGGGGAATTTGTTGCAGGGGTCAGGGCAATCATTAATCTTTCTTTTTATGGTTCCTCCGAGTTTCCCAAGGCCATCATTAACCCCTTATCTGTATGGTTCCTCTGGATGTCAGTCCCAGGTTTTTTTAGAAAACTGCTCGGGTGTTTACGTGCAGGAATAACTGATCAGAATGGAGTTTGATTTTTAAAATAGCCCAGTTCAAATACACACATTTATTTGCAGATGCTTTCATTGCTTATTTGATTCCTCTGCTGTTCAAAAGATTGCTGTTTGGGGACTCAGCCAATTATTACCTATTTCTTGTGTGCAGTGTGGGGGGAATGTCTAAGCTGGTTTCACTGAAAGAGTGAAGGCTATTGCCTGGTTCAGAAGAGGGACAACAGACAGAATATACCAATTCAGTGTTGACCTCCACCACCCAGAAGCTGTAATTTTGGGAGAGTTGGCACCTACCAACAGATCACAGGAGTAGAAGACATTGCAGGGCCTAGAGGCCACCATAAGATATGCTTTAAGACTTTGGAAATGTAGCTCATTGGAAATATAGTTCATTGTTAAGAGTATAGTTCATTGTAAACTACTAAAATCCATACATAATGGATATGATTAGCCATCTATGGAAGTAGACCAGGAAATCATTCCTAAATATGTGAGTCAAGGGTTCAGGAAGAACTAAGATACCAACCAAGATGAACTAGAAGGAACCTCAGGGAAACAGGCAGGAAGTACTCAGAACCCAACCAAGGGAATGCACACAGCTTAAAGGATGCCTCTGGACAGAATGTGTCTGGCTGGGGAGCGGTGGGTAAGGGGAAATACTCAGCTCTAAGAGTAAAGAGAAAGGAGGTCTGCAGAGGCAAACACTGGTAAGCCCGCCCGGTACTATCCCGAACAGAGGCTCTCCTGGCCTCTGGGTGAAAGCGCCTAAAGCTTCTTAATGGAGGCACTTCCGATGCTCAACTACATCCTTCATTCTGAGGGAATGTGCTGATTAGGCCAAAGTGAATGGCCAGTGCTCCTATCAGTTACATTTCTGAGGGTAAAGTAGTGAATTGGCATCCTGTGTGTGTGTGTGTGTGTGTGAGAGAGAGAGAGAGAGAGAGAGAGAGAGAGAGAGCGCGATCTGGATGCACACAGGTGTCATTTCTGTGTGGGTACCTGGAGGGTGGCGAATGCTATTCTAATGATGTGAGGAGAGAACAGATTCAAAGTCTGAAAGAATGGGGATGAGTCTCCGAGGCCAAGGCCATTAGTGGACCTTCTCTGCATCCTTGTGTGTCACAGGCTGTGCTGCCCATTTTCAGGTGCAACAGAAAACAGTCTTCAAAGACAATGACCATCCCTTTGCTTCCTGGCAAGACTATACTTTTATCTCAAGCTCTCAAACTTTTTTGACAATGGCAACCTCATGACTCACTTACTGCATCCTCTACTGTATGAAGAACTCCTCCTCCCACACCCCTCAGAGACCACTGTGAATGGGGACCACCCTTTGAAGATCACTGTCCCAGCTGCAGGCCAGCTTTTATTAGAATGTTACAGCAGGATAGTCCCTATCTTGGCAGTCTGTTCAACTCTGCCAACATATATACTATGCCCACCATGGGCCAGTTGAGCAAAACACCTCCAATTTCTTCTGATGGAAGATGCCACCAAAGCAGAAAGTAATTTTGGAGATGGGGGGTAAACGGCACAGGGCTGAAATGTATGTAGAGGCTGTATTTCTCCTCCAGAAAGAGAGCTGAGTGGGTGATGAAGGGGTCTGGAAGTTTCTGAATAATTTACACCAGGAGAACTGTGAGGAAGCAACAGGGCCACCTGAAGGTCTTTCTCTACAAGAAGATCCCCAGTAGCTTTACAACTGCAACAGCTTTCTTTGCTTTGCTCACAAGCCTGGGAAGAGCTTGGGCTCCCTCTGCGATGGTGGAGAGAGATCTGAAGGGGCCAGACTCAGCTCACCAGCAGACCCTCCGTGAGGAGCTTGAAGTTCTTTGTTCTGGGATGGTGCCTGAAATAATCAAACACCAGGAAGTCACACTTGGACTAGAAAATCAGGACCGTGGACTAGAAAGTACTGATGAAGGGAGAGGAAGTGGGTTTGGTCCCAGGTCAGGGGTGCTGCTCAGGGGAAACATCAGGACAAAGGCTAAGATCAAGAGCATCTTGATGGAATGACAAAGGCCACCTAATTCATAGGTTAGAACAAATCACAAGTAGTGAGAGGAGCACAGCAAAGGAAAATAGCTGAACCCCAAGAGAATGAAACACCTTCTCCAAGTTTTTTTCCTACAATTAGTTGGGCTACAGATATATTTAAAAAGAAGAAACCTGTCTGTCATCCACCGGTCATGACAACACAACAATTTTTAACCCCACATCTCTTACTCATTCCTTGTAAAGAAATAACTGGACACGATAAGCTGTATTCTTTGCTTGCAGGATACTTCTTTTCATTTTTATCCTAGACCTAGACTTTTCGGCCAAAAATACTTGCCTGAAAGCTATATAGTAAGTATCTTTTTTCTCATTTTTTATCTTTTTCTTTATTGATTTTAGAGAGAGAGGAAGAGGGAGAGAGAGAGAGAGAGAGAGAGAGAGAGAGAGAGAGAGAGAGAGAGAGAAACATCGATGAGGGAGAACATCGATTGGCCACCTTCTGCATGCCCCCCACTGGGGATCAGGCCCACAACCTGGGCACGTGCCCTGACTGGGAATTGAACCAGTAACCTCTTGGTGCATGGGTCGATGCTCAACCGCTGAGCCACACCAGCTGGGCTATAGTAAGTATCTTAGCTGAAGATTGCACCAAAGACTGCTGACAACTCCAGCTCCTTCTGAAGGCAATGCCCATTAGCTGAAATGAGAATTTACTCAGCCTTGTCTTCAGAAAAATGCAATTTATGATAGTACAGGGCAGCAGAAAGTCACATGAAGAAAAACATGTGAACACAACACAAAACAAAAACAGTAATAGTTTAATGTTGTGAGTCATCCTAATACTATTCCTCAGCATGCAATAAAGAGAGGGTGGCATTTGGTGAGGGTGGCATTTGGTGAGTGTGGAGAGGGGGAGCATCATGCCCCTGATTCCCAGACAGTCACTAGGTGTTGTGTGGCATCCTGATTGCTCATCCTTCTTCTGGCACTTACCTATGGAAGGATAATGACAGTCTGCTCATTCTCACCACCATCAGTTCAGGGACAATGACCACACCTGTTGATGAAGTTGGCCCTGGTGATTACAGCAGCATACTGTAGATATAATAAGCAACCATAAGAAACACAACCTCAGTTTTCCTAGTTATAACATGGGGCATGCATAATTTCAAACTACTTTACTAGAAAGATGTTAAAATACTAAGAGACAGACAGAGAGAGAGAGAGAGAGAGAGAGAGAGAGAGAGGAAAACCAAAAGGCCTAGCTAGATATTTCACAGAAAAGCATGGTGCAAAGTATCGAAACTGCTATAATATGCTTAGAAACTGAAATAACTCCAAGACCCTAAAAGATTTTATGCAGAAATTTCATTTTGAGCCTCATCAAAATGCTCCTTGGTTATTAAGTAGAAAATAAAATTAATTAAAAAGTAATTAAACCATAAGCATTCCTAGAGCATGGCCTGAAAGGCAGTGTTACAATGAAGCTCTTTTTCAATCATATCAGCTATCACCTAATTTCTCAGGCGCTTTGTCTTTGCCTCCTTGTCTTTCCCTTCCTTCTGGAAACCTGTAATCTCGCCAGCCTCTGTGTGTGTGTGTGTGTGTGTGTGTGTGTGTGTGTGTGTAAGTGCACTCAGGTCTCCAGGAAAATGCAGGAGCTGTGCCTGGATTACCAACTCGGGCTGTGATTTCCTTTGTTCCTACTGCTGGAGCCTGCTTGGCTGATTAAGTCCTGGGCTTCTCCCACGTTTTGTTGGCCCATGAATGGAGCCTCTTCAGTGCTCACTGGAGTGCAATCCCATTGATGCTTCCTCCTCCGCCCGCCTCCCTTCCTGTCCCAGCCCAGCTGAGCTGATGGATTAATCCTGCTGTGTACTCATATGCCTCACAGGCAAAATGCAAACTGGGATAGAAAATAAGGGCCAGGGGTGGAAGGGACCACGGAGACCTTCCTTGTAGACTATAACCTCCTCATTCTGCTTAATTGGGGTTAACTGAGTCCCAGGACAGAGCAGTCAGGAGCCAGGGTGAGGGCGAGCCTTGACTTCCTGGGCTTTCTGCTCTTCCCACCACAGGCACTCTCAGGGGAAAGCCTGGGAGAGCTCTGCTGCTCTTGCTGTAGAACAATGCACTCTATCTAAAAACAGAACAGTAACAGCCACAAACAATAACGATGTATCTAGGCATGTTTATAGGCGAGTGAAGGACCTGGTAACCAAAATCATAGATCTTCGGTCATATGATGAAGTTGCATGCCTGAAACTTATATGATGCTATTAACCACTGTTACCCTAATAAATTTAATTTAAAAAATAAAATAAAGTCATAGATCTTTGTTGGGAGAAACCAGGGGGTCTAGAGTACCTTCTAATAGTCAGAAAGCTACTTTGTTTGCTAGTGATCGATTTGCCTGTGATTTTTATTTTCCTGCCACATCCCCCATTATCACCTACACACCCCAAACCCTTGAATCTGTAATTATCTACCCACAGAGTCCTCAGACACTCTGGCTTCTGACAATTCTCCTGTTTAGAGACAACACCTCACAGCATTTATTATTTTCTAACATCATATTATATATTTGTTTGAAAGTTCTCTTCTCACTAAGCATCCTTAGGACAAAGACTTTGTTCTGTTCACTGATGTATCCCTCTCCAGCACTTATAATGCTACCTACTTCATGGTAAGTGCTAAATTTTTTCTGTGTGGAATGAATCAATGAATGTATGAATGGAAACTACCTTCCTATACACTAGCACTGAAAAGAAAAAACAGAGCGTACCCTTGGTTAGCTGGGGACTTGTACCTTCTTTTTTCTTGGCTTTTAGTCTCTCCCCAACCCCACCTTCTCCCCTTACCCCCAGAAAGCCAATCACTGTCTCCTGGCTTCCTTTCCTTCTCCTCAAAATAATTTAGTTCCTCACCTTCACAACAGAATATAAATAATTGACAGCCATTTAAAAGCAACACCTTCCAGGGAACATTTTAGAAAAACTCCAAACTTAAGCCAGAAGGATGAGTCCCTAATGCAGAATTCTAGGTACTGGCCGAAAGATGGGAGGAGGGTAAGAGGCAGTGGATCATCAGGGAGCCTATTATAATCCAGCATGCTCACAGCTTTTGAATGCTACTGGCCCCTGAAGTGGTATTTCTGAGAACTTTTGCCATTGACCATGGAATCGTGTCCAGAGAGTTGCCAAATCTCATCAGCAATTAGACAGTATTGCAAAGGACTGGAGAAAAATAGGTCACTTATATAGTGATGTTCTCAGTGTAAATTAGCAAAAACTTTTAAAATGCCATTTGGCAATGCATAGCAAGACCCAAAAATATTTAAACCATTTGATCTTCTGTGAATTTATTCTATGAAGAGAATCAAGAAGAAGAGAAAAGCTTTATGTTCAGAAAGTACATTGTCATATTATTTCTAGTAGTTAAAATTTGGGGGGGGGGAAACTAAATGACAAATAACAATGAGAAAAAAAATGCAATGTAAATTACATAACAATGGCAGGTTGGAGTTACAGTGCATCTGATCTATTTACTAGCTGTGATAACTTGGGTAAATTATTCAACATCTCCAAGCTTCACTTTCCTTGTCTGTAAAATTCCTTCTGTATAATAACAGTGCCTAATTCATGAAGCTGTAAGAATTAAATGAGATCACTGCAGATAAACTACTTGGCACCATGCCAGGTACACAGTTATCTCCTCCTCCTTCTTCCTTCCCCACCCCCTCCTATTATTATTATTATTATTACTATTATTTCAATAGGAGGCTTTATATCCTTGTGGAATAAATTATTGGGTCAAACACCTAATCTCCCAACAGTCTAGTTAAATTAATATTACAGGAACCATATTGACGCCCCAATTCCCATTACAAGTATACATCTTTACAGTATGGGCTTGGGATTTGATTCCAAATAGGTAGGGCTAGAAGGTATCTTTGTCCAGAAGTTGCCTTACATATTCACCCTTAATTAATCAAAATCTAACTTGGCTTTGAAGAACAGGGCAGATGATCCCCTTTTTCCAGATATTCTGCTGGGTGCATTCTATGGAGGGAGGAGAATTATGGGCGAATGGGAAAGACAAGAGGTGAAGGGGGTCCACTCAGAGAGATAGCTTCTTCTGTAGCGTTCCAGCTGTTTCTGAACTTATTTTGAACCATGGAGCCCCTGAAAAAGCTTTTACCTGTTCCCCTTCTCCCCTCCTCTGACCCCAAACTCGGTCCTCAAATCTGATATTTTTGCCAGGTTGCACAGATCTGGAGGCTCTCAAAGAGCCAAGATGCCTAACTGGGGAAACTCCGAGAGCCATTGTTAGTGACCATTTGGTCTTGGACCTCAAAAAATAATAATACACACATTGGCTCCCTCTGCACAGCTTCAGCCTGTTTCCTGCTCCCACTTCTCCCTTCATTTACCTACCGCAGATTGGGCTCCAAATCCGGGATTTTTCTCTTTGTCACTGTTTCTGGGATGGTAATTTGATCTTCTTGGCTCCTTGTCTATTTGTTTTATTGTTGGAGAAGGGGGTGTGTGTGTGTGTGTGTGTGTGTGTGTGTGTGGGTTGGTGAATATACTTGCAGTGAAGTCCCTGGGGCTGCCCCCTGGTGATTGTGAATGTACGCCCATGGATACGCTGGGGTACACAATTCTTGGGTATAGCTTGTGTATATTGAGCTTTAAGTATCTGTTCACATTTGTATATCTGAATATTTGGACGTATTTGTATCAACTTTTATGTTCGCCAAAAAGAATAGCCTGCCAAGAGGAGCAAATGTTTCCTACTTAAGGATTTCTACAATGATTTAACTCCCCAAGTGAATCAAAGAGGAGGCGGTGGTGTGTAAGGATTCTAATTACACACCATACCCCTTCTAGACTTTTTAAGAAAACAGGCAGGGCCCCATTGTGATTGTCATAGGCCCTAACTACTTCTGACTTTGTGTACGCCTTCCTGAATATAAAAGTATTCAAATTTATGCTTTATAACTCCATTGGTATATAGAATATTCATTTTTTTCTTCAGATTTTATGACACATTAAAACACTTTTGCAAGTCCTTAGAGGGATGGTGGGTTCCCGGCCCTGAGCCTGATGTACCCAGTGGGTGTCTGCCCGGAGCTGAGGCGTGGCTGAGGGGAGAGACTGGGGTGAAGGGGACCCAAGGCCCTTCCCACAAAACCCCACAGCTGTAGCGTACTTTTTCCAAATACCACGAGCTTAGGGATTTCTCATATCAAATCTGTGGTTGACATTTCTTATTTTCCAGCAGGAATAAGATATTGTAGTGGTTAGAAGCACGGTTCATGTAGTCAGTGGGACTTAGAAGTGAATTCCAACTCTGTCACTTACTAGCTATGTAACCTTGGGTAGTCATTTAACCTCTCCGAGCCTCAGTTTTCTTATCCATGTGGAGAATAATACCTTCCTCACAATGTTGTGAGAATTTACGGAGATGATGGATGTAAAATGCCCTAGCCCAGGGCCTGGCACTTATATTTTACTTCTCATTATGTTTTGGGGCTTTTGTGTAGCATGAATTTAGTCACCTGGCTTGAAGTTCAATGAAATCTTAGGGTAGATAGGTATCCAGGTGAGTAAGAGTCAGATGTTTTGCCCTGGCTGGTTTGGCTCAGCGGTTAGAGCGTCGGACCGCGGTCTGGAGAGACCCGGGTTCGGTTCCCACTAAGGGCACGTACCTCGGTTGCAGTTTGTCCCTGGCCCCGGTTAGGGTTGTGTGGGTGGCAACCAGTCGATGTATCTCTCTCACATCGATGTTTCTCTCTCTCTCTCTGCCTCCTTCTCCCCCTCCCACTCTATCTGAAGATAAATGCAAAAATGTCCTCAGGTGAGGATAAAAAAAGAAAAAAAAAAGAGTCAGATGTTTCTAGTGGGAAATCTCTTGTGATGCTGTGAGATACACTGACTGGCTCTCTGCACACTCAGCAGGCAGGTCCTTGCCCTCTACCGGCTAGGTGTTGCACAATGTCTCATTTAATCTTCCAAGTAATGCTGCAAGATAGTAACAATAACCTTCATTTTTACAGAAGAGGAACCTGAACCTCAGAGCAGTTAGGCAACTTCCCCCAAATCAGCCTGATGGGATTTGCATCTATATCTTTCTAATGCCAAAGGCTTAGTATGCTTTTTCCACTAATTAGGTCCACAATCCAGTGTCAGCAATTTCCACATCTGAACAAGAGCTCTAAAAATCACAAAATGTTTTTCTCCTCAAAACTCTTTTGGTAAAACGCTTGGTGTGAACTGATGAGGCTATTCATTTATCTCAGCGTGATCAATAAAGTTAGGACTTCCCTGTGCACTGCTTTTTTCTGGTATAACATGCTATTACTTAAAGTTTAAAAAAGAAGCAATAAGCCCAGACTAGAATACTCTCCTACAGCCTTCAGTGCAGGGCCCCACGTGTCCTTGAGATGACCCCGCAGAGTAAGTGAAGGCAAGCATGTCGGAACTAAACCATAATCCTGCAGCTAAGCCAAAGCAATATTCCATGTGGGCTGATACTGAATTTCCCATCCAGGTCCCAGTAGAACTGGTGAGAACTGGCTAAGCAGCTTTTCCCAATAAGCAAACTTGGGCCATAGCAAAGTAAAATAAATCTCCCAACTCAGCTATCGAGGGAAGAAGACTGAATCCTGCTGCTGACGAAAGGGCTCATTGGGACAACTCATGCAAAAGGCAAGAGCGAAAGAGCCAGCCAAGTGTCCTTTGGGTAACAAAATGTTCGCATTGCATGAGACAGCATGTGTGTGTGTGTGTGTGTGTGTGTGTCTAGTTGAGTACTCCTCAGTACCAATTCCTACCCTGTCCGTTACAAGGCTGGGATACAGAGGTGTTTGTATTCATACTAGAACTCTACGGGTCCAGGAGAGAGAGACAGATGAGTCCTAGCTCTAAGAACAAGAGCCTCGGACCTGAAACATCTCCCCCTGGAATTTCCATCCACAGTGAATGATGTGCTTTATCTCTTTCTTCCTGATAACAGGGAGCTGAAACTCAGCCAAAGATATAGCCTCTCCAGGTCTCTGAGTTTTGGAATCCCAACCAGACACGGGAAGGGGCTTATGGGTTTGAATGTGGAGATTGCTGGTGGAAACTAACTGCCAAACCGTCATCTGTGAGGCCCAGAAGGGCTGGTCTCCCTTAGGGAGCTGTCAGAAGTGAATCTGGTGGGGCGGGCACACGTGGACATACACTGATGGTCCTTGCAGGCAGTGGCTGTATGCCAGGAGTCTGCAGACTTCATTGAGTGGAAAGAAGAACAAGTAGGGAGTGAGGATTTAGCCATGAAAGCTCTCAAAGCAACCCCCAACTCATACCTCAGTTCTCTACCCTTATTCAAGAAATGGCCGAGGTAGACCTTTGGCTTCTTCCTGTTTGGGTCACGTCATTGCCGTGTTTGGACTTCGCCTTAGTAAAACGATGCGATGCATCCCTCACCGGAACGGGGGAAATGATGCTCTTCAGATAGGAACAAAGCCAAATCTAATATACTCTTGGGCTTTGCAAAAGTACACTGTGTACCTCGTCTTTTACTTCTGGCATTGTCTCAGTGGGGGATGGGGAGAGATTGGGAGAGAAGGTTCATATAAAAGGGGAGAGCATTGCCCTGGGCTGTTTGGCTCAGCTGTTAGCGTGTCAACCTGTGGATCAAAGTCGCGGGTTTGATTCAGGCATGGGCAGGTACCTCGACTGTGGTTCGGTCCCTGGCCCTGGTCTGGGTCATGTGGGAGGCAACCAGTCGATGTGTCTCTCTCGCGCTGATCTGTCTCTCTGTCTCCCTCTCTCTCTCCTTCCCCCTCTATCTGAAGATAAATGGAAAAGTGTCCTCAGGTAAAGATTTTTTTTAACAAGGCGGGGGTAGCATTGAGTATGGGTGCTTGATTATTCATTAGGTTCTCTTGTTGCTTAGACCAAAAGGTGTAAAGAATAACACATCATTTCCAACATCTTGAAACCCACAGAAACACTTAGATGCCATCAGAGGTCATTGCTAGTGATGGACTAAAGAGTATTCACATTTGGAGAATTATAGACTTGAAAAGAGCCCTGGACATCATCAAACACTACCCCTTTAATTAAGGGATGAGAACACTGATTCCCAGAGAGGCCAAGGGAAGTGACTGAGGTAATGTAGATTAAGAAACCACATAGTTCATCTAAATGGCCGCAAAGGCATCTTGGCATAATCCAGACTCTGGTACCACTAGCTACATCTACTTCTTTACAAAAGGGAAGAGAATCCACTCATGCAAACTTCTTTTTGCTGGCATGTAAAATAAGGAAGCTGGATAAGTGTTGGCAGAGATGTGGGCACAGAGGATCCTCATACTCTGCTGGTGGAAAATGGACAGTGTAGCCACTCTGGAGAGCAATCTGGCTCTACTTTGTCAAATTAATGTTTATAAACCTATGAGCCAGCAATTTTACTATTAGATACACTATACCAGTGAAATGCTTACAGTAGTCCATACAGGATATATACAAGGATACTTATTCCAGTACGGTCTATGGTATCAGGAAATGAATAGATGAAGTATAATGGAGACCCAGACCCACCCTGGAGAGCTGGGAGCAATAAGGAGCAACAGATACAATGAGTATATGGCAACATACATGGTCTGAAATTGGTACTCTAGGGGGAAAATTATGAAATAGAATGTGTTAAATACCAGATGTCATCGAATTTAAATACCATTTACTGTACTATGCACAATTACTCGATGTTTTGACTCAGAAAATAAACATTCTGCCAATTAAACAATGACATACAATTGATTGTGAGATGCATCCTCATGTCAGAGATTAAAATGTGAAATCCAATTACGCAAATAAAAATAAACACATAGAGTAATATTTGTCACAAGAATATATTTAAATACACATTCACCACATTGCTTATGGGGTATAGTAGCGAAATGGGAATGTCTATGGGGATAGAGGGAACAAACCAAAGATGATAAAGTGGTCAACTCTGAACAATGGTGGATAAAGAAGTGAAAATGTGTGGAATATCACCAGCTTCACGGGTTTGTAGTGAGAATTACTGGGATGACGCAGGCACAGTCCACAGTATGGAACAGAGTTCAGGAGTTGTGTCTACTCTCTCTTCACTTTGTATTTGAAGATGCTGCCCAAGATAGGAGTTGAAAGGAAAGGGTCAGTGTCCTGAGTATCATGTGTTCCTTCAATACCAGTAAACTTGACTTGGCTTCACGTTCAGGCTCCAGCACACTGTCAATAAATGTGGCAAACAACAAACAATCTTTTGCTTTTCTGACACCAGAAGTCCGTTTTATTATTTGTTATAGAAAGATCTAAAGCACAGTGATAAGGATAATGAGGACAATGATTATGATGATGAATAAAAAGCAGACTGAGGGTTGCCAGAGGGGAGGGGAGTTGGGCCACTGAGTGAAAGGTGAAGGGATTGAGAACACAGAGTGGTAGTTACAGAACAGTCCCGGGGATGTAAGATACAGCATAGGGAATATAGTCAATAATATTCTAATAACTATGTATGGTGCCCGGTGGGTACTGGAAATATTAGGGGAACATTTTGTAAAGTGTATGATTGTCTAACCACTATGCTATACACCTAAAACTAATACAAAATAATACTGAATGTAAAAAAAATAAATATACTTTTGATTAAATGAAAAATAAATAAATAAATAAATCCCCCCAAAAGAGCAAAATCTTACCAAAAAAAAAAAAGGGGGGGGGGCGGCAGTGTTGTTTCAGGAATGCTTAATTTCCAGAAGTTCTTTGGACAATTTTCCAATTTCTCTGGAGGAGCAATACAAAATCAGCCCAATAAGCAAATAATATACAGACTCTGCTGGGAGCCCCTGGGAAATGGACTGAGTTCTTGGGAAGAGGCTCAGACATTCCCGCATTACTAACATGGGCAACTCGAAAGCATGGAGCATTTCCTTGAAGGAGCAGTAACTGAACCATAATGCTTACGCTGCTCTGGGAAGGAAGAGCGAGGACTAGTGAGGTGCAATAAGAAGTACACAAACTGTGCCAAGGAAACGTCTTCCCGTGAGATTCCAAAGGAATAAAATACTCTCAGTGAGCCAATGGGTCACGAATGAATACCCCGAACTGTCTCCCTCCCCAAATGAGTACAGGCTCCTAGTGGTAAGGGAAAACATTGATTTTGGTCTTTAAAATTAGGCAACGGCAAAGTAAACGTCTTGATAAAAATGGACAAGGCAGCCCCACTGCCAGCTGACTCTGGAGACGGCCCTGTGCCCACGCTGGCCTGTGAGAAGGGCTGCTGAGACCCGTGTCTTTCTTCATGGCAAAGAGCGCCGCTCCGGACTTCCTGCACTAATAAAAACTGCCACCCACAGTGTCTGCAAGCCCTAATATACTATTAAAAGGTGTAAGACTTGGGATGCGTGGGTGCTAGGCCTCTGCTCCCTTCAAGAGGACGGGGGTTGGGGAAAGGAGCTGGAGCATCTCTAAGTTTCTGGACGCCTTCTTTCTTTCCCTTCCTTTGCCTTCCTCTTGAATTTCAGCTCAACGGCTCTTTCCCTCTGTGTAAGGATTTTCTAGAGCCCTTCTGACCTCAAGAGTTTTATTATTTAATATCTGAGGCACAGTGGATAAGACTCTTTCTCTCCATTTCCTATGTTCACAAAGTCTTGTAGGAAAAGCTGTTTCCCTTAAATTTCTAGACCAAGGACATTTGGAGGAAATTAACAACTAGGATTTAAATCCCCCCGCCCCACCCACAAAAGACCATATTTTTGGTTTGGCGTTTTTTTTTCCCTAACTATGAGGACAGTAGTAGCTGGTTCTGAGTGGGCAACTCTGCTTTTCAGGTCGAATCTTCCAGGTGGGCTGAAAGGCGGGCCAAATCTGGGTTACTCATGACTTCCTCATTTGCCCTTCGTTTTTCTGACTTGGAGAATCTTGAGGCTGAGAAGGGCCTCACAGATTATCTGGGCAGCTGTTTCCAATCTAGGGTCCTTAAACAGGTAGGAGATCCTCAAAGGCAAAGAAAAGTATTCAACAGCTTTTCTTCAATAAAAGTCTATAAGGAACCTTACATTCAACTCTCAACAAACTTCCCAGCCGCTGATGATGCCAAGAAATTCAGTGGTTAGCGCTGAGAGCTCGTGCGAATTTGAGGCTCTGGTTGGCTGGTGATGACATCATTGCAAATATATAGGAATGGAGCCTTATTGGTGACAAAATTGGAAACCCAAGATGTAGATGAAATCTCACTCTGTAGGTTTGGTAACTGCGATTCTCAGTGAGCAGTGAAAAGTTATACTGAATGATTGGGTGGGCTTTTTAGAAGCTCCTAGGGCAATACACTAACTCTCTGCCCCTCAGTTCATGTAAAACCTCTGAATGAATAAAGATTTTAATGTTTGTTTAATTCAAGATTACATTTGAATAAGTAGCATTTCACTTTTTCATGTTTTCACTCTACTCAGAATAGGATACTGGAGAAGGAACTTGAAACACAAGATAGCCTTCTTTTTCCAATTTTTCTTGGAGACCCAGTATTTGGCCCAAACTTTACAGTTGGATGCAGACATATATGGACTTGTTCCCTTTTTATTTTATAGGGATAGAGCAAACTGAAGCCCCAAACCTGAACTTCTGTTTGGCTAAGCAGTTTATTACTGATGTATTGAATGGAGCCTAAGACTTAGAAGTTTCCTTTGCCGGTACTAAACAAACCACTGAAATAAGCTCCACGCGAAATACTCTGAGAACAGCGCTGTGTATCTAAGTTAACCACACAATCTCACAAAACTGAAGTGTCCATAGAAAACAATAGTTTCCAATACTAGGAAGGTGTCTATGTGTGTATAGGAAACGTTCTGAGTGGACAGGGAGCTTGAAAGGGTAGGAGAATCTATTGCTAGATTTTGTTCTTCTTCATCCCATCTGAAAAATCTCTTCTGTTCATCTGAACGTCTTTGACTGTCAGGAAGATAAAGGTTTCATAAAGGCACTTGAAGGCCAACATATATTAAGAATAGATAATACTGCCATTAAGTCCCTAGAATTTCTTTGATGAGCCTCAGTAGCTGGGACCATGGGAAGAGGCTGTCTTCAGGACTATTCGAGCCTGAAAAATTTACATGGTTCGGGAGAAAACTGAGCCTCTCCTATTTAGCCTCTTCATTTCTGTGAGACCTGACTATCTTTGGTCTCACTTAGATTTCAAGAGAACTTAAAAATCCAAGAAGAACTTGAAAGAGACTTTTTAAGGTCATTATTTTGTCCTTATGTCCTGAGAAGGAACAAGGGGATGGGAAGAGGACCCACTGTTGAGAATAAATTGGAAGAGAAATGCCAGTCATGACTGTTGGCTTCTCCATACTATAAAATTCGCCATTTTAGAGTGTACAATTTAGCGAGTTTTCGTACATTCACAAGGTTGTACAACCACCACCACTATCTAATTCCAGAGCATTTCACCTCCTGCTCCAAAAGAAAACCTTTAGCCATTAAGCAGTCTTATTGGCTTGCTTGTATATAGGCCTGCCTCAGGTATACAACACTGCTAATTCATTCATTCATTCATTCATTCATTCATTCATTCATTCATTCATTCAGCAAACACTTATTAAGCACTTACCAAGTGCCAGGCATGGGATAATTTAGCCCTACCCCTTGCAGCAGAGGTACATACCCAGCCACAAAATGTCGAACATTACCTTAGGGAGCACAGTGTTCTTTAGGGTTACAGTGAAGTCTGCAGGTGTGAGACTGTGGCAGCCAGGGGTGAGTCATTTATCAATAGCTGGTTAGGGTTGTGAGGGAGAAATTGTAATTGACAGCAAGTATACAGAGGGGTTATATGTTCTGCAGGAAGGTTTGCTCTGCTGCTGAGTTTCCTTTTGAATGCTCACAGGCTTATGGCTTTTAGAAGTCGTTACCTCCCCAAAGGAGCCGTTGGCCGGCAGACCAAACCCTGGATGTTTCCAGACACCTTGGCCTCTCCCTATTCCTCCACATTTCCTGCTCAGTCTCTGTCCAGCTGCAAAATGTCTCTCCATGTTTGACAATTTCCATTTTCTTTCGCTTAGTTTTCTTTTGCATGGCTTTTTCCAATTATTTCCCCTATAAATCACTTTTACCTTTATCATTTCTTTTTTCTTTCACTTTTCTTCCTTTTTACAAGTCTTTCCCCTCACACCCAAGGTACCCAGCTGGCTTGAGTGAGGGAGTTGTCACAGGAGATTCTTAGAGGCAAGAAAGGATGTCTCTTCTCCATACACACTCACATTTAGAGAAAGTGTGAACTTGGTGGTCTCTCCTTTCCTGCAATGTCATTATTTATCATTATATCAATACAAAATAATATTTATTAAGCTCTTACCTTGAACTAGACACTGTACTAAACTCTTTTTTAAAAATTATTTTTATTAATTTATTTTTGTTACAGATGTTTCTCCTTTTTCCCCCATTGACACCACCCCCACCCCCGTCCCCAGCTTTGTTATCTATGTCCATTGGTTATGCATACATGCATATAAGTTCTGTGGTTTATCTCTCCCCCCGACTACCCGCTCTTCTGAGGTTTGTCAGTTTGTACCCTACTTCTATGTCTCTGGGTTGTACTAAACTCTTTATAAGCTTTACCTTATTTACTCCTCACAATAATCTAATAAGGTCGATGCTGTTAGGATCTCTAGTTTACAGATTGGAACCCCAGTCCTGCAGTGGTTATCTGTTTAATATCATAAGCGAGGAAATGGTAGAAAGTCACCCAAAGCCAGCTCTGTTTGAGGAGCCTAAGTTGTGACTTTTTAATGCCATACTTACTTTCTGGATTTCTACCTCTCCTGTGACCCACCTCCCACCAAAGCCAGCTCCCTCTTGCTTCCTGAAGTGGACTTGCAGAGTTGGCCTCTTTCCAGCATTAGTGAGCTGCAGGGTGCTTGGCAGGGGCTCAGCCCCGAGCTCCATGGAGCATTGTAACTGCTGGTACTAGGGCAATAAAATCTTAACGGTCTCCAGAAAAGACGCTGTAAATTCTTCTGAGTCCCACTTTGGGTGTAAAGGTTCACGCCTCTCCCCCCTCCTCTTTTTTCTCCATCCCCACCCCCCGTAGCTCGCTTGGGGTTTCATGAAAGGGGCCATGCATTAAAATAAGGCACAGAAATCCCAGCAGCCTCCAACTGCAGCCAGGGTTGTGTTTTGTATAAGAGATGTTCTTAAAAAAACAAAACCAAAAAAACTTTGGAATCGACTTTGTTTAGGACTATAGACACATAGCTTAAGCTTTGGAAAGCAATATAGAAAAAAAAAAAAGTGGCAGAGGAAAATGGCCAAGGAGGACAACAGAAGACAAGTGAAGAATAACCCTGACCATGTAAGGATGGTCAGAAGAAACTTTTGTGAAAACGACACCCAAGGGGTTCTGGGAGTTTTCCTCTCTCGATTATTTAATATTTTTACCTGGACCCTGACACACCAGCTGTGGTCTTTCTGAAAAATGCATTTGGCTGTTTGGAACTGAGCTGGGAAATAGTATCAGCAGAGGCCTGAGAGGGAATGAAAGCGCATTTCTTCCCTCAGGGAGCATTAGAACAGATCTCAGGAGTAGCTGGGGGACCAAGGCCTGAAGAGTAGCAAAGGGGTCCCTCTTACAGTTTCCTTTCTGCCTCAGCTTAATAACTAACTGGTCCACATCTAGAGAAAGTGGGACAGTGGGACAGAGACCCAGGAAAGTGACCATTGGGACAGATATCTTGGTGTCATCTAAATCCCAGCAATGTTGCTTTGCCTCCTGTCCCCCAAGGAGAGGCAGTTCAGTGGGGTGGGGAAGGCTGAAGGGCTGAGCTCAGACCCAGAATATATGTGCAGGATGTCAAGGATGGGTGAAAGCCAGGGGGCCTGGGGCTTGATAAGCACAACAAAAGGCTTTTATGTGTCTTGTGTGATAAAACCCAAAATGTATTTGTCCAAATCCCACTTCTCTCATAAGTCTCTAAACCCCTGTGCCTTTCACAGGAAATTAAATCTGTGTTTGTCAGATTCCTTTACCCTTACCTCACTGAAGGGAGGTTCGGTTGGAATTGGCTTATGTAGCAGACTCTGCCAGGGTTTGTTCCCATAATGAACTTCCAACGCTTTTCTGATCAAGACTGAAGTACAGTGGCGGGGCCAGCAGCAGCTAGGCCTGTCCCTCCCTGGCCAGCTGGGCAAGGACACGTTGCTGCTGAAGTGTGTGTGTGTGTGTGTGTGTGTGCACACGCGTGCGCATGCACATGTGTGTGCACACACAGGGATGTATGTGTGGGTAAAGGGGAGGTATTGGGAGTGGATAATTTGCATTACAACTGTGTGCTGAACCCCTAATCTCAAATTTGAGCTAAATGTTTAAAGAAACTTTGGGCGTTGGCTTGTTCTCCTTTCAGATGTCATTTTGGTAGGAAGGTGCCTTTCTTTAAAAATGTCAGTACTTCAGGCTTCTTTCCCAAGTCTGACTGGACTTCCTCTCCAAAAAGTCTGAAAGCCTTAATGGAGATTAAATGTGTGTTTTCTCCGGCTGTACTTAGCCAGCAGCGAAGAGAACATTTTCTATTTTCTTGTCTTTCCTTGAGGGGAGGAGTTGCGTCTTATGCATTTCTGTCTCTAAGTCAATAGCAGAATGCCTGGCATCCAGGAGGGGCTCAGTGATTGTGGAAAAGAAGTAGAAATCTTCGAGGAGCACGTTAGCCACCCCCACCAGCTTCTCCTTGTGCCTCCTCCCTAGACGTTCTCTCCAAGTCCCAGACTTCTCTCTTCCCTTTTTTTCCTGATACCTTTTTGAAATGACCTTTATAGAGATGACTCCCAAATGCCTGTGTTCTCACCCCTCCAGGCTACCTTCCTCCCTCTCCACCTTCCGGCTCTTTGGGGACCTTTTTGTGGGAGGCAGGTGCGAGGGAAAGCTCCCCATTGGTGTTTCAGAGCAGTGCGCTGAGAGTGCTGGTCTGTGGCCCTGTTCCCGACAGGGCTTCCCTCTGCGCAAGCCTGGAACCGGAGCCTCGGACTTCTCTGCGGCTCTCACCCGGTGACCAGTGGGGCAGTGCCGCCTGCTTAGGTCCCAGGGCAAAATGGGGTTGGAGGCCCCCTGGGCGTTGGGATCTGGGGAGGGGCTGCGATGTGGAGGAGAGAAGGCATCTGAGGTGGTTAGGTCTGAGATGCCATCTGGGGTAGGGCTTTGCAAACAGCGCTGTTGTGCATGGCGGTGTGGTTACTGGTGAGAATCCTATCGTTTGGTTGGACACTCCAGGCTGTTCTCCCAATCCCAAACTCACAATCGCGGGAGACCTATTTGTCCCAGTTACCTGTACAGAGAGCTGAGTCCAACCTCTTTCTTTACCACAGACTGCTTGACCCTAAGAAGCTTCCTCTTGCTTGCCGAGCCTCCAGCCTCTAGCCCTTCACCTACC
Organism: Tadarida brasiliensis; assembly: GCA_030848825.1. Lineage (NCBI taxonomy): Eukaryota > Metazoa > Chordata > Mammalia > Chiroptera > Molossidae > Tadarida > Tadarida brasiliensis. Next base: position 69,830,300 of record CM061260.1, read on the forward strand.
CTGGCGGTGCTCTAATTCGAGCACTTCAGAATCAACGGGAGGGCTTGTTAAAACATGGGGTGCTGCTCAGAGCTTCTGTTCAGTAGTTCTGGGGTGAGGCCTGAGATGTTGCATGTCTAACAAGCTCTCAGCTAGTTGATGCTGATGCTGAGAAGGTGGAGGAACAAATCTGACCAACAGGCCCACTCTGCAGAACACCCATCCATGGTTTCTCTCAAGGTCAGAGCTGCCATGGACTGAACTCGATTTCTGCTTAGCTTTTTAGATGCTTCATCTCATTTAATCCTCACCACAACCCTAGGAAATAGCTCTTGTTAATATCCCCACTTTGACAGAGGAAGAAACTGAGGCACAGAGAGGTTATCTGTCTCACCCACTGGAAGTGACGAGGCTGTTTTTGAGCTGGGCAGTGCTGACTCTCCGCCCGCGCATCAATCACCCTGCCACGCTGCCTTAATGGCCCAAGAATTTCCCCCCCACACCGACGTCTTCTGCTGTAGAAACATGGGGCCTTGCAAACAAGGTGCCCTTTCATTCGGAAACCCCCGCCTCAATTTCTCTTCGCTGCCGGCTAAGTACAGCAGGAGAAAACACACATTTAATCTCCATTAAGGCCTTCAGACTTTTTGGAGAGGAAGTCTAGTCTGACTTGGGAAAGAAGCCTGAAGTACTGAAAATTTTTAAAGAAAGGCAGTTTTATTGCCTCCAATAACATATGGTAATACAAATGAGTGACTAACGGAGCATTTCCAAGAATTCCTCTTAGCCTTTTAAAATAAATAAATATGGCTCATTTGCATACAAACAACTGTATTGAAGAGCAGGGGCTGATTACTTGAGCTCTGGTTAAAAATACATTAGAATGTTGATTTTGTAAGAGGCTCACTGTGGATTAATCACCCGTGTTTTGAAACATGCAGCTTTGAGATCATCCCATCAAAAGGGTTGCTTTGCATTTGCTTCCAGATTCAGATTTCCGTGTCTCAGGAGAGCTCTCTGGCAAAACCCACAAACACGTAACTGTTATGTGAACGCAAAATGTGCCGTATACTGGGCAGGACTAGGATCTGATTTCAAATAAAAATAGCTCAAACATCTTGGTGCTTTGCCTCACCCGGGGTTCTGACACTTACTTTGAGTTTGTGGAAGTCAGAGATTTTTCCAGAGATTCTATTATCTAGTGTGTCAGGAAGGGAGTCTGGGAATCTATAATATATATAATCTCAAATTTTAGTTTGTTCTTTTTTTAAAAAAAACTTTTTTTTTTTTCTTCCTGCCTAAGCAGTTCAAATGTACCTCACTGCCAGGTGGTGGGGAGGAAATGGGGACCTGGGAGGTTCTCAGACACTTCTGTGGTTCCAACCTGCTCATTACACTCACTTGCAGCTCTATTAAAAACACCAACTCCTGGTGCTCCAGGAAAGACCAATTAAGGCAGAAATTTTAGGAGTGGATATTGGCGTTAACAAACAAAACAAAACAAAACACTCCCTGGGTGATTCTAACATGGGGGGAGGGGAACAGTGTTGAAACCCACTGAGGTAGACTGATTTGGAGCAACACTACTAAGGGTCTATTTGGCTGAGGGTCAAGTGGAAAGTGGAAGACAGGATATGCTGCGTGGGTGGATGGGTGTCTGTCTTTTCCAGATTAGAATGAACTCCTGTAATAAAAGACCCTAATTTAGGAAACACGTGTTGCCCAGGTAGAAAGCCTCAGCTGGCCCTTCGATTCCCTCTATCCCCACCCTGTGAAGCAGGGCCACTGCCCAGGGCCATGTCGGTGGGGTCTGCTCAGGTGCCCTGTTGCAGGGCCTGCGTCTCCCTTCTGCTAGGCCCCGCCCGCACTTGGCCCTCAGGCCTGGGCTGCTTTCAGGCTGCCCTAGTCTGGCAGCCCCACAAACCCCTGCAGCCTAGTGGTGTCTGAATATATCCCTTCAGCTTCAGCCCAGGGGCTCTGGCTTTTCTGTTTGTTTTCTTTCTTATTTAAGAAGCTCAAGAGAACTTAAAAGCAGACCCTTGAAAGCTAAGCATTTCTAATCACATAAAGGTGTCTCTGCAGGGCCTGGGCTGAAGAGGGCTTGTTTGGGGGCTTTCATCGTTCTGTGCATGCCCTTCCTTCTTCAAACAGTCCTTCTGGGCTCTCATTCACCCAGCTTCTTTGCTGGACGCCCACCCCCATCAAGTCCATGTTGGGGGCCGAGAGGGAAAGGGAGCAGAGGGGGTTGGCCGAGGGCCTGAGGGGGAAGGGAGGAAGCAGTCGGCCCCCATGCTGGGCCCAAGGAGACTTTGTGAGAAAGCCCCTCTCCATCTGCAGCCCAGCCCGGTGGGAGTCAATTAATTCTGAATAACCTAAACCGACAGAGGTATTTGCATTCACAACCTGACTGATGACCGTATAAAATTGATTTATGAATTAAAGTGCTTCCCCTCCCTTTATCCCGATTCAGGCTATAATTGATTATACGTGCTGCGGCGAAATTAAATAAAAGAAAATTAAAAAGAAAAGAAAAAGGAAAGTGAAAGAAAGAGAGAGGCCCTTGCGTGGCCATCCAGCATTCTCAGGGCTCCCCAGGATTAGCCGTTCTATTCATCACTTATTATTTTTTTATTTAAAAAGTTACTTCCCTCTTAGTCTTCACCCCACCTTGTCCCCCCATCTCTGTTATTGCCAGTATTCTCCTCTCCAGCCTCCTCCCACTGGCTGGTTCTTTGGGATGTAAGGGGCCGGTTACCCTCCTGTTCCCTGGGTAGGGTGGGAGAGAAGCTTCTTCGAGGTAGCACTGACTGTACCCACAAAACTTTGAGGAGTAAGCTAAGGTGTCTTCAATCTCGGCTTCCCCTTTCTGTGTCTCTCATTTTGTCTCTTTTCTCACTGCCCCCCCACCCCCACCCCCCATACACACAATCAAAATTTCCTTGCAGGAAGTTCTTTCATAAATATGTTCTCAGTATGGAAAACATTAATGATAAACTTTTTTTTTTTAATCCTCATCTGAGAATATTGATTTTAGAGAGAGAGTAGGGAGAGAGAAAAAGAGAGAGAAAGATAAACATGGATCTGTTGCCTCCCCTATGTGCCGCGACCAAGAATCGAACCAGGACCTCTCAGCCCATGCGGTATGCTCAATCCACTGAGCCACACTGGCCGGGTGGGGGAGGAGAGTCTTAAATAGCAGAGTAGAGGATTTGAATTCAAATCATCTTCACAGCATGAGAACAGGCTTTGGAAACAGTTAGACCAAGACTGACAATGACTAGTTATGTGTCCTTGTATAAGTCACTTAACCTTTCTTGCTTTCTTGAGTCCTGTTTTAGAGGCAGCTGCCTAAACTGAGTCAGTCCCCTTGCAGAATGGCAGGTCCCGCGCAGACATCCGAGCCTGCTTCCTTGCTTATGCTGCTTATGAGACGAGGCAGTGCTGACTCAAGAGTTTTCTGATAGTAAGATAATCAATGACTTTCGCCCAACTCAAACCCAGTGTTACTATCTGAAGGACACACGGAGAACTGGTTTTCATTGCCAAACAGATCTTGAGAGCAGACTACCTTCTTTACTTCTGTATCCTCAGAGATCCTGGCTCATAAAATACATTGTCATTAAACCGTGGCGCTCAATTCGCCCTCACTCCTCCTGCCCCTTGCCCCACAGGACAGCCAAGATTCCACCCCCGTTCCTGCTACTTCTCTTCCTGCCTCGGTTGCTGTCTCGCAAAGCCCTCCTCCTACTGCCCTGCTTTCCTGTTTTGACAGGTACAGTAGCGACTCCTCTCCTCTAACGTGTGAATGTGCAGTTCTAGGGGTCATTGCATATTAAATGCTGATGGCCACATCTCACAGACAGTTAAGCAAAGTGGGGAGCGGCGGCTTGGGCCTAGCAGGAAGAAGCCACTCTGCTGACACCCAGAATGATGCTCACATTCCCCAATGGGAGAGCTCTTCTGGGTGAGGACTTTGAACTCCCAAAGAATCACCACAAAACAAACAAGAAACAAACAAAAAACCCTGGAAAATTGGACACTCTTCAGAGAATGTTTAAGAGGTAAGTTATGTGATGAAAAAATTTCGAATATGCATCCGGGCAGCTGTAAGTGGAGCGAACCTGGGAAGGAAGCTTTAAGGGGTTTGGAACCTTCCTCTCACCATCTCAGCAGAGCCGAAGTGCTGCCATCTTGAGGTGGGGTCAGGTATCTCAGCGCTTCCTGAGTACTGCTCCCAGTGACCCCTTTGCGAAACGCAATAAGGAAGAGAAAATGTTTAAACTGTTTTAGCCCTTTACTGCCGGGAGGAATGGGGTGACTAGAAAGCTTGAAAGCAGGTTGTGGGAGGATAGGTGAGCACAGAAGCACCTTGGGTAGGTAAGAAGGAAGTGGCTGAGGGGACAGACCACCTGTGGTGACAGTCTGTGGTGACAGACCACCTCTGTAACTTTGCTATTGGGAGCCCCTCACATTCATAGGGAAAAAAGTCCAAATACATTTTAAGTGTAATTAGAAGTAAGATGATGATAGCCAATTAACACAGAGAAGGAACTAATGGAAGAAATATAAAGTGGATAGAGCTAATTTATAAGAACTTTTTTTTTATTTTAAGTGAAATAAAGAACTTGATGACTCTTTGCTTGAGGCCGAAGCAGGGTTTAAAAACACAGGTGGAAAGGTCTTGAGAGAGTCGTGTTAAAGTAGTATCTAACCTTAGCTGGGGATTGGCACTGGCTTTGGAAGACGAAAGTAGTCTGTCTGTGGCATGTGGCTGGAAATGCATCTCCAAGTGAGTCCTAGGAGAAGTTCCATAGGCCAGAGGACAGAGCCTCAGCTGAGACAGCCTCTCCTTCACAATGGTGTATCATGTTGGAGCTCATCTTGCCCTGGTCTGGGATCAGCCATCAAACAGTTTGGAGATAACTATGACCTTAACCTCTGCCATGTTGAGCTTGGAGGAAGACCAAAAACAGTTGTGAGGAAGCAGTTACCAGAGCTTTGGAACCAGCTTGTCAACAAGTCAGCTGGGGAAGTGTGGGAATAGAGAATTCTAGAAGGCTTGCTTCTGCTGCTCAACTTCAAAATGAGAAGAACCTGCACATGGATGCTTATAGTGGCTTTATTCATACTTTCTAAAACCTGGAAGCAACGAAGATGTCCTCCAGTAGGTGAATGGATAAATGAACTGTGGTATATCCAGACAATAGAAAATTATTCAGTGGTTGAAAGAAATGAGCTATCAAGCCAGGAACAGACATGGAGGAACTGTAAATGAATATTGCTAAGTGAAAGAAGCCAAAGTGAAGACCCTACATTCTGCACAATTCCAACTCTATGGCATTCAGGGAAAGGCAGAACTATGGAGACAACCAAATTAACAGTGACTGCCCAGGTTAGAGGGGAGGGAGGGGTGGGAGAAGGGATGACTAGGTGGAGCACAGGGATTTTTTAGAAGAGTGAAACTATTCTGTTTGATACTGTCATTGTGGATGACTTTCATTATTCATTTGTCAAAACCCATAAGATATATAACATAAAAAGTAGACCCTAATATACATTATGGACTTTCGGTAATAAAGATGTATGAATATTGGCTCCTTGGTTGTAAGAAATGCACCACACTGCCCTGGCTGGTTTGGCTCAGCAGTTAGAGAGTCGGCCCGTGGACCAAGGGGTCTTGGGTTCGATTCCTGGTCAAGGGCACGTGCTTGGGTTGCAGGTTCAATCCCAATCCTGATTTGGGTCATGCAGGAGGCAATCAATTGATGTATCTCTCTCACATTGATGTTTCTCTCTCTCTGTCTCTCTTTCCCACTCCCTCTCTTCCACTCTATCTAAAAATCAGTGGAAAAATATCCCTAGGTGAGGATTAACAAAAAGAAAAAGAAAAAAAAGAAATGCGCCACACCGATACAAAATATTAATGATAGGAAAAACTGTGGAGGAAGGAGGAGAGGGGATGGGGAGGGAGAGGGAGTATATGGGAACTCTCTGTACTTTCCATGCAATTTTTCGTCATTACTGACTTTTAGCTGCTCATTAGAAGGATCCTACATAAATGCCAATTTATTTTTATCAATCTTAATGGCAGGCAGAAATGACTTCTGAAGACAAAGACAGCTGCTAATGTATAGGAGAAGATATAGCCTGAAATAGTAACACTGTTGGGCCTGAGTGGCTGTCATTGCAAGGGGCCACGGCAAGCTCCGGACAGTGCACTTGGTGCGACTCCTCTCATAGTAGAATCTGACCCTCTTTTACCAGTGACTTCCTCAGAATTTTCAAAGACAAAGAGAACGAAAAGTCAAAACTTGTACTTATGGTAAGGAGGGTGATTTACAGAGAATGGATGAAGAGTCGTTGAAACCTCAAAAATGAGATCCTGGAGTCAGTTTTGCCATAATAGCTCAATCAAACATTCCTGGCAAGTCCCTCAGCCACATCAATGCTTTTCTTTGAACATCCTCACCTCTGGTGTTGCATGGGTTTGCTTTCAGTTCTCAGAGCAGATGTTTCTCCTGGACTCTTCTCTGCAAACATTACAGAGAATGCCTCTTCTTTTGTTGAGAGAAAACCCAGTCTTAACTTCTGGTTTGTAACTTCAGCATCTTCCAAAATCCTAGGCAGTCCTCCTCAAATGGTCCCACTGCCACACAGGGGCCCAAGCTGGACTGCAACTCTCATCCCTGCTGGCATCTGGGCTGCTGCCATCTGGGCTCCTGCCCTCACCTAACATTGTCTTTCTACAGCCAGAATCTGGTCTAGTCCAGACCAACTTTTCTCCTATTCTTGCTGTGACACTTTGTCTACTTGGCCCAGTTTCCCAATCAGTTCAGTGTTCTTATACTCAGCAACCATAATTCAGGGAAATATGTCATTTACATATAGCACTCTCCGTAATTCAGCTCAACAAATGCGTCTGATCTACAAAATAAGACCGCAAAATTTGCAAAGAAAAAGAATAGCCCTTTTCCTTGGAACCTTGTTCTGAAGCTGTGTGTCAGTTACATGAGGAGAACAATTCCAAGCCAAGATAATAAACAAGGGCTTGGTGGTGAGGTTCTGTCTAAATATGTGAGTGCCAAGAGAATTTAAAGAAAGTAATAGATATCTGTGGGAAAGGCTTGTCAGTGAAAACTTTGGGGGAAAACTAATGTGTAAGATCTAACTGAAAGATTGTTGGGTCTAATGTATGCACTTCCCTTGATTCAGCAGAGTGATGAAAAACAATCCTGGTTTGAATCTTCAGGAAAAGATATGATCAAATAGGAAAACCAACCCAGAAAAAACACGCACACAAGAAAATAGTAAAGAAAGTAATAGCAAAAAATTTAATCAACCACATATTTTTAACTGAGTTATTCAATGTACTTTTCCCACTTTCTCTGATCATGAAGTTTAAACCAGGTGATTTCAGAACACCTCCTATACTACCTTTTCCTTCTCCTTTTATCTTGCATTAACTTCTGGTGGTATTGGAACAGGAAATTAATAGGATATAAAAACAGAAGGACCCAAAGGAAACTTGTGAAACAAATACAGTAGTCTCAAATGAAAAGTTGTAAATAGTGTAGAGTTCAGGGCAGACTTGGAGAAGTTAGGGGGAGACAAAAAGAAAAAAAAGGACCATCCTCACTATGTGTAAAAGATAAGTCACTTTCAGCTCTGCAAATGTACAGAACATCACAGAACCTGACGCCTGGCCAGGAACCTCTGACAAAAAACCATGCAGTCAGAACACTGTTTTTGTCATTAATAGTCTCTTTGGAAAGGAGGATAATACTTCATAGAGTATTGTGATGACTGGAAAATTGGTGCACATAAAGCATTTAGCATACTGCCTGGCATATCGTAAGGACTTTAATTATTCATATGTGACAAATATGCACAAAAAGTAAAAAAAGCAAACTAAAACCCAGTCACTCTTAACAGTCAGTTGATATATATATATATTTTAAGTAACCACATATTTGTTCTTTCCAAAATAAATGATATCTAGGATGGAAATGAGACAGGTGAAATGACTGTTAGTCTGGGTTTAATAATAAATCCATGATTCTGTTCATATGAGGAAACAAACCTTAATAATTACATTAAAATGATCTTTGCATGATATTAACACGTCTAAAACAGGCAAATGTTCAGCCTATTTAAAAACACTATAGTTTTTTTCTGATTAAAGGGTGGGTTAAGGGGATAAACCAACATCACTAAAAACAGGGGCTTTTTCCATTGAAAGGACCGTCTTCCAACCTTGGAGCCAGTGTTCCAAACCCCTGGAAATAAAAGCCCATTGACCAGTTTCTTGAGTTTCCCTGGTGGCCCCACGAGTCCTTGTGCCACACAAGGCTCTCTGCTTGATTTGGATGGGTGTCCTCACCATGTAACGGCCCCTGCTGGTTTAGCCACATGCTGGTAGATACAGGGAGAAGAACGGCTTCCCTGATGTGCCCCTCCAAGGCTGTGCGTTGAGTGGGGAAATGAGCAGTGACTGGAGAACTCCGCCATCTGACAATTTGGAGAGAAACACGCCCGCAACTGCCTATGTGAAGTCTGCTTCTTTAGTTCCACGAAACTGAAAAGTAGGAACACACATCTCTAGCTGCCTGAATGACATCTCTTCCAATCCTTCCAGCTCTCAACATCTGTCACTCTCATAGACTGTGTTTCTAAGGACAGCCCTCTGGTCCTCGGTTCCTCGTGGTCATCTTGGAGAGGGAGACACTTTGCATCATATTTCAACCCCTAGTCATCTTTTAAAAAGACACATTTCACTTCTCTCAAATGACTTTTTCTCAAAGTACAGGACCTTTGCTTATCTGATTTCCTAGAGCTATTCCTCCATAAAACAGGGCCGGACAGCTGAGCAGCAAACTGGAGAGTAGAGAGTCAGCCCTACTGCGTGGAGAAAGCTCGTCTCTGCAGAAGGTCATGCAGGATTTGAGGTGAAATGCAATTTTAGGAGAAAGTAGTCCACTAAGAAAACTGTGCTAAAAATATATCCCTACTATTAAAGAGCCAAAATTAATTTTGAAAGCTTTTGTGTATGTGTGTGTGTGTGTGTGTGTGTGTGTGTGTGTGTGTGAAAAGCTGAATGCTCATGCAAATAATAGATTCAAAATGAAAAACCAAAGCAAGAAGGCAAGGCCAATAATACAAGACAAGAAATATAGACGCCAAAGCCTTAAGTTTGTAGGTAAGCAATTCTGGTTTTAAAAAACAACTTGGAACTTTTAAGTTATTTCAGTGTTCCCAACTTTACGTGATGTTCATAGCAGAGGTAAATGCTGTATTTTTATTTTGAATATCTTTACTATTAAAGACTACCTTCTGGAAAGGTAAGAATTTTTCAAATAAAAAGATCATTGGAAGACAAGTTACCAGGGGTCTGTGGAGAATTATTCTTCAAGGTGTGATAATGGTGTATCTTTTCCAATTCTCTATTTGGGCTAAACAGTGTTAGCCCGTAAACGTCATCATTAGTGGAAGGAAAAAAAATAAATGTCCTCTATTAAAAAAACATGAGACTGCTCAGTAAGTAAGATCTGTTGTAAAATTTAAAATTTGATTTCAACTCTGAGAATGAAGTTGTTAAAAAGTTGGCCACTTTTGATTCTGAAGTGGGTCTTTGTAGCTGTTTTTTGAACCCCTGGAATAAAGAGGGTTGATTTGTGATGGAATCTCCGGAGCCTGCAGTCATATATTACAATATGTTGTAAATCCAGAGGGTACAATATAGATTTCACAGGGGGCCCTGGGGTTAATTGAAATTCCATCTGTTTATTCTCTGTGGCAAACCTAGTATCCTGGGATATTAGCTTAGGATAAGATAGGAGATTTACAATTTTTTATTTTTAGGCTTAAGTAGAAGTTTGCCTAAATCTGCTTCTTCCTATTTTCTACCTCTTACCTTCAATTAAAAAGAAAGTTTATAAGACAGCCTTTATTTTCTCCACAGCTGCCCCAAGAGCCACCCCCCCTTCTTTCCAGTGCATGCTGGGCAGGGCCATGTATTCTCAGACTCCCAATGGCCCCCATTACTGTCAATTAGTTACGGAATGCTACAGGGATTCATGCCTGACAGCTCGGTAAAGGCAGGAGAAATGGGCTCAGTAGGGAGTGAGGGGCCTGATTCTTTTTTGTGCACAAGAAATACCTTTCTCAGCAAGGCTTCTAATGGCCTTCCCCTCTTTCTTTCCCTCTGCCCAAGCGCTATGCCCCCCATGATCCCAACACACATCATATACACATATTCACACACTGAGGTGTTTGTGTGAATATGGCACAGGACTGTGAGAACTCTCAGAGCTGGGGGCTCTGCAATGTCTTTATACACCTCTGAAAATCACAGATCTTTTCAATTCCAATTTATATCTTTGCTATAATTGGATTCCTAACTTCCTCTCTTCAGAAGGTTTCTTGTTCCCAAGTGCCTCTTTGCTTCTGGTTTATTACTGTATTTTCCTTCTACAGCTCTCCCTCCAAAGAACAAATGCACCCTCTTGGGCCACAGACCCTGGGAGGAGCCCGCTGCACTGTGCGGGCTGTGGCTGAGGTGGACTAGTGGCCTGTGGCTCGCACCCCCTAACTTCCCATGTCCTCCTGACTTTTTTCTCTGCCTCTTGCCTTCCTCTCCTCTACCTTCCCACATCTCCCCCTCTTCCTCCTCTAGCCCTGCCTGGATCATTCCACTTACTCTGGAGACTTGAGGCCAGGGATTTTGTTTTACTCGGTTTTGTTCTCTCTCTCCCCTTCCTTACCTACCCCAAATATTTCTCATAACAGGACAAAGAGACTTTGATTTGTTCGCCAACATGTCTGCACTCCATAGAACAACACCTGGCACAGTAGGAGCTCAATCATATTTGCTGAAAATGAATGCCTGAGGAAAGAAACATTTAAGGGCACTGGTTAAGGAGAGCCCAACACCACACCAAAATGGTTTGCCTGTTCCTGGTCTGCTGTCTTGGCTCTTTTATATGAGTACCAGTCTTTTTTTTTTTTTTTCCCATTCAAAATGAAGATACGCATAGGAAAAGCATAATAGGAAAATGACAGATCCCCATAGCAAATAACAAACAATGCTTAAAGCGATTCCATTTCTCCAGATTGGGTTTGGGAATGATGACACAGTGAAGGCAGTGGAAGAGAGTATGCTAAGGGCAGTTCATGCCTGGGTTACACAGAGTCCGTCCCTTCCTCTCCTGAAGCCTGGCCTCATAACCAGTGTCAGAGGAGCCACAGGGGCGGTAGCAGGAGGACACTCCCAGTCTGTCACATCCAGACATCTGTAGACAGGCGGATGGAGAAGGTCTGGGAATAGGGCACTGTGATGATGACAGGTGAGGGCTACAGGACGGAATGTAAGCCTTGGAGGGACTTTTCTGAGCCAGTCTTCAGGCATGTCTTTCAGAGCTCTTACAGTCTCAGGCATTCTTGGGTGGACCTGCCCAGAGCAGAACTCTGGTCTGCAAAATGCAAGTATCTTATATTGTCAACCCATTGCCACTCACGTATTGCTTTAAGATTGCGAAGATTCAGCAAGCTTCACATTCATGCCACTTGAGATGAATTTACAATGATGTCTGCTCACCAAATCTGCTTTACTTCAGTGCTTTTCAAACTTTAATGTGAATATGAATCAACTGGCAGAATGACAAGACTGTGGGAATGTCCTGAGATTTCACATTTCCAACACGTTCCCTGGTAATGCCCTTGTTGCTGGTCCACTGACAGGACCTCACCAGCTCAGCAAGAAATGGAGAGAGCTTTGTAAAGATGGATTGACGCCAACCCGAATTAAAGAGGCAAAAGTCTCAGTAATAAAGATTTTGATTCCTCAGATAAGGAAAAGGATATACTTATATCTATGATTCTCATATCTTTCCTATTTGGTAAATGCATGTACGAAGTGCTCAGAACTAGTAAATTAACTCATGATTGAAATATACTAAAGCTGTTTGTCCAGTGTAAACTTCAACTTTTTCTAGCACTTGAATCAGATTTTTTAAAAAATGTTTTAAACAGTGGAATTACTTCATCATGAAGAAAGAAATTAGCCATTGTATGATAAGTGAGGTCACTTGGACAACTAGTCGTCTACCTTGCTTCTTTCCTACCTGCTAAAGAAAAGGCAACATAAAAGAGGAGGTAAGGTATATACAGTTCCATTGGTAGCTAATAAATAAGATTTCGTTCGGGAAGAAGTGCAACAGAATATCCACACCTGTACATATATAGGTAATCTGACCCAAGGTGTCTGCTCTCAGAAACCACAAACTCAGCACTCAATTTCAACTTATATTTTATAAATGCATAGAAAAGCCCAGATCTAAAAGAAACAGACAAAGCCAGTTAAGAAAGATAACAAAAATTAAGCAATAATTTAAAACATAAGCTGCAATTTTACATAACTTCATAAACTGCCATGGGCTTATGGGAGTTAAAGGGAGTTTATGAAAAGATGAGATTTTAGATCGAGCTGGTCAGGGAAGGATTTTCTAAGAGGCAGGACTTGCGCTGGAATTTGGAGGAAGGTTAGGCCAGGAGAGGTGAGAGCAGGAGGATGAGCGCATCAGAAAGGACTAAACAGTTAGGTGGATCCAAGAGAACGAAGTGTTAGGGAGCTTAGGAGCAGAACAGTTTGCTGGAGGGATTTATTTGTTTAAGGAAAATATGGTAGAGGGCGAAATGGAGAGAATGACAAAGTTGGGATCGAATTAAGAAAGGTCGTGAATGTTAGGCTAAGAATGTTAGACTCTATTCTCTAAATAATAATAATAGTAACAACAACAATAAGGGGGAACCATTGAATGTTTTGAATAGAAGAGTACATTTTTAACAAAAATATTTTAATAGATTAATTTCAATAATCCAAGTGTAAGGGATACGGGCTAGAATTAGGATGGTGGCCAAGGAACTGAATGTGTGGAATGGAGGGTTGATCTAAGAGAACCATAGACTTTAATGACTGATGGGGTACTATAGTTAATGATGGCCAGTGACCTTGAGGCTTGAAGTTAGTAGAATAGAAAATTAAGTTTTGGAAGTGGGGATAAATTCAAGTTGAAATATTTTCAGTTTTAAGTAATAGTAGGACAGACAAGTGGGAAAGTCCAGTAGACAGCTGGAAGTGGGACAGCATGACCCTGCTGGGAGATGGTCATAACTGAAGCCTTGGGGGTGAACACATCTCCAAAAAAAAAAACATTCAGAGACTGAATCCTGGGAAATGCCCACATGTGCACTCTGGATGGGGAAAAGCAGTAGGGGAAGAAACAGTGGCACCCAGAGCATGAAGGAAGTGAGAGGAGGAGGGTGTGTCAGGACAGAGGCAGTGACCATAACATCAAATTCTGCAGAGAAACCAAGAGGTTAGATCAAGGGAAGGCTTCAAGGCTATGGTGCCTTTCCTGATGTTACAGAGGGGAAGGATGCAAAGGGGCGAGAAGAGGTTAAGGAGTGAGCAAGTCATAGCAAAGTTAGAACTTATGATGGACTTCCTTTAGATTAAAAAAAATGAGATGGAAACTGGAGGGAAAAGTAAGAACAAGTGCTTTTGTTGTTTTTTAATTTATTAAAGTCACGACATAGATTTCTTTGTTGATCAATTTAAGGGGAAGAGAAAAGGGGAAAGAAAAGTTGATGATATCTAAATATTGCAGAAGGACGGGAATTTGAGGTGATAAAATCTCAAAGGAGATACGCTCCCTGGTAAAGGGGTGAGCCTTATAAATGGCAAATGAAACCCCCAAACAGTCCTGCCTCCACATATCTGGAAGAAGAGGGATGCAGAGATGGAGTATTCAGGCTCCCCGGGGGCCCATCACCTCAATAAAGTAACACGTGAGCTTGTTTTCAAACCCTGGATCTGGAGGTAAAGTGAAAGAATGGAGAATGTTTGAACTGGCCAATTGCATTAGGAAATTGGCAAAAGGTGAATCAAACAAAGCATTGCTAAGCAACAGTTTCAATGAGCATGAATTTTCCAAGTAAGCCCAAACATACACCTCAAGACAGTAGACCTGGCAGGACTTAGGAAATTGGAAGCAACACAACAGACTGGGGGAGACGAAGCATTGGGGTGCAAGGTGTTGGGGAAGGCAGCACGGGAGTGGCTGGCCGTGGAGTCCACGTGGGGTTGAAACACCTCAACTGGCATGATCCAGAAACTGTAGCACATCAACAAGAGGAAGACCATTAAGAATGATAAATAAGGACAACCGAGAGACTATTTCAAAGCCACTGGTTGGGAATCGCGCAAAGGACAAGAACTTACGGAGCACCCTCCGCCCTAGCACTGGGCGTGGCGTGTTGGGGACACTGAGGTATGAGGCAGTGTTGCTGCCCTCAAGGAGCTTGAGTGAGCTTAGCGACAAGCACATCGAACCCTGGGAGCACATCCACGCAGGGCAGTAGAGACAGGCCTTCGAATGACATGAAGAAGAGTTGGTTGGAGCAGAGCCAGCTGAGAAGAGTCCAGGGTGGCAAAATGAGAGGCATTCCATCTCCTAACTTCGTCACATCCTCCCCAATATTCACAGCCAAGCCACAGAGCTGCGTCTTTAAGAAACTGGAAATGGAGCCCTGGCCGGTTTGGCTCAGCGGTTAGAGCGTCGGCCTGCGGTCCAGAGAGACCCAGGTTCGGTTCCCGCTAAGGGCATGTGCTTCGGTTGCGGTTTGTCCCCGGCCCTGGTTGGTCGTGCGGGTGGCGGCCACTCGATGTGTCCCTTTCGCGTCGATGTCTCTCTCTCTCTCTCTCTCTCTCTCTCTCTCTCTCTCTCTCTCGTCCTCTCTCTCCCTCCCACTCTATCTGAACAAAAAGTGGAAAAATGTCCTCGGGTGAGGATTAAAAAAAAAAAAAAGAAAGAAACTGGAAATGGAGCCAAGGGAAGGGTAACTGTGATTTTCTCATCATGTGAGAGAGACCTGAAAGCTACGCTCCTCTCCCTGCTCAGAGAAAGGGTTGGAAGTAGTACTGGTCTTCCTTCTGTGCCCACTGTGGGGTACTTTGCTGAGCAGAGTAAGCTTTATTAAGAGGAAGAAGTGAGATTTGTGCGAGGTGAAGAGAAGTCTGAAGTCCTTTTCTTTAAAAAACGTATTTACTTATTTATCACCCCCCCTCCAGTTTTATTGAGATATAATTGACATAAGAAAGATCCAAACCTGTAGAAATTTTTATGAATTTATTTGCACCAAATTGACCACAGTTGCCGGGAAACGAAATTTCAACAGATTGAGAAAATGCTCTGGAAAATGGCAGTTCTACCACTTTTTTTTTTTTTTTTTTTTGGTTAATCCTCACTTGAGGATATTTCCCATTGATTTTTAGATAGAGTAGAAGGGAAGGAGGGAGAGAGAGAGGGAAACATCAATATGAGAGAGACACATTGATTGGTTCCCTCCTGCAGGGCTGGGGTCAGAGATCAAACTTGCAACCCAGGTACGTGCCCTTGACCGGGAATCAAACCTGTGACCCTTCGGTCTGTGGGCCAACGCACTAACTGCTGAGCCAAACTGTCCAGGGCTTAGCACTTATTTTATACATCAGAATTAAAGGGGAAGACAGAAGGGGGTATTGGTGATAGATTAGGGAGGCGGGAGAAAGCAAAGCAGGGAAATCTCTGGGGTTGGATAAAAAGTAAAACGGAGAGACACATACTGCTTTTACATTGCTGGATATAGGACAGTTAATGAACATTACAGCACATGGAGATGGTATGCAGGAGAACGAGATAACAATGAGAGGTTCTGTGGTCTCCTGTTCTAGTGGGAGACTGCTCTGAGGGGTCTGGAAAAAATGGGAATCACTCTGAAATTCCAAAGGTATGTTATCGTTGATGCAAAAAGACTCAGTTAAGGTAAGGATTGACATATCAGCCTGGGACATGATTACCTGCCATGACTCGCTTTTAGTTAGGAAATTTTAATTTCAGACCATCCTACATGGTTACTTTCAGTCTCTGAGTTTGTAAGGCCCCAAGAAGGCCTCCCTTGAGCTTGTCAGGTTTAGTACGTGGCCCCCTTTTCATCCACACATATAACAGTGTATTAATTTAAGGTGTACTGTACAACATAGTGATTTGATATTTGTATATGTAGCAAAATGATTAGCATAATAAGATTAATTAACCTCCATTACCTCACATAGTTGTATTTTTTTCTCTTGTGATGAGATCTTTTAAGATCTACTCTCTTAGGAACTTTGAAATATGCTCTACAGCATTGTTAACTGTAGTTACCGTGGAATCATTGATGGGGAGGCAGCAGCCCAAGCCACTCCACAGCTCACAGCCATCATGAGCAGCTTTTAGGGGTGCTTCTCTAGGGCTCCCTCATCCTATCCCCACTCTTGGGGTCTCCCCCACTTCGGAGAATGCTGCTCAGACCATTCAAGCCTGAGGAGCAGTTCTGGCTGTGCTGCTTGCCAGCTGTGTGACCTTGGGCAAGTTGCTTAAGACAACTGAGTCTCATTTCTCTCTCCAGTGGGGCAATAATTTTTGTAGGAAAAATGCATGGCACTAAGCAACTGCTTGATGTTATTGTCATTTTCAATTAATGTCTCCTTCCCCTTATTGTCATTTCTTGGTAATGAAAATGACAGTTCCCTTCTTCCCATTTCTTTCATTCAGCCACACTGAATAGCAGAGAGTCTTCCCCTGGTCAGGGGGATTTGGCTAAGTCAGCAACCATTTGCCTGGCACTAGACTAGTGACTGTTATTGACTAATGACTCTCTGACCCAACACACACACACACTAAGTCCCATTCAGTGCTACTGAGTCAGAATCTTGGGAGAGGTGAGGCCTGGAAAAAAAAGAATATATATATATATATATATATATATATATATATATATTTAATTTATCTTTATTGTTGAAAGTATTACAGATGTCCCCCTTTCCCCCCAACCCCCTCCACCCTGATCCCCTCCATGCCTTCACTGAATTTGTATTTTTAAAAGCTCCCACCTTCATGAAGATCACTGCACCTGTTCAGACTCATGTATCCTATGAGAATACATAACAATATTGTTTGAAATAGGTGAATTATCTTCTATCAGGCTATCTTCAGAGAATGCAGCTGCCTCAATGACAGACATAGGAACACAAATGAAAGGAATTGGTCCAGTAGGGGACTGAACTTTTCACAGAAGTTCACCGTCAAGAACAGGGTTTTTGTCTGTTGTTTTCTGTGCACTGAAACAGTCGAGTTCAGGCTTGGATTTGCTCCAATCTTTTTCTTTTCCTTTTTTTTACCTTTTGGGGTTGAAAATAACCCTCACGCCATCACGAGTCTCCCCTTTACCTGTCATCGTGTGATCCATGCCTTTCGGGAGAGTCCAGAAGGAGGCGCCCACTGAAGGGGGAGCAGGGGTGCACAGAAGAGGGAGGAGGGATTAGAGGCTGAGTGTGGGTGCTGGGGGAAGGGAGGCAGGGAGCGGGTTGGGGAACTGAATGTTCTGTATGTTCGGTGCTGGCAGGTAGACATAAAATTCAGCAAACTAGCTCCAAGGAAATCATTTTTCAGACATCTCTAAGGTCTTACTCAGTGTCCTGCCCTGCACTTTTAGGTGTGTGTGTATGTGTGTGTGTGTGTGTGTGTGAGATGGGGGTGGGGTGGTTGTATACTCAGTGTTGAAAATAAAAAGGCTCCCTCTATTGACTCCTGAATGGCTGAGATAAAGAGAACCACATGGGACTCATTGTCAGAAGTGAGAGCTCAGAAGCTGGCCTCCTTTTTCCCATTATTGTGCTATTCTCCTCCTTCCCCCACCCCTCCCACCTCAAAATGTTCCCCCAGCCCCCACCCAACCCCATCTATCCTCCCTGCCTCCCCTCAACAGCCCAAAGGCCCTCTTTTCAAGTTCCTACTGCCTAGGCCCCCTCAGTGGAGCCCGGGACCTCCATTCAGAGTCACTGGTTTGGGTAAAATCCCTTATTCACCCCCTACACCCCCCTGCCCCATCAGCTGAGCCTCAGTTCAGACCTCACAAAACAGAACAAAACCAGCCCATAGAATTGATGGTTGCTGCTGGAGAAGCCCCCCTCCACCCTTTCCCCCAGGGGCTCCTGCCCAGGCAGCTTCTATTCTCCGCAGTCCCCTCCCTCCCTGCCCCCAGCTCCTGCTGGAGTTCTGTAGTTAACAAGTGCACACTGTTATTATTGTGCCCCCTATCATATTTATTCCCTTTCAGAGCTGATCTGCACCTTTGTCGGAGGCAACCGACGCATCTTCTGACATTTTAGCCTTTCTGTCTGCTGGGGAGTGACGACAGTGGAGGCGGCAGGGGCAGCTCATGCTTCTGAGATGCAGCAAGCGGCGCAGAGAGGAGGAAAGAGAGAACAAAACCCCAAACAAGGGGACTGGAGAGGAGAGAGAAAACATTGTAACTTGTCAGTGACCCAATGCCAAAGAGGAGAGGGGAGGGCGACGCTAATGAGTTTGATGACAGTTGTATTGAAGAGAGCTGTATTTCCCCGCAGGGCTGCAAGGTGGCTAACTTTGCTACAACACTCGGCCAAACTTGCATTTCTACAAGTTATCTAAATTTTAGGGAAATCAGAGAAACAGAAAGACTGAGGAAGCGTGAAACCCAGGCAGAGTCAGAGAGGAGTATCAACAACAAGAGAGCGGAAAAGAGGGAGAAAGAAAATAAAACCTTATTTGTGGCGTCCTTAATGTAACACGATTGAAAGTGGCCGACAGACTTGGCAAAGGTCTCTTGTGCTTTTTAAATGTAAAGCTTAGGAAGTGTGACCGCAGTCCCCAAACTGCAGTGATTAGTAAACTTCTCAGATCCTTGCACATTCATTTCCATCAAGAATTTTGTGGTCATGAGATAGAATTAATGTCTGAAAGTATTGCCCCAACTAATGACCAGAGAGAGTGCTGAAGTATGGGTGGAGAGAACTTAAGGAAAACGCAGCTGATTTTCACTTGACCTCCCAGAGACTGGCATTGTCATTCAACTGTGTACATGAGGAAAGGAAGTTGGACGGCACTGGCATCGGCACAGAGCCCAAGGTAGAGCAAGGGATCAAGAACAGCTGACTCTGGGCCCAGGCAGCTCCGGGGAAAACCACAGCCTTCTCCTTTCACTATCTCGTTTCCAGGGAAGAATGAATTTATACTGATCAGAACATCCAAACGACAAAATTCCAGCACACTCCTTTAGGAGGAGAGCCTGTCTAGCGCACTTTAAGGGAAGAGATTAGATTGCGGAATTAGTCATCTCCTGACTTGGTTTTCTTTCCTTATAAGACAAAAAGAGGAAGCTCATGAAAAGGCTACACAGGGGGAGATGTTCCAAGTCTTCTCTGATAGTGTTCTTTCACTTTTCTAAATAGTGTGTTGTATTCTTGAAAATATCATCCTTTCAGATTGCTCAAAAGCATTTACAAACATTAATCAAGCCTCAGGACAGCTTGATTATTGCCCTCAGCTGTCAGAAGGAGAAACAGGTTTAGAGAAATTGAATCTCTAGTGCAACGTTATTCAGAAACTCCGTGGTAGAGCGAGGTCTGGAATTCGGCATTCCCAGGCTAAAATCCACCCACCTTCCTGTAAGAGCAATGTCATCCAACATGTCCTTCAACAAAATTTCCAACAGCGTATTCTTATTTTTATCCCCAAGCTTTCCCCCTCTTGTGCAAACTTAACAAGGTGCCCATTACACCTTTTACTGTCTCTCCTGAGATAGGAAATCTAACTTTCTCACAGGTTTTACTTCAGAAGAAACCCTTCAACCTTTACACTAGTCTCCCATCTTACAAGTTCTCCTCACACTCGGCTTGACTCACTGTATCTGCAGGCAGAAGCAGGATACCTGCCCCAATTTCCCTTCCTCAGGGTTACAGGTACCCAACTGGTATCAGCACAAAAAGTATTGCTCCATATTTGTATAGCGCTTCATAGTATAAAGAAAGGTTTCATATAGTCTTCCAGCTGAACTCCACTACAGCCCTGAGAGTTTCACAGACAAGGAAACTGAGTCAGGCTTAAAGAGGTTGTGTGTCAAAAATCACAAAGAAAGGTGTGTGTGTGTGTGTGTGTGTGTGTGTCTGTGTTTGGGGGTGGGGAAGTGGGGAGTTGATGGGGAGAAGGTGAGAACTAGGTCTTCTAGGATTCAGGTACAGAAAAATTTTAAGCTAGTGCTAGAGAGAGTGGTTGGAGAATGAGTTTTCTCTGTTATACTGATGAAGTTAACATTGGCAATACATGATCTGAAAATAATTCAGCCTCAAAGAAAATCTGTAGGTTTGATAGGGTAAAGTCTTTCTCAAGTCTTACTAAAGAACCTAGAGCCACTACTTAAAAGTCAGAAAGACAGAAACAAATATAAGGTAAACTGTAACCTATCTTGATGCATGGACTTGAGATTTGGGTGACATTGAAATGTTCTGCCTCTCTGTGAGCATAATTTATTCAGTTAACATGTATAAGTTTGGGGGTCAGAAATATCAACCATTTTTAGAAAAGAATGTGTGTTCTGTAGGTAGATGTTGAGTGAAGTGTTCTGAAATATTAATCAGGTCAGGTGGTCAATAGCATTGTTCAAATCATCTCTGTCTTTACTCATTTGTCTAGTTCTATCAATGGCTGAGAAAGGAGTATTAAAATCTCCACTGTGACTGTAGACAGACTCCCTTTAATTCTGTCCATTTTTGCTTTGTGCATTTTGAAGCTCTGTTATAAGGTGCATATTCACTTATAATTTCATGTCTTCCTGGTAAATAGACTCACTTATCACTATGAAATGTCCCTCCTTGTCTGGATATACTCTTTGTCTTAAAGTTTATTTTATCTGATAATATAGCCATTCCACCATTCTCATGCTTACTGCTTGTATGGTTTGGTTTATCTTTTCTACCCAGTTACTTTCAACCTGTATTATCCACTCAGGATCAAATGCATCTAAATTTCTGTTTATATAAGAGCCTTTTGTGAACTTTATTAGTTTGAATAAAATATTAAAAGCATGATCATTTTTGGATGAATCAATAAGGGGAAATTTCTGAACCTAAAAAGTTAAAATCAGACGCAGATGGCCCAGTTGACAGAAGTGGCCAGTTCCCTTGACCGATGTTAAAACCTCATCACCTGAACTCTCCATTTCTTTTCCTCCCTCTTCTCATTCAGACTTCCTCCTCATCTTCTCACACTTCTGACAGCCACCTTTTTCTCTTCCTCTCCAGAAGTTAAATTTTAGGCCGTGATATTGTCACCTTTATCCATGATCGTTAAGTTTTCTTCGCTTGGATATCCCTGTCTCTCCTCTCCAACCAAAAGACTCAAGCAGGGACTCTCGCCGAGTTCTTTCTTCTCTTGGGACTCTCTCCTCAGTGTCCCTTTTGTTTCTTTTTTAACCCCTTGGTTTGGTAACTTTCTCATGTGCCTCTTGAAATAGCTCACATTTTTCATGCTCCTTTTTCCTTCGTCAAGTCCCTCCATAAAGCTCACTTCTTTTTCTTGATCTCCCAGTTTTTTCTTCTTTCCAGCCACATCAACTCAGCTAGATGTCTCACTGTTTATTCAGTGTTTTGTTTATGTCTAAATCAGACAGTCAACGCCTTGAGGCTGGGGATTCATTCTTAGAGTTCCATGCTTTGCAAAATGCCATCTGCACTTACCACACTCTATAAATAATAAATAATCAGACCAAAGAATCAGTAAACCAGTGCCAGATCACTGATTAGCATAAGTACTCAACACATCGAAAGACTTGCTGCTGCTGCTGCTGCTGACACAAAACCTTTTTCTCCAAAGAAAACAGAGCAATGAAAAAGAAACTTGGAAAAGATACTTGGTCACAATTCAATTTGGACGAGGTAGGGGACACACTGACTGTGAGGGGAAGGCTCCTGGGGCTTTTTCTCACCCTTTGTCTCTTAAAGGAACTTCCATGTGGACTGAGAGCTCTTTAGGTCTTATTCTTCCTCTGTTCCCAGCCCTTGGCACAGTGCCTGCCATGAAGTAGCCATAGAATAGACATATTCTTGAATTGTTGACCTGAACCTAAAGAATTAGGGGGACACTGAGCTCATTCCAGTGCCTAGCTATGTATTTCTTCTTGAGATGGAGCCTTACTCTCAACTAATTTTTAGACATATCCAATTGCTACAGGAACTGGATTAATATGTTAAACCATATTTGATATTCATAATTTGATGTTCAGAACATAGAGAATTATGTGTAATAGGCTTCGGTTAAGAAGGTAGATGGATAAACACACACACACACACACACACACACACACACACACACACACACACACACGAGTCATGCCCCGCATAATGTTTCCATCAAGGACAGACCATATATGCAATGGTGGTCTCGTAAGATTATAGTGAAACTGAAAAATTCCTCTTGCCCAGTGACAATGTAGCCATAGTAATGTCGGAGTGCAACACATTACTCATGTGTTTGGGGCAATGCTGTTGTAAAAAATACGACTGCACTGCCAGTTGTATAAAAGTGTAGCATATACAATTACAGTGGTAGCCTGTACCATCCAGGTTTCTGTAAGTGCACGCTGTGATGTTTAACAGTGAAATCACCTACTGATTCATAGTCCTCCGAATGCACATCTGTCACTAAGTGGCACAGGGTTGTGCATGTGTGTAATTTTCATTTGCTGTATGTTTATATATGTATAGCAAATGAAAAAACATATAACATATATAAAAATGACTATGTCTATAGCTATAATTTCAAAGAAAAGATTTGATCCTTAAAGGGATATATCCTCAGCTACACAGAAAACACATTACAGAGGACTTGTACGGAGGGCCCCAGGGGGTGGAGGCTGACATTTCAGTTTACTGTCATTATATATTCCAGCTGTATACCAGGCATATGCCTTTCTAGCTTGCTCTAGAAACACATATACTATATCTTCTCATATGAGGAATGGAGTTGGAGTTCTCCAGCTGCTAAGGTGTAATGTTTAGGTGCGCTGGGCACTGATCTCTCAATACTCACATCCAACAAGGTTGAGAATGAACATTCAGCACACATTTCCTGAGCTCCTTCTGTAAAGCACCTTCTTCATTAGTAAGATGTGGTGCCAGCCCTTTAGGAAGACTACAGCAGGGCCGTGAGGTTCTGCATGACGTGGGGGGTTCTTATGATGTGGCGTCCCTTTGGGTGAAGTAGAGGTGAGGTTGTATGCTTCAGCAGCAGACACCACACTATGGTCGAGCTATCTTGCCTGCACCTTCTCAATTCCAAATTAAAAAACTTTCCCTCTCATCTGGGACAGACCTGCCTCTGGAATTGAGCTACGACCTATATTTGACCTTGGTCCAGGTGGTTCCCTCTACTGAGTACCATTCCACCGCAGGTTGGTCTGCCCTCTTTGGCAAGTTGTCCAGAACATTCTCAGCCAAGTTGGAGTTCTGTGTGCCATGGGTAACTAAAGGTGGCTGAGAAAAGTTAAATTTACATGCTGTTCTCTGTTCAACCACACTGTGCCCCTGGGTTTGCACTGAAGTACCGCGTTCCACATAGACCAAGGGCAGCATAGGGAGTAAGCTGCTTCCAGGATCCCAGCTGAGGAACCAGAGTAAAGATTCTCCTCCCCAGAATTCACTTGGCTACACTGGGTGCCTCTAAAGTACCCCAGCATTTCAGCTCATGGTCTGTGTACACATGTGTGTGATAGAGAGCGTGAAGAGTATGAGTTCTGTGGGACCAGCAGTGTGCTAGTCACCCGGATCTTTGAGAAGAATAAAGGCCCTGGCGGGTGTGTTTGCCCATGTCTGTGGTATAAGTGCTTCCGCCATGGCTGATTTGAAGCTACCAGTGATCTAACAACCTACTCAGAAAGTGTCTAAATATTTTAAAAGTGACTGTACTGGCCGTGTAAGCTGACTCCAGCATTCAGCGGCCTGGAACCTTCCTTTATCTACCTTTGTTTCTTTCTCATTTACTTATTTGCCTCTTCTCACAGCTCCTCAGCCAGAGAGAGTAGGCTTTCTTTTCATTCCAATATCTCACATTCTTCTTCCATTAGAGTGGTAAGCCTCTTGGCTTGATGAACTGTATAATTTATTATCCAAATCAGAACTTTTTTGAGAGTAAAAGAGAGCACTCTCAAGTATTCATCAGGACAACAGGAATAAACCAGGACTGTTCAAAGAACTGGAATGTATGATTCCCACTCTTCCCCTAGACTAGCCCCCAACATGACTCTTTAAAGAAAAACTCTGTGATCCCCTCACCAAGGAAAGTGCACATTGCCGAAGGTGGACTTGATTCTCCTGTAACTTCGTTTGGAATGTTCACTGCAATCGGAGAGGCAGAGGCTCAACCAAGCTATACATTCCACCCACCTCTCAGGGGACCAGCATGAGATTGTTCTCTCGAAAAGGCTTTATTTAGATTAGCTTAATAAGCACCTCTCTTCTTAAAACATAACATGAGTTTAATGCTGATGACAGGGTTGGATGGCAAGTGCAGAAGCAAACCTTTTACTCCCTGAGAAGCTCAGTGGGTATCACCGCAGCACAAGTTTCTCTCTGCAAGTCTGAGAAGCGCAACCCGGGCAGGTAGGAATCGCTCTAGAGGGGCCGTTTGGTCTTAGGGACTCGCTCCAACTCTGCCACCTCTGCCACAGCTGCCCCATTGTCCGGGTGGAATAAGTGGCTCTTGCAGAGGCAAGGCTCGGGATGACATCAACCTTTTTCCATCTGGAAAAATTGAAATCGCCATCGTTTTTGGTAGTTTCGTAGGGAGTAAAGGTTGTGATTTAAGAAGTTAGGACTTGGAACTCAATTTAGGACAAAAGACACCTTTTCCCAGTTACACCAGATGGTGCATACACAGCACCTTCATTATCAGCTCTTCAACCACACACCCCTTTTCTAAGTTGGCAGGCCCTTCGAAGTTGGAATTAATAAAACGAATTCTTCTCGAAACAGTACATATTCAGTGTGCTGGGTGGGAGGGAGGGATTAATGAGCTTCAGTTCTTCCTTTGATTCCACCCTGCCTCTCCCTACTCGTGAGTGAGTCCTGTTGGACACAGCAGCAGGCAGAACAAGGGTTAGGAACCATCACAATACCTGGTACATAGTAGGGATAATGAACAAGGCCTGGTGTCTGGCCCTGGCTGTGTTGTTAACTAGCTGTACGACCCTGGTGTCATTTTACCTCTTTGGCTCTATTCCCCAACTCTAAGTGAGGAATTGGGTTGGGTAGTCATCAAGTCCCCCCCATCTCTACAGGCCAATGCACTGCATGCTTCAGCAGCTTTCCTACCTTCTCCTAATTTCTTTCTGTTCCTCTCCGCCTCTCCCTAGAAACTGAGTAGGTTGATGAGTAGGCTGATGGGATGGCCCTAGTTGAGGATGAGGTGGGGACGGTGATAAGGTTGGCTAGGAAAAACCACACTTGTTTCTTTCCTCCCCTTTACTAAAGCCTTTGTAAAGTAAAGGCTCACAACAGAAACCTCTCCAAGACACTAGATGACTTTGCCCTCTTCTGGATACTGACTTTGTAGGAGCCTCCATGCCCTTGTTCATGTCAATCCTCATAGTCTCTCTGACTCTCAGTCTATCATCTCCACCCTTGGGGGATCATAACTGACAGGGGTGTCCTGGTAAACCAGGTCTCTAAAAACAAAGTCCTAATTTGTAGCATTCATCTATTTTCAGGAAGGGGACTCTCAGCAGACACCAAATCTGCTGGCACTTTGATTTTGGTCTCCAGTTCCTCCAGAGCTATGAGAAATAAGTTTATATTGTTTATAAGCCATCCAGTCTATGGTATTGTGTTATAGCAGCCCGAACAGACTAAGGCAGTCTTCATAATCTTTCTTATGGAAAATAATTGCAATAATCTTCCAACCTGGTCTTGGTCCCCGACCCTAATTCATTCTATTTATTATGATATTCTTTTCAGGTTATAAATTAGTCCAGTTTGTTTTTATTTTGATTTCTTTCTTCTTCTGGTCCCTTGATTGTTAATGTACATATATATACCCGTGAAAACAAAATCACCTTTAAGCTTCCCTGTTTGCGTCTTAGAAAAGGGAAGGTTCTCCTAAAGCTCAGTTTAAGCAGCATGAACTCCACCTTACACTGGAGTCTTCTGTGGTCCATGCCAGGCTGTGATTTAAAACTCAAGGATTCCTTCCTGAAATGCCATCCATGGCAATCTCTGGAAACTGACCATGAGGTCAAAGGAAGATTTTAGAGACCAACCTATTACTAGCAAATCAGATATTGACTGTAGAGAGCTTTAATAAATTAAAGACCCTCCATCTGTTGGATTCCTCTTTTAGTTCTTTTTGTTTAAATTTCGCCCTAACTTGGTTGTGCAAGCTTGCTTTGCAGGGCTCTGCCAGTCGTGGCTCAGGGACAAAGTGTTCCTTTTTCCTGCAGAGATGTTTCATCTGGAGCCAGCCTTGACTTTTCTTTCAGCCATAATGTAAGCATGAAAATACTATGAAAATGAACAGCACAAATAAGGTTTTATGGCTTTCTCCAGCAACGTAGGAAGCCAGGAAAGGCAGTAACAGAATTCAATCATTCATCTTCCTTTCCTATTAACTTGATTTCAATTTCTCTTCCAGAATAAATATTTGACAAATTTCTTCATTAGTGTGGAGTTGGAGAAAGTGCAGTAACTCTGGCTCAGGTGGGTTCATGCTGCTCTAGCCTGGCAGCTCTGGCCTGTGGAGTTTAGTGTTGGGTTTATGATTCATACCAGGCTATACAGCAAAGACTAAATAGAGAAGGCAATAGGGTTGCTGAGGGGGGTCCAAGGTTGAAACAGCCAAGAGCAGACATCATAGGTCAAGGCTGAGGTGTGCTGGCAGAGATGGGCAAAGGACAAAACTGTATCCACTAACTATACTTATTCCCGGAAATACAATCCATTCTCCAAAGTGGAAAAATACAAGAAGACCACTACAAATAGAGTGAAGCCTTCAACAAATTAAAAGCAGTCACGATCTTCACAGACTGCTGGGGTCAAAGTGTTAGGTGGTCACTGCAAGTCAGATTAGGGAGCAGTGGTGCATCTGCCCATTCCAAAGAGGACACATGAGATAGTTCTGGGAGGACACAGTCAGGGCTAGCCTAAAGCAAGATTATGTGATTTATCTTGGCTTCCCCTACTTCTGCTATTCTACCATTTATCTTGTTTCTCAAGTCTTATGACTCCCCACCCTTTGGAGCCTTGCAACTCCACCCATTCATTGAGACAATGAATTCTCAGTGAAAATGCTTCCAGGAGAATGTCATATGGCCAGTTTGATAATAGATGTTAATACTGCCTTTCTATTGCTCTGTAGTCCAATAATGTGCAAACCTGCCTGTATACTTGGGAAGTATAGAATCACTTGGGAAGCCTTTTAAAATATCAATCCAGCCTGGCTGGGGTGGCTCAGTCAGTTGAGCATCGTTCCCATGAACCAAAAGTTTGCTGGTTCACTTCCTAGCCAGGGCACATACCGGGGTTGTGGGTTTGATCCCCAGATGGGGCATGTATAGAAGTCAACAGAGTGAAGTTTCTCTCTCACTTCGATGTTTCTCTCTTTCCCTCTTTCTAAGCATGTCTTCTGGTGGGGATTAAAAAATAAAATAAAATATCAATCCGTTCCCCTTCCTTCTCATCTTCCTCCGAGGAATCAGGGCAGTGAGGAAAAGGGGGTATTATGATAATGTGGGGGTGGGAGGCAGCCTGAGGCTGAGGAATGAAGTGGGGGAAATGCAGGATGACAGGGGAAGGAGGCAGGTTTGGGATGGGTTACCTCCAGCAAATATAAACTCATTGATTGAGCAAATATTCCGAGGATTATCAGGTCCACATTTCTCACCCTGAGACAAGATTTTCAAACATGAAAACAAGGAAAGCTATAAAGATCCCAAGGTGTTGGGTTGAAGTTAGAAGCACTGGTATAAAATTATAAAAATTTAAATACACAGATATAGAGGTAGTTATAGATATATGTGGCAATAAGCACAAGAAGTGCACAAATCTTGGCTTTTACATACCTCCTCCATTAGAAGGAGCCAAGTCTCCTTAGAGGAATGGCTCATTGTAGGGCCAGGGCAAGGAAAGAACAAGATTGCCCTGAATCATCCTGTTGTGACAGAAGATAAATAAAGAATGGCAGGGACATGTCAATAGGACACACAAGTCAGCTCAAAGGAGCTCTTGCTGGCCAAGTCCAGGAAAACTCAAGCATCAAAATAAATTTAAAAATTGAGTGGAAACTCAGTGACTATAATAAGAATCCATGAGTTCACACTGACATAAATAAATATATAAATAAACAAATGGAGAAGAAAACGTTCTTCATAGGAGGATGACAACTAAGTGTGGAGGTTTGATGAAGAATAGAACATGGGTGTAATATCAGAATATCTCCCCACAAAATACTAATCAAATACAAGAGGAAAATGGCGACCTCATAGCGGAGAACTTGGCAGAAATAAATTTGGCCAGGTAAACAGGTTAACATGACCAATAGAGAACAGGTTGGTATAGTAGAGCCTCCTACTGGGATGCACTGGGGAGAGCACAGCATCATTTCTCCAGTTTGTTTCTGCCAAGAATGCAAGGCTTGAGTCTGAGGAAACACCTGACTGATCCACGTCAAGTGTCACCCTGGTGAATGAAAGTCTGTGTTCTGTAAGACTGTCAAGCACACAGAGCGAGGGAAAGAAGGGGGAACTGTTTCAGAGGGAAGGAGAACAACGAGACAATGGGCGTTCCTGGAGGGGAATGAGGAAGAGGAACATTGTTGGAAGACTTGGAGAAATTTGAATGAGGTCAGTGGATTGGCAGTTGGTGTTGTGTTGATGATGACTTTCAGATTGGGAAGGTGGTGTCATGGTACCACAGAAGAGTGTTCTTGTTTGTGGAAGTAGATACGAAGCATTTAGGATGTCAGAAAAAAACTCTCTCTCTCTCTCATACATATACACACACACACACACACACACACACACACATATATATGATATATGTATATTATATACACACACACAAACACACACAGAGACATATATACATATAAGCAAATAAAAATATATACTTCTCTTCATATTTATAAATACATACAAATATGTGTGTATATATGTATGCATGTATGTGTGCCAGTTATTAGAACTAGCCTGAATACATAGAGCCCTAGGGGAGTAATCCAATAAATAAAATAGTAACTTCTAGTATTTCCCCCATCTCTACTTGTCATCATTTGGATCAAACACACCCAAGACATCATGGACCTATTCTACGTCCTCGGAGTCCCTGAAATTCCCCTCTGTGGTTGTCAGGCCAGAATGCAAAGCCATGACCCTACACTGTCATTCATTTATACTGACACCTTAAAGACCCTTCAAAGCCACAGGTGGCACTCATCCACACAGCAAGTGTTTAATGAGCACCTGCTATGTGCCAGGCCCTGCTCAGGTTCTTGGGACACGTCAGTGAACAAGAGGTAAGATCCCCTGCCCTGTGGTGCTTCTACGTCAGGTGATGATTTATGTGCATCATATATGACGTAAGGACAGTGGTCATCTGGTTGGCCCACTTCACTAACTTGTGACCATGCCACAGCAGTGTTGAGATATACTGCGTTCGTTCTGACGCAGATGGAAACTGTGCATATGGCACCGACGGGCAAAACCCTTCCACAACACCAGGACACCTGGAAAGGTTCTTTAATGATGTACCCAAGCTTCCTTCGTGATCTGCATGTGCTACACTCTTCTCCGTTGGGGTATGGGGGACACACGTGGCCTTCAAAAGAGTCAAAGACGTCTTGGCACGCACTCTGGTGTGTCAGAGGCAAACGCATGTTTTCTGGGCTGGGAGTCAGAATACTATGTCCTCATTATTGTGGCTTTCAAGTATGAGGGCACGAAGGAGGTGCACATAAACCCTTACACATGCTTGGTCACTTCTGTCTTCTGCGTGTGACTGTGCCAGGCCCTGCGGATGGGGCTCGATATACTCTCAATTCAGGAGAAACAGAACATCTACGCCTTGGTCCCTAGAGGGAGACTGGCAGTGCCCAAATGCTCCCTCTTCTCCGGGTCAGCTTTGGTAGAAGCCCTGGCCTTGGCCTTGAGGCTGGCCTACCCTGGCTGCCCTGGCATGACCCCAGCCTGACCCTAGTTGAGCCAGCCTCTCCCTGTATAAGAAATGCATATTAGGGAGGTTGGGAGAGAGGAGAGGGGTGTTAGGTGAGAGACTGAGCTAAAGGTTTTTTTTTTTTTACCACAGTGTAGACATTGTGGTTTGGTTGGAATCACATTCGGGTTTATGTGCATTTGGTTTTTATGAAAAACCCAGGGCCATTTGCCCAGGAGTGAAATGAGTTGACCCAGCTCAGCCACAAATGATATTTTGGCTAGAGATAAGCTCTTGTAGGGAAGGTGGGGTGGGGGCAGGGTAGGGAACCTCCCTTCTCTAACTTTATTTTTTAAATGACTTTAGAGAGAGAGGAAGGGAGAGGAAGAGAGAGAGAAACATTGATCGGCTGCCTCCCACATGCCCCCTAACCAGGGATGAGCCCGAAACCCAAGCATGTGCCCTGACTGGGAATTGAACCTGTGACCTTTTGGTGCACAGGACGACATTCAACCAACTGAGCCACACTGGCCAGGCTTCCTTCTCTAACTGTAAAGACGGTGTGGTAAGGGAGGAAGAACGCTGGAAGCCTGGTTTCTGCTGCTGCTCTGCCAATTAGCTGGGTGAGGGCAGGCAGGCCAGGCAGGCCAGGTTGCCTCTCTTTCGGCTTCCTCATCTCTAAAATGGGTGGGGGTGGAACTGTTGACCCCTCAAAGTCCTTCTGGCTCCAACATTCTGCACTTCCATGCAGGACTGTCTACATAATTTGTGGGGTCGGGTGCAAAATTTTCATTATTAAAAATTCTTAAGCATTTCAAGACAGCAGCAGCAGAACATTAAACCAAGCACAGGCCCTTCTAAGTACAGGGCCCTGCGCACCTTGCCCTGTGGCATGCCCACGAAGCCGGCCTTGATTCTGTGACTGTCCTCATCATTACCCTTTCCTCGTGACATTCAGTGGAGAATCTGTAATGCAGTGGGAAGAATGTGGGCTTGCAGTCAGAAAGACTTGGTTTCTCATCTTGGCCCTGTGCACTGGTGCGGGATCTTGGGTCACTTGCTTAACTGCTCCTTGCCTCAGTTTCCTTGTGTGTGTGAAACAGGGATCATCGCACCCACCTGGCTGAACACGTGGTGGGACTGAGGAAACAGCCTCACCCGCGTTGCCAGGTGCCACGGAGTCGCATTCAACCGAATTCCTTCTGAAAGCGGATTTCATGGAGCCGTTGCTTTTTAAGGCAACGCTGTGTGCTGCTGGAGACATGGCTTCAAAACAGACTTTCTTTTTGCCAAAAAATGTCACGAGTGGTTTTTTACAGTAACAGCATCTGTGGTGCTCTGCTCTCTGGACCACACACTCTACGATTTAGGAAGTCATTCCATTCCCAACTGTAAATTATCTCTTGGGCCTGTTACTTTTTTCACTCAGTTCCCCATCCTCCCACTCTTTCCCCCTGCTATTCAGGACGGCATCTGGGTTTGGAGAAAAACCGTTTGAGTTTCACATTTATTTCATGGCTATTATTGGTCTTGTTTGCTTTAAGCTCACGTGTATCCACATGTGCAGTTTCTCCCTGCTCTTGTGCAGCCGGAGATGACCCGCCTCTCACTGGGTCTCTCTCTGCTCTGTGAGTACACTGGGCAGGAATTATCATTCATCCATACACAGCGTGGGGCGAGAGTCGGCGTAGAGTTGTTCCTATGGAACATAATACAGTAATTAATAAATAATATAAGAGTAAACTTGATGTTTCATGTACTCACAGCTATAAACCTACTTTTGTCCCATCCTGTATTCTTTCCTTCATTCCTTCACTCATCATTTTTTTGAGCACTTAATATGTGCCAGCCATGTTGCACATGTTAGAATATAGAGATGAATTATGACCTTTGAGAAGCTCAAGAACAAGTGGGAGAGACCCATGAGTGAACATAAAACTTGAAATACAATCAGGTAAATACTTTTATAAGGACTGTGGGGTATGGGGTGGGGGGAGAATGACTCCCATGAGTTCAGTTTCCACCTGGTGAGTCAGAGAAGGGAACATTTGAGCTGGGTCTTGAAGGGTGAGTAGGAGTTTTCACAAAAAGACATGTCCATCTGAAAGGAATCCTGTCACCTCACTGCTGCTTTGCCATCCTTTACATTAGCTCTCGTCAATTCCCTGAAACGTGTGTCTCAGGACCACCCTCATGTAGCCCCAGCTTCACAAACTGGGCGGACTGTGGCACACCATCTACCCTCTTGTTCTAGCAGATCAGAAGGTCTGGAGGTGAGGCCCCTTCACGCTCCTCTTACCTGAGTTATGTGGTTCTTCACTCCTCCCCCTTTCTTTTCTTCTTGCTCAGAGGAGCAGGTCCTTTCTCCTTCCAAAGCCATCTTACCTCCTCTAAGACTTGCTTATAAAGTTTTTTCTCTCATAGCTTCAAAATCCCCTACTTTCCAGTTCCTTTCCCTCTGTCAACAAACAAGATCCAGTCTCACGGGCCTAAAAACAAACCCCTTCTGAAGCCTGCGGTCCCCTAGGCCGTGGTGGTGCCGCTCACCGTCCAGGGCACTGGCGCTGGCCGAGGACAGGGTTTTCAGGCACGACGTTCTCCCCGCTCCTTCACGCCTCACCTTCTAGCAGTCTGGTTTCAGCACCGCCCCCCATTAAATCTATCTCTCCAAAGTCAACAGACCTCCAAATCAAGGAATCCACAGGCCCATCTCCAGCCCTCATTCTCACCCACTTCCGCATCATTAAAGTCCTTGGAAAGGAGTTCTCTCTTGGCAATGTGCTTCCCACCCCTTCCTTCTTCCCCGTTTGCCTCCTTGCCTCCCCTACCAGCCTTTTTTCTCTTCCCTCTTCCCCGATCCCACCCCTCAGTCACCACGCTGCCCCTCGGCCTCAGCTGTGTGCCTCACTCCCACACCCTGTCTCTGGGTTCTTCCGCTTCTCTAAGCCTCATTCACGTCTCTCCAACAGTCTCTGCGATATTTCTGTTGGTGTGGTTTACTGACACCTCAACTGCTCAGCTCATGACCTTCTTCCCCAAATCTTGATAGTTTGCTGAGTGATACTGTCATCATCCCAGTACCCAGACTCAGGATCTGAACGACATTATTATTATTGTTGTTTAAATCTTCACCTGAGGATATTTTCCCATTTATCTTCAGATAGAGTGGGAGTGGGAGTGGGGTAAGATGTTCCACGTTGAAACATCTACGTGGAAGACACATCGATTGGTTGCCTCCCGCACGACCTGACCAGGGCCGGGACTGAACACAACTGAGGTACGTGCCCTTGACCGGAATCGAACCTGCGACTCTTTGGTCCGCGGGCCGACACTCTAACTGCTGAGCCAAACTGGCCAGGGCAAGTGACCATTCCTACTTCCTGAAGTAGGAATATTATTTATTCCTACTCCTCTCTCTCTCTTGTCCCATTTCCAGTCAGTACCAAATCCTATATGGCGCTATATAGTGTCATTTTGAAATGATTTGATCCCTGCTGTCCTGGTTGGTAGGAAAGCAACGGTTTCACCTTGCCCTTGCGCTGCTGTGGTTGCCTGATGGCGCACCTCCATTCTTTTCCGACCTAGATACAGGGTTCTTTCTACAGCTTCCCTCTGATGGCGTCACAGGCCCCTGCCTTCCTGAACTGACTCACATTTGTCTCTGGATACTAACCAAGTGTTTTTAAACCAACCTCTGATTTTTCTGTTCAATTCAACAAATTCTTGTTTGATGCCTAGTATATTCTAGTCACTTGATGAGGAGCTGCCGAAGGAGTGGAATCCAACTTTGAGAGAAGACCGTTGAGATAAGAAAGACAATGAGGAGAGCTGGGATGCAGAAGAAAAAAGCAATGGTGCGTACAGAGGAAGAGATCACAGCGTGTGTGTGCACGAGTGTGTGTGTGTCTAGCGTTGTGGAAACCGAGGTGGTGTTTGCAAAGGATCTTGACAGGGAGAAATAAGAATAGAACTTTCCAGGTGAAGACAGTAATCTCAACAACAGTGTAAAGATGGGAAAATACTATGCACATTTGGAAAAGAGCGAGTAAGCCAGATTTGCTGAAACACAGAAGTCTAGTGGGTCTTGTCTAATTTATACTACGTGATAGGTATGAAAATCCACATATTCCTTTCGGAAATACAGAGTAAGTGATATAACTCAGGGCTTTGGTTTACGCTTCAATAGAAACACGTATTTGAGCGCGGTGTGTATTTGCTGGGACACACACACACGCGCTCACACACTGCCCGGCTGGGTGGGGCAGTGCGGACACACAGGCCTTGCTCTCGAGGCGCTCGCAGTCCCCTGGGAGTAGGGACTCACCGAGCTTCATGTGGTGAGCACTAAGTACAAGTGAAGATGTGTGCGGTGCCTCTGGCAGCCGGTGGAGGGAAAGGAAGTTAAGTTGGCATGGATTGTAAGGAAAACTACATAGACAGGTAGCGTTTGATTTAGGCTTTCAAGAAGAAGAATGAGTTTGCCAGTGAAAAGGGGCAACAAGGGCTGTTTCAGGTCAAAGCAATAGGAGAAAGGTGTGTGTGCATGCTGGGGGAGAGTGTGTGAAAATGTGTTCGCAGAGAGGCAAGTGGTCTCATGGGCTAGGGCAGTGGTTCTCAGTCGGGGGTCTACCCTGGTGGTTCTTATTGGGGGTGACTTTGTCTCCCAGGGGGCATTTGATAATGTCTCTAGACATTTTTGATTATCATGACCTTGGGGAGGTGCTACTGGCATCTAGTGGGTGGAAGCCAGGGATGCTGCTGAATATCCTACACGAGATAGCCTCTTACAACAAAGACTCATCCCATTCAAATGCCAGTAGAGGTGGGGTTTAAACACCCCAGGCAGAGCGTGGCAGTCCTAGAGAGAAGTGGCAGGAGGCGAGGCTGGGACGATTGATCAGTGTTAATTTGTGAAAGCTCTTAAATGATATATAATATAATGGATCTTTCTAGAAAGGTATGAGTTTTTATTTTTATCCATTTAGTTGGTTTCCATTTAATAATATAAGTGGTACTCATTTATGTTATTGTTTAATAAAAAGTAATAATGCTCACAAGTGATTATAGAGCATCTTCTTTACAAAATTCTATAACTAAAGCTTTGAGGTCATTTGAACAAATATTTTCTTACGGAAAAGTATCCATTTGTACCCCTCCCCAGCTACTAGCTAGATTCCTCTGCTCTCTGCCATTCCTCCCTCTCCTGCCCCACCCCCACCTCCACCCAAGGCATGCAGGGCTGGTCACTGTGCCTTCCAGCCAAGCTGACCCATGTCGTGCAAGGGCTGAGCTCTAGGTAAAGATGGACCCGGCCCTCTGAGACTGTGACCAGGAATGGTCACTTGCCCAGAACTACAGCTAAGTGTGGATTCTCAGGAATCCTAGGCTCTGGTCTAGGACTAAAACTGAATGTTTGTGAACAGAAGGCTGGGGATCACGCTGTCTAATGTTATCATCACTCAGTGCAGTCCGTTCCCCCCCGCCCCATACTCTTGCATTATGAATCCCTGCCCCATCCCCGGAACTGTGTTACATCCACTTGATGCGTACGAGGTAGTTAATTGGCTGGAAATTACTTAGAAACACAAGACTTCCTAAGCCTACTTTCAACCTTATAAACAAAGTCTCTGCCCAGAAATTATTCCCAGAGCATATGGGATGAAGGTTATATGGCAGACCCTTCATTCTGATCAAAGACCACTGATTACCAAAGACTATTAGTGGTTTTCAAAACTTTGAGTACAGGGAACCCTTCCAAATACTGGAGTTTTTGATAGCACACCTAAAGGGATTAAGTGAAATTCATCACCAAACTGGGATGGTGTTCATGCATTGAGGTTAAGAGGATATAACCCATGTGTTCAAAGAGAAAGGTCACAATGGAAGTTGGACAGTTCTCCCAGCCTCTTGCTGAGAAAAGTGCATGCTGAAGATTAGGGTTACCAGATAAAACACAGAATGCCCGGATGATTTCAAATTTCAGATTAATAATGACTTTTTTGGAGCAGAAGTGTGTCCTATGCTAAATTCATTTATTTGAAATTTGACTGAGCACCCTGTGTTTTTATTTGCTTAATCTGGCAGGCCTGCCCCGAGAGGGTTGGAGATGGAGACCCTCTATGTACTCACTGTCGGCGCCTCCTGCTTCTCGGGGTGAGCAGCGGGCCCCTCTCGGCGTGACCGCTGTTAAAGACGCAACAACACCGCCCTTGGCCCAAGACAACTGCTTCAGAGGGGGCTTAACTGAAGAAATCATGATCCCTTCAGTGCTGTGGGGGAGAAAAGATGGTCTGAAGTGGACTTACTAAGACATATCGGTCTCTGATGTGGTACATTTCTTAAGTGTTTTCTTCATTTAATAAAAATTCATTGAGCATCTGAACTGTTCTGGGCACTTAGGACAGAACGACGAACAAGAGAGTTTCTTGTTAGGACAGGAACTAAACAGTCCTTTTCTCATGACGCCTGGATTCTCCTGGGGATAGACTTTCAGTGCTAATGCCACTGTCCTTAACTTTCATCCTAGAATTGACCTGAATTAGATGTGACTCCAAGTATTGGCTTTGCCGCACTTGAGTACCTTGTAACTATTTGCATACGTCTGCTTGCTGCCCTGATCATGTTTTCCTGCATACACCTGAGGCAAAATTCTTGCTATGCCAGCATCTGCCAAAGTAGATTTTACAAGAACAGAGAGCAGTAAATACTGGAGATCGAGGAGCCTGATCTCGGGAGAACGTTCTGCGTTTCTGGCAGTGTGCACGTATGTTTTTGTGAGTGGATCTGGAGGCACAGACGCTGGGTGTCTTGGAAATGCTGGGTGTACAGAGACCATCTCCTTTCTGAGTGAACACTAATTAAAAAATTTTTTTTCTTGACCAGTTCAGTTGCAAAAGCAAACACTTAAAAGATTCCAGTAACAACTTTTTGGGCAGAAAATATGGCCGCTGCTTGGAGCTCGGTTCAGCAGCAGACACTGAAATGTGGCTTGGCTCCATCCCTTGGCACAGTCCTAGGGTGTTATGTTCCACTAGAGGCCCGGGTACCTTTCAGAAACTCGCCGAATCAGGCACAGACTTGCTGGCAGCCACAGAGAGGGATCTTACTGATCCGTGCCCAGCTCTCAGGAGGTAACTGGCAAGAGAAAAGAAAGCAAAACAAGCAACCAAATCCCTATACACCTTATAAATTTGACTTGGAAATTTTGCCTGAAGGCTGTCAAAGAGTAGAAATAACGATTCTATTTTCTCCAAGGCCAGTTCTCAACATTTAGTCTTTAATGTAGAAAAAGTACACCCGATTATGTGATTATCAACTTTTTTTTTTTTTTTTTTTTTTTTTAAGTCTAGCCATTCCCAGGGTCCAGTGACGCTGCTCCTTGAAGATCAATTTGGGTTATGCCACTCCTGGTCAAATCCAGGCCTTCAGGTCCTGTGACCTGCTTCCGCGCCAGGGGCCAAGCCTTGAAATCATGTGCATCTACTTTGCCTGTGAGACATCTGTTTATCTGAATCTCCTCTTCCCAGGATAAGTAGATTGTCTCCATTCTGTCTGAGGTTGTGGAGCTGGGATTCCACTGGCCGGTTGGAATGTAGATTAGGTTCTTTTGCTTGGTTTGTCACTGAAGCCAGAATGATTTAGAGTAATCTGGGTACAGCCTCTTGCTGCCCTCTGGTGGAAGAAGCGGGTATTGAACAAGCCATAACTGAGGACTGCATTTCCTGAGCAAAGGCTGTTAAAAGTGTAGGTAAAAAGGTCCACGGGGAATAATTACACTTATACGGGGAATTAAGTTACACTAAAATGTGAGTCTAAATGTTATAATAGAAATATATATTAAATGAATAAAGTTTGAAAGATTGCTGTAGGAGAATCTGATTTCTCAGTCACAGGGAGCTTTAATTCCAACCCTTTTTTCTTTGTTTTCTGGGAACTCATTGTTCATTTTTCTCTCTAAATTCTTCCTTTTCTTTAAGTATAATTTTATGTATCTTGAGACAATTATAAGATTATTTCAAGGGGTTAACTCTAAATATTTCTAAAAAGTAAAAAAAATCACGTAACTCAGGAAAATTTTAATTTTTTATATATTCCAGATATTAAACTAGAATTTATACCTCCACATTCAGATCAAAATCCAAAACAAAATTCACTTCAGGAATTCAAATAATATGTGTTAATCTTATATCTTCTTTAAAAAAAAAAAGCCCTAAAAATATGAAAATTCTTAAAAAGTATTATCATGTAGAAGCATGCATATTTAATTAAAATCTATGACAGAACACTTTTTAGAATCAAGGAAGATTTTTGGAGATTGTGTATGGACTATTCCCGCATTATGAATATGAGTATGACTGATCTTTCAACTATGTTCCAGTGACTTCCAGAGCTATCGTGGTTTTTGAATGAAGAAATTCTTAATGCCAGGCTAGTACCTTGTTCTTATCAGAAGGCTTTTTTCTGCATGAGTTAATTCATCCAGTATTTATTCAAGAAGTGTTCACCGAGTGCCTGGGTGCCAGGGGGAGAGAGGATGCACATCCCTGCCTGACGGTGCTTGCAGGACTGAGCACAGGTGTTTCAAGAATAAGGCAGACTGTGGCCACTATCGTGAAAGAGGCAGCGATGAAGTGAGGTGGGGGTTCAGAGATGGAAGAGATTCGTTTCAGCTTTTGGTGGAGGTGACACCAGAGGCATCTGAAATAAGAATTAGAGGA
Organism: Tadarida brasiliensis; assembly: GCA_030848825.1. Lineage (NCBI taxonomy): Eukaryota > Metazoa > Chordata > Mammalia > Chiroptera > Molossidae > Tadarida > Tadarida brasiliensis. The sequence goes on from CM061260.1 coordinate 69,869,084, forward strand.
TGAATATGATTTGGACATAAACATTACTCTCCATGGCAGAAATCTGGAAATTTTTTCTAGCGGAATAATTTTTCTTAGGGAAATAGGTTATAGAAAGATAGTAAGTGTCATAGAAATGACTTTCCCCCATTCAGGGGACTTGTGAAAGTGAGAATAACAGTTCAGATATGGTCCATTCTTGATTGACCTCTGTCCTTCATAGACAGAAAAATTTCTGCTCTTCTCGAAACACTCTTCTCTCTCCTGACCAAAAGCAGTAAATAAGACAGGAGGAACAACCATGTTAATCCTTCTCTCTGCCCCTATCCTTTCCTTCAGTCCAATGCTATTCGTTTGATAATTATCTGCTGTGCTCTTGTTATATGCCAGAGACACTGCTAGATGCTGGAAGGCAACAATTAGCAAGCACATGTGATCCTCTTTCTGAAAAAGCTTTTCCTGAATGGAGATAGCCAATAAAGCAAAAGAGTAAAAACTCTTAATGTGTAATAAGCAAAACAATACACAGAGGTTACTGCCCTCTGGTATAAGGTAGTCTGGATTTAAATCTGGGCTCCACTGAATACTCGCCATGTATCCTCTTTGCACTTTGATTTTTGATAGAAATATATTCCCAGCTCACCTAATGGTCCCAGCAGGTGTTCCTGGTGTGCAATGGCTTTCCCCCAGGCCATGATTCCATCTGTGGCTTTGCCATCCCCTAGGGCTTCATCCTTACTGTTGAGGGAAAAAGAGTATGGAAGAGGTACAGCGGCTTCTTCAAAGCACTGGCCTGGGAATGGCATCCATGGGCTAGCACTCAGTCAGGTATATGGTCACCCTTAATTCAAGAGAGGCTGGAAGAGCAGCCCAGCAGTGCACCAGGAATTAGAGGAGAACGTGGATTTGTTGAACAGCTAGCAATCGGACACACGCTGTGTAAGCCATGTTAAGAAGTTCAGGCTTGCCCTGGCCGGTTTGGCTCAGCAGTTAGAGCGTTGGCCTACGGTCCAGAGAGGCCCGGGCTCGGTTCCCCCTAACGGCACGTACCTCGGTTGCAGTTTGTCCCCAGCCCTAGCTGGGGTCGTGTGGGTGGCAGCCCCTCGATGTGTCTCTCTCACGTCGATGTTTCTCTCTCTCTCTTCCTCCCTCCCTCCCTCCCGTGCTGTCTCAAGATAAATGCAAAAATGTCCTCCGGTGAGGGTAAAAAAAAAGAAGAAATTCAGGCTTGATCATGGATTTAATAAGCCATTGAGACGAAAGGAGTAAAATGATCGTATTTTTCACTTCAGAGGTCATTCAATCAGCAGCAAAGAGAATGGCTTGCAATGTTGGATGGATAGAAATGTTATTCAGTGAGACAAAAAGAGGTACAAGTTTTCAGGAGAAGCGTGGAAGGTGAATTCAATTTGAGACACAATGAGTATGAGGTGTTTAGGATCTCAGGTAACGATGCAGATATATGCTCTAGTTATCTACTCTGAAGTCTAAAGCTCAGGAAAGAAATCCGAGCTGATATAGCCATGGGCTTGGGTAGAAAGCACCACCATAGAAGGAACAGAAAGAGGAAGGGGAACCGACAAAGGAGACCGAGCAGGAGCACCCTGAGAGAGAAGAATGCGCTGTCACAGCTGCCACACAAAGGGGCTCTTATTTCAAGGAGGCAGTGGTCAGCAGGGTCAAAGCAAGACACTGCGTTTTATGAAAAAGTTTGCAGGTGAATGTGCTGGTTATTCTGTTTACCTTCTATTTTCTCCCTTCTGTGTCCCTGGAGGCTGAGCCCCATAGACTTTATTACTTGGGCTCCCTTGCCCTCTGCCTTCCAAATGAGCTTGGCCAATGGGAGGCAGTGGCAGGTCAGATGGCAGAAGAGGACAAGGCGTTTCCCCCATTGCCTCCATGCTTTGGTGTCTGGTCTTGGGAAGTAGGTGCATTCTACTCTGACTTCAGCTCCCAGTTCTAGTTCTCATTATTCTAGTTCCTTCTCTGTCTCTTCAGTCCCAGGAATGATCATGGATCCCCACTGTCCCTGCTCTTTGAGGGCATCACCATGACATGTTTTTTGCCTACATCATTGTAGGTGACCCCTTCTTTTGAACCATCTGGGATGGATTCTGCTTCCTGCTGCCATGCTGATTGATACAATAATTTTAAAAATAAGTTAGAAACCAAATTGCAATGGGCTGAAAATGGAGTAGGTGGTAAAGAAGGAGTTAGACTTTCAAGGACTTTGGCTATGGAATTAATCTCTCACTCCTTTCCCCGTGGGGAAGGGAAAGGACACACAGAGAGGACAACTAGTAGAGAAACCCTGAAGTGGAGGGAGGAGTTTGTTCTGCCCAAGATGGAAGAGACTGGTTTACGTTGAAATGCTGGTGGGAAGGGCCAATAGAGAAGGACATGTTGATGTTTGAGAGTAGAGGATTCAGTTATTATCTGAAGTGCATGAGAAGGCAGAAGGGTTTGGGACATGGAACACAGATGGAGGGATTTGCCTTAGATGAGGGGTAGATTGCCTTATCCATTGTAACTGGAGGAATGGAAGACAGGATGGGTTGGAGGACAAGTAGACTTGTAGGTTTGGCATTAGGAAGTTGAGAGAGTTCTTGTCTGAGGGCTTCTGGTTTTGTTTTGTTTTTTCTTCCATAATCATAGAAAATTCAGAGAATTTTAGAATTAATATAGGGTTGAGTATTAACCCTATATTAATTAGCCAGGCAAATGTGATGGGAATACAATGAGATAAAGAATTGAGAACATTGACAAGTGATGGACTGGGAGAATGTAAGCTATATAGAAATAAGGGTGAAGGCAGAGGGGTACTGATGGGGGAAGGACCAGGGTTAAGGATTGGTGATTCAGCGAGGTTTAAGACCAGATTTATAAGGAGTAATTTGAGTAAGATTTGAAAAGATAGAAAGTTATTACTCAGAAAGGAAAATGTCTGAGTTTATGATTTCAGAGATGGGAGAATTTGGATGACAACAACATTTGGGATATGACTCAAGAGTGCAGGACTGAAGTGAACTGGATGTGGAGGTCACTGGAGATGAGGGCAATGAAGTAACTGTGATGATGGAGGACTTGAGATGGAGAGGAACAAAAGCATTCAAGATCACTACTTCAATGAAGGGGAAAGGGCACAGGGAAAACATCTCCTCCCCATTCTAGGCGTCCCTAGCATTTTCTTTGTTATTCTGATCTAACATTCCACCACTATGCCCCCCTCAGAATCCTGGGTCTCATGTGATCGTGCCATATGGGAACCCCTGCCCCAGGCCTAGAACTCAGCTTTCCTCTCTACCTCCTGTCCCCTGCCATGTCAGGGGCTCACTGCTGAGAGTCCCGGGTCCCACTTTCCACATGGTGGGGGAACTGGTTCTGGGGATATAGCAGGGTATAAGCTCCTACTCTGGCTGCCAGGGCTTGTTGGGGGTGAGGGTGACACAGTTGAGGAATGATGTACTCCTGCTATCTTAATCTTGGTCATGGAAATAACTTTCCTGTCATGACCCTGGGGTCCATAGTTGGCCTCTATAGAGCCAATGGCAAGGATGTAATGTAGGTTGGAGTAGAGTGGGTTTGGTGGGCTGGTTCTGGATTCCAATCCTCTTCCTCCATAGTAATTCTATGGGCGAACGCTTTCGGCTTCAAACATTGGACTTAGACATGGCTTTTCCAAATTAGAGAATGTCTGTATTAAAATTGTGTGCTGGCCTCTAAATATCTCAGGAAACAGAGTAGCAAAAATAATGCTATCAATAGGCATTTTTCTTCACATTTCTATGAGATTCTAGAAGTTGAGATAGAAGGTTGATTGTCAGCAATGATCCTTGCTGAAAGAGTGATTTGTGTTTATAATTTGGATATCTTAACATTTAAAAATATTATTTATCTGGTTGCCCAAGGGGATGGGGGTTGGGAGGGCAGGTGAAAAAGGTGAAGGGATTGAGAAGTACAAATTGGTAATTACAGAATAGTCACAGGGATGTAAAGTACAGCTTAGGGACTACAGTCAATAATATTATAATAATTATGTATGATGCCAGGTGGGTACTGGAAATATCAGGGGGAACACTTTGTGAAGTGTATGATTGTATAACCATTTTGCTGTACACCTGAAACTAATACAGAACAAGATTGAATGTAAACTGTAATTGAAATGAATAAAAATATATACTATATTAAAAATATCATTTATCATGTTATAGTAGTAATTTGTGTTCATTGAACACAATTCTGAAAGTGAAAATAGAAAATAAAACTCTTCTCTATTCTCCAACCAGAAATAATTTTTATTAATATCTTGGCATCATTTTCACTCCAGATAGACGTCTTTCTTTGCCCTTTCCCCAACTTGTAGTCACACTGTATGCAATGTTTTATAATCTCTTTTATTTGCTTACTATGAGGTAAGCTTTTCCCTGTGCTATTACATATATTTAAAATATGATTGTGGCAGATTCTTCTAGCCGTTCACCAGAATCCATTTGCTCCTTCTTGGGCATGCACTGGACTATGTTTCCAGGCCTCCCTTGCCGTGGGGTGTAGCCAATGGAATATGAGTGAATGTGATCTGTGCTATTTTCGAGCCACTGCTTTTAAGAGGCAGGTGTGTTTCCTTTATGTTATCTGTTCCCCCTTCCAACAAGATGCAAATGATGACAAGGCCCTAGGGAATTTCAAATGCACAGAATGGAAGAACCATAAGATTTTCAATAATCATGTACTTATTGAATACAATGTGGGTGAGAATAAACATCTATTGTGTTGGAACTATTTATATATTTTTGGGTCTGCTTGCTATAGCAGTTTCCCCTATCCTGTTTTTCATCCTGAAGGTGTACCATAATTTTTTAAAGAAATGCTTATTAGACAACAGTAGGCTGTAGAAAATGGCCCCCAATGAATGTATCATTTCTTCCTGTGTCCACACCTCTTTGCAATATGTCTTTACTGCTTTCCCCAACGAGATCTAGAGTCTTTTCCTCCATTCCTTAAATCTGGGATACCCTTATGAGTTGTTTAGGCTAACAGAATGTGATGGAAGTACATCCAGGGACTTCTGAACCCAGACTTTAAGAGGACTTGTAGCATCGGCTTTTGCTCAAGGTGGATCCCAGCTGCCATGTAAAGAAGTCCAGGTTATTCTATTGATGAGAGTGTCTATATGGGGAGGTAGGTCCTGGAGAAAGAAATACCAGCTGGAGAGTAAAGCCATATAAAGGAGACCCAAGGCCCCAGACATATGTGTGAACCCAGCTAATGCCATGAAAAAAGGGAGACCCAGCCATCCCAGCTCACCTGCAGCCATTTGAGTCATCCCAGAGGGAAAGCCAGACTTGTGAGTGAGGTCATTTTGCATCCTCTAGATCCTGTCAAGCCCGAGCTAACATCATACGGAAGAGAAACAAGCCATTCCTGCAGAGCCCTGCCTAAACTCCTGACCCACAGAACTGTAAGCAATAAAATGATTATTATTTTAAGTCATTAAATTGTTGATGGTTAATCTGCAATAGATAACTGATACATATATGTTTATATGTTCCCCAAATTTTGTTACTGTGGATGACAGTGATGATTTTCTTTCTCATCTATTAAAGTAGTCTGTGTATTTAAGTCTAGAAATTGAGTAAGAAGTCATGTCTATCTATTTTGGTGCTCAAATTAGGTTTCTGGCCCCTGTTATACGGATGAAGTATAGACTGCAATATATTCAAGTCCTACAGACACTGTGATCAACTAGCCATTACTAAAGATCCATGCTAGTCAAAACAATTTTGTCCCTATTGCTCATTATAGTAAAGTCACCAATCTTGTCTCTTATAGTTAATTGCTGTCACTTGGCCTTTGTCATTGTGGAATCCCATCATCTCCATTGAAATCTGTGAGCCAATTTCAATAGTTGATATCCTCTACCATCACCCTAGCCTACAGAAGACAGCCATCATAGAACTCTGTGAGGATACATGTGGTCCCTCATTAATGTATTTCCCAGTGCCTCAGTGGAGAGAGTGACCTCTCAGAGGGCGCATTTGGGGGCAGGTAGGTGGATGGGTGTGCAGACTGCAGATTATATATTCCCTCCATCATTCCAACCTCCCTGAGCCTTTGGATTCCTTCTTCCACATTATGCCAGGAAAATGCTAGCATCTTACCTTCACTGAATATAGGCTATTGCTGAGTTTGAGTGTCAATCAACAAAGAAAACTGTTAGACACACTTCTAACTGCAAGAATCCCTAGTAACTCATATGATGACCCACACAGAAAGATTTGGTATAACCCAGTTTTTATTAATTCCATCCTCTTTAGTCCAATAACCTTAAGAGCCACTATTCCTTCAGTTTCTGTCAATAAAAATGAACATTTTAGAGTATAAATTATCTCCATGTCAGTCTTTGTACTTGTCCCCCTGGAGCAAACTGAGATCTGACTTGAGCTACAGCTCTAGAGGTGATGAGCAGTGGTTGGGGTGGGTCTTGAGGTTATTCAGGGTCTTCACACAAGTCTCCTCAGGCACAAGAAGGCAGGCTATGCCAAGATTTTCAACTTTTCCCAAGCCAAACTAGATAATTCCTATTCCAAGTCTCTGGGTCCTTCTTACCAATCAGTGCCCCAATTTTCACATACAGGACTTGCAGTTTATGGATTCAATTTAGGTTGGAATTCTGAAACCCACAGAATTAAATTTTGGGTCAAGGTCAGCCCTGCAGCTATAAGAAATAAGTAATTATTTTAGGGCCTCATGGAAGCTCTCTGATTCCCTATGACTCAAGCCAAGAGTTAAAGATCTGAGCTTGTCACGTTTGGTAGGTTCTCCGGTGCACTCAGAAGCATCATTGCTACTTGTGGTAGCAGAGTAGTGATCTGATCTCCTTAGGGCTTCAGGAAGCATTTCATCACAGTCAACCTCAGGTGATTAAGCATGATGTCACAGCATAGCATGATTTCTCATATCCTGTTTCCCCTTGGAAAGGAGATCACTACTGTGTTCAAAGCTAAGGACATGGCCAAACCAACCTCAGAATCCCATTTTGAAGGGCTGTTTTCTAGGACTACTTCTTGCTCCAAGTATCACATCAGTCAGAATCCATTCGTAAAACAGAATCATACTAAGTATCTCACCAGAGAAAAGTTAATATAAGGAACTGGTTAAATAGATGTTTAAGAACTGAAAAGCACACATGTGACGCCGAGGTGACACAGAGATCACTGCAGAAAACAGTTCCATACAACCCCTGGAGCTGGGGAAACCAGGGACGGAGTTTGGGATTGTCAGAACTTTGACTTTTGGAGGAAGGGATCTGCAGGATTGGGACCCAGATCTTTGAGGGCAGAACACCATCTAGTTGCTGCTAGTACCTCTGAGGGGTCAACTAGCTCTGTGAGTGTGTCAAAAAGAATTCAGGACTAGAACCAACTGCCACTACCTGAGATGAAGAACTGTTGGGAGGCAACGTTCCTAACAAGGGAGCAAAAAAGAAGGAACAAGGCCCCTGTGTCCTCTACTGCTGTCCAAACTCCCTCTAGTGGTCCATATTGGTATAACTACCAGCTGGCAAAGACCATGTGGTTTTGCAGAGTCCAGCCACAAAAATCACAGAGCAAAGTATAGAAGGGTGGGATTGTAGCTCAGAGACCATAGCTGGATGGGCCAGAAGTACTTGTCTCTGAATATACTGGCACACACACACACTCCTAAGACTGTGGTAAACACTGTTTTGACATTAAAAATATTTTTTTCTCGTTACAATAGCAATGTGTATTTATTTCTTTCCTTTAAATAGAAAATACAAATAAGTTCATAGAAGAAAAAAGATTCATTCTACTGGTGGAAAGATAATCATTGTTAACACTTTCATTTAGATCCTTCCAGATCTTTTTCTCAATGTACAATTTTTCATGGAATCACATTATCTATACAGTTTTCTAAACTGCTTTTAAAAATGCTTTAGTGTAGCACCAAAAATTGCTCACATCAATATATACTGACTTATTTACAACGGTGGGCTCCAAACTGTTCTTAGGAAGTGTTATATGAGCAACCTCCAGGAGTCTGGGTAGGGAGGCCTTAATGGGAGGACCCTGTGTTCTACCACGCACCACAATTCTGCTTTTACTTGTTTTTGTTTTAATCCTCACCTGAGGACACAGTGAGAGACAGAGAGGCAGAGAGAGAGAGAAACATGGATGTGAGAGAGAAACATTGGTCAGTTGGCTTCCGTACATGTCCCAACGGGGGATCAAACCCACAACCCAGGTATGTGCCCTGACCTGGAATGAAACCCATAACCTTTCAGTGAACAGGATGATGCTTAACCAACTGAGCTACTCTGGCTGGGATACTTGTTTTTTAAAAATATATTTGATTTCTATGTATGATTTTGTGGGGGAAAAGAATTCTACTGCCAAAATATTAGAAAACAACCGATTCACTGTGTGAATATAATGTCATTTTCCATTTCCATGATGAGAACAACAAAGGATTGCTTCTTATCTAAAACTGTGTCTAAAGTCCAGTAACACGGGACAGCATGCTTTTCACTCTCTGTCTATTTGACAGTACCTCAAAATTATTTTAATCTATATTTCTTGGATTACTAATGAGATAGACAAGGTTTTATATCTTTTTTTTTTTTTTTAAATCCTCACCTGAGGATATTCTTCCATTTATCTTCAGATAGAGTGGGAGAGAGGGAGAGAGAAAGAGAGAGAGAAAAACATCAACGTGAGAGAGACACATCGACTAGTTGCCTCCCACATGACCCCAACCAGGGCCGGGGACCGAGCCACAACCAAAGTACGTGCTCTTGACCCGAATCGAACCGTGACTCTTTGGTTCGCTAGCTGACGTCTAACCGCTGAGCCAACCAGCCAGGGCAACAAGGTTTTATATCTTTAATGGTCATTTGTGTCTGTGGTGGTCTTTCTTTACAAACCAGAAAATTTTAAAACATGTTTTCTTTATTGATTTTTAGAGAGAGAGGGAGAGGAAGAGAGCGATAGAAACATCGATGAGAGAGAACATCGACTGGCCACCTCCAGCATGCTCCCCAGTGGGAATGTGGCCCACAACCTGGGCATGTGACCTAACCAGAAATCGAACTGATGACCTCTTGGTACATGGGTGGACGCTCAACCACTGAGCCACACTGGCTGGACAGAACAGACCAGAAAATTTAAAGTGTGACCCCAAAACTTTACTTTCTCTTTAAAGTATATAGCCCATGCCACTTCCACATGCCCCAGTTCAAGAAAGCTCTGATTTCCAATAGCCACGGCCCGCTAGGAACCTATACTCTTGATCACAAATCCTCCTCCACTGACAACATAGAAGCTTTCTTTCCTGGGGCTCCCTCATCTACCTGTTACCCCACCCCAAACATATCCACATCTAAAGCTATCTTTATTTTTCTTTCTGGCTCAGAGAAAAAAGGCTTTTCAAAATTTAAGTCAATCCCTCTACCTAAGCACTTGGTCCCTTTGCTATTATCTCCTCTGGGACCTGGCATGATGCCTGGCAAACAGCTGATGCTCCAATAGTCTGATGAATAAATAATGGGTCTTGCTCCATAAATTCCCTCCCTTTTATCTCTTTAGCATGTCCATGTTCTCTTGCTCTTTTGGCTCCTTTCCCTTAGCCTACATGTGTGATCAAATAATTTTCTGTCTGTGACAGTCAGTTCTGTGTCATTCTGACCAGGCTCTAGTACCCAGTTATTCAATTACATTGTGGTCTAGGTGTTGCTGTAAAGGTATTCTGTAGATGCAATTACTAGCTACAATCAGTTGACTTCATATGTAATGGAGATTATCGGGGTAATCTGGGTGAGCCTGATCTAATCAGTTTAAAAGTTCTGGAGAACAGACCTGAGGCTTTCCTGAAGACAGGGAGGAGGGAGAAGAAATCCCACCGGTGGACTGTGGCTTCAGCTTCCGCCTGACAGTTTCCAGCCTGCCCTTTTAGATGGTCTGCCCTATAGATTTCAGACTTGACTATCCAGCCCTGACAATCATGCAAGCCCATTTCTTTCAAAAAATCCCTTAGAAATTATATATATCTCCTACTGGTTCTGTTTGACTGGTGGAACCTTCACTGACACACTATCCTTAAAATCAGAACAAAACAAAACAGTACCCTGCTTGATCCTGCATATTGCTGTTATAATATAAACGCTGTCTTTCCTTCTCTTCTAAGCTGTAAAAACATCCTATATTCACTATCTCTACTTCCTCTCTTTGCAATCACCCTCTAAGCTATAGTCCCACTTGTTCATCTGGTAAATTGAACATATTCTTGTGGACATCCCAAGGGCTGTCTCAAATTCAGTATACCAAAAGTTATCACATTATCCCTGCCTAAATCCATCCTTTTGAATGCTGTCTTTCAAACTCAAGGTGAAAATCTGGAAGTCATACTAGATAACTAAACATCTAAATACCAGCCATCTAAATAAGTCACACTGTCCATCTTCAGTGCCAGTGCTTGGATTCAGGCCCTCATGATGTCTTGGTCAGCTTTTGTAAGACTACCTTACCTCCAGCCTCATCTTTAAATCTGTTCTCCAGCATGCTCCTCTTTTGATGCAAAGTGACTAAAGTTGCCCGGCCTAAGACTCAGTGACTCCTTTGTCACCTACAGCAGGGGGTCCCCAACACTGACCACCATCACATTGAGCTTTAAAAAAACAAACAAATACAGATTAGAGCCCTGCTCAGACCTAATGAATACCAATTTCCAAAGTGGGGCCTGAAAAACTATTTTTAAAAGCTATTGAGGTAATTCCGATCAGCCAGGTTTGGGAACCACTGGTCTTTCAGGGTAAAACCCCAATTCTACCCATGACCTGACATCACGTCTCTCAGCTTCATCCCTCTGCACACATCATGCTCCAGCAATACTGATCCAACACTAGTGAGTCTTCCAACCCATGCTGATGAACACCTCTCTGTCCTCCTTCTCTTATCTGCCTGGAAAAGTCCTACTCACCCTTCAAAGACTCTATTCAAGTGTCATCTAGTCTCTTACTCAGCCAGTGAATACTGATAAACACGTGAAATTGTACACATTAAATATGTGCGGTTCTTTGTATATCAATTATACCTCAATAAACTTGTTAAAATTTACTGAGGTCCTATTACATGCCAGGCTCTGAGCAAAGCATTGAGATATAAAGATCAGTAAGCTATATTGATAGCCCTGCCTTCAGTAAACTCTCGTGCCATTGGAGAAGGAGACATACAGATATACACATTAATACAATAAAGTGAAGTAAATTCTGTGAGAGTCTGTGGTAGACTGAATAATGCCCTCCCCACCTGCAATAATGTCCATATCTTAATCCCCAGAATCTGTGACTATATTACTTTACATTGCAAAGCAGATTTTGTAGATATGATTAAGCTTAAGATTCTGAGATGGGGAGATTATCCTATTATTTTGGTGGGCTCAATGTAATCAATAGATTCCTTTTAAGAGGGAGGCAGGCAGGAGGATGAGCGAGAGGGTGGAGGGAAACTGGAAGATTCTGTGCTACTGAGTTTGAAATAGGGGATGGAGACATGAACCAAGAAATGCAGGTGGCCTCTAGAAGCTGGAAAAAGCAAGGAAGTGAATTCTCCACCACAGCCCCCAGAAGGAACCAGCCCTGCTGACTTTAGTCCAGTGAGATTGATTTTGGACTTCTGACATTCAGAAATGTAATATAACGATTGTACTGTTGTTTTAAGTGACTATGTTTGTAGTAATTTGTCACAGCAGCAACAGGAAGTGAATACAGAGGCCAACAACGCATTGTAGTAGTACATAAAGTGGTTATGGAGTGCGGAAGGAAGGTTCAGGAAGAATTACTCAGAGGTGATGACACCAGAGCTGAGGAAGGGAGATTGTGTTTCAGGAGAATGGTCCAGGTAGAGAAGTCAGTGAGTGCAAGGCACACATGGAGCATGGGACGTATTTCAATAAGGCAATGCTACTTGTACTAAACATCAGAAATCATATCAACAATATTAATTCTGGTAAATGTTTATTTGTATGCCAGGCACCATTCTAAAGCATTTACAACTTTGTGAAGTAGAGACTATTATCTTCATTTTACTATAGGGATACTAAGGTTTGGAGGTGTTAAGTAGCTTTCCTGAGATCACAGGGCCAGCAAAGAGGCAGAGTTTTTTTTTTTAGATTAATTCTCACCCGAGGATATTTTTCCATTGATTTTTAGATAGAATGGAAGGAGGCGGGGGGGGGGGGGGGGGGAGAAACATCAATGTGTGAGAGACATATTGACTGGTTGCCTCCTGCACAACCCCAAACAGGACAGGGATCGAAACTGCAACCCAGGTACATGCCCTTGACGGTCCACTGGCAGATGCTCTAACCGCTGAGCAAAACTGGCCAGGGCTCCGGGCAGAGATTTAATTAGAACCTGGGCAGTGTGTCTCCAAAACCCACCAACTGCCCCTCTAATACATTACTGTAGGAACCTTAAGTAAGGTGGCATCAGTGTGGTTGAAGATAAATGACCTATTAGAAAGATAACGAGGTGAGGAGCAGCAGAGCTTGGAATATTGTCTAGTCTTGGATATTGAGGATGGAATGGATAGTCAGCCAATTTCCAAGTTTCTTTGATGTGATTGAGGTTTTGCTATTGCTCAGGAGGAGCCTTGGTTATCTCTCAGTAAATCACTCCTGTGTTAAAATTCTACTTTGCATAATCCTATTTCCTTGTGTGGACAAAAAGGGGCCACATGCTAACCTGACAAGCTCAGGTAAGGCCTGCATGGCGACCTTGCAAACTCAAAGACCTAAAGTAACCACAAAGGATGGTCTGAAATTAAAACTTTTTAACTAAAAGCAGTTTATGGCAGGTAGTCATGTCCTGGGCCAGCATCTTCCCAGAACAAAGGTCAATCTTTACCTTAACTGAGTCTATTGTCTTTCTGCATCTATAACATACCTTTGGAATATCAAAGTAAGTTTCCTCTTCCTGGACCCCTCAAAGCACAGGCACCGCTCTGCAGAGACCACAAATCCCCTCATTGTTATTGAGTTAATTGTTGACTGTTAACCATCCTGTACCCACCTATGTAAAAGATGTGTGTCTATCTTTTTACTCTTCATCCAATCCCAGAGATTTCCCTGCTTTGCTTTCTCCCACCTCCCTAATCTATCACCAATAGATTTCATGTAATACACTGACATCTTTTGATTGTAATGTATAAAATAGAGCGCAAAAGTGCCCTCTCCAGAGCACTATCTCAATCCATTGAGGTTTTGCTTCCCCGCATTTGTCCACAGTTTTCTTCACAGAAATTCTTCACAGGTTTGACTGTTTCTTAGTTGACAATTGCTTCCTTTTCCCCCGTTTGCGGCAGAGTTGGGGGTGCATGCACCAACTGAACTCTGGGCCTCAGTTTCCACAGCTGTGTAAACCGCCTTGAAGTACTGTAGTTCCAACTTGTTTGAGCCTCAGCATTTCCTGTGGGTAAGCGTAAACAGATGCAGAATCCTCGCCCATCGGATTGAGTAGTACGGATGGGACCGGGCTATCCCAGAAAAAACCCTCCCACGTGATGCTGATAGGCTCGTGACTACCTGGGTCCTTCCCCTTCAGTTCGGTCCAGGACTCCGTGAGGCCCCGCCCCCGGCCCCGCCCCCTTCCACTTTCGGTTCGTCTCGTCTCCCGTCCTTTGGGGGTCCGCCTTTCCCAGCCCCACCCCCATCCCGCCCCGTCCCGCAACATGGCGGCGGCGCTGCGGGGCCCGGAGCCTTGGAACCGCGTGCTGATCCCGAAGGCGGGGAGCCAGAGCGCGGTGACCGTGCAGGACCCCGGCGCGGCCCTGCGTGAGTGAGGCGCCCCGAGGGGCGGACGACTTCGGGGGTGGCGTCCGGCCGGGCCACGTGCGCGGGGGCGGGGCTTCCTGGGGCCGCGGGGCGGGGGCAGGGGCGCGGGGAGCCCGGTCGGAGTTTGCCCAGGAGGCTCGGAGGGCCTGTGGCTTGGCAGCCCTGACCCCTGTGCCCGCCCGGGGCCTGGCCGGGGCGAGGGCGCGGAGAGGCGGCCGCGGCCTGGGAACGCTGTGCGCACCGGGTCGGCTTCCTGCCTCCCAGCGGATGGGGGTCACAGGTGCCCTGGACTTCCACCGCGACCTTTCCGGGCCCCGGTCCTCATGTGTAAATGGGCTTAGTCCTCCCTACCCATCACCGGTTGTTGGGAGCGTCTAATGATGCTCTTTTTAATTTTTATTTATTCGTTTTTGTAATATCCAACAAGTTACAATGTATAATTACAGCAGTCAATCGAGATTTTCTGAGGCAGTTTCAATTTTAAATGTTCTGCTCAGTGATCACCACGTGTGACTGTAGTTCATCATTATAGGCACAGAAACTAGTACGGTGCCTGGCAGTAGGCGCTCAAGCAATGCACGCAAAATGAGTGATTGCATAATACTGTTTCCCAGACAGTGTGGCCTGCTGTTGGGCTTAAAATTATGGTCACTGACTATATTTAGAATAGTACCTAAACAAGCAATTTTTTTTTTTTTTACCACACAGAAATTTAAAATTTAATCTGTCAAACAATATTAGAGATAAAAACAAACTTAGAAAAAGTACTTGGCAGAATACATACTAGCAAATTAGTTTAAATTTCCTTTTTATTTTTCCATTGCAATTAATGTACAATATTATATTTAAGTTTCAGGTGTGCCACATAGTGATTAGACATTTATGTAATTTACTATGGGGGAGAGTGCTTTTAAACTAAAGTGTTTTACCAATGTGTGATAGTACTGCCATTTTTAGGCATTAGGGTGTAGTAGTTAGGGTTTTGCTCAGGAGTCAGATTGCCCAAGTTTGAGTTCTGGCTCTTCCGTTTGCTAGAAATTGTCTTGTCTAACCCAGTGATTTTCAACCCTTTTCATCTCATGACACACATAAAATAATTACTAAAATTCTGTGGCACACCAAAAAAATATATTTTTTGCAAATCTGACCGAAAGAATAGGTATAATCTGATTCATTCACACTGGATAGCCATTGTATTGGCTGTTGTCATTTTTTTTATTTGATAGTCTAAGGGAAAAGAGGTCAGGTGCCTCTGACTAAATAGTCAGGTACTGCATGTTTAAAAAATTCTTGTGGAACGAACACCAGTTGAAAATTGCTGTTTTAAAGGAATCAAGAACAAATACATAATCAGCCTAACTATAAGGATATAATTAATGATTCTAAGTACGTGAGAAGTCAGAAAATGGTGACAGATGATATAAAGTCCAGAAATCAAGAGAGGGTCAGTTAAACACTACATAACATTTTATCATGATTTTAATAAACTTTCATAGGAATACTTTGCAGTCAGTTATTTGGTGCACACTTTTACCTTAAGTACCTTGAAGATGGCACACATGTTGTATACTTCTCTGAATCCCCCTTTTGTTACGCACAAAAGCAAGACAGAATGGATAAATTCATGCTCTTAAAAGTCAAAGGTACTGTATTTGGGAACCATTTTAAAATGAGACTATATTAAGAAAAGAGAAACTAGCATGGCAACTGGAAATTACTTGATGAATGCCTGACTGAACATGGGCTCAGCAGAAGGAGATAACCACTTCCAAGTCAAGAAAACTGTGTTCTGTATGTCACTAGCATCCTGGAGGGAAGTAACACAAAGGTTTCTACGCAACACGGAGAACTTGCTTTTGTCCCAACTACCTCAGGCCAGAATGGGTTGCCTTGGGGTTGGGGAGTGAGTTGGTGTATTTCCATACCTAATAGGAGTCCTGTTAAGGAATTTATGAGTAGAGGAAGAAGGAAGATAATCTGTAAACTGTAGGATATATGGATGTGATGATTAGATGGGTTAAAAGCATTTAATATTAATAATAACAACTATCATTTAAGTGATTATTTGCTGTATCAGGCATTGTTCCAAATGTTTCACCTATAACATTAACTCTTTCATTCCTCAATATAGCCCTAAGAGGCAGGTACTATTTTTATTCCCGTTTGAAAATGAGTTGAGGCGCAGAAAAGTTAGACTAGCGATTTTCCCGTGTGCTGCAAGAATTTTTAAAACATGCAGTTTAATCAGAGGCACTGACCTCCTTTCCCTTAGATTGTCAAATTAAAAATGACAACAGTCAACACAATAGCCAGCTGATGTGAATGAATAAAAATTATGTTTTTTTTTTTTTTTTGTCAGATCAGTAAAAAATATATTTTTTGGTGTGTCCCAGAATTTTAGTAGTTAGTTTATGTGTGCCATGAGATGAAAAAGGTTGAAAATCAATCCTTTAAAATGAATCAGGAAAGATGCTTCTTTCAGTGTATTTTTATGTAATAAACAATGCAAAAATACATATTAAGTCTTACTAAAGTTCTCTGCTTTAGAACTTTGTATTGCAGCTGTAACTCAAGAATGCTGGCTGGTTACACTTTCACTGAAGAGCCAAACCTTAGATATAGAAACAGATGTGTTATGTGCAGTCCTTTACAGCAATCACAACAGAATGGGCCGCCACAAGCCCCATCTGGCCCTCAAACAGGTAAGGAGGAAACCCTGTGTTTGAGACTCAGTATGTTTACTTGATGAAGATGGAGATCACACTGCTACTTAATATTTTCCTATTTATGGAAACCAAATTAAATATTTTTGACTTATAAGAACTTTAATTCTTTCCAAGTTTTGTTTCTAGTGGGTAATTTTTTAAATATTTTTTTATTTTATTAGAGAGAGGAAGGGAGAGGGAGAGACAGAAACATCGATGAGAGAGAACATCGATTGGCCACCTCCTGCATACCCCCCCCCCCCCACCGGGGATTTGGCTCACAACCTGGGCATGTGCCCTGACTGGGAATCGAACTGGCGACCTCTTGGTGCATGGGTCGATGCTCAACCACTGAGCCACACTGGCCAGGCGCTAGTGGGTAATTTTTATGAAGAGTTTTCATTATACACAATGTAAAATAAATTATTGTGCCTTTGTCTAGTTCAAAGATACAGTGATTTGATCAAGACAAAGTGTTGGACTAAGAAATAATTTCCTGGGCACAGTCAAAATCCTAAAATCATAAAAAGAACAAAGTTGTAGTTTATTTATTGTGGGGTATATAATCCAGTTGGTAATATGTTACAGTAAATGGGTATATAACAAGTTGTGTGAAGTGGTTTCATGTAATTTTTGGAGTGTAAGACAAAATTGGACCCTCCAGTTTTTAGGGACTACACCAAAGAGTAGAACATCCTAAACTGGTTTTTTATATTCTCATTCATTGATTCACTTTATCAATTCTGCAAGTATTTTTTTGTGACTTTCTATGTGTGAGACACTGTGCTTGGTACGTGGTACACAGGGGCGAAAAAGACACAGTCTCTAAACTTACAGACTCATGCTCTCTGGTTAATTTTCTACTCCTATTATTTAAGGTAAAAAAGATGAAGATTTCTTCATCAAAGAAAGATCTGGGATCATGGTCTTTCCTAAGTTTCCATGTCTGGGCAGCTTTTATGTGCTTCTGAGTCTTCAATTCCAAAACCAAACTTACCTCAGATTGAACAAATTTCTCCGCCTGGATTCAAGTTGTGAATAATTATCCAGCCAGGAAAATTTGGTGTTCCATTTTCTCTGCTGCTTCCTTAATATGTAGCTCTGCCATCTAGTCAGCTGATCAGTCAAAACTGTCTATGCTTCTAGTCCCTTTTTTTAGTTCTGGCTGCATCTTTTTTAACCTTGTCAAATTTTAGTTGTCTTGCTATCCTAACAGATCTTTCCTCCACTCTGGCATATTCTGTAAAGCAAAGTCAGATTAATCATCCTAAAACACAGCTTTAATTTTTAATGGTTCTCCATTGTCTCCTGAATAAAGACCAAACCTCGTAGGTTGGCTTACAGGATCCTCCATGATCTGTTCCCTTCAGTTTTCCTAGCTCGGGCTTATCTCTTGCCTTCATCTTTTTTACACTCCAAGCAACCTGAATTCTTCGTGAGTGCTCACCATGTTTGTTTCTTCTCCTGAGCCTTCGCTTTCCGGGGCCTGTACGTTTGGAATGCCTAGCCTTCCATTTCTGCCTGATAAAGGCCTTCTCATCCTCTTAAGTCCCATTTCAAGCCTTCTCAGCAGTAATAACTTCTTCCTAAGGGGTAGCATGAGTGTTTATTGTGGTCATCTCATTTTAAGTTGCATCCTTCTGATTAGTGAAGTTGAACTCCTTCTCTGTTTATGATTCTTGGCTATTTGGACCTCCCGTTTGTGCTCCTCTTATGGCATTTAGCACAATCTGTTGCAGTACAGGTATCTGTGTACATGTGTTATGTTCCCTACCATCCCTTAGAGTAGGGAACATGTCTCCTGCTGCTGCTACAACTACTATTACTATTGCTACTACTACTGCCTTATATCTGCTTAACATGTCACAGTTACAAAGAACTTTCATCTATTTTAAGATTTATTTTTTCTACCTTCAAAAGCTAGATACCAGAATTAGCTTCACTCTAATGTTCCGCCAGTGGAGCATAGAAAATAGTCTTAATTCCTTTTCCGTGTGACAGTACTCTGAGTATATAAAGACGGACTGTTCTTATGTTCCTCCATGTTCTCTCTTCCTTACTAAACTTCTCACCCCCCCGCCCACCCCACACACACCCTTTGAACCATAGCTCACTTACTATGTTTCCCAGGTGCTTTACCATCTTGGTTTGTCAGTACTTCTTTCAAAGGATGGTGTCCAGAATTAAAAAATGATAAAGAGCTGACCCCAGGGAATTTAGGGATTGCTGCCGCCATTGTTCTGAAAACCATCCTGTTAAGAGAGAATCTATAACTTTGAATTTTTAGTAGCATATATGTAGCTCTAGCAAGACACTATCTTTACCAGTATCAGTGACCATCCAGATCTTGACATCCTTCAGCCTGGATGCAATCCCATGCATGCCCTTTGTGTGGCATTTCCTAAAGACCACAGAATGCTTGTCACATTTTGTATAATGGATGACTCTTACCTGTTTTCTTTTTTTGATAAAAAATGCTCAGTACCGAGTACAGTGGTGGATAAAATAGACAAAATATATTGCTCTCATGGAACTTACAGTTGAGAGGAGAAAGGCAATCAGTCAAATGTCAGATGGTGATAAGTGCTATGGAGGAAAAAAGCAGAGAAGGGCAAGTGCTGAGGGGATTATAATTTTAAATAAGGCATATCTATTTTTATTTTAGTATTTAATTTATATACATACATATATGTATATATACTACGTGTGTGTGTGTGTGTGTATATGTATGTATATATATATATATATTATATACACACTACTTATTTACTAGTAGATTTTTAGCAACTAGAGATTGGGAAGTGTTTTAAATACTATTTTATTTTCCCAGCATGCCTTGCATGTAGTAGGTGTTCAGTATACATTTGTAAAGTGAATAAACGGATCACTTTCCTCATTTCTGCAGCATTTATAGACTTGAAATTTAGTAGTTAATTAATTTACTATCTTGTTTTAATAGTTTTACTATTAGAAATCATGTGGTTTCAGAAAAATTATAATCTTGAGAATAATCATACTTACTTTGGTCCTCTTTAGCACATCACATATGATAAATCCTTAGTTATAATCTGATTTGAGAAATTTGTTTGGCTGGATAAATTTCAAATGTTTAACCAGAAGCAGTTGCTTTGGGTTATGGATTTCTTTACTTTAAAAAAAAAAAAGGTATTCTATGGTATTCATTGTATTTCCATACTTTGAAATTTTGGATTTCTTTGCTGGTCGTATCAGTGGCCTTGTCTGTATTATATACGTTTGAATTTGAGCTGCTCTTCCCCTTTCAGGTTGAACAATGTTTAAAACGTTTGAAAAACATGAATTTGGAGGGTTCAATTCAAGATCTGTCTGAGTTGTTTTCTTCCAAGTAAGTGATCCCGTTGTTTTGTGGTGGGCTTTGTGGTAAGAACTCTGTCTTGCTGTGATCACTCTTTGGATTTTTTTCTGCTTAGTATTGGGCTATACCCAATTATACCTCAGCTGTACAAATTTTGTTTTAATAAGGAGTACCTGGTATTTGTGGTAATCTCTCTTTGTCGGTTTGTGGGAGGGACTGGAGTGACTTGAAATCTGGGACATGATAAGATTATATTGAAACATCTGTGTCCATAAACTTCAGTGAGTCATTATTGAGTATAACTACCTAAAACTGAGCTTAACGCAACTCTGCTCTTGAAAACTGCTGTATAAGTGCTTTGTGTTTAATAATGAAAGTAATGTACTTTTCTATTTTTGTCAAGTGAAAATCAGCCTGTAACTACCAAAGCATGTGTCATCCCCAGCCAACCAGTGGTGGAATTGGTGTTGATGAAGATTTTGGGAGCCTGCAAATTATTACTTCGCTTGTTAGACTGTTGCTGCAAGACATTTCTGTATCCTTGAATCAACTGAAGTATCTTCATCTCAATTGGAATTGTTTGGATAAATTTAGGAGGAGTTATAACCTATGGGAATTCTTAAAATTTTGTTGAAATCTTGGCCTCCTTTCCCCAGGAGTTGCCTGATACAACCATTGCCAGAGATTGTCTGTCTCTCTCTAGTATATATGATCCTAAGGGCACTGACAGTTAGAAATTCTTAATCTTAGAAACTAAACCTTAGAAACTAAACTTAATGGTGAGATCTCTAGCAGAGTATATATTACTTTATTTTTAAGTTTCCATGAGTTAAACAGAACATGTTTTAAGGCTTTAATTCCTCAAGAAAATTCTTTCTATTTCCAATCTAGTTCTTTAATAAATGTAACTTAAAAATCCAAATTACTGTGGTTTTGTTTCCCAACTTTAACTTAATTCTCCAGCTTGACTGTGAAACACCTAGGTTTGCAAGAATTCATTATTTTAAACCTTGTGATGGTTGGGCTGGTAAGCAGATTATGGTATGTATGTACACACCTTTGAAATCCTTCATTTCTTGTTCATCTCTTTAACTCAGCCTAAGTTTCTCATTGGTTTTCATATTTGTTTTTCCCATGGGATGCTGAAGTTGCAGGAGTTCTGTTTCATTTGATCAGAGTTTATGTGGGGTGGATTCAGAAGCTAAGTGTTGATGGTTATGTAAAAAGATTAGACTTTAAAATTGAAGCTAAGAGATCACCTCAACACTAAACAATTAAGCAAATGAATTCCTAGGATTAGCAACTGGAATAATTAAAAAATGGTTCTGTAATCATATAGCAACTGGCCCATTTAAAATGAAGGTATTCCTGGGAAGGCTGTATCACTTGATTCTTTTTGCCTTAGGTTTCTAATTTTTAATGGCAGTGACCTTCCTTATGTGCTCCAGATTCTTTTTCTCCACCTGAAACACCACTGCTTTTTCTTCTTTCCCATTTTACTGAATACCTTTACTGCTTAATTAATGAGCCATTTCTGTGTCTTGCAAACAAGAACTGGGAGTGGTGCAGAGCCTTCTCCTGCTGCAGGACTAGAATGCATAGGGTCTGGAAAGAAACACCACTGCTTTTTGTGGTATAGTTGATGTACAGAACACTGGTAGTAGCTGCAAACCAAAGAGACCTCTCATTATATATTATGAAACTTATTTGATGGATAATTGGACTTGGAATCTGTCCATATTTGTAAAGAGACCTGTTTTGGGCCATTTTAGACAACTGGGATTATTATCTCTAATTTGAATTAAAACTAAAAACAAACAAGCCCTGGCTAGGTAACTCAGTTGTTTAGAGCATTGTCCTAATACACCAAGGTTGCGAGTTCAGTCCCTGGTCAGGGCACATACAAGAACCAACCAATGAATGCATAAATAAGTG
The DNA here is from genome assembly GCA_030848825.1 of Tadarida brasiliensis. NCBI lineage: Eukaryota > Metazoa > Chordata > Mammalia > Chiroptera > Molossidae > Tadarida > Tadarida brasiliensis. The sequence continues at coordinate 69,890,882 of CM061260.1, forward strand.
GAACAACAAATCAGTGTTTCTCTCTTTCTCACTCTAAAAAAAATCAATTTGAAAAAACCTAAAAACAAACAAAAATTCTATCTTTGGAGATTAAAAACCTTGCTTTGATGTCTTAATCTGGATATCTTAAATATGATTTCCTATCATCTTGTTTTTTATTCTGCTTATTCTTAGAGATAACAGTGTTAAAATTATTAATCATATTATTTTACAATGTCAAACATTCATTATTTTTTTCTATAATGAAAATAACTTGATAAGTGTTGCTGATTACAACGATAATACATGCTTATTTTAAGAAATTTTAAAAAGTAGAAAAAAATGTGAAGAACCTGAAATCTACCAAAAATCTTACCACCTAGATTAAACCAAATTTAGGATTTTGATGCTCATCCTTTGAGACAGCTTTCTGTCTAGTACTTTTTTAGTTGCAAGTAACATTTTCTATTTGAGTTTTCTGTTAAGGCTAGACTAATCTGGCTATTTGCAAATATGTGCTATAGCATTTTTTATCTTGAGTGACTGATAGGCATTTATTTTCAGCGTTGAATTGTTGTGGTTATTATGTAATATGCAAATTGTAATTACTGGTTAATTCAAGAGCTCCTATTTCTTTCTCTAGGGTTCTCTATAAAGATGTTTTAAAAAGACTGATTTCTTTATATGAGCCACTGTTTGGATTGCTTCAAGAGGTCTCTAGGATTCAACCATTGCCTTACTTCAAAGATTTTACCTTTCCTTCTGATATTGTTGAATTTTTAGGACAGCCCTATTTTGAGGTCTTTAAGAAAAAAATACCTACAGCTTTTGCAGCTAAAGGAGTAACTAAATTGCTAAATAAACTGTTCTTAACAAAAGAGCAGTCACTGAGGTGCAGTGAAGAAACTTTGCTTAGGATTTCCAAAAAAGCTAATCAAATGAAGATCAATATACAGAATAATGTGGATCTTGGACAGCCAGTAAAGAATAAGAAAATCTTCAAAGGTAATATGCTTTGATATAGCATATACTAAAAGAAATGTTGAAATTACAATACAGTCATGGATTGTGTAGAAAGAAATCCTGTACCTTTTAATTTTAACTCACATTGATTATCTTTAGAGAGGTATGGTAATACCTGTGTTTTCTAAAGTTGAGCATTTAAAGTTGTTTGTTTCAGATGTTTTTTAAATATTTTTTAAATTGATTTTTTAGAGAGAGAGGAAGGGAAGGGGGGAGCGAGAGTTAGAAACATTGATTGGCTGCCTCCTGCATGCCCCCCACTGGGGATCAGACCTGCAACCCAGGCATGTGCCCTGATTGGGAATCCACCCGGTGACGTCTTGGTTCATGGGTCGATGCTCAATCCACTGAGCCACACCAACCGGGCAATGTTGTTTCATAGTTTTTTGCTTGCTTCCTTTACTTCTTTTGTAGTAATTTGGCAAGAAATACCATCATGCACTTAAGAATTTGTTGATTTGAAAATAGTATGCCTAAGTTTTTGTATTTGATAAATTCTGTCTCCACAGAAAAGTCATCAGAATTTGATGTGAGGGCTTTCTGCAGACAGCTGAAACACAACGCCATTCAGGTTTGGCTTATTTTAACATAGCTTATGATTTCGGCTAATTTATAGAGTAATGCCACTTACCAAGGACAGAGATTGAATCTTCTGTTTTTATCTCTAGCTCTAAGCTTAGTACCGTCTTAGTTCTCAGTCTGTGCTTCTGAATGGAGGCACACTAAGGGATTTTAGTGCATCCTGTTAATTCAGTTAATAGAATGTCTTCAGAAAGATTTTATTAAGAGTTTTGCTAGAATTTCAAAGTGACTCGAGGATCCACTGTAGGTGTGGATTGTACTGTAGCTTAAGAGCATGGGCTTTGCAGTCAGATAGAAATGCTTTAAGTCCTGGCTTCAGTTTGTACTAGCTGTATGACCTTATATAAGTTTCTTGACCTGTCCATACCTCTGTTTTCTAACGGTATGTACCTCATAGGGTTGTGCCAATTTTAATGCATGTAAAATGTTCAGCACAGAGTCAGGAGTATTGGTAGGCGCTTAACTGGTGTTAGAAGTTATCAGCTACTTCCAGTATTAACCCATCACTGAGGAGGGTGATTCAGGGTACAGGAATAAGTGAAGAAGTTGTAGTCCAGTAGTATAGAGGAAAAGGGCTCTCCAGTGATCTTTTCCTCACCAGATAGGCTTTGACCAATATTTAATGATGTGGAGTTTTATTCTTATGTGTTGGTAAGAGATGTGTGTTAGAATATTTATATTGTTTCCTGTGTACAGCTGAATTCAGCTACAGATGGGATCTGTTGTAGCACAGAGGGGGAAAAAAATCTTGTGTTAGAAGTGGATAAAAAAAATTAGTTTTTTAAGACAAAAGGAAAGGACAGTGAGCTAAAAAAAAGTATTTCCTTTTTAAAAGATGGATTTTCAGATTTTGAGTCTGTGAGTCACTTTTTCTCTGTTGTCTTATATTTATAATTCAGTAACAAATCATGTATTTTTCTCATCTTTCCATATTTCAGGAGGCCAGGTTTGAGTTTAAATATCCTCAATCGCAACCAAATGCAACCCACTATTCTTCTCAGAAAGTGATAGGAACTCCCTGTGCCAAAAGTTTTTTGCAAAGATTCCAAGAGGCAGAGACCTTCACACAGCTTTCTGAAGAAATCCAAAAGGCGATCCTGTGGTGCAGGAGCAGAAAACTCAAGGCTCGGGCTTCCTTTCTGGGCAGCAAACTTCTTAAAAGTAACCGCCTGAAACATGTGGAAGCTCAAGGTTATAGGTAGGTATATTACACAAACTATATTCCTTTACTTGTCATTTAGGGCAAAAGTATGTATATTCAAGTCAACTTTATTTAAAATGGGATGTCCAGTAGCCCAACGAGGGCTAAAAGTGAGATCTACTCAAACTGCAATTTTGTTTCGTTGGGTGAAGTTGTATCACTGGGAGGAGTCACGTAAACTTGGTTAATTGGATCAGTTCATTTATACTCTCCATCATCCCATCTGTTCAGCATTAGGAGTGCTAGATACAACTCTGTGTAAGACAGACTTAATCCTCAGAGCTCTAGCTCTAGGAGGAAAGATGGCCAGTCTGCCCAGCCTCAGAGCAGGATGAGTATGTGAGAGCAGAAGCAGAAGGTGCCTGCCTCCTACAAGGGCACACGCCAGACTCGAGTCAGGGTCAGGTGATGTTCGTTCACAGGAGCTAGACTGTGTGTGTACTGATTTCTTCCCTTCCTGTGATTTCTTACTTTCATAGAACTGCTTAAAGATGGTCATCTTTGATTGTGAGCCAGTCAGTATTGCTTGAAATAATATATGAAATTAGATACTTCAGAGTTTCATTTTTATTGAAAAAATAACAGATGCCCATGGTAACAGCATCGGCCACAAATGGCGATGAATATCCTGATTCCCCCTTCACAGAGGCAGTCATTCTGACCAGTTTGTATGTACCCTTCAAGAACTAGTCTGTGCATCCACCATGATTTCTTATCTGTAGTTACAGACATGTATCTGTTCAGGACTTTATAATGTTCCCCTGGATGAATTACTTTGTCTAAAATTTGTTAAATTTAAAATTTATGGAAAAGATATTCCCATTTTCGTGAAAATTTTGATATATAGTGAGGGTTTTGTAACAAGTTTTGATGAAAAGCTATGGGAGAGCCCTGGCCAGTTTGGCTCAGCGGTAGAGCGTCGGCCTGCGGACCAATGAGTTGCAGGTTCAATTCCGGCCAAGGACACGTACCTCGGTTGCAGTTCGTCCCCGGCCCTGGTCAAGGTCGTGCAGGAGGCAGCCAGTCGATGTGTCCCTCTCACGTTGATGTTTCTCTCTCTCTTTCCCTTTCCCTCCCACTCTCCCTCCCACTCTATCTGAAGATAAATAGAAAAATATCCTCAGGTGAGGATTAAAAAAAAGAAAGAAAAGCTATGGGAGAAATTAAGTATTCCTAAGGAATGAATTGCTGGAAGGGTTTTTACAGTGGGATCCCCAAAAGGCCTGTAGCCATCGAAAAGGGTGGAAACAGCCCAAGATGGAAAGAATTGTTCTGTTTAAGACTGGGTTTAATGTCAGGGGTATATGAGGCAGAGATGATAATCATTAAAAGTTAATGAGAAGGATAACAAACGTGTTTATTTGGTTAAACCATTATTTTGTACCTCACAAAAATATAGTGCTCTTTTGTACTGTCCTGTTTCACTGTAGTATATTTTAAATCTACTTTGTGTCCACAGTAACTGTGGGGTAGGCAGTATTATTCCCATTTTATAGGTGAGGAAACAAATCGATTTTGCTCAGGGTGTTGGAGATCTAGAAGTCAACTCAGATCCTTTGATTCTTCTGTTTTCATACTTTATATTTCAATTGGGAAATATACCTACCATCCCCCCACTTAAAAAATCTCCAGTTATATTAAGAGAAGAAAACAGTTTGAAAACAGAGGTCGTGAATTACTAACATCATAACGGGCTTCTACAAAGTTCTGTGTTTAAAAAGGAAGAGGGGAGGGTGTTGGGGTAGGAAGCACAGACTCACGCTCATCTTTGAAATCTGATTATCACGGTGAGGCAGTTAGCAAGGTACCGATGCATTTTGTGGCAGTTCACCCTATTCAGAAGCAAGACATCTAAAATCATCAGCTGTTTGAGTTCTGAATTCCCAAACTTGAGGATGATCGATGGAGCCACAAATTGGGTAGCTCAGGCTGTCAGTTTTCTATGCCAGAAGCCTTGTCTTCTCACTTATATGAACTCCTTTACTTTTGTTCCTTTTTCCTTGTTTAGTTCCTGCTACAACATGAAGTTGTTTATCCATAAATGGACGAATGCACCCTAACAGACTTTTTTTTCCTTCCTATTACATTATGAACAGATTAGCAATTATTAGGAACAAGCTCTGCCACTAAAGTATGGAGTTGTCTCACCCTTTAGCTACCTTGCTAGGCAGTTGTAGGAGCTACTTTACTTCAGGAATATAATGGGGACACATTTGCCTACAACCTGAATGCGGGAAGTTGTGCTCTGAAAACATATATTTGGGTTAAGCTCCTATTTCCTTATTTTTCATCATGATTCTGGGGTTGTACACAAGTATGGGACTTAGATAAATTGTGTATTTTCTGTTGGAAATTGGTAAAAAGGAGACAAACGTTTTTGAGAATGTTTTCTCTGCATTTTAATAATCTCAGATTTTTCCTTTCTCTCTGTCCTTTAAAGTTTGCCCAAGAAACTAGAGTGCATAAAAACATCTATTTGCAACTGCCTTCTTCGTGGCTCAGGTAGCAAAACTTCAAAGCATCATGTGAGACTAAGAAGATCACAGAATAAATTTTTACTGAGACAGAGAAAACCACAGAGAAAGTTGCAGTCGACTTTTTTAAAGGAAATTCAAAGGTCCCCTCAAGAGACTCAGAGTTCTACAGATACCAGTAAACGGAGCCTCTCACACCGTACAGTTCATAGAACTAATTTCTACCCTAACAGTAAGCAACTCTTGAGTAGCAGAGTTTCAAATCCTGTCATACAAACTAAGGAGAAACAAAGTCATGAAAATCTTACAGGAAGCAATGAAAATGAAACTGATTCATGGACAGTGAAGCAAATAAATAAACATAATACATCAGGAACCATTAAGGAGACAGATGACATTGATGATATTTTTGCTTTAATGGGAGTTTAGATGCTCATATGTGAGACTTCTAAGTGATTAGCAAACTAGTCCAGTATTCTGCTGTTTTAAGTGGAACTTGGGAGACATGGAAATATCTGAAAGCACCACTTGGACTCAGACTGATTTATTGCAACATTGTACAGCAGTTCATTTCAGTTCAATAAACATTTATAGTAGCTTTGTGTCATTTAATTGACAAGTATTTGACTATTAAATAGTCAAATTTGACTTTGACTAAATGCCAGATGTTAAGATGAAAAATCTACCATATCCTGCCCTTGAAAAGTAGATGTAATTCCTTCCCTGACTGAAACTGGCAGGTCCCTGAAAAACCGAATAATTTTATGACTTAACCGGGAAATTAAGAACTGGATGATAAAGTTTGTAAAAACCTACTCTGCACCTTAAAATAAATGGGGAGTGGAGGTGGGGAGTAGCAAGGAAGCACCTAAAAGGCTACTCTGGCCTTATTGTCTCCATTAAGGTAAGTCCACTTCTGAACACCAAGGTTTGTAGCTTCTAATGGTAGTACTATCTTAATATGTTAGAATGGATCATCAAAGGAACTCAAGTTTTGCCACTAATTGTGTTACCAGGGACTGGTCACAACCATTATTTCACTTTATTTGTTTACCTTATCTCATAGAAGAGCATATTAAAATGCTTCTGGAATTTTCCAAAAGTTTGTGGAATTTTTTTGGTTTATTTATTTATAGGGTATGAGTGACTGATTCCAAAAAGGATGTAAGGTGACTCAGTTATACATGAAATATAATAGGATGACAAAGTAGAAGTAGATGAGAAAGTTAAATGAAAAAATAAAACTAAGAGACACAAAACAGACCCAGGAATGAGGCTAAACATAAATTTACAATTTGGGACTAATGCTACCATCTAATATTTGTATGCCTCTTGTTCAATTGCTCAGAGAATAAATCTTAATGTATTTTCAAATAATGATATGAAGTTGGAGGTAATTTCTCAAATGTTCTAGATTACTAGAAAGGTTAAGTAGGTTGTAGCCTTAAGTTTTGTTACATGTAGACTTACAAAAGTAAAAATAAAACAGTGCCTTAGTATGTACTGCATCCTTTTCTTCAGCCATCCTATCATTTTCTTCTATTTCCTTTCCCTTCTTTATCTGGCCCTTTTCTTTTCCTGCCTGCTTTCTGAATATTTCTCCCTTATCTCTACCACTGCTCCTCAAACTTCAGGCTGTTTGATAATCACCTAGAGGGCTGTTTGAAAGTGCTGATTCCCAGTCCCTTCTAAAGAGATAAAACACAACCAGGGAATGGAGCCAGAAGTTTGCAGTTATAACAAGGAGCCCAGGTGATTTTGATGCAAGTAGCCTGAAATGCAGTGAGATAAACACTGGTTTAGCTTCTTTTCCCAAAGGCTGAACACCCTGATTTAGTTCAGTTCTTAATCAATCTTGAGTGACTTTTTATTGTTTATATTTCTCCAAGCTTCCTACCAAGTGGTAGTAACTACTAAGTGCCCTAAAACATGGACAACACCAAGGAGATCTCATTCGTGACAAGGCTAGAAATAGATATCTTAAGGTCAAGTTTTGCTTCTGCTTTTATTTGCACATGACTCCACTGAGCTAGTCAATTTCCTCGGGCCTAGGTTTTTTCATCTGCAGTGGCATTATTGTTCAAGAATCATAAAGTTTTTTAGGTGAAAGAGACTGGAGAAGATCCCTCATTGGAAAAACCAGAGGGGTTCAGTGAGTTGTCTAAGAAGGTAAAACTATAAAGCTCTGATTGGACTAGAAGCCTAGCACTTTTTTCTATTTCATTAATGTTCCTTTGGAGTAAGTTTATCTCCTTTTCTCATCTTGTGTCTCTTAACAATTCTGAGAAAAATAGTAAAAAGCTTCATATGTTGTGTCTACAAAATGATAATTCATATACATTTATAGGGAATGTAGTATTCTATATCAGTTAATTTTCCAAACTTCAATTTGAATGTTTTAAATTTTTATTTTTATTTATTTTAATGTTTTTATTGATATTTTAGAGAGAAAGGAAGGGAGAGATAGAAATATCCATCAGCTGCCTCCTGTACGCCCCCTACTGGGGATCGAGCCCGCAACCTGGGCATGTGCTGACTGGGAATCAAACCCGGAACTCACAGTCCATGGGTTGATCCTCAATCCACTGAGCCACACAAGCCAGGCATTTTTTGTTAATCCTCACCCGAGGATATTTTTAGAGAGTAGAAGGAAGGAAGGGGGATGGGGTGGGGGGGGGGAAGAGAGAGAGAGAAAGAGAGACATAGCCTGGTTGCCTCCTGCACAATCCTGATCAGGGCCAGGGATCAAACCTGCAACCCAGGTACATGCCCTTGACCAGGAATCGAACCCATGACCCTCTGGTCTTCCTGCTGACGCTCTAACCACTGAGCAAAACTGGCCAGGACAGACATTTTACATTTTTAAAAGTGAAATCTAAAACAAAAACCATAACTTACCTAGTAAATCAGATTAGAAACTATGGCTGGTGTCACCATAGTGAATACCAATGTAATCATTCCTGGTGACATTAGAACACTCAGGTCATTTATAAGAGAAAGGTGGTGAGACTTCCCATGTGTCTTCAGTCCTCTTGACCTTCTTACTCCAGCCGCTGCCATGGTAACCAATTTGTAGTAGTACTAGACAACAGCAACTTGCCTCCTGGCTTCTGACAAGCTGCAGAAACTGCTTAGCCCTTGGGTATGTACAACTTGGAAGAGTGTGGGGTTACCCTCTCCCCTCTTCAAAGACAATTCAGAGGCAGATTTCATAAGGCTCCTCAGAAAGTCCCTCAAGATAAAGCACTAGTGCTTATGTAGTATTCAACTTAATGCATCGTTGATTAGCTTTCCTTATGTTTCATTTCTCCATCACCCTTGTTCTCTGCGAGCACTTCCTAAATAAACTACTGCATGCAAATCTTGGGCGATGCTTTTAGAACCAAGGCTGAGACAAGCAGTAAAGTAGCACTGGCAGGCAGAAAGATGACGTCTAAGAAAGGTAATTCTATTGTCACCATATATTTTACTTTGCAAATGCTGATAAAGTTTTGTTGTTTTTTAAGCTTAAAATGCTGCTGGTTAGAACAGACCAGTGCCATCAACTATAAAACTGAAAACACATAAAGAATTGAATTTTCTAAAAAAGCCATAAAATTGTTTTACAGCCTTATTTTTTTTATCCAGTGCTATTGCTATAACCTTCTAATATTCAGCCTCACTTTGAAAAGCTAAGCCACTTACATGAATAGGTCAGTAGCATCTTCATAAAAATCTTTTCCATTAACTTTAGTTCAAAGTAAGGCTTTATCTTTCCATTCTGAATCTTAATGTACTGTTTCTAAATAGTCCTACTGACTTTGTTCTCACTCTCTGCAAATCAGTTTTCTCAGTTAAAACCAGTTTCCTTGTTTTTTTATCTTTCACTAGAGAAAATGTTACTTCCTTCATGACAAGATTATTATCTGTGATAAATCTACCCATGCTGTATTCTTGGGTTGGTTTCCATTTACAAATACGCAACTGTCCTTTTCCCATATATACCACTTTAATCTTCATAGCTTGTAAGTTTAAAGTTACCAATTAAGCTCAGAGAAATCAATTAATTAGCTCAAGGTCCAACATGTAACAAATAATAGAACTGGAACCTGAATTCTAGTCTTCTGATTCTGAATCTCATGTTCACCTGAAGGTGATTGATCACAGCATGCATTTTAATTTACTGGTGTTTCTACCATGGACTGACTGAAATTTTATCAAGAATAGTTATTTTTATATTCAAATAAGGACTCAGAAAAAAGATAAATTATAGGCATACATAGGAGCATTTATCTTCAATCTACCTTATCAGTGCTTAAAAGAAAAGTAAATCCTTTTTACCTATTCTATTTTTATATTTAAAATATATACATTATAGACATCTTCTTTAAAAGACAAAGTCCAATAAATAACATGGCAAACCCTTTTCTACACAGTAGTAAATAGGTTTCCATCTTATGGACTTCTAATTCTGCTCTTGTTTGTCAGTTTGTTAAAATAGGAAAAACTGTTAGTATCTATTCTAACGAATGGCATAATTCAATCATTTATAAACCCTTTCCCCCCAGGCACAAATTCATTCCCATGCTTTGGGAAGATGTATGTTTTAAAGCTGAACTGATCCTCTACAAATTACAGATACACAACATTTAAAACAATGTTGAAATGCTAGGTGTTTAACTCTAGTTGGCATAAAAATGTTGAATCTTCAGCTAAAGTAGATGCCATTAGTTAGTCTTAAGATTTCCTGTTATATCTGCTATAAAGCATCTCAACAGATGGATTCCAGAATGGGTCACAGCACTGTGAAAAGAAAAGAAAAATCATTTTCTTCTTTACTTTAAAGGCAGTAACAGATCTGAATTCATCTAACTTAAAAAATTATTTACAAACAGTTTCATGTATGTAAGGGAACATCTTAATTTGGCCTACCTTTCCTCTCTTCCCCAATCTCTCGTGGTATTCTAAATCTAGTGGTCTGCACTATTTGATTTCCTTTATGATTCTAAAAATTTCACCATATGAACTCTCTTGAGGGAAGAGGGGAGGGAAATAAAAGAAAACATCTACTCTTAGTAACTTTCAAATATGCAATACAGTATTAGTAACTAAAGCCACCATGCTGTATGTTACATCCAGGACTTATTTTACACTGAAATTTTTACTTTTTAATCCCCTTCATCCATTTTGCCCACCACCCATCCCCCACCTCTGGCAACTACCAATCTCTTCACTGTATCTATGAGCTTGTTTTTTTGTTGTTTAAATTCCACATATAAATGACATCATATGGTATTTGTCTTTTTTCTCATTATTTCACTTAGCATAATGCCTTCAAGGTCTATCCATGTAGTTGCAAATGGGCAAGCCTTCATTCTTTTTTTATGGCCAAATAGTATTCCATTATGTATTTATCCATCTCTTCTTTATTCATCCATTCATGGACACTTAAGTTGCTTCCATATCCTGGCTATTGAAAAATGTTGCAGTGCACATGGGGGTGCATATATCTTTTTGAATATGTTTTCATTTTCATTGGATAAATATCCAGAAATGGAGTTGCTGGATCAAATGGTGTTTCTATTTTCAATTTTTTGAGGAACCTCCATACTTTTTTCCATAATGGCAGTACCAATCTACATTCCTACCAACAGTGCACAAGGGTTCCTTTTCTCTACATCCTTGCCAGCACTTCTGATTTCTTATCTTTTTGATAACAGCCATTCTAACAGGCATGAGGTGATATCTCATTGTGGTTCTGATTTGCATTTTCCTGATGATTAATGATTCTCAGTATCTTTCCATGTATCTGTTAGCCATCTGTATGTCTTTTTTGGAAAAGTTTCTATTCAGATCCCTTACCCATTTTTTAATTGTATAATTTTTTTGGTATGAGTTCTTCTTGTATTTTAGGTATTAATCCCTTATCAGATATATGATTTTAAAACATTTTCTCCCATTTAGTAGGCACCATTTTCATTTTGTTGATGGTTTCCTTTTCTGTGCAGAAACTTTTTAGTTTGATGTAGTTCTACCTGTTTATTTTTGTTTTTGGAATCAGATCCAAAAAAAATCATCACTAAGACTGATGTCAAGGAGCTTATTACTGCCTATGTTTTCTTTTAGGAGTTTATGGTTTCAGGTCTTACACTCAAGTCTTTTTTTTTGTTGGTTAATCCTTACCTGAGGATATTTTTCCATTGGTTTTTAGATAGAGTGGAAGGGAGGGAGGGAGGGAGGGAGAGAGAGAGAGAGAGAGAGAAACATCAATGTGAGAGAGACACATTGGTTGCCTCCTGCACGACCCAGACCCGGGCTGGGGATCAAATCTGCAAACCAGGTATGTGTCCTAGACTGGGGAATCAAACCCGTGACCCTTTGGTCCTTGACTGGGAATTGACCCGTGACCCTTTGGTCTGTGGGCCAATGCTCTAACTTCTGAGCCAAACCGACCAGGGCACATTCAAGTTTTTAATCTATTTTGAGTTAATTTTTGTGTATAGTATATAGCAGTTTAATTTCATTCTTTTGCATGTGGCTGTTCAGTTTTTCCAACACCATTTATTGAAGAGACTGTCCTTTCCCCATTGTATATTCCTGGTTTCTTTGTTGTAAATTAATTGACCATTATGTGTGGGCTTATTTCTAGACTCCTTATTCTGTTCTGTTGATCTTTCTCAGGATTGCTTTGACTATTGACAGTCTTTTGTAGTTCCATATACATTTTAGGATTGTTCATTCTAGTTCTGTGAAAAACGCCATTGGAATATCTTCTGTTTTGCTTTTTATTCCCCAGACTAAATGGTTTGATCTTTTAGGTTGTTCTTTTTATGACAAGATGCAATCTTTTTGATAATTTAGACCTGATTTTAAAAAAATTATCACCATTATTGTATTTGTCATTTATCTGTCTTACTATATCCATCCATATCCATTCATCCATGTGTCAGCATCGAAGTGACGACATGGTTCCTCAGGATATATGGACTTTTACGGATACACTATGACTTTTATAGATAAAGGTACAGTGTACACCAGTATATAAAACAGGTAAACTCTTTTTGCCTGCATTGCTAATTCCCTTCTTTCTTTTTTAATATGTTTTCATTGACTTCAGAGAGAGGAAGGGAGAGGGAGAGAGACAGAAACATAGATGAGAGAGAAATATCAATTGGCTGCCTCCTGCATGCCCCTATTGGGGACCAAGCTCGAAAACTGGGCATGTGTTCCAACCAGGAATTGAACTGGTGACCTCCTGGTGCATGGGATGACACTCAACCAACTGAGCCACACCAGCAGGGCACTAATTCCCTTCTTGATAACGTATAGCATTTTGGACTTTTCGACCAAACCTGCCTGCTTGTGAATGGCCCATAATGATTCTTGGGTTATAAATGGAGTTATACGTATATAGTTTAAAGGAGAGATACAAGTTAGATAGTCCACACATTAATTATGACACCTTGAACTCATTTGCAACATTGCTGTCAACTCATATGATTTTCTTTGTCATTATAATCAGTTCTCATTTGCTTGGAATTTCACTACATAGAAAACCACAGAAGCAATTATACTGTGCCTACTTACATATTTATTCCATACCATTTATAACAATAGACTGATCCCAGCATCCTGTACACCAAGAAGTGGGAGGTTTGATTCCCAGTCAGGGTTCGATCCCCAGTTGGGGTGTGTGCAGAAGGCAACTGATCGAGGTTTCTCTCTCACATTGATGTCTCTCTCTCTCTCAAATCAATTTTTTCTTTTAAAAAGTAGGAAAAAGAAAAAAAGAAGGGAGTTCCTCTAAAAAGTACTAGGAATATGATATTCTGGGTGGTTGGCCCGACCTTGCCACTTATTGACTGTCTGACCTTTGGCAAAGAAGGAAACTAACATTTATTATATTGTGTGTATGTTAGTCACAATACATTTTATTTAATCCTTCTAACAATCACATTTTTTTTTTTATCCTCACCCGAGGACATTTTTTCATTTTCTGTTCAGATAGAGTGGGAGGGAGAGAGAGAAACATCGATGTGAAAGGGACACATCGAGTGGCTGCCACCCACACGACCAACCAGGGCCGGGGACAAACGGCAACCGAGGTACATGCCCTTAGCGGGAACCGAACCCGGGTCTCTCTGGACCGCAGGCCGATGCTCTAACCGCTGAGCCAAACCGGCCAGGGCAATAATCACATTTTTACTAGTGAGAAAAGACTCAGAAAATGAAGTAAGTTGCTTTAAAATCTAGAGCTAAGAAGTAGAGTAACCATGCAAAACCAAGGCCTGATTCTAAGGCTTATGCCCTTTCCATTCCAGCCAATACCTCTCTGAACGCACGTCACTTCTCTGACTTGTAACCGTGAAATAGGAATGTTTACTGTGAGGATCAATTAAGTGCTTTGAATGATCTAGTGACATAACCTCCCCTAAGACCATCAGTTTTCAGGTAGGTCTAGTTGTTCTTAATGTCGAGCCACAATCTTACCCGATTAGTCTGATGGCACAGAGCTCACAGCAGTGTGGGACTACTGCTTGATCATTCCCTTGTTTTTAACACTATAATTCTATTAATGTAGCTCAAGAAAACATTGTCAGTTTTTTCCCTAGCCCCATTATACGTTAATTCAAACTTGCCTTCTAATCAACTAAATTATTTTTCAATAAATGCTATTAGACATAACTTGCCCATCTTATGTTTGAGTTGCCTTTTTAGCTTAAGTATCACTTCCTTATTATTGAATAGTTAAAAGAAACAGCTATTTTTCTATGACAAGGCTCTAAGAATTAGGATTTCATTCCTGCCCTTAGGAGTTTCATTGTATGTATGGAACACAGACAAATGAACAGGATAAATACGCAAAGGTAAGTAAAGAAAGGAGAAGAACATTATATAGGAATGAATGAAGAAGTATTTTGACAGTCACGTTCATAACTACAAACAATTTAAATGTGATCTGATGCCCTGGCCAGTTTGGCTCAGCGGTTGGAGCGTTGGCCTGTGGACCAGAGAGGCACGGTTTGGTTCCTGCTAGGGGCACGTACCTCGGTTGCAGTTTGTCCCCAGCCTCAGTTGGGGTTGTGTGGGTGGCGACCACTCGATGTGTCTCTCATCACATTGATGTTTCTCTCTCTCCCTCTCTCTCTCCCTCCTGCTCTATCTCAAGATAGATGCAAAAATGTCCTCGGGTAAGGATAAAAAAATAAATAAAAAAATAAAATAAAATAAATGTGATTTGCACTGGCAAGACCTAGAATGACTGCTTAGAGGAGAGTTTCATATATAACTGTTACTTAGTTTCATTACCTTCTCATAGCAGCTCTCATAGTGTCTTTCACAAAGAAGTTAGAGTGAGAAAATCATTAGGGAGTGGCACTGTATCTCTGCCACAGGTTACTTACTAAGCCCACAGCATACAACGAAAGTACAAACTCATGTTTCATTGCTAAACCACATCTAATATCTCAAAAATTGACCACTCAGGGAAATAACGATTCTGTATGCTACCAATACTTAATTCTAACTTATATGAAGCATTTCTTCTTTACATGTGGTTCTTTTAAAGGAATGTTTTTATCTCTCATAGCCTGAATGAGTTTTCCACCATAAAGATAAGTTGTTTTCTTTGTAACTGAGAAAGGTATGGTAGTATCTTTATTGTGGTTATTGTTTAGCTGATTCTAAGAAGTAAAAAGTTTTCACTTCTGCTGTGGTATAGGGTTGAGCTAGGCTGAGGAAGAAGGAGAATGAACATACCTACAAGGAAGATACAGCAAAATTTGTAGAAGGAAGAAAGAATAGAGAGAAGAAAGAAGTAAAAGTACTGATGGGTTGGACCAATAAATCATGGCTAAGTTCATAGTCCTCCAAACTTCCCTAATTTTATTTTTATTTTTTGTTAATCCTCACCTTTTTTCCATTGATTTTTAGATAAAGTGGAAGGAAGGGAGGGAGGGGGAGAGAGAGAGAGAGAGAAACATCGATGTGAGAGACACATTGATTGGTTGCCTCCTGCACAACCCCAACCAAGGCCAGGATCAAACCTGTAACCCAGGTACATGCCCTTGACTGGGAATCAAACCCTCAACTCTTTGGTCCACAGGCCAACGCTCTAACCACTGAGAAAAATGGCCAGGGCAAACTTCCCTAATTTTAAGAAACACTGATTTGCACTTGATCTTAGCCAAAAGGCCAAGAAATGATAAGAAACACTGATATAATACTAAAAGTTGTTAGTACATAAAGCTATAAAAACAATTCAACTCTTACCTTACAGGAAACAACTGAGGAAAACATCCTTGTGTTTTTGTGTCAACAAATTTCTGGATCTGAAGCACTTGTTTTAAAAGATGTCCCTTGGAAGATTTGTCAATTTTTGTTAATACCATCTGCAAGAAAACAGATATTTAAACATTAGAAATAAAGTATTTTAAAATATAGTTTTACACATTTTAGCTACAAATTTTCAATACCTAGGTGACCTGTGCAAGTTTCTTAATCTCTCTGTTCTTGTTTCTACATCTACAAAATAAAAGTAATGAACACTAAAGGAGTTACTGTGAAGATTAAAAGAGTTAATGTATGCAGTGTATAAAACATACACTATGTGTATAGTGCTGTTTAATGGTGCTTTAACTACACAGGACTATACTACCTTGAATTCAAAACCAGTGAAAAGGACCCTGGAGCCATATTTGCAACTACTATAAACCAAATGTTTCATATGGTCACTCCATATCTGTGGTCAAAGATATATAAGTGAGTATTATTAGGTTGATTCATATAAAATTGCCAACTTATTTTTGACCTACAAAATGGTTCCATATTACATGTAATCTAAAGGAAAAATGAGAAATCAGGCTATTTGTAGGTGTTCACTATTCCAAGTTATATATAGTTATACTCTAAGTAAGCCTAGAACTTACTAGTAAATAATTACACTGAATAATTTACTTATTCAAAGACAATTACACACTACAGGGAAGGTCAAGGCGTGGCTGATTACAAAATCAATTAAAAAGTAAAACCTTAATCTATCAGATTTTCCTGGGGAATTTCTATAAAATTAAGTTTCCTGACATCATTTATGTTTTTCATTATAAAAAATGTAAATGGCAGAGGGAGTGAGAAGCAAAAAGTGTGTGGTTTCTAATGACCTGTGAATCCCTCCAAATGGGAGTCTTTCCTTATAAAGGCAAATACTGATATTTAAAAGGAAACATAATTCCTCTATTACAAACTCTTTTTTAAAAAAGAAAGTAATATTATGTTAAAGTTAAAACTGAAGAATATATATGATTTCATAAATTGGTGCCTATGATACCAAATCAGGAATACTGTCACTTTAAAAAAACCAGTTTGGCATTATTTAGGCATTTTCATTATGTAGACTATGTTTATCAATCCTTTGGCTCCTCATAACTGGTAGGTAATCACTAATGTTTCACAGGGCTTTGCCAACCCCAAGAATTCCATAACTACAGCAATACAAAAAAGTTGTGGACTATTAACATGGTTTGATTTGCATTAAACTCCACTGTTACATTTTGGTGGTTTTCTGACATTTTTTTGAAACCAACTTATAGTCAATGGGGTCTTCACTTTTCCTTAGAAAGGAACTTTTAAGAGTGCTATTTTATTTGGAAAACTCACAAAGCAAAATAAATGTGTAGAGCAACCTACTAATCTGTATTCTATTCTAAAGCAAAGAACAGAGAGAACACTGGTAAGATATTCCCAGAAGAAATGTTCATTTCTTTAAGAATACAGTATAAAAATCCTACTTGTGTATGCTGGAGCCTGCTATGTTCTTGTAATGGTTCTTAAATTCCAAATTAGTTTAGCAAATTTTCAGTTTTATTTACATACTGATAAGTACTATCTGCCAAGTTGCTGTTAAAGAGCTACTAACATGCTTTAGACAAATGCTCACATTGCCATTAAAAAAATCATAAAGAAAAGCACTTAGGAGCACTAAATAAACAGCTTTTAAAAAAAACTTTATTTTGACTATAATTTTATTTTATTTTATTTTATTTTGGTACGTGCCCCTAGCGGGAACCGAACCCAGGACTCTCTGGTCCGCAGGCCGATGCTCCAATGGCTGAGCCAAACCAGCCAGGGCTATTTTGACTATAATTTTAAAAACTTAAAGCTGAGAAAAGGAAAAGAGAATAAAAGTAGCACAGAATTTATTAATGGCTAACAATCGAAAAGATTATTCAAAAGATACTCCTTTATTGCTTGAAGAGGCAAGACCTACTTTTCCATCAAAAAGACACACACACACACACACACACACACAGAACTGATATTTCTAACTGCAACCATGATTCAAAAGAAATACTTACCACATAAGGCAATGCAAACTCTTCACACATTTCTATGGCAATATCGTCTGCTTTTTGAATTCCGACAACACTATCAACTAACAAAAATGTTCTCATCAAACTATAAGAATGCAGAAATAAAGATTAATGGCAATTTAAAATTCATTCCTTTTTCCTTTCCAACCATCACTATACTAATACATTTTCCTTCAAATAATTTTCAATCCAAAATTTAAAAATTTCTTTAGGCAAAAGGAATTCTCAGTTCACCAGAAAGTCCATCCTATAGTCCAATGGTTAACTAAATTCACTAAATATTAATTTATTTCTGTACCATGTATTGAACATGACTCTATACTTGGGACTTGATACAAAAGTGACTGAGCCACTTATCTAAGAGCTTGAGCTCTAATGGGAGAAAGAGACATGAACCCAATTAACTATGTTATCATAAAAAAGTCTACATTTTGAAATATTATTTTAAGACTAACAGATAACATAAACCAGACACATTATATTTTGTATTTTCTTGTGTAAATATTTCATGTTAAGCCACAAGCCAGATACTACTCATTAACACTTCTTTATACTTCAAAAGTTTAACATAAATGTTCCTATATATGTGCAAAGCTTGAAACACAACTCCCATTTGCCTACCAAAGGAGACAAAATAAATAAATAAATAAGGTAACATTTACAGAGGATGTGATGTGTCAGAATTACTTTAAGAATGATCAGAATTTACAGAAGTTTATTTGGATTTGATAAATACCACATTATCCAATAATTTTCATTTTCAAAATAAGCCATCTAAGAGTTTAGTGTAAAAAATTTAGCAAATTCTGCTGAAGTACTATTTGTAGTCTCAATTTAGAAAAACACTTGAATTTAGGATTAAGCTAACCTACAGGAAAAAACAAAGCAAGCAGTAATCCCTTGTTCCTAAATATTATGTTGCAGAATATTATGAGAATAAAACAGACTTTCTAAAAGAAGTCATTTGATAAAACTGAAGTGGTCATTATATGTAGAATGCTCTATTAATGAAAATATAGTTTTGGGTTAAATGTACAACTATTATAAAATTTTTTTTCCTTACTTCTTTCGTTCTTTTAGATAGGTTTCTACCATATCAACAAAATCTTCAGGTGCTCTATAGCCATAACCTGGCATGTCCACCAATGTAAAAAATTTTCCAACTTTGAAAAAATTCATTTTCTTTGTGTGCCCCTGATAAAGTAAATGGAAAAAATGAAAGCTTTCTTAAAACATGTCCATTATTTATTTCATAACTCAAAATATTTTCTATTCAATCATACGTATTAGCATGTATAAGTATTCTGTATATAATTCCAGCTACACTGATGATGATACAGGAAAAGAAGAATTGGCTAGAGATAAGCTTAGTTGATACTACTTCTCTCTAATTCATAATTTTAAGAGGATATATATGACTTAAGAAGAACTTTGGATTCCATATTAGAAATATGTAGGCAAAATATTCTGGAGTCTTTCCTATTTCATTAGCTCTCTCTCAGTGAAAAAGTTAACCTGGTGTGACTGTACTAGTCAGTATTCTCTGATGAGTAATATATCTCTAAAGAGAAATAAATTATGGCACAGGTAAGTTAAATTAAATGCTTACTGTTAGTCAAACAGTCATAAAACCTAGATGTAAAGCCTGATAGTTTATCATGCGTAGGTTACTGCTTCCTTAAAATCAACATTTTACATGTTTCATTATATGGGTTTTAGGGCTGTCATTAAACCATTTTTAAAAAGCATGTACAGCCCTGGCCGGTTTGGCTCAGCGGTTAGAGCGTCGGCCTGCGGTCCAGAGAGACCCGGTTCGGTTCCCACTAAGGGCATGTGCTTCGGTTGCAGTTTGTCCCCGGACCTGGTTGGTCGTGCGGGTGGCAGCCACTCGATGTGTCCCTTTCAGGTTGATGTTTCTCTCTCTCTCTCTCTTCCTCTCCCTCCCACTCTATCTGAACAAAAAATGAAAAAATGTCCTCGGGTGAGGATAAAAAAAAAAAATAAAAAGCATGTACAACACTATAAAATACCTGTGCAGCTAAAATTGATATACAGATAAGTGGTTTATTCATGATTTTGTCTCTATGAACATTTATTAATCAGAAAAGGAAAGATTAAGATAAATAATTTTAAGTCAATTGTTCGGAACTTAGAACATAATATTTTCAGAGGAAAGGTGTTATAAATGGTGCTTAGGTTCCCAGTCAGCTATGTGTCTCTCTATAGGAAAATGATTTTAGAATTATAGATTAGGAATGTCAAAAACACTTCTCTTGCATTGTCCTCTCACAGCAGGAAGGGAACCACTCTACCCAGAAGTGAGAGTGTAGCTGGATTATTTGGTGAGGTAGGGCAGGAGTAAGGTCAGGAGGATTAACAAATGACAATAATCATCAGTGACAGAATCAACTTTATGAAGAAGTGAGAGCAAGAGAGGACTACTGAAGCCTCCTGGGAGAGTTCCAATGCAAGGAAAGGGGACAGTGAGCATTTGGCTGGTGGGAATGTTTTGCCATAGATAGATAATAAGGTGAGGGGAACTGAGGGTAAATATGGAAGAGAAGGTATCTTAGATGTTGGTAGAGTCTGCATCATTAAGGAGGAAGTAAAGGAAATTAGAAAATGACAGAAAGCTACTACAGCAGACTGGAACATCATTTGGTTAAGGGTAGACTGGGGATTGCCTGATTGGTGTATAGGTATGATTTAACAAGGTATAAAAGATTACAGGAGGAAAAAAAATACTTTAAAATTGTTTCCTCTGAAATCAACGTAGAACTAAAATGATAATTTTCAGAAGCAAATATAGAACAACAATAGAACAACTCTTTGGAAAAGATTTAGACCAAGGAAGATTTCCTCAAGGTACTGGCAAGACTACTAAAATAAATCCAGATGTATTTCCTTTTCTTCAAAGAAATACACAGGCATTGATGAAATACCTTACTTTACTACGTGTTTCAAAGAAATCATTTTTCTAGGAACTTGGCAATTATGATTTCTTGTACTTCCCAACATTTATTATTCATCTTAGTCATTCAGAGATAGTTCAGACAGATTTTAAATTTCAACATACCGGATTTTTGGAGACTCTGACTTCAACCTCTGGAGCCAATGAAAACAAAGCCTTTATTAGAGAGGATTTTCCAACATTGCTTCTGCCTATAAAACACACCTTATACAAGAAAAGAAGAGGAGCTGGGTGAAAAAGGTGAAGTGATTAAGCAAAAATAATAAATAAATAAAATAAATATACTCATAGACACAGACAATAGTATGGTGATTACCAGAGGGAAAGTACAATGGGAGGAGTTAGAAGAGGGTAAAGGGGGGATAAATGGTGATGGAAGGAGACTTGACTTTGGGTGGTGAACACACAATACAATATACAGATGGTGTATTATAGACCTGTATATCTGAAACCTATATAATTTTATTAACCAATGTCACCCCAATAAATTCAATAAAAAGATAGAAGAGAGTTGAGTACTAGTTTAATATATATATATATATAATATAATGTATTAGCTGCAAAAACCTGTCAAACTATTCAGTCTTGCCTAGCCATAAAAAGTGGCTTATGCTTAGTCAAACCTCAAATTCTAACGTACAGCTACTATGTACTCAATCATTTAAATGTTCCAGGTGCTGTTCTAAGCATTTAACATATATTTTCTTATTTACCTTTTATAACATCCCTATGAGATAGGTAATATTATTATCCTCATTTTACAGATGATAAAATGAGGCAGAGAAGGTTAAATAACTGGCCCCAAATTAGACAGCTAGAAAGTGAATGAATTGAAGTTTGAACTCAAGACATCTATATCCAGAACCTGTGCTTTTAATTACATTATGCTACTCAAGAATATCTGCAGCATTTATTAAGCATTCTAGATTTATGAAGCTATTTGAGGTTAGAACCACATTTCCCCACAAACTTTCAGAGCACACTAAAATAAAGAGGTTATTCCTTTCTCTTGAACTCTCTTCTTCCAATTAAGCTTTTCTCCTTTAGTCCTCTACAGTAATCTTAGGGCACACGTAAAGTAATTACTAAAATTCTGTGGCACATCAAAAAATGTATTATATTTTTTACTGCTCTGACAAAGTAAGTTAGGTGTAATTTTGATTCATTCACACCGGATGGCTATTGTGTTGGCTGTTGTCATTTTTTAAAAATATGAGAATCTAAGGCAAAAGAAGTCAGTGTCCCTGACTAAATAGTCAGGTATTGCATGTTTTAAGAATTCTTGCAGCACACTGGTTGAAAATCACTGCTTTACAGTGTAGAAAGCAACAAAACATTCCTGATAGTAACCATTAATACACCTGGCTCTGCTATTTAACATGGTATTGAAGGGGGTACACTACCAATCAGTGGTTCTTAATGAGGGCAGTACCACTCACTGGGGCATGTTTTGGAAATATGTAAGGAAATTTTTAGTTATCAATATGATCAAGTGGCATTTATTAGGCAGGGGCCAGGGATGCTGTATATTGTGCAAAACTGGGGTCAGTCCTTCAAAATGAATTGATCTGAATCCTGCTTAAATTTCAAACGATCTCCCAGATTAAATCCAATGATAATGTATAGGTAATAAAACTGCATTTTAATAAACAAATTAACACAAAAAGTCCAGTGATTTAAAAGCTTAAATCGAAAAGCCATGCTATCTCAGAATCATTAAATAATATAAATATTCTTAAATTATAGCAATTCTAAATATATTAGAAAGTTCACAGTGCAGTGGTGCAGTTACTACAAATACGGCAGGTCCTTGAATAACATCCTCTCACTCGACATCATTTTGTTATAAAGCTGATGAGAAAAAAAAAAAATCAATTTACGGCCAGGACCACTGTCTGGGTGGAGTTTGCACATTCTCCCCATGTTTGTGTGGATTTTCTCCGGAAATTCCCACATCCCAAAGATGTGCACATTAGGTGAACCTGTGCGTCTAAATTGTACCACTCTGAGTGAGTGTGGGTGTGAGTGAGCTCTGCATGGCCGCCTGTCCAGGGCTGATTCCTACCTTGCACCCTGAGCTGCCAGAAGAGGCTCTGGCCCTGCTACCCTGAACTGGAATACACAGGTTGGAAAATAATTACCTTACCTGTTTTTATTAATTGTTCTTAAATGTACGTATAATTCACATTTACTTCAATGACTGATATCAGAAATGTTTTGGGTCTTTATATTGATGTTAGGTGATGTTTTGGGGACCAGAAATATGCCATAGGAACTTAACGCTTGTTTGTTATCAACTAGCCTTTGGTAAAACTGATTTCGTTACATGTTATATTGTTTCGAGTCTCAGTTTCCATGAAACTAGCACTATGTTAAGTGAGGACTTACTGTATGTAAGAGATCTGAGGTTTATTTGACCAAAGAACAAAATATTATTAAACTGCAGTACATGCATAAAATGTACAATCATGGAATGTCACTAAAAGTTGTTTTAAAAAATCTACATTATTGTCATCTAGGTATCATTATTTTTACACGATAGGAAATTTAGATTGGGTGAAAATTACATATTAATAAGGATCCCATCTTTCGTGAAAATTATACTTTTCATATTCTTCACTTTGTTCAATTAAGCAGGACAAAAACTAAAAGGACATTTTTTGAACGCTTAGTCTTCTACATTATTACCAAAATAATTGAAACTAGATTTGCTTACTTAGTTAAAATAGTTATATGCTTCCACTCGACGTTAGAAAATCTCTGTCGTTTTGGTGACAGCAAAACCCACTCCCAAGCCTTCGCCACGGGCGGGCAGCGGCGCGCTCACCTCGGGGCGGGGCAGGTCCGGGGCGTGGTCGAGGCGCACAGCCGAACTGAGGTACTCGATGCGGTTCCGGGCGGAGGCCGTGAAAAAGCTCTCCGCCCTCGCGATGTCCTCCAGGCTCGGGTCGAAGGTGTTCAAGTGAAGGTCGGGCTTCGAGTCTGGGAGGAGATACCGCTCGAGTTCCTGTAATGGGAACACGAGCTTCGTCAGTTGCCTTTTTGGCAGCTGCAGCACCTCCGTGAAGGCCTGGGACTTGCTGTAAGCTCGGCTCAAGCGCCCCAGCGCTGCGGGCATCTCAAAGAGCCTGCCCATGCCAGGCAGCAGCCCGGGAGCTGCCATTTTCCCTCCCAGAAGCCCCGCAGCAGGACCTCATTCCGAGCGTCTGGGCTGCGCGTGCGTGACCTTGTTCCTCGGAGCCTGCTGGGAATTGTAGTCTCCAGGGGTCTCTCCTTCCCGCCCTAAGGTGTTTGCCTCTAGTGAGCCGGGGGCGGGCGTTGCCCTGCCCGGGGAAAAACCTGCTAGGTGCCTTCCACACTCTGCCTTTGACTTGTATGTCGCTGTGGGGAGGCTTTTTACTGCTTTCCAGTGGTCAAAAGACGCACCTGGCTCTCAAGGGAAGGAGAAAACGTGTGAAGCTGTGGTGCATTTCAGGCCCGTTTACTCTTCACAGTTTCTGGTTGTGTAACGGATCTTTGACATGACTGGGAAAAAAACACTTTTTTGCAGAAAAAAGCGCTGGTGAGAAATGCGGTTGAAACGGCATCTGGTTTACAGGGAAGGGACAGTTTATATTTACGTCTTTTCTATAGCTGCAGGAAATGTCATTCAATTTTAGACTTCTTACAGAATGAAAGCAAATTCAGTTTTGCACAGGTGTTACAGAGTTGTTTCAGGAAGTTACATAAGGACATCTTATTTCAAAAGTTTATTCTCAAAGCAATTCAAGCTCATTAGCGCGGGAATGGGAAATACAGGTATCATGATGAAATGAATAACTGAAAGATATTCCTGCTTAGAAGACTATAGGTCTAAAGAAACATCACCACCAGACAGCAGAGCAATCTTAGCGCAAAGCCTCTTGAGCGATTCCCCAGGTTGTTCAGCGACTAATCAGGGCACTTCTTGAATGAATGTCATGCAAAAATTAATAAACAAGACCAATGACTTAGCCTGACCTGCTGCTGGCCGCCTTATTTTTGATCTTTGCATTTGGCTTTGAGGCTTCCCTCCGTCCCTTAGTATCCCCTATGATAAAACACATTATTGCAAACATCCAGATATTTTGGATACATATATCTTTGTGTGTGTATGTATTTTAACTCAAAACACTGTTCTACAGCCTTTCCCCCCTTTAACAGTATATTTAGGAGTCTTTCTATAGCAGTCCATCCTGATCTACATGATTGTTTTTAATGGAGGCATATAATTTGATTTATTTCCCCATAGTTCTAATGATCACTAATTAGATTTTGTTATTACAAGCAATGCTACAGTGAACACTCATAAGTAGATATCTTTGCACACTTGTGGGAGTAGGATAAATTCCTTGAAGAGGAGTTGATGGTCATAGGATATGTGCACTTACATTTTTCATGTCTCTATTGAAAAATTATCCTCTAAAGGAATTGTACCAGATTATTCCCTAATAATAAATTATTACATTACCAAAACAGACAGTATAAAACTAGGGTGTTATCATGTTGCATAATCTTGCTAATCTAACATGAAAAATATTATTTCTTGTTTTAATTCATATTTTCTTGATTATTAGGGAGGATGAACATATTTTGACAATTAGTTTGGCCATTTGCATTTCCTTTTTTGTAAACACATTATGTTTTCTATTAGGTTATTTACCTTTAAAATGATTTATAATAACTGTAGTTATTGAGGACATTGACCTTTTATCTCTCATCTTTTCCAAATATTTTTCCCAACTTCTTTATCTTTTGACTTTTTAATAGTACTTTTGGCTGTACAGATTTTTAATTTGTACGTAGCCAAACTGAACAATCTTTTATATATTCTAAACTTTGAGATATGTTTGGAAAATTTCTTAAGCTTACAAATAAATTAACCTATCTTTTCTTCTAGTAGTTTAATGATTTTTATAGTTACATATTTAATACATCTGGAATTTAATGAAAAGAGTCCATTAGGAATTCAGCTTTATTTTATTCCAAATAGCTAGCCAATTGTCTCAACAATATTTATTAAATAATTTATCTTTTCTTCACTGGTTGATAATGCTACTTATAACAAATTTCCAAGTGTATGTGGTCCATTTGCAGACAACTCTGAACTTTGAAAGTGCTTTCATGTCTGCCATTTCATTTCTAAACCTTGGGGTCCCTGGTGTGGAATAAACCAGAGCATAAAGGACTTTTGCTAATTCTTAGAAGGATTTCAGAGGTGTTCAGGGACTGGTAGACATCACAGTTCTCATTTTGTAATCCTACATAGTCTGAATCCAGAATCATTTGACAGGACAGTTTTTGGAAAATGAATTGTTTTGTCATCCAAAGTTTGAGGAGTCAAATAACCCACTGGAAATAAATGACGAGGAAAACCACTGAATTTATTTAATCATTCTTTTTTCTCCTTAACTCTATTTTTAAAACCATGTAAATAAGGCATACAAAACTTTAGGAAGATGGTTTAGAGTAAATAATATACTATGGTTTCCCTGGGTAAATGTGATAAAATTCTTCTGTAATTTCCAGTGCAGGCAGAGGGTCAAAGATGGGGGTCAGGGAGGCTTCATAGCAGTGAAGCCTATTGGTGAGAGGGAAGAAGATAGAAATGGGAGAAATTAACTTAGGGCAACTAACTCCGTTGTAGAGCTGCAGTGGAAATCATGGGATCCGCAGGGAATTGTCCAAGTCCAGGAAAATTAGTATTGAAGGGGCTCCAGTCTGGTAGATGGGATGCTGCAATAGTAC
Source organism: Tadarida brasiliensis (assembly GCA_030848825.1). Taxonomy (NCBI): domain Eukaryota; kingdom Metazoa; phylum Chordata; class Mammalia; order Chiroptera; family Molossidae; genus Tadarida; species Tadarida brasiliensis. The sequence continues at coordinate 69,917,225 of CM061260.1, forward strand.
TCTGTGTTCTGGCAACATTTTGATTTATTGTTGGCGGGATCTTGGTTCCAGGTGTTCTGTGTGGGTGAAGTAGTACCCTAGCTAGGGATTAATAAACATCACAGTACACATTTTGTAATCCCACGTAGTCAATCTAGAATCATTTAACAGGACAGTTTTTGCAAAATAATCATCCAAAGTTTGAGGGGGTCAAACAAACAATCCACTGGAAGTAAATATGACAAGGAAAATCACATAATTTATTTAATCATCCCTTTTTTCTCCTTCACTCTATTGTTTTAAGTATCTATGTAAATAAGGAACTGGGAGTCAGGATGTTGCCTTCTGGGTGTTAGGGCTGAGATTCAGAATGGGATTTAAGCCCTAGTGGGAAAGGGGAGTGTGAATTAGGAAATCAAGCAGCTATTTAGTCATGCAGATTGTGCAAACATAACAAGGATATGAGATAGGGCTGGACTTAATCTAAGGGCATTTTAGTACTCCTCCCAGAGCACTGTGGAAAACCCACCCTTGGTCTAGTTCCATAGCAGTGAGGTCAGGATGTACTTTGCTAAACGGGTAGCCAGGGGAGGTCAATAAATTTAATATGACTTGAGAAGATACTTTACACACATTCTTCAGAATCAGCTTTTAATGCTAAAATCTCTTTGACCTAAATGCCATAGTTACAGCCTGTCATGTTCATTTAATAGACTAGAAGGAACATAGGTAGAACAGTGGTAGGATCTTCCATTAGGACATGATCATCTCAGTTGTTCCTTTGGTAATGTCTCTCTCTATAATGAATGGTCATTGGGTCCAGAGTGATCCCAATATATGTCCAAGTCCCATAATGATCGAGTTTATGGAATCCATCTAAGACACGAAAGCAAATGTAGGCCTAGGTAGCAGAATCAGGGAATCAGACAGTCAGCAAGCATAGCTCTCATCCTATGCTAGAAATGGGTTGAATGCTGACAGAAACAAGATTCTAGGGAAAGTTACTTCTAGATGCAGAGAGATAATGGATTAGATCTCGGTAATTTACGCAAGACCCTTTCCTACCATATTTCTCCTTTTCTTTTAACAACAGTGAGTAACATTTATTGAGTGCTTGCTATACTAGAATTAATCTGTGTGCCAGGAATAAAATATGAGAAAATCATGGTCACAATTTAATTGGGACCTCAAACTCTTGTATTAGGAAGAAAATATTGGGAGAAAGGAAGGAGAAAGAGGCATTTTATGCATGAGAGTAACATGGGAAAACTTTCCACATATAACTTAAGTTGCTTGAATTTTAATAACTACTGTCAGAATGAATGCTTGAAATTTAAAATACATTTAATTATATTTTTTATTTAAAAGATTTGCATTAGTTATCACCCTACATGTTGACACAAACTATGGCACACACATGCAACATGATTTATGACTTATCCATGTAATTTCTAATTATATTATAAGTTGTTATTAAAGTTTATTATTTTACTGTCATTCAAGAAGCAACAGAGATATATTTTCTTTTTTGATTTATTGATTATTTAGAGAGAGAGAAAGAGAGAGAGAGAGAGAGAGAAACATTGATTTGGTTGTTCTACTCATTTATGCATTCATTGGTTGATTCTTGAATGTGCCCTGACAGGGGATCAAACCTTCAACCTTGGTGTATTGGGACAATGCTCTAAACCAACTGAGCTACCCGGCCAGGGCCAGAGATATATTTTCTGTGATCCTCTTCTTTGGGAGCTCATTAAATAATTTAGCTTCACTTTATATTACATTTAGAAAATATCTCTAGCCCTGGCTGGGTGGCTCAGTTGATTGGAGTGTTGTCCCGTACACGTACACCAAAAAGGTTGCAGGTTCGATCCCTGGTTGGGGCGTGTATGGGAGGCAACTGATCAATGTTTTTCTCTCTCTCGCTCTCTCTCTCTCCCCCTTCCTCTCTCTCCCTTCCTCTATCTAAATTTAATAAAAAACATTTCCTTGGGTGAGGATTAAAAATAGAAGAAGAAAAGAAAAAAGAAAAATCTCTAACTTCAGAGTTTTTTTGTTTAGCTTTCTTTTAAGGTTATGCCTGCTGTACTAACAGATTTCTCTAAAGAGATCTGGAGATTAAATATCAGACAGTGCTCATGTGTAGGAGGTGAGTTCTTAGAATGATTTGGGTTTGGAGGAGGAGTATAGTGCTCCACTTCCCTCAAGGTTGTTTTTCTCAATAGAGAGAAAAATAATTGTTTTATGTAGCCAATTTTATCCTTTGTGATTGTGTATTTGAGCTCTCTGCCATACTAGTTTATTAAAATATTTTAGAGCACTTTTCAACTTGTGTTTTTATTCTTTTTTTGTAGGAAAAAAGCATGGATTTTGTTGTTTTCACTGATAACTTTTTTAACATTTTAATTCTTATTACCCATTAGGCAAGGTTATTTTGATGGGCAAGTTTACTTTGTAGTATGCATCTAATTTATATCTTCATTTGCCTTATTGGAAATGAATGGTGTGCTTTCTGGCACCCTGAATGGAAGAGATGGACTTCCAGAGGCAGAGATGTTGAGATACATGTTTAGGTTGTTTAATTTGCTCACAGGTAGATAGTGTCAGGGATTCCCAAGACTACTCCCCAAATTTGATAATTCACTAGAACTTACAGGTCTCAGCATATGGTCATACTCATGGCCATTTAGCACAGTGAAATAATATATACAAAGCAAATTGGTGAAGGAAAAGGCACTTAAGGTGAAGTCTAGAGAAAACCAGTCACAAGCTTCTATGTCTTCTTCCAGTGGAGTTGCACAGGCTGCACTTAATTCTGCCAGCAACCAGCCATAACAACATGTGAGGAATGTCCACAGGAACTCTGGCCTGAGCCTAGGACTCTAGAATTTTTACTGTGGGCTGGTCATGTAAGCACAGAGTGCCTGTGTGACCGACTATAGTCACTGAAATTCCAGGCTCTCAGAAGGAAAGCAGGTGTTCAGCATAAGCCACATTGTTTGTACAAATAGTATAGATTCAGTGAGCCACTGTTATTTAGGTAAAGTTTTCTAATCAACTTCTCAGATGCCAGCCAAGGGCCACTCTTATGAGTAAGACTTTCTAAGGACAGCAGTTGCAGGCCTGCTATGTTAACTCTTTTTGTATATGAATATAAAGTGAAATAATTTTTTAAATGAAAAGGTTCTCATCTGTATTTATCATGAGATTGTATACTTGCAGGAAAGTCATATTCCAAATTCTACTCTAAACACAAATGATTTCTGTGGAAATTTTTGAGAAAAGTGGGACAAACCTGATTTAGCCATTTTAGTGGAAAATAGCAAAACTAGAATTCTTTTTAAATTAAATTTATTGGGGTGACAATGGTTAATAAAATTATATAGGTTTCAAGTGCACAATTCTATGATATATCATTTGTATATTGCATTGTGTGTTTACCACCCAAAGTCAAAACTCTTTCCATCACCATATATTTGACCCCTTTACTCTTCATTTTCCCCTTACACCCCTTCCCTCTGGTAACCACCATACTGTTGTCTGTGTCTATGAAGTTTGTTTGTTCATTTGTTGCTTTCAGCTTTATATCCTATATATGAGTGAAATCATATGGTTCTAAGTTTTTTCTGACTGGCTTATTTCACTTAGCATAATATTCTCAAGGTCCGCCCATGTTGTCACAAATGGCAGTATTTCATCTTTTCTTATGGCTGAGTAGTATTCCATTGTATATTTGTACCACATCTTCTTTATCCAATCCTATATGGAAGGACACGTTGCTTCATGTTGAAGAAGGTTATAATCAAACCTGCATCAGCTCCCTGTAATGAAGTGTGGGACCTCTAGAGGGCAACACAATGAATGTTAGTGATTGAGTTGGTATGACCAGCAGATCCTAGGTTGACTAGGTGAGTCCTGTGATACTTAGCTGTAGTTGAGTGCAGCTGGGTACTGGGACATTCCCACCAACCTCCTTACTCACCCTCCTTCATGGACTGGACAATAAATTACTAAAGATTTTTTTGGTGGTTACTTTTAGAAAGGAGTAATGTATGGGGTAGAGGTACTCGGTAGTTTACCTGATAGGCAGGATCTCATTGGTGCAGGGCACAGAAGGAGTGGTTGAGACCAGGGTGTAACGCCAGATGGTCTTCATGCTGTGATGTACCCCTCTACTTCCTAAACCAGCACAAGCTATGGCGTAAACTTTCACTCTTCTCCCTGGTATCTGTTATTTGCCAAGGTAACTAACTGATTTTACCATGCTAATAGTAGCTCACAAGCCCACATTATGAATCCAGAAGCATTAAAAATATAAAAGATAAAAACAAACAAAAAATCATTATAGACGTAATTGGAGTGAATGGATGTAGTGAACAAAGAATTTAAAATAAAAACAGTAAACATCCTGAATATGGGAACAGAATATGGGAAATATGAAACAGGAAGCTTCAAAGAATTAGAGACATTAAATATCAATATATTATTTTTGAGGTAAAGATCTCAATGGTTGGGTTTAATAATTGAGTAGCAGAATGAATATAGCCAAAGAACAAAATGGTGAGCTGGATGATCAGGTGGGAGAATATTCTGGGAAAGCATTAGGAAAAGATAAAAAATAAAAAAAGTTAAGAGCTGTGGGGGGTAGAAAGGGATGTTAATATCAATATTATTGGAGTAACTATAACATAGCTAAAGGAAAGTTAGATTTGAAAATATCACTATTGAAAATTTCCAGAATGGAAGATGTGAGACCTTAGTGTAGAAGGAATCCTACAACAGAATAGATGAGAGAAACGATACCTAGATATATTAAATTACCTTTTTAGAGCACTAAGTTCAAAAAGCAAATGCTAAGAGTTTCCAGAAGATAAATGCAGGTCAACTACCAAGCAATAAAAGTCAGACTAAATTTTCTGAGTAGCAGCACTGGATGAAAGAAAAGAATAAAGTAGCACTTTTAGAGCATTGAAGAAAATAAACATTAAGCTTAGTAAATTTTATTGTTGACTAAATAAGCAATGACACACAAAAGCATATTCTAACAATCTAGAACTAAAACTCTGGTTTAGATCAATGCTACTGAAAGTGCCAGTCCAAGAATAGTTGGTTATCTATCTAGGTAAGATAAAGAACTTGTGCAAGAATGGACATCAGTACACTGCTTTTTTATTGAGAAAATCTTACTAAGAAAAAAAAGTCAGCTAGACTAAACTGTGTGCTTACATATTTAGTTGATTTACACTGGGACAGCTTTCTCTCTCTCTCTCTCTCTCTCTCTCTCTCTCTCTCTCTCTCACACACACACACACACACACACACACACACACACACACACACACTGATGCCAGTTTATGGACCACATTTTGAGTAGCACTGCTCTAGATGATATCTATGGGGTAGGTTTGGGATGGAGGTGCACAAGACCATAGGGACATAACAGTGAACTTAGGTATTGTCCCGATTTTGTGGTGGAGAGAAAATTTAGATATTGATCAACTTTAAAACTTTATGGTGACAGGGTAGACCCAGAGATGTGAAAGAAGGGTACAGACAGACAACCCTCAGAAGAGGGGGTGGGGGGGAGGGAAGAGATAAACCACAGAACTTATACGCATGTATGCATAACTGATGGACATGGACAACAAAGCTGGGGAAGGGGTAGAGGGATGGGGAGGAGGGTGTCAATGGGGAAAAAAGGAGAAACATCTGTAACAAAAATAAATAAATAAAACAAAACAAAACAAAAACTTTATGGTGAGCCCAGCCAGTGTGGCTCAGTGGATTGAGTGTCGTCCCATGGACTGAGAGGTCCTGGTTTGATTCCCAGTCAGGGCACATGCCCAGGTTGAGGGCTCCATCCCCAGTAGGGGACGTGCAGGAGGCAGCTGATCTATGTTTCTCTCTCACATCAGTGTTTCTATCTCTCCCTTCTTTTCTCTCTAAAAAAAAATCAATAAAAACATATTAAAAACCTTTATGATGAAAAATAAGCATACATTTGAACCTTATTAAATTGGGTTATCCAACATAAGAATAAAAATAGTATGTAGATCTTTTAGAATAAGAAAATTGAATTCTTGGATAGCCAGGTTAATGGAGACTCAGATATGGCACCCGCCTGCCAGCTGTGTGTGGGGAGAGCTCAGAAAAGGAACAATGGCCTTCACCAGCACTTCTGGCTGGGAAAAAGCTGCCCTTCCAGCTCTCACCCTGACACCAGACAATTCAGTTTCTCCTGATACGTCCCTGGTGCCCTTTAAGCTGCTGCCCCAGTACTGGAGCCCAGAGCAAGTGAGCCTAAGCCACGGGGACATTTACTCCAAAACTCAAGACATGTGAGAGTCCGGCTTTGAGTCTGACACCTACCTCAGGACAGGTAAAGGTTCCACAGTTCAGATTGAGCAGTAAGAGGAACATGGCCAGGGTTTTCCTACAGAGAGGGGACAGAAGACCCTTTACTATGCACAGTGACCAGGATCTAAGAAGCCTCTGTGAGTACCCAACAGAATCAAAGGAGAGAGCAGGTCGGCCACCACCCACATGGAATCCAACAAAATGTGGGCAGTTGGAACAGGATCCTGGGACAGTAGCAGAGCTGGCCACAGTGCAGGGAGCTTCGTGCCCAGATCCAACATAGGCCCCTGGAACCATCCCAGCTTTATGAAAGATACTCTTCACAAACAATCATGGTATTTCAGGCAGGACATGGGCAGACAAGCGTTAACAGTATACAGCTTGCAAACTTGTTTCTTCAATGGACTACCAAAATCAGAAAGGCACTATTAAATCCAATTAAGCCTTTATCTGGTGCTCTGAACAGGGCAAGTTTAGAGTGAGGGTGGACATTTCACATTACCTATGTTGTTAAACAACTTCTCCCAAGGTGATCCTGACTTTCAGGGAATGAAATGAAAATGGCAGTACTATCAATCTGTAGATCCACAATCTAAAAAAGGAACTGCTGCTCTTTTGAGGGATGCCATCTCAGTGGTGACTCTGCAAAGTCCAGATTGCACATCATACTGGTGACCAATTTTTGGGGGTAGGGTCCCAATAGGTCTCTGGGCTTAGGGGAGTCAAATCTATACTTAAAGTGGAGAGGGAGAAAAGGACATAAAAACAAATTTTAGTTTTTTCCACACTGCAAGGGGTTTGTGCCAAGGTGGCTAATGTGTGTCAACATCATCAAGGGATCCCTTCTCCCAGGAACCAAGAGAAAGTCTCTCAAAACTAGAAGGGAACAGTGTTTTTTTCCCCCCATGTCAATCCAGCTTTGGAGATAGTCTATGAGTATTATATGTCCTTCTCCCCAAAACAACAATAGAGTGGTCTGTGTGCTAACAACATAGCTTTAAAAAAGTAAAACAAAATTCTGCATTTTTTAAAAAACTTGATAAAAAATATTATTTCAAACTGAACAGTCATCAGAAATACAGAGTTATCACAAATGTACACACTTGGCATCTCCAGCACCTTCAGCTTTCTGTGCCCGGTCTGTTTGGCATCTCCATTTTCTGCAGGGTTATTCCCATCCTTGCCAGCATCAGCTTTCCCCCTTTTCCCTTTGGGTACCTTCTCTCCCTTTTTTGCAGGGGCACTTTTAGGCTGGGACTCTGGCTTTGAAGGAGTAGGTTAGGTTTAGCAGATAACCTGGTTGATCTCTGTGCTTCGTCCTTCACTTTGGCTTTATCTCCTTTAGCATCCCCTTCAGCCTTTCTCTTGAGCATGAGGAAGGCAACAATGGCGGGACATAGGTGCTGGACGTGGGGATGCAGAAGTACACAGGTTTAGGTTGTCCCAGGGTCGTTCTTGCCTCTGTTCACACTGCTCCAGGTGACTGATATTTTAATGCGTCTCAATAGATGGCATAATATGTTTACCAAAATCACATTCCATTATTATCTTGTTATTCTGTAGAAAACTGTACAGAGGTAAATAAATTAAAATAACTTAAATGGAAATGTAAATTAAAAATTATTTCCATTGCAGTAAAAGAAAGATGTAGGTGGCATGTATTTTGGCAAAATGAGCTTTTCTGTGGTTATTCGATTTATCAGTCTTAAGTTTTTTTTTTTTTTACCCTTAAACAGTTTCTTCCTTCTGGTGATAAAAACATGTACATTTATTGTTTCTGATCACAACTAAGTCTATTACTTGTCATGGATTTTGTGAGCAATTATGTTTAAAACATACCTGTTTAGACTTTGTGGTCAATACGGTGCACATGGATGCCGAAATTACTTTTGAATTAGATTCTTCATTTAAAAAAAGTTTTTGTTTTTTCTTTATTGATTTTAGAGAGAGAGGAAGGGAGAGGGAGAGAGAAAAGGAAACATCTATGAGAGAGAACATCAATTGGCTGCCTCCTGCATGCCCCCCACTGGGGATGGGGCCCACAACCTGTGCCCTGACCAGGAATCGAACCAGCGACCTCTTGGTGCATGGGTTGATGGTCAACCACTCAGCCACACTGGCCGGGCTCTTCATTTTGTTTAAAATATTAATTATACTTAAAACAAGCCAAAGCAGACTTGTAGAAGGTACTATTGCTAACTGTGGAATAATGGGCAACAAGACAGACTTTTTTTCTTTTTAATGGTTGGCTTTTACTGGAAGAAGGTATAAAAATGGCAGAATTTATAGCCTTCTGCATGTCCAAGACTAGGGCTTAGTTGTCAAGATTTTCTTTTGTTAATGGAAATTAAAGAAAAATTGTCACTACTGAATTGACTGTACTATTCTAAACTTAATACTTGGGATTTTGATGTCTCAAAACTGAACTAATGGCAGTGCTATATTTGCATTAAAAAAAGCTAAGAATACTTGATCTGCACTTTAAGGTGTAAGTTTTACTCTGCCTAAATTCGTAAGCAGAGCGGCCTTGATGAATCATATTTTATTTATACAATCCTGTTGAAGAATATAATGTTGTTTTAAAAGTATATCTTTCATCTCTTTTGAAGCTGTGTAAATCTTTTTAGAATGCAATTTTTAAAAACTTTGTTTTTCTAACAAAATCCTCCCCTAAAACAGCCTTTTCAATGGTGGCGAATATGTTACTAAGTATTCATATATTTCCTATTCTGAACACCTGTTGCCTCACGAAAAAATATAACTCATGTTAAAATAAAGTCTGTTCTTAATTAAAAAAAGAAAAAAAGAATAAGAATGGCCTTAAACTTTTCAAGTGGAACAGCAAACAGGAGAAGGTAATGGAGGATCTTTTCAGAATGCTCAGGGAACATTATTCCAACCTGGAATTCTATAGCTGGTCAAATAATCATTTAAGTAGAAAAACAGCATAGAGATGGTTATCTATTAACTTGTTCAAAAAAGTATCAGGAGTTGTCAAGGCAGAGAAGAGAGTGTTTACAAAAAGGAGGGAAGTACTTTGCTGTCTCTTTAGAAGTGAAAAAGAAGAGGAGAGAGAGAGAAAGGGGAAACGTTTGAACCCCAGGCTTAGCCTTTCCAAAAAATAATACACAGTCAAGAATTGGCCAGAAGAGGAGGAAAGCACTTTTAAAAAATCCTAATTCCAATTTGCCTCTCCCTCTTTTCTTCCCAAATTATTTATCTTCCAATTTTCCTCCAGAAGCCCTTTGCTCCCAACAGCCCCCCACACCCACCACGAAGTGCGGGCAGGGCAGAGGGTTGGTGGCGGCGACTGGCACAGCGCCTGTACAACACCAAGGAGGCCGAACTGGAGCTCCGGGGTCCGCAGCAAACTTCAGGGGCGGGTGTAGCAACCAGAACAGCCCGGACCGCGTGGAGCGGCCCATGAACGCTTTCAGGTGTGGTCCCCTGGGCAGTGGCGCAAGATGCCCCAAGAGAATCTGAGGACGCACAACTCGATCAGCAAGCGCTTGGGCACAGAGTGGAAACTTTGGTCGGAGACCGTTCATTAACGAGGCCACGGGGCTGCCAGCGCTACATATGAAGGAGCCCCCGAATTATAAATGCTGGCTCCTGTGGGAAACCAAGAGGCCCATGAAGAAGGATAAGCACACTCTGCCTGGGGAACTGCTGACCCCTGCGCGTAACAACATGGTGAGCCAGGTGGGCGCTGGCCTTGGTTCGAGTGAACCAGCACATGGAACGCACACTGGCATGGCTGGAGCGACCCGCAGTTACGGCATGATGCAGGACCAGCTGGGCTACAGCAGCACCCGGACCCAGGCCTCGCGCACATGGCATGTGCAGATGCAGCCCTTGCATCATTACCACCTGAGCCCCTGATATACAACTCCATGGCCAGCTGGCAGACCTACAAGAACGGCTGGCCTACCTACTTGTAGCATGACGCTTGGCTCCATGGGCTCGGTGGTTAAGTCAGAAGCTAGCTCCAGCCCCCCTGTGGTTATCTCTTCCTCCTACTCTAGGGCACCCTGCCAGGCCCCGGTCCTCCCAGTGATCAGCATGTACCTTTTGGTGCTGAGAGGTGGAGGAGGCTGCCACCCCCAGCTGACTTCACATGTCCCAGCACTACCAGAGCAGCTGGTGTTGGGCATGGCCATTAATGGCACACTGTCCCTCTGGTGTTTGTGAGGACCAGACAGTGACCTTGAGAGGTAGTTGATTTTCAAAGAACAGAGGGAAATGGGAGGAGAATAAGAAACAGCATGGAGAAAAACCAGGTATGCTCAAAACAAATAAAAAGTCATCACCCACAACAAATGACATCTGTCTGCAAAAGAGAACACCAATCCCACTTAACTTGTGGGAGGCAGTTAGACAGACATGAACAGAGCAAGGACTATAGACCAGGTACAAAAGGTTACTAGGGTGGAAAGCCTCAGGTGCCTAGCAACAGGCAAAAATGGGAAAACAAGGACCTCACCCCCAGAGTAACATTTCTTCCCCTGGCATATTGCTGGTCATGCTGTTTGGACCCTCCCCTAATCCTTCCTCCCCTGAAATGTTGTTAGTCATGCTGGTTGGATCCCCCCTTAGAGGAAGAACAAAGGAGGGGGCTGGGGAATAGCCCTTAAGCATTAAGTCCCCAGAGCAGTGAGGTTCAGACCCACATCAAATACATCTCGGCCTCAGTTGTATTTCGGCTCCAGGCCCAGATAAGCAGCAAAAGGAGACAAGTGACCCTACCGTTGCCTCAGGACTTAATGACTCCTAATGATCCCCCCACCTGGCACCAACCAATCAGTGGCGATCAGACCCTGAAAGGACACACCCGGAAAGCTGGTGAATATTCTATTGAGATACTCCTTTGGGACCTACCCTAAAGTCCCAACTCTTAGGACTGAAGACCCAGCCGCTCTCTCTTTGGGGAGTATGCCCATGCCTTTCCTATCTCCCTCTTCTTCCCCCCAAGCACTTTATTTTTACCCTTCTCTCTCCTAAGCTCCACAGGCTGTTCTCTTGCCTCTGTAACTTGTCTCCTGAGCCTATTTCTTCTACCACTCACTTCTAACTCTGTGACTTTCTAAATAAACTTTCTTTTATAGTTCGAGTCTTGACTCTGAATTCTTTCCTAGCCAGAACTCAAGTACTGTGGTTGCTGAACCAAGGTCCAGTCTGACCCCACCAGTCCAATACATGGTGCCATTTTTGTTCCCCACACACTCACACAAAAGCCACAATGCTCACAAGAAAACTATGAAAGATCCTGGACTTCTTCTTTTTTAAAAATATTTTTTTAGAGAGAAGGGAAGGGAGAGAAAGACAGAAACATCGATCTACTGCGTCCTGCACCCCCCCTCCCCCACTGGGGATTGAGTCTGCAACCTGGGCATGTGCTCTGACTGGGAATCAAACTGGGATCTCTCAGTCCATAGGACAACACTCAATCCACTGAGCCACACCGGTCTGGCCCTGGACTTCTTTTAGGGGGACTATTTCTGTAAACTCATGGAGTGGGGGGTGGGGAAGGAATAGATCTTGTACAGTGGGAGCTTTGCAGAAAGTTTGCAAAAATCTTTACCAATAATATTTAGAGCTAGTCTTCAAGTGACAAAAAAAGTTTCAATATTTGCTGGCAACTTTTGTACAGTGTTTATATTGAGATTAACATGGCAATCAAAATACCCATTGATTGTAAGCTGAGAATTTGCCAGTATTTTTCTTTCTTTTTTTTTTTTTTTAAGCTTTGATTATATGACCTGTTGCCAATATTATTCAAGGAAAGGCTTCTTGCTGAATTTTGATTTTGCAGCTGAAATTTAGGACAGTTACAAAAGTGGAAAGAAGAAAATCATTCAGATTTAGACATTTTAATTGTTTAAAAATTGAACAAAAGAAAAAAACTAACGTAAGTAGAGGCAAAAAATAAAATTGAATTTCTTTAAAAATTTTTTTACTTTAATTAATTTATTTATTTAAGATTTTAAAATTGCTTTTTTAGAAAGAGAAGAAGAGAGAAGAAGAGAGAGAAACATTGATGTGAGAGCAAAACATTGATCAGCTGCCTCCTGTATGCCCCCTACCCCATGGGGATCAAGCCAGCAACCCAGGCATGTACCCTGACCAGGAATCTAACCTGTGACCTTTCGGTGCATGGGATGACACCCAGCCAACTGAGCCACACTGGCCAAGGCTTTATTTTTTATTTTTCAATTACAGTTGTTATACATTATTAAATTATATATACACCCCAGTGATTAGACATTACATAACTTACTAAGTGATCATCCAGATAAATCTTGCACCCATCTGACACCATGCATAGTTATTAGAATATTATCGACTATATTCCCTGTGCTGTACTTTACATTCCCATAACTGTTCTGTTACTACCAATTTGTATTTCTTAATCCCTTCACCTTTTCACCCATTCCCCCAAACCCCTCCCATCTGACAATCGTCAAAATGTTCTCTGTATCTATGAGTCTGTTTCTGTTCTGCTTGTTTGTTTATTTTTTTTTTTAGATTAAATTGATGATAAATATGTATTTATTGCCATTTTATTGTTCATATTTTTGATCATCTTTTTTTCTTCTTAAAGAAGACCGACCCTTTAACATTTTGTGTAATACTGGTTTGATGGTGATGGACTCCTTTAGCTTTTTCTTGTCTGGGAAGCTCTTTATCTGTCCTTTGAGTCAAAATGATAGCTTTGCTGGGTAGAGTAATTTTGGATGTAGGTCTTTGCTTTTTATCACTTTGAATATTTCTTGCCAATCCCTCTGGCCTACAAAGTTTCTGTTGAGAAATCAGCTGACAGACTTATGGGAGGTCCCTTGTAGGTAACTAACTGCTTTTCTCTTGATGCTTTTAAGATTTGCTCTTTGTCTTTAACTTTTTGCACTTTAAATATAATGTGTCTTGGTGTGGGCCACTTTGGATTCATCTTTTTTGGGACTCTCTGCACTTCCTGGACTTGTATGTTTATTTCCTTCACCAGGTTTGGGAAAATTTCCATCATTATTTTTTAAAAGTAGGTTTTCTTGCTCTCTCTCTTCTCCTTCTGACACCCCATGATGTGAATGTTGGTATACTTGAAGTTGTCCCAGAGGCTCCTTACACTATCCTCATTTTTTGGATTCTTTTTTCTTTTTACTCTTCTGATTTTTTTTTTTTTTTTTTTTTTTTTGCTTCCTCCTTGAAGCTCTAGAGGAGAAACTTCCTCCTGGCCTTTTCCAATTTCTAGAGGCAGCCTGCAGCCCTTGGTTCATGGCTCCTCCCTCTATTTTCAAAGCCAGAGGTGTAGCATCTTTCAGCTCTCTCTCTAACTGACTCTCCTCCCTCCCTCTTTCCTTTATATTGGGCCCACCCAGATAATCCAAAATTATTTCCCCATTTCAAGCTCATTGACTTAATCACATCAGTCAAGTCCCTTTTGCCATATAAAGTAAAATATTCACATGTTCTAAAGATTAGGAAGTGGACATCTTTGGAGGGGGGGACATTATCCTGTCTACTATAAATGGGGAGTGGGGATGGAAAGGCAGGTGGAAATTAGAACCTTTGGAAGAATATTTTCACTTTTTAAAAATATCACTTTGTACTACCATTTAAATTGTTTTTGCCAAGAAGATATTACTTTTATAATAACTGTTTACAAATACATTTTGATCCCTCAGTTATTTAAAAAATTTTTTATAGAAAGCAATTTTTTAATCCTCACCCAAAGATATATTTGTATTGATCTTTAGAGAGAGAGGAAGGGGAAGAGAGAGAGAGAGAGAGAGAGAGAGAGAGAGAGAGAGAACATCGATGTGAAAGAGAAACATTGATCGACTGCCTCCTGTACACGCCCAACTGGGATTGAACTCACAACCTTTTGGTGTATGGGATGATGCTCCAATGACCAGAGCCACCCAGCCAGGGCAGAAAGCAAATTTTATATCATGCATCTCTTTGCCTTGTTGAAGTGTTATTTTGATGGCCTTTTAAAGTCATTTGTTTAAATAATCCCATTTAGTAGAGATTAAAAATTAATATACATGGAGCATTATTGTGTTACCTAATATTAGTACTTGAATAAAAGGAAATCTTTTGGAAGTATGACAGCGGAATAAAGCCAAAAAAAAAAAAATGCTCAGAAAGTATTTCATCATGTCACTTCTGAAAAACTAGCTCCAATTTGAGCATTGAGTCTTATTCATTAATACTGATATCCCAGGAGCCAAGAAGTTAAGTTGTTATTTGCTTCCAAATGGACCTAAGACAAATATTAAGTTAAATACCTGATGACATATTCTTGGGAGAACTTAACTCTTTTGGCAGTAGTAATAGTTTATTTCCCTCTTTTCCTGATCCTCTTATATCAGCAAACCAAATGTAAGCAGTCATAAAACACAGCATTTTAAAACAGATTATTTAATACATGTCCAGTAGACAAAGATAAAAGCAGCCTACTCTTCACATAGATGCCCACATCCCTTCTCCCAAAAGTATGTCCCAAGACATTCTAATGGTCCAGGAGTGAGGCCTCCCTCTGTGTGGAGGTGTCCCGTGACACTGGCAGTGACTTACTTTTGAAGGTGGAGGCATGGCTGCTCATATTCCCACTGCCCCTGGTTCTGGGGTTCTCCTGAAGAACTAGGGTTTACAGATCAGCTTGTGGTGCAAGCGCATTCCTAGTTCATTCTCCCCAAGGTTGCTGCATCGCCAGCAAGAACTCAGTCATAACTGTTTTTTCCTTCAAATTTGTTACGGGGTACCACTTATAGGTTTAATTGCTTTATCACATGCAGCCCAGTAAAATATAGAAACACTAAATTTAAAAACAGATCTTATCTACTTCCTTTTTTCCATATAGAGCATTGATCATCTAAACATTCTCAACAGTCTTATAACCCTTCCCCCACCCCCCGAGATGAAATAATCATAACATTTTTCTTTTAAAAAATTCCCCTAGACACACCATATTAAACCACTCCAAAATCATTAGCAATATATTAAATAAGTAAGAAGAATTAAAGTATATAAGAAAGATCACTATAGAAAAATAGTCACAGAAACATAATTTAGATAGAATATTAATGCAGCATAAGCTATCTAAAGGAAAATATATTAATGGAGGCCTTCTGACTTTCAAAGTTCTTAAATTTAATGTATGGAATATCTGAGCTTTTATGTTGCATTAATATAATCAGTGTTACCAAGTTACCAAAATAAACAAAGATTTTAATAGAACAGATGAAAGAAAGTTGTTACAAAAGGGAGCAGCTACCAAATGCACAGGTTCTTCAGCTTCTAGTATCTGTTTATCTTTTTGCTGCTGCCTAAGAGTTAAATGACATAATGATTTATTTTAAAACCATGATTTTGAAATCATAACTTTCTTTTCTTTTTTCTAATCTAATACAGTGGAGATTACTGAAGTGATCAAGTTTAGTAAGTATTTTAAAGATTTGTTGATGGATTGTGAGAGATGAGGAAAAGTAAAGAATCAAAGGATGAGACTTATATATCAGATAGAAATTTGGACCAACTCTCTCACTAAAGACAAGTAGAAAAGCTAGGAATAATAATAATAATAATAATAATAATAATATCATCTGCTGGAAGGTATCAGAATTCTCAAGGTAATGAAGAATTACCTAGCCAAGATCCAGTAAAAGAAGGACATGCAGATTGGTGAGGCTGGTTCTTCAAACTTCTTTAACCCTGGAAATATTTGTTGACCTACAAGAGCTGGCTGAAAGGTTAAGTAGTGTCCTTATGGTTTCTTGGGCTGGGAGAGGTGGAAAGAAGGGGGAGAAAATAAAACCATTTCTCACATAAACTGCAGCCTAGCTTCTGGACTGCAGCTGGTGGCCTAGGGCCTCTGTATTAAAAATTGGATTAAGATTATCCCAGATGGCTAAGGTTCACAGATTGCTAGAGAAGCAAATGCAAAGCTTCTCTGCAGAAAGATAAAATCATAAAGGCCTGAAATTATTTCTATATTTGAAAAACAAAACACAATGCCTGAGAAAACCAGACTCCAAAGAAAGAACCAATGGAAACAATAGATAACACCCACAGCCACTTTAAATATGGGAATGATCAGACAGAGACTTTAAAATATTCTTTTTATGTTTAAGAAGACAAAAGACAAAGGTAAACTTTTTGAGGGAACACTAGAAATTATAGAAATTATAAAATGATAGCAGAGTTGAAAAAAAATCAAATAGATATTCTAGAACAAAAAAAAAATATCTACAGTAACCAAAAACTAAGTGACAGAATTAAAGTGTGAACCCAGGAAGCTTAACTTTAAGGGCCATAGTTTTAACGGTTACTCTCAAAAGTAGGAAAAAATTATGACATTCTTAAATTTCCAAATTTAGAGTTCAACCAACTTAAACTACTTTCTAGTTATATTTATTAAAAACATACATCATCTTATAAAAGATAGACAGCATGGTCAAATACGTATTTTGGGAACAAAACTTTTAAGCCACTAATATAATAAATCCATAATAAAATGTCCACTGAAAATGGAATGAAATTGCAGACAGATAGCTTCTATGACTGACATATTTTCATATTCTTTTACTAGAAATTTCCACAAAAACCATTTTATTGATTTAACACTGTTTACTATCTGTAACATTTAAGGTGATTCTATTTGGCTATTTCTTTTGAAAATTTCCTTCTGGACTCTAATAATTTTGGCATTTAGAAATCAGATGATACCTGTCTCTTTTCAGAATACTTTGCCTGGATGTTAGTTTTTTAGCCAAGGCATATGACTTGGCTTTTCATTCTTTTCAATTCATTTCTGTATTTTTCTGGGCTTCCCCTTTCTAGTTGTCACTCATAGATGAAAATAACATAACTGCCTCTAAAGTGTGTGTGTGTGTGTGTGTGTGTGTGTGTGTGTGAGAGAGAGAGAGAGAGAGAAAGAGAGAGAGAGAGAGAGAGAGAGAGATAGTTGCCAAACTTATTATTACTAAAGTTGCCAAAATCACCACCAAAGATTCACGGGTCAGGGTGGGGGGGCATCTATTAAAGTAATGAGGAGGCTCAAACTGATTGAGAGGCTGGTCATAAGTTTGGTGGGAGAGGAAATGGGTGGTGGGACTCCCAGTTGTCCTTCCCCTTTCTTCTTCTTCTTTTTTTTATCCTCACTCAAGGACGTACTGAGAGAGAAACAGTGGTGTGAGAGAAAAACATTGATTGGTTGCCTTCTGTACGTGCCCTGACCAGGGACCAAACCCACAACACAGGTATGTGCCCTGACCAAGAATTGAATGGACAACCTTTTACTGCACAGGACAATGCTCAACCAACTGAGCCACTCTGGTGGGGCTGTCCTTCCCATTTCTAATGCCACAGGAAAGGATGCTTCTCTAGCCAGCACTCTTCCCCATCTCCCATGTCCCGTTTCTCTTTGGGGGTGGGGTGGGGTAGGGGAATGTCAGAACAGGGTGTAGTGTGGGTGGGCCCCAGGAGGGGAATGGGTGCTGGAGTGGAAGCAGGGGTCCTCAGTTTTTCTTGCATCTTATACAGAGCTCCTTCAAAGTTAAATTTTCAACAAGATTTCTATTTATTAATTTGGTTTCTTAGGAATGAAAGATAATTGGTTGACTGGGGTACCACTGTACTTGAGACCAGAATTAGAGTAGTTCATTTTCTAGTGTTTATCCACATAGAAGATGCTATGAGGTACCACCTGACTCCCTTCAAAAAGGACTTTATTGTTCCAGTATTGATATTGTTGTCGGCAGTTCAGAAAGATTTCTATGGATTGCCTCACATGAGGTTATGCTCCTTCCCTGAGCTATATCTAATGTCTTATAGATTCAGGAGTATTAAGACATGGCCATTTTAGCTCAACAGAGGACATCTCTAAAGAGCAGTTCAAATTCCAGACCTCTCTATGGTGTTAGCTGAGCCTGTTGTGGGCCTACCTTACAGTTTGACTTCTCTCTCTGCCTACACTTGTTTCTGTCTCTTCAGTTCTATAAGAAATGATCTAAGGTTACTCCTTAATAACTACCCTTAGTACTAAACTCCATTTCAGTGTTTGCTTCCCAGGGTACCCAACCTATGATGATCTACTTCAAATTTATCTGGAAGGAGGCATTGAATCTATCTTCCATTCATTAATTTATCCATTTATCCATCCATCCACCCACCCACCTACCCATCCACCCACCCATCTATCTCTTTACTGTTTTTATTAAACTATCCTGGCATTTCAGAAGATTCATTATTCTTTTTTTCAGTAATATTTCTTTAGGATATAATATCTATACTATTTATCAGATAGCCAGCTATTTAACTAGTTTCCAAAAGATATAAATAAATGTGCAATGTTTAGCATGTTAGCAAACTTTGTGATCAAATTCTCAAAGTGCAGCTGTTACTGAATTTGCTAAATGAATTTATGAAAACGTTAGCTTTGGTTTCACCAAATTATCTCCAGGGGGCAGCAGAGAATGCTCTTAAGGCAAATACGATTAGAGAAGCTCAGTTTCTTTTTCTCTTTCTCTCTGTCTCTCTGTCTGTTCAAAAGAGACAAACTACGAAGTTGTAAGAGTCCCCAAATGGAAGAAAGAATGAGTGAATAGATGAAAAGATTTAGGAGGGGTGAGGAGTGTGGAAAATGCTTTGGAGACAAGACAGAATTGAAAAAAAATACTTAGTAAACTAGTTAGCCACATAACTAAGAAACAAACTTTGGAGTGAGATTTCTTGCGCTTGAGTTCTGTCTCCATCACTTATTAGCTGTGTGATTGCACAATTTGCTTAACCTGTATGGCTTCAGTTTCTTCAACTGTAACATGGAAGATAACAATGCTATTTACCTCATAGATTTGTTGAGAGGATTAAGTGAGGCCATATTTATAAAGTGCTTAGAACAGGGCCTGGGTTATGTTAAGGACTCGATTATGTACTGTGGATATGACCACTGAGGTCTAAAATGGATATTTAGTAAAATATAAAATGTGGTTAATAATTTATTTTCCCTGGTTTTACTTTTTATTTGCTATTGCACACATTTTATTTCAAGCATCTATTTTTAAACTGTTCTTTCTGCACAATCTGTGAATTTATATCGAAAAATAATGATTAACCCTCATCTGATATATATTTTGTCTAACTTTCAAAGGAGAATTATGGAAGTGATATAACATCAACTGTATATATGAAAGTGAAAAATTTCAAGGTAAATATCAATGATATAATAGAATGTAAAAATATATATATTTTGTGTTCTCTTTTAAGTTACTCATTAGTACATTTAGTGATTGTGCATAGAAGGAGAACCAGAATTTCAGATGAGTCTTCAGAGCTTGGGTCTATGAAGCTTGTAGAGAAGCGAATTGGAGAATAGAAAAATAGGAGATGGCCAGGAGAGCAGTCATTTTATGCAGTCACTGAATTATAGTTCCTCTGAGGTATACTCATTAGCCTCATATCTCTAATCATAGTGCTATGAGGGCAGGGAGGGAAGTAAAATAAAGAGTGGAGTGTTAGAGAAACAAAGGAAAAAATTAATAAATAGGACTACATCAAACTTAAAAGCTTCTGCACGGCAAAAGAAACCAGCATCAAAATGAAAAGGGAACCCACTCTTTGAGAGAACATATTTGTCAATGATACATCGGATAAGGGGTTAATATCCAAAATATACAGAGTGCTCATACAGCTCATCAAAAGGAAGACAAACAATCCAATTAAAAAATGGACAGAGGACCTGCATAGACACTTCTCCAAACAGGACATACAAATGGCCAAAAGACATGAAAAAATGCTCAACATCACTAATCATCAGACAGATGCAAATTAAAATAACTATGAGATATCACCTCACACCTGCCAGAATGGCGGCCATTAACAAATCCTCAAACAACAAGTGCTGGCGAGGGTGTGGAGAAAAGGGGACTGTAGTACACTGCTGGTGGGAATGCAGACTGGTGCAGCCACTATAGAAAGCAATATGGTGTTTCCTCAAAAAATTAAAAATGGAATTACCATTTGACCCAGTGATCTCACTTCTAGGAATATATCCTAAGAAGACTGAAACACCCATCAGAAAGAATATATGTACCCCTATGTTCATAGCAGCACTATTTACAATCGATAAGATCTGGAAACAGCCCAAGTGTCCATCAATAGATAAGTGGATAAAAAAGTTGTAGTACATATACACAATGGAACACTATGCAGCTGTAAGAATGAGAGATCTCTTATCCTTTGAGATGACATGGAAGGACCTGGAGAGTATTATGCTGAGCGAAATAAGCCAGTCAGAGAAAGACAAATACCATATGATCTCACTTATTTATGGAATATCATGAACAAAATAAGCTGTCGATCAAAATAGATCCAGAGACATGGAAGTAGGGAACAGACTGACAAACCTTAGAGGGAAGGGGGTGGAGGGATGGGAAGAGACAAACCGAACAACTTATGTGCATATTTACATAACCAATGGACATAGACAATAGTTTGGGGAAAGCAGGAGGAGGGGAGCAGGGAGGAGGGGGTCAATGGGGGAAAGAAGGGGGGAACATCTGTAATACGTTCAACAACAAAGATAAAAAAAAAGAGTGGAGTGCTATGAAGTGTGAGTTCCTTGAAATTCTTCACACTGTTAAGCATTTTTCTTTCACCTCTTTGAAATTGTTGCATGAGTACTTGGACAGCAGTAGGACAGGGTAGACTGAGAGACTTGGGACAAGTGTTTAGTAGTGTGTGTGAGTATGCCTGTGTGTGCATGCTATGGAAGGTTAAGTCAGGCCACACAGAAAGTAAAAATGACAAGGCAAGTAAGTATTGGCCCATTTTCTGCGAAGATATACATCCAGAAAATTAGCTAAGGTGTTAGAGACAGGCAAGTACTTGATTTCTAGGTAGTCAAGACTCAAATTTAGGAAGTGAAAGAGCAGGCAATGGAGAACAAGAGGTCAGGAATAAAAGGTCATTAGTATCTGAGCAGTAAGTATTTAAGATCCACGCGAAGCTTCTACTCAAAGGGGAGGAGTACCATTCACAAAATAGCAATGTCTTCTAACTGGTTTGAGGTGTGACTAAGTCTGAATCTGACACTGGAGACAAAGAAATACACCTGACTGGAAAAAGTTTACTTCAAAAGCATTTATGGACAGAAAAATCGATTTTGAGTAAATCAACTGGGGAAATTTGGGGGCATTATGTCTTAAAGCAGCTCTAACTTACTAAAAGCTTACCAAGCCCTTTTGTTTTGGCCACCACAACATTAACCAGCAACAACATTGTTCTGTTCATCTTTCGTGTACACTGATTCTTAATTGGTAGTATTGAAGAGGAGTTGGAAGACTGTTGGAGTACAAGTTTTGGGTTTCTGGTTTGAGTTGCACCTTTCTTTTGGTCTTGTCTTGCTCTTGTGCTCTGCTTTTTGGGTCCTGGTGCCCAAGGGGCACAGCTAAGGAGAACCTGGGTCCTTTGTTTTTCAGAGACATGCATCCACTAGACAAGCACTTTTTTCTCTCATTATATTGACTTTTGTGGCATATCTTTGGTGGATGGTTATGCTAACAAACACTTGATTCCTTTATTGTTCTTCCAAATGCCTGAGAGTTGGGGTGGAGGGGATAGAAAAGGGGGTAGGAAGTCTCATCCTGCCGAGTCTACTTCTAGAATTCTATGGTTTTTGACACCACTCATTTGATTCTTAAATTGCTGATTGTGGTCTGACCTGAGATAAGGATTATGTCTATGAACGTTGTTGCCTGAAATTTCAAACCAGAGGAGTTGAGTGGAAAGAATACAGGGCTAGCAAACATGAAATGTGAGGTTTACGCCCAGCGGTGACACCAAGTCACTTTGAGTTATTAAGCAGGCCATGTAGCCCTTCTGTGCTTCAGTTTTGGCTGTCATTGAAAAGGCATTAAAATAGATGGTCACCAAGACGTTTTAATGACCTAAGGAAATGCTCACATAAATATAATACAAATGGAAAGCACAATTACTGATTTGATTAAGAAACTTGCCTAGTATCATCAGACTAGTAATTGCCCAGCAAAGTCTCAAGGCTAGGTCTCTCTGTTATTAAAAGTCATGGTCTTAACTACTATGAACTTTGACATCAATGTGGTGGAAACCAGAATGTTATATTTCAAAGGACATTTCATCACAGATTTTCTGACACATGGTACAATATTAGACAGCAGGGACGTTGTTTTTGCTATAGTCCACCATTGTCACATAGCTCATATCTTCAAGTACTCCGTGCCCTCGAGCACCTGATTTCTCTGTGTTAATCAAATTAATTCACTGAAAGCTGGAGAAGAGGAAGGGGAAGAATACATACAGTTTACTGTTTGGCAAGAGAAAAGATGAAACTGCTGGCTTAAAAGAAAAAAAATGCATGTTGTTTAGTCTTTTCCTGTTTGCAATGTTTCCTTCCCCTTCCTGGACAGTTTTGCCTTAGGGTAGGACATTCTTAGCACATAGAGCATTTCTTTCCTCCCAAATATAATCTAAATGCACATGATCTAACACATTGAGGCAGACAATTTTTTTGTTTTTGTTTTTTGTAATTCTCAATTACAGCTCTGTGACAACTAAAGATGGGTGTTTATTTGTAATTTGGTTCAAATGATCAGTCTAGCTCTTCAAAAGTGAAAATGAATGGAAATAAGTACAAAATTGTGATAGAGTAATGCCCGCCCCCCCCTCACCCCGCCCAGCCAAGAGTCTGTGAAACTTGTAAATAGGTTAACATACATGGGAAAAGGGAATTTTCAGATGTGATTAAGTTAAGGATTTTGAGATAGGGAGTTTATCCTGCATTATCTAGGTGGTCCAATATAATCACAAGGGTCTTTATAAGAGGGAGGCGGGAGGGTTACAATCAGAGAATGAGGCATTGGAACAGGGGTTGGGAATGATGCAGCTACAAGCCAAGGAATGCTGGTTGCCTCTAGAAGCTGGAAAAGTCAATAAACAGATTCTCTCCATGTGTCCAGAAAGAACAGCCCTGCCCACACTTTGATTTTAGGTCCATAAGATCTACTGTGAACTTCTGACCTCTAAAACCATAAGATTCGTTTGCGTTGTTTTAAGTCACTCAGTTTGTGGTAATTTGTCATAGTAGGGATAGGAAAGTAATCCACTTATGATGCATCTAGAGTTGTACATATTACAGACAGCAATTTTATGCAAAAATTTTCAAGGGAAAATATTGTATTACAGACTTTATTACTGAGGCTGTCCACCTCTTCAACCTAGAGAAAGCTTCTAAAAGTTATCATGATTGAGAAGTTTAAAGGGATGGACCAAAAATTGATAAATATTAAGTTTTGCTTTTTTAACCCAAGTTTAGACAAATCTGTTTGTCTTGGGCACATTCAGTGCATTACTGTCAAGATTATCTGTGTACAGCAGAAGTGAGAGGAGAACCAATGAGCTGAAAGATAACTCAATCAATCTGCTTCCTCTGTCTTTGCTTCAGTGCTTCATACAGGAAATCTATTGCTGTGCTAAGTTCCAGAGAAGAGTTTCTTCTGCTCCAAGTTACCAATCAGTCAAAAACACATAGAGCTGAAGGAAGGGGCCAGGAGGAAAGAGTGTGCCAATGCTGATGGGCTAAGAGGATTCAGCACGGAGAAGTCGACCAGAGAGAGACTCACCATGCCCACAGCTCCTTTCATACCTGTGTGGAGGAGAAGGACTGAGTGAAGGGCGGAAAGGAAGAGAACAGAAATGCTCTGCTTCTGGAGAACTGACCTACAGCTACTACTGATGTTGGCTGTCTTTTTAGTGGCTGGTAAGTTTGAATTGTCTTTGAAAGAGCAACAGGAGAATGACTGGTGAGAAACCTGGTCTCAGATTTTCCTGAGCTTTCTTTGCCTTTTTTATGGAGCAATGCAAGATAAATACAGTCACAGATATGGGGGGTGGGTTACTCCCAGATTTGTTTCACTTTATTATTCATATTTTCCTCTTTGTCGTACTTATTTTACTTTGTATCCTACTATAGTATACCCATCTCTGTGAGTTGACTCACTGCCCACTTCCTTATTTCCCTCTTTATTTGAATGAGGCAGAATAAATGAAATAATTTCTAGTAACAATCCAAGTCATCTGGGTTCTCTTTATCTTCTTCTCCCTTTTAAAAAATATTTAAATAATAATCCCAACCCATTTAGGTCCATATTGTTAACAGTATAAATTGGGAAAGTTTATTGCTTTTGATCACTTTCTATGACCAGGTGCTTTTTACAATGTAATATACTCAGAGTTTGGCGGTGCATCAGTGAGGTATGTCTGTATTTAATTTTAAGATGTGTGGGCTGCAAAAGACACCTTCTGTGCTAGAGGACACACTCTTCAATGTCTAGGTTCCTGTAGGTGTTATAGAGAACTTGGGACTATTGTGGGGGTGTCCTGGTTTCACTATAGAGGGTTGGTAGGAGTTGATGTGGGAGGGAGTTTTCATGTTTCATTTTTAGTAAACGGGAGCAGTGGCAAGGAAACCGTGTAGTTGGTTTTAAATTCTATAATTTGATAATTGAAAGAAGAAAAGGTATTTTTTTCTCATATGAATAACTTAAAAATATTGCCTATCTTTAGCAAAAAAAAAAAATCTGTTTTCCATATGATAATCTTACCGGTGAGCACACACAAAATAACTATACTGTACTACTGTATCTTTCTGTGCAGAATTTTCACATACTTTTTCTCCTTTGATCTGCAAAGCAACTCAGTGAAAGAGTCACGAAAGACATGTCTCCATTTTACAAAGAAAGAAACTGAGGCTTAGAGAGGTGAAATGATTTGTCCAACACTAATAGTATATAGCAGAGTAACACCTGGGCACATCTGTTAGCATCACGAAACATTTGAATAGGCAACTCTCCTCAATATTTAACCATTGTACTTTTCACTACAGGGCACCACTGTTTATAGCACTACTGAAAAAAAAGTTAAGCCAATACTGGTTATAAACTTGGTGGGATATTTACTTATTTAAAAAAGTCCAGTGATCTGAATCTTTCAGTAGTTGAGAACTTGTTGGAGATGGCTCGCACAGAAACCTGTGCAGGGCCCATCTTGTCAGAGAAGCCATTTATGTCAAGCTGCACTATGACTTGGGTAGAAAAAATATCAAGATTAAAACATTAAATAGTCAATAATAGTGTGATAACTTTGCACAATGACATTAACATACATAAATGCCAACTCACTATGTTGTACACCTGAAACTAATATAATATTGTATGCCAACTATACATTAAATAAATGAATATTTCACCCTCAAAAGATTAAAACATAATTGATAATTTTGAATTTTTATGGTTTAAAAGTTTGAATTTTAAAATGATTTCTAAACACAACTAGGGATACTACATATATAAAATATCTGAAGTCTGTGCTTATATAATTAGAAATTTATCAAAATATTTCGCCAGGCCGGTGTGGCTCAGTGGTTGAGCATCGACCCATGCATCAGGAGGCCACAGTTCGATTCCTGGTCGGGGCACATGCCCAGGTTGTGGGCCAGATCCCCAGTGGGGGGCATGCAGGAGGCGGCCAATCAATGTTCTCTCTCATCGATATTTCTATCTCTCTCTCCCTCTCCCTTCCTCTCTCTAAAATCAATAAAGAAAAAAAAATTAAAAAAAAAGAGAAAGTTATCAAAATGTTTAGAATCAAGATACAGGAAAGCAGATTATGTGCAATGATTTGGCATGATAAATTCACCATGAAATAATTTAGAATAATGAGAAGCAAGCCACTGGGCGCATGAATTTGTCTTTATTACTGGTACTGCTTTTTTAGTGATACTGCCAAACATAAACAACTCACTTTAATAATACAAGATAAATTCACAAAGGAGCAAGGGAGCTAATGACTTCAATGTAAAATATAGCATTAAAAAAATCTATTTACCTTTATTTTTACTCATTTGCTTATAAATTCAAGCAACATGGTAGTTGGTAGGCAAAGTGTATTTAGAAAATACCTGAGGGGAAAGTGTAAAACATCTTAAGTGGTCCAAACTCACAGCTCTGTGTCTGGTCTCCTTTCTTTGTATTCCCTTCACGCCACACCACTTCTTCCTCCTTAGTTTAGCCAATTCTATTCTAGTTTTTTCTTGTATTCAAATTATATTTTCCTATACCAATCAATATAGCTCTACCTTTTCTAGAAGTCACTGATGCTTAGGTTATGTATGAATTACTGAAAAGGAATTCACTGCTTTTCTTCCTTGGGCTAATTTTGACTATTTATCATTATGTTCCACTAGGGGGCAGGCAGTAACAAGGAGAGGAGATAAAATCAAGATAAGGCTGTTTGGTTGCTTCTGCAGGTTTGCAAAAGATGGAACAAGAGATTTAAAGCAATTGCAAAATCATATATGGTACTTACAAACAAAAAAAGCAATTGTGAAAAAGAAGGAGTCCTCATTAATTTCAATCCTATCTTCCATTCTTGGGTTGCGATAGTTGTGAATTTACATATTACAGTAATTTTAGGTGTGTTTTCTCTAAACATCCATGCTTAAGCAATTAATAAATTAATCAAAAGTCATTATTAAGAACACTGAGTGTGTATGGAGGGTGTGTGTATGTCTGTGTGTATGCCTAAAAGTATTAGCAAACTAAATTAAAGAAATCAAGCTAAGATGACAACTTAAGAGAACATTTTATTTATGATTTTTAAATTTATTGAGTTTTAGAGAGAGAAACATCGATTTATTGTTCTACTTATTTATGCACTCATTGGTTGATTCTTGCATGTGCCTTGACTGAAGGTCAAACCCACAACCTTGGTGTATTGGGATGCTATTCTAACTAACTGAGCTACGTGGCCAGGGCAAGAGAACATTTTAAATTAATCAGTCTTGAAGTTGTCTGTGAATCTAGTAAAAATCCAAAGATGGGAGAAATTACAGTGGGATGGAGTTGTCAAAGACTTTATGGAGGAGATGGATCTTGAGCTGGGCCTTGGATGATAGGTTTGGATCGACGTGGAAAGGTAGAGATACAAATAAGGAGGAGCAGATATGCAGCATGCACAAAGGCAAGGTGGTTTGGGGAGAGGAAGAACTCTGGCCTGATGGAATGGAGAAATAAGGAAATAAGGAAATAAGGCGGTCATAGGAAATAAGGCTGAATTTCAGGGGTCCTTGACAGCTAAACAGAGGAACTTGGATACTGTGCAGTAAGCATTGAGGAGCCATCTGTTGTTTGTGAGCAGGAAAATGATATAGAAAAGCAATATTTTTAGAGAATAATGTGGCAGCAGTGTCCCCTTCAGTGGGAGTGGCTCTTGGTAAAAATGTATTTTGCAGCAGGAGGTTTCCATTTTAGAAAGTCCTACGATTCTGTTGAGACATTGGTGGCCGAGAAGGGACATTTCTTTGCAGAGGAAGATGTTAAATTCAGTACAGGGAGGGAAGAGAACTAGGAGGAAAATTCCTATAGGTACCTGGAAATACAGCATAATTCAGGATTTGTGAATCATTCATGGAGTGGAGGGTCTCACAAAGAGAGTCCTCAAAGAGATAAAAATGGTAGAATAGGCACTAGATATTTTTGTATTTAGGTCCTAGGAGAGATAATTCTCTCTTTCCTCTCAGTAACAGAGAGCAAGATCTGAGAAGAGAAGGGAAGGGATTTTTTAACCTTAAACAAGAAGAGGAAAACTTTTGAAATTGAGGAGTAAGATGAGAAGTTAGATATAGGGATGCTAATAGGTTGAGAATAGAAATAAAGAGATGAGACAGTTCCACTGTAGATAAGTTGCCTCCCAATAAGGTCATGAGTATTTAAATTAATGATGCTAGTTAATAAAATAACTCAGTTTTCATTTGGTTTTATGTTTTATCTGAAAAATCAAACCACACAGTGACTACAATTCAGTAACCATTGATACACTTTTCCTTCTCATTATCACCAACACACATTTGTTAACTTCTGATTAGAGTTACGGAAAAGATCTGTGGTTATGAAATAGCTTTGGATGTTGTAACAAAACTCACATCAGAGTCACAATCAGTTAATTATTTCCAGGAAGAAACAACATTGCTCATGCATGAACACTGAGCAAACAATTTTGAAGTTTTTTTTTTTTTTTTTTTAGCTAGAGTTTATATACCTGTCCGTCCAAAAAATGTAGAAACAATCTTAAGAG
Source organism: Tadarida brasiliensis (assembly GCA_030848825.1). NCBI lineage: Eukaryota > Metazoa > Chordata > Mammalia > Chiroptera > Molossidae > Tadarida > Tadarida brasiliensis. The sequence goes on from CM061260.1 coordinate 69,945,725, forward strand.
CAAAATTCTATTTGTGTTTATGGGAAGCAGTATAGAAAAGTACCAGAAACTAGACTGAAAGGTGTTAGAAGCAAATCACTTTCTTTAAAAATATCTGTTCCTTTGAGTTGTTGATGCTGTTGCAGGCTCTCCAGGAATCAAATTCTGAGATAGACTTTTGAGTAGAGAGTGTTTATTAGGGAGGACAGATGGAAGAAACACCTGGAAGGAAGGACAAGTTTGGAGAGAAAGAAATCCATCTGCAGGCTTAACTGTTGATACCCTTGTCTGATCCCCATGGGGAGGTATGGAATTAACATGGTCTTAGAGAGACCCTCCATTGAGTCAACATGGCTGGGCCTTTATACCTTAATTTCAATCAGTCATTGAATGCGAGATACCCTGAGAAGGGTCTGACTTTGGGCAAAGTAACTGAGTTGATCTCTGAAGATGCTGAGAACTGAAGGCTGTCTGATGATAGTGCTCCAAGTAGTAACAGCAAAAGTTATTCCTTGAAGGAGATTCTGAGTGCATACACTGTGTCCACCAGAGCTGCTATTTCCATGCTCTTCATTCCTTCCTGAATTTCTGAGTTTGTCTGGTATTATTTCCCTTTAGCCTAAATAGTTTCTTTTATCATTATTAGTAGTGAAGGCCTGTTGGTGAGGAATTTTTTTAGTTTCCTTTTATCTAAATATGCTCCATTCTTGAAGCATATTTTTTGCATGATAAAGAATTCTGGGTTGACTTTCATTTTCAGCACCTTAAAAAGGTTCATTCACCATTTCTGATGAGAAGTCAGTAGGAACTCAAATTATTGTTTCCCCGAATATAACCTGTCATTTTTCTCTGGCTGCTTTAAAGATTTTCTCTTTATTGTTGCTTTTAGTACATATTATGTGTCTATGTATGGTCATTTTCATATTTATCCTGCTTGGGGATTACTGAAATTCTTGAATCTGTAAATTTATGCTTTTCAGAAAATTTTACGAAATTTTCCATCACTATTGCTTCAAATAAATTTTCTGCCAACTTGTCTCTATTGTTCTTCTAGAACTCAAATCACACATACGTTCAAAGAACTTTTGCTACTTCACCACTGTTCCGTATAGATACTATGTTTTTAATCTCATTTTTCTCTGTTTTATTCAGATTGGATAATTTCTATTGATATATTTCAAGTTTGCCAACAATTTCCTGTCTCATCTCCATTTCTTAGGCCCATTCAGGGAATATTTTATTTTAGATATTGTATTTTCAATTTTAGAATTTCCACTTATTTTTAAACTAGTTAAATTTTCTCTGTTGTTATTTTTTTGTGTTTTCATTCATTGTGAGCACATTTTCCTTCACATCATTGAGCATAGTTTAATATCTGATTTAAGGTCCTTGTCTGATAATTCCAACATCTGGGTCACCTTAAGTTTGGTTTACCTTTAATGCTGTTTTTTTTTTTCTCCCAAGAATGAGCCACATTTCCCTAGTTCTCTGTATATTGAGCAATTTTACTTGGGTAGTAAATATTACAACATAGAGACTCTGGATTTTGTTATATTGCTTTGTTGATCCCCCTCCCCCCAAAAAACATTTAACTTGGTTGGACTCAAATGGCTAAGTCTTTCTCTTGGACAGTGTTTGAAATCTCTGTGCTTTTACCTTTAGCTAGTTGGCTTCAGGTGTGCCCTACCATGTGTGGCTTAGAGTCAGCCAGAGAGATGTTCATAGAATGTATAACTCTTTCTTTCTCTCTCTGCCTCTCTTGATTTCTGGAGACCAAGGTTGCCCCCAAATTTGTTCTCTTGTTCTTCAGAAAAATGTGGGTTTTCTCTTAGAGTGTTATCTGTCCAGTGTGGTTCCAACTGCAGCCTTTTCTGAAACTAAAAGTGGTAGAAATGGAAAAAAATGGGAACAGACACCCTCAATCCTGAACCACTTCGTTCTTCCAAGGATTGATAGTCTTCAAGACTCTTCTTGCTTTTTTCACTCTCCAGTGGCTTCAGATAGTTGTTTTTATATTTTGTCCAGAACTTATAGTTGTTTTATGTGAAAGCTTATTTTGCTATAAAGGAAGTGGAACTTTTTTCAAATCCATGTATTTTTAATGCTATTGTGCTTTTACCAACTGATATTGATTTGGCTGGTTATGCTGTCTTTGGACATTGAGATGGAATGTATTATATTATTAAATGCCTTTTTGCTTTTTAAATTTCATCTATGCATTGAATGTTTTGGTGTTTTTCACTTCCTAAATAAAATCTCACTCCTGTTTTCCCCAATTTCTAGATTCTTATATATGGTTTTTTTGTTGGCTTTAAAGGTATATCATGAGATATAATTGTGCCCTCTTTAAGAAATTGTTTACTCTCTTTAGACAGTAATATCCTCATTTGTGAAGTAAAGGAAATGTATGAAACTATTGAGAAGTATAGAGCTTCATAAAAGAAGGAGTTTAAAAACCTTCAAATTAATCCTTTCATTTTATACATGTATAAATAAAGCTCAGGAGTGTTTAAGGAATTATTAAAGATATCACTGAACCTTTTAGTGGATGAACTGAGCTTGAAAATCCTTCACAGCACCAAAAAATCGCAGGGTAAAGAGATATGGCAAGTTTTGTCGGAAAAATCTATGATTTTTAGATGTGATGCACTTGAAATGGAAAGAAATAGCAGCTATAGGGTTGAGATCCTTGTTTAGGAAAATTAAGTCAAAGTTAAATGTAGGTCAGTTGTTCTGTTAGTCAATAAGTAGGTGAGTGTCTGTCATGTGTCAGACACTGTGCTTCATGCATGGGGCACTTGAACAAGACTGACATAGATCCTGCTCTCATGGAGCTTAGAATCTGCTAAGAAAGATACAAAATAATCATTGCAAATAATTAAATCATGCATATTGTGTAAGGAGAAATAGAGGGTGACATAGAAATGTGTAATTGGTATATCTAATCTGCTCTGAGGGCTAAAGGAAGACTTCCCTATGGAAGTGATGTTTAAGATCAAGATGAACAGAAAACAGCTAGCAAGAAGAGTTGGGGAGATGAACATTCCCGACAGGTCAAACAGCCCTTATGAAGGGCAGAGAGAGTTAAATTGTGATTGAAGTGGTAAAACAAGGAGAAATCCACTGTGTAGAGGCCTAGTTGAAGTTCTGGAGGTGGAGAAGAATAATGAAAGAAGATATAAAGAGAAGGAAGAGCAGGAGAGACTTTGGGGGAATACTACACTAAGATGCCTGAGGAAACAGGCAGGCTTGAAGAAAGGAGACAAACAGGGAAAAGGATAGGGTAGTGGTGGTTGTGAAGGAAGGGTTTTAGGAGAGGAAAGTGTTTAATAGCATCAGAATGTGTCGAGGAATCCAGGAGAAAAGCACTGGAGAAAGACAGAAAGTTTGACTATCCTCCTTCAAATTTGTGGTTTGAATGGAAGGGTGTAGGAGCCACAGATTGCTGGTATCAAGGAGAGAGCGGGTGGGGAGGAACTTGAGGCTGTGGGCACAGACCACTCATTCTGTAAGTTTGATAGGAAAGAAAGGACAAAGGACAGCTAGAAGGAGAAAGCAGCATCTATTGTTTTCACCTCTCAACACAGGGGAAACCTGAGCGTGTTCAAAGAGTTTCACTTGAGACCATTCAGTGATTTGGTAAGGGTATTTTTCCAAACTGGGTGTGTACATATGTAGCTTTAAATTGTTTAGTAATTTCTCTTTTTGTCCTTGCCATTTTGTTAATTTACCATGAAGTGTTATCTTTTTCTAATGGTTTATCTATTACACAATATAAGAATATCTAATTATATGATGCATTTTGTAGTATTGACAACTTTTTGAAAAGATATTCAAATAGTAAATATTGGTAGATTCAAAATAATGAAATCTAGTTATTTTTATTCTCCAGAAAATCATTCTATATTATCCTTTATTGACTCCCTCCCCAGGGGTTGTTTTAAACCAGTAATTTAGGCGGGTTGATAGATAGAGTTGCCTGTAGGGCCTATTGTACTGTGGTGCCAGCTCAAGCCTATTTAATTGGACTTTTCAGAGTCTAGAGTCTGGGCATCTGGACTTCCACAAATCTTTACAGATGATTCTAGTGCGAGCCAGGGTTAAGAACAGTGTTCTAGGTCTTTCTTTATCACCCAAACTGTTCCTGTTGTTTCTTATACTCAACACATGGTTGCTCACCTTCTGATTTATCCATCATCCAATGTGGACATTTTTAATTCCCCCAGATGATGAGATTTCTTAGGGCAGAGCCTTGCCTCATTCACCCTACTGTTCCTGAAGCTCTGCACAGCTACCTGCTGCTGAGTAGGTTCACTCAGAAAATGTTTGTTAACCTGAACTTCTTCAAAATGTCTGTTGTGTCTGTAACCACTGTTTTCCTTTCTGCTCCTCTCTTGGAGACGAAGTGGTCAGTCTTTTCAAAAGCAAACGTCCACTTTGCTTTTGTCTCATCTTCTCCCAGCACTTCTAGGGTCCTGCTTTACCAGTTAGCCCCCTTCACTCTTGTAACTGAGCTCGCCCTCTTTCTATCTGCAAATATTCTGTGTTCTATATTCTTAAATGCCCTCTCAGTCTTCATAATTTCATCTTTGTTCCACCTCCTTCAGGCTTTACATGAAAGGAAAAAGCCATTGTCTCATTCTCCAACACTTCCTAGATCAAAATTCCTGAAAGAGTAAATCTACGTTTGTGGACAACTGCTTCTGCTTCGCTCCTTGTAACCTGGTTTTGGTCCTCTCTTGGTACTAACATCACTCTTTCACAGTTGCTAAAGGTCTCTGACCACCTTCTTGTTAGCAAATAATAAAACTTCTTAAATCTTACTTTAAGACTTTTCTTACATGATTATACCTGTCCTAAAATTTCCTCTTTCCCTGGTTTAAGGACCTGCATTTACTTTCTATGTTTTTCATCAGTTTTGCTCATGCCATTTTCTCCAAAAGATTCCTAATTTTAAATGTTTTCAAGATTCTGGTTTTGTTTTTTTCCTCTAATCTCCACATCAGAGAGTGCAATTTGGCAGCCCATGGGCTAGATCTGGCTTGCAGACACTTTTAGTTGACTCATTAATATATATTTTTAAAATCCTCACCCGAGGATATTTTTCCATTTATCTTCAGATAGAATGGGAGGGGGAAAGAGAGAGAGAGAGAGAGAGAGAGAGAGAGAGAGAGAGAAACATTGATGTAAGAGAGACGACCAGGGCTGGGAACCAAACTGAACCGAGGTACGTGCCCCTGAATGGAATCAAACCCAAGACTTTTTGGTCCCCAGGCCGACGCTCTAACCACTGAGCCAAACTGGTCAGGGCAACTCATTAATATTTTTAAAAATTTGAATTAGTTGCTAATATTTTTAAATTGGGAGATTTTACCCCAACTGACTTAGTTTCTAGGGTTGCTGTGAGGATTGAGTTAAAGGATATATTTAAAGCACTTAGCACTGTGTCTTAATTTTGCAAAGAGTCAAAAAATGGTACCTTAATTATCATTTTGTGGTTTTCAAAGCACTTTCATAGATATTATTTCATAATATTTAATTAGCCTCTAGAGATTGACTTTTTAGTTATTTACAGTTTTTTGGAATGAAAAATGATGCTGAAATTAATATCCTAGTACATATATCTTTGCATATTTTATATATATATATATATATATATTCACCATCTATCCATTAAATACCTTGACCCTTGTTATCACTGATACACATTTGTACAAAAGAATCTGTCTCCAACAATTAATTTTGGGTTATGTGATAGTAACTGCCTAAATAAATAAGTAAATAAATAACCCACCAGAAAACAAAAACCAAAAAATATCTAGCCCAATAGTATGGCTTTTATTAGCTCTGTGTCCTAACAAACTGATACAGACTTTGTGATTGTCTTCAGAAAAAAAAATTAGGGCCAGAAATATGGTTTTTATTAGCACTATGTCCTAACCAACCGATACAGACTCTGTGATTATATTGCTTTGGAAATGAAGATCAAATTTATTATTTATCATAATTCTTATTTTTTTCTAAATTTTATCCATCCACTGATCATTATTGAATTCTTGTGTTTTAGAACTTGTTACTTTTATTAAACATTTCTCCTTTTTGTAAACGAGTTGGGTGTTTTATTTCTCTGAAGAGTATAATTATCATTACTAGCTAAGTCACACTTCAACACATATTAGTCTAATCTCTTGTCAGTCTTTCATATCTTTTGCCCATTTTTTTCAATTAGGTTGTCCATCTCTTTTTCGTAATTGATTTATATGTTTTCTGTATATTTTTTTTGGAGGAAAGCATATCATAACTGTTATGAATATTCCACAAATTTTTGCTTGTCAACATTATTGCCCTACAAAAGTTTGTAATTCTTTGTACAGTCAAATTTCTCCGTATTTGTCTTTGCAGTTTTTATGTTTTGTATCAGGGTTGCAAAGGTTTCTTCACTTCAGATGACATCTGTCCCCATTTTCCTGGGGCTTTTCTGGTTTCCAGGACACTGAATGTCCTGTGTCCCAAGAAACCTCCGAGTGCCAAACCAGAATGTTATCACTTTATCTAGTGTTAAAAAAAAATTTACCTATATTTTTTCTGGTACTTATTTACTTATTTATTTATATTTAAATCTTTGATTCATTATGTTATTTTTATGTAAGAAATGAGACAGGAATCTTTAAAAAAATTTTTTTTTCCAGATGGCTAGCTAGATCTTCTAATACCACCTATCAAGCATATAAATAATAATCCTTTCTGCCGCTTATGAATTTGAATGATCACTTTCATAAAATACTAAATGTATATATGTGTAGATGAAGCAGCCGAGGTTCAGAAAGTAATCCATTCAAGATTTCAGAGGTAATAAATGGAAGAGCCAAAATGTCAATTTTCTTACTCTAAAAATTTTGGTGCTTTTTTCTATTTTTGTCTCTGCTGAAACTTTGGGTTTCCAACCAATATTTTGTTTACTGAACACCTAATTAGGTGTTGTCTGCTACTAAATTAATGTCTTTCAAAATATAAATTACTTTCATAAGTTAAAGTGTAAGAACATGAAATCTATGCCGTGATACCAGGATTCGTTTTTGACACTGTTATGTTTAAAAAGTAAGTATTAATTGTGTTTCTTTGTATTTATTATTTTAGCTTTTTATATTAACATAAATAATATATATTGCAGGATGTATGATATTCATATATTTCAAAGAATAATTATACAGTGAATATCTATGTAAATTAAAAAATAAACTATTACCATTTCTCCCCCGATTATACCCTCAACCTTTGCTCTAAAGATAGCTATTATCTTTTGGGACCATCATTCTCTCTGGGAGATAATCATTCCCCATTTTTCTTTATGATTTACCATGTATGTATGCAGTCCCTAACAATAAAATTTATTTTGACTTTTTTGGTATTGTTTATAAATGAAATCATATTGTGTATATTACTTTATAACTTTTTATTTACTCAGTATTATGTTTGAGATTTATCCATGTTTAAGTTATAGTTGTAGTTCATTAATATAAATAATTTTTATCCTAGTATTTCAGATGTTTGCAAAATAGTTTTTTTCGCTGGGAAATTCTGGCTCAGAAATAACAAACATGATTTAAAATGCTCTAATATATGTGCTAGATCTTCACTCAAGTGCCATAAGAATGAAAACTAATAGTGAGTAATTGATCATCTTAGAAGGCAGAAAAGAAAACATTTTCTTTACTTTCAATATGGATCGTCAAATTAATGTGTTAGTCTTCTGGTAGCTTTAGTAAGAAAAAAGATCACATGTGCCCCTTATTCCAACTGAAAGTCCCGTTTGCAAAATTCCCGTTAGAAAAGAACAGAATTTAGGGGAAATTGGTGATGCTTTCAGTTATTTCTACAGGGTGATACTACTTTTTACTTACATAACAGAAATAAAATGACAGATTAGGCTCCCTTCCCCAAAAGTTACAAAGTTCGTGGATATTCTGGCTATCATAGATTTCCACTAGTTCCCAGATCACTATGTGAAAACCACTGCATTAGAGGCAGAAATAGAATTAGCCTATCTACATTACAATTCATCTTATTTTCAGGACCTCTGAAAAAGGAGACAACTCATTTCCACAATGTCTTGCTTGAATCCATTCATAACTCTGAAAACTTTCAGGAAATAATACTTTTATGTTTCCCCTACGTCAACAATATGCAGTTGTAAAAAAAAAAAAAATGCCGTGCAAACATTCACTAACTAAAATGCTAAGGTTGAGATTGTAAGCTTTCTGGAGCCAGAAATTTACAGTGAAGTTTTCTGCACTGTATTGACTTTTACCACACTGGTGATTAGAAAAAGTCATGTGCTCAGTGTAGCTAAATAAAGGTTGTAATGTAATTTGAATTTCCGGGTCTTGGTGTGATTAAGCTCTCAGCCTCAAAGTTGCATTCATTTAAAATAAAACCTCGAATCTTTAGCAGAGATGTACTGCTTCATTTTTACTGGGTTTAAAAGTTGTTTGTAATGTTTTGAAAAACTTTCACTAGTTATTCCTTAATTGTTGAGTGGGAATGATCATCTGTGTTTTGTAAAGGGCAGAACTAGAATGTATAAATTCATTTGATTATCTAAAATGATTCAGGAAAGAAGAAGTAAAGCAAGAAGTAAAACTCATATTTCTCATATTTTCCAGCCATTGCTTAATCCATAATGGTCCGGCTCTGTATTTTTTGTTATAACTTACACAGTTTTGAAGTTTGAAATCTTGGAACACCAAATTAAGAATGACATGATTCTATTATTTGTTTTTCCTGATGTAAAATATCAAGATATTTCCACAGATTTCAATGTATTGAAATGGATTTCAATGTATTCTGTGTCATTTTTAAAAGTAGTAAGTTCATTAAATGTTAAATGAAATACAGATGAGAAATAAAGATGTGAAGGCCATAATAAGCAATAAGAATGACTTCTAATTAGTTCAGTACCGGCGTAGAAGCCTCAGGTCCTGGAGAGAAACAGAAACAGAAATGTAAAAATAAAACTATTCCACATTATTCTCTTTAACAGCTATATGGTCACCTTATTAGAGCATAGCCAACTATTTTATGCTACAGTTTTGCCCCAATTTAAGGATTCTTTTAGCTTAGAATTCATTTATCAGACTCTTTTCTCCTTTGTTTGTCTCTCCCCCAAACATGAATGAAAGGGCAGGAAAGCTTTAACTTTTTTGTTTCCCATCTCTATGCATTAGAAATAATAAATAAATCTAAGCAAATATACTAGCGCTTAAGGTATGGCATAATCTAGGCTCTATTTCAGTTCAAAAGAGTTTCTGAATTAGGGATGTTATTGGGAATGGTGAAATTTCAGAAATGCCTATCTCTAACTTTTTAGTCAGTAGAGCACAGCAGAGCACAGGATATTATAATAGCTAAAAACTGTTTAACATCACAAGAAAAGCATGTGCTATTCCGAGAGCATTTTTCCCCTTGCTGGAGGAAGCCTTGGGAGTATGGGTTTGCACAGTCATGCCTAGACAATGTCTGTTGCGTGGGTGCTCTATGATTGCTCAGGCATATGACAGTGATGATTTGGGAAAGGAAACTTCTGGTGCTCAAAGTGAGTAAGAGGTTTCATTAGTAGTAAAATCACAAAACATTCTTACTTCTGATGATGATTTTGACTTAGATGGGAAAGTTTTTTTTTTCAATGTTAAGGGTTTTTGGTTTGTATTTTGTTTTGTGTTTATGTGTGGGTGCATGTTCGCCAACTCTTTCAATTTCTGTTGATTTGGATAGTGTATTTATCCTGGTGTATTTCTTAGGATCCAAACTTTGGTTTCTACTCACTGCAATAAGATCTTCTTTCGTAAGAATAATTGGGCAACTGGAACAGCTTACAAGCTGGGTGGCCATGGCCAAATTGTTTCATCTCTATGAGTCTACATTTCTTTATCTGTAAAGTGAAGCTAATGATACCTGTCAGAATGGAGAGACTGAAATAAAAAAACATATGCAAATTACCAAAAATCTGAACCTAGTTTAAGTGCTCAAAATTATTGTTTTAAAAGAATGTTTTATTAAAGAAAATGACAGCCCAAAGGGGCACTGGATTAAAATTTTTCTCCATAAAAACGCTGTGCATTAAATTTTACCCTAGAATGTTTCTGTTTGCTGGTCAGATACACTCACATTAGATGCCCCAGAAGTGTATCGCATCATTGTGAACTCTTTCTGGGAGTTTTGTGCCTTCCACAGTTCGAGCCGCTGACATCCAGACTCCACTCTAATCACACTTCTAATTTTTCTTACTTTATTCCAATACAGAACTATTTGTAGTTCTTTGAAAATCCCATGTGACTTGTGCCTTCTTCTAAATGCTATACTTTCTGTGTGTAATTTTCTTTCTCCTTCCATTTTCCTGGAGCCCTGGCCGATTTGGCTCAGTGGTTAGAGCATCGGCCTTTGGACCAGAGAGTCCCAGGTTTGGTTCCCGCTAAGGGCACGTACCTCGGTTGCAGTTTGTCCCCGGCCCCAGTTGGGGTCGTGTGGGTGGCAACCACTCGATGTGTCTCTCTCACATCGATGTTTCTCTCTCTGTCTTCCTCTCTCTCTCCCTCCCACTCTGTCTGAAGATAAATGCAAAAAATGTCCTTGGGTGAGGATAAAAAACAACAACAAAATCTCCATCTTCCTGGAAAACTTCTCACCTACTAAGATCTAGTTCAAATATCATCTATTGTAGGGGGTCTTTCCTAAACTCTCACCCCTGCTTTCTTAGATGAAACTTCTTTTTAACTTCTGGACACTATGCATACTTCTATCATTACATTGAAAACTTTATATTATACTGCTTTACATAGCCGCTTCCTCATCTGGACCTTAAGCTCTTGGAGAGAAGAGGTATTGTTTATTATAGTGTTTCTATGCCTAGCAAGTACTTTGCCAGTAGTTGCTGCTCAAAATATGTTTATAGCAATTCCCAGTTAGAGTTTACCTTATGAAATCTGAAGTTAATAGATAGTTGTTCACATAATGTGATTTTAACAATGTTGAGGAAAATCCTTTTGTTCCATACCAGCATCTAATCAACATAGCACTTCTAAACTTTCTCTGCCTAGTCACTGGTTCTTAAAGAGTCTGTAACAGCCAGACTGGTGTGGCTCAGTGGATAGAGTTTCGTCCCATGGTCTGAGAGGTCTCAGTTCAATTTCTGGTCAGGGCACGTGCCCAGGTTGTGGGCTCAATCCCCAGTGGGGGGCATGCTTCTCTCTCACATTGATGTTTCTATCTCTCCCTTCCTCTCTCTAAAAAAATCAATAAAAACATATTTTAATAAAAGAGTTTGTAACAGATAGTAAAACCCTTTCTTCTACAGAGATAAATTAAATGCATATAAGCCTGGGAGAAGAAATACTTTGATTTGAATGTCAAGGCAGGAAGTAGTGAGAGGCATTCTGGGCCTAAAGTAGGAGTTTAACAAACAGGCAGGAAGATCACGTCAAAAGTTCATATTGGGGCACATTTTTTTTTTGAGACTTTTGTTTGACTGTCATAATTTGTATTTTCATTGGCAACTGCAATTCAAAGATGGCTTCAAGAATGTGAAAAAATATGTGGTTTTCAGAAATGCTAATATATATTTCTCTCTTTACTCCATTTCAGAGTGCGTAAGTACAGGAGTGGAAGGTCTTGTCACATCAAGCAACTCAACACAGCAAATGGGTAAGGACAATTGCAGTTTGGGTAATGCTCATTTTTTAATGATAATTCTAATAGGAGAGTGCTTGATGCTTGTATGGTTTTTACATTTTAGGATTTTGAATCATTGCGTATGCATTTATAGACTGTATTGTCTATAAAATACTGTGTGCTCTGGCCTGGTGGCTCAGTTGGTTGGAGGGTTGTCCTGTACACCAAAAGGTTCTGGGTTTGATTCTGGTCAGGGCACATTTCTAGGTTGCTGGTTCAATCCCTGGTTGGGGTTTGTCTCTGACATCGATGTCTCTTTCTTTTCTCTCCCTTCCTCTCTCTCTAAAAACTCAATAAAAAACATCTTCAGGTAAGGATTAAAAAAAAAAGTATTGCTTATGTTCAAGATTGCTGGTAAATTTTTCATTCTGAAATTATTTCTGTGCTTATTTAGTACCATTTCAAAATGTGATCACTAAACAAAACAACTTAAAAATATTTTTTCATTCAATTTTTAAAACATGAGTTATGCTTGGCCAGTGTGGCTCAGTGGATTGAGCATTGTCCCATGGACTGAGAGGTCCCAGTTCGATTCCCAGTCAGGGCACATGCCCGGGTTGCAGGCTCAATCCCCAGTGGGGGGTGTGCAGGAGGCAGCTGATGGATGTTTCTCTCTCACATCAATGTTTCTATCTCTATCTCTCCCTTCCTCTCTTTCTAAAAAAATCAATAAAAACATATTTAAGAAAAAGTTTTAAAAAACCCATGAGTTATTACTCTAAAAAACTTAAAAAAAAAAAGGTCTTAGTAGATGTTAGTAATTTATTTTCTGTGCCCCACCTACCAGACCTGAGATCTCTCAAACTTTTGTTTGCCAATATAGTAAACTTTTTCCTTGTATTTTAAAATGTTATTTTTGCAATATGTTACATTAAGCATTTCATGGAAAAATAATTCCAGTGACTTCAGAATTCAGTCTTGAACTCAATAAATGGCCTTTTAAATTATATTTAATTATTCACTATCTAGAAAAATTACAGAATAAACTATATTTATAGTCAACAACAGAATAAAATAAGTAAAATAACTATATGAAGCATAAATCTTGGGACTAGGTATAATGCATGAGTGTAGTGGGTTGGATGGTGGCCCCCAAAATATATGTCCACTGGGAACCTGTGAATGTCACTGTATTTGGAAAAATAATCTTTGAAGAAGTAATTAAGTTAAGGCTCCTGAGATGTGATCATTCTGAATCAGAGTGGGCCCAAAAACCAATGGCCAGTGTCCTTAGAAGAGAAGGCACAGGAAAGATGGAGGTAGAAATTGAAATAACACATCCACAAGCCGAGGAATACCAAGGTTTTTTTGCAGTGACCCAAAACTGAAAGAAGCAAGGAAGGATTCCTTGATATCAGACTTCTGGCTTGCAGAAATATGAAAGAATAAATTTGTGTTGTTTTAAATGATCAAGTTTGTGGTTATATATATTAAGGCAGCCCAAGAAAATGAATATAAGGAGTAATTAAGTTACTTTTATATTATAAATATGTTTTAGAAAACACGTCACATTTGTTTTAGTCTATATATATATGTACATTGTGAAATAGTTCAATTTAGACTTCTGATGTCAATAATGTAAAACTATAGTCTTTCTAAATTTAAAAGAAAATTTGGTTTCATAGGAAGAAATTTAAAAAAGAACACAGGAGCATTGATCAGAAACTTTAAATGTCTGCTGTACTACTTTGGTACTGTATACAAAGATTCAAACAAGACAGCAAGAAGGACACTTTCTATTTTCAGTGAAGTCATGATACTTGATATGAAATTTGCGTTCTATAGCAACTAGCTGCCAATCAAGACAATAAAACTGAAAGACTCATATATTAACAATTAATGAAGTTTCAAAAGCATATCCAACATTATAAAAATAATCAGAGGGATATTTGTGAAAATAAGCATGATTTTTTTTCTCTTCTAAAAACAGCAATTTTTGCACACTTAAGAGTACATTTCAACTTGTGATTTTTGTCTCTGGTATGAGAAGTTGCAAGTTGAAAGAAAATTTATTGATTTTCTTTCTCAGGGTATTCTTTGGAAGGAGGTGGATTTTGATTGGCTATAGGAGGATTTGGTATCTAGTTTGCAAAGTGGATTTCTCCATGGGTCTCCATTCACTGGAAAACCTTTACTAAGTAGGTCTCTTCCACATTCCAGCCCACTGGAGATCATTGAAACTCAAAATGCTTGAAGACTTCATTCAAATCAATTATGAAGGCACCACTTAATGCAAGACCAGCCTCTTCTAACAGAATCCTGTTAGTTTCTAGGCACTTATTTAGTTATATCTGCTAAGAACATAATGTGGCCAAATTGCCAATATTCCCAGACAAATTTGCTAAAATGAGAATCCATTGAAGTGACTCATATATTAACTTAAGAGTTTAGAGTATGAAAAATATTTTCTTTGTCACTAAAGTAACAATTTCCATGGGGCATATGAAGTAAAATCCAAAGGACAGAAGAAAAGCTTTTAAATATTCCTTTAAAGACATTAATCAAGGCTGAGTTTTTGAACTTTTCATTGACAAAAGCCTATACCTTTAAAACAGAGAGAAGGTTTTAGGGCTGTAAAGGCCAAAACATCACAAGAGAAAACCCTCACCTGCTAAAGTAATCTTTGCCTATCATGGTTGCCATTTCTTGGTCACCAGACAGCTACCTTAGCTTGGAATGGAGCAGGGCACATTGTCATTTTCTTTTTGTCAGAATCCTATGGGTGCTCTTGATACTTGGCACGCTTCACTTATGGTAAGGGGAGGAAGGATGGAAGGGAGGACGATAGGAAGGAAGGAAGGAAGGAAGGAAGGAAGGAAGGAAGGAAGGAAGGAAGGAAGGGAGGGAGGGAGGGAGGGAGGGAAGGAGGGAGGGAGGGAGGGAGGGAGGGAGGAAGGAAGGAAGGAAGGAAGGAAGAAAAAAAAGGAAGGAAAGTTACTAGTTATGGTAAAAACAGAATAGGAAATTTAATTAATTAGAAGGCGAACCTGAAGTTCTTAGTAGAGATTTAGTTTATGTTTAAAAGGCAAAGTAAGCAGAAGAAAACAGAATACTTAATAGGAGTTTATTGTTTTAAATTGTGATAAATGTAAAAAATTAGAATAAACAAAACACCATACTTTAAATCAAGAATCAGAAAACTATGGCCCACGGGAAAAATGCAGCCAGCCACAAAGCATGGGGAAAAGGGGGACACCTGCAATTATGTCAACATTAAAATTTTTAATTAAAAAAATGTAAATAAAATTTCATTGGAACAAGGCCACATCCATCAGTTTAAGTATTATATATGTCTACTTTCTTTTATTTTCATTTTATTTTTTAATTTTTGTTACAGATCTTTCTTCTTTCCTTCCCATTGACCCTCTCCTCCCAATCCACCCCCATCATTGTTGTCTATGTCCATGGTTATGCATATCTGCACATAAGTTCTGTGGTTTATCTCTTCCCTCCCCACCCTATCTCCCTCTTCTGAGTTTTGTCAGTCTGTACCCTACTTCTATGTCTCTGGGTCTATTTTATTCATCAGCTTGTTTTGTTCATTATATTCCACAAATAAGTGAGATCATGTGATATTTGTCTCTCTCTGATTGGCTTGTTTCATTTAGGATAATACTCTCCAGGTCCCTCCATGTGTTCCTCTCTCTCTCTCTCTCCATTTCTTCTTCTTACAGCAGTCCCTTTAGCATTTCTTGAAGTGCTGGTTTGGAGGTGGTAAATTCCTTCAGCTTTTTTTTTTGTCTGTGAAGCTCTTTATTTCACCTTCAATTTTGAATGATAGCCTTGCTGGATAGAATAGTCTTGGATTCAGACCCTTTCCTTTCATTACTTTGTATACTTCATGCCACTCCCTTCTGGCCTGCAGTGTTTCTATTGAGAAATCAGCTGACAGTCTAATGGGAGCTCCCTTGTAGGTAACTTTCTGTCTCTCTCTTGCTTCCTTTAAGATTCTTCCTTTGTCTTTAACGTTTGCCATTTTAATTATGATGTGTCTAGTTGTGGGTCTTTTTGGGTTCATCTTATTTGGGACTCTGTGTTTCCTGGACTTGTGTGACTTTTTCCTTCACCAGATTAGGGGAGTTTTCTGTCATTATTTCTTCAAACAGGTTCTCTATTTCTTTCTCTGTTTCTTCTCCTTCCGGTACCCCTATGATGCGAATGTTGTTACATTTTGTATTGTCCCAAAGCTCCCTTAAACTCTCCTCCTGCTTTTTAATTTTTTTCCCCATTTGTTGCTCTATTTGGGTGTTTTTTTCTACTTTGTCTTCTAACTCGCTGATTCAGTCTTCAGCTTCTTCTAATCTACCATTGAATCCTTCTGCGGTATGTTTCATATCAGCTATGTCATTCTTTATCCTTTTGATTTTTATTCATAGCTTCTACCTCTTTTTTAAGCTGATGTAGTCCCACTGAGCTCTTTATAATTCTCATTAAGTTGCTTGTAGTTCTCACTAAATTGTTTGAGCACCCTTAAAATCATTGCTTTGAATTCTTTATCTGAGAAATTGCTTTCTTCCATTTCATATAGTTCCTTTTCTGGTGATTCCTCCTTTTTTTTCATTTGGGTGTTGTTTCTTTGTCTTACCATTTTAGCAGTCTGGTAGTTCTAGACCTGGTGAGGGATGTTGGGATGTGTAGGCAGATTGGTGTGTATACAATAAGGCTGCTGTGCCTCCCAGATTGTTTTGGTGTGTGGCGCCTCCTGTCTGCTGTGGGTCCTGGAGGATTGACAACTGGTGGCTGGTATTGGTCTGTCATGATAGACACTGCTAGGGTACATGGGTCCAGCTGGTGCATTGCTGGTGTGCGTGGGTCCTGCTGGTTTGCTGCTGGGGTGTGCTGCTGCCTAGTGAGGCTCAGCTCCTGATCAGTTGCTGCTGATGCTGCTGGGGGCGAGTGTCAGCTCCCAGTTTGTGCTGCTAGTGCTGCTGCTGTTGCTAGGGGGTGCTCTCAGCTCCCACTCCTCTGCTGCTGTTGGGGGCTGAGGATACTCAGCTCCTGGGACTTTGCTGCTGCTGGGGGAGGTGCTCTACTCCAAATCCACTGCTGCAGTTGTCAGGGGTGGGTTTCGGCTGCCCAAGCCTTGCTGCTGCTTGGGCTAGGGCACCACTCCCGATCATATACGGCTGTTTTCTTGATGCAACAGCAGAGATGAACACTTACAACAGAGACTGCAAGGACTGCAAAGCCTTAAAAATTTACTTCTTGGTCCTTTATGGAAATATTTGCAGATCCTGATCTTTCTCTTTCAGTACTCCCACTCCACCTTACTTACACCCCTTACTCCCAATAAAACTTAAAATTTTTCTCTTGATGTTTCCAAATGGAAACTCCATCAATACCATAATAAAAAGTAGCCACATCCTAAATTTTCTTCCATTACAAACACACAGTCTTGGTTGGTGGTGAATTTGACAATGGATGAAACTGACAGACCCCAGAACCCTTGGAAGCTGGGTGTGGTAGGATGGGAGAGGTTTGGAAAGGCTAAACTATATTTTGTGCTATGGATTTTAGAGCTTTAGAATCTAGAATATCCAAGTCGTAGCTTGATCTGGGTACGCCCTCTGAGGTCAACTCTGACTTCTTATCTGTTTCTGGAATAGATTCTTGAGCCTAATATAAACTAAATGTAATAGTTAGAATCTCATTCTTTGTCTTCCTTCCATTCCAAGCCAATAACAGCAGCCTAGGAAAGCCAAATTATTTCAGAGGCCTGTTTGCTATTCATTTCTAAGACCTTTACAATTTCTTTGTTTATGTTTACATGTGGTAGAACTGGGTAAAAAATTAGAATGGGGAGCAAGAGTATATTTTTATAGGCAGAGCACTGATAAATGCTTATTGAATGGTTAAACCCAGAAGAAGATCATTTTTAGGCCCTTAAATCATAAGAAATACCTTTTAAATCATTGTTGTTTTTAAAAAACAATGCTACAAAACAGTTTTTCAGAATTCAAACTTGAAGTAGATTAGGACTACTTTGATTTTCAGAAACTCTGTAAAACCCGAAGGAAGGAATGCATGGGTGTCACAGGAACTGTGGAATTAGAAATCTGAGCTAGATGAATATAGTCACTGCTCTCTCACCACCACCTCCAGCCTACTCTGCTTCTGTTTACGACTTCCCCAGGTAGATGTATTAGTTAGGATTTCTTAGAGAAACAGAACAACAGGAGTGTGTGTGTGTGTGTGTGTGTGTGTGTGTGTGTGTGTGTGTATATGTAGAGAGAGAGAGAGAGAGAGAGAGAGAGAAAGAAAGATTTATTTTAAAGAATTGACTCATGTGATTATAGAAGCTTGGCAAGTCCAAAATCTGTAGAGTGGGCCAGCAGCCTAGAGACCCAGCAAAGTGTTGCACTTCAAGTCTGAAGGCAGTCTGCTGACAGAATTCCCTTTCCTAGGAGGTCAGTCTTTTTTTATTAAGGCCTTCAACGGATTGGATGAGTCCCACCCACATTATGGAGACTAATTTATTCTACTCAATGTCTACTGATTTAAATGTCATTCTCATCTGAAAAAATGTCTTCACAGAAACATGTAGAATAATGTTTGACTCAATAGCTGGGAACTGCTGCCTAGACAAGTTGACATAAGATCAACCATCACAGTAAATGGGGGAAGAAGAAGAATTAACTATTCTCAGTTCTGGTACCAAAATTCTCAAGAAAGTACCCTGATTTGTCCAGCTGGGGAGGTGTCCACCACTGAACCAAACAACTTTAATCAGGGATGGCATCTGGAGAAAGGATTGTAATCAGCCCAGCTCACATAAGGTGCCTATGATGGGCCAATCCACTGTGGCTAGGGAAGGGGTGGAGGCAGGGTTACCTCATACAAAATAGTAGTCAAGACCAAAACAAGGTGTCTCATAAATGGGAAATCATTGATTAATAGCTTATGAATGTAATTTTCAAACATTAACATATTTTCCACTTAATGATAGAATAAATCATTTGTTTTGTAAGGATTTTTAAAAAAAATTATTTATTTTTTTAATCTTCACCTGAGGATATGTTCCCATTGATTTTAGAGAGGGAGGAAGGGAAAGAGAGAAACATCAATGCAAGAGAGAAACATTAATTGGTTGCCTCCTGTACATAACCAAAACCCGCAACCTAGGTATGTGTTCTGACTAGGAATAGAACTCGCAACTTTTTGGTGTAAGGAACAACACTCCAACCAACTGAGCAACCCAGCCAGGGCTGTTTTGAAAGGCTTTTAATATAGTTTAGTTATGGTTAACTGATTTTCTATCATGTTGTACATATGTTTTTGTGGATATGGCGGCTTCCTTCTTTTAAGCACCTAAAATTGATTTCATCTACTTTTCTCTGAATATTTTTCTAGCTTTACTTGTGGATGGAAAGCAGAACCATTCAAAGCCTCCTCCACAAGGTAATATACTTCTTTTTATTGTTTTTCCTAAGAGGCCAGTACTGAAGAAATGGAGTGTCGAACTTCCTTAGAAACATAGTTGATGGTCTGGCCTGAGGGTCAGCCTTGTGCCCAGCTGAAGAGTATGGTGATCTCAGTACTGTGCTGTGAAGGACCCTGAATGACCCTGCCCCTCCTTTCCCAAAGCAGTTGAATTCCATTTAAAAATTATGGAGCTTTCTCTACAGGCTTTACAGGGAACAGAAAATGAGCAAGATGAGCAAGACTATGACAGAGCCCTCAGGGAGCTCAGTTTTGTGGGGGCACACAGATGTGAGCACAGCTGTCACATCAAGTGCACCAGGAATCTAGAGGAGGGAGCTATTAGCACCAAGGCTCAGAGAAGGGGAGGCATCACGTGTACTGGGTCTTAGAGGAAGAGGAGTATTATAGTAGACAAAGGACGTTGTGTAGGGCCTACCTGACCACAGGAACAATGTGAAGGAAGACATAGAAATGCAGGTGTGCTTGGTGTTTTATTCCTGAAGTGTGGGAGCAATGTGGGGAGTGACTAGACTGCGAAGGTGAATCCATTTGAAAAGAGGATTTTCAAAGCCAATACACAGGCATTTTAATGTTTTCTTCAGGCAGTGAGAGATCTCCAAAGTGTCTTAGAGTTGAGTGAATCACATCTGTGTTATAGAATGATGTACCTGGTTGCAATGTAAGGTATGAATGGAAGACAGGAGAGTTCTGAGACTGAGACAGAGGTTAGGAGACTTTTGAAGTATCTAGGTGGGTGGTGTCTAGGTGCATGGTGATGGGGAATTAAACTAGGGATGGTAGGGAGAAAAGAAAGGAAATGCTCAAAAGCCAACTGGATTTTGTCTGTGTGTATAAGGCTGGATGAGACTGGGAGATATTTGTAGACAAAGGATTCAGAAAAGATGGGATATGACTGCTGGCTCTGGAATAAATATGAGAATCGACCCTCTGTCTCCTCAGTGAGGTAGGAAGAGAAATCACCCTAGCTGATCACAGGAGTGGAGGGGGAATAGTTGTGTTAGAAAGGTGCCAAATCCACTGAGTGTGGGGGAGTGACTGGCCATCATAAATGATCACTACAGGCATTAAAAAGGAAAAGTGCAGGTTAAGAATGGGTGAAATAATACAATTCCAGAAGAACTATCATTATGAAGGAGAACGGTGATGGACTGAAAGTTACACAATGGAAGGAGGTGACAGAATATAGAATATCCACTGTGCTTAGGTTCCTCACCGTTGGAGTTACTACATTGGATACTTGGCCCTGGGGGCTGGGGGGCAGGATAGGGAGGAGGGTGTCTGGGGGAAAAAGGAGAAACATCTGTAACAAAATAAATTAATCAATAATAAAAAATGCATATATTTATATGATTACCTAGTACTTTCTTAAAAAAAAAAAAGAGTCAGCTCTTGAGAATAAACATTAGGCAAAAACACTAAGTCTTGTGTTTTTTACAAGCTAAGGTTCAAACTTCTGAGAACATAAGAGGCTTCGCAGCTTGCCTGCTCACCAGTCCCTTTTCTTTCTGGGTTTATCTTCAGCATCTTTCCCTTGTGCACATGTATGCTTACCCACATCTAACTTTAGTTGTTCCCAACAAGCCATGTTCCTGCTTGCCTCTAACCCTTTTTCAAGTTGGAGTTTCCCTCTGTAAGAGGGTGCCACCTGGAGTGGTGGAAAGAGCATGGCCCTACAGACCGGCCCTTCAGATTGATTCAGTGGTCATCACTCATGATGGGTATTACAGGTGTCAAGTGGTAACACCTGATGGCAATTTCCATCATGAATATCACCTCCCTGTGTTAGGTAAGGAACATTATACATTGTGTTGTTTCAGATAACCAGATTTGGGACTGAAAGAAATGTCTCTTTAAATTCCATATTTAACTGCCTCTCAGATCTGCTTTAAAATCCCTCCTCTTCCTCCATCTAGTTAAGTAATCTTTATTTGGCTGTGCAATTCAAAGGCTTGAGTAAATCACAGAAGAGGCAGGTGACACCAGCAGAGGAGAAAACTATCAAATGCAGAGTTTAGCACAAGCAAGCTTCATTTACCCAAATATTTTGCCCTGCCATAGCTCATGTTAAAGTGATGAGATTACTGACCCTCTGTTACAGGTGAGTTGTAACAGGTACACCTAGTCACCTCTCAGCAAACCCCTACCAGTCATGGTCACATTATGTCAATTTATGGGGAAAAACGTGAGCTTCCATGTTGGAAAATACTTGTGGGTTGCAGGACTTAATTTTTACTTTATTTTTATTTTTCATTTTATTTTTTTTATGTGTCCTCACCTGAGGACATTTTTACATTTTTGTCTTCAGATAGAGCAGGAGGGAGAGAGGGATGGAGAGAGAGAGAGAGAAACATTGATGTGAGAGAGACACATCGACTGGTTGCCACCCTCATGACCCCAACCGGGCCAGGTATGAACCATAACCGGGTACTTGCCCTTAGCAGGAACCGAACCAGGGCCTCTGTAGTCCGCGGGCCGACGCTCTAACCACTGAGCAAAACTGGCCAGGGCTTAATTTTTACTTTAAAAGATGGATAAAAGGAGTCAACTTCTGTATTTAATCCTTATAATTAGAATAATTATATGGCAACAAAGTCTGTTAGAAAAGTTTACAGTTGTACTCTTTGGGAGTGAGTATAACTGAACAGGAAGGAAGGAAGGAAGGAAGGAAGGAAGGAAGGAAGGAAGGAAGGAAGGAAGGAAGGGAGGGAGGGAGGGAGGGAGGGAGGGAGGGAGGGAGGGAGGGAGGGAGGGAGGGAGGGAGGGAGGGAGGGAGGAAGGAAACTTTAAAAATTTAAAAACTTTAAAAACTTTAAAAATTTCCAGTTTGCCAAACCTGAATGTTATTTATTTATTTTTGTCTGAATTGCCAGCCTTAGCAATAGGTGTTTAGATTTGCTATTACTGATTCATTCTCTCTCATCAAAACTTAGAAGGACACAGCCACATTCACAATTACTCCATTTTCTACCCAGAGGAGCATGCGTCATAACATAAATAATAGTCTCTGACCAAGATATTTATTGTCTTATCTTTTAGTGGAAAATTGTGTTTTCTTTTTTCGTATATACACCTGAATTAATTTCAAAATACTTAAAAACTTTCTCACACATGTAGTACATACTGTTTACCTAATAACATATAATGTAGGAGAAAATGAATTAATCTTTGGATTAAGCTTAATATGTTATATATATTTTGTGCATGTTTAATTTTTTAATATGTCTAATATTTTTGGAATAAGACCACCACATAAGTAATTTCTAGTACAACTTTATGTAATATGTTGTGGAAAATGTAACACATGAAGTTCTTACCAAGCTTTTTTTTTATTATTATTCTTCGTGTGTGTGTGTGTGTGTGTGTGTGTGTGTGTGTGTGTCCAGTTAATTTTTCCCGGTCTGTATTGGTGGATACCAAGGCTGTGCTGTATTGCCCTCCTATCCCGTTGACAAAGGTGATTGTAACAACATGGAAAATAATCCTTGGAAACAAACCTCACTGCATCAGAGCCCACAGGATAGCTACAAATATGACCACAAAAACAAACTGTACTGACGAGAGAATGACCTGGCCCTACAGACCTGACCAGAATTCTGCCCTTCAGATTGATCCGGTGGTTATCACTCATGACGGGTATTATGAGTGTCAAGTGGTAACACCTGATGGGAATTTCCATTATGGATATCACCTCCAAGTGGTAGGTAAGGAACATTATACAGTGTGGTTTTCAAATAACCAGTTTGGGACTGAAAGGAATGTCTCTTTAAATTCCATGTCTAATGTGTTATGACTAAAGCACTTTCCTCTACATCTCTGCAGTGGTCCCTGAGATGACCCTGTTTCAAAACAAGACTAGAACTGCGGTGTGCAAGGCAGTTGCAGGGAAGCCAGCTGCCCAGATCTCCTGGACCCCAGAGGGAGATTGTGTCCTTGAGCACAACTACTGGGACAATGGCACAGTGACTGTCCAGAGTACATGCCACTGGGCAGAGAGCAATGTGTCTGTTGTGTCCTGCTCTGTCTCCTATGAGACTGGCAACTGGAATCGGTCCATAGAGCTGAATCAAGGTAAATAATTCTAGTTTCGTGTGGATTGTTCCATTCTTTCAGAGGAGTTATGATAAGAAGGAAGAAGGAGTGTGCAGAGAATTTCACACAAGGATGTTCTTTCCGCCCTCTGTGTTATCTCCTTCACCTACACCAAGTAAAGGGTATATCTAGAAGAATAATACAGAAATTTGTTGTAAGAAGCCATATTTTAGAATGAAGTTTATTATTTAATAATTAAAATAAAAAAGAATTTAATGTTCACTTCTATCCAGTAGTAAATTGGCGTGAGTAGTGTACTTTTTAATAAATACCTATGGTTTTATTGGAAGGATAAAGTGTAATTTTAAACAAAAGCTTATACTTTTATTAGAAAGATAAAGTCACCCCTAAATTTTCTTCACAAAATTTTAGTCTGGTAGAATTTTATTCTCCAGGCTCCTTCTAGAACTTCTTAAATATATTATTACAATGTCTATGATTAGTTCATCACTGTTCAGTTTTTCCACTTTCTCCTCCTAGCCTACTCCCATTTCTTGTTATTAAGAAATTAAATAGTATTTTTATCATCACACATATAAAGTCAAATTGTTCTATAAGGCTTCTAATGAAAAGATGAGCCCTTCCCTTGACTGTCCACCTCTCCCTCTCCATCCTCACTCAACTCCACAGAAGCAAGTACGTTCAAATCTTTAGGTGTTTTTCTTTCTGGTAATTAACTTCATTTTAATGTGCCCCTTCTGATATTTCTTAAAATATCAAATTTAGACATTATGTACCCTCTTTCTCTTATGGTAAATGAGGATTTCACTTTTCCTTCCTTCCCTCATCTTTTATACCACCAATATATAGCAGTTTTGGTTAAATTAAAGAGCCATAGTTTACATTATTTTGAATATGTAACTTTGTTAAGTGCTAAATCAAGAAATAAGCTCATACTTTCCTTTTTGATTTATTAGGTAGCATCAGTTCCATTTAAAAAAATTGTTTTTTCTTTATTGATTTTAGAGAGAGAGGAAGGGAGAGGGAGAGAGATGGAAACATCAATGAGAGAGAACATCGATTGGCTGCCTCCTGCATGCCCCCCACTGGGGATCAGGCCTACAACCTGGGCATGTGCCCTGACCGGGAATCGAACTGGTGACCTCTTGGTGCATGGGTCGATGCTCAACCACTGAACCACACTGGCCGGGCCCGTTTTTTTTTTTTTTTAAGACATGTGTCTTGAGTTTTTTTGAACATGCTCTTTTTCTAATTTGGCCTGCTTGGCCGCTAGGCCTGTTGCACAGTGATTGTCCTGTTCTCTTTCCCTGGATCCTCTGCTGGATTCCATGCCTATTGAATCTGAGTTCCTTCTACCTTCCAGACATCTGCTAGTTTTAATCTCTTCCTTTCACATAGGAGGCTTTCCTTAACTCCTTGGTAATCCTTTGCTGTCCTTTCCTTTCAAAGTGAACATTCAAAACTGAGGTGATTGGAAGCTATGTTATTTGTGGGTGGGCTTGTCAAATAGTTAATTTCAATAGGGTGAAAAGGTGGTAAATTAAAAAAATAATAATTGGGAATTGCTTAGTTATCTGAAGGTCTTTTCTCTGAAGCTGTTCAGGTGTTCAGATTCTCCAGAAAATAACTCCAGTCTCTTGTTTTAGAGGGATAAACCTGACTGCTATCGGTGTTCTGGGAGCAGGGAAGAAGATGTGTGCGTGCGTGTGTGTGTGTGTGTGTGTGTGTGTGACACTGTTCAGAACTTTGACTTTCCTTCAATACGTCTCCTCAGTCTGGCATCTCATCTCTACCCTCCATTATGTCTAGATCCTTGACTCTGGGATCCAGTTCATCTCCTTTGGGTTATCTTCCTGTTTCTGCTGGTTGGGGAAGGTGTAGTGACCTTGCTGCACAGGGTGGGAGGAGACTTGGCAGCTACCTCAATGCAGACTTTCAAAGAAGCCTCCAACTTTTAGCCCCCCTTCCCCATACCCTTTTCTTTATATTTAGTTCTTCCTACTTTAGAATATTCCTGAAGTTCTGTGGGCACTGGGGTTTTTACTTATTTTACTGTGAATTATTTGCCATTCTTCTGTTCATTTTTCAGCTAAAAAGAAGTTGAAATCTGTCATCTGCTCTTGACTTCACACATGTTTTCTTTGTCTTTACAAGTGTATACTTAAACATTTTTTCTTTACTGATATTTTGATAAGTTTTAGGAAGGGAGAAATAACAAACCCACGTATTTGAATTGCCAGATTTCAATATCCATTCTTAAAGTGCTCCTTGTTTTAGTTTTTAAGGAGTTCAGGTATATTTACTGAGAAGAGTATGCCATGGTTATGTATGAAGTCCAACCACCCAGTAGCACAATATGTATTCATAGAGTCTCAGAATTGAAGGGGCCGGCTAGGCCTCTCCATACAGTGCAGGCATCTCCTGTCTTCCCTGCAGCGGCATCTCCAGCCTCTGCTGACACTTGCAACGAAGAGAGCGCAGTGAAAGACAGGGTTTCAAAGCAACGTTGTTGTTTTAAATAGTAAAACCAAGTGTTGCTTTTTCTAATGAAATATGGAGAAATCCAGTGTTTAAAAACGAACTATTGAAGGAAGATGGAGGGTCTGGATGCCAGCCTGCTCAGCCCCCATGTTGTCTCCCTCTGCTGGCCCAGCCACATCACCCAACACTAGGAGCACTGCCTTAAAACCACTGCCTGGCACTTTGTTGACTGGAAACCCTAGAGTCTTGATTGAAAAGCAATTTTAAAAAATTTATCTTTATTGGTGAAAGTATTACAGATGTCCCCTCTTTTTTCCTCCATTGACTCCCTCCTCCCCACTCCCGTCCCCTTCCTGCCTTCTGCACACTATTGTCTGTGTCCATTGGTTATGCATATAGGCATATAAGTTCTTTGGTTTATCTCTTCCTCTCCCTCCTCCCCCCTTCCCTCTAAGGTTCATCAGTCAAACAACCAATTTGTACTTCTTAATTCCTTTACCCTTTTCACCCATGCCCCCAACTCCTCTCCCATCTGGCAACCAACAAAAACTTCCCTGTATCTATGAGTATGTTTCTGTTCTGCTTGTTCATTTTGATTGTAGATTCAATTGTTGATAGATGTGCATTTACTGCCATTTTATTGTTCATATTTTTGATCTTCTTCTTCAAGAAGACCCTTCAACATTTCATATAATACTGGTTTGATGATGATGAACTCCTTTAGCTTTTTCTTGTCTGAGAAGCTCTTTATATGTCCATCGATTCTAAGTGATAGCTTTGCGGGATAGAGTAATCTTGGTTGTAGGTCCTTGCTTTTCATCGCTTTGAATATTTCTTGCCACTCCCTTCTGGCCTGCAAAATTTCTTTTGAGAAATCAGCTGACAGTCTCATGGGAGCTCTCTAGTCGGTAATTAACTGCCTTTCCTTGATGCTTTTCAGATTCTCTCTTTGTATTTAACCTTTGGCATTTTGATGATAGTGTCTTGGTGTGAGCCTCTTCGGGTTAATCTTGTTTGGGACTCTCTGTGCTTCCTGGACTTGTATGTCTGTTTCCTTCACCAAGTTAGGAAAGTTTTCTGTCATTATTGTTTCAAATAGGTTTTCAATTTCTTGTTCTCTCTCTTCTCCTTCTGGCACCTCCATGATGCAAATGTTGGTACCCTTGAAGTTGTCCCAGAGGCTCCTTATATTATCCTTATTTTTTTGGATTCTTTTTGCTGTTCTGATTGGGTGTTTTTTGTTTCTTTATATTCCAAATTGATGGTTTGCTTCTTGGCTTCACCTACTCTACTATTGATTCCCTGTAAATTATTCTTTATTTCAGTTAGTGCATCCTTCATTTCTAACTGGTCCTTCTTTATGCTCCTGAGGTCCTCACTAAGTTCCTTGAACATCCTTATAACCAGTGTTTTGAACTCGGCATCTGTTAGACTGCTTATCTCCATTTTGTTTAGTTCTTTTCCTGGAGTTCTGTTCTGTTCTTTCATTTGGGACATGTGTTTTTGTCTCCTCATTTCGGCTGCCTCCTGTGTTTGTCTCTATGTATTAGGTAGAGTTCCTATGTCTTCCAGGCTTGGTAGGGTGGCCTATGTAGTAGGTGTCCTATAGGGTCCAGTGGCACAGCCTCCCTGATCACTCCAGCTGGGCCCTTGAGGTGCAACCCTCATGTGGACTGTACACCCTCTGTTGTAATTAAGTCTTGATTGCTGTTGGCATGCCAATGGGAGGGATTTACTCAAGCTGATCAGCTGTAAGAACTGACAGTGACTACTGACCTCTGACCACCTCGGAGGACCAGCTGTGCAGGGGACCACCACACAGAGCAAGACTTACTTCAGCAGGACTTTTGATACCCACTGAGTCTACACCTTGAGTGTGTTGCTTGTGGAGGTGGTTGGGTGGTGGTGCTTTGATGTGGTCTGAGGCTGTACACTGGGTGTGTTGGCTCTGGGGCCTCTGGGGAGGCACAGGCCAAGGTCAGCCACTGCCTGTGTACTGCCTGTGTTCTACCTGGGGCCACCAGGCATAAGCTACAAAGCTGTCTGCAGATGGCTGCTTCTTGTGCTGAGATTGAAGGTGCCCAGGCAAGGCCAAGCTGTGAACCAAGGCCAGCTGCTGCTAGTGCCAGGCCTGGGGCCACTTAGCAAGATTTATGGAGCCCACTGAGGCCAGATGCTGCTTGTTTGAGAGATTTTAGGAAAATCTGAAGCATGAGCCCAGACAGACCAATCCTATGGTAAAGCCACTGGAAACAGCTTGGGTGGGCTTGAAAGCTGGGTGGAGCAGGGCCTCATGGAATCACCAGGGTGGGGCAAACAGTGTGAGCCAGGTTCCTGGAGTCCCAGATATGGCGCCTGTCTGCCGGCCTCGTGAGTGAAGGGCTCACCAAAGGAACAATGGCCTCCACCAGCACGTCTATCCAGGAGAAAGCTGCCTCTCCAGCTCTTACCCTGATGCCAAACAACTCAGTTCTTCCCCATATGTCTCTGGTGCCTTTCAAGCTGCCTCCCCCTTGTTTGAGCCTGGAGGAAGTGGGTCTGAGTAAGTCCTTGCTTGGGCCCTTTAAGAGGAGCTGCCTGGGACTCCAGAGCCTCAGCCTCCTTCAGCCTCAGTTCCTCTGGTTTTTACAGCCAGGTGTTATGGGGACTTCTCTTTCTGGCACTGGAACCCTGAGCTGGGGGACCTGGTGTGAGATGGGGACCCCTCACTCCTCAGGGAGGACCTTCACAGCCGAGGTATCCCCCTGATTTTTATCCTCCACACGTGGGTGTGGGACCAGCCTGTCCGCACCACCACCCCTCCTACCAGTCTCAGTGTGGCTGCTTCTTTAATTTCGTAGTTGTAGGACTTCCATTCAGTTCGATTTCAGGCAGTTCTGAGTGATGGTTGTTCTGTAGTTTAGCTGTAATTTTGATGTGGTTGTGGGAGGAGGTGATACCGCGGTTACCTACGCCGCCATCTTGACTGGAAGTCTGATAAAGCAATTTTATTATAACAATTATTTTAATGATTAATGTGTCAGAAGTGTTTAAAATAAAATCACAGAAATGAATTTCATGTACTGTGCAACATCCTTGAACCATATATATATGTATATGTACTTCATTTTATTTTTTAAATAGATTTTTAGTTTTTAAAGCAGTTTAGGTTCACAGCAAAACTGGGTGGAAAGTACAGAGTTCCTATACAACCCCTGTCCCCTCTCATGCACAGCATGCCGTCCATCTACATCCCCACACCACAGTGGTACATTTGTTGTAATAGATGAAGCTACATTAACACATCATTATCACCCAAAGTCCATAGTTTACATTAGGGTTTAGTCTAGGTGTACATTCTATGAGTTTTAATAAATGTATGAATGACATGTATTCACCATTATAATATCATACAGAGCAGTTTCACTGCCCTAAAAATCCTCTATGCTCCACCTATCATTTCTCTCTTCACCCTAACCTTTAGCAACCGTGGTCTTTTTACTGTCTCCATAGTTTTGCCTTTTCCAGATGTGGTTGGAATCATACAGTATATAGTCTTTTCAGATTGGCTTCTTGCATTTAGTAATATGTATTTAAAGTTCCTCCATGTATTTTCATGGCTTAATAGATCTTTTCTTTTTAGTGCTGAATAATATAAAAGCATGTATTTTTTTTTTTTTTGTCCTTATATACAGGTGCCAACTCATCAAAAATCTCAAGTATTCTATATATCATCCTCCCTATTTTTATCTCGGTTTTCGTGGGATCCATTTGTCTTTTGAAAATCACTAACTGCAGGTATTGACTGATTTTTCTTCTTCAGCTTTATTGGGCTAGGAAGGGATCAAGAATAAGGACTTAACTGGGTGAAATTAAGATGTTAACATCATTTCTCCCATATTCTCAAGGTGTTAGACTTGGACTATTCTGAATGATGAGAGGGATTTTCTAGTTTACCTAGGCATGCAAGCATAGTGAATTAGGCCATTTAGGGCAGGATTCTGGGAGAGATAGTGCATGCTAACTTACTGTTTGGGAAGAGAATTACCATGATTCATGTCATGTACCGAAGAAGAGGTGTCACATGTATTCTAACACAGCAAGCTCCTGTTGCATGATTTCACTTCCTTTCCCCAAACCCAGAATTATCTTGTTTGGGTGTATGATTTATAAGCAGCATTCTTCACTCATTTCTGAATGTTCATTTCTGATTTATTATGGCTTCTATCAAAATAAACCATAATTATCAATAGTATACTGTTTTGTTTTTCCATTTTAAATCTAAATAATAGTATTTACTCCAATTTATTTTATTTTTACAGAAAATGCAAATTGAAAAAAACAGAACGTACTCCAGTTGCTGAGGAGGTAAGATAAGATTTAAAAGAATATTTGAAAAATTTAAGCCGTGTGGTTTGAAAATCTAGCCACGTAATTTCTAATTTGCATCAGTATTAGTGTTTTAATTGAAAAACAAAAGTTATGATTTTACAATTCTAATAGTTAGGTGTACTTATTTTGTAAAATATCTGCCAAGTATTATTTATATACTACCCCGAATCCATATTTTCTTTTATTGATATTAGAGAGAGAGAGGAAGGGAAAGGGAGAGAGAGACAGAAACATCGATGAGAGAGATCATTGATTAGCCACCTCCTGCATGCCCCCCACGGAGGATTGGGCCCACAACCTGGGCATGTGCGCTGACCAGGAATTGAACCGGCGACCTCTTGGTGCGTGGGTTGAGGCTCAACTACTGAGCCACACCAGCTGGGCTAAATCCATATTTTCATTTCATGAACTGCATCTTATGAAACACATAATGTTTGCTTCGTTCAGACTGTAATCTTTGGAGAAACTGAATTGGCATTTCCTCCCCCATGAAACCATCTCTAATTCTGACTTTCCTTTTTAAATGCCATCATCATTTCCAAGCTTAAAGACTATCCTACTCCTTAATCTCTTATAACCAGTAGCCTACTAAGTCTTTGATCCTTTCTTGTGAAATACTTCTCATGTCATTTCATTCTTCCTCATTCCTACTTTCACCCAGCCTTCATCATCTGACACCAAGACATGTGATCAAAAAATATTTTTTGATAAAACATTAGAAAAAAGTCTTGCTCTATGTTCATATAAGCCCAGAGATACAAATATAAACACTATTGGTAGATGCTGAAGCTGTGGGCACCTGTTACAAAAGCATAGGTATTTTCTGTAATGATTTTTGGCTCTTTTGAATTGATTGTGACTTTGAGATTTTTCTTAGGATGAAATGCAGCCCTATGCCTGCTATATGGAGAAGAACAATCCACTCTATGATACTGCAGACAGGTTGAAGACATCTCAGGTGTTACAAAGTGAAGCTGATGGGATGAATCTCCATATTTTATAAGTTACTGGAATCTAGCACCAGGAGAAGTGAATCAAGATACAATACAGTTACTGTTTTGATTTTCTTAGAGTTGTAGAAAGGAAGACCTATTTTGAAATTAACTTTTCAAAGATTCTTAGAAGACAGAGACATTCTAATAGATTTGCATTTATATACTTATACAATTGAAATTTTAGAATCTTAGCTAGTTCTCTGAAGAACTGATATTATTACAAAGGAAGCACAGACTCATGATAAAACGTTCAAATGGTTTAATTACAGTAGATAATGAAAACTGGTTTCCTCAATGAACAATCCTGTAGAAAGAACAATCAGTAACAGGTTTTATGTATTCTTTCAGAAAAATTCTGTGTGCCTATGACATATCTATATACTCATGGTATATATATATATATATATATATATATATATATGTCTATTTATATATACATACACATATCCTTGATAATACCCACATGAGAAAATGCTACAATGTGTTTCTGTACTTACAGAAAGCTAATAATGTAATATGTCTTGGAAATCTTTTATCTTTTATCAACACAAGCAGAGCTACCTCATTCTTTTTAATGGCTACATAACATTTCATTGTATGATTGTGTTGTAACTTAATTAACTACAACTCTACTGATGTACAGTTAGATTGTTTTAATTTTTGTTTATTTGTTTGTTTTGAAATGATAAGCAATACTATACAGAATGTTTCTTTTGGCTATGTCTTTGTATTTATTTGAGCATATTGATAGAGTAATTTCCTTGAGTGGAATTTCCAGGTCAAAGGGTTTGTGCATTTTTATTATTGATTGATATGTCAAATTGTATCTATTTACATTCCCTCCGATTGTATTTGAATGTGCTGTTCCCTATACTGTTATTTTAATATCCACAAATTTCCACTTTTTATTTTTAATCAACCAGTTAGCTAATATGATATAAAATTATAATAAGAATTATACTATTTAATAAACTGGATTTATATCTGTCATGCTTATGAGAGAGAGAGAGAGAGAGAGAGAGAGAGAGAGAAAGAGAGAGAATGAGAACATGTATGAGGACTTTAACTCATGATATCTCTATAGAGGTATTGATGTCTGATATCTAATGCTTAAGACTTTTACAGATAAACAAATTGTAAATGTGTGTTTTATAGTATACATTCTATTGTGATGTATTTATCAAATAGCAAATGTTTATTGACTATATAAGCAGCTAAATATGTATTATGGAGGACTTGGAAATCTATAAAATATGTTCTATGTGCTAAGAGAGTAGTAACCATGGGATGACATGACCCTCCCTTCTATTTTCTGTGGAATAAAATGTTAGGAATATGTATATTAATCATTTTTAACATTATTAAAATATATTTTATTTATGAAAAATTAAGTCTGTTTATTCACAGCAGGAAAAATATTTTAAAATTTCAGCATGGTTGAAATTAAACAATCCATTCATTCTTCAATTATGCATTTGAAACATTTAAGACAGCTATTTTGTCTTATTGACATGTTTACCTCCCTCTAGACATTTTGGTTACTCTAAGCTTTATCCTTAAAAGAAGTTTTAATCTATTTGGATGTAAAACTAATATAATAGCTCTTGGCACATAATATTTGACCAAACCATTTTGACACTGTTTTGAGTTGGCCAAAAAAAAAAAAACAACCCCAATTAATTAAGTTTTCCATATAAATATCACCAAGAAGTATGAATAGTAGACATCATAACCTGGTCTTGACCTTTTCTTAATTCTTCAATTATCCCTAGTTGGGATGAGGCTCACAGTTAGGTTAAAAAATATCTGTTTAAATATTACCAAAAACCAAAACAGAATAAAACTGTGTTTACATCTTAACTTGATAATGTCAAAACAGCCATGTCAAATGACACCATACAAAAGACTTCAAGATGGCTCCTAAATGCTAAATTATATTGTACAGGAAAAAATGTATTAAAATCTTACACTGTAGAGATGCTAAATCACCAGAATCATGGGGATAAATAAAAAACTATAGTATTTATCCATGGGAGATTTGTTCCAAGACCCCTAGTGGATACCTGAAACTGTGGATAGTACTGAATCTCATATATGGTATACTATGTTTTTTTCTCCTTTAGGTACATTTCCTTTTCACGTAAAGGAAGCACTGTACAGCTTCTCTTTGGCATATCTAAATTTCGAGCATTACTACTCTTGTGCTTTGGGCTCATTATTAAGTAAGTAAACTAAGGGTTAGTTGAACACAGGCACTGTGATACGAAGGCAGTTGATCTGAAAATCGAGATAGCTACTAAGTGACTAACAGGCAGGTAGCCTATACAGCCTGTAGACACTGGAAAAAGGGATGTCCCAGGAGAGGTGGAGCAGGACAGTGCGAAATTTCATCACCTTGCTCAGAATAGTGTGCAATTTAAAACTTATGAATTATTTATTTCTGGACTTTTCTATTTAATATTTTCAAACCATAATTGATCATGGATAACTGAAACCGAGGAAAGCAAAACCATAGATAAGAGGGACTATTGTATATAGATTTCCCAAATCCACTTTAGATCTTCTGAATCAGGATCTACAGATTGGACCAGGTGTATCAGGTAGGTTCTCCAGTCAGCAGAGGCTAAATAGAGTTAGGAGGGGTTCCTAATGAATGTATAATATCATATTTATTTTCTAAGAATAAAACTCTTTAAAGATTTTTAAATGGCACTTTGGTCAAAAATTTTTGAGCAGAATGCTGATATTGTTTTATTTGCAGATTATTTTTTCAAGGAATTTGTAGAAAATTTAGGCAAAATTTCACTAGAAATATCTTAAATTTTTTAGAGAAAAGTGAAACAACAAACTTTCTCCAGATTCCTTTGCTACTATGAGCAAAAGGCATTATTAAACAATAATGCACTATAGATTAAACTGACTTGTCAATCAGGCATGTACCTTTAAGGCAGTACTTGTGTTTATAGTTAAAGGACTTGAGCTTCTAGTTTATTCCACACCTTGGACTCTGTGCACATGTCTCTCTTTCCTCTGGGTGTTCTGACTGTTGTGGGATCCATCACTTTCTGGAAGTTTACTGGATGCAAGTATTGGTTTGTTAATTAAAATGGACTATGCACTCAATGTATTTATTGAAGTAGGGAATTTGTAGGCAGCAAAGTTTGTGATACTCTATGCAGCTTCTAGTTTCCTAGTATTCAATGCTTATGGCAGATAGGTGGGAACAACTACTACCATTTAACAGTAGCAACAGCAGCAACAAGCCTCAAGCAGCGATAGGTGTCATTTTTTGAATGTCTACTACTCTCTCAGGCACTGTACCATGTGCCTTTAATAGTCTCATAGTCACTCTTCCAGAAAAGGCACGGATTTGTGTAAGGCTGCATAGCTGTCAACAGAAGAGCCTTGGTCTCTTTGATGACAAAGTAT
The DNA here is from genome assembly GCA_030848825.1 of Tadarida brasiliensis. Taxonomy (NCBI): domain Eukaryota; kingdom Metazoa; phylum Chordata; class Mammalia; order Chiroptera; family Molossidae; genus Tadarida; species Tadarida brasiliensis. Next base: position 69,980,197 of record CM061260.1, read on the forward strand.
GCATTCTACTAATGAGGCCATGCTGACTGCTTTGTAGGTTTAGACTCTATTCCTTTTCATGATGAGCGTTCTGACACAGCCTGTGAGAATTTGGTAGGCTATAGGTGGCAGTGGTTTAGTTTATCTGCTACACTGTAAACATTGTCTTCTATATATTCTTCATTGTATCCTGCTACCTTTTATTATTGTACAGAAAGGATAAGACATGTTAGTGTTTTAATGTAACATGAATTTCTCCTGGATATTGCATAGGAATTATTGGAATCAATTATTGGAATTATCATAAGGACTATGCCTAATACTGAATCTTTTATATGAAAATCAAAATGACAGATATGGGCCTCCAGGCAGAGCCTCTCTGCTTACCTGATAGACTCACTTGGACGTTTAACAGGCAGCTCAATGTTAGCATGTCCCAAACTGAACTCCCTTATCTTTCCAAACACACTTCATTCCCAGTCTTTCTCCTCTTGGTCGATGGCAACTCCATTCTTCAGTTCCTCAGACTAAATCCCTGGGGTAATCTTTCAATCCTTTCTTTGTGTCACATTCCCTGTGCAACGTGACATCCCCTGTTGTCTCTGTCTTCACAGTACATCCAGATTCCTATCTTGTCTTAATCCCCCTACAACTACCATCCTGATTCAAGTCACCACCAGGCCGGGACAGTTTTATTTCATGAGCCTCATAAGTGGTTTGCCTTCTCTCACTCAGTCTGTTTCTGAACAGACTGAGTGAGCATGTTAGGACATAGGTAGGTTATGTCACTCCTCTTGTTCAGACACTCCAGTGCCTCTTCATTTCACCCTGAGTCAAAGCCCAAAAACCTACAGTGTTCCCCACGGCTTTCTGTGATCTGCTTCCCACTCACATTATCCCTCTGATCCCACTTCACCTCCTCCTACCCTCCCCATTGCCCACTCCGCCGTGGACACTCTGCCTTTCTCTCTCTCCTTCAAACCTCCCAGCCCCCTTTCATCCTAGGTTTTTGAATGGCTGGTTCTTTCCCAGACATCTATATGGCTAGTTTCCTCACCTCTTTCAAACCTTTGTTCAGATGTCACCTAACCTGACTACTTTATTTAAAATTACTACAATTCCCACAGAAAAAGGCCATCCCAGAATCCCCCTTGCCATACTTAATTCTTTTCATAGCTCTGATATCACTAACACCATGGTCCTTGACCATTTTCTTAGTGTAGAATACAGCATTACTTTTTAGGAAAGTCAGTCCCGTTGTTGGATAATTTGTTTAAAAATTATTTAAAACTGAACTGAAAATTTGCATCCTACAATTTCTATGTTGGTCACCATTTTTAATAGTATGATGAAAGGAATGGTTTATGAGTTTGCTGCTTTTTTTTCAATTTTAATCTTTTCATAAGGCCTATAAATTAAAAAATTGGAAACCTAGTCCAGATGTCAAAATGGTAAATAAAGAATATGCTTTGCATGATTCACATTGCATTGTAATTAAGCAGTATGCATTTCCATGTTTTGTACTTTCATAGATATTGGATTCCATAGCTCTGTAATAAAAACAGGTCACAGATTTTTCATTTCTGTGTGTGTAATTTTGTGAGTTTTGTGGTGTCATCTTCGATCTTCTCACAAAGCTCTGTATTTGCATGACAAGTATGTGGTGTGCAGTCTCTCAAAGTTACCACACAAAATACACGAAATTCCACAAGTTTTCAGTGTCTCTTCCAGGTGGGCCTAAGTTTGTTTGAGCTACCAGCTTTCTCAATAAAGCTTATGTCAATGGAGTACTATGCAGCTGTAAGAAAGAAAGATCTCTTATCCTTTGAGACGACATGGAGGGACCTCGAGAGTATTATCCTAAGCGAAACAAGCCAAGCAGAGAAAGACAAATATCACATGATCTCACTTATTTGTGGAATATAATGAACATAACAGTCTGAGGAACAGGGTAGACCCAGAGATGTGGAAGTAGGGTATAAACTGACACCCCTCAGAAGAGGGGGTGGGGGGGAGGGAAGAGATAAACCACAGAACTTATGCACATGTATGCATAAGTGATGGACATGGACAAAAAAGCTGGGGACGGGGTGGGGGGATGGGGAGGAGGGTGTCAATGGGGAAAAAAGGAGAAACATCTGTAACAAAAATAATAAAAAAGCTTATGTAAGCATGTTTTATGGGTGACCCTGTATTGTGTGTGTGAATATAAACATACCCACATTTATACAGAGAGGAGTGAAAGTGAGTAATGAGTAGCCTACTTTTTACTATATCCTTATCTTTTTCTTTGAGATCCTGACTTTGATTTATCTGGATTAGGAGCCAACAGATTTATATCAACTCAGATGAAAAATAAACCCTATTGGAATACTCAGAAGAGCCAGAAGACTAGGAGGATGCCAGTCTCTGTTCAATGCCCTGCAGACCCTCTTTATTAATTTTATCAGCTATTTGGGGATGCATGAGAAAAACTGGGTTTGACAGGCCCTCATCCTGCCCTGCTTGGATTTGCATTGACCTTGGATTTGTTCATAAATTTGGAATAGCAGAGATGTGTCTATTTGACGCACTTGCCCTCATCTATCTGCATGTCACTCCTGAGTGTCTTAGCATAGCCATGAATAACGTCTAGTGAACAATACAGAAGAAGCACAAGAATCACAAGATGCAATCTATGTCCTTGAGGAGTGTGCATTCTGTTAGTTAACTTGTTTTAGAATCACCAAATTCTGATAGATTTCACTTAAACTATTTTTTTTCTCATTAACAAGGTTTGAACTAAAGATTGGTGTCAACTTTCCATATAAATGAGCTTTTATGACTTTCATGAATATTTTTTAGATATGTAAGTGTGCAGCTGTAATCTTTGTGGAGGAAAATAACATTTAATCAAAAGAAACAGGTTTCTTTTTAAAAGTGCAAATAGTTTTTATTCATAAGTGCTTTGCTAACTAGAGTTGACAGATGAAGAATAACAAGTACTGAGTCAGATTACTTCCCCCCCCTTTTTTCTATATTTTTCAGTTCCCTAACATTTTGATATACAAAAGGATATGAGAAGAATAATCTTTGGATTATGCTAAGTGAAATAAGCCAGTTAGAGAAAGACAAATACCATATGATCTCACTTGTATGTGGAATCTAATGGACAAAATAAACTGACGAACAAAATAGAAACAGACTCATAGAGACAGAACAGACTGGCAGCTGTCAGAGGGAACTGGATGAAAGAATCAGCCAAAAAACATTTATACATAACACATAACAGTGTGGTGATAGCCAGAGGGAAAGGGGACTGAAGGCTGGGTGGGGGTGGGCAAAGGCGGGGAAATGGGGATGGAAAGAGACTTTACTCAGTGCGGTGGGCGCACAGATGATATTTCATTGAGTTGTACACTTGAAACCTGTATGGTTTTGTGAACCAATGTCACCCCAGTAAATTTAATTTTTTTAAAAAAAGAAGAATCTTTGGGCTTTCAAGTTTGATTTAACTTAGCTGGAGTCAAAATGTGGTCCAAGGGCCTTGCATGTGCTCTTTGAGGTTTTTTTATTTTTAAAATAATACTGAGATGTGGTTTGCATTTTGTACTTACATTCTCTCATGAGTGCAAAATAGAGTTTTTGAGATGCTACACAGCATATGTTGATATTGTTTTGATGGCTTACAGAGTGAGTACTTGTGTATTTACTTGTGTGTGTGTGTTTCTAGATTTTTCTAAGCTAAGTTCTTTGGGATCCTGAGACCAAAAAGTCTTAGAATGGTTGTTTTTGGTAATACAAAATACATATTAGGATCACTTAAGATTGAATTAGTTTTAAGTTTAGGAAACATCCCTTTAGAAAATTATATAAAATTATAAAATATTATGGAACAGGAAAAAATGAATGATAATTCATAAACTGTATCACTTAGCTTATCTGAATTGGTTGTAAATGACCAAATTGCTGGCTATGGGTCTTATTTATAGTTATAAAAAGGTTCATTTTAAAAAATTAAATTCATTGGGATGACATTGGTTAATAAAATTATATAGGTTTCAGATGTACAATTCTATAATACATCATCTGTACATTGTATTGTGTGTTCACCACCCCAAGTCAAGTCTCCTTCTGTCACAGTTATCCTCCCTTTGCCCTCTTCTACTCCCCCTCCCCCCTCCCTCCTTCCCTCTGGTAATCACTATTCTGTTTTCTGTGTCTACGAGTTTTTTTTCTTAATCCCTTCACCTTTTTCACCTAGTCCCAGTGGTTAAACTTGTTTCTTTGCTACAGAGTTTGCTCTCTCTTTCTCTGTTTTTGTCTTGTTTTATAAATAAAATGATTTCTGGACATTTTATTTAAAATTAACACAAGTAGGACTTGGGTTTTTGCTGATGATTAACATACACACCCTCCAAACTTAACAACCTGTTTTCTAGGCAAACATCGCATGATTAAGCCAACCAGTCTGTGGTGTTTTGCTATGGCTGCCCCAGAAGACTGGTATACCATGAGACTTGGTCTAACCTGTTTCAAGTGTGGGTCATGTTTAATGTAAATACTTATCCATTTTTAGTCTAAACAAACATTTGAAGTATTCCACTTATTGCCCTTATCTTCCCAAATCAAAATGTTTACTATATCTTTCTCTGGGTTTTTCAAGTCTTCCACTTTTTTTCAAGATATATTTCTAAGACTATTCTGACAAACATTTTAAAAATCAGCATTAATGTTTAAAGTGAGACAATTTATGAGTGGTCGATTAGGCATATATTTTCTCTTTTTATTTTAAATAATGACATTTTATTTTGCTCAAAATGAAACATACTTATTTTAAGAGTCAAGCAGTAAAGAAAACCATAATGATTACAATTCCACTACCCAGAAATACTAACGTTAGCTGAACACTTTCCTATGAATATATGTCAAAATAAGGAAAGACAGAAATGCTACTTTAAATAAAAAATACTATATTTTTTGTTACTTGATTTTAAACTAGAGAAACAAAAGCTATGACTTTGAGATATAAATACCTCTATCGCGTACAACACCAAGAGTGAACATTAATGTAAACTGTGGGCTTTGAGTGATATCGATGTGTCGCTGTTGGTTTATTTATTGTAACAAATGTACCATTCTCGTGGGGATGGTGATAATGAGGGAAGCTATGCATGTGTGCAGGCAATGAGTATGTAGGAAGTCTTTGTACTTTCTGTTCAATTTTGCTGTGAACTTCAAACTGCTTTAAAACACAAAGCATATATATATATATATATATATATATATATATATATGAATGAGCTCCTTTTCAGAAGCAATATTTTCTGGTTTACCATAATGATGTGTATGGCATTCAATAAACTAAAAACAAAATAAAACCATAGCAGGCCAAGTAGAGAAAGCAAATCAGCATACATGTCTATTTGGGTTGTTGCACCTTACATCATGAAAAAAAATGCCTTTACCAGATAAGACACATTTCTGAAGGAGTTAACCTTTTCTCCTACTTTCTGATTTGTTAGTAATATATTACTTTTACATTTTTGAAAGTCTTAAATATTTGCATTCTATTCTTTAGCCATAATCCTCTCAAGTGTTTAGTCTTAACTATATATTTAAATGGATTTATTGTTCATCACCAATCACAATTTCTTATTTACATTTGTATCTTGTTTGGCAAGACATCACTGTCTGGTATGTTTGTTGTTTCACAATGAGAGGAATATGAGAGTAAAGAAGAAGGATGAAAAGAATGAGAGTTTATGTCTGTTTTTAAATTCTCTCCTGTCCTCGTTGGTACAGATCTGCAGTATTATGGAATGAAACCCAACATAGCTCTCTCCAGTTCAGAACATATCTATGTGTCTCTGTCACGCTACTCATTGAATGTGTGGTAGAATCTGTTATCTGACAATGTAATAATGTAATTATTAACAGGGCTAGTTTTCATTCTAAGTGAGAAAATAGATTTTAAAACCTTCTCAGGAACAAAGCAAAACAAATTCTTACTCATAATCAAAACCATTTGGAAACTACTGATTAAGTGACATAGTGCTAAAGTGTTAGGACAGATATAGAAACTGTAGCATTCAAAATAACCAACACACTTGCCTGTGGTTCACATGAGGGGTAAGCAAAGAACAGTTTATTCTTTTTAAAAAAATCTTTATTTTTCCCCCTATTGACCTTCTCTACCCAACTCCCCCCACCCCAGCCTTCACTATACTATTGTCTGTGTCCAGCAGTTTATTTTAAACCATGATGTTTATAATGACCACAGTTGACCGCACTGTGAATCTGCTTGTATTAGTGGTGGAAATGTCTGAGATAACAATCACCCTGAACAGGAAATACATGTGGGTAATGATTTCAGCATTAAATGTGTACTTTAGAGACAGGTGGAAGAGAAAGATGAGAACGGCTGCTTTGAGAACTGGGGTTGGGGAAGGCGCAATGAGCAAGCTGGCTGTGGAGGGTGAGCTCCAGATGTGTCCAAGCAGAAGCAGCTGAACACGTTTGATGAAAAGCTGCAAAATCATCAAAAGTAACTACGATTTTACATATAGGAAATAGGTTACCTCCAGTGCAAATAAAAATGCCTAAACTTTGAGGAGAATAAAGTTAGAGACTGTGGCATTAAAATGGTCTGAGATCATCTAAAACCAAATATATTGAGTGACATCACCAAAAATGGCATAGTAGGGCGCTCCAAAACTCTACCCCCACTAAAGCAACAACTGAGGTAGCTAAAACTGTCAGAATAAAATTTTTTATAATTTTGGAATCTGATAAAATAGTTATATCAACCAGGGGAATACTTATCAAAGTAAGAAGCTGCTAAATTTCACTATGAGAGTGATACAATGTTTTACCTTACCTGCCACCCCAACCCCCCAGCTGGGCAGTGGCTAAAGGACAGTAGCCCACACTTCTGCTGTGACTTGCTGATGCCAGAGGGGACAATATAGATGTTGTTCTCTAAAAACTGTGGTTCTGTGTTTTGACCTGTCTGGTGGCCCTCTGAAGAATTGACTCACAGGCTTGTCCTGTTTCTCCCACCCTGGACCTATCTCAGGGCTGGAGCAGCTTTCCTGGTGGCATTTGTTAAAGCATTTTAAGACAAATGTATAATGGCAGCTACTGGGAAGAAGGAATAAAAGATTGGGCAAGCAGCAGACACACCAAAAAAGCTTGGAAAGAAAGAACCTGGATAAAGAGATAATGGGAGACTAAGAACCTTGAAAAGCTCCCATGTATACTGGAGAATCTGGAAGGTCACCGACATGCCCAGGGCTAGACACATGCTCAGAAAAGATCTGAGAAGGTCCTAACCTCTCACCTCTGGTTGCCATTAAGGCTCTGCACAAGCAGGAAGTGAGGGGATATGCAGAGTTTTAAACTGTCTGGTAGCTGTTGAAGTTGCACCTAAACACACACGTGTATACAAAGTCCATCTGCAAAAACTAGATTTTTTTTTATCTAGATGTTTAAGGGAATTACTAGTCTCATCACTAGTTGACTGATAAACTAATAGAATAGAGATTTCAGAGGCCACACACACAAAGACTAAAGATCTTAAAAAATTAGTTCAGAAAAGTCACTAACCAAACAAAAAGAACTATAACAAGCAGCAACAATAAACCCTGCAGAAAAAGAGAATCTTATTCCCAGATTTGTCATATTATAATACTTAAAACTTTCAGTTTTCAACAAAAAAAGTAATGAGGCATCCAAAAAAAAATTTTAAAAAATCAAGAAAGTATGGCCAATGCACACATACACACAAAAGAAACTGTTGCTAAAGAAACACTTTTACTTACTAGCAAAAAGCTTTCAATAAATTATTTTATTTATTTATTTTTTTATTATTATTTTTTTATTTTATTTTTTATTTTTTTACAGATGTTTCTCCTTTTTTCCCCACTGACACCCTCCTCCCCATCCCTCCACCCCTTCCCCAGCTTTGTTGTCCATGTCCATCAGTTATGCGTACATGCGTATAAGTTCTGTGGTTTATTTCTTCCCTCCCCCCCACCCCCTCTTCTGAGGGTTGTCAGTCTGTACCCTACTTTCACATCTCTGGGTCTACCCTGTTCCCCAGACTGTTATGTTTATTATATTCCACACATGAGTGAGATCATGTGATATTTGTCTTTCTCTGCTTGGCTTGTTTCGCTTAGGATAATACTCTCGAGGTCCCTCCATGTCGTCTCAAAGGATAAAAGATCTTTCGTTCTTACAGCTGCATAGTACTCCACTGTGTATATGTACCACAGCTTTTTTATCCATTCATGCACTGATGGACACTTGGGCTGTTTCCAGATCTTAGCTATTGTAAATAGTGCTGCTATGAACATGGGGGTACATATATTCTTTCTGATTGGTGTTTCAGGTTTCTTAGGGTATATTCCTAGAAGTGGGATCACTGGGTCAAATGGCAATTCAATTTTTAATTTTTTGAGGTAACACCATAATGTTTTCCACAGTGGCTGCACCAGTCTGCATTCCCACCAGCAGTGTACTAGAGTCCCCTTTTCTCCACACCCTGGCCAACACTTGTTGTTTGACGATTTGTTGATGGCGGCCATTCTGACAGATGTGAGGTGATACCTCATTGTTGTTTTAATTTGCATCTCTCTGATGATTAGTGATGTTGAGCATTTCTTCATATGTCTCAGCCATTTGTATGTCCTGTTTGGATAGGTGTCTATTTAGTTCCTCTGCCCATTTTTTAATTGGGTTCTTTGTCTTCCTTTTGTTGAGTTGTATGAGCACTCTATATATTTTGGAGATTAACCCCTTATCTGATGTATCATTGGCAATTATGCTCTCCCATACAGTGGGTTCCCTTTCCGTTTTGATGGTTGTTTCTTTTGCTGTGCAGAAACTTTTGAGTTTGATGTAGTCCCATGTGTTCATTTTTTCCTTTGTTTCTGTTGCCTTAGGTGATGTATCAGTGAAGATTCTGCTGCGTATGATGTCCGAAATTTGGTTGCCTACATTTTCTTCTAGGATTTTTATGGATTCACAAGTCACATTTAAGTCTTTTACCCATTTTGAGTTTATTCTTGTGTATGGTGTAAGTTGATGGTCTAGTTTCATTTTTTTGCATGTAGCTGTCCAATTTTCCCAATACCATTTATTAAAGAGGCTGTCTTTGCTCCATTGTATGCTCTTGCCACCTTTGTCAAATATTAGTTGAGCATAATGTCTTGGGTCAATTTCCGGATTCTCTGTTCTGTTCCACTGGTCTATATGCCTGTTCTTGTGCCAGTACCAGACTGTTTTGATTATAGTAGCTTTGTAGTATAATCTGATATCCGGTATTGTGATCCCACCTACTTTGTCCTTCTTTTTCAAGATTGCTGTGGCTATTCGGGGTCTTTTTTGGTTCCATATGAAATTTTGAAGTATTTGTTCTAGTGCTGTGAAATATGTCACTGGTATTTTGATGGGGATTGCATTGAATCTATAGATTGCTTTGGGTAATATGGACATTTTAATGATGTTAATTCTTCCAATCCATGAACAAGGTATGTGCTTCCACTTTTTTATATCTTCCTCTATTTCTTTTTTCAATGTCCTGTAGTTTTCTGCAAATAGATCCTTTACTTCTTTGGTTAAATTTATTCCTAGGAATCTTAATTTTTTTGCTGCGATGGTAAATGGGATTATTTTTTTAGTTTCTCTTTCTGTGAGTTCATCATTGGTGTATAAGAATGCCGTCGATTTCTTGACGTTAATTTTGTATCCTGCTACTTTGCCAAATTCATTTATTAGGTCTAGTAGATTTTTGATGGAGTCTTTAGGGTTATCTATATACAATATCATGTCATCTGCAAATAATGACAGTTTCACTTCTTCCTTTCCAATTTGGATTCCTTCTATTTTTTCTTCACGTCTGATTGCTGTGGCTAAGACTTCCAGTACTATGTTAAATAAGAGTGGTGAAAGTGGGCATCCCTGTCTTGTTCCTGTTCTTAAGGGAAATGTTTTTAGTTTTTGCCCATTGAGTATGATGTTGGCTGTAGGTCTTTCATATATGGCCTTTATAATGTTGAGATATGATCCCTCTATTCCCAAATTGCTGAGCATTTTTATCAGAAATGGGTGCTGAATTTTGTCGAATGCTTTTTCAGCATCTATTGATATGATCATGTGGTTTTTATCTTTCATTTTGTTTATGTGGTGTATCACATTTATTGATTTGCGAATATTGAACCAGCCTTGCATCCCTGGGATGAATCCCACTTGGTCATGGTGAATAATTTTTTTGATGTATTGCTGGATCCGACTTGCTAGTATTTTGTTCAGGATTTTGGCATCTATGTTCATCAGGGATATTGGCCTGTAGTTTTCTTTCTTGGTAGTGTCTTTTTCTGGTTTTGGAATTAGAATTATGCTGGCCTCATAAAATGAGTTTGGAAGTCTTCCTTCTTCTTGAATTTTTAGAAATAGTTTGAGAAGAATGGGTGTTAGTTCTTCTTTGAACGTTCGGTAAAACTCCCCTGTGAAGCCGTCTGGGCCTGGACTTTTGTTTGCTGGGAGAGTCTTGATTACATCTTCAATTTCCTTGGTTGTTATTGGTCTGTTCAAGTTTTCTATCTCTTCCTGGTCCAGTTTTGGGAGACTATGTGTTTCTAGAAATTTGTCCATTTCACTTAGATTGTCGAATTTGTTGCCATATAAATGTTCATGGTATTTGTTAACGATCCTTTGTATTTCTGTGGTGTCAGTTGTTACTTCTCCTCTTTCGTTTCTGATTTTGTGTATTTGGGTTCTCTCTCTTTGTTTCTTGGTGAGTCTAGCTAAGGGTCCATCAATCTTGTTTATCTTTTCAAAAAACCAGCTCTTTGTTTCATTGATCCTTTGAATTGTTTTTTTGGTCTCCATGTTGTTTATTTCTGCTCTGATCTTTACTATTTCTTTCCTTCTACTTGCTCTGGGGTTTTCCTTTTGTTTGCTTTCTAGTTCTTTAAGTTGTGAGGTTAGAAAGTCTATTAGAAATTTTTCTTGTTTCTTGAGGTAGGCCTGTAGTGCTATGAACTTCCCTCTCAGAACTGCTTTCGCTGCATCCCACAGATTTTGTGTTGTTGTGTGTTCATTTTCATTCGTTTCCAGAAGGTTTTTAATTTCTTCCTTGATCTCCTCGGTAACCCATTCATTGTTTAATAACATGCTATTTAGCCTCCATGTATTCAAATGTCTTTGCATGTTCTTGTTGCAATTGATTTCTAGTTTCATGCCATTGTGATCTGAGAAGATGCTTGATATGATTTCAATCTTCTTGAACTTGTAGAGACTTTGTTTGTGTCCTAACATGTGGTCTATCTTTGAGAATGTCCCATGTGCACTTGAGAAGAATGTGAATTCTGTAGTTTTGGGGTGTAATTCTCTGTAAATATCTATTAAATCCATTTGGTCTAGTACTTCATTTAGAGTCTCTGTTTCCTTGTTAATTTTTTGTCTAGAGGATCTATCCAGTGATGTCAATGGGGTGTTGAAGTCCCCTGCTATGATTGTATTGCTGTCGATTTCTCCTTTGAAGTCTTCCAGAAGATTTTTAATGTATTTTGGTGCTCCTATATTGGGTGCATATATGTTTACCAAGGTTATATCTTCCTGTTGGATAGATCCTTTCAATATTATGTAGTGGCCTTCTTTGTCTCTAGTTATGGCCTTCATTCTAAAATCTATTTTATCAGATATGAGTATTGCTACCCCAGCTTTTTTTTCCTTTCTGTTTGCTTGGAAGATTTTTTTCCATCCCTTCACTTTCAGCCTATGTGAGTCTTTTGTTGTGAGGTGGGTCTCTTGTAAACAACATATATATGGGTCATGCTTTCTTATCCAATCCGCTACTCTGTGTCTTTTGATCGGGGCGTTCAGTCCATTTACATTTAAGGTGATTACTGATATGTACTTACTTATTGCCATTTTTGTTTAGTGTGTTTCTATTTTCCTTTCTATTTCTTCTACTAATTACAGCAGTCCTTTTAACATTTCTTGCAGTGCTGGTTTGGTGCTATTGTATTCCCTTAGCCTTTTTTTGTCTGGGAAGCTCTTTATTTGACCTTCTATTTTGAATGATAGCCTTGCTGGGTAGAGTAGTCCTGGGTTCAGATCCTTGTTTTTCATGACCTTGATTATTTCATGCCATTCCCTTCTGGCCTGTAGTGTTTCTATGGAGAAGTCAGCTGATAGCCTTATGGGGGTTCCTTTGTAGGTAACCTGTTGCTTAGCTCTTGCTGCCTTTACGATTCTCTTTTTGTCTTTAATTTTGGGCATTTTAATTACTATGTGTCTTGGTGTGGGCCTGTTTGGGTTCTTCTTACTTGGGACTCTCTGTGCTTCTTGAACTTGAATGCCTTCTTCCTTCACCAAATTAGGGAAATTTTCTGTCACTATTTCTTCAAATATATTCTCTACAATAAATTATTTTAAATATGCTAAAAAAGCTAAAGAAAACTATGCACAGAGAACTTAGGGAAACCAGGGGAATAATATCTCACCAAATAAAGAATGTCAATAAAGAAATAAAATTGTAAAATTGAATCAAGTAGAAATTCAGGAACTGTAAAATATAATAACTGAAATGGAATATTCACTAGAGAGGCTCAACAATAGATTTGAACAGGTAGAAGAAAAAAACAAAATTTAAGATAGGTCAATTGAGATTATTCACTTGGAGGAACAGAAAGAAAAAAAGAATGAAGGAAAAAATATCTGAAGAAATAATGGTCAAAAACTTCTTAAATCCTTACATCCAAGAAGTTCAGCAAATTCCTAGTAGAAAAACTCAAAGGGATCCACATTGTGATGTCTTATAATTAAACTGTTAAAAGCCAATGTCAAAGATAATCTTGACATCAGCAAGAGAGAAATTATTAATCATATACAAGATTAGTGGCATATTAACCTCAATAAGATTAACAGCCAATTATTCATTAGAAACATGGAGGCCAGAGGCAGCAGGATGACATATTTAAAGTTCTGACAGGAAAAAAAACTGGTAAACCAAAATGCTATATATGCCAAAACTATCTTTCAAAAATAAAGAAGAAATGATGACATGCCTTGTTAAACAAAAGCTAAAGGAGTTCATTCCCTGGAGACCTACTTTACAGGAAATGTTAAAAGGAATCCATCAAACTGAAATAGGAGAACACTAGATAGTAACTTGTAGCCATATGAAGAAATAAAGAACTCCAGTAAGGCTAGCAACATAAGTTAATTAAAAAAACAAGTATTATGGGGAGGAGGGTGTCAATGGGGAAAAAAGGAGAAGCATCTGTAACAAAAATAAATTAATAAAAAAAAAAAAAACAAGTATTATATTTTTGATTTGTAACTTTTCCCCTATATGATTTAAGAGACAAATGCATAAAATAACTACAAATCTATGTTAATGGGCGCATATGTATAAAGACATAATTTGTGACAATAGTAACATAAAACAGAAGGGATGAAGATTTATGGGAGCACAGTTTTTGTTTACTATTGAAGCTAACTTGGTATTAATTCAAACTACATAATTACAAATTTAAGATTAAATTATAATCTCCAGGATAACCACAAAAATGATGTAAAAATATACAAAAAGAAGATGAGAATGAAATAAAAATTACATTAGAAAAAAAGCCAATTTAATAAAAAGGGCAGTAATGAGGAAATGAGGAACAAGAAATGTTTAAAACATAGAGAAAACATATACCAAAATAGAAGTAAGTTCTTCTTTATCAGTAATTACATTAAATGTAAATGAATTAAAAGGCAGAGATTAGCAGAATTGGGAAAAAAAACCTACATGATCCAACTATATATTGTCTATAAGAGACTAAGTTTAGAGCCAAGACTCAAATATGTTGAAGGTAAAAGGATGAAAAATGATACCTATGTAAATGTAACCAAAAGAAAGCTAGGGTGTCTATACCAATATCTGAAAAAATAAACTTCAAGTCTAAAAAGGATACTATATATTGATATGTAGAATATAGCATACTGATATAACATGTACAGGATATAATTACTATGTTATAAACATATACACAAGTTGATGGACTTGAAAGGAAAAATAGACAATTCTATAATAATAGCTGACTTTAATATCCCACTTTTAATAAAATACAAAAAGACTAGACAGAAAATAAAAATAGAAGACTAAACAACCCTATAAATGAACAGAACCTAACAGATATATACAGAACACCCTATGCTCAAATATCAAAATGCACATTTTTCTTGAGTGTACATGTTTTAGGCCACAAAACAATCTCAAATTTAAAAATATTGAAATCATACAAAATATCTTTTCTGACCATCATATAATAGAACTAGAAATCAATAATAGAAAGAAAAGTGAAAAATTTTTAAATGGGGAAACTAAACATTATTATTTTTTAAACAACTAATGAGTCAAAGAAGAAATCACAATGGAAATTATAAAATAAATAGAGATGAATGAAATTGGAAACACAACATACCTAAAATTATAACATGTAGTGAAAGCAGTGTTTGGAAGGAATTGTATAGCTATAAATTCCTATATTTAAAAATAAGAAAATCTAAAATCAATAACCTAACTGTAGACTTGAAGGAACTAGAATGGAAGAGCAAACTAAAATCAAAGCTAGCAGAAGAAGGAAATAATAAAGATTAGAGTGGAGATCACTAAAATAAAAAAAAAATAGGATAACAATAGATTTAATAAAACCAAAATTTGGTTGATTTAAAAGATCAATAAAATTGGCCAGTTGAGGGGAGAGAGAGAGAGAGAGAGAGAGAGAGAGAGAGAGAGAGAGAGAGATAGAGATTGAGAACTCAAATTACTAAAAGGAACATTATTACCAGCTTTACAGAGATAAAAAGGATTATTATTCATAGGACACTATAAACAATTGCATGACAACAAATTGGATAACCTAGATGAAACTGACAAACCCTTAGAAATACATAAATTACATAAACTGATTCAAGAAGAAATAGAAAATCTGAACAAACCTAAACAAGTAAAGGGATGGAATCATTAATATAAAACCTTTCAACAACCAAGAGCCCAGGACCAAATGGCCTCACTGGTGAATCCTACTAAATATTTAAAGTAGAATTATTGTCAATTCTTTTCAAATTATTGTAATAAACAGAAGAGGAGAAAATACTTATCAATTCATTCTGTGAGGTCAGCATTACCCTGATATAAAAGCCAGACACAGACAACAAAAGAAAACTGCACACCAATATCCCTTATGAATATAGGGGGAAAAAGTTTCAACAAAATACTAGCAAACTGAATACAGTAGTATATTAAAATAATTATAAGCTGTGGTCTAGTGGTATTTATCAGGAATGCAAGGTTGATTCAACATATAAAAACCAATCAATGTAATTCATGACTTTAATAGAGTAAAGAAAAAACCCATAATCATCTCAAAGATGCAGAAAAAGCATTGACAAAATACAACACTCTTTTATGATAAGAACATTCAACAACCTAATAGAACTTCTTTAGTGTGATAAAGGGAATTTATAAAATACCCATAGCTAATGTCATACTCAGTATTGAAAAACTGATAGCTCTCCCCCTAAGATCAGGGACAAAACAAAAATATTCACTTTTGTTACTTCTATTCAACATTATATCAGTAGTTCTAGCCAGGGCAATTAAGCAAGGAAAAAAAAAATGTTTCCAAATTGATGAATAAGAAGCAAAACTATCTCTTTTCACATATGACATAATCTTATATAGAGAAAATCCTAAACATAACATCAAAGAAATGCCTCAAACCCAATTAGGGCTAATGAACAAATCTGACAAAATTGCAGAACACAAAATCAACATTCAAAATGGGATATATTTCTATCTAGCAATGATAGCAACGAACAATCTAAAAAAGGAAATTAAGAGAAACAATTCCATTTACAATAGATCAAAAAGAATAAAGTACTGAGGAATAAGCCTAACACTGCTGAAAGAAATTAAAGAAGATCTAACTAAATGGAAAGATATCTCATGTTCATGAATTGGAGACTAAATATTGTCAAAATGGCAATACTCCTCAAAGAAATGTACATATTCAACTCAATCCCCATTAAAATCCCAATGGCTTTTTATTTTATTTTATTTTATTTTATTTTATTTTATTTTTTAGCAGAAATGGAAAATCCTCAAGATCAAATGGAATTGCAAGGGATCTCAAATAATCACAACAATATTGTAAAAGAATAAAAGTGGAGAACTTACATTCCTAATTTTAAAATGTCCTACAAAGCTATAGTAATCAAAACAGTTTAGTACTGGACAAAGTATAGACATATAGACCAATGGACTAGAATTGAGAGTCCAGAAATAAAACCATACTCTTATAGCCCATTGATTTGCAACACAGGTGTCAAGATCATTCACTGGAGGTAAGAACAGTAGAATAGTCTTGTCAACAAGACTATATTTTGCAAAACTACAGTACAATAACATTGAGGATATTTAAATTGTTATTGTCAAGATACAAAACAATTCCATCATGTCATTTTCAAAACATTCTCCTTTCCTTCTGAAAGTTTTGTGATGCACTGTAATCATTAACCAGTCATTAAACTTAAATGGCCAATTGAGACCAACAGTTCTGAGACCATTCTTCCATCAGTGCCACTGATTTGGGGTGGCACTGAGCCTCTGACCTTTCGGGGCAGACTTGGTGACTTTTCCAGCTCCAGCTGCCTTTTTGTCCACTGCTTTGATGACACCCACAGAAACTGCCTGTCTCATGTCAGGAACAGCCAAACAGCCCAGGGGAGGACAGTCAGAGAAGCTCTCAGCACACATAGGCTTGCCAGGAACCATGTCGATGATGGCAGAATCACCAGATCTCAAAAACTTTGGGCTGTCTTCCAGCTTTTTCTCCAAATGATGAGGTACCCTTTATCAAGTTGGGGAAGTTTATTTTATTCTTATTTTATGTTGCGAACTGAATTGTTCTCCCCCTAAACCCCACGAGTTCATATGTTGAAACCCTAATCCTTAATGTGATGGAATTAGGTGATAGGGCCTTAAGGGGGTAATTAAGGTTAAATGAGGTAATGAGAGTGGGGCCCTAACCTGATGCAGCTGTTGTTCTTATTGAAAGAGGAAGAGGCACCAGAGATATCTCACTCCAAGCACACACATGGAAGGAAGGAAGACATCTGACACACAGAAGGCAGCTGTCTGCTAACCAGGAACCCCGCCTTGATCTTGGACTTACATCCTCCAGAGCTGTGAGAAAACACATTTCAGTTGTTTAAATCATGTAGTCCCAGCAGACCAAGACAACTGGTATTCAATTTTGCCAAATGTGTTTTCTGTTGTGATAAATGCACTTTAGTTACTTGTAGCATGTAAGAGAAAAAAAAAAGAGAAGAATCTTTATGGAAACTTACAAATGACAGAGAATAAACTTTATTTCTTCTTTCTTATTTTATTTTTAGTTATGCTATCACAAAGGTCATTTCAGTTCATGTTAACATTTAAGTTCTATTGGAAAACTGAGTAAATAATTTCAGAAAAATTAAGTTTATGTATATTTTGATGGCTCTAGGTAAGTTGTATCTATACCGTTAAAAACTATATGTTGAAAAATAGTTCAGAATACTTTTAGGCAAGATTCTCCAGTTCTGACTGGAGACCATTATCTGACCATAAAAACAAACAATGCTCTGGAACGGCGGTGTCCAATATGTTAGCCCCTTGCCACCTTAGCTGTTGACCATCTGAAATGTGCCTAATCAGCATTGAGATGTGACAAACTGTCATGGGAGATATGATGAGGATGTGTTGTAACTTGTCCTCGGCAATGGTAGGAATGAAAAATGGTACTGCTAGTGTATTTGTTTCTAAGACTATCTGAATGAAGTAGCACAAACTAAGTGGCTTAAGCAACCAAAATTACTGTCTCACAATTCCAGAGGCTAGATTTCCAAGATCACAGTGCCAGCAGGGTTGGTTCTTTCCGAGCGCTGTGCAATACAGTTTTCTTCTTCTCTTTTTGAATACTGTCTTGATTCAGTTTTGATTCCCTGGCTAGAGGCCAGTCAGTTCCTATTCTTAAGCACCTGATTAAGTCGGCATCCCAACCACTTCCTTATTTGGGCTTTCACATTCTGGGCCACTGCCCTAATTGCCCCAGGACCCAATCCCAGACGACTCCGACTCGGAACAGCTCTTTTGCCCTGAAACCTGTGAAAATTTTCAAATTTGCCAATACAAACAAAGAACCCCCCAAACCTAGCAAACCCCACTCCACTTGCCCTATATAAACTGCCCCCCACCCAGTTCCAGCTTGCTGTTACCCTGTCCATGGTGCAACCTCTGTGTGCAACCTTCTTTCATTTGGAGTTATGATTACCAGAGTTCTGCCTTTCATCTATTTGACTGTCATTGTGTTGGGTCCTGATATCAAAGGAATCTTGTAAAACATTTGACACTGTGAGCAGGATAGCATGGCCATGACCCCTGACAGTTGCACAACTTATTGGGGGTCTGCTCTTGGCTTACTAATTGGTTTAAAACCACCAGGAGAGTAGCTTGGGAAGGAAATATTGTCACTTGTTGATGAGCTTGTGCTTTAACCTTGTTGCTTCCTGCTGATTTCCATGGCTCTCCTTACACAAATTTACTCAGTGTCAAAATATTGAAAAGGAATAATTCTAACTGGCTAATCTCCATGGGCTAGATACTAGCCAGGTGGGGGGTCACCTTAGAGCAATGGAAGTGATAGGCCACTTGAGCCACACTCTCTGGGGTCCAGCCTTCTGGTCTGCTATAGACTGAATATTTGCACATTGCCAATTAATATGTTGAAACCTATTCCCCCAATGTGATAGCATTTGGAAGTGGAGCATTTGGGAGGTGATTTGGTCATGAGGGTAGAGGTCTCATGAATAAAATTAGTGCCCTTATAAAAAAGACCCCAGAGAGCTAGCTTGTCCCTTCTGCCATGTGAGGCCGCAATGAAATGGCTCTGTCTCTGAACCAGAAAACAGGCCTTACCAGACACCAAAGTTACTGGTGCCTTGATCTTGGACTTCTCAGCCTCCAAAACATGAGAAATAAATTTCTTTTGTTTATGAGTTACCTCATCTGTGGTATTTTGTTATAACAGCTTGAACAGACTAAGATAGTGGGCATAAACAGTCTGATATAATAAGTAATTAATTATAATTAAATTAAGTATTTGGCATCTACAACCTGGCTTGACAAAATGAGACTCCACAGATCCTCAGTTAAAATAGTTAATATGGCTCAGTGCAAGTTAAGACAGGTCCTTTAAAGACTGGGACATTATATAAGACCGAATTAATAAGTGGGTGATTATCCTCACTGCTTCTCCATTTGACAGCTCAATTTTGCCTGTTCTTAAACTTAGAAAGAATAAATGGTGGCGTCTCATGGTGTATTATCACAACCTTAATGCTATGGTCAAACCCATCAAAGCCCCCATACGCAATCCAATATTAAAATTAGTAACTCCATCTAATATGTTTATTTAATGCCTATTTCAACACCCTCTCAGCTGTAGTTCTCTTCATTTCCAAAGGAACGCAATATGCCTTTACTAGGCTGCCCATAAAGTGCCTCACCAGGCCTTGCCATCACATAGTCTTTGCAGGCAAGGTTTAAAAATTTGTTTTTCTTTATTGATGTTAGAGAGAGGAAGGGAGAGGAAGAGAGAGATAGAAACATCGATGAGAGAGAGCATCAATTGGCCGCCTCCTGCATGCCCCCCAGTGGGGATCAGGCCTACAACCTGGGCATGTGCCTTGACCGGGAATTGAACCAGGGTCTCTTGGTGCATGAGTGCAAGTGTGGCATTACGTTAATGACATCTTCCTCTAAGGAGTTTTGTTTAACATACTCACTGAGGATATTTAAGATCAACATTTTCAAATCCTTTTGGAGTTCTAGAGACAACACATTTCTCATTTACCAATTTTACTTAATCTCCATGATGCTAGTACTTATAAATGAGCTCACCTCAAGTGGTACTCACCCCCAAGAAAAGGCTCTAAAAGCTATCCAAATGAAAATCGATAGGCTCTCAGACACTCCTTCACTGTAGAGGCTTTAGGAAACCTCCTCTCATACTTTCTGAAGTTACTGGACTACCCATGAAGGCCATAAATTGCCCATGAGCTTCAGATGCAAAAAATACTGCCCCTCTTGACCCTGTGCTATATACCATTAAAGCAAATTACTGACCACATACTAGGTTTTCCTGGAAATAGAGGTTCTCACAGACTCTGAGCCTGTGACCCTCCATACCCAGTTGTTCATTATGCCTTAAATCATAAAAGCAGAATCCCACAAGCTTGTCATGACTACTGAAATCTCCTGATACAAGATGGAACCAAACCTTTGCCCTCTGGGTTATTCTACCTGCAGGAGGGTGTGGCCTGCACAGCTCTCAGTCCCTTGCCTGATGCCATGGTGCTGTATGATGTCACTCCTACCCCAGATCCCTTGTTATCCAGGGAACCCCTTGGGATTAACTGAGTGAATAGCAATGGGGGTTCTTAGACTGTAGAGATGCCACCGTCATAAGTGACCCACATGGACCAGAGTGGTGTCCACTTGAAAAGAATACCCTAGTACCACACTGCAGATGACATTACCCCAGCCCAAGACCTTGATGCAGGAGATAATTTTGTCTCCTGGTGAAGAAACAACTTTATCCAGAACACTGAGACCACTGGCCCAGCAACTTCATTGTCAGCCTTTCTTAAGGCATGGACAAATTAGACACAGGACATTTTTGCTTTTGTTTCTTTGATATTAGGGATTCTATTATGTTCTCTGAGCTTGCTGTTTGCTTAGCTCACAATCCAGGTATACTTCTTGCTCTCTGCTAAAATGTATATCCCTAACTCCCATGTCTAAAGGAAAATCTGATAGAGGGTACTACTATCTGTGCTAATCTAAAAATTAATGGAGACTATTGCTTTCTCCAGGAGGCAACTGCTTCTATAGGTTCACCCTTCAACTCCCTGGGAAGAAGACCTCGCGCTCCTCTGTGCCTTCTCCTACTTCCCACCTCTGGTTTTCCACCACAACCTCCCACCTGTATCTTTTTTTTCCCCCCCACTGATTTTTTATATTTTAGAGAGAGAGGAAGGTAGGTAGGTAGAGAGAGAAACATCAATGTTGAGAAAGACACATCGATTGGTTGCCTCCCACACAGCCCCTCTCAGGGCCGGGGAAATCTGCAACCCAGGTACATGCCCTTGATTGGAATTGAACCCTTGACCCTTCAGTCTGCAGGCCAATGCTCCAACCGCTGCACCACAACTACCCCCCCCCCTTTTTTCTTTATTGATTTTAGAGAGAGAGAAAGGGAGAGGTAGAGATAGAAATATTGCTGAAAGAGAACATAGATTGGCTGCCTCCTGCATGCCCCCCACTGGGGATTTGGCTAATGACCTGGGCATGTACCCTGACTGGGAATTGAACCGGTGACCTCTTGGTGCGTGGGTTGATGCTCAACCACTGAGCCACACCAGCCAGGCACTACCCCTTCTTCTTAATTACAAATACCACAAACCTTCACATATACCTCACCAAACCATCAGCTCATATCCCTCAACAATGTAACTGCTGGACCTGCTGCCTTGAATAATAGAATACACTAAGATCTTATTGTCATAGAAAAACATAACTCACACTTTGAACATACTTTATAACTCAACCAGACACTGTGAGAGATCCTGGAAATTCCAGATCTGTTTTCTTAGCAAATGCCATTTAATGAAGGATTTGGGTATGGACTGACCTCCAAGAACTCCTTGTATTTCTCACTTGTCCTCCATTTTACTCTCATAAGATATTTTCTATGCAGTTTATGACAACTTATGTACTACTCACTAAAAGTCTCCTCTACTGTTTGGGCCACTCAAATACCCCAAATAATCAAGCTCAAAACTGATATGAAAATCAATGGGTCAATTTTAAGATCGTTTTTATTTTTTTAAATGCTGTCTACACCCAATTTTGAGGCATTTGAGGCAGGATAGTAAGAAGCTAAGAAAATTTGGGGGCAAGTGGAATGGGGAAATTGAGACAAGGACGTTAAATAAGGCCATACAATTTAAACAACTTACAGAGAATCATGAGACCTTATCTTCCCTAACCAAGGACACTTGAGAACAAATGATTTATACCTCTCCTCCCTAACCAGAGAATATATAGCTTAAATCACACTGGTCAGGAAGACAGAGAACAGAGACCCAATTAGTGCCATTTGTGCCAGCCAACCCCAAGGACAAATTAAGTCAGAGGAACAAATAACAAACACCCATTAGAGTCAGACAGAACCAAGATAAAAATAAAGCAGTGAAGCTGACTAAAGAGTGCTCCCAAAGTCCCCTTATATGCTTATTTTTTTAAATTAATTTATTTTTGTTACAGATGTTTTTTCTCCCCCCCCCCCAGAAACCGTCCTCTCTATCCCACCACCCCCACCAAGCATTGTTGTCTATGTCCGTTGGTTACGCATACATGCATATAAGTTCTATGGTTTATCTCATCCCTCCCCTGCCCCTCTCCTCTGAGGTTTGTCAGTCTGAACCTTACTCTTTTTCTATGTCTCTGGGTCTGTTTAGTTCATCAGCTTTTTTTGTTCATTATATTCGACAAATAAGTGAGATCACGTGGTATTTGTCTTTCTCTGACTGGCTTATTTCACTTAGCATGATACTCTCCAGGTCTCCCCATGTTGTGTCAAAGGATACAAGATCTTTCTTACAGCTGCATAATGTTCTATTGCGTATATATACCACAGCTTTTTTTATCCACTCATCTATTGATGGACACTTGGGCTGTTTCCAGATCTTAGCAATTGTAAATAGTGCTGCTATGAACATAGAGGTACATATATTCTTTCTGATTGGTGTTTCAGGCTTCTTAGGATATATTCCTAGAAGTGGGATCACTGGGTGAAATGGCAGTTCAATTTTTAATTTTTTGAGGAAACATCATATTGTTTTCCATAGTGGCTACACCAGTCTGCATTCCCACTAACAGTGTATGAGAGTCCCCTTTTCTCTACACCCTCGCCAGCACTTGTTTGATGATTTGTTGATGGCAGCCATTCTGGCAGGTGTGAGGTGATACCTCATAGTTGTTTTAATTTGCATCTCTCTGATAATTAGTGACCTTGAACCTGTTTTCATATGTCTCTTGGCCATTTGTATGTCCCATTTGGAGAGGCGTCTATTTAGGTCCTCTGCCCATTTTTTAATTGGGTTCTTTGTCTTCCTTTTGTTGAGTTGTATGAATACTCTATATATTTTGAAAATTAACCCCTTATCTGATGTATTGTTGGCAATTATACTCTCCCATATAGTGGGTTCCCTTTGCATTTTGATAGTTGTTTCTTTCACCGTGCAGAAGCTTTTTAGTTTGATATGGTCCCACGTATTCATTTTATTCTTTGTTTCTCTTGCCTTAGGTGTTGTATCAGTGAAAATTCTGCTGCGTATGATGTCTGAAATTTTGTTGCCTACATTTTCTTCTAGGATTTTTATGGATTCACAAGTCACATTTAAGTCTTTTATCCACTTTGAGTTTAATCTTGTGTATGGTGTAAGTTGGTCATCTAGTTTCGTTTTTTTGCATGTAGCTGTCCAATTTTCCCAATACCATTTGTTAAAGAGGCTGTCTTTACTCCATTGTATGCTCTTGCCACCTTTGTCAAATATTAATTGAGCATAATGTCTTGGGTTTATTTCTGAATTCTCTGTTCTGTTCCCTTGATCTATATGCCTGTTCTTGTGCCAGTACCAGGCTGTTTTGATTACAGTGGCTATGTAGTATAACCTGATATCCGGTATTGTGATCCCTCCAACTTTGTTCTTCTTTTTCAAGATTGCTGTGGCTATTCAGGTCTTTTTTGGTTCCATATGAAATTTTGAAGTATTTGTTCTAGTGCTGTGAAATATGTCATTGATATTTTAATGGGGATTGCATTGAATCTATAGATTGCTTTGGGTAATATGGACATTTTAATGATGTTAATTCTTCCAATCCATGAACAAGGTATGTGCTTCCACTTTTTAATATCTTCCTCTATTTCTTTTTTCAATGTCTTGTAGTTTTCTGCAAATAGGTCCTTTACTTTTTTGGTTAAGTTTATTCCTAGGTATGTTAAATTTTTTGCCACAATGGTAAATGGTATTTTTTTTCAGTTTTTCTTTCTGTGAGTTCATTATTGGTGTATAAGAATGCCATCGATTTCTTATGTTAATTTAGTATCCTGCTACCTTGCCAGATTTGTTTATTAAATCTAGTAGATTCTTGATGGAGTCTTTAGGGTTTTCTATGTACAATATCATGTCATCTGCAAATAATGACAGTTTCACGTCCTCCTTTCCAATTTGGATCCCTTTTATGTTTTCTTCATGTCTAATTGCTGTGCCTAAGACATCCAGTACTATGTTAAATAAGAGTGGTGAAAGTGGGCATCCCTATCTTGTTCCCATTCTTAAGGGAAATGCTTTTAGTTTTTGCCCATTTAGTATGATGTTGGCTGTAGGCTTTTCATATATGGCCTTTATTATGTCGAGATATGATCCCTTTATTCCCACATTGCTGAGCGTTTTTATAAAAAAATGGGTGTTGGATTTTGTGGAATGTTTTTTCAGTGTCTATTGATATGATTATGATTATATAGTTTTTATCTTTCATTTTGTTTATGTGGTGTATCACATTTATTGATTTGCGAATATTGAACCAGCCTTGCATCCCTGGGATGAATCTCACTTGGTCATGGAGAATAATTTTTTTAATGTATTGCTGGATCTGATTTGCTAATATTTTGTTCAGGATTTTGGCATCTATGTTCATCAGGGATATTGGCCTGTAGTTTTCTTTCTTTGTAGTGTCTTTATCTGGTTTTGGAATTAGAATTATGCTGGCCTCATAAAATGAGTTTGGAAACTTTCCTTGTTCTTGAGTTTTTTGGAATAATTTGAGGAGAATGGGTGTTAGTTTTTTTTTTTTTTTTGAATGTTCGGTAAAACTCCCCTATGAAGCTGTCCAGGCCCAGGCTTTTGTTTGCTGGGAGAGTCTTGATTACATCTTCAATTTCCTTAGTTGTTATTGGTCTGTTCAAGTTTTCTATCTCTTCCTGGTTCAGTTTTGGGGGACTATGTGTTTCTAGAAATTTGTCCATTTTGCCTAGATTGTCTAATTTGTTGCTGTATAATTGTTCATAGTATTTTTTGTTAATGATCCTTTGTATTTCTGTGGTGTCAGTTGTTACTTTTCCTGATTCTGATTTTGTTTATTTGGGTCCTCTCTCTTTGTTTCTTGGTGAGTCTAGCTAAGGGCCCATCAATCTTGTTTATCTTTTCAAAGAACCAGCTCTTTGTTTCATTGATCTTTTGAATTGTTTTTTGTTTTGTTTTTTAGTCTCTATGTCATTTATTTCTGCTCTGATCTTTACTATTTCTTTCCTTCTACTTGCTCTGAGTTTTTCTTTTTGTTTGCTTTCTAGTTCTTTAAGTTGTGAGGTTAGATAGTCAATTAGAAATTTTTCTTGTTTCCTGAGGTAGGCCTGTAGTGCTATGAACTTCCCTCTTAGGACCACTTTCACTGTGTCCCATAGGTTTTGTGTTGTTGTGTGCTCATTTTCACTGGGTTTCAGGAATTTTTTAATTTCTTCCTTGATCTCCTTGGTAACCCCTTCATTGTTTAATAACATGCTCTTTAGCCTCCATGTATTCAAATGTCTTGCTGTGTTTTTGTTGTAATTGATTTCTAGTTTCATGCCATTGTGATCTGAGAAGATGCTTGATATGATTTCAGTCTTCTTGAACTTGTAGAGACTTAGTTTGTGTCCTAACATGTAGTCTATCTTTGAGAATATCCCATGTGCACTTGAGAAGAATGTGAATTCTTCAGTTTTGGGGTGTAATTCTCTGTAGATATCTATTAAATTAATTTGATTTAGTGCATCATTTAGAGTCTCTGTATTCTTGTTAATTTTTTGTCTAGAAGATCTATCCAGTGATGTCAGTGGGGTGTTGAAGTTCCCTGCTATGAATGTATTGCTATTAATCTCTCCTTTGAAGTCTTCCAGAAGTTTCAAAATATATTTTGGTGCTCCTATGTTGGGTGCATATATGTTTACCAAGGTTATATCTTCCTGTTGGATAGATCCTTTCAATATTATGTAGTGGTCTTCTTTGTCTCTAGTTATGGCCTTCATTTTGAAGTCTATTTTTATCAGATATGAGTATTGCTACCCCCGCTCTTTTTTCCTTTCCACTTGCTTGGAAGATTTTTTTCCGTCCCTTCACTTTCAACCTATGTTAGTTTTTGTTGTAAGGTGGGTCTCTTGTAAACAACATATATATGAGTGATGCTTTCTTATCCAATCAGCTACTCTGTTTCTTTTGATTGGAGTGTTTAATCCATTTACATTTAAGGTTATTATTTATATGTATTTATTGCCATTTTTGTGTATTGTGGTTATATTTTTCTTCCTATTTCTTCTACTAATTACAGCAGTCCTTTTAACATTTCTTGCAGTGCTGGTTTGGTGCTAATATATTCCCTCAGCCTTTTTTATGTCTGGGAAGCTCTTTATTTCACCTTCTATTTTGAATGATAGGCTTGCTGGATAGAGTAGTCTTGGATTCAGATCCTTGTTTTTCATTACCTTGATTACTTCATGCCATTCCCTTCTGGCTTGTAGTATTTCTGTTGAGAAGTCAGCTGATAGCCTTATGGGGGTTCTTTTGTAGGTAACCTGCTGCTTATCTCTTGCTGCCTTTAGGATTCTTTCTTTGTCTTTAATTTTTGGCATTTTAATTATTATGTGTCTTGGTATGGGCCTGTTTGGGTTCTTCTTACTTGGGGCTCTGTGTGCTTCCTGTACTTGTATGCGATTTTCCTTCACCGAATTAGGGAAGTGTTCTGTCATGATTTCTTCAAATATGTTCTCTAACCCTTGCTCATTTTCTTCTTCGTCTGGAACTCCTATGATGCAGATGTTGTTATGTTTCATATTGTCCCAGAGTTCTCTTAGGCTGTCTTCCTGTTTTTTAATTTTTTTTTTTTTTTTTTTTTGATTCTCTGATTGGGCGATTTTTCCACCCTGTCTTCTGATTCACTGATCTGATCCTCGGACTCCTCTACTCTGCTGGTTATTCCTTCCAATGTGTTCTTTATTTCTGCTATGTCATTCTTCATTTCCAATTGGTTGGTTTTCAATGCTTCTATATCTTTACTCATGCTGTTGAGCTTCCTCATGATTATTACTCTGAACTTGGCCTCTGACATCTTGCTCAATTCCCTTTCATTTATTTCATCTTCTGTCAAATTATCTTGTTCTTTCATTTGAAATTTGTTTCTTTGTTTCACCATTTTGGCTGTCTCAGTGGGTTTTGGAGCCTGCTGAATTTTCCTTGTGGGTGTTGGTATTCCACTGGTTGTGGCTCCCTCTACTGGGTTTGGATGAGTGTTGGAAGGACTCATGTTAAACACCACTGTCAAGTCTTACTTACCTGGGTAGATTTGCAAGCCCAGAAAAGGTTCAGTTATGCTCTAGCTTTTTACCTGGAGGCTATTTGTCTCAGTAACTTAATGAGCCTTGAGTTGTAGCCCTCAGTTGAATGAAAAAAATCCCTCAGGTGTTCAGGGTAAGAGGATTTCCAAAGGGTGGGGCAGGTGCTTGCTGGCTGTTAATGAGCCTCAATTTGCATTTCTTGGTCCTGGCTAGGTGGTGTTAAATTTCTGAGGGAGGGGCTGTTGCTTCTCCCCAGGCCTCTGGGAAGGGGCTCTTTGAGTAAGATGGCCACTGTCCTATGAGGGAGCAACCCAGCACAAAACTCCCACTACTGCCCAGTTCTCCTAGCTCTCCAAGCTCCCAAGTCTCTCCACACAGTTCCAAACCAGTCTGACCTCCCTCTGCCAGAGCCCAAGGTAAGTGGCTGTAGCTAATTTATTGCTCTGTCCTGGCCCTCTGTGCTGTGGAGCCTGCTTGGTATTTTAATCCCGAGGGAGCTGCTCACAGGTAAAACAGCTGCTGTCTGTGGGCTCCCAGCCCACCCTCTCGTGCCTCTGCAGTCCCTACCAGGCTCAATTTTGTGTCCTCTTTCTGACCATGGTTATATGGGTCCTCTCCAGCTGCTTTTCTATTGTTTTTGCCTGATGATTTGTCTTTGTTTTAGTTATAATTCCAGTTTGGTCCTGGGAGATGGTCTGTGTGGCTTCCATTCACTCTACTGCCATTTTGGAATCTTTATACGCTTATTTTGATGCATCAGCATATTAAAAATGCCCCTGGAAAGCTGATGAATATTCTGCTGAAACCCTCCCCTAAAACCTTTGCCCCCAGAAGGATGATAAAAACCCTCAAAACAAAAACCCAGCATGGGTTATCTCTAGAGCATGACCATGCCTGTTCTCAGGCATGAACTTTTTACTTTCTTTTTCCTAAACTCTAAGGGTCCACAGGAGACTTGCAACCAGGGGTATCGAGCAGCAGCAGCTCATCTCAGGCTTATCCCCTAATTCTGTTTCCAAAGCCCCCCTTTTCTCTGACTTTCAAGTGAGTTAAAAGCAGCCCCACCTTAGCTCACTTCTTTCCTATAACGTTTCTAGGGAGCCATAGCAGAGCACCACATAGGCTCTCTCCTGTTGCTTCTTCTACACTAAGTCCTTCCTTTGTTTTGCTGTCCCTAGCTTTAATAAATATAATCTCAAAATCACCTGGACTCATGTTCTGAAATCTTTCCTGAATGAAGTCAAGAACCCACACACTACAGGCTAGCCTAAGTCAGACCTGCTTTGGGTCCAGTCCTTGTCTGGTGACAATTTGGGCCACTCAAATACCCCAAATAATCATGCCATCTACACCCAATTTTGAGGCATTGACTAGCCGCAGGGGTGGGGAACGTCTGGCCCTCAGGCCATATAAGGTCTGAGAAATCAATACCAGCTAACATCACACGCCTCATCAAAGAAAAGCAGTTACAGACATTACTTTAGGGCTGAATTAATTAAATGTTTGACCAAATACAGTAGGCTAATTTTTAACTTGATAATTTTGTATGGCTTCTAAATGATGTTATAAATATCCAAATGACCCTTGACAGAAAAAAAGTTTCCCCACTTCTGGACTAGAGGATGGTCAATTCCCTTTTATGCGCAGCTAGGGCCACACCCCATTATTTCTCTCATGTGGGCTGTTATACTCCTGGCCACTATGCTTCCGCCCTCATTACCTTAGGGCCAAGCAAAACTCACTGACATTTCCTGTCAGTTGCTAATCAACCAAAAGCAGATAGAAGATAGATGAAGATAAAGATAAAAATATAGCAAAATGATGAAAGAAAGTGACAACTAATTCTTTTAAATTGAGAGTGAACAAAAGTGACCAAAAGAGAGAGATTCGCTGAGTCCATTGATTGATTTTCAGTGAATTTGCATTAAAGAAAAAAATCACTCCAAATGCATACTTTGGGCAGAACTTCAACTTTGAAATTTCTGATCTCCATTATTATCGTGGTGTCTGGTAAGTTTGATGCTGCAACATTTTCAGCCAAAAATAATGCTCTCTTTCGATAGTGGTGAGTATGCTCTTGATCCACTCATAAAACGTTCATAAGATGTTTAATAATTTGTTCAAATAAAAGTGTAAATTTGTGCATTATCCAGCAAACCTTCTGATTTACCTTACTGAAATGGTGTATTGATTAGTTGACTAGATGAGTGCAGAGTAATATTGGGGACACTGGAATAAAGTGAAACTAAACTTCTGGGACTAGACAAAATGTAGTGTTTTCTCCAGTTGTTTGGTTTGTATTTTTATTGTCTCACTTGAATTCTTATTTTTGGACCTCAATGTTTATTGTTGTACAATTATTTTTTTTCTCTGTTGATATTTCTAATATTCCTAGCTCTGAGGTTAAGACAAAAATCCTGAATTTTTATTTGGGTTTTTAAATTTTAAAATAGAGGCCAGAAATTTATGGGTACAATTTGTTTCAGAAAATGAGGATCAGGAAACATAACACTAGATGAATGATAAATAATTAATTAAATTATTTTAAGTTCTCACAGAACTCTATATAAATGGACTCCTTTCCAAAAACATGAACAAGTAGAACATATGAATGCAGTGGCTTTAATTAGAGAAGGCTTGGGCAGCTAGAAACAAATCTTTGAATCCTTTCTGTCTTTTCTTGCAATGATTCCTCAAGAAGTTCTACAACATGCTTAAAAACACTGGCTTCCACATTTCCATATTATGTCTAGTTAAAAAATAAAAACAATTCTTAGAAGAAAGAAAGAGAGATTCTGGTGCCTAGGAAAACTGAAAGATGTTGGCAGGGAGGGAAGAACATTTGAAATGAACTAATAAGAAAGTGAATAGCAGATTCTGTGGAGAAATAATTAGACGTGGTAGGGTTCTGGTAGAAAACAGCAACAAAAAGGTGTAACTGAATAAAGTTTAAATAAAACCTATCAATGTAATTGCCTCCATTACCTGTTTAAAGGAAAACACTGTAAGATTGCTTCGGGTATTTGATAAAATTAAACACTTTAATCTATTTTGAGTTTATTCTTGTGTATGGTGTAAGAAGGTGGTCTAGTTTCATTTTTTTGCATGTATCTGCCCAATTTTCCCAACACCATTTATTGACTAGACTATCTTTATCCCATTGTATATTCTTGCCTCCTTTGTCAAATATTAATTGACTATAAAGGCGTGGGTTTAACATTTATGTTAATAGCTATATCTTAGATTTGATCTTTGTCCCCATGCTGTATTTTAATTTGAGAATCTTTTACTAATAGGAGGAAGTAGAGAAGAAAATAGTTTCATTTTCCAACCCAGAAAGTCCTGGCATTTCAGAACTTTAAATATTCCATCTCAATTCTGAGGTCATCTTTTGATTTGATCTCTTTCAATGTTCTGGTCAGAAATCTCCTTGTCCAAGACCATATTCTCTGTTCCAAGTTACTATAGACAACAGTGATATGCCAATGATACCTATCTACATAAGATGAGCTATTTTTAAAATCCTCAGCCAAGGATATGTTTATTGATCTTAGAGAGATAGATAGAGAAAGAGAGAACATCAATGTTAGAGAGAAACATCTATCTGTTGTCTCCTGAATGTGCCCCAATCAGGAATTGAACCTACAATCTGGGTATGTGCCCTGACCAGGAATCGATCCCACAACCTATTGGTGTACTGGATGATACTCCAACCAATGGAGCCACCCAGCCAGAGCAAGCTACTTTTTAAAAAGTCTTTTATAATGGTTTCTTTGCCATTTGTCACCTGGTTCCAAATCCAATGCCACATATTATCATGTTTTTATTACAACAATATTCCATTTTAAAGTACCAATGTCTGCATTAATTATCTATTACCCTACCAATGATGCATAACAACACCCCTAACCCTCAATTTAGTAGGTGACAAACTAAACATTTATTCTGATGTTCCTAAGTATGTGATTTGGCTGGGGCAGCTCTGATTCAGGCTGCAGGTCTGCAGGTCAGTTGAGGTTTGGCTGATCTAGTCTGGAATTTGTTGAGGTTTAATTCCAGGCTAAGAGTTCAGGTCTGGTCTGTAACATGCTGTTTATTCTTTTGGACCTGGTAGGCCTATCTAAGCCATGTCCTTCTCATGCAGTAGTGATGCCTCTTAATGTCTAAGCCAGGAACTCACCCACACTGTCACTTCTGCCTAAATTACTTTGGACAAAGAAAATTACAGGGCTAAGCCCAACATCACTAGGATGGAGAAGTATACTCTGCTTCTGGGGGTGGGGGGTGGGGGGGGGCAGGGCACTAAAAATCTAAAGGCAAAGGGTGTGTATACAGGAAGTGGTGAGGCATTAGCAACATTAGGGCAAGCCACCAAAAGTGATATGAATTTAAAAGCATCATATATCATTTAGTAAAATCTGATCTCAAATTTCAGTAGAAATTTAACTGGACAAAATCTATATCTAATACCAAAGAATAAAATGATATAATGTCTAGAAAAAAATTAACAGAATAATTTATTTTATTATTATACTAATACTACCCTACATTTCTAAGGGAAGTTCCTTGTCATGTAAAAATTGTTATTATAACTTTAATGCTGGTATGAGAGGGTTGTTAAACATAAAATAGAATGGGTAGTTCAGAAAGACAATTTTATAGACAAATTTAGTATATATTAAAAATGGCATTTAAAATTAATGGGAAAATGAAGGACTGCTTAGCAAATAGTATTAATTCCACTGGTTAATGATCTAACAAACAGTTAATTTGGATGTCTATGGGACACTGTGACTGAATTAGGTTCCATTCCTGTCCAGCCACACACAGTTTCTCACTATTCCTTGAACACGCCAAATGTGGGCCTTCTTCAAGGCACTTTATATCCTGGAATATTTTACCCCAGATATTTCTGTGGTTTGCTTATTCATTCCTTAAAGTCTTTTCAAAAGCTCCATTTTACAGAGCAGTCCTCAATTTCTATGGTAACCTTCCTCTAAGATAGCCCGCCATGATCCTCACCATGTATTTAACCATTGTGTAGTCCTATCCCATATTGTGTCAGGTTGATCTGTGTGACCCACAGTATAAGAAGTGTTTCACTTCTGTGATTGGGTGAATAAGAAAGAATGAGGAAGAACAATAAGAGAGGATTGTCTTATCAGACATAAATGCAAATATAACATTACAATAGTGGTAAATGCACATAAATAGATCAATAAAATAAAACATGTATATGTGTATTGGACTTTTGTTTATTTCAAAGATTAAAAAGAAAAAAAACTTGAATAAATCAGAAAAAATGGAAATTGAATGAGTGATGTTGGGATGATTGACTCTCCACAAGAAATACATAAATACAAAGGAAGGAAGGAAGGGAAGGAGGAAAGGTGAGAAAGATCTTGTCACAGTATGATCACAATAAATTCCAGATAAAGTAGTAAAATATAAAAACAAAATTATAGAAATATTAGGAGAAATATTGGGAGATATTTTATAATCTTAGTGTGGATGGATTTCCTTAGCAAAGTACAATACCCAGAATCCTTTAGAAAAGGGTAGAAAGGTTTAACTGGCCAAAAAGCAAACACATTGCGGTAACACAGGTAACATAGAAGTATGATCTCGTGCATGTGGTTTATTGAAGTTTATTACTCTTAGAAGAGTGGAAGTGAGAGAACCAAGATAGGGCAAGGGAAGAAAGCTAGGGAAGGATGTGGATTCAGCTGGAGACTAGATTCAGTCTGCTCCTATTTGAAGCTTTAGAACACAAAATGCATTTCAGAGTTAGTTCCACTTTGAGGAAAGGGGTTATCTTTTTGTACCCCTGTACCACTCAAGTATTGGCTGTCAGGTGCTGGGATGGGTGAGGGGTGGGCAGTGTGTATTTTCTCGTGTGAGGCAACTCCAACTCAGCTGAGGGCAATTCAGCAGAAAATGGGGGCAGTTGTGAGCTTTTCACAACCAGCATTCTCAGCAGTGGGAGATGAGTGAGTTTGCCTGGTACAAAGGATATGAGTGGGGTACCCCAAGCATATACTGCGGTCTACTCTTTGCACCCTTCATATCCACTTGTTTTTGTTTGTTTGTTTCTACATTAAGTTGATTCTATTCAGGCACAGGTTTTCTAGGATTCTTTTTGGTTACAATTTTTGAGAAAGCTTACAAAAGAAGGGTAGGTGACATACCATAGCCCCTGCTGCTGTTGGCCCCAAGGCCATAACTGCTACCAATTCTTTTTTTTATGGAAGCCTGCACAGCAAAGAAAACAATCAATAAAATTAAAAAAAAACAGAATGGGAGAAAATATTTATAAACCATATACAGTCATGCAGCACATAACGATAGGCATACTTTCTGAGAAATTTGTCATTAGGTGATTTCATCCTTGTGCAAACATCATGGTGTTCGTACTTAAACCTAGATGGTGTAGCCTACTAAACACCTAGGCTCTATGGTGTAGTCTATTGCCCCAAGGCTACAAGCCTGCACAGCATGTTACTGTACAAAACAACATGAGATTAAATCAAACAGAAGAGAACATGATGCAATCAGAGATGGGGTAAATGCGTCAGGTATGAGGCTGCTGCAGGCTTTAAACACTGCACACTGTTTTATAGTAAACTCTATTTTCACAAGTAGAAAGAGTACACTCTAAATTAATGATAAAAAGTACAGCACAGTAAATACATACACCAGTAACAGTTATTATCATTATCAAGTATTATGTATTGTACATAATTGTATGTGCTATACTTTTATATGACTGGCAGCACAGTAGGTCTGTTCACACCAGCGTCAGCACAAACACACGCGTGAAGCATTCCAGCTACAACATCACTCGGCGACAGGAATTTTTCAGTTCCACTATAATCTTATGAGACCACCGCTGCATACGCAATCCGTCGTGGCGCAGATGTTGCTATGTGGCATGTTACTGAATTTTATAAGAGGTTACTATAAAAATATATAGTGAAGTCCTACAACTCAATAGTAAAATAATAAATAATCCGATTTCAAAAGGGACCTGAATAAATATAACTCCAAAGAAGACATACAAATGGTCAGTGGGTATATGACAAGGCGCTGCACACCACTAATCACCAGGTAAATCCCAATCAAAACCACAATGAGGTGTTACTTCACATTTTAGGATGTCTATTTCATCAAGAAAACAAAAGATGAGTGTTGGAGAGGGTATGGAATAAAGAGAACCCTAGTGCGCTATTGGTGAAAATGTAAATTGGTACAGCCACTATGGAAACAATATAAAGATGTCTCAAGAAATTAAAATTAGGTCTATCATCATATTCATCAATCCCACTTCTGGGTATTTATCCAAAGAATTGAAATTAGGATCTCAAAGAGACACCCACAGTCCCATGTTCACTGCAGCACTTTTCACAGTAGCCAAGATATGGAACAACCTGAATGTCCAGTGATGGATGAATGGATAAATAAAATGTGGTATATGCATGAAATGAAATTTCAGCCGTTCAAAAGAAGGAAATCTTGTAATTTCTAACAACATGGATAGACCAGAAGGACATTAGGCTAAATGAAATAAACCATTCACAGAAAGACAAATATTTCATTTTCTCACTTATATGTGGGATCTAAAATAGTCAAAGTTATAGAAGCAGAAGTAGAATGGTGATTGCCAGGGGCTGGGGAGGAGGAGGTGGGGAGATGAAGGTCAAAGAGCATGGAATTTCACTTATGTAAGATAAATACGTTGTGGAAATTTACCATAAAGCCTAGTGCCCATAGCTAACGGTTCTCTACTGAATACTTAAAATTTGTCAGGAGACTAGATCTTACATTAAATATTTACCAAACACACATTCACATATAATAATAGTAATAATAATAATAATGGGGATGGGACAAAATTTTGGATTATGATGATATATCTTTCGCCTTGATGGTGGTGATGATTTTATGGGTGAATTCTTATCCCTAAACTCATAAAATTATATATATTAAATATATACTATTTTCTACATGTCAATTATACCTCAAGCAGTTCAATTTTTTTTTTTAACTTACTGATCCCTTAGTATGAATAAAGTCAAGGGCACTGTAACAGTCTGCTAGGGCTGCTGAAACAAAGCACCACAAACTGATTGGCTTAGGCAGCAGAACTTGATTGTCTCCTTTCTGGAGGGCAGAAGTCCGAGACCAGGGTGTTGGTAGGGCCATGCTCCCTCTGAAGGCTCTAAGAAAGGATCTGTTTTCAGACTTTCTCCTACCTTCTGTTATTCCTTGGCTTGTAACACCATAACTCCAATTTAACATGGTGTTCTCCCTGTGTGCTAAATTTCCCCCTTTTATAAAGATACCAGTTATATAGAATTAGAGACTCACTTTACTGTAGTGTGACCTCATCTTAACTAGTTGCAGCTGCAAAGAGCCTATTTTTAAACATGGTCACATTTTAAGATACTAGGGGTAAGAACTCCAACATATAGACTTTTGGAAGACATAATTCAACCCATAACAGGCACCAAGCTATACAAATAATCACTGTATTTTCACTTGTACACACATATACATGCATACACATTTCCAGTTTCACTTAGAAATACCCCTGATGAATCAGTAAAACTAATAAATTTTATTAAATTTCAATGCTTGATACATACTCTTTTTAATATTCCATGTATGAAACTGGAAACACATATAATCCAACATTGTTGTATAGCAAAGTGTGATTGTTGTCTTGAGGGAAAGCACTTGTACGATTGTTTAAGTTGCAAGCTGAACTAATGTCAACCACTTTTTTAGGTGCAGAATGGATAGAATATTTATTAAGAAAAGAAAGGTTTATGTGGCTTTAAATAAGACCATGTAGAAGAAGCTGACACATAGGAATATTTATCATTTTTTTTCCTTGTGTCCAGTTAATATTTTCCAGAGGGCTCATAAATGCTTATTGAATGCTTAAACCCACAGGAAGAACATTTTTAGGCCCTTAATTCATAAGAAATAGTTTTTAAATCATTGTTGTTTTTAAAAAACAATACTACAAAATAGAATTTCTCACAATTCAAACTTGAAGTAGATTAAGACTAATTTCACTGTCAGAAACTCTGTAAATCCCAAAGGAAGGAATGCATGGGGGTCTTGGATCTATGGAATTAGAAATTTGAGCTAGGTGAAGATGGTCATCTCTCTCTCTCTCTCTCCCTCTCTCTCTCTCTTTCCCTCCCCCCCCACCATCCCCACTCTGCTTCTGTTTCCGTCTTCCCAAGGTAAAAGTATTCATCAGGTTTTCTCTGAGAATGAGAACAACAAGGGGTATGTGTGTGTGCATGTGTGTGTGGAGAGAGAGAGAGAAAGAGAGAGAGAGAGAAAGAAAGATTTATTTTAAGGAATTGGCTCACGTGATCATAGAAGCTTGGCAAGTCCAAAATCTGCAGGGTGGGCCCGCAGCCTGGAGACCAAGGAAAGAGTTTTAGTTCGAGTTCGAAGGCAGTTTGCTAACAGAATTCCCTTTCCCAGGAGGCCAGTTTTCTTTCTTTTTTGTTTTTGTTTTTTAAGACCTTCAACTGATTAAATGAAGCGCACACTATGGAGACTAATTTGTTTTATTCACAATCTACTGATTTAACTGTCAATCTCATCTGAAAAATATCTTCACAGAAACATCTAGAATAATGTTTGACTCAATATCTGGGAACCATGGTGTAGTCAAGTTGACATAAGATTAACCATCGCAGTAGGAAAAATGGGGAAGGAAGGAGAATGAACTAGTCTTCTCAGTTCTGGTTTCAAAATTCTTGAGAAAGTAGCCTGATTTGTCCAGCTGGGTGAGTTGCCACCACTGGACCAAACAATTTTAATCAGGGGGTGGCATCTGGAGAAAGGACTGTAATCAGCCCAGCTCCTGTGAGGTGTCTGTGATGGGTCAATCCACTGTGGCTAGGGAAGGGGTGGAGTCAGGGCTACCCTATACAAAATAGTAGTCAAGACCAAAACAAGGTGTCTCAAAAATGGGAAATCATTGATTAACAGCTTATAAATGTAATTTTCAAATGTTAACATAATTTTCCACTAAATAATGGAACAACTCATTTGTTTTTCAAGGCTTTCAACATAATTTAGTTATGGTTAACTGATTTTTTACTATGTTATTAATAGTTTTTGTGGAGAAATAGTGGCTTCCACTTCATTTAAGTGCCTAATATTGATTTCATTTACTTTTCTCTGAATATTTTTCTAGCTTTACATATGGATGGAAAGCTGAACCATTCAAAACCTCCTATGGAAGGTAATGTACTTTTTTTAATTGGTTTTCCTAAGAAGCCAGTACTGAAGAAATGGAGTGTTGAACTTTCTTAGAAACATAGTTGATGGTCTGGCCTGAGGGTCAGCCTTGTGCCCAGCTGAAGAATATGGTGATCTCAGTACTGTGCTGTGAAGGACCCTGAATGCCTGCCCCTCCTTTCCCAAAGCAGTTGAATTCCATTTGAAAATTATGGAGTTTTCTCTATAGGCACTGTGCTAGGCTTTAGAGGGAACAGAAAGATGAACAAGATGAGCAAGACTATGACAGAGCCCTCAGGGAGCTCAGTTGTATGGGGGCACACAGATGTGAGCACAGCTGTCACACCAAGTGCACCAGAAATCTAGAGGAGGGAGCTATTAGCACCAAGGCTCAGAGAAGGGGAGGCATCACGTGTACTGGGTCTTAGAGGAAGAGGAGTATTATAATAGACAAAGGACGTTGTGTAGGGCCTACCTGACCACAGGAACAATGTGAAGGAAGACATAGAAATGCAGGTGTGCTTGGTGTTTTATTCCTGAAGTGTGGGAGCAATGTGGGGAGTGACTGGACTATGAAGGTGAATCCATTTGAAAAGAGGATTTTCAAAGCCAATACACAGGCATTTTAATGTTTTCTTCAGGCAGTGAGAGATCTCCAAAGGGTCTTAGAATTGAGTGAATCACATCTGTGTTATGGAACGATGTACCTGGTTGCAATGTAAGGTATGAATGGAAGACAGGAGAGTTTTGAGACCGAGACAGAAGTTAGGAGGGTCTTGAAGCATCTAGGTGGGTGGTGTCCAGATGCATGGTGATGGGGAATTAAACTAGGGGATGGTAGGGAGAAAAGAAAAGAAATGCTTAAAATCCAACTGGATTTTGTCTGTGTGTATAAGGCTGGATGAGACTGGGAGATATTTGTAGACAAAGAATTCAGAAAAGATGGGATATGACTGCTGGCTCTGGAATAAATATGAGAATCGACCCTCTATCTCCTCAGTGAGGTAGGAAGAGAAATCACCCTAGCTGATCACAGGAGTGGAGGGGGAATAGTTGTGTTAGAAAGGTGCCAAATCCACTGAGTGTGGGGGAGTGACTGGCCATCGTAAATGATCACTACAGACATTAAAAAGGAAAAGTGCAGGTTAAGAATGGGTGAAATAATACAATTCCAGAAGAACTATCATTATGAAGGAGAACGGTGATGGACTGAAAGTTACACAATGGAAGGAGGTGACAGAATATAGAATATCCACTGTGCTTAGGTTCCTCACCGTTGGAGTTACTACATTGGATACTTGGCCCTGGGGGCTGGGGGGCAGGATAGGGAGGAGGGTGTCTGGGGGAAAAAGGAGAAACATCTGTAACAAAATAAATTAATCAATAATAAAAAATGCATATATTTATATGATTACCTAGTACTTTCTCAAAACAAAAAAAAAAAATAGAGTCAGCTCTTGCGAATAAACATTAGGCAAAAACACTAAGCCTTGTGTTTTTTACAAGCTAAGGTTCAAACTTCTGAGAACATAAGAGAGGCTTCGCAGCTTGCCTGCTCACCAGTCCCTTTTCTTTCTGGGTTTATCTTCAGCATCTTTCCCTTGTGCACATGTATGCTTACCCACATCTAACTTTAGTTGTTCCCAACAAGCCATGTTCCTGCTTGCCTCTAACCCTTTTTCAAGTTGGAGTTTCCCTCTGTAAGAGGGTGCCACCTGGAGTGGTGGAAAGAGCATGGCCCTACAGACCTGCCCTTCAGATTGATTCAGTGGTCATCACTCATGATGGGTATTACAGGATCAATCTGAAGGGCAGAATCTGAAGGGTAACACCTGATGGGAATATCCATCATGAATATCACCTCCCTGTGTTAGGTAAGGAACATTATACATTGTGTTGTTTCAGATAACCAGATTTGGGACTGAAAGAAATGTCTCTTTAAATTCCATATTTAACTGCCTCTCAGATCTGCTTTAAAATCCCCCCTCTTCCTCCATCTAGTTAAGTGATCTTTATTTGGCTGTACAATTCAAAGGCTTGAGTAAATCACAGAAGAGGCAGGTGACACCAGCAGAGGACAAAACTATCAAATGCAGAGTTTAGCACAAGCAAGCTTCATTTACACAAATATTTTGCCCTGCCACAGCTCGTGTTAAAGTGATGAAATCACTGACCTTCTGTTACAGGTGAGTTGTAACAGGTACACCTAGTCACCTCTCAACAAACCCCACCAGTCACGGTCACATTATGTCAATTTATGGGGAAAAACGTGAGCTTCCATGTTGGAAAATACTTATAGGTTGCAGGGCTTAATTTTTACTCTAAAAGGCGGATAAAAGGAGTAAACTTCTATATTTAATCCTTATAATTAGAGTAATTATATGGCAACAAAATCTGTTAGAAAAGTTTACAGCTGAACTCTTTGGGAGTGTGTATAACTGAACAGAAAGGAGGGAAGGAATGAAGGAAAGAAGGAAGGAAGGGAGGGAGGGAGGGAGGAAGGACCTGTTGATTTTGCTGAATTTCTGATTTTCCAAATAAATTATGAAAAAACTTAACAATTTTCCAGTTTGCTTAAACCTGAATACTATCTTAGTTATTTTTAATATTATTTGCTTTCCTTATTTATTTTTGTTTGAAATGCCAGCCTTAGTGATAGATGTTTAAATTTGCTATTACTGATTCATTCTCTCTCAACAAAACTTAGAAGGACACAGCCACATTCATAATTACTCCATTTTCTACCCAGAGGAGCATGCGTCATAAAATAAATAATAGTCTCTGACCAAGAGATTCATGGTCTTATCTTTTAGCGGAAAATTGTTTTTATTTTATTTTTTCATATATATTGAAACTCCTGAATTAATTTCAAGATACTTTAAAACTTTCTCACACAAGTAGTACATACTGTTTACCTAATAACATATAATGTAGGAGAAAATGAATTACTCTTTGGATTAGGTTTAGTATGTTATGTATATATTGTGAATGTTTAATTTTTTAATATGTCTAATATTTTTGGAATAAGACCACTATGTAAGTAATGTTCTAGTACAACTTTATGTAATATGTTGTGGAAAATGTAACACATGAAGTTCTTACCAAGCTTTTTTTTTATTATTATTCTTCGTGTGTGTGTGTGTGTCCAGTTAATTCATCCTGGCCTGTATTGGTGGATACAAAGGCTGTGCTGTATTGCCCTCCTATCCCGTTGACAAATGTGATTTTAACAACATGGAAAATAATCCTCGGAAACAAACCTCACTGCATCAGAGCCCACAGGATAGCTACAAATATGACCACAAAAACAAACTGTACTGACGAGAGAATGACCTGGCCCTACAGACCTGACCAGAATTCTGCCCTTCAGATTGATCCGGTGGTCATCACTCATGACGGGTATTATGAGTGTCTAGTGACAACACCTGATGGGAATTTCCATTATGGATATCACCTCCAAGTGGTAGGTAAGGAACATTATACATTTTGGTTTCCAGATAACCAGTTTGGGACTGAAAGAAATGTCTCTTTAAATTCCATGTCTAATGTGTTATGACTAAAGCACTTTACATCTCTGCAGTGGTCCCTGAGATGACCTTATTTCAAAACAAGACTAGAACTGCAGTGTGCAAGGCAGTTGCAGGGAAGCCAGCTGCCCAGATCTCCTGGACCCCAGAGGGAGATTGTGTCCTTGAGCACAACTACTGGGACAATGGTACAGTGACTGTCCAGAGTACATGCCACTGGGCAGAGAGCAATGTGTCTGTTGTGTCCTGCTCTGTCTCCCATGAGACTGGCAACTGGAATCGGTCCATAGAGCTGAGACAAGGTGAGCACCTGTTTCTTTTCCAGTAGTAAACTTGATACTCAACCTTTTCCTTCATAGAAGATTATGAATTAACCAAACACAGGTAAGGAAAGCTTGAACTCCTAATTTGTAGATATTTTCTAAAACTTAACTAGGAAATGCTAGAAAAATTGTTCGGCTTTTATCAAATTGAAGGAATTAATTTCATAATCTTTTACCAGTACATTCTCTAAATATCTTTTACTGTGGCAGCTGTAAAAATATTATCTGATAACTTAGGCTTTTACTCTGAGATCATTTCTTATAGTGGTGACTACTTTGTTACCCCAAGTAAGAGATAAGTTTTTCTTCTTCCTCTTTTGTCATCTGAAACTAGTTCATCAATTCATTCACCAAATATGTGTTGAAAGTTATTTATATGTTAAAAACAGGTAATATAAAAATGAAAAAAAACAAGGTTCATGTCTTCATATTGTTCTAGGGTGTGTAATCTGGTAGTTAGGAGCAAAGTCTTTGGCAAAACATGGCTTCTCATTTATCAGCAGTGTGACCTTGAACAATATTTACTTTCTCTGTCTTATGATCTCGTCATCTCTTAAAGGAGGATGATGATACTGCCTCATAGAGTTCTGTGTTAATTAAATATAATAATACATGTGTTTAATATAATGCCCAACATATAGTTGGTACTCAATAAATATTGGATACTATTTTATATTAACAAATATTAGTTATTAATATTAATAAATGTTCGCTCTAATATTTATTATATTAATACATATTAGTTATTATACTTGCTATTAAAATTATCATTAAAAATCATCGTAGCTGAAAGCAGAGCTTTGTTCTGGGAACAGACATTCTGATGGAAGACGGGAGCCAACCAGGGCTGCATTAGAGGGTGAAATTGGGCAAAGATAAGACACTCATTTAGACAAGTTTCTTTTTTAAAATTATTTTTATTTTTTCTTTACTTTTTAAATTAAATTCATTGGAGTGACACTGATGTATAAGATCATATAAATTTCAAGTGTACATTTCTATGATACATGATCTGCATTTTGCATTGTGTGCCTACCACCCAAAGTCAAATCCTCTTCCATCACCATATACTTGTCCCCCTTTACCCTTTACTACTCCCCCTTATTTCTGGTAACTGCCATACTGTAGTCTGTGACTATGAGTTTCAGTTTTATATCCCACATATTAGTGAAATCATATGGTTCTTAGCTTTTTCTGACTGACTTATTTTGCTTAGCATGGTGTTCTCAAGATCCATCTATGTTGTTGCAAATTGTAGTATTTCATTTTTTCTTATGGCTGAGGAGTATTCCATAATATATATGTCCCCCATCTTCTTTATCCAATCTCCTATCAAAGGACACTTTGTTTGTCTCCATGTCTTGGTCACCGTGAATAATGCTGCAATGAACACAGAGGTGCATATATCTTTGCAAATAAATGTTCTTGAGTGTTTTGGGTAGATACCCAGAAGAGGGATTGCTGGGTTATATGGTAACCCTATTCTTAATTTTTTGAGGAATCTCCGTACTGTTTGCCACATTAACTGTACCATTTTACATTTCCACCAGCAGTGACTGAGGGTTTCTTTTTCTCTACAACCTCTCCAGCACTTGCTATTACCTGTCTTGTTGATAATAGCCACTCTAACAGGTATGAGGTGGTATCTCATTGTAGTTTTGATTTGCATTTTCCTAATAGGTAGTGAGGTTGAACATCTTTTCATATATCTGATAGCCATTTATATGTCTTCTGGGAAAGGTGTCTGTTCAGGTCCTCTGCCCGTTTTTTGATTGGATTGTTTGTTTGGTGTTGAGTTATATGAACTCTTTATATGTTTTGGATATTAACCCCTGTTGGA
The DNA here is from genome assembly GCA_030848825.1 of Tadarida brasiliensis. Classification (NCBI taxonomy): domain Eukaryota; kingdom Metazoa; phylum Chordata; class Mammalia; order Chiroptera; family Molossidae; genus Tadarida; species Tadarida brasiliensis. The sequence continues at coordinate 70,023,653 of CM061260.1, forward strand.
GCTGTTCTTTCCAGATATCATCTCCCATTTGGTTGATTGCCTTTTTGTTTTGTTGTCAGTTTCTTTTGCTGTGCAGAAGCTTTTTAGTTTAATATAGTCCCATTCATTTATTTTCGCCTTTACTTCCTTTGCCTTTGGAATCAAATTTATAAAATATTCTCTAAGACCAAGGTCCATAAGTTTAGTACCTATGTTTTATTCTATGTAATTTATTGTATCAAATCTTATATTTAGGTCTTTGATCCATTTTGAATTAATATTTGTACATGTGGACAAACTGTAATCTAGTTTCATTCTTTTGCATGTGGCTTTCCAATTTTCTCAGCACCATTTATTGAAGAGGCTTTCTTTTCTCCATTGTGTACTTCTGGCTCCTTTGTAAAAAAATGTATTTGCCCATATACATGTGGTTTTATTTCTGGTCTCTTAATTCTGTTCCATTGGTCTGTGTGTCTGTTTTTCTGTCAATATCATGCTGTTTTGATTATTGAAGCTCTGTAGTATAATTTGAGTTCAGGTAGTGTGATTTCTCTGGATTTGTTCTTTTTTATTGGGATTGCTTTGGCTATTCGGGGTCTTTTGTGGTGGTTTTTTACAAATCTGATTTTTGGTTGTTGTTCTATTTCTTTAAAAAATGACACTGGGCTTTTTATGGGAATTGCATTAAATCTGTATATTGTTTTACATAACATGGCCATTTTAACTATATTGATTCTTCTAATCTGTGAACACAGAATATCTTTCCATTTCATTTTGTTATTGTTAATCTTTTTTTTTCTTCAAGTTTTTTTCCCTTTGTTGATTTTAGAGAGAGAGGAGGTGAGAGGAAGAGAGAGATAGAAATATCGATGAGAGAGAACATGGATTGGCTGCCTCCTGCATGCCACCCACTGGGGATCTGGCCCACAACCTGGGCATGTGCCCTGACAGGGAATCAAACCAGCAACCTCTTGGTGTATGGGTCGATGCTCAACCACTGAGCCACACTGGCTGGGCATTGTCAATCTTTTTTAATAATGCTTTAAAGTTTTTAGTATATAGGTCCGTCACATTCTTTGTTAAGTTTATTCCTAGGTATTTTATTCCTTTTTGTTGCAAATGCAAAAGGGATTGTTTTTTCCATTTCTTTTTCTGAGTTTTTATTGGTAGTATATGGGAAAATAGTGGATTTTTGTAACTTAACTTGATTTTTGTACCCTGCACTTTACTGTATTGTTTATTGTTTCTAATAGTTTTTTTGGTGGAATCTTTAGGATTTTCTATATATAGAATCATGTCATCTGCAGAAAGTGACACTTTTTATTTCTTCATTCCCAATTTGGATGCTGTTTATTTATTTCTTTTGCTCTGGATAGAACTTCCAGAACAATGTTAAACAGAGTGGTGAGCCCTGGCTGGTTTGGCTCAGCGGTAGAGCATCGGCCCGCGGACCAAGGAGTCCCGGGTTCGATTCCAGCCAAGGGCACGTATCTTGGTTGCAGTTCGTCCCAGGCCCTGGTCGGGGTCTTGCGGGAGGCAACCAGTCGATGTGTCCCTCTCACGTCGATGCTTCTTTCTCTCTCCCTGTCTTTCTCCCTCTCTCTCTACCTGAAGATAAATAGAAAAATATCCTCAAGTGAGGATTAAAAAAAAAAGAGTGGTGAGGTCCTGGCCTGGTGGCTCTATGGGTTGGAGCATCAAAAGATTGTGGGTTCAATACCTGGTCAGGGCACATATGGGAGGCAACTGATCAATGTTTCTCTCTCTTTCTCCCTCTCCCTTTTTCTCTCCCTAAAAAGAAAAACAAAACAAAAAAAAAACATATCCTTGGGTGAGGATTAAAAAAAAAAAGAGTACCGAGATTGGGCAGCCTTGTCTTGTTCCTGATTTTAGAGGAAAAGCTTTCAGTTTGTCACCATTGCGTATGATATTGGCTGAGAGTTTGTCATATATGGCCTTTATTATGTTGAGATACTTTCCTTCTATACCCATTTTATTGAGTGTTTTAATCGTAAATGGATGTTGTATCTTATCAAATGCTTTTTTTCTGCATCTATTGGAAAGCTCATATGATTTTTATCCTTTGTTTTTTTTTAATGTGGTGTATTACATTGATCGATTTGCATATATTGAACCATCTTTGTGCCACTGAATGAACCCCACTTGATCCTGATGTATTATTTAAAATATATATATATATTGTTGTATAGGTTTTCAAGTGTTTTGTTTAGTGGTTTTGCATCTGTATTCATCAGAAATATTGGTTGATGGTTTTCTTTTTTTGTGTTATCCTTGCCAGGTTTTGTTATCAGGGTTATATGGCCCTCATAAAATGTGTTGGGAAGTATATTGCTTCTTCTTCAATTTTTTGGAAGAGTTTGAGAAGAATAGGTATCAACTCTTCTTTGAATGTTTGGTAGAATTCACTAGTGAAGCCATCTGGTCCTGGACTTTTATTTTTTGGGAGTTTTTTGATGGTTTTTTCAATTTCCTCAATGTTTATTGGTCTAGTCAGATTTTCCAATTCTTCATGATTCTGTCTAGGAAGGTTATATATTTCTAGGTACTTATTCATTTCTTCTAGGTTGTTGAATTTGGTGGCATATAGTCTTTGATAGAATCCTAGTGTGATCCTTCATATATCTGTGATTAGGTGGGTGTTCTTGAGTGCTACTGACAACACAGTTCTGACAGTATTTCACGACAATGGATGGTGACAGTTCTACAACAAATGCTTCTCAATCAGGCAGACTATATTGCAGGAAATCATTCTGCCATACAGCCTTATGATGATACTGAGGACAGCACAAATGATCATGAAGACACAAACTGTCCAAAAGAAAGCTTCAGAGAACAAGATATATATCTTTCAATTGCAAATATGGCAAGGATAATAAAAAATGCCATACCTTAAACAGGCAAGATTGCAAAAGATGCCAAAGAATGTGTTCAAGAATGGACACCTGAGTTCATCAGCTTTATAACATCTGAGGCAAGTGAAGAATGCCATCAAGAGAAATGGAAGACAGTCAATGGAAAAGATAGTTTCTTTGCCATGTCTACCTTAGGGTTTGACATTATACAGAACCTCTAAAATTATACCTTTAGAAATTCACAGAGGAAATGAAAAGGAGAGAAAGGAATTGATAGAACAGTCACAGCTACAGATGGACTAAATGAAGAGCCAACAGAGGAGGAATTTACTAACTAGTTACCAGCTCACTTCATAGCTGCAGATGGTCAACAACAAAATGTTATGGTTTACCCAAATCATATCAACAGATTTCTGGTGTTCAGCTAATTCAGTTTTCATGATCTGAAGAAATGATGGAGTTGGGGAATATAGAGAAGCAAGAGAGTCTATATGATTCTGAAGCAGAGACAGAAGGAAATGACTGGTGAAAGGATGTTTCTTTGTATTTAAATAACCTATAATGTAGCTTCCTGATGCTGGACTATTTGAGGTGTTAATTCTGACTTGAGAATCTTTTTCATGAATAATTTTAAAGAAAAATTTGGATTTTAATGGTATTATAATATTTTTGTTTGTATGAGAGTTACTCTGTATGACTGACTCCTGTATGCATTGTATGTTGCAATTTATTACTGTCAGAGATTTGTAAACAGTTTCTTATTTTCATATTGAATCATGTTACTTTTATAATTCAAGTAAGCATCTGGGTCAATTCACGATGTTTGACCTTTTAATAAAATTTAAGAGTAGAGTTTAAAAAAAACTATCATATCCTATTAATTATTCCCTATAACATCTCTCACATTTATTTGCTTTTTTCTGAACAGCCTTATTGAGATCTAATTTACATACAATTCATACATTTTAAATGTACAATTCAATGGCTTTTGGTGTATTCACTGAGTTGTGCAACTATCATCCCATCAATTTTAGAGCATATTTATCACTCCAAAAAGGAAACTTATACTCTTCAGCTATCACTACCCAGTCTCACCATCTCCTCCAGCTTCAAGCAACTAATCTATTCTCTATTTCTATAGATTTCCCTATTTTGTATAAGTGGAATCATATAATATGTGGCCTTTTGTGACTGGCTTCTTTCATTTAGCATAATGTTTTCAAAAATCATGTTGTAGCACGTATCAGTATTTTCACATCTATTCTTTATTTTCCATTATCAATCTCCCATGAACTTTAGGTTCTTACTGTATATTTCTTATATCTAGACCTATGCATTTACCTCCAGTCTCATCGACTTTCTCTCCTGTAGACCAAACATTCAACCTATACTCTAAGTCTTTTGGAATAGTTCCTTTCATGTCCTCAGAGGCTTTGATTCACTAATTATCCTTGCTCTCTTTTGTTCAGTCTTTTCTGTTACACAAATCCTTTTTCTAAGGCTGATTAAACATGCTTGGTTTTCTCCCACGTTAAAAACTAGATGCTATGACTTCCGCAAACTGTTAGCTCTTGCCTTCTACTCATATCCAAGATTTTTAACAGTCTATACTCATTGTCTCTTCTATGTTACCTCACATCTACTCTTCTTTTTTTTTTATAATTTATTTTATTATTAATTTGTTTTTGTTACAGATGTTTTTCTCACATCTACTCTTTAACTCACTTGCATTTTCTGAACAGAAAATGCTCTGATAAAAAGCACTAAAGCCTGGCTGGTGTGGCTCAGTGGATTGAGCGTCATCGCATGGACTGAGAGGTCCTGGTTCGATTCCTGGTCGGGGCACATGCCCAGGTTGTGGGCTCAGTCTCCCCGGTGGGGGGGCATGCAGGAGGTAGCCAATCGATGTATCTCCCTCGCATAGATGTTTCTATTCCTCTCTCTCTAAAAAAAAATCAATAAAAACTTTTTTTTTTTTTAATCCTCACCCGAGGACATTTTTCCATTTTTTGTTCAGAGTGGGAGGGAGAGAGAGGAAGAAAGAGAAACATCGACATGAAAGGGACACATCATGAAAGGGACACATCGAGTGGCTGCCTCCCGCACGACCAACCAGGGCCAGGGACAAATTGTAACCGAGATACGTGCCCCTAATGGGGAGACCGCAGGCCGATGCTCTAACTGCTAAACCAAACTGGCCAGGGCAATAAAAACATATTTAAAAAAGCACTAAAGATCTCCCAGATGCTAAATATTATATAAATTTTAATTCTTTGTTAATAGTTAGCTTCTTTATGATATTTGATATGGTCTCTTTGCCCTTCTCATCTGTCAGTTGGTTCTTTTTCTAACTTTAAGTCAACTTCTTAGTCTTCTTAAATAGATCCCTTTTCCTCTATTCCCACAAAGGAAGACATTTCTATGGATTCCATCATTTGCCCTGTTTCTTGAGCAATCTCATCTATATGCATGGCTAATCAGCCACTGCCTAATTCTTGACTCTCACATGGGTATTTTTAGCCCAGGTTTCCCTCTTCAGCTATACCATCATTAAAAAAAAATCTTTCAGTTGGACAGCTTCAGTTGGATGCATCAAGGGCACCTCAACTTGCACTTTCCTGAAATAGAATTCCTTTCCTCTAGCCCATCACAAACTCCAAACCTATATTTTATATCTTCATAAATAACTCAAGTCCAAAAATTAAAGATATCCTACAAATCACTCTTTATTTCCCATATTCAAAACCTGTCACTATATTTTGTTACTTTAAAAATCTTTCTTAAATCTGGACCTTTCTCTTTCTCCCCACTGCTTTAGTTGAGAACATAATAATCTCTTATCTATATTATTGCAAGGTCCTTGTGACAGGACTTCTGGTTACTCGTTTACCTCCCTCCAGTTTATCCTCTACATTGTTATCAGAGCAACCTTTCTAAAATGAAAAACATGCCACTCTCCTACTTAAATGCCCCCAGTGTCTTTGACTCATAGAAAGCTAAACTCAGGGGTGCCATTCTCTACCTGCTGCTTTCCTTAGCTTCATATCTTACTCTTGTCCAGCCTGCACCCCATGCATGTGGGCCTCATTGAGTTCCTCAAAATTGTTATGCTCTTTAAGTCTTCTGTTCTCTTTTACATGCAATTTCTACCTCTCCATAATGCACCTCTTTCCCCACACTCTTCTTCCATTCCATATGATCAATTCCTATTGAGGTTTTAAGACTTAGTTTGATATAGTTCTGGGATAATTTTCTCTCATCCTGCAATTTGGTTAGCTGTTCTGCTCTGTACTCACCAAATACCTCTTGCCTGCCTCTGTGTGAGTACTTCTGTGATCCTGTAATGGACATCCCACTTCTCTGATTCCCAGTATAGTCTAAGCTCCTTGAGAGTAGGAACTACATCTTTCATTTCTATATCCTCACGGTCTGGCCAGTGCCTAACACATACAAATGACTGCAGAATTAAGTTCAGAACATCACGGATTTCATTTCTATATATCTCACTCTATGCTCCAAATATGAGTTGTTCACTCATCTTCAAATCTTTGATTAAATTGTTTCTTTTTCTTGAAGAGTCCTTTCTTCTCTTAATCTAATTAATCCTGTTATCAATAAGGCCCCGCTGAAATCCTACTTCACCCTGACCTCCCAGTTAGAGTTGATTAGCTTTCTTTTTCCTTTCAGGGATGGGGAACATTTTTTCTGCCAAGGGCCATTTGGATATTTATAACATCATTCGTGGGCCATACAAAATTATCAACTTAAAAATTAGCCTGCTATATTTGGTCAGGCTTATTTGGTGAAGCACGTAATGTTAGCTGGTATTGATTTTGAGGTCCTTATATGGCCTGCAGGCCAGACATTCCCCACTTCTGCCAGATGATTTATAATTTGTAATACTCACATAGCACTGTCTACTCTCTTATAAGTTATCTTTTCATTTGCATGTACCTGACTTCTCCAATTGGATTGTGTGCTTTTTGAGGGCTGTGATATGTCATCTTCTTCCCTTACGGTGCCTGGGAGATTGTCTGACATTCTTCTAGTCTAGTATTTGGGCAAGTTATTTAATGGATGACCTGACCTCTTGGAGCCAAGAATCAGACTTGTACTTAGAGTTCACATTCTCTTTTGACTGTCATTTTCATAGGAGAAAAGACTTCAGAATAATTTTCCTAATTAGTCCCATTTTATCTTTTTAACAATTCCTGGGAGCATCTCACAGATGAATATATGAAAGGAAGACAAAAAATGCCCTAGTAAAGGGGTTATAGCAACTCAGTGACAAAATCACCTCACTGTGTGGAAAGTATCATTAGAGAGTGCCCAAAATATTAATAATACCCCAAAGGATTAATATTTACAAAAAATTAGAAAGTGCATTTCCTCTTTTAATTAAAAATTGGGAAGTATTAGAAATGCTTACTGTGTACTTGTTCAATCAGAAAATAATTATTAAAAATTCAACTATGTGTAAAACACAGACATAATTCCCAAACTCTGTAGTGAAAGAATGATGCATCGACAACATTCAAGTTCTAATCTAGAAGGTGTTTTGATTATGACAATCTGAACTTTAAGGAATATTTTTAAAGGGCTGTTTAAAACTAGCGACTCTAATTTGTTATTAGAAGTATCCCTGAAATGCCTCTTTACCCTTGCCTGTGTTGCCTCTGTTTAAAGGTGTGAGAACATTACCAGTGTCACTCTTACTGATCATACGCTATGTGATATCCTCACTTTTCTTGGTTATCCTGGTCGTTATGGGAATCATCTGCTTCCAGAGAAGGTAGGAACTGAAGACTGAAAAATATAAACTTATTAGAAAGAAGACATCATTGTAAAACTTTGAGTTTACAATGTTCTAGGTAAAGCTTGATACATTTTTTGGCACATTTTGTTTGTTCCCTCAGCCTCTTTTCTGACATAAAAGCTTTTTTAACAATTGAAAGCCAGGCAGAGGTGGGAGGTGCTGGAACAAGAGCTTCTGCTTTATTGTAGTTTTTCCCCAGGAGAGACCTATCCTAGACCATCCTTTGAGAATTCCATGGCGGGGGTGGGGGGGAGGGCTTCTTAAGTGTTTACTTCCCAGTTTCTCTACTTCGGAAGGTTTGTATCTATTCCTGCATAATTGTATATTTTATGTTTTATATTTGTTTTTTTTTTTCCTAGAGCACAAAAATAAAAAATCTGGAAGCCAATTTAGATTTGATGAGATACCACAAAAAAGCAGCCGGTTGAAATCAGCCTTCCAGTTCAACATCTAGCTCAACTGCTCCTGTTACTCTTTGATATCTCTGTGTTTATGAGAACCAATGTGATAGTTTGCCAGGCCTATTTCAAACTCTTTATATATAGATATATATTTATATATTTGCAAAACTTGCTGATTGCCATCATAAATGTCTAGGATGACTCATCTACTTTCCTCTTTGCTCTAGTGCGTTTTATTTAAAAATGAGAAGCTACCCTGCCTCTTATCTGGAAGAGGAAAATGACTCAGGAAAAGCCAAATAACAATGCTATGCAGTTTTTTCCTGCACCCCTTGGGTTCCTTAGATGGTGCTTTCATTCTAGCATAGCAATTTTCAACCCGCATGGATTTTTAAAACATGCAGTACCTGGCTATTTAGTCAGGGGCACTGACCTCTTTTCTCTGACTATCAAAATAAAAATTGACAACAATATATTTTTCGATGTGCCACAGAATTTTAGTAATTAGTTTGTGTGTGCCATGAGATGAAAAAGGATGAAAATCACTGTCCTAATTTCTTGTTTCTTCTGCCCACTTGAGATGCTAATCAATGTTGCAATGGCAGGAGCCACTAAAGATACTGCTTTCAGGTCAGCTTATAGCTGACCCCCTCCTCCCTTATTTGCTGGCAATTAGTGGGGTGGTGGCATTGCATGTTTAGACTGATCATTGAATAAATGGCCAGGAGTTATTTCTAGCAGTATGTGTATTTTTGAAGAAATTATAAGTTGATCCCAAGTAAGGAGCTTTTAGAGTCATTGGAGGCAGAACTGAGTATCACCTTACTGCTTTGAGCTCCAGTGTCTCAAATCTCGTTCTCAATTCCCTCTTATCTGCACTCCAGGTTGGAATGAATTAATGGTGGTAAGAGTAACAGTGCTTAATGAAGAGTGCCTAACATCTTCTAGGGCCACTCTAAACTGAAACCCTCTCCTCACTGATACATATGGCAATCCTAGAGTAAAAACTGTTCTCTTTATTTTCAAGGAAAAACTTCTTATGTAAATTGGCAGGTGATTTGGAATATCACTTTTATTTTTAGCAAAACTTTAAGGGAGGAAATAAATGCATACTATTTGGAGGATACTATATAAGTAGGATAGTGTAATTATTGAAACAAACAGCTGCAAAATCTCAGTGTATTTATATGACAAAACGTTAATTCTTGCTCACTTCATATTCCAGTGCAGGTTGCTGAGGCTAGGGCAGGAGTGCAGGAGTGGTTCTCTGAGCTAGCATTTTATCCTATGGCTCTGCCCTACTCAGAGTATTTCCCATTGAGTAACAATCGCTTCTGCTCACATTCCATTGGCGGGTACTTGTCATGTGGTCACACTAACGTCTATGGAAGCTGGAACATGCAGAAGAAACAAGAAATTAGGACAGTGTAGCTGTCTTGGAAAAATAGAGTCAGGTTTTGGGTACATTTAGGCAGCTTTTGCCTATAGTAAATAATAGGCAAATGCTAAGATTAACACCTACTCCATTAGTCATTGAACACGAGCCAAGAAATAATTAAATTAGTAAATAATGTGACATATATATATATATATATATATATATATATATATATATATAACTTGCACTAGCTATTTTCTCTCTTTTCCTTTTATTATAATTTTCTCATGTTTAAAACAGAGCATAGAATGGAAAAAATGTCTAGTAATACAATGTCGTAACAGACTCAAAAATGCTGTAGCACAGATTGCTAGTTGCCTGGTTCAGTGCTCATCTTCTCCTTTTTCCTTGTGGTAGATGTTATATTCTTGACTCCAAATGTTCACCTCTCCCCCTCTCCATGTAATTTATCAGTGACTTAGAGTTCTTTCTATGAAAAGAGTGCATATTTCTCTACTTCATGCAATGTATTTTGGCCAATCAGATAAGGTACAAGTGGTAGTATACCAGTCTTGATCCAAACTCTCAGAGATCCTGCATATTTCTATGTGCTATTCCATGAGAACATAATTGGGCTAGTCTTCTGGAGGATGAGAAACATGTAGAGCAGAGTTAAGTTCCCCTGGTCCTCCCCCCACCCCAATATCTCACTGTTGAGGCCAGCCTAGACAATCCAATAGCTACCTCCTGGACATGTGAGGAAGCTCAGTAAGAGCGGAAGAGCTGCCTATCTGATATGTGAGTGCTGTGGGCTCTGACTTTCATTGGGTTCCCAGATTCTGAGCAATTATTGCCACAGAGATTTAATGGTTGTTTTTTATACTGCACACCACATTATTGTGACATTAGGTCTCTGACACATTGCTCAATAACATAACTTCAATTTTATTTAGTGTGGGGACATACTTAGCTAAAAGATATTTCTCAGTTTCACTTGCAGTTGAATATGACTACCCAAAAAAGTTTTTACAAATGAGATGTGAGCATAAATCTTGTTTGGTATTTTTTAAAAAGCTCTTTAAAGAGAAAGGAGAGGTCCTCTTTTGCTTTTCTTCCTTATCTCCTGGACTTCAACATCGGTGTGATGACTGGAGGTCCAGCAGCCAACTTGGGCCAAAGGGGACATTGAGGATGGAAACCACTCACTAACATTGTGGAAAAGAAAGATGGAAGTATCCTGGGCCCAGATGACCATGGAGTTGACCATACAAACCCTAGATCACCTACATATAAACTTCTTTATTGTAAAGCAAATAAACTTTTTTGTTCATGCCACTGTTATTTTAGGGTTTAGTCCATACACAGCAGAACTTAATCCTGATTGATACAAATAACTACTTTGCCAATCTCAAGGTTTGTTGTCAACATTGCAACAGCAGGTTATGCTCTATTCATGTGCATTTTCATTCTTCCTGTAAAGATAATGAAACACGTAACTGCAGAAGATAGTAATCATAAGTATGAGAGCCATCTCTGTGACAGTTCCAGGAGAATTTCTTGTTATGTCAACTCAAGGGATGCTGTGGGCTTGTGATAGAAAAGGGCTTGAGAATCTGGGGGGTATGCAAAGATCATCTAATAGTCAGCCAATCCCTAGATATGGAGGACATGTCTGCATTGTAGAATAGGGAAGATAAAGATACTGTTGTGGGCTCTAGAGAGGATGTGAGGATGTGAGTGGGAGAAACAGAGGAACTGAAATCTATGAACCTTATTGTGTTAATACTTTTTACAGTGAAAGGACTCCATCACTCCTGAAAATGATTTATCTGAATTCATGCTCCTTTTCTGTTGCATTCTCACTGTCATGATTTTCTGGCTGATGTTAGATTGGAAGAGTGAAAAGCTAAAGCTACTCTACCTCAACTTCATATCCCTGCACAAAGTTAAAAAGCATATTTTCTTTTCTGAATGCATATATGCAGAATAAATTAATTGTGGTCCTGAACTAAGAAAAATTGGGAAAAACTTTAAACAAAACACAATTGAGAGCCACTAGATGGTGCTTCAACTTAATTCTTTTAACATTTTGAAGCAAGCTAAAATCTATTAACCTTAGAAAGTAATTCTTAACTTTTTTCTTTAATTTTTCTATCCCTTCATTTACTAATTTTTAAGGCCTTCTTGGGTAGTTTTGGAAAAATAACAGAAGAAAGGGAAAATGTTTTGAATTAAAATTGAAGAGAAAATTTTTTTTTTCAGTTTCCAAACTTGATTTGTACTATTCCTGTCACTTAATTTTAGTAGAAACAGTTTGTTTATCAAATGAGATGGGGTAAATATTAATAGTCTCATTTCAGGGAATGGAGAAATGTGAGGATCTCTTAGTGGTTAAACCAAGGTTAGCATTCACATATTTCTTAAATTGAAGAGCTGAGATCACCAGTCACTAAAAGGCAAATAGCTGCTTGTTATATTAATGGCAGCGGATAGTTGGAACTACCAATATAATTAGCTGACATTCTCTTCTTCCTGGGTTCAACCCCACATGTCCTCCCCCATCATCTCTTAGAGGCATACATGATCTTCTAAAATTGGAAAGAATCTACAGCTAAACTAGGCCAACTTCCTCATTTTACAAAAGAGGAAACTAAGACTTTCAGAGTTAAGTGACTATCGTATGTCACTAAGAAGTCAGCTGGAGTGTGAACTTGCTTTGCTTGATGAGAGTACCCACAAAGTGTACTTTGCAGTTTGTTTTGTTTGGAGTGAGACTTGGGGTTCAAGAGGGAATTTATGGGAGTCTTTATAAGAATCACAAGATGAAAAAGTAAAACAACACATGAAATGTTCATTAGATTAATTGCTACTTCAAGGAAAAATTGGTTGTTATTGTTAAAAATTATTGAGTGTCACTACATACTAAGGACGTCACATCTAAACTTTGAGAATACAAATGCAATAGAGAGATTTTAAAAATTGCTTGTTTGAACCTTACTTCAGTCCTTTCTGCATCTGGAAGCAAGAGAAGAGGCAGAAAAGAAAAATTTGTTTAGGGAAATACACTAAATGTTTAGATAGGAAAGGTAGGGCCCAAGTTGTAGAATGCATGAGAATACCAAAACAAAGGGAACTAAAATAATCAGCATAAAATAAAAAGTGTTCTCTCTGGGCTCCAAGACAGGAGTTTTTGGGGTTGTTGGGGAATCAGGTAAAAGAAGAAATAGATTAGGCCTTAGCTACAAAAAGAGTTGATTGGTCATAAATTGTCTATGATGGGATAGTGAAGGAAGAAGGCACTCTGACACATTCTGGGGAAGACAGTACAAACAGGGTAGCAGTTGGCAGAACTGGTGATAAGAAACCAAGGATGATCAAGAATTGGTTTGGGATTCAAAGTTTAGGGTGAGAGATAATAAGAAGTCAGCAAGGGAAGGCAAGAACTCCTTCCCATTTTTCAAAATGCTAGGGAGATTATGAATTTCTCCAAATTGCACTGGCCACAGCTTCATTTATTTTGTTTGGACATAAAAAAAATATTTTTCTAGAAGGCTGGAACTCTTGGAGACCATTGAGAATTACAAGGCTATTTAGAGAAAGAAGCTCACAGTCTACCTGTAGAGTTATTGTTTGAACTCTGAACATATAAATATAATATGCCCTGGTGTCGGGGAGAAGACTTCCACAATCTTTGAAGGTCTTGGCTAGATCTAGAGTCTAACATTTACCTGCCATCTCCCCTGTGGCTTGTAGCTTGTAATTTTCTGGACTAGAAGAAAGAAACAAGGAGTCTAATAGGGATACTCAGAAATTATTAAATGCCTAGAAATTTTTTTCCTCTCCTTAGGAATTTGCATACTCTCTCTTTTCTAAACACCCACAACAGGCCAGAAAGATGGTTCAGTAGATCTGCTCAATCATTTGTGTAACTAGGTCTGGGGAGAGTCAGGCCCACAGTGCTCAGATGGGAAGCAACACCTTCTGTTATTTTTTCCTGGGAAGAAAGCTAAGCACATTTTCTTCCTCTTTTTGTTTCTTCTTTTTAAAATCCTCACCTGAGGATATGTTTTTATTGATTTTTTTTTTCAAGAGAAATATTGATGTGAGAGAGAAACATTGATCAGTTGCCTCCAGTACGTGCCCTGACCAGGAATCGAACCTGCGACCTAGGTATGTGCCCTGACTGGGAATTGAACCCGCAACCTTTTTGGTGTATGAGTCAATGCTCCAACTATCTGAGCCACCCTGCCAGGGAAGAAAACTAAGCATTTTCTTGTCAGTACTAGTCTATATGCCTACACTGAGAGCTGTAGTTCTGTTCACCAGCTTCCCACATGTACCCAGACAGAGTGTGCAACTGAAGTGGTGTCAAGGTCCAGAAGGCCCCTAATTTACATGGTGGTGGGCAAAATGACAGTGTATCTCTCAATTCCTAGGGGTTAGCATGGTACTTGGAACTTCTGCAGTTTGGATAGATGAATGGACAGATGATGGGAAAAAAACATAGTCCGTCCTGGAAATAAGGTCTAAAAGGGTTAGGATCTCAAGTGATTATTTAAGCTTCTTATGCCTAAGGCTGCCTATGGCACCCACATTGATATGTTCTGAGTAAAGTCACTCATTGTCTCATCAAATATTTACTAATTAATTGGTATATGTCAGCCATAATACTAAGCTTTAAAATAAATGTCAAATAAAATGTTAATCGAATATTAAATAAAATGTGATCATTGACGATTTCATAATGAAGAAGATAGACGTATAAGCAGATCGCTAAAACCCAGTATTGATGCTAAGGCAGAGGTATATCCACAGTGCTAGAGCAATCCAAGGAAAGACTACCCAATTCTGCCTAAATATGTGGTTTACAGTTCAGGAAAAAACACTGGGTGAATGAAGAAGTTTTCAGCTGCAAGAAACAGAAAGTAGGGCTCTGACTTAATTAATAAGGACATTTATTATCTCACATAAGAAGGCATCCAGAGGTAGGGCCAATTTCAAGTCTGGTTGTTTCAATGGCTCTACAAAGCCTTGAGGGACCTGGATTTTATCCTTGTTTCTGCCATTGTCATTGTTTGCTTCACCCTCAGGCTAGAAGTGAGCAGATGGCAGTCACTCCAAGGCCATACCTCATGTCCAGAGGAAGAGAGCTGTACATCTCTTCTTCAAACCCCATCTTACTAGTAGGGACCAAGAATCCCCCTGTATGCTTCCTCTCTTGTCTGATTAGCCAAGGCCACAGAACAATTCTTTGTCCAGTCTCCAGCAAAGGGACAGAGATTATGCTTATGTTGATTAGGCCTTCCGTGGAGCTGGGCTAAATTCAATACCTTCAGCAGCACACATGCTGGTGAGAGAAGAGTGGAGACCTGAACAAAATTGGGGCTCTGTTAAGAAAGCAGAACTGGAGAATGCTTGCAAAGCCTTGGTGAAAGAGATGATAACAGTCCAACTGAGTTTTAAAGATACACAGGAATGCACAGGAAGGGCAAGGAAGAAAGGCAGGCTAGGAAGAGAGGCACGGGTAAAGGCAGGGAGCTGTGGACAGGGTGTGTTTCTTTCAGGGTGATGGGGAAACTGCTGGTATCATCTTCTCACACAAGTCCTACATTTCGTGAAGTCATCTGGGGACAGAAGACTGCTAGTCTATTAAGAATGCCAGGAGAGTTTTGCAGATCCAGCAAATCTTGATGAATTTATAACGTTTTCTGAACAGAATGTCCAAATTTTCTGACTGATTTTAAGATTGAATAAGGAGCCAAGGACATTGGTTTATACACAGTGAGAACGAAAGAAAGGCCAGGGGAGTTCAGGCTGGAGAGGCAGTGGGTCTGCTGCATGAAGGCAGTCGTCTCTGAAGAGTGGGACTCGGTTTCTGAGCTGGATGCAGGTGACAGAGGTGAGACTCATCTTCTTATTCTGGTTTCCCCTCATGAAATGTGGAAATAATTCTTGCTTTTACCCCAGTTGAAGAGAGGGTTTTGAGGATACTCTTTATATATTGATAAATGTCCTTGGGAAAGGTACTATAGAAACACAAAGTCTTATTCATTTCACCTGCTTTCCAATGACCCTTGTACACACATGGTTATGTTGAAAAATTTGACAATGTATTTTTCCTTAACATTTCCCTTCTACCTGAGACACAGAGACCCCACACAGAGGCACCACAAACAGATTCCCATTTCCAGTTGTGTCTTCTCTACTCTAAAATTCCCACACATTGAGAAGAGAGCTCCTCACAGATAGGGTAATCACCAGAGAGGAAAGAAATGATCATCTTTGCACAGATAGAGGGTGGCCATGGAACTAAGCAAGATAATTTGCAAATTTAACAAGAGGGAGAGGACAAACATACACAGGCTCAAAATTAGAAAAAAAAATGTAAATAATATAGACTAAGACAAGAATTGTAAAGTTCCACCAAGTGTTAAGAGTCTGGGTAAAAAAGGTGAAGGGATTGAAAAGTACAGATTGGAAGTTACAAAATAATATTGAATGCAATCTGTAATTGAACAAATTTTAAAAATTAAAAAAAAAAAAGACTCTGGGGGGAAGAAAAATGACTTGCTTTCCAAATGGCTGCTGTAACCTGCCTGTTAATGAGAATGTGATGCTCCTGGGAAAACAAAGTGGTATATGATTATGAGATTAATCATGTTTTTTTCTCCTTAACATCATGAAAATGCTTGAGTACATCATATCTTTTTTTTTTTAATTTTTTTTTCTTTATTGATTTTAGAGAGAAAGGAAGGGAGAGAGAAATAGAATCATCGATGAAAGAGAACATTGATTGGCCACCTCCTGCATACCCCCACTGGGGATCGGGCCCACAACTTGGGCATGTGCTCTGGAATTGAACTGGTGACCTCTTGGTGCAGGGGTTGATGCTCAACCACTGAGTCACACCGGCCGGGCAGTACATCACATCTTTGCAGTTTCTCTGTTATGTTATCTTTATAGAAACAGAGAGCAAGACACCTACTGAGCAGGGTGGTTTGTGGCTAACCCAAGAGTTTTGCTATGTTTCTGAAGGGCATCTTACCTACTGTGCCACTTCCTGGGGTTGCATGGGGGCCGTGGAACCTGGAAAGGAAGCAGGTCTCCCCCTGGGTGGGTGCTGTATGGAGAGGACATGGTACTGGAAGGACTAACTTTGTATGTTGCTGGTGATGCTTGGAATGCATTTTTTTTTTTTTTTGTAGATTTGAGTGATACTCTGTGGCAGATGGGAGCCAGACCAGGTTATGTATTTTGCATCTGACTACAAGAGCTTACAGTTTATTTACAATTTATACACTCCCAATTTAAGGCTTTTGGCCCGAGGATACCATTTGCGACATAACACCTTTTAAAAACTCTCCCACAGACTTCCCATATTCTGTGTAATGGAAAATCACAACAAAACATCATTTACAAGACGTTGAAAACCAAGGAGTGGCCCAAAATGTCAGCTCCAAGAAACTACAGTAAATGTCTTGGGACTAGAAAGAATGATTAAACAACTAGCATTCCAGCAAGAAGCATCTGTCTTTTGTCATTTTCCCCAAAGCAACATAAAATGTGCAGAGGAAGGCAGCCATGTCGGTGGGGGCTAAAGAGGTCAGCTGTTTGTCACATTTTCCACCATTCCCTTACAACTAAAACCCCAATCCCATTACTTTCCAACTGCCTATCAAAGGAGGGTGTTTGCTGATGCAGCCCAAGGAAGCCTAATCTCTATCCATGGTAACCTGTGGCAGCCCCTGCATCCTGGAGGCTGATTAAATGGCAGAGCCTCGGGAAGAGCTGGATGTGAAACCTTATCCTTATGCCAAACTTGCTCAGGTATTTAACATTTTTTTATTTTTACTTTTTTTTTTTTTTTCAGATTTCTATCCAAAACATGCTTTCCTTGGCCACATCCCCAGAGGACTGTGAAGTCATAGTGCATAAACTATCCAACTCTTACCTCTGCAGGATGGTAAAACAGACTTGAGACTTGCAGGTTGCAGCTGTTCTGGGGCAAGGACTCTGGCCAGAGGAAACCAGCTGGCGCACTGGCAGTGCACACGCACACACTGGAGGGCTGTGCAGCAATCCATCTTCGGGCTGTCATCAAGCCTGAGGGCGAGGCTATCTCTGTTCATGCAATCGTTCCAAATCTTTACTTAACTCCTCATAGTCAATCGTGTTCTTTTCCTTGATGACTGCTTTTCAAGGAGACTAAGAAGTGCTGAATTTCTTACTGTATTTCTTACTATGGGTAAAAGATTAAGAAAGTTCCACTTTACCTTTTCATTTATGTATATATTCATTGAATTTATTGGGGTGACATTTGTTAATAAAGTTATGTAGATTTCAGGTGTACAATTCTATGATACATCCTCTGTATATTGTATTGTGTGTTCACCACCCCAAGTAAAGTTTCCTTCCATCACATTTTGTCCCCCTTTTACCCTCTTCTACCTCCTTCCATCTCCCTATCCCTCTGGTAATCACCATACTGTTGTCTGTGAGTTTGTGGTGTTTTTTTTTTTTTTGCTTAATCCCTTCAACCTTTTTAACCCAACCCCCAACTCCCCTCCCCTCTGACAACTATCAGTCTGTTCTCTGTATCTATGAGTCTTTCTATTTTGTTTGTTAGTTTACTTTGTTCCTTAGATTCCACACATATAAGTGAAATCATATGGTATTTGTCTTACTCTAACTGGCTTACTTTACTTAGCATAATATTCTCCAGGTCAATCCATGCTGTCTCAAAGGGTAAGCTTTCTTTCTTTTTTATGGCCGGGTAAGTATTACATTGTGTAAATGTACCACAGTTTTTATCCACTCATCTATTGACGGACACTTGGGCTGCTTCCAAATCTTGGCTCTTATAAATAATGCTTCTATGAACATATGGGTGCTGTGATGAAGAGATGGATTGTAGATAGTAGTAAAGAAAGGCTTTAGCTTGATCTGTAACATTTGGATTTTGTACCAAGAACATATCCATGTAGTTTGTCATTGAAAATAAGAATCTCTAAAAGGTAAAAATGAAAAGTAAGACAATTCAATAGACTTTGTTGCAAAAAAGTAGAGTGAAAGTTGTAGGATTTTCCCAGGCACAGGGGCAGAGTTTAGAGCTGACAGGCTATGAAGAATCCAGTAAGGCTGGGGTGAACCTGGCTGATTTCGACCTGTAGGAAGATGTGATTCTGCATTTTAATTTATTCTTCATATAGGTAATTCCTCTAGCCTCCCTACAGATTTGTCTACCAGCCTGAAAATACCAAAATTTATGAGAATTTGTAACTCAAGAATTAATCAAAGGCATATGAGGAGAAAGATGAAGCATTAAATCCAAGTCTGTCTTGGATACGCCTTTTTAATTATACGGAAAAACAGTATAAAAATCTGATATTTATGACTGTCTCATACTTTTATAGCTAGTTTTGATTCCAAGCACGTTAAATTGTGCATAAATTAAATTACAATTTCTCTGTGTCTTTGCTTTAACTTGTATGGCTTTAAAATTAATTTTGTTTTTCATTTCTTAATGCTTTCTCTTTCTTGAAGTTTATGAACAGTTTGAAACAATTTTTACTACATTAATAAACATTATAAGACTACTGAGGGAGGAAAACTTAGTTGAAGAACATTTCATTTATACATCACCAGTGTTTGAGAATCGCAAATTCCTGGTGCATTGATGCATATTTATAATGGTTTATCTTAGAGACTTTGTGCCCTATAAGCTTTTTCTTGCCCTATCATGACTCAGTTTCTCCCTTCCAATTAAGCTGTGCCTATAAAGACAGATTCAGTTGTCCAGAATAAGGTAATCCTCTCTCTCAGGCAGTTCCTACTGACAGTAGCCTTTTGATATATCTGATGCTTTTGTAATTTCCTTTACACCTACCATGATGCAATATGCATACAGTAGATGACAATTTAAGCACAAAAGGAACTGATTAAGGAATATTGGGTAGCTCACAGAATCTTTGTGGCTAGAAAACCAGTATTGGAAAATGAGCAGGAACAAATCAGTCCAATGAGGAAGGGCACTACCACTAGAGTTGCTGGACCATAGTAGTCACCAGAGCTTATACTACTACCATTACTATGAGCTAGAGCACCTGACAGATCATGCCTGGGGCACTTGTGCAACAGCTTCGAGAGGAACTTGCATTTTCTGGGTCTAGAGTGGAAGGCAATGCTTTGCCTGTCACCGAGACTCGGAAGGTAGAGACTTCACAAACATAGGAAGGAAGTTCAAAGGCCAATGAGTCATTAAAACCTAATACATGTCTATCACAAAGATTAAAGTGGAGCTTTTTTTTTTTTTGCATTTATGGAGCCTGAGATGTTTATAAACACTGGCTCTCTGAATACTAAGTTTTAAATGTTTACCTGAGTGTATTAGTTGTCTACTGCTACATTACAACTCACCTCAAAAGTTAGCAGTTTAAAACAAAAAGAAACATGTATTATTTCACACAGTTTCTGTGAGTCAGGAAGGCAGCTTAGCTGGCTTGGGATCTCTCATGAGGTTGCAGGCAGGATGTCAGCTGGGGCTGCAGTCATCCAAAGGCTTGACTGGGCTGGAGGATCTACTTCCAAGAGGACTCTCATGCTGACAGTTGATGCCTGGGGTTGGTAGGAGAACACTGTTCCTCCCATGTAGACCTCTCTCAAGGCTGTTTGAGTACTCTCATGACAGTTAGTGTGCAAGAGAAAGCAACGCAGAGCTTCAATGTCTTCTATGATGTTCCTGCACGATGTTCTACTGGTTACACAGGTCAGTCCCCTTTAGTGTAGAAAAGGACTACACTGGAGGCATAAACACTTGGAGGAGAAGATCATTGGAGGCTGGCTATTGCACTAAGGAAAATAGAAATTTGCAAAGTATCTAGTTAATTTCCTAATCATAGTGGAAAGTCTAATAGATCCACTATCTGAGATAGGTAGACACAAATTTAGAATGAGGATATCATAATTATTTTATCTGAAGGCCAAAAATATTAGCTGAATCTACAAAGTTATAAAGATTAAACAAACCCCAGAAGCTGAAAGCATCTCACAAAATAGATTAAAGGCTTTTTTTCAGTGAAGCCAATTTGGAAATTTCTCATCAAAAGATACTTTCTGTTACTCTTCCCAATAGTCAGAATAGAATAAGAAATGAGACAATTAAGGATATTTATTCTTCTTGATGCATTATTTGGTAGGAGTGCTATCTGATTAAAAAGACCTTGCATTTTAAAATATTAGATTCTTTTCACCTCAAATTATGAGAAGTTATGAAGTTTTGGACATGGGTAAAAGGTGAAGACTATTTTTTTTTATGCTGGGATAACTCTGAGACTTTTCCTTGTTTAACTGTCACAAGCTTGACTCACTTTCTTCTTCCTACTGCTCTCCCAGGATCAATTGAGAAATAGAATTTTAAAATGTTTTCTCTTCTTTGGCCCTAAATGAAATTATCTGAATATGTGTCTCTATTAGCTTAAATAAGTATCACTGAATTTAAGATGCTAAAAAAATAAAGAAAGGAAACTAGATTTATTAGGGGGATCACTTTGTAAGTTATATAAATATCTAATCACTATGTCGTACACCTAAAAGTAATATATTATTGTATGTCAACTGTAATTAAAAATTAAAAATATTAAATTAAAAATAAATAATGAAACAAATGCTTTCTGATAGCCAAATTTTCAAGGGTAGAGAGAATGGGTTGCCATCCTGAAGAGGTGAGTGGATTTATAATATAATACCGGAAGGGCTGGGGAATTTACTGAGCTCTAGGTAATGTCAATCATTTCAGCACTGTAAATGAGCTTTAAACTAGAGGTGCCCCTCAAGTGGAAAAAAGACATAATAGAAGGTCATACAGTTTCATGGTGGTTACAGAATACAAGGAAACTCCCTCAAACAGGGAAGAAGCATTTGGCTGAAATCCATATCAGCCATGAGCTGAAGCCAGCTCTTACAACTTGTAAGATTGATTATTAAATGTTCAGGAAATTGTGAATTGGTTGTTGAACTATTGGTGCCTTGAAGTAGGACATGGTGGGAATACTTGCACAGGGCTGCAAATCAGGGCTCTCTCTCCACCCACTTTGCCATAAAACCAGTTGTTATGGGCTGAATTTTTCTCCTCAAAATCCATATGTTAAAGCCCTAACTTCTAGTACCTCTGAATGTGATTATTGGGAGACAGGGCTTTTTAAAGAGGCAGTTAAGTGAAAATACTGCCATTATTGTAGACACCAATCCAATCTGAATGGTTTCTTCATAAGAAAAGAGAGTTGTACCTACAAAAAGACACTAGAGATGTACATGCAGAAAGAAAAGACCATGTGAGGGCACAGTGAGAAGGTGGACATTTGAAAGAAAGGGAGAAGTCTCAGAAGAAACCAGACTTGCTGACACTTTGATATTGAACCTCTAGCCTCCAGAACTGTGAGAAAATAAATTTCTGTTGTTTAAGCCACCTAATCTATGCTATTTTGTTAAGGTAGTCCTAACGAATCCACCAGTTTACCAGGACCTATAGGTGAACTCTACATTTTTAACAATGGTGGTGGTGGTGGTTTACCAGGACCTATAGGTGAACTCTACATTTTTAACAATGGTGGTGGTGGTGGTGGTGGTAAAAGCTGAGCTTTATCTGAGGGAAAGCTGGTTGGGCTAAGTGGAGGCAATGCTCACAGGACAAAGAGAACTAGATCAGGGAGATATTCAGGGGCTAGAGCCACAGAGACGTTTTTAAAAGGTAAAAAATGTTACTGTAGACCAGAGTAGGATGATCTATAGCCTAGAGGAAGAATTTAAGGTTTAATTAGGAAAAGGAGAAAGGACCCAATACTTATAGAGGCACCTGCTTTACATACCTTATTCATTTCATCAATTTGTCCAAGCAGGTACTTATTAATGACTTTATCTATTTCATAATCAAGAACATTGAAGTTCAAATCATTAAGTAGTGGAGAGTCAAGGTTCTAACTCAAGGTTTTCCCACAATACTGTTGCCACCTAGACCTTCTTTTAGAAAATTGGGAAAGGGGAAGGGGAAGGGGAAGAAATGTAATTGTTCTAGGATCAGAAATCTCCCAGGGAGCAGGAAGGTGTCACTAAGTTAATGAAGAAAGACATAAACTTCAAGGGAGGAATATGTCTGAGTAGATGAAACCTTCCTCACCAAGAGAAGAAGATAGGCTGACCTGAGAAATGAATTTGTATCTAAGTTTCTACTACAGAACCAGAAAACTGTGTGCATGACCAAGAGAACTGCAGTCTCACTGGGGCCAAGGAGCATTTTCATAAATTAGACCTGAGCCATCACATGTAGTTGTCAGGTCCATAGCCCTTATTGAAGGCCTGAGAGGTAATAGGTAAGGATTCCTTGTAGGCTTGAGACTGACTAAAGGGGGGGGGGGGAAGGGAAGTACACTCCCTCTCAACTTGGCTTTACTTCCATTACCTTTTTTGAAGCTCTAGTTCTTCAAACTGGTATTCTCTGTGAATGGAGAAGAGGCACCAAGGAATGAAACATTTTCTTTTTTAAATTTTTTATTTATTTTAAAAATATTTTTATTGAATTTATAGGGGTAACATTGATTAACAAAATTATATAGGTTTCAGGTGTACAATTCTATAATACAATCATCTGTATGTCATATTGCCTGTTGGCCACCCGAAGTCAAATCTCCTTTCATCACCATTTATTCTCCCCTTATCCTCTTCTACCTCTCCATACCCTGTATGCTTCTGGTGGACAAGAACTTGGTCTTTTTCTTTGGTATGTTTTTTTGACAGCATGACATATTGGATAAAAGGATTACTTTTTAAATAAATGTGTTAAACAGACATCTAAAGTCTCTACTAAAAATAAAATTGGCTTTAAATTCTGTAGTTCTACCTCTGTGGTCTTATTACACAAACATATGTTTTAGATCTTAAGCTATTCAAGACATGTGTTTTGACCTATTATTTATAACAAATTAAAATGGAAAATGCAACCCAAAGGCGTGAAGGGTTTGCCTGAGGATGGAACACATGCAAGCTGTGAGATGGCAAAGTTGGGTACCCAGGAATAATCAGGAATTATTCATTCAAGTTATGTGGCTCATAGCCCTGTAGTGGACTTTTTCCTTCCTGCTATGTGACTTACCCTGCAGAAGATCTGAGAACTCCAGCTCAAAATCCAGAGGATGTTGAGGCCAGAGCAGCCTTTGTTTTGCTTGTTTGTTTCAACATTATTGAGTTATAATTGACAAATAACGTTGTAAGACATTTAAAGTATACAATATGATGATTTGATATATGTATACATTATGAAAGGATTCCCCCACAGCGTTAACTAATATATACATCACTTCACATATTCACTTTTTTCTTTTGATGAGACCATGTAAGTCTACTCTCTTAGCAAATTTCAATTATACAATACAACGTTATCAACAGCAGTCTCATGTTATATGCTAGATCCTCAAACCTTACTTATCTTATAACTAGAAGTTTATATCAATTTACCAACCTCTAACTATTTCCTCCACCTCCCAGTATGGCAACCACTTTTTTACTCTGTTTCTATGAGTTTGACTTTTTTTTTTTTTTTTAAGATTGAACATATAAGTGATACCATGCAGTCAGTATATCTGGCTTATTTCATTTAGCATAATGCCCTCCAGGTTCATCCATGTTGTCCCAAGTGATAGGATTTTCTTCTTTTTAAAAGCTGAATAATATCCCATTGAATGTATTTACCTCATTTTCTTGATCTGTTCATCAGCTAACAGACACTTAGGTTGTTTTCATACTTTGGCTATTGTGAACAAAGCTGAAACAAACATGGGAATGCATTATCTTTTTGAGATAATAATTTTGTTTCCTTTCTGTATACCCAGAAGTGGAGTTGTTGGATTATATGGCAGTTCTACTTTTAATTTCTTGGAGAAACTACATACTGTTTTACACAGTGACAGTGTCAGTTTACATTCCCACCAACAGTGTAAAGCGTTCCCTTTTCTCCACATCATCACTAGCATTTGTTATCTCTTGTCTCTTCTTATAATAGCCATCCAAACAGGTGTCAAGTAATAGCTCATTGTGCTTTTGATTTTGATTTCCCTGATGATTAGTGAAATCCAATGTTCACATGTTTCCTAGCTCAGAATACTGAAAACCAGGGTGTGAAAGATCCCAATAAAAGAAAGAGCTTGACCCAGCTGGTGTGGCTCAGTGGTTGAGCATCAACCCATGAACCAAGAGGTTGCTGGTTCGATTCCCAGTCAGGGCACACGCCCAGGATGTGGGCCAAATCCCCAGTGGGGGGGGGGGGCATGCAGGAGGCAGCCAATTGATGTTCTCTTTCATCGATGTTTCTATCTCTCTCTCCCTCTCCCTCTCTCTCTAAAATCAATAAAGAAAACAAACAAATAAAAAAAAAATTTAAAAAGAAAGAGCTTGAATCCTCTTCTGTTCCAGAGGAGTTCTCAAGATAGTTGTGAGTGCTGATTCTAAATATGTTTCCCCTCCTTGATTATAGATGCAACATCATTCATGAAATACTTGAGATACCCAGTAGGTAGACAGTGGATAAACAGAATATACTATTGTAACTGAGGATGTTTCTACTCCATGTATCTTTTCCACAGAGTCAGTGTAAACATGTAAAAGACTTTTGAGCTTTAAACTTTCGTGTTTCCAGCCTCAACTTTTTTTTTATTAATTTATTTTTGTTACAGATGTTTCTCCTTTTTCCCACATTGACACGCTCCTGCCCCGTCCCCAGTTTTGTTGTCCATGTCCATTGGTTATGAGTACATGCATACAAGTTCTGTGGTTCATCGCTTCCCTCCCCCACCCTTCTGGCAATTGTCAGTCTGTATCCTACTTCCACGACTCTGGGACTACCCTGTTCCTCAGACTATTATGTTTATTATATTCCACAAATGAGTGAGATCATATGATATTTGTCTTTCTCTGCTTGGCTTGTTTCGCTTAGAATAATACTCTCGAGGTCCCTCCATGTCGTCTCAAAGGATAAGAGATCTTTCTTACAGCTGCATAGTACTCCATTGTGTATATGTACCACAGCTTTTTAATCCATTCGTCTACTGATGGACATTTGGGCTGTTTCCAGATCTTAGCTATTGTAAATAGTGCTGCTATGAACATGGGAGTACATGTATTCTTTCTGATTGGTGTTTCAGGTTTCTTAGGGTATATTCCTAGGGGTGGAACCACTGGGTCAAATGGCAATTCAATTTTTAATTTTTTGAGGTAACACCATAATGTTTTCCACAGTGGCTGCACCAGTCTGCATTCCCACCAGCAGTGTACTAGAGTCCCCTTTTCTCCACACCCTCGCCAACACTTGTTATTTGATGCTTTGTTGATGGCGGCCATTCTGACAGGTGTGAGGTGATACCTCATTGTTGTTTTAATTTGCATCTCTCTGATGATTAGTGATGTTGAGCATTTCTTCATATGTCTCTTAGCCATTTGTATGTCCTGTTTGGAGAGGTGTCTATTTAGTTCCTCTGCCCATTTTTTAATTGGGTTCTTTGTTTTCCTTTTGTTGAGTTGTATGAGCACTCTATATATTTTGGAGATTAACCCCTTATCTGATGTATCGTTGGCAATTATGCTCTCCCATACAGTGGGTTCCCTTTCTGTTTTGATGGTTGTTTCTTTTGCTGTGCGGAAGCTTTTGAGTTTGATGTAGTCCCATGTGTTCATTTTTTCCTTTGTTTCTGTTGCCTTAGGTGATGTTGTATAGACATCTTGAAAGGTAATTTGATGGTGGTGTAATTTTAAATGTGTATATCCTAGGCTCAGTAATTACTTTTGTGTAATTGGTCAAATATATTCATTGCAGCCATATCAGTAAGAGCAAAATATTTGAAATGACACACTAGGTAAGTCAATAGATAAATGGTTAAATGAAAGATAGCACGTTATCCTGTAGAATACTATGCAACAGTTAAAAAGAATGAGGTGGATACCTGCATACTGACATGAAACTATCTCTAATACACATTATAGAGTAAACAGGTAGTTACAGGATAATTTTATTATTTATGTACAAATATACACGAACAAAACTGTGTTCAGTATATAATACACTATGTATTTTAAAAAATGCTGAGAAAGAAATTCTGAAAATATATACAATGAACTAATAATAATAGCCACCTTTGATAAAGAGAGTGATGAAGAAAGGAACTTAAACTTTATAGGTTTACATCTATATTTTAAATATGTTTTTATTGAGTTTTTTAGAGAGAGGAAGGGAGAGATAGAAACATCATTGTGAGAGAGAAACATCCATTGATTGCCTCCTGCACGCCCCCTACTGGGGATTGAACCTGCAACCTGGGCATGTGCCCTGACCGGGAATCGAACTGGGACCTCTCAGTCCACGGGACAATGCTCAATTCACTGAGCCACAACGGCCGGGAAAGGTTTATATTTTTTTTGAGTTAGAATATATTCTTGAATTGCTTAGAAATTAAAGAGAGTTGATTTTTTTTTTCAAATGGAAGAAGATAAATTAATTCGAGCATTTTCTATCCAACTAAACTAATTATTCTCCTCCAGGCAATGTTATATAAACTTTCATGTATACTTCATGTTCTACAATACCACCCAATTCACTAGTTCTGAAATGAACCCTTAAATACTCAGGCTTTCACGAGCGTTATCCTTTGATTTATCCAACAATACAGCCAATTGGCTATAAAATTTGATTTGTAACGTGTTCTGAAACTATTACTTAGACTCTTAATAAGGTCACAGAAGGTGTTGGCATTTCTCCAAAGGTGAATAATTATCTTAATCATGGCTGTTGCCAATGTTCTGTTGTAAAGTTGCTGTTTGCTTTTGCATATGAAATCGCCCTTAGAGAAGACTGTAGAATTCCAGGACTTAGTTAAACTTCTTTTACTGCATTTTGTTGAAAATTTTCTAACTTTTCTTGACATTTTCTAATTTTCCATTAGTAGTTGGTATTTTGAGGAAAATACACATACATACTTCACAATGGTTGTTACTTTTAGAAGCAGAAGGAATATAGAATATGAAGATTGGGGAAACACAAACTTCACCCCTCTCAATAATCCTAGAATGTATAGAGAAGATATTATTATTATGCTCCATTTTGAATATTAAGAAAATAAGACTCAGAAAAATTGAGAAATTTGTCCAAAACGAGTAAGTACAATTTAATTTTTTTCTTGGTTCAAATTCTAACATTTTTCCTACTTCATTATCATCCCAACCATCTTGAAACTGGGATCTGAAATTTGAATACACGTGTCCAAACTGACCTGTTGAATCAAGTACTATTTCACAGAACATTTGTCGAAGGCTTGACATGCATCTGACTCTGCTTCATTCTTTTACAACAGTCACGTAAATCTTACCAGAACTCTGTGAGATACATATTATTATCCCCGCATTACAAAGGAAGAAATGAAGACCTAAAAATTAAATGATTTACCTATGCCACATTACCAGGTAGTGGTTCAAGCACATACTTTTCCCACTAATATTAGGATTTTAGTATTCTGCCAAAAGAGCTGTGCTCAGTGACAATGCGATTCTTGAACAAATTTTACCCCCAAATAAGACACATGCCCTTCAGTTAACTACCTTGTTGGGGGACACTTGTCAAGCAAATCAGTGTGGGTTAGAATGTTTTTATATATGGCTGGGAGCCATCTGGTCATGTGTGAGCCAACAAGAGACCCATTCTTTCTCCTTCTCAGGGGGCCTCTCGACCCCTTCTGTTAGAATGAGTGCTAGGGCTCCCCTTACACTGACCCAGAGTAATTTGTTTTAATAATGTCTGAGCACTCTGAGGTAATGGTTTCATGACCTCAACCAGTGCTTTTAAAAAAGAAAGAAACATGAATAAGTAGAACATTTTTATTTCTTTTATTTCAAAGTTCAGAAATAACTAGAAAATAGATTATCTGAACAACAAATTAGAAAACATGTTACCATAAGCCTCAAGCAAGAGATTTGAATGAAAATAGTTACAGGGAAAACTTAAAAATGGCGGCCATCTGGGAAAAAGTAAGGGCAAAAAACAGATCAGAACAAACTTTCCTAGATTGGTGATTTATATACAAATATTGACAACATTATTCATGAGTGTTTATTGCATGCCAGGCACTTTGCATGTGGTAACTAATTCCATCCTTATAAAAATTCAATGAGGTAGATTTGCCTTATTAGCTCCGCTTTAGAGATGAGGAAATCGAGGCTAGAAGTGTCAAGGTGAGAATTCAAACCCCAAACTATCTATGTCTGGAAAGTCAGTACCCCTTCTCTGCTGGCTCCTAGGCTGAGGGCAAGAGCCTGGAATCCACACAGTGACTTCCTGAGTGTTGTTGAAGAGGGGCCCAGGTTGTAAATTTGGGACAGTGTGACATTATTCCAGAATGAGATATTGTGAATTGCCTTCATTGTTTCATCTGAGATGTAAGTTCTCAGGAGCTCAGTCACGGGCTGGTCAAAAGAAGGCAATGTGTTCCAAAGATGGTGAGCAGGACTTTACCCTGATTATTGGAAGGAGATATATTTAAAATCTCTGAGCCCCAGTGGCTGTGTCTGAAAGTGTGACAAATGCTGCCTTTGTCCTGAACCTTCCTTATAGATTAAATGAGATCATGTCTGTATGGTACTTGTGCATAGTAAGCCTTCAACTAACAGTGGGTACTACTACATGGTCACAATGAAACTCTCATCTGATTGAAAAAGTGCTTTAAAATGTTACAATTTCTCAACGGAAACATACTCCCCACATTTAGAGGTACTTGTTGAGGATTAAGAATTTTTCTGAAAATGGTACTGTTCAGTGGAAAAACAACAACAGCAGCAACAAAAACACCCTGAAAATTAGCTTCTCTTTCTCAGTTCCCCAAATGGAACTGTTGGGCTTGTTGGGCAACCCAGGTACACAAGAACAGAGTTTATTAGGCTGGGCCTTGAAGACCAATAGAGCCTGAAAATATAACCTGTTCTCATTGAGATGATAGAAGGCTAGCCCATGTTGCCCCTGGCAGAACATTTTGTTTGGCCACAATGTTTTTCAAAGCCACAGAACACTCTAGTTGTATACAATGTGCTTATTCTTTGACTTTGCCCAGCTTGATATCAAAGCTTATTTGTCCACCCCATGGACACCTCTAACACACACACAAACGCACCCAGTATACACACTAATGCTTAAACTGAGCTAACAGATTATAAACAGAAAGCTAACCTTTGTAAAATAATTGAGAGACTTGTTTAGACTTCCCTTGTCAACTGTGAACTATTGGTGTCTGCTAGAGACAGTTACTTTTGCTTAGAATGCCTGCCTCGTTTTTTTTAACAGAGAACCAGCCTCTCTTCATGTTAGGAAGTTTGGGTCTTTTTCAAGCATCTATCTTAAAATAACAAATAAACCTAAATATTTTGGTGAAATATACATATTCAAAAGGCTGCAAATGGGTAAAGACAACCAGAAAGTTTAGTTTGTAATCCTAGACTATCCAGTCTACTAGCTGTGGTACCTGAGTCACTTAATCCCTCTGAGCCTCAGTTTACCTCTTGTGTAAAGGGAGGCTGCTAAAATGAAGAAGAAGCCAGAGGTCCTTTTAGACTTGTAGGTTTGCCATTCTAGAAGGATAACGGGGGTTTGGGCAGAACCCTCTGAAGTCACATGTCAGAGTTTAACTAAGACTCACAGGCACCAAGGCAGGGGAGCAAGGTGTCTGCTTCCGAAGATCACCTCCCAGGTCACCTGGGCCTGGTCAGCAGGAAACAGCAGCGGCTCCTTGACCTCATTTCCCCTATGCTCTGCTGTCTGTAAACAAGTGGCGTGCAGGAAGGGTGAGGTCTGGTCAGTGCCTGGGGTCCTGCTGCTTCCTCCGGACACAGAAAGCCCTGTTTGCTGCTTTCAAAGGCAGCTGCTTCTGGCAGGAGGCAGGTGGAGCAGGGCCTGCCTTTGGCTAACTAACCAGAATTATTGCTGACATTCTCCTGGAGGGCAGGGGCTGGGGCAGGAAAATGTCTTCCTAAATGTTTACTTCTCAGAGACGATCCAGGACTGTGTCCTCGCAGGCATGTCTCCCCTCCCGAGGGGTGACTCCAAGAACAACATCCCTAGATTCAGGATTTTCTCAAGTGCGCTGTGCTTCAAACTCAGGCGGTGGGGTCGTTCCAGACACGAATCACTGTCCAGACTGAGGAGTGCTGGAGCGCTCATTTTATTTATTTAAACAGATTTCTTTCCCCCTTTATTGATTTTAGAGAGAGAGAAAGTGAGAGGGAGAGAGAGATAGAAACATTGATGAGAGAGAACATCAATCGGCTGCCTCCTGCATGCCCCCCACTGGGGATCTGGCCCACAACCTGGGCATGTGCCCTGACTGGGAATCGAACCAGCGACCCCCTGGTGCGTGGGTCGATGCTCAACCACTGAGCCACACCAGCCGGACTAGAGTGCTCATTTTAAAAGCCCATTCCTTTGGGTGAAAATGATACTACTTCTGGAGTATCTTTTTAAAAAAATTATTGGGAGTGACACTGGTCAATAGGGTCATATAAGTTTCAAGTGTACATTTCTATGATACATGATCTGTATATTGAATTGTGTGCCCACCACCAAAAATCAAATAATCTATGTCACCATATATTTTGCCCCTTTTGCCCTTTCCTACCCCTTCCCCTTCCTTCTGGTAACCACTATACTGTTGTCTGTGTCTATGAGTTTCAATGTTATATCCCACATATGAGTGAAATCACATGGCTCTTAGCTTTTTCTGACTGACCTATTTCACTTAGCATAATATTCCTAAGGTCTATCCATGTTGTTGCAGATGGCAGTATTTCATCTTTTTGATGGCTGAGTAGTATTCCATTGCATATATGTACCACATCTTCTTTATCCAGTCCTCTATCTGAGCACAATTTGGTTGTTTCCATGTCATGGCCACCGTGAATAATGCTGCAATGAACTTAGGGGTGCATATATCTTTGCAAATAAATGTTTCAAGTTTTTCGGGTGGATACCCAGGAGAGGGTTTCCTGGGTCATATGGTAACTCTATTCTTAATTTTTTGAGGAACCGCCATTCTGTTTTCTTGTTAAATACATATTTGAGTGTTTCGTGGAAACATTAATTTATGTTTTCC
Organism: Tadarida brasiliensis; assembly: GCA_030848825.1. Classification (NCBI taxonomy): domain Eukaryota; kingdom Metazoa; phylum Chordata; class Mammalia; order Chiroptera; family Molossidae; genus Tadarida; species Tadarida brasiliensis. The sequence continues at coordinate 70,055,263 of CM061260.1, forward strand.
TTCGCGGTATGTTTTCCTCTCCCTCTTCTAAGAAGGTAGCTTCGCCCTCTGAAACGCTGCCTTGCCTCCAGGGAGATTTGTGTTGTGGGTGCAGAGAGCAAAAATGTCTATAGACTGTGGCTCTTCCTGGCTTTTATGTCCCCAAGGACTGAGTGATCTTGAAAAGATTGTACTAGGGAAATGGGGAGAAGTGAGTGTCCTTTGAGAAGGGTGACTCCCCAAGACTGCAGGGAACTCTGGGTGGAGAACCCCACACCATGAAAGGGACCCTGGTTGAAGGCAGGGCTCAGGACAGCTGCCCCTAAGGAGGCTGGATGCTAGCTCAGGACTCCTGCCTTAGCTACAATTTCTCCACCTACACCCAGCAGGGGAAACTTTGGATTCACTAAACTTTAGAGAGTAAGCCAACCTGCACAATGTGTAACAGCAGATCAGGATGGGCTGAGGACAGCGTCTTTGCCTCTATATCCAGGAACCACAGCAGGCTGCTAGTTCACAGTTGGCATGCAAAAAGGAGAGGATGTCTCCCCACCAATCCCAGTAATGACGGAAGTGGAAATTTTCTACAATTTCAGAAAGGAAGAGGAGCAAACTTGGATTTAATTGGAAGAAAATAAAGAAAGGGTAAACTTTCCTCACACCCAAGTTTGTGGGGCAAGTTTCCTATAGGCTATAAATGCAAATGTCCCAGGGAGCTAACATACATAAAATACATTAACTGATTACTAGTTATTAACAACTCAGAGGAGATTTGTTCGTCAGAATACAATCACAGCCGAGATTGTTTCCTAAAAGTGGGGCAGATGAGAGGAAAATTTTGAAAGGGCTAAAAGAGACAGCAAGAGACAAAACTCACTGCCAGCAGTTGGTAAAAGATTTGGGCCATTTTCATGGGACTCTGGTATATGATTTTGTTTGTTTGTTTGTTTTGTATATCTATAGCTTAATGTGGAGGAGAAAAACAAACAAACACACGAATGAGTATTTAGGACCCCCTGTGTGTGCCTGACCTTTCTTTCCATGTGTATAAAACTCTTCATTTAAAATGAGCCTTTCATGACTAGGTGATATCTTAGGGTAAATATTTTTTCCAGTTTTCTTTCCCTTTTCAAAAAAGTGTTTTGTCCCTGCTGTATTTTTACCAATATGCATGTAACCTAGACATCTACTAGTCCTCTGTGTTGTCTTTTTCATCCCCCTTGCTAACCTCAACATCTCTATATTTCTCTAAACCAGTAACAACATGAGAATTATCAAGCAATGTGTTGTTTACAAAATTCTGGTAAAGAGGGTAGGGGGTAAAGTTTTCCTTTCACAATAGCAAACTCTTTCAAAATATTGTTAGATATCTCTGTTCCCCAAAGTCCTCATTTTGGCTATTCAGCAAAGGGTGTTCTCCTTTTCACTTTTTCCAAATATGATCCAGTTTCTTCTGTTTTGCTGAGCAAGTCCATTCTTGTCCTGAAATTGCAGTCCCTACTCAGCTAGGTGCTCAACAAAGCAAAAAAGGTCTGCAGTGAATAGGACCTCTCCCCCTCAGAAGGAAGTTTAGCAACTATTTATGACTATTTGAACATGGACTTGAATGTCTACTCTCATTTCATCCCCACCATGTGGTTGATCGAAGTGTATTTTCTTAAACATATAGAGCAATCTCTCTTAGAAGACTTCTGGTAAATATAATTTTCCCCGCTTAATTACATATTGTGACTGCTTGTCAGGGCCATTAACTGTTAGCAAATTCTAAGAACACCAGGGTGTTGGAACGTTTGAGGCAAAGTGTTTTAGAAGAGATGCTCCTTTCCTGAAGGTGGCCAGAAACTTCTGATTTTCTTAGATTCTGAAACAGTAGAAATAGTAGGAAGCAAAAGTAATTCTGAAATAATTCTATTCTTGCTACTATTGTTGTATAACAAATTACCCCAAATTTCATGGCTTAAAACAGCTATTTTATTTTGCTCATTATTGTTGGGGTCAGGAATTTGGGAAGAGCTTGGCTGGGTGGTTCTGGCTTGGGGTCTTTCAAGCAGTTAGAAGAAGATGTCCCTAGGGTTGCTGTCATCTGAAGGCTAGACTGGGCTGGATGTTTAAGATGACTCTCTCCAGAGTTTACAGTTGGTACTGACTGTTTGCTGGGAGCGCCACTGGGCTGTTGAATATAGAACCTGCCTGTGGCCAGTCCATGTGGTTTGGCTTCTTGACAGCCTGGTGGCCTCATGGTAGCTGGACTTTCTATATGGCAGTTACGGGCTCCATGTATATGTATTCTAGTAAACAAGATAAAAGCTACATTGCCTTTTATAAACAAATCTTGGAACTCACACAACATCACTTCTGCTCTACTTTAATAGTAGAAGTAGCCACAAGCTTGGCCTCGATTCAAACCAAGAGAAATGTGACTCCCTTCTTGATGGGAAGATTGCCAAGGTTATATAGCTAGAGAGCAAGAAGGATGGGAGAGATTATTGCAGCTATATTTGGGAAATGTAATCTTTCTAGTTATGTGAAGATAACAGCCAGAGGCTCAACCACTCTGATTTTATAGCCACAATGTAATGAACAAAAATTGCAGTGTAGAATGGGTTTATCAATGTCCTTTCAGAAGACTCAATTCTACAACTCTTTTTCATTGCCACCATCTCCTACTAAATCATTCATCATTGCATCATCAGACATTCACATGAGGAAGTGTGGCTTGAATTCTGTCAGTAGAAAGCTAGTGTTAGACATCTGAGGATCTACAATAGGTGTCCTCCTTAATATTTAAGTTCATAGAAATGGGAATAACTTTGTTTTGGTTAAAGTAGTTGATTGGATCTAGGTTTACCTGGACATGGACCTTTTATTCCACCACTTTAGTGTACTTAGGACCAAGGCAGTGTTAGATCTTCAGTCTATGGAAACCTACATAGTAGAGATATGCCATACTATTTATAATATCTTTCTCAAGCTATCTGTTATTAAGCCCACAAAATACCATATGCTCAGATTAGGCTGAACTAATTGTGTATCAGAAAAATGGTTTAGACTTGTTTCTGCAAAGCTTTCTACCAGGTTTGTCCTATGCTATGAATTAATATGTACTGTTCTTACTGGCTTATCCACTGAAAAACTCTTTGGGCATTATTATCAAGTGGATTCCATGGCTAAGATACAGAAAATGGCAAAACGTGTGTGTGTGTGTGTGTGTGTGTGTGTGTGTGTGTGTGTATTTTGAATACGTAGTGCTTTTTCTATTTCACTTAAGAAATTTTAGAATTTCCCCCTTTATCACATCCAGATTTCTGAGTTATAGCGGGTCAACACTGTTTAGTATTTGAACATTATTTTTTCCTAAATGTAAATATAACTACAAATCACAGTGAGAGGTCTTTTTATGTTTCCGCATAACTGAAGAGTTCAACTTTATTTAATGGGATCTTTGAGCTCAGCATAGTGGGAAAACAGGATATTGTCTCTGGCAGAGCTATGTGGCAGTCTTGCAAAATAAACTCCCGATAAGGCTGTAATCCCTTTGTTGGTTTAACCATGAGACTCTGGAAAAGTCCACAAAGGATTTTCATGTAACATGGGTAAAACATTTATTACTTACATATTCATAAGGCACCAGAGGGAGAGGTGTTAGGTCCTTTGCTAAATGCATGGTTTCAGCAAAGCTTTAAAGTCAAATTGATGTACCTCTAATTCTGAGAAATGTGGTCCTTGTCCTATTCCTACTTCCCTTAGAGTCAGATGCATGTGGTTGGTATAACAATAAGGAAAGAGGTAGTATATCTTTCAGGTCAACCTGAATTATGGGGCAGAAGATATACTCTCATGATTTGGTTATGAGCATAAGTTCAGTTTGACTGAAAATTATGTCCAGGAAGCAAATAGCAGATCAAGAGGGATTCATCCTTGGCCCCCTAATCCTACCTACTGGTTAGTTGCAGGATGGAGAGGCTTTGATTAGTCTTTGTAGTTTTGATTCATATCTGTGGGATTTTGTATTGCTGTAAAGTGAAGCATGCTAGAGTGAACTTCCATCCTCAAGCCCCAGTCATCATTTAAAGAAGTGATTTTCAGAGCCACAGTAGGCCCCACATGGCCAAGACAATATTCACTGGCACCCTGTTTAAGCCTGCCCCATGAATCCTCTGGTCTGTAGGTGTGGACCTCAGATGTGGCATTCTCAGATCAGTCTTGTCTATACCTGGAAAGAGCTGGGACGAGTTTTAAAATTCTGATTCCTAGGCTTACCTAACTCAATTAAATCAGAAATGCTGGGGGCTGGGGCCCAGTCATCAGGTTTTTTTTTATTGTTTTTTTCTTTATTGATTTTAGAGAGAGAAGAAGGGAGAGGTAGAGAGAGATAGAAACACCAATGAGAAAGAACATTAATTGGCCGCCTCCTGCATGCCCCTGACTCGGGATTTGGCCCACAACCTGGGCATGTGCCCTGACTGGGAATTGAACCGGTGACCTCTTGGTGCATTGCATGGGTTGACTCTCAACCCCTGAGCCTCACTGGCCCAGCAGGCATCAGTAGTTTTATAGCTCTCGACAGATTCTAATATGGAACTCAAGTTGAGAACCACGGTTCTCAAGTTCTACATTCAATGTTAGTGAACCAACGCTGTTGATCTCCAGACTTGTGGTATGTGGCCTTTGCTGGAGGTCTGAATAAGGTGCAGCGGTTCTCAACCTGTGGGTCGCGGCCCCTTTGGGGGTTGAATGACCCTTTCACAGGGGTCGCCTAAGACATAACAGTAGCAAAATTACAGTTATGAAGTAGCAACGAAAATAATTTTATGGTTGGGGGTCACCACAACATGAGGAACTGTATTAAATGGTCATGGCATTAGGAAGGTTGAGAACCGCTGGTTTAGGGAAATGTACTGTAGTAGGAGTTTGGAAATTTAGAATAGCACTGATCTTCATTGTAGATTCAGCACAGCTGAAATCAGTGGAACTCATAGACTCCATCGATTGCAGTCAGGTCACAGGCATTAAGAAAATAACAAGAAAAGCCAGGTCCCCTGGAGCTGAGTGTTGCTCTATCTCCCCTTTTCTTAATAGTGTTCTACATCCTTGCATTTACCACCCCAGCCCCAGACTGCTGTCTGGCTATGCTCTTATTTTTAACTAAGAAAAATAAACCTTTGTGCCGCCTATTCCCCGCTTCGTCCGATAAGGCAACCAGCAGCTGTGTCCTCAAAGATGTGGGAAATGGATCTGTTCCAATAATAAATCTAGGAAAATTGTTTTTGGACTCTCTGTGATGGGGCCAATGAGCGAGGGTGATAAAGTCCATTGTATTTCCTTTTTGAAACTGGATGAAGGGATGTGGAAAAGGGGGTCAAAGATTCTGTAGGCAGTGATACACACAGTTTTGTTGCTACTTATCTCCTAAGTGAAAGATAATGAAATCGGAAAACAAGGACCTTTATTGTTGAAAGCTCTTGAGCATCCTCTCAGACTAGTTCCTTGAGGCTGGCCCCTGAAAGGCTGGCTGATGGGAAGATCGTGGGTGGGCCCATCTTCAAGAGCTTTTGCATTAGGTGCTGGAGCCTTGCAGTTCCCTTCATCCATTATTTTCACATCTGTTTCACTGGGGAAATCATCTTTCTCACAGGTGAAGAAATAGTACGTAGCTCAAGATCCAAAAAACCCAGAAGGCTGAAAATCCTGTGCAAAGCAGATGAAGTGGAAGTAATTGCTCAGGTTCTTACCTCTCCTTGGAAGCCTGGAAAGCCTATTCTACTCTGCTCTCAAATCTCTTCCAGCGCTAATGCTGAAAGCATAAAAACTGTGATCCTATTCTTAGAACACACACACAGCTGTTTTTCTGCATGGTTGGGGTGTGCTTCTCTGATTAAAAATGGATGGAGTGTTATGTTTGTTTTGGGAAACGATTTCTTGATTGTGCCTAGCTTTACAACCATTTGCTTAAATTAAGTTTTGTTTGTTGAGGAAAACAGTTTCTCATGCTAAGTGATTCCAATGAGTTGATTTAAATGGATAGGTATATATATTGCAAGAATGAAGTTTGCAAAAGAGAGCAATATATGTTCATTAAAAAACAGAAGACACAAAGCATTTTTGTTTAAAATTTCTTCAAAAGAATTTTTAAAAATTCAATTACAGTTGATGTACAATATTGTATTAGCTCCAGGTATACAACATGGTGATTAGGTATTTATATAACTTAAATGATTTCTTGGAGAAACTGAATTCTTAGAGAAGATTATTAAAGCAAGCCAAGTTTAAGACATTTCTTATTCTTTTGTTACTGTAATATCCTCTAGACTGTCTGATGCAGTATAGGATAGTGAAATAAATAGCCATTTACCAAGATTTGCAAGTTATAATCCTGGCTCTGTTACTTACTGGCCAAGTGACTTTGAATTGGCTACTCAGCTTTTCCAAGTCCCAATCTGCACACCTATAAATAGTATTTAAAATAGTGTCTACCTCATAGGATGGATATCCAAAAAGTAAAGTTATATTGCTAGACTATTTTAAGAGTCTCACTTCAGTTTAATGCAGAAACTACTTTTTACTTTTAGAAAGAAATTTTATCTCGATTATAAGGATCAGTTTCTGGCAGTGTTAACTGAACTCAAATCTTTTGTAAGAAATAACAACATTAGAATAAACAATTGGTTTTGAAAATTAGAACATACTTTCCATTGCTTTCTTTTTAAAACATTTAAAAAAATTTTTTTCCTCAATTGATTTTTTTAAAGAGAGAGGAAGTGAGAGGGAGAGAGAGATAGAAACATTGATGAGAGAGAACATCAATTGGCCACCTCCTGCATGCTCCCCACTGGGGATTGGGCCCACAACCAGGCATGTGTCCTGACCAGGAATTGAACCGGCGACCTCTTGGTGCATGGGTCGATGCTCAACCACTGAGCCACACCAACCAGACAGTACTTTCTATTTCTTTATGAGAACTGATAAAAATTAGTCTGACCTATTCAAGCCTTCAAAAGGAGGAGGTCCCATGAAGATGTTTTCTGACCCCCTTCACTACCACGCCCATCTCTATCTCTGTCTCTCTTTCTCTTTGGGTCTCTCTCTCCTCTGACAGTTCCACTCCTGAGATCAGATATTCTGCCACCCTCATTCCCAATGCCCAGACTCTTCTTGTGTCCTGAGTGCCCTAGGTGCCTCAGTCCTGGGCTGGGTGCTGATGCAGTCTCTTCAACTCAGGTGTTGCTGACTACAGAGGGGGAGTGTTTGAATTCTGGTCCATGAGAGAAACCAAAAGTGGTGGTTCCATTTCATTTTGGTCTACTTATTACCTAGAATTCTGGCTTATTTTCTTGCTGATTTGTTCATAATGAGCATTCATTTCTTGGGGTGACAACATAATCTAATTTCATAGGATGAAAAGATACTCTTTTCCATATCAGGACGTTGACCCTGCCTCTTGTGAAAACACTACCTTAATAACCTTCGTACGTGATGTGCTGGCTGTAAATGGCTCTCCTTGCCATTCTGGAGAGTCAGATGCAGCCCTGGGAGGACAAAGAGCAGAGATTCTTTTTTCCTTTGTTAACTGCCAAATCCCTTGCATATAGAACAGGGCTAAGCATAAAGTCTAGCTCAACGTGTATTGACTGAAATAATGAATTTGTTTGTCTTCCAAAATTTGCATCCTGTCCTCCAACCAGTCAGAAAAACCCAATCCATGCCAGGTAATCCAATATCAGTAATTTAATACAGGGAACTCATTACAAAGGAGCTGGAAAAGCTGAGAAGCCAAAGAAAGCATCTCAAAGAGTAATAACCCAAAAGACTGGTAATAGCAGAAAGGCACTACCATTCACATTGCTTCTGGGACAAAAGAAGGAAATGGTATTTACCAAAGCTTAGGAGTCATTGGACCTGGATCTACAAGGTGGCTTCTTGGTGGAAGATGGGACCATGGCAGAGGGACAGTGAGCAGGTACTGAGATTATGGAGGAGAGATAGCTAATATGGAGATGTTGCCTGAAGCAGAGGAAAAGAGGAGAAATTCCCTGGCGTTTCCATTCCCCTCGTTCTCCAATTGCCTGCTACTGCTGTCAATGGATTATACTAGTTTGAAGCCAGTTGTCGAAGGGGTTTTGAAATATTTTGCATAGAAGGATGTGAAATAAATCTAGGAATAAACAGATAAATGACCAGTAAGATGGATAAAGTAAAGATCTGTGTTTCCTATTTAATAAGAGATCCTGAGGTAGACACTTGTTAGTATTGGTTCAGTGTCTATGAAATAAAGGCTGACAGATCTGAAATTATCTTGACCTTTCCCTCAGGCCCTTGAAAAGGCTTGTGAACCTCTAGTTTTTTTGTCCTACGTTCAAGGCAAAAGGAAAAGGAAAGGAGCATGCCAATTATTTATGTCTCTGCTTATAAGAACATTTTTTTTTTTTTTTTTACAGAATATGCCCAGTTAACTTCTACTTAGTTCTCACTGGTTTAGACTGAAAAGCTGAGAAACTAGGAAAAGTTTGGTAATAGTTGGCTTAGACCAATTGTGGTTCCCTATCTGAAGTTGTGCATAATGTCATAAACAAAATAGGGCTTCCGATGTTCATTCAGAATGAGGAATGGAGAGTGAGTAGGCAGCTGTCAGCCAGGGTCAAAGGTACTTTCCCAGGACAGGGGGATGCAGATATGAGTAAACACAGTTCCTACTTGCAAGAAATTTATAATCCAGGCCACCAGTTGCCAATACATGGCATGTGCTCTGCTGTTTCACCCCCATAGCAGACGTGACACTTTTTCCCTTGCAAGCCTATGTGCTCTGTGGACAACCTCTTCCACACAGTCTCTAGGAAGCCATTACCAGACTATTGGCGTGGGCATGCGAGATAATACTAATATTCTGTTAGTACTACTAACAGCTAATGATGATGAGGCTAACTCTGTAGCCAGGGTGCTATATATATAATGCCCTTTCCATGTATTACCTCTTGTGATTTTCATACCAGTTCCATTAGGTAGATATTATTATTAATCACACTTTAAAGAAAAGAATATTGAGGCCGATAGAGACTAACTAACTTGCCTTCATTGACATGGCTAGTAAGCACTGCAGCCAGGATTTGAACACAGGGAGTCTGAATCAAATTGTGTACTGTTTACACTATCTAATACTGCCTCTTATATTCCTCTAATTGAGTGCTTTCAACTGTTTAATGCTAAATTCCTCTTAAAATTTTTTTTTCTTTTTGAAACGAAACTAAATTCCTTTGCTGTATTTATTTTTTAGATTTTCTTTTTCAAACATGTAAGTCTTTCAGTTTTTTTTTTTTAATAATTCATGCATACAAGTACTCCTGAGAAAATACTCAGTTCAAGCCCAGAGTTAGACATTGGGACACAGCAGTGAACAAGACAAAGACATGTCCCACCTCATGGGTCTGACCATCTGGAGACTCTATTCTGTGAATTTTAGGAGGTCTGGCAGAGGGGACACTGTTCTCATGAGACTTTTGCCAGTGGTAACAAGCTATGTACCTCCCATTGCTACTATACCCACTGTGCCAGGTCCTGGGTCCCAGAATCTGAAAGGGAAGCTGGCTTTAATTATGACGACGGTGGCTCCAGGCCAGTGGGATTGAGGAAGAATAGTGGATTAGGTTCTTCAGTATGTGGTAAGGGCTGAGTGTTGAAACTCCAAGACAAGGCCAAGGGAGAGTTGTTAGAAGGATGCACTGTCAAATTCTTAGGTCTGAAGATATAAGAATCAGGCCACAACTATCATCATACACCCAAACTGATTCTAAGATCCACAGGGTCACTGTGAGCTTTGGTGAGACAGGAGGGAAGTTTCTTAGGCAGGCAGACAGTTGGAGAGTGGGGCCCTGGATACAATGGATTCAACCCTATGGAAAAGGGTTCTTAGGTAAGCAGCCCAGGCCTCTTATGGAAGCAGTTATAGATTATATTTCCGGAGAACAAGATAAAAATTCAGTTAACTTTTGTGCTTCAGCTCTCTGGAAGCAAGTGTACTATAAATTTTAGGAAAGATCAACTGAAAGCATTATATTCAATGAATATATACATATGTTCTTATGTTCCTTGTATTTTTGAAAATACAAGGTACAAATGACAGCTATCTCAGATGACCAAAAGTGACCAGCGGGGCTTGAGAACTAGAAAAAATAGCATCTTCTGAGATGTGCTCAACAGTTTCCTGACATTCTGAAGGTGAACAGTATGAAAGTAAGTCAAGTACACTTCTGGCCCCTAAGAAATAAGATTGGAATCAGATTAAAAGTCTCATGCAGGTGAAAAGTCTGCTGACATTCTGTGAAGACAGAGACCAGACCAGGTAGTGTAAAGAACTGGTGTGTGGTCCTTGTAAAGAAGGTGTCTGGGGTCACTGCTGCTTCCTTTATTCAGTGTGTTGAACTTGGCCCCTAGGACAAGCAGGGGAAAGATGGAACACTGGAGGGTGTAGAATGACCTAGATGGGTGTAAGTGATTCATTGGCACCAGTCAAGATTGATGCCCACTTATCAGTTCATTCTCTTTCTATTAATACTCTTTCAAAATAATTCCTTCTAATTTAATCCTGGGAACCTCAAGGTAATAACAGGACCATCAGAAAGACTGATCAGATATATAGTTAGGGCTCATTATAAACCACACTCTTCATCACCACTGTGCTGCCCAAGGACAAGCGTGGCCCCAAAGCGTGGAGCAGTGTCTGTGGACTGAGATTCAAAGGTTATTGATTTCTCTCCCCCCCCCCCGCCTCCCTTCCACTCTATCAAAAAAATCAATGGAAAAATATCCTTGGGTGATGATTAACAAAAAAATAAAGAAATAAATAAAGTAAAGCTATATTGAACACCTACCACAAATCAGACACTGGGCAAGGGTCTATCACCTGTGTTCTTTCATTTACTCCTAACAACTCCATAAAGATGGTTCTGTTTTCTTTATTTTGGGAATGGGAGAATGCATCTCATAGAAATCAACTAGTTTGTCTAAGTTCACAGAGCTAGTAACTGGGCTGGATGTGAGCTTTCTACCCTTCTGATGCTAACTCAGTGGATATTTAGATGTTAGTAAAAAGTTAAAATAATCTTAGTATGAAAAATAGATTTGTTTTATTAGGTGATAACATAAATAAATAGCTTTTTGCAGATTCTAGATATCACCTCTCCTGGCACCCCCTGGTTCACTGCCCTGGGACAAGATTGACTGGAGAAGCAGAATATGAAATTACTCCCCGCCACGTGCATAGAGAAGATATGAGAGAACAGCCCCCACCTCAGGGAAGCAGGCCAATAGGTCTAGCAGAAGAAGGGTCAGCAGGCTCTGACTATGGGGCTGGACATATTTATGGATTATCCTGAGATAAGGGCAATATGGAAGAAGTTCAGCAAGAGCCAGTCAAGACCTCCCTATAGGAATGACTGACATTGCAGGCAGGCCGCTGTGGTGTGGCTCAGTGTAGAAAGACAGAGACCCAGATTCAGTGAGAGCCACATACCTTTCAACTTGCTTCATAAGTGACGTGGTACTCTGAACTGGTATGTCACAACAGTGCCAGTTTACGACCGATGAGTCCTCAATTTGGACAATAAATGTGTGGTCACCTAACTTACAAGGCCAGTCATGATCTGGCTCCCACTTACTACTTGAGTCCTGTCTCTGACCCTTCCTCTAGATCCTCTGGCATCAGCCACACTGAATTACGTTCAGATCTTTGAACCTGACCTGCTTTCTTTAATCTCTGGGCCACTGAACTGGCTATTTCTTCCTCCAATGCCTCTGTCCACCCACATCCACAGCCCCCTATGCTGGGTTTCCTCCCACTTGCCCTTTGCGTCAGGGCCCAGCTACCACTTCCTGTAGGAAGCATTTTGTGTGCCGCCCTCTCCCCCGCAGCTTGGCTTAGCTGCCCTCCTGCACGCCTCCGTTTCCCCATTCCAGTCTTTCTCACAGTGTACCGCAGCTTCCTCTTTACCGGACCCTCTCTCCCATCAGCCAGTAGTCTCCATGAGGCGAGAACAGTACCTTATTTATAACTGTCTCCCCAGTGAGGACCTGAGTGCCTGGTTCACAGCAGGGGTCCAATAAATGCTTCTGAGCTAAAGGCTGGGGCCCAGGGTTTTTAATCAAGGGTCAAAGTCAGGGACAGATTAGAGGCCACAGTAATTGGGGCCAGGATGGCTTGGCAAGAATGGCTTAAACTGCTCCTTCTGGGCCTGTCTCTTATGGAGCAAGGCAAACCTTTGGATGGAGACTGAGGGAGCTCACTTGGAGGCTGGGATCCAGCAGGGCCCAGTTTCAGAAGGCAGTGACAGGGACATTCATCATTATCAATTGGCACCAAACTTGGGAGACAAAACCTCAGAAGATGTGTTCCCTCCCCCTGGATGCCTCAGCTTTGCTCTCCGTATGTGGGAGTGGGAGGTGGGATGGGATGGGAGAAAGGGAGAAAACGTGGGCAAAGAGAAACTAACAGAACCTCCCTCTCTGGCCTCTAGACAGTTTTCAAGTCTCAACTTCTTATTCCTTGCTGTTTCACTCATCCCAACCACTCCCATCCTTGCATACCTGATCCCTGCCCACGTCTCCTGCCCTCACACTCTACCCTCAGTGCCAGCTTTCTACCTGGCTCTCCTGGCACACGCTCCCTGTTTAATTCTTCCTTGCCTTTGCAATATCAGTTGTTGCCTTCTAAGGGTTCATGGTAAACTCCATCGTTCCTCAAGCTGATCCACTTTCTAACAGTGGACCTCACAGGGACTTGGCCTCTCTTTCTCTTTAGCCTGCTGATGACCCAGCCTCAGGCTCCGGAGATCCCCATCCTGCCATGCCTCACGCTAGTTCTTCAGCTGGGCCTAGGCCAGCCTCAACTGGGATTTTTATATCATACTCCAATGCGTTATTTTAACCAGTATGTACCGTGCAGTATCAGAGATTATGTGGGAAGGCGAGTATGGTCTCAGCCTGAGTAAGACCCGGAGAACAGAGTAAGGAGATCTGCCTGCCTGGCTAGTCACTTATGCAACAAATATTTATTGAGAACCTACAAGGTGTCAGTTTATTGGTCCACGGAAAAAATTACTTAGAGTAAAAAATAGTAAGGAAGACACAGACAATATTTAAAAATTAGTTACCTGTTACAATGCCAATTTAAATATTTTTCTACTACTTTCTCTAGCATCCAAAAATTTGAATACCTTGGCAGACATTGCTGAGACCAGCGTGAGAGCCTCAAGCCAAATTGTATCACCTAATCATGACTTCCCAAAGCAGAAAACTGCCCATTGCCTGGATCAGGGCTTCTTTCAGCCCTGTAGGCAACAAACCCACAACACACATTCAAGTGCCAAGTCCACTCTCGAACAGCTTCAGCAAAATTGATAGCCTGTGGTTTCTTTTTAGAAGGAAACAACTTACCAGTGGCGAGGCAATGAATGAATTACTTGATTTCTGCTTTTGAAGTTTAATGAACTCTTGTGAGGGAGACACAGAGGGACAAAATTTCACTGACTCGCTTCTCATAAAAAGGAATATTTTGGAAGCTATTTAATTCCATACCTAGATCTGGGATTACTGGCAATTAGTGAATGTACTGTTCAGCATCTTTATGCTGATGTGGGTGCCAGTCTGGATTTAAATGACGCCCTTAAGGAGGCCTCAAAATCTTCCCTGTAGCTGTCACTACCCCTGGGGAGCCTAACACACATCTCCCAAATCTATCAAACGTGTATCACACTTTGCCTACCAAACATTTCTTAAACATCCAAGATTCTCGGGGACTCCTGCTTAGATGCTTACACCTTCTGGTACTAACAGGTATTGGGTTTAGAGTCCAGGTAACCTGTTGAGAGTGCATAGTCTTCCAGAGAAAATACGGGCTAAATTCAAAAGACAGCATTAAGTAGTGACATTTCTGGTATTATCCCAGGCCATAGAAAGATCTTTAACAATAGGAGACTTTTCTGGACAAAGGGACCTTCTTGCTCCATCAGGTTGCATCGAAGTCCTCCAGCAATTCCAGGGCCCTGGGCCACTGCACGCCTCCCCTCCCCCAGTGGTTCTCTACCTTTTGTCTTATGTTGACATTTGTCCATCAGCGAAAGTGGCTCGCAGAGGCAGGGACTCTTACTTGGGGGTAGGGAGTAGGAGGTAAATGCTCTCCTAGGGTATGTGGGTCAGGATCCCCTGGGGGAAGTACTTTGAATCCCCTCTGGGGTGATTCTGTTGCCCCCGCCCCCCCAGGTGGTGAACCCACTGTTTGATCATCACTGCAGGGCTTAAGGTTCTGGAGTGCAAAACAGCACAGACTCCTAAATCGGCCACGTGTTTTTAGAGCTGTTTCTCCACCCAACTTGGACAGAAGTCTCCCAGACAGATGATGTCAGTGCAACTGGAGAAGAGACTTGTTAAAATCTGTGTTCTCACTGGCTGAGATTTTCCCGGATCCCTCAGGAACGGATGGTGGGAATGTAGACTGGGGCAGTCACTCTGGAAAGCAATTAGGTACATGGTGAAATTAAGTATGCCTACACCCTATGACCAAGCCATCCCCTCTGGTGTCTACACCCCAGAGAAACTCAGGCACAAGTCCATTAAGGGATGTGTACGAGGGTGCTCAATGCAGCACTGAGTGTGGGAATAATGATGATGATGATGATGATGATGATGATAATGATGGCTAACACTTGCTGGAGGCTTCTGTGTGCTCAGTACTTTAGATACCCTCAGTATTCCGTATGAAGTAGAAACCACTGCTATCTCTGTTTTAGAAATGAGGACACTGAGGTTTAGGGAGGTTGGAATGGGCTAAGTTCACAGAGCTGTGAATAGGATTGGTGCCATGCAGTCTGCTCCTGAGTGTGGACTCCTAACCATTATGCTTTGTGCTCCACTTCTGTGTCCATCACTGGAGAAAGAATAGGTGACTGTGGAATGTTATTCATCGAGCACATGAACTAAAAAGCATAGAACTGAAGTGGAAAAAAAATGAAGAAACATAGTAAGTTCCATAGTCTACTATTTTATATACTTATATATAAATGTATGTAGACACAATATAACATTATAAAATGTCAAATATACACACATATCCACGTACATATTAGTAAGTATCTGGGGTGGGAGCCAGGAGTGAAGAGGAAATATATAAACCAAACCAAACAAAACCAAATAAAATAAAAACAAGAAAAGGCGTTTCCCAGAATGGCGATGATTGGGTGCTAGGAACTGAAGTGCTGCTTAACTCTGCTCTCTTCTTCTGAGTTTTATATCCCACCCCCCTTTTAAACTGCATGCAAATCTCCTCTCCGCTTTTGGGGGGACCAGAGAAGGCACATTCATTCTCAGTCTCTTCCTCAGGCTTCCATCTGGTGAGTAGCAGAGCCCTGCAATGTGTATGTGTTCTACCTGGTATTTCACTCCACCTTAAGACATGAGTTCATTTCCTCCCATTTCACAGATGCAAAGAGCAGCAGTTCAGAGGGGTAGTGACCCTGCAGGTTACCAGAGGAAGTGGCACTTGACCCAGGTTCCCAGCGTGGAGGTTCAGCACTGTGGTTTATTGCACACCCACTGTCATGGTCCTGGTAACCACCAGTTTCCTCTGTAGAAACAGCCATTATTTCCAAGAATCAGAGGAATTTCCCTGCTATTGTTTAATGCAGACCTCAAAACAAGAACTATACATTTAGGGATGACAAGAAAATTATTTTAATGAAATTTTGCCTAGGGTTTCATAGGGATAGGGCATTCTTGCAAGCTTTTTGAGAAAATTATTTATTTACATGTCATGTATCTCTGGCAGGGCCTGAACCTCAGACTTGGCCCTGTTTAGGACATGCCCACAGCTCTGCGGCTTGTTTGTCTGTAAGTGAGCATCTCTTTGTCCTTCCTATCTGGAACAACTTAGAAATGTGAATTCCAGCATTTCTAAATGAATTTAATATGGGCATAGCTCACATTACTGCATATCATTGTTTCCTATACAGATGGAGAATTAATTCATAGTTAACGTTGTAATCAGACAGACCTCAGGAAATGATTCAACAAGACGTTATTTGGCAAATGCACAATGACTATAAAATGCAGTTACCTCATTTGTGCTCTTTTAAGAGTCTGGTTGGCATAAGAATTTGGCTTCTTTCAACCCCTGGAGGTTTTATCCCCATAACACTTATTTATAAGCAGCCCACTGTCTGACACTGACAGAGATATAGCTCTGACTGGGGAGCCAATTGGCCATGAAACTGACAAGACAAAGGTCTATGGGGACAAAAACACAGGACTGTGCGGCTCGCACCGTGACTGCTGGTTACAGTGGGGATCTTCACAAATTATGCACTTGCTGCTCCCCCTCAACATTTTATTTATTTGGGTCATCTGTATTTTTCTTATTGACACGTGTGATTTCTTAAAATACTCTCAATCTAAGTCCTGTGTTGGATACACGAGTTGCAAATATCTTTTTCCCATCGGTGGCTTGCCTTTTCATGCTCTTAATGATGTCTTTTTATGAGCAGTTCTTAAATTTAATGAAGTCTAATCAACCTTTTCCTGTAAGTTAGTTATTGTTGTAATCTTTTCAAGAAATCTTTGCCTACTTGATACAGACAGTATAAAGTTAGTAAATTTTACAACCGATGCCTCAGTGCTGGAGACTAAAACCTATCAAGAATTTTCCATATTAGCAATTCTGGTAAAATATTTGACAATCCAAACCATTTGTGTTATCCTTCTAAATGGCATAAGTTCTCTCCCTTGAGTCATGTTCCCTCCCTCTCCATTCCCCAAATCTCATACCCAGATTTAGACACTTGCTCTGTGTTCTTTCTCTATTTTTCCTTCCCATCCTTCTGTCCTTCCCTGGGCACTCCTGGGCTACCTTTGTGTTCTATTTCAAATGTTCATGAGGTTCTTCTTTGTATAAGAATTACTAGTATTTACTAAGAGCTTATTAACTAGGACTTCCAGTCAAGATGGCAGTGTAGGTAAATGCGATATCGCCTCCTCCCACAACCACATCAAAATTACAACTAAGCTACAGAACAACCATCATTCAGAACCACCTAACATTGAGCTGAATGGAAGTCCTACAACTACAAAATTAAAGAAGCCATATCAAGACTGGTAGGAGGGGCGGAGGCGCGGTCCAACTGGTCCCACACACACATGTGGCGGATAAAAATCAGGAGGATACGTCGGCTATGAAGGTCCTCATGGAGGAGCAAGGGTTCCCCATCCCACACCAAGCTCCCAGCTCAGGGTTCCAGTGCCAGAAAGAAAAGTCTCCATCACTTCTGGCTGTAAAACCAGCGCGAACTGAGGCTGAGGCTTCTGGAGCCCCAGGCAGCTCCTCTTAAAGGGCCTGACATGGACTTACTTGGACCCACGCCCTCTGAGCTCCAGTGCAGAGGGGAGGAAGCTTGAAAAGCACCAGAGACATACGGGGAAGAACTGAATTGTTTGGCATTGGGGTGAGAGCTAGAGAGGCAGCTTTCTCTTGGACAGACTTGCTATGGCAGGCCATTGTTCCTTTGGTGAACCCTTCCCTGGGCAGCAGATGGCAGCCATGTTTGGGACTCCAGCAACCTGGCTCACACTGTTTGCCCCACCCTGCTGAGGCCCTGCCCCACCCAACTTTCAGGCCCACCCAAGCTATTTCCAGTGAGTTTACCACAGGATTGGCCTGTCTTGGATCCTGCTTCAGATTTTCCTAAAATCTCTCAAACAAGCAGCATCTTGTCTCAGCGAGTCCCATACCTCTCGTTAAGTGGCCCCAGGCCTGGTACTAGAAGCAGCTAACCTTGGTTCACAACGTGGCTTTGCCTGGGCACTTCCAAGTCCAGCACAAGAAGCAGCCATTGGTAGATCACTCTGTAGCTTATGCCTGGTGGCCCTGGGTAGAACAGAGGCAAAGGCTGACCTTGCCCCAGAGCCAGCATACCCAGTGGAGAGCTTCAGAGCACGTCGAAGTACCACCACCCAACCACTTCCACAAGTGACACACTCATTGAGTGGACTCAGTGGGTACGAGAGCCCTGCTGAAGTAAGTCTTGCTCTGTGAGTTGGGTCCCTACAGCGCTGATCCTCCAAGGGAGTCAGAGGCCAGTGGTCAGTGAGCATAGCCAGTCCTTGCAGCTCATCAGCCTGAATAAATCCTTCCCATTGATGTACCAACAGCAATCAAGACTCACTTACAACAGAAGGGTATATAGGCCACACTAGAGGTGCACCTAGAGGGCCCAGCTGGGGTGATCAAGGAGGCTGTGACACTGAACCCTACAGGACACCTACAACAATAGGCCACCCTATGAAGCCTAGGAGACATAGCAACTCTACCTAATACATAGAAACAAACACAGGGAAGCAGCCAAAATGAGGAGACAAAGAAACATGTCCCAAGTGAAAGAACAGAACAAAATTCCAAGAAAAGAACTAAACAAAATGGAGATAAGCAATCAATCAGATGCAGGGTTCAAAACACTGGTTATAAAGATGCTCAAGGAACTTAATAAGACCTTCAGGGAACTTAGTGAGACCCTCAAGGAACTTAAGGAGAACTTCAAGGAACTTAGTGAGAACATCAACAACATCAAAAAAGACCAGTCAGAAATGAAGGGTGCACTAACTTAAATAAAGAATAATTTACAGGGATTCAATAGTAGAGTACGTAAAGCCAAGAAGCAAACCATTGAATTGGAATATAAGGAAGCAAAGAACATCCAATCAGAACAGCAAAAAGAAAAAAAGAATCCAAAAAAATGAGGACAGTGTAAAGAGCTTCTGGGACAACTTCAAGTGTATCAACATTTGCATCATGGGGGTGCCAGAAAAAGAAGAGAGAGAGAACAAGAAATTGAAAACTTATTTGAAAAAATAATGACAGAAAATTTCCCTAACTTGGTGAAGGAAACAGACATACAAGTCCAGGAAGCACAGAGAATCCCAAACAAGATGAACCCAAAGAGATCCACACCAAGACACATCATCATCAAAATGCCAAAGGTTAAGGACAAAGAGAGACTCTTAAAAGCAGCAAGAGAAAAGCAGTTATTTACCTACAAAGGAGCTCCCATAAGACTGTCAGCCGATTTCTCAAAAGAAACCTTGCAGGCCAGAAAGGAGTGGCAAGAAATATACAAAGTGATGAAAAGCAACAACCTACAACCAAGATTACTCTATCCTGCAAAGCTATCATTTAGAATCAATGGACATATAAAGAGTTTCCCAGACAAGAAAAAGCTAAAGGAGTTCATCACCACCAAACCAGTATTATATGAAATGTTGAAGGGTCTTCTTGAAGGAGAAGAACAAAAATATAAACAATAAAATGGCAATAATAACATATCTATCAACAATGGAATCTACAAACAAAATGAACAAGCAGAACAGAAACAGACTCATAGATACAGAGAACTTTTTGTTGTTTGCCAAATGAGAGGTGGCTGGGGGATAGGTGAAAAAGATGAAGGAATTAAAAAGTACAAATTGGTTGTTAGACTGATGAACCTCAAAGGGTAAGGGGGAGGGAGGGTGGGAAGTGATAAACCAAGGAACTTCTATGCATATATGCATAACCAATGGACAGTAGTGTGGGGAAGGCAGGAGGGGGCCAGGATTGGGGAGGAGGGGGTCAATGGGGGACAAAAGGGGGAATATCTGTAATACAGTCAACAATAAAGATAAGTTTAAAAAACAAACTAAAAAAAACAAAACCAAAGCTTATTTACTGTGTATCAGGCACAGTACTAAGTGTTTTCTATCATGCTCTCATTTAATCTCATGAAAAACTGGTCAGATACCTACTAGCTCATTTTCAGATAAAAAACTGAGGTTTAGGGGTATCAAGTTTCCAGCTAGAAAGCTACAGGACCAAGATTCAAACTGAGGTCTATCTTACCCAAAGTTGGTGCCCCTCATATATATACAGCCCTTCCTAGGCTTTAGTTTAACTTTTTAGCTAATGAGGGGCCCCACATCTTCTATCTTTGGGTCATTAACATTTAAATCAATGCCTCCTAGTAACTCTTTAAGTGCCAGGCATTTTTTTTTTTGGTAAGTTATAGGGCAAAATAACCTATTGTTCTTAGCAAAAAGTCTAGTGGAAAAGATAGGAATATTTAAAACCTTTATTGAAATATAACATATGTACAGAAACCACTCCAATCACAAGTATTCAGCTCAATGGACTGTCACAAAGTGAACACACCTGTGAAATCACCACCCAGATCAAGAAATGGGACGATATTGACACCCAGCAGCCCCCTTTATGCTAGTGATGCTAACAATTAAATAAGCTAAGGCAGACTAAAAGTAAGGTAAATAGTTGTAGAAATTAAACTTCCAGAGGGCAGTGGAAAAAGGGAAGGTCATTGAAGGAGGTTTTCCAGGTGAGGTCACCTGAGCAGCAGCCTAGTGCAGATAACTGTCATGGGAAAGTGTCGAAGGGTTGGTAGGGAAAGGACGATGGCAAGAGAGTAGCTCAAAGAACAAGGGGAGGCTTCCTCTTAGCTTCATAGGGGGTTGGGGAAGGGCTGGGCATCCCACACCCCATTGGGTGCCTGGGCAGCCCCAGCCTGTAGAGACCCAGGGAGCTGCTGTAACCTGTCATCTACACTGCTCCTGGGTATGGTGGTAGCATTTTCATGGCTGAATAGTTCTCAGATCCCCTCTCCCCCAATGCTCTCAACCTCATTTTCACACTCTCTCTGTGGGGTTTTTATGTTGTCAAGAAATGTGAGAAAATGTCAACAGTAGTCAAATGAGGGGAGTTAGAAGAGATGCTTGTGGCTTTAGCCCAGCTGCTTGGATTGCAGGCTTCTTAAGGTACTGTATGAGATCAAACACGGGGTAAAAGAATCACGCACACACACTCCTTGCACAGTTTAGAGAGAACCAGGTGGTGGATGTGGTTTAACTGGACACCTGCTTACAAAAGACTGTCGCAGTGTTTGTAAAATAAGTGATGTAAGTCACTAAGAACATACAGCTTCAGATTTTCCCATGTTTGAATTACAACTGCTTATTATCTAACCTAAAACCCGGGGCTCTGTCTATGTATGTTATTATTAACATGAATATTTCAAAGCAGAAACTCTAAACTAGGAAGCTATGTGAAAAACAGGTGGGTTGATCACCCCTTCCTTAACATGTTTACATCCAATCTGGGAAAGAAACAGATCAGGATGTTCTTGATCTTCTTCCTGTGGACATACACCAGGACTGAGATTTTCTGAGAAGACTCTTTCAGATCGAGGGTAGAGTCTCTGGCATTTATGCCAGAGGCAGCAGCTGGGGAGTTTTTAGGCATTTGGGAGAGTGATGTTAGGGATAGAAAAATGTGCGTGTAGGGTGTTGTATGGTGTGGTGTGTGTGCGAGCTTGGCAGAACTATGAAGGACTAGTTTATTTTTTTTTCTTTATTGATTTTAGAGAGAGAGGAAGGGAGAGGGAGAGATAGAAACATCAATGAGAGAGAACATCGATTGGCCGCCTCCTGCATGCCCCCACTGGGGATCTGGCCCACAACCTGGACACGTGCCCTGAACCAGTGACCTCTTGGTGCATGGGTCGATGCTCAACCACTGAGCCAAACCGGCTGGGCAAGGACTGGTCTATTTTTGGTACCTGCCCAGGCATCCACATTTCCCCATCACTACCCTACTATTCCCAACCTGCCTCTTTCAACTTCCTAGAATTACTCCACTCTCACCCTGGACCAGGTTCCTATCACAAGGGTTTCAAACATTTCTAATTGTGACCATGGAAAAAAATGTTTTGTTTGCAAACATACACACACATGCATGCACATTTTAAAAGTTTGTGAAATAATATCTACCTGTCCCATCTATTTTATACTTTGATATTTTCTATTTTATTCTATTCTTTTATTTCAAAAATGCAGAACTCCACCCCCTCAAAACAAATTTTCATCTCATCCCAGGAAAAGTATTGATAAATAAGGTGATTTTTTTGCTTTGCTTTGCTTTGGTTTTCAATAAACATTAAGGTTTCACCACTGCTTGAGCTTTCTGAATTTTACCCATGAGCTCCATAAGGCTCTCTCAGCAGCCTGGATGAAGAAGAGAGATTCTGCATAGGCCCGCAACCCCTGCCTCCCATCTTGGGCCTTGCAGAAACAGTGGGTACTCTTCCAAAGCATATAGAAGTCAGATAAGAAGGTGCAATGCAATGGATAGGTGATGCAGTAGTTTTTCCAGCATTTAAATTCTGAACTACTTTATCATGTTGACGTAATATTATAGTAATTTTCTTTGAAACACAGCATCAATATGATCAATCATAGCCATTTTTATTTTAACCTTGGTTTACTTCAAGAACAGTGAAGGATTTGCAGGCTCAAGTTCATGGGGTGCTCACCCTCCTTCTAGATGGAGAGTGAGACATCACTGGTGTGACTGAGACCGGTAGGTAGAGGTTACAAAGACAGCTTAAAGTGTTAAAAGAGGGCTTCTGCA
This sequence comes from Tadarida brasiliensis, assembly GCA_030848825.1. Classification (NCBI taxonomy): domain Eukaryota; kingdom Metazoa; phylum Chordata; class Mammalia; order Chiroptera; family Molossidae; genus Tadarida; species Tadarida brasiliensis. The sequence continues at coordinate 70,077,722 of CM061260.1, forward strand.
GGAGGAAGGCAAGAACTACAATGAGAGGAGTTATGGCAGTAGCTAAAGTTGAGGTTGTAATGGGAGTGCGAAGTGAGAAAGCTAGGAATGTGGAGTTCAGCTCATAACAATGAAAAATAAACAAGCCAAAACAAGAACATTAAAGGTGGTTAAACATTGATCCTAAACCCGTGCTGTATATGAAAAAGAAAGGGGGAGTATCCTTCCCCAGTGACTCTAATATGTAAAATAATCAGTGTTTTACTTGTTGTTCAATTTCCGTTTATTAAACATCTGCTCAAATTAAAGGGATTTGCCCAAGGTCACACAAGTTAGAGCAGAATTAAATGCAGATCTTCCTTATCTCAAATGCCATGTCCTTTTCACAAAATCATTTCCAATCCAGTGGAGCTGTAGGTGAATGGTTTTGTGGGTTTTTTTTTTTTTTTTTTTCTCATTCCTTTTTAATATTTTTCAAATTTTTTTCTAGTGATCATGAGTTGCTTTTATAATAAAAAGTGAACTTACTATACTTTATTTTTGAAAACATGCCTCACTAGGGGATTATTACCAGTCTCATAAGAAAACATTACAACTATCTCAAACTATTTTGCCAGCTCTAGTTTATTCTATCTCTAAATATGTTTTTCAGGTTGAAATGCATTTCATAGTTGAGAAGTTCCTTACTCTGTCCACATTCATTTGGTTATGTTGGAGTCATTGTTTAGGCTTAATTTCATTTTCTTTCTTCTTCCCATAGGCAAAACACAGATGAAGTTTCTGGCTCTTGTTTTTGTTTTTGTTTTTAATTTTCTGGACTGACAAAATTTCCCCAGTGGGAACAAGTGACTGGCGTGAAAGACTCATTATTGAGGGTAAAGAGTGGTCAAGAAACATAGTCTCTTTAGCAGATACTAAAGAGTTCTGATTTTTGAAAGCCCAAGTTCATAGGGCAGCTTTCTCTTTGTAACAACAGGAGCTATAAGAAAGTGAATCCAATAAAATTGAATATAAAGTTCAGAAGAGGGCTGCAAAGACAAAGAAGCCAGGTTTGACTTCAACAATTGCCTTCATTACAATTTTTTTTTTTTTAATGGACCTCAGTTCTGGGCAATTTTTCTCATTGTTATCGTCTTCACATGTGAATTGAGCAATCATGACTTCATGATCTTTGGGTCCAACGGTCATCCAAGAAGACACTTGCTTGTCTAAAACTTGTACTCTGAGACAAACTTACTAGTATGAACACACAGGAGGAAAAGAAAGCAAATGTGCCTTAACCAAACTGGCATGTGTGAGTGTGAAAATTTGGTCAAATGAAACATCCATTTCTCCAACGTAATTCTACTTTTAAAGTTTTAGTCTGTTCATACTAGCTTGGCCCTCGAGGTATGAGAGGGGCAGAGGGATTGATAGCCTATTCCAAACTTTGGCTGTATGATTTTTGACATCATGGAGGGATGAGTAAAGGACAAGGTCCCTGGTGGCTCAAGGCTTACTGGTTTTCCCACTGGCAAAAGAGACGGAAAGCAAAGGCCCCAGATAGGTGTTGTGGACTGAACAACAACATCTGAGGGTGCAAATCATCAGTAAAGTGTCCCAAGAAAACTAAGTATTTGGGGACACATATCACCACATTTTATTAAGTGAATATCAAAGCTGCATGCATAAGAAATGTTGCTGTAGCTTCCAGTGGAACGAGGGTATCTGGGGTGTGTCCTAGAAGTGGTCAGGATCTTGGTAAGTCTCCCATATTTTTGTGACCTTGGGGATAAACAATCCTAAATAAAGAAATTTCCAGGTGACAACTTTGAAGCCTTCTGCAATCTGAGAGAAGGCCAAAGAAGAATTACAAGGGAGACTGGGAAGGGCATAAGGAGACTTACTTTGAAGGGAAGAAATGCATTGCTGTACATGGAGTTAAAACCACAAGGAAGCTTCCTGTTTGGTGTAATGCCAAGACTGGATGGAGTTCTTCCAGAGAATCATCCTTAAAGGGTGTAATTATCGAGTGAATTCATGGCCTTACATCAAATGCAACCAACCATTTAAGCATAGATGAGGACCAGAGGAATTCTGGTCATGATAAAAGCAGGGAGAATCAACCAGGAGGGCATCCTCCTCTGTGTCTAGAAATGCAATTTTAGGTTGGAATCTGAATCAAGATCTTTCTTGTGGCCACATCCATCCTGATTCCTTTCTCTGAAACACCTGGCCCTGGCTGGCTGCTTTGGCAAGTTGGGCCTTGAATCAGGCCAGACACTTACCTAATTCAAAAGGTACAGATTCATATATACAGAGGACAGACTGATAGCTGTCAGAGGGGAGGGGGGTGGGGGGCTGCGTTAAAAAGGTTAAGGGATTTAGCAAACAAAACTAAACAAAACTCATAGACACAGACAACAATATGGTGATTACCAGAGGGGGTGAGAGGGGGGTATAAGAGGGTAAAGGGGGGATAAATGGTGATGGAAGGAGACTTGACTTGGGGTGGTGAACACACAATACAATATACAGATGATATATTATAAAATTGTACACCTGAAACCTATATAATTTTATTAACCAATGTCACCCCAATAAATTCAATTAAAGAAAATAAATTACTCTTTTATCAAATAAAAAAAAACCACAAAAGGTGGGAACTGGTCCTTGTTTCTAGGAGCTCCTTAGTTAGCCTTACAGGAATAAAGAAGTGCTACTTCTTCTATAGGGCTCATTAATTGAGTCTAATCTTTGGATTCTTCATTGTCTTTGGGGAATTATTTAGGATGTTAATTACTTCAGACAGTGAAAGACTGTTTAAAGTTCCAAATTCACTTTAAGAGTGTCTGGCCACAGAAATCAAAGAGAGATAAACTGGCCAAAGTTCACATTTTGTGTATACTACATGAAACAATTTTAAAGGGTCATGTGTGACATGTCTTCACTCTGCTAAGTTCCTGTAATGTCATCTCCCACACTGTGGGTCCACACCAAAGGCAAAGGAAATGCCATCACTTCCTTTCGCTGTGAGTGGGATTTTAGGAGAGACTTTTTGTCATTATTAAAAGTACATCATCCAAGAGGATGATGGCATCACATCTGCTGCTATACCTGTACCTCACCAGTCTCCTGGATCAGTTACTTGTGCACCTGTTAGTCAGTTACAGTTAGGTGGACAGTAGAATGTCATTTGTTGTGTCACCAGATCCTAGTTCAATTCTCTCAAGATAGAAACCCCATAAGCATTTTCTTAATTAAATTAATTGTGAACTTTGGTGTTCTACTCAGCTCCAGCATAAAGCAAGCCCAAGATGACTCAAATAAATCCAAAGGAATAGGACACAGGAGATCCATAGTGGGGTGAATGGTGCTCCTCACCCCCAAAAAAGATAGGTCACATAGCTGTGAATGTGACTTTATTTGGAAAAAGGGTCTTTGCAGACCCTTTTGAGGATCTTGAGATGATAGCCTAGATTATCCAAGTGAGCCCCCCAATCCAATAACAAGTGTCCTATAAGAGATACACAAAGGACAGACACACACAGAGGAGAAAGTGATCTGAAGACAGAGGCAGAGGTTGGAGTGGTGCTTCTACGGGTTAAGGAACACCGATAATTGCTGGCAGCTGCCAAAAGAGAGCCATGGAACTGAGCCTCCAGAAGGACCCAGCCCTGCGGACACTGACTTCAGACATCTGGTCTCCAGAACTGTGAGAGAATAAATGTCTGTTGCTTTAAGCCACCAAGTTTGTGATCATGTTAAATGGCAGCCCCAGGAAACTAATGCAGGTTCTACAGAAGGTCCAGAGAAAGCAGGGCATCTATTTTTCAAAGGTTGAGCATCCCTGTGGAGCTGACAGTTGCTGTTCCATTGTCTGGACAGTCAGAAAGACCAAATAGGCAGGCCATGGTGTCTCACCCCAGGGGCCACACTCTACGGAAAATTAACTCACCAAGAACCTCCTGCTTCTGAGTTCTGGTCCAGCTTTACCTTGGGCAAGTTACTCTTTCTCCCTGTACTTCAATAGCCTTGTTATAAAATGGAGGTTCTCTCTCTGCATCCCACATATCTCACAGAACTGTTTGAGGCAGGGTGGAGGGGCATGAGGCAGGGTGGAGGGGCATGAGTTTGTAGAAGGGGTGCATGTGAAAGAGAATAACTTGAATGACACAATTTGAAGCCTGAATAGTAAAGCATTAAATAGCACAAGACGTTTAGATACAGTAGTTGCCTCCTACCAGTGGGTTTACAGCTCCTATGTAATTTGGGGGTGGGGCACTTTCTCATTTATTTTCCAGACATACTCAGACCAAAGCTTATACATCATTTCATTTATATGAGGAATTAACCGTCTTCAGCTGACAACACAGCTGTGTCAGCTAGAGGGCCTGCAGCTGAGTCAATATAAATTGTTACCAAGAATATGCTAAGCCAGAAAAATGGCTTAACCCTGAAAGAACATCAGTCCCAAGAGAGGCCACCTGAGGCCTTGGGCTTTCCCAGCGAAGGTTAGAGTTTCTTCCCCGGCCCCATAGACTGAATCATCTTGCTGTTCCACAGACACTTTGGACACAAGCAGTTGCTGTGTGAAGTGACAGGGATGCTGTGGAGCCTCTCCTTACTCATCCTGGGCAGGACCCAGGACAGATGCAGGACCCACAGCAGAAGATGATTCTGAGCTCCTGTGAGAACCCTGTTCCTGCCCTGGTCCAGGTGCCAGGGAGTTGTTTATGAGGACCGAGCAACACTTCCTTGATCGCTCAGAGTATGCAGAGTCTGTTAACAGAATTTAGTTTTCTGAAGGATACACTCCACAGATCACAGCAGCAAATATACAGAGGTCTGGGAAACAGGCAAAGCTTATCTCACATGGCCTCTCCCAGCACAGGATCTAGCATCTGATAGCTGGGGTTGGAATCCTGACTCAGTCTTTACTCACTGTGAGACATTAGTTTTCTGTCTCCGTTTCCTCATTTGTAAAATAATACTATCTAACACAGGTTGTAGTTTTAAATATGAAATCAGATAATATAGATGAGTGACTTAGCACTGGAAGTAATGCCATAAAGCATAGTAAATACTCAAAAAATGTGAGCTTAAATAAAATGCCTGGTTTCTGTGTCCTCCCCTCACCCCCTGTTTGGTGTCTTCCTACTGGGACTCATAGTCCTCAACCCTTCAGTAGGCACATTTCTGATAACCCCAGACTTACTTCCCCTAACACTATTGCCTACCTCAGGCAAAAAATAATAACATACTTTTCCCTTTTTGTCTTTACTTCCTCTGAAGGAGACATTGTCAAGGCCCTCCATACATCTCTTTGGCACTCATTCTTCCTCTACAATCTACATGTGAACAGCTTCTTACTGCAAGACCATGTCAATGTGGCAGGAGGGACAAACCAGAAATTCAAGGAGTTAATGACCCTGGGAACAGCCTAAGTGGAAGATAGTGGATAACTTTAATGATCTAAAGGTAACAGTTAAAAGACAGAGATGGCCCGGCTGGTGTGGCTCATTGGTTCAGCATCAACCCATGCACCAAAGAGATCACTGCTTTGATTCCCAGTCAGGGCACATGTCCAGGTTGTGGGCCAAATCCCCAGTCAGGGACATGCAGGAGGCAGCCAATCAATGTTCTCTCTCATCGATGTTTCTATCTCTCTCTCCCTCTCCCTTCTCTCTCCAAAAAAAAAAAAAAAAAAGGCAGAGATGGACAGAATAGATTTCAAAAGCAAGGCATACATATTTCCCACAGAGGTACCCTTAAAATATAAAAACACAGAAAGGTGGAAAGTCAATAGTTAGAAAAAGATAAGCCATATAAACAGTAAGCAGAAGGTTGGAGTGGCTATATTAGTGACAGACAGAATAGACTTCCAAAGTCTATTATCAATTGATAAAGAGTATTATCAATAATAAAGAGGGACATTTCATAATGATCAAAAAATCAATTTATCGGAAAGATAACAATTACAAATGTGCGTACACCTAATAACAGAGACTTCAAATGCACAAAGCAATATGGAGAGAATAATAGTATGACATTTCAACTCCCCTCCATCCAAGGGCCCAAGACAAAAAAAAAAAAAAAAAAAAATTAATAAAGATGAGCAAGAGCAAAACAGTATTATAAACCAACTTGAACTAATTAGCATTTGTAAAGCATTATATCCAACTGCAATATACACATTGTTTTCAAGCACACATCCCTAAGAGAAACTGAAGAAGAACTAAATAAATGGAAAATTATCATGCTTATAGTACTTCAATAAAATACCAATAAAAATTCCAGCAAACTTTTCTGTAGAAAATAGAAAGCTAATTAAAATTATATATGGAAGTGAAAAAGACAGAAATAACCTAAACAATTTTATTTTATTTTATTTTCCTTTATTGATTTGAGGGAGAAAGAAAGGGAGAGGGAGAGAGAGATAGAAACATCTATGACATCAATTGGCTGCCTCCTGCATGCCTCCCACTGGGGATTTGGCCCACACCCTGGGCATGTGCCCTGACTGGAAATCGAACCGGCAACCTCTTGGTGCATTGGTCGATGCTCAACCACTAAGCCACATCGGCCAGGCTAACCTAAATGATTTTTAAAAAGAGAGAACAAAGTTGGAGAATTTACCCTACTTAATTTCAAGAATTATAAAGCTGCAGCACTCAAAACAGTTTGGCATTGACAAAAAGACAACACACATATTTTATTTATGTCTATCAATGGAACAGAATAGAATATTGAAAAAGACTCACCCATAAATGATCAACTGATTTAGTATAAAGGTGCCAAGGTGATTCAATAAGAAAAACAAGTCTTTTTTAAAAAGTTGATGTGTATATCAATATAAGAAAAATTAATAAATATCAACCCTTACCTCATACTATACACAAAAATAAACCTGAAAAAGATCAAAGACCTAAATGTAAAATCTAAAATTATAAAACATTAGGAAGACAGAAGAAAATCTTCATTACCTAGGAGTAGACAAAGATTTCTCAGACACACTGCAAAGAGCACAAACCATAAAAGAAAACATTTATAAAATTGGACCTCATCCAAATGAAAAACATATATTCTTAAAAAAAAAAAAAAAAAAAAAGGCAAGCCACCAAATTGGATAAAAGTTTGCAACATATACATCTAACAAAGGACTTTTCTCCAAAGTTAATAATCTGAACCGTTCATACTCACCAGACTTCTGAGGCCAAATGTGTGGGTTATTTCCACATCAACAACCAATTCTTTAACTCTTTGGATACTAATTGTGTGTCCTACAATCCAGTTTGTCACTAACAACCCACAGTTAGTGTCAGATTCCATAGGTTTAAGGGCCCAGTCCCATAAAAGTGCCCTAACTTCAGAAGCCGGTCACAAGTCTCAGGTTGTCACCCGTACTTCTGACCAACAGGCTATAAACTGGGGGTTCCCACAACCCCTTCCTCAGATTTAATAATTTTCTAGAATGACTCACAGAACTTAGGACAGCCCTTTGCTTCCTATTACTGGTTTATTATAAAGGCTATAACTCAGGAGCAGACAAATGGAAGATACGTATAGGGTCGCCCTCTCACCACCTCTATGTTATTACCAACCTGAAAGTTCTCCCAATATCATCATTTAGGTGTTTTATGGAGTTTTCATTATGTAGATATGATTGATTCAATAATTAAGCATAGTGATTAACTCTATATCTAGCCCCTTTCCTGTCCCAGGAGGTTAGGAGTTAATCTGAAAGTTCTAATCATGCTTGGTCTTTTTGGTGTCCAGCCCCTTTCTGAAGCTATCTAGGGGCACCTGCCACCAGTCATTTCTTTAGCATATAAAAGACACTCTTATCACTCCAGAAATTCCAAAGGTTTTAGGAGCTATGTGCCAAGAACCAGGGACAAAGATAAAATATTTATTTTCTTACTATATTACATATAAAAACACTGAAAACTCAATAAGAAGACAAACAACCCAATTTAAAATGGACAAACACTTCACATAAGAAGATATATAAATGGCAAACAAACATAAAAAGATGTTCAATGTCAGTCATCGGGGAAGTGGAAGTGCAAACTAAAACCACAATGAGATACCACTGTACACCTATTAGAAGGTGAAAATTAAAATAACTGATAAACCAAGTCTTTATGAGGATGTGGAACAATTGGAACTCTCCTGGACTACTTGTGGGAAAGTAAAATGGTATATCTACTTTGAAAAAAGTTTGGCAGTTTCTTAAAAAGTTAAAAATATACCTACCATATGACCCAGCCATTCCACTCCTAGAGAATTGAAGACCTACGCTCCGCTAAGACCTGGAAACAGTCCAAATGTATCAATAGGTCACTTTGATATACATTTGGGCTGTTTCCAGGTGTGATTACTAAAAATAAAGCAGCAAGAGCATTTGTGTCTTTTGACTGTCATTTAAGCAGTCTCAGTTTGACAAGAGCATGATAATCAAGGGCTCAGATCCCTCAGGGATGGAGGTGTAGGTTGCCACACCGAAGAAGCAACCTAGACCAGCTGAACTTCTAAACAAGTGGTAGAGGATGGAGATGATAACTATCAATGATGACTTGGGGACAAACTGCACCATGGAGACTGTATCTTGCCCCATCAACCTTCCTGTTGTCTTATTTTTCTTTTCTGTTTTGAAGTTTTAACAAATCACCACTTTGAAGAGTCAATGACGGAAGTGAGTCAATTTAAGATAGGGCCCAAGGAGATTCGAGTGATACAAAGAGTGGACTAAAGCAGACACTGTTGGAACCCAACCCATGTACCCTAAGCACTCATCAGTCTCTTACAGGCTGATGCCTTTCTTCTTCAAACCCAAGACTCAGGTCTCAGCTCCACACAAGTGGAATGAAAAGTGCTCAAGTGTCTCTAACCAATGATGAACATGAATTGGTGAATAGATGCCCCAGTTCCTTATGCCTTAGTTGAGAAAACTCTGAGATGTGCCATGTACAATGTCCTAGAGGTCCCCTGTCTCAGTTGTCACAGTAGTAAATTGCTCATTATCACACCCTTTGTTGTGTTCCTCTTTTCCCTATTTCACTTCCCCATTCCTCTACTCATGATTTCTTTGATCTGATTTCAAATAAATTACTTACACTTAACTCTTTATCTCACCAGCTGCTTCTGGGAGAACTCAATTTAAGACAACCCATACCGCCTGAAATTTTATCTGACCTGGGTGTCATATATCAGTTATTCTCTCTAAGTAATGGTTACAGTGAAAGTGTTTACAGTTGGCTTATATACTACCTCTTGCACATAATGGTTTAACGTTAGAGTAGCCCTAAATAAAATAAATAAATGTGATGTGGAAGTGGAAGGCAGTGGGTAGCTGAATGGGTAACTAAATGGGTGGGGAAGATATTTTGGAACAGGAGGGACTTTCTTACTCTGTTATGAGTAGGAGTGACCTTGACATGTGGACAGGTCACTTCTTGAGCTACTTCTCCTTTTCATTTTCAGTCATCCTTGAATTCTAATTTGTTAGCATCCTGCTTCTGAATGTTTTTAAAAAAAATATTTTAACTTTATTTTTATTGTTGACACACTTACAGATGTCCCCATCCCTCCCCCCCCACTTTGCCTACTTTTTCCCAGCCCCAGCCCCCGTCCTCCCTTCCCTCTGGCCATCACCACAGTGTTATGTTTAGCAATTTTTAGAATTTATTTTTAAAAATCAAATTATTTTTACTAAAAGCCTATGTTTAGACTCAGAGATCTCTTCCCACTTGTTGCTTTGTGTGATAGTCTCTTTTTAAAAGGAAATATATATTTGGACTTGGACTAGAATTGTTTGAAGACAAGAGTAAAACATATTCTGTTATATTATACCTATTCTTCTGGGTAAAGGAAAAGTGTATGTTTGGATTGATTAAGAAAAAGAAAAAAAAAGGAGGATATAGAAAATGGCTTGTAAAATGTTTATTATAAGCCATGTTTAATGTCCAAAATAACCACTATATATGCATTTGTAAAGAATTGAGTTTGTATGAAGTTTGTTTCATGGTACTATAAATGATAGGCTACCTTGCTGCTAGTCTTGGAAAAGTTAAAGGTATTCTTAGAACAGTTTTCCATTTTTATCTTGATCATAATCACTTGGTAAATTGCTTTAAATGTAGATTTCTGGGTGCCACTCCAGACTTATTGAATCATAATCCCTTAAAGGGAAGCCCAGAAATCTGCATTTTAAGTAGTATTCCCTGATGATTCTAATGTAAAGAGTTATTGGGTCCGACTTGGAGAAATATAGCCAGAGATGAGCTTTCTTAATGGGAATACTTATGCTGAAGTTTACCAAAGACCTAAGAGGTAACTCCAAAAGGGCAAGGATAGTTGTTGTGTTCATTGGGCAGTCAACTTAGTGAGGTATTGGTACAAATGGAGAAAAACTCCTCCGGAGGTCCCAGATACAGATTTGGAGATGATTTCCACTTACGTGACATTGAGTGGGAGATGGATAGGACTGATTGTCCTCATATTCAAGACTGTTTCCCAATTACCCTACATTACCCTTTTACCCACCCCTTCCACCATATCCCCTTTTCCCAGACAATTCACCCCATTCAGTAACTCTCATTTTTCTTTCTTACTGTCCCCCTATTTTAGTATTTTCAAAGCTCTAGCCCTAGATCCTCCATTTACTTTTCTTTTATGAAATAATCTTCAATAGCTATGCATACAGATCCCAAATCATTAACAACTTAACACTGGTTTCTCTTTCCAGGGTGGGAGGCTTAGTCATTAGACACTTCCATGGAGAAAGGAGAAATGTTTGCTTTCCTCTCCTGGGGGTGGAGAGTTCCGGGAATGAAAGAAGGGCAGAAAACATTTCCTTCCTCCAAAAATGTGTTGAATCACTCCTTCCAACGAAGAGAAGCAAAGAAAAACAGACAACAGGTAGTGGCATTTCTATATTAAAACAGGTTAAAAAGTCATATCCTGCTACATTTATGTTACTATATATATATATATATATATATATATATATATATATATATATATATTGCTATATATATTGCTATATATTGTGTCTTGTATCTCTAGAATAATGTCTTATAAGTAAGGAAGAAAGTGATGTTGCCCTGAGAGCTCATGATTCTTGGCTTCTGTTTGCCCTCTGCTTGAGGGCATCTGTGTGGGCTGTGGAACTGAACTGTGCCACTGATTGCATTATAAACTTCTCTTTTTTATAATCTGGACCCTGGTCACCGAATCTCTTGCTCAGCCTCAGATCAGGAGCAGAGCTAATGGTGGAACTTTTAAACAATGAGCAGCTTGGATATCTTTACAGTATGGAAATGAAAAATGAATAAGAGAAATCCATAGAGAGTACAATGTGCAATCCAGAGGGTTATGGCAATTAGTGACAGAAAAAAAATGCTTTGCCGTCTATTGAGCTACCACCTGACTCTTTACAGGGTAAAATCTTTACTTAGTTTGCACGGAGCAAAAACGTAGTTTCAGGTTTGCTTGTCTCTTATTAAGAGAAAAAAAAAAAAACTAAATTCTCTCCTTCCTACATTCAGCCACTTCGTTTTAAACCACAGAGTTTATTAATACTCAGTAATATGTCTGGGGTTGAATGGACAAAAATAGCCAAGGTATTTCATTTAGAAACAGAATTCTGTAAGCACAAGCTTACTTTCCCCACCACTGCAAGTAAAACTACCCATATAAGGAGAGAGGATGTTTTCCTACCAGAGATCAGCATGTGGGATGGTGGTCGCCATCCTCACTAATCTATTGTTTTCTGAAAGGCTGTATCCTTTTGGGCTCTGCCTGTCAGCATCTTTATCTGTTTCTCTTTTTACTACATTTTCATCTCCACCCTACAAAATATTAAAACAGGCTAAATATCTGTTAAATATCTCTTCCACCTGTTGAGACAAATATTCTCCTCCAGTAAAAGATGTAAAATTCCCTGGTCATCCACAGGTTGCTATAATCTGCACACTACAGAGCCTCATGTGGCTCTCTAAATTTGAATTCAATAAAATAAAATATGCAGTTCCTTCGCTGCACTAGCCACATTTCAAGGGCCCCACAGTTCCCAGTGGCAATAGCACAGCACACCTCCATCTTTTCAGCAAGTTCCATCGGGGCCGCTGCTATAGGGGCTGACTTGAATAAAGATGTCATATAGAAAATCATTTCAAATTCCAGTTGACATTAACTATTATTTTTATGCCAGTTTAGGAATTCTAATTGAGTATAACTAAAAGGATCTTCTTGTTGTTTTGTTTTTTAGAGAGCTCACACTTTTCAATCTGTGAAAAACTCTTGGCTAAACAACTAGGAAGTAATGATCCAAGAGTTAGATAGCCCTGGGTCTTGTTCCAATGTCACCATTACCAGCCATATGGCCTCCCCTAATCTCTAAGTGTAGATTCTTCCCTATAAAATGGAGACAGTTACGTTACCTGCTCTGCTATTTTCATCCTCAACAGGCAGGGATTGCGTCGTATTTGTCAGTATCCACAAAGCTTGGAACAGTGACTGGTACACAGCAGGTGCTCAATAAGCGTTCATTGAGCTAAACAGTGAGATAATTTACATAGATTCTCTTTGTAATTTCAACTTGGTACAGTTGAATATATCAGCATATAACCAGATGGAGGAATTTATTCACCAAAATCTGAGGGGAGGTGCCCTTGGCAATATGAAACCTGGGGAGAAGAAAAGAAGTCTAAAGGGGGGTTTTAGAAAATTTTAAGAAAATTACAACAAAGGTCTAGTAAATTATTTAAAGCTTTCTGAGTCAGAGTGACGTGGTTTAGCTGCAAGGACTGGCTGTGCCCACTGACCACTGGCCTCTGACTCCCTTGGAGGATCAGCTGTGTAGAGGCCCACCACACAGAGCAAGACTTACTTCAGTAGGGCTCTGGTACCCACTGAGTCCACTCACTGAGTGTGTCACTTGTGGAGGTGGTTGGGTGGTGGTGCTTTGCCATGGTCTGAGCTGTCTACTGGATGTGCTGGTCTGGGGCAAGGTCAGCCTCTGCCTGTGTTCTACCTGGGGCCACCAGGCATAAGCTACAAAGTGATCTGCACATGGCTGCTTCTTGTGTTGGGCTTGGAGGTGTCCAGGAAAAGCCAAGTTGTGAACTAAGCTGGCTGCTTCTAGTACCAGACCTGGGGACCACTTAATGAGAGATATGGGGCTCGCTGGGACCAGATGCTACTCGTTTGAAGGATTTTAGGAAAATCTGAAGCAGAATCTAAGACAGGCCAATCCTATGGTAAAGCCTTTGGAAACAGCTTGGGTGGGCCTGAGAGTTGGGTGGGGCAGGGCCTCAGGGAATCACCAGGGTGGGGCAAACAGTGTGAGCCAGGTTGCTGGAGTCCCAGATGTGGCAGCTGCCTGCCACCCCAGGGAAGGGCTCACCAAAGGAACATTAGCCTCCACCAGCATGTCTGTCCAGGAGAAAGCTGCCCCTTCAGCTCTCGCCCCGATGCCAAACAACTCAGTTCTTCCCCTATGTCTCTGGTGCCTTTCAAGCTGCCTCCCCCATGCTGGAGCCTGGAGGGAGCAGGTCTGAGTAAGTCCATGCGTGGGCCCTTTAGGAGGATCTGCCTGGGACTCCAGAAGACGTAGCCTCCCTCAGCCTCAGTTCCCGCTAGTTTTACAGCCAGAAGTGATAGGGACTTCTCTTCCTGGCACTGGAACCCTGAGCTGGCGCCTAGTGTGGGACAGGGACCCCTCACTCCTCAGGGAGGACCTTCACAACCGATGTGTCCTCCTGATTTTTATCTGCCACACGTGGGTGTGGGACCAGCCCGACTGTACCTCCTCCCCTCCTACCAGTCTCTGTGTGGCTGTTTCTTTAATTTTGTTGTTGTGGGACTTCCATTCAGCTCGATGTCAGGTGGTTCTGAGTGATGGTTGTTCTGTAATTTTGATGTGGTTGTGGGAGGAGGTGAGTATCACGGTTACCTACACCGCCATCTTGACCAGAGGCAATGTGGTTTAAATGTCTTGGCAGCAGCTGGCCTCAAAGCAAGAGTAACCAGGTCTTCTTTTATATGGGTTATACTCATTTGAGAGATTAAAAATAGATCATGTGAACTGGTTTTCCTTAGGACCCTTAAATCATAATCTTCTCTTTTACCCTTTGTTCCCACAACTCTCAGTACCTCGAGTCTGTATTGAACTCTGTGTTGCAGCTGTACTTTGTGGGAAGCTTGGAGAGAATACAACCACCCCCTACCCTGGAGAAGCCAGCTTTCCTGATAGCTATTATATACAAAGCCACGCCTTTTTATGAGCACTCACACAGCAAAGTGCTGCAGACCGTGAACCAACACACATGACAGGAGTCAGATTTTTGTTAAGCAGTTTCTATGTTAACAAAGAGTCGACCCAGCCAGCCAGATGCGTGTGCAGTAGAATTCCAACTGAAGAAACACAGAAGTCAAGCTGTGTCGGCAGTTTGGAAGAAGGGATGGACAGATTGGGAATGGGTTTGAAGGTCTTTGTAGCCAAAAGACTGCGAGGATTATATGGTTCCTTGTTTTTTTCTGTAAAGCCAGAGTCCAGATGTGCTGAGCTCCAGGGTTGAGCTGGCTGGGTCTCAGCTCTATTTTTATTTCACACAGGGTGGAAATCTGCTCTCTGCATTCCCTCAGCACAGAGGAACCTGCTCAGTGCACTGCCATTCATTGTATGCTACTTTTACTTAGGTGGTCTCACATATATTCATCTTGATTAGGCCATATGTGGTGGGCCTGTGTTCATCTGCTTGTTTTACAAGAGTTCCATCTGTGACCCAATATCCCACAGGATGCAATTGAAGTGGTAATTGGCCTGGTTGTTTCTTTTCTAAGTTTGGCTTTTATATCTTATCTTCTTTTTAAATTTAATGGGAGTTCTGGACATATGGGGAGGTCTTCCTTTCTTGTCTGATATTACTTTTATCTATTACTGCTGATATTCTCAAAATACACTCGTAAAGAAGGTGGAAAATATGCTCTCCAAATGTTGATTTGATGCAGATCCAATTCTGTACATTCAGTTTCAATAACAAATTACTATCATTCCAAATCCCTTTTCTGTCACTTTCTTTTTTTCTTTTGAGGATAGAGATTCCAGGCCTGAGTTCCTTAAGGCTGTCAGAAGCTCTTTTGCAGATAGCTGGCGGTATTTCAAACCTCTGCATTTCCATGCTAGAGTATAATATTTCCTTTGGCTCTTTAGGGTGAAGTCTGGGTCCCTTTGGTCTAATGGTGGCCATGGTCACATAAGTGATTAATCAGTCCCAAATCCTAGGCATTGCTTCACCCTCATTTCCCAGAACTCATGCAAACACAGATCATCCTGGGAGACTGTATGGTCCAGCAAAGGACACCGGAGAGAGAGAGAGTCCAGAGGCCTGGGTTTGAGTTGCCAGCAACTAGCATGTGTGCTTAGCAAGTAAATTTACCTCAACTGCAAATGATGGACCTGGACTAGATAATCACGAAGGCTTGGCCAGCTTTCACGCTGCTTAAATCCACAAAGCCTAAAGAGTAGGAAGGCAAAAAGCAATAGGGAGGGGAGAACTCATAAAGCAACTGCATCTCCTCAAATGTAACAAAATTTCAAGCAGCAGACTTCAGACTTTTCATGTGATACTTCTCATCTAGTTTGGAAAGAAACCAGAAAGTAAAAGATAGTACAGAAAACTCTTTGCTCAAAAAAGTGCTCCTTTTAATGAATTATTAAAAAAAAAAAAAAAAAGTTCTAAATGTTTCGCCAGAAGTGAGAGATGTATGCTTTTCCACATTGCCCGATTCCAGGAAGTTTCCAGGTCCTCTAGGTTGCTGAATATTTTGTAATTTGATTTACTGCATGAGATTTTGACTATTAGAGAGTGATTGTCAGATTCTCTTATATTTGAAAATCTTTAGGAACCCTTGAATACAATTCTCAAATGTTCATTTAGATATATTTTTTCTGTATGTATATCCATATCTTGGAATTTATAGTGTACAACAGGAAAATGAATCAATTTCCAAAAAAGTGAAATTTCAGAAAGTTATCTAGTTGCATAGATTAAATCTACCTGTGTTTCCTTTAGTCTCTTCCTCAGGTACATATCACATCTCTGTCACGTTGCTCCTCCTCCCAGCATGCCCTCTGCCACTCTTCTACCACATCAACACAGACACTAGAGTTTAGTCCAGCATCTGGCTCCCAGCCCACTCTCACAGCCTCTGGGCCTGGCAGAATCCCCACAGAAACTTTGGCCTTTGCCCTGGCCGGTTTGGCTCAGCGGTTAGAGCGTCGGCCTGTGGACCAGAGAGACCCGGGTTTGGTTCCTGCTGAGGGCACGTAACTCGGTTGCAGTTTGTCCCTGGCCCCGGTTGGGGTCCTGTGGGTGGCAACCAGTCAATGTGTCTCTCTCACATCGATGTTTCTCTCTCCCACTCTATCTGAAGATAAATGCAAAAATGTCCTCGGGTGAGGATAAAAAACACAAAACAAAACAACAAAAAACTTTGGCCTTTATACTATAACCTTTCATTCATTCAGTTAATCCAAAGAATATTTATATGCTTGACACTTTGCTATGTAGTGAAGATATAATAGTAAATAAGAGAGAAGTGGATATTAAACTAATAGGAGCTGATTATTTTGTTACCATTATAACAGTGCTACATAGAAGGAGACAGGGCTCCTTTAGAGCATAGAATGGAGAACCTAACGAGTGGGTGAATGTGTGGGAAGAATGGCAGTTTTTCAAGCACAGACTTAATTCAAATAAAGAAAAGATTCTCCAAGTTAATAATAATTATCTCCAAGTATTGCTATTATGGATGACATTAACTTTCTTCTTTGTACCTTTCCATATTTTCCATTCTTTATAATGATCATATATTACTTTCATAACTTTTAAAATATGAATTTTATTATTAAAGAAAAAAATTAATGATGGGACAATAATGCGCACATTGTGTGGCCGACCTAGAATGAAAACACCTCTCACATAAACTGGTTGACATAATGCCTAGGACAGTATAGACTCTTAAGTGTTTGCTCCCTTTTTTTTCTCATTTATCTTTATCTCCTAATCCCCAGTACTGGGCACGGCGCCTAACATATTGCTCAACAAATATTTGTTAAATGAATCCATAAGCAAAACCAGCTAGATTTATGGGTATTAGTTATAAAACTGTTGATCTGTAATAGGAAGGCAAAAACTATCTATATTTTAGGGCCAGACAGCTCTTACTCATCCTGGCTATGACACAGACTTGAGAAAGACCAGCTGACTTTCTGAGTTCAAACTTTTGACTTTGCCCTAGTTAATCTGGGGCCCTAAACCACTGAAGTACCAGACACAGACAATTGTGGTGTTTGAATACTTTTAAAGCAATTCAACAGGAAGAATATTGTATTTTATGAAAGGATTTCTGATCATAATGTTTGCATTATAAATGGAAATTTTAAGAAAGTCAGCTCTGTTTGGTTGGCCTGTGGTATAACTATCATGTTTTACATAATGGTTATGGAAAGCGATTAGATTTACATAATTTGGGGGTTTCATACCCATTATAGTTCAAGATGAATTAGTTTTGGCAAAGTGCATCTTCTGTCTTCAGAGGCTGTGATCCAAAGGAGGAACATAGAGGCTGATTAGAGTTTCCTCAGTTAAAATCAATGAGAAATCTATGGAGAAGGACATATGAAATGACAGTACTGTGGAGGAGCAGTTGCTAATCCAAACCATACCAAGGTTGGTAGAACATAAGGAGCATCTGTCTGCCATGCAGACAAGATAACTGAACCAAGAAGGTCATAGCAAAAGGCTACTATTCTTTCAACCTTTTAGCATTTTCATAAATGAATTGCATGCCCCACCTTCTTTTTATTTTTTTATTTTTTTTCTTTATTGATTTCTTTAGAGAGAGAGGAAAGGAGAGAGACAGAAACATCGATGAGAGAGAACATCGATTGGCCACCTCCTGCATGCCCCCCACTGGGGATTTGGCCCACAACCTGGGCGTGTGCCCTGACCAGGAATCGAACTGGTGACCTCTTGGTTCATGGGTCGACGCTCAACCACTGAGCCACACCGGCTGGGCCCCACCTTCTTTATGAACTCAACAAGGCTAAAGTTAAACTTCTCATCTTGACAGCTGACCCAAGAGGAATATAAACCCACTTTGAATTGTAAATGGGTCCTTGGGACTCCCTGCCTTTGCAGGGTCTTTATTTGCCCAAGCTCCCCATGCAGCACCAACCACTATACTCAAGGCAAATTTCCTGAGGCTCCAGGGTCTTTTTCCAGCGCCTGACCTGAGGTTGCTGCATGTTCTTTCAAGAATTTTTGCTGAAGAGGTCCCATTTACTTCTCCAGAAGTACATTTCTCCTGATAGATCAGGTCAGTGTTTCCAACTACCTGACCCTTGTAAGGACCAAAACATTATCGAGAGGTTTATAACTTTTTCATTGGTCTCTTGTGTTTTCCTCTATGAACTTGAAGAAAGCTGACTTTGGATGACCACAAAATCAACCAAACAACTAAAACGACAGTACCTGACAGGAAATTATGTCTCTCAAAGCATGTAAAAAGTGTAATTGTGTGGAACAGTGTAAGATTATAGATAAATCACTGCAGATAGGACTTTTAAGGGCAAACGTAATAATTAATTTTTGGCCATCACGTCTTGGAGATTTTCAGAAGAGGTAGTTATGTTCCTAAAAGTCTACACACTTTCCTTTCATCTTTTCTAACTTACTAAATTCATGTCAGTTTGGGTCACTTTGGTTAAACCTGTTTCTATGGCCAAGTGTTCACAATGCCAACTAGAAGAAAGATAGTTGCTTTCACCTTGTGCACTGTGGAGCCCCAGGGGTCTGAGAAGGTGTCTGAGGGGCTGTTGTGGGGACGGGTGAGTGAGTCAGGAACCAGACTACTTTGTTTCTGTCACCTGGATATTTTTCATGTGTTCTGAACAATGAAACCCTGTATAAAACTTTGTAGGTAAGAGTTCTTTAATTAAAATGAGTTTAAAGACCTCTAAGCTGAATATACAAAAATCTATGTATAGTTGGACACACCCATGAACTCCCAAGTGACATAGTAACAGGAAACGGAATTGGTGAGTTTATGTTCTTCTTGGTTAAGTTCTGTGTGCATTAGGAAGGATTTCTTCAAAAGAAGAAACTTTTGCTCGTTGAGTCATTTATTCTAATATTTATTGATAATTCGTTTTGTGCCAGGCCCTGGAAAAATGATTCTATTTTTGTGATATACCATTGTTCCACCTGCTGTCTAGTGAACGGATCTATAACAAGGACAAATAACACTTAATTTAATTTTTTAAGTACTTAAAATTTTTTCTCACTTACTTTGAATTACTATTATTTTTTAATCCTCACCTGAGGATATTTTTCCACCCATTTTCAGATAGAGTATGAGGGGGAGAGAGAGAGAGAGAAACATCAATGTGAGAGAGACACATTGTTTGGTTGCCTCCTGCATAATTCCGACCAGGGCCAGGGACTGAGGTATATGCCCTTGACCAGAATCGAACCCGCAACTCCTTGGTCCGAGCGCTGACGCTCCAACCACTGAGCCAAAATGGCCAGGGTTCACTTATTTTTCTCACTTACTCTCTTCATAAAGCCCTCAACTTGCAAGGTAAGCATAATCTGCTTGCTTCAGATAAGGAAAGCACACCTCAGAGAGATTAGGAAATTCCCTCATGGTCTCTAGCCCAGTAAATAGCCTCTGCTTTCTCCTGGCCCTCCCTAGCGTGTTATCTCAGACGGGGCACACTGTCTCTGAGCTCAGCTAAATCACATGTAAAATGTAGGTCATAGTTTCTTTCCCATCTCCTATGGCTACAAAATGAGCTAATGTGTGACAGCACTTTTTAAGATAAAAAATAAAAGTTATATTGATATAGCTGATGGATTATTTTTATTGAACCTTGTACCTGACTTTGCATTCTGGGCATTGCAAATCAGAAGGTCAGAATCAATGATCACATAATTATGGGTCAAGAGCAAGGCAGAAAATTGGAACGACCACAAGTCAAGACAGTGCTTCTCAGACTATCTTGGGTTAAGAACCTGTCAGTTCTTTTAAATTCCCAGTTTTTAATGGATGAATACACAAAATATAAGCCCCTCTTTTTTATGATCAGCTTTAAGAGATTTAAAATTATTGTGACAAACTGCTGATAAAATTTCTAGATGTATCTTACATTTCTATATAATCGTGTCACAGGCTGATAAGAAAAAGTCAACACTTTCAATTGTGCTAGGTTAGGAGATCTGGAATTGGTGGGAGTTATCATTTTCAAATTTCTGTACAGAGCTATCCTGGAACCTACAAATATGAACCAAATATAGTCACCTGAAGGAAAGAGAGAATGGGAGAGGAGAAAATATTCTTCATACTCTATTGTCTCTAGTCTAGAGAAATATAAAAGGGAAAATTTGCCCATTAACAGTCATCCCATGCTTTATGCAGCAGAAATGTCCCAAGGAGATCATAAACCAATTTTTATATAGTAAGTTTTATGCTCATTCATCAGAAACCTCCCTTAAAGTTGAACTGAAATTGAGATGATGTTGAAAGATTTTTGTTTTCTCCTCTACAAAGTGGGAGGTTATGTTACTGTTCATTCTAATGCTAATATTTTGTGATTTTGACTTGCAAGCAGACTCTGCGCCTGCGTGTTGTGACGAACCAGAGGAAAGCCCTGGTGGGAGCTCCGGGCTGCGTCTCCCTGGCCAGGGGCCTCTCTGCCAACCTCTCTGCTGCTCCCCCTGTTATTACTCATGATTCTCCACCACAGCTCCCGCATCTTACTTCTTTATTCTCCTATTTATAGAATGTCTGACAGAGTCACAAGTGGAGTGTCATACTTTGTCAGGAGGTGCCATCGATGAACGTATACAGAAAACAGCCCTAAATTCGGCACTTTAGGTCAATACGACCAACAGCTTCGTAGTTAACGCTTCAGAAGGTTCAGAGCTGTTTACATAAAATGTATATTTTGGGCTCCTGGTAGTCTCATGCTGAGCAGAGGTTATGGTCTGCAGGTTTAGACGATATATTTTTGGAGCTTTCTAGAATGAATCATTTGAATGGTTCCAGCAGCAATTCTTTGTGAGCTGAAGGCTTGATGCAGTCTCTAAGGCTTGTTCTTGTAGAAGTAGATGCAGATTCTTTGAGGCCACATCCTGCCTTTCAGATAGAGATAGCAGCTTCTACCAGGAAAGAGTTCCTTTCAAACTACTTTTTTGATTCTTTCTTTCTTGCCAATGCTGCAATATATTATAATGGCGTTACTGCAATAGAAATTTCTCTGACTGCCCTTCCTCGATGTTCCATGAAGACACATTTCACAAGTGGGCCAAATAACGAGTAGGGACTAGAAGGAATCATAGGCTAGTTCTGAGCACAGACACACCCGGGCCAGGCCGAGGCTCTGCCAGCATGGAGCCACACAGCCCTCCTGGATGTTGCAGCTGGTGTCTGTTCTGACTGGCTGGTGCCTGTGCCATTCTAGTTGTGCAGGGTTTTACATACCAAGTCTGGGTGCACAGTGACCCTCTGAGAGTGCAATCGGTGAAATATAACACATACATGGATGCAATGTGCTATCTTCAGAAATAACACAAAAGAATTTCCATAAATGTGGGCCTGAGACAACACAAACACACCCAAATTCAAGGGGTAAACAGAAGGCAGCAGGCCTGGAGTGTGACTAAGACTCAGAAAGCCCACCCCTGGACAATTATATTTATAAACTATGTCCAAGTGGGAGCAGGAGAGGGTTGTCCAGGGATCCAGCCGCAGTCTTACCATAGCCACCTCCTTCTAAAGTTCATGTGGGAAATAGGCACCAAGGACAAGGCCAGAACATGTCTGCTTGCTTCTGTGAACTTTTAGTCCAAGTTCCAATGGGGTGGCCTGGTGAGCCAGGCTGAGGATTCAGAGGCCTCTTTCTGGTCTGTTTAAGGGAGGCCTGGTATTCTCATTTTCTTCTGGGCTCAGACCAAAGCCTCTGTCTTCTTAATTATCCCACACTGATGGCAAGAAAAAGCAGTGTGAAAGCCTGCCAAAGAAAAGGGAGGGCCGGCCTGCATCTCCTTAAGGGCTAAGGGACACCAGTGTATTTAAATTGCCCATCTCATGCTCTGTCCGGGCAGGGTAGGCCACAGCAAGGAGCTGCTCCTGGTCATCGATTGTTCCAGGTGTTTAGAGGAAAGACAGTCTCCCAAGAAAGGAAATACTGGGGAAAGGAGATTACAGCTTAGTCCTGTGTCTCCATGTCCAGGTGTGTGTGCACTCAGGTGTGGGAAGTGGTGGGAAGAAGGGGAGTGAGCCCGAGGCCTGGAGCTTCCCTGAGAGGCGAACGGCATTTGACCCTGCCTGAGAAGGAAGCCTGGTATGGCTGGGGGCTCAGGAAACCTGAGATGGAAGAGTAAGAAGCAGCAGTTTTCTGTCAGCGCTATCTGGGAAAGGGAGACACTAAGTACAGTGCACAAAGCAGAGTACTTGAAAGGGAGTGCAGGTGCCGAGTCCTTTAGGAACAGTTCCCAGATCCAAAAGACCCTGAAAAGGGAAGCTGTTTGATGACGCATTTCATAACAAAATGTGACTTGAATGGATGTGAGGCCATTTCTAGTCTTTGTTTATCTCAGTGTGAATTTTTAATACAGATATAGTCATATGTTCGATCATGAGACGCTACCCCAACCCCTCTAGGGGTGCGGTAATGTACATATATGAACTGTCTACTTCTCAAAAATCTTAAAAATTATGAAATCTGAAATACATCTGACTCCAGTCAGCTAAGAAACTGTGGACCTTTGCACCTTTTTTAAATTTTAAATCCTCACCCAAGGATATTTTTCCATTTATCTTCAGATAGAGTGGGAAGGAGAAAGATCAATGTGAGAGCGACACATCAACTGGTTGTCTCCCATGCGTCCCTGACGAGGGCTGGGGACCGAACCACAACCAAGGTAAGTGCTCTTGACCAGAATGGAAGCCCGTGAGATCCTCTAACCGCTGAGTCAAACCGACCAGGGCGTGGACCTGTGTATCTTAACCCTGATACTGTGTGGGGGCCTCAATGTAAGCTCCGCCACTCATGTGCCCTGTGACTTTGAACAAGTGATTTACTGGCACTATGGTTTGGTTTCTATTTTAGTACGATGAGGATATTTAAATATGCTTTCATTGATTTTTTTTTTTTTTTTTGAGAGAGAGAGGAAGGGAGAGAGAGATAGAAACATTGATGTGAAAGAGAAACATCGATCAGCTGCCTCCTGCACTCCCTTTACCGGGATTGAGCCTGCAACCCAGGCATTTGCCCTGACCAGGAATCAAATTGGGTCCTCTCAGTCCATGGGATGAGGCTCAATCCATTGAGCCACACCAGCTGGACAAGCTGAGGATATCTAGTAACCTCAGATATTAAAAGAGATTATGCACAGTGTTCAGCACAGGGCCTGGCAAATGGTAAACATCAAATAACATTAGTGTTTACTATGTTACTTTATCTGAAAGAATGCATACCTCACCTTTCTCCGATTCATAGTCACCAAGGAGACAGATGCCCACCAGCTAGCTACCAGGCCCTCTGTGCGCAGGAAGGTGGAAACTTGGATAATGAACATGGGCTTTTGAGTCACAGGTGATCCATTATAAATCAATAATCTGACACTCAAAATTCAATCTCAATCTCTTGAATATTTTTTTGAAAAATCAAATGAAACAAAAATCAGAGATAGCCTCACTTCTGAGACACACGTGTATACCTGTAGCCCTCCTGGTTGCAAACAGGTTTTAGGTAAAGACACACAAGAGTATTTTTGAAGTTGGGTGAATTGAGGCAAAGACAGTGGCAGGATGAATTTTTTTGACATGAACATTACAATTTTAGGAGAGTCTTAGCTACTGGTTTGTATTAGTTTCAATGTGTCAAGAAACCAATAATCTAGAATAGAATTTTCTAAAATATCTTACATTAAATACTGGTCCTGTGAGAGATTCTGACAATTAAAGATTTTGCCAAATTATTTTAAAAAAAAACCCTTCTTTCAGGGAACATTTATTAACACCCACAAAATTAGTGATAGATCAAGTGCACTTTGGGAAATACTGTTTTAGTGAATATCAGCTTCTGGTACATTTTCCAAGCACATAGTTCTTGGCTATCGGATGATTTCAAGGGTGTTAAATCTAATTTTTAAAAGGTAAAATTATCATACTCATACAGATATAAAATTGACACATGTCAAAGATTAAATTTATTTCAATAATAAAGGAATGCACAAAATGTTAAAACTGATTCAATGAAGACTCTGAAGAACAGACATATATATAGTTGATTGGCAATGCTGAAATAACTTTACTAACTGATGCTTATTTAATATCTATAGGGCAATAAAATATAGTTTGGATTAATCTTTTCTATAGGGCAGAAATAATTATATATATAATTATATATATATATAATCATATATATATATATATATATATATATGACACAATGCATTTGTATTTCTATAAGGAAGAATTATCTGTCTTGCTCTCAGTTTCTCTAATTTACATAGTTGTACAATAGCCCTGTCAAAGACAAGGAGAACATTCATATAGAATCTGATAACCCCCAGAGGTCCACTGGATAGATAGCAATAAGCATCCCACTGAAAGGACACTATGGTCGGCAGAATAATACCTCTATCCTAGATGTCCATGTTTCAACTCCAGAGTCTATGAATTTTTTTTGTTATGTAGAAAAGATGGAATTCAGTTTGCTAATCAGATGATTTTAGAGTAAGGAAAGTGCCCCAGGGTGGGCCCACTGTAACCACAAAGTCCCTTAAAGTGGAAGAGAGAGAGGCAGAGGAGAGGGTACAGTCAGAGATTTGAAGATACTGCACTGCTGGCTTTGAAGATGGAGAAAGAAGACTTAAATCAAGAAATGCAGGTGGCCTCCAGAAGCCAAAAAAGGCAAAGAAATAGTCTCCCCTAGATCCCCAGAAGCAATGCAGTCCTGCTGACACCTTGATTTTGGCCCAGTAAGACACATCACAGACTTTTGACCTCCAGAAGTATAAAATGGTAAATTTGTGTTGTTTTAATCCAGTAGGTTTGTGGACATTTGTTACAACAGCAAGAGAAAACCAATAGAGACATCTAGTAATCTATGCCCATTTCAAAATGTTTAACAAATTTTCCTACTCAGGGGAAGTACCAAACTTTCTAATAAATGAATTTTTAAAACCCCATTAATGTGTCCTTCGATACATACACATTATTATGCACAATAGTGCCTGATAATACAAAGATATTTAAAATATATATCAAATAGGAAAGTGACAAGTACAGTAAAAAAGAAGTAATTCAAGCTACTTGGATTCGATTATGAAAAATCAGGAAGTCTCTTTAGACTTTTAACAGAAATAAAATTTTATTGTTTTTGTTTAGAATCTGTAAACACTTCTCATACTACAAAGTCCTCCTGAACAGCAGTCTATAGGGGGCTGAACCAGGCCCTGTGCTTCAGGCTCTTTGCCTAGACCAGGTACCTACACAGCTGTGCTCTGGATTCAGTACCCTCTTCCTACAACCTGTTTGTGTAGTGCAAATCACCGTATTTCAGGAGTACTCGAGTTTTTCACAAAATGAGATTGAACTAGGTGTGCACTTAAAGGACTCACTTTGCAGAGATGAAACGTCTCAAGCATTGCTTGCAGGTCTTTCTACGAGCTGTCTTTAGAGAAAGATAGGCTTCCCCACATGAAAATGTACAGGGTGATAGGAAAGTAGTTATGGAATGTGCTGCTACCAGTCCAGTTCACCACCACTGGGAAGTTTATTTGGAA
Source organism: Tadarida brasiliensis (assembly GCA_030848825.1). Classification (NCBI taxonomy): domain Eukaryota; kingdom Metazoa; phylum Chordata; class Mammalia; order Chiroptera; family Molossidae; genus Tadarida; species Tadarida brasiliensis. Next base: position 70,103,548 of record CM061260.1, read on the forward strand.
ATGGTGGCTGTAGATACAAGTTACCCCAAAGATAATGATTGACCCAGAATCAAAACCACCAAATTCAAAGGAAGTCCTTGTAGAGCCTGCTCTACTCCCATCCATTGCCCTGGGAAGAGATACAGCCTTCAAAAGAAGGCTGAAGAAAGAGTGCTTTAAAATGCAAAAGAAAGGGGAGTTGGTGGTGGTTAGTGTGTGTGTGTGTATGTGTGTGTGTGTGTGTGTTAGTTGGGTGGAGGTGGTTATTTGATAGGTCTCCCTGCAAAGACTGGAACATACAGCACAGCTCTAGAATCACACCATGAGTATATTTTGCTGAGCACAGCCCTAGAATTACAGGGCTATGTGGACACACAGCAGCTATGCTCAAAGGGAGCAAAGATTCTCCCACTTGCCACCCCCAATTTCCCTCCATGGTTGGCAATTTGTGGGACTTTGTAATTTCCTTGTGGCTCCAGAAAACCTTAGATGTTTGTTGGCAGTGTACATTTATTCACCAGCTTCAACAGGTCACTTGGCCAACCAAAGGGACAGAGAGACACCAGGGGATGCTCATTGACGTCTACCTGGGCTGAAAGGCAGAAGTGGCTATAGCTTCCTGGAGTCAACTGAAACCATTGATCTGAGGAAAAAAATTGTTGTCCCAGACCAGCCAATTTTCACCAGCTAGTCAATGTCAGGTGCTGATCCAGGACCAGACTATCTGAGGCACTCCTCTTTGTCCTCTCCTGGGCAGTTGGTACCAAACTGGCTTGGAGAAGAAGAGAAAGAAGCATTTGTGTGAATTGGATTGTTGTTGAGATAATAACTTTGAATTTGGCTGGATAAGAGTAAGTGTCTGAAAATGACTGGATTCATTTTCTGTTATCATCACAAATGGGACTTGGAATCTCAAGATTCATGTAAAATTATGAAACAAATTATGTTTTTAAACTTCTGAGTTAAGCGGCAGTTCTAATGGAGAAACATCATACCAGATTGTACAGGATGGAGAAAGTAATCCAAGACAAAAGATAGGAGGGAATAATTATCCCAAGCAATTGAATGAAATTGAAGCTAACATCAAGAAGTTAATGTGCAGAGAATGTGACTCAGAGGATGGGGTGATTGAATCTTCTGAAAAAGTAGCAGCAATTGACTCTTTCTTCAAACCCACCAACAACTGGCTGTTTTGCTGATCTCTTTGGGAACTAATAATAAAGGAGCCAAAGAAATCTGGAAAGTATTGCTGGGGACTTTGAAGTCCAGGCTACAAGCTGAAGCATTTGGAAGAGAGAAAGGCATTGGGAAAGTGAACCATTGGCCACAGAAATGGTTTTAAAATGTTTTAGCCCATGGTTTTTCATGCCAAAACATCTGAGCCTTGGCAAGGGATGAAATGCAACCCATGAGAAGAGGAAAACTGTGTTTGACAGGAGAATTCATAACCTGTCTAAAAGGAATTTAACTTAAAATATGAATGGGGGGGGAAGCACAGATAGAGCTCTGAAAGTTTCGTGATTGACTGATAGGACATTGGAGAAACCATAACCAAGTGTTTAGTTAACAAGAAAATATCAGGGAAGAGAATCAACAATTAAATTTATAGCCCTGCCTTACTTTGTATCCTAATGCAGAGAGAATGGGTATAAACTAATAGAACTTGACATTTAACACAAGATGGTCAATGCAATTTCGTGAAGACAAAGAGGGAGGGGCTTATGATTGTGATGTGCACTGTGGAATGTAATAACTGAGACTGCTCCAGCTGCTGCAGCCACGCTGGAAAACAAAGCGACAGCTCTTAGTCAGATTTACTACATGTTTGTCAAAAAACCAGCGATTTGGATTTGGGGTATACATCTCAGAGAATCTTACACAGGTTTATAAAGATGTATTGCAGCTATTTGGGTGGTGATAGGGAATTTGAGGCAATCAGTATGTCCATCAGAGGAAAGTGGATAACCCAAATGTGGTAGATGAATACATTAGAACATCATGCAACAGTTAGAGACTGGACATAGGTACAATAATCTATGAAGCTAAAAAAGTTGGTGCTGTGTGAAAAAAGCCAGGATGAGACACATAAGACAATATCAATTATGTATTCAAAAAATACATGAACGTGAAAAAATCATAAACTTTTTAAAAGTATATTTACAAACATACACACGCAAATCCATTAAATATGTGAGAGCAATTGCCCATGTGAGGAGATTGGGGTATGGTGATTAAAAAAAAAAAAAAAAAAAAACTTGGACAGACTAATATAATAAGGTCATAAATTAATGAGTTTAAACTATAGGGGAGCCCAGCCGGTGTGGCTCAGTAGTTGAGTGTTGACCTATGCACCAAGAGGTCACTGGTTCGATTCCTGGTCAGGGCACATGCCCAGGTTGTGAGCCAAATCCCCAGTGAGGGGCATGCAGGAGGCGGCCAATCGGTGTTCTCTCTCACTGATGTTTCTATCTCTCCCTCTCCCTTCCTCTCTCTCTAAAAATCAGTAAAGAAAAAAATATTAAAACTAAACTATAGGGGAGAAGGAGAGAAAAGAAAGGAGGAAGAGGAGGAGGAGGAGAGAGAGACTCAGATGTAATAGAAGGGGAGCAATAGCATCTCTGCAGAGCAGAAAGGACAGAATAATACTTGTAGAGAAGTTCATGTGTATGTCTTTGTCTATGACCAAATCCTGTATCATGTTTTATGAATAACGTGAATAAAGACATAAAGGGAAGAATACTCCTCAACTTTCTATGACACAAATCTGAGATGAGTTGTTACTCTGATGGATAATGGAAATCAGGAATAACATCTTGGGAGTAGCCAGAGAAACAGTGGCATCTAAGCTCGGTGCCACTATCTTCCTCTGATAGTAATGTATAAGATACTTTTGCTGGAGAGAAAGAATCTGGCGGCAGGATGCCAGACTTTCAGAGAAAATGGGGCTGCATCTCGGTCTATGGGCCATTATTGACTCAGTGTTTGCCACTGTGATGGAAGGTGCTCAGGAAGAGTCCTCCACAGGATCTGAGATGCTTTGACACCCACAATTTTTTTCTTATTGGAAACATAGAACTTAATATGATATCATTATTAGCTATTTTTCTAAAGCAATATTATTAATAAGCAGTGTTATCAAATTCATTGTGGGCCTGATAGTATTATAAATTCTTTGCATCTAGTACTTCTTTTTATTGTCATAATCACCATATGAAGTAGATACTACCATTATCTTACCTTTAAGGTAAGGAAACTGAAGATAAATGAAGAAACTTGTCCAAGGTCACACAACAATAAGTGGTAGAACCAAAATTCATACCCAAACTCTCTAACTCCAAAATCCATTCTTCTAATCATTACACTCCAAGCGTTTGAGAGTTGTGCTGCATATTGTACCAAGGAGAGAGAACATGTAATATTGGCAAATTCTTTATTAAAAGGTCCTTTTGGCTTATAAACACTGCTCGTTTGCTTGATTTTTGTATCTGAAAGAAGAAAAGAACTTGTTCATGGCATTCCAAAGTGGACATGAAAGTAGTGATTTGATGATACACAAAACACACCCTCTTTTGCAATCTGCCTCAGGTCACAGAGCAAGCAATGCCAGGCCTGGGGACCCTGGTGCCTTTGGAGAAATGAAGGACCCCACTTTCAGGCAGAAGGCAGGAAGCCATGTGAGTAATTGCTGGGATGGCTTGGCACTACACTTGATGGGTAATAAAGGCCACGTAAAATCTTATGGTTTTCCTCTCTTACTACACTGAAATTTCCATTTAATCATACTCCAAAGGATCAAGTATGATTTTGCCCAGAGAGGGAAGACAGTCTTAATTTTGCTTTAAAACACTGCTTCTTCAGATCTCTTGTTTTTTAAAGCTATGCTATATCTCTTCACTCAGTCAAGAAATTTTAATTCTTTAGTACCTTTTTCTCTACCTGTTTTCCCTTCCCTTCCCTTCCCTTCCCTTCCCTTCCCTTCCCTTCCCTTCCCTTCCCTTCCCTCCCCTCCCCTCCCCTCCCCTCCCCTTCCCTCCCCTCCCCTCCCCTCCCTTCCCTTCCCTTTTGTATTTTGTTTAGTTGTATGTTTACCTGACAGCCCCACTACATTTCAAGTTTTGTAAAGAAAAGGCATTATATTTTTCTCACATTTTCCATCCATCACTTGTCAATCTAGCTGAGTATTCTGCATACAGCATTTCATGATAAAGATTTGGTGAGTTATTGCATATATGCATGTATCTACTTAGCTGTGCTTACAAATTTGTTTCTTATTAAAAAGACCTAGGGAAAAGTCATTGACGGTAGCTATCAGCTGGTGTTATTTTACAACTCTGTCTGACCTTATTTTCCACTCTCTGGAAAATGTTACAGCAGAAGTCTGCTATATAGGACTGGAAATGAGTTCTCCTGTTACTATGACTTATCCACTGCTCAGAATAACTTACTTTCCCTTTTCATCCTCTTTCTCTATTCCTTTTCTCTCTCTCTCTCTCTTTTTTTTTCATTTAGTATACACTTCCAATAGTTTTTCCAAAGAAATAAAAGTTTTTGATAAAATGAATAAAATTTAACAATTTATTTTAGTAACATGTAGGTTATCAATAACTTTAATAAGGTATAGGTCTTTATGTGAATTTATTGGATACATTATTTTTCTTCAACCCAATGAATTATGCTAGATTTAATTGATTTTTATTGGCACAGAGATGTAATGTGGCCATCTTTAAGTTAGGGCAGGGGTTGGGTGGGTGCAGCTAAGTGTGGTTGGAGAGCTAGCCTTGGCTTCTGAGTTTGGTTTGGTGCCAGATGGTGGAAAGTTGAGAGTTTCTAGTTCTTTTCAATATGATTACATAGTAAGGAGAAAAATGTCCAGACTAGGCATCTGAGAAATAATTTCAGTCTATGTAATAAAAAACTCAAGAAGCATTTTGACTTTATTTGATTGTCATAAAGCAGGGAAAATTAAGGGGTATTTAAAAGTTTTTAATGCACTGACTAAAGCCAACTGCAATTTAGATGAAGAAGGTATGTATTTGTGTGTGTGTGTGTCTGTGTGTGTGTGTGTGTGTGTGTGTGTGTGTGTGTAGAGTGGGTGTGAACTAACCTGCATTGCAATACAAAAATCCTAGTGCTTCAAGTGGGATTCTAGACAATTCAGTAATCAACTTTGCAACATGTCTTTACATTCAGCCAGGATATTCTTTGAAATTCTTAGTAGTAAATGAAGGGCAACCTTCCCCCACCACCTCTCCCTGTTTCTGAAGCTCCAATATTTCTAACATTTATCTAAAGATTCTCCACTTCTCTATCGTCCAAAAAATGTTTTTCTGTCTTCCTTGCACTCCTGGCCATATTGCTGAAGTTCGTCTTTATGGAATACAATTAGGGCTGAACAGCCTCATGGCACTTTCTCATCATCCCAGCCTCATTCCCGCCCTGAACGTGCTCAACTTTTTCATGGATCATTGTAAAATGCTGATGTTTTTCTGGTGTTATCTGTTGAATATATCCACCTAGGAAATATAACATCTGGTGCTTTACTGCATTAACTTTTCATTCTGGGAGACCAATATAGAGTGGCGAGATTAACCATTAAAAAAATCTGTGATAATGGTGTGTCTTTGTCTCCAATACTGTCTAGAATGTTCTCCAAATCTCTGCATGTTTCTCTGAAGCTTATGGTATGTTTTCTGGGGTTTATACTCCTCAGGTAGATTGCACACTGCTTATTTGGTCTGCCCAGACCTCCTCTTCTTCCTGGGTACATCACTGAATTACATTTTCTAGCTTTCTCCCAATTAGGGGTGGCCATGTACTGAGCTCTGGTCAATAGAATTTGGGTGAAAGAAGTATAACCACTTTTTAGCCTGGCCTCTGAAAGCTTGGAGTGATCTTTTAAGCCTGTGTTCTCTACTGGAGATGATTTTTCCCTCCTTCACTCCACCCAAGGAACTTTTGGTAATGTCTGGAGATATTGTGGTTGTCACAACTGGAAGAATGCTACTGGAATCTAGTGGGTGGAGGCCAGGGATACTGCTAAATATGTTACAATGCACAAGACAGCAAACAAAAATAATCCAGCCCCCAATGTCAATAATGCTGAGGTTAGGAAACCCTGCTTTTTCTTACTCTGTCTCCTGACTAGATGCAGAAGATTCAAAAGAGGATTTAGAGAACCTAAAAGTTGTCCAAGCCACCAGATAAAAAGAGAGTAAGGCTGATTCTCTGTACAATGGCCTTCACTGAACATCTGGTTGCCTGTGACTTGAGAAAGGAATAAAGCTTTATCATATTATAAGAGATTTGAGAGCTGTTGGTAAAGCCATTTAAAAAGGTTTGACTAATATAAACTCAAAACTTGGACAAATTCCTTAATTTCTCCCCGTCTTAATTTCCCCATCTATTAAATGAAAATAATAATAGCACCTACCTTATTGAGCTACTGTGTGGACTGAATGAGTTTGTATTTGAATATACTTAGAATAGTGTCTACCTAACTGATTATTATATCCATGAAAATCTCTTTGCCTTGTGACCTATTCCGACAAAGGACTACTGAAAGTTCTGATAATAGCTTGTGGTGCTGCCCTTCTCAAAGAACCACTTATGTAATGGGTTCATTCAGCATTTTAGCCAAAACGGGAGACTAAAATGGAAGATCTCTGTAGGTTGTAAGCCATCTCTAGATAGTACCATTCAATAGAACTTTCTGCAATGATGGAAATGCTCAACGCGTATCCAGCATGGTAGCCACTAGCCACATGTACTATTGGAAACTTGAAACAGGGCTAGAACAACTGAGAAGCTGAAGTTTTTTGTTTGTTTGTTTATCCTTACCCAAGGACATTCCTCCATTTTTTGTTCAAATAGAGTGGGAGGGAGAGAGAGGAAGAGAAAGAGAGAAACATTGATGTGAAAGGGACACATCGAGTGGCTGCCTCCCGCACGACCAACCAGGGCCGGGGACAAATTGCAACCGAGGTACATGCCCTTAGCAAGAACCGAACCCGGTCTCTCTGGACCACAGGCTGATGCTCTAACCACTGAGCCAAACGGGCCAGGGCAAGAAGCTGAAGTTTTTATTAGATTTGACTTTAGTTATTTAAATTTAGTGGCCCTTGTGCCAGTGGCTACTGTATTGGACAATAAAGCTGTAGAATACATGTTCCATGAGAACAGAGTGTTGTTCTGATTTGTTCATTGTTGTATCCTCAGTGCTTAGAACTGTTCCTGGGACATATAGCTGATCATTTAATACATTGTGAATGAATTTTAGTCCATGGAGAAGGTTGCTTTCAGGGGACCCATGTATCTACATAATGTAATAACAGTAAAATTAGTATGTATAGCTTCATTAAACCGGTCATTTGTTGCTCCACTTCCTCATGGAAGAGCTCCTTATCTCAGGTGGGTGTTACTTCACTGCTGTTCTGGGTTCCTAGGGTCACTCACAGGAGTATCTGCATAGCTAAATAAAACTGTGATCACCTTGACTTCATTGCCGCCTCTTTTTAAAAATTCACCTTTATTGTTGAAAGTATTACAGATGTCCCTCCCTTTTCCCCCCACTGACCCTCCTCCCAGCTCCTGCCCTGCCCCTTCACCACACTGTTGTCTGTGTCCATTGGTTATGCATATATGTGTATAAGTTCTCCCCCACCACCGAAGGTCACATTTTTATTTTATTATTTATTTTTATTTTTTTTATTGTTGAAAGTATTACAGATGTCTCCCTTTTTTCCCCATTGACCCCCTCCTTCCTGCTCCCACCCCCCTTCTGCCTTCCCCAGCCTAGTGTCCCTGTTGATTGGTTGTGCATATATGCATATAAGTTCTTTGGTTTATCTCTTTCCATCCCACCTTCCCTCTGAGGTTTGCCAGTCTGTTCCCCACTTCCATGTCTCTGGGTTTATTTTGTTAGTTTATTTCATTCATTAGATTCCACAAATAAGTGAGATCATGTGATACTTGTCTTTCTCTGACTGGCTTATTTTGCTTAGCATAATACTCTCCAGGTCCCTCCATGTCCTCTCAAAGGGTAAGAGATCTTTCTCTCTTACAGCTGTATAGTATTCCATTGTGTATATGTACCACAACTTTTTTATCCACCCATCTACTGATGGGCACTTGGGCTGTTTCCAGATTTTAGCTATTGTAAATAGTGCTGCTACGAACATAGGGGTACATATATTCTTTCTGATTGCTGTTTCAGGCTTCTTAGAATATATTCCTAGAAGTGGGATCACTGAATCAAATGGCAGTTCAATTTTTAATTTTTTGAGGAAACACCATATTGTTTTCCACAGTGGCTGTACCAGTCGGCATTCCCACCAGCAGTGTACTAGAGTACCTTTTTCTCCACATCCTCATCAGCACTTGTTGTTTGTTGATTTGTTGATGGCAGCCATTCTGGCAGGTGTGAGGTAAAAAAAAAATTCTGTACATCAAAAGAAACCAGCATCAAAATGAAAATGGAACCCACTGTATGAGGAAACATATTTGCCAATGATATATCAGATAAGGGGCTAATTTCCAAAATATATAAAGTACTCATACAAATCAACAAAAGAAAGTCAAACAATCCAATTAAAAAATGGGCAGAGGCCCAGCTGGTGTGGCTCATGACTGATCATAGTGCCATGGACTGAGAGGTTCTGGTTTGATTCCCAGTCAGGGCACATGCCCAGGTTGTGGGCTCAATCCCCAGTAGGAGGCAGCTGATAGATGTGTTTCTCTCACATCAATGTTTCTCTCTCTAAAAATATCAATGAAAACATGTTTTTTTAAAAAATGAGCAGAGGATCTGAATAGACACTTCTTCAAAGAGAACATACAAATGATCAAGAGACATGAAAAAAATGCTGAAAGTCACTAATCATCAGAAAGATGAAAATGAAAATGACTATGAGGTGTTCTCATACCTGCCAGAATTGCTGCCTCTTGTGCAAGCTCCATCTTTCCATAGACCCATCTGGGGTAGGTACCACTGACCTGCTTTCTTCCCCTGCTGCACCTTGACACTTCTGAGAGAATAAAGGAGACCTCTTTTAACATTAATGTAAGAAAAACATGGAGAACACGGTGACTACTTCAGTCTGAGCCTTCCTGATTTAGCCTGAGCAAAGTCTCTAAAGTCAGCGAGCCTAAATACAAATCAAGACTATGGCCACTTGTCTATAACAGGGAGGAAGCAGAGGAGGGAGGAGCTTTGCAACCTAGGGGCACAGTGTGGTCATGTAGAAACCTCAGAGACTTGGGTTAATGTGAGAAAGAAATAAAGACACTGGTAAGACCTTAATATATAGCCAGTTCATGTCTAGGCTGCCTAGCCAGTTCTGTAAGTAAGTGTTCCCACATTTTTCTCTTCATGTTTAGAGCTATGTTGACTTCTCAGTTTGCTATTGAGAATGCTATGAAAGACTGTGGCTATGTGCTTTAAGGAAAACTAGCAGTACCTGCTGATTTCCAAATGTAGATGTAAGCTATAAATAGACTGCTTCAGAGAGAAATCCAATACTTCTCATCCAACCAGGGAAATCCAGGGTATGTAGGCAGGATTCAGCTGCCTAGTTCCATAGAAAGTAGGTGTGGAGAGGTTGGTCCTTAGGAAGAGAACGCAAATTGACAAAGCTGGATCTGTTCTGTATCAGGCTTTTGGTCCAATATTTCTATTGTTCTGGTGATTCTCCCTACAATCATGGGCCTCAGTACCCATCCATGAGCTCATATGGGTGTGCCTGCTCCACCCAACCATGACATCAATGCTTTCTTTCTCCCTTGGAGACTAAGTTCTCCCTGGTAGTAGCTCCTTATCTCAGCAGCTTTTACCCAACCCCAAGCTTTCCTGGCAACTCTTCTCAAGGGTCCTGAAATAAAAAAAATTTGTGTTCACCTAAGGACATGTGTGATGGGGGCTGAGAGCTTTATTTGTACCAAGGGAAACAAATCCTGAGACTGTGCCATTTAGACCTTAGTTATGCTTTCAAATCTCCTGGAAACTTAAGAAACTACACATGCCCAGGCTCCATCTTGAGATTGGGGTCCATTGGTCTAATGTGCAGCCAGGATGAGACTGCTGTTGTAAACCCTCCTTTATAAATTTAGACAGACAACCTAGAATCACCCAGCATTTGACAAAAAACAGCATGGGGGATATAAAAAACAGGAGATCCAAACACTGAGAAACAGACAACTTTAGGAAAAGATAAGAAATTTAAAAGTATGTTCAATACATTTGGGAATTCTGAGAGGTTATCACATTGATGAAATAAGTGAGGCTGTTGCAAAGAAGAGAAAAAACATTTGCACATAGCATCTAGGGCCCTTTTAAAAATGTTTTCTTCCCCAGGGTAAACACCCCTAATTCCTCTACCACAGGATTTTTCAAACTTATCACTGATATTTTAGGTCAGATAGTCTTGTGCCTTGTAGGATGTTTAGAAATATCCTGGCTTCTACCCACCAGATGTCAGTGGCATGGCCCTCTTTCAGTTGTGACAACTAAAAGAGGCTCTAGATATTGTCAACATCCTTAAGGGGGGGTGCAAAATTGCTCCCTTGTTGAGAACCACTGTTCTACTCCAAGGCAAGGACAGTGGTATTTAAGAAAAAGTATCCTAGCCTGGCTGGTGTGACTCAGTGTATTGAGTGTCCTCCCTAACTGGGACTGAGTGGTCCCAGTTTGATTCCCAATCAGGGCACATGCCCAGGTTTCAGACTTGATCCCCAGTGGGGGGCGTGCAGGAGACAGCTGATTGATGTTTCTCTTTCATATTGATATTTCTATCTCTCTCTCCCTTCCTCTTTCTCTAAAAAATCAATAAAAACATATTAAAAAAATACAAAAACAAGAAAAAGTATCCCAAAGAGAAGGGCCAGTTGGTCAGTTCACTAGAAAATCCTGTGTTGAATGAGTTTGCCAACAAAAATCGTGGAGAGGTTGGTTTTGTTTTAAGTTGTGCTCCTCAATTATATCATTTAAATGTAGACATAAAGGACTTTCTAACAGTGAAAACAAGAATAAACATTTAGTGATGGTCAGAAACTGACCTAGCATTTTTTTCTGAATTATCTCATTTAATACAACAGAAAGAAAACAATAAATTGAATATTATAATTATCATTTTACATAGGGGGAAAGTGTAGCACGGAGCTGTCAAGAAACTTGTCCAAGGTCAGGCAGCTAATAAGTAATGGAACTCCAAAGAAAGACCCGGTGGTTTGACGGCAGACTTTGTGCACACTTCACTGGTCTTCCTTTCTGCTAGATGATTCTAATAGAAGGACTACCTGGCCCCGGAACGCGATGGTACAAGTGAAATTAAAGTTGTTGGTCTTCTTTTGCTCTCCAACCACATCAGTACTCTATTGACTACCCTATGCGTGCCTTGGGAAGCCTTTTATATGAATGAGGAGAAATGTGTAGGGAAAGCCTGGAGCAGAAGCCATCTTCACACCATCCTTGGACTATTTTCCCTTTAAGAAAGGGCAACCAGACCTTTCTGATCATCAAAAGTCTGTTCAGTGACAGCGAAACCCATGCAAAGAAGATGGCCTATAGTCGCACAGACATAGATCCAAAGTGTAGTGTGACCAGGGAACTTTTATTTCTGACCTTCAGCTTCTTCGTCTGCACATTAGAGATCATAGAGACTAAACCAGGCAATGAGTCTGGTGCATGTAGATATTCAATTTAATAGCTGTTTTAGTGGCTCAAAAGGCCTTCCTTGCTAATTTACCTTGAAATTAATTAAACCCATGGTTCTCAGTGCTCCTGCTTTGAACCCTGGCTTGAGTGTTGACTTCTATTTGCAGTTTGTTCTTGGCTTCAGCATCTGTTCTCTGTTTTATGTGTTTAACTTAATCACTTGCCTCTTCTGCTCAACTCACATATGGGGCACTTATGTCCTGGGTCTTCCTGTTCCCATGTGACATCAGATCTAGCTTGCCCTGTGTTTTTATTTTTGGTACCTGGACCTGTGTGTGGTAAGGCTGCCTCTGAGCTAGAGCAATTAGGAGTCAAAGAAGCAGGAAAGAGAAAGTATAAGTAATGCTTGCTAAAAGAGCTCAAGAAAGAATAGCTACAGAATTAAAGAGCCACAAAAAAGAAGTAGAAAAGCCACTAGTGGCTAGCAACAAAAGTTGGACAATGTGGTATGAAAAAAGCCAAGGGTCTTTTTCTTCTGGCATCTATGTGACTGTCTGCTCTCAACTGCTCATGACTTAGCGACACCTCCATAGGCCAGAGAACTTGCAGTGAGTAAGGAATCTGCATGGAAGGAATGAAGAAATCCTTTGAAGCATGTTGAGTTGCTGTTGTCAAAGAGTAAACTGCTTGCCTGCTGTGGGCAGCAGCCCACAAAGCCTTGGAGATGTGTGTTTGTAAAGCAAATGCTAGCTTTTTGTGGGTTTGAAAGCTGCCAGGAACAAATTCTTTTCTCCTTTTGTGCTAGGCCTCTTGCCAATACTAACAAACAATTTTAGTTCTTTAAAACAAAACATAACACCTACTTCAGGTTGGCCTTGTAATTTTCCAACACTATCTGCAGAACAGAAAACACTTCCATGTGATACTTCCTCTTTCTCCTCAAAACTGAAGGCTTTGAAACTCAAGGCTAAGAATGTCCCCTTTGATAGACCATCCTTGGTAAGAAGAGGCCAGGACATGGTGCAGCAGTTAGGGACACTTTAGACCCAGGAGTAACAGGTGGTATGTGAGTGATCAACACACTGCCTGTCCCCACATAGCTGGGTGCAGACCATTTATTTTGTTTACCTGAAACACAAACCTAATCTTTTTAATTTGCAATACATTTTCACAGAAATGAGGGGAAAACACTTTGATGCTTTTAAAGCAGATTGTCCCTTTCAAGTCCAAAAATGTAAGGAAATAGAGTTTCCTAGCCCTCTCTGTTCTCATGACGCCTATGAATGTTGCCTTTGAGGGAAGGAAAACCTGGAGGTAGAGGGAGAGGGGAATCAGGGAAACAGAGGGTGGAGTGCTATACACATCTAAGCATAAGCATCTGCTTATTGACTATGATCTGTTTGTTTTTTTTTTTTTTTGGTTAATCCTCACCCAAAGATATTTTTCCGTTGATTTTTAGCGAGAGTGGAAGGGGGAGAGAGACAGAGACAGAGAAGGAGTGAGAAACATTGATGTGAGAGAGTCACATTGATTGGTTACCTCCTGGACATGCCCCAACTGGGACCAGGGATCGAACCTGCAACCCAGGTATGTGCCTTTGACCAGGAATCGAACTTGAGACCCTTTGGTGTGCGGGCCAATGCTCTAACCACTGAGCCACGCTGTCCAGGGCTATTGACCATGATCTTTTACATTCTACCTAGAATGAGTCACAAAATAGTTCCTGGCAAATCCTGAGAGAAGCCTTTATGTTTCATTTTGGGTGGGTTCAGCTTGCTAGAATTCCCGGCACAGCCAGTCCTCAGAGAAAGAAGCACACCGAACTCACATGCTCTGGACTTGACCCCAGCCTGGTTCCTAGTTCTGACCTTCCCAGAAGTCTGGTCTCTTGGCTCCTGTTTTCCACTGAGCTTCCACTTTCAGCATTCGTTTGACTAGACCTGTTACCACATTCAATTTCACCTACTCATAATACTCTTTCTACAAGTTTCCTTGTGATGGAAGATGCAGGGGTCAAGGATTAGAAACTGGTGGGTAGATGAAGCAGAAAAAACTTATGACTTTATTCATTCAACAAATATTTATTATCTACCTTGTGCCAGGAGCTAGGACTTTAGGGGTCCATGAGATAGTCACCAGCTGAGCTTGAGGGAACTTGCTCTTATATGCCGATGGGTTCCACTTAGCACCACATGACAAGTATCACCTAGTGAGCCCTTGCTCCAAGCCAGGCACTGCACAAATACCTTTCTTCTATGAAATACCCACAGTAGCCATGCAAGGAGTAAATCTGTCAGTTCTGTTTTGCAAGGTGAAACTCAAGAGTTTGAGTAACTTGCCCAGGCTCATAGAGCTAGTAATGGGCGAAGCTAGGATTTTACTCAAACTCTCTCCTGTCCCAGTGTCCTTAATTTCCGTGCTGCATTTTGCTAGTATGGAATCACAGATACTTCCTCGCACGTTGCCACACTTAAATGTTTGTAGAATTGAACTGTGTGTTCAGCGAAGTGCTGCAGGTTTAGCCTCGTGAGTGAGGGGAAGGTGGTGACACAGGTGATGATAATTTGATGGATTACACATGGCCTGATGTTCTGCCTTGGGGATTAACTGTGGGAGGTGACTAATTACTCTCTTTTTCAGTTCACTTTCAGAGAGGGCATAACTCTGAGGTATGGATGGAGGTTCACCTACAGGCCTGAACATCTTAATGAGAATTGGTTTTGTCAGGCCCCACTCCAACCCCCCCCCCCCCGGAAGAGGATTTTAAGAGTGTTTGGAATGTTTTAAGGATCAATGAGTCCCCTATTGCCACTTGAACCCTAGAGCTGGACCTAGGATGGTTAAAGGGGTGTTTTACTTGAAACTAACTACCCTTCTGGGATCTTATGTTTGGCGAGGTATCTATCTCAGATTAAAGCATATCCTCTGGCTGTTACTCAGCCTTTCTGAGAAACTCTCCATCCATCCGAGCTTGCAGTAATCTTGTTTGCCTGGCTGAATTGCCAATCAAAACAACATTACCCTCTCAGGTCCAACACATTTTCCTTAGCATGGTGGAGTCAGTCCCCACTGATATCACATAGAAGGTTTTGAGAACTGCAATTATAGTCCACAAGCTACATGAGAGACTACCACAGGGAATCTGCCTTCTCCCCGTGTTAGGAATTCTCTACTGTCGAAGGAAAGGCACATCCCAGTAAAGCAAATACCTGGGCAATTGGTTTCAAAGTCCCAGCCATTTTATTGTCCAAGTCTGCAAAAATAAGCATGGTCTCTTCTGGGACAGTGCCCTTATAATTCAGCTACTATCTAAACTCCAAAGCCCTAGAAGTGTCGTTTGGCTTGTGGCTCAACAGCGACACAGTTGCTATCAACCCCAGGCAGACGCAACTCTGGTCGGCAGCACAAAGCCCATTTTCACTGGGAAACTTCGGATAGTTTCATTGTTCGGTTCAGTAAAGCTCCATAAGAGAAGGGAAATGTCCATTTCAGACCTACAAGTTGATTTCTCTCCTGAGCAGACCTGAGGGTGGCAAAGGAGAGACACCTTAGTAATAGCAGCCACTTGTTTCGAGTCTGAGAACCATTTGCTTTTTTTTAATCCATAAAGAAGCAGGTAGCAAAAAGAATTAGATGAAGATCAGGTGGTGAAAGAATTAAGAATTCTCCAAGGAAATAAATTCTAAGTCTGACAATCTTTCAATCTATCCAAGAAATTTTATGTCTTACTAATTCTCCCTTTTGAAGGTTTGCATAGTAATAACTGATATTTACATAGTGCTTACTCTGTACCAGGCACTAGTCTAGTGCTTTTTAAAAAATTGTACATATATTGTCCTCCCATTCTCATCACCACTCTATGAAGTAGGTACTAGTTTTATTCCCACTTCAAAAATAAGTCAACTAAGTCATGGGGAGGATTAGTAAATTTCCCAAGTGTTCACAGTATGTTCAATTCAGACAGTCTAGCTCCAGAGGCATAAGATATTCCAGGAAGAAAACGAAAAGAATTTAAAGGCAGATAAGGTACTATTAGTCATTTCTTTCCTTCGACTTAGGTGGCCACGCTTCATATTCAAGTGACAAGAACCAAGCTACAGTGTTCCCACCAGCATACATATTCTGGCTCTGGAATTCAGCTCTCTGCCCCTTTGCTCTTACCACTCCCTCCCTGACCCGACAGGTTATTCTGTCAGCCAGCTGGTATCAGGGACTGATGGTGCTTGAAATGATGCTGAGGAGCGTTGCATATACCCACTTGTAAGAAAAGTCGCCATAAAGCAAAGCCCTCATTTGGGGCTTCTGGGTGGGTTGGATCAAGTCACGTTCTTTCCAGATCTGTTACAGAAACCCACACGTGGGCTCTGGTTAGCAGTATTTCATTTTCCAGAACTCAGCATGTGATTGCCAAATTTCTCCTCAAAGGTAACATTTTATGAAACACCAGATGTTCTTTAGGGTCTGACTAAAGTTAAGTGTAAAAATAGCTATGAATTCATAAGAATACAACCATAATCTCCTCAGTGAAGTTTTTTGTTTATTTTTTTTATCTCTGAGGTCACTGACTAATAACTGAGTTGATCAATGCAACCAGACAGAAAGTGAATATAATCAGCTATCATGAAAAGAGACGCTAGGTAGCTGAGCTAATTCAGGTTACAAAACAAATCTTTGTCATTAATTTGTGTTTCACTTTATGACTCAGTTTTTCCTATTTTAATAGTTTCTGTTTTATAAGCATTATTTCACATCATGGATTCATGGTGATTGCTTTCAGTTCTAAGATGTCTAAGTCTAAGAGTTAGACAAATGTTAGGACCACCAGGGCCGATCATCTCGTTTTGTGAATGAGAAGGCTGAGACCCAGTCAGGTTAAGGGGTTTCTCAAGTTCTTGTAGTGAGTAAGATAGTGGGAAATGATGCCTCAGGGCTCTCTTGGTAATTAAAGAGTTCAGCTTCCACCAACCAAAACTGGTGCTGGGGCAGTCAGAAGACAGAGGCTATTGAACAGCCTTTAACCCTTCTCCAATCCCTGTGGTAGGTACCCTGTTATGAACACTGGGAGTCACACTGATGATTCTGGAAGCAGAAGGGTGAGGCAAGGTGGAATATAGGTCTATTCTTTGTAGAGTGACTGCCTCCAGAAGTTTTCTGCCTCCTTTGCATTTTTCAGTCCTTAACTTCAGGTTATTTTTCACCTAATGCTTTCAGCCATTGGGATGCCTGCACTATGCCCTCCTCAAAAACAGGAGATAGTTTTAGGCTTACAATTATAAAGCCTTCACAGTCTTGGTGACAGCAAAATAGATTTTTACTCTTTTTTCATAGTCATTTTTAAAGAACAGCTTATTTTTACTTGAAAGCAGTTAAGGGGTCTAAATGGCATCTATAATTGCTTATGTTCTGTAATTATCTTGTCCTATGTAGGATACAGTCACAATGTATGTGTGTATTTATTTGTATTTATAAAAATATGTTTCTGAATCTAAGAAAGAAGTAGGATGAGATTTATTTTTATGTCTCAGAGTTTGAACTAGAGTTGGCTTGAATTAAATGCTGATTGAAACAGTTGAATTTAGTGATAAACAATAGTCTATATGTAGATGTAGAGATTTGTGTTTCTTTGAAATCTTGTTCCACTTTAGTTACAAGATATGCATAAGAGAGAGTTATATATGATATCAATTCCCTCAACTCAACATTTCATATGAAGTTAAACTTTTAAAGAAACATTTCATTAATGTTCTTGGTTCTTTGAGTCAGGGAAATACTGTGAGTCAAACACAATCATAATTAAGGCATCCTCCTTCACATAGTGGTAGCTGCTAAAAGAACACAATGAAAGAAAAAGGAGGTCTTTTTATTTGTGGCAAATATCACAGGATCCTGAGAAGCTGGGTTTAAATTTCCTATTTCCAAGCTGTAAAAACAGAACTTCTACGAGTTTCTTTGACCTGACCATGATCATACGGCATGCCTAAGGAGGAACCTGCATACCATTCTGGGTACCAGTGTGTTCTAGTTACCTAGTTTACTTCCCTTGTATTTGCAGAAGTCAATTTGGCCTCAACTTCACTGGCTTACCTATTTCCTTGGATAAACAACCCCAACCTGAGCTCTGAATCATACTTGCCTCAGAATATTGGAGTGCATAGTCTCTGGCCTCCTCTATCTAAGGTCCTCAAAGAATAAGGAGAAAACACCCTGAAACATCCTAATGAGTTGGCAGAGACCATGCAGTATGACCCCATTGTGAGGGTGAATTTCATTGACTCTTCTGAGGAAAGGGGATGTTTTATTGTTCTAATTTCAACATAGTCGGTGAGGAGGGTGTTGGCTGGATGCCAGATAAGGAAATGAAACCTGTAATGAAGAAAAAAACCCCACATCAGAAATCCAACCACATCTATCCTAATAGTCATCTGAATTTTGTGAAACAGCCCTTATGAAGTAACTGGATAAGTTTGAACGTTACGTTCATATCCACCTAGCGCACTCATGTGCCTGGGATCAGAATGCCTTTCAGCTCCACCAGCAGAGAAATAAGGGCATTCCAAACTTTATTCCAGCCAAATGACTTGTGGTCTGAGCCAGGAAGAAACCCAGATAGGAAAGCTAAGCCTGGTCCTCATCAGCTACATGCTGCCTACAGAAACCAACTTAGCTTCAAAGAAACTCCAAACAGCCAAGAGTAAAACTTGACAGAAGCCAGAGGGTTAGCTCAGCAACCTTAACTTAGACCTGGCTTGGAGGGTGTATCTAGATCAATAAATTTAAAATGATTGAAATAATATAAAATATGTTCTCTGACTATAGTGGAATGTAATTAGAAATTAGTAACAGTAAAATAATTTGGAAATTCCTAAACATGTAGAAATTAAACAACGTACTCCTAAATAAACAATGGATCAAAAACTACCAAAACTGACTCAAGAAGAAAAAAAATCTGAACCAATCTGTAACAAGTAAAGAGATTGAGTCAATAATTAAAAACCTTCCAACAAAGAAAAGCTTAAAAAATTAAAACCATCGAACAAAGATGGCTTCACTAGTGAATTCTACTAAAGATTTAAAGAAAAATTAACAACAATCCTCCCAAACTCTCTCAATAGAGGAGGAGGGAATACTTCTCAACTCATTCTATAATACGAAAACCAGAAAAAGACATTATTAATAAAGAAAGAATTAAAGAAAACTATAGAACAATATCCCCCAAAAATATAGATGCAAAAATTCTAAACAAATTTTTAGCAAAATGAATGTAACAATATTTAAAAGAGAAAATATGTTATAACCAAGTTGTATTTATATCATGAGTGTAATGCTGGCTTAATACTCAATCAACATAATTAACCATGTTAACAACTAAAAATGGAAAACAAACTGTGAAGTAACAATTGGATATCTTTATGCAAAACAAAATAAAACAGCAAAATAAATTTGATCCATATCTCACATTAACTCAAGATAGATCATAGGCCTAAATATCAGACCAAAACTATAAAATTTCTAGATAAAACAGGGAAAAATCTTTGGTACCTTGGGTTAGACAAAAATTTATTTTATCCAACACAAAATCCACTATCCATAAAAGAAAAAGAAGCCCTGGCTGGGTGGCTTGGTTGGTTGGAGCACTGTCCTAGGCACCAGAAAGTAGCAGGTTCGATTCCCAGTCAGGCATGTATGGGAGGCAACAACAAATGGATGTCTCTCTCTCTCTCTCTCTCTCTCTCTCTCTCTCTCTCTCTCTCCCTAAAACTAATAAAATATCCTTGGGTGAGGATTGAAAAAAAAAAAGGCAAACTGAAGTTAATGAAAATTAAAAATTTCTGCTCTTTGAAAAACACTGTTA
Organism: Tadarida brasiliensis; assembly: GCA_030848825.1. Lineage (NCBI taxonomy): Eukaryota > Metazoa > Chordata > Mammalia > Chiroptera > Molossidae > Tadarida > Tadarida brasiliensis. The sequence goes on from CM061260.1 coordinate 70,123,026, forward strand.
AGAGAGTAAGTGGTCAAGCTAAAAGACTTCTATGTAGAATATATGAAGAATTCTCAAAAGTCAATAATATAAAAACCAACTACTCATTTTTTTTAATGGGCAAAATACTTGAACAGATATGTTGCTTCATCAAAGAAGATAGATTAAAGGTAAGTAAATAACAATGCACTCAACATTGTTAGTCATTAGGAAAATGCAAATAAAATCATAATGAGATAACACTACACACCTATTAGAATGGCTAAAATTAAAAAGACTGACCACATTGCCCTGGCCAGTTTGGCTCAGCAGTTAGAATGTTGGTCCACAGACTGAAGGGTTGAGGGTTTGATCCCTGGCCCCGGTTGGGGTCAGGTCAGGGTCATACAGGAGGCATCCAGTCAATGTGTCTCTCTCACATTGTTACATCAATGTTTCTCTCTTGCCCTCCCTCCCTTCCACTCAATCTAAAAAATCACTGGAATAATATCCTCAGGGGAGAATTAACAACAACAAAAGACTAATCATATCAAGTGTTGATGAGAATGTAGAGAAGCTGCTAGTGGGAATGTAAAAATGACACAGCTACTTTGGAAAACAGTTTGGCAGTTTCTTAAAAAGTTACAGGTGTATCTACTCTACAGTCTCATCATTTTTCTCTCAGATATTTAGAGAAACAAAAACATATGTCCACACAAAGACTTGTATATACATACACACAGCAGCTATATTTGTCGCAACTCAAATCTCAAAACCACCCAAATATCTATCAACAGGTGAATAGATAAACTGTGCTATAACCATACAAGGGAATACTACTTGCTCAGCAACAAAAAAGAATGAATTATTGATAAATGCAGCAACATGGATGGATATTAAAATAATCACCAACTGAAAGAAGGTAGACCAAAGAACACATATTGTATGATTTTGTTTATATAAAATTTTAGAAAATATACACTAATCTGTAGTGACGGAAAGCAAACTTTGCTGGTAACAGAGAGTGGAGGGGAGCATGAGTACTGAGGGGTCACTAAAGGCCACAGGGAGCTTTTTGGGGTGATGTATATGTTTACTCTCTTGATTTTGATGATGGTTTATGGGTGTATATAATCTCAAATCACATATATATATATATGTGTGTGTGTATTTGAGGATTATATTCTCAAAATTCATCAGATTGTATACTTTATATATATGCAGTTTATCATCTGTGAAATATACCTCAAAACAAAAGTTTTAAAAATAACAGAGAAGAGAATTCCAAAATGGCGGCAGAGTGAATGGAAGCTACACAGACCATCTCCCAGGACCAAACTGGAAATACAACTAAAATAAAGACAAATCATTGGGAAAAAACAACGGAAAAGCAGCTTTCAAGGACCATACAACCAGGGACACTGAATAGATCCTGGTAGGATTGTGGAGGTGCGAGAGGGGGGCTGGGAGCCAACGGACAGCAGCGGTCTTAGCTGTGAGGACCGCCCTCAGGGTGAAAGCCCAAGCCAGCTCCACAGCACAGAGGGCCAGGGCAGAGTGCTAAAATAGCCACAGCCACTGAACTTGGGCTCTGGCAGAGGGAGAGCGGACTGGACTGGAACTGTGTGGGGACACTTGGGATTTGGAGGGTGCTCAGAGCTAATGCTGAGTTGCGACCACACAGGATGATGGCCATCTTACTCCTTCCCAGGAGATTCAGCCACACCCAGGTGGGCCATTGAAATGCAAATTGAGGCTCATTAACTACCAGCATCTGCCCCACCCTAGGGAAATCCTCTCATGCTGAACACCTGAGGGAGGTTTTCATTCAACTGAGAACCCAAGGCTCTTCAAGTAACCAGGACTAATAGCCTCTAGGCAAAAAGCTAACTTAACCTTTTCTGGGTTTGTAAATCTACCCAGGAAAGTAAGACTCGACAGTGGTGTATTACGTGGGTCCTCCCACGCTCATCCAAACCCAGTACAGGGAGCCACAAACAGCAGAACACCAACATCCACAGGGAAAATTTGGCAGGCTCCAAAAACCACTGAGATAGCCAGAGTGGTGAAACAAAGAAACAGATGCCAAATGAAAGAACAAGAGACCTCCACCGAAGATGAGATAAATGAAATGGAGTTAAGCAAGTTAACAGAACTAGAATTCAGAGCCATGATCTTGAGGAATTTCAACAGCATGTGTAAGGACATCAACACCATGAGCAAAGACATAGAAATATTGAAAATAAACCAATGGGAAATGAAGAATGACATAGCAGAAATGAAGAACACATTGGAAGGACTAAACAGCAGAGTAGAAGAAGCTGAGGACCGGATCAGTGAATTAGAAGACAGGGTAGAAAAAAATCAACCAATCAGAAAACCAAAAGGAAAAAACAATGAAAAAACAGGAAGACAGCTTAAGAGAACTGTGGGACAACTGGAAACGTAATAATATTCACATCACAGGAGTCCCCGAAGAAGAAGAAAATAAGAAAGTAGAGAATATATTTGAAGAAATAGTGACAAAAAATTTCCCTAATTTGGTGAAGGAAGAAGGCATTCAAGTTCAAGAAGCACAGAGAGTCCCAAGTAAGAAGAACCCTAACAGGCCAACATCAAGACACATAGTAATTAAAATGCCAAAAATTAAAGACAAAGAGAGAATCCTAAAGGCAGCAAGAGATAAGCAGCAGGTTACCTACAAAGGAAACACCATCAGGCTATCAGCTGACTTCTCAGTAGAAACACTACAGACCAGAAGGGAATGGCATGAAATAATCAAGGTCATGAAAACCAAGGATCTGAACCCAAGACTACTCTACCCAGCAAGGCTATCATTCAAAATAGAAGGTCAAATAAAGAGCTTCTCAGACAAAAAAAGGCTAAGGGAATACATTAGCACCAAATCAGCACTGCAAGAAATGTTAAAAGGACTGCTGTAATTAGTAGAAGAAATAGAAAGGAAAACAGAACCACACTAAACAAAAATGACAATAAATAAGTACATATCAATAATCACCTTAAATGTAAATGGACTGAACGCACCGATCAAAAGACACAGAGTAGCAGATTGGATAAGACCCATATATATGTTGTTTACAAGACATCCACCTCACAACAAAAGATTCACATAGGCTGAAAGTGAAGGGATGGAAAAAATCTTCCAAGCAAACAGAAAGCAAAAAAAAGCTGGGGTAGCAATACTCATATCTGATAAAATAGATTTCAAAATGAAGGCCATAACTAGAGACAAAGAAGGTCACTACATAATATTAAAAGGATCTATCCAACAGGAAGATATAACCTTGGTAAACATATATGCACCCAATATAGGAGCACCAAAATACATTAAAAATCTTCTGGAGGACTTCAAAGGAGAAATTGACAGCAATACAATCATAGCAGGGGACTTCAACACCCCATTGACATCACTGGATAGATCCTCTAGACAAAAAATCAACAAGGAAACAGAGACTCTAAATGAAGCACTAGACCAAATGGATTTAATAGATATCTACAGAGAATTACACCCCAAAACTACAGAATTTATATTCAAGTACACATGGGACATTCTCAAAGATAGACCACATGTTAGGACACAAACAAAGTCCCTACAAGTTCAAGACGATTGAAATCATATCAAGCATCTTCTCAGATCACAATGGCATGAAATCAATTGCAACAAGAACATGCAAAGACATTTGAATACATGGAGGCTAAATAGCATGTTATTAAACAATGAATGGGTTACCGAGGAGATCAAGGAAAAAATACAAAACTCCCCAGAAACCAATGAAAAATGAACACACAACAACACAAAATCTATGGGATGCAGCAAAAGCAGTTCTGAGAGGGAAGTTCATAGCACTACAGGCCTACCTACCTCAAGAAACAAGAAAAATTTCTAATTGACTTTCTAACCTCACAACTTAAAGAACTAGAAAGCAAGCAAAAAGAAAACCCCAGAGCAAGTAGAAGGAAGGAAATAGTAAAGATCAGAGCAGAAATAAATGACATAGTGACCAGAAAAACAATTCAAGGAATCAATGAAACAAAGAGCTGTTTTTTTGAAAAGATAACAAGATTGATGGACCCTTAGCTAGACTCACCAAGAAACATAGAGAGAGAACCCAAATACACAAAATCAGAAACGAAAGAGGAGAAGTAACAACTGACACCACAGAAATACAAAGGATCATTAACAAATACTATGAACATTTATATGGCAACAAATTTGACAATCTAAGCGAAATGGACACATTTCTAGAAACACATAGTCTCTCAAAACTGGACCAGGAAGAGATAGAAAACTTGAACAGACCAATAACAACGAAGGAAATTGAAGATGCAATCAAGATTCTCCCAGCAAACAAAAGCCCAGGCCCGGATGGCTTCACGGGGGAGTTTTACTGAACATTCAAAGAAGAACTAACACCCATTCTTCTCAAATTATTTCTAAAAATTCAAGAAGAAGGAAGACTTCCAAACTCATTTTATGAGACCAGCATAATTCTAATTCCAAAACCAGAAAAAGACACTACAAAGAAAGAAAACTACAGGCCAATATCCCTGATCCACATAGATGCCAAAATCCTAAACAAAATACTAGCAAATTGGATCCAGCAATACATCAAAAAAATTATTCACCATGACCAAGTGGGATTCATCCCAGGGATGCAAGGCTGGTGCAATATTCGCAAATCAATAAATGTGATACACCACATAAACAAAATGAAAGATAAAAACCACATGGTCATATCAATAGATGCTGAAAAAGCATTTGACAAAATCCACCACCCATTTCTGATAAAAATGCTCAGCAATTTGGGAATAGAGGGATCATATCTTGATATAATAAAGGCCATATATGAAAGACCTACAGCCAACATCATACTCAATGGGCAAAAATTAAAAGCATTTCCCTTAAGAACAGGAACAAGACAGGGATGCCCACTTTCGCCACTCTTATTTAACATAGTACTGGAAGTCTTAGCCACAGCAATCAGACGTGAAGAAAAAATAAAAGGAATCCAAATTGGAAAGGAGGAAGTGAAACTGTCATTATTTGCAGATGACATGATATTATATATAGAAAACCCTAAAGACTCCATCAAAAATATACTAGACCTAATAAATGAATTTGGCAAAGTAGCAGGATACAAAATTAACATCAAGAAATCGATGGCATTCTTATACACCAATGATGAACTCACAGAAAGAGAAACTAAAAAAAAATCCCATTTACCATCGTGGTAAAAAAATTAAGATACCTAGGAATAAACTTAACCAAAGAAGTAAAGGATCTATTTGCAGAAAACTATAGGACATTGAAAAAAGAAATAAAGGAAGATATAAAAAAGTGGAAGCACATACCTTGTTCATGGATTGGAAGAATTAACATAATTAAAATGTCCATATTACCCAAAGCAATTTATAGATTCAATGCAATCCCCATCAAAATACCAGTGACATATTTCACAGAACTAGAACAAATACTCCAAAAGTTCATATGGAACCAAAAAAGACCCTGAATAGCCACAGCAATCTTGAAAAAGAAGGACAAAGGAGGTGGGATCACAATACCGGATATCAGCTTATACTACAAAGCTACTATAATCAAAACAGCCTGGTACTGGCACAAGAACAGGCATATAGACCAGTGGAACAGAACAGAGAATCCGGGAATTGACCCAAGACATTATGCTCAATTAGTATTTGACAAAGGTGGCAAGAGCATACAATGGAGCAAAGACAGCTTCTTTAATAAATGGTGTTGGGAAAATTGGACAGCTACATGCAAAAAAATGAAACTAGACCATCGACTTACACCATACACAAGAATAAACTCAAAATGGGTAAAAGACTTAAATGTGACATGTGAATCCATAAAAATCCTAGCAGAAAATGTAGGCAACAAAATTTCAGACATCATACGCAGCAGAATCTTCACTGATACATCACCTAAGGCAACAGAAACAAAGGAAAAAATGAACACATGGGACTACATCAAACTCAAAAGCTTCTGCACAGCAAAAGAAACAGCCATCAAAACGGATAGGGAACCCACTGTATGGGAGAGCATAATTGCCAATGATACATCAGATAAGAGGTTAATCTCCAAAATATATAGAGTGCTCATACAACTGAACAAAAGGAAGACAAAGAACCCAATTGAAAAATGGGCAGAGAGCCTAAATAGACACCTCTCCAAACAGGACATACAAATGGCTAAGAGACATATGAAGAAATGCTCAACATCATTAATCATCAGAGAGATGCAAATTGAAACAACTATGAGGTATCACCTCACACCTGTCAGAATGGCCGCCATCAACAAATCATCAAACAACAAGTGTTGGCGAGGGTGTGGAGAAAAGGGGACTCTAGTACACTGCTGGTGGGAATGCAGACTGGTGCAGCCACTGTGGAAAACACTATGGTGTTACCTCAAAAAATTAAAAATGGAATTGCTATTTGACCCAGTGATCCCACTTGTAGTAATTTACCCTAAGGAACCTGAAACACCAATCAGAAAGAATACATGTACTCCCATGTTCATAGCAGCACTATTTACAATAGCTAAGACCTGGAAACAGCCCAAGTGCCCATCAATGGATGAATGGATAAAAAAGCTGTGGTACATATACACAATAGAGTACTATGCAGCTGTAAGAAAGAAAGATATCTTATCCTTTGAGACGACACGGAGGGACCTCGAGAGTATTATCCTAAGCGAAACAAGCCAAGCAGAGAAAGACAAATATCACATGTTCTCACTCATTTGTGGAATATAATAAACATAACAGTCTGGGGAACCGGGTAGACCTAGAGATGTGAAAGTAGGGTACAGACTGACAACCCTCAGAAGAGGGGGTGGGGGGAGGGAAGAGATAAACCACAGAACTTATATGCATGTATGCATAACTGATGGACATGGACAGCAAAGCTGGGGAAGGGTTGGAGGGTCGGGGAGGAGGGTGTCAATGGGGAAAAAAGGAGAAACATCTGTAACAAAAATAAATTAATAAAAAATAAAAATAACAGAGAATTATGACTGTAGATTGAATAAAAGAAACCTAAATCCTGTGATGAAAAAATGGAAAGTTTTGGTTTTGTAGCTAAATTCTCTCCTTCCTCCTAGTATTCAGTAATAATAAATGGGAATACTTAGTGAAAGCTTACCATGAACTGGGCATACTTTTAAGTACTTTGCATCTAGTAGCTTGTTTAATGCTCACAACATACCTGTGAGGTAGATAACCTCATTATAACATTTTATAATTGGGCAAACTGAGGCACAGATAGACTTAATCAAGGACGCTGGTTAAATCAGCCAAGCCAGGATTTAAATCCAGACTCTCTGGCTCCAGTGTGTTCACTCCTGACCACTGCCCTATGCATACACCTCTCAGGCAAAGCTCTCAGATGGTTGTGAACCGAGCTCACTGGCTCAAAGCAGACATATTAGGACTAGGAGGGAGACCTTCAAGGAACCAGAACGGAGGCTGAATGAGGTCCAAAAAGAGCTACCCAAGTAGTCTAGATCTGGCTATGCACCTGTTCTGCAAGCGCCCACCTGGGTCTGTGCTTGATATGTCACCGTCTGTGTCAATGTTTTAGCTGAGACCTTAACTTTCCTTCATTTGTGCAGGTTGGCTCCTTCTGTACTTGGTCAACCTTGATGTTCAAGGCCCTGCACCAGCTTTCACAAGAAATCCAATCACACTAAGCATATACAGAATCTTGTCTGTAGTTTTCATGATGTTCTGGGGATTCATGGGAAAGAGTCACACCCCAGCACGTAACATTTGCACAGGTCCTCCACCTCATGCCTCTGTCGACTTCTCTAAGACTCTTCCCTTCCCTGGCCCATCTGCAATCACTCCTTATATTTGCGCTGGAATGCTTGGTCCCAGTCTTCCTTTTATGTTCCTTATTTTAAGGTTTCCACTTAAAACCTTGACTATGGCTTTTACCCTCCTCACAAGCCTATTAAAGCCATTTCCTCCTTAGGAAAGTCTCATGTCAGCTGCTAAGATAAAATTGCCCCATATCCTGACAGAAGCTCTCCGCCCTGCTTTCTGAAAGCTGACCTGACCATGTGTGGCTGTTGTGACCACATCTAAACGAAATGCATGGAGAACAGGCAGGAACCTTCCTTCCAGATAGAACCTCAGCCCTTGGGTATTGAAGCAAAAGCCAAAGCTCAATGCATCCCTCAGGAATCATGCCAGATTTTCTCAAACTTGGTACCAGGTATGCCCTGGTGACTTGTGGGCTCACCTGCATCAGTATGTGTGGTTCTGTTCGGGAGGAGATAGAAAGGCTTGCACATGTCTCCCCTCCCCACAAGCTTTGTACAGCTGCCTTACTTGGGTTGCAAAACATACTTTCAAATGTGAAGGCGGAGTTGACAGAGGGGGCATTTGTAACTTAGGATCTGGAGTCTCCAAAGGCGAGAAAAACAGAACTAGGATCATCTCAGCCACCGATCCCATCGCCCCTGCCACCCCCTCTGTGACTGCAGGTGGGAGAGTGAAGAAAGGGAGGAAGAGAAAGCCCGCTGGCCTCTCTCCAACCTTGCGCAGTGCGAAGAGTGGGAGCAGAATAAACACCGCGAAAGGAAGTGAAATCCCCTAATGGGACAGTCCTTGCTGTGTGGCCCCCTCACTCCAGCGATGACTAAGCTGATGCATTCGTGGCACATCCATTTTCAAACGGAGAGCAGCAGCTAGGGTCTGAGAGAGAAGGAGGAGGGGACAGGCCCCACTCGCCCTCCTACGAGGGCAGAGATGTAGGTGTGGGCGGAAGGATCTGCAGACAGTCTTTCAGTTAGCAATCACAATTTTTACAAAGGCCTGAATTAGTTGCCAACACATTTTTAAAAGGGGATTATTCTACATTAAAAAAAAAAATCAGAATTCGTGAATATCCTCTGATCTGGCAACACCAGCTGCATTACTTGAACAGTTTCCTGGAAGGTCTCCCTGCTTACAGTCTGATTTGAACACAGCTGTCAGAGGGATCCTTTCACATGTGAATCAGGTCACTTCGCTGATCAAAACTTTCCCATGTTTCTCATCCCATTCGGAGTGAAAACCAGAGTTCCAGAAAGACCCTACATGGTGAGCACCTTATGTTTGCTCTCCTCCTCCTCTTCTTCCTTTCCCCCCTGCCCTCTTCACACAGATGGAAGATTCAAATCCTGGCTTTCTGTTCTGCGTGTCTTTGGGTAAATAATAGTCTATTCTCACTTCCTCATCTGTAAAATGAAGCAAATAATCACATCTTGCTCATAGGGTTGTTACAAAGACAGAACAAGTTACTATTGTAAAAGGCCTTGCCTGGCTCCCCTGCTCCATCCAGCCAGGCTGGCTTCCTCGATGGTCCTCAGATTAGCCAGGGTTGCACCTGCCCGAGTGCCCCTGCCAATGCTGTGCTCTCTGCCGGGCCCTGGCTTCCACATACACCCACAGGGTCTGTCCCCTCACCTCCTTCAAGCCTTACTCACCAGTACTTGGGATGAATCAGAAATTTTTAAATTAAACCAGAAGCGAACAACAACGACAAAGCCAGCCAGGAAGCGATTAAATGAGTATTGATTGAATTCAGGAAGAAAATGGAAGAAAAAGATAGTTATCTCAAAATGATAAACTCATTTACAAGGTTGCTAAAGCCAAAGAGAATACAATAAAAAAGAATAGAAAATAACTGAGAGAATGAAGATGTATGTGGACAAAAAGGGGCGGCATGCTAACCTAACAAGCTCAGGTTGGTGTGTGGGGTGGCCTTGCAAACTCAAGAGACCTAAAGTAACCACAAAGAATGGTGTGAAATTAAAGACTTTTAAACGAAAAGCAGTTTATGGGAGGTAGTCAGGTCCTACGCCTACACCGGCATCATCTCTGACAAAAGTCAGTGTTTACCTTAACTAAGCCTGTCTATTGTCTTTTGCATCTATGATAACATTCCTTGGGAACTGCTGGGTGACTGCCCTTTTTCCAGACCACTCAGGGCACAACCAATGCTCCAGGGAGACCGTGAATTCTCTCATTGTTATTGTTATCATGTTAATTGTAAAAGATGTATGTCTATCATTTTACTTTTCATCCAATCCCAGAGGTCCTCCCCCCGCCCCTTTTCTTTCTCCCACCTCCCTAATCTATCACCAGTGGATTTCATGTAACCCACTTGTGTCTTTTCTTTTGATTGTAATGTATAAAATAAGGTGCAAAACTGCCATTCTTTGGAGTATTATCTTGATCTGTTGAGATTTTGCTTCCTGGCAATTGTCAACAGTTTGGCTCAAAAAAATAAATAAATAAAATAAAAGAACACAAAAACTCACAAAAATTTTCTGTAAGTTTGAAAGTTTCTTACGTTGACTTTTACAATAATTTTTTCTAGAAAATCACGATGACATCTAAAGTTATAAACAAGATATGGATCAGCACTGTCTAGTTTAGGATTTACCAAATCATTGTTCTAGATTTTTTCTGTCTGAGCATCCAAGAACAGATTGTCACCATCCCTGGCTCTCAGAAAACCTTTTGCCAATACTTCCGTTCTGCTTCTTTCCTGACCTGACCTGTCCTGTCTGGCCCTGTAGCCACCCAGGAAAGGCTGAGACCACCCGTCCCCAGGCTCCCCTGACTTTCCAAGTAGCAAATCAGTGCCACATGTCAGGCTCCTTCAACTCCTCCCCACCCTTCTCCTTCCCCTCCAATCTCCTGGTCTTCCTTTGACCCGTTGCCTCTATTTTTGTTCAGCATGCCAGCCTTATCACTTTCATCCATTTATCAATAAGATTTATTTTAGGCAACTACGTTCTTGGTATTGTCACCCTCCTCCAGGGAATTCTGAATTATTATTTTTTTTTCTTATTTCCAGATAACTCTGAACAATTATAAGTGGAGACTTCAGTGTGAGTACCTTAAATAAATATCACCTCTTCAGAGACAATGAGGGAGGGCATCGGAGAGGGGGGTCTCTCCACATTCCCTCTTGGGAGCTGAGGCTACATGAAAGGGTCTCTATTCTAGGCAGTTTGGAAGATTATAACCCCTGCCACATCTGCCCTTGGCCACACCTGTGCTGGGCTCCACAGCACTGGGCATTGTAGAGCTGTATAGGGAGGCTCGGTCCAAACTATAAGACATAAAAGACATTTTCTCTCTCTCCTGGCATGACTGCCTCCCCATATTCTCCTGAAGAAGTGAGGCTTATGTCTGAGAGAAATGAACATCATATGGTCGAAAAGTTGTCAAAATACTAAAATCCTCAGGGTGGGGAAGGGGAACGAAGATATAGGAAGAAAATAACCAAACATTAGTGCAGATTCTGGTGGGCGTCGCTTGACTTCGAGCTGGAGGAAGAGTGGTGAGGATACAGTGACTGGCTTTCCCTTAGCAGACTTTCTTTTCAGAGGAGGGAGGAGGGCTATGGAATGCAGACCTAGACTAAAAATTTTTTTTTTCTTTCTTTTTAGAAAGTTTGTCTGCTGGAGCCCTTCTCTGCCCCTTCAAATTAGATCATTGTTTTGCTAACAGGTTCTAGGGTGGAAAAGAGTTCTGTGAGTTTGTTTCAGAACAGATAGTGTCAATTTTTTTTTATTAATCTATTTTTGTTACAGATGTTTCTCCTTCTCCCCCCCATTGACTCCCTCCTCCCCATCCCCTCCCACCCTGTCCTCAGCTTTGTTGTCTATGTCCATCGGTTATGCATACATGCATATAAGTTCTGTGGTTTATCCCCTCCCCCCCCCTTCTGAGGACTGTCAGTCTGTGCCCTACTTCCATGACTCTGGGTCTACTTTGTTCATCAGTTTGTTTAGTTCATTATATTCCACAAATAAGTGAGATCATATGATATCTGTCTTTCTCTGCTTGGCTTGTTTCGCTTAGCATAATACCTTCCTAAGAAGCCTGAATCACCAATCAGATAGTGTCAATTTAACTGAGGCTCACTCTTTGATTGCAGAGTTTTCCCTTCACCTGCAACAAAACCAACTTCCCCATTCCCTCATGCCCCTCTCCTACTCTCCCCTCTCTTTTAACTAGAAGCAGGTTTCTGCGGCCAGAGTGAGGAGGAAGTGAGCCGGCTCTGGGATCCCACCCAAATGAAACCCTAAGGAGTGTGGAAGGAGCTGTTCTGATGGTCATTATCACTGCACACAGTCTCTGGCTTGTCTAGAAGGAAGAAGGAGCAAGAAGCGTGGTGCCAGGGAGAAGCACAAATGAATGAGGCCAAACCTAAGGGACATTCATGAATGTTTTTGAATTAAAATTCAAGTTTGCACACATATGTTGATTCTATAAATACAAATTCTACAGACGTTCTAAACTTGTACATGTTCACCTGCGAAGGCCTTATCAGCATTGGGTTTTGTAATTATGAAATATACCACTTCCCCCGGTTTCCTGTTCAGCTTGAATACTGCTGCAGCCCGTGGTTATTCAAGAGGATTCTACTTCAGTTTTGACTTTTGAAATTAGGCATTTTTGTAAAATATCAAATAAACTGTGTTTTAAAACCTGGAAGTGAATGCCTTTCAGCCTGTCGTCCACATTGAGGATATCAGGGTTTCTGGGGCATTTCTGTGCGTGTCCCTGCTCCCTTCAGATTGCTCCCTCTACCCCGTGCACATACTTGCCCACCTCTACTCTCGCCTGCTGCCCCTGGGTGAAGCCTAGCTGCTGTTCACACATTTTCTGGTGCGCAGTGGAATAGTGGTTAAGACCACATTCTGATGGCTGGACGCCTGAGATTACATCGTGGCTTTGACACTTCTTAGCTGTGTGACTGCAGGAAAGTCACTTAATCTCTCTGTTCTGTATTTGCTCATCTTTAACGTCGGGGATAATTTAGTACTTATCTCATAAGCATATAATAAGGAAAAATTGATTTCTATGTATAAAGTACCCAGAACAGTGCCTGTCAATATTATGTGAAGGTCAGAGATTGTTACTTGCCAATCCTAGAGTTCATGTTCTTCCTCTGTGAACCTCTCTTGGGTTGCTTCACTTTCTGATCATCTAAGCCCTCCCTGTTCCTCTTTCTCTCAGATAAATCTCCTCTTTCCTCTGAAAGCATTGTCTCTACCATGTACTTTATACAGCATATCCTTCATAACTGTGGGTTTTTTCCTTATGTAACTTTTACCTGCTTCAATTAAAGTGACTTTTTCAAGGACAGTAATGCTGTTTTACTACATCTAATGTATCCTTAATCCATTTTTTATATCTCCTGTGCCATGTACAGTGTTTTGTACACATAAGCCCTCAAGTAATTTTTGTTGTTGGGATTAGTGAAAACGGTGACAATGCAGAGTTGGGAAAGAAGAGCATGGCAGAAAAATGGAGAAACACTATTTTGGGTATGTTGGCTCTTATTCTGACACTGAAGAGTCCAAGTGGTCTATGCAAGAAGGCAGAATGTTCCTCCTTTCTGGTTTGGAGAGCTGGCATGATGACAGTTTCCTTGGTTGCTACCATGTGCATTTTATTTGAAATGTTGCCTCTGAAAACCAGATAGGAATTTTCATTTATCCTCAACTTTGTCTGTTAAAGTAAAGATGCTGACACGCATTAGCCAATGTGGTTCCAGTTCAGTGTTTCTCCCCCAATAGTCAGCAGGTCCCTCTGCAGGAAGTGCTGCGAGGCTTTGGCATGCAGGTTGCTCAGCACCTGGTCACTGTGCATGATGACCTAGAAGGCAGGGACTCTCCATGGACCAGTGTGGCGGACGTTCCTCTCGGATTCTGGCAGCAAGATGGATGCACACAGGTAAGTGAAGAGGGCAGGCAGAGAGGTGCATAAGGGTAGCCTCACACTCTCTCCTGCCCAGGAGGAAGAGTCTGGCTAGTCTGGCTCAGCTTAAAGGATGTGCATTTGTCCTGGGGCAAACTTGATGGGAAGAGTTTGCTCTAGTTGGAAATTCATGCCAAATGAACGCCTGGTTGAATAACGAATGAGTCAGTGAGCGAGTGGCCTTTAAAAATTGGGGATTAGCCCTGGCCGGTTTGGCTCAGTGGTTAGAGCATTGGCTCATGGATCAATGAGTCATGGGTTCGATTCCGATCAAGGGCACATACCTCGGTTGTGGTTTGTCCCTGGCCCTGGTCGGGGTCATGCGGGAGGCAACCAGTCAATGTGTCTCTCTCATGTCGATATTTCTCTCTCTCTCTCTCTCTCTCTCTCTCCCTCCCTCCCACTCCATCTGATGATAAATAGAAAAATATCCTCTGGTGAGGATTAAAAAATATATTTTTTTTATATTAGGGTTTAGTTCCAGGCTCTCAACTCGAAAATGTGAAATAGACTACATTGGTCTGTGTGTTTGTCCCAGTGACTTAGGCCACCTGCAGTGTCTCCTGAATTTTAGAATAAAATGGCATCGTAAACTTATGAAATATTTCCACCCTGGGATCTAACCTTATACAGTCCTCTAATCCATCTTTAGGGTCACCTGAGATACAAACGTGATCACGTTACACTCTCTCCTTCAATGGCTTGTTGCCGCACTCAGAGAAAGTCCAACATGCACATGTCCAGATTGACATGGGCTCCCTCACTGAGCCTGAATGTCAGATGGTCACAGGTCTGAGACATCAGTGATAGAGCCCAGGGGAAGAGCAGAACCTCAGCCTATGGGGAACTGACCGTCACCAATTTGCTTGCTTTCAGAGAATCATGATGTATCATGGTTTATGTGAGCCTGGTTAAGTGTATTTACAGTACTATGCAGTGTTTGGTTTAACCTAGACAAACTCCACAAAATAAAGTGGCATAAGAAATTTCTGGAAAAACAACAACAAAACTCTCCACATCTCGAAGATAATGCTAACAGTACACATATAAGGAAACAAGAAAACATGTCAGACTGATACTTTTCTTATTTTTAGTTGTTAAAAGATAAACTGGGGCCTGGTCGGTGTGGTTCAGTGGTTGAGCATCGACCCATACACCAAGAGGTCGCCGGTTCGATTCCTGGTCAAAGCACATGCCCAGGTTGTGGGCCCAATCCCCAGTGGGGGGCATGCAGGAGGTGGCCAATGAGTGTTCTTTCTCATTGATGTTTCTGTCTCTCTCTTCCTCTCCCTTCCTCTCTCTCTAAAATCAGTAAATAAAAACAATTCTAATAAAAGATAAATGGGGGCATATTAAACATTTTGAGTTCATTTGAGCAAAAATCAATTTGACTCTGGCAGCGTCCAATCTAGAAGATAGAAAGGAGCTTGGAGGAGCTGTGCAGAAGGAAAGACATAGGCAAAAGGGAGTAGAAACAAGGAAATTATACTAGTCAAAAAAGTGGGTTCATTATTGTAAGATTATTTTCTTTTAAGGGATGGCAGGGGTTTATCAATCAGATTACCTAACTAATACTGATAAGGCGATTTCTGATTGACTCTAAGATTCCATTTCTGGGAGAATTAGAACTGTAATTAAATTAAGTCTCAGTTTGGTGATATGGGGCTTAGCACAAATGACTCCATTTTGGGCCTGTTGTCTTGTTTTTAACATAGTATAAACTCCTTGTCAACCCTGAAATGATGTAAAAACATTGATGATTTAAGTAGACCTGACAGTATGCTACATTGTAGGTACTTTTGTAAGAGTAAATTAAATATGTTTTTTCAAGGTAAAAAAAAAATTTTTAACAATGAGTAAGAAAATAATTGCTTTTCCAAAAAAACTCATACTCTGAAAAAGGCTTTATAAAAATGATGCTTCCATTAGTAAGTTATTTTGTTGCTGAAAGTTATTTATTTTATCAAGTATTTTTATTTCTTTATACACCTATAAAATTTGAAAAAAGAACTTTCTGAACTATTTCTTAAAATCTTTTTCCAAAAAGATTCAGAGTAGTTTGGACCCATTTGCTTAAAATACATAAAAGTGTGACTGACACCTTGCGGTCCACTTGAGAGAATAATCGACAATAGAACAGATGCTAATTTACTAGTAATTTCATTAAAGGCTTTTACCTAATTTGTGATGATTTGATTATTCAAATTCAAGCAGCAAAGAAGAGTGAACAGAGGTGTCTTTTCACCTCACTGTACTTAAATTATTAGACACCTTTAAACAAGACAAAATAGAGTCCATCTCTCGATTGAAAGATGATTTTGCTTTTACATTGAATAATATTTTTCTTTTCTCCAAAACCATACATTTTTCTTTACTGTTGCCTGTCACCTGACAGATATAAGCTGTGTAGGAGGTATGACCACAACTGATCAAATTGTCTGTCGCCAAACAGGAAATTTTGGTCACAACTATGTCAGTACTTTTCTTTCTGGGACTCTATGTTACTGAAGAATTTGCTTGCAGAAATAAAGAACTGGCCAGCATTCAGTTAAAATTGAACACAGACCCAGGGACTCAGATTTTAGGATTTCCCGTGGGTTAATCACGTAAATGAAAAATATTAAAACTGAAATTTCATTTAATCTTCATGAGAAAATCAGAATTGTAACATACACAAAATTACACACACACTCTCTTAGAATTTAGAGAAGGAAAAATTACATTGATATATTAATTTTACTGTCTTGCATTTAATAGGGTAACAGGGGGAGACCCGGCAGGTAATCGAGAAACTGCTTTCATTTCTATATAAATTGCTTCCCATAAATTGCTTTCTTTGCAGAATCATGCCTACAGGTTGCAGCTATAATAAATGCCAAACCTTCTGACTTATGGGCTGTCCTGATTACTGTCCCACTTACCTCCAGCGTCCCCTCAACCCCAACACCTCATTCCAGCAGAGTACTGGGAAGGAGAGAACAAAATGTCAGTTAGGATTAGGTTCACCTGAGAATAACATGGACCACTTCTCCCCCGCTCCCACCTGCATACACAAGTGCCTTTAAAATTAGAAGTGTCATTCCCTCATATGAAATGAGTACACAAATGCTGTCAACATTACTATCATCAGAGGACCAGTCTTTCTGCAAGGTTTCGTTCCAACATGCTTAGGGGGTTGGTCCTTACACTTATGGCTCAAGATCGCTGCTGGAGCTCAGTCATCACATCAGCAGATGAAGGAATGGCAAAGTAGGGCTTTTTAATCTTTCAGGAGAACTCCTAAAATGTACACAATACTTCTATGTATGCCATATGGGCCAAAATTAATCACATGGTTAGCCTTAGCTGAAATAGAGATGGAGCATATACATATTTTGCTACACTTGAAGCAAAAATATGGGTTTCTTATTACCAAGGGAGGGAAGGATGAACATTGAAAGACAACTCTCAGTCTCTGTCATACCTCTCATTTCTGTCCCTCTCCTTCCTTCTCTCTCTGAAAATCAATGAAAAAAAATATTTTTTAAAAATAGCAAAGACCATCTCAACTATGTAAAGGTGATCCTTTTGTATTATGGAATCTAATTCCTTTTATTCCATTTCCTAAAGAAATTTAAGTTTTGGGCCCAGGAACCAAACTCTAGAAGGCCAGACTTCTATGACAGTGAGCTTTCAATGTGACTCATATCTTTGTTCCAATCCAAAGGCCAATGATTCCTCCAATCATTTTGTTTATTGATTTTACTCCCCATCCGATTAGTAGCAGCCATAGAAACTAGATACTATAAAATATAGTCATATTCACAACATGAACTCAGAAGTCTGAAATTCTAAATGATACCCCTCAAAGTGTGAATTATTATTCTTTAAAAAAGAATGTAATTATAGGGCCTATACCATCCACTATCGCAGTATTTCCAAATTTCTGGATATTAAGGCATTGCGAGATCCCAGCTACTTGATAATCGACCATTTACCTCTTTATATGGATATTTTGGGCTCGTTTAAAAAAATATTTTCTTCTGGTCAAATTCCAAATTTTGGAAAAATTATCTCCTTATCTCAGGCTCTTCTATAAAAATTTTGTGTTTTAGAATGTCTGTCATCTCTCATTTAATACTTATTAGATTCACTTCTTTATTTTTGCTAACTTTCTAATTTATCTTAAAATCATTGGCCTTGCCCTGGCCGGTTTGGCTCCGCGGTTAGAGCGTCAGCCTGTGGACCAGAGAGTCCCGGGTTCGGTTCCCGCTAAGGGCACATACCTCGGTTGCAGTTTGTCCCCGGCCCCGGTTGGGGTCGTATGGGTGGCAACCACTCGATGTGTCTCTCTCACGTCGATGTTTCTCTCTCTCTCTTCTTCCCTCTCTCCCTCTCACTCTATCTGAAGATGAATGCAAAAAAAAAAAAAAATCATTGGCCTTTTCAAAAATTCTCAAAATTTCTAGAAGAATTCCTGGTAATAGAGGCCACAAATGCATGAATAAACATGTATCTCCTGTTTTAACCCCCACACAAAGATTTTTGTGCCAGAATAAGATAAAGCATAGAAATTTCTAGGAACTCGCAATTCTAGGCTGTATTCAAATTACGTCTCTCACTTAGTGTTTGTACACAACATTTCTGATGTGGCCAACTGATCAAGAAGGTACAGTGCTCTGTGCATGGTCTTTGCAAGATGCTTCCTAAAACCCACATTTTAGTTATTAAAATAGAGAACTTAAAATTAATTTATAATGCTTGTATAATGCTCCTGGATTTTTTATTTGTTCCTCATCAATTGAAGGTGTCAGTATTATTCCTTTGGTGGTGTTCTTGTGTTTTTGTTTTATCTCTTTAATTTATTCTGATTCATGTCAGAAGAAGAAGAGTACAGCAAAAGAGAAAGCTGGAGGCACATAAAGAATGAGACAAAACGACAGACGTTATGGGGAGTATAGGTGTCACATGACATCAGTTAGGCAACTAATTCTTTCAAAAACATCATCTCCATTTATTATATTATGCACTCAACATATATTATGCACAACAACTTGAAGGGTGAACTTCCTCTGGGTCAACCAGCTGGGGTTATCCCTACTTAGAGCAGGGAAAAGAATTAAATAGCGATTATGGTGGGAAATTTCAGTGGGTGAAAGGGTGGAGAGTTTACAAATGGGCAGTCATGATTGGAAGTAGGCCAGAGCTCTACCATGACCAGAACCAGACAGCTGAAGAGGAGTGTTATTTAATAACCTGATGACCAAAAAAAAATGACAGTTAACACCAAGTTGTGTGACAGTAAATCCAAAGGGGTCAGGACTAAGGACTATGGTAAAGAAAGGAAATGGTGCTTATCACACACAGGCAGGTGGGGCAGGTGAGATGGTCAGAGCTTTAGAAGCATTTACAAGGACCCCTTCTCCTACCTTGTGGTTCTTAAAGGATACTGATGTCTCTGGATCTGGGAATTCTGCAGAACTGACCTAGAGCCCTGGAGTATATGTGGATGGGGGGGGGGGGGGGGTATCAAAGAAAAGGCTACTTCCCTATCTCCAGAAAAGACACTTCTGTTTTTATTTAAATTGATGCAATTATTTAGAAAATTATTTCGAAAGTCTGTTTTTTTGTTATTTTGTTTTTGTTATTTTATAGTAGACATTTCAGTGTCCTAAGCTCCTGTTGCAGATGTTTCTTTCAAGGGCGCCCTTGCTACAAAAGTGCCTGGCACCAAATTTGAAGGGACACATGAAGACAGGAGTAGAAGACATGAGATGATATCCTTTCAATAGTCTTTTTTTGGGGGGGGGGTTCACATAAATATTTTGCACTGCAAGAATAGCCATGAGAACAGAAATTTCTACAAAACATTCAGTGTGATGTCAGATTTGGATCACATTTTGAGAGTAATGGTTCCATCCAAGGATGATTAGATGTTGCTAATCTGCCACGTTTTTAAACGCTTTCTTTAAATACATATCACAATGACAGAAACAAGCTGTGGCTACCAAGCAGGGCTCATGGGGATGGTATTAGAGCACAAAGCTTCGGTGTTAAAGTCTTTTGGTTTGATGTAATACACTGTGCGAATGACTCACTGCTTACCAGTAGTTTAGTGATTGAGGTCTGCACAAAAACCAAGAAAGACAAATTGTGACTAAAGGCACAGTAAATATTAAAGGTGCAAATTAGATAACAGGTAGTAAAGGTAGATTAAGTGAGATTTGTAAAATATAAATAATCTAAACTTTCTCTTAGAAATCATGTTGAAACACACTACCTTTCAAAAGAAATGGTTTCAGACTTGGTTTCCCAAATGTATGTTGAGAAGAAGTAAAGAATATATATTCATCTTGTGACAAAAGGAAGACAAACACATTAAATAATAATAATAATATTCAGACATAACTTAACTCTCATTTAAAAAAAATTTTTTTTTTTTTTTTTTGGTACGTGCCCCTAGTGGGAACCGAACCCGGGACTCTCTGGTCCACAGGCCGACGCTTCAACCGCTGAGCCAGGGCCTAAAAAAAATTTTTTTTTCTTTATTGATTTTTAGAGAGAAGGGAAGGGAGAGGGAGAGAGAGAAACATCGATGAGAGAAAATGAGAGAAAACATCAATTGGCCGTCTTCTGCATGCCCCCAACTGAGGATCAGGTCCACAACCTGGGCATGTGCCCTGACTGGGAATTGAACTGGCAACCTCTTGGTGCAGGGTTTGACACTCAACCACGGAGCCATACCAGCCAGGCTTAACTCTCATTTTTGTATGCTTGTGTTAACCAAACACAAAATTTCAAGCCCAATGACAACCACAGTATAAAAACACTATAAAAGAAGACAGAAATATATAAATGTAAACTTTCTTCTTTTGACTTTGGATATAAAATATGTTAAATTGGAAAAAGAATCTTACCCCAAATTTCAAATAAAGAAAAAGCAGAAGATTTGTACAATTCAATGATACAATAACATTTTAATAGATATCAAAATAAATCATGCTTAGAAATAAAAGCAATAATGTCTTCTCTTGTAAAATAGAGGTGCTAATAGTACCTACCTTAACAGGTGATTCACCTAAATAAAGTCCTGGCATGAGGAGATTGCTCAATAAATGTTTGTTTCCTCTCTTCAAAGACGATGACCAAAATGTAACTGGGCACTGTGAGCTGTAATTCCGGGCAGAAAGTACTGAGAGTTGCTTTGAGAGAGGGCAGGGAAAGTAATTGGATATTTGGAGGAGACAGAGACAGGCTCAGTGGGGAGTGCTCTGGGAAGACTTTATGGGACAGGTGCGTTAGAACTGGCTTCGACAAATAGTGGGCTTTTGGACTTGAGAAGATCGGGAAATAGAATAAGCCAAAGCACAGAAGTGCGAGAACAAGGGGAAACAAAGAAACGGTATGTGGTGCTTTTTGGTAAATTGAAGGAGGCATTAATGGCAGTATTTGCTGATAAGAGTTAGGACAACTAGTTTGAGATCAGATCATAAAGGACTTTGAATGCCAGGTTAAAGAGTGTGACCTGTATTTTTGACAACTGAAAGCCATTAAAGGAATTTGAGGAAGACAGTAACACAAACTGGAGCTGGGAGTCAGGAGGAGTACTCATCCTGCAACAATATGTGGAATGGGTCATTATGATTACTGACACAGTCTGGCTGAAGGGTACTGAGAGAGAGCTTTTGAAGTTTTGTATATTGGTCATCTTGAAATCCAGGGTCCCGAAGCTGTCAGAGTCTCAGTGGTCTTGGGAACTTGAAGTATTTTTTATATTTGGTGATACAGACACAGGCAGAGAAAAATCTTTCTTCTCTGAGCACCATAAAGCTCATATATAGATCCAAAGAAAATACATTTCTTTGGTGAAAATAAAGTACCCTTTGCAAGCACATCTCTTATTTGCCTTCACAGGGGTCACATTTTCTATCATCTCATGCCATAGAAATAGGGAAGAGAGACACCAGAAGACAAAAAAACAATTGTTTGAAAAACTAAGCTGCTGTGACTCACCATTCTCAAAAGTACACACCAGACTCGCTGCCTGCTTCACACCCACTCAGGGCTGTAATCAGCACTCAGTAATAGCTGGTCAGAGCAGCTTAATAAAATCGCCCTGCTTTGGGATTTCCAATAGGCTATGTGCACAGAATAAGCTGAGCCTGACCCCCTCCCTGCACACCCATGAGCCTCTCAGAGCCAGAACAACGTGCAGGTAAGTGGTGGCTGGTCAGCCAATCCATAAGCAGCTGACAGAAGACGGGCTCCATCTGTGACAACAGAGGTGGTGGACGAAACCAAGTTGCCCAGCCCCGTTGGGTTCAGATAACTCTCCTCTGAAAGAGAATAGCAGATGTTCATTTAAGAAAGAAAAAAAAAAAATACAAACCCAAAACATAATCGTACTACACAAATGCATGCCAGTGAATATTTGAAGAATAAGAACACTGTTTTGCCAGCCCTCACAGGGCGTCTGGAAGACAGACACAGAGAAGGGTCTGCATAGTTCTCATCTCTGTCGCATTTCCATGATGAACGCCAGAGAGTGTGAGACACTGTCTTGGTATGCTCGGCGGAGGATCTCCCAAGGCTTGTGCTGGGTGTGTTTAGAGCCAGAGGCAAATGTGGGACTGGGCTTCCTATTCCCAAGGCAAGGAGAACTCATTAAGTAGGAACAAGATAGGTAGCTGGAGATTTTGTCAATATTTCTTCATGAAAAAGTCATCATATTAAATGAACACATTTGGCATGAATTTACCAACATAGAGGAAAAGGACACTAAGTCATCCAGATAAGCTGTTAAAGAGAGAGTTTTAAATTCTCTTCATCCAAATAAGCAACCAGCAACTTGGGTTGGGCCGTTAGTCATGAACAGATTAAGTAAGAAAGGGAGGCAGCCAGAGGTTAAGCCCTTTCTCCTCCTGATGAGCAAGTAAGTAAAAAGTTCCCCTAGAGGAGAAGGCTACCTCAGGGCCTGTTCAGAAGCTTCACCTCTCTGCCTTGGCCTGAAGGCCGTCATGATTATGGCCAAAGTGCGACATGAGCTCTGTCTGTAAAGGGCAGGGAAGGTCTTGAAAGGCTGTTTGGGCTGGTCGTTGGGCTCTAGTCTTTGCTTGTTGCTCTATCTTATCTGAAACTGCCTCCAATGCTGTGATGGGGGGGGGGGGGGGTGGATCAGGAGGAGGCTGTCTGTGGGAGAAAAAGGAGAAACATCTGTAACAAAAATAAATTAATTAATAATAATTTTTTTAAAAAAACAAAGTCTTCCTAGTTCAATTCTGAGAAGGCCTAAACTTCCACTCCAGTACCAGGATTTCCTGACCACCCGAATCTCCCCTGGGGCATTACTCTGTAATAAGGGAAGGATCAAATTGGGTTCCAGGATAAACTGGAGGTTATACCTGTCTCAAATAGTCTTTCTTGGATTTGCTGTTAAGGTAGAACCTTGAGGTAGAGATAAATTTACTTTAAGAGTCTTAGGTGGCTTACCCTTTGAGACAACATGGAGGGACCTGGAGGGTATTATGCTGAGTGAAATAAGCCAGTCAAAGAGAGACAAGTACCACATGATCTCACTTATTTATGGAATATCATGAACAAAATAAGCTGTCGATCAAAATAGATTCAGAGACATGGAAGTAGAAAACAGACTGACAAACCTTAGAGTGAAGAGGGGTGGGGGATGGGAAGAGACAAACCAGAGAACTCATGCAGTCATCCCTTGCCACTCTATATTTGAAAAAACCACGATAGAGTGAAGCCAGGAAAGTCGAAGCACGAAGTGGCGAGGGACGACTGTGTATAAATAAAGAATCCTACTTGGCGGAAATTCATTTATCGCAGTAGAGTCTGGAACTGATTAACCACAATAAACGAGGGCCTACTGTATGCATACATGCATAACCAATGGACACAGACAATAGTCTGGGGAAAGCAGGAGGCGGGTGGGAGTGGGGAGGAGGGGGGGTCAATGGGGGGAAAAAAGGAAGGACATCTGTAATACTTTCAACAATAAAGATTTTTTAAAAAAGAATCTTAAGTGAGAGCTGTGAGGATTATTAGAGTAGTAATGGACTCCAATAGGCACTCAGGCTGATGTGCTAGACCCCAAAACACTAGAGGTAGGTCAAGAGGCCCAGAGTTCATACAACAGAGGTCACAAGTAGAGCTGGGACAGATCTAGGTCAGGAATAAATACCTGAGTCTAGGTATATTGAATCGCCTAGAACTATGATCCATGGTCATCCTTAATTGTTCCCAGTGACTAACATTCCCAATGGATGCTTCCCACCTTGGGTAAACTGTTTTTAGTATAATTAATTAATGGGCTCTGGCTGGTTTGGCTCAGCAGTTAGAGCACTGGCCCGTGGACCAGAGAGTCCGGGGTTCAGTTCCCGATAAGGGCACGTACCTCAGTTGCCGTTTGTCCCCACTCCAGCTGGGGTCGTGTGGGTGGCAACCAGTCGACGTGTCTCTCTCACGTCAATGTTTCTCTCTCTCTCTTCGCCCCTCTCTCCCTCCTGCTCTATCTGAAGATAAATGCAAAAATGTCCTTGGGTGAGGATAAAAAAATAAAATAAAATAAATAAAAATAAAATAAAAATTAATTAATGAAATTATCTTAGATTTTTTAAGATACTTATTGGCACAACAGGCTTAGACGTTTCCCTTTGAGGCCGATATACATCTGCTATTTCTGCTGCAGATGTGTGTAGGGTGGGAAAGATTACATAATTTTTTAAAATTATTAATACTATGCATCTCATCTTACACATCTGTTTTCAGATTGTTTTAATGAGCTGCCCTTGAAGGTCTTTGTTACTCAATACAAATTTAATCCTGAGAAAAGTCCACCAAAATGAATCTATCTCAATAGGTACTAAATGTCACAGCAAACAGTTTAAAGTTTATTTGTAACCTTGTCTTGAAATCTGAGACAAAAGTGTGAAGCTCATTTCATTTTAGATGTTACAGATTGAGTTGTAATTGCAAATGTGCACTAATTTCTTAGAATGATGAAAGGAACCTCTGCTGTTGATGAGGGGGAGAACAAAAATTTCCCAACAAAATTGCATAAGATGGCCCAGTACCCGTCACTTCACAGTTGGACACTTATAGCACAGTCCCGATAAGGACCACATTTTGAAGGTTATCCAATGGCTTGAGTTTCTGAGAAACTTGTTTTAGTCTGTTGATATCCAAATAATTTTCATTTGAAGTACCGATTATTTTTTCATTCTTGTTGATTTTCTTTTCTGCCAGCTTATTTTTTAATATCTTTGTATGTAATTTCAGTAGTTCCTCACCATTTCTTGTTAAAGGTGCTAAGTGATGGACAAAGTGCCTACACAGAGAAGAATGTTTGGGAACTAACTTTGTTAGTGGGCAGTCTACTATTTCTGTGTTAGTATGACATGTGCTTCCTACCTATGCCTTTAGATGACAATTGAACTCTGGTATTTCATGTAAATTTTTTTTGCTCGAAAGGAAGAAAAATTCATTGCATCAAATCATACATAGTAATTATAGAAACCACAGGCTCCCAGGATTTTCAAGGCTAAACATTCACCTGGGTTAGCCACTCACCTAATGCTTACATTCTCTGCTAAGGAACCCCTATTTTAACATCTAATCTAATAAGGAGCTTACTGTCTCCTCAATCAGCTCTCTTCATCTTTGAACAATTCTTATATTTATCACATTTTCTTTATTAGTAAGCTAAAATGTTATCTAGGCCCTGGCCGGTTTGGCTCAGCGGTTAGAGCGTCAGCCTGTGGTCCAGAGAGACCCGGGTTCGGTTCCCGCTAAGGGTACGTACCTCGGTTGCAGTTTGTCCCCGGCCCTGGTTGGGTTGTGTGGGAGGCGGCCACTCGATGTGTCCCTTTCATGTCGATGTTTCTATCTCTCTCTCTCTCTTCCTCTCTCTCCCTCCCACTCTGTCTGAACAAAAATGGCAAAAAATGGAAAAATTTCCTCAGGTGAGGATAAAAAGAAATTAAAAATAATAATAATAATAAAATGTTATCTAGTATTTGGGCACATGAAAGCGTAACTGTCAGGGTGTTGGAAAAACACAGTGAGGAAAAGGGAGGGAAAAAAATCAACTGGGTTGTTCTTCCCATTGAGGTAAATTGAGTTTGAACAGTTGGGAGAACATTTAACTAGCTCTGTTACAGTTAAAAACACAGCAAAGAAATTGTTTCTTTTAAACATGTCTGATTGTCACACTCTGAACATCTATAGAACAACTAATTTCAAATCTCTCTCTAAGCACTTGTGATATTTCAATAAAATGGGTGAATATTATTCATTTACACACAATAAAGTATTTGGTTTTCAAAAACACTTTAAAAATAACCTCTAGCCCAGCTGGTGTGGCTCAGTTCTTGAGTGTCAACCCATGCACCAAGAGGTCGCCGGTTCAATTCCTGGTCAGGGCACACGCCCAGGTTGTGGGCCAGATCTCCAGTGGGGAGCATGCTGGAAGCAGCCAATTGATGTTCTCTCTCATCGATGTTTCTATCTCTCTCTCCCTCTCCCTTCCTCTCTCTCTAAAAATCAATAAAGGGAAAAATAAATAAATTTTAAAAAATAAAAATAACATCTGGATTTAAAATATTGTTTTATGCTATATTTCTATCTATAATCACTCACTCATAAGGAAATCTTGATAATTTAGACAGAGCAGCTCACCATGAATAGGTGTGCATGAGTCATGTTTTAAAGTTCATCTATTTTGAGACAACATTCAATTAAAAAGTAAAATTAAAGCCACAATCTTTTAAAAATAAAATAAGTTATTTTATTTCTGAAAATATAATTAAAACCACAATCTTCTTCCTGCCTTTATTCTTTATTTTAAGTTTTAAGTACAGCCAAGTTAATTTAGGTCCAACATGGTAAAAACAAATTCTTTCCATCTAATTCCAAATTTATACTCAGGAAAATGTTTTTACGACCAAGTTGTTAAAATCCTTAATGAAATCATTGCTCCTCAATTTCTAAATTAGGCAGTTGTGCTGCTCTTTAATTGAAAGCAGAGACTCCGAGGTTCTGATTTCCCTTCCTATGCGGAGATGTTTACTATTGCATGTCCTCTGTGAGATATGTCTAGGGTGTTTCGTAGTTCCAGTGCATTTTGTGCAACTTGAACTCAAACCATCAAGTGATTTTCTCCTGAAGAACATGGCCTTGAGAACATGCATTCTCTTTCTCCTCTAGGGCATCTTCTACACCACACGCATCTCTATTGCTTCGAGTTCAAAACCTTTGCAGGAGGAAACCTCAGGGTGCCAAGGTCCACTCAGGTATTATATTGCAGACGTGCATTCTCATTACTCCTTTCAGCTTGATCTAATTTTACACCATCACCAGGCTTCCATGGTTACTGCTGGAATCAGTGTCTATTTCCCAGCTCACTTCTAGGCCAGGGGAGCCTTGAATTTTGTCTTGGAAATTCTCTGTTCACTGTTGAAGAATTTGAAGCAAGAATGAAACATTGATGCTCTAGGAAAATTATAATAATGGACATTTGGAGGATGGATTGGAGAGGATGAGTCTGGTGATGAGATAACCCATTGGAAGACTTACAGCCATAGAGGTCAGAGCCAACAGGAGACACAAAGTGTAAACACTGTTCTGGCTTCTGATTTTATGACAGATTGGCATGAAATACTTCATAGGTGCATCTCCTTCCAATGTTTGATCGTTTGCCTTTGTACTTGGTGTTTAGCTCCTCTGTCTGACCCTTTAGCTCCTTCCCATGTTGTTTCACTAGCCTTAGGCTGGAAGTCTTAGTTTATGACTGCTTTGTTCAGGCACCATTTCCACCACCATAGCTGAGTATTAGCTGTGTGGTTAGCAAATTTCATACCTTAAAAATAACCATTCACACTCCAATTCACAGAAACACAACATAGAATAGTAATGACCACAATACGAGGAAAGGGGGAAACAGGAATCATTGTTTCATAGGTACAGTTTCAGTTTGAGAAGATGAAGAATTTCTGGACATGGACATTGGTGATGGTTGCACAACAGTGTGAATGCACTTAATGCTGCTGAACTATACATTTAAACACCGTGAACACGGTCAATGTCATGTTATGTATATTTTACCACAATAAACAACAGCAACAAAAGATTGAGAACTTCTGAACAAAATCAACCCAGAAGCTTGTTCCACTTTGGCACATTTTATTTGTGTGAGCTGACAAATTCCCTGTTGTTTTGTTTATAGTAATTAGTTGTGAATTTTCTATTATTTGAGCCACCAAGCATGCTAATGAAATCATTAGAAAAATAAATTAGCCTATTATTTATATAAAAAATTAACCATTCACATTTTTATAGATGAACAAACTGAGGTTCAGGGAAGTTAACAGCTTGCCCAAGTCACACAACTAGTGAGCAACAAACCTGGGATTTCAACCTAAGTTTTATTTGTCTGCAAACTTCATGCTGCATTCTTATAGACAAAACAAATCTTATTCAATGAATGAATAAAATCTCTAAATATGGGACTGTTTTCTAACCAGGATTTTTCCCCCGAATCTAAGTTGTTTCTCTTATTTTTGATGCAGTCACTTACTAACATTTATTTGTACTGCCTCTGAATTTTCCCAACAGTTAATGCCAAAGCTTTTGCCAAAATCCACCATCACAAATTATTTGTAAAGGGACACATGCTTTTATTTTCCATACTTAACTTTTACATAAAAATAACATTTAGAACTTTGGAATGTTACTTTTTAATACATTCAGAATGAATTCCATTTTGAACTTTTTAACTCACTTTGAAATCCACATTGTATTTGATCGTTATTCTGGAATATTTGCAACAGATTTTGGTTAAAAACATGTAAATTATAACAATATAGATTTTTAAATAGAGCTTTCTAAGATGTGATTACAAACTAATGTGACTATTTAAAAAAACAAAAAACAAACCCAACAGAGTTCAAATTAATATCATTGACTTCAAAGCAGATATCTTAAGGAACTAGATAGTGATGTTTTGATTATTCAGACACATAATACATTCTTATTCTGTTTCAGACACTCAGAGAATTTTTGAAATTTCTTTTTCATATTTCCTCCAAAGTCAGTTAATGAACCCATGCTGGAAATATACTTTGTAGTCATCTATTATTTGGGCCTCAAACAGAATTATACAATTTGATCATCTACCTCATTCAATAGACTTGGCTCCTAGAGATATTAGATTATGACTAAAACACAACTCTAACTTCAAAGGTTGAAAAATTAACAAATTTTAAGGTATGCCAAAAGTTTCCTAAACACAGCATATAACTACTTTGACAAGGCCACTCCTTGGTAATCTTTGATCATCCCATCTTTAATAGTGTGTTTCTTCCTTCATTTGCTATTACTTTTTTCTGCATTGATTTTCTTTAGGGTACTTATCTCTCATTAATAGAATGTGAGTTCCATAAAAGCATAGACTTTTATCTGTTGCTTGATTCCAACACGGGAATAATGTCCAACACCTAAAAGGTACTCCATAAACATTTTACGAATACATAAATGAATACAATTAAGATGTATAATTCTTTATATAAAATACTTTGCCTCGATTTCACAGTTCCATAGTTCAAATCAAGTATAGGTTTAATGTTGATGATTTATAGTGCTATATCTTCTGTTGCTACTATTATTATTTAATGGATAGAGATTAAGTGACTCTCCAGTACAGTGTAGATTTCTTTTCTTCTGTCTTTCCTTCTTTAAAGTGATAAGTCATAGTTGGGATGCCTTCTGGGGTTTTGCCACCTCTCCTTCTAACTGTATTTGATTGGTACAGACTTATAATTTTTGTACTTTCACCAAATGCAGGGTGCAAAGAAGAAGGCAAACTAAATGGAAGGTTATCCCATGTTCTCAGCAGCTTAAAGATCTTGGAAGAACAAGAATCCATATTTGAAGCACAAAAACAGTGATACTCTACAGAGTATCTTCTCAGAGAGAGGTGAGTGGTTCATGCTGGAGCTTCGGGGAAAACCCTGCGAAAGAGACAGTACAGGGCCTGGACCCTGAAGAATGAACTGAATGTAGATACATGTGGTGAGAACCTGTGGAGAAAAGGTCAGAGGTGACATGTCATTGCAGGCTGTGGGCAAGTGAAACCACCATGGGCTCCTTCCTTTCTCCCACCACACCAGCTGCTCCTCCTCCACATCCTTCACTCTTCTCATCTTCTAAATGTTGTACGCCAGGCCGGAGGGTTCTTCATCTTCACCTGTACCCACTCCTCAAGTAATTGTTTTTTCCAGACTCATGTTTTATTTATTTATTTGTTATTATTTTTTTTCTGAGTAGGGGCAACAGGAGGCTAAGAAAGACACAGAGACATGATAGAGAGAAAAGCTGGGGCCAGGTGGGACACTGCTCTTTGATGGAGAAACAGTGACCCAGGCTCATGTTTTAAATAGCCTTCCAGATTTATAGTCCCAGCTCCAGTCCTCCTTGCAGTCCAGGCTCGTGTACCAACTGGCTGCTCAAGCTCTGTGCCAGGATGTCCAACAGGACGTTCACACAAGACATTTGATTGTCTCTGCCCCAAACTGCTTTGACAAGGCTACTCCTTGGTAGTATTTGATCATCCCATCTTAAATAGTGTGTTTCTTCCTTCATTTGCTATTACATTTTTCTGCATTGATTTTCTTTATGTTACTTGTCTCTCACTAATAGGATGTAAGTTCCATAAGGGCACAGACTTTTATCTGTTGCTTGATTCCAACACGGGAATAATGTCCAACACCTAGAAGGTACTCCATAAACAGTTTTTGAATAAATAAATGAATACAATTAAGGAGTATTATCCTAAGTGAAACAAGCCAATCAGAGAAAGACAAATATCACATGATCTCACTTATCTGTGAAATATAATGAACAAAACCAGCTGAGGAACAAAATAGACCCAGAGACATGGAAGTGGGTGCAGACGGACAAACCTCAGAAGAGGTGGATATGGGAGTAGAGAAGAGATAAACCACAAAACTTATACCCATGTATGTGTAAACAAGGACATAGACAATAATGCTGGGGGGAGGGATTGGGAGGAGGGTGTCAGTGGGGGAGAAAAGAGAAATATCTGTAACAAAAATAAATAAATAAATAAATAAATAAATAGATTTATAATTCAGCTCTGGCTTCAACATATATACCAAAGAGGATGACTTCTCTGCGCCTACACTGCTACTGGCACCCTAATTCAAACTACCATATCTTTCACTTGATTAGTATGTTATCTTCTTAATGGGTCTCCCCACAGCCATTCTTGCCCCCATACTCTATTCTCCATGTAGCACCCACAGTGATCTCTTTAACTTATATGTCAAGTCTTGCCACATCCTTTCTAAAAATCATTCAACATCACTCTTCTGGGACACACTTGTGAAACAATCTCTGCTTCAATGCCTATGTATTTGCTGTTCCCTCTACTTAGAATGTTCTTCCCTTCTAACACTACTCGAGTGACTGGCTTCCCTAGCTTCGTTTAGAACCATGATCCTTGACCTACATTTAAAATGGCTTCCTTTTATTCCCTCCTCTTTAAAAAAATCTCTCCCAAGCACGTTTATAGGTATAGGTTCTGTTTGTTTGTTTGTTTATATTCTATTGCCTGTTTTCTACCACTAGAACATAAGCTCCATGAGGTCAGGAGCTCATTCATTGTTATATCCTTAGTAACCAGAACAATGTTTGGCATTGAATAAATATTTGTTGAATGAATGTATTGGCATCCTGTAGGTTAACCCCTCCTTATGTCAGGTGATGTTCTGAGTGGTGCAATCCGAACCTGGAGAGAAGAGAAAGAAGTAAAAGACAGGGCAATCTAACAGGGCAGTCACAAGAGACAGAGCCAAGATGGGAACCCGGAAAGGAGAATGAAAGGACTGCCAGGCAAACTAGCACATCCTTCCAGACAGAGTATTTTGGACTCTTGTAGACTAGTGGACTCTAGAGCCAGCAGAACACATCAAGTGAGATTTTCCAGGTGCCACACAGTGGCTGCCACGGAAAGCCTCTTTCTGGGTAAAACCTGCTCCAACAACCAAAGAAGCAACACCTTGGACAGGAATGAACTCTGTGCATACTGGCTGCAGCCACAGTCAGCACTGACTTTACATGATGAGAAGGTCAGCAGTGCTGCTGCAGAGAGCACAATTGACTAATACTTGTTTATCTCTTCTAGTGGACTGTGAGCTTCTACAGGGAAGAGACTGCCTGCTACGAAACGATAGAGAGAAGGGCTGAAAGGAGGGAGAAATAAATTGGATCATGGCTCTTTTCTTGGCTCTACCTAAGAGCACGGAGAGTAGTTTAAGCCCCTTCAAATCAAATTGATATAAATCTTTTGTATGCATTAAATGGTCAGTGATTAAGACTTTGAGCCCAGCCCTGGCCGGTCTGGCTCAGCGGTTGGAGCGTCAGCCTGCGGACCAGAGTGTCTCGGGTTCGGTTCCCACTAGGGGCACGTACCAAAAAAAAAGACTTTGAGCCCAGTACCATCTACCTCTTCCCAGCCTAGAATTTGCTCCCAAGCAGCAAATCGATCCCCCCACAAGTTTAAACTACTCACACAGAATGGCCACCAATAAAAATATGAACTTGAAATCACTGATGTCAAAAATTTTAAATGAGCCGTTAGGACATGTACATAGCTCCTTAATCTTTGCTAGGGAAAGATCCTTCAACTTGCTTTACTTAGGAGTTTGACAGTTTCTTAATTAAACAACTTTCCACCTAGAGAAAAGGGCCTTCAGGACTTTTCCAAAGTAATTAAAAATAAATGAATAAGAAAAGAATATGAAGACTGTTCTTCCAAATAGTTTTGGTCACTATTCCATCGAGTAACTTTATTTATTTAGTTAGTTAGTTAAAGTATACAAATTGTTCAACTTCGGATTAAATGTGACCTTGTTGACATTTCAGAGCTATTTTAGAGGGTTTCTTTGTGTGGGGGGGACCCTTTCCCAGAGCTTCTCTGGGCTGCAGCAGCATCCTGAGGTAACAGGATGTCCTAGTGTGTCCTACTCTATGAATACTGAGAACGAGAATTCTTTTTTATTCTGAAGGCCAAAAGTGTGGCTTAAGACTGAGCACTGATTAAAGTCACAAATGGAAGGAAAAGCATGTAGCATTATCCTCGATGTGAATATTGTTTGTGTCTCTGCCACAGAAGTGTGATAAAATGGCTCTGCTATTTTTCCTGCAGGGGAAACCGCTCATCACAGAGCAGGAGAGGTGGTATCCCTCCAAGACCAAAGTGAAGAGCTTGTATTTTGCTTCCTTTTCTTTTTTCCATTTCCTCTTAGGCACATGATTTTTTCAGGCAATAGAACAATGTTTTGAATCCAGTTCAGTAACACCCACCAAGTGTTACTCTGTGCAGGGGGACAAACTACGTGTGACAGAGACCGTGGTTTCTCTAGGGTGCCTGGGACAACATATTTCCCCAAGTCTTGGTTCCAGGTTGCTGAGAACATAGGTCAGCATGGGTCTGATCAGTGAGCATACCCCCTTCTGGATGCCTCCTTACATTTACTCTGATGTTCATCAATTAACTACCCTCTTTTCCAGTGTCTCTAAAGCTACTCTGTTGTGCACATTCTGGCCTTTCCTCCCTCTAAATTAATACACAATCAATGTTAGGTAGTGTCTTGTCAGTGAATTCCAAACTTGCACTTCCAAAAGCTAGTTTTGAATTTTATTTCTTTTACATTTATTTCACTCAACATAAATCTCTCTCTCTCTCGCTCTCCTCTCTTGTTCTTCTCTCTTGTTCTCTTATTTAGTTAATGTTTCTTTCTTGGGTTACAGAAAAGATGGAAAGAGCTAAGTGAGGGACTTTTTAATACATGGTTCTTAAATCATGGAATAGAAATTGAGAGTCATTACAAACCACATATCATCATGGGCTTCTCCAGAAAGCAATAGATGTTAACTTGCTAATTTCTTATCAGGCATGTGCTTCCTGGACTTCCCTGGGGGGCTTTTCTGAGGTCCCAAGGAAGGCTTTAGGCATTGAGGTTGAAGAATCCTCAGTAGGCACTGAGAAGCCCCGCTTTGCCAGTGGGTCTGTGTAGAGGGTGGGGAAGCGTTAGGGAGAGACCAAGGTGGCCAGCAGTATTAGGTCCTCTCCCACATATGTGTTGAGCACGCCATCTGGTGGCTGAATCTCATAGAAGGAAAGAAAACTTGAGGCCCCCAGGAAGACAGATACAGCTCAGGGTTAGGCTGGCTTCTCCTCTGAGTCAAATCCTGCTCACTGAGTGGCTGTATTTAAACTTTACTACTACACAGGTGACAAATGTTATGCACATCATTAGGAGGTTGATGGAAACCATGTGATATTTAAGAAAACGAATAAAAGACTTTAAGGACCTATTATGAAAGATAAAAAGTACTATTATACAATTACTCCAGAAAGTAGGATTCTAAAAGTATAAGTGCTCTGGTTGAACAAATAAATGAGACTCTTCTATGAATATGAGAAATGCAGAAAGGTATTAAAGGAAGAGAAAAAAGAGAAGGTGTAGGAAGAAAATAAAAGGGGGAAGCAGGAGAATGAGTGCTTTGTAGACAGTTCTAGACCTGGGTCCAATTTCAGTGCTGCCACTGACCATTTGTGTGACAGTCAGCAATTGATTTAAACCCTCTATGCCTCAGTGTGTCCAATGGGAATAATTCAACCTATCTCCTAGGGATGCTGTGAGGGTTAGATAAAAGAATATATGAAAGTGCCAAGCCCAGAGCCCTACATGAAAATGCTCAATAAGTGGCCTGGTCAGTGTGGCTCAGTGGGTTGGAATGTCACTCCCTACACCAGAGGGTCACAGGTTTGATTCCTGGTCAGGGCACTTGCCTGGGTTTCGGGTTTGATCCCCAGCCTTGGTTGGACTCTGTGTGAGGGGTGACCAATCGATGTTTCTCTCTCACATCAATGTCTCTCTCTCTCTCCTCCTTCCCTTCCACTTTCTCTGAAATCAATGGGAAAAAAAAGATATCCTTGGGTGAGGATTTTTTTTAGAAAGCTCAATAAATAGCAGTTGTTATTAGTAGGGAGAAGCCAAAGGAAAAGAAAAGAAAGAAGGGGAAAGACCTCCAAAGGGATGGTACAGAACACATTATGCTTTGAGAAAGGAAACACCATCTAAAACTGTCTAACTTAGCACAGGCATTTGATCAACTTAAGAGGTGTAGGCCATGAAAGGAAAACTCTACTCCAACTCTGGTGGACAGGGGGTCTCTGTCTGAAGCCCGCCTTTGTTACTATAGTCACAAGAGTCCACGAGGGCTCCACAGGAGGGCCTTCCCTCTTGGCTCCCCTTGGTCCTCAAGCTATGGGCTGACAGCCTTACTCAACCCCCTACGGGTCTTCAATTCCGTGCTGGGAGCTTATGTGAAGGAAAGGCTTGTGACCCATTGGAGATGGACTGATGAAAGGGTAGCAACTAAGGACCAAGTTTTGTTCAGTGAGAGTTGCCATTAGCATGGCCCAGTTTGCAAAAGGCTTTCTGAGAACCCTGGCTTGCCACAGTGTGTGGCAATTCATACCAACTGAATTCTCTTGGAAAAGTAGGACGAAATATTTGTGTAACTTGAGGCACCTTTCCACCCACCTAAAAGCTGACTGCCCATGACAGACCCAGGAGATGGACACAGAGAGCTGCCTCGGTCTCTTGTTTGGAACTGGATATGCTATTTCTAAGGATTGCCTAAAGCCCTCTAGATACCTGAAGCTTTTGGAGGGCAAAATGCTGCACTACACACACACACACACACACACTCACTCATGCCTCTAAGGAAGGTCTTAGCCAGAACACAGAACTGGAGATCATAATGCCCCTCCCCTGATGTAATGGCTGACCCGTCTCAGGGGAACAACAGCGATTGCCTGCATTTCTAACCTTTTACCAGCTTCCTTCCATGCCAAGGAGAAAACTAGGAACAAGAATACAGTAATATGATCTCCAATTAGCATAAAATAAAAACAACCCAGTCATGTTTTCCACGGGCTTTTCCAGCCTCAGACTAAATGCACGAAGTAGGGAGAAAATGATAAAAATATATACACGGAAATCTAAATATATAGATTGTCTCTGTGTACAGCCAAGCACCCTGACCCAAATGATTATCTGTCTCTAGGAAAACCAAGCAGCCAGATGCAGAAATCTGAGAATTTTCCCGCTCCAGAGTGCAGTGTGAGTACAGACAGGAAGGGAGAATATCCTGATTACTCAGTATGGAAGGGGTTAAGTCCTCAGCCATCCTATTCTAAAGTGATTTATGATGATGGGTAGTGTTTCAAAACTTTCCCCCACCCAAAGAACAGCCCTCTCCCTCCCCACCGGGTCCACTCTCAACGTGCTGAAATGGGAAGGAGGCGGTGTTTTGCTGATCTGTTAAATTCTTAGTGAAGTTTCCTTGATTTCCAGTGGCTGCTGTTGTTTGAGTTTGGTTTGGATCAAAACTGAGGTTGTCCTGGCATTCCTGGGACTGAATCCAGGCAAGAGGAAGAAGAAAAAGAAGGAGAAGGAAAAGAGGAGGGAAAATAAGGTGGCGAGAAATAAAGGGAGGAGAGAAGCGCAGGAAAAGAGAAAAAGCCTATTTTCAACATCACATTCCTGTGTTTTCCCTCAGCCTGGAAAACATATTAATCCCAGTGCTTTTACGCTCGGAAACAAAGGGACTAAGCCAGGCTGTGAGGGAAAGGGTGATAAGAAGGATCCTGGGACTCTAAAGAGAGAAAAGAGTGAGAATCGGAAATACCTGGGGCTCCACTTCCAGGGGCGTCCTGTCGACACAGGGATTGGCACCCACAGAAACAAGGCTGAGCAGAAACGACAGAAAAATGGAGATGCAAAGACTTAAAAGGACAGCTCCTGTCACCTCATCCTACTTGTCAAGAAGGTAAAAAGCCAGAAAGAAAAGAAGAAAGCAGCTGAGCCCTCAGGTCAGGACAGGCGATTTTGGGAGCTGGAGCTGCAGCTCACCCCAGCCTCGCAAAGGAGGCAGAGGGTTGGGAGGAAAAGTATTTCATCTAGGAAACTGTCCTGGGACCACACTTCAGATTGCTTTTTAGATCCTCTGCATTCCATCTCCATGAGCCACAATGTAAGTGTGTAATCAATCCTTTCTGTTTTTGGTGTGTTTGTTTCTTTGTTGCTTGTTCGAAGAAATGAAATGGGAATGTTGTCCTAATTAATACGCTCAATGTGCATTTTCTCTGGAGCATCAGAGTCAGACGAAAGGGTGCAAGTATGCTGAATGGGGCACTGAGTTGGGTTTCTTGCTTAATGTAACTGTCTCTGCTAAGCGCTGACAAATTATAGGGGCTTAAAAGTAACAGGATCTCATCCTATTTTCCATTCCCTGACCTCCCTCCTTATTCTTCTGTAACCACCCCTTCCCCCAGGCTTTGGCCAAAGTAGAGAAAGGGAAAATGCCCAGCTCTGTTTGCAATTAAATAATTTTCTTTCTTTCTCCCCTTCCCCTCCCCGTCTGTGTTTTGACCTTGCTGCCTCCCAAAGTGGATTGCACAATGACATGGAGAATGGGACCCAGTTTTACCATGCTGTTGACAATGTGGCTGGTGTGTGGATCAGAACCCCACCCCCAGGCCATGAATCGAGGGGGCCATGGAGGGCAGAAAGCGCCTCTGGCCTCCCCAGTCAACAGAAGGCCAGCTCGGTTGCTGAGGCACACGGGGAGGTCTCAGGGAATTGAGAGAACCACTCTGGGAGAACGAAATCATCAGCCCCTCCAAAGAAGGAGCAGCGTGCCGGTGCTGAGAATAGCTCATGAAAAGGCCCCTCCAGACACGCTGGGCATCAACGGGGCCCCGGTGAGACCTGAGCGGAGACCAACAGTCCGGGGTTCTCCCCGTGAGATGGTCCGAGATGAGGGGTCCTCAGCTCGGTCAAGAATGTTGCGCTTCCCCTCTGGGTCCAGCTCTCCCAACATCCTCGCCAGCTTTGCGGGGAAGAACCGCGTGTGGGTCATCTCGGCCCCTCACGCCTCGGAGGGCTACTACCGCCTGATGATGAGCCTCCTGAAGGACGACGTGTACTGTGAGCTGGCGGAAAGGCACATCCAGCAGATCGTGCTGTTCCACCAGGCCGGCGAGGAAGCGGGCAAGGTGCGCAGGATCACCAGTGAGGGCCGCGTGCTGGAGCAGGCCCTGGACCCCAGCCTCATCCCGAAGCTGATGAGCTTCCTGAAGCTGGAGAAGGGGAAGTTTGGCATGGTGCTGCTGAAGAAGACGCTGCAGGTGGAGGAGCGCTACCCGTATCCGGTCAGGCTCGAGGCCATGTACGAGATCATCGACCAGGGCCCCATCCGCAGGATAGAGAAGATCAGGCAGAAGGGCTTTGTGCAGAAGTGCAAGGCCTCCGGGGTGGAGGGCCAGGTGGTGGAGGAAGGGAACCACGGCGGAGGCGCAGGGAGGCCAGGCCTGAGCAGCGACAAGAGGAAAGAAGACCTGAGGAGAGCGCAAGTCCCACCCACCAGAGAGAGTCGGGTGAAGGTGCTGAGAAAACCAGCCACCACGACAGCAGCACCTCCGCCACCTGCTCCCACCCCGAGGGTCACCACCCTGCCTCCTGCTCCAGTCACAACAGTGACTCGGGCCACCTCGCGGGTGGTAACTGTAGCTGCAAGACCTACAACCACCACGGCCTTTCCGACCACGCAGAGGCCCTGGACCGCCCGGGTGCACCCCTTCTCAGAGGCCCACAGGCCCCCAGTCACAGCGGAGGTGACCACTGTCAGGAGTGCCATAGCCTCAGAGAATCTCTACCCTCCACCCAGGAAGGAGCAGCACAGGGAGAGGCCGCAGACCACCAGGAGGCCCAGCAAGGCCGCCAGCGTGGAGAGCTCCCCCGCGGCCCCTCCCACGCCCACCTGGGAGCAGGGCACCAGGGCTGCCGGCCGTTTCCGGGACAACCGCACAGACAGGCGGGAGCATGGCCACCGGGACCCCAATGTGGTGCCAGGTCCTCACAAGCCAGCAAAGGGGAAACCTCCCAAAAAGAAAACCCAAGACAAAATTCTTAGCAATGAGTATGAGGATAAGTACGATCCCAGCCGGCCCACTGCCTCTCAGCTGGAGGAGGAGCTGCAGGTGGGGAATATTCCCCCCCAAAAAGCAAAGGAGCCTAAAAAGCATGAAAAGCTTGAGAAACCTGAGAAGGAGAAGAAAAAAAAGGTGAAGAATGAGAAAGCAGACAAGTTACTCAAAAGTGAAAAGCAAGTGAAGAAGGACAAGGCTGAGAAAAAGGGCAGGCCGGAGAAAGACAAGAGCAAGAAGAAGAAAGCAGGTAAAACGGAGCAGGATGGCTACCTGAAACCCACCACAAAGTACTTCACTCAGAGTCCCAAGAAGCTGGTGGCTGACCTGCTGGGCTCCTTTGAAGGCAAACGAAGGCTCCTTGTAAGTAATCTCCTTGGCATTGTTCTGTGGGCCAGGCAGGGTGTGTTCATGTTTGGTTTGTTGTTTTTCTACAAAACAACATGTTTGGTTTGTTGCTGGATGGCAGACTGTGGTTGAACCTGCACCATGTCAAGGTCAGGAGGTGTGTCAAGCAAGGGTAGCCAGGCCAGCAGCTCCTTTTGGTTTCTATGCTCCTTGAATCCTTTCCACAGACTCAGAGTCATTGGTCAGGAGACCTAAGACATGAACCCAGGGAAGCACCTGTTGTCAGCTTCTTCCAAATCCATCAGTACCCACCCCACATCCCTACTCCTCTCTTCCAAGGGATAGTTCTGGATACAGCTCCATTTTACTGAGTTCAAAGAATAAAAAAGAATGAAGAAGTTCCTATAATAGTATGCATTGACTCTGGTCACAACTTAGGAAAAGGGTTTCTCTCTTCATGAGCTTAGAAACCAGAAGCATGTATATGGAGAAATAACAAGTTTCTTCTCTCCCTGCTTGTTAGGTCTATATCAACAATTGGAAAATTCAAAGGGGAAAGTAAGGCAGCCTGGATAGAGAGTAGGTATGACTGGGAGTGGGGAGGGGTCCTTTCTGGTGTGACCTTCATGAATGCTTTTAAACCAGCTGTCTGAAATCTTCATCCCTTAAAGGCTGCCTCTTCCATCACTGCCCAACCAGTAAGATGCCAAAAGGATGGAGTGTGGGAACTGGATTGTTCTAATTTCCAGTACCCTAGGGACATATCTGAACTTGGAGTCCAGATGGCAGTTTCCCTGAGACTATGAAATGAACATGAGCGTGTGTGTGTGTGTGTGTGTGTGTGTGTGTGTGTGTATGAAAAAGGAGACGAGGAGTCCTTACTTCTACTTTGTCTCTGTTCCTGAGTGCTACTAGAATTGAGTGAGTCATAGGTATATCTCAGTAGCTATCTCTTTGGAAATTACTTGCTACCACCCAAAGGCTAATAACATTATCTAGTCAAATCTCAAGAAAAAGACTTTGGACAGGAATAAGCAAAATCGTAAATGTAAGGGCAGTTCTCATCAGCAATGTGAGAATAGTCGCTTCTCTCCAAGTCTCCTTACCCACTCTCTTAGTGTCCTTCCAAGAGTTTACCCCTAGCTTCTTAATGCTGTCATTTTACTCCAGGCTGTCAAAGAGGAAACAAGTATGATACATTTACTTCAGGGAAAAAGGTCAGTAATTAATGTTGAGTAATGTGAATCGGTAATGATTCTCTCAGATACCTGGGCAGGGGGCATCTCATGCTACTGAGGACATCACCTACCCTACAAGGTGACTCTGTGCCCTGCATTTCCTTCACCAAAGGAGATAGACTCTCTTCTCGCAAAGCATTTCTCAGGTCTTTCAGATTTTTCCAATCTGGCCTAAATTTGGATTCATGGTCTGAGCCAGAGAGACTCCGGTACCCATCTCTCTTTAGTGGTTTCAAAAATTTAAATGTGCATTTGAAATATTATTCAGTGCAGTCCCTTGTGATATTTATCATGGGTGGCGAATGTCCCCACATTCTTTTAGCTGTCCCATCAATAGTGTATTTATGTATTAGGACAAAACCTAAGTTTTGATAGATTCTACAGGTTGTATGTGTATGTGATTTTTTGTATGTTGTTACTCATTTTAACCAGAGTCTTAAAATAACTATATAAACTTAGGTTAGTAGAGAATAGGTTGTCAGAGCAGTTTAATAGCTACTTGGTTATTCCCAGAGTACATACATTTAAATGGGAATGTTCCAGTGAGAACCAGAAGACTCACTGGTTGCAGAATAGAACTCCACCTGGTACTTGAATGTTTGCTAGAGAATCTGTCGGGGGGAACTGCGCTCATCGGACTGTGAAAGGGCATCAGTGGTGTGCTCCATCGCCCTCCTCCTGAGTACCTGGGGCTTTGTCCAGCCTGCTAAAGCACATCACCCAGCCCTGATCATTTAACCAGCAGGGCAGGCAAAGAGTTCCTCAGGGTCAGGTTTTAACTAGGGGAAAATAATCATAGGTAAACTGTCAGGATTGTAATTGTGCACCAATGGGTAAATACTTCCATTACCACTAGTCTGTGAGTCAGAAGAAAGGGGTTTTCATACATACCCCTGATATTAGTCACCCTTTTATTTCTCTCCCTTTCTCTCCACTCCCTTAGTCAGGGATTTGAAAACCCAGCTGGGTCTTTGCTGCTTTTAACAGTATCCCTGATCATAAATTTCTAGCAAATGAAACTCAAATGACAGCTTCTGCTGATGTCATGTGAGGCAAAACAGAAACCAGCTGGGATTGCTCTTGGTGGCTGGCGAGAGAACCGGGTTTGTTATTACAAAGAAAGTCCCAACAAGAGGCATTTCAGTCTTGCAATCCCACATGTGCCCAGCTGATGAGCATATCAAAATGTGTTTTCTAAAGAGCTAATGACATCTAAAATAAGAAAGATGAAATAAGCATGATACAATATCAAAAGATGAAGAGAAAAGACTGTTTGACCAGACAGAGAGGAGACTTGTATTTCTGGGTGAAAGACCTAGGTTGGTGCCATTTATCGTTTTTCCACTCATTTTCCCCGTCAAACATGGCTGATGTTATTCAGGAAGCTGGGTGATTCAATTAATATTCATTAAGGCTTAGCACTCTCCAAGCTGTTCAAGTACGGCTGACAACATATACCTCCAACTGGCCTCAGCCTAACCCAGTGTGCTCAAACTTAAATGAGGTTTGCATTCCAGGAAGCTGTGCAAGCCTTTGAGCTTATCTTTCCTGTATTTCAGTGACCTGGGGCCCTGTTACAATTTATCATAAACCTCTGATGCTTTGCACTTATTAATGTCATTCTTTAGATGTGAAAACATCACATATCCTCTACTTAACTGATTACTTAGAGAAACACTGGCAGCAATGGTATAGGCTGTGGTTGAGTGAAAAGCATCCTAGAAACCTTCAAAGAAGCTGCAGGAGGAGCCAAGTGTCCTTTCTTAGGCCTAAGGTCAGTCCTTCAAACCCCCTGTCTCTCACTCTGTCAAAGAAAAAGAGCATATCCTGCCAGGGGCTTTTCGAGACTGTGTGCATTAATTTTCACGACAATCCCATGAGGAAGGACAAGGAAACAGGAGCTTAGAGAGGTTGAAAAGTTTCCCAAGGTGAATGGTTCATATATGGCAAAGCCAGAATTAGAACTCAAGTATGTTTGATTTTATTTTATTATTATTATTTTTTTTTTTATCCTCACCTGAGGACACTTTTTGCATTCATCTTCAGGTAGAGCGAGAAGGAGAGAGGGAGGAAGAGAGAGAGAGAAACATCGATGTGAGAGAGACACATCGACTGGCTGCCACCCACATGACCCCAACTAGGGCCGGGGACAAACTACAACCCAACCAAGGTATGTGCCCTTAGTGGGAACCGAACCCGGGTCTCTCGAGACCGCGGGCCGATGCTCTAACCGCTGAGCCAAACCAGCCAGGGCTGGTATGTTTGATTTTAAAGCTCATGCTCAAGCCACTCCCCGATTCTGCCTTCCTGTGGGTATGAATATGGGGCATATGCCATAAAGTGAAGGGGAAACTTTCCTGTTAATTAATCAACACAGACATTTAAAAATTCATTTTACTCCTTGAATTACTCAGATAAATGGTCAGGCATATCAATTGTCAACATTTGGTGCTGAGCACCGATGCAGTTTCTGCTAACTCTCAGCACCTCAACTCTCTGGCTTTCCCAGCAGTCAGTCAAGAACAATAGATTGAATCCCAATCAACCTAATCCCTCAGACTGGCTGGTGTCAGTTTGGGTTGAGAATATAGATAAACTACTTATCACTTAAACACTGGACTATGTGGAGTCTAGCTGACAAGCCATAATTTTGTGCCCTGAGAATCTACCTACTTGTCAATTAACAAGAGGCCTCATCGCGCTGAATTGCAGAGATTCAAGTTCAAGTTCAAGTGTTCTTTGGAGACTGAATCTACTGTAATTCAAGCGGGTTAATACTTTCAATCTTACTTCAGAAATCTGGATATTGGTACAACAATCTACTTATTTGATTTAATTTTAGAAAGGGATATCAAGCTCTGATTTACTAAGGCAGACTACTAGCTTAAATGTTATTTTTCAGAATCCTGTAAAAAAATCTAGTGTTTTGAGCCTACCACAGTATGTAGAATAAACTGACACTTCTAATACTTTCCCCTAGCATTTCCCATTCCTGTTTGCTCCCTTTATTAATGCAAACTGGCTTCATTATACTCTGAGGCCCCTTGTGCCAACATACTCTTGGAACAGAGAAATAAAAAAGAACCACAACACAATTCTAAATTCATGAGACATGCCCTGATTTACCGCCACCAAACTGGAAAGAGGCCAAGTACCAGACAATAATGTTTACTGAGAAGTCCTAGGATGCTCTCTTTAGGAAGAGGGGATTGGAAATGGTTACCATTTTAAATACTCTTTGA
Source organism: Tadarida brasiliensis (assembly GCA_030848825.1). Classification (NCBI taxonomy): domain Eukaryota; kingdom Metazoa; phylum Chordata; class Mammalia; order Chiroptera; family Molossidae; genus Tadarida; species Tadarida brasiliensis. Next base: position 70,166,695 of record CM061260.1, read on the forward strand.
AACACCTTCAAACTAGAAAATTAATGGGATGAAGATGTCAATACACAGGGAAAGAACCCTTGAAATGTATACAGATGATCAGCCTCTTCTACTTTCCCTGATGTGAACTTGAGGAACACATTAAACCAACTGCTGTGTAGGCCGCAGCTAGCATTCATAGGCAGGGGACCATTGTGTTTCTGAGGGGCTCCCCTCTCCTGGCTGGAGTGATGCATGTAACCTGAGGAACGTGTGCCAGCTTTGTTTTCCCACCCTGGGTATGGCAGTGGTAGGGGCTGGTGCTTCAGGGCCTTGAAGAACTTATGCTCTAGTTGGGGAGGTGTGACATAGAGATAAAATATAATGGTAAATCAAGGAAATATGTAAATTCCAAGAGAATAAGGCAGACTATAAGAACAGTAATTAAAAAGAAGTGATGATTGAGAGATAGAAAAGACTTTAGGGAGGAGGCTGCATTTAAAGAGTGACTCAGAATCAGATATGTTGGAGGGAATGGGAGGGCTCTCTGAGTGGGAGGGGTAATATAGGCCAAGGCAGAGGAAGGAGTGTGGGCAAACCATTCAGAGGCAACATACATGTATGGTACTGGGGTGCACACAGCCTTACACATGTACTTTTATTTATTTTTGCTCAGTACTCACTACTTTATGAAGTTGGCAGGGACATTGTTCCATTGCAAAGATGAGAAAACTAAGGTTAATAAGGATAAATGACCTAGTTAAGGCTACACAGAAGCCAGGGGTTGAATAAGGATTCAAATGCAGGCCCTCCAACTTGGACTATAATCACCCTTTCTCTGTGCCACTCTGCCAAGTTTTCTTTCATGTCATAATTCAGAATGGTCTGGCTATGGGGTGAAGAGGGCACCTAAGGGAGAATAGGAGGAAAGGTTAGCAAAAGAGAGCCTGGGGCCAGATCATTGAGTGCATGCAAGAAGCCGGAAACTGAGTCATGCAAAAATGAAAGTCACCTCAGGGTGAGTTAAGGCACTCGTGGGCAAAAGTCCCGAGGTGAAAATAAACATGAGAGCTCCTGATTTATTACAGTGTGATTCTCACTGGGTATCCCTTGGCCTAAGACTACTATGTTCAGAAAGCCCTGAGAGAAACTTCCAGAAAGGAGGATGAGGTTCTGTATGATTATATATTGTCTGAAATTCTCAATTATGTACAAGGTGGAGAAGACCAGAGGGAGTTTTGTGGACTCTTGAAATTCGGTCATATCATGGCCTGTCCATGGACCTTTATCCATGGCAAAGTGTGAGATGAATACAATGGAGTCTATGTCTATGGATCTGAAGTTACAGGGGCAGGTAATTATCAGTCATTTAGCTTCTGGGCAGCTGTTCCCTAGAGACTCCTCTAAATAGATTCTAAATATGGGCTTATCCTTCATTTAGAGTAGGTAGTCCAAAACCATGACCGGTAAATCTTACCTCTGTTTTTGACTATTTTGTGTTCTCACTTAAACATTCATGTTATTTATTTCAAAATAGTGTGTTTGTGAGCAAAGAATAGCCAGAAAGAAAAACATAAAACATACCAACTGAAAATAAAACTCCAAAATTTAGGCTACCATAAATACCTAAGGAAATATAGCTAATTAAAAACTAACAAACAAACCAAAAATACCATTACTATCTCTTTTTATAGCCACCTTAAGTCACTTTTAAGGCTAAGTAGGAATCAATGTATACATTTAAGGAAATTTGATTATTTTTCCTCTTGGGAAATTGCATTTTTAAAACAAGCATTTTTCTACCTATCATGTCCATCTGGACAAGCATATAAACACAAAATAAAAAATGAACGAAATCATGGCTACTTAAAATAAATAACAATCTGAGGGAAAAAAATATAACTTTATCCCAGAAAACCTCTGTTCATGTTCCACTAAAAAGCTATTGAACACATCTTGATTTCCGTGAGGGGTAGTATTTTGTCAAGCGTAGAGAATTCTTAGAAGGGAAAGCCTGCAGGAAGAAATAAACACATCTCTGACAGAGAAAAATAAACAGCAGGATCGAGTTGGGACAGATAGTTACCATTTTGAGAAATAATCTGAAAGACGAACATGGTGACTTCCCCTCTGAGAAATGCCAAATGACAGACTTCAGAATTATTTATAAGGTTGGATGGGTAAGTAGAGAAGTGGCTGATAAATTTGAATGTAGTGGAATGGGAAAACATGTACAGAGGCTGACCTCTGAGCTCAGTGATGACTAAGCAAAGGGTGAACAGATTGTGTTCATTGCAGACATCAGCCATCGAATGTTCCAGAGTGCCCAAGGCCTGGCTCTGAAACTCTGTCAACCCTGTGACGCATGAAATAATAGTAGTAACCACACTTTTCTCAAAGGTCAGAGCAGCCCATTAGGATACTGAAGATTAAAATGAGGGGAGGGAGATAGCATTTACTGAACAATGTTTACACACCAAGAATTTATACAGTGCCCACAACAGCCTTGCGCAATAAGTACTACTGTGCAGAGTTCACAAATGAGAAAACAGAGACACATGGAGACGAGTAAGGAGTGTAAATAATGGAAACAAGCAGAAAACTCTAAGTTGTCTGGAGCCATTTAAAAACAAAAGCCCTGCCTTGGTTGGTTTGGCTCAGCGGTTAAAGCATTGGCCCATGGACCGGAGAGTCCCGGGTTCGGTTCACGCTAAGGGCACGTACCTCGGTTGCAGTTTGTCCCAGGTTGGGGTCGTGTGGGTGGCAACCACTTGGTGTGTCTCTCCCACATCGATGTTTCTCTCTCTCTCTTCCTCCTTCTCTCCTTCCTGCTCTATCTGAAGATAAATGCAAAAATGTCCTCGGGTGAGGATTAAAAAAAAATTAAAAAACAAATAAACAAACAAAAAGCCCTTTACAAACAGCCTTTTGGCCCTAATTATGCTAGCTGTCTAACAAAACCATCTAGTCTACTCTAGTTTAGCTTAGCTTAGCTTAATTTAGTTTAATTAAGTTTTGGTGCCAGTCACTACCAGCCCTCTATTCCAAATCATCCTTTTGGATTTTGCCTCAGTGTAAAACGATCACAGTGAATTAATATTTGCTTGCCTCTGTCCATCTCCAGCTGATCACTGCTCCTAAGGTTGAGAACGACATGTATGTACAACAGCGAGACGAATATCTGGAAAGCTTCTGCAAGATGGCCACCAGGAAAATCTCTGTGATCACCATCTTTGGCCCTGTCAACAACAGCACCATGAAAATCGACCACTTCCAGCTAGGTTCTCTTAACCATTTAAATTATGTTATTGTTTTTCTCATAGCTATGGTGGGACAAATTTTCTGGGAGAGGTCGGTGGGGAATCACAAGGAAACCAGATATTCAGAGCGCTCTTTCCTTGTGGCAACAAAGGTCAGTTTGCCTAACATTATATTTGCATAACCATTCCAGATGGTTCTGGTTTAAGTTTTTGGCACTTTAAAATGAAGAATATGCAAGCACTCCAGTTTGAAAGTCAGTAAGGTGGCGAAAAAAGAGAGAAGTACTACAGCAGGGGTGGGGGTGAGGGAGGTGTGGGGGTTGGTGGAGGGGATGAGAAAGGTATTCAGACACTTTCTTTTGGATTCTGAGTCTTCTTGCCTGTGAGCAACATCATCTGATCTTTCTGCAGCCGTTATGCTACAGGCAACTCACTCACAGATGGGGACCTGCCAGACACTTGAAGTACTTGAGTCTGACAAGGCTGGGGAGGGAATTAACCGGGGCTGAAAGAAGCTGTTAAGATAAATGAAAAGTCACTGAAATATGGACTGAACTATGCCCAAGTCCTTTTGGAGAGCAGAAGAATTTGGCTGAATGTAGCATTTTCACAATTTTTCATATTAATGATGCGTGTGGGACTCTCGAGCATACAGCTCAGTGTTGGGCAGCTGAGATCTAACTTATTGCAGTTCTCCTGGGAATCTTACAAGACTTACTGTGAGTAGTTAAGCCTCTTAGTCTGAAGCCCCAAATCTGCCCCACCCATTGCTTTTCTAATTATTACATCTCTAGGGCTTTATTTTTTTAAAATTATTACATGCATTCTCTACATTTTTATTCTCATCTAACTATAATGAAAATCCTTCCTATTCTACCATTTGCATATTCTGCATATTTTTCATAAAGTACATTACATCTAAAAGAATATAAAACATATTTTACCCATTAGTTAACATTTATTTATTTATTTATTTATTTATTTTTCTTTATTGGTTTTAGAGAGAGAGGATGGAAGAGGGAGAGAGAGATAGAAACATCAATGAGAGAGAACATCAACTGACTGCCTCCTGCATGCCCCACAATGGGGATTTGGCCCATAACCTGGGCATGTGCCCTGACCGGGAATCGAACCAGCAACCTCTTGGTGCATGGGTTGACACTCAACCACTGAGCCACACCGGCCAGGCCCATTAAGTTAACATTTAACTTCAATATATATAACACATTATCTCCTAGATTTTTCTGCCAGGTGATCTTGGTATAATTGAACACATGTCAATTGTAATTATGTCATGATAATGTCAATTTGATTTTTAATATGGTCTAGATTTCTAAGTCCTATTTTTTATTGTGGTCAAAACACAATATGAGATCCACCCTCTTAACTAATTTTTAAGTACATAGTATAGTATTGCTAACCTTAGGTATGTGTTGTACAGCAGGTTTCTAGAATTTACTCAGGCATGAAGTTTCAGTTCTACATTCTCTTTTATTAGCCCACTTTCCCCTGACATAGATGCAAAGGAAAATAAATAGCATCCTTTCCAATGTTCCACCATAAATCATTGTGGATCAGTGATTTATCTGTGGATGTGCTGTGTGTGTGTTTGGCAAGGGGAGCAACAACAACAAAATGTCCTTACTGTAGCTGAAACAATAGTCATACAAACAGAAGACACAAAAGAAATTCTGCAGTCAAACAAACCACTTCAAAAACTTAGTCACAACATCTTTGTTGTGTGACCTTGACCAAGCTACTTCCTAAGTCTCAGTTTAGAACACAGTTCTATGTATTTCCAGACTAGGGTGAGGATTTAATCAGAAGATGTATGTAAATACCCCTCAAGTAATGAGCACTATTACTGTGTTCACCATCATCACCATTTGCTCTGGCAGGCATCTGGAGCTCAGTGAGCTGTCACAGGGATGAGAGCATCTATGATTGAAAAATACTTGTAATTTGCAGAAAGCTGACAGTGAACCCTCACAACTGCTCTTCAAGGTCAGGCTGCATTACTACTCCTGGTGATAATACTCCAAAGCCACATGTTTAGTGGGTAACTGGAATTCAACCATTGGCTTCCTGGATTTTCGAATAGTAGCATGAGCCAGTGAGCTCAATTATGATCCAGATGTCTAGAGAGGAAGTAGGTATTCAACCCAGTGCAGAAACGGGTTCTGGCTGGTGATGAAAATTCTCCTTCACCAGGTGTTCCTGGTGTCAAATGTGTTAACCACCAACTCTCACACAAAAAATTCTCCTTCCTTATTTGAGGGATGTTTGGAAAAATCATTACGTCTCCCACCTCAATGTCTATATGGTTCTGTTATAAGCATCTGGTGCTGCCTTGGCAAAACTTTAACATTAATCCTGCTGTTTTCTAGACATCTGGATTGAATATGAACTGTAAATGGACTGAGGTTTTGTTTTTTTTTCCCCTATTAGAAATCAGGTATTGTGATTTGGGTGTTTGCCTCTCACTGAATGGCAGCTTGGACATGGTTTGGGGCGCCTTTTATCTTGTTCCTCATCTAATTCCTGGAAGGCCTTTCTGTCCTTTGTCATGTCCCAGGTTACCCTTATAGGAAAGGCTGTAGTATTTTCAGCCAAGCCTGGGAGTCAGATATGGGAAAATAGGAATTGGCATGCTTCATGGTCTATGAACCAAACTCCAGCCTTGACCAATTTTCAGCTGGAAATCCATCAGATGGCCTTACTTTCCTTAAAAATAAATCAGACACTCCGTACTTTTTCAGACTTTCACTAGACCTAAAAAGCAGAGGCCCACATACAATTACAGTGTGAGCTGTAATTGCTCCATCTTGCTCCATCTTGTTAAATGTATGTGAACTCGAGATGGTGGACCTGGAGATACCAGGAAAGGTACCTGAGGATTTCAGGCATTAGCTTAAGAAAAGTTATTCAGGCTTGAGCAAATTCCAGTGCAGAGTAAGCCCATCTGTTTTCGTCAGCGCAGAGTGTTATGTGGGAGGGTTGAAAATGACCTACCACATAAAAAGCATTCTTAATTGATAGTGGTATTTAAAATGTGGATCTAGGATAGGAATATTGGTGTATACGTCAAGAGGATGGGTTCTAGACAGTTTGTCCGGAAGAAGCTGCTGGCTAAAGGCACTTTGTTGCAGAACGAAAAGAGAACGAGGGGAAAATGCAGAAAGCATGTTTCTTTCTTTGCAAAATAGAAGAAGCGTTTGAAGATAATCCATAAAAAGGGAGGTGGAAAAGTTGGTGGAGATAGAATGTGGCAAGCAGGAGAGAAAGTTTTAATTCCTTATTCATGAGTATGGAATTCATAGGTGAATTTCTAAAGAAAAAAATTATAAGTATGATAGAATACGTTTCAGCATAAAATACTCTCTGTCTTTGCCCTGGACGGTTTGGCTCAGCGGTTGGATTGTCGGCCTGCGGACCAGAGAGTCCCGGGTTCGGTTCCCGCTAGGGGCACGTACCAAAAAAAAAAAAAAAGAGTTAATTTCCGGGTTTGGTTCCTGCTAAGGGCATGTACTTCGGTTGCAGTTTGTCCCCGGCCCTGGTTGGTTGTGCGGGTGGCAGCCACTCGATGTGGCCCTTTCACATCGATGTTTCTCTCTCTCTCTCTCCCTCCTACTCTATCTGAACAAAAAATGAAAAAGTGTCCCTCGGGTGAGGATAAAAATAAAAAAAAAATGCTCTCTGTCTTTGATCCTGTTGAAGAGAATTATTCTTTATGGACAAGCTTCACAACCATCAGGATCCATAAAAAATGCAAAAATGCTGCTTTCCCTCAAGAGCACCTGAAACCTTGACCCTTTGCGCCAACTCCTCCTTTCATCCCTGGTGACACCGTCTGGCAGCTGCCTTCTCTAGACCCTGCCACCCTGTGCTGGGAGGCAAGGCTGAGTGAGTGATCAGGTTTCCAGACACTGCAGCGTTCTTCTCTGTTTATTCAGTCTCTGATTATCAATCACTCTGTGCCCTAGAGGCTAGAGAGGCTGTCTCCTCCCTGGTTTAGTTGTCCCATTTCACTGCCCTCAGCTGCTTCCAGCATCAAGTGTATCAGAGTCAAGATCAGCCTCTGACAATCAAGGAGTGTAAAGTGTCTAGTCAGTCAAATGTTTGAAGTGTTTGAAGAATGTGGTGCAGTCATCAGAGAAGGTATTGTAAATATTGGAATTTTGAAAAGTGGTTAGATTTAATGGAGGCACCTTGAAACTGAGTACATTTTTTTTTTTTTGTAGTGATGACTCTATCAAGGTACTTTTGGTTTTTACTTGTTGTTTTTAAAATGATACATATTTTTTTATTCCAAAGTCAAAGGTGAATAAAAAAAGTATACACAAATAAGTCTTATACCCATTTCTGACCTTTACCCTGTTACTCTCTGCCCCCATAGGTATTTTTATGATTTCTTGTTCGTTCATTTAGCGCTTCTCTGGGCAAATACAAATAAATATAAATACCTATATCCCCTTCTTTTTATACAAAATATAGTATATTTATATATGCTGTTCTGCACTTTGTTTTTTTTTTTCAATTAAATATATTTCCTGGAGATCTTTCCTTGTGAGTTTATAGAGATCTTTCACACTTTTTATTAAGCCATGGTGAGATTGAGTCTATCATAGTTTATTTAACTAGTCCCCTTGTTGATAAACACTTGGATTGTTTTCAGTATTTTGTTAGAAACAGTTTCGCAATTAATAATCTCATACATTTGTCATTCTATGTATATGGGTACATCTTCACAGTACATTTTTAGAAGTAGGATTGTGGACCTAATGGAAAATGTATTTAGTTTTGGTAGATATCAGCAGATTTCTCTCTATGCAGGTTGTAACTTTTTGCAGTCCCACCAGCAATGTATACATAAATGTCTGTTTCTCCAAAATGCGCCATGGCATATGTGATCAAACTTGTGGAAGATTTTAGGCAATGTGGTCTGTGAAAAGCGGTGTCTTAGTGGAGTGTTGGGTCGCAGTTCTCTGTTCATGAGTATAGCTGAACGTCTTGTCATATGATTAAGTGTTTTTAGTGTCCTTTGCCCCCTTTTCTATTGGTATTGGGATTGGGATTCTTTATAAATTAGATAAAAACTCAGACTCCCAAGCCCCTCCTCACTCCAAGACACTGTCTCAGTTTAGGGATGGGGTCCAGGAATCTCTTTCCAAAAATGTTACTCAGAGGATTCTGATTTACAGCCCAGTTTGGTCTAGAGCAGAAGAGTGGGGGCAGGATAGAAGAGAAGGGGGGCTAGATATGTAGGTTGTCACCACATTCTAGAAGATGTTAAATACCAGGACAAAGAATTCAAACTTTATTTGGTGAAGTCACTGAAGATATTGAAATATCTTTTTTCAAATAAATTATAAATAACTTTTAAGGTTTGGCAGAGCCAGCGTGTAGGATAGAAAAGTGCCTGGCAGAACACATTCTTCATATATATGGCAGGTTACTCTTTCCAGGGACCAAGCAAGCAGCAGCTTTGTGATCAGGAATGGCCAGGCTAGTCCCATCTATCGATGTAATCCAGTCACTCCTCTTACAAGGACGGTAGGCAGGCTAACGACCCACTCACAGAGTGGAATAGGAGCAAGCAGATCAACTGCAAAGTCATTTGAATTGACCTGTTTCTTTTTAAAAGGAAATAAATCCCACAGCTGGAAGCCAAGGTTATCCGAACTGAAATAACCTACTCCTTCCTGACTGCTCGGCAATCCTGGGAATATTCTTGAGATAAAAACAGTTCAGCCTCTGCTGGAGTCTTTGTCTCCAGATGTATCCAAAGTATAACAGAGAGATTTTTTTGGCTCAAACTGCCTTCTTGAATAGGATAGTTATATTTTAAATGTCTTATCAGTATGTTTTATTTATGTGATCTGTCACCCCAGGACAGAGTTTATTAAGGTACGTTGGTGAATGGTGCGGCACCGTGAATGACATTCAAGAGCCTGGAATGTCAAAGGAAAATAGAATTTACTGCTCACAGGTCCCAGACAGGAAGCTGCAGCATGTCTGCCAGGGTCACAGGAGAAACACCAAGGTTTGGGGAGGAAGCAGAAGCAAGAGTGAGGAGACAGCCCAGGCCACAGTCCTTCTTGGGGTTTCCATGGGAAAAGGTAAGGCAGGACAGGGTGAACAGCTTCAGGGTGACCAGTTTGAATGATTTCAGTGGGCTTCAGGCTATAGGGATGGTCCCTAGCTGCCGAGTACCTGGCCCTGGAATGAGGAAGGCAGAGGAATATTGTTGCCTGGGGTCCATGGGCCAGAGAAAGGGGTTAGGGCTCCGGATTGGTTAGTTTGTATTTCAAAGACCTGCTCCCTGCTTGGCCCTTTGCTGTCTCTCAGAATTGGCTAGCCCAGAGAGGGACAGTCACTCCCCAGTCAGAAAGGGTTTTTTAAGATGTCAAAACATCGTAATATACAGAAAATTTAAAAAATATATATGATTCATCCAATTACAAGATCTCATACATGAAAACCCAAATTAAAAAAAATAAATAGATAAAATATGTTTTCTCAAATTACACTTGGATTGGTTGTGTTTGAGGCTCAAAAGATAAAGGAAAGTGTAGGAGTTTGATGGTGGGTTTCCTACGCAGATCAGAATTACTCATCTTCTTTACTCTATCCCTCTCTCTTTTCTCATGTGATATCTTTCTTAAAGGAAGTTCTCATGATTACCAAATCTGTGTCAAGTGCGCATGTGTGCCAGGCTATAAGGATTTAGATGACCAAGCCTCAGTTCTGAGTGTTGAGTTCTCCTGTCCAGTGAGATGATAGACGTGTCAATAATTGGTTGCAATGCAAGGTGCTAGGCATTATTACAGAAGAATGTAAAAACGTTATGAGTGCACAGGTAAAGCACAGACACGTTTTCCAAGTAACCGGGAGTTCCCATGTGAACAAGGGCGGGGTTCGCACGCCAGAAAGGGAAGGCGTGTTTCTAGACCCTGAAAATAGAAAGCTGGTGCAAAATGCGTGGAAGAAGAGTTGAGAGATAGCTAATTAAGAAAAGCTGAGTCCAGGATATAAACGGCCTGTATGCTATGCTAAGGGCACGAATTTTATCTCTGCCGCTACAGTGTATAACACTTGACCGGGAAACTTGTTAAAATGCAGTTTCCTGGGTTTCCCTACTAGAGGTTATGATCCAAGTGGTCTGGATCCAAGGATTGTAGTTTTAATATGAACTCAAGGTGATTGTGATGAAGGTAGACAGTGAGTCATACTTTTGAAAAAGTGGTAGAGGAGATAGGGAACTTCCAAAGCACTGGGAGAAACCAAAGTGGTCCAGGGACATTGGTGGCATGGCCTGGACTTAGGGATGACAGGGTGGGAGGAGAAGCCATGGATATTACAGAGGAGAAGCAGTCACAGATGAAAACTTCAAACAATGCCTGGAACAGTCGGTGTTTAACAAATTGTAACTGAAGCTGGTTTTCTGCAGTGTCGTGGTTATGGTCAGACGTAGAAGAGCAAATACAGGAAGAAATTTACTACTACCTGAATTTGACCATGGACTTGGAGGTGGAATTCTTAAAAGGTGGAAAACCAGACAGATGTCCCACATGTAGGGCCAGTCCTTACCAGCACCCAGCAGAGTTCATGCTCCCTGCTGTCCCTCCTAGTAATCTTAGGTGTGGGACAGCCTGTGTGGAATGACCAAATTCTACCAAATGGGCTTGAATCTGTGAGTCATTTTAGCTGGATCAGAGTCAGATGGACAGTTTATAGGATGTTCCCTGAAGAATGTTCGCTTCTAAGCTGTGCAACCCTTGACGAGGACTACAGAGCTTTGGCAAAACAAGAAGCTGCCAAATTTATGCTGCTTTCCCAGAGAACCTCTTGTCACCCAGCCCTGATTTAGACAGAATGCCGAGCGTTGCAGAGACCTCCAGGAGCAGGCAGCTGGAGACAGGAGCCAGCCTCACACGGACCTCCCGCAGAATTCAGCCAGAAGTGAACTCTGTCTTGCCACAGAGTTGCCACCATCCTAGTTGGATCCAGGGTCAATCAGTGCTTTAATTGTTTTTCATTGGCAGATTCTTCTAGGTTTTAATTCTAATGTTCAGTCAAAACGCTTCAGAAAATATTTGAGTTGAAAGGAGAAACCAGACCATGAAATTAGTTTCTTGCCATATCCTATAGAACAAAGTTTGCCTTAAATCTTGGTCCTGGGTCCTCTCCATCCTTGAGTGGGACATATTTTGGTAAAGTGGAAAGAGCACTGGGAAGGAATGAGGTCATTTTATTTGAATCTTAACCCTCACTCTGTTACTAACTAGCAATGTGAACTTGAGCAAGTTGCTCCCTTCCTGGGGTCTGTGAGAGGTTGGTTCCCTGGGAAATAGACTCTTGAGACTTTCAGATTTGCATTTAGGAAGTTAATGAGGACTATCCCCAGGAATAATACCAATGAGAGATGAGGGATACTAGAATTTGAATTGCAGTGCAGTTGACTCCTCAAAGTTGTTCACTTTGAGGCAAGGAGAACAGCTTTTATATCCACCCCGCCCTGCACCCACACACACACATACTCATACTGCATTAACCACTGAACATGGGCTGTCCCCTAGTAAAGGTGTAACTTGGAGCAAGGCAGCTCTTTTGGAAGGAGAACAATTTTTAGAGGGATTCGGCCATTAACGTCCACAGCAGCCTTCGTCTGAAAGTAGGGTCTGGGCTGCACCCCACAGCAGGCACTACACACTGTTTCTGAGTTTTAGCCTCACTGATGTGACTGGATTGGGCCTGATAATGTCCGTATCAATTATCTAGTGCCACAATAAGGCTATGTAATAAAGAGCCACACACCTCAGTGACATATAACATTAACTATTCATTTAGTCACAAGTCTGTAGGGTTCAACTGCTCTGGGCTTGGCTTGGCTAGGCTGCTCATGTACTTTCAGTCAGCTACAGGTCGGTCAGATGGTTCTGCTGATGTTGGTTAGATTTGCACACAGGATAGGTGTCAACTGGGTGTGCTCTGATCTGGGATAGCCCAGGCTGAGATGAGACCAGGATAACTATTTGACTTATTCTCCAGAAGTCTAGTGTGGGTGTGTAGTCATGGCAACGGCAGAAGCAAGAGCAATCTCAAATGTGCAAGCCTGTTTCTAGCCTCTATTTGTGTTACTTATGCTAACAAAGCAAGTCAGATAGATGAGCTCAGAATCAGAAGGCAAGACAGCTCAACCCATTCCCCGTAACAGGGAGCTGTGCAGTTACTGGGCAGAGTGTAGGCACAGGGAGGGGTGGAGAATTAGGACCATTTTTAAATCTGCTATAATCTCCAACTTCCTTCTATCTCAGCCATTCGGTGTTTTTTGTGATTTTGTCTGTTAGCTAGATGCTAATAGTCTAATTTTGCTTTTAACTAGGAACTTGAGCTCTGTCCAAGCATACTTATCTCTGAATCCAGCACCCAAAACAGAATCAATTCAGGACACAGGAGACAAATATTTTTTTAATGAACAAAAACAAAAATGAATGTATGTTGGGAATTAAAAGCAGTAATTCCTAGGTTCAAGATAAAATCTGGTTTGTAAAAATCTTAGAATCAGAACATTAATTGTTAAGGACATTTTAAAAATCCATTTTTAAATGATTTTTTTCTTATTATTAATTATTACTAATCATAAAGTGAAATTAAAAATATAGACATGCATAGAGTGAACAATGAAAGTTTCCACTTCACCTCTCCCCACTCTGCAGAGGCAGCTGTAGGAGCAGAAAAAATAATTTTCTTTCTATCCTTGTAAGCTCTTCTGGAAGTGCTGATAATCAAAGTAACTTGAGATTAACAGGAGAAAATGACCAAATTTATTTCTTATGTACATACAAGGGTTCCGTAAGAATAGGGGACCCAGGGACAAATTGAGCAGGTGTGGTTTGAGACTTCAAAGTGCAGAAAGGCAATTCACATGAAGATGGTAAAGTAAATGGTTGATCAACAAATGTTTGTTGGGCCACCTTGAACAACAGGACAGAGAGAAGGCTTTGATCAAACAGGCCTAACAAGGTTCCTTCGTTTCTATCATACCTAGTTCCTATTAAACTATAGTTACCTATGATGACAGCTCCCTCCCTGGTGTAGGTTCTCGATCTAAATTCTTAAGGCAGTTTGGCAGAGGATAAAAGGTTCTTCCTGAATATCACTTCTTAGAAATAACCAGTTTAAAATAATCAATATCCCCAAAAAGGCATATTTTGGGGTGACAAATTCTGCTTCTCCTCACAACCATTGTTAATAGCTATATGTCCTGATGGACCTTTTCCTGTGCATATGTACATGTGGGTATATTGTCTTTTGTCTTGTTTCCTTTTAATGAAGAATAAAGTCATACTACGCATTTTATTCTGCATCTAGGTTTTTCTACTCAGTGAAATATAAGAAACAAAAGCAACAACAAGAATCTAGTAATTCTTTTAAATTAATTTATATTTTTATAAATTATATGAGAGCAAATATGTGCATTTAAAAATAGTTTATATGTATGAGGTATATTATTTTTCATTTTGCACACAGTGCTTGGATCTTATGTAGGCTCTTAGCTCCCATGCCTTTGGACCACCTCTGTGAAGAACTGTTATGATTTTGGGAAGGAAAACAGATTCTTTCTCCTCTCATTTTGATCTACTTGGGAGAAATCAAGTTTCTTGTTTATATACTTTCAACAAACTTAATCAAATAAACCAAAATAATAGTTAAATTGTAATTGTCCCTTTAAAAAAAAAATCAATACAAGAGTAGTGGTCAGTCGTATTCAAGCTATATAACCTCAATATCTGCAAAATTGTGGTTGTTCCTACTGCACTATGATTCATTGGGTAACAATGTTGTATTATAACTGATAGGTTATCTTCACTAATGTATCTATTAATTATATATTTGCTAACTTTATTTATTTCTTTATCTTTATTATTGAAAGTATTACAGCTGTCCCCCACATTTTTGTTGTTGTTGTTGTTGCTAACTTTAATTTTTCACATTTTAAAAAAATACAGGGGATTCTTTTGCAGATAAAAATGCTAATAGTGTTGAAGGAAACAGTGACTTGTATGGGAGAGAAGAAGTAAATAAAGCTGTCTTATCATTTCCAAAATGCTTTCCAGACATAGGAGTTGCTATGTTCACACTTCCCATTAACCCAGGGGCACCTTCAGAAACCATTCTGAATTGTAATAATTTATTTTTAAGGCTTGATGTTTGAAAAAATACACAATGATTAAAACTCTCATAAATTCAGTAGCACTGCTTAAAATTGTATTCATTAACAAAATTTTTATTATGAATAGCTTGACTTTTTTCTGGAGCCAAAATGAACCAGATACCAGGTTTGAACGTAGACTTTTCATTTTTCTCTATAGCAATGACATGGTTCACTGAGTCCCAAAGTGATTCTATAATAAAAGGGAGGAATAGACACAGGTTTTAGACTTAACTAAATAAATAACTGAAAGAAGGCTCAGGGCTGGGATTTGGGGAGAGCCCCCCAGCCTGCCGGTGTACTAAAGTGCTCCTTTTTGCTCTACACTGGCCTTGCGTTGAGGATGTGATCTCTCGCCGGCTCAGACCTTTTAATAACTGAAACTAAAATAAATTTTAAAATTAAGTAAAACTTAAAAGCACTTGGTCTAGTTCCCCGGTGAGTTAGGGTGATGACTCACTCTCGGGGGAGGTGGCAGTCTTCTTGCTGGGATGACTTGGCAGTCTGCACTCTGCCTTTGCTCCAGTGCATTTCTACAACCAGGGTGGGCAGAGATGGAGCTTGCTCATCTTTAGAAGAGTGACTTTCAAAATTAGTTTATTCATTCATTCTTTTCTGTATTTATTTATTCACCTTGTAAACTTTTGTTTAAACCAAATTTTAGTCGAATATGTGCAACTAATGAAAGATGTTCTAATCAGCTCTGGAGGGAGGCCCAGATTCTCTACTCATTCGTTCCTACTGATTTCTATCTTGTCACGCCCATATTTATTCACACGTCATTTGCCTTTAGATAATGAGAAACCCATGCAAGTGGTGGATGATGAGGACTTGGTAGACCAACATCTCATCAGCGAGTTGAGGAGAGAGTATGGAATGACCTATGATGACTTCTTCATGGTGCTAACAGACGTGGACCTGAGAGTCAAGGTACAGGTTCCTGTTTTGGATAATGTGGTGCCATTCCTTAGAACAACAACTCTGAAATTTTTGTTAACGAGTGTATTAGACATATGAGTAAACACAGATTATTTTATAAATGGAAAAGTTTTGAAATGGTCCAAATATTCCACGTTGGTCTATAGCATTTGTGTCTAGAAATGTGGTCTCTGGAAAAGACTTAGTTGGATGACCTCCTATGCCCCTGCTATTTGACTCAGACTTCTGTAACATCAATGTCTTGCATTCATTAGCCACTTGTTGAATAGCCACGATGTGCCAGGCCCTGGGGATAAAAGGTAAAGAGTATTTGGCCTCTGCCTTTAGGAAAACCAGACTTGACGTAGGCCTATTTTGGAAGGGCCTAGAAGTTTAACTCCTGATTGAACATGGAGAAGACAGTAGGGTTTTATATCTACTTTCTTTATATGCTTTGGGACAAAGGTTCTGAACTATGAAAAATAATTTTCAAAAAGAATAATAACAAAAATAGCTAACTTTGTTCAGTGCTTTCCTTCTGCCAGACACTCACCTTAACCCTTTATAATCCTTATCTCAAACATCTAAGGTAGAATTATTTTTGTTTCACAGAGGAACAAACAGAGGTTCAGAGTAGCTAAGTGCCTTGCCCAAGTCACCTAGTTAGCACTGGATTTCACATCCACACACACTGGCCGCAGAGTCCACGGTCTTAACCATGCTAGTGTACTGAGACATATACCATGCTCATGTGAAAATCATCAGGAAAAAGACTGCCTATCCTAATAGACTGGAAATAGGTCCCTTCATTAATTCATTCTGTATTTGTGCTGCTGATGTCCAATGTGCTGCCCCACCTCTAACCTTAGATAATCCCTACGGTTTCTGCCAGCTTTCACATCCAGTGATTTACAGAATTTCCCACTGGGGGCCGATATAGCTCCAAGCCATGTCCAGACTTCTCCTTAACTTGTGCTTGTTATGCTTAGCCAGCCTTGGCCCAAATCCATCTCAGGTTGCTGTGTAAGTCCAGACAAGTATGATCCAGGAAACTGCATTTCATTATCCTCAAATTGGATCCCAACTCTTTTCTGAGACTACATGAGGAAACATGATCTAACTTTAAGTGATGGTCACTCAATAAAATAATCTCTGGGAATCACAAAATGTTTATGTAGATTCCTAATGGCCAAAGAACAGGCCCCCTGCTGGTGAAAAATTACCCTTCTTGCTCAGCTAGGATATTCTAACATGTTAGTCTATTCCTGTGTTAGATACAGCGTTTCTCACTTTCCAATTGTGTAGTGAACAGGAATCAGCTTAGTCCCAGAGGTAGGGAAGTGAACCTAGGGTATGTGTGTTGAGGAAGGCATGGACCCTTTCCAACAAAAGGAGTGCAGTTAAGAAGCAATCCTCATAAAAGGTAAGTGGCTGTTGTTTCATGGATTCTGAGGTTCAAACCATCAGCAGAGGAACTGTTATAGGAGAGAGTTTATAAGTCACTGAGCCCTTCAGGCTCTTGCTTTCTCAGATCTCCCTTGAATTCTCCTGGGCTATCTATCCTCTGATCAGAGGGAAGAAAACCCTTATATATATATTTCTATTCTTTCTTAAACAGCAATACTATGAGGTGCCTATAGCAATGAAGTCTGTGTTTGATTTGATCGATACTTTCCAGTCCCGAATCAAGGACATGGAAAAACAGAAGAAGGAGGGCATCGTTTGCAAGGAAGACAAGAAGCAGTCACTGGAGAACTTCCTATCCAGGTACATCACCTTTGGAGTCTCTGAGGAGCAGGCAGGGATGTGTTCTGGGTGAGCTAATG
Organism: Tadarida brasiliensis; assembly: GCA_030848825.1. Classification (NCBI taxonomy): domain Eukaryota; kingdom Metazoa; phylum Chordata; class Mammalia; order Chiroptera; family Molossidae; genus Tadarida; species Tadarida brasiliensis. The sequence goes on from CM061260.1 coordinate 70,183,872, forward strand.
AAAAGGCCCAGGAAGCAAAGCACAGAGCAGATATGTGCAGAATGACCTTCCCTGGTGAAAGGTCTGTCTGCTTCCCAGCCCTCTGGCCATTGGGCTTAGTCTGTGCCCTGCTGGAAGTAGCTCTGGTTACAAGGCTGGCTAGGGTCAGCTCCAAACTTGAATGTTAACTTAATGGCTTTGGATAAATCTTTTCTGCTTCTTTGTTGGCACAGAATACAGAATTCTGACCTGTGAGGGTAACTTATTCAGTCAGTGAATTTGGAGGGCTTTGTAGTCAGTATTTTTATTTTAGGTATTTATTTATTGGGCCCCTTCTAGTTTTAAACAGGATTTGAAACACTGTGCTTGCTTTTCTGCTTCCTTCCAACTCTGCAGAGAACAGCAAAAGCCCCACCAGGACCTCAAAGGGAGCAATGTTCTGGTTCCCAGGGAGTGTGGTTTATTGCAAACCATTGTAGGGAAACTCTTTTCTGTACACATGCACAGAAAGGAGTGTGAAAAAAAAAATCTCTTCATGTCCTCCCTTCTCCATCCCTTCCTCCATGTTGGGTAAAAATTCTACAGGGCCTTTGGGGTTCTAGGCGGTACAAAGCTGCTAATTCCACTCACAACAAATAAACTCAGAGACCTCAGGGTAATGTCACCCAAACTATATTGTGTGGCAGAGGGGCTCCTAAAATGAAGCAAGCCTTTGTTTGGAAGCTCGGGGTTAACTGTGTATCACTCTAGGCAGAACTTCCTTACTTGTGTCTATAAAACACATTCTCCATAAATGAGTCAGAGAATTAAGAATTCTACCATGAGTAAGTGCATAATCTGAATTCCTCTAGATTCAGGAGGCTTGGGCCTCTTAGGAGATAACCTCATGATGTGTAAAGAGCATAGGACTTATCATTCATTTAAGTTTTGGGCCTGCAATTTACTAGATATGTTGCCCCTACTTTTTTTTTTTTAAATTAAACTGCTTTAAAAATCTTTCGCCAACAAATGAGAATAAAGATAGTAAGTAGCCTTACCTCCATCCCAGCGTTGCTGTGATCACTTTCTGTATGATCACCTCTCTGTCAAGCACTTCATCTTCTTTTCTGGGTTTAGTCTTCACAAATATCCCATGATCTAAATACTGTAACAGTATTTACATGTTATGTTGCAGATGAGACAACAGAGGCTAATGGAGATTTAGTAACTAACTTTCATTCCTCAGCTAGTGTCAGCTCTAGGGCTCAGTGACCCCAGGATAATCTGGCTCCCAAAGTCCACATTCTTATCTAATACTCCTTTTGAAAATATAAAGTGAATTATTTTTAGTGTTGGACCCAGAGGCCTAGAGTCTGAAGTGAAGGAAGAGAATCCTAAAACCATGGGCTTTCAGAGCTAAAAGGAATCTGAGATTCTTCCTTCATCCCATGTTCAGTGCAGTGCAAACAGCTGGAATGGAGGTGGACAGTGAATGGCTCCACAAAGATCTGATGCTCAGCTCGGCCTTCATGCCACTCTCTTGGCTGAGAAAGGGCTCTAGGACTTCACTGGGCAGATGGCTTCTTGTTCAGTCCTGGGGCCACTGAAACATCAACTCCTGATCCAAGGTCATCCCTCTAGATGGCAATGACTTAGAAGATTAATAAAAAGAGCTTGTTGTCCTTGAGGAGTTTTTTAAAAGCTTCTTTTCCTTTTCTTTTCTTTCCTCCTTCTAGTCTTTCCTTCCTTCCTGGCAGAAAAGACTCTTCAGAAGTCTACTTTTGATCTTAGTTCTCCCTTAAATGTTTAAGTTAGACTTTTAAATCTTATTATTCTATTTATAACTTAGGAAATCTTAGCTATCAGTTTTAAGGGGCTTTGATAATATTTGATCTTGCTTACAAACTTAGAAATTAAACACCTTCATTATTTCCAATGGGCATTTTACATTCAATATATTTCTCGTAATTGCTTGAAGTAAATAAAGAATTTCTGAGTACTTAAATGATCCATAGTTTAGTAAGTTAATCTTGTAGACACAGTGAATCTAAAGTTCCCTCTTATGTTCCAGTAACTGTATACACTTAGTGAGATTTCAACTTAAAACCATACCTTTACACCTATTACTCAAGTATATATTCTAATTTTGAGTTTTAAGGATGTCATTTTATTAAGCCAAATTTTCTTAGGTTTCACAAGAACATAAATTATATAAAGAAAACCAGGATCTTCTTAAAAATGTACATTATTACTATGATTTCGACTCTTTGAAAACATTCTCTCTTTTTTTTTTTCTCTTTTTAATTCTAAGTCTTTTAGGACTAAAAGAGGCATACCTTCTAGACCATCCCAGTAAACTCAGGTTGCCCAACCTCTAAAACAGACAGTTACCACCCAGTTCACTGATGTTATTTATAACCAAGGATTTGGGCCAGCCGTGACACCCTCAGCCTCAGACATCATGAGGGATTCTTTTTACCACCCCTAGGCAGAGTGTCTTTTTATAATCACGGTGTCATGGGTTTTAAACCTGAAAAGGAAATCTGACATTATCTCAATTTTATTCTTGCACAAACTTGCTTTGCTCATTCACATTGATCACTAATTTGAATTTGTTATATTTTTGATTCTTAAGACTTGTACACACATTTTGCATCTAAAGTCTTTTGAAGTAGATAGGGCCCTAGAATGTATAACTACATTTTCCTTATAATGTATGTTACTATTTCAGGAACATAATGTCTTATGGATATTCAGAATGGTATATGATTATAATTTGGATGTTCTATGGCTATACATAACTGTGGTCACAATTCATGAAATCACTGTACTAATAGTTATCAATGGTCTTAAAAATTAAAGTTCAATAGTATATTACTTAAAGTCTTGAGTAAGACAGCCCAGAGTTTAATTCCTGGTTTCTGCACTTGTTAGCTGTGTGATTTGAGGCTGATTACTTAACCTCTTGGGCTTTAGTTTTCTCATTTGCAAAAGGGGAATAATAAGTGTATCTAGTCTTAAGATTGTTGTAAAAAGGTAAAGTTAATATTAAAAATATTGATGACCCAGAATCTAGCACAAAGTGAACAATCAATAAATGCAAGCTATTAGTAGTACAAGGGCCAGTTAGTCAGTTCCTACTTAGAGATTTTTGTCATTAAGGCAGAAGTGAGAAAAGGAGATTTAGTAAATACCTTAGGATTAAAACCCAGGCAAAGAGAACTGAAAAAAAAATTTTTTTAATAAAAGTTATATAAATAAACTGGTATCCAAATGGGAATTTTCCTTCAAATTTGCTGAGTTGTTGGCTCTGTAAAGCCTGGTTTCAACTGACCAGACTCTGAAGTCAGTCTAACCTTTAGCGACATTCATCTGGTTCAGGCTATAATTACCTTTCTCTGACACAGAAGCCCCAAAGAGTGGGCAAAGGCACACTAATTTTGGAATGCCGGTTAAGAGAAGCAAACATATCCATAGCGCATAGAATTTTTATTTATCGAGAAGCTAAAGTCACAGAAAAACAAGTTGTCCAGAATAAGGATCTCTGTCACACGCACCTCTCGTCTTACATACTATGGACGTTACTTCCTTCAGTGTCTCGAGCTAGGGGCTTTTACCTTAATGGGAAGGGCTGTGGGAGGAAAAAACCGTTCCTTAGAGGAAATGACCTTCTCTTGGTGTGTCTGCGACATGGAGTCTCAGACCCCATCCCTCTGCAATCAGGACAGCCATCAGTGGTGCTCACAGGTAAACAAGTCAAAATATACCTCACCCAAAATAGCTCCCCTACCGCTCTGTGTGAGGCCGGGAAGGCTGGCCTGGTTTGGATGCTGGCTGGGGGGCCAGCTCTGGTCTGGCCTATCTCCTAAGGAAGCAGGGAAAGTGTAGGAGACCATGTTTGTGATCTGACAGCAGTCACTGGTCCTTTTCCCAGGAAACCTTGGACGGTCTCAGATGCTCCTCTCTCCTCCTCCGAGCCAAACACATTCATCTCCCTATCCTCAGTGGAGATTTTCGTTTTTCTTTCCCTTTGAAGAAAAACAAGCAGAGGAAGCGAATGTAATGTCACAGCAAGCAATTCTTGGCGAGCCTTGCTCCAGGCGTCTATTCAGAGGTTGTATTTCATCAGACTATCATTTTCTCTCATTCACCCAAACCACTATTCCCCCAAGAGGCCATTTTCTTTGGGTTGAAAACGCTCATGTTCGCTTTGAGGCTAGAAGGGGCACCGGGAGAGAAACGATGAATAAAATCAGCTGCCTACACTGAAGGCAGAGAGCAAAACCCCTTCTCCCGTGAAGGGGGAATTTGAGACAGCTCCATACGGCGGCCACTCGGCTGCACAGGCTCTCTCCCTCCTACCCTCTCAGGGACCCTGGCAGCACCAGCTGGGCATCAGGATTGCTGAGGGTAGGAGACAGGGCAACTATGGCCTGGGAGTCAGACAACTCTGTTAATTTGCCACCACCTCTTAGTTTTATTAGTTAGACAAGTCACTTCACTTCTCTAAGCCTCATTTTGTCATCAGTAAAACAGAGACAATAGGTTGTGTGCTCACTTAGCTCTAAAGAGGAACACATATGGTGTAGATGAAAGTGAGCTACAAAGTAACACAAAACACAGGGGTTAGATCAGTTGTCATACACCAGTTCTATAGACAACATCCAAGGCCTGTTTCTGGACAAACTCCTCCATCTAGGAGCCAGAGGATGAAGGCAAGGTCTATATCCCTGTCACCACAGGGTTAACATTGGTGAGCTTTGGTCTGATTCTCATAACACCTCTTTGAAGTAGATGCTATTTTTGATTCTAGACATAGAGGGAAAACTGAGACTTCGATGAATTGAGGGACATGCTTAAGGAACCTCAGAAGCAGCAGTGATGAAACATTTCCTGGCTACAAGACAAAAACTCTTTCCGTGACCCTGCTGTGTTGGAGCTATTATAGCAGAAACAAATTTACTATATATTCTAAATGCCTTTGGCTATAGGTTGAGCCCCATTGTATTTCACGGGGGTGCTTTATAAGTGTTGGCTCTTACTAATGTAGTAGGGTACATGTTAGAACTTGTGCTTGCCTCTGGAGAAGCCACTAGCTACTGAGGAAGGCAAATCGAGCTTTGTTTTTCTAGGAATCCTCTTTGACCCTTTGACCACTTCCCCATTTTCTTTCTTCCTGTCACCTACTTAAAATGCAGTCCTCTTTTTCTATTCTATTTACTGTCCATCTAATTATTTTTTAACCCCCTCTAAGCTCCAGGGAACTCTGCTAGAACTTGGGCTTTTCTCAGTTCCCTTCTGATTCCTGACGCTCAATCCACTGAGCCACACCAGCCGGGCTGATTCCTTGTTTCTGTTGCTACAATATGACATACGATGTTAGCCAGTCCTCACTGCATCTGAGAGCTGTGTCTCTTCCTAAGTGACCTCATCAGGCATGGTGGCCAAACTCATGCCCGCCGTACCATGCAAATGCCACAGTAGGCACACTGGGAAGCTATAACAGAAAAGGTGCAAGAAATGTGCAAATGCAGTTGAATGGCTTTGAGGAGACATTTCTAAGAGTCCGTGCTTTTTATTCTGAGGGTAGAAAAATACCAATAGCCAAAGTTGCTCTGCTTTCTCACACTGGCCTCTATTATTTGAAGCAGGAATTGTGGCCTTTTGCTTCTTCCCCAGGTTCCGATGGAGGAGGCGGTTGCTGGTGATCTCTGCTCCTAATGATGAAGACTGGGCCTATTCACAGCAGCTCTCGGCCCTCAGCGGTCAGGCATGCAATTTTGGTGAGTGGGAAGCCTCGTCATCACTGCTTTCCCATACCACTCTCTTCCTGGTCAACTCTAAAATGAAACACAGAAGCTTAGCTCATTCAAATATTCCCCAGTCCAGACTGGAGATTCCCAGACACTTACTCAATTATACTGAGTATAAAGTTGCTTTCAGACGGGAGCATTAGTCATCTGGGGTCTATTTTTTTTTTCTCAATATTCTCCCCTCTCAGGTTCTTCATTGAAGTATCTGAAAATGCCAGCTGCTTTACTTTCAGTGATCTATATTATATCATATAATGTCTCAAGGTCATATATATCATCATTTACCTAGGTAATGATACTCAGGTATCATCATTTACTTAGGTAATTCTTTGGCACCAACATTGGCTACTTCTCCACAAATTAAATGTTTTTTGTAAAACAGGAAAGGCTTTGGGAATTAATGTATTAATTGAAGCACATTATACTATATTGCCATTCCTTTATATTTATTTTTCTGTATTGATTTTAGAGAGAGAGGAAGGGAGAAGGAGAGAGAGAGATAAAAACATCAGTGAGAGAGAACATCGACTGGCTGCCTCCTGCATGCCCCCCACTGGGGATCAGGCCCACAACCCGGGCATGTGCCCTGACCAGGAATCGGACTGGCAACCTCTTGGTGCATGGGTCGACGCTTAACCACTGAGCCACACTGGCCGGGTTATATTGTCATTCCTTTAAAAAGGCACCAAGAAGACAGCAAGATCTGTTAAACAGAACCTTATTTTTAAGATAAGCAGGTAAAAGAGAAACAGCTTTTTCTTTTGTAGTGAATTGCCTAGTGTTTTAAAAACTAATGTATGCTTTTTTTTTTAACCAAAATGATAGAGCTAATACCATTTTGAATGTGCAGATATAGAAAGGGAAATGCATAGGACATAGAACTTACTAACAAGTTCAGTGATAAGCCAGGGAGGTAACGGCAATTTCAAAAGTAGAAACCACAACTGAGGTCTCACTTAAGATATACTTCTGCAGAGGGGAATCTTTGAGACTCATGGGTGTGGAGAAGTAGCAAGGGCCACAGTTTAGAAAATTTATTATCGGAACACAGATGAATCAGCATTATTTTATACTTCTGTTAGGAAGAAAAATCATTTGTTATAAAACTGTACTTGATTTATCAAAGGGTAGGAGTGAGTTTTATAAAGCATTAATAGGACCTGGATCCTTGCTATGTACCAGTACCTGTAAATTATAAATACATTTCAGTTTTTATGTAGACTCCTATTGTCAAGGTTGAAATTTAAGACTATTTCAACATATATACGATTTGATTGTGCCACTCTTCTTAAGCACATTTTAAATTATTTACAGCCACCAATGGTGCTGGAAAATAGAAGTTCTTAGGGCAGCTAATGACCCTTTACAATAGGAATATAAATAAAATCATGACGTTAATTTTCTGAAGACACCTTTGCACAGCTATTAGGTGGTGTTTTTAACCTCTGCAGACAGAGCCTAAGTCACATTACTGTAGGCATACTCTTTTGTTTACAACATTCAGGAAATGAGAACAAATCATGTTTTCTAGGAATCATTAAATTCACGATCTTCCCTTTTGGAAACACAACTCAACAACATGTAGAACAGAATGCTTCACTTCTCTGGGAAAAGAGTAAAGACCACAAAAATATTTTTTGACATAGCATTTTGCCTTAAGCTCCTCCTTAAAAGAGACCTCCCATAGTGGCTTTCAATGTTCTCCTCTGGACAATAAACACCATCAATATTCATATTAGTCCCCAGTGATTACCCTGACTAGGCTGGGATCTAAGCCATGAAATCTTGAGAGGATGAATTGACAGCCCCCTTGCCCTCCTCCTTCTTTCTCCTGAATCTCTTCATGTGAGCTTCATCTTCAAAAGAATTCCAGTGAGCTACCAAGGCATGACCTCTCCTTTCTGAAACTTTAGCTGAGGGTGGGAAGCAGACTCTGCTTGTCTAAGTGCAACCTACCCCTCTGAATTCTCTGAATACGTGATAAGAACCTGCCCGTTAAGCAACAAACTTTGTTCAGGGAAGCCAGAATTATTTCTTTAACAGTCACAGTGAATGGGGGGTCTTCAGTCTCTTCTCTGAAAGTTTTCCACGTAAGTGTATGTGACTTTTTTCAGAACACTAATCAGTTTAGGCCATGTCAGATATTTCAGTGTTCTGATCATTTTATTTTTGTTTTGTCATTTAATAAAGTGAGAATCACAGTTGAAGAGCAAATTCTTCTATATTAATCTACAAACAAACAACAACAAAGAAACAACCTATAAAAACCACCCCAAAGCAAACAACATCTGACCCTGTTGTAATTCCAAAATCTGCAGTTGGTCTTCTTCAAGGTTTTAGAAGTATTTAGTATTTTCTTATAGAATAATTTAAAAATAGATTATTCTATCTAATCAGGTTATGTTCTATGTTCATTTTAAACTGAGAGGTTTTAATGGTCAGGCATCGGTTTTTGGAAGTAGAATATGACTTAGAGTCCTTTCCACTAACTCTATGGCTTTTTTTTTCTCTCAGGTCTGCGCCACATAACCATTCTGAAGCTTTTAGGCGTTGGAGAGGAAATTGGGGGAGTCTTAGAACTGTTCCCGATTAATGGTATAGTGTTGTTATTTTATAACTGCGAATGACTCAGGTTCAGTTAAATTATATTGAATTACAGTGGAACCTCGGTTATCGAACTTAATTCGTTCTGGAAAGCTGTTAGAAAATCGAAGCATTTTTTTTCTCATTAGAAATAATGTAAATTAAATTAATCCATTCCAGACCCCCAAATTATTCCTGTTTTAACCTTTCTTATATACAATACATATCTTGTGTAATGTTTAATCTATAAACACATTAAAAACAAAAATTACATGAAATGTGAATGAAAATTTAACAAAAAGGAAATGAAATGTACAGTAATAAATGAAAATTTAATAATAAGCAGCAACAAAAGCAAAAAAAAAAAAAAAAACCACAAAAATATTCACAGCACAATTTCCTGAGATGTTAACAGTAGTAAACTGACTCATACTCTCGAATTCTCTCCTTTGTTGCCTGAGAGACATGTGACTGATCATACAGGTATCAGTGTGAAAGGGTTGTCAGGTTGAGAAGCGAATTGTTTGGAATGGGAGATATTAAAACCAAGGTTTGACTGTACATATGCACAAGCAGTGCGAATACCTCTAAGGTCCACTCCACCTCCTTTGCGTACACAGATGTGTGTGTGTGTACTGGCACATGCCCACACAGTATGTGTGTAGAGGAGGGGGAAGTGGAGTGAAAAAACTAGCATTGTTTTTATTATAAAATCACTCATAAGTGATAGTCAAAATATCCACTTACTTAATTAGCGATTTTTGTCTGCATAGGGCTCTAATGTTTACAAAGCATTTTCATCTATGTTATCTCATTTAATTCTCACAATGGTACTATGATGCCCATAGGTTATATCTTACTGATTCCCTGTCAACAGATGAAGATGTATACTAAAAGGCTCCAAGAAGCTGAAAGAAAATGACTAGTGACTAAGGTTTCAGAAGGCACATCCAGTCCTTCCTTCCAAGATCACACTCTTTACATGAGAACATGTGGATAAAACCCAGGCACATTGCTGCAATGTCACAATGCATAAGAGTTTAAATGCATTTCTTCTTTTCAGTTATCTTAATCGCTTAAATACATATATCCAGCTCTTACATAATTGGTGTTTTTCACCTTTGACAATAAAATAAGATTTTTTATATAAACAACAGCATCAAAAGAAAAACTGTAAGAGCAAAGAACTAACTAAGCTAATTGGAAATAAACTTAGAAATATAAACAATGTAATCTTTGTTAGTGACAAATTTATAGAAATTAATCTTGACAGAATTAAGTGGAGGGACTGGTTTTATGTTTTGTAACATTCCTATAAAGGAGAAACATTGTGCCCCAAAGTTTGACACTAATAATGTTGCAGAACAGCAGGGACATTTAATTTCTAGTAGGAAAACAAAGCAAACTTCTTTAATTGGATTTTGAGCTAAAGAGAATAGACTCATGGGTCCTCTGTTCATTCTCATAGAAATTTCTTCTCACTTTGTTTTCCTTGGTGCTGCCTCTTTAATCCACTAACAATTCTTCTAATCCTATTCTAGGGAGCTCTGTTGTTGAGCGAGAAGACGTACCAGCCCATTTGGTGAAAGACATACGTAACTATTTTCAAGTGAGCCCTGAATACTTCTCCATGCTTCTAGTTGGAAAAGATGGAAATGTAAAATCCTGGTATCCTTCCCCAATGTGGTCCATGGTGATTGTGTACGATTTAATTGATTCGATGCAACTCCGGAGACAGGAAATGGCCATTCAGCAGTCACTGGGGATGCGCTGCCCAGAAGATGAGTATGCAGGCTATGGTTACCATAGTTACCACCAAGGATACCAGGATGGTTACCAGGATGACTACCGTCATCATGAGAGTTACCACCATGGATACCCTTACTGAACAGAAATATGTAACCTTAGCTCCAGCCAGTTTCCCCTTCAGCTGTTAAAGCCACATGAGGCCAGCTACGTAAAGGAGTTCTGCCTACATTCCACACTGCCCACTGCATTCCCCTCCTTTTTCTTTCAGTGTTCTTCCGAGATTAAATAATAGCAAACCTTTGTCTACTCACGAGTTGTTATTGGAGCCTTAAATCATTAAGACGTTTAAAAGAATTGTTTGTTTCTCTAACTGGAGGAGATCTGGTGCAAACTAATGGTATTGAAAATGGATATTTCACTTCTCTTACATGACGGATATGACTTGGAATACAAACTTCTATAGAATAAGTATTTATGTCTCTCGTTTACATTTTTTTTTGTATTAATTGGCAAGTGAAAACTATGATAAAGAAAATTAAAGATCACAGCACATATTTTCAGGCAACATCTGAACAGTTGGAACAGACAGAACAGTTTCTTAACTTCTTTTGAAATGTCAGTCTAGAAATGATTACATGGCTCTGCTTTTTTTATGTTGTTATTTTCTTTCATGAAGCTTGATACCACAGGCGTCCAGTGATGTTGGCTACCAAACCAGGGCAAGTATCTATACCAGCCTTTCTATCATAGCCACTTCCTGCTCTGTCGCTGTTATCTTTAGTGTCCTTTCAGAGATAGGTCAGGGAAAAGGAATCCCTACATCACCAGCAGAATCCAACACTGCTGCTAGGGGTGATACCTAGGGGGTTCTAGCAGGCACCATGGACTTCCTGGCACGGAACACCTTGACCCCATACAGCTGGCTTTCTCTCTTTTTTTTTAATTTATTTATTTTTGTTACAGATGTTTCTCTTTTTTCCCCCCATTGACATCCTCCTCCCAATCCTTCCCCCAGCCCCAGCATTGTTGTCTATGTCCTTGTTTACACATACATGTGTAAAAGTTCTATGGTTTATCTCTTCCCTCCCCCCCACATCCACCTCTTCTGAGGTTTGTCAGTCTGCACCCCAATTCCATGTCTCTGGGTCTATTTTGTTCCTCAGCTTGTTTTGTTCATTATGACTTTCTATTACTTACTTGCTAATGGGCCTGTTACCATACTGGGCCTTGTGAAATAAAATGACAAAGAAGGAGATTATATCTAGGAGTTCTTTTGTGTTTTCAAAGGCAAATGTTACTATATCACAGTGGATAAAATTGTAGCTAGAGTACAAAATATAATCCTTTTCTTTGAAAAAGAACATTTATTCTTTACATATGGCATATAAGCTAAACGCCCTCCCTTCTTCCCTTCTTCTTTCCCTTCTTTTCTTTTTTCAGCAAACAACTATCAAGCACTATTATTACCCACTAATATCTATGAGCTTGCCCTGAGGTAGCCAGTCAGATTCCCGGGCATTAGCACACACTGACAGTGCCAGCCTCTTTCAATAAATGGGAGGCTTATTTTTTTGCCACTGTTATTAATAATAACTACTTCTTCAAATAATCTTTGTATTGGTTATTAACTCTAATGAGCAGAGATATCAATAACTGCATTCAAGCCACATGTGAATGTTAGCTATCAACTTATCTGTGCCTATTTGCACAAATCGGTCTTCACATCATCTGAACTTTGTTATAATTATAGTAAAAGTGGAAACTGTGATTCAATGAGCTTCAGAAATCCCTTGTTTTGCCCTTCATTCTCATGAAGACATTCTTACCTGTTATACAGGCAACTGAGGTCCAGAAAGTTCAACTGACTTTAGAACACAGTTCTCTTATTGTGTAAATTATGCTCCCACCACACCCCTCTCCCATGGTGGAGAGCTTTCCTCCTCCCTCCTTCTAGGATAGTTTGTACCAGCTGCTAGAGAAGTACAGGGGGGAGGGCCAGGTTGATGTGTATTGCTCTTAAATTATTTTTAAAATATGTTTTTATTGATTTTTAAGAGAGAGATGGAAACATCAATGTGAGAGAGATACACCATTGGCTGCCTCCTGCACACCCCCTACTGGGAATTGAGCCCGAAACCCAGGCATGTCCCCTGACCGGGAATCGAACCGGGACCTCTCAATCCATGGGATGATTCCTAGTCCACTGAGCCACACCAGCCGGGCTATTACTCTTAAATTTACGCCAAGGTGAAGCACAGCTGAAACTGCCAATAAAAATGGATTTCTTTACCATTGCTTTTGAAATGATGTAGGGACAATTTTTAAGTAAGAGAACCAAATAGTCTCAGTTTTAGGAAATATGATAACGAGGGAGTTTCATCTTCCAAGGAAATGAATTAGATAGAAATAGAAAATTTACTTCTAGAATAATATCAATAAGGTTCTAGCTCCTACAACCAAAGAAAGACAACCCTTTTTCATAACCTTAGATTACTTTTTCAGTAATTCTCTGGCTTCACTGGCACGGAGATGAATAATGAGCAATGCATCTGAACTCTCCTTTCTCTAAAGAATGGGCCAAGAAGTCATGGATCACGGTTTGGAGCAATGCAGAATTAGCTGCAGCCCAGCAAAAACCCCGAAATACCTTCAGAAGAAGATGCTATTGGTAAAAGTCCTCAAATTCTATAACCTGGTAAAATACAAAATATATTTCAGCAGGTGAGAGAATTGGAGACTTAGATAACCTGAATCTCTGTCTTCTGAGAGTCTACATCAGACAGTCTGAAATCTGGGTACTGCTTTTCTGTAAAAGCATTTCCTACAAAACAATAGCAAGAAAAATGGTAAAGAACAAAAAAAATATAGTTTTTGAGAAAGATTGTGGAATTATGGTATTTATTGTTTTAAAATGGTTTTTTTTGTTGTTGTTGTTGTTGTTTTTATCCTCACCCGAGGACATTTTTCCATTTCTTGTTCAGATAGAGTGGGAGGGAGACAGAGGAAGAGAGAGAGAGAGAGAAACATCGACGTGAAAGAGACACATCGAGTGGCTGCCTCCCGCACAACCCAACCAGGGCCAGGGACAAACTGCAACCGAGGTACATGCCCTTAGCGGGAACCAAACCCGGGTCTCTCTGGACCGCAGCCCGATGCTCTAACTGCTGAGCCAAACCGGCCAGGGCTGTTTTAAAATGTTTTTAGAGAAAGAGGAAGGGAGAGGGAGAGAGAGAGAAACATCCATGTGAGAGAGAAACATCCATCAGCTGCCTCCTGCACGCCCCCTAATAGTGATTGAACCTGCAACCCAGGCGTGTGCCCTGACCATGTTCAGGAATGAATCTGTGACCTGTGACCTTTTGGTGCATGAGATGACACTCAACCAATCAAGCCACACCAGCCAGGGCAAGAATTATGCTATTTGAAAAGGAAAGCACCCAGTTGAGTTAGGAAAATCTGGTAGACTCTCAAAAAGACATGGCCTTGCCAAAGTTACTGGTTGTCACAAGTCCCTTCCATGAATTTCCAAGAATTGTTTTTCACCAGAGAAACCCCAGGGCTCTGCAGTGAATATTAATTCAGCAGAGACATCTTTCCCCTGCTACAGAGGGAGGCAGTTCAGATGCTGTGGAGTCTGTGGTGACCACATGGTCTCATTTTCTGGAGTTTAGTTAATAATGAAACTCACACCTTCTCAACTTCTGGAGCACTAAGGATAAAAACAGCTCAAAACAAGAGTGGATGGTGACCTCAGCAGGCCCTGACTGATGATCTCAGGACTCAGTAATGTATGGAGATTACAGATAAAGAGAAGCCCTTTGAAAGAAACTATGTCCAGCCTGGCTGGTTTGGCTCAGCAGTTAGAGTGTCGGCCCATGGAAAAGAGTCGCAGGTTCGATTCCGGCCAAGGGCACGTACGTACCTCGGTTGCGGTTCGTCCCCGGCCCTGGTTGGGGTCGTGCGGGAGGCAACCAATCTATGTGTCTCTCTCACATCGATGTTTCTCTCTCCCCCCTCTCCCTTCCACTCTATCTAAAGATAAATTGAAAAAAAATATCCTCGGGTGAGGATTAAAAAAAAGAAAGAAAGAAACTCTGTCCATTGCTCTGCCACCATGAATTCTCCTTTCCCTGCTGATTGCTTTCCTTTCCTCCTTTCTCCTCCTTGGCTGCTCTATACTTAATGGTTTGGGGGGGTGGAGATAGTGGGGTGTAGTTGGTGAGTACCAACTTAACTTCATGACGAAATGAAGCAGAATTAAAATGCTAACTACTTCTCTTCAGTTCTCTCAGAGTTGGTGCAAAGCTCCAACGCTAGACTTCCGCTTAATTTTGTACATGTTATTATGAGCTCAAGAATCAAGGTTACAGAGATGTTTTGTGTTGGTCTCAGCCTATGATGGTGATGCTATTGTTGTGGCGCGAGAGAACCCAGAGACCACCAGAGCCACATTAAAGCCAAGTAGAGAGCAAAGGTGGCCGGCGACTGATTCTGAGTTCTCAGAGACCAGCCCCGATACGCTTTATTACATGTCTTTTATACCTTACAGAAAATAGGATCTTCTTGATATAATGCCCAGGGCTACAACAATGCTGTATAGAATTAGTTTGCCTTGTGGATAACAGGAACACCCAGGCCCACCCAGGTATTTCAAGGTACATTGGGCCACACTCAGCCCCGAGCTGCACAAACACAATGCCAGCCTAATTCCTTGAGATTGTGGGGGAGGTCGAGTCTCTGACTCAAGACCTCCAGGCTCCGTGGACTCTGTCAGACACGTAGCTGGCTCCCAACAATTTCTGGGTTCAGGGAGTATTCCAATTTACTGAGGTTATTTTGACAAAACAGGTTCAGCTAGAGGGCACACAGTGACTTTCCCAATCATCAATTATGGAACTATAAACAAGTCAGCACAATAATTTACCAATCATCAATTATGGGGTTATAAACATGTCAGCACACTATCACCTAGGAACACCCGAGGCACTCACCTGGGCGCATACTACTGTGGCAGCCCCCACAGACATTTTCCCAAGCAGAGCCAACGTTATGGCTGATCAGTCCTTGTCCTTATTATGATGGCAAGATGCACTTCAGCAACAACCCTCAGGGAACTTGGGGGAAAAACAAACAAACAAACAAAACCTTTATTACTCACAGGTCCTGGAGGGGACAAACAACAAGGTCAAGGATGGGGTGCCTAGGGTTTCATGGGTTCACTATTTATTGGTGAATTTAAAACATAAGAGCAGGAGTTAAAGTGGGGGAAGAAAAAAGTAGGGTGACTCAAGTGGCCAGTTATCTAGGTAATCCAGGCCTTTCTAAACGGGGAACTTCAGTCTTGGTTGAGTGGCTCAGTTGTTAGTTAGAGCGTCATCCCATACATCAAAAGGTTGTAGCTTCCATCCCTGATCAGGGTGGGTACTGGAGGTAACCCACGGATGCTTCTCTCTCACATCAATGTTTCTCTCTCTCTCTTCCCCTTCCTCTGTCTCTGAAATCAATTAAAAAACAACATTTCCTCAGATGAGTATAAATAAGTAAATAAATAAGAGGGGAACTTCATGGGTGGGCAGCTGGCTCCTTATTTAGTTATGTAGTTGGCAATATGTTTATTTGAGATGGATGTCTTTGAAATGAGTGCCTTGGAAGCCAAAGTTATTGTCAAGCACGTGCACTACAAATCAAAAAAGCTAATTGTCGGGCACTGGCACTGCAGGTGGAGAGGGGCAAAGGCCTAATTGTGACAGATTCAATGGGTGTCTAAAAAGGCCACTGGACTGGCAGAAACTGCTGGTCCTTTGCCCTGCCATGTACTGACCTGTGTGACCTGACATGAGACACTGTACCTCCGGGGCTAAGTTTCTCATCTCCAAACAAGAGAGTAGGACTAAGTTTCTGTCTAACTCTGTGACATTTATGAATCTTTCTTGACCTTTAGGGAGAATTCTAAGCTTGGAGGTTTCCTGTGGTCAAATTAAATGGAATTATCAGAGAATCCAGACTTTGTAGTTCAGAATTCAGTTCCAGATTTTTATGGGGCTGGGAAAAAGTATTAAATGACATCACTGAGTTCTTCCCAGTATAGTGCACTGCTGTAGCTGAATCAGTGAGGTCTTCACCTCTAAAACACAGAAACCTTCATCACCTCCTTACGGCCAGACTGGCACGTCCAAGAACATTTGGGTTGGCAAAGACTGAGAGCATAGTGAACATTTAAGGAGTCCCTCCAAGGCATATGCTTATTTTTCAAAACAATTTCCTAGTTCGGTGACCACATGTATCATCTGATATCCTGCAGTTTGGACAAACTGGGCAGTTTCTGGCAGACTGCAGAGGCCTTAAATATTGGTCTTTTCTTTCTATAAAGCAAAAGAATGGTCCTCCATCCTCCAATCTACAGGTTGATACATATGCTAAAGAGGCTGGGGGAAGAAATGGGGTGATTTTATTATTTTTATTTTTTATCCTCACCTGAGGACATTTTTCCATTCATCTTCAGATAAAGCGGGAGGGAGAGAGGGAAGAAGAGAGAGAGAGAAACATCGATGTGAGAGAGACACACCGACTGGTTGCCACCCACACAACCCTAACTGGGGCCGGGGACAAACTGCAATTGAGGTATGTGCCCTTAGCGGGAACCGAACCCGGGACTCTCTGGTCCGCGGGCCGACACTCTCACTGCTGAGCCAAACTAGCCAGGGCAAGATGGGGTGATTTTAAATAGATAAAATTGACCTTGGGCAACATTTCCTTTGGCTTTTCTCCTCCTCCATATGCATCCTTTCCCTCTCTCCCGGTCCTTTCCATCTTTCCCAGGCACCTCTCTCATTATCCATTCTGGCTCACAGATGGCTATAACCGATTAGGTGTAACTGATAGGCTGAAGGGGCCATTCTTTCGAAGGATATGTTCAATGCAAAAGGAGATCCTTGAAGGAGGGAGGGAGGGAACAGCTTGGCAAACCATGCCTGGAAGATTGCCAACCCCTGAAAGTGAACCTCACTTTCTTTCCCCAAAATGTTAGCGAAAGAGTAAATTCCGCCTACAGACGTCACCATCACTCTGTTTGTCTCCTTGAATCCTCTTTTCCATCCTTGGCTTTCTTCTTGTCATGAACACTTTTTAGGGAGCCAAATTGCACACGGCAGGCAGAGGCAGATATATGCCCAAATTTGGCAAGACCTGACCAGGAATAGCTGAAAGCCTTGATGTGTGCAAAGAATCACCTGGTCATTTCATTTCTTAATCCCAGTTACTAACTTGCAGGTTGGACTCAAGTTATATGATGATTCAAACACGTAGTGTATTTATACTATTTTCTATCTAGTCTTCTAGAAACCAGGAATAAAAACTGAAAAAGCCATTTCCCTGTACAGACAAATAGAGAACAGTTATGTGCATAGTTCATTATAAGACGGTATATATAAGCAATGATGGGTCCTTACTGGGAGTGGGGGTGGTGAAAGGGGCCAGGGAGAGATGAGTGATGATAGTTCTTCAATCTTTTGTTGTTTTGTTTTTTGTTTTTTTTTTCAGTTGGATATTTTATTTATTTTTATTTTTTTATTAATTTATTTTTGTTACAGATGTTTCTCCTTTTTTCCCCATTGACACCCTCCTCCCCAACCCCCCACCCCGTCAACAGCTTTGTTGTCCATGTCCATCAGTTATGCATACATGCGTAAAAGTTCTGTGCTTTATCTCTTCCCTCCCCGCTGCCCTCTTCTGAGGGTTGTCAGTCTGTACCCTACTTTCACATCTCTAGGTCTACCCTGTTCCCCAGGCTGTTATGTTTATTATATTCCTCAAATGAGTGAGATCATGTGATATTTGTCTTTCTGTGCTTGGCTTGTTTCGCTTAGGATAATACTCTCGAGGTCCCTCCATGTCGTCTCAAAGGATAAGAGATCTTTCTTTCTTACAGCTGCATAGTACTCCATTGTGTATATGTGCCACAGCTTTTTTATCCATTCATCCACTGATGGACACTTGGGCTGTTTCCAGATCATAGCTATTGTAAATAGTGCTGCTATGAACACGGGGGTATATATATTCTTTCTGATTGGTGTTTCAGGTTTCTTAGGGTATATTTCTAGAAGTGGGATCACTGGGTCAAATGGCAATTCAATTTTTAATTTTTTGAAGTAACACCATAGTGTTTTCCACAGTGGCTGCACCAGTCTGCATTCCCACCAGCAGTGTACTAGAGTCCCCTTTTCTCCACACCCTCGCCAACACTTGTTGTTTGTTGATTTGTTGATGGCAACCATTCTGACAGGTGTGAGGTAATACCTCATAGTTGTTTTAATTTGCATCTCTCTGATGATTAGTGATGTTGAGCATTTCTTCATATGTCTCTTAGCCATTTGTATGTCCTGTTTGGAGAGGTGTCTATTTAGTTCCTCTGCCCATTTTTTAATTGGGTTCTTTGTCTTCCTTTTGTTGAGTTGTATGAGCACTCTATATATTTTGGAGATTAACCCCTTATCTGATGTATCATTGGCAATTATGCTCTCCCATACAGTGGATTCCCTTTCCGTTTTGATGGTTGTTTCTTTTGCTGTGCAGAAGCTTTTGAGTTTGATGTAGTCCCATGTGTTCATTTTTTCCTTTGTTTCTGTTGCCTTAGGTGATGTATCAGTGAAGATTCTGCTGCATATGATGTTTGAAATTTTGTTGCCTACATTTTATTCTAGGATTTTTATGGATTCACGAGTCACATTTAGGTCTTTTACCCATTTTGAGTTTATTCTTGTGTATGGTGTAAGTTGATGGTCTAGTTTCATTTTTTTGCATGTAGCTGTCCAATTTTCCCAACACCATTTATTAAAGAGGCTATCTTTACTCCATTGTATGCTCTTGCCACCTTTGTCAAATATTAATTGAGCATAATGTCTTGGGTCAATTTCCGGATTCTCTGTTCTGTTCCACTGGTCTATATGCCTGTTCTTGTGCCAGTACCAGGCTGTTTTGATTATAGTAGCTTTGTAGTATAACCTGATATCCGGTATTGTGATCCCACCTCCTTTGTCCTTCTTTTTCAAGATTGCTGTGGCTATTCGGGGTCTTTTTTGGTTCCATATGAACTTTTGGAGTATTTGTTCTAGTTCTGTGAAATATGTCACTAGTATTTTGATGGGGATTGCATTGAATCTATAGATTGCTTTGGGTAATATGGACATTTTAATGATGTTAATTTTTCCAATCCATGAACAAGGTATGTGCTTCCACTTTTTTATATCTTCCTCTATTTCTTTTTTCAATGTCCTGTAGTTTTCTGCAAATAGATCCTTTACTTCTTTGGTTAAGTTTATTCCTAGATATCTTAATTTTTTTGCTGCGATGGTAAATGGGATTGTTTTTTTAGTTTCTCTTTCTGTGAATTCATCATTGATGTATAAGAATGCTGTCGATTTCTTGACGTTAATTTTGTATCCTGCTACTTTGCCAAATTCATTTATTAGGTCTAGTAGATTTTTGATGGAGTCTTTAGGGTTTTCTATGTATAATATCATTTCATCTGCGAATAATGACAGTTTCACTTCCTCCTTTCCAATTTGGATTCCTTTTATTTTTTCTTCACGTCTGATTGCTGTGGCTAAGACTTCCAGTACTATGTTAAATAAGAGTGGCGAAAGTGGGCATCCCTGTCTTGTTCCTGTTCTTAAGGGAACTGCTTTTAGTTTTTGCCCATTGAGTATGATGTTGGCTGTAGGTCTATCATATATGGACCTTTATTATATCAAGATATGATCCTTCTATTCCCAAATTGCTGAGCGTTTTTATCAGAAATGGGTGCTGGATTTTGTCGAATGCTTTTTCAGCGTCTATTGATATGATCATGTGGTTTTATCTTTCATTTTGTTTATGTGGTGTATCGCATTTATTGATTTGCGAATATTGAACCAGAATTGCATCCCTGGGATGACCCACTTGGTCATGGTGAATAATTTTTTTGATGTATTGCTGGATATGATTTGCTAGTATTTTGTTCAGGATTTTGGCATCTATGTTCATCAGGGATATTGGCCTGTAGTTTTCTTTCTTTGTGGTGTCCTTTTCTGGTTTTGGAATTAGAATTATGCTGGCCTCATAAAACGAGTTTGGAAGGCTTCCTTCTTCTTGAATATTTAGAAATAGTTTGAGGAGAATGGGTGTTAGTTCTTCTTTGAATATTCGGAAAAACTTCCCCGTGAAGCCGTCCGGGCCTGGACTTTTGTTTGCGGGGAGAGTCTTGATTGCATCTTCAATTTCCTTCGTTGTTATTGGTCTGTTCAAGTTTTCTATCTCTTCCCGGTCCATTTTTGGGAGACTATGTGTTTCTAGAAATTTGTTCATTTCGCTTAGATTGTCGAATTTGTTGCCATATAAATGTTCATAGTATTTGTTAACAATCCTTTGTATTTCTGTGGTGTCAGTTGTTACTTCTCCTCTTTCATTTCTGAGTTTGTGTATTTGGGTTCTCTCTCTTTGTTTCTTGGTGAGTCTAGCTAAGGGTCCATCAATCTTGTTTATCTTTTCAAAAAACCAGCTCTTTGTTTCATTGATCCTTTGAATTGTTTTTCTGGTCTCTATGTCATTTATTTCTGCTCTGATCTTTACTATTTCCTTCCTTCTACTTGCTCTGGGGTTTTCTTTTTGTTTGCTTTCTAGTTCTTTAAGTTGTGAGGTTAGAAAGTCAATTAGAAATTTTTCTTGTTTCTTGAGGTAGGCCTGTAGTGCTATGAACTTCCCTCTCAGAACTGCTTTCGCTGCATCCCATAGAGTTTGTGTTGTTGTGTGTTCATTTTCATTGGTTTCTGGGAAGTTTTTAATTTCTTCCTTGATCTCTTCGATAACCCATTCATTGTTTAATAACATGCTATTTAGCCTCCATGTATTCAAATGTCTTTGCATGTTCTTGTTGCAATTGATTTCTAGTTTCATGCCATTGTGATCTGAGAAGATGCTTGATATGATATCAATCTTCTTGAACTTGTAGAGACTTCGTTTGTGTCCTAACATGTGGTCAATCTTTGAGAATGTCCCATGTGCACTTGAGAAGAATGTGAATTCTGTAGTTTTGGGGTTTAATTCTCTGTGAATATCTATTAAATCCATTTGGTCTAGTGCTTCATTTAGAGTCTCTGTTTCCTTGTTGATTTTTTGTCTAGAGGATCTATCCAGTGATGTCAATGGGGTGTTGAAGTCCCCTGCTATGATTGTATTGCTGTCGATTTCTCCTTTGAAGTCCTCCAGCAGATTTTTAATATATTTTGGTGCTCCTATATTGGGTGCATATGTGTTTACCAAGGTTATATCTTCCTGTTGGATAGATCCTTTTAATATTATCTTCTTTGTCTCTAGTTATGGCCTTCATTTTGAAATCTATTTTATCAGATATGAGTATTGCTACCCCAGCTTTTTTTTCCTTTCTGTTTGCTTGGAAGATTTTTTTCCATCCCTTCACTTTCAACCTATGTGAGTCTTTAGTTGTGAGGTGTGTCTCTTGTAAACAACATATATATGGGTCATGCTTTCTTATCCAATCTGGTACTCTGTGTCTCTTTATCAGAGCATTCAATCCATTTGCATTTAAGGTGATTATTGATATGTACTTATTTATTGTCATTTTTGTTTAATGTGGTTCTATTTTCCTTTCTATTTCTTCTACTAATTACAGCAGTCCTTTTAACATTTCTTGCAGTGCTGGTTTGGTGCTAATGTATTCCCCCCTTAGCCTTTTTTTTGTCTGAGAAGCTCTTTATTTGACCTTCTATTTTGAATGATAGCCTTGCTGGGTAGAGTAGTCTTGGGTTCAGGTCCTTGGTTTTCATGACCTTGATTATTTCATGCCATTCCTTTCTGGCCTGTAGTGTTTTTATTGAGAAGTCAGCTGATAGCCTTATGGGGGTTCCTTTGTAGGTAACCTGTTGCTTAGCTCTTGTTACCTTTAGGATTCTCTCTTTGTCTTTAATTTTTGGCATTTTAAATACTATGTGTCTTGGTGTGGGCCTGTTTGGGTTCTTCTTACTTGGGACTCTCTGTGCTTCTTGAACTTGAATGCCTTCTTCCTTCACTAAATTAGGGAAATTTTCTGCCACTATTTCTTCAAATATATTCTCTAACCCTTGCTCATTTTCTTCTTCTTTGGGGACTCCTATGATGCGAATATTATTACGTTTCCAGTTGTCCCACAGTTCTCTTAAGCTGTCTTCCTGTTTTTTCATTGTTTTTTTCCTTTTGGTTTTCTGACTGGTTGATTTTTTTCTACCCTGTCTTCTAATTCACTGATCCGGTCCTCAGCTTCTTCTACTCTGCTGTTTAGTCCTTCCAATGTGTTCTTCATTTCTGCTATGTCATTCTTCATTTCCCATTGGTTTATTTTCAATATTTCTATGTCTTTGCTCATGGTGTTGATGTCCTTACACATGCTGTTGAACTTCCTCAAGATCATGGCTCTGAATTCTAGTTCTGTTAACTTGCTTAACTCCATTTCATTTATCTCATCTTCGGTGGAGGTCTCTTGTTCTTTCATTTGGCATCTGTTTCTTTGTTTCACCACTTTGGCTATCTCAGTGGTTTTTGGAGCCTGCCAAATTTTCCCTGTGGATGTTGGTGTTCTGCTGTTTGTGGCTCCCTGTACTGGGTTTGGATGAGCGTGGGAGGACCCACGTAATACACCACTGCCAAGTCTTACTTTCCTGGGTAGATTTGCAAGCCCAGAAAAGGTTAAGTTATCCTCTAGCTTTTTGCCTAGAGGCTATTAGTCCTGGTTACTTGAAGAGCCTTGGGTTCTCAGTTGAGTGAAAACCTCCCTCAGGTGTTCAGCTCGAGAGGATTTACCGAGGGTAGGGCAGATGCTGGTAGTTAATGAGCCTCAATTTGCATTTCAATGGCCCACCTGGGTGTGGCTGAATCTCCGAGGGAGGGGCTGCCGCCTCTCCCCAGAGCCCTGGGAAGGAGTAAGATGGCCACCGTTTTGCGTGGCCACAACTCAGCAAAAGCTCTGAGCGCCCTCCAAATCCCAAGTGTCCCCACACAGTTCCAGTCCAGTCTGCTCTCCCTCTGCCGGAGCCCAAGGTGAGTGGCTGTGGCTATTTTAGCACTCTGTCCCAGCCTTCCGCGCTGTGGAGCCGGCTTGGGCTTTAACCCCGAGGGCGCTGCTCACAGCTAAGGCTGCTGCTGTCCGTGGGCTCCGAGCCCCCTTCTCGCGCCTCCGCAGTCCTACCAGGATCGATTTAGTGTCCCTGGTTGTATGGTCTTCACAAGCTGCTTTTCCGTTGCTGCTTCCAAACGATTTGTCTTATTTTAGTTGTATTTCCAGTTTGGTCCTGGGGGATGGTCTGTGTAGCTTCCATTCACTCTGCCACCATTTTGGAATCCAGTTCTTCAATCTTTTGGAAGCTAAAATTATTACATTGCTTTTCCTGTCAGGCACCACATGATCTGGGCAAGTTCCTCATATTGACTCCCTTGTCTCCTGGGTCAGTGGCTTTTGGATATTCATAGTGCAGACACTGCTCCCCCTGGGAACTTCTTACCTCTTCCATATTTAAGATGTCCCTGGAAATATGGTGGCACCAGTATTAATTCATTCATAAACACCACCCCGCCCTGAAATAAACCAAAGTGAACAAGTAATGAATTTATAGAAGAAAACGTCATTAAGATTCAAACTAGGGAATAGCCTTGATCTTATAGCATAAAGTTTAAGTAATGTGTGCCTATTCACCATCCCCAACTTGGGAAAACTGGGCACTTAGAAAGATAATACTCTTGTAATATATTGGCCATGCAAGGATCAGCTGTAGCTGAGAGGCCAAAGAGAGGTGACATGGCAATAGTCTGTCTTTCTATTCCCCTTGGACCCACCTAGTTTTCCAATTGAAGGAAGGAGGGTTAGAGGTAAGGGTATATATATGGACAGAGTTGGTTTACAACTAGATTGGAAAAGCTCTATCTTCATCCCTGTGCACATGAGGATGTCTGGTTTTTGGTCTCTTGGCCAAGATAAAGGCAGTGAGATTTATGATGTGCCATTTAAAGTCAGAAACTACCCTGGTAATCCCCAGCGTCAGTTTCTTTAATGATGGCTCCCAACTGGACCAATAAATTAAGTAAACCTGGTTAATTACATGGCCAGAGAGACATAACTATCCTGGGAAATCCTGCTTTGAGCTCTCCCAAAGTCAAGATTCCTCATACAGATCTTGGCAGTTTGAGCTGGAGAGTGGTGACATCATGGTCTGTGTACAACTGAAAGCCCTGGGGAGCTTAGGCATGCGACCTCCTCTGGACCCCACTGTCTGCACTCCCCTTTCCTTGCTTCCCTGTAGCCTTCACCTTTAAATACAAGGGCTCTGTGGAATCTGGCAAGCCTTTTTAAACATATGAACTTGGGAAATCTCTGCAGGGTGATGTGTATACATTTTACCTACAAAAATTTACAAAATAAGAACTATTAAAATGTTTTATACAGTTGATTATATATAAGTGACATATGAATATATAAAATATTATCTAAGTATGTAGAGTGCACAATATAAAAATTCTAGTAGCAAATCTCACAGCTGTAGAGAAAGCCTGTGTGCTGCAAGGCACTCACTGAAACCCGACCTCTCACCAAAGCGGGGCTCTGTCTAAAGCAGAGGAACAAACTAAATCTCAAGTGATGACCCCGCTTCACAAAGAGGAGACAGTATTGCCCCCATCTTTATGGAACTGGCCCTCAAAGCAGGAGTTTCGATCAATATAGAGGAAAAGTACACATCTAGAAAGTGTCCTCATGACCATTTTCTACGGTCTCTGCTTCCCTCCCCTCTCCTTGAAGCAGTGTCCAGCTGTTTAGCAGAACTTCAAAGATGGCACTCGGGGTCCAGGTAGAGAGTGAGTAGGTAAGGGAGAGCCTGCCTACACCATTTTGTGGCAATCATTGGGCCTATTAAAGATGAGTACACAGAAATCTTAAAAGAAAGGACCTATACCAAAGGCACTCATGCACCTAGGCTTAAAATACAGCTCACCTGCAAAGGGGGGAAAATCTGTATTTATATATAGATATACACCCATATATAATATAGCAGGAAAAAATTTAATTTCTTGGCAACAGTAAATGATAAAAAGAGATTTCTGCTGGGGAAAAAAAAAAGGTGACTTGAGAATTTCCAGACAAGATGTCATTTATATTAAATGGCTATAGAAAGCAATAAAAAGTGCAAACCCTCTTTGAACAATATAACTAGAAAGAATTGGCAGTTAGTAAATAGTGATTAGACACTGAAAAAATATGCAAAACCTCAGAAAGTGCATCAGCCAAAAATCCTTTTAGAAGAGAAAAAATGCATTTTAAGACAGCTCCCAGCTGAGAGATAAATTAGCATTAAAAAGTTATGAATGAGGAAGTTATGTCATGAACAAATTAAATTTAATTAGCTGTGATCATTGGGATCACAAACTAAAAGGCAAACTATTAATTCTTGAAAGAAAAAGTACGTAACATACAAATTTAAAAAATGAACTTCCAGATTTCACCATGTCTATGATAGCATCAAATTGAAGAGACACCCTTATTTTGTCCTGCTCAAAAAGCAGTCAATTAAACATTACTTTTTTTTATCACTTAAAATTTTTATTTTTATATTCTTTTAAAGACTTTTATGTATCACATAGCATTCTCTGATTACATAAAAGGGGAAACTAACTATAAGTTAAATAAATAAATTAAGCTATTTCAAAACATCCTCTCATTTCAAGTCAGAATCTTTTGGATCACTTTTTGATGCAGAATTGCAGATGTCTGAGGTTTTCCGTACAGAACAGTTCTCTGCGCCATTGAGAGAACTGATGATGCTGTCGCATTTCTTAAGAGTTTCTCTGAGGTCCTCCGGGATTTTTTTCCCAAGCTAGTGACACCATTTTGTAAAATTTGATGCTGACATGTTGTCAATCTTACCAGGAGGTATCAATGAAAGATTTTCAGACAATCAAGACTCTTATCCTCTTAAATGGTCCTTAAGTGGTTTGTTGAATGAAATACCAAGTTGTAGTTACCTGGTCTAACCAAATGCCTGCATGTGCGAGCAAAGACAACTGACTTTGTCACTACTGTCACGAGGCAGCAGCTATTTCAACATGCCATTGCCTTAAAACATCTCAATTTCATAGATGAAAATGTAAAAACATGAGTATGGGAGCAGACCTGGATACAATTCTCAGAGCTTATTAAGAAAAACTGGGGGTTGGGACGACTCATAATAGTCTAAGTTCCTCATCTGTCAGTGAAAGGAGTCAATGACTGTATTTTAAATTTTGAGGTTGATACATTTGTAAATAAGGTCCTAAGTTTATTTTTTAAAATGCAAAAGTAACTACTAGTAATGAAAGAAACTGGAAATGTAAGTGGAGTAAATGTCAAATATTGCAAGAAACTTTCAGACACAAAAGTACGCAAATCACAATAGAAAGAGTACAGATCTCATTTTCTAACCAATTGTATGCAAACTAGAAATTTAAAAAGGATGAGTAAAAACCCCAGTCACACTACCCTTTACTCAAAACAGAATAGTTAGAAAATAATAATAATAATAACAATGCTATATTTTAAAGTGTTTGAGGATTGATGTAAGGTATACTTACTTCAAGGAAATTTTCTACTAGTTATAAATATATTCATTAACAAGAAAGAAAAGAAATATATTTCAAGTAGATGAGATGGAAAATGAACAAAAACTTTAGATAATTATAAACTGCTCAATAACCTATTTTTAAAAACCAAATAGAGAAACCACCCATACACACAATTCAAAATGAGAAGAAAAAAAAACAAAACAGTCCAGTAAAAGTGGAAATGAAAAGAATTATGAGAATGATTCACAAATTCCTATGCAAATAAATTTGAAAATCTTGGTGGTTAATTTTTCAGCAAAAGATAAATAACCTAGAATGAACCAAGAAGAGGATGAGGAGGACATTGAGAATGTTGTGGAGGGGAAAGAAACGAGTCCTTAAAAAAGTGCCAAGCCGAGGCAATTTTATTGGTGAGTTCTTTCAGAACTTCAGGGAACACATAAAGCTGACGTTTTAAAAATCTTTCAGGGGACCGAGGCCAGTGGGAGTTGGCAGCTTGACCTACACCACATCCGTATGGGATTGTTAGGGACATGGGTTGATAAATCCCAGCAGGATTAAATGCATGACTAGCCATGTCAGCGGGTTTCCGTTATCCTGGCAAAGAGAGGACAGTGTTGGAAGCAAGTGAAACAGCAAGTGAGGACAGAAGCCCTGCTGGTCCGTTCGGGGATTCTCTTTGAGGAAAATATCACTTCACTAAATTCATATTTGAATTGAAAATTTATTAGTTATATGACTTTGCTTGTATTTTATTTTTAAATGTGTTGGTTTTCATATAAAAGCGATAAGCAAGAAGCTTATATTTCATATTGTGTGTGTATGTATTTCAATAACTGTAGAGTAGAAAAAAGGTCAACACTGAGATCTGTGAGAATATCTATTTTTTCCTTTCAAGGAGGGATAGACATTACTCAGTTTAAGAAAGTCTGAAGTTTTAGAGAAGGAAAGCAACTCCTTCCGTCCAGTGTGACTTTCTCTGCCTCTTCTTCTCCACAGTAGAATGGTCAGTTCGTGGGAAAAAATCAGGACATAAGTAAGTGGGAGAGCTGCCAAGGAGGACCTGGGTTGTTTTGCAAGCCTGTTGGGCCGGGCAAGAGCCAAAGGAGTTTCTGGAGCTCCACAGTCTAATCCAGCGCACAAGCAACAGGGCTTCCTCGTGGGAGCTGTGAGGCAGAAAGCCTTAGTTGTAAAGAAAGCAATTCTGCCTTGTGTGTCTCCTCTGCACGTGGATCTTAGAAACCTACGGCAGCGGCAGTCGGCTGACCAAGGATTTGGGATCCTGGGTCTAAGCCACCTTTCAGGACACATCCTGCTTTCCCTCATTAGGCACATTGCTGTATAGAAGTTTGGTTCTAGGACCAATGACAGAACCTGGAACCAGGTCACTGCAGGCCACACCTGTGCTCCAACCACAGTCTATTCAGAAACTATGAAGGGAGACTTAGAACATTAGTTGTAAATATTATACTTAGAAGAGAATCTAAAAATAGGAAGGGTCTTTAGAAATCACATATTCCAACATCTATACCAAGGAAGGATCTCTTCTAAAACATTCTGATGATATAACCTTTCCCTAAAAAATTCGGTGATGGAGAATTTTCTACTCTCTACTACTCTTCAGGAAGGCTTTTTCTACTATTGAAAAGTACCATTTGTTAGGCATAGTCTTCCAAATAAGGAAGGAATAACCATCCCCCTGTAACTTTCACTGTGGTTTGGTTCTTTGGGAAAGGAAATCTACTTTTTTCACTTGACAGTTGTTCTCCTCTCTAGGTCACCTTGACTCCGAGAGCACCTGAGATGACAGGATATGGTTTCTAGACCTCTCGCCGTCGTTATTCTCCCTTTGAAACAGTAGTGCCCACAAAGTACTCCAGTGCACCCACATCAGAACTTCACATTTTAGCTCCAGCTCTTTCTCTCTCTTATAAATTGGTAAGTTAACACAAGTACACCTTACTTTGGGCAACAAATGCTTTCCAAAAAAGAGGGTGAAAAAAAATAATTGTAAATAAGAAATCAAGCTCCATGAACTAGTGGAATCTTTTATGTAATATATTCTGTAGGCAATACCTTTGCAAATAATATTGCAATTTTATCTGTTCTGTCAAATAAATGTTTTGGATGCTTTATTTTCTTAAAGTGAGGTCTTCCTCTACCTGATTTTCCTTACCTTTAAAATTGTTATAATAATGTAATATTCTTGTTTCACAACTCTCATGGGAATGTCTGTGATAAGGTGAATAGTTAAGCTATTCTCTGAAGTCAAGATTTACTGAAAGAGAAAGTTTTAAAAGTTGTTTGGATCTCTGCCTCACTCCATTTTTTGAAATTAAAAGTACTCCACATCCCACCTCACATGACAGAGTGTTGACACAAGACATAGGTTTAACAACTTTTATTTATAAATTTCCACCAACTCTTGCCATATTATTCTGCACATCACAGATAGACTACATAATAGTATTATGTTATGTTCATCTGAATAAAAATTAGGGGAAAGAAGAGATGCACCAACAGCATGAAAATGACACCTTAAGGCTCACATTCACAGTGTACTGCTCTGTAAACATACTGGCCTATTAGCTAAAACTCACTCTTGTCCTATCACCATCCAGCTGCAAGACTGTGGGTTGGCAAGTCACTTGTTTTCTCATTTTTAAATGATCTATCACTTGGCTTCTCTACCTCAGAGTCAATTGGCTACATGCAAAAATAATAAGTTACCCAAGAATAATAAGGTCAATCTGAGAAGAAAAAGACCCACCATGGCTTAAGTGATTTAAAATACAAGTGATAACTGGTGACTGGGAACCAATTTTCACCCAAATTGAAGCTTATTTGTGTAGAACATCAAAAGATAATCACTAAAAACCAAATTCCCTAAAAATTAAAATTCTGAGATTTTGTTTCTGAAAAATTGCTTCCTTGGTAAAACATTTAGCATAGACTATGTTAACCTCAAAACCATGTTGTAGCCAGATGGAACAGTCTTACAACCAAATTTTTTAGAAAGAGTCATGTTGCTTTTTAATTGCAAAATGTGTATCTCCAGGGCCTCAAAATTGAAGGGGCAACCTGGGTGATGTTTATAATAAAAAAGTGAGGGCTCTGGCAAACAGAGTAGAACTACATAATTATGACTATCTGGCAAAATGATCTGTATTTGTATATTTATGGGGTACAGCTACCATGATTATTCAAGGTTTTTGGAACCTTGAACGACACAGAAAATAATCTGTGAACATATCTTGTTGATTTATCAAGTACTGGGTCATTAATGCAGTCTCCATACTATTACTCTTATGTCAGTCCCTTAGACCTTTTCAGCCTTTGAGTACTCTACGCCTTGGAGAAAACCGTTTAGGGAGTAGTTTGATATATGTAAAGAGTTATTTTGCTTTGGAATGTTCTTGGTTTATCAAAGTGAAAAGATGAATATTATACATGCTGAAAATGTGGAAACAAGATTGTGAGACCTGCCAACTATTTGGGCACTGGTTAGAAAGTATCTTCATCTGACTCAATGGTATTCTTGGGTTTGGTAAGTCTTTCCAGTTCCTCTCCATCCTAAAAGAAAACATGAAATCAGTAATTAATTAAAACAAAACTAGAAATGTAGTGTTTTTAATGATTACCAAGAAGAAAGCTCACTAACATATCATGGACTTTATTTCATTAAACTATAGATATAATATGGTCAAATGAAATTAAATAAATGCTGAAGTTCTTGGAAAGTTAATTTTAGATGTATAATGAGATCATGAAAAACTGAAATAAAACTGCTTGAATTTCAAAGTTAACATAAGCAAAGTAAGGAGCACCCTCTGCTGGTCTTGAAGGGAAATGACTAAAGATTGGAAAAAGACGAACTAGGCCTTGTTACCTAAATTGAAACTCTTTTACCTAAAAAGCAGAGCAAGCAGTGCTATCAGACCATTGGAAAAGAACACAGGACTTTTGAATCTATGCTCTGGCTGAGATCAGGGCATCTGGGACCCAAGATTCTAATTTTTTCAGCTGAAGGATCTGTTGTATCACCACTTCAGAGGCATCATTGAGGAAACCTCTACCAGGAACTCTGATAATAGACAAACTTTTCCAAAGAATGAAATATTCATTACATAAAATATTTCTTATTTAGTAGTCATAAAATTATAAATTTAAACTTAGAGGAGTCTATTTCATCTTCTACTTATAACAAGTATTTAACTCCTTACTGTAGTCTTCAAAAGATCATTATTAATTTGCTAATAACATGACTGACAGACCCTCCTAAAACAATAATAAGCACCTGGAAGAATAATACTTATTCAGAATAATTGCATAAGCATTTTTCTAGAGAATATTTTTCTCTTGTACGATCCTTTGAAAACCACTACTTCAGTGAGACAAACAATGCCTGCCCATCTGGTACATTGTGGTTTATGTATAACTACAGGGAAAATTAAGGAGCCAGGCTTTCTACTTACATTTAGTAAGATGTACTAATGTTGGAGATCAACTTTTCTTATGAATGAGGCTAATTTCCCCAACAGTGGTGTAGTGGAAAAAGTAATGAAGTAGGAGTCATGAGTACTAGTTCTTGCACTTACCATCGGATTTAGCCTCTCTGAGCCTGTTTCTTTACTTGTAAAACTAGGGAGACTGGACAAGATAACATGTGAGGCTTCTCCCAGTTCTGTGACTCTTGAATACTCTGACACAACTAGCACATAAGGTCCTTGTGACTGTGATTTATATTTTTCTGGACCCCTGCCAGCATTATCATGAGCCCTTGCACACATAAGACCAATAAAATGTTTGCTGAGTAATTTTTTAAAGTTACAGAGTTTTGATATATCTTTTAATAAATCAGCACTAGTCTATTTCTATTCTTGTGTAACTATGCTTTGAATTGGGGAAGAACAGGCAAAAAGCAGTATCCTCACAAACTTACCCCACTGGAGCGCTCCCAAAGATGGCCACTGAGATCTCGGATCCTCTCTTGCCTGTGTCCATATTTCAGATCTTGGGACTTGCTGGCATTATAAATAAATATGGCGAGAAGAACCGATGGGGCTTCTAAGAAAAACTCCAGCGAGGGCCTGAAGTCAAAGACCAGGACAGACACTGTTGTGATGATGACAGTGGTGACCTGGGCCATTAAGACATGGAACATGTTATCCAAAAACTTCAGAATAAAAGCCACTGAGAGGCCCTGAAATGCAGTTACAAAAATAAGTGCTACTGAAAATGCATTGTGGCCATAAAAAAACCCACAGTTCTTAATCTGATCACGGTTACTGCTCTGAAGGCCCAGGGTCAGCCCGTTAAAAAGAATGCCAAAGAAGTAGAGTTTGCTGTTCTGTATAAAGATATTTTCAGTGAGCTCGTTCCCCTCCTTCAATATCTTCTCGTTATAGATATTGGCCATTGAAGAAGTAAAACACTGGGCTATAATGAGAACATGGCCCAAGCCGAGACGGAAGTGACTGAAAACCCTGAAGGTGGTGTTCCACTTAGAGTCGGAAAAAGTCCACTCCTTTGCTGTGCAATTGTCTTTTCTGGGACACTCACTCCTGAAAACAAGGCAGGAATTGGATGGGCTGAAGAAGGCGTCGTGGTGAAATCCATGTCCTGCTAGGTTATGCTGTGAAGTTTTAGTTCCAGCAGTGAGGGCCACAATAGACAAAAATAGAATCAGGAGGGAAGCCCACTGTATCCAGTTTAGTTGCCTCCTGTTCAAAGATGAAAAACAAGATTTTACTACTGGGTTCCCCACCCCACCCTCCCCATATGGACTGTTTCTACTGAAAAGTCAGACACTTGAGTAGCTGGTTGAATAAACTGTACCCAGTGTTTGCCAAGATTCTCCACAATTCAAGTTAGTGTCTCTGCTTTTTAAAGTTGATATTTTTATTCACTTTCATAATAAACATCCCTTAAGACCATTCAGCCATTTTGCCTCATGTTAAGTTTCCTTTGAGCCTGTAGGTTGAACTAAGCCTCCTTTCTACCTCCAGTGCTGATCTTGAACCTTTGGAACAATAACTTTTTATCTTACTGTAAAGTAAATCATAGAAGAGATTCTCAACCTGGTTTTCACGAACCAGAATGTGATGAACTTCAGATATGTGGATCCTTGCAGTGTGTGCCAATTCTTCTATGTAGGTGAATTCTCAGCCCTTCTCCCAACCCCAGGAGACCCTTCAAAGCTCTGCCAAATTTCAGAGGTATTCATGACCCAAAAAAGATCTGAGGAAGCTGGCTCTCAGATCCATGACCTAATCATAAAGCATTTTATAGCAAACTACTGTTTGACAAGGCAAGGAAAATATATGTTTAGTAATTAATTTTACAAAGTCTTAACGTTTTTTTTTTTTTTTTAATCTCACCCAAGGACACTTTTTTTGCATTCACCTTCAGATAGAGCGAGAGGGAGAGAGGAAGGAAGAGAGAGAGAAACATCGATGTGACAGAGACACAACAACTGGCCGCCACCCACATGACCCCAACCGGGTCGGGGACAAACTGTAACTGAGGTACGTGCCCTTAGCAGGAACCGAACCCAGGTCTCTCTGGACTGCGG
Organism: Tadarida brasiliensis; assembly: GCA_030848825.1. Lineage (NCBI taxonomy): Eukaryota > Metazoa > Chordata > Mammalia > Chiroptera > Molossidae > Tadarida > Tadarida brasiliensis. The sequence continues at coordinate 70,217,160 of CM061260.1, forward strand.
GCTGGTGCTCTAACTGCTGAGCCAAACCGGCCAGCTAAACAATGCTTTATTTATTTGCCTAACAACAAACTTGTAAGATATAGAAGATATACATTATTATTATCCCATTTTGTGGATTCATTCAGTTTAACAGACATTTAATAAGCAGCTACTATATGCCAGGCACCCTGGGAAGATAAAGACTTGATGCCCATTCTTTTTTTTTTTAATCCTTACCCGAGGATATTTTTCTGTTTATCTTCAGATAGTGGGAGGGAGGGAGGGAGGGAGAGAGAAATATTGACGTGAGAGAGACACATGGACTGGTTGCCTCCCACATGACCCCAACCAGAGCCAGGATGAACTGCAACTGAGATACGTGCCCTTGACCGGAATCGAACCCGTGACTCATTGGTTTGTGGGCTGACGCTCTAACCACTGCGCCAAACCAGCCAGGACTTGATGCCCATTCTTGAGGAATTTACAGTTTAATAAGCAAAGAGCCATGAAACTAAAGGACAACAATATAATGTGTGACAAGTGTGATACACAGAACAATTGGGGTACATTGAGGAAGGAACACTTGAGTCTGTAATGGAGTCAGGTACTGCTTCAAAGAAGAAATGACACTTGAGCAGAAAGATGAAAAATAACTGAAGTTTGCCATGTGAAAGGGAGTTGGTGATATATCCAGGCAGAGGGATGCATCTATGCAAAGGCAGTAAGAAGGTATAATGCTGACTGAGGAAAGAGGGGTAGCTGATGCAGGTTAGGGAAAACGGAGGCCTCTGTGGGGAAGAATATCAGGTTTGAAGATGGATAGAGGGGCACCAGAGTATGTGGAAAAAGAGAAAAACATAAGCAAAGGCAGAATTGTAAAGTAACAAGTAAGAACTAGAAGTTATAAGAATTTTGGAGCATTATTGAGCACCGACCATGGTTCAAGTAATTTCTGTTCTACGGGAGAAAACAATGTTCTGAGAGGTTAACTGACTTCCTTAAGGTCATATATTTATGAAAGGGCAAGGAAGGGATCTGAGCCATGGTTTTGTATGTCTTCCTTCTGGACCAATGCATCTCTTAAGTATAGCAATTCAGAGTTTTCAAGATACATATAGTGTTCGATTTCACTAATGCTTCCATAGAGCTTCATGCTATAAAACTTCTAAATGCACAGACCAGCCTAGATAGTAGCACATCTGTACACACAATCATAGATATGTCTTCTCATGTCTATACTCTCAAATAACCAGATCTAGCACTTAGTGACGAGGCTACTGTAGCCCTATGCCATGAGGCCAGAAACTGTGAACTAGCCACATAATTTCTGAAGGCGCAGCTAGTATGCATTAAGTGGTAGAAACCAAATTGAAGGGAAAAAGAAAATATAGGATAAAAAATTGGGTGCCCAATTTATAAAAATCATTATAACCAATCTGTATTATCAAGACAAACGAGGCAGGGACTGGATGAAAGAAGGTGAAGGGATTAGCCAAAGAATATATATGCATAACCCATAGACACAAAGTGTGGTGAGGGCCAGAGAGAAGGGGTTCAGGGGCTGGGTAGAGGTGGGCAAAGGTGATGGGGCGGCGGGAATGGAAACATCTGTAATAGTATCAACAATAAAAATAAACTTTAAAGAAAATGAGACAATGAAGTTTAGAAGTTTTCAATTCTGACAGTTATAGATTTTCCACTAATACTAACTTTGAGGGAAAAAATCTAAGGAAACAAAGTTTTAAACAAGCTAAACAGTACTTACTGCAAATGATTACTCTTTCAAGGTAATTTGCTTGGGAAGATAAAAATGATTAAGAATTAGGCTGATTTTCAGCAAAATAAATAAATCTTAATAAAGTATCCTGTCAAGGCAGCTGAGAATCTGCACTCTTACAAATGATGACTGTGCATGAAGAGTTTGCTCCTCAGTTTAGTCACTAAACTGGTTCTCAACCTTCCTAATGCTGCAACCCTTTAATACAGTTCCTCATGTTGTATGTGGGCGGACCCGCCTGGAGACAGATAGAAGAGCGGTGTCTCGGTTCCTAAGACCATCGGAAATATGTGTTTTCCGATGGTCTTAGGCGACCCCTGTGAAAGGGTCGTTCGACCCCCAAAGGGGTCGCGACCCACAAGTTGAGAACCGCTGCTTGCAGCAGGAGACTCAACTGATTTCTCCACTGCCCCAGTAAAACATTCGGATTGATGCTCAGAGCTGAACACTTGCAGCCAGAAGGCTGCTCTACGTGAACTGTTGGCTCACGATCTCTGTTTCTAAATGTGTTTTTGCCAGGTAACCTCATTATTGTAATATTTTAATGATTACGTAAATGATAAATTATGAGTAAAGAAAAGAATTGCTGTCTTTATGAAAACTAAGTTGAATACGAAAATTAAAGGGGAATCACAAGATTAAAAAAAACTGCTTTCTATTTATGTATAGCTGAGCTTATTTTATGATTAGGGAATGAATAATTAAAATCTAGAAGAATCTACTTTAAAAGTACTTTTAAGGACTTGTTCCACTTTAAAGAAACTAAAACCAGAACTCATGATGTGTAATGAATGTGGATTTTCAAGCAAGAAAGCCAAAGAACTCCAATTAGCAAATCCTACACATACTCATCAAAAGAATGGACATTTACATATCATAAGTTAAATTGGTTAAAGTATGTATTTGTTTTTATAATTCCCTACTTTTGAGATGCCCCTCAACTAACTGAGGGGAAACTCAGCAATTAGGTCCAAATTTGTCAGAAAGAAAGCATTACTACCAAATTTGGTGGTAGTAAACCAAGGCAGAGCATGAAAATAACTAAGAGCAAAGACTTACATAACCGTTTTTACAAAAAACTGTACATAACATGTTTCTTACTAGCACAAAGAGAGTGATCAGGGGCAGATTTATAATGAGAAATTATAAAAAGATTTATCAAGTGAATGATTTGGGAGAAATTCTTGTCTATTGAGTTGCACTTTTATTTTTCTGCTGGATCAGAGAGTAAACTTTACCATAAATTCTAAGATACTCATCATGTTTCAAAGTCTGTTTTTTAATAATTTTTCCCCATAGTTTCTCTTTGAAGAAATCAGAGAAACATATACCTTCTTCAGGTGAAAATAAGTGCTAGTCTTAGTTATGTTTTGCTCCCCCTTACAAATTTCAATGTTCATGTTGAAATTATTTACTAACGCCTAAACAAACAAGATTATACAACTCTGCCAAGCTTTGAGAGCAGACCAGTAAGTCTCTGAGGCCTGCCACCAGTTCCCACTTTGAACCAAAGAACAAATCTATATACTCAGAGGGGATTTTTCCTACCTATATAGCCTTATGTTCTTTACCTATATAGGAAGGGTATTTGATGGCTCAGCAAGAGTAAAGTGTAAGACAAGAGCTATAATATTCTAAAAAAAATAAAATATGAGTTATTTATGGCAAACACATTAAGAATATGTGCTAGAACTCAAGCTGCTACTCTTAGGTCAAAATTTTATTGCCAAGGGCAAAAGACCATCAAATGATTCACAGAGTAGATTCAACAGGGGAAAACAGACAAACATACACCACCACCAACAAAACTATCAAAGTAGAACAAAATGAAGTTGATTTTAAAATGTAATAATAGAAAATACTTAAAAGTCATTCTCATAAAAGACAGTATTACATTTACTACTGTATTTTAGCTGTACTAAAATAGCTTCAGTGTTGTTGTGAATCAATCAAACTGAGACCCACTCTGGGAACTAAGTTAGTGCTTGTGGAAATAATAAAAAATGGAGTAATTTTTATTGTTTCTTTAATACAAATAACTTTCAAGGAATCAAAACAGAGCTATAAACCACAAAACATACACATGTCTAGGAATCTGAATAACAAGAGGCAAAATATGTGAAAAAATATTTTAAATTTTAGTTTATAACAATGTTAATTTTTATTAAAACTAGCAACAGTACAATTAATATTATAATTAATATAGTATTAAAAGCAAAACATTTAGCCCTGGTGGTATAGCTCAGTGGTTGAGCATCGACCCATGCACCAAGAGGTTGCCGGTTTGATTCCCAGTCAGGGCACATGCCCAGGTTGTGGGCCAAATCCCCAGTGGGGGGTATGCAGGAGGTGGCCAATTGATGTTCTCTCTCATAGATGTTTCCATCTCTCTCTCCCTCTCCCTTCCTCTCTCTCTAAACAATAAAGAAAAAAAAATTTTTTTTAAAGCAAAATATTTAGTTTCCAGTATAAATAGATTTGGCTTTGGTTACACTAAGAATTAACTTTGTTAATATAAAATGTTAAATGCTTAAAAATTTAACAGGCCCATCTTTGCCCACGGTGGTGGCTCACTCTGCCAGAAAAGGCCAGCTTATTTCAGGATGATCCCTCTGTCCCCAGCCTTGCCCCTCTCCCCCCCTAGACACTCTCTCCTCTACAGTCAAAAGGAGCCACCCAATCACTGTGAAATGCAATGGTTCTGGGCTCCAAGCGCACAGACTCAGCTTGAGATGAATCTATTGATGAATGGGACAATGACTATACCTGCCTCATGGGGTCAACGTGGGATTAAGTCAAAATGGGGCAGGAAGGCCCTCAGTACAGCGCTTGGCCCTGAGTCCTAATGTTTTCTCATTACTGCCTGGCCAAGAACCTCCCTGGTGTCATTGCCTACAGGGAAGTTCAACCAGCTCTGGGTAGGTAGGGTTTTTCCAAGTGGCCCCTCACCTTGGCCTCAGAGCCCTGGTTCACGCCCTAGAGTCGAACTACTGGCCAATTTCAAGTTAGGCAATACATACTTTACATCTTCTCTTTGGTAAATTTAGTTTTAAATTGGGATAATTTTAACATGATACAGTGACATAATACATATTACGTATTATATAATAACTTATAATACCATGTATACTCATAAACTATTTCAGAGGAAAAACATTTTTTTTAAAAAAAACATGTTTTTGAGACCTTTGCTCCCTTATTAAATAGTGAACCTTTTATTATTTGTCAGAGCCAACTTTTTTTTCCCTTTATGGAAGTGCACCTCTAGTTTTATCACAAGAACCAATATAAAAATATTATTGTTTCCTTATATTTTCTCAGAAGCCAACTTTTTATCCTACAAAATGACTGTCATGTTGATTTTAAAGACTTCAAAATGTTTTTGGAATAGCATTCTTTTATATGCTAGTTGAATTCTTTTGACAATTCATAAAATGAAGAAAATTCATAAAATAAGATGCAAAAGCAAACTTTAGTATATTGTAACGTTTAAATTGGATGACGTGAAATGTTCATTTTTTCTCTCTCTTACATCAGCCATTAAATTGACTGTTTCCTCTGGATAAAAGGAAATCTTTATGTACTGAAGGCATCATGGATTCAACAAATATTTACTGAGTGCCTATGTACCAAGCTATTCATTATTCTGTACACATAAAGTATAAAAGAACATCCTATGACAGAGCACACTGAGAAGCAAGAAATCAAAAAGGGAAAGAAAAAAAGCAATCACAACAAATATAACAAGAACTTAATTTTATTTTTATCATCATCAATAAATAACAAATCAAACTGGAGATAAGTGTCCAGATCCTGTTCCACCTTAGAACATTATGACCTTTGCTTTGCAGCAGAGCCTTTTTAGTTAAAAATATTTATTTTATTCAAAAGTCTTCCTGGAGATAGGAAAGACTGGTGATAGAATTTTGAAGTTTAAAAATCTATCATTTTTATTCATTGTAATACGACTCGATTCCTGATGCAAATACTTGGCCAGTTAGAACTTAAATCATGTACTCATCTCAAATAGTTTAACAAACAATTTGTCACTCTTTATCATCTCCAAATTCCAAATAACAAATGTGTATCAATTTTAGGAACTTCTTGGTTCCTTATTACTGTACTAGAGATTCTGCAAAAAAATAAAAAATAAAGTAAAATAAACAAACAAACAAAAACATCTCATGAATTCTTTGTTGAAAATCTGGCACTAAAAATTAAAATACTCATACGCCAGTCAATGATCTTCTTTTTTTGAGATGCTAAGAAAATATATTTGAAACACAGAATCACAGAGGATTCAGACAGGCTAGCAGTGGAGCTACTTTCCAGATGGGTTAAGCGACTCGTCAATACACAATGCCAATTAGGAATAAAATCCTGGTCTTGGGATTCAGAGGATTCAGTGCTCTGGGTATATCATCTGAAATAAGGGTGTGCTATTTTAAAGTACCACATATGCTTTCACAACAAGTTACTTACTTCAGTACTATCCTGAATAGAAGAGCTGTTGTTATAATGCTAAAATTTGAGAAGATAACAGCCATGGCCTAGAAAGAAAGAGGAGATAGAGTTACAACCCAAATAAAGTACTGACCTCAGAAATCTCTCAGCTTGGTGGTTCACCTGACAAGAAAAGCTTTCTGGTAAAAAACCAGAGGGGTTATTAGGGCAGCTATTTCACTAGAGGATTAAATTCCATTTTTATTGCTTGTTAAATTTATGCAGATATGATCAAATTATTGTACAGGCTTTCAAAATGTGTTGAAATTCAGCAAATGCCTGTGTAAATAATCTGTATGTGCAGATCTGGAAATACTTATAAACTCTAAAGGTTTAGGTCTGAAATAACAGTTACCATGCTTCTAATGCATACTTTTTTAAGTTCTCAAAGTGCTTTATAGACTTTTAATACTGTTCCTATGGGTAGAAAAAAGGCAGATTCTGTTAGGCCCATTTATACATTAAGATAACAGAGATACAGGTTTTTAAGCATCCTTACTGTTGTAGGAATTAAATCCATTTTCCTGGTTGAACTGTAGTGACTAAGTACTAGTGATTGATTCACCATCAAACTCATATTTAACAGTCCTTTGGATTTACTCAAATTGTTCTAAAACCTTAGAAATGTGTTAGCCAAATTTTATTTTAAATTCAGTCATATTTCACGTGAGACTATTAATCTGAACATGTATACATTTTGGCCTACAAAGCATGAAATTTCATTATTGTCCCTCATAATTGGAGCTGACAATATTAATATTTAAAAACAAATCCTCCTTGCTGTCACTTTAAAATGATTAAACCACACTGGGCCAGTGTGGCTCAGTGGCTGAGTGTCGACCCATGCACCAAGAGGTTGCTGGTTCGATTCCCGGTCAGGGCACAGGCCAGGTTGTGGGCCCAATCCCCAGCGGGAGCATGCAGGAGGCGGCCAATCGATGTTCTCTCTCATCGATGTTTCTATCTCTCTCTCCCTCTCCCTTCCTCTCTCTCTAAAATCAATAAAGAAAAATTTTTTTTAAATGATTAAACCCCAAAGAGTATCAACAATCTTATATAACCAGCACATATAGCTAATATGCAGATGAATTAAAGAAATGAATAAATCCAGTAACAATTAGCAAAAATTCCAAGAATACAACATTGTTTTTTTCCATTGAATTTTCGTGTGTGCTACTTTAAGGTTTTCTCAGTGTCCTTCTCTGTAGATGAATGCTGGTGAACCCCTAGTCAGGAGAAGAGGAAAGTGGCTACTAAGAGTGGGGAAGTAGTGGCTCTGACCAGTCACAATATCAGCAGTGCAAATGTACTTACCAAGCATCCTTGCTGGCCTGATGAATTCTGAAAACTCTTTCCTTGTAATAGTATAGAATAAACAAAACACCAGAGCTCTTTGCCCCCAAACTTCCACACATCTCTATTTAATTCTTTCTGGTTACACTTGGGCGCAGCAATACACAGAATATGCCATGTGATTTATTTTGTAATATTTGTGGTTGTACACAATCAGGAAGGAAGAGCAAAGCAATAAGTTGGAAGAAAAACAGGAAATTGTAATCTTGCTTTGGTACTGGGGATGTAGGAAAGGGATATAAATTTAGAGCCTAATCTATTGGATACAAAGAAAATATAACAAATATATACTTATTGAATGTGAATACTATGTCATTGGGAACAAGAATTCTCAGATCTGAAAAAGAGATTGGAAGCAAGAATTTAGGAGAAAACACATTTTCAATGAAATGGACACTTAATAATAATAATAATAATAATAATTATAATATGGATCATAGAGCTGAACGGAACTTCAGGTGATCACCCAGCACAGGTCCCTGCCTTTGAGGTGGTGTGGTAACATTATTCTCTTTTACAGACGGGCAACTGACTCTTAGAGCAGTTGGAGCTTGCTTAGATACACAGCTTCCAAATTGTGCATAAGAATCAAACTCCTGTTTTCTACTACAGTGTTCTATTGATCCCTCCTTTTCATCCCACTTAAAAACTAATTTGGCTATATTTAAGAGGCTTCACATAGAAGATTAGAAACAATAAAAATCCTATTTATGATAAAAATGCCTGAGTATATTCTTTAAAACCTGTAACACATTTTGGCAACAATGGCAACAGAAATCTTCATTTTATAAAACGCTAAGGGAAAATACACACGTGACCCAAACGGAGTAATAGGTAAGAGCAGAAAACCAAATTTTAATTCTGATTACTAATGGTTTTCTAAATTTGTTAGCCTGGAGAATGCCAACAGAGATAAGACATATTCCCAGTATTAAAAGTTATAGGTAGTGTTTAGAGTTGAGAGGATATACTCTCTGCCCTTAAATGACAGGACGAACAACAACAACAAAAATCATATAAACTACATTAAAGCCGGTGTAAGAAAGAGTGGTGCACTGAGTGTATAATTTTCTGAGTCAAGTCTCGTTGGAGGACCTGGATATTGAGATTAATATTAGAGGCTGGTGATCATAGGATGGCTCAGGAAACAGGCAGACTGATTAAGGTTACACAAAGAACGATGGATCCAGAGTCAATGGCCAGGGAGCAACTACCACAGAATAGTTAGCACAGTTTAATACAGCAAACTTTAACAGTGAGATAATCTGGCAAGTATATTGATAAGTCAGTACTCAGATAATTCTGGTCAAACTTCAGGAAGGCCAGGGAGAGCAATGACAAACTAACAATGCCAAGGAAAATGATTAAAAAAAAAAAAAAATTAGCTCTGAAATTAATTTCTCTGTGTTTTCCCAATGCTATTTTCTTTGTCATATTTACTTACAGGTTGAAGATAGGAAAGGACATAGAAGACAATCAAATTATCCAGGAAATAAAGAAAGGCTGGAATGGACCACTTCATGAAATTAAAGAATTCCCTCCAGGAAGCACATTTCAAGTTTCTATTTTGATGATGTTCTAAAAAAAGAAATACAGCAATAAATACATGATCTTGAGGAGAATGCCACTACTTTTACAGACAGTAAATTGTATTTGACTTCTGACATAATTCCTTAAAAGAGGCTTTATGAACTTGCTTTCATAAGTGACTATTAGCCTTGAGACATCAAAAATAATACAGAATTTCATTATGTATTGTCTTTCTGCACCCCACCACTGTGCCTCATCACTGACAATTAGCAACACTTTAGGATTACTGATTCTCCTAATTCCTGTTAACTGGAAATAGAAGTATCACTTAAGGCAACTGAGTATACACTTATGTTTCTCTTAGTAGTCTGAGAGCACTGAGAGAAAGAGAAAGAGAAAGAGAGAGAGAGAGAGAGAGGGAGAGAGAGAGAGAGAGAGAGATCAACAAATTAAAATAAGTTAAAAAAAATCAAGTGTTCATGCTGGTATTCCCCACCTCGCTCCCAGGGAGTGGGGGATCAGGAAAGGGAAATGCTAGGTGAAAATTTATATCTAGGGAAGTAGAGAAAATTAAATTTACTAATCTTAGTATGAATTATTGTCCCATTTCCATATTTTCAAAAATTCAGGAAGGTACTGTAACAGAGAATGTAAAATAAAAAGATAGAAAATTTAAGTTTAAGCCCTGTAGATAATGCACGAATTTCATGAGATTAAGAAATGTATTCAACTAACTGGAAACTTTGCACAGATTGAAACCCTCGAGTGTGACAAGCCCTTTAATAAATTCTGTTTACCTTATATGGAAAGACAGATCAAAGTAGTAAAGAGAGCAAAGGCTCAATAATTGGGAAACTCATGTAAAAAATTAATACATATTAAGAGCCACAAAAGGCTAGATACTTCAGATCTGAGAAAAGATTAATTTCCTTATTTGATAGTTGAAACGAGCTCAGAAAAGTTAAAAGCACTATACTGCCTCCTCTGAAGGAAACAGGGACTGCTTTGCGATGTGCTACACATACTAAGTCAGACAGGAGTCATTTAAAAAATCTTGAATTTTAATAATAACGAACTCACTGTGTGACCCATTACAAGAACAAGATACAAGGTAGACCAATAGACAGGACACTAGAAAACTAATACTGGTTCTGCCCTCTCCTACCCAGAACTGCATAAGACTTTCTTTAAGCCTGTTTATCCACCTGCAAAACATGGATAATCATACTTGTATTTATATTTTAGTGTTCTCATATAAAAAATTAATGGGCTAAATGACATAAAATGTTCTTGCCACTTCTACAAATTTTTGATTCTGTGATTTTTAACACATACATAGTAATATTATTTCAAGACTCACCTTTCTTTATAACCCAGAATGACACAAGCACACAGAAAACCAGCTTCACCAGTTCTGAGCACACATTCACAGTAGTTGGAAGATAATCATATTTATTCTCTGAAATATAACAGAAATGTTTTTTTTAACTATAAATTTTGTTCTATACAATGCTTTATATATAGTTAATAATTTAGAGTTGTTATTAAACTTAAAAGCTGGATTTTAATACTGGTTATATTAAACTTCATCCAATTGGCTTTACTCTTTTTGATTTTTTTAGTCAACTCACCTACTGTTTTATCTATCCCTACCCCATTCAGCATTTTATTATCCTTGAATTTGATAAATATGCCTTTCATGTTTTCATCCAAGTTACTAATATGTTGAGAAGGCTAGGGCTACGGGCAATAAAAGCTTTGTGGCGTGGCATTAGAGACTGGCTTCTAAATGGACTATTAATTAATACTCTGTTTCATATCATGGCACACATGGATAATATTTGTTTGGCACTCTGGAACAAATGGTACATTGGGGTAAAAGAAGGAAGCTATTTGAGGCAAGAGGCAACTGAACTGGTCCAGAGCTCTGGCTACTCTAGGGCTGAGAGAAAATACTCTGACACATCCAAGAACCCATTGATGAGTTGGGAAGCTATGTCCTAATTTGCAAGTCAATCTAATTAGGAAACGAGGTTTGGTTAGCATGCCTTGGTCTTAGCTGTTACCTGTCTTTTCCAAATGCTTACAAACAACTTGCTCTATAATTTTGCCAAGGATAAACATAAACTTAATATTAAGTTCTATTCTGAGGAATGCATTTCTTCCCTTTTGAAAACATTTGCTTGTTTCCCTTGGTTATCATATTAAAAACCCACACTGGCCAAGTACAGAGGAAAAATGCCAACTTGACATTCTTTCTCCCCAGAACACCCCTTCTTCCTCTCAACCTAAGCATAATTAATTTTTTAAAATTTCTTTTTCTTTATTGCTTTTAGAGAGGAAGGGATAGGGAGAGAGAACATTGACTGTCTGCCTCCTGCATGCCCCCCAGTGGGGATTTGGTCCACAACCTGGGCATGTGCCATAACAGGGAATCAAACCAGTGACCTCTTGGTACATGGGTCAATGCTCAACCACTGAGCCACAGTGGCCGGGCTAAGTATAATTACTTCTTTATTCATCTCTGATGAATAAAGCACCACCTATAAAGCTCTATAACAGTCCTTATCACACTGTATAATAGTTATTTTTTATGTGTGTGTCTTACCTTTAGAATGTAAGCTCCTTATGAGAAAGGGACCAAGTTAGTCATTTTCGTAACCTGACAGTTAATGGTATTTTATACTTAGTAGGCACTTAATAAATGTTAACCTGAATTTAGTTATTTGCCTGTTAAACGTTTCCATCATTCAAAGCCTAGTTAAAAGACCTCCTCCTCCCTTTTTTGAGCTCAAACCTAGACTGAAATCACACTCTATTTTCCTCCAATAATACTTTGAATTGATTTCTAGCAATGATGCATACAAGAGCAAACATGCATACACAAGAATGGGGTGGGGTTGGAGGCTTTGGAATATAACTCTTAAACTCTTGTCAATGCTCTTCAATTCATTCTTGTTTTTATTTTCTTGTAGTTCTCTCATGGTTGATTACAAACTATGTCTCAGCATCATGTGGGACCTTCCTCCACTGACCTTCTGCCCACACTCACATACCTTATCTACATTACATCTATCTACATTACATCTATCCTTACTAGTTTCCCTTTAGTCCCCCCAAAAAGGGGCCCCTGACCCACTATTCACCCATTCTCCCATTTAAAATCTTATCTTTAGGGACTTTGGTCCAATAAATTCCTCTGGCTTCAGTATCTCCTTTTTCTATTAACTGGTTTCCTCTCCTTGGCCTATAAATATGCTCAAAACTCTCTCATCCAAAAAACAAAACACTGTATAAGATCCTACCCTGAACCCTGGCCGCTTTGGCTCAGCGGTAGAGCATCAGCCCGCGGACCAATGAGTCAAGGGTTCGATTCCAGTTAAGGGCACGTACCTCTGTTTAGGTTGGGGTCATGTGCCAGGCAACTAGTCGATGTGTCCCTCTCATGTCGATGTTTGTCTCTCTCTCTCTTTCCCTCTCTCTCCCTCCCACTCTATCTGAAGATAAATAGAAAAATATCCTTGGGTGAGGATTAACAACAACAACAAAAAAAGATCCTACCCTGACAGTCACTATACTTTCTCCTTCTCTTCCTAAAACCATGTCAATATTCATTATCTCCATTTTGCCCACTTTCCATTCCGGTCTTGTCCCCAAGCAATCTTATTTCTGATCCCACCACTGTTTTCATCCTACCTACTCCTAAGATTACTAAATATCTTCTAATTACTCATTCCAAAGGGCATGTTTTAATCCTTATCTTATGACGTTGCAGTTCCCTCTGTCTTCAAACTTGTTCCTTCCCATGAATCATGTGTATGTAGTTCTTGATAACAATTCTTTCTTAATATCCTTCTGAGTATCAGCATGCTGGTTAAATGTTGGCATTCCTTGGAGTTCTGTCCTTGGCTCTATTTTCTCATTTTGCATGCTTACCCTGAATGAGTCCTCTACTTCTAGGGCTTTAAGTATCAATTTAATATTAATCTCTCTAGATGCAAATTAAAACAACTATGAGATATCACCTCACACCTGCCAGAATGGCTGCCATCAACAAATCATCACACAAGAAGTGCTGGTGAGGGTGTGGAGAAAAGGGGACTCTAGTACACTGCTGGTGGGAATGAAGACTGGTGCAGCCACTATGGAAAACAATATGGTGTTTCCTCAAAAAATTAAAAATTGAACTGCCATTTGACCCAGTGATCCCACTTCTAGGAATATACCCTAAGAAGCCTGAAACACCAATCAGAAAGAATACATGTACCCCTATGTTCATAGCAACACTATTTATAATCCCTAACATCTGGAAACAGCTCAAGTGTCCATCAACAGATGAGTGGATAAAAAAGCTATACATATACACAATGGAGTACTATGCAGCTGTAAGAAAGAAAAATCTCTTATTCTTTGAGACGACATGGAGGGACCTGGAGAGTATTATCCTAAGCGAAACAAGCCAATCAGAGAAAGACAAATAACACATGATCTCACTTACTTGTAGAATATAATGAACAAAACAAGCTGATGAACAAAACAGACCCAGAGACATAGAAGTAGGGTACACACTGACAAACCTCAGAAGAGGGGGACAGGGGGGAGGGAAGAGATAAACCACAGAACTTATATGCATGTATGCATAACCATGGACATAGACAACAATGCTGGGGGCCGGGGGGGCGGGATCAGGAGGAGGGTGTCAATGGGAGAAAAAGGAGAAACATCTGTAACAAAAATAAATTAATATAAAACAAACAAAAATAATATTAATCTCTCCAAATCTGTACTCTGGAACATTTAATGCTCACTAAACATAAGCATATGAATGACTACTTTGTATTTATTCATTAATCAGCATTTCCTTCACAAGTGTGATGTGCTAGACACTGTAGGATACTGTAATGAACAAGTACACAGTTACTGGCCTCTCTCTGAACTCTGTCCAACCTGCTCTTCCTCCTAAAAGTCTTCATCAGAACTGAGAACATTATTGATCCACATAGCACTCCAAACAGAAAATTTTGAGCTATCCAGTATTTCATCTCCTTTAATCTTCTTGTTCAATATATTCTCCAAGTTCTGTCTTTTCTACGTTTAGAATATATCTTTAGAATATGTATGTTTAGAATATGTCTTGAAAAGAAAATATCTTCTCTTTTCTATTCCTACTTTCAAAGCCTTGGTTAGTCTCCATGACCTGTGGCTTGAATTTGCAATAACCCCCTAAATGGTTACCCACTTGCAATCTCTTCCCCTTTCGTCCATCCTCTATCCAGCTATCATAACAGTCTTTTTCATTTTTCCCTGCTGTTTATAATCCTTCAAGTAATCCTTATTCTCCAGACTCTAAGGTCTAGAGAACAAAGTCCAAGACACTTATCGTGGCATATGAAGTCTTTAGCTGATCATCGCTTCTCTCTGTGGCCAAGCATTCCTTTCCCCTCTCCTCTGAGTCCTTAAACTTTTTGCTCAGTAATTCTGAACTACATGTTCTCACAATCAATCCTGCTTTTATATGCATCTGTTCGTTTTTACAGGATGTTGATTCTGTTTTGAATACCCCTGACCACCTTTTATTCTTGTGGATCAACTGCCACCTTATCAAGGAAGCACTTTGCACTCCACATCATCCTCTCCCAGACAGAATATACTGCTTTCTATTCTAAACTATTTCTTCACCTTTGGTATAGAACTGCATTTATTATATTGTATTTTCATGATGTATTTATAGGTATGTCTCTCCTAATAAACTGAGTTCTTGAGAACTAGGTCTTTGTCTTATGCACTTTGAACTCTGCTTATACTTAGCCTAGGGCCCGGCAGATAAATGCCAACTGAAGTAGAGACTTATATACACATCTGACTTCTCAAGAAGACCATTAAAGGTCATGGTGTCATAATTTTATGTGTCCTCAATAACTCATAAAAGGTTCTCAATACAGTTTTGTGGACTTAAAGTAAGTTTAAGTACATATTCTTACATTAAAAAAACAGACTTCTTGAACATGTATTTATATCAAAGCTAACAATGTATACTGTCCCATTGATACAGTAATTAAGATAGTACATCAGAAATGCCAAGTGACCAAACAAATATATCCTTCTGCCTATTTCAAAATAAGTTATAATTATATATATTGTTACAGGCCTAGATACACTGGTTGATTAAAGCAATAGTCAGATGTTATGATCTGATCTGTAAAGGGCTGGATCCTGAACTTGACTGACCCAAATTTCACTAAGCATCAAAAATGTTTCTTGCTAAGGAATGAAAGGTTAAAAAAAATCAAATTTAAACATTCTTCATCACTCACATGAAGCAGAGAACTTGAAAGGGTATTATCCCCATTTTATACACAAGAAAATCAAAGATAAGAGAAAGAATGTGTGATTAGATGGAAGTGCTCCATATATATTCCAAGTCTTACCTTCATTGGCTGAATATTTTACCAATAGGATGCGACTTGAGCTTAAAGCAATAAATATGGCCCCTAGCAAGAATGTATACATTGTTGACAAGGAGCATAACCTGGGATGACCACAGCACTTGCTTTCCATTTCACTGTTTTCTAATTGCCTTAAAGAGAAGAATAAGTTCATGAGCAACCCTGCTGGCAGATGAAGGATAATGCAAATACCATTGATTTGTGAAGAACATAAATTTTCATGAGCAACCCTGCTGGATGTAGCTAATATCAAAACGAAGAAAGCTGAGGAGTACAAGAGAAGCTATGGAGAAAGGAAACGACAGTCAAAATTTGGTAGCGGGGGTAACTCTAGAGACAGAAAAGGCAAGGACCAGATTAGAAGTGCTTGCCAAAGGTAGCAAGTGAGTAACTGACACTTTGGGACTGAAGAATTCTGCAGAAAAGCAATTCGTTAACTTTCATTTTAATTAGCAACTTTGTTCTAAAAGACGAGACTTTCAGATTTGTGTTTCTCCCCTCCGTTGCAGCTCTTCCCCAAGAGGAGGAAGAAGAGCTTGCTTGGAAAGATTTCGTTACACTGCTGTTAACTTACACCGAACCAGTGGTGGAAGTAGGAAAGAACTTAGAAATCCATGACTCGAAGGCCCTCCTTTGATATGTTGAGGTCACTAAACTCTAGGCCAGGTAAGATATTTGCACAAAGCCTCCCAGTGTTGGGATAGCGCACAGGGCCTGGGGGATTGGTGAGAGATGGCTTGAAATGCCAACAGCGACATCTCGATTGGGCGCAAAGTACAGAGGGCAAAAAGACACCTCTCCCACAAGAGGACAGCAGGCTTTTGTCCACTGCCAGGGAAAGCCCTCTTGTCACACCTGCGCAGTAGGGACCTCATCCACCGCGCCCACCCCTCATACGCACGCGCACTTCTTGGCCGGTCGGGCGCGGTTACCTCAGTTCCTCCCTCGAAGAGCTTCTAGTGGAAGAGCTCTCATCCTAGAGCTGAATCAGTAACTGACTAGCTCGGCAGCAACAGCTTTTAGGGTCCATACGCGGGGAAGCTATGGAAGGGAAAGAAATGCGAAACAGCATCTGAGCCTGAGTCTCCTATTCGGAAAGCAAATGTATAAGGTCCCGATGGGCGAAGAGCGGACTTGGCGCCCATTGCGCAGGCGCGCCCAGTGTTACGCTTCCGTGGGGCGGGGAGAAGCGACTTGATCCCGCCCCAGCGCGGCCTTTCTCGCGTCACGTGTCGGGAGAGTCCTGCGTCACGTGAGGCGCTGGTGGCGGCGGAGCTACGGCGAGAGAGTGAGAGAAGGGGAAGCCGGAAGGGGCGCGAGTGAAGCAAGGGAAGAAGACAGTTCCAGAGGGCAGGGGTGCGCGTGCGCCTGCTCTTCCCCCCCAACACAACCCCTCGGCCCGGCCGCCCTCCCTCGCGGCCAGGTGACAGCCGGGCCCGGTCCGCTGCTCGCCGCCTGGGACGCGAGAAGCGCGCGCCCAGTCCCCGCGCGCGGCGCCATCCGCCCCTCCCCCTCGCCCCGTCCGTCCCGTCGCGTCCCGTCCCCTCGGGTGCCGATGCAAGTCGGCAGTAGCGGGGACATTTTCTGACTCCGGGTCCCTGTCCCGTCTGCCCTTCCCACCCCGTCGCGGGGCCGGCCGCTGCTCCGGCCCCAGGATGCAGAATGTGATTAACACAGTGAAGGGAAAGGCACTGGAAGTGGCTGAGTACCTGACCCCGGTCCTCAAGGTAAGCCGGGCCGGGCTTGCCTGGGGCTGTCAGGCACACGCTCAACTCTGCAGGCGCCGAGGACCGGGCTCCGCGGGAGTCGCCGTGTTCTGCGGCCCGGAAAGGTGTAGGAAGGTGGGGCACAGGAAGAGGTGCAGCCCCCACCTGTGGTCTTTCCCAGCTGTTTTCTAGGGCTTTCCGGCTCCTCGGGTAAACTTAGCGCGACGCGCTGTGCGTGCTGTGTCGCCCTTCGCCCGTCAGAGCTCAGCGCGTCTGGGTGCGTCGGCTTGGAAGGTGGTCCGCAGCCAAGCCGATTGAAAACGTTAAGTCCTAACATCGGTAGTCTTTTGAACTTTTTAAACAAAGATTTTGCTTACCTTTAAAAAAAAAAAAAAAGGAAGTCATGTTTGGTACTAAAATGATATATGTCACTTTTTTCTTTAAATTTCATGTCTTTTATAATTACAAGTTTGAAATAGTAAGTGGTGATTGAAATCCCAACTTGTTAGATTTCACTAGGTGAAATTTGCAACATTATCAGCACCATTGCACCCAGCTAGCAGGCAAAGCCTCCCTTTCCCAGGTTTTTAAAATAGCTGAAACTAGTTGTCAGTCTTGGACTTCAGTGATAATCAGGAGCAGCTTGACCCTCCTAGATGTATAACTGTTTATACATTGGTGTACAACATTTTTAAAGTAAAAGTTGTGACACGTCAGCTATTACAGGAACGACTGATGGTTTTCTTACTTTCAAAGGTAAATTTCTAGAAGTGTATTCGTTTTTATTATATAATTCTTTTAGAATAAGGTTTTTTATTGCAACTTTATATTTTCTTTCTGAAAAGGGAAATGTTAGTTCTGTACTCTTTTTATATTTATTTCTGAGACTGATTTTAAAGTGATACCTTGTTAGACCAAGTTTAAAAAAAGTTAAGAAAGTTTATAAATGAGAATTTCATCTCTTGCTATGCTTATGTTTGTTTACTGGGAAACCTATCTTAATTGAGATTATTCCGACAACTTGAATTTGAAAATCACTTTGACAGTTGAATCAGATTATTCTTTTGCATATTATGTCATCTTTTCAGAAAACTGTCTAACTAGGTTTACAACATTTAAATAATACATAGTTGTTGCCCTGGCCGGTTTGGCTCAGCGGTTAGAGTGTTGCCCGCGGACCAAAAGTCGCGGGTTCGATTTCTGTCAAGGGCATGTAGGTACCTGGGTTGCAGTTCCGTCCTTGGCCCTGGTGCTGGAGGCAACCACTCGATGTTTCTCTCTCACATCCATGTTTCTCTCTCTCTCCTTCTTTCTCCTTTCTCTCTCTCTCCCTCCCACTCTGTCTGAAAATAAATGGAAAAATATCCTCAGGTGAGGATTTTAAAAAATAATAATAATAAATGATTGTTATAAATCTTTAGTTTCAAGGAGAGAGGAGCAAGAGAAAAGAAGCTCCCAAATTAAATATGAAACTGCTGTTTTGTTGGCCAATTGTAGTTTATTGAACTTATAGAATTGTGTTTTGGGAAATCATTTTACTTGTTCACCAAACTGACAAGAAAGTGTTAGTTTGTCAGTATGTATTTTTAGTAAGAAGGAAAGAGAATTAAAGGTCCTTTCCTTGCCCCCCTCCCTGTGCAAACTGTTGGTTTACAGGGAAGAATACTTACAGTTTCCTACCAGACATGGGAAGACAAGGAGAAAAAAAAACAGTCCCTAGGAAAAAAAATAATGACTTCTCCCAGCAAGTAAAAATAAAGAAAAATCATGGTTTGTAAGACATAGGTACAGTAAAAGCTAGAGTCTTTACAATGATCTTCAAGCCTCTACTCTATTGGTAGAGGCCCCTGTTGACTATCATCTACTACTCTATCCCTTGCTCACTTTTCCTTAAGCCAGTCTGACCTATTTTGTTACTCCATCAAGCACTCTCTTGCCTCAGGATTTTGCATTTGTCCTTCCCTCTGCCTGAAATGCTCTTTACCAAGACTGCTTTGTGGCTGGTTCCTGTCCTAAGGTCTCTGTTCAGTAGTCATTTATCAGTGAAGTCTTTGTTCTCTGACCATCCTGTTTTATATAGCCATCTCTCTCCCTCTACCCCTGACCAGACCAGTTTCCTCTCTGCCTCATTTTTCTTCATGGTATTCATTACCATTTGGCTTTTCTCCCTCCACTAGAGTTTAAAGTTCTTATGAGGACAAAGATAAATTTGCTCTCTTTTATTTACTTCTATATCTCCATGAACTCAAATAGTGCCTGGCACATAGTTATTTGGTCAATATTTGTTGAATGAATAATGTTCATAAATGAATCTTTGCATTCTTCAGACTCTACCAAAAAATCTTAGATATAACTTAAAAACTTAGAAATATTTGGTAAATAACATCCTTGCTTTAGCCAAGAGAATATTGCGTTATTATCTTGGTGGAGATGAGAATAATGGGAATGTATTAAGTGACTTATGACTTCTGGGTTTGGTTTCTAATATTATTCCATTTAAATGAGATGTTTGGCTGAAATGTGAGATGTCTAAACATCTGTAGGACTATTTTACTGTTCTGTAAAATACAGATATGATTTCCCCAAATCATTGTAATTATTTTCATGTCAGTTTTCTCCATTAGACATGTATATTTCTTGAGGTCAGGTGCCAGTGATACATTCTTTTTTTGTATGTGCTCCATTGCCTAGAAGGGTGCCAGGCAAACAGTTGTCCACAAACATTTTAAAATTGAAAATGAAAGTAGTATAATACTATTATTCTTTTTGCTCTCTTTAGGAATCAAAGTTTAAGGAAACAGGTGTTATCACCCCAGAAGAGGTGAGTGTTGAAGATATTCTGAAGCTATTATATTTTACAATTATGTTAAACTGGGTACCTTTTTTGCTGTGTAAGAAAAAATATTTAACTTTATTTAGATTTGAGTAAAAGTAGATTCTGTTGATTATACTAGCAATTTCATAGGGATTTCTAGTTCCCCTATAATGGAAGATGTAACTTCCCTCTTGATTTGCCACTTCTCATATTTCTCTGTAGTTCCTCTTTATTTTGAAGTGGGAGTGAGAGAGGGAACGGAAAAGATTCCTATGGTCACTTATCCTTCACTCATATTTGTGTTATATTGAGCACTGGATTCTGCGGTCTTTGTTGTCTTGCCTTTGTCTAACAATTAGACTCTAACCAAACATGAGTTTTCATGGCTTTCCATTTGGAAACTTTGGTTCAAAGCTTGAATATTAAGTTTTCTTTCAGTAGTTAGCTTAAATATTTTATTTCTACATATTCAACACATTTTTGTTTTTTTCTCATCATTCTTTCACTTTTTCTCTCAACCAAGTAATGTCGAATCTGCTTCATGCTGAAACTAATGGTGTTTTATAGGCCTGTTGGATTTTATTGAATTTTTAATGTAGAATTATGTTTTTGTGTGTTTTTTTTTTATCCTCACTTGAGGACATTTTTACATTTATCTTCAGATAGAGTGGGAGGGAGAGAGGGCGGAAGAGAGAGAGAGAAACATCGACTGGTTGCCACCCACACGACCCCAACTGGGGCTGGGGACAAACTGCAACCGAGGTATGTGCCCTTAGTGGAAACCGAACCCGGGTCTCTATGGTCCGCAGGCCAACGCTCTAACTGCTGAACCAAACCAGCCAGGGCTAGAATTACGTTTTAAGGAGTCATTTTACTTGCTCACCAAATCTATATAATAGAAGTGTTCTCTTTCTTTAGGTAGTTATTTTGTCATCCTTAGAGAAATGAATACTGGTCTAAAAATTCTTTTAGACTCCAGTTTTATGAATAGTTATGGTTGCATGAGACTTATTTTTTAATCTTAATAAATAGCAAAGAATTTATTAAGCTTCACCTATAGTTCTCATTAAAAGTACTACTCATTGGCAATAGAACTTTACTCATTGTTTTGAAAGAAACTTTTTGAAGTGAACCTTGTTTTATTATCTGGCTTTGCTGTAAATTCCAAGACCTCCAGTCATAGAACTAACTGAGCTTTCAGTTTTCAGTTGTGATAGAATCTCTTCAGTGCCAAATCCTTCTGAGTTCTAAGAATGATGATCTTTTATCTAAAATTGTTTTTATTTTTAGTGAAAACACATGATAGTATGGAAAGAACCTAGGAAATACACCTTTTAGACCTGTTTCTCTAATTTCTCCTATTCTGACTTGGGCAACTCAATTAAGCTAACTAGGCACAGGTCTTGTGTTTCCCCATATATAAAATGAGAGGTTTTAGCTAGACAGTCTCTGAAGGACCCATTCTACCTTAGGCATCGTGAGTTTAATACCTTGAATGCCAAATAAAACTAAGTTTTTATCTTAAGGATCTTAATGCCCTTGTTGAACAAAGGTGTAATATAGACATGGCTCTTAAAACTAAGTATCTGAAGTCAAGAGCAGAGATGAAAGTATGCCGTTCTTTTTGGGTTCTTTGGTTTTATCTCCTCTATGTGAAGATGACTAATTACTAAATAGATGGAGTTAGAGATCCATATCTGTGGTCACTGGATAGTATTTAAGCTGTTTTAAAACAGCTACTAATCCTAAATTGAATAACTATTACACTTAATTGTATCATGAAGTAGGTAATAAATTTTCCCCTTTTAAAAAAAATGCAAGGCATAACTAGACCAGCTGGGTCCCAACCACGTAATTCTGGATTGGGATAGAGCACAATTACAGGATTGAGTTAGATTAGAATGAGTCTAGAAAATGAAAATGAGAAGACATAATTTGCTTAAGATAAATACTATACTGAGTTTGTTTGTTTTTCTCTTACTGTTTATAGGCTTCTGGCTGTTAGACTCCAGATATCTTTTTGTTTTCATTAAGAGGTGTGAAAGTCTTGTGTTTAAAAAGAGGATAATACTATATATTATCCAATATAGTATTGTCTGATTAAAAATACTTCAATGTACAACATGTATATTACTTGATTGAATATTGGTAATAGAGAGTAGCTTCAGAAACAAAGTTGCTCACCAAATGTTAATATTGATTCAGTCTTATTGGAGTTATTCAGTATTATATAATATTTAATCACTAAGAAAGCTACTGCAAAAAATATTGAAAATTTATAAATTTGAGTTTTTGTCTTACATTTTATGTCACTTGAACATATGAATCATTTAATAATGGCCATTGCTAGTGAGGGCAGATGTACATACATATTAATTATCAGTACAATTCTGTGTTCTTTTATAGTTTTCCTTATCGTCTAGTGGTTTTTTTTTTTTAAGATGCCTTCAGAGTTACTTACTATGGAATAAAATATTAGAGTCTTGTGACATCAAGGCACTATCATTAAAGACGTTTTTTAATTTTTTAATTCTTTGTTTGGCTTGCATTTTGTTAAATTAATATTCTGTTGGTAGTGATAAATTAGGTCTTTATAGCCACAGAGTTAAATGTAGCATCTGGTCGAAATGACTCAAAATGCTGAAAACGTGGGGGAGAGAGCATTGTTTTCATTTAGATTTTTTGTCTTTTCTGACCAGTTTAAGTAATAAAAAAGATTCTTTGAAGTAAAAGAACAGAAACATTTGTAAAGGTGAAATAAAAGAGCAGAAACATTTGCTGTTGGGAATACAGTGCTAAATCATGTTATTGTATCTTTTTGGAAAATTACTCTCAGAATTATTTTATAGAGCTTTACTCTCTCATATTAAAATAGAGTATTATGTATAGACGGACTTTTCTCAGAAAGACATTAGAAAATTAAAGACATTGTAATTTTTTGCTGTGTAATAACCCATGAACAGTACATGATTTTAAGTTAGAGCCGTTATGAAACAGTAATTGGGAAAGTATGTGGGTATTGCTTGAGTTGGGACATCAAAGTTATGCTTAACAGACTTTTTCATTTTCTGCTCTCAAGAATAAGCAGGATTTCTGTCTTGCAGTAAGATCAATTCATGTTCGTGTATAATGGAAATTCTCAAAAGATTAAACTATTTCTTCTTGAATCCGTTTTTTATTTTTGAAACAAACAAATAAACAAAAAACCCAATAAACAAAAACTTGTACAATGTTCAGTCTTCCCAGGAAGTCCAAGATTTGTTAGGGATTCAGTTTCTTAATTGTCTTGGTGTTATCAAAGTCAATCCAAAAGCTTCTAACTTTTCCCCCAGTGTTTACGCACCGTGTGTCTCACTTTTGTTAATAATCCTTTAAAAGTGTGAAAAAGCTTTCAAAATTGGCTGTTACCTGAATTTAAAAAGAGAGAGGAAGAAATGTCATGTAATAAAATATTCTTACATCAGACATGTATCTAATTTTTTTCAAGATCTTCATTGAGTTTTCAGCCACTAGGAAAAATCTCTCTACATTTTATTTCTCCATAAAATGTTTTTTGACATTTTAAATCCTGTAATGTCAACTTTATACCTTCCATGATATGTATGCCTTTGGCATTATTTAATCCAATGGTAAAAAATTAGTAAAATAGCACTCAATGTTTTTTTCTTCCATAATTAATTTAAACTTTTATGGATAATTAAAAATTTTGCAATTTTAATAATCAAAAATCTTCAGGCTGGTAGAGCAGATTTGGTGCTGTTTGCATTTAAATTGATTATTGGGTATCAAGGGTACACAAGATGATCACTTTGGTATTTTGCCACCTTCCATTCAGTAATGTTCAATTTTTCTTTTTCCCTTTTTTCATATTCCTTTCATATTCCTTAATAGTTTGTGGCAGCTGGAGATCACTTAGTTCACCACTGTCCAACATGGCAATGGTAAGTAACCTTGGGTAAAGAATAGAAAATTAGTTAAAAATATGACTTCATAATTATGGCAGTTTGAAAAATAGATTAGGACATGAAAATTAGAATGACCAATCTAACCCTTTTGAGTAGATTTATTTATTAAACAGTTCCCCAGTGATACTCAGTGTAAAATAAAGAAAAATTGGGTGTTAACACCTACTTTGTTTTACTCAGCACAAAAGATGGACATTTTTTAGATAAATGCCTTCATTTCCTTTACTAGTATTCCTTTTCTTTATAGTGTCTTTTAAAAATAATGTTTAAGAGATTATAAATTTGATCAGCTCATTTTTTCAAATTAACCAGTATTGAATATTTCTATAATATTAATTATAGAAATGCAGAGATTTTGCAGAGTCTTATGTTCTTTAATCATAAGACCTTTTATTAAAGTTTGAAAATATGCTCCCTTTTTAGGAATTAGCTCAAATGTTTAAGTTTCATGATACCGATTAAGGTCTTCATTGGAAATCTGCCAGTAATAGACTTTAAAAATGTTTTATTTTTTAAATTAACTTTTCTCTTAATTCTAAAAGTAATTTAAGCAACTTAGCTGATCTCATAACATATATTTTAAATATTCTGAATAATAACAGAATGTTTTTTAAAAAAAATGCAGTTTCATTACTTTCAGGTGCTCATGCTAAAACC
Organism: Tadarida brasiliensis; assembly: GCA_030848825.1. Lineage (NCBI taxonomy): Eukaryota > Metazoa > Chordata > Mammalia > Chiroptera > Molossidae > Tadarida > Tadarida brasiliensis. The sequence continues at coordinate 70,241,891 of CM061260.1, forward strand.
ACCAGACAGTTACTGAAAAAGTGATCTCGATACTGGCAGAACTATATTAATTGTTCTAGAATTGTTTGGAATTATCATTTTGTTTGGATGTAAGTTGTTCAACTTGTTATATCCTTTTTTTCCCCCTCAGTGACACTTTTTCAATTGTAGTTGAAAGGCACAGTTTTGATTTGGGAGAAGGGTTTCTAGAATTAACCAGGTTCTAATTGGTAATGTTTTTCTTAATATCTAAAGAGCTTAAAGAATTAAAATATTTTAAACCAGAGTTGGAACTCTCTTTCATCTGAGGCCAGTTCTCTTCCCCTTAATTTTTATATTTAACACATACCCAAAACATTTGTTACTGCTTATTATCAATTGCTCTTAATCTTTTAGAGCATTGTTTCTTAAGTATCAAGTCCAAAATATCAGATTTATTTTTATGTCCTTGTCTTTTCTACATGTATTTCTGTTCCACATTTAAAATGGAGTTAATATCATAGAAACTCTGATTTAGTAAGAGTGGTTGACTTTTTTGTTCTCTATCCTAAATTGTAAGTGAAAACTATATTTAGCTAGGTGTGGTCTATATTTTACATATATTTTAAAGTCAGATAGGTATATAAAGTTTAAAATAATATTCATTTTGTAAACTGACTAATTTAGAATTTTCTTCAATATGATATACATTTTCTTTTTCATATTTCTTTGTCATAGTCCTTAATTATCTAAGACATATGATACATAGTATTGTTATAGGGATTATATATATGGACAGGATCTTTTAGCAGGTGGTAGTTTATAGTTCTACTTTATGAATTGTGATGGTTGAAATAATTTCATTTTAACTTAGAACTCAATTATACCCTACTCCAATGTTCACACTTCTGGCTAAACTCCTGAGGCCAAAGGAACTATTCATTTTAAATCAATGCTTGACACAGAATATTTCCATGCTATACTTTCATGTCTGCAGATGCCATCATGACCTTAATATATCTTCTCCCCTCGGAACTTCAGGCATTGCCATGACATTGCTGAATTTGACATTTGGGAAAGGTTCAAGGACACCTAGAAGGCTACCTGGCTTTACTTTGTGCTCAAATAGATGGTTTGAACTTCAGACTGAAGCTTCAAAAGGCAGCAGGACTCCAAATTTATGCTCATATGTTTGTGATAGACGTCATTTGCAACCCCAGCTCTGGAAAATTCCAGTAGATGACCCACAGAACATTCTTTGAGTAAATTCTTAATTAAATATTCTGGAGTAGCACTGAAAAATCAGAAATGACCCACAGAGGGCGTAGTGTTTAAAAGCAGGTGCCTTGGATTCACTTGGCGTGATCCTTCCTGGCTCTTCATCTTCTGGTTTTGTGACTGGGCAATCTTCTTTAAGCTCTTATTTACTTAAAGGCGATGTTAATATTACCCACCTCTTAGGGTTCTGAGGATTAAATAAAAATAATGCATGTTAGCTCTGGCAGGCTGGCTCAGTTGGAACATCATCCCGTACACCAAAAGGTTCAGGTTCGATTCCTGGTCAGGGCACATACCTAGGTTGCAGGTTTGTTCCCCAGTCCTGCTGCATATGGGAGGCAACTGATGGATGTTCATCTTTCACATGGATGTTTCTTTCTCACAATAAAAACATATCCTCAGTTGAGGATTACAAAAATTGCATGTGAGAGTTCTGAATCCTATATTTAATAAGCACTCAAAAGTTTTTTTTGTTTTCAATTCTCAACATTATCTTGTGATTCAAAGTATATCTTAGTTCCAATTTTAATAGGGTGGTGGGAACAGGGATCTTGCTAACCACCTACTTTGTTATGTAACATCATGCAACTAATTTTCAACCTCTTGGTCCCAAAATGAGCAGTACTTTAGGCTTAAAAACCTGAATGAGATTATACTCACTAAAACATTTTCTTTTTGTTTAGAGGCAAACGTAATGGTCTTTCTATATTATTGTGTACTTTTTTTGTCTAGTGTTTAATCCAAATTCTATTAGGTCTGCTGTCTGCATGTCTTAGTACATTTCATTTAAAATTTAATATTCTTTGATGCCCTGACCTTTATCACTTAATGGCATCCTTCCTCAAACAGTTTTCTCAGGGCTGTGGATTGTGTAGTTTTGAGATTTACATGTGGTATCTTCTGTTGTGTTCTGTCTTTGCCTTTAAAATTTTTTTTTTTTTTTTGGTGCTTTTTCACTCTTTAAAGGGCTGCAGGGGAAGAATTGAAAGTGAAGGCATATCTACCAACAGACAAACAATTTTTGGTCACCAAAAATGGTAAGAATTATGTTGCATATATTAGTAAATTTTTCACAGTTACATGTTAAAAACAAAACAACAACAACAAAACCTCAGCACTTACTGATCTTAATTTGTGTTTAAAGCTGTACTTACAGCTGCTTACAGACAAATTTGGAAATTTAATGAAGCTCTGGGTTTTCTATTGTTGAGGTAGTTTTTTTCCTTATTTGATTTTCATCTCCTTTCTTTCTGTTATTTTTGCCAAAAATGTCTAGTTTTAAGATATGGAGGAAAAGGGCCCTAAGTGGAGTTGGACTTCTAATTGGATTTTTAAAAGTTGACTGTAAATATTTTTAACTATTTAATTTTGATCTTTAGATTTAATTTTTTTCATGGAAAATGAAATCGACACTATCTATAATGTCATTGAAAGATTGCCTATAGGTACAAAAATGTTTTTGAAACAGCATTTTATTTATGAAGTTAATTTGAAAACAACATAAAGAAGTTATAGCCCCTATGTAATCATGTAATATACATTGATTTCTATTCTAATTTACCCATTCTAGGAGGGGGAAATATGTATAAAATACCAGTTTCTTTTTTCCTACAGCATATTTTTATTAGGATTAGTCATTTATATCATTTAAAAAAATCAGGGTATTTATAGCAACTTGTTGACCATACATCATAATGTTTTTACCTTTTAATTGTTCAATTTTAGGTTTATGTGTATAATAATACCTGTTAATTGACACATTCGCTATATGAGACACTTGATACCAATAATGTATAATAGAGTAAAATTTAGCAGTGAATTTTACACTGGTTTATCCATTATGAATAGCTAGAGGTCACCTCTACCACCTCTGAGAGTGACAGGTAGTGCCTTCATGTTCTGAGAGTAAAACTATTAAAATAAGGTATTATTCATTAGCCTGAAGTTGAACAATGTCATCTCTGGCTTCAGCTTGCAGTTTTTGCAGACCATCAGGGTAAAGAATTTATAGAACACTCCCAGTAGAGCCTTTCTACTTATCTTCAAAAAATAAGCTATTTAGGGAAGGATAAGTGTGGTCAAATAATTATGTGTCTATGGGCTGAATATAACTCTTTAATTAGTCATTTTCATTATAAGTGAACTGTAATATTTCCTTAATATTTTGGTGGCAAAAATATATTTTATGGTATAAACTGTATCTTTTTGAAAATGGATTTATAGGAAGCAGATTATGTGCTTCTAACTGTATTTGCCATGTTTTTATAGTGCCATGCTACAAGCGGTGCAAGCAGATGGAATATTCAGATGAATTGGAAGCTATCATTGAAGAAGATGATGGTGATGGAGGATGGGTAGATACTTACCATAACACAGGTAAGAGGCAAATAGAATGACATACATTTGGTTTAAATTTTTAAAAACTATTTTACAACCTTTACAGAACAAAACAAAGAAGAGCATATATAAGGCACAGTAGATGTTTACCAGAAAGAAGCAGGAGGACATATTTCTATAGTACTGCTACTTCAATAGCAATTTGAAAATATCCATATTATTGTCTTTATTTCTAAAGAAAGCCAATTAGAAATACTGAGTGTGCAGCCCTGCCAGATAGCTCAGTTGGTTAGAGCATCGTCCCAATACACCAAGGTTTCAGGCTGGATCCCGGGTCAGGGCACATTCAATAATCAACCAATGAATACATAGATGAGTGGAGCATCAGATCAGTGTTTCTCTCTCTCTTTCCCTCCCTCCCTCCCCTTTCCTGTCTCTCTCCCCCTGTCTCCCTTCCTCTCTCTAAAATCAATAAATAAAAATAAAAAAAGAAAGAGAAACAAAGAAATACTTTGCTTTGAATCCCTTATTTACATGTCATCGCTGGATGATGACCTTTAGGACAGGAACCATACTCGACTCATATTCACTTTACTTAAAGACCTGGCATTTTAAAATATTTAATAATTATTTGTTGAATGACTACTAAGAGGGTTGTAAGGGCCATGAAGGTAGAGATTCTTTGTTGAATCCTCAATATCTACATAGTATCTGATATATATAAGTTGTTCAAAAATTTTTGTTAAAGAATTTGACTAAATTCAAGCCATTCATATGTGTATGTTTGCATAGTTCTTTGGAACTCTGAATATTACTTTTTTTATTCCAAGTCCTAAAAACCTATTTTGACACTATATATTAACTATCTAAATGCATATTATTATGTGCTGCTGTAGCTAACCACCATTTACGACTTAGTTTTAATGAAGAAAGTATGTTCTGAGTTTGAATCTAGGATACTGAAAATAGATTTTCTCCCTCTAAGCCCTAGAGAGTAGGAGGTATCAAAAGTGGTAGAGCAGGGATTCTCAACTTTAGCACTATTAACATTTTGGGCTGGGTAATTCTTTGTTGTAGCATTTTCTGTACCATGCAGAATGTTTAGCAGTATTTCTGGACTCTACCCACCAGGTGCCAGTAACATTCTACCAGTTGTGACAACCCAAAATGCCTCCAGGTATTGCCAAATATTCCATGAGGGGCAAAATTGCTGCTCTTAATTGACTACTGCAATTCACAAAGACTAAGTAATCTGCCTAGGAAGAAGTACCTTGTTATGTCCGTTTCTCCTCTACTCTGGATAAAGGACACTGCCATCTGTTTATTTGTGGTGATAATATGCACAGATTCAGGACTTGGGGTCCTTGATTTGAAACGCTCTTGTTTCTTAATGAGTTGGATGTTATGTCAAGGCCTAAAGAAAATAGCTGATTGAACAACTTTTTAAACTAATTTCATAAAGCATCCTTTTTTGCCCACTTCTTTATTTTTCAATATTTCCAAAATCATTCAGCTGTTCTGCTTCAGTTTTCCCGTGACTGAAAGTTTGGCCAGCACATCTGTAGGAAATTGTCTGTTGACTGACTAGAGCCATTGGTTATATAGCAGTACAGTCATCCCTCGTTTATCGCGGTTAATCCGTTTCCAACTCTAGCGGTTGCACCTGGTGTTGAAGGATTCCTGGGGTGCTCGAATACATAGGCCTACAGTCCATATGTACAGTAATTTTAATTTTAATTGTAATACAGGGGTGTATAATAATTGACTCAGACAACCGAGTGCACGCTGTATCATTTTCACTGTCTCAATCAACTTTTTAATGAATATATTTGAAAAAAACGCTATAGAGTGAAGCCGCAAAAGTTGAAGCACGAAGTGGCGAGGGACGACTATATTTCTGATATAAAATTAATGAGTTACTCTGTTGTCTAGTTGTATTTTATTCCATAATCACTATCCCAAAATCCAGGTGCGTATTTACAGAAGCGCTCATTACGGAGATAAGTGGGTGTCAGTATGATTGAATTGAAAAAAATCTGTTACAGAAAATTTGCAACTAAAAACAATTGTTGTCTTGCTGGTGGGACAAGTAACATTTTCATATATGGAAAACAACTTAGTATTCTATTGCCGTCAATTTGATATACATAATAAATTATAAATAATGTTAAAAGAGATACCCATACCATTTCAGGTTTAAACTATATTCTGATTTAATCAAAACAATGCTTCTACTGACTCACAAGGTCAGGTGCCTGGTTCCTTGTCACCTTGGGTTTTCATTTTTGCTTTATCTGTGCTTCATTTCTTTCAGGTTTCTTTGATTTCTCTTAGCTCTTATATTAGTCATGGTTCTCCAGAGAAACAGAATCAACAGAATGTGGATATGGATGGAGATAATAGATTGTGGATATAGGTATAGATAGATTTATTTTGAGAAATAGGCTAATGTGATTGTGGGAGCGTGCAAGTCTGAAATTTATAGGGCAGGCTTGCCCGCAGGCTGAAGACCCAAGTAAGGGTTGATTGCTGCAGCTCGAGTCCAAAGGCAGTTTGGAGGCAGAATTCCTTCTTCCTGAGAACCTTGAGTCTTTTTGTCTTAAGACCTTCAATTATTGGATGAGGCCCAACCTCATTATGGAGGGTAATCTGCTTTATTCAAAGTCTACTGATTTAAATGTTATTGACATCTAGAAAATACCTACACAGCTACATTTAGACTGGTGTTTGACCAAATATCTGAACACAACCTAGTTAAGCTGATGTAAAATTAACTATCACAGTCCTTGAGAGTATTATCCTCAGAATCATTGGGACATTTTTTTCCCCAGTTATGTCCTACTTTTAGAAGAGTCTGGTTTAATGGGATACTACATCATATTTAGATAGATTGAAGAGGTTTATTTTCTTTGTTTCTGTATACTGGATTCAGTGAATTGTTATACCAATGCAATATGTTAAGATTTGGTTTTTACTGTTATGAAGTAACATACCTATTATATAGTAATTTTTAGAAAAAAATACTATGAAGTAAAAGCTCTTTGCTACAGTTGTGAATTGTGGTATTTTTCATTTGTGAAAGTGAGTCATTATTTGGTTTTGACATACTGAACAGATATATCAGAGTTTTAGAAGATTTGCAAAGGAGCAAAGCATATTTTTTATGTAAGGTTTTTTTCTTTAGTAATTTTATCTTATTGAACTATCTAATTGAGAACACTGACATATGTTTTGAATTAGAAATACTGTTTAGCTGACTTGTTGTTCCGCTGTATGCTTAATGCCACCTTCATTGAGACAAATAGGTTTGGAGGTAGTTGCTTAATCATATGCAGTGGTTAGAGCATTCAGCCAAAAGTCAGAATGTGTGGATTTGAATCCCAGTATCTCACTTAACTGGTTGTAAGACTCAATCAAGTCATTTTACTTCTCTGGAGACTATTCCTTCATAGGGAGAAATTATTACTCTAATTACTTCACAGGATAGTGTTTGTAAGGATTAAATAAAACATGGAAACAGTAAAATAGAAAGCCCCACATAAATGTGATATGATATTAGCACTTCTGGGTGTCCTAGATTTCTGAAGCAAATTGCATATTAATGTAACTGATACCTTTTTGAGAAAATTTCAGTGCAGGTTTAAATAAAATATAAATATAAGCCCTATAGTCTCTTAATTTATTTCCGAGAATGAATGTGTACTTTGATAGAGACTTGTAAGGAAAGTAAGTGAATAGTAAATAAGGAATAATAGAATAGGATAATTCATGATAAAATATTGAATTGGTATTTTTTAAATTTTTTTTAAATTTAAGAAGTACCTTTGGAAATATTATCCCTATTAGAATTCATCTGTAAAAAATGCTGCTAACATTGCCTCCTCATTTTAAAGCAGTTGTGAGAACTTAGATAAATTTTAAGTGTTTTCATATTGCTTGAATCAGGAGTATGTTTACAACTTAAAATTATTCTTTTTTGCACTATTTTAAAAGGTATTACAGGAGTAACTGAAGCAGTTAAGGAGATTACACTGGAAAGCAAGGTATGGTTAATTAGTTACATTTCTAAATTCAGTGACCTAGTTATTTGTTTATATATATATATGCACACACATATATATTTAAGATTACTCATCATTCTTATTCAAACTGATTAATTTCAAGCTCTTTTATATTCTAGATTTTTCCCCTCTCATTTTTGTATATCAACATATCAAAACACTCCTGTTTCCCAGTACTTCTCTTCTTTTCCTGAATCTGTCATGGTTAAGAAAAACATTTTTTGACATTGTAACTGGTAAAAACTAATTTTTACTAATTGAGAAGGCTTCTAGGCTAGTTTAAAAGAAATAGCTTTCTATTTTTAAGTATAAGTACCAAATGTTCTGTAAGTGAAGGCTTTTGAAGTAGTTTTATCTACTTGCTGATTAGTAGATGGTAATTATATAGTTTAAATTTTGTAGTTTAAACATTATCTTAAGCAATTTACTCTCATTATCTCTTGTTTCTTAATTTACTGCTACTATGAGTGTTTTTTTACTTTGGAAAATGTGAAGGTAAACTAGCATTATTCAGAATCATGACATTTTGAATCATGAGAGGAAGCTAAATCAGCTAGGTTTTACTGTACGATTTGGGGGGAAGGTAAAAATATATAATTGGGTGGAATTTTTCTACTTGAAAGTTTTCAATTAATTCAGACTATATTAACTTTTCGTTTTAAAGAGTGAATGATTGCAGTTGTCTTTATTTTTATGTAGTTGTTTGAAATGACATGAACAAATAATACAAAATGCCTTTACCCTTGTCTTTTCTTAATTATTAGTATTTTTAATCGATATTGTTGGAAGTATTATAGATATCCCTCTTTCTTTTGCCCCATGGCCCCTTCATCTGGTTCCCACCCCACCCAAGGCCTTCATCACCCTATTGTCTGTGTCCATGGGCATTGCATATATGCATATAAATTATTTGGTTAATCTCTTCCCGCTCCCCTTCCCCGCTTCCCTCTGAGATTCATTATTCTGTTCCATGTTTTCATGCCTCTGGTTTTATTTTATTCATCAGTTTGTTTTGTTAATTAAATTGCACATATAAGTGAGATCATATGATACCTCTCTTTATCCGACTGGCTTATTTTGCTTAGCCTAATAGTCTCCAGGTCCCTCCATGTTGTCTCAAAGGATAATAGATCCTTCTTTTTTGCAGCTGTATAGTTTTGGTAACAGTCAAGTCTCTTAGAGAATAGAATATTTAGACAGAATAATTGCATTCCTTTTTTTCCTTAGGAAACATTCAACCACAACAGTTACTAGTTTAAGATATTCTTCTTTGTGTGTTTTTGTCATTTGAATCTTTTGGGATTCATAACTGGGGTTTGACAGAAAGTGTTAGAAACTAAAACAAGTTTTATTTTTTTAGTGTACAATTTTATATTTGCTAAAAATTCACTTTTATGCTTGCTTAGGGTGCAGTTCATCAGCCTGAGTATTTATCCTTTTGAAATTCTACTTTTTGGAGAATTTGGATGACTAAGGAGAAATTGTACAAATGGCTTTGCTGCTTCAAAAGATCATCTTGTTTACTCCAACCATTAGTGAATATGCTTCAGATTTGGGGAATGATAAATGGTAGAGTAGTTTGAATAACATTATTTTGATAGATTTATGGTAATTCTTTCAAGAATTTTTAATAAATGCAATAGTGGTTAATATGGTACTTGGTATCCCACTTAACATCTGTTATGTCTTACTAAAAGATGAATGCTTTGAATAATTTGCAACTAGAATATACCTTTCCTGTTTAATATAAAATTTACATTATTTTTTATAATTTAGTGTTTAAAATACTTGCCATCCAGACCCCAAGTATTAATCTTTGTGGTTGGTTTCCACTGTATTTTACTGTATCAAGTGTGAACATCTAACATGATTCATATTTCCCTTAATGATCATTTTGTCAGATGTTGGCTCATCTAATAATTACCCACATAGTTTCTAATATGATTTCACATTTTTGGTGTAATAATGACATATATGATTTAAGTTTCTAGTGATAAATAAAATCATCCCTAATTAAATTTGTAAACTAGATGTTTAATTTTTTTACTTACTACATTGACTTTCAGATTTTTAGAATATTAATTTTGTGAAAATGATAAATGTGTATTAATTAGCCTTGTCTTTTGGCTAGCATTAGTCTTTCATTTTAGTGCTAATATAGTTAAGAAATTGAACTGAAATCTTATGTGTTGTAATGGCTGTAATTGCTTAATTCAGCCAGTATATTAATAAATTAGAACACATTGTTTGATTTATAATAATAAATTTAACATATAAGTGTATTGTGATATATAAATGTACGCCATTTTTTTGTCCTTTAAATTATGTGTTTAAGTTTGCATAGCTTTTTGCTTTTTTTTTTTTATCCTCACCCGAGGACATTTTTCCATTTTTTGTTCAGATAGAGTGGGAGGTAGAGAGAGGAAGAGAGAGAGAAACATCGACGTGAAAGGGACACATCGAGTGGCTGCCACCCGCAAGACCAACCAGGGCCGGGGACAAACTGCAACCAAAGTACATGCCCTTAGCGGGAACCGAACCCGGGTCTCTCTGGACCGCAAGCCGACGCTCTAACCACTGAGCCAAACCGGCCAGGGCAGCATAGCTTTTAATTGATTTTCTAGTACTAATGAATTGGTTGACTAAAAATATTGTTTTATTGGAAGTACAACTGGCAACTATTTTTACATGGTTAGCTTAGATGACTCTTGGTGCTTCTATAATGTTTTTTATATTTTTCAGTCATAGCACTTAGCATGTCACTTTCAGTAATTGTTTTGGGTTTGCATTTTACTGGAGTGGGAGTTTCTTGAGGATAAGAACTGTCTTTTCACTTGTTTTCACTGTTTAGCACTGTGCTGGCATGTGGGTGCTCAATATTTGAACTAATAAACATACTTACGTGACTATATATAATTAATTTCAAAGGACAGTATAAAACTCCAAGACTGCTCAGCATTATGTGAGGAGGAGGAAGAAGAAGATGGAGAAGCTGCAGATATGGAAGGTATCTGTGTTCCAGATTTGCTTTAATCACACTAGACCATTGATTTGGGAATATTTGTAATTTATGTGGATTAAGAATTGTGCTCTATTGAGTTCTAAATTTTAGCATTTAACAGCCTAGAGAGGATTTTGTTTAGTTTAAATTTAATCATGCAGAACTTATTTTGATCTTGGAATCTTCTACTTTACCTAGAGCATAGTTTTGACAGCATTATTTCTACTGGGATAAATATTAGTCATAAATCTTTAATGCTGGGTACAGCTGTAAGGTACAGATCCTTAAGGTAACTCTTAAATTCAGAGCTGAACAATGTTTGCTCATGTATTTTTGCATTTTCTTTTTCCTTTTTGATAGCATCATATTTTGAAAACCATACAATAGTGATTTTTAACAGGGCCTTTTGAACTGTACAGAATTTCCTCACTGTTCCTTGAGATTCTGAAATGCCTTCTTAGGGTTACCAGCTGAGAATCACTGAATTTATGAATTATTGTTACAAGAGAGTAAAACACTCTGTACTAACAGAACAGAGTAATACATGTCTAAAAGTATATAGCTATTCAAAGCTTCATATTCCATTAGCATAATAATCTTTAATACATGTGAAACCTCACATATTTAAAAATAGATGAAAAAAATTATTGTCACCAGGGCAACCTCTCCATTAAATTCAATCTGTCTTTATTATACTTTTTCCCCTGTATTGATTCTGTTAGCCATTTCCTCTCTTGGTTTTAATGACCCTGGGTTTTCCTCTTCTTTCCTTGACTGTTTCTTCTGTCTTCTGAGGTTCTTTTACTTCTGTCCAGCTATTAAATGTTATTATTTCATGGGATTTTTTTTTCCCCTAAACTCCCAAATAGATTTTTATTTACTTTTATGGCTTCTGTAATGGTATAACAGGGTAAGGCATGGAAATGTGTGCAACAGGAAAAATGGTATATAGCTCACATTAGATTCTAATAAATGTACATACATAGAGAGAATTAGCAGTTGGGAAAAGGAAGAGAATATGAAAAAAATACAGAGGGCAGGCATTTTGGAAGCTGTAAGGTGGCTGGATCCCCAAAACACATAGAACTTTTGGTGAGAAAGAGACGTTTTGTAGTGTATACAAGTAGAAGATGGTGCCAGGTAGAGTTGAAGCGCCATAATGGCATGTGGTGTTTTGTTGATGTGGTGACAGCATAGCCTAATCATTTCAGTAGCCTTGTCCTAAAAGTACCTTTCAGTTTTGTTTTCTAAGTTACTTTTTAGTCACCATGAAACCTAGCTGTATATCTCTTCCTAAATTCTAATTAGTCTTGTCCTTGTTTCCATGGTTAACTCCCATTCTTTGAGGAAATATAAATGGGTTACTTGTAGCCAAAATGTCTCATAGCAACCTCACATACCATCTCTGTGCTTGAGACTTCCATATCTGAACCTCCAACCCAGATCTTCTGAACTTCAGTTCTTGTTTAGTTTCATTTCCACCTGGATGTCTGTCTCATAATTGTTGGAACCACCTTCTTGCACAAATACTCCTTCTGGATTCCATCTGTCTCTGAATGGCATACAGTTGTCCAAGCTGGGATGGGGTGCAGGAAGAACCCTGTGAGTAAGGCACTGTTTTTAGAGTAAAAGCAGTGGGACTGCCTTAAATATTGACAGCCTTTTTAAGTATGTTTGTTAACACTACCCTTGAATAGAAATAAAGAATTGCTATATATGGAATTTTGCTTAAAAAGTGTTGATGGTATCTAATATAACAGTTAATTTCATTCATTATTTGGCAAGTTTTTATTGAGCAATACATTATGTATCAGATACTTTTTGGTGCTGGAGATAAAATTATAAACAAAACAATACATAAGCAAAACAATTACTATATTAGATGGTTATAAGTATTAAGAAGGATAAGGGAGTCTTGGGGTGGGATGATTGTTGTAATGTTTAACTAGGTTGGTCAAGAAAATCCTCATTGAGAATATGCCTTTTGAATCAAGCCTGGTAGGAAGTGAATGAACAAGTTATTTGGATATCTGAGGAGGAGTGCAAAGACTCTGCGGTGGGAGCATGCGTGGCTTATAAAATACTGTGAGGAGGCCCCTACGTTCAGAGAGAAGTGAGGAGAGAGGTGTAAGGCATGGAGTGAGAGAGGTAAAGTAGGGGCAGATCATGTAGGGGCCTAGCTTTACCCCAGAAGTGAGATGAGAAACTACTGGAGGGCTTTTCTAAGTAGAGAGTGACTTTAGAATGAGATTTAACATTTTAACAAAATGTGACTACAGTGCTGAGAATAGACTGAAGGGGGATAGGATAACAGGAGGCTATTTTGGTAATCTAGGCAAAACCTAATGGTAGCTTAGACTCAAGTGGTAATATTGGAAGTGATGAGAAACAGAATTCTGGACATATTTGAGCGGGTGGGGAGGAAAAGATTTACTACTGGAATGGATGTGGCATGAGAGAGACATAATAATCAAGTGTGACTCCAGAGTTTTTGACCTGTCTATCTAGATTCTAGAATGATGTCATTAACTGAGATAGCAAAAATTTTAGGACTGAATAGCTTTGGAGGGGGAGTTGGGAGCTTGGTTTTGGACATGTGATATCTGTGATGCCCCTTAGTCATTCATTGGAGTCAAAAGTTAAACAATTAGGTATCCAGGTCTATAGTCAGGGAATACATTTGGGTATCATCAGCATTTAAAGTCATTGAGATAAGTGAAATCATCAAGGAGTAAGTGCAGATAGGGAAGAGAACGAGGTCCAAAAACGGAGCTTTTGTTACTGCAGAGTTGTGGGGGTTTTTTGTTGTTGTTTTAAATATGTTTTTATTGTTTTTTTTAGAGAGAGATGAGGGGAAGAGAGATAGAAACATCCATCGGCTGCCTCCTGCATGCCCCCTACTGGGAATCAAGCCTGCAACCCAGGCATGTGCCGTGACTGGGAATTGATCTGGGACCTCTCAGTCCATGGGAGGTTGCTCAATCCACTGAGCCACACTGGCCAGTCATGTTTTGTTTTGTTTTTTAAATGGTTAAGATGAAGAGGAACCAGCATAGGAGATAGTAAAGAAAAAGCTAGTGAGGTGAGAGGAAAGCCTAGAAAATATAGTATCTTAAAAGCCAAGGGAGGTCAGTTAAGATGAAAACTGGGACTTTAACTCTGGATTCGGCAAATTAGAAGTCGCTGATGACTTTAATGAGCACATTTTAAGCAATTATATAAATAGCCTTGTGTATGCTGTGGAGTCCCCGAGGACTTTACAATTTGGTTATGCCAGCTGGTGTTAATAATAGACTGTAGCACAGACCAAGCCTTAATCTGCTAACTTTCTCCAACTGGCTGTCTGACAGGTAAAGTATCTGCTGCTTTAGAAATATGTATAAAATTAGCTCACTTTTATTTATTCATTATTTTCAGTTAGAAACAAAAGCAAAAACCCGGTTTTTTATTGATATGCTGAAGTAATACATATTTTGGTTTACAAACATATTTTGAACTTGATTAATCTTTTGTTGCTTTTTATAACAGAATATGAAGAGAGTGGATTGTTGGAAACAGATGAGGTTTGTAAATTGAGTTTTCTTTAGTTAATTTTTAATGAATAAACTTGGGGGTTAGTGTTTTTATTAATATCTTGATATTTCAAATAAATTTTTATACATATGTATATATTAGTTATAGCGTATAACATTTTGAGTTTTAAGTTATATCTGCTTTTGAAAAGGAAATACATAGGGTGCAAAAAATAGATTTTCTAAAATGTCACATTCATACAGATTATAATGGTTGTAAATTTTTCTCTGTTATTGCCAGGCTACCTTAGACACAAGGAAAATAGTAGAAGCTTGTAAAGCTAAAACTGATGCTGGAGGTGAAGATGCTATTTTGCAAACCAGAACGTATGACCTTTATATCACTTATGATAAATATTATCAGACACCACGACTATGGTTGTTTGGCTATGATGAGGTAAAAATAAAGAAAAACTTAATGTAAATGTCTTAAATTGTTGGGTTTAATTCCTTCATCATTAGGTCTATGGATATATATTGTGGCCTTTTAAATTTTAGAAATCATTTGTTTTACAATTGTATGGTTGATGTTAACACTTGACACTTATTTTGAAGAAACTGAATTATTCAATGTGGCAACATCACTATTAAGAAGTAAACATAAATAATCTGTTATGTAGTCCCTGAGCTTATTCTTTAGAATGTGAGGGAAATTGAACTTGGTTTGTTGTGTTACATTTTGTTTGGGATTACAGTGATCATGTTACATGTATGTTTTTTTCCTTCAGACAGAAAACTTTTTTTTTTTTTTAACTCATCCATTTAATTGAATTAAAGGATAACTAAAAATTAACTTATTTAACCTGTCATTCCAATGACTATGAAGAGGAAACAAGAAAATAAAATAGGCCTAAAAGATGAGTTATAGTTCTAAACTATTTGGATAACCATGAACTTGCCTTTTTGTGGTATCTTTACTACTTTAGGTAGTGGTTGATGTCACATAGCATGATGGACAGACTTCCCTCTTCCTTTCTTGGTATAAACTTTCCCCCAAATCTGTTAATTCTAGATAGTCTAGAATCCTGAATTGCAAGTGGTATGGGAGATGGGGATAAATATACTATTAACATTGAGGTTTAGGCCTAAAAGTTTTAAAATGGTAATTTCAAAGCATTGTTTATGGTTTCAGCAACGGCAGCCTTTAACAGTTGAGCACATGTATGAAGACATCAGTCAAGATCATGTGAAGAAAACAGTGACCATTGAAAATCACCCTCATCTCCCACCACCTCCTATGTGTTCAGTTCACCCATGCAGGTGTGTGTGTGTGTGTGTACTTCGTGGATTTATTACTTAGGGAGTTTATAAATGTAGTGCCGTAACAAAAAAAAATACTGAATATGCAAATAGAATTTCTTTTGTCTTCTTTAGAAATGTTCTTGTGCTTAAATATATAAGAAAAAAGAAACAACCTTACAAATTGAAGAACATTTTTTTGTTCTTTGTATGCGTTTACTTATGGTATAGAACTTTGCGATTTTGCTCCTGTTTGTAGCTCCAAGAATAGTTTGGATGATCCTTTTAATACTAAAAAATACTTACCATTTAGACGTGGTTTTCTCTATTATGTATATTTCTGTGAATATGGAGTATAAAGTTAACCTTGTGCTTTTACTAGGTGACCTATTTATCTCCTTTTATTGGTTAGTGAATGGAGCTGTATATGCAGAGTTTCTATTCTCTTTTACTCTTCAGTTAAGATGTTTTCAGCCCTATCAAATCAAGTACATTTTATAATTTGGAATTTTCATTATATCAATGTGTTTTTACAGGGCAAAATAAGTGAAGCAGAATCTATGTACATGATTTGTTCAGAACTTTCCTTTTTTTAAAAAAAGGTGTTACATGCTAATTTCTTTGTTAGTTGTTTCTAGGGGGTAACTGCACAAAATTATTGAGAAATTCTTGTAACACTATTTTTCAGATGAAAACTCTAGAATTCCATTGACTCATTCCATGCAACATTCTAGTTTTCAAAAATTCTTTAATATATTCTTCTCATATTTTACAGTCTCTTTATTCTCAAACTTTATCCCATAGAAAGTCTCATTTTTCAGTTAATGTCAAGAATTGTTAATATTGCTGTGAAAAGTAATTCATGAGTCATTAATTTTAGTTTTTGTTTTTTTTTATCCTCACCCGAGGACATTTTTGCATTTATCTTCAGATAGAGAGGGAGGGAGAGAGAGAGGAAGAGAGAGAGAAACATCCATGTAAGAGAGACACATCAAGTGGTTGCCACCCACACGACCCCAACCGGAGCCGGGGACAAACTGCAACCGAGGTATATGCTGTTAGCGGGAACCGAACCCGGGACTCTCTGGTCCGTGGGCTGACGCTCTAACCACTGAGCCAAACTGGCCAGGGCATTAATTTTAGTTTTGAATTATCTAATCTATAAGGTTTTTATTTTTGAGAATTTTATTTAGTTGATTCCTCTTTTGGGTTAAGGTTTTAGAATGGTGCTTATAAAACCGAGACACATCTCTGAGGTGTAAATTTTATTTAGTTGGGAAAAGAGATAAGTAATTTAACTGGGAATTAATTTTAAACATTTTAATAAATGGCTATATAATGAATAAAATGTAAACATGGCAAGAAAACTGGGGGCCTGTGAAATGAGACTTCAAGGACATTTTATGCCTTGCCATGAGATTACCTCACATTATGCCTTCATAGCCTCAGTTAATACGTTTACCCTCTCATCTTCTGAGCTAATACGTTTACCCTCTCATCTTCTAAGTTGAGTGCCTCTATCATGGAAGTTATATTAATAAAAATTGAAGCATCATATTTTTTAAGCCAGGGTGATATAAAAATAATATCATTCATTACTTTTTAATGTTGTCCTTTTCTCAGTTTATGTGCCCAGGCATTTACTCTTTTGTATAGCACAGAAGAAATACTAGTTGGCTATGAAAAGGTTTATGGATAAGGCAAAAACTTCAGATAAATATCATTTTCTATATAAAGCCAAAAATATTTTGTAATAGAATCAGATAAATTTTACAGTATGAATGAGGACAAAGGAAAAATATAAACTTCTTGATTGGCCACGTAGCTTTTCTTTAATTCAGTTTTAGCTTTTTCTCAGCTAAATATTTAAACAGTCAAAATCACAGCATTGGAAATATCTCCCCTTTTTTTGAGCAGCTGTTACCATATAGCTTTTTTTAATTTGCCTGGTCTGATTCTTTTTTGTCTCTCAGCAGACAGCCCTTGCTCCTGCTGAGATGTCCTGGCATGCTATCTCTTTCTCTGGTTTTCTGACCCACCCTTCTTTACCCCCCGCTTCCACCCCCCATTATAGGTAGGCTAACTAGTGCCATTGTGTGTGTTCATTTGTGACTATCAGAGCTTTTTAAAATTACCCCATCCTCCAATAAAACTGTCTTCATGACTCAACAATTTGACTTGTTGGGGAGTAGGGAGAATATCTTATAATGTAACTACTATGTAGGAAAACTAATTCACTGACAATAAGGTAGATTTCTTTACAAACAAAAACTTCTATTTTGGTCTAATTGATGTATATTCATTAGAATTATTCTTTTGCTTTTAGGCATGCTGAGGTGATGAAGAAAATCATTGAGACTGTTGCAGAAGGAGGGGGAGAACTTGGTGTTCATATGTATCCTTACCTGTTTATGTGATTAGTGGCAAATTGGCTCCTAGGATTTTGGGGGGAGGAGGGGTAGTTTAACCTTAAGGCACAGTACCCATAACTTGTTTTAGCCTCTCATATCTGGAAGTCTTAGTGGGAGTCTTTAGTTTATTTAGAGTATGTTATATTGTGACTATTCTGCCTTGTACAGTTGATTAGCACATGTCCCTGTGTGTACCAGTTAGCTCTGTCTTGTTATAGAGACTAAAATTTGCCAAATGCTTTTGTTTATTGAAAAGGCAGTGACTGAGAGTGAGTATATGAATATAAAACCATTGCCCTCGATGAAAAAGAAACTGAGTGGGCTTAATTTATATTTAGAGAATAACATGTTAGTACCTTTTCCCTAAGTATATTTCCAATTTAACATGATCAAAAATTTGCTTTCCCCTCAAGTAAAAGTAAGATTGAGTTGTGGTAGTCTTAGGTCTCTCTGAAACAAAGAATTAAACTGAAATAGGTTAATTAAAAAGTAAAGCACATGAAGCATATTTCAGATAATCTTAAAATAGAGTATTTTCATCACCTCCCACCCCCCCACCCTCATTTTTCTCTTTCATTTTTCTACAGGAAGAGCACCCTTCTTGTATCTTACTATGATTGCCTTCAGTGGTTAACTGAGCTCTCTGGGGTTATCAAAATGAATAAATTAAGTAAAACTGCTGAATCCTGAAATACGTATACCCATAACATGAATTCATCAAAAGCAGCCAAAGTCAATGATTTAGATGTAGATGCCAAATAGTTGAAATAGTTTGGTACTAGATTGATAATAGATGTATTGGTTCATGCCCCTCAATGTTAGATGTAGATTAAGGAGCCCTTACTCTCTTAGAACTACAGATAACCTAAGCATTGCAAATAAACTGTATCCCTCAGAGGTACACTGAACCGATGTGATATTATTGAAACAAACCAAGAAATTTTGGTCCAAATGAGATGTATTCCTGAAATCCTATTATGCATAATTTGAGCATTCAACTTTGTGTTAGAGGCTATGTAGCAACTTGGAAGACTCCATATATAATTTAAAATTGAGTCATCAGTTCCCCTAGTAAAAATTAAGCTCTTAATGTTTCCAAGCACAATGGAACATAAAAAAATTTAGGATTTTATTAAAGATAGTCCAGTTTAGTAGATTCTATGCAAATACATATGCCTTAACCTAGAATCATTTCTTATGGAGGGTTTCCAGTTAATTATTTTTCACTTTTGCTTCAGTACTTTTATATCCTTTATCCTGTCTTATTTTCTAACATACTCAAGCAAATTTGTAGGCAGTAAACAGATCATTATCCAGTCATTTAAACATGGACAACTTTGTCTTCATTTTTATATCAAAATAATTGGGCTTGTATGAACTCTTACTCATCAAGTATTTTCACTTTCAAAAATAAAGTGGGAATGGGAAGTTATAGAGAGCTTCATGTGGAATAGACACAAGCTTGCATGAGTGGATTTTTAAATTGATTTAAGATTTCATCTTATGTATTTTTTCTGAGAAATTATTGTTTGATAAAATAGATAATTACAATGTTAGCTTAAATCACAGAGCAATTTACCAATTTATTTTCCTTAGCCAAAGACCTTTAGGTATCTTCTAATTTTCTTGAAATTTGTACAAGCTGTCATTCCAACAATAGAATATGACTACACAAGACATTTCACAATGTAACGAAAAGAGCATACAATCTATCCTAATTATTGGTTCTGATTTTTAAAGAATTAACCCGTAGATGTGACCATTGACCATATTCATCAATATGTACAATTTCTCTAATAAAGGGACTTATATGTTTATGCATTAAATAAAAAATGTTCCACTACTAGCCTTATTTGTTTAATAAAAATGAGTATAAAGAGATCATTTTTCTTGCTGCTTATCAAAAGGTGATATAGTATTTTCCTTAAAATAACAACTCTTTAAGTGAAGAAGTATCTGATACAAAATGATAAAATATTTTTGGTTCACATTTATGAGGAGAATATTTAAATGTGTGATAGTGTTAGACTTCATGTTAGACTTACCTGCCCTTCTTTCTCTTCCTCTTTGTTCTTCCTCTCTTGCCTTCTCCCCAAGACTCCTATCTGCTAATAGTTAATATTTATGAATCACTTACTCTGTGTGCCAGGAAATATGCTAAGTGCTATTACTTATCTTATTTCCTGATTGTTTTATTTAGCTGATACCACCAAAATTATTTTTTATTAAGGATTTAAGACTATTCCTCTTATTGTGATTACCTGGTAGAATATTAGAATTTAAAGGGATGCCTTTGTTGTATCACATCAGTTTATAGATCTGAGTAGGAGTTCAGACAGGCTTAAATGTATTCTACTCTGAGACATACATTGAGAGTCAAGGAATAAAACCCAGGCCCTGAAAACTGCGGCCTGGGACCTGAGGTGAGAATCATGGCTAGGATTAGTGGCTCAGCCATACATGAAGCAAGCAACCAGGTGGACATAAGGTCTTTGGATTGAGAAAAGTCTTCTCAATCCTAAGAACCAATGGTGTGCTCACCATATATTTAGCCAGTATTGATGTTACAGGACCCCCCTACTCAGTTTTGATGATCCGGCCATGTGCAGTTAATGGCTGGGACACTGCTACTTTCTGGAAAGTGCTGCAGCTGAGAGATCATGGACATCTGTTGGCAAAACACAAAGAGCCAATTGATTCAATTAAGGAAAGAAAAGCTGGAATACTCTCCAGAAGAGTATGAATATAGGTTATTCTCAGCCCCCATTTGTGTTGATGGTTCTGTGATAACTGGATATACTCACAAAAGGATGAAGTTGGATTCCTACCTCACACCATATAAAAATTTTAACTCAAAATGGATCATCAACCTAAATACAAGAGCTAAAACTATAAAACTCTTAGAAAAAAACATAAGAGTAAACCTTTGACCTTGGATTAGGCAGTAATTTCTTACAGTACCAAAATGATTTGTGACAAAAGAAAAAAGAGACAAATTGGACTTCATCAATATTTCAAACTTTTGTGCTTCAAACACCACCATCAAGAAACTGAAACAGCCCGGCCGGTGTGGCTCAGCGGTTGAGTGTCGACCCATGCACCAAGAGGTCGCCAGTTCAATTCCTGGTCAGGGAACATGTCCAGGTTGTGGGCCAGAATCCCGGTGGGGGGCATGCAGGAGGAGGTCAATTGATGTTCTCTCTCATCGATGTTTCTGTCTCTCCCTCAGCCCTTCCTCTCTCTTTAAGAATCAATAAAGAAAAAGAAAAAAAGTTTTAAGAAACTCAAACCACCACCCACAGAATGGGAGAAATATTTGCAAATCATATGTCAAGTAAGAGACATGTATCCAAAAACCAATACATATAAAAAACTGTTGTAACTCAATAGAAAAACAGGCCCTTTGATGACTCCTATTCTCTTTATACTCCTACATTGCCTCTGGTCCCTGCTCTTTCTATCAAGCAAATAATTAACCGTGCCTCTAAGGAACCTTAGAGGTTTTTTGTTTTTTATTTTCTCAGCATTCAAGAATACTCCCCTTACCATTGATACCCCTTTATTTTTCTCCCTTTTCCAATTGTAATCCAATTCTTATATTACAAGGAAATCTCCATAATGTAGATAATGACTTGGTAGAGTTAAGGTAGTGTTTGATGTACTATAATACAGAGATATAAATGTAGGCATCATTTTTGTTCAACTTTTATTAATTTATTTTTGTTACAGATGTTTCTCCTCTTTCCCTCTTAGACACCCTCCTCCCCATCCCACCCCCACCACCCCAGCATTGTTGTCTATGTCCATTGGTTATGCACACATGCATATAAGTTCTTTGGTTTATCTCATCCATCCCCCCTGCCTCCCTCCTCTGAGGTTTGTCAATCTGAACTGTACTCCTTTCTATGTCTCTGGGTCTATTTTGTTCATCAGCTTATTTTGTTCATTATATTCCACAAATAAGTGAGGTCATGTGGTATTTATCTTTCTCTGATTGGCTTATTTCACTTAGCATAATACTCTCAAGGTCCCTCCATGTCCTCTGAAAGTATAAGAGATCTTTCTTTCTGCATAGTATTCCATTGTGTATGTGTACCACAGCTTTTTTATCCACTCATCTACTGATGGACACTTGGGCTGTTTCCAGATCTTTTTTTTTTTTTTTTTATCATCACCCAAGGACATTTTTGCATCTATCTTCAGACAGAGTGGGAGGGAGAGAGGGAGAAAGAGAGAGAGAGAGAAACATTGATGTGAGAGAGACACATTGAGTGGTTGCCACCCACACAACCCCAACCAGGGCTGGGGACAAACTGCAACCGAGGTACATGCCCTTAGTGGGGACCAAACCCAGGACTCTCTGGTCCGTGGGCCGATGCTCTAACTGCTGAGCCAAACCGGCCAGGGCTGTTTCCAGATCTTAGCGATTGTAAATAGTGCTGCTATGAACATAGGAGTGCATGTATTCTTTCTGATTGGTGTTTTGGGCTTCTTAGGATATGCTCCTAGAAGTGGGATCACTGGGTCAAATGGCAGATCAATTTTTAATTTTTTGAGGAAACACCATATTGTTTTCCATAGTGGCTGCACCAGTCTGCATTCCCACCAGCAGTGTACTAGAGTCCCCTTTTCTCCACACCTTCGCCAGCACTTGTTTGATGATTTGTTGATGGCAGCCATTCTGACAGGTGTGAAGTGATACCTCATAATTGTTTTAATTTTCATCTCTCTGATGGTTAGTGATGCTGAGCATTTCTTTATATGTCTCTTGGCCATTTGTATGTACTTTTTGGAGAGGTGTCTATTTAGGTCCTCTGCCTATTTTTTAATTGGATTCTTTGTCTTCCATTTGTTGAGTTGTATGAGTACTCTATATTTTGGAAATTAACACCTTATCTGAAGTATGGTTGGCAATTAAGCTCTCCCATATGGTGGGTTCCCTTTCCATTTTGATTGTTTCTTTTGCTGTGCAGAAGCTTTTTAGGTTGATGTAGTCCCATGTGTTCATTTTTTCCTTTGTTTCTCTTGCCTTAGGCGTTCTATCAGTGAAGATTCTGCTGTGTATGATGTCTGAAATTTTGTTGCCTACATTTTCTTCTAGGATTTTTATGGATTTATGAGTCACATTTAAGACCTTTATCCATTTTGAGTTTATTCTTGTATATGGTTTAAGTTGGTGTTCTAGTTTCATTTTTTTTTTCATGTAGCTGTCCAATTTTCCCAACACCATTTATTAAAGAGGCTGTCTTTACTCCATAGTATGCTCTTGCCACCTTTGTCAAATATTAATTGAGTATACTGTCTTGGGTCAATTTTCGGGTTCTCTGTTCTGTTCCATTGAGATATATGCCTGTTCTTGTACCAGTACTAGGCTGTTTTGATTACAGTGGCTTTGTAGTATAACCTACTTTGATATTGTGATCCCTCCTACTTTGTCCTTTTTCAAGATTGCTGTGGCTATTCGGGGTCTTTTTTGGTTCCATATGAACTTTTGAAGTATTTGTTCTAGTTCTGTGAAATCTGTTGATGATATTTTGATGGGGAGTGCATTGAATCTATGGATTGCTTTGGGTAGTATGGACATTTTAATGATCTTAAGTCTTCCAATCTATGAACAAGGTATGTGTTTTCACTTTTTTTTTTTTTTATCCTCACCTGAGGACAGTTTTGTGTTCATCTTCAGATAGAGCGGGAGTGAGAGAGGGAGGAAGAGAGAGAGAAACATCGACGTGAGAGAGACACATCGAGTGGTTGCCACCGACACGACCCCAACTGGGGCTGGGGACAAACTGCAACTGAGGTATGTGACCTTAGCTGGAACCGAACCCAGGTCTCTCTGGACCACAGGCCGACGTTCTAACCGCTGAGACAAACTGTCCAGGGTGTTTCCACTTTTTTATATCTTCCTCTATTTCTTTTTTCAATGTCCTGTAGCTTTCTGCAAATAGGTCCTTTATTTTTTGGTTAAGTTTATTCCTAGGTATCTTAATTTTTTTGCTGCGATGGTAAATGGTATTTTTTTTTTTCATTATTGGTGTATAAGAATGCTGCTGATTTCTTGGTGTTACTTTTGTATCCTGCTACCTTGCCAAATTTGTTTATCAGGTCTAGTAGATTTTTGATGGAGCCTTTAGGGTTTTCTATGTACAATGTCATGTCATCTGCAAATAATGACAGTTTCACTTCTTCCTTTCCAATTTGGATCCCTTTTATTTTTTCTTCATGTCTGAAACATTGCTGTGGCTAAAACTTCCAGTACTATGTTAAATAAGAGTAGTGAAAATGGGCATCCCTGTCTTGTTCCTGTTCTTAAGGGAAATGCTTTTAGTTTTTGCCCATTGAGTATGATGTTGGCTGTAGGTTTTTCATATATGGCCTTTATTATGTTGAGATATGATCCCTCTATTCCCACATTGCTGAGCGTTTTTATCAGAAATGGGTGCTGGATTTTGTCAAATGTTTTTTCAGTGTCTATTGATATGATCATATGGTTTTTATCTTTCATTTTGTTTATGTGGTGTATCACATTAATTGATTTGCGAATATTGTACCAGCCTTGCATCCCTGGGATGAATCCCACTTGGTCATGGTGAATAATTTTTTTAATGTATTGCTGTATCCAATTTGCTAATATTTTGTTAAGGATTTTGGCATCTGTATTCATCAGGGATATTGGCCTGTAGTTTTCTTTCTTTGTAGTGTCTTTATCTTGTTTTAGAATTAGAATTATGCTGGCCTCATAAAATGAGTTTGGAAGTCTTCCTTCTTGAATTTTTTGGAATAGTTTAAGGAGAATGGGTGTTAGATCTTCTTTGAATGTTCAGTAAAACTCCTCCATGAAGTCGTCTGGGCCTGGGCTTTTGTTTGCTGAGCGAGTCTTGATTACATCTTCAATTTCCTTCATTGTTATTGGTCTGTTCAAGTTTTCTATCTCTTCCTGGTTCAGTTTTGGGAGACTATGTGTTTCTAGAAATTTGTCCATTTCCCTTAGATTGTCCAATTTGTTGCTGTATAATTGTTCATAGTATTTGTTAATGATTCTTTGTATTTCTGTGGTGTCAGTTGTTACTTCTCCCCTTTCATTTTCGATTTTGTGTATTTGGGTTCTCTTTGTTTCTTGGTGAGTCTAGCTAAGGGCCCATCAATCTTGTTTATCTTTTCAAAGAACCAGCTCTTTGTTTCATTGATCTTTTGAATTGCTTTTTTGTCTGTATGTTGTTTATTTCTGCTCTGACCTTTACTATTTCTTTCCTTCCACTTGCTCTGGAGTTTTCTTTTTGTTTGCTTTCTAGTTGTTTAAGTTGTGAGGTTAGATAGTCAATTAGAAATTGTTCTTGTTTTTTGAGGTAGGACTGTAGTGCTATGAACTTCCCTCTTAGGACTGCTTTCTCTGCGTCCCTTAAATTTTGTGTTGTTTTGTGTTCATTTTTATTGGTTTCCAGGAAGTTTTTAATTTCTTCCTTGATCTCCTTGGTAACCCATTCATTGTTTAATAACATGCTATTTAGCCTCCATGTGTTCAAATGTCTTTGCGTGTTTTTGTTGTAATTGATTTCTAGTTTCATGCCATTGTGATCTGAGAAGATGCTTGAAGTGATTTCAATCTTCTTAAACTTGTAGAGACTTAGTTTGTGTCCTAACATATCTTTGAGAATATTTCATGTGCACTTGAGAAGAATGTGTATTCTGCAGTTTGGGGGTGTAATTCTCTGTAGATATCTATTAAATCCATTTGATCTAGTGCATCATTTAGAGTCTCTGTTTTCTTGTTACTTTTTTGTCTAGAGATTCTATCCAGTGATGTCAGCGGGGTGTTGAAGTCCCCTGCTATGATTGTGTTGCTGTCAATTTCTCCTTTGAAGTCCTCCAGAAAATTTTAAATATATTTTGGTGCTCCTATATTGGGTGCATATATGTTTACCAAGGTTATATCTTCCTGTTGGATAGATCCTTTCAATATTATGTAGTGACCTTCTTTGTCTCTAGTTATGGCCTTCATTTTGAAATCCATTTTATCAGATATGAGCATTGCTACCCCAGCTTTTTTTTCCTTTCCGTTTGCTTGGAAGATTTTTTTCCATCCCTTCACTTTCAACCTATGTGAGTCGTTTGTTGTGAGGTGGGTCTCTTGTAAATAACATATATATGAATCATGCTTTCTTACCTAATTAGCTACTCTGTGTCTTTTGATGAGAGTTTTTAATCCATTTACATTTAAGGTTATTATTGATATGTACTTATTTATTGCCATTTTTGTTTATTGTGGTTCTATAGGCATCATCTTTTAATATATTTCAGATATCCTGCTTGCTTATGTAGCCAGCAAACTACTCTCCTTTATGAATTTAAATGAATCTTATAAACTGATTTTACTGAAGAATTCTATTTTTTAATATTTTTAAATGATATTCAATACTAGATATCATCACGTTGTCAATATTTTTTCTCCCAGTTAAGTCTTATTCATATAAAATACAGATACTCTCAAATCTTTTAAAAAATTTTTTCAATTACAATTGACTTTCAATATTATATTAGTTTCAGGCATATAGCATAGTGGTTGGACATTTGTATAACTTAAAGTGATCCCGTGATAGGTCTTGCACCCACGTGACACCATATATCGTTATTACAATATTATTGACTGTATTCCTTGAGATGTATTTACATCCTGGTGACTATTTTGTAACTGCCAATTTGTACTTCTTAATCTCTTCACCTTTTAAACCCAGCGCCCCACCACACACATGCTTTCTATCTGAGAACCATCAGTTTTGTTCTTTGTATCTATAAATTTGTTTCTATTTTGTTCATTTATTTTGTTCTTTAGATTCCATATTTGCATCTATGTTCATGAGGAATATTGGCAGTAGTTTTCTTATGTCTTTGTCTGATTTTGGTTTTACAGTAATGTTGCCTTCATAATATGAGTTGGAAAGTATTTCTCTTCTATTTTGTTGAAGATATTGTATGGAATTAGAATTTGCTAGTGAAACCATCTGGGCCTTGAAATTTTTGGGAAAGTTTTAAACATTTAATTTCTTTCTATATATATATATATAGTTTAGTAATTTCTGTTTGTTTTGAAGAAATTTTGTTCTGTAGTGGAGAGAGGGGAAAGATTATGGTGAAGTTTCTGCCCCTCATGTGTAGCTGCTGTTCCCTTCCCCTAGTACTGCACCATAATGGACATTTCTTAGGGCTCTTTCCTGTTCTTCCCTGTGAGTGCCTGGTAGAGTTCTTGGACAAAGAGCCTGTGAAAGGATGTAGACTCTCCAGCGTCTTCAGCCTCAGGGGTTTCCCACCATTCTGCAGCCAGCCTGTCTGCACCTCTGCCAGCTGTTACAGCTGCAGTACCTCAGGGTGGCTTTCACCTCTCCTTTCCCTACAGGGAAGGTTTGGGACCAGTTGTTTCCTTTGCAACTTAGGTCACCTATGGGTTCAAATTTAAGATCTTAAATTTGAAGCTCATCTTGCTCTTATTTTGCTGCAGGGATGGAAGCAACATTTTTTTCCAGCTCTCTACACCCCAAGGCAGAAGCCTCTATATCTTTTGAAATGCCAATTTAATTTCAAGATAGATTTCTCAGTTAAGCCAAATGTAGGAGAATGTTTATTCTGACTTTTGCACAGAAATGATTTAACCTAGAAGTATATGATGATGTGATGGTGTATAGTGTACCAAGTATTTACCATATAACATGGTGTTTTTTATATTTTTTTAACAGTTTAAAAATAGTTGGTGTATATTTTAAATAATTCAAATAAATCAATGATTTGAGAGCTCCCAAAGTGCTCTGCAAAGAATATATAGTCTAAAGAATATGTAGTTCATTTTGTAGGATTTGGGCTTTATTTCAAGAAAGGAGAGACAACCAAGCAATTTAAGCCTAGAATCTCCTAAAAATATTAGGTAAGAATTGCAGGCTTGTATTAGGGGGACCGGAAAGTAATGTCGTTTTTTTACATTAAATTCAAACAGATAAGTTTTTAACAAGTTTTTATTTTTAATCAATGATGTAATCACCCTCGTTATCAACAACCTTTTGCCATCTAGTGTGCAAATTTTTAATGCCGGATCCATAAAATCAATTGGTTTTTGAGCAAAATATCTGGAGATGGCATTTTGGACATCATCCAAATTTCCAAATTTTTTGCCACTTAGAAAATGTTGTAGCGATCGGAATAAATGGAAATCTGATGGCGCAATATTGGGTGAGTATGGTGGGTGAGGCAATACCTCCCACCGCAATTCATTAATTTTTTCCAGGGTTCGTCTTGCACAGTGCGGTCTTGCATTATTGTATTGCAGAATAACGCCTTTTCTGGTGACAATTGCTGGACACTTTTCAATTAAAGATTGATTTACTCGATCCAGTTGTTCACAGTAAAGGTCTGCATTCAGTTTGTCGAGGTTTCAGCACTTCAAAATGAATGACCCCGCGAATACTCCACCAAACACACAAAAGTGCCTTTTTGGGGTGTCAACCTGGCTTAGCTGTACTTCGTGGCGATTCTTTCTGAGAGAGCCACTGCCTCTTGTGTTTTGGATTATCATAGAGGACCCATTTTTCATCTCCAGTGATCAAGCGATCAAAAAACACTTCTGTATTGTGCCACTGAAGCAATAAGTTGCATGTGGTGGACCAGTTAGCTTTGTTTTCTTCGGACAGATTATGCAGGACCCAAACACCTGCTCTACTTACTTTACCAATCTGCTGCAAATGTTCTTGGATGGTCGACCAAGGTTGGTTAAGAATGTTTGACAGTTCCTCGATTGTCTGACATGGATTTACTTCCACTTTCGCCCTTAACATGTCATTACTTTAACAACATTACTTTCCGGTCCCCCTAATACAAGGAATTCTGTTACAGCACATGAGCGCTCGTAAGGTGATTAATAGGTAAAGCCCATTTATTACTTGTTAAGCAACAGAATGGAGACTGTTTTGCATTTATAATTTTCATTTTTTTTCTACTTCCAAAGGTTTAAAGGAGCATATTCTTGCAGTGAAAAATTATATATGCCTGCATTGAGGTAAAAATCTGCCCTGATTAGCATATAGAAGTACGCAAAAAAAAACACAAAACACAAAAAAACTCTTGTGAAGGATAGAATACTTTCCAGAAGAAAATGTGGGAAAATATCTTGTCATCTAGATGTAGAAAGGCTTCTTAAATACAGTTTCCCCCAGCCAGCATGGACCATAATAATTCAGAAAAAGATTAATTTCATTATACCAAAAATATGAATTTATTTTTAAAAATTCTCTATAGTCAGATTTAATAGACAAATGTTAGTTTGAAAGAGGATATTTATGAAGTCTAAAACTGACAGGGGATTCATGTTTTTTGACTATATGGGAGGTCTTATAAATCAACAACACAGAACATCAGGGTATTAGTTAATCTGTTGCTACCTAACACATTACCTCAAAAATGTAGTGGCTTAAAAACAATAATAAGCATTCCTGATCTCTCTCAGCTTCTGTAAGTCAGGAATTTGGGACTGTCTTAGCCATGTGTTTCTGGGTCAGGGTCTCATGATGTTGCCAATCAGTATGTTGACCAAAGGTTTAGATACTGGAAGGCTTCACTGGAGCTGGAGGATCCAATTTTATGCTCTTGCCAGATGGCAAGTTGGTGCTGGCTGGTGGTTGTTTCTCACTTTGTGGACCTCTTGATAAGTGAGTGAGTGTCCTCAGGACATGAGAGTGGACTTCCCTAACAGCAGGTGATCGAAGAGAGTAAGGCAGAAGCCAAGGTATCTTATGACCTCTTCTCAGAATTTACACACTTGAATTTTCTCAGTATCCTATTGGTTACACAGGTCAGTCTTGTCCAGTGTGAGAGGGAACTACACAAAAATGTGAATGTCAGGAGGCAAGGATCATTGTGGGCCATCTTGTAGGCTCACTACCACAGCCAGGATTCCTAAATTTTTAAAAACAGATGAAATATGAATAGGCAATTTATTTTATTTTTTTAAACTCATCTTTATTGTTGAATGTATTACAGATGTTCCCCCTTTTTTCCCTATTGACCCCCTCCTCCCCAGTCCTGCTCCCCTTCTGCCTTGCCCACACTATTGTTGGTGTCCATTGGTTATGTATATATGCATAGAAGTTCTTTGGTTTATCTCATCTCGCCCTCCCTCCCCCCTTCCCTTTGAGGTTCATCAGTCTAACAACAAATTTGTACTTCTTAATTCCTTCATCTTTTTCACCCATCCCCCTAGCCCCCACCCATCTGGCAAGCAACAAAAAGTTCTCTGTACCTAGGAGTCTGTTTCTGTTCTGCTTGCTCATTTTGTTTGTAGATTCAATTGTTGATAGATATGTATTAATTGCCATTTTATTGTTCATATTTTTGTTCTTCTCCTTCAAGAAGACCTTTCAACATTTCATATATTACTGGTTTGGTGGTGATGAACTCCTTTAGCTTTTTCTTGTCTGGGAAGCTCTTGATACATCCATAGATTCTAAATGATAGCTTTACAGGATAGAGTAATCTTTGTTGTAGGTCATGCTATTCACTTTGAATATCTCTTGCCACTCCTTTCTGGCCTGCAAAGTTTCTTTTGAGAAATCGGCTGAATGTCTTATGGGAGCTCCTTTGTAGGTAACAAACTGCTTTTCTCTTGCTGCTTTTAAAATTCTTTGTCTTTAACCTTTGGCATTTTGATGATGATGTGTCTGGGTCTGGACTTCTTTGGGTTCATCTTGTTTGGGACTCTGTGCTTCCTGGACTTGTATGTCTGTTTCCTTCACCAAGTTAGGGAAGTTTAATGTTATTATTGTTTCAAATAGGTTTTCAATTTCTTGTTCTCTGTCTTCTCCTTCTGGCACCCCTATGATGCAAATGTTGGCACGCTTGAAGTTGTCCCAGAGGCTCCTTACACTATCCTCATTTTTTTGGATTCTTTGTTCTTTTCACTGTTCTGATTGGGTGTTTTTTGCTTCCTTATATTCCATATCAATGGTTTGCTTCTTGGCTTTACCTGCTCTACTATTGATTCCCTGTAAATTATTCTGTTTTTTTTTTTTGTTGTTGTTGTTCGTGCCTCTAGTGGGAACCGAACCCGGGACTCTTTGTTCCGCAGGCCAACACTCCAACCGTTGAGCCAAACCGGCCAGGGCTGTAAATTATTCTTTATTTCAGTTACTGCATCCTTCATTTCTGACTGGTCCTTTTTTGTGTTGTTGATGTTCTCACTAAGTTCCTTGGAGGTCTCACTAAGTTCCTTGAATGTCTCACCAAGTTCCTTGAGCAACCTTATAATCAGTGTTTTGATGATTGCTTATCTCCATTTTGTTTAGTTCTTCTCCTGGAGTTTAGTTCTTTTCTTTCATTTGGGACATGTTTCTTTGTCTCCTCATTTTGGCTGCTTTGCTGTGATTGTTTCTATGTATTAGGTAGAGTTGCTATGTCTCCTAGGTTTTGTAGGGTGGCCTATTGTTGTAGGTGTCCTGTAGGGTCCAGTGGCACAGCTTCCCTGATCACCCCAGCTGGGCCCTCGAGGTGCACCCCAAATGTGGACTGTACACCCTTCTTTTGTAATTGAGTCTTGATTGCTATTGGCATGTCAATGGGAGGTATTTACTGAGGCTGATCAGCTGCAAGGACTGGCTATGCCCACTGACCACTGGCCTCTGACTACCTTGGAGGATCATTTGTGCAAAGGCCCACCACACAGAGCAAGACTTACTTCATCAGGGCTCTGGTACCCACTGAGTCCGCTCATTGAGTGTGTCACTTGTGAGGGTGGTTGGGTGGTGGTGTTTCTATGTGGTCTGAAGCTGTCCACTGGGTGTGCTGTCTCTAGGGCGAGGTCAGTCACTGCCTATGTTCTATCCGGGGCCACCCAGCATAAGCTACAAAGTGATCTGCAGATGGCTGCTTCTTGTGCTGGGCTTGGAGGTGCCCAGGAAAAGCCAAGTTGTGAACCAAGGCTGGTTGCTTCTAGTGCCAGGTCTGGGGGCCACTTAATGAGAGATATGGGGCTCGCTGAGACCAGATGCTGCTTGTTTGAGAGATTTTAGGAAACTGAAGCAGGACCTAAGATAGGCCAATCCTAAGGTAAAGCTTTTGGAAACAGCTTTGGTGGGCCTGAAAGTTGGGTGGGGCAGGGCCTCAGAGAATCCTCAGGGTGGGGCAAAGAGTGTGAGCCAGGTTGCTGGAGTCCCAGATATGGCAGCTGTCTGCCGCCCCAGGGAAGGGCTCACCAAAGGAACAAAGGCCTCCGCCAGCACATCTGTCCAAGAGAAAGCCACCTCTCCAGCCCTCGTCCCGAGGCCAAACAGCTCAGTTCTTCCCTGTATGTCTCTGGCGCCCCTCAAGCTGCCTCCCCTCTCAGCTTAGAGGGAGCAAGTCTGAGTAAGTCCGTGCGTGGGCCCTTTAAGAGGAGCTGCCTGGGGTTCCCGCATCATCAGCCTCCCTCAGCCTCAGTTCCCACTGGTTTTACAGCCAGAAGTGATGGGGACTTCTCTTCCTGGCACTGGAACCCTGAGCTGGGAGCCTGGTGTGGGATGGGGACCCCTCACTCCTCAGGGAGGACTTTCCCAGCTGAGGTGTCCTCCTGATTTTTATCCACCACACGTGGGTGTGGGACTAGCCCGTCGCACCTCCACCCATCTTACCAGTCTCGGTGTGGCTGCTTCTTTAATTTCGTAGTTGTAGGACTTCCTTTCAGCTCGATTTCAGGCAGTTCTGAATGATGATTGTGTTGTAGTTTAGTTGTAATTTTATGTGGTTGTGGGAGGAGGCAATACAGCGTTTATGTACGCCTCCATCTTGACCGGAAGTCTCATGAATAGGCAATTTTTAGAAGAAGAAACTCAAAAGGCTAACGAGTGTGTTAAGATACTTACTGGTGAGTTGTTGAAACAATGAGATGCTTCTTTATACTTCCTTAGTTGGCAAACATTTAGTTGGATAATGGAAAGCAAAGAGATGTGACGATAGAGGAATGCTGGTGTACTGCTGATGGAGTGAAGACTTGTAGAGCCATTTTAGAGAGGAATCTGGTAGTACCTGGTCAAATAGAGTATGTCTTACTCCTGAGTATATGCTCTAAAGGAATGGATGCAGAGGACCTTAAAGGGGTGTATTAGAGAAGCTCAGTTTCCCACCTGTGCTTCTCTGCTACTCACACCGAGTGCTTCACTTCTGGTCAACAAACGTGTGAAGGTTTTTCCCTACACCCAGCAATTTTCTGTGATACCGCCAGCTGGGTGTCCTACATTTTAACTCAATTCTAATGCTATCTACCTGGAGATGGTGTCACATCCCCCAGGTTAAGGGCTGAGTCCCTCAAGACCACCCCTACCCTACTTCAGAAGCCAGGTTACCCACAACTTCTGTCCGATTTGGCTACAGATCAGAGGTTCTCACAACCCACCTCCTCAAATTTGCTGGTCACAGAACTCAGGAACACTTATGTTTACCATTTTATTAAGGGATAAGGTGAAGGATATAGATGAACAGCCAGAAGAATAAATACACAGAGATCTGGGAAGGTCTGGAGCACAGGCTCTTCTGTCCCCGTGGAGTGTGGGTGCATCACCCTGGTAGGTGAATGTGTTCACCAACCTGGAAGCTCTCTGAACCCCCACTATAAAGATTTATGGAGGCTTCCTCACATAGTCATGATCAATTAACTTTGTTTCTAGCTTCTCTTCCCTCTCCTGAGGATGAGGGATGGAGCAGAAAATTCCAAGCTTCTAATCATGGCTTGGTTGTTTTGGTTATTGGCCCCCATTCAAGAGCCCACCCAGAGTTGCCTCCGTAGAACAAGAGATGCTCCTAGTACTTAGGAATTTTCAAGGGTTTTAGGAGCCCTGTGACAGGAACCAGGGGCAGAGACCACTACACATGTTTATTGTAATTTCACGGGGGCCATACTGGAGGATTCTCATTGCTGTATCTGTACTGACAGGACTTGGAAGCAATCTGGGCATTTATCAGTGGTAGGGTTACAAGGCACTGTACAGTAATTAGAAACAAACAACATATTCACGAAACAACACAATAGTCAATCAAAAAGTCTGTTATTTCCTTTGTCGTTCCCTCCATTTTCCATTTTTAGTTGTTTATCTATTTGACATCACAAAAATAACATGTCTAAACCAAAACTCCCAATTGTATATCCACTGCCACATAGCAACTACTACAACCAAACTGCTAACAACAAAAACACATTCTTCCAATCCTCCCCATCTCAGTTAATGTCACTACTACCCACCCAGTTGTTGAGCACAAAATCCTAGGAGCCGTCTTTGAGTCTTCTTTCTCTCCACCCCTACCCCACTAAACACATATTAAATCTCTCAACTAGTCTGGTCCTCCATGCTACATCCTGATACCTGGGATC
This sequence comes from Tadarida brasiliensis, assembly GCA_030848825.1. Lineage (NCBI taxonomy): Eukaryota > Metazoa > Chordata > Mammalia > Chiroptera > Molossidae > Tadarida > Tadarida brasiliensis. The sequence goes on from CM061260.1 coordinate 70,276,120, forward strand.
CTGTGTACTGAACCAGCAACTCACATGATTCTAATGGAGGAGATTCATGGATCACACTTTGAGAAACACTAATAAATACTCTCTCCTGCTCTTAGTTGAAGAGTAAACTTAATTCCTTTTTGTTTCTAGCTCAATCCCCAGTAGGGGGCGCGCAGGAGGCAGCAGATCAAATGTTTCCCTCCCTCTCGCTTCCTCTCTCTGAAATCAATAAAAACATGTTTCTAAAAATTATCTTAAAAAAGAGACAACGTTTATATATAGTGAACAGGAAATAGCTAAGAGCTGGCTCTAGAGCCAATATTTAATTCCCAGGTCTCTTAAGTTGTGAGATCTTGCTTGGTTTACTTGCCTCTGACCCTCCAGTTTCCTCACCTACAAAGTGAGGATAGTACCCTCTAGCTATATGGCACATATGACTTGCTGAGCACAGTGCTTGACCTTTATGCTGCTGCTGAAACGGCGATGAGAGTCCATCCCGAACCTCTTCCTAAGTCCCAGTTTGAACTGGCTTTGAGGTCACAATGATCACATACATCCAGCAGAGGGCGGTAGAATAGCACAAGAATTAAGTCAGCATACTGGAGATGTCAGTTCCCACCTTCTGCTATTTCTTTCCTTTTTTCTTTTTTTAAATCCATTTTAACTTACCTTTATTTTTGAAAGTATTACAGATGTCCCCCCTTTTTTCTCCCATTGACACCCTCCAGTCTGCCCCTGCCCCAGCCTTCACCACACTGTTGTCTATGTCCATGGGTTATACATATATGCATATAAATTCTTTGGTTAATCTCTTCCTGCACCCCCCACTCCCTTCCCTCTGAGATTCGTTAGTCTGTTCCATGCTTCCAATTCTCAGTGCAGGAAGAAGACAGATAATATTGGTAAACCTCCTTTATATTTGAGATTCTCATCCCTCCATTTATTGAAAAACAGTGATACGTACAGTTTACCCAGTCAGTGACTGCTTGTAATTATTTGGATTTTCAGTCTTCTAACATCTTTCTTGTCCTTTATAGCTAATCTACTTATCGAAAATGAGGGAATGGACTAACTTTTTGGTTTTATTAATCCAATTATAATGTATTTAAACTGTACAACATGATGATTTGGTAGACAAATACATTGTGAAAGTATTCTTTATAATTAACACATCCTTCACCTCACATTTTTACAACCCTCCTCCTTATTTTTGGTGAGAACGTTTAGATCTATTCTCTTACCTAAACTTTTATTACTGCTTTTTCTGCATCCTGTAGGGTTTGGTGTGTTGTGTTTTCATTTCTGATTGTCTCAAGGTACTTTTAAATATTTTATTCTGATTTCGTCTTCGACCCAAAAGTTGTTCAAGAGTGTGGTGTTTAATTTTCATATATTTGTGAATTTTTCGCTTTTCTATTATTGATCTAGTTTCATTCCTTGTGGTTGTAAAAGATACTTGAATGGTTTCAGTCTACTTAAATGTGTTTACTTGTTTTGTGACCTAACCTGTGATCTCACCTGGGAAATATGTTTCCCTGGTCACTGGAGAAGAATGTATATTCTTCTGCTGTTGTAAAGAAAGTTCTACCCCTTAAGTATATCCCCAAAATATATAAAGACAGTATATCAGCAAGATGGCAGAGAAAGAGGAACCAGTACTTGTCTTCCCCACAAAAACAAAAAACAAACAAACAAAACACAACACAAACAAACAAACAACTGCATACTGATGAAAATAGCGGTGGAGAGCTCCCGAGTACAGTCAAGTAGCTGCAGAAGCCTGTGAAGCACAAAAACCAGTGACAGTTGTATAGAGAAGTGTAGGAAGCTACCTGTGTCACCTCCTCCCCAAGTCTGGCACAGCTGATTGCCAAGAGATGGGTGTGACTTCTCTCTTTCCTCGCTCTCTGCTTTCTTTATGTTTTATAATATTTTTGTCAGGCTTTGAAATTCTTGGCACACTGACCTCATGAAACTAGATGGAAAACTTCCTTTCTCTGCTATGTTCTGATAGGATTTGCATTAAGATAGGTCTTTTTTTCTTTCTTTCATTAATATATGATAGAATCCACTAGTGCAACCATCCAGGTCTATAGTCTTCTTTCTGGGAAGATTTTGATAACATATCATTTCTTTAACATATAGGCCTATTTAAATTTTTTGTTTCATTTTGTATCTGTTAGTTGTATTTTTTTAAAATAATCTGTCAGTTCATCTAACATGTTGAATTGGTTTGTATAAAGTTATTCATTATGTTTTTTTTTTTAATGTATGTGGGATCAGTGGGGCTCACTTTCTTTTTTCATTTCTTATCTTGGAAATTTATGTTCTTTCTAGCTAGAACTTTATCAATTTTGATCTTTTAAAGAACTAACTTTTGACTTTGATAACTTTCCCTGTTGTTTGCTTGTTTTATTTCATGTTTTCTGCTCTTTATTTTCTTTCTTCTGCTACTTTGGGTTTACTTTGCTCTTCCTCTTTTGTTAGTTTTTTGAGCTCTAGACTTGGCCCATTAATTTTGACCTTTCTTCTTTTCTAAAATAAGCACTTAAAAGGATAAATTTCTCTCTAACACTGCTTTAGCTGCACCCACAAATGTTGATGTTATATTTTATTATCATTCTATTCAAAATAGTTTTTAATTTCTCCTATTTTTTTCTTTTTTGCCCTATAAGCCATTGAGAAGTCTGTTGTTTAATTCCTTTTTTTTTTTAATCCTCACCCGAGGACATTTTTTTTTCATGTAATTTTCACATTTAATGCAATATTATTCTTTTGACTTAAAAAACATTTACAAATGTAAAGACCATTCTTAGCTTAAGGGTTGCCAGCCAGACGTAGCCCTGGGCCATAGCATGCCAGCCCCCCCTCAGTGGAGAAGCTGGGAAAGGGGACATGTTTCCTGCCTGTCTGCAGCTGCTGCCCGGCACAGACCAGGACAGTTCTGAGCCGAAACCCCAGGGTGTGCTCCTGCACCCGTGTCTGGTGCTGCTGCTGGCTTGTCCTGAGAAGCACCCATCCTGACCAGGACTTAGCTGACACCTTGGAGCTCTGGACACCTGGCAGGGCACTGTCCAACGCACTTCATTTATCTCATTTCCCCGAGGACATTTTTGCATTTATCTTCAGATAGAGTGGGAGGGAGAGAGGGAGGAAGAGAGAGAAACATCAATGTGAGAGAGACACATCAAGTGGCTGCCACCCACACTACCCCAACCGGGGCCGGGGACAAACTGCAAATGAGGTACGTGCCTTTAGCAGGAACCGAATCTGGGACTCTCCGGTCTGTGGGCTGACGCTCTAACCGCTGAGCCAAGCCGACCAGGGCTGTTGTTTAATTCCTAAATTAGGGAGGATTCTAAATATTTTATTGACTTCTAATTTAATTCAGTTGTAGTCAAAGTGCTCTGATGATTTCAGTCATCTTGAATTGATTAAAACTTGTTATATTCCAGCATTTGGTTAAATGAACACACCATGTGCACTTGAAAGGAAGATATATTCTGCAGTTGTAAGATATACTGTTCTATAAAAATCAATTAGGTCAAAGTGGTTAATAGTGTTATTCAGATCTGTCTTTAGTAACAACTACAAGTACATAACAAATATGTCATTCACTTCAGACTGTGTAATATGTATGAAAAGGGGGGAAAAGAGGGGGAAAAACACCTTTGTGAGTTTGATATTTTAGAACTCTGACTTTATTATAATTTTACATTAAACCTTTCTCTATATAGTTACTAATTATTAGAGCTAGTGGTTGGAGTAATTATAGTTAATTACCCATGCCTGCTAATAGAAATAACACAAATTTGAGTGTAAGGGTATTGTACATAAAAGTAAGGGGTTGCTGGTGACTTAGTGGGAGGAAAAATACTTAAAAGCAGGAGGAATCTCTCAGATTTATGGAGTTTGAGACATGGTTTGATCTGCTGTCCAGCGAGTCAATAGTGTTATGGCTAGTTTGCTGGGCATCCCTTTTCTAGAGAAGAAAAAGAATCTACCATCACTGAGCCCCCATTATGTGCAAAACATTGTGTAATGAACTTTACACATGTAGGTTCATTTTTATTCTTTAAGAAACTCTTTTAGGTGGATATAATTATCTTCATTTTTCTTTTTAATTAAAATTTTTAAATTTATAAATTAAAGTTGACATTCAATATTATATTAGTTTCAAGTGTACAGTATAGTGGTTAGACATTTATATAACTTCGAAATGACCCCCATGATAAATCTAGTACCCCTGACACCATAGGTAGTTATAATTTTATTGACTATATTTCCTATACTGTACTTTACATCCCTGTGACTATTTTGTAACTGCCAATTTGTACTTCTTAATCTCTTCACGTTAGCACCCAATCCCCCAACCACCTCCCATTTTTCAAATGAGGAAACTAAAAAAGCCTAATTGTCAGGTTCACAAGGTTAGAGAACACGATGACAGTGATGATGCTTTGCATTCATCAACATTTAGTTTGATGTTTTTCCTTCCTGGACGTGAAAAGTTTACTTCCCATTTCCCTTGCAGTTAAGGGAAGCCATGTGATAGTTCTCATCAATGAGATATGAGACGAAGCAGCGAAAAGTCCCTGCACAACTCTTCAGTCTCTCTGCTCCCCTCATACCGAGATGATGCAACTACAAATAGGAAACGCCTGAATTGTTGAGTCACTGCTGAAGCAGTATTGCCCTATAGTTTCCTGGACTGCAAGCAAATACTTGAAAAGGAAGGAATACACTTTTGTGTATTCCTTAAGCCACTGAGATCTGGGAGTTGTTATTGTATCAAAGCCTAATTAATTCTGATTAAAATAGGAAGAGCTGGAATTTGAACCCTGATCTGTTAAACACTGAAAGACATGGATTTTGTATTCCCACCTCTGTTCCCCCCAAAGCACGGGCGGCAGGGTGGATATGGAAGGAGTGTAGAGCCATCTGTCATTAGCCAGAATGATTGGGCTGGATATGCATATTAAGAAGCCAGTGAGCCTTAGCTGACTGTTTTTGATTACACCAAATTGGGGTCTTTACCTGCTCTGTGTACTTCTAATTACCAACCACACATCAACTGTACACTGGAAAAAATATCTATTCTTGCATAACTATTTTTTTTAATATAGGTCACCACCTGACCTAAATAGATATTTCTGTTAATGGCTGTTACCTGCTCCCCCCCCCCGCCCCAAGCTGGTTTGCAAAATTTTGAGTGTAAGGGTATTGTGCATTTTTAGGAGCCTAAAAACTGTAGAGCTATGGTGTACGACGTGGTAGCCACTAGTCACATGTGACTATTTAAATTTAAATGAATTAAAATTAAGCAAATTAAAACTTCAGTTCCTCAGTACATTTCAAGGGTTTAATAGTCTGTGGTTATTGGATGATGCATATTGTGGGCATTCCCATTATCTTGGAAAGTTCAGCTGGATAGTGCTGCTATGGAGCTTTCGTCAGTTTTCAGTCTGTAACTACAAAAATGTTAAAAACCATTGACGTTGTATGGGTGCTGCTTCACAGTATATAAAAATGGCTTTGTTCCTAAGAGGTGAACTGTGCCTATGTTCAAGAGACTCTGGTGGGTCTGAGGTATGCAGTGTAAGAATTGGAAGCATAATTCCCTGATCCCTTAAGAGACGTTAGAGGCTTTCTGCTTGGGGAACCCTCGGTCCCTTTTTCCTGATGTGTGCATGAGAGAAATCAGGGAAGGGCACTGCATTCGTCTGCTTGTTCTGACATTAAAAAATACCACAGAGTGGGTGGCTTAAATTTAGCTCACAATCAAGATACTGGCAGATTCTGTTTCTGGTGATAACTTTCTTCTTGGTTTGCAGGTGGCTGCCTTCTGGCTTTGTCCTGACAGGGCCTTTCCTCTGTGGTGTGCAAGGAGAGCAAAACAGAGAAATCTCCTCTTCCTGTAAGGACACGAACCCTATTGGATTAAAGCCTCATTCTTCGACTTCACTGAACCTTTATTACCTCCTTAGAGGCCCATCTCCAAATGCAATCACATTGGGAGTAGGGCTTTAATATATGAATGATGGGGGGGGGGGATTCAGCGCAAACAGTTTTCTAGCGATGTAAATCACAATTCTTATAGCAAATGATGGGGACAGGTAATTTCTTCTTCACAGATAACTGCTAGGAGGACACTGACTACAGAAAAACTTAGTAGTGTCAGACTGGGGTGTAGAAGTCTTTGAAGTAAATGTTATTCTTGTTCATTCATATATTTATTTGAGAAAGGGTTATAGGGCATTTACTGTATAGCTAGCATTATGTTTGGCACTAGGAGCACAGAAGATGAACAGGATATCATGAATGCCACTGATTGGGCAAAGCCGGCCTGGGTAAATCCATGTCTTTAAGTATTTAACAGATCAGGGTTCAAATTCTAGATCCTCCTACTTTAATAGGCACACACTCAAATTCGTGCAAAATGGGTAGCCTGGAATCCGGATCCAGTGAGTCACGCATCTTGTTATATAAACTGTTTCTGTAGTTCAGAGTTAATGTTTTTGTTTTAGATTTCCTGTGGTTTTTCTGTGCTGTGATTAGAGATTATTGGAGATTAACTCAAAATAGTTTTGCAGAAAATCTGGCTCCCTGAAGACCTGCTTTTCCCCTCCATACTAGCCTCAAAACAGCAACACACCTCAAAATATTAGAAAGAAGTGGCAATAAATAAGTAAATAAACTATTAGGAGAAGAAAGCCGCTCTCACTTAGGCAAGGCAGTGAGTATGGGCGGACTCATAATTTAGCCAGGCCCTTTCCGTGTTAACTAATATTTAAGCACCACATAATCTAAACTTTTAGGGCACATTTAATTCCTTTACTTTGCAAACAAGAGAATGTAAACCCAGAGGAGTTCAAAGACTTGCGAATGATCACTCAGAATACTGAAGACAGAGCCAGGAATGGCAGCCTGTCTGGTATCAGTTCCTCTTAGTGCTATTCAGGTGTGTTGGTGTTTATTTTATATTTACCTCAGTGTAGGTACAGAAATGGAAAGTGAGCTTGCAGAAAATTTTATGGCAATTTGGCATTATCGCAACATCCAAGCATTTGATCATTTTCACAGTAATTTACTTTTATGGATTTTACGAAAGTATTGATCACAGCAAGTTGAGAAGAAAGAACTCATGTTTTGCCACAATTAGGTTGCTGTACAGCATGCTGTCTCTCAAATAGTACCTGGCAGGACTGGTTCTGTTGATTTGATCTACATGGCTGGGGCAGCCCAGGCACTGGGAGAGTCTGGCAGGTGCAGACGGCGCTAGGTCTCTGCCCTCCTCTCCATCTTTTCCTCCTGCCCACACAAATGTCAGGCTTTCCCAAGGGCCTGCCATTGAGTCCCTTCTTTTCTTTTCCACATGCCCTTGAGTTCTCATTTACTCTCCCAGAGGAGCATTGATAGACCTGTCTCACACTACTCTATTTCCTGGCCCAGCCCCTCTCTGATTCCATTGTCCTGTTTCTCTAGCCAACATGACTTCCAATCTTGACTCTTTCCGACCATTCAGGCTCAGACTCTCAGTCATCCTTCCCCCCACTTCCTGTTTCTCAATTCCCCATCTAATTATTCACCATCATCATTCACCAAAATTCCATTTGGATTTTTCGTTTGAAATCTTTCTGACACTGGGCTCTCTGCTTCCACATGCTCTTTCTTTTAACGTATCCTCATGCATCCTACAGAGCTCTTTGTTGGTAAGACTTTCTCCCATTTGGAAGAAACTTCTGTAGCTCAATGATAAAATAAATTCCAAACCTCTACTCTGATGATAAAGACCACTTCCAATTTCCTGGCCCTGATCCATCTTTCCATCCCCATCTCTCACTCATCCATCACGAACCTTCTGCTCCAGACAACTAGAATTTCCTGTTGTGTTTTAAGATGTGCCCTACACTTTCCTATGTTGCATTTGTGTTTAAGCTAATTCTTCAGGTGAGCACGTTGTCCCTCTCATCTCTGCCCACCGAATGCCACACATCCTTTAAAGTGCAGCTCAGATCTTACTCTTCTCTCTCACTGTTGTCAGAAGAGCGACTTCTGCCTATGGAACTATAGCATTTTGATTGTGCCTCCATTGTGGCACTTGTTTCATGCTATTTTGCATGATGGTTATTTGTACACATGTAAAATCTTTCCTAGATGATCAGATCCATGGGGCTAGTCCACCATATCTTATGCATGTAACTTGTATGTGGAATAAACATGACACGTGAATCGAAATCAAAACATAACTTTATTTTTATCCTCCAACTTTGTTCAGTAGCAGTAATCTTCCCCTGGCTCTTGGTAAAGTTTCCAGCACACTGATGCCTGTTCTGGTCTTTCTTGAAGAATAGTTTGTCCTAGAACCATTTTTGCAAGCACAGTCATAGTTCAGTGATCACTATGCTCCATCCAGTGTAGAAGACAAAACCCTAGAATTGACATTGTTTTCTCTCTTGGCCTTGCTGGGATGGGCACCTGTTTTCTATTCTCTCCCTGCTTACTTCTTTCCTCACATTTGATGAGTTTTAATAAATGTGATCATCCATTTAAATGCTCACTTGTTCCATCTTTGGCCAATAGGATTCTTTTCACGTTGAGTTTGAATCCTTTTGATATAATCCTAATAATCTTGATGGCCTCCTTGCTCTCTTTCTAATAAGATGTATTAGGTTTATTTTGCACATTTCCTGCCTCAGGCCCTGGATAAACTGTTTCTCAAAAAGACCTTGATTTTTGATCATTTAGTTTTGTTTTTAGGTGGAAAATGACGTGTCAGGACCACAGTGTGGGTGCTAGAGATGCTCACTACTACTGGGTTGGTCATTGCTTCTAGGCCTCTTCAGTGAATAGAGCTTGGAAAAGTCTCCCTCTCTTCTTCTATCCCTTTCTTCTCTTCCCTTTCTTCTTCCTTCTCTCTTCTCTTTTTGTTCCTACTGGTTTTCTCCTAGCTCTGTGCTTATATACAAGTGCTCATTTAATGTCATCTGCAGGTTCTGCTACTTTAAGCTGAACAATGTATAATGAAACCCATTTACCATAGGCTAATTGATATAAATAAAACAAGAGTTAAGTTCCTTATGGCATCTCATCAACATTATAACTATATGACATTAAACAAAACCATATTATTCAAGGACCTGCTGTATATACATATTTTAGGATAAAATAATACCTCCAATTAAAATATGGAAATACTACAGAGTCTATATTAGTCTATATTGACCTCTATATTCCATTTGAATCTCTTTTTTTCCAGAGAGATTTATGGTTTTCAGAGACATAGGTAATGGTAGAATTAGATTACCCTATAATTACTTATTTACTTTATCCCACATTACACACATAATAGTCTTAGAATAACAGTATTTTTTGTTTCAGGAAAAATTTTAAATTATATATTTTAGTATTTTTTCTCTTGCTCTGATTTTCTTCACCAAGAATTTATAGTAACCGTATATTGAATCTTCTTTGACTACTTTCAATATTGTTGTTTTCTCCCAAATTCTTTTTACCTATTCATGTCTTTTGAATTTAAAAATCTGTCTCACTTTCACCTTTCTTTCTTTCTTTCTTTCTTTCTTTCTTTCTTTCTTTCTTTCTTTCTTTCTTTCTTTCTTTCCTTCTTTCTTTCCTTCCTTCCTTCCTTCCTTCCTTCCTTCCTTCCTTCCTTCCTTCCTTCCTTCCTTCCTCTCTTTCTTTCTTTCTTTCTTTCTTTCTTTCTTTCTTTCTTTCTTTCTTTCTTTCTTTCTTTCTTTCTTTCTTTCTTTCCTTTCTTCCTTCCTTTCTTTCTTTTGTTAATCCTCACCCAAGGATATTTTTCCATTGATTTTTAGAGAGATTGAAAGGGAGGGAGACAGAGAGAACCATGTGAGAGAGACACATCGACTGGCTGCCGCCTGAACAAGTCCGACCTGGGCCCAGGATCGAATCTGAAACCCAGGTTCATGCCCTTGACTGGGAATTGAACCCACAACCCTTTGGTCCATAGGCTGATGCCCCAACCACTGAGCCAAACTGGCCAGAGCTCACCTTTCATTTCATTAAGGCATTATCTGCTGTGCTAATTCACTCTTGTGTTCCTTGTTTAGTCTTTGCTTCAGAAATAAGTTTATTTTATTTCTAATTCTTTTCTGAATTGTCACCTCATTTTGAGTTTTTCTGATCTAAATTATGCTGTTTTTTATGCTGTTTTTTATGCTGTGTTTTTAATTTCTTAGCTCTTTTTATATCTGTTCTGTGAATGTGTCTTTCTGGCATGCTTTCATTGTTTGCAGGGAAGTTATTCTGTTCATTATTCTCTTATAATAACTTTGTATGGGATTTGACCTTAATACTTTCCTGTTTTTTAATTACTGTTTCCATTTTTTTAGAAGGAAGAATTATTCAGGGTAGCTTTTCTAACTTCAGAGAACTCTATTTTCTGTTTTTTCATTTTCTTTTCATAGAGTTCCAAACCATTGTGGCTTGCTTTTTGAACTCTGTTTCTCCCTTTATCTTTATATGAAACGTGTCTTCTCCTCATCTGTACCATCCCTGTCCTGTTCTATTCCAATGCCACTTCTACTAGTTACCACTCAGTGTAGGTCCCTGTCCCTGGAGGGAGCCCTGGTGGGGACTAGAATTCTCCAGCCCTCCTCCAGCAGTCTCCTGCTATGGTCTGCTAAGGAGGGGGCACAACCCTCCCAGTTTCAGCTGCTAATTTCCACTAGGCCCTCTGCGTGCTGCAGTGAGTTCCCTTGGTTCTTTCAGGGCCCTCCTATTCTCAGGTCTATCAGATGCCCTGCTGCATCCCTCTGCTTCCTCCTGCAGGGCTGATGCTGTTGTGGTTATGGCTGTTGTAGTTTGACCTCATCTGTGGTCTGTGGGGCAGTTTGTTACCTGGGGTTTTTTTTTTTTTTTTTCTTCTCTTTGGGGTTTTCTGTAAATGTTCTTAATGATTTTTTTGGTTTTGTTATATAGTTGCTCTGTTTGTTCTGATGTGATGATTTGTAAAGATTCAAAAGCCATACCGCCACTACCCCAATTTCCCCAAAACAAACAATGAACTCTTGAATCATGTTAAGAACATAAATCTTCTAAAATTTATTCTGTTTCTCTTAATAAAGCTCCTTCAAAGAGAGGAGGTTCCTTTGATTCTTCATAATTGTCTTTCTCTCTTTTTCAAATGGTGTCCAGAATACGGTGGCTCGTCTTTTCAACTGTGTCCCTCCTCCATCTTCATATGAAACTTTTCTTACATGTGAACAATGTCTTTATATAGATATCCTGTCATTTTCATCCTCTCTCCCTCCCTCCCTTCCTCTCTTCCTTCCTCTCTTAAACAAAGATGAATGAAAGGGTTGTCCGTGTTTTCAATATTGACTTACATCCAAGAGAAATTGCGCAGATGGTGTACAATCCTGTGCCAGGACCCTCACCACTTGGGTGCACTTTGCCCTACTTCCAGTTGCTGGCACCTGCACTCATTTGCTTACAAGCTTTTCCTGGCCACCAGAGCCTGCATGGTCTCCCTGAGCGGCAGGCTGCAGGAGCTACCGCCCCTCATGGGAGTAGTCCTTAACTAATGACTGCTGCTATATGGCAGACAGAAAATCCGCACACTCAAAGATGTCTACCTCCTCATCCCCCAAATCAATGACTATGTTACCTTATGTGGCAAAAATAATTCTGCAGATGCGACTAAGTTAATGATCTTGAAATGGAAGACCATCCTGGATTATTTAAGTGGGCCCAGTCCTATCACATGAGTCCTTAAAAATGGAAGAAGAAAGTCATGGTCAGAGACAGATTTGAACAGGCTGTGCGGCTGGCTTTGGAGATGAAGGGAACACCAGTCAAGCAATGCAGGTGGCTTCTGGCAGCTGAAAAAGGAAGGAAATGAGTTCCCAGAGCCTCCAGATGCAGCCCTGCCACCACCTTGACTTTGGCTCAGTATTGCAGTTTGTACTTCTGACCTCCAGAACTGTAAGATAATAAAGTGGTATTATTTTAACTCATTATCGTTCTGGCAATTTGTTATAGGAGCAATAGGAAACTAATGAACTGTCTAAATGACGCAGCTTCCTCAGTTCTGGAGTGGGATGATTCTGAGGCGTCTGCTCATTGTTGGCTCCCAGATTCCCCAGAGGTGGGTGGGGAGGAAGTGGGTTATCCACAGTGCTAACTTGTGACAAAACAAACCATTTATTAGCTTCCTTCCCTCTCCTGTCCTGTTTACTCCCCTAATGTGTTGCAAACACCTGCGAATAAATTGCTTGCACTTGAGTCCTTGAATTGGGATTTGTTTCAGGGGGAGCCCAATCTGAAACAAAACTTGAGATGAACAATCTGTGCTATCCAGACAATGGAATATTATTCAGCCTTAAAAAGAAATGAACTATCAAGCCATTGAAAAACATGGAAACATCTTAAATGCATATTATACTAAGTGAAAGAAGCCAATCTGAGAAGGCTATACACCGTATGATTCCAACTAAATGACATTCTGGTCACAGTGTTTGCCAGGGGTTAGAGGGTAGGGAGGGAAGGATGGAAAAGCAGAACACAGTGCTATCTAGAGCAGTAAAACTACTCTGTATGATACTATAATGGTGAATAAATGTCATTATATATCTGTCAGAACCCATAGAAGATACAACTCCAAGGATGAACCCTAATGCAAGCTCTGGACTTTGTGTGATAATGATGTGGCAATGCTGGTTCGTCTATTGTAACAAAGGTACTACTCAGGTGCAGGACATTGACTGTGGGAGGGGCTGTGCTTGTGTGGGCAAAGGGAGAATCTGGGAACTCTGTATCTTCTGCTCAATTTTGCTGCGAACCCCAAAGCTACTATAAAACACTGTCTATTTAAAAAATTCAACTGCTTCCCTACCCCTACAGTGGTAATTCTAAAACTATAGCCTTAGAAGGAGATAATTTTAAAATAATTGTTATCAAATTTATTGGGGTGATATTGGTTAATAAAATTATATAGGTTTCAAGTGTACAATTCTAGATCACCCCAAGCCAAGTCTCCTTTGGTCTCTATTTATCCCCCCTTTACCCTCTTCTATTTCCTCCTGCTCCCTTTCCCTCAGGTAATCATTATGAATATAAGCACCCCTCTGTTCATTGCAGTGTTGTTTACAATAATCATGATTTGGAAGCAGCCCAAGTGTCCATTGACAGATAAGTGGATAAAAAAGCTGTGGTACATTTACACAGTGGAATACTACTCAGCTGTAAAAAAAAAAAAAAAAAAGAAGGAAATCTTACCTTTTGCAACAGAATGGATAGACCTGGAGAGTATTATGCTAAGTGAAAGACGCCAGTCAGAGAAAGATAAATACCATGTGATTTCACTTATATGTGGATTCTAATGAACAACATAAACAAACAGAATAGAAACAGACTCATAGACAGAGAACAGACTGACAGCTATCAAAGGAGAGGGGGTTGGGAAGCTGGGTGAAAAAGGCGAAGGATTAAGCAAAACACACACACACACACACACACACACACACACACACACACACCAAAAGCACTCATAGACACAGACAACAGTACGGTGATTACCAGGAGATGTTTCTGATTTCAAGTTTTTTTCAAACAAATTCCTTAAGAGTTCTTTGCCTGATAATCAGACCTATCTTATTGATAAAGATCATATTAACAATTACCTCCCCATCCAATCCTCTTTCAAACAGTCTCAAGATAGCTATCATTAAATGGGAGCTGGTGAGTGGGCAGAGCATAGTGGCCAGTAAAGTCTGCTGGCTTCCAAGTCCATGAATATATACGTTTCTTAACTGTGGTTATTTGTGCATGAAACTTACTAAAAAATAATAGAAATACATCCTACTAGATTTTTTAGGGAACTTCCAGACTAGCTTTTAATAGCCTATGACTGTTAAACACTAAACACTGTACCTGGACCCCAACTTGCTCAAACAGAAAGTAGAGTGATAAAGCTGTGCATCCTCCAGTCATCCTTTCCAATTTCCACCTCAGCTCTGGTCATAAAGAAAAAATGACCAGTGTAGTGGAGGCTGTGATACACCGTCCAGATTCTCTTCAGGACAGAAGGATTTATTTCTCCAACTCCTGGGAGTGTTCCTGACTGTCAGAGTTGCCTAGGAATTTGCTGAAGAGAAGTACTTCACCAAAGACTCCACCTGCCCTGAAGCCTACATCTAATGACTGTTCAATGTAAGTACATTAAGTCCCGGTCTTATTTGCCAAACTAGAAGCCATTGTAAGGGACCAAACATTTCAGACCTCCTGTGCTTGGCTGAAGCTTTTGCTGAAACTTAATCACAGTCTAATGTCTCCCTCTGCTTTATCCTGCTGTCTTCTCTGCCCCTACACTCGATATCTAGACTACTCTAATACATTCCCTGCATGCTAATCTCTGCCTCAGAGTCTGCCTCTCAGGGACCTTAATCTTCACAAATGAGGGGGAAAATGCAGAAGGCAAAGGCTAGGACAGTTGGATGCACAAAGGAACTTGTCCACTATTGCTGCAGGCACTCTCGCTCTTGACCAGCTCCCTGTATTCCCTTTATACCCTTTTCTGCATAGAGAGAGAGAGAGAGAAAGAGAGAGTGTGTGTGTGTGTGTGTGTGTGTGTGTGTGTGTGTGTGTGTGTCTTTTTCCTAAAAACTGAAAAGAAATCATACCAATATTTTTGCCTTTGGCTTAAAGTAGCCTTCTATGTAATATGAAGCATTGATGCACCATGGCCTAGAAAAGATGTGCATGAACTTATGTTATTTTGATCAAAATGAACCAAATACTATTCAGTTAGAATTGAATACTGTTATATAATCATTTGAACTGTGAATATGTATTCTTTCTTTTTGGGAGTTCAGTTCTAAAAGTGGGACTTATTTAAGTTGTATTTTATTATTGCAAATAATACTTGATCTAATAATCAAATATTGCCTAGGAAAAAATTTTAAAGCACTATCATGGATATTTTGAGAGCATTTAACTTGCTTTTTAGTTCATAGGTCATGGAACCATGGAAAGATACAAATCTGATAGGAAAGATGTGTGCTTCAAAGATCTTGACTTTGAACAATATAGCAAGGTGAGATATTGTATTAACCCTTTTGGAGAGTGGAGTATGTTCCTCATGGATATATAGGTGGTCAAAATGGTGGATGTGGTACAGACACCTTTGGCCCTTCTTTCTTAATAGTATCATCTAGAAATATAGATGGACATATAGATAAAGATTTTATTTCCAAGTCTTCCTTGCAGGAAGGAATGGTCATATGTTAAGTCATGGTCAATATGTTGTAAGTGAAAGTTTGGTACTAGATTTTCAAAAAAATCTCCTAAAGTCTCTTACTCATGCCCAAGGTCTATTCCTTTTGCCTTCTGCCTCTCTTGGAGTCTGCAACTCAGATATGGTGACTGGAGCTGATTCATCTATCTTGGACCATGGATCTGGAGGATGGATGTCAGAGTTAAGATAGTGAAGCAAGCCCGGCTGGTGTGCTCAGTGGTTGAGCATCAACCCGTGCACCAAGAAGTCACCAGTTCAATTCCTGGTCAGGGCACATGCCCAGTTTATGGTCCCGATTCCCGGTGGGGGGCATGCAGGAGGCGGCCAGTTGATGTTCTCTCTCATCAATGTTTCTATCTCTCTCTCCCTCACTCTCTCTCTCTAACATCAATAAAGGAAAAAAAATTAAATTAAAAAAAAAGATAGTGAAGCAAAAAGACAGGCGACAGGGTTACTTGATGAATGAGGAGTCACAATATTAGACCTGTCCTGTCTACCTCTAAACCACTTTTGCATGTGAAGGTAACAATGTTAAATTTTATTTAAGTCATCACTATTTTGGATCTTTCCACTAACCACAGCTGAACTTAATCCAACCTGATATAGGATTCAAGTGATGTAATCCTAAAATATCCCCTTGACCAGTCATCACTCCTGCAGAGAAGATTAGGGGTGTGCTGCCTGGTGTCCTCCATAGTTTTCAGGCACGCTAAGCCTCACAGGAGATGAGCTAGGCCCGAGAACTTCATAGCTACTTATGGTCCAGCCTTATCCACACTGTTTCTAAAAGAAATTCCATGAAAGTTGTATAGTGATGCCGGTTTCCTCTTGTATTATTATAGAATATTTAGTGAACATTAAACATTTTGACATTTACTGGGAATTTGTGTGATGGAGAGCAAAATAGCACCACTCATTACTTTTCTATTGCATTGTAACACACTACCACAATTTCAGTGGCTTTAAACAACACAGATTTATTCTCTTACAGTCCTAGAGATAAGAAATCCAAAATGAATCTTACAAGGCCAATATCAAGGTGTCAACAGAGCTGGTTCCTTGTGGTGGCTCCAGGGGGACAATCCATTCCCTGTCTCTTCCAGCTTCTATAGGTTGATGACTGGTGGCCATGTCACTTCAATCACTGCTTCTGTTGTCACATTGTTTTCTCTGACTCCTGTGACCCTCTTATAAGAATTACTGTAATCCAGGATAATCTCTCCATCCCTAGATCCTTAATTTAACCAAATCTGCAAAGTTACTTTTTTCATTTTTTTTTTTTGTTTTGTTATATAATATAGCAGGGCTTTCAGGATTTTAGAAGGTAAACGTATTTGGGAAGACTTTATTCAGCCTACTACACTCATATAGATATCTTGATTAGAAATAATCCAAGGAAGTTTTTTTCCTAATTTAAAAGTGACAGAAATTGTTAGATATGGTTACTTTAAACAAGGCAACTTCTATAAATCAAAAACTACTATTAAACTGTTAAAAGGCAACCCCCCCACACACACTATTTCCTGAAAATATAACAGGCATAGTGACAGGAGTTTAATATATTAAAATATACAATATTAAATTAAAAAAACAGAAAACCACAAAGACTAATATCTTGACAAGCAATTAATTGTGCATGTATAAGAATTCACAAATGATAAACACCCTGAAATCTCTTCATCTTTATTAAATACAAAAATCCAGAATAAATGGAATGTTTTACCATTTTTTTAAATTAATTTATTTTTGTTACAGATGTTTCTCCTTTTCCCCCTACTAGACACCCTCCTCCCGATCCTGCCCCGCCCCCAGCATTGTTGTCTGTGTCCATTGGTTACGCATATGTGCATATAAATTCTGTGGTTTATCTCATCCTTCCCCCTCCCCCCTCCTGAGGTTTGTTTTTTAAGTTATGATGATCATAACGAGATATTATTAATGGTGAGGATGCAGTTAACATATTGGGATATTTTCATAACTTCACTCTAAGACTACACATTGGTTTTTCTTGGAAGTTATGTAGCCCTAAGTATCAAGAATGCTAAAAATGTTCATATCTTCAACCCAGTAATTCCACTTTTGGGAAATCATCCAAAATACAGCAGAGCAAAAATATTCATCTTTATGTGAAAAATCAGAGAAACCTAAATGTCCTACAATAGGAAAGTGGCTAAATAAATAGTGCTATCATTATAAGCTGTATTATTCAGCTATTTAAATATATGTCACTGTATAGTATCCTTTCTAAATATCTTGGAAAATTGCCTATAAGGGCACGGAGAGCAATCCTACAAGGCAGCTGAGCAGACAGCTAAAAATTTGCTCCAAGGTCAGGAGAACATGCCTTTCCCAGGCCTGGGCTTTCCGAGTTTCCTTTCAAACCACTATGTTTGGCAATTTATATATATATAATTATTTGGGTTATTAACACTGACTCCAATCAGCACTAAGGGATAAATAGGACCAAAATTCAGTCAGTTACCATTGGCATGGCTCTACCTGATATTAAAATATGAAATACTGAATTTCTGAACCAGTTGATGAATAGTAACTAGTTGCTGCCCTGCGTCCTCAGGCACTCCCTACTTCCCTGGCCTCCTGAGACCTGGCCTCCTGGGACCTGGGCTCCCTGGGACCCCTCATTTGGAATCGCCTCCTTATTGAGTAACTAAAACGACTGGCAGAGTTGGGGTCTCCAGGAAGCTGCTCCAGCTCTGTGGCAAGCGTGTGGTCTGGCACGTACTGTACTGGGCTATATATCTGTAGCTGTCTATCTATCTATTTTCCATTTCAAGACACACTTCTCCCACATACTTTCTTTGACCTTACTCCAAAATAATGCTAACTCCATTTAGTTTTGCTTTGAATTATTATTTACTTCATTTTATGTTTTTTTCTCATAAAGCCACATAAACAAGGAGAGGATTCTACTGCTGAGACAAATGTGAGCGCAGCCCTGAAAATGCCATTCACTTTATTTGATCGGATTCCCTCTATACTCTTAGCTACT
This sequence comes from Tadarida brasiliensis, assembly GCA_030848825.1. NCBI lineage: Eukaryota > Metazoa > Chordata > Mammalia > Chiroptera > Molossidae > Tadarida > Tadarida brasiliensis. Next base: position 70,294,386 of record CM061260.1, read on the forward strand.
TTTACTTTTATAGTTTAAAAAATGAATTTTTCATGTTTCTGCCTGTTTTCTAATACCTGAGTGGGAGGAAAGAAAGGAAAATGCATTTCTTAGGATTCTAGTTTTGTGCCAGGCACTGTGGTAGGTGGTTTTACCAATGTTAACTTAAAATACACAATACTATTTATGTCCCTTATTGAATACTCATAACAACCTTCCAGTAGGTGTTATTATTTCTGCTTTACAGATGAAGTAATGGGATTCAAAGAGGTCATAAATTAAAAGTTATGAATAAGAAAATAAAATATTTGGAACTTGAGTGCATTCACAGTGGTCTTTGGTGGGCTTCCACAGCTATTAGATAGTATTTTTTCATTCTTTTGGATTTTTAAAAATCTCTGATAAATTAATGTTTGATTTTAACTATGATTCACAGGTAAAAATAAATCTGCTTTATCACAGAGGGAAAAAAAGTTAAGGAACTTGTCTAAGTTTGCTCATCTAGTAAATGACAGAACCACAATACACTTCAAGTCTGCCAATAGGGAAGTAAGAGGAGAAGGGCGTTCTTGGGTGTTCTCTGTGTGTACATTTTTTATTGCAAGAGATTGTTTTCCCCAAAGCATCTTCAGTCTTATAACTTTTGCAACTGTGGGTATTTTATACCGGCTTTTTGGATCAACCCTATCCACTTTACAGCATGGGAACAATCCTCTCATCAAAGGGATACTTGAGGAGTCAAGGTGAGGCTCTCAGTATCAAATCAGCATCCTTGCCCAACTCAAGTGCGGTGCCAATGACTGTGATCCTTTCCTGAATTCCAAATTCAGTAAGTGGTCCCTGCCTTGATTACCTGTCCATTCCTCCAGTCTTGCTGTGACTGCACACCTGTTTTAACCCCTTCCAGTCTTTTGGAGGGTTAGAGCTCTTTCCCTGAGGGACAGTCCCAATGGCTGGGAGGACCCTTTTTGAGACCTCTTGTCTTCAAGCCTCTCATTCTTTTTGCCTTTTACTTCTGAGGTCTCCCTGCATGGCTGATTCATCCTTGTGAATCTTTTGGAATTTATATAATGTATAGTCTGCTACATTTCTCTGCTAATCAAAGCTTTGCTATGAAACTTACTTCAGAGTCTCTATCTCTATGCAGCAATGACCCCCATTAGAAAATAAACATTGTTCTACCTTCATTATTTTTGACGTATTAATGCTTACTAATACAGGGCTTCCTGGTATCCATCTTGTCCAAATGAAAGCCCATCTTTGGTTCAGGAATCATTACAGATGTAATTCACTAGTCAGATTGCATACACTACCCCAGTTAACCAATGAAACACATAGATATTATCACCATCTGTGTTCAGGAAAATTGAGATGTGGAGTAGATTTGGTGCTCTGAAAGCAGATGCTGAGATAGATTAGGGAGCAACACCTGTGAAAGGAAGAGGGAAGAATGAAGATTGGACAGAGGAAGAAGTCAAACTGTGATATAGGCCTAATGTAACTTTGGCTGACTTAACTGGGAGCTCTGGGTCAGGTATTACCCATCAGCATCTCATGTGAGGCTGAGATGGCCAGCCCTTTATACACTTTTCTAGTTCTATTACCAGATGCAGGGTGTCATGGAACTAGATGCAGGGTGTCGTGGGAAAGCATAACCTTGGAGTAGGTGAGTCTTAATTGAGTAGACCCTGAAGAAGTTTATGCCTGGAAGCTGTATGCTGACTGCATTCCCCACAGCTAAGAGCAAATCTGTCCTTTTGAAGGGGGATCTGAGTGGTGTGTTTCTGTATCTGCTGAGACTCCAAGAATCTAGGAAAATCTATGGAAGATTCTATAGCTAGTAAGTGACAAAGATTTTATATCAAATCCTTTGTGACTCAAAAGTCTATGCACCTCACCAATTCATAATCGGTTTCTAAATATCCATTCAAACCAACTGAATCAGAATCACCTTAAGAGATTTCTTTAAAATGGGATATTTGGCCTCTGAGATTCACATTCAATGGATGTGGATGAGATCCAGGAATCACACCCAGTTTATAAAAGTGTCCAGGCTCATTCTAAAGTATAGTTATATACAGAAACCACTGACACCAAAGAATGGGAAAGGTTTTAAATGCTGGACTACATTTATGGTAAAAGCTATACAATGTTTTGGGGGTGTTAAAAATTCAGAGCCAAGACATCCGTGGGGGCTGATGTCTAATGTCAGTGGCAAGACCTCTCTAGGACTCTGCGTCTCGCTTTGTGATTGCTGCTTCTCTGATCACCCTGGGTAAACATATTGGAGAAAGTACAGCTGTTCCATGATGCATGAAAGCAAGTGAGTCTGTAAGTGAACTGAAGAATTTGCCTTCTAAGTAGCTCCTAAAATGTCTGCAAAATGAATTGGAAGATGCCAAATTCTATTTTGCCTTGTCTTTCACCATAAAATTGGAGAGAAGTTCATGTTTTTAAATTGTTTTAAAAAAATACAATGCAATCGCTTTTAAGAATGTAGTAAATTGTTTAAATTTGCACTTTTAAATAAATGTATAATCTTTGGATCAAACAGTATATGATTATAATGAGACAAGTGTCAAGAGAGAAGCTTAATGACTAGAGGAGGTATAAATGCAAAGCAAAATTGACTTGTTCAGAGCTAACATACTTCTGAGACAGGCTTCTTTCAATTCTCTACCAAAATGAAGACAAGGAGTCAGATTCTGAGGGAGGGTTTCGTCTGCAGTGGGGCTCTTAGGACTCTAGCTATGGAAGGATAAAGGACCAGTCACACTGATACAAGTAGTAAAATAGATATATTAAAAAAAAATACATTAGTTGTTACAAAAGTTTTTTCCCCCCAATTTTATCTAATTAGCATATACTTTTTTATATGAACAGCATCTTTAAAATAGTGCATCATAAAGCTTTTGTGCCAAGATAAACAAAGTTTATATAACTTCTCTCTGGTTTGCGACAATATCCTGAGATCTTTAGCTTATGGTTCATGGCTTTTGACCTCTGGGACCATTTTAAAGGGACAGTGCGCCTTGCCTCAGCTGCCATAGACAGTCTGCACTCCACCTTGAGCACAGAATGAGAGTTGTGTAAATGCTGCATGAATATTTTGCAGGCTGTTTACTGGATAAGTAAAGGAAGTTCTAAGAAGCTATGTATAGTTTTACTGTATGTTACACTGTGGTAGTTGAAATGCGTGGATATTTAAGTTTCAACACTAAAGGTTCATTTGAGAAAATTACAGTAGCGGTTGACCGAGCTCTTTAAAATCAGGAACAGTGACTGTTTCATCCAACGTGTGCACAATTGTGTATTTGAATCAGTAAATACATGAAAACTGTTTTGTTTTTTTTTAACCTTATGCACTTAAAACCATTGAAGTTTGGCCTTGGGAGAAAATCACCAGCCTCTGAGAGAAAGACTTATAAAACCAATCTGTCAATAATCAGAAATGTCACAAATCTAGATTTCTCATTTGGAATCTTAAGTGGGCGAATTTCGTTAGACACTATGATTAGAAACAAATTATTAGAAGTGGCCTTGGAGAAAACAATCCCACGTCCACCCTCAGCTACCTGATCTTAAACTCTTCCATTTCTTCCCTTATTGTTTCTATTCTATTTAATCCAGACAATAACCACATGAAGAATGTTGAAAATGAAAGTTTCCTTTAATTGATATTTAAGATGTCGTGTAGCCCGAAACTTTATTATTTAGAGAGAACATGTAGCTAATACCAACGATGATCTTGTTCCATTGATATTTATCTACAGATTAAAGACAGTTGCCCTTCCCTCACCTGTTGAGGAAGTACTTCCTGCCACTCATTTTCTCCATAACCTCAAGAAAACCTCCACTGGTTTAATGGCAATAAGCATTCTTATTTTACCACGACATGATGTTTGGGAAGAAAAATCTAAAATCTTTCACATAAAAGAAGTTTCGTAATCACACACCATGAAAAGGGGGAAAATGGATAATTACCATAGGTACTTTTCACCATGAATTTCCTGACCTTGATTTGATTAAAATCTCAACCTAAAGATTGCAACAATATAGATTTCTTTAGAATGTAATTGTTCATTTCATTGAACTTTGAATGAGAAAAACTTCAATGTGGGGCACCAAGGGTGGTAAGCGGAAGAAGTTAAGGACTGAGCTGCTCTGCAGATCAGAGCATTTGAAAGTGAGCACCCAACGTGACAAGAAGCAAAAACCACAAGATACCACGTACTCTTTGTGCTTATTTGGTTTCTCAAACTAGTCAGGCTCTTCCTACTGTCTGTTCCTACGTGCACTCTCTATTTCACAGATGTCGCCCGAGTATCTAACCTGATCCAACCCTGAAGTACGCAGGGAAGCCTTCTACCTGGGAAGTTTGTCCATCCCAATATGCACAAGAAATGAAGACATCGCCGGCCATGATTGGATTTGTGAAATTGTCTTGGGTCCTCTTCTTAATCGCACATCTGGGCATCTGGAGTATTGACGGTAAAGCACCTACGTAGATTAATTTTTGTTTTATTTCTCAGTGGATGGGTGTTGGAGGTAATGTTTTTCCTTGCTGATCGTAGTAGGATGTAGTGTTTATGTGGAGGACAATGGTAGAGAAAACTAAGTAGTTAGAATTGCTTACTGAAGACATTCTAGGACATGAACCAAATTAGAACGTGGTATTCAAGTCGCTTTGGCTGATTTTCTTTTTTTTTTCTAATGTTCTAATGGTAAGAAAAAGGAATCGGGCAATATATTATAAGTAGTTAGGGACAAATGTGTCACTACTACTAGCAAAATTGCTCTGGATGTTATACTGATGGTGACTAGCTTGTTGTTTCCACACTGAAGTTTGCTAAGGTGGGTAGGGTAGGTATCAGATACTTGACTTCATCGTTACTCTTGAAAAATGTTGCTAGACAAAATCACACTACTTGCTTCAGTGGAGTGTGTGCCTGCGGAATACTGATGGAGAAACTGCTGAGAAATACGGGATTGGAGAGTTCTGTCATTGTGTTTAAGAAAATGGGTTTGATTTGGATGTGATTTGACTTAGGAACCAGATTGGGTTCTGCATAGAAGATGTTCCACCGCTTCTGCAAAGATTTTATGTGGGCAAACAACCAATTTCTTCCTTCTGGTGAATTCACTTGCTCCCTTGACTCACTGCAAAAGGGGAAGGGCTATAAATAGCTAGCAGTGGTTTTAGATTTTTCTTAGGGTTCATTTCAAATATCCTAATTTATAGCCCCCACAAGCACACATACTTTTACCAGTTTATGTGCTGTGGCTTTTAAATCAGAAAATGTGCCCCCTGAAACCCTCTAGAATGTCATCTGCAATTCTGGAACTGGGTGGTTTGGAATTTGTCTCCATGATGCCAGGGTGGTTCACAACCAGGAGCAAAATAACGTCCCTTCTTTCATCTAAGTATTTTCATGTTTGTATATTTTTGTATGTGTATATTTGGTATTACATTGATAAGGGGTTTAGAGGGATGATTATATTGTTCACTTTTCATTAGATGCCTACAATCTCATAGCTATAACTGCAGTCAAAATTATTAAAAAGAATTTATACCAACTTGAAGAACATATAAACTATTTCCTGTAAAATGAATAGAATAATTTTTTAGTGTTGCATCACACTGTGATTGGGGTACAATTTCTGTCCTCCCTGCTCCCAACGTGCTTACAAAAAAGAACTTGAGTGTCAGAAATGGGTTCATTTACTGGCTTTGCATTTACTGTGTGACTTTGGTTAAGTCTCTTATCTTCTCTTGTCCTTAGTTTCCTCCTTTGTAAAATAGAGATAATGATTGTACCTAAATTATGGGCCTATTGTGGAAATCACATATGCAGTAATATGGATAAAGTACCCGACCCAATAAGTGCACACAATAAAAGCTCCATAAATGGTAGCGGTATTTTTGCTAATATTTTTTTCACCAAGCAACTCCTACAAAATCCAGTTAAATGGGGAGTAAGTTTTAGCATTATTCTGTAAAATAGTTGAGTTTTTAAAGCTAAAATAAAATTAATAAATGGAATATTTTATACAATATATTTAGCCCAAAACATAGTGAATCACATTATTTGGAAAATGAATTGGAAAGCCTTGGACACAGTCCTGGCCAGGTATCTTATAAATTGATAGATTACAGCATTACTTGCATTAAAGTAAGGACACTGGTTGAGATAAGGGGATGTTTGATGAGATTTGTTTTCCCAGATAGAGCTAATAACTATTCCTTAAAATCACATTACTTTTAACCTTTGTATCTTGGGGATTTCCTGTAATTTAGTTAATTGCTGAATTCTTTACACTGCCACAGTTTCAAAGTGTTTAATAATAATTTTGAAAGATTTTTTTCTCCTTCACTTCAAAGCAATGTGAGATCTGTGCCTCTTCCCAGGCATCAGACTGCATTGAGAATAAGGTTGGAAAAAATATAACGTTCTCTACAAACTTCCTTCTTTATAACGAAATTATGCTTGCTTGCTTTTTGTGTTTCTCAAAAAGGAAATCGGGGGCACTCTGCCCCTTGGTATCTGGCATAGAATTTCTGTCCCGATGAAAATATAAAGTGTTAGCACCTTCCTTTCCTGGACAGATGGGCAGATTACACTGGCACGAATTAGGCTGCAGGTGGAGAAGCCCCTGTCGGTCACCGGCCTCACTGCTGATGAGCAGCTCCAGCTGTGCGGCCCTGGGCCGCTTATTCAGTTGAAGGTCAACCTAGGATTCCACCTTCAAGCAGGCAGAAACACTGCCGTTAATGTCCAACTACACCACTTGGCACTATATATGACCCTGAATGAAGGCTGTAGGAAATCTTTGATTGATCACTGCTAATTGTGAGAAGAAGAAAAAATCCTAATCTGGTCTAGTCACCAGAGGACACTCATAGCTTGGCTCCTTTGAGAACACAGTGGCTATGGCCAAGTCTCCATTTGGGTCTTGCCTGTGTCCTCTTTAGCCTCTATTGTGATCGCTCAGTATGGACCATGGATCCATACTCCACATCCCACATAGATTGTGTTACTTTACCATGAATTAGCCATATTGTTGGGTCAGAGCAGAAACATTAGGGTAGAATGTCTGTGTCTGTCTCGCATTCCTTGAAGTTTTAGGGTCTTTATCAGGCTTCTTACTATGGTTGTAGCTATCTATTCCTATTGAAATGGGCACAGGAGATGGACCTCTGCCTTCTGCCAAGTGCCTGTGTATGATTACCTTTGACATACATGTCTAGGAACACTTTCTGAAACTACAGGATTTCCTGGATTGAAGTATGAGAGGATTAATCCCTGTGCTGATCACAGCTTGAGGAGACTTTCCAAACACTGACAAGCTCTTTAATTAACTGTTGCTTCCTCTGTCCCACTATCAAACTTTCCTCTATTGTAATGTTGAAGTCAAGTGCTGTTCATCTGGCTTCACTGGGACTTTACTACTTAATTTCTATTATTTGTGAGTTTCACCTTTACTTAGACTTCAGAATTGTTGAAAGAAAATGTTCGCAGGTATTTGTAATCAGGTTCAAAAATGAAATTAACCTTCAGCTTTGTTCTTTGGAGAGGCAGTGATGGGACTCTAGAGCTGAACTGCCTGGGTCACTATCCCATCTCTGCCATTCACTGGTTCTGTGACTATAACCGTTCTGGTTCTCTTTCCTCATCTAAACAATGGGGACAATTATGATGTTGACCTTTTAGGTTGTTGTATTACATGAATTATGTGAAATACTTAGAACAGTGCCTGATGTATTGTAAGTGCTGAGCAAGTTTAGATAATAATGCCCCCCACCCTTTTAGTCCAAAATTGAATTAAGCTTTATAGCTCCTTTAAAGTAGTACTGGGAAACTAACTATCTCTTATTTGGGTTGACAAAAGTCATCTATAAGTAATCTTGATATCATTACCTACTATCATTCTCAGTCACCGAGAAATGATAATAGAGTTTGGGAGTCACGAGACTTGAGTTACATTGTGTCATTGAAGTATATCATAAGCAATTTGCTTCACTTTTCTAGTATTCTCCATTCCCTTACCTCAAAATAAGCTCAATATTATTCACCTTTCTGGTATCCTCTCATGGACTCTGACTTCTGTGCTTATCCTATAGAAGAAATTACTTATGGGCATGCTTCCATGTGTACACAAGCAAGGGTATCATTTTAGTATGCTCAGAATGTAAACACGTACATTTTGAGGTTCACTTGGAACACAGTCCAGGAGAGTGTTAGAAGGGCCATCTAGGCCAGCCATGGGGAAGCATCAGGTTTAGCTGCTGGAGCTCTCTAACTCCTGTCCTCCTTCCTGACAGCCACATTTATCTTACGAGTACAACCTAGAACTTGAATACATCACAAACAGTCCATTGTCCACAAGTGGCTATACGGAAGGCTGGGGCATTTAGGTTCTAGCTGGGTGGTCATTGCCCCATTTCACTTTTTTTCTATAATATAAGAAGAGGAGAATTACTATTGAGGGAGGGACAATTGGCAGTTTCTGCCCACATTGATATTGTTAAATATCTTCTAGGGCTTTGGAAACGCCAGTGAATCTCAGTGTCATCTCTGTAGCAGAATATAATTGGAAGGCCAGGAAGTATCTGGGAAAGAAGTGAAAATGAACTTTCCCTGTCTTTCCACATAACCCACACTTACTCTGACAATCACACCCACTCTATCACTGAAGGCAATATTTAGAAATATTCGTGTTGGTTTTCTTTTTTCTTTCTTTTTTTTTTTTTTTTTTTTTTACATTTATTGGGGTGACATTGAATAATAAGATCATATAGGTTTCAAGTGTACATTTCTATGGTACGTAATCTGTATATTGCATTATGTGCCCACCACCCAAAGTCAAATCATTTTCTATCGCCATATACTTGGCCCCTTTTACCATTTACTAACCCCTTCCCTCTGGTAACCATCACACTGTTGCCTGTGTCTATGAGTTTCAGTTTTATATCCCACATATAAGTGAAATTATATAGGTCTTAGCTTTTTGTGACTGACTTATTTCGCTTAGCATGATATTCTCAAGGTCCATCCATGTTGTTGCAAATGGCAGTATTTCATCTTTACTTATGACTGAGTAGCATTCCACATCTTCTTTATCCAATCCTCTAAGGACACTTTGATTGTCTCCATGTCTTGGCCACTGTGAATAATGGTGCAATAAACATAGGAGTAGTGCATATATCTTTGCAAATAAATGCTTTCAAGTTTTTCAGGTAGATACTTAGGAGAGGGATTGCTGGGTCATATGGAACTCTATTCTTAATTTTTTGAGGAATCACCATACTATTTTCCATAGTGGCTGTACCAGTTTACATTCCCACCAGCAGTGAATGAGGGTTTCTTTTTCTTCACAACCTCTCCAACACTTGTTATTAACTGCCTTGTTGATAGTAGCCATTCTAATAGGTGTGACGTGGTCTCTCATTGTAATTTTGATTTGCATCTCCCTAATAGCTAGTGAAGTTGAACATCTTTTCACATATCTGTTCACGATTTGTATATCTTCTTTGGAGAGGTGTCTGTTCAGGTTCTCTGCCCATTTTCTAATTGGATTGAATTGTTTGTTCGGTGTTGAGTTGTATGTTTCTTTATATATTTGAGATATTAACCCTTGTAGGAACTGTCATTTGCAAATATCATCCCATTCGGATGGTACCCTTTTAGTTTTGTTTTCAGTTTCTTTTGCTGTACAGACACATTTTAGTTTGCTATAGTCCCATTCATTTATTTTTGTCTTTTCTTCCCTTGCCTTTGGGATCAAATTCATCAAACTTTCTCTATGACCAAGGTCCGTAAGTTTAGAATCTGCATTTTCTTCTGTGTAACTTTTGTTTCTGATAAAATGCTGAAGACTCTCTTTGATGCTGCTGTCCCCAACTTTTAAGATATTCTCTTAGCTTGTTCTGCCCTGCATTTCTTCCTGAAGTCACTGTGACCAAGGTGGAGGGCCTATCATCTCTGAAAGACAGGCCCACCTGTGTCAGGTAGTCATTATCTTTGCAGGCCAGAGCTAGTCTCTAAATTGTCAACATAAATCATTGTTTTTTAGGTCTCATTATATTGGGTAAAAACTTTAGCTATGCCAGAGAAATAATTACATGTTGGCCAACAAACTCTCCACCAGATACTCATCCTTGTCACATAAGGTGAGCGGGACTCTGAGTCCTCTGTCACGGGGAGACAAAGACAGTGACCAATAGGGTAGAATCACAAGGGGACATTTGTCACTTGGCAGAGATGTACTTGGAAAAGTACCCAAAGACAAAGATTTTTTTTTTACTTGACCAAGGCCAGCCTTGCTGGTTAGTGTATTTCTGTAGGATTTCATCTCTCAGATAAAAAAAAAACATTTTTCTCTGGGATATACTGCCTTTTCTATATTATATTTGTTTGCCTGGTGAGTATACCAGTTTTTTTACATCATCACTGACCCCTTTGAAAGCATTTGAGAACAACTATTCAGAGCAGGGACACTTGAGGAAGATCTTCTGGGTGTCCATCTTGTCTCTGCCACCTACATGCTTTGTGACCTTGGACAATAACTCAACTTCTGTCACCTCTCTAAATTCATTTTATGCAAAAAATGTAATAGCTGACATTCATTGTTTATTATGAACAAGCATAGTCCTAAGAACTCTTCCTATACGTTCTCATTGACTTTCACAAGTATCCCCCAGCAAGAGAAGAGCTTGTGCTTTGAGGTCAGCCGGGCCTAGGTTCAAGTCCTGGCCCTGGCTCTGCCTCCTACCAGGTAGTTATCTTGACCAAGTGACTTAGTTTCTCCAACAGTTGGTTTCCCAAATTTAAAATAAAGATAACTATATATCTTTAGTACACACACACATATATATATCTGTATCTATCACTATATATAGAGATAGCTATAGATATAGATATATAGATATAGATATATAACCTAAATATATATCTATTACCTAAAAGTGCATAGGGCATAATAAGAACTCGAAAACATTAGTCATTTCCCTATGTTTCTCCTGTTTCGAGGATCTTTGATGAGTTGAGAGCACTCTGATAATGTGAGGTGCAATGTGCTTGTGGGCCAGTGGCAATGAATGTAAAGCAGCGATTCTGGAGGTGAGCTCCCAGCTGAGACTCAGACTATCCATGTGCTAAATGACCTAATGATCACTACAGCTCTCTGCTTCTCATGTTCTGTAATATCTCAAGAAGAGACATAGCACAGGTACTTTGTAAACTTTGCTTATTTTTAGACAAAGCTATGGCAAATACTAGGATGACTGTTTCAAAACAAAACAACTTCAGAATAATTCCAAACTAGATAAAACCAAGAAATATATAACTTGGTCTTAAATTGCTCAATGCGACTAAATTGAAGATAGTCTTCAAATTTCCCCCAAGTAGTCATATTACAAGATGAGAAATTCTATCCTTAGAAGAAATTGCTTCAAAGTATGCTAAATAAATGCCTTATAAAGCAACTTAAAGGAAGGTTTTACAAATCATTATAATAAATTTTAAAGAAGAAGTAATAATAAACAGTTGTAACAGCTCTCTTAATTTCCTTGTTACATGGTCTTTGTTTTTTGAGTAAAGGGAATAAATATGGATTCATACCATGTGTATTCTAGGTGTGAAGTTAATTGTTTCCAGTTCCATTTTAGCCAAAGGAACTTTACATTATGTAAGTCTCTCTCTCTCCCCCGCCCCTCTCTCTCTGAGTGTGTGTAGACTGGGAAGAGATGCCTATTTCTCTCAAAAGACTAGTATCAAACAATATGCACAGAGAATAAAAACTTAAACTAGTATTGCATACTAGTTCTATGTCTGTTATTTATATTACATTATATGTTGTTTCTCAAGTAGATGTGGGCGAATATCTTCCATCTGACAGTAGGGACTGAGACCCATTTGATTTTTATTATACCCCTTAAGACAAATTCATAGGGTTTTCTTAAACTAACAATGATCACAATAGAAGCTCTGATTTTAACATATGTATATGTGCATCATTCTTATTCAAATTTCCCCAGGTATTTCTAGCATTTCTTGGAACACCTGGCTTATGGAGTGGATTTGTTTGCCACAGAGTTGAAGTAGTAAGTTTCATGAACACTACACAATGCATTATATTAGTGGTTCTGTCTGAGGTGGAGCAACCTCCCATCTCATGTCACCACATTTCTGATTTTGTATGTTGATGGCAGCTAGCTTATGATGGGAATAATGCCCTGTGGGCTTTCTGATGCTGTGCATATAATTCCCTGAGACTGGCCAGGTGGATGTTCTTCCAGGATCTTTGCTGTGAGATTACATGGCTGCTTTTGCTGTATATGGATTGGCATTGACTATGTTCAAGTCACTACCTCAAGAGATTACTAAACTCACACCAATTTGTAAGGGAAGAGGCACTGGTTTCTCTTCCTTGGTGGTTGTCATATCTCCTCTCCTCTCTACCACTCCAGCCCTCTAAAGCAGATCAGACCACCTGCATCCTCTAAAGGCCTATTTTCCTCCTGAGTCTAAAGAATTATCTTTTTCCATAGCCTCCCCACCATGTGTTTGAAGTTTTTGTTTGTTGGTTGGTTGGTAATCTATCAAAGTATCTTCTGATAGAAGCTAAAATCCTAGTTGATGTCACAGAAAATTATTAGCATGTTATACCTTTCATAATCATTTCAGTTTTTCAAAAATTATTTGTTTATATTTTTATGTTTGACTCTAATGCTGTCTTAGCGCCAGTAAGACATTCTGAATTTTTCCCCCATTGCTTTTTAGAGAGTGGAATGGAAAGAGAGAGAGAAAGAGAAAGATCACCGTGGGAGAGACACATTGATTGGTTGCCTCCCATGTAGGCCTGGCCCGGGATCAAACCGCATGCAACCCAGATAGGCACCCTTGACCTGGAATCAAACCCGTGACCTTTCGGTGTGTGGGCAGACGCTCCAATCCCTGAGCCACACCTGCTAGGGCAAGGCAGTCTGCATTTATTACAGGCACTGATTTCTTTTAGTGAATTTTTTCAATGGAAAGAATTTTTCCAGTGGAAAGCTTGGTTGAGATTTTCCTCATAGTAATAGTTATAATCAAGGCATATGGTCTATACAAATAAGAAATAATTGTATTTCACATAATATTCAAATTATAAATCTTTTTTTAAAGAGCTAATAAATTTCACAAATTATATACCTTCTTCAGCTCCTGATGGCATTTATACCAGCAGCTATACTTGTTCTGCTGGAAGGTACTAGACCAGGCAGTTGTTTGTGTCTGGCATGCCTTTCTGATTGGTGGATCCGGGTATCTGGATGACCACAGAGTGTCATTTATTAAACATTTTGAATATCACCCCTGAGTGAACATAAATGAGGCCTTTTCACTCTGCATACTCATGAGGTCTAATTTTTCTTTAGTGGTTCAACTTAACCACTGTTGTATGTTGAGATGTATACATCCTTCATCTCAATGCTTTTGGCTGACCTCTCTAAGGGCGCAGGTGTGTCTGCTCTGTGTCCTTAGAACACAGAGAACATTAGTCAGAGTTGTGGACAGGAGATCTTTTTCTCCATGAAGCTATCTCTGTTTAATCTCAGTATGTCATGCCATCTCACTTTCGTACTTTTTCTAAGGCCATCTCCTCCTGCAGAAACAGGTAACATCCCACCATAAAGGTTGTAGAGCAGATAGGAAGACAGATGCATGAACATACATTTAATTATAATAGAGTGATGTATGTCACACACAATTACATGGACATTTGCCACGGGGAACATCAAGTGGACTTGGGTTGCTGGAGTTTGGGCATGGGGTGAGTTTGCATAGGGATCTAGGGGGTAAATGCCATTTGATGACATCTGAACATGTTCTTGCAAGCATTAAAGAGACTCTGGGGGGTTTTAGGCAAAAAGACTTATGATTGGATTTTCATTTGAAGAATATAAACTGTGACAGTAATGTGGAGAATGGATTGAAGTAGAGGCCAAGTTTGGAATATAGAAGATTAGTTGTTAGGCTGTGAAACATGAAACAGAGTAAGACCCAAATTAAAGCGGTGGCATGGAAACAGATTTTGCATGCTGAATCAAATTAGCTTGGTGATGTAGAATGGAGCAGCAAAGGGAAAAGCGATCAAGACGGCTGCCATGTCACTAGGTAGATAGATAATGGTGTTATACTATGATAATGGCAGGAGGATCAGATTTGCCCTAGGGTGGGGTGTGGGGCAGGAGGGGGTTCAAGCTCCTCCTTGAAGCCTTTCTTGATTGACCCAGCCACAAGGGCTCTCTCCCTCTTTGAGATTTGAAAGCTCTGAGAGACTGTATAATCAAGATAATCAAAGAAAAATTTAATGGGAAAATTAAGGAACAATGTAAGCCTCTTTCTCCATCCCCTTTGCACTAGAAACTGTCATATTCCTAAACAGTCATGAACAATGGGATGTCCACACCCCTGGCATGGACAATAAGGGGTACATTTTTTGTACAGAATTTAAAAACAAATAAAACTTGGTCTACTTTTAATTATCACCATGTACCAGCAATTCTAAACTATATCAACAATAAAATATTCCTCCCCCTAAAAATAATTTTGGTTTAAAGTTCTAAATAATTACTGTGGTTACTGCTGTGTTTTAATATGTATGCAAGCTTTGAATTAGCACTTCGTTAGTATTTCCCCCTTTGATAACTGTTGCATTCTACATGAAAATGAACTCAGAGAACTTCCCAGTTATAGAGTTGGCCCTGGATATATACAGATTCAGGTACATTTAAAGAGTCAATTCATAATGCCCAGAATCACTCAAGCTTGCTCCAGACCTAGTTTGTATCTCTAGTCCCTGGGGTTCTCTACATGCCTGAATTTAAACAATAGATATAAAATACACAATAATACCACAGTGATTATGGAGACAAAGAAACAAAATGTGAGAGGTTTTATTTCTCTCATTCTATGCAACCATTTTGAATATTTATTTGTTTAAATTTCAAACAGTAAAACTGTACATACTGTGAGGTACAATTTCATGTATGAACTAAAGCTCATTCATGCATGAAATGTTTTCTTGATTAATATTTTTTACAATTGAAAATGTATTCTCTTTAAAATTAAAAAATGAATCAATAAAAAAAAACCTTTACATTTGTGGTACAATTTAGTAATTATCTAAATTTGATCTTTTGTAGAATTTCAGTTTTTAATAAAATTCACTTATTAGTTACTGGAAAATCATTTATATAAACTAATATGTTAGGCTATAACTAAAGGATCAAAGTTCACACTATTTAGGTAGATAAAAAATTATTAAGTAGCTGTGCATTTTTACTTTCTTAAATTCTAATATTATTTATCAAACATCTTTTAACTTCCATGGTTTTACATACAAAGTTCAATAGAGAAATACTTACTGGCTGTGTGTCTTTTCCTTCCATTTTATTATTTGTTTCATTTCATGGTTATTTCTGAAAACGTTTCCATACAGAAGAGGGGATTGTTAAAAATGCACTCTGGGCATCAAATATGCCAGGTACAGCCTAGTCAAGGGATCTACACACTGTAATAATACCATAGTGGTTTTCATGAGAATTTTTAAAATGACAAGCTTCCTAAACCTATAACGACTTGGAAAAGGATACTGAGTCATTTAATGGCCTGGGAATGGTAGAGGTTTCATTCTTTTAGGTATTTAAATTATTTTTAGCATTGAGAATCTCCTACCATTAAACATGAATGTGTGAGAAAAACAGCAGGAGCAATAACAGCAGGAACAACCATACCTGATGTTGGCCAGTAAACCTCAGCCACAAGCAAAGGTGATCTCCATCTCCAGAAAAGCTTTTGTTTTGACAAGACAAACCCTGTGGGGATAGTTTTGGATGTCCTGAGTATCATAAGATGGATATGCACAAATCAGGACATGCAGCAAAGAAATGTCAACATGCTTGTCAGGTGGAACATGGGAAGTGTGCCATTTAGCTTAGTGCATCATTCCTGCACTACAAACATTACTTTTAGTTTCAGAGACATGGGGAATATAATACTTCTTTGTACAAAGAGGGAGTGTTCTTAATGGCTTTTAGAGCCTGCTGGCAAGCCTGCATTTATCCATTTATTCCTCCATTCAAGAAAAGTTCCTATGCTAGGCAATGTGGCAATCAATGATCCCCATTCTGCTAATAAGAATATGCAGGAACTGCAGAGATGTTTTCCATAAGCCCATTGCAAGTCAGGGATGTGGTCAGGACGAACAGCTCGCCCTCTTGTCCACTTTGTGTACTCCTCCAGAGCATAGAGTCAGAGAATGCTAGAACCACAACGGATGATCAACTGTGCTACTAGCAGTGGGTGACAGCTCAATGGCTAAATGAAAGGTAATATAGCAGAAAGTGAGACTTAGGAGTAATTTTGTAGTGTCGGTCACACACTCAGAGAGGTGAAGTTGTACTTGTATTTTTGTGTAGCAGAAGGTGGTGAGTAATAATTTTCTTCTTTTTGCAGTCCATTCCTTTCATTTTATTTTAAAGAAAAGGAGTGCCAGTGAGACTACGTGGCTTTCTCAATATCAGACAATGTGTCAACCTTTGAACAACTACGTTCAAATGAATATTCTAATTTTTAGCTATCTCTGTGACCTTTATAAATATCCCAAAATAATCAAGCTCTGTATTTTCTCATGGTTGATAAGCAAAATTTAAACTTCTCCCACTTAATGCTTATTCCGTTTATCCTGAAACAATTAGTGGTCTCTATGTCACTGTTTCAGAAAACCATGATCAAAGTGTGCATCTATTCATGAATCTGCCATGAGATTCCTGGCCTCTCTGCCTTTGCCCTTTCATTTCCTCAGTTTTAAAATACCTCCCATGCCTATTCACTGCTCTAATTACCAAAGAGCTACTCATTCACTAAGGTTCAGCTCAAACACAACCTTTCCATAAGCTTTGTCCCAATAGCCCCAACTGAAGTGAATCCTCCACACACCCACGTGTTATTTTGTCCTCCCATTGGTCAATTGCCTTTATTTTCCACCGGAGGGCAAGCCCCATGATGGCAGGTACCATGTCTTATTTATTTCTACAAGATCACTCTGAACCTTACTTTCAGCCCAGGTAAGCTTGAAGAAAAAAAGAATGGTAGATAGTAAATTTATTTCAGAAAAGAGACCTTGTTGTTAATTCATCTTGTCTCACCAATTAAATGGTAAGTTCCTTGAGGGAAGAAAGTCTTTGTCGCCCTGGCCCTGGTGGGGAGGGTCAGTTGGTTGGAGCATCATTCCCTGCACCAGTAACTTGCGGGTTCTATTCCCCGTCAGCGCCCATACCTAGGTTTCTGGATCCATTCCCAGTTGAGGCACATATGGGAGGCAACCGATGGATGTTTCTCACAACAATGTTTCTCTCCCTCTCTCTTTCTCCTTTCCTCTCTCTCTAAAATCAATTAAAAAATATATCCTTGGATGAGGATTAAAAAAAGAAAGAAAAAAAAAGAATGTCTTTGTCTATAACCATCGTGTGGTTTTTCACAATGCTGGCACAGAGTTATAGACTCCATAAACTATGGTTGACTTATGCAAGTAAATGAAAAGGGAAGTTAGGAAGCTGAGAATGCCCATTACCTTTAGGGGGAGCATTGGACTTCTGGAAACAAAGGTTTCACTTGAACTTTCTGCCTCTGCCTCCTTGCTTTTTTGTCACAAGTCTAACCACATCTAGGTCACAACTTCCTTCTGGTAAATTATCCTGCCCTTTCTCTTCAGTTTTTTGAAAACCTCATTTTTATAACTTCACTTTTAATTTACTTTCACTTTTATTCTGAATTTTTGGAAGCAACTGAATTGCAAAGTCTTAATGTGAACTTACTTGAGGTCTCAGAACAGTTATACATATATAAATATTCAGAGGTCCTAAACGTTCTTTGTAGGTCTCTTGTCTGATTCATGGAAATCCAATTAGGTGATACTTATTCTGAGCAAGGATTGAGGATAGGTGAGCAGAATTATAGTGACAGGTTTATCGGATGTTAGGAAATAGCTAAAAATGAGCATATATTTTTACCATGCTGCCAAGGATATAGAGAGAAAATGGAACATTATGCTAGGTGGAGCAGTATGGGAGATGCAGGGCCATAATAACATATATCAGCGATTTTCAACCTTTTTTATCTCATGGCACACCAGATTCTGTGGCACACCAATATATTTTTTGCTGATATGACAAAAAAAATAGGTATAATTTTGATTCATTCACAATGGACAGCTCTTGTGCTGACTATTGTCATTTTTTTGGACAATGTAAGGTCCATGCCTCTGACTAAATAGTCAGGTATTGCATGTTTTAAAAATTGCAGTCCACCAGTGTACCTGCCATGGCACAGCGGTTGAAAATCACTGACATATATTATTTTTGTTGTGAGGATTAAATGAGTTAAAATATTTATGTTTTAAACCACCCCTGGAATATAATAAGTAATTGACCAAAAAAATGCTATTATTTTTTGCTACCTATTAAAATAGATATAAAATAAAATAAGTAAAAAATAGAATAAAGCATAATTTTATAATAAATATATTTTGGAAATTTAGGAAATTATTTACTTGTTTTTTTTCAACAAACATTTATTATGTGCTTACCATGTGCCAGACACTCTGCCCGTGAGGGTTAATTACTGGAAAATGTTATCTCAAAAATGTATAGAATTGTGCTTGAGAAATCTTTGGCAGAAACTGGTGATTTGGCAAATATCTGGTCCTTCCAGAACAGATTTGATTTTAATTTTGTTTTCATCCTTCAGGAGAAAAATCGTGTAATACACAACTTCGTGTTAAGAGAGATTCCAAGCAGAACGTCTTTGCGGGGGATCAATTTCAACTGGAATGCCCTGTGGTATACTGTGCCGGCAGACCGAACGTGACCTGGTGCAAGTTAGAAAGAAATCACTGTTTACCTCTTGGAGATAGACATCAAGGGAAATGGAAAGAGAGAGATAAGCTTTTGTATTTTATTCTGTATTTTGATCAAGCATTGACTAGTGACAATGGATCATACCGCTGTTCCGTGAATGTTTCGTCTGGACTCATTGAAAGTCATGCAATATTTGTTAATGTGACAGGTGAGTTCTAGACACTGAGACTATCTAATGTTTTTCTCATTTGTTTCAAGGAAAAGGAGAACCCAGGTTCTCAAGTAATTATGTTAGACACTGAATTTGTATAAAACATTAGATCACTGCCACACCTCACAGACTGTAATGGGTTGCACATGCGTGTGTATGTGTGTCTTGGGGTGAGTGAATTAGAGAGGGTAGAAACAATGCAATAAAATTTTTTATTTTTACCTTAAAGGGGAATAAAAGTTATTTCATAAATCCAAATGTAGATCACTGAAATGTGGGGAAAATTACAAAGTGAATACCAATAGTAGTAGACAGCTTTCTATTCCCTGTCCTTGTTTTTTTTTTTTTTTTTTCCTTCCATTTTTCTGTCCTTGACTTTTACTGATAATAATTCCTTAAAGTTATGTTAATAGTTTATAGTTTGCACAGAGGGCAAACAGCACACAACCTGACTCCCTGATAAGTTTTGAGACTATTTATGGACTTAACTGTCTCCCCAAACTCTCTCCAGAGGACCTCAATAGGCTCAAACTAGGTTGATGTTAAGTTAGGCAAAACCAAGCTGAATGGAACATGGAAAATAAAAAAGAAAACTGGGGGGCAGTAAAAAAAATATTTGGTTTCTAAAAGTCTCACAGCTAATATCTACTTACTGGTGAAAGACAAAGCTTTTCCCCTAAGAAGGGGAACAAGACAAGGCTGTATGCTTCTATTCAACATTGAACTGAAAGTTCTAGCCATAGCAACTAGGCAAGAAAAAAGAAATAAAAACATTCAAATTGTAAAGAAAGAAATAAAAATATATTTTCACAATGACACGATCTTACATAGAGAAAATTTTTTTAAATCCTCAAAAACTACTAGAGCTAATAAATGACCTTGAAAATTATTGCAAAAGAGAAAATTTAGAAAGGTATAGTATAGTGGTAGCATGTCTGAAATTTACATGTGGTCTCAAACAATTACTTCTATGGATGCCATTCATTTAACTGCTTACATTTTGTGTGGGTTTTTAATTAATTTTTATTTTATACACATACTTTGGAGTCAGTTTTTAAATTCCTTTATTAGTCCAGTGAAAGAATCCACTTAAATCCCACTGAAATTTTTAACATCACTAAAAAGTTTTTAAAGCAGGCCCTTGAGGGAATGCACAGTGTTCTGGCTAGCGGCAACCCTGTACTATGAAACACAGAATTGTAGAATACAATTATGGCAGAGTTAGAGACTCTGCTTTTGGAAATTTGGCGTTCAACTCAATGCTAGTTGCCTATGATCATCCATGCACTGGTTTATAAACCTCTCTAGAATGGAGGCTGTGTCTCAAACATCTTTGCTTCTCTACAAATAGTACAGTGTCTGGCACATAGTGGGTGGCTCAATAAAGATTTCCTTGTAAATGAATTAAATAACATACTCTATGCTAAGGGAAAAAATTGTCTTTAACATCCCGGAGAAGCCTATATTAAGGATATATGAAATGAATGCTTTCTGGAGAGAATTGAACTATTAATTCCCATAATAAGATAAAACACTATATTTTTAAAGAAGTGGGACTTTTTTAACTGGCAACATAAATATTAAAAATAAGCAAATCTTGCCAAAATGTTACTTCTAGGCTGATATTAATTATGCTATTAAATATAAAATAATTAAATTCTACTAGATAATTTATATAATGTATATTACTGTCATGTATAACAAAATTAAATATAGTGACATTGAGTCCACCTCCCTTGGAAGAGTCTTTCATCATGGGGACCAATCCACTTCTGTACAAGAGAGAGAAATTTAGCTAAATGTCTATTCCATATTTGGGTCATTCCTTGACCACTCAAGTGGAGGCTAAAATTAGGATAAATAATCTGTCTCTTTTGTGGAGGACAGGGCCCAACTGCAAGGAAAAGTGAGTCAGCATCCCCTCTTAAACCCAGCGCCCTGAGGGGATGTACTTATTAGGCTCAGACTGGGACAAAGAATACGAAGGATGAAGTGGAATGAAGGAAAGTTGAAGAGCTCAGTTGGAGACATTAAGGGACTTTTACATTTATCTTTGAAGGTGTCTACTCTCCTAATTTCCTATTCTCCTTCCTTTCTTATCACCTCCTTCATTATCACTCTGTTAATTAATACTCCTAACCCCCACTGGGACTTTTCTCTGGCCTTCTACTTTTGTCTGTCAACAACCTTCCACTTTGTGAGGTGTTGCCTCCTACAGCTTCTGTGAGTATATCAGACCTTCATTATCTTCCTTCTAAATGATTTCAGTGAATTCTGTGGATTCCTTGTCTTTAGTAGTTTCCCATTTTTTATCATTTCAGTCAAAAATCTTCTTGATAAACTTAATTTTTCTGATAAACTTCTTTCATAATGCCAGTCTTTTATTGAGTCCTCTGCACTTGTGATATTGGGCTCAGCACTTATGATATTGGGCTCACCAGCATTCAAGGCCCTCCACAGTCCATCCCCACCCATCTTTCTGGATTGTTTCTGGATCCCATAAAGAAACTCTCACCTCCAGCCTCCTCCAACCTAACAGCCCTACTTGCCACTGCCATGTCTTCACCATGGTCCTTCCAATGCTGCTGTCACCACCCATGGGGCACCCATTCATCTGCCTCTATCCATCAAATTCCACCTCTCCTGTCAAGCCCAGCTCATTTCCTGAGTTCTTAATGAAGACTTTCACCTCTGGGGAAGTGATTTCTCTTTTCTAGCCATTTTTATGCTATTGAAGGTCTGTGCTTTTCAATGATCACACACTCCCTTGTACTAAAGTAATGTGTGGATACATCTTTTTTCCATCAAGGATTATACTGTCCTGGGAAGCAGGAACTGTGTCATAGTTCTCTGGGTCATCTCTGCTTCCTTGAAAAGTCAAATAAATTATGTAAGAATTGGCTTTTAACTGGGTGGAATTTTCCTTTCATGAAGTTATAAAAACAAACAACAGGAAAAGAGCCAAAGAAAAATTCCTTTTCTTCTATACCTGAAAGTATTCAGTAGACTAAGTACAAGGTGAGGAGAAAATATGCTCTGAAATTATATTTGAGAATCATGCTTTTTGTACATACATTTTGGAGGTATTACGAAAAAAATTTTCATTTCCTCCCCTTAAAATATCTTTCTTGGGGGGTATTAGTAATTTTGTCTTTTTGTTTGTTTGTTTGTTTGTTTTTAAAGATTTGTTGAATTTATTAGGGTGACATTGGTTAATAAAATCATATAGGTAAATAATGCTGCAATGAACATAAGGGTGCATATATTCTTTTGAATCAGTGTTTCGGGTTTCTCCAGATATATTCCCAGAAGTGGAATGGCTAGTTCATAAGGCCGTTTCAATTTTAATTTTTTGAGGTAACCCCATATTGCTTTCCACAGTGGCTGCACCAATCTGCATTCTCACCAATAGTGCACGAGGTTTCCCTTTGCTCCACATCTTCGCCAACATTGTTGTTTGTTGATTTATTGTTTCTCATTTGCTTTTTATGTTCATGTTAAGAATTGGTCTATGTAAGAACAGGGATGTGATAAAGTGGGGGCTTGGACACTCTTTGGAAAGCAATGTTTTTCCAGAATCAACAAATGCACTTTGCAGAGCAAAGTCCCAGAGGAAAAGTTGGCAGAGCTGGGAAATAGTTACTGGAACATACAATGGCCTGCAGTTCCATCCTCCCCAATCTGCCCTTAGTCAGTTCCAGATTAGGAATTTTGCAAAGACAAGTGATCATTGTCTTAATGGGAAAGTAGGGATGGAATGAATAGGCAGGAAGTGAGAGGCACAATCTTTTTTCAAAATAAGTGCTCAGCATGTCATCAAAAGCATTCTTTCCTTGTGGCTTTCCATAACTCACTTGGAATACCTGCTGAATGTGTGTATTGTTATTCTCAGTACCAGCTGTCATTCTGGCTGTAGCATGTCCTTAAGCTTAAGGAATGGAGAAGAGGAAATCAAAGCAGACAGATGAAGTTTGTGTTGTATTTACTGTCTTTCTTTCAGCCTCAAAATAAACCCAGGAATGTACTTTGTGTGCATGATCTCAAAGTTATCTACCAGTTATGCAAACTGCCTTTTGCTGGATTATTGGATTCTCTGTTAGTGTGCAAATGCAGGAGTCATCTCAGATACTAGCTCTGATTTTGGACATACATGATATATACCTGCCCAGATTCAATACTTACCTTGTTTTTCTATTTCAGAACGGGCTGAAAATAGTTCAAAACATCATCTAATAAGTAAGTATCAAATCAATCTAGTTAAATAAAATTAAGGGAGCTAGATTGTTTGATGGTTGGAGAAATAGTAAAAGTTGGATCTTTTTAATTGAGTGGATTTGTTTGTAGTAGGTTATCTGTTGTGAGAACCTTCGTTTTTATTCCTATCCATACCCCTCCCCCAGAGAGCTGTGTTTGCAGCTGCAGTTTGAATAATGCAACATTTGTTACCACTCTGAATTTCCAAACTACTTGATACCCAGTTTTAGTATCTCCTATACCCCAACACCAAGCACATGGGGAAGCTTATCTACAACTATATTAATGTATTTAGAAATAAAATTTTCTTGCACAAAAAGTGAACACAAGTACAAAATTAAAGATGTGTGATACATTCTGATACTTTTTATTCTGTAATGTTTCCTTTTTTAAATGTTATTTGTGATCAATTAAATTATTTCATGAATCAAAAATAAGTTGCAACCTATCATGGACAAACAGGACCTTAATGCATGTTAATATTCATCAAAAGTAATGAGCACCAGCTGTGTACCCAGCAAATCATATTTGAAGATATCAAAGATATCTGGAGATACCAAAAGTGTTTGGTATTTGGAGATATCAAAGAGTTATGAGACAATGAAAAGGCCTTGTGTTGAAGGAACTTGAATTTAGTATCAGAAAGATGTTGGCTTGAGTCCCCAGTGCCATTTGGTATCTGTCTGACCTAGGGTAAGACTTAGAACAATAATACTCTTCTCAAGGCATGGGACTAGATAAAAATAATGGCTTTATTACTTTTCTTAAGTTATAAATATGAGAGTTAAATAAGACAATGTCAATGAAAGGGCTTGGTGAAGTTGTTTCTGAGAGCTTTGTGGATATTGTTTTACAGGAGATTAACCCTAGCAGAATTAAAAAAAAAAAAAAAGTTGTTGCAAAAAAATAAATTGTAACCCAGAGCCACCAAAATATGATCAGCAATGTAGCAAGAAGTGGGCAAGAGTTCTGAGGCGTGGGGTTCTTGGGGAAGGGTTACTGGAGGGGAAATGGAGGCATCTTCTTCATTCAAATTCTAATGAGTCAGATTTCCTAAGTCTTCATCACTGACTAACATTTCAGATTCAACCAGTGCTTCGGGACCATCTTCCAGGAACGAGGTGGAGGACAGACAATTGATCCTTTACAGTTTGCTTCCTTTGGGAGGATTGCCTCTACTCGTTACCTGTTTCTACCTATTCTGCTGCCTGAGAAAGCATCAAGGTGGGTTGCACCTTCCCTCTGCTGCTCTGTGCCACACATTTGGTGTTCATTTACTAGGACTGACATATTTTTAGTTCGTTCCTGTTTTCTTTCTCAATGTTTTGCAATAAACCATGGATAATGATTTTCTGGGGACAACTAATCCTTCCACCAAAAAGCCGCATGTATTAACTTGGGTTCCCTTTAGTCATGCACACCACAGCACAGTGCTCCAGCCAAGGGTTGTGGTGAGGAGGGAACACTGCTGAAATTTACTTGTTCTGCTTGCATCAATCTTCAGAGAAGCTCTTTTAAAATTTCAGGGTGTTGAAAGAGAGATTAAAATAACCTCTCTGTGTCTGATTTGAATGCCTTTGTTCCATTCTCTTTTTCACAGCCACACCCTGCCATGCCAGTCACACATACCCTTGTCTACATGAGGACTCACTGTCCTCAGAGAAAATTCAGATGCTTGCACTTTCTGTGGCCATTACAAACACATGCTTGAACTGAATCCTCACTCAACAACAACAATAATAATGTGGGTTTTGCATGATGGAAGAGGTGTGACCTTTTTAAAACAATTTCTTTTTGCTTTTGTAAGAATCTCCTCAGTGTCATGAGGGTAATATTAAACACACAAGAGACAGATGTATGGAGACTTCTGGTCTAGCTCCGGTCTGAACCACTTCCATTCTCTCTCTCTCCTTTTATCCACTCTGCCATCTCCTCCCCTGCCTCTTTCCACAACAGCAGCCACAGTGTAACTATAGAAACTACACTAGACAAAGAAACCGTTATTTCTGCCATAAGAGAAATCTTTGTCTGGGAAAAAGTGCTTCTGGTGTTTTGTGGTGAGGACTTCCGGAGCCCAGAACCTTCTCGGAATCCTGAGGGAGTCTTCTGTAACCCCAACTCCACATTTGTAACTCCAAGGATCTTTCCGTGGTCCCTTTCCAAGCTTCACCTCCTTTTCTGAGGCTGTTGGAACTTCTCTTAGATCTTCAGGAAAAGACTCAGGATAAACCCTTTGACTTACCACATCCAACATGAACTAGGCAGTAGGAGATCCTGGTTATGCAGGTGACCGGACAGCAGTGTGTCTGGCACTGAGTATGGAATGTCCTCAAACAAGGATTTCCAGCCTTTGAAGAGTGATGTACTTCTGCCCGGCCGGTGTGGTTCAGTGCTTGAGCATCAACCCATGCATTGAGAGGTCGCTGGTTTGATTCCTGGTCAGGGCACATGCCCAGATTGTGGGCCCGATCCCCAGTGGGGGGCGTGCAAGAGGCAGCCAATCGATGTTCTCTCTCATTGATGTTTCTCTCTCTCTCTCCCTCTCCCTTCCTTTCTCTCTAAAAATCAATAAAGAAAAAAAAAAGAGGGATGTACTAGATGCTGCCCCTTCCCCTAGAATGTGCCAAAGGGCTCTCTGGAGTGAGAAGTGAAGAAAATGGGTCAGCATGAGTTCACAAAAACTGAGTTATGTGTGCCATGCTAGTCACAACAAGTTAACAAGCCAAACAAACAAAAACGCTCTCTCTGGTATGCAAGTGGGTGGGCATGAGTGGAGGGGCATTCCACCTCTGCTCCAGGGACTGAAGTTCAACTTAGCAGTCTGATTCCAGAACCCATAGTCTTATAACAACCCTAATTTACAGGGATTTAGGGAAGAACTTTGTGTGGTCCTTGACTCCTTTTAGTTTCTTATTTTTCTTTTTGAATTCCAGGGGAACAAAAGAAGACTTCTGATACAACAGAAAGGGGAATTAACCTGGTATGTTCACTGTATCTGTTAAAACAAATGCAACCTATGTCATATGTTAATATTTATATATACACATTTTAATTTGAGTCTCTGTAACACTTACCATGGGCCAAGCACTGTTCTAAGTGCTGTGTATATTGACTTACTTTAAAAGTGTGTTTATTTTATGTCCACCTCCATTTGCAGCAGAGATTCTTCAGAATTAACAAGTCTCAGAATAAGCAGTTTCTCGGAAGAGCATGGGTGGCAGGGTAGGCTCAAAGTAGAAAAGTCAGAGACTGAACCATAAACCTCGGCTCTGCTCTGGGCCTGTTATGTGACTTCAGGCTATTCATTTATTTTCATAAAATACCTTAAAGTCCTTCTGGAAGACAGTTGAAAGTTAATGAAAGAATGAATCATAAATAACCTCATAAAAGGAGGTATGATTTCTTCATAAATCATACCAGCAGATAAAGAAGCATGACCACAGATCCAGCTAGTATGCTAAAGTCTCTCATAAGGTGTGTGGGCTCATCAAGGGAGAGGCCTCCCACGCAAAGGGAAGTTTGTTTTCCGACAGGTTCTTGGAGTGTAAACTTAGGCCTTCCTTTTGGGTTCAGTATTGTGCAAATATTGGAACTCAAAAAAGAATGCAAGCTGAGGTGATATATTTCTTTTTTTTTTATCCTCACCCAAGGACATTTTTGCATTTATTTTCAGATAGAGCGGGAGGGAGAGAGGGAGGAGGAGAGAGAGAGAGAGAAACATCGACATGAGAGAGACACATCGACTGGTTGCCACCCGTACAACCCCAATCGGGGCCAGGGACAAACTGCAACTGAGGTGCGTGCCCTTAGCGGGAACCGAACCCGGGACTCTCTGGTCCATGAGCCAACGCTCTAACCGCTGAGCCAAACTGGTCAGGGCCGAGGTAATATATTTCTGAAAATCTTTTATGAAGCTCTTTAGTTAAAAACAAATAGTGCCCTGGCCGGGTGGCTCAGTTAGTTGGAGCAGAGCGTCATCCCGTACACCAAAAGTTTGCTGGTTGGATTCCCAGTCAGGGTGGGTATGGGAGCAACCAATTGCTGTTTCTCATGTCGATGTTTCTCTCTCTCTAAAATTAATAAACATATCCTCAAGTGAGGGTTAAAAAATAAAGATAGAAATTATTTTAAAAATACTGTAGTCATGAATGAGGTACTACAAAGGAACTTGATATGTGTGCGTGTGTGTGAGTGTGTGTGTGTGTGAGTGTGTGTGTGTGTGAGTGTGTGTGTGTGTGTGTGTGTGTGAGAGAGAGAGAGAGTAAACCCAAGTAGAGATAAAGATGTAGTAACCTTGAAAGTTCCAAAAATGTCAGAGGCAACAATTCTATATATAATATTAAATGGCATTCAGTATTCCCCACCAGTGGCCTAATTTTAAATCAGACAAAATACATTCAGCTATTAAAACTTATGTTAAGTTTTTAGTAAGCATCAGTAGACGTCATTGTGATGGGTGCGAAAGTTTTGTTTCCTCGAGTAGGAATATTTTCTTAAGTATTATTTCCTGTCGCCCTGGCCAGTTTGGCTCAGCAGTTAGAGAGTCAGCCCACGGACCAAAGATTCTCGGGTTTGATTCTGGTCAAGGGCATGTACCTCGGTTGCGGTTTGGTCCCCTGCCCTGGTTGGGGTCGTGCGGAAAGCAACCAGTTGATGTGTCTCTCTCACATAGATGTTTCTCTCTCTCTCTCTCTCCCCTCCCACTCTGACTGAAGATAAATGAAAAAATATCCTCAGGTGAGGATTTAAAAAAATTATTTTCTTTCTTCCTATATTGAACAACAGTAACCTATATTCTGTTACAATCAGGTCTGAGAACTATGAAACCATTTAAGACAATAATCTAAATAATTTATGGTACAAGTAAAGCCCAGGTTGGTCAAAATGTAGTCATGTTTCTTCCTGTATAAGCTGGGCAAATTATTTATGATTTGAACTGAAATTCAAGAGGGGTTTTTCTGTGTGTGCAATTATTTGAGAATTTTTAAATTGAATTTGTTGGGGTGACATTGGTTAATAAAATTATATCGGTTTCAAGGGTACAATTCTATAATACATCATCTGTGTGTGTGTGTTCATCATCCAGAGTCAGGTTTCCTTCCATGGGAATTCTGTTTTAGGGTGTTTTTGTCTTTCACAGGAATTCACAGTTTTGCCCCATTTGATTTGTCAGTCAAACATTTCAAAAAATAATAGAAGAGATGCCATATTAGGTCTTTGAGACTGACTACAAATTTCTTAAGAAGGAACTTGTATGGGAACCACGGAGTAGAAGTCCAAAGCAGAGAAAGGAACTGGGAAACACATGGCAGACACATATAAAAGCCAAAGTTCTCATCTTATTCCAGAATGGTCCTTTGAGGGTATAAAAGTGCTTATATACTAAAAACCACTGAACTGTACAATGAAAAGAGTGAATTTTAAGGTACACAAAATGTGTATATCTCAACACATTTTTGAAGTGTGTGGTAAATGGAACATGCCATACAAATACTGAGTAAGAGAGCTGCTTCAGTGTTTGTCATCCGTCCCCACCCAAGCAGGGCTCACCAGCCTGTGGCACCTGCCCACTTGGATGAGGTGCCCACAGGGCAGGTCCAGCCACAGAGCACCGTGTTTTCTTTTACCCCATTCATTCCAACAGTTCTCCACGGAAATGAGCCATCTTTTGGGAAGAAGCCAGATAACTGAGCGGACACACACAGATTGAAAAATACAACAAGGATCTTGTTGCTGTATTGAAGATGTATGACTGTTTATTAGGTCACAGGATAGTCTTCTTCAGTGTTCCTCCAGAGTCCGTAAGCAGGCTCCTTTGAGTGGGGGTCACGTACTTTGCATCTGAGCCAAGAGACAGGGAAGTTTAAAGCAATCTCTAACCCTCTCAGTCATTCAGCCTCGGTGTCCGCTGCCTGAGCCAACGCCTCATCAGAAGGAGGCAGTGTTCTCAGCAGTTAGTAATACCTCGTCTCTCAGGATAGAGCCAGACATGCCTGTGTGGTGGACTCTGCTGAGGAGAAGTGGGCGTGCCACTGCCCACATCACAAACAGGAGGACCCCGAAGGGCCAGACAAGGCATGGACACTGTCACCTGGTATTTTAAAGCAGCTAGTCCAAACTTTAAGAACACACATGGGCAAAACTGAAATTTAAAAAGTTGAAATAACACAACATCTTCATTTTTACCAGTTGAGCCCCCTTGTGTAACGAAGAATGACAAATAACTGAAAAGAGTGAAAAACATCAAGACCCATTGCACTTTTAGTTTCCATAAGTTCACCTCTTTTACAGAGCTTTAGGATAGTTGACTCTATTTGGAAAATAGACTCTATTTGTAAGAATTTTCTTGTGATAGAAATAACAATTGAAATATTGTAGAACTTTTTCTAAGCTCCCACTCAGGAGACAGCTGATTGATGTTTCCTCGTCGTTTCTCTCTCCCTCTATCTTCCTCTCTCTCTAAAATATATGCCTTGGATAATTTATAATATTTATGCTTTCTGCCCCCTCAGAGAATATCTGTTCTGCTTTATCTTTAACGGTTTTATTCTAAACTGTGTTAATACTATTTATTATGTTGTAGGCTGCCTGAAGTTCCTGAGAAACATTTTGTGCTTTTCTCATAAATTTGGGTTCTGCTTTTCATCTTGAAGAGGGATTTAAAAGGGTTCTCTGGCCTCAAAAGGGACCAATAATAAAGCATAAAGTAACGATTTGAGAGGAACACAGTGGTCCTTAAGCCTTTCATCCTTTAAGATGTGAGAATCTGCTAAAAAAAATAAAAAATAAAATAAAATAAAAGGATGTCAACAACATACATGAGGAAAAGTTGATTATTTCTTTTCATGTATAAGGACTCAATTTAGCCTGCATTCATAGCTTGCTAATACATATGCACCATCACACTTTAAATGATCATTAAAGCACGTTTTTTTCTCTCTTACAGGTTGATGCTCCTCAGTCCTTTAGAAGTGAGCAAATTGAAGTGGGCGCCAGGCAAAATTCCCAAACACTGCCATCAGGAAATAAAGTTTATAATAATGACCCCTGGTTCAGGGTCCAGGAAGAGCCTGGGGTTTATTCTAACCCGTATCTGGAAGAAAACAAGCAGGGCATTGTTTATGCTTCGCTGAACCACTCCGTCATTGAAATGAACCCAAGACAGGCAACAAACGTGAAAGAAGCTCCTACAGAGTATGCAACCATATGTGTGAGGAGTTAAATCTGGTCCTGCTCCCACCAGTGATCACTGACTGATCGGCATGTCAATACCATTACCTGAGACCAACAGAATGTCAAATAACATTCCTTGACCTGAGAAGATTCACTTTAAGGAGGTTCATGTTGGAGCCTGGGTCTTAAGGGTCGGTAGGATGAGTGACTAAAATTTCTCCCAGAAAATTCTTTTGGAGCATTTTATATTATTGCCATGAACAGCAACGTCTCCTCTCCAAAACTAAGTAATATGATGCATAGCAGTGTAGTAGACCATTTAAACTTAGCTACATCTTACCCAACATATAAACTCAGTATTCTCTTTGGAGCTATCAGAAAGACATGTAGGGACGAGAGATATGTGTTATCCGGATCAGTTCACTACACACAGTTGAAAAAGAATGTCCCAAATTTAACTAACTAACCATAAATATGGTAATGATAGCATGTTTATTTCCAGTCAATAACAAGGAAATTTCCTCTGTCGATCTAATATTGAGGTTTCTCAAATGTAAAGGAGAAATAATTTTAGACTTGATAATATGAGAAAAGAATGAAAAATAATAACTTGTGCAATAAAGATGTGGAATATACCAACTTGATGTGGGCAGATGTTTCCCATACCTGAGAAACAAATACTTACATTCACCCTGCTAGACTACAAAGCAAATATCTGTGGTAATGGAGCAATTAATGTATGATGCATTTATAAACAATATGGTGATGCAGTGTTTGGGTTACATAGACTAATGTATAGGAGTTGACATAATGCTGCTGAATTAATATACCTGTGGGTGTCTGAATAAACATAAAAGTCCGTGAGAATAGTTATCACCAGGCAGGTGCATACTGATGACTTAAACTGGTTTATGTTGACATGATGTCAAATTAAAAGCACAATTAATGGAATGGAGCAAAGTCCAGACTATTTAGTTGGCCAGTACGGGTCAACATGTTTTCATTCACCACCTCTGTATCTTGCTGTTCTTCTTACTAAGGAATCAGGGCAAATCATACATAGTGAAGTAGTACAGTTTGATAACCATTTGTTTTAAAATATTGTGGTTGTGGCCACTTAAAAGTATAGCAAGAAGATATAATTTCAGTTTTCTGAATTTCCAGAGTACTTGAGTCTAATTATTTCAAAAATAGCCTGCAACTTTATTCAACAGTTTGAGGCTATTAGGGTTCTCAGGTGCTGCTACTAAATAATGCAACAGACCTCATACGACATGGACGGCAGAGGTTAGAATCCATTTGAACAAATACATGAGCTGCTGCACAAATGAGTGTGAAGGGTGTGTGTGTGATAGAGAATGTGTGAGCGCGTGTGTGTGTTTTAGTATCTAGAAGGAAGGGTGAGTGACTTAGAGAAATGGTAAAAGAGAAACCGACAAAATCAACATACCATTTCAGTTTTCTAAAGAAACTCAGAATACTAGAGCACATGAGTCATTGAGGAAAAAGTATTAAAATGTTGTATGGAAATGATGGGGATAGGAGTATGATATCCCATAAAAGTTTTTGTCCAAAAAAGTCTAAACAGATTTTGTGGTGGAGCATTTCTTAAAATTTTGACCCTTAGATTGGGGTGGCAGGCATTGTTTTAGACTCATTGCTATCTCCCCAGTATGATATCATTAATCCTAGAATTTTGAGCAATCACTTTTGGAGAGGCTTTTTCATCTAAGGTGCATTCACAGGAAACTTATGTACAAAAGATAAATTAGAATAGCTGTTCTCAGTTCAGTATTCTTAAGAATAGAAACAGGAAGTATGGGGAGGATACATTCAGCTGTCTTTATCAGATAAACAAACAAAACTGAACAGTTCCTTCATAATGAATTTTAAATATATATATATTTCTGTATACTGTTGACAACATTCTTAGCATGTCTTACAGTAATGTTGATAATGAGTTCACCTCTCTTAATGACTTACATTGTATGATGCTGCCAAAATCACAAATCATTTATGTGTCTATTCCTTCTTAATAAAAGGTGCCAGAGTTATATATGTATTTCACAAATAAATCTATTTCAGTATTATTTACATGGCTTATTTTGTTAGTGAAACATGAGAAAAAGAACGTTTAGATAACTTAATGATTTTCCTTGAATTTTAAGCTTGTTGATTGCTCCCAATAAGAAGGTAACGTTATTAAAACTTATTTGGAATCAATTTGGTGTTGGGTTTTGTACCAAAAAGTGCATGGACATGAAATTTGAATGATTCTCAAACCTTATGGCACATAAAAACAGCTTGAAGAACTTGCTAAATTGTAGATTACCGCTC
Organism: Tadarida brasiliensis; assembly: GCA_030848825.1. NCBI lineage: Eukaryota > Metazoa > Chordata > Mammalia > Chiroptera > Molossidae > Tadarida > Tadarida brasiliensis. The sequence goes on from CM061260.1 coordinate 70,327,241, forward strand.
CCAGCATTAAGAAATTCTGATTCAGGAGATACAGCGTATAGCTCTATAATCCTCACCATTAAGACACCCCAGATGATTTTTTAAAATCCTCACCCAAGGATATGTTTTTATTGATTTATATAGAGAGAGAAACATCCACGTAAGAGAGAAATATTGATCACTTGCCTCCCGTAAGTGTGCCGGACCAGGGATGAAACTGGCAACCCAGGTATGTGCCCTGAATCGAACCCACAACCCTTTGATGTATGGGACAATGCTCCAACCAACTGAGCCACCCAGTCAGGGCACCCCAGATCATTTTGATATAGTTTCTCAGTGCAGAGGCTAGTTTGGTATGGATGTGGGACGAGAGCAAGATGCTGGTGATGCAGGACCCTACCTACAGTAAAGTCCCAATCAAAGACTTGTTTTGAGGGAAGATCAAGAAGAGCTTCAGAAAGGGTGCTTATTGCTCACTGTTGCTCATTGTCTCCCATTAGCTCTTAATTAATTAATTGTGGAGGATGGTCCCGACTGTCAGAGGAGGTGGGGTATTGCTGGTGCATTTCCCTCCAGAATTGGATCGGCCATCCAGACAACTGCCTGTTCTTACACCCAAAGACTGTTTTTCAAAAAAGCATATATTATATATGTGCACACACACACACACACACACACACACACACACACACATCTGTTTTGCCCACCAATGAAGACTTTCTAGGCCCCAGAATTGATTCTCTGGCCTGATCATATCTATCAATCTGTATATACATACTTTTAAAAAGAGCAGTTTTAGGTTCAGCAAAGCTGAACAGAAAGTACATAGAATTTCCATATACCTCCTACCCCCACACATGCACAGCTTCCCTCGTCACCAACATCCTGCACCAGAGTGGTACATTTGTCAACAATCAGTGAGCCAACATTGACACATCATTAGCAACCAAAGTCCACAGTTTACATTAAGATGTACTCTCCCTGTATTCTATGGGTTTTGACAAATGTATAGTAACATGTATCCTTTATTATATCCTTTAACATACAGAAAGTTTCACTGTCTTAAAAATCTTGTTTTCCACCTAATATTCATCCTTCCCTCCCCCAAACACCTGGCAACCACTGACCCTTTTACTATCTCCATAGTTTTACCTTTTCCAGAATGTCATATAGTTGGAAAATCATTCCGTATGTAGCCTTTTAAAATTCCTTTTAGCACTGAATAAATATTCCAGTGTCTGGCTGTGCCACAGTTTATGTATCCAATCATCTACTGAAGCACATTTTGGTAGTTTCTAAATGTTGGCAATTGTGAGTAAAGCTGCTATAATCATCTGTGTGCAGGTTTTTGTGTAGACATCAGTTTCGACTCATTTGAGCAAATATCAAGGAAGGTGATCGTTGGATTGTATGTTTAGTTCTGTAAGAAACCATCAAACTGCCTTCCAGAGTGACTGCACCATTTTACTTTCCCACCAATAATAAATGAGGGTTCCTGCTGCTCGACATTCTCACCAGCATTACATGTCGTCAGTTTTTCGGATTTTGTCCATTCTAATAGGTGTCGTGGTTTCTCATTGTCTTGATTTGCAATTTTCTAATGATATATGATGTTGACATCTTTTCATATGTTTATTGGCCATCTGTGTGTTGTCTTGGTGAGGTATCTGTTAAGCTCTTTGGCGTATTTTTAAATCTGGTTGTTTTCATATTGTTGAGTTTAAAGATTTTTTATAGTTTGGATATCAATCCTTTATCAAATATGTCTTCCACAAATATTTTCTCCCAGTCTATGGCTTATCTTCTCATTCTGTTAATGGTCATGCCATTTATAGCACTTATTTGTTATTGTGTTTGCTGCCACATTAGATTGTGGGTTTCTTATGGGCAAGGATTATGTCACATTCCTCTTTTGTTTCTTAGTCCAGTGCTTGGCACATAGTAGAATTAAATAATGTTTAAAGATTGAATGATTGTGTTTGTGAAGTGAGTTATCTGCTTTCTTGCTACTCAAAGGATGACCCTCAAATCAATAGCATGGACATCCCCTGGCAGTTCTTAGAAATGTAGAAGCTCAGGCTTTACTTACTATATAAGAGGCTTCGTTTTCACAAACCCCCTTAAATTATTTGTGCAGCTGTGATCCACTTAGCCTTTATGAACCCACATCTCCCCATGGGAGTTCAGTGGCAGGAAGCAGGTCACTCTTTCGGAAAGTTCTTTTTTATAGAAGAACAGGAAGGGTTTCACCACACAGCTCTCAGCAAGTAAAAATGGTAAGTGAAAAAGAAAACATTACTAGTTTCCAGAATGTTGGTGCTGAACTTGAGATAACAGGGACAGGAAATTCTGTGCTAGAAATCAAGAAATAGGTTCAAAAGCAAGTTCTAGGGATTAATCTTTATTGTTTTTATTTTTATTTTTTTTTATTTTTTTTTTATCCTCACCCAATTTTTTTCATTTTTTGTTCAGATAGAGTGGGAGGGAGAGAGAGGAAGAGAGAGAGAGAGAGAGAAACATCAACGTGAAAGTGACACATCGAGTGGCTGCCACCTGCACGACCAACCAGGGCCGGGGACAAACTGCAACCGAAGTACGTGCCCTTAGCGGGAACCGAACCCGGGTCTCTCTGGACCGCAAGCCGACGCTCTAACCCCTGAGCCAAACCGGCCAGGGCGGGATTAATCTTTAAATTGGTTCTATTTTGCCTGGCTGGTGTGGCTCAGTGGATTGAGCATCATCCCATGGACTGAGAGGTCCCGGTTCAATTTCTGGTCAGGGCACATGCCCAGGTTGCAGGTTTGATCCCCAGTAGGGGGCATGCAGGAGGCAGCCAGTTGATGGTTCTCTCTCACATCGATGTTTCTATCTTTCTCTCCCTTCCTCTCTCTCTAAAAAATCAATAATAAAAAAATAAATAAATTGGGTCTATTCTGAAGTTAGCCAGGGTAAACATTCCATGGAATCACTTTATCTGCAAACAGTTTAAGACCACATACTAGGCACCTAACATTTTGCTAAGTTCTGAGGTGACATGGTTGAGCAAGATTCCGTTCCTGCCTATCATTGCTCACAGTATAGACGAAGAGGTAGAAACTAAACAAAAATTACAATCTGATAGGTAAATTCTATCATGAAGGTAGGCGCACAGTGCTATGGAAACACCATAACTATATTTTTCTTTGCCTGCAAGGACCGTGTCATATTCACTTTAGAATGTGTGGCCCTGAGGCACCTTAAAAATGGTATTTACTAGTAGATATAATGTATCTACACACACACACACACACACACACACACACACATATATGTAGATATATATAGACATGTAAATATAAATTCATAAATACATATCATCTTAGTTAAAAATAATTGCTAAGCCCTGGCCAGTTTGGCTCAGCAGTTAGAGCGTCAGCCCGTGGACCAAAGACTCACAAGTTTGATTCTGGTCAAGGGCACGTATCTCGGTTGCAGTTCATCACCAGCCCTGGTGGGGGTCGTGCGGGAGGCAACTAGTCAATGTGTCTCTCTCACGTCGATGTTTCTCTCTCTCTTCCTGTCTCCCTCTCTCTCCCTTCCTCTCTATCTTAAGATAAATAGAAAAATGTCCTCGGGTGAGGATAAAAAAAAAAAAAAGAGCTAAAATTAATTAATTTAATTCAAATGGCTACCTCTTGGTGAGAAGAAAGAACAGTATAGAAAACTCAGGATGGAAATGAGACTTTAGTGAATGTATAAAGTTTTAACTGGAACCATGAAAATTAATTGCATAATTAAATTGTAATCATTTATATAAAAAAAGTAATCTTCCCAAATTAAAAACAAGCATAACTGTCCATCAGGTTAATAACCATGTATATAGAATAATTACATTAAGTAACTTTAATCTGTGTTTTAACTATATATTCATGTAGAGACAGAAGAACCATAAAGATATTTGAACCTGTACTTGGTATTTTCATAGTTATATTGATATTGTTTATTTAAAAATATGTGGATACTATAAGCCAAAGAAAATATATAACTATTAGTATATTAAGAAATAAAACTTTCTTGCATAACAAAATTTAACTCAAGTATAAAATTAAAAATGTTAAGAATTTTGCAATCCAAATTTCAAATTGGAAGTATAAGCATAAACTCATGATTTTTTCTATTAAAAACTATTTTTAATTCTGACTACCAAATCAAAACAAATTAAAAGAAGCAATATTATAAATATTCGTAGATTATATAGTTGTTAGCTTGACAAACCCCACAAATTAACTGGAAATTTATTTTTAAAAATTAAGGTGAAGCCCTGGCCGGTTTGGCTCAGCGGTTAGAGCGTCGGCCCGTGGACCAGAGAGTCCCGGGTTCGGTTCCCGCTAGGGGCACGTACCTTGGTTGCAGTTTGTCCCCGGCCCCAATTGGGGTTGTGTGGGTGGCAGCCACTTGGTGTGTCTCTCTCACATTGATGTTTCTCTCTCTCTCTTCTCCTTCTCTCCCTCCCACTCTACCTGAGGATAAATGCAAAAATGTCCTCGGATGAGGATAAAAAATAAATAAATGAAATGAAAATTAAGGTGAAATGTTATAAAATATATAAAAAATAACTTCATGTATACATTGCAGGAACCATGAATATTAAATAGTAGCTTCTCAAATACCAAGGGATCAAATAGATTACACAAGTGGGTAGAGCAGACCAGATAGACAACTGCAGCAACTAACTAACACCTGCTTTGTCTAAATCAGACACCTAATAGCTCTAGATTGTGTTGCCATGTAATAATAGGCATTTTATATTGTCTATTGTCCAAGTTTCCAAGAGACTAAATTAACCCAGTTTCTATGTGGAAACATCTAATTTTTCTTTTTCTTTCTTTTTGAAATGGTAAAAGCCAGCTAGAACATAACAATAGACTAAATTTACTCTATGGTTGGCCAATTTCTATCTGTTATAAACTAATAAAAATGTTAGAAAATAAAATTTAAAGCAGATCCACTTTTAGTAGTAAATATCAAAGTAAAATATCCAGATACATATGTACTAAGAAATGTATAGGAAGAACCAAAAATAAATAAATAAAAACACCGCTGAAGTTCTTCTGCCTCAAGTCATGATGAAAAAACTTATACCAGACTACCCCTTAAACAGAGAAAAATTGTAACTGGACAAAATATGTGAGCTAACTCTTTTCTGATTTTGGTCAATAGAATTCTAGGTCAGTGATTCCTAAAAGAAAGGAAAAAAAAAAAAGTGAGCCCCATGATTTTCCAGACTTTGTGCCTGAAGATAGTTTTGGGTCTGTAACACAGGGAAGTGGAGCCTAGTCAGAGCATGGCAGTCTCACTGAGGTAAGTTGGTAGAGATTGGCATTTGGGACATCTTTGAGGCTGGGAATTATGTGGCAAAGTATGGAAGAAGAGAAAGCTCTGTCGAAAAGGAGCTCAAGAAGTCCCAAAAATGTTTGCCTTAGCTCTGTGGTTGAATATTAAGGTGAACAAATGCAGTGTGAGGCTTCATGAGGTCAGGTCAAAGACAAGTCCTGGAAAACTATGAGCTAAAGCAGCGATTTTTAACCAGTGTGCCACAAGAATTTTTAAAACATGCAATACCTGACTATTTAGTCAGGGGCTCTGACCTCTTTTTCCCTTAGATTGTCAAATTTAAAAAATGACAACAGTCAATACAACCACAGCTGTCCAATGTGGACGAATCAAAATTATACTGATTTTCTTAGTCAGATCAGCAAAAAAGTATATTTCTTGGTGTGCTGCAGAATTTTAATAATTAGTTTATGTATGTCATGAGATAAAAAAGGTTAAAAATCACTAAGCTAAATGTACACAGAAGTATACTGACAGAAAAGTTGAACATGAAGACAAGAGCTTCAGTGACCTCTGGGACAATATCGAGAAGCCTAATGTGTAATTGTAGTCTTAGAAGAAGATAGTGAGACTGGGGCAGAAAAGACATATTTGAAGAAATAATCATCAATTTCTTTTCTAAATCTGATGATAAATATCAACCCATATGTTTAAAAATCTTTCAAACCCCAAGCAAGACAAACAAAAAGAAAACTACCCTTACACATATCATGGTCAAATTGCTGAAAACCAAACTTAAAGAGAAAATTTTGGAAGCAGTCAGGAAAAAAAAAAATGTCCACGTTATATTCCAGGAGTCAACAAAAATGGCTTCACTCTACTTACGAAAATTACCAGAATGTAATTTTTTGAAATGCTGAAGGAAAAAAAAGAAGTCGACTCAGAATTATGTATCCAGACAAAATATTTTTCTAAAATTAAGTTCAGACCAAGAAAGGCTGAAAGAATTTGTCACAGACCAGTGCACAGTAGCGGAGCTGCCAAGGTGCCAGTTGCAGAAGCCGCAAATGGCCGGGAGCCCAGCACCATCCCCCACAGTAGCAGCCTGATCAGAGTCGAGATACACCCCCAGCAACAGAGACTGGGGAGCACACATCCATCTCCAGGCAACAGAAGCACAGACCAGTAGCAGAGACCCATCCCTAAAAACTACAGCAAAGGCTGGCAGGAGCTAAGCCCCAAGGGGCAGCAGCACTCCCCAGCCACCAGCAGCGGGACCTGAGGCTCCACAGAGACCTGTGTGACCCAGCGGCCCACAAGAGCTGTGGGAAGCCGGGGCTCGAGAGGGACCTGTGCGATCCAACCACCCGCGGGACCTGCGGGGTGCTGGGGCACCAGAGAAGCCTGCATGACCCAGCTGCCCACAAGATTAACGTGGAGATGGGTCTCCAAAGGGATGGTGCGATCCAGCTGCCCACAAGATCAGTGGGGAGCCAGGGCTCCAGTGAGACCTGTGCAACACAGCAGCCCAAGGTACTGGCAGGGAGCACGACTCCAACAGTGTCTGAGCTATACAGCTACCAGTGGCACCAGTGACCAGCTGGGAACACAGCTCCAGAGAGGCCCATGTGATCCAGCAGCAGCACCTACCAGGACACACCAATACCAGCCCCCAGTAGTCAATCCTGCAGGATCCACAGCAGGCAAGAGGTGACATGCAACAGAACAGTCTGGGAGGCACAGTAGCCTTATTTGATATACAGTGAACTGCCTACACATCCAAACATTCCTCACCATGTCTAGAGCTACCAGATGGCTAAAATGGGGAGACAAAGAAACAACACCCAAAAGAAAGAATAAGAGGAATCACGAGAAAAGGAACTACAGGAAATGGAAGACAGCAACTTGTCAGATAAAGAATTCAAGGCAATGATTTTAAGGGTGCTCAAACAATTTGGTGAGAACTACAAGCAACTTAATAAGAATTATGAAGAGCTCACTGGGAACTACTTCAGCTTAAAAAAAGAGGTAGAAGCTATGCATAAAAATCAAGAGGAAATAAAGAATGACATAGCTGTTATGAAAAATACCTTAGAAGGGTTCAATAGTAGATTAAAAGAAGCTGAAGACCGAATCAGTGACTTAGAAGACAAGGTAGAGAAAAATACCCAAATAGAAAAATACCCAAAATACCCAAATACCCAAGGTAGAGAAAAAGCAGCAAATGGAAAAAAAAATTTAAAAAGCAGGAGGAAAGTTTAAGGGAGCTGTGGGACAATATAAAATGTAACAACATTTGCATTATAGGGATACCGGAAGGAGAAGAATCGGAGAAAAGAATAGAGAACCTGTTTGAAGAAATAATGACAGAAAACTTCCCTAATTTGGTGAAGGAAAAAGTCACACAAGTCCAGGAAACACAGAGAGTCTCAAGCAAGATGAACCCCAGAAGACCCACAGCTAGACAAATCATAATAAAAATGGCAAACATTAAAGACAAAGAAAGAATCTTAAAGAAAGTAAGAGAGAGAAGAGAAAGTTACCTACAAGGGAGCTCCCATTAGACTGTCAGCTGATTTCTCAATAGAAACAATGCAGGCCAGAAAGGAGTGGCATGAAGTGTACAAAGTAATGCAAGGCAAGGGTCTGAATCCAAGACTACTCTATCCAGCAAGGCTATCATTCAAAATTGAAGAAGAAATAAAGAGCTTCACAGATAAAAAAAAAAAAAAAAAAAAAGCTAAAGGAATTTACCATCACCAAACCAGCACTGCAAGAAATGCTGAAGGGACTGTTGTAAGAAGAAGAAGAAGAAACAGAGAGAGAGAGAGAGGAACACAGGCATAAAATTAAAATGGCAACTAATAACTATCTATCAATAATTACCTTAAATGTAAATGGCTTAAATGCTCCAATCAAAAGACATAGGGTAGCTGATTGGATAAGAAAACACTACCCATATATATGCTGCCTACAAAAGACCCACCTCACAACAAAAGACTCACACAGGATGAAAGTGAAGGGATGGAAAAAAATTTTCCAAGCAAATGGAAATGAAAAAAAAGCTGGTGTAGCAATACTCATATCTGACAAAATAGACTTCAAAACAAGGGCCATAATAAAAGACAGAGAAGGTCACTACATAATATTAAAAGGATCAATCCAACAAGAGGATATAACCCTGGTAAACATATATTAAAAAACCTCTGGAGGACTTCAAGGGAGAGATCAATAGCAACACGATCATAGTGGGTGACTTTAACACGCCACTGACACCACTGGATAGATCTTCTAGACAAAAAATTAACAAGGACATAGAGTCCTTACAAGACGAACTAGATCAGTTGGAATTCATTGATATTTACAGAACATTTCACCCTCAAAGCTGCAGAATATACATTCTTCTCAAGTGCACATGGGTCATTCTCAAAGATAGACCACATGTTAGGACACAAAGCAAGTCTCTACAAATTCAAGAAAATTGAAATCATATCAAGCATCTTCTCAGATCACAGTGGCATGAAACTAGAACTCAATTACAGTAAAAACACACAAAAATATTCAAACACTTGGAGGCTAAATAACATGTTATTAAACAATGAATGGTTACCAAGGAGATCAAGGAAGAAATTAAAACCTTCCTAGAAACCAATGAAAATGAACACACAACACAAAATTTATGGGACCCAGCAAAAGGAGTCCTGAGGGGGAAGTTCATAGCACTACAGGCCTACCTCAAGAAACAAGAAAAATTTCTAATTGACTATCTAACTTCACAACTTAAAGAACTAGAAAGCAAACAAAAAGAAAACCCCAGAGCAAGTAGAAGGAAAGAAATAGTAAAGATCAGAGCAGAAATAAACAACGTAGAGACCAAAAAAAGAATTCAAACGATCAATGAAACAAAGAGCTGGTTCTTTGAAAAGATAAACAAGATTGATGGACCCTTAGCTAGACTCACCAAGAAACAGAGAGGACCCAAATAAACAAAATCAGAAATGAAAGAGAAGTAACAACTGACACCGCAGAAATACAAAGGATCGTTAACAAATACTATGAACAATTATACAGCAACAAATTGGACAATCTAAGCGAAATGGACAAATTTCTAGAAACACATAGTCTCCCAAAACTGAACCAGGAAGAGATAGAAAATTTGAACAGACCAATAACAACTAAGGAAATTGAAGATGTAATCAAGACTCTCCCAGCAAACAAAAGCCCAGGCCCAGACAGCTTCACTGGGGAGTTTTACCGAACATTCAAAGAAGATCTAACACCCATTCTCCTCAAACTATTCCAAAAAATTCAAGAAGGGGAAAAAGGAGAAACATCTGTAATAAAAATAAATCAATAAAAAGAATAAAAAAGAATAAAAAATGAATAAATAAAGAAGAAGGAAGACTTCCAAACTCGTTTTATGAGGCCAGCATAATTCTAATTCCAAAACCGGATAAACACACTAAAGAAGGAAAACTACAGGCCAATATCCCTGATGAACATAGATGCCAAAATCCTTAACAAAATATTAGCGAACTGGACCTAGCAATACATAAAAAAATTATTCATCATGACCAAGTGGGATTCATCCCAGGGATACAAGGATGGTACAATATTTGCAAATCAATTAATGTGATACACCACATAAACAAAATGAAAGATTAAAACCATATGATCATATCAATAGACACTGAAAAACATTTGACAAAATCCAGCACCCATTTCTGATAAAAACGCTCAGCAATTTGGGAATAGAGGGATCATATCTTGACATAATAAAGGCCATGTATGAAAAACCTACAGCCAACATCATACTCAATGGGCAAAAACTAAAAGCATTTCCCTTAAGAACAGGAACAAGACAGGGATGCCCACTTTTACCACCCTTATTTAACATAGTACTGGAAGTTTTAGCCACAGCAATCAGACATGAAGAAAAAATAAAAGGGATCCAAACTGGAAAGGAGAAAGTGAAACTGTCATTATTTGCAGATGACATGATATTGTACAGAGAAAACCTTAAAGACTCCATCAAAAATCTACTAGGTTTAATAAATGAATTTGGCAAGGTAGCAGGATACAAAATTAACATCAAGAGATCAATGGCCTTCTTATACACCAATGATGAATTCACAGAAGAGAAACTAAAAAAACAATCCCATTTACCACTGAGGCAAAAAAATTAAGATACCTGGGAATAAACTTAACCAAAGAAGTAAAGGACCTATTTGCAGAAAACTATAGGTCACTGAAAAAAAATAAATAGAGGAAGGTATAAAAAAGTGGAAACATATACCTTGTTCATGGATTGGAAGAATTAATATCATTAAAATGTCCATACTACCCAAAGCAATCTATAGATTCAATGCAATCCCCATCAAAATACCAACGACATATTTCACAGAACTAGAACAAATACTTCAAAAGTTCATATGGAACCAAAAAAGACCCCAAATAGCCACAGCAATCTTGAAAAAGAAGGACAAAGTAGGAGGGATCACAGTACCAGATATCAAGTTATACTACAAAGCCATTGTAATCAAAACGGCCTGGTACTGGCACAAGAACAGGCATATAGATCAATGGAACAGAACAGAGAACCCGAAAATTGACCCAAGACATTATGCTCAATTAATATTTGAGAAAGGTGGCAAGAGCATACAATGGAGTCAAGATAGCCTCTTCAATAAATGGTGTTGGGAAAATTGGACAGCTACATGCAAAAATGAAGCTAGACTACCAACTTACACCATACACAAGAATAAACTCAAAATGGATAAAAGACTTAAATGTGACTCATAAATCCATAAAAATCCTAGAAGAAAATGTAGGCAACAAAATTTCAGACATCATATGAGCAGAATTTTCACTGATACAACGCCTAAGGCAAGAGAAACAAAGAAAAAAATGAACACATGGGACTACATCAAACTAAAAAGCTTCTGCACAGCAAAAGAAACAACTATCAAAATGGAAAGGGAACCCACTATATGGGAGAGTATAATCGCCAAGGATACATTACATAAGGAGTTAATTTCCAAAATATATAGAGTGCTCATACAACTCAACAAAAGGAAGACAAAGAACCCAATTAAAAAATGGGCAGAGGACTTAAATAGACATCTCTCTAAAAAGGACATACAAATGGCCAAGAGACATATGAAGAAATGCTCAGCATCACTAATCATCAGAGAGATGCAAATTAAAACAACTATGAGATATCACCTCACAACTGTCAGAATGGCTGCCATCAACAAATCATCAAACAACAAGTGCTGGAGAGGGTGTAGAGAAAAGGGGACTCTAGTACACTGCTGGTGGGAATGCAGACTGGTACAGCCACTATGGAAAACAATATGATGTTTCCTCAAAAAATTAAAAATTGAACTTCCATTTGACCCAGTGAATATGTCCTAAGAAGACTGAAATACCAATCAGAAAGAATATATGTACCCCTATATTTATAGCAGCACTATTTACAATTGCTAAGATCTGGAAACAGCCCAAGTGTCCATCAATAGATGAGTGGATAAAAAAGCTGTGATATAGAACCACAATGGAATATTATGCAGCTGTAAGAGAGAAAGATCTCTTATCCTTTGAGATACATGGAGAGCATTATTTTAAGTGAAATAAGCCAATCAGAGAAAGACAAATACCACGTGATCTCACTTATTTGTGAAATATAATGAACAAAATAAGCTGATGAACAAAATATACCCAGAGACATAGAAAGGAGTATGGTTCAGACTGACAGACCTCAGAGGAGGGGGGTGGCGGGGATGGATGAGATAAACCAAAGAATTTATATGCATGTATGCATAACCAATGGACATAGATAACAATGCTGGGGTGGGGGGTGTGGGATGGGAGGAGGGTGTCTAGGGGGAAAAAAGGAGAAACATCTTTAACAAAAATAAATTAATAAAAATTAAAAAAAAACACCAAATATTAAGATAGTAAACAAACCCAATCATATAAATAATTTTATTTAATGTAAATAAACTATAGATTCCAATTAATAGTCAGAAATTATCAGATTCCAAAAAGGCAAGACTACATGCAGTTCATAAAAGATGTACTTTAGATATAAATATATAGAAGTTAAAAGTAAAAAGGTAGAAAAAATAATTACATAAACATCAATCACAAGAAAAGCTGAAAAGGCTGTATTAATATCATTGAATGTAGAAATCAAGACAAGTTTGTCAGAGGTAGAGGACATTTCATAGTAATGCAAGAGTCAATCTCTCAAGAAAAATTACAATTCTAAATATATATGGATTTAATAACAGAGCTTCAAAATCCATAAAACAAAAACTGAGATGTAAGAGGAACAATAGACAATGCCACAGTTTGAACCCCACTTGAGAACCCCTAGAATAGACAGATGAATAGAACAAAAGAAAGAACCCATTAGTAAACTCACATATTTATGAAAAAAATTTTATGCCAAAGCTTTTAAATGGGGAAATAAATGTTTTTAATAAATGGCACCAGACAACTGGACATGCAAATAGAAAAAATAAAACTCAATCCCTACCCCACACCACATATATAAAGTAAAGAAAGTATTTGAGCAAGCCAAAGACTAGGAGAAAATGTTTTCATTATAAATATCTGACAGCCCAGCTGGTGTGGCTCAGTGGATTGAGCTTTGTCCCATGGACTGAGAGGTTCCTGTTTGATTCCCAATCAGGGCACATACCTGGGTTGCATGCTCGATCCCCACTAGGGGGCGTTGCAGGAGACATCTGATAGATGTTTCTCTCTCATCCATGTTTCTATTTCTCCCTCTCTCTTCCTTTCTATTTAAAAATCAATAAAAACACATTTAAATAAATATCTGACAATCTATATCCTGATTATTTAAAGAGCAATATAAATGTAAAAAATGGTAAAATACTGGAAAGACATTTCATAAAAAGATGATATACAAATTGATAAGCATGTGGGAAAACGTACACAAAATCATGAGTCACTAAGGAAATAAAAGTTAAAATCACAATGAAATATCAGTATATATCCACTCTAATGGATAAACAGATAAAATTAAATATAGTGATAACACTAAATACAGAGCAACTGGAACTCATATATTGCTGGCAAGATTGTGCAATGAACACTGAAAAGAGAGTTTGGTATTTTCTTATGAAGTTAAACATACACCTGTCCTATATTCAGCAATCTCACTTCTAGATTTTTGCCTAAGAGATAGAAAAATTTGTACAAGGACTTGTATGAGAAAGTTCTTAGCAGCTTTATTCATAATCAGCAATATCTATCAACAAGAGAATGAATAAGAAAATTGTGGTATATTTATACAATAGAATATTCCTCAGCAATAAAAAAAAAAGAATGGACTTGGTTACACACAATATGGATGCAACTTAAAAACATTATGTTGGGTGAAATAGATAAAAAAGATTGCAATTTCATTTATATGAAGTTCTAGAACAAGGAAAATGAATCTTTGGAGAAAAAAATCAGTTGCCTCGTGGTGGGTATATGAAGGAATTGACTGGGAAGGGTCGCAAGAGAATGTTCCAAATAATGGAAATGTTCTATATCTTGACAGGGTGGTCGCCTCTGCAGCCTTGAACATTCTGTGCCTTTTGTTCGCCTCATGCTTTCCACCATTTTGAACCTGGATAATTCCCATTCATTTAAGTCTTAATCCAGTTGTCACTTTCTTTGTAAATTCTTCCATAGGTTCTCCAGCAGAATTATTTATATCCCATTCTGCGTGTCCTCAGAATTAAAAAATAAAATCTAGATCATAATTCAAACTGGATCACATATTTTTTATTAATTTAGTTTTTTTTGAGAGAGAGAGAAACATTGATTTGTTGTTCTACTTATTTATGCATTCAATGGTTGATTCTTGTGTGTGCTCTGACCAGGGATCAAACCTACAACCTTGACATAGCAGAATGATGCTCTACCCAACTGAACTACTTGGCGAGGGCTCAGAATTTTAGATTATAATTATTTCTCTGTGTTCTGAGAGTATCCTGACCACATGTATCCATCACACCTTGAGGACAGGGGTTGTATACTTCATCTATATGTACTCTGCCGAAACGGTGTCTGGCATATACTAGAAACACAATGATCATTAAATAAATGTTATATATAGAAATCCATTTAATCAATAATCTTCATTAAATTGATATTAGTGTTTTTAAAATTTAGGTATAATCTGGTAATTAATTTTCAATGCAATTTATTCTTATTTCCTAGTACTAAGGATATAAAATTCCTGCTCTTATTCAATGATCTTCCATGCCTGTGTTCCTATTTCCACTTTGTATATCCACTATCTCAATGTTAAAAGCTTGATTATTGAATTACTTCTGATTATTTAAAGTCTGACCAAGTAGACATTCCAGACCATATTCTGCTTTAATCTTGATTAAAGATCCTTTTTCCTAAGTCTTGTCTCCTCTTAAGTTAATGTTCTAGTCCTGTTTCACCCTCCAAACTTATGTCCCCACAAATCTATCCCCAGGTTAACCCATCCATCTATGTCTGTGTTGGGAAGAAGCTGATTCAAGATACTAACTGTGGGATATGCCTCTAGCCAGCAGAGAAATAAGATGACTGGAATGACCTCTGGAGAAAATTAAGAGAACAAATAAAATCTTTATACTTGAAAATAATTTAAGACTATCCTGGCCCATGTGCTCAATGGTTAGAGCATCAGCCCGAGCACCAAAGGGTCACAGGTTCGATTTCTGGTCAAGGGCATGTACCTGGGTAGCAAATTTGATCTCTGGCCCTGGGGCACATGCAGGAAGCAATCAATCAATCTGTCTCTCACATCGATGTTTCTCTCGCTCCCCTTCCTCTCTTGCTCCCTTCCACTCTTTTTTTTGTTTGTTTATCCTCACTCGAGGACACTTTTGCGTTTATCTTCAGCTAGAGCGGGAGGGAGAAAGGGAGGAAGAGAGAGAGAGAAATATCAATGTGAGAGAGACACATCGAGTGGTTGCCACCCACACAACCCCAACCAGGGCCAGGGACAAACTGCAACCAAGGTACATGCCCATAGTGGGAACCGAACCTGGGACTCTCTGGTCCGCAGGCCGACACTCTAACTGCTGAGCCAAACCGGCCAGGGCCTCCCTTCCACTTTAAAAAAAAAAAAAAAAAAAAATCAATGGAAAAAAAAAATCCTCAGGTGAGGATTAACAACAACAACAAAAGAAATAAAGTAATTAAAGACTAAGATACTATTAGAATTCCTATATCCCTATCCCTAACACTAGGAACACTATGGTGGGTCTTCAATTCCAGGCTATCAAATTTGGAATATATTTCACACGCATTGGGGAGCTATTGAATGGTTTGTGAACAAGGCATTTACCTTAACCCCTCCAGGTACCAATTTTTCCAGATGAAAAATGAAGATCAAGGTATACAAAAGTTGTCTACGGAGCTATTCTTCTTCTTATTGTGACCATGACACTCATTTACATGGCAATCTACATGACATCCCAAGAAGCCACTTCTATTGATAAAGAGTTTGTCTTCAATCCAAAAACTATATATCATGCCAGGGATGAATGGTTACTTGTTTTCTTTCCAGTTCCTGCATTCCAAGTCTTTGATTCTGTCACAAGCCTGATGGAGGACATAAAAGATGTGTAATCCATGGTTTCTGTCTGGTAGGAACATACAATTTGATTGGGAAGAAAGAATAAAGTAATTTAAGAGAAACTGCGTACTAGTATTCAAAATATTTTGAATATAGAGGTAACATCTAAAAGTCCAAGAGATGAGAATTGCTATGGTCTGAATATTTATACACTCCACCCCACAAATTCATGTTGAAACTCTCACCCCTAAAGTTGATGATATTAGTTGGTGGGTCCTTTGGAAGGTGATTAGGTCATAAAGGTAGAGGCTTCATGAATGGAATTAGAGGCCTTATTAAACAGACCTCACAGAGATCTCTAGCCCCTTCTACCACGTGATCATACCAGGGGAAGTCTGCAACCTGAAGACAGCCCTCACCCGAACATGCTGGCACCCTGATCTTGGACTTCCAGCCTCCAGTACTGTGAGAAATAAAAGTGTTGCTTATAACCACCAGTTTATGGTATTTTGTTATAGCTCCCTGGCTGGACTAAGACAAGGATGTTTTGTATAAAACTCTTATCCTCATTAAAGTGTACATATTCAACAACAGGAAGTAATCCCCTCCTCTCTCTCTCTCTCTCTCTCTCTCTCTCTCTCTCTCTCTCTCTCTCTCTCTCTCTCTCTGTGTGTGTGTGTGTGTGTGTGTGTGTGTTTTGAACATCTTGAAAAAAAGAAGTGAAATGATCTTTTAAAAGAGTTGTGTTTCTGATAGACATTCGATTTAAGCTTCTGTAGGAGCCTGGCCAGAGCCCTCTACCGGGCCCCTTCACGTTAATTTCTATCAGAACATTCAGCCAGGGATGGTAAAAGAAGGTGGCTCCATGGGTATAGGCTACCATCCATCTGTACCTTTAGGGTTCCTTCTGAGGCACATGGTGGGTGGGGGTATAGATTAGCCTAAATCTGATAGCTAAATATGTCAGAGGGCTGTAACTGAAGGACTGGACCTCAGACAAACCTAATGCCTGAACTTCAAGAAGGATTACCCTCAGAAATTGATCTTGGCTTTACCTGAGGGAAATGTCTCAGACTTACTTTATAACAACTGTTTGTGTATGGTGAGTGGGTGGGCAGATAAGCAGAGAAGTCAGGCAGGAGAGGGTTCCAGGAGGATCTTAAGTCTACTCCAGGCTCTCAACTCCAACAACAGCAAAGATTCCTTCCAAATCTGGTAGATTACTTACTCAGAAAACGCACGATCATTTACAGCTGTACGCTACTATGGGGCTATGTAGAGGCCTGGGATACAGAAATTCTGTCAAGAGATGCTTCATATAACCATCTCCGAGTGATTTATAACCATATTAAAAGTACTCAGTTTCTCTTAATGGTTTGTGTTTTCCTCTTCTGCTGTATGGCTTCCTGTTCTTGGACGTTGATTTCAATTTATTTCTCAAGCAGCTAGAATATTTCTTCCAATACTTTTTTTCCAGTAAGGTAAGTGGGTGGTATACTTTTTAAATCCATCCACACTAGCGAGTATATTTCTCTTGCCCACATATATAGATGTAATTTGGCGGGTTACAAAATTCTTGGATAACTTTTTTTCTTTTAAAATATAGCTACTGTTTTATTTGGTTCTCATAGTAAGCATATGAAAACAAAGTCTTCTGTAAATACTCCCCCCCGCTCATTTTAGGTAGATTGTTTGTTTCTTTTTCCTGACTAGATAATGACAGAAATTATTTTTTTATCCTTCAAATTCTGAATTTCAAATAATATATATCCAAATGTGTACCTTTCTTGACTCTTCTTTTTACCTCTGGAATCTCCTTTAAAAGCATACTTTTCTTCTTGGATCTCTCCTCCATTTCCCTTATCTTTTGGTTCATAATATTCACTTCTTTTTCCTTTTTCTTTGACTTACGAATAATTAGTTCCACATGTTTTTTATTGATTTGGCAATCTGAAGTAGTTTAATCACTACCTCTGACCTCTGCTGGTTTTTTAAAATTTTGAGTAGAAATTTTATAGTAGTAAACCATTTATAGAGAAAAAAGCACAAATGATAAGTACAAACATGGTTGAAAATGAATCGAATATCTTTATGTAATCAGCGCCCTTTCAGACCAAGAGACAGTCATGACTATAACACCAGGAGCTTCTTTGATTTAGTTTAATGTCAAGAACTGTAAACAAATTTACTTTAATCTTGAGAACGGAGCTGAAAAGTCAGCTGCCATGATTTCATGGATGCTGGGAGAAGACATGAGATTCCTGGATCAGAGACAAAGGATTTTCTTATTTATGGCACAAGGAGCAGCGTGAGCATCAGCATATCTGTGTCACTTTCCCTTGCACCTCAAGTGCCACAGGAGTGATACAGAGGAGCCCAGATGGATGTCTGCACAAATGGTCATTTGCATTATAGGAAAGGAATTCCGAACACAGGGGACCTGATCTTTCTTACTATGTAATAAGCAGGCCTGCCCTTTGCTCTGGAGGCAGACATTACCTCTAATTTCCAAGACATTTTGCTACGAAAAGATTCTGGAAAAGACAGTATGGAACAAAAGACCTTAAAAAGAATTAGAAAAATCCACTTTCTATTAAAACGGGATTCCCATTAGAGAAAAGGCCCTAGAGAGTTTTTTGGACAGCTCTGTTGACTGATAAAAATCTCAATGGGCCAAGAAAAGAAAATGGTCACAACAAACACCACTGGCTGAAGCAGAATTTAAATTCCAGCTTTTCTGAACTGGCCCTTTTGGCTCTGCGGTTTCGCACACAGCCCTCACCACAGGCCTTAGAGTCAGAGGGTTCCCTGGATCACTGGGTCTCAGAGGAATAGGAGGGTCACGTTGTGACGCCTCAGGAATCCAGAGTCACAGCAGGTCTCATTCAGCTTTCAAAGCAGCCAAACCCTGAACACTCCAAACCACAGCAGGACATTTGCCTATGTTCTCTCCCTTTAGAAGTAAATTAGATTGATCTCTTTTGAGTTGAACTGCAGTTACTTACTTGATTCTATAGCTGCTCTTACTGAATTTCAATAGAATTATACTTCCTAAAATAGTGTTTTTGAATATAGATGATTTAAATATAATTCTTATGAATACATTTCCTTTTCATTGGATGTGCTAGAATTGGATAGTATACGTATTATATTCTGATTGAATGAATCAGCCCACTGTTACTTAAATCATAATTAAAGTCTGACATGGCCAGGTGAAGGTATTTGGAAACAGTAAAGACCATTTGTCTAAGCTATGAGTTATTATATGAAATCTGTAAAAGTAACTTAATATGTACTTATATAAATTTGATTGGCTTTCAAAATAACACTCAAAAAAGTCAAAAAATAAAAGCATCACTGCCACCACCTATTAGCATTTTTATTAGTTAACCTATTAGTATTTTTATTAGTTTGGCATTACACTCATAGATTAGGAGAGTTGAGATTTTGCAACAATTTTGTTTCTTATTTTATAATTTCTATTTAATCTTTGTATTTTTGTTTTTGACATTCTTTGTTGTTCAAGGTTTCTAAATTCTATGCACTAAAAATAAATTTTTCTTTAAAAATAGTACGCATGATTTAAACCTTTAATTGTACATAGCATATACCATTATAAAGTCCTCATCATTTTGCGTATTATCTCTATTGTAATTCTTTAATAACCAAGCATCACAAACCAGCAACCCATTCACATAAGAGCCTTTCTCTCAATCTGTAGGGGATTCTGGGTTTTTCTTCAGGGACTTCTCATTTCAAGTTTTCCTTTTTTTTTTTTTCCTTTTGACTATGACATAATTATGGACTAATGATAGTCACTTAACTGTAGTGGCTTTCATTTGATATATTTAAAACAGTACGGAGACAAAGACCTAGGAGAATGGGAAGAACCGGGAGTGGCCCTCGGTGGGAGGCGGCGGAGGGTGGCCATCGTCGGGCAGGAGGTGCGCGGGGGACCGTCGCCGCACTCCCCACACTCGCGCCCTTCACGGGCTCCTGGGGCGCGCGGCCAGGCGGGCAAGGACCGCTCCGGGTCTCCTGGGGACCGCGCCCCCGGAGTCGTCCGCGGGGCTTGGGTGGGGCTCGGAGCCCGCAGCTGCGCTCCTGGGCTCTTTCCTCTCCCTGATTTAGTTTAATGTCTAGAACTGTAAACAAATGTACAGGTTGGGAGCTGGCGGTGGCGGCCGGAGAGGGGAGCAGCGCCAGGGTGGGTGTAGGTGGGGCGGGGAGGGCGGCGGGGAGGGGGATCGGGCCACCTGGGACGACAGGCTTTCACCAAGGAGGGGCCCGGGGGGTCGAGCTGCTGAAAGAGTGTATGCAGCTGACGGAGAATCAAGTGCGGACGCTGTGCGAAAAGGCTAAGGAAATGTTAACAGAAGAAAATGTGCAAGATGTTCGTTGTCCTGTTGCCGTCTGTGGAGATGTACACGGTCAATTCCATGACCTTATGGAACTCTTTAGAAATGGAGGAGAGTCACCAGATACAAACTATATGTTCATGGGCAACTATGTACACAGAGGTTGTTACCCTGTGGAGACCTGGCTCTTCTTGTGGCGTTAAAGATGCGTTGTCTAGAGCGTATTACAATATTGAGAAGAAACCACGAAAGCCGACAAATTACCCAAGAATATGGTTTTTAAGACGAATGCCCACGAAAGTATGGAAATGCCAATGTTTGGGTATATTGTACAGATCTAGTTGATTATCTTCCATTTACAGCTTTAGTAAATGGACAGCTATTCTGCCTCTCTGATGGCCTGTCTCCATCCATAGCTACACCGGATCACATGAGGGCCCAATGTGTGATCTGTTACAGTCAGATCCAGATGGTCATGGTGGTGCCGGCTACACATTTGGACAAAACATTTCTGAAACATTTAATCATGTCACTGGTCTCACACTGGTCTCTCACGCTCACCATCTGGTAATGGAGGAATACAAACTGGTGTCATGATTGGAGTATGGTTCGGATTTTCAGTGCACCCAATTACTGTTACAGTTGTAGGAACCAGGCTGTTATCATGAAATTAGATGACACTTTAAAATATTCCTTCCTTCAGTTTGACCCAGGACCTCCTCGTGGAGAGACTCAATTTACCCAGTGCACCCCAGACTAATTACTATAAATTCCTCCTGGGAAAACCTGCCTTTGCTATGTGGAAGTATACTGGCTTTGCCAGTATATGTCTATATATTTAGAAACAAAACAAGCAACAGTGATCTATGTGTATCTGTAACAAATTCAGATCTGTCTTGGCATTAAACTATATCATGGACCAAAATGTGCCCCACTAATGAGGAACATTGAGCACGATGATGGGCACTGAGACTGAAGTTTCTTACAGTTCTAGATCAGTCTTAACAGTTTGCTTGTTATATTTATAGAAACCGTTTTCCTCTGGACTGTTCAAGCAAAAAACATGATTAACCCCTTCATTTCCTTTTGCACTTATTTGGAAATTTTAGTTATAGTGTTTAACTGGCATGGATTAATAGAATTGGAATTTTACTTTTAAGAAATATTCACAAACTAACTTCCACTTAATCCATTACCCTTTATTTCATTGAAATGTATAATTAACTAAAGAAACGATTCTTGGGAGTATGTTGTCATAACATTTAAAGAGATTTCCCTGCCCTGGCCAGTTTGGCTCAGTGGTTAGAGCATCGGCCTGCGGACAGGAGGGTCCCGGGTTCGGTTCCAGCTAAGGGCACGTACCTCGGTTGCAGTTTGTCCCTGGCCCTGGTTGGGGTTGTGTGGGTGGCAACCACTCGGTGTGTCTCTCTCACATCGATATTTCTCTCTCTCTCCCACCCCCCTCCCTCCCACTCTATCTTAAGATAAATGCAAAAAAAATGTCCTCGAGTGAGGATAAAAAAAAAAAAAAAAGACTGAAGAGTTTCACTTGAGCTCTTTTAAAATAAAAAATTAAAAATAAAAATAGAGAGATTTCCCTTCATTTAGATTAAATTACTGTTTTATGTTGATCTGCATATTTCTGTATATTTTTCGTGACAGTGCTTGCATCCTATTTGGTGTACTGTGCAAATAAACTTTTCACTTTAAACAACAAATAAATAAATAAATAAATAAATAAATAAATAAATAAATAAATAAATAAATTAGCATGGGCAATCTCAGCCATGGTAGTCAAAGGCCTTATCACAGTTAAACATTTATAGCTAGACTTTAATTAAACATTTTTACCAGCAACATTTACTGTAAGATGTTACTTGATTAATGTTTAATTGACACAAGAATTTTATATGTTTTACTCATGATACACATACATACATACATACTATTATTCAGATGCATATGGAATACACATGACAGAGAACAATGATTGGCTGCCTCCTGCATGCCCCCCACTGGGGATTTGGCCCACAACCTGAGCATGTGCCCTGACTGGAAATCGAACCGGCAACCTCTTAGTGCATGGGTCAACACTCAACCACTGAGCCACACCGGCCAAGCTACCCCCAAACACTTTAAAATGCATGTAGACTGAATGTATTATTCTGTCAGTGTTGCCATACCACTTAAAGTCCTGAAAGCCCTCATAAGAGGGATTTTCCATAATTGAAAAAAAAAAAGAGTTAATATAGCTTAATCTGAAGCTAGGTGTTGAAAATACTCTTTTATACCTATGTTTACAGAAGCCTGGTCTTGACCCTTTTATTAATAATGCTAAGACTTTTCAGTGTCCATCAGTTTTAAAAATACCCTTGGATTTACAAAAGACCAATGGAGCTGACCTCATGCCCTCTTTGAAGTAGTTCACTACAGCCTGCTCAACCATATCTCCAGAGTATTGAAGTGATATAAATTAGGAAACAAATGAAAGTTTGACCACTTTTTACCAAATAAGGACTTGGTAAATTTTGGGCCAGCTACTGGAATCATATGATAATTTTTTATTAATGGGTCATATCCATTAATACTAAGAATATCAATCATTACGTTTACAATATATTGATAATGAAAAGATATTATTGTCATTGCTCTCATAGAAGTTTATATAATGTTGCTACCAAGTTATAAATACTCAAAGCACCATTGCAAATTTCCAATGGTATGTATGGTTCAACATTATTTGAGAGATAGGGTTTTATGGTTTATATACAATAGAAACAGCATTTCTAACATATTCTTAAATAATTGGGGATAATTAAATTATACTTAAAATCATGTACTATAATTAGAATTCATATGTATATCCTATTTTATATATCCCATTTGAACTGGAAGCTGCCATTTAATATTGACATTTTGTGGATTTCATATGCATCTATCTATTGTTGAGATTATATGTTTTTTTCCAAATTTGTTAAGACTTATCAAAACAATTATAGTATTCTCTTACCATTTACATCTCTGCTGCGTCTATACTTAAGTTCTCCTTTTCATCCTATTATGTTCATGTGTATCTCCCTTCTTTTTTCTTGTTTTTTAAATTTATTTTTATCATGGAGAGTATTACAGTTATCCCCCATTTTCCCTGCTTTGCCGACCTTCACCCAGCTCCCGCCCCACCCTAAGCCTTCACCATACTATTGTCTGTGTTCATTTAGTTTAATAGATCTATGATGCTGTCATGGTAAATTTTATGTGTCAGTTTGACTGGGCCACTGGGTGTCTGATGAAAAACTGACTGCTCATTCATCGTTATTTTTCATTACTATGATCTTAACCTCAGCATTCTTGAAACACAATTCCCCAAATTGCTATGCTTCAACTATGGAGGGCAGGGGCTGGGGGAGGGGGGCAAAAGTATTTAATTTTACTTTCCAAGTAATTTAGGGGAGGATGTAATTGATATGTGAAATACTCTGAAGTAATAGGAAGATTTAAGAATAGGAATAAAATCATAAATAAATGCACAGCACTCAAAATAAGAGAAATTATATAAATATTAGTGAATGAAAGGGGCAAATACTTGACAGGATTATAATGGATTGGAGAAATATGATGATTAATTTCATGTGTCAATTTGGCTAGCCCCTGGTACCGATATTTGGTCAAAGATTATTCTAAAAATACTGTGAAGGTATTTTGTAGATGGATTTAACATTTAAATCAGTAGACTTTGACTTAGGTAGATTGCCCTCCATAATTTGAGAATGGGCCTCATCCAATCAGTTGAAGGCCTTAAGAAAAAATGACTGACCTCCTGAGAATAAGAGGAATTTCACTATCAAATGGCCTTTGGGTTAGAACTGCAACATCAACTCCTCCCTGAGTCTCCAGCCTTTCAGCCCACCCTAAAGATTTTAGACTTGCCAGCCTCCACAATCATGTAAACCAATTACTTAAAATCAGTCTCTCTCTCCCTCCTTCCCTTCCTCTCTCTCTCTCTCTCAACATATATAGAGATATTTATATCTCTTGTTATATCTGTTTCTCTAGTGAACCCAGATTAATACAGGTACATTTCCAAAAACAAATCACTTTGGTATTTTAACATAGTTTATAACCCTAAAATTATTCTGTCAATTATATAAATAGGTTTACTTTCACTTCTCATTTTTTAGTTAAAGAAGAAATGAAGTATTGTTTATTTTTTCCAAAGAATTTATTTTTATCTGAGCTAGGAAGTTTCATTGTTTATTTCTTGGCTTTACCCTTTTCCTTTGCATCTGAGAATCAAACCGTAATTAGAACTCAATCTGCCCAAATAATCCCGAGGGAGTGAAAATGGGGTGAGCCAAACAAACTTGAAAATTGAAAGTGCTCCCATGAATGTATATTCACTGAAAGAGAAGTAGTTGTTTCCTGAGAAACCTAAAAGTATCCTAAGATCCTACACACAATCTACACAGTAATGATGATTCTTTTGCCAATGGAACTGTGAATCCTTAGAACATTTCCTCAGTACTCCATTCATTTCTTCATTTATGCAATGAAAGTACACTGACTTCCAACTGGGAATGAAGTAGAAAGATGTATAAGACATGCCCCATACCTTTGAGAAGGTTGGCATCCAAGAGAGGAGTGATGTGGAGACAAATACTAGGGTATTAGAGGCATAGTGATGGAAGTATGTATAGTGCACATGTGTATATATTGGAAATCAATTTTCTCATCTTTATATAGAAAGAAAGAAATGCTGGTTCTAGATTTTATTCCAAGATCATCTCCGATTTGGCACTGGTAATAATTATTTAAAAGGAATGGCTGCTAAAATATTCAAATTATGAAAATTCCTTGTGACAATTTTTCTGCCACCAGAATTTTGAAAATTCTACTCTAACTGGTGAACTCCCATACTTATCAGTATAATTACCCTTACTAAATCTGTGTGTATCCCTTTGTCTGAGGGGAACCAAGGTGCAGTCTGTTTCATTTTACAAAGCACACCATTAACTTCCTTCATATTATACACCTGTCACTTTATCAACAACATGTGTTTCATTTCCTCTTTAATATTTACAATTCTCAAGCCATTTGTGTTTGAGAAGTAGGTGGACTAGAGTATATGTCCTGGATGGTGTTGCCACACCTCCCAAATTCCCTTTACCGGCAGCAGCTGTACACATTCATGTAACCATGAATCGCTGATGGCTCATGGCTGCCTACCTACCCACATCGGATTACTCTCAGATGACGGTAATTCTCAGGAATATTACCAACTCCCACACCACAGCCTACAGGTAATGATTGATTGCATAGTTTATGCCAATTATGGTTTGATTCTCAGACACAAAAGAAACCTCTAACCCTAAGGGGGAACAGAGAACAACTCTGTAGTACAATTTATGCTCCAGTGCACCCCACCCCCAGGGATCCAACCAAGGCCATTCTGTACTAGAGGTCACATACTGTTTACCTCTTTCCACTCCCTCTTCTGCTTTACACACTCTCTAGAGATTCGTCTGAACAACATTCCCTCAATTAATCCTGTGCATGTGAATCCCTTTCTTAGGCTCCATTCCTAGGAGAGCCAACCTAACCCAGTTAATCTCATAACTGAAGGCTATATGTTGTGTTTGTCTTATAGAGACAAGCAGCTGAGGGCAAGGAGTAGCTCATGACTGTTTGCTGCTGAGAAGGAAATAATCAATCAGTGGACCTACAATACATGTTCTCCATTTACTAGTGGAACCCCTAGTAAGAAAGAAGGTAGGCAGGACAGATCCCTTGATAGATATGGGAGACAGAAAAGGGGCACTAAAATGTCTGAAGATAAAACTGGGAGGGTATGAAGATTCCATAGATGGAGGGAACCAAGGCAGGGGGAACTGGCACATTGAAAAGTGAGACTCGAGAGATTACTTGATGGTTGTCACTTTAACCTGAGTCTATAGCTGGGATGCTATCACACATGAATGATGCTATCACACACTCATTCTTTGCCCAATTTTAATTGGCCATGCCTCATAGGAAGCCTTTGGAATGATCTTAGTCCTCCTTAAACATTAAGCAGCCCAGAATTCCAGGAAGCACCAAGAGGTAACTGCTCTAATAAAGCAAATAATTGATGGAGACGTTTTGATTCCTACTAGTTCCCTCAACAATCCTCTCTGGCTCCAGTCCATAAGGCAGGTGGTTTCTAGAGGTTATGGTAGACTGCGGAAGATTAAAAAAACTGATTTCTCAGATAGCTTTAGTAATATTGAATATGGTAAAGACTATGCAGAAAGGCTAAAGGAGATTGGTATGCCATTTTAGGTTTTATTAATAACTTATTTTCAATCTCAATTTTCCAGTCCAGATGCATATGGTGGCATTCTCATAGAATGAAACCAATATGTTTTGACACAGAAATATTTGAATTGGCTGACATATTGTCCTAATGTAATGAGATTAGATTTGATTTGATAACCATTCAGAGCAAGTTAGAGCACCACTCTCCTGATGTTATGAAAATTGCCTCCTTAGAGGATGCTCAGTAGGCTCTCTGGGCTATGATCACTATCACTATTATAATAAGTCAATAGTGGCTGATAACTACAGCTGAAATTTGACCCAGTTCTAATTTGGGAACTATGTGGGCGGGAGCAACTAGCGATATCCCTCAAATGGTGAGAAGTACATTTTCTCAGAGATGCTGCCAATAAACAAGACTATCCAGGCAAGCAGGTTTGGGCAAAAATCATATTCCTCATCTAGAAATCTTCTTGGACCTAATGACCAATGATCCAAAAGAAATCTGCATTTTAATGAGTTTCTGAGCAGAAATAAGTGTTGAAAAATTTGCAAAGGGCAGTGGCACAGGTCGTTTCATTCTGTTCTCATGAACAAACTGTTCAGATGGTATCAGAAATATCTACAACCACAGTATATGCACGGGGCAGCTTTTGACAGAAATCAAATACATTACTCAATGGATACCCCTCTCATGTTAAATTCAAAAACTCCATTTGAAAAACAGTTTCTAGCTTGTTACTTGGCCTTGGTCAAAAACTGCCCTCACCATAGAAAGACATCTGATTTGAGGCTGGTAATACAGATCAAGTCTTGGGTGGTGCCAGGGAGACTGCCCAGTAGGAAAGAACTAGCCCAGCAGACTCTTTCATAGAGCAGATGTGGCATACTCAAGAGCATGCCAAAGAGGGCTATCTTAGGGCATCCAGCACATATAGGAGCAAGTTGATTTATTGCCTATAGGGTCAGTGATAGAGGCCTTTGAGGATCTTCCCAACTCCATCACTGTCTGAACCTTGTGATTTTCCTCCCAGCTGAGGCAAGGCATGGTTCACTGGCTTTGTTTTCAGATTGGAGTTCCTGGATTGAAGGCCATGTTGCTGTATGGAATTCAACAGCACTCAGAAGAGGGTAAGCCTTAAAGGAAGAAGTCAACACAAATCTGCACAATGGGCAGAGCTGGGGGTTGTCTATTTAATGTAGGAAGTGATGTAAATCTCCTACCTTCAGGTAATCATTTGGATATTTACAACCTCCATGGCTGCCACCAATGGCCTTGCCATATAATCAGGCAAAGAAGACCTGGATGACTGAATATAAAGAACATCCGTGTATAAGGAACTCAGTTTTGTAATTCCTTGTAGTAATTTAGAGGGAAAATTAAAGTGTCATGCATATCATAAAACCCAGTTGCTGGTTCTAAAGGGGATTAGAAAACAGAGGTGGTTGTCTTAGTCATGTCCCTAGCTTGGTTAGTGAGCCAGGCCAGCAGTACTATCCAACTGTTAAGTACAACCTCTTGCCCTATATAACCAGGGACCCTGAACAGTGACCTATATATCAAAAATATATAAGGAGCTAGCCCTGGCCAGTGTGGCTCAGTTGGTTGGAGTGCCATCTCGTACACCAAAAGGTGGTGGATTCAATTCCTGGTCACAGCACGTCCCAGGTTGTGGGTTCAATCCCCGGTCAGGGTGCATATGGGAGGCAACTGATCAATGTTTCTCTCTCATATTGATAGTTCTCTGTGTCTCCCACAACTCGATAGCAAAAAACAAACAAAAAAAAACCCCCACAAATAATCAGATTTTAAAAATGCTCAAAGATCCTGAATAGACATTTTTCCAAAGAAGACATACAAATGGTCAACAGGGACACAAAAAGATACTCAACATCACTAATCATCAAGGAAATGCAGATCAAAACTGAAAGAAGATCACCTCACACCTGTCAGAATGGCTAATACCAAAAAGACAAGAGAGAGTAAAGTGCTAGGAAGAATGTGGAGAAAAGGAATCTGTGTACACCGCTGATGAGAATGTGAATTGACACAGCCATGATGAAAAATAGTATGGCAGTGTTTTAAAAAATTAAGAATAGAATTACCATATTATCCAGCAAATCACTCTCTTGAAGAGATATCTGCACCCCCATGTTTACTGCAGCATTATATGCAATAGCCAAGACATAGAAACAACCTAAGTGTTCACCAGTGGCTGAATGGATAAGGAAGATGTGGTAAATATATACAATGGAATATTATTCAACCATAAAAAAAAGAAGGAAATCCTGCCATTTGTGACAATATGGATGATATTTGAGGGCATTATACTAAATGAAATAAGTCAGACAAAGCAAAACACATACTGTACGATCTCTTACATGTGGAATCTTAAAAACAAACTAACTCAGAAAGAGAGAGCAGATTGATGATTGCCAGGGTTGGGAAGGGGCTGGTAATAAGGATGGATGAAGGTAATCAAAGGATACAAACTTCCAGTTATAAGATGAGTAAGTTCTGGGAAGTAATGTACAGCATGGTGACTATAGTTAATAATATTGTATTGTATATTTGAAAGTTGCTGAGAGAGATCTTAAAAGTTCTCATCTCATGCCCTGGCCGGTTTGGCTCAGCGGTTAGAGCATAGGCCCCTGGACCAAAGAGTCTTGGGTTTGATTCTGATCAAGGGCACGTACCTCGGTTGCAGTTTGTCCCAGCCCTGGTCCGGGTGGTGCGGGAGGCAATCAATGTGTCTCTCTCCCATCAATCTCTCTCTCTCTCTCTCTCTCTCTCTCTCTCTCTCTCTCTCTGCCCCTCCCTCCCACTCTATCTGAAAATAAATGGAAAAATATCCCCAGGTGTGGATTAAAAAAAAAGTTCTCATCCCTCCCCTCGAAAAATTGTAACTATATGAGGGGATATATTATTAACCTTTGTGTAGTAATCATTTTGCAATGAATACATACATCAAATCATTACACTGTATGTCTTAAACTTACACAATTTTATATGTTAATTATATCTCAGTAAAGTTGGGGAAAATGTTTTAAAAATCATATACCACGACTTCTTCGTGGAAGCGGGGCCAAGGAGAATCCATGAGCATAAATGCTGTTCTTAATGGCAATGTGTGTAAAAGGTACATCTGCTGGTCCAAAAAATTCAACCATGGAGGGAAGTGTGTGTATCAAAAAGGTAATAATCGAAATCGGTGAGAGACCATAGAAGAAGGAAAGGGTGTTTACAGTGAGATAACACTACCATGGAGGAGTGTGATCATGCTATTTCTGTTAGAACATTTCAGAACAAGAGACTAGTACTCTTAGGTGTTTCAGAGCTAGTGCTGGCTGGTGTTTGGAGGATTTAATGCATAGATCCCTTCTACTGAAAAGTAAAACTTTCCTAGAAGCCACTCAACAAAATTTCCTATGACTGTTACTAGGTGCAAGGGAGCTGAGGGAACTCAACTATCTCTTTGGTTGGGAGTGTTAAGAATAAAGGATTCGAAATGGCTGTGGATTTAGCCCATTAATAGCATCTTCCACTGGGGGTGAGGAAGGGTGGTGATCAAATTTATATTTTTGAAAGGTCATTGTATCTGTATAGTAGTAACAGATGGACGGGAAAGGGCAAATTCTGGAACTAGGGAAATCTCTTTCAGGCTGTTGTGAGAGGAGAAGGAATGAGGCTGAAACTAAACCTGGGGTGGTAGGTTCTGAGGAGGAGGTACTGTGTGAGTGATAGAATGGAAGTACACTTGTCAGACTCAGGAAGAGGGAGAAATGACACTTAGCTTCTGAGCAGGGTGAATATTGATGCCAATGGAAGTGAAGAATGTAGAGGATGGAGATGATTCATTTGTCTTTTCGTACCTATCTAATTCCACTTATTTTTCATCCTCTGCTTTTTAATGCCTTTTTTATTTTTGGACCATATTGTCCTAAACTAAAGTAAAATGGGTCTGAAATGTTATGAAAAATGTAACATTTATTATAATCCCAAACCCTATATCAGTAGTGTCATGGCAATATAGATGTAGATCTTAGTATTACAAGGCTCATGGTTACTTATAGAATTCCTGTTTCACGCCTCCAACCTGCTACACCCCAGAAGAACCTTATTAGGGCCTAATTAGATAATTATGAGAAAATCCTTTGTAAACTGCAAAACAGCGTACACATGCACACGATTATAAGAAATCATTTTGGACAGATTGATAACTAATGGGGAGAAACACAACCTCTGATTCTTATATTTATGAAAATGAAAATAGAGTTTCACTCCATTTAACAGAGAATAATATTATGCACAAAATACTTCCCATTCTCTATCCCTTCTCACACTTTCCTAGGAGAAGAGGAATGAGATATATATATAAAATTGGTGAATTGGTGAGACAAAATTGAACGTCTGGGTTTGCTGTCACTTTAGATCAGCCTGGCTGCAGACAGGCCATTCTAGTCTGCTCTCCTGCTCCTGGTGGTGGAGCAGGTCTGGCCTCTGTGTGGGAGGTTTGTGTGTGGGAGGGTCAGTTTACATCTACAGATCGGTATTAAGAATCTCCTTGTGGTTGAATATTTAATCTACATGCTGAAATCCAGCTTTTGGTTATAGTATATTGATACTTGATCTTCATCAGTCTAGCTACGAGTCTAATATCTGCCCGTATCAAAAGGGAAAGGAAGAGGATTATCTATTGGTAGCACCGGATCCCAACACTGTTCATTAAAATCACCTCCAGTGAAGATTCTCGAAACTTTACCCAATAACTTGCTTCAAATACAAGTATGTTTCTTCTTTCTAATGCTTTCCGCTTTTCTGGGAGCTTCTAATAAGAGTATCTGTTCAATACTAAATATAAAGAACACTGTTGTCATTGACCAGATTGAAAAATGGTTGAGGAAATAGTTCACATTCCAATTATATCTGATGGAAAGATGTTAAACGGAGGAATGCCACTTCCGGGTTTTGTGAGACTCAATATTAGGAATGTCTTCATAGGGTCTTAGTAACTGTATTATATCTAAGATCCAAGACAGATGAATTTCATGTTAATGTATTTTAAGCATGTCATGTTGTCTATGTCTGTTGAGAAGCTCACATCATGGTGGAGACTTACAGGATACTGCTGCCCCAATAAGTTTTTGTTCCATAAGAGAACCCAATTTACAGGTACAAGACATTGCTTCTCTCTTTGCTCCCACTTTCCTATTACAGAGTCTCACTTTTCTCTAGGTGCTAGGCCAATCACACTTGGAAAATAAGGTGTATTTTCATTAAAAAAACAAAACAAAAAACCCCACAATTTTAAAATCCTAAAATGAGGCAAAAGTTTGACTCAGTATAAATGATGGGTGCTTGGAGTACTTTCATCCCTTCTTAACTGTTATTATTTATTTGTTTGTTTGTTTGTTTGTTTGTTTGTTTACTTTTGCCTTCCTCTGGCTCTGAGTACTTGACTGAATTTTCATTTCCTGCAGTTTTGAATTTGTGGCTGTGGAAGGTGCATTATCATGTTTACGTGTCTGTTCATCTAGGCTACCGGTGCTTGGTATTTAAGTGCAGTTTCTATGCCGTGTTTTATCTCCCTGTGTCCATATCTGCCTGTGTGATTAATGAAGCAAGTTATGTGAGTCATGGTGCTATCAGATTCAATATGTTGCTAAGCAAGAAAGGTCCATCAAAATCTAGGCCATGAAAGAATAGGGATTCATATCAAGAAAGTCTGGCCCCTGGTTTTTTCACAACATTTTGGGCATTCTCAATTATACAAAAAAGAAAAGATTTTAACATTAGCAGCCATATACCCACTCCCTAGATTTTATCATTAATGTCTTCAGATGTAATTTTCTGGTGTTCTTGCTGGGATATAATTGACATAACCTAAAATTCACCAGTAAGTGGTCTTAGTACATTCACAAGGTTGTGCCACCATCACCATGATCTAGCTCTAGAACATTTCTATTCCCCCAAAATGAAAATTCTACACCCATCAAGAGTTGTTCTCTTGCTCCTCACAACCACTAACCTGTTTTTCTATCTCTATTTATTTGCCTATTCTGTACATTTCATATAAAAGGAATCATACAGTACGTGACCTTTCATATTTGGCTTCTTTCACTTAGCGTAATGTTTTCAAGGTTTAGCCAGGTTGCAGAATTCCATGTTTCATTCCTTTTTATGGCTGAATAATATTACATTCTGTGGTGGGGTATTGTGAGTTATAATAAGAAATATTGATTTGGTCTTCATCCCTGTTTTTGGCACACAGTTCCCAGAACCCTCAGAATTTTCTAAGTGTTGAGAGTGATCAAGGTGTCTTTTGTTATGTTAACAAAGTGACTTTTGGAAAGCACCTAAGGATGGAGGCTGGTTGCTAGTAGGAGCCAACCATGGGGTTAGAGGATTGGGAATTTCAGTCCCACCCCCTGATTTCCAGGGAGGTAGAGAGGTTTGAGGTTGAATCATTTGCCAATGGCCAGTGACTTTGTTAATCATGACTATGTAATGAAACGTCCATAAAAACCCAAAAGGACAGTGTGTCGGCCCCATTTTTGAAAAGCTTCCACACTGGGAATTAAAATGCTTCCATGTGCCACCATACCAGCTCCAATCTCCATAAGGACAGACACTCCCCTGTTCCAGACCTCATCTCTTCATCTGGCTGTTGATTCGTATTCTTTAGCATTCTTTGTAATCAATTGATAATCTAGTGAGTAAATGGGTTTTCCTAAATTCTGTGACCTGTTGGAACAAATGAATCAACCCAAAGTTGAGGGACATAGGAACCTCTGATTTACAGCCAGCCAGTCAGAAGCACAGATAATAACCTGAGCTTTCAGCTGATATCGGTACTGGAGGACAGTCTCCTGGGACTGAGTCCTTTGTCAGTGGGGTCTTATTCTGTCTCCAGGTAGATAGTGTCAGAATGGAACTGGGTTCTCAGGCACCCTGCTGACGTCCAAGAATTGCTTGTTTGTGTGGGGAAGCTTACACACACACACACACACACACACACACACACACACACACACACACAAATTGGGTCAAGAAAACTATGCATATGGATATACAACATTTTCTTTATCCATTCATCAACTCTAATGATGGACATTAGAGTTGTGTGTTAGCTCAGGCTGCTATGACAAAAATACCACAGACTGGGTGACTTAAACAACAAACATTTATTTCTCACAAATTCAAGATCGAAGCATAGCAGATGCAGTGTCTGCTTCCTGGTCACAGACAACTACCTTCTCTCTGTGCCTTCACATCCAGGAAGGCATGAGCCAGCTCTCTGGAGTATCTTTTACTTTCACTAGTTCTATTTATGGGAGTTCTACTTCCATGATCTAGTCACCTCCCATAGGCCCTACCCCCTAATACCATTACACTGGGAGGTAGGATTTCAACATACAAATTTGGAGGAGGACACAAACATTCAGTCTATGGCAGTTTGTTTCCTCTTTGTGGCTATGTGAATAATGTGGTTCTGGGTGTTTCGGCGCTGAGCATCTTTGTCATAAACCATTTTTGCCGCAAACATTTTCGCAATACAGCTAATTGGCCACGAGGCGATTTTGCCATAAAAGACAAAACACCAAAAAATAAAAAGGAACATTAAAAAGGACATAATAAAACATGAAAATTAATTAAATTAAAAAGACTTTATTGTAACAAATAAAAATATTGTCTTTGAAGTCTTTTGTTTGAGGATTGTTACAGGCATCTCTCAAAGACACCAGAGAAAGGTGTTAGGACAGTCCCCTGGGTTGAAGGGACAGGGCTGTTCCCTCGATTCTTTTCGTCTCGTATGAATGAATTCAAATGAGTGACTCCAGATGACTGTGTTGTGATAAAGCCAATCAAAGAAGCAAAGCAAGGAAATTTATTAAAGAAGCAAGGCAAACAAGTCTACATCTGAACTCCAGCACAGACGGACTTTCCCAGCTAGCCTTGGAAGTAAGTACAGTGAGGGTTCAAGGGGTTATATACCCTTCTGTCTATAGGTGTCAACATTTCTCTGCTGAATATTTTGGTACAGATTAATTTTCAAGCTCCCCCCTTTTACTTTGTTGTGGCTTTCCCAGAATTTGTGAGAAGCACCTGGCAATTTTATCGTGCCCAGCCCTGAGACTGCTGGCTTCTCTGTTTAGGGAGTGAAATAAAATTGCTTTTTTTCCTCACCCCTTCCCCCCTCCTTTCCTGCATTCTTTAGTTAGTGAGGAGGCATTAACCATTTGCTCTCAAGTGTCCTTGGTTTAGGGAAAAGGATGACTTGTTATTTACAAGCCAGCTGCAAGCTGTCCAAACTGTTTGGCCTTGTTTAATTTTGTCTCAGTTTCCCTATCCCCCCTGCCTTGGAATTTTTCTAGCTT
This sequence comes from Tadarida brasiliensis, assembly GCA_030848825.1. Lineage (NCBI taxonomy): Eukaryota > Metazoa > Chordata > Mammalia > Chiroptera > Molossidae > Tadarida > Tadarida brasiliensis. The sequence goes on from CM061260.1 coordinate 70,362,161, forward strand.
CTCACTATCCTGTAACAGTATTATACTTTATTATTATTATTATTTGTTGATTTATTTCCACAGTTTGTCATCACACTTTAAAAAAATTGTTTTGCTATTCTTTTTTTTAAACTTATTTTTATTGTTGAATGTATTACAGATGTCTCCCCCTTTCTTCCCCCATTGACCCCCTCCTCCCCAATCCCACCCCTCTCCTGCCTTCCTCACACTATTGTCTGTGTGCATTGGTTATGCATATATGCACAGAAGTTCTTTGGTTTATCTCTTCTCACCCTCCCTCCCCCCTTCCCTTTGAGGTTCATCAGTCTAACAAACAATTTGTACTTCTTAATTCCTTCATCTTCTTCACACATCCCCCCAACCCCCTCCTATTTGGCAAGCAACAAAAAGTTCTCTGTATCTATGAGTGTATTTCTATTCTGCTTGCTCATTTTGTTTGTAGATTCAATTGTTGATAGATATGTATTAATTGCCATTTTATTGTTCATATTTTTATTCTTCTCCTTCAAGAAGGCTCTTCAACATTTCATATAATACTGGTTTGGTGGTGATGAACTCCTTTAGCTTTTTCTTGTCTGGGAAGCTCTTGATACATCCATTGATTCTAAATGATAGCTTTGCAGGATAAAGTAATCTTTGTTGTAGGTCATGCTATTCACTTTGAATATCTCTTGCCACTCCTTTCTGGCCTGCAAAGTTTCTTTTGAGAAATCGGCTGAATGTCTTATGGGAGCTCCTTTGTAGGTAACAAACTGCTTTTCTCTTGCTGCTTTTAAGATTCTCTCTTTGTCTTGAACCTTTGGCATTTTGATGATGATGTGTCTTGATGTGGACCTCTTTGGGTTCATCTTGTTTGGGACACTCTGTGCTTCCTGGACTTGTATGTCTGTTTCCTTCACCACGTTAGGGACGTTTTCTGTCATTATTGTTTCAAATAGGTTTTCAATTTCTTCCTCTCTCTCTTCTCCTTCTGGCACCCCCATGATGCAAATGTTGGCACGCTTGAAGTTGTCCCAGAGGCTCCTTACACTGTCCTTAATTTTTTGGATTTTTTTTTCTTTTTGCTGTTCGGATTGGGTGTTTTTTGCTTCCTTAGATTCCAAATCGATGGTTTGCTTCTTGGCTTCACCTACTCTACTATTGATTCCCTGCAAATTATTCTTTATTTCAGTTACTGCATCCTTCATTTCTGACTGGTCTTTTCTTATGTTGTTGATGTTCTCACTAAGCTCCTTGGAGTTCTCCTTAAGTTCCTTGAGCATCCTTATAACCAGTGTTTTGAACTCTGCATCTGATTTATTGCTTATCTCCATTTTGTTTACTTCTTTTCTTGGAATTTTGTTCTGTTCTTTCACTTGGGACATGTTACTTTGTCTCCTCATTTTGTCTGCTTCCCTGTATTTGTTTCTGTGTATTAGGTAGAGTTGCTATGTCTCCTAGGCTTCGTAGGGTGGCCTATCATAGATTTTCTGTAGGGTCCAGTGATACAGCCTCCCTGATCACCCCAGCTGGGCCCTTGAGGTGCACCCCTGATGTGAACTGTACACCCTTCTGTTGTAATTGAGTCTTGATTGCTGTTGGCATCAGTGGGAGGGATTTACTCAGGCTGATCAGCTGCAAGGACTAGCTGTGCCCACTGACCACTGGCCTCTGACTCCCTTGGAGGATCAGCAGTGTAGGGGCCCAACACACAGAGCAAGACTTACTTCATCAGGGCTCTGGTACCCACTGAGTCTACTCCTTGAGTGTGTCACTTGTGGAGGCGGTTGAGCGGTGGTGCTTCAACATGGTCTGAAGCTATCCACTGGGTGTGCTGGCTCTGGGGCAAGGTCAGCCACTGCCTGTGTTCTACCTGGGACCACCAGGCATAAGCTACAAAGTGATCTGTAGATGGCTGCTTCTTGTGCTGGGCTTGAAGGTGCCCAGGAAAAGCCAAGTTGTGAACCAAGGCTGGCTGCTTCTGGTGCCAGACCTGGAGCCACTTAACGAAAGGTATGGGGCTCGCTGAGACCAGATGCTGCTTGTTTGAGAGATTTTAGGAAAATCTGAAGCAGGATCCAAGACAGGCCAATCCTATGGGTAAGCCCCTGGAGACAGCTTAGGTGGGCCCAAAGGTTGGGTGGGGTAGGGCATTAGGGAATCATCAGGGCGGGGCAAACAGTGTGAATCAGGTTGCTGGAGTCCCAGATAAGGCGGCTGTCTGCTGCCCCAGGGAAGGGCTCAGGAAAGGAACAAAGGCCTCCCATAGCAAGTCTGTCCAAGAGAAAGCTGCCTCTCCAGCTCTTGCCCCAATGCCAAACAACTCAGTTCTTCACTGTATGTCTCTGGTGCCTTTCAAGCTGCCTCACCCATGCTGAAGCCTGGAGGGTGTGAGTCCAAGTAAGTCCATGCACGAGCCCTTTATAAGGAAATGCCTGGGGTTCCAGCAGCCTCAGCCTCCCTCAGCCTCAGTTCCCGCTGGTTTTACAGCCAGAAGTGATGGGGACTTTTCTTCCTGGCACTGGAACCCTGAGCTGGTGTGGGACAGGGACCCCTTGCTCCTCAGGGAGGACCTTCAGAGCGAGGTATCCTCTGTGGGTGTGGGACCATCCGGTCCTCAACTCCACCTCTCCTACCAGTCTCCATGTGTCTTCTTCTTTAATCTCATAGTTGTAGGACTTCCATTCAGCTCGATGTCAGGTAGTTCTGAATGATGGTTGTTCTGTAGTTTAGTTGTAATTTTGATGTGGTTGTGGGAGGAAGTGAGTACCCTATTTTCCTACGTCGCCATCTTGACCGGAAGTCTGCACTTTTTTTTTTTTTGCTACAATTTCTTCATTAAGAAGGGTATCAGTTTCCAACTAAAGAATCAATAACTAATGCTCTCGAAGACTGTTATGAATGAGTAGCCTCCTCTTTTATATTTGCCGTAGCTTGGCAAACTTTTGGTTTTAATGGGTGGGAGGGATTACAGCTCACTGAAGGATTTGCAAACTGATAACGTTATCATTTTCTAGTATAGTGTCCAATCTGGCTTTATAGGTAGCTTTGCAAGCAGGCTTTAAATGTATCTGCTATCATCCACTATTTTCAGACCACCACATCTACTTGTCACTGTATTGACTATTATGAAGTCTAAGATTTAATACAAAAATACAAATCCTGGCTGGTGTGGCTCAGTTATTTGAGCATCCTCCTCTGCATGGAAAGGTCACTGGTTCAATTCCCGATCAGGGCACACATCCAGGTTGTGGGCTCAATGCCCTGGTCAGGGTGCATGCAGGAGACAACCGATTCACATTGATGTTTCCCTCTGTCTCCCTCTCCCTTCCTCTCTCTCTAAAATCAATAACAACACATATTAAAAAATGGGAATACTGTGAGAATTTCCTCAATGGAGAAATGAAACGAAACTGACAACTAGCTTGAATACATTAAGTTTTTCAAATGTAAACCAAATTGTCATCCAGTTACTTTCTTTTATGGGAAATTGCCTTATGGCCAACTAGTTGTGTGGTGAAAATGTTTGTGGCAAAAATGCTTGTGGCAGAGATGTTCATGACAAAGATGCTTATGGAGAAAATAACTGCTATCAGCATTTGTTACCATCAGTCTTTTTATTATACTTGTGTTATCACATATCTATATCCACTAATTCATTTATTTCAAGATTAATTTCAGATATCAGTGCATTTTGAGCTAAATCTTACATTTGCCTATCATTAACTAGATGTCAATATTTGTTTAGTTTTTTTCTTTATGTAAAATTTGCATACAATGAAATGCACAAATTTCATATGTGCATTTGCTGAATTTTGAAAAATGCAGGCACCTGGGTAACTCAAACTTCTTTCAAGATATGGAGCATTATTATCATCAGAAAGTTCCTTCATCAGAAAGCTCCCTCCAGTCAATATGCCCAACTCCTAGAGCCACCACAGGCATTATTAAATATTTGATAATATTTTAATTATATTTAATAAAATTCTTTCACCATAGGTATTATTAAATAATATATACTTGGGTTTTTAAAATGAGTTTCTGTCTCAATGGAGTAATAACCATTTGTTTTTGATGTGTTTATTGAATTGATTGAACTTATTCCTTGCCTCTTTCATATTTTAAATTTAGCCTGCTTTTTTTTTTATCACATTTCCTGTCTTTTTTTCTTTTCCCTTCAACTTATTTAAATATTCTATATTCTCATTCTGTTCTCTAAAGATTAATTTTGTGTGCCATGTAATTAGGTGTATATTTTTCTAACAATCAATGTCTAAGTCTAATTAGTAATTATATCCTTCAATTGAACAAGACAAGAAAATTGGTACATTTCAAAATCTCTGCTCCCTTCCTAAGCATCTCTATATCCTTTCCTGTTATCAAGAGAGATGCTTTTGCTCACACATGTATACACCATACTGTGTGTGTGTGTGTGTGTGTGTGTGTGTGTCTGTGTGTGTGTGATTTTCCATTGCTGCTATAACAAATGACCACACACTTGGGAGCTTAAAAAAGAAAATTTCATTTTTCTCAAAGTTCTGGAAGTCAGAAGTCTAAAGTAGACTTCACTGGCCAATATCAAGTTATCAGAAAAGCTATGCCCTGTCTTGAGACTCTAGGGACAATCTAATCCTTGCCTCTTCCAGCTTCATTTGGCTCCTAGCAGTTCTTGGCTGGTGACTGTGTCACTCCAATCTCTGCTTCCATGGTTACATTGTCTCCTCTTCTGTCTGTGGCAAAGCTCCCTTTGCCTCTCTCTTATAAGGATTCATATCATTGTATTTAGTATCCACATGGAAAATCCAGGACAATCTCTCTATCTCAAAATCCTTAATTTAATCACATGTACAAAGATCCTTTTTCCAAATAAGGTAATATTTATAGATTCTAGGGATTAGTAACTGATGTCTTTGGGGGCCAGATTTAGACCACCACTATATACATAAGCCACCCTCTCCCACCATGGAGATAGCCAATTTAACCATATTGAATGATAAGGCTTTGAACATGTTAACATTAACACTACCTGAAAGGTGTAATAAGATTGATTAACCCAGACCATATTTATTTTCAATTACCTTAGAAATAATGCATATTGTGAACATTCAAAATTCTAAGGGGAAATGCAATTATCTCGAAAAGGGCAGGCGCCCAAAGCACACATGAAAGTTATGCTGCTTAACATCAATCTTTGGCAAAGTCTTAAAATCATTTTTTTAAACAGATAATTTGTTTTGCATTTAGAAACAAAGTGATGATCAACAATTTTGAATGCAGTATATACATGTAAGTGTACATGAGCACACACAAACATAGTTTTAAATAGTCTTTTTAGATAAGTGGTTGGACTAGAAGCCTAATTGAAAGCAACTGGAAAACAAATGGCAAGTGAAGATTAGGCCATTGGTGGTTTTGTTTTTTTGGTTTTGTTTTTAGTAATAGAAGAAGAATCTTTGGGAGTGTTTTGCTTTGTTTTGGGATACACAAGATTGTCAAAGAGGAATGTCCTGTTCTTTGGTGTAGTCATAGTACTTAGCATAGACTTTGTTAACTCAACAAACAGTTATTGGAGGAATAAATCAAGTGAATGCACAAAGCTCTAAGAGAGGACAGAATGATGGGGGCAACCCCTTTGGGACAAGAACCACATCGCTTTTATCTCATTATTTCTAGTTTCTACCATAGTAGATTCTCAAAAGATGGTTGTGAAATTGGATTAAATGTCATTGAGTAGGTCACTTATTCTTTGCCATGAAACATTAGACCATTTACAAGACAAATGATTTCATTGTAGTTTCCAAGTTAAGTCCAAGTAACTTTTTGTTTATTGTCCACATGTTTACCTTTTGTCTTCCCACGCAAGGACCCCACTGATAATGTTTGGAAGCCAGTATACTGTAGTGTCTAGTAGTAGTGTTTTTATGCACATGTTCTCATTGGATTGTTACTATAACCATGGGAGACAGAAATCCTGATATCTTGCAGTTGAGTAGGCAGGCTCAGTAGGAACCAGTATGAGAGCATATTCTTTTTTTTTTTTTTTTTTTTAAGAGAGAGAGAAAGGAACGTTGATGAGAGAGAACATCAACTGGCCACCTCCTGCATGCCCCCCACTGGGTATCAGGCCCACAACCTGGGCATGTGCCCTGACCAGGAATCGAACTGATGACCTCTTGGTGCATGGGTCGATGGTCAACCAGTGAGCCACACTGGCTGGGCATGAGAGCATATTCTGGAAAGCAGAAGATGAGCATAAGTCTTGGTGACAAACTGAGTATACCACCTTCTGTAAGAAGCTATACATATACTTTCCTAGTCCTTAAAACACCAGTCTAGAGCAGATAGTCAGCAGGCATTTATTCAAAAATTAAAAGCCCAATTTCCTCAATTTAAAATGAGTCAAAGAAAAGGAGAGGAATAAGAAAATAGAAATGAAAAAAAAAATCAAGTGTGATACATAGAGGCAATTTTACATTTATTTTGTTTTGTTTTTATGTATATAACTGATTATGTGTACTTTATGGTCAAACCTCTCCAAAATGTTTCTTTGTTACTGAATGGAAATTTTTTGGTAATTTTAAATTTCCTGTGGAAAATGTTTTGATTATTAGTGTATTAACCTAATTATGTCCTTGACTACCATAATCCCCGGTGTCAAGGGAAAATATTACTAAAGGGACTAAAAATGTTTCTTCGTTCAGTTGAGTTTCCATGACCATCCTACTTATGGCAACCAGTATTTTCTCTCTTTTAGAAATGGTATGTGGGGCCACTTTTAATCTTACCACTTATCAGAAGTTCAGGGACTCGTAGAAAGTTTAACTAGACATCAGAATAATTTCTTTCACGTATGTTTAAATACTCAAAATTTGTGTGTGGTCATCCTCTGACCAAGTCTGCTCTAAACATAGACTGACGTTAGTTCAGTTAAACAGCTTATTTTCACCTTATGAACTACTAAATTGAAAACACTCTCCCTGACTTAGGTTTGTTTAGTGCGTATTTTCACTAATTAATTCAGCAAAAGTTGAGTGTCCGTTCTACTTGGACTGGGGACATAGAAGTGAATAAGATAGAGGCCCTTCCCTTAAGGACTTTGTTGTCTATGTGGGAAAAGAGTAGGGGTGCCAGACTGAGCAAATTAAAATGCAGGCCATTGAGTTAAATTTGAATGTCAGATAAATAAATTTTTAGTATAAGTATGTTCATGTAGACTTTGGAACATATTAAAAACTTTTCTTCTGCTATTGACCTAAAGTACAAATTTAATTGAGAGTCCTGTATTTTATCTAGCAACCCTAGACAAGAGACCAAGAAAAAGATAGTTTGTGATATACAGTATAAGTGCATATACATATAAGTGTACATGACCACATGCAAATGCACTTATTACTAGTCTTTTTAGATATAATAATAAGTGCTAGGACTTGGCTAAGTCCAGAGAGTGGTAGAAATAGGTACCACCCTGCTGATTAGGGATTTTATTTTTAGGTTTTCCATATATGCTGGGAGAGGATGGGACCCTTTATTGTAATTTCACCAAGTCAGTAGATAAATGTCCTGGCAGGGGAGCAGACTCTGTAAAAATGATGCATTTATAAGAAAATATACAGGGAAAAATTTCAACCATATCTAGATTGACTGCAGTGAAAAGACATTGAAGCCAGTTCACAGCCATATGACAAGTGGTTTTTGAGAATGAAACCTGTTACAAATGTCCCCTTAATGTGGTTCTACGTGGCAACTATGGAGGATAAGCATGCCTTACTATTCTAAGAAAATAGAAAAACACAAATGTTTCCAGAGGTAGCAAATTGCTGTGGCAGAAGTCCTGGGCTTTGACATTTCATTTATTTTATTTAATTAAAAAGACAATTATTTTTCAATTAAAGTTGATGTACACTATTATATTTGTTTCAGGTGTACAACCCAGTGATTAGACATTTATATAACTTAAGAAGTGATCATCCTGATAAATCTGTTACCTATCTGATACCATACATAGTAATTACAATATTGACTATACTCTCTATGCTGTACTTTATATCCCCATGACTATTTTGTAACTACCAATTTTTACTTCTTGATTCCTTCTGCCTTTTTACCCATCTTTTCAACCACCCTCCCAGCTGGCAACCTCCAATTTGTTCTCTGTATGTGTGAGTTTGTTTCTGCTTTGTTTGTTGATTTATTTTGTTTGTTTTTTTTAGATTCCCCATATAAGTGAAATCAAATGGCATTTGTCTTTCTCTGTCTGACTTATTTCACTCAGCATCCTCTATGTCCATCTATGGTGTCACAAATGGCAAGATTTTACTCTTTTTTATGATTGAGTCATATTCCATTGTATATATGCACCACTTCTTCTTATCCATTCATCTATTGATGGACACCTAGGTTGCTTCCACATCTTGGCTATTATAAATAATGCTACAATGAACATAAGCATGCATATGTCTTAGTGAATTAGTGTTCTGGGTTTCTTCAGATAAATACTCAGTAGTGGAATTGCTGGGTCCTTTTTTTGTCTCTTGTTGTAGCCTTTATTTTCAAATTTATTTTGTCTGGTATAAGTATTGCTACCCCAGCTTTTTTTTCCATTTCCATTTTCATGAAACATCTTTTTCCATCCCTTTACTTTCAGTCTGTGTGTATTTTTTGATCTGAAGAAAGTCTCTTGTAGAAAAGATATGTAAGAGTCCTGTTTTCTTATCCATTCAGCCACCCTATGTCTTTTGATGGGAGCATTTAATCCACATACATTTAAAGTAATGTCAATAGAAGTGTAGTTATTGCCATTTTATTATTCATATTTTTTAAATCTTTTTTTCCTTCTTCTTAAAGAAGTCCCTTTAACATTTCATATAATCCTGGTTTGGTGGTGATGAGCTCCTTTAGCCTTTCCTTGTCTGGGAAGATTTCATCTGTCCTTCTAGTCTAAATGATAGTTAGCTGGGTTGTAGCAAACCTAGGTTGCTTCCATATCTTGGTTGTAGGTCTTTTCTTTTCATCATTTTGATATTTTATGCCAGTCCTTTCTAGCCTGAAAAACTTCTGTTGAGAAATCAGCTGACAGTCTTATGGGAACTCTCTTGTAGGTAACTAAATGCTTTTCTCTTGCTGCTTTTAAGATTCTCCATTTTTCTTTAACCTTTGGCATTTTAATTATGTGTCTTAGTATGTGTCTCTTTGGATTCATCTTGTTTAGGACTCTCTGTGCTTCCTGAGCTTTTATGTCTATTTCCTTCACCAGGTTAGGAAAGTTTTCTGTCATTCTTTCTTCAAATAGGTTCTCAATCCCTTGCTCTCTCTCTTCCCCTCTGTACCCCTGTGATGCAAATGTTGGTTTACTTGATGTCCTAGAGGCTAGACCTTGACCTTTTAGAGATTGCATCCAGAGAAGGAACATTAGAGCTCGAAGACCAACTGGACTTATTTAGTCCATATCTCTCCTGCTACAAACAAGAGAACCAAGGCCAGCCAGGGTTAAGGGGTCCAGTGACCACTGCAGAAACAGGTATTTCCCTATCATATACTATGATATCTTTTTTCTCCCCCAGGAGACAACTCATTAATGTGGGTAAGAATCACAAAGGGACACGGAATGACTTTTGCAAGGAATAGTAGAAGAGAAAATATAGAGAAGGCAAAGGAGAAAACTAACAGTAGGAAAACAAATTTATTCTGTTCCAACTTAATGCACAGTTAAAAAGATAAAAACTGTATAGTAGTTTCCCCTACCCCACCTCTTAGTCTTTGTTTTTACACTCTTAAAATAATGAGGGTTTAGTGAAAAAAGGGAAGTTTAATTGTTTTTTTCTATACTAAGTTTGTCAGGAGACACAGGAGTACAATTTAGGGGCATCTAAAAATATACAAAAAGAAATTTTAAGTAAATGTGTTATCTGTAATTTAGCCTAACGTAAAAAAACGTCGGAATTAGTGCCATTGACTCCATGGAAATTTTATATGGTTTATTTCTGTGTTTTGTTTTATTTATTTCTCTTGTTTTCCTGAGCTATAACTGCATTGTGTTCTGAACTCCAGCACTATCTTAACGTTGAAGTGTTTCAGTAATCCTGGAGAGTCATAAGAAATATGATGCCCTCTGATTCTTGTTCATTGGTAGGTCATTTGATTTTTTTCCCCCTTTCTCTCTCTGATGTTCTGAATTTCTAAGGGAATATGCATAGGTTTTTAATTCATTGACTGTCCTTGGCATTCAGTGGTACCTTTCAGTATCCTCCTTCCCATGTGGAAAATTATCTTCTATATTTTTTAAATGATTTTTTTCTGTGATAATTTCTTTCTGTCAATTCACTATTTTTTAAATTTCTTTTACTCTGTTGTTGGACATTATGAGTTGATTCTCTATTTGTGTGATCTTTTCTTCAGATTTTCCATTTCTCTCTCTCTCTCTTTTTTTTTCCTTTCCAGAGATTTCCCAGGTCCTATCTTTCAATTCTTTCATCAATTCTTGGTTTTGTCTTTTGAGTCAATCACTTTTAATTTCTAAGTGGTCTTTCAAGATAATTGTTTTTTTCTTTTTTTCAATCTCCTATACTTGTTTTATTTAAATAATAATCTCTCAAATCTCTACAGATGCTAACTAAAACTTTGTCTGTTTTTGTTTCCTAAATTATTTCTCTTCTAAGTTAAATGATCAGGGCTTTATTTTTGTTTTTAACTTGGTCTTTCATTCATATTCCAAACTTCCTCAAATAGTTGGCAGTGATTCATGACTCTTTGCTGCTCTAATTTTTGCATTGTGGAAACAGGAAGAGAGCAGGCCAGTTATGTTTCAGAATCTCCAATGCCCACACGTAGAGGTCTTTGCTCTGGAGAAATTGATGTCCAAGTTTCTGTCTTATGTAATCTCAGAAAATTTATTTACTTTCCTTTGATATCTTTTTTTAAGTAGGATGTAAATAACTAGCTGCCTGTGTGTCTGCATGTGATTGGGGAAATTAGAGACATTGTCAATTGGCCTGGATTTAGAGTTTCAGTTAGAAAACATTTAAGTCTGAACTGTGAACCTCTTCAGAGGAGTCCGCTGCATTCCTCTTTTCGGAGCTACCCCTGTTCTAGGCCCCCTGTGCTCCTTACTGCTTCATCATTTGCTCCTATATTCAGTTTTCATCTTGGATAATTTTGTTAAAATCTGGTTTTAAACATGTCCTCACCTTTTCTCCTTTTCTTTGGTTGCATATTTATAATGTTGTAAGCTATTTTATTATCATTTCAATGGGACTTTTAGGAACTAGAAGAGATAAGCATGTATGGTTAATCTTTCATCTTGATATAGATGTCCATCATTAAATTTCCCTGAGTCCACAATATTTGCAAAATATTTGTGTTGTTATACAACAACACATGAAAACCACAGAAATCTATCAGTGGTTTTCAAGGGATGGGTAAAGTATTATGTTTTGAGATACCTGCTTAATGTAAAATATTTTTAAATGTATTAATTTATCACTAAGATATAAATATTTCACTAAATATTTGATATATCAATATAAAGAAATTTTTTTCTGTTTTGCTTAGCATTATGAATCTGCAGATTGGTTTCTCTGCCCAACTATGTTATTTCCATATAAATCTCAATCAAGTACTGGCAGAATTTTTGTTTTTGTTTTATTTTTTCAGAAATTGATAAGTTGAATCTAAAATTTGTATTGACATGCATAGGTTTAGGCATGGCTGCAGCAATCTTAAAGAAGAAGACAAAAGCTGGAAATGGTACTAGATACAAGATCTGTTTAAAAAAAAAAAACTAGCCCAGCTGGTGTGGCTCAGTGGATTGAGCATCATCCCATGGACTGAGAGGTCCCAGCTCAATTCCTGGTCAGGGCACATGCCTGGGTTGCAGGGTCGATCCCCAGTAGAGGGCGTGCAGGAGGCAGCCAATAGATGTTCCTCTCTCACATAGAAGTTTCTCTCTCTCTCTAAAAAAATCAATAAAAACATTTTTAAAAACCATAAATAATTTTATTTTAATCTATATAATTAATTATATACTTAATATATGACATGATACAATTATATTATATAATTAAGTATAGTAATTAAAACATTGTGGTCTTGGCTCAAACATAGATAACTGACCAATGGCACAGAATAGAGTCCAGGAGCTGACTCACCTGATTTATGAAAAATGTAACATTTCAGTACCATGAGAAATAATGGGTCAGATTGATATTCATATGGAAAAAAAGTATTTATCAACTTCTTCCTCATAATAAACATTTGGAATTATTAAATACTTTAATGTGAGAGTTAAAACAATAAGAATTTTAGAGTTAAATATAAGAGAACATTTCTGTGACTTGGAATAGTTCACACTTCCTGTGTAAAGACATAAAGAAGTAAGCAAAAAGAAAGGCTTTAATACAGTTGGTTATATTAAGAATAAGCTTCAAAAGACACCGCTAAAAGGGTGACAAAGTAATATCAAGACTTGCAAATTGACAACAATTCAATGTTATTAATTATTAATGCCATACATGTGAATGTGACTTTTTTTATTTTTTTTGAGAGCAGAGTTTGATAGGTAAAGAGTAAAATGACTGTAGGCAAATGTTGCTCAGATATACTGAGAAGTAAAAGGTTCTGAGATCGGAAACCTAGATGAGCCTGGGGGACAAGGATGTAAGAAGAATGAATGTGATTCCTGCCTGTCACAGATGATGTGAGAATTATTTATTCTTTCATTCATTCACTTACATAACACATATTTACTGAGTGTCGACTGTGTTCCAGGCGTTGTTCTAGGCACTGAAGATATAGTATTGAATAAGGCAATTAAAGTTTCTCCTTTCATGGTTCATTGGTGGGGTCAGGCAGACAGGTGGTAGGAGAGGCATAAATTAAAATGTATTAACTAATTACAGAAAAAAAGAAAAAAAATTGTCCTTAAACTGAGGCGTGAATTAATATATTGGGCAATAGGACAGAGAGTGACCAGGGAGCTTCTCTGGGGGAACAGGAATTTCAGCTGTCATGAATGGCAAGAATGAGCCAGCTCTCAGAGCTTTGGAGGAAGAGCATTTCTGACAAAATTAATCAAACTATGCAAAGGCCCAAAGGTCAGTAGGAACCTAGCAGTTCAGGAACCAGATTGAAGATGTGTGGCTGAAGTATGACAAGGAGGTGAGTGGCATTAGGTGATGTCAAAGAGGTAACTAAGGGCCTGCACATGTACAGGTTCTTGCAGAGTAAAACGTTTGTGTTTTATTATAAGAACAACAAGAAGGTGTTATATTAGAACACTACCTAACCTTCTTCATTTTTCCATAGAAGGGAAGTAATTTCCACTTCATTCCCCTAAAGAGAAGGGGATTAGAGTACAAGTCCAGATTTTCTGATTGTGACTTAGTAATTCTGGAGAAGAAATTTGGATCACAATATTGATTTTCAATATTGAGGTGGACTGTGGCATATTAAGATGACAAAACATTGTATTTTTGGTGTAAAATTATTGAGATTTTAAAAAACACGAATCATTAATTCATACTCATGTACCACACTGAAATGTTTAATCACACATATGTTATTGATTAAAAATCATTCTTCTATACTTCCCAAATTCTCATAAACAAAAACAAAAAAAGTCATTTCACAATACAAACTTTATTGTAGACACAATTCTTACTCTAGTTCAAAGACTTTCCAAGCAAGGAAAATATGAGAATATGAACATGACAAAACTGAAGCTGATACAGATATTAATTAGTTTCTATGAAACTAAAAAAAAAAAAAAAAAAAAAAAGAACCAAACCATTTTCTCTGAAAACAATAATAACAAACACTATATCTTACTTCCAATACAGTCACTAAAAATAAATAAATAAGAGCTTTCAAAAAGATCTCAAACTTCTCAAGCAAGAGATGAAATAATTTAAAAGGTGAATCAGCCAGAGAAAAACATTTATGGATAACATAAATATCTCTTCGTAATTTACCCCAAGTAGTATAGAAGCAAAAAGATTTTTAAGCAATTTGAAAATATTTTTACAAAAAATAAATAAAAAATCACTGTATGTGGTTGACATGAGATTCTTTGACATGATGTTCAAATCACATTTAAATATTTTTTCATAAATACATTTATTTTATGTAGCATTTAATGTTTCAAATGATTGCTTTGTTTGATTTGGTATTAGTTTATATAGAGTTAAATATGTTTAATATTTATAGTCTTTTATGAAGAGGTAATTTACAGATAGCATTGTATAAGTTTAAGGTATACAACATGTTGATGTGATACATTTATATATTGCAGTATGATCACCACCTTAGCTTTAGATAGCACCTCTATCAGGTCACATAATTATCATTTCTTATTTTGTGGTGAAAAATTTTAAGATCTACTCTTTTAGCAGTGTTAAAGTATATAATACAGTATTATTGACTACAGTCATTATGTTGTATGTTAGATCTTCAGATCTTATTCAACTTCTAGTTGCAGATTTTTACCCTTTAACAGCATCTCCCAGTTCCTCATCTCCCAGCCCATGGGAACCACCATTCTGCTCTGTTTCTATGAATTCAACTTTTTAAATTCCACATGCAAATGATATTATACAATATTTGTCTTCATCTGGCTCATCTCACTAAGCATAAGACTCTCACAATCCATCCGTGTTGTCTCAAATGGCACATATATATGAATATTATGAAGCTGTGAGATATATATATCTCATATCTTTACCCATTCATCTGTTGATAGACACTTAGGTTATTCTATTTTAAATAATGTTGCAATAGACATGGTAGTGCAGATGTCTTTTAAATATTGTTCTTTTTGTGTGTTTTTTAAATATGTTTTTATTGATTTTTTTTAGAGAGAGAGGAAGGGAGAGGGATAGAAACATCGATAAGAGAGAAACATCAATTGTCTGCCTCCTGTACACCCCCCTAACTGGGGATGGAGCCCACAACCCGGACACGTGCCCTGACCGGGAATGGAACCTGTGACCTGTTGGTGCATGGGACAATGATGCTCCACCAACTGAGCCACACTGGCTGGGCTCAATATTCAGTTTTTATTTCCTTTGGATATATACCCCAAAGTGGAATTGCTGGATCATACGGTAGTTCTTTTTAAATTTTTTGTGGAACCTCTATACTATTTTCTATAGCGGCTGCATCAATTTACATTCCCACCAGCAGTCTACAAAGGTGCCCTTTTCTCTACATCTTTGTCAACACTTCTTATCTCTTCTCTTGATGATAACCATTCTAACAGGTGTGAGGCGATATATCTCATTGTGATCTTGATTTGCATTTCTCTGATGGTTAATGACGTTGAGTATTTTTTCATAAACCTGTTGGTCATTTTTATGTCTTCTTTGGAAAAATATCTGTTCAGTTCCTCTGACCAAATTTTAAATTGATTTTTGTTGTTGTTATTGAGATGTATGAATTCTTTATATATTTGGATATTAACTGTTTAATCAATATATGGTTTGCAAATATTTTCTCCTATTCTGTAGGTTGCATTTTCATTTTGTTTTTTAGTTTACTGTGTAGAAGCTTTTTAGTTGTTTTTTTTTTTTTTTTTATCCTCACCCGAGGACATTTTTCCATTTTTTGTTCAGATAGAGTGGGAGGGAGAGAGAGGAAGAGAGAGAGAGAGAGAGAGAAACATCAACGTGAAAGGGACACATCGAGCGGCTGCCTCCCGCAAGACCAACCAGGGCTGGGGACAAACTGCAACCGAGGTACATGCCCTTAGCGGGAACCAAACCCGGGTCTCTCTGGACCGCAGGCCGATGCTCTAACCGCTGAGCCAAACTGGCCAGGGCATTAGTTTGATGTCGTCCCACTTGTTGATTTTTGCTTTTATTGCCTGTGCTTTTGGTGTTACATGCAAAAAATCATTGCCCAGACCAGTTTCAAGGAGCTTCATTACTATGTTGCTTTCTTTGTTTTAGGAGTTTTATGTCATCAAGTCTTATGTTTAAGTTTTTAATCCAATTCAAGTTGTGTAAGACGGGTCCGGTTTCATTTTTATGCTTGTGGTTATCCAGTTTTCCCAGCATTATTTGTTTGGCTCGATCCCCAGTAGGGGGCATGCAGGAGGCAGCAGATCGATGCTTCTCTCTCACATCAATGTTTCTATCTCTCTCCAAAAAAATCAACAAAAACATATTTTTTAAAAAAATTATAGTTTTTTCTATTTATGTGCAAAATGCCAATGAGATTTTGATAGGGATTTCATCAAATTTATAGATTTGAACAGTATGGATGTTTTCTAAAAATACATTTTTATTGATTTATAGAGAAGAAGGGAGAGGGAGAGAGATAGCAACATCAATGAGAGAAACATCGACCCACTGTCTCCTGCACACACCATACTGGGGATTGAGCCCACAACCTGGGCATGTGCCCTGACTGGGAATCAAACCGGGGACTTCCTGGTACATGGGAAAACATTCAATCCACTGAACCACAGCAGTTGAGTGAGTAGTACGGATATTTTAACAATATTAATTCTTCTGATCCATGAACATGGAATATCTTTCCACTTATTTTTGTCTTCTTCAATTTCTTTCATTAAAGTCTTATTGTTTTCATTGTATCTACCTTTTACTTCCTTAATTAAATTTACTCCTAAGTATTTTATTGTTTTGGGGGCTATATAGAATGATACAATTTTTTAAATTTATTTTTCATATATTTTGTTTTTAGTGTCTACAAACTGATTTCTGTATGTTGAGTTTATATTCTGAAACTTTATTGGATTTGTTGGTTAGTTCCAGTAGAGTTTTGGTTGAATCTTTAGGATTTTCTATACATAATATTATATCATGTGCAAATAATGACTTCACTTTTTCTTTCCAGTTTGGCTGCCTTTTATTTCGTTGTCTTGTCTAATTGCTCTAACTAAAACTTCCAGTACTACATTGAATGTAAGTAATGAGAGTGAGTACCCTTGTCTTGTTTCTGATCTTAGAGGAAAGTTTTCAGTCTTTCACTCTTAAAAATGATGTTAGATGTAGTTTTGTGGCATGTGGCCTTTATTATTTTGAGGTACGTTCCTTCTGTACCCAATTTGTTGAGGGTTTTTATCATGAAAGTATGTTATATTTTGTCAAATGCTGTTTCTACATCTATTGAGATGATCATATGATTTTTATCTTTCATTCTATTAGTGTGTTGTATCACATTTGTTGGTGTGCATACATTGAAGCATTCTTGCATCCAGGATTAAATACTACTTGGTTATGGTGTATGATCTTTTTAATGTGTTGTTAAATTTAGTTTACTAATCTTTTGTTGAAAATGCTTGTATCTACAGTTATCAGGGATATTGGTCTATAGGTTGTTGGTTTTGTTTATTTGTTGTAGAGTCTTTATTGACTTTGCTATCAGGGTGATGCTGGCCTCATAAAATGAATTTGGAATTTTTTTTCCTCTCCAGTTTTGGAAGAGTTTGAGAAGGATTGGCATTAATTCTTCTTTAAATGTTTGCTAGAATTTACTGGAGAAGCCATCTGCTCCTTGCCTTTTCTGTGTTGGGAAGTTTTTGATTATTGCTTCAATCTCCTTATTTGTTATTGGTCTGTCAGTATTCTGTTTCTTTATGATTTAATCTTGATAGGTTTTGTTTCTAGGACTTTATTCATTTCTTCTAGTTTGTACAATTAGTTGACATATAATTATTTGTAGTAGTCTTTTATCCTATTTATTTCTGTAACATCAGTCATAATGTATCCTTTTTCATTCATAATTTTATTTGAGTCTTTTCTTAGTTAAAGGTTTGCCAATTATATTTATCTTTTTGAAAAACTATTATTTTTGTTGATCATTTCTTTTGTTTTTCTGGTCTATATTTCATTTATTTCTGCTCTGGTCTTTGTTATTTATCCTTCTGCTAACTTGGGCTAAGTTCTTCTTTTTCTAGTTCCTTGAGATGTCAAGTTAGGTTGTTTAATTTAGATCTTTTCCTTTTACTAATATATGTGTTTATTGCTAAAAAATTCCCTCTCAGATTTGCTTTTGCAGCATCCCATAGTTTTTGATGTATTGTGTTTCCATTTTCATTTGTTATGAGTTTTTTTAATTTTGGTTTTGATTTCACCTTTCACTTTTTGGTTGTTCAGGAGTGTGGGATTTATTTTGCTTGTAAATTTTCTGGCTTACCTCTTGTTGTTAATTTCAACTTTCATACCATTTTAGCTAGAAAAGATACTTGGTATTATTTAAGTTTTCTTAAATTTGCTATGTCCTGTTTTGAGGTGTATCATATAATCTATTCTGAAGAAAGTTCTGTGTGCACTTGAGAAGAAAGTGTATTCTGGTGCTGTTGGATGGAATATTTATAAATGTATGTTAGGTTCACTTGGTCTGATGTATAGTATAGTTCAAATACAACGTTTTCTTGGTGATTTTCTGTCTGCATGATTTATCCATTGCTGAAAATAGGGTATTGAACCCCTACTATTATTGTACTGTTGTCTATTTCTCCATTCATATCTGTTAGTGTTTGCTTAATATATTTATGTCCTCCAATGTTCTATGCATATATATTAATGATTATTTTATATTCTTGATAAGTTGAAACCTTTATCATTGTATAATGACTTTGTCTCTTGTTACTATTTTTAGTTTAAAGATTATTTTGTCTTATATAAGTATAGCGGGACCCCCCACTCTTCGCCCTGACCACCACCACACACACACACACACACACACACACACACACACACACACCTTTCTTTTGGTTTCAATTTACTTGGAACATCTTTTCCCATCTCTTCACTTTTGGTCTGTGTGTGTGTCAGTAAATCTAATTTTTGTTTTTTAAATCCATGTAGCCATTGTGTGTCTTTCTATTGGTGAATTCAATCCATTTACATTTAGAGTAATTATTGATATATAAAGATGTGCTAATGTCATTTTATTAATTACTTTGTGGCTGCTTTTTATTTATTTTTTCTCTCTCTCTCTGCCAACCTTTATAAATTGGTGATTTTTCTGTGATAATATGTTCTGTTTTCCCTTTTAAAAATATTTTGTTAATCTAATCTAGATTTTTGCTTTGTGGTTACCATGAGCCTTACATAAAACATCTTATGGATAAAATAGTTTATTTTAATCTGATAGGCACTTCTAAGCATATAAACGCTCTATTCTTTTACTTCCCCCTTTTATATTTTTTATATAAAATTTTACCTATTTTGGTATTGTGTATTCGTTAACAAATTATAGTAGCTATAATTATTTTTAATACTCTTTTTCTTGACCCTTTATACTATAAGTGGTTAACCATTCTACTACAGAATTAAAGTTTTCTAAATCTGACTATATGTATATTTACCTTTAACTGTGTTGTATACTTTCATATGATTTATATCACTAATTACTTTCTCTTTATTTTATCTTGCAGAACTTCTTTTAGCATTTGTTGCAAGACAGTCTAGTGGTGATGAATTCCTTCAAATTTTATTTGTCTGGGAAAATCTATTTCTCCATCATATCTGAATGATCACTTTGCTTGGTAGAGTATTCTTGGCTGGCACTTTTTTTTCTTTCAACACTTTGAATATGTCATTTCATTCTCTCTTACCTTGTAGGGTTTCTGCTAAGAAATCTGCATTTAGCTTTATGGCAATGCTTTTGTAGGATAAAGTAATTTATTTTTTTCCTGGATGCTTTCAGAATTCTCTCTTTGTCTTCGATTTTTCACAGTTTCCCTATAATGTGTCTTGGAGAGGATCTTTTGCATTAAGAAAATAAGATGATCTGTTTGCTTCATAAATTTGGATGTCCAACACCCCAGGTTTGGAACATTCTCAGATTTTATTTTATTTTATTTTATTTTATTTTATTTTATTCATTCATTATTTTTAAAATTCTTACCTGAAAATATGTCCACTGATAGAGGAAGGGGGCGGGGGTATTGATGTGAGAGAGAAACATTGATTAGTTATCTCCTGTACATGTTCTGACCAGGGATCAAACCTGTAACCTAGGTATGTGCCCTGACCAGGAACCAAACTCAAAACCTTTTTTGGAGGGTGTATGAGGCCATACTTGAACCAACTGAGCTACCAGACTAGGGCTCAGTTATTATTTTTTAAATAAATTTTCTGACCCATTCTTTATCTCTTATCTTTTAGAATTCCAATTATTCTACCATTTGTACATTTAATGGAGTCCTATAGATTGTATACACTTTTTGGCTCTTTTTTATTGTTTTTCTTTGCTCTCATCTGATTAGGTTATTGCAAAATCCCTCTATCATAAATCATTGATTCTTTCTTCTATTTGGTCTACTCTGCTATAGATGCTCTCTATTGCTTTTTTTTTCTTTCTTTCTTTTCATTAATTGAATTCTTCAGCTTCAGAATTTCTGTTCAATTCATTCTTATGATTGCTATCTCTTTAATACATTTTTTTTTCTTATTGATTCTTAGAGAGAGAGAAAGGGAGAGAGAGACAGAAACATTGATGAGAGAGAACATTGATTGGCTGCCTTCTGCATGCCCCCCACTGGGGATTTGGTCCACAACCTGAGCATGTGCCCTAGCCAGGAATCAAATCAGTGACCTCCTGGTGCATGGGTCAATGATAAACCACTGAGCCACATTGACGGGGCATGATTGCTATATCTTTGTTAAATTTCCCATTTTGTTCAATTGTCATTCTGTATTTTCTTATAGCTTGTTCAGTTTCCTTAAAATAGCCATTTTGAAATTTTTATCAACTTACATTAAAAAATTCCATGATTTTGCCCTGGCCGGTTTGGCTTAGCGGTTAGAGCATCAGCCTGCGGTCCAGAGAGACCCGGGTTTGGTTCCCGCTAAGGGCATGTACTTCGGTTGCAGTTTGTCCCCGGCTCTGGGTGGTCATGTGGGTGGCAGCCACTCAATGTGTCCCTTTCACGTCGATGTTTCTCTCTCTCTCTCTCCCTCCCACTCTATCTGGACAAAAAATGAAAAAATGTCCTCAGGTGAGGATAAAAAAAAAAAAAATTCTATGACTTTGAGTTCAGTTATTGAATGATTGCTATTATCTTTTGGTAATGATGTATTTCCTGATTCTTCACACTCCTTAGAGTTTTTGAATGCTGCTTTTATATTTGAAGTAACAGATACCTTCTCAAACCTTTACTAGTTGTCTTGAGGTGTGATATACTGTTGGTAGGTTATGTTATATCTTGAGTTTTCTTTGACCGTGTATGAATACACATGCTTCACATTTTTTTCTCCCTCTTGTGGCAGAATTCTTAAGCTTTTTTGTCTTCTGTGGTTCTTACAACTCACCTAGTTGGCTGTTGGAAACCTCTATTTTATTTTTCAGAAGGTGGTGCTACAATTCAAGCTTGTGGTTTATCCTTTGTCATAGAACCTGGTCTAATTTTCTGAGAGCACTCTGCTTACACTTGGGAGTGTGCAGAGGAGACATCCACAGAGTGGGGAGAGATATGGGTTTGAAATGTGGGATGTTTGAGTTGCCTACAGTCCTTTTGAGGGGATCCTCAGGTGAGGATCTCCCAGAGGCTCATGGTCAGACTTTCTGCTGAAGTCCTGAGTACAGTCAGCAGGAAACACATCTCATTAATGCCCTTTTATATTCTTATCTACCTCTTTACCTGTCTTCTATCTCTCCCAAGTCATAGAGGTTCCACATCAGTACTTTGGGGGCCACTAGAGAGAAAAAATTTTTCCAGCAGTGTCCACACATATGGCACAGTAAAACACTCACTCACCACTCTGTCGTTCTCTCTCAAGGAAGTCACCATTGGCTAGTTCAGTTCTATGCTATGTAGCCTTGGGGGAGGGGTGGTGTTGGCAAAGTTTCTTTACCCTCTCCAATGCATACAAACTTGTATTTTTCTTTTGTTCCAGTGGCAAGCTATAATCTCCCCTTGGGAAGGCTGAACTTCTAAAAACTTTTTCTCATCCATTGATGTCTGCCCAAATCAGCGTTCTCCATGTTTTTCCCTACTGTGGCCGAAATGGTTTAGGGAAATTTTGCTGGCCCCTCCTATGAGTTCTGCAGCCTGTACTGAATTGTATCTGCCTACTACCAAATGCACAGGTGGGTTAGACTCCTTTCAGGACTTTGGCATATGATGCTGGATCCCACAACTCCCACAGAGGCACTTTTGTTTTTGGACAACGGATGCCTAATTATTCTTTAAAGGAGGGACAAAAAGAAGGGATATTTTACATCACCATGAGACTGATATCACTGACATTTATAGTTTGATAAGCAGACTTAAACATGTCTGGAGGTTGAGGAAAAGAAGCCAGTAGAGAGACTGATGTAAAACCCAAGATAAGAACTAATAAGGGGTGTGAAGTCCTGGGTAATGGAGATTAAATGTGAGCCACAAAAAGAGAAGGATACCCCTTGAGTTAGGAGGAAAGAGAGGATGGAAGAGACACAAGAGGAAAATGGGAGGCTGGACCTATTCTTAAATGTTTCTATTCCGGTGTCCCCATGCACCACAGATGTAAATGCCCTGCTCTGCCTTCCTCTGTGAGAATGAGTGTCAGAGGAAACTGCCACTGTGCTTCAGGACACGGAGGAGACTCTAGAGTTCGATCTTGAGCAATAACGTCATTACATCTTTGGAAGTTTCAGGCAGAAATGTTTAGAATATATACCTATTTCTGCTAAGGCATTGCAGAGAAACTGAAGGTGTAGGAGCTGGTTTAATACCCCAAAGCTTTCCAGCTTTGGGAACAGCAGGAGACAGCACCGAAGTCAAGGAGGCAGTGTTCTCACACTGAGTGTTAGTGTGAGCGGTTATGGGGAGGTGTCTCTCACAAGTGAATCTTGGCCATCAGATATCAATCTTAAAGAACATGTGCTGCTGAGTACATCTGAGAAACTTCCTAGAAACACTTCAAAGAATAACTGACAAGAGATTTTGAGACAAGGAGGCAGGGCCTGACCAAGGTCCTGAGTCAGGCACGAAGAGATGAACGGTGGTAAAATTTGGATGATCAATGTTAATGTTACTTTTTATGTACCCATAGGGTCCTGATATTAGAGGACCTATTGATTTAACAACATGAATTTTCGAAATTCATTTTTATCTGTTTATTTCTAAAATAGAAATTACCCTTAATAGCTTCAGCATTTAGTCATAGAGATTTAAATCCTAAATTAAAAACTGAAACACAGCACAGCTCATGTGACTTTCATGTATAAGATTTGAAGATATTTTGTTTTCATGAAGAAATGCTATCTCAGGTGGGGGTAGGGTGGGAACATATGTGCTCTCTGGGCTAGGGAGAGATGAGTATCATTCAATGTGTATGACAGAGCGAATGTGCATTCCATACACATATGTGTATGTATTTACTCCTGTCAAAATTATCAATATACTCTTGCTTTTAATTTCATCCAAACTGCAGTGCTCAAGTACTCCTCATGGTGTCATTGTATTGTTAAAAAAAAAAAAAAAAAAAAAAAAAAGCCCTAAGTAGCAGATTTAGAAAGACAAATTTTTAACTGCCTAAAATATCTTTTCATTACTGTTGCTTTACATGAAATGACTTCAAAGGTAGAATGTATACATTATTTCTACATTCTAAGAACTATATTTATAATTTATGAATTGTCCCCCTAAAGACATACCTTTTGTATGCCAATAATGCCCCAGCTTATATCTCTAGCCCTTATCTAAACTCCAGATTCACAGTTCTAACTTTATACCTGGTATCTTCACTTAGATTTCTGATATAGATCGCCTACTTGATGTGTCTAACACAAAGCTCTTAATTTACTTCTACCTTTAAACCTTCTGTTGTTTTCTATTTAGTAAATGACACCCCATCCATTTAATTATGTCAAAAAGCTAGGAGTCATTCGTCATCTTTCTGTTTCTTCATTCCATCAGCTGGTGCTTCCTCAAAAATGCATCCTCATTCTACTTACTCGTCACCATGTCTTTCAATAGCACACTATTCAAAATCACTCTACCTGCTCCTGTTACGGCAGCATTTTGTCCACTTTCCTACCTTCTCCCTTGACCACCTGAGATATATTCTTCACCCAGTAACCAGAACAATCTTTTAAAAAACATAACATGCCTAATGTCACTTTCCTATTTAAAATCCTCCTATTGGGCTCTTAGGGTGATAATAAATAATACTCCCTTTTTTATTGTTGAAAGTATTACAGATGTCCCCCTCCCCCCCCCATTTATCCCCTCCTCCCTGGTACCACCCCCTCCTGCTTTCCCCAGCCTAATGTCTGTGTCCATTGGTTGTGCATATATGCATATAAGTTCTTTGGTTTATTTCTTCCTGCCCCTCCCACACCCTATCCCTCTGAAGTTTGTCAGTCTGTTCTCTACTTCCATGACTCTGGATCTATTTTGGTCAATAGCTTATTTTTTTCATGATGTTCCATAAATAAGTGAGATCATGTGGTACTTGTCTTTCTCTGACTGGATTATTTTGCTCAGCATTGTACTCTCCAGGTCCCTCCATGTCGTCTCAAAGGTAAGAGGTTTTTCTTTCTTATAGCTGCATAGTATCCCATTGTATAAATGTACCACAGCTTTTTTAAATCCTCACCCGAGGATATTTTTCCATTCATCTTCAGATGGAGAGGGAGGGAGAGAGAGAGAGAGAGGAAGTGAGAGAGAAACACTGAAGTGAGAGGGACACATCAATGGGTTGCCTCCCGTATGACCCCTGACACGGCTGGGGACAAACCGCAACTGAGGTACATGCCCTTGACCAGAATCAAATTGGTGACTCATTGGTCTGCAGGCCAACACTAACCTCTGAGCCAAACCAGCCAGGGCTACCACAGCTTTTTTATTGACTCACCTACTGATGGGCACTTGGGCTGTTTCCAGATTTTAGCTATTGTAAATAGCGCTGCTATGAACATAAGGGTACAAATATTCTTCCTGATTAGTGTTTCAGGTTTCTTAGGATATATTCCAAGAAGGTGGGATCACTGGGTCAAATGGCAGTTTCATTTTTAATTTTTTGAGGAAACACCGTATTGTTTTCCATAGTGGCTGCACTAGTCTGTATTCCCACCAGCAGTGTACTAGAATCCTCTTTTCTCCACATCCTCGCTAGCACTTTTGTTTGATGATTTGTTGATGGCCACCATTCTGGCAGGTGTGAGGTGATGTCTCATAGTTGTTTTAATTTGCATCTCTCTGATGATTAGTGATGTTGAGCATTTTTTCATATGTCTTCTGGCCATTTATATGTCCTGTTTGGAGAAGTGTCTATTCAGGTCCTCCGCCAATTTTTTAGTTGGATTGTTTGTCTTCCTTTTGTTTAGTTGTATGAGTACTCTATATTATTTTGGATATTAACCCCTTATCCGCTGTATCATTGGAAAATATGTTCTCCTGAGAGTGGGTTCCCTTTTATTTGATGCTGGTTTCTTTTGCCGTGTAGAAGCTTTATAGCTTGATGTAGCCCCATTTATTAATTTTTCCCTTTGTTTCTCTTGCCCTAGGTGATGTATCAGTAAAAATTCCACTACATATGATGTCTGAGATTTTTAGGCCTACATTTTCTTTTAGGATTTTTATGGTTTCACTAGTTACATTTAAGTCTTTTATCCATTTTGAGTTTATTCTTCTGTATGATGTAAGTTGATGGTCTAGTTTCATTTTTTCACATGTAGTTGTCCAATTTTCCCACTATTTATTGAAGAGATTGTCTTTTCTCCATTGTGTGCTCTTACCTCCTTTGTCAAATATTAATTGTGCATACTGTCTTGGGTTGATTTCTGGGTTATCTGTTGTTCTGTTCTATTGATCTATATGCCTGTTCTTGTGCCAGTACCAGGCTGTTTTGATTACAATGGCTTTGTAGTATAACTTGATTTCTGGTATTGTGATTCCTCCCACTTTGTTCTCCTTTTTTTTTTCTTTTTCTTTATTAATTTTAAAGAGAGAGCAAGGGAAAATGAGAGATAGAAACATTGATGAGAGAGAACATCAATTGGCCACTTCCTGCATGCCCCCACTGGGAATTTGGCTCACAACCTGGGCATGTGCCCTGACTGGGAATCAGACTGGCGACCCCTTGGTGCATGGGTTGATCCCCAACTACCGAGCCACACTGGCTGGGCTGTCCTCCTGTTTTTTAATGGTTTTTACTTTTTGGTTCTTTGATTGAGTGATTTTTTTCTATCACGTCTTCTAATTTGCTTATCCAATCTTCAGTTTCCTCTAATCTGCTGGTTATTCCTTCCCATGTGTTCTTTATTTCTGCTATGTCATTCTTCATTTCTGCTTGGTGATTTTCTTTTCTAATTGGTTGATTTTCATCGTTTCTTTATCTTTACTCATGCTGTTGAGCTTCCTCATAATCATTACTCTCAACTCTACATCTGATAACTTGCTTAACTCCATTTCATTTAGCCCTTCTTCTGTAGAATTATCTTGTTCTTTCATTTAGGATTTGTTTCTTTGTTTCACCATTTTGGCTGTCTCAGCAGGGTTTGAGCCTGTCAAATTTTCCCTATGAGTGTCAATGTTCTGCTTATTGTGGCTCCCTCTTCTGGGTTTGGATGAGTATAGAAGGGATCATGTTGAACACCAATATCTAATCTTATTTTCCTGGTTAGAGTCACAGGCCAAGCAAGAATTCAATTATCCCAGAGTTTTTGCCTGCAGACTGACTATTCTTCTCAGTTACTTAATGAGCCTCAGGTTGTAGCCCTCAGTTGAATGGAAAATCCCACAGGTGGGCAGGATAAGAGGATTTTCAGCAGGTGAAGCAATTGCTTTTCCCCTGGGCTAACGTTGCTTTAAGAAGAAAATAGTTTCTGCAGTGTGTGTTAATGGTTCAGTGCAGAGACCCAGGCCTCAGCCTTCACAGTTCATTCCCCAGAGCCAGGACATCCAGCACTAACACTGAGAGCTAGGCCCAAGGCTCAAAGCCTTCAGAATCTTGTCTCATTCTACTGGCTTGCTGGTAGTTTCTGGCTATTAAAAAGTCTGTGTTGCACTTCTCTGGGCTGGGTGGTGTTAAGCTCCCAAGGGAGGGGCAGTTTCTTCTCCCCCAGGCTAAAGCCACTCTGGTGGGAAGGGGCTTCTTGAGGAAGATGACTACTACCTTGTGGGGAATTACTCAGCATAGAGCTCCCAATGGCCTCCTTCCCAGCTCTCTCCCCAGTGACCTGAACCCCCGACTCTCCTTACACAGCTCCAGTCCATTCCAGTGCTGGAGCCCAAGGGGGGTGGCTGTAGGTATAATTTTGTGCACTGGCCCTTCAGGGAAGCGTTAGTGCTCCCAGTGCCTCTCCCTGCCAGATAGAACCTCTGCTCTGGTGGTTTTCTCAGCCAGGTGTTATGTGGGCACCTTTCCCTGTTTCACCGCTCTGTGCTGGGGAGCAAGCTTGGGGATTGAACACCTGACTTTCAGAGGGAACTTCTCATAGCTAAGATAGCCCTCACTTGCTGCCTATGGGAACCCAAACAGCCCTCTCGCACCTCCACACCTCCTACCAGTCTTGATTTGGGGTCCTCTTTGCATCCGTGGTTATAAGGGTTCACTACAGCTGCTCTTCAGTTGTTTTTTCCAGATGACTTGTCTTTATTTTAGTTGTAATTCCAGTTTGGTCCTGGGAGATGGTTGTGTAGCTTCCATTCACTCTGCCACCATTTTCCCTCCTTCAATACCCTCTTATTTAAAAAATCTCTATTCTGGATTCAGTTGAGGGTGAGAAAGATTTGGAAAGATAGGATAAAAATATTAGTTTTGTTATTAATAAATGCTTGCATTGGCAGATGTTACCTACTAGTAAGTATGGCCATAAAGATCTCACTATTATTTAATTTAACTTCTCATTTATTTTCCCTTATTTTAAAGTGTGGTTAGGATATATTCCCTGGACATGGACAATAGTGTGGTGAAGGCCAAGGGAGGGAGAGGTGGGGTGGGTAGAAGTGGGCAAAGGGGGGCTGGAGGGAATGGGGGACATTCACAATAGTGTCAACATTAAAAATTTTTAATAAAAAATAAAAATAAAGTGGGGTTAGTATTTGAGGGAAGCATCTTCATGAAGGTAAGAACAAGTTTGTCTTTATAAATTTCTGATCTTCTTTCCCAAGAAGAATTCCACACTCCTGGTTGCCCATAGGCTTAATCATTAAGTATGAAGTTTAAGAGAAGAAGAACGACAACAAACCATTGCCTTTGCCTTAAGTTTTTGGCCTCTGCTACTCCTCAGGGAGGTATGTCTGATCTGACTAGAAAGTTTGAAAAAAAAAATGGGACTTGGTGGTGTTGACCCCTTTTGAGTTTCTCATTGTTGTCTATCCCCCAGAAAGATCTCATTTCTGCTGTGATGGAAACCACCTACCACATGTGATTGTGCATCTGTGCTGATGAGTGAGCTGGTTCGTTTTCTGCTTCTGTGAGTAAAACCCAGCTTGAATATCACATGTTCTGTGAAATTTTTCTGAGCCCGGTTTCATTTCTCTTGCTTCTCACTTCTTTTAATACTGGTATGTACATCTGTGCTTTCTAACGAAACTAATCTACCATGTGTAAAAATGTTTCTCTTGTTTTTATGTTTGTAGTTTACAACACACTCAGCTTTTCAAGGGCAGGAATACTCTTGCACGTTTTGTTTTGTATTGTGTGCTTTCCTCCTTTTTACTTCATGTTCCCAGAACTCTGGTGCAGAATATATTCAGAAAATATTTGTTAAATAAATTTTCTGCCCGGTCAGTGTGGCTCAGTGGTTGAGCGACGACTCATGCACCAGGAGGTTGATGGTTTGATTCCCAGTCAAGGCACATGCCCAGGTTGTGGGCCAAATCCCCAGTGAGGAGCATGCAGGAGGCAGCCAGTCGATGTTCTCTCTCATTGATAGTTCTTTCTCTCTCACACTCTCCCTTTCTCTCTCTCTAAAATCAATGAAAAAAAAAAGTTTTAAATAAATTTTCTTTTCCTCTTTCTTCCCTTCCTCTCTCCCTTCTTCCCTCCCTCCTTCTCTCCCTTCCTTCCTTCCTCCCTTCTGTCTTTCTTTCCTTCCTTTTCTCTTATTTTTATCTCTTTTTGACTTCTACCTTTTAAATCACCTAAATAATAATCTGTAGGTAGTAGACATCTTCTTGACAAACACACACCCATGTTGCTATAGATTGAATGTTAGTGTTACCCCTCCTCCTACCCAAATTCATATGTTAAAACCTAATCTCCAGTGTGATGGTATTAGGAGGTGGGACTTTGGGTGGTGATTAAGTCAGAGGATGGAGCCCTCATGAAATGGGATTAGTGCCCTTGAAAAAGAGAGATCCCTCACTCTTTTCACCATGTGCCGACACAATGAAAAGACAGCCATGTCTGAACCAGGAAGCCAGACCAAATCTGCAGGTGCTTTGAACTTGGACTTTCCAGCTTCCAGAACTGTGAGAAATTAATGTTTATTGTTTAAGCCACCCAGTCTATGGTATTTTTGTTATAGCAGCCTTAAAAGACTAAGACACAGGTTTTATTCAATATTGTTGTATATTAATTAGGTCTTAACCACCCCCGCAATTAGATTTAAGAGGGGTTTGTATTTTATAAAAGTGTTCATAATCTGTGGAGAAATATTATTTTCCTCTCTTGTGATGTAATCTTAACAATCTCATAGCAGCCTATTTGCAGACTTAATGAACACCCTGTATTTTGATATCTTTACCATCTCAGATGTTGCAAAACCTATTTTAACTGCTAAACAAATAACTAATATAAACACGTATTTTAGTACCTGGCTACTGTTCATGCCTTCCAATCTATATGACCAAAATTTATTTTCTGTCTCTCATCTGTGTAGGGTTGGAGGTTTGGTGGATGAACAAATTGTAACCTTGAGGTATGCATTCTTGTGGCCTGGCCAGCCAAGGATCAAAGTATACATGAGAATAGATAAGGTGTGCATGATGGGCTGGAACACCACCCTGAGTGTATGATCAAAATATGCATGAGGTATGCAAGTAGATAAGGTATGCATGTTGGATTTGGAAAACCACCCTGAAAGCGTCAATGAGCTTATTGCCCAAACGAGAATGTATTTGTTATGTGTATCTCCACTGAAATCAGCAAGAGATAGCTGACAGGAACTATGCTGAGCTTGGCTGTAAGGTCAGCAGAGACATAATCTGGAGGACTTAATTACCTAAAACACCATGTAACCAAGGGAACCACTTTGCAAATAAATTGGGCTGTATCCAGAGATCTGGAGCATTTTCTCCCTTGTGATGCTTCCCCTCACTTCAAGCCAGTCTGCTTGTAATTCATTGCATTGCGATGACCCCCAGAAGGCCAAGAGTCAGCACATCTGTTTATGCTCATCAATTTATATCTGAAAACAGCTGGACACATTTTCACCAAGGTTGAAGGGCATGTTTAACATGGTGAATTGATTCATTAATAAGTGGATTTATGAGCTCACATAACTGAAAACTCTAGCATATCTCATTTATGAAGCAGCTTGATGAGATGCTTACATCAAAACTGTCAGGATCTGCATTATTTTTGTCTGCCTTCTGGTTCTGTTTGCCTGTATTTTGAAACCATTCTAAGTCAGTCTCTATCCTTGCAGTAGCTCCAGAATATACTGTTATAACCTGACGGCGAGATCACCAGAGACGCATGGCCGAATTGTAAAGGAGCACTTTATTTCGCCGGCGGGCTGCGGAGGGCATAGTTTCCCCTCAGATCAACAGCCCAGATTCTTCTTACTCATCCCATTTTAAAGACAGAAACTCCCTCCTCCTTTTGCCCCCTCCCCTCAGGGAACCAGTACAATAGTGGGAGTGACAGAGACTACAGAAGTCAAAATTAGCATTATTTACGGATGGCATAAGTACTTACAAGTACCTGCAAA
Organism: Tadarida brasiliensis; assembly: GCA_030848825.1. Taxonomy (NCBI): domain Eukaryota; kingdom Metazoa; phylum Chordata; class Mammalia; order Chiroptera; family Molossidae; genus Tadarida; species Tadarida brasiliensis. The sequence continues at coordinate 70,392,974 of CM061260.1, forward strand.
TACCTATACTCAGGAAACTGCAAATGCCTCCCAACTCCTGGGGCAACTATAATCTTAGGCAAAATTCCTTTCTGTCTAGGGGTAATTAACCTATTATTGGAAGAATATTGAGGAATGTCTATTGGTGACAAATGTCTATTGGAGTCTTTTAGTCGCCTTAACCAAGGGGCCTACATAAAATGGAATCTAGTTGCCTTAGCCTTGGAGCCCAGATCAATACATCTTTGAAACTCCAAGTCCATCAGAAAAGAGGAAATATCCTTTCCTTGTCTCAGGAAGCTCAAAGAGAAGCCTCAGAACTGAATCTCACAGGTTCTGTTTTCTTGACCTTCATCCTGTGTCTACTCTTGAATAAATTGTGACTGTACCAAATCATAATGCATAAAATTTGTTGTCTGAATTAAGATTTGGCCAGAGTGCCTCCCCAGAGCCACGTGTAAAGTCACGTTCACTCTACAAATATGGACAGTTGGGCAGGGAAAGGGTAACTCCCCAAAACAGAACCAGGGTCCTAAGGGGTCTTGACTTTGGGTGGAATAAAACAAACAAGTGCTCCTTATAGATATCCTGATATGTGATATAGTTTCTGTAGTACATATGGAACTCACTTTGGGTGTTTCACAGAAAGAGGAAGTCATTCTTTAGGAAATGTCCAAGTGATGTTTGGAAAGATGCCCATAGACTGCCGATCAGAAAAGACCATTCATATTAAAAGACTGTTAACAGAAAAAGAAAACACTGGCTTCCAGTATGAGTCCAAAACAAAAATCATAAAAGCATGTGCTCCAACTCTCCAACATTGATCCATCACTGAGCTGCCTCCTAAGAGAGCTGTCTCTTGGCTGAGCAACAGTAGGACTTAATTTAATTGAACAATTGTTAACATTCTGAATAGTGATCAAATAAAATTGTCCATCTTGAATTCACTTATTCTGAATGTCAAGCCTTCTCTAAAAGTTTTTTGCTGGTCCACATATGTTAGCTATGTTCCACTCTACCAAGAGCCTGGCACAAAACAAGGAGTCTTCTTTAGTCATTAGACGTGGGGGCTGATAGAATATAAATGCTTTTTCTGAAGCACCTTTTGTTTTGTCTCTACAAAAATGTAAGAGAAAAAAAATATGTTCTTTGCCATCAGTTAATAGAGTATCAATTAAACACTGGAAGTGTTTTTTTTTTATCCTCACCCAAGGACATTTTTCCATTTTTTGTTCAGATAGAGTGGGAGGGAGAGAGAGGAAGAGAGAGAGAGAGAGAGAGAGAGAGAGAGAGAGAGAGAGAGAGAGAGAAACATCGATGTGAAAGGGACACATCGAGTGACTGCCTCCCGCACGACCCAACCAGGGCCAGGGACAAACTGCAACTGAGGTATGGTGCCCTTAGCGGGAACCGAACCCGGGTCTCTCTGGACCGCAGGCCAACGCTCTAACTGCTGAGCCAAACCGGCCAGGGCAGCACTGGAAATGTTTTTAGCCTGATCAGAAAGAAAATAACAAGAGAGTGACACCTTCCTTAAATTCATACTCTCTGTTTATCCCATTCATAACTACTTTGAGCTTTTTAGATTCTTGATTAATAAAATTCACATGTATAACACATTAAAAAAAACACAACAGTATTCTGAAAGCCTGTTATGTTGTCATAGGCACTGTGTTAGATCCTGGGGATGCAAGAAAGACATACTCCCCTTCCTTCATTGACCTTCCAGGATAGTAAGGAAGATGTAAAACAAATAACCATACAATCATTAATTATGGTTGTAAGTGTTACAAACAAGAAAAGCATGGTATGCAATGAGAGCTAATTAATATGGGGATCTAAGTTAGTTTGGAGGTTAGAGGAAGTTGTTAGACAAAATGACATTTACTTTGAAATCAGGAATTTGAGTAGCCATGGAAAGAACGGTATATTAGTCCCATCAGGAGACAGAAACCATGCAGTTATTTCCACAGAAGTTTAATACAAAAGGTAATCAAGCTAAGATAGGAGACTAACTATATAGATGGAAAGAAAATGCTGAAAGGTACCTTAAACTGGAGGAGCATACCTAAAGGAGAAACTTGCAAGAAAGGTTCAGCTCTCATCGAAAGAGGTGGTTGAGGGAGATGGGGTTGCAGCCCCCTGGAGGATGGAGATGTTTGCTGGGTTGCCTGTGCCAGAGTTGGGACACCATCTCTGGACAATTAGGAACAATCCTTTAGGGAACAGGCAGGTTGAGACTGGTGGAGTGAGAGCGGGGTGCACAGTGGGAACTGGGGCACCACTGGAATGGACTGGATTCCCTCTTCAGGAGTGCACTGCACTCCCATGTACAGGTCAGGCTAGGGCAGCTCTGGGCCACGGTGGGTACACATGGGGTTGAGAGAGGGTGCAGAGAACAGTGGTCTGAGCTAGGGAACAGCCCCACACTATCAGAGTCACTGCTCTGGTTAAGAATTGAAGAAAATGTGGCCAAATGCTGGAGAAAGCTGTGCCATGTAGGCACCTAGCACTTGAGAAAAAATGATGCTCTTCTGGCAAATGAGACACTGGAACTGGGACAGAAACCCCTTTCTCCTACAACATCTCTCCAGCGCCCTCGACCGATAAGGCTTAACATCATGTCAGGTGTCAAAAGGAAAATATTTAAAGGGCCCATATTTACCTTCACAGATCAGGCAACAAGGTGAATTTGGAGGCAAGAGGCAATACATTGATGGCACAGGGGTGAAGAATGCTTCCAGGAGAAGGAAGAACAGATAGGAAGCCCTTTGGTAGAAAAACAATGTGTTACAGGTGCCTCTTGCAGGGATGCTATCAAACAGCCCCCTGAGTCGAAGGAGGAGGGCTGTCCTCTCCTCGGTTCTTGTCTTCTTGTATATATGAATTCAAATGAGTGGCTCCAGATGACTGTCTTAATAAAACCAATTTATTAAAAAATAAAGCAAGCAAATTGATTAAAGAAGTAAGGCAAACAAGTCTACTAAACTACATCTGAGCAGGGGCTCCGATGGCTTTCCGAACTAGTTTGGAAAAGGGAGTCTGGTGGGGGGTTCAAAGGGTTATATACCCTTCTGTTTATAGATTTTAAAATTCCTCTGCTAGCCCTGGCCAGTTTTGCTCAATGGGTAGAGTGTTGACCCAATGACCGAAGGGTTATGGATTCAATCCCAGTCAAGGGCATGTGGGTTGCAAGTTGGATCCCCAATCCTGGTCTGGGTCATGAGGAAGGCAACCATACGATGTGTCTCTCTCACATCGATGTTTCTCTCTCTCTCTCTCTCTCTCTCTCTCTCTCTCTCTTCCCCCTCCCTCCCTTCCATTCTATCTAAAAGTCAGTGGAAAAATATCCTCAGGTGAGGATTAGCAAAATAAAACAAAAAATTCCTCTGGTAGATATCCTGGTACAGGTTAACCCTGAAGGTCTCTCCCTTTTACTTTGTTATGACTCCCCCAGAATTTGTGAGAAGCACCTGGCAGTTTTATCGTGGCAAGCCCTGAGCCTGCTGGCTTCTCTGTTTAGGGAATGAAATAAAACTGCGCCCCCTTTTTTTCTTTCTTTCCCAAAATGGCTAATTTTTTCTTTAGTGAGACAGGCTTTTAACAATCCCCCTTCTTTCCTCCCCACTCTGTTGTAACCCAGTAAGATAGACCAGACTCAGACACCAAATTTTAGTAAAAAAGGTTTTAGAGGGAGCTTTATTAATCCTGCGCAGGGACTGCCCTCAGCCCATGCAAGGGAGAACGGCAGCCCCGCTGATTCTTTGCAGGGCTCTTTAATAGGCCGCGAGCAATTGTGCACTGCAGAGCAAGCAAGGTGAGTACAGAAGCTGATATCAGCCTTTAGCCTGGAGCCGGAGGGCGTTTACAACATAGCTCAGGGGAGGTTAGGGTACATCTCTTCAGTCCTGGTGGTTTTATGATTGTTTCTGAGAAGGGAGTCATTTGTTACATTCCTAACATGAGTCAGGGTCCAGGCAACCTGGCTTGTCAGGCTAAGTAGGCCAGGGAAGTGGGGTAAAGGCCTCTACCCTAGGGGAGGGGGTCTATAATACCTCCTGCCTTAGCAGTTCCAGGATGATTTATGCTATGTATTCTCTATTGCATTAAGTTTCCTCCTCCTCTCCTCCTTCCCTTCCTGCATTCTTTGGCGAGGAGAGGTCTTTAGCCATTTGCTCTCAAAAGTGTCTTTCCTTTGGAGAAGACAATGGCTTCTTATTTACGAGCGAGATGCAAGTTGCCCAAACTGTTTGACCTTGTTTAATTCTCTTGTCTCAGTTTCCCTATTCCTCTTGCTTAAGAATTTTTCTAGCATCTTGCTATCCTGTAACATTCCTCCCTCAGAGACTTCATCCCTAAAATCTTTTAGTGTTGACTATGGAGGACAGTCCATTTTCGTAACTACTTTCTTTTTTAAAAAATAAGTATTTTATTGATTTTTGAGAGAGAGGAAGGGAGAGGGAGAGAGAGATAGAAACATTGATGAGAGAGAACATTGATTGGCTGCCTCCTGCATGCCCCGCACTGGGGATTTGGCCCACAACCTGGGCAGGTTCCCTGACCGGGAATCGAACCAGCAACCTCTTGGTGCATGGGTTGATGTTCAACCACTGAACCATACGAGCCAGGCTCAGTAACTGCTTTCTGATGATAATGGTTGTAGTCCCTACCTGTGTTAGGGTTTGGAAGTCTCTCTCTCAGCATGATCAGGGAATGGGATTTGAGGCTGGAACAGAGAGGCCAGGCCATTGGTTGATTCTTCTAAAGTGGGGATGGACTGGAATTCTCAAAATGTCATTATTTTGACATGGAGTTTTATTTCAGGAAGTGGTGATGTAGATGGGCTTTCAGAGTGAGACTTACATTAGGTATTTAATAAAGAGTATACCTATGAAAACAGAAGAAAAAAACAAAGATTAATGATCATAGCAAATTATAAACCAGTTTCTGAGTCTGTAAGGCTGACCATCAAGAAGGCTTAAAGTTCCTTTTGCTGGAATGAAAGCAAGTACTGACAATCTGACAGATCCTCTTTATCTGCAGTTTAAATATCTCCGGTGATGTCATTAGATGCTCAGATGAATTCTGTATGGCTGCCATTGTATTAGTAGTTCCAAGTCAAAGGATGGGAGAAAAAAATGAAACATTAGCTTGGAGAGTTGAAGACAACTGGAAGAATTCAAGAACCAGTTCAGTTTAGAGGTAAAAACAAATCTTTAAACATTGAAGACAATCAGTTGTGGTAGAGTCCAATATCCATAATTAGGCATTGTGATTTCCCTTGAAACACAATTTTTCTCCCTAAAATTACCATCATTATTATTAAAGAGACTTTATTAAGTCTAGTTTTCATTTGACCTGATTATTTACATAAACGCGACAAGAATAGCAAATGATCATGTAGGCTCTTTGGAATCTGCTTTGCTGGAATTTCACTCACAAGGAATCTTTTGATTGAGCTTTAGTCGGCCCCTCAGGGCACAGAAGCCAAGCCACAGACTTGCCATTTAGCTTTGTCTGTAATACTTACAGGTTTGGGTGGATTCCTCAAGAGTTTGAACTTCCTCAAAGGTCTTGAGGCTCTTTCCTTGCCATCTCCTAGGAAAGCAACCTTTGCTCCTTATCTGAAAGACTGTCATGAACCATATGAATAAGCAAAGTACCAAGTCCTATCTCTAAACCTTTCTGGTAACACCCAGAGTCCTGGCATGTCTCTTTCAGACAGACATTCCAGCCAGTCTGGTTAATAAAACCACTATTGAAAACTGGCTTTATGTCTTGTTATGAAGAAATCAGATTCTTATTGGACTTATGCAAATATACATATTGCCATGAGAGTAGTAATACTCATTTATTGCGAGTTTCCAAATTTCAGAGAGATCAAGTAAGGAGAAAAATATAAATATAAATGCCTTAATATTTTTATTTTTATTTTTTTCCCTTCATTGATTTGAGAGAGAGAGGAAGTGAAAGGGAGAGAGATAGAAACATCGATGAGAGAGAACATCGATTGGCCGCCTCCAGCATGCCTCCCACTGGGGATCAGGCCCACAACCTGGGCATGTGCCCTGACCAGGAATCGAACTGGCGACCTCTTGGTGCATGGATCGACGCTCAGCCACTGAACCACACTGGCCGGGCCTTAATATTTTTAATGAAAGTATAATTTACCAAATTGCTTTAAAATACGTTTATGTCTGGAAAATAAAAAGATTAAAAGTTAGTAATGCTTTTAACAAAAAGTTACAAAAACTACAATTATTTTCAGTTTATTCAGTCCTATAACCAATCTTTGTTTCTTTAGATTATTTGCCAGTATTTCTATAAATCCAGATATTCCTTAGAGTTCTGTAAATCTTTATCTACTTCAAAGAGATGACCTGCTTTGAATAAGCAAAGTAAGTAAGAGTAAGTCAGAGTCCTTTTCACAAACCTTGCCAAAGATGTAACATATTTGCAAAAACATCTGAATAAGACTGTCTCTACATGATTATAATAACACATAGAACCTTTGTTTTTAGGCAAATATAGCAACCACTTTTTCCATTTTAGCAGACTGGAAAAGGATCAAACAAATTCTGTATTAGCTTATGTTTGATATATAGATTCATTTACCTAATTAAATTTGTTATTTAGCTTACCTAAATGTTTCTTTTTGCTTTTCTCCTCTATACAATTCTCCTTCAACATGTACAGTCCTGCGACTTCCACAAACCTTCTGTGACTTTCCTAGTCCTCTTTAGTTTGTTTTCTTTTTAACTCATTCAGAAATAATCAACTTTAGAACAATTTAGTTTTAATTCTGTATTACCAAAACCACACAATTTCTTTTTAACCTAATTAGAATTCTTAACTTTTAGAAACCTTGATTTTTTTTTTTTTAGTGACAAGTAAGTAATTAACATTCCTCAGATTTGAAAATATGTTTTATAACTTCCAGAAACAGTTCTTTTCTCATTGGCAAATACATTCGCATTTTTAAGAGGCATAACAGAAAGAACATGAGTTATTCCTTTTGTGTGCTTAAAAGTGAGCTTTTTAATTATCTAGAGTCCTCAAATGCTTTTAGAAGGATGGAGACTAGGCCTCTGTTTGAACTTAAAAGTACCATATTCTTTCTTTCACAGGGAAGGGTATGTGCTCCCCGCCCCACCGCCCCAGCCCCAGTAGCTTCTGCATCTTACACAAGGGCACCTCTCTACCTCAGGTCCCAGGAAGAGAATGAGGAGAGTTTACAAGATTTACTTTTATAAATTTTCCTTTAATTACCTTACCCTTGTTTATATTTTTAATTACCCAGAAGCTTAGACTAGGCAAGATGTCCCACTCTAATAAGGGAATGCAGCATCCCAGATTTATAAAAGAGGCATGACTACAAGTGAGATTCCTGAGGATGCAACCGAGAGGCTGAGGGAAATGGCAGCATTGAGGATGCCTATTCACTCCAGTGATCAAACAGGTTTTGGAAAAAACTAACTAGACACTGACAATTGCAGTGGAGAAATATTGGCTATTTCATTCTGAATGGTACCATCCAGGAGAATGGGAAGTAATACTCAACAGCCTGGATTTCCCGATGGCATGTAGCTTACAGATTATATAGGAAAAAATCACAAGACATTATGGCTTAGGGGTTTGGCCTCACGCTGGGAGCTGATTGATTGGAGGTAAGGTAAGGGTAATGAATTATTTCTTCAGGTCTTGAGGACAGCTCTGAGTCTGTTCCTATGTTCCCCTGTCTGTTTTCATAGAAAAGTAGCCTGGGGTGGTTCTACCTCAGGGCTCAGGAGCTAAAACATAACTTAGATCAAGATGTTATTTTTAGCCTGCCAGCAGTCTGGACCTTGTGACCAGGCTCATTAGTCAGGTCTATGCTGCTTCAGGGGTTGCTGATTATCAGGAGAAAGACTAGGTCTCTGAGGTGGTGGGGGGTGGGGGGAGAGAGAGGGAGACAGAGAGAGATTATTTCTAAAGCTGGGATTTAAAACTAAATTTAATCTAAATCATAAGAACTTTTGGCTTTAGTAGTAACGGTATTGGGGATGGGGGCTAGAGGAAGATAGGGAAGGATTTATCTAAAGAGAATCCACCCTCTCCTTTTCCACAGCCTTTTCTTAGTCTTCATTATTTGAAACTTCTGGAATCCGTTTTGTATCTTTGGATTACAGTTTCTAAAGTCAAGCTTCTTTTCCCTGTGTTAACAGAAATCTGAATTCGATGCAAATGAACTTCTTTAGTAAGTGAACAAAAATATTCTTTGAGAAGTTTCTCTTAATAAAAATTCTGGGTCAGTGTAAGAGCTAAACTTCAACAGGAAAAAAATTAGCCTTTATTGATATCAACAGTGTTACTATTCATTGGGTTTTCCATGAGTTTTGTGTAACATTTTTCTCCAGAAACTTAACTTAATGAATTAAATGAAGGAAATACACAATCATAATGAAGACATAAAGATTGTGTAATACCTTTTGGATACAAAGATAAAATTTTAATATAAGAACCAAAGGATGATTTAAAAAATACGGTCTAAACATGGGGGAATGACAGTTCAGTGAGAGAGAGACAGAGAGCAAGAAAGAGAAGGAGAGACAGAGAGAGAGAAAGAGAGGGAGAGGATGTGATCTTACACTAATCACATATGCTTTCTCAACAACACACTTGATATCTAGGCATAAGAATGGACTGTGTTCCTGCCCTAGCCAGTGTGGCTCTGTACACGGAAAGGTCTCAGGTTTGATTCTGGTCAGGGCACATACCTGGGTTTCAGGTTTGGTTCCTCTCTCTAAATATATATATATAAATTATTTTAAATGGATTGTGTTCCAAATGTCTATTTATGGTTTTTTTGTGTAGGTCTTAGTACAATATTAGTTAAATAGTCACAAAGAGTTTAACAGTCACAGAGTTCAACATCTCCCAGACGCCTTTGTTGCTGGAGCCATGTTGCATCTCTAAAGAGAGTTCTCCTACACAACTGTAGGAAGGAGGGATCTGCTACTGATATTTCATGAGAAAAGGCCAGGGATATTGCTAAATATCCTACAGTGCATAGCACAGCCCCCAGAACAAAGCATTATTCATCCCAAAATATCAATAGTGCTGAGGTTTAGAAATGGTGGCCTAGAACATCACCTCAAAATTTGTTAGAAATGTGAATTATTAAGCCCCCACCTGATGTAATGAAGCAGAAACTGATGGTAGGGCTCAGAATTTGTAGTTTAAGAAGTCCTCCAGTTTTTTGCTAGTTTCACTACATTATTATTTTCAATTTCACCATATAATTATTTTGAAATATTCCATACTCATTGAATTTGTTTTACAATAGCCTCCTGAAGACCCAGACTTAACTTTTGCCTAATCCTTTATAGAATTTCCAACAGCCTTTTACCAAACTCTTGAAGTTATTTATTCATCTGACTTTACCATCAGATGACTCTAGTAGATATCTGTCACTTATAAATCTACATTGAGGTATTGTGAAAGAGAAAAGGTTATTTAAATTCAATCCCTATTGAGTTCTTTTGTAATATTTTTCCATGAACATTCTATTAGTGGTGAAACGGCACCAGACTTTACTGGCAAATGGACCTAAGTTCAGCAACCTTGGTTCTTCAGTTCTAGCCAAGAAAGAATTCAGAGTAAAAACTCAAATATAAGCAAAAGCTCATTTAGAAAGTCACAGAGGTAGAGGAAGTGAGCTGTGGAAGAAGTGAGCCAGCTGGATTTCATGGGCTCAGGAAACAAATTACAGATGCAAAAGAAGGGCCCGTAGGTCTTAGGAGAAAGAATGCAAAGAGACAAGCCTAAAGAAAGAAGGTGCTGGTGGAGGGAGAGAGAACTGAATCCTTTGTCTTAAGGGATTTTATCCTCTCTCTAATGGCAGGGGTTTTAGGTGAGGTCCCAGGGGAACATCTCAGTGGAATATTCATCAGCTTTCCAGATGTGTCCTTTTAGGATCATGGTCTCTATTGATTGTTCAGTGCCAGCCAGAGGATCATTAGTCATTGAAGCTGGTCCTGGTGTCAGCCATGGTATCACCCTGCCTGACCTTGCTGTTTTTCTGGGCCTGGAGCTGAAACACATCTGAGGCATTGATGTTATCTTTAGTTTGACCAACACTGTCTCTGTCGTCAGCAAACCCAAGGCTTACTTCCTAAGATTATTTGATGAGGGTCATAACCTCAATGTCCTGAGGGCTTAATGCTTAAAGGACTGGTCATGCAGGGCTTTTACATCAGTCAAGCTATATGAGGCTATGCACTGCACCCTTTGTTCCTTCTCTGAAAATATCTATCACATGACTAGCAATATGTCAGGGGAGGAAAGATCAGGGGAGGGTCTGAACCACATGACCATTAATATGCTGTGGGAGGAAAGATCACCCTGGGGACAAGGTCCCACTCTACAGTTGTCTATTGCTAGGCACCAGGGGCTTTCTGCCCTGGTGACCTTCTGTACTTGGCCTATTGTTCCCCTTCTGCTCATGCCTGTCTAACTGCCTACTATAATACCAGGTGAATGTGGGTGACTGATCAGAGCAAAGGAGCAATGTCCATTTAAAAGTGGACATTCTGTCTTGGGTAAGAAAAATAAAACTTTTATATTTATATTTACTGATATTTACTGATTAGAAATGCTTCATTATGCATATATACAGATACCACATTTAATTTCCAAATTGTCACCCTTTGTGATTCATTATTCCTGCCCTACAACTTGAGTGACTTAATCAAGGGCCTCCTCAAGAGTGTTGCTATTAAACTTTTAGGAACTGAGACTCCTCATGAAATACGAAAACATTCTTGAAACTACCCTAACTGCTAAAGTGATAACATTAGTTTTCCTTCTTTAGTTTCCTCTTTTCTGTGGTTTTTGTTGTACCTTTTATAGTATTTATTTTTCTTGGTAGATGTTTGCAATTTTCTTACCATGTCAGTATTAATGAAATCAAAATATTTCTAATTGCTCAAATAGTAGCCTGAATCAGTATGATTATATATTAAAAAAAATCTTACTTGCTGTTAAAGGCTAATACTTAAAGTGACAAGAGTAACTGTGACTTAGCATATGTGTGGTGTTTTTATTTTTTAGTAGAATTATAATCATATTTTCTTAGAGTTCAAGAAGACCTAAGTTCAACCTTCACCCCCCCCCCCAAAAGGAATTCTTTTTATGTAAAATAAGGTAATTTTTTATTTGGAAGGAGGGGAGAAAAGTGAATAAGTTGATTTTTGAATAAAATAAATGTGATATATTTTACAAATCTGAGCTAATAGTTTTCACTGCATTTTTAATTATATCTAGAAAGGTAACCAATGGAACACACTTTAGATGAGGGAATAAGGAAGGTCATATTATTTTATTATTAAAATAAAAACCAGAGCCTGGCTGGTGTGGCTCAGTGGACTTAGCGTCATCCCATGGACTGAGAGGTCCCGGTTCTATTCCTGGTAGAGAAATATTGACTATTTTATTATAAATGGTATCATTCAGAATAACGGGAAGTGAATGCTCAAAAGCCTGAACTCCTGATGGTGTGTAGGTTTGGAGAGCTCAGAGATGCAATGTGGCTCCAACAGTAAAGGCCTCTGGGTAATGTCGGACTCTCTGTTTCCATTTCTGTAACTGTTTAACTCTGTAGCTTCAGGCTTGGCTGACTACCCAGAAAACCAGAATGCTGCCCAAAGATAAATGTCAGGCCCCCAGGAAAGAGGTTAATGAATGTATACACTGTGGTAACTGCCTGATTTTATCTGTTAATTTAGAGATGCACTGTGCTTTCTGGTAGTCTATGTGACTACCCACCATATGGTTTTACTATTAACTCCCTATAAAAAAGAGACCTTGTCCTGGGAGGGTGTGGATTTTCCAGGCCGGCCACCACTAGGAGCAAGCAGCTGCTTTGCCTGTGTATGTAATTTCTCCTATTAAAGCTCTTATGAATTTGAATAAGGCTACCTTTCAGTTCTTCAGAATTGATCCTGAATTTAGAGTTTGGGGCTTTACCCAACAGTAGGTTACAGATTGATTATATAAGGCAAAATCATAAGACAAAATCATAAGACACTGTAGGTTAAGGGTTTGAGCTAATGCTGGGAGATGATTGGTTGGAGGTGAGGTAAGGGGTAATGAATCATCTCTTGATGGTTCAGCTCTAAGATATTTTTCTGTGTCCCTCTGGTTTTATGGGAAAGTAGCCTGGGTATTGTTTTCACTGCTACCCCTCAAGCACTTTGCCTTCATTTCCAAGTATAAGACCTGATGCCAAGACCTTCCTAAAGAAGAAGTGGGAAGCATTTGCTTACTGTTCCCACAGAGCCCAACAGTTGCATTAATTGTTTCTTGCCAACTTGTTTGTTCTGTGGTGGTTTCTCAATATATAGGGTAGAAGTAAAAAGAAATAACTCATCCTGCCCCACTGGGGAGTTACAGCCAGTGTTGACTTTTGCATGACAAAATAGGCCTGGCGCTAAGGAACTCGTCTTATTCAAAACTGTGTGCACTAAAAACGTGCTAGGTCCTGCCTTCCCAGTTATCCTCCCACTAGATTGTATGTAAAAAATTTCCATACACATTTTTATTTATTGAGTAAATTTGTCATTTTTTTAGTCTCTCGGCTTACTATACCATTGACACAAGCTTAAGAAGTCATACCACAGACTCAAAAATAAGACACTGTAATCATAAATAAACACAAATAAGACAACTAGTTCACTTAATAATAAATTCCTCAAATTATAGGTCATTGGTTCAGGAAGGTACATCTTTGTGAGTGTCAGTTCAGGGAAAAAACAAATCTATAAGGTCAGAGTAACATCCATAGACACATACTTTTCCAGTGTAGCCCTTCGTCTCTCTTCATAGTGACAACTGTGTACACTCAAGTCAATCTTGCATCACCCAAAACTTTTTTAACCTAGAGGTATTACGGGTTTATGACAGCACATATGATACCAGACTACAGGTACAAAAGCTAAACAAAAAGTCTACTTAGCACAGTCTGTCATGTAAGAATCATTTATTCTCCACCAGGCTCTAAGATCTCCCCATGCTTGGATCCACTAATGTCAATTTCCTTTCTCAGGTTTTAATGAGCTTGGTAGACTGAGAAGAAATAGAAGGGAAGAAAGGAAAAAACTAACATTATGCCCTGCTAGGTTTTATCATTTAATCCTGAAAACAATGCAAAGAATTAGTCACAAAAGAAGACTAATGTGAGTATGAAAGGAATAATCTGTAATAATGTGCAGATCCATTTGCCCTGGGTGTGACTCCAAAATCCTACTTCTTTTTGTCCTGCTAGAGGTCTCTTTTAATACTCACACTTTTTTGGACTAAAAATTTATATTTTCTTTCTAACCTGTATCATTTAAATCACAAATACTTAGTATGAACACCATCAGTGCTAAAACACAAATAAGTATTTGAAAGGTTTTTTTTTGTTTTGTTTTGTTTTTTACCTACATTACCTCTTGTGTATATCTCAAAAATAGTGTGGGATAAATATTCTTATGTCATCCCTTTTTTTTCAAATGGGAAAGACAAGATTAAGATAGTTAACTTACTTATAATGATGACACAGTGTTGGTTAAGCCAGAATGTGAAGCAGGGTCTTCTGGCTCCAAGTCCAGAATAACTGCATTATACTGTTATGTCCAGAGTGTCTTGTTGTGGAAACATCTGTAGCTTTTCTTCCTGAGGGCAGAGCATGAGGGGAAGAACAACAAAAAGTGCAAAGCAAATGCTTTCTTAGTAGTTTTTGATAGTGGTTTTCTTCCACTAACAACTTCAAGAGTTGTTCCTCCCCTAGTTCCTTCCTATTCTCCATGAGGGTCTAAAGTGGTTTATATTCACTGTGGCAAGTATTTGAGATTTCTTGTCCTGGAGATTTGCAGGTCATCTCCCCTCCTTATGAACTCATTCAGTAAGAAGTTCAAGCAGAGCCAAACTATCTGCAGTGTGGATGCAGAAACCTTGCTGAGACCTGGAGAGCCTGTGTTGCAAAATCCAGTCCTGCTGGCTGCCATCATTGCCAAATTGGAGAAGGCTCACTGTCAGCTCATCGACTCGTATGAGAGCTCTTGCTCTGCTTAACTTTCCTTTCAATTTTCTTAGTTTTCTTTGCTCTTGGCTGGGGTTCTGAAAACTGGCACAGAGGTTGATAACATGAAGCTTCATGAAAGGACAGATTGTGGGACAAAGGGGAAACTGAAGGCAAAATCTTGGGGAAAAGTAAAGTTTAGAATCAAGTAGTCCAAATAAATAATTTATTTAAAGGGGATGGGGTGGGGTGGGGAGTGAGTCACAGGAACACCGACTCCAAGGTCAAGAGGCCAGGACCAAGGTGAGCAGAAAGGCCAGCACTAGCCTAGAAGTACCTACACAGAGCATGAGGAGTTTTACTGAAGCACCCTAGGTAGAGACAATACACTTTTTTATTTTATTTTATTTTTTAAATTTTTGTTACAGATGTTTCTTCTTTCTCCCCCATTGACACCCTTCTCCCAATTCCACCCCCCAACCCCAGCATTGTTGTCTATGTCCATGCTTATGTATACATGCATATAAATTCTGTGGTTTATCTCTTCCCCCCCGCCACACCATTCTCCTTTTCTGAGGTTTGTCAGTCTGTATCCTACTTCTGTGTCTCTGGCTCTATTTTGTTCATCAGCTTGTTTTGTTCATTATATTCCACAAATAAGTGAGATCATGTGATATTTATCTTTCTCTGATTGGCTTGTTTCACTTAGGATAATACTCTCAAGTTTCCTCAATGTCATCCCAAAGGAAAAGAGATCTTTCTTTCTTACAGCTGCACAGTGTTCCATTGTGTATATGTACCACAGCTTTTTTATCCACTCACCTACTGATGGACACTTGGGCTGTTTCTAGATCTTAGCGATTGTAAATAGTGCTGCTATGAACATAGGGATACATACATTCTTTCTGATTGGTGTTTCAGGCTTCTTAGGATATGTTCCTAGAAGTGGGATCACTGGGTCAAATGGCAGATCAATTTTTAATTTTTTGAGGAAATACCATATTGTTTTCCATAGTAGCTGCATCAGTCTGCATTCCCACCAGCAGTGTACTAGAGTCTCCTTTTCTCCACACCCTCACTAGCACTTGTTGTTTGATGTTTTGTTGATGGCAGCCATTCTGGCAAGTGTGAGGTGATACCTCATAGTTGTTTTAATTTGTATCTCTCTGATGATTAGTGACGTTGAGCATTTCTTCATATGTCTCTTGGCCATTTGTATGTCCTGTTTGGAGAAGTGTCTATTTTTGTCTTCTGCCCATTTTTTAATTGGGTTCTTTGTCTTCCTTTTGTTGAGTTGTATGAGCACTCTATATATTTTGGAAATTAATCCCTTATCTGATGTATCATTGGCAATTATGCTCTCCCATTCCATTTTGATGGTTGTTTCTTTTGCTGTGCAGAAACTTTTTAGCTTGATGTAGTTCCATGTGTTCATTTTTTCCTTTGTTTCTCTTGCTTCAGGCATTGTATCAGTGAAAATTTTGCTGTGTGTGATGTCTAAAATTTTGTTGCCTACATTTTCTTCTAGGATTTTTATGGATTCACAAGTCACATTTAAATCTTTTATCCATTTTGAGTTTATTCTTGTGTATGGTGTAAGTTGGTGGTCTAGCTTCATTTTTTTTTCATGTAGCTGTCCAATTTCCCCAACACCATTTATTAAAGAGGCTGTCTTTACTCCATTGTATGCTCTTTCCACCTTTGTCAATTATCAATTGAGCATAATGTCTTGGGCCAATTTATGGGTTCTCTGTTCTGTTCCATTGATCTATATGCCTGTTCTTGTGCCAGTACCAGGCTGTTTGGATTACAATGGCTTTGTAGTATAACCTGATATCCGGTATTGTGATCCCTCCTACTTTGTCCTTCTTTTTCAAGATTGTTGTGTCTCTTCAGGGTCTTTTATGGTTCCATATAAACTTTTGGAGTATTTGTTCTAGTTCTGTGAAATATGTCATTGGTATTTTGATGGGGATTGCATTGAATCTATAGATTGCTTTGGATAGTATGGACATTTTAATGATGTTAATTTTTCCAATCCATGAACAAGGTATATGCTTCTACTTTTTTATATCTTCCTCTCTTTCTTTTTTCAATGACCTGTAGTTTTCTGTGAATAGGCCCTTTACTTCTCTGGTTAAGTTTATTCCTAGGTATCTCAATTTTTTTGCCACAATGGTATATGGGGTTGTTTTTTGTAGTTTCTCTTTCTGTGAGTTCATTGTTGATGTATAAGAATGCTGTAGATTTCTTTTTTTTTAATTAATTTATTTTTGTTGCAGATGTGTCTTATTTTTCCCCCCGACACCCTCCTCCCTATCCTCCCACTCCCCACCCCAGCAAGCATTGTTGTCTATGTCCATTGGTTATGCATACATGCATATAAATTCTTTGGTTTATCTCATCCTTCCAACCTTGCCATCCTTCTCTGAAGTTTGTCAGTCTGAACCATACTCCTTTCTATGTCTCTGGGTCTATTTTGTTCATCAGCTTTTTTTGTTGATTATATTCCACAAATAAGTGAGATCATGTGGTATTTGTTTTTCTCCGATTGGCTTATTTCGCTTAGCATAATACTCTCCAGGTCCCTCCATGTCATCTCAAAAGATACGAGATCTTTCCTTCATACAGATGCATAGTGTTCCATTGTGTATATGTACCACAGCGTTTTTATCAACTCATCTATTGATGGACACTTAGCTGTTTCCAGATCTTACTGATTGTAAATACTGCTGCTACAAACATAGGGGTACATATATTTTTTCTGATGGGTGTTTCAGGCTTCTTAGGGTATAGTCCTAGAAGTGGGAACATTGGGTCTAATGGCAGTTCAATTCTTAATTTTTTGAGGAAACACCATATTGATTTCCATAGTGGCTGCACCAGTCTGCATTCCCACCAACAGTGTACTAGAGTCCCCTTTTCTCCATACCCTCGCCAGCACTTGTTTGATGTTTTGTTGATGGCAGCCATTCTGACAGGGGTGAGGTGATACCTCATAGTTGTTTTAATTTGCATCTCTCTGATGATTAGTGCAGTTGAGCATTTCTTCATATGTCTCTTGGCCATTTGCATGTCCTGTTTGGAGAAGTATCTATTTACGTCCTCTGCCCATTTTTTAATTGGGTTCTTTGTCTTCCTTTTGTTGAGTTGTATGTGTACTCTATGTATTTTGGAAATTAACCTCTTATCTGATGTATTGTTCGCAATTATGCTCTCCCGTCTAGTGCATTCCCTTTCCATTTTGATGGTTGTTTCTTTTGCTGTGCAAAGCCTTTTAGTTTGATGTAGTCTTATGTATTAATTTTTTCCTATGTTTCTCTTGCCTTAGGCGTTGTATCTATGAAAATTCCGCTGCGTGTGATGTCTTAATTTTGTTGCCTACATTTTCTTCTAGGATTTTTATGGATTCACAAGTCACATTTAAGTCTTTTATCCATTTTGAATTTATTCTTGTTTATGGTGTAAGTTGGTGGTCTACCTTCATTTTTTTTTATGTAGCTGTCCAATTTTCCCAGCACCATTTAGTAAACAGGCTATCATTACTCCATTTTATACTCTTGCCGCCTTGTCAAATATTAATAGAGCATAATGTCTTGGGCCAATTTATGGGTTCTCTGTTCTGTTCCATTGATCTATGTGCCTGTTCTTGTGCCAGTACCAGGCTGTTTGGATTACAACAGCCTGTAACCTGGTATCTGGTATTGTGATCCCTCCTACTTTGTTCTTTTTCAAGATTGCTGTGTCTCTTCAGTGTCTGTTTTGGTTCCATATAATCTTTTGGAATATTTGTTCTAGTTCTGTGAAATATGCCATTGGTATTTTGATGGGTATTACATTGAATCTATAGATTGCTTTGGGTATATGGACATTTTAATGATGTTAATTCTTCCAATCCATGAACAAGGTATGTGCTTCCACTTTTTTATATCTTCCTCTATTTCTTTTTTCAATGTCCTGTAGTTTTCTGCAAATAGATCCTTTACTTCTTTGGTTAAGTTTATTTTTAGGTATCTTAATTTTTTGCCACAGTGATTAATGGGATTGTTCTTTAGTTTCTCTTTCTGTGAGTTCATTATTGTTGTATAAGAGTGCCATCTATTTCTTGATGTTAATTTTGTATCCTGCTACCTTGCCAAATTCATTTATTAAATCTAGTAGATTTTTGATGGAGTCTTTAGGGTTTTCTATGTATAATATCATGTCATCTGCGAATAATGACAATTTCACTTCCTCCTTTCCATTTTGGATCCCTTTTATTTTTTCTCCATGTCTAATTGCTGTGGCTAAGACTTCTAGTACTATGTTAAATAAGAGTGGCAAAAGTGGACATCCCTGTCTTGTTTCTATTCTTAGGGGAAATACTTTTTTTTTACCCATTGAGTATGATGTTGGCTGTAGGTTTTTCATATATGGCCTTTATTATGTAAAGATATGATCCCTCTAATCCTGCTTTGCTGAACATTTTTATCAGAAACGGGTGCTGGATTTTGTCAAATGCTTTTTCAGTGTCTATTGATATGATCATCTGGTTTTTATCTTTTATTTTGTTTATGTGGTGCATCACATTCATTGATTTGAGATTATTGTACCAGCCTTGCATCCCTGGGATGTATCCAACCTGGTCATGTTGGATAATTTTTTTAATGTATTGCTGGATCCAATTCACTAAGATTGTGTTAAGGATTTTGGCATCTGTGTTCATCAGGGATATTGGCCTGTAGTTTTCTTTCACTGTAGTGTCTTTATCTGGTTTTGGAACTAGCATTAAGTTGGCCTCATAAAATGAGTTTGGAAGTTTTCCATCTTCTTGGGTTTTTTGGAATAGTTTGTGGAGAATGGGTGTTAGATCTTCTTTGAATGTTCGGTAAAACTCCTCTGTGAAGCTGTCCGGGCCTAGGCTTTTGTTTGCTGGGAGTTTCTTGATTACATCTTCAATTTTCTTAGTTGTTATTGGTCTATTCAAGTTTTCTATCTCTTCCCAATTCAGTTTTGGGAGACTGTGTTTCTAGAAATTTGTTCATTTCACCTAGATTGTCCAATTTGTTCACGTATAATTGTTCATAGTATGTTTTAATGATCCTTTGTATTTCTGTGGTGTCAATTGTTACTTCTCCGCTTTCATTTCTGATTTTGTTTATTTGGGTCTTCCCTTTATGTTTCTTGGTGAGTCTGGCTAAGGATCCATCAATTGTGTTTATCTTTTCAAAGAACCAGCTCTTTGTTTCATTGATCTTTTGAATTGTTGTTTTTTTAGTTTCTATGTTGTTTATTTCTGCTCTGACCTTTACTATTTCTTTTTTTCTACTTGCTCTGGGTTTTTCTTTTTGTTTACTTTCTACTTCTTTAAGTTGTAGCATTAGAAAGTTAATCAGGAATTGTTCTTGTTTCTTGAGGTAGGCCTGTAGTGCTATGAACTGCCCTCTCAGGACTGCTTTTGCTTCGTCCCATAGATTTTGTGTTGTTGTGTGTTCGTTTTCATTGATTTCCAGGAAGTTTTTAATTTCTTCTTTGATCTCCTTGGTAACCCCTTTGTTGTTTAGCCTCCATGTGCTTGAATATTTTTGCTGTAATTGATTTCTAGTTTCCTGCCATTGTTATCTGAGAAGATGCTTGATATGAATCAATCTTCTTGCATTTGTAGAGACTTACTTTGTGTCCTAACATGTGGTCTATCTTTGAGAATGACCCATGTGCACTTGAGAAGAATGTATATTCTGCAGCTTTGGGTTGAAATGTTCTGTAAATATCAATTAAGCCCAACTGATCTATTTCATCTTTTAAGGACTCTGTGTCCTCGTTAATTTTTTGTCTAGATCTATCTAGTGGTGTCAGTAGGGTGTTAAAATCACACACTGTGATTGTATTGCTATTGATCTCTCCCTTGAAGTCCTCCAGAAGTTTTTTAAATATATTTTGGTGCTCCTGTATTTGGTGCATATATGTTTACCAGGGTTATATCCTCTTGCTGTATTGATCGTTTTAATGTTATGTAGTGACCTTCTTTTTCTCTTATTATGACCCTTGTTTTGAAGTCTATCTTATCAGATCTGAGTATTGCTATACCAGGTTTTTATTCATATCTATTTGCCTGAACAATTTTTTCCATCTCTTCACTTTCATCCTGTGTGAGTCTTCTTTTGTGAGGTGAGTCTCTTGTAGACAGCATATATATGAGTTGTGTTTTCTTATCCAATCAGCTATCCTATGTCTTTTGATTGGAGCTTTTAACCCATTTACATTTAACATATTATTGATAGATACTTATTAGTTTCCACTTATATTTTATGCCTGTGTTTTTCTTTCTTTCTCTATTTCTTCTTCTTCTTACAAGAGTCCCTTCAGCATTTTTTGCAGTGCTAGTTTGGTGGTGGTAAATTCCTTTAGCTTTTTTTTGGTCTGTGAAGCTCTTTATTTCACCTTCAATTTTGAATGATAGCCTTGCTAGATAGAGTTGTCTTGGATTCAGACCCTCACCTTTCATTACTTTGTATACTTCATGCCACTCCCTTCTGGCCTGCAATGTTTCTATTGAGAAATCAGTTGACAGTTTAATGTGAGCTCCCTTGTAGGTAACTTTTTGTCTCTCTCTTGCTTCCTTTAAGTTTCTTTCTTTGTCTTTAATGTTTGCCATTTTAATTATGATGTGTCTAGCTGTGGGTGTTTTTGGGTTCATCTTGCTTGGGACTCTCTGTGTTTCCTGGACTTGTGTGACTTTTTCCTTCACCAAATTAGGGAAGTTTTCTGTCATTATTTCTTCAAATAAGTTCTCTATTCCTTTCTCTGATTCTTCTCCTTCTGGTACCCCTATGATGCAAATATTGTTACATTTTATATTGTCCTAAAGCTCCCTTAAACTCTCCTCCTGCTTTTCAATTTTTTTTCCCATTTGCCGCGCTATTTGGGTGTTTCTTTCTACCTTGTCTTCTAACTCACTGATTTGGTCTCCAGATTCTTCTAATCTGCTAGTCAATCATTCTAAGGTATTTTTCATATCAGCTATGTCATTCTTTATTTCCTCTTGATTTTTATTCATAGCTTCTACCTCTTTTTTTAAGGGTGTAGTTCCTGCTGAGCTCTTTATAATTCTCATTAAATTGTTTGTAGTTCTCACTAAATTGTTTGAGCACCCTTAAAATCATTGCTTTGAATTCTTTATCTGAGAAATTGCTTTCTTCCATTTCCTGTTGTTCCTTTTCTGATGATTCCTCCTTTTCTTTCATTTGGGTGTTGTTTCTTTGTCTCACCATTTTAGCAGTCTGGTAGTTCTGGGCCCGGTCAGGAATGTTGGGATGTGTAGGCAGGTCGATGTGTATACAATAAGGCTGCTGTGCCTCCCAGACTGTTTTGGTGTGTGGCGCCTCTTGCCTGCTGTGGGTCTGGAGGATTGACAACTGGCAGCTGGTATTGGTCTGTTGTGGTAGGTGCGGCTGTGGCACGTGGGTCCAGCTGGTGCAATTCTGGGGTGCATGGGTCCTTCCTGTGCACTTCTGGGGCATGTGTGTCCCGCCAGTGTGCTGCTGAGGTGTGTGGGTCGTCCTGCTGGGGTGCACTGCTGTCTGGGGGGGCTCAGCTCCTGATCAGTCCCTGCTGATGCTGCTGGGGGTGAGTGTCAGCTTCTGGTTTGCACTGCTACTGCTGCTGCTGTTGCTAGTTGGTGCTCTCAGTTCCCAATCCTCTGTTGCTGTTAGGGGCTGAGGACAGTCAGCTCCCTGGACTTTGCTGCTACTGGGGGAGGAGCTCCACTCCAAATTCTTTGCTGCAGTTGTCAGGAGTGGGTCTTGGCATCCCAAGCCTTGCTACTGTTTGGGATGGGGCATCAGTCCCGATCAGCCTCTGCTGAGCTGTTGGGGATGGGTCTCAGCTGCCTATCTGTGCTGCTGCTGCCTGGGGATGGATGTTTACTCCCGAGCCTTTGCTGCTGGGGTGTGTCTTAGCTTCTGAGCCCCAACTGTTGTTGGGAGTTGGGCTCCACTCTCGCCCTGTCACTGCTGCTGTGGGGGATGGTGCTCAGGTCCCAGCAAGTTGTGGCTTCCACAGCATGCACCTTGACAGTAGCACTACTGTATGCTGGTCCATGTTGACACAACAGGGTCCACTGGTCCGATGGTGCAAGGTGCACTGGTTGACTCAGGTTGCTGGCCCTAGCCACTCATGCTGCCTCCTCCCAGAGAAGACAAAGGATATTCCAAAATGATGAGGCCTTCCAGCCATGCAGGAGAAGCACCCTGATAAGCCACTTACCATGGTAGCTGCCTGCTCCCTGTCCACAGCACAGGAACCCTCTGCCCCACATTTCTGCACTGCTCAAAGTTGCTCATCCACACTCACATTCACTCACACTCTCTCATATTCTCATACACTCACCCTCACTCCAGTCCTGCCTGCTGTCATGTTGACAATACCCCTTTTTAAAAAGTCCAGTGGCACCATGTTAGTTCCAAGTTTTCACTCTTCACTTCAGAATCTCAATTCCAAGTGGGATGGAGGGAATGGAGGTCTCAAGAGCTTCAAGACAAGCTGAATACTCCATTAAAAACCTCAGAAAAATCACCCTGGGTTCAGTCATGGGACGTTTTAGGACATTTGAGTAACACCAACAGGACTTATACTTAAACACGTTCATTTTTGTCTGCCACAAACTAATATCCCAGTGCTACAAGGGCAATTCCCTACCTTCCCACCCATTCTGTTTTCTACTACTTATTGCTTAAATTCAAGTTTGGCACAGATCCTACCCTATTGTTGCTAAATCATTTATTTAATTTATTTCCCTTGACTCTTGATGTTAATTTTGTATCCTGCTACCTTGCCAAAATTGTTAATTAAGTCTAGTATATTTTTGATGGCGACTTTAGGGTTTTCTGTGTACAATATCATGTCATCTGTGAATAATGACAGTTTCATTTTATTATTATTATTATTATTATTACTTTTTTTATTAATTTATTTTTGTTAGAGATGTTTTTCCTTTTTTCCCCATTGACACCCTCCTCTCCAACTCCCCACCCCGTCCCCAGCTTTGTTGTCCATGTCCATCAGTTATGCATACATGCGTATAAGTTCTGTGGTTTATCTCTTCCCTCCCCCCCCACCCCCTCTTCTGAGGGTTGTCAGTCTGTACCCTACCTTCACATCTCTGGGTCTACCCTGTTCCCCACACTGTTATGTTATTATATTGCACAAATGAGTGAGATCATGTGGTATTTGTCTTTCTCTGCTTGGCTTGTTTCGCTTAGGATAATACTCTCGAGGTCCCTCCATGTCATCTCAAAGGATAAGAGATCTTTCTTTCTTACAGCTGCATAGTACTCCATTGTGTATATGTACCACAGCTTTTTTATCCATTCATCCACTGATGGACACTTGGGCTGTTTCCAGATCTTAGCTATTGTAAATAGTGCTGCTATGAACATGGGAGTACATGTATTCTTTCTGATTGATGTTTCAGGTTTCATAGGGTATATTCCTAGAAGTGGGATCACTGGGTCAAATGGCAATTCAAATTTTAATTTTTTGAGGTAACACCATAGTGTTTTCCACAGTGGCTGCACCAGTCTGCATTCCCACCAGCAGTGTACTAGAGTCCCCTTTTCTCCACACCCTCGCCAACACTTGTTGTTTGATGATTTGTTGATGGCGGCCATTCTGACAGGTGTGAGGTGATACCTCATCGTTGTTTTAATTTGCATCTCTCTGATGATTAGTGATGTTGAGCATTTCTTCATATGTCTCTTAGCCATTTGTATGTCCCGTTTGGAGAGGTGTTTATTTACTTCCTCTGCCCATTTTTTAATTGGGTTCTTTGTCTTCCTTTTGTTGAATTGTATGAGCACTCTATATATTTTGGAGATTAACACCTTATCTGATGTATCTTAGGCAATTATGCTCTCCCATACAGTGGGTTCCCTTTCCGTTTTGATGGTTGTTTCTTTTGCTGTGCAGAAGCTTTTGAGTTTGATGTAGTCCCATGTGTTCATTTTCCCCTTTGTTTCTGTTGCCTTAGGTGATGTATCAGTGAAGATTCTGCTGCGTATGATGTCCGAAATTTTGTTGCCTACATTTTCTTCTAGGATTTTTATGGATTCATGAGTCACATTTAGGTATTTTACTCATTTTGAGTTTATTCTTGTGTATGGTGTAAGTTGATGGTCTAGTTTCATTTTTTTTCATGTAGCTGTCCAATTTTCCCAACACCATTTATTAAAGAGGCTGTCTTTGCTCCATTGTATGCTCTTGCCACCTTTGTCAAATATTAACTGAGCATAATGTCTTGGGTCAATTTCCGGATTCTCTGTTCTGTTCCACTGGTCTATATGCCTGTTCTTGTGCCAGTACCAGGCTGTTTGGATTATAGTAGCTTTGTAGTATAACATGATATCCGGTATTGTGATCCCACCTCCTTTGTCCTTCTTTTTCAAGATTGCTGTGGCTATTCAGGGTCTTTTTTGGTTCCATATGAACTTTTGAAGTATTTGTTCTAGTTCTGTGAAATATGTCACTGGTATTTTGATGGGGATTGGATTGAATCTATACATTGCTTTGGGTAATATGGACATTTTAGATGTTAATTCTTCCAATCCATGAACAAGGTATGTGCTTCCACTTTTATATATCTTTCTCTCTTTCTTTTTTCAATGTCCTGTAGTTTTCTGCAAATAGGTCCTTTACTTCTTTGGTTAAGTTTATTCCTAGGTATCTTAATTTTTTTGCTGCGATGGTAAATGGAATTGTTTTTTAGTTTCTCTTTCTGTGAGTTCATCATTGGTGTATAAGAATGCTGTTGATTTCTTGACGTTAATTTTGTATCCTGCTACTTTGCCAAATTCATTTATTAAGTCTAGTAGATTTTTGATGGAGTCTTTAGGGTTTTCTATATATAATATCATATCGTCTGCGAATAATGACAGTTTCACTTCCTCCTTTCCAATTTGGATTCCTTTTATTTTTTCTTCACGTCTGATTGCTGTGGCTAAGACTTCCAGTACTATGTTAAATAAGAGTGGTGAAAGTGGGCATCCCTGTCTTGTTCCTGTTCTTAAGGGAAATGTTTTTAGTTTTTGCCCATTGAGTATGATGTTGGCTGTAGGTCTTTCATATATGGCCTTTATTATATCAAGATATGATCCCTCTACTCCCAAGTTGCTGAGCGTTTTTATCAGAAATGGGTGCTGGATTTTGTCGAATGCTTTTTCAGCATCTATTGATATGATCATGTGGTTTTTATCTTTCATTTTGTTTATGTGGTGTATCACATTTATTGATTTGCGAATGTTGAACCAGCCTTGCATCCCTGGGATGAATCCCACTTGGTCATGGTGAATAATTTTTTTGATGTACTGCTGGATCCGATTTGATACTATTTTTTTTAGGATTTTGGCATCTACGTTCATCAGGGATATTGGCCTGTAGTTTTCTTTCTTTGTAGTGTCTTTTTCTGGTTTTGGAATTAGGATTATGCTGGCCTCATAAAATGAGTTTGGAAGTCTTCCTTCTTCTTGAATTTTTTGAAATAGTTTGAGGAGAATGGGTATTAGTTCTTCTTTGAATGTTCGGTAAAACTCCCCCGTGAAGCCATCCGGGGTTTTGTTTGTTGGGAGAGTCTTGATTACATCTTCAATTTCCTTAGCTGTTATTGGTCTGTTCAAGTTTTCTATCTCTTCCCAGTCCAGTTTTGGGAGACTATGTGTTTCTAGAAATTTGTCCATTTCACTTAGGTTGTCGAATTTGTTGCCATATAAATGTTCATAGTATTTGCTAATGATCCTTAGTATTTCTGTTGTGTCAGTTGTTACTTCTCTTCTTTCATTTCTGATTTTGTGTATTTGGGTTCTCTCTCTTTGTTTCTTGGTGAGTCTAGCTAAGGGTCCATCAATCTTGTTTATCTTTTCAAAAAACCAGCTCTTTGTTTCACTGATCCTTTGAATTGTTTCTCTGGTCTCTATGTCGTTTATTTCTGCTCTGATCTTTACTATTTCCTTCCTTCTACTTGCTCTGGGGTTTTCTTTTTGTTTGCTTTCTAGTTCTTTAAGTTGTGAGGTTAGATAGTCTATTAGAAATTTTTCTTGTTTCTTGAGGTAGGCCTGTAGTGCTATGAACTTCCCTCTCAGAACAGCTTTCGCTGCATCCCATAGATTTTGTGTTGTTGTGTGTTCATTTTCGTTGGTTTCCAGGAAGTTTTTAATTTCTTCCTTGATCTGCTCGGTAACCCATTCATTGTTTAATAACATGCTATTTAGCCTCCATGTATTCAAATGTCTTTGCATGTTCTTGTTGCAATTGATTTCTAGTTTCATGCCATTGTGATCTGAGAAGATGCTTGATATGATTTCAATCTTCTTGAACTTGTAGAGACTTCGTTTGTGTCCTAACATGTGGTCTATCTTTGAGGATGTCCCATGTGCACTTGAGCAGAATGTGAATTCTATAGTTTTGGGGTGTAATTCTCTGTAAATATCTATTAAATCCATTTGGTCTAGTGCTTCATTTAGAGTCTCTGTTTCCTTGTTGATTTTTTGTCTAGAGGATCTATCCAGTGATGTCAGTGGGGTGTTGAAGTCCCCTGCTATGATTGTATTGCTGTCAATTTCTCCTTTGAAGTCCTGCAGAAGATTTTTAATATATTTTGGTGCTCCTATATTGGGTGCATATATGTTTACCAAGGTTATATCTTCCTGTTGGATAGATCCTTTCAATATTATGTAGTGACCTTCTTTGTCTCTAGTAATGGCTTTCGTTTTGAAATCTATTTTATCAGATATGAGTATTGCTACCCCAGCTTTTTTTTCCTTTCCATTTGCTTGGAAGATTTTTTTCCATCCCTTCACTTTCAGCCTATGTGAGTCTTTTGTTGTGAGGTGGGTCTCTTGTAAACAGCATATATATGGGTTATGCTTTCTTATCCAATCCGCTACTCTGTGTCTTTTTATCGGAGCATTCAATCCATTTACATTTAAGGTGATTATTGATATGTACTTATTTATTGCCATTTTTGTTCAGTGTGGTTCTACTTTCCTTCCTATTTCTTCTACTAATTACAGCAGTTCTTTTAACATTTCTTGCAGTGCTGGTTTGGTGCTAATGTATTCCCTTAGCCTTTTTTTGTCTGAGAAGCTCTTTATTTGACCTTCTATTTTGAATGACAGCCTTGCTGGGTAGAGTAGTCTTGGATTCAGATCCTTGTTTTTCATGACCTTGATTACTTCATGTCATTCCCTTCTGGCCTGTAGTGTTTCTGTTGAGAAGTCAGCTGATAGCCTGATGGGGGTTCCTGTGTAGGTAACCTGTTGCTTTTCTCTTGCTGCCTTGAGGATTCTCTCTTTGTCTTTAATTTTTGGCATTTTAATTACTATGTGTCTTGGTGTGGGCCTGTTTGGGTTCTTCTTACTTGGGACTCTCTGTGGTTCTTGAACTTGAATACCTTCTTTCTTCACCAAATTAGGGAAGTTTTCTGTCATTATTTCTTCAAATATATTCTCTAACCCTTGCTCATTTTCTTCTTCTTCAGGGACTCCAATGATGCGAATATTATTACGTTTCCAGTTGTCCCACAGTTCTCTTAAGCTGTCTTCCTGTTTCTTCATTGTTTTTTCCTTTTGGTTTTCTGATTGGTTGATTTTTTTCTACCCTGTCTTCTAATTCACTGATCCTGTCCTCAGTTTCCTCTACTCTGCTGTTTAGTCCTTCCAATGTGTTCTTCATTTCTGCTATGTCATTCTTCATTTCTTCTTGCTGCTTCTTCATTTCTTCTTGCTGCTTCTTCATTTCCACTTGGTTTGTTTTCAGTGTTTCTATGTCTTTGCTCATGGTGTGGATGTCTTTACTCAAGGTGTTGATGTCCTTACTCGTGATGTTGAGCTTCCTTAAGATCATGGCTCTGAATTCTAGCTCTATTAACTTGCTTAACTCCGTTTCATTGATCTCATCTTCGGTAGAGGTCTCTTGTTCTTTCATTTGGGCTCTGTTTCTTTGTTTCCCCATTTTGGCTATCTCTGTGGTTTTTGGAGCCTGCCAAATTTTCCTGTGGATGTTGGTGTTCTGTTGTTTGTGGCTTCCTCTACTGGGTTTGGATGAGCATGGGAGGACCCACGTTAAACACCACCGTGGAGTCTTACTTTCCAGGGTATATTTGCAAGCCCAGCCAAGGTTAAGTTATCCTCTAGCTTTTTGCCTAGAGGCTATTAGTTGTGGTTGCTTGAAGAGCCTTGGGTTTTCAGTTGAATGAAAACCTCCCTCAGGTGTTCAGTGTGAGAGGATTTCCAGGGGGTAGGGCAGATGCTAGTAGTTAATGAGCCTCAGTTTGCATTTCAATGGCCCACTAGGGTGTGGCTGGATCTCCGAGGGAGGGGCTGCCCCCTCTCCCCAGAGCCCTGGGATGGAGTAAGACGACCAGGCCACAGTCCTGCTTGGCCGCAACTCAGCAAAAGCTCTGAGCGCCCTCCAAATCCCGGGTGTCCCCACACAGTTCCAGTCCAGTCCGCCCTCCCTCTGCCGGAGCCCAGGTGAGTGGCTGTGGCTGTTTTAGCACTCTGTCCGGCCCTCTGTGCTGTGGAGCCGGCTCGGGCTTTAACACCGAGGGCGGGCGCTGCTCCCGGCTAAGGCTGCTGCTGTCCGTGGGCTCCCAGCCCCCCTCTCGCGCCTCCGCAATCCTACCAGGATCGAGTCAGTGTCCCTGGTTGTATGGTCCTCGCAAGCTGCTTTTCTGTTGCTTTTTCCTGACGATTTGTCTTTATTTTAGTTGTAATTCCAGTTTGGTCCTGGGAGATGGTCTGTGTAGCTTCCATTCACTCCGCCGCCATTTTGGAATCCCCCAATGTGTTCTTCATTTCTGCTATGTCATTCTTCATTTCCAATTGGTTGATTTTCAATATTTCTATGTCTTTGCTCATGGTGTTGATGTCCTTACACATGCTGTTGAGCTTCCTCAAGCTCATGGCTCTGAATTGTAGTTCTGTTAACTTGCTTAACTCCATTTCATTTATCTCATCTTCCATTTGGCATCTGTTTTTTTTGTTTCACCATTTTGGCTATCTCAGTGGGTTTTGGAGCCTGCCAAATTTTCCCTGTGAATGTTGGTGTTCTGGTGTTTGTGTCTCCCTGTGCTGGGTTTGGATGAGCATGGGAGGACCCATGTTATACACCAGTGTCGAGTCTTACTTTCCTGGGTAGATTTGCAAGCCCAGAAAAGGTTAAGTTATTCTCTAGCTTTTTGCCTAGATGTTATTAGTCCCGGTTACTTGAAGAGCCTTTGGTTCTCAGTTGAATGAAAACCTCCCTCAGGTGTTCAGCGTGAGAGGATTTCCCGAGGGTGGGGCAGATGCTGGTAGTTAATGAGCCTCAATTTGCATTTCAATGGCCCACCTGGGTGTGGCTGGATCTCTGAGGGAGGGGCTGCCGCCTCTCCCCAGAGCCCTGGCAAGGAGTAAGATGGCCATTGTCCTGCGTGGCCGCAACTCAGCAAAAGCTCTGAGCACCCTCCAAATCCCAAGTGTCCCCACACAGTTCCAGTCCAGTCTGCTCTCCCTCTGCTGGAGCCCAAGGTGAGGGGCTGTGGCCATTTTAGCACTCTGTCCCGGCCCTCCGCGCTGTGGAGCCGGCTTGGGCTTTAACTCCGAGGGTGCTGCTCACGGTTTAGATCGCTGCTGTCTGTGGGCTCCCAACCCCCCACTTGTGCCTCCGCAATCCTACCAGGATCGATTCAGTGACCCTGGTTGTATGGTCCTCGCAAGCTGCTTTTCCGTTGCTTTTTCCTGATGATTTGTCTTTGTTTTAGTTGTATTTCCACTTTGGTCCTGGAAGATGTTCTGTGTAGCTTTCATTCTCTCCACTACCATTTTGGAATCCTAATAATGACAGTTTCACTTTCTCCTTTCCAATTTGGATCCCTTCTATTTTTTCTTCATATCTAATTGCTGTGGCTAAGACTTCCAGTACTATGTTAAATAAGAGTGGTGAAAGTGGGCATCCCTGTCTTGTTCCTGATCTTAAGAGAACTGCTTTTAGTTTTTGCCCATTGAGTATGATGTTGGCTGTAGGTTTTTCATATATGGCCTTTATTATATCAAGATATAATCCCTCTATTCCCACGTTGCTGAGCGTTTTTATCAGAAATAGGTGCTGGATTTTGTCAAATGCTTTTTCAGCGTCTATTGATATAATCATCTGGATTTTATCTTTCATTTTGTTTATGTGGTGTATCACATTGATTGATTTGCAAATATTGTACCAGCCTTGCATGCCTGGGATGGATCCCACTTGGTCATGGTGAATAATTTTTTTGATGTATTGCTGGATCCAATTTGCTAGTATTTTGTTAAGGATTTTGGCATCTATATTCATCAGGGATATTAGGCTGTAGTTTCCTTTCTTTGTAGTGTCTTTATCTGATTATGGAATTAGAATTATGCTGGCTTCATAAAATGAGTTTGGAAGTCTTCCTTCTTGAATTTTTTGGAATATTTTGAGGAGAATGGGTGTCAGTTCTTCTTTGAATGTTCGGGAAAACTCCCCTGTGATGCCATCCAGGCCTGGGCTTTTGTTTGCTGGGAGTTTCTTAATTACATCTTAAATTTCCTTAGTTGTTATTGGTCTGTTCAAGTTTTCTATCTCTTCCCAGTTCAGTTTTGGGAGACTCTGTGTTTCTAGAAATTTGTCCTTTTCGCTTAGATTGTCCAATTTGTTGCTGTATAATTGTTCATAGTATTTGTTAATGATCCTTTGTATTTCTGTGGTGTCAGTTGTTACTTCTCTTTCTTTTCTGATTTTGTGTATTTGGGTTCTCTCTCTTTGTTTCTTGGTGAGTCTAGCTAAGGGTCCATCAATCTTGTTTATCTTTTCAAAAAACCAGCTCTTTGTTTCATTGATCTTTTGAATTTTTTTTTTTTTTGTCTCTATATCATTTATTACTGCTCTGATATTTACTATTTCTTTCCTTGGTCTGGTTTTCCTTTTTTTTTTTTTTTTTTTTTTTTTTTTTTTTTTTTTTTTGTTTTGTTTTCTAGTTCTTTAATTCTGAGGATAGATAGTCATTCAGAAATTTTGTTGTTTCTTGAGGTAGGCCTGTAGTGCTATAAACTTCCCTCTGAGGAGTGCTTTCACTGCATCCCATAGATTTTGTGTTGTTGTGTGTTCATTTTCATTGGTTTTCAGGAATTCAAAGAAGAACTAAGTAAATGAAGAGAAGTTCCATGTTCATGGATAAAAGGGCATTTTTGTTAAAATGTTAGTTCATTTTAACTCTATCTATCGGTTCAACAGAACTCAATCAAAATGTCAGCAAGTTATTTTGTGGATATCAACAAACTGATTCTAAAGTTTATATACCCTGCCAAAAGACCCTGAATAAGCCAACACAATATTGAAGAAGAACAAAACCAAAAGACCAATGCCACTCAACTTCAAGACTTAACTATGAAGCTACAAAAAGTAATACAGGGTGGTGTTGGCAAGAGAACAGACAAATAGATCAATGGGACAGAATAGAAATCCTAGAAATAGACCCCATAAACATAGTCAACTTATCTTTGGCAAAAGAGAAAAGGCAACACAATTGAGCATAGATCGTTTTCTCAATAAATAATGCTGGAACAATAAGATATTCACATGCAAAGAAAAATAAATAAATCTAGGCAGAGACCTTACACCCTTCACAAAAATTGACTCAAAATTAATCATAAAACTAAATATAAAATGGAAAACTGTAAAAATCCAAGAAGATAACATAGGAGACAAATCTAGGTGATTTGAGTATGGTGATAACATTTTTGACAACACCAAAAGAATGACTCACTTCACTAAATAAATAATTGGTAAGCTGGTCTTTATTAAAATTTAAAACATCTGCTTTCATAGGACACGGTCAAGAGAATGAGAAGACAATCTACAGACTGGGGAAAAATATTTGCAAAATGCACATCTGATATAGGGTTTTTATCCAACATATACTAAAAACTCTTGAAGTCAACAATAAGAATATGAAAAACCCAATTAAAAAAAGACCAAACACTCAAACAGACGTCTTACCAGAGAAGTGATACAGGTGGCAAATAAGCATCTGTACAAACAACAACATACCACTGCACACTTGTTAAATGGTCAAAATCCAAAAGACTACCAACACCAAATGCTGGTAAGGATACAGAGTAACAAGAACTCGCATTCATTTCTGGTGAAAATGTAAGATGGTACAGCCACTTTGAAAGATAGTTGGGTAATTCCTTATAAAACTAAACTTACTCTTAACCAAATGATCCAGCAATTGCACTTCTTCGTATTTACCCACAGGAGTTGAAAACTTATGTCCACACAAATGTTTGCGCAGGAATGTTTGTAGCAGCTTTATTTATAATAGCCAAAACTTGGAAGCCACCATGATGTCACTGGTGAATAGAAAAACAACTGTGGTCCACCCAGACAGTGGAATAGCATGCAGTGCTACAAAGAAATGAGCTATTCAACCATGCAAAGATGTGGAAGAAACTTAAATGCTTATTACTAAGTGAAAGAAGCCAATCTGAAAAGGCAACATAATGTATGATTCCAACATTCTGGAAAAGGCAAAAATATAGAGAGGGTAAAGGATAAGTGATTGCCAGGGGTTGAGAGGAAAGAAGGGATAAATTGGCAGAGTACATAGGATATTTAGGAGATGAAATTATTCTACATGATATTATAATGGTGGATATATGTCATTATACAGGCATACTTTGTTTAATTGTGCTTCATTTTATTGTGGTTCACAGATTCTGCATATTTTGCAAATTGAAGGTTTGTGGCAACCCTGCATCAAGCAAATCTGTCAGCACCATTTTTCCCCACAGCATTTGCTCACTTGGTGTCTGGGTCACATTTTGGTAATTCTCAAAATATTTTAAATTTTTATTAATATATTTCAAATATTTCAAATTCTCACAATATTTCAAATTTTATTTATTATCTGTGATCAGTGATGTTTAATGTTACTATTGTAATTGTTTTGGGGTATTATTATTATGAGTGGAGCCTGAGGATGTGACTGAATTACAACAATCTCATGATAAAACTTTAAAGGATGAGGAGATGCTTTTAATAGATGATCAAAGAAAGTGGTCTCTTGAAAGGGAATCTACTCCTGGTGAAAATGCTGTGAAGATTGTTGAAAAGACAGCACAGCATTTAGAATTTTATGTGAACTCAGTTGATAAAAGCAGTGACAAGGTTTGAGAGGATTCACTCCAATTTTGAGAGAAGTTCTACTGTGGGTAAAATGCCATTAAACACCATTGCATGCTGCAGAGAAATCATTTATGAAATGAATAGCCAATCAACACAGGAAACTTTACTGTTGTCTTATTTTAAGAAATTTCCACAATCACCCAAACTTTCAGCAACCACCACCCTGTTCAGTCAGCAGCTCAACACCAAGCCAGGACTTATCACAACTGGCTGAAGTTTCATTTTTTTAAATTAAAGTATGTACATTGTGTTTTTTGCTTAATTGTTTTTTCTTTACTGATTTTAGAGAGAGAGAAGGAAGAGGGAGGGAGAGATAGAAACATCGAAGAGAGAGAACATCTATTGGCCGCCTTCTGCATGCCCCCTACTGGGGACCTGGCCCTCAACCTGGGCATGTGCCCTGACTGGGAATTGAACCAGCGGGTGACCTCTTGGTGCATGGGTTGATGCTGAACCACTGATCCATACCAGCTGGGCTGTTTTTTTTTTTTTTTTTTTTTTAGAAACAACACTATTTCATACTGAGAAACCAAAAATAAAAAGTGTGGCTTTATTGTGGTGTTCTAGAACTGAACCAGCAATATCTGTGAGGTATGCCTATACATTTTTGGGAACCCACAGGATGTACAACACCAAGAGTGAGCCCTAATGTACAGTATGAACTTTGGGTGATAACAATGTGTCAATATAGTTTGGTTGACTGTAACAAATGTACCACTCTGGTGAAGAGTTTTGATATTAGGGGAGACTGTATAAGGGGAAGTGGGCAAGATATATGTAGGAAACCTCATACCTTCTGCTTAGTTTTTCTGTGAACTTGAAACTAAAGTCTATTAAATAAAACTAAAAACTCTATTTATAGTAAACATTTGCAGAACTTAATGTGCCTCTAAGACACCTTCAGCCGTGTGAAATACAGAAGCCACAAGACAGTTAACATAGTTTGAGCACACACCTCTGGAGGACCTTTAGTAAATTTTTGCAAACATCATATTTGTTACTCTCTGCCACTTATGAGCCAAATATTGTCTTTAAATATTTTTGCAAGTAAGGAAAGAGATGTACAGAAACCAATGAGTTGCTTCAGGTCACAGAAAAAATAGAAAAGTTAGTAAATAGGAAACAGAAAATCCAAGGCTCTTGTGTGCCAATCTGGCACTCACTTATTCTAGTCTCTTATTCTATGGGGTTGGGTAGGACATAGGGACACCCAGCATGAGTAAAATGTACTGAGTACACACAGGCCATCTATGCCTTCAAAAGACTGCTTTGGCACTGGCCAGTGTGGCTCAGTGGTTAGAGTGTTGGCCCAAGCACCGAAGGGTCACAAGTTCGATTCCTGATCAAGGGCACTACCTGGGTTGCAGGTTTGATCACTGGCTCTGGTGGGAGTGTGTGTGGGAGGCAACCAATTGATGTGTCTCTCACATTGATGTTTCTCTCTCTCTCTCTCTCTCTCTCTCTCTCTCTCTCTCTCTCCCCCTCTCCCTCTCTCCCTCCCTTCCACTTTCTCTAAAAAAAAGGAAAATGTATCCTGGGGTGAGGATTAACAATAAATAAATAAATATAAAAATAAGAGACTCTGCTTTGTGAACTTTCCAGAAAGCTGTCTGAAGGACGGTGGAAGGCAGAAAGCAAGTCTGGTGCTGCCCAGAAGGGTCCTCTCTGCCCGTTGGGTGAACTAACATGGAGTATGCTGAAGAGACTGTTGAAAGAGGTTCTCGCACTTCCTCTTCTCCATTCAGGCATCCACACGTGTTCTCTGAGTGGCTGCTATGTGAAGACACTGTTCTGGACACTGGAAGTATAGGAGTGGGCAAGACAGAGAAGGTCTTGAGGTAGAGGAAATAGCAAATGCAAAGGAAGGCCTGGGTGTGTAGGAGGAGCGGAAGATTCTTGTGGCTGAACCCTACTGAATCTGGGGGAAGGCCCTAGAGGAGAAGTGGTCAGGAGGAGGAGGAGGAAGAGTCTGAAGTATTTGGGAGGACCAGCAGCAGGGCAGAGTTCTACCTGGTTTGTTGTATGCCATTCAAACATGTTTCCTCATGGTCTGCTTTAAGGCTTCTTCCCATTCAGCCCATGTGTTGACTTTAATGTAGATGGAGACCCTCTGGCTAGAAAGGCAGGAGGTCCGCTGTGGGACAACCGCTGCTCAGGAAACTTACTAGGTTAAAAAGGATGGAAGTAGAGGGAAAGACAATTGAGCTCTGTTTCCTGGGCCACAGGTCTGGCACCAGGCTCTGCTGAAGGAATCGAGACCCAGAGCCTGTTTCCCAATTGACACTGCCCACCAATGCCTCTCTTCTTGGAGATAGTCCTGGGAAAAGACAGGCTCATTTTTACCATGCCCAGTATGGCTGTGTGCTTTAGAAGTAGGAGGCATTTTGGAGAGCATTTTTTCAGCTGCCTCTTGCATCGTTTTCCAAATGAGGAGTTTGGCATCCACCTTCATAGGGATTTCTGTTCCATCCTTTATGATCCAATAAAACTGAAGTTCCATGGTCCCCTACACACTGTCATTCCTGGCTCCTGCTCAAGCTTTTTCTATTCAGGCTAACTCAGATTCCTTCTTTTCAACCTCAGTCACTTTAATCAGAACGAGTTTTTGGATCCATCTGAGGCTGACATCAGTTGAG
Source organism: Tadarida brasiliensis (assembly GCA_030848825.1). Lineage (NCBI taxonomy): Eukaryota > Metazoa > Chordata > Mammalia > Chiroptera > Molossidae > Tadarida > Tadarida brasiliensis. Next base: position 70,428,842 of record CM061260.1, read on the forward strand.
CTTTTTTTTTTTTAAGTCTCATAGAGGCTTTTATATGAAGAAAACAATACTTACAGTAGCCTGCATTATCATTTTTAAATACAATTGCAAAAATCTAGTAAATTAAGAATTTTTAGATTGAAATTAAGCACAGTTTGTACTTAATTGTTAGGTTAGCTTAAATATTTCATAAACAAAATGTGCATAATTCTTTAGATACTATATATAAACTTAATTATTTTATATTTTAAATAGATATAATTAAACAAATAAATGGATAAATTCAGTAATTTGAATGTTTCTATATATATATAAATACATTTTGCAGACCTGATAACTTACATTGATGTCAATATTTCCATCTACAGTTCATATTTCATATAATGAATTTCCTCAGGAACCTTAAGCACTTAAGAAAGCAGACATACAAACCTCATAAACCAAACCATCTCAAACATATAAACAACTACAATAAAGCTAATAATAAAACATAAATTTATATATGATTCTTTGTTTTTTTTAATCCTCACCTGAGGATATTTTTCTATTTATCTTCAGATAGAGTGAGAGGGAGAAAAAGGGAGAGAAAGGGAGAGAGAGAGAAACATCCAGGTGAGAGGGACACATCGACTGGTTGCCTCCCGCACGACCCCGACCAGGGCCGGGGACGAACTGCAACTGAGGTGCATGCCCTTGACCGGAATTGAACCTGCAGCTCATTGGTCTGTGGGCTGATGCTCTTCTACTGAGCCAAACCTGCCAGGGCTATATATGATTCTTTTAAGCATTTTAACAACTTAAAATCTAACTCATAAATTTAATCAGATTATTTTAACTACAAACATAAATGGGTAAAAACCCTTTTTTCTACTATGTAGTTGCTTTTTTTTATTTTTTATTTTTTTTATCCAAACTTGAGGACATTTTTGCATTTATCTTCAGCTAGAGCAGGAGGGAGAAAAAGGAGAAGAGAGAGAGAGAAACATCAATGTGAGAGAGACACATCGAGTGGGTTGCCACCCACACGACTCCAACCGGGGTTGGGGACAAACCGCAACCGAGGTACGTGCCCTTAGTGGGAACTGAACCCGGGACTCTCTGGTCCAGGGGCCAATGCTCTAACCACTGAACCAAACCGGCAAGGGCATATGTAGTTGCTTTTAAACATTTTTGATATAAAGCAGTAACATAATTTTGTTATATTTGCATAAAATAAATATATGCAAAAAACAATAATATATTTTCCTCATTTATATGTTTATTTTTGTGTACAGTCTCAGGCTTGCAAAGTCCTTTACTTAACTAAGTAAAACAGAATTATCATTTCAGGTCCACCACAATAGCTGGGATTATATACTCAGAGTCCTTGGTCAGGGATTTGATACCAGTGCTATGGACTTGGAATACTGGTCACTAGTCAAGGAATTAAACCTGGAAGATGTGAACCAATGCACAGTAGATCCCAAGAAGACTTAGCTTGGGTTTACAGGGTAAGCCCCTTTTCAGGGGTTCTGCTATGTCAATGGAGAACCCATTGGTATATCAATTTATCATATTACATAAGTCCTGGCCCTTTTTCCAGTTTCACCTTACCCAAATTCTACTCTGTATGCTTGCAACAACACATTATTTGTTTTGGAGAGATGAAGCTAGTACACACCCAGATCTCAATCTCTTTGCTTCCTGATTGGAATAACTAGGTGTGTAAGACTGGAGATTACATTGCTTTAGCAACCACCATTATTTAAACTAGACAAGGCAGGAAATGAGGACATTAGCTTCCCGGAACTACTGCAGCAAAGTACCACAAAACTGGTTGCATATTGTCTGACAGTTCTGGAGACTAGAGGTCTCAAATTAAAGTGTCAGCAGGGCCATGCTCTCTCTGACACCTGTGGGGAACAAGTTCCTTGCCTCTTTCTAGCTTCTGGTGGTTTGCTGGTAATCTTTGGCATTCCATGACTTGTAGATAAATCACTTCAATCTTTATTCTTCACGTGAGTTCTCCCTGTGTCTCTTTCTTCATGTGGCATTCCTTTTATGAGGACACCAGTCATATTGGATTGGAGGTCCAGCCTACTTCAGCATGACCCCATCTTCACTTAACTAATTATATCTGCACTGACCCTATCTCCAAATAAGTTCACATTCTGAAGGAACCAAGGGTAAGGGCTTCAACATATATTTTTGGGGAGGACACAATTCAACCATAACACTGTGGCAGAATTAATAGACTGTAGATCCTGGTCACGTTAAGTAGACTTTCTCAACCTGGACTGGACAACTTTTTGCTGTGGAGGGCCGTCTCGTACATTGTAGAATGCTTAGCAGCATTCCTGGCCTCTACCTACTAGATTCCAGTAGTGTTCTCTTAGCATCCAGTCATGACAACCATAAATGTCTCCCGGGGAGTTGGGGTGTGGGTGTTGAAATTGCCCTTGAGAAGCACAGATAAAGGATAAAGAAAACCATAGATAAAGGATAGCTGGAGTTGGAGTACTTGAGGAAGTAAATAGGAGGTTTTCTTAGGGCTGTGGGAAGTGTGAAAATTAGGTTATAAAGGAGAAGCAATTTCTATAATAACAAAGATTAGGATATAATCATAGAAGTGAGTGCCTGAGGTAGGGTAAGGACTAGGTTACTAGAGGGGAAGAGGCCAGGACATTGAAAGAATCATCAATGTACATATTGCTATAATCAATAATTAGAACAGAAGTAGTTTAGGAAATAGTGACAGCCAGGAACTAAAATCTTCAAGGAACAAAGGAAAAAGACCCGAGGGAGGCAGATGATTGTAAAAAAGAGGAGGGATCAGTAAATCGACGGTTTGGGATTCAAAGAAGGGATTTTTCATGAAGTCATAGGGAAAATGGCTTAGAAGTGGCAATGAGGGGCAAAAAAAGGCACCTCGAAATGCCACATCCCGGGCCACTGGTCCAAGGAAGGCAAAACCACTGCAGGGGCTGTAGGAGAACATAGTCCTCAAGGGACCCCAGGTTCAGTAGGTATAGAGATGAAAGGAAACATTCAGAAACAGAGGTTGAGGACACAGGAGTGTCTGCTGATCACTGGTCATGAGTTCTAAGGAACAGAGTTGAAGAATTTCAGGAGTTGGAGGTCGGCGGGAGGTGGAATCAGGAAAAGGGGATTCACAGCGCCTCATAAAGAGTAGTGTCTGGAGTCAGCGCTGGGCTTCTCGCAGTGCCTGACATAAACAGGGAAAAAGACACCTTAGGTAATGATGACAAAAATGGTGCGTTTGAGAGATCTGCGGGAAGAGGTCTTACCAGGAATATGCAAAGTACGGGGACTTCCTCTTGATCTCCCATGATGATTGTCAGGGTCTTTTCTCACTAGGCCTTGAATGGCAGCTCTGAGGGAAGCTTCTGCTTCTGAGCGAAATAGTTTCCACCAGTAAGATAGGGAAAAATGGAACTTGGGCTTTGGAACCTGACTCACCTGGATCTGTACCCCAGCTGTGCTACTAAGGAAGAGAGGTGACTTTTGTCTTTTTTGACACAAGCCGCCTTTTGTTTGTCTGTCAACAGTAGCTCCTCAGAAAGTGATTGTGCCTGTATGACCATCTGGCTATAGGAGGACCTCAGCACATTATCTGAAATTTTCCTAGGTGAAAGAGTAGCTAGCTGTGTTGGTTGAAAACTGTCGTGCATATTTACGTTTCTAAGCAAAAAATTAACAATATATTCTAAAATGTCTGCTGAGTTGTGCAGACATGAATAACTCAGCAATGCTTTATTTTAATATTTTTTGCCCTTTCATATAACCCATGGGAAGAAAGATATATTATTGATGATCCAGAGTACATACTGTGAGCATTTCATGAATGAATAGTTGTCCTTAACACATGTTATGCACTCTAGTAATTTCCTTATTTTCCCATTGTTTCAAATAGAATTTTAAGTTCACTTTATGATCCCAAATTTGAAGCAACTTTAATCTATTCCACAAATATTTATTGAGCATCTTTTTTTTTTTTTATCCTCACTCGAGGACATTTTTGCATTTATCTTCAGATAGAGCGGGAGGGAGAGAGGGAGGAAGAGAGAGAGAAACATCGATGCGAGAGAGACACATCGACTGGTTGCCATCCACACGACCCCAACCAGATCTGGGGACAAACTGAACCGCGGTACGTGCCCTTAGCGGGAACCGAACCTGGGACTCTCTGGTCTGCAGGCCGACACTCTAACCGCTGAGCCAAAGCGGCCAGGGCTATTGAGCACCTTTTTTTTTTTTTTAAATATCTATATATATATATTTTTTCCCCTTTATTGATTTTAGAGAGAGGAAGTGAGAGGGAAAGAGAGATAGAAACATCGATGAGAGAGAACATCGATTGGCTGCCTCCTGCATGCCCCCCTTGGGGATCATGCCCACAACCTGGGCATGTGTCCTGACCGGGAATTGAACCGGCGACCTCTTGATGCATGGGTCGATGTTCAACCAGTGAACCACACCAGCCGGATTTGAGCACTTTTTATATGCCTGGTTTTGATGGCCACTGGGAATACCAAGAAGATTAAGACACAGAATCTGTTGTGCAGGCCACTGAGAAAGACAAATTAAATCCTATATTAAGCACCAAAATATAAATCTATAAAAGCACTGTAGGCTCTTAGCCTGGAAAAACTGAAAATGATATTTAGGAAGAAAGAACACTTAAACTGTGCCTTGAAGGGAAAGCAGGGTTTGTTACGACAGAAAGTGTATCATGAAGATGTGTGTTGTGTTCCAAATGGTTGCTTCTTAAGTGGAGCCTTATTACAGAGTTTTCAGTTATAAAAGTAGCACTTTACCACTTGTCCAAGTCTTTGAATTTTGGAGAAACAGTTTGTTTATGTAGCATTATCTCTGTGTTGGCTGCCTAACTATAGCCTCAAAAGCAATCCTCCGAAGGAAATCACAGGAGAGGATAGACTTGGATAAACAAATGACAAACTAGAAAACCTTCTGGAAGTACAGTCGTTTCCTCTGTATCTGTTGGAGATTTGTTCCAAGACTGCCAGTGAATGCCTGAAATCGTGGATAGTACCGAACCATATATATATGTTTTTTCCTATGCTTACATACCTATGATAAAGTTTACAAATCAGGCACAGTAAGACAATAAAATAATAACCACTAGTAAAGTAGAACAATTATAAAAATATACTGTAATAAAAGGTTATGCTGCATTATTAAGTAAAATGTGGTGACTTGAACACAAGCACCGCGACAGCACAACAGTCGATCTGAGACTGAGAAGGCTACTAAGTGATTAATGGGCGGGCACTGTCTACAGTGGAGACGCTGGACACAGGGATGATTCACGCCCTGAGCGAATGGAGCTAGATGGTGAGAGGTTTCATGACGCCACTCAGAACAGCGTGCAATTTAAAACTTGTAAATTGTTTATTTCTGGAATTTTCCACTTCATATTTTTGGGCCATGGTTTGATGGCAAGTAACTGAAACCGCAGAGAGAGAAACCACAGATAAAGGCAGTCTACTCTATCTCGATAGGATATTCCAGGAGAAATACATACCAATCTCCCTGCCAGCATTCTTTACCATTTTGACAGTGCTGGGGCTACCAAGAACATTAAAACTCTGTACAAAAGAGAACTTGAGGGTGGGGGGCAGAGAAAGTAAAGAGGAAGACAGGCAGTAGTGAGCGGAGCCATGAGATGAAGATAGCTAACCTGGGGGAAGCATGGCGTGGGACACAGCGGAAGCTGCCTGGAGGAGTGGCCACATGAAATCTAGATATATGTTCATTTCTTTTGATCAGAAGTTGCAAATTCAAGCTCTCTGAGGAATCAAGCAAGTGATTGATTGAAGCAGCCTAAGTATAAGACAAGATGTGGTGGGGTCTCTGGCAGACCAAGAGTCGTGGCCAGTCATGGCCAGTCTAAAGAAAGCAGTGGGTTTGTACCAGAGGAGACCCTCTAAAAGATCTAATATATTTTTTAACACTGAGTCAGATTTTTCACTTTTAAACATTATTTTCTATTTCCTTAAAATACTTTGTAGGCCAAACAAAATATCTGCTAATAGATTAGGTCATTCATGACTAACATTTGATCTCAGTTAATAAGCCTTTCCTAAAAAAGTATTTTTAATATGGACATTTTCTTACTGGAAGTAACTGTAATACCTTCTTGTAAGTTAGTACATTAGGTCACTTTCTCCTTAACTAGTGTTTTCTAAGTCTCTCTTGCGGGCTAGGTACCAGGAAAATAACTTTCAGCATCTTAGAAAGAAACAATGGTTTTAGAATGAGAAAAAGTCTGTGGAGCCTTTGAGAATATGTAGAATGAAACACTAAAAAAGGTTCCAGGAGAGAGAGGGATTCTCCTTTTTCTGTGCCTTTACCTTCTTGGTAAAGTTGGGGAAAGGGAGATTCATTAGCAAGGGTCTGCCCTGACTATTATCTTCGGTCAGTAAAAAATTAGTTTTCTTTCTTTCTTTCTTTCTTTCTTTCTTTCTTTCTTTCTTTCTTTCTTTCTTTCTTTCTTTCTTTCTTTCTTTCTTTCTTTCTTTTTCTTTCTTCCTTCCTTTCTTCCTTTCTTTCTTCCTCTCTCTTTCTTTTCTTTCTTTCTCTCTCTCTCTCTCTCTCTCTCTCTCTCTCTCTCTCTCTCTCTCTTCCTCCCTCCCTCTCTCCCTCCCTCCCTCCCTCCCTCCCTCCCTCCCTCCCTCCCTTCCTCTTGCTTGCTTGCTTTCTCTTTTCAAACTTAGGAACTGCTGTTACTTCACAAACATAGTTTGTGGTCAGCAGTCTCCAAGATTTTTCTACCTCCCTGGGAATCTGATTTAGCTTCTGTTGAGTGGATTACAGAGGAACAGATGTGAGGGGAACAGGATGTTAGGTGAAGGGATGAGGACATGGAAAGGTCGGGAAGGAGGGCAATGTGGGGCACGTGGACAGGCTTTCCCCAGGTAGAAGCAGCTGTGTCCTCCGTGGAGACCCAGGGGAAGGCAAACTACTGCACCTTCCTTTCTCTCTCCCTCTTCCTTCCCTACCTGCCTTTTTTTCTCTCTCTCATTTCCTTTTCTTTTTTTCTTTGCTTAAATGAGACATCCAACTGAATGCACCAGGATTAGAGAGATTAAAGGCAGGGAACGGTTAATACCATTGTTGACTAGTCTTCCGGGAACCTCGGATATCCCAGCAGAAATGTGTGCATTTCACCACAACCAAGGCACCAGGCAAAGACTTGTCAGAACTTCACAGCCCAGGAACATGGTCAGCCCATGGGTGTGACCTGTCTCTGTTGAAGGATCCTTTACAAATATTCTGCCTAGGGTCCACATAAGTATTACTCGGACCATAAACTCTGATTTTTAGTTGTGATAAAAGACCTGAAGAGTTTTCCTGGGGGGGCCAAATGAGTGTTCAAAAGGTTAAAAGGGGGTCTGGGAGTCTTTACTATGAATACGTTGTGAGTAAATGCTGCCATTTTCAGGCCCGTCTTGTGTCACTTGGGAGAATCTGGTGACCCCGCCGGAGGAGAGAAGCAGTGTGTCTTCATGGAAAATGAGTAGTTTCACTAGTTCTGCCATGATAACGAAGAGATTTTCATCTCCGAATACCATCCTGGGCTTTACTAGCTACCAAGTTCCCGTAGCAATTTATTCCTAGCTCTAGGGATCTAATAGTTAGAAGCCAAAACCAGAGCCATCATTAAGGGTGGCTACACAGTATGGGAGGGAACAAACATTTCTTTAGCACCAATGCCAAACACAGGGCTGGGCACTGAAATGGGCGTTGCAGAGTATGTCCATCACTGGCTTATTCAAAAGGAACCCATCTGTCTTTTCAACACCTCCAACAATCAATCAAATGCTTTTTAGTTATGTCTTAAGATTTCTTTTGCAATACAATTTCCTCAGAAACTTACAAGGTTCTGTAAGTACTCTTCTTCCAGTGACTTCTGTGTCCAGGAAACACCCAGTACTCTTTTTCAGATTCTAGATATAGTTTTCCAGCCAGCCTTACTTCTTTGCTTCTCCACCTTCATGCCTCCCCATTTCTTTCTCAACTTAATGGCAGCTAATTTGAAGGTTATTAGACTAGAGCACGAAGGTATTGATTGCATCCTTTTCCCCCCTCAAATAACCCAAGACTGAAAAAGGCTAAGAAACATATCTGATAAAGGACTATTATCCAAAATATACAAACAACACTTACAACTCAACAATAAGAAAATAAACAACCCAATTAAAAAATGGGCCAAGACCTTAACAGACACCTCACCAAAAAAGATAAACTGATGGCAAATAGGCATATGACAAGACGTTCCATATCAAAGAGACTCCACTGCACACCTATTTGAATCACAACAGGAACTCTCATTTACTTTTGGTGGGAATGCAAAATGGTACAACCACCTTGGAAGACAGTTGGCAGTTTCTTATCAAATTAAACATACTCTTACCATATGATCCAGCAACCACAGTTCTTGGTATTTACCCAAATGAGTTAAACATTTTGCTTACATGAAAACTTGCACAGGAATGTTTATAGAAGCTTTATTTATAATTGCCCAAACTTGGAAGCAACCCTGATGTCCTTGGTGAATGGATAATTACACTGTGGTCCATCAGACAATAAAATATCACACAGTTCTAAAACAAACAAACAAATACTATCAAGCTATGAAAAGACATAGAGGAACCTTAAATGCATTTCATTACGTGAAAGAAGACAATCTGAAAAGACTACATACTAAATGATCCCAATTAAATGACATTCTGTAAAAGACAAAACAAAGACAAAACTGTGGAGACAGCAAAAAAGAAGATCAGAGCCTGGGGGAGATGGAGGGGATTAACTAGACAGTGGAGATTAACTAGATCTCAGGGAATTCCCTGAGATCACACAGGGAAAGAGTACAAAGTGAGAAATGAGAAGTTTCATATCCAAGCTTTTAAGAACTGCAAAATTTAAAAGTTAGATACAGGAGGATGGGCTGGAAAAAATAAGAGAAAAATCAAGAGCACATAAGGTCATAAATGATAATAGGAGAGAGTTTCAAGAAAGAGAAGTCCAGGTTAAGAACTTCTCCTTGTAGCTTCCTAAAAAGCCATATCATCTAATAGGATTCAAAGTATTAATTCTTCACCCTCTCCAAGGCAAAAGAAATTATTTAACTGACTTTAAGGTGAACTGCAATTATGAGAGTTTTGAACCCACAGGCAGGCTAGTGACTCCAAGAAGGAGGTTATACTAATATTAAGCTTCTTTATTTGCCTGTAGGGAAGTTGTTCCTCTGTAAGTGTAGAAAGCATCAGATGTATCAACTTCAAGGAGGCGACTGCACAAATATGAAGCTCTGCCAGGATTTCCAACCTATTTTCCAGGTGTGGTCAACACTGGCTTCTTCCTGTCCTGGAAACTAATCTTCCTGTTTGGGCCTGACTGTATTAGTCTTAACCCAACGAGAAATAATAAACAATAATGTGAGTAAAATCTGGGGATTTCTGAGTAGTGGTTCCAGAAAACTACTGGAAATGTGTAAATTTGAAAAAATAAAAGCATAAAAGAGTCTTAAAAGACACCCAATTTCATGCAATGAACTTTCCCTCCTGACTGTTCATCCACTCTACCACTACTCCAATTGCCAAAGGCCAGCAATTTCATAACTCAGCCCCTCACACTCTTGAGCATTTCCAATGATTAGAAAGTTCACCCTTTTACTTTCTTCTAATGGGTTCTAGTTCTGTTCTCTGGGTCTCTGTATTATTTTCCTAGGGCTACCATAACAAATTACCATAAATTTTGTGGCTTAAAACAACAGAAATGTATTTTCTCATTGCTATGGAGGCTAGAAGTCCACAGGGCTACACTGTCTCTGAAGGTGTATGGCAATCTGTTCTTTGTCTCTTCTAGCTTTTGGTGGCTCCAGGCATTCTTTGGCTTGTTGCCACATCACTCCAATCTGCTTCCATGGTCCCACTGCCTTCTCCTCTTCTCTATGAGTCTTTTATAAGACACCTTTCACTGGGTTTATAGCACCTTGAGATAATTCAGGATGATCTCATCTCAGGTCCTTATTACATTATATCTGCACATACTTATTTTCCAAATAAAATCACTTTCTTGGGTTCTAGAGATTAGGATGTGGACTTTATTACCTTACAAAAGAGTATAGGATCTGTGTAATAACCTCAAACACTGGGTCTTAGGTATTACTCCTTGGAGAAATTCTCCAAAACATTCGGATCAAAACCACTTCAAAAATTTATATCACATCAAAATTATTTTCATATAGTTCTGTCAGTTCATAAATGAAAATACTACTTAGCCTTTCCTGAGTCTCCAGGATTTTTGTTGTAGTTGTTGTTATTGTAGTATTTTGTTGTTGTTGTTGTTGTTATAAATAAAATAATGTTACCCCTTCATAGATTTGTGGTCAATATTAAATGACATACTATATGAACAGCAGTCAGCATTATCCCTGGTAAAATAGCAAAGTACTCAATAAATATTAGCTCTCATTATTTTATAGTAATTCAAAGTTTTCAGTGTGTAACCAGTTACTCATCTGATTATCTCACAGTTGAGTAGGTATTGCATCACGAGACCTAGGCTTGACAAGAGTGGCCTAATATTTCCACAATAGTAGTTTAAGCATTTTTACTTGCCCTTCCTCTTCCTGAAAGTGACTTAAAGCAGTTTTAAAATATGTATCTTAAAAAGTAGTAAGTTGGAACCTTGGCTGGGTGGCTCAGTTGGTTGGAGTATTGTCCTGTACACCAAAATGTGGCGGGTTTGATTCCCAGTCAGAGTACATACCTAGGTTTCAGATTTGATCCCTGGTCGGAGTGTGTGTGGAAGGCAATTGATTGATGTTTCTCTCTCCCTTCCTCTCTCTGTCTAAAAAAGAAAAAAATCAATAAAAACATATCCTCAAGTGAGGATTCAAAACACAGAAGTAGTAAATTGGGAAAATCAGAGCCAAGTAAAAGGTGAGCATTCATATCAACCATAATGGTAAATTCAATTCCATCAACTGAGTGTCAGATTTGGCTCTTACAAAATGTTAACAGTATGTTTTCTGGATGCTGGGATAACGAGTTAATTTTCTCTCCTTCCCTCGCTTTTGCTCTTTATCAACTTCAAAATAAGAGCAGAGACACTAGTCATAGAGAAAGACAGTGAAGTAAATATCATTCCTACTTTATCATCTGCAACAGCATACTCTTTGATAAAGCATTGGAGGTAAAGAGAGCCACCGCAATGGGTAAAGGAAATGATTGCAACGCTCTCTGCCATGTATTCTGATCATGTTGCTCCTCTTTGAATCCCAAAGTAAATCCCATCTTACCATTTTCCTACTATGACCTTTATCAAGAGAGTGGTTGTATAACCATTTTAACACCTGAACTTTAATAAAAGATTGAGAGCAGAGTATTTGGGATTATATTTTCATTGATTAAGATCAAGAGTAATAGAATTAAAGGTTGTTGATTGAGGAAATATTTGGAAACCAGGTGAAAAGGGGGAAAGAAAAATGGATTGTGATAATAGAGGAAATAATAGTGTTCTTGCTTAGATGAAAGGCCATCCTCAAGTAGTCAGTTAGTAACAATGTTGGAACATGTTTATTTATTTGTTAATCCTCACCTGAGGTTATTTTCCCATTGATTTTAGAGAGAGTGGGAGGGAGGGAGGGAGGAGGAGGAGAGAAAGAAAAACATCTATGTAAGAAAGACACATCAATTGGTTGCTTCCCGTAGGTGCCCTGACCCAGGGCCAGGAATCAAACTTGCAACCCAGGTACATGCCCTTGACTGAGAATTGAACCCATGATCCTTCAGTGTGAAGGCTGACACTCTAATCACTGAACCACACTAACCATGGCCGTGGTTCTTTTTTTAAACTTGGGATTATGAGCTTTTTCAAACACACGCAAAAGTAGAGAGAAGCATATAATAAACCTCAGTTTCAACAGTGATCAACATATAAACAATGTTCTTCCCTATCATCCATATCCAAGGCATCATATCATTTCATTGTAATTATGTAGAATCAAAGTATAAATTGAATGATAATAATTCGATTTCTAAATTTCATTTCCCACTTATGACATTATTTCATGAATGTTCACAAGATTTAAAAAATATATATATATGCAGGTAGGTTTATTTTGTCTATTGTTAAGTATTAAATTTCTCCAGGAAAAGGATTTGATTAGAGCCTCCCTCTGCCACTATGTCTCAGGACCCAGTACAGTGGGATGGCTGAAACAAGGCTTGATAAATACTACCCACTGCAAAGTACATGCTGCTGTTCTCATCACTATAGACACAACCAGCACAAACACATGCATAAAATAGTGAGGAGAATGCAATGTTGCTCTCTAATACTTAATTGGTATAGGGCCCAATTATCACAAACTTCGTCCAAGAACATCATCACTTCTACTCAACCTAGCTGTTCAATTAACCAAGCCAAACATGAACCTCAAACTTGTGAAATCACTTGTTTTCTTTCTTTTCATCTTTTGGCACTTTTGAAATGTTTTCTCTGATATGTTTACAGAGCCTGGCTTTAAAAGTGTCAGCTTCAAAATTGGTTCTTGGGTTTATTGTTGTTGGTTTTAACCTGGTATATCTGGAAACTTTCCCCTCCTTGCCCAGGAATGTGTTTCTCCCACACGCCCAGGGGTTAAGACACAAGGGAAAAAAATCCCTTTGCTGAAAACCATCAAAATTATTCTAGACAAAGGAAAGAATTCCCCAGAATTTAAGCATAAGATTAGAATTGTACATATTATCTGTCAAACCAGATGTTTACCTGTTCACTGCCAAAGAAGCTGGAGTTATGTCAAAAACCAGTGATGGAAATAGCTTGAAACTCAGAGGGAAGCAGTCTGGGGAAATGTGTGGTTCCCATAAGTGCTGAGGTTCTGAAACTATATTTAAATGTAGAAAATGGTTTTGCTGTGCTGAGTCAATATCCCAACCAGATTCTGTCAGGCCACACGGGAGTCTTTGTAGCTACGCTGGGAATTTCTGCTGCCTGGTTCTTATCTGTCTTGATAAAGGAGTGAGGCTTGTGTGATTTTGATGAGTCACTTAACATTTTATCTCTGACTTTCTGTGATTATTCCATGGTCTCTTCCTCTGAGACTCACATGATGCTATGTCTGTTGGCATACATCAGGAAGCTTTGGCTTACCCAGGGACATTAATGTCAGTCAACTCTTGAGACTCTAGGTCTCAAACTGTAGCTAACCTTTGTTTATACAAAGATAATGGCTTAAAAAAATTTTTTTTTCTTTATTGATTCTAGAGAGGAAGAGAGACATAGAAACATCCATGAGAGAGAACATTGATTGGCTGCCTCCTGCGTGTCCCCCACTGGGCATGTGCCCTGACTGGGAATCGAACCGGCGACCTCTTGGTGCATGGGTCAATGCTCAACCACTGAGCCACATTGACTGGGCCAAGATAATGGCTTTTGATGACACTTTGGGGATAAAACCCAGTCACATCAAATATAAGTTAATAGGCTTGAAGTTCCTCAAGGAATGCACATCTCTTTCCAAGGGATTTGTAAATCAAAGTGAGCTATGAGATGAAGTATTTCCTTTACCCACAGGGTTTCAACCACGTCTGGGCAGCCGCAGAACTGAGTTGGCCTCTGAAAAACCCACTGGGGCAAACAAAAAGAGAGAATAAAATTCTAGGATATTTTTAAGCTGTTTTCACAAACCCGGGTCTAGTCCAGTCCTATCCGTACAATAGAATCAATGTCATCAGCTTTCATCCGACTGCTCACTGTCACTGAAATTTTAGTACTTCGTGATATTTCACGGAAGAGCCATCTGGCCTATTAATTAATACATAGCTTAAGAGCAAGTAAAGCCATCACCTGACTTATTTTTACATAAGATATTTAGAATATTGCCTTTGATTTATAAGAAGGGAAACCAACATGTATACAAGTTGAGGACATTACTGGGTTCAGACTAAACACCAGATACAGAATCCTGTGGTATCTGAAGTATCGTCTGGGCAGCTGGGCTTCAGTGCCTTTCTGCTGTTGTACTAAACAGTGGAAACTGCTTCCAGAAAAACATAACTCCCTTTTTGAGTTCCAACTCTTTGAGCTGAATTTTTCACTCTCCAGACTGATATGATTTTAGTTGAAATTACCAAAGCATCTGTTGAGTGGTCTGGAGCCTTACAAGTTCTGGCACAGTTTTTCTATCATGAGGTGTCATCAGACCTGGCAAAGCAACATAACGAGGGAGAGGATTCGGGGATTTCAATGTTGGTTTCCCCTTTAAGTGTTTTGGAGGTCCCCCTGCCATCTCTAACGGCAGGTTGTAGCTGTTAATACTCCAGAGCAAGACAGCCAAAAACTGTATTCAGAAAGCCAAATGCTAAATAGCAAGAACTTTAAGTTTTGCGTGTTTCATTCCTTTCGCCTTATCCTCAGCGCAAGGAAAGGCTAAATCACTCTGGGTGGGGTACTGGGGTGTCAGCTTGTGATGAAACAAAGCCCAGCAGGTTTTCTCTCTGCTCAGTTCCTACCTCCTCCTCAGCACCACGTCTGACGTCCACTTCTGGACAAGGGCGAGGCTGACTGCGGGGGTGAGAAGAAACCGGAGAGTAACTAAGAATATGAGTTTTGGCATCACAGTGCAGACACGCCTCAGCATATCGACTTGCACCTGAGCCTCACAGCCACTCAGTAAGACAGACTTGGTGTACACTCAGTTTATGAATTAAGAAATGTAGATTCAGAGAGATTAAGTGACTGATGACATATCACTAAATGTCAGGAATGGAAATCAAATCCCATTCTTTTGGCTCTACATTTATTATGCTTGTTCTGGGCCTCATGACCACCAATTTCTAAAAGTCCTTTTCCTCCTCCCTAGTTCAATCACAGTCTCCTATAGGCAGGAAGGATGTTCCAATGCAAAGTGTTTGAATTACTCCTCCCTCCCGTAATGTATTAGCATAAAATAAATTTGTTCAAGAAATATATATTGGCTGCTTGTACTAGAGACTCAAGAACAGCAAGCAAGCAAACAGATAAAAAAATCTCTGCCCTCGTCCTGGCCCATGTGGTTCAGTTGGTTGGGCATCATTCTGTGCACCGAAAGGTTGCTGGTTCGATTCCTGGTCAGGGCACATGCCCAGGTTTAGGCTGCGTCCCCAGTGGGGGGCGGGCATGCAGGAGGCAGCCAGTCAATGATGTTTATCTCTCTCTCTCTCTCCCTCTCCCTTCCTCTGTCTGTAAAAATCAATACAAATATTTTGAAAAGTATCAACAATAAAGATTTAAAAAAAAGAAATGACAGAAATTAAATTTTTAAAAAGGCAGAAAAAACAATCTCTGCTCTACGAAGCTTATATTTTACTGGAAAGTGACAGATAAACAAAGTAAACAAGCAAAGTATATTGCATGCTAGATGTTGCCAGGTGCAGAGGAGAAAAATGAAGCAGGAGAAGTAGAGTGTTTGCTGAGGATGGGGCTTATGTGGCTATCTGAACACACACACACACACACACACACACACTCCAGGCAGAGAGGAGAGTCAGTGCCAAAGTCCTGTGATGGAAGCATGTCTGAGTGTTGCTGAGATAGCAAGGAGGCTAATGTGCTTGGCAGAGCAAGATCAGGAGAAAGAATAGTAAGAGATGATTTCTGAGCGTATCAGGGAGCCCACTCATGTAGAACCTGAGAGCCCATGTAAAGATCTTGGCTTCTACTCCAAATAAGATGGGAAGTACTTGGAAATTTTGTTCAGAAGAATGACATGATTTGTCTTGACTTATATTTTAAAACAGTTTTAAGAATAGATTATAAGGGGGAGAAAGCAGAAGCGGGGAGATTAATTAGAAAGCCATGGCGCCCGGCCCGTGTGGCTCAGGGGTTGAGCATTGTCCCACAGACTGAGAGGTTGGATTCCCAGTCAGGGCACATGCTCGGGTTGTGGGCTCGATCCCCAGTAGGGGGCGTGCAGGAGACAGCCGATCGATATTTCTCTCTCACATTAATGTTTCCATCTCCCACTTCCTCTCGCTCTCTAAAAAAAAGAAAATCAGTAAAAAACATAGTATAAGAAAAGAAAGCTATGGCAACCATGTAGGAGAAAAATAATGATGGTTTAGGCCAAGTGGTAGGATTGGGAGTAGGAGGTGGAGTCTGAGTGTATTGGTAGAGTGACAGAGCAAACAGGATACTGACACATAAGATGTGGGGTGAAGCACAGGATGAACAAGGGGACAGAGGGCACTGGGCAGGAAGCCTGAAATCCCAGGTTGGAATTTCAGCCCCATCTCACATTCACAGTGTTACCTCAGAAAGGTACTGAAAAGCCCCCTTTTTCATACCTACAAAAACGGGCTTAAGTACCTTCCCCACCTCACAAGGCTCAAATGAATATGTCTGCACAAAAGGTAGCTTGCTGAGAATGGAGTGATAGCTCTGTGAGACCTTGTGCAAGTTTGTGAATTAGCCTGAGCAACTGCGACAGGGAGACTGAGTTCGAATCCGGAATGTGCTGAGAAACATTATAGTGGTGAGGAATTCGTTTGGGAAGCTTTATTTATTATTTATTTATTTTTTAAAAGTCCTCACCCGAGGATATCTTTCTATTTATCTTCAGATAGAGTAGTGTGTGGGGGAGTGGGGGGGAGAGAAAGAGAAACATCATGTGAGAGAGACACATCTAGTTGATGATTAATATATTTCTATCCCCTCCCCCTTCTAAATCCTTGCTTTCAGTTTGATTCTATTTCAGCACTAAAGGCTCCCCCTCAACCCCCAGTTCTCTTTCCTTTGTCTTTGACTAGGTTTACTACCACCCTGGAATTTTACTAAATTTTTACTAACATGAGAACTATGTGATTCAGTTATTCTAAGTGACTCAAATGTTCACAACTTTCCCAATCTGGCTTAAACATGCAAAGCTGAAGCTGCTTCTTTCCAATTCAGAAATTCAGAAGAATCACTACAGGATGAGTAGGAAGGAAGTGTTGAGCCTGCCCCCAGCTGAGAGAGCAGGGGTCACAGGGCAAGGCTGGTGCTCCACAAACATGGATGCTCCAGCTCTGAGTCGTCCCTTCCTCCTCCTTGCTCCATTCTCTATGACCCTCCCAAGTCTTGTCCATCACAACCTACCTATTCTAAGTTCAAATCCCTCAGTAAATAGCCTTCAAGGTAACTGATAATCCATTTAATAAGCCAATTTAAATGAGATTATTAGTGATTGAGGAAGGATTCGTCTTATGGCTCTTAACACTTTAAGAGGAAATCTCAGAAAGGTCCTCTGCCCATATTTTAATGGAATTGTTTGTGTTCCTTTTGTTGAGCTGTATGAGTACTTTATATATTTTGGATATTAAGCTGTTATCCGATATATCATTGGCAAATATGTTCTCCCGGGGGGTGGGGGTGGGAAGAGATAAACCAAAGAACTTATATGCATATATGCACAACCAATGGACACAGAAAATAGTGTGGGGAAGGCAGGAATGGGGGGGGAGGGGTCAGTGGAGGGGGGGAAGGGCATCTGTAATACTTTCAACAATAAAAATTTAAAACATTTTCAATATGGGAAAGAAAAGAAAAATTAAGAAATGGGAGCGCAAAAGGATAGAAAAGAACAAATTTAAAAGTTCTGTGAGAGAAGGCAGCTAGCAGGCAGTCTTCAAAAAATAAGAAAGGCAGTGACGGGAATGCTTAGGCGCTGCGAAGGTAGGTAGCTGTTTGGTAAGGAGCTCTTCCTCCGAGAGACTCAGGAAATCCTCTCATCAGGTGGTCTCCTTCTTCCCAATTCTTTGCCTATACTTTAAGTGAGCAGTCTTCTGTATTCTTATTTTTTTGATAAATGATTAGGTCTTTATTAAGAAGTAGAAACCGGGAGGGAGTGAGAGCTGCCCAGTCTGAGCTGACCTGGGTAGGGGTCTCAGGGGAATAGTGGGGAGCTGAGAGCAGTCGGGCTCAGGAGGGCCCCAGAGTGTGGAGGATTCGGGATCCTAAGAACACTGCGGGACCATGCCTTCTCCGTGGTGCTCCTGTCGTGTGCGACCCGGCAGCTGTAGCTGAGGCCATGTTTCCACTTGTCGGATGTCAGGCTCAGGTAGCTGCTGGCCCAGTACTTGTTGCAGCTCAGTTTCAAGGGCTCGGTGGTCTCCACACCCTGGGTGATGGGGTTGCATTTGCTTTCCACCATCATGCTGCCAGAGTAGAAGTCACTGATGAGACATACCAGTGCGGCCTTGCTGCTGCTGAGCCCCTCAGGGGAGGGTGGGAACAGAGTGGCCAAGGGTGCAGACTTGGGCTGACCAAGGATGAGGAACTGGGTCCCGCCACCAAAGACATACCACAGTGACAGGTTCTGACTGAAACCCACCCGGACAGCCCTGAGGGCTGTCCCTCAGGGGCCAGTCTGGAACAGGGACCTGTTGTCCCCCAGGCTCCAAGGGCTGCTTCCTGCTGAGTCTCAGGGGCCTGGGGCCCTGCTTTGTGGTGCTGCTGTCAGGGGCAGCCGGCCAGGCCCAGCAGCATCAGGGGCCAGCGCTGCTCGGGGCCAGGGCTGTGCTCTCCAGAGTCCACATGACCCCCTTGGCCCGTCCTGGGCCTCATCTGTCTTCAGGGTCAAAGGCACCTCTGGCCTGACTTTCAGCAGCAACTCCATGGAGGTTGTGGGTGCTGTTGGCAGGTGCCCCTAGTCCTCACTGGCAGTGGCCTTCCAAGTGTGCGCTGGCCTGAATAGCCTGCCTCCTGTCTGGGCCTTCTCTGGTGCCTGCCCCTAGAGCCTGGTCCTCTCTGGGGTTGTTACCCCTGGGGATCTTCCTTAGAGTGTCATCTGCCAACTGCCCTGCTGTGGTTGGGATCCAGAGCTCAACAACCGCCCACCGCAACCCCTACTGGCCCTGCCCCTGGGACGCTGGCTGGACACACCTGCTCCTGCCCTCTTTTCCCAGTTCCCCAAGGGTGCCTCTGGTCTACAGAGCATGTCCTTGGAGCCTGAGGGCCATGGAGTGGCCAGTGGGTGAGAAATTTGGTTCCTTGGGGTGGGCTTGGGGCTCTCTTCTAACCAGGCCCCCTGGCTGGACCCCTGCACACTCCACTCCTGCCAGTCAAGCCCGGCCCTTCCTTGGATGGTTTGGTCAAGCCTGCTGGGTTTGGTCAGCTCCTCAATTGGTTTCTCAGCTATGCAAGTGTCCTGCAGGGAGTGGGCTATACCCCTCTCCTCAGGAGTAACATCAAGCTCATGAATGGTGAAGCTATCCAGACCTAGGTTTCCTTTGGGTCTCAGTTTCCTTATCTGCAAAATGGGGGAGAGTTCCTTTGCAGCAGGGAGGGCCTGAGGATGAATGAGAACATGTGTCTGCTAGGCGCCAGCACATAGCAGGTGTTGAAACAAATGTCGGTACCCTGTCCACCTCCGCTTACTTTGGGCTTTGGAGCAACTCAGTGTGACCTTGAGCCAAGTGTCCCTGTTTCACAGATGAGAAAACTAAAGCCCAGAGAAGATGAACGCAGGACCCAAAGTGGTTCCTGGGCGCAGGTGATTGAGCATGTCCCCTGCATTTCCAGCCCTCTGCCCACCTGGAAGGCTTCTGCTTTGCTCCCAAGGGAGCCAAGGTTTGGGCTCTGTTGGGCAGGGTGTGGGGGGATGGGCTGCACAGGTACTTGGGGTTAAAGTTTATTTTAAAGCCCATATAATACATAATACGATGAAGAGAGTGATGAGTAGGCTTCAGTGTTGTCCCTGAGACCATTTCAGGAGGTCCATAAAGTCAAAAGTATTGTCACAATGACACCAATACATCTGCCTTTTTCACTCTCATTCTCTCGTAAGTGTGCTGTGGACTTTCCAGAAGCTACGTGATGATGTTGACATCACTCTGACAGCTAATAGAAGCTGGGCTTTACATTTTTGTTTTTAAAATTTACCAGTTTTAATTTCAGATATGGCAAATGTCAACAGACACAATTCACTTTACCAAAAAACTCGTGGGGGGGGGGGTCTTCAATAATGTTTTTAAATCTGTAAAGGGGTCTTGAGACCTAAATATTTGAGAACTGCCACTTTAAGTTATGCGGCCTGATCTGGCAGCTGAGACGCCAGAAGTATTGCAAAACCAGAAGCAGGGTGGTAATTCCTCCTAAATTCAAAACTGTGAGGTAACCAGCGGGTAAAAGTTGGCATTTAAAAGTGAAACCAAGAGTCCACGTATAAGGATGTGCTCCAAAACTGACCAGGTCACTTGTAAAGGACACAGCCACCAACCTGAAGGCAGGCCCTTCCACTGACCAGACCAGGGACATCTAATTTGTGACTTTGTGATTAATCAGAAATGTCCATGGCACCTTTAAGGGGTGAGAGATTTTTCCACACACAGAGGAAAAATGTAAGGATTACCATTAATCCCTCACATTAATTACCATTAATCGTTCACATTCCCCACATTTCCCAAGAGAATATCATAAACCAAATATTTGGATTTGACACTTTTAATTCTTCAGTATCTTATACAAACGTAAGAAATAATACATAATTAAATAACGTCTAAAAAGTTTACTAAATATATAAATATCCACTTCAACAGAGAATACCTACATTTTCGATTCTAGACCACTGGATAGAGACAAGAAAGCAAAAGATACTGAAAAAGTCACTAATTTGGCCTTTTAACTATTAAAGAGCTCAAAAATTGTTCCACTAGTTAAAACAATATATTTAGAACAAAGGGAACTGTATACCCACACATGCTTTCTCTGCTACTGTGAAAAGTGAACTCATGGAAAAGAAGGCAGGAGAGACAAAGTATTTGAACTGGCCAACTGCTACTTAGGAAACCTCCTAACTGCCTGGTTTCATAGTATATTTTCTTTATCCTAGTCTGAATTCAGAATGACTAAAATAGGGCCGGGTCATATTATGAGACAAATGGATAAGGAATGCATGCTTTTTAAAAAATGTGAGCAGCTAAGACTAACAATGTTTATTCTGCTATAAAAATAGTTAAATAAAGTTAAGTTTGCCATGTTGTTTCACAATAAACTCAGTCCCGTTCTCATTGTGGTAAATGTCACAGAAACACATGAAGACTAGCAGTGAAACCAAGGGTTCTAGAGAGACCAGCTATTAGCAAAGCGGTAAGCAGGTAGTGGACTAGATACCAAGTGAGGGAACAGACTCATGGACCTAAGAACAAGGGAAGAAGAGATGGAATCGCCACAGTAAAGCAAAAGGTAATCTCAGAAAAGTTCTTTGGTCCTTAACCTTCCCAACTTCTGTTTTACTCTCTCTTTTTCATGTTCATTCCCTTTGTTCATTCCCCTTTTCCTGGAATTACATCAGTTTTTAGAGCAGAATAGCAAATTATCCGGTCCAACTCCTTACTTTTCTGGATGCCGTCGTGGAAGTTCATTGAATAGCGATTAACACGGAGTTGCCACTAGTTCCAGCCAAAGTCAGTCTCAAACTGTGGCTCCCAGTGCGAAGACCAGTATCCATTCAACAGCACAACACTGCATTGCTTTACAAATTCAATTCGTACAAGAGACCTGAGAGGTAAAATGACTTCCTCTTGGAACTCACACAAGCACTGGGTAGCTTAGATGGCAGTAGAGAGTCTTGAAATTCTTAGGCCTTTTACTTCCACCTCTTTTGCTCTCATAGGTCCCTGGAGAATGACCTTTTTTCTCCTGCTTTCCTCCTGCATTAGATTCAAGTAGACCAGAGAATAATTTTCAGGGTTCTGTGACTCTTCTAGGGCTCTGGATAAAAGAAAGATCAAAATATCAACTTGGCACATTTATCATTTCTATCTTAATAGATTTTAAAAAGATCAATAACAGAAGGGTCAATAAACAGAATTCTCCTTGTGCAGATTTCATCAGCAAAGATAAGGAATTAGATATTTTTGAATCAATGTGAGGTGAGGGGAATTTGATTCTCTTTAATAGGAGATAAAGGTAGTTCTAGGAAATAAAGCTTTGCAGAATCACTTAAGACTACAAGCAAAAGAACATGTTCAAGAATTCCAAACGATCTATGTGTATTTTATCTATAAGACCTTGAGCTTTGTTTTCTGTGGATACTAACTTGCTGGACATCGAGTTAAGAATGGTCACAAAGTAGACAAACGGAGATCTGTTAAGGCTTGCTTGCACAGAAACCGAGAGGACATGGGCCTCCCTATAAAGCATGAAGACAATGAAGTAAAAGACCTGGAATTTTATCTTGCATCATCTCTCACTCTGTGTAATCTAAATATTTCTTACCAAACCTTGCAAAGTTCTGCATATTTGAACTTTGCTAGTATTTCCAATGTGAGCTGTCTGTGACAAAAGACACAGAACAGCTCAGGCAAGAATGCCCAGGCTTAAGGGTCTGTTAGCCAGTAACTTTGTGACCAGATTATATCATGAAATTTTTTATATGATGGGTGGCCTTTTGCACCCATTTTAGGGTAAGCTTTCCATAGAAAAATAGCCTTGGAATGCAAGATGTAATCCAGCAATTCTGACCTATGAGTTCAGTAAAGCTTGCTTAACACATTTCTTACGAAAGCATTACATTTCTTCTTAGAACTATTGAGGAAATTGGGGTAGGGATGAGGATTACCACTCATCCAGCCTTCATCTGGAAAGCATAAGCACAATTCTTTAGCAAAGCAAAGATTCTTATTTTTTTAAAACAAATATTCTTTGTATTGTTCCTCTAAATTAATCACCAATTTCACCATTACAAATTGTTTTATTAATCAAATTGTTATCTGACATAGTATTAAGCTTGAAATAGGAGAAAGTAACATGATCCTACTCTGGGTGTAGTGTTTTGCTAACACTGCCACTGTCACCCCTGCAGAGAGCCCACTTATAGATTAGGTCATTGTGAAGTCAAGTGAAAGAAATCAAGGTGATTATATAGACAATGTGGGTAAAACCAAAACACTTCTGTATGAAATAGCTATATTCTTGAATAAAAAGTGAAGTTTGGAACATGGATTTCATATGATTGTCTAAATTTTCTATTGTTTTCCAGTTCAGCGTTGACTCAATGAAACAAAAGAAAACTACTACTCAAAACAAAGATTTCTAAAAATAAGATAATTGTACAGAATAGTCATGGGGATGTAAAGTACAGCACAGGGAATATAATCAATAATTTTATAATAACTATGTATCGTGTCAGATGGGTACTAGTTGGGTGATTACGTTGTAAATTATATAAATGTCTCATCACTGGGTTATATACTTGAAAGTAATATAATATTGTACATCAGCTATAATTGAAAAATAAAAATTATTAAAAAATAAAAATAAGGTGATTGTCTATGATGATCTGACAAATTTATGACATCAACTGGGTTTTAACAGAAATAACTATTGTAGAAGGGTGGAAAATTTCCCTGGGAAATTTAAATTTTTTTCTCACTTTCTATTCCAGTAATAAAGGACTTGATTCATAAAACAGAAAAAGAGTTCTTTGAAAACCTATTAACCTATTATCTTATTGTCGCAGTCTCATGGGAAGTAACTGCAATGATCCCATCAGGAATGGCGCAAAGAGAAATAGCCTCTAACTCATCACACCTTCCTTCAGAATGCAGCTTTACTGTTGAAAAAACAAAAACAAAAAACAAAATCATACTCTCTGGCATTATAGAAAACCACAAGATAAGTAAAGGGAGTCTAACTTCTCCATAAAGATAATAGCGGTTTTTAGAGATTACCCCTCTGTCCAAAACCTGTAAATTTGCTTATGCTTTTGTAAGCAGTCAATCAGTGATTTTGCTCTAAAATAGACTTTATCTAACAAAGAGTTGGACCTTACTTCATAGACTTTCCTCACCTACCAGACTCGTCTTTGTCTGAGCAGCCCCCTGGAGACTATTCTTTATCTACTCACATTCAATAAGTTCAAGAACTAATTCATCCCTCTTCTCCGCTCCACAAACTGAACACACACATACACATATACACACACTTGGTTTCCCCCTCTGTTTCTGTTCATATCACCATTTTTCAGGTGAAGTCAAGAATCTTGGTGACATTTTCTCAGCCCACTCAAAAGTTTTCAGTTTTAAGAAGATGATGGTGGGGGGAAAATAACCAAAAGTAAAAGATGGAAAGGTAGAAAGCAAAGGTGGTAGGACTATTCACTTTGATCACAAATTGACATAATTTGTTACCTGAAGATAAAAAATTATTTTCTTCCCCTTCTTCTAACTTTGTGCAACTTAAATTTTGGTCTTAAACCAGTATTTCCTTAGCCTTGAACATTTAAGTCTCCAGTGTAATCAATACTTGTGTTTACTAGCTATTTAAATATATGGGATCAAGGGATCTGGCTGCCAAAATTTTTGAAACCACACCAAAAAAAAAAAAAATCCAGTCACTCAAAATATGCCACTGAACATTCAGTGTAATTGACTGAATTGTCCTTGTGAAGACATCGTCAGCAAATGGCAATCCTAGTGCTTACAAGATTCAGTGCAGTTCCAGTTGTTTATAGTAGTCCCTTTTATTCACAGTTTTGCTTTCCACTGTTTCAGTTACCTGCAGTCAACTGCGCTCTAAAATAGAACATAGACAACTGCAGAAATAAACAATTCATAAGTTTTAAAATGAAGTTTGTTGGGGTGACATTGGTTAATAAAATTATATAGGTTTCGAGTGTATAATTCTATGATACATCTTCTCTATATTGCATTATGTGTTCACCACCCAAAGTCAAATCTCCTCCCATCACCATATATTTGACCCCCTTTACCCTTCAGTACCTAAACTTTGCACTGTTCCCAGTAGTGCAATGAAATCTCGCACTCCATCCCAACTGGATGTGAAATATCCCTTTGGCCAGTATATCGGCGCTGTGTATACTCCCTGCCCATTAGTCACTTAGTAGCCATCTAGGTTATCAGATCAGTTGCAGCAGTAGGTATCAGCTGTGCTTGTGTTCATGTAACCCTTATTTCACTTAATAATGTCACATCACGTAACTTCATTATAGTACACTGTTATCTTTGTTCTATTTTATTAGATATTGTTGTTCATCTCTTACTGTGCCTAACGTAAGTAAACTTTATTATAGGTAAGTATGTATAAGGAAAAACATAGAATCTACAAAATTTGGTACTATGCGCAGTTTCTGGCATCCACGGGAGGTCCTGGAATATACCCTCCTTGGATAAGGGAGAACTACTGTATTCTATAAATGAAGAAAAGCCTGGGTACAGAGATAAGTTGACTCTTTTTATTTCCCGAACTGAATAAGGTATTGAACAATTACATTTCCCAGAAAATCCAAAACTTACTTAATGAACAGAGGACAATTCTTTCGCAAATGCCCCTTGCTAGTGGAATTCACCCTGGGCTTGAATAGACTGTATTATGATCCTTGTTCTAAAGGGACTTTTAAAAATGTATTTGAACACTTTATACTTTTCTACTTAAACTTTCCAAAAGAATACAGCAGTGACAGCAAGCACAGAGTTAAATAAGTAAGACTGATAACAATAGTGCCTTTCAAGTCAGGAATCCAGGGCATCATGACCGATGGACATTCTGGCAAAGGTCAGGGGACCAGGGAGTCCTGAGCTGCTGTTAACTAGCTGTGTGACCTTAGGGAACAAAATCAACTTTCCTCTCCTGGGCTTCAATTCCTAATTGGAAAAGTAAAATGTTTGGGTAAAGTAGAATAAGCCTCCTGCTTCTGACATTCGGCAAACTGCTAATGAGGTCCATGGGCTGCCATCTCCATTCCCGGACAGAACAAATACCTTGATCTCCTTCTGCGAAGGGGTAATTGACATGGATTTTTTGCTTTTCTCATAAAACCATAAGAATTAATCTGGTATTTGTAAAAGTCTTATGCAAAATTAAGTGTTCAAAAAACCTAGAACATGAAAGGTATTAGTCTATGAGACATAAAATGAAAAGAAAAAAGTGAGGGTGTTAACAGACATCTAAAATTCACTCAAAGCCAACATTTTTTTTCTTCCCTTTCTTTCAGTCATCTGAGATGAAGAAAACTCCCATGTCATCCCTTCACCCTAGGAAATCCCCATCACACTCAACATAAATAGCTGCTTTGCATTAGCGCTAATAAATTATGCCTATCTTCAGAAACCAAGGAAATTGAATTCTCTTTCTCTAGCTGACTTCTCTTGTTCTACAGCATCTTTAGTTTTATAATGTCTCACAACGTTTTAGGCTCAGCATTTATGAGATACTGAATTTACCATAAGGAAAAGGAAATTTTAAAAAATCAGTTTGAAAATATACCTATCTATTCATTCATTATTTTAATGAACATTTATTGAGCACCTGACATACATAAGACACTGTGATAGATGCTGGTGGGAATGGAGAGAAATGTATAGTTTATAAGGGCAGAATGACACGACACAGTTATTATAAGTATGGATCACCTCTATGTTGCCTATAATGTTTGAGACCTAGTGAGAGTATAACACAGAAAGAACTACTTAATTATTGATCACTTAGGACAATTTCACAGTCTCTTAAATGGAATAGCCTGTGGAAGGCTATCAAAAGAGAATAGATTGTTCCTCTCACTAATGGATAGAAAGAACACAACATGGGTGCCAAGCTTCCTTCTCTGGTTTTGTCATCAGATGATTTCACAGCCATCAGAGAAACATTTTCCAGATTTCCTCTCATCAGCCCTCAATTTACAAAACAATTAGCCTTTAAATAATCTCAGACAATCAAAAGAAACATTCAGTTTCATGTCCAATTGCAAGAAAATGATACTGAAGTGTTGTTTGAAAATACCTTTAACATTTATGTATTTTGGAAACGAACAAAACACACAGTTGCCATCCTCTTATTCACATCTTCATGAGACCTCCCAATTAGCATTCACAAATCACTGTCTCCTTCTCTGTACTGTCAGTGATGACTCACCTCTGTCTTGGGTTCGGTGGCGTTTCCAGTATAGTAAGATTGAGATTAAGATCAGAAGAATTACCAGGGAAACAATACTTAAGAGCAGTGGAACTGAAAACCAGAAGCCTATAGATAGAAGGAAAAAAGAGAAAAATCAAAGTCACAAAATGAAGCTGTTGAGGAAAAAAAGATAAAGCAATAGTTGCGGAGAGTTTTTATTAGCGTTAAGCTTTCAATGAAAATGATTCTTAAATATATGCATATTGATGTCTGCATTTATGACATATTGTTTTAAAAACATTTAGATAATAATAATAGGTAACATGTTTTATGTAGTTAATATTAATAAGAGCTTTGAATGTGTTACCTCATTTAATCCTCAAAACAGCACTAGTTAGGTATTATTATTATTATTATTATTATTATTATTATCTAATATGAAAACACAACAATTGAGGCTTAAAAAAGTTAAGTAAACACAACAACTGAGGCTTAAAAAAGTTAAGTAAACCCGAAATCAGCATAGTAAGCGGTAGAACCAATGCCTGTTCAGAGGTCTGTTTGCCTCCATAGCACATATTCTTTGCCATACTGTCCGTCAAAGTAATACGTTTATTGAGGAAGTTTTGGAAAACACAGAGAAATGTAAAGGGAAAAATCATTATAAATGATATGTTACTTTTGGTATTCTTGGAAAAGGAGACATGTTCCTTTTCAGGTTCTTGTTTTTCAGGAAAATTTATTCTTTTGTCTTGGCTGAATCTGAGGTTCATTTAAAAAATGTCTAAATCTAACACTGCAAGCCCTTTGACGAAATTGACCTAAATATTGACTTTTCGGTTAGTCTGTGTTTTCGAGGATTCCAGAAATGACTACAGAAGATATTTTTTAGAAGCCACTGCATCAATGAGGCAAACATGGGAAATCTTTTTCAGGTTTCCCATGGCCACCTTTTCCTGATGGCATTATTGTTCAAAATGTCATCCCCAAAAGAAAAAAAGCAGCAGTATCTTTCTGGAAGGCTTATCCAGAGTTAGTGCTTCAAAACTACAGAGAAAAAAAAAATGTGGCTGTTATTACTCCTCCCTTCATTCTCTCTCCCATAACCCTTACCACCTGTACCCATGAGGCCTGGGGGTAGCAGCTTAGATAAAAACACAAGAGAGCAAAAGGGTCTTGAACAGGAAGCAGTTTGTTTTAAAAAAGGGTGAGGGAAACACCTTAGATCGGACTCTCCCATAGTGCAGATTCTGCAAAGGTTTGAGCATAGATGTTTTCTTCCAGGAAATCGTTCTAATCTTCCCAGATTGAATTGATGCCCCTCCCTCCCACCTGCAATCCTCCCATGGTGCACCGTGGCTTTCTTATGGATGCATTTCACATGCTTCCTCTCAGAACAAGAGGCCAAGTGGTTCTGTAGAGCATTCACCACCTTCCAGGTGTGTGCACACAGGTATGACCATGACCACCTTTGCCCACTCTTACCTTTGCTCACAGTTTTCCTGTAATTGGTCACAGTCCCCAGGTGCAGCACCTGGCAGATCACCTCCTTCCCCACCTGACTCTTAGGGTCTTTGACGTGGAGGACACTGGTGACAGACGTGGTCCCATTGGGGTGTGTGGTAATCTCAGTACTGTTGTCCATTCCTGACCCAGAGACTTTCCAGGAGATCACAGGGGCTGGGCGGGCATTGGCAGAGCAAGTGATATTTAGGTGGTCTTCAAATAATTTATAGTGAAGGAATACTGTGGGCTGTACTGGGACAAAAAGAAAACAATAATTGTCTGCCATCAGTTTTGCACTCTCCTCAGAGAGATGACAGAATGATTTTTATAGTACAACAGTGGGGGCTAGAAAGATAAGGTAGCACATCCAATCCCAGCTGAGGCCTTCTCAGTTCTTCCCGGGTCTAATTCTCTGACCTGCAGGATGGAGACTGGTCTAGTACAGCCCTGTGACAAGAAAGATTCTCTCTGTAGTTTGTCTCTAGGTGAAGCAGCTGGATGGACAGAGGATATTTTCTCTCTCGAATAGCTCAGAGCCTAATTATTCTGTTTTCCTCTTTCATGGGCAATGCAGCATCTCTGCCTTTTTGCGGGTCTCACTCACAAGTAGTTTGACTATGACTACCAATGAGCACCTCCATACAAGTGGCCTGGACATCTCAGAAGCACTAGGGCAGTTTCAGGGCAGAGAGCCCGGAGAGGGACAGCTGCTTTGAGTTGCATGGAGGAAACTTGGAAAGTCCTTGTTGGGAATATCCACACAAAATAAAATTTATTAATTCATAGCCAATAACCAGAAAATCACAGAATGACAGTTGAAGGAGCTTGGAGATCACCTTATAGAGTTAAGAATATCTAGCTTATGAAAAAAAGGACCTTATTTTCAGGCCAGCTTTACCCTGTTCCCTTTTTACAAGTCCCTTGCCTGATGAGTTGGTTTTTTTTTTTTCCGTTGGAATACAGTTTATCTCTGCTGAACAAAATGCAGACCTGTCTTTCTGTGGTTGGCTTTGTAGCTCACAGATAATTAGAGGGTAGTGCTAAATTAAAACATAGCCTGTACTTAGAGGTTTAAGAGGTGGGTGGGTGGCAGTGGGCTGGAGGAAATGGGGTTAGAACTGTGGCCCTGTCCAAACAGTGCCTGGATTACTAACCTCAATGAACTCTGGGAAAGAGAGAGAAAAAAATGAAGCAAGATGCTTACGGTTGACGTGGCCAGACTGGTGGCAGGGCTCTCTGGTGTATCAAAGAATGACAGATGAAAGCTAAGTGTGGCTCTAAAAGGTCAATATTACTAGCTAGAAGACTCACAGGAGTCTGGTTTTCAGACAAAAAAGAAGTACAAAAGATCATGAGTAAAGGAGGGGGAATAGCAGAAAGAGAGAAAGATGAGCAAAGGAGAAAGAAAAGAAAAAGGAGCAGAAATAAGAAACATATGACACAAGAAGGAAAAAGAAGAAAGATGAGATAGGAGGGAGGAAGGAAGAGAAGAAAGGAGGGTGGGAGAAAGGGTGAAATAAAGGGAGGGAGAAAAAAAGGAAGGAAAGATGGAGGGAGGATTGGAAAGAGAAGAGAGAGAAAGAGACAGACAGACAGAGAGAATGAAAAAAGTAGAAATGAAGGAAGCCTAAGACCATGCAGAGAGGATTCATCGTAGCCAAATAAGTGAAAGACAGTTGTACTTGGTGGTGTTATACCTCCCTTGCTTTCTTATCTACTGAGCTTCCTCTTACCCTACGTCCAATATGTCTGGGGTACTCAAACTCTCACATTAACATTCCTAATAACCCTGTCTAAGTTTGTCTTTTCCTTCCTAAAACCACCACCAAGTGTGCCATGCTCCAAAGTTACCCCTCATTCCTACTTGTCAATTCTTGATCTCAGCTATATGTCAGTTAAGAGGAAAGGAGTCTTGTCAAACAGCCTCTTGGATTTTTTAAAAATTTCATTATCCAGGTAAATTTCTAGTTGACATCAAGTATGCAGAACCTCTGCTGCATGTCCCCTTATCAATCCTGAGAGAGCTACACTGAAACAAAATGAGAGGGACCACCATAACTTGCTCCAGGTTAGCCCACTCTGGTTCCGATCTCACATCCAAAAATATTAAGGCTTAGAGACACTGCAGATAATCTATGCCACATATACTGTGCAGATTAGTTTGGGTGCAGAGAGTGGATCAAGATTCTTCTATGGTCACATGATTGCTAATGTCAAAGCCAGGTCTGCGTCTTATCACTGTTCATGGAGAACTGGTTATCTTTACCTGGTCCTTAATTTACTCCTGTGACCAGGATTCCTCGGAGCAAGGATAACTCCAGGCAGAGACTCAGTGTAGCCTCATGAGCTATCTAATAACCACCGCTACAGTTACAGTAGACATGAAAGGCTAAGTGTCTTCTAACAAACCTCGCTGGGGTTAGGGCCCTGAAAAACTAGGTACTACCACCATGTTCCAAACATTCTTGAAAATAAATTACTAGTCAGAGACGATGTATTCTCAGAGACTCTCACCAAAAAGGGTTAGGCAGGCTATTCCTGAAATCTTCCCAGAACCGAAGGTATTGAAGAGGCACTTGTAACACCCCTCATCGTCCAGAGTGGTATTCCAGAAGGTAATGGTTGAGTTCTGAAGTCCCAGCTCAGTTATGTTCATCTTATTCTTATAGGCCGGCTGGACCACAACCCCATGTTCCTTGCTGAAAGTGACCATGTTGTCTGGGCTCGCAGCCTTGATTTTCTGCCATGTCACAATCAAGACTTCCTGGGAAGTTTCCAGAAAACATCGTAAGGAAGCAGGTGTGTTCAGCAGCTGTTTTTCATCTCGGGTTACCACTTTCATCATGGAATAAAAAAAAAATTATATTTTAAAATTTAATACATACATAAATACACATTTTTCTGATTAAAAACAATGCCTATTCAAAGTCAAATATAGAAAAGATAGAGAAAAATGCAAAGGAGAGAACATCTGCCTGCACTCTAATGTTGCTAGAGAAATACAAGTTCAAATGTTTTTTCCATCTTTAAAAGTAGCAGAGTAGTAAAACAAGAAGGCAAATTCTTAATGACAAGAAACTGTGCGAAGAATCCCTAAGGTTGAAGATGGGAACTGTCAGATAGGATAGAAGCATTACCAAGTGAGGTTACGCCCAGAGAGGTGGGAACCAGGAGCAGGATAGAACAAATGGGCAACAGGCAGAGTGATCAGTTTAAAGAAGATGTAACATCCCTAAACATTCCACACACACACCCTACAAAGGAAGGAGCGGCAATAGCGGTGTCTGGCCCCAGGAAGCAGTAGTGAATATAGCAACATAAGTTAGTGAGATATACAGGACAATGTTCCAGGAGGCTGCCAGTACAGAGAGCTCTGACAGCCAAATGGCAATCTACATATTCCCCCATTTGTACTGAATGCAGTGCAGGATATAAGGCATGGCAATAATTTCCCCCTCTCCAATGCTGTCTACTCTTATTGATATGATAGATTATTCAATGGGAAACTTCAATATAACAACAAATAGCCAAACATTTGAGAAAGCTAACACAACAAAAGAAAAATAATAAACTTTACGAATTCAAGAATTCATGCCAAATGAAGCAAGAGCTCATAAATTAATAACCACTTGAACAAGAATAAATGTGATATCTTAAGTGTAAAAAGAAGCCAGCATTGTAAATAGTAAAAATTAGAGATGTAGAGAATGAGCAATATAAAATCTTAGCAGATTGGCTGACTTAACAGAAGGGATATCACTGAAGAGTAAATGAGCATATAGAAAGACCAGGTCATGGAATTCTTTCAGAATGTAGCACAAAGGAATAATGATATGGAAGAAATTAAGAAAAAAATCAAAGACCTGAAATATTTCAGCATCAGTCCTCCAAGACTTTTAAATGAAGAGAGAAGGGAGATTGGAAGGAAAAAAAAAAAAACAGTGTAAGGGACAAACATATATATATTTAAAAATAATAAAAGGAACAATCTAAAATAAGATATATTAATCATGAACCTCTATGCACCTTAAAATAACTCAAAAATATATAAAAAGCTAATAGAACTACAAAAAAACAAAACAAAAAAACAATTTATAAAGCCACAATCATAATGGGAGAGTTTCTAT
The DNA here is from genome assembly GCA_030848825.1 of Tadarida brasiliensis. Lineage (NCBI taxonomy): Eukaryota > Metazoa > Chordata > Mammalia > Chiroptera > Molossidae > Tadarida > Tadarida brasiliensis. The sequence goes on from CM061260.1 coordinate 70,461,358, forward strand.
AGTTCTCTCAGAATTTTTACTTCCATATATTAAAAAATAAGTAAAGCAAAAAAGTCAAATATAAAAATATAGATGATTTGAAAAATGAATATTTATATATAAATATTATATATATATATACATATATATTCATTTACAAACTTTTACCCAAAAGAGAATATCTAATCTCTTCCAAAACACATGAAACATTCCCCCAAATTAAACTTCAAATAGGATACCAAAAAATGTGCTACCCTATGACCTGAATATTGGGCACAACACAATAAAATTAGAAATTAACATGCTTCTTTTACCTATTACACCAGAAATAATAGCAAGAATTAGAAATTACTATAAATGACATTGAGAATACAACATATTATAATCTGCAGAAACTGATAAAGCAGTTCTCAGAGAGAAATATTTAATCCTAACTTCATTTATTAGGAAGCAAGAGAAATTGAAAACTGAATACATACACAAATCTAAGCATCCCCTACCCCCGACCAAAAAAAAAGTAAAAGGACTGAATTAATAAAGATAAAGTAAATGAATGGAAAAGTACACAAAATGTAGACTTAATGAAAAAAAACACACCATAATCTGTTGTTAGGAGATGAATAATATAGATAAGATATTGGCTAGTGTAATTAGTAAAAAAGAAGTCAGCACAAGCAAACAATATTCTCTCAACAGCATCAGGCATGGGAAGATGGACATAGCAACAAATATAATTTGGAACCCCTGAGTGTTGCATGAGTCCCGGTGTAGTGAGGTGTGCTCTTGGTAGACGTGAAAAGTTCTGAGGACAATACCTGCTGTTGCGATTGGGGTTGCCTAAAAATTTGTTGAGATTCTGCAAATCAGAGATTGAAGAAACTGTTGCTTTTAGAATGGAGAGTAGAAAGGGATCAAAGCCAGAGTTTTGACTTCCTGGGTAATTTTTCTCTTTAACTGTGAAGAACCCATTTAGTGGAAAGTTGGCAATTCTTTAATGCTTACATAGAATTCCATTTAGATCCCCCCAGCCAGTCTGTAAATCCTGTGTGCAGGTGATCCAAAGTCTGCCCTTCCTTCACCTATGAAGGCTGATGAGCACAAAGTCACACAAAAGGCAATAAAAGGCCAGGTGCAAAGCGAGGGATGGCCTCCAATGGAACAGAGGAAACACGTCTGGTACAACTAGGAAGTGCAGCAGATAAGTAAACAGCACAAGCATATGCTTTATATCACAAACTATGTGAACATATGTAACCTCTGTATTTCATTATTTTCTATATTTTTCTGTAAAAGAGAGGCACACCTGATTACCTACTACCAGATTACCTTCTCAAAAGATTGTATTCATTCATACTCCCCCTAGCATTCCCATATTTCCAATATTTCCATATGTATTTTGGAAAGCAGAAAGAACCACTCCCACTTCTCCAATCGAATCAAACGTTTACGTAATTCATGCAGACAAATGAACCAGCACAGCAGAAACAAGAGTGGCCAAACATCTCCAGTCCAGAAATCGGGTCTCCTGGACTCCATGCAGGGGAATGGAGTATCTTTACCTTGCGCCCTGCAAAGCATCACTGCGGCCAAGAACCAAATCAGTCTGTAGGTAGACAGATGACAGAAGGACCTCTCGAACACCTGAAGACAGAGAGCAAAGCACAAAAATAGGCATTTGGACAAAGCTGAGGAAGCTTCAATCTCATTGCTATCTCAGGGCATGTTGCAGCTAGAGTTTTAACCACCAGAGAATTTGGGTTTGAGGAAGCAGAACCAGAGACTATAAATGAAAGAAATAACAGTGTGCTCAGGATTTGGGAAGGGAAAGCAGCAGTGTGACTCCTTCTTCAGGGCAATCCCTAGCAATTTGAGGCCTTGCTCCTAAAGCCACCACGGTCACGAGCAAACTCCCAAAGGCACAGGATCTCTGGGGAAAACAAACAGTCATGAACACACAGAAAAGAGAGACTACAAATGTTAGAGAATACCCACTTCCAAAATAACCCACATCTGTTAATATTACAAATGTAACTCAGGAGAACCACTTATCAGAAAGAAGTGACTGCCTTGCAGTTTGCTGAGGTAGATTTTCCTGCAAATTCTGCAAATTTTAAATAAAGTGTACCTTTGAAAAACCCGCAACGGCTTTATTTTTTTCCCCTTCATTGCTTTATTTTCATGTGTCTGGGCATAAATCCTTGGCTTTTCTACAAATCATGTTGCTATTTAAGGGAATGCTATTCCAGGGGGTATCATTTGGCTATAAAATGTGGATAGAATGTAGACAGATTTATTTTTTAAAATATTTTTATTGATTTTTAGAGAGAGAGGAAGGGAGAGGGAGAGAGAGAGAGAAAGGATGAGAGAGAGAAACATCGATTGGCTGCCTCCTACACATCTCCTACTGGAGACTGAGCCCGAAACCCGGGCATATGCCCTGACTAGGAATCGAACCTGCAACCTTTTTTGTACATGGGATGACATGGGAGCTACACTGTCCAGGGCTAGACAGATTAATTTCTGTGTGCAGTAGCCCCATGGATCTGTTCACTAGGTCTACATGTATGTGTTCATAAGGGATACAGGCAAGAAATGTAACTTTTCCTTACAATTTTTCTGTATTTCTAAATTTTTCTATAAGAAAAGTGCATTTTCTGTATTTTTTTTAACGAAAGTTCATTTCAATTAGAGGTAGAGAATTAGTTTCAATGTCACATTATCTTTGTCCATTCAGCTCCTACAAAACCAACACTTCACAATTGTCCTAATTTTTGGCATTGCATCTATATTTCTGGGGACTTACATAACGCCAAGCCTTGGGACAGGGCTACTAATCCTTGGTAACAACCATTAATCCATGCTGGCATTTCCCAAGGCTGCTGTGTTCCCCTCGAGTTATCAAGGTTATTGATCTGTACAATTAAATTTTGTGCTTATAAGGTGTTCTCTCTCGTTCTCTCACATGTTCTCCCAATTCTGTGTTCCTGGGTTCTTCCTGTGCTGGGCAAAGGGAAATTCTACAAAGCTCTTTGTCTAGACTCCCATGTATCTATCCACCTCTGCTGTACTGTTTCCTTGCCATGATGGACAGGCCAGTCTCTCCCACAGCCCCCACTCCTGCCCCCCAGAAAAGCAAGGCACGGGTATTTTCTGTTCTTAGATTTTAACATCTATCTGTAAGTTCTACTTACCATCCTCCTGAATCCCCCACTCCTGGAGAATGTACACAGGGTCTCCTTTTCAGAACACAAACTGATGTCTGAACCTAGACATTCGTCGGTCCCTCTTTACTCTCCCAGAATAAAAAAATACTTATTTTCTCTAGGGTTAGGAAAGCTGGTTGGTTCCTCCATTACTCTCCATTTTTCCCATGAACTCTTTCTGGAATAAATATAAATCTTTGATCTTTTAGCATTTAGGCTTTTTTAAACTCAAGTGCTTAGGCTCTCATTATTTTAAGTTTGGTTTCTGAAACTAAAATATCTTCTTTGATATTTTAATTCTGCACTATTTGTTTTAAAGCATGATGAATCTCTCTCATGTGGAAATCCGTTTTAGCAAAGGCTGTGTTGAGACATGCAGAATGAATTGGCTCTCATAATGAAAACCTGTGTTTTAGGACCAGAAAGAAAGCAGACACACACCAAAACACAAGATGTGTGAAGTGGGAACCAGCAATGTTTAAGAAACAAAGACACAATAATTGAGGCAAAGGGAATTAGAATGAAAGCCCAGCTACTAAATGTACACATATTTACTCTGGCTGACTTGAGCTGGGGCTAGCAGAAATACTAGATGTGTGAGCTAGGACAAATGTTTTTAACTCTCTAAGATGCTGGAAGAATAACAGTAAAAAGATTAAAAGGGGTAGTATATGTAAAGCTCCTAGAATAGTGACTGACACAAATAATCACTAAATATTGATGTTGGGGTTTTGGTCAAGATGGCAGAGTGGAAGGGTGCTATCACTGCCTCCTCCCATAATCACACCAGAATTACACCTAAGTTATAGAACAATCAACCTGGAGAAGCATCTAAAGATTTGCTGAACAGAAATCCTATAACTAAGGATATAAAGGGGAGGGGTGGAGATGCAAAATGGGCTAGTCCTGCACCCATGTGTGTGGTTGAGAATCTAAAGGGATATCTTAGCTACAGAGATTCTCTTTGAGGTGCAAGCGGTCTCATCCCCAGCTCAAAACACCAGAGCCAGGAAGAGAAGTCCACATAACATCTGGTTGTGAAAATCAGCAGAAATTCCCTTCGTTAGGGTGAGACGGGAGGCTGCTAGAAACCCAGGCATCCTCTCATAGGCTCTGCACACAAAGTCTCACTCACAGGCACTCACCTTAGGCTCCAGCAGAGCGACAGTGGCTGGCGGGGCGGGGGTGGCAGATACCAGAGACATACAGAGAGAAACTGAGTTGTGTGGCCTGGTGAACTCCGCTAGCTCCACTCTGATAACTCCCTGAGACCCTACCCCACTGCAAAGATCTGCAGGCTCCAGGCAGGTGGTGGCTTTTGTTGAATAGCCTCAGGCTCAGTACTGGCACCAGATCTGAATCTGTGTTAACCTGGTGAACACCACTCACACCACCCTGGTGACTCCCTGAGACCCTGCCTCAGCAATTTGTGTATTGCCTGAGGTTCTTTTAGCAGCTGAGCCTTAGGGCAAACAGCAGGCCATAGCAGATCTCAGGCTGCCTTGGCTTCTGCCAACCAGACTTCAGACTTGGTACTGGAGGAAGTGTCAGTTCACAGCATGGCCTCTCCCATACACACCCAGGCCCTGCACAGACAGTTACCTAGTGGCAATTGTAGCTCCTAACAGGTAGTCCCCGCTAGTCACAGACAGAGTCTGACATTGACCTGCAGCAAAGCCCAGCCCCTCAAGAAGCCCCAGTGGATGGCTTCAGACCACAACAGAGTACCATTCAATTAGCTTCCCAGGTGGCATACCCAAAGGGTAGTCTCAGCAGGCACCAGACACTACTGGGGTGAATCTTGCTTCATGAAGTCAGCCCCCGCACAGCATTTCATATGCTGTGGGGTTGGTCAATCCTCACAGACAGTCTGCCTCAGGATCAATCACACCCACTGACGTACCAACAGCAATCAAGGCTCAACAACCCACAGAAGGGGTATTCCTAGAGCACCAGGCTCAGGTGATGAGAGAGACTGCAACACTAGGCCCCACTGGACACCTACTACATAAGGTCACCCTGCCAAGAATGGGAGATATAGTAGACATACCTAATACATAGCAACAAACACAAAGGGGAAGCCCCAAATGGGGAGACATAAAAAACATGTTCCAAATGAAACAGCAAGAGAAATCTCCAGAAAAAGAACTAAATGAAATGGAGGTAAACAAACTACCGGATACAGAGTTCAAAACACTGGTTGTAAGGATGCTCAAAGAACTTAGTGAGAACATCAACAAAGATATAGTAAGCATTAAACACACACATACATACACAAAGCATAAAAATCAACCAGTCAGAAATGAAGAATACACTAGAAGGAATCAACCACAGATTAGATGCAGAGGACTGAATCAGTGATTTGGAAGACAAAGTAGAAGAAAACACATTCAGATAAGCAAAAAGGAAAAATAATTTTTAAAAAATGAAGATATTTGAAGGGACCTCTGGGACAACATCAAGTACAAAACAATTGCATCATAGGGATACCAGAATAAGGAAAGAGCAAGAGATGGGAAACCTAGTTAAAGAAATAATGACTGGAAATTTTCCTAGCCTGGTAAAGGCAATAGATATACAAATCCAGGAAATGCAGAAAGTCCCGTACAAGAATACCCCAAAGAGACCCACACCAAGATTATTATAATTAAAATGGCAAAGGTTAAAGACAAAGAGAGAACTCTAAAAGTAGCAAGAGACAGACAATTAGTTACCTACAAGGGAGCTCCCTTAAGACTGCAAACTGATTTCTCAACAGAAACTTTTCAAGCCAGAAGGGATTGGCATGAACTATTCAAAGTGAAGAAAAGCAAGAACCTACCACCAAGATTACTCTACCCAGTAAAGCTAGCATTTAAAATTGAAGGAGAAATAAAGAGCTTCCCAGACAAGAAAAAGCTAAAGGAGTTTATTATCAACACATTAGTATTACAAGAAATGTTAAAGGGACCTTTTTAAGAAGAAAGAAAAGAAACAAAAAAGAAACATAGTTATAAAGCATAAAATGGCAATAAATACGTAACTGTTAATAATTACTTTAAATGTAAATGGCTTAAATGCTCCAATAAAAAAACACAGGTAGCTGAAAGGATAACAAAAGACCTACCTCAGAATGAAAGACACACACAGACTGAAAGGGTTGGAAAAAAATATTGCATGCAAATGAAGACCAAAAAAAGGCTGGGGTAGCAATACTTACATCAGATAAAATAGACTTTAAAACAAAGGCTATAATAAGATGCAAAGAAGGATATTAAATAATGATAAAGGGAGCAATACAACAGGAGGATATAACCCTTGTAAACATTTATGCTCCCAACATAAGAGCACATAAATATATAGAGCAAATATTGATAAACATAAAGGGAAAAATCAACAGTAATACAATCATAGTAGTGGAATTTAATACACCATTGACACCAATGGATAGATCTTCCAGACAGAAAATCAACAAGAAAACAATGGCCTTATATGACAGATTAGATCAGATGGATTTAATTGATATTTTTAGAGCATTTTACTCCAAAGCAACAGAATATACTTTCTTTTCAAGTGCACATGGAACATTTTCCAGGATAGACCACATGTTAGGCCACAAACCAAGTCTCAATAAATTTAAGAAGTTGAAAATCATATCAAGCATCTTCTTCAATCACAATAGTATAAAGCTAGAAATCAATTACAAGATGAGAACTGGAAACAAAACAAATATGTGGAGGCTAAATAATATGCTACTAAACAATGAATGGGTTAACAAATGAGATAAAAGAAGAAATCAATAGATAGTTTGAGACAAAATGAAAATGAAAACACAACAACCCCAAATCTATGGGACACAAGGAAAGTAGTCCTAAGAGGTAAATTCATAGCAATACATGCCTGCCTCAGGAAACAAGAAAAATATTAAATAAACAATCTAAACTTCCACCTAAAGAATCTAGAAAAAGAACAACAAAGCCCACAGTAAGTAGAAGGAAGGAGATAATAAAGATCAAAGTAGAAATAAATGAAATAGAATCTAAAAATAATACAAAAGATCAATGATAAGAAAAGATAAATAAGACTGATAAACCTTTAACCAGACTCATAAAGGAAAAAAGATAGCCCTGGCCTGTTTGGCTTACCGAGTAGAGCATTGGCCCATGGACCAAAGAGTTGCGGTTTGATTCCTGTCAAGGGCATGTACCTTGGTTGCAGTTTGGTACTCAACCCTGATTGGGGTCATGCAGGAGGCAACCAGTTGATGTGTCTCTCTCACATCAATGTTTCTTTCTCTCTCTCTCTCCCTCCTACTCTATCTGAAGATAAATGGAAAAATATCCTTGGGTGAGGATTTTTTTAAAAAAAGAAGAAAAAAAAGATAGAGGACTCAAATAAAATCAGAAAAAAGAGAAATGAAAACTGACACTACAGAAATACAAAGAATTATAAGAAAATACTATGAACAATTATATGCCAACACATTGAACAATATGGAAGGGATGGATAAATTCCTAGAAACATACAATCTTCTAAGACTGAATAAAGAGAACATAGAAAATCTTAACAGACCAATTACTGACAATGAAATTGAATTAGTAATCAAAAATCTCCACAAAAACAAAAGTCCTTGACCACACTGTTTCACAGGTAAATTTTACCAAGCACTCAAAGAAGAATTAATACCTATTATTCTGAAATTATTCCAAAAAATTCAAGAGAAGGCTCCCAAACTCATTTTACAAGGCCAGCATTACTGATTTCAAACCAGACAAAGATATTACAAGAAAAGAAAATGATAGGCCAATATCCATGAAGAAGACAGATGTGAAAATCTTCAACAAAATATTAGCAAGCCAATTTCAGCAATACATTGAAAAGATCATACACCATGATCAAGTGGTATTTATTCCTGGGATGCAAGGTAAGTTCAATATTCACAAATCAATTAACATGAAACATAACACAAACAAAATGAAGGATAAAAATCATATGATTATTTCAATGCATGAAGAAAAAGCATTTGACAAAATCTGGTATCTATTAATAATAAAAACTCTCAACAAAATAGGAATTGAGGGGAACATACCTCAACATAATAAAAGTCCTACATGATAACCCACAGCTAACATCATACTCAATGGGGAACAGCTAAAATTGTTTTCCTTAAGAACAGGATCAAGAGAAAGTTGTCCACTTTCAGCACTTTTATTCAATATAACGTTTGGATACCTAGCCACAGCAATCAGACAAGAAAAAGAAATAAAAGGCATCCAAATTGGAAAGAAAGAAGTAAAACTGTCATTATTTGTAGACATAATACTATATATAGAGAATCCTATAGATTATAGCAAAAAACAACTAGAACTGATAAATTAATTCAGTACAGTAGCAGGATACAAAATTAATATCCAGAAATCTGTTGCATTTTCTACACCAATATTGAACTATTAGAAAGAGAAATTAAGAAAATGATCCAATTTACAATTGCATAAAAAAAAAAAAAAAAAAAAGCTAGGAATAAATTAACCAAGGAAGTAAAAGACCTGTACTCAGACTATTTTAAAACATTGAAGAAGGAAACTGAAGAAACAAATAAATAAAAACATATATTGTGTTTATGGATAGAAAACATCAACATTGTTAAAATGTTCAAACTACCCAAAGGATCTATAGATTCAACACAATTCCTATCAAAATACCAATGGCATTTCACAGAACTAGAACAAATAATCCAAAAATTTATATGGAATCACAAATGATCCCAAATAGCCACAGCAATCTTAAGAAGAACAAAGTTGGAGGTATCATGCTACCTAATATCAAACTATACTACTAGGTTATAGTAATCAAAACAGCATGGTGCTGGCATAAAATCAGACACATAGACACATGGAACAGAAGAGAGAGCCCAGAAATAAACCCACACTTATATGGTCAATTTATATATGGCAAAGAATGCAAAAATATACAATGGGGTAAATACAGTTTATTGAATAAATGGCATTGGAAAAATTAAATATATACATGCAAAAAAGTGAATTTAGACCACCTTCTTACACAGGCCACAAGAATAAACTCAAAAAAAGCAAATAACCCAATTAAAAAGTGGGCAGAGGACCTGAATAGACACTTCTCCAAATGGGATATACAGATGCCCAATAGACATATGAACAGATGCTCAACATTACTGATTATCAGAGAAATGCAAATTAAAACCACAATGAAGCCTTGGCCTGTGTGGTTCAGTTTGTTGATAGTCATCCTGTGCACTGAAGTGTCCCCAGTTCAGTTCCTGGTCCAGCCACATGTCTAGGTTGTAGGCTCAACCCCCTGTAGGAGTCTCTCTCTCCCTCTCACTTCCTCTCTCTCTAAAATCAATTTTTTTTAAAAACACATATTTTTGCCAGTTGGAATGGCTCAGGTTTTCAAGCATTGACTGTTCAATTTCCATTCAGGGCACACACCTGGGTTTCGGGTTTGATCACCAATTGGGGAGCATGTGAAGGCAATCAATTGATGTTTCCCTCACATTGGTATTTCCTGTCCCTCCCTCCGTCCCTCCCTCCCTCCCTTTCTTTTCTTTCTTTCTCTCTCTCCCCCCCCGCCCCCTTCTTCTCTCTAAGCATGTCCTCAGATGAGGATTAAAAAATAAAACTACAATGATACATTATTTCACATATATCAGAATGGTTATCATCAATAAATCAACAAACAACAAGTGTTGGTGAGAATGTGGAGAAAAGCGAACCCTCACGCATTGCTGATGGGAATGCAGATTGGTGCAGCCACTATAGAAAACAGTATGGAGTTTCAGTTAAAAAAATTAAAAGTGAACCTACCTTATGACCTAGTGATTCCACTTCTGGGAATATATCTGAAGTAATCCAAAACACTAAATGGAAAGAATATATCACCTCTATGTTTATTGCAACATTATTTGCAATAGCCGAAATATGGAGGCAACCCAAGCATCCATCAATACTAGAATGGATAAAAAAGTGGTGATACATATATACATATTACTCGGCCATAAAAAGAATTGAAATTTTACCATTTCAACAATATGGATGGACCTAGAAGATGCTTTGCTAAGTAAAATAAGGCAGTCAGAGAAAGACCAGTGCCATATGATTTCACTTATATGTGGAATCTAAAGAACAAAATAAACTAATGAACCAAACAAAAACAGATTCATAGATAGAGTACAGACTGATGGTTACCAGAGGGGAGGAGGATTGGGGGATTGGATGAAAAAGGTGCAAGGATTAAGAAATATAAATTGGCAGTTACAAAATAGTCATGGGGATGTAAAGTACAGCATAGGGAATATAGTCAACAATAATGTAATAATTATGTATTTTGCCAGGTACATACTAGAATCATCAGGGTGATCACTTCATAAAGTATCTAAATGTCGAATCACTACGCTGTACACCTTAAACAAATATAAAATAATACTAAATATTAACTATAACTTAAAAATACAACAGCTAATATTGAGGAGGGTAAAAAAATAAATAAATGGTGTTATCTCACTGGGTTACTATGAGAATTGAGCATTTAAGGCACTTAATACAGTGCTTAAGATACAGTAAATGCCAGTATGTATTAGGCAGCTAAAAAATTCATTATTCAAATCATATACAGGGAGTACAACAATGGAAATTAAGAAGTCCACTTCCACCCCTGGCAAGAGGACCAGGTTTCACAGGGGCCTGGGTCTCACCTGACAGCTGCCCACCTGGCAGCTTCATTGCCCCTATTCATACCTCTTCTCCTGAAAATTCCTAGGTCCAAATTCTGATCCCCCACATGTAGTCACATGGACTTGGAAAAATTAACCTCTCTGCCTCTTTCTTTATTTGTTTATTCAGGTAATAATTCCTCCTGTGAAGGGTAGTTGTAAAGATTAAGAGCATCTGGCACACAGCAAACATTCGTTCAATGGCCACCATTCTCCTTTGTTAAGAAAGGTAGCGAGATAATTAGCTGTGTGGTCTTGCCAATAAACTATATATGAAAAAAATTACCTGCAGGCATTCCTTGTATTTGGATTTTAATTTTTTTATTAATTGTAATTTTTTAAGATCAATTATACCAATGTAAGTGAAAATCTTTCCCTTCGTTTTGGGTCTCGTAAACAGATCCTGAATACACAAAATGTCTGTCTCTCCTAAATACCCTGGGTTTTAACCCTGATTTATCTGATCCTTTATGGCTTCCCAAGCAAAGGCCCAGAGGATGAAGAAAGAGACTAAAGCATCCAGGACGGGGCCAGCTCTGCAGCCCCACCCCAGCTGTTGGTGTCTACACGGAGCCAAACGGCACCCACATAACCCCTTTGGTGGGGGCGGTTTAAAACAGAATGTGCTTTCCTAGCCTTCCAGCCAGAGCCAGTGAGCCTGCCCCTTACACCCACCCCCCAGGCTGCCGAGAGGACCCTCGCCTCCCGGCCCGGTTCCAGTCCCCTGATAACAATGATCTGGCTGGCGGGGCTGCCTCCTGGAGCATCCTTTCTTGAAAGCATTGAAACAGAAAACCAGAATGTCAGGAGGCCTGGAGCCGACCCTTTGGGAAGCAAAATCCTCTTCTCAGCAGGGTTAAGCGCTAAGAGGAAAGCGCAAGCAGAAAACCCAGCCCCAGACCAGAATGGTGGGAGCCGCAGCCTGGCGCACTCTGCCCGCCGCCGCCCCAGGCCACCAGTGCGACATTGCCCACCCTGCGCCCTCCTTCCCATGCCCGGCTCCGCTCACCCGCCTCTCCATCCTCGCTCCTGGCAGAGCAGGGTGGCCGGCTTCAGCTGGAAAGCCCAGGAGATCTCACGCCGGACCAAGACTGCGCAGCAGCTCCTGCGCCCACCTCCTGTTGCAGTGCACGCCTCGCTCCTCCTCTAACCCCTTCCTTCCCGGTCCTCCCCCCGTGCAGGTAGCGTCTGTAGGTTGGTCGCTGATGCCACTATTAATCATCTTTTCATAACATTTTTTTATTAAAAAAAAAAGTTTTTTGTTTTTTTTTTAAGACAGAGAAAAAGGAAACGAGGGGAGACTGAGGAACTGCCCTAGCATTTGGAGGAATGGCAGGCAGTCTGACGTGCTGAACAGGCATGAAGGAAATCAAGATTTTTGAAAAATGTTACTCAGTTTCCCCAAATGTTACCTATAAAAATAAAATGATGTTTTGAAGCTGTTTGACAAATAAACATTTTAAGAAACAGATGTACATTTATTTTTTTTTATTAAAATTTTCTTTTTCTTTTTTTTTTTTTAGTTTTATTTTATTTTTCCATCACCATTTATTCCCTCTATGCATTTATTTTTATCCAGGATCAAATTATATATTCAAGCAATACATTCTGTAAAAAGCTCTGTTTTCATGATGTAACTTTTTTCTCCCCTTTACTGTGAGGAATGTCCTTCCACTTGGCATTGAAGATGAGTATTCTTATGTTAACAAGTTGCAGAGTTCTTAGATCTTGGAAAAAAAAAAGACAAACAGATCAAGCCAGGATGTGGAGAAATTAGAATCCTTGCTCACTATTGGTAGGAATGCAAAATGGTACAGAAACTGTGAAAAATGGTATGAAGATCTCTCAAAAAATTAAAAATAGAACTATATATGATCCATCTGACTTTTGGGTGTTTAACCAAAATAATTGAAATCAGGATCTCAAAGAAATATTAGCACTCCCATGTTAATTGCAGCACTATGCACAGTAAACAAGGTGTGGAAACAACATAATCATCCATCTACAAATGAATGGATAAAGAAAATGCAGCATATGCATACACCAGAACACTACTCAGCCTTAAAAAGAAGAAAATTCTGCAAAATGTGACAACATAGATGAACCTCAAGGACATTATGCTAAGTAAAATAAGCCAATCACAGAAAGTCAAATGATGCATGGTTCTAATTATGTGAGGTATCTAAAATAGTCAAATTCATAAAACCAGAGTGAAATGGTCATTTCCAGGGGCTGGGGAAGGGGAGAAATGGAAGTTATTGATCAATAAGCATAAGTTAAGCAACAAGAATAAGTTCTAGAGATCTGCTGTACAGCATTGTACTACTAATCCACAATTCTATATTTTATGTTTAAAAATTTATTAAGAGGGTAGAGTTCATGTTAAATGTTTACCATAATAAAAATATTTTAAATTAAAAATAAAATGATAAAAATAAGCCTAAATATTTTGAATTGAAAAGCCAATAACTTTGAAAGCAACTAAATTTCAATTAAAAAATTCCCTTGCCAAAAATCCATAGACCCAGAGTATTGTTAAGGAATAGAAATCTCTATGTTATACATGTTTTTAAAAGGAGAAATATTAAATGAATAACTTCTTTTTTTAGACTAGTGTTAATTTCAAAATCTTTATTTAAAATACTTATTTCAAAACCAAGAAAAAATAATTCAAAAATTAAAATTATAGTGTTTTTTTTGTGTTGTTGTTAATCCTCACCTGAGGATAATTTTCCATTTATTTTCAGATAGCGTGAGAGAGGCACATCAACTGGTTGCCTCCCGCATGACCTTGACCAGGGCTGAGGACTGAACCGCAACCGAGGTACGTGCCCTTGACCAGAATCGAACCCGTGACTCTTTGGTCTGCTGGCCAATGCTCTAACCACTGAGCAAAACCACCCAGGTTTCCAGTTTTACTTATAAATAAACTTTCCAGAATGGTTTACTATTAGAAAATCAGTCAATCTAATTTATCATATTACTGGACTACTATAGAAAATTCACATGACTATCTCAACAAGTACAAAAAAATTACTTAAGTTCAACAACCTATATATGATAAAGCCACAGAAAATGTAATTAATAAAACACTTTTAAAACTTGATAATATACTTAATGGCCAAATATCATACTTAGAGAATTTAGCAAAGTTTCCAAATACAGGTTAATTTACAAAATTCAGTACTATTCCTAAACCACTAATAATCAGCTATAAATTTTCATTTAAAAAGGAAGAAAGCATTTATTATTATAGTGAACAAATACCAAGGAATTAACTTTGTGAAAATTACACAAAACCTACAGAGAGAAAATTTTAAAACTTTCTTAAATGACATGTAGAAACTCTTGAATAAATGCAGAACATATATATGGGAGGAGCAAATTACTCTGTAAAGGTATTAATACTCCCAAAATTATATTACTTGACAAATTCAATGTAAGACTAATAAGAATTCCAGCTGTATTTTTAAGAACTTAAGTCTATTTAATGTTGTGGGTGTATGTGTATCCCTGAAGTGATATGTCAAGTTACAAAACAAAATAAGAAAATCTCACCCTATCACATTTTAACATATTACAAAAGATGACAGGAATAAAAAACTATATGCAATTATGAAGAAACAAAAAAGCAAACAGTGAAACAAAAGTTATGCCTGTGAGAGCTGAAAATAGAGCTCATCAGTAAGGAAAAAACAGATTTTATAGTAACGTGTTAGGAAATCTAGCTCATTATATGATAAAAATTAACACTACATATCAATTTTTCATTATGAACAAAGTTTTAAAGACCTAAATATGAAATAGAAAAATATGAAGTTAATAAATATTTTTGTGAACATAGGTGGATGAAGACTTCTTAACTAAGACCTCAAACTCAAACTATTAGGTAAAAATTTGACGGATTTAAAAATACTAAAGCATTAAGGACTTCTGTTCTTTTAATTATGTAACTGAGAAATTTTATAGAGTAATGCCATATAGGGAGAAGTAACCAATACCTAGTATTGTAAAGAAACTGGGACATAAGTAATTTCTGCAAATATAGACAACACAAGAACTTCACAGAAGGGAAAATGTAAATGGCTAACAAATATTAGGGGGACTGGAAAGTAATGTTGTTTCTGCGCGTTTCGATATTCGGTTGTCATTTATCAGCTCATTGTGTACTTCAAAATCGTGCCAAAGACATTTTAAGGTTAGAGTGACTTGTTTACTCATAAATAATTAAATCTTAAAATTTTTTTTTTTTTTGCAATTTATAGTGAAATGGCCAGCCAAATACCAGAAGAGGTACAAATCCGGCATTGTATGCTTTTTGTTTCACAAGGGTAGTAACGCAACAGTTGCTACCAAAAACATTTGCGATGTTCATCCAAGTGCATGAGACATTCATAAATGCCTAAGGTGGTTTTCTAAGTTCAAATCTGGTAATTTTGATCTTTCCGACTCATATCGATCAGGAAGACCAACAACTTTAGACAATGATATGTTAAGGACGGAAGTGGAAGCAAATCCGTGTCAGACAATCGAGGAACTGTCAAACACTCTTAACCAACCTTGGTCGACCATCCAAGAACATTTGCAGCAGATTGGTACAGTAAGCAGAGCAGGTGTTTGGGTCCCGCATAATCTGTCCGAAGAAAACAAAGCTAACTGGTCCACCACATGCAATTTATTGCTTCAGCAGCACAATACAGAAGCGTTTTTTGATCGCTTGATCACTGGAGATGAAAAATGGGTCCTCTATGATAATCCAAAATGCAAAAGGCAGTGGCTGTCTCCGAAGGAATCGCCACGAAGTACAGCTAAGCCAGGTTTATACCCCAAAAAGGCACTTTGTGTGTTTGGTGGAGTATTCGCGGGGTCGTTCATTTTGAAGTGCTGAAACCTGGACAAACTGAATGCAGACCTTTACTGTGAACAATTGGATCGAGTAAATCAATCTTTAATTGAAAAGTGCCTGCGATTGTCAACAGAAAAGGCGTTATTCTGCAACACGATAATGCAAGACCGCACTGCGCAAGACGAACCCTGGAAACAATTAATGAATTGGGGTGGGAGGTATTGCCTCACCCACCATACTCGCCCGATATTGCGCCATTGGGTTTCCATTTATTCCGATCGCTCCAACATTTTCTAAGTGGCAAAAAATTTGACAATTTGGATGATGTCCAAAATGCCATCTCCAGATATTTTGCTCAAAAACCAATTGATTTTTATCGATCTAGCATTGAAAATTTGCACACTGGATGGCAAAAGGTTGTTGATAACGAGAGTGATTACATCACTGATTAAAAATAAAAACTTGTTAAAAATTTATCTTTTGAATTAATGTCGTAAAAACACGACATTACTTTCCGGTCCCCCTAATACATGAAGACAAGTTCACACTTATTAATAATCAGGGGGGAAAAAACCCTACAAATCAAAGTAGCCATTCACTTGCTCATGGTGTGAGGGGTCCTGAATCAGGGGAGGAATAGCAATATTCAAAGATATTAACATTAATATAACCTCATTTAAAACCATTAGTTTATGAAACTGGATTATGTAAACAAATATTTGTTCCGATTTATTTTAAAAATGATAATTGCCCCTGGCCGGTTTGGCTCAGTGATTAGAGTGTTGGCCCACAGTCCAGAGAGACCTGGGTTCGGTTCCCGCTAAGGGCACGTACCTCGGTTGCAGTTTGTCCCCAGCCCTTGTTGGGGTCGTGTGGGTGGCAGCCAGTTGATGTGTTTTTCTCATTCTCTTCCTCCCTCTCTTCCTCTCGCTCTGTCTGAAGATGAATGCAAAAGTATCCTCGGATGAGGATAAAAAATAAATTAATTAATTAATTAAAAAAATAAATAAAAATGATAATTGCTGCTGCCAAGTAGATGATTTAATATGGAAGGTTAAGTTTTAAATCAACAATCAACAATCAGCAGAAAGAAAGTGGTTCATAAGGGTCTCCATGTCAGGCTGTCACAGCTGGGATGTGGTTTCAAGTACATTCTCTGATCTAGGGATATGACATTGATGTATCCACAGATGACTACAACCCAAACACTCCCCCTTATGACCAAAGCAGTACATTACAGTGTACTGCCATTGTAAGACTATGCTATGAATAAAAAGTGGGACATTCAGATTCAAATTCTCTTGAGAGATTGATCTAAATATCTTTTCAATGCATAGTTCAGCATATAAATACACCAATACAGAACTTGCATGCTATTTCTACTCTATGCTAGTGTGAGTCATAACTTATGATTTCTCCTTTAGGGAGCATACCCTCTATTCTCCCAAATTTATACCTCTTCCCCTTATCTATTCTATAACTTTCAGATGCTTATACATATATAATTGACATATTTCCTTGGATGTCAAATAGGCATTTAAAAATTAACATGTTCAAAATAGAACTCTTGATCCTCCCTCCAAAGTTTGTTCTTCCTCTAAACTTTCCCGCAGTTGTGAAAGGTTCCTTTATGCCAAAAAGTTTAGAATCATCAGAATAATTTTTCTCTTTCATTCTTTTTCTACATCTTATTCATCAGCAAATCTTGTCATCATAAACATATCCCTAATTGCTCAGTTCCCACTGCTACCATTCTAGCCCAGACCACTATTGATTCCCATCTTGGCAATCATTTCTTTAAAAATCTCCTTCCTTTTATTCTTGACTTCCAAGAAACGCTGTCCACATTTCTGCTAGAGAGGTTTTTTAAATGTAAAAATTAGATCATTGTACTCCCTTGTTTTAAATACTTCAATGGATTGATATTGCAGATTGTAAAAAAACCAAATGCCTTTGCAGGCCTGTGGGCTTTACCCCAATTGCTATTTGTAAATCTTTGTTTTAGTCACACTGACCTTCTCGTTTTTTCTTGGGACACACTGAACTCATTCCCACCTTGGGCTCTACATTAACAGTTTCTTTTTTGTCTGGAACACTCTTCACCAAGAACTTCACTCACAACTTTTTTTTTTTTTTAAACCCAGTTCTCAGGTCACCTCCTCATGGAGACCACTCAACATAAACTATCCTTATTTATAGTTCTTTCAATGATATCATTTTGCTTTATTTTCTAAATAGTGCTTATCACCACCTGGTATTTTCTTGATTGTTTTTTTTTGTTGTTTTTTTTTTAATATGTTTTCATTGATTACCTCTCCCCACTGAGATATAAGCTTCTTAAGGCAAAGAACCTGTCTGTTTTAGCTGTGTCTCTGTCTCCCACACTGAGAACAATGCATAGGAACATTTAGGTGCTCGAGAAGTGTTTGTTGAATAAATGAGTTGACAATTTTTTATATTAATCCTGTAAAGTAACACCACTTTCATCTTTCTGTGGCTTTTTTCCAGTAGATTTATCTCAAGCTTCCAAATCTCAGCCTTTTTCACAACTCAGTGGAGCCCCTTCCACCAACTGTCTAAAGTTCATATGCTCTCTTCTGTCAAAAATCTGTCCTCAAGAAAGAATCTTAAACTCAATTTACCATAAGCATTAATGATCCCAAACAGCTTATCTTTATAACAACCTCCTTCAGGGTATCACCTGAACAAGGACAACCCTTTGATTGCAAGAATTACCAAGCATATGGAACAAAGTTTTCCATGATGATTCTTTCCATGACAAATTTCTCTAGAGCCCTTGGATTATTATTAATTTTTTTTTCAGATTTGAAACTAGCCATATTTTACCTACTTCTCTATCACAGACAAGTAGTAACACAACTTTCTTTTTCTTTCTCTGAACAATGTAAAGAATGATAAACAAAATACATAGTGAAATGACAAATGCAACAACTGCAGACAGCCATATATAAGAAGAGCCAGAAGTACCTGAAAAGCACAAACGAGAAACATGTTCTTTATGACGGTACTTCTTTACTGTACGCTGTGCTGCCGTTTCGGCACCTTTACTCTCCAACGCCCTTTCGATACACGATTGCTTTGTTGACATTCAAATTGATGTTATGAGATTACTTGCTATATTCCACTTTATAAAAGAATATACTGATGCATATGCAAATTGAAAACAGTTATTAAATATTATCCTATCATTCTCAAGAATAAAAAATATATAACCACATAAATATTTACTTAGATATAAGTATACCTAAAAATGTTTAAACAAAATATAATATAGTCACTTGATGAACCCAATTAGTACCCAATTACTAAATGGAATTTCCAAAGACTCTTTAATATCCTCTAAAAATAAATTTAAAATCATAATTATCAGTATTTAAGATTAATGTTCTAAGCAATGTAATAAGTGTTTTAAAAGAATTATCTGCGCCCAGCCAGTGTGGCTCAGTAGTTGAGCGTCGACCCATGCACCATATGCCCAGGCTGTGGGCCTGATCCCCAGTGGGGGGCCTGCAGGAGGCAGCCAGTCGGTGTTCTCTCTCAATGATGTTTCTATCTCTCCCTCTCCCTTCCTCTCTCTCTAAAAAAGCAATAAAGAAAAATTTTTTTAAAATAATTATTTACATCAATGAGGAGTTCAGTTATCAGATACAAATGGGAAAATGGAAGCTCTGAGATGTTAAAAAAAAAAATTGCCCTAATATACAAAATGATTAGGTGGCAAAACTGGGAAGCAAATTCAATTCTGTCTGACTCCAGAGCCTGCACTCCTAAGAAAAAACAAATTGTAAAATTTTAACTGTCAACACTTTTTATGGTAACTATTTTGAACACAGTGTTCCTGAATTGTATTACAGTAGTCCCTCCATTATCTGCAATCTCAGTTACCAGTGGTCAACAGCAGTCTGAAAATATTACATGAAAAATTCCATAAATAAAAATTTAAGTTTTAAATAGTGTGTTGTTTTGAGTAGTGTGATGAAATATCGCGTGGTTTCACACTGTCTTGCTCCGTGCTGCCAGAGATGTGACTCATCCCTTTGCCCTGTGTATCCACACTATATATGCTACCTACTATCCATCGGTCACTTAGTAACCATCTCAGTTATCAGAGAAACACTCAGGTATCTTAGTGCTTGTATTCAAGTAAGCCTTATTCTACTTTATAATGGCCCCAAGTGCAAGAGTAGTGATGCTGGCAATTCAAATATGCCAAAAAGAAACCGTAAGGTACTTCCTTTAAGTAAAACTGTAAGTTCTCAACTTAATAAGGAAAGAAAAAAAAATCATATGCTAAGGTTGCTAAGACCTACGATAAGAATAAACCTTCTATTCGCGAATTTGTGAAGAAGAAAAAAAATGCGTGCTAGTTTCTCTGGCACACCTCAAACTGCAGTAGTTGCAGCCATAGTGTGTGCTGAGTGCTTAGGTATTTTGAGAGAGATCACATTAACGTAACTTTTATTACACTACATTGTTATAATGGTTCTATTTTATTATTACTTTTGTTAAGCTCTTGCTGTGCCTAATGTATAAATTAAACTTATTATGGGTATGTATGCATAGGAAAAAAATACATAGTATATATAAGGTTCAGTAGTACCATTTGTGGTTTCAAGTATCCACTGGAATTCTGAGAATGTATATCCCAAGGATAAGGGGGACTACTGTACAAATTCCACTTCTTTCTGTATGGCCTTCTGGATATAATTTACAATTTTGCATTGCAATTTAAGTTTAACAAAAGGTCATCATTATGGTTATATAATTATTGGATATAATATAAAAAAACAAGGTTCTGGAAAAATTGAACAAGTACATGCAAAAAATGAAACTAGACTACCAATTTACACCATATACAAGAGTAAACTCAAAATGGATAAAAGACTTAAAAGTAAGTTGCAAAACCATAAAAATCCTAGAAGAAAACATAGGGGATAAAATCTCAGACATCTCACATAGCAATATTTTCAACTATATATCACCTAGGGCAAGGGAAACAAAGGGGAAAATTAACAAATGGGACTATCCCAAACTAAAAAGCTTCTGCACAGCAAAAGAAACCATCAACAAAATGAAAAGGAAACCTACTGTATGGGAAAACATACTCACCAACGATACATCTGATAAGGGGTTTATTTCCAAAATATACAAAGAACTCATACAACTCGACACCAAGAAGACAAACAATTCAATTAAAAAATGGGCAAAGGACCTGAACAGATACTTCTCCAAAGGGGACATACAGATGGCGACTAGACATATGAAAAAAAATTCAACATCACTAATCCTCAGAGAGATGCAAATTAAAACTACAATGTGGTATCACCTCATACCTGCCAGAATGGCTACCATCAATAAATCAAGAAATAACAAGTGCTGGCAAGGATGTGGAGAAAAGGGAACCCTAGTACACTGCTGGTAGGAATGCAGACTGGTACAGCCACTATGGAAGACAGTATGGAGGTTCCTATAAAAATTAAAAATGAAACTGCCATTTGAACCAGTGATCCCACTTCTAGGAATATATCCTAAGAATCCCGAAACAACAATCATAAAGGATATATGCACCCTTATGTTCATAGCAGCATTATTTACAATAGCTAAGATCTGGAAACAGCCCAAGTGCCTATCAGTAGATAAGTGGATTAAAAACGGTGGTACATTTACACAGTGGAATACTATGCAACTGTAAAAAGGAAGAAGTTCTTATCCTTTAAGACACCATGGATGGATCTGGAGTCCATTATGCTAAGCAAATAAACCAGTTAGAGAAAGACAAACATCATATAATCTAATTTGTATGTGGAATCTAAGGAACAAAATAAACTGACCAAAAAGATATGTCCAGAGACATGGTTGCATGGAGCAGCATAACAGATCTCAGTGGGGGTGTGGGGAGGAGGACAGGAAGAGACTAACTGAAGAACTTTTTTGCACAACCCATGGACACAGACAATAGTATGGGGCAGGGGTTGGGTGGAGGGGGGCAAAAAGGGACAAAATAGGAGACATTTGTAATACTGTCAACAATAATATATATATATATATATATGATATATATTATATAAATATATATATATATTTTTGGATATATATATATATGAAAAACCAACAAAACTAATCTATTCAGTGTGGATGGACCTTAAGGAAATTTGCACTTACATTAAATGGCATTTTGCATCCTGAGGTCTGCTTATGATAGGTTTTATCATGATAGGTTTTATTATGTCTTCTTTCTGATTGTCAGACTGATGTCATTTCTCTGTTCATTGTAACAACCTCTCACCCTCTCTTCATTTGCTGCTTTGAATTTTCTATTACCATTGAAGGAAAGAGAAATTCTTGTTAGCAATTGCTTCATCCTTGAGATACTCTTAGAAAGTCGATGTGTTTTAGCTGAGGATCTTTGTGCCATTTATTTTTTACTGTTCAGTAATCACTTTATCCAGTTTCTAGTTTTAATTATGTTCTTTTTCAATGAGATACTACATAGCTCATTCAAAATGGATAGAGGAGGCTGAATGGGAAGAATTTGGCACTAAAATGTGAACACAACCTTGAAGTCAACAACATCTAAACATAGGGAAATAAATCTCTATTCAAGATTTCCACAGAATCAGGGATTTAAGTCCCCGAAATTTGTTACACAGTTAAGCAAGAAAGAATAGTCTTCTGTATTGAAGCTTAATGATCAGAAGCTTTGTTAGTCTCATCTTGATAATATTCAAATGATATTCCCTTACTTATATTAGGTTTAACGTAGTATATTTATATTAAGTTTAACCATAATAAATTACTTATTTTATAGATACAAATGATTAACTGTTATCAACATCATATGGTTCAACCTAATATTACAGGCATAGTTACTGAAAGAACTCTTAAAGGCTGGCTTCAATGATTACCTACTGAATTAAATGAATGGTGACAGTGCTTCATACAGTGACTGTTATGGTTGTTAGTGTCAAAAGAGGTAAAATAGCAGTTCAATTTTTAATTTTTTGAGGAAATACCATATTGTTTTCCACCCAGTGATCCTACTTCTAGGAATATATCCTAAGAAGCCTGAAACACCAATCAGAAAGAATATATGTACCCCTGTGTTCATAGCAGCACTATTTACAGTTTCTAAGATCTGGAAACAGCCCAAGTGTCCATCAGTAGATGAGTGGATAAAAAAGCTGTGGTACATATACACAATGGAATACTACGCAGCTGTAAGAAAGAAAGATCTCTTATCCTTTGAGACGACATGAAGGGGCCTGGAGAGTATTATGCTTCAGACACTTCTGGCAGTGAATTTTAAAGATAATTCTTTTTCCTTGTTGATTATTCTTCTACTTACATTCTTGTTTGATTGACAGAGGAACAATTTTTTCTTGGGTCCTTAGAGAACGATCCATGTACACATTCAGGTGTTAGAGTCATAGGAATCTCATAGTCTCCAAGGAGATGTTGTACATTTTAGTGATAGTCACTGTGCCATTTGGGTTCTGGTGGATTAATCAAGACTTGTGATGGGAAAAGGGATATTTAAGAAATGGGTTTTCCCATAGCTGAGTAAATAAATCTAATAAAATCTTCAGAGCCAAGATTGGACTGGAGTTCAGTTTTTAATTCAGACACAGCTGAGGTAAAAAAAAAAAAAGAGAGAGAGAGAGAGAGAGAGAGAGAGAAGAAACAAAAGTAAGTATAAAAACATGTCATATCAGATTTCTATGATGGTAAAGATGTACTTCCCAAAATTTGTATATGAAGCCAAAATGTTGAAAACATGTCCCTCTCGGATACCTCTCATCACAATTTAAAAAAACAACAACACAAAAAAACCCCAAAAAAACTCTCATAATTCCATTTCTTATACCCAGTATCCTCCAATTTAAGAAGAACAGTTGGTACCTCCACATTCATTCAACCTTAAAATTACATTATATAAGCCCCAATATTTTAAACGTGTAACAACATAATGAGGTAACATTACGATACGATCACTATCCTTTCAACATTTTGTTAATTTGAAGATTGGAAAATGGTTATTCTCTTAGACTCTTCTTTTTTCCTCTTTTTCATTCCCTACTATCTCTTTTCCTTTTCCTTTCTTTTCCCAATGAACATCTTTATGTGATTCATGAATTTTACCCACTGGATTAAGGTCGGTGCAAAAACGTTAAATGAAAGGGCAGAAGAACTAAATGCTATGCCTGGTTCTGCACTGTGTGAAAATGGGCAACTTCTGTAACCATTATTGGCTTCCACTTTGTTCTTCTATATAATAAAAAATATATATATTTCTCTGGAACTTAACCTTCAAAGACCACATCCCACGATTTTGACTCTATTTAAAAAATTTCATACTTACAATGGTAAGGCAGATTTGTCCTTCCTGACTACCATGTGGGAACACATTAAATAGACATTTGCAGCAAGCTTCATCTTCAAATGTCATTTCACGGATAGTTATGAACGAGGAATTGGGCTCGATGACCTTGCAGCAGAGTCGATCTATGTATGGTGGAAGAATCTTTTCTCCATATTTACTGCTGTACGTGCCAATAGTTTGTGGTAAAGAATCTTGGAACTTCTGCCAGGTAATTTGCACATCTACTGGAGCTGTTAAATTGCAGAAAATTGTCACATTTTCTCCTAATACAGCTGTCTCTTTATTTTTGTGCTTTATCCTGTGTGCAGAACCCGAAAATAAAACCCAGTGTGAAGTAAGAGAAATGTACTTTTATACTACCTTGGATTTACACCCCATAATAGCTCGTATCTCTCTGTTTTATAATTATCTTTTTATCTGCCTCTCTTTCCCACTAGAAAATAAACTCTCTATCTTCCTCACCACTGATAAGTAGTTTCTAAAAGTGTTTCTGGCATATTCTATGTAATCAATAAATAGTTATTGAGTTCAAAAATTGAAACAAAATAATAAACATAAGATAAGTAATGCTAAACGTGATTAATTTCTGGAAGCTGAGTGTGAGCTAGCTGGAGGGTAATAAACTCCTGAGGGCTCCAGGTTTAGGGAGGAGCCAAAATCCCATAGGTTTCATCAGTAGGAACCCCAGCAGGTTCTCATGGTGAACAGACAAGAAAAATCACCTCATATCTTTGCAAGGGGAGGGAAAAGTAACCTTTCAAAATAAACCCAGTGCATTTTCTTTAAAAAGACCTGTTGTCCAGGGAAAATACTTCACCAGAGCCTTATTCATGTAAATGGAAGGAAAATGACCCCAGTGCAGTTGCCTCTAGCTTTTCTGTCTGCTGTAAATGGTGAGAGGAGAAAAATAAAGGTAAGAAAATTGTGAAGGTCACAGCCAAGGGACACGGGCTTACTAAAAGAATGAGACTTAACAATAACATTTAAAAAAAAAATTTTTTTTTGTTAATTTATTTTTGTTACAGATGTTTCTCCTTTTTTCCCCATTGACACCCTCCTCCCCATCCCCCCACCCCGTCCCCAGCTTTGTTGTCCATGTCCATCAGTTATGCATACATGCGCATAAGTTCTGCGGTATATCTCTTCCCTCCCCCCACCCCCTCTTCTGAGGGGTGTCAGTCTATACCCTACTTCCACATCTCTGGGTCTACCCTGTTCCTCAGACTGTTATGTTCATTATATTCCACCAATAAGTGAGATCATGTGATATTTGTCTTTCTCTCCTTGGCTTGTTTTGCTTAGGATGGTACTCTCGAGGTCCCTCCATGTCATCCCAAAGGATAAGAGATCTTTCTTTCTTACAGCTGCATAGTACTCCATTGTGTATATGTACCACAGCTTTTTTATCCATTCATCCACTGATGGGCACTTGGGCTGTTTCCAGATCTTAGCTATTGTAATTAGTGCTGCTGTGAACATGGGGGTACATGTATTCTTTCTGGTTGGTGTTTCAGGCTTCTTAGGGTATATTCCTAGAAGTGGGATCACTGGGTCAAATGGCAATTCAATTTTTAATTTTTTGAGGTAGCACCATAGTGTTTTCCACAGTGGCTGCACCAGTCTGCATTCCCACCAGCAGTGTACTAGAGTCCCCTTTTCTCCACACCCTTGCCAACACTTGTTGTTTGATGATTTGTTGATGGCGGCCATTCTGACAGGTGTGAGGTGATACCTCATTGTTGTTTTAATTTGCATCCCTCTGATGATTATTGATGTTGAGCATTTCTTCACATGTCTCTTAGCCATTTGTATGTCCTTTTTGGAGAGGTGTCTATTTAGTTCCTCTGCCCATTTTTTAATTGGGTTCTTTGTCTTCCTTTTGTTGAGTTGTATGAGCACTCTATATATTTTGGAGATTAACCCCTTATGTGATGTATCACTGGCAATTATGCTCTCCCATAGAGTGGGTTCCCTATCCATTTTGATGGTTGTTTCTTTTGCTGTGCAGAAGCTTTTGAGTTTGATGTAGTCCCATGTGTTCATTTTTCCCTTTGTTTCTGTTGCCTTAGGTGATGTATCAGTGAAGATTCTGCTGCGTATGATGTCCAAAATATTGTTGCCTACATTTTCTTCTAGGATTTTTATGGATTCATGAGTCACATTTAAGTCTTTTATCCATTTTGAGTTTATTCTTGTGTATGGTGTAAGTTGATGGTCTAGTTTCATTTTTTTGCATGTAGCTGTCCAATTTTCCCAACACCATTTATTAAAGAGGCTGTCTTTACTCCATTGTATGCTCTTGCCACCTTTGTCAAATATTAATTGAGCATAATGTCTTGGGTCAATTTCCGGATTCTCTGTTCTGTTCCACTGGTCTATATGCCTGTTCTTGTGCCAGTACCAGGCTGTTTTGATTACAGCGGCTTTGTAGTATAACCTGATATCCGATATTGTGATCCCACCTACTTTGTCCTTTTTTTTCAAGATTGCTGTGGCTATTCGGGGTCTTTTTTGGTTCCATATGAACTTTTGAAATATTTGTTCTAGTTCTGTGAAATATGTCACTGGTATTTTGATGGAGATTGCATTGAATTTATAGATTGCTTTGGGTAATATGGACATTTTAATGATGTTAATTCTTCCAATCCATGAACAAGGTATGTGCTTCCACTTTTTTATATCTTCATCTATTTATTTTTTCAATGTCCTGTAGTTTTCTGCAAATAGATCCTTTACTTCTTTGGTTAAGTTTATTCCTAGGTATCTTAATTTTTTTGCCGCGATGGTAAATGGAATTGTTTTTTTAGTTTCTCTTTCTGTGAGTTCATCATTGGTGTATAAGAATGCCGTCGATTTCTTGACGTTAATTTTGTATCCTGCTACTTTGCCAAATTCATTTATTAAGTCTAGTAGATTTTTGATGGAGTCTTTAGGGTTTTCTATATATAATATCATGTCATCTGCGAATAATGATAGTTTCACTTCCTCCTTTCCAATTTGGATTCCTTTTATTTTTTTCTTCACTTTTGATTGCTGTGGCTAAGACTTCCAGTACTATGTTAAATAAGAGTGGCGAAAGTGGGCATCCCTGTCTTGTTCCTGTTCTTAAGGGAAATGTTTTTAGTTTTTGCCCATTGAGTATGATGTTGGCTGTAGGTCTTTCATATATGGCCTTTATTATATCAAGATATGATCCCTCTATTCCCAAATTGCTGAGCGTTTTTATCAGAAATGGGTACTGGACTTTGTCGAATGCTTTTTCAGTGTCTATTGATATGATCATGTGGTTTTTATCTTTCATTTTGTTTATGTGGTGTATCACATTTATTGATTTGCGAATATTGAACCAGCCTTGCATCCCTGGGATGAATCCCACTTGGTCATGGTGAATAATTTTTTTGATGTATTGCTGGATCCAATTTGCTAGTATTTTGTTTAGGATTTTGGCATCTACGTTCATCAGGGATATTGGCCTGTAGTTTTCTTTCTTTGTAGTGTCTTTTTCTGGTTTTGGAATTAGGATTATGCTGGCCTCATAAAACGAGTTTGGAAGTCTTCCTTCTTCTTGAATTTTTAGAAATAGTTTGAGGAGAATGGGTGTTAGTTCTTCTTTGAATGTTTGGTAAAACTCCCCCGTGAAGCCATCCGGGCCTGGGCTTTTGTTTGCTGGCAGAGTCTTGATTACATCTTCAATTTCCTTAGCTGTTATTGGTCTGTTCAAGTTTTCTATCTCTTCCCGGTCCAGTTTTGGGAGACTATGTGTTTCTAGAAATTTGTCCATTTCACTTAGATTGTCGAATTTGTTGCCATATAAATGTTCATAGTATTTGCTAATGATCCTTTGTATTTCTGTGGTGTCAGTGGTTACTTCTCCTCTTTCATTTCTGATTTTGTGTATTTGGGTTCTCTCTCTTTGTTTCTTGGTGAATCTAGCTAAGGGTCCATCAATCTTGTTTATCTTTTCAAAAAACCAGCTCTTTGTTTCATTGATCCTTTGAATTGTTTTTCTGGTCTCTATGTCATTTATTTCTGCTCTGATCTTTACTATTTCCTTCCTTCTACTTGCTCTGGGGTTTTCTTTTTGTTTGCTTTCTAGTTCTTTAAGTTGTGAGGTTAGATAGTCTATTAGAAATTTTTCTTCTTTCTTGAGGTAGGCCTGTAGTGCTATGAACTTCCCTCTCAGAACTGCTTTCGCTGCATCCCATAGATTTTGTGTTGTTGTGTGTTCATTTTCATTGGTTTCCAGGAAGTTTTTAATTTCTTCCTTGTTCTCCTCAGTAACCCATTCATTGTTTAATAACATGCTATTTAGCCTCAATGTGTTCATATGTCTTTGCATGTTCTTGTTGCAATTGATTTCTAGTTTCATGCCATTGTGATCTGAAAAGATGTTTGATATGATTTTAATCTTCTTGAACTTGTAGAGACTTCATTTGTGTCCTAACATGTAGTCTATCTTTGAGAATGCCCCATGTGCACTTGAGAAGAATGTGAATTCTGTAGTTTTGGGGTGTAATTCTCTGTAAATATCTATTAAATCCATTTGGTCTAGTGCTTCATTTAGAGTCTCTGTGTCCTTGTTAATTTTTTGTCTAGAGGATCTATCCAGTGATGTCAGTGGGGTGTTGAAGTCCCCTGCTATGATTGTATTGCTGTCAATTTCTCCTTTGAAGTCCTCCAGAAGATTTTTAATATATTTTGGTGCTCCTATATTTGGTGCATATATGTTTACCAAAGTTATATCTTCCTGTTGGATAGATCCTTTCAATATTATGTAGTGACCTTCTTTGTCTCTAGTTATGGCTTTCATTTTGAAATCTATTTTATCAGATATGAGTATTGCTACCCCAGCTTTTTTTTCATTTCCATTTGCTTGGAAGATTTTTTTCCATCCCTTCACTTTCAGCCTATGTGAGTCTTTTGTTGTGAGGTGGGTCTCTTGTAAACAACATATATATGGGTCATGCTTTCTTATCCAATCCGATACTGTGTCTTTTTATAGTAGCATTCAATCCATTTACATTTAAGGTGATTATTGATATGTACTTATTTATTGCCATTTTTGTTTAGTGTGGTTCTACTTTCCTTCCTTTTTCTTCTACTAATTACAGCAGTCCTTTTAACATTTCTTGCAGTGCCTGTTTGGTGCTAATGTATTTCCTCAGCCTTTTTTTTGTCTGAGAAGCTCTTTATTTGACCTTCTATTTTGAATGACAGCCTTGCTGCATAGAGTAGTCTTGGATTCAGATCCCTGTTTTTCATGACCTTGATTACTTCATGCCATTCCCTTCTGACCTGTAGTGTTTCTGTGGAGAAGTCAGATGATAGCCTTATGAGGGTTCCTTTGTAGGTAACCTGTTGCTTAGTTCTTGCTGCCTTTAGGATTCTCTCTTTGTCTTTAATTTTTGGCATTTTAATTACTATGTGTCTTGGTGTGGGCCTGTTTGGGTTCTTCTTACTTGGGACTCTCTGTGCTTCTTGAACTTGAATGCCTTCTTTCTTCACCAAATTAGGGAAGTTTTCTGTCACTATTTCTTCAAATATATTCTCTAACCCTTGCTCATTTTCTTCTCCTTCAGGGACTCCAGTGATGCGAATATTATTACGTTTCCAGTTGTCCTACAGTTCTCTTAAGCTGTCTTCCTGTTTTTTCATTGTTTTTTCCTTTTGGTTTTCTGATTGGTTGATTTTTTCTACCCTGTCTTCTAATTCACTGATTCGGTCCTCAGCTTCCTCTACTCTGCTGTTTAGTCCTTCCAATGTGTTCTTCATTTCTGCTATGTCATTCTTCATTTCTTCTTGCTGCTTCTTCATTTCCACTTGGTTGGTTTTCAGTATTTCTATGTCTTTGCTCATAGTGTTGATGTCTTTACTCAAGGTTTTGATGTCCTTACTCATGCTGTTGAGCTTCCTCAAGATCATGGCTCTGAATTCTAGCTCTGTTAACTTGCTTAACTCCGTTTCATTGATCTCATCTTCGGTAGAGGTCTCTTGTTCTTTCATTTGGGATCTGTTTCTTTGTTTCACCATTTTGGCTATCTCAGTGGTTTTTGGAGCCTGCCAAATTTTCCTGTGGATGTTGGTGTTCTGCTGTTTGTGGCTCCCTCTACTGGGTTTGGATGAGCATGGGAGGACCCACGTTAAACACCACCATGGAGTCTTACTTTCCAGGGTATATTTGCAAGCCCAGCCAAGGTTAAGTTATCCTCTAGCTTTTTGCCTAGAGGCTATTAGTTGTGGTTGCTTGAAGAGCCTTGGGTTTTCAGTTGAGTGAAAACCTCCCTCAGGTGTTCAGTGTGAGGAGATTTCCAGAGGGTAGGGCAGATGCTAGTAGTTAATGAGCCTCAGTTTGCATTTCAATGGCCCACTAGGGTGTGGCTGGATCTTCGAGGGAGGGGCTGCTGCCTCTCCCCAGAGCCCTGGGATGGAGTAAGATGGCCAGGCCACAGTCCGGCGTGGCCACAACTCAGCAAAAGCTCTGAGCGCCCTCCAAATCCCGAGTGTCCCCACACAGTTCCAGTCCAGTCTGCCCTCCCTCTTCCAGAGCCCAGGTGACTGGCTGTGGCTATTTTAGCGCTCTGTCCCAGCTCTGCGCTGTGGAGCAGGCTCGGGCTTTAACCCCGAGGGCGGGCACTGCTCACAGCTGTCCGTGGGCTCCCAGCCCCCCTCTCGCGCCTCCGCAATCCTACCAGGATTGAGTCAGTGTCCCTGGTTGTATGGTCCTCGCAAGCTGCTTTTCTGTTGCTTTTCCCCGATGATTTGTCTTTATTTTAGTTGTAATTCCAGTTTGGTCCTGGGAGATGGTCTGTGTAGCTTCCATTCACTCCGCCGCCATTTTGGAATCCTTCAACAATAACATTTTAAAACACTTCTTCTCCCTGTTCTTTACCACCACATCACTGGCTCCCAATGAAATCACTGTAGATTGCAGCTGAAATTGTTACTAGGTTCAAATTTTAATTAATGGAAATTTAATTAAAGGGAAATTCAAAATTAACAGAGGAGACAAAAACAAAGAAACTACAGGAATTTGAAGTTTTTGACACCGAGATCTACAGTAAACAGTAAATGCGACCCAACTCTTAGCCAGATTAATGTAAAACCCATGCTAAAGCTTATTTACGTTAGTCCCCTGTTACCTACTGTATTCTATCTGGATTTAAACAAAAAATTACAAGGTGTGCTAAAAGCCAAGAATAAAAACAGTCTGAAGACACAAAGCAAGCATTCAAGCCAGACTCAAATATAGTACAGATTTTGAAATTATCAGACAGGAAATTAATAATCATCATGGTCAGCATAATTAAAACGGGTGAAAAAGTTGACACATGCAAGAACACCTGGATAATGTTAGCAGAGATATGGAAACTCTAAAAGAATTTTTAAAAATGCTAATGACTTTACAAGAAAAAACCACTATAGATTGATATCTCTTGTGAACATAGATGCAAATATCCTAATATAAATTATTAGCAAATTGAATCCAAAAAATGTATTAAAAATTATATGCCATGACCAAATGGGATTTATGCCTGGTATGCAAAATTGGTTCAACATTTAAAAACCAATTAATGTAATCCATCACATCAACAGACTGAAAACAAAAAAATCCCATAATTATATCAGTAGATGCAGATGCATTTGATAAAATCCAACACCAATTTATGATTAAAAAAAAAAAAACCTCTCAGTAAACTACAAATAGAGGAAAACTTCTCCATCTAATAAAGAGTATGAATAAAAAATTTACAGCTAGCATCATACTTTAATAGTTAGAGACTCAAAACTTTCACATTAAGACTATGTACAAGGCAAAGATGTCCCCCTTCATGACTCCTTTTTAACATACTGAAAACATACTGAAAACTCTCCCTAATGCAATAGGGCAAGAAAAGGAAATGAAAGGTATACAGATTGGGAATGAAGAAATACACTCATCTTTGTTCACAGATGACATGATTGTTTATGTAGAAAATTTGAAAGAATCAACAATGAAACTTCTGGAACAAATGAGTGGTTATAGCAAGGTTGTAGGATTACAAGGTTGATATACAAAAGTTAATCACATTCTTGTATATCAGCAATGAACAAGTGGAATTTGAAATGAACAACACAATACCATTTAAGTTAGCATCCCCACAGATGGAATACTTAGGTAAAAATTGAACAAAATATGTACAAAATCTATATAAAAAAAACTATAACACTTCAATGAACAAAATCAAAGAATTAACTAAATGAGAGAAATTCCATGTTCGTGGATAAAAAGATTCAATACTGTAAAGATATCAGTTCTTCCCCCACTTGATCTGTAGATTCAGTATAATCCCAATCAAAATCTATATTGACAAACTGAATCTAACATTTATGTGGACAGGCAAAAGACTCAAAATAGTCAACACAATATTGAAGGAGAAGAGTAAAGCTGGGAGACTCATACTACTCCACTTGAAGACTCACAATAAAGCTACATAGTATTGGCAAAAGAATAGACATAGAGATCAAAAGAACAGAATAGAGAGAGCCCAGATGTGGAACCACACAAATATAGTCAATTGACAGCGGTGCAGAGGCAATTCAGTGGAGAAAAGATAGTCTTTTCAACAAATGATGTTGCTGGGACAATTGTATGCCTGGTTACTTTCAGAGGGCTGTCACAACAAAGTACCACAAACTTGGCGACTTAAACAGTAGACATTTATTTTCTCACAGATCTAGAGGTCAGAAGTCCTAAATCAAGGTGCCAGTGGTGTCGATTCCTTCTGGAGGCTCTAAATAAGAATCTGTTCCATTCCTCTCTCCAGTCTTCTAGTGGTTGCCAATAATCCCTCGTAGTTCTTGGTTTATAGATACAGCATTTCAGTCTCTGCCCCCATCTTCAAATGGTGCTCTACTCTGAGTCTCTGTGTGTCCTCTTCTCTTCTCTTCATATAAAGATACCAGTCACTGGATTGGGGTTCACCCCTGACCCAAGATGATTTCATCCTGAGGTCCTTATCTTAATTTTATCTGCAAAGATCCCATTTTAAAATATGATCAGATTCTATCGTTACAGATACACATGGGGGGGAGGGGAATAGTAATTAGAAATGCAAAATTATAAAACTTCTAGAAGAAAACATAGGAGGACATCTAGGTGACCTTGAGTTTGGTGACAAGTTATCAGATAAAATACCAAAAGTATGATCCGTGAATAAGAAAAGATGGATAAATCGAATTTATTAAAATTAAAAACCTTTGTTCTGTGACAGACAATGGGAAGAGAATACAGAGACAAGCCACAGATTGTAAAGAGTATTTATAAAACACATATCTGATATTAGACCTTGGCTTAGTTATTTTGGGATTCTGTAAGAAAACAGAAACCTATTTCTCACAATACTGAAGCCTGGAAGTCCAAGATTAGGGTGCCAGCATGGCTGGGCCAGGGTTCTCTTCTAAGTTACAGACTTCTCACCTGGTGGAAGGGATTAGGAATCTTTGCAGATATTTTATAAAAATGTTAATTCCATTCATGAGGGTTCCACCCTCATGACTAGATTGCCTCCCAAAGGCCACACCTAGTAAGACCATAACATGTGGAGGTTAGGATCTTAATGTATGAATTAGGGATATAAATATTCAAACCATAGCAGACCTGTATCCAAATTATTCAAAAAAGAAGCAAGAAAGAAAACAAAAAACTTGATTAAAAAACAGGCAAAAAAATATGTGGTACATATACAATATTACTCGACCATAAAAAAGAATGCAATCTTACCATCTGCAACAACATGGATGGACCTAGAGGGTATTATGCTAAGTGAAATCAGTCAGTCAAAGAGAGACAAATACCATATGATTTCACTTATATGTGGAATCCAATGAACAAAACAAATGAACAAAACAGAAACAGAGTCATAGATACAGGGAACAAACTGATGGTTGCCAGAGGGGAGAGGGGTTGGGAGACTGGGTGAAAAAGGTGAGGGGATTGAGAAGTACAGATTGCTAATTAGATTATAGTCATGTGGATGTATAGTACAGCATAGGAAATATAGTCAATAATAGTATAATTACTATGTATGGTGCCAGGTGGGTACTTGAATTATCAAAGGAGGAGTCACTTTGTAAATTACATAATTGTCTATCCATTACGCTGTACACCTGAAATTAATATAAAATAATAGTGGATATCAACTGTAACAGAAAAACTTTAAACCAAATAAATAAGTAATTTAAAAACAGGCCAAAAAAAAAATCTGGACAACTCACCAAAAAAAAAAAAAAAAAAAAAGTATACAAATGACAAATAAACACATGAAAAGATGCACAAAATCTTTTGTCATTAGGAAATTGCAAACTAAAACAATAATGAGATTCTACTATATACCTATTAGAATAGCTAATTTAAAAAATTACAATACCAAATGCTGGTGAGAATGTGGACAAACACGGAAACTCTCATTCATTGCTGATAGGAATGAAAAATGGTACAGCCACTTTAAATGACAGTTTAAACATGCTCTTACCATATGATCCAGCAACTGTGCTCTTAGGTATTTACCAACTGATTTGAAAACTTATATTGGTGCAAAAAAACCTACATCCAAATGTTTATAGCAGCCTTATTAATAATCACCATGTTTGTACCGGGACTGAAAATGTAGCCGCATAAGTGGAGAGCAGGGACATACAGAAGAAAGAAGCCACCATTCCAGTCCGGTAATTAATAGAGTTTATTAAGGGAGGCTTGTCTTGGGTGGCTGAAGATGGAATGGATCCTCAAGCTGTTTTGCAGGCACCAGAGAATCAGATTGGGGAAGGAGAGGGATAGTTATGTGTACAAGTATGTGCCTGCTACCAGGTACAGGAAATTACTTTACATGCTTGGCCAGCTCAGGACAACCAGAATGTTTTCCCGACCAAGCTTATACCAGGAGACAGTGGAGGAGTGCTGGTTTGTGTCAAAATACATGGCGATTAAGATCAAAACAGTCTGCAAGAGAGTTTCATGATAAACATTGTTCCTTCTGGCTGGGTCCAGCTTGTGGGTCAGTCAGCAGTAACACCATGGAGCAGTCTTTCCTTCACACTCCACCCCTCCTGACCAGCTCCTACAAACTCACCTGCCCCTCTCTCTTGCCAGGTCCCCTGAGCAGTCAGCAAAGGGCTTCAATAGCAGGGAGATAGCTTGCTTGGTTGCCAAATGACTTCATAGGCGACATAATCCACAGCAAAAATATAAACACGTGCAAGAAAAAAGACCAATTAAGAGAAGCAGATCCAAACATTAGTGATATATATATATATTTTTACCATGTCCTCAGAGACCCAAACCAGTGTGTCAGTAGTCACCTTGGCTTGGGATTGGGTCACTTAATGTATTTACTTGGGTTTTCATGTGTTAACAAAGAAGAAATATGAGTAGATCCATCTGGTATAAAAACAATATTTAGTTTGGATGATGTCTCCCTTGTGAGGCTGTGATGATATCTAAGGCCATCCTATTTTGTAGGACAGCTTTTCTCATTATGGACATTTCAGTGTTTAACAAGGGCAAGGGCTTCTATGTATATGATTACATCTTCCAAGAATGAAGCCATGTGAAGAAGATGTTTCCATCCGATTCCCTGTCTATAGTTAAATACCACAGAAACGGCAGTCTGAGGTTGGGAAAACAAGTATTTAGTAGGGACTTAAATGGGGAGATTTTATCCTTCTGTGAGAATTACACTTGTAGCCTGGTCTTCAGATCTCAGTGGGGCCACAGACTTAGGAACCTGGACGGGCTGTGTAAACCATATTATGTTGGCGAGGGGAGGTGCACAATTGAGCATAAGGAGTTGAATAGACAGGGAATATGCTAGACTAGGACCCCTACCTTCTGCCCTCTTTCAGTGGTGAACATCCAAGTCTATGTATCTCATGTTTCCACAGGTCCTGATTGCATTAGAATGACAGGATCTCACTGGAGACTGACCATTTCCTTTCCATCCATGGGCGTGAAGTAACTGACCCATCCTGTCAGGATGTCCCATTGTAGATTCCAGTAAGCAGTCCCCATTCCAGAGACAGCAGGGCTTGGTGCCCTAAATAGCACAGATCATTCATCCAATGCAAGTGTCGGGACTCTTGCTGTGTCCTGTGTTTTCCATGCCTTTACGGTATCGAGTGTCTCAGCCTGAGTTCCTACTCTGGCATCTGGGGCAATAGGTCCTATGGACTGGTTATTTAAATGTGTACATGTCTGAGAAAGCACTTTTGTCTGCCTGGCCACAGCAGGTTTTTCAGTTAGTAATTCTATCTGTTGTTAGGGATACCATATTTCTGTTCCACCAACTCAACTACCTGCGAGTTATGTGAGACGTAGAATCTCCATTTAATACCATGTTCTTTCGCCCATTCCTGTGCATCATGCCCTTTGAAATGTGACCCCCAGGGGTACCCATACATAGTACTTACCTTTTCTAGTCCCTTTGATCAGCGGCCTAGGTGGAAAGGCTTGAGTTAAACCAGAGGCAGTGTCACACACACTAGAGCACATTTGGAGTCTTTACTCAAGGGAAGAGGGCTTATGTCAAGTTGCCAGCCCCTTACAAGTTGGAGGCTTCAGTGGATGGTGGATGGCCCCGGATTCCCATGGCAGTTGTCTAGGGCATTGTTTGGAACAGATAGGACAGGACGCAACTGCATTAACCAGATCATGGAATTTTAAAGGCAGCCCTGCCTCCTTAGATATGCACCATCCCACTCACACACTCTGGTGCCCACTCTTCCCAATCGGTCATGTCAACTGCCAGGTCACTTGCTAAAACACATATATTTGCAAAGCATGTACTTTCTGGTTACCCTGGGGGTGTGGATATCCTCTGAGTAAGGTCACGGAAAACAATGAGATCTGCCTCTCTCGGGCTCTTGTAGTCAGCCTAAATATTTTCCCATACCTCTTGTCCCCATAAAAGTTTATTCATAATCATCCACTCCTTTGTCTCCCATCGCCCAAGCCACAGAGTCACTCCCTTTAACACAGTCCATGGTCAGTATACAAAACCAACAACCAGTGTTCATGTGTAAGGACTAATCAGACAGTTCTTAATACAGCCCACTGGCTACTGTGCTGTGTCCCCG
Organism: Tadarida brasiliensis; assembly: GCA_030848825.1. Taxonomy (NCBI): domain Eukaryota; kingdom Metazoa; phylum Chordata; class Mammalia; order Chiroptera; family Molossidae; genus Tadarida; species Tadarida brasiliensis. Next base: position 70,498,623 of record CM061260.1, read on the forward strand.
TTTCCATGCAGATAGCATCAGTAGACGGTTAGATGGCAGCTGGCATCCAGGCAGACAGAGCCATCAATGTACCAGGATCCAGCAGAATTCACCCTGTTCCCTCCTTGCAGGTTGAAGGGGCAGACACAGGGATGGGAGCAGTAGCATTTGGAGGATCTACATATTCAACAGGACCTAGCAGTTGCTGCATCTCTAAAGATAAAGGCATGGCGTTTAGTCTGTGTAAGAGGCTGAGCCATGGCAGAGGCAGGTTGGTAGGACTTGTCCATCCAGCCCTTGATGGGAAGGCAACTTCTTACTGTGACCGGCTCTCTCTGGGAACTGGCTCCACCTGCAGGAGTGCTGTATACACTGCCACAGTTGCTGTTCTATCGGGATATATCTGTTCTCTTCCCCTTTCCATAGCTGGGACAGGAAACCAAGGGGCACTATCTTCTTTAGCTGTGTTTGCCATAATGTGTCCTTCTGGAGTAACCAATGGTAACCCATGTGTGAGATTCCAAGGGCTTTGATCTGCTTGACCAGTTTTTTCATTTTCTTGGAGGTGACATGGTGTTCTGTTCCTCAGTCCCATACATGTCTCTTTCTTCTACTAAAGGGTATAAGGGATGCAGGTATTGTGATAAATCAGGTATAAATGTTCATGAGCATCCCCAGATCCCACAGGAGCCTGCACCTTTTTCACAATTTTTGGTATGAAGTAGGCTCAAATTTATCTATGACAGCCTCAGAAACAACACGGATCTTACCCAATGGTACTCCCAAGAACTTTACTGCAGGGCCTGAACCTTGGATTTTTCTTAGGAGTCACTGCTCATCTCCTCTCTTGCAGGTGGTCCTGCAAGGCCTGCAGAGTTTTCTGCAAAGAAGGCAAATCTTCACAGGTTAACATTAAGGCAAATTGATCTTGGGACCCAACAGCTGGGGGTATGTTAAAAAAAAAAAAAAAAAAAAAAGGCTAATGCGTGACATGTTCATAGGACAATAGCTAAATTATCTAATATAGTAGCGATATTAGACACAGCCACATGGATAAGGGGCACTACCTTATTGAGCTCTTTATAGTTTATTATCATTCTTCAAGAAACCTCTGGCTTTTCTTACTGGCCACACTGGGCTGTTAAAGGCACTGTGTGTAACTGGCCACACTTAGGGGAGCACGTGGATCCTTTTCCCTATTTTCTTATGTGCTCCAGGTCACCGACCATGTTTAACGGTCACCACTTTCCCCGGTGGTGGCAAACAACTGGATCCCAATTGGCATTGCCTCTTTGATTTGATTACTTGTAGTCATACGCAGAATTCCCAAATAGAGGTTTATCAAGTCTGGCCTTGCAAAGCATCGATGCCCAGTATGCTTTCCGGGATCGGGGAGATGAAGACCTCATACTCCCAAGGGGAGAGCGTGGCCAATTTGCAGAACCAGGACAATTTTCTGACCATGACACGCTGGCTTCCATAGTCGTCTACAGCACTGAGGGAGTCAGAGAATTTCCAAGTTTTTCCACACACATTCAGCACCAGTGTCAACCCACGCAGTTACCCTGTGTTTGTTTCTGGGGGACCAGTGGATGGTGAGTTCCACATGAGGCCTCTGATTGCCCACTGTGGTCCTCACCTGAGGAGAGAACGAAACACTCAACCAAAGTAAAATGAAATCTCAGAGGGCTCCCCTAAATGTGTTGGGATGTCTTCTGGGGGAGCCAAGGGTATTGCGCAGAACTCTTGTTCTGGTTTCAAAGCTTTCCCTAATCCCACCAGCACTGCATTAGGCTGGCAATCAATCTTTTCTTTTGAGGTGCCCGAGGCAACCAGATCGTGCCACATTTGCTTTCAAGTTCTTCTCACAGGCCCTTTCTTCCCTGCTGCTCTCATCGCCCCCTTTTCTTTCACTTTGTCTGCGTTCCAAGTCCTCCCCATGGCTCAGATGCACTCTGGAGACTGCTGAGTTTCTCCTAGATCTGCCTCCAATTTCCTAACCCTGGCTTCTGCCCTCTAGCTGGGCGCGGGTAGCCAGTCAAACCACCCAGAACAGGGGCTGGCCCACAGCTGCGACCATGTGCTTTCCTTTCGTGCTGCGGTGTGCAATGTGTAGTTCTGCAAACAAATACGTGAGGCTAGCTGGTGTTTTGGGGTGTTCCTGTACTCTCACTGTGGTCCACACACATCTAACATACGGGCCGCCCCTCCGCACATAGAAGTAGATGGCCAACCCAGGATTTCCCCCACAGATGCCTCTTTCCCAAGGCCCATTTCTTCAGTCATCCTGCTGCTTACCAATTGTTAGGAGACACAAACCCAGGGAAAGGTCCCCGAACTGAAAATCTACCTCATAAGCAGAGGGAAGGGAAAGACCGAACAAAGAGGCTGGCCACTCCAGTCTGGTAATTAATAGAGGGAAACTTACTTACGACGCACATCTTGGGTGGCTCCCAGATGAAATGGATCCTCAAGATGCTAAGCAAACACCAGGGAATTATATGGGAGGAGGGGAGGTAATAGTAAGCAACTGCTGCCAGGTACGGGAAATTGCTTTACATGCATGACCAGGTCAGACCAACCGGACTGTTTTCTGGATCCAGCCTGAACCAACAGCTCAGAGAGGGGTGCTGGTGTGTGTTAGAACACAAGTGATTAATGTAAACACAGTTTTCAAAGGAGTTCCTTCTAACCTGGGTTCAGCCTGTGAGTCAGACTGCCATGGAGCGGTCTCTCCTCCACACACCGAAGACTGAAAGCAACCAAGATGCTGTCAATAGGTGAGTGAGTAAACAAACTGCACATCTGTACAACAGAATATTATTTAGCCATAAAACAAACTGAGCTACGGAACCACACACACACAAAAAAACCCATGGATAAACCTTAAATGCATATTGCTAAGTTAAAGAGGTCAGTCTAAAAAGTCTACCTACTGTCTGATTTCAATTATATGCCATTCTGGAAAGGTAAAAATATAGAGACAGTAAAAATATCAGTAGTAGCCAGGGGTTCAGCGGTAAGGGGTTGGGTTGAGAAGGTAAGCCACAGGGAAATGGAACAATTTTGTATGATACTGTAATGGTCAATAAGTGACATTATGCATTTGTCAAAATGTATACAGTTTTGCAACACATAAAGTGAACTTTAGTTATACAAAAAACAAACAAACAAAAAAAACCACCTCATTTTAAGAAACTGGGGATCCCAAGGAGTGAAGATTGCAACTTGAAAATCTAAGCATATTACAAATGTATCCTATGGAAACACAAAAGTCGACATTTATAGGATGCAATTAAAATGGCATTTTACCTCTATGGTCTTCCTCACCCAAATCCATAACCTTAGTCTAATCATGAAACAAACAAATAAACATCAAATTTTGATAGAGTTGACCAGTGCCTCTTAAAATAGTCACAGTCACCCAGCTGGTGTGGCTCAGTGGTTGAGCATTGACCCATGCACCAAGAGGTCACCGGTTCGATTCCTGGTCAGGGCACATGACCAGGTTGTGGGCTAAATCCCCAGTGGGGAACATGTAAGAGGCGGCCAATCGGTGTTCTCTCTCATTGAAGTTTCTCTCTCTCTCTCTCTGTCTCCATTCCTCTATGTCTAAAAAATCAATAAAGAAAAAAAAATAAATAAAATAGTTACAGTCATCAATAACAGGGAAATTCTGAGAAACTGTAACAGTCAAGAAGAGCCTAAGGAGACATGTCAAATAAATGTAATGTGGTATCCTGGAAGGGATCCTTAAACGGAAAAAGATATTAGGCAAAAACTCAGAAAATCTCAAACTGTGGGTTTCAGTTATGAATGATAAATTTGATTTATTATTATAACAAATGTACTATCCTAATGTAAGATGTTGATAATTGGGAAAACTGGGTAAGGGGGTATATAAGAACTCTGTATTATTTTCTCAATTTTTCTGTAAGCCTATAACTTTTTTAAAAATAAGACTTTTAAAGAAATTATTTATGTTTCAATAAACAAATAGAAAATAAAAATTTTGAAATTTCATTTGCTATATCCTCCCCAAATAAAAAGAAATAAATGCATAAAAATAAATCTATTGAAATAGAAGTAAGACCTCTCCACCAAGATCTGCAAAATACATCTGAAAAAAAAAACATTTTTAAGGCTTAAATAAGTGGCAAGCTATATTGTATATAGATAGGAAAAAAAATTTAAATGTCAGTTCTTTCCAAACTAATTTTTAGTCAATAAAAATTGAATAAAACTTTAAGCAGCTTTTAAAAAAGAATTCTCAAATTGACAAGCTAAATCTTAAAAAACCAAGGTAATAAACTGAATATTTACTCTCTAGACAAAAGACTAAAGTAATAAAATGTGATGTTGATTCAAGGATAAGAAAAATAGATTAAAACAATGAAATAACAAGTCAGAAATAGACCTGCATAGATGTGGTCATCTGACATACATGACAAATGAAAGACAGAACGTAGGATTGGGAAGAAGGTGCTCTTTCCAATAAATGACAATGTGTAAACTGGATACCTATGTGGAAAATTGCATATTGACCCCCATGTAAGACCAGAGACAAAAATCTATTTCAAATGCATGAAAGACCTAAATGTGAAAGACAAAACACAGCTTTAAAAATAATATTTTGCAGAACACATGTTTGGCTGGAGTAGCCCATGATTACATAAATAGGATACACACCAACAATTATTTGGTGCCTTGTTCCTTTCTCAGGAATATGAAATGATACTCAGAAGTGAAAAATTGGCCTATTTTAAGATTCAATAGCTTCAGTCCTTCTAAAGATACATCTTCAGAAGTAAAAAGGCAACCCACAGAATGAGAGAAAAATATTCACTATGCAAATATATGATTAAAGACTTGCAGTCTAATACATATATTTCCACAAATCAAAAGACAGGGAACTCAATAGAAAACTAAGCATCATACATGACTATGCATATCCCAAAAGAGAATGTTTAAATGGTCAATAAAGAAATTTAAGATGCTCAACTGCTGCAGTCATTAAGGAACTGCAAACTAAAACCTGAACCACACATGCTCCAGAATGTCTAACATAAAGACAATACCAAGTTTGGTGAGGTTGTGTAGAAAACACAATTCACATATACTCTGATGGGAGTGTCAATTGGAAAGCGCTTTAACTGTATAATAAAGCTGAACTTAGTCAAAACCAAGAAATCACCCAAATGCAAATGATAAATAAATTATGGTATTCACACAATGGAATATTATACAGCAGCGAGTTCCAACCCTTTCCACCTCGTGGCACACCCTAACTAATTACTAAAATTCTGTAGCACACCAAAAATATGCTTTTTGCCTATCTGTCAAACATAAATAAATAGGTATGATTTTTACTCATTCACACTGGACGGTTATTATTGTGTTGGCTGTTGTTGTTTTTTTATTTGACAATCTAAGGGAAAAAAGGTCAGTGCCCCTGACTAAATAGGTATGGCATGTTTTAAAAAATCTTAGTGCACACCAGTTGAAAATTGCTGTTATGCAGCAATAACATTTAATTAACTACATCTACCTTCCACAATATGGATAAAGTTCATCAGTATATTACTGAGCCTTGAAACCAGACACAATTTCTATAATTGTGCTTATCATACCCCTTCATCATTATTTGTTCACTTGTTTGCCCCCCTCTCCCCACTAGAGGCTGAGTTATTGAATACCAGAACCAGTCTTCTCCTTTTTGCATTTGATATGCTGAAGTAAATTAAGGAGAAGTAACATGAACACACTGGTTTCCTCTACCTGCCAGCCACACTCCTTTTGTCCTCAGCATGTCATGCCTCATTCAACTTTTGATGAAACCATCTGATTGAATTCAAATGATACTTCCCCCAGGAAAAACCCCTTAACTAGAAGTCATCATGATTTTTCTCTCTGCTGAATTCCTATACAACATTTGTTATTGCCTTTACCATGGACCAAACTACTTTTATTTTATTTTATTTTATTTTTATCCTCACCCGAGGACATTTTTGCATTTGTCTTCAGATAGAGCAGGAGAGAGAGACATCAATGTGAGAGAGACACATCGACTGGTCACCACCCACACAACCCCAACTGGGGCCAGGGACAAACTGCATCCGAGGTATGTGCCCTTAGCGGGAACTGAACCCGCTGAGCCAAACCGGCCAGGGCCCAAACTGCTTTTAGATGATTTTGAGTTAAACATCTTTAATCAAATAATTTTAAATGACCAGAAAAATTACAGGATTTGAATATTTGTTAAATCCTTCATGTGTCTCAAGAGTACCTCAGTTTATAATGATAAGCAAACCCACAAAGGAAATAACTAATTCGACACCATCAAAATTAAAAAAACAACAAAAAAACTTCTTAATGACCACAAATAGCCTCAAAACAAGTCAGATTCACACTTGAAAGACAAATGGACTGCAAGAAATAGTGCAAAACTAAGTAACTAACCAGCAAAGAGCTCATTTGCTTCCAGCAGGTTTGTGGTCTGCTCTCCAGTTTGAGCTGCTTGGGCGCACTTCAGAAGCAGACTTATTTCCTTTCTTTCATCCTCTGTTTTCTAAGTCACTGTTGCAGTTATGCTCAACTTAAGCTGTTTGCTAGTTGCCAACAACTTGGATAGCTACATCGATGACACACAGAGCCAAGCATACTGTTCTGGTTACCCAACTATATAAAAGTCAAAAAGACTCTGTAGCCTGGTATTTATTCACCATTGATTCCCAAACGAATGCATTTGACAGAAAAAAAATGAAGAGTTACCTGATCCTTGTACCAAGATGGGAAGCATGAGGAGCTGGAGAATGGGATAGAGTGGAGAGCCCATGAAATTTGATAATAAAATCTTCATTAAAACTTGGAATATTTTCTTTTCTAACTGAACTCCAGCACTGAAATGGAATTTTCAGGTCTGTGGTAATTTTCCAAAATGGTATTCATTAACCACCTGCTCGGAAAGTCTGTTAAAATTTCTTCCCCCTTGGTGTTGAACTTCCTTGTTTACCTAACCTACAATGCTATTCAAAAGCTTAGGTCTTTGCATATAATTTTCTTAAACATATCTGCTTGCTATTTTGTAGCTGTCACATTACTAATACGCAGACCCTGACACCTTACCTGCTGACCTGAAAGAAATTTAATTAGCTTTTTTGGGGGGAGTGTTACTAACCATTCCCAGTCTTTTATGTCCTGTTATTTACGTACATAATAGATATGAAACCAGTGTATCCACAGTGAGCAAGATTGAGTGATAAGACTGTTCTACACACGGGTATGCTAAGTTTCTAAAAATCATTTCTCTCGGCATCTCAATTCCTACAATCTACCTCCTAAACACCTGAAGTAAAAAATTAAAAAATAATTTTCCTGTAAAGTGAAAAATATTTAAAACAGACAGAGATTGCTTTCATTGTATAAACTCCTCTCTCTACATAGTACTTTAAACAGAGAGAAAGCCCTCCTTGCCTGGTGCTTTTGATTTCTGTTTTTCTCCTTTAAATTCCAACCCAGCCACGTGCCTATTGGCCTTTCGTGCACAGGAACTCATACCAGCCTTCCCAGAATGTCTGCCTCCTGCTGAGATCCTGAAAAAGCAGTGCTCGTTCACTGCTAGTTCACAGCGTACTTGAACATGAACAATCCGTTTGAAAGTGAAGATGTTTTTCCTCCTGCACTTCAGTTAGTGCTGATTTAATCATTACTGTCTTCTGGACTGTATGTTCTGTCTTGCAAGTTAGGGTAATGATCTTTATCCAGAATCTCTTAGAATTACACTTAATTAGCCAAACAGACCAGGGGTGGGGATTGAAGCCCGGGCTAGGACTTGGAGCAAATACTGTCCTCAGCAAATTTCACTTGGGCTTGCCTTCTTTGGAGTAAGATCATTAACCAGCTTATATTTCACAGTCACATACCCATAATACTCCCCACCCCCTGACACAAACACACACAAAATAATGTGTGCACACACAGGACACATTTTGGATAATAGCGTTCTCTTTTCCCTTTTGTCACTCATAAATCACTATAAAAAATTATCTTTCCCTCTTATAACTTTTCCCTCTGCCTCAGAGGACACAAAGTTCTCCATTGGCGTGGATGGTTGCAGACCAATCCCCCATCCCACACCAGTATCCCTGTGGCTCTAGGTGTTGGAGGTGTTTCTTCCCTGTCTTCCCTTAAAACAAACCTTCCCTCTTATCTAAATGTCAGCCGCTAAGCCCACACTCTAAGCTCGCTACCCATGTGAGAGGAGAGCTGTTGTCTTGGTTAATGAGAAAGACAAAACTCAGTTCCCAAAAGGAAAGGAAACTGATTCTGTGAATCTATTACCTCTGGTGTGGGGAGCCATTCCTGAGACAGAAGAAGGTGTACTGTGAATAAATAGGTATTAGGATTAGGTGCCTAGCCTCTGAGTCCGTGAGTAGCACTGCTGCTATGTTGGGAAACAGAAAATTCAACTGAGGTCAACACCCAGTTTCTGATTCTTTTCTTTCAAGTAATAAAGATGTAAACACAGCATTACAACTTTAAAGAATGACTGGGATTCCAGCACAGTGTTCTAAAGGAAATCATGTCTAAAGCTTTAAAGGAAAGTATGAGAATAATGTCCCACCAAATATAAACTATCAATAATGAAATAGAAATCATAAGAAAGGAATAAAAATTCTAAACTAGAAAGAAAAGAAATATGCATGAGAGGGGCTCAATGACAATTTGAGCAGGTAGGAAATAGAATCAGTAAAGTTGAAAATAGATCAATTCAGATTATCCAGTCTGAGGAACAACAACAAAAAGAATGAAGAAGAATGAGCAGAACCTGACACCTGTGGGACACTATCAGTGTCCCATCATACTCATAATGAGAGTCCCAGAAGGAGAGGGGAGACAGACAGGAGAGTAGAAAGAATATTTGAAGACATAATGGCTGAAGTCACCCCATATTTGATGAAAACCATTAACCTATGTATCCAAGAAGATCAGCAAACCATGTAGAATAAATACAAAAAGATCCACACATAGACACACCATAATTCAACTGTAAAAGACAAAGAAAGAATATTGAAAGCAGCAAGAGAGAGCGGTTCATATGCACAAAAGATTTTCAATAACATTAACTGCTGGTTTTTCACCATAAACCACAGAGGTGAGAAGGCATATTAAAAGAGCCAAAAGAAAACAAATCAACAAAGAATTTCATATTTGGTAAAAACTATTGACCAAAAATGAAGAAAAATTAAACATTCCCAGATTTAAAAAAAAATAAATAAAAATATAAAAAACACAATTTAATAGCACATCTGCCTATAAAAATACTAAAGAGACACATGAAATGATACATGTTATGGACTACAGTTTTGTTCATGTTCCTCCAAAATTAGGTTGAAATCTAATTCCCAATGTGATGATATTTGGAAATGGGAACCTTTGGGAGATAATGAGCCATGAGGGTAAGGCCCTCATAAATCAAATTAGTGCCCTTACAAGAAGCAGCCACAGAAACCTAGGGCACTCTCTGCTTCCAGGATGTGAGGACACAATGAGAAGATAGTTGTCTGCAAACCAGAAAGGGGGTATTCACCAAAACTTGGCCGTGTTGGCACCCTGATCTCAGACTTCCAACCTCTGGAACAGTGAGAAATAAATTTTCTATTGTTTATAAGTCACCCTGTCTGTGGTAATTAGTTATGGCAGCCCGAACTAAGACACTATGAAACAGTAACTGAAATCCACATGAAGAAATAAAGAACATGATAAAGGAAACTATAGAGGTAAATGTTCAAGACAGTATAAATGAGGTATCCTGCCCAGCCAGTGTGGCTCAGTGGATGAGCGCCAACCCGTGCACCAAGAGGTTGCCAGTTCGATTCCCGGTCAGGGCACAAGCCCAGGTTGTGGGCCAAATCTCCAGTGGGGGGCATGCAGGAGGTGACCAATCAATGTTCTCTCTCATCGATGTTTCTATCTCTCTTTCCCTCTCCCTTCCTTTCTCTCTAAAATCAATAAAGAATAAATAAATAAGTAAATAAATGAAAATAAATAAATAATAAATGAGGTATCCTTCTTACTGTTCTTGCATGGTCTCCACTGATACCATGAGAAGCAGCCTGTTTTATAGCTGAATGGTGGTGAATGTCCTGACTTTCATGTGTCCTCCTCTGGTACCATCCCAGTGAGGAGGGTGAGGGGTACACTGTTTGACTGGTGGGAGTGGAAGTCCAGGATCCCACATGGTCTCCTCTGAATCACAGAGTCATGAGGTGCCTCTTTACTGCCTGGTGGGTATAAAAGTCCCAGCTTCCACTAGGCCTTTTGTGATACCATCCTGGTTGGTAAGGGCAGGGGTGGGGTAGAGTTTAGGCACCTTGTGAAGTCTAGGCCTCCCACTCAGCTTTTGCTGGTATGTATATATATATATATATATATATATATATATATATATATATATATACACACACACACACACACACACACATACATACCAGCAAACATATATATATATGTTTGCATGAAGGAAAAGTTTTCCTGTGGTGTTTGGCTGAAGTAAAGCATGTATTGGTAAATGTTTTCTGTCTTTCTAGGCTGCCCCTTTCCTGGTCCTTTGAGAGAACAGGCTTTTATTGGGTCTTCTAAAAATCTGTACTCTTTGGCATTGCCAGGTTACCAGCTTCTACTGTACCCAGTCTGAGATATATGAGGCAAAAAGAAAACTCAGGGAACTCATCAATATGTAGTTACTCAGGTCTCAAGGTCCTTATCTGGTCTCCCTTCATCTGTTAGAGTCTTTTTATGTTTGTTTTATATATAATATCCAGGACTTTGGCTGTATTTACTGGGAGGGATAGGGGGAAAGTATATAGACTCCATCTTCCCAGAAATGGAAATCCCATATAATTCAATTTTTAACAATGAGCAACAGATTTGAGCAGGTACTTCACAAACAAGAATGGTCAATGTGCACATGAAAAGATAGTTGCTCAACATTATCATTCATCAGTTAAATGAAAATTAAATCTACCAATAAAATACCACCAAACATCCAATAGAATCACTAAAATTTTTAAAAATATTGTCAATTCCAAGTATTGGCAAGATTGGTGAGAGTTTAAAATCAGTGCAATCATTTTGGCAGTATCTACTACAGCTGTATTTTGCATGTGCTTTGAACCACTAAATAACACCTAGATATACACCTAAGAGAAATGAATGAATATGTCCATCAGAAGACATACACAAAAATGTTATAGAAGGCTTATTTGTGGTAGCCAAAACTAAAAGCAACTTTAATGTCCATCAACCCCAGAATAGATAAATTATAGTAATAATAAAAAAATTACCTACTGCACAGACATAAAAAAGAAAGAAGAAAACTATGTTGTGAATTAATCTCACAAAATAAGAAGTGAAAGCAGTCAGGCACAAAAAAGTACATACTGTTTAGTCCCGTTTATATAAAATACAAGAATAGGCAAAATATTCAAAACTAATGGAAATCCAAATAATGGTAATTCTGGAGAAAGGTATTAACTGGAAAGAAATATAGGAGATATTCTGGGTTGCTTAAAATACCCTGTATCTTTGTATCGGTTTTAGTTTTATGGGTTGATATGTAGGTGAAAATTAATTGAGTTGGAAACTTAATTTTGTAAGGAATATATCCTAAGAATCCTGAAACACCAATCAGAAGGAATATATGCACCCCTAGGTTCATAGCAGCACTATTTACAATCGCTAAGATCTGGAAACAGCCCAAGTGCCCATCAGCAGATGAGTGGATAAAAAAAGCTGTGTACATTTACACAATGGAATAATGTGCTGCTGTAAAAAAGAAGGATCTCTTACCCTGTGAGACAGTATGGAGGGACCTGGAGAGTATTATGCTAAGCAAAATAAGCCAGTCAGAGAAAGACAGGTATCACGTGATCTAACTTATTTGTGGAACCTAATGAACGTGGAAGTAGGGAACAGACTGATGAACCTCAGAAGGAAGGGAGCAGGAAAATATAAACCAAAGAACTTATATGCATATATGCATAACCAATGGACACAGACAATAGTGTGTTGAAGGTAGGGGGCAGGGGTGGGGGTGGGAGTGGGAAGAAGGGGGTCAATAGGGGAAAAAAAGGAGGGACATCTGTAATACTTTCAACAATAAAGATAAATTAAAAATAAATAAATAAAATAAAATAAAAAGCCTCTATGACAAAACAACAACAAGAACAAACAAACCAAAAACCACATATGAAGGCTATCAATGCTTCCTTGTGAGCCAGGAAGATAATTTAATCAAAGATTTTTTTAGCATTTACTTCTGTCTTTGGTGGGTAGGTTTGCCTTTCACTTTCCCATTCTTTGACTTCTCTGCATATTTTTTCCCTTAGGGATTGAAAAAGCTTTGCAAAGGCTTTGTGTGAATAAAATTATAAAACGGTAACACACAAGCCAAAGAAGTATCCAGATTTCAAAATCATTGTAAAATTTCTCCCAAAATATTTCATGATGAGAGTGGGAATATGAAAACTGGCTCTGTGATAATATCAGTAAGCAACTGCAATTAAAATATCCTTTACATGTTATGCTTTTAAAAAAGAAATGACTCTATCATTATTCCTAAAAAATTCCCCCATAAATGACCCAGCAGTGAAAGTTCACCTGGCCTGTCTTGATTCCATTCTCCTACATGCCCAGAATAGCTTTTTCTCCCCCTAACACAGCAACCTGCGTTTCCACATTTCAAAATCTCTACCATCTTCTCTTCTAATTCAGGAAACTCACTGCTATATTCTTGGAAACCGGTGTCCATGGGCTCTTTGTGAGAAATTCACTGTACCAAAGCTTTAAGTTAACATAGCAATACAATTTCTGGAGGTTCCTTTCACCGTAGTTTATTTGAGAAATATGTAAACACGCCTTAAGTCTTCAAAGGTTGCCTTGGGTTTGCCAGGGGAACGATGCTGGGCAGCACCTCCGAGAACTGGATTTCACCAGCCAGTCAAGTCAGGGGTTATGAACTCAAAGCCAACGAGTGTGGGCCAGGGGGCGGGGCTTGCAGCAAGGCCCTGCCCGCGAGGTTGTGCAGTTGGTGGTGACTGTTTCGGGGTGAACGGAACAGCTAGCCTCCACTTCTCACTCACACACCACAGGATATTCCTCCTGAGGCTTTGGATGGTGAGCCCTTCCCAGGTTCCCCTTATGGAAGTTGCCCTTCCTTCCCCTCGGGTACTTGCTTCTTCAGCCTCCCTTCCGAGCAGAACAAATGTATTCAACTCCAGATCTCCAGATTCAGCCAGCCACTACCTCTTGTAGTTTGCACCTTTCCTGTGGCAGCGAATCAGGGACTTCCTCAAAGATCAACCAGCCTCTCAGTTGGATTATGTGTCCCTTCCCCCCTGCCCTCCCCCCGTAACTTCCTCTATCCGCTGCCCTAACTCTTCACCTGGCTCGCGTTGTTCCTTTGCGTTAACGAAAGGAGAGCACACTGATACACTGATGTGGTGGTGGGTGTCCTCAGGTGCCTGGAGCTGAGCAGGAGCGGAGGCAGCGAGGCCGCATAGGAGGGCAGCAGACCACCCATCCTCAGAGTCTGTGAGTAAGACGCTGCCCAGCTGTGTGGCAGGAGGCTGACTGAGGACATCGACCGACCCCAGTTGTTTATTGTCACAAACCATTAAGCAGGAGCTCGGCAGCTTGTGAAGGTGACTGGGACCCCACAGTGTTCTCTTCAGCATGCTTGTGTCACCTGAATCATGCAAAACGTACTGATGAAGAGGAAAAAAGACTTCCCATTTTGAGGGACTGGGTGAATTGGTACGACTTCCACTCCATGAGAAAGAGAATTCCTCATGCCATTTCTGAGAGGGCAGTCATTCATTAACTCCACACACAAAGGGAATTTAGCCATTATCTAATTTATTGATAAATTAATGTAGAAAACCTATGTGGTAATTTCCAGACAAATCGGTTATTATTATTATTTTTTAATGAGATAGACTCCTAAATGTATCCAAAGTTGTCAAAAGTCAGTTTAAGCTGAAGAAGAATTTTAATTACATGAAAAATGTGTTTAATTCTCACTGCTAGTTCTTCACCCATATCTTTTAAATTATTAAACGAGAGTAATAGTAGCATTTACATGCTAACTTATGGCGAGATCATTTCTTAGGGAAAACGTTTGTTAGGAGAATTTGAAGTAGAGGTTGAAGCAGCCAAACTGAGTGTTTGCCCCATACTCACAGCCAGATAGTGCTTATATATCCTTAAATTTCAAGGGAAAGATTTCAGTAATTTTATTCTTTTCTGAAAGTGATTTATTAGGATTGAATGTATAAAGTCTTATTACAGTTTTCAAATAAACAAGTTTAGAAATGAGAAAAGTGGTTATGGGAATATGAACCCCCACTCTTAGTCTGGAAAACAATAGACTACTTAGTTGTATTAAATTCTGGAAGCATATAGGAATGTGTAACTATGATGCAGAAAATACTTTTTCTTTGGTCAAACCCAGGATGTTTAGTCCTGGAGTAACAGTGGACAAGTTAATAAATGTCCTGTTTGTTGTTACCTAAACTAACAGAAGCAAATATCACCAGTCTATCAGCATGGGCTTCTCCTAGAGCAGTGCTTCTAAATAATGGCTGCTCCTTAGAATCACTGGGAAGCTTTTAAAATTCCCAATGCTCAGCTTCAGCCAGGGGTGCCACCCAGGCACCTATATTGATAGATAGATAGATTGATTGATTTTTATTGATTTTTAGAGAGAGAGGAAGGGAGAGGGGGAGAAAGAGAAACATCTACCAGCTGCCTCCTGCACACCCCCTTCTGGGGATCGAGCCCACAACCCTGGCATGTGCCCTGCCCAGGTATGGAACCAGCAACCTTTCTGTGCACAGGACAATAACCAACTAACTGAGCCACACTGGCCAGGGCAAACTCTCTTAAGTGATTCCAATGTGCAGCTAAGATTAAGAGTCTCTCTTAGAGAGATAGCTGAGCTTGTTCTGCTCTGTCACTTATATTATTATCAAGATCCCCTGGTCTAGCACCAGCTCTTGACATGCTAAAGTGAGGCTCAGAAACTTAGAATTCCTTTGAGGTAAAACACAAATCAAATAAACACAAAAGCAGCCCCTGACATCAGGGAACCAGTAAGTGTAACACTCAGAGCTAGGTCTCAGAATTACTACAAGTCAGTGTGACACTTACAGCTAGTCTATGTTACCCTCCTGTTGGATATAAACAATCTCACAGAGTATCAACATCCAATGATGTCATTCTGAGATCATAACAAAGTGAGACAAAAGAAAGTCACTGTGCAACCCATACAATATCAAATATCTCCTCTGTCTGCTAAAATGAGTGACTGCTGCATCACAGCTTATTCTAGTCTGCCCTCTCCATAGATACGATTTATTGAGATACGCAGTCACATAATTGTCCTTACGTTCTGACAGAACTCAATCTATAGTAACCCCTCACTTCATTAGACCATCTTCAAAATTAGTCAGCCACAGCCCATACCAACATAAGTTCTTTTCAACGTCCTTTTACTGAAACCCGCCTATGGGTTCCCCAGGGTGAATGTTCTCCCTCACAGAGACAAAAAAAATAAACCAAACTTGTCAACTACAGATGTGTTTCCAGTCTTCTTTGACTGAAAGGCATGATACCCTTTCTCACAAAAACTGACTCAAGAACATTGAAAAGATGCTGGCATTGAGACTAAAAATTGAGCGGTGTTGCCTTTGTATTGGGTGAGTCACAGTGCTTCCCAACCTTGGCTATCCATTAAAATCACCTGGAAAGCCCAGGTTGCAATTCAGACCGACTTCAATAGGAATCCCTGGGCATAAGACCCAGGCACCACTGTGATTATAGCTCCCCAGATAATTCCAGATAAAAATAATAAACACAGGGAGAGAGATTACACAGACTAGAAACTATACAAGTTGAAAAGCTGAGGCCAACAGCGTTGAAGTACGTTGCTCAGTCTTTCACCCTGCAAGCAGCAAGCAGTCCATCAGGCGTTTGCATGCAGGCAGTCTGACCAGAGTTGGCACTTTTATATTGGTGCTAATATGCTACAACCTTTGTTAATGGTGTTTACAAGGCTCTTTGATGCTGCTGATACAATACCAAATACAAAAGAGCACAAAGTATAATTATATAAAAATGAACCCAACTATGTAGATAAAACATGTAAGGGTCACCAGATAACATAACTGTGGATGATTTTCTGTTTTATGAGATGTTTCTTTACATATTTATGTCAAAAGTGTTCACAATAGGCTCATATTAATTTAATTTTGTCTTTCAAAATATTGTTTTTGTAATCAGAAAAGACCATATAAGAAAACATATATTTATGAGAAGTTTAGTAAAACTAATTGATTAATTAGCAAGGCAGCCAGATCAGTTGCTAATAGCAAATACTAGAAAATGTTAAGCCACTCTTGTGAGAGATAGAATCGGAAGAATTTAATTTAGGAAGTTTGAGACCCCCTTATGCAAAACTTTCCTTACCATGGAAGCCGGTAGGATGGGCAGAGCGCAGCTACTATCTAGTCCGTCAAACCAAGACATATCATGGCCCTTGCTGTTCCTCTTCCAAGACGTAACAATGAGATGAGCATGTAACAATTCCCCTGTTTTAAATCCTTTTGGTTTCGATACTTTTCTTATGTTTTTGCTTGCTATATGCATATATAAAAGTGAGAGAAAACCTGGTCCATTAGTGTTCCAAATGGGGAAAAAAAAGAAGGGTATGATTGAAGATCATCATAATCTATGAATTTCTGTCTGAATAGAACAACAAAAGAGATCAGAATATTCTTCCCCAATCCTGCTATCCACTTTGGCATAGCTGCCATGCTGAGGACAAACCCCTTAGTTGTCCATTCCCAGAGCTAAGTGACCTGCACCTGATTGTGATCCCAGCTACAAGTTAAGTGAAAAATCTATTCAGACAGTTGGACAGATGCTGGGTGAGTAATGCTGAGTGAACGCAGGGTGACACTGGCTAGTCTCTATCACTTGGGGTTGTACCTTTTTTTGTCTCATTTAAACTGAAAGCATTACAGGAAGGGGAGGCATTCCTCATTTTGGCAGACTCTTAAGATATCACTAGAAACAATTAAGGAGAAATAAGGGCACTTTTTTCTTTCTTTCTTTTTTCTTTTAAAGGAAAGCATTAGAAGGCTACCAAGAAGGCAAATCTTACTTTCCGTTGATCCTATGTGAGTTTTGCAGAGCATCGTAAGAGTTGGATTCAGATGGTCTGTGAGAAATAACAGGATGGATGTAAATTCCAATATTTATAATTACACATTTCTTAGAAAAGGATTTACTGACACTTGGGTGGACTTTATGAGGAATAAGTTCAATAGTTATCCTGAGGACCTCCCTGAAATCATTCTAACATTTTCTTTGATCTGCGCAGTTGGAGGTAGGTGTAACTCTCTCTTAGTTTATTTTGTGGATATATCATATAAATGCCACTATATAGAATTTTTTTAAGTAGCAGTAATAGGAACTTAGAATTTTGCTCCTGGATTCATACCTTTGTTCCAGTATTTTCAGTTAAATGAATCCAAAAATAACCTGTCCCTGAGAAGAAACATGTAAGATCTAATCCATGTTCTTCGCCTCTGTTGGGTTCAAAATATTCACACTTTCTTACTTGTTAGGTTCTGAATAGGTTTAAGTGACGGGGGAGAATTGAAACAGATAAGCAGAAAATCAAGGGTTAGGGGATTTTTTAAATCTGTTATTATAAACTATAGTTTCATTCATATTTTAAAGTTAGCTGTTCCACTGATTTTTTACTTGGACAAAGAATTTTCAAAGTGATAGGTCTTCTGAATGGTTCGGTTACTTTTTAACCCCTTGGTATGGTGTCCCATTGTTTTTGTCCAAATGATAAATTGTTCCTAGCTCTTATGAAAAGAAAAGAACACTGTAGAAACCACTGTAGAAACCAAAAGAATGCACTTTTTTTTTTCATTCTTTGACCTAAGAATTGTATTAAAAACAAAGAGGTTAATAAAGAACTTACTGCAGGATTGCTAAAGAAACTACCTGACTTATAGCATGTACAAAAACTGCTATAAATATTTTAGTAGTAACCCAAAACCAATTATATCTAGCAATTTTTACTAATGATTCTAAAGAAATGAAATGCTTCATAGAACAGGTCAAGCAGAAATCTAGTAGATTAATAATTACACTGATTCTGTGTGCTTAAGTGTGAAGGAGGGTTTCAAATACAGGAATATAGGAAGTAAGTAGTGGAAAAGTATTTCATTATCCTCAGTATTAAGAATTCATATCAAATTAAAGTTCTTAAATTGTAATATTTTATTGCTTTTAAATAAAGACTTTTTTTGCAGCATTTTTGAACCTCCACTTGAAAGACTTTCTAATTCCTCTCCCTGTGATATTATTTATAATTGGATGCAGTTTAGAAATATTAAGTTTTACATCTGACCAGGTGTGTATAGTAAATATGAGTACTTTGTATTATAGCTAAGATTCATATAAATACAAAGATGGTTTAAGGAAATTTGTAAAAATACTTGTCTCTTCACTATTCTGCCATTTGATAGATACTTAGAATGTGGATAACATCAGATGTATAGAAAAAGGAACTAGGTGTGAAAGAGCAAAGCTAGAAGCTGAGAGAGACTTGGAGTGCTGGTACAGGACTCCAGTAGTAAGAGAATTCTAACATTAAACTGATTTATTGCCTCAGTTAGGAATGTTTCATAGGATTTCCATTAGAATAGAGGCTAGTCTCTAAGTGTGCCTGGCTTAAAATATATCAAGAAATAGCCCAGCTGGTGTGGCTCAGTGGTTGAGCATCAACCCATGCACCAAGAGGTCGTTGGTTCAATGCCCGGTCAGGGCACATGTCCAGGTTGTGGACCCAATCCCCAGTGGGGGGCGTACAGGAAGAGGCCCAGTCGATGTTACCTCTCATCCATGTCTCTCTCTCTCTCTCTCTCTCTCTCTCTCCCTTCTTCTCTCTCTAAAATCAACACAGAAAAATTATTAAAATTCATCTTTATTGTTGAAAGTATTACAGATGTCCCCCCCTTTCCCCCCATTGACCTGCTCCCCCCCACTCTACTCCCCCACCCCCGCTCCTCAATCTTCACCACCCTATTGTCTGTGTCCATGGGTTATGCATATATGTATATAAGTTCTTTGGATTATCTCTTCCCACTGCCCCCCTTCCCTCTGAGATTCCTCAGTCTGTTCCATGCTTCCATGTCTCTAGATCTATTTTGTTCATTAGATTCCACATATAAGTGAGATCATGTAATACTTGTCTTTCTTTGACTGGTTTATTTCACTTAGCATAATACTCTCTAGGTCCCTCCATTCTATCTCAAAGGGTAAGAGACCTTTTCTTATAGCTGCATACTATTCTATTGTATAAATGTACCACAGCTTTTTAATCCATTCATCTACTGATGGGCACTTGGGCTGTTTCTAGATCTTAACTATTCCTTGCCTTCTTCATTGCCATCCTCTCTAGGCTATCTTTAGCAAGGAGGGCCCTTGCAGAATCATGGTCTATAGCCCCAGTACATTTTATGTCTCACTGGTCTACCTCGTCTCCCACATCCTGGTTGTCAGCACTCTCCATCACTTCTCCCTGCACAGGAGGGTTGGAATACTGTGGTCGAAGCCCATAGGGTCTCTGCATGTAGTAAGGTGGGAACTGTCACCTGCAATAGGGCTGGCCCTGTTGAGCCTGGCCTTCAGGAGCACTCTCAAATTTCTCCTTCTTTCCCCACTCTCACTATTCTGGTAATTCTGCTGGTAATTATGTGGAGGACCCCTGTGATGTGGATAACATCTATAGTGGTTATGGTCTGCAGCATATTTGCTGCCTTGTACTGAAACTTCACCAGGGCCTGTAACCTTTGCTCCCTCTGCACGGTTTTTCCCTTCGACAACATCAAACTCCACAGTGTCTCCATTTCCTATACTGCGAAGGTACTTCCTGGGGTTATTCTTCGTTATGGCAGTCTGGTGTACAAATACATCTTCCTTGGTGTCACTCCTATTGATGAAACCATATCTGTTTTTTTTACATTGAACCATTTCACTGTTCCCAAACCATCCTTGCAATGACCTTCTTGTCCCTGCCCACAGGTACCACCGATGTGAGGCTGCCCAGGCCAGGATCCGTGCCCCACTGCCCTGTGGTGCTGGGCTTGATGTCAGCAGTGCTGGGGGATGGGGGTGGGGCAATGAGTGGCTGCTGAGTCTCGGTCCCTCTTGGTTTCGGTGATGGTGACTTGGTTTCAGTGATGATGACTTGGCTCCTCTTAGAGTGTGATGGTAACTAGGCCAGTGGGGCTGCTCTGGGCTCTCTCTCTGCTCCTACTACTGATCTAACAGGAGAAGAAACCTGAGATTAGAGAACTTGGAATATTTTATGATGCGCAGTTAGCTCATCTGCCCTCTTGCCCACAGGGAGATATTGTCTTTACTACACTGGACAATATAGTAAATCTACCCCTTGCTCTGGAGAGAAACACTTGCTCTATCTTCCAAACTTGTTAGTCACTCAAATATTCTTGAAAAGATAGTCTCGGAGAAAAGCAATCAGTGCCTCCACTCATAAGACATGGAGAAACACAAGAGATCATGGAGAATCAACTCCCAAATGCATAGATCTCACCTCACTCAGTAGGTACTTAGTATTTCCTTACTTGATAGATGTTGAATAGATACCCATAAGAAAATTTATAAATATCAATTCAATAGTTTGTGGTAAACACCATTGATTAGTTATTTCATGAAATGCATTAACTTCCCACACACTGCTATTCTTCCACACACACCTTCTATTTAAGCCATGGCTAATTATGTGTAGTTTCTAGAATTTGATATGATTGTTTACTCTTTTGTAGATTTTGTGTGTGTAAGTGATAATCCATCCATCTAAAATATTTTTCTTCCTCTTGTATGCCTGAAAATCTCCTAGGTATTCTCTAGTGCCCATGTAAGTGTACTTCCTATTTATAATATACTTTCTTTAAAAAATAGAGTGGAGATATATATATGTGCATTAATTTTCCACTGTAGTTGGTAATAATCTGATGGAAGATTATAAAAATCTGAGAGAGTTAAGACTTTAGCACTTATTACTTGATGATGTGTTTCCCTCTTTTGCTAGAGATAGGAGTATCTGGCATGTATTTTATGTTAATAGAAAAGATAAATGAGAAAATAACATATTTTTATATTATTAGGTCCTAAGATATACAGACGCCATACAATGGATGAATCCACATTATTTTTTTGATTTGTTTACACCAGTAATTATCTTTAATGTTGCATTTGACATGGATGTTTACATGCTCCACAAGTTATTTTGGCAGGTAAAAAGTATTCTTTTTCAATAATATCATTCACTCATGAGCCACTACGTTTTATCTATGTTCAGATTTTTTTTTTTTAATTTTGCTCCAAATTAGAAAACAAAGAAGACAGGGGAAAAGTATAAGGTGTGGGAGAAGTAATTTCAATTTGAATGACTATACCGTATCTTGACAAATATTTAGTATACTGAAAACTCGGAAAAAAAAATTATAAACGTTTGTTCTGAATGTGGTCACCTGGAACCAGAAGCATGTCCTTTGTGGCTATTGCTATGAGAATATGTGCAAGGAGACTGCAGAAATCAAAAGACAGGGAAACAAGAAGGGGCCCTTTTAAGGCTCCTATTGTAGAGCCCATGGTACCGTACATGGGGGAGAGACCTCCTGAACAAGATCAGGGCAAGAGGATTATGGAATGAGACAGGAACTGACCATCCAGGTTCACACAGAACTGACACCAGAGATGTTTAAAGAGGGTAACTTAACATAAAACATTTATTCTGGAAAAGAGGAAGATTTTTTGTGTTTAATGCTTTGTATCTATTTTGAAATCATCAATATAGCTTAAAACATTCTTCATAAACAGTTAATTTTGTGTGGATTATTTGAAGACTGTATCAAGAATAAAGTCTGTAAATGTTTGTTTATGCAGAAAAAAAATGGAGGGAAAAAAGTAATTCTGAAAATCTGTGTGGTAGAACTTAACTCCAGTTATTATTTTAATTATGACATGCTATAAGAGAGCTATTATGAAAATCTATTAGGTCTAGTAAAAGAAAATTATTAGTAAAAGCCATGTTTTAAATAACTTTAAAACTTCCCATAACCCTATGTAGAAGAAAAAGACAGAGAAGAATATTTACGGAAACAATTATAACTCTAATTTACAAACTGTTATGATTTTTTTTCTAACTATGTGAGATTGGACCTAATCAAGAAAAGACCTTGAGAAAAAATACTTCAGATCTTAAACAGGGTGTGTTTCCTTTAGAGTAATAAAACAATTTTGTAAATATAAGGCCATTACTTAAACTATATTGGAAGCAAAAATATTAAAACAATGTATACTTCAAACAGAATCTAGAAAAATGGAGGACAGACAAGTGACCAAAATTTGAAATGGAAAAGAATAGAGATATAAACCTGGCCGGTGTGGCTCAGTGGTTGAGCGTCAACCCATGCACTGAGAAGTCACTGGTTCGATTCCCAGTCAGGGCACATGCCTGGGTCATGAGCCTGATCCCCAGTAGGGGGTGTGCAGGAGGCAGCAGATTGATGTCTCTCTCTCATTGATGTTTCTATCTCTCTCTCCTTATCTTTCCTCTCTCTCTAAAAATCAAGAAAAAAATATATATTTTTAAAAAGGAATAGAGATACAGTATAAAAGTAGTTTGGGCTGGTTCTGGTGATCTCAGCCAATCTGTCTCCTGAGTCTGTTCAACTCTGGAGGTCAGCTGAGGCAGCAGGGTGAGCTAGATGGTGGGAGGGCCCCGTTCATGTGTCTTTTGGTTGGTACTGTTAATGTTGGCTGTAGACAATAGGTGTCACTGCAACACATGTATCTCATCATCTAAGAGGTTATTTCAGGCTTCCTCACATGGCAGGTGCAGAGTCTCAAACATCAGCAGGAGAGGGAAAGCTGGAATTTGCCAATGCTTTTCAAGTTTCTCCTTGAATTATGTTTGCTCTTATTCCTTTTAGCCAAAATGAGTCACATGACTCACCCAAACTCAGAGTGGGAGATAACTACCCAGTGGTGTGGCTTCAAGAAGCATAATTACTGCAGCCACGTTTCAAACAATATGCCATGTGATGTACAGAGGTATCAACCACAGCTATGTGGTGGAAAAACAAGGATTTGGGCCTTCTGACCTGAAATCCTCTCATCTCAGAGCGTTATTTTAATTTGTTCCTTCAAATAGGAGTCAGTAATACAATAATCCTGACCACTAAAACCTTTAAAATTGGGAATTTGCCCACCTTAGAAGGCACTGATCTACAGGACCTTGATTTTCTTTCACCATCCTGATGCTACTATCATCAAGCGCTATCTATGGAAGACCCTTCTCGGTAGTGTCCCATAAACACTCTATCATGGTTCTACCATTTCTGAGATTGGGTTAGAGATAGAAGTATGATCAAGTGACTTAACCCAAATCATTCAGCACTAGCACCTGTACCAGAACCTCCTGAATTAGAGTCCAGTGCTCATTTCCCAATTCATTCTGTATGAGTGTCTCTGAACAGCTGAAAGAGCTACATAATCAGAAGGCAGTGAGAGCATTTTACAACATTACTATAAAATCATTACAACTACTCTTATTATTTTTCATTGAGATAATTGATATGTAACATTATATTCGTTTCAGGTATACAACATAATGATTTGATATTTGTATATATTTCAAAATGATCATCAAAATAAATATAATTAACATTCAAATATACAATATGGCAGTATTAATTAAAGCCACCATGCTGTGCATCATATCCCCATGATTCCTTTATTTTATAACTAGGAGTTTGTACCTTTTGACCCCTTCACCCATTTCACCCACCCCACACCCTCAGCTTCTGACAACCACCAATATGTTCTCTGTGTCTGTGAGTTCAGTTGTTTTTTTTAAATTTAGATTCCACATGTAAGTGAGTTTATATGGTATTTGTCTTTCTTTGTCTGACATATTTCACTTAGCATAATGCCCTAAAGGTCTATCTATATTGTTACAAATGGCAAGATTTCCTTCTTTTTTTTTTAAGGCAGAATAATATTTCATTATATATTTTCTTTTTTTTAAGAGAGAGAGGAAGGGAGAGGGAGAGAGAAATAGAAGCATCTATGAGAGAGAACATCAATTAGCCACCTCCAGCATGCTCCCCACTGGAGATTAGGCCCACAACCTGAGCATGTGCCCTGACCAGGAATCGAACTGGTGACCTCTTGGTGCATGGGTCGATGCTCATGACCCATGGGCCAGGTTATCTCACATTTTCTTTATCCATTCATCCATTAATGGACATTTAAGGTTGCTTCCATGTCTTGGGTATTGTAAATAATACTTCAATGAACATAGGGGTGCAGTTTTGAATTCTTAGATGTAACTTCAAACAGAATCACTTGGGATTTTCCCAAGTCCATTTGGGAATAAAATTGCTAAGTAGCCATAAGAGAAAGCAGAAGGCATGGTGGGAAGGCAGAAGGTAGGTAGGTTTTCAGTCCTAAAATAACATTGTTTCCTTTTATCTCTTCTATAGTCCTCTGCCATTTCCCTTCCTTTTTTCTTGTGCTCTTTTTTCTATGCTATAGACTATGTCTCAGTTTTCATGCATAGTAAAATGTGTATGTGTATATATATATATATATGTGTATATATGGTATGTATGTATATACCTCACACATACATATCTATATTTAATAGCCTTATCAAGACAATTAAAAGTTTCTTTTTTAATTATAATATGGTATTTCTTAGGTCCTAAGAATCTCATTGCAATACATGTCCTTTATTTCCTGAGTTGCAAGCACATAGTTCTTAAATAAGATAACTTAAAATTTCCCTTGATGGGTTGAGCGTGGTGGTACATACATAGTCAATAATCCTGATTGTCTGCTTTTTAAAATGAAATATAAAATCAATCTAATTTTTCTATGTATACAATTTCTTTGCAGATAATTTTAATTACAGTTCCTGGATTTTTTATCAATTATACCTTAATTCTTTGGTATCTGACATCTGTGAATAAATTACATTTGAAAACCACCCCATGGTTGTTATTCTCAGCTATCCTTCTGAGTTCAGATCCCATGCTGACTTCAGCTGCTATAAGAGATCTTGGTAGGTATATATTTTTTCCTTTCCTATATTTAAAATATCATAGTCTATATTTAACTTGTCTATTTTTAACATCTTTTGTTTACTGTAGCTTTTCATAATTTGCCCAACACATCTTTTCCTTTGAAAATGCTGTATTAAGCTAATGCCCCCTCTCCTGCCCCCCAAAAATTGCCTTTGGAGTCAGTGTCACCATTTGGACCAAAAGCCTGAAAAGTAAAAAACAATAAAATCACTAATCATACAGTATTTCAGAGTGTACTATTTTAGAAGAAAAAAATATATATTATAGGTGTTCCTAAAAATATATACACACTTTGAATAATTATAAAGGAAGTGTTTGTTAAAATACACTTCATTTTCAAAATGTAATCGAATCTACAATTTTGTATGTATACATTTTGGGGGGACACCCTGTATATATTTAAAAGTAAAATACTAAATCAATGTAACCTGTTGAAAATCTGAGAGCCTTATTAAAAAAAAACAATAACCTAATTAGTTTTCTACCAGTCACTTTTTAATAATAAGAATTAGAGCATTGTTTTAAGAAATAATTTTTATATGGCACACACATGCATGTGTGCATGCAGACACACACACACATAAACACACACTTTTTATTTTATGGCCAGTTAAAGGGGAAAGGACTGTCTGAGGCAGGTAGAAATGGAATAGGGGAGACACATCAAGTGTATTTATATGAATAAAGGAAAGCCAAGTCTTCAAAACGCATTAAGATTGTGAGGTAGACTTTAGAAAAAGGAAGCACCAGTATCTATCACCTAAGTCCGCCTCTATGGGATTCTGTCAGTGCCAACCTGTTTTCTATTCAAAAGATTTGGGGGAGTTCTGTGCTACCTAAGAGCATTCCGTACTTCTCTTAACTTCATAATCTGATCCTCTAGTTAGTATTCCACTGGTTTCCTGGCCTGCCATTGTTGAATTTAAATAATTTCTTTGGGTTAATTTGCAAGGTGATTCCTATAAATTTTGTCCCTCTTACCATTACTTTTGGAACTTTGTTTTTCTCCTCAAAATAAAGTATTTTTCTCTTGGAAATATGTTTGCCTGAGTTTTCAAAGCAAGATTTTTACATTTTTACATTTTATTCTAAAAAAAAAAAAAATAGAAAGAAGAAAATTTGCCCAGATCTATGAGTAGAGTACATGAGTACATTCACATTGTCTTGAACTTTTTCTGGTCTATAATTTATTTCCAAATATTCACATTTTGTTATAGTTGTATTTTCTAAAATAAAATAATTGTAAAACAGTGTCAGTTTTTTTCTGAGTAACAACTCCAAAACATAGTGGCTTAAAGCAACAATTATATATTTTTTCTCATGAGTCTGGCAGTTCTGATTACATAGGCTGGGCTCTGCTGATCTTGGCTGGGCTCACCATTAACTCTATAGTCAGCTGGAGGATCATCTGGACATTAAGTGATCTAGGGTGTCTTCAACTAGGAGGATCCATGTTTCTTCCAAGTATTTCTCATGTTGCTCCAGTAGAGTAACCAGGAAATGCTGCTGTGATGATGACAGGAGTCCAAGAGAGAGAAAGCAGAATCTTTCTCAAGCCTCTGCTTACATCACATTTCATGACAAAACAGACTGGATCTCTGTGGTCAGAGAAATTGTAAAACCTGACAGCAAAGGGAATAGATGCAGGGATAGGTGAAGAAGTGAAACCATCAAGGCAACTCAGCTTCCCAAGAACAGTCTGCCTTTCTTTTCTTCTCTTCCAACAGCATTCTTACTGTATTAGGTTATAATCAGAGCTATAGGGTGGTGGGTTCACAAGAACGGCTTTTACCACACAATAACGTTTCCTTCCTATAGGAATTTGGGAAATCATCAAAGTTACTCAAAGTTATAGTTTTGCCACTATAGCACATTTAATAGCACAGAAAAATAGTAATTGATGGCTATCTAAACTTACAATATCATCATAAATGAAGGAAAATTAGGATCAAAATGTATAATATCAGGGTGTTCTCCATTCATAGCACTTGATTTCTCTTCTTCTTTTTCTTCTTGTGGCTTTGGAATCATTTTTATTTATTTTTATTTATTTATCTTTATTGTTGAAAGTACTACAGATGTCCCTTCTTATCCCTTCTTTCTTCTCCCATTGACCCCTTCCACCCCACTCCCACTTCCCACCCAGGCCTTCACCACACTATTGTCTGTGTCCATGGCTTATTTATATATGCACATAAGTTATTTATAAAACCATTAAAGGTAATGCATAGGAAAATCAGACAATTTTTATTATAGTGAGAGTAATCGTTCACTTAGGTACAGCATTATAAAGCCTTGGTTTATGAATTTACTTTATCCTGTCATTGATTTTGATCTCGCTGTAAATACATGATGTATGTATTTATATAGGCCAAATCACTGAATTATAAAAATAATGAATTTCATGTTTTCATCTCCTTTGAAACAAGGAATGAGAGCTCTAGTTTATTATCTCAATTACATAAACCATAATCAAGCACAGTTAATTTGGAATCTAATTATAATGGTCTAGTTAGTATATAATTAAATATTCTTGAAGAGAGTTTTCAAACATGACTAAAGTTTATTTAAGTATGTAGAAAAAATGTGATATATATCCATAGCTAAGAATATTCTTCTACTTGCTAATAAATTTTTTTTTTTTTTACCTAAAATATATTTTCTTCCATAGGTCTTTCTAGAGGCCTCATCAATTTAATTAATGGAGAAAGTCTGATGACCTCTATAATGTCTTTTAATATGTTTACTACTATTGTAGATTATAACATGAACCGGAAAAAGATGAACCATTCCATAGGTAAGGATCTATTTTTTGTTTCATAATTTCTAAAAAGAATCTTATATTTTATGAAGACTGACATCAATTTTGTAATATCTTATCACAAGTTATACTTGTACAAAGGAATTGTGAGTATCAGTATAGTGATTTACTTTTTTAAAAGCGCTATATGTGTTTACAAACACATCCCTTATTTAATATTAGTTATAATTTTGTTGTAAGGTGCGTTGGGGCTTTCATGAGTTTGCTTATAAAAAGCAGCATTCTTCCACAGGCTTAGGCTAAACCACTGTACTTACAGTAAGAATGAGAGATGTTGATGTGTTGAAGATGAACTCAGGTAGTGAGTGCATTCGCCAGTGATGAGAAGAGGCCGCTTCCCTTCCCTTTCTCCTGGGACTAACTGTCAGCTCAGGGAGGAAGTGTGAGTTATATGGTCATCCAGAGGGCCTGAAAGCAGTGCTTGTAAGCAGAGAAACTGCAAGGTGCCCATGAGCTCATTTATCACATTCAGAGAGCCCTG
Source organism: Tadarida brasiliensis (assembly GCA_030848825.1). Lineage (NCBI taxonomy): Eukaryota > Metazoa > Chordata > Mammalia > Chiroptera > Molossidae > Tadarida > Tadarida brasiliensis. The sequence goes on from CM061260.1 coordinate 70,527,163, forward strand.
AACCATAAGTATATTTTTTCCTTTATAATATGTATGCGTAAAATAAATGATATATATATAATTATCACTCAGGACAAGAAATATAGTGTTACCAGTATATCCAAAAGTATCTTCTATGCCTCTCTCTGATCAAAACCCCATACCGTTCTCCTAGAACAGTGGTTCTTAGAGTACAGTGTCTGGGTTGGAGGGAAGGGGTCCACAGGACCCTTTAAGGGTGTCCATAAAATCAAATATTTTCATAATACTACTAAGAAGTTATTTACTTTTTTTTACTGTGTTGCCATTTGCACTGATTTTGGAAAAATAATGATTACAGTCTTCAGGAGAAAATTGTTGATGTATAGCTTATTCCACTTAACTGGATGTCCTCTGTGTCCAAGGCCTTCTGCAGCATTATCTCATTCCACCTCCCTATGACCTGAAAAAAGAGTGTTTAGGAGGTGCTTCCAGATTATGTTCTAGTACATCAAGGGGTCAGTATGATGCCAAACAATCAATTATGTTGAAGTGGGATCCTTCTACCACCCCCTTCCCCAGCAATCAGGCATAACCCAGATTACCTTTCCAACCATTCAAGAATAAGTTTTAGCCATAATTGTTTTCCCTGTCCCTGGAGAGTGCTTTATTGTTGGGCAGCCAGGGACCCTGTTTACTTCTATTTTGACTCATCATGTTTTACATATTCATAATCAATGCCTAAAACTCAGAATTGAAAACTCATTTCCCAAGAAGACCCATTCAAGGACATCATCCTCTCAATTCTTCTTCGAGGAAGCTGGTCCACATGGTGGACAATTATCCTTGTTACTTGAGCACAAGAAGCACTCACATTTAGTTTTGCTCTGTATCCAGTTAGTTTTCCCAGGCCATGGAAGCTTGGAACATCTTTGGTGGATCTAGAACCCCAATTTAGCACAGGAAGGCACATCCTCTTAAAATGCTTCATGTATGTTATCTGCGGTATGTGAAAAAGCCAAACCACCATACACATATAACCTTTTCCAAAATTTGAGTAAAAAGGAAGGTGCCACAATGTAGCAATAAGGGGCTTTCACCATAAAACTTCCTGCACATAAGGCCTTCCTGAAAATGACTGAAGTGATCAGCAAAGAGATATCTATATTCAGAAACATCATAAAAACTCAAGGACCACCCTTGGAGGAAAATGAAAAATGCAATGAAATACAGTCTTGCATAGTAGTCGGAAGGATCCATGCCCAGCCGGTAAACCTGGTCCAGTATTCTCCCGGGCTTCATTTAAGATAGTAAATATTGACCACAGAATTTCAGGGAACCATATCAGAGCTAACATCTACAGTCTAATCAAGAGAACTCTCTTGATATTCTATTCACTGGTACTGATGTGGAAGTTCATTCATTCATTAAGCCAACAATTATTTATTGATTTGTACTATGTTATAGTTCTTATGTTAGGCCATGGTGGGTGATTCAACCATGAACATAATAGTCCTTGCTTTTATAGAGCTTGCCTCATAATTTTGATAATAATCAATAGAATTCAATTTTTGTTTGTTTAGGTTTCAGAGAAGTGAAGGTTGTAAACAATCACCCTATTAAAATACAATAGTAACAACTACAATGATAAAAGTTCTGCTGTAGTGAATAATGAACTTATTGTCTTAGCCTTTGGGACTTTCTCTCAATTTTTAATAGCTGTGACAGAAATTTTCCCTTAAGAAGAAAGAAACTTAATAAGCTTTACTGATATTTCATTGTTATCTATTGACACAATTGTGCATTAATAATTTTCACAGTAATTATTTTTATACCTTATTTGAATAGTTGCTTTATCTTTGAAGTTAGCACATGTTTCATTAGAGGGAAAAATTAAGAAAAGTTACTGCACTCAGAATTCTTACCTTTTGCAACTTGAGTGTTAAAAGCTTAAGAACATTGTAAGAAATAATAGATTTGCTTTGAGGCTTTTCCTGGCCTAATAAATCCAATCAGCAAACATTTTGCTGATGAAAAGCTACTTTCCTTTCTTAAAGGAGAAAGTAATTTTCACACTGGGTCTTGTAACTCCGATTCCCTGAATCCTTATGAAACCAGAGTCGCCTCCCTTGCTTCAGTTATAGGAGGTGCTGGATTCCCAAAATTATCAGCATGGCTAAATGCATGCCCAGAACAGATGTGACTTAGAGGGCCATTCATGGAACTCCCCTCCCATGTTCACACTATCCCTACAGATGACAAATCTTGGCAGATGTAGAAACCAGGGCTCCCTTTCAGCCATGGGAATGCTGTTAGGTAAGAAGGAATCTAAATCGCCTTAGTGCTCTTCACAGTGCCGCCCACCCCATGGACATTTATAGACAAGGGTTTATCAAAGGATTCTTTCTTTTCTCCTTCACTTTGCCAGCTCAGAGCACAGTTCTCAGATTTACACCCAAAGTTAGCCTTGTTTTTCTGTCCTGGGTGCTGTTGCCGTTTTCTGCTGGCTACTCTGTTTTGGTTTATGTTCTTGCTCTCCTTCTATTTATTCTTTTGGAATTGACCCTTCAGGCTTTTCTGACCCCAGCACCCACTCTCATCTGTGATTCAAACTCTGTTCCTCTGTGATTCAAATTCAACCTACAAGGTGGGGAGGACTTTCTCACCTACTGGCATACCTAATTCCAGCAAAGGAGTATTTCAAGGATTTAGGCTTCCTATTTGAGGGGGAAAGACAGCATAATGACTGTAGAACGCAATTTGGTAAAATATAACAATATCAAAGATGTAACTATTCCTTAGTGCATAATTCCATTTCTGGGGCCTAAGGAAGTAATCAGAAAAGTACAAAAAAAAAAATCATACAGAAGTATACACTGCAGCATTATTTATCGGGGGAAAATTGGAAAACATGGACTGCCCAACAATAAGGAAACACTCGGTTGGCAAGCCGGGACAATACAGGAGATTCACTCTGCATTTCATCTGTGTCTCATGTCACATCTAGAATATAAGTGACATGAATTTAGAGACTTTCTACCTTTTGTTCATTACTGTATCTCCAAAAGTTATAATACTGTTTGGCACTGAATAAATGTATTTTCCTTAATGGACTGAAAGAAGCTCTTACACTAAACTGACTGCCTTTTATCAAGTTAAGTGTGGCTTTCAGAATTTAAGAAGGAAATTTAAATTTAAGAATATGAAAATACCCTACCTCCACCCTAAAGGATATGAATGAGCTCCTTTTAAAGATAACGACAAAAAGAAAATTTGATTAAGATCATCACTTAAAATTAAGTAAGTTCTATTAACTATTTTGTATTTTCTCCCCTTTCTTGCAGTACACAGCATCATACAGCCAACACTGACATATTATATAGCAAGTTTCTTGTTTGGAATTATGAGTTCAAAACTGGTTCAGTTGTGGATGTCTACTCTTTTTGGTGATGATGCCAATCATATAAGTCTCAGCTTTTCAATTCTGTACCTCGTCTATTTTATTTGTAAGTGAGGGGCCTATCCCTAAAATTAACTCACATAGAAAAATTTTAAATAAAGATATGAAAGATAAAAATTCACCATAAACATACCAGGCAAAAGTTAGTTTAAAACAGTTTAATGGATCTAGAAGGAATCTTTTCCTTAAAATAATCTATCAAAAGAGACGAAACTGCCCTGGCTGGTTTGGCTCAGCCCTTAGAGCATCAGCCCTCAGACCAATGAGCTGCAGGTTTGATTCCAATCAAGGGCACAAAGCTCAGCTGCAGTTCACCCCAGGCCCTAGTCTGGGTCTTGCGGAGGCAACCAGTTGACGTGTCTCTCTCACATAGATCTTTCTTTCTTTCTTTCTTCCTTCCTTCTTTCCTTCCTTCCTTCCTTCCTTCCTTCCTTCCTTCCTTCCTTCCTTCCTTCCTTCCTTCCTTCCTTCCTCCCTCCCTCCCTCCCTTTCTTTTCTTTCCTTTCTTTCTTTCTTTCTTTCTTTCTTTCTTTCTTTCTTTCTTTCTTTCTTTCTTTCTTTCTTTCTTTCTTTCTTTCTTCCTTTCTTTCTTCTCTCTCTCTCTCTCTCTCTCTCTCTCTCTCTCTCTCTCTCTTTCTCTCTCTCTTTCATTTTCGTTACAGATGTTTCTCCTTTTTCCCCATTGACACCCTCCTGCCAATCCCACCCACCCCTCAGCATTGTTGTCTATGTCCATAGTTATGCATACATGCATATAACTTCTGTGGCTCATCTCTTCCCTCCCCCCCCCCCAGTCCTCCTCTTCTGAAGTTTGTCAGTCTGTACCCTACTTCTGTGTCTCTGAGTCTGTTTTGTTCATCAGCTTGTTTTGTTCATTATATTCCACAAATAAGTGAGATCATGTAATACTTATCTTTCTCTGATTGGCTTGTTACACTTAGGATAATCCTCTCCAGGTCCTTCCATGTTGTCTCAAAGGAAAAGAGATCTTTCTTTCTTACAGCTGGATAGTATTCCATTGTGTATATGTACCACAGCTTTTTCATCCACTTATCTATTGATAGACACTTGGGCTGTTTCCAGATCTTAGCAATTGTAAATAGTGCTGCTATGAACATAGGGGTACATATATTCTTTCTGATTGGTATTGCAGTGTTCTTAGGATATATTCCTAGAAGTAAGATCACTGGGTCAAATGGCAGTTCAATTTTTAATTTTTTGAGGAAACACCATATTGTTTTCCAGAGTGGCTGCACCAGTCTGCATTCCCACCAGCAGGGTACTAGAGTCCCCTTTTCTCCACACCCTCGCCAACACTTGTTGTTTGATGATTTGTTGATGGCAGCCATTCTGGCAGATGTGAGGTGATACCTCATAGTTGTTTTAATTTGCAACTCTCTAATGATTAGTGACCTTGAGCATTTTTTCTTATGTCTCTTGGCCCTTTGTGTGTCCTGTTCAGAGAGGTGTCTGTTTAGGTCCTCTGCCCATCTTTTAATTGGATTCTTTGTCTTCCTTTCTTTGGCTTGTATGTGTACTTATATATTTTGGAAATTAACTCCATATCTGATGTATCGTTGGCAATTATGCTATCCCATATAGTGGGTTCCCTTTCCATTTTGATGGTTGTTTCTTTTGCTGTGCAGAAGCTTTTTAGTTTGATGTAGTCTCATGTGTTCATTTTTTCCTTTGTTTCTCTTGCCTTCGGTGTTGTATCAGTGAAAATTCTGTTGTGCGTGATGTCCGAAATTTTGTTGCCTACATTTTCTTCTAGGATTTTTATGGATTCACAAGTCACATGTAAGTCTTTTGTCCATTTTGAGTTTATTCTTGTGTATGGTATAATTTGGTGGTCTAGCTTCATTTTTTTATATGTAGCTGTCCAATTTTCCCAACACCATTTATTGAAGAGCCTGTCTTTACTCGATATGCTCTTCCCACTTTAGTCAAATATTAATTGAGTGTAATGACTTGGGTCAATTTCTGGGTTCTCTGTTCTGTTCATTGCTATGCCTGTTCTTGTGCCAGTACCAGGCTGTTTTGATTACAGTGGCTTTGTAGTATAACCTGATATCTGGTATTTTGATCCCTCCTACTTTGTTTTTCTTTTTCAAGGTTGCTCTAGCTATTCGGGGTCTTTTTTGGTTCCATATAAACTTTTGGAGTATTTTTTCTAGTTCTGTGAAATAAGTCATTGGTATTTTGATGGGGATTGCATTGAATCTATAGATTGCTTTGGGTAGTATGGACATTTTAATGATGTCAATTCTTCCAATCCATGAACAAGGTATATGCTTCTACTTTTTTATATCTTCCTCTATTTCTTTTTTCAATGTTCTGTAGTTTTCTGCAAATAGGTCCTTTACTTCTTTGGTTAAGTTTATTCCTAGGTATCTTAATTTTTTTGCCTCGATGGTAAGTGGGATTTTTTTTTTTTTTTTAGTTTCTTTTTCTGTGAGTTCATTATTGGTGTATAAGAATGCTGTCGATTTCTTGACGTTAATTTTGTATCCTGCTACCTTGCCAAATTCACTTATTAAATCTAGTAGATTTTTGATGGAGTCTTTAGGGTTTTCTATGTACAGTATCATGTCATCTGCAAATAATGACAGTTTCACTTCCTCCTTTCCAATTTGGATCCCTTTTATGTTTTCTTCATGTGTAATTGCTGTAGCTAAGACTTCCAGTACTATATTAAATAAGGGTGGTGAAAGTGGGCGTCCTTGTCTTGCTCCTATTCTTAAGGGAAACACTTGTAGTTTTTTCCCACTGAGTATGATATTAGCTGTAGGTTTTTCATATGTGGCCTTTATGATCAAGATATGATCCCTCTATTCCCACATTGCTGAGCGTTTTTATCAGAAATGGGTGCTGGATTTTGTCAATAGCTTTTTCAGCATCTATTGATATGACCATATGGTTTTTATCTTTCATTTTGTTCATGTAGTATATCACATTTATTGATTTGTGAATATTGTACCATCCTTGCATCCCTGGGATGAATCCCACTTGGTCATGATGAATAATTTTTTTGATGTATTGCTGGATCCAATTTGCTAATATTTTGTTAAGGATTTTGACATCTGTGTTTATCAGGGATATTGGCCTGTAGTTTTCTTTCTTTGTAGTGTCTTTATTTGGTTTTGGAATTAGCATTATGCTGGCCTCATAAAATGAGTTTGGAAGTCTTCCGTCTTCTTAGATTTTTTGGAATACTTTGAGAAGAATGGGTGTTAGATCTTCTTTGAATGTTTGGTAAGACTCCCCCGTGAAGCTGTCCAGGCCTGGGCTTTTGTTTGCTGGGAGTTTCTTGATTACATCTTCAATATCCTTTGTTGTTATTGGTCTATTCAAGTTTTCTATCTCTTCCCAGTTCAGTTTTGGGAGACTGTGTTTCTGATTTTGTTAATTGGGTCCTCTCTTTTTGTTTCTTGGTGAGTATGGCTAAGAGTCCATCAATTTTGTTTATCTTTTTAAAGAACCAGCTCTTTGTTTCATTGATCTTTTGAATTATTTTTTTAGTTTCTATGTCATTTATGACTGCTCTGATCTTTACTATTTCTTTCCTTCTACTTATTCTGGGTTTTTCTTTTTGTTTACATTCTAGTTCTTTAAGTTGTAGGATTAGAAATTTAATTAGAAATTTTTCTTGTTTCTTGAGGTAGGCCTGTAATGCTATGAACTTCCTTCTCAGGACTGCTTTTGCTGTGTCCCATAGATATTGTGCTGTTGTGTGTTCACTTTCATTGGTTTCCAGGAAGTTTTTAATTTCTTCCTTTATCTCCTTGGTAACTCATTAGTTGTTTAAAAACATGCTATTTAGCCTCCATGTTTTTTAATGTTTTTGTTTTAATTGAGTTCTAGTTTCATGCCATTGTGATCTGAGAAGATGCTTGATATGATTTTAATCTTCTTGAATTTGTAGAGACTTCTTTGTGTCCTAATATGTGTCTATCTTTGAGAATGTTTTGTGTGTACTTGAGAAGAATGTATATTCTGCAGCTTTTGGGTGAAATGTTCTGTAAATATTAATTAAGTCCAACTGACCTAGTTAGTCATTTAAGGACTCTGTTTCCTTGTTAACTTTTTGTCTAGAAGATCTATCCAGTGGTGTCAGTGGGGTGTTAAAGTCACCCACTGTGACTGTATTTCTATTGATCTCTCCTTTGAAGTCCTCCAGAAGTTTTAAGTATATTTTGGTGCTCCTATATTTGGTGTATATATGTTTACCAGGGTTATATCTTCTTGTGGGATCGATCGTTTTAATGTTATGTAGTGACTTTCTTTTTTTCTTATTATGACCCTCGTTTTGAAGTCTATCTTATCAGATATGAGTATTGCTATACCAGCTTTTTTTTCATTTCCATCTGCCTGGAAAAATTTTTTCCATCCCTTCACTTTCATCCTGTGTGATCCTTTGTTATGAGGTGAGTTTCTTGTAGACAGCATATATTAATATATGAGTCATGGTTTCTTATCCAATCAGCTACCCTATGTCTTTTGATTGGAGCATTTAAGCCATTTACATTTAAGGTTATTATTGATAGATACTTATTAGTTGCCATTTTTACTTTTTGCCTGTGTTCCTTTCTCTCTCTCTGTTTCTTCTTCTTACAAGAGTCCCTTCAGCATTTCTTGCAGTGCTGGTTTGGTGGTGGCAAATTCCTTTAGCTTTTTTTTTTTGTCTGCGAAGCTCTTTATTTCACCTTCAGTTTTGAATGACAGCCTTGCTAGGTAGAGTAGTCTTGGATTCAGACCCTTGCCTTTCATTACTTTGTATATTTCATGCCACTCCCATCTGGCCTGCAGTTTTCCTATTGAGAAATCAGCTGACAGTCTAATGGGAGCTCCTTTGTAGGTAACTTTCTGTCTCTCTCTTGCTTCCTTTAAGATTCTTTCTTTGTCTTTAATGTTTGCCATTTTAATTATGTATCTATCGGTGGGTCTTTTTGGGTTCATCTTGCTTGGGACTCTCTGTGTTTCCTGGACTTTTGTGACTTTTTCCTTCACCAAATTAAGGAAGTTTTCTGTCATTATTTCTTCAAACAGGTTCTCTATTCCTTTCTCTGATTCTTCTCCTTCTGGTGCCCCTATGATGCAAATGTTTTTATGTTTTGTGTTGTCCCAGAGCTCCCTTAAACTCTCCTCTTGCTTTTAAATTATTTTTCCCATTTGCTGCTCTATTTAGGCCTTTTTTTCTACCTTGTCATCTAACTCACTGATTCGGTCTTCAGCTTCTTCTAGTCTACTATTGAATCCTTCCAAAGTATTTTTCATATTAGCCATGTCATTCTTTATTTCCTCTTGATTTTTATTCATAGCTTCCACCTCTTTTTTAAAGCTGATGTATGTAGTTTCCACTGAGCTCTTTATAATTATCATTAAGTTGCTTGTAGTTCTCACTGAATTATTTGAGCACCCTTAAAATCATTGCTTTGAATTCTTTATCTGACAAATTGCTTTCTTCCATTTTATGTAGTTCCTTTTCTGGTGGTTCCTCCTTTTCTTTAATTTAGGTGTTGTTTCTTTGTCTCACCATTTTAGCAATCTGGTAATTCTAGGCCTGGTGAGGGATGTTGGGATGTGTAGGCAGGTTGGTGTGTATACAATAAGGCTGCTGTGCTCCCAGACTCTTCGGTGAGTGGTGCCTATTGCCTGCTGTGGGTCCTGGAGGATTGACAACTGGCAGCTGGTATTGGTCTTTTGTGGTAGGTGCTGCTGGGGTGTGTGGGTCCAGCTGGTGTGCTGCTATAGTGCACTGCTGCCTGGTGGGGCTCAGATCCTGATCAGTTGCTGCTGATGCTGTTGGGGGCGAGTGTCAGCTCCCAGTTTGTGCTGCTACTGCTGCTGCTGTTGCCAGGGGGTGCTCTCAGCTCCCAATCCTCTGCTGCTGTTGGGGGCTGAATATGCTCAGTTCCCAGGACTTTGCTGCTGCTGGGGAAGGGGCTCCACTCCAAATCTGCTGCAGTTGTCAGGTGTGGGTCTCGGCTGCTCAAGCCTTGCTGCTGATTGGGCTAGGGCACCACTCCTGATCAGCCTCTGCTGATGCTGCTGGGGATGGATGTCCATTCCTGAGCCTCTGCTGCAGGGGGTGTGTCTCAGCTCCTGAGCTTCAGCTGTTGTTGGGGGTGGGGCTCCACTCCTGCCCAGTCACTGCTGCTGTGGGGAAAGGTCTGGGCTCTCAAGCTGGCGCTGCTGCTTCTAGGGTGTATCTCAGCTCTGATCAGGCTGCTACTGTGGGGGATGGTGCTGGGCTCTTATCAGGCTGCTGCTGTGGGGGATGGTGTTCGGCTCCTCACCAGTTGCAGCTTCCGCAGGAGGCACCTTGACAGTGCCACGTCTATGCACTGGTCTGCATTGACACAGCGGGGTCCACTGGTCCAATGGTGCAATGTGCACTGGTGGACTCAGGTCCTTCGGTCTTAGCTGTTTCCCATTGCCTCCTCCCAGAGTAGATCTTCCAAAATGGCAGGGCCTTCTGGCTGTGCAGGGAGAAGTGCCCTGACACGCCACTTACCAAGGTAGCTGGCTGCTCCCTGTCCACAGCACAGGAACCCTCTGCCCCACGTTTCTGCACTGCTGGAGGTTGCTCATCCACACTCACCTCCACTTACACTCTCTCTCACACTCACTCACACTCTCATATACTCACCCTCTCTTTGGTCCTGCCCACTGCCATCTCACATTGGCCTTTCTCTCTCTCTCCCTCTCTCCCTCCCTCCCACTCTATCTGAACATATATGGAAAAATATCCTCAGGTGATGATTAAAAAAAAGAGAGAGATAAAACTATTAGTATCGGTACAACAGAAAACAATATGCCAAAATATATAAAGGAAATACCATTATTAAAGACAAGAATTTGACAAAATCATAATTTCAATGAGATATTCTAGCATGACTTTCCCAGATAATTTCATAACCAATTGGGAAAAAATTATTATGCTATAAAAATTTTAAAATAAAAACTTAAATGTGTGGTTTATAAGATATGTAAAGAGTTTTTCTTTCCAAAACATAATGTGTATCCTTTACATATACCTGTAGACCATTAACAGAAATAAACTAGACTACAGGGACATTTCAATAAAATTCCGAAACCACAGTGCAATTAAATACTAACTACAAAAGCAGGGTCTTGAAAAAAATAACCATTCTAACAGCCAGACATTACATATACTTTTTTGCGTAACTCTAAGGTCAAAAGAAAATAAAAATAGAAGTTATAGATCAAGTAAGGTTATATATTATAAAATCTATTATTCATCCATTTATCACCACTTTCATCTCATGGAAATATGGCAGGTATTCATAATTAGCCATATCACTGTTTCCTGATACAACCTCAAAATCATGTTCAGCTCAGCTCTTTAGACAGCTCCACTAATTATTTGAAGTTGGCATATGTGATAATACCTTGTTAACAACTTATACTATATATTTCTGTTATCTCTGAGAATAAGACAATGTTGCCTGGCCAGTGTGGCTCAGTGGATTGAGCGTTGTCCTATGGACTGAGAGGTCCTGGTTCAATTCCTGGTCAGGGCACATGCCCTGGTTGCAGGCTTGATCCCCAGTAGGGGGCACGCAAGAGGCAGCCAATAGATGTTTCTCTCTCACATCAATGTTTTTATCTCTCTCTCCCTTTCTCTCTCTCTAAAAAAAATCAATAAAAACATATTTTTTTTTAAAAAAGACAGTGTTGCCTATTCTCATATACAAAATTAAAAGTAGTTCTAGAAGCTCTAGCTAATACAATAAGAAAAAAAGAACAAAGTTTATACATATTTTGAAAGACAAATGGTTACATTAGTTGCAACATTTTAGACTACATAGAAATCTTGAGAGAATTAATAAACTAAGCCAGCAATGCTTTTTAATAGCTTGATATAAAGTGAATATTTTTAAAAATCAGTAATGTTCTTATAAGTCAGCAGTAACTAGTTAGAAAATATAATGAAAATTTGATTCTCTTTACAATGGCAAAAAGTTATAAAATATCAAGGAATAAACTTATCAAGAAGTTTGGACTTATCAGGTTTTCTTTGGACTTACAAAGAAAACTATAAAAGTTTACTAAGATGTATAAAATTTGGATAAATTGAGACAGAAAAAAACCTCTTTATAAGTGCTAACATAACAAGAGTCATTATTTTCATGTCTGAGGAAAGAAAGGCAGAATGTAGGATTTTGGGTTTCCTAATTAATCAATGACTTAAAGCCAATTACAATCTACTGATGTTACATGATCAAGTTAATGAATTAATAGACAGTGAGGAAATGATCAGTCAGTACAAGTACTTTTTCATGTACTACTTAAATTGTGTATACCTAAATTCTTACAAAAATATATTCCAGCAAATAAAATTTCCTCTAACATCATTTAGTAAGCAAGCATAATCTCGATATTAAAGGTTATATCCAAGGAAATAATAAACATTGAGTCAAAATGTATCAATAAACATTTTAGAAAGAAAATTTCTAAGACAAGAATTTATAAAAACAAGATACAGAGTGAATATAAATGTAATGTAAAAGGACTTTCACTCTGTCCTGGCTTAATGTTTATATTTTTAGTATCTTCAAGGTATCCATCATAAATATTTTCCAAATTTTTCATTACCTAATAGTTAACAATGACTAGTTCAAGGCTCAAGTGCCCTAAAGCACTTATGTCCACAGTTTCCTTTTCTGATTGAAAAATGACTAACGTGTTAGTTTCTGGCTTAGGTACCATTTCCAGCCAGAACTAAAATAAAGATTATAAAACTTGTAATTTTCCTGATTTAATCAAATTAAAATGTTTCAGAATCTGAATCAAACAATGACAAAAATAGTTTTGGTTTTGAAATTTCACAAAACAATTTTAAAGGTTTATCTGGAAATATTAATAGTGAGAATGGACAAGACAGTTTTTTTAAAAAGTGGAGAACTTTCCCTGTTAGGTAGGAATTAAACATTTAATAAGACTACAATAATTAAAATACAACTATTATAACAAAGGAATACAAAGTAAACCAAAGAAACAAAAAGCACATATGTGGCAATTTGATAAATATGACAGTATGATAAAAGTGGCATATCCACAATGTTCTTCAGCATTGAAACAAAAATGATTACTCTTATTAACTACAACAATGTCTGCTCAATATCAAGTTAAAAAAGAAGCCCATTACAGAACTGTATTACTGTATAATCCTATTGTAGTTTTTTGTGTGTTACTTTATTTGTGTGTATATATATATATATATATATATATATATATATATATATATATATGTTGGATGTATACCACCATGAGTGTTCACTAGGTACTCTATTTCTCTCAAAGATCTTGATCTAATTCCATGAAATTCCCAATTCTGTAGCCTGTAAAATCCCAGAGATCTCCTTATGATTTCTAAACAGTTCTGGAGTTCCCTTCCTTATGATCCCTGTCACCTCCTCTTAACTCTGCTCCAGTTTCCGGTTCTTAGTCAATTTTATTGAAGATGGGGACAAGGAGAGCTCACATTATGGGGTAAGTTACATTGGGTTGTTCACAGTTCTATGAGATCTGATAGCTACCTTTATTTCCTTATTTTTCCCCATGTTTCTTGCTTAATTTTTACCACTTGTCTTCAGCATAAAAATTCATTAAGCATCTTTTAATTCTTGAAGCTGCCCTTTGGGTTTCATTCTCTATTCTCAGTTAGCTTATCAAATTATTTCTTCTAGGCAAATATAGCCCTCTCCTTAATAGAAATTTCAGTTCAAAATTATTTAAAAATTATACCCATGGTTGTGGCAGTGGAATTACAGGTGTTCAATTTTTTAAAATATAATGTATATGCTGTACCATATTATTTGAATTCTTCACAGTGATAATTTATGACTTTCATAAACTGGAAGAGAGTATAACTCCACTAGAATTACTTTTAAGAATATACCACAATACTCAATCCCCCATAATAAATGCACCAAACCAAAATTAAACTGGGGAAGTAGAGTCATATTAGATTTCTACTGACTCAACTCCCTTAAACCTGTCACACAAAAAAACAAACCATTTCTATCTGCCCCCCCAAAAGCATATGAAGTAGGCTAGTCCATAAAGAACTTATCAACTCACTTCCCTTTCATTCAACCAGAGCCACTCTGAAAAAATCAGACCTGAGACAATGCTCTAGCTTCACTGGGGCCCGTGAAGAGTTTGTGAGCTCTTCATTGTTGCCTATGATCGGAAGTCAAAACAGTGTAAGGATGTCCAGTGTAAACTTTACTACACAATTGGGTGTGAAGCTGAGGAGGAATAAGGATGATGGTAGTAATTTGCAGTATTATCCAGTTGAAACCAAGTTAGGTAGCCTCTCTGTAAAGTCACTATACTATCAAGATATTTTCACCCCTGGTAAAATTAATTCTTCATATTTATTTCTTTTTAAAAATAGGTAATTTAATCGGATTGTCAGGAATCTTTACACTGGCTGTTATGGGACTTTTTTTAAATTCTACAAGTTTTAAACCAGGAGTTGAAGCACTGCTTCTCGAGTAAGTGGCTAGCATCTTTTCACTTTGTTTCATACATTAGAAGCCATAATATTGTAATAGCTACTACATCTACATCTATATGGTCAAAGTTGGAACCACCCAACTGAAAACACTTCCTAAAAACTCTGCTGCCTGTGTCTTCTACTTCTCTAACTTTAGGCACAATTTGTAAATTCACCTTGAGTTCATGTTGGCTCTATTCCCCCATGAATTTCCTCACCATATATTCAGTAATTTCCAGTCTAACCCACTAGACAAGGCCAGGACTAAGGCAAAGCAACTGAGGCACTTGGCACTCATTTCAGGCACATAATTTCAGAGGGTGCCAAAAAACTCAATAATCAAGATAAATATTTTAATGCAGTAATTTTGGGGAGAAGGTAGTACAAAAAATCCAGAATGAAAATACAAACATTTTAAATAAAGATAAAATCAATACTACTAATTGTTCTTTTTGCCTCAGGTTCCAATAGGGCTCACTATGGCACTGATACTAGAGTGGAAGACCAGTATTTTAAAGACCATAAAGAGATGCCACACAAAGCAAATTAAAAGGTCAAGCTAGGGCACTTGAAGAGGATTAGCGGTGTTATAAAAGAAAGTACAGCCAAACTAAATGTGTCTTGTTATAAATGAAGGCAGTATGGCCGAATTGAAAGCAAGACTTGCCTTCAGTAGAAATGTACCAGTGTGCTCAAGGACACCCAACTGAGGGATAAATGGAATCTCTGTCAGACTATAATAAGGGTGCTTTCTGTAAGGCTCCAGTACAGAGGGTGGGAACCTGACCCACATAAAACAATGGCAACATACGTGTTAACAGAGGCCCTGAACATGAGCAATGATTTTTGGAGTTTGGAGGAATGTTATAGAAGATTAAGTAAATTCAGAAGTCAGAACCTCAAAAGTATAGGATCTTATAGGATTTGGGAGCACTTCACTAAAATTTCATGTTGATTACAATGAAAGCCAATTGTACTAGCAGCTAGGCAGAATTAATTGGGCCACAGTCATAGGAATAATGAAAAATGTTATACTAATATTCAACTATTTCTATGGGAAATGATTCTGAATACTACTTTCACCTTCTTCCTCTAACTGAAGAAAGTCGGATCTCCCCTGAAGGCCTTAGTTCCTTTGCATTCTTCAAAGTCATGGTATCTTTCTCACCTGCTTCCCTGGTACTATTGAGCCTAGAGTTGAGTAGGCTCTGTACCTTAGTCATTTCTATATCGTTGTTTCTCCTTTGTCCCCAGTAACAACCTAATTTTGAATCTCATGACATCATATTATACCATCTTCCACCTTCTTGGCTGTAGTTATCCCTAGAGCATTGGGAACATTCTCACTCCTCCGCCGTCCCTGTGACTTCTCTCCAACATTACTCTATCACCATTCTTAGTGATCCACACAGTTGACTCTTCTACTCCCTCACTTTTCAGTTCCTGGACCTCCTCCTCTCCTGTGATCATGTCCACCAACCTGCTTCAGCCACCCACTTATATGGTCAAACAAATAACCACTTCATAATCTCAATTTCAAGAATCTTAGTATCTAAAATATGATATGTACTAGCTTCTACTGTCCAAAATAGTTGAAACCTAAGATAATAATGATAAATCCTACTACATCCTACAATAATCTACAGTAGGTCCATACTACTCTTTAAGAGCAGAGGTGCACCATCTCCATCTTTCCAGCTTTCACCCTCCAGGACCCCAATTCTAACAATTCTGCAAACACACTGAGACTATAATGTATTGATCCTATGATCTTTTACTGATCCTTACCCACCTCACTTCCTCCTTTCTCAAATCATTCTGTGTGTTTAAATCATGTAATTTCTCATCTCATTTTACTATAAGTCAAAGTTGTTTTAATGGCAAATAAAGTCCTATGATATGTCCCTCCATTATCTTTGTAATTGTTTTCTACCATTCTCATCCTCACCCACCCTGTTCTAGCCAGAGTGAGCACTTTGCTGTTCCTCAAACATGCCAAGAATGCTACTATTTGGGCTTGTGTCCTTGTGTGTCTGCTCTTGAAATGTGCTTTCCCTACATACTGGAAGAAGTAGCTGCCTCACTTTTTTCATGCTTCTATTCATACACCGCCTTGTTAGAAAGAAACTCTGCAGTGGGGACATGCTGGAGGCAGGTGATTGATAGTTCTCTCTCATTGATGTTTCTCTCTCTCTCCCTCTCCCTTCTTCTCTCTTTCTAAATTCAATAAAAACATTTTTTTTTAAAAAAAAAGCAAGAAATTCTCCAGGTAGGAACTACTTCCTTACCATCTTGTATAATCTTTTATTCCAAGCAAATTGATGCCCCTAAAATATACAGTACATAAGTTCTTATCATTCTTCTAAGAAGTGGCTGTGCAACATTGGGCAATAAAAATAATACAGATGCCTAGATCTAGAGTCAAAACCTATCAGGGTAAGAGCACAGCACTTCTGATTTTAAAAAACTCTCCCCAGATGAAACTTACATACAGACCATCTTGTGACCTTCTCTTACTATAAAAGATTTAGATTTATTAGCATAACTCATGATCACCAAATAAAGCGACTTTATTTTATTTTATTGTTTTTGCAGGTGAATTATTTTTATTTGTGCATTTAAAGTTTTTATTTATTTATTTATTTATTTAATTTTTTATTAATTTATTTTTGTTACAGATGTTTCTCCTTTTCCCCTCATTGTCACCCTCCCCCCCTCCCTGCCCCGTCCCCAGTTTTGTTGTCCATGTCCATTGGTTATGAGTACATGTGTACAAGTTCTGTGGTTCATCGCTCCCCTCTCCCACCCCCTCTTCTGGCAATTGTCAGTCTGTACCCTACTTCTATATCTCTGGGACTACCCGGTTCCTCAGACTGTTATGTTTATTATATTCCAGAAATAAGTGAGATCATATGATATTTGTCTTTCTCTGCTTGGCTGGTTTCACTTAGGATAATAGTTTCCAGGTCCTCCCATGTCGTCGCAAAGGATAAGAGATGAGAAAGCGACTTTAAAAAATATTTAGAAGCTCTTATTAGTGTGTGCCTGACTTATTGCATACACACACACACACACACACACACACACACACACACACGTATGCACACATCTATTAGATGGGTTTGGACATCTATTAGATGCGTTTGGACCTTGTTTGGCTCATACCACTATGAATTTGATGGAGACTTATTCCTTAGAAAATCTGGTTTTTCTCATTAATTTCTACCACATATGAAAGGTCTCGACAGCTTCTCAATATTTATGGCTTCATTGATTTGATTACATTTTATGCTAATTAACAAGACTAATTTTTGGTATATGATGGCATTCTTCCACAACATTAAGGTTAATTTTTTAATTGTGTAATCATTAAATGAGTAGTAAAGTATGATAGTGATTCATACCACTCCCTTGACTTAATTATCCTACTCAACGTTTACAAGTGATTTCCTTAACTGTATGGGTAGGTGGATATACTGCTTTGAGAAAAAAATGTTGGGAAGGTGCCTATGTTTATGGTACAACCATTGGATTTGCTTTTGATAGGGAAGTCAAAAGTAGAATAAAAAATAGAAAAATTATACAGTTGTCATAAAATATATCTTAGTGTGTTTCCCTCCAAGTTAATGTAGGATGCAATATTTAAATAAAATATCACCACACATATACAAGAAAGAGATAATAGCTTTCAGCACAAAATAATAAGCCTAAATTCAGTCATAGAAAAAATATTTTGAATGATTTGCCTTAATATTACCTAGGCTAGAATGTTTTATATTAAAATTTTCTCTGATAATGCCTAGGGATTTTTACCTCTTAGATATAGTTCAGAAGCAGAAATTTCTTATTAACGTAAAGAGAATGGTTTACTATTAGTATTAAATTTGTTTTTAAGCAAAAGCAGTGTCCCTGGAGAAGAGTGAAAAATGGTATTTAAAGGGGTTCAGGGACAGAGTCTGACTGCATATGGGTAAAACCAAGCTACCTTCTGCTCATAAAATTGTATTCATGTGCCTTTTTAATATCTTCAGTTAATTTTGTTATAGTCGACATTAAAGACATGAAATATATAGAAAGACAGCACGAACCCAGTTTTAGATAGCCTCCCATGGTCCCAACACCCATATTGGATTGAGTGTGCTTTTTCAAACTGCTTTGTGTGCAGCTGAAGAGAACACACGCTTTGGGGATGACACAGACTTTTCCCGGGCTCTGGAGCACTTGAATAAACTCATGCTCACAAATCTCAAAATGGGAATCTACAAAGGGCATTCATGAGTAAAATAGTCATTCACATCTTCTAAGTGCTTTCTAGATTTTAGGCAAAGGCTTCATTGTCTCACTATGTAAATCAGACTAGCAGTTTAGTATTCCCTTTCAAGATCAATGATTTTAGTTCTTTCTATTGACACAAGGGCTTCACAATCAGAATCTTTGAGCTCTGTGAAGCAAGAGAACTGAAGGAGTTCTGTCAAAATAGCATAACTACAACCTAAACATGCCTTTCAAGGTCAATTAAAAAAGAAAGACCCTAATTTACATTCAGTGTAGACTGCTTAAGATTGCTTTACAATTGTGTGCTCACTTGCCTTAGTATACCTTTTACCCCAGTTAAATTATAAGCCCCTTGAGTGTCGATAAATATTTTATTGATCTTTACTTTCTTGATAATGCCTAACATAATGCCTCCCTCATAGATGAGCCTTGCAATAAATATGTTAATTAATCATAATGAACTCTATTTAATTTTTTCCTGAAAATGCAGATTCTGGAATTGTCTAGCATTTGTTGCTTTTCTTATGGTGTTTACGTCCACTGGACTTCTAATTCCTGCATATACATATTTATATGTATCATTTTCTGATATATACTATTCATTAAATATCTACTTCACACTTATTGTTATAAGGTAAGAATGTCATTTAAAGTTTTCTATTTATAAGACACTGAATAGACCTGAGGATGTTCTTTGTTGTTGTTAATCCTCACCAGAGGATATTTTTCCATTAATAGAGTGGAAGGGAGGGAGGGAAGGGAAGAGATGTGAGAGAGACACATCAATTGGTTGCCTCCTGCACGACCCCAACCGGGGCCAGAGATTGAACCTGCAACCCAGGTATGTGCCCTTGACTGGGAATTGAACCTGTGACCCTTCGGTCCTCAGGCCAGTGCTCTAACCACTAAGCCAAACCAGCCAGGGCAGTAAAGATATCATTTTAAATAATAAAAATGTTTCGCTTCTGCCTGACCTGTGTGGCTCAGTGGTTGAGAGTCGACCCATGCACCAAGAGATCAGCAGCTTGATTCCTGGTCAGGGCACATGCCCAGGTTATGGGCTAAATCCCCAGTGGGGGTCACGCAGGAGGTAGCCATTCGATATTCTCTCTCATTGATGTTTCTCTCTCTCTCCCTCTCCCTTTCTCTCTCTCTAACATCAATAAAGAAAAAAAAATTTTTTTGAATGTTTCCCTCCTTAGAATGAAAATTTGATTCTTAAACTTTCCAAGGAATCATCAGCAAATTAATGTGTAGGATTTTGTTTTGTTTTTCTAGTTTTTAACTGCATTTCAAAGCAAAGCAAGTCCTCTGTAAAATTTCTGAAGATTAGAAAAAATATATATATTTATAATCTTACTACCTAGAGACAACCACTATTAACATTTGGTCCCTTTCGTCCAGTGGTTTTTCTTTTTCTATGAGGGCTCGTGAAGTTAAACACCTGTCATAAATAAAAGTTTTTTTCTTGCTTTAGTTGCTTAATATTGTATAACAAATTATTCTCTACCAATCATAGTTGGAAATAGATTTTTTAAAAATCATAAGGAAGTCCTCTTTGTAACTGTCTTTTTTGCTCAAATAATTTTTCTAGTCCCTTTTTCAATGTGAAGAGGCAGAAAAGAGTCTCCCCTGTGGTGAAAAGGAGATGACATAGAGAGGAAAAACCACCATAACTGGAGTCAGAATTCTTTAATCTCCTATCACTCAAACTGTCAACATTCTACTTCCATCTAGAAAAATCATTTGGGAGTCAACATCAATTTGGCTAATGCCAAGTAAATGGATATTAGTCCCAAATTTTCAGATACAATTAGTATAAAATATATGAATGCTACATAACTGAAAGAAGAAATAGAAATGAGTTAACAATACTGGACAGATTCAGCAAGATTTCAGTATACAAAGAAAAAGAAAGAGACAACTTTTTTTCCTTACTTTTTATTCATTACATTTGCTTTTATTTCTTTTTGGGATCCCAGAGCAGAATGTACATCTACAAAACATCTCTAACTTTTTCTTTTCCTCCTGAAAAAACTCCACTCAAAGATGATCTGGAGTTTCCCTACTGCTCACCCAACAGGAAGAAACAGAGAAGATTAATGCCATTCTCTTGTCATGTCTCTCTATGGAATGCCCTCTGCTTTCCTTTGTTGTTATGCCAACAGTGCATGAAAGATGGCTTGTTTGTCTGAGATTAGCAATTCCACTGGGAATAGATGGGAAGGAATAGAGTAGGATGAAATGGAAAGAAGTTTCTATGACAAAAATAACCTTTAAAAATTTGTTTTGGCCTGGCCGGTATATCTCAGTGGTTGAGCATAGACCCATGTACCAAGAGGTTGCCAGTTCGATTCCCACTCAGGGCACATGCCCAGGTTGTGGGCCAGATCCCCAGTGGGGGGCATGCAGGAGGAGGCCGATCGATGTTCTCTCTCATCAATGTTTCTATCTCTCTCTCTCTCTCTCTCCCTTCCTCTCTCTCTAAAATCAATAAAAAAAATAAACTTTTTAAAATTTGTTTTGTCTTTTAGACTTTTGGTCTTTCTAATATTGAGCCCTCTTTTGTCTCGACTTGCTGATGGGTTCAGCTGGCGCTGGGCATTCATAATGGCCTGTAGCGAAATGAGAGGGGTGCCTAATATAAACATGGCCATTCTGCTCGCCTACTCCGAGGTTTCTCTTGCAACTGAGAGGGAAAAATCGCAAGTAAATAAACCTGTATTTTTTATTTGAATACTTAATCAAAACTGTTGCTGTGTATTAAAATATGATTTAGCTCTGATGGCAAGATTGGGCAGAGAAGGAAAAACTGGCAACTTCCCTCTTCCTCATTCTAGTTAGAGATCCCTAAATACCTTCCTCACAATCCTCAAGATAATTTATTGCGGAGGTTGAGGGAATTAAAACTTATAAGTCATTTTAAAATAGTATCTGATATAGAGTATGCACTCAATACATGTTTTTATTTTTACTTAATCCTAATACCCACTCAAGAAAAACAGAAACCAGCTTATGATTGGCTCTTCTGCCTTCTGCAACTTTTTGAGTCTACATTTAGTGATGCTAGGAACCAAAACATAAAGTTATGTCCAAGGTAGTACCCCCTAACTCTCCCCAACAGAACATAATGGGCATGACTCTCTCCCTCTACCTCATCTCAAGGTAAGATCTCTGTAGAAAATTTTTTATGCAGACAGCACAATGCATCTTGTACTTCCACTGTGGTTTTTGACATAAATTCCAAGTGTAAGGGAATAAGAACAAGGTAATTATTTCATGTCTAATTCAATAACAGTCCAAACATTTAAAAACTAAATATTTAAACACTGCTTTTAAAAACAAAATTATCTAAAATTACATGGCCTCCCCTTTCTTTTTTGCCTGTCTCGATCTGCCTGAATAATAAAAATCAGTGTCATTACCATACATTCTGACCAGTATAATGGTGAACACTGAACATGAATCTAGATTCTGAAATTTTTAGTTGGCTGCTATTTGCTTTGTGGCCAGCAGCAAGTTATTTAATTCCCACCCTCATTCCATATGTCAATTTCCTCATTCTAAAATAGACTTAATAATCATACCAATGGTTTGCTAGTAATTGTTTATTAGGTAATTTTCTCTGGGGAGAAAGCCCTAATGTATAGTATTTGCCAGATTTCTCTCACCAATAGAACATCAATCGGCTCATAAACTTCCTGAAAATTAAATGATCCACTCTCACGAACTGGTAAGAGTCAGCTCTAGCACACCATTATCTCAAAGGGTTATTATGAGAAATTGAAAATATACATAAAATGCGTAATATATTGTTTAACAGATAGTAAATGTACAATAAATATGAGCTTTGATGGTGATGATAATAATGCATGTAGACCTTCTTTGAAATGAAACCTTAGTAAATAAAATCATTTAATGAAATGTCCTCACTAGTAGTAACTGGTTGAAAAAAAAATAACACTCCTTTCTTACTTTAATTTGACTGAACCCTATGGTTAACATTAATACTCAAGAAAAGGGACTACAGTAAAAGGTTAAAAATATTAACTTAGCATTTTTATTAACTTAATACAGGTCTCTGCTACTCACAAGTTAAATGATCTTGGATAAGCAATAGTACCTCAGTTTCCCATCTGTATAATTGGACCATATTGGTGTGTACTTCATAGAATTACAGTGAAGATTAAAAAAGTTTGATCTATTGTACAATATGCTTACTATATAAATGTTAGCTCTTAATATTAGTAGACTATATTTAACTCAGTGGTCCTCAAATGAATGCACTTTAGAATGTTTCAGGAACTTTTAGAAAAATACCAATGCCTATGGAATTCTAGTCCTGGGCATGATGAATAATGAATATCAGACTTACTTCCCATGGTAAATAACCATAGAATTGGTTAAAATATGTGAAGCAATTGATTTTAGTTATTGGACAAGGACATTGCATCGTTAGATCTTTGAGAGAATGATAAAGCCTTTAGGTGAGTTCACATGCACTCTGGCTTTTTTCCAAATTGTGGCACAAAGAAGTGGAGGCCAAACAAAGAACAGTAGTTTCATTGCAGGTAAAAAATAGTTAGGGCTACTGAAGCAGCTTGAATTTCTGGGGCAGAGTTCCAGGGAGGGAAAAAGTATAAAGAGAAAGAGTACCAGAAATCTGCCTGGGGATTCTCTTGGGAATTCGAGAAGGACTGGCAGAAAAGAACCTCCAGGGAGCTTTGGACATTCTGGAGGCCACACAGAACTGACAGAAACTAGAGTTCTGACTACGTATAGTAGAAACCTCATGAACACATTCGTTGTCATGATCCTAGAAAGACCATGCCTCAGAAATGAGAATTATGCTGTATAGTAAGGTTTACTCTAGACCCAGTCTAAGAAAGACTAAAGCCATGCCTTGGAAAAGAATTTGTCATTTATTTTTTAAAATTATACATATGATAACCATACAGTCCAGCAATTGCTCTCCTGGGGATTTATCCTAGAGAAATGAAAACTTATGTCTACACAAACTTATATATGAATGTTTATAGTAGCTTTATATATAATAACCAAAAACTGGAAACAACTGAGATGTCCTTTAATAGGCAGATATTTAAATATACAGTTATACAACTGCACCATGGAATACTATTCAAAAATAAAAAGGAACAAACTATAGATAAAATCAACAACCTTGATGAATCTCCAGAGAATTTTACTGAGTAAAGAAGCTACTTGCAAAAAATAGTACATACTATATAATTACAATGATATAACATTTTTAAGTGACAAAATTATAGAATTGGCAAACAGATCAGTGATTGCCCACAAAAAAGGAGTGGGGGAAGAAGGGAATTGAATGTGCCTATAAAAGGCAACATGAGTAATTCTTATGGGTATCTCATGAGTATCAGTATCCTGGTTGTCATATTCTACTATAGCTTTGGCAAATATTACCATTAGGGGCAATTGGGTAGATATTACAGAGGATGTCTGTGTTATTTCTTAAAACTACAATGATCTCAAAATGTTAAATTTTTTTTAAAAAAGGAGAGAGGGAGACAGAGACTGAGAAGCAAACAAATTACCAATATCAGTAATATAAAGGAGAACATGACTGAAAATTATATAGTTATTAAAAAATAGTAAATAGAAACTACGTGTAACTTTATGTTAAAAAAAATTTAACTCTTTATATAAAATGGTTGAATTCTTCCAAAAACACTACTTACCCAAACTGACACAAGAGAAAATTGAAAATCTGAATAGCCCTATATCTGTTAAAGAAATTGGATATATAAATTAAAATTTCTCACAGAGAAAAATTAGAAACCCAGATGGCTTGATTGACAAATTCTACCAAACATTTAAGGAATAAATAATACCAATTCTATGCAAACTCTTCTACAAATTAGAAAAGAATGGAACACTTCCTTATTTTATGTGACTAACCCACTCTGATATCAAACACCAACAAAGATATTACCCAAAAAGTTACTGATTATACATGATGCAAATTTTTAAAAAATAGCTTATAAATTTAAAAACATATAAAAATAATAATTCATTATGAATGATTAGGTTTTATCTAAAAAGGTATCCAAAAATATTAGTTTAACAAAAAAAATATGCAGATGCTAAAAAAACCTGAACGCATAGAAAGAGAACATATCAGTGGTTGCTGAGGTTGGGGATGAGGAGTGGAGGAAATGGGTGAAGGTGGTCAAAAGTGACAAACTTCTAATTATAAGATAAATAAGTTCTGGGGATGTAAAATACAACCTGATGTGACTATAGTTATCAATACTATATTGTATATTTGAAAGTTCCTAAGAGATTATGTCTTAAAAGTTCTCATCACAAGAAAGAAAAATTTAGAACTATGTGAGGTAATGGATGTTAAGTAAATTTATTGTGGTAATCATATATTTTATTTTCCAGAAATCTGGATGCACTGAAGCTGGGTGTCTCTGATTCAGTTTCTCTGATAAACTTTTATTTAAGCGTAAACTGGGGGTATAGCCATCAAAAGACTCAACTGGGGCTAGAGAACCTGCTTCTAAGCTCACTTACATGATTGTTGACAGTATTTACTTCCTTGCAGGCATTTGGCAGTTTCTTGCTGGCTCTTTGACAGAAGCTTCCCTCAGTCCCTTGACACTTGGGTCTCTCCATAAGTCAGCTCACAATATGGTAGCTGACTTCTCTCAGAATGAGCAAGCAAGAAAGTAAGGAAGAACAAACACCCAAGACAGAAACCACAGTCTTTTTGTAAGCTAATTTGGAAGTAATTTTTCATTACTTCTGAAATATTCACTATTGATTAGAAATGAGTCAATAAGGTTAGTCTATACTCAAGAGGAAGTGATTACACAAAGATCTAAATATCAGGAAATAGATCTCTTTGGAAGCCATCGTAAAGGCTCCTTTCCACACTCTGTAGAACTTGGGAACTAAAAACTACAAGACATTGTTGAGAGAAATTTTAAAAACCCAAATAAATAGAGAGATATACCATATTCATGTATTGGAAGACTTAAGATCATTAAGATGGCACTATATTCAACACAATCCACTCCCAGCAGCTTTGTTTGAGAAACAAAAAAAGCCAAATCTAAAAATATAGAGAAATGCAAAAGACCTAGAATAACCATAAAAAACTGAAAAAGAACAAAGTCAGAGGATTTATATTATCTGATATAGGGACTTACTGTAAGGACACAATAAATAAGTTAGTGGGCTGTTGGCATAAAAATAAATAAATGGAATATAAGAAAGACTCCAAAAAAGACTCACATTTATATAGTCAATTGATTTCTGACAAAGACACCAAAACAGTTCAATGGAAGAAAGGATAGTCTTTTTGTCAAATCGTGTTGAACAGCTGGATATTCATTTAGGAAAGAAAAAAGAAAATATCAATTTTTACCTCACACCAGTTTTATATGTAAAACTGATTTGAGATGGATCAGAAATTTGAATAAAAAATACAAAACTCTAAAAGTTCTGGAAAAAAACATAAGAAAATACCTCTGTAACCCTGAACTAAACAAAGGGTTCTTAGAACATAATAAATAATAATTGGACTTCATCAACATTAAAAACATTGGTCATCAAAAAGTAGTTTTACAGAAATAGATAGGTAAGTCACAAACTGGGGGAAAATATCCACAACATATATCTGACAATGCATGTCTGCCTAGAATATATTTTTCAAAATTTCTACAATTTTATAATAAAAGAAAAACAACCCAATTTTTTAACTAGGAAAAAGAGTTGAACAAATACTTCAAAAGAAAGATGTATACCACTAAACACATTAAAAATACTCAACAACATTACTCCAGGAAAATACCAATTAAAACTACAATGAGAAACCTAATATTCAATTTATATGAAGGTTTTTTTTAATTGTCAGTTTCTATGTGTAGAAATAGAAATTAGACCAGTAGTTGCCTCTCATGGGCTAGGGATTGCTTAGGAAGGGGCACTAGAGAAATTTGGGGGTATGTGAGAATAGTCTACATTGTGATAGGATTGAGGGTTATATGGGTATATGCATTTATCAAATGGTACACAAGCACATTTCAATGTAGGTAGATTATACCTTTGTTTTTCTAATTATCAATGCTTGGGCTGCACCCTTAAAGAATTAGAATGCTCTGTGAGAGCGTCCTGGGCACCCATATTTTAAATTTTCCCAAATGGTTGTAATGCGCAATCTTGAGAGCCTCTAGTGTAGTTTCATGGTCTGAAACCTCCATCTGTGGCCAAAGAAAAGAGAACTGGCTGACAGTTTAACAAAAGTTCTGAAAGTCAGAATTCCATACATCAACAGAAGTGCATAGTCTCAGATTGAAAAGTGTTCCTCCACTCATCTATGGAGACCAACTTGAGATATAACAGACAGAAAACAAGTGGCACCAAAAACATTAGTTGCTGCTTTTTGATGACAATGAAAGAATGTCAGAGAGACGAAGTATGAGGTGAAGCAAACATATCCAGGAATCTGAGTTGTTGTCTTTTCACAGGTGAGAATTGTCTGATGCCAATGTACTGGTAATGTTGAGCAAAGAACTGTGTGGCTGGCTAGGCACACTGAGGTGTGTATAGTGGATAAGAATTGATAAAATACAGGCATATTTCCAGGGCCCAAGAAATCCAGCAATGAGAGTTAAAGACAAGTATTTTTTTTTTCACTGTCTGTATAATTATATGTTTACTTGTCAAACCATGTGTCCTGATTTTTGGTTTTGTTCCAAAAGCATAGATGAAATAAATACATGCAGGAAGAGTGAGAATCCATAGAGTACTTTCATCATGTTCGACATCCAAATTCTCCCCTCCACGAGCATCTATTGACATAATACAACCTAGTTTAATTTACATTGGTAAATATAAAAGATATTATATGAAACTGTCATCAATATTTTGTTTTTGTTTTTTTCAATTCTAGGTATTATTTCACGGAGTGTTAGTATGCTTAATTACTCTAATTGTCAATAGACTTATTTTGCCGATGGTAGTTCGTAAACTAGGTAAGTCTACTAATTATTATTCTGAGTGAAGAGAAAAATATTCTAAATATGCTAAAGAATTGGTTAACACGAAGAAAAAAGCTATATAAATGCAAATCAACAATGTCTAAAAAGAAAATTGGATCTCTGGGTAAAGTTAAATGAAAGGTTTAGGCTAATAAACTTGTTTATTTTAAAAAATTACTTATTTACATTAGTCCAGTTTAAGTAAAGTAATACAATAAGTTTATTCATTTATTTGACATACTTTTATTCAGAGCCTCCTACATGCCAGGCACTACTTTAAGCTGAGAGTGATGCATTATGAAGACCAACCAGATTTCTGAGTTGATAGAGCTTCCACTGGAGATAAATAAACAGCCAGTAAGCCCTGGCCAGTTTGGCTCAGCGGTTAGAGCGTCAGCTCTCGGACCAGAGAGTCCCGGGTTCGGTTCCCGCTAAGGGCACGTACCTCGGTTGCAGTTTGTCCCCGGCCCCCCCCGGTTGGGGTCGTGTGGGTAGCAACCAGTTGATGTGTCTCTCTGACATTGATGTTTCTCTCTCTCTCTTCCTCCATCTCTCCCTCCCGCTCTATCTGAAGGAAGATAAATGCAAAAATGTCCTCCGGTGAGGATTTAAAAATAATAATAATAATAATAATAATAATAAACAGCTAATAAATAAGTCAAATAAGGTAATATCAGAGAGTCATGGTGCATCCAAGTAAACAAACCACATATAAATAAATTATAAACTCAATAGGTGGTAGATTACTGAGGAAGCCATATGTACAATTAGCATATGATTAAGGTCTTAAAAAGAGCACTCTAACACCAATCAGAAAGAAAATATGTACCCCCGTGTTCATAGCAGCACTATTTACAATAGCTAAGATCTGGAAACAGCCCAAGTGTCCATCAGTAGACGAATGGATAAAAAAGCTGTGGTACATATACACAATGGAGTACTATGCAGCTGTAAGAAAGAAAGATCTCTTATCCTTTGAGACGACATGGGAGGACCTGGAAACTATTATCCTAAGCGAAACAAGCCAAGCAGAGAAAGACAAATATCATATGATCTCACTTATTTCTGGAATATAATGAACATAACAGTCTGAGGAACAGGGTAGTCCCAGAGACGTGGAAGTAGAGTACAGACTGACAATTGCCAGAAGAGGGGGTGGGGGAGGGGAGCGATGAACCACAGAACTTGTACGCATGTACTCATAACCAATGGACATGGACAACAAAACTGGGGATGGGGCAGGGAGGGAGGGGAAGGAGGGTGTCAATGAGGAAAAAAGGAGAAACATCTGTAACAAAAATAAATTAATAAAAAAAAAAGAGCACTCTAGTTCTGTGAATAACTGATTGAGGGACAGGGGTGATAAGGAGAGTGGAAGCAGAAATCGTTTTAGGAGGATATTTGCATAATGCAATATGCCTCTTTTAATCTCCTACTTTTTAACAACTGAGAAAATGAGATTTAGAGACTTAAAAGTCCTTGCCCAAGCTCACACAACAAGGTAATGGCAGTTAAGAACTAGAAACATAGTGCCTTGATGCTTTTAATCCATTTCATTCTTAATTCCTTTATTACCCATTTTATTGCACATAGAGTTTTCATTCTAATGGCATATTTTATCAAGCTGAAATTTCATCTTTATAGATAATATCATACAACCCAATCTCCCTTCCTACCTCATATTTGCAACAAAATCATCTTCCTTTTCTTTTTTCTTTTTAAAATTCTGTGAGCCTTAGCATAGTAAAATGGGAAGAACAGATTGAAGAGGTAAAGTTGTGCAAAGAGTATTAGATGTTCTGCTTAGTAGCTAAATAAACCTAAAAACCTTATTGTTTACTTGCACTGAGAGTAGTGAACATTTGCTCTTAAAACATTATTGCTTTCCAAACAAGCTTCTATGACTCAAAGAAAAGGAATTTGTGTCTGATAGTAAGAGTCCTTCAAACCTTAATGAGGTCTGGATATATACACGGATAAATATATATCATACATATCACCCATATGATCTTACATATAAGTAGGATATATATATGTACATATACTCTGTACATGTGTATATATGTATATAAATTATATATATATATCTGTATCTATACCTATGTCTGTATGGCATATGTAGCTATAGAAGATGGATATGCAGTTCAAAGGCCCGAGAACTAGGAAAGACAATGGTGTAAGTTCTAGTTCAAATCTGAAAGCAAGAGAGGATCGATGCCCCACCTTGAAGACCATCAGTCAGAGAGAGTGACTTTTATTTTGCTCAGCCTTTTATTCTATTCAGGCCTCCAACAAATTGAATGAGGCCTGCCCACATTGAGAAAGGCAATCTGCTTTACTCAGTCTGCCAATTTAATCCTCCGTCTCCTCATCTATCAAACCAGGAAAAGGGGCTCGTCTCAAAAAGTGGTCAAGATGATCAAAAAACTTAATACATGCAAAGTGCTGAGATGTGCTTCTCAGCACATGGTAAACACTCAATAAATATTAGCTATTACAAAGAGTATGGAAGTAGAAAAATTTGAAATTGTTACTGTTCCTATTATTAAACAATTTGAGTCTTTAATTTTAAAAAACTACTTAGTACATACAATAAGAACAAAAAGGAAGCTTTATGAATTCAGATCAAAATGGTGATGTCTCTACTATTTATAAAATGTGCTCTTTCTATCAAAGGTCTGCGTCACATCACATCAACAAAATATAAATCACTTTATTATACATTTCAACATTTTCAAGAGACAACCAAATCTGCAGCCTCCGCACTCAAATTTGACAAAGATCTTGCTAATGCAGATTGGAACATCGTTGAGAAAGCAATTGTATTTCAAAACCCATATGCAGTAAGCAAGTAGTATCCTTAATTTATCCTTCAAAGTAGGTATAATTGCCCTTAAATAAGTATAAATGTTATAAATATTAAGTCACAAATTTTAATACTTATAATTGACAGAGATGTTACATTGGTAATTCTTTATTTACCACAATATGAAGGAGGGGATCATAGGGAATCTTGTGATCACTGTGGGGTAAAGTCAAAGTGACAACCTCTTTGAGTATATACAAAATATGTGTTGTAAATTCAAAGGAAGGAGCAGTGTTGCCCCATTCCCCAGAGTTTCTAATTCAGTAGTTTTGTGGAGGGACCTGAGAATGTTCATTTCTAACAACTCCCAGTTGATGCTGATGTTACCGGGGAAACATACTTTCGGAACCACTGGTTTAGAGTGTGATTACATATGCGGTAGCTTTCATAAACTAACAATGCCAAGTATAACTAAAGATATGCTATAACTTCTTCTGCCCAAGTTGGCAATCATTTTTTTTTTTATTTAAAAAAAATTTTTTTTCTTTATTGATTTTTTAGAGATAGAGCAATGGAGAGGGAGAGAGATAGAAACATTGATGAGAGAGAACATCGATTGGCTGCCTCCTGCATGCTCCCCACTGGGGATCTGGCTCACAACCTGGGCATGTGCCCTGACCAAGGCAACCTCTTGGTGCATTGGTCAACACTCAACCACTGAGCCACACCAGCTGGGCAAGTTGGCAATCATTTTACGTTCTTGATAACTGTGCAAATAATGAGGAAACTCATCTGAACGTTTTTTTGTATCTAGCAAATTTTTTATAATTTCTCAAACCAAACTGGTATGTTAATATTCATGTATTATTTTTTGGTTTTGATTTGTGTTTTACTTAGCTGAACCAAGGAGAAACAATAGAACATCAAAAGGTGAAGTGTCCAAACTGTAACAAGGAAATAGACGAGACTCTTAACATTGAAGCAATGGAGCTGGCCAACCGGCGTCTTCTGTCAGCACAAATAGTTAGTGCTTTATTATACCCTTTGAAAATTTGTTCTGACCTAAAATTATACTGAAAACTTTCTCCCTTGCTGAAGGCATCTTGATTATGCTCGCCTGCATAGTTTAATCAGTTGTTTACAAAGGCAAAGGGAAGTTTGAAATTGTTTTAGAAAATCTGCTTGACTGCAAAAAAGGAAAGAAAGAGAGGGGGAAAATGTATCCATTTTAATTAGCTAAGTAAAAGGTGTTTTATTATGAGGAATTGGGAATTTCGCAGGTCCCAGTGGCAGGAAATTCTGCTGAGCTCAACCTTCAGGTGTGGTAGCACTCAGTCAGTTTCATGACACTGGCTATCTCTGGGTCCAAACCAGTTTTTCATAAAAGGATACCACCAAGTTCACTAATAACTGCAAGTATAGGGTAGAATGTTTTTATATAAAATCTTGAGTAAAAATTAGAGAAATTCTGTAACACAGCAACCTACAGGATTCTGTGGGAAACTGCTAATAGCCTACTTACCATTTTCTGTCCAGGGCAGAATACTGACCAGGTGCCATGATTCATCCTCTTGAAATGTTCATGTTAGGCCTTCCTCATTGCCTATGAAGCTGTCATGCATTTCTCAGCTATTCCAGCCATATAAGATTTCAAGCATTCTACTTGCTCAGTCTAACTTGGGAAAAAAAAGGTCTATAGAGTCTGATTGTTCTCTCTCCAGCAGTAATCCTGGCAGACAAGTTGAATCTCAAAGGCAGCTTTTCAAATATCTACAATATTTCTGTAAACTATTGAGGTAATGCCATGAAGGGTGAACTTAGGCCATATGGTGCTTTGTTTCACCAACAGACTTTATGAGATCATGTCCTTGAGTCACTTCCAGATTTTTAGTTTATTTCAGGAAAATATAGTATTCAAGAACCCTGAAAACAATGCAGGAGACTTCCATTTTGAATCTTGCTTTTGCTGTTAATATGTGTGACTCAGGACTTACTCCTTTCAGTCTTTAGTCTCCCTATCTGAGAATATTTATGCTAACTGAATAACCTCTTAGTTTGTTTCCACTTGTTATATCCTGTGTTTCTGCAATATTCACTCCATGTACCTTCTTGATTTCTTGCCTTAAATATTAGTTTTCTACTATTATATCTTTATTGATTTTGTGCTATATGTGGTTCTTAATCAGGAAATCCTATTTTTCCAAAGTAGGCTAAATCTCTCTGCTCTAGATTTTCATCTCACCTCACATCTTTTTGGTCCTTTTCCTTCTAAAAATATTTCCATGTTTATCACAGTTTGTTGATTTGATTCCTGCAATCTCAATTCTAATGTTCACTGCTCAAAGCCATAATATTTATTACTCTATTAAAGTTTTCAGAGCTTTGGGAGTGTCTGTTTAAATCTCAGCCAGCATTTGTTAACTGGGGCAATATTTTCCCTACTGCTGGTTGTTAGAAAAAGAAGGCCAGCATGACAAGACATGAAATAGGAGAAGCAATATACCATATGGGGAAAACAGGAGACAGGTTTATATTCAGAGAGAACAGAGTTGCTAATGTGATCTTGGGAAAATGACTCAAATCCTTGAACCTCAGCTTTCTCATCTATGAAATACAGATTAGGATACCTTCCTCACAAACTTGTTGCATGATTTACGTAAGTTTATATAAAACATATATAGATCAGTTAATTTAATAGTATAGTAGAGAGATCAATAAATGACAGTTATTTTAAGGAATCAACCATTCTCTACATTCTTCTTTTTTTTTTTAATAATTTATTTTTGTTACAGAAGTTTCTCCTTTTCCCCCCATTGACACCCTCCTCACCCTCCCACCCTGCCCCCTCCCCAGTTTTGTTGTCCATGTCCATTGGTTATGAGTACATGCGTACAAGTTCTGTGGTTCATTGCTCCCCTCCCCCACCCCCTCTTCTGGCAATTGTCAGTCTGTACTCTACTTCCACGTCTCTGGGACTACCCTGTTCCTCAGACTGTTATGTTCATTATATTCCAGAAATAAGTGAGATCATATGATATTTGTCTTTCTCTGCTTGGCTTGTTTCGCTTAGGATAATAGTTTCCAGGTCTTCCCACGTCGTCTCAAAGGATAAGAGGTCTTTCTTTCTTACAGCTGCATAGTACTCCATTGTGTATATGTACCACAGCTTTTTTATCCATTCATCCACTGATGGACACTTGGGCTGTTTCCAGATCTTAGCTATTGTAAATAGTGCTGCTATGAACATGGGGGTACATGTATTTTTTCTGATTGGTGTTTCAGGCTTCTTAGGGTATATTCCTAGGAGTGGGATCACTGGGTCAAATGGTAATTCAATTTTTAATTTTTTGAGGTAACACCATAGTGTTTTCCATAGTGGCTGCACCAGTCTGCATTCCCACCAGCAGTGTACTAGAGTCCCCTTTTCTCCACACCCTCGCCAACACTTGTTGTTTGATGCTTTATTGATGGCGGCCATTCTGACAGGTGTGAGGTGATACCTCATTGTTGTTTTAATTTGCATCTCTCTGATGATTAGTGATGTTGAGCATTTCTTCATATGTCTCTTGGCCATTTGTATGTCCTGTTTGGAGAGGTGTCTATTTAGTTCCTCTGCCCATTTTTTAATTGGGTTCTTTGTCTTCCTTTTGTTGAGTTGTATGAGCACTCTGTATATTTTGGAAATTAACCCCTTATCTGATGTGTCATTGGCAATTATGCTCTCCCATACAGTGGGTTCCCTATCTGTTTTGATGGTTGTTTCTTTTGCTGTGCAGAAGCTTTTGAGTTTGATGTAGTCCCATGTGTTCATTTTTCCCTTTGTTTCTGTTGCCTTAGGTGATGTATCAGTGAAGATTCTACTGCGTATGATGTCCGAAATTTTGTTGCCTACATTTTCTTCTAGGATTTTTATGGATTCATGAGTCACATTTAAGTCTTTTATCCATTTTGAGTTTATTCTTGTGTGTGGTGTAAATTGATGGTCTAGTTTCATTTTTTTGCATGTAGCTGTCCAATTTTCCCAACACCATTTATTAAAGAGGCTATCTTTACTCCATTGTATGCTCTTGCCACCTTTGTCAAATATTAATTGAGCATAATGTCTTGATCAATTTCCGGATTCTCTGTTCTGTTCCACTGGTCTATATGCCTGTTCTTGTGCCAGTACCAGGCTGTTTTGATTACAGTGGCTTTGTAGTATAAGCTGATATCCAGTATTGTGATCCCACCTACTTTGTCCTTCTTTTTCAAGATTGCTGTGGCTATTCGGGGTCTTTTTTGGTTCCATATGAACTTTTGAAATATTTGTTCTAGTTCTGTGAAATATGTCACTGGTATTTTGATGGGGATTGCATTGAATCTATAGATTGCTTTGGGTAGTATGGACA
The DNA here is from genome assembly GCA_030848825.1 of Tadarida brasiliensis. Lineage (NCBI taxonomy): Eukaryota > Metazoa > Chordata > Mammalia > Chiroptera > Molossidae > Tadarida > Tadarida brasiliensis. The sequence goes on from CM061260.1 coordinate 70,561,613, forward strand.
CTTTAATGATGTTAATTCTTCCAATCCATGAACAAGGTATGTACTTCCACTTTTTTATATCTTCCTCTATTTCTTTTTTCAATGTCCTGTAGTTTTCTGCAAATAGGTCCTTTACTTCTTTGGTTAAGTTTATTCCTAGGTATCTTAAATTTTTTGCTGCAATGGTAAATTGGATTTTTTATTTTTTAGTTTCTCTTTCTGTGAGTTCATTACTGGTTTATAAGAATGCCGTCAATTTCTTGATGTTAATTTTGTATCCTGCTACCTTGCCAAATATGTTTATTAAATATAGCAGATTTTTGATGGATTCTTTAGAGTTTTCTATTATGTATAATGTCATGTCATCTGCAAATAATGACAGTTTCACTTTCTCCTTCTCAATTTGGATTCCTTTCATTTTTTCTTCATGTCTGATTGCTGTGGCTAAGACTTCCAGTACCATGTTAAATAAGAGTGGTGAAAGTGGGCGTCCCTGTCTTGTTCCTGTTCTTAAGGGAAATGCTTTTAGTTTTTGCCCATTGAATATGATGTTGGTTGTTGGTTTTTCATATATGGCCTTAATTATGTCGAGATATGATTCCTCTATTCCCACATTGCTGAGCATTTTTATCAGAAATGGGTGCCGGATTTTGTCAAATGCTTTTTCAGCATCTATTGATATGATCATATGGTTTTTATCTTTCATTTTGTTTATGTGGTGTATCACATTTATTGATTTGCGAATACTGTACCAGCCTTTCATCCCTGGGATGAATTCCACTTGGTCACAGTGAATAATTTTTGTAATATATTGCTGGATCTGATTTGCTAATATTTTGTTAAGAATTTTGACATCTATGTTCATCAGGGATATTGGCCTGTTATTTTCTTTCTTTGTAGTGTCTATTTGGTTTTAGAATTAGAATTATGCTGGCCTCATAAAACGTGTTTGGAAGTCTTCCTTCTTTTTGAATTTTTTGGTATAGTTTGAGGAGAATGGGTGTTAGTTCTTTGAATGTTTGGTAAAACTCCCCGGTGAAGCCGTCCAGGCCTGGGCTTTTGTTTGCTGAGAGAGTCTTGATTACATCTTCAATTTCCTTTGGAAAGGAAATTGGTCTTTTCAAGTTTTCTATTTCTTTTTGGTTCAGTTTTGTGTTTCTAGAAATTTGTCCATTTCACTTAGATTGTCCAATTTGTTGCCGTATAATTGTTCATAGTATTTGTTAATGATTCTTTGTATTTCCGTGGTCTCAGTTGTTATTTCTCATCTTTCATTTGTGATTTTGTATGTTTGGGTTCTCTCTCTCTTTTTTGGTGAGTCTGGCTAAGGGTCCATCAATCTTGTTTATCTTTACAAAGAACCAGCTCTTTGTTTCATTGATCTTTTGAATTCTTTTTTTGGTCTCTGTGTCATTTATTTCTGCTCTGATCTTTACTATTTCTTTTCTTCTACTTGCTCTGGGGTTTTCTTTTTGTTTGCTTTCTAGTTCTTTAAGTTGTGATGTTAGAAAGTCTATTAGAAATTTTTCTTGTTTCTTGAGGTAGGCCTGTAGTGCTATGAACTTCCCTCTCAGAACTGCTTTCACTGCATCCCATAGATTTTGTGTTGTTGTGTGTTCATTTTTATTGGTTTCCAGGAAGTTTTTAATTTCTTCCTTGATCTCCTCGGTAACCCATTCATTGTTTAATAACATGCTATTTAGTCTCCATGTGTTCAAATGTCTTTGCATGTTCTTGTTGTAATTGATTTCTAGTTTCATACCATTGTGATCTGAGAAGATGCTTAATATGATTTCAATCTTCTTGAACTTGTAGAGATTTAGTTTGTGTCCTAACATGTGATCTGTCTTTGAGAATGTCCCATGTGCACTTGAGAAGAATGTGAATTCTGTAGTTTTGGGGTGTAATTCTCTGTAGATATCTATTAAATCCATTTGATCTAGTGCATTATTTAGAGTCTCTGTTTCCTTGTTAATTTTTGCTTAGAGGATCCATCCAGTGATGTCAGTGGGGTGTTGAAGTCCCCTGCTATGATTGTATTGCTGTCAATTTCTCCTTTGAAGTCCTCCAGAAGATTTTTAATATATTTTGGTGCTCTTATATTGGGTCATATTTTGTTACCAAGGTTATACCTACCTGTTGTATAGATCCTTTCAATATTATGTAGTGGCCTTCTTTGTCTCTAGTTGACCTTCATTTTGAAATCTATTTTATCAGATGTGAGTATTGCTACCCCAACTTGTTTTTCCTTTCCTTTTGCTTGGAAGATTTTTTTCCATCCCTTCACTTTCAACCTATGTGAGTCTTTTGTTGTAAGGTGGGTCTCCTGTAAACAACATATATATGAGTCCTACTTTCTTATCCAATCAGCTACTCTGTGACTTTTGATCAGAGCGTTCAATCCATTTACATTTAAGGTGATTATTGATATGTACTTATTTATTGCCATTTTTGTTTATTGTGTTTATATTTTTCTTCCTATTTCTTCTGCTAATTACAGCAGTCCTTTTAACATTTCTTGCAGTGCTGGTTTGGTGCTGATGTATTCCCTTAGCCTTTTTTTTTTTGTCTGGGAAGCTCTTTATTTGACCTTCTATTTTGAATGATAGCCTTGCTGGGTAGAGTAGTCTTGGATTCAGATCCTTGTTTTTCATGACCTTGATTACTTCATGCCATTCCCTTCTGGCCTTTAGTATTTCTGTTGAGAAGACAGCTGAAAGCCTTATGGGGGTTCTTTTTTAGGTTACCTGTTGCTTAGCTCTTGCTGCCTTTAAGATTCTCTCTTTGTCTTTAATTTTTGGCATTTTAATTATTATGTGTCTTGGTGTGGGCCTGTTTGGGTTCTTCTTACTTGGAGCTCTCTGTGCTTCTTGAACTTGAATGACTTCTTCCTTCACCAAGGTAGGGAAGTTTTCTGTCACGATTTCTTCAAATATGTTCTCTAACCCTTGCTCATTTTCTTCTTCTTCTGGAACTCCTATGATGCAAATGTTGTTTTGTTTCCATTTGTCACACAGTTCTCTTAAGCTGTCTTCCTGTTTTTTAATTGTTTTTCCCTTTTGGTTTTCTGAGTGCTTGATTTTTTCTACCCTGTCTTTTAATTCACTGATCTGGTCCTTAGCTTCCTCTACTCTGCTGGTATTCCTTCCAATGTGTTCTTTATTTCTGTTATGTCATTCTTCATTTCCACTTGGTTGGTTTTCAATGTTTCTATATCTTTACTCATGGTGTTGACCTCCTTACTCATGCTGTTGATCTTCCTCAAGATTATGACTCTGAACTCTACCTCTGATAACTTGCTTAACTGCATTTCATTTATCTCATCTTCAATAAAGTTCTCTTGTTCTTTCATTTGATATTTGTTTCTTTGTTTCATCATTTTGGCTAAAACTCCAGTGGGTTTTGGAGCCTGCCAAATTTTCCCTGTGGGTGTTGGTGTTCTGCTGTTTGTGGCTCCCTCTACTGGGTTTGGATGAGCATGGGAGGACCCACATTCAACACCACTGTCAAGTCTTACTTTCCTGGATAGATTTGTAAGCCCAGGTAAGGTTCAGTTATCATCTAGCTTTTTGCCTAGAGGCTATTATTTTCAGTTACTTGATGAGCCTTGGGTTGTAGCCCTCAACTGAATGAAAAACTCCCTCAGGTGTTCCGGGTGAGAGGATTTTTCAGAGGGCAGGGCAGATGCTTGTTGTTGAGCCTTTAATATTCTAATATCCACTATGAATTTTAAGGTGGAAATATGCCTTGCAGTAGCTTCCATACTTATTTGGCCACAGAACTCCACTTGTTTTGGAAAACGTAATTAGTATCTAGCAGGATCCTAGTTTCCTACAGAACCAGTGGGGTTCCACCCATAGCTCAGACCTATCTTGTACACTGAGCTCATTGTCTGGACTCTGTAGAGAGATTCTTTTTATAAAGATACGAGATTATTTGGGGATTTTGACTTCTTTCTCACAGATTATTTTTCCATTAAAGGGAATAAACAATTTGCCATTGTTAATCATGCTGTATAATGACTTGACTTTTCTTTTAGGCAAGCTACCAGAGACAATATAGGAATGAAACTCTGTCCCAGAGTGCAACCCAGATGCTAGTAGGTGCAGCAGGAAGCTTTGGTGAGAAGGGAGAGTAAGTACCTTGTCAAGAGAAAATTTCCATCCTTCTAAACCATGGCATTTATGAAATTATACAAGTTAGTTTTCTTGCTTGTGTCTGGTAATTTGGGATCATCCAATAGTTTAGCCCCCCAAAGCCAAGCTTTAGTAAACGCTCTTTTTTGTTTGAATTACTCAAATGCCTCACTACATCAAACTCTTATAGGCGCACCTTCCTACAACACATCCCCTCTGAATACTCAGCATACACTTGTAATGATTTCTTTAGAAGTAAGCAGGGAGTTTCTCAAAGTCAGGGTTTTAGGGATTATTTTCAGATTATCCTCTGTGGAGGGATGAAGACTACAAAGCCCAGACATACCTTTTCATTCTGGTTTATGCTCCTGGTACTAAGGATACCAAAATTCCCTGCTCGCACAATACTAAATTCATTTGTGGGGTCTTCTTGGACCTTTTCCCATGGGCCATAATCTTACAAGCAAACTAGGCCTTTAGTGTACACACCCCAAAACCTAACAGATGTGTCAGCCTGATGTCCACTCACATGTACCAGCATGTAGTACAGTGAGAGGGATAAAGCCAGGTGTGGGATGAGAAGCAGCCAGACACTGGACCATGTTTTCATTAGTGTTCAAGTGCAGATTTTCAAAGAGTCTATGACTTTTTTTTTTTTTTTTAATGTTCATCCCTGGACTTTTTTGCATTTATCTTCAGATGCAGTGGGAGGGAGAGAGGGAGGAAGAGAAAAAGAGAAGCATCAATGTGAGAGAGACACAACAAGTGGTTGCCACCCACACGACCCCAACCGGGACCAGGGACAAACTGCAACTGAGGTACGTGCCCTTAGCGGGAACCGAACCGGGACTCTCCGGTCCGCAGGCCAACGTTCTAACTGCTGAGCCAAACCGGCCAGGGCGAGTCTATGACTTTTTATTTCAAGCTTAGTCATGCAAATTATTAGGACATTATATCTGTCAAGATAGAAAGATAAAATAACTTAATTAAATTTTTGGTTTCTTGATTAATGATGTTTAAACATTTCATATATAGTACATACTGGCTCTCCATTTGCCCTCTTGATCTAAGCCCTTTAAATGCTTAGGAGACCTGAATGGTTTTATAGTAGTTCTGGACGAGGGCTGGCCAAGCATGATCGACTTAAAACAATATGATGTGTACTTTTCAAAGAATGAATAAATGACATGCTGAAAGCATGATCACTTCATTGTCCTGGAAAGGTTAATGTAAACACAAAACAAACACACAAAAACTATACAGAACAGTTCAGCCCATTGCCTTGATTTTTTTCCTCTTTAAATCTGAGAAGACAGAAGCAGCACCTGCCTGTGAATAAATGGACACAAAAAGGAGATCAACAGTGGGAGAAGGGGGCTGAAGAGCTGAACAAACTCAGAGTGGACAATGAAGGCAAATTTCAGAATATATTACATTTTTATTCATACATGTAAGAGATAAATATTGAACACTAATATACACAGAATGATAGGTCAGGCACTTTGGGTAATAGCAAGATTCATGAAATGGTGTTCCAGTCCTCCAGAGAACATTCTGTTCATCACCCTTGTATTGAGTACTTGCTCCTTTGCTGGGCTGCCTTGGAGTTGATTTTGCCATTTGCTGATGACTCCTATCAGTAGCTCCATGCCTTGGGGGGTCCTGTGGCAAGTGAAAAAAATCTAAGCAGAGAAAGCATGTCGGGTTTATAAAGGAGTACCAGGACTTGAGCTAAGTGCCTGTGTAATTACCTAAGAAATAATATTTCGAATAGAGAGCTTTTATTAATTTAGTCCTGTGTCAGATACTGTCTTAAACATTTTATATATGTTACCAATTTTATGTCCAAAAATAGTATCACATAAGGGCTATTATTATCTTCATTTTGCAGATAAGGAAAGTGAGGCCCAGAGAGATTAAGTAATTTACCCAAGGTCATTTGTCTAATAAATTACAGGGTTTAGATTCGAAGCTAAACTATCTTACTATCCAGTTAAAAAGATCATACTCTTTTCCTAATCTAATAGGTCTAAACAGGGAACATATTGATATAAAATAGAAATTCAGGAGCCAGAATTACTTAGTAATTTGGGCTGTCAAATATCACATACTTATTGATGACAGAATTTTAGGATTCATAAGAACTTGTGAAATGATCATATCTTAGATATTAATTCCTTCAGGAAGGTTTCCTTGTTCCCCAAGACTCTACTAAATGTGCTTCCATTTGTGGGTCAGGGTGCCCTCTTATTTATTATCTTCACAGCAACATTTACTACACTTAACTGTAGTTGTTATTTGCACGTTTTACTCCACTACTCTGCTAAATCCTTGAGGGCAGAACTAGTGATTGTTTATGGTTTATCCCCAGCATTTAGCAAGCATAATAGGTGTCCAATAAATATTTCAAAAATTAGGAAGGAATCAAGTCATATGCACATTAATGATTTTCCATGTAACTACCACATTATTATACTGGATCACAGAGAATTGAATGATTTTTTTTTCAATTGCATCAGTTTCCCTATAGCAGAGAAATGGCCCAAATTTAGAATGAGAACATTATAATCAATAGGAAGACAAGGTCCACCTTTGAACTTAAGTCACCAATGACCTTCCATTAAGCCACTTTATAAGGTAGGCCCTCAGACTCAAGGACAGATCTCCATCCTCCTCCTGATGAAGACAATAAAAGTTATCTGGTCAGCAGCATGTAAGTTCCTCATTAAACCAAAGGAATTGCCTAAGCAAGACCAAATCATAGCACACAGGTCTAAGCTGTCTCAACAGAAAAGTCAGAAGAAACCAACAGACAACTTGGGACAAGTGCCACTGAAATGTCTTTGGGGGTTTATTACCACTGACTTCTGCAAGAAACCATTTTAACTCTTAATCTACAGTTTATATTCTCCCCACAAATTCCCTGACTACTTGCCCAGAACGTAAAAATAATGGAGATGAGAGAGATGTGAGATGGGTTGGATGTTCCATACATACTTTCTCATTTAGTTATCCCAGGCTGGCATAGGTGTTTTTACCTTCATTCTATAGAGCAAACAGGTTGGTGAGATAACTTGTTCATTGCCAAGCCAAATAATGGGAGATCCAACATGAAAACCCATATGTAGTTGAATCCCAAATATTTGAATTATGGTGTGCTTTCTATCCCTGAACCCTTGACCTCTCTCCAATTTAAACCATGTATCTAGTTTTTTATACTCTCTGTTTAATGACTGAGCCCCACAATACAACTTCATAATTATATATCTACTGTATCTACAGCTTTGTGACTTGAACTGATGCCCATGAAAACATCTCATTTCCCTTCATTACTGGGCAAAATAGTCTTTTTGCTTTCTGACAATACTGCATTAAACATATCCCAAAATTTTAAAAGTATGTTTAAAGATTTCTTTTTTTTTTTTTAGATACATGAGTCTTGAGACAATAAAGAATTATTCTGAAAGTAAAAAAATTCTTACCTTTGTTAGAAAAGTATTACTCAATTGGGTATATAATACTAAAAAGGAAAAAGGGACCCCATCAAGGTAAGTGCTTTTGAAACTTACTAGAAATGCTATTATATTCATTTGAAATTCCCTTTTTATCATTTTAAATGTATATTCTGAATGCTTTCTAAAATATTACTATGTACATAGAAAAAGTTACTTAAAATAAAAAGAGACAGTATAATAACTTTTTTAAAGGAAATTTCACAAACAATATTAACTATTAGCCATTTTTAAGTGTGCCATTCGGTATTATTTAGTAAATACACTGTTGGGCCACCATTACCTCCAAAAAAGTTCACATTTTATCACCCCGGTACCCATTAAGCAGTCACTTCCAGTTCCCCTTTTCCCCATCACCTATATAGCACTAGTCTTCGTTCTGTCTCTATGAATTTACCTACTCTGAATGTTTCATAGAAATAGAATTATTCAATATGTAGCCTTTTGTTTCTGATGTTTTTCACTCAGCCTAATGTTTTCATCCATGTTATAGCATGTATCAATACTTTATTTCTTCTTACTTTGAATAATGGTCCATTGTATGAATATACCCATTTTGTTTAGCCATTCATCAATTAATAGACATTTGGGTTGTTTTCACCTTTTGGCTATTGTGAACAGTGCTGCTATGAACATAGGTGTACAAGTATTTGAATACCTGCTTTCCATCCTTGGGGGTTACAGCTAGCAGTGAAATTGCTGGATCATGTGATAATTTTGTGTTTGATTTTTTGAGAAGCCACCAAATTGTTTTTCACAACTTTTAGATAATTTTGAAATCAAGAAGTAGGAGTCCATCAACTTTACTTTTCTCTTTCAAGGTGGTGCAGCTATTTGGGGTTGCTTGAAATTATACACTAATTTTTGAATTAGCTTGTCTATTTCTGGGGAAAATGCCCTTGACATTTTCATAGGGATTGCATGGAATCTGTAGATAGCTTCGGGTAGTATTGCCATGTTAACAACATTAAACTTTCCAGTTTGTGAACTTGGGATGACTTTTCATTTACTAAGTTCTTTAATTTTTTTCAGGAATGTCTTGTCATTTACATTGTAAAGTTTTCAGTTAAATTTATTTTTTCCCTTTTTTTAGTTAAATTTAATCCAAAGTATTTTTTCCCTTTAATGCTATCATAATTAATTTTATTTCTTAATTTAATTTTGGATTGTTCATTCCTAGTGTGTAGAAATACAAGTGATTTTTATATATTGATCCTGTCTCATGAAGCTCTGTTGAATTCTCTTATTAGCTCTTGGTTTGGGGAAATTCTCTAGGATTTTCTGTAGATAAAATCATGCCACCTATGAATAGAGATAATTTTACTTCTTCCTTTCCAGTTTAGTTGGCTTTTTATTTCTTCTCTTTAATTCAAGAGGAGGAAATATAGACCTCTCTTCTCAGTAATAGTATCAAAGATTGAGTATCTATCCTTAATCCACCACACTCAATAAACAACAAAAGGAGATGTTTTTGTACTATAGCTATTTTAAAGCCTTTAATTCTAAACTAAGCTACAACTTTCTGAGTAATTATTTCTGTTGCTATAACTTAAAGAAAGGGAAATTTGAAAAATTAGAATTGATAGTCAACTTATCCTTTTGACTATCTCCAAAATGCCCTTCATCTCAAAGGGAGTGACACAGATTCTGGAGTTACAAACTTGGTTTAGAATCCCCATCTCCATCATCTATTACCTGAATGAGTTTTTCAGGTCTCAATTTTCTCATTTTAAAAATATGTAAAATAATATCTATGTCATATTTTGGAGGCAGATTTATGTAAAGCTTCTGGCAAAGTAACTGACATAGTAGATGCCAAAATATGCTAGTTGGGTTCTCTTCTGCCTACTTTATGGAATTGTTGTGAAGATTATTACATAGTGTGTGTGGAAACCCTTAGTCCAGGGACAAGCACTGGGTAAGCACTTAATAAACATTAACATTTATTACCAAGTGCTGAATAACATTCCATTCAAAACTGAGTTCTCTAGCCAATGGGTGAAGATGTCACTATCAAAGATCTACTAACACATAGAAAACAAATAACCATGAAAGAAAATTAGCAGAAATAACAGCAGATTTATATCCCTAAAACTTCAGTTATTAGAATTATTCAATATGGACCATAAGTATTACTGAAACACTGAAATTAATGTGATGAACTCAGAAACATGAACAAGACAATCATCAAAAGAAACTGAATTTAAAAATGGACAAAATACCTATAATTCTTAAAATTAAAAATTCAACTTAAATTATGCAGAATTGAATAAAAATCAATATGATATATCTAATTTATGGAGATGCAGCTAGGGCTGAGCAAATACGAATAAATGCATAGCATTGGGAGGATTGCTGTATCAATGTCATGCCTCTGATAGAAAAATATCAGGACCCTAAGATTTAACGTGGTAACACTTGGGTGGACCAACCTGAGGATCTTGAACCCCCACATTCTCATGAACACTCTGGCCTGGCAGAAGCAGCCACCTCTACCCTGCTAGAGGATAATAGCTTCCCAGCACCTTCAGATGCTGCAAAGACATCACAAGATGAAGCTTGTCTTTGTTTCAGGATCAGTCTCTACCACCTTTCGTTCCTTCCAAGGTAGTTATCCAGGTAGGATCTCAACACAGCTAGAGAGTAAAATATAGTGCCTATTTCAGGATACTAGAACTTATCAGCTGATGGAATTATGGGACCTGATTAATACCAGAGAATACTAGTAGAACATATAAGGAAATGGAGCTTGAGAAGATTGCAACTTAAGACCAGACCGTGAAGAATTTATCCGCATGATGGTCTTATCCGTGATGATTCAAGTTTCAACATTATGTCAGAGAAACTTGGAATTGGTACTATTACACTCCTAGGATAGTTTTTTGAAACCTGACCAGGCCAAAAACCTACACTAAATGAGGTGCAAATGATAAAAATTAGAATATTTAACTAGATTAATTATATGAAAATGAAGAACCAACCATAGGAACTTATTCTCTGGGAAAACCTGAAGGACATTTTCCTTTACCAAGGCAACCGTGATAAACTCAATGACAGATGTCTTCTGCAGGACATGGTTGACAGTAGTTGAAGCTGCAACAGAATTGGTCATTTTTATGTCAGAAGGATTTGGGAATGGCAGAAGACAAATGGCAGCACTTAAATGCCAAAGGAAAAGTAGGCATACAGTACTTTATTTTGTGGACAGCAAACCTGAGAATGGCTAACAAATAATGTATGTCAAAGGGCAATATAGACAAACAGTTAACTTAGTGTTACTTGACTTCTAAAGATACTGAGCTGATGGGCAAAGGGATGAGATCATCTACTGCAAAGGAAAATCATGATCCCTTACCCTTTCTCTAGATCTAAATCAGTTCTCAGGTCCAGAGCCCTTGAGAAAAGACAGCAACAATACCACAACTATACAGAAGAAATATGCTCTCAATCATTTTTTTCAAATGGATCTTTATTCACTTTACCAGAGTTACTGTGCATTGGGAAAAAGAGAATACCCAGGCTTTAGTACTTTGAGGATATACCATTTAAAATGATACTGAGCCCTGGCCGGTTTGGCTCAGCGGTTGGAGCGTCGGACTGTGGTCCAGAGAGACCCGGGTTCGGTTCCCGCTAAGGGCATGTACCTCGGTTGCAGTTTGTCCCCGGCCCTGGTTGGTTGTGCGGGTGGCAGCCACTCGATGTGTCCCTTTCACGTCGATGTTTCTCTCTCTCTCTCTCTCTCTCTCTCTCTCTCTCTCTCTCTTCTCTTCTCTCCCTCCCACTCTATCTGAACAAAAAATGAAAAAATGTCCTCGGATGAGGATAAAAAAATAAATAAATAAAATAAAAAAATAAAATGATACTGATACCAAAAGTTTGAAATGCTATCACGGGCTTCAAGTTAAACTGGGAGCTTTTAGGCTAGATGGTATATAAAGTTTCCAACTTAGTCTGTCTTATAGAGGTCCAGCAGGTCCACTACGTAGTTATTTTCTTGAGTCCCTAAGCGCATATAATTGGATGAACATACTTAGTAATTAGCCAGACACTCCCATTGTCTAACTGATCTACAGAACAAGAGTCATCGTGGCAGGAAGGGCCAAGGGGCCAAGTGAAACCCCTGGCCAAAACAGTAATAAGAATCAATATAGCATTCCAGGATTAAGTAATTCACATCAACATTAAAGACTTAAAGGAATAGTGAGTTAGCCCCATCATATCTTTTCCAGTTTATCTATGTGACATAAACAGGTCAGACTATATAGCTCATTATAAACTGAGGCAAAGGTAACCTCAAGTGCAGTGCTGGATCAGATGTAATTGTATTGCTGGAGGAAAGAAAAGCAGCCTCACTGCCTGAAGGAGTGGAAGGTCCTGCCAATGTAATGATAGGATTATCTGTGTGTTCATATTTTATGTTATTTTCTTAAATAGAACCCCAAGTTGTAAGGTTTCAGGTCCCGTGTAACCCAGAATGACCTCTGAGAGTGGGGAAGTGATCCAGTACTTTAATCAATCTTCAATCAGTAATTAAGTAATCATTTTATTTGGGCTTTAACAATAAAAATGCATTGTTATACTATTTGAGTGATTAAAAATACAATTAAAAATATGTAAAGTAAATCCTCATTCACAATTCCATTCTCTAGCATACTTGCTATGGAAAATATTTTCCACAGCATATATATTACTTTAAATTTTTTTATAAAATGTGGACCCATACTGTACTACCACACACATCCTGGGATTTGTTCTCGATTTTATGCCTTGACAAGGAAAGATGCTCATAATACATTGTTAAAAGAGAAGGGGGAAAGCAGCTTACAGGACAATATGTATGATATAATTCCTTTTGTATCTATAGATAGTGATTATGTAAACAAAAGGAGTGAACAATATTCAAACTGTTAATAGTAGTTATCTCTGAGAAGTGGAATTATTGGAATGTGGAAGGGATTTCCTTTGTTGTTGTTTTTAAATATTTCTAGTCTAAATTGTCTCTGTCTTATAAACAAAAATATTTCTATTAAAAGTATAGTAAAGCCTGGCCGGGTGGCTCAGTTGGTTGGAATGTCGTCCCATACACCAAAAAAAAAAAAAAAAAAAGCAGGTTCCATTCCGGTCAGGGGACATATCCAGGTTGTGGGTTCCATCCCCAGTCGGGGCGCGTACAGGAGGCAACCGATCCATGTTTCTCCCTCACATCAATGTTTCTCTCTCTTCCTTCCTTTCTCTCTAAAATCAATAAACATATCCTCAGATGAGGATTAAAAAAAAAAAGAGAAGTGAGGAAGGTGAGAAAGAAAGAAAAGGAAAATCAGTATCAAGTCATTTCCCAGAGGAGGAAATGAAAAGAACAGTATCTGAAGCAGGATGCCGGAAAGTGTTAGCAACTGATGGCTACCTCCCCGAACTGAGCTGGGTTCTGTAGCTACTGATGATGAGAACAGAGCTGAACATATAATGAAAATAATTCAATGCAATTCTTTTATCAGATAAAACTATCTCTCTTTTTTTTTCAGACATTGTTTTTTTCGTGTATTCCATAAAGTAGTATTTGCTGATGAATTTGAGTATGTCGGGTACCTTGTGATAGTAATGAATATATTCCCTATTATGATTTCTTTTGCACCTGTGTTAGAAGATTTCTATAGTGAAGAATTAAGACATTCCAACTACTTTTTCCTTGCATTCTACATCCTGGAGGCCCTAGTTAAGGTAATCTAAAGTGTGTGTGTGTGTGTGTGTGTGTGTGTGTGTGTGTGTGTGTGTGTTATATTCAAGAGGGAGACTTCCTAACTTCATTTTTAAACACTAGCTACAGTTTTCTAAAAGAGTGAATAAAATTCTCTTCCACTTCTGCGACAAATAAACTTTAGTTTTTAAAGGTAATTTTTAGGGTGATTGAACAGAACATATCCATACTTTCAGAACTGATTTTGTATTTGCAAAAATAAATTTTAAAATAGTGTGTGTGTCAAAGGGACCCAGAGTGAGGTTCACAGGTACTGGCAATGTTCTTAAATTTAGCAGGGTAGTAAGGACATGAATGTTGGTTTTATTATTTTTATGCTAAATAGATAAATAAATGGATAAGTAGATTAATAGATACTTGTTCATACTAAAAATAATATTATAATTTGGTTTTTAAATCCAATATAAATGTAGTTGTTAAATAATGGAAGTATACATCCACAAATTGATAACAGTATTGTGTCACATGGAACAACAAATTGTAATACAAAATATTTTACCCAGAAGATTTAAATAGAAGAATTTTATCTGATATTTGGACAAAGTTTATGAGTCTCAAATTTTTAGTGAAAAATTAAAATGCTACTGCAGAGTGATAATGTTAGGGAGGGGATGGATTCACAACCAGTCACATTCCATGTAATAAATTCCAAAGTTAGTTGGAATGACCATAAGATATTTCATATATTTTTTTAAATAAAGCAATTAATGTTAGGGTTAGTTATAGGGTGAGGGTGAGCGTGAGGAGTTCCCTAAAATATGTAATATTTTATACTGTAGCATGCATTATAGTGGAAAGAGCATGGAGCTAGAATTCAGCAAATTTGGCTCTGGCTCTGGTTTTCTCAGACAAACTATTCACAAGGTCACTGAACTTCTCCCAACTTCAAATTTCTTCTTCTATAAAAAGTGTTGGTCTAAATAACCCATGAAGATCCCTCTAGCTCTATTATTCTTCATACTCTGCTACATGCCAGCTGCTGCCATGGTCATTCATGGACACAGTTTCATTCAATCAAGCCCACTTACTACAGCAGCACTGGACTGCAGAGACATGGTCATACTTCATAGCTGAGAGGATACTCCCAACCCTGTGCAACCCTGTTCTTGTCTCCTTTCTACTCAACTCCAGATTCATCCTCACTGCCCAGTTTTCAAATTTGCCTTCACTTAGCATTTCCTTTACCCTCTGCTTCTATTTAGTTCAATTCTACTCCTTTTAAAATATCCATTATGTTAAAGCAATAATAATAAATGATTACCTATAAAGTACCAGTCATTTTGAGTATAACATTTCAAATCCTTAAATTAACCCTTTAAGGTGTGTGTGTGTGTGTGTGTGTGTGTGTGTGCACGTATGTGTATCATCCATGCCTTGCATCTTACAGATGAGGGACCTGAGTGTCTGGTAAGTTGTATAATTTGTCTGAAGTCACACAGCTAATGGATAAAAGAAATAGGATCCAATCCCTCACAGTTATTGTTCTTTTTAATAAACAATGCTGCCTTAAATTTCCCTCCTTGTATTTTTCAACATTTTCCCAAACACTCTTAAACCTACTAGAGGAATGGGCCTTTTGAATTTTTCTCAGAGGAAGGATAATCACTTTTCTTCATGTGAAGGCCAGAGGGTGGCATTACCTGACAAACTTACATTCAACAAACCCCTATTTCTCCGAAGCTCATACTATCCTTTCAAACCAGGCTCTTCCTCTCCTGTGGCTTCAAGATAACTAGTGACCTCAAAATAACTCTTTCCCATTTCTGAATACTTGGTATTTGGATAAAGTCTTATTCTTTATAATATTTTTTTTTCAAGTTCCCAAGAGAATGATCCAACTTATACCTTTTTCAATAAGAAGGAAATGAGACATCTATGGAGAATAAATAGTGATGTGGGCAGGACCTCACAAGACCAGGATTTGGTCTTCTGCTTTATAGATTCAGACATTGCCTGGCCAAATGTGAGCAGACTCAAGGGAAATGACTCTACCACTAAACACACAGGAATCTGTTTATAAATAAATATAGTAATTTCTTTATTTGTAATAAAGCATATGTTTTTCCTGGGACATGATAATGTCTGCCTCCTACACTTTCTTTGAATCACGATGAGTAGGGGGATCAGGCTACTAAAAGAAAACGAATCAAAATTACAAATCAGTATCTTAAGTATTATAATAAAGGTGCTATGGGGAAAAAAACAACAAAAACACCCAAGAGTTCCTTACACAGAATAGTAGGGTCAGAAAAGAAAGGCTTTCAAGTATAGTAGGTGCTTGAGTTGAATTTTGAATAATGAATAAGAGTCAAAATGGGGCATGAGTACCATGAGTACATAGCATTATAGACAACAAGAACAAGGGGAAACTTAGAGGCAACATTGTGACACACACAGGAACATAATTCACAATGACTGGAGCTTAGGGGTGGGTTGGTCAAGGTGGATATTGGAGAGATGTTAAATTTGTGTGGAGGATATAGAATTGAGACAGGAGACACAGTCATGAATTAAATAGTAAAGGGCCTCATAGGCCATGCTATCTCTTCACTTCCCTGGCATCAACTACCATTTATAGTCTAATGACTCCTATATTTATGTCTCCAGCTTAGGTTTTTTTTTTTTTTTTTTTTTTTTTTTTTTTTTTTTTATTAATTTACTTATGTTACAGATGGTTCTCCTTTTTTCCCCCATTGACACCCCCCTCCCCTTCCCTCCCTGTCCCGTCCCCGTTTTGTTGTCCATGTCCATTGGTTATGAGTACATACGTACAAGTTCTGTGTTCATCTCTCCCCTCCCCCGCCCCCTCTTCTGGCAGATGTCAGCCTGTACCCCACTTCCACGTCCCCCGGACTACCCTGCTCCTCCCACTGTTATGTTCATTATATTCCAGAAATAAGTGAGATCATATGATGTTTGTCTTTCTCTGCTTGGCTTGTTTCACTTAGGATAATAGTTTCCAGGTCCTCCCATGTCGACGCAAAGGATAAGAGATCGTCCTTTCTTAACGCTGCATAGTACTCCATTGTGTATATGTACCACAGCTTTTTTATCCATTCGTCTACTGATGGACATTTGGGCTGTTTCCAGATCTTCGCTATTGTAAATAGCGCTTCCAGCTTAGGTTTTATATAGAGCCTCAGAAGATACAGACAACAGCTGATGAATCTCTCCAACAAAATACTGTGCAGAAATCACAAACAGCATATTCAAAACAGATATGTTTTCTCCAAACCTACTCTTTCTTTCAAATTCCACCGGAAACCCAATTTCCCAAGCTGAAATCCACAATATTTTTGACATCTCCCACTTTCTTAGATATAGTAGGTTTTCTTTTTTCTTTTTCTTTTTATTAATTTATTTTTGTTACAGATGTTTCTCCTTTTTCCCCCCATTGACTCCCTCCTCCCCATCCCCTCCCACCCTGTCCTCAGCTTTGTTGTCTATGTCCATCGGTTATGCATACATGCATATAAGTTCTGTGGTTTATCCCCTCCCTCTCCCCCCACCCCTTCTGAGGACTGTCAGTCTGTGCCCTACTTCCATGACTCTGGGTCTACTTTGTTCATCAGTTTGTTTAGTTCATTATATTCCACAAATAAGTGAGATCATGTGATATCTGTCTTTCTCTGCTTGGCTTGTTTTGCTTAGCATAATACTTTCCAGGTCCCTCCATGTTGTCTCAAAGGATAAGAGCTCTTTCTTTCTTACAGCTGCATAGTACTCCATTGTGTATATGTACCACAGCTTTTTTATCCACTCATCTACTGATGGATACTTGGACTGTTTCCAGATCTTAGCTATTGTAAATAGTGCTGCTATGAACATAGGGGTACATATTTTCTTTCTGATTGGTGTTTCAGGCTTCTTAGGGTATATTCCTAGAAGTGGGATCACTGGTGTTGGGAAAATTAGACAGCTACATGCAAAAAAATGAAGCTAGACCACCAACTTACACCATACACACGAATAAACTCAAAATGGATAAAAGACTTAAATGTGACTCGTGATTCCATAAAAATCCTAGAAGAAAATTCAGGCAGCAAAATTTCAGACATCATATGCAGCAGAATTTTCACTGATACATCACCTAAGGCAACAGAAACAAAGGAAAAAATGAACACATGGGACTACATCAAACCCAAAAGCTTCTGCACAGCAAAAGAAACAAAGATCAAAGGGGAAAGGGAAACCACTATATGGAAGAGCATAATTGCCAAAGATACATCAGATAAGGGGTTAATTTCCAAAATATATGGAGTACTCACACAACTCAACAAAAGGAAGACAAAGAACCAATTTAAAAATGAGCAGAGGACCTAAAGAGACACCTCTCCAAACAGGACATACAAATAGCCAAGAGACATATGAAAAAGTGCTCAACATCACTAATCATCAGAGAGATGCAAATTAAAACAACAATGAGGTATCATTTCACACCTGTCAGAATGGCCACCATCAACAAATCATCAAACAAGTGCTGGTGAGGATGCAGAGAAAAAGGGACCCTAGCACACTGTTGGTGGGAATGCAGACTGGTGCAGCCACTGTGGAAAACACTATGGTGTTACCTCAAAAAATTAAAAAGATATAGTAGGTTTTCAAAAAAAGTTTTTCAAAATAAGGAATGAATAAATAAGCTATCATAAAGTAGTGGTTATTTTGAATATTTTCTCCTTTGGTACAGATACCTCAGTATTTTAACCATTTAGTTTCAAATTGTTTAAATCATAGTTAATTTAAAATATGATCGCTTACTAGTATTTCAGAGTAGAGTCTTAAGGGAAAAATCTAACTAGTGATGTTTCCATTATTGTGGGAAAATGGTATAGTAAAAGCACAGACAAATAATATAATTTCTTTTTAAATCAACAGATAGCAGCAATGAGGAAGGAATATTTTTTACATACCTGGAACATATTTGAATTAGTAATTACATTAGTGGGCATTGTAGATATAATACTTATGGAGGCACATTTCATTACCAGTGTTTATGATTTGGCTCAAATAACGATGTCTTTAAAAACTGTTCGAATTTTACGCCTACTACGCATTTTGAAGGTAAAGAACCATTAAATTATGCAATTTCAGATTTCTTCTGACAGTTTTATAAAATGTAAACTAAAGTAAGTGGACTAGTTTTATGACTTTCACTTCTGTTGGGCTGATGTCTATATTTTAAATTTTGGATTCCTTTGACAAATTAAGTTTTATAACATAGCATAAATATTCAAATTATATTAGAAATTCATTTAGTATGTGGAAGTATAGAAATACTCATCACAGCTCTTTCTTTGAATAGAGAGCACATGAAAAATCCCATATTAATATAAGTACAAATTAACCCCTTCCACTGTCTCTAAAAAGCAATGGAAAAAATATCCTCGGGTGAGGATTAACAAAAAATAAAATGAAATAAAAAATAAAATACTTCTGCTATTGAGAGGCATAAGCAGCCAGGTCTAAAAGTATGCAACTCGTAGCCTTTTCCTTTTTAGTGTTATATGAGACTGTAAGTAATGCTAGTGTGCATTTTGGCGTGAGGAAGGCAAGTCTAATGTATCCCAGTGACTAGTTCTTTCTAATAGTAAGATATACCTAGTCAACCAAATATTTTAAATGAAGAATTTGGTAAACCACCTAAGAAAAGCTTGTTTATATATTCAGGAAATTCTTAACTCTTATTAGATAGACTCTGCCCCCAGACAGCTTATTGAAGAAGGGTAAGGTTAGTGCAAAACAGTGGTATGCACAGAACATTTGTGGGATATAAAAAACATCCTTTTCTAGTTGATACTTGAATCTTTTTCTTTTTTAATCTTCACCCGAGGACATATTTTTGCATTTATCTTCAGATAGAACGAGAGGGAGAGAGGGAGGAAGAGAGAGAGAGAAACATCCATATGAGAGAGACACATTGACTGGTTGTCACCCACACGACCCCAACTGGGGCCGGGGACAAACTGCAACCGAGGCACGTGCTCTTAGCAGGAACCGAACCCAGGACTCTCTGGTCCGCGGGCTAACGCACTAACCGCTGAGCAAAACCGGCCAGGGCTTGAATTGAATCTTGAAGAATGAGTATAAGCTCTTTGCAGATTAATGGCAGGTGGTTGGAGGGCAGAGTATGAAGAGTATGAAGCACAGACAGGAAAACAGGGAGCAGCCAACTCTGCTGAAATCAGAGGACTGCACAGTGGTGGAAGATAACCTGGAGACTTAAACCTTCAGCAAAGAAACAGTGAGAAATTAATTGTGATGTCAAAGAGGGAGTATAGTTGTGGTAGGTTCTAACCCCAATTAACCATCTAGTAAAAAGTTCAGTAGGAGATTTAGCACATAGAAGTGGCAGTACTTTATAGACAGTCATTTTATACCTTAACCCAGAAAAGATTTACAGAATTGTTTTCCAAGAATTTAAACCAGTTGTAAATAGCATCCAATTCTCTGTTAGGGAAATAAGTAAAGAATAAATCCATAGTTTTACATTGATGTCCAACATTATTATTTATAGTGAAATAGCTCTATCCATGAAGTTATAAAGATACCATGAACCTTGACAGGTCACTAGAGTTACTGCTGAGAGTGTGTCATTTTTCAATATTATCTATTTCAGTTAAATTAATCAACATATAATCAACTAACATCTGTATAATTTATATTAAATAGTAGTCCTCTTTTTTTCAGCTCATAACACCAAAGATGCTGCAAGTAATAGATAGAAGAATGAGTCATCAGCTGTCCTTTCAGTATGCTATACTAAAAGGATACGTCCAAGGTGAAGCAGACATAATGACTATAATGGATCAGATTGCAAGTTCTAAACAGGTTAAACAGGTGAGAAAAACTAAATGCTAAGAAAAAGGTTTGTTGTCCCCACCCCTCAGTTGCCCTCACCATCATGGTCTCTGTCTATATATGTAGTTGTGGTCATTGATTCCTGGTTTGCTAGGTAATTTTTTGTAAAAACTTAAACTGGTCTACGTTTAGATGACTGAAAATATCCTCATATATCAGCAAGTTACAAAGCTCTTGGAACATGCCTTTCAGTCCCTGTGGAGGCAATCGTGAAACCCAGGTGCAAGTTCCAGGACATGTCAGGCTGCAGAAAAAGCAACTGTGAAATATGAGAGGGTGAGGAGTGACGGCTGTGTTGAGCAAACAGAGCTTCCTCATGATTCACAAAGGTCCCTTCTATTTCTCTCCATCCCTGATCTTCCCACAGTAAATAGTAAAAGAAGTAAAAGGTGGGGATCTGGCAGATGGAAAGAAGTAGCAACTGATCTAGAGGGAAACCTTGTCAAATTCCCTCACTATGCAGAGGAGAAAGATGAAGCCATGAGAGGTTACATGATTGTAACCTCCCAAAACACACAACTGGTAAATGGCAAAGAGAATTTGGGGGCCTAAGTTCCAGCTTTTATATTTTATGATCCCGACTGAGGCAGAGTCACACTGATGTGGGCACACAAGTTTGTCAGCTATGTCAGAAATCCAATATTTACTTTTCGAGGCAATTTAGAACATTTGGATGCTATATGTTATATGCCCAAAGCTTTGTACTTGAGGAAATTGAACATTCAATAGGGCGGGACAAAAGTAGGTTTACAGTTGTTCATATGGAAAATAATACAGTGATAAGTAGTAATACCAGAATAAACTGTGTTTCTCATGCTCACAACTGTAAACCTACTTTCACCCCCCTGTATGTAGGAGAACACAAAACGCAGTCTCTTACCTCCCTTCCCCATCTATAACTTGAAAACTGTTTTCCTGCATTTTGTTACTTTTCCTAACCAAGCATATTTAGCCCTGCAATTTGAGGATACCCAGTAGAAAATGCAAAAGGACTTGAATCTCTAAGGTGTTGTCCACTTTTAGTCCTCATTTTTGCTCACACACAGCTTGGCCAAACCTTCTGACTCATTTAAGGTTGAAAGTCACCTCTTTATCCCAAATGTGGAGGTCGTCATAAAGATGAATGGCAAGGCACCTACCATGCCACATTTTTCAGAATCAGTAGACTCCTAAAGCAAGTTCCTTTAAAGAAAAATGTATGACTCACCTTCAGGCTTCTCAAAGTCAGCCTCAATGATGCCACTTCTTACCCTCTCCACCGCTCTTGCTGGAGCAAAATAGAATTCATGGCACAAAACTCAGTTCTAATCCCTGAAAAGTTCTCCATAGTTTTCTTTGGTTATTAATTTAGGTTAAAAATCTACCCGTTGCAAATGTTAAGACATTGTATAACAATTTGTTTTCCCATCAGGGTAATGTTTCTTTTGTTTCATAGGTGTTGTTAAAGAGGGTAACGAAGAATACAGTACATGCTTTGAAAGATCTCGGTAGGTACCTCTCGCCCTACAGATTCATCACTGCTTCAGAGAGGCAATGGCTTTGATAAGTAAGCTGATCTTTGAGGGAACCTACTTACTACTAATAATAAAGTGGATAACTTCAACAATTGATATAATCATATTTTGGGCTGGGCCAAATAGTATAATGTTACCTCTCCAAACTTGTTCTCTCTGCCTTATGCCACAGTGCAGGCCTTTTAATTTCTGTTTAAAGAAAACCCATTTGCATGGCATGATTACACAGGTATTACCACCTTCTAAATTCTGTTCTCTCCCAAACCAGAAGTGTGCATACCTTCCTGAGCAACAAGAGGAAAGAAGTTATTTTTTCTTCCCACTTGCCACAGAGCTGCCGTCTGAGGACTTAGGCTTCAGAAAGACTTGAAATCAGAGTCTCACAGACCTCTGCTGTGGTTTCTAGGAGGCTCGATGCCCAAACATGGCAACAGCCACTTCTCTGAATCACGCCAGGCTGTGCTCCTGGTGCAGGACAAATCTCAGGAGTAGGTCAGACACACTCCTAATAGCATAGTGTTCGTGTGAGGAGAAGAGATTTGGGTACCAGATGGTGGACCGCAAAAGGACACAGCGAGCCTGGGAATAAGGCCATGCTCCAGAGAGCCTGCATGGCAGATAGTTGTCAAGCTGCACTAGAAGCCATGCCCAAAGAAAAGCCCAAATGTGCAATCTAAGAGGATAAAATCTCATGGGCGTCTGGTAATCCAGACCAGACAGGCAGAGAGCACAGATGCACAGGGCACGTAGGTGCTCAGACGGGGTGCGTGGAAACGGACCCAGGCTGAGTGAAAAGACTTCATCAAAAGCCAGATCTAAGCCCACGGTCTGTAGTCAAAAGTCCTGAGTCAAACGGAATAAAAAAGCAGGTCATGAACTTCAGGCCTAGAGCCCAGAAGAGCCTCTCAAGTGTCTAGTGTAGGTGGGTGGGTAGACTTGTTAATCCTAAAACTGAGGCTGTCTGTCCTTCTTCACGGCACAAGTATGAGCTGAAGACAAGACAATGGCAGGCAGAACTCTGCAACTACTGGTGAGTGATGGTTGAGTGCAGAGGTCTCACTAGGAAGAGAGACATTTTCCTGTATTGAGGGTTGTGTTTCATGATGTTTAGAGCAGAAATACTAGCTTACTGTCTAAATGAAATATTTAAACGATGTCCTTATGTCAGCTGAAAATATTTTGCTATTTTTCAGGCTACTTAGAGTACGATCACCCAGAAATTGCTGTCACTATGAAAACAAAGGAGGAGATTAATGTCATGCTCAGTTTGGCTAGAGAAATTATTAAGGTTTTCAGACTAAAAGGAATTCTTCATAAAATTGAAGCTTATGAAATTAACAAGGTGAAATAAAATATCATCAAAGCAATTATACTTATTTACTATATAGTTATTTATGACCTTCAAATCTACTTTTGGCTCTTTCCAATATAGGCCATCCCTGAGATATGAATATCTAACTTAAAGTAGTTCTCTAGAACAAAGCACATGCCATAGAGAGTCTTCTTCCTGCAGCTCCAGTGGTCAGCTTCTGTTTCCTATCTTGCCATAGTGAGGGATCACTTCTTTCTATGCTCGGACACTTCCCTAACACCAAAATCTCTTGCAAATCAATAAGAAGACAGGAAATCAATATTTTTCAAAAATGGGCAAAAGATTTGAATAGGCACTTCACAACAAAGTGGTATTCAAACAGCCAATAAACATAACAAAAGGCACCAAATGTCATTTCATAAGCTTAATACAAATTAAAACTAAAATGAACTACTAATACACAACTCCAGAATTCTTAAAAAAAATTTTAAACTGACAATACCAAGTGTAAGCCAATGATGGAACAACTGGAACATTAGAGTGGGAGTATAATCTGATGCAATCTCTTTAGAAAATTGGCAAAATCTACTAAATTTGAGCATATATCATATGACACAGCAATTAGTGTATATAACCATACATTCAACAGAAATATATACAGTAAACAAATCCTCATAGCAGCATTACAAAGCCTCAAACTGGAGCAATCGAAGTGTTAATCAATAGTTGATAAAGCTGTGCTATAATAATGCAACATAATCCTATAAAACAATGAAAATGACATGAATGAATTTCTGCTCCCTGCAACATTGTAGATGAATCTCAGAAACATAATGTTGAGCAAATGAAACCAGACACAAACAAGTACATACTCTTTGATTTTATGCAAATAAAGCTCAAACCCAGACAAGGCTAGACTCTGATGATAGGAGAATGATTATCTTTGGCTAGGAGCAATGACTAGTAGAGAACACAAGGGAGCATTCCAGGATACAGTAAGTGTTTTATTTCTTAATCTGGGTACTGGTTACACAGATGTTTTCACATTGTAAATGTTCTTTGAGTGAACTTCTATGGTTTGTGCATTTTTTGTCTATCTGCTGCACTTCAATCAAATGGTTTACTTTTAAAAGTTTAATCTTGGTCCTGGCTGGTGTGGCTCAGTGGTTGAACGTCAACCCATGCACCAAGAGGTCACCAGTTCAATTCCGGTCAGGGCACCTGCCCAGGTTGTGGGCCCAATCCCCAGTGGGGAGCATGCAGGAGGCGGCCAATTGATGTTCTCTCTCATCGATGTTTCTATCTCTCTCTCCCTCTCCCTTCCTTTCTCTCTAAAATCAATAAAGAAAAAATTTTTTTAAAGTTTAATCTTTGACTTTAATGATAGCAGAAAGATGCCATAAGAGTAGAGAGGTTGGAAGTTTCCATGGAAAAACGAGGTCTCAGAAAAGCAAGGGAAAAAAAATAGTACAAAGCCATAATAGCTTTAAATATTCTGTGGACCCTAGTTTTGTTCATCTTCTTTTTTTAATTTTATAATTTTAGTTAATAATGGAAAAAAAAAGAGAGTTACTTGATTTTCAACCTATCATCAAATCACTTACTCTTGTTGAAGCACTGTACCATATTCCATGGCTGGACAAAGACAAATACCATATAAATTTTATTCAGGTAACATTTTTTATTTCCTACTAATATCATCTTAAATGAAATATCATCTTTAATGTACTAACAAATTATCTTTTTAAAAATAGTGATTTAAACATGATATTCTCCAGGTTACAATTATTTAGATGTCTTTTATTGCCTGTTGGATAAAACCAAAATCCCTTTGAATGACATGCAAAGTCTTCTACAGACTTCCTCCTGCCTCCCTTCATCTTCTGCCCATTCATCATATACCCAATACTCTATGCTGAACCATTCATGGTACTCCAAGCACTTTATACTGTGTTCTAATTCCATTCCTCTGTGGGTGCTATTGACTTTTCTTGAAATGCCTCTTTTCTCACTTTTTTTTTTCCCAAACGTTCCTTGATTATTGCTTCTCTGGAAACATCCCCACTGAAGGTACTCAGAAAAGTAGGCTTTGGTGTCGAACACCCTACCAGTAGATACATCATCCTGTGGGTCCATCTTGTGTTTGGAGGACCAAAGGTGTCAATGTTGTATTCATTTTATACCTTTATTATAACATCAAGCATATTACATTGCAATGATCTTCATATTTTTTTAGCTCATCCATTTTTTGAATACTCAGCCTCTGGTGCTTTGCATATTGAATAATGCATGCTCAATAAATGTTTATGGAATGAATAAATAAATGGGTCTTTCTTGTTCTAATAACATTCTTTATCTATATCTACTTGGTGCCAAAAGATCAATTATATTCATCTACCTGATGAAAATATTTTGAATGAATAAATTTTTATTTACTTCTTCAGATGTTTAAGAGCACAAATATGTATGAAACATATATGTGCCATTAGTCTGCAGCTGTTCTGATTATTTTTCATCCAGACAAAATATTTTCATCCTTCCATTACATTCTTATTCCTAGATTAGATTATTCATTTCTTAACCATGTATAAATACCCCATCTGACATTGCATGTACTTATGAATATCCACCTTCCTCTCTTTGCTATTCATAATTCCTATTTTCTCTTACAAATTTATTACTAATGCAATATCTCAGATCTTATTGAGTGATATTTACTTTAAAAATGTAAAAACATTTTTATTAAAATGTAAACTTCAACATCCCCAACCACTGCTAAAATATTGTTTATAGCATGTATTTGGTGATTATTTTCTAGGAACAAGCCAAATTTATAACATTTGACTGTGGAAATGATATATTTGAAGAAGGTGATGCGCCCAAAGGAATTTATGTAATTATTTCAGGCATGATAAAGGTAAGGCAGAGTTATTTATAAATGCATTTGTGAGCATTAGTTAAAAGCTTTATAAAATTGAAAATTAGTAGTTTTCTATGTTAAGAACTGCATTGTTTGTTTTTTAGGTCAGCAGCTACTAACCAAATAACAATTTTCTTGTTCAAATACAATGGGTAACACCACCTATCATCTTTTAAGCCATACTTTCCCATAGATAAAAAAAAAATTAAAAGGATTATCTTTAAGATGGAAAATTATAATATAAATTGTTATTCATCTTGCATTTGTCTGAGTTGGGCATTTAACCATTTAAAGCAGATATAAGTTGGCTGAGTATGAGCAATCAGAAAGATCAAAGTATTTAAGAATTCTTTGTTTCTAAGTCATTACTAATTTCATAAATATGCTTAAAAATAAGAGTAATAAATATTCTAAAAATAATATATACATATTAAAATTCTTAAAACCAAAAGAAAAGAAAGCCATAGATTAGTTTTTGTAAAATAACTGGCATACATATATTTCTTTTTTTTGTTCCTGAACAGCTTCAAAGATCAAAACCAGGTTTGATAATCGACCACATACTCACTGAGCCAGAGGAAACAGATCATCAGATAACTTACACAGACTATGTGATCAGTGGGGAAATAATAGGAGAGCTTAACTGTTTAACTAATGAACCCATGAAATATTCTGCCACCTGCAAAACTGTAGTGGAGGTCAGAAAGCATCATCTTATGTCTTACTGTTGTATCTTGTTAAATATCTAATATCAAATTTAAGGTTATCATTGTACTTAGTGTATGCTTACAACCTAGTGGAAATTTAAAAAGGAATGGTAAAGAAACACACTTGTTAACAGAATCGTACTTGCCCAGTACAACATCCTGACAAAATGCCTTGCAAAAGTTAACCTACCACATTGAAAGAAGGATTTAATCAGAAAAACTGGCCATATGAGATCTCTCATGGGGAAATTAGGTGGGATGTGTTAACTATCAATACAGTAATTTGGAGGGGAAAAAGGGGGAAAATCAGACAGCTTGAATCTATTAATAGAAAATTTGAGCAAAGTGGTTGGAAGTTTCCCTAAACGAGATGGAGAACAAAATCTTCAAAGCAACAGAAGCTCCCACTGGCCTAATTTGAACTCAAAACAATTGAACCCCATAAATATATAAAAATCTATAAGTCATAATGACACCAATTTTTTAAATTTCTAATAAGGTTGCTAGGATATAAATAGCAAGAACTAAACATTTATCCTGCCCTTCCTCTATTGACTTCTCCCAAGATAACAACAACAACAACAAAAAATGATGAGGAAAACTTTTCTGTAAAGAAGATTACAGCTAACAAATATAAAATAGGAGACCTAGAATATTTCCATTTTGCCATCCCTAATGAAATAATAGATCTAAGCCACAACCATCAATTGATGTGGAGTATTAATGGAAAAATTTGTAATGGAAGTACCAGGCTGACACCACCTAAGGACAATGTTAGACATCATTAAAAGTGGGTCAACTTAGTATCATGTACTTCATGATACGATGTAATAGAAGTACTCGTACCACCCACAAAGTCTTCTTAGACAAGGAGAGAGAAAACCTGCAGCCTCTAGATCTAACCAGTTCACAGAAAATGCGAGAAGGAGAGACACAAGTTCATTGATCCCGGAAGAAAATAATTAGATAAATCTAGAATGTGGGAGGCCCTTCAGGCCAAATAACCTATTTTTCCCCCCAACAAATCAATGGCATAGAAAGGAGGTAGGGAGGAGGAAGAAGGCAAGGAAAACAATTAAAATATTTCTATCTTTGAGCAGTGCATATTAGAATATAAGTGAAATTACACAGCACTTGGGGTTGCATGAAAACACCCTATCCTTCTGCTTCTGGCTCTAATGAAGTTACTGGTAGCATACTAGTACCCCCACCAGAAACAACCACAGAACTTTACAAAATACACGTAGCAAATGGTTTAAGCCATTGGAGAACAGTCAGTGTAAGTCTAGAAACCTTGAGAGAAGAGAAACTCACAATATAAGCCCCACATCCACCTTGACCTTCTGCCTAGGACAGTTTCCACCCACAGGCAACAGTAGTCCAAACAGAAGTTCGTGATCCTGCTGAGCTGAGAAGGGGAAGTTGGGCGGAGTGGCAGCTCAAAGAGTGGGAATCTGCAGAGCCGGCCTAGAAGGAGTTGCCCCGAGGGAGACTGAGGAGTCTGTGTGATGGTTCTGTGCAAGTCACTGGTTGAGGGGTGAGCTGATCATGCACAGGATGAGACAAAACTAAATTTACCAGAGTATTAAGAATGGAACAGAGATATGAGAGGTCAAGAAGTGCCAGGGATTAGGGACTTCTAAGGTTCTGTTTTGTCACTGTGAGGTGTTGGGAAAATGTCCCCTTTCCCCTCTGAGGTCTTCTGGCTGGTTGAATACTTAAAATGACATAAGAAAGATTCACAGAAGAAAATAACCAGGTGTAATTACATATGTGCATACAAGGTTTTGTAAGAATGTGGGATCCTAGGACAAATCAGGCAGCTGAGGCTTATATGCATTCTTGAGTTCAGGAGAAGGGGGATAATGGTTTGGGAATTTAAAGAGGAAGAAAGCAATTTGCCTGGAGATGGCCAAGCAAATGTTTGGGAAATAAATGTTTTCTGGGCCATTTTACCTCTCAAAAATTTTTAGAAATTGTTTGTTGCTAGTATATGAAAATACGATTAATTTTTGGAATATGAAGTTGTATCTTGTTCCATTGCTAAATTTGCTATACATTCTAGTTAGTTTTGGTAGATTCTTTATGATTTTTGAAATGTAGATATTATGTCATCTACAGGGAAAATGTTAGTGTTTTCTTTATAATTTTTTATTAGTTTATTTCTTTTTCTAACCCTGTTGTACTAGATAAGTGAATACAAATAAAGTTACAAAAGATGTGCAAGCCCTCTACAGTGAAAACTACAAAATATTTTCTAGATAACTTATAGAATCTCTGAATAAATAGAGAAGTAGAACATCTTCATGAATTGGAATCCATAATTGTATTAAGATGTCCATTCTTCTCAAATGGATCTATAGATTTAATGCAATCTCAATGAAATCTTATAGAAATGTACAAGCTGCTTGTAAAATTTATAGGGAAATACAAAGGACCTAGATTACATATAAAACAAATTTGATAAAGAATAACATTCAACTTCTGGTCTCCATATGGAGGCCTGGGTTTGTATTCCACTTCTGACACCAAAAAAAAAAAAAAAGGAATAACATTAAGTGACCTACACTACCTGATTCAAAGACTTATTGTCAATCTATAATAATCAAGACTGTACGGTATTGGCCTAAGGTGAAGACAACACAGATCAATGAAACAAAAGAGAGACTTCAGAAGTAAGTCCACATATACATAGTCAATTGATTTTTGACAATAATGGCATTTTCAACAGATGATCCTGAGAAGCTAGATATCTCTCTGGAAGCAATGCTATGCTATGCACCATATGGGAATGACCATGGACCTAAACATAAAAACTACAACCATAAAAGAAATCCAGAAGAAAACACAGGAAATCTTGAAATACGCAAAAATTTCTTAGCCAGGACACAACAAGTACTAACCACAAAAGGAAATATTGATAAACCGGATGTCACTAAAATTAAAATCTTTTGCTCTTTAAAAAGACACCATGAAAAGGCAAGCCATTAACTGGAGGTGGGAGGGGGAGTTTTTCACATTACCATTATTTTAAAAAGGACTTGATAAAGGAATCTTTAAAGAATTCTTACAACTCAGAAATAAGACAAGTTACCAAATTAAAAATTGGACAAAGCATTTGAACGGACACTTCACAGAGGGATGTATAAATGGCCAATAAACACATGAAGAAGATGCTCAATACCATTAGCTCTCAGAGAAATGAAAATTAAAAATTAAAATTAAAAGTAGAGGTTATCACTACACATCTACTCTAATGGCTAAGAATTTTTTTAAAAACTGAATACCAAGAATTGGGAAGGATGTGAAGCCACTGAAATTCTCATACATGGCTGATAAAGGTATAAAATGTTACAACCCCTTCTGAAAAAGGTTTAGCAGTTTCTTGTAAAGTTAAACCACCATCTTACCCAGCGATCCCACTCGTAGATACTTACACAACAGAAATGAAAGCCAGCATACATAAAGTCTTGTACATTCATAGCTCATAGTCTGTTTTTGTTGTTAGCATCAGCATTTTACTGTTGCCTGAAATGTTTGCTCCCCCTCAAATAATGTATTTATAGAAATATTTACATCTTTAGCTAAAAAGGTTAAATGATTTTTGATACTGTGTTTTCTATTTTTTTTTTCAGAATCTGTAAGAATAATAAAGAACCTCTCACTGGATCATGTGGTCTTTTAATATCTAGTGTATAACAAGATCACACAAATATTTACTAATATAAACATTTTATTAGGTTTCCAGGCAATAGCATGATTTTTATATAATTTAAATTCTTAGCTTCAATGTTATATATGCATGAGTAAAGCTTATTTTCTTAAACTATATAAGTGCACAGAATAAAATATTGAATTTTTATCCTGCTTTTTCCAGACATGTTTTATTCCCATAAGTCACTTGTATAAAACTTTTGATCAATGCTGTCCTCACATTGAATATAAAATGTGGCTAAAACTTGGACTTTCTATTACTGCCAAAAAAATCAGGGAACATTTATCTTATGAGGTAAGAGGTGTTTATGTAAACATGTCCTTCTCCCTGAGTGGAATTGCATTAAAATACTGTTAAAAATTAACTATTAGGAATTTATATTAAACTTTATAAACAAACGGGACTATGAAATTGTGTTTTTCTTATAGGATTGGACCTACAAGATGCAATTAAAGCTCTGTAATATTTTTGTAAAAGATATACCGAAGAATGCCAAGAGTGATATCTATGATGATACTGTAATTTATGTCATCCTCATACATGGAGCTGTAGAAGATTGTCAGTTACGAAAAATTTATAAGGCACCTTTCTTAATTCCTCTAACATGCCACCAGGTAAAGAAATATTGATTCATGATTTCAGGTCAGTATGCTGTATGTCCAACAATGTAGGAATGTTAGAAAAATCTCCGCTTTTCCACCTTCCTGTCCTGTCCCTTTCCCATACAACTCCATCAGCACACATGCACGCGTGCGCGCACACGTGTGCGCACGCACATACACACACACACACACACACACACACACACACACCTCCCAAGTTTAAAGATTGCTTTGGCATTGGGTAGCCCAAACATCAAGCTATTCCTGCTCAATGTCAATGAAGCAGGCCAACCTGTACATTTTGGGCACAATTAAATTTTGTTGCAGTTGTAAACAGCGAAAGAGGGCCTATTAAAGTTCATTTACACATTGCAAAAGGACCACACTCTCTGGACTCTACCAGTGGAACTCTAGAAAGGTTCTTCCAGGCCCATGTTGAACTGAGTACCAGTGGTATTTCCCCAGCTATTCCGAAATGAGTGTAAAAGTGAAGAACATCTCATATTTAAGCTGCCAGGTTTTCTTCCAATCAAAATGAGAAGCTATGCCATGTGAAGAAGGAAGGAAAGAAGACTTGTGTGTGTGTTTGTGTATGTTGGGGTAGAAGGGCACATGTCAGGAGGAATCAATGGACATAAAAATACAGCTACAGAAAGTAATGGAAAGAGGAACCTAGAGTCAATTAAATTATATGTGTGTGTATATATATGTGTGTCTGTGTGTGTATACACACACACACACACACACACACACACACACATATATATATATATATATATAATTTTCCTTTTTATTGAATTTATTGGAGTGACACTGGCTAATGAAATTATGCAGGTTTCAGATGTATAATTCCACAACACATCATCTGTACACTGCATTGTTGTGTTCAGAAACAGTACTAGATGCTGACGTGATCAAGACAAATGAGACTTGCAATTTGCCTTCAAAAGAGCTCTCAACCAAGTGGAAAGAAACATAAAATATATTAAAGAAAACATTTACAGCCCAGCTGGTGCGGCTCAGT
Source organism: Tadarida brasiliensis (assembly GCA_030848825.1). NCBI lineage: Eukaryota > Metazoa > Chordata > Mammalia > Chiroptera > Molossidae > Tadarida > Tadarida brasiliensis. The sequence continues at coordinate 70,593,647 of CM061260.1, forward strand.
GGATTGAGCGGAGTCCCATGGACTGAGAGGTCCCAGTTCTGCCCTGGCCGGTTTGGCTCAGTGGTTAGAGCATTGGCCCGTGGACCAGAGAGACTCGTGTTCGGTTCCCGTCAAGGGCATGTACCTTGGTTGCAGTTTGTCCCAGACCCCAATGAGGCTGTGTGGGAGGCAGCCAGTTGATGTGTCTCTCTCTTCCTCCCTCTCTCCCTCCCGCTAAAAATTTTAAAAAATTATAATAATAATAAATAAATAAAATCAATAAAGAGAGGTCCCAGTTTGATTCTTGGTCAGGGCACATGCCCGGGTTGCAGGCTCAATCCCCAGTAGAGGGCGTGCAGAAAGCAGCTGATCGATGTTTCTCTCTCTCAAAAAAAAATCAATGGAAACGTATTTTTTAAAAAAAATTTACAATTATGATAGAAGTACGTACAGGGTAAATTTGGGACACAAGAAAAACATGAGGTGGGAATAAGAGGAATCCTGAGGTTGAGACATGTCACAAGAAAATTTTCTAAGTGGAGCACCACCAGCACCAATGTGATGCCCAGTGAAAAGAAGCGAAACGTTATTTTTAACTGTGGTGCTCCCACCCTCCATTCTTGAATACAGAGCAACAGAACTTTGGTGTGGGTGCTAGTTGGGAACCTGGACAGCCTAGCAAGAGAATCTTGAGGCAGACCCAAACCTACCCAACCAACTCTGTTCACTCCCCTAAGCATAAAGCCCAGCTCACGGTGAATTTGGGGACCAACGTGATTCAAATCGTACTGAAACCAGCCGCAACACAAAGCTGAAGAATTTCTTGAACTCCTGTAATTTTTCAGTTATAGTTGACATTCATTATCATTTTATATTAGTGTCAGGTGTACAACATAGTGTTGCGACAGTTACATAATTTACGAAGTGATCTCTCCTCCCTCATAACTTAAGTACCTACCTGGCATCATTCATAGTTATTGCACTATTATTGACTATATTCCTTATGCTGAACTTTACATGCCCGGAATGCCATTGTTTTTTAAACTAGCTTTCTGCCACAGAAAAAGAAAGAAAAGAAGAAGAAGCAGAAAAAGGAGAAGAGGAAAAAGAAAACACCTCTCTGAGTGATATTTTAAGGGGTCATTGATAATTAACTCTTGGTCATTCTACTTACTTGTCAGAGAAATGAGCAAAATATTTAAAAATCAGTGCAAGTGTATGGAATAATGACTTTTACAAAACCAATATATCCAGAGATTTAAGATAGCCTTTAAAATCTAACGATGTTTTCAATTTTCAGCACAGACATTTAGAGAGGGCCTAGGATCGTAGCTTAGAGAAGCATTTAATTATATGATATTTACTCAGAAATTAACTTCTATTATGTCAACTTCCAGATACAAGGCACTGAAGATTTCACAAAGGTAATGATTGTTCAGACCCCGATTGGTATGAAAAAATTCAGATGGAACACTACAAAGTACATACCTCCACGTAGAACGTCCGTTCCACCAGCCAGAGCATGTGAGTTAAATTTCTTTGAGCAATTAAAAGCTTACTTTCCATTTGTAAAATAGCCATATATATATTTGGAAATTACATTCATCCTGCCTAGAGTATTGAGGAATCCTTTTAACTGCCATATTACTTTTTTTAATATAGGCATTCAGACTAAGACTATCTAAATTATATGTTAGAAATTATTCTATCTTTCATCTATAAGAATAAACATGTATAATGATCAAAATAATATTAAAAAAATGATTAATGAGGGAACTTGTAGCTCTTCCCAAAAGTGAAAATATATTGTATAGCAGTAATAATGAAAATAATGTTGTACTATCTGCACAACAGAGATATAAATCATTGGAACTGAATGGATATCTATTTAATAACCTTTATATACATTTTTCATGATAAAAATTCAATCATTACAGAAATGATTATTTGATAACTACTATTAAGCCATTGATTAAAAATTAGAAAATAAGTTTCAGGTAGATTTAAAAATGAATAATAAACAATTAAGTTATGGAAACAAGTAATAAAAATTTAATATTTATCATTTACTGAAGAAATAATATTCTAAATTCAGAAATATAGAACTAAATTTTAGAATTCTGAGTCTCAATAAAATATTGCTAATCAAGAGATCAGCAAAAGATAATTCAGAGAAGAAAACTTACATTGAAAACAAAATGTGGAAAAGTGTTCAACACTGCTAATATTTACATAACAGAAATTACGTGTTTGATTTATTTAATTAGTGAGATTTTTAAAAAGAATTATAATGCTGCCTGGTTGCTGTGGCTCAGTGGATTGAGCGTCGTCCCATGGACTAAGAGGTCCCAGTTTGAGTCCCAGTCAGGGCACATGCCCGGGTTTCGGGCTCAATCCCCAGTAGGGGGCATTCAGGAGGCAGTCAATCTATGTTTCTCTCTCACATTGATGCTTCTATCTCTCTCTCCCTTCCTTGCTCTCTAAAAAAAATCAATAAAAACATATTTTAAAAAAGAATTATAATACCTATTAACCGAAAAAAAAAAATGTAGTGAATCTGATATATATTCTTACTTTGTTGATACCAGTATAAATTGATAAATTTATCACAAGATTCCAAAGGCTGTAAAAGTATTTACATCTTTTGATTAAGCAATATAATTTCCATTAATGTCATTATACTTTAATGAAAAGGTAAATTAATAATAATAATATAATTTCTAGACATTTATTCTGAAAAACTAAAGCAAAACTAGTTTAAAATGGTAATTATTATAATAGCATTATTTATAGAAAAAAATTAGAAGTAATCAAAATGTCTAATGATACATGAATGGTTAGTTAAATTAATACATCAATCAGTAATTGCTTACCCACATAATAACGGAAAAGACCAATGACATACGTCAAGTGAAAATAGCAATGATGAATGTAACACTGTATTGCTAATTTTAAGTAAATTTTATCTTTATTATATTGCAATTATATAACTGAATCCATGTGGGCACACAATACTGTTATCACATGAGACCCCACTGACCTTTAGATTCAGCATAAACAGGATGTAGTGTTGGAACCTTCACCATCTGCGCATTTGTCAGCCATCTCCCCTCCTCACTCTAAAACTGAGCCACATCAAAGTGATCGTGGGTCACCTAATATGGAGAGCTGGTGGTCTCTCATTCCTGAACCTTTGCACATTCCTTCTGTTCCTTCTGCCATAAACCCTCTGCATATCCCCCTCCTCACATCTCCCCACTCCCTGAAGCTCACCTCTTCTTATCCTTTACATCTCAGCTTCTTCCAGGAGCCATCACTGATAACATCTCAAATTCACCAAACTGCATTCTCCCAGGGGCTCCCATAACCTGTTATGGCATGCTGTCCTATTTTTCCATATTGTATTTTTTTGTTTGTATGTTTGCTGGTCTGTCTAGTCCATTAGAATGTAAACTACAAGAAAGCAAGGATCATACCTCATTTGCTTTCTTATGTATCCCCATTGCTTACCAATGGGCCTGGTGCTTCCGATACATATTAATAGAAAAGTATTTGGGGAAGGTAGAACAAGAGATGAGTTTGTTTCTCTATTTTCCAAACTTTCTTCACATCTGTTACATCACCTTTATAATAAAAGACTTCTAATCCTTTTTTTAAAAAAGTGACTCTTTTTCCCACCAATTGAGATTACCACCATTTTAAGATGATAGGCTCTGATTGTGAGAGATTGAACCTGGTTTAATTTGATAGTTGGGATTAATTGAAACAGTCCCTTGTTTCAGTGCTTGAACTAATGCAGTCTTTTTTGAACCAGATTCATACACAAAATATGAAGAAGGTGCTCAATATCAGGTACCAGCTGAGGTAAGTTTAAAGCATTCTTTTTCACAGGGGGGTTGGGTGGAGGTGGCAGAGGGCATAGAAGGGATGAAGGATGATGGATAAAAATAAAATAAAATAAAAATGAAGTTTTTTTTTTTTTTTAAGTTTTGTGTTGGGTACAAGAGAATTTTGCATTTACCAGAACTACCAACATGTTTATTTTATTCTGAATGATTTCACTAATCATTCTGTGACCTTTCATTTGAACACCACCTCTTGGCACAAGGTACAGTGGAAATTATGTTTCTATTTTGAAGTAAATATGAGCAAAATGACAAAGAAAAACCAAGTCCAGCAGATGCCAGAATGTTCTCCTTGAGCCACATTAGCCACCAGGCACTGCCGGAGTGGCTGCAGTTGTGGTGTGCGTGGCCCTTCCACATGTCCGCCTCGCGCTGAAACTGTCTGAAGGCTTTGTTACCACCTCAGCCATGCACTTGGCGTCTTCCAACCTGAAGGCAGTTTGCTTCTGTTTCCACAGTGCCTGTCCCAGAGCTGGAGCTCAACAATCAGTGCTCTAATTGAACTAGGTTAACCTAAGTTATTCAGAAAGTCCCACAAATACTGATTGATTTCAGGGTCCATTCTGAAATTGAACAGGCCACTTGGGGACCTTGGGATTTTCAAAACACTAAACCAACTTTGCAAGAAGATCCCAAGTTATGAAACACTATTAGGGCCCTGGAAATGAAACTGGGGCAAAAAGAAACAGAGTGAAAGTCCCTCATGATATCTACTGCAGCCTACCTGTAAACTGGATCTTAGGGAGTTCCAGATGGGACAGAGACTTTACTTTTAATTCCAGTCTCTGCCAAGCTGGTTGTGTTACTCCGGGAGATGCTGATTATAATTCTCATAATCTGAAAAATGTCTGCTACAAATACACATGCCAGAAAATTGTGTGTTTGGTTGTTTAAAGATACATTTTACATCAATTAAGTCCATTTGCTCTCTTAGCACTAGGCATAAAACTCTGAAAACATTCTCTTCCCTCCCTAATCTCTCCTCACAAGTGAATGTTGAATGAAAGGTGGTTATAGACTCTGTGGGGGACATTGAAGGTGTTTTTCTCAAGTCCATTTTTTACTCAAATGCATCCAATTTCCCTGGCCTTTACAAGGCCAACAGTCTTCTTTAATACCCAATGGAAGTTCACTCCCTCTTGAAGTATTTTGGAGTCTTCCCTGGTTGTTGCTTCTGACCTGGAACTCCTAACCCAATAGTATCATAGGTGCTAAGAGTGTGGGCGCTGGCATGAAGCTCCTGGGTTTGCGTCCTGATTCTATCACGTATTAGCCATGTGACCTTGGACAAATGTCTTAACCTGCCTAAGCATCACTTTCTCCATCTGTAGACCAGGATAATGACAATACCTACCTCATGGTGCTGCTGTGGAGATTAAATGGAAAATGTTTGGCACATAACAAACAAACCACACCATTATTCTGTTAATCACATCTTAACTTTGAAAACTACTTCTCCAAGCTTCTTTTGAACTCCCCATATTATACCCCTTAAAAATATGGATACAGTCACCTCCTCTAATTTTCCCAACACAGTTGCTACTAAAGACAAGAAAATGACAAAGGGAAAATACAACGTTTTTTTAAGTGATGAGGTGGACAGTTAAGATAAAATATTAGATGGTTTCTAGAGCCTACTGATTAGATCTCCTTTCTCCTTAGCCCTGGCCAGCTACCAAGCTTGTAGGGTTAGCTTAACAGCATTGTGGAATGGAAGGAAGAGTCAGGCATGCTAATGGTCTTCCTGTGTATATGCCCCCTCCAAGTGCTGCTTTTTCATAATTTAAAAAAATTGATTGCATGATGGTTGTTAATATAGAGGAAGTAGCATGAAAGTGAGACAGAGTTCATTAAATGTTAGAAACAATGGGTAGTGAGACAGATAGAGATCTTCAAATTGAGTGATTTAGCAGATACTATTCTCCCTGATGTTGGGTCCTGGCTATGTTTCTGGGCTAGCCCCTTTCCCACTTCCCTTAAACCCTTCCCCTACCACCACCACCCTAGCACTGTGGCTTTATCTTTACATAACGAAAAGGCTGGTCACAATGTCAAGCAACTCCTTACCAAGTATTTTGGTGCCCAGGACAGAGCACACAGTGCTGCTACCACCAGAAGTCCGAGTTCTCAGTCCTCTGCTCTACAGACCAGAATGGACACTAGCCCAGCTTTATATATCTGACTCTTATCAACAGTCTCAAAATTTGACTTTTATCTCCTATCTTAATTTCTAGATTCAACATTCTATAGAAATACTTGATACTATCAAAGAGTAGATGAACATCTCTACGAACACCTAGAATAAACCTAGGTGAACATCTGGTAAGCTGCCATGGTTTCCTCAGCATGATCAGGAGCACAAGTGTTCCTGGAGATCGATGCAAATTGAAGCCAGAAGCTCATTTGTGCTTTGTGTGATTGTGTGAATTATATACTGCTTTCCACTTGTCGTTATTTGCAATGCCACCTTTTCCACTAGCCAATTGCTTCTTCTAATGACACTATTTCTAAATTTTAATTTGGAAAATTAACTCTAAAATAAGATTCCTTCATCTAGATTTCTGAAAACTTTATAGACTCGTGGTTTCCTCTATATTCTACTAAATCTGGGGTGCACCATTGGCTGCTCCCAGTTCAGCAGGTCATTTTTCAGGCTGCCATGTACTTGGAAGATGTAAACACAGGCAATAATTATTACTTCAATTTATGTTCTAGTTAAGGAGACAAAACATATTAGAAGGCAGTTAGATAACAAGACAAGATACACTATGGATAGTGTCAACTGAATTATAAGAATTCAAAAAAGAAACAGTTGGCTGGCTATTGAGCGTGAGAAAAGTCTTTGTGGAGAAAGGGAAACGATGTTCAGAATAGAGGATATAAGAGAGCAATACTTTGGAGGAACAATGAATAGACCAGCCTGGCTGTTGGTTGTTCATATGTGGCCTCTGTAGGGAAACATTTGTATATACAAGTGCTTTACATGGCTCTGTGTTACATAGAGCCTATCACTGGGTTAAAAAATGACCTTCAGATAAATTGTTTTATCTTCATTTAAAAAATATAACTCTTGCCCTAGCCGGTTTGGCTTAGCGACTAGAGCGTCAGCCCACGGAACAGAGAGTCCCTGGTTCGGTTCCTGCTAAGGGCATGTACCTCAGTTGCAGTTTGTCCTTGGCCCCGGTTGGGGTCGTGTGGGTGGCAACCAGTCGCTGTGTCTCTCTCACATCGATGTTTCTCTCTGTCTCTTCCCCCCTCTCTCCCTCCTGCTCTATCTGAAGATAAATGCAAAAAAAATGTCCTCGGATGAGGATAAAAAAATGTAAGTCTTGAATACCACTTTCTATGACAAAGACCATATTTTTAAAATTTATCTTTATTGTTAAAAGCATTACAGATGCCCCCCTTCCTGCCATTGACTGCCTTCAGCCCATGACTATTCTGTAACAGTCAATTTGTACTTCTTAACCCCTACACCTTTTTTGCCCATCACCCCAATTCCCCTCCCACTTGGCAACCAAAAAAAGGTTCTCTGTATCTATAAGTCTGTTTCTGTTCTGCTAGTTTATTTGTAGATTCAATTTTGATAGATGTATATTTAGTGCCATTTTATGAGGTTCATATATTTGATCTTATTCTTCTTCAAGAAGATCTTTTAACATTTCATATAATACTGGTTTGGCGGTGATGAACTCCTTTAGCTTTTTATTTTCTGGGAAACTCTTTATACATCCATCGATTCTAAATGATAGCTTTGCAGGATAGAGTAATCTAGGTTGTAGGTCCTTTCTTTTCATCACTTTGAATATTACTTGCTATTCCCTTCTGGCCTGTAAAGTTTCTCTTGAGAAATCAACTGACAGTCTTATGGGAGCTCCCTTGTAGGTAAGTAACTGCTTTTTTCTTGCTGCTTTTAAGATTCTCTGTTTGTCTTTAACCTTTTACACTTTAATTATTATGTGTCTTGGTGTGGAACTCTTTGGGTTCATCTTTTTTGGGGACTCTGTGCTTCCTGGACTTGTGTGTCTGTTTCCTTCACCAAATTAGGGAAGTTTTCTGTTATTATTTTTTCAAATAGGTTTTCAATTTCTTGGTCTCTCTCTTCTTATTCTGGCACCCCTATAATGCAAATGTTGGTACACTTGAAGTTGTCCCAGAGGCTCCTTACGCTGTCCTCATTTTTTTTTTGGATTCTTTTTTCTTTTTTCTATTCTGATTGGGTATTTTTCCTTCCTTATATTCCAAATTGATGGTTTGTTTCTTGGCTTCTTATACCATTGATTCTCTGTAAATTATTCTTTATTTCAGTTAGTGCATCCTTCATTTCTGAGTGGTTCTTTTCATGCTCTTGAGATCCTCACTATGTTCCTTAGGCATCCTTACAACCAATGTTTTGAACTCTGCATCTAGTAGATTGCTTGTCTCCATTTTGTTTAGTTCTTTTTCTGGAGTTTTGTTCTGTTCTTTCATTTGGGACATATTTCTTTGTCTCCTCATTTTGGCTGCCACCCCGTGTTTGTTTGTATGTATTAGGTAGAGCTCCTATGTCTCCTCAGCTTGGTAGGGTTGTCTGATTTAGTAGCTATCCGGTAGGGCCCGGTGGCACAGACTACCTGATCACCTCAGCTGGGCACTTGAGGTGTACCCCTCTCATGTGGGCTGTACACCCTTCAGTAGTAATTGAGTTTTGATTGCTGTTAGCATATCAATGGGAGGGATTTACTCAGACTGATCAGCTATAAGGACAAGCTGTGCCCACTGACCACCTACCTCTGACCACCTTGAAGGATCAGCTGTTCAGGGACCCACCACACAGAGCAAGTCTTACTTCAACAGAGCTCTAGAACCCACTGAGCTCATCCCTTGAGTGTGTTGCTTGTGGAGGTGGTTGGGTGGTGGTGCTTAAAGTGGTCTGAAGCTGTCCACTGGGTGTTTTGGTTCTGGGGCCTCCTGGGAGGTGCGGGCCAAGGTCAGCCACTGCCTGTGTTATACCCAGGGCCACCAGGCATAAGCTACAAATCAATCTGCAGATGGCTACTTCATGTGCTGGGCTTGGAGGTGCCCAGTCAAGGCCGGGCTGTGAACCAAGTCTGGCTGCTACTAGTGCAGGGCTTGGGGCCACTTAGCAAGAGATATGGGGCTTGCTGAGGCCAGATGCTGCTTGTTTGAGAGCTTTTAGAAAAATCTGAAGCATGAGCCAAGATAGGCCATTCCTACAGTACAGGCACTGGAAACAGCTTGGGTGGACCCAAAAGTTGGGTGGGGCAGGATCTCAGGGAATCACCAGGGTAGGGCAAACAGTGTCCATCAAGTTGATGGAGACTCAGATATGGTGTCATCTGCTGATTCTGTGGGGTGAGGGCTCATCAAAAGAATAGAGGCCTCTGCCAGCACTTCTGTCTGGGAGAAAGCTGGACAGAGACCATATTTAAAAGTAGATTTGAAGACTAACAGTGCACTGTGAAAAAGTATTTGCAAGAATTATTTGCAATATGATCAATATCTTTACCTGGGAAAAATGTATACAAAATAATAAGGAAAATATTGTGATTCCAATAGGCAAACTTATGAACAGCCAATTTGAGGAAGAAATAATACCCAAAATGTGGAGAAAATTAGAAATGCAAAATTAAATAACAATAGCATGTTAACATTTGTTTTTTAAAATGAACAATTTTTATTCAATGATAACATCTATTTCCTTTGAAATTGATGAAAATAGATTGGTGCTTGTTTTCTCACAATTTCTCAGAGATGAATAAAAGGAATTTGTAACAAAAGTCATAAAAATGCTCACACATTTGACTCAGTGATTTTGCATCTAGGAATCAGTCCAAAGACAGCATTCCAAAATATTACAGTAGACATATGTACCAAATGTCCCGTGCACTATTTCTAATGGCAAAACATTTTACAAAGCCCAGCGTCCAACAATAAGAAAGTATACAATTCCACTACAGAACATCATCTACACAAGGAAATATCACACAACCGTTACAAAGATGGGTTGTAGAGGCCACTGTCAAATATAAAAGAAGGCAAACTGTACATACATTTTTTAACATAAAAAAAGCCAGAAAAGATAAATCCAAATGATTCAGTGATTCCATTAGGTGTTGGAAAGGTGAGAGTACAGATGGTTTTGTTCACCTCTCTTATTTTGCGTGGCTATATCATTCTTACAATGAAAAACACAATTGCAAAACAATTAAGCATTATTCAAATATAAATTCCTTAAAAGCTGTCTGTCCCATGCCACCTCCCTGTGCTCTCAGCAATCACAGTGCTGAGAATGGGAGTGGGAACAGCCAGAGCTGAAAGTCATGTCAGTGTTTCCCGCATGGAGAGCCCTCCTCCTGATAATCCATCAATTCCCCTGTCTAGTTCCACAGCCCAGTGGCTTCTCCGACTCTGACTCCCGGTTTAGACCAAGCTGCCCTACTTGCAGCTAATAAATGACGACTGATTTACACTCACTCGCTCAACTTCCTTTCTTGACCTCAGGGTAATGACCAGGAGATGTTTGTGTGGGAATGAAACTGACCTTCTAATACATCCTGTTCTGAGTTGGAAGTCAATGTTGGAAGATCCCAAGGTCTTTTGGTTTTATTTTGCTTTTTCTTCCCACCTGTTAGGAACGGGTGACAAGGCTGTTCTGAAGACTGACCCACGAACCCGCTGTTGTCATGAGGTGCCTCCTGGTTCCAACATCAAGAGGGAGCAACCTCAAGCCGAATCCCGTGTGAATCCATGGATCCGTGCCACAGGGAAAGAGTTTGGACCTTGCCACTGTTCCTTTTTAAATATTTTTTTATTGTTGCCTAATGTCCTTGATTTAAAAGATGTATTACTTTCTAAAACACCTTAGAAAAGTTTCAGCTTATGCACCTAGTTTGCCTATTGCTCTTAGAGCAAACATGGTTTGATTCACTTTATGAAAATTAAAATGCAGTTAAAAGGCTGCTCTCGAGCCAGGTTTGGAGTGCGGTCATTCATTGTGCTTCACCTACCGTGGGCGCTCTCAGTGAGCTGAAATGCTGAAGAATGGTTTAGACCAAACCATGTGACTCAGACCTAGGTGAGACTTCCTGTGTTCACCATGACATTTACAACCATGAGCACAATGCCCGCACACAGTTTTTAAAAATAGTCTTAACAGCTAAGAATTAGTGTGTGTTTTCTACGCTAGAGGGAGAACAAATGCTATACAGCTGCGAACTTACATAGTCATCACAACAACCACATAAGGCAGGTACTATTATTCCCAACTGACTAAAGAGCAGGCTGAAAGAGTGAGGAGTGTAATTTGTGAAAAACCTCACAGTTGCTAAGAGGCAGGGCAGAGATTTGATAGCAAGCCTGTGATTAACTATTATATCATATACCTTCCAAGTATGGTAAGTACTAAATAAGTATCTGAAGAATTAGTAAAAATTTAAATATACATCTTCAGGATCGTGCCTCCATGGTGGGGGGGTGTCAGGAAATCTGAATGCTATTCCAAACTTTGGGAGGCCCGTTTTCAGAAGCCAAATGTAGAGACTGTACTCACAAGATGTCCTTGCAGAGTAGATGATTTGGTTTGCTCCTATTGGGAAAACCAAATCAAACTGCTCTCCTTTCTCTCCAACACTAACCTCAACCTTCTCCCCCGCCCCAGAGATGATCACATAGCAGCTCTTTTAGTGTTGGACTGATCCCATCAAATGAGTACCCTTCCTCTCCTGAGCTCTGAACCAACGGAAAATTAAGACAAAGAATTAAGACAGATGGAAACTAAAACACACACCCACGCACCCAACCACAGAGGCTTGTGCGTGCACACACACACACACACCTTTGCTAGTGGCTGAGCTGACAGAATGTGGTTACCACCTCACCTCCAGAACTGAACACACTGACCACAATAGGCATTTACCATTAAGGTTACTGTATAGCTGAGAACAGTGGAAAATGTAAAATTTCTAAGGGCAATTTCTCTTCAAAAAGAAATCAGGAAGAAGGGGCTGGACAAAGAATGTCCAGATTCCGCTTCCAAATTCATCAACCTGGTCAGCCACTCCACCGCAGCAGAATGAAGGGGGAGGTGGTGTCAGGCGAGGATGTCAGGGCCGTGGAGGGCGAAGCCCTGGATCTGGAACAAGGCACCAGGAGGGAGAGTAAGTTCTCTCCCCAACAGTAGCTGTCGCTCACAGAGAGCTCAGCCTGCACCAGCCACTCTTCTGAGGGATTTGACCGCACTCGCTTGGGCAAGCATCCCATGACCTTTAGGAGGTAAGTGCTATCATTACCCCACTTCACAGAGAAAGTAAAGGAGCTTAGGGAATTCAGATAAATTACTCAGAGTCCATGTTAGACGTGACTCAAATCCTCTAAGCACGTTCAACATAATTTGCGATGCTTTTAAAGATCTCTAGGTTTTATTTTGGAAATCTAAGCCATTGCAAGGGAGGAGACTACACTCCACAAATGACTAGGTCACGTCTGGCTAGGTTCGTCCCGGAGTGTAAACATTTCATGTGGGGAAGGAACGCTGAACAGGGCACTGAGATATGAAACAATCAGCATGTGTGGTGTGTAGGGGCCTTCTCAGCACCACATGGTTGTGCCCGGGGCTCTTCCTTCATCTGAAAGAATGTGATGCACAGACTTTGGCCTGAGGAGGGTGCCTAGCTCACTTCCATTTGAATCTTCTGAAGAAACTTGCTCACAAAGCCCAGAGCATTGTTTGCTTTTAAAATGTTTAGATAGCCTGGCCAGTTTGGCTCAGCGGTTAGAGCATCGGCCTGCGGTCCAGAGAGACCCGGGTTCGGTTCCCGCTAAGGGCATGTACTTCGGTTGCAGTTTGTCCCCGGCCCTGGTTGGTCATGCGGGTGGCAGCCACTCGATGTGTCACCTTCGCATCGATGTTTCTCTCTCTCTCTCTCCCTCCCACTCTATCTGAACAAAAAATGAAAAAGTGTCCTCGGGTGAGGATAAAAAAAAAAAAAAAAATGTTTAGATAGCCTGGCCGGTGTGGCTCAGTGGTTGAGCGTGGACCCATGCACCAAGAGGTCACTTGTTCGATTCCCGGTCAGGACACATGCCCAGATTGTGGGCCAGATCCCCAGTGGGCGGTACCCAGTGGGGGGTATGCAGGAGGCAGCCAATCCATGTTCTCTCATTGATGTTTCTCTCTCTCCCTCTCCCTCTCCCTTCCTCTCTCTCTAAAAACCAATAAAGAAAAAAATTTTTTTTAAATGTTTAGATAAAAGGCTTTCCTTAGTCCTTTAACCCTTGAAATGATTTTTTAAAATTTAGCCTTTAACTTTTACAGTGATTAAACCTAATATTTTTTTTCCTCCAGATATTTAATCTTCTATATTCTGCTAGTCTTACTAACGAGAAACAGGAAACTTGACAAATAAAGGGACATTCTTTCCAAACAATGACAGGGAAGTGCTGGAGCATTCACCTGCTATTTCCACGTGGAGAAGCCCTCTCAGTGAGCTAAACAAATTCCCGTTTTGTTTCCAAACAGTCCCCATACTGTAAATAGCCCTCTGTGTCCTTACTGCTCCCGGCAAGTCAGTGGAGCTATATGCTGACAACAGCCCTCCTCCAGGAAACAAAATCCCAGCCCCAAGGTCACCTAGAGAGGTCCTGGAACTCTGCTGCTAACTCCTCTTTAAAACCAAACACTCCTTAATGAGGAATATCAGCAACTAATAGTCATAGTTTTTAGGCACACGACTCTCTGAAATTAGCCAAGACTCCTCATCAGCTCATACTCTGCATCAGGAGTAAAAGTTAGAAAATATACGTGGGAAGATCTCTCAGCATTATCCACCACGCAGGCTGCACGGTCTTGATGCACTTTCTGGAGGGAAGCAGAATAGGGAAGTCTTAGCTAAGCTATGCGATTCCTGATTCTACAAGAACTCGTAAATAAACCGGTCCTTTTCCTATCATAAAATGTTCCCAAAGCATTTCCTTATGCATGAGTAGCTCTCCCAGCTTCCTTCTCTAATCACAAAACTCTGAAAAGGAGTAGGCTGGAGCTTGAATGATGCCGTTCGGTTCTTTGAGACTGAAGGGGCTCAGAGTCCCTAAACCGGATGGTGTCTAACCTGCCTTGGCAGCTGAGGCCAGCTGGAAGTCTGGAAACCACTCAAGACCTGGGAAACCTTAATGTACTCCCACTATGCAAATAATGTTCCAGCCTTTCCAGGCACACTGGAGTGATGTAGACCAGAGTTAAAAGCCAAGTTTATCTCCCTGGCCGGTTTGGCTCAGCGGTTAGAGCGTCGGCTCGCGGACCAAGGACACGAACCTCGGTTGCAGTTCCCCCCCGCCCTGGTCCGGTCTCGTGTGGGAGGCAACCAGTCGATGTGTCCCTCTCATGTCGATGTTTCTCTCTCTCTCTCCCTCTCTCCCTCCCTCCCTCCCTCCCTCCCACTCTATCAGGAGATAAATCCTCAGGTGAGGATTTTAAAAAAGCCAAGTTTATCTTTCTACAGGTACTTATTAAACAGGACAAAAATAGATGTGGTCCACACCCTGTTTGAACTTATATTAGGGGGACCGGAAAGTAATGTCGTTTTTGCGCGTTTCGATATTCGTTTGTCATTTATCAGTTTATTGTGTACTTCAAAATCGTGCCAAAGACATTTTAAGGTTAGAGTGACTTGTTTACTCATAAATAATTAAATCTTAATTTTTTTTTTTTGCAATTTATAGTGAAATGGCCAGCCAAATACCAGAAGAGGTGCATATCCGGCATTGTAGCTTTTTGAGTTTCACAAGGGTAGTAATGCAACAGTTGCTACCAAAAACATTTGCGATGTTTATCCAAGTGCATTAGACGTTCGTAAATGCCAAAGGTGGTTTTCTAAGTTCAAATCCGGTAATTTTGATCTTTCCGACTCGTATCGATCAGGAAGACCAACAACTTTAGACAATGACATGTTAAGGGTGGAAGTGGAAGCAAATCCATGTCAGACAATCGAGGAACTGTCAAACACTCTTAACCAACCTTGGTCGACCATCCAAGAACATTTGCAGCAAATTGGTACAGTAAGCAGAGCAGGTGTTTGGGTCCCGCATAATCTGTCCGAAGAAAACAAAACTAACCGGTCCACCACATGCAATTTATTCCTTCAGTGGCACAATACAGAAGTCTTTTTTGATCGCTTGATCACTGGAGATGAAAAATGGGTCCTCTATGATAATCCAAAACACAAAAAGCAGTGGCTCTCTCTGAATGAATCGCCACGAAGTACAGCTAAGCCAGGTTTACACCACAAAAAGGCACTTTGTGTGTTTGGTGGAGTATTCGCGTGGTCGTTCATTTTGAAGTGCTGAAACCTGGACAAACTGAATGCAAACCTTTACTGTGAACAATTGAATCGAATAAATCAATCTTTAATTGAAAAGTGCCTGCGATTGTCAACAGAAAAGGTGTTATTCTGCAACACGATAATGCAAGACCGCACTGCACAAGACTAACCCTGGAAAAAATTAATGAATTGGGGTGGGAGGTATTGCCTCACCCACCATACTCGCCCGATATTGCGCCATCGGATTTCCATTTATTCCGATCGCTACAACATTTTCTAAGTGGCAAAAAACTTGACAATTTGGATGATGTCCAAAATGCCATCTCCAGATATTTTGCTCAAAAACCAATTGATTTTTATCGATCCGGCATTGAAAATTTGCACAATAGATGGCAAAAGGTTGTTGATAACAAGGGTAATTACATCATTGATTAAAAATAAAAACTTGTTAAAAATTTATCTGTTTGAATTTAATGTAAAAACACGACATTACTTTCCGGTCCCCCAGAATCTGACTTTAGCTCTCTCGCTTATGATCGGGGTGTCTTTGAGCAAATCACTTTATTTCTATGAGTCTGGGTGTTCTCATCTATAAAATAAAGGAAATAATATTTATCCCATAGAATTCTTGCATGCACACATGAGAAATTGTATCTAAAGCATTTAACACAGTGTATGGACTATAGAAAGCTCTCAACAAGCAGTTATTCTGATTATATGTACTATCCCATGATCTTGGAAGTACAGCAAAGCAGTCTTTGCACTGACCATTGATTCTCTACTATAATGTCAATGGGTAGGAAAGTAAATGTAGACACTCCAGCTCAACTTTCCTCTAATTTCACCATCATCTGCTTACAAACATCCAGGCTTTTATTTTCAATTCAATTTATATAGCTTCCCCTAAGTGTTAGGCACTGGGGTACACGCTGAGGAGAATAAAGAGAGGATGTAAGATTCAAAGATTTGTTATTTGGGCTTCTTTGTGTGGGGTGTATGTATTGTTATACTTCTATTTGTGGAGCGAAGGTAGATTATTTAGTCCAGAGTTGGTTTCACCACAATAAATGTGTCTATTATAAACATCCTGCTCTTCCTACCACCTTACACAATCTAAGACATTTTCAAGATTAGCAGCTAACACTTCCATAGCTCAGCTTCTCCCTCTAGTGGCCTGAGTATAACTGAAGTTTGAAAGGAAGAGAGCAAGCCCCAGCCTGTCCTTAAATTATAATGGCGGATTGGTTTCCAACACTTACCCCTAAGGCTTGATTGTCTGGACTCTAAAAAGCCTTTGCTCAACATCGGAATCAATTAAGCCACCCATGGCGCAGTGTACATGCTGTTTGCTCACCCTGCCTCTCCCAGGGTTTGGGATAGATTAACACACCCATGAGGAGTCAACAACAGCTCTCCTCACGGGCTAAGCTCCCTTGTCCATTTTGCCGTTCCTCCACGCTGCTGAGAAAGTCTGATTCCCTGCTGCTACTTCGAGGTAGTGCCAAAGGTACAGAGGCCACTGAGGAAACCCCCCACAGAGACAGGCTCAAGTCCAGAGAGCAGCTGGGGGGCAAGAGTAATGTGGGAGGGGTCTAATGTGGCACAACTAGTTCCCCAGTTTCTCTAGAACCGTTTCTGCTAAGCCCCGGCCCTATGCTGCTCCTGACTGTTGTAGGTAGGACCCCTAAATCACTCCAGGACAAGCAATAAAGTGTTTTGCACTTTCTTTTATTTCAAGGAGCTCCATGAGGGCAGGCCGGTGTCTGCTCTGCTCACCAGTGAACCCACAATGCCCAGCATACAGTAGGTGCTCAGCATAGACTTGTTGAAGGAATAGAGGAGCAAATGAACCAACGAACCAACTATCAAATATACAGAAAATAGAAAAAATGCATGATTCTTGCCCCAAGTTAATTTCTTTTTTTTTTTTAATCTCATTTTTCTACTGGGATAAAAATGCACACTTTTTGGTATACAGCTCTATGAATGATGAGAAATGCATATAGTCATGCACCACAAGATACTGAAGAACAATAACAAAAAAACCATTCCTGCCTCTTGAAGGTCAACCCCTCCCTCACCTCTTCTCCTGGCCACCACGGATGTGTCTTCTGTCCTGACTTTAAGTCTGGCTTCTTTCCCTTAGCATCACTTAGCATAATTTGAGAGACAGCCGTGTTGTTGTACACATCAGTAGTCTATTCCTTTTTATTGCTGGGCAGGATTCCATTGTGTGGATGCAACACTTTAGCCATTCATCACTTTTGGTGGGGGGGTATTTATAAATAAAGCAGCTATAAACATTTGCATGCAGGTTCCCTGGAGGTCTTCTTTTATTTCACGTGAATAAACATCTAGGAGTGCTCACTTGTATGGTAAGGTGATGCTTAACTTCACAAGAAACTGCCACACTGTTTTCCCATCAACAATGCATGACATTTCCAGCTGTTCTGCATCCCTTGCTAACACTTGGTATCGTCAATTTGTTTTCTTTTTTTTTTTTCAAGTTTAGCCATTCTAATAGGTGCGAAAAAGTATTGCATTGTGGCTGAGACTCCCAATGACTACAATGTTGAGTATCTTTTCATGTATTTATTTGCCATCTGTATATTTTCTTTGGCAAAGTGTCTGTACAAATATTTTGCCCATTTTGTTATTGCGTGTCTGTTTTCTGCTTTTTGAGAGTTCTTTATATATTCTGAATTAAAATTTTTTTATCAGATGTATGTTTCGCTAATATTTTCTGCTGGTCTATGTCTTGCCTTTTAATTTGCTTTACACTTCTCTTGTTTGAAAACCAAATTCCCCCCCTCTCACTTTTCAAAGGCTACAGAGTGGTTTAATAAATTTAGATGTCTTAGGGGAGAACTCCGTGGCCTGTCTGTAATTGAAGACGGGGCTTCCCCAAGGGCTCAGAGCTCTCACTGACCAACAACTTCTCCTTCAGAACTTCTTTCAGGCTCTGCCATTTTAGGAAGTTTCGCACGTGTGCACCTCTGACTGTCCTCTCTCTGGGCTCCTCCTCCCCTCTGCAGAGAGGTACTCTTCTCCTTTTAGCGCTCTCTGCACTGGTGGCCAGAGCAACACTGCACCGTATCTAAGTTGGGAGCTGTCCTGTCAGAGAGCAAGACAGGCTGAGGGGAAGGCACCAGGAGAACCGAGAGGATGGGGAACTCTCTGCTGAGGGAAAACAGGTGAGTCCAGACTCCCTAAGAGGGACCAGAGGAGATGGGCCAGGGCAATGTGGTCAGAAATAGAAAAAGAGGTCTGCTATTAGGGAGTAGGGGGAGGGAATTGAGTAAGAACTGACAAGAATGAAGTGCCTCCTATGTGACAGACACCAAGTTCAGTTCCTTATAGGTTTGGCTTTCTCCCGAGAATAGTGAACAGCTGGTGAAAACAGCTGGAAGGGAGAGGACTTTATCAAGGGAGGTCTATACAATAGACCACCATCTGGGAAATGGAAAAACTTTCGTAGGCCCAGGAAGGGATGCTCTTCTGAGCTCAATGCCCCAAAAGAAGCTCAAAGATACCACCATCTTTTTAATCGCTATTCAAGTTCAAAATAAATATCAAGCTTCCTACCATTTTGAGGTCATGGCTGGCACTTCCTGCAACAGGTAAACAGAGGTCATTGAAATTGGTAGAGAACTTGCCTTAACTTTTCGAGACCTCAGTTTCATTTCAAACGTAAATAGTAATATAAAACCTAGGTTGGGGGGTTCTAGTGTATGTGATGTTGGTATAGTGCCTGACGCGTAGTAGGGTTTTCTTAGACCATCTTCTTCATTGACATCAAAGCAGCCATTGTACAAATTAGATCAAAGGATCCCTGTGGTACCCAGTGAGGTGGTCTAGGGAAAATGAGCTAGTGGAGTGGGAGGGCAGTATCTTTATAGGATCATGTTTGGTATCCCAGGTCTCGTTCACCAGTTCATGCCACTGGGAGCTAGAACACAGGACCCAAAATGCCACCTGATAGAAGGAGGCATGCCGAGCCGATAGAATGTGGCCTCCCTCCCTGAGAGTCCATCAGTGCTGTCTGAGACTTCTCCTCCCAATCCTCACAGTCCGCACCTCCAGCCTTCTTCTGTCAGATTTTAAATCCTGTTATGTCTAGAGATGAGCTCCTCAACTGTAGAGATTGTTTCTTTTTCTTTTTTTTCCCTTAAGGTTTTTTGTTTGTCACTGAGTGGGAGGGGGAAGGGAGAGAGAGAGAGAGAGACATTGATTGGTTGCCTCCTGCATGACCCCGACCAGGCGGGGAATTGAACCTGCAACCGAGGATTTTCCTTGGAATCGAACCACGACTCTGCGGTCTGCAGACCGATGCTCTAACCACTGAGCCAAACTGGCCAGGGCTGTAGAGGTTGTTTCTTACTCATCTTTGAATTCCTGTTTCATTGATTCTGGCCTATAGCAGGCACTCAGTAAGTGTTAGGTGAATGACTGTAAACATAAAGAAATAACTGTTGAGAAGAAAAATAAAACAAAATACAGATATGACGTGACTGAGAAAGTCATGATTGATGTCACATTTGTAACTTTGTTTTTTAGAACTTTGGTGTGGGGGTAAAGGATTATGACAATAATACATGCTGTAAAAATTGGAAAATACATAAAGAAAATAAACTGGTAAATCAGTTATAACTACTGATAACATTGGGTGCATATCTGTACGTTAATGTCTATATTTTTCAGCCATTTGTATTTCTTCATCTGAGAGAGTCAGTAATATCTTTAGCCTGTTTTTGTTTTGGATTTTGGCTTACTTTGTTTTATTAATAATAAAATCTATTTGTATTTTGAAGAAATTAGCCTTCGCTTATAACTACTACAAAAAATATTTTTCCAGTCTGTGTGTCTTGTGCTATCCAGATTTTTGTTTTTCTTATTACATTTTAAACACAACTGAATTACATCTAGAATGCTTTTCTGTTTCTGCCAATTTACACTTGAAATTCTTTCCCCATCCCAAGATAAGACAAATCCACACTATGATTTTTTATGGTTGTATTGCCTTAGATTTAGACCCATACACAATATATGGTGTCAGATATAAATGTTTTTTCCAAATCGTTAATAAGTTGGCCCAGCACCTTCATTTCCATGCTGATTTAAAACGTTTCCTTAATATATTCAGAAGCCTTATATTTACTTGGATCTGATTTTCAAGTTCACCCAGTTATCATCCAATCAGCACCCCTCCCCCGACCCCAGGTCTCTCCAGATCAGTCTTGTTACAAAAGCCAGGACATTTTCTCTGGTTTTGGGCAGAATGACACCTACCCCTTCATGAGAGGAGCTCAGAATCTTAGAAGCCGGAATCTTCCAGAAGGAAACCCAGCCTTTCCCATGTACTGTTTGGGGGGTCTTCAGACAAGTTGCCTAAGTTTGGGGCCTCAGTTTCTTCATTGCTAAAAAATATAATCATAATATCCACAGCATGGATTTATTCTGGGGTTAAACGTAAAATAACATAAAAAGTATATACGTTATATGCATTGCATATATTTTATTAGTAGTATATATAGTAACTATGTATAGTATAATAAGTAGTAAATATAGTGTGTGTGTGTGTGTGTATAAAGCATATAGTAAGTAGTGTTTAATTGTTAGTTTCTTTTTCTATATATCCCCAACTCCCACTAGGAAACCCAACCCAAACAATAAAACAATGTAGTGTGTGTGTGTGTGTGTGTGTGTGTGTGTGTGTGTGTTTATTTAACCTTCTCTTCCCTTTATATCACATGTTCTCTGTCTCGGTGCTTTCTGTGAGAGATGGCTACTTACACGAGAAAAAGCCAGTGCCCCTCCCCATTCCTATGTTCGGTCCCTGAAACTGTGCCAAGCAGATAGGTCTCTGTAAACACTGACATTCTCAGGGTCATCCTGAGCATTCCCGGATGTTGGGGAACAAATGATTTAGGCTTGGTTGTGCAGGGAAAACATTGGTGGACTGTTGCTATGGCAATGGAGAGAACGTCAGATCAAAGACCGTAGTGTATGCTTTGGGAGGGCGTATGAACAGATGTGAGGGTAACAAAGGGAAGCTGAGGTGAGCTGGGGTTACAACACAAATAGCAGAAATAAGGAGAGTTGACAAAATTATGAAGAGAGGTGGGAAGCGTGGAAATGCTTAGCTCATTCCTGGTATGTTGAGTTTTAGGTGGCAGCAGAACACTCAGGAGATACCCTGGGATCTGAGAAATCCAAACCTCAAGCAGAGAACATCCAGGTGAGAGCAAATTCAGCAGAAGCTCTCCTAACCTTGGCCCATGAAGAGTGGGGTCGGTCAGGTCCTGGACATCACTCACCCCACAACAGAGGACCCTGTTTAGACTCAACAGCA
Organism: Tadarida brasiliensis; assembly: GCA_030848825.1. Taxonomy (NCBI): domain Eukaryota; kingdom Metazoa; phylum Chordata; class Mammalia; order Chiroptera; family Molossidae; genus Tadarida; species Tadarida brasiliensis. The sequence continues at coordinate 70,615,201 of CM061260.1, forward strand.
GTTGTAACGATAGTAAATGAGGGGACAAGACAAAAGACAAAATCATTTTGAAACTTTGGACAAGAGATGTGCCTTTTTCTTTTAAATCCTCACCCGAGGATATTTTCCCATTTATCTTCAAATAGAGTGGGAGGAAGAGAGAGAGACAGAGAAACATTGATGTAAGAGAGGCACATCGATTGTCTGCCTCCCACACGACCCCGACCAGGGCCAGGGACCGAACTGTAACCAGAATCAAACCTGCGACTCTTTGGTCCATGGGCTGACTCTCTAACCACTGAGCCAAACCGGCCAGGGCCATTTTTTTTTTTTTTTATGGAAGCTTGGTGTAACCTATAACAGCTAGAAATAAGACCCCTATTTCTGTTGACTCTTGGTCTATCTCAAGTACCTTTGTGTTCAAGTTCCATCCCAGCCATTTCATTTTTAAGCTCCAAGGTTCTATTTCTGAGGTGACTGTATCCCCCACTTCAGTTGTTGGAAGATTTGTGGAGAAAAACACATGTGATTACCTTGATGCTATCAAACCAAGACTTCCTCATCAGTCCCCTCTAACCAGGCCTCCTGAACGCCAGGGAGCACTAATATATGAAATTGTGTCCCAGAGTCCAAGAATCCCAAAGAGTGGCAAAGCCCGCTGTTCTGTGGCCCGTAGAGTCATCTGCACTTTCCCCATGATTTCAAGAAGAGGTTTGGAAAGACTGTCAATTAAAAAGCAACCACTGAGCCACTTCTGGTTTAGGAGCTAGGGACCCAGAAATCCCCCTCAATAGGAGGAATCATTGAACCTATGTCAACGCATACATTCCAAATGATGAAACAGGACAGAAGGGCCATGGGCATTATAACAAGGGAGCCATTGGGTAGACGGGGGAGCCAGGCAAGCCTTGTGCAAGAGACATGAACCTAGAGTAATTCTAGGTTCCTTCACAGAGGTTATATGAACCCACCCCAAATCAAGACATCCTAATTGAAGTGCAAGAATAGATTGCAGAAAAGTTGAGTGGAGGAAATAGCCAATTTAAAAATCACTTTAGCCCCTATTTAACTTTACTTGACCTCCATGAGGTAAGCAGTATAAGCATCCTCATTTTTACAGATTAAGAAATGGTGGCTCAAGAAGTCCAGGATGATCTGAGATATTGATCCAGGAACTCAAAATCGGCAGTCTCCTTTCGCCCCACTCTCGTATCTCTCCATGAACCTGATTTCTTAGCATTGATCGGATTCGATGGTTTTCTTCCAGTGTTTCTTTAGCCACAAAAACAGGAAATATAAACAAATGACTTAAAGAACCCTGAAAATAGCCTGACGAGGAGGAAGAACTACAGACATCCCCCTTGGCCCCAAAGGCTCTGATGGTACACTGACCCCCGAGACGGTCAGCGCACTCAGCCGCCCCGTGCCCACAGCCATGGTCACACGCAGCAGGCTTGCCTCCACTGCCCCTTCTGGGGGAACTTCCTGGGAAATCTCGCTGGGGAAGATGTTTTTAGGTGGTGTTTTCCAAATGTTATTACATAGTGTTACTGGAACATACAGTACATTATAAAGGGCTTTCACATGTGACCATGTGAGATTTAACTACCTCTCATATTCAAAAAGATGCCCAGACTTTGCCCACCTGCAGAGAGATTCTGAGCCTTTCTGCCATAAAGAATATAACAAGTCCTGTTTCTTTAGCTATACCTTGGGGCCAAGGAGACAGATTTAATGTTCTCCTGAGCCAATTAGCATTGTTCTGTCCTTAGCTCCTTATTCATTTATCAAATATTTATTGAAAATACATTTGCTCTGTGCTGGGCACTGTGGCATATGTTGCTGATATAGACCACGATGAACAGATACATATGGTCCCCATATTTGTGAAGCTCACCATCTAGTGTGGGATATAGACAAGTGAGCAGGCGACAATCACATGGTGTGATTAGGGGAAATTCACAGAGCAGCGGGATCCTGTGTAAGTCTTGCCTAATCCCTACCTGGAAGCAATTTCCGAAATGTCCACACACTTATGCCTTGATTTCCCGGAGATAACTCGTGTGTCCTTCATCACAAGGGGCCAGGTAAATCTCTGGAACTGAGGAGGAGAAGCCCTTTTCCTCTTCCGAGACTAGAGCAGAAAGCATCTTCCCCGATCAGGAGCTGGAAGTGTCATCTTCGTATTTCCAAAGGGCAGTTAATGTCCTGGAAGGACGAAGGTAGATGTGTCCAAGTCACCTAGAATGAATATTCTCTTGGAGAGAAAAAAAATTTTTCACAGAAATGGCAAAAAGAAGAGTCACCCTGATAAAGCCGCAGAAACCAGCCTTGTGATTTGTGTCATCTCTTGGGTATTTCAGATGCTGGGACCACCACATCGCCGAAGGGTGTTTCTGCCTGCCATGGTGAGTGGAGTATTGTTTTCAGGACTTATTTCCCTATGTGTGGTTTCAGTGTGGTGTTTGCTGTAAGTTACCTGTGAACTCCCCGCTGTCTGTGGTCACGGCGCAGCCTGTCACTAGCCCTGACAATCATCTGAGTCAGTCAGGAAAGTGATGTTTCAAGTTTGCTGAAAAACAGGAACAATAGTCTCGTGGGTGGTACGTGCTCCTCAAACGGGGAAGCCTCAGAAGCAAGGATGAAACTGGCTACCAGTGCAGAGGAAGACCCCTTACTCACGCAGTTCCCAGAGCCTCCATGGACAGAGCACACATTTCTGTCCCTTGCACAGAAAATTTATAACCAGGGTGGTCATGTAACTCATTATCCAAACTGGGCAACCTTTGAGAGTGAAAGGGATGCTAAAAGTAGTCCAGGGTCACTAAGTGATTGGTAATGACATTAACTAGACTGTCATAGAAAACCAGGACATATGGTCATTCTCCTTAGAGCAGATGTTGTCCTTGACTCCTGAGATGATAACGGGCTTCTGTTATATTTATATTGTGCTTTGTCTGGGGGGCCATCTGTACAGTGTGGTTACCTCTATGTTCATGATGGTTGATATGTTTGTTTGCTTGTTTGTTTGGAGATCATAGATTGGGGTTAGGGTTGGGATTGGAAATAACCATTGCTCCTTAACTCACATGATATGAAAGAAATTAATATTTTGTCCTAAAAAAATCTCCAAAACTATTCCCTACAATATCACCATAATTCTTCACCTCTAAATCAATTTCAGGTCAGCCTTAGAAAAGGGAGATGAACAAACACCAAAGAGCAGATTCTACTTGGCCTTCTTCATTTTTCCTATCCTCTCATTTCTCTATGCTGAAGGAGATTTTATAAAAGGCCGATAACTTTAACAAATAAAAGAGTTAAAAATAATCTTTTATAGGGAGAATAATTTCCTTGGAGAGTTTCTGGTTTTTGAAACAACCAATTTTCTTCCCTTCTCTTTTGCAGGAAAAAGATAGACATTTTTAAAGCCAGGCGCGATTTCCCAAAGGAAAGTAAGTTATTGCTTTCACATCATTTTCACTTTTGAGAGACTTACACTTCCAAACTGCCCCTTCTCTGTGTTCCCAGAGCTTCCTGAGCATATTTCTGTATAAAACTTACACATTTTGCTGCAATTTGTCCAGCATCATGTCTCTGTCTCTCCACTCGACTGTGAGCTCATGGAAGCAGGTGCGGGCTTACTGATCTTCATGTCCTTCGTTCAGTTAGACCCTGAGGTTTGGAGGCTGAAGGAGTTAACTGGGGACAGTAAATGCAAAAGGTGGAGGCCTGAGGTACTCAGAAAGGTCAACAAGGAGGCCAGTGTGGGCACAGAGGCCACAGAGGAGGGCCGGGGCCTCGTAGCCAAGTGTAGGAATGGGGCTTTTCTCTTGAGAACTGCAAGGTTCTGAAGGGCTTTGTACAAGGGCTATTTACAATCACATGTGCTTTGAGGACATCACCCAGAGTGCGGTGAGGAGATCAAATTGTGAATGGCCGAAGCAGGTGCTGGAAGACCACTTAGGAGCTGATGCAATGGTCTCTGGAGACAGACCAGGGCTGAAGTTAAGGAGAGAGAAGACTTCGAGAAGGAGGGGTGATGAATGGTGTCACATGTAAGAAAGTATAGGTCTGAGGACAGGCCACTGCATTTCTAAAGATGAAACACCAAGTTTGCCTTTGCCTTCCTGGGTTTAAAGAAGCGAGCCTAGTTCATTCACTCTGAATCTTAGAAACTAACCTCATAAGGTGCGTGAATGAGAAATACATCACTCAAATCCCTGGCCGGTTCACCCAGGGGAACTGTGGCTCCTCGGAAACCCGAATCTGCATCAAAGCAAAACATGGGAGAAATAAGACCTGTTCTGCTGAAACTCACAGACCCCTTTCCTGTACTGATAATCAGGGAAGTCCTCGGTGGCCATGGGACTCCAAGGAGATGTGAGCATCTGGGCTGTGAGAACTGAGGGAATGTAAATCCATACACATATGATCGATCAGGTGCCTAACAGGGGCACACCTACCTAGGGGGTATCCTGAGGCTTCCATGTGAAAGCTCCGATTTCTTTATCGAGTTGGGGTGCTTGCAGGGGATAGCAAGTGTGTCCATTTGCCTCTTTGCTGAATGACCAGAGACAGTTGCTTTTAAGTCAACTGGCTTTTGAGAATTGGCCTGCTTCTCTTTAGTTCTGCCAGCAGGTTCTCATTCAGGAGTGAGAATGTTCAGCTTAAGTTTCCTCCTCTGCAAAGCTTTCCTTGAGCATCAGCCCCCACCCTGTCACCCTCCCCTGTCACCCACAGTAAAAACTACAGCCCCCCTGCATCGTGAATCTCTCTTAGGCCCTTGTTTGCCTCCTGTGCTAACCTGTGAGCCCCTTAAGTACGGGACAGTCTCTAATTCTTTGTCTCCTCATTGCCTGGTACAGAGCAGGCATGCAATGAAGCTTGTGTAAGGAGGGAGAGAGGGGGAGGGCGGCAGTGTAATTTCTTAACCAAAGACCCACCGAATGTGTCTCCCTCCACTCAGTCTCTCGCCCTGAGCTCAGCTCTGGCTGTGTCTTGTTTAGATGACCCTGCCATTCCTCAGGAGGCGCTGTAGGTCAGGACAGCCTGATGAGGGCTACCCCAGCTGTCCCTTGGCTCTCTGGTGGCCTATATCCCAGTCCCCCCTCAAATCTCCCCATGACCTGAAATTCATTGAGTGCATTTTCTTTCTCCAGGTGAAGGAACATCATCTGCTATGAAGAAGGTAATATGAACATCTCTAAGCCTTTTTCTGAGTTGATGGTAAAAATGTAGACACCCCAGATGGCAGGAGAAGTTGGCCTGCAAGACCCCTTCTGACCTTAGCATGCAGGACAGACACTGATGCTCATGCGCCTGAGCTCAGGGACATAAGCAGGCCCAGGGGCAGGAGCAGCAGCCACCTCTGTTGTACTGTTTATTGACAGAAACTAGTGTTAACTGAGCACTTAGTTTGTGTCAGGGAGTGTGCTGAACACTTCGCATACATCATCTCATATAACTGTTACAACAACCCTTGAAGATTGGTACTTTTATTTTCCCCATTTTACAGATGAGAAAACCGAGAGATTCAGTGAAATTCCCCAAAGCCAGACAGCTTTCGAGATGGCATGGGGGCCTAGTTCAGAATCAAGCTTCACTCCCAGATCCGGGCTCTTTCCTGTGTACTTGGCTGCTTCGCTTTTAATCTTCTGAGGTTTCATTGAATGAGACCTTCTCTTCCATTGTTTCCCTTTATATTAGTGCAAATATCTCTGCAATGAGTGGTTAACTATCATAATCAATCATATTTAGGTGTCATCTAAATGCTCTTTTTTTATGAGAATGGACTGCTCTCTGGGCCCTGAGACTGGGAATTACACAGAGTGGTCCAGGGTCACCCTGAAACACTGGGCAAAGAGCCTGTGCCTGGGTGGGCTGAATATTCCAGGCCACATGAGCACTCTGGCTGCCTGGGCTGGGTATTGGGATAAGGCAGCCATTTGGGGGGGGGAAATGCCAAGAGATGGAGGGGACTTGTTTTGTGGAAGACAGACTTTGCCCGGGGCCGAGCCTATGTTGAAACTGAAGTGTAAAGAGAATGACAAGAAGCCAAATCTTGATGATGGCTCTCCTTTGACCAGCAGGACAATGCTGACCAGAACTTTTCAGAGGAGCTGTGCTATGCCCTCATCGATCACAGCCTCCTCGGGAGAATGCCATCAGGGAACTCTGCTGAGGAGTACTATGAAAATGTTCTCCACCAGGCCGAGAGGCCCAGAGGGTCCTTGAGAGGAACCGAGACTGAGTATTCACTTCTCCCTGCGCCTTCCACTCGTAAGCATCCACCTTCCCCAGAAGATGAGTATGAACTTCTCATGCCCAGTAGAATCTCCTCTCACACCCTGCAACAGCCACAGCTCCATGTACGCCCTTCTGAGCCTGAGGTTTTCCATGTATAATGAAGCAGTTGGACCAACATTTGTTCCACACCAGCACATAAAAGCTAGGGGGTTGGGGGACGCTCTGCTGACCTCTTCTACCCTCACCTCCACACACACACACAACAGGCCTTTCTACAGGGGTTTCTGAGGAACATGGTTTATAAACCACGGGGCCGCTTAGATCCTACTCAATATTCAACACCCAAAAGTCTGCCAACTATCTTGAATACCACTCTTTGAGAAGGGAGTGACCATATTTGATTGTAAGTGGCTTTGGAAATAGGCTGCTGTACTCAGAGGCCAGAGGGGCTCCCTGATCCCCTACAGCTATGCATATCACAAGGGGTTCTGCTCCTCTCTCCAGGTTCCTCTTATAAAATGTCCACACGGATGTCCTCCGAAGTCACAAGGAATCTTGACCCATTGGACTAAGTGTCCCCAAGGAGGAGTCGACTCATTCCACATGAGTTCATGAGCCTCACTCATAGCTTTCCAGGCGGTGCCTGCATGTTCCCCTCACCCCAGGCCTCTGAGTGGTGTCCTCTGCACAGTGTCCTTTCACTTCCTGGCCCTGGCGGCTTGGTTGGTTACACGGGTTGAATCAGAATGTCCCAGGCCGAAATTTTATATAATTTTAGTCCATATATTTTTTTAACTTTGCATTTAAATCTTAATAAGAAAATCATAGCACCAAAGAATGAAAGAATAGAGAGATCTTTGGAGATCCTCTAATCCCACTATCTGTTTTTGGCTCATTAGCACAAAGTGATATTGCAAGTCAGTGGCAGAACTTTATCTAGAATCTGATTTCCTGACTTCCAATTTAGTGTTCTTCCAATGTACTACATAGAAGAGCCTCAACTCTATGGTATATGTGTGTATTAAATAATATGTCATGTATAAAATATGATGAAATGTCCATGTGGGGAAAATAACATACACATACACACCTCTAATGAGCACACCTTCATATGCTCTGATTATTTATGTTCCCTCATTTGTTCTCTAGTGTTCCTAGAATTATGTATACCCTTAAAACAATGGTCATCAAACTGTGGCCCATGGGCCAAATCTGGCCAACTGCCTGATTTTGTAAATAAAATGTTATTGGAATAATACAGCCATGGTCATTTGTTTATGTAGTGTCTAAGGGTACCACAAGAGATTTAAGAAGTGGTGATACACACTGCTGGTCCTGCAAAAGAAAAAAAAGCCAAAAATATTAAAATATTTATCTTTGGCTCTTTAAAAATATATATATTTGTAGACCTCTGCCCTAAACAATCAGAATTGAGATAAACTAAATAGAAATGTGTTTGGGTATAGATGCAACTCATAAGAACTGGTAAGAGCTGGTACCAATAATATGGTATGGAAAAATTAAACCACAAATTAGATGAGTGAGCCCAATAACAATTAACAAATTAGACTATTTCTATAGTCACACCTGTGTTCTCAACTTCCTGTTTTAACCCATGCATTGTCTTAATTTTGGGGATTTTAAAATAGTAAGAGATTTGTTAAGACAAACAGTAGATGCTTAAGTGTTTAATTATTGTTTTGTTCCCCCAAACTAATCAAAGTTAAACAAGGTTGTTATTTAAAATGTTCTAAGTACCCAATGAGGATAAACCCAGTGGCTTGAGGTTGGATGTGTCAACACAAGTTTGCTGAGACTTCAGCCAGTCCATGGTCTTCAGCTAAAAAGCCAATCACATCTTAGTGTCTTGTCCTCTGCTAACGTCCTCTTTTTAGCAGAATTCTTTCACATGGAATCCTAACTTTGACCCTTAGTCAAGATTCACTCAAGTTCAAAAGGAGGTATGGGAGGTGTGAGGTAATACCGTACACAGTCGGGTAACCAATGATTTAAATCCTGGTTCTATCTCTTCTGTCCTCCATGACCTTGAGCATGTAACTTGGAGGCTTAACTTTTTCACTCATAAACAGGAGGACTGAACTGAATGTATGTAAATCATTTAACACAGACCCTGAATAAATGATAACAATGAGCAAAACTGTATATGATGTACAGACAAACTATGTGCTGATGTACCTGCTGACAGGTCACCCAGCAGTCCCCTAGCACGGCAGAAGTATGGAATTCTGGGTTTCATGGTGGAATTTTTCTCTTGGATATTGAACTGTTGTGGAAGCTGATGGGTTCAAATATTCTTAGTACAACACAATAAGTTATATTTGTTTGAGTCTTATTCTGTGAAAGTATTACCTGTCTGAAATAGTATATGCCTTTTATTAGGAACATATTAAATATAAATGTTTAACCAAAGAAAGCTGTTCTTATAATGAAATTTGAGGAATTATAAAAGGGAATTCTTTTGAGCAGGAGAGTCCTTTGGAAATGTCTGCATATATGCTGATCCTTTTTATAGATTTCAGGATTTCTGATGAAAGCTGTGTACCTTCTTCACAGAAAATATACACGTACATAATATTTGTATACAATTTTAAGGGTTTGGGGATGCAACTCGTTAGTTAAAAAATTCCTGTTCTTTATTTTTTCTTTTCTTTTCTTTTAAATTTTTTTCATTGATTTTCAGATAAAGTGGAAGGGAGGGAGGGAGAGAGAGAGAGAGAAACATCGATGTGAGAGAGACACATCAATTGGTTGCCTCCAGCATGACCCTGAACAGGGCCAGGGATTGAACCTGCAACCTAGGCATGAGCCCTTGACCGGGAATCGAACCCATGACCCTTCATTCTGAGGGCCAATGCTGTAACCAATGAGCCAAACCGGCCAGGGCCTGTTCTTGATTTTTTTTTTTTTTTTTTTTAATGAGACTGAGGGTTTAAATTGTACCCTCAAGTCACAAACATATCAGAAAACTCCCCTCCCTGATACAGTGTAAGTCAAAACTGTGTGAGTCGAAGTTCACAGAGGCACTTTTTATGCAGCTACTGTGGGCTCTGTGGTTTCTGTTTTATGTTCATACTAGCATCTATAAATAATCCCTGAGTTGGTGAATACATCTTATTTAGAACAGAAGAGAGAGGTACAGGAACAGGGCAGAGATAGGTGAGGAAAATCTGTTGACAATAAATACATTCAAAATCTGACGTTATTAAGACAACCTTGGGTGACGAGGGTTCCAACTATTTTCGGGGATGGAAGGGCATAGACAGAATGAAGAAGGCGAGCCCCCAAGACTCCACAGAAGCCTTCAGAGAACAGGAGATTCTGTTTCCATTTCCGTGACTCTGTTCTCTTCTAGGTCAGTGTCTTGTGTCAGACAGCAACTTGAAACACACTGGATCTGAGCACACCTCAGTTCTTAGTCCCTCCCCTTTCCCACAGACATATCTTTTGCAAGGCACTTGGGAAGAGTTGAGTGTCATAATAATTCCAGAGAGTCTTCTACAGTCTGATGATCACACTTCTTAGCGCATCCCTGTCCCCTCTCCACTCGTGCTCCTTGTAAATTCCCAGATATCAACCAAACCTGAAATGAGCATGACCCTGGGGAGCCTTTCAGGGTGGAGGCCATTGATGGTGTGTGGTTGCCCTGTGGGCTGAGCTTTGCTGCCCCAAACTGGGGAGCTCTGGGCTTCTCCCCCCTCCTCTCCACACCTTGGCTTCTTAACTTTAAGAGGAGGGGACCACCTTCTAACACTAAGAGGGTATGATCTCTAATCATTAAGAAAAATATTAAAGGATGTGCTGGATACAGCTGCCAGAAATGCAGAATAGTGTGAATTAACTTACTTTAAAGCAACAGAACAGAAATGGGAGCAGAGAAGGGAAGATTTGGAGAGATGGCTGCCACTTTTCTCAGCATTGATCAGGCTCTGAATGGGGCAGAAGTCCCTAAATGGGAGAGGGGGACCTGCATCTAATCCTAACAAGACACAAACATGTGTAAAGAAGGCAAACCTGTTTATTCAGATCCCACCACTGCTTCAGGGTCAGTTTGTGTCCTACTTCCTAGGCAAAGATTTTTCCAGTTAAACTACACTGGCTACTCTTTTCTCTAACCACTCACCACTCTGTAGTTTGTCTTGATTTAATTTTAATACCTGACTTTTTTCTGTTGTTTCTTGTTTCATTTGTGCAGAGACTGACTCTCTATAAGAACAGAAGTTTCTTTTCTTATCATTGCCTTCTTCTTCCCTGGTGTCTTTCACCACCTTCTGCAAAACTCATCATTAAATGTCTACAGCACCAAGTTAAATTGCAAGGCAAAAAAAAAAAAAAAAAAAAAAACTGAACAGGGCATGGAAAGAATGATTGTTGGGTTGGGGTGTAGTTTCCTCTGACTGGCTGTATCTCTTCTGTCCATGTCTAAGGGACTTTCAGAGAAGACCAGTTTTATTTCTCAAATCGTTCAGTTATTTCACAGATACTTGTTCAAACCTTATTATGCACGTCATTAAAATGTGTGATGACCAATAAATTCATCTCAAATAGCAGAGCACTGTATATGTGTCACTTTTTTCCCCAAACCCCTCAAAATGTTTTACTCACAAAGTCCGGTTCTTCTCACACCACTTGTGTCAAAGAGCCCACCCTGCGGGAAATCCTATGACTCGCAAGTGGTCAAAACCCAAGACAAAGCACTTGTGTCTTTGTACTTTCCGAAGGAGCAGAGATCAAAACCAGCCCTGTCCTGAGCCCAGATAGGAACCAACCCTTCCTTTCAGTCCCAGGCCCCCGGATACCTGGCCCTGCCAGGGAGGGCTGGGCGGCGGGGACTGAAACAGAGAGTTCAGTCTTATTCCCTTAGAGGGGGAAGCCGCCCTCAGGGAAATGAAAAAATCATGTCCAACATCATTTACTGCAAGCAAATACCAACCCAAATCTTGGCCCTGGAGACTCGACATCAACGAAGCAAATGTAAATGTGACGATGCAGAGGCAAAAATAGTTTATTGTCAATATTTACAATCCTTTTCCATTAGAGTTCTTCACTATTTTCTAAAAAGTACAAATACACTAAAGCTTACACTTGACATGTAAAAAATAAAGAGGAAGAAAGATAATTTACCTGTTTTGCTAGTTTGAGGAACTAGCCTCAAAATGAGACAGAGTTACAGTAAATGGATCTTCTAGTTAAATAAGACAGAACGTTTTCACATTATCCAGACTCCCGGGTCATAAAGAGCTCAAGGCAAATCTACCTGAATACACTCAGCCACACCCCCAGACACAGCTGCCCTCGTACTCACTTCCACCCAAGGCCAACCTAACTGAGCTATTAGAGCTAAGGAGCTCTCATTACAGAACCACAAAACTCTTTCTCCTGGAAAATCTCCAGCAAACAATTTTCCCAAGAGAACAAATATTCTGTTCCCTCGTGACAGGCAATGCGATGTCTGCAAATGACGGATGTAGTCACGAATATCTCCCCACTCTGCCAACGAACTGGCATCGAGCTTCCAACAGCTTGTTCCGGAGAGTGGTTCTCCCTGCTTCACGACCGTCCCTACGATCCACAGTCAGTGCCTGAGGACACCGCGTCCTGCAGGAAGGCCATTAGCACTGGGCCATGAAGAGCCAGTGTGTAATAGCTATAACAGATGGTGAGGAGTCTTAATGATTCCGACGGGAGGCTGTAAAAATACACATGGAAAAACTATCTAAAATCATAGCAGAGTGTTCAAAACTCACAGGGAACCATGTTTCTAACAGGGGATTCAGGAGTCACAGCAACAATCATTTAAAACACACATCTTATTTCTGCAGCTGTCAATAACACAGTAACATTGATGTGCCTAGCCGGCTGGTTTGCTAAGAAATGCGGCTACAGGTCCTGAACATGGACACAGACTGTGCTGCTTTGGTCCTGTAAAGCTCCCTCCCTTTCCTCACAGGCTTGTTTAGAGGTAGAGTAATGTAATGGTGAGTGGGAGGGGATTTCAGGGAGCCACTGGCTCAATTCTCCCTCATCTTGCAGCCGCCTCTCCCTGTGCTCTCTCCACCTGCACAGGCTGGCGGGTTCCTGCCCGAAAGTCCACCCTAGCACTAGAGAGAGAGCGTCCACGTGTGGGTGGAGACAGCTAGTGCTGCAAAAATAGCAATGACCTCACTCTGCAGGGTCCACCTGGCTACCCTGCCTCCCCTGCCCCATTTGGCTTCCTGTGTTGCTGGACGTCGTAACTGCACACAATCAGGAGAAAGAGGATGGTGTTCAGCCCTCTAGCCATTCCAAGTCCTTCTATGTTGATTCACAGTATCTTTCCTGTAAAATAGAATGAACTGTCTTCATCACACACAGCCCAGCCTCGGCCACTTCACTCTGAAAGGAAACATACGCAAAAGAAGCTAAAGTTTTTAAAATTATGATTATTTTAAACAAGTACGTTTTCATTTGGTTTTATTTGGGTTGAATATATACTCGTATAAAATTGGAATGTTTGTAAATGCCTAACAGAGAAAATTTACTCTTCAGTCAACACACACACACACACACACACTCACACACACACACACACACACACACACACACACACTCTCACACCTCGGAATCCTTTAAAGGCAAATAGCACACTGTTCACTCATTTGTTTTGGTATAATTCATGACAACTAACATTTGATGAGGCCTTTTGGATACTGAGGACATTTTTACAATCCTTTTTCATGATCTCACTCTAAAAATACCTCTAAATTTTCAGTGGTTTTTTGTTTGTTTGTTTTGTTTTATTCTCACCCGAGGATATTTTTTGCATTTACCTTCAGATAGAGCAGGAGGGAGAGAAGGAGAGAGAGAGAGAAACATCGATGAGAGAGAACATCAATTGGCTGCCCTCCTGTGTGTTCCCACTGCGGACTGGGTCCACAACCTGGGCATGTGCCCTGAGCGGGATTGAAAATGGTGACCTCTTGGTGCATGGATCGACACCCAACCACTAAGCCACACTGGCCAGGCTAAATTTTCCGTTTTTTAAAAGGTGCACACTATATTGTGAGAAACTCTGATGAGGGAAGCCGTGTGAGCTGGCCTGACGACGGGGGTGGTGTCCTCGCAAGGACCTGGGACACTGCACAGAGCCCTGGTCCTCTGCCACAGGCTTCTCCCAGCTGACATCGGGCTGGGCAATTCCTTGTAGTAGAGAACACTGTAAGATGTTTAAGAACAATCCCTGACCTCCCTGCTAAGTATAAGCATCCAACATACACGCCCAATAGTGACAACTGAAAATGTCTGCAGACATTGCCAATATCCCTGAGGGCTGGGTGGGAGTGCAAACTGCCCTCTGTGAGCATCAGTGCTCTTTGGCTGAACTCTCCACATTCTCTGCAGAATCTATAAACCATCACAACGGTTTCCCTTGATACCCCGGGTGGTCCTCCCAAGGACAGGATTCACACTGGCATCTGGGCCAGCAGCCAGCGCATCGGTTTACCCCAGATGTGCAAACAAGGTTCATGTCCTCGCTGCCTGTAGCTCCGTCCTCTTCACTCACAGAAACCCAGTTTTGGCCTCTGCTGCCCTTTAGTCTGCTAGCTAACTCCTTCACACATGAGAAACCACTACAAAATAACGGACCCAGCTCCAAAATAGCTCATGAAGTCCCAAATCAGCCACTGTTTTACATTTGAAGAAGACTTTTGCTCTTATACCCAGGCCCCACCCATACTAAGGTGAATATGCCCAAAGACAGGGAGGGGGAGGGGTTGATCCGTTAAAAACCATCCCTTTAACCTTGAGGGCCTTAGGCTACGTGAAATAAGTCAGACAGAAAAAGACAAATATGTGGAATCTGAAAAATAAATGAAATAAACAGAAAGAGAGAACAGGTTGTTGGTTCAGTGTGGCCGCGAGAGTAATTTGGGTGAAAGCGTTAAAAAGTACAAACGTGCTTGCCCTGGCCGGTTTGGCTCAGCGGTTAAAGTGTCGGCCTGCGGTCCAGAGAGACCCGGGTTCGGTTCCCGCTAAGGGCACGTACCTCGGTTGCAGTTTGTCCCTGGCCCTGGTTGGGTCGTGCGGGAGGCAGCCACTCGATGTGTCCCTTTCACGGCGATGTTTCTCTCTCTCTTCCCCTCTCTCCCTCCCACTCTACCTGAACAAAAAAATGGAAAAACGTCCTCGGGTGAGGATAAAAAAAAAAAAAGAAAAGAAAAAAAAGTACAAACTTGCAGTTATAAGATAACTAAGGACTGGGGATATAATGCACAACATGACTAGATGATCAGAGTTAACAGCGCTGCCTTTGAAAGTTGCTAAGAGAGGGAATCCTAAAAGTTCTTATCACAAGGGGAAACAAATTTTGATTTGTGAAAAAGAAAAAGTAAACAACAGACTTATAAAGAAAAAATAAACAGACTTAAAATGAAGTCATTTTTGCTAAGCCCCACCAAGACTTACTGCCTAACCTTTGTCAGGAAAAAGGCTGAAAACCAATCAGTCTGGGGTTTCCCGGTCAGCCCTGTGAGGTCACCTGCCTGATAAAACCCCTGCCTTCCCTAAGGGAAGGTAACCTTGCTTGAAACAATGCATGCTTTCAGTTTCCTTGCCCTCTTTCTGCTTACAAAGACCTCCCATTTTGTACAATCTCTGAGTACCTCTCTGTTGACTAGACTGGACGCTGCCTAGTTTCATGAATCATGCAATAAAGCCAATGAGATCTCTAAGTTTACTCGGTTGAATTTTTGTTCTTTATCAGTAACCATATGAAGTGACAGATATAAACTGAATTTATTGTGGTAATCATTATGCAATATATGTGTCGTGTCAATTATATCTCAATAAAACTGGGAAGAAAAGATAAGTACAAAAAAAAATCCCCCCTGATTATACTAGTAAGGGAAGTTTTTATTTTTATAAAGCCTCAAAATATGCCTGCAACTAGGTCAAATAGTCATTGTATTTCCAAATCTGAAAATGAGAAATACACACAAAATACCCCTGGAATCCTAATTTAAGATTCTGACTCTAAAGTACACACACATACGAACCCCAAAGGAACCACAGACTGGCCTCAGAGGGTCCTTGGAATCCCTGAAATTGTAAAATTTTGTGTTGGGGGAGGAGTTTTATGCTTTTAATTCTGGGGAGAAGGTACTTGGCTTGGCTGTCTTCCAATTCTCTAAGGGGAATACGAACCCAACAATTTTAAGAAGCTCTGTTCTTTGAAGAATTAGAACAATGTCTTTGTGGTAAACTATTTGCCCAGCTCATCACAGAAGTGGGGGTAACCTGCTACGCCCACGGCACATGTGAGCATGGGGAATTGGCCTAAGAACCCACGGGGTCTCACTAGGTCCCTCCCTGGGGCCTCGCCTAACCCTGCCTCAGCCATCTCTTCCCTTTCTTTGGAGTTGGCCTCCCAGCTTGTCCCTTGGCCAACCTGCCTTCTCTTGTCTTTTTCCTTCCTCGCTTCCCAAATGGTCACTATTTACCTTTCCACTTGAGAGGAACCTGACAGTCATATTCCTGAAAATATTGAATGGCTGAAATACAGCACAGGCTTGCTCTGGAAAGTGGATGTGGGGTCGACAGGCGTCCCCTGAAGAAATGTCTGAGAGAAAAAGTACAGTCTCCAGAGGAGCACAAACTGTCTGGCTCTCACAGCCCTCCCAGGGCCAGAGGCGGAGTCCGACCTGGGAAAGGTCTCTGGGGCTGCTGGCTGAGCTCAGGCCTCAGAAGCAATGCCCAATATCACACTCCCAACCTCATAATCCTATTAAACATTTTCTCCCCCTCCACCCCCCTCCCTCGCCTGCATTTGGAAAGAGCTGGTAACCACAGTATTTTCAGAGGGGGTTCGGAAAATCAAGTCCAGTCACCACAGCAGCCTGGCCACCGCAGCTCATGCGGGGTAGACTTCCCTTCCCACCGATTTACACAGGCTTTTTTCCTTCTTTCCAAAATCCTTGTACAGGGTGCTAACCCTTCACTCCTCACATGCATGCTGTCTGCCTGGCCCACAGACACACTTTATTTATTCAGACAATCTGTGAGGAAGCTGATTCAATTACAAGACTTTCCCAGGGAGCTGAAGTCTGGTCTTCTGAATATCACTCTTTCTATTCATTGTGGGGCGAAAAAAGCTTTAAGAACTACTTAATATAACTTTCTGCTTTCTTAGGCCGAGAGGAGTCTACTCTCACTCCCCTTCGCCAAGAAATAAGTGTCATCATAATAAACGCCCGCTCTCGTGCTGAAGTCCCCGAGTGCTTTACAACCTCTGTGTTCCTCTCTCCTGCCTCATGCGGGCTGCCTGCACCGCGCCTGGCGCTGACCGCGTCCCCTTCTGCTTGCCTTGTGCGCTCATTCCACTAGTGTTTACTGCTGAGAGTGTGCAGAGAGTGTTCTGATGGATGGCAGATGAGAAAATAAGATACCCAAGATTGCTGCCATTTGGGGCTAACGAGAGCCAGGGCACCTCCGAGGGAGGACTCGGAAGTGGGCGTAAGAAGAGATGGAGAGAAAGGCCAGGGCTTCAGTGGATACATGGAAGGACATTTCAAAGCTGTGGCCAAGCCTTCCTTTCCGCCAGGTCTTGCTCAAAGTGTTAAAAGTTCTCCTGATGTGTGTGTGGGGGGAGGGGGGTTCCTATGCTTATTAAACAACATATCAGTTTCCTTGTTTCGTTCTTAGTTTTAAAAGTGGGTGAGTCAATTTATTATAATATTCTCTGGACCGCAGGCCGACGCTCTAACCGCTGAGCCAAACTGGCCAGGGAGATTTATTATAATATTCTAAGGAAAGAGATTAATTTGCCTTTTTATGCCCCTCCATTAATTTCTGAATGAATTCAGTGGCCTTCAACAGAAAAAGAGATAAATTTCCACAGTGAGATAATATTTCAATGATTTAGCTACATTGCTTATTTCAAATTTTTTAACACTTACTTCTCTTATGAAACCATAGTGTTTCATGAGGGTTACAGCTATTCCTCAGAGATATTGCGCGTTGGGTTCCAGACCAGCGCAATAAAGAGACAATCGCAATAAAGCGAGTCAAAATCCTTCTGTTAGTGAAGGGTTTGCCTTTGATTTGTAAAAAATGCAATATCCACGCAGCACAGTAAAAGGCGGTAGGCCTGTGCTCATGACATTATGAAGCGGAGTGTGGGGCTTAGCTTGTGGGTGAACTACAAGGAAACACTCAGCAGTCCTCATCTTTTAATTATTTTTTCCAGGATTTTTCCTCAACTACTTGGTCTGATCATGGAGGGCAGGGACACTGTAACCTCCACAGAACATGAAATATCACCTGCACAGAAATCAACCCCAACAACCTGTCCCCAGTCTGGGTCACAGGCTTACCATCACAACTGTCTTCTTGACTTGTTCGACTTACCATAGAGCAAGAAGGACTCTGGACCAAGCCCCAGAGTCTCACAGCCAGACAGGTTCTGATCATGGAAGTTCTGTATCAAAATGCCCAGCACCAACTCCTCACTCATCATATACTTCAGAAACTTGTCATCTCCTGATGGAACGCCAAACTGCAGGTGGTAGGTTATGGTGGCATTTTCCCCTCTGAAAGGCAAATTAAACGGAGAGAGTCAAACATAACAGAATTGCATTGCAACTCCCAAAATTGGTTTTAGCAATAACACTTTTTTTTAGTTCCGAAAGTTCTTCCAAATACAAAATAGCAAAGGCTGTGCTGGTCTAGAAGAATCCTTTTCCACAGGTCCAGTACCAAAAATTCAAGTGATCCTCGCCTCCTCCTTCCGCCTAGAATGCATGCCCTAGGAGTCCACTGAGAGAGCCCAATGAAGGGAGATATGACCCAGCTACTGTCAAGGAAGATCCAAGGGCTGGCACATGGTCTGCCCCAACACCAGCCTTTGACCCCCAAGGCAGGACAGGAAAGCCCTGTTTCTTCTCTGGTATTCCCTTCTCCAAGTGCTTACACTACACCCTTCCCCCTGTCCCAACAAGTACAAGTTATAAAGTACAAGTCAAAGCTATTCACTTTAGTTTGTTCATTATTGTTTAAGGTAAGGTCCAAAGCTCCCTGCCATCAGGGGTGCAGAACTCCTGGGCTCCCACCGACCACCCTGTGCATGTACCAGCAGCAAATCATACCTCCCGGTTTGTCCCCAAATTAAGAAACTTGCTCTGTCCCATCTACTCCCAAGGTTGCTGGCTTTGCAGCTCTCGGGAAGGGGACCTAAGGAAAAGGAGTGCTCACCTCCCCAAAACATATTTTTCCCATTGCCAAAATAAAAATAATCATAGGGCTATTCTCAGGTAATGAGTGGATTAGATTACTTGTTAAATGCTACATCGATGTTTAGGTTTTCCACAATTATCTTATTACTTTCAAGAAGATCCAGATCAGGAGCAAGCAAAAAAAAAAAAAAAAAAAAAAAACAAAAAAAAACTTAAGAGGTGGCCACATCTGGGATTCTCACCCTAAGGCGTTTTATAGACACACCAGTCCCAGTAGTGAACTCTGCCCTGCTAAGGACAGGCAAAGAGCTCCCTCGTGTGGCCAGAGGTCACAGAGGACAATATCTTTACATTAACGTGGCTGACCACAGTTTATAAACTCTTAAGACAGCCAAGAAATGTGCCAAACGCTGTGGTTCAAATGAATAACAGTCGAGGCTCTGGAGAAACAGTTTCAAGGACGCCACTGCAGACAGGCTGAGAAATGCACTTTCAAACTCTAAGCCAGCAAATCTAGTTTGCAAGTGTTCCCTGCGCTTTACATTCGAACTATCACTAAGGATGGTCACATCTTGCCACACAGCCACCCGGCACTCCCACGGGCGAGGACTGGGGTCGGCTTAGGGAAAGGACCAGAGGCTGACTTTCAGAAGACCAGGCCAGACACTGAACGAGAGGACTGCTCTGTCTAATGCAGCCTGGCTAGCCCACTGTCATCCCACCAAGCCAGGTTTTGGGGTGAATTTACATAAGGCTGAATTCTGAGGGGAGAAGAGGGATTTCCAGGGAAGCGGAGAACCCTGTGGACTTTGCCTCGTCTGCCCACCACTGAGTGGGCCAGCAGCTGACGAACCAATGGGCATTTCCCTGGTTCCCGTTGTGTGGGGCCAGACTGAAGTCAGGATCCCCCGTGGACACATGTCTGCCAGGCATGCGGCTGTCCCTGCTCAAGGGCAGCAAGGACAGTTTGGGAGGCAATGGCTTTTGTTCCTCAATTCTACATTGCTGAAACTCTGCCTAAACTTTAAAAATGAAACAAAAATGTTTCCCAGACAGAATCACGTTATCCAAAATACTAAAACCCTTGGGTTTTTCTTTCCAATAACTTTTAAAGGTAGATTCTCTAACAGTAAGTCTTCAGATTTCTAGCCACGTTTTACTCATTTCTTTCTGATGGGTTTTTCCCCTTGTCAACCCCAACCCATCATGTAATCCCACCTCCTCTGAGCCCATAATAGGAGGCTGCATTCTTGGAAAAGCCCTTCAGGCTAGGGACATCATCCTTCTCGTAAGTCTGTCTCCATCTTTGAGTTGCAAATTGGGGCAAGTGCATGGAGGAAACCATGTTGGGTCTGATCATGCATTTCTCCCTTTTCCATTGGTGTTCTAATACCAGCAGTCTATTATTACAATGAGTAATGTCAAAGGAGTCACCTGACTCGGCCATAAAACAGAATGGAATCTTAGTCCGGCTGGTGTGGTTCAGTGGTTGAGCATCGGCCCATGCACCACGAGGTTGCCGGTTCGATTCCCGGCTGGGACACATGCCCAGGTTGTGGGCCTGATCCCCAGTGGGGGGCATGCAGGAGGCAGCCAATCAGTGTTCTCTCTCATCAATGTTTCCATCTCTCTCCCCCTCTCACTTCTTCTCTCTGTAAGACCAATAAAGGGAAAAAAATTAAAAAAAAAAAAAAGAGAATGGAATCTTATTTGCGACAGCATGGATGGACCTGCGGTATTATGCTAAGTGAAATAAGTCCATCAGAGAAAGACAAATACCACATGATTTCATTTATATGTAGAATCCAAAAAACAAAGTTGAAACAGATTCACAGATACAGAGAATGGACTGATGATTGACAGATGGGAGGAGAGTTGGAAGACTAAGTGAAAGGTGAAGGGATTGAGAGGTACAGATTGGTAGTTACAAAATAGTTATGGGGATGTAAAGTACAGCACAGGGTTATATAGTCAATAATATTGTAATAACTATGTATGGTGCCAGGTGGGTACTAGAAATACCGGGGGAGCACTTTATAAAGTATATGATTGTCTGACTACTATGCTGTATACTTGAAACTAATACAAAATAATGTTAGACATAAACTGTAATTTAAAAATAAAGTTTAAAAGAAAGAAGTCACCATAAGGTAACATGTACATAAAAATCCATAAAGAAGGAAGATAGTGTTGCCAAGGCAACCTGCCACTGTATGCATTTTCAGATGTCAGGTCCATTTTCATCCCATCCCAAAGTGCTCTCATCTGCTTTACATGCTTCCCCTCCCCTGTCTATCCATGCTAGGGCTTTGGGACTGTATGGTTAGACAGTGGAACCTCAATGGAATATTGCCTTTGATGGTCACACTCCAGCAATACCTTAGTAGATAACAGTAGATAATAAAGCTCAGCCAGCCCTGGCCAGTTTGGCTCAGCGGTTAGAGCGTCGGCCTGCGGTCCAGAGAGACCCGGGTTCGGTTCCCGCTAAGGGCATGTACCTCGGTTGCAGTTTGTTCCCGGCCCTGGTTGGTCGTGCGGGTGGCAGCCACTCGATGTGTCCCTTTCACGTCGATGTTTCTCTCTCTCTCTCTCCCTCCCACTCTATCTGAACAGAAAAAAAAAATAATAATAAAAAAATAAAACTAATTATTATTAAAAAAAATAAAATAAAAAAAAAATAAAGCTCAGCCAGGTAAATTTTGTCCTAACAATACAAAAGGATAATCAAATGACTCTTCTATTCACATATGCCCTTTTACAGAAGTGTTTACTGGCATGGACAAAAACATTAAAGATTAGAGGAAATTTAAAAAGAAAAAAATATATGTGTGTGTGTGCACGTAGAGTATATGAAGTATGTACAGTAAATACACATACAGAAGAAATCACACCAAACTGCTGACAGTTGTTCATTTTTCAGAAGAGTGGAATTCACTATGTGTATGGATTTCATTGGCATACACGGTGCCCAGGGGTAGGAGGGCAGGGGGCAGAACAGAAGGTAGACTTTCCCGGTAGTATATATCTTCACATCTTTCACATATACAAGGAGTATGGGCTCCTTTATTACTTGTGCTCCTCAAAATCACAAGCCAGTATGTAGCTCTTATCATTTACATCACATCACTGTCTGAGATCTATTTCTGTTTCTTCTCTTAGCTCATTTGCACATTTGCTGATAAACAGGAATGAGTGGCTCTTCCGCTCTTCTGTGTGACCTTGTTGAGTTATCTAATTAATCTGGGCTTCTCTTTTCTCCTTCGTCAAAGAAGGGGCTTGAGCTCCTTGAGCTCGTTGGTGTCCAAAGCCCCTCCCAGCACTTACACTCTACAATTCTACTGTTGGTTCCCTTCGTGCTTTGAGACTTGGGAAGTCCTTCTAGGTAAATGGTGGTGTCGCTTTCCAGATCCTTCACATTCTTACCTGAAGTCCACTATTTCCACTGAAGTAAAATAACGACTCAGAGATGGGGATGAACTGTACACGTCTGTGAGCTGAAACAAACAGGAACAAGTGAAACAACCACACACATACTGCCGGGTCTTATTGCATATCACCTGACAAAACAAAACTACCCCTAGACAAAGGACATTCCGCGCCAGCTACAAATGACCTTATCCAGAGACTCTGGATCAAGAAGCATAAAAGGGTGGGCCTAGCACCAACCAAAAGTCAGGCTGACATTCACTTAAAATAATCTCATTTTATTTTATTATTTATTTATTTATTTATTTTTATTTATTTTTTTATATTAATTTATTTTTGTTACAGATGTTTCTCCTTTTCCCCCCCCATTGACTCCCTCCTCCCCCTCCCTCCCTGCCCCATCCCCAGCTTTGTTGTCCATGTCCATTGGTTATGAGTACATGCGTATAAGTTCTGTGGTTTATCACTCCCCTCCCCCACTCCCTCTTCTGGGAATTGTCAGTCTGTACCCTACTTCCACGTCTCTGGGACTACCCTGTTCCTCAGACTATTATGTTCATTATATTCCAGAAATAAGTGAGATCATATGATATTTGTCTTTCTCTGCTTGGCTTGTTTCGCTTAGGATAATAGTTTCCAGGTCCCTCCATGTCGTCTCAAAGGATAAAAGATCTTTCTTTCTTACAGCTTCATAGTACTCCACTGTGCATATGTACCATAGCTTTTTTATCCCTTCGTCTACTGATGGACACTTGGGCTGTTTCCAGATCTTAGCTATTGTAAATAGCGCTGCTATGAACATGGGGGTACATATATTCTTTCTGATAAATAATCTCATTTTAAAAGGATCAAGTGACCAGGCTGGGATTTTCAACGTCTCTTGTCTATTGCACTGACACTTTGTGGCCATAATAACCAGAGTGGTCAGCAGCCTGAGCCCACATAAACCCCAAGGAACACCGGAAGGAAAGAACACCCAGTGGCTGGGAAGACGTCAGCACAGGCCGCTCAGGACCTGGCACATCACTGGACAAGGGCTCTTCTCTCCCTTCTCCAGAGCTTCATTGTAAGAAGAAACAGCCATGCTAAGCCACAGGTAGGGCACTTTCCCTGGAAAATGGGACCAAGCAGGGTTGGTGCATAACTGCAAAGATAATGGAGTTCTTATTTTAGGCATAAAATATTGCCATCTCAGAAAATAATGACACCTGTGTTCCCACTACCCAGGCTTCTTGCCTTCACATTTTACCACATTTAGTTCAGCCTTTCACTCTAAGAAACAGAACAAAGCTAAAGCTACTCTTCCTACACACAACTCCGCCCCCGCCCCACCCCGCCTAGTACTACCCATTGTCCTGAAGTGGGCACGTATCATTCTCATGAATGTTTTTATAAATGTAATACTTCCTGGTGTAATCACAGCAATACATAATGTAATTTGTATTTTTATTAAAATAAGATATGCACCGAATTCTAGATAATCTTCTATGACTTGTTTTTGTTTTTTTTTTTCCACTCAAAATTATGTTTGAGATTGACCCACAATGGTACGTCTAGATGAAGGCCTTTCATGCTAACTCCTAACTCCTGCATAGATTCTACTAAATGATTGTGCCAACTTTCCCATCCCCCTACTGATGGTCACGTGCATTGTTTCCCATTTCCTCCTATTACACTAGGCTGAAGTCACCCTTGACTATCTATCTCTGTGCCTCTCTTCTCATGCATGCAACAGTTTCCCTTGGGCACTGCCGAGAAATGGACTTGGTGGGTACATGAGTGGGCACACCTCCAGCTCAGCTAAATCCTGCCCAGTTGCTCCCATTCTTACTCTTCTCCCAGGAAGGTAGAAGTGGTCCATTTCCCACAGACCTGCCCGCACTCAGTGTTCCCAGATTTTTAGATTTTCGCCAATCTGAGGGGTATGACATTGTGCTTTACATTGTTTCAATTTGCCTTAAGTACCTGCATTGTTCTTGTGCCTCTAGGCATCCAGGTTAACATGCCTCTGAAATGCCAAGAGGGTTCCTCTTTTTCAGACAGGGAAGCACATACATGATATTGTTAACTATCCTGTAATTCAGTCTCAGAGATGCCCCGCTTTGTTCTCTCCCACTTCATGTAATCTTCCTGATGTTAACTCCTTAATTCCAAAGGCATAATAAAAGAAACTGCAAAACAGTCATTCTCAGGAGCATTTGAGATCTTGCTTCCTGGCATGATTAGTTTGTCTCAAATAAACTCATAAAAATTCTGCAGATTTGGACACTCTTACATCGACACCTTCCTTCCAACCCTCTCTGTTCCCTCCCTCCCTCCCTCCCTTCCTTCCTTTATGAATCCTTGGGACCTAGCACTGTGTTTTGCACATACTAGGCTCTCAGAAAAAAAATCAAGTTAAAATTTTAGGAGATGGAGTGGTATAATAGATCACTTTCAGCATCCACTTGGAGGTTCTTTTTGGTGGCATAGTCCCCTGCTATAATTAGGGCGTATTTACTTATTTGGGAGCTGTTAACCACACTATCTACTTTGGGTCCGAAGAAACAGGGGGGCTCCTCAGCCCTTGCTCTGGTGTCTCCCATACTGTGCCTATGAGGTGGGGTGCAGACTGAGCGAGGAGCCCAGTGAGCTGATTACCAGAGTCGGGCACAGTGGCTAATTAGGAAACAGCTGCCAGAATAAGAGAAACATCCTCTCCTGGGCTATCAGCGGTGCCATGCTAACTCCTGAATCAAGTATTATACATGCACATAACTAGGGCGGCTTCAGCAGAGAAATGGCCCCAACCCTAAGAGAACACTCTGGCTGTGAGATTTGAGAGGGGCTAGGAAAACTGTGTTCACAAAAGCAAGACAACAAAGCGAAAGAAAGGGCATAGTGTTCCAATATCCACTACCATTTACTTTCCATATCCAGAAATTTTTGGAAACTCGCCTAAGTGGAAGAAAGGAGGGCGGTTCTCGACCTGAGAATAAAACAGTGATATCTCCAAGTTCCTCATTTTTGTTCCTGAACATAGTTGGATGGGAAGCTGTGGGGCAAGAGTCTTTTCACTTCACTGCATCTTACTTTTATCATCTGCAAATCAGATAATTTAAAAAAATCTTTTACAAGGTTCTTTCTGTGCATCTCCTACGCACCTGTGGGCATCCAGGGAGAGCGCGGTGATTCCCGTCGATCAGAGAAGTCACTGGCTCAGAGCCCTGTGACTTGGCCCAGGAAGTCCCTTTGCCACTACACAGTGATGAGCCATGTCTGGCTCTGTGCAAGGGATACGGGTCTCAGGTGAATGATTAACATCCATTTCCCTTTGACGTAGAGTCCAGTCTATCACAGGTGACAGGTGTGCTTTCTGATTCATTTCACTTCTGCTCATCAAACACAAACCCCATCAATAAACAAGCAACCAAGAGGAGAGCAGCAAGAGGCTCTTCACCCTGCAGCTCGCTCTGGGAGCAGCTGGAAGGAAAGGAGGAAAAGGGAACTGCAGGTGAGATGGAAACAAGGAAAAGAAGGAGGAAGAGGAACCCGGAATAACCTTCCCAAAGTACAAACTGCTGTGATCAAAGGAGCACTCGAGGTTATGCACTTGGGTGCTCAGAACCGACTCTGGGGTGATAGAGATGGAATCGCCTCCTTCAGGGGCTTTGGGAGGAATCAGATGGAAGCCAGATGAAGAGGGCTCACCGCATTTGACCTATCGCTGCAAAGAAGACTGCAGTGGACAGCAGGCTGGCCTTGCTTGGATTTTCCTGTCGAAAACTTTTGGGTCTGGCTTTGAACCACCTGTCTTTGACAGGGTGACCAGGACAGCCCCGACCAACCCCCATGGTCTGGCCGCAGAACACCCATATTTCACAAAGGGCTCATTGTCTTGAACTTCCCACTCCATAAATCGTGCCACGTTCACCCACAGGGCCACCCAACCAGGAGCCTAGAATCGTGCCCTGCCTCACTCCCACACCCAGCCAGCCATTGAGTCCTACTGAGTGAGACGACCTCTTAGAACTCACTTGAATCTTCCTTCTCCCCCCGACTGTACCCTCATTCAAGGTGTCTTCCTTGTCCTCTGGACAACTGCAGTACCTCTAGCGAAACTCCACCTCCAGCGTTTTTTCACCATCACACAGAAAGGCGAAAATGAAAGCTGACCACATCGACTTGCAGATTAAAACCTTTTAGTGCTTCACCAAAGAGTAGGAAAGCCTTCAGGACCTGACTTCCCTTCCTGTGCAGCCTCATCTCTGCAAGTCCCCAGCACACAGCATGTGGAGCCATAGGTCACTGCTATGACCCCCTCCTGAGCATCACCTCCTTCAGGAGGCCTTCCAAGCCTCCATCTCCACCTCAGGCAGTCTAGACGCCCCTCCTCTGTGGGTGTGAAACACACAGTATGCATCTCAACAACAGAATCTATCACATCATTTTTGCTGTCTATGCAGTTGCTTCCTCTACTTGGGCCATGAGCCCCCACTAATGGCGTAGTTTGTGGCCCTGGCACTTGGCATGTTGTCTAGCACATCACAGACCCTCCATGAAACTACAAGTTAAATTAAATGTAAGAGCAGAGTGAAGAAACAGAACACTATCCTCCCTCCAGGATGCATTTAGCTGGAGGTCAGGTCTCTTCCCTCTGGTTTTGCACGACATAAAAGCCATTTGTAAGTGTCTGTTTCTGCCAAAATCCAAGTGTGAAGCTACTCCCTCCGTAGCTCTATGCCCACTGTTGTAGCAGAATCCATAGTCTAATGTTGAAACTCAGTAAACAACGCATAAGGTCCCATTACCCTTTGCGTGAGCAGGCGAGGCAATTCCTCTTCAGCAACACACTCCTCTGGAATCTGCAGCGTGACCAAGAATGTTTTATTTGATGATAACTCAAGTATTTCATTTTCATCTTCATCGATGTAAGTTACTAAAGAGAGTGGAGGATGGAAATAAAAGGTAAAAGTAAAGTAAACATATGTATAAAATAATAAGTGTATTTATTAATTGGCTGCTATACTTTAAAAACAAACAAAAGGGGGCTAAGGGGGGAAATGGGGGACATCTGTAATACTGTCAACAGTAAATTTTAAAAAATAAAATAAAAAGGAAAATAAATAAAAACAAAACAATAAAAAAAAGACCAATGAGCACTCATCAAGGATAAAGCCTGGCAAGAGTAAGCAGGTATGAACAGAAATACTTTCCCCTCTTGGTAAAACCGAATAAAGACAGGGTCTTGCCTCCATCATGATAAAAATGTTGTTTGTTTTATGCCATAAGATGTTGGGAGCAGTGTCACTGGAACAGCAACCACCACGGTTTGACATAGTCCCGGGTGAGCTCCATGGTTTGACACAGTCCCTGGAGATACGAGGACCACCACGGTTTGACACAGTCCCGGGTGAGCTCCATGGTTTGACATAGTCCCTGGAGATACGAGGACCACCACGGTTTGACACAGTCCCGGGTGAGCTCCATGGTTTGACACAGTCCCTGGAGATACGAGGACCACCACGGTTTGACACAGTCCCGGGTGAGCTCCATGGTTTGACATTGTCCCTGGAGAAGTGGATTCTCTGCGTGGCAGGAATCACGAAGAACAGTGACTGAAGATATAAAGTAAATGGGAAAATAAAAATGCAGGATGGCAACTGAAGGAGACTAATCTTTGCTTTCTCTATCTGTTAGCTGTCTGTTAGAAATTATTATAGAAGTAACATATAGATGACTAATGATGTAGATGGTAGAAAAGATTGCAGGAAGAAAAGCAAGAAAGTAATGAAGATTTAGGATAGAAATGTGGAAGCTTAAAAAGATCTTAGATAGGATCAATATACATAATAAAAGTCTCTGCTAGTCTGGAGCAGAAGGAGAAGGAGAAGCATTAAGACTAAGCAGAAGTAAGATCAAGGATTTTCTGTCTCCCACGTTGCGTGCTCTCTCTCTCTCTCTCTCTCTCTCTCTCTCTCTCTCGCCGACTCCGTCCACACCTTTGGGAACCCCTGGACCTGCCGAGGCTGGACCCCGGCAATAAGAGGTCTCAGATTCCACTGAATATGAACTGGGGGAAGGGCCAGAGGGATGGAATGGAAAGAACATGAATTTGTTTGTTAAACTGAAGCTGCAGCTTAACTATGTACATAAGTGTCAAGACAGGTGCTGGGGGACAGTTGGGACAGGGGGAAGAACAATGGGTGATGGGGGACAGGGAGTGGGCACAAGGAATCATCATGGACCAGAACAGAGGGGGTCTCGAATATGAGCGTGTGAGCTCATGTCTTGAAATCTCCCAGGGAGACACGGATGGGCCTGAAGTCATCACTCAAGAACATGCCCCACAGCAGGGGAGAGCTGACACACTCTGTTTGCAGAAGGGAAACCAAACTGCACTCAGAGGCCCAGGCAGGCAGGACTGACATTCCTGGGCCAGTGAGTTCTGTGCTGCTGCTTGTGCTCTAAAGACTGAGCTAAGTGATTTCTACGCAGCTAGAGCTAAAGGAAAAACACACAAAGTCAGGTGCCAGGAGCTGGAAGCTGGCACTCACAGTACTAATTATGCTCCCAGCTCTGCCTTGGCCTCACCATCTGAGCCCACGCACAGACCACCTACCTCGCTGGCCCTGAGAAAGGTGTGGGTGGGCGGAACCAGGTGTTCGAGTGGCCCTAGACTTTTCTCTCAAATTCCATGCTTCAAACATAACACAATCAGCCTCTTTCACGGGACTTTGAAAAGACCACAACGGAACCAATTCAGTGTTTCTGATGGAAGGGCAGGTGAAAAGAAGGAAGGATTCTGGTCCTTATTCCCTGGGGCAGTCTGGAAATGTGAGGCATGAGGAGCCAGGGGACGTGCAGAGAAGAGCTGGCGGAGCGGGCCGAGACTGCCAGCTGCTCAAGGCTGGCCCGCTGGCCTCTGGGAACCGCGATCGGAAAGGTTCCCACCATTCCCGATGAGGGTGGTTCACTGTGCCTCCACTCTTTGCACAAACAAGGCGGCTTACGATGAACAGCTGTCCTCTTGGGAGTCTGGAATTTTAGTAGCATGTGCCAGGCAGAGACTGCCTATGTGACCAGCTCCAGTAAAACCCAAGGCACTGAGTCTGTAATGAGCTTCCCTCATGGAAAGATTTCACAGGTTGTTGGCACAACTCGTTGCTAGAGGAATTATGGGACTGCACCAGGAGAGGACTCTCAGAAGCTTGTTTCTCCTGCCTATCACTTTATATCCTTTTGCTGTAATAAATCACAGTCAACTCTACAACTGCATGCTGGGTCCTGTGGGTCCTCCCAGCAATCACTGAATCCAGGGGTGACCTTGGGGAACCTAAACACAGGGAGTTACCCCTGCATCTTTATTTGTTGTAAGTCATCACATTATTTTAGCAGAAAACTTGCAAAGTATAAGACATTGTAGCAAAGCAAGATACTAATAATTCTTTAATCAAAAGGGGTTTTCCCCATATTTTGCATTATAGTTGAGGTCTTAATGAAAAGGTCATTTTTATCCTGCTTATGTTGTTTGTTGCTGTCACTGCTTATTTTTCTTCATTCTTTTGTTGTTGTTCTTAACATACTGAAAGCCATTCCCCATGTGTCTGAAATTCCCTACAAAGACTACTGTCATGGCTGCGCAATGTTCATAACTGGCTTGCTCGTTTTCTTAAGATTTTTAGTGTTTTCAGGTTTCTATTGCTGTAAATAATGCTGCAATGGATATCTTTGAGCTCTGCACCCATTGTGTACATTTCCAAAGTCAATATCATTGCCTGGGAAAAGAAAAGTGGATGCCAGAGGATGGACACAGAATTTACATAACTGCAGAATTCAAGGACCCTGAGAAGAGATGCCAAGTGCAAAAAGAGATCTCCAATAACTATAGTACTAATAATATATACTTACCTTGTATAATCGAATAATGAATCTGTCCCAAGACCTGGCTAAATAGTTGTGTTTGTTAAAATAAGAACAATAACAATGGTTTTATCAGTCAGCAAATGTTTTATGTAACTCATGAGACTTCATCTGGGGAGCACTTTCCATGCACAGAAAATGTGTGTTTTCTTTGTTTAAAAAAAAAATGCTTAAAACACATAAAGTACAGTGCAGGTATACAAAATCAGCTCTTTGGTTGGAATACAAGAAATGAGCAGCAGACGGAGGCCTTAAATGCCAGAGGTCTGCAGGAGGTAATGGAGGTTGTTAACTGTCTCCCAGGAAGGAGGTGGAGGTAAATCTGGTGGTGATGGATAGGATGAAAGGGAACCAGGAGAGAGTGCAGGCAGAGAGGCCAGTAAGCAAGACTGGGAGAGAGAGATTTTTATTGACAGCAGTGAGAAGAGATGGAGGGGAAAAAAGAAGAAGGAAGGGAAGAGAAAGTCCAGGATAGTGGAATAGAGGTGACTTTAAAGCCAGACTTTGCCCTGGCCAGTTTGGCTCAGCGGTTGGAGCATTGGCCCGTGGACCAAAGAGTCAAGGGTTCGATTCTGGTCAAGGGCACATACTTTAGTTTCGGTTCGATCCCCAGCCCTGGTTAGGGTCGTATGGGAGCCAACCAATCAATGTGTCTCTCTCATATCAATGTTTCTCTCTCTCTCTCTCCATCTCTCTCTCTCCCTCCATCCCTCTACTCTATCTGAAAATCAATGGAAATATATCCTCGAGTGAAGATTTTTAAAAAAAGATAGCCAGACATAGTTTGAATCTCAACTCAGCTATTTATTACCCATGTGATCTGAGAAAGTCACTTAATTGACCTCTGAAGCCATTTCTGCAACCGAAACATCAACACCTACATTGTAGGTGATGGCAAAGATGAGAACCAATAGCTATTCAGTATGTAGCATGGTGCCTTGCAGTAACTGGGTAGTCAATGATGAAAGCTGCTATCAAGATACTACCTAGGAATGATTGATAAAAGTTGGTCATTACCTAGATATGGAAGAGAAGAAGAAATAAAAAATGTTCCAAAATATCGAGCCTGGGTAACAGGAAGAACAACAGAATAAAGCATTATGTGTAGACATGCTGATAACACTTGTAGATATTTCCTCCTGCAATCCTCAAACCAACCCTCTGAGTTAAACATTAATGTTTTCATTTTTAAATAAAGACATGAGGCTTAGAGAAAAAGCATAATTTGTTCAGGTCAGTTGAGCTAGTAAGCAGTAGGGTTGAGTACATTTGTAGACTCAGATTCAGAAATCACTTATATTTTACCAGTGTGGAAACTGAGGCCAAGTGGGTTGAAGAATTTGCATAAATTTTCACCCCTGGATGGTGGCAGAGCTGGAATAGACCTGGTCTCATGATCCGCTGTGAAACTACAAAGGGTGAGCTTAGTGGGAGAGTGGATACCCATGAATTGTAGTTTCACGTCGGTAATTATTGAGACGATGGTAGTTACTTCCAGGTAGAGATATTCAGCAACAGTATGACTAAAACTTGGGGAAAATGTTGGAGGTAGATCTAGGAGTCACCTCCGAGAGGGGATGGCTGTTGACTGAGGAGCAAATTAACTCCTCAAGGGAAAGAATGAAAAATGTGAAAAGTAAGACAGCTGAAAGCAAGCCTCATGCACCACATGTGAAGGCCAAAGGCAGAAACAGCAGGAGACCGAAAGTCCAGGAGTTCTGTAGACCCAGAAGAATGCAATACAGTTAACAGAGCTGAAGGCTGCAAACAAGTCAGGGGATGGGAGAGAGGCTATTCACCGCGATTCATGATCAAGCAACTGCGGTGATCTTGGGAAGGACGATTTGGGACCAAAGGATACAAGTGATTTAGGAATGCACAGGAGGCAAATCTGAATGCAGACCTCTCTTTCTAGAAGTTTGCCAGTGAAAGAAGAGAAAGAGAAAAAAATACCTAGTTGAAGGGACAACATTCTGGTGGAAGACTGCTTTGAAGGAGAGACGGTGCTAGCACATGTGAAGAGGCCCAAGTTGAGAAGAACCTGGGATGCTTAGAGAGAGAAAGACCATTCTGAAGGCCCACAGGTCAGAACAAGGTGGTGAGGATTCTATGGAGACAAAAAGTGAAGGGGTCAGTCTTGGGAAGGTGGAGAAATATATGCAACTTGAGGGAACGAACAGGTGAAAATGCAAATAAATTTCAAAGTACTAGGCCTACAGAGTTATCATTATGTTCTTGCCCCCAAGACCTTGGTAGCTTAGAGCTTGCTAATGCTGTCTGCCTAGGATTTTTCCCATGAGTCACCCAACACCAGGGAGCATTGTCCTGTGCAACCTGTCTGTCTGCCAAGAATTGTGATATCATAACATGGAGCTCTTTTTCCCAACCCACAGACTAGATAAATCCATTCAATACAGTGTCACTTGGGAAGTCCCTGCTTACGTCTTGGTACCATAGCATCCCTACTCAAGGGAAAGCCTGCATGTTAGAGAGCAAAGGGGCCAGACAGAAATCCATATGCTGGGGGATATCACATAGGGATCCCTAGAGTGTTCAATCTGATCACCTTTAAATCATATTTCTAAACACACATTTACTTGTCACAGTTTGGTTTTCATAACATTTTAAATAGTTTGCTCAAACCAAGGAAGGTTACCTTAGTAAGGTGTTACTCAGCGTCTCTCTCCTTCCTGGTTGGGGCAAATTAGTAAAGAAAACAGAACCCTTGAGGATGCTTAACTGATTCTCCAAATTATCCGGAAAGAAGATGACGTAGAGAGGGAGAGAAGGGGGGGGGAGGCTTTTTTTCTCTTTACCCTTCACTCCAAGGAATAAATTATTCCTTAGGGAGATGGAGAGAACTCATTACTAACCTTTTCCCTAAAGACCTGTGAATTCAACAGGATTCCCTGGGCCCTGCTCATAAAGTGTTCCAGCTGAAACGGTCTCATGGCCCACTGTGAGCTGTGAGAGGGCGGGCTTCTCCTTCACCACGTGCACACAGCCCCGGCTCAGCCATTGCTTCAGTGGCATCCAAAGGCAGAGTGGCAGGAGGCCACCCAGGTGCACAATAAGGGTTGCACAATTTGCAGAAAATCAACAATAAAACCAGCCACGGGTTGCTCTGCTTGCACTCTTAACAGTGTTGGTGATGAGATCCACCTCCCCACCGGGCACCTCGCCTGGGTACTCCACTGTGTCTTCCCCAACTAGTTACACTTTGTGTTCTGGGATGGGGGTACTGTCGGTCCCCTGCTGTGTCCACTCCAGCTCCATCGTTACTAACACCTGTGCCTCCCAGGCTCAGTCTGAGAACTACCGAGCCCTAAGACATGAGATTACAGAGTTGAGAGGAAGGGAAGGGAGAGGAGAATGGCAAGTGTAGTTCCTGAGGAACCTCACTTCTCAGTGAACCTGGACGGCCACAGGTACATCCCTTGACTCTCTCGACAATGCCCTTTTCCCAGACAGCAGCGTTTTCCACCCAGTGCCCAGAAGTTCTACAAGTAGCTGATTCCTATCAACGGGCTTGGCAATTAGGCAATGGCTAATTATTGCAGATTATCATCCCAAAATCGCCTACAGAGCTGCTTAGGGTGAGGCTAAGACGGTCACAGTGAGGAGCCCTGTCCCCACCCCCTTTGCACCGATTACACCCCCCACTGCCTATCATGACTCTCATAGGCCCAAACCCCTGAAGGCTGAGGTGCCAAGTAAAATAAAAGTATTTCCCTGATTTAAAAGAAGTAAAAGTTTGAAAATCTCTCTTACAGCATTAAGATTTTTTCTTAAAAAATTTTTTTTATTTTGTTTATTTTAGAAAGAAGAAGGGGGGGGAGAGAGAGAGAGAAACATCAATGTGAGAAGAACATTGATCAGTTGCCTCCCATTCGCACCCCAGCCAGGGATCAAATCTGAAACCTGGGTATGTGCACTGACTGGAAATCAAACCTGCCAACTTTCGGTATAAGGGACATCGCTCTGACCAATGGAGCCACACCAGCCAGGGCAGCAATAACATTTTAAGAATACAATTTTCTAAACAAATAGAAAATAAAGTGTGCACTACAAGTATTAAAAGGTTCTTCCCTGAATGTTATCCTCTGAATTTTGATGTCCCCCTGAGAAACTGCTGAGGGAAATGGAATCTCCTCCTCTGCAGATTGTTCTTTGTGAGCTGACGGGCCAGATATCTTTTTGAGAATGGAAGATAGCTCTTGAGTCTTGTGCTTTAGGGTCCTGGATGCTAATCCACCCAGATCTGTTTCATCACCCTTTGTTACAGGCCCCAGGTGCCAACAGACACATCTGTCCACTTCTGGGATGCCACCGACTGGCTGCCACAGGAAGACAAGACTGTGTGACTCAACCAGTTTCCACATCCACTCGTGGGAGTTGATGGGAAGAGGGAGTATCAATGCTCACACAAAAACTGTTGTCGTCAGCATGATGGAGAAGGTGTAGCTTCTCTTATTAACTTGTCTCCACCTCAAAACCAGCCTATGGCCACAAAGAATCATCCATCCCACCTCAACAATGTCCTAAGTCAGTAACCATGGTGCCCGCCAGAGAAACTCACAAGCTATCAATGTGAGGTTGGCACATTATCAGTGTTTTCCTGTTCCACTGGGGGCCACACAACTCCGGGAAAGGAGCTGAAGGGGTGGGGAGGAGGAGGAGCAGGAGGTGAGGGGAAAATGGGTTCCTGAGGAAAATCCCCAGGGCTACCCTTCTTGCTCTCATCCTATGACTGGGTTTGCTGTGGAGAGCCCGACTCAACCCAAATCCTCGTGGGACTGACTCACCCTCAAGAGGACCTCAGCTCCAGAAGAGTCCCCTCCCCCTATAATTATTCACACACACAAATAAAAACAATTTTCTTCTTTCCTGTTTTAAAATTGAAATGACTGCCCACTGGAGGGTGCTACTTTTATGCATCATGAAAACCGTAATACTGATCATCATAAAAAATTGGTAACCACCTACAAGGCTTTAAAATGGTGGGGAAGACAACCACGTGCAGTCGTTAAAACAGACGAAGCTTTCAGACGCATTGTGGTGAACATCTCACAATGTATGCGCATACTGAATCAGGACGTTGCACACCTGACACTAAGAGAATGTGATATGGCAATTGTACCTCAACTTAAAAAAATGCGTTAAGATGTTCATAAATGATTTTTAATAAACTGGCAAAATGATCTCAGAATACTTTAAAATCTTAAAAGGTAAGCCACAAGACTACAAAAAATATCTGATCTCAAATTATTTTCAAAATGCAAGTGACAAAAAGAAGAAAATATAACAAAACATTAATAATACAGATGAGGCCCTGGCCGGTGCAGCTCAGTTGGTTGGAGCGTTGTCCCCTACACCCAGTGAGGTCACAGACTCAGGTTTCGGGTTCAATCCCCAGTTGGGGCAAGTGAGGGAAGTAACCAATAGATATTTCTCTCTCATATCAATGTTTCTCTCTCTCTCTCCCTCTAAAATCAATAAAAATTTAATTAATATTAAATTAAATAATATGGATGAGTTTCATGAGCAACATAACATGTATTTTTTATATTCATAATAAATAATTTTAAAATGAGATGTTTGTAAAACATATAGTTAGCATCATGTAAGTTTTTGTTTTGTACATACATACGACATAAATACAATAAACAGTTATTTCCAAAATAAGTTCAAATAATGACAGCTTACAGGAAGACGGTTCTATAAAGTTTTCAAAACTTTCAAACACATTACTCATTATTTTATCATGATAATCGTACACTAGGTTTATAAGATAAAGTACAGTAACGTTTTTTACTAAACAAACTGTAAGAAAAAAAGTCAAACAAGCAGGTTTAGAGAGACAAAAATATATAAATTAGTGTTTAAATAAGCTAAAAATTCAAAAAAATCTTCAAGATCCAATAGGAGAGTTTAAAGTAAAACAATGGTGTTCTGGAACTTATAAAACAAATAGCAAACAAGAATCATGTATTTCTTCCACCCTTACAACATAATCCAGACCAGTTTTAAATTCAAAGTATAAATAATGAAATATCAATTAAGTACATATACCACTTCAGTGTAAGTCAAAAGCATTAAACAAGTTTTCTTAAAATGCATCAATTTAGTCATGTATAAATCCTCTTACCTCCAAAAAGACATAAGCTTATGATGATCACTATAATGAAACTTAGGAAAATGGCGGTGATGGCCATCCACAGCTTACACTTTCCAAACAAATTCCTATTACAGGCGCTCCAAGGGCTTTTCGGGTTCGCCTGGAAAGCACAGGGAGATTGTGAGGCAGTTGCTCGGTTTCAACAAGCATGTTTGCATACTTGGTATGGGCTGCAGATACAGGAGTGAAGGCAGCAGGATTCTGACCTCAAGGGGCTACATTCTACTGAGTCAAGTTTACAAAGGGATAGACTGGAACGGCACAGAAAAGTTAGCAAGAAATGCTCTGGGGGCTGAGTCGGGGAAACCAGCAGAATTTTGAAGGATGGACAGAGAAAAGTATTCCAAACCCAGGAAAGAGCATCCTTGGGGTTGATTTCTGATGGAAGTGGACAAGAGCCTCATCTCATTGAGTTTTGGGTTTCGGGGGCAAGTAATGAGAGTTGAGATTAGAAAGAGGGAAAGGTTGGAGCATATTTGAGAGGGTTTTGAATACTGCCAGAGCAGTTTGGACTCAATTGGTGTGTACCGGGGACCTGATGAAGGTTCTGAAACACAAAAGCTGAATAAAAGATTCAAAGAAAGGTGATGTGTAGTTTAGAATGGACACACCAAGAAAAGGCTAAAATGCTACTGCTGTGATCCAGACTCTGTGTAACAAGGGCGTGGGAAGGGAAACGAAGGGAAGGATGAGAGACACACCAGGAAATAAGCTGTAATGGGTACAGAGAGGCAGTGTGAGGTCAAGTAAAATAATTACAGCTAATACCATTTCACTTCCTCTAGACAGTCCTGGAAGGGAGGCTTTAGCCCATTTCAAAGATGCAGTTCAGAGATGCTGGCCAGGACTAATCCCTGCTGTGTGTCACTGCAAAGCTGGCAGGCTCCCCCTGCCGTCCACAGCCTCCCCGTGTCACTGTGCAGAGCTCCAGGTTATGGGCAAGCCCGGCTGCCATGGGCTCTGGCACTGCCACTTGCCCCTAGAAGGTCCATGACTCTTCTCCTACTTCCCTCTGGCCCATTAGGTAATGCCCACATGGACACCACGGGAGACAATGGAATATGATGGGGGAAAACTGTGTTTCTGTATCAGAGTTCCAATCCCACTTATACCACTTAAAATCAGGATGACCATCAGCAAGCTACTAAAACTTCCAGGCCCAATGTCCTGAACTGCAAAACACAAATAATAAATCCAGCTCACAAGGATGTTGTAAAAGCTGGAGATTAGTACCTGAAGCACTCGCTAAACAAACAGGACCTGAACAAGTGTTCACCTGCCCACAAAGCAGCCGCAGGCACCTCCAGAGACGTGCTCTCACATTGACTGACACCTTGTCCACTTCCTCTCCCAACACAATATTGGTGGCGGCCATCAGAAAAGAAAACTGTTTGTCCACCTTGGGACCACAGGTCAAACTTTCTCAGTGAGCAGTTCCCAAGCCTGGCTGCATATCAGAATCACCCGAGGAGGACTTTAAACTACACAGACCTAGGCTCTACCTGGACCTAGGGGACCAGAATGTAGGGAGGTGCGGGGCAGGCCCCGGCTTATCATTTTAAACCTCCCAAAGTGAATCAATTGTTTCGCTAAGGTTGAAACCTCTGTTCTGAAGCCTCCCCACTCTTCAGGGGCAGGTCAAATCTCGCCTTTTGTGGAGATTCCCACCACTCCACCCGTGGAGAGACGTCCCAGTACATGAGCTGTCCACACAGCTCAATGTGGTTTCACTTTACCTAGGAAGATAAGGCCAGTATCTGCTTATATTTGAACGGTGGGTTTTAAGCTTCCCTGTTCTTATATCCCACTCTTGTGCCTCATACAGGTAACAGGCACTTAGTACTGTATTGCTGAGTTACAGAGAGCTCCAAACATTTTCAGAATGTGTCTTGAGAAATTCTAGAGTAGAGGTCACACTTTGGAGCCCCCAAGTGCACTCCACGCTGGCTCTTCAGATCAGGGGTGAGGGAGTAATAAGTCCCTGGGACTATCTGAACAGAGAAAAACCTTCTTGAGGTGTTTTTGGGGTCCAGGAACAAAGCCACATCTCGTTTCCACCCAAAGACGGAGAACTGCTCCAGGGTCACCAAAGGCAAGGGCTCAAAAGTCCCAGTACAAGGAACCTTAGCTTTTCAGAAGACAGAAACATACCTTCCTATTTACAGAGCTCCCGAGACACATGCCATTTTAGTTCCGAAACAGAGGCAGCCCGGACCACAAAGGTGAGTCTCAAATGAGTCGCAGAATGAGCATCAATGCCCCTCTGCAGTGTCTTGCGCCTTCACTTACGCTGTCCCTTGGAGGTGATAAACCTAGGACCCTGGTGGTTTGAGACCACAGCTTTATGACTTCCTGGGGGGAGTCAGTTCAGAATTACACAGCCCTCATCTGTAGGAAACGCCTCTTCTGTCCAGCCCAAAGCTGCCATCCAACAGCCTGGCCCCCTACCCTGCCTGTCATCAGCCCTACGGCAGAGCCCACTATCCCTTGCATGATTAATCTTCACAGACTTTAAGTCTCCATAAAATGGTCTGTCAGCCACTCCCAACCCAACACCAGAGTACAGCGCTTCTCAGCTGTCTGCACATTAGAATCAACCCAGGAATTAGCATTTTCCAGCAGTGTCCCCAGTAGAGTCCACTGTGCCCTGAGGGTGGAGAGTCTCCGACGTAGCAGGTGTGCACTACCTGTGCTCTCCGAGTCTGCCCTCAAAACTGGGTCACAAAGACACACTGCCTCCTTCACTGGCTTCCTCATTCTCTCTTACCCAAATTTAAGTCATGAACAGATGCCAAAGGCAGGTTCTTTGGCAAGATGTCTTGGAGATTTTTGCAAACTGCATCTTAATTACATTCTGATTGCACTAAATGACTCAATAATCCGTGTGGCTTTCCTCTGAATATTCACCAGACAGTCACATCCCTCTTCAGATAAGAGTCCAAATACATGACACAAGGTCCTGCCACAATGGCAGGACTGCCTGCCTCTTGGGTACAAAAAGCTTTCCTTCTCTTTGGCTGAACCAGGAGCAGACATTCCATAGATCTAGGGAAATTTTCTTAGCA
The DNA here is from genome assembly GCA_030848825.1 of Tadarida brasiliensis. Classification (NCBI taxonomy): domain Eukaryota; kingdom Metazoa; phylum Chordata; class Mammalia; order Chiroptera; family Molossidae; genus Tadarida; species Tadarida brasiliensis. Next base: position 70,654,227 of record CM061260.1, read on the forward strand.
TGTAGGCAAAATCTGTCCTTTAGAATCTTCACTGTGGAATTTAATCCACTTCTTGATCCTAGCACAAAGGAGCCAGTTGATTCTTGTCCTAAATTCTGAACCACTCATTGAAATAGGGCTAATTTTTAGCTAGCCTATCATATGAAAAGTCGTGCCTGCCTCAAAACTATCAATGTACTGGATTATTATTAGCATAATGGTGTTGTCTCTGGGACTTCTATTTGAAAACAGGTCAGAGCTCATGTAATGAGCCATAAAAGAAAACCAGTCTCACGCTATTACCCATCATTTCTTTTTCATTTTTGACCCAACCATATTGCCATGTTCACAGTGCAGGCCGGCAAAGTGAAGTTCAATGGCTTATATTCCTTTGTCTCTAGCCCCAAATCCAGATCAAGACAGGGAAATAAGATCTTTCCGCCACCTTTGTATACTCTCCCAGATCGACCTAGAAAGATATCCATGAGATGGAATTTCTTCTTCCCAATGATCTAAAACTGTTTCCTACCTCTCACCCCTCTGCCCATCCACTTACAACTCCATTCCAAATATGCTACCCAGTTCTTAAATAAACTTCTGTAAGCCTATGAACTGACAGGCATTAGTAATATATAATTTAAGTCGTTACACATAAATAAGTATAAAGTATATATTATATTTATACATTTTAAATTATATGTTGGTATATATCTAGCTGTGTAAAATAAATCAAGAAAAAACAGCATAAGGTTGAGACCTAAAAATCCTGAGTTCAAATCTCAGCCAGCACTGAGTGAACTTGAGTGTTTTGGTAACTCCTCTGAGTCTCAGGTTCTTCACTCAGTTCCTTCTTCTGTCCAATCAAAATACATACTGACGCTTGCCTCTTACATTTGTTGTGATAATTAAACACATTTATGCATGATACATATTTGGTACATGATAGGTACAAAACATATGGTTAATAAAAATACATAGCCCTAGCCGGTTTGGCTCAGCGGTTGGAGCGTCGGCCCCGTGGACCAGAGAGCTCCGGGTTCGGTTCTCGCTAAGGGCACGTACCTCAGTTGCGGATTGTCCCCGGCCCCGGTTGGGGCTGTGTGGGTGGCAGCCAGTCGATGTTTCTCTCTCTCTCTTCCTCCCTCTCTCCCTCCTGCTCTATCTGAAGTGAAAAGGAAAAAAAAAAAAAGTCCTCGGGTGAGGATAAAAATAAAAAATAAAAATACATGGACTTAAGTTTACATTTAAAAATTGGAAATCTTAGTGCATAGTTTAAGGAGACCTGCACACCAAGTTCATACGAGTTTCATCTTGTGCCTGTGCTACCCAGCACTTCTAAGAACTCTACATTAATTGATTTTCCAACATAAAATACACTTTGACTTAGTCTGTAGAACCAAAGAGAAAGATTAACACATTAGATAAGGGTTTTTCTCTCTGTTTTCCCTTTTTTAAAAGTTTTCCGCATTCAAGCATTTCTAGCATGCCCTCCAAGTGCTCAAGTAACCCTTCACCTTCATGCATTATGTCATTCGTCACTAGTCTGCTGTTCAGTGACCGACCAAGCAAATTCATGGGGAAGTCTAGAATATTTGTCTGTACCCGACTCAGGAGGAAGCAATCAGAACAGTGATTTTCAACCGGTGTGCTGCAGCATATCGCTGTGCTGAAAGAATTTTTTAAATAAGGCAATATCTATTTAGTTAGGGGCACTAACCTCTTTTCCCTTAGATTGTCAAATTTAAAAAAATGTTTAAATGACAATAGCCCACACAATAATAGCCATCTGGTGTGAATGAGTCAAAATTCTACCTATTTTTTTTGTTGTTGTCAGATCAGCAAAAAATATATTTGTGGTGTGCTGCAGAATTTGAGTAACTACTTTATGTATGCCATGAGGTGGAAAAGGTTGAAAATCACTGAATTATAACATGAAAGAACAATTTGTACTAGGCAGGTGCTAAACAATTCTAAAATACTGATACCCTACATGTGTTTGGCATTTTCTTCTACTCCACTGTTTCCAACAAGGCATTGGCCAGACCAAACATTACATTACCACCATTGGAAAGCTGGGAAAACACAGACCTCAGGCCTTGCCCCAGGACACATCTTTTGGCCATGAAGCTGTCACCAGAACTCAGATCTCCGGATTCAGTCCCAAACCATACATGAAGTGTTTGGGTTGTCCTGGGTCTACCTAACATGCGGCAAGTATTCCCAATTCCCATTCCTAGACACAGCAAGCCCACAGTCGTGGCCACTTGCACAAGGATTAGACCATCTTCCTCCAACTTTCATTCTTCGGTGGTGCTCAAATATAAGGCAGCAAATTACTCTCCAGGGTACCTATAGGTAATTATAAAAGCAAACTTGATAATATTTCCAGGAATCAATGTGGAAGCAAAAGCAATACTTTCACTGTTTGAATTTCCTGCTTATCCTTGAAATCCACAGCTGAGCAGCCAAAGGGTAGGAGTGGAGGAGCAGAGTAGAAACACCAGGATGGAACCATATATATGGGGAGTTCCATGTACCAGTAAAACCCAAGCCAGTCTTTGAGGTTAATCACAAGGTACACGGCTGAGAATTCAAAGTCTCTGCTGTTTTACAAGCCCTTGAGAATGAATAATGCTCCCTGCTCCTGTCACTGCTAGGGCCTCACGGGAAAACAGTTCAGCAGAAACATTACCGAGGACTAAGCGATGGAGATGAAGCCGAAGCAAATGAGGCAGAGTCTAGTTCTTTGGGACAAAAACTTTTAAATTATTTTCCTTCAGCTGAGCAGGGCAAGTTCATACCCCACCCCCACCCGCAGCCCTTCCTGTTCTTGCTACTTTTTCCACTCTCCCCATCTCCCTAGCTGTGAAGTCAAGTGGCCACACTGAGAAAAGATAGCAAGCGTGCGGCTAGCTGATGTGCGGCCAGGCTGGGTGACTGAGGGTGGGCGGTGGGTGACAGGTGGGCAGTGGGAGGAAGTGGCAAGGTAGTAAAGAGGGAAGCCAAGAGGTTCTGAAGAAAAGGAGAAGCCTCCATCTAGATCACTCTAGTTCTCTTTTTGATTAAAAGTTACTAAATTAAAACCACCTCTTTCTCCGGGGACTCTTCACTCAGAAGAGAGGAGCCACACACGTCCTAGGAAGGATTCTTCAACGTTCCAGGGGGGCCAGGGCGGCTCGGGCTGGAGGCCGTTCGGGTGTCCGCTCCGCCGAGGACTTCCCAGCGCGCACTACCCGCACCCAGCGTCGGCGGCGCGGGGACAGAGGGCTGGCAACCCGACACTGCGGTGCCAGGCTCGCGTCCTGGCGGGGAGCCCGGATCCGAGCGCGCTCGGCAACGCCGCCCGCGCCAAGGACACCTTACCTGGGCTGGACGGGGCTCCTCGGCCGATGAAGGGGTGACCTGGACGGCTCGACGGAGGGGCGTCTGCTCGTCCACCCGCCCCTCGAGCACCGAGAGCTCCAGCTGGTCTCCGGGCGATGGGGGCCTGTCCCCTTCCATGGAAGGCAGAAGGGGACCAGGCAGCCCGCCGGGAGCAGGCGGCACTCACCCGAGGGTGCAAAGTCCAGAGCCGCCTCCGGCGGGCGGGGCGGCGGAGACTCCGAGGGCGGGCGGGGCCGCGGGCTCGCGAGCGGAGCGGAGGAAGGCAGTTTTTCTGGTTTGTTCGGGCGCTGCCTGCACCGCCTACACTGCCCTTCCCTGTTGGTGCAGATACAAAGCACGACGGCCTGGCTGGGGCGGACGTGGCCCGGATGGCCCCGCAGCGCGGTGCCCGGAAGAAAGTTGGCATTCCACCCGCTGAGACTTGACCCAGCTTTCACTGCCTAGCAAAAGTTCACTCACTCGATCAACAAATAACTACGAAGCAGCTCTTGCTGCCGGTATCATGCGAAGTTCTGATCCTATGAAGATGAATAGTAAGGACCCACGAACACACCCCTTCCTTTTACATCCCGACCTCTGTCGGAACTGGCGTCCAGCAGGGAGGAAACAGAGAGGAATAAATATTCTCACCTCTCTCCCAACCTGCCAGTCTCCTGCCTGAGACTCCTATTGGAAACTGGTGATGGAGATTGGGCATTAGCCTTCCCGGGTTCAGAGCAGAGAATGGATCTGGGGTGCAAAGAGAGAAGAATCTGAATGTATACCTTTCCCTCCAATAACTGACATCCAGTCTTCCCTCTTAGACATTCAATAGTCAGTAGAGCCCTCCGGTCTGAGGTCCTCCTCTTCCTGGCAGGCTCTTATCTAGCCCATTCTATTTCCACCCCCACTTCTTTATAGGTGATGTTTGCTCTGCTTGGAATGCTTTTCCTCCCACTACAGCTCACTTTCTGCATTGACAACACCCATCTATCTTTAAATTCTAGCTGAAACATACTTTTCCCACTTAACCTTCCCTGAGCTCCCATCCTCCATCAAAAGTTATCCACACTCTTCTCTGCTACCACTACTCATTGTAGTTGAGCTTAAAATGTCACATATTTAGTCCAATTTGATTTAACAAGCAGGCTATGTCAAGCATTCTTCTGGGTGCTTAAGATATTCATGAAGAGATAGCTAAATAAAACAAAATCACTGCCACTGTGAAGCTTACATTTAATGGGGGGAACTGAACTTAATAAATAACATTTCTAGAATATTGCAAGGTAACGTGTGCTGTGGACAAAAAGGTAAATCAGAATAAGGAGGCTGGAGTGCTGAATGGTGAAGGTTGGGGGAAGGGAAAGAGTTGCAATTATAATAAGATGGTCAAGTTACGCCTCATAAGAAGGTGAAATAATTAAGTCCTGGGATGCAATGTACAGCATAGTACTGTAATCAGTAATACTGTATTGCATATTTGAAAGTTGCTAAGAGAGTAGATCTTAAAAGTTTTTATCATGAGAAAAACATTTTGTAACTATGTATGGTGACAGATGTTAACAAGACTTTATTGTGGTGATCATTTTATACAAATATCAACTACTTATGTTGTACACCTGAGACTAATATAATGTTATATATCAAATATGCCTCAATATTTTTTAAAAGGTGAAATTTGAACAAAGAGGTAAATGTGGTAAAGAAGTTAGCTGTGCAGATTTTGGAAAGAAGAAGAAACTCTGGGACAAAGGACCCGATACTGGAGCCTGTGTGACTTTTACTGTCTGAGAATCAGGAAAGAGGTTAGAATGGCTAAAGTGGAGTATGAACAGTAGTTTTGTTGTCTGTCTTCTTCACTGTTTAAATTTCTTGAGGTATCTGTATCCCTAGTACTTAGCTCTGCATCCTGCACAGTGCCCTCTGTAAGTGTTGATTAACTTGAATGATATTCTCAGCAATGATAGTTTGCTAGGCCCAAGGCCAGAGACCCTGACTAGAAGAAGCACTAAGACCTCTCAGACTTGGTCTCCCATCCTTACCCAGGGCCCAGTCGACCTTTCCCATAGTTCCCTCATTGATTGCAGGATCTCAGTCAATGGAAGATTCCCTCTGTCATGTCAGATGGATTGTAGTTATCTTCCAAGCTCTTGTTTCTCCATGGACAGAAACCTAAATCTTCTTCACTCCCCCAGAGGATCAAAAAGCTATTGTTTCCTGTCACAAACACACTCTAAACTAGATCTCCTCATGCCTCCTGAGCAAGGTTTATGTAATCTATAATCTAGAAATTTCCAGAATTCCATACACAGTTGGCATCTGTATGGTAGTATAGGTTTTGAAGACAAGCAGAATTAGAGCTCTCACAATCTAGGTGTCTTGGACAAAGTGTTTAATGTGAGATTCTTTCCTAATTGCAAAAGAATCCCTATCCAGTAGAGTTAGGAGAATTAAATTAAGCAATTAAAGTAAAGCATTTATTACTATGCCTGACAAATAGCAGACACTCAGTAAATATTCCCTTACTTTCCATGACCATAAGTATCTCTATAACTAGTATCTACCCCTGACCTTCAGTATCTAGCAGTAACCCTTGATTTAATATATTTTCATTCAGTATTGATTTGTGCTCCTGTCCTGCCATATCGTCTTGATCACTGACACTTGCTGACACCTCCCAATATTACCTGAACCACTTACATTCTTACTTGCAACCTGCTCCCGATTCCTTGTAAGTGCAAATTTCTTAATCTCCAGACAGCTGACCTAGAATGCAGATGAATGTCCCAACCTCTACTTGAGAACTTTTTTCATCCTGCTAGTCTGACTTCAAACTAAGAACTCAGAATGAGTTTGAAAGAAGTGTTTCTCCCTGGAGATAGAACTGAGTTTAAATTAAACAATTCTTGATGAAAGTTAAGGATTAGTGAATAACGAACCAAATTCTACCTGGATTTGTTTGTACAATTTCTTCAAAATCTATTTCTATTGGGGGGGTATATTTAAAGGATATTCTTCTTTCATGAATACTTCTTCAAACATGCTTTTAAAAAGTACTATTCTTGCAAAATAGTTGTCTTAATATATTAAAATCGTTACTGACTCAATTTCTTTAGTTTGCTCAAGGAGTCAAAGGTAAATAACATTTAAAAATTAACAAATGGGACTACATCAAATTAAAAATATTCTGCACAGCAAAAGACATCATCAACAAAATGAACAGGGAGCCTACTATATAGGAGAACATATTTGCCAATGATATATCTGATAAGGGGTTAACTTCCAAAATATATAAACTCAACACCAGGAAGACACACAATCCAATTTAAAGATGGGCAAAGGACCTGAATAGACACTTCTCCAAAGAGGACATCCAGATGGCCAATAGGCATATGAAAAAATGCTCAATGTCACTAATCATCAGAGATGCAAATTAAAAGTACAATGAGGTATCCCCTCATACCTGCCAGAATGGCTGCCATCAACAAATCATCAAACAACAAGTGCTGGTGAGGATGTGGAGAAAAGGGGACCCCAGTGCTCTGTTGTTGGGAATGCAGAATCGTGCAGCCACTGTGGAAAACAGTATGGGGTACCCAGTGGTTCCACTTCTGGGAATATATCCAAAGAAACCCAAAATGCTAATTCAAAAGAATATATGCACCCCTATGTTCATAGCAGTGGTATTTTCAATAACCAAGATCTGGAAACAGCCCTGACCAATGTGGCTCAATTGGTTGAGTGTCATCCCATGCACAAAAAAGTTGCCGGTTCAATTCCAGTCAGGATACATCTCAGATCGCAAGTTCGATCCCCAGTCAGGGTGTATGCAGGAGGCAACTAATCAATGTTTCTTTCTCATATCAATGTTTCCCTCTCTCCCTCTCTCTTTCCCTTCTTTTCTCTCTATGAAAAAAAAAATCTATAAAAACATATCAAAAAAATCTGGTTGCATTTAAAAAGAAAAAGATATGGGAAGAGTTCAAGTGCCCATCAGTAGATGAGTGGATAAAAAAGCTGTGGTACATTTACATAATGGAATACTATACAGCTATAAAAAGGAAGGAACTCTTACCCTTTGCAACAGCATGGATGGACCTGGAGCTTATTATGTTAAGTGAAATAAGCCAGTCAGAGAAAGGCAAATACCATATAATCTCACTGATGTGTGGAATCTAATGAACAAAATAAACTGATAAACAAAATACAACCTGAGTCATCAGTACATGGAACAGACTAAAAAAATGTCAGAGGGGGAATGGGGGGTTGGGGAGTCTGGATGAAAGAAGGTGAAGAGATTAGCTAAAGAACATATATGCATAGCCCATGGTCACAGACAACAACAGTGTGGTGAAGGCCAGGAGAGTGGGGGGCGGGGGCAGGGTGGAGGTGGGCAAAGGTGGGGGAAATGGGGGACATTTTTAATAGTGTCAACAATAGAAAAATAAAATTAGCCCTGGCTAGTGTGGCTCAGTTGGCTGGCATTGTCCCATGCACAGAAAGGGTACCAGTTGAATTCCCATTTGGGGCACATGCCCAAGTTTCAGCCTTGATCCCTGGTAGGGGGCATGCAGGAGGCAGCCAATTGATGTTTTGCTCTCTCATCAATGTTTCTCTCTCTCTCTCTCTCTCTCTCTCTCTCCTTCTCCTTTTTCTTTCTCTAAAAATCAATTAAAATAAATAAATAGATAAAATTTAAAAAAATTATAATGTATTAATACTTATTGCCAAAGACTTGCTGACCAATATAAGATTTTCTATTTTGCTTTTCTTGTCATATTGCTTGCTCTTCTTTAAGAGCAAATAATTTCCCAAATGGTTATTGCATAAACCAAAAAATAAACTAACATCGTCAAAGTGACATCACCAAAGCACCAAAGCATCTTATTAATTTCATATAGATCTGTGCTCTCAAAAACACAACAGTTTGTGCTCCTGTGTTGTCAGATGGCAAGCAGTCCTACTCTGAACATCAGCAATTGGATCAGCCACTCAGGCTAATCAAGAAGAAACAACTGAGAGATAGTTGGTTGGCTTGTGATGTTTCATTTTGCACTTTCCAAGGCATTTGTGAAGAAGGACATGAGTCCCTACAAATTCTCCCCAATAGTCTGGCACTTGGAAATGCTCATGTCTTAGTGTATGAAGGCCATTCCACTCTACCAACTAAACCAGTCTTAGGATTTGCCTCTATTCATGTCTTTGTAAGAATCAAGTAGATCTTCCCATATAGCTCCTGTTCTCAAAGCATTGTGGCATGAAATAGCCAAATATTAATAAGTACGGTTGGTGTTTCTCAATGTTTTCCCCATCTCTGCACTGCTGAGGAATATGGTACACTCACATTAGCACTAGCAAATGCTTAGAGTGGTAGCATGCATGTGTAATTTGAAAAGTCCCTCCAAGGAATCTGATAAATCACGCCAGTGCTCTTCCATCTCCTAATTGAGATCACAAACTTATGCAAGGTTTTGGTGTATTTTGCTGAATAGTGAATCTTCTTAGAAAGTAAAAGGTACAATTCACTTTGTATCTAGGTCACAGCAATGCCAGGCAAAATAAACGTGGGTTTTAAGAACTATTTGCCTAATTTGCTCTTCTACACAGTGAATTCAGTGTTCGAATGCCCCTTTGTGAATTAAGTGGTACACTTAGCCTTCTGAATTGCATTATGCCATAGCCAGTTCACTGAATCCTTAGGGGCCTATTCAGGATGGTGTCATTCTTTCTGAATAGCCCCTAATGTTTTATCCAAAAGGTGTTATCATTTATATGAGGGAAACAATTTTTCAGCAAATCAAAATATGTTTGGTGAACTGAAAAATATTCACTATCTTAGGAAAATCATATCAACGTTTCAGTCTTTCTATACGATCCAGGGGACAATGCCTTTTGCTCTCTCTCCTTTACTGCTACGTTAAGATTTTCTGGACCCTAATTAGAAATAGCATTGTTATTACTCTGACTTTGTCCCAGGGAAAACAAATGGTATCATTTTTCTCCTTTCTGCTATTTTCACCTATCTGGTGGTATTGTTAAATCTGACTTCTGTCAATGAAAAGATTACTCTGAGATCAAGTGTGAAACCTTCTAAATCAAGACAAAATAAACCAATAATTATGATGTGCTGAGCATGTACTATAGGTTTACAACTATGCTAGGTAGTATAAGTCCCTGAAAATAAAAGACATTCTTGGCAATTGGAATTTTATAAAAGAACCAAAATTCAGATGATGGTATTTCTAAAAAATTTCATTTCAAAGCAATCATTCAAAAGTTCCCTTGCTTTCAACTGCTGACCAAAACAACCACACTTTCCTTAAATCTCATGAAAGTGCTTTCAATCCAACTACCCAATGCTTCATTCTATCATTTCAGTGAAAATTACTGTCAGTTCTGTTGGTTGGTTGATTACTTTCTCTGAACATAATATCATGAGCCATTGCCGAAGAAAGTCTACTATGATATGGCTTGACAAATTGGAATTGGAAAGTAACAATATATGTACTTCCTCTGGTGATAACTGAGTTGATCTTTATTTGCATTTGTGAAGGAGACATTTTTTTGTGTATTTAAGTTCACTAGAACACTAAATATTAGGCATGTTTTTAAAGGACTTTCTTATTTCAATAAATCAGATTTGCTTAAAACCTTATCAATAAGTGTACCTTAAATAAGAACATAAAGAATAAACTATCTCAGTGTCTCACCCATTTCTTATCTTATTTTAGAGGCTTAGTTTATAAAATTATCTAATATTTCTTCCATTTCTGAATGGAATGAATACAGTTATATCCTTGAGGCAATTTTTTAGGGAATAATATACATCTCTTTGTTTTCAATAAATACCAAATGTACGTAATCTGAAGCTTGCTAAAGAAAAAAAATTAGGGGTCTTATTTTATTTATAATTACTGCATTCTTTTAAAAATAACCTATCACATCAATTACAGTCAAAAATCCAACTGGTACCATTACAAAAGAGAAGGGACGTATTTATGAATCCAGGAAACAAAGTTTGACACCCTCGTGTAAACACCGGGAAAGTTCGGTCTTCCACATCCATGGCCCCAGCTAACGATGCCAGTCAAAATCCATTTCCCGTCACTTTTTCTTCGACAGGACAAAGGTCCACCCGAATCTCCCTACACAAGAAGACAATGCAAGTATGAAGTACATTTGCCATTAATGTTGTCATTAATGTGTCTAATGGATTGTGTTCAAATCCCATTCTGACAGGTGTTTGATTGACTAATTAGTATGCAGTTTGGGCAAGTGTCAAGAAATGATGTGAAACTTCTAAAGTCATTTTAGAATCACTTTTCTTACAATCAAAGTTCTGTACTCATCACAAGACATTTGATTCTTTAGGCCAAGTGTAACAATAGAATATTCTTGCAGGGGAAACAACTCTCACATACCCCCAAACAAATAATAAACCTCCGTCATAAAATAATAATAATAACAATTAATCGCTAACATTTAATGCAAGCTATGTGCTAAGCAGTTGTGGGTCATTTAATCTTCACGATAACTTTATGAGGCATAGTTACCTTGCAAGGTTGACCTCTACCTCTAGGCCATGCACCTTCAGTGGTTGGCTCATGGTCCCAAGGAGGAAAGTAGAGAGACCCTGTTTAGTTAGCCAGTCAACTGAAGCAACCCTAAGGATCGCTGCCTGGCAGCTGTCACAGACAAATCACTCTCACTCGGGAGTCCCTTCTGATATCTCAACTCCACAAAGCAAAGGCTGAAATAATTCAAAGTTTAAAATAATTCCTACAGTATTCATCATTTACATGATAATATCTAGATTTTTATTTTCTCATTTGGGAGAATGAGAAAAACTGTAACTTACTCAGAGGCGAAGATGGAAAAGCATTCCAGATTTGCCCCGCATCCCACCCCAACAATTCTAAACCCGATTTCGGTAAATTCTGACTAGTAAAGAAACTGGACTCTTTTTTAATTGTGGCGACACCAACTCTGCTAAGTCTAATTTAACCTGTAAATCCTGGCAGCTAGGTGGAACAGGACTATATAACTGACTAGCTGCAGTGAGCATCCAGAACATAGCAGTTTTAGCATTAGAGAAATAAGGATTCAAATCCCAGCTCAGGCATTTACTGACCAGCTGTGTGACCTTGGGGAATTTATTCACACTCTCAGTGCCCCAGTTACCTCTTCTGTAAAATGAGGATAAAATGCTTATTTGAACTAATCTATATAAAGGACCTAGCACAGTGCTTGCCACAAAATAGGAGCTCAGAAGACAGCAATCATTATTATGACAAGTCTTTATGGCATGGTGGCCAAAGTTGTGGAAAGATGTGGGAATAGCTCCCACTGTCCTCCTCATCCTCTCCATCACCTGTTCACTTTTTGGAAATCATTTAAATAACTGCATAGATTAGAATCTGAAGCTCAGAGCATTGCCTCCCGCCACCCCCCCCCCCCCCCCCCCCCCCCGCCCAAAGTGACTTCCAGCTTAACCAGTGTCGACAGGACAGAGTCACACAAAGGAGTGTCCTCGGTCATCTCTCCCACTCCTCTCATTTCCCACAATTTGTGTCCAAGGAGTAAGCGAATAAAACCCTTGTTATTTCCAAAGGTAAATGGTTGCTGCTAAGGAAATTGGTAGAAATCCTAATACTCTGTGTGGGTGTGTGTCTGTGTTGCTTTGTTTTTTAGTTTTTGGTTATAAGAAAATCATGGCAGGAGGATAAATGCTGACCTCATTCTATAAATGTCAGAGGAAACCACATGGGGAATAGAAGACTGAGTTTTATAGACCTAATTATTTAATCACCTTTTGTGATCTTAGATGGCTGGATTATAATTAGTATCTGAATTAATTGAAGCGCTAGCCCTAGTTATTTCCCAGGGCTGTGTAGACCAAACGTGAAAGCATTCATGGAAAGTATAACATGCTAAGCAAGGGAACAGTAAGATGACTTACTCTGCAAGCATCTCTCTTGCCTGACAGGACGCCTGCGCAGAGCATCCGCGAAGTGATGATCCCGTAGGTGGAAACACAGAGAGTTTGGTCAATGAGCTCTACCTCTGCTTGTTGCAAAACAGGGGAGCCTTTATTGTCTGGAAAACACATCGGAGGCAGAAATCATGGAAACGACTATATTTAGTCAGGGTTTTACTGAACAATTTACTCACATTATTTCCTTTCATCCTCAATAACAATTTTTTAGATAAGTTCTACACTGATCCCACTTTCCTAATGATGACATGGAGGCTTAGGAGGTTAAAGGACTTGCCCAATGGCACACAATTAGCAAGTAACAGAGCAGGATTCAAACCCAAGCTCTGACCTGCCCACCTGAGCCCCTGTGCCACACCCCTTCACCATGTCCTCCTGCTTTCAGTAGGACTGGGAGTCAGCAACCGTTATTACCAACCCTTACCAGTCCAGTGGAGCAGCATCAATGATAATGGGAGCCATAAAAACATGACATTTTGGACATAGCCTTTTCATTTCGTTTTTAACCTATCTGGCTAAGATAACTCGGAAACATACACACATACACTCATGCTTGTACAGAAAATATCTCCTCATAACTTGGTTGAGTAGACTCTTTCCTCTTGTAGTATATGACAATGTCATTAAAGTCCTGAGAGGTTACAAGTTCAAGCAGTTAGGCCAACTTCCCCCACTGAGTCTGTTGAGACCTCAGCAAGCCCAAACTGGTGGTGAAGATCATAACTTGAATAACTAAATAGCAGTGAGCATTTGAGAAGCTGCCCACAATGAATCTTTAGAGAGTGTCTTAAACCCTTGGAAATGCCTGCAAGAGAATCTGAGATGGCTGGGAGGTCAAGGGAAAGTGTTAGCACTAACCTTAGGGAGAAGCTCACCAAGTTTTGGACTTTTCACTATATATTTAGAATCAGTCATGACACCTAGACCATGGAAAACTTAGCAGGCCACATGTAGGGCTACCCTATCATACACTCAGACCTTTGGGCATAATGAAAATGATGCCCCTCCTGGGTGGAGGAAATGTAAAAAGCTACCCCCTCTCGGTAGACCAATTCCAGGCTGATGGACCCCCAGGCCTGAACGTGCAATCTGGGGAGCCAGGGGCAGGCTGGATCTCAGCTCTCACTTTCAGCACCCTGGCCAGTTATCCTTGTGCAAGTCATACTTGTATAATCCTCCAGACAGTTGTCTAGGAGTTGACACAGTAGGGGTGTGTGTGTGTGTGTGTGTGTGTGTGTGTGTGTGTGTGTGTGTATCTTCTCTCCTTTATAAAAATGAATCACTTCCTTGGATGAAAAGGAAACCTAAAAATAAGGAGAAATTTCTTCTATTTACAGTGGAAAATCTAGCAAACCCCTCAGAGTGTAAACAGCTATCTATTTTATCCTGCCTTGCTCATAGCATCCCCCCTACACACACACCCTCCCCTTATGAAGCAGGTCCTGCTTCTTTTGAGGGTAAATGAAAAGCATCATGGAACAGGAATAATAATACCTTCCTCCATTCGGCCTCTCAGAGTTGCTAGGAGGCTCAAATGAGACCATGTACAAAAAAACCCCTCTATAAACCCCAAAGCACTACATCAGCACAGGTTATTCTTATCTGGAGGGAAAGAGCATGACTATTCATCCATACACACACCTGCTTCGTGCCTTCGCCCCCAGCCGGTTACCCAGCACTTTTCCCCACTGCGCACTTTCTGGCCCGCGGGAGGGATGCATATTGGCTGAATGAGCTGCTTCAGGGTCTCAGGCCAGGCGACGCTGAGCTGCAGCAAGGCAATGTCGTAGTCGAAGGTCTGGCTGTTATAGTACTCATGGACCACAATTCTTCTTACTGGGGAGACGAACTTGGCATTCCCCTGCACATACATCCCGAGGTGAGCGGTCCATGGCGTGGGGTCTGACAGCCTGGTAGGAAAGCAAGGAGGCACGAAGTCAGTGGCTTAATGAACCGTACATGGTGAAACAGGCACTCCGCAGAGAGACCAGCAAAGGGAGGCCTGACTTTCAGTCCCTGTGGTAGTCACCGGCTCAGTCCACAGACATGGCCAGAAGCACAACTTCTCGGAGCCTCCCTTGTCTCCATACTACACCAGAGATAAAGTAAGGTGCGGGAAGGGTGGTGAATGATAGCTAGGTGCCAGAAAATTCCTCAGCGAGATCCTAAGGGACTGCTGGAAATTTTCTTGCCACTGGTATTTCGCGAACACACAGGTCAAGAATGTTAGTGACTAGAGCTAATGCTATATTCTTCCTAGTGATGATGCTGATGGAGACAGCCAGGGCCAGTAAGGCAGGGGTCTGGGAATCCTTTTGCCAAATTCTAAGGATATGAATACCAAGATAGACTAGAACTCGAAGTGCTATAAGCAGGAATTTAATGAAATTCTTTTTTGCAAACTACCAGAAGCGTTAAAGATCACTGCTCCCACTGCTCAGGCAGGACCATCACAGGGGCCACACTCCCTGTTCGTCCTTCCAGAACTCTATCCCTGACCCCTGTGGCATTGCACAAAGTCACACAGGGTCTTGTGGTCTCCATGTGAGGTGTCCATCTCCACCGGCAGAGCAGCCGTACTCTGGTGTGGTGAAGAGAGTTTGGAAGAAAAATAAGGACAGAGCTCAAAGACTGCGGCCCCTAATTTGCTTAGCTGACATCTCATCGGTGGTACTGGGGACCCGAAAGGGTATTAAAGTTAACATAGTACCAGGAGCAGCTTCATAGCATAAAAGACTAATGGTCACATAAAAGCCCTTTCAGTCATTAACAAGAATCCTGTACTTTTCAGGAAAAGCAAACACTCTAATTGTGTAACTTTGTTGAAATATTCCATCCACTTAAAAAATCTGAATAAGAAATTCATGGTGTTGCTGCATCTAAGATCCAGTAGGTTCCAAATAAGGGTATATTTTAAAATATGTTTTTATTGATTTTTTTTTCTTTTAGAGAGAGAGAAAAAATCAATGTGAGAAACATCAATTGGTTGCTTCCCATAAGCACCCCGACTGGGGATCGAACCCACAACCCAGGTACGTGCCCCGACCAGGAAACAACCAGCAGCCTTTTGGTGCACAGGATGACACTCAACCAACTGAACTGCACCAATCAGGTCAGTAAGGTGACATTTTAAGTGAGGTTATTTTCTAAGCTTTCCTTCTACCCTGAGCTGGAAGAGCGTCTGCCCCATAACAATCTCACTGGTAAAGACAGACAGAGCCCTGTCCATCTTAATGGACATTTCCAAAATCTCCTGCTGTGATACTGTGATTTATAGTAAGAAACATTTATTTGGTCTTCACCCTGTTTCTGGCACATAGAGCTCCTAAAACCCTTAGAATTTCCTAAGCGATGAGAGAGTCAAAGGTGTCTTTTGTTATGTTAATGAGGTGACTTTTGGATCCACCTATGGCGGTAGCTGGTTGCCAGGAGAACCAACCTCATGATAAGAGTACTGAAACATTCAGTGCCACCCCTTGACCTCTGGGCAGGGGAGAGGGGCTGGAGGTTGAGTCCATTACCAAGAGTCAATGATTTAGTCTATAATGAAACCTCCATAAACACCCAAAAGGACCAGGTTCGGAGAGCTTCCTGGCTGGTGAACATGTGGAGAATTGGAGAGAGTGCGCACTCAGAGTGGGCATGAAAGTGCCACGTCCTTTCCCCACACCTTGCTCCGTGAATCTGTTCCATCCAGCTGTTCCTGAATTACATCATTTTATCATAAACTGGTGATCCAGCAATAAATGTTTCTCTGAGTTACATGAACCACTCTAGCAAATTAATAGAACCCAAGGAGAAGGCGGTTGGAACCTTCCCTCTATAGCTGGTTGGTCAGAAGTAAAGGTGACAACCTGGACTTGCCATTGGCACCTGAAATGGGGGAGGGAGAAGTCTTGTAGGACTGAGCCCTTCACCTGTGGGAGTGACACTCTCTCTCGGTAGGTAGTGTTAGAGTTGAGTGGAATTTAGGGCACCCAGCTGGTGTCAGAGAATTGCCTAGTGGAAACCCCCATCACCACACTGGAAACTGGGTGCAGAATTGTTACCCTCCCTCTGAAACGGACCCCCACATTCCAGTCGTCCTCCAATGCCCACTCTTCTCCACATTCTCCACACACTCCCATAGGTTCCCTTCCTCTGACTTGAAAGCCCTATCCTATTTTTTCAGTTTATTGAAAGTCTATCCATTCTTGATGTTCTTTTGTGTTCCTTTATATATATATAGATATAGATATATAATTCCTAGAAGAAATGTTTGGCATACAATTGGTGTCAAAACACTCACAAACTACCAATTAGATTTAGTAAATGCCACCAACTGGGAGCTTCTTCCCACAACACGAAGGTAGAGGTATCATCTGTGGTCTGAGTGTGCCACTTCTAAGTACAGATTGAGATGGCCTACCTGTTTCCATGGAAACAGTGGGCCGCAGAGAGAAGCCACTCCCTGGAGATGACCGAGGCTCCACAGTAGGCAGATCCGATGAAGTGGAGGCTCACTTGCCACGGCCACCCCCCTTCCAGCGTGTCAGTGCCTCCGATGATGCGGTGGAGGGTGGAGGAACTCCGGCTGCAGCCTTTAGGAGAGGAAGGGTCACGTGACTGAAAGGCAGACTTGGAAACAAAATGCAATTATGTTGGGTTCAGTGCTGAGTTTGTGACTGAGTAATCAGGTAAGCAATCTGAAATCTGCTTATCTGGATAGGAAGCAATATGTGGGTCTTTCTGAAACCAGCACCACAAACCACTCCCTCCCTCCTGAAAGCAGGCTATGACACAGTCTCCGTACCATAGTGTGAGGGGACGAGGGGACCTGTTACTAACAGCTGTGTTGACAGGAGCCACAGTCGTGGGGTTTAGGTTGTTAGGTAAAAAGGAAAAGATTAGTTCCAAATGCAACAGAATTAAGAACATCTTTGCAGTTCTTTTGATTTGAGAAAAGCATTTGGGAAAGAATGTGTAAGTCTAAAACTAATGAAAACCTACTAAGAAAAGCTAGTTATCAGAGTAATTCTTTTCCAGTGTAAATAGAACTGATAAGGATGCAGAGTTAACATGTTGCCACCTAGCCAATTAGAGGCCACACAGGTCACAGTAACATATGGCAGGTTACAGTTCTCATACCATAGCCAAAGCAAGAACCAGCACTTAATTTGATCTAGCTTCAAGCATAATTAACAGTCACCCACTGCGTGCCAGCAGGCATTTCTTTTCTCATAGGCTATTTATTTAAGAACTTATCTCTTGATTAGAGTTATTAGAAAGTGAAGTTCATTATAAACATCTGGTATATTAATGCTTGCTATCAAGAAAGAAGATGGGCCCTGCCTAGGTGGCTCAGTTGGTTAGAGCATCATCCCATACACAAAAGGGTTTCGGGTTCGATTCCCCATCAGGGGCACATACCTAGGTTGTGGGTTTGATCCCTGGTTGGGTTTCCTGCAGGTGGCAACTGATCTATGTTTCTCTCTCACATTGATGTTTCTCCCTCTCACTCTCTCTAAAATCAAATATATATATAATGAGGATAGAAGATGGAGGAAGAGTAGAAGAAGAAGAGGAAGGAGGAGGAGGAGGAGATGGAGATGGGGAGTAGGAGGAGGAAGAGGAAGAAGGAGAAGGAGAAGGAGAAGAAGACGAAGAAGAAGAAGAGGAAGAAGGAATCTATTCTAGTGTTTTTAATTCTGAGGAATGATTTCAGAGTCAGTTCACCAATATTCTTCTCTGGGCCTGAGGCAGCCTCTGCCAGGGGGATTACACCAGGAAGGGGTGAAAATGAAAACCTGAAGAGGGAGTAGAAGAAATCAGAAGGAACGTAGCGCTACTCACTGCAGCCCTCTTCGTCGCTTCCATCTGGGCAATCCACAGTCCCATCACATTTTGCGTTTTGTTTCCGAAAGCAAATATCATTGCCACACTTAAAAGTTCTGTTGCTGCATGGAATGCCTAAATATGAACAAAAGAAGAGAGTTTTTCCTAGCCTAAATGGATTTGAGTAAATGACACTGAACTCCGCAAAGGATGGCTTAGGCACAGGTTGGGTAGTTGCTGCTCTGGGAAACACGGCAGAGGGAAATGGAGCACCCCTCCCCCATTAACCTGCCCCTGCACCTCAGCAGAGCCACTGGAAGGTAGGCAGGCAGGTGCACCTGCTGAGAGTCAGTCCAAGGGCCTCGCCTTTCTCCCACTGCAGGGCACTACAAAGCAGTTGGCCTTATCAGTGGCTTTAGGCCATGACGTCTCTCCTAGTACCTTGTTCTCCAAGAAAGTATTTGAGCAAAAATCATTACCATACTCAATCCTTCTATACCGTTGGGGAAGAAAAATGGGCAGACTGTGAATTACAGCGCATTTGCTCACAGCCCTGGCAGTGTGGGTCTCTGCAGGGGCTGTAAAAATACCCTGTCCCATCATAGTTTCCAGCAAGTTCCCTGTATCCGGTCCTCAGTGCCCTTTGGTCTGGAGCAGCAGTAAAAGCAGGTAAACAATGACATCCTCCCAGGATTCACACACACACACTTCACCCCCGTTTAGTGACCAACTGTCCCATTTTGTCTAAGAATGATGATTCCCGGGATATGGGATTTTCAGTACTAAAACTAACACAGTCCTGGGAAAACAGACAAGCTGATGATTCTCATCTGACAGAGGTATTTTGATTGTGATTTAAAGGGGTGTTATAGGAAGACAGCAGTGCCAAGGACCCTTCCTCACTCTGCGTGCAGTTCTGCTCATCCTGGCCGTCCTCGCAGTCCCTGAAGCCATCGCAGACCAGCGGGCCGAGCTGCCTGGCGGAGCTGGCGTTGCAGGCAGGTTTCAGAGGCACTGCAATGAGAACAGACAGACCGCCCGTAAGCCTGAGACATCGGCTGGACTCTAACGACCAGCAGTGCCCCTGTAACGCATGGTGCAAAGGGTTAAGATGACTTGAATAAAATGAAAAGTGTGTTTTCCTCAAAACAGACAAATTCACAGAGAAAAGCAAATGTTGAAACTTGGGTGTAATTCTGAACCCTTTGAGTTTGTCAGATCTGATTTTTTTGCTTTTGTGTAAATGTGTGAAACTCTAGTGGGTTGTTTATTTAATTATAATTAAATGCATCATAAGATTTTTATTTTAAAAGAAAAAATCATAAGCTGTTCATATTTAAATTGAACTTATCTACCTTCCTAAACAAAGTAGGAGTGTTCTGAGATTGGGGATGTCTTATTCTTCTCTGTACCTCAAGTCTCTGACCAAATAGTAGATGCTCATCAAAGATTTGTTAATGAGCCCTGGCCAGGTAGCTCAGTTAGTTGGAGTGTCATCCTGTACACCAAAAGATCACGGGTTCGATTCCTGGTCAGGGCACATACCCGAGTTGCAGGTTTGATTCCTGATAACCAATCAATGTTTCTCTCCCACATCAGTGTTTCTCTCTTTCTCTCTCTCTCCCTTCCTCTCTCTCCAAAATCAATAAAAACATGTCCTCGGGTGAGGAATTAAAAAAAAGGTTTGTTGAATGAATTATGAATGTGAAATCTTAGAGGAAAATAGACATGTAGTCTATTTGTAAGGAAAACTCTCTTTAAAATTGTTTTATCCTGAGATTCATATCCTAAGTTAGAAAATACCAGTGTAGCCTGGCTGGTATGGCTCAGTGGTTGAGTGTTGACCCATACACCAGGAGGTCACTGGTTCAATTCCCGGTCAGGGCACATGCCCAGGTTGTGGGCCTGGTCCCCAGTGGGGGGCATGCAGGAGGTGGCCAATTGATGTTCTCTCTCATTGATGTTTCTTTCTCCCTCTCCCTTCCTCTCTCTCTAAAAATCAATAAAGAAAAAAAAATATTTTTAAAGAAAAAGAAAATACCAGTGTAAATTTATCACAATTTGTTTGGAGTATTTTCAACAATTGCCTTTATACCAATGACAGGCACAGTGTATTAGCAGGTATGATTTCTTAGACATTTCTGGTTTTGTGAAAGTTATTTTTGTTATCTGCTCTCATTTTTCTCAGAGGTATTTCTTGTGAGGGCCAGGGAGAAGACACTGCTGCCCTAAAATAGTTCATTAGGTCTCCAAGAGTACCTAGTTGACTCCTAGGGAATGGCTCTCAAAATGGCATGATGAGAAACAATGATTACCAAAAACAGTCCTTATTAAAGTAACAATAATTACTTTTGTTTGGAGCAAGGAATAATAATATGGTAAAAAAGAAAAGCAACCTCAATTACTATAATGGTCAGTATTTGTTTCCTTAGTAACTAGAAAACCCTATAGATCAGTGGTTCTCAGCCTTCCTAATGCCGTGACCCTTTAATACAGTTCCTCATGTTGTGGTGACCCCCCAACCATAAAATTATCTTCGTTGCTACTTCATAACTGTAATTTTGCTACTGTTATGTCTTAGGCGACCCCTGTGAAAGGGTCGTTCCACCCCCAAAGGGGTCGCGACCCAGAAGTTGGGAACCGCTGCTGTAGATTCAAAGGGTCAATGCAGCATAAATCTAAAAAGTTTTATTCTGTTTTGTCAATTTAGAAAAAGGGGATATAGAGTCAAAGGTTACTTTACATGAGTATAATTTTTTCACAATTAGTTATATAAACCACAATATTTCTCCAAGAATATTAATAAGATTAGATAGCTTCACCATTGCAATTATTTGAATTAAACTCTGGGTCGTTGAAGAAAGTGTTACCGATGGTGTCATATGATCCGGTGAACTGTCATCACCATATTGCTCTCTGAAACTGGAGATACATTCAGAAATGGTGTGTGAAGAGCAATGGAAAACCAACAGCAATTGTCTGCCCCAAATAGGAATATCCAATACCCCACCCCTTAATCTTCACCAATGTGATGCCCGTGCAAGCTATACAGGTAAAAAATGATAACAATTCTTTCATTTGCAACACCTGTGCTCCATAAATGAGCAGATTCTGAGATTCTCTCTAGCTGAAAGAACAGTGCTTTAAAACTGAATTGTTGTAAAATAAATACATAAATAAATGAAATTGTTGTATTTAAGATTGTGGTTGACTAAATTATTAGCCACAGATCATCACTTCCTGTGGTATATGATGCACCCCCACCCTTGCCATGACTCCACACTGCAGAATAAATCTCCCTGTCCCTTGGCTATTGCCTTAGCTGTCTGACTTGCTTTCACTGACGGAATATGACACAAGGGATGGTGTGCCAGTTCCAAGCCCACGACTTAAGAGGAACCATGTGACTTTGCTGACCCCTCCTTTGCTTCTGGCTCTGCCTGGCTAGCCCTCTGGGTCAATGAGGAAAAGAGCCATAGAAATAGTCCTGACCCCAGCCTGGGAAGAATCAAACTCAGGAGGACCCACTGCTTGAAGCAGATTCACACAATGAGCCCAGCCTAGATTAGTCGTGAACCAGAATGAATGACGGTTGTAAACCTCTGAGTTTGGGGGTCATTAGTTACGCAGCAGTAGATAATAGCTATGAAGACCCAGGATGTGCACCAGGAGAAACAATGCCCCTGACAAGTTATTTATTCATAAGAAAATCATAGTAAAAGCTTCATTACCCACCACAGAAAAGTTCATCACTTTCGTCAAAGCAGTCATTAACGCCATCACACCGCTGGGCCTGAGGGACACACAGGCCAGAGGAGCATCTAAAAGATCCAACAGGACAGGCTGCAGAAAATAAGAAATAGGAAATCTCGTGTGGGTCCCTAAAAGTCACACACGGCCAGATTAATAAAGAAATGTGAAGTGTTAAGTGATTAAGGAGTTGACCGTGTAGCAGTAGTAATTACATAATTTCTTCATCAAATCTAGGTTACAGGTAGTAATTAAAAAAAAAAAAGAAGCCAAATTTAGGAGAGCAAAGAAAGCAATTCACTGGCAACTCTGAGTCAACACATGTACAGTCAAACTTCTACCACCTGTATCCTTGACTCTGCTCCCTGGCTTTATCATAGACTGAAGAAAGTGAAAGCTGGAGAGTACCTTGGAGAGTCCAGCATTCTCAGTGTGCAGTCTTCAGACACGCCCCAAGGCATTATAAATGGCCTCTGGGGTCTGAATGCTCTACGACCCGATGCATTATTCTGAGGAGTCTGTGCCTTTAGTTATATTTTCAAGTAATCTCTGTCTCAAAATATATGAGTAACCACAGATCTTAGAAAGTTGGACTTAGAGCCCAGTTGGTGTAGCTCAGCGGTTGAGCATCGACCCATGGACCAAGGGGTCGCCGGTTCAATTCCTGGTCAGGACTCCTGACTCCTCCCCAGTTCATCATTTTTTTCACTTCAACTAGGCTGCAAGTTAAGATTCTATTCCTGGTAGTGAATCATGAATCTTCGCTGATAGTTACATAAAATAGAAAGAATAAATTCCTTGTCCCTGTTATGGTCTGAATATTTGTGACCCTTCCCCAAATTCATATGTTGAAATCCTAATGCCCAATGTGATAGTATTAGGAGGTGGTGCCTTGGGAGGTGATTAGGTCATGAGGGCAAAGTCCTCATGAATGAGATTAGGGTTCTTATAAAAGAGGCCCCACAGAGCTTTCTAGCCCTTTCCACCATGAGAGCGTATAAGGAGAAGCCTGCAATGCAGAAAAGGGCCCTCACCTGACCATAGCACCCTGATCTTGGACTCCCAGCCTCAAGAACTATGAGAAATAAATTTCTGTTCCTTACAAGCTGCCCAGTCTGTGGTATTTTGGTTATAGCAGCCTGAATGGACACTCCCTGGTGCAAGCAGTTGGGGAAAGTACGTGGTCAGGCCACCATGATCTTCATGGCACACAGTGGAGAGGATCAGTTCCTGGAAAATCAGATGGCTTACTATGTACCTGTGTCCTTGCTGGAATGCTAATATTCTCATATCCAGAAGCGTACTATTTTAAATCCAGAAACAGGTATATTGGGGATTAGCAGAAAAAGGAGGTGGTCTAAAGGAGCTTTCTCTCAAGTCTTATCCTCATGGAGTCCTAAGTGGTTGACCCTGACTTTTCCCCTTTAAAATGTCAAGAATTTCCTGAGCAAGTCAGTATCTACTCTCTCCAGCTCTAACGACTTTCCTCAGACATTGCTTTTTCTATTGACCGCTTCCTGGTCACTGGTCCAGCAGTTCTCAGTGAGATGTTTGACATTCTGAGGACTGGTAGCTGGGCTCTCCTTGACCGACCAGCTCTCCCTACATATCAGAGACCAAAGTGAGTCACAACTGTTGGTCTCCAATCTACCAAATGTCGATGTACACATCATATTTACAAAAAATTATGCCTAGCAAGAACAAATGAAGAAATGGCTTGTTCTATATTTTAGGAGTAATGTGAGATGTTACTTTTCAAATATTTTTATAAATCAATAATAAACAATTGCATTAGTTCTTTATAAATTAAACTAGAGCAGTGATAAATATGTAACTTTGTATATTATTTATTATATATTTAGTTTACATTATATATTAATTTATGTAGTATTGATTATAAAAATAAAAAATATAATAGAAAAGAGCAGGAAAAAAGCAGATTTCATTTCTTTAAATTCTCCACGTTTCGAGTTTTAAAGCATTAATCTCCTTTTGCCAATGTATTAAGTTTCCTGAGGAGCTGACCCCAGGCTTACGTTGGCTGATGTTGTAACTGCCGTATTCCACCAGCAGTGGCTTGTCTGAGAGCCTTGAACTGCACTGAAGCTGAATGTGAACGAGGGCGCTGGGCACACGGAAAATAGTCTGGTGATCCATGTAGGAGCCACAGTACCTGAGGAGACGAGGATCAAAGACAAGTGTCTGAGGGTCTTTCAATTGCATTTCCATCGATAGTAAATTCACTAATGCTTTGGCTATTTTGGATTCATAAGCATTTCTGTGGGGGGTACAGCTAATAGTTATCCTTTCTTAGCTAAGAATCTGTGACTGAGTAACGTCTGCCCCCTAGATTTTCTCCTCTGCTAAATAAAACAAGAGCAGTACTATCGACTATCTGTTGCCTCCCCCCTTGCTTTCCTCAACAACACTTATAATCAGAAGAAATAATGGGTTTCATTCTCCTAGACCCCACTCTTTTTCCATGTAAATCACTATGTAATATTGCCTGCTTTTGTCTACAAACCTCTCTATAGAGTGAAGTGGAATATATGAGCTCAGGTTGCAAATATACAAAGAATTCCAGCAACTCTTAAAACAAAAGAGAACAGTATTATTTCAAACTAATTTGAAATTTGATGCACACTTCAGAGCTTGTACTTAGCAAATTTTCAGAATAGTAATGTCCACCTACAATATTTTTCTATCTCGGGGTTTTTTGTTGTTTTTTTTTTCACTTGTCATTCCCTAATAGAAAATGTCCCTCTTGTTAGTAATTCTTATTATATGGGCACTGTGCTTAGTGAAACATGAAGTCTTATTACACAGGAGCTCATGATAGGGGTCTGCCCTGTGTAGGTAAAGCTCTTCTCAGGGTGAAACCTGTAAGGTCTCAAGGCTTGAGGGGGAATGTCCTCCACTGGACTCTGTGACTGTCAATTACTGCAGGTCCCCAAAGCACTAGGGAAGCACTTGTGTTCCAGGATCAGACACTCGCATTTAGTGGGAGGGACATAGAGGTAACCTATGATTTCAACATTGGAAGGAGGAAAGCATTCAGTGTATTTCAGGAAGGATCTTTTGCAATTGGCTGAAGTTCAGGACTTGATGGATTAATAAACCAGCTCCTGGGAAAAGAGGAAGAGATAACAGCTGCAGGTGGCCAGCTGGCCAAGTGGAAGCCAGTGTCTGGGAAGCACCTAAAAGCCAAGTCAAGCTTTTGAGGCCAGAGCCTACTCTAGTTGGTCATCTTGGGATCAGAATACAAACATATGTGGAATCTAAAGAACAAAATAAACGAACAAACAAAATAGAAACAGATTCATAGATACAGAAAACAGACTGAGAGGAGGGATGGTGGGGGGGCTGAGTGAAAAAGGTGAAGGGATTAAGAAGTACAAGTTGGTAGTTACAAAATAGTCATGGGGATGTAAAGTACAGCATAGGGAACATAGTCAATAATATTGTAATAACTAAGTATGGTGAGTACTTGAAATACTGGGGGGAACACTTTGCAAAGTATATGACTGTCTAACCACTATGGTATACACCTGAAATTAGTTCAAAATAACATTGAATGTCAACTGTAATTGAAAAATTAAAAATTTTTAAAAAGAATGTAAACTGTGATCTGAAAACATGATGATTGTTATCTGTGTCTTACAGTGATTTTATTCATGTTCTCTATTAACATTTACTAGAGTTTTCTTGCAAAGAAGAGCCTCACTCAAACGTTCAGGAGGAGTCAGGAGGAAAAAGATCTTTGAATCCATGCTCGGACTGAAGTTTAGAGAGAAACAGTTGATAATGGGTCATGTCGGTGGCTAATGGAAAAAAAGTTTTAAAAGTGAAAGATTGGAGCAACTCAGCAAGATTTAGTTTACATGTACAGGCATATAACAGGTAAGAAAACTGAGCTGTAAAGAGGTGAAGTAATTTGTTCAAGTTCAAATGGCAAGTAAGTAGAAGCAAGATTTGGACACAATTCTGCCTGACACTAAAACCTAGCATTTTCTAGCACACCAACAGTCTTCCCCTCGGGAGCTTTCCTCTTTGTAGGAAGGCCTTCCATTTTTTCAGGGTTCATCTGCATTCAGGCTGCCCTGAGCATATACACCCCATCCCCATGTGCTCTCAACTCAAGATCACTAGGCTTTCTGGTGTCAGAATTACCTTTTCCTCCTCCCCCATGACAAAGCCAACACCCTCAGGCTAACCTCAGCAAGCTGTCAGAAATTAGTACAGCCGGAGCCTTTTCTTTTTAGATGAGAAGGATTGATAATGGGAAGGGCTGGTATTTTCAATCCCAAGGGTTCAGCTAGCATCAAGAGAATCTGATAGGACTTTAGTCAGCCCATAGGACAAAGTGAAGAGCTGGCCCTGCAGGGAAAATATTTAGGGCAGAAGGCTTTCCTGGTAATGTTTGGAAGGAGTCTCTGCTCATGCTTTAGCAGCACCATATCTGAGTTAGGCTAACCTTACTTCTGGGTAAGGCCTTTCATCAGATTCCACACGTATGGAAATCGAGGGTGGTAGGGATTGCTACTTGGTGTGTGTCGGGGGAGAACCTTATTTTCAAAACACAGCTCTATTTTAGGCATACAACTTTGCAAAAGATTTCTAAGGATTTGTTTTACAGAACTCTAATTAGAATACTAAAATGCAGTATCCTTAAATCCTTGGGACACATTCAGTAGTATTTATCCATTCAATGTCATTTCCAAAGCAGTCTTATGAATCATAATAATAGCTAATGGTTTTTTGGGGATTTATAATATACATTATTTCATTGAATGTTTACAAAAAAACAAACCCACTTTATTAACTAGGAATTATTATCTCATTTTACAGACGGAAGATCAAAGAGGTTAAATAATGTGGCCTATCCCTGGTTGGTTTGGGTCAGTGATTAGCGCGTCGGCCCTCAGACCAAAGAGTCTCAGGTTCGATTCCAGTCGGGGCAAATACCTTGGTTGCGGTTCGGTCCCGGCCCTGGTCGGGGTCATGCAGGAGGCAACCAATCGATGTGTCTCTCTCACATCGATGTTTCTCTCTCTCTCTCTCTCTCTCTCTCTCTCTCTCTCTCTCTCTCTCTCCCACTATGTCTGAAAATAAATGGAAAAATATCCTCAGTGAGGATTTAAATAATAATAATAATGTGTCCTAGTTAATGTAGCTACTAAATGACAGAGCTGGAATTTGAACCTAGGTATTCTGCTTCTGATATAATGGACCCTTGATTCAAAGATACTACCAAAGGAGTACAAGGCACATCTTAATAATGGATCCAAGAATGCTTTTAAACCAGATAAAATCTATTCCAATGACGACAGGGCCAATGACTATTTCCCAAGTAATCTAAGAGTCTCAAGGAAATGAAAGGTGGTTATTCAGGAAAACCTTTCAGAAAGGAAAGGTTTCATTCATGGAATAATGATGAACAAAGAATTAGCAAGCAAATTCCTCAGGCTGACTTCACAAGGATTCTTATCTCAAAGTAAACAGAGAAGCTGTTCTGCTGCCAAGATAGGGTGTCCTGTATTTTTTAATACAAGACCTATTATAACTTTAAGAGCTAATAAACAATATCAACAACTCAAGGACAAACTAAAGGTGAGAATGAAGACCTACTAAATTGATTCGGGAAACCCAGGCACCTAGATGTCTCTCAGCCTCTCTCTGTCCCAGCCTCAGGATATAACCAGGCCAATTGCTCCTCTCCTACTGCACAAAATAGGCTAATGGTTTCTCACTTTTATACCACCAGGACTCCTTTTATTATTTTCCTCCTTGACTCCGTGGTTTGAAAGACTTTATCTGTCAAACTATTTTTGTAAAGTATAGTGTGCACATCCACAGCCCAGCAGCATAGAGCAAGGACTTAGGAGCCATAAAACATGGGTTTGGCCTAGGCCAAGTGGCTCAGTTGGATGGAATGTCATCCCATACACCAAAAGGTTGCAAGTTCTATTCCCAGTCAGAGCACATACTAAGATGGCAGGTTCAGTCCTGGTCATGGCACATATGGGAGACAACTGATTGATGTTTCTCTCTCTCTCTTTCCCCCTTCCTCTCTCTCTAAAAAAATTCAGTCCTTAGGTGAAGACTGAAAAAAAACAAAACATGGATTTGAATCCTGCCTTAATCACTTATGAGCTGAGTGACTTTCAGCAAGTTATTTAATTCCTGTATTCCTCAGTTTCCCTAACTGTAAATACTAAAGTATAAACTCTTTGGGGACAAGAAACCCAAGGCTTTGAACCTCTGAGCAAGGCCTTTCATGATATTCCTCACATATGGAAACCACTTACATGTGCTCATTAATCTCCCACCATCCGTGGTCACAGCCTTTCGCACTCTTCTTGGTTATTGAGTAGTTATGGAATTTCAGTGCTATGCCAAGAGTTGATAGGGGAGTCTGTGGAAAACAAGCATAAGAAAAATTATTCAAGTGAAGGATGTTTCAGGGTAAGATTTTCTTACTCAGAACCCATTCCCTTGGCTTCCTGTCTTAAGGGCCCTGTTCTTTATGCCCTGTGGCCTGTGCTGGGGCAGACAGCTAACCCTGAGCAAACTCAGATGAGGAGGAGGGCATGATCCAGGGGAAAGTGGACAGCCCAGTGTTCAGGGAGCAGCTTTCAGGCCCGAGTTCCAGTGAACTAAGTGATATTAGATCATGCCTAGGTTTCAGTTTCTGCCTATTAAATGAACTTAACTCTGAAAACACCCACTTATTAATGAGTGTACACATCTTTCGATGATAATAATGACACAGTTTATTTAAAGCCCTATTCAAATTCTTTAGATAAAGGAGAAATGAATCAGCATCCTCTTCACATAAAACCTGGTTTTTCCTAAAGGCAATTAATGACTCACCCCTAGGTCTTCTCAAAAGAGACCACACAAGGGAAGGAGCTGCCTATATAGGATAAGTACATATGAGTGTGTCTGATATGCCACAATTCTAGTTTTAATTTTCATTTTGAACCAAGAATTATTTGAGACTTCTTTCATTTCCAAAGTGTAGAATTTTGGTTCACCCATTTTCAAGTTCTTTAATTCTATCTTAATTAGATAAAAGATAATTTATTGCCTATACAGCTTTTAATGTTTTAATTTATTAAGGATTATTGTGATCAAATTTATGAATTCTCTAAGGTCATTTAAAAAATAAGGTAATTTCTCTCTCTCTCTGTCTCGTGTGTGTGTGTAATATCCTCATTATCTGTATCTTGTAATATGCTTCTTAACCTTATTTATCATCTCCCACTATCTCTATTATGAACCAAAATAAAGGATTAAAATCTCTTATTTAAGTATTGTTTATTTCTCTTTGTATGTCCTATAGGTTTTGATTTAGAAGTATTAATGCT
The DNA here is from genome assembly GCA_030848825.1 of Tadarida brasiliensis. Classification (NCBI taxonomy): domain Eukaryota; kingdom Metazoa; phylum Chordata; class Mammalia; order Chiroptera; family Molossidae; genus Tadarida; species Tadarida brasiliensis. The sequence goes on from CM061260.1 coordinate 70,683,498, forward strand.
AGTCCTTTGGTGCATAAACAGCTGTCATAATTATATCTTCACTGTGGAGTGCCCTCCTTGCCATCCCAGATTGCCTTCCTTTCCCACTGAAGGCTGTTTTCGCACTGCCTGGCACTAAGGCTGTGTTCCCTGCTTTCTTTTTGTTTACATAGCCTAGTATGATATTGCTCATCCATTTATTTTCAGCTTTATTAAATCACGTTTTTATTCATTTTGTCTTTTGAAAACAACATATTGTACAGTTAAGTTTGTAGTAATACTTTGTGATTCAATCCTAGTCTCTATTTTTTTGTTGCATTGAGATATATTGACATAAACATTATATGAGTTTCAGGTGTACAACATAATGATTTGATATTTGTATATACTGCAAAATGCTGACAGTAAGTCTAGTTAAAATCCATCACCATACAGTTAAAAACTTTTTATTCTGATGAGAACTTTTAAGATCTACTCTCTTAGCAGCTTGCAAATATACAATACAGTATTATTAACTATAGTTAATAATATTAACTATATTATTATTACCTATAGTCACCATGCTGTACATTATATCCCTATGAATTATTTATTTTATAACTGGAAGTTTGTACTTTTTGACGACCTCCATCCATTTTGCCCAACCCCCAACTCTAGCAACCACCAATCTCTTCTCTATAGCTGTGAGTTATTTTTTTTTTTTAGATTTCACAAATAAGTGAGATCACAAGGTATTTGTCCTTCTCTGTCTTTCCCTCTTCCCTCCCCAATACCTCTTTTCATCTTCTCTTCCCCTCACTCTCTCCAGCCTCAGCTGTTCCCTTTGCCTGTAATGCTCCTACCTAGGTATATACCACAAGGTTAGTTCCCTCTTGTCTTTCAGATTTGATTTCTGTGCAAATGTTCCCTTGTCAGTGAGGCTTTCCCTGACCATCTTATTTAACATAACAAGTCCTTGACTTCCTCCCCTTCATGCAAACCACCACTCACTCAGCTCCAGAGCCCCCTCCTGCAGTAGAGCTCTCCTCGCACTGTGCCACCATGTGGCAGACTACACCTATTTCAGTTACTCGTTTGTCATCTGCTACCCCTATTGTATGGCAAACTCCGTGAGAACAGAGCTTTTGTGTGTGTGTCTGATCTTATGGATTCCAGAGTGTAGAATCCTGCCTGACATGTAGTTGGCATTCAATAATGACGTGTTGAATGAATGCAAACTGTATGCAGTGTGTGGCTTACATCGAATTGCTATGTCACACAATAATGATTTTTATTTTATTTTTTTAATGTTTTTTTTTCTTTATTGATTTTAGAGAGAGGAAGGGAGAGGGAGAGAGAGATAGAAACATCAACATCGATGAGCGAGAACATCGATTGGCCACCTCCTGCATGCCCCTCACTGGGGATCGGCCCACAACCTGGGCATGTGCCCTGACCAGGAATCAAACTGGCGACCTCTTGATGCATGGGTCGATGTTCAACCACTGAGCCACACCGGCCGGGACAATAATGATTTTATAAGTATATACTGAAAGAGCAAAGCTGACATCTTGCCCTATCTCCCGCCATATGATACTACAGTTGAAGAAAGAAAAATAGTTTACAGACTAAGACTTAAAAAAAAAAAGCGGGAACACCCTGTCTAGCACCAGTGGGGCATGTGTATATTTCATATATATTTGCATTCTGTTTGCTTATACAACTGAAATATATATTACTTAATCCAACTTATTATTTCTTTATTATTCCTATTATAATGCTGATGATGAAGTGATTGAAAATTAATAAATGAGCTACCAAAATAAAATAATAAATTCTTTGATCCCATAATAATGTCTTTACATTTAAAAAAATTTTTTTCTTTCTTTATTTTTAGAGAGAGGGAGAGGGAGAGAGAGATAGAAACATCAATGAGAGAGAACATTGATTGGCTGCCTCCTGCATGCCCCTCACTGGGGGTTTGGCCCACAACCTGGGCATGTGTCCTGACCGGGAATCGAACCGGCGACCTCTTGGTGCATGGGTCAGTGCTCAACCACTGAGCCACATTAGCTGGGCTGTCTTTGCATTTTTAATACAAACAAAATAATAAATTGGAAAAATAAGTCCCAGTCATCAAAGGGCAGTTAATTTGTGGGCAGAGGGTTGAAATTGCAAAAACTGACATGTTTTAGATAATGTATTTAAAAAATGTTTAAATGTTATAAAATTAACTAATACTTTTTAATTTAAAAATAAAGGTAATTTAATTAAAATAAATTGCTATTAAAAATAGGATAAACATATTTTTTAAGATAATGGTAAAACTAGAATACCTGAAATTTCCATGTACACTTGCATTTCGGAGGATAGTAGCTTGGGTAATATGGACTTGAAATTTTCCCTTCAAAGCCAGTGATTTCTTTGACCAACACTGTGTTTTCACACTCTGAAAAAAAAAAAAAAAATCCAGTAACACACAATGATTTGCAGTTGTGAGATTATGGGAAATACACTGCTTATATTTCTTTTACTATAAAGGCACAATTTCTTAATCAACAAGCATATATATATTTTTGGAATTTAAACTAATTTTTTAAAAAAGAAAATAGTACCCTGCATATATATAGCTAAGCTATCTGTTCAAATTCTATATTTGTTTTCAAATAATACATTTTGGCTACAGATTTACAGGATACTATTACTTTCTAAAAAACATAGTTTAAATATATTTTTAAAAGCTTCTGAGCTTATTTTGTTCAACTAAGTGTATATTTATTGTTGAAATATACCCAGTTTACATAACATTATTGTGTTTAAATAAGATAATCTAAATGTCTATTCTTACTAATATGGTAACCTTTCTGCTAGAATGTAAGCTTCTTGAGAGTATTGATGTCCATCTATTTTGTTTAATGCTATTTCCCTAACAGTTGGAGTCATTCCTGGCATATAATAGGTGCTCAATAAATATTAAGTGAATAGACAAAGTCCATTACAATATTCCTGGGATACTCACATTTTTAACTTTTGGAGTTAGAGATAATTTTGACCCAACAAAATCTCAAATATCTAGTTCAATTTTGTTCGATGAATCTATTTTACATATGGTTTAGTAATCATTTGAAGCAGAAAAACTATCAAAATAAGCCAATGCCCTAAAATGTAGATGAAACTATAGCTATCACCATCTACTTAAGCCAAATCATCTTCCCTCCTCGTCCTTATCTCCTATTCTGATCCCTTTGGCTTTATTGATTCTCATAAAGAAGTTACCAGGACGTGACCTGCAGGATCTGATCAATTGCAACGAATATTACAGAGAGACTAGTTTCTTTTTGTTTTGCTTTACTTCACTAACCCAAGTCAAAAAGAGAAGAATGAGGGGGAATCATTTTTGCTCACTGTTACTTAGTAAAGCCCATTAAATCCTCGAGGTGTTTGCTTCACAGACACCTTCTGGGGTGGCATTCACGTGCATGACTGTAAATGAGAAGTCACGAAAGACAGTCTAGTGTGCTAGCTACTGAGCTACTTGCCTATCAGCTCCAAAACGACCGTCTCTGTTCTGCAGCGCTGGGGCTGGGACTCTGCAAACCACTGCCTTTCTTTACTACCTGGTTTCCTGACAGGCTCTGCCAATAGGGGGTGCTAGCGGGCAACCAGAAGGCTGGAGGAGAAAAAAAATCGACTTCTTGCCTGTTATTCCTGGGACTGTCACCCCGAAACACTTCTTCAGCCCTGCAGATAACACTTCACTCCTGTACAGAGTTGAATCCTGTTTGTCCAATGTCCACGTTATTGAATCTCCCTCAAACATACCAGCCTCCACTGTCTGGGCCCCAGGTCCGTGAACACCTGTCTCTGAACTCAGAGACACCAGCACCAGCTGAGCTGCAACCTCCCTCAGAGTGTCATTCCACAAACCCCTCCTCCAAGCTCTATTCCCCCGTTGCTTCCTACGTGTGTGACAGACACGATACCTTACAGTTTTCTTTTTGCCTTTTGAGTTACCTAGTTAACACCTTTACAGTGAGTTAAGTTCTTTACATTAAATTTTCTGCTACAATAACTGATGTGATCTCTCTCTTCTGACTGGACCCTGAGTCAGGGTCCCTGACTTACACAACCAATGTTAAAACACTGTTCTGGGGAAATCAGACAGGACTGTTATAACAAATATTTCTAAGGCTGACTTTTTCATTGGGGAAGACTTACTTTGCTCTGGAATGACCTCGAAATATGCCCGGATTCCTGATAGTCTCCGTACCTGCGGAGACTTGAATGTCACCAACATGAGATTATTTGTAGAAACAAATGACATTAATGTTCTTGTGGGTTCACACATTCTGAAACCAGATAACAAAACAAGAGAACATGAATAACAGGCTATTGAGGAGCGGGCCTCTGTCCAGCACTAATCCCACACATTTCTGGGCCATCCACACATTTCTTGTTAATCCAATTCCAGCCAGGTCTTCATCAACTAGTGGCGACAGGACACAAGAGATGGAGAGGGGCTGACACAGGTACAGAAAACTACCAAAGAATTCTCCTGGATGGCCATCCCTGGACCCTCCTCGAGAGCTAAGAAGATAGAAAGGCAGGTATTTATTGGCTAAGAAAAACTGGACTCAAAACTCAAGTCCATCACCCAACTACCTGAAAAACTCTGGACAATCAAGTAACTAAGACTTCATAAATGCCAGTTGCCCTACTATGAAATAGAAGTAATAATAATGGCATACTCCTCATAGCATTGTGGTGAGGATCAAATGAGATAATAAATAAATATGTCTGGAAGGATGAAATCAATAACAATGATTGAGAACTGGGAGCCAGCGACAATCTTACCGTTCACTGTGTATCTCTACATACTGTATAGATTTTGATATGCACATTTATCCCCAAATTATAAATATACACATAGATACAGAAAACTCTATTGCATACATATGTAAACACTATTAAAAATAAGATAATTCATGCACATTTTTAACACAGTGAGTAACAAATAATAAATTCTTACTAAAGCCCAGCTGTCATTAGGTTAACAAAATACTAAGTACTCATAAAGTAAAAAATTATTAGGATATATATATATATATATATGTAATTACATATATATATATACACATATATACATATATATATATGTAATTACATATATGTAAATGAAAAGAGTTATGCAAAAATATAATGGATATTTGTTCTGGGTAATGGGCTTGTGAAATAGTTGATACTGTTTTCTCTGACCTCACTTTCACAATGAACATTGTGTTATTTTATAATAAGGAAAAACATTTAGTTGTTTTATTAATGTTATGCAATCACCACAGAATATTTATTCTCATACATGATTGAAACAGTATACTTCACTATGATTGCAATAAAAGTAAAATTAAAGAAAAAAATCTGTTCAATTTCAGGAATACTGGCTGAAGGTCCTGCTATGCTGATTTTGACTCTTGTATCCACAGAAGGAAAGTAAACATTGTGTCTGATAGGCTAATACAGAGGGTACTAAATAGGACATGGGTCAGTCATTGACCTCATGAATATACACAGAAATGGTTCACAAAAATCCAAGGGGAGCCCAGATACTACCAAAGAGAGACATTGTAAAAAAAAAAAAATCTTTCCGCCCACAACCAGAGTGCCTGCATACTACCTATACAAGACAGTGCTCCGGATTGGCAAGAGAGAGTCATAAATGGTCAGGGAGTCGGTGACACAGTTGTCGGCTTCGATCTGGACGGACTCTATCGACAGACGGATCAGATAGCCCACGACGGCCACCAGCTTGAAGTGGCACACGAGCCTCCCTGAGGTCGCAGAAATCTCCAGAGGGTAACGAAGAGACAGGTGATCTGCGTACAAGTACTGAGAGCAGCCTTTGTCTGTGGAGACAGCACTTTTGTTTTGTTTTAGTAATGACTTTTCTAGAAATCTTTATAGACGAATAAAGAGCAAAAGAGGTCATGTGGGGGCCACCTGCTGCCTTTGCCAGGCTGGAGTCCATTCCCCTCTCTCCTGATCACAGCACCTAGATTTCACTTTGAGAAACTATCCCTGTCATGTCTATCTATATGGTTTGGCTGGGGTTAAAGTCACCCCCAGGTGCAGAGGGGGGCACATGACGTGGACTGGCCAATCAGAGCCAAAGAAGCTGGTTCAGGAGTGGGCATGTCAGCCAACCCCAGACAATGAGACACGGTCCCAGCACTTCTGCAGGAACTATGAGGAAATACATGTGGGTTTTTTCCACCATGATTACTAAACTGATAAATTAGAAGTTTGGATCTGCAGGTGGCCATTTATGCCGCCACATTGGAAGAATACACTTGATGAAGCCTCAACTGAGGAAAGCAGAGATGCAGAGTCCTAATGGTATTTTATCTTAGAACCTGGCCCAACCGTACCTGAAGTGACCTTCTCCCCACCCCAGGCACGTCCCAATTACATGAGTCAATCAAATTTATTTTGTTCTCAAGCCAGTTTGAGTATATTTCTGTCACTTGTAACTGAAAGAGCATTAACAAATACCATCAGTTGAAAAGGAAAACTACAGCCCCTAAACATACTAATTTGGAGGCAGTGGGTGGGTGGGTTGGTGGGGACACAGGGTGGGGGAAGGGAAGAGACCACATGACATAATTTACCAGATTCTATGGTTGAAGAATAATCTGATCGAAGCCCAGCTGCATTGAAAAAAAACACATAGAAAAGAGATTGTCAGTCTCAGCATTTCCTTTTGTTAGAATTTTACCTAGAAAAAAATATTATCAGTTCTTTAAAAGCAATCCAACATATCTGAGATTTGTTTTAAAGTAATCCGGTGAGGGGAGGGGAGGTTACTTAGGTATTTAGAGATCAAATAGGACAGATATGAGTTGGTAGTTTTTGAAGCTGAGTAAAAGGTACATGAGAGTTCATTATACTATTCTCTTCCCTCTTGTATGGTTGAAGTTATCCACAGTGACACGATTTAAACATTTTTAAAGGTAAAAAGGAAACAACAAATATGATAATAATTAGTCATATTAATTAGTCCTATATCTGAACAGTATATGTGGTACAGAATTCTCATCCATTTGATAATTACGTATCAGCTACCTACTATGTGCCTAGCATATAAATAATTGAAATCAAAAGAAAAAGCTGCATAAATTCGGGGCTACACAATAATTAAACTATTATACTGTCAAGACAAACGATGGCATTTGCATTTGACAAGGTTACATCTCAGGCCATCTGGAGCACTGGGCAATGCTAGGTAACAGGTTCAGTTCGTCTGGATGAGGGAAGAGACAAGATAAACCTGAAAAAAACTTTTCTTCAGCAGGACTTTGGCCCTTGGAGCCTTAGTTTGAATAAACCAAATTAAATACAAGGAGGAGTGCACTTTAATAAATTCAGTTTCATGTATATTTTGTCCCCAAGTCTATTGTCCAATCAATGCATATAACATTCAGCAACTTCCTTTACCAACACAGCTCCCATGTCTTCAACTACCCCTTTTCCACTGGGATGATGGAAGAGAATACTTCATTACAATAGTGACTACACAATGGCAGTGTCAGGAGTGCTGCAGGAAGGACTGCGTAAAGGAGAATTACCCAACAATCACCATTTAGTACCACGGAGTCCATGTCCACGGCCAGACCCTGCAAGCTTCCCACAGAGGTCCGGTTTACGATGCTCGTCTGGATGGAGTCCTTCAAGATGGCAGCCACACAGTCTTCACAGAAGATATGGCCCTTGGCATGTGGCATGACAAACACAATCCAGAAGTGGACAAGGAGGCCACCTTTGTTGTTACTGCTGTAGTGAACAGAGAAAAGTGTTCAGGGATACCTCTTGGAAAGCAGACTTTTACAGGAAGCCAGTGACCCAACTGATAATTTCAAAATAAAGCTAGTGAGCATATCTTTCAACTAAACATAACTTCCTTCTTCAGGAAGTTGTCAATTCCTGTTATGGGGACTGGAAAGGGAAAGCATCATGGTATGTGTATTCTTGTGTTGCTCAAATCCAGAACCATTAGTGTATAGTGGCACCTCCATGGCGAATACACTACTTCCATGGTTATCAATCAGCATTCACTGCTGTTACAAATAGCAAGTTACACTTTTTGATACCTCACAGTATCCAGCCACAGTAATAAATCTGTTTATCCCATTTAATCTTATGAGAAAGGTCCAATTATTATTCCAGTTTTACAAATGAGAAAAGTAAGGCCAGCTAGAACTCAAAACCACACAGCTAGTAAGTAGCAAATCCAGGAATCCACCCCATTTGGGTTTCAGTCTGACCCTGGAGCAGGCACTCCTAAATGCATGAATATTGTCACGATTTATGAAAAAAAAAACAACAACATGATTTATGAAAAAAAAAACAACACATAAGATCATGTTCTATAGTAAATAACTAGGAAAATAGAAATGAAGGGAAGTAAGCAGAGATTGCTCTATTCCAAGACATCCACGCCAAAGGGGATTCTGAATCTCTGCAGATGTACTGGGGGTAGGGGAAGGTGAAATACAGTACAGGGCACACGATTTCTCCTAAAAATTATTTGACCGTGGAATCCTTTCTTTCTCAGAAGATCTCTAGTGATCAGTCTTTTTACTGTACATATTTTGAGAAACACTGATCTGTGTTTTACTTTTGCCCCCACCCAATACAGCAGCCATGTAAATGGCCATTTTGCCCAGTGGCATTAATCCAGGGGTCCTGGACCCCAGCTCTGGGGAGGAGGCAGGCTTTGTTAGATACAGAGAAAAACTAGCATGTCCGCATAGCAAAGAACTGGGTCACTATTGTGCTAAAAGGCAATTAAGCCACACTGCCCCCAAGACGTTGCTTAAGAATGGTAGCATCTTGGGTCTTTCAGGATTTCGAGAGGAATGCGTAGAGATGAACATAGAAATCCCAAAGCAAGAGGCACACCTTACCTGACATCTGCAATGACAGACTGCTTGTAAAATTTGGAGAAGGCAGATGTTGTGTAAACCAGGTTTACCTGAAAAAGAAAAACCGAGGGGTCTGAGGTCTTTCACACTGGCTTCCTCTCACGGTACCCAGCATGCTCTGGGTCCAAGCTCTGATGAACTATCAAGGAGAAAAAACAGGCTTGAACTAAAGGCCTCTAACTCCGAACCCAGACACTATTCCTTGAATTCAAATAAATTCTTACCTCTTGTAGCAGTCTTGGGTTACTTAACTTTCATTCGGCTTTCTCTGAAGAATAACTTGTTACCTTCATTCATTTATTTCTGTCTTTACACACCCTAATCAAGCTTAATTTCTGTATTCTGCCTACTCCAAAGTTAGTGTTCTCCCAAATTAAGAAATCAAACTCTTTTAAGCATATTTTCAAAGTATTTGACCCAACCTCTTTTTTATTAAAGGCATTGAAAAATTATATTCTTAAGGACACATTCCTATATTAGCCACTAGGGGGCGAGTGGTGCCCACAACCAGGACAAACTCCCCCTTCCCAGCTCACCAGTCTCTAGGGAAACGCCTAGCCCTTTTAAAACTCCATTAATTGGATCTCAAAAGAGAGCTATTGCAATCAATTTACCTTCTTTGCCCCTACTTAGCATTCTAAACCCAAACAGACTCATCTTTCAAATCTTCTCTTGAATTCCCCTTTCTACACAGTAGCTAAAATCACCCACCTAATTGCCCAGGGGAAAAAAATCACCTTAGAAATAATGTAGCATAGTGGGAAAGAAAATATGAGCTGTGGAGTTTAAATTCACTACGCAACACAGAACACATTACCTATACCTTCCTGGCCTCCATTGTGTTTTTCTTCCCCCAACCCCTTCTTCCTTCCTTCCTTCCTTCCTTCCTTCCTTCCTTCCTTCCTTCCTTCCTTCCTTCCTTCCTTTTAATATACATCAGTTTTTCCTCAAATTATCCCAAAGAGGTAGGCATTTTGACCACCAGATTACAGATAAGAGAGGAAAGAAGGAAGGAAGGAAGGAAGGAAGGAAGGAAGGAAGGAAGGAAGGAAGGAAGGAAGGAAGGAAGGAAGAAAGAAAGAAAAAGAAAGAAAGAAAGAAAGAATCAACCCTATCAAATAAGCAGTTCTATCTTACAGCCAACAGGAGCTAAATCCTACATTTCCCTGGCTGCTTCCTTTGCCCACCCTGCCACAGTGACACCTGTGACCACTTCAGCCCCACCCCTCACCCCCTCACCCCACCCTGCCCAGCCTCTCACCACCACCCCATGCCTCACCACTTGCTGTACAGTTCGTGCCACTGACAGAAATTCCCTGGATTCCTTCTGCCGGTATTCGGGAAGAAACTCAATGTTGGTGATGCGAAACATCCCGACAAAGTAAAAAGCATCTTTGCTTTCTGTCTTGCCTGTAAGACAGGGAAAAGGTAGGTAGGGGCATTCCCATACGTGTGGTAATGAGGCATTGTCTGATCGACGCCATGGTCAGGCTCCTGGAATGATTTTATTTTAGGCAACTCCATATCTCACTGGGTCGCAGCTTGGGGAACTCCGAATGTAGTTGATAACATCTCTTCCATCAGCAGTAAATCACCACATCCCTTAGGATACTCTAGTCTCTCTATCAGCTTCTGACAAATACTTAAGAACAAGATCAAAAGGTAAAAATACACCTCTTAGTCTTTATACATGTCATAAAGTCACTAAGGGGCCAAAAAGAATATATACAATGTTTATCAAGCCCAAGTCCGTGGTAGGTAAGGAGGTAAGAAATGTATACCGTCAAGTTCTGAGCAGAAGAGGGAAAGGCCCCCAGTGGACCTTCCCTGAGCCCCTGGGCGCTCACCCTCTCTCTGATTTGCATGGTTGGCGAGCAGGCTGCTGGGCCTCAGTTCTGTGCTGTGGGGAGCGAGCTCATCCTTCTGATGAGCCCCACAGTGTGGTCCTCAGCCCACGCAGGTCACTTTTGCTCAAATGCTTTGCCTAGGAGGACCATGGCTTTGGGCATGAGGCCTGCCCAGAAACAGGCAAAGACATCACTGTGTCTGAGTTGCCTTCAGACAGCTGGCAAAGACACTGCTGCTGTTTGAGAATAGCTTGGGACAGGAGGGCTCTCTTTTCTGCCTTTTCTTTTTGTTACCAAGGACTTGGTGCTATGTGGCACCAGCCCCCAGGCTCCCACGTCAGTGGTAATGTCTTTCCTGTGGCGCCAGCCCCACTGTATCATAACCTCTGTCAGGGTGTTTGTCCTTCTAGAAGAACAGAACTTTCTTTTTGTTCCTCAACCCCTAACACAGAGTAGCCAGTTCCTGACTTAGCTTTGAAGCCCGATAAATGCTTGTGGGAAGGAAGGGAGAGAAGAAGGGGGATGGAGGAAGAGCACATGGAAATGCCAAGTAAGTGATGGCGAAATTAAAAAGCTGGCACATGAGTATTACGCTAACTGAAATAAGTCAGATGAAAAAAAAGATCAAGAACCATATGATTTCACTCATGTATGGGATATAAAACAAAAAGCAACAAATGAACAAACAGACAAATAAATTCATAGATGTAGACAATAATATGGTGGTTACCAGAGGAGAAGGGGTAGAAGAAGGATGAAAAGGGTGAAGGGGGTCAAATATATGATGATGGAAAGAGACTAGACCTTGGGTGGTACACACAGTGGAATATGAAGGTGATATATTATAGAATTGTACATCTGAAACATATAATGTTATTAACAAATGTTACCTCAATAAATTTAATTTTTATAAAAGGTACAACCTGTGTGAGTGATGAGAAGCAGCCCCCCTTGTATGACCCACCCAGGGTCCCATTGTTCCAAGCAGTGTAGTGAGGTGGTGGAGACGGGAGGAGGGGCACAGGGTGAGGGGCAAGAGGCCTGAGCTTCTGTCCTAGGTTTGTTCTTTCAAGTTAAGTGGCTTTGGATGGAACACCTTGCTTCACTAGGCCTCTCCTGTAAAACGAAGGTTGTTTTGTTGCTGATTTTGAGAAGGCAAGCCTTCTGCAGACAACCCCCTTAGACAGTGCAGAGACCCTGCCCCTGGCTTTTGTAATCCCCTTACATTCACCAATCAACCACCTAGAGTACAGCGGAACTAGAAAGTCCCCAAATACCCGGAAGCTTGTCATGTATAAAAGGCGCTGGAACCCAGGCTCGGGGCTCAGCCTTTGGAGGTGACTCCGCTGGGCCAGCACCGGTGAGCATTAAACAGTCCTTTTCTAATCCTCCAAGTGCGTGCAGTCTGTCTCTTCCCGCCGACCAAATTTCTGCCACAACAATTTTACCAGGGAAGTGTTTCTCTCTTTTTTTTTTTCCTTGCAGACTTTTTAAAATTTGAATGAGAGCTGTGACTTCCACCTAGAAGCTCACACATCCTTCTGGCATCAGCAAATACTCGAGAGGAAGCATACAACAATGTAAGGGAAATCAATCTGGCCTTGAACCGATTACATTTACCTAACTCTTTAGCTCAGTCCAACACACAAGACCCTGCTTGGTCTCCCTCGTTTTCAAGGCTACCCTCCATGCCCAAATTTCATGTATCGGAAATAACCTCTGCTGTTGGTTGAACAGTGCTTGCTGTCCACACCAGTTTCCCTTGGCTCATACTGGTCTGTCTTCCTGACAGGATCTTCTCTGACTTTAACATAGCCAACAAACTACTTCTACACAATGATCTTCCAAAACTTTATACAAAAATTCTAGGGCAATGCAAAGGTATCAGTGGAGGGCCAAAAGTGAACCTACAGCAAATAAGTTGGTTTGTTCTGGGTTGGGGTTGTGTGTCTTTCGTGTTTGACTTCATCGTCCATTGACTTGATTTCCCCCCAACTAGTCTGTAAGGACAGAGATTTTTCCTGTCTACCACTCTGTCCCCAGCCCTATCACAGAGCCCAGTTCATAGTGGGGACTCCAAGATGTGTCAAATGAATTTTCAGAAACCAATTCATGAAGCCTTCTGTGGACTCTATCCCTGGGCAGGTTGGATACCTCTCTTCTGCAATTATAAAGTGATTGCTTAAACAAACAAAAAAAAACAACAAATAAATAAATAAATAAACTCACACCTCCTTCCAGCACGGAGCTGTGGGTTTTTTGAAAGTGGAAAATCTATCTGTGAGATTTCTGAGATACATCTTGGTATGCCTAATACCTTGCAGTTGTGTCACATAAATTATAGGTGACCGGAACTGTTCAAGAAAATATTCATTCATTCTTTGCCTGTAAGTCTTGCTGCGAAGCCAAATTGTAATATCCTTGATAGAACACATATCTTGATCCAACACATTAAGATTCATAGAGTGGGAAGTCTGGCAAAGTCAACAAGGGCTGCAGTTGCTGCACTGCATGGGTTGGTATTCTCTAAGGAGAACTTAGTTATGACTCCTTTCCTATCAATCAGATCGACAAAAGCATATAAACAGAGGAGAGAAAGGCTCATGGATACAATGAAGCTCAGAGAACTAGACTATAAGGTTGCCTAGAAACAGGCAGTGGGTGGGATGAGGAAATGAAACAGCTTAGCATTCCATTCATTTTTAAAGCTAAAAATGGATTCCATTTCTGAGCTAGTCAAAATTTGCTCCTGAGCATCCTCCTCAGCTCTTTCCTGCTCCTCTTGCCCGCCTATGGGAAGAAAACAATAGTAGAAAAAGAAGAAAGGAGAGAGACAATTATGGTTTCTTCCTCCAAAAACCCCAAGAGTTTCAGAAATGGTTATTAGTCTGAGAAATAGGAAAACTCTATCAGAGGGTAGATTGGGCCTGTGTTTTCCCACTGACCTCGCAGGGTAAGCCTTAACCCCAGTGGAAGGTGGACTTTAACTCACTGATGTAGAGCCAGAGAAGGGTCCAGGCTGTGACTGCCAGGATGAATAAAAACACTGTGAAGAGAATGATTTTATTCTGGACGTTCCAAAAGGGAGCTTTCTTCTTGGGCTGCTTCTTGAGTTTGGCTTTGTTGATGGGTTTTCTTGGTGGTCTTCTCCCTGGTCTCCCTGGCAACTTCCCTGGGGCACTGACCACCTGAACTGAGATATTGGATATCTTCAAAAAAGAAAAGAAAAGAAAAGAAAGATGTATTATCAATTAGAAGTAGTCGGGAGCTTAAATGGAATTTCTCAGTAAAGAGAATCTTGGTGCTAAAAGGCCTAAGTACATCAATCAAGCAATTTACATGAGCGTAATAAATTGACTTGCATTGAATTACACAACGAAGATCAGAAAAAACAGACATTGTATGACCTTTAGTGAAATGGTTTCCAGGTCTTCTTCCCAACTCCCCAATTTGGTTAAACAGATGCTACAGGGGGTAATATTTCATGGCGTGTAGACGAGAGGCCCTGAAGGTCAGGAGGTTAGGATTCTATGTAGGTCGGTTCCTGTGTACATAGCCAAGGGTGTGTGTGTGTGTGTGTGTGTGTGTGTGTGTGTGTGTTTAAAATGTTTGTATTACATAGCTTTTCTCCCACAACCAATTTCTTCTGGGCTGAAACAGGACTGAAAATAAGAATATAAGTTCCTTGGAGAAATATTGATTTCCTAATTATGGCATCAGGACTGGGCGTAGGAGGAAGGGGTGAAGGCGCTGTGCTGTGTGGAGGCTGTGTGTGGGCGACGATCAGAGTGTCACCACCGTGGCGTATGCTGTGCTGTGAAGCCACTGCGCTGAGCCCTTCCTCAGCCACAAACGAAGGAATGATTGAAAAATAAAGAATGAAATACAGGGCTCAGAGAAAATGGTTAGTTTGACTGCATTCATGTGCAAAGTATCATAGGCAAGAGGAAAAATACATTACTTAACTGTTTCCCCTGCTTTTATTTTCTCCTCTACCCTCTGCCATTTGATCCTGTGAATTCTTCAATAATGTATCCGAGAGTTTAGCCTCTTTGAAGGAGAGATTTATACATGTCAGGGTAACTAAACTCCAGTGATGAAATGACTTTTAACCACACATTCTCTTACAGGCAACAATCTAGAACACCAGCTCCAAAGAAATAATCTCCCTTCCGCGCTCTCCTAGAAGCTCTCTCATTCTCTGTCACTCTCCCTTGCTCTTCTCTTCAAAGCACATGTCTTCCGGCCTTTAATCCTACCAATTCATGGGATAATATGTGGCCAAGCACATTCTGAATTATTCATGGCTCCCTCATTCTTTTTGGCCAAACAGCCTTGTCAACCCCTGGAGTGAAATGTAGCTTGTATCCCTCCCGGTGAAATTGAACTAGACCAGGCCTCATTTCATGTGATGTCCTGCAGGAGTGAGGGTGATGTTTCCAAAGAGAAAAACATGCCATTGTAGGATGAGTTCATTCTGGCGGCAAGGTCCTTTCAAATATTCCCCCAAAGAAGTAGAAGAGGAAAACACACAGAAATGTCCGCGCACGGACGGACAGGGCCAGGGGTGGGTCTCTGAGAGCAGGAACACATTATAGGCAGTCTCAGTTAGCACTGATTAAAATTTAAAATGGAATTTGTGTCGAGATCAGTACAATTTCCCTGGAGTTTTAGAAAAACAGCTGCGAATCGATTGCCAAGGACAGCACTTCAAAACAAGCCCACATTTGTAAACTCCATTAAGTACCAGAGGAGGATAAAGTATTTCATTAGTATGCCCTTTATTTTTATACAGTAACAGGGTCTCATTTTACTCACAGGGTCAACAGCAAGTGGCACTCAAGTGACAGAGAAAGCCTCCCACGCTGTACTTACGTTCACAGCGGCAGGCTTGGAGGAAACAGCATTTTCTTTGTCCATTTTTAGGTGTTCTGCATGTGAACATCTAAAGGTGTCTCAAAGCCAGCTTTCACCCCCTTACTCTCCCGAGAAGGACTGGTGGCCGCATTCAAGCCAGCTTTCAGAGCAAAGGAATCAATTACCTCCACCGGGTCCAGTTCAGAAACTGAAGCTGCCTCATTGCTATATAGCGGATGTTAAAGGGACCCAGCGGTCAGCTTGGCACCCCACACTGAAGCTCTCCTACTGTACCTCTCATGTGAGTCAGGCCCCCCAGAGCTGAGCCTCAGCAAGGTTGCCTCACATGGAGACAGTCCAGCAACCCCCAAATATTTACAGATCATTGAAAGTGTCGCCAGCTTCTCCTAAAGAATGGTAAAAGCTCACATTTACAACCCTCAGCTCCACTTTCTACAAATCCCCACCTCCCCTTGCTCTGGCTCAGGAAGCTTCATTCTCCAGTGTGGCTCTCAACTTTCCAGCTGCCCTCTCTGAAAATCCCTGTCCAAGAGGTTCTCTGCCCTTCGTCTCCCCCTCCTCCTGCAGCCCTCAGGAAACTCAGGCCCTTTCTGATAAAGGTCACCTGTTCCCATCCTGTTTCCATCTCTCGCATTCTTCCCCACGTCAACTGAATTGGGTTCAAGCCCGGGAGAGGAGGAAACTGATGAGGGGCATTGTCAGAATTTTCCTTAGGAGGCAAGGGAGGGGAAAGGCTAGGATTGCTCATGTGTTACACATCTCACCCACGTCACACAACATGCTTCCCTCTGGGCACTGGGCATCGATGGTAAGACTAATTAATCGCCTTTTTTTTTAATCCTCACCCAAGGATATGTTTTTATTTTTTTGAGAGAGAGAGAGAGAGAGATTGGAAGGGAGAGAGAGAAACATTGATCGGTTGCTTCCTGTACGCACTTCAACTGAGGATCGAACCTTCAACCTGGGTTTGTGCCCTGATCGGGGATTGAACCCACGACCTTTCCATGCATGGGACAATGCTCCAACCAACTGAGCTACACTGGCCAGGGAGTAACTTTTCTTGATAAAATGCTTGGGTGAAATGTTCACCTCCAGGAGCCGAATAGTCCAGGTCAGCCTTTGAGAGGCAAGCGGGAAGACAGCTGAGGTTCAAGACGAAGTCTTGGTGAGTGAGCAGGCATCCTCCTCCTCCTTGCTTTCTCTTGCAAGAACATTCTGGCCCCTTTAATCCCAGAACACAGGACCAAAGACAGTCACAATGGTCAGAGGTAAGTTGGTGCTTCCCATCATAAACAGCTTAAAGCCAGAGAAGAGGTTTCTATTCCTTTTCCAGAACAAAGGCCCCTGTGCTGAGGGGAGCGGGGCAGGTGTCTCCCTGCTGGCCAGCCAAGCAGAGACTGTGCAGTGACCTGGATGGAAGGAGAAATACTTCACAACGAATTCAGCAGTGGTCGTTGGGAGTACATAACTTATCCAATAAATCAATTCAACACACAGAAGCATGCTAAATATTTCAACCTTCTGTCCCAAAGGCAAGCCCAGTGCATCTGAAGGCCGGGAGGTAGGATCATCTATCTAGCCTGAGCAAGGATCTGAGCCTCTGGAATAGAAGGCACTTAGCAGTGACACTTTCGTCCTTGTCTAACCAGAAGAGAGGCCAGCTCTCCCATCACTGATAAGGTGTTTCTGCTAATTAGGACCCACTTTTCTCTACTATGATAAACGGCCACGTGCAAAGGTGCCATCTGACCACCAGTCAGCACCGTGCTCTCTGCAGAGGGGGAGTGAATGCTGAGGAATCACAAGGTCTCCCAGGAGCCTGGGAAGCCAGCCAGCCGCTGAACACTATCGCCCTCAGTGCCCTGTAATAAAATGACATGACAGCGATCATGGCTTCCCTTTCCCTGCTGCCTCACAGGGAGCATCATTCTAATCCTTTGTGTCACATCCCACGGGTCTTTTTGAAAAAATGAAATGACAGGGGGCATCTTAGAAAACGCTTAGATCAGGACTATGGTAATAGCCCCTTAACTGGCTTTCCTCCTCTAGGCTCATCCCTCACAGGTGCTTATCCCTAGCCAAATCTTCCTACGGTAACTCTAACGTCACCTCCATGGCTGACAGTGGCAGCCCAGGCTCCTTTTGCTCGGTCCCCTAGCCAGACATTCAAGGTCTTCCTCGGTGTGACACTAGGCTACGTTCCTGGGTGCCCCCTGAATTCCCTCTTTCAAACTGCATTTTCGATCTTTATTCATCCATGTATTCACCCATACATCTGTCTACTCAACATTTATTGCATGCCTACTACGTGACAGATGCCAAGTATTTAAAAAATGAATGAAATATCTTGGTACCTTTACAAAAGCTCTCAGTGGAGGAAGCAGTCATACAAACTACTGATCACAATATTACGTGAGCAGTGCTCTCGACGCAGTGCCCACGAGATGCTGCAGAACCAGCGAGGAGGCCGGTACAACAGCCCTGCCCTCCGGATCCCGCGCCCCAAGCCCTGACACTGTCACCACCCGACTCGCAGCACTCCTGCGGGCTTTCCCACCCCAGCCTGCAGCACGCTCTTCTTTGCCTTAACATAGAAGTTTTAGTGTATGTAGCGGTACCTGAGAATTAAGTAATGTTACAATAATCACTCAAATACTGCTCTGTGACATCTCTGATGTTGTCTTGGTTAGTTAGCTTTGTCATATGTACAGCCTACGCCCAAAAGCCATGAAGACAAGGCCCCTTCTGTGTTAGCCTCTTTGTTGTAGTAGCCTTGAGGGGCTGGGGGTGATAGCCCCTCAGGAATTAGTTGCATCAGGGATTGCTTCCCCTTATTTACGAGCTCATGAGGTAGCCCGTTGCATAGATGGTGGTAGAAGGCCCAAGGCTGACGGCTCAGCAAACAGCATGAGTATGGATGTGTGAATTGGTTCCCCTTTTCCCTTAAGTCCCACAGGGTGACACAGCATGGTCCAGTGATTGCCATTTATGTCCCAGCTGAGGAACACTGAGCTTGGGGAATCTCCCACTTATATAGCAAGCTACAAGTTAAGCTGGTCCATTGCCTGAGATATGAACACACCCTTCAAGTTGCTCCCTGAAAGCATACCCAGAAAACAGCCAAGATAAAGGGCCATCAGGACACTGCAGTCTTGCATACACGGCACTTGCGTTTCCTGGGGCTGCCATGACCAAGTACCACCAACTGTGGGGTTTAAAATAACAGGGATTGGTTGTCTCAGAGTTCTGGAGGCTAGTAGGACATGTCTGAAATCTGTAGGGAAGAATCCTGCCTCGCCTCTCCCTAATTTCTGGTGGCAGCTGGTGCTCCTTGGAGCTCCTTGGCTTTCAGCTATAACACTTGTCTCTGCCTCTCTTCAGTGGTTACATGGGATCCTCCATGCATGTGTCTGTGTCTCTTCTCTCTTTATAAGGACACCAGCCATATTGGATTAAGGGTCCACCCTATTCTGCTATGACCTCACCTTAACCAATTATATCTGCAATGACTTTATTTCCAAATAAGGTCATATTCTGAGGTAGTGGGAGTTAGGACTTCAACATATATTTTGGGGGACATAATTAAGCCCATAACACACTACAAGGTCTGTAAAAGTGGGACAGACTATTAGAGAATTGTCCCTTTCAACAGACTAAACTTCTAAAAGCACTGCAGACATTCTGTGACCTGGTCACAGTCTGGGGCAGCTGCAGGTGGCATTCTAACCGTATTGTCTAGATGTTATCCTGAACCCTGCTGTCCTCTTCTGACTCTTTTTCCCTCCAAGGTGAGGAGTGTGGGGATGGTGCAGTATGACTGGGACATGGTCCAGGAGGAGCCATTAGCACATCATCACGGTCAGCCATGTCAATACTAAGGGGCAGATGGTCAGAGACTGTCCTGCACTAGACCAGTAAATGGGGGAACGAGAGGGTAACAGCTTATGCCTGTTTTCTTTCTGGTCCAGTGAACACATTAAAAAGACCTCTTTTCCCTTTTTAGGTTCCTGATAGAAAGACTGCTCAATTCAACATAAAGCTGTGGTTGAGCTAAGGGGCATTGGGTGAGCTAGTTCAGAAGTCATTCTACAGCTCATCCCTAACCCGAGGAACCCTAGAGGGCCCAGGTCGGCCCAAGCTGGTAAGCAGCACTCTCGCAGAAAGCTGTCAACATATTGAGCTTGCAAAGCATCTGGCTCACCGTAGGAGCTGAATCAGCTCAATGTTTGATGAAGGACTGAATCTGCGGCAATAAAAAGTATTGACTTTGGAAATTATGCAGAGGTCACTATATTACAAAGGAAAACGTCTTAAAACCAACTTTAAAAATCAGAGTAATAGGATGGAAAAGACAGCATTGGAGAAATGACTGATTAATGAAGAATGAGAACAACAATGATAGAATAAAATAAAACAGATGAATCAAATGAACTTGGCACAGGGAGGCATGAAGAAAAAGCAGAGATAAAAACAGGAGGGGGAGTGTCCGGATGCTGTGGCTCAGTGGTTGACTGTCCACCCATGCACCAAGAGGTCGCCAGTTCAATTCCCATCAGGACAATTCCCACAACCAGGTTGTGGGCCAAATCCCCAGTGAGGGGCATGCAAGAGGCGGCCAATCAATGTTCTCTCTCATTGATGTTTCTATCTCTCTCCCCCTCTCTCTCTAAAATCAATAAAGGAAAAACAAACAAACAAACAAAAAAGAAAACAGGAGGAGGAGAAAACAAAGGGACGGGAGCAATGAAGTCATTTTAAATGTGTATCCCATTGCATAAATGGTCCGGGAGAGCACCTCACTTCCTGGCAGAGTCCAGCCCTGTCCTGCTCCGCAGAGAGCTTCTCCACCAACTTCACCTTGTTATGCTGTGCCATGCTCCGAGCTTCTTCGGAGTCCAGCGCCTCGTCATACCAACTTCCTCACGGGCCATGTGCATATTCTGGAAGCTGAACTAAATACTGTTCAATTCTTTGCTCCTTATCCTAACTCAGTTCCAATTAGAGGCCCCAGTGGCCTTGATGTAATTTACAAATGGCAAAGGAGAAATGCCTCAGTATACATTCTGGTCATTTCTGGCAAAGGTCAGATGCTTGGGAGCACAGCTAAAATCCAAATAAAAACATCAGAGATGTGGCAAAGTGAAAAATCTGCCCTTCCCAAGCGCCACACCCCCAAGAAGAAAGAACTATTTCAGAATTAAATTAGACCCTTTCTCCTAAGAGTGGTTTGGCCCTCCAACATTTCCTCCCCTAATTGAGGGAAGTTATATGATATTGAACCAGGGTTTGTTTTGTTTTGTTTTTTCCTTTTTTTTTTCAGTTACAAACCAGCTGTAGGTTCAGGTTTTTGTTCCAACCAATACATACAACGTCTGTGAGATTTCTGTAGCACTAGCCACTAAATTATGTTTTATTCATTTCCACCAGCATCTTTATTTGGTCAAGGCATCCCTACAACTTTAGGGTATCTGAGATGGGTGTTTATTTGCCAGGTCTCCTGGCTGTCACATTGCTATTGATCTCATTAGAGATTTCTAAACTGTGGCTGGGAATGCTCATGGGCCTAGCACCAGGATGCAGGGGCCTCGCGTGGAGTTTTATTGCCTTTCACCGACAGGCTGAATGCGCCTGGCTTACTGAGGGTGTTCGCTGCCAACCTCTCACTTTCTCATCCAGCATGAAGGGCGTATGAGTGGATCATTCAGTGAGTCAACAATTTGCTCCAATGGACCGGAAAGCGTTTTATCCTAGGTGGTGTTTCTGCACTTCTTTCACAAGTTGAATGTCACTAGAAGTCCTTGATTGCACCAGCGAACAGTTACCCACAGCTGCCAAATTCCCTTCCTCCAGATTCAGGCTCTTCAGTCTCACCGATAAAACGCCGTAGTGTCTCAGCAAGCCAGCGAAGGATGGAGTCTTCCCACTGGGCTGGTGTCAGACGGTGAGGGTCACTGTTCTCCACAGTAATCCAGAGGCACCAGGCAGGACTGTGCAGGCAGGGGGCTCTGATTCCTGACTTTCCTTATGATAAGCCCACATCAGCCAAGGGAATCTGTTCCTTACAAAAACCCTGAGGGTAGCATGAGGCCTGACGTATAGCAGGTGCTCAGGATCTTGGCTAATGTACTAATTAAATACCAATTAATACCATCTACTAATTACTATGAATTCATGAATACAACATTGCTAAAGGCCTAGTTTCTCCATCCTTACTTCTTTTACCACAGAGGAGAGTATTGAAGACTTGTTTGCTTCTCAAGGTTAAATTGTGTGCCCAAGGAGAGTGCCTCACTCATCTTATCCTAGTCCTGGGCCTAATTAAAAGACTCCAAACAAAAAGAAAGGTTTCCACACCATTGACATGGTTTTTCAGGAATAATTCAGATCAAGAATTATATGTAAGACAAGCTACCTTAAGTATAGGTTACTTATGTACACAGGGCGCTCTGAACTCAAGAAGGAATTAAACACATCTTTTGAGATGGGTCCAGAAAAGCATGCATATCTGTGCTTTCCTGAATTATAGACAGCTTTTCCCTGTGAGCTCCTGCTGGTGAAAGAGAAGTGCTCCTTTGAGGGCAGGGACCACATCTCCCCCAGAGCCTATCTCTGTGTCTAGGATCTAGAAGGCAGTGTTGTATAATGGATTCACAAAACTTTGGAACCATAATGTTCAGGGTTCAAATTCCAGTTTCCCCTCTGACTAACTGTGCAAGCTTGGGCAATTCTTTTGCCCTCTCGAATTCTCACTTTCCTTGTGTGGAAAACTGTAAATATTCACCTTGCAGGAGTGTTATAAGCATTAGAGGAGATGTATTATATATAGCACCTGATACTTAGTAGGTGCTTAATAAATATCTTGCAAGTGAAATTCTCTTAGGTCATTCTTTTTCCCTTCAACAGTTCTGAAGCAGAATTTCTTTTCAGACAGAGTCTCTCATTTTGCATTCCATCCCAAAGAATTTTTTTTATAAATCCTCAGGACCTGAGGATATATTTAAAAAAATTTTTTTTAGTGATTCTAGAGAGAAGAAGGAAGAGAGAGAGGGAGGGAGGGGGAGAGAGAGAGAGAGAGAGAGAGAAACATCGATGTGAGGAAGAAACATCGATCAGTTGCCTCTCGTATGCACCTTGACCAGGGATCGAACCCAAAACCTAAGCATTGTGCTCTAACCAGGAAGCGAACCCCAAACTTTTTGGTGTACAGGGCGCTGCTCCAACCAACTGAACCACCTGGCCAGGGCCCAAAGAATTATTGATCCGAGGATGTGGAACCAGAATGGATCTTTAACTTTACCCACTAGAAGGCCATTCAATGTGTTTCATTGAAATAAAGGTCAGTATGGCAATATTTGCCATAAACCTATTTGAGCCATGGTGAGATTTACCCTTGCCCTTAAAAATAACTTTACATTCTTAGCTCAGGGCCATAAAAGTTGACATATTTATTTTGAGAATATATAATAGGCTCATCGACACATCAGATCTTTCATTTAGCTGAGTGGCAAGCCAATTAACCACATTTTGTTGTAGTTGTCTTACCTAGACATTCAAGTTGAATCCTGGAAATGACCCTTTATGCTTTGGTCCCGTATTCTGCAATATTATTTTTACCAGTTGACCCTTTGGTCCCCCAACCCTGTGTGCTTTACAGAGTCATTAACAAGCATGAACAGTTCATGGAGTTAATGTGCTCTTTGGTAGAGGTGAAAATTCTGAGATTTGGGGCAAGAACCCAGCAATCATAAAATTCCTTTGCAGCTGCCCAGGAAGAACACCAAGTTCCCCCAACATCCTAGTATGCAGACGGTGTCCTTCAAAATATTCACAAATATATTTTGAAACTGATGCAAGTGTAGAAAAATGGCCACACTTACACTTGGCAGGTGAGACGTCTACTGGTGTTGTGGACAGGAATTTGAGACTATTATTCAGAAATGGATATTTGGCCTTTAGGAAAGTATCCTAAGGAAACTATTATAAAGATATATCTTTAAGAATGTTTAATGGTGAAATTTGGAAAATTCTAAAATTCAACAATAAAGGATTAATGAGATGAAATGTGATACAGTCATCCAATGAATTTTCAGTAAAAAAATAACAATTGTCCGGTCTTTTCCATGTAGAAAGGACCAGCTTCCTCTTTCCACCTTGTTGGGACATCCCTGTGAGTCACATCCTCCTCTGCTTTACCCCTTTCCATGAAAGAACAAGTTGTAGTAAAGAGAAACTAGTTTACTGCCAAGGGATAATAGAGATGTAGACTTTCTAAAAATATTATGATTACGTGTGTGTGTGTTTTTAAAATATTTTTTATTGATTTTTAGAAAGAGAGGGAGAGGGAGAGAGAAAGAGAAACATCGACGTCAGAGCAGAACATCCAGCAGCTGCCTTCTGCTCATCCCCTACAGGGGCTGGAGCCAGCAACCCGGGCATGTGCCCTGGCAGGGAATCGAACCAGCAATTTTGCACCGGATGACACCCAAACAACTGAGCCACACCAGCCAGGGCCACATGTATATTTTAATATTCTTCAATCATATGCACTAAATTGTGGGCAGTGGTGATATATCCTGGATTATGGGTTTATAAAGGGTCTTTCTTGTTCCCTGAATTGCCTAAATATTTTACAAAGTTTTATCAAGGGGAAGAAAAGTCTATTTTGAAATATAAAAAAGAAACACTATGATGCTGGCCCAATGCACGAATACTTTGAAGCTAGAGTGGTAGTCAATAAACTAAGCATGCTAAACATAAAAATCTGTGTTATTAATAAAGCAGTAGCAGATAATAACATAGTCACAAACCAACATCTAGAATCACTGCGTACTTCTAAAGAGCATTGTTTCATCTAGTATGAATGATGTCACAACTCCCACTGGCAATACAAGGCAATTTGACTTAATCATGTATTGTAGAAAGTAAAACTGTGAAAAAATATTCTATTATCTTTCTGTTGTTTGCTGAGTGCACATGAAGGCAAAGGACTGCTTTGATGTGAAAACTGCCATTTCTATAATTTACAGCAATGTCAGTATCACATGGAGAAAAACGAAGCACCAGAGGCCTAGAACAATACCGCTGAGTGGCCCCCACCAGTGGTTCCAAAGGCTCAGTGGTGTACCTGAGGAGGCACAGGGTTTGCATGACTGCAGTTCACTCTCTCAATCACCTCTGTTTGTAATGAAAAAGAATGCATAGCATGCTAAGTAGATTTATAATTTAAGAGAAGAAAAAGGTTGTTCTTTTTTTTTAAAAAAGAAAAAGGAGGGGGTGGATTTTACTCTAGGTCTAATCAAACCATTAGATTATTTTATGGAGCTGAAATGGGTAAACAAATTAAGAGCTGGCACCTATCATTTGAAGTGGTTTTTTTCCCCTCACCATTTATCGCCCCATATCCTCTTCTACCCCCACCCCCTAGCCCCCCATCCCACCCCCACAAGCAATCACCACACTGTTGTTGGTGTCAATGACGAAGTGGTTCTGAAACAACACTCAGGAGCAGAGAATCTTGTCTTACTCAGGGGACATAGTGGCCTTAAGCTTATTCATTATCTGCGCAGTGAGGACATTACCAAGGCCTCCTGAAAGATGGCCTTGAATCTACATTGTTCAAGAAGTTGACCGTGGCCTATTTAAAAGAGGAAACGTAGCCTTCAAAGGAACTACGCACACAAAACAACTTGCAAGAATGAAGTGCTTGTTTCTGCCAATAATGCTACGGTAATTTAAATTTTTAACTTTGTGCTTTACGGTTACCATCACAGTGAAAGCAACAGGATTGCTTCAGTTTCGATGACTGGTGAAATGAGCCGTTTTGCTAATCTGAGGTCATGGCAATTCCATCTACTATCAACAACAGTGCTGCCATCTATGATGTCATTAGAGCTCTCCGAAAATGATAACTAAACTAGCAGCATGCCTGGAACTAAAAAAGACCTTTTCACACAGTGAGCTGTGCGTTTCCATTGACATGAGACCCAGCTTTAGTCACAGTTGGTGGGGGTGATGTGGAAAGCAGAGAACTCTGGCCCACTCTCCTACTCTGCCTGAAGTCACAAGTTCTTCAATCATCTTTCTGTCTTTGGCGTATTAGACAACCAACAAATGGGACATGCAGTCACACTGTGGCCTGGTACAACCCTACCAAGGCTATTTATCAACAAATCTTTTGTTCCTTTGATCTGCAGGAGCCTTGACCTTGGCTCCTGGGCTGAGCAGCAGATGTGTGAAGCTGAGATCTGGGTGTCTTGATGCCATGGTGGACCTGCAACCACCCCACGGAATAATCTGTACCTTCCACATCAAGGGGCGCTCTAACTAAGCTGACTGAATTTGGCCTTTTAAAACATAACTTGAACATAAATTTCATGACTTTTTGTAAAGATCCTGAGTGAAATAAGCCAGTCAGAGAAAGACAAGTATCACATGATCTCACTTATATGTGGAATCTAATGAACAAAATAAGCTGACTGATGAATTTCAGAGGGGGTGGGGTGGTGGGAAGAGATTAACCAAAGAATTTATATGCATATGTGCATAACTAATGGATACAGACAACAGTGCCTGAAGGTCTGGGAGCAGGGAGGGAGCAGGGTAGAGGGGAGCAGGGATAAAAAGGGGCACATCAACAATAAAGATAATTGAAAAAAAAAAATCCTGACTTTTAACCCTGCTCCCTAGAGATCCAAGATGGAATAAGACTCCCAGGCATGGAGCATAGATAGTTCTCCAGTCAACGGTCCTTGCTCAAGTCCACCCAGGAAGGATCTGTCTTAAAATCCAAGCCCCTTCTTCATTGTTTGAACCTACTGGGTCCAGGCAGGCTGAGACAAGTGGTAGAAGCAGACAATTCATTCCCATGATGGAAAAAAGCAGAGGTTCCTAAGTCTGGTCTCCTCTAGCAAACATTCCCTGACCATCCCAGGCCAGAGAACTCTTCCTTCAGAGGGTCCAAGTGAACACTGCTCTCATTTGGCCCCTAAACTTAAATAAGCAACTAAAGATACAAGAAACTATAGGTTCTATTCTGTTCACTCAACTAGACTACAAATTCATTCAATTAAGAGCCATGTCTATATTTCTTTGTATCTCCTAGTACAGAATACAATTCCTTAAATATATTCAGGACTCAATAAACTCTTGTTGACTGACTGATTGACAGGGATGGTTTTCTATTCATTTTCATACCTTCAACACATAGATGGCTTTTGCTGATTACCAGGACAGGATAGTTTTGAATAAATAAAGAAATGAAAAAAAAAAAGCTATATTAGGACATCAGTTAATAATGTTTTACCATGAGTTACTAAGAAAGAATGAACAGAAAAACTGTGTAATAGAAAGGAATGAGCACTGCTCTGGAAGCCAAAAAAAAAAAAAGGATTTAAATCCTCCTCCAAAAATTAATTTGCTAAATGATGTTGGATGAGTCATATCACCTTTGGTCTCCAGAATTATTACAAATAAAATGCAGGGCTTGCAACAGACACTCTTTCTATGACTTTAGAAGAGAAAAAGGCAAGGAGTGAAGGAATGAAACATGGGTTTCAAATTTTACTCCAGGCTAGTTCTTTAAAAAAGTGGGTCCCCAAAGATCCCATCTAGTTTACAAAAATAATAATAATAATAGTAATTCCCTCAAATAGAGAAAATGGATCATTCTAACAGCTATTTAAAATATACTTTTGGAGTTGGTTAGATTTTATTTTATTGAGAATCTTTTATGTCTATGTTTCCAGTGAAATTGGTCTATAATTTTCTTTTCTTATTCTTTTTGGGTTTCGAATCAATGTTATATTGGCCTCATGAAGTGAGTTGTCTTTTTCTAACAATTTCTTAAACTCATCAATCTCTATATTTTCTTCAAACAGGACATTTTCCTTAGCACATTCTCGCTTACTGCTTTTCTCTGTCTTCTCCACTCAAGCTACACATATCATTTTGGTAGTGTCTAGAATGTTTCTTCAGTACCTTGACAACATTACTTTATGCATCCAGGGTTACTGTTGAAAAGTTCAATGTCAATTTGATTCTTTTTTCTTATACGTAACGAGTTTTTATTCTTTAAAAGCTTTGAGAGTTTTTTACTTCCAATAGTCATACATCTTACTGTGTTTCCCACTGAGGGCTCTCATTCTATTTTTTTGGCACCTTATAAGTCTTTTAAAACTGAGTTCTTAGGTCTTTTTTTCATTCTAGGAAATGCTCAAAATTATTTCTTCAAATTCTTCCTCCTGTACATTGATTTTTTTCCATCTCCTTCTGAGATTCCAGCTGTATGTTTTTTGACCCATGTCACTTAATATTTATTTTGTATTGACCACCTATTTGTATCTATCTTTTTTACAGAGTGTCTTAGCATTCTAATGTGTTACCTTGTTCTTCTAATCCATTCTACTAGCAATCTTGATTTCATTTATTTTTTATGTTCCATATCTCCAGTTGTTGTTTTTTAGAATAGACTATTGCTTGATGTTTTCAAAATTTTTCCTTATTATTTTTAGTATATTAGACTAAACATAAATGATTCTTCTGCCTGGTCCATGAATTCTGCTCCATCTGGTAGGGCAGTTCCGTGTCTTGATGACAGTACTTACTCCACTCAGGGCTTTCCAGTTGCTGCCCATGGACTCATTTCCCTGAGGTATCTGCTACCTTGACAGCAAATGTGAAGTTGGGAAAAGGAAGAAAATCTCAGGCTACATAGCTTGGTTTGCTTCTGGTGAGTGTTGGGAGCTGGAAATAGTATAGAAGCAGATAGTCTCTGAAATTACAAACTGGCTTACCTCATTCGCTGTTACCTCCTCCCTCAATTCTGACCGTTCCGCCCTAGGACCTCAAATTTTTCAACAGCCTCATCTCCAGGCTGTAATCATCTGATGGGACTAAAGGGTGAGAGCCTGAGGGGGTGTGTGGAACAGGCTGGAAGGAGAAAATGCTCAAGTGTTGGCAAGTTGACCACTGTTCTCATGACCTGCTCCTCACTCCAACTGGGCTCTAGCACTGCCCTAGACTTGGCAGGCTGCTTCCTTGAGCTCTCTGCTGATTTTGCTGTTTTTCTGCTTTATTGTCTCTGGCATAGCAATGGTGGACCCTGGGCAACAGGAGACACAGAACAAGCAGGGCCTCAAAGCTCTCTCCCAAACCTATCACCCCGCTCATGGAGGCTATTAATCACAGCCCCAACTCCCAATCCCAAACTGAGACATAACCACCTTCCATCTCTCCAGGAACTTCCTCCCAGTTTTATTTCATTTTTTGGGACCCATCAACCTCCCCCTATTGCTCTTGTGGCAACTCCAAGGTAAGGTGTGAGGAAGGAATTCAGCTGCCATGTTCATGAGACATCTTTCCAGGAATGGCCAAGTCACCAGTGGTTGTCAGAGGATACGTTAGGTCGCTTAGGTGACTCACAGGTGAATTTCCTTTAGCATAATCTTTTTCTTTTTTTTGTATTCCTCACCCGAGGATATTTTTCTATTTATCATTAGATAGAGTGGGAGGGAAGGAAAGAGAGAGACAGAGAAAAACATCAATGTGATAGAGCCACGTCAACTGGTTGCCTCTCACACAACCCGACCAGGGCTGGGATTGAACTGCAACCGAGGTAAGTGCCCTTGACCAGAATCGAACCCGCGACTCATTGGTCCATGGGCCATGCTCTAACCGCTGAGCCAAACCGGCCAGGGCCTTTTTTTTTTTTTCTCAATATTAAGTCTTTTAAAATCTTCTGCTGAGTCCTAATGTATAAAATAGGGAAGGTCAGTGCTGCCTGGACTGAAGCAGGACTGGGGACCCAGGATTCTGCCTCCTCAGCAGCCCTGCCCGCACCTGCCATGTGATCCCACAGAAATCTCTGTGGAAGTTTAGAACTGCCTTAGAACTGCCAAGAACACCATCTGAAAAACAACCACCCAGAGTGTGGTAATGTTTATAGTCCCATTCATTTCACCTTCTCTTATTTTATTAACAGTTCATTATATGGATAAAAGACCTTGCTTCTTTTCTTATCTAAATGCATCACTTTTTTTTTTTTCTTTCTCATTTTTACTGGTAGCAAAAATGAAATGAATCGGTGGTCTCCAGGCTTATGTGCCTTAATTTTTCTGTGTAGGAGAAAATCTTTAAAACCTATCCCATCCTTGCTAGATCTCAGTCCTAGTCAATAATTTAGAAGTTTAGACCCTATAAATAACTGTAAGCAAGCGATCTGCCTTGCCTATCCCTCCTGGCTGATGAAGAAACTGTATAAACATCAACATCAGACCCAGGGTCTGGCCTGTAGGAGGAAGGTTATTGCTAGAGAAGTAAAAACTGCTCATTCCTTCAGCCATTTATCACCCATCAGTTCGATAAAAAACACCCATCCATCAGACACTTCCTGGGCATCTACAGAGAGTGTCTTAAGAACTCGAGTTCTGGCTTGCTCATTCCTGTGCTCCCCAGTCTCCAATAATAAGCACAAAGTAGGTGCTCAAAAAATATGTGGGGATCAAAGACCTTATTCTTGAACTCCTGGCATTAGGCTCTCAGAGTGGGCAAAATTATTTCTAAACCTTCTACTAAAATTGCAGGGATACACATTACAACCTTGTAAGGGCTTCCTCAGAGCTAATCTCTGTCTCCACAGCTACCGCTTACTTCCCTCCTTGGGGCCACTGGCATGAGCTAGAAATCGACCTGGCCTGCAAAGTCCCTAAGACAAAGAATGCACTTGACACGTTAAGACACAAGACTAATTTGTTTATTTGGTGTGTTCTATAAGTTGAGGAGGGACATTTTTGGCAAATAAATAAATAAATAAAATCAGACAAAAGGAGACTTGAGGGCCCAGAAGGAGGTGGGGGAGGGGCGGCGGAGTCCTTGCATAGTTCTAAACGAACAGAAGGTGGCAGCAGTAGGCAACGCGGATTCTCAGCAGAAATGCAGCACTTGCAAAAACCAGGGACAGGAGGCTTTGAGAAAGGTCAGGAGGTGACTAACTATTTCTTTGTCATAGAGATCGCGGTGTGGAACGTTTGTCCTCTCTACCGGGGACGGGATGCGGTGTCTTACATGATCTGCCTGGGCGTCCCGTACCCCGTCATGCCTGCCTGGGAGGCGCCCTTGTTGCTGCCCATCTGCAGGCCGATCACGTTCTGTCCCTGGCGAAGCTGCTCCTCTGAAAATCCTCTCCGATTCTGCTGGGCTTTCCTGGGCGAAGGGAGTGAGATGGAATAATGTCACTCTGACAGTTTTCCAATCCATCCCACGATATGCAGTTAGACAGGCCTGAATGGGGGGGGAGGGGTCACCAGATAGGGGAGCAGGCCCCACCCGAGGCTACAGTCTGGCCATGAACTATGGCCCTGCCCTGATCCATGCCCTACCATCCTGATGCGTGAGCTCTTACTCCTTAGAAGCCCAGATGGTTTTCTAGAATTTCCAGCAAAGATCAGTGGCTGCCTCTCTGGGGACTCACTCGCAGACAGATTTCCTATCACCCTTGCTCACACAGTTACTTCAAACCCTTATGAAAATTAAAATCAGCTCTTCTTACAAAGCATGTCATTGCTCCCATTCCACCCTTCCCCGGGAAAGGCCAAGGGTGAATGTTCCATCTTAGAGCTGAAGGACCTGGGAGTTATAAAGGGGACATTTCTTGTTCTAGATAAGAAGTCAGCAGACTTCAATGAAAAGTCAGATAGTAAATACTTTCGGTTTGGGGGGCCATAGAGACCATGCTAGGTCATTAATAAAGCTAGGATTAAAACCAGGATTTCAACTGGCCAATATCTAGGAGGTTTTCAGACCGGATTCTTTTTAAATGACACAGACTTGCACCTTTTTATAACAGTCAAGAAGAAAAAAGGGAGGGTTAGGGAGATGAAGAGTCAGTATCCGGTGCGACATTTCTCTTCCTCTCCCACAGAGTTATTGGGCTGAGTTCAAGCTCCCTAGCTATTCCCAACCCCCGAAAACAACAACAAAACAAACCTCCTTTGGAGGTTTACTGACATAATTTATCATCCAGACCTGACCCCTTCTGAGAGTGAAAGAAAAGCACTATTAATAAATACACCAGGACGGCAGGTATTAACCACTGTCCCAGGCACCTAGGACATTGTCCCTTCGTTAAGTGGACGGATGAATGATAGATAGATAGATAGATAGATAGATAGATAGATAGATAGATAGATAGATTTAGGGCTACTTGGATCATAATAAAACCAAGTTCAGACATCAAGCCACCTCTGAGAAAAGCAAGTCAGTCCTGCTTAGTCTTAGGGAAACAGAACATGAGCAGAGCTGGAGGACCCAGGTATCTAGCAGGAAAGGCCTGACCATTCCTGCCCTGGGTGGACGGTGGCCTGAGCATCAGCATCAGTGTCCCCTTGCTCTGGGGGACTCAGCTGTGGGGCCAGGAGTGCTTGTCCCTGGACACTTTGTGTTGAAATAACCTCTGGGAGCTACCAGGCTTCAGATGTTCCTTCTTGTTAAAGTGTCTGCTCCAGCAGGGCTGAGAGGGATTTTACCTGTGAAACCAGGAGGGCTCTCCCCGGTAGCAGCCGTCATCCTTAGTGACTGCAACACTGCCAAGAGCCATCAGGGTCCTCTGCACAGCCGCCATGTCCTTCCCTGGAAACCAACGAAGAGATTCAAGCCAAGCATGTGTCAGGGCCAAGGAATCTGGAAAGACAGGCTAGACCTTTGGGAAGGAAGTTCTGATAGGAGGCTGCAGATGATCACATTCAGGGGACAGGGATATCAAATACTTCTCAAAGTGGCCCAAAGACAACCATAGCCAAAGTTCTCAGAAAGGAACAGAAAAACACCTGGCTTATTCTTTTCTATATGGCGCACAGCAGAGATGCCAGTTTCTAATCCACTGAGAGTTGCCGTATGAAGCAAACGCTCCAAACACTTAGCAGCTCAGATCAAGGTAGGTCCCTGACCTGAGCAGAGGCCCTAGTCTCGGTGGTTCTGCAGGCTGGCGTGGTGGACTGTGGAAGAGGATTTTCCTCAGGAAAGAGAAAAGGAGACTGGAAAGAAACTGGTTGGATGGATTAACTGCCCCGAACCCCAGGTGGCTTCTCTCTTTCACTTTATCTGGGTTAAAAGGATCTAAAATCACCCATGTGCATCAAATTGAGTATTCACACAGCTGTTTGGGCTGGAACCCTGGCAAATGAAGAAAAACAAATCAACACAGAAAGCACTCAATGTGACACAAATGACAAGCCCTTTATTTTGTGGGGCTTGAAGGAGTCAGCGGAGACAATAAATAACTGGTGGGAGAGAGAGAGAGAGAGAGAGAGAGAGAGAGAGAGAGAGAGAGAGAGAGAGAGAGAGAGAGAGAGAGAGAGAGCGCTCTGCCTACAGGAGGGGAAGCACTGTTAGCTGAGGAGCCCAGTGACCCTTACCCCACGAAGAAGGCAATGGGACCCTCTGGGTCGGCCTGCTCCTCCCACCTTTTCTCTCTGCCTCCCTTTCAGTTGACTGACATGTCCTGGACTGAGAAAGATGCTACTGTGTGCTTAGCCCTGCAATTTAGAACCAGACCCAAGGTCCATGCAAGCCAAGTGTGATGTGCAAAAGCTAAGGCACAGGGTTAGAAAGGAAGGCAGCATTCGGCACGGTGGGGAGCTGGGAAAGTTAAAGGCAAACGTTAAAAGGCTCTCTTTAAACTGAGTGAAGCATCTGGGGTCTCTCCAGCCCAGCTGCTGCAGCTCAGTCACTGGGAAACACAGAATTCTGGGGGAAAGGCAGACGGAAATGGCGTGTGACTCTAATAAAATATAAGCAATTAAGGCCCACAGAGGAAGTCCAGTTCAGGATGTTCATTTATTCAAAGATGAGAAAGACAGCAGATTCTTTTTTTCCTCGTCTCTCTCCTCCATCCCATTAACCATGGAGCGATTTCCTGAATCCTGAGGTCCTGTGGGACTGGTTAATGGATACAGGGATAAAATGCTCTCAATTGGAGAGTCCCCAAGACTCAAGGCACAGCTGGGGTGGCGGAGAAGGGAGAATCTGGGCAGCAGATGGAAGGAAGAGGGCATAAGGAATACTGAGAATGAAGACAGAGGAAACACAGAGGTGGTTATTAGCGTGATTCGTCTCTTCTGCAGATGAAAAACACTTCTGTAATTGTTACTGAATAACAGGATTCTTCTTTTAAAAAATAGAACTGTAGTGATGATATACTCTGAAGGATTACTCTGGGAAGAGATAGGGGGAGGATTTGATTGAAGTAATGAGTCATTAAAGAGAACCCAGAGAAATGATTAAGCACAGGGAGGAGTAGGAAGGTTAGGTGCATCACATCTCCCCTCGTACAAAGAGCACAGTGGAACTGTTCCCGGTGGTTGGAAGCAGCAGGCCTGGTGTGTCCAGGTTCCAGGAACTCAGCCGCAGACCCCCCTGGAGCCACGGGTGCAGAAGCCAGTTCTGTTGGCCGTAGACCCAGCCTCCTGCACAGGTAGCTGGCTAACGTACATACACTACATACACCCATGAAGGGTGGAGGGAACTAAGTTGGAGGCAAAAGGATGTAAATACCATCCCACCCTCATCCCAGAGAATGGAAAAGGAAGCAATTCGATGATTAGGCAAAAGAAGCCAGGGAAGGAGACCTGGGACAGGAACAACATGGAGAGGTTTTCCTTATGAGAGTTCCCAAGGCAAGAGATTTGATATAAATTATGGGCCAGATACTTTATTACACATGACATCGACCCCATAGAATTGATGTTACTCCTCCCAGTCTGTGGATAGAAAAACCAATTCAGGGAGATGAACTAACATGCCCAGAGTCACTTGCCATGTAAATGGGACCTGGCTCTAGCTCTGATGTCTGAAAATGAAGCCCACAAACTGTCCACCAGGCCACCCCACATGGGTCCCCATCACAGGCTGGTTGAGGCCCCGCCCCAGTGACCAGGGATGATCTGAAGGGATGGCAGTGGCTGCTTCAGTGCCAGGCCAGAGTGCACACGGTGGGAAGAGGAAACTGAGGCATAGTTCTTGGACCCCACAAGATCAAGGGAACCAACCCTGCATGGTGGTAAGTCTTTGAGTGTTTTGGTCTGAAATAAAGTCTCCAGGTCTCAACTCAAATAAGATTAAAACTGTTGGGGCCCAGAGTCCCTCATCGGTGTGCAGATCACGTGAATTATTGTCAAGATTCTAAAGAACATAATGAACAGAAATCTGTGTCCGTAACTAGTTCTTGTCTAGCTCACTTTCTTGTCATGTCTGGTGAGTTTCCTAGTGGACGTTCCCATGAGGAATCCCAGCATTCTCGGGACGAAATGGCACGAGGGCCTCTGCCAGCCTCACCTCTCTGGCCGTTCAGAAGCCCAGGTCAGGTGCTGTGGCTGGAAAGGGCCCGTTGGTGGAGGCTGGGTCCTGTCACTAGGGGTCAAAACTTAGTGTCTAAAGGAGCAGTGAGGTGAAGCAGGATCTGCGACGTGTGCCAGGGAGAAAGCAACAGAAGCCAAGCCGCTTGTGGCACCACGGAGTGTACCATCTGCCTAGAGCAAAGCCTGTTCAGGGCAGGGTGCCCCGAGCTTCTTGGGTGATTTACGGGATGGCGCAGGGGATCGCTTTAAAAATATGAAATTTGAGGCCATTCCTGGAGAGACTGATTCGGCAGGCCCGGGGTGGGGCCTGGGAGTTTATATTTTTAATAAGTTCCATCAGGCAAGTTTGAGGAACGTGGGTTTCACCTGGTGACGCCCAAACGAGACTGGTCATCAGAATTACCTGAGAATCTTAAAAATTCAGGTTCTGGGGCAATCTCCTGAGATGGTTCTGATGCAGCCAGATCGGATAGGCAAGCCCTGCGCCAATTCTTTGGTTTTCAATTTCTTTAAAAAAAATCCAAATGTCTGGCACGTGGTAAGTAGTAAATAATATTTGTTAAGCAGTAACTCCTTCCTTCAGAGAGATCTTCCACAAAGCCAATTAGTAAAAATCAATAATGAGAAGGGGCTCTCTCTGCTCCAAGCTGTGAGCCAGCTCAGAGGCCTGGCAGCTGGGAATCGCTCTGCTCGCTGGAAGCTGCCCTAGGTACTTTGGCAAGACAGCTTGAAAACCACTGCTCAAGGCTATTCTTCCAAGAAAAAAAAAAAAAGACTAGTCCTAAAAGAAACACCAGCCAGGTGCTGGGAATTTTCTAGAGGCTCGAGAGCAGAAAGGGGACTGAGTCCTGGTGGTGATCTGAGAATGAGATCGCTGGCCATAAGGGTCGTGACGCACGAAGGCGGAGAGGCCAAATGTGCACTAACAGCTCGGAGTTTTAATCCGGCTCCCTGGAATCTTGCAGCCCCCATCACCGCGGAAGCTCATCAGACACTGACGTTGTAAAAACAGATGGTGGCACAGTCGCTCCCCTGTGTCACCAGCGAACCTTCTCAGAGAGTCTCAGATAGCAACGGACACTTCCACTGACAACAGACTGCCTCTGTCCCCTGAACCATCACAGTGCAGTGTTTCTCCACGGGTGGTCTCTGCTCCACGCTGCTGAGTGGTCACCTCTGCGGAGCGGGGCCAAGCGTTCTGCGTTTGTAAGGACACCCCGCCCAACCCGGGGATTCTTAACGCCCATAAAGTTTGAGGGCCATTACCCTAAAAATACTAGCACAAAGATATTGTTCTCTTACATTTTTTAAAATTACTTTCATGATAGCTTATGCATGTCTCTGAAAAAACAACAACAAATAAACAGAACAGTAAAAAGAAAGAAAACGGCCAGAGAGACGTCATATTGGTGGGGAAAATCAGGTTGTATACTCTACTTTTAATACTTAAAAATCAGTCTTATAGTCAAAACTCTGCTTCAGGGCTTCTTCCATATTATATCAATTTGGACTCATCCTTGTAATCTTAGATTACTAGCGTTTTTCATCTTTCTGGGACTTACAGAGAAAGCAATCTGAGGATGAAGGAACCGTTTCTTACTTCCCTGGGTAATACTTAGGCATAGTCCCCAATTCTCCATTCAAGGCAGAATCAATGGAGAAATGTCAGAGGGTACGCTGGGCTTGCATTGCGGGTTTTATGAATTTTTGTTGCTTGTCTCCCTAGGGAAATTCTCTAGGGCAGTGGTTCTCAAAGTGGGGGTCCCAGACCAGCAGAAGCAGCATCAACTATGAACTGGTAAGAAATGCCAATTCCTAGGCCCTACCCCCCACTGAATACCTCAGAAACTCTGGGGCTGGGCCCAGCAATCCGTGTTTTAACAGGCGATTCTGACGCACACCAGAGTTTTGAGAACCCCTGCTGGGGAAAACCAGACAAACACAGTTGTGACCAGCACTTGGAATAAATGCCGTAAAGGCTGTTCTGATAGAAAAGGACGCTTCAAGCAGGGGGCATCTGTGATGTTTCAAGTCACTACGGGCACCGCACAACATCCCAAAATATCTCTCAAATTGGGTGAAATGTCTCTTTGCTCTGCTGTTGAGGAATGACACATTCAGTGACACCTCGGAGAATATATTTGGATCTTCCAGGCGCTCCACCTCCTCCAGATCCCATCGTCCGGGAGGGGAACAGGGAGGTATGACAAGACCATGTGCCTAGGATCATCGTCAGGAGAATCACTGAGAAGAGTAATCAGATCGGACTGACCTTGACTCTTGCACTTTCTGACATTCTAGAATTCTGCATGTGTAACACCACATACGCAGAGAAACCCCAAAGGTTATCTGTTGATGGACTTTGAGTAGGGGGGAAAAGCCAGCATTTTACACATTTAATCCTCACAAGAACCTTCTGAGGGAGGCACTAGACCTGTTTACAGAGAAGGGAGCTGAGGGGTTGAGAAGCTAATCAGCTCAAACAAGGTCACACAACCAGGATGTAGGTAAAGAAGAGCTTCAGCCCATCTCCCTGGTTCCCAAACTCATGCTCTTTCCACTGTACCAAGACCTTCTGGGTCTGGAATTGGGGAAAGACATGGAGAGGGGAATGACAGAAGGTGGAAACAAGTCAGTAAGGTGACCTGCAAAGCCCTGCCCTCCCTACTGGGGAACGGCCTATGACGTGAGGGCAAAGGTCATCCAGGCCACCCCCCACCCCACCCCCAGCTTCTGTGTGAAGCCCTTAACGAAATCGTTTGTTACAAGACAGAATTTGTGCCTTTCCAGCCTTGCTCCTGTGATTAGTCTTTTTAAAAGGCCAGGCCAATGACAGCAGTAATTTTTACATTTATTTTGCTCTATTATTGCCAGGCATTATGCTAAACAGTTCTCGTGCATTATCTCACTTACTCCCCACATCAACCCTGTGAAATAGGTATAATTATTCCCGTTTTACAGCTGAGGAAATTGAAGCTCATTGATATGTGATGGAGCAGAGCTTTGAACCACACAGTCTGATTTCTGACTCACTCGACTACCTTCCAGGATAGGTGTTCATTGGGTCTGTCTGACCAGCACACTCACTAGCCCTCATGTGTTCTATCTCTCTTTTATACACACACACACACACACACACACACACACACACACACACTCCCCTCCTTTTCTTGCTCCTCCCTTTCTCTCCTTTCCCTTTCCTCTTCCAAAGTGCTGAAATCTACCCTCCAGTTTGCTCTCCTCTGAGTCGGCTGAGACAGCCCCACCCCTGCCCTTTCCAGAGGCCCCAGGGCAAATCTGAAAGTCACCAGCTAGACAGTCACCTTCTCCCATCCAAGAGAGACTTGCCTAGTTCCCTCCCATTGCTCTAAGCACCCCGACTCCTTCCGCATCACCATCTTCCTTCCACGGGAACTTCAGCAGTCTTGTCTATAATATCCCTGTGGTTGGGGTGTTTTCTGCACCATTCAGCCCTGGGTTCCTTTTTAAAGCCCAAACCTTTTCATTCTGGTTGCCCCCATTCCATTCCAAACATCTCCCGTTGCATCTAAAAGGGTTTTCAGGATAGTGGGTACATCTGCCCATCTAGATGACTGAAGCCTAAATGAGAAGGCATTTGGCAAGCCTGGGCTCCTGCAGCTTTATGTCTGTGGTACAGAGCAGCGCGAGGTCCGCGGGCAGCCATGGGCAAGCGCAGCCCTACTTGGAAAGATGCCGGGCAGGAGGGTGGGGGGCTGAGAAGTGTTGAGCCTCAAATGCCTGCAGAGGAGGCAGAGAAGTACTCAGGCAAGGAGGGCAGGGCCTGCAGGACCACAGCCACCTGCACAGAAGCAGGAATGAATGTGTGACTGGAAACCACAGCAAGGGTGTAGAACAGTGGGGAGGCACTAAGTTGAGCAGATGGCTAGTCCAGTAGCTTGTATACAAACATGTACACGCTCATACACACACAGAGATGCATGCTAACCACACCTTGTAGCATCCCTCTGATGTCAGCGCACTCATCCCCAAACTCATGAGTGACAGCCAGCTCTTACAGAAAGGACCCAGCCTCAGCTGCTCAGTCCATGCGCTGTACTGTGCGTCTCACTGCTGGGCTTGCTAGGGCCACTGCCCCTCCCCCTTTTCTGCTTGAAGAAACCCACCTTCCCACCTCTTGCTCCATTGCATAGTAACCAGCGCTGGCTGGCCTGAGCTTCAGACGGTGATCCTGGGGTGATCCTGGGGTGTGTCAAGTATCCCCTCTAACATTTAGAATGAATCTCCCTGAAATTCAGTGTTCAGTTTCTCCTCCACGGCAAGGGCTCCCACACCCTGGGGCCCCTAGAAGCCATCTCGACCCTGCTAAGCATCTGCTCTCCTATATGGCCAGCTACCCCTACCTATTTCATGAGCTACCTGTAGCAGGTCAGCCACACACCCTTGGAGTGCGTTTCCTCCCTTATTTCCTTTGAAGCCCCATCCTTCTTCTGCCCTGGGGGCAACACCCCTCTGTGTCTGCCGTGTTTACTTTTCCTAGGAGCATTAACCTGTCCTGGAGTCCATCTGTCCACTCCCCTGTCTCATGCCTCTCAACCTCCCTCTTCGCTAAGAGGTATCTAATGCACAGGGCAGGGCAGGTGGTATAGACCTCCACCTGCTCTGTTTATCAAGGACCATTGCTGCTTATATCCCTGCCCCTCACTGTCAGCACCTCCTGGGTGTAAAAGTCCATCTGTATAGTCTTTGGAAAAGGGGGAAAGGTGAGCAAAGCACCCCCAGTAATGGAAAGACAGGGATCCACACCTCCCACACACCTCCCAGGTGCTTCATCCTCCTGCACTTCCTGCACTTGGGGGGCTTCATGAGCCCCCTTCCATTGACACAAAACCCCTAGTTAGTGCAGGGGCTCTAGACTTTTGTCCCACACAGCCCTGACTCATCCTCCTCCTCTTCAGCTTCACCCGTCACCGTTATGACTCAAGAGCGCGCTCATAGCATAGGTGAAGGCAACAGCCTCCTGGCCAAAGCGTGGCATGGCAGACTAGTTAAAGCTTTGGTCTTTGGCATCAAGAGGCTGTGTTTGAATCCTGGATCTGCTAATTACGAGCCAGCCAAATGATATTCACATGTAATCATGGGCAAGCTCCAGTTTTGTCATCTATGAAATGGGCAAATTAATAACATTTGCTTCGGAGAACTGTAGGAGAATTGACTGGCAATATGTAGTAAAGCACTGGGACCATGCCTAGCACATAGGAAAATATCAATAAGCAGTCGCTATCCTTATTAGCTGGGGACACTCTTCAGAGTTTTGGTCTAAAAAGAAAGCCTCAACTGTGACATTCAGTCCATGGGGACTTGGAGCCAAGTGCCCGTGAAGTCAAAGGCCTGGCCTGCAGGTCTGGATACTGGGTTTCTAAGTAATGGCAAACACAAGGAATACTGGTGGGCATCTTAGAAAATAACTACTCATCTGTGAGGGAAACAGGAAATGCCAGCTCTCTGCCTGACATGGGGGGGGAGGGGCAGGGAGGATTAAGGAGGCAATGGTTTCTTTATAAATTGTTTAGTGGAATGGTCTCTGCTAGAAATCTATTTCAACCATCATCTGAATGTCCCTTAAAATCTCACTGTCTATTGATCACAGGAAAGCTACCCCATTCTGACTGTCAGCAGAATCACTTGGGTCACTGCCCTAAGCATTCTATTGGTTGGGCCACTGATGACAACCAGTGACAATGAGAAGGAGAGAGCAGAGTGAACCTGGAAACCCTGTGTCTCCCCATGCCTGGGCGGGCCTAGTGTGAACAGCTGCATGGATGGGCACCTACATTTGGGCTCAGGGGGCCACTCAACACTATGACCAAAGGTCCCAAATTCTCTGGCAGTGCTTCCATTCACGTCATTTCCCCTAATAAGGGTGGATTGTTAAATATGTCCAGAAATGTGATTTGATTTTTATGCCTCTTAAGGTTTCTTAATCAAGTCAATTTGCAAATGTGAAAGGAGAAATCATTTGTCAAACTCTCGGAGAGAATACATATCTGGAAGGCACAGTCACCAAGCTGCCAGATAAGTTTAATAAATGGTTGAGGTGCTATTTATTTCTCAGATTGAATGACAAAATTGCACCAGGTGGCTTTGTCTATGAGCCCCGCTGCTGGTGAGTCAGAAACACACACACACACACACACACACACACACACACACACACCCCACTCTCTTCTAGTAGCTATCATTTGTTCAGAAAGAGTAGCATGTGAGAGGGATAGCAGGAATGAAAGGCATCCATGTGACCATTTTAGCTTCCTCCCTGTTTATTCCTTAGTGTGCTGAGGTCCCTGCTCTGTCCTGGGGTGGGCATTCCCTTGGAGGAAGATACCCCTTTCAATAGAACATCATAAAGGGAGGCTAACCACACCCTGAGGTGACAGCTGGTACCCCCCCCCACACACACAGACACACACACACACACACACACACACACACACACTGGCACAGGGAAGAACATTGTGAGCAGGTTTCACAAAGAGATGAGCAGGGGGAGGGAGAGGGAAGAACAGGGCTGTTTACCTTCCCATAAATCCACTGTTTGAAAAATGTCAGTGGTCCTGACGCCATAGATCTCTGCAGCTTTTAGGAACTGGGAGATCTGCTCCATCTGCTTAAAAGCCATCTTGGACTCTGAGATCTTGGCAATGGGCTCTTGTCCAGGTGGGTATAAACTGTTTATCAGCTTGCATAGGACCTGAAGGGAGGAAGGGAAGGACACCATCAATTTTCCCTTCCTATTTACCCATCACTAATGCAAAGGGAACCCTTACCCCTCCCCCAACCCCGTCCCAGGAAACAGCTGATAGGTTTGGGCACAGGCAAGTCTTGGGCCCCAGGAAAGCATGGGCTCTGGGCTGGGTGGCCAGGCTCCCAAACCAAACCCCAAAGACGCAGGCAACCCCGTTCCCAGGGCTGCTGTCGACCTCAGTGAGTGCAGTAGCCTGGGAATCCCCTTCCGGCCTTGCTCCTCCCTTCCTTTTTCTGGGTGAGGGTCAGAATGTTACAGATAGGGAAGGATGTGCAAGGACGAGGCCATGATTCCAGACTTCAGTGCGGGGATGAGCTAGTGGTGGCGCCCAGGGTGGTCAAATGATAGACTCTAAGATTATTTCTGCTACCAAAAGGCAGATCCGAGTCAGGCTTCAGTAACTCATCTCCTATGTGTTGATGATGTGCACAGAGCCAAACTGGGTACCCTCCTCGCAGATACCTAACCCAAGTGCTGGGCAACCCAACAGAAGTGTGGGATAGCAGTTATGTAATAACAGTTAATCACACCCTGCAGAGAAAGATGGGCTCGTTTGAATCAGCAGAGCTGAAGTCCCTAATTCCCCAAAACACGGAGCTTCTGGTTAGACAAGCAGTTATCAAATAAGGATTCCCTTCAGTTTCCTGAGAACCCCTCCAGTCACCAGACGGACCTTGTGCACCTCCAGGGAGCAGGCTCTGGGGAGGAAGGTGGTTAGTCTCCCCCTCTCCTTTGTTTTACTATGTAACCAACCATTCCCCTGGGGAAGAAATGGCCCCAGATGAGCTGGTGCACCGAAAAGGCTGGAGAGACCTCAAGGAAATACTTATCTCTATTCTCACTGGAACAGCAAAAGGGCTTCGGATTTGCCAACAACTCCGAAGGAAGCTGTGGTGTTCGGTGGGTGAAGAATCCTCTGCGCTAGCTAGGGAATTGTGCAGGGCGCCCAGGTCTTCCAACCCCGAAGACACACAGGCATTTCCATCCCCTCCCCAGGGGACACAAGGCGGGCAGCAGCAGCCGCTCCGCCCGCAGCCTCACCTGCGAAGAGAAGGCCCTGGAGTGTTTCCCTGCCCACCGAGTCGCCGTCCTTACCGTCCCGTCCATTAACCATTGCTGGAAATGGGTCCTGCCGGGGGGCGGGTGCTCTATGTCCTCAGCGCACTGCAGGATAATCCAGTCCACCAGCTTGTTCTCCAGGTCCGCGTCGTACTTCTGCTCGATCTTCTCCTGCACCTCTCGGCTTAAGCCGTAGCTCGGGCCCCTGTTAGCCATCTCTAAGAGAGAAGAGAGGACACGCGCGGCATCCACACAATAGCGGCCGGGTTCCCTGCGCACGGCTGGGAGGTGGCTGGCCGCCGGCGCGCGGAGCAAAGCGGGCAGAAAGCCGGGCGTGGTTTAAATCCAGGAGCCAATGAAGCCACTAGGGTTTCACCTCCAAACAAGAAAGAAAAGCGCAGCCACGCGCCAGTGACTCTAGAATAAAGCCCCTGCGGGTCCAGGGGTGGGGAGGGGTGCTGGAACCCGCCTCTCGGTCCCGCCTATCAACCAGAGGAGATGATGGACAAGGACTCACAATCACGACCGAGGCGGAACCCCCAGGCAGCAAGGGGGCTGGGTGGTCGTTTCTTACCCCCTCTAGTAGCACTTTGCCAAGGCAGGAGCCCTGAGATGGGAGCGAGCCGGTGATTAACAGGCAGAGGGGAAGGCCGCCCTGACGTTCAGCGGCTGATGCTGCATGGCGTTTGAAAGAAGGGTGCACTGATTCGATTTTCTCGGGGCTGAGGAGGGTCATACCAGGGCCGTTGCTAAGAGCCCTCCGAAAAGCCAGCCCTCTCATGTGTCAGTCAAGCCCGCGGCCCCCCTCCCGCTGAGAGCTTGTTTCTCAGCTGCACAATTCTTTCCCCTCCTCTGGGGGAGGCAGCCGGTGGGATCCCAGGCCCACACACAGCTGCACAGGGGAGGGGCGGAGGGTGGGAGAGGGTCCATTCAGTCAGCTGTCCATCTGTCAGGATTGCCAAGCCACTTTCCCCTGCCCTGAGGGAACAGTTGTCTGGCAGGACACGACAGGAGGGGCTGAGAGCTGCAACCATTCACTTATTCTGCTGCCAGCCAGATTTCATCCAGAAACTTCCATCCTGGTGGGAAACTGGCCTCAGTTTGACTTATTCAAGGAATGCAGCGTTTTAATGCCTTTATTATTTTTTTTTTTTATAGAACGATACTAAGAGTATGTTTTTATACATTGAAACAAGCTCAATATGCTAAGAACTCTTGGAATAAAAGATTTGGATAGTGTAAAGATTTTGATTATTTTAAATAAGGAACAGTAAAGGACAAGTGATATACTATCAGTGGTAACTGAGTATTTGATATTAGCAAACAAGACTTCAGGAGAAATCATCAGACTTAAGTTGGCCTGAAATTTTTATAATTGTTAAAGGGTTTGGCAATTTATCTTCCTAGACTGGGAGTAAAGATCGTCTTACTGGTTTTGTGCAATTCTCTGGGTACTTATCATGAGAAAAACACCCCAAAATTTGTTCTCTGGTTCATTCAACAGAGTTTTTGAGCACTTAACTGTGTCAAGTACTGGGCTCGAGAGGAATAAAGTATAATTCTTACCTCTGAAATGATGGATCAATGGACTCAGGCACATTAGATAAATCAATTCTAGTACGTGGGATGGTGATCTTTGTTTCTGTGCGAAATTGATTAGAAGCTATGC
This sequence comes from Tadarida brasiliensis, assembly GCA_030848825.1. Taxonomy (NCBI): domain Eukaryota; kingdom Metazoa; phylum Chordata; class Mammalia; order Chiroptera; family Molossidae; genus Tadarida; species Tadarida brasiliensis. The sequence goes on from CM061260.1 coordinate 70,728,017, forward strand.
AGGAAATGACTCCTCGAATAATACATGTATTGAGAAAAATCTACTGCCGGCTGGGGCCTGGACTAGTGAAAATTTAATTACATGGTATATGCATGGTTGGTGTGCCTGAGAAAAGACTTAGTGGTCAGTAGTTGAAGGCCTAGGAGAGAGAACTCTGAAAAACCAAAGGTTGTGGGGGAATCCGGAGCTTTTAGGAGAGCAGTTAGTTTAGAAAACAGCGCAAGGGCTGACTAATGCAGGTGTTGAGCTGCATGAAATCCTCAGTTGAAGAAGCTCTAAAGAACTCTCTTAGAGACTCGGAGCTTAGGGAAAGGGCAGGAAAACTGTCAGCAGAATTTTGAGTCACTGAGTTGCATCATGGGTGGCAGCAATATGGTCAATTCCAACCCGAGACTAAGGAAAAGGGAGGCCCAGGCAGAAGGTATGTCCCTTTCTCGGTGGCTGGAATTGCTCTAAGGAAGATGTTGGTTTGTTAATAAAGGTAGAAACAATTCTAAAAGATGTACATCTGCCCCCTCTTTTATTTCTTTTTCTCAGACTGTTTTTCAGATCTTTTGAACCCAAAGATTTCTTCCCATTGTAACAAAATAACTGGGTGCTTTAAGTGAATACTTGAGCTCAAGGTTCTGGAGAGGATACAGTGGCAAAAAGGGGAAGGTATAGATGAGACGTGTCCAGAAATCCACAGGAAGCAATTAAAGGGGAAAAAAAACAAACTTGATTCCCTAGAGGAGTGACTGTGGGAATTGGCTCAACCCTGTATTTACCGAGTGCCTACTAGTATTATAGTTACTTTTTCAACATTTTAAAGGCCTCTATAGCTGAGATTTAAAAAAATGAATGAGACATGGCAATATAGTAAACAATAAATGCCAGCCAGGTATCATGCCGAAACTATGTAGACGGTACTAAGGTACAATTACACCTAGAGGAAGGGGATTGGGGGTTAGGAATGACTTTAAGTCTTTAAAAGATGAATATGTGTTTGCCAGGTGACTGGGGCAAGGCATTCGCCAGGTGGATGGTTGAGGCAGGGGGGACAGGAAATGTCAGTGGCAAAGGTGAAAATGATCTAATATCCACAAAGCATAGGGTTAAAGGGAAGAGACACACAGTAAAAAAAAAAATTAGGCTGGAATGTCAGGCAGGCTCCTGATCATAAAGTAGTGAATATGCTAGTGCCCGTGGTTAAATATTCAGGAATTTGAGGACCAGTTGTTAAATTCAGCCATTATAAGCAATTAAATCATGTACATTTACACTTGAATAAATTATATTACAAACCAAAGTCAAATACTCAAAACAGATCATTTTCTCATTTATTTTGCTTCATTTTGATAGTACCTATGTTTTTGAGGATATTTATGCTTATTGTCTATATATAGTTGTCCACGAAAGACTGTACAGCCTAAGAAAAAGTCTTAGAAGAATTTATTTGAGCCACTGACAACAATGACCAGGAAGCCAAATCTCAACAGATCGAGAAAAGGCTCTGGAGAAGGGCAGTTCTGCAACTTACTTTCTACATTAGAATCAAAGAAAGAAACAGGGAGTGTTCCACGACATCCATGGTAGTAGACGAGGAAATCTGGGTCTGGAAAAGAATATTCCTCTGCTATTTCAAAGGTATGTTATTTTAGATGCACAAAGACAATAGACAATTTCAAAAGTAACGGTTGACCTTTGTCAAGGAAGCTATAGGACCAGGACATGACTACACCCATGACCCCCTTTTAGTTAGGAATTTTTATGTTCACACCACCCTGTCTCTAAGTTTGTAAGGCTCATCATGCGGGCCTCCCCTGAGCTTGTCATGTTTAGTATACGACCCCTTTTTTATCCATATAACGTATATGCTACGTAACGATGTGTTACTGATCACTTCTTCCCAGCGTCCTCGTATTCAGTGACATCACAGTGGTAGCATGAAACCAGTCAAGACAAGATTCTTTCTGCCATGGATGTTGGTAGTCTATGAATCAGGGCTCCCCACCTCCCCACCCCACACTGGAAATCTAAACTTATGTATCATGCAATAGAATTTGTGGGTTTTTCGCCCCCATAGGAAAAGAGAACCATCAGTTCTGATTTGGGTGAAAGAAAGGCACACCTTCAGATGACTCACATGTTTGACTTGTCATCAGGGGTAATGGTGGTGGTATTTATTGTAAGGGGACTGGTAGGTAGGGAGGTACATAAAGGGGGAAGGATAATAAGGTTTGTAACTGCACTTGGGAGGCCCATGGTTCATCCCAGTTCATTAGGCAGTGGTTTTATGTAGTTGGAGCTCAGGAGAAAAGCCTGGAGTGGAGAAATGTACTTGAATCATCTGCATGCAGGTAGCATGTAAAACCCAGAACATAGGTATGGTTGCTCAAGGTAAATAAGTAAGTCCTGAGGTCAGAAGGAAAAGGAAATATTAACATTACAAGGTGGGTAAGGAGGAGGAGCCAGCAACACGGGTAGATGTGGCCTGGTCAGAGACAGCTGCGGATAAGCAACGTCAAAGCCTCTGACCTCAATGGTCCTTCGAGAGGGGAGGCCCCCATTTAAACTGAGAATCTCAAAGGAGTAAGTTTTATCGAAAAGGCATGAAGACAGTGCTTGCTTTTCATGAGAGAGCACAGAGGACCCAGCGACGAACTTGCTGGAAAGAGAGACGAGGATTAGTCAGGAAAGGCTTCACTGAGAGCCCACCTTTGAGCTTCTTTTATTTGTCAGCAAAAGCCCCAGACAAGAGCCCAAATGGGAAAGAACCACTTCTTCGGGAGACACATTTGGTTAATAAAAATTGCCTGCCTTTTCTTAGGTATACTCTCAGAACATAGCAAGGCATCAGATTTTTTCATCAAACCAAGTTATGCATACATGGTTATGTTCTAAAGTTAAAAAGTTATTTTAAAAAATCCTCACCCGAGGATATTTTTCCATTGACTTTTAGATAGAGTGGAAGGGAGTGAGAAACATCGAAGTGAGAGAGACACATTGATTGGTTGCTTCCCGCACGAGGGAATCAAACCTGCCTGATTGGTTGCTTTCTGCACGAGGGGATCAAACCTGACAACCCAGGCACATGCCCTTGATCGGAAATCGAACCTGCAACCTTCTGGTCTGCAGGCCGAAGCTCCACCCGCTGGGCCAAACCAGCCAGGGCTTAAAAAGTTACTTTAGATTTGTATGTAAAGGGGGTCTTAAAAAGGTGGATCTAAATTCCACCCATCTTCCTCCAGAAAATAAAACTTTAGCTTTTTCTTTTGTAAACAGCCCCAAATTTAACGAATATTTGAAATATTTCTTGTGGGTGCTGCCCTGGAAATGGTTACGTGGTGGGTAATGTTCTCCTTGCTCTCTATCTCCTTTCTAAATTCAGCCTAGCCCAAAGCCCTCTGCCTCCGCCCCTCCACACAGGCCTTTCTCTTGGTTCCTCGGAACAGCATGTGTGATTTGTCAGGAAATGTCTCCAAGCTCAGCAGATGCAGCAAAAGCAAAGACAGTATATTATGTGGCCCCACTGAGCCTTCCTTTCCATCGCACTCGCTGAGATTGTTTAGACGGGCCACGTTGCTTTTTAAATAATTCAGGGATCCCACGGGATAAGGCACTCGGGCTGCTGGCTGAGCATTTTCTTCACTGAATACACGGCATGGAGTGGTTTTGGGGGGAAAAATAAAAAAGAACACTTGTCATTAATAATGTACACTAAATCCCACGGTTTCAAACTTCTATGGAATTTGTGGTGTTATCTGCAAAGCTAGATTAAATTTTAAAACAACCTTTTCTATCTTTAGATAGTGTGTCTTCCCCTCCCTGCTTTCTCTAACCATTCACAACTAACACAGCGATTTGGGATCATGAGGTTAGTTAGGCAGGTCCAGTCCAGAACAGATTGAGAAGACCTACTTCGCCTCCACTTTTGTTCCTGAACCCCCATGGATTGTGGTGTTCGTCCGTTTCTCACTGGACTGTGCTCTGTACATTATGAAAGCAAAAAGGTAGTGCCTCCTTTGTGTAATTGTTCTAATTGTGCTGTACTTAAGTCTTACACTGTATTACCTAGGTTTATGTTGTCATTTTACAGGTAAGGAAACCTCAGGCTGTGAGCCAGAATTTAAACCCCAGGTCTACAGTCTGTTTGTAACCATTATGCTATGCTTCCTCTACAGATACACTATGAACCTGTAATCAGATTTATTACATCGTATTAGTTATGTTTAACCTGAGAAAACTTTCACGGGCCGCGCCCTTCCCTCTTCTTTGTAATCCTTGTGCCTAGCAGGGACTGGAATAGCTACCCTGCCATCCACTCTCAACTCCCTCCAGCACCAGGCAGTGGCACACACAATTCATGTTTTTAGTGGTAAATGACTTTTGTTTGGTGTAACTCATAGATTGTAGTTTTATTGCCTTGTAGGACATTAACCTGTTCTGTGTCTGTGTCAGGCATCCTCTGACTCACAGGACTCAGCATCTAGTTCTACTCATTGCTACCGTTCCAGTGAAAGGATACAAAGCAAAATTCGAAAAGGAAAAAGGACCCTGGGGTGAAATCTGGAAAAACTAGGCACAAGCATGGAAGAATTCTCTCCCAGGGCCCACACAGGATGAGCTTAATCCCAGCTGTGAGAGCACACATCAAATGCTGTCCACCAGTGAAGCTTGGTCGACGCAGTGCCCAGTTTTTACTGGGAGCTGGTCACTTAGGCAGTCTCTGCCTGGCACCTACCAAAATTCCAGACTCCCAGAAGAAAGGAAAGCAGGTGTTCAGCACGACCATATTGTTTGCACAGAGTTTATGCACAGTGAGCCGCTTTTATCAGTACTGGGAACCCTCCTAAAATTCAAGTTCCCAGACGCCAGCCAAGGGCCAACCTTGCAACCAGGTCTCTGAAGATAAGTTGTCAGGCTGCTATGTTAACTCTTTCTGGCATGATAATTTTCTCCATTCTTTCTTCATGTTGTCAACTTTGTTTTACTTTGACAGACATAACCCAAGCAAGCTAAATAAAGTCCAACCAAACTAAGAAGCAAAAATACACCAACTCAATAATATCAAGACTGACTACGACAGTTACTAAAACACACACACATACACACACACAAACCTTTGTTATTTGCACTTCCAAAAGTCCTCTAATTTAGAAGGCAATCACTTGGCTATTTAAACTTAAGGCACATATTAATAAAAAAGAAATGTTTCTGCAGGTAGGCAATACTATATAAAGATTAATTCCCTCTTTAGAGCATGAAATATAACGTTTAAAATAAAATTTCCCCATTTAAATATATTACATATGAGCCAAAATTTAGAAATGATACATCCTTTATATCACTGTAGTTTTGAGCCTTTAAAAAAGATAACTTTCATTTTAAGCTCAAATATAACATGTAGAATAAAGTAATATCTTTATTTCTTTAACTTTATTGTGCTTCAGACATTTCTCTAATTATTTCATATTTATTTCCCTGTATTTTTGGAACTGCATTTTAAAATCAGAATTTTACAACTCTCCATATACAATGATACCAACCAAATACAAAAAATTTAAGCTTTATTATAAGGAGACAAGAACACAATTAAAGCTGGCACACTTAACAATAATATAAGTTAAACATCTCTTGAATAAAAATATAGGAAATATATTAATGAAAAATAAATCAGGGACTGAAGGAAAAAAAATTTCCAATTTTCTAGCAGCTGGTATAGTTGGCCCTCTGTATCTGCAGGTTCTGTATCCCTGGATTCAACCAACCACAGGTCAAAAAAAGAAAAACTCCAGAAAGTTGATCCTAAATAATACAGTATGACAACTATTTACATATCATTTACATTGTGTTAGGTATTACAAATAATCTAGAGCTGATTTAAAGTATACAGGAGGAAGCACGTAGGTTATATGCAAACACTACGCCATTTTCCTATACTAGACTTGAGCATCCTCGGATTCTGGTATTGAGGGGTGGGAGGGTGTCCTGGAACCAATCCCTGGAGGATACAGAGGGAGAACTGTACCTTCTTCACAATTTGTATCACTTAAGTGCAAAAACATCATTAAATAAAACCTCACGTGATATCTACAAAATGGTGAGAGGAAAAACTTCCTAAGTATCAGGGTCTTCCATTTATTATCCCTCTTCCAATCTTTGGATCCATTAGTTTACATACCAACTAAAAATGTGATTCTAGTTAACTACAGTTGAAAGCTTATCAATTAAGTCATCAATAGTGTAAACAAGAAGTTGAATGTCCGCTTTTTCCTTCATTCGGTGATCACTATGTTTTCGAAGGATGACATCTACATCTGTGCTGACTACTCGGTCAGCAACCTGTAAGGACGTATGCCAAGGTACAATGTCGTCCTTCATGCCATGGAGCAGTCTGATGGGGCAGTTCACAGGAATAGGACTATGTAACAAGCAGTGGTACTCAGCTTCTTTAATGAAACTATACTGAATGTGATAAACTCCTTCTTCACTGTATTTTGATGGCATGCTCCACACGCCTTTCATCTCTATATCCTTTTTTACCTATTGAAAAAAATTAGGAAAATAAAAGTATTTATTAAACATTAACACATACAACAGTATTAAACAACCTAAGAATTTAAACAGTAAAATATGTACAATAATATATATATATGTATTTTTTAATTCCAGAAAGATTTGATTCAATAAAACTGAGTGGTTGAAATCAACTGATTTCAGTGAGAAAGCTGTATATCTGAAAAATATAAATATCTGCCTCAAATGATTTGAAATTAATAAAATTCAAAAAAACTATAAAATATATGAATCTATATTAATATCACGGGATTTTCAGCATTAAAAAACATGTAAACCAAATATTTAAAGCAAAAATGATACTCAGCTATCTTCAAATTACTCAGGATTACTCCTGAATTTGTAATTTCAGTAATTAAAACTTAGTTTCACTGGTTATTCGATGAAGTGGAAACTATGCTAATTACTGAGACACAATAACAGTTGCATTTTAAGCACCCTTGCCCAAATTGCTGTTCTCTGCCACTGAATTGAATGAATACTGTTCATTTGAAGAACAAACTTTACGGAATGTTTTATGCCCCAAATCCTCAAAATAAAAATAAAAAAGTTCAGAAATAGCAAAAACAGTATTAACCAAAGAAAATGTACTATATGCATAAATTCTACACCAAGAAGAAACCGTATCAAGGCAATGTAGTTGAGAAGCTTGGATTCCAAACACCTCTACATCCTGTCTGACGCCCTCTAGTGTCCAAAGGAGCCGATTAGAGTCAGTTCAGAGGTTAAGTCAAGTTCCTACACAATGAAATGCTGGGTCTTAACATCCCAGGGCTAGAAAAAATAGTAAAAATCTATACTTTTGCTCCTTGGACAGTTAGGGCTAGCTGTTTGTGTGAAAAAGAAAAGATATTGGTCCTAGTGTCCCTGCTCTTTCCTTACATGCTTTGAAGTTAACAAGGGCTGGATATGTTTCTGTTAACAATTGTTTCCTGGTCTGATTTAGGATTAGCAAAGATATGCTGATTTGCAGAATATATATCTTTTCAGTCACTCAGGGGTATCCACCATACACCATAATCCTCCCTTTGAGTGCTGTGAACACACACACAAATAGAAATGTATGTACGTAGATCTTGTCATTTGCCAATAACAACAACAACTAAGAGCTGTTAAATCAACTCCCTTCCAGTCTGTCATGTTCTTCAACTATATTAGCGAGTTAAGAGGATGGAGTAGTTAAGAGGTCCAAAACGCAGAAAGAGGCAATGGTAGGAAAATTTAGCAGCATGAGGATACTGAACGAGAAACAACCAAGAAAGTAAAAAAAGTTCAGAAATAGGAGACAAGTACAAGGAAAACCAGCCTCACTCTTTTAGTCCTGATAGGAAATAATAAAAATCCTGACTGTGCAGACAATGCCACTGCTTAAAGAGCTGGGAAGAACAATGTAAGCTAAGAATGAACTTAGAACAAATAATACAATACATGGCACTGGGTTCAGTGCAGAACTTGACACAAGTCAATGAATGACATTCTACCACTCAACACTACATGCTTTTTTTTCTGATTTCTTTTTCTCCTCCTACTCCTTCACTCTCTAGAGCAGTGGTTCTAAAACTTCACCTGAAGGACTTATTAAAACAGCTTACTGGACCACACTCCTAGTTTTTGATTTAGTAGGTCTTGGGTGGAGCTCAAGAATATGCGTTTTGATTTTTTTTTTAATTGAATTAAAAAAATGTGGTGACAGTGGTTAATACATTATATAAAGTTTCAAGTGTACAATACGTGTATTGCATTGCATGCTTACCACCCAGAGTGGTCTCCTTCTGTGACTGTGAAGAAAAGGAAACCTTAAACAAGAGACCAAATTGTAAAGAAAGTGAAGAGATTGTATTTTAAAAAGCAGCTAAGACAGAAGATGGGCCAATATAATAAGTCAAAGGAAAGAAGACACATGAGCAAATATTCCAAGAGAGAGAGGGAGCAGAAGAATGACAGGAGGTATACACTGAGGTTGCCTGTGACTTACCTCAACAGGAAGCTGATGAAACTTTGTCACTAGGCCATCTACAGCTGTAGCTACACCAATAAGAGCCACAACCTTTTGTGGTCGTGCAATTGCAGCATGAAGCATAAGCCATCCGCCAAGGCTAGATCCAACTAGTATCTAAAAATAAAAAATATGTATAGTTTTAAAGAGCAACTTCTTTTTCTTTTCTATAAGGGAAGTAATTTAATAGAAGTATGTGCTTTTTTTCTTTTATATCCTTTGGATCCCAGACTTTAAATATTTGACACAAAGTGGAATTAAAATTATGATTATTTTTTGTTAAAGTATTTGGTCTATAATGGAGAATTATAAAATCTGTAAAATAAGTAAAATGGTACTTACATTTTTGGAGAAAGTGAAAATGACAGAACAATTTTAAATCAAATATCAAAATTGGATGTTAAACATTTAAATAAATTTTCATATCAAAGAAACAGCTCAAGTATCATGGGGTTACCATCAATAATTATATTTAACAAAAATAGTCACCTGTGGTCCTTCAGCTAAGTCATCAATTATAGAAAGAACATCTTTTCTCCACCTTCCCACTGTACATTCTTGTAAATTACCCTCTGAATTTCCAACTCCTGAGTAATCAAACCTGGAAAAAAGGAAAATCCATAACTATATCTAGATATCTATCTATATATTTGCTATATAGCACATTCATCATTACACAAAGCCTAAAATATACTTCAGAAAATCCTATTGGCTTAACCATAAATACTTCTCAGAGCTACTCACTTTCTGATCTCCTCCACTGCTGGTAGCCTGGTCCACATCAACATTCTCTCTTGACGGAACTAAGAGTCTCCTTTTCCAATTTTCACCCCCGAGTCTACTCCCTACATTGTAGTCAGTGATCCTTATAAAACAAAAGTCATGTCTTGAACAAACCCTCCAAAGGCTTTCTATAATCTTTAAATAAAATCCGAAGTTCTCATCACACTTGGCCCCTGACTACCTCTCTGATCTCATTCCTTGCTGCTCTCTCCCTACTGTTTCCTCACTTTCCTTCTTGAAGTTAATGGAAAACACCACCCATGTTCTTGCCCCCAGGAGTTTTACAACAGCCTTTTCTCCACATGGAGTATTCTATATCCAGATATTCACTTAGATGGTTCCCTCACTTGATTCAGGTCTTTGGCTCAAAACGTCACATCCCCAGAGAAGTCTCCTCTGAACATTCCATCTAAAAATGGCACTTCTTTCATCATTCTCTATTTCCTTACTCTGCTTTATTTTCTTCATAGCAAATATTGCTACTTGACGTTTACAGATGACATTTGGTTATTTTTGTGCGTTGTCTCCCACAGTAGAAAGGAAGCCCCATATGGGCACAGGCTTTGTTTGGTTCACCACTGCTTTCCCAGTGCCTGGGTCGGTACCTTGCACATGGTAAGTACTGAGTAAACACTGAATTAGTGGAAGGGAAAGAGGAGACCAGAATCAAATTCATCACCAGCCCACCCACTTAAGTTTGCTTCTCCTTCCAACTTTCTAGTTCTCCTAGCTCAAAGTCGGCCTGATCTATGAATTTCACCTCTCCTCAAGGTCTCAATTCAGTAAGTGATGAAGTACCGTACCACTCCTATACATTACTATCAACCCTAGTCATACTAACTGCTCCAATTCCTAGATAAGCCCATTCAAAACTTTGGGCCTTTGCACATGTCCCACTGCCTGGAAGACCTTCCTTCTCTATGCAAACTCCTGGTCATGTCACCTCCTCTGAGGACCTTTCTTTGACATATATGCCCTGTTCAGTACAGTCAGTCACTTTCTTCTGTATGTACTCAATTAACACTTTTCATATTGTGTTGTAATCAGGTTTTGAATATTTGTCTCCTTCTGACTAGAATGTCAGTTCTTTAAGGACAGACTGTTTTATTCAAGTTTGTTTCTCCAAGGTACAGAACACTGCCTGCCCGGTACCACCCTCACTCACTCACATTTTTTTCTCACATTCATTTCTTTCTCTGCAGTGTGGTAAGACCAGTATCTTGGTGCAGGTCTTTGTCATCTTAAAACCAGCCCATCACAGGGGCCTCCTAACTGTGCCTCTATGATTCTACTCTCTCTTCAGATGGAACCACTTTGTAAGTGTCAGGTTTCTTCTAAGATTATATTCATATGGCATTAACTTCAATGGCTCCCTGTGACATAAAACATAAATGTTTAGTGCTTTAGGCCTGTATTTTTAGACCATTACATTCTGGTCACCTCAAACTGGCCTTTATCATTTCATCAAAGGCAACTACTGCTTTAGCCAAATTGATCAACTTGCTGTTCCTAAAATAAGCTCTGTTTTCGGTCTCTGTTACATGCTTCATACTATTTCCTTCACCTGAAATACCTACTGCCATCACCTTCATTACTAATATCCTCTCTCAGAACTCAGAACAAATGAACCATTTTGTATTGGAAAGGCCCAAACTGAAAAAAATCTCTAACTAATAAAACTTCTATAGAATTCATTTTTATCAGTCACAAATTATTATACCCTGCTTTATAAGATAGTTTGTGTGCATATATGTGTCTCATCATTCCTGTGACTGGAAGCTCTTGGATGGAAAAAAGCCATTATCTTATTTGTCTTTGCATTCTCCATGGTGGCTAGGGATATAAACCTCACACACTGAGTATTATAATACATTCCAAGTGAATAGAAATGAAAGGTAAAAGTAAAGAGAAGTACTTTATTCAAATCTAAAACTTTCATGTTTTTTCTGATTCTTAAAATCTGGTAGAAACTAATAAATCCTAGTATGTTTAGTACACACATAAAAGTATATATGTAATATATAGTTTATACTTACTTTCTTACAGATAAGGGATTTATTTATTTTTTTCAGGCTATGCACTTATTTTTAATATAAAAACAATTTCCTCCAATAGCTGGAACTATATATACATTGAGGGCCAATGACTCATTGTTTCAATTCTTAAATATACACAACCACGTGGAGCCTGGTGAGAACCATTCACGACCCTCCCAACAGGCACTCCACATCCTCCCTCCACCCATGGACAGTGTCAGAAGCCAAACAAAAGTCTGCCACAGACAGGCACCTCTCCTCTGGCTTCCAGGGCTAGAGCCAGAGGAAGTTCCTCCCGCTGGCTGACCGAAGGAGGGTCTTCACATGGAGAGAGTGTCTGAGTCTCCACTGGGCCCAGCTGAGCTGCAGATGTGGCTGCTAACTCTAGGGTCACCACACCCGGCACGTCTGAATCACCTCCTTCGAGGCCGTCAGCCCCCCCCATGCTACTGTCCTTCATGGCAATGGCAAGGAGGTCAGAGAAGGGATTTATAAGTGATGGAGAAAGGAGAAATTAAAATTTTCTTCAGGTATATAATAAAATGATTTTGGATCCTTGGGAAATTGGGTAACGAGGCAGCTGCTGAAGTCTAAATTACAGTTATCATTTTCCCTCAGTCCAGGGTACGTAGGAGACAGACCAGAGAGAGGAGGAGAGAAAGGTACCAACTAGCCCTCCTTTTCTTCTCCTTGACAGAAAATCAGACATTTCGCCTTGCTGCATCTTTCACAGTTCCTTTCCAAATATATGGTAAAAATGTAGAATACGTATAAAGGCTCTTCATAAAGGACATTATAACCATTTAGTGATGCTAATAGGTTACAAGTAAGAACACTAACCAAAAGTCAGATAATCAAACATATTCAGCAGGTTTAGGACTTTTAAACACAGTAACAATAGTCTGTCCCTGGAGCCTCAATACTCTAGGACAAATTCCCAAATCCAGAATTAAATATTCTGTTAGAAATAATTATGATAGAATATCAGCCCTAAAACATGGTACAGTCCTTAGCTCTGACTCAATTTTATTTTAGGCACAATGACAGGACCTTAAAATATTTTCATATAGCCAGATTACTTTCTGTACAATATACAAAACTCACCATTTCCTCACTCAAGATCTAAATTTTACAGCCAAAAATCATAACAAAAGTAAACCGAGAAACTGGAGTATAAATAGAATATAAAATCTTTTTTTTATTTAAATCCTCACCTGATAATATTTTTCTATTTATCATTAGATAGAGTAGGAGTGAGGGAGAGAGGAGAGGGGGGTGGGAGGAGAGAAAGGGAGAGAAAGGGAGAGAAAGAGAGAGAGAGAGAGAGAGAGAGAGAGAGAAACATCGATGTGAGAGGGACACATTGACTGGTTGCCTCCTGCACAACCAGACTAGGGCCAGGGATGAACTGCAAATGAGGTATGTACCCTTGACTGAAATTAAACTCATGACTCATTGGTCTGCAGACTGCTCTAACCGCTAAATCAAACTACTCAGGGCAAAGGAGATAAATGCAATCAACAGTTAATAGTGATTAGACTGTAATGGAGTTTTGATAAAGGCAAATAAAAACAAACTTGATCCAATTAAAAACTGGTTGCAAAGGTCTATACTTTGTAAAGGTTTATAAAGATATACATAGCAGGGCCGGTTTGGCTCAGTGGATTGAGCATGGTCCCATGTACGAAGAGGTCACTGGTTCAAATCCCAGTCAGGGCACATGCCCAGGTTTCGGGTTTAATCTCCAGTAGTGGGCATGCAGGAAGCAGCCAATGTTTCTCTCTCATCGATGTTTCTATCTCTCTCTCCCTTCCTCTCTATCTAAAAATCAATTAAAATAGATATACATAAGCCACATTTTAATACTGTACCACTTAATAGTCGATAAACATTATAATTTTATCGTGATTATTTAATACACCTTTAAAATGTATTTCACATGTATCTAAAATGCAGAAAACCCACATATGTCTGTCTTATAACAAGCTAGGAACTGGATATAGTCCTCACAGTCACAATTTGAATTCAAGAACTAGTAAAAAGGTGATTTATTGATTCAAAATCTTTTAGGGACAGCCCTGGCCAGTTTGGCTCAGCGGTTAGAGCGTGGACCTGCAGACCAGAGTCCCGGGTTCAGTTCCCCCTAAGGGCATGTACCTTGGTTGCAGTTTGTCCCTGGCTCCTGTTGGGGTCGCGTGGGTGGCAACCAGTTGATTTGTGTCTCTCTCACATCGATGTTTCTTTCTTCCCCACTCTCTCACTCCCGCTCTATCTGAAGATAAATGCAAAAATGTCCTCGGGTGAGGATAAAAAAAAAAATCTTTTAGGGACAAAAGGGGAGAATGACGGCAATATTTCTGTTATCATGATGTTTTGCTGAGGCTAGCCCCCTTCCTAGCTAGCTCTTCCTTCTTACCCAATCCTAACTACTCTTCAGTGTTCCTTTATAAAGACTTTTCTATCCACTTCAATCCCGTTTTCTTTCTCCCACCTGATACAATAAAGGGTACTGCTCTTTTGATGCTATCACATTCTGGTGAGTATTTTTGCCAAATTTCTCATCTATATTTTATCCTGTTTCCCAACCCTAATGAAAGGTCCTTTAAGGGCAATGGCCATGTTTTATATTTCACAGCACCCAGTACAGTGCTAGAAAGACTGCTTGCAAAAAATATACCAGTCTTCAGAATAAAAGTTAAGTCAGAACAGACTTTTTAAGAGTTCTGAGTAAGAAAATGAAACAACTCAGTTAATTTAATAAAAGAAAACAAGACTAAATCCATATAATTGACATAATTTCTGCTAATATATTAAACAGATAAAGTCTGAAAGTTTTTTATTTTTAATTCATTATTTTATTTTTAAAACCTGTATTTTCTAGATCTACTGAACAAATGTTAGTTGGAACTACCTTGTCTAGGCTGTTAGTGCTGGAAAATAATTCAGAAATTACCTTAATCCAACCTCCTCCTTTTTTTATGATGAAAATAGGTCCAGTGTTTATAACTGACTCATCTTGTCACAGTTATTGCTACAATTGATTTTAGAGCCCTTGTTTCTTGACTTCCAGGCCAATGATCTTTCTATTAAACCATACTATCTCTTCTGGCAAATTAGGCACTAAATAGACAATTGTTATAGGTAAACAAACCTAATTACAACAACATAGACACATTATTTTACCAAAATGTTTATCAGCATAAAATATCACAAAATTGTGAAATCAAGTTTTAGTTAAACACCACATATCCCTATTTATGTTTATACATATTCAGATATTAGGAGTGAGGAGAAAGAGAAAACAGAGAGAAAGGTGAACTCTACAGTATAAATTTTACAATACAGGAGGTCTTCCAATGTTTTGTTCAAGGCTGTTTCATTATAAGGTTGATGGATATCACAGGAATTTAACTCTTGTTGATATCAATTAGTCTATGGTGAAAATGGTTTGATTATATGTCATTTCACTTAAAGTCACAGAACTTATCAATGACATTAAGTGACGACTTACTGTACTTTTAAACATAGATATTATTTTTAAATACGTATTTTAAAAAGTAAAGTAATAAATAGTGGTCAAATAAAAGTCCTTAAGTCCCTAATGGAAAACTACAATATAATTACAAGAAAACCAACTAGTATATTGGTTTGTTGTCACATTAGATTATGGTACGTAAAGAGCCTCGTTACTGCTAGTTTCCTTCCCTTTCAGCATTGTGAGTGTGGCACAAAGACTTTTAAAAAGGTCTTTTAAAGGTTGCACTTACAAACACCCTAAATCACAAGAAGAAAGTTTACAACCATGAAAACAAATTCATTTATAAAAATGCAGGCATTTGCTTCAATGGTTAGAGCAGAAGTAATTCTCCAATGCCATGCTAAAATGGTAGCAATATTTTCTTTGAAATGTGTTTGTTCCTACCTTATATAGGCGTGACCTAGAGATTTGCAAAACTCCTCAATCGCCAATGCCTTTGTACCATTCATATGAGAAATATAGCCAGGGATGAAGATAACTCCTGGACTTTTGCCTTTTAGTCTCTTATAAGCCAGCTTTGGAAGGTCTGGTCGGCTAAGGAAAGAGACTGATGTCTTTTGTCTGCAAGCTAAACAAAGTACACAAAACATAAACCAGTTTGCAAATACAGTTTTTGGAAAACCATATGTACATTTTTTTCAATCTTAACTTTCTTAACGTGTCGAACTGATGTCAAATACTATTTCCACTTGAGAGAAAAAACAAAAACATTGAAGTACTAAGTCACAAGTCTGTGCATATCTTTTAAAATCATTTCAAAATCAATACTTTCTTTGAGCAAGGTCCAACCTTGCTTCTTCCAAAATACATGATGAGGTGGAAATTTCAAGGCAACAAGACAATCATAAAAAATGTTTTCCTGTTGCTGCTATATCATCTGTCCTAAATAGTATTAATCAACATTCAGATTTACTTACATTAATTTTAGCCCTCTTGTGAAATTTTTGTCCTCTTTTTAATTTTTTTTAATGTTTGAGGAATTTCACATCTCTACATTCTGGTAGGGAGACAGAGAAACAAGTTTGGTATGCCCTTAGGGGAGATAGTTTCAAAGGGGGAGGTGCTTTGCCCATTTTATTATTGACTCCCTCTCCACCCACTAAATCATGGACCATGGTACTAGCCAATCATGATTCTCTATCAGCTGAGGCGCATTCAATGAGCAGTTTCTTTACAAGTAACCTTGAAAAATATACCATAGTATCATTTTGAGGAAAACATTTCTCATAGGATTCTGCAATCACTGTGTTTTATTGTTGGTTAGGTTTTCTGTGACTGATACACACAGATCTTAATGCAATTTAAGTACCATAGCACAAGTGGTAAACCTTAGGAGGTTACTCCATTTCATTGTTTTTAAAGTTCTTTCCCTACTATAAAATCAACACTAGCTCTTAAAATAAAAAAAGTAGAAAGATATTAAAAAAATAGAAGTCATTTATAAGCCCATCTCTTCCCTCCAAACAAATTAGACTTGTGTATTTCCTTATGGTCTTCTTCTGGACCAACAAAATCTGTTATTTTTTATTACATGAAACCTTCCTCCACTTTATTGTGGCTAACAAAAACTTCTCAGTCTCTTCTATGTGAACTAATAAAGTTTACCTCATTCTGGATTTAAGAAGTTGATTTAAAAAAATTAAATTGGAGCCCAGCCGGTGTGGCTCAGTAGTTGAGCATCGACCCACGCACCAAGAGGTTGCTGGTTCAATTCCCAGTCAGGGCACATGCCCAGGTTGTGGACCAAATCCCGAGTGGGGGGGGGGGGGTTTGCAGGAGGCAGTCAATCTATGTTCTCTCTCATAGATGTTTCTATCTCTCCCTCTCCTTTTCTCTCTCTCTAAAAATCAATACAGTCGTCCCTCGCCACTTCGCGCTTTGACTTTCGCGGCTCCACTCTCGTATTTTTCAAATACAGTATTTGAAAAAATCGCGATAGAAAGTCTAAGCACAAAGTAGCCGAGGGACGACTTATATAAATAAAGAATCCTACTTCGTGGAAATTCATTTATCGCGGTAGAGTCTGGTCCTGATTGCGATAAACGAGGGCCGACCATAAAGAAAAAAAATTTTTAAAAAACAAATTAAATTGGAGACCTTAAAGCTATTCCTTTTACATGTAAGCTTCCTTCAAAGATTCAGTGTATAGTAAAGTATTCCAAATTTAAAACTTTCCGTGAAAAACAGGGCTAGTAGGAGCCAATGCTGGTTGGCAGATTGTATAAGCAAAAATGTTCATTTCCCATCTCCTTAGCTCAGCACTCAAAAATCCTTCCTATCCTCTTAATATTACTTCCCAACACAGGAATGTCTCCGTGAGACAGTAATAATTTACTTAACCTTGGTAAATTATAAGCGGACAAGTTAACATATCCATAAATGATCTTTGCACAATAAGGATTAGCTCAAAGCCTGGTGCATAAGTACTGCTCAATGACTGGTTGATAAACAGCTGAAAGTGTTACAGTCTTTAATGAAATTTAGTGTTTAATGAAATGACGTGCTATACTTCAATTGAGAAACATATATAACACGTCTTTTGACGGTGTACAATTAAATGTAAGTTAAACTGATAATAAGCATTTAAATTTTAACTCAAAGCAGAGTATCTGCAATAACAATTCCCATTCCAAGCAATCAGGCATCTGAGTGGCTAAGGTGTAGACACAATAAAACCAAACACTATAAAGGCTTAATTTAGAAAGACAGACTATATCTATGGGAAGGTGGGACTAGGAATGGGGTGGGAAGGGGAAGGAACCAAACACAAGATAAAGAAAACATTTAAGTGCTGATTTTTGCTTTAAATTCCAGTTTCCTTTTCCAAGTAATGATTATGGCTTTCACTGAGCCGGCGCATCGAGGAGACAAAACCAGAAATTAGGCATAATCTTTATACACTTTTACAAAGAAAAGGTTCCATCCTCTCAAATCAAAGGGAGGCAGGTCTAAGCACTTTCAGAGTCACGAACTGTAACCCCCACCCCGCAGAGAAAAGAAAGAAAAAGCAACTAACAATCAAACGCATTAAGAGCACACGTGAGTTTTCCTGTTTGGCGCTCAGCGCGGGGTGGGCAGGCGAAGAGCAGGACCCTTACACCGAAGAGCGTGAACACCGGCAGCGGGCGGGCCGTCCAGGACACGCGGGGCCGCCGCACAGCCCTCTTCACAGCCTTCACCAGAACTGTGGGGAACGCCTAGAACTGGGGCACTGAAAATGGGGTGAGAACGTTTTTGAATGGGGCGCCCAAACCGCACCGGACAGGGACGGACGAAACCCGGGAAGTTCGAAAGAACGCGCTCTACTCCCGTTATTTCGGGCACTGACCTGGGAGCCACCGCGGCGCCCTCTCGGGCTTCCGTGCAAGTACGCTGCTGAGGCCACGGTGGAAGCCGAAGGAGACGGCCGTCCAGCCCCACCTCCAACAAGGCTCCCAAGCAGCCGCAGCCGCCATGCCCACTCCAGCCATCTTCCCAGCGGTCCCTGCGCCCCGCGCTGCCCTACCAGGACGCGCAAGACGCGCAGCAACCGGGCTGCGCACGCGCCACCGGCTGGCGGACGGGATTTGCTAAAGAGCGCCTGGAAGACGCGCCGCACTCCAAGCGCGCATGCGCAGAGCCTCGTCGCTCTGGTCCGTGTTTCGCTATTGGCTGTTGGTTCTCCTCTAAGGGAGTTTTTGGCTGTTACCGTTTGGAAAGCGTGAGTGCCCTCTCGGGAGACTACTTGTAGAGCGGCCAGGTAGAGAGTGCAAGGCTGGAAGCGCGGAGAGAAACCGTTTCCAAGGTTCCTAGATTGGAAACCATCTCAACCCGAGGACACCAGGGAGTGGAAGCATAAAATGCTCAGCTTGCTGCATTACAAGTCGCTCTCACGCCGACAGTTTTAACCCTAACCGGAAATGCTTCCAAGATCCGACCTTACACCTACTTGTGTAAATGCCTGGAGTGGAACCGAACATGCATCGCTCCTTCGCCCCTTTTAAATTCGTTCTTGTTCTAGCTCTTCGTCGGCCTGACTGTATTATCTTGATCCCTGCTCCACCTCATATGCAAAAATAAATCCCAGTAGATTAAAAAAAATCTCAACGGAAGAATAAAATCTAGAGGATTAAGTACATTTGGGAGAATAATTTATAGTCTGGGGCTAAAAGGGGCTTAATCTTAATATTTGAAATCCCCAAATCATAAAGTATAAAAATGTTCACTATATACAGATTTAAACATTGTGAATGGCAAATGGCCCCTTTAGTCAAATGAGAATCTAGAAGAATTAGTGTTACAGCACAACATTAATACTTCTATTTAATCTGCTTCTGGAAATGATAAAAAAAAAATACCTAATTCCAATTGAATTGACCAATGGCTATGAATAGGCAGTTCCTATGTGTAATCATGATATTCAACATCACTAATTGAAAAGTGTGAATTAAGGAAATAACATGCCATTTTCCCCCAACCCATCAGATTTGCAAAAATTTAAAATAGCAACTATTGGCAGGAATGCTGGGAAACTGGCAAACTGGGACTCATGTATAGTTTATGGGAATGTGAATTGCTAAACTCTTTTGTCAACTAATCTGACCACATCTTTACAATTTAAAATATGCATCATTTTCAAAGCCCTTGATCCAGTGGCCCTATTTTGTGACCATCCTATAGAAAACAATACTAACCATAAAGATGCATATTATTATTACAGCACTATATTTAGAAGCTAACAACGAAAAAAATGGAATGACCAATCATAGAAAAATGGTTAAATCAATTGTGGTACAAGGGCTTCTGGATTCCAGCTCTGATACCCTTCAGTGTAATTCTAGAGGGTCTCAAGCATCAACAAGTAAGGCCTTATCTAGTTCTTTTACTACTTAAAAGTTACTGTGGTTGGTATAATACTTTGAGTAAAGCTACTTTACTATCTTGGTCATAAATATTGGAGCAATGATTGGTGCTAGAGTTAAAGGCAAAGGTTAGATAAAGTGAATCGGCCCATCTTTAGAGTCTTGAGAATTTGTCCTAGTGCAACATACTGGAAAAGTTAGCTAAATAAAAATGGAATAGATATCTTTCTTGAGAGGTATAAGGCCAGAAACAGATAGCAAGGACAGACACTTGATTTCAGGACATATTTTGAAAGTTGCTAACGTATTTTGCCAGTTCTCCTTTAAGCCTGTTGTAGACTCCAAAGGGACTAAATCGATACGGTGATGCCCAATGCATGTCACTTCACCACCCCTTATATCCTAACAATAAACACTCAAGGTTTTTGGATAATGGCAAATATTCTCAATCATTCCTGTCCTTATTCTCTTCCTTTATTTTAGCAGGCGTTGCATTTTATGTGCAGCAAAATGAAAAATATCTGACTTGTCCTCATAGTGGGAAAAATACTGTACACAAAAGCAGGGAAACCCATTGATTGTTTCCTCTCTTCACCCTTCTCAGTCTAATAAGTCAGAAAAAATTGTGGCTATTTTCAAGTGAAGATAGTTTACTGACAGTGATGGGCCTGAAGTAGGCAAATTTGTTTCCAGTGACCCACTGTAAATGTTGCCTTCATTAACAAGGATGAAAGGACATATTGCTGAGGCAGTTTCCCTTTCTGAAATCTGCTGCCTTAGTTCAGGGAGACAAATAAGGTCCACATGGAGTAAAGCCCTAGAGCTTTACTTCACATCTGCAGGATTTATTCCTTGTCAGATAGAAGGATAAGTAAACACAGTCCTTGAAATCCTCAGTACTAACTGCATCTGTGCAAAAAGACAGTAAGTGTCAGAGTTTTCAGAGGTTATCTATCTCATATTGTTAGCAACAGGAATGTGACCAGAGATACTTTTAATTACTTGTTTTTACATGAAAAATCATATTGTTAGCACACAACATCCTTTATGTAGATGCTACAATAGAGTTTGGCTGATTAATCCACCCCCACCCCCCACCCCAGTCATGTTACCAATAGGTAACTTCCTAATGAAAGATGAGTTTATTTTCAAATGTGAAATCTGGTCAATATTTTAATCCAAACTCAACATATTTTGACACACATATTTAAAAGGTTTACTACATCATGCAAGATATAAAGTTGATTAGAATATCTTTACAATTCTATGAAGAAAGTACAGTACAGAAAAATGATATTTTTACATTAACCAAGAAATTGTTAGCAATTGCATTTCACAAATCATTACATGATTTAGGGGTGCTCTTGAAAAAACAGATAATAAAAATGTCTTCTGCAATCGTGATTTTGTCCTCCACTGTTCAAGTAAAATCATGTGTCGTCCAGTTGCAAAATCTTATTGGCAATATGTATACATGTACACAAAGCACACTGCAAAGGTAAAAAATTGTACCCAGTCAGGCCTGACAAAGATGTATAGACACTTTTAAGAATCTAATCATTTCACTTTGTACTAGTAAGTAATGTCATTATTTTCTACTTCTATTCATTTGCCAAGTTTTAGGAAAGAATACATTCATACTTACAAACACACAACATAACAAACCACAATAAATGGCATTTAAAAAACTCTTATGAAAGAGACTTGCCGGAAGTCACTTAATTCAACAACAATTAATTTAACTCTAAAAAACAAAGGCTAATTGTAAAGAGATACATAATAAAATAGTACATTACAGAGAACATGAATGAACTTCATGTGATTTTTTTTTATAAAACTACAGCACTTCTGTAAATAAGTATTCTAAATGGTCTGTTCTTTGGTAAAAACAGCTCTGATTTCATAGTTGTGTCATGGGAGGCTGCAATTAACAGGTGTGCTCCACAACAAAGGAAAATCAGACAATCTAAGGAAATTGGCTACTGGTTACTTTTATTTTCAGCACTGGGAATGGAGACATCTTCATGCAAACAAGTTTCTAACACTAAATATTCTCTTTATTTAAAATTGCCCAATGTCTGTCTAAGACTGCTTCTTTCTAAAATACATGGCCTTTTGTTCTTTCTTCTTTTACAGAAAGTGGCTTGCCATCCATGTATAGTAGCTAACTCTGGTGGCAACTCTTCAAGGTCAACTTCCTGGGCACTTGATGGCATCAAAGTTTCATTTTAAAGTGTAGAATAACACTAAATGCAGTTCATCCCTTGAAACTACGACTATTAAACAGAAGTTACATCAAGTCTTTGGTTTTGGTGTAGTACTTAAAAATTAGGGCAAGAGCTCCTCCTGTAGTATATTCTTCTCCAAGGCCCTGTTTGCTCATATTTATAATAACTTTCAGCAAAAGGCTCCTATTTTTAAAAAGCCAGTTGATGTCAATAATGTCAATGCCGATGATTTGGGTGCTAAAATAATTTCATATTCCCAAGTATGTACATTTTGTAAACTGTTTAGTTCACCAAAATCAACAATCAATAAAAAATAGTTTATTAGAAACATTCCTATAAGTGATGCTATTTACCAAAATAGTGTTTTCTTTCTCATAGGTGATTCCATTCTTTTGCTATTTATCATCAAGCTATGAATTAAAACACCTTTCTCATTTACAAATGACTTCATCTTAATATGAAAGGAGTTCTGAGTGTACACAGTTAAAAGGATGGGTCTGTTGGGTCTTTCCATCTGGGATAGAATATGGCTTCATTCTTGTAAGAGATTATTGCATTCTGCCCTGAAATGGACTGTTGCTCCAGTTCACTACAACAAGAAGTGAGTGTAACCTTCTGCCCCAGTAACTATAACATCCATCCAGATCCTCATGGCTTCCGGTGAGGGGGCCACCATATAGTAGATTCTGTCATGTGTCTTGACACTAAAGGTGAGTAATGGATTAGGACTCTAAAAATAAAAAAAGGAATAGCACAAACATCTTGAAATTTTAACACAAAATAACACAAGGGCTTCTTCCTCTTTAAAAGTTCTAATTTATATAGATCTACATAGGCATTACTTTTGCTCTAGTATAACCTATGCCCCAGTCCCAACAGTTTCTCAAGACTGACTGTCTTTCTGGCCTTTCTGCACAAGAAATTTCACAGAGAGCTCACCAATCCTCTGAGCAACTCTTTTGTAAAGCTCTAGGAGTGTACTAGCGGCTTGTGGGTGCTCCATAAACAATAACTGTTATTCTTAGCCCTACTAAGATTCTTCCTCCTGACTATATAGTATCTTCTTAGAACCCTAGCAAAGAGTCCCTTCCAAACAAATACATCCAGAATATTTCCTCACTTCACCATGACTTTTTTTCCCCACAAAAAGACCAGAGGTACTAATTACTTCTATGTTTACTTTTCTAGCACCATTCTGATCATATCTATCTGTTATGTCAGAAAAACAAATCTAAATTGCTTCAAATTAAAAAACACACACATATTTTCCCAACTTAATTATGCATTCAGATGGTAGGAATCTGAAAATCAGTGTTTACCTTATTAGCATTCTTGAGGTGATCATAGTAGACTTCTTCAATAGCTTGAAAGTATATTACTCCTTTTAATTTAGTTTCATGCTTGTCTGCAATGATAGATGAGTGTTAAATACTTCATCACCACAAATGGAAAGGAAAAACTATAATTCACTATCATCATCATTAAAATATTTATCTAGTATTAAAATTATTATCTAAATTTAATTCAGATATTTTAGGTTAGTGCATTAGCCTGGTTCTATATTTAAAAAAGAAAAAAAAAAAGAAAAAAAAGAAAAGATGAAGTTATCAGCCCAAACCAGAGGGACTGAGGGACTTGATCCAAGGTTCTCCAGCAAATGAGCAGTCAAAGCATGACCCAGAACTTCTGACTATCAGGCGGACACACAAAGGATAAACACCATTGACACAGATACAAATGCTTTTTCTACATTCTCCAAGACATTTGAGTGGAAATATTACTATGCAGAGCTGTTGTAATGAAATTTGTAACAATTATGTTTTTTGACTTATATTTTAAAATAATATTCTACTTATAATTCTTTTCTATCAATTTCTTGTCCAGTATGCTTGATTTATTTTCCTGTTCCCAATAGAGCTTCACATCAATAATTTAATGTCCTTGCTATGCAGCATTTTCCAAACTGTTCCTAAGATTTCCCAGAAACACCAAATGAAACACTTAAAAAAAAAACAAAACCCAAACAACCATACCACCAAACAAATAAACAACATCACTCTGTGATCTAATAAGTTCTTGGACTATTTTATAATTTAAAATAATCAAGAATCATAATACACATGAGCATATAACATTCTTTTAAATCATGGATGAGGATACAGAGAAAGAGACTCTGTCATACCCTGTTGATGGAAGTGCAAATAAAAAAAGCCTTTTTTGGAAGGCGATTTGATAAACAATTAAAAATGCAAAAACACCCTCTTACTCAGCAATTCTACTTCTAAATCTTTGTTGTACAAAAGCTACTCATGTGCACGCACACAGATTTGTATTTGCTGTAGCAGAAGGCTACCAAAGAGCTGCTTGAACTTTAACAGGGAATTGATTAAGAAAACAGAAAAACAGCCATAATATCTAACAGCCACTGAAAAGATGGATGTAGATCTGCATGTGCCCAGGAGAGAAAAATCTTGAAATATTGTGAAAAAGTTATGAACAGAGTGAATAATTTGGTCCCAACTGTATTAAAGAAGAAAGAACACATGTAACATACTGCAATTTATATATAAATGAATAGAGAAAATCTCAAGGATATTTCAGTGGGAAAAGGTCAGAACTTTTGTGATGGGAAAGAGGCAATTTCTTTATAGAGACTTTTGTTGATTTTTTATTTTATTTTTTAACTAATGAATGTCCCTTTTTTCCAACAACAACAAAAACCTAGTTTGAAAAAAAAAAAAAAAGACAGCCCTAAGAAGTTCAGTAGAAAATAAAGCTGGGTAATTGCATTTAACCCAGTGAATCTCCCAAACATTTGCTGGAAAGATTCTGCAATATTCATGGGATACAATAATACTTCTTTTTCTGAAAACAGATGCAAAATAAAATCTGGAGATAAAAGTAAATCTTGTCAGTGTCTCAAGCAGGCAGAATCTGGGGAATGAACTTCATATATGAGAAAGAAGTCTGAAAAATATAGGCCTTACAAGGACACTTTCAACTAGAGAATCAATAAGGCTATTGTAAGTTGATGACATAATGCTCTTCATTTTGTTTCAATAGCATTATCCTATCAATTTACAGACATATTTTCTATGCCTCGGTTTTTTAGAGACTCTTCTGAAGCAACCCAGTTAATATGTCAGAGGCCAAGGGTCAAGGTCAACAGAGGGACTTAAGGCTCTAGCTGTCAGCACTCATCTTTACAGCTCCTTCACACATACCGTGGTCATCTACCTCACTGACAAGCTGAAGGGGCATGGTGAATACGGGATCAAGTCCAGCCTGAACTGCAATCTGTGTGACTTCCTGTGGACTGATCTATTCCTGAACTTGGTGCTGTTTTGGGAATGAGTGGGGGTAGAGATGGCGGGAGCAGACAATGCTGACCACGGCTGTAAACAGAGCCAAATGGGTAGCATTCGCCAAACTAGGTCTCACCAGTCAGTTGTATAATATATAAATATTAAAAAGCTGAATTAAATATGATTTTGTCTATTTTATGCGCTAGGATTCTGAGTAGTCTTTCATATACCAAAAAGGTTTTGGTATTTATAAAAAATTGAAAACCAGTCACTAAGAAATGTAAGTTTGGAAAAACTAACATGGGTCAGAGGGAACCACCCGCTTGGCTGACAGATAACAGAATGAAATAAGGAACCCAGAGAAGAGAAGAATGAAGCTGTATGTCTGAAGTTATTTCAGAATTTTACTTTTGGAAAATTCTGGGTGAGGTTGCCTGTGGAGACTAGCACATAGCAAAGTCTTGTTTATGAATTCTGCAGACACTGAATTGGCATTTTTTATTAAACAGGCATCTTTTCTATTGTACTAACTGAAGAGAATGTCTCTGGATTCCTATAAAACTCAAGGTCAGAAAGCCCTAGAGAGGCAAAACAGCAGATCTATAAGGGTTAGGCCAGTCGCTTCAGGCCACAAGCCACCGTAGTAACTGGAACCCCACCCAAAGAGCTCTTAACTGAAAGGCATGTACCCCTACCCTCTCTTCACCCCAATTCTGGGGCTCCATAGCCAGTGTTTATTTCTTTCACATGCTTCTTGGTTTCTCACACCTCTCTTCATAAACATATCCTGACCTCACACTATAGATTAAATGGTTGGACTGTTATTTTTCACTTATTACTTTTTGACAATTCCTGACAAGGCTTATAAATGCTGAAACAGTCACCCCAAGGTAGAGTCTCTGTATAACCTGGGGGATGATACCACCCTTCTTCAGCAGCTGAAAAGAGGCCAGAGCTTTACTGTGGTGATAATGGACATGTTTCATACGTGACCAAGAGTAAATAAGAGGCTTGTTGATAAGCACACCAGTCACCCCAATATTCCTGTATTTATGGAAGATTAGGCAGGGCATGTTTTTCATAATCCATCATTCAAAGCATCCACAAATATTTCAGTCACTTAATAAATACTTACTTATTCACTAGTTCACTGATAAACTTTACTCTCTGTGCTTAAAAGACCATTCCAGTTTATAAACTACAGCTGAATGACTGTCAGCTACGGTCACCTAATTGAGTATGACTTAAATAGGGCATATGGCCATAAATAAGTAAATAAATAATAAATAGAAACCATTTTTCCTGGCCTCCCTCGTGGTTTAAAGAGACAGTATTTTGGTGTCAAAAATATATTCCATTTAATACTTATTTGGACTTGAGCTTATTTCAGAACTAGAGTAGACTAATTCACACTTTTTAGATAATAGTTTTTATTATTATTATTTTTTCTTTTTTTCTTTATTGATTTTAGAGAGAGAGGAAGGTAGAGGGAGAGAGAGAGAGAAACATCAATGAGAGAGAACATCGATTGGCCGCCTCCTGCATGCTCCCCACTGGGGATTTGGCCCACAACCTGGGCATGTGCCCTGACCGGGAATTGAACTGGCAACCTCTTGGTGCATGGGTCGAAGTTCAACCAGTGGGCAGTTTTTATTATTTTTAATAGGAAATTCATATCCTGTGGACCATATAATCTGAACATAAAATAATATATATATTTACAAAGTTAATATTGCCATTATTTCTATTATTTACCAATCTCCCTATTTATACTGAATTTTACTGTCTTTGGTCTTTAATAGAAGGTTCCTAATTTGAATGTAGCACTTAGATTTTTTTCATCACCCACCTGCATAATAAGAGAATGTGCGCTTGTTCCGATCAAAAACAAACCATCGTTTTTTCCAAGTTTTAATTTTTCCACCCATTTTGATCAGGAATCCTCGGCAGGTCTTCTCTGTGATGGACACGTGATAACAGGTATCAATATTGTGGCCAGCAGTCTCCACGTGGCTCCGCAGATCAAAGTCTTCCTTCCGGACAGGCAGATAGCGAGTCAAAGGTCGAGCCTGGAAAAGGGCAAACCCATTGCATCTGTAACTAATTATGTGTTTTGTTTTAGATCACAGATGTGTAGAAGCAGAAGAGAACTGAGAATCCTAAGCATTAAAATGCCCATGTGATTATGAACCCTTCGGATAAACATCATCATGTAGGGTCTAAAAAGTGGATAGCATTTTAAGAAGGATGCCACAATAGAGAGGTGGGGAGGGAATGCATAAACCCAGGCCAACAGATTCTATTACTTGAAATGGATGGATGAGAAAATGGAACAATGTCATTTATCTCAGCTTTCAAGAAGGTACTTAGCACTTAAAACACGGGGAAATGAAGCATGAAGTTACCTGGGCTGCTTCCTACAGATGAGGACTCCTCCACTGTCAAGTTCCCAGGAATTCTCCCCACCACAACCTCACAATCGTTCTTAAACAATCTCAGATATGATTGATGGAACATTCTCTAGCAAGCACAAACCAACAAGATCCCCAAAGCTGTACACATCGGCCTCCGTACACTCTCTAACAGAAATCGCAGGCAGAGATGTATGTTGTGCAAAGTGAAGCTAAAATACAGTAAGAAGCAGAATAAAAATGCTGTCCAGGACCAGACCCTAGAGAGATGGACATAGATACCTTTTATTTTACTATGGCTGGAGTAGAGGGTCATCTAATCTAGGAAGCACAGATCACCATGGGTAATATTTCTAAAATAATGTTTTATTTTATCCTGTTAAATTACCCCACTGCTTTACCCTGGGGAAAATGACCTCACCATATACTTGGAGGCAACACTTATAATTAGGATTAAAGTAGAATTGCGCTTTTTGGTTTGGCTTCAGATACCTTCACGGTGAATCAAAATTTGGCAGAGGTTTGGCATAATAAGATAAAACGAACATGTTTTACTTTGTAGTTCTCCTTCAATATTTTGCCTTTGATTCTGTGGTACTTTGTAGACAGATGTCACAGGCTATGACACATCAAAGCCTTAAAGAAAAGCTGCCATTGCTGTACTACTGTACTATCAACTGCCAGCAACTGCAAAGAATAAGGGAAATGGTACCTTTTACCTTTAAGCCTAGTAAACTTTGGTGAATCTGATTTGAACTTTAAATGACACGGATTTAACAAAACTTCATCTGAGTGTCTCAGAAAACATACAGTATGTAAGCAGCTCTAGTGACAAGACCAGAAAATCAAACTCTATGATGACCATCATAGGACATTAAACAGAATGGGTGGTTTTCCCAAGTTTTGCTTGAGTTCAGTGACTTTGTGCACATAAGTGTGGGCTGTTGTAGCAAAGAGGACACGTGTGACAATACAGTGGTTAGAAAAGAAAGAACACTAACACCACCACCAAGACACAGGGCCAGTAAAATCGCCCTGTTCTGGAGTGTTTGCTTCCAAAGATGGCTTAATAGGCCCTCTGCTCTTCCTCAACCAAAGGTTTTATTTTGGGTGCTGCATTTGTTTTCAGCAGCAAATCCAGCTGCGTTTTTCAAAGCTGCTAAAACAAATTCTCCTTTTAAATATAGTCCCAAAAATGGGTAGAAAAAGAAGTGTCTTTTCCATCAAATGTGCCATGCATGAACAGAGAAAAGGGTCATTTGATAGTAGGTCCCGGGAAGTTTTGAAATCCTGACACAGCATTACCGTCCTCTACAGAACAACCACTAGGGGGCAACATACTCTTATCTATCCAGATTGACCCACCAACCTGTGCCCTTTGTTTCTCCCTTATTTTCACTTCTTTTTCAATTAACTTCTGCCTCTGGCTAGTTTCTTCCTGCAGCCGCTTTTCCAGGAGTTCTCGGCGTCGTTTCTCTTCTTCCAGAGCCCGTTTTTTGGCTTCCATTTCACGTTCCTAAATATCATTAGAATAAATTTTAAGACGTACAGATTATACATGAATGATTCTAATTAATATCAAAAAGGAAATTCTCACTAGGAATTTTGGTTAATAACCTACTCCCTTACAATATGTAACCTCAACTAAAACACCCATCATCACCTCTCACATAGCTTTCAAAATTATCCTCTACAGAAAGGCAACCACTGACTTTAACAGTTCAATATAAGTGAAAATCCAGCTCCTGGTTACATCCAGCCGTTTCATAGTGACGACCACAGCTCTCCCGTTTTTAATAAAAAGCCTCACAAATTGTCAGCCAACACTAGCCATGAGATTTAGTCTTTCTTTCAATCGCTGTCTTCTAACTGAAGGTCATGCATGGGTCCCTCCAATTCCTGTTGTTGCTCTGCGGCTTCCTGGCCAAAGGTCGCAGAGGAAGCACGTGGGGAAGTTAGAAGAGGAAAGGAGGAGCCCTTTGGGCAGGATGCAAAGGCATTTTGGGGGATTCCTAAGGAAGTTTAGATTCTGGCTTGAAATACAATCACAATACGAGGGATTTTTAATGTTACAATAGTGTCATTAATGCAAGCTGGCAAGGAATAGAGGATGCATAAAGACAGGGCATTCCTCCTCATTCTCTGGCAGCCAAACAAAGTGCCCATCAGAGGGAAAACACAATACAGAGCATTAATTTCGGTCTACGTCAACACTATATCTATTTTCAGTGATGAAAGACTGTAGTGCAGTAAAGAGCCTTAGAAATCATCTAACACCCTTAGTTTTCATAAGAAAATGAAGCCAAGAACGGTTGAGCGACTACTCCACCATCACACTGCCGAGTGAGGTCCCAGGACTGCCTCTGGCATCACGATCTTACCCACCCTAGACTCAAGCAGCCGTGTCTTCTCGGCATGAGCCTGCTTCAAAAGTCTCTCCATTTCTTCTATTCTGGCAATATTTGAAGTGCTGGCGCTGAATAAAACACAAAAGCCTTTCAAGAATATTGTTTGGATTAAGATCTTTTCAAACACACACACACATGCAGGTTCACGGAGGTGTATGACAAAATCCAATACAATTTGCAGGACTGGAGAGGCAAGTCAATTCAACTCTGAAAACTGTAGGCGGTACTGACTTACCTGTAGGGGACACAATCCAGGCCAGCAAAATAACGCCAAAATAAAGTGTTTCACTCATAAACAAACAAACCTGCACCAAACTTTATAAAAGGTGTTCTCAAAATGCTTCCTGCAAAGTCTAAACATTATGGCCTGTGGGAGGTCTTCTGTTAGCTGAATTGTTCAGAGATGACAGACCAACAAGACTATCGCCAAAGTTCTAGGTAGATGACACCTACGGTTTGAAATCTCTTTATTTGACTTAGGAATATATGTCATTAGCTCCTTTTTCGTTGTGCCTTCACATACGTGGGCATTTTAGTTCTTAAATGAAGATGCCAATTAAAAAGTGACTTCTCTTCTTCTGGGTGCAATGGGAGGGTGGGTGGCCAGTTTTGTCCACAATACCCACTTGCCACACCAATGAACAAACTACATAAAGAGATCCAAGAGCTTCCAAAGAAATGCATCTTGGGAAAGACATCACACAAACAAGCAAGGGAAAAAAAAACCAGAGGCAATGGATGCTGCAACAATACTTAGGGATAACTAAATGAGAAAGAGAAGAGCTTGGAAATGTTTAACACTAAATGAAAGTTTCTATTTTTCACTTGGAAAAGAGAGACCATAGCCTAGGTCAAAACGTATTTACACTGATGTTCCAGCCATGGAGAACCAAAGTGGTTTCTTATGCATGTACATGTGTATAATCATTTACACATCTGTATTCTTTTCCAGACCTTCCTGAGGATAGAGAGACTTTCGTGCCTCTGTCCCCCATGGCATAGGGCCTGGAATACAGTAGGAATTTATGTTCATAAGACATTCATATAAAGTGCATAAGATAGTTATTAATACGATCTTCCAAAATCATATTTTGGATCATCTCAAACCCAGTTGTTTTAAAGAGATAAACCTAGTTGTTACTGTGGTAACACAGGACATGTGATTTATCTTAAAATCAGTACTGTGAACACAGATGTTTTTAGCATCTTTATTGATATTTGCCAAAATTTGGAAGCAACCAAGATGTCCTTCAGTAGGTAAATGAATACATAAACTGTGGTTCACCCAGACAATGGAATATTATTCAGTACTAAAAAGAAATGAAAAGACATGGAGGAACCTTAAATACATATTATTAAGGGAAAGAAGCTAATCTGGAAAGACTAAATACTGTATGGTTCCAACTATATTAGTCTGGAAAAAACAGAACTATGGAGACAGTGGCAAGATCAGGGGTTGCCAGTTGTTTGGGGCGGGGGGCGGGGAGGAAGGAATAAAAGGATGGAGCACAGAGGATTTTTAAGGCAATACTCTGTATGATAGTATAATGATGGACACATGTCCTTATACATTTGCCTAGATCCATAGAATGCACAACATCAAGAGTGAACCTTAATGAAAACTGTGGACTTTGGGTGATAATGATGTGCCAATGTAGGTTTATTGATAACAAATGTAGCTTGCTGGTGAGGGGTGTTGATAATAGGCAAGGCTATGCATGTATGGGGGCAGGGGGTATACGGGAAATCTGTACCTTCCTCTCAATTTTGTTGTGAACCTAAAACGGATGTAAAACAATTTTAAGTCTTTAAAAAAAAGCAATCGGTATAGCCAGCCCCATTACAAAATGCACCTATCAAGGAGAGACATAGCCTTAGGAATGCTGGATCCTTAGAAGCTTAACAGTTAGGCTGTACTTCACCAGGTTACCCTAGGCCAAGTTTTAGCCAGGTGTTTGCTCCTGAGGAAAAGAACACGGCGCTTTATTCTCCTTATTTCCATGAGCTGTTGGGGGAGGTACAAATAGGTAAGTTCTGTTCTCTTTGGCCAGCAAGATTTTTTTTTTTAATCTTTAATTTTTCGTGCAGAAATTTGTGTTCCCGTTTATTGAGAATACCCAACTTCACGAACAGGGAAGGGACAAACTTCATCAACGCAACTGAGAAAAGCTAAGACAAACATGCAGGCCATATAACAGCACAAAATTATGTTTACATTCTATAGCAGTGATTTTCAACCTTTTTCATCTCATGGCACACATAAACTGATTACCAAAATTCTATGGCACTCCAAAAATATATTTTTTGACAATCTGACCAAAAAAAAAAAAAAGAAAGGTATAATTTTGATTCAGTCACACTGGATGGCTATTATTGTGTTGGCTGTTATCCTTTTTTTTTCTTTATTGATTTTTTTTTTTTTTGAGAGAGAGGAAGGGAGAAAGAGAGAGAGATAGAAACATCAATGAGCGAGAACATTGATAGGCCACCTCCTGCATGCCCCCCACTGGGGATGTGGCCCACAACCTGGGCATGTGTCCTGACTGAGAATCGAACCTGCAACCTCTTGGTACATGGGTTGACACTCAACCACTGAGCCACCCTGGCTGGGCTGTTACATTTTTTTACTTGACAGTCTAAGGGAAAAGAGGCGAGTGCCCTGACTAAATAATCAGGTATCACATGTTTTTAAAATTGTTGTGGCACAGCGGTGTTCCTGCTATGGCGTACTAGTTGAAAATCGCTGTCCTATAATATTACTGTCTGTGACATCAGATATAGATGTCTTATGTCTACAATTAATTTGGAAATAAATAATCTGATTTCACTAAGTCTCAGGTCTTAAGAATTGACTAATTAAAACACACACATACACATACACATACACACACACACACACACACACACACACACACACACATAGTCTGACCCCGATTTGTCCCTTAGTTTTTTCTACCACATTCCCGTTTTTCATCCAGCCTGTGCTCTGAACATTGTTACAGAAAACTCACTGTGTCCATTCCTTCATTGTTTGGACAGCATTGTTAGAATGTTGATTCTTATGTTGAATCAAAATCTATCTTCCTACAGCTTCCATTCACTGGCTAAGTATGGCCCTGAAACCACATGAAACTTATCCAGATGAATCAGTTGCAAATAACTTGGTTAGAAACAAATATTTTCAGCCCATGGTTTTTCATATATTTGCAATTTGGGCTCATCCTGGGGGTAAGTTTTCAAACATTTACCCAACTTTAAATATTTCTGTTCATTTTTAAAGAATTTGTGTGTGTGTGTGTGTGTGTGTGTGTGTGTGTGTGTGTGTGTGTGTTTTAATTGGTCAATTCTTAAGACCTGAATTTTTATTTATTTTATAATACTTCTAATTAATTTCTGCCAATTATATTCAATCTATTTATTTGGCAATGTTCTCATAAATGTCTTAATTTTTACTCCAAATGAACTAAATTTCCTTAAAACACTGGATAGAAAGTACATGTTAACACTGACCACTTCATGTCTTCATTGCTTTTAGGCAACTAAAGTTGACTATTTTTAAAAACTATATCGTATATACTTTAAAAGGTACTTAGTTATTTTATTTAAAAACATAAATTAGCCTGGCCGGTGTGGCTCAGTGGTTGAGTGTCGACCCATGCACCAAGAAGTTGAGGTTCGATTCCCAGTCAGGGCACATGCCCAGATTGTGGGCCACATCCCCAGTGGGGGGCATGCAGGAGGTGGCCAATAGATGTTCTCTCTCATCAATGTTTCCATCTCTCTCTCCCTCTCCCTTCCTCTCTCTCTAAAATCAATTAAAAAAACCCATAAATTAATTTTCATCTATAGACATTTACTTGTTCTCCATAGCGACACTTTTGCTATTGTTGAGTTTTAATATTTCCTTGACATTTAAGCTGCTTTTAAATTAGAAAAACTTTTGCTGCTCTGTGATCCATGTTGCCACTATTTGATAAGAGATGACTTCAAAAAAGAGTCAGGAAGCCACTGAGGAGGTGGGACCAGTGCACATCTCCTGCCTCAGTTCTCAGGACTCCTGTCAAACTGCTAACCTGTTCCTAAGCTCAGCTCGAGGCTGAGCCAGAGACATCCTTGAACAACTGCTGTATGGACATCTATGGACTTTATTTCCTCCTTGTAATTTTTTATTCCCTCATTTGCATATCAGAACTACCTAATCTCTGCTAATTTAGCCAGATTCCTTCATTTGCGAGGAGGACCAGGATGGGAACCATACTTGTAAATTTCACCTGTATAAAACCCTGCCTTTCTTTGTTCTCTTCTGAGCACAACTGAGGTTATTGCTGGAATCTGGGCGTCCTGGGTTGTAAACGTTTTTGTTCAAATAAATACTTTTTGTTCTTTATTGCAGCCTGAACCTCTTCTTTGGTTAACACTATATCTAGGGTAGAAAGCAGAATATAAACCTTTGCCTAAAATGAAGGGATTAGGAGCACCTAAAATTCTGGTTGAAGTATCTTTTAAAACCAAGTTCATCCATGGATTGTTCTTGGTCCCATTCCCAGTTCTATTTCTCCCAACACACACACACACACACACACACACACACACACACACACACTGCTAGTATTCAAGTTATCATGAGCAATCAACTTAACATTTTCTTATAATGAGCATAGGGTCAGGACTTAGTAAATAAATAATGGCAATAGTCATTCTAATGTATCATTGTAGGTGGTATTTAGAACACTACATTCTATAAGCCAATTCAGTAATTCTAGCAGAATAGAGGTTTTATGCAGAATCAACTCTTACTGTTTTCTGAGACCCAAGATTTGTTTTCTTAACTCTATGTTTGTTTACAGTGTAGTAATAATGCTGAAAAAGCAAAAGCATTATTGTTTGACTCAAGTAACTTTCTGGGAGACACAAAAATGATGTCTCAACAAAAAATGAAGGGCAAATGTACCCACAACAGTAATTCTATAATTTTACAAATGGCTTTTTGTGACATAATACACCACAAGACTAAGTTTATGTCACTAGAATTTCAGCATGCAATTACCTCTTTAAAATATGTATAATTTCAGGGTATCTTAATACATAATTTTTTTAAATCTCAAAAAGAAAAATTTTAGTCTTTTATTTCTCTTTCTACCTATCTCCACAAAGTTCCCATTAAGGATGTACTGTCATAATAAACATTCCAAACATTACTTCCCATTATCCACTTTCCTGATGTTTATCATCTATTTCCCATCATAACAATGGGTATATGCTTATCTTAGGGGAGCATGCATTTTTCTAAAGGTAGATGGTGGCACAGTAGAAAAATGCTTGTTTTTCTCTCTTCCTTTTCTATTAGACCTTTTACAGGCATCTTCTACTTTCACTTCAAGTTTTTGACCTTCAGAGGATCTGACAGCAAAATTAAGTAAACGCTGTGAGTAATTTCTGACTGTCGTGATTGGTTATCCACATTGTTAGCACCACCAGGTCAGTTCTGCATGAAGTGACTATGGAAAATGACCGCAGCCACACGTAACTACCTGCCAGGAATGATCACTCTGTAATACTGCTGTGTTCTTAATGCGGTACGTTCAGTGGAGACATTCCCATTCTCCACCCTTGGGTACCATTCTAAGAAAAAGCAACTGAAAATAAATTAAGGTTTAGCTTATCACTGTGCTTACATGTTCAGATCTGAACTTTTAATGCTTGGTAAGTACAAGAATTATAAATACAAGCATTATAAATACAAGCGGTGGCAATTTCCTGTACTCAACCACTATACCACTGTTGTTTAACATCATTAAATATGACAGATGGAAAAAAATTAAAAATTGAACTGCCATTTGACCCAGTGATCCTACTTCTAGGGATATATCCTAAGAAGCTTGAAACACCAATCAGAAAGAATATATGTACCCCTATGTTCATAGCAGCACTATTTACAATTGCTAAGATCTGGAAACAGCCCAAGTGTCCATCAATAGATGAGTAGATAAAAAAGCTATGGTACATATACACAATGGAATACTATGCAGCTGTAAGAAAGAAAGATCTCTTATCCTTTGAGACAACATGGAGGGACCTGGAAAGTATTATGCTAAGTGAAATAAGCCAATCAGAGAAAGAAAAGTATCACATGATCTCACTTATTTGTAGAATATAATGAACAAAATAATCTGATGAACAAAATAGACCCAGAGATATAGAAAGGAGTACGGTTCAGACTGACAAACCTCGGGGGGGGGGGGGGTGGAGGGATGAGATAAACCAAAGAACTTACATGCACATATGCATAACCAATGGACACAGACAACAATGCTGTGGGGGAGGGGGGGATCGGGATCGGGAGGAGGGTGTCTAGGGGGGAAAAGGAGAAACATCTATAAAAAAATTAATTAATAATAAAAAAGAATAAAAAACACTGGCAAGAAATACAATAAAGATAAATAAACACAAGTAAAAAAATATGAGAGATGGGTGGGGAGTGATGACTTGGAAGGATGTATATTTACTTCTAATTCTGGAGGGAAAGAAGAGGTGGGGAGCAGAAAACAGAAGGAAAAACAGCAAGACAGGAAGACTCTTGGAGTGACAAACCTTAGAGGAGAAGGGTGGGGGATGGGAGAGGAGGGATGAGATAAACCAAAGAATTTATATGCATGTATGTGTAACCAATGGACATCGACAACAATGCTTGGGGGGGGGGGTGCAGGATAGGGAGAAGGGTGTCTGCTTTGGGGGGGAGAAACATTTGTAACAAAAATAAATTAATTAAAAAAAAGATAAATTAAAAATAACTCTTGGAGTATTTACTTATTAAAGGTTGCTCAAAAAGAAAAAGAAAAAAAGTTCAAGCTATTAAGGGTTCACCATAGGAATATTGTTATAACACGTTCACAGTTATTAGGGAAC
Organism: Tadarida brasiliensis; assembly: GCA_030848825.1. NCBI lineage: Eukaryota > Metazoa > Chordata > Mammalia > Chiroptera > Molossidae > Tadarida > Tadarida brasiliensis. The sequence continues at coordinate 70,765,027 of CM061260.1, forward strand.
AGGGGAGAGTAGTCTGATGTTTTCAAAACAAAGTGCCAAAGAGGCGTGGGCAGTCCCTCCGAGATGGCTACACTGGGAAACTAAACTGCTGCTTTTTGCATTCTCTCTTTTAACATCCAACTTTTATTCCCCCATCATCATTATATAATAGTTGCTGAGTTACTGACTTTTGTGTGTGTCCTGTTATTCAAAAATACCACATCGAACTGGTCAGTTTATATTGGACAACAGTCATTTATGAATAAGTACTTAAAGCTCTAGGATTTCTGTTTGGAGAACGTCAGCTCCCAGCACCCCCTGGCCCAGCTCCAACAACCTCGTCAGGACAGCAGGACTACCTGAGCACCTTCGGGGAGATGGCCTGATACACAACTGTGCACACACTCAGTGTCTTCCTCAAAACAGTCATATTGCATGTTTAAAAAATTGAGATACTGGCCCTGGCCGGTTTGGCACAGCGATTAGAGTGTTGGCCCCTGGACCAATGAGTCGCAGGTTCGATTCTGGTCAAGGGCACGTACCTTGGTTGCGATTTGTCCCCGGCCCTGGTTGGGGTCATGCGGGAGGCAGCCACTCGATGTGTCCCTCTCACATCAATGTTTCTCTCTCTCTCTCTCCCTCCCACTCTATATGAATAAAAACGGAAAAATGTCCTTGGGTGAGGATTAAAAAAAAATTGAGATAGTGCATCTTCTGATATTGAATAAAGTGAAAAGCAAACCCTACTAACATTAAATAATAATGGCAGCAAAAATATCATCTTTATTTATTGTTATTTTTACATAATTCCTTCCTTAAATTTAGGTCATTTCCATGTGACAAGCAAAATACAATTGTCATGGTTGCTTCTGTGCTTTCCCCAGGAAATCCTTTTCTTTTCTGATAGTATATATCCAGTACTATCAGCATTTCACCCATTAATGACAGATTTAAAATGCACTGTACTCTATTCACCATAGAATGTAGTATCTATGCTTTCCTTACTTTCTCCCTTCCCCCAAATTTCCTGGCCATAATGTCTGGTTACATTTGTGTCTCGCATATTCTTTTCATTTACCCCAAAGTTAAGTATAACTTGCTAATATTACTTTCCCTCTGCCTCTGTTGCTTTTTTTTTTTTCGGGGTGGGGGGTAATTTATCGAAACCTTTGTAAAGAAAGAAATTATATTCACGTGATGGAAATTGTCCATCAAAATATCTAAAAGCCGTCATCCCCTTGAATGCAGGAAATGATTCCTCCATTTCACAGACTAGCCAATCAGGGCCAGAGAAGTCTGCGATCTGCTTTAAGTAGCACAAGTATTCCTGTCCCCAGTCTGAGGCTCCATTCCAATATGGGAAAGTTTGTTTGATGGCAGTTATGCAACTAGACATTTTCTTTGGAGATACACAAGTGTTCAATTAACATTTATTAAATATTGGATGTTTGGGGGGAGTTAAATTATAATAGTTCTTAGCCAATTAAATAGATCAAACACAGAAGAAAATCAAAACTGAAAATATGTCTATTGTACTACATCCTGAGGTATTTATTTAGCCAACATTTATTGAATACTTACTATATGCCAATATCTCTACTGGGCGTGGAAATTGAAAGATGATTAGACATCTTCCTTGATATTGAGAAATTCACCAATTAATTATTGAAGAAAAAAATTATACTACAATGGGAGCAGTGATATAATAGAAAAAGTATCTAGTACAAGAGAAACACAGAAGAAAAAGCCCTGAAGGAAAAAGTTTCCATGAGTTTTTAACTTAAGTTTGAGCTTGAAGGATAAAGAGAATTTCTCCAGGCTCAGATGGGAGTGGGGCGATGGGGATGGGACAGATGTTTTGCAATGCCAGTAAGTGCTCACTACGTACAGGCTGAGTGAATAAAACAAATGAAAGCATGAACTGGCCATACACAGTAGTGTGCTGGTAAACCAGGTCTCTGAAGGAAAACAAGAACTCTGATGTGCAGTCATTGTTGACTTATGGGGAATGCATACTCCCACATGGCCAGTCTCAAACTACCAACATGGCATCACTGATCCGAGTTAGGAGATGTGCACGTTTGGCACCTGCCAGCCAGTATGAGGCAGCTCCGGCCCACCGCTGACTATACAGCAATCCACACGTGTTTGTGGAATGAAGGAACCTATAGATGAATGAGTGAACAAACTGCACAATTCCGGGGCAGAGATCTGAGAATTCATCGCCCTGTCAGTTGATATGAACTCTGTGATATGTATCAGGCGGAGGGAATGAATGGGGAGTTGGGTTGAACCTAGACTGCCACGTTCTGGGGTCTGATTTTATTCAAAATGTAGTAGGGCACCATCAACGCTTTTGAAGAGAAGGGGTACCATGACTAGATCTATGTTTTAGATGTGACTTTAGCCATAATTCCATGAAAACACCTTTGCTTGCCTCAAAGTATGAACACAAATGTGAATGGTTAAGTCCTTACCAAAATGTTAATATGCAGAACAGCTAAAGCCTCCCTTTTATTTAAACACAAGGGTCAGAAATCCTTCAAAGTTCTTATTCTATTGTTGGAAATTATTTCTTTTTTTAATCAAAAGCAGTTCTAATGAAGCTTGGACTCAACCAACAGAAGCAAAACAATTCAAAAGCACAGTATACATGTGAATTCAAATGTAAATAACGAACAAAGATGAATTATATGATGTCTGACTGACTAAGCCATACAAGATACAAAGATATTACTTTCAAAGGCCACCAGGACACCCAACTGTTTTCTGCATTACAGACTTTTTATGTCTCAGAAATGTGGGCTTGTCCATGTACATACATTGCCCCAAATTGATGTCTTTACTTTTTGAAATCAGCAGGTACTTCTCCAAACCAGAAACCTTACCTACAAATAAATCTTACCTAGAAATATTGTCAGGTGAGCAAGCTGAGATGCTGGTCTCCATGCTATCAGAGCTGTCTAGGCTCAAGGTATCAAAGGCCTGGTCCTTGTAGCCGTGATCTGGGTAGTGGAAGCTGTTCAAGTAGACATTTGATTCAGATGCTGTGCGGTTGTAAAACTCAGAAGATTTCTGCCTTTGTCCTTCACTCATCTGTTGGTGATTATACCCTAAGGAAAGAGCCATAAATATGTTACTATGCCTCATTTTTCAGTCCTAGATCTTATAAGACTCAAACTAGCAACCCAAAACATCTGCCTACGAAACTTGGCCCTCGGTCTAATCTGTTTTGAAGCCAAGAAGATCAAAGAAACAGCATCATGCTCAGTGCAAGCATGAGTTTCAAAGAAGTGGCCTTGGGAGTGACCTTTTTTTGTCAGTAGATCAGTTGACACTTCCCTATGCCCTTCCCACATCTCTGCACAACTGAGAATATATCAGCACACACAGAAACACAAGGAAACCAACACAGAAACACAAGGGGCCCTGAATACTCTCAAAATAGCTGGGTTCAACTCAAGGCAACACGACTCCTAGTGATGAGCAACACCAGGGTCTTAGGACCGTCACCTCTTCAATGATATTCATGTTTAAGGGATACTTGATCTGGTAATAGAAGAGCAGGTGAATCATTTAGGTGCAGGATTTGAGAACCTTGTCATCTACTCATCATCACTAATACTTTAACCTGGTTAAGAGATACACTGTACATTTTTGTCATTTCCCCCCAATTTCCCTTGTCTGTCAATTACTTATTGAAAATATTCAGAGTCAACAATCCTTTCAGTGGTTGCACGCCTCCTAATAATTACTGTATATACACTAAGTCCTCAGTTAACATCATCAATAGGTTCTTGGAACTGTGGTGAAATGACCGTAAGAAAACAAGTTTTATCACAGGCTAATTGACATAAACAAGAGTTAAGTTTTTAGGCGTCTCGTCAATGTTATAACAAAACAACATTATTTGAGGACCTGCTATATACAGCTGTCTTTTTTTCCCCACTGAAACATCAGCCTTCCACCAGTTGCTGATATCAACCACATGATAATGCAGGAGCTACAGCAATAGCAGCAAAGGTGCCATTACTAAGAGGTACCTGGTCAGCTGCACATTAGGCCATTGGCTTTACTTTGTGTTATTGCTATGGCTTTCTCTCTGTTAGCCGAGTTTGGGCATCATAAACTGAGTTCTTCTTTCCTTTCAATTCTCTATGCACCATACACTCAGGAAGCAGGGGTCATACTGATAAATTCTTCAATTCATTAAAAAGATGTTGCTGTAGCCAGTACTATAGTTTGCGATTTCTTTCTCCCTGAGTAAACTGACTATCAGACCTATTAAGAGCTTACAACTGGGCCATTTGAAGTTTGCCCCTTTCTTGCTTTCTGCCTATTTCAATGAGGCTTTTAGTTAGTAACGAAATGTCCAAAAAGCAGGCTAGAGGGTGAGAGAAGGCAAGTGATTACAAACAGCTTTCTCCACTGTTGATTGAACATTTCCATGTAAAACCAGAAGCCACACCCATGAGGCAAAGCACCACACACCAAAAGCTACTGTCGAGTGATTTCAGTTCTATGAGGAGTTTTCACTCATTACTAGTAAGTATTTAGTTATCTAAGTGAAAATGTTAGTTCAGATCAAGGCATCTTCTGGGAAAACAAGTTTCCTTAATATAAACTGTAATTATAAATACCAACACACGCTCACACATATATATGTAAAAGCGACATACCACTTAGCGAAGGGAAGATACAAAATACAAATGCACACCATGAGACTTTAGGCAGACTGTCATTAATTATAGTGATTAATGCATAAAGCATTAAATGAAGCCAGTTCACTCATAAGCGTGGGGCATGTGCTTTTTTTTTTAAAAAAAAAAAAGAAAGGCAAAATAATTCATTACTCAAATATTTACCTTTGATATTTGAACTTTTGGAATTACTAATTGCTCCTTTTAAATTGTTTCCAATTATTCGTTATGAAAAGGAGGGGAACAAAAAAAAAACAACACCAGAAATTATTTGAAAAGGTCATACATGTATCTTGCCTTATGCTTTCAAAAGAGGTTTGTTGACAAAGAAAACTTCCTCATTGACACCATCTACCTGGATGACATTTCTTTGTTTTACTATGAAAAACACATTCTTAAAAGACAACTATGTAACTGAAAACGTACAAGTGACCTTGGCAATGATATGTGCCACAACCGCCCCTTCACTTCCAATTTTTCATAATGAGGAAAAGTCAGTCCCTACAATGCAATAACGCGTCCTTAGAAAGGCAGAAAGGAAAGTGAGTCTATTTCTTCTTCAAACAACGCATGACCTGATTCTCAGATCTTCCAGGATTTCTTTTCCCCCGCAAAAGTATCACAGAATAAGAAAATGAACTTATCACCTTCAGGTGTGGCAGACAGTAAATTAAAATGATTCAAACTTTTCAGATATGAGCACGAGGGAAAGCTGTGTGCTAAGGTGCACTGTGCCAAGGATGGTGCACATGAACTCCCCAGATCACCTCACTAGTTGGTGAGGTTCGGCTCTATGTTTCAGAGAATCTTCCATCATTCCGATGGCAAAATGAGCCTTATATTTTCATGGCAATGTGAAAAAGCCGGCTGCTAATGAGCATATCCTTCACAAGGCAGGATTTTTGTTTCCTGAGGTCCCATGTTAATAGAAATGTCTACCTTATCGAGCTTCTCATGTCTACCAACTTACCAACTGGCAATGCTTTCCTGATCACAGTGAACTCAACTACCACCTGGCTTAGCCACCTGGTTTAGCCTCCTCCCTCCTGAACAATTCCCCCCCCCCCAAATTTGCTCCTGCTTTTACAAATAAGGGCATGGAGCTCTCTTCTGTGGTCCTGGAATTGGACCAGTGTGATTCCAAAGAACTGGTTGTGGGATTCAGGCTCAGGCCTGGCCATCCAAAGGTATAGGTACTTTTGCAGAGGAAACACCACAGGAGAGCAGGAGAAGGAAGGACCCTGCTAGGAGGCCCAAGGAGAAATGCCAGCACAGTCAAGTAGCACAGAACAGGTGTGCTGTACCAGGGAGGGCACACCTATGTCCTGGTCATCACAGAATCCTCACTTCTTTAGCATATGGATGTCCTGAAAGAGAGTCTCTCAATGAATTCATTTTCTCATCTATAAATAGCAACCGAATTAGTGGATAAATTAGGAAGTGGAATGCATTTAATGTTTGGGGTAGGACAAATTAAGTGGATTGAGGAAAATGAGCCTTTCCCAACCCCTGAGACTGCACAACCCCTAAATTGTGCAGCAAGAATAACATTCAGCAGTGGACAGCAGCTTAAAAAGTACAAAGGGCCTTGAAAATGTTTCAAATTCTTCCTATCCCTACAGAAATGGCTATTTGAAAGGGTATTTGATAAGGTTTATAAAGTGAGACCTGATGACATCTGAGGCTAGTTGATAAGCATACCACATACAAGGACCCCAAACAAACTCAGTTCTCTTGACTGCCCAAGAAGAGTCAATGTTTTGCACATGCCAGGTCCATTTATTATTGTTATTTTTTAATGCTAGTGAATTCTGGCTAATTGGAACTGAGAAGTCCCGTGTGACTTGACCATTGTGAGATACACAGTCTTGCTGATATCTTCCAAATGTGAGGTATTTCCTTTAAACTACTATCTAAGCCTTAATATAGAAAATGAAATGACTTAAATTATAACTTGGGTCTAAGAGGATAAAATCAGTCAGTATTTCTGGCAATTAATTCAGCTTTTCATAGCTCACCTGCTGAGAAATTCATTCTTCCTAACCACATTCCACAGCCGGAAGGCGGAGGCACAGGACAAGTCAGGAATGAAGAGAAGGACAGAGAAAGGGAAAAAGATACAAGATCAAAAAGGATGACCAGAGGACAGGAAAAATATACGACATTTCCAACATGCAGTCATTGACGGTGTTAGTGACAATACCGATGGACAAGGCACGATGTTCACATTTTTAGATTAAATCTGAGTTTATAGAGAAGAACTCAAGGAGTAAAACAAACAAACAAACAAACAAAAAAAACATCAATAAGCTTATGCTACATGCACACAGTCAAAAAAAGATTTCTTAAGAAAAAACAAATCTTTCACACACATTGGTCAGCCAGAAAACAGGGAGAATAAAAACCAGATTATATGTATAAAACAGTTCTATTTTTTCCATGCAGACAGTAACAAATTATTTGAAAGAGCTAAAGTTTGTAAAATGCCATTCAGTTACATGAAGCAGCGTCCATCAAATGGTATAACTCAGTCCTCCAACATCCTACATCTCTACCAGCTAGCCACAGTCACTGCGTCTTACTGATTCAGGCCATTTAAACTATTCTTCACTGTCCACTAAATCTTTCATATAAAACAGTCTTAAATGAAATAATTAAGTAGGAGCCCTTTAAGTCTTTCCAATCTCCACATAGTCTGCTTTATTTGTTATACCTGGCCTTTATAAAGGAGTAACCTCCTGTTTTACACTTAGCCTATATATACCACACGGCCCATTCTTTTCTTTATCTAGATCCCGACTCTTGCAAAACAATGTTTCCCAAGCACTCGTGTTTCCTGCACGGTCTGACCTTGTCATAAAACAAAACAAAACAAAACAAAGAGGGTCATGCAGCTGCCTGTGAATGAACGGCAGCTGCACCCAGCAAATGTGCGACAATTTTTCTCCATTGTGTAAAAGGAATAATCATTAGACTAAAAATCTGCCATTGTAAAGTTGTAAATCTGATCATTTCTTAAAGATGACTTGACAATGACCTTTCACTATTTGCTGGAAACAAAAACACCACACAAGGAGGTTGTCATACCTTTCTTGGACTTTCCTGCATTAAACAGAAGACAAAAGGACAAAGATTTCATTCATTCTAAAGCTTACAAAGCAATAGTTCACAATTTGTACAAAAGCCAATAACCATTACAATGTTAAGACCGGGTTCCTGGGCTGTCTGCTTTAAACTCTGCTCTCAGGGACCTTTGTCTGCATGAGTCACATTGCCAGTTCTATTAAAACAATGCTGATTGAAGGAAGGCTTATACTTACACCATGGTCCTTGACGTATCCATTACGAAAAAGCAGCAAAAATAATAGTTCATTTAAGTTAATTGTGCAAGCCAAGAAAAATGGTAAGATCTATTAAATTTGAGTTAATGAAAATGTGCTAGATCCAATTTTTTCAAAACCATGAAATTTTACTTATGTTCGCTATTTTAATGAAGCCAACAAGTGCTAGTGAAACAATTCTAAACGAAATTGTGATTCGACCTTCCTGGTCCTTGTGGGCCACCAGTATGGGCTCAGTAGAAAATCCTGCCTATTTTACAGTCTGCTGTAGCTCTAAGAACTGCTGCCCCCACCCCCTCCTCCTCTGGGTGGGGAGCCAAGGGGGGCAGGCTGGCCTCACAAGACACATCGCATCCAGTTGGATCAACACACACGCTGGTTCTCTATTTCCTCAGAAGCAGTCTCATCAGCACCAGAGAAACTGTTTAAGGAACAACATATTAGAGCTGCAGTCTTCTGGGCTGTGCAAAACACCTACCAGTGAAGAACCAGAGCAAAATGATCAAAGACAGAGATCTTACAGAGGGCGCGTCCCTAATGTGACCTAAGAGAATTAGTTCAGTTTTCCTATACGAATCTAGCATGGGGATTCTGATTATCTGAGGGGAAAACAGAGCTTAGAAAATCAGAGATGAAACATCCCTTCAGGTTCATCCTATTCTCACAAGGGCCGTCTTACATGATAATGTTAACAGCTCTTGATTTTTACAAATCTATCAATTTAGTATAAAGGTCTGGTTTTTCTTGCTTTCTAGTTTAGGAAAATATTTTTAACATAAAGTATGGTATTGGGACCAATCCAAGCTTTGATGTCTTCAGCCAGTGGGGGAAAATACATTTAAAAATAATTCTATAAATGTTATAGAAAAATGCTTCAATAAAAAATAGACTTGACCCAGAAATGAACAGTGATAAACGAGAGCCAAAATATATTAATTTATAATTATTACTTATGAAGCGTAAGAGCTATTTTTAGCTTATTAAGAAATTATGGTTTAAAAAAAAAAAAAAAAAAGGGCCCCGGCTGGGTAGCTTATTTGGTTAGAGCAACATCCCAATATGCCAAGGTTGTAGGTTCGATCCCCAATCAGGGCACATACAAGAATCAATCAATGAACGTGTAAATAAGTGGAACAACAAATCGACGTGTCTCTCTCTCTTTCTTTCTCCCTCTAAATCAATAAATAAAATTAAAAACAGAAAAGAGAAGTTCAATCAAATGTGTTTGATTTAAATGTAACATAAACCTATTATACATTATAAACCTCTCATGACTCTACTACAGCCTCTATTAACTCAAATCACTAGTGATGATTCAAAAGCCTCATTCACGTGATATATATGTATATATACAAAAGTTATACACATACATATACACATCACATATACATACATATATATACATACCAAAATTTATATATTTTTTTCCTTTTTTTTCTGATAGAAAACCGGTGATTATCCCCTGATACCACTGGCAGAGAGGCTGAGCAGTCAGAATGGAATCCCAGCCTGCTTGGAGGGAAGAGTTTCAATCCCACTAGTGCATGAACACATTCGGGGCCACATGCCCACCACTCTGTCAGCCTGGGCCTCTACATCCTGGCATTCCCCCTCACTGCATCTACCACATTCTATTGAAATGAGCCGTTGTGTGTCTTGCAGGGACAAGGATCACGTCATTCATTTGCCTTTTTGGTCTCTAGCACCATGCCTATTCAGAAGTGAGGGCCCATATAAGTTGTTGACCTAAATGACTGTGTTAACACAATAAATCTAATCTTCTCAACAAGACTCTCACAGCTGGAACTGCATTATAGTAATTTCTTCTAGCCCCACAAGGACTATTTGGGAACTCCATTATAAATGCATTTTTACAAAGAAATAAAGTATGCTGATAATAAAAGTCTATCGGAAACCTCACAACCACATAGAATAAAGGCTCAAATCACATTAAAAGGCCTAAGGGAATTCTGTCCTGGGTCACTAGTGCTCCATTTACTGTGTCAGCTCAATGACTCTTTAGCGCATGGTTCAACACAGTGGCTCAGCCACAAACCAGGTCAATGACTTACAATCTCAGCAGCCTCTCTTTTCGTTCTACCTATCAAATGCAAAGGTGAGTAATTCTCTAGGGGCCTTCCTGGTTTGAGAATACTGTTAAATCTAAGAAGGGCAATGTCTAAGACATACCAGTCATATGTGTATACAGGAAAAGTTACCTTAGTACAACAATAACTGTATATATATAACTATATCACTATATAAATATATATATCTCTTCCTCAGAGGGGACACATTAAGAGTAAAATCAAGACTTTGCTTGCTGCCTTTTCTAATGATCCTTGCTCTCCCCCTCTCTCTCCCTCTGAAGAATTCTAATGCTTAACAAAAGACATCCCATTTGATTTTAAAGCGACCTACCTCTGAGCATCCTCCGCGATTCCGAGTCTTTGGTCATGGTCGCCAGCGAGTGAGGTAGCACGCTGCCACAGCTGTTGCTCTGTCCCAGGGGCAAGTGAGCCTGTGAGAACCGGGAGGAAACACTTCAGGCACACTGCCGCCTGTGGTCCTCTAGGACATGGCCACATCCGTTTCCATGGCTCCTATCTAAGCACAGAGGGCAGGACAGGAAGGTCTTCCATCCCAGTTGTGGATGCTCAGTAGTAAAGACCAGTCACCGTCCCTCCCAAGGAGCTCCATGGAAGTCCCCACGTCACGACATATCCTCCAGTGACAGCAGTTCCATAAGACAGGGAAACACTTGTTCTCCAAAACCACCTTGGAGAGCAACTCAAAGTCTGGCATGCACAGGGAGCGGAGGGCAGATGCGGGAGCAGGCACGCGTGCACAGCATGCACCGGAGCGGAGGACACCCACCCTGTAACAGCTGCACCGATTCCCGCCTACCCCACGACCGAGTACACTGAACGCTGGAGAAACCTACTAACCCCCCAAGGTTCTAGCACTCTCTTTAATAGCAAAATCCTTTACATGAAATATACTCAGAACACCAGTTTATAAAATAGATTAAAACTATGTCACTCTGACCAGGGCCAAAGGAAGAGCCCCAAAGCCTGCCCTGCTCAGAACCTCCTTCTTGCTAGCCTTTCCTCTTCTCCCTGCGATGACCCCTCAGGTGTGTCAGCAGAACACGAGTGAGGGTTTAGGTGTCGGACCACATGGGTTCATATTCCAGCGTCATGGCTGACCAGCTGAAGGCACTTGGGCTGGTCACTGAGCTTCTTTATACCTCAGTTTATCCATATGTACAGTGGGTAACAATTGGTACCTCTACTTAATAGTGCTGCTGGATTTTAAAACAAGAAAATCTATATAAAGCGCTTAGCCCAGTGTCAGCTTCAGAAATGGCTCAGTGAATATCTGGTGCTATTACTCCTGTAATCCAGAGCTTATGTTCTCCAATTTCCAGGTCTGGGATGCAGCCACGGGAGTCTGCCACATGAAAGCCACCTACAACTTGTGTGATGGTGGTAGAAAATACCCTGGACCAGGTTCTTTGGTCCCAGAGCGTACAATTCCAAATGTCCTCTGAATAAGATAGAAAATGCAATTTAGTCATAATGTCTGTCCAACAAGCAAACGTAATGGTTTATGATTTAGCATTTTCTTTAAGGACCTTTGCACATCAGTCAACATAAGGACAAGAAGGACAAGCGGTTCTCCCCATGTCCTACCTTCGGGGTGGTGCTTCTCCCCATAGTAGCACTGCTGAAATGTGGGGATATGGAAGGTGTGCTTTTCTTTCGAGGCAAAGTGTCACTCAGATAGAGGCCTTCTTTATGCTGTTTTTTCCTTTCTTCCAGACTTCTAAAGTGCTTTAAATGCAAATGTAAAGCAGAATAGCAAAACTTGACTAATTGAAACAGGTCACTGAAGAAATTAAGAAGTAGGCATTTACCAAGAAGTTTGGGAATTTTAACAGAATTAAAAAAAATTTCAACTCATACTGTGTTCGCTAACAGACTTGGGCTGGCTCGCATTTGGTAAGATACACAGGTAGTAGAAGAATTTTTTTTACTGAACCTAGAAACAAAAGAAAAATTCCACCTTTCACTTTCATTGTTAGTGCCTGCTGCCTTGAGGCCTCAGGACAACTTACAAATTATTATGATGGTCGCCATGTGGATGGCGGAACAGCCAGTGGACAAAGCAAGTAAGCAGTTTCTCCCCTTGTCTGTCTGGACAGTTCTGTGTGGTGGCACAGATCCCAGTGTGAGGAGAACAAGGAAAGGGAGAAGGAAGAAGACGAAGAGAAAGAGCGAGTAAACAGGGGAGCTGTTTTACAGTTGGAATAATATTTCAATCACATAAACACACTCCAAATCGACACAACGTTTCCATATAAGGCATCCTTCTAGGTTACTCTTTTATTTAAACAAGATCTCGGCCAAGAAGCCCCTATAATAATCCCTCACATAATAAAAATCCTCCTGCTGACTATTTCTTGCTTTTTTTTTCAGATTCCTAAGGCAAAATTTTGCCAACTTGAAATGTATCCAGATTTTTCTTGGCCTCTCAAAAAATAAATGTCTTCGATGGTCAAGTAATTTCCTAATTAAAGTTTCTTTAGATTTGATCATTTTTATACTAAGCTTGGGCTTTTGAAATATGTAAAAAACTAATGCAAATTTGAGTTCCAAATGTATTACTATTCTTTACATATGCCAATCATGAAAAGAATCTTCATTTTAACTTTACCAGTATCTACTTATATTAGCTAATATTTATTAACCTAAAAGTAGTGGGGAGATATAGTCCTTTGATAAAAGATAATAGATGGTAATATAAGGGCAGGCATAGCACAGCAGGGCTTGCCCACTTTGGGGATCCAGTGTCTAGGACTCCTTAGCATGTTCTGGGGCCAAATTCATACAGGAATATGAATATGATTACAGTTGAAAGGAGGCTCAAAACAGAGTTTTTGCTTACAAGCATGAATATGCACTGAATGTAGTAAAAGGAGGGCAACACTAAGAATAATAAATAATTTTTAAAAAATCTGGTCACTATAAACTGTTGTTCTATGGACCAAAAGCACTACTTGTGGGGTGACCTTGGACAAGCTATTTACTACACTGAGCCTCAGTTCCCTAAATGTCAACATGGAGTCAATTCTTTTTTCATGGGATTATTAGAAGGAAGAAATGAGATATTTATTTATAAAATGTTTAGCAAATTTTGACACATAGTAAGAGAACGAGGTCCATTATTATGATTTCAATAATATGTGAAAAAAAATGTGTGCTGACACAGCAACTTTTTATAGCATGGATATTATGGAAATTATTATTATTATCTTGAAAAACACCCAAGATAAGTTGCAGTATTCTGGTTGAGTGGAAACTGAAGGATGAGGCTATACAACTAGCTCCAACATATTAAAAGTTAGGACAGGATAGTCAAGGTCTCAAACTCTATAACACTCCCAACATCCCCAGAACATCATAAATGTTCTTTAAAAAGAAAATCAGCAAAGGAGCATGCACCTTATCTTTTTAATAAATTTCTTTGAGAAAGGTGAAGAAAAGATCCCCAAACTCTGAACACCAGTTCCTAATTACCTGTTGCTCCTGCTGCTGCTGCCTTCTGTGTTTCTTAGCTGGTAGAGGAGGAGGTGTGTCATTTAAAGGGAAAGGATCGACAGATGAAGCCATGACTTCAGGCCAAGGGGCTGATGGAGGTTGAGTGATAGGATGAGGAGAAAGGGTAGAAGGAAACATAAATCCAGGACAGACAGGTGATCTTTGCTTTATAGGAGAAAAAAAAAGTATATATGTGTCCATATAAAATGAAAGAATAATGACAAAGAAATGAAATCAATAATCTGATTGTACTCTGTTCTTATATTTTAATCAAGAAGTCACAAATGATATATCTTCCCATTTAACCTCTTGTTAAAACTCCAACCTGCAATCAACTTAGATCAGTAGAAGGTATTTTCATTTCCTATTATTTGCCCCTTTCCAGATGTTTTAAAAAGGTATAAATTAAAGAAAGTCCATACTGCAAAATGTAATAGAAAACAAAATCAACCTGGAAAGGTGACTCAAACCAACAAATTTAGAAAGACTTTTGATTTTTAAGAAAACTTGATCAGGTTAGAGTACTCAGAATATAGAATTTATTTTTTTGAATGTACTTCTAGTGGTCCACTCTGTCCCGTATGTTTCACGATTTTCAGTATTATAATTGGTAGAGCAGTACCCCCAAATTGGTATGTTTTTCAAACTCAATATCACTTTGCCCCTCTGGTCAACCAGACGTATAGTTGTCACAAATTCCCTCCTTTCCAGCTAACCAGGGTTAATTCTGGACACGAGGAAAGCAGTGAATGGATGAAATGTCATGCCAACACACCTCTTTACTTTGTGGCTGGCTTACCAGGACGGCTGTGGTAGGCCCAGTGGCAACAGCATCAGCATCAGCAGGGAGCTGAGTGGAAGGGGATAGATTCGTGGACTTGCCACATGGCTCATTAGTTTCATTTACACTGATATAGCCCTAAAAGGAGGAATTTAGAAGTTAAACCCAAAGAAAGCAAAAGCCGAGGCATGCGAGAGAATTAATGCTCTAACACAATGGAGTTAGCTTAGAGCAGCACAGCCAGATATCTGAGGTGCCATCGAATGTTTCATCAGCAATTACAACGAATTTACAGTGCTTACACATGGAAAATGATATTCGAAACAGGACAAATCATTGTTTTTTCTGGAGAAATCAAGATGACTGTATTATCAATAACCCAACAGCTTTGATTTCAAAATACCCAGATGTATCAGCATTCATTCTATTTACTGAATGACGTTGTCCCAATACAACATTTAAAATAATCACACACACAAAAATCTAAGAGATAAAATTTGCAATGTAATCACGCACTCTCTATTTCAAGAGCCTTTTCCACAAATCTTTATTTTTAGATTTTTCGTTCTTCTTTTTCCCAGCAAATTGAAGTGTGAGTGAAAGTGGGCTGAGGACTACTTGTTTTTGCTCTAAGACATTTATAAAACAGTGATTTACTTGTAATGGAATCCAACTTTTAGGCATCTCAACAAAATGAGAATAAAAAGTACACTATCCACCAGTGAGCTTTTCCTAGCAAGATAAATGTGTACATCTCCACACACAGACAGACAGACAGACAGACACACACACACCCACACACACCCTAAAGTAGAGTTCCAACTTGAGGGTGTTTTGATTCAAGGCAGCTTCCCCAACTCCAACTCTATCCCCAGGACAGAGAATTTCCAGTTACTTTAAATGCAGTGATTCAGTTTTGGCTTCAGCATAAATACCCATAAATCAAAATCTATCATCTGCAAATTCTTGAACTTATATTTGAGGAAAAGGCACTTGTAAATTTCCATGGAAAGTCATTGTACAGACCAATCATGATTTTTCAGCACACCAATAAAGCAACATGAAAAAAAGTGAAGAGTATCAAATAATATCTCTTTCAAAAGTAAAATAATGTTAAATTTAACATTAAGGTTCTTCTATTAGCCCATCAATCTTTTCAAAAAAATGGCTTCAAGAAAGGCAAAATATCCTGATGCTGATGAAGCAAAAATTCAGGCTAGAAGCAATGTTTTTACTGAGAATGTATAATTATGACAAAGTGGAGAAAGCTGGAACGGACTGTTTATAAATTGGAGGCATCAAAATGCTGCCGAATTAGTTCTTGCTCTTCAGAGAGAGGCAACGGATACTCTGTAAAGTTTTTATGAGATTAAATTGAAGAAAGGAAGTAGACCCCGGGTTGTCACATTTCATTTTATCTTTGATAATGAATCAGAATGAAGAGTAACAACTCTGAGTTATTCTTTTGCTCAGTTGATAGTAGAATGTTTCAAAACCAAAGTTTGATTCCTTATATGAGTCATAGACTATAAAACCTAACTAATTGATTCAAAAATGTATGATGCTTGTCAAAAGTGGGTCTTGTTTAAGAGTTAGATATAAATTCATCATTCCTTATAAAAAGAGAGAGTGAGAGAGAGAAAGTCAGACAGAAAGAAATATAGAAAGTTAGAAAGAAAATCAAAACATCTTGAGTGAAGTTGGTTTGATCCATGAAAGAGAACACATAGCAACTCAACAAACACGAGAGTTGCAGACACACAAAAACAATAAAAAAGCCAAATGACCTCTGACACCAGGAAGTCTGCAGAGAAAAAGAACAACTCATTAATAGAAAAGGAAAAAATTTATTCTTCTACTAGGAGATGTTTGGGATAAAGAATGTGTATAGCTTAATGTAAATAGATTTTTCCAATTTAGATAGAAAATAGCAGAAATGACATTGGGAGAATAAAAGAGAGAGAGAAAAGAAAGAAACCAGACTACCTTCTCAAATGTAAAGGGTCATTTTCATGTGTTAGAAGACTTAGAAGAAAGAGAAGTCAAGTCAAACAGAGGAGAAACTGAGAAAGGAAATTGCAACAAGAAAAGAAGAGAAATTAAAACTAATCTTGGTCTGGATCCTAAATTTTTTGAAACTCCAAGTCAACCCACAATGTCAATGTCAAGCAAAGTACACACACACATATAAGCACAGGGCATTTGCATAAAACACAAAAATAATCCCTTAAATTCTCAAAGCATAAATAATGAAAGGCAGGAAAGCCATGGGCACATTGAGTGCTTTCCTAAGTCATTTACTGAGGTAACCTCTTGATGTCTAAGGTGATACAAGTGGACATGTAAAATCACAGCTTACCTCTTTTAGAGTATTTGGATTGACAGGAAACCCTTTCCCCCCAGAGAGGCTGGAGTATTTCTTTTCCAAATTACAAAGATTTTCCTTTTCCTGAAGGAACACAAAATCTATTAAGTTGAGTCAACCTTGGATTTCCCTGATGACTATTGATGTTGAATATTTTTTCATGTGACTTAATGACTCTTCATATATCTTTGGTAAAATGTTTATATTCAAATCTTTTTAAAAAATTATTTATTGGCTGTTTATATATTATTATTGAGTTGTAGATAGGAGTTTTTAATATATTTGGGATATAAGTCCTTTGTCATTTCTTCTTTTAAGAAATCTCTCCTTACCCCAAGGCGATGAAAGGGTACTTGTACTTCTATAATGCCTTCTGGAAACTTCATTGCTTCAATTTTTAAGTTTGGGTCTATGGTTGCTCTCAAATCAATTTATATGTACGCTGTGAGGATGGATGGTACTACGGTTCCTTTTTTCCCTTGTTTACCCAGTTGATCCAGCACCATTTTTAGAAAGACTTCCTTTCCCTACTAGATTTCTTGGAGCTTTGTCAAAAATGAATAAACAGTATATGTATGGGCCTATTTCTGGATTCTGGTTGTTTCCACTGGTCTATACGTCTGTGTGTAGGCCAGCACCACACACAAAGTAGTCTTTAAACACTACAGCTTCACAGTAAACCTTGAAGTCAAATAGTACAAATTCTCCAACTTTGTTCTTGTTCAGAGCCGTTTTGGCTATACTACACCCTTTGAATGGTCACATACAGAGAATTCTCATTTTTTTGCATGATGTTCTAATGTGTGCCATGAACATTGAATTGGTGAACACTGAACCAATGTTTCTAAGGGAATGAGAGGGTTGGGCTCCCTCTGGTCACACTATTTTCAGCAACTGATTGATCGATACATAACTTTTTTTATGTGTGTTTCTGTATAAAGACACCTTATTTAATATATATTGTTGATTCACGAGTATTGAACTCACAGCCAACAGCACTAGAGCTGATGCCTGAATGAGGTTTATCTAACACATATTTTCTCCATGAGGCATGTCACCACCTTCAGCACTTAGGGACATTAGTCACCGTGCTCGTGAGCCACTTCACACAGCAAAACCACCAATAAAAAAGCACAAAAATAGGAAAACAGGGCACTAAATAATCCACAAAAAGGACACTCACTTATAGTCTGAGAGCTGAACAGGAGGGTTGTCTCGTTCAGCCTCAGCTGGGAATATGCATGTCCAGGGACCCCCGTAGTCACTGCTCTGAGCACACCCATGAATGACTGCACAACAATGGTTAGTTTGGGGGTTACAAATACATTTTAGTGAGGAGGCAAATTCATAAATATAGAATCCGCAAGTAATGAGGATCCAAATCGACTACATTTTAGCATCAACCTGTCAGTCTCTACAAAATGTTGGGATTTTTATTGGGATTGAGATGTACCTACAGATCAACTTGGGAAAATAAAAATCTTAATATTTATGAACCACAATTTTTACAGTAGAATTACATTTCATATATTTTTAATAACAAAATGGTATTTCTGTGAGGGTGCTTACCCATTTTTAAAAATTTATCTCTAAGAGACTTTTTCCTTTTTTTTTTTTTTTTTTTTTTTGCTAAAATTTCAGAAACCACTTAAACAGTACATATTACACTATATAATTTAATCTGTGCCGTTGACTACGGTGTGAAAGGGTGGACTGGTGGTGGAGGCTATCGGTGCTGACGCAGAGTTCATCCCTAGCGCGGAATGTGGAAACGGAAACTGCAGCCCCATTCAGAGGTCTGTGGGTGCTGAAGAAGCAAGAGGAGAGGAGCTGCTGGGGGTCAGTGTGCGCTACAGAGGCACCTTGAGTGAACTCATGATTCTATGTAGAAGACCAATTTTTCTCTCTCTTCTCAAACTGAAAATAGCAAAAGTGGGAATACCCCCGCTACATTTCTTCTAGGTGGGGTCATGGTCCAGCCTCATACTTTAATGCATCATGCTGGATTTGGTTTTCTCCTGCGCGCCATTCTGGGTCCATCTCATGTTTTATGATCCCAGGTGTCACATTCCTAGGTACTAGCCCGCACACAAGGTGCAGTCAGGAGATGCCCCATCAGCCTTAGCTTCTGGTGCCCTATTCCTGAAATTAGACTACGGCCATATCAGGAAATATGGTTGCAGTTTGGGCCGAGGAATCCCTCCTCATGTAGTCACCTTAGGGGCTGGGATGGGGACATGGTCCCTTTGGTGACAATGATCTTGCTACCCACATGGGGGTGTGTACCTAGCCAATTAAGCTAAACTAAATCCAATGTGGCATTTGCCCTGAAGACCCCCACAGAAGTAATTGGAGTTCAAAACACCACAGCAACTGAGTCAAAATATTTGACGGCCATAAAAAAAAAAAAAGCAGAACATGTTTTACCTATTTGAAGAAAAATATGATAAAAAACAACAACAGAAAATCAGAAAACAGATTTTCCATAGTTGGAATTTTCACACTGTGGAAGAAACATGAAGAAAACATCGCTGCTTAGTTTCTGAATTACAGTTAGTCATTCTCAGAACATCAGCTTATTAATGTAGAGGATTAAATAAAAATGTATGTTAAAAAGTCTTTCTTAAAATTACAATCCACTGCTCACTAATAAAAGGCATTTGCTTTGAAGGAAATGACTTCCCCAAATTGAATCTGTGTTTTATTGCAGCCAGGGCTGAAAAGGAAATACTTACTCTTTGCAGCATCATTATTAAATTATTCTTTTCTTTCACAAAGTGGTCTTGCTCTCTCTGGGCCTGCTGGACAATATGATTGGCTTGTTTTTTCAACGCAGAAATTTTTTCCTGGAGGAAAAAGAGATGATCATAGAAAGATACGTGTTAGACATGCAAAGGTTTGTCAGTCTGTCCTGGAAACGAGAGAAAAGGTGTTTACAGCTGGAATAACATTTTCATTGATGGTTGGCAGCGATTATCACCCAGACGCAGTTGCTTTGACCTGCCAAGCTCAGGGCTTTTCCTTACCTAAGGCCAACACAGTTCAAGTGATTTAAAATCTATTTGAAGAACCCAGAAGTCAACAGGAAATCTTGTTTTAGATTATAAATGAATTTTTGACATCATCTTGGGAGACGCCTCATGGAAAAACAATGACATTTCTTATTTAAACAGGGCTTAAGAAGTCACCTTCTCCATGATCCCTTCCCTCACTTTTTTGGGTTTAGTCCAGGGCGCTGGGGTGTGATTCTAAATTCTGGAACAAGAGCTAAATTTCGAGCTGGCATCTATCTGGGTGCTAGGGGTTGGATGGAGTCAGTAATGTGCATGGCATTCCATGGGGCTATTTCTAATGGTGACAAGCTATCAACCAGCTTTGAGAACCATTGAGCAATACACAGAGAAAGTTTCCAAATAGACTTTGTTCATATAATTATTCTGCATCTAGTTACTATGATTGCAGAAGGAAGTACTTTAAAACAAGTATCTAAATTTCTGATTTTGTCTGCCATGGTTTTCACATAAGAGAAAAAACTTAGATATTATTTATAAATGCATCCATAGTATTAAATAACAATGACTGTAACATGTATGTTTATCTAGTTGAAAGCACCATTTGGCATATAGATGGCAGGCTCCATGATCTGCCAAAAGTGATATGCGATTAAACACACAAAGATATTCAGATGTAAAGATAGGTAGACACACGCTATATCTATATTCATGGTTATTACTGTCACACAGTGAGGGGTATATTATGATTTTTGCATTGAATGACACCTGGCAAAAGTACCTTTCTAGTAACAATGTTCCGTTGATATTCAGCCACTTCACGCAAGAGCTGTTGGGTCAAGTTCTCCTTCTCCTCATCCAGACGGCTCTCATGTTCAAGCTGCTGGAATTCCAGGTCTTCAAAGTGTTTGCTCTCAACATCCAACAGGTCAGCATCCTTTGGAGAAAAGCAAATGAAAAACAAGACACACCAGAATGGCTGCAGCCTTTTCAATGAGAAGAAAAAAATATTAAGAGCAAACAGTCCAAAATATCTTTCCAATTACAACACCACACAGGTTTGGAATATGGTAATCTTCTCATTTGGACTTAACCTCCCAGCACAGAGACTGTTACTGGAATTGAAAGGGACTGGGGGATGGGGGTGGGGGACACATTTATTTCACCATTGATTTTAGACCTCTTTGTGAATGTAGAAATTATTTCTTTAAATCTACTAGGTGACTTTAAAATGGATCACAAAGTATACAAAGAATTCAGTACATAACCCAAACATTATCTGCAGACCAAAGGTGTGACATAGTCTCTTGAGAAAATTCCTATTTTCCACACATTTTCAAACAAAATGAGACTTTAGTATAGAGATTAAATTCAAGATTTCAAAGTTGATGACTCTGAAAAAAGTGTTGGCATGTATAACAGACTAGAGGTCTCTAAGTGGGAATGTGTACCCCAAATGGCACACAATGCAATCCACTAAAATGTGAAGAGAAAGCATTAGAGCTTCTTCATATTTAATTTAAATGTTCCCTTTTCTTTTATAATTCCTGCATAAATGTTCTTTAACGTACATACAGAATAATGTATGTACATTATTTAAAATACAGTCAAACCTGGTTCTTGAATGTCTCCCCTTTGAACAATTCCGTTCTTGATCAAATTGTTCACAGAAAAAATGTCTAGGTTGTCAAGCAAAACTTCGGTTCTACACCTGACAACCCTTTCATGCTGATACATCAACATGACAAAGAGTGTCTCAGGCCCCAAACAAAGGAGAGAATGCACAGTATGAGTCAGTTTACTGCTAAACCGCAGTAGTTAACATTTTAGCACACTGTGCTGTGAATATTTTTATGTTTTCCACTTTTGTTGCTGGTGAAATGGATGATTGGCACAATTTTAAAACAAAGAGGCCATCAATAGTGCTAATGTCGTTAAGGGTGCAAAATGAACAATGATCACAGGCAATTGAAGAGGTAGAAAAACTGTTGTTGAATTGGATAAACAAAAAGCAGTTAGCCAGTGACAGCATTTCAGAGGCAGTGACGTGTGAAAAAGCAAAGACGCTACATACTGACCTCCTGCCAGGCACCCCTGGACCGAGTGCCGAAAGTGATTAGTTCAAGGCTAGTAGGGGGTGGTTCGATAAATTTAAGAAAAGAAGTGTTTGATTACAGATTAAATAGAACATTAGACATGTACTGTATATAAGAAAGGTTAAAACAGGGAATCATTTGGGAGTCTAGAATAAATTAATTCAATTTACATTATTTTTAACGGGATAAAATGATTCGGTTTTCGAACAAATCACTTTTCGAACAGTCTTCCAGACGAACTAAGTTCGAGAACCGAGGTCCCACTGTAACTATATATTTTTGACCATGCATAAGTATGCATGTGATCTACATATATATACAGGCATGCATGTTCATCTAATTTTATTGACGAGAGATGTAATCAAACATACTTGGAGATTGGGGTTCTTAAACTAAGCTTCTGTGAGTCCCTTAAAATTATTTATAAACCTTTTTCGTGGAAAGAGTGGAACCACAGCTCTCATCAGGCTCAGAGTGACTCAAAGATCACAAACCAGTACTCTAGATAATCTTGGGGACATTTAAGAAAGATCAGAAATCATAAAAATCAGATGGTCTAGAATAGGCATTCTCTACCTTCTGAGATGCCTGAAGGCAAGAATGAATTCGTATCTCTGCAGAAATCGGTTCTTGTTGTATAAATTATTCTCCAATCTACTTAAAAATAAAACAAAACACCTGCTCCTTTACTTTTGGAGACTTT
Source organism: Tadarida brasiliensis (assembly GCA_030848825.1). Lineage (NCBI taxonomy): Eukaryota > Metazoa > Chordata > Mammalia > Chiroptera > Molossidae > Tadarida > Tadarida brasiliensis. The sequence continues at coordinate 70,787,606 of CM061260.1, forward strand.
GACAGAACTATAAATGCAGTATGTATAGATTTTTAAATATATATAATTCATAAATAATCTATGGCTCACAGCCCTACATCCATAGGCAAAAGAGCCAGGACACCTTTGTTTTCCAATCAAAACATCAAATAGAGTTGGGAAAATAAGTATATGATAAATTAGATCTCTGTATCAGTATTTAACTCTATCCACTTCCTAGTTTTTGCGTAAGTGATGATAAATGAACTCTTTTAATCAAATGGAATATATTCCTATTTTACGGAATGAATTTTATTCTGGGAATGATTCATAGAAATCATTAAAACCAACCACGTGAGTAAAACCAACACTATAGCAACAAGGATATTGTGTCAGCACAGTGTATTCTCAAAGCTTAAGAGCAGGAAAAACAAGTTGAAACATTTATCTTCTTAAACTTCTTTACATTTTAATTGGCTGGACGAAATGTGGTTTTGGTTTCAAGTTATTGGCAGACATTAAGTTTCTCAGATATTTCATGATCATAATTTCTAAAGAAATTAATGAATTTAGACCAAATGTAGTCACTACTGAAGGAATTAAGAGATAACTCAAGTATTACGCCTTGAAACAAGATACCTGTAGTCTTGCAGCAACACATTAGTTGATATAGTAACTCATACAGGCATACACACTCATTTTTAAGGTCTTTCCATGAAGCTTGGTTTGTGTCTAAAAGTTATTGAGATAAAAATGTAATAAACTCTTCTTTTTAGTTTATAAATAATCTACATTCAAAGTGGATATAGGACTCACAATATATACACTATGTTGTCAGTCCCTCAGTCCACATCTGGTTGACATGCAACATGTTGCTTTAACTGCACGAAGGTCACAGTGTCACTAATGTATCTGTAGTAAATATTTAAACCACGGCATGATAATAATAGCACACTAGGAAGGAAACTTGAAAACTAAGCTTAACTCCGCACTCAGATTCCACGGGTGTATTCATCTGATCAAGTTCTCTAAATTGTTAAAATGTGTGTATATAAACTTACACCGTGAAAGCAAAACAACTTGGGAGGGCAAAAAAAAACAAAACTTTTAAAAGATATTAGATAATAAGAATTCAGGGGATGGACTTTGGGGGCAGGAGTAGTTTCATCGAGCACAGAATAATATTGCAGGAAGCTCAAAGTCAAGTGTGTGATAAGTTTAGTGAAAATGTGAACTCCACCTCACTATGAAAAGAATATTACAAATCTCTACCGCAGGCAAGTTTAAAAGTCAGGAGTGAAGGGCTACAAAACAGCTCACTAGCCTGGCCGGTGTGGCTCAGTGAATTGAGCATCGGCCCATGTACCAAGAGGTCGCTGGTTCAATTCCCAGTCAGAGCACATGCCCAGGCTGTGGGCTCAATCCCCAGTAGGGGGCGTGCAGGAGGCAGTTGATTGATGTTTCTCTCTCACATCAGTGTTTCTCTCTCTCTCTCCCTTCCTCTCTCTCTAAAAAAATCAATAAAAACATATTAAGAAAAAACACCAAAAACAGCTCACTAAAGAAAATTCAATGCAATTCCTTTTTTTCTTGCCAATAACTTTTTTGAGAATTTACATGGCAGAGGCTACATGTAGGTTGTTATGTTTTCTTTGCCTAGTGGAGGAAGAAGAGAATAGATGTGGTCATGCAGGAGAGATTAAAGTAATGATCTCATGATAGCTCAAGAACAAATCTGAAAGCAAATTTAAAAGGGGCTCAGGGTTTGTTAGCATTCCTGCATCGTACAAGCTCTCGTCAAACATTTTAACTGCATAGTTTTGGAATTTGGGAAGACAATGGTGCAATGGTACATCTAGTACAACCTCCTCATTTTATATATGAGGATACTGAGGTCCATTGAGGTTGAATGACTTGTGCAAGATTAAATTATAAACTGATTATAGAGTCACTGACAAAAAAAAAAGTCTCCGAATTGTAGCTATCACTGAATGAAAGTTTTTAAAAATCAACCAGGCAGCTGAGAAAATATCAAAAGCACCAGAAAACTGTCCTAGCCAGGTGTCGCTTGCATTTAATAGTGGAACCTATCCTGGCAAATGAAAGACTCATTTAACTTCAGCTTTCTTTTCCACACTACTCATACTCCAGGGAACAATTGGCTCGGTGAGCCCATGTCAACTACAGACTACCGCAGGCCATAAAACAACATCAGATGAAAACTGACTCTTAATGCAAGGATCTAGAGGTGAGAAGCCCAGTCATAAATCCAGTATCGTATACACAAAATCATTCTACAATTTCAGATTAAGTATTTGAGACAACATACAGTTGAAGAAAATGATGTTCTCCCTATTCCTTTATTATTTTATTTCGTATGACTTGCCATCTAATGAAGTTTGTTGTAATAAAATCAACTTTATTGAATCTAGTTAAAATGCCGTGGGGGAAACTTTGTAGTGAAGTGGTGTTCTGAAGTATTTGAAGTCTGAAGGGAAATGAGTTGTGATAACACAGGAAAGTTCCTAGTATAAATGGACTTCTCATGAAATAAGTGAATTTTTCACTGATGAAGTCAGGGGATTGGTGAAGAGTTACTCTGGCCATTATTCCTGAAACACAGAATTAGTAGACCTCTTAACATGAAGTGAACAAAAGCTATCACAAGCCAGCTTCTCTCCTAAGAAAAGGGGTTTTGTGATAAGAATATTACACTCTGCTTGGAGAGGAAGAGGAAGTCTTTGCCTCCAATTAGTGAAACAGGCTGCCTGCATCATTTCCTTTCCTCTTTTGTAGTCAAAATCCTTAGAACATATACAAATTTATGAGTTACCCTATAGAAGCTAGATTAAACAAATAGCAAGTATATCAGGCTGAGTTCAGGTTATTAATAGAATCTACTAATTTTTACTTGAAGTGATGTTTATAAAGAATACAAACAATAACTGCAGAACTAGAGGAAGGAAAGAACAAAATATATAACTATGCTGCTGACTCAAAATAAAGTATTAGACTATGTAAAAACTAGTAATAAGTAGAGTTGAAAATGTTGAACAACTATAAAAGTCAGTTTCTGATCTCTTTGGTGAACTGGCATACACACACACTAAAATAATTTTACAAATACTGTTCTTTTCCTAATCATTTTATCACATGATTTCCAGAGAACAAGGACATTGAGGGATGAGATGTTTTATGTTCTGGCAGCAAATTTAGCTGTACACAGTAAAATGACTGATGAGGAAGAAACACTGTTGGAACTTTCTTTGATCCAACATTGTCAGAAATAACAAATATTTAAACTGTTATGCTGCAGCTTAACTTGTCTGCATTCAGTACTCTTTAGTAACTGCTCTCAACCTCTGCAATATATTGACATTCTAACTAATTTTTCATAACCTAGTGATTCCCAAGCCATTGAATCTTAAACATTTTCAAGGATGGGGTCTCTTAACTTATTTTTCAACTTGCTCATTCCCAAGAAGGTACAGACATAGCATGACTGAAACCAGCTTTCTTTTCTACTCACGTCGAATCATAACTTGTTAGTCACTCAGGACTAATTACTATTATGTGATTCTTTTAAAAGTCCAAGGCTCTTAATGACTGCTTCCCCAGGGCCACACTTAATGTGAGTTGCTGTTTAGAGGAAACAGCCCTGTTGTCTATGAACCAAGTGGCCTCGCCAGTGATTGTAAAATTGCCCACGCTGGACGTCTTGTTTTCAGAACGTGGCTGTGTTCAGCACTGCCAGCATCAAAGATCAGTGAATAACCTGATAAAGTTCAACTAGAAGGCCTATGTTGCACTAAGTTTTTAAAAATCATGAAATCCATACAGAAGATGTTGAGGGCATTAGCTCTGCCCTGCATCTTTGGTCTGGATGTTTGACTGCTGGGATGGTGCTAATGAGTTCAATATCACTAGGAAGTAGAAAGAAAAAGAAAGACAATATGAAAAGTGGTGGTGGGGGGGGGGGCAAATGAGAGAACAGGATAATTTTTGGACAAGAGTATAAAATCAAGCTAAAAAAAAAACACACATTCAAGGGCAAACAGTATACACCATACAGCACAGAATGGGGTGAAGATATCAGTTGATTTAAATGCTACAATCCTGGTGACGGTTACATGTCAGGAATTGCTCTCTTTAGTTACCAAGACTGACTCCAGAATTTTTTTTACATTATCAGTTAGGTGAAAGATTCTAACAAGGAATTGTTTAGCTGATTAGCATGAAATAATATTTATTGGCAGCATGCATATTTCTGTTTAAAAAGTATCTAATGACCAGAACTCATGCAAATTTATGGTATGTGAAGAAGGAAGTCAGAGTAAGTGGAATTGAATTAAAAACAACAACAACAACAAAAACAAAAACCAAAAAACAATTGGTGCATTCCTGTTTGCTACTGACCCTCTTCAGTTGTTGCTGTAACTGTTCCCTCATGGACTCAGGACAATTGTCCAGCTGGGTCTTCTGCTCGGAGTAAAGCTCCTGAAGCCTCTCTAGTTTTTCCCTTTCAGCATCAAGCTTTACCTTCTCCTGAAGTTCAGAAATCAGAAAATAGAATAGAAATTACCTTCACACCCAAGCAGGCGTTAGTGAACATTTCCCAAGGACAACACAAACAAGTATATACAAACTCGAGGTATTCTCTGAACGTAGAAACATGGGTTAGTGACTAGGATGGGGGGGAATGGAATTGTAAGTAGAGACAAGGGACCCCATTTCTGTATTCTCAAAACACAATCCACCTCCTTGAGTACTGGCAATGACTTCCTTCCTTCCTTCCTTTCTTCCTTCCTTCCTTCCTTCCTTCCTTCCTTCCTTCCTTCCTTCCTTCCTTCCTGCCTGCCTGCCACCAAGTTACAAAAGCCAGAGGAGCAACAGTAATGTTGGTGAGTGGTCAACAAAGAACAAAAGCAAGGTCAACCAAATTCACCAGAGAGCCTTGCAGAGTCGCCTGGCAGAGAACCAGGCAACGAAACGCGGGCATTAACATCAAGTACTATGGTAGTCCCATTTGCTCAAGGCATTCCTCAAGCAAGCTTTGGAAATTATTGAAATTTTGTTACCATGTTAGAGATACATTGGATGCTTACTGTGGTCATCCAAAACAGTTCTAGCTATCTGGTAAACCTCAGAGCTTAAGCAATTACAGGATCTGGTTCCAAGGAGAGCATCTAATTCAGAGGCGGAGAGAGCTAGTAAAAATGCAAGACTGACCAAGCAGCAAGAGGAAGGCACATCAGGCAGCTCAGAGACCCTGAACGTGTGACATTTACTGTGGAGATAAGAAGTTCCCTACAATGACTGACATAAAGAAATAAATGAAACATAGACCATGAAAAAAGAGGAGAGGAGAACACCCAGGAGTCAGAGAATAGAAGAGAAGAGAGAAGATAACACTAAATCCCTCCTAAGTCACACACTCCACAGTGACCCCAGACATTTTCCAGAGGGTAATAGGCAAATCCTGTAACACAGTGATTACGAGGCCTTACAATGCCACCTCATAAACAGACAAAACTTCAGCCTGTGGAGGGCCGGTCTTCCCAACTTGTGTTCCCTTTATGATGCTCTGAACCCTTGAAGTCCATTTTAGACCTGATTCTCTCCTTGTGTAACACTCTTGGACTGAACAAAAGCACTTCGTTTATTCCATGTGAATTGGTAGAAATAAAACTGGCTTCTAAAGTATATTACAGAAGGATTTTTTTTTAAGATGAAGCTCTGAAATAGTCCCATAAAATTATACTTACTAAAACGTCTTCATCCAAATGGCCATGATTCCCTGTGTAAACATATATTTAGACTCTTTTAAAAGATTTTATGGTTTCAGTCTAAAACTATATGATATCAATACCTATCCCAGTTCACTCAAGTCTCCATTTTTGGCTTAAATTTTAACATTTCATGGGCACTTTAGAAATGTATATTCTGATTTATAAATGCATTCTTTTTTCAAAATGATTAAATCCAGATGTCATAAAACTGAGACTCCTACTTCATATATCAACCTAAAAATGATTCTACGACTTATACCTCAGATTGTAAAGACAGCGTCCTTGTCTTTAATGGTGAGTTTGCTCACTGGATACATCTACGGTGCCGGAATTGGAGAAAGCAATGGCATCGTTCACAGAAAAAGGGTTCTCAAGCGTTAACTCATAGTAAAACTGAAAATACTAACAGTACCAGAATTAATCATTTTTCCCTTAATAAAACAGCAATCCAGAATACTCATTGTCTTTTGGCTAAAAACTGTATTTCCTCTGTGTGTGGATCAAAGATAGCCCTATTTACAAAGCAAAGTAATTTTATCCAAAAATAGTTCTATTTCTAGATACCATATCACCGGATTTTGCAGCAAATCTAGTTCCCAACAGAAATTTAAATAAATGAGAAAACCATTCATTCCAATTAAACACCCTATGTTCAAAGCCCCCAAATTAAAGTTATATTTTATAGAAAACACTGATACAATATTTGATCCTATGAAAAGGCACTGGCCGAAAACACAGGTCTCATTTTTAAAAATGGCTAATAATAATCACAAATAAGCAACTTATAAAAAATACCTTATGTTTACATAGTGCCTTCCTCCTGAGGTTCTCAAAACGTTTCGCAATTCCATACAAGGGGGCGGCCAGAAGAATTATGCAAGCAGGCACCATCAGAACCTCTTGCAGCTTCTCTGCGATTTACCGGTGACCACTACTGGCTGTGACCACTACTAGGTCTCAGAGAAAAGCTCAGCTTGGCCAAAGCTAGGGCAAAGGAAGTAAAGGGGAAGGATGAAAGAAGGGCTAGTGGCAGGTGGGCCGGGCCATAAATCACAGAGGGCCACAGAGGTGACATCACTCCTGCCAGAGCCAGAAGTAGACCAACTCTGAGCCAGAAAGAAATTAATATTCCTCTCTTCTATTTACTGCCCAGGAAGTTTTCAAAGGAAAATCAGCTCTAGGCAAGTAGTTAATTAGAGCTGAAAAAGTATCACCTTCTCCAGCGAAGGTAAAATATAGATGGACAAATTAGATGGCGTTCCAGGGTTCAGGAGTTCTTGCTTTTTATGTGTAAAATATTAACACTGGGTGTTATTCTCTTCTCCCAGATTTAAAATGGTAAACTCACCTATTCTAACAACTATAGGCACAGCGATATTTTCCAAACACCAAAGTGCGGAAGAGTAAAACTTCATTTTTATTTTTAAAGATTCATAAATCTATGTTCAGGAAATAAATGAATAAAGATAAATTTTTAATATTTTAGCAAATCTAACTTCGTTGAAAAAAATGAGATGTCAAGAATTTGGAACATGCCAGGAAAACCCAGGTGTACGAGGGACATCTACAAACGGAGAACAGAAGGAGGCTTCCTGGAGACACGTCTGCTTCTGTCAGCACTCTGCTCGCGTTGACTTGTCCCCGTCGCAAATTCATTGCCAGATTCTGCCTGTTCGTATATGTAAGACTGATGTTCCTAAGGTGTATATGCCCCAAGGTAAATTATTCACGAGCAAATCAAAGTAGAAATCAGTACATAAAACCGGGCCTATATTTGTTTCCACAGTGAGTTGTTCATTCACTCAATAAATATTTATAAGGGGCTAGAGGTAGAGAAAAGAGAGAAATTGATCACCTTCCTCATGAAGTCCAGGCTATCCAGCTCTCTGGTTCTCAGCCCTGACTGCACATTAGAATAACTTTTGTGAGCTTTTAAATATGCTATTTCCATGCCTCCACTTAGTCAGAAAAGCTAAGGAATGAGCATTTAAAAAAATCTCTCCAGCCCTGGCCAGTTTGGCTCAGCGGTTAGAGCGTCGGCCTGCGGTCCAGAGAGACCCGGGTTTGGTTCCCGCTAGGGGCACGTACCTCGGTTGCAATTTGTCCCCGGCCCTGGTTGGTCGTGCAGGTGGCAGCCACTCGATGTGTCCCTTTCACGGCGATGTTTCTCTCTCTCTCTCTCTTCCTCTCTCTCCCTCCCACTCTATCTGAACAAAAATGGAAAAATGTCCTCGGGTGGGGATAAAAAAAAAAAATCTCTCCAGCCCAGCTTCAGTTGGTTGAACATTATTCTGTGCACCGAAAGGTTGCCAGTTCAATTCCCAGTCAGGGCACACACCTGGGTTGTGGGTTCAGTCCCTGGTCGGGGCACGTACGGAAGGCAACCGACTGATGTTTCTCTCTCACATGAAGTTTCTCTCTCTCCTTCCTTTCCTCTCTCTAAGCATGTCCTTAGGTGAGGATAAAAACAAACAAATAAAACCAAACACAAAATAAAATCTCTCCAGCTTTTCTAATATGCAGCCAGGCCGAGAACCACTGATTTAGCCACACAGGATGCTGTGAGAGGCAAAAGCAATTAATTACAATTTGATTTTTCTAATGAAGGCACCAGATTCTACCACAGGACCCACCAGAAATTGTTATTTAAACATTTGGCCTTAGCACCTTTGCTCCATAGTATAAAAGGCCTCTCTTACAAGTAATATCCCAGTTGTTTTTGTCCCAAATTTTTACATTCAGATTAAATGCCTCAAGTAAACCAAACAAACAAACAAATGAACTGTAAGAGATTGCAATATCCAATATGCATTCAGAGAGAAACGATGCATTTCAAGTTCAGATGCAAAATGATTCTCTTCTAATAGATACATGGTCAGGAGTGGTTATAAATTTACCCTAAATAATTTGAATTTGTACACAAGAGTTGCTAATAATCCTGAATGAGCATAATAATCCAAGGCATGTCATAGGACCACGCATTTCGCTAGATCTGTGGCTAGAAGACAGTAACATAAGTTTTCTCTCTCTTAAGTTGTATCCATGAACTGAAATTTAACTTGCTGGTTCTACCTGAATTCCAATACCACACAGAAATTCTTGAATACCAATGAAAAAAATCCTTTTACCATATCTAAGTGTTCAATACTTGTTAAGCAGATGGTTTAAGGTTACCCTGAAAAGATGCTTATTTTATTAGTTTGTATGGCTGCTAGATAAAATAGAGGACAACTAGTTAAATTTTGATTTCAGGTGAATAACATTATGTTTTACTGTATGTCCCAAATAATGCATGAGACATAATTACACCAAAATTATTTTATTTTTTATTTTTTTATCCTCACCCGAGGACATTTTTCCATTTTTTGTTCAGATAGAGTGGGAGGGAGAGAGAGGAAGAGAGAGCGAGAGAAACATCGATGCGAAAGGGACACATCGAGTGGCTGCTTCCTGCACGACCCAAACAGGGCCGGGGACAAACTGCAACCGAGGTACGTGCCCCTAGTGGGAACCGAACCGGGGTCTCTCTGGACCGCAGGCCAACGCTCTAACCGCTGAGCCAAACCGGCCAGGGCAAAAATTATTATTTTTTAAACAGTACAGAGGTCTTGTACTTTTTTACACTTATCATGCCGTGAATCCATAGGGAATGGGCTCCCGCAGCCCAGGCTCCTTCCCGGTGGTTCTCACAGAGTGAGCTGCTCTGGGTGGAGCCGGCGGGCGCTTCAGCGGAACCAGGTACCTTTGTCTTTGGCCTCCTTCCTTTTCTGATCATTTTCCTTCACACGTTTCAGGAAGCTATCCCTGCTCTTAGGGTGCTTAATATGCTCTATACCTACATTAATTCTCTGCAAGAATCTTGCCCTTAACTTGTTTGTTACCAAGGATGCCCACCGCAGGCTGGTGACACTGGACTCCTCCAGTGTTGCCATGGGAACATTGGTGGGGCGTTCCCTCTTGAACAGTGCCCTTCCCTTGGTGTCTACAACATCACCTTTCTTGTAGACTCACATGTATGTGGCCAGAGGAACAACTCTGTGTTTCTAAAGGCCCCAGAACACATAGCAGGTGCCTCCCATCTTTCCCTTTGTTTAGTCATTTTGGTGAGTTACTGGAAGATGGTGGTTCTGGCTGCAAGGAAAATATTATTTTGTTTATCTGAAATTCAAATTTAACTGAGCATACTATATATATATATTCGGAAGAGGGCAATCTGGCAACCTTATTAGCTTGATAAGGTTTTCTTGAAAGGTAAGATCCATCTTAGTTACTTGCAAACTGTGTAGCACAGACTCCAGCACACACTAGGTAATCGGGCCATGTCACGAGACATTGGGTTAGGTTTTGAATTGATAGAACGATGGGTTAAAATTCATAGTCCTTAGGCCATCCTTTTTAAGGGTGATCCATCCCAAATCCTCTCCATGCACCCTTAGAACCCCTCTCCTTCCAGTCCCTAAATGCTGTGGGGTTGTTTACCGGGCAGGCATCCTCCTTGGTTCACGGACCAGTCAACGACTTTAAGCCCCAAACCAGTTATCTGAAATTTTTAAGGCCGTATGTGTTTCAGATTTCAGAATATTCTTAATTTTAGAGGGTTTACACAGTTCATACAGCATATATTGTATGGTTTTTCCAGTGGGTTTGGGGCAATACCCTTTACTCAAACATATTACTATTTCTACAGCTACTTAAGAATATTCACACCAAGTGTGACTATTAGTCAAAATCAGGTTTTGCATCCAACTAAATTGTGGTGCCAACCCCACAAAAGGATATTTCTCCTCCACAAAACTTTTCCGATTTTGAAATTGCAGAGGGAAGATATAAACCTGTGTCAACAAATGGTGACTGTCGAGAATCCCTTCTCTGCCTGCCTCTAAGGAGCCATGTCCCCATATTTCTCTTTAGGATTTTTTCCTTTGGCTTTGACATTTTAATTACACGATTGATGGATGTTTAGTGTAGAAAAAGTTAACAACTATCAGAAAAAAATACCCTAATCCGGAATCCTGTTGATTTAATCCCCAAATCCTAGGATATAGTTCCACTTCCTCTAACCAGGGAGCTAACTTTGAAATGTAAGAAAGAGGCCCGGGAAGGGCTGGGTCACTCTGAACATCGACTGTGACTTGGCGAAGACTCTGCACTCAAGAGGCATTAACACTTTGTTGAGGAATTCTGGGCCTGGCTCACTGTTCTGCCCTGGCTCTGCAGGAAGGATATAACAGGTACTCTGGCAAGATAATAATGGGGCAGAAAATCTAACCATTTAAAATACAGTGATATATGCTTCTGGTAGAAAAATGAGTCCAATAATTTAAGATGTCACTCAGGAGCATGTGTATGGCATAGAGCGATTTAAGCTTCAGTTCACATCTTTAAGCTATTAAGCTGTAAAAGTGTGCAGGTCAGGATGGCTACAAACTATCATAATCTATCTGAGTGAGGATCATTAAAAAAAACACAGAAGAAAAATCCACATAAACAAACACATCCGTCTGTACCTTCTCAGCAGCTGCCCCACATTGGACTTTGCCTTGGATGAAGGAAGGGGAAGGAAGGGAAGTCGGTTGACACCTGCCTTTGCCCAACCTGCGCCTCATGCTTCTGGTGGCTTCTCCACTCTCAGTCACCGGGCCCAGGACACTAAAGCAGTTTACTGGAGCAGAGGTTAACACTCCCCTCTCCGTTCATTCGCCCCAAGGGAACATGATGGCCTCTTTGCTTACTCCCTCATCAAATAAACAGCTTCTCTGGGTTGATGTTCAAGTCAGATACTTATAGCCGTTCGGGGTTTACCCATGTTCATAGAGACTCTATCTGAAGGGACTGCTGTCTGAGAACACAACAGGCAGGTGGCATTAGCTCAGAGTGACATGGAAATAAGCTTACTGGTGCTCTTGACAGTGGTACCCAGAAGGGCAGTGAACGGTCAGCCCAAGGCGCTGCTGTGAAAGTGTGCAATAAATATAGACTTGGATACATTGTCTATGTTTTATTATATATATATATAAAATTATATATATAAAATTTATAATTTTATAAGTTACATATATATAATTATATATATATAAAATTATGTCTAGAGTTTATAATTTATATGGTAACATATAATACTCATCTATAATATATATTAATTTATACTAAATATATCAAATAGAATGATAGTTCCCAAATCAGTTAAAAGAAATAATACTAAAGACTAGTCTTGAGAGCCAAGGAAACGATGTCAATAATTTCACACCAGGATTCGAACTCTGAGGTGTTAGTAAACCTCCTTCCTATGTCTCCAGGCCTGGCCTCCAAAAAAACTAGAGCCAGGCCTACAGGATGTGCTATCGACATCTGAATCGGAGCTTGCCCAACAGGGATATCTTTTCAGGTTTTGGTTTTCTCATTCCACAGTTTATATCTGACAGCAGCGACAGGTGTATGGAAAAGGAAACGAGAATCCAAAAGAGCAAAGGCCACTTCCTCCTTCTGTCTTACGCTCTGGCTCGACTGGCAGCATGATTACAAGCCCACTGGCATGTGCAGCTGGGCAGACCGGCCCAGCTGTCCTGACACTTGGCCGCTTTGCTCTTGGGCAGGTGTTGGCTCAGTGCTTCTGGAAAGGCCCAGCCTGGACTCATCGTCAGCAGGAGACCCATGCACAACTCTCAAAGAACACTGGGTGGTATGCTGGCACCTACTATGAGCTCGGTAAATAGTGGATAACACTGCCTTCCTCTATTTCACAGGCTAGAGAGGAAAATAAATATCTAGAAAACCGAGAATGAATGTAAATGATCATATGGGACTCATAAAAGGACTAAAAGAACATCAGGGAGAACATAATCTGAACTGGAGAGGTCTTGAAGGGCTTTTTGGAAAAACTGACACTGAACCCAAGACCTGGAAGATGGAAGCAACAGGCATGGAATATGAGGAAGGAATTCCAGGCAGGGCAAACTGATCTGCAAGGGACCCTTTGTGGGGGTGGGGTGGGGGAGTAGATCTTTAAACAAATAGAAAGACCACCATGAGAGTGGTGTGAAGAAGGGGGGGAGTGGTGACAGAAAGGTATGTGCCAAGTAAGGGATTTAGATTTTTATAAAAACAGTGGAACATAGACCAGAGTGATATGATCTAACTTACATATTTTTTTAAAAAAATCACTCTGGTTGCTGTGAAAAGAATGGGCTGAAGGAAAGCCAATGGAAATGGGACTAAAGAAGAGATTTTGAAGATTCAGAAGAACATACTGTTAGTGGAGATGCAGAGCAGTTGAAGTAATTGAGAGATGTAATTGGATGTAGGAATGATGGAGAAAGAAGTGTCAAAATCTACTTCCAGGTTTCTGTATGAACATCTGGGTAGATAGGAATGCCATTTCCTAGACTGGGAAAACTGGAGGAAGAATAGGATTGGAAGCGGGGAGGATGTGGAAGGCAAGGTGAAAGATAAGATCAAGAGTTCAGTTATGAGGTGTCCAGTTTGCAATACCTACAAAATATCTGAGGGAGGATGTCAGGCAGGCCACAGGATATGAGTCGGAAGTTCAGAAAAGGGGGGTAGGCTAAAGACAAACATGAGACGGTCACCAGCATAGGCAGGTTATTGGAAGGCATGGCTATAAAAGAATGTGAGGACACAAGAAGAAAGGGTTCAGATCAGAGACAAATACTGTTAATAACTTGTTGGAGAGAGAGAGAGGAACAAGCAAAGGAACTGAGATGGAAAAGCCAGAAAGACAAACAAGAGAAAAAAGGGAAAACCAGAGACTGTGGTACATGGAGGCAAAGGGGTGGGGGAGAAGGGAAGTGCCCAGAAAAAGCCGTCTCCTGTTCTGAATGCTCCTCAGGGGTCTAATCACAACAAAACTGAAAAGCACCAGAGACTTGGGCAGCACCATGGTCTTCAGTAGTCTTAACACAAGCAAGTCTGATGGAGTAGCGGGAGCTTGGCCAACTAGAATGAGAGGAATAGTTACATGGGAAGAGGACACACAGAGCGCTAAGAAAACAGAAAAGTTTGGCTATGATGAAGAGAAAGAAGCAAAGTAAGCTGCTAGTAGAAAGTTTATTTTTAAGTAATAATTTTTAAAAATAATAATGTTGGCATGCTGACAGTAAAGGTCCAGGAAAGAGGATGAAGGTGGGGGAAGAGGGATACAGGACTGAAGATGCTGAGATGGTAAATGGCATGAGGCCCAGAGCATATCAAAAGGCTCTGGTCTTTGAGGGGAAGAAAGAACCTTCCTTAGCTGTGAAGAGATGGGGTGCTTCTAATTCCTCAGGGAAGTAGGTAGTGAGCTCATCTCAAAGCCCGTGGGAGGAAAGGGGAGAAAGGTTTGAATCAAGTGAAGGTATACAATCGTCATGCCATAAAATGGTGGGATAAGTTTATTTGAGGGACACAGTTATGTCACCAAGCAAGACTGAGTCTCCATTGGAGTTTGGTTGTCAAGAGTATGTAGTAACATCATCTAGTCCAGTGAGATGATGGAAAAGCCTCCTCTGGAATTCTTCACCCAAAGCCAGTTTCTGCCATTTTTCACACCATGTGATGACAGACAATAATCCCACCTTCCAAGACCAACTAATCCCCTAACAGCTGCATGAGCTGATCCTATACTTCAGGCCCCCACAGTCCCCTCTTCTATGCATAGCCTCTATCAAACCACCAAAACAATAATAGGAAGGATGGGGGTGACCCCCTTGCTTGTTCCTGCTCATGTTCCTGTTGTTCCGCATTACCTTAGGTCTGGAGAGCATTACACAACTTTCCCTGGGAAGTGAGATTCAGCATTGATTCAACTTACTTCACCTTGGTGTGGATCTGATGCTAATGACAGAGAAACAAATAGAATTTGTAGGCCACGCCATGTGTAGGCTATACAAAGATAAATAACTACATGGATGGGGAAGGCAGAAAGGTTCCCTGGGAACATGATACCCATTCCTATGTCCCACAAGTTTTCTGAAAGGACATAAACAATAAAATACTAATAAGTCCCCAAACAAAGACATTTGATGTCTCCATCTTGCTGCCTCAGGGCACAATCTTTGAAACACATAATCCTCCCATACTGCACAACTAGACAATCAATCCTTTGATTTGGTTTTGAGCTTTGAAAGAAAAATATACCTATTACCCAAATGGCTTCTTTATTATTTCAAAGTCTGGGGCTAGACGAAACACACATAAAATTTAATATAAAAAAGCTGTGCAGTTTAATCTTGACAAGCAGGAAACCAAGATATTGATGTGTAGCTTTTAATCTGACTTCAATTTCTGACAATATCTTTTTGAGCTCATTTTCTGGCACAGAGATCAAATGCCCTTATTTATAGGTCTCAAACAAAGAAGAGCCTATAAAAAGGAAGCCACATTCAGCAGGAATCCTTTCCACACATTACCAGTAGAACGGACTCAAACTGAACGTTTTTTCTTATTCTCAACTTAGTGGAGAACACGGAGAGCAAGAAGGAATGTGTTAAAGCTCAGTGTGCTTATTCTTTCCCAAACTGGAATTTTAATTTTTGGTTGAGGCTTAGTTCAGCTGTAACTAACTCAGAATGTGAGAGGAGTGTAAGTAAACTATTTCCCAGAGAAAATAAACAAATAAACAGACAAACAGAAAACACAACTACCACCTGGGATTCTAAAAACTATATGTAATTTTCATACTTTCCCTAGTAGATGTCAGCCAATGTTCAAGTCGTGGCCTCAAATGTATAAGCAAAACCTTTCCCAAGAGCAGCGTCAACTGGGTTCCACGAACAGGTGTCACTGGGCAGTGTGTGAGGAGCTCCTGAAACTGTAATGGTTTTTCAAAGAGCAGTGCACTTGCATTGAAGACCATGGCAAGGCAAGACAGGTGAGATGAATGACTCCCATTCATCTTTTCAGCAAACAGAAAAGTGAAAAGAGATGAGGCAGCCATATTTGAATATGCTTAAGCCATTTCTACAGGACACCAGTGGTAAAGAAATTCAGTGTTCTAAAATAATTCTTCAAAAAACACAGCAGAATCAGAAGAGCAGAAAGGCTGGTGGGAAAAAGCAATAGACTCATCAAGTAGGAAAAGCTGCCATGAATATCAGCTTGAAATTACACAGGCTCTTCTGTCTCAGCATCAGCATCGGTGCCTGACAGTTCTTAGCTGGTGGCAACTTACCTCAACTTAAGACTTTTCTCTAGTCTCTAGGAACAGGACACACAAATCCAACACCATCGTAATTCATACAACATTTAGATTCAACCAAATGGGACCACCATTTTGCCCATGAAAATTGCATCCAAATAGAATTTTCTTTTACCTTGGTCTTTTCACCAACAATGTTCTTTTCCAGTTCTGCTATCTTCCGGTTTAGATGATCCAAAATCTCCTTCTCTTTCATCAGTTCAGTTGTTTCAGATTTCTGTTCTCCATCCAAAAGAGCACATTCCATATCCAACTGAGGACACAAAATAAAGCCCAGAGGTGTTTCACCTTCAGGGAAATACACAGCTGCCCACCTTAGAGGTACATTTTTAACAGCTACACACTTCAAAAAGTAACTACTGTATCAGCCAGATTGTGAAGTCTATAGAACATTTCAGAGAGCCCATGAAAGGCTCAGCAGTCCTGCAGAAGAAAGCTGGACAGCCTAGAATATAAGAAAACTACTTATTTAATTTTTCTTTGGTGACTCCTTTTCTGCTTATTTCTCAAGGATATTTTGCCTATCTGCTTAGATTCAGACTCAAGCATGAACCATCTTGGGAGCAATCATGTCTTTCTTTCTTTGTCCCTAGAGCATGGGAAGCAAAAATTACACTCAGCCAGCATGCACACACTGCATTCCTTAGCAATGCCAGCAGGAGGGGCTTCCAGGGTCTGTACACAAGCTGACAGGTGAGCAGTCCCCTCCCATTTATGGGGCTGTCTGCATCTGTGAGTATAGACACGCAGATCCTGCCTAGGCAGAATTATTTGCTCTTTCTCACTCCATGGAGGTAATATAAAAATTGTCCCTCTCTTCAGTTATAGTCATAATTCTATAAAAGAATTATAGTCTATCTGTGTCTTTCTCTCCTTGATTGGCAAACCTCTAGAAAGCTAGGTCTATGTTCGATTCATATGCAAATCCCCCTGTGGTACCAACATGATATCCCACTCATAGTAAGCACGCTCAGAAAATATTTGTTGGATTTGAACTTGAATGCTTAAATTCATGGCACCTCAGCTCACAGATCTTGTGGCAAGTCAGAAAGCATATACAGTAAGTCCTCACTTAACATCATTAAGAGATTCTTGGAATTGTGATGAAATGATGTATAATGAAACCTATTTTACCACAGGCTAGTTGATATAAACAAGAGTTAAGTTCCCACAGTATCTTATTAATGTTGGAAGGAAATGAAGTTGAACAAAACAACATTATTTGAGAACCTGGTGTGCTAGTTAAGACAAAGTCAGTTATACATAAAGTACATGAAAAATGGCTGAATATGTTTATCTCTTATTTAAAAAAAAGAAGAAAAAGAGAAATGTAAAAAAAGGCATTTTTGTCCTACAATGAACAAATCATTTGTTCATATTCACTTCTATGTATTCTGTTTCTAATGCCTGTGCCCTAATGGAGAGCAATATTTTTAAGCTAAAGAAAAAAAAGAAAGATAAACAGGGAGAGCGTAAAAAATGAACTTGTGGCGTATACCTCTCTGGAAGATTCATCCATCTGGTCATTTATATCTTTGATTTTTTGTTCAAGTTCCTCGAGGTTGTTCAGAATTGTTATCCGGGTCTCCTCCATTGCAGCCAACTCCTGAACCCTTTGTTCCTCATTTATACCCTCTGGGGTCTGCAATTAATCAGCACAGAAAAGAGATATTCACACTTCAATTCCAGAGCCTCCCAGTTTACAAACCAGCCACAGGCCTAATGTTTCCGTCTCCAGGCCTATTTGGATTCTAACAGCATCCTTGTGATGGTTTAGTCGGAACTCTGCATTTTCCCACAGATACTCAGAAGTTAGTCACAGAACACAACTTAAATTTATAAATTCATATCTTTTTAAAACGGAAATAACTGAAGTTATGCAGATGAGAAAACTGTGGTCCACAGAGATTGTAGTGACTTCTCTCAGGTTACATAAACAGCTGGGCACAGCAGAGACCTAGAACTTAGACAAGACTTTGGCATCCTCCTCAGGGATCTCTTGGGCATGCTGTGTCCTTCACTACAAACTCCATGTCTCTCCTACCTCCAAGTGAGTAAATACATCTATAGTAGTCTCTGGAATCGCTACCATACACTGGGTCCCACTGCTAAGGTTATCTGCAAATGAGCTTTCATGCTTATTTATTTTCTTTCCAACACAAGGTTGAAAAAGCAAGGGTACGTTTTACTTGGCCCCATCTCACCAAAATGTTCCACAAAGTTAATAATCAGGACAAAACATGTTTAATTACTTCTGTGACCTCCCCCCAAATGAATTAAAACTAGACACTTAATATTAAGGTAATTCATATTTTACTTTTTATGTTAGCATACTACTTACAGCCTGTCTTTAGGACCTTCTTCCTATATAATGTGTAAGACACTATCTGGGCCAATGGTCTTTAGTAACATGAAACAAGACACTGGCCATCACTCATAAAATTATTTCATGAAAAAACTGAGTTTCTTAGCAAGAAATGAGAAAATCAAGAAAGAAATTAAGTGAGAGAGAGCAAATTTACACTCCTGAACAGTTATGACAAATGCGCAGGGGAAAAAGGAATGTTGATCATATACCAAAATATGAGTGCCTGTTATTTTAAGAAGAGAATACAGTGAATTGCAAACAGCCTCTTCTTTCAAGAATTTCAGGTTGATTATCTTGCATATCACTAGGTAGACACCAGTCTTTCTGTCCATCAAGGAATGCTGGTACATTTAAGTTTTATCACTCTTTAAAAAAGAAGTAATCTTTTGCAACAGTTCAATGATTCTATAATGTCACAACTAGAAATTAAAAGCAGCAGCCCAGATAAGTAAATTATTGAAGATTATTCACTAATCATTAAAGGGGAATATTCAAAGTAACCAAAGAAATTATTAAAATGTATTGTACCTCACTAAGTTCATTTAATTTATTTAACAATCCTGAAAACAACTTTAAGAAGATAGGCATCATGTTGTGTTCTTTAACCTTTATTTTCTTTATTCTTTGCCCACATTGCTGCTCCTTAAGGAGACAAAACGATTGTGAAAGTCACAAGTATCTCAAGTTGATTAGAACGAGGGTATGCAGCCCTTCCAAGCTTTGACATTTAGCTTTTTAACTGCCACCTGAAATCTGTATTTTATTGACTAATAAAACAACTGTGACCTTTTTACCACAGACAATGAAGCTCATTGTCCTAGTACTTAGGTGCCTGTCTTAGGCCTGAGGAATGCCTGTAACAGTGAATGGCATTCTGAAATCACTGATGAGTAATCCTAGCAGGAAGCCTCAAGAAGGCCGGTATCCTGTTGGGTCAACATTTCATATTAGATTTCAACTTCCAATGTGATTTAAAAATATCTCTCACACTTGTGGAAGCAAAGCATTAAGAGAAAACAAAAACAGAGCAATCCGCAGAACTATAAATATAGGCAAAAGTGACAATTGTAAATATCTGTATAACTCGACGTTTCAAGAAAATTGATCACAATAGGTATAATGAATAATAAACAACTTGAGAGGCTGTTCATAGCAATAAATACCATCTAGGAAATTACTGTTTTTTTATTGTTATTTTTAAAAAGCAAAATCTTCAAAAGGCATTCTAAAACTCTGGTTTGGGATAGGATGGGGTGAGGATATTGTAATCTCATTTATATTCAAATCAAATCAATAGAGAGCCATGGGTGGGGTGGCCACTAAATATCTTTAGTTTTATGGCAAAAGAGAAAGCTTTACTTTTAATCTACCTGGGATTTTTTTTATTGTAATGGATAGGATTCCAATGAGGGTGACATGGTTTAATAAGCCCATTACGCATGTATGTATATGCCCAAATACAGCATCCTCGCGGTAACTTGATGTGCGCAGAGAACAGGAAGGGAGAACAGGAACATACTTTGCATCTGCCTCCTGTTTTGTAGATCTCTCCTTAGAAACCCCTGGCAACCAGAGGAGGATGCAAGTGTGAGAAGTGTGAGGGCTTCCCACTGTAGACAGAATGATTACTCAAAAAGAGAAGGGTGAAAAATTCTCATCACAAAGAAAAAATATCTTTTGGTAACCATGTGAGATGACCAATGTTAACAAAATTTATTGTGGGAATCGTTTCTCAATATATGTACGTCCAGTCATTATACTGTACACCTTAAACTTATATGGCGTGATATGTCAATTATATCTCAATAAAATGGCAAGAAAATATGGAGAAGAGTGAGCTGCTCTTAACTTACACCTCAGGTGGTGGCAGACAGGTTGACAAAACCAAACTAAAATGAGCATATTTCCAAGGTCATCTGTATCTTTAACTGTTCGGTAAAGCAAGTTGGAGCGTGGTAAATCTCCAGTTTTCTAAATATCACTAAAATCTTTGTTTCATTAAATCGGCTTAGAGTGTTTTTCACATTCCTCTCGTCACTGATCCTCAGATTGATTAATAACAAACACTGTATTTTGTTAATAATTCAGTGAGCAGAGTACTCAAAGAGGAAGCACACCCAAAACAAACGGCCAGGACTTTTTAAAACGATTCTCCTATCTCCTGTTTTGAGGTGACACATGTCTGTCTTCAAAAAGTAGTGAATGAAAAACGCATTCCCTGGAACCCGCTGGCCTCTCACTTGCACTGTCTAAGCTGCTGTGTGGAAGCCAGAGGGGCCCTGATGTCTCCTGTCTCTCCAGGAGGCACAGTCCTATTCCTCTTGCACAGGGATGCTGCTCCAAGCTCCAGAGGCCTCCTAGTCCACAAAAGCACATTTGAGCAATGAAAAACATCTGTCCTGTTCTGCTCATTTACATACCCACAGCTTTCTTGTCACAGCCCTCTTCAGGAGGAAACCTGTCTCCGAACAGATAGGCCTTAGAGAGAGCTCACAGCTTACCATTAACACAAAATCTAGCAGATCTCCATGAAGGAAGAACTGTGAAAGAATTTAAGATGAAAAGGTAGCAAAGGATGTCTGAAAAAACACAATGTCTGGTGACAACAGGTCAAATGAGCAAATGATGGATCACTGACTTTGCCTGCACACCAACAACTCCTGATTTTTGTCCCGGATCCTAGCTTCTAACAAGTTGCATCTTTCTGGCAATAGAGACAGATGTCCTATTCAGAGTTCCTCCCCATGGAAGATTAGAAAGGTAAATGATCTTACAGATAACATTTGCACAACTGTGCAAACATATATATCTTAGAATATTTGCTGCATATAGATTTTATTAGCCCAAAACTAGAAACAACATAAATAGTATTTCCAAACATAGAACACTAGTTAGCCATTGAAATGAATGAGGTAAAGCTGTATATACTAATATGCAAAGATGCTCAAGCATTTGGGGAAAGGGAAAATGCAGAACACTGCATGTGTGTCTAAGCCTATACTACCTGGCCATGTGTGCACAGAAATACTAGGAACGCATGTAGAACACTGTGTCTCAGGTGCACAGCTCAGAAGGGACAGAATGAAGAGAAAGCGTTCTTTCTACTCTTCTAAACTACTATATTTTTTACAGTGCAAGTTTGCTCCTTTATAATAAACATTAATTTGCTACTCCTTGCTAATGACCTCTTAAATTGAGAACATTAGACAACAAGCATGATAAAGCCTCTAGTCTCGGCCAGTGCAGGTGCACAGCCCTAGGCCCTCGGGCCCAGTCTCTGTGCTCTGTCTCCTTTACCTTTGGCAGGATACTTAGGTAAGCAGACTCGTTGGAAGCTTTCAGAAAGGCAGAGGGAGGTGGTGGGGGAGTCCTGGTGAGGTCCCTGAGCAGTTCCTCGTTCATGGCGCTCCTGGGGGACAGGAAGCTGGCACCGCTCTGACTGAGGCTCCCGAAGGCTGCCAAGTCCGCATCGTGGCCAGAGCCTTTCTGGTGGCACCTGTATCGGACCTCAGGGCTCACCAGGGCTTCTTCAAACACGGACTCCTCATCAGAGAGCTGCAGCTTCTCCAGCTCCTTATTTATTTTCTGCACATCTGCCACCGTGGTGCCAGGGGACAATCGACTGTCAGGCTTTGTGTACTCAGCACAAAGGCTGAGGATCGTCTCCAGACGCTGTCTCTCCTAAAACACAAGGGGAGGGGAAGGTCAGTGAGTCTGTGAGGACGGAGACAACTCCAAATAGAAAGGCTGAAGTCTAGGACCACCGGTGGTTTCATCCCACACATAAACCCGCAGACACTTGGCTGGTGATGATTTTCCATCATCTCTGATGGATGCACTTAAAGATCCAGATGATATCGGATTAACAGTGTCTGATTGTCCTCCCAAACTCTGTTCTGGGCTGTCCCCTGTACCTGTTTATCCCCGTGCTGGTCCTAGATCGTAGCAGCACTACTCAGTAAGCCTTTTCTTGATTTGTCAATTCTCCAAACACTTGAAAGTTTTTTTTTTTAAATCTCGAGTTTTTTAAAATCTTCACCCTCTTCCCTCCCTGTACCTATCTACCTTCAACAATATTTAGCTCTTTGATCACTAGATTCAATATGTGTCCTTAAAGTCAATTCTCTAACTTCCTAGAATAATAAAAATATTATTCTACTGTTAGACTCACAAAAAGAAACATTTTTTAATTTAACAGGCGTAACTAGGTCTTCATTTCTTTTCTTGAAATGCTTCAATATTTTCAAAACTCTTTTTAACGTCTCTTCACCATGTAGAGGTATTTTCCACCAATTTCTCATATGAGTAATTGAAAAGATAAAAAGGTGGGAATGTTTATGAAAATGAAGAACATTTTATGTCATGTCCAGATAGAAAGACATCAATGTATTTCAAATTCTGAGATCGTTAAATCATTGATTAATTTATCTGGAAAATAAAATGATACTTCATTTATTTAAAAAAAATCAATATATAGGCCATTGATGTCTATAATGGTACTACTCATGCCTCACATTCCCCATGCAAAACAAGTAGATAAATATGATTCTTGACTTTAAGTAAACTTACTATATATTTGTGAACAACAGGATTTAATTTACAAAATGCTTATCATAAGCCTAGACAGCACTGTTTAGGTTGGGAAAACTCAACATCTTCACCTTAATTCTAATGCCTAAGTGGAAAGAAAAAAAATAAAATAACGAAAAACATCTGTTGTGATTACATCTACCACACTGAAAAGAGAATTCAAAAACCTAGAGAAGCATTTTCCAAACTGGTTGTCAGTCACAAAGTAGAAAAATTTTAAACAGCACTGGGCTGCTGTTTTCAATTTCTAATTGCAGCAAATCTATAAAGACAAAATTCTGAGGGCAGTTTGGTTTTTATTAGTCCAAGGAGTATCAAATAGGAAAGTCAAATAGGTGCAGACCAACATAATTCCCTGGTTTCCATTGAACACATTCATTAAATGATGAGATAGAATTCATTTAAGCTGTATCTGACTTTTATCTGTCCCCCAACCTCCCCAAAATGCAATAGCTTGATCAAAAGGACTGTTAAACTGCTTGCTATAAGCCCCCACCTCCCTTTCACTGACTGAACTTCTGGCCTCCAGCTGCAGCTCCGTCCTCATGGCCTCTTCCCACGGCAGGCACTAGAGGCACACAACCTCACCCAGACGCTTCTGCACCCTGTCACCCAGGAGCCCTGGGGCTTATTTATCTCCACAGCGGCCACCAGCTGCCAAGCCCTACCCACATCAACTTTATGGGGAGGGATAGGAGGGGGGAGTGGACTCAGCAGTCATTGCCTTATTTTAAACTTCTCCAACAATCCAGAAAAGTCTACATGGGAATATGCAAAAACCACCTGCAAGGGCACGTGTGAGGAAGGGGACAGGAACAAGGTGTCGTATTTTACCCCTTCTCAACAGCATCTGCATTAGAGGCTAATCTCCAAAGAAATGTGCTCTTTCTACCCTGGCCAGTTTGGCTCAGCAGTTAGAGTGTCGGCCCATAGACTGAAGGGTTGTGGGTTCAATTCCTGGTCAAGAGCATGTACCTGGGTTACAGGTTCTATCTCTAGCCCCAGTCAGGGTTGTGCGGAAGGCAACCAGTCAATGTGTCTCTCTCACATCAATGTTTCTCTCTCTCTCTCTCTCTCTCTCTCTCTCCCCTTCCCTCTCTTCCACTCTATCTAGAAATCAATGGAAAAATATCTTTGGGTGAGGATTAACAAAAAAAAAAAGAAAAGAAAAGAAAGAAAGAAAAGTATTCTTTCTACCCTTTAGGTAAATTAAGTTGAAGTATCTAAACACAGTGTTTACTAATCGTTCTAGATCACAGTGTGTATACATTAGCCTGGACATTGATCACATTTGGGATTTTCTGAAAGTTGTCATATTCCATTTACCAGGGCTCTAAGGAAGTGTGGTCTTCAAAAGCATAAAAGATACTTCTGCCTAGCCTGTGATACATAGCAAAATTCCTCCCACATCTCCTTCCCAAAATAGTTTATTTTGCTGCCAGTGCTATTGCTTAATTCCAGAGGGAATAGATGACAGCAGCCTGGAGATGAATGCTATTTCAGAGCGTGAACGCAGCATTCAAAGACTTGTGCACAGGAAGTCTGGTCTACTGGCATGTGCTTCTCCCTATTCTTATCACCCCATTCACAAGCCAATCTGTCCAGGCTTGAATCGCACACACACGCACACACCACTACTGTCACGAGTCTATGAGAAACACTGGTCCCACCTAAGTGGCACCGAAGAAAAATAAACCGATGATGAAAAGTGTGTCAGAAGGAAGTCTGCAAAGCATTTCGGAAAGCACTACAAGAAGCCTTTTAAGGAAAAACCTGAACAGAATTTACCCTCAGGCAATAATTCTCCCTGGAACCCTCTTCACTCTGGAGTTTCGTTCCTTCCAATTCACCACACTAATCTTCCCCGCTCTGCGTGACCCAAAACCAGGGCGACCGCTCCAGACCAGGACACGCTGAGAATCAAACAGGGCGCTATTAATAATCATGCTGCCACATCCAGCGCACACTGGGATTGGCAAATACCTGAAACTCGCTTGGCTCTGGCGCTTCACCTGGCAGTCTGCTGACTTGGGAGGCCACCCTCTATGACACCTGGAATTCCCACCACATTTCCCAAAAGCATTCCGCTGAGCATTCTCCCGAAAAGCCACCAACACAGAGCCTAAGCATCCCCCTGGGCCAAAACACTGCTGCTGGGCTTTAGAGAAAGTCGCTTTGAATCAAAGTATTCCAAATACAGTTTTATGTTTTTCTCCCTCTCCATTTCCTCTTTCCTCCATCTCTGTGAACCATGCGTATCACAGAAAGCTTTGAAGGGGACACAAGATCTTAAGAAATACACCTGAAGAAAAGGGTGTGTAATTCTTTCCCTCTGGTTAAAAAAAAAAAAATAGTTGTGGGCTGAGAGTAGGTTTTATGACCTCAGAGCTTTCTTTCCTTTTCAGAGGAATGAGTCTGGCATGTCCCCGCTCACAGCCACGCATCCATCTCCTGGAACCAGCCAGTTATCCTGTAACCAACCACAGCCAGTCTAGGCCCTAGGACTGTAATTATAATGCAGAAATAAATTATGTAGAAAAATGCACAGGTGATATCTTTAAAAAAATCCTTCTGTTATAATGAAATATGTTTATCATTGATTACATAAAACAGAGGGTCAGTCTTTAATGGTTAGATATAATTTAGTTGAAAGGAGATTGCTTTTTTCTTAAGAGGACCTGTTGCAACTGATAAGTATGACTTTACTTTTCTCTGTTAGATGAGGGAGATTCAGTATCTCCCTAATCTTCAATTCAACAGATATTTAAAGTTACTCGATGCCCAATAATATGCTGGTGATACAAAAATAAAAAAGACAGCATTTCTACTCTCAAAACTTTAACAGATGGCACAAATGGGTAATCAATTAAAGAAAACAGTGATAACAGAGGTTTACAGAAAATTTATGGCTTCACTTTGGGGGGAGACATATGCAAAAATTACAGAAAAACAAATTTGAGTTGAGTCCTCAAGAATGAATGAGTCTGTGCGGCCTGTAGGTCAGTCGGGTGGGCAAGCACTTCTGTAAAGGAACCATATCACCAAAGGCACAGAGTCGTGGAACATCACGATATGCTTGGCGATTCAGTGACTACTCTGTGGCTAGAGAGATGGGACTCTTCATAGGAAGAGGGATGAGATAGGTACAGAGAAAAAAATGGGCCAACTTTCTTCCTGTTTGTATCAGGACTCAAGAGATCCCAATAGCCCTGAACAAACTTTTGGAATAAATTCATAGGGTGCACCAGCAAGAGTCAGAAAACATAGTCTGAAAGTGGAGGGCAGAACGAGAACAGCCGGGCTGACAACACTATTTCCAGGATTCCATGAACACATGCTCGGGTCTTTATTAGGTGGGACAATCAGGAGGGAAAAGAGTAGCAATGGCTATATGTCTTTTATGTGAGTCTACTTGTTTTTAGAAATAAATCCCTTGGGATAGTAACAGGGGCTCCTAAGATCAGTTCTCTTTCTGGACACAGTAAAAACGTTCTTCTCTTCCCTGCCCCCAAATTAGACGTGACTGTCAATTATGCATGGGCCAATGAAATGTGAGCAGCAATGTGTCACTTCTGCCTGAAGAGCCAGTGCATGATTTATGACATGCTTTGCTTGCCATGGCAGAGTGACAAAGGGTGCTGGCTCCATCAGCCTGGACCCTGAGTGTAGAAATGTGGAGCAAGGGCTTCAGGCAACCCATGCTGGTCATGGGGTGGCAAGGAGAAATAGACCTCTGTTGTTTTAAGCCTCTGAGATAAACTTTCTTTTCTTTTTTCCCCCTCTACAGAAGTCCATTATACCTGATAAGCCTTGCTTAATTTCAGGCAGGCAACTGGCCCAAAAACAGAGATGAGGGACTTGGGGATTCTCCTTAAAGGAAGCTCAGTTACTTAGTATGTAATAAGTATCTGGCTTTGCTCAAAGAGAGGTCTGGTCTTTGATGTTGGCTTCTGGAAGGTAATCTATGTCATACCCAATAGGAGGGCTTTCGTTTGGGGCAAAGTTGGCTGCACCTGTTAACCTCAGGGTGGAGGCTGGACACTCCATACAGCCCAACCATGTGATTTAGTGTGGAGGCTTTGGGTCACGTGGTCTCAGTCAACCTGGAGACAGAGACTAACCCTGTGGACAATTGATCAATCATGCCTACGTGATCCACGGGGAGAGGCATGTGGAAGCTTCCCATCTGGAACCTCCTGACTCTGCCTTCCACATTTTTCTCTTTGGCTGATCTTTATCTGTAGCCCTTCCCTGAAATAAACGATAATTGTGACTAACAGCTTTCAGTGGGTTCTGTAATTCTTTCCAGCAAATTATTAAACCTGAAGGAGGTTTTCAGGAACTCCTTGAACTTGCAATTGGCATCCAGTGAAGGTGGTCCTGTGTGGTACAGTGCCCTTTAACTGGCCTCCACACTTACCCAAACATTGCCTTAGTACTGTTGTTTTTTTTTTTTTTTTTTTTTACCAGTTTAGAACAAATGACCTAATTAAGAAATTGTATATATAACTAAGGAATTTTTATTGTTTGATTCTACAACTTATCTTCATGGACGTCAGTCCAATATCTAGCTAAGAGTATTTTATTGTACAGTCTGTCTGGGAAGTCCACATGCAGGCTTGTGGTCAGGAAAATGCTTTACTCTGCACCCGTAGTTTAAATAGATGAGCACGTGGCCTCATTGGAAAGGCTGAGCTGAAGAGGCCTGACTGAGCAATGAGAGGGGAATGGCTTTGTGTGACTGCAAACGTTCTGGAGGCCACTGCAAGTGATTCGGAGAATTACTAATAATGTGACAGTGACTAACTGATTGATACACATTTGTTATGTGCAGATCACTACCGGAACATTGCATCACATACACCTGTTCTCCATCCCTAGGAATGGATGACGGTGTCCTGAGGGAGAGTAAGGCATAGGCGAGGAACGAGCACATTTACCACTCAGTACTCGCTTCTAAAATATATTCAGTGCACGCAAATACACAAACACACTGCCTAAGGAGGTCAGGCCATCCTGCTTGAACCCCCTGACGTTCCCTCCTCTATCTGTCTTTATCTATCTGGTCCCCCTTTCTTCATTGTACATTAGTGGCTAAGAACTCTGGAGACAGACTGCTTGGGTTTGGATCCTGGTTCTGTTGCTACTTGTGTGGCCCTGGGCAAGTTATTCAGCTTCTCCGAGTCTTAGTTCTTCATGTTAACAACAGGGGATTACTGGGGTATCTACTTTGCAGGGTGATTGAAAGGATTAAATGTATAATATATGGCTGGCACTTAGAATGCTGTCTGGGACCAAGTAAACACTATGTGTTATTTAAGGAGAGCCCCTCAATTTAAGTCCTCTGCCTGCACCGTCGCACCCATATGCCCTTCACTATCCTTGTGGGGTACCCCAATTATCCCTTCTCCTACACTCTTATTTTTGCTCTGCTGACTGCCTCCTCTCTGTCTGAAAATGTGCTAAACCCCCCTAAAAATAAAGAATAAATTATCTTTATCAGATCACTCAGTACATCTACCCATCCACTTCTCCACTTTCCTTCCCACACCCACACCTCCATACTCCCAATCACAAAGAAGTTGCTAGAGCTCAAACCTCACTCCCCATCATTCCCAGCCCTTTGCAGTATGGAAGTGTGTCCTGCCTGTGTGCAGATTGGGACCCTGTAAGAGAAGGGGCACCTCCCACTTTTCCAGGAAAATTAGGAGTAAAGTGACCAGAAATAGGAGCAGTGCTTTGAAATACAGACATCAGGACTCTTTGTGAAGGAAGCTCAGTGCCTCTCTCTGTTATCTTATTTTAATCATTGTGGTAAAAAGTGACCTTTGTCCCCCACAGAACCACTGGGCATTCAGGGCAGAATCTCTAAATGTCTTTTAACTACATGGAAAGAACATGGATTTGGATTTGAGGTTCTGGCACTTATCAGACTCATAACACAGAAGTTTTGAACAAGTCCTACCTTTCTATTACCTGGTCTGTAAAACAGAGATGATAAGATCAACACCTTGGGAGAATTCAGTAAGGGAATATGTACGAGAATGTTTTATAGACTTTCTACTAAAAAGTCTAAAATTGGTGCCTGTCACATAGCTGGTTCTCAGTGTTTGTTAACCACAATTAGAGATAGCTTCTCCCAAAACTTTGAAGTGAAATAGATCATTGCCTTGTGGGTCCTGGGAACCAGCTCTAACATTGGTTTTCACAAGCAAACCTAAAAACCAAAGCCAGTTGTTTTCAGGCAGGAAAAATGTTATGCAGCCAAATGTTTCCCTGAAAAAATTCACAAATCTATGGGGTTCCTCTGCTGTTCTGAAAGGAGAGAAAAATCCTTCCTTGCCCCAAATTCCTTCTACCTGGTGGATCAGGTGCCCGAGTGCCTGGCAAGAGAGCCCTGCCCAGTCACCACAGCAGCCCAGAGAGGGAGGAATCTTCCGGGTCTCTCACTGCTGTTTGGTCCCTCTGTCCCCACCAATACAGAGCAACATCAGGACGGGGCAAAAGTAGGTTTACAGTCGTTCCTATGGAAAATAATACAATGATTAATAAACAATACAAGAATAAACCGTTTCCCATACTCACGACTGTAAACCTACTTTTGCCCCACCTTGTATATTCCCTATAGCACATCAAGTCGAGAAGAGTAGCTTCTAGAAATAACTACCCTCCAAAAAATCCATTCTCCTAAGCAGTGCACACACTTCAGCCCTGACATAAAGCCTAGGCTTCTAGTTCACACGGCCCCTGGCTCCACCTTAAACACCAGAGATCATCAGTGTCCCTGCCCGATGGGTGCATCACTCGAATACCTGAGAACCTTATCATATCCTGCCTTTGCTCATACTCAGACAAAGATATTCAGTTCTTTCCATCTCACTTCATAAATCAATTCCTCACACTGCTGATCATTTAAAAAAGTTATTATTACTCACCGGTGAGTCAACATCTTCCTTAAACCCTCTTACCTCCTACTATTTCTAGCTGTGCCTCTATTTTAGAAAGACCCTGTACTCTAAAACACATATGAATATAAAATAAGTATATATTTAATTATTAACACATTTACTAAATGCATTTAATTATAGATTTAATACTTTAACAATATGTAATATGTTATAATATATAGTTATATGGGTTATATAAAATACATATATTAACATATATTGAGGTAATGTTTACTTTCATTTTAATTTCCAACAAACATGTCTTAAAATACTATCAACTGATTTAATTAATCCTGTTAGCGTTTAACTCAAGAATGTTTTCTTAACTTGCTTTTACTTATTATTTGCATTTGTTAGGCAGACAAGTTAATCTGTAACACAATGACCATTTAACTAGGATCTTCTGTATTTCAGTCCTTTTCTGAATACCTGTTCACCTCATTTTGCCATTTAAAATTAACCGGCACGGTAGTTACCGAATAGTCCCGGGGATGCAAAGTGCAGCACAGGGAACAGTCAATAATATTGTATTATGTATGGTGCCAGATGGGCACTAGATTTATTAGGGTGATCACTCCATAAGTTATACAAATACTTAATCACTGGGTTGTACACCTGAAATTAATATAATATCATATATCAACTGTAATTGAAAAATAAAAATTATTTAAAATCAACTGGCAGACTTGAGGTTTATGAAAAGTTTTACTGTTATAAAATATTTGGGTTTAGGTTAACTATTTTTAAAATATTGAAAGATATGGCCCTGGCCAGGTTGCTCAGTCGGTTAGAGCATCATCTTGATACTCCAAGGCTGTGGGTTCAATCCCCGCTCAGGGCACATATATGCATACATAAGTGGTACAACAAATCAATGTTTTTTTTTTCTCTCTCTCTCTCTCTCAAATCAATAAATAAAAATTTAAAAATATATTAAAAGATATCATTTGAAAGAAAATGACCATTATAAATGACTTCATAACATTATTGCCTCAACTCAGATAATTTAAGGGGGTAAATAATGCACTTCTCCCTGTAGACTGAAAAACACTGGCTATAAAGAAAGGAAATTCATGTGATCACTACAATCATAATTTCCACATAGTATCTAAGGAAATACTCCAGTAATTTTTCCTCTAAAATGGACAGTGTTTGAGAGAAAAATCTACAAGTTTCCTCAGCTCCTTCTAGTAAAGAGATGATGTTATGTTCCCCACAATTAAAGAAATGGGACAGCCCTGACCAGTTGGCTCAGTTGGTTGGAGCATTGTCCCATATACCAAAAAGGTGCAGGTTCAATTCCTGGTCAGGGTGTATACGGGAGACAACTAATTAATGTCTCTCTCTCTCTCTCTCTCTCTCTCTCTCTCTCTCTGTCTCTCTCTCTCTGTCTCTGTCTCTCATCTCTCTCCCTCCCTTCTTCTCTCTCTAAAATCAATAAAAGCATATCCTCAGGTGAGGATAAAAAAGAAACACAAAAGTCCAATAGGACGGTCCTTTGTTTACATTTTCACCTTGGCTTAATTAAGTTCTTTTTGTTTGTTTGTTTCCCCTGAAAGACCACAGTCTTTAAAACACAATCCATTTAAATACTTTTAGAATTTTACATAATATTTTACTTTGTTCAGTAAAAATCAATGCATGAGAGGTACCAAGATCTTAAGCTAAATCTTCAACATTGAAAAATGTATCCTAAAAAATATCAGGAACTCTTTTTAATGCATAAAGAAGTTAGTAAAGTAAACAAGTAGGAAAGTCTATATGTAAAAACAAGGAATGTGGACTTCTCACATATCTACTGAAAGTATTGCAATGCAACTATTTAGGAGAGACTATCACATGGGTAATATGTGTTAACATTTAAAAAGCATACTACAGAGTTTTATGCATAGAAACTCAGAATAAGCAATAACATGTCTTCTTTCTATATCTGAGATGTTAGGAAAGTAATGACATTTTCCTTCTCCCAGGACAACTTTGTGATGTGATGGAAAAGACAGACTTTCAAATTGCCAGCTCTGTTATTCTATAATCAAAATGAAAAATAATAAATGTCTGAGAACCTTGTTCCTTTTAATTCTACTTAGCATTTTTTTTTTTTTTCAAAATTGTCTTTTCTCAAAATCTAAATTACAATTCCAGAGCTGGGATATGGTGTTAGCAGTTTTGAGTGAGAAACGTCAATTTTTCCAAACCAAAATTCTCCAACAGAACATGCTGTGACCGAAAGGTTTGCCCCTTGCGGTCACTTAGACTTCACCATAGCAAAATTCTTGGATGCTCTGAACTCCGAAACATTAATTTCACTGACTTCTGCTTCTGGGAAGAAGCACCAACTACAAGTAAGAAGCCTCAACAGTTTATAGTATACAAGACAAACATAAGAAGACTCTGAAACATGGAGAAAAGGCAGCAGATCAGCTTGGAACCAGGACCTGAGAAGAAACCCAGAAACAAGTTCCCTGGAATTTCCTTCGCCACATACATCCCAGACCTGGAGCTGAAGAGAGGCAGCAGCATGTGACACCATGGCTCAATCTGCAGAGAATTATGCAGAGTGAAAAAAGCCGAACTCAAAATGTTACATAGCATAAGCTTATATTTTTGTACTGTTCTTGAAATGAAGAACAGATGAGCAGTTGCCAGGGGTTACGGAGGAGACGAGGGTAGGAGGAAAGTGGGAGGGGCAACAGGAGAGAGCCCTGTGGTGTTAGATAGAACTGCTCTGTATCTGGACCGTATCAAGTTCAATATCCTGGCTATGATATTGTACTGTAATTTGCACTGTGTTATCACTGGAGGAAACTGGGTTCAGGGTACACAGGATCTCCGAATTATTTCTTATAATTGCACGTGAATCTACAATTTCCTCAAAATAAAAAGATTAACTTTTTAAAAAGTGCCTTCTAGTAGGTCTTAACCTGCACTTTGAGATGGCTGAATCAAAATCCTTCTGCTGAAAAAGCGATGAATGTATTTGTATTATAATACTTGTTTTGGACTTACATAAAAAGCTCGCAGTTTAAAAAGATCCTTCATAGCAAATATTCCCATAAACTTTTCTAGAATTGGGGAAGAAAACTTCTCATTGTAAGAATTAGCCAGCACAGGCATAAACTTATTATTTGATGAGAAATTTGAAAAAGGTAGATCATAAATGGCTTTTAATTTAGGGATACTAAGTAACTTAACAACAAATATGGGCTCGCTGTTCCTATAAAGTATCAGGAGTTCTCCTTCGTTACCCCACTCCTATGTACCTGTTTGTGTAGATAAACTATACTTTGAATTTTCATCTCGTTTGTACGTTTCCTATGACTTTTATTTCTATTCTTATTTAATAACGAGTCTTCATGTATATTAACTTATCATTTTAAAAAAAGAATGAGACTTTTCCATCACCAACATGGTGGCATACAGGGTCCCCTTTTAGTCTAAATTACCTTTTATATTCCAGCATTTACCCAGAGAATGCTAAACTATGCTGAGTACAATTCACAGTACAGGTCCCTCGGTTCTGAGCAGGGATTTTTAAATGTGTGGCACCATCAAGAGGCAATAGCTTGCACTGCCCCTGTAACAAGAACCAAGGGTTTGCTCTCAAGTGTAGAAGAACCTGCTTTTAATAGCAGCTGTCACAGGCTATGGTAACCCAGGAGCACACGGAGACTTGAGCCCTGTGTTCCTCCAACGCGGAGTCACTAGACTATTGCTGAACACGACTTTTTCCTTTTCCATCCCACTCCTAGTCCTCTATTTAAAGAAGAAGAAAGATGTGATAACTGTTTTTATTCTAGGTTAACGGGACAGTGACAATCTTAATTTGCTAGTGATTGTTTCAATATTAACTGAACATTTTATATGCCAGCAATTTGCCGTTTAAAAGATAAAGTCTTTATTCTCCAGCGACTCAAGGTAATCTAACCATAGATAACAGTCGTTTTTTATATTGCCCACTCATTATAGATTTACTTGTATTTTATTAGAAATGGAAACCATCTTAGAGAATGGATCATTTATTTAGGCAGGAAATAGCATCACCAATTTAATCCTGTGTTGTCCAATATATTATAACAAATTTCACTTTTTTTTTCATTTTTCTTAATGTAAGAAAATTTTAGATTACATGGTTGACATGTATGGCTCACATTGTATTTCTGAGCTAGACTCTATAAACGATCCAGACGAGGCATAAAAGTGAAAGAAAGCAGAGAATGGCAGAGAACTGGGTGGCTGTCTTAAACACCAGAGCTAAGTAAAGTAAGCCTCTACAGAAGCAAGGCAGGCAGTGCTGAACCTGAAGATCAAGTCAATTAATGTAATAATGGACATTCTGACTCAGAATATAGGAACAGATTCATAATTTCTTAATATCCATTCAAAAAGTTGGAGCCACCAAGTTTATTTGGTTAGGAAAAAAACAACCTTTCACCCCATTTGTAGTTTAACTGGCTCACTTCCCACTAGTGCAAACATTTTTTTTAATTATAACTATAGTCAGGATGTAGCAAGAGGAAGGGCCACATCAGGAAGGAGATGCCTTTCAAGTCAGAGTAGAGGACAAAAGGATTTTCAATACTTAAGCATGCCTTCACATTCCAAACTCATTCTTCTTAAAAAAATGAAAATAAATAAAAAGATTAATACTATGGCTAGGTAACGATAGTCATTCTCTTAACGCTGTCCATTGTGCACCTGACCAAGAAATGCTGTCAAATTTACAATACAGAAAGGTCTGAATGCCCCAGTTTTTCTTTTGGGGTCAGGAGCCACTGAAGTGGACACAGCAAGAAGCAGGTAGAGAAGTAACACAGAGCTACAGGTAGACTAACTTTCACCTGACAAGTCTCTCGTCCAGGGTTCCCAAACAACTTTTCCTACTTATAAAACCTGTTTACTCTCTGATCCTTAAAATAGTATCTGTGTCTTACCATCTTAAGATAACATATACATTTATGTTATAAAATTCCATAACTTCTTATATATGCTCAATTATACTTTTAATTAATTTTAGAAACAGAGATCTATGGTCTACTCAACCGAACACAAACCTTGGTTTTTGTATGATCCAGGAGAGCATCAATTCTTACAAAGAATGCTATAAAATTTTTCAAAATAAAGAAAAAGAACTCATTTTCACCTTTTCATTTTCAATTGAATATTGGATGGGAATTTCTCCATTTCTGGAAATAAAAAGTATGCATTCAGACTGAGATGTTTGCATTATTTGTATGTAGGTACTCAGTTACCTGGAACTAAGAGCATAAACATGAGGTTGACATGTCTGGGAACTAAGGGTACAGGCCATAGCACAGAATAAGGAAGCCACAGAGTGTCATGAGTGGGTATCAAAAACATGTATGCAATGCTTCCCAGTACTCTGGTCATCTGGCTAGGGGGTGGATGTACAGCAGTGAGCAAGACAAACTGCTTTCAGAGGACCTATTGCAACACCTTCCAAACAATGGAGAATCGTCTCAGACATGTCACCTGTTCAAACAATAACTACCATGGAGATATTAACATATGCCTTGAAAGAAAGCCAGCCTTTATCTGCAATATGGTAGAGCATGTAAAAAGTTAGAAAACCTTATTCTGTGATGCCTGATGAGAGCTGGCATCATATTACAACATGTTTGAGAAATGAATACCAAGTTTGGTCTTACATCGTTCTAAACGGCGACATTGCTGTTAAACAAGGCACCGCAGATGACTGTTGTCAACCCGAAAGAAAATATTGGATCGCTGCAAAGCAATTTGTGGGAGTACATTGGTTCTCCACAATAGCACACAGATGCTTTTGGTAATGGCACCAAATGAATACTCTTAGCAGCAGGGTTTTCTTGAAGATGATTTTCCCCTTTTCTTTTTAAAATGACTTTAATTGTCCCAGACCACAAGAAGTATAAGATGGCTATCACTATCTCTGTATTACCAGAAGGATATCAAAGGAGATGAATAAAAGAATATCCTGCCTACCTTATAATGATTTCTCTAGCCTCTGGAACACCTGTTTGTCAAAGGATCAGCATCCCAGCCCACTAGAGAGCCTTCTTCAACCATTACTCCTACTTGGAAAACAGCTCAGAACTAGGAAGTTTAAATGACCATTGACCAGTGCTGAAGGATATCATGAGGTCTAAGCACTGAAGTGCACACACTTCATGCACACAGGACCCTCTCAGGACCCCACTGACACCTAGTAACTCTTAGTTTGGAATAATTCTAAACAAGGCTTGCAATCTGATTTCTAAAATCATGAAAAAGAAAGAAAAGGCTGGCATAATAAAGGCAAGGTTTGGCAGCTGAGAGCAAGAAAGAAGGAATAAAAATTATAAAGAACTAAACCTCTCAAATAGCACAGCAGTTGGAAGCTATTTCATGTAGACTCCAAGAAAATTATTACGCCTCATTAATAGGCCCTTGGAGGTTCATAATTAGGGTTCAATCTTTAAGACTCAATATAATTACCTTGAGTTTTCAAATAAAGATTGAACAAGTAAAGAAATAAAAAAGATGAAACACTGCTAGAATCAAAGTTAAGCCAAAAAAATACTGGAATTATGCTTCATGAACCAGCTTTATGCTGCTTGCTTCCCTCATTAACGAGTTCAATAAATCTTTGGCATCGATCCATTCTGTATTTGTGTAAGACTTGTGTTTATTTTTTGAAAATTATGCTTTGACAATTTGGAGGTCCCAGTGAAATGTCTAAGCGGACTGCACCGTGCATGAGGTATACCTCTCGGGCTGGAAGCCCAGGCACAGCTTTTCTTGGCTCCTGGAGCAGATCCCAAATGGCAGTAGAACTTGACCTTCACTGACTCGATCTTCTCTGAAGGTTTTGTTTTCCTACTCTGTGCTTTTGTTTTTGTTTCTGATTCTCAGCCAAGTTTGATCGGGGTTTTTGTTCAAACACAACCAATCGTTATTATGCCCACTGGTGGCAGCAATGACGGGGAATCTGGTTTTATGGTCTGACCACTTGGCATCTGTCTGGTAGAACTGGAATCTAGCCTTGCTCAGGTGACAGACGACTGGACATCTGTTTGTTGTTGGTTTTAATTTGTTTGCTGCTTTTCTGTTTGTGAGTTCAAATCAGGACAATATTTTGTGCCCAGTGGAAAAGCCACCAGTCTTGTTCCAGTGTTTACTTTTGATCTGTAGCTGAAGCTGTGAACTTACGCTCTTAGTTCTTTGTCTGTGTCTCTACCTGAGAGGAAAAAAATCACTGTGTGTGGGTGAAATATTTTCCTACCTCGTGAGGATAATAATAAATTAAACTAATCTGCTTCGGATTAGTTTATAGAGAATAGCATTTCAAGAAATCTAACACTTCCCAAATTCTAGAAAATAAAATAAAAGTCTAACAATTTTAATGTGTTCCTCTTTTAGAAAAAGACCTTTCTCATAGAAACTGGTGACTTCATAAGCATTTTTCCCCTTAGAAAACAAGTTTACGTGATTAAAGTGAATGTTTATACAAGTCAGACTAATTTGATAATCTTATTTTAAAAACAGCTCTTTGTCTTTGCCTTATTTTATCAGTGTATAGTACAATACACATGTAATTTCCTTTTTAAATGGGTTGGAATTGGTTTATCATAAAGGGATTAGTTTATCTGAACTTCTGAAATGTCATGTATTGGTTTACTTAAAAGATAAGCCAAGATCACTTCCGTATGATGTTTAAGATTATGAAACATATAAAACTTGTATTCCACTAAACAAAATTATAATAGTAACAAACCTTTTTACATCAATAGTAATTACGTTCTGTGAAGTGTCAGTTTAAACATAATTTCCAATATCTTTAAGTTAAGTACCTTTGTCTTAAAGTGTCTGGTTGTTCCAGAATGTGAAAGAAAACTGTGAAGAACAAAAGTTGATGAAAATTAAAAAATGGTAGGTTTGCAGAGATGGAGCTTTATTTGACTTGGTTTAGAATACCTGCAAAGAGTTAAGCCCATATAGATGTAATAAAATGTTAAAAGTCTGGCAAACTTTATGAAACTTTGATAGGTTTATGAAGTAATTATTGTTTTTTTTTAAATGTACCGCACGACAAGTGCCCTATTAATATAAAACTGAAATGCAGTTATCTGCTGAAATGACGCCTGATCTTGGAGAAATCAGCCTACGCTTGCAAAAGGCAGGAAAAGTTTATTTTTCTATGTAATCTGCTCAGAAAGCAGAGTTTCAGTATCTCACGAGAGTAACTTTGTGTGCCGTATGCTAACTGGGATATATCCTTGCATATTTAAAATGACCAAAAACCTTCTCATTTCTAAATGACTTAAGATTCCTTGTTTATTATAAAATAACCTACTGTTACTTAATTATTAAGTAACCAAACTCAAAGTCTCATTCACAGGTATAGACAATCCTGTATTATTCAGGTGATAAACTATCTGGTTAATATTTGATTTTGCCTTCCTAAGATCAGACCCTAATTTAGAAAAAACTTTTTTCCAAGATATCCTTTATACCTGAACCATGTTTAAATTTTCCCAGAGGACCTCTGGGCAATCACAAAGATTTGTTCCTTAATCTTAAAAAAAAAAAAAAAAAAAAAAAAAGCTAGAAATAATGAGGTTTGTTTGGTATGCCACTTATTTATAAATAGATCAACACTATCAAGAATTGCATAGGAAGATTTGTCAAACCAAATGAGAAGAAGCTCAGCCTTTCTCAGGCTCATTTTGTACAGGTAAAATATAATACAAATAAAGCTCAGAGATGCATACTTACAGAAAGATCCTGGATATATGTGTGTCCTTATTCTCTGTGATACGCTCTTACCCTCAGGGGAAACACTGATTAAGTAAGACCAACGTCTTATGTCCTGATAGAAGATTTTAATTCTCCTTCTAGCTGATAGATTAACCATAGCCACTTACTCTTCACCTCACCAGCCGTCTCTGCTTTTCTCTCAAGCTTACCTGAAGACTCTGCTGAAGTTATATACTAGAATGTGCCTTTCACAAAGAAAGACAGTACCAGAGCCTCACGGAAAGAACTTTACCAGGTACTCTTCACTCTTGAGAGTTCGAAGAATAGACTTATGGGTAGAGGCTTCTGAGCTGACATTATGTAGACAAGGATGAGACAGTACCAGGCAGCTACACTAGATTCTCAGGACTTCTTTTAGCCCAGAAATAGCTAACTTCATGTAATTAAATTAATGACTCAAGATGCAGAGGAATAAGAATTAATTGCCTAGAACTGATAGAACTGATAAAGGAAATCACATTTCTAAATGTAAATATGTGTTTTGGAAAATTAATGGTATTCTTTTCAATGTTCTATTTTTTTGGTGAGAAAACCCTTCAGCACTCATCTTGACCTATCTCTAACCTTCAATTTGACTATGATTTTGCCAACTAAATGAAACATCCTTTGAATGGTAGCTTCTTCTTCTGCTTGGTTCCTCAGAAATCAGGAAGAAATATTTTTTCTAAGACTCTTTGCTTTTCAATGGTAGTGACATTATTTGCGGAGTCTCAATAAGAATCTGTCCTTGGTTTCACTGGGATGTAATCAGACAGACTATGAAACAGAGGCCCAACCTAGACTTTCATACTTAAAAATAAACCTCATTTCATCAGATATGACAAGCCCATTATTAAGGAAAAAGAGTTATAACTTTATATTTGGAGCCAATACCCACAGAGCTCTTCCCAGAAGTTGAACTAGGACTTACTGGTGGCTTATAAGACACCAGCTTTACAGGCAAGGAAGGTCACTTCTTAGAATGCCAGGAACCTTGGCAGATGTGGGGACACTAGAGGAAAGAGAAATTCATCAACACTTATAAGTGCTAAAGATGAAACCCAGTAGAAATGAATTTTGAGTCTAATTTCCTATCCTTGGAACAAAAAGAATAAATAAGAGCCCTGGCCGGTTTGGTTCAGCAGTTGGAGCGTGAGCCCGTGGACCAATGAGTCACGGGTTCGATTCTGGTCAAGGGCACATACCTCGGTTTCCATTCATTCGTCCCCGGCCCCGGTCGGGTCATGTGGGAGGCAACCAGTCATTGTGTCTCTCTTACATAAATGTTTCAATCTCCCTCTCTGTCTCTCTCTCTCTCTCCCTCCCTCCCACTCGATCTGATGATAAACAGAAAAATATCCTTGGGTGAAGATTAAAAAAAAAAAAAGAAATAAGAGCATTTGAGGAAGATCTTTGGAGTGATGGAAACCAGTGAAAAGCTCTCCTAGATTCCTTAATAAATGATCAAATAGACATTAGTTCTCCTATTCCATTAATAACAGTTGTTCAGTACAGTATAGTGCTAGGTTTGCTCTCAACACACAATATGGCTTTCATATGCTCATTAAAACTTTTTCTGGACCTATGCCAATGAATCAAACCCAAATATAATGCCTTTTTGTGACCATGAAAAATCTCTGGAGATTATGATAACAAAGAAAACTGTCATACCGGAGCATCACCTAACAGACTCACCCGAGGAATAGCTAACTTCCTAAGGGTACACACATTTGTGTTCTTACTATCACATATTAGGATATTTTGAAGGTCTGTAAGAATAGACATTAAATTATTAAATCGATGAATAATGCAAATGATTCTTTTGCTAAAATGTCAACCAAATTTTATCCTATACAGATGTCAACGATTTCTGCCCATCATAATCAACCCAAAGGTTACAACTGTATTGTCCTACAGGCCATTAACTGTTTGGTATGTGATTCAGAAATCTTTTTCCCACATACTTTCTTCTAGTAACTAAAATACTTTTGATACTCCTATACTTTTATAAACCAGCTTTACCGTCCTGCTGCTTCCCTCATTAAAGAAATACATAATTCATCATTAATGAGCCCACATAACCTGTGACAGCTATTCATCCATAAACAAAAACAAAACAAACAAAAAACCTTATGCTTAAAAGAAAAGAGAATAGAAAACAGCAGTAGTTTGTCCTCATTCATTATGGAACTCTCAAGGAATGTTTGTTCCTTTCTCATTATTTTCAGTGTTTCCCACAATAAGCGTAAATACATTTTAGATAGAGAAAGACAAGTCAAAAAGATTTTGAGTATGTGTAGTTGGGAGTCACTGTATGGACTAAGAGACATGACTGGAGGGCGTGTGAGGTGTGTGTAGGTGTACAGTGCAGAAAAAAGGTTTAGGCAACCTTTCAACTTTCCAGACAACTTACTATACAGAATCCTGCCTAAATCCTGACGAGTTATAGTTTCACTGATTATTTCTATCATACCATGTACACGCAAATGTGATGATACACATAATACAAATCGGTGTTTCCTTACTGTCTTAAAGAAAAAGGTTGTAAGACATAAGAAATTCAGTAAAATTCACAACTACCTTTGTCAGGCTTTCTCAAGAATGTATACCTGTGAGAACTCTACAGAGCAACTTAACATTAGGCACATGTGGGCCTTCCTGATACCCACAAGTGACTAGTAACAGTGATCTGGGAAGAGGAGAGACAGCAGGAGAAACTCTAGGAAGGGACAGCAGTGACTGGTGCGCATGGAAATTCTACGTGCCCACATAAATCCTTGGAGTTTGTCTCCAAGAAGCTGTTCAAGGAAACAGTGAGGTCAAGTCAGATGATTACCAATCGCTCCATCTCCTGCTCCCTGAGCCTCTCCTCCCTTTGCCGCCGGTGGTAATCCATCAAGTCATCCTGTCCTGAAATGGAACTAATGCTGCTTTTCCGTTCCCGAAACACAGGCTGGGGAGTTCCTGAGGCCTGTCTGAGGCTCTCCAAATCGGCATCATCCAACTCGACAGACCCACAAGAGAAGTTCCTCCTGGATGCAAATACTCTGTCGGGTTCTACGGGAGGAAATGAATGACCCGAGCTGGTCCCCGAGTAGGAAGCCTTCTCAAGGTCATCAGAGGTGCAGGAGGAGGTGGAGGCCAGAAGCATCTTCCGAGCCATGCGGGGACTGCCAGGGACACTGAGGGTGGAACTGACGTAAGGATTGCCCTCGGACACAGAGGTTTTATAGGGTAAAGCACCTGAGCTCAAAGAAGAAAAATTCAGGTAATTGTCGTTGTCTATGATGCTATGAGGTAGATCCTTTTCCCCTAGTTTGTTTCGCTTGGAATTGCCCAGGGAGTTTCTTGGAGGCAAACTGAGAGGCGTGAGCTGGTTGTCTGTGGCCCTGTGCAACCTGGGCAGCGATCGGCTGTAGGCTCCCATGTGGCTCAGGCTGCTGCCAGAATACTTCCTAGTTCTTACACCGATGTTTTCAGATGCTGGCTCCTTGTGTCTGGTCAACTTGGCCTGAAGTGTCAGGCTGTCCTGGATGCTCATCTTTCTGGCTTGCTTTGGGCTCGAAGGCATGCTCGCTGCCCCTGATCTGCTGATGGGAGAGGGGCCGGTGTCGCTCAGGGAGCTTCCGTTCCACATGGCCAGGAGGGAGCCAGAAGCCTTTCGGCTTTCCAGCCCTCCGAGAAAGTAGACATTGTCGTGGGATTTATTCCTTGAGCTATGTTTGGAATAGGGAGGCTTCTCCGAGAGCCTCAGGGACCTCTCACTGTCCCGGCCAGTATAATAATCAAAGTCTGCTCTTCCCCGTGGATAGCCGCCGAGGGAGGGTGAAGGGCTGCGCAGAGGAGTGGGAGGCTTCGTGGACATGTGTTTGTCAGTCCCATCAGAGGAGAACGGCTTGCTGCCCTGGAGTTTGGCCAAGGAGGGGCTACTCCTGACACTGGTTCCCAAAGGGGAAGGGCTTCTCTTCGCAGGCACGGGTTGTGAGAGGGTCAAATAGGAGCCAGAATAGTCTCCGTTGGCTTTAAATCTCAGGCTGGAAGAATACTTCTTGGGGCTCAGGCTCTCCATCATGTTTCGGGAATCGTTCTCGGGGGAATTCGCCTCAAAGCTCGCCTCTAGACCTCCATTCTGTAAATCCCGCTGTTGCTGCACGTGGCTATGCTCTGCCATAGTGCTGCTGGAATCTGTAGAGGAGGGAAAAGGAGAGGAAGTTTTATCTAAAGCAGCTTAAAAAGACCAAGCGCTTGTCAGCCCATGTCTGAACCAACAGCCTTGCAGGGTGACCTGATGCACTTAACAAACACAATCTCCGTTTTCGTAATAAACCCAACAAACGTATGCTGCCAAATGAAGGCGAACCAAGACCACCGAGCTGGGATGTTTTCTGTTCAAAAGAAAAAAACTCCTCAAGAGAACATCAGTGATATTTGAGAGCAACGAATCCTTAAGTACAGGTGAAGTAAGATCAGGCTGGTACATAAAGAGAGACCATTTCCCTTTGGGTTCTGGTCCTGGGCGGACCACCTGCTTGCT
The DNA here is from genome assembly GCA_030848825.1 of Tadarida brasiliensis. NCBI lineage: Eukaryota > Metazoa > Chordata > Mammalia > Chiroptera > Molossidae > Tadarida > Tadarida brasiliensis. The sequence goes on from CM061260.1 coordinate 70,830,756, forward strand.
GAGCACCCAGCAGACACCCAAGGGGATGAGGCAATGGACCTTCCTTTAGATGTCTCTGCTAGAATCATTAACGGCTCAAAAGTAAAGTCCTGAGAAAACAAAATTCACATTCTGGCAGAGAAAGACCATTTATGTCAGACACTGATCAAAAACATCAAGGTTAGAAGATGGTTCTTTAAGGGGCCTTTCAACAAACCTTCTCAGCAAACAGACTTCATATAGCTCCTGCACCCATCAGAAAAAGGCAGGTAATAGAGGAAAGAGTGTTCCCCAAATTATGCGGTATCAGAGACAGGGTGGATGGCATATTTAAAAACCTGAAACGGACATATCCTTCAAGTGCCCGGGTACCCCAAAAGCACCATGCTCATCCTTGATCTGAAACTCCCTCCTCTCTCAGAAACACCTTCCTCCCTCTTCTGCACCTATTTGAACCCACCCATTCCTCAAGACTCTGATTAGGATTCTATCTTCACGATTACAATGAAAAAAAAAAAATGTATGCACCCATATGGATATTTTTGGACTCTAGCTTGAACAACATTAACTTAAAAATATGTAGTTTTAGTCTATGAAACTATATTTTAATAACTAATTATCACTGCAAATAAGAAGGCCTATATATCTAACTGATAAAAATATTTTCTTTGGAGCATCATCAGAGTGGAAACAGACATTCTCACTGAACGCATGCACTGCTAAGATGGTGCTCCAATGGCTCAGGCACCTCAGACACTGGTTATTACACCTCCAGTCTGATGCTTGTGGTTAGTCACCAGTTTCCTAACGTGCTCACTTCTGTAGCTAGGCCACAGAGAAGAGGGATTAAGGAAGAGGGTTATGTCTCATGTTTCTATCTTATCTCCACCCTCTCCTGACTGCCACTGTCCCATGGGTGAGCCACTCAATGAGCGCAAGTTTTTAACTTCAATCACAGCCTTCCCCACTCCCTCCCGGCCAGACTGAAGGAAATTTGTCTTGCCTGCTCAGCCTCACACACTTCGTAGGAAAATTCAGGCAGCCTAATAAGGAAGTGCTTTTTATCCAGAGCAGGGCCAAGAAATAGTCTGGCTGCTTAAATCCTGGGGATGGGCTTAGTGTCCATCACCCCATAAAGCTGCAACTTCCCTTAACAAGCTCTGCCTTGAGTTCCTTATTTTCCAATCCAAAGCCCTACCCTGATGGATAAAAGCATGACTATCTTCTGAAGTGACCTCAAAAAAAATAAAAACAAAACAAACAAACAAACAAATATATATATATATATATATATATATATATATATATATATATATATATATATCTGGCCCTGCCATCTGGCTCTTGCCAGGTCTTTTTTTTCTCAGGAACAGTGCCCTCTCTGCCCCAAGACAAATGTCCCTCTCAGCAGCTGTCTACTGCTACCATTCTGATCTTGAAAGCAACAGCAGCCTGGTCTGAGACATATCTCGCCATGCCCCCTTGGAGGACTGGAATCAAGATGACCTCTGGGCTTGGTCTCTTCTGTTCCCAAATAGCTGCATCTCTGGTTGGTTTGCCATATTGAAATTCTGGCAAACCTTGGCTGATTCCCTCAAGTTAAATATTTTTAAATTGAGGAAACAAGAAAATAGGTGGATACTGAGTACATTACAACATTATTTATTATGGGGGAAGGACCTATCTCCTCTGTCCTCTATCACTTTCCTGTCATTCCTTCTTCATTTTATCCATCAACAAGTCCTACCAACTTTGTCCTTAAAACACATTCTCATCTGATCACCTCTTCGCATTTCCATTGTTACCTCCCTATTACGAGCCAATATCTTCTATTGTCCTGTCTATATGCCTCGTCTCCTGCAACAAGAATGGACTAGAATCACGCCACAAAGTTAGCAGTGGTTTTATCTGGGTGGCAATTTTTAATACAGCTTTCTTATAGTAGTTTGTATTTTCCACATATTAAACAATGCCTTTGGAATACTTTAACAATTAGAAAAAAACCCACTTAGTGTAAAATACCAGAATATAATCTAGAGCAACACTTCATTTTCAAGTTAATTAGACTCCTTTTTCAAAGCTCCTGACCAATTTTTGAGCCAGATATTAGCTCTTCTGGAAAAAAAATTATTTTAAATAAATTTTTGATTATTTAACTTAATATGCAAATATATGAAGACTTTGACACTTTTTCCTCTTCTAAATGACTCAGGCAAAAATGTTAATGATGAAAATGTACTCACTTCATACTTTATGCATCTGAAAACTACAAAATCAAATATAACACCTTCCCTAATATGAATAAAGTAAACAGAGTGGTTATTTTAAAGTCTCCAGATGTTTGCAGAACATAGCTTAGACAATAATATTAATATTCTCATTTTTTTTTAAATGTAGTGACTAGGATATTTTATGATTTGAAGTGGTTCTACTTATTGTATAGAAACACATTTAAACCTCAACAGGCATTTTCAGGTACTTCATTAAGTAGGTATTAAGTGCCCACCACACATCAGACATTGGTTTAGCAGGCGTTCATGCTACCCACTAATATTCCTGTTTTCTCCTCCGAGAAACATAGCGGTGTTGCTCCTCCTCATCGCGTGACATTAGGTGCAGCTATGACCCTTGCTTTGAGCAATCAAATGTGAGAGAAAGTGACATGTCAATTACAAGCTGACTGTCAAGAGCCAGAGCGTGATTCACCATTTCCATCCTCCGCTAAGATGACTTGCACGCATCCAAGTTTGTGGTGGCTTCCTTAGCCTACACTCTTCAATGAGGACACCATGGGTCAGGGCCCTTGCCAACCCTAGACTGTGTTAAGCCACAGAGATTTAGGAGTTGTTACCAGGAAGGTGTCAATCTTCATTAAGGCCTTCCATAAAGCAGGCTTTGAGCTAGGCACGGGAGAGTATGTGGTCAAAGACACCCTTTCCTGCCTTTACACAGCTCACAGTCCAAGGGGAAGACACACATAGGGACAAATGCTGTAACAGAGTGATGCGCACTTCAATGGAGGACTGAAGAACAGACTGGTACAGGGCATGGAGGGAGGCTAACCCAGTGAGAGTGTAGTCTGGGGACGTTATGGTAGAAGGAAATGACAATGAAGTTAAGTGCTATTGAAAGAAAGGGAATCTGATGGCTATTATCCAATAGTAGCATAAAGCCACATCCACACCTGAAATGTTGTGATTTTAAGGAGTAAACTAAATCCCAAGCCCATTTGAGTACTGGTACATCCAGTAAACATCCTGTCTCTGATTGAACAAAAATTGTATAGGAAAATGGCAACAGTTATTTTCTCTATCATGGTCCTTAAAAATCTAGGATGTAACACTCTTGAGATTAACAGTAGTTAATGACCATGTATTTCCCTCTCATAGTTAATCCTTTCCCATCTTCACCACTGTGTAAAATAAGCTGTCCAAGGTCCAAGTCATACGCCTGACTTGAATTAGACAGTATCCTCCAACCATTTAGGATATTTTAGACAAGGATACAAAAGGAAATCCATAAGTAAGGTGGTAGAATAAACAAGAAAATAATTGAAGCCAGTTAGTAGAGAAGACTTTGGTTTTAAGATAATGGATACAAAATGGGAAACAGAACTAAGTTAGATAGAAAAAGTATTCCCACACTGTGCAGACAGCAATTCTCAAAGCAAGGCAGAGCAGATGTTATGGAATAGTAGTCAAAGCTAAGCACGAAGCCCTAACTTTGCATGTTAAATATTTACTCTAATAGTAGAGTTGAAGGGTTTAACACCTCATGTCAAAATGGATACTTAAGTTTAATTTTTGACTCAGAAATATAAGATACTGATGTCATCTTTTTTTTTTTTTAAATCCTCACCTGGGGACATGCTTAGAGAGAGGAAGGGAGAGAGAAGAGAGAGAGAGGACCATTGATGCGAGAGAGAAACATTGATAGGTTGCCTTCTGTACGTGCCCCAAGCAGGGATTGAACCCAAGACCCAGGTATGTGTCCTGACAAGGAATTGAACTGGCAACCTTTTGGTGCATGGAATGACGCTCAACCCACTGAGCCACTCCGGCCAAGCTTGATGTCACTTTAGATGACTAAACGTATTAATATAGTTCAACCCGTTTGCAGTTGTAAATGCTGCTTAATCACCCAAATGAAATATTACCAAACTCTGTTCCCTCTTTATTTGGGCCAATAAAACTGTAGAGTACCAAACCACTACAGGTTTCTTACTACCCATCTCCACCTCATATACATGCCTATAAAAAAAATAAAAATCACTTAATTACTGAAGCAGTTTGGGCAAACAAAATATAATATCAAAATATTCAAAATAATATCGGCTAGAATAAGATCTGTTTTACAGAGACAAGCAGGGTATTTGCAAATAATAAACCACATCTGAGAAACAATTTCTCCACCATTCTGTAACAGAATAAAGTTACAGATGATTTGGATGGAAGGACATTCCAGAGAATATTTAAAGGGATATTCATGTTTGATACCCCAGGTTCTCAGTTCAACCTTACTAGGTCTGTTAAGGATGTGTGAATACATTTAAATGTGTTACATTTAAAGGTTTATCATCAAAGACAAATATGGCATTCATTCGTTTTCCTAATGCTTAGTTTACCTACCACAGCTGAGTCTATATGTATACTTGTCTCAACTTGCTATCTCTTAATCCCACAAATCAACTCAACTTAAAAGGTGGAGAGTCTGCCGCACAGGGGACATTTCTGACCCCAGGAGTGACAAGAATGGCTGTTGATACCTCCCTCCTTTCTTACTTCTAGAGTATTCTTTTCATTGTCGGTGCGATCACATGACTGGGCGTCTAGAAATGGGAAAAGAATAGGAGAATGTAGAACAATGTGGACAAAAAAGGGATTTTGCCCAGCCGGTGTTGCTCAGTGGTTAGCATCGACTTATGCACCAAGAGGTCACCAGTTCGATTCCTGGTCAGGGCACATGCCCAGGTTGTGGGCCAAATCCCCAGTAAGGGGCATGCAGGAGGCGGCCAATCGATATTCTCTCTCATCAATGTTTCTATCTCTTTCCTTTCCTCTCTCTAAAATCAATAAAGAAAAAAAAAATTTTTTTAAGGTGGTTTTATGGAAAGTAACCTCACAGGGTGACCTGATCATAAATTCCTAACTGGGCAGGTCAGGGTGGGTAGTCAAGCTCCAAGTACATAACCTCTTTAGTGAAAGGTTTATTTTTGCCTTAAGCAAGCCCTGCTCAATGTTTCTATGCATCTAGGTTAACCATCTTTGAAATGCTTCTTTTCTGAGCCCCAGAAGCAAAACCACCCTCAAGAGAGCATATAATCTTAACTCTTCTATAATCCAATCCCCACCTTGCTTTCTCCTACCATCAAGTAATGCTCCTTACATTCCCGCCTTATTCCAAATGCATAAAAGAAGCTGCAAACTGCCATTCTAGGAAGCATTTTTTCCCCCTCACTTTGTTGAGGGCTTGCTTCCAGGCGAATCCTCTGTTTGGCTCAAGTTCTCTACAGGTTTGGACAGTCCTGCGTGGACAGCCACCCAATGTACCCTGATGAGGATGAAGGTGTAGGCAAGGAGAGGGGAGGCAGGAGGGTGAACGATACAATGGAAGAGATTGGGGTTAACTCTCCAGCGAGGAGGGAGCTCCGCAGACAGAATGCATCAGAGACTGCAGCTGAGTTTAGGGAAAAAGAAGAGAAGAGGAGGAGCTAGGATGGTGGGGGGTGAGAACATGGCGAGAGGTGTTGCCCAAACGAGAACCGAGAGGGGGCCTGTGCAGGAGAGGCCTGTTAACATGCGTAAGAGAGGAGGCGAGTAAGACTCCACGGTTTCCACCCTGGTGTGCTTATTTTGGGTTCCCTGTACATTTTATGTAAACAGAAAAGTCTCAGGGAAATTATAAAATCATTGCATTATGTTCCTGCGGCAGCACAGCCGTCCCAGGGGATTCCATGGCTACATACATTGCACGCAGAGCCTCAGGATGGGCTGGGGAAGGCATCTGGTGCCCAGGTGAGAGAAAAGACAACCCCGAAGTCTAAACAGGAAGTGTGGAAACGTTGGGACTTACTTTCCAGTCGTAAATTTAATCCCCCAGAGTTCTTGTTATTCTGTCACCTGAAACGTACATCATCTTGTGGTCAACTACCAGGGGTCAGGAGAGATCTCAGAAAGATACCACAGGAAGTCCCAATATTTTTTCCCTAGGGAAGAAAAATGACTTGATAAACTAATCTCAAGGATCATGTTTAAAAGTGGCTTGGTAGATTCTTTACTCTTTGGCACAATTCTGGCATTCTTTTTCAAATATATAGTTTTTGCTCAGCTGGTGTGGCTCAGTGGTTGAGCATCGACCCATGCACCAAGAGGTCGCAGGTTAGATTCCCGGTCAGGGCACATGCCCAGGTTGTGGGCCCAATCCCCAGTGGGAGGCATGCAGGAGGCGGCCAATCGATGTTCTCTCTCATTGATGTTTCCATCTCTCTCTCCCTCTCCCTTCCTCTCTAAAATCAATAAAGAAAAAAATATATATATACAGTTTTCCAGCTCTGCTTGTACCAAATAACAAGGCAGTGAAGTGGATCCCATTCAAACTGCAAGTCACGGGCAGCGCGGGTACAGGACGCGAGTACTCGGGTTGTACTGGTCCTGGCTTCAAGGAAGAGAACACGCCCAGGAGCAAAGTTAAAACCATTAAATGTTTGCTGTGTGGTGTTGTGTTGGAGGAGAGAGACTTAAAGTCTAGCCTACATAAATGTAGTTTTCCAGGTAATTTATGCCAAGATAGTTTGGAGAGTCCCGGATTATGCAACACATTACTTGTCATTGTTTGCAATGTACAGACATTTCTTAGATCACCTGAGCTACCAGGAATTCAGGAAAGGGAGACTGCAACAATAAGTGATAGAAAAGTGGACATTGCTTTATATTGCTGGGGAGAAGCAGGGATGTAGATGACAGAAGCAAATTCAGGAAAAAATAATCTCAAAAGAAAAAAAAAATCAGGAAGTGATAGGTTAAGATTTTCGGTTTATAGCAGAGTTTGCTTCCCACCTGTGCCCCACAGAAGGGCCCTCAGAGCTGAGGTGCTGGCTCGGGGACTGTGTTTGTCACAGACAGTGATTGCTGCCTGGTGTTCAAAGCTCTCCCAGAACACTGGTGGTCCACAGGCTGGCCTCTTTCAGCACTGATGTTTACGCTAGGCTCTGTTATAAATAAAGCGTGTACTGATGACATGTAATTGAAGTCAGACACCAGCTTAGAGCAGTCCTTCAGAAGCAGTGCCATTCTTTACATAAATGCTGGCAGGAATTTCTGGGGAGACCAAGGGCAGCAGATGGGGCCCGAGGGGAAGCTTTCAGAGGAGTAAAAGGGAGAAACTGAGAAATCTATTTCAGCCTCAAGCTTCAAGCTAAAGCATGGAGAACGATGAACCTCCCTCTTTTCCTACTAATTCCAACATGAAAACATGATGAAGAGCAAGGTTAATCAGGAACCTCAGGAACACCCACCTCCTTCTCTGGGCAGAGTCTCACTTCAGAAATCCAAATGCAGCCAATTGTCCGCATCCTCCAGTATCCAAACACCACCTTTAGTAAACCCCAGTCCTCTCAACTCTCCCTTTGCAAACATACTTTCCTTTTTCACAAATATTTCCTTTCATCCCCAAATCCTCCTCAGCCTCCTCCATCTCTGCAAACAAGCCTCACCTCTCCACAAAGCCCCACACCCACTGGCAGACACCTCCTCCAGGCAAGATTTTCCAGATCCTCTCTCCTTCAGATCTCACCTCCCACACAGTTTCTGCAAGCTTTCCTAAACCCGACCTTCCAATTGTGCCAGCCTCATCTCCACAGAACTCCCTCATCTCCCACTCACTCATCCAGATTCCTAAACTCTGTTCCTTTAAGGCTTCTCCACACTCAAGATTTTATATCCCAGTGCAGGGGCGGGGGGGTGGGGGGAGCTCTGTTAGAGGACATAGGACTCTTCTTGTTCTTTCCTCAAAGAAACACAGCAGCAAATGGGTTCCACTCCTCTTCCTTTGTACCGTGTTCTGTGTCATTTAAAGGTCTGCCCATTTGAACAAAATAATTTTTATCCACTAGAGACTCGTAGGTAGACTGACAATCTCCAAGGAGGATATTTTCATCTCTCAGAAAGTTCCCCGAAAAAGCAGTTCCACCGAAATAAATGTATTTTAATGGCTGTTTTATTCTTGCAGACTGAGCCTATTACAACAGGAGGCTGTAAATCTTACTATGTGCAGACACGCACACACATGCTCAGACAGACACACAGAGACACACACACGCTGCCCACATGCCTTGGCAGTCCCAGTGCACAGAGGCTTTCTGTGGCTGCCAGGGGAGGCTCTTCAGGACCCAGGCAATCTGAGGCATCCTCAGGATCCGCCAGGTGTGTGGAGGTGATGTGCAGGGAGAAAGGTGAGGGAAGAACAGAAGTACCAGAGGATGCTACAGGGCGGGAGGGAGCCCAGAAGGGAGTGGTGAGTGATGGGGAATAATGAGAACATTTAGTGCAGATGAAAGAAGTGAGGACAAAAAAAAGTTTCAGCCTGTTCCTATCACAATGAAGGAGTCTAACCCCACACTGCCATTCCCTTCTTTCATCTCAGCTGTATTGAAGTCAAAGCTGTAAAAAAAAAAGCCCTCCAGATGGTAGTCAAAGTTCCTAAAAGGAATCACAATCCACAGCCATACTTCAAACAAGGAACGAGGATGTTTTTTTCAGTTTCATAATGTAATTTAAAAAATGAATTAAGCTTCCTTGAAACTTAATTTTTATATTTTGTTACCTTTTAAAATATTATCTTTCAATTACAGCTGACATGCAACACTTTTATATTAGTTTTCAGGTGTACAACACATCCAATGAGGATCTCTAGCTTCAGTGATCAGTGGCTACTTTTAAAGAAGTCTAGATTGGTTTATATTAGGAATTCTTAAGAATATTAGAGGAGTCTTAGTGAAGAGGGTAAAACATCAATTATAAGGATTTTGTTTTTTTTTTAAATGTGGGCTTGAAACCAACTTGTCTGTATGAACTTTAGACTCTCCAAGGAATTTGGCTGCATGATTTCTGCGATAACTCTTCAGCCAGTGAGGAAGGCAGGGGAGGGAGGACAGAAAGCAGAAGCAACCTCAGAAAACATCTGGGTCATTCGAATTCCCATCCCATTCGCACAATTCCTGACTTTTACCTAAATAATCAAGATGAGACTTTTATCGACTGGAGTCACATTAGTGTTTATTACCACCATTAAAGCAGCTTTAGCAATAAAGAAGAGACAACATTAATTCTGTAAGTGTTCACATATATGTTATAAATTAGGTTCGACACAATGATGTGGTAGGAAAGGTCTCAAATTAAAAGCATGCTGTCTCCTATTACACAAAATACAAGGGCAGAAGAGTATATCAAACAGCACCAGAGAGATGCTTAAATCTGGAATATGGGAAAGCCTACAGGAAACAAAACAAAACAAAACAGAAAACAAGCATAAACCAGCGTCTTCAACCAGCAAATGGCAAGAAAAACCAAAACAAGAAAAAAAGGGAACTGTTCTAGATCGCAAGAGACTCAAGATGTACCAATTAAATGCAATGTGTAGACTTTGTTTGGATCCTGTTTCGAACAATCCAATTATTTAGAAAAAGGTATGAGACAATCAGATAATCTGAACACTGACTAGAAAATAGATGATACTGTAATTACTGTTTCTTTAGGTGTGATAATGTTACAGTTTTTTTTTTTATCTTAATCCCTTAAGAGTTACACTGTAAATTATTTATAAATGAATACTATAGTGTTTGGAATTTTCTTTTTAACAATCCATGTTTTGAGGGGAAGTAAATTGTACAGACCAGACAAGATTAGCCTATGTAGATAATTGTGGAAGCTGAATGATGGATACGTGGGATTTCACTGTACTCTTCTCTCAACTTCTGTATATATTGAAAGTCTTCCATAATAAAATATTTAAAAAGTAAAAAATATATGCATTCTGAAAATCAAAATGAATACAAATATATGAATAGGTACTGACTTAAAAATTATAGTAGCTCACTTTACAAAGGATGGGCTCATATCAGTGGCTCCTTACTGATTTTTTTCTAAGTATGAAACACTAACCCTCTATTATATTAAGTTCTTAAAAATTGGTATTTTTAAGTACCTGGGAGATATTTGAAAGGAAATGCACATATCAGGCCATTTTAGGATACTTAAAAGAAAAGGCTAAGTGGGTAACGAAATTTCACCCCTTACGTGTGCCTAAATAGAAACCATCTCTTCAGAAACTTAACATGTAAAAGTATTCCTTCAATCTGCCAAACCTGCCACATCATGAAGAATCTCAGCTTCAAAAAGCATTAAAACATACACACACTTCTTACATATGTATGTTAAGACAGAGACTGACATATTTCGTAGATTCTTAAATTACGTAGTGCTTCTCTCAAGAACTCCCAAGAGAGTTCTTTAGGTAGGAAATTATACACCCCTATTTTCAGGATTCTTTATAGAATCCTAAAACAGTTATAGTTCAAGGTAAAGATTTCTAAATGTTCCGAAGTAAATCAAATGTTTTCAGATATTTCTTATTCCTGACCATTGGTCTAATTCACCCAGCTTTAAGGTGATTCTGACTCTAGACCAGGAAGAATCCCCTCTGTAAGTGATCATCACAGTGAAGGTGAAGCCAGAGGAGTGGCGAGTCACTGCATTGCAGGTGTTGATATCTGTGTGCCTTGTTCTTCAGACGCACTTCTAAAGAAGAGGGGTACTCCAGGAAAAAGCATCCTTCAAGCTCAAAATCAATCTCAAGGAAGAAAAATATTGACCCTGGGATCACATGGGGATAAAGGTGCTCTCTCGTGACCTGGAGACCACCACTATTGGCTTGAATTGAAAGCTGAGTCTACGGGAGCAAACTCTGCTCTTTCCACCATCCTGTCCCCATTTCACACTACTGATCACACTACTCTTAATCTTTTATTAAAGTAACATTCCCCAAACCCAAACAAGCTACGTTCCCCACTGCCTTACCCAATATTTGTAAACTGGAAATAGTCAGGCATGCGTAGGCTCAGGAGAGATGAAACAAACACAATTTGGCCACATCTTCCGTGGTTATATTTCTTCTAAAACTCAAACATTGAGTGAATGAGTTTTGAAAATACTATACAGTCAACAAAGCAAAGGGAGAGATGATACCATCTCTCCCTTACTTAGTGGTTGATTATGCAAGGTAGATGTTATAAGACACTTAATTTTTCCCTTTCCTGCTACCTACCTTTTAACCATTTATTTTGCGTGGAAGAAAAAGGGAAAGGGCTTAAACCAGCAAAGATCAACAAACAACTGATTACATTAATTTAATCAATGCTGGGGTGTTTTTTTATATATATATATATCTGGCCCAAAGACCTAATAAAGGAAATGATTACATTAGGCTGTTATTTTTATTGTAATGGACATTCTAGTACAAAAAAACACTGGGCAGGCTGCTGGGAACATGAGTCAGGAGACCCATCCTGGTCCTGATTCTGCCAAAATAACCAACAGACATAAAAGCTGGAGCAAGTCACTTCACCTGTCTTCACCTTGTTTTAGCAGAAGTTTCCACATATTTAAAAGGTAAGAGCGAACTAGATGTTCTTTCTGCTCTTTCTAGACACCCATAGATACTGGTTAAATAACAAGGAGTGCCAGTTATACAATGCAGGAAATGGAAATGACCACAGAACAGAAACATGTTTTAGTGATAAGGTAGCGGCTACCTAATTGGGAAAAGATTTCACCCGCGCTGTTGCCCATGACATTCCAAGGGCATGGTAAATTGTTGCAGCATATCAGAGTGGGGAAAAAGGCCTGGTCAGAGCTATGATAATGCAAGACAATATGGGTATTTGATTCGGCAGGATGTATAAGAAATATTTTGTCTGGATCCCCGTGGCTTGCAATTTCCTTAATAAATCTTGAGCTGTTTTTGAAACCTACTTCTCAATGATGTAAGCAGTGTGGCAGCCAGACATCATTTTCTAGTCCCCTCTGAATATCTGCTTATAATGAAGCACCATTCAGGCTGGGTCTGAACTGAGCTGGCTGTCCTTCGCTTTTACCGGCCCTTGTTTTAGCAATCAAGTGGTCAAGAAACAAGTCTAGGAAAAATCTGTAACCTTTAGCTTTATTGCTATTCCAGATGCTAATTCCATAAGCATACTGCGATCTAGAGAAGTTACATGCAATGTGCCAACAAAATATTCTAAGATAAACCTCTATTTCTACTGAACTCTAGTCTTAGAAAAGGCTGACCCTTGCTGTTTGAGCTTAACAATATTACGTATTTGCATGAACACACTTTTTCTCCCCCTTAATTTGTAAAGTTAAAGAAAAGCAGTTCATCTGATAAATCAACCTACACACACTAAACAAAACCAATTATCTCTTGTAGCCTGTTACTCTCGACCTTATTTATCTGTTTATTTGCATAGCAAGTCCCCCAATCCCTAACTTTCCCACTGCACCTCAATAAAATCATTTTTATACTTGGGTTTCCCTTATTGACCACCAGCTGCTATAGATAACAATCTTGCCTTTAAAGCAGATACAGCACAAAGCTGCTTTTCAACATCTAAGAAACATCCCTAAATATCATGAAGACAACTGTGTGCAAATGAACCCCTGGAAGATTTGAATTCCTGGGTGACAGAGACAAGTTCTCCCTCACTAGATATTTATTTTGAAGGGATTTGAAAACCTGAGCTACCTTCTATGATTTTGTTCACTTTCGAGAGATAAGAGTCACGTTAATAAAATGCCAATAAATATTTTCAGCCGACCGTTGTTTTTTTTAATGAACTCATGTCTGCTCTCCTATTATTTGGAAAAAAATACGATAAAAAGGTAACAAGAATGACTAAATGAAAGGTGATTATGAAAAGGCTGCTATCACTTTTATTACAGCATTCAAAGGGACCCTTTAAAGAGTCATCACTTGATAATCATTTCTAAATATACTACTATGTACTTGGCTTTGAGGTACACCCATTGGCTAGTTGTCAAAGTGATAAGAACCTACCTCAGCACAGTTCGGAGCTCTGACCTCTCCCAAGAAAGGCATACTAAAAAATTCCCCTCTATTGCCAGAGCCTCCCAGATTTGAGGATTCTAACTTCCGTGGCAGGACCCCTTAGCACACAGAACTAGAATCCATAATCACAGGCCTAGTGGCTAATCGTAGTAATGTAAATGTGGAAATACATATGTTCATAAGTGATCAGGCCATATGCGCACAACTTTTCTGATAATCAAAAACTCATTGAGATCATTCCTTTCTATAAACAGAGCCATGCACAGATACCATGCTTTTTAAACTCTCCTAGGAAATTAACAAAAACCTGATATTACTATCATTTTCTTCCCCATAAGGTAAACAGATGGGATGGTGGAGGCTGTGCGATGTAAGAGAAAGTGCAACGGAACAGAGGTCAGAAGAGTGGGCTAGCAAGTTCTGCACGATGCAGCAAAGTGGGTGGATTGTGGGCAAATAATTCATTTAAGAGGTTCCTTTTACCACCAGAATTATTTGTTCCTACTTGCCCAAAGAACAGCCAGGCTTGAATTGTCTTCAGATTCCTGACCCAAGTCCTATGCAATCACATTGATCTTAGATAGCCACTCATCAGCTTACAATTGCCCCAATGCATGCTCATTTCCTTATATGCCAGGTATCTTTTTTTCCCAAAGGAAAATGTTTTTTTCAATTTTTCTATTATGATTTACATTCAATATTATTTTGCATTCGTTTCAGGTGTACATCATAGTGGTTAGGCAATCATATACTTTACAAAGTGGTCCCCCACCCCCACCCCAATATTTCAAGTACCATGCCAGGTGTCTTTTTCAACTCCACCCTCAGGAGGCCTCTCTCATTCTCCCTTCTGTCCAAGACAACGCTCTCCATTCATGTACCCCACTCTTAACCCACAAGGCAGGGAGGGACAGAAACTCTCCAATGTCCTGCTTTGTACCTGGATTCAAAAGCAGCATCTGCTATGTCTGTGGAACCATCTGTTGTTGCCCCCTTTGCCATGGGAAGGATGGTGCAGGCATCAGATGTGAAGTGTCACAGGTCACACAATGGCATTATCCCCTTCTTGGGGCTGACACACCCAGGCATATGCTCCAGTCACAATATCTAATGTCACTCTCCCCCATCTGAGAGTTTATTTATTTCCTCATGGAGAATGGCACTTCTAAAGTCTTACAAAGGGTCAAGTCCACTTTTTAAAAAAATCACATTTGCCTGAATATCAGCTTCTAAATTCTCTAATCCTGGGCTATGCCTAGAACTATGTCTGCCACTAACTCACTTGAGAGTTTATGAGTCATTACACTCTGAGCAACTCAGTTATTACACCTGTAAATGACCTTGCACACAAACACTCCAAAATTCTGTGAATGCAAAGTCCTCAGTGAACACAAGAGTTCCTTCAAATCTATGGTATATAAAGCCTCTTAATGCCAAGGGCAAAAGAACCTGCTGTAGACAAAAACGCTTCTATGATATGGTCTCTTTGTTGAGCAAGAATACAATTGGTTTCTTGAGGATCCAAATTAGATTAAGATCCCTAATCTTGTTAACAAATGCCCATGAGGTAATATTCCAGTGAAGAGTTGGAGACTGGATAATTCTTTGTGTGTCCTGAGCATTGTAGGATATTACACAGCATCTGAGGCTTTGTCGCACTAGATGCCAGCCCAGTTGTCAGCTGGAGTTGTTCCCTACTCCCAGTTGGGAAAACCAAAAATGTTTCCAGGCTTTGGCCAATATCCCCGTGGGGGCAAACTGCCCCCCCCCATTGAGAACCACTGCTGTAATGTATACCAGGGCTTTAAAATAAAGCACCTCATTTAGTAGTTTTGTTTGTTTGTTTCAAATGGGTGACATTTACACAGTTAATAAGTATACCAAGGCCTAACAGAGAGTCATCAGATTTATAAAGATCCCGCATTGCTCTTGGAAGATGTACAAAACCACAGTCTTCCCAAGTCATTCAGAGCATGGTCTCCCTCAAAGGCTCAAGAATTAACATACAAAGTCATCATCTCAGCTGCTCTTTAAAAGTATCACAATTTTCACAGTAACTTCTCTAGTGCACTCCAGAATCAACCACTGCCTACAGACCTCAAAATAGGGCTTTGAAGAAAATAACGAGAACCAGTGGTTGGTTTAATTACTTGGCTTTTTTTCCCTTCTCTCTCTTGTGCAAAAGCCGGCAAATAAAATGTTTCTGAAAAGATTGCTAAAGAGTTCCAACTTTGGTTGGGGTTCTTTAAGACAGGAATTAGCAAGCTCTTAGCCCCCTTTCTGGGGGTATCTCTTCCTCCCCCATTTCAAACAGGGATCCGAGACACCCCTATAGTCCCCCTATAGTCAGTCCTCAGCCCAAAGAGAACAGCAGCTGCCAGCTGCACAAAACAGATTGAAGCCAGCAAACTGACCGAAATGATGGCTACTCTTAACCAAACATCTCATCTTTCCATTTGTGAGAAAGGCTGGGATTTGCAAACCTCTGGGTCTCAGGAGGTGAAGGCTACACTAGTTGACTAAGAGCAAAAATTCAACTCCCCCTTGCTTGTAAAGGAAATGCCAGTTATAAACATTTTTGGGACTTCACAGTTTAAGTACATGTTTAAATTTCCACATTAAATATGTAAGGCAAAAAAAAAAAAAATCCCACCTTTTAAATAAGTCCAAGATATTAAAAGAGAATCATGAACAGACACAACTGTTACTTTTCAAAGAACCTTAGCTCTTTATTCAAACAAATATTTACACAATCGAGGGCAATGGTATCAGGGAGGTGGCCATTCTGTTAAAATAGTGGACAACTCTAAAGGTTTATTTATCCCAAATTCAACTACTCTGTTGCTATCCTACCAGGAACCAAGAATTCAAGCGCTCCGGGGCAAAAGTTTAACCCTCTGAAACTATGAACCTCATTTAGACCTCCCCCAGCTGAATTCAGATAATGTTTGAATCTCAGAGACATATCTCAAACGCCTACATTAAGCCAAACTAGGAAGCTCAAAGTTACAAGTCCAATGCTTGAAAATAAGTATCTATAAGTTACCCACGAACACAATGAAGGGAAATGTAGCTGACAAATATTTATACTAAAAGGACTACCTTTTTTCTGCCTCATCTCCTTGTTCCACTCCCAGCTGTGTCTGCCTTGTGACTAGCTGTGCATTCTAGAACTCTTGAGAGCTACTTCGGAGCTGCGGAGGAAAGACTTCTAGGGATGAGGGCAGGGCCAGCCCAGAGGATTTCCAGCCCCAGGCAAGTCTACCAACTTAAAAGGCTGTGGGCGCAGTTCTCTTTACGTGCAAAGGTAAAAGGGGGGGGGGGGGCATAGGAAGTAAGTTCCACTTCCGAAACTCTTTCAACGGGAAACCCCAACCCAGGAAGGGACAGCCTGTCAGCCTTTTAATTTCCTGGCGGTGGCGGGAGTTAGCCAGGTCCTGGGCGCTTTAATAAATGATGACTGCGAGAGCTAAGTTATTGAATGTACTAGCTAACCTTTACGCAGCGCCTCCGCCGTGCCCCGCACGGGTGAAACAGGGGTTCAAAAATTCCCCATCACGTCCAGCCGCTAAGTTTAGGGGAGAGGAGAACACCATACCATAAACTTTTGGGGGGAAATCAATGGCCAAATCAGAATCTGAGGCTCTGGGCGGTTCAACCTCGCGAGCCCCACTCTGGAAACAAAGTGGAACCAGAAGCGCAGCTAGCTAGATATTTGGGGGTGGGGGGAGTCTTCTCTGAATCTCGCGCCCCACACCATCCAGCAGCGGACTTTCTCCTTCCTCTGCCCACAGCGACAAAGCAACCAAATCCCGAAGACCCCATCCCTCTCTCCTTGGGTATCCCAGAGTTCTCGGCAAAAGTTGCCTCAGATGCCCCCCAATCCCGCCTGTTCCCTATAATCGCTCTGTGAGCGTCTCCTCTACCCCGACAGTCCCTTCCCAGGATCCTCGCAACCGGAGGTCCACCCGTCCCCTGGGGTTCGGGGACCCCCAAAGCCCGGGCGCCGCTAACCCCCAGCCTGGGCTTTTGTCCCTACAGCCTGCAAGAGAAGCAAAGAAACTGCGTCCCCGGAGCCCACTCACCGCCTCATCTTTCCTCCGAGCCGCCTCTCTCCACGGGCCCGCCACCCGCTCGCCTGGCCCCAGCTCCCGCCCTCCCTCCCTCCCACCCCGCGGCCCTGGGCTCCGGCCCCGCCGCAGCTCCAGCAGCAGCCGTCCGTCTGCTCCGAACTTGCGGAGCGCAGTCAGTGCGCCCCTCCCGGCCCGGGCGGCCACTGCCTCCTCTCCTCCCCCAACCCTCGGCGCAACCGGCTGCGACCAACTCCGAGGCGGGGGAGGCAACGCCCCAGGGGAGCAACCGGGACTCGCGGAGCCAGCGCCTCCCCCTTGTCCCTGCGGACCAACGCCCCCTCCTCACCTGGTGCGTGAGCGCAGCAGGCTGCGGGCGCCCTGGGAGGGAAGCCGCGCTCAGTGCACCCAGCCACTCGGTGCGGTCCCCCTCGAGCCGGGGTGGTGGGCTCCGTGCCGCTCGTCCGTGCCCCCGGCCCCTTCGTAACCACCGCTGTGGCTCCGGAGGAACTTGGAGCAATGAAGCCCCTGGGCAGTTTGCATTGGGGCTCTACTGCTGCTGGGGGGGCCTGGCTGTGCGCCCCATCAACAGGCTTCAGAAAACCGCGCTACAAGAGCGCAGTAGACTTTTGTGGCAGGCTTTTTTTTTTTTTTTCTTTAATGAACAGGGAGAAGGGAGGGAGGGTATTCATCCTTGGGTGCTGATTTCCTCACCCTACGGTGAGGTTTCTACTGGGAAACTCCAGGTGGCCACACCTCCTCCCGACAGTTCGACAGTTCGCCGCGGGCAGGTACCTGATGCGTCAGAAAAACAGCTTTGCCAAATTGTTGGGGAAATGCCTCAGCTAAGGGCTGAGGATTTTAAAATGTATGCAAATTTCCTTTCAGTTATTTCTCTTGAAGGTTTCTGTATTTTCCAACGTATTTTTCGGAATTGCTGTAACCAATGAAAACAACGTTGATGTGGAGGTCCTCCAATGGGTTCTTCTGAGGAAGGCAACCGATTGGACCCTGGGTGGCCCTCAGACCATGGTAGGCGGGAATGTGAACCTTTGCCAAGTTCTGAGCAAGTCTCTGGGGTTACAAAGATAAAGGCCATCCGTCCTCGCGAGGAACTCAAAACAGCAAGAAAGTACAGTGCCCTGGCCAGGTGGCTCAGTTAGTTAGAGCTTCCTCCCGTCTTACACCAAAAGGTTGCCGGTTTGGTTGGATTCTGGTCAGGGCACATACCTAGGTTACGGGTTGATCCCCAGCCAGGTGTGTAAGGGAGGCAACCCATTTCTCTCTCTCTCTCTCTCTCTCTCTCTCTCTCTCTCTCTCTAGTCAATAAACATATCCTCGGGTGACAATTTTAAAAGAGAGCGAGCACAATGCAGTGCACACTAACTCATGATCAGTGTAGCTTTGGCAGGTTGTTCGAGCTCCCACAATTTCTTCACCTGTAGTGTAGTAGTGATCCGGATGCCGCAGGCTGGTTAATAAGCTTACAGATAATGTATGCAACATACCTGTAGGCACTCAATAAATACCTTATTTAATGCACTTTTCATTTGTGCAAGTAAAACTCTGACTTCTGATTTTGGGGAGAGGTTCACCTATAATCAGTTTGGTACTTTATAGGTCTTTCCCCCTTGTCCTGATTCTTTGGCCCACAGAAACGTTTATACAGGGATCATTCTAACACTCAAGTGCTCTAGCATTCTCTCTTCTCTCCATACCATCAGTTTCCCTGTTTATTGGATCATCACCACCATCATAAAATCAGGTTATTTTTCTCATCTTAAACACAAAAAACTCTCTCAATCCCACTCCCCCCTCCAAGCACTTGCCTCTCCCCCTTTTTCTGCTCATCCACAGCAAAACTTCTTTGAAAAGCTGCCTCCAAGTTCTCTCTTTGCATTTACTGCAATCAGGCTTTTGCTTCTACTGTGTCCCTAGAATTCATCTTATGGAGATCAAACTACTCAGTCTGAAGGTTTCTCAGCCCTCATCTCATTTGAACTATAAGTAGCAAGGAACACTCTTTTCCTAAAAACAATTTTATTTGACTTCCATGACACCACATTTTCATGGTTTTTGTCCAATCCCTCTGTGTCCTTTGCTGGACACTTCTCTTCTCCCAGACTCTGAGAAGAGGGAGTACCCAAAGTTCAGACATTGGACCTCGCCTTGCTATCTACACTCACTCCCTTAGTGATCTCATCTTGTGTCATGGCACTAAATACCATCTATGTGATGACTCTCAGATTTTACCTCCAGCCTGGTCATCTCTCCTGACCTGTAGGCTCCAGGCAGCTGCCCACTTGGATGTCTACTAGGCTAATCCCACTTAACATTTTCAACACTGATATCCTGAAAGTCCTCCTTCCATCCCCCAACTGCCCTCTCATAACTTAAGTCTTTTTCTTATCCAGCCCCAAACCTTGGTGTCCTCCTGGACTTTTCTATTTCTCTTACATTTCAAATCCAATCCCTCAGAAAATCCTTTTGGCTCTTAAAATGTTGTAAATTCAAAATTTAACCACTTATCACCTCCACTTTTATTACCGCCCAGATCTAATTTATCACTGCCTCTTGACTCTGATGACCCTTGCTCTGTTAATATGCAATTTTGCCCCCCATGGACACAGCAGCCAGAGAGGTCCTTTTTAAAACATTCAAGGCATCACATTACTCCCCTGCTCAAAACCTTGCAGTGGTCCCCATCTCAATCAGAGCAAAAGCCAAAGTGCATAGAAAGGCTCAGAAGGACAATACATGATCTGTCATTCTCTTACCTCAGCTCTGGTTTCTCTCACTTCACTCTCTTAGCTCCAGGCACTTTTCCAAATATATTCCTGTATTATTTAGTTGTATCCTTATAGCAACCCTATGAGGTAAGTGCTGTTATGATCCCCATTTTATAAGTAAAAACGAGGCACAGAGAAGTCAATGATCACTCAGCTAATAAATTGGTAGGGACAGAATGCTCTTGAATGCTCTCCTCCGCCGCTTCTTTAAGTAGGAATGATATCAGAGAAAATTTCTGTATAATAAATAATTTATAATCACTAGACAAAAAAATGATCTTCATTGGCCTCCTCTTACTGCCCTTAAGAAAAAATCTGTTGACATCTCTGTCTCTTGTACTGCAGCCAAGTTCCTTGAAAGCTAGGTGAGCATTTTTTCATATTTGTGTAAACCATACTCCAAGACTTGATAGATACATGGAAAGGGCTCAAAGAGTATTGATGTAATGTAACTTTTTTAAAATGACTAAATCCAGTGAACCATCTCACTTCTGATGAGTTAATATGGTTTTCATAATGTCATGGTGACCTAAAGATGAAATCAACAAGGTGCAAATGTTAAATTAAATGTGAAGTGCAGACCCCGACATCTTAAAATGTATAGAAGACACTCAAAATTTAACACCTATTACTATTGTAATAATCATTATCACCAGACACTCCTTTAGTTGTGGCATTAAAATTTTTTCATATATTTTTATTGATTTTTTTTTTAGAGAGAGAGAAAGGGAGAGGGAAAGAGAGAAAGAGAAACATTGATGTGAGAGGGAAACATTGATCAGGTGCCTCCCACATGCCCCTACTATCCCTCCTATTATCCCCCCTACCATCGAGCTGCAACCCAGGCATGTGACCTGACCGGGAATCTGGGAATGGAACCAGCAACCTTTCTGTGCATGGGACAACGCCCAAGCAACTGAGCCACACTGGCCAGGGCTTAGTTGTGACATTTTAAAAAACAGAAAGAAAAAAGAAATGAGCTCTTTCCTTCTACATTTTCCATTTCCTGGGTTCTTTAAAACACAGTCCCCTATTAAATCACAGACCAGAGCCACACCTCCCTTCCTCTGCCATTTCCTCTTGTCCACTTGGGGATATTGTGCAGTAAACCACACAGCAGACAGTGCTTTCCTGTTCCTTTCTCCAGGATCTGTAATGGTTACAGTACCTGACCTCACTGTTCTGTATCCTTCATCCTCTCAGTTGGGGAAAGGTGAAATGCTGCGCACAGTGATATATGAATTATTTATGAATTATTTCATTTGGAATTAATTTTGCTATTATACCCTTTCATTAGCCAAGACTGGTTGGACTTGATTAACTTTTATGTCCTGACTCTACATTTTTTCCTGTGTTTGCAGTCCTAGCAGAGAATCAAGCAGTTTTTATTTACAGAGTGTACCAAAAAGATAGATCATGATTTTGGAGTCAGGCAGATCTGGATTTAAACCCTGACTCAGTCCCTTTACTAGCCAAGTAATTTGAATGTTATTTATATTCACTGAGAAATAAACTTCTATTTTGAAAAATAGCATCAAACTCATATTTTTATGAATTAATTTCATAATACAGGCACTGAGCTTTGTACAGGGGCTAGATAACACTGGGAGCACTCCAAGTGTAGTATCTTCCTTTTTTTTTAATTAAAAAAATAAATATGGCTTATATTTAAGGTATAAAACATGATGATTTGATGATGGACATACATATAGTGAGTGAAATGATTACAGTCAAACTAATTAACATATCTTCTCAATGATTACCTTTGTGTGTGCATGTGTGTGTGTGATGAAAACACCTGAAATCTACTCTCTTATCCAACTTCCAATATTCATTACAGTACTATTAACTATAGTCATCATGCTGTACATTAGATATCTAGACTTATCCTACCTAACTGCAACTTTGTACCCTTTGACCAACACCTCCCCGTTTCCCTCACCTCCCTGCATCAGCTAATCAACTTTCTACTCTCTGCTTCCATGTATTTACTTTTTTAAAGATTCCACATAGAAGTGAGATCATGCAGGTTTTTTTTTTTGTTGTTGTTGTGCTGCATCTGACTTATTTCACTAGACATTGTGTCCTCGTCAGAAGAGTAATTTCCAACCACACTTGCCCTTTTCCTGTGGAACTGTTATCAAAGACATCAACTGTTGTGTTATACTGCCCTGAAGTTGAGTTCCTCATCATCAATTCTTTTTGAATTTAGTATTAGGATAAATTTCTTCCCTCTTACAAAATCAGTGTACTTTAATTAATTAGAAAAGGTATCTTCATCTATTTTCATGCTAGATTTGCAGTCATTGTTAAGGAGAACTATGTAAAACAATGTTTTCCTTTGTATTCTGGTTGCCAGGAAACTCAGCATCAAGTTTACTGTTAAATAATTGTACTATGGTAATAAAGATTTTGCTTTCTCCTTCTTTTTTGTTTATGTCATCTATATATTTTTATTCCAATAATCATATTAGATATTTGAATTCTCTATGTTCTCAAATATATATTTAAAAATATGAAGTATAAATAACACATTAGCTCTTCAAATTAACACCAGAAAATTAACCAAATTTAAGTGAAAATTTATCCCTATATGCTGATTTATGTCCAAAATATTAAGAGATTGGTCCTCTAATTATGAGAATAATCTAAATACATTTGGAACATCTGATTAATTTCTGCATCAAAATGCAGGGCCTCCAATCTTTTCTGTTAGTTTGTATTGGAATCAGGCAGGAAAAGGATTCAGGGTGTGTGTGTGTGCGTGTGTGTGTGTGTGTGTGTCCCTTTTAGATTAACCTATCCGGCTGTGTTTGGCCTATTTTTCTAAACATTGAGGACCCTGAATCGGTCTACTTTTCCTGCATGGCAGACTTAAAACAAGTTTTCTTTGTAGCTTATCTGCTCATCACAGAAACAGTACTCTATCAGTAGTACTCCTTGATATTGGAAGAAACTCAGCTTCTCTTTGTTGCTTTTCAATTTTTCCTTTCATCTGACTCTCACCATCCCTCCAGTTATTTCATACCTTGATTTCAAATTCTCCTTTAATACAATATACATATATTTTCTGAGCCACCCTGGGCAGGGATAAGTGTTCTACTGGACGTGTCAGATATAAGCAGACCTCACTGCACTACAGACTTCTGACAACTCAGAGCAGGGAGCAGAATTCAGAACGTGAGGAATGCTAACCGCAAAGGCAAATTTACTGAGCATCTCCTCTGTTCCACATGGTGTGCCTAGATGGGTGGGAGATGGAGATCAAATAAGACATTAGTTATGTGTCTCTAATAAGGAATTTACTGCCTGGTGTATAACTGTAATGTGATAATGTAATATAAAAATACTGTAAAAAAAAAAATAAAAGTATCTGCCCAATGAGTCTATCAGGGAAACATATGCGACCTTCATATTGAAAGACAGGACCTCTAGGCAGAGATAACATGGACCAGGCAGCGGCACAGTGAAGCCACGGCCGGTTAGGGAGGCGGTGAGTAAAGCAGCCGGCCTGAGTCTATAGTGCTTGCAGGGGTGCATGGGAGATAAGACCCAGGGAGTCAGGGCCAGATTTGGGGGGAGGGGAGAAGTGTGGCTTTGAATTTAAGATTTCATGTCTAATACCGTTTAATTATGTCATTTCCTTGCTCTACACTTGCACTGGCTCCCCTTTGCTTGACTAATGCAGGAAGAGCCAGCGGCTATGTAGGAAGTGGAAACTGATTATACTGGGCTAGGAAGAAAGAGAAAGACGAACTCCAGCCACAGAATTTAAAGACTCCAATAAAGCAGCATGGATTCTGTTTCCTAATATGTTAAACAAAGGTATCCATCCAAGTCAAGATGCTCAACTGAATATTCATTAGGTCCCAGTTAAGATCCTGAATCTCTCTGCCCACTCTTAACTGCTATCCTTTTAAAAAATCTTATGATGACTTTATAGTCATAGATCTTAAGCTTCTTATTGAAATAATCATGAAACAGGTACCGTTTGGCTGTTGGGTCAAATGTTGGACTGGAAATTGAGTGACTTAAAATTCCAACGTGCTGGCTGTGTCACCAGGGGCTTGGGGCTACATGCTCGACCCCTTTGATGTTTTACATTATGGGGATATTAACTGCATTGTTTCTCTCAGGGGAGTTGTTAAGATAGCTAATAAAAACATTATTATATAGCACCCAGCTCTAACTAGAGATTTATCAGAGCTCACAAAGTTCTAGGTGATTGTTTGAAGCACTTGTTTCTGAGATACAGAGAGTAGTGTTTATAATTAGTACAGTTCTTTCAGACTCATTGGAATTTCTGGCCATTCTCAGGAACCAGGAGAGTTTCTGTGAGTTACAAATATGCCTAAAAAAGAAATTTATTTACTGTGTTTCTCCAATAGGAAGAAAAAGAAAGTCTATTCCAAAAGTCCTTCTCTCGTTCATTTCAATAGGTTGCTGCCCAAGGTATTAGTATTATATTTATAGGATTGACCTAAGAACTTCTAGAACTTCAACATGGGTAGATGGATATACTATACCTTTAACGTTAATATGAAAGTCAGTGTTATAAAAGGTTTAGCAACCTAACAATGCACAAGAGGGAAGTTACATATATTGAATGATTTTTTTAGACATGAAGGCAAATATGGATATGGTTAAAGGGTGTATTTCTCTCCCATTCCCTGATGCCTGCTAGCAAAGCCTTCTGTGGCTCTCCCTCTATTTCCTCTCCAAAAAGCCCAGGTGAGGTCTGAGGACCCCCAACAACTGGAGTGCTAGGGTGGGGGTGAGTGATCACCTCATGGCTTTTCATACCTTATACCTCCAGTCTGTTGAGCATTGCTGGACAGTGCAATCAAGACAAGCCCTGATATAGTTGATTATTTTCCTGTCGTACAAGCTTGTTTTGTCCCTCATCCTATCTGGTTCCTGAAGTTTATCAAAATGACCACCCAGGTGGAAATTTTCTTACACAGGTAATTTTAAAGGCTCCAAATGGGTGGAGGGAGAACATTACCCCTAATGAATAATTCAGTGGTAATTTGTCATCCAAAGACAGTTTTATCACTATGGGCTATTAGCATTTTATGTTAAATTCTCTATGACTTTGTAAATAGTGAAATGTTTTGATCCTATTGAAAATATCAATCCTCTATTTTCCATTCCTACTGCCACAATCCTCAGTGTAACAAAGGAGAGTTAAGGGGTGCAGGTGGGAGAAGGTGGTGATTTCATATTGTGTACCTTCACAGGGATGTCTCCTGGGCACTGCAGACCAAACATGTCCAAATCATTATCACCTTCCCTGACTGGCACCTTTAACCCTCTTTCTTTGTTATATTCTATAACTAAATAAAGGTCACCCCTTTTATTTAATCATCCAACCCTCCAATTTGGAAAAGGTCCTAAGTCTCTTATTTTTTCTCCACCTCTATTACTTTCTTTATTTTTAGAGAGAGGAAAGGAGAGGGAAAGAGAGAGAAAAGTCAATGAGAGAGAACATCGACTGGCTGCCTCCTGCATGCCCCACACTGGGGATTGGGCCCACAACCTGGGCATGTGCCCTGACCGGGAATCAAACCGGCAACCTCTTGGTGCATGGGTCGATGCTCAACCACTGAGCCACACTGGCCAGGCTCTCCACCTCTATTACTAATCCAGCACCGAACCATATCATTTTTACCTCTTAAATACATGTCAATAGTACTCTTTTCTCCATCCCTTTTGCCTTCGTTTATCACCTGGTAGTATTCTTAACTCCCACTCCTGGAGAGTATCAGGAACAAGCCCAGGTGTTGGGGGCGTAGGCCTGGGGCTGGAGGAGCGTTGGGTGTGTGGTAGACAAGGCTCACCTAAGGCAATGGAAGATTAAAGGGAAAACTAAGATGCACATTTTCAAGAAAGAGGGCCAAGAAATATCAAGTCCAAGACCCTGCGTATTTGGCCCAGAGAAGCAATAGTGTATAGGGCGGATGCTGAGTGGTTACTCTGTGTTTGAAGTTTGTACTCACGGTAGGAATGTCACGGCTGGCACAGCAGTAGGCAGACACTGGAATTATAAAGCTTCTAAATTAAGTCTATGTCTTCATAGCACTAATTAAGTCTTGTAATTATTATATTTGTCTTTTTTTTTCATCTCCCCACTAAATTCTAAGCTTTGTGAGGCCAGGGATCATTATATCTCCAGAGCCTCCCTCAGTACTTCATACATGACAGACACTATGAAATACTTTTTGAATTTGAACTGGTCTTGAATACTGAAAATTTAATGTTATCATTTCAGTCTTAAGAATTATTCAGCGACTCCTCCATGCCTTTAGGATAAGATAAATCCAGAATCCTCAGTTTCATATTAACACATAAACAAAAAGATGTCATTTGGTTTCTCTGGGTTCTGTTTCCACCTAGTGGCTTACCATTTCCTCTCTCTTTCCAGCAAGGAGGGGAAGTGTCAATCATAATCACTTCTTGCAGTTATTCCCATTTATCATGTTCATTCACCTCTTCCCTCATAACCAGCAACATTCAGTTCAGGAATCATGCTCTCCAGAAAGCTTTTTCCAACTCCACCCCCTGTCTTGGTAGGTGCCAATGTGCTTCATATTATTAAATTGCAAATGTTTCTGTTTTATCTTCCAACTCTGCTCAAGACATAAACTCCCTAAGGTAAGAGGGCTGTGACGTTTAATCTTGTGTCAACTTGGCTAGGCTATGGTGCCCAGTTGTTTGGTCAAACACCAGTCTAGATGTTGCTGTGAAGATATCTTTTAGCTGTGATTAACATTTAAATCAGTAGATTTTGAGAAAAGCAAATTACCTTCTATCATGTGAGTGGTCCTCATCCAATAGTGAGACCTTAAGAGCAAAGACTGAGGTTTCACAAAGAAGGAATTCTTCTCAGGAGTGCAACTTAGAAAAGCTATTTGAATTTCCAGTCTGCTGCCCCGCAGAATCCATATTCAAGACCATAGCATTGACCCTTACCTGAATTTCCAGCCTGCAGGCTTATCCTACAGATTTCAGACTTCCCAGCCCCTACAACCATATGAGACAATGGTTCAATGCTTTAGAATAAATCTGCATCTCTCTCTCCAGGGTGGGGCAAAAGTAGGTTTACAGTTGTGAGTGCATGAAACAGTTTATTCTTGTATTATTATTTATTAATTATTTTTGCCCCATTGCACACATGTACGTGTGTGTGTGTGTGTGTGTGTGTGTGTATTCTATTGATTCTGTTTCTCTGGAGAACCCTTACTAATACTAATGCAGGAGATTTCAATTCTAACTTCTGTGTCTAGAACTTAGCACAATGATTAAATGAAAACTTTAATGTAGCTTGAAATCATTCTCCCTTAATAAAGAGAACTTTACAGTGCAGAGACAATCAGCTGGTTTCAGGGAAATACTAATGAGGTTACCTGACACCAGGTTCCCAGCATATCCCCGAGCTCCTCCTCCCCTGTCCCCTGTTACTTGACCATCTGAGGCATAATAAAAAATAATGAGGAAAATATAAATTTATGAGCCTATTTATCCAGTTTTGAGTACTGGGAACACATTGTAAAGACTCAGCCAGCACCACAGCCCTATGAATGGGAGTGACTGGGTTGCAGCCTTGTCCATTCTAGAAGGAGAGAGCAGAATCTGCTTTTCTTTTAGAGAGCCTAAAACCATGATGCCTTTCTCTGTTTGTCCCATACACCCCTTATTGTGTGAGCTTTGATTTTTGTATGACTGACGAGTCACTGGAAAAGACCTCACCATGCCAGCTGCTTTGGCCTGCCTGCCACTCGGCATCGGGTTCAAACTCAACACGTCCTCAGTGAGGTAAGTAAGCCCATGACCAAAGCTCTAGGCAAGAGTCTCCAGCCTTAGACTATCTTCCTGCTGCTTGCTTGACTCCTGGGTTTATGCTAAACAATGCTCAGTCATTCCATATGTATAATAGAGAGTAGGTACTCATAAGCATTTACTGAAAATCTCTGAGCATGAGGTGCACACCCAGAGAGTTCTCACCTAAGTGTTGCACATCACTAGCTCCATCCTCCTGGGGCTCCTCTTTCTGGGTATTATCCTCCTCCATCAGGATCTTCTGCTGAATCTCAAAGGAGAAAGTGGGATGGATGCCAGCCTGTACACAGCAAGAAAAGAGAAGTATCATGATTGGGAAACTGAAAGCTGAGGTGAGCTCTGGAAACTGACCATCAACAGACTTAACATCTAGGGAACACTAATTGCTTTGAACTTGAAAAACAGACATCCTGGATCATCCTATAATCCCACTGCTGACTAGCCTTTAGAATGACAAAACTTAAAACACCATCATCACCAATCTTCACCAGTGAAAGCACACTTTTGGCTAGAATAATTACAGATTGAAAAAACATACCAGGAAACAATAGCGGGCAACACTTAAACAGTAGGAAGAATCGGTTTCTCAGAATAGTTGTTTCTACTTGGGGTTTGTTGTTGCTTATTTTCTATTTTTTCATCCCATGCTTATTATTTACCAGCTATCCTATTAGGTACTTAGTCTTTATTATTTCCTTTAATTTTTACAAAATTTCATATTATAGAAAAGGAAGCCAATATCTTTGTTCTTAAGAGCTCTCCAAGGAACTCTGGACTTTAAGTCAGGCTTCTCACAGCTCTTATATCCAGTTTTGGTTTTTTTCTGCAGACTCAGGGAAGCCCTCAGAGGTAATGTGCCCTTGCTATCATGTAAGGGCTCCTATTTGCTGTGCTTCCGCTATGCATTTGATTTTCACAATACCTCTAAGAATAAATACTATTATTCCCATTTTACCAATGAGAAACCTCAGGTCCAGGAAGAATAAATGAGTTATCAAAAGTCACATAATCAGTATGTATGGTACTGTAAAATAACAACTCCCATTCCCTATTCAATTTTTTTAAATGTGTTTTTATTTATTTTTAGAGAGAGAGGAAAGGGGACAGAAAGATAGAAACATCGATGTGAGTGAGATACATCTATCGGCTGCCTCCTGCATGGCCCCCACCGGGGATCAAGCCCGAAACCTGGGCATGTGCTCTGACTAGAATCCAACCGGGACTGCTCAGTCCATGGGCGATGCTCAATCCTCTGAGCCACACTGGCCGGGCCCCTATTAAAATTTTAAATTGCTCTTGATATAGTAAGGAGGATGGATTTTAATGGTGGCAGAACTAGAGGCACAAAGACCAGTTAGGGGTCTATACAATATTTCAGGGGAGAGATACGAAGAAATTAATCTAAATCATTTGTTTAAGATAATAAGGTTCAGGCTGTGATACATATAGGAGGTAAAAGTCATCAGGCCAAGATGATTTATTGCGGCTGGGAGGTGGGTGTGGGGAGAGTCTGGGGTGAATCTGGGTAAATAGTAGCTGATGGTGCTACATCTAAGAATGAAATAGAGAGTACAGCAAATGTGGGATTAGAAGGGGAATTCAATTTTGGACATGTTGAGTTGGAATACATCTGCAGAATACCAAGTAAAGTGCAGATCAGAAATCACAGCTGGAGATGTATATTTGGAAGATGAAGATATTGAGAAGTTTTGCTTTTCCTCAAATGATGAGAGACAGTGAGCTAACTGGCTCATAGTCTGAAGGGAGAGAGGGAAATGGTAAAGATCTAGGAGAAAGGAGGACCAAGTAATGGAGGAAGGTCCTGAGAGAAGAAAGAGAGCATAGGGTCAAGAACCCAGTTGGAGGGTTGGCCTTGACCAGGTGAAGTGCTCCTTCACTACAAGAGAATAGATTGAGGAAAGGAGATGAGAGTAGATGCCCATGTAGATCAATAGCTGTGTGGTAGGAAAGGTTGAGAGTAGAGGAATTTCATACCAAGGGCCTTACTTTTGTCAGTGAAATACAAGGCCAACTCTTCCATTGGAAGTACCAACTTGAAGATTATTTTAGAAGAAAATGTTGAAATATAGACTTCCATCGTTATATTAAATAGGGGCTTGAAAGACTTTTGTGCTGCAAATAATACCATCAAGAAATTGTAAAGACAATCCACAGAATGCGAGAAAATATTTGCAAATCACATATCTGATAAGGGACTTGTATCTAAACTATAAAAAGAACACTTAAAACTGAAAATGCGGCTTCTCTGGAGTGGTGGTGCAACTGTTTCCTCTGGATGTACAACATATTGAGAAGAAGAATGTCAGGAGCTAAAGGTTTTATTTAAACCTGTGGTTGCTGCTCAGAAAATAAAGACAAACTTAGTGATTTACATGTTCTTCATGCAGGAGCAATGTACTAAAGAAGAGAACTCTCTGTATTGTGACTTTGGTGAAGGCTGAGAAAATTGAAACAAATTTGCAGATGATACACAACTTCTAAAAATCCAAGATGGTGGAGTAGGTGGAAGTTGTACTCACCTCCTCCCATGACCACATCAAAATTACAACTAAATTATAGAAAAATGAACTTGGATAACCATCTGAAGACTAGCTGAACCCAATTCCTATAACTAAGGATATACAGAAGAAGCAACAACAAAACTGGTAGGAGGGGAAGAGATGTGAAACTAGCTGTCTCTGCACCCACATGCCACAGTTGAGAATCTGGAGGGATACCTCAGCTACAGAGGAGCAACAGGTCTCAACTCCAAGCTGGGCTCCCCAGCCTAGAGTACCAGTGCCAGAAAGAGGGGCCCACATAACATCTTACTGTGGGTAAGAGGGGAGGCTGCCCAAAACCCAGGTATTCACTTAAGGGGACTACACACAAAATCTCACTAGCAGGCACTCATCCAGGGCATAGGGAAGGCAGATCAGAAGGTGCCAGAATCACACAGAGGGAGACTGAGTTGTGTGGCTTTAGGGTGAAGGCTATTTTTTCCAAACACCTAACAGGCACCACTGATCCTGTGTGGGGCCCTCCTCCCACATGACATTAACCTTGGGAACTATACTAGCCCCACCCTACCCAGCTTTCCCATATGTGAGTTTTACTGGCAATAACCAGTTCGCACCATTGCAGCCTTTCTAAAACACTCTTGGGGAATTCCAGGTGGGCTCAGGGTGGTGCTGGAGACACACAGGGAGAGGCTGAATTCTGTGGTTATGGGGTGAGGACCATCTTCTTGCATGCACTATGGGCACCGCTGTTCCTGTGCAGAGCTCTCCCTCCACATGGCCAAAGCATAATCTTCTCTAGCCTGATGGACTCTACTGGCTCTACCCTGATGACTCCCAGACACCCTGACCCAACACAAAGGTCTGAAGGCCACAGGTGGGTGGCAGATGGCCTCAGTATACCCTGAGACATTTGCTGAGTGGCTTCAGACCAGTACTGGAGCCGAGTTTCAATCTGTATTAAACTGGTGAACACCACTTGCCCTTACCTAGTGACTCTTAGAGAGACTAACTCATGCAACTTGTGTACCACCTGAGGATGATTCAGTGGCTGCACCTAACAGGCAGGCAGAAGATGGTAGTGGGTCTCAGGGTGCCTTGAACTTTTTGCTGATCTGCTCCAGGTCAGTACTTGTGGCAGGTGGCCTTGGTACACAGTTTGACCACTTCAACACACACCTAGGCCCAGCACAGGCAGCTACCAAATGTGAATCGCTTGTGGCTCCTAACAGGTAACCCAGGATCAGGAAGTGTCTGACATTGATCTGTATCAGAGTCCCTCTCAACAGATCCCAGAACCAACACACCTAGCGGCTGGCTTCTGATCACATCTGAGCATGACCTGATTGGTTCCACAAGAAGAATATCCAAAGGGAGGCTTTGGAAGGCACCAGACCCTGCTGGGGCAAAATCTATTTTAAGGGGTCATGACCAACACATACACTGTGGTAATGGCTAATCCTCACACCCAGACGGTCTGAGAGTCAATCCCATCCATGGATATACCAACAGCAATTAAAACTCACTTTCAACAGGAGGGTTCACATGATCCTCAGAAGGGACACTCCCAGAGTGCCCAACTCAGGTAAATAAGGAGAATGTACCAGTGGACCCCACAGGACACATATTACATAAGGCCACCCTACCAAGACTGGGAGACATAGCAGATCTACATGATACACAGAAACAAACACAGAGAGGCAGACAAAATGAGGAGACAAAAAAAAACATGCCCCAAATGAAAAAACAGGACAAATTACCATAAAAATAACTAAATGACATGGAGGCAAGCAATCAACCAGATATAAAGTTCAAAACAATGGTGGTAAGGATGCTCAAGGAACTTAGTGAGAACTTCAGCAGCATAAAAATGGACATAGAAACCATAAATAAGAATGTGTCAGACATAATGAATACAATAATAAAATGAAGAATACACTAGAAAGGATCAACAGCAGATTGCAGATTAGATGAAGAAGAGAATCAAATCAGTGATTTGGAAGACAAGTGAGCAGAAAACATCTAATCATAACAGCAAAAAGAAAAAAGAAAAAAAGATGAGGATAGTTTAAGGTACCTCTGGGACAACATCAAGTGTAACAACATAACATCATATGGGTACCAGAGGAGAAGAGAGAGAGAATAAGGAACTGAGAACCTATTTGAAGAAATAATGACTGAAAACTTTCTTAACCTGATGAAGGAAAATTACATACAAGTCCAGGAAGCACAGAGAGTTCCAAACAAGATGAACCCGAAGAGACCTACACCAAGATACATCATAATTAAAATGACAAATGTTAAAGACCAAGAGAGAATCTTAAAAGCAGCAAGAGAAAAACAGTTAGTTACCTAAAAGAAAGCTCCTATAAAACTTCCAGCTGATTTCTCAACTGAAACTTTGCAGGCCAGAAAGGATTGGCACAAAATATTCAAAGTAATGAAAAATGAGGATCTACAACCAAGACTACTATACCCAGCAAAACTATCATTTAAAATTAAAGGACAAATAAAAATCTTCCCAGATAGGAAAAAGCTAAATGAGTTCATCACCACCCTACCAATATTATAAGAAATGTTAAAAATAATTTCTTTAAGAAGAAGAAAGAAAAAGAAGAGAAACTTAAAGAAGAATAATAAATGGCAATAACTATGTACCTATCAATAATCACTTTAATTATAAATGGATTAAATGCTCCGATCAAAAAATATAAGGGGTAGCTGAATGAATAAGGAAACAAGACTCATATATATGCAGTCTACAAGAGATGCACTTCAAATCAAAAGACACACACAGACTGAAAGTAAAGGGATAGAAAAAGATATTTTATGCAAATAGAAACAAAAAAAGCTGGGTTAGCAATACTTATCAGACAAAAATAGATTTTAAAAAGGCTATAATAAGAGACAAACAAGGATATTATATAGTGATAAAGGGATAAATCCAACAAGAAGTTATATCCCATGTAAACATTTATGCAATCAACATAGGAACACCTAATATATAAAGCAAATCAGGAAGGACAAAAAGGGAGAGATCAACAGTAATACAGTCATAATAGGGGATTTTAATACCATATTGATATCAATGGATAGATTTTTCCAGACAGAAAATCAACAAGGAAACAGTGGTCTTAAATGATGCATTGGACCAGATGGATTCAATAGATATCTGCAGAGAATTTCACCCCAAAGCAGCAGAATATACATTATTTTCACCTGCACATGCAACATTATTCAGAATAAACCACATGTTAGGCCACAAAACAAGCCTCAATAAATTTAAGAAGATTTAAATGACATCAAGCATCTTCTTCTATCACAATGGTATGAAACTGGTAATCCATTACAATAAGAAAACTAAAAAACACACAAACACATGGGGGCTAATTAACATGTTACCAAACAATGAATGGGTTAACAATGAATTCAAGGGAAAAAATTTAAAAGATACCTTAAGAAAAATGAAAATGAAAACACAACAACCCCAAATCTATGGGACACATCGAAAGCAGTCCACAGAAGGAAAGTCATAGCAATACAGCTCTACTTCAAGAAGCCAGAAAAATTTCAAATAAACAATCTTACTTTAGAGATTCCAAAATGACGGTGGAGTGAATGGAAGCTACACAGACCATCTCCCAGGACCAAACTGGAATTACAACTAAAATAAAGACAAATCATCAGGAAAAAGCAACAGAAAAGCAGCTGGAGAGGATTTTTATAACCAGGGACAGGAAAAAAGGACACTGAATCGAGCCTGGTAGATTAGCAGAGGTGCAAGAGGGCGGGCTGGGAGCCTACAGACAGCAGCTGTTTTGGCTGTGAGCAGCTCCCTCAGGGTTAAAATCCAAAGCCGGCTCCACAGCACAGAGGGCCGGGACAGAGCACTAAATTAGCTACAGCCACTCACCTTGGGCTCGGGCACAGGGAAGGCGGACTGGTTTGGAACTGTGTGGAGAGACTTGGGCTTTGGAGGGCACTGGGAGTTTTTTGCTGAATCACTGTCTCACAGGACAGTAGACATATTACTCAAAGAGCCCCTTCCCAGAGCCTGAGGGAGAAGCAACAGCCCCTCCCTCAGAAATTTAACACCACCCAGCTGGGCCAGAGAAATGCAAATTGAGGCTCATTAACAGCCAGCATCTGCCCTACCCTCTGAAAATCCTCTTATCCTGAACACCTGAGAAAGTTTTTCATTCAGTTGAGGGCTGCAACCCAAGGCTCATCAAGTAACTGAGACTAATAGCCTCCAGGCAAAAAGCTAGAGGATAACTGAACCTTTCCTAGGCTTGCAAATCTACCCAGGGAAGTAAGACTTGACAGTGGTGTTTAACGTGGGTCCTCCCACACTCATTCAAACCCAGTAGAGGGGGCCACAAACAGCAGAACACCAACATCCACAGGGAAAATGTGGCATGCTCTAAAATCCACTGAGATAGTCAAAATGGTGAAACAAAGAAACAAATCCCAAATGAAAGAACAAGAGAACTCTACTGAAGATGAGATAAATGAAATGCAGTTAAGCAAGTTATCAGAGGTCGAGTTTAGAATGATGATAATGAGGAAGCTCAACAGCATGAGTAAAGATATAGAAACATTGAAAACCAACCAAGTGGAAATGAAAAATGACATAGCAGAAATAAAGAACACTTTGGAAGGAATAACCAGCAGGTAGAGGAAGCTGAGGACTGGATCAGTGAATTAGAAGACAGGGTAGGAAAAGTCACCAAATTAGAAAACCAAAAGGAAAATCAATTGAAAAACAGGAAGACAGCTTAAGAGAACTGAGGGACAACTAGAAACGTAACAACTCACATCATAGGAGTTCCAGAAGAAGACAAAAAATGAGCAAGGGTTAGAGAATATATTTGAAGAAATAGTGACAGAAAACTTCCCTAATTTGGTGAAGGAAAAAGGCATACATGTTCAAGAAGCACAGAGAGCCCCAAGTAAGAAGAACCCAAATAGGCCCACACCAAGACACATAGTAATTAAAATGTCAAAAATTAAAGACAAAGAGAGAATCCTAAAGGCAGCAAGAGAAAAACAACAGAATACCTACAAAGGAACCCCCATAAGGCTATCAGCTGACTTCTCAACAGAAACACTACAGGCCAGAAGGGAATGGCATGAAGTAATCAAGGTCATGAAAAACAAGGATCTGAATCCAAGACTACTCTATCCAGCAAGGCTATCATTCAAAATAGAAGGTGAAATAAAAAGCTTCCCAGACAAAAAAAGGCTAAGGGACTATATTAGCACTAAACCAGCACTGCAAGAAATATTAAAAGGACTGCTATAATTAGTAGAAGAAATAGGAAGAAAAATATAACCACAATAAACAAAAATGGCAATAAATAATTACATATCAATAATAACCTTAAATGTAAATGGATTGAATGCTCCAATCAAAAGACACAGAGTAGCTGATTGGATAAGAAAGCATGACTCATATATATATTGTTTACAAGAGACCCACCTCACAACAAAAGACTCACATAAATTGAAAGTGAAGGAATGGAAAAAAATCTTCTAAGCAAATAGAAAGGAAAAAAAAAAAGCTGGGGTATCAATACTCATATCTGATAAAATAGATTTCAAAATGAAGGCCATAACCAGAGACAAAGAAGGTCACTACATACTATTGAAAGGATCTATCCAACAGGAAGATATAACCTTGGTAAACATATATGCACCCAATATAGGAGCACCAAAATATATTAAAAATCTTCAGGAGGACTTCAAAGGAGAAATTTACAGCAATACAATCATAGCAGGGGACTTCAACACCCCGCTGACATCACTGGATAAATCCTCTAGACAAAAAATTAACAAGGAAACAGAAACTCTAAATGAAGCACTAGATCAAATGGATTTAATAGGTATCTACAGAGAATTATACCCCAAAACTGCAGAATTCACATTCTTCTCAAGTGCACATGGGACATTCTCAAAGATAGACCACATGTTAGGACACAAACTAAGTCTCTACAAGTTCAAGAAGATTGAAATCATGGAGTAAAGACAGCCTCTTCAATAAATGGTGCTGGGAATATTGGACAGCTACATGCAAAAAAATGAAGGTAGACCACCAACTTACACCATACACAAGAATAAACTCAAAATGGATAAAAGACTTAAATGTGACTCGTGAATCCATATAAATCCTAGAAGAAAATGTAGGCAACAAAATTTCAGACATCATACGCAGCAGTATTTTCACTGATACAACGCCTAAGGCAAGAGAAACAATGGAAAAAATGAACACATGGGACTATATCAAAATAAAAAGCTTCTGCCCAGCAAAAGAAACAACCGTCAAAATGGAAAGGGAACCTACTCTATGGGAGAGCATAATTGCCAACGATACATCAGATAAGGGGTTAATTTCCAAAATATATAGAGTGCTCATACAACTCAACAAAAGGAAAACAAAGAACCCAATTAAAAAAGGGCAGAGGACCTAAATAGACACCTCTCCAAAAAGGACATACTACTTTATACTCACTAGGATAGTCATAATGAAAAAGACAGGTAATAATGGAGAAGATACTCATATGGTGCTTATGGAAATGGAAAATGACATTTTGGAAGACCATTTGAATGTTTCTCAAAAGGTTAAACATAGAGCTGCCATAAAACCCAGTAATTCCACTAGTAGGTGTATATCCAAAAGTAGTGAAAACATATCTACACATAACTTGAATACAAATGTTCTCATTATCATTATTCATAATAGCCTAAAAATGGATACAACTCAGATGTCCTTGAACAGGTAAAAGGATAAATAAAATGTGGTATATTTATACAGTGGAATATTATTTGGCCATAAAAAGAAAGGAAGTACTAACACATTCTCCAACATAGATGAACCTTGAAAACACTGTGCTAAGTAAAATCAGCCAGTCACAAAAACTCACATATTGCGTCATTCCACGAAACACCTAGAAAAGCCAAGTATATGGAGACAGAAAGTAGATTGGTGGCTGCTTGGAGCTGGTTGTGGGGCAGCGGTTGGGGAGGGACAGGGAGTGACTTCTAATAGGTATATATATATATTTTTGGAGTTGATAAAAATATTCTAAAATTAGATTGTGGAGAACTCTGTGACTATATTAACCACTGAGCCCTAGATGAATTGTATGGTATTGGAATTATATCTCAGTAAGCTGTTTTTTTAAAAAGAGCTTGAGGACTGAGGTAAAGGTTATTGACAGAGGCAAGATAAAGAATATGTCTGAAGACCAGATAATAATAATAATAGCCATTATCTAAACGAACACAAACAATAAAATAAATATTCATTTTAAGTGCTAAAGATAATGTTACTTTCAAAATAATTTCAAGCTTCTTCAATAGCATAAAGAACATTCTTGTTCTGAAATCATTTGAGAGTAAGTTTTGAACATGGTGCCCAGAATCCCTGAATAGGTTAGTGTGCAACCTGTTCTCTAGATAGCCGAAATATAACGACCAAAATCAGGAAATTATCATTGACACTTACTAACATTGAATTCATTATCTCCATTCAAGTTTAATCAGTTGTTCCAATAACATTTTTTATAGGATCTAAGCTAGGATCCTGTGTTGCAGTTAGTGGTTATGCCTCTTTGGTCTTTTTTTCAGTCTGGAAGAGTGCAGTATTGGTGTCGTCTCACAGACTAATTCATCCTTACCCCCACCCCCTCTGTACCGGGGTGATGGAAAAGGCAGAGGTTGACCTCAACCAGAACCCATCCTGCCAGACATCTAAAATGAATAATTGCTTGAGTGTGTAGAGAGAAGCCTGGAAGTGATGTCATGCTTTTATCTTCTTTTATTTTTACCATAAAAGCTTAAAGCAGCCAGTGAAAATAGAAATATGTTAAACCATTCACTCTTCACTGAATTCTTCCTAAATAGAACGTTCACAAGAAAACATTGCTTCGTTCCCAAGACAGTTTTAAGACAGTCTCTCTTAGATTAGATTTAACAGTATATCTGTTAGATCAATATATTATCAGGTCTGATTGTTTTCAAGTAAGTCTTGGGTCAGGAGCCTGTTCTTAGGTTACATTTTAAACGGGCAACAGAGAGCACAGCTATTCCCGTTGTGTTAGATATGAGTTGTAAGTAAGCTAAATTAAACAAAAACTCTCATTCGACTCTGCCTCAAAATTCTGTTGGGAATTCTTGGAAATCTGTGAGATTACTAGTAATTCCATGGGGGCAGTAGTTCAAATTTCTTTATATGTAGAGCCTACTACTATTAATTTCTTTATATGTAGTAGCTTACAGCTACTTTCCCCTCACTGTATTTTTATGGTAATCAAATTATTTGCTTTAATCCATGTTTACTATCCGAAGGGTTTTAAAAGCATAACAGGTACATAGCTCACTCATGCTGTACTTGTTTGGTGATAAATATTTGTCCTCATTATGTTTTCTGGATAACCCATCTACATACATGACTGGATATTCCTTATTCCCAGAGTCCAGATGGCTTTCTTGAACCAGTTTAAATGATCACACTGAGACCTCACAGTTTTTTAACAGCGAATTCTAGATCCATGCTACTTGAAGCCAACTCAATGGGAAAGTGTCTGTGATGTTGACATTCTATTTTCTACTCGTCTCTTTGGTGGCAGAATAATCACTGTACCCCACCCCCCTTTCCTGCTACCTTTCTTTGTGGGAGTCATTTTTCTCAGAAGAGGATGGAAAGAAAGAGAGAAAAAGGGATGATGGGAAGGGTCCAATTCCTCCTCTGGGTTGCCTGGAGACAAGGGACAGGAGGTAGCTTTTTAAAGATACAGGTTCCTTAACCTCACTTCAGACTTTCTCATCAGAATCTGTGGGGGTGGATCCAGTAACATGTATTTTCAAGAAGTTTCTCCAGAGATTCTTCCTTGACTGGCATTAAGAAGCTGTGTTGTACATGCATGTTTAGCAGAATGTCCTCTAACAAAACTTAAAAGAGTTTGGGAAATGATGTTCTCTATGTCCTCTTCCTTGCAAGCTGTGGTTTATATTAGCATATGCTTTTAAGGAAACATCTATTTATCTGTTTAATCCAGCATTTCCCAAATGTATTTGGGTATAGAAAGTACTTTTTTTTTTTTTTTTTTACAAAACACATATTACTATTGCACGCCCAAAAGCACAGACTTTGTGAAGTATTGGTATAGAAAATATGACTTACCCTGTCACCCCCTCTTCATTAACAGAGTCAGCCACTCTTTGATGTTTGGCAACTCAGTAATGAATGTAACCACAGCTATTCATCAGGACTATTACACAAGGTTTCATAAGGCCGTCATGACCAATATTATTATTTATCTTTTCCTCTGCCTGTTCCTTAGCTTTATTTATTTATTTATTTATTTTAAATCCTCACCCGAGGACATTTTTTCATTTTTTGTTCAGATAGAGTGGGAGGGAGAGAGAGGAAGAGAGAGAGAGAGAAACATCGATGTGAAAGGGACACATCGAGTGGCTGCCACCCGCACGACCAACCAGGGCCGGGGACAAACTGCAACCGAGGTACATGCCCTTAGCGGGAACCGAACCCGGGTCTCTCTGGACCGCAGGCCGACGCTCTAACCGCTGAGCCAAACCGGCCAGGGCCTGTTCCTTAGCTTTAGATGTTTAAAAAAATCTGACAATATTTATGATAATTTTTATGCACTGGTTGTTACTATGGGCCAGGGTCTCTTCGAAGTAGTTTGAAGGTATTTGATCCACAGTCCTCTAAGTAGGTTTTATTATTATAACAATGTTATAATGGGATACTGAGGCACAGAGATTAAGTAGATAAATCTAAGAAAGCACATTGTTATTCCAGACTAAATCCAGGTGTTCAGACTCAGAGCCATAGCAGCAATTTTCAAGCGGTGTGCTGCATGCAATACCTGACTATTTAAAAAGACATTGACCTCTTTTCCCTTAAATTGTCAAATAAAAAATGACAAAGGCCAACACAATAGCCATCTGGTGTGAATGCCCTGCTTTGAACTATAAATATATAGGTCATATAATAGAGTTGCATTTTATTGGGCATGTCGCATAATAAGGTTGCCTCTGATTGGTTAATTCTTGATTCCAGAAATCCTTATATACAAGTATAGGCACCTTATTTTTTAAAAAGTCACTTTGGAGCAAAAACGATGTCATTACTACTATTATTGTTTTTTTTGCTAATCAATCAAAATTTTGCCTATATTTTGTCAGATCGGCAAAGATATTATATATTTTTTGGTATGCTGCAGAATTTTAGTAATTATGTGTGCCATGAGATGAAAAAGGTTGAAAATCGCTGGCTCATACTATTAACCACTCATTATTTTGCTTGAGCTTTAGTCATTGGTCTTTCTTCACATGTTCCTCCTTGGCATTCTTTTTTTTTTTTTTATAAAATTTTTTTTTATCCTATATTGATTTTAGAGAGAGAGGAAGGGAGAGGGAGAGAGAGATAGAAACATCAATGAGAGAGAACATCGAGCGGCCGCCTCCTGCATGCCCCCCACTGGGGATCGGGCCCACAACCTGGACAT
Organism: Tadarida brasiliensis; assembly: GCA_030848825.1. Taxonomy (NCBI): domain Eukaryota; kingdom Metazoa; phylum Chordata; class Mammalia; order Chiroptera; family Molossidae; genus Tadarida; species Tadarida brasiliensis. The sequence continues at coordinate 70,871,606 of CM061260.1, forward strand.
GAGTCTTGACTGGAAATCGAACCAGCGACCTCTTGGTACATGGGTCAACGCTCAACCACTGAGCCACACCAGCCAGACCTCCTTGGCATTCTTATCTAGCCAAAGCTTCACCTTGTCCATGGCTCCCTCAGCCCTTTCCCTAACTCTTAGTCTCCCATCTGAGCCACAGATCCACCTCCCTAGCTGCTTGTTAGGCATATCAGTGAAGACCTACAACAGGAACCTCAAACACAACATTATTTCTAATAGAGAATGTATGTTCCATACTCATCTTTCCCCCTCGAAACTTACCCCTCCTTTTGTGTTCCCACATTCCAGTTGTCTATGTATTTCTTCATATGACGCATATGAGCACCTACTGTGTGTTGAACACTATTCTCTGTTAAGGTTCTAGATTAAAGTGAATGGAGCTTGGGTTCTTACTCCTAGTTTCTACTGTCTCATAACTCCAGCGTGCAGGCTTCATCATGCCCGCCCCCTCTTTCTCCATTGTGTCCTTCCTGATTAATCTCCAGCAGCTATTTTATTCTCTGAATTGTTCTTAAATAATATTCACTTGAGAGGCAATTAGATTGTCCTGGGCTACCTTCCTATGCCTGGTCGCTGGCACATCTATAGGCGCTGGGGTAGGTTGCATTCCAAGGAAGGCAGCACCACCTCACATGATCCTCTTGCAATGTGACATGGGTGGTCCTTTGTCATGAAGTGAGATTTACATTTCCTCCCCTTGGACCTGGGTGGGCCTGTAACTGCAGTGGATGTGCTACTATGTGCTTTCCAAGGCCAGGTTCTACCAGGCAGAACAGCTTCTGTCTGGCCTTTTGGGGATGTCAGGCCCCAAGCTGTGAGGAAGTGGAAAGACTACATGGGAGGTGTTCCAGGTGACAGCTCCCGCTGAGGACCCAGCTGACAGCCAGCAGCAACCTCCAGACTATTGAGTGAGCCAGATTTCAAATTCCCAGTTCTGCCTTCAAGCACACTAACTGATGCTGAGGGGAGAAGCAAGGTGTCCCCTCTGAGCCTTACCTAAATTGCAGATTTGTGAGCAACATAAATGTTGTCACTGAGTTTCGGCTGGGCTTTTTTTGGTAGCGATAACCAGAACAGGTGCCTACCTTTGTTTCAACCAGCTATACCCATGGGCGAGGTCACATGGTACAAAGCATGCATCCAGGAAGACAGACACCACGATTAAAGCTCAATTATGTGCCATTCTTTTCAAATTTTTAATCCTCAATAGCATGTAATAAAGTATTTTGCATGAAATATTTGTTGAATAAAGCTTAATTGAGTTGTAATGTGGTGTGAGAATAAGTACATACATTTTGCTGTTAGATATACTAAATTTTAAACCACAGTTCTAGATGCTACAGTTCTGTGGTAGGGACTAAACTGCCTCCCCAGTCCACCAGTTTCCCCTCTTCTGATACTGATGTGAGAATTAAAATATTTATGGCATGTGAAAATACCCGAGTGTGTGGCTCATGACAGATCTTTCCCTGCCCTCGTGCTCTCTCAAATTTTTAAATAAGAAAAATAAGGATACAATGAGAAAGATTGAACCCTGATTATAAAAGAGCTTGAATGTATGATTACAGTTTATTTTTTAGGCAATGGGGACCCATGGAAGGTTATAGACATGTGATATGCACATTTTTTAGATGATTAACCTGGTTGTAATGTGTAGAATGAGAGATGAGATATACAATAATCATTAGGAAGCTAAAGTCAGTGTCCAAACGTAACAGGGTCTAAGTAGTATCTAGAAATGTAGCCAGGAGGATGTCAGGCCAGGATTAAATGATAGGAAGATATTACAAAGACATTTTTCATAGATTTTGAGTAGGAGTCTACAAAGGAGAAAGTTAGTAAAAATAAAAAGAGAAGTTCAGAAATTGTTGAAAGTGAACGTTTGATAAATGTTGTCAAAATATTGGGATACCCTATGATCCAACAACCTCACTTCTAAAAAATCTGTCTTATAAAGAAATGATAGCAAAGAAATGATAGCAAAAGTTGTATGTGTAGCCTTGTTTGTGAGAGCGTCATGTTGAAAAAACAACATAGCCCCCAGTAAGTAAACTACGGTAGTTCTATACAGTAGAATAATATGAGAACGAGGTTAATGTAAATAAAATGAGCTGAATAAGTTTTAAGTGAAAAGAGCAAGTTGTAAACCAACATATATAATGCCATCTCATTTTTGTTAAAAGCAGAAGAAAAGGGTCAGAAAGGAAAGAGACTAAAATTAATGCTGTTTTCCTCTGATGTCTGGGAATGGGAGGGTGTGGGGATGGAATGGACTTAAAATATTTACATTGAATAATTTGTATAATTTGACCTTTTGGTGTTTGTTTCCTTCCTTAATAAAAACATTTTAACTTTGCAAATTTCATACCATTACAAGCAAACAAACAGTACTATTAACAGAAACAGTAAAGTCTGAAAAGATCATTGGATTCAGGGGAAAGACGATGCTTTGATGTAGATTAATGTGTATTTGGTGTAAAGGATAAAGGTTGAATTGTGGTTGGCATTGTGGTAGCTGTTGGCAGTGGTGGAGTATGTGTCCAGGAAGGCCTTCTAGGTTCTGGGCTGGCAGGGCTCAGAAGAGATATGGCCCATCTGGGTACAGCTTGCAGCTAACACTGCAGGGTCAAAGGCAAGACTCCTGGGCCAGCCTCCTGGGAAGCAGCACCACAGATATTTTCTACTTCTGCCTGGTCCCAGGACTGGAGGAAATAACTGTCTCTAACACAGCCTGTTTACCCTAAAAAGGAGCTCATGTCATCTATGTGGTTCCCTAATAATTAATTCTGGGCCTTCCAACCTATGCAATTGTTGGTAGGTAACACAACATACTATTGGTGAAATTGGTCTTCATAAATTTATCTATCCCCACCTCGAACTTATTTATATCTTTAACCTGTGATATGACTATATCTACATCTATATTTATATCCATATTCATAGCATCTATGTCATCTATATGTCTATCAGGTGTGGAGAACGTCCGGCCCGCAGGCCATACAAGGCCGGTGAAATGAATGCCAGCTAACATCACACACCTCGCCAGATTCGTCTGACCAAATATAGCAGGTTACTTTTTAAGTTGATAATTTTGTGTGGCCTTCGAATGATGTTATAAATACCCAAATGGTCCTTGGCCATTTATCTGCCCTTGGACAGATAAAGATAGATATCCCTGTTTGCATATTCTCATAGGAAACAATCGGCTTTTATTCGCATTTAGCCTTGAACAATATTGACTATTGGGACATACTAAACACAGGGTAAACACACTATAGAAATGAATTTCATGTGGGGTATTATAGTGGTATGTTCTAGAGCCCGGGATTTGTTACGGGATTACTAATTGCTCCGCCAGATGGATTTAAATTGATGGCTCTAAGAACAATTTTGCAAAAGGGCTCCTTCTAGCTTATTGACCCTAGACATGTGCTTCCACGGCTCCTGGGAGGATCCCTTTTCCCTTCTTGGCTTCAAAATGCTTTAGGCAAAAAAAAAAACAAGCCTGTGTATTTTATTAAGTGAACATTGTCTCCAAGCCCAGTAATGAATTTTTTAATACATAGAAACCTCTTTTAAAATGTGTTCAATATTTAATACACATTGCATTGGATAAATATTAAATAGTACATCTGAAATGTCAAAAAATATATATAAAAAGTGATTTACAAAAGCCCTCACAATATTTGTAATTCTACTGTCTTTAGTTTCCTTTCATTTACCTTATCTCTTGTGGATTCTGAACAAATATAGAGGCAACAAAAAATCATGTCACGATGCCTTTCTTTTCTTCACAAATCTGGGAAGAAGGCGTGGAAGTACAGAGAGTTGCTTAAGACCCCACAGCCCTTCATGCTGGCAATGATATTCTTAGACTCTAAGACGTGTTGTCTCTTTTTGCCATTTTCCTTATTCATGATATTTAAAAACAAACAATTTATACATACCCAAGAAGTCATATATATTCATTTTTATCAGTGCTATAAATTCATATGCTATCACATAAGCCAATAGAAGAAATGTTGCATTTTAAGTAAAGACTTCTAGATTGCTTCAGCTCGGTCTCCGTTTCCCCCCAAACAGATATACCAGCCTCAGTTTCCCAGCTGGTGCTGTGTAGTATATGCTGCTACTCCATTCCAAAGAGAAAATAGATACTTCATGCTTTTGCTGTTAACCTAAAAGAGGTATGAGAGTGGGAGGAAGAAGAGAAGCTACTTTTCTGACAATCAGGAACAATGCAGAGCACTGGAGGCTTGTTCCAAATTTTAGTAAATGGTACATCATTTAGTGTTGCTGGGGGCAATTTACAATTTTTTTTTCCATAATGGTTTGGCTAAAAAGTTGAAGTTGCGAGTAGACTCTGAATCTAAATCTCTTAGGATTTAGATTTATACCTAATCTCTGTTTCTTTTGAATCATTCTGTCAGTTTCAGAAAGAGAAAATGTAAGACGAAATGAGGTAGAAACAAAACAAAAGTATTGTGAGTTTAAGATCTACTGAAATAATGTTGGTAGTCTTCCCAAATCTAGTTAAATAATAAACAAATAGAAATCTCAGAAATATAAAATGCGTGATTTTTTTTTTTTTTTTTTTTTACAAAAGAATGATGACAGATCCAGGAATACAGGGTAGGAAAGGAGTAAGTATGATGCCTTCATACAGTGAGGTGAAATAATCCATCTGCTAATCTGAGGTGTTTTTCAGTGTGGTGATAGATTTGAGCAATCCATGCAGACCCGTTCACCCAGTTCCTCTCTTTACCAACAGCAGGCCTTGGGAGCTGGGGCAATGTGGGCGAGATGAGAAAGAGAAATGGTCCCCCAGTGGTTTCCATGACCTGTATCATTAGTATCTTTGCTCCGATTAATGCTGGTGATAGGAGGAAAGAAATGTCATACATTTTGGGTGAACAGTTACTTAATTTCTGGAAAAACATTAGAAAATAAAAACAACATTGTAAATATTTGTCTCTTTTCTCTTTGATCTCACAAGTGACCCTGCTCCCTTTTCTCTCTCTAAGGCAAACATTTCGGGAGCTGCTGACTGGGTTGTAAGCTCTCGAGGAACACTGTGGTGCATTCATCTTTATATCCCACGGTGTCTGGCACCTGGCAGAGTCTTAATAAATATTAGCTAGGTTTCATTGAATTGAGTAAACAAGAAAGGAGATGTAGTCTTTTGGAAGCCAAAATCCTTTAAAAATCTTGATAAGTTTATGGAAGTATGTCATTTAATCTGTGTTCATGGATCAACTGAAAAGGGGGATTAGAGAGGGGAAGTCAAAAGATAATCCACTGATGGATATATAATTTGGGGGTATCTTTGTGGTGCATTTTTGCTGTCACTTGTGGTAAATATCATCAGCATCTCAATCAGTCAGCACATGAGGACATTGGGGTAAGGGAGCAAAGCAACTTCTGACTGCAAGCTTGCAAGTCCAAGTTACATCAGTTACTGTAACCCTCTTGGCCCCTCTCCGCACATGAGTCACTTTGTCCCAGAGGAGAAGGGGAACTCTCCCATTGGTGCATTCAGGAAATAAACTGGCTCTGCGCAGTTGGGAGCCAGCTGACCTCAGGAACTACACATGCTGGTCTGCTCCTTCATGCTCTAGGTTGTGCAGAAGCAAGGCCCCTTGTGGGGATCTGTGCCGCAACCAGTGGTAAGTCTACCTACCTAATTCTGAAGTGCAGGTTTAGGAAGTATTGTCATACACCAAAACCATGTCACCCTTGATCACCTTACCAGTAGTGAGGATGGCATTTTTATCTCCTTCTGCCAAACTTCCATATCTATCCTTTCATTGTTTACAAATTTGATAGGGGAAAGCATGTTATTTTTTGGTCTTCCTCAAGCCTTATAAGAGTTCTGGGCTCCAGCAACTCTATCGAGTTGAATCTGATCATCTTAGCATTCATTTATTCATTTAGCAATTCATTTGGAAATCGTTGTCAAGCTCCTAATATATTCCAAGCACTATGGGAAGCCCTGGTGCCCTACCCATAGAGAGTTCACAGAGTAGCGTGTTTATAAAGCAATCTGACAAGCTGGTAAGCACGCAGCTTCCCAGGAGCTAACAGAGTCTGAGCCGAGCTGTTCAGCTTTTTGGTGTTTTCTTAACTGACTCACGACCTAGTAGGATTTGGCCAGAAGGTAGCTAGGTCCACCTAATCTACCCGATCTAATCTGGTCTACTTAACTGAGTTGAGGCTGAAGGGGCAGGCAGGGGCTCAGTTCTGAACGACTCTACCTAAAAGCCAGACTGAAGGCGCCAGACTCTGCCTGGAAGGTAACAGGAAATTGCGTAAGAGATAACAGGAATGGTATGGTCAGCTTTCTGTCCTAAACAGGTCATTTTGATAGCTTGGGAGGTCAAGCCAAAGAGGACAAGACTGAGGAGACACGTGTGCTCACTGTGCTAGGTGAGAGATGATAAAAATATGATTTAACGGCATTTCTGCTTATTTTTGTTCCCCCGCCCCCCTTTTTTTCTCTTGGTAATCCTGACATTTTGTAAAGAAGAAATTGCCACCTGTGGTGATGATGATAATGATGGGGGGGGAAAAAGAAGAAGATGTGAGCTAACATTTATTGAGAGCTTGCTATGAACTGCCACTAGGCTAAAATACTGTTGTGCATGAGGTAGATAGCATTTTTCTTTTTCCATTTTATGTATGAGAAAACTATGGCTTGCAGGGGTAAAATAACTTCCCAAGGGTGTAGAGCCAGCAAGCAGCAGACCTGCAACTTAAACCCCAGCCTGTCTGACTTCAGCGTCCGTTCTGATAACTAACTCTGTGCTTTGTAAAAAGCTTCATAGCTCTTTCTTACACAATGTCTCACTAGTGCTAACAGGATCCTTAGGTCAACATTCAATTCATTCCAAACAGAGTTGCTTGTTCTCGTTTAACATAATCATAGGCTCATGAAAATAGTTTGTGATACATTTTGAAATCACAAAATTTATTGCTCATTATTTGTGCATAGATGATCAGTTTAGTGCCTTCTTGGCCAAGTTTTAATAGTCAAATGTCTTCACCTTGGCATCGAACAGATACATACAGGATGAATTTTAATGTTAACTTTAAATAATTAAGTAAATATTCTGGAAAGTAGAATTAAAATAAAACAAGAGAAGTGATTTGTAATTTTTCTTTTGCTAGGGATTATTTATTCGACACTCAGCGAATCCTGACTGAGCACCCAGCGTGTGTTATGCACTATTCCTTGTAAAGCTGGGGCAGACAATCAGCAATACCTTGCTTAGCTTTGCTGTACCATGAAGATCCTAGCTCAGTTCCATCACACAGAGGTCCTCCATGTGGTCTATCAGAACAAATAATCCAGTGAAAGAAAGCAGAGGAAGTACATTGTACAGGCCCAAGCATCAGTTAATTAAATTAATTAATTTAAATCATTGTACTACCTTAAATTTGCCAGTTTTATTCTTTGTAACTCTTCTGATTAGCCCCTCCCACCCCATCCATGTTCATAAGGTAAAGGTGAGTGTGCTCCTTATTTATCAGTTTAGATAAATAAGATCCATTTATCTAGGATTGTGAGTGCCTCAACGTTTGTATTAGCATGACTCATTCCAAACCTCCAATTTCAGGTAGAAACCCCAAAGTGCCATCATGAACAAGTTGTCACACTCAGTACGTAGACAAGCTTGTTTCAAGTGAAGGAATTAATGATGAAGGGTGATTCCAAATCTCACAGCAAGTCCTGGCTGGAATCAGTGCTACCACGAGGAATTACAGATCTGTACCCCTGCTGTGCTCCCAGAGACAGGCTCTCTCCCAGATGGTTCTGGTTCATCAGGTCTTCCCTTCCCGTCCGGCTCACAGCCCTTCACACAGGACCATACCCCTTGGGCAGAATTGCCAGACGAGTGTGGGATGGCAGTGTTCCTGCATTCCTTCCTTGGCTAGGGAACAACATCATGGCATTACTGCTGGGCTTTAAGGATTTTCTACTGTTCTCATGCCTTCTTGTATCCTAACTCTACTCATTTGAGAGTAATTGCATGGTTTAATTCTTGATTCAGCTTCCAAGATTCCCCAGCGCTTAGACAAAGGAACACTAAAAATGGTAAAAGTGTTTAATATTATTCATATGTCCCACATGAATAAATAGCATGTGGGTAAACCTACCCCCAATGTGCCAGGTTTATTCTTATGAACAATTGGATAGTTCCGGCAATATTTGATAGGACAATCAAATATTTAGTTTTATATTGTATTAATATTATTAATAATAAATGTACTAAGGAGAGATGACGAAGATGAATTTAAACATAACCTAGAAAACTCTTTCCTAAAGGAAGCTTCTTAAAACAACCAACGAGAAACTAATTGATTGCATTTCAGCTTTCCTTTCCTTTTCTAGCTCTTTCACAAACTAATAAATTAAGTGAGGCAAAAATTAAGAACATTCAGAAGAAAAAAGGCATCATAATAATGTAGCACTTGAGGAGTTATTTTATTTTATTTTTTTCTTTATTGATGTTAGAGAGAGAGGAAGGAGAGGGAGAGAGAGAGAGATAGAAACATCCATGAGAGAGAATATCAATTGGCTGCCTGCAGCATGTCCCCCACTGGGGATTGGGCCTACAACCTGGGCATGTGCCCTGACGAGGAATCGAACTGGTGACCCCTTGGTGCATGGGTCAAAGCTCAACCACTGAGCACACTAGCCAGGTGTGGTTTTGTATCCTTCTGGTAGAAAATGCTTGTTTACCTTATACTACTCCAAGCATTTCCCACGACACTTGGTTTCATTCAAGAGTACAAGAAGGTGAGAATCTTTTGAAACTAATATGTTAATGTCTCCCTACACCTCTCTCCTTTTGATGGTGTAAAAATCTCTATATATCACGAAAGCAGAAATGTCCTGAGTTAAGAATTTGGATCTAGCTTATCAGAGGAAACCCCAGCCTTTTGTATGTTTGTTGAATTGTTCTACACTGATCTGTGTTTGTGACAATTACCTAGATTGTAGAAATCTGTGGGCTTAGGCAAGTCTTTTCCTCTCAGTATTTCTATTTTCTCACCTATGCATTATTGACCAAGCTAAAAAACTTCTTCTTGGGAGTACATCATGGAATAGTCATTCTTGGTATTTATAAATTAAAAACATTTCTAGTGTTCTTAGTATGAGTAGATGAGGCTATCAAGAGATAGTACAGAAAGGTGAAGAGTCCAGAAGTAGAAATACAAGGAAGCACTCTTCCATGGTTTCAAGAACACCCAGGCAGAATGAATTTTTTATGCATCTATGACTAAAAGAGCTAAATTGATCTGCAGCTTTTTTCAGCATTGTACATACTCAAAAATGGCCAATAAAATTTGTGTCTGTTAGGATACTCTCAATTAAAGTCCATTAAGTCCGTCTAAACTGCATTCAAGTCTCTGACTCATATGATGGACGTCATGGACTCACTGGCCTCAGTTCACGGATCCAGATGTGTTTCATCTCTGAGCTCTGCTGAACATAAGCTTCATCCTAAGGACAGTTTTCCTCATAATCGCAAGATCGCTGCCAGCTGCAATCAGAGCTCCTAACTTTTTTTCTTCCACTTCCAGGGTAAAGGAGACTCGCATCCCCCAAGGACAAGAGAGCTTTTTCCCTGGAAATGTCTAGCAGAAACTCTTTGAGCCCCGTCAGTCTGATTTGGGTCCATGCCCACTCCAGAACCAGTCACATGAAGAAGTTATGGGCTAACCCTTTGACTATCAGGCCACTGAGGGACAGGGGCTGTGTCGGAAAGCCTTGGACACCTAAGCAATATAGCCGATCTGTTGGAGGAGGAAAGGACAGTGAATACTGTAGGCCATCAGTAATGTCCATTCCAGAGCTCCTGGAAGGAACCTGGCTATACTGTGAGCATAAAAACCATCATGACCATCAGCACAGTAAGATTAGGCCGTGGAAGCTACCAAATTAGTTAGCTAGAAGACCTATTTATAAGGAGAAGTACTGACCCTGATTTATAAGAATTACTAACCCTAATTCCAGCAAATGGGTTGGAGAATGAGGAGAGAGAATGGTTATAAGCTGTCTGCGATGGGGAAGTAACAGACAATGATTCTGTGACTGACCCTCTGCTCTCAAGTATCCTTTGTGTCCAAGCTTTAAGCCTCATAGCTGCCTGTGATGATCCTTCCATGTGCATGAGACTTAAAATCTTCAAGACACTGAGACCCTCAATCATCAGCTTCTGGAATCCCAAACGAGATATTCGAGTCTGCAGCAAAGCAAGAGACTCAAAACCTGGATTTTTTTTTTTTTAAAGAGAAAAGTATTTCTAAATTTCTTTTTGTGATTCCTTTAATACACCAAGAGGTAAGGCCTGGTGGATTTGATCATAGTTTTAGAAAGGGTGTATCTGAGTCAGATAGGAAAATGAAACTAGGAAAGCTTACTCCTTTAGTCTTGCTGGATTGCTGGTAGAAGAGGGAACCAAACAAATGGAACCAGGCAGCCAGCCTTGTGCCCTGACCTCCATGGGCTGCAGGGGGTGGAGGTAGGGTTGGGGCAGGGCAGAGTTAGACTGAGAAGAACCCACAGGGTCTGCCCTGTTTCCTGCTTGGGATGCTGGAAAGAGGTCCCATCACAGGACCTGAGTTGGTATATCAGTTTTTGGGGCTACTGTACCCAAATTACAAACTGGGAGGCTTAAAACAACCCACACTTATTATGCTGTTCTGGAGGCCAGAAGTTCAAAGTCAAGGTGTCAGCCGGGTCGTGCTCCCTCAGATCTGCCGATGAGAATCCTCCCTTGCCTCTTCCAGCTTCTGGTGGCTTGCTGGTCCTTGGAGGCCTTTGTCCTGCAGCTACAGCACTTCAACCTCTGCGTCTGCCATCACATGGCATTCTCCCCTCATGTGTCTGTGTGTCTGTGTCTCTTTTCTTCTTATAAGGACAACAGTCATATTGGATTAAGGGCCTAGTCTAGTCCTGCATGACCTCATCTTAATTTAACTAATTACACCTATCATGCTCTTATTATCAAACAAGGTCACATTCTGAGGTCCCGCGGGTTAGGAATTCAAATATCTTTTGTAGGGACACAATTCAACCCTTAGCAGGTGGTCACATGAAAGTAAAAGTGGTGTGGATTAGATAGAGGCAGACCTGGAATTTAGGTTTGTTTCCAAGTGGCATAGACAGACTCAAAAATTCCTACTTGTCCCAGGAGGGGTGGTGAAAGGTTGCTGAAGGTCACCAAGTAAGGGTCAAGTGCCTCTGGAGCTGGGGGTGGCAGAACCAAACACCTGACCTGATAATCACTGGGGCAGACCAGTCAGACCTCATGCAGGATGCATAGCTCCACTGGGGACTGTGGAGGAATTGAGTCATCAGGAGAAATTCCTGGGCCCAGATGAGCTGAGAGATCGGACCATAAATTTCAAATTACACCAGCTGCGGCCTTCAGCAGAGATGCCAACAGAATCGTCAGTCCGGGGAGCAGCTGGGATCAGCCACTCCACAGAAGGGACCAGCAAAGATCCAGGCAGCACAGTATAGAGCCTAGGGCTGTGCCTCCTTTCAACTATGTGCCTGCACTCGATGCCATCCTGGAGATGAATATTGGGACGAAATGGGGCTCCGAAAGACTGAGCATGTTTGTAAGTAATCCAAGCTGAGACCAAGTCACCTAAAGAGACAGGTAAGACTGCTGGGTGAATGAAATTTCCACACCCTTAACCTCCCAAAGCCCCCCCCCCTCCCTTTTTTTCACTCTGATGCAAAGTGAAAAAGAAATAGAGAAAAACACCATAAGAGAAACTAATAACCTAATTTTACTACCTAAGGTTCTGGCTTCAAGAAGTGGATTGGAAAGGTAATCAGTTTAGTTAAAAGTAACCTGGCCTGCTCTTATTTATGGGGCTCTATGTATCGTCAAAAGTGGTCAAATATAAGATTTCCCGACAACTGAAATTCAAACTCTTCCTGTGGAAACCTGGTCATGCTTAGTAAAGCTGTTACCCCATTCAAGTTCTACCTTTTCAATACTGACTTTTTTTGCCTGCTAGCAGTCTGGAATGGAAATGAAATCTAGAGTTTCTAAGCATTAGACTGCCTTTGCCTCCCTCCAGCCCCTGGTTACTGAGGTTTTCCTAGGTAGAGTAGCAAGATGGACATGTTCAAGTACAACTTTAAAAAATGTGAGAGCACTTGGCAAACAAGGTCTTATTTTTAGTATCATTATTGCTGTTGTACTTAAGGACAAATTCACTGTCATGGAGCCTGTGATGGTTAATTTTGTGTCAACTTTAGGCCTCAGTATCCAGATATTTGGTCAAACACTAGTCTGGATGTGGATGAGAAGGTATTGTTTAGAACAAAGTAGTGTTTAGAGGAGAGGGACTTTGAGTAAAACAGCTTACCTTCCATAATCTGCATGGGCCTCCTCCAATGGGTTGGAGGCCATAAGAGAAAAAAGGCAGACTTCTCTCCAAGAAGAGGGAGTCTTGCCAGCAGACTGCCTTTGAACTCGAGCTGCAACATCAATTCTTCCCTGGGTCTCCAGCCTGCTGGCCTACCCTGTAGAGTTTGAACTTGCCAGCTTCTATAATCATGTGAGCCAATTCTTTAAAGTAAATCACATATATTTATTTATGTAGTGACAAAATAAATCATATATGTGTTTAATAAATCATGTATATTTATGTTGAACCTCTTCCCAAGGACCCACCAGCCAGCTCTGAGCTGGAGGCCTGGCCACTGCTCCCCTGAAGCCAGCGGCTGCTCCTTCAGTGTGCTCTGCCCTCCTGGGGGGTGAGGTGACCATTGTCACACAGGTGCTCAGCTCCACCTGTTGCCCCAGGAGTCCTTTTCTGGGCCTGTGACACTCCTCACTCTGGGACTCTTTATAGTGCATGTTTCCCAAGAGGGCGAGTGGGTGTTCCCACGTCAGCTGTTCTGGGAGGCAAGGTAGGGAGAGGGCTGTGTCCCATATATACCTATGATATTTCCAAATGTTCCATTTCTCTGCAGACCCCTAATAGAGAGCCTTTATATATTCTCCCCTTGGAACCGTGAAATACCCAATCTCTTGAGCTCCCTGGCAGTGTCTTGGTTTGTAGAAGAATTGAGTCTAGTCTGGCCCAGGAAAGGCATGCGAAATCCATCAAGGTGGTAAGATATCTGTTTCTTTGGCTCCTATCACGAAAGAGTTGCTGACAGCAGACCGATTCAGCTCAGCTCAGAATCATTTGGATCCTAAAAGGGGACTCATGTAAGACCTAAAAGGAGACTTCCCTGAAGTCTCCAGGGAAGGAGAACTTCACAGACTATCTTGAAACTAACTCTGGTTCCAGAAGTGTATTCTCCCAACTAGCACATTTTGGCTGCTGAGGTCTAAAGACAGAATCTTGTCTGACTCTGGAATTTATTCTAATGTTATGCTGCTATCTTGATTTTAAAGTTGTCTAATATTTTGGAGAACTCATGGTGCTGGTAAAGTCTAGTACTATTTTGTATTGGAGCAAAGAGACCCCTGTCCTGGGTCCAGTACTTTAGAGAGCCCCATGCTGGTCATGGCCCTGTAGCCTTTTCCTGTTAGATTTAATCTTCTCTTCCTTTCCCTTCTTGACAACAAAGTGGGTACTGCAGATCTTGGAATTTCATGCCAAATTCTTCGTTCATGGCCAATCTGTTCTCTCAAAGATACATACACCGAGGTCTGAGAGGTGGCCATAAGGCAGTGGTTTGTGGGTAATGTGGATTAATTTATAGGTGTAAGCTTGTGTGACACAGAACATCGTTTTAAGTGGATCTGGGGTTGAAAAGAGAAGGGTCTCAGACTAGGCCATGGCTAGCGTTCCCTGCATTGCTATGTTCTAGAATAGAAATCTAAGGAGAATTCTGAATTGAATCTCACTTTTCAGGTAGTTAGACATTTTATCAAGGTTAGGAGACAGAGCATATTTACTTAACCCTTTTTTAGCTTTATTTTTAATTTTTAAATATTGAGAAATAGGGTATTTTTACTCTTGACCATTTGTATCAGTCATTGTAATATTGGAGGAATTTGTAACTCAAGTAAATGTTTAGACTAACTGACTGCTGAGTCTCCTGCCCACTCTGTGATTCCACATGTAGTACCTAGAGTAAGAAGAATATGGTCAGACTCTCTAGAGAGCTAAAAAAAAAAAAACAACAACAAAAAAAACCCAAAGAGTAACAACCTCAAGCCACTAGGGCAAGGATGGTTTGACCTTAGTCCAAGTTTCCTTTTGGTTAGACTTTTTGGACACTAGTTTCCTTCAAATTTTCATGACCACTAATGTCTAAGAGACATTTTATTCCATGCCAGATGTGGTTGCTAAATGAGGTCTGACAGCCCTCACCAACCTTGCTGAGTTTCCAGCTCAATAATTTATTTGATAAATGTGGATGCTTCTTGAGAAATAAATTTTCAGACCCCACTGAGGTTTGTTTATCTTTGGGGGGCACAGATTTAAAAAATCAGAATGAGCCATGATATGATATCTCTTTTCTAAAGGATAAACAGCATCAGGGTTGAAAAAACAGTGGGTTTGTTTCCTGAGAGGAAGTATAGTATATCCATAAAGAATGTACTAATTATATTTCTAGGACACTTACTTTGGTTTTTTTGGACATTTTAGGCAGCTTCTCAAAATTCCTTTATATAAATTCTCTTGAATAAACAAACAGAGTAGACTCTAAAATGAAGGTTTCTTCTACCCTGTGTCCCCCAGGTAGGAAGCAGTCACTGCAGTGGGATAGTTCTGGCTTTGCCATGTATTAACGATGCAGACAGTCCTTCCACTGAAGATATTAGACATGAAAGAGATTAAGTGGCATTGGATTCAGGTGGGTTATCTACCTTGGTCTTTTACAGATACTCATGCAGAAAAATTGATTAGAATCCTACATCTCTGAAGTTAAGAAAATTATCTTTGTCACCTAGGATAGATCTAAACATTAGAAGGGAAAAGCAACAGGATCTGTGAAATAAAATGAACTTGGAGCAAAGAAGCATCAGGCATAGCGACTACAGTTCAAGATGCACGGGAATGATCGTGGCACAGTGTGTAGCTGATCACAGAATTTCCTCAGGACTCAGCCAGTCTGACTGGTGTTAGCCTTGTGGAAAGTGACATAAGAAAGACACAACTTTGGAGCCTTACCATTGGATACCACTGTAGCTGTAGCAAGGCTCCAGCTAGAAAAGGCATTACTGCAAAGAGATGTCAGCCTTTGTAGGACCCATCTTCAACAGTGACAGTGTGTGATGTTGATGGCCATCATGATCCAACCAGACTTTTACCTTAGGCAGTGGAAGCAGGGCTAGTCCACTTGAGATAATGTCAGTTCCTAGAGTTCTTGGATAATGTGGTTAAATAGGACATTTGAGAGTAGATGCTAGTGGGAGAAACTAGACTCAGTGCTAATAGTCCATGTTGGGGAGAGGGTAAAGTAAGTAACAAAAGAAAAACAGCAACTATGTGACCATATTTTGTGAAAGTATTTGAACTGAGTTTAGGAAGCAGATTGTATTCTTCATGCCACATGTCTCCTCCAGGAAGATCTCACTCTCCTGGTCTCAAACAAGGACCACCAGATTACCATCTGCCAGGCCACTACATTTCCCTCTGACACTTGACTGAATAGAACGCAAACACACACACAGTTAATTTTTGTTTCTTTTTAAGTGAGACTGGCTTCCCAAAATCCATTACTATGAGTCAGCTTATATTGAACAGACACCACAGTTTTCTGTCAAAGGCTTTTACATAATACATTACTCTTAGAAATGAGCATTAGTGTATTACAAAATGAGACAAACATTACCAAATAAAAATAAAGCACCGAAAGTCATCCAAGAAGAAGAAAAGGCTAATAGTCTACAAAATTTAGTTTGTCTTGTACTTATTAACTTAAATAGTCTATTACGAACCTATGTTCTCTCCCAAGAGATACATTATTAATAAAGTGAACAAAATTCACTATCCTTTCCACTCCTTCCGAATCAATTCTTGTAACTCAGTCAGCTAAGCAGTGTTATTGTTAATGTGTCTGTAAAGTCTGAGAAGCTGTGGTCCCTTGCAGTCCAGATATTCTGAGCCCATTTTCATATGCTGGGCTGCATCAGCCTGGAGAACCATGGTCCTAATATCCTTGGGTATGAGATGAGAGTTTGAAGAGATACAATATAAATGCTAGAAAATATGGGAAAAGAATTTTGGTAGGGATCCAAATTGCTCTTCAGCCTAATGTAAAGAGTAAAGGATTAAAAGCTGGGAGTTGCAAAGGGTTTAAATGTGTCATCCTCAGAGAGGGAATTTAAAATGATTTGCTTCTAATACTAAGAAATGATAAAAGGAGCTATGCTCATTGTAAATAACAATGGAATATTAAGGTCTTTCTATGTTTGGGGCATTGCACTTAGTTTATATATACATATACATATACGTATACGTATACGTATACGTATACGTATATATGCATGTATGCATGTATTATATACATAATTGTTCCAAAATAATAAGCAGTAAAAAGCAGTCATGCCCTTAATCAATAAACAACTCTTGGGTTTTGCAATTTTGCACGTGACCCATAGAAAGAGGAAGAGGTTTTCTGTGCCCTGATCCCTTATACCTTTAAACGGCTGGTATGGAACCTCATTCATATCTTGTATCCAAGAAATATTAAGTGATCTGTTCCTCTTGTACATAAAATGACATGTGATATCAATGTACAAAACTTAACATCCTAGGGTATAATACAAAAATCTGTTTTCTAACCTTATTTTGAGGACTGTTCTAACTGGCTTGTAGTTCTTAAACTACTAAATAGTTTTCGCAAAACTTAAGTCATTCATTCATTTCCACTCTGTGATTTTTGCCATACCCTTTATTACCTGGACTATTTATTTTTCTTTAAACAATCTCACTGTTCAATATAATCCCATAAAAGTCAATTTTATATCACTACTATAAAATAAATTGAAGGAAATAATAAAAATAAATATATAGAAAATCACACTATTTATTCCATTCTAGTTAAATATTGTTGCTTGAGAAAGTCATAGACTGAAAGCTACTTTCTCTTTATTTAAAAAATAACACACACAAAAATCTGGTACATATATACAATAGAATATTACTTGATTATAAGAAGGAGTGAAATCTCGCCATTTGCAACAGAAAGGATGAACCTAGAGGGAATTATGCTAAGTAAAATAAGTCAGTCAGAGAAAGACAAATTCCACATGATTTCACTTACATATGGCATCTAAAGAGCAAAAGAAACAAACAAACAAAATCGAAACAGACTCATAGAAACAGAGAGCAGACTGATGGTTGCCAGAGGGGAGGGTAGTTGGGGGACTGGGTGAAAAAGGTGATGGGATGAAGAAGTACCAAGTGGTAATTACCGAATAGTCATGGGGATGTAAAGTACAGCATAGGGAACATAGTCAATAATATTGTAATAACTATGTATGGTGCCAGGTGGATACTTGAAATATCAGGGGACCACTTTGTAAAATATATGATAGTCTAAACACTATGCTGTACTCCTTAAACTCATACAAAATAATATTGAATGTAAACTGTCACTGAAGAATAAATGAGTGTTAGTGAGGTGGTAGAAGACACATAGCACCATTCTGTGCCTTATTCCTTGAAGTAACAAGAAAGATGGAAAGAGAATTGAAAAGAACTTCGCTTTGTGACTCACTGTTATTTCATTCCACTTGAGTGTGCCTTTTCATATCATCTGTCCCAGTGTCAACAGTGACTGCCTTACCTTTTGGGAATCATTGATGTGAGCCTATTACCTATTAACTTGGAGTATTAGTTACTTAAATGGTGAACTCATCACAAACTTCTGTAGTTACATTTGGCTCGGTACCAATGTCTGCACTAGGTTCTTCAAAGTGCAACGCAGGTTTAAAGCTCATAGAGTTTGTGTGTTTTTCAGGCAGTGGGAAAAGAGGCGCACACACTCCAACGGGGCTTGAAAGGTGGTGAAAGCAGAGGCCTGCTCTAAAAGCCCCAGGCGCTTGTCTCTGCCGACATAAATGCTGCCCTTGGTTTAAGGCCAAGACTCTCATGCTGCTGTGTGCCTAAGAATCATCTAAGAAGCTTGTGAAATGTGAATTTCCAGCTTCACTCCCACAGAGTCCGATTTGGATGGTCTGGAGTGAGGCACCTGATATCTCCGGTATAAAAGGTCGAAAAAAGACATACTGAGAAACCCAGGGCAAGGGAAAAGTAGGTTCCAGTTGGGGAGTTGGTAGAGGAGGGAGACTGATGGAGGAGATGGAGCTGGTATTCTGAGTGTAGGGGATGCCTCAGGGGAAGAAACAGGAACGGAGAGGTGGAATCCTATGCAAATATTGCCTTATCTTTTAAGTGGGCTTCAAAAGTGCTCTCTGACTACTGTGAGAAGCAATAAGGCTAAAAACAAGTGTCTCTAGGGACTTGTGTACCAGTGTATACCAATCTGTAAGGCTTCTAGAAATCAAAATATGTTCAGGTTATATTCTACTGAGATCTGAAGGGAAGCAGTTTAGATTGATGCTTGGAATAAAAGAGTTAATGTTTAGTGAGAGGATTATCACCTTAGGCTGAAGTACTTGTATTTCCTTAAATTTTACTGTAAATTCCTAAGAATGATGATAACCTTTGTGTTCGGTACTTTATGTATCTGAGCCTCACATCCTTCCTGAAAGGAATTCCAGTTTTATAGATAAGGAAACTGAGATTCAGAGAGGTTAAGTAACTTGTCCAAAGTTACATAGCTGCCTCTCTTTATGATTATCTTAGAAAATGTTTTCTTAGTGATTCATTTATAGTTAGGTAGCCGTTTGAATAATTCATTCTATTTTTAATAGAAGAAGCATACTTGGGCAGGGAAAGCAGGCTTGGCCTAGCTTCCTCCCATCTCAGTTATATGAGCTGAATTCCTTTCCAATCAAGGGGCTGTGGTTCAACAATTCCCTCCAGCGTACCGATGCCCATTCAAACAGGAGATAAAGAAGCATGTGAGTTGATGAGATAACCCTTATTAACAAAATGAGCAGACATCCCAGTGCTGTCCTATTCAGCAACAGTGTCTCCAGACTTGAGGCCTGTCTCACCCACCCCCCATACCGGTTATGACCAAGCCCAAGCCATATTAAAGGCCCCTTTGGACAGATGAACTAAATTTCACCTCCTTCTTCCATGTGCTCTCTGAGGTTCTCAGTCCTGTTGCACTTTTCTCCTGGCCTGAGGAGCTGGTCTGACATTCTCACTAGTTCTTACCTCTTCTCCCTGTCTGTCCAAAGGCCAGGTCACTGTGCTTCTCTTCATGCATTCATTCACTTATTCATTTATTTATTGACTGCTAATGATGTGCTAGACTAAATAAGATGACGGTGGTATTACAGTGAACCCCATTCCTAACCTTAGGGAGTTTAGAGTCTAACAGGAAATATTAAATGAGTAATAACAATGGCATTGTGGGAGCTGCGAATAAATAGGTATGAGAACATACACCAAGGGCACGAGATGAAGAGGCGTTTAAGCTGAGACCTGAACAATGAATAGTAAAAGTTAGCCAGACCAGGGGAAGGCTTGTAGGAAGAAAATGTTACTTGCAAACAAAAATAGCATGGGCAAGGTGTCTGTGAGGGAGGCAGAGAGTGTAATTTTATCCTGTCCTGATTTCGATCATCACTAATATGCTGACAAGTTCCAAAAACCCATTTCCAGCTCATATATCTTTCATCACATTTAAACATTGAAGGATTCTATAGTGTGGGGGAGGAAGAAACTCTCCTCTCCCCTTCAAGGTTCTTTCTGGTGGTCTAATACCTAAATGTGCATGAGACAGATCAACAAGAGAAAATAACCAGATTTAATTACATATGTGTGTATGAAAACCCCACATACATAAGAGAGTCAGAGATCTCACATTCATGAGAGGGTCAGGGTCAGAATGGGAAAATGAGGTACACATGACATTCTGATCTAAGGATGAGATAAGTCATCTTGGAGCTTCAGAGGGGAGAAAGGTCATTAGCAAGATGCTAAAAAGAGCAGACATTCAGCAGTTAGAAGTTTGCCCTGCTCTATAGATAGGTCATTAAAAGTTATTTCTGATGATATCTCTTATTATGGGCCAGGCCCCTTATTTAAATTTTTTTTTAAGAGAAAGGTAAAAGTTACTCATGAGCCCACAGGGTCTCGATTGCCTTTAACTCAAAATAATTCACAGGCCAAAGTGGCACATCTTGGAGTTCTGAACCCCTTCAACAGGAAGCTTTGCTTATACATCAATCTTTGACACAGGAATAGAGGTAGGATACTAGGTAATTATAAATTGTCAGTTGTGTGGGGAACATCTGGGTGGAAAGGTAAGTGGCAAAGACTTTGATTCCATTTTGCCCCAGTCAACCTTGTTGAATGGGGGCTCATGGCAGGTGTACCATAGCAGATTTCCCAAGCCATCCATTCTCATCCCTCAGCATCTCCTTCTGAGAGGTGATTCATTTCTAATCATAGATTTTGTAGTACTTCTAGTTATGCTCTTTCCTCCCCCCTTTTGCTTCATATATTGTCTCACTATACATGGTTAAACCAAGGGGGTCAGTCTCCCTTGGTTTTAAACCTCTGCTTACTTTTAACCAAATGTTCTTCTAGGCTTCCTGTCTTGGTGTATTCAGACAGCGCCTCCTACTTTAACAAGTTCTCAGGCTCTCCCCTTTTCATTTACAGATCATGAAGCTATGCCTTCTTAACTTATATTTTTGGCTGTCAGGGAAAAAAAATTATATGTGGGTGAAATCTTGTACTACCCTGGCCTCCCAGGTTCCTTTGATTAGGAATGAACGTGTGTTGGGTCAGCACTCCCAATTTTTATGTCATGTTGGCTAGTGTGTTTGTCTTGAGGATTTTTAAAAACAATTTATTTTCTTCATATTGACATATCACCTATAATATTATTTAATTGGTTCTTTGTTATACTTATATTCATTTTTAAAGAAAATAACTTTATTATAAGTGAAAAACTAGTATCATTTACAATAAATAGATAACCTAAAAATAAATACAATGAAAACAAAGCAATACTATTAATTTCCATTATATTAAAACCTGACTGTGAGCTGGGGTCTGTTAGGTGTCACAATGAATTAATAACTATTAGAAAGGTAATAAAGATAATTCACCATCTAAATACAACTTTCTCTTTGCTGTGATGAGATAATTATTTTGTGCAGCATTCTTTGTCCTTTGTGACCTCAAATCAGCCCTGGTCTGGGCCATGTCCTCACAGCTGGGCTGCAGTTGGGTGATTGGGTGTGTTTGAAGCAATTATGTTTACTTTCACACTGTGGAAGTCTAATTAATATCTCCCTTTGAAAAAAAAAACATGGACCATTTTGAACAAAATATAAAGACTAGAAAGAAGCCCCATAAGTGGGTGGAGCAGACACACGTGTTGTGTTGTCTGAGTGAGACCTGGGTTGGTGCCCCTTTCACTCGTAACAGTGCCCCAGTTTGGATGATAAATTATATATTCACCTTAATTAAGTGGCTTAAATATCACACTTGCATGATTAATCATAGACTTCAGCACTTCTTTATTCTTTGGAGAAGCGGACGCAAAGAAGAGAAAGCCCCAGCCAGGTGGGGGCCTCAAACATGCTTTCCAGCTTTCCAGTTGGTTAACCGTTATGAGCCATTTCTGGCTCCTTCACCTTCCTTTCCTTTAGCTGTTCTTTCCGCATCTTTGTATACTTTCCCATTTTGTGTCCCATGCTCTGTTTTGGACTTTCAATCACAACATTTATATTCTGGCAGAAGGAAAAACATCATAGAAATGCAAAGCCTGATAAGTTTGCTTGAGCCTTAAACCATGACTTTTCCCCTCTCACTTAATTATTTTACATTTGTGAAAGATTAAAGACCAAAAGGAGAGGAAACCCAAGTATATTGAATATGCTACTTCCTTTCCCTCTTTTCAAAAATGTCTGAGACACCAAAACACTAAAGAAAGTATTGTACGCTTTTTAAATACTTAAATATAAAGTCTCCATTCAGCAGTTCTTTCACTCAAATCTGCTACAAACTGCCTTGTATGCTACAGCATTCTGCTGGATTTAAGATGATTGAAGTCTAAGCCTCTCCTTTAGAGAGGCTTACAGTCTCCTGAGTGATAGTTATATAAGTAAGTACCACAAAGCAATGTGATAAGGCTACTGGAGAAGCATTCTGCCAGTCTTTGTAATGTCTCTCCCCGCCCCCACCTACTTTTTAGGGTCACATTACTTTTCCTCTGGACTATGGCTATGAAGGTTGCCCAACTTTTCTCCCTCTCTCTAAGTTTTTGGAACAAATTTAAAAACAAACAGAAAATGGAAAAAGTTAATTTGTCTAAGTCCAAGCTACATTTATTAACTTTCAAGAAAGTCAAAGGCAAGTGGTGTTTGATGGAGTCCCAATCTAATCCCTCCCTTGGGGACCTATCTCCAGGAAGTTGCTTGGAACAGTGGGGTGAAACCAGGCAGCAAGTGACTGTCCTAGGACGGCCCCTAGTAAGTGAATTCCTACCCTAAGCCCGAAGATGACCTCATAGAGTTGAAGAGGCCAACTGAGAACATTGTCATTATTCTTCCCTCTTTCATTGATTCCTTCCAAAGTTGAGCAACTACATCATTAAATCTTGGATTATGAAAAAATCAGTTCCCTGGTTCTTCCCCTGGTTCACTGAATAAATTTGGACTTGACTTAACAACTCAGACACCATGTATTCATGCTGTCCTCCTGCATTCCCCTTCTAGAGCATTGTTCTTACAAAATATCAGCTTTTGTGTTCACTGTAACTTTTCATAAAGACACAGTCCATGTACAGCATCTCTCCCCTTCTGGGACTGTCTTAAATTCCATTCATGTCAAGTAAAAACAAATAGTGATCACAGAAGGATGGCCTGGACATACAGATGAGGTTCTAAATGAGGACAAGGAACATCCTCGGTGAGGATACTGTGTTAAAAAAAAACATCTATCTGAAAAACATCTATCTGGCCTGACCTTGGAGATGGAATTGGATATAATAGATAGCATGAAGGCCCTGGGTTTTTTATTTTGTTTTTTTTAACCCTCACCTGAGGATATGTTTTTATTAATTTTTAGAAGATAGAGGAAAGAGAGAGAGAGAGAGAGAGAGAGAGAGAGAGAGAGAGAGAGAGAGAGAAACATTAATCAGTTGCCTCCTGTATGTGCCCTGGCTGGGAATCAAACCCACACCATCTTTGGTGGGCTGGACAATGCTCCAACCAACTGAGCCGCCTGGCCAGGTCTGGAGGCCCTAGTTTTTCATCTGAGTCCTGGAATTCAGGTTCAGGGATCTTACAGAAACATACAGGGTACATGGCTGGTGGCAGTGCGAGAAGCAGAAGAACAAAGTGCTAAAGAAATACTTCAAGTCTGTCACCTTGCAGTGCCATTTTGAACATGCAAACTGGAAATGGAAAATCATCAGGCCACCCAGGAGGAAGGTCGCAAAGATGAATACTACTCAGGCATCCTTATGTCCTCTCTCCTGGACCTGCTCCCAGTGGCATGGTCCATTGTGCTCAGAGTGAGCAAAAGATGCTCGTTTTTAATAATTCTGCTGCAGACAGAAGGTCAGGAATGCAGGCCTGATATTGTACTTTACTTGGATGAACCACAGAAACAGACACAAAACCTTAAAGGCAGAAGGACTTTAAAGGTCATCAATGCTTCTTAAAGTGTGTGGGGGGAGGGGGCAGTATTCTGTTTACTGCCTGTAAACATCAGCAGGCTGCCAGTAAATACAGAAAATTCCTGGGACTCACCACAGAACAACTTAATCAGAAGTTTGGGAAGCTACAGGTCAGAAAACCTACATTTTAAATAAACTGCCCAGCTAATTCTTACATTACATTTTGAGACTCACTGGCCTAATTCACCTTTTCCTTCACTGATGAGGAAACTGGGCCATTTCTCCAGCAAGGCAAACTGGTGGCAAAATATGGATGGGACCAGAGCCGTCCTGACCCCAGTCCATTTTCTTTGTGCTTTGACAAAGAGACTTGTGCTCGTCTATAGCGGTGATTAAATACTGTTTGAAAAGCTTCCAGTTTTCCAGATACTTTGATTTTATCAGTAAAATTCTAAAGGGTGCACATTTTTTCAAGCGGCTTTAACTTGTAAGACCAGTTGCTTAAGTTCCCCTGAGAAATACCCTGATGAGTCAGGATGAGACGCCCTTTGGTTGAGTCTCTTCATGCAGCCAGGACGGTGTTTGGCTCCACTCTGTTCCATGGTAACCACGAGGTACAGCTGCTCTTACAAATTCTCCTGTGTGATGGCAAAGATCTGTCCTCTGAAGCTTTATGGAGCCTGTAGTTGAGCCACCTGCCCAGGTGGCCGCCACTGGGAACCTGCTGTTTTCTCACAGAGCTGGTTCCACTGCTGTGCACGGACTACCACACTTCCAACCTCACCTCCCAGTTATTTGTTTAGTCTCATTTATTTTTATACTATATACTGGATGGCTTTGTAAAATTTATTCTTGACAAGGGGTTCTGTCATCAGAAACAAAGCGTTTTGCCCTGGCAGGGTGACTCGGTTGGTTGGAGTGTCATCCCGTGCACCAAGGGATTGTGGTTCAATTCCCAGTCAGGGCACATGCCAAGGTTATGGGTTTGATCCCTGTTGGGGCAAGAACGGGAGGCAACTAATCCATGTTTCTCTCTCTCTCTCAAATCGATTAAAAAAAACACATATCCTCGGGTGAGGATTTAAAAACAAAACAAAACAAGGCATTTGTAAAATGTTTTAAAGAGTAAAACTGACCTCTGTAATTGAGGATTTTCTGTGTGGGTCGCTGGGTCATTGTTATAGATTGAATTGTGTTCCCCCCAAATTAATATGTCAAAGCCTTATCCTCCAATGTGACTGTGTTGGGAGATAGGGCTTTCCGAGGTAATTAAGGTTGAGTGAGGTCATACTGGTAGAGTCCTAATCGGATTGGATTGGCGGTCTTATAAGAAGAGGAAGAAAACTAGCACAAATGACAGTCGTCTCCCCCTCCCACTCCGCACACACACTGAAGAAAGGCAGTAGGCGATTGGCAAGAAGGAGAGATGTCTGCAAGGCAGGAAGAGGGCTCTCACCAGAACTGACCATGATGACACCCTGACATCAAACTTCTCAGCCTCCAGAACTGAAGTGAATGTCTGCTGTGTGAGCCACCCAGTTCACGGTGTTTTGTTATGGCAGACCAGGCCGACTAAGGAGTCGGGAAGAGGCAGCCTGGTTTTAGAAATGGACATGAACACACACAGCAGTTGGCCCCAGAGAGACGCCTCCCTGGGACAGATATTTCCATCCCAGTCGCTCTCTCTGGTTGGTTTGCATGGCCTCTGTTTGAGGGATCTTTCCTTTGGCCCGTCAGCCTGCAGTTTCTCTCAGATAGGTCCACCTGACAGTGACGTGTCACTGAGGTTTCCTTGGGTCTCTCAACAATGCCATGATGCTGTGAATTCTGCTTTATTATACTCTTTTTTAAAAAGCCTTTCTTCTAATCTTAGTATCATCAGGAAGGAGAGCTTCTATATAACTGGCAGGCTTGCCAGGCCAGTGCCTTAGACACAAGAAAGGGGAACTTTATTAACAATGTATCAGGAGACAAAGACCTGATACATAATTATAAATTGGCATTAAGAAAAGGAGAATGGCCTGGCCTGTATGGCTCAGTGGTTGAACCTCGACCCACGCACCAAGAAGTCACCAGTTTGATTCCCGGTCAGGGCACATGCCCAGGTTGTGAGCCTGATCCCCAGTGGGGAGCATGCAGGAGGCAGCCAATTGATGTTCTCTCTCATCAATGTTTCTATCTCTCTCCCTCTCCCTTCCTCTCTCTCTAAATCAATAAAGAAAAAGGAGAATGTATCTTAAGAAACAAGGGAGCTGGTGAGTCTTTAGGTTTTTGTGGAAAAAAGAGGAGGATATTAGGCTTGTGAGACTAGCTAGTGGCCCAGTGCCAGACTGCGGACAGGCTCTCAGGAATTACTGACATGCCACAAAACCACAGGCTGGGAGATGGCATTCTCATAAGGGAAGAGGTTGAGCATAAGGTCACCCAAAGGCAGAGAAAAATATTTATTTTACTATTTAGAGTTGTTTTCCTTTCTTTAAACAAACTCTCCTTCAGTTCCTAGCAGGAGCTTTCTCCCGGCACCTTTGGTTTCTGCAGATTCAATAGTGATTTTCCCAGGAAGCCACAGCATCCCACGAAGGCTCCTGACCATTTCACCAGGAATGGCATGTCACAACTTGACAATACCATAGTCAACCAATTAGCACATCAATTAGGGTTCTGTCGTTGCCTTATCTGGAAAGGATTATAATTTATTAATGTAGTTTTCCCTCGTTGACAGATGGTGGTTCCTTCCGGAAATTATAGACGGAGCTATTGCCTTTCTTGGGAAATGTAATTTAATTATACTGCTCAAAGATCAAACATTTCATTTATGTGTATATGCTAATGATTTTAACAGAGATCTAAACCCTCATGTTTGGAGTTGCTGAGTACTAGTAATAGAGTTGTAAACGAGACCCTAAATAAAGAATTTGCTCATTATTATATTAGTCATGAGAATTACAACCATCAAATCATTGTGACTGAAAAATACCTTAGAGTTTATAAAATGAACTCCATTAATTTTATGAAACAACTCTTTGAAGACCAGAGAGGGAGAAGACTAGCAGGCCTCCTGGGTCTCTGAGAGCTTTTAAGTTAGAGCAGCAGCCCATGCAGATTTTATTTGTCTCCTTGAAACTGTGGCTTGTGTGACATGCACTTACTGCTTAAGAGCATGGCTTAAACACCCAGGGCTGACTGAGAGTGCAAAGCGGTCCTGGACAGGTGCAGGTGGGGGCCAGCCTGTTCTTTCGGAGCAGAAACAGGTAACGCCACTCACACAGAGGCCCCGTGCTTGGTTGCAGAAGCGCCCAACACTGTTAAGAAAACTGAGCAAAGACCATCTGTGGATGGATGGAGACAGGTAGGCTCTGCAGCTTGTCTCTTCCTAAGGTTTCAGAATCGGTCTACTCTCAAGACAGTTTAATCTGCAGTTTGGACCCATTCCTTAAAATCCAGGAAACAAATCAAGTTCTTCGTTTGGCCACAACTTTTTCATGATGGCTACCCATGAACATCACCAGGGAAACCTTTGACATCCCCAGTGGCCAGACCAATGAAATCAGCTTCTGGGTTGGGGCCCAGGTATTGGTCATTTTTAACATTCCCCAGGTGTGCAGCCAAGACTGAGAACTACTGAGTTAGGCATAAAATCAAGCCCAAAATGTTATTCCTAAAATGTTCTTCCTACCAAGGAAATAAAGCAATGTTTCAGTCACTACATTTAGCAAATTATTCCCAACTTTGCCGGCAGTGTCTTTGGGATTTTTAAAAAATTTATATTAGTCAATGTTTAAACTCTAGTCTTCAATTACCAACTTGTATTACTCTCCCTCCCTATGTCCTCTGTCTCAAGAAGGAATGTGCTTTAAGTGATTTCCCAGTCAACAATAACTGTCATTTATTCAGTTCCTAATGTTGGCCCAGCCCTGTCTTATGCATCTTGTGCACTTAATTTATTCCTCACAACAGAGCTAGGCATTAGATATTGTTACCTTCATTTTATAGAAGGGAAACTTTAGCCTGGAGGCAGTTGATATAGTTGCCTAGAGAGGACAGCAGATCTGATGCCCTAAGCCATGGGTTTTT
Organism: Tadarida brasiliensis; assembly: GCA_030848825.1. Classification (NCBI taxonomy): domain Eukaryota; kingdom Metazoa; phylum Chordata; class Mammalia; order Chiroptera; family Molossidae; genus Tadarida; species Tadarida brasiliensis. The sequence continues at coordinate 70,899,426 of CM061260.1, forward strand.
CTGTCCTGGCACACCACATCCTGACCATAGCATGGTGTGTGGGCGGGTCCTAGGCTGAACACCAGCTCGTGTGCGCTTGTCCTGGATGTGCCACCAACCTGTGATCCCAGACAAGTCCCACGCCCAACTGGACTTGCATTCCTTCATCTTAAGGGAAAAAGAGAGAGAGAGAAAACAATGAAAGAACATGTAAAGAACGCCAGTTGTAGAAAACTACATTTTGTATTATATAAAATCCCATTTATATACATTTCTAGAAAAGGCAAAGGCATAGAGACAGAGAGGCAAGAGGCCCGAGGGAACTTTCTGGGGTGATGGAGTGTTCTTAACTGTGGTGATGGTTGCATAATGGTATGCATTTACTAAAAGTCATCTAACTACACACCTACAATGGGAGAATTTTACGGTTTTAAATTATACCTTAATAAAGCTGTAAGAAATGGTACTGGGACTTGTCCTACAGGATGGCTGCCATATTGACTTTGTAAAGGCCATTGGTGGCATTTTCACAATAAGTAACTTTCATTGCTGCATCTTTAACAACATTTTGACCTGCTTTTTTTAACGCATTTTAAGTTGGTAACTAGTGACAATGTATACATCTATGTACCCATCACTACAATCGAGATATAGAACATTTTCATCACCCCAAAAGTTCCCCGTGTCCTTCCCAGTCAATCCCCTACCTACCCTCCCTGGCCCCAGGCACTGCAGACCTGCTTTCTTTCACTATAGATTACATTTCTCTTTACCAGAGTTCCATAAAAATGGACTCAGACAATATGTATTCTTTGTGTCTGGCTTCTTTCACTAAGCATATTATTTCTGAGATTCATTTATGTTGTTGTATTTATCAGTAACTGGTTCTTTTTATTGTTGAGTAGGATTACATTGTATAGATATATCACAATTTGTTTTTGGCTATAATAAATAAAGCTGCTATAAACATTTACATTCAAATATTTTGTGGGCTTATGTTTTCATTTCTCTTGGGCAAATACCTATACCTAGGAGTGGATTTGCTCGATAACGTGGTAAGTATATATGTAATTTGTTAAGAAAATGCCAAACTTTTCCAAAGTGGCTCTATCATTTCAATTTCTATCAGCTATTTGTGAGAGTTTGGTTATTCCACACCCTCTCCAACACTTAGAATTATTACTTAGTATTATTCTATTTTTATTTTTATATTATTACCTTTAATTTGATCCAAAGTTGGTATTTTTATTATTATATTGACAAAATCTTTTTCTCAATGAAATATGTTACTACAAAATTTTGAGGCTTTTCTCAAAATAATAAGAAATACAGCTGACTTTTAAGAAATTCATTGTGTAAGAGAAGTTCGATTGTCATCAGAGTTATTGAAAAATTCAAATAAATACTGCAATTTAGCAAAATTCTCTGATACAAATTTCAATTATATGCACTAAGTGGAAAGAGGCACCAGCTGTAGTTTTAAGTGAGGAATGAAAGTTTAATTGGGCAAAATCCAGACATCCTTATAGAGTAGGGTAGAAATCAATTAGTCAATGGACACGGGACTACTTTCTGTAGGTTTAGCCCCATTATTTGTGTACTGCTGCCGCAGATGATATGTCAATGTCCTGAGTTCAGAAAGACATATCAGAGCATTGGGGCCTGGAGTCATTTAATTTCCTGTACCCCAAGCTTCTTCTTTTATTTCTGACAAGTTGACCTGGACCTTAGGAAAAAATAATAGTTAAAACTTGGCTAACTCTCCTCTACGTCTAATGGTAATGAGATGATGATACAAAGAATGTTCTGGAAAGAAGCCAATAATGTCTTCCTCCTCAGCCTTTAGAACACATCTTCTCGTAAATTCTTCTGGCAACTACAGAATAGACCACGCATTCTCACTGGAGGCAAGATCATCCATAAAGTGATGAAAATTGTTTCTTGGTGGAGGGAGTAAAAATATTTTGTCCTTTTTTTTAATGTATAAAACACAGATATGCATACAGTATATAATCACATATAATAATATATTTGTGATACTAAGTTTCACGGGGCAAAGGGAGATAGAGAAGGGCTCCTTAGGGGTATAATAATGAACACAAGGTTTTGAAATAGTGGAATAGACAGAGGACAAAAAAGGCCATGTAGAGTGTCAGGTGACTAACTGAAATGTCTTCCAATCACTACGTGCATTTGGTCTGGGATTGATCCCACAGAACCTCCTCACTCTCAAGATGCTGCTTGGCCTAAAGTCATTAGTTTTGGAAAAGAAAGGAAGAAATCTAAGATTTGTTAAGAAATACTTGTAAATTGAAAGTGTTTTCTTCTTCATCTAATTTTCTTTTAAAACAACACTTACAAAGAAAGATATTGGCATCTCCATTTTTTATGAATGAGGAAACAGGCTCAATGGGATGAACACTTTCAAGTTCTACAAAGAATACAAGGTAGAATTGAGATAAGATTCCAGATTTGTTTGATTTCAAAGCCCGTGGTTTTCTCCACCTCATAGGTAGCTACTGTTGTTGGTTGGGTAGGATGGTGTCCATTCAATTATCCTGAGTGCACTGGAAAGTGATTCAAGTGTCTGAGTCAGAAATTGATGTGTTCTCACAGTTCAAATTCCAGGAATGACTTGCCTGTGGGGGTAGGGCTGCCACTGAGATATCCCAGGAGTTCGGGTTGGGGTGCAGGGAGTGTGGGAGGTCCTTGGGGAGGCTCAACAGACTGGAGCTAACAGGAAACTAAGAGGTTTAGCTAAAAGGGCACACTCTCAGGATTGCAGAGTATCCATTAGTCACAAACTTACATTCCATTCCTTATTGGTCGGTGAGGGAGAGGCACTCTGATCCTGACCTAAAGTTGAAGAATCACAGTTTTGGCTAGTTTCCTATTTACTCTGCTTCACAGCAAAAGGTGGACCTTTTGTTCTCTGTGATCTCCCATATTTCTCTCCCAAGTAACCCTTCAAGGAATGGCTGCTGATTTAAAAATTAAAGGACAAAAATAAACATGTAAACAATATTTCTGTTTTTTGTTTTGTAGGTAGAGATTGGTGTAAAATGTTTTTTAGAAACATATTTTTTTTATTGATTTTGGATAGAGAGAAGAAGGGAGAGGGAGAGAGAAACATCGATGAAAGAGAAATTTCCATTGGCTGCCTCCTGCACACCCCCTACTGGGGATCGAGTCCACAACCTGGGAATGTTCGCTGAACCAACTGAGCCACACTAGCCAGGGCTGTAAAAAACCTTTTGTGTAAAATCTCTTACACACATTTATAGTTATATCTTTAATCACTTGGTTGCTACCTGATATTACATATATGTTTTATTTCATATTTCTGCCTTTCCTTTCTTTTTTCAAGGACAGACTGTCATTTTAACTGTGATTGATTATCTACCTTTAGAAGAGCAGGACCTTAACTTTTAACTTCTCCTTGGAGGACAAAAACCACATGTCCCCGTCACCCACCTCCCTTATACTTCATCTCAATCTCTGGGCCAAAAAAATTAAGTGCAAGAAAGGCTGCTTGTCCCTTGATAGGGAAGAAGAGAGGATACTAAACTCTAAGTTAGAAGAGGGGTTTGTAATGTTCATTTTTTTTTTTTTTTTTTGTAAAACAGATGCAATGTATGATGGCTGCCTCACTCTGCTGTACCAAATCAACACATGCACGAGATGAAAGAAACCTTAGGAAACGTTCACATATCACCCACAAGTAAGGACGAGCTATGATTGTTGTTATTTTATTTTTAAACAAATTAACAGGCCTAACATTTATCCTGAAGGACAAAGGACAAATAGCAAGCATTTCACAAGAGGTTATGGGTCATCTTGCTCTGTGCTGGCCTGGAAATAAATTAGATACAGAAAACAGGAAATAAATATTCTAAGGTACATGTAATACAGCAGAGGCTCAATGAGGATATTGCTAGTTATTCTGGATTCTCAAGCAAGACCTGAGGTATAAGGACCACTTGGGTGGCGTCTAGGACAACAAAGAGAAAGTGAGGAACCTCTTGGAGGTGCTCTGCCCTTGCTCTGTCCCCTGTTTTATACCACACTTCTTACAGGCCAGTCTCAGGAGTCAGAGGCTGAGACTGCTGAGTTCACACTTCGGTCTTGGTGCTTTCCTGTGTGTAAGTGCAGAGCACTGTGGAGCTTTAGGGAGAGCTGACGGTGCTCTGAAAATTTCTGGGCAGTAGCTTGAGAGATTGGAAAAAACTCTAGCTGGAAGCTAAAAGTCTTGATGTTAGTCTCAAGATTCCATTTTCTAGACATTTGATCTTTTGCAAGTTGCTTAAATCTCTTAAAACTTGGTCTATTTATTTAAAAAAGGTTTTTTAAATCGAGGTGTAATTCACATACTATGATATCCACCCTCTTCAGAGTATACAATTCAATGGCTTGTTAGTATATTCACAAGTTGCACAACCATCAACACTTTCAAATTCCAGAACCTTTTAATCACCCAAATAAAACCAAAACACTCATCCCCACAAGCAGTCACTCCCCACTCCTCCCTCCTCCCAGGCCCTGGCAACCACTAATTTACTTTCTGCCTTTGCGGACTTGCCTGTTCTGGACATTTTCATATCAATGGAACCATACAGTGTGTGGCTTTTTGTTCTTGGCATCTATCACTTAGCATAATGTTTTCAAGGTCACTCATGTTGTAATATGTAGCAAAATTTTATTACTTTTAATGGCCAAATAACCTTTCAGTTGTGGTTCTATATTTAGTCATTCGTTCGTTCATTCATTCATTCATTCATCTATCCATCTATCTATCTATCATCACTCATTTTTCACTGAACACCTATTATGAACCAGCCTTGTCCTAGGCTCTTGGGACATATTGATTCATATTTATTACATGAATACATGAAGGCACATATTTATTAATTAATATATAAAAATAATTATGAGATCTTCCAAATCCCTCAGTTGAAAAAATTAGGTTAATAAATTATTTATGACTTTTTAAAAATTTGAAGTCTTTGTATAGATAAAAAGAAGAGCTGTGTATACCACCAGCTTTGTTTGAAGCATGCTTTTCTGTATTCTGTAGGGCTTTTAAAATTGTAATCATTTTTTTTTAAACTGGCATTATAAATTCATCTGTTTTTCATAATATGCAAAAATGAAAAGGAGAAAGGCAGAGTTCATGGCCTACCCTACTGCTTAAAGGCCAGGGTTATTTAGTCTCTGAGCAACTGGCACAATGTATTCTGTACATGTTTCTTAACACAATTGTGCAATTGTGCGCAGGACAAATTTAAAAAGGTTAGCTTCTACTCATGGTTTTGCCATTGCCAATTATTGTTGGTTGTTCGTTCTAAATCTGAATAGTGCAGGAATAAAACAGTGCCTGAGGAGACCTGGGGTCTTGTTTAGAATCTGCCTCCAGGAACCTCTAGCAACTTAGGTAAGAGGCAGGAGGAAGGCCTGCTTCCTGGGCCTGAGAGCTGTGTGGTAGTGGCACAGGGCCCCGTGCTCTACCCGCCACTTAATTTGACCCCACAGTCCTTTTTGTCTTAAAAAGTAATATTTCTTTATGTTTAAAAAAGGAAGACTAACTCTGGTTGGTGAGGCTCAGTTGGTTGAACCTTTGTCCCATGCACTGAAGGGTGGTAGGTTCAATTACTGGTCAGGGCACGTGCCCAAGGGCAGCCAATCGGCGTTTCTCTCTCACATTGATGTTTCTCTCTCTCTCTCTCTCTCTCTCTCTCTCTCTCCCCCTCTCTCTCTCTCTCCCCCCCTTCCTCTCTCTAAAAATCAATTTAAAAAATGAGAGGATTAGACTTCAGATTCTTTAAGGTCACTTGCAAGTCTCAAATACTCACATTCTAGGTCATATAAATGTTCTTGTGAAGGCAATATTGTAGTCCTAGTTATTTCTTCTTTTTCGAGATGATCTTAACTGTTAGGTTTTCCTGGAAGTCTTCCTTCCTTGATCCAGTCTCACTTAGAAACTTTTTTCTGTGTCCGCATGTCCCCTACGCATTATAAGAACTTTCCTTCTTTTCTTTTTGAACTGGGTTATGTAGATTAAAATGAGTTTCTGTCTCTCTTATTGCATGTAATGCTCCTTAAAATCAGGTGCTTTGTAACTTACAACATGCTAGTTTAATTTAGCAGGAACTTTAAACTGCACTATTTTAACATTTCTGTGAAGAAACTGGGAAGTGCTTCTTAAAATAAGCAGGATTAAAGAGTCCAGTAGCAGAAATGAACATTCATATTTGATGTTATTAAAGATGGGACAAGATAAGGCAAATGCATCGCCCACAACAGAATCACTGGGATATAGAAACTGAAACATACAATGAGAAAAGGAGTTAGGACATTTTCCCAAGTACCTTCAATTTAAAAGGACTATAGCTTTAAAAGGATATATGTATAATAGTATAGAAATGTAACAAACCAAAAGCAATACCTATTCATGATGATAAAATAATCAAAAGGTACAGAAAGGTATACAATTAAAAAGTAAAAGTTCTCTTTACCCCAAGCCACCCTCTTATTTCCCAAAGATATACCCCAATAAGAGTTTCTTGAGTATCCTTGCAGAAATGCTTTATGAATTGCATATTTATAGAGCCTTGTTTTTGTAAAAAATGTAGTCTGTTCTTTGCCTTTAATTTAGTAATATTTCTTAGACCTTTTTCCATATTGGCACCTTTAGATCCCTCTTATTCTTTTTCAGGAATGTATACTATTCCACCACAAAGGTTGAACATTGCTAATTAAATCAACCCTTTCTGAGGACTGTTTATACTGTTTTCAATTTTGGAAATTATATAAAAACACAGTGAAGATCTTCACTTGGGACTATATCCACAGGACAAATTCCCAGCAATGAAACAGCTTCATCTCTTCTATGACTTGGTGTGAAGGAATAAACTAATTCAGCACTCAACTTAATGATGTAGAGACAACTTCAAATACTGTATAATTGTTGTCCGGCCAGTGTGGCTCAGTGGTTGAGTGTTGACCCATGCACCAAGAGGTCGCCGGTTTGATTCCTGGTCAGGACACATGTCCAGGTTGTGGGCCCAATCCCCAGTGGGGGGCATGCAGGAGGCGGCCAATCGATGTTCTCTCTCATCGATGTTTCTATCTCTCTCTCCCTCTCACTTCCTCTCTCTGTAAAATCAATAAAGGAAAAAAACAAACATCAAATACATTTGTTTATTCTTGTTCTCCTACTGCTTTTAGAAAGATTTACAATTGGTATGACATTATTTTTCAAAGTGATTGCTAGCTTCCAAAAAAATAATTTCTAAACAATCAGTTTATACTTTTAAAGACCAATGGAATCTTTCTGCTTCACCAATGTGAATTATTGAAGTAGGATTAATTTTCTTTTCTAATAATTTTTCCAGAGATAAAATCAGAGACTACTGTTACTCATATTTATACAAGTTCTTTTTTAATTTGTGCTGACACCATAATTGATTTGGGGGTAAGTTTTTGCTGTGTGAATTATCTCCCACTATAACAGTGCTTGAGTTCCTTCAGGCCTGATTCCACTCTAGCTCACCTTCCTGGCCCTCACTGGGCCCAGTAAATTCTCCTTTGCATAAAAGTAATTGAGTAAATGTTTTATAATGGATTATTTATATTGGGAACATAAAAAAAAGTCAGATCATAGAATTGTTCAGATTAAAAAGAATATAGTATTTTATTTATTTATTTATTTATTTATTTATTTATTTATTTAATTTATTTATTTATTTTATCTTCACCTGAGGATATTTTTTGCATTCATCTTCAGATAGAGCAGGAGGGAGAGAGGGAGGAAGGGAGAGAGAGAAACATTGACATGAGAGAGACACATCGACTGGTTGCCGCCCACACGACCCCAATCAGAGCCAGGACGAACTGTAACCGAGGTATGTGCCCTTAGCGGGAACTGAACCTGGGACTCTCTGGTCTGCGGGCCGATGCTCTAACTGCTAAGCCAAACTGGCCAGGGCAAGAATATAGTATTTTAAATAAATGTTTTAATTATTTCATTGCAGAGTTGTGGTCCAGGTGATTTTCAACTACTTTTACTTGGTTATAGAAAACAATACAAAAAGTAAATGCAAACTAGTTTGGAGCATGTGAAGATTTTTCTGCAAAGAATGATTTGATTTTTAAATATTTTTAGGCCTTATTTCTTTGGGTTATTTATCTTGATAGTAACAATTAACTTTAAAAATCAGAACACTTTCAGACTTAGAATGTTCCTTGCTTCTTTATTTTAAATAGAAAATCTGGGAGCCAATTATTAGGACCATGCTTTTTTTTTTTTCTTTATTGATTTTAGAGAGAGAGGAAGGGAGAGGGAGAGAGAGATAGAAATATCAATGAGAGAGAACATCGATTGGCCACCTCCTGCATGCCCCCCACTAGGGATTTGGCCCACAACCTGGGCATGTGCCCTGACTGGGAATTGAACCGGTGACCACTTGCTGCATGGGTTGACACTCAACCACTGTGCACTGGCTAGGCTTGGGACCATATTTTTATTTTTAAAAAATTTTTAATTTTTGCATTCAGATAGAGTGGGAGGGAGAGAGAGGGGAAGAGAGAGACAGAAACATCGATGTGAGAGAAACACATTGACTGGCTGCCACCCACATGACCCCAACCAGGGTGGGGACAAACTGCAACCAAGGTACATGCCCTTAGCGGGAACCGAACCCAGGACTCTGGTCCTCAGGCTGACGCTCTAACTGCTGAGCCAAACCTGCCAGGGCTTGGGACCATGCTTTTAAAGGGTCACCTTGTTTTTCATCCCTATACAATTATACAATCATAGTTGAATGGCCTTGGGCAAATCACTTCATTTTGCTGAGCCTTGGTTCTGTCCTACATAAAACTAAAAGGACCTTGAATGTCTTTTCAGCTCTAAAATGATATGACTCCAAGGCTGTGGTGAGAGTAGAGAGGTGTTACAGGTATTTTAAAGGAGACATGGTGAAAGAGGAAAGATTATGGGATGTGCCTTGGGAGACTGATTCTTCTTAAAATTCATAAAAGAACAAATATTTCCCAATTTATGCTTGGAAGTAAGTATATACTTATTCTTGACACATATTCTTATTGTTTCAGCTTATAAATATATGCCAGATTTATAGAAGTCTCTCAAGCATCAAAAAAATGCCACATATCACCCTGGATGGTTTGGCTTAGAGGTCAGAGCATTGGCCCATGGACTAAAGGGTTGAGAGTTCAATTCTGGTCAAGGGCATGTACCTGGGTTGCAGGTTCAATCCTGGCCCCAGTCCAGATCATGCAGGAGGCAACCAATTGATGTGTCTCTCTCATATCAATGTTTCTCTTTCTCTCTCTCTCCCTCCCTCCCTTCCACTCTATCTAAAAATCAATGGAAAAATATCCTCAGGTGAGGATTAACAACAACAACAAAATGCCACATATCAAATGGATATAAAAAGGCACAGATGTAGCAAATACAGAACCAAGACATTTTTGCCATTGTCTCAAAATAGCCTATCTCATGGAGTCCTCACACATGGATTGAATTGTTTCCAGTATGGCAGTCAACAGTAATATGAAACAGAAATGCTATGGCAATGGCTGGACCTCTAGTTACCCAATGTCTGAGCAGAGAATTAGGAAAGAGTGGGGCCATTCAATAATCCACAATGGCTACTGTGTGTGTGTGTGCATGTGTGCGTGTGTGTGTGCATGTGCGCGCGTGTGTGTGTGTGTGTGTGTGTGTGTGTGTGTATGTCTGTCTCAATAAAACTTAAGCTATTCAAGGTTCCATATCTTTCTTTTTTATTCATTAATTTCTCAAGGGTCTATTATTTGTTAGGCACTGGTGATATGTGGTCAGGAGGGGAAACAGATATTGAATAAATAATCATACCAACACATAGTTAACGATGAATTGTGATAATGCTAAGAAGGACAATAAAGGGTATAATGAGAAGAAACACAGGGTCCCATTTAGATTACGGAATCAATAAAAGACAACTTTGAAGAAGTAGTGTTTAGCTAAGACATGAGACATGAGCAAGAGGCAGTTAGGAAAAGATTTTAGGCGGAGGAATAGACTAAGGCTGAGGAAGTGAAAAGCTAGGGAGAGTTGAAAAACAAACCAGCAGAACTGGTGTGTCAGCACCTGGAGGAGAACAGCAGAGAATGAGGCTGGGCGGCTTGTAGGCCTTGTGGACCTTGCTAAGGAGTTTTAATTTGATTACCTGATTTTTCTTACTGTTTTGTATTTTACTGATTAGGGATGTAACCCAATCAGATTTGTGTATTTAACATCTCCCGCTGGCTGCTCTGTGGAGAATCCATTAAAAGTGAGCAGTTGTGGACTTGGGAAGATTTGTTCAGATTTGCTATATTATAATGGTCCACATAAGGATGATGGTAGATTGAATTAAGCGACAGCAAAGGAGCTGGAGAAAAGTGGATAGATTTTTAACATATTTTGAGGGTAGAATCATCAGAAACATGTCTTAACACCTCTAGAATTTTTAAAAAAAGCTATTAGTTTACTTTGTTTACTACTTTAGAAGACGTAGGAAATATGGAGAGGTATTTTTCCATTTCCCCTCCAAAGAACAGGTTTTTATTTATGAAAGCAGGGCAAACTGAGGGACACCTAAGGATCATCCCAGACAAGATGGGGAGGAGCTCCAAGGGTGGAGGAGGGGTATGGGTGGGAAAGAGAGTGGGATTTCCCAAGACTTGAAGATGTGTGGGGGTCGAGGAGCTACTCTTATTTACATGCCAGCCTGATACTTATGGCACCTTAGACAAAAAGCAGACATTAGTGGTTACTGTTCATGATAGTAGTGGTGGACAGCAGGCAGTTTTTAGAATAGCACTGGCAAATAGCTTTTGAGAAAATGTTACTGAAAAGAAGGCCGTGGCTGGAGTAAACATGGAAACAGCTGGAGAGCAGGTGGTTCTCTTCACATCTGGGAGCCATGAGAAGCAATGATAATAGAGGCATTCCATATGGTTCTACCCACGACCAAATGCCATGTAGCCTCTGCTTCATATCCCATCTTCCAACACCAGGCGAAAACAGTCAGATCTTCAGCAAAGGTGAGAATGGCCTTATCTTTCATGAATCAGGGACAGAGATTCCAGTTTCATTTTGAATATCATGGTCCAGGTAATTCCAATCCAGTCACCTTACAGACTAATTCAGGATGTAGTGAAATAGGCGCTCACATAAATTGTTCAACCTTTCTTGAGGTCAGATCTGGTGATATCTATAAATATCCTTAAAGTGTGCATTTCCTCCCTTCTCCTCATAGAAAATGAATTAATCACAGTCTTGATTCATTACATACCCACAGTCTTCTTTATTTGTTTTTTTACTTGCTTGCTTATTTATTTGTGATAAATCCTTAGAATGCACCACCTAAAACAGATGCTCAGATCTTATGATGATCGACATCTAACCATAGTGTCTCTGAATTTCCTCCTTATTCCCTCCTATCTGAGGTAACCTGACTCTCGTATTTATCACCTCGTGCTTTCTACTTTAGATAGATTTTTTGTAGTATTTGTATTTATAAAATTTTATTTTTGTTTATATATATACACACACAGATATATGTGGCTGTGTGTTTTCATCTTTATGGACTTAGGTTTTTATTTAATAATATAGTGCTAAAATATCCATAGTGTTGCATGTTACTTTGATTTACTCATTTTGGCTTCTGAGTCATATTCCATTTTATAATCCACAGGTCCTTTATGCCCTCTCCCTTTGACAGGCACTTGGGCTGCGTTCAGTTTTTACTGGCTTAACCCAAACGTCCCCAAAGAAAATAATCAAAATGTCTGAACAGGTGTTTCAAAGGAGAGGAAACATGTATGGCTAACAGGAATATGAAATGATGTTTAACAACAGTAGCGATCAGGAAAAGTAAATGATGACTGTAATGAAAAAGCATTTTCTAGCCACTTGGTTGATAAACATCAGAAAGTCTGACAACACCAGGTGTCAGCGGCTGCGCATCCACAGCATCATTTACACATTATTGGGGGAGTTTGAGTTGGTGCAACAATTTGGAAAACTGCTTTCTATTTTCTCTTAAAGGAGAGCATTCACTACCCTCTGACTAAGATGACAATACATTGCCCTAACCAAGACACATCTGAGAATACAAAGAAGCACTAATAGGGTGAGTTGCTGGGTCAGTAGGAATTATTGGGACTGACTTGGGAAAAACAAGTCATATGGTCATTTATCCAAAACCCAGAAAGTCCACTCTCAGGAGGCAAAGCATTGCATCTGATCACCAGGAGTCCTGTACAGGACTGTTCAGAGCAGCCGTCTTCACGTGAACATCTAGGAATTTATTGTAAGGGAATGATACTGGGTAAGTAAACATTTATCTACCATGTTATTCATCAAAGTATTTTTATAATACTGAAAATTCTGGAACTATCCCAATATTGACAATTCAGGCTTGGTTAAATGATTGTGGTACATTCATGAGACAGCTCATCAGGCAGTCAGTTAAGATGCTATTACAGAGGAACATTTACGGAAAATGTTCATAATATATTGAGGGAAAAGCAAATTACAAATCACTATAGTCATCATGACAGCTTTAAAAAATGAATATTCACATTAAAAAGAGAGTAGCAGGATGCATTTTACAACATTATTAGTAGATATTGGTGGGTTTCTGGGAAACATTTAGTTTTTAATTTGCTTCCCTATATTATTATGCTTCCCCACAATAATAATGCATTTTTTAACAAGTAAAAAGAAGCAAACTAAATGAAAGCAAATGCGATTATACACGTGGGCTAGAATTTTTTCTCTTATCACTGACTTCATCATATGCCATTTTCTGTTCAGTGTGCCCTGGATAGCAGCTTTCCTTACACTGTGCTCAACTCACCAAACAAAATTTCTACTGTATTCATGAAAGATTATCTCCCTTGTCAAAACACTGCGTAGGTGGCCACAAACATAAATTAGTTCACTGTCATAGTCTGGCTTCTTAATTGCAATCACTTAGCAACCTACTGAGAGATTCCTAATGCCTTAAGTGCTGTGAAAAGAATGTGAAGAGGCTACTAATTATATGGATTGGAAACTTCTGGAAGGTAAATACTAAATTTAGGGACTTTAGAGTTTGGTTTTGTATCAGAAGAGAGACATTTCCCTGAGGAGTTTGAGTAAATCTGCCTTAGTGGTTAAAAAGGAGGAATTTAGAGCCTCGGAGTCAAAGGGCAACAGAATGAATCCCCGTATTCCTACAATAGCAGGAGAATCTCTCTCAGCCAGTCTCTGAATGGAGAATGGTTTTCTTTCTGATAGGGGAAGCTGAACATGTGACACTATGCTCTGAGGTCTTCAGACTCATGAAAACCAAGGGTTTGGCTTACTTCTGAGTAGGAATGAACATTAGGAGGGTAGGCTTCTACCTCCTGGTCGCTGACTGAGCTGGAACACCTCTGAGGTAATGGTAAGATCCAGGGCAGTTTGAAGTCTCCTGACCTCCCACCCCACTCCCACCTCATTAAGCTCCTGAAACTCATGGGGACACTAAGTAGCTATTCTGGTGGTGGAACTCCATTCCAAAATTTCAAGGTGGCTTTGTCTGGATAGACTCTGATTGACCAGATCTTGGACTTTACAATATGGTGGTGGTGAGAATCAAAGAGGTCACTGTTTCCAAGCTTTTTTAGGAACTTGGTCTTGCATTATTCAATTGTCTTAAAGATAAGAGTCAACAAAAAAATGTTCAAGGCACATAGCCCCAGTGATGGTAGCTTGGCCAACCTTGGCACAGTTAGTAGTCATTACCTCTATATTAACCACCATTTATTGATCCATTCCCTGTAGGGTCAGACACTGTATGAACTAAGTGCATACTATACATCTTATGTAATTATTAACAACCCTACGAGGTAAGCTATTGTAATCACCATTTTGCAGGTGAGAAAAACTACCTCTCAGAAAAGTTAAATAACTTTCCCAAGTCCAGAAACCTAGTAAAGGAATTTGAACTCAGGACCATCTGTGCCCAAAGCTATACTTTCATTCACTATTGTACCTGGCTTCCCATGTGTATACGACAGAGCATTTAATTCTTTCTCTTTTTTTGATGGAGAATATAATTATATGTACTTATAGCAAAACTATTTTTTTCTTATAGACTTTAATATCATCCAGACAGGAAGACATATGCTAAATATATAACCAAATATGAATCGTGTTTCCTTAATTGTTGGTTGACAAAATGATTACTTAGTTCCCATAGAATGTATATTATTACAACTTCTAAGAAAAGTTCTACTAAAGAAGTTCTATTGAAGACAAGAATCTTTTTTTCAAAGGAACTCCTAATCTGATGCCAGGAATCTGATAGAACCTTGAACTACATGCATAATTTGTTGCTTAGCACAACCCTCTTTCGCTGTGAGGAGCATTGCTTTGCCCAGCATGTTATTCTAAAACCTGCAGTGATGATTGGGAAGAATAAAGCTCATTGTGAATGTCACAAAGGGATTTGATATGTGAACCTTGGTGTTCCTTTCTTACCAATCTGACTTCAACAAGGGAAAGAACCTAATGCAGCTCTTGTAATGATGCTTCTCTGCCCACAATCTCACAATGCTTGCTCTCTGCCAACAAGGGAAGAAGAAGGAATTATTCCTTTATTGAGCATCTTCTATGTGTCTGCTTGGTGCTTTCCCATAAGTTACCTTATTAATCTTTAAAGCATCCCTATGTGGTAGGTTTATCCATTCCAATTTTCCCACTGCACCTCAGTCCTTTTTCAGAGAGAAAGAATAAAAGGTAGATAGATTGGAGAAGTAGACAGAAAAAGAGTCAAGGACATGTTTCAGAGGAGCCTTTTCATTTAGGGAGTGTCAAATTAATGCCATTAAAAATAATATTGGCATATCCATTCTCTTCCTGGACTTTTCTATCTTTGGAGGATGAAGGTCTTGACATTAAATAGCAGGACCAATATCCATGAGTTCCAGGTTCTACTTCTGACTTTTACTGAGTCCATCACTATTTTGGTCTTAGTTTTCTGTCAGAGGAAGGTGACATGCAGATCTCCCCACTGACATTCATAGGACACAAAATAACACCTGTCCAAATTACTACCTTGAAATGACATCAAAAAGAAAAAGCATGATTCTTTTTACCTACTAGTTCCTTTGCCCAAGTTCTTTTGTCTTGTTTGTTAACTATATTCATGGCTGAACTATCCCATCAATTCTCTTCCTAGAACCTTGTGACCTTCTCAGGTCAGAATGCAAAAGGTGATCATATTGATTAAAGTGAGAAGCCTATTTGTGACCAGAAGTCTTGGCCCATTTCCCATTCATGTTCCTATTTCAGTCTTTGCCAGATTAAAGGATTCCTTACCACCTATTTTGAATATATTTGTTGAAAAATTTACTGCTTTATTCTAAAAGGTTCATTTTGGGGGGGCCAACAAAGTCTCTGTTATTTAAAAACTGTAGAAAAAAAGTACTTGGTATGTCTTCAACTGGATGTTTTATTTTAGAGAAATATGCAGTAGAGTTGGATCCACCCCAGAATAGCCTGGGTGGGCTGCCAGCGGCTCTACCCTGGGGTGGTCCTTTCTTTTTGGCTGTGGCTGTGGAATGTCTCCCTTCTCTCCCATGGGGGCCTATGTCTTCTTTGACATGTGGTGGACCAGAAGGGAAATGGTAGGTCAGAAGCAGAGCCTCAGACAACAAGAGAGAGAAAACCAAGTGTCAGCATGGGCCACCAGCCATAGCTTTGGAAATGGACAGAAGCAAATTGAGCACCACAATGCCTACTTAAAAGGGCTCTAAACTGTAGCAGGTGCTTAGCCACAGTCATACATAAGGAAAAGTCAGGAAAAAAACAAAGTCTGTGGATGACGCACTGGAGAGAGCCCTTACTTCTTGCCTTTGAAACCCAAGTGTGGAAAAGCATCCAAAGAGGAAGAAGGATCTTTCACTTCTGAGGACCATTTGATTTAATTATTTATTTAAATTATCTTTATTGTTGAGAGTATTACAGATGTCACCCCCTTTTCCCCACTGACCCCTTCCACCCTGCTCCTGCCCCCCAATCCAGGCCTTTACTGCACTATTGTCTATGGAGGACCGTTTGATGTTTAGATTAACTACTGTTTAAAGAAATCTTGATAGCATAGCACACTTTAGAGAATACAATGAATACCCCCAAATGGTAAATTATTGAACTACTTAAATAGAGAACACATTCACCTTGAGTTACTTGAAGTCATGAGGATAAGAATTGTAAGCTGGATTTTCTCAGGTTCTATATGGAGCATCTAAAGGCCAAGTAGCTCAGCTCCACTAGACATCACAAATACCAAGACAACAGAAGAACTAGGATATTCCTGAGGAATGGGAGAAACAGCCTTAGTTGGAAGTATGATACCTCAATGGATGGTGTCCTTGTCTTCCCCATGCTGATTCCCACCAGGTCATTGGTTCCACCTACTGTGGATGCTATTCAGTTACACCATATGTCAAAGGTCATTGTTCTATTTATATTGTTTCTTCTGGCCTCAGGAGAACTTCTAATGATATTTATTTCCAATTTTTACTTTATTCAATTTCTGAGAGAGCTCTCTAGGGAGACCCTTAGTAGATGTAGAAACCTAGCTTGGCTTGGAAAGGTCTCTGAGAAGGGAAAACATTTGTCAAGTATCAGCTAACTATCTTCTATGGCAGTGGTTCTCAAAGTTTGGTCCCAATACCAGAAGTAACAGCAGCGTCTGGGAACTTGCTAGAAAGACCAATTCTTAGGTATCATGCCAGATCTGCATGAATCAGAAAGTGTGGCTAAACACTTCATGTTTTAACAGGCCCTCCAGGTGACTCTGAGACCATTATTCTAGGACATGTTTTCCTCCCTTGGGCTGCTGCACACCTGGGGATGTGTTTTGATTTGAAAGCTAGTGGTAGGAGAAACAATCACGTGTCAGAGTCTTGTGGAAATGTTCTGTCTATCAGCTGATGTGTTTTCTTTTCCTCTGTTCTTGATCAGGTACTGCCAGGTTATTCCTAATGAAACAAAAGCTGGAATTTCCTAATGTGAGAATCTGAGGACTTGGTGCTATACAAAATATAATGTGAGAAGCCTGCTCCAATAGTTTACAGACTCTAAGAGGCAGATCATATAACTAACACTGCAAAGGCCAGCTTTCTATATTAGATGAATCACCTCCCAGCCATCACTTGAATCAGTCAGTACACCATTACAATCACACACTAAAACATAGTCACTTGTCAATAGTACAGATGTGTCATTGGATCCTTCCCTAAAACAAAATGTGCCTTTACTGAGCAGGTTACTAAAGCATGAGAAGGCTGTCTCCCTTGATTTTACTTATACTATATACTAGGAAATCTTAGATGAGCCAGCAACCATGGAAAATGTCCACAGAAGGTAATTGTCAGGAGGGATTTGTGGAGGTTATTTGTGGTTTGCTTGATTGAGACTCCAGGGGTGTCTTTAATCTTAAAAAGGCAGTTGTGATTGAGTCTCTGACTTGAGCCTTCGGGGCACTGCTCAGCATTTGTCTTTATACAACTACTGGCTAACCCGGGTGAAGCGGGTATGGTGGGCTAGTCTCTATTTAGAAACATACACAAGATGTAGAGCTGGAAGAGTCTTTAGATATCATCTGACCTACTGTTTAGAGACTTGGATAGAAGATGCATGTCTCTGAACCTACAGCAGGGACTGACACTCAACACAATTATCATGTTATATTATAATTGTTAGTCTACTAGGCTGTCATCACTACTAAACTGTGAGATCTTTGAGAGCACAGACTTCATTTTAATCATCTTAGAATTTCTGGTATCTAGCATAGTGCCTGGTACAAAACAGGTTCTTAATTTTTTTTGGTCAATAATGAATGTTTAGCTGCAGTTCTCCTCTGAGTAGTTTGGCTGCAGTCCCTGCGCAGGTTAATAAAGCTCCTAAAACTTAAAAAAAAAAAATAAAAAAAATAATGAATGTTTAAACTTTTTTAACCTCTGGATTTGCTTCTAGAGGCCTCAATAAGATAAAGCATTGAAATGACCAGGGTTTGTAGAAAAGACATGTAGGTTTCTACTTGAGAACCTGCTTATGTAGTTTATTCCACCTATTTATTTTTAAAATATTTTTTCTTTATTGATTTTAGAGAGAGAGGAAGGGAGAGGGAGAGAGAGATAGAAACATCCATGAGAGAGAACATCAATTGGCTGCCTCCTGCATGCCCCTCACTGGGGATCAGGCCCACAACCTGGGCATGTGCCCTGACCAGGAATCGAACTGGCGACCTCCTGCTGCATGGGTTGATGCTCAGCCAGTGAGCCACACTGGCCGGGCTCCACCTATTTATTAAACATAGAGCAATAGTATCTTAGACTTTGGTTGGACCCTTAGATCATTTATAATAATGATACTTTAGTTCAGTTCTCTCATTTTAGAATGACAAACTATAGCTCAGGCAAGATAAGTGATTGACCTAAGGTTCTCCTGCTTATTACTGGGTGGTAGGGCCTGGACTAGTGTACCAAGGTCCCAAGTGAGTGCTCCTGCCTGATGCTCTGTCTTATCCTCTTAATTGAAGCCATTTTCAGAACTCAGACCTAAATTTTTGAAAGAAACAGGGTTATTTATTAGGCCCTTCTCTCTTCAGGTAGGTCCAACATAGTCCAGAATCATCAAATCTTAGACTTTGGAAGGGGCCTTAGAGATCATTGGCTCAACATTCCAACCCAGGTGAGGATCTCCTCTACAGACCTCCTGACGGAATGACATTTGGTCATTTTTGAACTTCTCCAGTCGCGGGAGTGTCAGCACCTTATTTTTAAACAGTTCTAGTTGACACAAAACTCTTCCCTTTATTTGAGTGAACTAAGCAACACTATACATTTCAACACCCCAAATGCTGATGTCTAGAACTACACAGAATGAATCCAGTTCTTCGTCACGGTAGTTGTTCCTAAATCTAAATGTGACTGTCATCAACAGTAATCTCTTCTCCAAGCAAAACATTCCTTGATTTGTTCCTCAAAAGATAGGGTTTCCAGAACCACCACCGTCTGGTCGCCCTTCTCTGACTATCCCTCAGTTTCCCAATATTCCAATTTAGATGTAAACACAAAATCAAATATTGTAGATGTGGTCTAACGGAGAGAGAATGCAATAGAATTTCCTTCCTTTTCTGTGTGTCCTAGATTTTTGTTAAGGGAGTTTAACATTGCATTAATATGTGTGTCTGCTGCACAGCTGCTTTGGCTTGTATTTTAGGCCAGTTAAAAACTTTAGGTCTTTTTTTGAGGGGGAAGAAAAGATTTTTATTATATTCAATATTCATAAATCAATTCCAGGCAAATTAAAATATATATGTAAAAATATGAGTACTAGGGGAAATATATTTTATGTGGAGATTTGAGAAGCTATTCTCAGCACGACTTCCAAAAATGAAATTCCGTACAAGAGACTGATATATTTTGTTAATTGAAACTTAAAACTTCGGTATAAAAAAATCATAATATTAAAAATCATAATATTTAAAAGTAAAGCCCTGGCGTGTTTGGCTCAGTGATTAGAGCGTCGGCCCATGGACCAGAGAGTCCCGGGTTCGGTCCTGGCTAGGGGAGCGTATCTCAGTTGCAGTTTGAGCCTGGCCCCGGTTGGGGTCGTGTGGGTGGCAGCCACTAGATGTGTCTCTCTCCTCTTGATGTTTCTCTCTCTCTCTTCCTCTCTCTTTCCCTCCCACTCTATCTGAAGATGAATGCAAAAATGTCCTCGGGTGAGGATTAAAAAAAAAAAGGAAACCGAGAAACATGTTTGCAAAATATGTGATATGGTTTCATAGACTTAATATCTCAAGAACCCTTGTGAATGAACTAAAATAGACAAAACAAAACAAAACAAAAAAAGCCCGGAATATTTGAGTGACAAAGAAGTAAATTGGTCCACAAACATGTGATGAAATGTTCAAACAAACTAGTTACTAAAGCTGCTGGCAAAATTAGATTGATAAAAATAAATATAGATAACATAATGTTTGGAAATATATCTGGCAAAATGGGATTTCCCACACACAGCTGATGGGATTATATATCTCTATTATTTATTCTAGGATAATTTGGTGATATATATTTTTAAAAAGCCCAAGAAAGCAATAATCTTTATTTCTATAATATGTTTCTAAATGTATCCTAAGGAAAATATTAAAGATGTGTGCAAAAGTTGTCATCATAGCATTCATTTTAATAGGAACCGTAAAGCCCCAACAATAGGGGATCGATTGAGTGATAAATACAATGTAGTAATGATGAACTATTATTATTATACATTTATAAAATTGATGTTATAAAATATATTTACTTGACAATATAATGCAGTGAGCCATATGTTACAGAGTGGTGACAGTTTTATAATTTAAGTACGTATGATACATATGTACTAAAAATCCGGGAATTAACACTATACAAATACATTTCTTCCTGTGTTCAGAAATACTAGTTTTATGAATCAAAGTAGGTGAAGTTTTGCTGCAGTAACAAATAATTCACAAATCTCAGTGACTTAGTACAATGAAAGATTAGTGCTGTCTTATGCCACATGCCAAAGCAGGCTGTGAGAGAGGGGGGCCAGCTCCTGACACCCACTCAGGGACACTGACAGATGGAGGCTCCAGAAGCCTCCATCATTACTGAGGCAGGAGTAAAGGATGGGACAATGTGCACACAACTGCATGACACCTCTGCTATTTTGTTGTTAAGAGAAAAATCACAAGGCCACATCTCACTCCAAAGGAGTAAAAGTGCAATCTTACAATGAGCTCAGAAGGAAAACTGCTCTTTCTGTGGGCAGTTCTAACGATGACCTCACTGACAGTTTTTTTCTCCTATCTGTTTGCTTGTATTTTCTGCTTTTTCTAAATCAACATATAGAATACTTGATTAATAAAAATTACTGTTAAGACATGTGTCCTTAATAATAAGTTTGTGGAATGTTGGCTATTATATTGTCTGTTAAAATATTTCTCAATCTTGATCTTGATTTTATTAACAAACACATTTTTCCTCCCAGTTTGGTGCTTTTGGCAGTTTTGAAAAATGTCATCTAAATCATCACTGACATGATAGCAGGTAGGGTGAACACTATGACATGCAGAGATATTAGTCCTTCCAAAGGACACGCTACATGAAACAATTCCCTTTAATATGTTTGTTTAAATGACTCAGAATCCATCCCCACCATTTTCATATAGTCCTGTCTATCATCTGGTTCCTAATGATATTACAACGAACTTTGTCAAGAGACTTGCTGAAATCGAAATTGAATTCCTTTCTGGTATTCACCTGATGTAGTGTTTTAAGTTGGACAAAACTTGATTTTAACAAAGCTCCTTTGGGATGAAGGCAAGATATTCTGACCCAAATGCCCACAAATTGACTATTTAATGTTTAACCCTAAAATATTGCTAAGAACCAATAGCAAACTTATTAATCCTGAAATCAGAAGGTACATTTATAGTTATGCATGTTTTTCTCCAACATGTTCCTCTCTCTGGGAGTTCCCTTATTGATCAGGATAATGGGGGCCTGGAGATTTGAATACACTTAAAAGAGATATTTTGTCTTATCTCCTAACCTTGCTCATGCTTCAGTTCCTTTCTAGCAGTTCTCGTTCTAGTCTATTCATCTAAAGAACTTGTCACTACTAAGAAAAATAGATGTAAATTCCAAAGGAAAGTGGATATTTTAGATGTAATTGCGTGTCGAGGCACCAATTTCAGGGAGAAGTATTCTAAGCAAAGGTAATCAAGAGTTGATTCTTCTACTATTACCCAATAGAGGGTTTGCATATATTCACTGGAGGGCTCTAGGAATCTCCTGAACAGCAAGGATTTTCTCACGACCTTGAGGCTGAGGACATAGACCTCAGAACTCCCGCAAGCACAGTTCTAGAAATAAACATGTAAAGCAAGAATTCTCAAAATTTTGAAGCACAGAGAGCTTTGGAGTTTTAGAAAGCACTATCTTGGAATAGCGACTGGGGACAGAAGAAAGGAAAGCAGAAGGGGACTAAGAAGAAAAACAAAACAAAATCGGAAGACAAAACAATATGTGACATAAGGTTAGTATGTAAAGACTAATTCAAAATAATATGCAAATATATATAGATAACCCTAAAAAAGAGGTGCTATGTATAGAAATATTTCAAAATTTCTCTTCTTCCTGCATAGTCTGAGAACAAAAACAAAGCTCTACCTAGCACCTCCTATGTGCTGAGTGCTTGCTCAAAACAGGGCAGAAAGTAGAGAGGGTCACAGTCTTCATGGAACTTACCATTGGTCAGAAAGACAGTGACCAAGCAGAGACAGAAGTGTGATAAATAGTCCGCTGGGGTCAGTACTTGGTGCTGCAGAAGCTCTAGCAGGAGTTCACCTCATTTAAAGAGGAGTAGGGAGGGTCAGGGAAGGCTGTCTGGCATGAGTAATGTCTAAACTGAAATCCAAAAGAGAAGTAAGAACTTGCCACAGTGAAGAGGAGAGTGGAGAGCATTCCAGATCAAAGAATAATAAGAATAATAGGAACAAAAATTTAAAGTCAATGAACTATAAAAGCTTAAACTTGAGTTCAAAGAGCGGTCCACATTTCTGGGAGTTCTTCAGGTACAGAGAACCTCTCCGTTTCCCCACTCTCACTTGAAATTTTTCAGCTGGGGAACATGAGCGATGAGACTAGCTCAAAGTTTGACAGACTTTTGGGGAACCTAATGTCCTTTCCAAGATGAGCATTTAACTTGGAATAGGAGGTTCCATATTTACCTAAGGTCATTTTCAATAGAAATCTGGACATTTACTGTGAATGCAAGGGAGTCATGGTTTATCTTTATTTCCTATTATTATTGTGATTTGTATGCAAATAGTGATGGTTGGCTTTATAGTTTTTCTCTCTCCTTCACACCGTCTCACCATACCTTGGCTCTCATCCTTGGATCCTGTCCCATTACTGAGATACTATATGAGTAAACAAAGTTTTTGCCTGAGGGAAATAGAGCTAAGTCATTCTTTCCTTGCTTGATAAATTCAAAATGGGCAGGTTGACTGCGGTACTTTGGTGCTAGAAGCAATGCTGCCTCTGTCTGCAGCTGCCATCTCATACTCCAAATACCGAGGACTGCATTTCATTTGCACTAAGGGGAGTATTTGAACCACTTGAGAAAAATTTGCATAGCTCTCTGGATTCTTTTCTAGATTAAAAAAAAAAAATGTCTGTGCTTAAGAATTTGAGAGTTGTGAGTGTAGGGAGAAAGGAATGCATCTACATAGCAGAAGGCCTTAGAAAATTCTTGCTTTAAAATTGAACCATATTTGGATAACTAATGATCACTTCTGCCATCCATTTGAGCGCAGTCTTTTTGTGAATGCACATGGAGAAGAAATTCAATTGTTACTTGATAAAAATACTGAGAAAGTAGAAGCAAAGAATTCTAGGAAAAATGGGCTCTTGGGATGAGGTCATTGTTATCAGGGAGATCATGATAAACCCCCTAAAGTAAGCTCAGTTTTGAGGCAAAACATGAGTATTCCAAATCGTCTTGGCAACTGTGCCTTAGGAGGGTCATAGATACATAATTTGTTACAAAATTTGGAGAAAAGGGAGGAAAATAGAGAAGGATAAGAGGCATGTGGGCTAGAGCTCTGGGAAAAGAGGTTTTTGCAAGTGTCAAAATAGGCTTGGGTATGAGGAAATCCGGTGGAATGAGAAGAACATTTTAAAGATGTGATCTTCATGGTCAATACATACATCCCTTTCATAGTTCTTCAGAAGTCAGCAAAGAAGTCATATTCTAAAAAATTTTTTATAAATTAAACTTTTCTTTAATTGTGATATTACTCTGTCACTGGGCCACAAGGATGCCAACTTGAATCATAAAAGCTGAAAAATGACTTCAGGGAAAATTCCCTACCTTTCGATGGTGACAGAGATAAATGCCAGTGGAAATATTCTAAGTAACTACACAAATATAAAGGATGATGACCATTTATTCACTGATCAAATGCTTACTCAGCATTCACTATGTGTATAGCTCTATGCTTGGCCCAGGGGGAAAACCAAGATTCAGTATGCTATAGAGGAACAGACAATCTACTTGTGAAAACACATAGATACTTTTTGGTTAACACTCAGTCAGTATAACCACATATAAAAACACCTCTCAACATCTCTTTTAGATTTTGTCTCTACTTCTAACGCTATTGCTATAATTGGGTTCATTCCTTGCCATCAAAGCTATGAGCCTGCCAAGGCCCATCATGATTGTACCTGAAGAATCTCTAAGAGATGACAGTTCTGGGCAATCTGAATCAGAACTATAAATCTGCTTTCCTCTTAGCATAACACTCTTTAACATAATTCTTAGATGTTTTACTTTTTAATAATGTGTAGTATGGAGTCAACAATTGAGAACTCACTGCAACAAATATCTGACTTATAAATAAACTTTTGACCCACATTTTGTAAACTAGACACATGCCAGAGTCCTTGACTCATGGCTTTACCTATAAAAGCTACAGAAGGCACTGGGTGGTAGGTAGCTAAATGTGGGGCCACATAACCCAATCCTTCATTAGCCACAGCTAATTGGGCTCCTGTCAGGGACTTACATAGCTCAGGCAAAAAGAGGGTCTGGGTCAGAGCCCTTTTAAGAATATAGATTTGGGGAATCTGAAAGGTTGTAGATTAAAAATCAGCAAAAACTGAAGTGGAAATGTCATATTATATAACAGTGGTTCTCAAAGTGTGGTTTCCAGTTGAGCAGCATCAGCATCATCTGGAAATCTGTTACTACTCGCCCAGACCCACTGAATTAGAAACTCTGGGAGTAGGGATCAGCAATCTGAGTTTTACAAGCTCTTCCAGTGATTTTGATTCTGCTAAATTTGAGAACCAATCTTGTAAGAGTAGCCAGAGAGACTGAATGAATGGCCCAATGGATAATTTGAGAGCTAGAGTGAGTCACTAAGGAACTCTGTGTGAGCAAAATAAAACTGTAGGTAGAGGAGAATAGATCAGAAGACAGAAGAGAACTAGAGAGGAAACATGATCGTCATAGATCCCAGTTTCAGTTTTTGCCCAGGTATATCTACACAACAACTGTCATATTTTCTTCCCAGATTCAGAATAAATCTTGGGTTTCTTAGGGCCAAAATGGCCAGTCTTGAGCCCTAGGGAATAAGTAGAGATGTTTTGTATATGGTACTCTAAGGCCATAGATACTATAATGAGAGTTGAAGCACATTTTACTTGAGAGCATGAGTTGTCTTCCAATTTCACTAAAACTCTAGTCAAGTGCAGTGTTCTAGGAAGGACAGTTCCAGCCCTGAAGCTGGGTTGGACACAACATATTCTTTAATACAGCTCAGTGAGGTGGATCTATAATAGATCTATATTATTTTACTAGAGCTCCCATAACAAAGTAAGACAAAGTGAGTGGCTTAAACCACAGAAATTTATTCTCTCTCAGTTCTGGCGGCTATAAGTATAAAGTCAAAGTGTTGGAAACGTTGATTCCTTCTTTGGGCTGTGAGGGAAGGATCTGTCCCATCCTCCTTGGCTTGCAGATGGCTATCTTCATGTTCACGTGGTGTTTCCTCTGTACGCATGTCTGTGTCTAAATGTCCCTGTTCTATAAAGATGTTAGTCACATTAACCTCATTTTAACTTGAGTACTGTTGTTAAGATCCTACCTTAAAATAAGGTCACATTCAGAGGTATTGTGAATTAGGACTTCAACATATAAATTTGGGGGGGGAGGACATAATTCTACCCATAACAATATACCTGTTTTCAAAATGAGAAGTTACATGACTCCCTCAGGAAGTAGAATGGTTGTGTGATGGCGTGCAAATCCAGAGCTCCCCGCAGGATTCTGCTGACTCTTATGCTTATAAAATGTATTTTCTAGGGCTTGTTAAATGGTCTGGATTAGCCAGAAGCCAGTCCATTACTAGGAAAAAAGGAAGGCAATGATGTAGAAGAACATGCAACATCAATACTGGAATTAAACACATGTTTCAAATCTGAAACTAGTTGAAGGATTTAGTAACCATGATTTTTGCCCAGTACAATAGTGCCATATATTTCTTTGGAGGGGGATCAGATGAATTCAGCTGATGTGATAGGACTGCTAATTCTTTTCTATTTTGTTAAACAGATGGCATTAAACAAGTTGAGAATATGATGCATACGAGGGTTACAACAAACCAGCATGCTTTTGAAGAAAAATATGTGGCACATAATTGAAGGAAATCACATAAAGATGAACAGAGAATGAAAGAGCTGTTTCTAGTAATCTGGAACCAAAGTACCTTTGGCCTTTTTGTTCTTCTACGTATTCACATTTGAGAGAAAACGAGTCTGATTTACAACGCCATGCCAAATGTCCCTTTGTTAGAAAACAAGAGAAAAGAAATACCATAAATTCTGAGCCTAAATTGTAGTATTGGATATTACCTTCAAATTATGTTTTGCATTGTGAAAGAAAGAAGGAAAGAAAGAAAGACAGAGCAAGCAAGCAAGCAAGAAAGGAAGAGACAAAGAGGGTGGCAAGAAAGGAGAAAGGAAGGAAAGGGAAAGAAAAGAAAGCATAAATCCTTATTTAGGAAACCTTAATGGTTCAATTTTATTAAATAATTTCTTATTACTGTTGTAGAGTGGAGATATTGTTCACTAGCAAGAATCACTATCTTTGGAGAGAACGCACTTTCTCAGAACTTCCTGTGGTCAATGATACCGCCTCCCCGGCAAAGCCCTTCTGTTTGGCTGCCTGTGTCATTGCATGTGACTGCCTCTTGGCTTACCTTCCTGTCTTCTCTTTTTTATGCTGTTTGGCGGCTTTTCTTCTTTGGCTCCTAAACTGTACATACTTTCCAAATTTTTGTAAGTTCACCATGAACTCTTTAAGGCTAGACTCTACCTTTTATTTTCTTAGCAATATACTTAAATGTCTTCAGCCTAAGGATCTTTGGACAGATGCATTTCTATGTTCTCTACCCGAGAAAGGTTAGACTGGATCAAGCATTATAACCATTGGTCAAATCTCAAGGAAATGCGTATCGTTAAATTTCCCATGACTAAGGGAAAGGGAAGGTTATATGCAACATTAAGGGTTAACTGTGACTACGCTGTACTCTTCTGCTGGCCTAAATTCTTGAGTTCTACATCCAGGTGTATAAATCATTACTAGTCTCTTCTTTCATATTTTCCAGTTTTCTAAGAGAGGGTACAGTTGATTCAGTGTTTTGGCAGGGAAAGATTTACCCTCAGGAAGCTGGACTTTCCAGGATGCTGATAGGACATCCCAAAAGGATTAACTTAAAGGGTGAGGCATAATGGTAGGAATGTGTGCTCAGATAGTAAACTCATATTTATTTATAAAACAGATATCTAAGCCCATAAATCACAAATACTTTGGAACTATGTTATGAGTAGAAAGGGACTTTCCATAAATTGAAATGTTGCTCTATGTATTATACTAAAGAAAAGTTTTGCTAGCCCCACTTAATTGACAAATTCAGGAAAGTTCATATAATAAATAGGATTCTTTCCCAGATCCATTTATACTCCAATTATACAAGTCATTTCCCAGTACACATTTAAATAAGGCCTATTCTTCAACAGTGCCTTCTCAAATAGCAGTTATCGGTGTTTCTCATTTTAGTTATTTATAAGCATTGGCGCAGAAGCTTGGTCTGTGCTCTTACACTATTTTTAAAGATCTCCTGCCTTTGGCATTGCTGTGGGGGAGCTTAATATTTCTGAAAAAGAGCTAAATTAGTTCCAAAGCTTGCACTAACAGCTCTGAGACTTCTTTAGGGCTAATTTTATAGCAAAGCAATGAGGTCTACTTAAACACCTTATTTGAGAAATGAGTGCCCATTTCCATTAACTCAATGAAAATTCTGGGATCTCATTAATTTAACAATAAGATATAAGTGAGTTCCTAAGCATGCGATTGTAGAAAAATATAAGAATTTTGCTAATTTATTTACTAGAGAAAAACATATCTCAAGTAGTTATTCTCTGGGTCAAATTTCAAGCCAAAATTTCATTATATCCATTTCTATAATTATATTTTTGGGTCATTCTACTCTTCTTTTTATTTAACCTTTAAAATAATATGGAGCCCATGAACATAAATTGCATGACATTAAAATATGTATAATTAGGACCAATCTGGATGCTGCCAAAATCTGGATTAGCTATCATTTTGAGAGCTTCCAAGGCCCCCTTTATTATTTTCTGCCTTCAGAGTGCTTTGGGCTATGTGAGATTCACACCCTACCTTCAGCTCTTATACTCTGCATCTTCCCACTCCTACTTCTTGACTCGCCAGTCTTTCTAAACTGTCATCTACACGCCCTTCCATGTTATTTTCTTCCTTGGTTACTCAGCTTTTAATCTAGGGGGGAATCATCTAGACTGAATAGATTAGAACTGGATTCTTGAGGTTTGTTTTCTAAGGGTGTGGACCCACCATGTATCTGGCAAAATGATAGGCCAAGTCATCTTTCTTTGATCTGTCTGCCCTTCTGTTTCATTTATAAATGATGATGGTGATGATAATAATAATAATAGTTTGAGGAGTGTTAATAGTATTTTATGTCATATAAATTTTAGTTTGGTTCCCCTATTTCTGCAACTCATTCCCTATGGCATGTCTCTCACTTAGACGCAGGCAGACATCAACGTATAAAGAGTATTTTCACATTTCGCGGCCATGGTGTTTGATTTCTCAGCAGCACAGAGGGATGCTGGACTGGGGAGTGAACCACACCCGAGCTGTGGAGTTGATAAAAGATCCGGATAATAAAAATATTTCTCTTTGGGCTAGGTTTGGCAAACCCTTCTGTTTAAATTGAAAACACCATGAAGTTTGGACCTAGTAAAAGGACATTGTTCTTTGAAATAAAAAGAAGTTAAAGTGACAAAGAATGTGCCAGAGTTAGGATACACACATGACTGAAATAATTTCAAGTCAGCTTTATTGCAGCTTTTTTTTTTTTTTTTTTTTAGACAAAAACAGAAAAAAACACGAAAAGCCCCCCAAACCCTGGTGGCAGGGCCCTTTCCCAGGACCCTGCATGTCTCCTCACTCTTCTTCAGTGAGCACATCTTAAACCAGACGGGGCAGCCACTCGGCACTTTCATCCCTAGTGTTTTTCTGTCTGATCTCCTTTGATTTCCTGGAGACAGACCGTTCATAGGCACCAGGACTTATGACCAAATTTATTTGTTTCCTTCTGACTTTATTACTTTCCTAAATCACTAAAACATCCCTGAAGGGTAACTCTGGTCAAAGGGTGACGCTGCAGCCTAACAGCAATTTCCGAGGAACAGCAGCTGGGAAAGGCATCCCTGCAGCCATCGCCCAGGGGCCTCTGCAGCCTCTCCTGGACCTACACCGAGGGTGTCAGGAGGGCTCCGCAGGCAGGACAGTCAACAAGGAAGCAACCCAGGTGTTCACTGATAGATGACTGGATAAAGAAGATGTGATATAGATCTCACACAATGGAATATTACTCAGCCATAAAATGTGAAATCCTACCACTTGAGAAAATATGGATGGACCTAGAGGGTATTAAGCTAAATGAAATACATCAGACAGAGAAAGACAAATACTTTATGATTTCACTTGTAGGTAGCATCTAAAATAAATAAATGAACAAATAGAGCAAAACAGAAAGAAACCCACAGATCCAAAGAATAACCGGATGGTTGCCAGATGGTGGGGGGAGATGGGTGAAAAGGGTGAAGGGGATTAAGAAGTACAACTTCCAGTGATAAAATCAGCCACGAGGACGTAATAACGCACAGCACAGGGAATGTAGTCCACAGTATTGTAATAACTCTGTATGGTGACAGGTGGTTACTAGACTTACCGTGGTTATCATTTTGTAAGGTATATAAACGTCTAATCACTATGTGGTACACCTGAAATTAATATAATATTGCATGTCGACTATAGTTAAAGAAAAACAGTAACAAACAATGAAGGCGCTCTCCCAGGCCCTGGCTTCTCTTCTCTGCGGAGCCTACAGAGCCCGTGCACACGGAGCAGTAACATGCAAACGGCTGAACCCTCATCATGCCACTGATAAGTATTCCTAGACTTTGGAGAGGTCACTTTAGTACTGAATATGCATACTATCAACTAAACACCATTTGCAACTTTCTCTCTAATTAGGCCAGTTTGCCTCCTTCCTGTTCCCTGCACAGCTTTTCCAATGAGGGGTGAGAAGAGAGAGCTCATACACGTTTCCAATTCAAGATGATGTGGCAGCCTTTGTGATGAAACTGCTGTTTGGGGGTTACTAGAATCAAGGTAAAGCTCCAACCAGTGTCGTAATTAGTTAACTGAGAACAAGCATAAACTCTCTGCTAAGTGTCTGAGGGCTAAAGCAGCTGTGTTTATTTATTTAATCAGCAAAGTTTTATTAAGCAGGTACTCTGCCAGGCAAGGGGTTTGCAGAGACATAAATATAATAAGCCATTGTCTCTGCCCGCAAGAGAAGCTCAGGTCAATCGATCACAGTAACCCAGTGGCATGGGTGATATGTGAGGTTCTGGAGAGATCACAAAGGTGTAGAAACGGAGTTTATCCGTCCTGAAGAGACCCCCAAGTACACGCTGGGATCCATGTCCACACAACCCTTGGTTGTCCTACGTACATTTGGTCACCCAGAGACTCTCATATCTTTATGTGCATTGAAGGCACCTGGGAAACTTGATAAAAATGAGATTCCTGAGTCCCCACACCAAGAATTTTTGATGATGCTGGTTTGGAGCAGAGCCTGTGAAACGTGGTTAATTTTTTTTTAACAAGCTTTTTCAGGTGATTCTGCTAAAAGTGGTTCTCAGACCATACTTTGTGTAATACTGTCAGAGCTTTGAATTTCCTGCTTGTCTCCTTTAACAAAGATCCTCTCAAACCGTTACTAATTCAATCCTAATAGCAAAAAAAAGCTACCTATCTATTCACAGGGGTTGTTCATTTCTATGCCCAGGAAAGGTATGCTAGGAATCAGTGTTTGATTTGCACGTGAGTGGGAGTGGATAGAGCAGGGATTCTTGGCCTCCACTAAGAGTTCTCATCTCTCGATGGAGAAAATCCAAACTGCATTTCTAAGTCCCCCAGCCTCCCTCGGTGTGGAGCCCACTGGGCCTCTGAAGAAAGCATGCGGGGAGGCCCCCTGGGAGGGTGTTTTCTTTAGGAAACCTTGTCTTTCCCTGAGGCATGGGGACCTGCAAAGCAAACAGATAAGCTCTGGGGGATATTCTCTGGTGGCTACTTTTACCTATGAATTTGAACCAACAAAAATTCTAGGGCAAATATAAGAGTTTACACTTGGCTGGGTCCCTGACACAAACGGCTTTGTAAGAAGCATGTCATTCCTGTGTCTACCTAGGACAGGACGGATCTGGGCGTTTGTGAGTCCAGCTTTGGGGTGAACCCACTGTCACAGAAACCTGTCGCCTTTGTCACTTATATGCTACACCCTTTCATGGGCTTACTCTTCTTCTTTTTACTCCTTCCCATTTCCTGTTGTCAATATTTTAAAATCTTTCTCTTTTATAAAAAAGTATACAAATAATTTATTTTTAAAAACCCAGAAATATAAAATTAAATCCTTTTGAACATACATTTTGTAAAACTTTTCCAATATCATTTTGGAAAATATTTTCCTCTGAACAGGATATCCTCTTCAATAATAATAATAATAATAATAATAATAATAATAATAATAGATTTTGAGCCATTTTAACTATATTCCTTGTTCTTGGTCATGTGAATGTATAGAGGTTCATAGTTCAAGTAGGAGACAAGTAATAAATTCTCATAATGATGGTAGCCTTCTATTTTAATAGAAGGATGGGTGGGGGTAACCTATACTAAATTTAAAGGGTCTTTTGTCAAAATGCAGAACTTAATAAAAAGCTAATGGGAAAAACTGGAATTTATTTAAAGGACTAGGATTTTTATCGTTGCCTCCTTTTGCCCAGCTTCCAAGAAGAGCCTTAGAGCCTATACTGGCAAGTTCCTGGGTTGAGAAGTCAGGTTCTTACTTTTGGTTTCTAATTCCATTTCTGTAATCTAAGAACCATGTAATATTGGCAAATCACTTCATATCTCTGGATAAGTTTTTCCATCTATGAAATGGGTATAGTAATATGAGCCCTCTCATAGTATTTCTATAATAATATAAGTTAAAGTGTTTTATATACTGTCAAGAATTTTCTCAAATGTACTCTTATAACCTGATATGTGGCTGTGTGTGTGTGTGTGTGTGTGTGTGTGTGTGCCAGAGCCAAAATAACTGTTGTTCTGGAATAAATAAATAGCATACAAGTCATGGATACTCAGAGGACATCACTTACCATTTGCATTAAAAATAGTAACAAAGGAATTAAATGTCAAACTAAATTCACCAAGTCTTTTGTGAATTGGTAATCTCTAAGGAAAAGGGTACACACACATATAGGGTGGGGCCAAAGTAGGTTTATAGTAGTGAGCACAGGAAACACAGACTTTATTCTTGTATTATTATTTATTAATTACTATTATTTTCCAGATGAACAACCATAAACCTACTTTGGTCTGCCCTGTGTATACACACACCAGGAAAACAGGAGAAAAGTAATGAGCAAGCAAAGATCTACATACTTGCTTAGGGATGATAAATGTTTCCCAGACAGAATTTCTATATCCCAGAGGAACCTGGTATCTGGAAAAATACACTGATGATGTAATGAGAACTTTTCTCAGAGGAAGCTCCTTCTACTGAGGAAAACATAGGCCTCTGGATGCCGCCAGTGATTTTCTGCTTGTGGCTCTGGCCTGTCTTTCTCATTACCTCA
Source organism: Tadarida brasiliensis (assembly GCA_030848825.1). Taxonomy (NCBI): domain Eukaryota; kingdom Metazoa; phylum Chordata; class Mammalia; order Chiroptera; family Molossidae; genus Tadarida; species Tadarida brasiliensis. Next base: position 70,932,339 of record CM061260.1, read on the forward strand.
GTTTTCCATTTATGAATTGGTGATTCTGCTCCTCTCTCTAAAATACTGTATAAGAATACCAGAAAGTAAAGTACATTTTGTGAAATTATATGCAAAGCTAAAACATACAGTAACTAAAATTCAACAATAGATTCTGCGGGTTAACTTATCTTTATCTTCCAGACTGCTAAGATACCTGTGTCCATCATTAGTCAAATATACCCACCCCAGCAGGGTCCTGATCTCTCTCTAACCATATGTGTCTCATCAGTTTGTATCCATCTGCCCAAACACTTACTGCACAGAGAAGCTGAAGATCATACAGGTTAGAGATGGAACAAAACACAGGGAGTTGACAGAAAAACCCGGAGATGAGAAACCCAGTTCTCTAACATCCCTCTCCCTTGAGATTGAACACACTTAAGCATGCTACCAGCATCTGAGGCCTACGTTCCATTATTTGGGAATACATTAATGTGACCCCAAGAAAAGCTTGATGTAGAGCCACAAAATGTTTAGAATGGGGAAAGGCAGATGATGAATACATGGTTGGCAGATGTGAAATGAAAGAGCCTGTATTAATCATCTCCAAGATGTCGAAATATGGGGAGAGGAGGGTCTGACAGCGCTGCTGAGCAAGGGTTTAGATTCAAGTGAACATGTTCATTGGGCTTTGGGCTCCCTCCCAGACCATGAGGCCCTAATAGTTCTGACTGGCTTCCCCACCCTCCTTTCAGCCTGGGCACCTGGTTCCTGGTGAAAGAACATATTTTTCTCTCTTCCATAGTCTAAGCTTCATCCAAACACAGGGTTTCACCCATAAGATTGAGGTCACTCATGTACGAATTAAACACAACTCAAGCCCACAGGATAACAGATGAGTACGGCTCTTAGGTCATAAAGAAAAGTCCTGTTAAATGTAGATGTTCACTAACAATTTCCATCTGGCAACACTCACAGTCACGTGCCTGACCACGGGTCAGAGGTGAAAGGGATGCAGAAGTTCACTCAAGGTATTGTTTTCATTGGCTCATATTTAAAGACTCAAGACATTGCTTATCTGTGGCCAGAGGGCTCCTTGGGCATTTGTGAATCTCTTCCTCAGAAAAAAATGAGAGTGGGAGTTGGTTTGATGGTATGTTAAAACATTCCAAACATGAATCTAAGTATTGTTTCAGAAACCCCTGCACGGAGGCCCAGCTAGACAGCGCAAAACAAGCTGGCAAGGCACAGCAAACTCTGGGAATGTAGATGGTTTTGGGTGATGAGAGTGTGCAAGAAGACATTTAAATCCCTGGCAGTTACATGGACTTATATTCAGCATGGGTCCCGTATTAACATTGCCACGGTGGTGATTCACGTATTTGTGGCCAAATCAGAGGGGGTGGGTGAGGGACTGACTGGCGAGCTAATGGGTAGACATACAGCTCTCTAGAGCTCCTCAGCAGTCCCTGAATTCTTGTGGCTGACCACTTCCATTGTTTTCGTTCATGGGTGATGACTTGGTCTAAGAGAAAAAATGATTCTCTTTGGGTCATGTTTTTAGCACCAGAGCCCTCAACAACTGTCCTCTTACATTCTTTTCCTCTACAAATGCACCATACTTTAGTCTGCTGTTTACAGAAAATTTGTTACTAACTATATAGGTGTAAGTAACTCAGCCATGAATTCAGGTTGACTCAATAAGATTTTCAATAAATTCTCAGTTTTCTTGAACATATGCCATCAATTCCTAATACTGCTCCATGCAGAAATCTTATTCTATTCCTGCAATCCAGTTTCCAGTCAAAATCAGCTCAAACTAAATGAGATAATTTGCCTGGACATTACTCAGATTATTAACACATTTATTTCCCTACTAGGGGAAAAGTGCACTAATTTGCTGCTCTCTACTCTTGCCTTTTTCTTAATTTTCATTTGGCCAGCCCCAAGCAATATCAATCATCTATCTTTTGGATTCTTCTTCTCTAATTTATCTTCCAATCCTTACCCTTAGCACATCCCACCAGCTCCTCCCAAATTCCACCTGCTTCCCCTACACAATCAATTCATACAATACTACATCGGAGCTTAGAAAATCAAGCTTAATTCATTACAAAAATTAACATCTCTATAGACAAGTTTAATAGCAATGTTTTTAAATGATATTTTGTAGAATAGCAGCAGCAACAAAATGTATTTCCCATTGCTGGTGAAACCAGTGGGCCTCTGACAATAGCTAAGGATATAGCTATGGAGAATGGGATCGATGATAATCTTGATTACTACCATTTGTCAAGCTTTCACTAGGTGCCAGGCACAGTTCTGAGCACTTATATGAAATATCTTATTTAATTGCACAGCAACAAAATGTGGAAGTCACGATTATTATCCTCTTTTTCAGATAAAAAAAAATATGTGGTTTTTCAATGCTTTCTCAAACTAGAAAGTGGCATAGAGATTTCAATAGTGGATTGTAGGAACTAAAAATACACACACACACACACACACACACACACAAATGCCTCTGCTTATAGTGAAAATGTTGTTTTTTTTCCCCAATTCTGATTTATGTTACCAGAAGTATTTGATTCCCTAGTCTGGCAACAACCATCTTCAAGGTCTTCCCAGTGGAACATGGAAGAAGGACGAAAGCCCTTTCCCTGGCAGGAGGGTTTCTTGCTGGGAGGCCCCAGGTCTGTGAGGGGCTGTGCTTCACCCAAAGGTGAACGCAGCTTCCCTCTTTTGTCTGCACCCAGATCCTTCAGTGTATAAAGCCCCGGGGGAAAGAATACTCTTAGTGATTTGGAAAAAGTCCCTTTACTTCACACATTTCCTGTCTCAAATCAGAGGCCAGATGCCATAGTCAGATGACCTTCTTAGTTGGGAGAATCCATGTGAAGGGACTCTTTGCTTTAAAACTCTAAGGGTATCTGTGCCTCTGTAGCTCCTATACCTAGTAAGGGCCCAGTAAGGGTTTATGAAGTGTATTAATGCCTCATCCTAATTTATGCCAAGTTGGGAAAATTCTGCATTTGTCTAGGCTGGAATATTCCACATTTGGGAAGCTCTTTTAGAGCAAATGTTAAGTTGAGGTCTTCAGAAGGTCTGTGAAGCCTCTGAAAATCTGTGCAAAACTGTATCTACATGTGGGGAATTTAGGGAGGGTCTTTAGCATTCATTAAATTGTTAAGAGGGTTCGCGAACCAAATTATTTAAGAATCACTGCTTTGTGGTTTACAGAGCAGTTTCACTTCATTATTTTGTTGGATCTGTACAACAATGCTAGGTGGAAGACATTATAAGGATCCCTAATGTTCAGAAGAAGAAAATGTGACGTTGAGAAAGGTGACATGGGTCTTGAGTAAAAAAGCCTGGTGATCAAAGTTACAATTAAATTACAGAACAACCACACTTGAGAACCACCTGAAGACTAGCTGAACAGAACGCTTATAGCCAAGTATATAAAGAAGAAGCCATGAGGAAACTGGTAGGAGAGGAGGAGACATGAAATGGGCTGGTCCCACACTCACCTGGGACGGTCAAGAATTGGGAGGGATATCTTGGCTGTGGAGGTCCTCACTGAGGAGCAAGGGGTCCCATCCCCACACTGGGCTCCCCGACCCGGACCACCAGTGCCAGAAAGAGGAATCTCCACAACATTTGGCTGTGAAAATCAGCAGGGATTCTGTCCAGGTGAGACAGAAGACTGCCGGAGTCCCAGTCTTTCCTCTTAAAGGGCCCGAGCGTGACTTCCTTGCTGAGAGCTGCACTTGCTCTGAGCTCCAGTGCTGGGGCTGCAGCTCAAAAGGTGCCAGGGACACACGGAAAGGAAGCAAACCATCTGGTTTCGGGGCAAGGGCTAGAGGAGCAGCTTTCTCTGTCATTAGTTTCTTTGTTGAGCCCCCCTCCACCAGAGACAGCAGGTGCAGGCTGGCACCATAGCAGAGTTTCCAATAACCTGGCTAATACAAATCAGACAAGAAAAAGAAATAAAAGGCATCCAGATTGGAAAGGAAGATGTAAAACTGTCATTATTTGCAGATTACTTGGTACTATAGAGAGAGAACCCTTAAAAGTCCACCAAAAAACTATTAGAAGTGATAATTAAATTCAGTAAAGTAGCAGGGTAAAAAAATTAACATTCAGAAATTGGTTGCATTTTTATATGCCAATAAAGGAAAACTAAGAAAACAATCCCATCCACAATTGCATCAAAAAATACCTAGGAATAAATTTAACTAAGGAGGTAAAAGACCTGTACTTGGAAAATCATAAGACATTGAGGAAAGAAATTGAAGAGATACTAATAAATGGAAGCATACACTATTCTCATGGATAGAAAGAATTAATGTTGTTAAAATGTCCATACTACTTAAAGCAATCTATAGATTCCATGCAATCTCTATCAAAATACCAATGACATTTTTAAAAGAACTGGAAGAAATCCAAAAATTTAAATGGAACCACAAAAGATCCTAAATAACCAAGGCAATGTGGAGAAAGAACATAGTTGGATGAATCGATCTACCTAATATCAAACTATACCACAAGGCTATGGTAATCAAAATAGCAAGGTACTGGCATAAAAATAGACATATGGAACAGAATAGAGAGCTCAGAAATAAGCCCATGTCTGTAAGGTCAATTAATCTATGACAAAGGAAGCAAGAAGATACAATGGGGGTAAAGACAGTCTATTCAATAAACGGTGATGGGGAAACTGGACATATACATGCAGAAAATAAAACAAGACCATTTTCTTACACCATATACAAGAATAAATTCAAAATTGATTAAAGACAAATATAAGACCTGAAACTATAAAACTAGAAAAAACACAGGCAGTAAATGCTCTGGCATTGCTCTTAGTAATATATTTTTGAATATTTCTCCTTGGGCAAGCAAAGCAAAGTAAAAAACAATTGGGCCTATATCAAACTGAAGTATTTGCACAGCAAAGGAAACCATTAACAAAATGAAAAGACACCTACTGAATGGGAGAAAACATTTGCCAATGATACATCCAGTAAGGGGATGATATCCAAAATGTATAAGGAACTCATACAATTTAACACCAAAAATACAATCTGATTTAAAAATGGGCAGAGGACCTGAATAGACATTTCTCCAAAGAGGACATACAGATGGCCAATAGACATATGAAAAGATGCTCAATATCACTAATATCAGAAAATGCAAAATAAAATCACAATGAGATATCACTTTACACCTGTCAAAATGGCTACCACAAAAAAAAAATCAACCAACAAGTTTTGGTAAGAATGTGGAGAAAAAGGTAACCCTGTGGGATTGCAAATTGGTGCAGTTTCTATGGAAACAATATGGAGGTTCCTCAAAAAATTAAAAATAGAACTATCATTTGACTCAGCAATCCCACTTTTGGGTATTAATCCAAAGAAATCCAAAACACTAAATTGAAAAGACATATGCACCCCTACATTTACTGCAGCATTATTTACAACAACCAAGATGTGGAAGCAACCCAAGTGCCCATCAACAGACAAGTGGATAAAAAGTGGTGATACATACATACAATGGAATATTACTCAGCCACAAAAAAGAATGAAATCACACCATTTACAACAACATGGATGAAACTAGAGGGCATTATGCTAAGTGAAATAAGTCAGTCAGAGAAAGACAAATACCAAATAATTTCATTTATTTGTGGATCCTTAGACACAAAATAAATAAAACAGAAAAAACTCATAGATGCAGAGAACAAACTGATGGTGTCCAGATGGAAGGGCGTTGGGGGGGATGGGTGAGAAAAGTGAAGGGATTAAGAAGTATAAACTGGTAGTTAAAAAATAGTCATGGGGATTTAAAGTACAGCATAGGAAATATAGTCAGGAATATTCTAATAACTATGTATGGTGTCAGATGGGTACTAGACTTACTTGGAGGTTACTTTTAAGTTCTATAAATGGCTAACCATTATGCTATACACCTGAAACTAATATTGAATATCAACTGGAATTGAGGGGAAAAAAGTGCTTGGCCAGTGTGGCTCAGTGGATTGAGCATTGTCCCATGGACTGAGAGGTCCTGGTTCAATTTCTGGTCAGGGCACATGCCCTGGGTGTGGGCTCGTCCCCGGTGGGGGGTGGGCAGGAGGCAGCCCATCAATGTTTCTCTCTCACATCAATGTTTCTATCTCTCTCTCCCTTCCCCGCTCTCTAAAATATCAACAAAAACATATTTTAAAAAATTAAAAAACATAAAAAAGCCTGGTGTTCTGTTCTTCCCATTTGCAGTGTGTGTGTGTGTGTGTGTGTGTGTGTGCGCGCGCGCGCGCGCACGCGCGCCTGTTTGCAGAGGAAGAAATGACAACAATGAAATGTTAAAGAGGATTTTACTAGACTGATTGGTGATGTGTGGCTTTTTATCTTCCTCAAGATTCAAATGGGACCATGTCTTTTCATCCACCTATTAGATTCATTGTCAGAGAGCTGCATCATATAAGCTGGCTCTGGCCTTCAGCTTAAACCCTGATTGCTCCATAGATTTTCCAACCCAGGAGAGTAGTTTAAGAAGGAAGAAGAAGCCCTGGCCAGTTTGGCTCAGCGATTAGAGCATAGGCCTGCGGACCAAAGAGTCCCCGGTTTGATTCTGGCCAAGGCCACATACCTCAATTGCGGTTAGTCCCTGGTCTGGTCTGGGTCTCTCTCTCTCTCTCTCTCTCTCTCTCTCTCTCTCTCTCTCTCTCTCTCTCTCTCTCTCTCTTCCTCCTTCCCTCCTGCTCTATCTGAAGATAAATGGAAAAATATCCTCAGGTGAGGATTGAAAACAACAACAACAACAACAAAATAACCAGATATAACAGAGTTAAAAAATACCACTTACTCTGACCTGAATACATTGCTCTCTCTTTATAAATGTCGGTTGAAAGCATACGTGACTTCTGGACAGATCATCTTTCCTGGATGCTTGCTGCTGCCTAAGATCTGGGACCCATTTCCTACCTGAAAACTGAGGGCCTTGGGACAAGATAATTGTGTGGATGACTTTTAGCTCTGAAGTGCTCTTTGCCTTGTGGAGGAAGAGAAGGGTGTCGGGAAAGGGAAAGGGAAAGTATAAAAGCGAAAGAACAGCCAGTGGGATATGGTTCCTGGAGTCAGTACTTTCCGTTATCTTCCTCCACTGGTGTTTGGGTTTATCCGTGTCTTGCCTCCACACCTTGAATGTCACCTCATCAGGAAACCCACTGGGCACACCAAGGCACTTGGTACAGAGGTGCTGTGGAGTGAGCCAGAAGCAAAGGGCACTGCCTGTCTCCTCCACTCTCCTGGGAGAAGGACAGGTTGGCCGACTGGAACACTCCCTGGAAGTCGTTGCCCCTGGCTATTTTTTTCTATTGACAAAAGGCCAATCGGAACTGCCCCGACCTGCTCCTCGGGGCACTGGAGAGGATTGCGAAGGTCCTCCAGCTCTCCAATGGGTGACTGCAATTTTTCTTCACGATTATATCATGGGGGGATTAGCGCTTTCTCATTCAGCAAGTAAAAATTAAGGCTTGGAAGAGAGTCTGACTCAGGAGAAGGAAGGGGGTTAGAGTCCAAGTCTGAGAAAGTGGCCTTATTTCCTGGGCTTTGGCAGCAGAGCTATTCTGACGCACAAGCCCCGAGTGGCCCTTTCTGCTGCGCTCCCTGTTAAAGGCACCGCGGGGCACAGTTCTGACACCATGGGCTAGAGACCCCTGAAATGGAGCGGTGGGTGCCGCTGCCTTCCTTTTCTCACAGGACATTTCCCGTCATCAGGAGGTGGAAACTGGAAGGTCTGGGAGTGCTTTCATCATAGTTCCCTTGGGAAACCTGGCAAGATGCCATATCAACACCACATGCTGGGGCAAAACTGTGATTGATCAAGGAGGAGGCTTGGGTGGGGGGAGGGCAGAGTACTTGATAACTCAGCAAACAAGTTGAGCACGCGAGACAGAAAAATGTGCAAAAGACTATGCTACTTTACCCTTCACTCTTTGCACGTGTGTGTGTCTGTGTGTGTCTGTGTGTGTGTGTGTGTGTGTGTAAGTGCTCGCAGGAGTTAATGGGTTTCTTTGTTCATGTGATCATTTACCATATAATAACCACCATTCCCTGGCTGCCACCAAGGGCTGAGTGCTTCCCAAACATGACTTCATTGGATCCTCTCAGTAACCCTATGAGGTAGGTGTTATGATCTCCATAAACAGAAAACTGGATTTCGAGAGGTTTAAAGCTTGCCCAAGGTCACACAATTTAAGTAGCAGTGTCAAGGGTCAGTCTCGGGCGTGTCCGATTCCGAGGCTGTGACTTCACACCAGACTGCTCCCTTTCTATTGCGGGGGGTGTTTTCTTGAGCAAATACGGCCTTAACTGCTCCTTCACCAGCACTGAGGTAGGAGTAATACGAATGATAAGAGCAACACGTGTGGAATTGACTATGTGCCAGGGACTGTCGTAAACACTTTATAATGTATTCAATAGCTTATTCCTTGTAAAATCTTGCACCGAAGCATCAGGCCCCGTTTCTGGACGAGGAGACTAAAACGTGGTGGGACTGAGAACCGGCCCCGAAGTCGCCCAGCCAGCTCGGCGGGAGTCAACGCCAGACCACTGGGCTCCGGAGCCCATGCAGGCCACCTGGAGACTAAAGTATGTTGTCAGAGAGACAAGTCACTCAGTGAAAACCCATTTTACTATTCAGACTGGGACAGGCCCACCTTCGACACAGCTTGTGAAGTGTTCACCCTCGAGGGCAGATGAACCCTGGTGAGCCAAGGAGTCGGACCTCTGAGTCCTTGGTTTCCATGACCTGACTGGCCAAACGCCCAGCTGCAGGCAGAGTCGTGAAGGGGGGCGCCGCTGTGTTCTCCTGTGTGTCCTTGGGGTACCTGTGGGGAGCACACAGTGCCCTGGGAGGTGCTCAGGAGAAGTGGACACATATCTTGCATCAAACAGGCAGGTCGTTTTAATTTTTCCATTTCTCTTCCCACTCCTTAGTCATGGTGCTCCTTTTTCAGAAAAGTGAAATTGATTCTTTGGAATTCGTAGGAACCCTAGGGTTTTGAATCTGTAATGTTTATAAATTTGCTGAGAGCACTGGGAAATGAGGATTCATTTTGCACATGAAGTCATATTTTAACCCAAACCAAAAAAAAAGGAGAGAGAGAGAGAGAGACTTGAGAGTCTGTGGGGATCAGAGCTGGGTATCGCGTTACAGAAATTTTCCATTTCAGACACAAAATACATACAGCAGTATGTGAGCCAAAAAAGGCTGAGAGAGACTCCAGGAGAGCCTGAAGAAATAATACCTCCTGCTTTAATTCCGAGAAGTGTGGCCAGGTTCTCAGGGAGGGCTGTCCTGAGCCTGGATCGGATCTCTCAGACGTCTGGGACTGCTGTGTTGATGATCCCAGCACATCATAGGCGGAACTTCAGAGAGCTCCCTAGGATGCCCTTGGGCAAGGACCCTAACTTCTTAGTACCTCGGTTTCCAACATCCCATGATGAGACACACACCTCAACATTTGTTGAGAGTAGTAAAAATCTTATACATATGACTCTATAAAATGGCATGAAATGCTAGTGAGATGGTTATTGAGCAATACTTACAGCTAGCATTTATTAAAGCCTCACCATCCATGAGGCACCGTCCTAAAGCTTTCTAAACATTACCTCATGTAATCCTCACAAGGATGAGGTCAGTGGGATTCTTTTTCTGATTTTGTATGTCAGGAAACTGCAGTTTAGAAAAATGAAGGGACTGGCTCACAGTTATAATGTTAAGTGGTAGGCTCCGGTCTCAAATTTAAGTCTGGTCTGGCACCCCTAAGCTGATACCTTACCCTTGTCCCTGAGATGAACCAACCTTGGCTCACACTGCTCTGGACCTGGGCTGAGTCTGGTGGGTGAGGTAAGGGACACCATTTACTTGACAGTATGTGTGTGTGAGTGTGTGAGTGTGTGTGTGAGTGTGTATGTGAGTGTGTGTGTGAGTGTGTATGTGTGAATGTGTGTGTATGAGTGTGTGTGTGAGTTGTGTGAGTGTGTGTAGGTGTGTGTGTGAGTGTGAGTGTGTGTGTCCCTTCATCTTATCTTTTAGCGGTGCCTCTTTCCACTTAGCACCCATTTTAAAGAAATGTTGGACTGGTCTTCTAGGTAAATAAGCTGGACCTGGGCCCTCAGGCTCAATTCTGAAACCGGTAGGTATTACCTAGAGCCGTGGTTCCTCCCGTTGGGGGTCCCTGACCAGCAGCCTCAGCTTTGCCAGGGAACTTGGGAGAAAGGCACATTCTCTGGCCCCACTCAGAGCTACTGAATCAGGAACTCTGAGGGGCGCACAGCCGTCCCCATTTTAAAGCAGCCCTGGAGCTGATTCTGATGCAGCTCAGGTTTGAGAACCACAGGCCTCTGGGGTAGATTTAGGAGAGAGTTAAATCAGGAATCGAGGTCTAGGATTCTAAACAGCTGCTAGTGACTCATTTCCCCCAGTCATCCCCTCTGGGTTTCTGTCCTTTTTAGGATGAAGGATTTGCTCAGGACCCATCCTGTGTGATAAATTTCACCAACAGTGTTGCTCCTTTCCGAATCGCTGGGCATGGGGAGGCTTTGGCTGTATCCACTCCCATGTGTGTGCAGAACCCACTTCTGTTTTTGGAACCACGGGCTCCCGCTCCCGTCTGGATGACTCGCTTCAAGTTACCCTTCATGCCAGAAGAGAAAAATAAGGTTTAATAAAACTGTGGTTCTAGGCTGAACTGAGCACCTGCAGCATTGGGGCTGGGTCTTCACACGTGCTCAGTTTTAAAGGTTCTGAACAGAGCCCTGCACGAACCAAGGGCACCCTGTCTCTCTCCCCCTCCCCTAAAATTCATGACAGAGGCTGAAGCAACTGAAGCTGAAAATGGGAGAGATCAGTGCTTCAGTTTTCAAAGGTGAGCTCTGGCCCAAGCTTTGTCTGCTTCTCAGGCTCGCGGGCCCCACAGGTCTCTCAGCAGGAAAACGGAAACTGAACACACATTTTCTTCCCTCTGGTGCCTTCTCCAGAGACCCGTGTAAAATGGGTTCCCCGTCCAACACAAATCTGCCTTTTAATAACCCTGCAGACATAACTTTAATAAAATTTACTCCAGGTTTTGCTAGTTTGTTACAAAAGCCTTTCCTGTCTTCTGAGATGCTGCTTTTTCCTAATTAAAAAATAGTGGGAAATTGTTTTCCACTTTGCCAGAAAATGGGAACTATAGTTGTTGATGTGAGCCATATTTAGCATCCTTGGGGTAGAAGGACATTTTCTTTTATCTCAACAAAGACTCACTAGCACTAAGTTCTGGCATGAGGGGTCTCTGGAGTACATCTTACATCTCCAAATAAGGCAAAATGAGAATTTTAAACATGCCAACATGGTTTCTGTTGCTGGAACCCGTCTTTGAGTCTCAGGGCGGTTTTGCTGCGCACTTGGTGTTGCTGTCTGGTCTTAACTCACTGCAGACGTACGGGAAGAGGATCAGTCATGAGCATGCGCGAGCAACACGAGCGTGAAGGCAAGTGTGCATGGGTATTACACCCTGACCTGGGGGAGGGGAGCAATGTCTTTCCTCGGGTGCTTTGCAGAGTGTTGTGGCCACAGCCTAAACCCTCGAAGGGAGAATGACGAAACTGGGATTTCACACGGCCTTCCCCACTGGACAGATGCACCAAGTTTTCTGCCCCTAAAGACCCTTGCCTTACAAATTGTTGCTACTATGAACCACAAACAAATATTTTATCTCAACATTAAATTTTGAATAACAATTTTGGAGAGAGTCCAAAATCTGCCTTTATCTCTTACTAGCTGTGTGCCCTTGGACAAGTTACTTAAACTCTCTGAGACCTGTTTCCTCACCTGCACGTTGGGGATAAAAATGATCAACTCATAGGGTTGCTATAAAGACTGATTTGGATAATGTCCAATGCTGGCGTTTAGTAGCTCTTACTACTGTGTGTGTTTTGGTCTATCTTAAACTCAATTGGTACAAACAGTGAATTTACACGCTAAAGCTAACATTCCCCACTGCCGATGTTAGAGACATACTACGTGGAGAAAGAGGTAGATGTAAAATTACATTTTCAACTTTAATCAGCTCTGAAAAACAGTATGTTTTCTCTTTTCTTTCTTCCTAAAACTTCACAGTGAACTCTGCAGACTTATTCCTGACATCCTGAGTGATGCTCACAGGCTGACGATGGCCCGGGCTCCGCACCGAGAGGACTCGTTAGCGAAGCTCAGTGTGTTGCATCCTCTGTCCCACGTCTAGTAGGTTATAAAGCCACTTTCATGGCTTCATCATGGTTGTTGACTCACCTCTCCCACAGATTCAATCCTACGAAAAATGTCCAGCCATGGCTTCTTCAAACAATACCCACAGAAAAAAGTTCATTTGAAATATGTGTTAGAAAAGAATTTAATGACAACTTGATGTTTCTAGTAAACTCCAATTCTGGCATTTACAATAGGTAGACTCACAAAGTCAAGAAATAAACCACTAATGTCAAAACATTATTTCTGCCTGTTTTGCAAATCAATTTATTATTATTGAACTGCTTCACAAATTCAATATTTAAAAAGTGGAGAGCCTGTGAGAAAAGAGGATGGTAGAATTTTAGAATGCATTAGGATACGGGTATAGGCATTTCTTTCATAAACATGAACACACACACACACACACACACACACACACACACACACTTTGAAACTCCCACTGGAGGGATGCAGAGAGAACTAGAGTGTGAATGGTGGGGGCCGGTGCAGAAACGCATTAGGTCATGGGCTCCACCCTGCCACAGTGAGATTATCCCCCATATGGTGGTTTATGTTTCTGTGGTTTGCCGAGGGCTCAGGCTAGTTTTAAGTAATTTTCTTCAAGGTCCTCCAAGTCAGTTTAAAATTATTTTGTGAACTATTCATTCTATCACATGCTTTAGCAAAATCTACCACAATCTAATAAGCATCTGGATGTGATCTCTGAGAAGCAGCTTGGAGTCCCCTTCTCTTAAATTTCAACATCCTACCTCATGGCAGCAAAGTCTCTTTATCTCCCTGGAGTCTGAATTTTTCCCAGGCGCTGAGTGTACTGACTCAGTCTCACTACACAGTCCGCAGGAGACTCTTTAAGATTCATGGTCTGTGTCTCTAACTAGAGGTTTTACAAACTGAATTGAACATGAGATGGTAATAAATAGATCATCAAATGCTTGAGGGTTGCAGCTTGTTTTGGTCTTTGCTTCATTTCTAATTCAGTCAGCACAAGGTATTTCTTGAGGATCTGTTATGTGAAGGACCCTGGGCCATAGCTCTTTGGCCCTGGACCCTGCACAAGTTTTCTCTCCTTGCTGTACCCTCAGCTGATTACTATCTATCACACACACACACACACACACACACACACACACACACACACACTCACACTCATTCACATACACATCTTTGTCTACAACTGCTTTCTTTCTTCCATTTTTTTTTTACATTTGGTACTTGTTTACTGTTTTATTTTCTGAAATCACAAGGTTGACTTATAAAAGGTTTTCCCAAACTTCCCAGTTGAAAATAGTCACCTGAGATTTAAAAAAAAACCGCTATATATATACATACATATATATATATAGTTTCTTGGGCCCTTTAACCAGTTGAAAGTTATTTAAATATAAGTAAAAGAGAGACCGTATATTCCATTCCCTGGCATGTGTGATTCAGTAGAGTTGAGGAAGGGACCAGGAATTTTATTTTTTAGGGTTTTCATATATAACGCTTTTCAACAATAAGTATAGGAAAAACACTGGAATAGGAGATGACCTCCAAGGGTACTTCCAATATTAACACACTGCACTTCAGACACTCCTGATGACTTTTCTCAGAGGTCTTAATCGATAAATTACAGCTCGCTTCTTTAACCCCTGGTCCTGAAGTGGTCCTGACTCCTGAACTTCCATAGTATCTATCTGCATTATTCAGCAGTTACCCAGGCAATCATTTGCAGAATTTCTTCAATGACTCAGACTTTTACTTAACTCTCTAATTTTATTTAATGTTTTGAAATTTTTCATCATGCCACTGAGGCTATGGTAGAGTCCTCGAGAGGAGAGGCAACGTTTTATAGATTTCTTTTTATTCTTCATTTGTGCTCATACAATGCTTTTCACTCAAATGAATGAGGTTTTGTTTCTAATTTAATTTCCCCTTTAAATATTAATATCTTTCTGCCTGGATAAAGAATATATCATTTCATACCATATACCAAGAGACATAGGATTTGGGAACCCTAGTTTTATCCTAGCTGGTGCAGCTGTTAGGTACTCAAATAACCCCTAATCCTTTATAAAAACTTAATCGAACAGCTGCCTTGATAATATGCAGTTTCAATAACAGCTTTTGTCGAGGAAAATAATATCCCATTGTAATAAGTCTCACAGATTGATGATGTTTCTCCGCAAAGAAACATCTAATGGACAAGAGTTCCCAAAACTGGGAATTGAGATACACACTGAAAAATATCACTTTTAATTTCTACCATGAGATGGACGTGTATTCTTTGGATTTAGCAACTATGTGTGTCTTTCCTGTATTCATGGTTTAATTAGACTGTTTCAATGTGGTGAAACAGCTCTTTAAAGTCCTTGTAACAAGGATACTATTGTTAAAGAAAAACAGCTCTTTCATTTGAGCCATTAAAATTATAGAAGGGAAAAATGAAAAAAAAAAATACCCCTGGCAGCATATTTTTTAATTCAGCTGTGACTTCTCCAGCCTAATCACCAAAAAGCCTCTGCAAGGCAGTTCTTGTTTACATAGCAGTTTGATCTGGATTCTTGTAAAATTAAACGTAGGTTGACAAATTAAATTTAACACCACCACCCTCCAGGACGTTGTAAATGTAAAGGAGACTAAAACAAACATGGGAAATGTTATTGTAATAGGGCAGTGTAAAGTCAGATCCAATAAAACATAATAATCCTGCTTACAAATATAATTTAGTGCAAAACACATCAACCAACAGTTGATATTAATTTTTTAAAATATGTAGCTACATCATCTTTCAGACAGATATCTTTGTTTCCCCACAGGTTTTTCTTTTTACCAGAGACATCTATTTGATTCTTGAGATAAGCAGCTCAGTGGTATAGCACTATTACAGTTTACAATCTCTATTAATAATTCTTGAAATAGGCATCTTACATTGTTGGTGGTCAGTTGCATTAGAACATTCAGTCTCTTTGAACTTATCCTCAAAATTGAATTTTTTTTTTTAAGGAAAAGGCTCACAGGTAATGTAAAACTTACATCCCAATAGAATTTAAAAGGAGAGACTCCTCAGCCTTGTCCAAATTGATTTAGAAGTGTTTCTCTCCAGGCTTTTCAGCTCTCCAATACATTCCCTTTATGCTAAAAGCTCCAGAATTAGTGTTTGTTTGTGGAACCATAAATCCTGATAGACTACACCACCAAGGTTGAATACCATATCTTTAGGCACAGGAACTCCGGGGTGTCCGTGTGCCCAAAGTGATCAGGTTCGAGGGCTGCACATCGACAAGAAATTGAGGTCAGTGTCGTTAATATTATCTAGGTAAACTCCTTCTCACTCCAAATAAGATTTTAGATTACACAGAAAGACACAATCTAACAAAATGAAAAAATAAAAGGAAAATAGGAAGACATAAAAGTAAAGGTATTGGTGCATGAGTCAGATTGCTAAATGTATTACTTTATAATGAAAAATGGACTTGTAGGCACATGAGAATACTCAGTTCAAGGGGTCCTCACATTCTCTTCCCTAAAGGAAAGGCTACCTGGGAAACTAAAACTGTCAGAGGCTTCTGTTGAGGATGGGGGTAATGAATATGGAGTCTAAGCAAAGGAAAGGGACTCTGCTATCCTCAGGGGTGGGTCACCAAAAAACAGTCCCTGGGCTCCTCTGCCCTGGCATTGCTATGTTTGATGAGTTTCTGCTTTTGGCTCTGCGGTGTCTTTTAAAATCTCTTTTGAAATGTAAATACATGAAACCATTTACTTCAGCAGAGTGTTTCCCTAGACTTCAGTCATTCCGTGTTATCTTCACAATCTTGCCATATTCACGTACTATCTCTTCTATGTGTTTTTTATACCTAAATACCTTCCATATTTTTGTTCTAAATAATATACGTGAATGTAAAAGCTTGTGATGCTACATATTTTTTAATACTTATGGAAATAAAACTCACAGTATTAATAATTTTATATCATCATCTTACATTCTGCAGAAAGTTTATCAACTGAACCACAGTTTTGTTCTTATTTAAAAAAAATCATGCATAGAAGTTAAAGTTTTCAAGTCCTTACCTACCTGAAAATGTCTACATTTTGCTCTAATCCTTGATTTATAGTCTAGCTGGGTATAGAATTCTGTGTCGAAGTCATATTTCCTCAGATCTTTGAAGGCATTTCCCCAATGTATTCTAACATCTATAGTGATGTTGATGAGAAGTCAGAAGCCAGTTTAATTCACCTTCTTCGTAGGTTCCTTTTTCCCTCTCTGAAAGTTATGTTCTTTTAATCTTCAGCATTCTAAATTATTGTAAGATTACCTAGTTGTTTTTCTTTTTAATTTAATTGGCTGGACATGAGCCCTTTAATCTAAACAGGTGCAAACATCCCCCCTGAGGAGTGAGAGTTGTCAACTCCATGCCAGGCTCCCAAGCTCAGAGCACTAGAGCTGGAAAGAGGGGCCCACATAACATCTGGCTGTAAAAATCAGCAAGTATTCCTTCTGCCAGGGAAAGATGGGGGTCTGCTAGAAACCCAGGCACTTTCTAAAAGGGTCAGTGCACAAAATTGTGTTTACAGGCACTCACCATGGGCCACAAAGAGAGGCAGTGGCTCAGAGTGGACTGGAGTCATACAGGGAGAGATTGGGTTGTGTGGCTTCTGACAAAGGGCTGGAGGGACAGCCGCCAATGTCTCTGTGAGGAGACTCTCTCCCCCTATCGCCCACAAATGCCATCTCTCTTGGGTCAAGCACTCCACTCCATACAGAGGTCAGTCTGGGGAGATCCAGTGACCACACCCTCCAGACTTTCTGTGGCCCTGCCCTGCCAAGCTCAAATCTCCTGAAGAATCATTTAGCTGTGGGCAATGTAGACCACCTGCAATCTTTATTGGAAGGCTTTCAAGGAAATCCAGGCTGACTCAGGGGGTGTGAGACATACAGGGAAAGACTGAGTTGTGTGGTGCTGGGTAAAGGGCCATTTTCCCCCGTGTGCCCAACTAGCACAGCACCCCACTGCATTGGTCTAGGGTTATCCACCAGCCCAATCCTCCCAACTCTCCATAGCTTTACCCTACCAAGGAATCAGCTAGCTGAAGGCAGCCTGGGCCTATTGCAGTGTTTATTGGAAGGCTCTTGAGGAGGTCTGGGCAGACTCAGGGTCATCAGAGACTCACAGGGAGAGACTAAGTTGTATGGCTCTGGGGCAAGGGCCATTTATTCCTGATTACCCAACCAATGCCAACCCCAAATTGGAGATTTACTGGCCCCATCCTCTGAACTCCCTGTAGCCTAGCCCTGCCAAGCTCCCACACTGCTGAGGAATCAAGTAGCAACTGGCTTCACCATTCTTGTGTATAGCCTTCCCCCCACATGACCAAATCTCAATCTGTCTTAGACTGGTATAGTCTGCTGGCTTCACCCTGACAACACTGTGAGACTTCGCTCCACCACAAAAGTCTGTAGGCCCTAGGTGGTTGGTGGCTGATCTTGGTGTACATTGATAGTGGCCACAGATCCAGCACTGGCACTGAGTTTGAATTTGTATTAACCTGGTGAACACCACCCGCCCCTGCCTGGCGACTCAGAACCTGCCTCACTCAATGCTCATACCGCTGGAGGCTCTTTCAGTGGCTGAGACTAGCAAACATCCAGCAGGTGGAAACAGATCTTGGGGTGCGTTGGGCCTTTGCTGACCTGCTCCAGGCTCAGTACTGGTGGAAGCCAGCCTTGGTATGCACCTTGGCCCCTCCCACGTGCACCCAGACCCAGCAGAGGCAGCCACCAAACATGAATTGCTATGTAGCTCCTAATAAGTAGCCCAGGGCCAGTCACAGGCAGAGTCTGACATTGACCTGCACCAAAGTTCCACCCAAGAGGCTCCAGAACCAATACACTCAGTTGCTGGCTCCACAAGCAGCACATCCAAATGGAGATATTGACCAGCGCAAGACCCTGCAGGGGTAAATTCCACTTTATGGGGTCAGCCCCCACATGGCAGCTCATACACTATGGTGGAGGTCAATTCTCACAGTGAGCCAGCCTGAGGGTCAACTTCCCCCAAACCATGGAAAGTTAAACAGCAATCAAGACTCAACTGTGATGGGAGTACTCACATAACCCACACAAAAGACATTCCTATGGCACCTAACTCAGGTGATCAGGGAGACTACAATACTAAGCTCCACAGGACACCTACTATGTAAGGCCACCCAACCAAGACTGAGAGACAAAAGAGAGTTACCTAATTAACAAAAATAAGTACAGAGAAGCAGACTAAATGGGGAGAAACATGTCCCAAATAAAAGAATAGGAGCAATTCCTAGAAAAACTAATAACCAAATGAAATTGAGACAACCAATCTACCAGATATGAAATTCAAAACAATGTTTAATAGGATGCTCAAAGAACTTAATTTCAACAGCATAAAAAATGGACATAAAAACCAGAAAGAAAAAAACAACTAGTCAGAAATGAAGAATACTGTATCTGAAATAAAGAATACACCAGAATGAATCAAGAACAGGTTAGGTAAAGTAGAGGATAGAGGACATAATCAGTGACTTGGAAGAAAAGGTAGCAGAAAATACCCAATTAGAGCAGCAAAAAAAAAAAAAAAAAAAAAAAAGAATTCATAAAAATGAGGATAATTTAAGGGACCGCTGGGAAAATTCCAAATATAGCAACATCAGCATCATAAGGGTACCAGAAGAAAAAGAGAAAGAGCAAAGAATGGAGAATGTACTTGAAGAAATAATGGCTGAAAACTTCTCTAAACTGGCAAAGGAAAAAGACACACAAGCCCAGAAAGTGCAAAGAATCTCAAACAAGATGAACCCAAAGAGGCCCACACCAAGACACATCTTAATCAAAATGCCAAAGGTTAAAGACAAAGTGAGAATCTTAAAAGCAGTAAGAGAAACATAGTTAGTTACCTACAAAGGAAATCCCATAAGACTGTCAGCTTATTTCTCAACAGAAACATTTCAGGCCAGAAGAGACTGACACAAAATATTCAAAGTGTTAAAAAGCTAGGACCTACAACTGACTATTGTACCCAGCCAAGCTATCATTTAAAATTGAAGGAGAAATAAAGAGATTCCTAGAGAAAAAATAGCTAAAGGAGTCCATCACCACACAACCAGTATTACAAGAAATGTTAAACAGACATCTTTAAGAAGAAGAAATTTGAATTAAGAGGAACATGAATATGTATAATAAAATGGCAATAAATATGTACCAATAAATAATCACTTTAAATGTAAATGGATTATGCCCTGCTGGTGTGGCTCAATGGTTGAGTATCGACCCATGCACCAAGAGGTCACTGGTTCAATTCCCGGTCAGGGCACATAGCCAGGTTGTGGGCCAAATCCCCAGTGGGGGGCATGCAAGAGGTAGCCAATCGATGTTCTCTCTCATCAATGTTTCTCTCTCTCTCCTTTCCTCGCTCTCTAAAAATTAATAAAGAAAAAAATTTTAAAATGTAAATGGATTAAATTCTCTAATCAAAATACGTAAGGTAGCTGAATGGACAAGAAAACAGGACCCATATATATGTTGTTTACAAGAGACTCACTTCAAATCAAAAGACACACATAGACTAAAAGTAAAGGGATGGAAAATGTATTTCATGACAATGAAAATGAAAAAGAAATGGGGTAGCAATACTTATATCAGACAAAATAGACTTTAAAACAAAGACTATGCCCTGGCCAGTTTGGCTCAGCGGTTAGAGCGTTGGCCTGCAGACCGGAGAGTCCTGGGTTCAGTTCCCGTTAGGGGCACGTATCTCGGTTGCGGTTTGTCCCCGGCCCCAGCTGGGGTCGTGTGGGTGGCAACCAGTCCATGTGTTTCTCTCGCATCTATGTTTCTCTCTCTCTCTTCCCTATTCTCTCCCTCCTGCTCTATCTGAAGATAAATGAAAAAATGTTCTCAGGTGAGGATAAAAAAAAACACACAAAAAAACCACAAAGATTATAATAAGAGACAAAGAAGGACATTACATAATGATAAAGATATTAATCCAACAAGAGAATATAACCCTTGTAAATATTTATGCATCCAAATATAGGAGCACCTAAATACATAAAGCAAATATTAATAAACATAAAGGAAGAGACTGACAGTAGTACAGTGATACAGGAGACTTTACCACTCCTTTGACATCAATGGAGAGATCTGGACAGATAATCAAGGAAATGGCAGCCTTAAATGACACACCAGACCAGATGGATTTAATTGCTATCTTCAGAGCATTTCACCCTAAAACAGCAGAATATACATTCTTTTAACACTTGTAACATTTTCCAGGATAGACCACATTTTAGGCCACAAAACAGGTCTAAATAAATTTAATAAGATTAAAATCACATCAATCATCTTCTCTGACCATAATGCCATAAAAGTAGAAATCAATTACAAGAATAAACAGAAAACCACACAAACACATAGAAGATAAATAAGATGTTACTAAACAATAAATGGGTTAACAATGAGATCAAGGAAGAAATAAAAAAGATACCTTGAGACAAATGAAAATGAAGACACAACCACCCCAAATCTATGGAACATAGCAAAAGCAGCCCTAACAGGAAAATTCATAGCAATACAAGCCCACCTCAAGAAACAAGAAGCTTCTCAAATAAACAATCTAACATTACACCTACAGCAACTAAAACAAAAAAAACCAATGAACAAAGCCCAAAGTGAGTAGAAGGAAGGAGATAATAAAGAGCAGAGTGAAAATAAATGTAATAGAGTTTTAAAAAATCAGTACAAAGATCAATGAAACCAAGAGCTGGTTCTTTGAAAAGACAAACAAGATTGAAAAATCTTTAACAAGACTCATCAAGAAAATAAGAGAAATGACCGAAATGAATAAAATCAGAAATGAAAGACAAGTAACAACTGACACCACAGAAATACAAACGATTATAAGAATATATACAAAAACTATATGCCAACAAATTTGACAAAATGGAAAAATGGATAAATTTCTAGAAACATACAATCTTCCTTTCTGAATCAAGAAGAAACAGAAAATCTGAACAGACTGGTTAGAACCAACAAAATTGAAGCAGTAATTAAAAAAAAAAATTCCTGACAAACAAAAGTCCTACACTGGATGGCTTCACTGGTTTGCCAAACATTAAAAAATATAACACCTATTCTTCTCAAACTGTTCCCAAAATTTCAGGAGGAGGGAAGACTCCTAAGCTCATTTTATAAGGCCAGTCTTATCCTGATTCTAAAACCAGGCAAAGACACTACGAAGAAAGAAAAGTGTAGGCCAATATTTCAGATAAACATACATAAAAAATCCTCAACAAAATATTAGAAACAGAATTGAGCAATATATTAAAAAGATCATATACCATGATCAAGTGGGAATTATTCTTGGGATGCAAGATTGGTACAATAACTGCAAATCAATTAACATGATAAACCACATAAACAAATGAAGGATAAAAATCATACAATGATATCAGTAGAGGCAGAGAAAGCAGTTGACAAAATCTAGCACCCATTTATGATAAAAATTCTCAGCGAAGTGGGAATAGAGGGAACATGCTTCAACATAATAAAGGCCATATATGACAAACTCACAGCTAACATAATGCTCAGTGGTGAAGAATTAAAAGAGTTTACCTTAAGATCAGGAACAAGACAGGGATATTAACTTTCTCCACTTTCATTCAACATAGTGCTGGAAGTCCTAGCCATAGCAATCAGACCAGAAGAAGAAATAAAAGGCATCCAAATTGGAAAGGAGGAAGTAAAACTGTCGCTATTTGCATTTGACATGATGCTGTATACAGAGAACCCTAAAGATTCCACCACAAAATTACTAGAACTGATAAAAGAATTCAGTAAAGTATTAAGATGCAAAACTAATATTCAGAAATCAGTTACATTTTTATACACCAATAATGAACTATTAGAAAAGGAAGATTAAGCAAACAATCCCATTTATAATTGCATTAAAAAATGAAATAACTAGAATAAATTTAACCAAGGAGGTAAAAGACTTGTGCTTGAAAAATTATGAGACACTGAAGAAAGATATGAAAAAGTTACAAATAAATGGAAGCATTTTTCATGTTCATAAATAGGAAAATGTAATATCATTAAAATGTTCATACTACCCAAAGCAATCTATTGATTCAATACAATTCCTATCAAAATACCAGTGGCAGCTCATGTCGGTGTGGTTCAGTGGTTAGACTGTCGGCCCATGCACCAAAGGGCCACCTTCGATTCCCAGGGAAGGGCACGTACCTGGGTTGCAGGTTTGATCCCCAGCCCCAGCCAAGGCACGTGCGGGAGGCAACCAATTGATGTGTCTCTCTCACATCGATGTTTCTCTCTCTTCCTCTCCCTCCCTCCTTTCCATTCTCTCTAATGATCAATGAAAAAAATATCCTCACATAAGGATTAACAACAACAACAAAATATCAATGGCAGTTTTCACAGAACTAGAACAAATAATTCTAAAATGTATATGGAACCACAGAAAACCCCAAATAGCCACAATAATATTGAGAAAAAAGAACAAAGTTGGAGGTATCACACTACCTAATAAACTATACTACTAGGCCATAGTAATCAAAATAGCATAGTATTGGCATAAAAACAGACACATAGATCAATGGAGCAGAATAGAGAGCCCAGAAATAAGCCATGCCTACATGGTCAATTAATATATGACAAACAGGCAAGCACATACAATGGTAAAGGCAGTCTCTTCAATAAATGGTGTTGGGAAAACTGGACAGATACATGCAAAAAAACAAAACTAAACCATTTTCTTATACCATATACTAGAATAAACTCAAAATGGATTAAAGACTTACATGTAAGACTCGAAACCATAAAACTAGAAGAAAACATAGGCAGTAAACTTTCTGACATTTCATTTAGCATAGGGAATATAGTCAATAATATTGTAATAACTGTGTGTGGTACTGCGTGGGCACTGGAAATATTGGGGGGAATACTTTATAAAGTATATGGTTGTCTAACCACTATGCTATACACCTGTAACGAATACAAAATAATACTGAATGGAAACTATAATTGAAATAATATGAAGTGTAATCGCACAGTTTAAATCTCTTATTTTATTTTTACTGTGGCTAATCAGCTCTTCGTTTGCTTGTCTTTTAACGTTCTTCTTTTTGTGGAGTTCATTTTCTGCCCAGCTTTCTCCTGAGGTACTGCCTTTAGCTGGTACGAATTTGTAAATACGCTTCAGGGCTAGTAATATTTTGCATGTTATTCATGTTGCAAATACCCTTTCCCAGGTGACTCTATTTTTACCTTTGCTTATAATATTTGTAAAATAAATTTTAAGTATTTATGTAGTCAAATGTATTCTAGTTGACTCTCACATATACTTTTCCTTTCAGTGGATGAAAAAAAATAAAACTGATATGAAAGTTGGTCCATTAGGAGTTCAGCAATCTTTTGGCCCAACTTCAGGGAACAGGGGAATTCTTTAAGATGGTGAAAGCTTCACTTACACATGAGACATTTACCTAAGCTGACTTAAGAAGGGTTTCCAATCATGCTAGGCCGAAAGCTGCTGAGCTCGCCCTTCCGGCTTGTGTCCTGCTCAAAATGTGTGGCCTTCAGGTCAGAGCTGGGTGTGGATGTTAATGGAGGCTGCTGGCATGAGCGCTGGGTGGGTCAGCTCTGTTCCTTAACCCTGAGCTTCCTCATTGGTTTCGGGTGCTGACATCAGAAGACCTTACTGCCATTCCTCCAGTGTTTTCTTCCTTGTTCTCCATGTCCCTTTAGAGTTGCTCCCAGGATAAATGTAACTCAGGTCCTACCTGAGCAGCGATCAGATGTATAACAAGCTGCCCACCAGGCAGACGTCGCCAGGGTTGAGTCCTGGACAGCAGACAACGACTCTACATGAAGGCTCCGGGTTCAAGGGCTGTGAATTAGGCACCGGCTCCTAGTTCTTTCTGTTTCTACCTTTAAATTAGAAGATTTCTCTGGCCCCTTCTGTTACTTGCCTTCTGCAGGCAATCAGATCTCCCTCAGCCATGCCTACCGCTACTGCCTCTACTCTGGCGCTTTTGCCCCTTAGGATAGTAAGACTCATTTAAAAAACGAAGCAGCTTTCTCTTCAAAGTCTGAATTCTTAAAAAAGGAAGGATGCAAACCCTAATTTTTTCTTTCTTTTTTTTTTTTTTTAACATCACTTGAACCTCAGCTTCTCGGAAAGCCTTCCCGAGCCTCCATGGATACCTTTCCTGTGTTGCGTCAGTCGCTGCTGCCCTCACAGCCTCGCCCAGTGCGGCCTTGGCACCTTCACTGGTCCATCTGCTCTTGGAGATGTTGGTCTTCCTCTGGGCAGAACTGTGAGTTACTCGTTTTTTTAGCACTTAGCACAGTGTTCAGCATATATTAAGCACTCTATAAATGTCTTTTTATTGGCTCTCTGTTAGAACAATGGAAACTATTTCATTCCAACATGCTGTTATGACCTTGGCTTGGGGCAAGTGGGAATTAATAGCTTCTGATATAAATGCATGTGAAATATAGTAGTATCCCAGTTGGAGGCATATCAGTGGTTCAAAGAGGAGAATGGTGACTCTCAGATAATCCCCTTAGGGGAACAGCCAAAGATGAAGCATAACCATACATGGTCAGAGTGGGTGTCTGCAGAATAGGAGAGAAAAGTGTGTTTGGAGAGTGGGACAAAACTCACAAAGTAACCAAACAATGCCCGGGCCACTGTCTCCATGGATCAGTTTACTCAGATTTCATTGGTGAATCTTACATATAAGATCATGAGAAATAAGATGGTAAAATTTAGCATGCCAAGAGTTATTTGAAGACATCTGAAATTCAGTATAATTAACTGACCCTGAGATTTATTTAGACATAGCAAACGAATTTCTTACATGCCAAAGATTCTTGTAGTTTGCCTTTTCTAAAAGTGATAAAAATGTGTTGTAGCCATTTTAGAGAAAGGGGTATACTATCAATAGAAGTCTTTAAGGTCTGTCATTGGGACAGATATTTGTTAAATGAATTCCAGAAATCAACAAGTGTCAAGATTTTGGGTAACTCATACCCAGAAATAGTCTAGACAAAAGTTTTTTTTTAACAAAATTGATCTAATGCCTTTCTCATATCAAAATTTTTTCCATGCATTGTACACACACACACACACACACACACACACACGCACACACAACTTTTACATTATTTTAGTTCCATTGCAATTATAGCAAAGTAGTTGGTGCCACCCGGCCAGTTTGGCTCAGTGGTTGAGCATCGACCCATGCACCAAGAGGTTGCTGGCTTGATTCCCAGTCAGGGCACATGCCCAGGTTGTGGGCCAAATCCCCAGTGGGGGGCATGCAGGAGGCGGCCAGTCGATGTTCTCTCTCATCAATGTTTCTATCTCCCTCTCCCGCTCCCTTGCTCTCTCTCTAGAATCAATAAAGAAAAAAGAAAAAAATAGTTGGTGCCACAAAATGCCTGAAGATTTATGGCATGAAACTCCTCTGTTCAGAATGCTGCCGTTGGCTTAGTGGGCAGTGAAGAACAGGATTGCCAGGGACAGCCCTGCATCTTCTGAAAAGCCTGTACTGGATCCGCCTCTCCTTACCTTTACTGACTGGCAGGCTCTCGGGCACAGGTGGGTTACCTCTGGGCTCCAACTGCATTGGCTATTACTGGGCAGAGGGAAGGCTATGGGCAGGTGTCTATGTGGCCAGATGGCTTTATGAAAATAAAAAAGCTGAGTCCCATATTGCCTCATGCTCTGAATGCTCTTTTTCCTGCTAGAAAGCTGGCAAGCTAGAGAATCCAGTCTAACATTAGAAATTCAGTTTAATTCAAGAATGAGGGTATGCTCACCGACCCTGTAGAAAAATCCTTGAAGGTGCCAACTGGTGCTTGGGCATTTTGTCATTAACATTAGAGTGTGAGATTGTACCATATTTCAGCATCTTACCTTAAAAAAAAAAAAACTTTATGGGAATACGCTGAGGTCTGTATTTGAGTTAACTTTGGCTTGATAATGCTTGTTGCAATCATGGGCCACTTTGCTTCTCTGGCCTCATTAAGAGGCACTAAATGGTTGAAACATAAGCCTGTCCTCTTCCTATCCTGCCTTAATTGTATATGTATGATGGGCAACCCAAGGGTGACTTTTGGGGGTGGTTTATCTATTTTGTGGCTTCTAGAAAGTGAGTGTAGCTGATATAGTTGTGCACAGTATCAACTAAGCATCATTTATTGTGTTGCCCACCACTCTCCTCAAGAGACTTCCTAATAAGAAGTCGATTAGATGTTAGGAATAGAGTCAAAACTGAGAAGTGTAAAAACTCAGTAAGATTTGTGTTCAGTACTACAGAAAGCCACGTGCGGACCCTGCCAGGAGACCAGCCTCTTCTTAAAGAATGCATAACATTCCCCTATCACCTGAACATTACCAGATACCCCTTGGTGATAACATTAATATTGTCTTGCTGTCTCTCATCTTTAAAAAGGGACAAACATGGGCAGCAAGGTGATGCAGTCCTGAATGGTACTGAAACATAAGACTATGTATGCTCAATTTCTTTTAGTATTTTTCTTGGACCAGAGGTTCTTTGCAGTTACTTGTGAGAGCAATTTGCAGGGCCTCAGCTCCCTGGGCGTGGGTTTGGGTGATAAAGGAAACCAGTGTGGGCCATAATACTGCACTTCTTACTAGAACTTTTGGTCATGCCTTGGTGTCTGGTGCAATCAGCAGTTTCCTTTTAACAGGATTGCCCTGGGCTGCTTTCTTTCATACAGAGTGAGTGAGCATTATTCTTTCCTTTTTATGGGAGAAGTAGGGCAGAGAGGAGTGAAATAACCCCAGAGGTGAAAAAAAAAATCACTGCTTGGAATGGAACGTCATGATTCTGTCAGTCATCCTGATGACCATTCATTTCTGCAGAATATGAGAGGGATGTCAGGGGAAGCAAAGACAGCTGCCCTTTCAGTCCAGGGCCTCAGGGAAGATCCTTGATGCATTCTTGTGCCTCCTCTTCGTTACAAATAGCGTTTCATGAAGCTTGCAAGAAGGGACATGAGAACAGGCACCCGATTAGCAACGACCTGGGTGAGTAACCCTGGGTGGAGCAGCGGAGAGCTTAGGGAAGAGCAGGAGGACAGGGATGCTCTCAGGATCCAAACCACACTGAAAGCTCCTCTACAGTCCTTGACCACTGTTGTGTGAACTTCAGAGCAAGTGCGGATCTGCCCCTCATTCTTCCACCTTTCGCTTAGGTCACCTAACTTCCCCACACCCCACCCCCTCCGACACACACCGTTCCATCTGACTCACTGCCGCGTTTCTGTAACCCTGGGCAAGTCACGTCACCTCTGAGGGCTCTGTTTACTTATAAGGGAGGATAACAGCCACGACTGCCTGCTCGCTGGGGCGCGACTGAGTGAGACACAGGTGTGTCGAGCGAGCGTCGGCGCCAGGATTGCAGCTGGACGAGAACTGCGACGTGGTCCCTGCCCTTTCCCAGCTGAGGGGGCTCCTTCCCGAGAAAAGACTGATGCCCAGCATCTCCAGTTTATCACCACCCAAGGTGACATTCCTGACATCTCTTTAGCAGCTTAGGTGGTTGACCTAAGAGAGAGGGGGGTGGCTCCAAAGAGAAGAGATCTTTCTGTTCTGAACTTTTCTACTTTTACACAGAGGACAGAATATTAAAACCAGAGTAGAACTTAACAACAATAAAGCCTCCTCATCTCCATTTTGGAAAAGAGACAACTGAGGCCGAGAGAGCTGGAGCGACATGCCCCGTGGTTAGCACGTGGTGGCAGCAGAATCAACGAACGGCGGTCTTCTATCTGTTCCCGACGGCAGACGTGCCTCCCACGCACCATCCCTCCTGCACCACAGGTTAAGGCTTCTAGCTCTTTCCTTAGTCATCCCTGGCAATTTAAAAAATCACTTTCTCTATTAAATTTACAGTTGATTATCAATTTATTGCCACCAACGAATATTTACTGAGAACTCGTAATCTTCAGGGTATTGTATACATAAAAGTTCACACACACACACACACACACACACACACACACACGGGACTCCAAGGAGGCTGTGGTTTAGTTCACTTAGCAAGCTTAAAACCTTCAAGATTATTTAACCCTGTTTCAAAAACAGTGTCTAACATGTTTCTGGGGAAGAGTAGGTGACCACTGCGATGACCCATCAATCAATGTTTGTGGTTATTCACAGTGAGGGTGCATTCTTTCCTAAAACTGAGTCACCACCAAGAATTTTAAAAATTGGCACCAACTCAGACCAAGATCAAGGCAGAGTCAGCACTAGTATGGCTGTTCTGGGCTGTGCTTAACGTTCTATTTGTCGGCCTGCTTGTTACCAACACAACTGCGTTCTATATCGATACTTCTTATCAGAGGCTTTTCTGTTTTGCAAAGATAAACAAAATGAGATGAGTTTTGGTAGAGAATAGTCAGGTTTCGGAAAGTCTAGCCATGGGTTCTTGCCTCTATTCAAGATTCTTCTCTGGGAAGCAGAGCTACATTTTGTGGAGTACCTATATTTGAACTTGAAGGTACATCTCGGAATTGGTAGAAGCAGATGGAGGCACTGGTTTTCCTTGGGTCATAGAGAAGCCTGCCACCTGCTCATTCACTGCAGCACCTCTGGCTGGCCTCTGGGTTTTCTCTTCTCTTCAGCCTGCTCGTGTGCTAACTACACGTTTTCAGCCTCTTGCCTTGTGAACTCGAATGAGATCACCACGAAGCAGGCTCCATGGATGAAAACCACCATTACACAGAAATACAGAAGAGCTCTAGCTGAATGCACTAGTCAAGGCTTATCTTATAGAAATGAACTCTGAAACATCAGTCCAGCAATGACAAAAAAAGACTTGTCTAGAGTTCTCTGTAGGAAGTATTTTTGATATTGTTTTGATTTTACAAAAAAAAAAAAAAATTACTAAGTTTTGCGGGGGTTACCTAAGTACACAGTAAAACTGCAAATTCAGACTGTTTGAACCCTGTCCTCCCAATCTAGAGGTCTTATGTAAAACCAATCTCATTTTCATTTTGCTTTCTGGGAACCCCTCCAAGGCACGATAAATTGCCAGCTTTTGGTGACCTCCAGTTCCTTAACTGCTCCCAAGGGAAACTTGACCTTGGAACTGTAGAGAGAAGGGGAACAATTCTCAACTTGGTGTGGGGCAGGGGCACAGGTTTCTTTCTCTCTGTTTGCTCATTGCCCAGAGCTTATGGGTTCTCCTGTACCAAGATCCTGAGAGCCTCTGAGGTCACAGAAATGGGGACAAAATGTGCAATGAAAGTGCATATTAACCCCAAAGCAAGGATGCAGACAACAAGAATGTCCCATGGATGGAAATTCCGGCAGCCAGGAGTGGTTCCCAGTGAAGCACTGGGAATAAGAATGCACTCAGTGCCCTCTACGTGTGCAGCTGATGCAGGGCTCCGTGACCCTCAGAGCCCTGTAGGACGGAAATGAGATTCATGGGGCACAAGAATCCCTCCTGTAACTTTAGTTGGTTTCCACAGGGATCAGGCCTACACCCATGATGGATTCCCAATCTGTAGGAGAACTTCCTTAGGTTCTCTACCATTTGGCATCTGCTTGGCCCACAAGACATCTGTCTGGTTATAGAGTTAACCAAGAGAGGGTTAACTCTCTTGTGTCTCTTGTTAACACAAGAGGGTTAAGTCTCTTGTGTCTATCAAGAGACTCCAAGGGTCTCTGTAACTCCAACCCATGTGTCCTGTCCCACAGGCAGGCAATGCATTAGAGGACAGTGGTTTCTTACCTTTCTCCCAGCAAGAATTCCTTTGATATCTTACTTAGCCCATGGGCACATGGGTTTGAAAGATTTTTGCCCTTTAAGCAGATTTTATTAAGTAACAATTAGTGTCTTCATTTTCATTACTCAGTGAAAATAGAGTAACAACATTACCCACACTGGCCCGATAGAATTCTAGCCCAAAGCAAAGCAATTAATATTTGAGTGGGTCTCTGTAGCCTGAGAATAGCCAAGTGTCTATTTGGCATTTTTAATTCCTGAAAATAGCTGTGTGCCCCCTTCCCACAATATGCCCATCTTAGGAATCCTTGTGTGTTAGAAAAAAGAGCAGAAAACTTGAGTCCCGAGACCTATGGGACTTGTTAGCCAAGTGATGCTGAGAAGGGCACTCACCTTTACTGAGTCTCAGGTTTCTTATCTGAAAAGATACTGTCTGAAAATGACACTCCCCTCATGGGCCCGTTACAAAGATTCAATAAAACCATATGGGAAAGTGTTGGTATATTTAGTTTCCCAAAGACAGAAATTTGACAGCAAAAATAAACTTAAAAAAAATCCTGGTATAGTATATAAGATATTTGTTTCTGTTGCATTAAAACCCAATAAACAAAACAAAGTTTGTAAACCAGGAGATAAGAACAATTTTCCCTCACAGCTTCAGAAAGGGATCAAAACGCTGACCTGTGGGCAACTGTTAGTGTGTGAGTGTATGTGTGTGTGCATGTATATGTATGTGAGCATGTGCATGTGTGTATATGTGTTTCATTTTGTGGTTCCCTTCCTGGATGAGAAAAACATTACTGCGATGTTGAGTTTTATACCTGTATAGGAGTAAAGAACACCTGCGGAGGAGGTAATAAATGTATACTTTGAGGATCCAAGCAAATAATTTAGAAAGGACTTCTTACTTTTTTGCATTAAACAGAACAGATACTGTTGGCTGGTCATTTTCCCCAGAACAGAGTGCTAAAGAACATGGGCTTTGGAGTCCAACAGACTCCAAGTCAGATTTCACCTCATCGTACTAATTCATGATTTGGGCAACTCGCATAAATTTGTTCTGGGAATTAAATGACAAAATGCAGGTGAAAAGGCAGTAGTTCATTTCCTGGTCATAATAAGTACCGGATAAAGGTAAAATGTTGTTGTGAATCCTTACATTTCACCTGCATTTTTTTTTTCTCTTTATCCTAATGTTTTGGTCAGCAAACAGGGCAGCAGGAGAGCTACGTTCCGGCAGGGTCAGCAGCATTAGAAAGGGGACTCGGCAGGCTTGGTGATGTAACCCCCACTCTCAGTGCTTTGCTATCACACTCTTAGGTATGCATGAGGCACATCCGAGGGAAAAAAGGAACCCTTTGTTCGGAAATGTTGATCCAACCACACTTCACGATGGCATTTCTTTATCTTGGTTTTATAAATGCCCAGGAATTGTGCCTGCTTTGAAATCGCTGCCAGACAGCTAATGGGATTTGAGGATGCATCAGGACAAACGTGCAGCTGGGGAGGGGCTGGGGGGAGAGAGGAAGGCTCGTTTCTGCACATCACTCCTGCACCTCTGAGATGACACCAACACGCGCGTTGGGCTCTAAGCTGACATGGGCCTCTCCGGGTTTCAGGTACTGCGAGCCGTGATGTGACAGAACGGTGAGGGTTCCTCCTGCTTTAAGCCTCCTTCTGCCCCAATCCCTTGGATTTAGAGGAGCGGATATCAGCTGAGGTGGAAGGACATAGCAATTACATTCTTGAGTTCCCAGGGAAGGACTGGGATGCTGTTACTTCTTTCCCTGGAAATAGTTCACATGTTGTACTTTAGTTGGGCTCATGGATTTGAGTCTCTAGAACATGAAGAGGCAGAGAGCTGGCCTGAGAATTGCCTGGCTTTACTTAGAAAACATTCCTAATTACTTAGGAAGACTCCAGTGACGCTACCACTAGGAAGATGTCTCTGTTCCCTGCCTGCTCCTCCCCTACCTCCTCTCAAAGAAGGTCAAGTCTAGTCCAATGCTGGCCTTTTGGTTACAGTGGTACCAAATTGGCCTGGGTATGGTACCTTGAAGGGCCAGTGGAGAACCTCTGACTTCATTAGTCAGCCGGGCTCTCCTCAGTGAACCCCCACCCCGATTGCTGCTCCGTGCTTCACCCCGTGACCACGTGGGGAAAGCAGTGGGCTGAGAGTGAGGCCGGGCTCAGTAGCATCCTGGCTCAGCCTCTCACTGCAAACTTGGACAAAGGAAGTGACTTCTGGTTTCCAACTTCCTAACACGTAAAAGGAATCAAAATACCTATGTAGTCTAGTCAAACCAAAAAAAGAATCTCTCCTCACTTACTATCCAGTTTGCGTGAAATGGGAAGAAAAACTAGATCTAGTCTCGGGCGCCACGAGTGTTTTGGCCTTGAGCCAGATGCTGCACAGAAGGAACAGGGAGGACCTGAGTGTCTGAACCTCAGGCTGCCCACGATTTTGTGGGAAACTCTGGCCAGTGTGTCTGGATGCCCGGACACCCTGCCCCCTCTTCCAAACCACCTCCATCACTTGCATTATCTACACACATTCTCTGGAAACTGGCCAGACAGGACTTCGTATCGTCACAGAAATCTACCGGTTTTCCATAACGCTCCACCACATTCCTGGGAGTTAGCCACACGCTCCCTGCGATCTCGCACCGGGTTTGTGCCTGAGCCACATTCTGCGGTGGCCGCAGCGCCTGCCTCTAGTGAACTGCCTGAGCCACATCAAAATTCCAGCCACACACCTCACCAGAGGGGATGCTCTTCCATTTCATAAATGATTGACACAAACAGTGTCAAACATTACCTCATCTGATGCATGGGCCAACTCCTCCCCTCAAGGGAGTTCAGAAGAACAGGGCCTCCCGATCACCAGGCTTCTAATAATTAAAAGAGCCAGAAACCATTGCCTAGACCTGACACGTGTATGTGGCGACAATACGACACTATTTCCAGAGGACTGCCATTCAGACCTAAAGAAAAGTGGATCACGTTCGTCACAAACGACGTATTTCCAGAATGTGTAGACTTGAAGGGGAAAATCCAGGTTTTTTTGATGATTACTTCATAATCTTTTTGCTCTGCAAAAATCACTTAATAACTTATCCTACGGTGAATCTATTTCTTCCTCACAGACCTCCAACAGTAGAGGAAACTCCTTCAAAGCCACAAGCTCTTACGCCTGAGGCGGTACTAGGCATCCGGTTCGTGCTTGATTCTTGTCATGTTTATTGTGGAGATGGGAAGGACCCCTTGGCATTTACTGCTCCTCAGATAAAACCACGCTCTGGTCAGGAAAGAATATGGGCGATAGCGTCAGAGGAGGGTACTTCAGTGGAGCCTTGTGTCTATTCTACAGAGAGACTCAACCAGGCAAGGGCTTTAGTGGTCCTCCATCAAAGGTAGGCAACAGCCCTGTGTCAGTAAATGATTGACCCGGCTGCCCCGGCTGATAAGCTTAGGTAAACAGGCTTGATTCTGCTCCAGCAGTTTCTGGACTTTTAACTCCCTAGCTTCCAAAGCCGAAGAATGGACATGCCTTCCTGGGAGACCCTATCATTTGAGGTTGACAGCCCTGGGCAGGAACGGCGTGTTCCTCAGAATTACACATACACTGTCCTCTCTGGTACATCTTGAAAGTGGAAAGAATGCATAAAAGCGAAATTCTGGAACAAAGCCTCGTTTGCAGAACCCCAATGATAGAAGAATTTCAATAAATCACAAATATGATTTTTTTATAATGAAAGAGAAAAAACAAAAAAAGTTTGCAAACTTTCCAACAACAATTTTGCAGAAGGACAACAATTTTCAAAGGAGAGAGGAGATGGAAGAAAAATACAGCCCACTTTGAGAACATGTGGTTGGGCCGATGACTGAGTTCTCCCCACACACACCCTCATCTACCACATGTCCCTCAGCAGACCATCGTCAGACGCTCTGGCGACAAGGCTGGACAAAATGCTTGTTTTGTGATCTTGAGAGCAGGGCCTGTGACCAGACAGATCACCTACCTTGATTGCTGAATTCAATTAGAGTCTTTTCTCAGCTTCCTCTGACTGAGCAGTGATACCCCACGATTGTTCCAATCCTTGCTGGAGAGTTTCAGGTGTTGGGAAGAAGCATCTACATCAGGCTTCTACCTTTCCTCCAAATTTTCCATTTCCTTTTCTGCTCTCTCTGGCTCCTGCAGTCAGTGGTCACAGGCAGCAACTTGCTTGCAGGCAGGTATGTTGACAGATGTGAAGGAGGGAGCCTGTGCTGGTCTCAGCCGCCTGGCCTGGCCAATCATTACACACCAGGCCAGGCTCTCAGTCCTGCTCGAACCTGACCAGAGGGCTTGGTGACAAAAATAGACAGCAGATCTGTGGGAGGCCGAAAGCAGGGTCTGTTCGCTACTGACTATCCTGGGAAGCGATTTTTCTTGCAATTGGGTCTGTAAAGTAGACAAGTATATGCAAACAAAAAATACCTTTTATTTCACTCCTTTTAATTTTAGTTATCTCAGAAGGGAATTTGGAGGTCCTCACATTTAATGATGGAGTTTCTTCTACTGAATTCCTGTCTGGTGAGAATCATCTGGAAGTTCCTTGAACGGATATGGTTTTCATTACTGAGAGTGCACTAAATATGTTAGGCATTTTATATGGATTACCACAAACCTTCATGTAACCTTGAGATTTCACTCCCATTTTATGGATGAGGGAACAGAGGCTCAAAGGGATAATGTTCCTGCAATGAGTGTGCTGAAGGTAGGATTTGAACTCAAGTCTGCGTGAAAATCAGTACCAGTGTCAAAGCATTTTCTACGATTCACTCTGTGGTAGGCTGAATATAAGCTCCCAAAGATGTCCATGTCCCCAGAACACAAGAATATTTCACCTTACATGGTAAAAGGGATTTTGCAGATATGATTAAGTTAAGGATTTTGAGACTACCCTGGGTTATACAGGTAGGCCCAGTGTCCTAAAAGTCCTCTTAAGAGGTCAGAATCAAAACAGGTGTGCCGAGAGGAGCAGTCAGAGGGAGAATGAAGATGCTACCTGCTGGCTTTGATGATGGAGGAAAGGGCTGAGAGCCAAGGACGGTGGCTTCCAGAAGCTGGAAAGGGAAGGAAAGGGATGTCCCTCTGGAGCCTCCAGAAGGAGCGTAGCTCTGCCAGCCCAGGTTAGACTTGACTCCAGACTTGAAAGGTAATACATCTGTCTTATTGTAAGCCACAATATTTGTGATTGTTATATCAGCAACAGCAAACTAATACACACACGCTCTGAACTACTCTTCGTGAGGTGAGCTCACTCTCTCGCGTAGCGTCCATTTCACGTGAGAATGCTCTTCGTGAAGCCAAGTTCTCCCTTCTGGGAATGGCAGCCTGTGGGTTCTCGCCTTCCCTACACATCAGGCCCTCAGGGAGGCCGTTGGAAATGACGGGGAAGGACAGCTTCTTCTAGATACCCTTATAATTCATGGAAGCCTAGAGATGAGACCCCTTGAGCTCAGATTGGGCAAACACCCAGTGAGGATCAGGGCAGGAAAGTCTTCAGGCCAAAAAACAGAGAAGTTCTCAGGTTAAACAAAGAACAGCTTTCAGTGGCCTCCTTTTGTGACAAGAGCTCTGCTTCTTAGAGAATTTCTCCACGAATGAACCCTATTCTTTAGACACCAGGACCCTTAGATTAAAGCCATCTGCTTGTCTAAGACTTCTTTCAATTGCATGATGCTACCGGACAGAGGCTGACACTTGTGTGCCCCTCCCCAACCACGCTATCCCAAACCCCTGCCCAGCTGTGCAAACACCCTGGTCTGATGAGCGCGTTTGTCTCACTGGCTCCTGTCCAGGCCACCCTGGGTGAGGCTTGAGGCACAGACTGTGGCCACTGTGCCTCCCGTGCAGCCTCCCATCCTCTCCGAGAAGGAAAGGTTCCCAGTCTCGAGATGATAACACTGCTCTGGTCATAGTGAGCTGATCTGCAGAGGTGTAAACAAAGAGACATACTGCTGAGCAGGAAGAATCCCTTTGGGGTAAAAAAATAAATAAAACAAAAGAAAAACATAAAAATCCAGGATATTCAGGCATCTTCACTTCAGGGATTCACAGAAAAGGAATCACTTTCCAAGCGGAGGAAATGGGTTTGCTCTCTATATTCCATGGGAACCCCGAAAATGGTCCGTGGGACTGACTCCAAACTTTCTCCCCCCACCCCCATTTAAACTGTAGCCCCGGACAACGTGGAAAGTGCCCTTATTAAATAAAAAAAGATTTTCTATCTTGAATAGCTGTCATTTATTTAGCTAAGGATGTTCAAAAAAGCACAGCCAAACCCAAGTCTTGGCAAAAGTGAGCAGTAGAATAGACTGCATTTTTTTTTTTCAACCTGGAAAGGCTCATACACTTAGGTCACTTCCATAACTTCTCCAGAGTAGACTCTTTAAAAAACTTAAGTTTCCTTTGAAAGGAAATTTTGTATCACTATCGAAAAACCCAGGTAACCACAAAATAAATAGAATACAAACAACACGATAATAAAGGTTAGCTGGATACTATTGTCTTCTTTTGTATTTGCTAGATAAACAAGGACTAGAGGAGTTTCATCACTAAGCTAAGACGTGTCTTTCAGATCATCAGAATGAGTAAGTGACTGATGACATTAATGCTATGTGAGGACGTGGCCATCTTCCACCCCAGGTCATCTTGTGTACCCTCAGTGGCACGAGACCCACTCTGAGTAATGCATGTTCGGTCCAGTAATTATGCAACTTTCTCTTTCACCATCCAACTTTATCTGCTGTATCTCACATTACTGTAATTATTTTTTGCTAAGTCATTCCCCAGTAGACATAGTGAACCATGTTGAAGGGATTGTGTTGAGTGCTTTTGGAGGGTTGGGTGCAACGTCCCCAACCCTACTACTAAGACTAATAGTTACTCGTGAGTATTTATCTGGCCGATAATAAAATGTGCACATAAACAAAGGAGAAATGCCTGCTCCAGTTTTCTATTTATTATTAGGTTTAAGCTTATTTAGGTAGTTCAAATCAAATACAAGAAAAGACATGTCATTATATCGATTGAACCTTTTCACAGTTAAAATGAGGTAATCTGGCTTTACAATGTTTTAGCTTGAATGAAGCAGTCTAATCCAGGTTACAAGACAGAAAGAGAGAGATCTGAACAATTATTTCCTAGGGGAAAAAAGCCAAGTGAAATGTGTATCAAGAAGATAATTATGCCACAAAATACATTTCAGAGTATCAAGCAGCATATAAGCAAAATTGTAATTCTAACCTTAAAATTGGTATAATTTACTGTTATTATTATTTTGCTTAATTTAGCAAACAACATGCACTGTAATATAAAACAAGCATAGAGGACAAAATATAATATCGAATAGAGTATTTTCAGATTCGTGTATCATCTGAATTGACCAAGACTTATTTTCACTATGACAATCTCTGTACAGTAGTCCAACCTTATCCAAGGTTTTGCTTTCCACGGTTTCAGTTACCATGGTCAGCAGCAGTCCAAAAAAATTGAATGTAAAATCCCAGAAATAAACAACTTCTAAGTTTTAAATTGCACAGTTCTGAGTAGCGTGATGAAAGCCCGAGCTGTCCTGCTCATCCCACCCGGTTAGGATTCATCCCTTTGCCCAGTGTCTGGGTGCTGTCCATGCTACCAGCCCACCAGTCACTTAGTAGCCTAGGTTATCAGATTGACTGTCGCAGTACTGAAGTGCTTGTGTTCAAGTGACCCTTATTTTACTTAATAATGGTCCCAAAGTGCAAGAGTAGTGATGCTGGCAATTGAGATATGCCACAGAGAAGCCATAAAGTGCTTCCTTTAAGTGAAAAGGTATGTATGTGTAGGAAAAAACACAGTATATACAGGGTTCATTACTAGCCACGATTTCAGGCATCCACTGGGGATCTTAGAACATATCCTCTGTGGGTAAGGGGGGACTACTGTATTTTTTAAATGCTGATCAGTGAGGTTACATATTGCAGTCGGCATCACACAATATATGTATGCATACATGATACAATAATGCATACATAATCTGTACGCAACACTTATTAACTGGGGTATAAATTAGTATGTGTAATAGCAGCAAGGTACCACTGTCTCTAGAATATGTACTAAGATTTATCATATTGATATTATAGATTCATGACTAAAGTGTTATTAGTGCTATAAACTAATAACAAATGTAAAACTGCACATGTACAAAGCTACCAAAGGCCTATTTGACTTTTCAAAGTGCTGTGCTTCTTGTTGGGCTCAAGTGTGAGAGGAAGCCCCTGATATCTGAATGAAGTACCCGCCCCAAGTTCTGGGCTCCAGGCAGGGACAGTTCTAATGGCTGGGGGGGGGGGGGGATTGGGAGGGGCACCGAATAATGCATAATGCATTTGAGAAGAGTAAGGAGCATAAACCACTATGATAAGGGTGTGTTTGGACATCGTTGAATGCATGTGCCTTTTACTGTACATTTTGCCGGCATCCTGTGATTCACAGTAATCCGCAGACGATAGAGGATGGCCAGGAGACCAGAGGAGAAAGTGGTATTCTATGAAGGAGATGAGTGGGAATGAGATGGAAAATGCCTCTCGACCATTGAGGGGGTTGCCTCAATAGACTATGGGATTGAATTCCCAGTGAAGAGAAGAAAAACATTTCATTCAAACTATGTGGCTTGGAAATGAATTTGAAAAGTCTTAAGAATAAGTTTTGTTGGAGAAAAGACCAGAACACTACATCCACTGCAGGATAGAAGGAGTTATCTTACAGTGTTTTCAGGGTCCAAGAGTGTGCCATTTCAACACTAATGGCATTGTGTCCTGGGTTCTCCAAGTTAGGGCCAAGTCAGCGCTATAGCGACCTTAGTGTCACTATTCCTAGTAGGAGGCTGGGGAATCTTGGGGCAGTAGAGAGCTGTTCAGCATCTTTGGGAATTAAGGGTCAAGTTTCCAGCCAAATCACTTACCACCCAACCAATTCACTCCTGCAAATAGCAGGAAGCAGTCTGAGGCAGAGGGCCGAGATGTACTGGAAAGTCAGTGGAATCTGGAGGGACCACCATGCTCTATGCCACACACACCAAACTTCTTGTCGGTTTGGAGTTTGATGTTACCAATTTCTATTCATCTCCTCTTGTTACAACATAACTACTTGCTGTGTGTTTGAGAAAGCCCATCTCTCAGGAGCTCACATACACATCAGCAGATTCCTCTCAGCCCAACTCATCTCATTATTCATGTCACTAAAGGTGCCGCTGTTAGACAATTTCATCGAACACGGCGCCTTTGAGAAATGAACCTAGGTAGTGTTTCTCCACACAAGCCACCTGAGGACGAATCACAGCTTATACACCCCTTAATACATGGCGTTTAACCTCGTCATTAGAGACCTGATATTTTGGGGAGCTGCTCGACCAAGGTTTGCCAAACAGCGCTCAAGTAGCAGACGGCATCTGTATTCCAGATGAAGAACCAAGGCAGATGTCGCGCAGGCTCACTTCCTTGCTCAGCCCGGGGAGGGGGCCTCATGGCTGTGTCCCGTTCTCTAGCCCATTCTGTTTCCTAGAACCTGACAGTAAACATCTGCCGTCAGCCAATAAAGAACATTACAAAACTTCAACTGTGGCAGGAACTAATTCTGCCAGATTGTCTGGATGTGTGTAGCCCTTCTGCTTCCCAGGGAAACAGGTGGTTCCATTTCAGTCTTCATCCTTCTGTGTCTCCACCTTTAGCCTTGCGCTAAGCCTTCTAGCTGGGTTGCAATAATGTGTCGATAGGGAGCACTTTTTTATGGTAAGATTCAGAAAGACAGAGAGAGAAAATCCTGTCTCAGCACAAAACTGCATTTAATTCCAGAACGCTCCACCACACTGTCTTCTCCAACAGACACATAGCTTTGTGATGTGAAGATGAGGTCGTGCAGGAAGAACTAGGATTCAGAAGAGCGATCACTACCCAGGCCCAGATCTTGTGCTTTTCTTTGAGTTTATATAAAATCCTGCTTTTACACTGTGACATAATGATTCTCAAGAATTCAGGGGTCTGGACTCAGCACTAAGGAAAGTAACTAAATTTAATTACTAGAGCGTCTGATACAGCAAGTAGATAATCATTTTTGGCATGACCCTTTTAGATCTGCCATTCATTTAAAATTTTAATCCTCAATAATTTATCATGTTACCCAGTCTATCTTGAATTCTTTCTCTAATCCTAATTCTATCTCTGTACCCATGAAACCACAGTGGTACCTATAACAGGCTCCAGGTTCAAGCCTTTCAACTCTGCTCCAATCTAACAGAAACCTATAATGGTCCCCTCTGCCACGACGCCATGGAAACATGGCCACATGGCCACTGGTCCAGGGAGCTCATAAAATATTCACTCTACTTTTCAGAACTATGGCCCTGAATCCTAAAATCTTCTTTTGGATCAATTAAGTAGCTTTTTAGTTGATCTTGAAGTCAATTCTGAGCAAATATGATAACTTTGTTTGGTCTATAAGGTCCCCAGAATTTGTGAGAATAAGTGATATGCTTGGGCCTGGCCGGTGTGGCTCAGCGGTTAGAACATCGGCCTGCGGACTGAAGAGTCTTGGGTTTGAGTCCCAGTCAAGGGCACATGTCTTGGTTTCGGGTTCAATCCCCAGTCCCAGTTGGGGTCATGCGGGAGGCAACCAATCGATGGGTCTCTCTCACATCGGTGTTTCTTTCTCTCTCTCTCTCTCTCTCTCTCCCCCACTCTACCTGAAAAAAATCAATGAAAAAATATCCTTGGGTGAGGATTTAAAAAAAAAGTGACATGTTTGGGTCACCATTTTTATTGTTGGCAGTTGCAGAATGAGTCACGGAACTAAAGCCTGTTTTCCATCTGTCCCGTCACTGAATCTCCTGCTTGGCCTTCGGTCAAGGAGCAAATGCACACATCCCTTATAATACGTTGAGCCACTCTTTCTCGGGCAGACATTTTGCTAATTCAAGGGTGTTTATCAAAGGTGAACTGTAAATCATCCTCCTATCTCCCAGAACTCCTGCACAGAATAAAAAAATGCAAGCCAGGCTGGCGACCCGAAGCAGCATGAAGGAGCGAGCGCCTGCACTGGGCACACGGGGCAGGACTCCGTGCACACGACCTTGGTACCGCCGCCTGCGCTTTTCGTCACGCTCCATGACTTTTCTCTGATCATGCAAACACTGAGGTGCACTTAAAAGGTACAACCCAAGTGCAACTATATATTTTAAACTAAAGGAAAAAATCAAGTAAACATTTCACTGAACAGTCAGCAGCCTTTGGGTGTCACTGGCATCCTGTGTAGACACCTGTCACACACCTGGCCTCATAGCACCAAGCACCTGGACAAAGCTGAGGCTCAAATAAAACAGAGAAGAATACTTCTCCTCTTGCCTCCTTATCTCTTTGCCAAGTATCAAAGGGAAAAGAGGGGAACTGATTTAGTCCCTAGCAATTGACCATGAATTAAAAACAAGACTAAAATGAAATAACAACAACAACAACAAATAAAACCCTGAGGGTAAGCCAGGGATGTCAGAGCTTGTCACTGGAGTTTAGTATCAGAATTGAAGGGAACTTGAGAGGGCACTCTCTTCCTCACTCCTTTCCATAAAAGGCCCTAAAGAATTTGACAAAGTCCCAGAAACCTCTTTGGAGAGAAGCTTAAAAGCAAGAAAAGGAAAAGTTAGTGCCCAGAGGCATTTGTGTTGTGATCTCCTCAAGTTGTGGAAGCTAAAGGTCAGGGTTTAAAATCCTTCCCCGAGCGCACAGGCTGGAAGACCAGGAGTTGGAGGTGTGCGTGTGCTTTTGTAGCAAGTCCAGGACGCTCCCCCCGCGGGCAGCATGCAAATCCAGCGACAAGCATCGAACGTAGAAATGGGGAGCTGCTGGGAGGTGGTCCCACGATCTTCATACATGCACACACCCACCCAGGATTCCATGTTTATTTTTCCTCCTTAAGAATCCAGAAGCTAACACTTCCTGAGGGATTCTCGGGCAGTTCTCAGGAGCATCGAAGTGCACACATTCCCATGCCCAGTTTTCCTTCTAGCTGGTTCCTTTCAACCCTTTTTGGAGGGTCTTCCTCAAGAACTCAGAGTTATTCACGACCCAGTTCATCTTCTGTACCAGTGCGTGGCTTGTGAGTGGCTTCTCAGGCCTGGACCACACCCACCCGTGAACCTGCCCGCCCTCGTGACAGAGGGAGCCGGGACATCTACAGCAGAGTCGCAGGTCACTCAGTCCTGAGATGCGTGGTCCCGCTAAGGAGGAAGACCATGGCAGCATCGGGCCTGGGTGAGAAAGTTCGGGAAGCTCCTTAGTGAGTGCTCTTGAGGTAAGAAGCACTGAAGATACTTAATCTATAAATAAATAAGTGAATAAATAAATAAATAAAACACAAGAGGGCTCATTATAGATAAGTACCTCTTATCAATAAAAAAAAAAAAAAAGTCCCCTGTGAGTTTCAAAGCCCTCATGCCATGGTGATTACGAGGCTTAGAACAAGGAAGACATGAACTAGAAATGTTCCAACACTGGGTAGTTCTCACTTGATGACATCCAAGTCATCCTTCACGTCCCCGAGGTAGTCTTGTTTTCAAGGAATTACAGAATGGCTCCAAACCCACTTGGCGCGTCCTCCTTAAATCCATTGCACTTGCCCATGCGTCTTGTGTCTGCCTCCATGGTGTCAGATAAGCTACCTTCCATGAGCGGTGTGGCCCACGTCACAGACCCGAGTCCAGGGCAGACAACAAAGAAATGCAATTCCAAGATCCGGCTTGAAGATCCTGCTCCAAAGAGGACTTTGCCAGAATGATGCAGGTGCTTCCCTGGCAGCCATTTTGGGAAAAGCTACAGAATTAAATTAAAAACACATCTGGTGTGCAACAAACATGCGTGTCTATCTGTTGCTGGGCCCCACAGTGAAAAGATCCCCATCTCTGTTCCTTTCACTTTTAGGAAGGGGCCGAAAGAGAGAGAAAGGAATCGATGCTTTAGACTGGGAAGCGCATTTCTGACACCAAGGGCAGGATGCACTGCTTATCTAAGGAGGGGAGTTGACCAGTTACCATGCACAAACTATGCAAGAACAGCTTGTGGCTGAAATACGTTGGTGATACACTCTTGCTCTCTCAGGGGAGGAGTGGTGACATTCAACATGTCTAGAGAGAACTGGCACTTGGCCCTTTCTCCCCTCAAAGGCCAAGCTCCTGATGGAGCCACCCCACAGGGCAGTCTACACCTTCAACGAGTCATTCTTTTGACCAGGAATGATTTTCTGGTTCAGTTTTCTCACCAACTCAAACACAACATCCTGGAAGACAATAGGGAACTAGGCCTAGTAAGGGGACACTCAATACCCCAATGGGTCTTGGAGACTCCATTTCCATATTACATTCAACATCAGAAGCCATTGAGGACATCCTGGCCTTGATCTCATGAAACATGCTTTCTTCCCTTGGACTTCAGTTTTTCAAAAGTCTCATTGGGAAAAATGCCATTAAAAGGTCTGTAATTTTATCCAAATGGTCCTGTGAGGAGGGGGAAACGTAAAACACCCTCCTTCCTACTGCTCAATTCACCATCACTGCCCAGGGGCCACCCTAACAGAAAACCCTTCAGAACTCTAGCCTGGATCCACAAATTCAACATTAAGATAAATAAAAACTTAAATCAGCATTTAGCCAAAGCTCTATCCTCCTGTAGGAGGTCATTCAAGTCGATGACAGTTGTGGCAAAGTCCACCAGGTCCACGAAGTCAGACGTGATGATGTTGACACCTGTGGCTCCAGGCTTCTGCGTTTTCACCCAGTCCAGGATGGCGGGAAGATTCCTACACGGAGGGGAGTGTTGGGGGGAGAGAGAAGAGAGAGCGGAGTTTAGGACTCCTCCAGAAATGGAAACAAACATTCCCCTTACTATAACAAGAATACGTCGATAAAAGCTTGAGCACTCAGCAGCTTGTCCGTTTAAGCTCCTTCTCTTTCAGGGACAAAGCGATCTATTCCACCACAGACTTGTACTTTCAGGGTTCTGTGCTGGAAGAGGTGACTGCTAACCCCAAAGAGAGCCATGAGAACAGGACCTTAAAAACTAATACCAAAAGCCTAATTATTAATAGGTTCTTTAATTCTTATCCTAAAATTTTTTATGATAAAATTTTTCAAACATATTGCAACACGGAAAGAAATTCACAGTAAATTTATTTACCATGTTAAAAAAAAAAAGAGGTTTTAAAAATAACTTAAAAGTAACATTGTACTCTAAATATATCCACTAGGCAAAAAAAAAAAAAAAAAGTTTTAAGAGTAACATTGTACTATACTTGCTTATCACACATCTATCCATCAATCTGTCACTCTATTCGTCCATCAATCTACCTTATATTTTTGACAAATTCCAACTGCAAACACATATGCATCCCCTAAACACTTCAGTATGCATATTATTAACTAGGGTTCCATATTTGTTTTCAAGTTTTCTTTTGACATTCAAGTTTATGTCCAGTAAAGTGCACAAGACTTAAGTGTATACCAGTCGAGTTTTGACAAATGTATACATGTAACCCATACCCATATCAAGGTAAAAACCTTATCAGCACCCCAGAAAGTTCATGCATGCACCTTCCCCTTCAATCCCTGCCCCTATCATATAAGCCATGAAATACATATTCTTGTGTGTGAAGTTTTTTCATTCAGCAAATGGTTTTGCAACTCACCCATGTTGTTGCATGCACTAGTTCTTTATTCTTTTTTAAAACAGCTGCATAGTATTCCATGGTCTGACTATACTGTAGTTTGTTTACCCATTATCCCATTGATAAACACAGTGCTTCCAGTTTGGGGATATTATGAATAAAACTGTTACGGGTGTTCTTATACAGGTCTTTTAGTG
Source organism: Tadarida brasiliensis (assembly GCA_030848825.1). Taxonomy (NCBI): domain Eukaryota; kingdom Metazoa; phylum Chordata; class Mammalia; order Chiroptera; family Molossidae; genus Tadarida; species Tadarida brasiliensis. The sequence continues at coordinate 70,977,330 of CM061260.1, forward strand.
GACATTTATTTTCACTTCTCTTGGGTAAATAACAAGGAGTGAAACTGCTCTATCATATGGTAGGTTTACATTTATGTTTATAAGAAATTTCCAGATCTTTTCCCAAAGAGGTTGTTCCACTGTACATTCCCATCAACAAGGTATGAGAGTTCTGGTTGCTTTACATCCTCTCCAAAATTTGGTGCCATGAGTCTTTTTTAACTTTTCCATTTTAGTGGGTGTGTAAACATATCTCATAGTGTTGCAACTCGCATTTTTCTGACGACCACCGATGTTGAGCTGCTCGTCACGTACTTACTGGCCATTCGCGCATCTTCTGCCCAATTATTTTACTCTCTCTTTTTTCTTTTTCTTTTAGTTAAATTGTAAAGTTATTTATATATTCTGGATACTAGTCTTTTGTCAGATATACTTTTTGATATTATTCTCTGCCTGAGATTGCTATGAACTTTTCCACTGGAATATTTCAGTGAGCTGAATTCCTCCAGGTTGATGAAGTCTAACACTTTTTAAATGGTTTCTGTGACCAGCCTTAGAAACTTCTGCCTATTCCCAAGTCACAAAGATATTTTCCTGTTTTCTTCCTTTTACTTTAAGCTTTTAGCTTTATGTTTAGATCTAAGACCCGTCTCAGGTTAATTTTCATATATGGTATGGACAGGGGTCAAGGTTCGCCTTTTCCATGTGCATATACAGGTGTTCATTCCAGCAGTACGTGGGACTTCTTAATAGACAAATGCTTACTCAGTCGTCTCACGAACAGACCGTCAGTCTCATTTTATATTTTGAGGGCTTTCTATGTGATAGTCAGAATGTTTTGCCAAAGAAGCTCATACTTTAGTGACATACATGATGACACTTTAATGAGATGCTTTCTATATCAGTAGTAAGAATAAAACACCACGGGGGTCGGGAGGGAGCTACGAAGTGTCCTTGTAGTTTTGCATCACGGTAAAAACAGCACACTAAATACTCAATGAGTTGAGAATGCTTTAAGGAAGACACAAACTAGGGCTTATATTTTGGTTAAGGGAGATTTTTTTTTTAATTAATTAATTTTTGTTACAGATGTTTCTCCTTTTCCCCCCATTGACACCCAAAGGAGATTTTTTAAAGGAAGGACTTGCTCTACACTAAAATTAAAAGTAAGTGAAGTTTATTATCTTAATGGACCCCTTTCTCTTGTGTGGGGACACTCTGCTGGGTTGTCATCTCCTGTCCTTTTCTCCTTCGGAGCTGCCCTGCCTTCCCTGAGCACACACATCCTGACTTCTCAGTCTCCCCTGGAAGACCCTGCCAAGGCCGCAGTAGCATGTCTTCCCTCTCCTCTTTATCTCCTCTCGTCATGACAGCTATAAACAGACCCGGGTCTCTTCCCTTACTCCATGGACTCTACAATCGGCCGTGGGCTAAAACGCATCTCATAAATTGATTTACAGTTTATATTCACAGCTGATTATGATTTAACAGACCATTATCATGGGGGTACTTCCATTTTTAACTGGGACTCCGGATAACATAATAAACTCAATTTGACCTTCACTTACTCAACTTCTCTGTGCCTCAGTTTCTTCGCCTGTGAAACGGGAATAATAATAATACCTACTTCATATAGTTTTGGGCATTAAATACATGTACAGTGCTTAGAATTGTGCGGGGTACACAGTAGGTATTATATAAGTGTTTGGAATGAGAAAGAATCATAAACGGCAGAGTGTGAGGTAGAGGCTTTTGGGGGCCGGAGGTAAGGACGTTTCCTGGTTACACCCTGCCGCCCAGGTGGCCAAGTGTCGTGGCCTGAGAGCAAAGGGCCCCAAATGCACTCTGCTCTTAGCCACAGAGGCCGGGAATGCACAGTGGTTCACAGGAAGGCCGCTGCAGTACTGACCATCCAAGGCTTTAAATCGCTAGTCCGTGTTTAAGTGTGAAACGCAGGTGCCATCTTCTGGTCACTTGGGGAAATGAGCACTCAAGGCTCGGCGGCAACCCCAACTGACCCCAGCCAGAACCAAGCCTCAGGGGATCCGTGGAGCCTGGGCAGAGAAACATGGGAAAGGCATGCACCTGCAGTCTCAGGTGACAGAGCTCTGGTTCAGCTTCGGGTTGCATGTGTCCACCAAGGCCAGGATCCAATAACCAGGGTTATGTACAAAGAAAGGAAACTGTAGAACCCACTGTGAGGAGGAGCTGCTTACTGCTCTTCACTCCTGACATTACCAGGATGAGAGAAGAGTGGAGAAGGCTGAGCCAGGTACTGCAGACAGACCGAGGGGCCCCGGAGGCCACGGGCTGCGGAGCGGTAGGTCAGAAACGGCCCTTGGGCTCTGAGGCCCACTCCACCAAGTTTCTGGGTTTCCTCAGACAGGGATGCATACCTCTTTTGTGCCAGGTACTGCAGTAGACATCTTCATGTTAAGACTCTACAATCTTGTATGGTATCATTAACCCCATTTAACTGGTGAGAAACCTCAGCGAACCAAAGGCTGCTCTGTTGTTAAGGGACTGCATTCGTTTGCTCAGCTGCCTGAAGAAAATGCCACAGACGGGGTGGCTTAAACAACTGAATTTATTTTCTCACAGTCTGGAGGCTGGAAGTCCAAGGTCAAGGGGTCGGCAGGTTTCCTTTCTCCTGAGGCCTCTCTCCTAGCAGACGGCCACCTTCCCCATGTCCTCACGTGGTCTGTCCTCTACGCACACCCATCCCTGATGTCTCTGTGTCCGAATTTCCTCTTCTTGTAAGAACACCAGTCAGACTGGATTAGGTCCCACCCTAACTGGCCTCATTTTAACTTAATCACCTCTTTAAAGGCCTGTCTCCAAATACAGTCACATCATAGCTACTGGGGGTTAGGGCTTCAACACATGAACTTTCAGGGAGCACCATCCAGTGCACACAGGGGCCAAGTCAGCCGTGAACCTCAGGGCTCTGATTTCAGTCGTGTCCCCTTCCACAGTCCCACGGATGCTCTGTCCTCAGGCTTCACAAAACTTCCTTTCATTTGATTTTGGTGGGAAAACTATCATAGAAATCAGTCAGAATTCTATTCATAGCTTCCTTTTGGAGTAATGAACCAAGGAGAACAAGATCTCAGGTCTGAAATTCACTTAGGAGTGGGGGGTGGTCAACTCTGCTGAGAAAACCACCTCTACATTTGCAGGATAATATACCCTATCCTTTTTCTCTTGGTTCAGCTGGTAACTCCGGCACCTAGGACCCGTTTGACAGCTCCCCCCTGTGCCCCAGTTAGGACAGACTTTCTGGTGTTGGCACTCAGGGGAAGACCCTGTGTTTCCTGCTTCTTTCCTCTGCTTGTTGAACAGGTGGTGCTGGTGTTAAGGAGCAAACGCTTGACCACAGCTGAATTTCTTCCTTCAGTTGATGTGGGGGCCTAGGAGGGCCGGATGCATCCCTGCAACATTCTTGTGACCGGATGGAGTCGAGATGCCCAAGTATCTCTGAGTCTTGGAGACATCTGCTTGCTACCCGTGGGCGAGGGCTCCGGCTGCCAGGATGCCTTGGCTTTCGGTGTGGGCCACCACCATTAGCACTAAGTCAAAGAGCCTCCAGTTCCTGGGCAGCCAGACTGAAATTCTTAGGAATTTTCAAGTATGAAAAGCATTCTGACTCTGTGGGTTCACAGTTGTAACCAGTAAGATCCAACCAGACTTAGATACTAGTAAGACAGTTACAGGCCAGTGGAGCAGAAAGGAACAGGACCCTACAACATCGATATCCAGTCAGTGCTGAATGCTGAGAAGGGCAGCAGTCCGACCCTCAGCGGTCCGGGGCTCAGACACTGCGGACTCTTCCCTGCGACGTGGGCCTGGGCCACTGAACCCCACTGAGCCCCATCTGAAATGGGAACAGGAATGTGCTCCAGACATGTGCCCTCCTGCAGGCGGGCTTACTTAATAACAAAAAGAAATGGTCTGCAAGAGGGTACTGTCTATTCGGAACACAGTACACAAATACAACCTATCCTTATGTTTAAATATGTCCTCTCCTTCATCAGTATGGCTCTCAGCCCAGACTTTTATAATAGTGATTTTCACATTGTTTTAGAGAAATTGGTATGTTTACTTTTCCTGATAGACTGTAAGTTCCATGAGGGCAGAGACTATACCCTTCATCTGGTATCTATGGACCTGGCTGCTCCTAGGTACTCAGTCTTTGTTGAACGAAGAAACAAATAAGTAATGTTAATCTACAAATTTACCAAAGACATGAGGAAAATGGTTTGGGTACGTGAACATATGTCACAGAAAAAGTCCGTAACTCTAGATCTTTCAGACACATCGCTGGTTTGTGAAATGCTCTTTTCCGAGTTCAGCACAAGTAATTCAGTCAAGACTCAGCAGAGCCACACAAAAAGGGGCTTCTGGTTTTGTTCACAGCCATGCCACCAGGAGCTGTTACCGAGAGAGTCCAGGTGCTCCTGGCTGTCCACGCGCCTGCCAGGTGATCTCCTGCGATCTGAAGTCATGCTGTCCAAGCTCAGAGCCACACGGACAGGGGCATGCTTTGGGACGCAGACACTGACATGCACACATGTACATGTATACGAGGCATCCTTTACTTGACAACACTCATCATCGACTGGTGTCCAGCACAAAGAACATAATCTAATGCAGATCTCTGGAGCTTCTCCTGCCTAACTGCACAGTCAGGGGCGAGTCTGCCCTGTGGAAGTACTCAAAGCTATGGTGGGTGGGTGGCACCCTAAGCTGCTTCTTAGGACTCTGTCACTGTGGAAGGGAGAAGGACATCCTGAATCTTTGAAGGGTCACCTCTGAATCCCTAGCACCTGGCACAGAAGTCACATTTAATGCTTCCTAAGAGAGTGAGTGCTGGGACGGCGATGAGGGTGGGGTAAGAACAGGATGGCGCCTGTCAGAAGTGAACAGACTGGCATCGGCTTCAAGAGCTGGGCTTTAGGACCGACATTTAGAGCATATTTATGGGATAGTATGTACATTTTAATAAAGTATTTAGAGATCCTTTGGCCACAGTTAATGCAGGTCACTTCAAGTGCACAGCTTTTTCAAACAAGATATTTTGTTTTGCTGTATTTTTTTTTCTAGAGAGAGAGGAAGGAAGAGGGAGAAAGAGATAGAAACATTGATGAGAGAGAACATCGACTGGCGACCTCCTGCATGCCTCCCACTGGGGATCAGGCCCACAACCTGGGCATGTGCCCTGACCAGGAATCGAACCGGCGACCTCTTGGTGCATGGGTCGACACTCAGCTGCTGAGCCACACCAGCCGGGCATGTGTTGCTGTATTTTAAATCTCCAAACTATATGGTTTTACTGCTGTTTATGCAGAAGGGAATCAAGATACATTTTTAAAAACATCTTTACTTTGGGAATGGAAGCAGATTCTTACCTGTGAACCAGAGTGTTCTTGAGGCCACCGACCAGACCTCGGGCGATGGTCTTGGCTCTGGGGGTGAGAATCGCTTGCGAGACGTGGAAGGCGCCGTGCGGGGCCCGCTCGCTCAGCGTGGTCTCCAGGAAGAGGATCAGCTTGCGCACACTCGTGGTGTTTGCCCAGGGAGCAGGGATCTTCTTTCCAGGCCACAGGAAGGGGTATTGCTTGTAGAAGGGGCAGTGATAGAAAATAAGAACCTGGAATGTTCAAAACAGAAAAAGGAGAGCAATGAATAAACAAACTGAATGTCAACTGCCTGGCTTGACGCTGTTTGCCAGGAGGAAAGGCAAACAAATACAAACAGTGAAATTTCAGGAACTGTGATATATATTTTTAGAAAAATCAGTAAGTAAGGATTTAAGCATTTGTATAAGTCTGCTTTGAATTTTCTTAACTTTTTGTCAGCATTTTGAAAGTATGGTAAAATCCTGAACCCCTTCTCAGACTATGATTTAAATGAATGCATAAAATGAAATAGACAGGATTACAAAGGAAATCAAGGAGATGGAAAGAGAGCTATAAATACGTTAATTGATTTTGTAATAAATTAATGTACGTGTTTCATGATAAATATATTAAGTAAAATATTTTGTGGTAAGTACAAGTCCATAATTTTGAATTACTGATGAGCATAAATGATATGTCAAGATATCATTTATGTGCAGTAACTAATATGTTGTATGGAAATACGTGTGATTTCTATAGGGACAAAGTCACAGGTGGGGGGCCAATACTTCTGAGGGGGACTGCCTGTACTCAGAATCTATGGGTATATAATTTTCAGTTAAAGGCTAGTGAGAATAAATATGTAGTTTTTTCCACCCAAATTCACAGACTTCTTATATTCTTCAGACCCCAAGTGGAGAAGCCCTGAGGCTACAAGTTATGACTCAGATGCTCACAACATCGCCACGGAGCTCTTGGAGTTGAGAGCAGCAGACTGAACTAATTTGGAAGCACACAGATTTCCAATTGTGATGCTGACTCTAAATGAAATAACCCTTCCCGGAGGGCGAGGAGCCACTCAAGGCAGGGAAGACTTCCAGGAGGCGATGGGTCTCCAGTGAGACCTCTCAGGATGGCGGTGGTTTTGAAAATAATTAGCAAGCTGGAGCCATAGCATTAATTAGTTTCTGAGGGGCAGCTGAGGGACAGGGAATTGCTATTTTGGCTGTCCCAGTTCAGAGCTCTGCTGCTCAGGTTTCTGGAGGTAATATACTCCCCCCTCGGGGCACCAGTGATCGCTACCTGGAGGAATGTGAGCGTGCTGTCTGCACTCCCCGGACTGTGTGCTCTTCCAGGCACCCGAGGACTCTGAATGTGTGTCTTGTTTGCAGTGCTCCTTGAGCTCTTGGCCAGGGAGCCTGACTCACTGCTCCTGAAGGCCCAGCGGTAGGGAGTGCCAGGCTCGAAGCCCGAACAGGCTGGCAGTTGTTCTTGTTTTTAATGGTTTTGAGTCACGTCTGACTGACTGCTAATGATGCCTGTGGTAAACACGTGTGTTAATGAGGTTAATCACAGGCTCACTGTAAGCAGATTGGGAGATTGGGGAGGATTTCCTGTTGGCGATGTGAGGCTGGTTTGGAAGGCTGGGGTCTCCAGCGTCCATCCCTGAGTGAGGAAAGCTGGCCTGTGCAATGGACTGTGGGAGAAGCGGGAGGCTGCGGGACCCTTGGACAGGGCCCTTCGGACCACTGCCCGTGCGGCCTGCCTCTGGGTAGTGTCAGGGGATGGCACTAGGAAAAGATGTAAAAAGCACACGTTGTACAAAAGGGATTTTATGCCTTCCCTCAAGCCTTTTTGAACACTCTGATCCTAAAGGTTCCAGGGAGAATTTCTATTTACAGCAGGAGGCTGGCCTAGCAACCCAACTCTCGTCCCACAGAGCTCCAGGCAGGCGCTCTGCCAGGGCCTGTCTGCCTCCCCACCCTACTCTGCTGCGTCTTTCTCTGGGGTGCTCTCCCCTCCAGCTCAGCAATTTCTGTTCAGTTTTCCTCTTGAGACTCAGGTGTCAAATCTCATTTTCTTTGAGGATTATTCCTTCATTGACCTCCCCTTATTCTGATCGGTTCTTTCTGGGGCCCCTGGGATGTATATTTATAGATGTACTATTTTCCGATTGATTGATTACAAAAGCCCCTTTCTTCGTATAGGACATCTGAGGCAGCTTTATCTTGCAATTGTATATCGGTTGTTTTGTATTTTGCTAGTGTTATGTGTTCTTACCTTCTCAGTAAGATTCTACATACTGCCAATCTGTAGGTTAAATTTTTTAATTCATTGTACCCTGAAAACCCGTAGCCACTAATGTACAAATGTATATCTGTGAGCTGCGATGGAATTGCATGTTGAGTAAATGAAATGTGACTGAATGGTGATACACTTCTTGCTATTAAATTGCAGTAATAAAATACCAGGGGCTTACATGCAAGGCAGCTCATTACACAATGAATACTTCAAGTTTAACCAGCAGTAGGGCACTGCCCCAGCAGGGAGATGACTGGTGACTCTGCTCTCTCTTTGTTTTGCTTTTAAGAAGAGACCTGTCAGGGAAAACTTTGGGAAAGGAAGGGGGACAGTGAGAGCCTAAAATTTAAATTGATGACACTCTCCCTTTTTCTGAGATGTCATCAGAGGGTCTTTATAATTTTAGGCTTAACTGTATTTGGATGATACATATTAACCCATACTTAAGAACTCGGTGGATCATCACTGTGCTGCTAGAAAGTCACTCTCCACACTATTCATTATTCCTGAAGACACCTGTTACTCTAAATGATTTAGTACGCAGTATGGCAACCCATCCAGAATACCGTCTGTGTTTGAAATGATAAAACTATGTTTATAACAGATGTCTGTTTATAAACTTAGCTGTGCTCAAATTTAACCTTACCTGACTCCCTGGACTCAAAGGCCCTCTTACCCATCCCCCCCCCCTTTCTCCCATTCTGCTAACCCTCTAGACCTCCTGATAATAGGGGCTCATGATCTATGACACTAGTTGTGAAAATCACCGAGGTGTGTGAACAGCCCTGGGAGCATGAGCAGCGGTGGGAACTCGGGGAGCCAAGCAGCCTATGGTGGGGTCCTGGCTCTGGCCACTCACTAACAGTGTTCCCCTGGGCGGCTTGCTTAGTCTCTCTATGCCTCAGTTCTCTCATCTGTGAAAAGAGAAGAATACCTATCTCATAGTGCAGTTGAAAGGATTGAATGAGTTAATCCATGCACTTAGCAACACTATAAAGGCTTGCTAAATGTTAGCTGTTGTTGCTACTATTATTTAATGTTATAAAGAGAGAGACTCCACTGGGGTAAAAAAATCTCTCCAAATGAGACTTGTGAGTCTAAATGGATATAAACTCAGGTTTGGAGGAAGTGGTGTGACAAATATTTGGCAAACCATCAGCTACAAATGCTTTTGTGAGGACAAATAGCTTAGATCCATTTTAACAGAAACTAAGACTTAATTCAATAGCCTCCATGGAGTCTAAGGCCTTAAGCACTTTTATGAGTGTGCAAAACAGCCTGGTGTTTCCAATTACTCAGGCCAAACCTGGGAGTTACCCATGAACCCTCACTTCCTTTCACCCCTGAATCCCAACCATTAGGCAACCCTGTGGGCTCTCCCTTCGGATGGATTCAAAATCTGACCACTTCCCACTAACAATCTCCTCCCTCGTTTCCCTACTTTCCCCACTCCCTCCACTCCCGGTCTCTTCCTGGAAACCAGGGGCGACCATTACAACCTGCGTCAGGTCCCAGCACCCTGGGCTCAGAGCCATCCTCACTCAGAGAGTCAAAGCCAAGCCCTTACGGTGCCTCGAGACCCACACACTCAGCGCTCTCTCTCTGAGCCCCCATGCTCTGCTCTCCAGCCCTATGGCCCCTGCTTCTCCCCAGAGATGTCAGGCACATGCCTGCTAAGGACTCTGCACTGGCTGTTCCTCTGCTGGCAAAGCTCTTCCCCGATATCCAGGTGATTGACTCCCTCAAAAGTCATCTTCCAGTGAGGGCTGCCCTTGTCAACCTATTTCCAACTGTGACCCAGTCTTCAACCCACAGAACCCTGGCTCCCCCTCACGCTCGGCTGTCTTCCTCATGGCTCTTACCACTCTCGGCATTACATATAATGTATTTATTATGTTTATTATCGATGAGCTGTCTCCACCTGAACGGAAGCTCCATGAGGGCAAGGGTCTTTGTTTCATCTATTAATTTATGACAAGTGCTTAGAATGGTGCTCACCTAAGCACATACTTGGTGTTGAAAAAAAGCATTTGCAAGTGAATAATCTTGAATTGATTTTTAATTAAACGCTTTTCTCTAAGTTAAAAATAACTGCCTCTTTAAGATGCTTTGTTTAAGTATCTATGAGCAAGTGAGCAACTGTGAATGAAAGGTATTTTTTTTTGTAAGTATAGTTTATTGATTTTTAGAGAGAGGAAGGGAGAAGGAGAGAGAGAGAGAGAAACAGCGATAGGCTGCCTCCTGCATGCCTCTGCTGGGGATGGAGCCCCAAACCCCCCACATGTGCCCTGACCTGGAATGGGACCGGCAACCTTTCAGTGCTGGGACTACGCCCAACAAACTGAGCCACACCAGCCAGGGCAGAGTATATCTGAGGCCCACATTCCTTTTCCTGAGTATGCCCCGCCTGGGTCTAGGTTTGGGGGCTCTTCTCAGCATAAGCAACCTTGGGACTAGTCCTCCAGTCTGGACTCCTCCCACTCTTCCTTCCTTAACTCTCTCCCACTATGACCCCAATTCTGTGAAGATGGCCTTTTAAAACACTACATACCGTAATCAATCACTTCACATACCTTTGTCAGCTAATGCTTTTACTTGTCAGTCAATGCTTTGGCAGGGGTTATCTGACATTGAGTTCAAGGCAGGATGGAACAGACTCTCCATGATGGAAAGCAGGAGTGTTTACATTGGGCTTTATGGGAGACAGTAAAACGGTATGACCAACCGGTCCATTTCACAACTTTGCCTTGGGCTGGTTCTGGCCAGGCCATTCAAAATCAATTTAGATGCCAAACAGGTTGCCAAAAAAGTTTTCAATACATGGCAGGTGTTCATCCCAGTTCAAGGGCGCCCAGGAAAACCCTTGAAGCTATTCTAGAGCCCAGGAACCTGTGTGAGTATGTTTAATACTCCAAGCAATCTACGTCTTCTAGCCTAGGAGCCCTCAACGAGCTGTCTTACAGCTGGCCGTGTAGAAAAGGCAGACACAGCTCTGTTCTCGCCCTGGGAGCCCATCTCAGTTTCCTCCTACCTGGCACTTCTTCTCCCACAGGATCTGCAGTGTCAGGCTCTCCACACAGCAGGCCGAGCACAGCTTGTTTCCAAAGGCCTCCTGGATCTGGTGAACCAGGCGTTTGTGATGGGCCTCATCCATGGCGTAGAAGTGGTTGAAATCTAGGAAGACAGTCTCTCGGGGGTGCTGTGCAAGAAATGAGTCAATCTCCATCAGCCCATCCCAGACCTTGATGCCAAAAAGGCCGTGGATGAAGTAGATCTCCTGGTCGGCATCCCCTGGCTTAGAGGACACACGCAGGTCGAAATAGCGGATCCCAGCTTCTAGCTGTTCTCGGAAGGTTAGGTTCTGAGTCACAGACCATTTCTTCATTAGCTTCTTCACAAAGGAGATCCTGGCGAGGCGCGTGATAGCTGGGGTTTGGTCAGGCCCCACTGGGGACTTCTCATCTACCCAGTAGCTGAATGAGTCATGGGAGCCTACACAAAGGAATAAAGTTGAGGAAAGTAGTTGAGACTGGACCTGGCAAAAATAAGCCAATCGACAGGAAAACAAATAAAAATTAGGAGCAAAATACACACCAAAAAATTATAAACAAATATTTGCAAACTATTTTCCAGCTTGCTAGGAATGAAGTAAGAACAAATAATAGTAATGTCGTCTTTTTAGCAGTTTGTTAAGCCTGGGGTAAAACTATAATCCTCTTATATTGCTAGCGTAAGGCAAATTAATAAATCCCCTTTTGGAAAGCTATTTAGAAATATGTTTGGAAAAAGGAGCTTGAAAATATTCATACCATTTGATCTAGTAATTTCATTTCAGGACAGCTATTTTGAGGAAATAAACTACTTTTGGAAAAGCAAATATTTGCTGAAGAATATTCTGAACAGAGACAAACTGGTGGTTGCTTGAGTGTCCCCCCAGAAGCGTGCTTAATGGTGGCATGTCCACTTTATTCATGCAGCCACTGAATCCGAGGGTATGAAAACTCGGCGTCGATCTCAGTAATGCTGGGATAAGCATCTAAATTCTAGGAAAGGCAGAATTAAAAAAAACAATGCTGCCCTGGCCTGTTTTTCTCAGCAGTTAGAGCGTTGGCCCGTGGACTGGAGAGTCCTGGGTTCGGTTGCCGCTAAGGGCATGTACCTCGGTTGCAGTTTGTCCCCGGCCCCGGTTGGGGTCATGTGGGTGGCAGCCACTCGATGTGTCTCTCTCACATGGATGTTTCTCTCTCTCTCTTCCTTCCTCTCTCCCTCCCGTTCTATCTGAAGATAAATGCAAAAATGTCCTCGGGTGAGGATAAAAAACAAAAACAAAAAACAATGCTGATTTATTTTTATGCTTTTGTAAATACCATGTTACTATTGTAAATGAGTCCCTAGGGGACATCTCATCGAGGCAGCGGTGGCAGCAGCTGTTGTTCGAGTTTCTCTCTGCTGCCCAAGGACGACTAGAAGAAGAAAGATGCTGGAAAGTCGCCGAGAAAGACAGAGACACAGTGACCAAACCGGGGGCAAGGCCAAAAAGAAGCCAAAGGCAAAGTGCAGGACAAGCTCGATAACCTAGTCTTACTTGACAAAGCCCATACGACAAACTCTAAGAAGTTCCCGGCTATCAGCTTATAACCCAGCTGTTGTCTCTGCGACTGAAGATCCGTGGTTCCCTGGCCAGGGCTCCTCAGTAAAGGACTTGTCAAACTAGTTTCAAAGCGCAGAGCTCTAGTAATTTACACCAGGAACACCAAAGGTGGGGAGCCCCAGCTGCTGGTGAAGACGCATGAACAACAGTCCCACCAGCTGTATATTTTGAAAAATAAAACTTTATGAAATAAAAAAAAAATAAGTCCATAGGAATGATTTCTTGACAGATCCGATAAACATTGTAAAAAGTTCAACACAGGTTAGTTATATGGTTTCTTTTCAACTCATCTCTTGACGAGCCGAATCTGCTGATAAATGATCAAATGCATGTTCCTTTCCTCTGCCTTAAAGACAGGAGGGTGGGTTTCCTCCTAGACCCTGAGATGATCTTATTGTTATAAAGTAAAAGTGACTATGACAGACACATTTCTAACTACGGAGGGAAACGACTTCTAAGGTGAAATTATCTTTAACAGATACCTTTCAGTTTGTCCCTGGTTTCCATCTAGTGGCAGCCATCATTGTGGGCAAGCTCTGTGCGGGCTCTGACACTGGGGACTCGCACGGGTGGCTGTGCTCCGCAAGCCAAGTCAAGGAGGAAAATGCCCTCCTCATACTACTAACCTCGTTCTTAACCGCTGCCACCCACATTAGAATTAAAATGCTTAATTCATACTAGTTGATTGTCACCGGATATCTGTGTTACTAAATCTCAGCGTATGCATTTCATATATAATATAGAACTTGACAAAATACTGTTTTATGCTTTATTATTTCAATTTTCTGGAAAAAATCAATCATTCTGGGATGGGTTTACTATTTTATCTTCTCAGAAATGAAAGGGAAAAAAAGTGACAAGCAATGCTTTATTTTTATATAGTCTCTAGAACATGGAGAATATTCAGTAACTATTAAGAAAAAATATATTTACCAATCATTAGGCAAAGCCAATTTTGCAAGCAAGAAAATTACTAGCATATTTCAGGTAAAAAAAAAAAGGCTGTTACTGCTAGAAATGTGGAGCAAGTCCCGCTGGGTTTTCCATATTGGTTGTTGCTGTTAATGAGACTCGCTGGATACTGGCTAATGCTCTGCTTCGTCTGGCTGCACAGAACAGGACATCTTTATGTCTCCTCATTGAGAGGTTTATTATGAACACATTACATATACATGGTGAGCAGCCAGTTCGCTCTTCTCTTTAAATCCCATCAGCAGCCCAGCTGTTCAGGATTGGGTGTGCAAGGCAGTGTAGGCACCCTGAACTTCATTCTCCCCTGGGTATCAGGGAACAGCCGTTTTCCAAGCACAGGAGGACAGACGAATGCCCTCTGGAATTGTCTCATTGCGGCTGAGCCCGGTTTCATTTCCAGAGGGAGATGTGCTAACAACCTCCAATGCTTTTCTGCGTCTGAGGACTGTGCAGCAATGTGACAGCGAGAGGTCCTCGGGGGACCGTCTCTGCATGCACAGGGACACACGGCACCCAGCCCATCCCATGGATGAGGGAGGGCCAGCACATTCCCTGGAACACTGTCACTCTTCATCTCCCTTTGCTCCCTTTCCCAGTCCCTCTTCCTTTCTGACGTCCCGTGTCCAGAGCTGCCCCTCCCTCGCCTTGACAGGAAAGGACAGGACAACGGAGCAGACCGTCTGCTGCCTGTTTCACAGCAGTTGTCCTGTCCAGGCCGATGGCAGTCAAAACCAGCACCTCTCTTTGCCACTACCAAACGTTTTTGCCTTTCTACTTATTTCTCCCCCAGGAAGCTTTTGCCTCATATAGAGTATGTGACACAACATTGGTACTTAACTCTACTTAACTATTTCTTTTTTGAAAAATACGATAAAATGCCCTCCTCTGTCCTGCACATACACTATCGACAAGGTATGAAATCTGTAGATAGCAATAAAAAGAAAATCCTAGTATTTCACACCTCAAGTTCATTATCAAAGTTTCCTCTTCTTCCTACACCCAATGCAAGTTATTTTACTCTTTAAAGAATGTCCATGGTGAGGGCTCCTTTTCTCTCTGCCGGGGATGAGTGGATCAATTCCTGCATTCCCCCAGAGGAGGAAAAGAAAAACCCTGCTGCCCTGGTGCCTCCTTTATTCTCAAGACAATGTCTGCATGGGAGTTGTTAGACGTGGCAGCTCCATGATTCCTGGTTTGTTTTATAAGGTTAGAAAACAGCGTAGGACATCTTCCTGCCGTGACTTCTGCCACAGCTATACCTATGCATCTTTACTCACCCTGTCTTTGGCTCCTTTATCTCTGTCTAAAACAGATTTGAGTGGCATCCTTTATCTTAAGAACAGGGCAAAGCACTTTTCCTTTACATGCCTCACCCCTTCAAGTGACTGTCTTCTCTTCCTCGCTGTCAAATTCTTGAAAGCCAGTCCTGCTGCTTGGTCTCCTATGATCTACTCCCTACTTCCCATCCACGGCCACCTCCTATCCTTCTATTGCTACTTTTGATCCTTATAACCTTCGAATCAACAGCTCCAAATGGCTTTATTCTTCCTGGTTTCTCTGAGGGTTTGCTAAGTCAGCTCTTTTTGGGAACCTTTCATTCCCTTGTCTTCCATGATGCACACTTCAAGGTGTTCCCATCCTTCTCTTACCACTCTCTTTCTGTCTCCTTTGCTGGCTCCTTGTCCTCCTTCTTGTCCCCGAATTTAAACGTTTTCCAAGGATCTCTATTCTGCCTTTTCCCACCTTTCATCCACTCCCCAAGTCTACCACAGTGCCGTTATACAGGCAACACCAAAAGCTTCATCTCTAGCCCAGACTCTTCTAAGTTCCAAATTGGTTTCCGACTTCCTGCTGTGGTCTTCCACCTGATGGCCTCCTCACACAATAAATTCCACATTTTCAAAGTCCAGCTACTTAGGCTGTCCCTCGCTCTCCCACAAAGTGCTTCTCCTGAATTTCTGCCAATAGTTCACTCAGTCACTCAGACTGAAGCCTTGGATTCCATTTAAATTCTTCCTTCTCCCTCACCCTCTGCATCCAACCGGTTGCCAACACTTTGCATTTGACTTCTGCAACATATTTCAAACCCGTCTCTTCCTTTAACCTTCAGTTGCCACCTTCTCGCTCAGACATTCACTACCATCGTATGATCAGGACCAAAAGAGCCCTGATTTTGTCCTTTCACTCTAGCCTCAGTTTGTTCATATCCAAAACTAAATCATCTGAAGATACTTCTGAGTATGTCATTTTCCTCTTCCCTCCTCCCTCCCAAACCAGGTTCGAACTCTGAACACTGGTGTTTAGGACTCTCCTCAACGTGGCTCCAGTGCAGCTTAGACTCATTTCTTACCAGGCCCTACACGGAGCCTGGCGTCTGTTGGTGTGCAATATACACTGATAGGCATGCCTCTTCCAGGACTCTTCACTTGCTTCTGCTGATAACTTCCATAAAATATTCTCTTACCCCAACTCTGTCCACGTCTTCTACCCAGCATTTATAACCCACATTAGGCAAGTTGCTTACCCCCTCTCAGTTTTCTCATCTGTAAAATGAGCACGATAGTGCCTACTGCAAAACTGTGAGTATTAGAATGTATGCAAAGTGCTTGGGACAGAGCTGACACACAGTAAGCTGAACTATTGTTACTGTTGTTTTTGGTCATCCCCGTCAGTGAGAAACCAGAGGGAGGAAGGTGATGAACTGAAACTCCTTATCTTAAACACTTAGGGTCTGGAAGACGTTCTTTCCTGAAGTGCTGTTCCTCTCCACCTTACTGGGTGACAAGACATGGAGGTGACAGCTTAGCCTCTACTTTGTTGACTAGAGCTGCCACTCACTCCCCTGATCGTAGCCTGAGCTTTGTCATCACCCACTTCTGTAATCTTAACACTCAGCATTCCACTTTCTGATCACAGCTTCCTTTTCTTCTGCCTCCTTGTGACTTGACTCCTATTTCGCCCTGATCTGAGAGCTGTTGTTATTTTCCACTTTTACCTGCAGAATTATGAATTACAACTATGTGAAAGCTGTTAGGATCACTGTCGAGGTCCATTGTCTGTCTGCACGTGTAGGATTGGGCACAGCCCCAGAGGTGCATGGACATATGAACATATTTTCTAACAGGCTTTTTGACTGACAACAAATGTTTTCTCTTCTTCTCTAATACTGCTCATTTATAAGAGTGGACTTAACAGGGTTTGAGGATATAACAGGCACCAAGTATTAGATGATTGTTCTCAGACTTCTCTGGGTAGGGAATTTTGTTGTCATCTCAAGATTATTTCATACAGAGCAGGAAATATGGATACATAACCTCTTTCTTAATGTTTTACAATCCATGCATTAATATCAACCCTAATTTTAGCCCTGAAAAGATGACGTTGTTTTCCCTCCAATTTTTGGAAACTTATTTTTCTGCAATCCTTTTATTTTCACAACTACTAGTCTTGTCCTTCCTGTTTCCTTATACAACCAACAGGCATTACAAATGTTTCCTTTTATCCTCTTTTTATGTATACAAAACCCTAGATAAATGTGTGTGAAAGCACTTTTTAGTCTAAAGCAGTAATTCTCTACTTTGACCACATTCTAGATTCCTCTGTGGGAGCTTCTAAAAAGCACCAGTGCCCAGGACCCCACCCCAGATCCACTGAGTCAGAACCTGTCTGGGCTGAGAGCTGAGAATGAAAATCCCAAAAAGCTCCTGGGTGATATGGGCACCAAGTGGACACCCCTGCTACAAATGTAGGATTATCCTTTCCCAACAATGTCTTTGATTTCTGAGAATCACCTTCTTTGGTTGGTCTTCCAGAACTTTCAAACCTTCAAATAATAAAGTAGTGGATTGCCTTTCCCATATCTAGGTAGAAGCTTTCTTCACATTCCTTTTGTTTCAGGAATGACTCATCTTTCGACCAGTTGGAAAACCATTGCATGTATGTGGAGGAAAACAATACTGGGAGGCCTTGCTTTCCTTACCATGTTTTCTAGTAAGTGATTAGGTGAGGTTATTTAGGTTAATTAGGGCCTTTGGGGTGTGTGCGGGGTTACAGAGTTCAGAATAAAGTCATCGTGGCAGCAAAATCACGAGGAAAAGGATTTGGATGGGAAAGGCTAACAAGATGTTTGTTCAACATTACAGTTATTTCCTCCTAGAAAGCATTATGTGACAAGATCATCTAAGAGACCAGACAGAAGAAAATGAGCAGGCTTTGTGCGGACCAGGGACAACCAGCTTGCTGTTTATCTACCTAAGGTTTGTTATTTGGGGATAAGAAGATTTCAAGTGAGCACACAGCAGTTTTTAGTTAAAGCACTTCCATTACCCATTTCTTGAAAATTAGAGTAGTAGCCATTTTTTTCTGAACTCCATTAAAAAGAATTTAAAGCAAGCTTCTTGGGAACCTGGTCTCTAAATAAAACAAAAAGAATTCAAACCACACACCCTGAAATGATAGATTTCATTACAATACAATAGCATTTCAGATTATGTGGTGACCATACTTATAGCTGTGGAGGGAAGAATGAAACAAGAGTTAAGTGAAGAATAAATATGAAAAAATAAGAGAAACTTCATCACATCTCTGGGTGGCATTGGGGAGGCTGGGATGATGACCCTGGGTCAAAGAACACCTGACCTCACATACTTAAGAAAATCTCTCTTCCCCACCTCCCTTAGGTACTACTCTGCCTTTGGGGAGCCCTTCTAACTTTGAAGCCCATTAGCCACCTTCAAGTCCATTCACTTAAATCCACCTCCCACCCTGTGTTTACTCAACCACTCAAACAATCAATGTATCAGTGCCCCAAGGCTATGCATGCTCAATGACATGACACAAATTGGTTCTTGGGGGATGAAAAAATCTTACTCTTTTTATGTATAAACCACAATGTGTATGTGTATAAATACACACACGCACACACACACACACACACACACACACACTATACACACACTTATACACACACACACACACACTGTGGGGCAAAAGTAGGTTTACAGTTGTGATGTGAAACTCAGAGTTTATTCTTGCATTATTTTCCATACAAACAACTGTAAACCTACTTTGCCCCACCCTGCACACACACACACACACACACACACACACACACAGTACCTAAACAGATATACAGTATATCTGTGGTATTAAAATTTCATTGTTAGGGAGGTGAGCAGGATAAAACTCACTAAAAAGACTCCTTAGTAAGTCCATCAAGAACAAAAGGCTGAGAATATTGCTCTAGACAGAGCTCCCCAGTAGCCAAATGCACATCTGACTTGTCAACTCAGGTAAGCACTTAGAAGAGTCCCTGGCCAACAGAATGAGCTCGAGCATATTATTATTAATATTATTTCATTATTAAAAAAATTTGTATCATCTACTTGGATGATACTATCTGAGAAACAAATAATTCTGATGTTTAAATAATGTTGTGAAACCTCAAATATTTATACTGGTATCTGCTGTGGTAGTTAACTAGGAAAAATGAAGTCTGCAATTTAAGTGACTTATTTTAGGTTACCCCTAGAATCAACATCAAAAGGAATAAATTCAGACCATAGTATTATACAGCTCATATAAACTGGCACTAAAAGTAAGGTTATAAATTACTTCTAGTCTGCTCCTATGTCAATAACTTAGGAGCAAATAAATACACTGACTACACAATTTGAAAGGATAGGAAAGAATGTTCTTAATTTTTTTATTTTCAACATCAAAGAATTAGACATCTTCAAGTGATTCATAAGAAAATCAAATGCACAAAAATAATTCCAATCTATTGGTAAAAGCATGTTGGATAGAGATTTTTGGAGAGTGAAAACCTATATAATTCATTATTTAAAATAGAAAAAAAAAACAGTAATGCCTTCTCAATCCATCAAAAAGCCCTATTGATTTTCATAAATAATATTAATGCATAGTTCTTAAGAATATAAGAATATAAACATGGCCACGTTAGTTCACCTGTCTCAATATTTGTTATCACTTCCTATATTCCTTTGCATGTATGAACTTTGCAGGCCTCTTGGGTTTACCTATTTTATTCACAGACTTTTGACTTTTTGAAAAGACATTTTCACTCAATGATGTGGTAAGCTGACAGCACTAATGCATAACCCAGGCCTACTGGGATAGCAGCTCAGCTGAGGATGCAATACTTCTTCACCTTCCCGCCTGGATGCACCAGCAAACCACCATGTGATTGTGCTATCATGAGATTTTGATTCAGTTATTAAGTTCCAGGTTAAAAAAAAAATCTTACAAGTTTTGTTTAGAAAGCAAAACTTCATTTGATCAAAAACTGGATATTTTTCGAAGATCCACGATGGCGGCAGACTACATGGATATTACACTCACTTCCTCTGAGGATCAAACTGGAATGACAACTAAAATATAGAACAACCAACTTCAATAGTCAACTGAAGACTAACTGAATAGAAGTCTTATAACCAAGGATTTTCAGAAGCCACATCAAGACTGGTAGGAAGGGCAGAGACCGGAAAAGGTCTGGCCCAACTCCCATAGGCAGGGGGGCTGAGATTCTGGAGGGATATCTCAGTTGCTAAGATTCTCCTTGAGGAGCTTGGAGTTTTAACCCTATGTGTGCTCCCAAGCCTGGAGCACTAGAGCCTGGAAAAGGCACCTACATAACATATAGCTATGGAAATCATTGGGATACTGTCTGCCAGTAAGAGACAGGAGTCTTCTAGAAACACAGGCACTCTCCTAAAGGGCCAACTTACAAAAATCTCATTCACAGGCATTCACCCTGGGCTGTGGTGGAGGGTGGGTGGAGGAACTGGAGTCATGTGAGGAAAAACTGGGGTTTGTGCTCTGGGGAGACAGCTCAGAGGACAGCACCCAGGATCCCTGTACTGAATCACACTCTTGCACCACAAATGCCATCTTTCTTGGGTGCAGCACTCCCTTCTTTATGGCAGCAGCATGGGAGAATGCAACAGCCCCACCCTCTGGACTCCCTGCCATCTCACCCTGCAGAGCTCATGCCCTACTTAGGAGTCAGATGTATAGGTCAGGGTGTAGAGACCTGGGCAGACTCAGGGGTTGTCAGTGACTGAGTGGTGTAGCTTTGGGGTGGGGGCCATTCCCCATACTTTATAATGAACCTGACTGGTGCTTCCCCCTCACCGGAGATCCTCTTCCTCCACACTCTGGGCTTCAGGTAGCCCCATCCTCTCACTCCTAGTGATCCTACCCTGCCGAGGTCTAGGCAGAATCTGGGACAGCAAAATACAATTAGCTTCACAAGTGGAATAACAAAAGGGAGATCTTGGCAGGCATCAGAACCTGCTGAGGCAAATTCTGTTTCATGTGGTCAGCACCTGCACAGCAGCTCATATGCTATGGTTGGGGTCAGCTAGCCTGAGAGCCAACCTCACACATGAATGGGCCAATAGCAACCAAGAATAAATTACAACCACTGGGACCACATAACCCACACAAGGGATATTCCTGGAGTACCCAGATCAGCTGTTCAAGGAGACAGCACCACTGGGTCCCACAGGACACTTACTACATAAGGCCATCCTACCAAGACTGGGAGCTATAGCAGATCTACCTAATATATAGAAACAAACACAAAGAGGCAGCCAAAATAGAGAGACAAAGAAACATGTTCTAAATGGGGGGGGGGGGACCCACAAGAAACTCAGGAGAAATCTCCAGAAATATAGCTAAATGAAATGGAGGCAAGCCATTTACCAGATATATAGTTCAAAAAATGGTTATCAGGATGCTCAAAAAATGTAGTGAGAACTTCAACAAACAGATAACAAGCATAAAAAAGAACACAGAGACCATAAAAAAGAATCAGTCAGAAAAGAAGAATACAATGTCTGAAATGAAGAATACCCTTAGAAAGAATAAAAGTAGGTTGTTAAAGCAGGATTGAATCAGTGATTTGGAAGACAAGGTAGCAGAAAACACCCAATCAGAGCAGCAAAAAGAAAAAGGGATTTTAATAAATGAGGATAGTTTAAGGGACCTTGGGACAATACGAACTTAACAATATCCACATCATAGGGGTACCAGAAGGAGAAGGGAGAAAGCAAGGGATTGAGAACCTGTTTGAAGAAATAATGACTGAAAACTTCCCTAGCATGTTGAAAGAAAAACACACACACAAGTTCAGGAAGCACAGTGAGTCCTAAATAGGATGAACCCAAAGATGTCCATACTAAGACACATCATAATTAAAATGGCAAAGGTAAGAACAAAGAGAGAATCTTTAAAGTAGCAAGAGAAAGACAGTTAGTTACCTACAAGAAAGCTCCCAAAAGACTGTCAGCGGATTTCTCACAGAACATTTCAGAAAGGATTGGCATGAAATATTCAAAGTGATGAAAACCGAAGACCTACAGCAAGACTATCATTTAAAATTGAAGGAGAAATAAAGAACTTCCTAGACAAGACAAAGCTAAAGGAGTTCATTACCACACAACCAGTACTACAAGAAATGTTAAAGTGTCTTCTTTAAGAAGAAGAAAAAAACACCAAAAAACCAAAGGAACAGAGTTATAAAGAATAAAATGACAATAAATACATACTTATCAATAATCACTTTAAATGCAAACAATTTAAATGCTCCAATAAAAAGATATAGGGTAGCAGAATGGATAAAAATAAACACAAGACCCATATATATGCTGTCCAGAAGAGATCCATCTCAGAATGAAAGATACACACAGACTAAAAGTAAAGGGATAGAAAAAGATATTTCCAAATAAAAATGAAAAGAAAAAAAAAGCTGGGGTAGCAATAGTTATATCAGACAAAATAGACTTTAAAATAACAGCTATATTAAGAGACAAAGGACACTACACAATGCTAAAGGGATCAATCCAAAAAGAGGATATGACCCTTGTAAACATTTATGTACCCAACATAGAAGCACCTAAATATATAAAGCAAATCTTGATGGACATAAAGAGAGAGATCCACACTAACAGCCATCTTAGGGGATTTTAACACCTCATTAACATCAATGGATAGATCTTCCAGACAGAAAATCAACAAGGAAATTGTGGCTTTAAATGATACACTAGATCAGATTTAATTGATATCTTAAAAGCATGTCACTCAAAATCAGAGGCAAATACATTTTTTTCAAGTGTACATGAAACATTCTTAGGATAGACCACATGTTAGGACACAAAACAAGTCTCAGTACATTTAATAAGATTGAAATTATGTGAAATATCTTCTCCGTCCACAACAGTATGAAACTAGAAATCAATTACAAGAAAAAAACTAAAAAACACACAAACACATGGAGGTTAAATAATGTATTACTAAACAATGAATGAGTGAATGAGATTAAAAAAGAAATCAAAAGATACCGTGAGACAAATGCAAATGAGAACACAGCAACCTCAAAACTGTGGGACAAAGTAAAAGCAGTCCTAAGAGGGAAATTCACAGCATTATAGGCCTACCTCAATAAACAAGAAAAATCTCAAATAAACTATCTAACCTTACACTTAAAGTAACTAGAACAAGAACAACAAACAAAGCCCAAAGTGAGTAGAAGGAAGAAAATAATAAAAATCAGAGCATAAATAAGTGAAATAGCCTGAAAAAAAAAAATGCAAAAGATTGATGAAACCAAGAGCTGGTTCTTTGAAGAGATAAACAAAATTGAAAAACCTTTAACCAGACTCATCTAGAAAAAAAAAGAGAGAACCCAAATGAATAAAAGAAAAACTGAAAGAGGAAAAGTAACAACTGAAAGCACAGAAATACAAAGGGTTATAAGAATATATTTTTAAAAACTATATGCCAACAAATAGGACAATATGGGAAAAATAGATAACTTTATAGAAACATACAATCTCCTTTTTAAAAATGTACTGATGAGAGAGAGGAGAAAGAGAGAGAAACATCGGTTAGTTGTTCCACTTATTTATGCATTCATTGGTTGTTTCCTGTATTTGCCCTAATCAGGGATTGAACCTGCAACCTTGGCATATCGGGACGATGCTCTAACCACCTGAGTTACCTGACCAGGGTCACAACATTCTTTTCGGAATCAAGAAGAAAAAGAAAATCTGAACAGACTTGTTAGAACGAATGAAACTGAAGCAGTAAAAAAACAAACTCCCAACAAACAAAAGTCCTGGACTGAATGGTTTCACAGGTAAATTTTACTAAGAATTCAAAGAAGAGCCCTAGCCAGTTTGGCTCAGCGGTTGGAGCGTCGGCCTGTGGACCAAAGAGTCCCGGGTTCGGTTTCCGCTAGGGGAACATACCAAAAAAAAAAAAAAAATTCAAAGAAGAATTAACACCTATCCTCTTCAAACTATTCCAAAAAATTCAAGAGGAGGGAAGACTCACACGCTCATTTTATGAGGCCAACATTATCCTAATTCCAAAACCAGATAAGGACACTAAACAGAAAGAAAATTATAGGCCAATATACCTGATGAACATAGATGCTAAAATCTTAAAAAAAAAATTAGTAACCCAGATCCAGCAATACATTTAAAAGATCATACACCATGATCAAGTGGGCTTTATTCTGGCGATGCAAGGTTGGGACAATAACTGCAAATCAATAAAAGTGATATCTCACATAAATAGAATGAAGAATAAAAATCACATGATCACATCAATAGATGCAAAAAAAGCAGTTAATAAAATCCAGCATTTTTAAATAAAATCCATTTATGATAAAAAGTCTCAGCAAAGTGGGAATAGAGGGAACATACCTCAACATAATAAAGGCCGTATATGACTAACCCACAGCCAACATCATACTCAACTGGCAAAAACTAAAAGCGTTTCCTTTAAGATCCAAAACAAGACAGGGATGCACACTTTCACCACTCTTATTCAACATAGTACTGGAAATCCTAGCAATTAGATAAGAAGAAGAACTAAAAGTCATCCAATTGGAAAGGAAAAAGTAAAACTATCATTATTTGCAGATGACATGATACTGTACATAGAGAACTTAAGGATTCCACCAAAAAACTACTAGAACTGATAAATGAATTCAGTAAAGTAGAGGATACACAATAAATATCCAGAAAGCAGTTGCATTTTTATACACCAATAGTGAACTATCAGAAAGGGAAACTAAAGAAAAGAAAAGAAAAATCCCATTCACAAATGCATAAAAAAAAATACCTTGGATAAATTCAACCAAAGATGTAAAATACCTGTACTCAGAAAACTACAAGAAACTGAAGAAAGAAATTGAAAAAGATACAAATAAATGGAAATGTATATCATGTTTATGGATAGGATAAATTAACATCATTAAAATGTCCACACTACCCAAAGCAATTTATAGATTCAATGCAATTCCTCTCAAGATACCAATGGTGTATTGCACAAAACTAGCATAAATATTTCAAAAATTTATATGGAACCTCAAAAGATCCCAAATAGCCATAGCAATCTTGAGAAAGAAGAACAAAGTCAGAGAAATCATGCTACCTGATATCAAAGTAGTATACAAGGCCACAGTAATCAAAACAGCATAGTACTGGAATAAAAACAGACATACATAGATCAATGGAACAGCATAGAGAGCCTAGAAATAAACCCATGCCTTTATAGTCAATTAATATTCGACAAAGGAGGCAAAAACATACAATGGGGTAAACATAGTCTCTTCAATAAATGGTGCTGGGAAAATTGGATGGATACTTGCAAAAAACGAAATTAGACCACCTTCTTACATCGTACACAAGAATAAACTCAAAATTGTTTAGAGTTAAATGTAAGACTCAAAACCATAAAAATCCTAGAAGAAAACATAGGCAGCAAAATGTTGGTCATTTCTTGCAGCAATGTTTTTTCTGGTATGTCTTCTCAGGTAATGGAAACAAAAGAAAAACAAATGGAACTACATCAAACTAAAAAGGTTTTGCACAGCAAAGGAAACCATCAACAAAATGAACAAACAACCCACTGACTGGGAGAATATATTTGCCAGTGATAAATCTGATAAAAGGTTAATATTCAAAATTTATAAAGAACTTATAAAATTCAACACCAAAAAACCCCAAACAATCCAATTCAAAAGTGGGCAAAGGACCTGAATAGATACTTGTCCAAAAAGGACATACAGATGACCAATAGACATATGAAGAGATGCTCAATATCACTCACTAGTCATCAGAGAAATACAAATTAAAACCACAGTGAGGTATCACCACACACCTGTCAAAACAGCTATCTATAATCAATAAACAACAAACAAGTGCTGGTGAGGATGTAGAGAAAAGGGAATCCTTGTGCATTGTTGGTGGGAATGCAGATTGGTGCAACCACTGTGGGAAACAGCATGGGGGTTCCTCAAAAAATTAAAAATGGAACTGCCTATGACCCAGTGATTCCACTTCTGGAAATATATCCAAAGAAATCCGAAACACTGATTCGAAATAATATATGCACCCCTATGTTCACTGTATCGTTATTTATAAAAGCCAAGATTTGGAAGCAGCCAAGTGTCTATCAGTAGATGAATGAATAAAAAAGCTGTGGTACATATACACAATGGAATACTACTTGGCCACAAAAAAGAAGGAAAGCTCACCTTTGCAACAGCATGAATGACCTGGAGAGTAATATGCTAAATGAAATAAGCCAGTCAGAGAAACACAAATAACAGACAAATAAGTATGATTTCACTTATATGTGGAATCGAATGAACAAAATAAAGAAACAAACAAAATAGAAACAGACTCATAGATACAGACAACAGTATGGTGATCCCAGAGGGAAATGAGACTTGACTCTTGGCTTTGGGCGCTGAACACACAATATAATATACAGATGATGTATTATAGAATTGTACACCTGAAACCTATATAAATGTATTAACCAATGTCACCCCAATAAATTCAATAAAAATTTAAAAAATAATCTCTGGATATTTTTCTAAGGTTTGGAGAGACTACTACTTAATTTTAGAAATGACAAAAAAAAAAAAGTGTCTAAATATGCATAGGGGGCTTATCAGCAAGGCCAAGTTTCTGAAAGAAGAGCCATTTAGGAGATGCTTATTCCCTCAGCACCAGTGTCCACTCTGAGACTCAGACAGTGACAAGGAATATTCAGCGACAGCTCCCTGGACTCCAGATCCCATACTGGTCAGCTCTCAATTTCTGTGGGGGCCCTCATCAGCTCCTCTTCCTCCTTGGCTTCCTGACTCATGCCAGCCAGCTCGGACTGTGGGCTCCGAGGGATAGCCATGCTGAGGGCCCCAGCAGCTGAGGGACCAGTTTACAAGGGACGTTATAGCATTGTTGGGCTAAACTGCAAATTTGGTGCCAGCTGATGCCGGCTTTCACCAGTGACTCCTACAAAACGGGCAGGATAGAAAAAAAAAGGTCTCTTGAACACACATAGTAAACTCTTTATCTTGGATATAAGCATGTGATAAGAAGGAAAAAAAAGTCATTTTTAGTCCACACTATCCTCTAAGCAGAGGGAATCCTTGTAACTGTGGTATCTTTTGTTTGCTAAGCACAACTGAAATATTCATTTTGGCATTAATGGCTTTTGACATACTTGAAGCAGTATTGGCAGTGGGTGGGGGGGGTGCCAGTTTGGACAGAGAAGCTTGGACAGACCCAAACTGCTCTGCCGATGAAAGGGAGAGGTGGAGAGTTGGAAGGGAAAGAAAGAGGGTGTCACAGGGCCTGCAGGGCTGAGGAGAGACCTGGGAGAAGAGACAAATCAAATGGGGATTTTTTCAAAGGTGTAGTCCAAGTTCACTTCTGTAATTCTCTCTACATTATGCATAAATATATTTTTTTTTTTATCCTCACCCGAGGACATTTTTCCATTTTTTGTTCAGACAGAGTAGGAGGGAGAGAGAGGAAGAGAGAGAGAAACATCGACGTGAAAGGGCCACATCGAGTGGCTGCCACCCGCACGACCAACCAGGGCCGGGGACAAACTGCAACCGAGGTACATGCCCTTAGCGGGAACCGAACCCGGGTCTCTCCGGACCGCAGGCTGATGCTCTAACCGCTGAGCCAAACCGGCCAGGGCTGCATAAATATTTTTAAAGTGACAGTTTCAAGGGATGCCATGATATTAACCTGTCTGGGTCCAACCCTGGTTTCAGGCCCCATCACACCAGGGGCTCTCTTCGTCTCCTTGTCTCTCCTCACCCAGTGCCCGGACGAGAGTCTGAAGGCTGGGCAGACCTAGCTGGGAGTGGGGTGGTGGGAGTGGGGTGGTACTACATAAAGGGGGAGAAGGTGGAAAGGTACAAGAAGGGCCTTCTCTCTGACGGAGATGAACTTATAAATTATCTCTTTATGTAAAAGCTTTTTCTTGGTATGCTGGAATTTTAACTCTACCACAAGGGCTAGCAATATAAACATCGATAAGCAAGATATATAGGTTTTGCAGGGCCATTCTAAGGAGAAAAAAGATGTATAGAGGGACAAAAGCATAAAGCAGAAGATGAGACAACCACCAAGACCAGTGTTTCACAACACCATAAAGGTAACTACAGCAGCCAGAAACGTCCTGTTCGGTTCATCGGCACAAACAGGAGGCTTCTGAGTATCAGGCAGTGAATATCTTGTCATTAGTTGAGAGTTATGGCCACAGAGAGAGTCCAGTTCAAGCTCCACACTGACCAGACAGCCTTGAGCAGTGTCGCATGCAGCCTTGTACAATGGCCTCTCCCTGCGGCCCGAGCTGCATGGTGTGGCCCTGCTGCGGCAGAGGCTCTGCTGTTCCTCCTCCACCCTGACCACGAACTTTCCATAAATAACAAATGCCTGGGCCTCGTGTGCCGCACGTGCCTTACTTAAAGGTGACACAAAGATTGCCAGAAAGGGCGAGTGACCCCAGGAGCGAGGCTTGCAAACTGAGCAGCTTTTTCTCTGCTTTCGCAATCTGATAATCTACACAA
This sequence comes from Tadarida brasiliensis, assembly GCA_030848825.1. Taxonomy (NCBI): domain Eukaryota; kingdom Metazoa; phylum Chordata; class Mammalia; order Chiroptera; family Molossidae; genus Tadarida; species Tadarida brasiliensis. Next base: position 71,005,540 of record CM061260.1, read on the forward strand.
ACCTCCCAGTGACTGTGGTGTCTAGAGTAAGTATTTAGACAACTGAGTCCAACCCAATCTTTCCTGTTCTTTCCCTGGTTACATAAAAACAAAAAAGAAAAAGGCATAGGTGATGCACCCCCTCACCCCTCCCCCTTCCTCGTTGGCACAGTATTGGGCTGTTTCCCTCAATTCTCCAATAAGCTCGTGGAAGATGCAGACAGAATCGCCAGACTCTACACTTCCACTGACATTTAAAGGTCAAGTCTCCTCGTATTGTACACAATGATATCTCCCTCCCCGCACATCTGAAAGATGGCTGTGAGGATGAGTAGGGGGAGGAGAGAACCTTTGAAAGTTCACGGAGGCAAAGGGACTTGATTTACTGCAATTCTGCTGAACACTGAAGTTGGGAGAGATTGTTTCATAAAATAAATAAAAGAGTTAAAGAAAATTGTAATCAAAGGATGAATTCATGCAGCTATTGTTTTCCAACTCTGTTCTTTGGTGATTTTAATGTGGTTACCCTCTCACTAAATAAAGACTATTAACAGAACTGGATGAATGCCATAAATAGGATGCAGTTTTCAAACATTTCCTTTCTTAGCAGAGGCTTTTCCCTTGACTGCGGGTCCCTCAGTGCCCGCAGGTGTTACTTGTGAAAGAGACGCCATCTGTGGGAAAGCCATTTGCCCTAGTTCCATTTCAATTTCCCCACCTGAAGGAAGAACTTATTTTGTCAGAATCACATATTCAATACATATTTCTTTAAATTTTTTCTCATTCCTCTCTGCCCCAGAGCTCATGGAAACCTCCTCACCAACACCTAACAGCGTCCCAAAGACACACTGCTTACCTCCCAGGTCTTTGCACCCCAGCTCCTTCATCATGAACTTGCTGGTGAGCCCTTGTGGGGGTTTCCTGTCTGATAGTAACTAGTAACAACCTCAATTCATTGACTGTTTATTACGCACCAAATGCCAGGCTGGGCACTTTATTTACAGGATTTCATTTGATGTCTGACACAATCCTGAAAGACAGTGTTTACCTGCATTCTACAGATGAGGAAACTGAGGTTCAGACTGGTTTTGCAACTACTTCTGAGTTACAAAGATTGCAAGTGGCCACCTGGTCTGTCAGGCCTGAATCCACACAAACCTACTCTATTACTGTCTCCACATCCTTACTGATTAAACAAGTCAAATGCATTGTGCATTTATTTCCGATAACACGGTGACCACAGGGTTTGTTTAGAGAGCTAAATGCCAAAAACACCCCAAATGCAGGAATATTGATGGAGAGATGACAGTGATTTTAAATTCTGTAAAGACATGAAAAATTCCCATGTAGGGACACATGAGGGCACTCTCTCCTCCTCTCAGTTGAGGAAACATTTCCTTTTGCATTTCTGCAGCTCAGAGCCGTGGTTCTGCTCTGATTACTTGTACGAGCTTATAAATTCCTAATGGAGCTCAGTTTCTCCACCTGCAAATTTGAAGGTGAGTAAATGAGCCTTAGGAGCTCTTTTATCTTAGGAATCGATGATTCCAACTTATTAACAGCTAGTAAAAAGGATTTATGACCCTATTTTAACAAGGGTTATTAAGCACTACAAAGAAATAAGGTATTTCTTTCATACTTACTATACCTAAGCAAAAAATCTGAGTATAGATTTAACTCATCATATTTGCAAAAAGCAAATCATTCCCCAGCTTGAAGGTGGTATTTATTTATTTTTGGCTCCTCTGAGAATTTTGTGAACTTGCTGGAGATAATGCTTTCCCGTCATGCAGATTCAGGTCTCGCTTTCATAAGGATTCAGTACTTTGTGGGACAATTTTATTAAATTTATTGTGGGGACCTTGAAAAAAAACAACTTCATAGTCACCTGGCTTGGTTGAGATTTTTTGTGGGGCAGGGGATTTGAAGATTCATTTAACAAACTACAGAAGGGCAGGGATCCAGGGGAGTTCCTCGGCTAAATCCCTCAAGGACAAGAAGGGTTTTTCCTTTCTTGTAAATGAAGAACTAAGCCAGGTGCTCCAACAGGGCAAAGGGATAAAGGAGGAGGGAAAATCCAACAAGCGGCAGTCTAAATTACACAAAATGGTGGGTTCGAAGGTAACTTGTACATTATGCCCAGCGGGGAAATTGAATGGAACACACCTGCCCAGGAGGACGAGTGTGCTGACAAGCTTACACCCCTGCCGAACGCCTCTGCTGCCCTGTCCCTATAAAGGCAAAAAGATTTTTTCTCTGTTGGAGCCCTGTGGGGTGATTACTACACAGACCACTTGAACCACTGGGCTGCTTTTGTTCTGAGTCAATAAAAAGCCTCCTAAATATCTGGTATTGGGGGTGGGGGGAAGTGGCTTGTTCAGTCAGGACAGGTTAGCAGGCAGTCCTGCAAACATAGCCACCCCTCTGGGTGTCCAGGCGTTACAGTCCTGGCATGGAAACAGATGCCTTGGATGAAAAGAAAACTACTCTTTATCACAACCAACAAAAGGAATTAAAGTTACAGTCCAACAGTGGGTTAATCTTCAACTCTATAAAAATTTTTAAATTTAAATGCAATTACGTGAATTTGGCAAGACCTTGTTTTTACAATTCTAGACTTTTATCAGGATTTTTGTTACAATTTGCTCCACCTCCAAATACCTCAATTTCTTCATCTGTGAAATGGAGATAATAAAAGCACTTACATCACTGGGTTTAAAGATTAACTGGATTTACATAAATTAAATAGAGCAATTATCAGGCACCTAGTAAGTGCTTCATAATTTTTTTTAATCCTCACCCGATGACACTTTTATTTTACTGATTTTAGAGCGAGAGGAAGGGAGAAGGGGGGGGAGGGAAACATCGATTGGCTGCCTCCTGTACATGCCCCCACTGGGGATTGAACCTGTTACCTGCGTATGTGCTCTGACCAGGAATTGAACCGGTGACCCTTCAGTGCACAGGATGATGATCCAACAGAGCCACACGGGTCAGGGCATCCTAGTAAGTGCTTTGCAAGTGCTACATAAGTAAGCTCTTCTTCTTCAGACACTATTATTATTTTTATTATTATTTTAAAAGCCTTGAGACACCTTGAGAAGACTGCAATGCAGCTATATGATTTTGTCTCACTCTAGGCACTATTACTTTCTCTCTGTGTGTCCTAGTTTCTCCTTAAATTAACTAGAAATGTCAGCTCTTTGTGCTTAAATTATTTGCAGATATTTCAAGATTCCATTTCTCTCTTTCACTCCCTTTTTTTCCCCATAGCTACTTATTCTAAAGCAGTATACAGTCACCGAGGATAGAGATGACAAACACAGCTGTGGACAGCGGAAAGACAGGCGGACAGGCCTAATGGCATAACGTGTCCCGTGATGGAGGTGTGCACAGAAGTCGTATCTGAGCTGTTTCTTGCACAATGAATTATAATTGTCCTAGTGAAATGTGGGGGGTTGGGGGACAGGGTTGTGGTAGAGGAAAGAGCATGTTTAAAGGCTGGAGTTGTGCAAAGAGACAGCATATTTTCTTTCAGGGTTTTCTTTGGACCCTAAATTGTCACTGGCTCCCTAGTGTCTACGAGATGAAGCACGAAGTGTTCAGCACCTCGCTGAAAACCTCCTTCAATCTGGCTGAAGTCTGTCTTTCCAGCCCTTTGCCATTTCTTTGTCCTGTCACTTCTACAGTGAGCCATGGCAGTCCTGTTCTGTTCCCTAATGGCGCCCTTGCTCTCCCATATTGAATTCTATTCATTTGGTTCCCTTTGTCTGGAATGCCTGTCCTCCCCATATGGAAACCCTACTCGTCCCTCCCAGTCTGCCCCCAGGTGACCTCCTGGTGCAGCTTTTCCTTAACCCCTGCCTGGAAGTAACTTCTCCCTTTTTCAGGTCTCTAAAACAGTTTTGTTTTTGTTTTTTTACTGTGATACTTGCATTCCGCTTTTATTGGCTTTATTTGAACCTTAGTATCTTTTCTATAAGACTACAAACTACATCTTGTTAATTCCTTTAAAATTTTCTACAGTATCTAGTATGATGCTTGGTTCATATTGGGCAATCAAAAAGAATTGTTAATAATAATAGCTGCATATCCAAAATGTATGCTTGTTTTGTGCTAGGCAATGTGGACCCTGAGAAGAAAGCTTCATTTGATGTAAACCCTGAGAAAGAATTTATCTGCTGAGATGGACTCTCCATAGTCAACCAAGAGCCCCAATTTCATGAATAATAAGAGCCTAGCAGCCACTGGCTGACGGACTTTTCAGGTACTCTGTACACTGGGAAGAACCGCAGGCTGAACTCCTGGCTTCCAGTGCTCTGTCCACTTGTCTACTCTCTGAGTCAACTACTGCAGGAAAACCCTGGTTTCCTCTTTCTACCAATGTACTGAGACCTGCTCCATCCAATCAGAACTGCACAGCTGGATACCTCATTTACATAAAATGAACCCAGTTAAGAACCTGGGTGGGAACTTTCGCTATAAAAGGCGATCTTCCCTTTGTCTCAGTGGAGCATAATTTAGGTTGCTACCTGAACCTGTGTCTCGCAGGCCCAAGCCCCTTGTTGCTCAAATAAATGCTTTTAATTCTTTATTACAGCCTAAAATTACTTTTTATTTATAGCAATATTCTAAGCACATTATGTGTATTATTTATTTAATTCTTAAACAACTTTGTTGTGTAGTGAAGAATTTAACCTTGCCCACAGAGAGTTCTGGTCTTTGTCACTGGCCCTGGGAGGGAGGTAATCTCTTAAGGGCTTGGAATATCCTGCCTGACAAGAGAGTCTTTGTTTATCTGGGGGGCTTTGGGGCCACATCAAAAAATCTGAGTATGTAATTTATGGTGGTGGCATTAAGTCACGTGGGTACAGGCTTGCCCTCCGGAGGGGCTGGACACAAGTTGGCCACGTGGAGTCTCAATGACGACTCTGGACACCAAGGCTCAGGTGAGCATCCCTGATTAGCAGCACTTTGTGCATGCTGTCAACATCAATACCAGGAAAGTGCTCCGTCCATGACTCCAGAGCACAACTGGAAGTGCCACGCTTGGAACTTTGCTGGACTCTGCCCTATGTACCTTTGCACTTGGCTGATTTTAACCTGTACCTTTCTCTATAACAAAAGTACCAGTTTTCAGTGAGTTCTGTCAGTCCTTCTAGCAGATTATGAAACCTAAGGGTCATCTTGAGGACCCCTAAACTGGGAACTGTTGTCAGAGTGAGGGTGGTTCTGTGGACTGTGCTTCCTCTAACCTTGCATTTGTGACATAGATACTACAATTATCTCCATTTTACAGATGAGAAACTTAAGGGACAGAAAGGTCCAACTTTTATTCAATGTCCATACTTAGTAACTAGGATTTGAACTTAGGTACATTAAAACAGAATCCAAGCTCTGAACTACGTCTCTATACTGCCTCACACGTGAATAAAAATTGAAGAAAGATATAGGATAAAAATATTAGGAACAGGCATGAAAATGAGCACATGTCCTTAAATGCTGAAGATGTTGAAGGTATCTATTGTAGAAAACATCTTGTATTACAACTCAGGTATTTAATCTCTATGAATATTGCAATAAATCTGATATGAACAGATTATAATTTTGCATGTTAAAATATTTCTTGGCCTGAGCTAAGAACATACTCATTTGCAAAGTTACGTATGAGAAGTGAGCCTTATGGTCACTAAATATAGCAAAAGATTTGTTTAAAAAAATCTTTTACAGCCCTTGGGAACAATCTCACCGTCCCTTGCCTTTCCATTTTAATTACTTGGATGCGACCCAGTCATTCCCTGTGAGTTCACCTGAGTCCGCTAAGTAGACTTAACTATTCTTTGCCCTGTGTTTCCAGGGCATTTTGCGTACACTTGATGAACTTGGGATGCTGTGTGGTAATTATCTCCACATCTGTCACTGATACCTGACTGAGTTTTGAGGGTGGGATCATGTCTAATTCATGCCTATATCGCCCTCTGTAGTTTGTACGTTTCTGGCATATAGCAGGTACTGAATACATGTATTTAGAATAAATGTAAGCATGATTACTTGAGTGAACAGACATTTAGAGAGTTTCCTGGGACAGGTTAGCCTAGGTCTCCTGATCTTTTCCCAAAGTTCTCTTTGGTCCATTCACCTCCTTTAAACAGGTGGGGTTTTCACTGCACCTGTTCACCACCAGCAGCTGTATACCCTCAGCTCCATGTATCTCCATTTGACCTTCTAGCTTGAATTATCTGGGTCAGTGAAGAATGTGTCAGAAAACACAGAGGACAAAAATAAACCAGAAAGGATGACTAAAGAAGCAGCTATAATAAAATACAGCATTCAACAATTTAAAAAAAAATGTCCCAGAGAGTAGATTTCTTGCAACTTATGCCTGTGCAAATTACCTTCAAATAACATCTCCTTGGGGGCGTCTCATCTCACACACCTGAATTAGGTCCTTGGGAAAATGCAGCCTTTGTAGAGAACTTGATTCCATATTGACAAATGCAGAAAGGGTGGCATCTTTAGGACATATAAAATATGGCTAACATAAGTCCAAGGTTCATGATCAGGGGACAATTTAGCAGTTTCCTAAATCAAATAATAATATCTTTAAGCCTTGACAACCCAAAGGGATAAACTTCACCTATCAGACTTGATTCCTTTCCATGGGGCATGTGGGAAAGCATTAATAATAACTATCAAACTGCCAGCAGAATCTGAGAGGGTCATGTGGCCAATTTAATTTTTAATCAGGCGCCTACTGAATTCATAATTATTTGCAATGCAACAAAGCAACTGCATGAGGCAGAATGCTTAGAAGCAGAGGATGTTGATCAACTTATTTTTTAAGTGCTGAGAAGCCAAGGGGCATCCCACTGTCTGGGGACAGACATCAGCCTGGGAATCCAGAGAGCCGGTCCTGGTCTACCCCCAAGTGGCTGGATGGGCTAGAGAACTGGAATAAATCAGAGGTTTTTCAGGGCACTTTCAGACCGGCAGCATTGTCAAATAAAGTATCTATACATAAAAACAAACACAAGCGGAGCTTCTCTGGTTAAGGCTGGTTGGGACAGTCCCCACTCCTGACCCTGATGTGCCCTGGGGGCACCTAGGAGGCACCAAGACACCCTAGGACTCTATAGGGCACCACGGGAATTCCATTGCCCTAGAAATTCAACAAATCAGCCCAACCTCCTATGATTTATGTGAGTTAAAGTGTTTTCAACTCCATGTATGGGAGGCATTTTAAAGCCCTCTACGTATGGATGGGTATCTATTTTCCTTTGAAAGGCTTTCTCTTCTTCAAGTGTCCAAGAGATCCCAATGCCTGCCCCCAAATAAGGTAGTGTATAGGTGATTCATTAATAAGAAATTCTTCCTCTATCTGGCTAACTAGCACCCCGCTCTGTCTCTGAACAGAGGGTACCATCTTTGGTAAAGTAATGCCTCACAAAGGGCACTTGGTCATCCCCTGAGGAGCCGGCTCAGTTCTGAGATCATCTTAATTCCTTGAACAATCTTTCAGTGTTTCATGGAAAAGAAAAAAAATAATACAAGGGTTTAGGGGGAAACAGGAACATGTTTAGGGTAGATAGAAGAAAAAGTTAAATAAAATATTCTACTACAAAATTCTCCTGCTTTTGTTCAGCCTCTTGGTGAAACCCTGGATGTCCGTTTGTGAAATACATGGTGTCTGATGATGTGGTCAAGTCACTGAAAGTTCCCATTTCACATCTGGGTGTGGTGCAGTGCACACAGCTAACCCCACCTCACCCCCAGCTGTTATTATCGTGGGAAATAATTAAACAAGAAATAACTGAATTCATGCAGAACAGGCAGAAGACTAGATGAGCTCGGGAGGGTCACTTATCTGGGACTAAAAGTTCAAGACATTTCCTGAAAGAAGTAAAATTTTAGTTAAAAATCTAAAAAATTATACGAAAAAATAAAAACATTAATTTCAAACTCAAATATATTATATCAAGTATAATAGTAGCTGTGAGTGACTGTGGAGTGGGTGGGCAAATTGTGAAATGTAAGACTGAGCTCTAAAATCATTTCCACTGGGTGCTAGCTACGTACATCTCATAATTCTCAAATGTCCCAAGTGTACCTCAAAGTCACCGTGTCTCCCTCCCTCTACCACCACTCTTAAACCTGCTCCTTCTGTATCCCCATTTTTGGGAACGCCATCACCCTCCTCCCAGTCACCCAAGAGAGTATTGCCTTCTCTGTTACCCTCCAATTAATCACCAAGTCTTCTTGATATATAGCTCCTCCCGAGTCTGTGCCTTTTCCTGCATTCACAATGTCACTCTCCTTCTCAGGTCAGTATCACCTCCCAGTTGGATGACCTCATCGGCAACCTAAGTGGTTTCCCTGGTTACAGTACTTCCCGATTCAGTACATTTTGTAGACTGCAGCCAGAGTGATCTTTCCCAAACACAAAGCTGACCTTGTCGTTCACCTGCTTAACACCCTTCCCACGCCTGTTAAGGTAAAGCTAAATCACTTTAACATGGCTTATGAGACCTCTCAGTGTCTCGCCACTCTCTTCCTTGCAACCTATGGTACGCTACAATGAACTATTTCTGTGTGTTACAGGGCCATGTTCTTTCTTGAAGGCCATCACCCTAATTCCTCTTACCCTGGGGCTAATTCCTATGTATCCTTCAGATAGGAGTGTATTCATCACTTCCTCCAGCAGGCCTCCCTGGGCTCCTGTCCCATCTTGTTAAGATGCCTCTGCTATATGCTTCTTCCAGCAGTAATCTCTACCTTGCCAGTTATCCCAGAGAGCATACTGTGTTCTAACTGCTTGATTTCCTGTTCATTTCTTCAACTGGACTGCAAGCTCCTGGGAGGCAGGAACCACGTCTGTAATTATCATCACTGAATCACAGAGCCTAAAAGAGGCCTGGCATTTGAAAGATCTCAACATACAGACATTACACAGAATGGAAGAAATAATGGATTTCTTATATCACCCCTCAGCTTTCGATGGTTGCTTTTTGCCTTTGGGATAAGGTTTCACATTTAATCTTGGCATGATACATAAGGCTCATTAGCCTACTTTCCCAGCCTCATCTCTATTCCATTCTTTAAATGAAGTCTATGCTTGAGTTTCCTCAAGGTCACTCTAACCTCTAATTCCTTGGTACCTCTGCATTGTGACACTCATCTCTCTACCTGTAATACCTGGATTCTTACTGCTTGCTCCTTATGACTCAACCCAAAGGACATCTCCTCTCAGAAGCCCAATCTACCAAGCTTTCCTCCTCCTACCAGTGACGGAATCGGGCACCGGTTTTCTGAGTGTCATAGTCCCCCGTGCATTCTTCTCCACAGTGTTCACATTTTGCCTTTCTTCTCTTCTAAAAGTGAAACTTCCTGAAGAGCAGAGAGAAGAATCTTATTCATCTGTGTATTCACCTCATCTAACACAGTACCTGGCACAAAAGGGCACTCAATAAATATCCTTTGAATAAATGATTTTCCTTTAAATGGATACATTTAAAAAACATAGACAATGATAACCAAACGAAACAAAAGGGATAAACAAGCATCAATAACTTTTTTTTTTAGCCAAATTGATACAATGTGCTCATATAATTCTTATGATGATCCATGTGGGCACCTCCTGCCAGGACGATAACCTGAACTCAAACCCAGGGAGGAGGGCGGGACACTGTTTTCACCTTGATCTGTTTGGCATTTTTTTCTACCTGCTTTCAATTGTACTTAAAGAATATTGTTTTCAGCATATAAGCCTTCAAGTCATACATGTTCATAAAATACTAATCTCAGTCTGACAAGAGTCTGAAAATTTTTCCATTTTACCATTACAACAGACTTCGGCTGTCCAGTAAGACATTTGCATTACAGAGCACAAATGCTTCCAATGTTTTCCTTTAGTTTGATTTTGTCGGGTCTGTACAGAGAAAAAATACCGATAGAATATTATCTGAGAAGATTTAACACCTTACAGCCAATAGTTCTAGAATAGTTGGAAATAAAAAAAATAATAACCTGAGCTGGCTGAGTGGCTCAGTTGGTTGGGTGTGTCCCATGCACTGAAAGGTTGCTGGTTTGAATCCCAGTCAGGGCACATACCTGGGTTGAGGGCTCCATCCCCAGTAGGGGCTGTGCAGGAGGCAGCCAATCATGTTTCCCTCTCACATCAATGTTTCTCTCTCTCCCTCTCCCTTCCTCTCTCACTAAAAATCAATAAAAAAAATCTTTAAAAAAATAACCCTGTGATTCTCTTAGAAAATGTCAGCTTCTTAGTAGACAATCTAAGACTGCCAGTGTTTCATAGATAATACAATTAGACATCTCCTGTAGAGCAGTGTGGACTTCTGTGGCCAAACCCGTTTTATCTTGGAGCAGCTAGAGATCTACCAACGGAATCCTCCTGGGTACGGGCTGATCCTCACGGGTGTTTAGCAATATAACTCAAATTCCTATGGGGCTGAGAAAGTGGAAGGGATCCTGCTCAACCACGTGTGTAGATATTCAACCAGATTTAGTCATAATTCTCCTCCATCTATATTTAATTCTTGACATGTGTTCAAATTCTTTTCACACAAACACACCCACCTATTACGATATCTATAAATAATCCCTCCTCTGCAGCCTGGTTTGAAACTCTAATTAGGGTTCATTGACATTTGCGCTTTTCCCAAAAGCAGTCACAGGCGCTAAAGCATTTATTTCACTGATATTGCCGCCAGAGTGCCTGTTCTAATAAGCTCTTAGAGGCTGGGGGGAGATGTGGAGCCAACCGGTCCCATGGAGTGGAGGTCAGGTCAGACCACGTGCTAGAAACCAAACCCTCAGCTTCAGGAGCACGTCTGAAACAGCAGCTTGCAGGTGAAAGCAGCAGGCTCCCAGGATCTGAACTGCGGGTGGGCATGCTTTGCAGGATCTTTATAAAGGCTTAACGGTAACAGGCATTAGAATTAGGGTTCTCGTGAAGGTGAGGCTAAGGCTGTGGCTTAGTGTGTGTGTGTGGGGGGGGTGGGGTTGTGATGCATATGTTAGGAGAGATCATAAAGCTATTCCAATGGCTGGGAAAGGGGGTATAAAATCTATACTGACATGTGTTCAAAGGAAAGCATTTTGTAATGTTTCTGCTCTTGAGATGGGAACAAAATAACTGGGTTAGGTGGGCAAATGATGAAGAAATGGGGAAAGCAGAAGCAGAGTTTACAATATGGCCCGGTCACAGAAGGTTGAATTTTTCCCGAAGGCTTTGGATGGCTGGAGATGACTGAGTTTGACAGCTGAACTGGGAACAGGAGGACAGAGGAAGCAGCTAAGGAAGATTTTCTGGCTCTTGATCAGCTGCCCTCATATTGCATTTAAAACTCTCTTGGTACGCACACCCTGGACAGCCCTCCATGTATCCTTCCCTTAACTCTAAGTCTCCTTGAGGGGATGACATTCAAGCTAGCCTGATCTGATCAGACGGAGAACACTGAGCCACATGGCTTAATTGGAAGGTCAGCGCCTTAACTGGATTGTAAATTACCTGAGGGTATGGACTGCATCTTACACCTCTTTTGTTGATCATTCCAGGTACAAGCTTTCAATAAATGAATGTCATGATTAATGAAAAAAAGATAATAATAACAGTTATTATAATATTATATAGTGCCCATTTTGTCACAGAAACTATTCTAAGTGTGCTATATGAATGAATTTATTTAATTTTCACACTGACCGAGTGGCGTAGTGCCACTGTTATCTGTGTTTACAGAGGATGCTGGGGCACAGGGAGATGAATAACTTGCCCAAGGTCACAGAGTTGCGAGGGGCAGAGTTGGGGTTCAAATCCAGAGAATGTGGCTCTAGCATGAATATTTTTAACCAACCCAGGATTCTGCTTCTTAACAGACATGTGTGATTCCTGAATTCCTTGTGGCTTTTGTGTGATTGGGGCTGGGGATGGGAAAATCTAGGGAAGTGATGAGCCTCCTTAGGAGGGAAATCTAATGGGAACAACAAAGTCATAGCCTCTTTTTATTTCTTATCAGAGGGGGCAAAAAAAGAAACAACAACAGCAAAAAAGCCTATTCCCACTAAAGAAACCACTTTGGTCCCACATGATTTTTTTTTTTTTCTTGATTGGGTCAGCCCTGGTAGCTTCATTTGGGTCCTTGGTTTTCCATAGCCTCAAATCTATTAGGAGGATGGGTTTGTTTTAGGGCCAATTCATGGCTTGTATTGTCCTTAAAGTGAAGCCAACATAAATGGCTTGTTCCATAATGTATTTTATACCCTTGTGAATCCCCAAATCTCTTTTAGATGCACCAGGCCTGGTCCAGCTTCTGGAAGCAGGGTTTGAGTAATGGTTCCTTCATCCTGCCCCCACAGTGATTTTTGTCTCCACATCACATATGTGGGAAGGGAGCGTAGGACCACAAGGAAACAGCTCTAGAAATCACTCGTGGCCATAGGCAGAGCTGCATAGGGAAAAGAGAGGATTTCAGAAGGGGATGATCATTAGCAAGATGAGAACAGAGAAGCTTCTGGGAATTGGAGAGCAGTGAGGAGCATCTGAGCAAGGGTCGACACGGGAAAGGGAGAGGCCCAGGCACAGGGCAGGGCAGTGGCAGGGAGGTGAAGATGGGGACAAGAAAGGAGAGCAGGCCGAGGCTGCAGCCAGACAGGAAACACGATAAGCTCACATTTGACAAGGGATGAAGGAAGGCAGAAAGCACGTAGGGCAAAAAATTGTTCCTAGGATAGAAGTTACATCAGAGCTCTGCTTCTGATTCTTCCAACCATTTCACTCTGCCTCAGACGCCTCATTCATAATGGGGCTCGGTGATAAGCCTTATCCTGAAGTACAGGAATATTAGGCAAAATAACAAGAAATGAATTGGAAAATGTTCAGATTGCTTCCTATGGCTATATACAAGGTGAACCTAACCAACCCAAGCTCTGGTTACAATTGAACATGAGGGTGGCTGCAAGCTGCCTTTCAACATTTTTATTCTCCGGTTCTATGCATTAAATTATTCCCTCAGCAGTCACCAATGACCAAGCTGCTACCCTGTACTAGGATTTAAGATTATAAAGGGAAATAAATCATATTCGCTTTGTGTAAGCTGTTCACAGATGATGTGGAAGACAGATACCTAAAAATAATGATGAGTTGAGAAGTGCTATGATAAAGATATTAACAAAACATTACTGAGGGGCAGGAGGGGGAGCCCCCAGCCATTTCCTAAATATACCTCCATCCTTTGCTTAATTTGCTTATTTCACCTGGAAAGCCCCCTCTCCAGCCCTGACCCTCAAGCCACATCTCTTGAAATGTTGACCATTCTTTAAATCCCAGGTCAAATGCCATTTTTTTCAATAAAGTAGTCCCCAATCTTAAAATTTGGAATTAATCCTTCCATTCTGTGTGTTTCTATACCACTTTTTTATATTTCTGTTTACCCCAATTAGTTTTTTTTTTTAATTATGTATGGTGTCTATCATTAGATTGTAAGTTCCTTTGACAGCAGGGTTGAGTCCTAATTCATCTTTGGGTCTCCCACAGGCCTGAGCCTGGAGGCTTCTTAAAATGTACTCAGGGGCCCTGGCCGGTTTGGCTCAGCGGTTAGAGCGTCGGCCTGCGGATCAGAGAGTCCCAGTTTCGGTTCCCGCTAAGGGCACGTACCTAGGTTGCAGTTTGTCCCCAGTCCCAGTTGGGGTTGTGTGGGTGGCAACCAGTCGATGTGTCTCTATTACATCAATGTTTCTCTCTCTCTTCCTCCCTCTCTCTCTCACGTTCTATCTGAAGATAAATGCAAAAATGTCCTCGGGTGAGGATAAAAAAAAAAAAAAGTAAAAAAATAAAATGTACTCAGGGACTGTTCATTCAGAACAACTAATCTGCAGTCCTTTTTAGGATGCCCAAGGAGGGGACCCTGCTTCCTTCTGGCAATGGTGAGTCCTTGTTCGCATATGCCAAAAATGCTTGTTTTGAAGAGGCATAAAAGAAATGGCCTTTGACCTAAAATGACCCAATCATTCTTCCCATCTCTTTCTACATGTGGGCAAAGAACAGGCAAAAGTCAACACGCCCCCCCCCCCCCCCAAAAAAAAACCAAACCCTCAAATTAATCCATGATTTTTCAATTTGAAAAGGACTCTATATTTCATTTAACCCAATATCTTATTTACAAACGAGGAAACTAAGTCCCAAGAGATTTGGATACTTCTTTGATATCACATAGACCAGTAGTTCTCAACCTTCCTAATGCCGTGACCCTTTAATACAGTTCCTCATGTTGTGGTGACCTCCAACCATAAAATTATTTTCGTTGCTACTTCATAACTGTAATTTTGCTACTGTTATGAATTGCCATCGGAAATATGTGTTTTCCGATGGTCTTAGGCGACCCCCGTGAAAGGGTCGTTTGACCCCCAAAGGGGTCGTGACCCACAGGTTGAGAACCGCTGACATAGACAGAATCATCAATATCAAATTTTGAGACCCTTAAAGCCAAGGCTCTTTCTAATAGACCAAATAGTTTAATAAAAGAGGGGTAAAAGCATGGTTTAAAAAAAAAAAAAGCACTAAAATGTATAAAGAATAGGAATTCATTGAAAACCTATATGCATTATAGAAAAAAAAAAAGTTCCTATGAGTCCATTTGCCCATAAAGAATATCATGTTTTCACTAAGAGCAAAAATGTTTGTAGAGTTTAAAGGTTTAATTTAAAAATCTGACTGCTGCAATTTCCAGATCCTTTATCCTTAGGGTCCCTAATCACTCTATGCAGTTGGCAATAAAATTTGTTCTGAAGTTCTTCTCCAAGGTATTTCAATTTGTTGGGGGATACTGGTCATTAACACGTGTTCTTAACAGCTGTGGAAGTAAAATAATACACCAAGGCTTTGTGGAGAGGTGCACACTCACACGTGTCCTCTCCCATCACGACTAGGCAAATGCAGCAGATGCATTCAAGTCTGACACAGTTGATTTGGACCCAGGTCTGCTTTTATTGCCAGAATGCCTGCCCTTTCCCTGTCCATTGCCATGTCACTGCTGCCCCAGCCCCATTCTGATAGTTTTGACACTACCTTACAGATGCCCTAGGTTGGCACATGCAAGTGCACACCTGGATATGTGTGCACACACATGCACACATACACAAAATAGGTCTAAGCGCTAAGCTTAAAGCTTACTGGGTTCCAATGCTAGAATTCTATTTAATATCCCAATTGTAAACAAGGAAATATATATGTATATACAGGGGTGGGTAAAAGTAGGTTTATAGTTTTAATACAAATAAGTAATACAAATAATAATAATGCAAGAAAAAAAGATTTCACGCACTCGCAACTATAAACTTACTTTTGCCCACCCCTGTACTACTCAGATGTATAATATAATATGTGCACATATATATGTATTAATTTATCTCTTTACAGTGATACATAATCACTCAGATAAAGACTACTTAGTTTTGGGGGTGGAGAGAGGTAAAAGAGGATATAGGGGGGATAAATGGTGATGAAAGGAGACTTGACTTGGGGTGGTGAACACACAACACAGTGTACAGATGATGTATTGTAGAATTGTACACCTGAAACCTATATAATTTTATTAACCAATGTCACCCCAATAAATCTAACAAATGTGTTAAAAAAAAAAAAGACCACTTAGTTTTAAAATTCTTTCATTTGTTGCAGAGGACGGTCTGCAAAAACTGGTTTTCAATTAGAGACCTACTCCCCCCGCCCATACACAGCTGCTTTGCACTTCCCAAGGTCCCCTTAAGGGCAAAAGGACAGTGCATGAGTTTTGGAGCTGGCTATACAGAGGTTTAAATGTTAGTTCTGCTATCTACTATTTGAGGAAATTACTTAACCTCATTGAACAATAATTTCCTTATTTCCAAAATGAGGATATTAATACCTATCTCGGATGTGTAAGGATCCGAGCTAATGTATGCCAGTGGGTGCTGCATGGGAGTGCTCAGTAAACAACAGCAATAATGAAGGTGATGATGAGGGGGAAGAGGAAGAGGGAAGGGGGAGGAAAATGGTAGCCTCCACTTCCTGAATGCCTTCTGTATTTCTTAGCAAGGCTTGGCAGAACTTAACTGCTAGCATTTAGCCAGGGAATACACGCTTGAGGTAGGGAATATATGCTTGATGGGGCAGGGGTGTGAAAAGGGTGGCTAGCACTTAATATGTGATTTTCTTGTCTTGAGCTTATATATACATACATATACTTCCACTGCTGGGAAAAGAGCATTCACAATAGGGAATTCAGCATCTTTAGAAGAGTCAAGGCTTTTTTTTTTTTTTTTTTGCTTAGAAGGAACAGACTTTACTAAACAGGGTGAACATATTCCTGTGTCCCACATCATGGCTAATCATTGAATTTCCAGTTACTGCAGTAGGTCCCGGTTGTTTACAATCCCTGGCAATTCTAGTTACTGTGAGATACCCTACAGATTGCAGAACAAATGCTCAGCTCCTTTCCGGAGCCCTGGAGTCAGAGCGTACTGCTAAGCCACAGGCAGAGCCGCTGCTATGGTCTGAAATGTCCAAAGTACAACAGGAAGGAGGAAGCCCCAACCTACTTTGGATAAGCTCTGAATGACAGAGCCATTAAGGGCCTGCCTAAGATGCCATTCTGTTTGCAAACATATAGTACCTACCTGCCATACCATTTGACAAAATAATCCATCAGAACGCCTGTTGGCAAATGACTAATGTTAAAAGAGGCTTGTGTCTCATTCCAGTGATGACTCCACAGGCATCAATTAAACAAGGAGAAGACCTACTCTGAAGCATGACCATCTGGTATTTCCCAAGGAGTAGTAGTCAATGGCTGATCAAACACAAGTGATCACGACTATAAAGAAATTGAGCAGCCCTCTCCTTGCTCAAAAGCAGCAAGAGCCCATGAGGACAATGAACCTGGAAGACCTCCAAAATTAGAGGTAAGGAAAAGGCTGCATCTGAAGCCAGCATTGCTCTTCCTCATTCATAGAAAGCAAAGATCTGGCGTTGCATGAGGTCATCTTTTAGCCACCAAAAAGGCAGACTGTTCCCAGGAATGCTAGGGAGTTTGTCTGGTAGGCTAGGGGTGAAGTCAATTATTATGTCTCCAGGTGAGAGAAAGGATTGGCAGTAGTCCATCCTCTGCTTCCACGAGTGCTTTCCAAGTACCAGCATCTAGGATTGTGTCCAGCACATGAGGCCAAGATCACTGTAGCCTAAATGTCCTTCCCTAGAAACCATGTTTTTACTGGCTTTTGAGTAGATGGAAGAGGACAACTTCACAAATCTAATAAGAGTGATGTCAAGTTATAAAACCCCCAAGAGGGAGACACTAGCTGGAGCAGAAGTGGTTTTCAAGGCTGTGGTTCAAGATCAGTCAGGCAGATACCTGTATGCATAGTCAAGGCTTCAAACACCACCACCCCATCACACCTAATGACTGCCTGTGACAAGCACTTGCATTCTCTATTTCTGGCTTTTCCAACAATAAAAATGTGTGTCTTTATACTCAGTCCTGGTTCTGAATCTATTCCTTAATGCTAATTTGTTTTTGTTTTTTGTTTTCCTTTAAAATGCAAGGTCAGATAAGGTAGAAAGAAAATACTTTTCAGTTTTAATTTTGATCCCAAACTAAAATTATTAATGACATTTTATTCCTCACTCTTTTTCTGTAAGTGATTCAAGTACATACACCCCTCACATACCCTGGCCCCAACATTAAGAAGTTAATATTCTTAGAATAAGGCTATCGAGTAAAAACAAAACAAAAAGACACAAACAATAAAAAACAAAAACAAAAAAACACAATGCTTTCATTCTCCCGAGTCTCTTTTGCCAACCATGTAGTGTACTTAAATCTCTTTACAGCAGATGTTTCAGTGTTAAGTTTTCAGTTTGCAAATAAAAAGAGGTTTCGTTAAGGTTACTGACAATTATTTTCTCAGCACAATAGAAAAGCAACCCAACCCATTAACAACACTGTAATGGCAGAAGCAAACACAGTGGGAACAAGTAGGAATAGAATACCTGGGATTGCCAGATTGGAAAGGGGGACGTTGTGGAGGTGAGGGGGCAGCGAGGCCATCCAGTCGGCATTGCAGACCTCCGATGATGTCTTTGTCCCACTGGGGTTGGGGGAACAGATGGTCCCCATCCTGAGTTTCCTCCTTACCTTCCTCACTGCTAGCATCCCTCTCTGTCAGTCAACAAACTGCCCAGGCTCAGTCCAGTGCCACTCACTCACTCAGTGGTCATCATTGCCCGGGCTCTCTAGGCATTTCGGAGCCACCTTTGTCACACTAGTCTTGCCAAAAGGCCTTTCTGCCTGGGGAGACTGGGCAAATAGTTGGTTTCCTGCCCTCCAGCACCCGCAGTTCCCACCCTCTCCGGCCCAGCCGCTGTTCCACTCCCTGATCTGCTCAGTCCCGGCTCCGTTAAACTTCTTACGTTCCCCTCCGGAGCTCGGGGAAGGCAGGTCCCCAGAGGCAAATCTTACAGAAACTGACTGTCCGAGGGGCAGCCACGCCCGCAGCCACTCACAAGACAGGTGCCTTCCCAGCATCTAGACAAGCCGGTGGGTCGGTACACACGTGAGCGCCGGAACGCACCATCGTCAACCTGATTTCGGCTTCTAAGTGTGTCACTGGGCGGGCACGTAAGCTGGGCCTGCCTCCTAATCCCCGGCTCCTCGGCACACACTCCCCCTGCCCTGTGCTTCCTGAAGCCGCTCCGAAGTGTACCCCGCGTCGCCCGGACTCCCGGCAGCCCCGCCCCGCACTGCCGGGCAGATTTGCCGGGCCAGGCGGCCCGTGATTGGCCGGCGGCGGAGCGCGCTGCGATTGGCCCGCGCCCTGGAGGGCTCCCGCCCCTCCGCGGCCCCAGTCTCCTCCCCCCGTTACTCCTGCCTGCCTGTGCGCAGACCGACGCCGCTGCAGGGACTGCGGGCAGGACAGCTTGCAGGCTGGTGTCGCTCAGACCTCAGTCAGGTCTTGTTTCCTCGGGCTTCGTGCAGCCAGCACTAGATGTTAAACGCGACCATACATGTTTCTTTCCCTTCAACAAACATACACACACACGCAATGACAATTACACAGAAGGCATTACGTGTTCAATAAACCACAATGGCAGCAGACCTACGAGAGGTAAAGAGGCCGAGAAGGATGCTGTATCTTACTATTGGATGACAACGTCAAGGATGGTTTGTGTTTCAGCCATTGTTACATAATTAAGATTTACCTGCACACCACTTATTCTCATTTTACAGAGGAGGAAATAGTGATACTTTACATGTGTATCGCCCTGTTTTTTGGAACCTTCTTCCAAATTCTTTGTCCTATTTGCTCTTCTCAGTATCCCCACAAGGCAGGGAGGTCCTCTTTTCGTAGGTGCAATGGAAGTCTGCGGGGATTCAGGGAGCCGTTCATGTGGTAGCACCCATTTGGAAGTCCCATTTTGGAAGGAAACTTGTGGGCACACAAACCTATTTCCCTGCTTTTTGCAATGTTCCTTACTCCTCCAAATGGTACTTTTTCATGGTGGTAAACTATAGGATCTCTAATGATATGAGAATTTTGCACGCCGATAATCATAGGAACATCTTGGCAAACTGGTAAATCAGGAAAAACACCCTGGTTTTGAAGGTGGGGTCCTGGAGGGCTTCAGGCCAGGCTGCTCCTCAGTGACTCAGGAGGGGTTTATGGGAAAAGGAAAAAAAAACCTTTGCTAAGAGAAGACTAAAGGTCCATATAGTGATCTGTGAGTCAGGTGACATTTAATCACCAAGTGGCCCCACCTCATCTCCAAGGTAACTCCACAGCAGGGCCTGGCCACCTTTCCATAGGAATAACTGCACATTTCTCCCTTGGGACATCCTTATGAGAATTTCCTCTTCCAGGCTATTCTTAACATTCATGTAAGCCTGCTTCTCAGCCTTTAGAGCTGCATATATTATCAACACTTTCCTTTTCTTTTCTGGGGGAGTATACCTTGGTTAATAAAAAGTATACACTATTCATAATGTCTCTTCTGATGCTTAAAGGGCACTTCCATAGAATGTTCTTTTTTCAAGCACATCACAGGATATTTGGGAATATGTCATCTAGTTGTTTAACAACATTCCCCCTGCCCCTTGAAAATTACTCTGAAGGAATATCCCAAGATTTACCTTTGAAATTTCCGGGCTTCCCTTGAACTTACATTTTAAAATTCCCAAGCACAAAACTTCATGGATGCTGCCCAAGGCAAACAAAATGTATTCTTTAAACTCTACTGTGGAATGTTAATTTCAATGCTTTTTTCTCCCCTTACTTTTCAGCTTTTAATGGAAGGAGTGAGCATATTAAGAAAGCATTAAACTTTATTATTATTATTTTTTTACTTCAAAAAGAATTTATTATTCAATTAGGTTCCCCATGATCTTATTTCAAATTTATTTTTACAAATTTCTTGTAAAATACAATACATGGCAGAAAATGCATAGCACAAATATAAAACATTAAACTTCAGACTTAGAAACATCACTGTATGAGAACTTGAAAATAAAAGTAGTATCATTTCAGAATGAGATGTTCTGTATCTCTGACAGTGTTTTCAACCAAAACTACTTTATTTGCCCAAGAAAATGGTTCAAAAGAAGCTAATACTCTCTCCATATATTCTTGTGGCAGTCCTGCAAGAAATTTTGCAGATAGAAACACGGAATCTAGTACAGTACATGGCATATAGCAGGTACTCAATAAATATTTGTTAGAAGGGAGATACTCTGCTGGGTTCTAGCTAGTACCTTAGAACAGTGCTTTTCACATCTTACATACAGATCAATCAAATCCATCCTGATTAAGTTGGTCTGAGATAGGCATGAGATTCTGCATTTCTAGCAAGCTTCTGGCCTTGTTAGATGCTGATGCTGCTGGTTCAGACCACACTTTGAGTAGCAAGGCCTTTGAAAGCAGGCTCATGTTTGACAAGTTGGACTCTGTAGTTTTTTTCTTTCTTTTTCAAGGTTTTATAATATTTTATATCACTTTTATTATTTTAAAAATTCACATAAAAATGCTAGCTAAGACTCTCTAGGTATTAGAGAATAATTTTTCTGTCATAAAATGTAATAGAAACTAAATTATCAGTGAGATTTTTATACAATGCCACAGATATTTAGGGAATACATATTTCTAAAATAAAAATCAATATTTAAAATTTAGATAGTTAATATTTCCTTACATACTGTATTATGAATTTATCAAAGGAACAGGAGACTAAATTTATAGGAGGATTTAAATTTTAAAGCAAGTCCATTTTAATTAATAATTACAACCAAACAGAGTGCTTATTACTTAAAAATCATTCTGATAGGTGCTAGAAAAAGAAGAAAGGTTAAATAAAAGTTGGTATCTGATGAACCTCAGATAATATATAATCCAAAAAAGAGAGTCAAATGTGTGAATTACACATTGCAATGGGAAGCTAAATGAAGGGATAACAGAGGTACATACGGAGGACAATGAAGAGACATCCATTTTGATGGGGGAAGGGCCAAGAATGCATGATTAGAGGAGGTGGCATTCAAGCCAGGTCTGGAAAACTTTCTGCAAATGGAAGACGAGTGCAGGGTTCTGGAGAGGGAAAGAGGTGTGCAGCTGAGAAAACATAAGCAAAGCTATACTAACGAGTGGGCGATGGGAAAAACAGCATGTGAAACACTGGCAAGTATAACTCCTTTACTCTCACTGAACCTTCACAAGAGCCAGTGACTTAGGTACCCTTCCCATCCCCATTTTACAAAGGACACTGAAGCTACGTAACTCTGCCCAAGATTCCATAGCTAGTGAGTGGCAGAGCTGGGACAGCACATCTCTAGATCACTGTGCAGTGGCTTCCCATTATATGTTATGTAGCATTATTGTGAGCCTGGTAACGCTGTTTATGACCGAAGTATATAAAGAGTTTGACGATTTATTTCTATAGACAAAATGGACCATTATAGGTTTTTGAGAAGGGGAGTAAAATGATTCACATTGTGCTTCAGGAAGACAACTCTGGCATGCTGAAGAATGGTTAGAGAAATACCCTCTTTCAGGTAAGTCACTGAAATCAGTTATCTAAGCAAGAGAGAAGTGAGAAGTCCTGACAGACTAAATGCACGGTTTCCTTCACTGTGGTGCTTGCCCCATCTCCAAGGACCCAGAATTCTAGGGCCTGAGTGGACAGCCTAACCACCTCTGAAATTATTTTTCATCACCGGAAAGTCTCAGCAATTTGGTCTTCCATTTTGTGTGTACAACCAAACATGCGTATATGAATACAGCTACAAATTTTGTTTTCTTCTGGAAATTGTTTCTCCACTATTTGATCAGGGGCCCCACTGAATTGCTGAAGAGGTTACTGCAGGCTTTGTCCTCTCTTGGAGGCTACATTATACTTTGAAAGTGTCTATGGCTCTTTTTCTTTGGAATCTTGTCATAAACGAACAGTGAGGGTCCGAGGGTGAGCACCTAAATAACTTGCCATTTGGGCATGTTTGGTTGGCAGGGCTAGATGGCCTGGATTTTACCTGACTGAAGGCAACCTAAAAGCCTCAGAGGAAACACACTGACTTAATGAAACTGTGGCTGGGCTTCTCTGACCCTCACATCTGATACCCTGTACTGCCTTACCTCCCAGTCTGTGTGCTGGAGGGGAAAGGAACAGACCTCAACGAAAATCAGAAGCCAGGCATTGTTTGGACCAAGAATAATGCCTGGAGGGGAGTGTGGTTATATGATGCTTGGAGTTCCACAATGATGTGTCATTCAAAACAATTATTTTTCCATGGGTGGAGGTTATGGGGAGGGTGAGGAACTGAAATGAGGAACCAGGTAAAGGAAAGATGGCTGGAGTACAAGGCTGCTTTGTTTTGTGCCTCATATCAGCAGAGTTTATTTATCCCTAGGCATCCCCAAACTTCTTTCTCCAAATCAAGTAAAAAAACTATGTGATCAGGATTAGAGTAGAATAAAGAAATGTCATCAACATAGGTGGTGCTGGGGACATGATGACAGCAGCAGCAATTACCTCCAGGAAGAGTGACATCATTGTAGCAACTCGGGACACTCAGGAGCCACCGAGGAAAGGGGGCTGTGGAAGCACACTGACCTGTGAACACACTCCTCAGACATTCCTGACGTCGAAGGCACAGTCAGGTGCTGGGGATCCAGTTATTGTGCTGAACAGAGCTAGAGCTAGAGGCCACGATACTGTGACCTATTCCCTGATTACACCCAGGTGAGTGTCTTTGAGAAACTGAGTCATAGAGCAGCAGCAACGTAAGCAGGAAGTCATCCTATGTGGTATCACTCATGTCCACCTGGTCTTTATGGCCCACACCTGGATTCTGCCGGGAGCCCAGTGAATGGCGGCAGTAACTGGCCATGAGACTGTTTCTCCCAGATTTGAAAGCTTGATGTTCAGAAAGGTCTTGAGAGCCCCTCTACCTTTTATATTTATTGGACATCATTTTTGGGGGTATATTTCAAGGAAAATTTCCTTTAACAACAAAATAATGTTACTATGATACTTTTGAGAGGCGCTAATAACAAGTGATCTCTGTAAACTTAATTCAATATCCATTTATAGTCATGTGCTACAAATGTGTCATAGGCAATTTCATCATTGTGTGGACATCACAGACTGCATTTATTTATTTATTTTTATCATCCCCCAGGACATTTTTTTTTTTTTTTTTGCATTTATCTTCAGATAGAGCCGGAGGGAGAGAGGGAGGAAGAGAGAGAAACATCGACGTAAGAGAGACACATTGACTGGTTGCCACCCACTCAACCCCGGTTGGGGTCAGGAACAAACCGCCACTGAGGTATGTGCTCTTAGCAGGAACTGAACCTAGGACTCTCTGGTCCGCGGGCCGACGCTCTAACCGCTGAGCCAAACCAGCCAGGGCTTACAGAGTGCATTTAGACAAACCTAGATGGTTTAGCCTATTAGATACCTAGGCTGTATGGTATATAACCTATTGCTCCCGGGCTACAAACCTGTACAGCATGTTACTGTACTGAATACGAGGGGCAGTTTAACAAAATGGTAAGTGTTTGTATAGCTGAACATAGAAAAGGTACAGTAAAAATATATATATATATATATATATTTTTTTGGTGAGTGAATATGAAAGCCATATGTAAATGTCCTTGCACATCACCAGCACCAGTAGGAATATGAAAGCCAAGGACATTACTGTTTAGTACTGTAGACTTTGTAAACACTTTACACTTAGGATACACTGAATTTGTAAAACAACACAAGATTAAATCAAACACCAGAGAAATGATGCAATCAAGAGACGTGGTACACATGAGATATCTGAGGCTGCTGCTGGCATAACAGTATACTGTTTTACAGCACACTTTTTTATAAGTAGAGAGAGCACGCTCTCTAATATCGATAAATAGTATAGTATAGCTAATACATAAATCAGTAACATAGTCATTTATTATCACTATCAAGTATGATGTGCTGTACATACGTGTATGTGCTATACTTTTATAGACTAGTAGCACAGTAGCTTTGTTTACATCTGCGTCACCACAAACACGTGAGTAACGGAGTTACACTATGTTGTTACGACGCTATGATGTCACTAGGTGATAAGGATTTTTCAGGTCCATTATAATCTTATGGGATCATCGTCCCCTTTCATATGTGGTCCGTCATTGACCTAAATGTCATTATGCAGCCACAGGACTGTATTCTTTTCACCACACAACATTCCTGTACCCTCTTTCACTCCCCAAATCGCCGAAACAAGTAACTGAGAGACTATAGAGGCCTCAGAGCTTTTATTTTCCAGCTAGTTAGCTAGTTAGTTGCAAAGTGCCCGATATAATATGTTATGGAGCCACCTTCTGGTACTAAAGGCACACTTCACACACATGGTAAATGTCCTTGCAGTTCAACCATCCTAAAATTGTCTCCACATCACCAGCACCAGTAGGAACAACTGAGAGCTTATGCAAAAATACAGCTTCCTGAGTCACACTCCAGCCCTACTGAACAAGAGCCCCTGGGGCTGACACCCTTTTTTCCTTCCTGTTAAATAAGTTCCCCGGAGGATTTTTATGTCCCAAATGCTTTAGATCAAGACTGAAATGTCAAACAATTTCTCTTTTAGAAACACAGAATAGGTAGAATAGCAGAGTAATCAATTTTTATCCATGTTGTATATAATTGTATGCAGTTGAAGAGTATCTCAGCTCAACTGGCAGGAAAAACAACTGTTCTCCCTACTTATCCCACCCCAGGGTTCCTGGAATTATGAGAATTACATTAGCTATTAGGGGAACTTGGGCCTACTAGTGTTATATTAGTAATCACTTGACCTTCAGTCACAATCAGAATGCCCTCTGTACATCTGTTATTCACTTAGCAAATGTAATCTTAAAAAAAGGAATGCATTCTTTTTAACGACCTGACTGCACTTTGGGTTGCTGACATCAGTTGGAAATAGCATCATGTCATCAGTGGGGTAAATATCAGGGTAACTGAGAGAAGATATTATCATTCCCTCCCAAATTTATTATCAAATTTGCAAGTTTGTGCAAACAACTTTAACCAACAAAGATAATTTTTTAAAAAGTAAATAAATTTCAATGTAAATAAACATAATGAGTCTTCAGTGTTTTTTCCCTTATCAGCTCTCTCTGAATGTTAGGTTATAGTCCAAAGCCCTTAGTATGTGTCTTGGCCTTTTGATGATTTCTTTTCAAAGCTTCTGGTTTGCTTCAGTCTCTGCAGCTCACCCCTCAACTCAACCGCATGTCTTGCTGCACCCTGCACAAATTGCTGAAATTGATCTTGGAGGAAGTCATAGCTTTTCTTTATCTGCGCCCACAGCTTCTGCTTCCTTTTAGTAGCAGAAGTAAAAAAAGGCAAAGTTTATCCCACACATCTTTCTGTTTCAGCCAAGTGTAAAAAAGACTGTTCTAGAAGTCAGTTAGGCAATACGATGTAGTAGGGGAAGAAGTGAGCCCCTATGACTGGAAGCATCCAAGCCAAGTTTGGCAACAATAAGACAGTAACTGTGCAGAGAGGATCGAAGCATTTGATGGAAGATTGAACTGAATGGGCTTTGGGGTCTCTCCAGGCATATTCTGTTTTTCCCTCCTTTAGCCACAGAACTGTGCCTTTACACAGGTAAGCCTTTCCTTCCTCTCCTGTCTATTACCTCTTCTTATGCAAATCTTTGACTTCTTTTGCTGAAACTGGGATTGCTGGAACATCATATGTATAAATATGGACCTGACATTCTAAAATTATGCTGCTACCAGCAAAACTTTGAGATTGTGGTTTGTAGAGTAGTTTTCTAATATAGCTTTTATATTGGTCACACACTCTAGCCTTTGAGGTAGCTCATATTTTTCTCTAATCCATCCCCACATTCAGAACTGAGGATGAGATGCTCTGACCTCAGGAAGTCAGCCCCGGAAAACACTCCAAGTTCTCAGAGTGAGGAGTATGAATGGCCTGCATGGGATTCACTTTTCTATGCTTCCAACACCTTCACAGTGGTAGCACTGGGTGTGTGCATTCCTAGGGAGAACTTCTCAGCTCTTCCACCTGAGATGGCCTAACCATGGACACTGCCCATAGCCCCATGTGGCAAGCAGTGATTGTGCATTGTTTTCAAGGTGCATGGTTTATTTCTTCACATTCACTCACATTTTATAGATCATATATATATTGTAGATACACACACATACCTGTATATATAACAAAAATTTATATATAAAACAAAATTTGAATACATTTGTAAATATATATGAATATATTATTTCACTTGAATAGCATTGAGGTTCCAGATGTGCTATGTTTATCCTGTGGCTGTGAGTCCTTCTTGGAGCACATCCACATCCCTGGGGAGTCATGATCCCTAATATGCAAGTTTCAGGTCTGAGGGAAGGCACCAAGAATGCAGTCAGATTCAGGTAACCTCTCTTGGTTCCTTCATGCTCTGACCCAGTTCTGCAAGGTAGAAGACTACAGCTGGATTTGGGGTCAAAGCTCAAAACTGTGTCCTTTTATCCAAAGCAAGTTGAGAATCAGGGATATGGGCCAAATTTCTCTTGCCATCAAAGACATGACCATGTTTTAGAAGACCAAAGACTTCCTGCCCAAGACTTAACTCTTTGCTCTTGACTTGATCAGAAAAACTTCACCTGTAGGGCCCTGCCTGTCTTACCACCAAATGTCCAATGAGCCCGATAGGTTTTCGCAAAGGAGACAGAAGACAGAGGCCTCTGTCCCAGGTCTAGAACTCCCATGGTGATCCTTTGGCCTGTTGAGACTGTTCTTACTCTCAGTTTCAGACCATGGTTCCTCAACTGGGTGACTAATGTTTTTATTTCTCTCCAGCTTTATTGAGATATAATTGACATATAACGTTATATAAGTTTAAGGTATACAATGTGATGATTTGGTACACATATATATTGGGAAATGTTTATCACAATAAGATTAGTTAACAAATCCTCCACTTTACATAATCACCATTTTTTGTTGTTGTTATTATGGTGAGAATATTTAAGATATATTCTTTCAGCAACTTTCAAGTATACAATACAGCATTGTTTGCTATAGCTATCATGATGTACATTAGATCCCCCAGTAGACTTATTCCTCCTATAACTTGAAGTTTGTACCCTTTGCCAACATCTCCCCATTCCCCCCAACCCCAGGGTGTTCATGTTGACTGATTTTAGTCTTCACTGATTTCCCAGATCTGACTTTTCCTCTGCCTAACTCTACCAATCTGAGTGAAACGTTGAAATTGAGCCAGTGGCCTGTTCAATTTAAGGCATCTGCCAAAACCCCAGATTTAGGTCCTGATCTCTCCTAGCCTCACTTGCCTGCCCCAGTAAGAACAATCTGATAGACATCAAATGGATGTAATGGTCTGTGACATGGAGCGAGTCCAGAAACGCTCAACTTACCATATTGAGAGATCACCACCCTTTTTAAGCTAAATTCTCTGTTCCACAAGGCACTTTTCTTTCTCCTATTCACTCATTTGCCATCACCTGTCATTGGTGACACCTGTCATCCAATACTTACTTGAGCACTAACTTGTCCCAGGCCTCACCCTCACTTGGTGGTGCTGATATGTGCAAAGCAATGTCATGTTCCTGAGAATATTCCAGTCCAACAGAGGAGTGCAGGGAGGGCATGAATTTGCTTAACTGACAGTGACATCGTAAGTTTTGATTTAAACATTATACCAAAGCAACAACAGCCAACTAAGAAGTTCGGTCTCAGTAAAATAGAGTGCATCTTCAAATTAAGTATTTATTGAACAACTACATATTGGTCATCCTTTACCAAAAAATTGGGGTGCTGGATAAAGTTCGTATGAGGAGAAGGAGCAGTGATTGCTGAGCCTTCTGCTCCTGGGTTGGGGAGAGTCCAGTAGGAGTGCGGAAGGAGCTGCACCCACTGTCCTGGGTGCGGATCTGGCTGCGGGGACTGCTGTCAATCTCATACTGATTCTGCAGTTTCTCCTAAGGTGAAGAACAATAAACACTGCCCAAGGGTGTGAGGAGGAACTGAAGTTTCTCTCTTGGGTGAAGTCTGGAGACTCAGTTTAGTCTCCTTTGATATGAAATGATTTAATGGTGGAGGGAAAGCTTGCCCTGAAGTCCCGGGAAAATCAAAGGGCTCTATTCATTTTCTTAAGAAAGAAAAATTGATTGAAGTTTTGGTGGCTCCCAGCCAGTACCTAAGGCTGAATAAGACCCAGAAATGAAACAAAAACAGTGAACTTGCAGGATGAATCCACATTTATTTTCTTCTGAACTTTCAGATTAAATAACACCCCGAGACTAAAGAACAGTCCTGAAATAAACAGGTCATTGCATCTTGTCATACTGTTGCAGAGTTGCAATGTTGGGAAAATAGGTTGGTTTTGAGTCATATTTAGTATTATTTATTAGCATCTTAAGTACTTTTTAAACTTTCCATTTGGAAATAATTTCAAACTTTAAAAAAGTTTGCAAAAATAAAAACAGTAAAGAACCCCCACACATTCCCTTTACATAGATTCATCTAGTGTTACCATCTTTATTATCTGCTTTTCTTTCTCTGTGTATATCTATGTATGCATGTACAAATGTATGCATGTATGTATTACATATACATGCACACATACCCATTTGAGAGTAAGTTATGTACATCATGGCCATTTACCACTAAATACTTCAGTGTGTATTATGTAAGAGTAGAAATATTTTCTTACATAAGCAGGGAAGAATTAGCAATACTTTTATCTAGCCTTCTGCTCATATTCCAATTTTGTTAGCTGATCTGACAAATGTCAGATATAGTTTGTCAGATTTTCTTTATAGTTTTTTTTCCCTCTCCAATAAAGGATCCAATCTAGAATTTGATATTGCAATTACTTTTTTTTTATGTGTTTTAGCTTCCTTTAATCTGGGGAACATTTTTAGAGCTTCTCTTCGTCTTTTAGACATTTCTTATTTTGTGATTTTTTTGTTACTTTGTGATTGCATAGGTGACATTGTTACTTCCCCAGGTGTCACATATAGGGGAGCATAATGCTCATCTCTCCATCACTGGTGATGTTAATTTTGATCAGTCCGTCAAGTTGTTGTCTAATTTCTCCACTGCATAATTACTGTTCTTTTGTCTTCTCCTGTAACTAATAAGCCTACTTCAGGGAAACCTTTAAAGACCATGCAAATATCCTGATTGTTATAAAATTTCCTTTTTGATTTAATATCTATTGATGAATCTAACCTGAGTCAATCTTTACTATGATGATTACAAAATAATAACTTTCCAAGTTGAGCACTTATTCCATATTTAACAGTTGGATCTTGGTATTCTACTGTAAGCAACAACCCTCTCTTCTTTCCTTTCTCTCCCTCCTTCCCTCCCTCCCTTCCTTCCTTCCTTTCTTCCTTTCTTCCTTCCTTCTTTCTCCAGTCTCTCTCTCTCTCTCTCAATCTCTCCCTTTCCCTCCCATTCTCTCTAAAAATCAATGGAAAAAAAAATCCTTGGGTGAGGATTAACAACAACAACAACAAAATTATACAAAAAGTATACTCAGAGGATTTGGCTCCCTCCCATATCCCTTCTGTTCATTTTAGTCCCCATTCCTGATAGACAACCAACTCTAATGTTTCTTGGTTTATCTTTCCTGGGTTTCTTTTTGTAAATATAGTCATATATATATATAATTCTGTTTCTTATTATTTCTTCTTTTTACACAAAAGTAGCATATTATATACTCTTTGCAGTTTGTTTTTTTCACTTAATAATATTTCCTAGAAATCAGTCCATATCAGTCAATATAGACTTTCTTCATTCTTGTGTTTAGAGCTGTGCTATACTCCATTTTGCATATTTACCATAGTTTAATTCAACCAATCTCCTATGTTTGGACATTTAGGTAGTTTGCAGTATTTGGAAATTACAAATAATGCTGTCAATAATAACTTTGTGCATACATAGTTTAATATTGTTGGAGGTAGAGCTTCAAGGTAAATTCCTGAAGAGGAATTGCTAGGTCAAAGGATGAATTAATATGTAGCTTTCTTCGATATTTTCAAATCCCTGTCCGTTGTGCCCTTTTGCATTTCCTTCAGCCACCTGCCGGAGTGCTGGCTCCCTGTGGCCCTGACAGCACAACGCATTGTCAAGCTTGAAATCTTGTCGGGTGAATGGAGAAGAAATGATGTCTGTCAAGTTTTAATTTGAATTTTTAAAATATGGATGCATTTGAATTTTTTTGTTTTTAAAAGTTATTTTTAGCCCAGCCGGTGTGGCTCAATGACTGACTGTTGACCCATGTACCAAGAGGTTGCTGGTTCGATTCCCGGTCAGGGCACATGCCCAGGTTGTGGGCCTGATCCCCAGTGGGGGGCATGCGGGAGGCAGCCAGTCAATGTTCTTTCTCATCGATGTTTCTATCTCTCTCTCCCTCTCCCTCCCTTCCTCTCTAAAACCAATAAAGAAAAAAAAATTTTTTTAAGTTATTTTTATATCTTTTCTGTGAATCATTGGTTCCTAATGTTGGCCTATTTTTCTACAGGATTTTTTAGTCTCTTCATTCTTCATATTTGTAAGTTTTTTATCACCCTTTTTCTGTGATATATGTTGTATTTTCACTTAGTTTATCATTTGCTTTTTCACTTTGATATTGTTCATACAAGTTTTAATTTTTAGTAGTTAACTTTATCCACCTTTCTTTTCATTGTATCTTTCTCTATATAGTTATTGTTATAGTATGGTATGGTATATATTCTAGAATATGTATGTATGTATGTATATGTGTGTGTGTGTGTGTGTGTGTGTATAGTTATAACATCCCTAAACTAAATAATAGTGTATATATACACATACATAGATATAACTATATATAAATATAGATATAGATAAGCACACATATATATATTTATACACATACACATACGTATATATAAATAAATATTCCATTTTTTTCAAGAGTTTTTACTAAGAATGGGTGTTGAATTTTGCCAAAGGCTTTTTAAGCATCTATGGAAATTAATCTTTTCCTTTTCCTCTGAAGCCCTATTTTCATGGTGAACTATATTAATAGACTTTCTATTATTGAGCCCTCCTTGCATTCCTGGTATCATCCTGCGGTAAAGTTCTCACTATGGCTCAGATATCAGGATCTTTATTGCATTGCCTTTGCCTCTACTGATGGTCTCCCCTTTGAAGCTGTTTAAAGTTATTTCTCACACTCTGTTTCTGGAATAATACCCTCTTCTTTATTCTTTTTTATTCTTTGTACATACTTTTATTGTTATATGTTTCAGACTGTATTGCATGTATTTGTTTAAATGTCTCCCATTAAACTCTATACTAACTGAAGGCCTGCATTGGTTCTTAGATATTTTTATATCAGTTTTGTGAGTGTGAAATCCAAAAATCCTAAAATGGCCATTCAAAAGAGTTATCAGGAGCAGTGTTTGTCATACTTTTCCATTAACTAGCCACAGAAATTAGAAGTCCTATTTATAATTGTCAGATTCAGCTCTATTAGGTATCAAAGTGTGTCCCTTTGAATCAGTGTGGCAGCTTAATGTACAAAAAAAAAACAAACAAAAAAACCCAAAAAACCAATGCAACCCAGTTATCTATAAGAGTGAAATTACGCTGATCCCAAACTAGTGTGGAAAATGGTTCTACCATATATGGAATTCTCAAATCTCCATTCCTCTTCCCGTTCAACATTACCAGATATTTATATCTTGAAGAGAGAAAGCGCAGAATAGAGTGGGGAACTCTCATATGTGGTTCTCAGGTTGTCAGGCCCGCTATCAAATTTCTCTTCACAGTTCATGTAACTGTTGTTTCACCCCCTCCAGTCTGCCTTTCCAGCAGTTTTGAGTAGTTTCTGGTGATCGCTGAATGGCATAATACTGTAATTGGTGTTATTTGATGGTATGACTTGTTTAGACAGAAAACGGGGAGTTGTCTGACGGAACTCAGGGCAAATGCACACATGTTGCTGGCATTCACCAAGGGTAGCTGGAGACAGCCCTTTCCATGTTCTTTTCTTTATGTTGTGATCTTGGGTTTGTTACTCTTCCCCTTTACTGTCCTCCGTGTCCCTCCCTATAACTATAACCTCACAGAGCTTTTGAGCAAACATGAGGAATCTGAGTGAGCAGACCAAGCACAGAATATAACGGAAGTTAGAAGATGCTGGTTGGGGAGGAAACTTCAGGTTTTTTGTTCTCATTCTTATGTTAATTTACACCCAACCCAGGTCTAGATCCATTACAGAAGCACTAAACAGGGTTTAAGAGTAATTTCAAAAGTGTTCCCTGACCCTGACCTTGTCTAAGGTCATTTGCTCCTGTTCTCTGGTTATGTCTTCCAGGCTGCAGTATGGAGACTTGGTAGTAATCACAGAATCCAAGAAAAAAAGCCCCCTTTGCAGGAGCTGGGAAATGAAATGCCCAGTTTCCATCATCTCACCATGTGTTTCTGGCTGGAACATCAGCCCGTTTCTGCCAGCCAATGTCTTTTCTTCCAACAGTGATAACTTTCATTCGCCTCTTCAGCTGCCTCTGTTGGACACTCAAGCTGCAGCTAGTTGACTCAGCCATGACTGCTGTTGTCTGAAACTTACACTCTGACATCAGCCCTCAGGGAATAAAGTTTCTGTGTTTCTGCAGATTCAACCTTCAGATCAAGCCAAAGCCACGCTCCTAAGTCAGGATGCCAAGAGGGCTGCCTTCCAGAACCTCTTCCCCTGCTCAGAGCCTCTGAAACAACGTCCTTTTCATTATCTCTGGCCTTGATCAGTTTCTCTAAACTTTCTTTCTGATTTCTGATCTTGATTATTCTCTTTTCTCTTTTCATTTTATAGGCTTTTTTTTTTTCACACTTTCTTAACCATCCCACCCCCAGGACTTAATTATTTCTACTTTTCTTTGCTTTCTGTCAACGATTTTTAGAATATACAACCTGCGCATTAAAAAAAAAAATCAATATTTACTTAAATGCACACAAAACAGCTCTTATTTATAGTAGGATGAGATACAAAAGTAATTAAATGTCATGATATAATGGAGATTGATCACACTATGGACTGGAAACCAGAAAGCTAGCTCATCATTTTGGCTATATCACTTCTACTTATGTGACCTTGGGCAAATCAATTTCACAGACCCTCTCACTCTTTATTTGTAATATGGCCTGTAATTCACATCCTGGTTAAATGTTTTATAATTTTAAAGATCTGTACTGCAAAATTAATTTGATCAAGCCAACCATTTGTTCTCCAGATAAAACAAATTATGCTAAATCAAAGGAAACACTATTTTTGACTAAGGCACATATTTTATCACTCACCCAAGGTACTTGCATATGAGCAAAACTATGCCTACCTCTGGATTTATGTGTATAGGTTAACTATTGCTACAATAATGTTTTGTAATAATCACCCAGTTTCAGTGGCATATAACAATATTTAATTTATGCCCCTTTGAGGTAGGCTGGAGGTTGGTTGATCTAAATTAATCATGGCTTGGGTGGTTCTACTCTTCTCCATGAGTCTCTCATCTTCTTGTAGAGAGTCGGCTAGTCTGAAAATGTTCTCACGGTAAGGCAGAGAATAAGAGAGTAAGTTCAATCATTCGAGCACTGTCCAAGCCTTGGGAAGATCATGTCCATGATATCCCATTGTCCAAAGTAAATCGCAGGCCAAGCCGAAAGTCAAGGGGAGCTCATGGTGCAGGTGGATAAGGAAGTGAATAGTTTTGAACAACAATCTAACACATTGTGCTTTGGAACTGAGTGATGAAAATGCTTATGTATGGCTTCTTCTCAGTGAAAATAAAAGCAGTGATGAAGACATGCAGAAACCTTAGGGATTAGAGTCTACTGTTGCTACTTTTCCTCCTGTGGAACATAACTGAACACACTTCTAGAGAGGAGTTGCTGGTTTTGAGACAGGCTTTATGAACTTGCTTGCATACAATTTTAAGTTGCAGGCAAAACTGTCATTGTAGTCAAATGAGGGAGATCAAGATCATGGCACTGCATGAAAAGCATCTAGAACCCCTCTAATTT
This sequence comes from Tadarida brasiliensis, assembly GCA_030848825.1. NCBI lineage: Eukaryota > Metazoa > Chordata > Mammalia > Chiroptera > Molossidae > Tadarida > Tadarida brasiliensis. The sequence goes on from CM061260.1 coordinate 71,040,140, forward strand.
GCAGGTTTGTGAACAATTCCCTGGAACCACTCACCAAGTTTTCCTCCATGGTTAAACACCTGCTCACGCTAATCAAGTTGGAGATGATTTTGCAAATGCTGACCAGGACTTATTTATAAAAGCAAAAGATGTTAGTTAGTTAGTTAGTTAAGAGTTAATGCAAAAACACTGTGAGACAACTGTTATAGAACAGATTGAAAAATCACATGACTTATGTTGTACCTTATGGATGTAAAATTGTCTATCCCTTTACTGAAATAATCTAAACATCCTTCAACTCCTCCATTTTTACCCCAATACCTCCACTTGTTTTCAGGTCTCTTAATGAAACAGTAAAACAAATCACAATAATTACACATTACTGATGATTAAGTTGTATTAAATAAGAATAACTACACATGAAGCAATAGTCATATATTATGAAGTTAGTCTATTTTTTCTTGAGAACTAATGAGAAATTGAGAGTAATTAAGGCAGGCAAACATTAATTTATTTTTCCATTTATTGGGCTGTATTAATTATCTGTTACTGTTTAATATATTATATGCAAACTTAATGGTGTTAATCAGCAGTATTTATTATCTCCTGTAGTGTCTATGGATCAGGAATGCAGAGGAGGCTTAGCTGGATGGTTCTGGGTTGCATGAGATCCCAGTCAAAGATCAACTGAGGTTGCAGTTGTCTGAAGACTTGAGTGGGGGCTGGAGGAGCTGCTGCCAAGATGGCTCACTCACATGGCTGGCTAATTGATACTTGCTGTCAGCAGGAAGACTTGGTTCCTTCACAGGTGAACTTCTCAATAGGGCTGCTTGCGTGCCCTCACAACATGGCAACTGGCTTCTTCCAGAACACGTGATCAAAGAGAGATCAAGGCAGAAGCTACAATATATTTTATGACCTAGCCTTGGAAGTCACACTCTGGTCATTGCTGCAGCATTTTTGGATTATACCAGGCCTGAGACTGGGACTCACTCACAAGATTGTGTAAGTGTATGACCCTGAGTGTGACTGTGTCCTTAAATTTTATACCCTTGCTGCCTTGCTTGCTTTAATCTAGTCCTGACCAGCTGTACAAATTAGCAATATTTGGTGTCAGAGGAGACTATATAAAAGGCAAGAATCATGGGGGACAACTTGGAGGCTGACCACCACAAGAGTTAAGCACTTAACCCAGATTCTGATCAATGGGAAGGGACTTCCACTGGTTCAGCAGTTCTCAACTTTTAGTTGAATACTTGAATCATCTGGGAGTGCTTATACCTGGCCCTAACTTGACAGAGATTCTGATTTAATTGATCAGGAGGGACAGCCATGATATTAAAAAGGTTTTCCAGGTTTTTCTCATGTGTAGTCAGAGATAAGTACACTGAAAATGAAGTAAAGGTTCCTTTTGAGACTGAATTGCACATAGAATTTAGTATTGTATCTACCAGCAACATCTGTTCTTCCCTCCTGGGGCAGGGTGTGTGGCAAGGTTTAGAGGGACAAGGGACATCAGTAATTTATTCACTCGCAAACTGTTGCTGAACACAGAGCTGGTCAGGCTGACTAGGTTTCTTTCCCCTAGTTGTGTTTGAGCTGTTTTATCAAAGATTGCTAGGAGCAGGGTTAACTCATCAATGCTAGTCTGATTTGAGACTATTTGTTTCAAGACATATCAAAATAAGCACATTGAATGAACAGGAAAGTCCCCAGATGAAAAAGAGAATAATGGGAATTAAATGAGTTAGATTAGGGTTAGGCTGTCTGTTTATTTATGTAACAGTTTGCCAATGGTTTGATACACACACACACACACATAAATCTGAGAATGTGATCACTCTTAGCTCATACAACTTTAGAAGCCAGTTAAGGATTGTACCTACTAGGCTACTTGGTTGCTGGCTAGCATCTCTCTGATCCTTCTTCATCTCATGGGGCAGGATCCTGGGCTGCATGTACTTGGAAGACAGGTGAAGGAGGATTGGAACTGGGGTTCTGATGCAGGATATTCTGTTTTCCGCCAGTGAAAATAAACAGCAGAATTTCAATATGAAGACAAGTTGCACTTTCCTATTATTTGGAACTCTTGCCAGCACTTTCACATTATCTTGTAATTTTCCTAGGGAATGCAACAAACCTCAGAGATTATCATGATTTGGGCAAATAGTTTAGACTGTTGGCAGATGCCCAAAGAGAAAAAGATCTGTTAGGGACATATGCTTGAAACCATTGTTGTCACCTCAATCAGATAATTAAAATGAAAAATAGAAACACTGCAAGTATTTTTTTTGTTGTTTTTATTTATTTTTATTGTTGAAAGTATTACAGCTGTCCCCCTTCTTTCCCCATTGACCCCTCCTCCCCACTCCCACCCCCCTCCTGCCTTCCCCAGCCTAGTGTCCTTGTAGACTGGTTGTGCATATATGCATACAAGTTCTTTGGTTTATCTCTTCCCACCCTTCCCATCCCCCATCCCTCTGAGGACTACAAGTATTTTTAATGGCAGCAGCCTAATTTTCACTTCTTACATAAGCAAGAACATCCCTACAGACTGAATTGGGTGTCAGCATAACATATCCTCTCATTCTTTAAAGGCCCAGGCAGATGAAAGGGGATGAGTTGCTGGGAAAACAGGTCATTCTCTTAGGATATCCATTTCAGTTGCAGTAGAGGCTTGCCTAGAGGGCAAATATTTAATAAAGCAAAATATCTGCCTTCTCAATAGGATTCTAGCAGAGTTCCATTGTATGGCAAAGTCTCAGAGGACTCGAGTGTTTCCATCTCATGACAGGGCAGATCACTTCCACTGGACTCCTGAATGCAAGTGTACTTGATAGGAGGTGGAGGTGGCTTGAAAGGTGGGGGTCTTTCCATGCTAGGAACAAAACATGACTTTTTCAATGCTAAGATTGTGAGGGGGTGATTGAAAGCTATATATATATGTATATATATATATACACACACACACTTATATATGTACATATATTATATATAACATATATATGTACATATATAATATACATATATATATACAAAATGTTCTTTTAAAGTAAGAAACAGAGAAAGAGACATAACCTACTAGCTCTCTCAGAATTTTCTTGGTATAACCTTCTGCTTGTTAGTTTTATCATGATAATATCATTAATTAATATTTATATGGTAATTTTATAGTTTGCAAAGTGTCTTTGTCATAACATTATTTAATTTGTATCTAGAAATTGAATATTACTGTCACCATTCCACAGATAAAAATGAGACACAAAGGTTTTCAGCATCTTGCGCAACAGAACTAGACCAGCAATTCAAGTCTTTTAACCAAAACCCACACTCTCCATGGCAACTGCTTCCTGTTAGAAGTGCTTCTCTTATGTGGGTTAAAACATTCCTCCAGAGACAAAATTTAAAAATTCTGGAACCAAAGACTGAAGCTTTTCAAATAGTCCCTTTACCAACCACACCTTCAAGCCTTAACCCACACACTAACTGTGCTGTGAGGATCTGGTCGAGGTGGGAAGCCCCTGAGTTGGTTGGTACTGGCTAGATAATGCCAGAATCCCTTCTCTTTAAACCAGTGGACATTCTGAATGTCATATTTGCATAAAATACTGTTCTTTGTTAGCACAACTCATCTCTTGTCTGAAATGCATCAAGCATACAGGTGAGTGTGGGATTTAGCTGTACAAATTCTCCAGCCCTCTTGATGTTAGCAAACAGAAATATATCTGTGAGCAGATTAATGTCCATGACTCGAACACCTGCACCTCTTGACCCCTTGTCTGTCAGTCCATAGTATTTTAACTTCTCCAGATTTTCCTCCCCAACACCCCCTCGATTGTTTCTCATCTCTCTATAACACAGACATTTGACTACAGAACAACAAAAAAGTCATTTCAGATTTTCAAAGTCCCATTTTCTCATTCTATCATATAAATTCCCAATGTTTATTATCTGGTTTTCTGATGCTTTAATGGAGACAATAGTTATGAAAATGTAGATAAAATTCTAAGAAATTTGCACTTCCATTTTTTTTTCAGCGAAATTATGAATTTCTCAAGGTCATATGGTGGCCAAAGTATAGTACTTGGATAAAAATCACAATTTCTGACTACTGGTTTAGTGTTTTATTCACCATGAAACACTCCCTGAATGTGGTTATAGAGTCTTCAAGGGTATTCTCAGAGAAGTAGAAGAAGGTATTGCACAATGGTCAATGCTATCAGAGACAGTAGTTGTAAGATCTGTGGAAAATCAGCCCTATGTATTATGAGGGTCTCCTCTAATCATGGCCTAATGTGGACTGATCCAAAATAGCCACATCAGAAAAGTGGAACGTAACCTTACATTTCATTTCAGATTGTGGATTGGAGGGAGAAGAGTTCCGGAAAATATTTCAATAAGACAAAAAAGGGGTAACCAACTGCTTACTTTTTTCCTCTTGGGGAAAAAGGTAAAGGGCAGTAAAAGCTCATTCAGCTGAAAAGCAACTAGAAATTCCTTAAATTACCTTTCTCACTCAATTTCACACTTGAGCATCTAGGCACTGCTAAACCCAGGCAGTTCAGAGATGCATGAAAATGAAAAAATAATGAAGATTAAAAGAAAAATCATTTTCAATTTTGAGGTAAGGTGAGGCTCAGTTTTTATTTCATGCCCACTGACTTGTTCCATCTACTGAATGTAGTGTTCCAGCCAGAGCAGGCAGAGGGGATACTGAGTCAGAAGTTGTGTATCTAATCCCAACTGTGTGGTGCTAACGAAGCTATACAGCTTCTCTAAGCCCTACTTCCTCAGTTAAATATGACAGGGACTCAATATAGGAATGTGCTGAGTGAATAATGCATATTGAAAAAGCATCTCTTTCTGCACATCTTAGCATTACACTCACATTTCTTGTTGGTATTGACACCATTTTCTCACTCCAAGACCAAACAATACCAGGCAGAAAAAGAGCAAAGCTGCTACAATCACTGGCCAGGACATTCCCTCTTTGGGTTTATTAACCACAATACCTGAAAAGGGCATAAAGAGAAGAGAAATTTTAATGCCAAACTTTGGCCACTGGAAATCAGAATTAATTGAACTATTTCTGCTACCTGACATATATTTTATTCAAGGGACATGGGTGTTCCTTGACTGTAGTCATGCTTTGGGATCTTATCTATGTTTTGTTCTCGTTTCTGGTTCGACATTTATGCAATTGCATTTTTACATGAATGTTTTTCTTGTTCATTTGTTCCACAAATGATCTTTTCCTTCAATTTCCCAAGGCCCTGGGCAATTCCTGACACATGGTACCCAATGAAATGTTATTTGTAGGAATGAATAAACTAAAATGATAATCTGTAAATTTGTATTATAAATTTACTCCATTAAAGAAAACTTTATCTGTGAAACAATGGTCTAGCTTTGGATTTTCTTATTTTTGAAGGAGTCATTAAATGCTTCATGGAAACATGTGTGATAGGAGGAGGAAAAAAAAGTTAAAGGCCTTATGACATTCCAAAGTCCTTTGGGCTTTGGGCCAAAGCTGAGAAGGCCTGGCCAATACCTATGGAGTTGTAGTGCTGAAAAGACTGCGTTCCAAGTGTTCTCATTTGAATATCACTCAAGAAATCATATTCAGGGTAGAGATTTTCTGATCCTTTTCTATCACCCCTCCCCCCTTTTTAAATTCTCATATCCATTTCAGGAATAGAAAGGGGAGAATGGACAAAAAGGGTAACAGTGAAACCAGTTGGTTTTGCTGTTTCTGTGGCCTGAAAAGGGAGGAAGTTGAAAGTTAAGAACTGGCTAAAATTATATTGGTGAGTAATCAATGGGCTGATTTTTCTTATCTTGCTGACCATACCCATACTCAACTCATTCATGAAATTTTAAACATTTGAATACTAAGTTAAACTGTATGAATCAAAGACTTTCAAATATTATGGAATCTAGACCAAGAGCAAAATAAATATACTCTGGATGGTTTTACTTTTTTAGTAAATGAGGTTGCCTGCTTCTAATTGGCAGTAAATAGAAGTATTTCCTTTTCAAAGTGTTTTATGATCATGTTAAAAATTCAAACAACACAAATATAAAACTACAATGAAAAGGAATTGCCCTTACTACTTCAAGTACCAGTTACCCACACTAGAGGCAATAACTTTCAATGGTTAATTATGTATCCTACCAAAATTTTTCTATGCATACCTAAACATATATGTATCATGAATATATATTCCTTTTATTACAAATGAGGGCATACTGTACATACTGTCCCCTGGCTTCTTTCTCTTAAAAAAATGTTCTTGGAATACTTTTGAAAGAAGTGCATTGAGATTTACCTCATTCGATTAAACTCCTGGCTAGTTCCCCAATGTATGGATCTACCATAATTTATTTAATTGGTCTCTTAATGTTAGGTGGTTGAATTGTTTCCAGGCTTTTGTTGTCTCTAACAACACTCCAGCAAAATCCCCATACATTACAGATAGATCTTTAGATTATATGGATCATTTAGGCAAAAAGTGCATTTTTTATGTCAGAATGATCTGGATTGGTTTTCTTTTATTGTTTCAACTAGATTATAAACTGCTTGTAGGAGGAGACTAGGTTTTTAATTTCTCTTATTGACTAGATTTATTATACTGTTTTTCATGCAGCAAAGTCTCAACAACAACAAAAAGATACAGGCTGAAAAAACTGGATTTAAAATATTAGGCACCAAGTCTTTTCTATGTTTTATATCATTTGGACTGCAGCCACATGATGCCATGTTAACATTAGTTATCAGTATGGAAGACTTTCCCTTTTACAACACACATCCAGAGATTCGAGGTCTTCCTGCTCACCCTACCTCAGCCCTATCAAAACAGACAGTGAGGATACCCTGGAAGCTCATACAGTCTTACAATACACAACCATGTGGTATTGTGTATGTACAGGTGGCTAGAGAGAGTTCATAGTAGTTCAAACCACTAGACATCATTATCACAAAAGAAACAATCACACAGATGGCCAACTCAGGACTACACAAAATTCTGTTTTGGTGAAGTCAAAATTGACTAGGTTTTACACTAGTAATAAGGTGGGATATAATATTTTACCCCAAAAGTTTTAGAGACATGAAAGAAAAAAAGATTTTAAATGGGTGTCATATTAATGCTTACAAATTTTCTTCAAACCAAATATAGAAAATGAGACCATTGACTTCAGGAATGTCTCAGTGTAGAAGCAGAGCTCCAATCTTGCCCCATTTCCAAAGTAGGCAGTTCTTAAAGGAACCAATACCTTAAAGATATTGGTAGGACCTCAGTTTGCAACTCTGTTGCCATGTTGTGTGAAGGATGATGCTCTAATGATCTGAGGATTGCACGACCTTTCATATGGGAGTACCCAGGTGAAGAGTTCACCAGTCAAGTGAACAACCCTGAAGTGAAAGTGTTCATTACACCTCTGAATTTGCAATCAGGACCTGTATTGGGAAGCTCCTAAATTTATTGAATCCCTTGCCCTCTAATGATATAAAATAAGGGATTACATTTAGCATTGATGACATTTTATTAGTTGAATACAGGAATTTTCTTTGTTCCAACAATCTCTTTCTTGATTCAGACTATATTTTCATAAGACTGAAATGTTACTCACTACTTTTCACCTTGTTCATCTTATTAATTTTTCAGATTTTAATTTAAATATATTCTCAGTGAGTCCTTTCTTGTTCCCCAATTAAATCAGATCTTTCTGTTAGATTCTGACAATACCTTGTACTGTATCATAGCATGCCACAAATAAATTTAATTGTATGATTACTTATTTACTATATATCATCTCTAACAGATTATAATCTTCAGGAGGTCAGTGTTTTCACTGTATGCCCAACAACTGGCACAGTGTCTGGCAAATGGTAGATACTCAATAAATATTTGTTGAGTGAATAAAATATAACATCCAAAAAACAAATGGCAAATGACTCACCAGTGACATGGATGTGATAATTTTTAGTAGATCTATTGGAAGTTATGGGAACTTCTGAAAATTCTTTGGTTGTGCTGGTGAAGTTATCATCTAGGGACACAAAAGGAATTATCTGAACAGATTTTAATAGCCGTCTCAATCTGATCAAATGGTGTAAAATCATGATTTGGTTTCACTTGCTATTAGGAAGAACTCAATTTGAATGGCTTAAATGATCCTAAAATTTTATGTGTAAAGTTCACTAAGGGTCGATTTACAGCAAGACTAGGGTCCTAGGATCTAACAGCTACCAAAGTAGTGAAAATTCCTACTGGCTTTAAGAAAGAAAAAAAAGAGAGAGAGAGAAGTTGTACATCACACACAATAATCTGATATCTGATAAAGAATCTTCATGAAAAATTTAAGTATTTATGGGAAAATATCTTAAGCTGGGATCATGGAAAGATGAAGTCTATCCTTATTCTTTGAGGATACCAGAGGTCCAGGCAATCAAAATACAATTCTCTCCACTCTAATGAGTTTATAAAGGTCAATAAAAATTCCTTTGTAACATTCGAGTAGACAAATCCATATTGACAAATCATTTCATTTTCCAATGAAAAAATAAAATAAAATTAATTTTTAATAAATTTAATTGGTTAAAAAAAGCTCTTATGTAGATTTAATTTTGAAATGAAAGAGAGAAAAATCTAAGGCTTGGTCTCTGATAGTCTTCTTTCAGTGACTGGGAAGAATTTTGGTTCTATTCATTATCATTTTCATTATCAAGATGTACTTTTAAATACCTATCTGAGATTGGGTTCCTATCAATCCTTGCTTTTTAATCTCTGACCAGATAAAGCAAACTACAACCTTCCCTGATCCTAAATCTTCCCTACGTACTCACCATGAAGTGTCCAGCCTGCACCTGAGGAGAATGAACTGTATGTTTCACTGGGTACCCATGCAGCTGTCAAAGGAAGAACATATTGGAAGAATCAATCTGTATAAGACTCATTATTTTCTCTTCTTAACCTTTAATTGAATCCAATAATTTTGAAAAAAGGATATTAATGTACATTTAAAGCAACATTATTGAACTATTCTGCAGAACACATTAGAAAGTCCCAAAATAATGTGGGAGTTGAGGTAATGTATGTGGTCCTGATGGCTCTAATAGGGAAGGTTTGGGTTATAGCCACTTAGAAGAAGGAAGAAGAAATGAAAGGAAAATACTAGGAGAGGTTCTTCCAGCCACAGAGAGTGTGTTGTGACAGTTCTCATGTTCATACCATAGATGAGCTAAAAGAATAGGAGAGAATGAAAGCCCAGGTGTGTTATGATGGCCTTTACTCAAGAAAAGGTTCCAATAGGAATTTGAAGACCTTAGTTGAACACACAAGGGAACAAAATAGTTTGTATTTGTAAGCTGACATTCTTATTCAACTGTGAAAATTGAACTATGTCAACAGTGAATTATTAGACCCCTATGGTCACAGGCTTGTTAGCTGCTGGGTGTGTCCTTTTGATGCATTCAGAGGCAAATCTTCCCCTTAAATGGATGGCAGGAAACTCAGACAACACATATGGCTTTTGAAATAGATTTATCAACTCATTTTGTTTAGCTCCCCATCTCTGGCAAGGAAAATCCACTTCTTGGCAAACTCCCCATATGTGTTTGATAACAGGCCAATAATATGATGTAAAGTAAAATGACTATAGTGGTACATGAGTAGTATGCTCATTTATTTTTAAAACATTAGCATACATTATTTTACAAGTTAAATGTTACTTGTGTCCAGACCAAAACAAATAAGCAAAACCAAAATAAAATAAAATAAAACAAACATAAAAAACCCCTTAGCCTTCCCCTTTCTTGGTATTTCCCTGAATGCCAGTGACAGCTGCAGCTGCAGACATAGGTATGTTATTAGGTCCTTCAGAAGAGGTATAAGTCAGTGCTTTCTAGGGATTGGTCACCAGGCAGTCTGTCATAGCAACTTCCACGTGGAGTCACCCCACAGGTAAGGATGGTTTTGTACACAGCTATTTTGAGGTTGACTAAGCCAGAGAGATGTTCTTATCTTCAATATGATTCTCTGACTCTGCACCTGTGATCTTGACTTTTTTTTTTCTAGACAGAATACCACGGTCTGTGGATGATGATAGACTGGGCATTTTTGATGCCCATTTTTAATGGTTAAGCCATTAAGCCAGGAATTTAATTAACAAAGAGCAACAATTATAAAAATAAATTGGGATTAGGCCTGGACTTAGGTAAAATTATGATGAAGGAAGTTTGTTCAGTTTTTTGTTGTTTGTTTTTTTGCCCAATATTGAGTCTCCATTACTTTCTACTTTTAGGACTTTATGTCTTTATATCTTATGTGTTCAAATTCAGTTTGTAAGAAAGTATGTAATAAATTAACTTATACTAAAATATAAATGGTTGATCAAGTATAATCCTTTGAGAAAAATGGGTATTTAAAAAAAGATTTTCCATTCCATGTTTATTATCAACAGGTCAATAGAGAACATTTTGTAATGATCAGTTTCATGTGGACACTAAGAGGTTGTTGTTTGTTTGTTTGTTGTTTCCTTTTTTTGCAAGATACAGAATATCATTCTTTTCTGGTCAATATTGATTCTCTCCAAATGTAGCAACCAAGCATAACACAATTTCAGGAGATGGTGACATCATCAGCATGGTCCATCCAAATTACAAAAATGGCAATATTTAAAATCATGTAAATTATTTGACCATTTCATAAAGCTTCTTCTTACACTTCTAGGAATTTTTCAAGTGTAAAAGGACATCCAAAAAATGTGTTATAGAATTAAACTACAAAACTTACTTTGGAAGAGTAGAGAGTTATTTTTGTAAGTTTGGCTTTAAGATTTTATTTTAACTTTGTTTAAAAAATACAGTGGGGAGTGTATTGAGAGAGGTGAAGAAGAAAGAGGTTCCAGTTGATGAATTCAGCATGTCTGAAAATATTTAATAGTAATGTAAAAGGAAAACATCAAGAGCAAGAATATATTAAAATAAAATTCTTTCAGCACGATGAAGAGATGAACAATTCTTGCATCAATTGCTCCCATAGGAGAGAGGTCTTCCTGAAGAATGCTTGTTTATAGAATCCTCAATAAGATAGAGTTAGCTACCTCCAATGACTCATCTTTCACTAATGCAATACTTTCCTAAAAGCTCCTACATTCTATCATTTAGATATCCATTTTTTAGAATGTGTTCCAGGTCGACTACTCCATCCACCATTTTAAAGTCTCCTTGAAAGTCACAGAAGAATTGTGTTGCTGTTGTCTTTTAATTGATTGAAATATTCTGTCTTCTTCTAGGCATTGTCATGTTTGTTAAAGACGAGAGTCAAATCTCTACAGCTTTTGAGCACCCATTTTCATCAAAATCCACAAATGAACATGACTTTGACATTTGGATGATAAATACCAGCTTGATGGATAACCTCCTTTAGTACATCACCATTATCAGCTAAAAACATGAAAACAAAGCTACTGTGTTGATGGAGTTTCTTAAATAAATTTTTATATCCTTTCTTTAGCATAACCTTGGTTTCTTCCACAACTTTAAAAATTTTTACTTTTGGTAAAACTTGTTCAACAAGGAAACTATGTGATACCATTCTACCATAAAAGTGTACTTCTCTTCTGTGGTAAAAACAGGATCAACTTCAATAGCGTAGTATATTTAATTTAGTTGCAATAATATTTTAGACATCCGTCTGTAACCAGTTTACAGTTGTCAATAATATTATGACATAGTAGGCACCTTTTCCCTTTGTAGGAAAATCTACTTAATGTCATATCAAATAGCTGATTATCTGAAGTTCAGCAGCTTATTTTTTGATGAAGCTACAGATAATTTATTCCTTTTATAGGGTTCTTGTGACAAACTGAACTTCTTTGAAATTCTGGAGTGATTTTTACATGTCCAGAGTTTTTGTTGTTGTTATCCAGTCTTCCTTAAAGCACTCTGAGTTCTTCAGCCCTTAATTTTGTCCTAAAACAATGGCATAGGTAGCAAGCAATAACCAGAGATGCAGGCAGGGCTTAGACACAGAGATCTCAATGATCTTGGTCTTCTGTTTCATCTTCCTCTCCAGGGTGAATATGTATTCAGCCAGCACCACCTCTTCCACCAGAACATACGTGCTGGAACTATCTACAGAGTCTACTCTTGCCGTGATCACAGAGTCCAAAGATGGGATCCTCATACTCTTCCTGACCATGAAAAGAAGATGACATTTCTGAGCTTTCAAAGTGTGAGGTTTGTGTGCTCACTGTGGAGAAGCCACCAGAAACTGGTAATTTAACAAACAATAACATTTTAAATCAAATAAATACCTCTTTAATTTGAGACTGACCTAATGAGAAACTAGATTACAGAATGGAAGAACAACATTTTAGAGAAGAGGGAATGGAATGAGATGTGATCTGAGATATATCAGATTTTAGAATTTGAGAACAAGAGTGGTGACTTTAGAGAATCAGCATCCCAGCCAACAGGGAACAGAAGGACTGAAGATTATCACAGAGACTGAAATAGGAATAGGGCCCAGCATTGCTTTGGACCCTCTCATTGTTATGTCCCTGCCCCTGTCCCTCAACCCCTCAACTCTAGCCTCTCCATCACCCTCTTCCAATGGGAAGTAGAAAGGGTTGTCATAAAATTATTAGGCACAGCTACCAAAAGCCTGAGAAGAACCAGACAGAACCATGGACAAGATAAGCAAGACATCTTTGAGATTTAAGAAGAATACATACATTTTGAAGGATAAGGAATGCATAGTTAAAGAATAAAATAAAGGTCCCACATGAGGTCAGTAAGAGGTACTCTGAGGCCCAGGTGTGTGTGTGTGTGTGTGTGTGTGTGTGTGTGTGTGTGTGTGTATGTTGATAGTGAGCTTGCTGATTTTGGTAATGGAACAAGTTGGAGGCATAGGGGCCCATGGTGATCCACATAATTTTTCTGCTTGTCTAACTTAGACAGACTGGCTGATTTAAATGTGGCTTTTACTTCCGGTGGACCAGATGGATGTCAGGAAAAAACAAAAAGAAAAAAGTAATTAAGCTTCAATTTTCTGCTCCATGGCCTGATCACCTGAGTGTCAGAATGAAAATATGTCCTCGGATGTTATTAATCTTATAAATTTTTGGGCATTTAGTTGGTCAGATTTAGTATCCCCATTTCATAGATGGTTAAAGAAAAATAAGCATTACTATTTCAGATAGAGGAAACTTGGAAGCTGGATTAAGATGAGACTTCAATATTCTTGAATCCCAGCTTAGATTTCTTCAAGTTGATAAACAAAATGACAACAAAAGAATACATTAAAACATACATTTATAAATTTAGTGTAAATGCAATGAACTCAGAACTCTCTGGTGATATTCAAATAAATATGAGCATATGATGCATGTACATCAACAAATATCCTACAGCACGTGTTCACAAATAGCAAGGGCCTTAGAGACATGGCTGTGGGTTTATTTCACCGGAAATCCATCCATTATCATTCTTTTCCTGCCTCTGAACCTTTCATAAATCTATTGAAATAAACATACTGGAAGAAAAAATTCCATTACCAATGCCTGTCGTGAGTCTTGCCAAATGCATTGTCTAATACTGGATGTCACATTACAGTGTACTCCAACAAGTAGCAACATGTTTTTAAAAACAGCCTGTGAATGATTATAAATAGAACAATTCACTGCAGGGAATTTTAAAAATAAATTTACGGATAAAGATGGCAATTAGTTAACAAGATCTCCTTATTCTTGCATAAGTAAACATATGGATTTCACTGCCAGGAAACCAAAATTGTTTGTTGGGTTTTAAAGTTCCTTTCTAGATTTCACAATTGCTAAGGCTATTTTTATGGTAAGAATGATAAAGAGATGTGTGAGGACAAATAATTTTCAACTGGGGAAAGACAGAAAATGTGAAGGATTACAAGAGTTCACTCCATTATAAAATCTATTAAAAAGGCCAAGAATGGACTCGTGTAAATTATAAAGTACTTTCAAGCAAGGCCCTCTCAGTTTTTCAGTTTCTGAGATAGAAAGTACTTTGGATGGTCTGTATGCTTCATATTGATGTGATGCACGGGAGGAAAAGAATTTCTTTTTTATTCCTGGCACACATAGTATTGCAATGACAATTTAGATACAGCAAATAAATAAAGAGTTCAAAAATTGCATTTGAGTAGATAATTTCTTTTCACTGTATTTATGTGTGTTTTCTTTTTTTAAAAAATAATTACTATTTTATTTTATTTTTTTAGTCCTCACCCGAGGATATTTTTCTATTTATCTTCAGATAGAGTGGGAGGGAGGGAGAGGGAGAGAAACATTGATGTGAGAAGGACATATTGACTGGTTGCCTCCTGCACAACCCTGACCAGGGCCGGGGATGAACCGCAACCGAGGTACGTGCCCTTGGCCGGAATTGAATCCTTGACTCTTTGGTCCACAGGCCGACGCTCTAACCGCTAAGCCAAACCAGCCAGGGCTATGTGTGTTTTCTTTCTTGTCCTTGTCCATATGTACACATATTCTTTCAATAACTCAAGAAATAGTTGCTGAGCACCGATGTATGCCTGTCACTGCTACAAACATTAGGATACCATAGTGAACAAGACAAAAATGTTTAGGTACCTGTTGTTGTGTATCTTGCATTCCAGTATAATTTCGATAAACAATCAAATAAAGAAAGAAAAACATCAGACAACAAGTAGTTGTCTGATTTTACACTAAATTTATAATTATAGCATAAATTTAAGTTAGATTTCAGCTTTTTGCTATAACATTGTTCAATAAACTCCTTTGCCCACTGCTACATAATCCCCTCCACCTGTAACCAACAATTATGATTTAATTTATCTGTTCAACAATATTTATTGAGCACTAACTATATGTCAGGCATTGTCTTAGGCACTGGGGACACCGGTAAGCAAACAAAAATACTCTCATGGGAATTACTTGCATTATAGTATCCAGAATATAGGATGACAAATTAGTGTAGGTCGTTTCAGCATAGTTTATTACCAACAACTCAATTTTATGCTAACACCATGTAGAATAAATGTTAATCTACTAAGTATAGACTTTCATCCCCACTCTAACACTTTCATTCTCAATTTATAACTGATTGGTAAATATTTTCTAGCTCCTAGCCTTGTCTACTTAATACAATGTACTGGCTGGCTTAGTACATTATGGCTATGGTTTTAATAGGCTTCATAATATTTTGTTGAGTTTTATCTCATCCTATTCCACATTTTTTTTTATTATTGGACAAATTCTTCCTAAACACTCTATCACTCTCACTTATACACACAGACTTTTTGATTTTTATTAAAAAAAAAACACATTATTTTTCTACCCCGTCCCATCTTTGGTATGCCCATTCAAAAGCAAACACTGTTCTCAATGTTGTATCTATTATTCACTTATTTAGATAGTTTTTAAATTTTTATCACATATTATGCCTAAACTATATGGTGGTTGGTTGTACTTGATTTTAAATTTTATTAAAAGTATCATTCCATATATTACCATCTGACATTTACTTTTTTGACTCAAAACAAATTTATGAAGATTTATTCATGCTGTTTGTATGTGACTATCATTCACTGATTTTTCATTGCTCTATATTTTATTACATGACCATGCTACAATTTATTTATCTGTTCTCTTGGCTATGATCATTTAGATATTCATAGTTTTTGCTATTATGGATACTGTACGTATCTCCAGGATAGATGTACTAGTATTTTTTTTGCGTGTGGTGGAGTATTTACCTAGGAGGAAAATTGCTGGATTACAGGGTATGAAAATGTTCATTTTAAAAACATAATGCCAACGTGGTGGATAGTGATGGTGCAAATTTATACTTTTACCAGCAATATATAAAAACTTACATTGCTCTACACCGTCCATATAACACTTGGTAATTACAGACTTAATTGTTGCTAATTGATTAGGTATAAAATCGTTATCTGATTATAGTCTTTATTTGCATTTCCTGATTAATAGAGAGGCTGGGAATCTTTTTTTCTAGCCACTTATTTTATGATTCGTGATATGCCTGTTTGCTCATTTTCTATCGCTTTCTGCTTTTTTTCTTATTGATTTGTAGGCATTCTTTATATACCCTTGATTAAAAGTTTTGATCCTTTGTAAATTATATATTCTTAATCCTTTCTCAATTACATTTGTGACAAATTTCTCCCAGATTATAGCTTTCATGTTTTGTTTTGTTTTTAACATTCCTTAAGGTATCTTTTGATAAAAAATGTTTTCTTAACTTTACTTAATTCTATTTTTTCAAAATTTTTTTTATGATTACTGTTTTATATTTCTCCATTAAGCCCTTCCTTACTTCAGAGCCTGGAAGAAATTCACCTTTATTTTATTATGTTTTAATGCTTTGCTTTTGACATGAAGAACTTAAAGTATATGGAGTTTTATTTTTGTGTAATGTGTATGGTAGAAGTACACTGTAATGCCTTTTTTCTTATAAGTAATCAATGTTTCCAGGTCCATTTGCTGAACAGTTTCTTCTCTTCACAGTAAGTAATCTGCCATGCTACCTTTGACATACATCTACATTCCACTTATTTGTGGATCTCTCAGTGTGCTCTCTTCTGATAATGCCTTTTGCAGTCTTGTATTTATTTGGGTGTCGATTACAGATGACCCTTGAACAACGCAGGGGATATGGGCCCTGAACTCTATGTAGCTGAACATCGGCATATAACTTTTGACTCCTCGAAGACAACTGCTAATAGCCTACTGTTGATCAGAAGCCTTACTGACAACAATCGATTAACGCATATTTTGTAATATTGTATTCTTAACAAACTAACTTAGAATGTGTTATTAAGAAAATCATAAGGAAGAGAATACATTTACAGTACTATACGTATTTATTGAAAAAATTCACATATAAGTAGATCTTTGCAGTTCTAACCCATGTTCAAAGGTTATGCACAGACTAATGTTGAAAGTGTCTCATGAATCAAAAATCATGATTAATCCAAATCCGTGGACCTGATGTCCATAAAAGAGATGAAAGAAAGCAATAAGTAATGCTATAAAAAGCAATATTTTACATGTTTTTCTTTTATTTATTTCTTAAGGACAAGTTCCAAGTAGTGAATGACTGAGCCAGTGGGTACAAAAGATTTTGAGAAGTTGTAAATGCACAACTTAAATGCTTTCCAAGAGGGAACATTCACGTTCCCTGTTTGTGGCAAAGAGCCTAGCAGTTAAATTCATAGCTCTGCTCCTTCGGCAGCCAAGGTTTTCACTTCTGCCACATCCCTTGCTGTGTTGCCACAACACTGATCTTTGTCTTAAAACCACTAAGAGACAGTGTATTTCCTCTGACACCCTGTCAGCACCCACTACAGCAGACACTTCAGCTGCTAGTTGGCCAGATTCAAAGTAACAAATCATTTCTGTGCCTCACACTGGGCTCCCTCTTTCATTTTTATTAGTGATATGTATATTCTGCTAGGATGCTCCTTCCCTGGATATACTCAAAGAGTGCACGTTCATCTCCGTTACTTACAGCTTTACTCAGATGTCACCTTAAATTTAAGGTCTTGGGGAGGGGGGTGAGAGAGATAAACCAAAGAGCTTATATGCACATATGCATAACCAATAGACACAGACACATATTTGGGGAAAGCAGGAGGGGGATGGGAGCGGGGAGGAGGGGATCAATGGAAAATGAGGAGGAGGGGAAAATGAGGGGACATCTGTAATACTTTCAACAATAAAAGTAAATAAATAAATAAAAGTCCTTACTCTGTTTAAAATGGCAACCTACTCTCACCCTTTATTCTCACGGTCTCCTTTTGCTGCTTTATTTTTTCTATCTCGCTCATCACCATTTGTCTGTCTTTCCTCCACTAGAATCTTGAACCTAGATCTGTTTATTCACAGATGTCTGCCCAGCTCCATCATCAATGCTTTAAACACAGTAGATGCTTTGTAACTATTTGTTAATATCATCATGAGTGAAGCACATAGGTGTTACTCAATAAATGTGTTGGATGAATGAATGAGGCCCAGAGGACTAAAAGAGACTCATCGTGATACTCATAGTTTTTGGTATCTTTCCCACTGGAGGCCCAGGAGTAGTTGAAGCCTGGGGTAGTCACATTGGAATTGCTAGTTGTAGGACAAAATTTCCAGAATCTAACTTTTTAATAAAGCTGTAATTTAACTTTGCTTTGATCTGCTGAATTTTTAATCTATGTGACTTTGGGGAAATCTGAAAATTGAAAATATGCTTCCCTATGCAGGAACAGTAGCTGGTATAGTGAGCAAAAGTTCTGCAGCTTATGTTTAATGCCAACTTGTCATGACTTATTTTCTTTTTCTGTTCTTGTAACCAACTCAGATCACCGGGAGCACTGTCAAGATTACTTAACTATTCCCTTAAAATCCCATGACAAGTAAAAGGTACAGTATAATAACAAATCACCCACCCGTATTTTTAAGATTAGAGTGATTGTCATATCAATAGGTAGTAACCAGATTACAAATTAGAACAAGTAACTCAAACCCAAAATAGCAACATCAAATGAGGAAATAGAGCCTTTTGCCCAAACCTCAACATTATGGTGTCTGTGGTAAAACTTGTGAGCCTGCTGTCTCCTCTGAATCATTTCAGGAAACCTTGCTATACTCACCTTGAGGCGTGTTGCTTGCAGTCAGTGTGCTCACATCTACAGGGGCTGCTGAAGGTGTAGCTGGATGTCCTATTCAGAAAACAGATTTTCCAAATTGTCATAGGTATTTACATCCACGTGTTTAGCTCTGCCACTGCGATTAACAAGGGTGGCGTGCAAAGCATGGAATATTAGAGCTGGAAAGAATCTTAGTGAATACATAGTATTCACTTCACTTTATAGGTTAGGAAACTGAGTCCAACAGGTACATGCTATTGTTACTTACCGAATATTCAACATCATTTATTTAATACTAACCCAGTTCTCCTAACGCCAAGTGCATTACATTCATGCTTTCAAAATATGTTGTTACCACGTCCACTGTGCGCCAGACTCTGGTGTACGTGCAAATAACAATGGAGACAAGGCTCGCACCTTCGCGGAGCTTATCTTACCATGACTCTTCACAACTGTGTACAATATCTTAACACACTGAATAGGTTTTGTATTTACATAGATTCCTAGCTTGCTGAGTCATCCCTATCTTTATAATCCATCATTTCTCATTCTCTTCCTCCCTCCCTTCCCCCTAAAATAAAAGATTAGTTCTTATTCATTTGAAAATATCTCTGCAGCCCGGCTGGTGTGGCTCAGTGGTTGAGCATTGACCATGCACCAAGAGGTCTCTGGTTTGATTCCCGGTCAGGGCACATGCCCAGGTTGTGGGCCCAATCCCCAGTGGGGGGCGTGCAGGAGGTGGCCAATCGATGTTCTCTCTCATCGATGTTTCTATCTCCCTTTCTCTCTCTCTAAAATCCATAAAATAAAATGAAAATTAAAAAAAAAAGAAAAGAAAATATCTCTGCAGATGAAGCAATTTAGATTAAAGAAGAAAAGTACCTAACCACACTCCATTGAAAACATATTATGTTTCTTGGAAGGACAAATTTTCAGTGTATTTTATTTGTGTGGATTTCTCCTTTGTTCCAAAATATATTTTGGGTGGCTTACATAAATATGCAATGCAAGGAGATGAAAGAAGTGGAGAGAAAGGAAAAATAAGGGCAAGACAAATATAGTTAGAAAAAGTATGTTGAGTCCCTTTGAAACCTGAGGGGATAGTACACAAAATGCATTTCTTGATATTATGTACTCTTAGGAGCTGTGCACCCCACATTTGGTCAGACCTTTCTAGTAACAATGCTAAGAAATAAAGAATATATGTAACACCACTGATGGACATAATAAGATAAAAAACAGTTAGTTTCAGGAGAAACACAGCTATTCCTTTTACTGTGATTAAAAATAAAGATTTCTCCTGGTTTTCTAAAAAAAAGAGTACTGTATAATTTATACAAGATTCTCAATAATATCCTTACATTCTGACAGTCAGCATGCTCATTCACCCTCTATCTTTAGATAGCAGTGAATGGCATCCCCACTCCCCAGGTACCTCAGTAAGGGTGTGCCTTAAATAGAAAACATGAGTAAGCAAATCTCTGAAAAATATATGTAGGATAAATAAATAAATTGGCATTGTGGTTCATGCATCTACAAGGAGTTCACAGGTAGAGATGATCAACCACAATCGCTTTGCCATGCAGCCTACCAGTGAACACCAGCGATATACTACACCCCAGCTCTGTGAACACAGTCATATGGAGAGATGTGATAGAAGCTGCCTCGGATCATGCTGTATGAGGAACTAAAATGGGCAGCCAGCATTAGGATGGCCATGAAAAGTGTTTTAAAGACCGGATATGAATAACTTTATTTATCCAACAAATACGAGTGCATAGTGTGTACTGGAATAAGGGATGAAGTGAAGAGAAAAATAAATGTTGCCTCTGCCCTCATGGAACACAGTTTAGTGAGAATAAAGGTCAGTGTGGCAGACTACTGGCGGATCACTGAAGCCAGTCCTCTTCTTTGTGGCGGAGATACAGTGAAGTACAATTCCTAGTCTCCTGTGTGGTTAGGTGTGGTCATGTATTGAGTCCTAGCCAATGGATTGTGAGTGGGAGTGAATTGTCATTTCAAGGCCTGACCTAGAAAGCCTCCCATACATGCTCCTCCACGATCTTTCCTCACGTGCTATCCAGATCTTATGATGCAAGGAGACTTAAAAGCTGCCACTTAAAGGTGACAGAGCTGCCAGCAGCCTGGGTTCTGGAATGACTGTGGAACAGAGCACCCAACCACTAGCTTGGCCTTTCACTGGCTCTTTTCTTAATAGTAAAGGGACTTATATCACTTCCAGTATAAATGAACAAAACATTTTGGAATTTGTTGTTACTGTCGCTTGTTTCCCTTCTCTTGCAAACAGTAAAAACCTAATTGCAGTTCATGGTGATAGCCCCATCTGTGGTAGAGAAAAGACGGTGTACCTTGGGATTCCCAGGAGGGAATCATAACCAAGAAATAGGAGCTCAAGGAAGGCTTTTGGGAAGTAGTGACATAGCAACTAGGCCTGAAGGGTGACAGAAATTAGTAAGACAAGTTGGGAGTTGGGGGAAGAAAGAGGAGAAGCAAGGAGAAGAATGCTCCATGCAGTGGGAACAGAAAAGGTAGGAGAGCATGGAGGTTAGTTCAAAATGTTGGAGGTGCTGACTTCCGGTCAAGATGGCGGCGTAGGTAAACGCAGTATCGCGTCCTTCCACAACCACATCAAAGTTACAACTAAACTACAGAACAACCATCATTCAAAACCGCCTGAAATCAAGCTGAATGGAAGTCCTACAACTACGAAATTAAAGAAGAAGCCACATCGAGACTGGTAGGAGGGGCGGAGGCGCGACAGGCTGGTCCCACACCCACGTGTGGCGGATAAAAATTGAGATACCTCGGCTGGGAAGGTCCTCCCAGAGGGCTGAGTGGTCCCCGTCCCACACCAGGTGCCCAGCTCAGGGTCCCAGTGCCAGGAAGAGAATCCCCATAACTTCTGGCTGGAAAAACCAGCAGGAACTGAGGCTGAGGCGGCTGGAGCCCCCGGCAGCTCCTCTTAAAGGACCCGCGCACGGACTCACTCGGACTCACACCCTCCAGGCTCCAGCGTGGGGGAGGGAGCCAGAAAGGCACCAGAATCATATGGGGAAGAACTGAGCTGTTTGGCATTGGAGCAAGGGCTGGAGAGGTAGCTTTCTCCTGGACAGACGTGCTATCAGAGGCTTTTGTTCCTTTGGTGAGCCCTGCCTGAGCCGGCAGACGCCGCCATATCTGAGACTCCAGCTACCTGGCTCACACTGTTGGCCCCACCCTGGTGATTCCCTGAGGCCCCGCCCCACCCAACTTCCAGGCCCACCCAAGCTGTTGCCAGTTGCTTCACCATAGGATTGGCCTGTCTTGGATCCTGCTTCAGCTTTTCCTAAAATCATTCAAACAAGCAGCATCTGGTCTCAGCTAGCCCTATACCTCTCGCTAAGTAATACATAGAAACAAACACAGGGAGGCAGCTAAAATGAGGAGACAAAGAAACAGGTCCCAAATGAAAGAACAGAACAAAACTCCAGGAAAAGAACTAAGTGAAATGGAGTTAAGCAACCTAACAGATGCTGAGTTCAAAATACTGCTTATAAGGATGCTCAATGGACTTAGTGAGAACCTCAGTGAACTTAGAGAGGGCCTCAAGAGCATAAAAAAGGACCAGTCAGAAATGAAGGAGGAACTAACTGAAATAAAGAATAGTTTACACAAATTCAATAGTAGAGTAGGTAAATCCAAGAAGCAAACCATCGATTTGGAATATAAGGAAGCAAAAAACACCCAATCAGAACAGCAAAAAGAAAAAAGAATCCAAAGAAATGAGGATAGTGTAAGGAGCCTCTGGGACAACTTCAAGCGTGCCAACATTCGCATCTTGGGGGTGCCAGAAGGAGAAGAGAGAGAACAAGAAATTGAAAACCTATTTGAAACAATAATGGCAGAAAACTTCCCTAACTTGGTGAAGGAAACAGACATACAAGTCCAGGAAGCACAGAGAGTCCCAAACAAGATGAACCCCAAGAGGCCCACACCAAGACACATCATCATCAAAATGCAAAAGGTTCAAGACAAAGAGAGAATCTTAAAAGCAGCAAGAGAAAAGCAGTTTGTTACCTACAAGGGAGTTCCCATAAGACTGTCAGCAGATTTCTCAAAAGAAACTTTGCAGGCCAGAAGGGAGTGGCAAGAAATATTCACAGTGATGAAAAGCAAGAACCTACAACCAAGATTACTCTATCCTGCAAAGCTGTCATTTAGAATCGATGGCCATATAAAGAGTTTCCCAGACAAGGAAAAGCTAAAGGAGTTCATCACCACCAAACCATTATTATATGAAATGTTGAAGGGTCTTCTTCAAGAAAAAGATAAAAAAATATGAACAAACAAAATGGCAATAAATACATATCTATCAACAATTGAATCTACAAACAAAATGAACAAGAAGAACAGAAACATTCTCATAGATACAGAGAACTTTTGTTGGGTACCAGATGGGTAGGGACTGGGGGGAGGGGTGAAAAAGGTGAAGGGATTAAGAAGTATAAATTGCTTGTTAGACTGACAAACCTCAAAGGGAAGGGGGGCTGGGAGGTGGGAAGAAATAAACCAAAGAACTTATATGTATATATGCATAACTAATGGACACAGACAACAGTGTGGGGAAAAGCAGGAGGGGGGGGAAATGGGGAGGAGGGGGCAATGGGGGAAAAATGAGGAACATCTGTAATACATTCAACAATAAAATTAAAAAAACAAACAACAACAACAAAAAAAAAAAAAAAAAAAAAAACAGAAAAACAAAAAAACAAAATGTTGGAGGTGCTTTGTGCACAGTAAAGAGAAGCAGGTGAAGGAAGAAGGAGCTACATCTCATAGGCCCCATGGAAGAAATGACATTCAAGTGGAACCTACAAAATGCTCTAACCTAAGGGTAAGTTAGTGGTGGCCTGAACTATATAGTGAAGGCTGTGGGGATGAAGAGAAGTGGATGGGGTCAGAATGTGGACTCAACAAGGCTTGGTTAATGATTGGATATAGGAAAGAAAGAAGAGAGGGAAGCCGAAGGAACTCCCAGATTTCTGTCCTAGGGGAGCTTTTTGGTTCATGCTATTATTAATTGAGAAAATAAACAAGGACGAAGAAGTTTTGCAAGTGATCAGAGGCAAGAAGATGAATTGAATGTTGGACAAATTTATTTTGAGTACATATGAGACACTGCATTCCAGCAGAGGGTTGCCCATGTGAGTTTGAATCTTAACTGTGAAACTGAGATGCAAATAGACATTTGTGAGACACCAACACATAGACAATAATTGGAGTAGCTGTGAGTACCAGATAGGGTGTGTCCAGGGAGAAAAGTGGGCCTAAGAGGGAACAATGAAGAATCCTTTCATATAATGGACTGACTGGCAGAAGAAAAGAAGACTGAAAAGGAGGAGTCAGAGAGGCAGGAAGAAAGTGTATGGTGATAGAGAAGCCAAGGTGACTGAGGGTTTCCAGAAGCAGGGCAAATAGTACAAGTCAGCAAACATTTGTCAGTGAACAATCTGTGCCTGTTGCTGGGTCAGTGGTGTCAAATACTGCCAAGGAGACAGATTTCCATATAGCTCTCAACTGCTGGGAAGCCTCTGCATTAGACCCATCAACCTGTATACAAAGTCTGGGAGACAGATTGCAAAGCACTTGAAGACTTGCAAAAGCATCGTAGATTATCTATTAAAAGCTGGAATTCCAGAGCAAGACTCCCTGGGTTGAAAGTCCTGGCTTAGTTCTAAGTTAGATGTATGATCTTGGGAAAGTCTATTGCCTTTTTTTCCTCTCTTCCTCCAATTCCTCACTTGTAAAATAGTACTTTTCTGGTAGGGTGATTGTAAAGATTGAGAGTCATTCCTATCAAGCTCTTAGAAGAGTGCCTGGCATGAGGCAAGTGATGAAAAGTATCTCAGAAGCTATAAAATAGGGCATCTGCAGGTTAGTTCAGGTGCTGAAAACACAAACACATCCTACCAACAGGAAACTTGAATCTCCTGATGAGTTTTACAGTTGCATCATTTCCCTTGGTCTTTCTAGGAGGCTATTCAAGGTAACTAATCTCTCCTTCCCCCGGCTGACCTAAGTCAAGAACTACATCCCAAAAGGCTGCATCAGAAAGGGGTAACTGGCAGGGGTGAAGAGAGTAGGAGCTTTCTGGGGCACTAGCTTTGTGATGGGAAGTAATTTCTACTGGCCGTCACCTACATCTCCTCTTTCACTTCACCGAGCCATGAGTAGTTCCGATTCTTATATAGTCATTGTAACTTCTAGCTCACCACCTCCTACCACCCATCAAAGAGGAGGACCCAGGCAGTCTCTGTATCAAGAGCAGCTATGCTTCTCCTTTGTAACTGATGGGTAATAATTTTATGAACCCATGGATCACAGAGTCAATTTGAACTTTATTTCTCTGATTGAGATGGATTTATCTTTGTCCCTCTATAGTAATTTCTTCAGCTACCTATTTTTAAAATTTTGTATTGTTATGTACTTTTAAAGTTATTGCATATCTTTTTGGAACAAAGAAAGGTTAAAAAAAATGCATAGAAGAAAGCAATAACTAGCCGTAAATAATCATTAGATACTGTGACTTACGGAGAGATATGCTGTGCTCCTCCTAATTAATAGAGGACGGATGAGAGAGGGAGAGGAAAGAGGACAAAGGAGACTCTATTCATGTTTTGAACAATTATCGGAAGGATGAAGAAAATGATCCCTTTACTCTGAGACCCCATTCCTCATGTGAGGCTTTCACTGAGAGTCTGTAGTCTCTTATCTCCCCTCCCAAGGACCAGCATCATTCATTCATTCATTCATTCATTCATTCATTCATTCATTCATTCATTCACTCTTCCTCCCTCTCCTCCTCCCTATCTCTTATTCTGAGGACTGACCTCCACAGAATTCACTGAGTGACTTAGTAAGTGAAAACAGAAAGCAATTGTTTTAACAGTGGTGATGGAGTAATGGCTATAATAATGACAAAAAGAACTAGGAAATAATCATGAGAGAACATTGCATTTATTTGTAAGCTACATTACTCTTACCTAGAAATCTCAGACTACTAAACAATGGCCAGCCACCTTTTAAAATGCCTCTTACTTAAAGCAACAGACACTTTCCCTAGAAAGTCCAATTGCCCACACTGGGTGGCACTGATTAGTTCCATATGATTTAATTCTGCAGGATCACTGGAACCCTGATGGAGTATGATAACTTGACTGGGAATTTCATTTGTATTAAAATGACTGGTTAAGTGTTCTTTTCTGGAGGTCAGAAAATAATGTGACAAATATCCTTGCTAACTGGGGGTTTACTGTAGAAGAAGGAGAATTCATCGATTCCATGTAACGTGTTGTTTGTCCACCATGTGGGAGGAGGAACAGTGCATGCTGCCTTGGTCTTCATATTACTGTCTCTCTTGCCCGGCCTAGATTTCAGTGCTGTTCTATGCTTCCTCTCACCAGCAGGCCTGTGCGGTTTGTGGAGGGCTGAATAGTGCCAATAAGCTTCTGGGAACAAAAGGATCAATGACACTCTGTCACTATCCTGAGAAAGCCAAAGGTCATTTCAGTCTTAATCAGTCTCCAGCTGAATTTTGTTTTTGGATCTTGTCCTGAGGGTCTGAACCAGGTTGCACAGGTCATTGAAAGAGTGATCCCTTTACTATGGGACCTTGCTCATCACGTAGAAGCAGAGCTGAATCATTCAGAGAACTATCTAGTTTCCTAGGTGCGTTAAATCCCACTCCCTTTGGCTTTACACCATGGTTTAAGGTTAAGGCCCCTTGGCCTTATATGAGCTGACCTCTAACAACATACACATTGTTACCTCTTGTTACTCACTGCATACATTCTTTGACTTATTCAACCAGCAATTGGGAGAGT
Organism: Tadarida brasiliensis; assembly: GCA_030848825.1. Lineage (NCBI taxonomy): Eukaryota > Metazoa > Chordata > Mammalia > Chiroptera > Molossidae > Tadarida > Tadarida brasiliensis. The sequence goes on from CM061260.1 coordinate 71,066,682, forward strand.
CTACCTTCCAAGCATTGTGCTTTGCACGAGGGCATCAGCTCCTCAGGAGTTCAAGTTCACGGAGAATATGGACAGAAACCAGAGAATCAACAAATCAATCCAAATATGAGAACACATGAAAGGGGGAAGGCTGAGTCAGAGTTCCAGAAAAGCTTCCCTGCGGAATTAGCAGAAGAATTGGGGCAGGAGAGGGGGGTTGTGAGAGTTTCCAGGCAGAGGACACAGCAAGTCAAAGGCCCTGCGGGCGGTCTCACATGCATGGGTTGGTACCTTCCCGTTCCTGGCTGGGCCTTTGCAGGTCCTCAGGAAGTGTTTGCTCTGTGTGAGGTTGTGGGCACTACATGTCCCAGTGCACACCACAGCCTCAGAAGGACAGTGATCTAACGGTGGCACACTGGTAGCTGCAGCACTGTCCATTCCTCAGTGTTTTCTTGTTTCGTTTTTGTTTTTAAAAGAAATCCCTCCCTAGATCCTGACTTATGTCCTCTAATGTAATTCTAAGAGGACATATCTGACTGTCTCTTGACATCAAGTAAATCATTTAAAAAATTGTATTAAAAATTGTATTAGTATTTCTCCTAGCCAACTCTTTAAAAGGCCCGTGTTGATTAAGATGAAAAGCGATAATCATGGAAGACGGAGAACAGATATTATAAAAAAAAAAAAAGTGCCACTGAAGAAGAATTTCAGAAGCAAAATCTGAAGCTATAATGGAAGAAACTAGTGATGAGGTAGAGACTTAACAATTTACATAAATTTAAAATGTTAACCAATTTATACAAAGAGAGTAGTCATTTATATATAATGGCAACACAGTAACATTCTCATAAAAATAAAAAGTCAGAAAATATACTTTTGTTGAAAAAATTACCTAATTAAATATTCCCATCAAAATAAAACCCTCAGGTGTGGAACGATCATAAAGAGACCAGCAGTAAATACTGAAATAGGTAAAAATAAATTCATACTGATCACATATTTCAGTATCAAGGTTAAGTTTATTCTTCAACATTCAATAGTTGATTCTATGCTATAACTTTGTATACATGTGCCAAACCCAGTGATAGAGAGTTGTTTGCTGGTTCTTTCTTCTTCAGTTTGAATGTTTATTGTTATTAAATCTTGCTAGTGTCCAGAAATACATTATAATAAGTCATTTCCAGGAAAGGAGTTTAGAAGAAAATACTTAGTACAAAATACCCTGTTTATATTATTTTATAAACTACCATGAGGTTAGATGAGAAAGCTTAAAACCTTCCTAGCCCACTTTTATTTCTACGCTCTAAAACATTTCTCACTAAAATAAAAAATTACCCCTTCATATTATCACTAGAAATCCAATTAAGTCAAAAGACATCTCTAGTCAGTTCTGAGTTGAATAGAGAAGACAGAAACATGTTCCATAGGAGCTACTTCCACCTGGCTCCTCGTGACGTCATAAAGCAGAACCAACTCTCTTAACCCAGACTCCTGCCATCTTCCCAGTAACTGTCCCTTTCATTGCTGGAGAAGGAAAGGAAGGAAAAAACATGGTGGGGTAATCGGGAGAAATATTGAAATATTTTCCAAACAATTTAAATTTTAAAGATCATTTATTATGAACCTACTATGTGCTGAATAAAAAAGACAGGTGAGCAGGTGTGATGTAAGGTAAGTGGAGGATAAAGAATAAAATGGTAATAGACATAAAAGAAATATTGATTTGGTCATTATTTCCTCCTCCAAGGAATTTAAAAGATGCAAGTAAAGGCCTTGATTTTGAAATAAAATGTGTTCGCTGGGCTCTTCTTTCAGCCACGGCATGCCTTCTCAGGTGGGTCTTTGCTCTATAGTTGCTCTTTACGCATTTTCACATGTGATGCTCACAGTAACCACAGGAACTAGATAATATTATTCCTGTTTTTAAGATAAGTAAGGAGTATTAGAGAGGCAAATTGATTCACCTCGGGTTACAGAGCCAGCAGGTGGTAGAGACAAAAATTGAACCCAAGCCTGTCCGACACCAAAGACTGTATTCGTCCCACTCTGGCAGCCCTATGGAGTATTGTTAACCTCACTATAATGTGTATCATCAAAACCAGGGCTTAGCCATGAAAGTGCTTAGTCATGGTCCCAAGTACACAACCACCCATAACAGAAGGCCTTTTATAGCCTCTGCCTCTGTCTCCCTCCCACCATCACCTCTCAGCTTCCTGTTATAAGACTACCCAACCTTGAAGCTCTGAGCAGGGGCTTTTTTTTTTGGGGGGGGGCGTTTCTGCTTGCCCTGAAACCCTTCTTTTGTTAATATCTTCCTCCTCTGTACTTTAAAAAATATCCTTTATTCTGCCCCCCACCTAAATTTATTGAGTTCTCAATATGTACTGATAATCATGAGTTATCACTGATCTAGGTGATAGAAATACATCAGTAGACAAATCAGACACACACATGTAGGATTTATTTTCTTCTGGGGAGAAACCAAACAAGTAAATTATACAGGATGTTAAAAGATGCCCATGCTGGATAAAAAAGCTGTGGTTTTTTACACAATGGAATAATATGCTGCTGTAAAAAATAAGGACCTCTTACCCTTTGAGACAGCATGGAGGGACTTGGAGAGTATTATGTAAAGCAGAATAAGCCAGAGAAAGACAAGTATCATCTGATCTCACTTATGTGTGGAATCTAATGAACAAAATAAACTGACAAACAAAATAGATCCAGAGACATGGAAGTAGGGAACAGACTGACGAATCTCAGAGGAAAGGGGGGTTTGGGAAGAGATTGACCAAAGAACTTACATGCATATATGCATAACCCATGGATACACACAATAGTTTAGTGAAGGCCTGAGCAGGGGGAGGAGGGGATGGGGTGGAGGGGGTTAATGAGTGAAAAACGGAGGACATATATAACTTTCAACAATAAAGATACATTTTTAAAAAGATACGATGGAAAGGGGTCGGGAAGTGAGATAGAGGGGGCTTCAACTTAAAATAAAATTGTCATGGAAACTCACGTCAAGAACATGACATCTGAACAATGATTGGGAGAAGATGAGATATGGGTCATGTGGACTTGTGAGGGAAGAATTGTCCAGGCAGAGGGAATCAGTAAAAAAGGCCCTATGGTGGGAGCAACCTTAGCATGTTGGAGAAACAGCAAGGAGGCCAATTTGGGTGCAGTGAAGTGAGCGAGGGGGAGAGTAGCATAGTGGAGATACAATGTATTAATTGGATATAACATGTGGCCTTTCAGGCTAACTTTGTAGATATCTACCCTTCCTCATGGCCCACTTCCCTTCTCTACTCATGTGACCAAGATCCTGGTGGTTTTTATTTACATCAGAATCTGTCTCAAGTAGAAACAGACACATTATTCTAGGGCTACATTATTTGTCTTTATTAAAACACGCATGCATAACTGAGACAAAGACAGACTGGTTAATTAATCAACCACTCGATTTCCTACTTTAGGTTCCTACCATGTCCCAAAGGGATATAAGGGACTAACAGTAAAATGCAACATTTGACCTCTACTATAAACCAGGTACTGTATTAGGTGATTTGCATGTCTAGTCTCTTCTGTTGATTTTAATAACCCATTGAGGAAGGAACTACCCATATTGACATTCTTCCTTTTCTTCTTTCTCTTGTCTTCCCCATTTTATTCCAATGACCTCATTTTTAAGCCACACTTTTAGAACTCTATTAATTATTTGCTAATTCATCATACTGTTGCCAAGAACTTCAGCTTTCTGTGGATATCTCAGTGGGTAAACCATCACCTCATCGTGTTTGCTTCACTTTACTGAATTCGTTTTATTCTATTTACTAGTTTTTATTTTATTTTAAATAAAATTGTATATATTTGGGTATACAACATGACAATTTGATATACATATACATAGGGAAATGATTACAGTGAGCTAATTACCATATCATCTCTCCTCACAGTTATCATTTATTTGTGTGATGAGTGCACCTAAAATCTACTCTCTTAGCAAATTTCCAATATTTAATACAATATTATTAACTGTAATTATACTGTACATTAGATTTCTGGACTTATTAATTTTATGGAACTCCAACTTTGTAACCTTTGACCAACAGCTCCCCATTTCTCCACCTCCTTGCCCCTGGTATCCATTCCACTCTGCTTCCATGAATTTGACTTTTTTTGGATCCCACATATGAGTGAGATCAGGCACTTTTTTCTTTCTGTGTCTGGCTTATTTCATTCAGCATATGTGCTCCAAGTGTATCCATGTTGTTGCAAATGTCAGAATTTCCTTTTTTAAGGATGAATAATATTCTAATACACAATCTCTTTATCCATTTATCCATCCATGGACACAGATCTTGTCCATATCTTGGCTATTGTGAATAATGCTGCAGTGAACATCAGAGCATGTATATGTCTTAGAGATGACTGATCTCATTACTTGTACATGTACCCAGAAGAGAGATTGCTGGATCTGATGTAGTTTTATTTTTAGTTTTCTGAGAAACATCAAAACCTATTCTCCATTATGTACCAGTTCTGTGGCTGTACCAATTTACCTTCCCACCAATAGTGTACAAGGATGCTCTTTTCTCCACCTTTTCACCAACAACTTGTTATATTTTATTTTTTTGGTAATAGCCATTCTAGCAGGTGTGAGGTGATATCTCATTGTGGTTTCGATTTATGTTTCCCTGATGATTAGTGATTTTTGAACACCTTTCTGTATACCTGTTGGCTATTCATATGTCTTCTTTGGAAAAATGTCTATTCATGTTCTTTGTCCCCATTTTAATAAGCTGTTTCTTATTTTGCTATTGAGTTCCTTATATCTTTTGAATATTAATCCATTATCAGATATATGACTTGCAAAGGTTGCCTCCCAATCCATAGGTTGCCTTACATTTTGTTGATTGTTTTCTTTGTTATACAGAAGTATTTTTACTTTGACACAGTATACTTTTTAACTTTTCCTTTTGTTGCCTGAGGTTTTGGTGTCATATCTAAAAAATCATTGCCTAGGCCAATGTCAAGGAAACTTTCCCCTATACTTTCTTCTAGGAGTTTTACAGTTCCAGGTCTTATGTTTAAGTCGTTAATCTATTTTCAAGGGTTTTTTTGTGTATGGTATAAGTTAAGGGTGCAATTTCATTCTTTGGCATGTGAATATCCAGTTTTCCAGGAACCATTTAGTGAAGAGACCATTCTTTCCCATTGTACACTCTTGGCACCCGTGTTGAAAACTAGTTGACCACATATGCTAGAGTTTATTTCTGGTTTCTTTACTGCACTCCATTGGTCTGTGTGTGTGTTTGGCCAGCACCACACAGTTTTGATTGTTATGGCTTGGAATCTTGTAGTATAGTGAGAAATTAGGAAGTGGGATGCCTCCAACACTTCCTCTCAGAGCTCCTGGCCTGTGTGTCCTGGAGGTTGGGACCAGGAGACCAATGTCTGACTCAGGTTGAAAAGGCTATGTTGGGAGCCCATGCTTGGCTAGCAGTGCTAAATGGGCACAGAGAAGAGAGATGTGACCATCCTGAGGAAAAGGAGCACTTTTCCTAAATAGGAGGCCAAGGTGCTTATTTTCCCAGACAAAACTGCAAAAACTTCTCATCCAGAAAGAATACCTAAGAGAAACAAAGAAACCTTCCAGTGGGATAGGCCTCCAGAAGCTCAAGGGCTGCAGGAAGGGAAGAAGCAGAAAACTGGAGGAGAGGCATGACCTGCACCAAAGGGACAGTAGTCACAGGCCAGTCACAGATTTCTGAGAGATATGCCCAAGTGCCCCATGAGGTCGAGATGACCATTTTTATTCTCCCCATCCAGAAGTCACCTAAATTAGATTATAGAATTTGACAAGGTAGTATGACAAGGAAGGCCTTTCCCCATCTACCTCTCCCCATTTTTCTCTACCTTGTGATCCCTCCAAATGGGTTCAAGCCAATGACGAGCAGTGGAGAAGAGGAAGAAGCCAGGAAACCACCAAGACATCTCCCATAGCTCTCCTCCACCCCCACAGACATAAAGCATACAGCCTCACCTCCCAGGCTTCCACAGCTGGCCCAGACTCAGGCTTGGGAAGCGAGGAGGGGGAGAAGTTCTGGACTGAATTAACTTTTGCAAGTTTTGACATTATATTTGACAAGACTTTTTAATTATTGACAGGGTTCTGGTCTTGTGACTGAAAGGGACCAGACAAAGGAGTCTGCCTGAAATGTCTTTTAGAAGCCAGGAAGAAATTATTCAATAGAACTCATTTGGTCAGGGAATGATGGAAAAAAGAAAATTAGTTTTTGCTAACCTACCCAGACCAGCTTATTTATTAACTACAAAGGTAAAAGTTATTTATAAATTCAGGCTATTACTGCTTGAGTGATCTGATTAGTCAAACTCAATTATCCAAGACTTTGCATTATTCCTATGTAAAATTGAACCTGAAAATGTAACTTACTTTCTCAAATAGTAATATTTTCACTGGGCCTTCCACTCCATTAACAGAATCTATTGGCATAGCAATCTCATTTCCTCAACAAATGTGTAATTGTACTCCATCTATTACAGCACCTACATCAGTTACTTCACCTGCAGCACAAGGGGCCTTTAAACTCATACCAACATCTACTGGAGAATGTCACTTAAAAGAGGCTATCAACTACATCTCAACACACTTGCTTCAGCCTGATCAACCCCCGACATCAGGATGAGGTGGGTATCGACCTTCAGGCCGGCATAAAGGAGCTATGAGGTGTGAGATCCTAATCTCTGCACAAAGCTCTGATTTTGTGTTGGAGGCAGATTATTTGGGGAAACGAATGACTAACGACAGTGTGCATTGCTGGATTACTGGCCTAGAAAGGGTTTGCGGGACTCTCTTGATGGAAGATGATAGAAAGCAGAACAGAGCTCATCTCACATCAGGTGATGCATTTGTAGACACTCAGTAATTATGAAATGAACTGAAAAAAATTAGGTCGTCCAATAACTTTTTCCCAGAGGCATCTTACTCCAAGGGAGAAAAACGGAATAAACAAATATCCAAAGTAAACCAGCTATCAAGAAAGCTACCCTTGACTTCCGGTGACAGGTATCGGGGAGGGGAAGAGAAAGTCTTTAACAACCTATAATATGTGCCCCAGGGGAAATGTGGTGAGAAAGGTATAATGACCAATATTTCCTAGAATTCAAGGGAGAGCACTGAAGTTTTGCATGGATTCTGCACATGTCTCTGGACAATAAGAATGATAATAATGTTGGGAGGAGATAGGATAATGAAACGAGGAGGGTCTTTTTCTCTGATTTATTTCCATCTGAGGAGGTTAGCCTCAGTCCTAGAGGCTGCATTTTTCAGAAAACACTGGTCCAGAGAATGGAAAGATTAAGAGAGGCACAGCTGTCATGCAGACCTTTACAGAGCAGCTCTATCAGTTTCACACCAGAAGGGATTCATTCAGCATCTAAAGACATTTGTTGAGCACCCATCACGTACGCTCAGAGGCAATAGGACTCAGTCTCTGAGGTCTGACTGTCTGGGTTCCATCCTGGCTCCTTCACTTTCTGTATGACTTTGGGTAAGTTTTTAACCTCTGTGCCTCAGTATCTTCATCTACAAAATGGTGATAATAACAGTACCTGTATTAGTGTGGTTGGGAGGATTCAATGAGGTTATACATTTACTAGTTTGGAATGTTACCAGACACATTAGAGGCACTCAGATAGTAACAAATACTGCTAGTATTGTTGCTTGGCATTATTAATGCAATCATGGCCGTTGGTAAAACACTTTAGGTAGTTACTAGGAAAAAAACTGGAAGGCCTTTGTATGACAGTCTTCTAATAACCTTTTATTTATCCCCCATGTTTAGGCAGATAAGCCTGCTGAGTCTCCGGCTGCAGTATTCTCCATTTCTACATACGCCCATTCTAGTGGACCACTATCACTTTAAATCACCTAACAGCTACTTCATTTGGTCTTCCTGCTCCCTGTTCTTGCTGCTACTACCTACCGTACACATAGCTTCTGTTTTACTCACATTATTCACATACTCAAAAGCCACAGTGCTGTTTGGTGGCATCCAGATCACAGCCCAAACCCATAGTTCATGGACTAAATTCAACCCCCCCCCCCCCGGTTCCACCTCACCTGAGCAAACTACAGCCACCGCCCAACCAGCACTGCGAGCACCCATCCTGCTTGTCTTCTTATGCTCTGCACTCATTTTATTTTGTTTTCGATCAAAACAATTCTCTGAATATTTGTCTCCTCGTTCTTCCATTTGGGGCTATATTTCCTTCCAGATCAATGGTTACTCAAGGTGTCCAGGAGCAGAAATATGCAGACTGCAGGGACCAGCTAAGTTTTCAGAGAGGGCTTAATGTTAAATCAATGCCATCAGGGCCAGGGGTTGTGCACAGCCATAAAAATAGGAGGGTCTGTGGCCTGGTGGGCAGTGAAATGGCAGACTGGGTAGGAGGGTCCCGCCCGGCAGGGGTGGGGAACATTTTCCTACCAAGGGCCATTTGGATATTTATAACATCATTCGAGAGCCATACAAAATCATCAACTTAAAAATTAGCCTGCTAGTAGCCCTGGCTGGTTTGGCTCAGTGGTTAGAGCGTCGGCTCGCAGACTAAAGAGTCGCGAGTTTGATTCCGGTCAGGGGCATGTACCTCAGTTGTGGTCTGGTCCCTGGCCCTGGTCGGAGTTGTGAGGGAGGCAACCAACTGATGTGTCTCCCTCACATCAATTTTTCTCTCTCTCTCTCTCTCTCTCTCTCTCTTCCACTCTATCTGAAGATAAATGGAAAAATATCCTTGGGTGAGGATTTAAAAAAAAATTAGCCTGCTATATTTGGTCAGGCTAATTTGGTGAGGTGTGTGATGTTAGCTGGTATTGACCATCCCGAGGCCTGGACGTTCCCCACCTGTGACTAGAGCGTAAGCTCTGTGTAACGGGGACCCTGCCTGCCTTGTTTATCACCATATCCCAGCACCTCAAACATTCCTTGCATGTTGTAGGCACTCAGTATTTATTTGTTGTTGAATAAATAACCTGTCGAAGGCACGGGGTGCTCCTCAGGGCAGGAGAAACCCCCGAGTTAAGGCAGTAGCCCTGCCCTGGCTTTGTCAGGTGTCTGGTATTCTGTGTGGGCCTGTTTCCTCTCGCCGCTTAGCTTGCCAGCCCCATGTCTTTTCAGAGGACAGAAAATGCAGCTGGGACTCAGCAAACACCAATTAGTTCAGGTTGAATTGAACTGGGTTTCCCTCGGTAACTCTTCAAGTCTGTTATGCGTTACAAGGGTCTCTTCTAGTTAAAGAATATTGTTTCCATGTTGGTCAACATTTGTTTTAAAAATAGCCTTTCATTAAGGAAAAATAGTGAATTGGATGTTTGCAGCAAAATATGTAGCTTAATAGTTATGACTCAACTATGGAGCTCATTATGTCTTAGAATTTGAAATGAAACCACAGCCTTTTGAGGTTGGTTTCCAGGACACGTTCCATCTTGCTCGCTTCCTTTCTTAAAGGAACACACAGGGTGATTCCCACCAGCTTCTGAGGTAGCCAGTCATCATTATCCTCCAGCTTGCCAAGACAACATTTGAATTTTTCGGTTGTAATTCAGTGATTACTCTAAGAAAATAAATTTTATTTAGATACACTCAGCCATTGATTTAACATGGTTTTTTTATACATAAAAAAATCAGATTGAGAATTATTCTAAATATAATCTATTGTTGCTATCTTGACAGAGGTTGAAATTTTGTAAGGCAAAATTAGAGCTACTCTTAAACCAGAGTCTAATTTCAAATAAGGTTTCTCAACCTCAGCACTGTTGACGTTTGGGACCAGATGATTCTGTATTGCGGAGGTTGTGCTGTTCTACAAAATGTACAATGTTTAGCAGCATCCTTGGCCTCCACATATTAGATGATAGTAACACCCTCCCCCCTTCCCTTGTGGTAATCAAAAATGTCTCCACACTACCAACTGTCCCCCAGAAGTTAGAGGACAAAATTACTCTGGTGAGAACCATTGATCTAAAATAGTCCTGCCCTGGCTAGTTTGGCTCAGTTGGTGAAGGGTTGTCCCATGCACCAAAAGTCATTGGTTCAATTCTAGGGCACTACCAGATTTTGTATCATAGAAATGGTCACTTGAAACCCCAAAATTACGTAAATAAATAAACTAAAACAGTCCTGGGGTCCAACGTGGTGGGACCTTATTTTAAGGAAGTCTTTCCATTTTTTCAGAGATTTCCCAACTCTATCACCATGGTGTGACACAGTAGATCAGGTAGCATTTTTCTGTTTTCTAACAAATATGTTTATTTGTGTTCTCTTCCCTTCTCTAATACTAGAGCTATAGTAACGTGTAGTCTCCTTAAGGGTAATTACTGTCCTTTCCCTTTCCCTGAATTTCTTCACAGAAATAAGAATGGTGCTTGGTCTGATGAAAGCATGTGATGCATGTCAACTAACCCCACAGAAAACTCAGCTAGAAGAATTTCATTTCTGCTTTCAACTGGAAAAATGTAAATGTCATGATTTTTTTCTCTTTTGTTCATTGTTGTATTTCCAGTACCTAGAAGAGTATCTGGTACATACCAAGCGCTCAATAAATATGTAATAAATAAATTATACCATTTCCTTTCTAAAAAAATGTTTAGTGGGGTGCTGACCCATTTCCTAAGGGAGAATATTTAGAATCCTCAGGCTGGGGTTTAAGGCTCTTTTTATTTTGCATTTTCCAATATTTATCTGTGCTTCTCTGCTATACAACCTCATCCCTCTGACCTAAGCTTAGTTACTAACATTTTTCCAAATTCTCATAAACATCTTTGTCAGTGAACAACTGCTCAGTTTATTCTCTTTGTTTAGAATGTTTATCAAGCTCTCAACTGAGTCAAATAATTACAACACACATTTCAGGAATCATCTTATTTCATCTCTCTTAGGTAACATCTGAGTCCATAAACCGATGGGGACCTTTCTTCACTCAAAGCCTAAGGCTTACTGGTCTGTACCCCTCCCTGTGCATTTTAATTCTATAAGATACAACATCTTCCACTTCACAATTCTGAATTATCATTTCCATGTGTGCATGTCATCTCCAAACACGGCAACCCTTTTGAAGGCAGGAACAAATGATCATTTTTCAACACCATAGGGTCTATTAAATGATAGCTACATAGTGAAGGAACATTATTCTCATTAACTCTTTTATTCATTCATCTATTCAACTACGATTTTTTTTTTACTGGCCTACTCTGTGCTAGGCATGTGCTAGGAGGCAAAACAAATATACTCCCTGTTTTCATGAAGTGTTTAGACCAGTTGGAGAAAACCTGGTATCTAATGTGGTGAGGACTAGATTTAGCATCAGAAGACTTTGGTGTGAATACTAACTTGGCCACTTACTAGTCGTGTGATTATTTATACTCTCAGCATCTCAGTGTCCCCATATGGAAAATGGAAATGATAATGCTTGTTCTGTCTTCCTGTCATAATAAAGAAGATCAAACCACATTGCATTTTTTGTGCAAACATTTTATAAGTGGATGAATTTGGTGGTTTTCATTTGTTCACAAATTCTTTGATACACTCCCCTTCAAGAAATGGAGTCTAATTCTCCTCTCCTTGAGTATGAGCTGGACATAGTGACTTGCTCCTAACAACAGACAGAATGAAGCAAAGGTAATTGTGTGCAATTTTGAAGACTAGATCATAGAAAGGTGGTGTGGCTTTTGTCTCAGTCACCCTATTTCTTGAATTACTTGGTCTGGGGGAAGCCAGGTGCCACCCTGTGAGCAGCCCCATGGAAAGACCCATGTGGTGAGGTGCTGGGGCCTCCTGCCAAAATGCTCGAGCTTGGAAGCAGAACCCTGTCCCCAGTCAAGCTTTCAGATAACTGAAGCCCCAGCCAACAGCTTGACTGCAACCTCATGAGAGAGCCTGAGTCATTCCATCCAGCTTAGCTGCCCCTAGATTTCTGACCCCTAGAAACCATTTGAGACACTATATATTGTATAAGTTGCTAAATGTTTGGGGTAATTTGTTATGAAGCAAGAGATAAATAATCCGCAGAGTACTATAGAGATTTAAGGTATTATTTTTGAATATGCTAATATTTGTTCAGTGAAGAATATCATAATCTACTATGGCTTATTGCTGAATGATAAATAAGAAATGAAAGAAAAAGAAGTATTAAAAAGAAAATGACAAAACTTAAGAACTAGAGCAATGTTACATGAGTGTACGATTTCTGATGGGAGAGTTGCAGGCATTGCTCACTCTGCCGCCTGCTTTATTTTCTGAGAGGTCAGCCTGGGGCAGTGCTGCAGGCTGTATGCCCGGGCTGCAGGCGGAAAGAGTTGTGCATTCCTACTGGCTGCTTTGGTTGTATTCCATTTCCATTTCTTATTTTGAGTGAAAATTAATAGTTTTAATTAAATAAAGAAGGAAAACTTTAGGCTGTGCGTTCTTCATAGAATATGTATGTGTGTGTGTGTGTGTGTGTGTGTGATATATATGTGTGTGTGATATATATGAGAAAGTCGCCATGGTTCTTTGTTAAACACAAAGGCTGTGGACATGGACATTTATGAGTCGTTTGCATCAGTGATAACTTCTGAGAGTCAGTGTTATCCTTCTACTGTGGAAACACTGACCCAGCCCAACCTCCGTTAGTAATAATGCCACTGAGGCTCAATTCATAGCCCTCACTAGGCAACTTGGTCAAAATTAATTTGAACCAGAATAAATTTAAATTTAAAATTTTATCTACCTACCTCTGGTCCATAGGATCTCCATTTACACTCAATTTCTTAAACACCCGACTGACAAGACAGCTGTGGAATAGTACTGTCAATTTAGTAACCTATTTAATAATAAATGCAAAATTTAATTTCTCACTGAATATTTATTGACCTTGATTTTTCTAGGGCTTCAAGGGATGGGCTTTGGAAGCTGGGCTAACTCTTGGAAACCATGAAAATAGTACTTATTATGTTTATCTAAAATGTCACAGATTAGAAAAGGTCATGGATGACACATTTTTTGAAAACTTTTTCATCAGTATGCTTCATTAGTATAAATTAAAACAGTGTCAACACATTCTTACTTGTAGGAGATATGCTGTTGGCTGGAGGAGGTTGGGTGCCAAGGGTGGGTTCTGTAACGCTGGGTGCAGGATCTGTTGGAGGGTTTACTGAGCCTGAAAGCATGAAGCAGAAATTTATAATGAATAGAAGCATTGTAATAGAAAGATAAAGTATTGACTTAGTCTCTTCCAAAAACTTTATTCATTTGACACATCATTATTGAGGGCCTTTCAACAGGCAAGGCAGTGGGATGTAAAGGTGAATGACAAGCCCTGGGCTGTCTTTAAGGAGCCCACAGCCTGGATTACAGGTGGGGAGCCAGGCACTGTGTCGAGTACTGTGATAGCGGAAGTGCGGGGCCCATGAGAACGCAAAGGAGAGCACCAACCAAGATTGGGAGGTCAAGGAAAGCTCTCCGGGGAAAGCGACCTTTATCCAAGACCTGAGAAAACAACCACAGCAGCTAATATTTTGAAGTATTTGAAAAGTAACCACACAGTTTAAAAACTGTAAACCCACAAAAATTATTTTATCAGCAAGAGTAGAAAGAATAATACAACTATCAGATTGGATGTAGCACCAATGAATCTGAGACTGATGATAGTATTATGCTCTTTCTAAAATACCTGTTTTTGTCATAAAATGTTTATTTGGCTATACTTTTCTCTGTGTGTTGGGGAGGGGTCTACGGATGAAAGAGAGGTTGGAATATGTTATTTGACTTATTGTATATCCATGTCAATTTTTTTTTTATCCTCACCCAAGGACATTTTTGCATTTATCTGCAAATAGAGAGGGAAGGAGAGAGGGAGGAAGAGAGAGAGAGAGAAACATCGATGTGAGAGAGACACATCAAGTGGTTGCCACCTACATGACCCCAACCGGGGCTGGGGACACACTGCAACCAAAGTACATGCCCTTAGCGGGAACCAAACACGGGACTCTGGTCCGCGGGCCGACACTCTAACCGCTGAGCAAAACCGGCCAGGGCCCATGTCAATTTCTCAAAGGCTTCATTATTTTACTGTAAAATATTCCTGTTAACAATACAAAGCAATTTACAAATGCCAGAAGGATCTACTGACTTTAAGAACACGTGGGTGGTCCTGCTGGTGTGGCTCAGTAGTTGAAGGTTGACCCATGCACCAAGAGGTCGCTGGTTGGATTCTGAGTCAGGGCACACACCCAGGTTGTGGGCCCAATCCCTAGTGGGGGGCATGCAGGAGGCGGCCAATAGGTGTTCTCTCTCATTGATGTTTCTATCTCTCTTTCCCTCTTTCTTCCTCTCTCTATAAAATGAAAAAAAAATTTTAAAAGAACAAGTGGCTGAAACATGGGTAAATGATTTTGTGGCTAGGGGATTTTGTGATTTTCTAGATAAAATGGCATTAGGTATAGTGTTACATATCTAATGTCAATATTTGGATATTTAATTACAAATTATACTATTGGTTCTATTCTATAATTTACTTGAAGAGAAAAATATATATTATTTAAGTTACGTCACTTGATATCACATAGCATGTTGGAAGGAATTTCTTATTGTAATCTAGATGCATCTATGTTTTATTCTTATTGATGGTAATGTTAGCGCTGTTGGCTGTAGGTGGTGCTAACAGCTGGCTCTGACTTGCTATCAGACACATGGTTCCCTGTTATTAATCTCTGAGGAGGTGGGGGAGGGTATGTGGAGAGTATATGAATAGGTTGGAAGAATGACCATCTTGTTCCGCCCATGCCATCCCAAATAAGATGGGCCTCTTAGCGTGATGTGCACATTTGATCATGATTTGGCTCCCTATTATCTCCCCAGCTTCATTTCCTGATGCTGCCTATCATCGTTTACATCTCTCTCAAAGCACATCCTTCATCCAACAGGTGATAGTTCAGCCCAGTTTCCCGAACACAACATGCTTTCTATGACTTCTTGATCTTTGCGCATGCTGTGTCTAACACTTTGCCCCCCACACCTCCTGGGATGCACTCCTCAAACTTAAAGAAGCCTAGGAATCCTTATGATGTGTTCGGAATTGACCCTGCAAGGCCTTGTTACTCATCGAGCATGTCCTTCAAAAGAAGTAATTATTTTGTTCCTCACTTTGTGTTTTTGCATTTTATGCAAGTGGATGATGATTGAATGCCTACAAATTTCCTCTTAACATTGGAAGAAAGAAGACCAGCTTTAAGCACAGAGCTGACTACTGGTGCATCATAAGCGTCATCTTCCAAAGTAATAACCTTAAGCCGCTGGACCACGGACCTGGAAAATTAATACACAGGTGTTTTTCCCTGTACATTGTTTAGAACAGAGGTGGGCAAACTGTGGCCCGCGGGTCAAATCCCACTCATTGCCTCTGTTTGTAAACAAAGTTTTATTGGAACACAGCCATGCCCATTTGTTTATGTATTGTCTATGTAAGGAAAATCTGCTGTCTCTGAGAGCTAAAGCAGAGAAATTCTGGGAATATTACAGAGCAGAAAAGAGATTTCGTGAGAGGAGAGCAGTTTTTGCTGCCTTTTGTTCCCAGAGAAGAGTAACAACGTTGAAAGGCAGCCAGATAACAGCCCCCTGGGGTGCTCCCTTCCCCACCTGCCCCTAGTCTCCCGGGAACTCTTTGCCCTCTGACAAAACTGATGGATAGCTTTCAACATGAAACTTGAGGCCAAATTATATCTTTCTGGATTCAGATTGGCCTGCAAAGTCAAACAAAACTCAGGGGGTGTACAAAGGAGCGAGCTCTGGCCCGTTTGGTTCAGCGGTTAGAGTGTTGGCCCGAGGACCAAAGAGTCTCAGGTTCGATTCCAGTCAAGGGCACGTACCTCAGTGGCAGTCAGTCCTGGTCCTGGTTGGGATTGTACGGGAGGCAACCAGTTGATGTGTCTCTTTCACATCGATGTTTCCTTCTCTCTTTCTTTCTGTCTCTCTCTCCTTCTCACTCTATCTGAAGATAAATGGAAAAACATCCAAAAGAAAAAAAGAAGAAGAAGAAAAAAGGAGCAGCGAAAACCTAATAGAAAAAAATTATTTTCCAAAACTCATATGCAGAATTTAGCAAAAACATGTGAGCCAGTTTTCAGACCATTGCATTCATAACGTGTTGTCAGGAGTTGAGCTGCTGGCCTAAGGCAACTCCGTTTGTTCCTGAGTGTCTCCACTCTTCAGCAGGCCTGTCAGGGCCCTCAGGACCAGCAGTGGGCAGCGGTGACCGTGGTCTGTCCCCTAGGGCAGCTGGGCCAGTTTTAGCGCTTCCTCAGAGCTTGAATCAGCCTTTAGCTGGTCCACCTGGAAATGAACACCAGCGCGTGCTAGGTTCTTGCTTCTTAAATGTGGTCCACAGCTTCTCCTAGGAAGTGCAGAATCTCAGGCCCTCCTCCACCTGCGACTAACTGAATCCTAATCTGCATTTAACAAGGTCCCTGGGTGATTTGTATTTATATTAAAGTTCTTTACTGATATTCTCAGGATCCCCAGGATCAGTCATGAGTATGAGGAACACAACAAGAACTATTTGCTTGGCACATCCCATCTCAATATTCAACGAATCTCTCATCCCATTATTGACGTATCCCATTTTAATTCTCTCTCCACATCCCAAAAGACACACGCACACTCAGACATCTCGTTAAGCCTTAATGAGGTCTTTCTATCCCACAGGTCTTTCCCTTAACTGTTACAGTTGGAAATCCATTTAATAAACAAATCTCTTTCAGGGCTGATGACAGCCAGGATGTTACCCTCTCCAGGGGGTATTCACACTCAACTTTTAGATTAAAATAAAACATCCTCTCCACCTCAACAAAACAAAACACACTTTGTTTTCTTTTAACTTTTTTTTTCTTTATTGATTTTAGAGAGAGAGAGGAAGAGAGAAGGAGAGATAGAAACATTGATGAGAGAGAACATCGATTGGCTGCCTCCTGCATGCCCCACACTGGGGATCTGGCCCACAACCTGGGCATGTGCCCTGACCAGGAATCGAACTGGCGACCTCCTGGTGCACGGGTCGATGCTCAACCACTGAGCCACACCGACTGGGCCAAAACATACTTTGTATGTGCCAGAAAATGGACTCTGCAGTGCTGTAATTTTAGACATTCTGGTAGGCTAGGCCAGCAGGATAGGACATTTTTGGAAAGAGCTTTTTTAAAAAAGTTATCGTTGAATCATAGGAATCTGCAGGCCCAAATAGTTGCCCGAGAAGCTACCAATCACCCCCACCCTGACCCCTTTTCCTTTCTGAGCTTTCTAGCAGAAGAATCACCGAGCATATGAACTTCCCGGGAGATTGGGGGTCGGTGGGGAAGAGAGCACCCCGGGGAGCTATCTGGCAGCCTTCCAACATTATTACTTTTCTCTGGGAACAAAAGGCAGCAAAAACTGCTCTCCTCTCACGGAATCTCTTTTCTGCTCTGTAATGTTCCCAGAATTCCTCCGCTTTGGCACTCAGAGACAGCAGGTTTTCCTTCTGTGTTTTCATCTTAAGATCTGTCGACAACAATAGCTCCGCAAGGCAAAGAGTCTTGGACGAGTGAGCAGAAGTTATCTCTAGTGTTCGTGCCGCCCCCATTGCACTACCCCGGGAGGAAGCATGTCTGGTCACGTTTCAGAACTAAAACAAATAGGAAAACACGCGACAGTGATGACATTACAGAGTCTCAACTGCATCTTCTAAATCATTCACGAAGATCCATGTCAGATTGTGACCAGAATACAAGCTATCATTTTGGGAAACTGGACTCGTCAAGATTTATTGTCTTTCATATTTTATCACAAAGGATGAAAACTCATTATACAAATTTAAAAATAACCATCTGCTCAGATCTTAAAATTGTACCAGATCCAGGGCTATCCTGTAATATTGGAATCATCATGTGCTTTGGGTATCAGAATCAATGCTTTTCCTTATTACCCTAAAATATTCACTATTTCCTAATCTTTGTTTTTCTTTATTGATTTTAGAGAAAATAGAAGGGAGAGTGAGATAGAAACATCGATGAGAGAGAACATGGATTGGCCGCCTCCTGCATGCCCCCACACTGGGGATTGGGCCCACAACCTGGGCATGTGCCCTGACTAGGAATCGAACCGGCAACCTCTTGGTTCATGGGTTGACGCTCAACCACTGAGCCACACTGGCCGGGCTCTAATCTTAAAATTAAAAATAGCTCAAGAGAATGAGAAGACAAACTGCAGACTGGGAGGAAAATATTTGCAAGAGACACATCTGATAAAGGACTGCAATCCAAAACATACAAAGAACTCTTAAAACTCAACAATAGGAAAGAAACTATCTGATTAAAAAATGGGCCAAAAACTAACAGACACCACACCAAAGAAGATATACTGATGTCAAATAAGCATATAAAAAGATGTTTCATATCATATGTCACCAGAGAAATGGAAATTAAAACAATCATGAGACACCACTACACAGCTATTGGAATGACCACAATCCAGAATGCTGACAGCACAGACGCAGGTGAGGATGTGGAGCTCAGGAGCAGCCATCCATTGCTGGTGGGAATGCAGAATGATACAACTACTTTGGAAGACAGTTCAGTGGTTTCATACAAAACTAAATGTACTCTTATTATACAATCCAGCAACTGTGTTCTTTGGTAGGTAGTAAAGTAGTCTAAAACTCATGCCTACACAAAAATCTGCACATGAATGTTTATAGCAAATTTATGCATAACTGCCAAAACTTGGAAGCCACCAAGATGTCCTTCAGTAGGTGAATGTGGTACATGCAGAGGATGAAATATCCTATCAGTGCTAAAAACAAAGGTTGAGCTATCCAGCCATGAAAAGACATGGAGGAGCCCTAAATGCATATTACTAAGTGAAAAGAAGCAATTCTGAAAAGGCTACATACTGTGTGTGTATGTGTGTGTGTGTGTGTGTGTGTGTGTACATATAATTTATCTTTATTGTTGAAAGTATTACAGATGTCCGTCTTCCCCCTCCCCATTGACACTCTCCTCCCCACTCTCCCCACCCCCTTCCCCTCCCCCAACTTCACCACACTATTGTCTGTGTCCATTGGTTATGCATATATGCCTATAAGTTCTTTGGTTTATCTCTTCTGGACTCCCCCACCCCCTTCCCTCTGAGGTTTGTCAGTCTGTTCCCTACTTCCATGTCTCTGGATCTATTCTGTTCATAAGCTTATTTTGTTCATTAGAGTCCACAAATAAGTAAGATTATGTGCTATTTATCTTTCTCTGATTGGCTTATTTCACTTAGCCTAATACTCTCTAGGTCCCTCCATGTCATCTCAAAGGGTAAGAGATCTTTCTTTCATACAGCTGTATAGTATGCCATACTGTATATATTTTTTTTCTTTTTTGATTTTAGAGAGAGAGGAAGGGAGAGGGAGAGAGAGATAGAAACATCAATGAGAGAGAACATCGATTGGTCGCCTCCTGCCTACCCCCCACTGGGGATCAGGCCCACAACCTGGGCATGTGCCCTGACTAGGAATTGAACCAGAGACCTCTTGGTGCATGGGTTGATGCTCAACCACTGAGCCATACCGGCTGGGCCTACATATCAATTTTTAAGTCATAAAAATATTCTTTGTGCCAGACTCTGAGCTTCAGATCAGGTACTAAAACCTTTAAGATACAGTCCTGATCCTTAAAATATTTATAGCTCATACATGGTCTACCCATTGTGCTATATACATTTAAATGTCTCCAGTAATTCAGAAGGAATTTTAGGTACTTTTTAAAATTCTGGATGATCATCTCTCTTGATCATTAATATAGTAGTATTAAATTTTGTTATATGCTAGAGTAACAAAATAAGCAATTAATTAGGAGTATTAACGGAATTTGAAAAAAAAATTGCTGTATTCACCCAAAATTCTTAAAAACATTCTTGAAGACTTTTTTTCAGTAGCATTCCATTTGTCAAAAAATGCTTGCTACTTTGAAATTTAAAAATTTTGAGTTGTGTAGCGAGAGTTTTCTGAGATTAAAACATCATGGAAATAATGAGTATTCTATTTCTTCCAATTAGAAATGTGCTAAACTTATGGCAGTCTTGGCCACCCCTCGCTGACCTTATGAAATAGACAACTCACCAAAGGAAAAAGTGATCTTTTCAGATGAGATATTCCACACTTCATTTCCAGGCACTGGAGCCCAAGCCGTACACCAGATGGTCAGGTTGTCTGGTTGGGCTGGTTCATTGCCACGTACCCTTGTGAAAACAGACTTCATGTGCAAAAATCCACTTTTGTCTTTTCTCTCTTCATGAGTAACGTTTATTTCTACAAGACAAATAAGAGCAAAGTTAGTCACTAACATTTCCTGTATGAGCCATACAGTGATGCCAAGGCATGGCTGCAGACGATTAGTTTATGGTAATAAAGAGTCGAAAGAGGTCAAACCGCAGCTTCTAGGCAACCAGGCTTTGTTCCAGCAGCTGTGGAATTAACCAGAACTGGTTTGTTCAGGCTGCTGCCTGACATTGATCCATGGTCAAGGTGTGAAATACACTGATTAAGAGTGTTACTTTGTTTGTAACCATGGGTCCAGGGGGTTTGTGGGCAAGATCGATGAATTGCACCTGGCCTGGGCGAGAACCTGAGGGGACTCTGCTATGGAGTTTGGATACACAGCAAGAATATATAATACCTAAGTGACTAGGAAACTATAAAATGACCTCAGCTGAGACTCCATTTTGGGCTCCTCGCTTCGGAGGTGTTCTGTGCCATATCAGTGGCTCCTCCTTCCACAGGTCCCTCTTGCAGAGGGAGGACAAAGGAACCCGACCTCCCTGGACATCTTGCTGTAAATGTACGTGGTGCAGGCAGACCCTTACCTTACTTCAACAATGTTGCTGTATTGTACCCTTTTCCTGCAATAAGCTGTAGATTTATAACCATTGCCATTTTGGGTCCTGAGAGTCTTCTTTAGAAATAGAACTCTGTTTAACTGCCACTGTTCGTGCAATCTCCAAATGGCAGACACAGCAGCGGGAATTTCATGTAAAACCATCTGTCACCATAGGCCATAATTTTCTGAACTCTCATGGCTTCTTTACATTAAAGGTTCTAAATGCTTTTTCTGCAGTTACTACTTGCTGAACTCATAGCTCAATGTAGTTGTACGCTGGTTGGGAGTGTAATTGTAACTACACAGGAACCTCATTTCTTTAATACAATTCTCTCCTTAATTCAAGCTAGCCATGTCCAACCTAACAGTGCTGTGACTCACTTGCCTCCTTTCAACCAGATCCTCTGCCTTTGCACAAAATGCACGTCCACTCCTTTAATCATTAAGCACTTAGGACGTTAGGTTCTGGTCAGCATCAAACTGTCTCAAGAACAAAGCCTCAGGTCTCTCAACCATGAGAACAGAGATTCTGCCAAACTAAAGATAACATCTTGACCTCAGTTATATTTTAGCCCCAGGCTCATGAAAGCAGAACAACCCTACCAACCACATCCTCATGAAATCAGACAGATCGGCGCCATGGCTGACATCAGCACCCGATGCAAGGGGCAGCTGCTCCCCGCTCTAGCTCTGAGGAATCAGTGGAGCCCACGACCTCAACTCCCTTAGCTACCATGGCTAATGACTTTCCCCCTATATAATTGATCACTTAGAGGCCACTGGAGAGCCAGGTCTTAGGGTACTGGCTCACCTGTGCCTCTGGGCTCGGTGCCAGGTCCCTAAATAAACCTTTACTGTATTTCTTTGCTATGAACTCCCATTCGTGTGTTATTGGGCTTTGATGCACATAGGCTAACTAACCCCTTTAGTTTGGCAACATAATGGGCACATCAAATCAGGAGGCCGTATCTATAATGACATTTAATAGATATTATCAGGATTGCACCCTGTCATTATTGTGGGTGAACTGTTTTTAAAGCGAACTAATAACAAAACCGACAGAAGCGTCAAAATGAATCAAGTGGATTAACACGATCAATCATCAACATCCACTTTTAATTTTATCAATTAAAAATAATAATGCCGTAAGAGCTATGTGATTCAGTTACTGTTGAAAATACATTGCACTTTGAGGGAAAATGACTCAGGAGAAAGGAGAGGGGCCGTTGTCCCAGGCAGGGGATGCTGGGATAGTTCTGGCAGAGACTGCATGGTTATCACCTGTCAAAGTGAAAAATACGGCTTTGTGCAGTCTCACCTGAGCTTGTTTCAATGCGTGTTCCTGCTCCAGGAACTTTTAATCCTCCGGGTGAGCTTGTTCCTTGTCACGGAGCCAAGTCCTTTATATGCAATTCCTCCAGCCCCCCTACCCCAACTCCCACTCCACCCAGGTCCTTACAAGAAAATGTAGTAATCATTTGCTTACTGACTTAAAGCAGTGGTACTAAGTTAATGGAACTAAATACAATTATTAATAAATGTATGTTGAATTAAACTTTTTTGCCCTCCTATAAGAGATCTGCTTTTACAAATGGTGAAATAAAACATTAGTGTTATAAGTAAGTTGATGAAGTCAACTGTATTTGTTACATTCTGGGAAATGTGACCCCATCCTTTTGGAGCAGATGAGCTATCAGAAAGTGCCATCTGGTAGGGAAGATGATGTTTATCTTGAAATGGGAATTATCCTTAAATGCCAAGATAAACTTAGGCAACCTCGATTGCCATTGTTCTTTGTTTTCTTTCTTTGCCAAACCCATTTCCACTGAATGATTTCCTTACCTTGTCTTTCACTTTGAGGAAAGCTTCTGTCTATAAACCATGTGAGATTTGCTGTAGGAAATACATTCCTCAGTGAGCAGGTAAATGTTCTCTGGGGATAAAGACGGGACACAGGATGAATTATTTGCAAATTCAAAAGAAACAAATGCCCCTTATATCTCCACCAACCCCCACAGGAGACATTTTTCTCAACTTTTAAAAGTTCAGTGTTTACATTTCAGAGGTTGTGTGAAAATTTGAACTATAAATATTTTCTTTTTATAAAGATGTTATAAATTAATGGCTAGAATCCAGGACAATACTAATGTTGTACATTTGTATTCTTGGTTTTGAACAAGGAAAATCACAACTCTACACAGGCAGAATAAAACAGTACTAAATGTAAATGAAAGGACAGAAGGAAGAAGCTATAACAGGCAGAGGCCAGAGAAGAATATTCTGTTAGACTAATTGCTACACTATGGTTGTTTCCATTCCTAAAATAATGTAAAGTGTCATTTGTAGCAGCAAACACAGAAACCCCTTACTATAAATATCTCACTTTTGACTTGTAGAGAGTTTTCCTAATTCATTTTTTATTTTATCATCTCAATACTATAGGGTAGGTAGGACACACCTTATTATCGCCACTTGACAGATGGGGAAACCAAGGCACGGAATCAGAGAATGGCTAAAGGGAGTGGAATGCAGTTGGTGGCACAATTGGGAACTATGTTACCTCGATCTCAGTCCAAAATATTTCCTGGTAAAACACATTGTACTGAAATAAGAGAGAAATAGGCCCGGCTGGTGTGGCTCAGTGGTTGAGCGTCGACCCATGCACCAGGAGGTCACCGCTTCGATTCCCGGTCAGGGCACATGCCCAGGTTGTGGGCTTGATCCCCAGTGGGGGCATGCAGGAGGCAGCCAATCGATGTTCTCTCATCGATGTTTCTCTCTCCCCGTCTCCCATCCTTTCTCTCTAAATATCAATAAAGAAAAAAAATTTAATAAAAAGAGAGAAATACAAGAATAGGTAGTTTATGTTGTACACAACTAGAAAATTTAGAGGTAGGGTTAGTTATGTTTTATTTTCAACACTGTGCTTGTTCTTCGTGAGATGGTGGTTTCTTCAATAGCTTGGTGAAAATTTGCAACAAGACTTATTGGATCCTTATAATTTTATCTGAGATACTGCAAAATTATAATTCCATTTATAGTTACTTGTTTTCTTATTAAGAGATGTGTGTAGTTTTACATATTACCATGTCCTCAGTTCTCAAATATTTTCCAGTTGATGAATATATTCATTAATTAATAAAGAACAGTTAACTGCATGTGATGCTTGGTATGCCAACTTCCCTGCAGACTAGTTAGCCCTAAAGGGTCTGGACCTATAGAGCCGAGGAACCAAATGTAAGCATACTAAGTTACATTTCTCTGGTGAGGTCCTACTGGGGTGCAGTGTGACATCCCTCAGTGTGTCAGTACAAGAATCCCAAGAAAATAATGAGACTTTCAGAGGAAGCGGTTGTGTATCCAAGATGGTCAGTAGCAAACAGTGCACCTCGCAGTTTTCCCACCCTTTCCACACTTGACAGTGGGGATACATGCAGAGGCAAGAATGCAGCTCTGAGAAAGTACTTTGTTTTCTGTCCTAGAAAATCGAAAGGAAAACCAGGCTCCCTAAAAGATATTCTCATTAAGTAAAGGAAAAAGAATTCAGTATATTTAACCCAATAAAATGCCAAAGATTGATGATTATCTCCAGGTGGTTCATGAAGGGATGTAAGAGTTATAGGAAATGAAGTGCTATTGTAGCGATACCTTTAAGAACCCTTATGATTTATTTCTTCCATGCTCAGTTGACCCACCAAAAGATGATGTGGTAATATCAGTAACAAGTAGAGGGTCCATTATTTTATAAAGGTGCTGTCTCACTGAAAAAAAAATCTGTCAACTTAATACAAATATTTAAAAGATTTAACTCTTGTGGATACTCTGAATTCAGATTTTATGCAATGATTCAAATTTCAAATATTCTATACCATCCCCAGACTGTGTCCCAAGATTTTGTTTAGGAATATGGTTCTTTTCCTGAAACTCTTCTCGATCTCTCTAAAATTGAAAAATAGTAGCTAAGCTAGTTCAAGTTGAAGTCAAACATCTTAGGAAACATCAACATAGAAGGTTTTGCTGAGCTGTCTTTATTTGGAAACGTCTACTTGGCCCAAATGAGTAAGAAGAAAACATATTAAATTAAAAAAAAAAAAAGGAAGTAAATATGCACAAAAGTCTATGTGCACACATATACCAGCACGCACAGAGACATGTTCCTCCGCTCTACAGTAACACCATTCACGTACACATTATGTGCCTGTTGCCTCTGTGAGACAAGCCAAATCATTGGTTTCTCCAGCACATTATTCTAAGTCCAGCAGGAGGAAGGGAGCAACAGCACAAAGAATTATGTGATAAGTGCCAAAACGTATTTGGACAGTTCTGTAGCAGTTCAGAGAAGAGTGAAATCTGAAAATAACTTAGAGAACAGAGTTGTATTTTGTGGACAGGGAAGAGATGAGCCCAGACTTTACAGGTGGTCTCTGTTGGAAAGTCATGGGGAATTCACAAAGATGGACAAGGGAATGGGTTCACCAGCCAGGTCTGAGCTGGGAGTGTTGTCCTGGAAGCACAGGGAAGTCAGCGAATGGTTGGAGTATTATGAGATTGAGGATCCAAATCTGGCTGTAAGACTGATCATTTCCTTATTTCCACAGATGAAATGCTGAAATGGTGACCATTTGTCAGTTAACCCATATTAGTTTCCCTAAATCTGGACAGAACCCTTTCCAAAGGGCTTTGCAAAGAATCACTTTGAAAACTTTCAGCTCTTTAGTCTAGAAAGCAAAATCTTTTTTTCAAAAGTTTCCCCTATCTTTACCAATACTTCATTCTTGCTTGGAGTCTTTCCTCCCCACCCTACGCCTTTTCTTTGCATTTGAAATTTTACTTTCAGTCTCTACATGTTTTTTACTCTGCCATTGCTATCTTTTCTCTTATAACTCAAAGTTTTTTCTTCCAAGGACACCTTCTTTAAAATGCTCCTGTTTCTACCCTGCTGGTGTGGCTCAGCAGTTGAGCATCGACCCATGCACCAAGAGGTCCCTGGTTTGATTCCCAGTCAGGGCACATGCCCAGGTTGTGGGCCAAATCCCCAGTGGGGGGCATGCAGGAGGCGGCCGCTCGATGTTCTCTCTCATCGATGTTTCTTTCTCCCTCTCCCTTCCTCTCTCTCTAAAATCAATAAAGTAAAAAATAAGTTTAATGTTGCTGTTTCCCCTTGGCAGGTTTTTCTTCTTAAATGTATATATTATATACATGTATATTCATTTATATATAATATATATGGAAATACATTTTTTGCTTAAGTTGCGATTATCCCTTTATTTTACTCCAACAGAGAGTAGAATCCAATAGCACTTCAGCTTTTCCAACTCTAGTTACATAATATAATAAGCAAATCCAAATCTGTTCCTCAATTTGCTATGTTTCTTTGAATTTGGGGACCTCTTTGATTTGATCTTCCCTTTCCTGTAAGTTCTTTGGCTTTTTACGTACTGAATTTGCATCTATAGTTCCTAAACTGAGACTCTCGTCTGACAATTGGACAAAATATTTGAAGCCACGAGTGCCCTTGAGGCAGGTGGTTTCTCTGCCCACGTTCACTTTCCCCCTGAAATCCCCTTTGCTTGAAAGCCAGATCACCTAGTCACCTGGAGCTAAGACGTGTAGGTGCTGGATTTGCTGTTTTACTACACATTTGCCAGGAACATCTTTTTAGTGCTGGAAGGGGTGGAGAAAAAGTTTGCATTTGTGTCTGAGTTGCAGAAAACCCAAAGGCAGGGACACACCCACTGGGAAACCAGGCTCTTCCGAAAGTAGGAGGGAACAGGAGCTGGAGGTACCCTCCTCCGGGGGCAGGAGTCAGCTAACAAGTATGCAAGGCACATGGAGCTCTCCTGCTGTACCAGAGCCACCGAGACAAGACCAGAGCCTCCCTGTCCCGTACGTACCCACTGTGGCTGGCCAGTGTTTCCCAGCCGTTTGGGGTTGCAAAGCTTGATGAATAAGGCTCTCATTTGCTTCAGAAATGACCCAGGTAAGGAATCCAAGGTCAGGCTGCTTTTAAACTGTAATATAATTTTCCATTTATTTATTTTTTAATTCTTAAAATGGGCTAAGTAAGCTAAATGTCTGGAGTGAGCTGCTGTCAGGAAGATCTTATCAGCTACTGGCTTTGCAGGTGATGGTGCCAGGGAAGCTGAAGTGTGCTGAGCTGCTCGCTGAGGACCACCAGGCGACACTGAGCCTGTGGAGACATGTCCCACCTGTTCTCCTCCGTGCACGTCAGCGCCTCCAGCTGAAAACAGCTGGGTCTGCTGTTTGGATTTCTTAGAATTCCAGCCCCAGAGGACCTCTCTAGGGATAAACTGACCTCACATTAGAAACCTTAGTACCCAGACCGCGGCAGGCTTTGTAGCTGCTGACTGCTTGTGCAACACTTCCTGGGCAGCGGAGTCTCTCTCACATCTGCATCTGTCGTGCTGGCTGCTACCCACGCGGAGAGGGACCCGGGGAAGCCCCAGCCCTGGGCGTCCTGAAC
Organism: Tadarida brasiliensis; assembly: GCA_030848825.1. Taxonomy (NCBI): domain Eukaryota; kingdom Metazoa; phylum Chordata; class Mammalia; order Chiroptera; family Molossidae; genus Tadarida; species Tadarida brasiliensis. Next base: position 71,094,098 of record CM061260.1, read on the forward strand.
GGCCTGGACGCCGAGGCTGCCCCTCCTGCCTCCACACACGTTATAGGTATCGGGAGCACAGAGACAGTGGAAGCAGCTGGGAGAAAACCTACAGTTTTCAACATTTAAAAACACTGTAGTGGTGGTTGATGTAGACGGAGAACACCGAGTTCACTGAAGAGCTCTGTCATTGTTGCATTAATTTGCTTTGACTTTCTGGCCCAGCCCAGGAGGGATCAGTACATATCCCGGGCACAGAGGGACTGTGCAGGGGAGCCTTGGAGGCCAGTTTGCTCGGCTGTGACTCACCCTGATCTCCTGGTGAAGCAGAGAGGAGAAACCATCAGGTGTGGTCAGCCTTTGACCATTATTGTGAATCCCCAAAAGGTACCACAGTTTCTTTCCAGCTACACAGCTAGCCTTAGTTGTGCTTCAGCTGAGACTTTTAGCTCAAGGAAAGCGGTAGGAGAGAAGACAGTATGAGGCGGGAAGAGGAGGAAGAGGAGAGAACCATGCTGAAGGCAAAAGGGGACTTCCAGGTGAAAGAGGAGGAGGAGCTCCCTGAGACGGGAGAACTGGTTGGCCCTTTTGTGAGTGCCGTGCCCACCCCAGTGCCCCACAACAAGGGGATCCGGTTTTCTGAAGCATGGGAGTATTTCCACCTGGCCCCTGCTCGAGCTGGGCACCACCCCAACCAATATGCCACTTGCCGACTGTGTGGCAGGCAGGTGAGCCGTGGGCCCGGGGTTAACGTGGGCACCACGGCCCTATGGAAGCACCTGAAGAGCATGCACAGATTGGAGCTGGAGAAGAGTGGCCACCGTCAGGCAGGGCAGCGCCAGGACCCAGGGACTCAAGGGCCCCAGCTCCCCATGGGCCTCGAGGGCGACTGGGCCAGGCTCCTGGAGCAGGTGGGGGCCCTGGCTTCATGGGCCAGCCAAAGAGAGAAGGACCTTCTCAGGCGGGAGAGGGCCGTGGAGTGGCGGGAGCGGGCTGTGGAGAGGAGGGAGCGAGCCGTGGAGGAGGTGGAGAGGGCCATCCTGGACATGAAGTGGAGGGTGAGGGCTGAGAGGGAGGCCTGCCAGAGGGAGACAGACCAGCTTGCAGCGGCTCGCCCCTTCCCTTTTGTTTAAATCGGGCTCGGGGAAATCTTTTCTGAAAACACTGACTTCAGACTTGTAGCCAAGAGTCATTTTAGTTCCAGCTTAAATATAGAGCAAAGCAATTTAGTGGGATTGTTTTTAAGAGCAGAGTGCATACTTAGCGGGTCTGAATTAACCAAATGCTTATCTAAGGGTTCCTAGTGCTGTACTGATCAAAACTTTAGAATACACTTACTGAATACAGAGGTTGTTTCGCCAGCGTGGGTCTACGAGCTGTTTTGGGGCAGAATGTACCAGCCTGTCAGCACTGATGAGTGCAAATAATGGGATTTATGCCTAGCATTTGGTTGGGTAAAGCTGAAAGTTTTTTTTTTTTTTATCGTCACCCGAGGACACTTTTGCATTCATCTTCAGACAGAGCGAGAGGGAGGAAGAGAGAGAGAGAAACATCGATGCAAGAGAGACACATCGACCAGCCGCCACCCACACAACCTCATCTGGGGCAGGGGACAAACTGCAACCGAGGCACATGCCCCTAGCGGGAATCGAACCCGGGTCTCCCCAGTCTGCCGGCCGGTGCTCCAACCGCCAAGCCGAACCGGCCAGGGCAAAGCTGAAGGTTTTGACAGTTGAGGCTGGTTGAGCAGCTGGAATGTGCCAACATGACCAGCTCACTGTGAGAGTTCACATGAGTAGAGCTGGATACAAAGCTTGTTCTGTGGAATCCAGCAGTGGAAGGACAAAGAAGCTTGAGCCTGAGACCTCCAGACCCGTCCAGTGTCTACCTTTCTCCCTTTGTCGCTGTGCTGTACCACCTGCTTTTATTAAAGCTGTTCCATCACTAAACCCGCCTGAATCTTGTCTTTTCAACAACTTAACACTGAAGTAATGAGTGCATAATTAGCGCAGAGAGAATTAAAGAATTGCAACTCATTTGAATTAAACATTAAGAATAGAGGACATAAAAATTTATTCATAAATAGTTAAAAGTATAATCTAGTTTCATATTAAGGTCTTAAAGGAGAAGGAGTTAGTGAAGAAGAGATGGAAAGAAACCCAAAAAAGAAAAAGATGGAGAGAAATATGGGCCAGAGGCAGAAACGTTAAAAAGAAAGGAAAAGGGATAGGGAAACATGTGAGGAGAAGAGAAGAGAGGAGCTCCCTAGGCAAAAAGAACCATAGAAAGATAAAAGAGACCGTGCCTGTCTGGGAAAGTGGAGGACAAGAACATTTTCTTAGATTCCGAGGTCAATTGCAATGGGTCAAGGTGCTTTGTTTCCACAGAACACACAGACCACTCGTCCATTTGAGCAGTAGGTTTTAGATTTTATTCCTGCCTCTGAAATGCTAACTGCAGATCCATCCATTGTTCTCAGAGTTTTCAAAAAACTCTTCATCATTAAATTTTCAGGTATGTTTTGAAAAAAGAGAGACTAACGGTCCATAGGAAGAGAAAATTCCCTGGGCTGCTGAAGAGATGCCTAAAATATTAACTCAGGAGTAGTTAGTTTTTGTTTTGGATGATTCCTCTGAAACATATATATATATATATGTTTTAATTTTTTTAATTGATTTTTTTAGAGATAGAGGAAGGGAGAGGGAGAGAGAGATAGAAACATCGATGAGAGAGAACATCGATTGGCCGCCTCCTGCATGCCCCCCACTGGGGATTTGGCCCTCAACCTGGGCATGTGCCCTGACTGGGAATCGAAACAGTGACCTCTGGGTGCATGGGTCAGTGCTCATCCACTGAGCCACACCGGCTGGGCGCCTGGAACATATATATATATATTTAAATGGGTTGGGAAGGGGGAAAAGGGACTGGTGAAACTGGGAAAGACGAGAGGAGATAAAGACAGTGGTATATCATTATCTTGTAGCTAGCCTAAGCATTTGTATGGGCACTGTGCTCCCTGAAAGATCCTGGTATAATAATGGTGAAGATCCTGGTATAATAATGGTGTCTTGCCTCGTTCAGTCCTCACCCACGTGGCTCCCTCTTCCTGCTTGTTTTTAAACTTCATCAGCAGCTCTAACAACCAGATCTGTCTTCCCTGTGAGCTGCTTTTGGAACAAACACAAGTTCAAACACCAGGCTTGTGAAAAACCCAGGCTGTACTACAGTCCTGTAATCCCTTTTCCCTAGAAACCTGACTGATAGGAAAGATTTCACTTCCCATGTGGTTTACCCACCAGGGTGTGGTTCCCCTCTGAGGACGTGGTTCCCCTCTGAGGGCCTCTCCAGCCATGGTGAAATCTCAGCCCTCACCACCGCAACGAGCAGGGTGGCCAGCAGTTTTGTGACCAGACATTTGGACTCAGAGACTTATTGTGCCACAATATGCTAGAAAAAAAAAAAGAAAAAAAAAAGGGCCCACAATATCTAATCTCTCTCTCTCTCTCTCTCTCTCTCTCTCTCTCACACACACACACACACACACGCACACGCACACGCACACACTTGGAATGTTGCTTAAAGGTCAAGGAATCCCCAGAGATTCAGGCTTTTACAAAACCAAAAGTAAATAAACAAAATATCAAATTCTGTAAATAGCTATTAGAGCTTCCCTGCTAACTCTGATACATGTTTCTAGCTTATGGTGTCTGTTTTATACGGTTCTTACTATTCTCTTCTTTCTTAGGCATTTAAACCCCAACTGCTTTTGTTTCCTATGTTTCATGTTAGGTAGTTTTCTTCATGTTTTTCTCACTAAATGTTGTCAAACACAATGAAGAGTAAGAGTGACGAGGACAGGACCTACGGAGGCGATCGAGTTCGAGCAGTTAAAGTGTAAGGAACAGGCATGAAGGGACACGTGGCTTTCGCAGAGGCTGCACTGCTGAGTCAGCCTGGAATGTTTATGTACCTCTCTTGTGGTTTCTTTTGCTGCATCATCAGAGCTGGGCATAGAGGGCCAGGGGCTCTGGGCTGAGGGGCTCCCTGGCTCAGCATCTTTTGCTCTAATATAAAAATCCGCTCCATGGTGGGGCCCTGAGGTTTAAGCTAAAGGTCCCTTTTCCATCTTAGCTTTGAACGAAGGCTCTGTGCCATGTTGGAACCCTGGTGAAACCTCACTCTTGGGAACACATGCCATCCATAGGGGTGACACTTGGACATCCCTGGCCTGTCTAAGCCTGAAAGGCATCATCATTAGAATGATTCAGGGACTTTTCTATTTTACAGGGAAACTAAATTAACCATAAACTTTATAACTTTAACTAGGAATGCTGGACAACACTACTCACGACTGACCAAATGCCTACCGATCTAACACGGAGTGCTGCTGGGTAGTGACTGTGTAGCACACAGCAGGCATTTAACACGTGCGTGTTGCCTTAGAAAATTCCTACAGAATGAAGGGAGGGTGTAGAAAACTGCCACTGCCCAACACTTACGGTAGCCAGATGGTGGCTACTTTACATACGTTCTCTCATTTGATCCTTACATCACCCTTGTGAGATTGGGATCGTTATCCCTGTTCACTGACAAGGAAGCCAGGAACTGAGATTCCAGGGGCCAGAGTTAATAGCGATGGATGAGAATTCAGCCCAGGTCTATCAGACTCCACAATCTATGTTCTGTTTTTTCCTTTTTGGGTTTTCATTATCCCACGCTGTCTTCTAGAATCAATCACTTAGTAGATGTATGAATATAAATTCAGAGGGAAGAATGGGTAAAAGAGAGGGAGTGAATAATAAATAGTGGGGAGGGAAGAAATATTCCTGAGACATTTACTATGTGTCATGTACTTCATTACTGTGCATTAATTTAATTTACCTAAGAACCCTGTGAAATATTTATGATGACCCTAATTTTAGAGATGAGTTTGCTGAAACTCATGGTTAGCTACTTGGTGAGGATATGTAACTAGCAAGTAGTCAGATTGGGATTTGACGTTCTTTCTACCTGCCCCTGGAGCTGGCTCCTTTCATCATACCATCCAGCCAGGATATGGGCACGCTGGATTCTCAGCCCAGCTGGCCCTTGAGCAGCGACTCAGCCAGTTGTTCAGACTCTCCAGGCCCCGATTTCTCTTCTGTAAAATGACAGATACCCTACCTGTTTTGGAGGCTCATTGGGAGCATGAACGCATGTGAAAGGGATTTAACGAGTTTATGAGTTGCTAAAAATACAAAGGGGGTTATAAGAATATTAGAGTGAGGAATCAGCAATGTTTGGCAAGATGTTAAAAGATCCATAGACAAGCCATGTCCCATATCTGGTTAGATGAATTTGGGAGAGTTTATTCACTAATTCCCCAGGAAGGAAGGTTCTCTGGGTTTCCCTCTCAGCACCTAGGCAAGTGTGGGTGCAGAAGAGGAAATTCGATAACATGTAAGACAAAGTTCTTTTGTAAAAACTGGAACTCTTGGGTCGAATTTTATGGTTACATATCTGATTGAGTACAACATTGGCATCAAGAACCTACAAGAAAGCCTTATAAGAAATAAAACATCTACCAAACATTATACCATTAGATTATTGGTTTTAGTTAAATTATTGAAATAAAGTCCACTGATAAAATTGGGAATTAATTGTGGTAGAACAATTGAAAATCTTATTCTATATTCTCAGAATTACAATAGCAATTATCTACATGACTAATAACATACGCAAAATCAGCAAAAGACACAAATACTTGGATAATGCATTTGTATACTCATCTAAATCTATCCCACAGAGTCTGAGCTATAATTTGTATTCAACTGTCAAATTACATGACTGATTTCAGCAGGACTAGAAATCATAAGTTATTTAATGTTCCTGTGACTAGAGAAACTTGAATGAGTATAATTTTTCTCTTATCCCATTTAATATGAAATATTTGAGAGTTAATGAGTATATTTCTTTTCATTGGAGCTTTGAAAAGTTTGAATGAAATCATAATGCCACAAGATAGCTGATTAACACACATAATAGTAATAGCAGCAAAAAAATGTTTATTGAGCAATTAATATATGCCACACTATATACTAAGAACTTTTCATACGTTATTTCACTTAATTCTTAAAAACAACAACAATGTGCAGATAGTCATCTTATCTCCTTCATTTAAGTGAGAAAACTGACTGCAAAGATGTGAAATAATTTGCCCAAGGTCACGGCCAGTAGAAGAGCTAGCAAGTGAGCTCAGATTCCAATGATTAGAGGCTGGGAACCACCTGCTAGGAATGGAAGGCAGAGGGTCTACTTCACCTCCCCTTTTCTCTTGCCCTTTCTCCTTCTGCCTAAGAAATAGTCCGGGTTCTGCAGGGGTACATGAGGACAAGTTTCTTCTTGTTAACTTCAAAACAAAAACAATGGGAAAGCTGGTACAGGAAATGGCTTTGAACACATTAAATGTCAGCTGAGCATAAAACTTATTCTTTCACCAGGATTCACACTGCTCTCTGCCCTACTTTTCCTTCACTATCTACTTCAATTTTTATTAAAAAGAAATTTAAGCTATTGAGACTATTTTTCCAGGAAAAATAAGGACTCGGGGTCACAGATCACATACTCTGAGAGCCCTAAGTCAGAAAGTAAGAATTCCCTATAGGTTTCTAGAATGAATTCAGCTTCCCTTCTTCCTCACCAGAAATTAATTGGCTGAGGGCCAAGGAGTAAGATCCTTTGGAAAAACATTCTGGACAACAGTGTAACCTGACAAATCTTGGCATGTTATACTATAGATTTCAAAGACTTTACTGTGACTCACCTTTCCCGAGATATCCATGGAGTTTTTTTCCATAGTCATGGAGATTTCTGGCTTAGCTTAAAAGCAAAGAAAACACAGTTAGTCGCACGGAATGCCATCTTACCTGGCTGCTAGTGTGTGTGTGTGTGTGTGTGTGTGTGTGTGTAAGATTCATCATTCTCCAAATATTAAACACCCACCGTGTGCCTGGCAGAATGTTAGATTCCTAGGAAACAAAGGTGGGCAAATCATCTTCACTGTCCTGAAAAAGTTATATTTTCATGAAAAATACAGATACATAAACTAGAAATTAGAATACACTGAGATAAGTACCATAACTGAGGACATGTAGGATTTGAAGAAAGCTTTTAAGAGAAGCTTTTAGCCCAACCTTGGGGGATAAGAGGAAGCTTTCGGAAGATGCAACATCTAGTTGGCAGTTGAATTATGATTGTTAGTGAGTCAGGTGAAATTGGGAATGTGGAGGAGGGGAGGGGCAGCTGATCCGGAGAGAGAAGAGAGGAGTATTCTACACGCCCAAAGGCCTAGAAATATAATATATTTATAAGCCTCTGAATGGGACAGGAAAAACACTTGATACTTTAGTTGTTTGAAACTAGGAAATATCAGGGACTATTTCAGTGATTTTGTTGTCCTGCTAAATTGTAGGTGCCTCAAAGTTGGACTGTTTTATCCATCTCTTCATCTCAACCATTTAACAGAGCCCAGTACAAAGTAGGCATTGAGTACATCATGTTGTTTCAAGTAAGTTCTTGAGTACAGCAGACAAAGCTGTCCATGAACCAGTAGAGAAAACATTAAGACCCTGTCGCAGGTGCTTTTAATGCCTGTGAATCCACTTGGCCTTTGCCTCTACTTACTTGCCGGCAAGAGGCCTCAGTAAGTAGAGGCAAATGTGATTCTCTGTGATTCTCTCCTAAGGATTTATTGGGGTTGTGGGAGCACATTGAGTCCTCAAGTAGGGCAAACTAGAAATCCAAGAAAGTTTGTGGCAGTAACAGAAGGGGAGTTGGTGGCTAATCCCCCAGCTTGTCTTCATTTGGGATGACTCTGATGTGTGTTCTCCCAGAGTTCCTCAGGGCATCAAGCTCCTGGCCGACAGCTTGATCATGTACATTCTATTATCTTCCTTCCCTTCTGATGTTCCTTTTCCTCTTCTTCTGATGTTTCCCGGATTACCTCTCAAGTAGATGAATTCAACTCAATTCCTTGTCTCAGTGTTTCCTTTCAGGGGAACCCAAACCAATATGCAACCCTAAAACATTAATGAGCAGAGGGGTATTTCTGACCTCCTGTAACAACAAATACCAGCAGAATGAAGGACCTGAAAGAAAGAACAATGTTGCAGGGGTGATAGCTCAGTTCTGAAGCTCAGGACTGTCGGATTTAGAGCTAAGGAGTGGGCGAGAGCACATCTGTGATGGCCGGTGACTTCCCACTAAGGAAAGGAGAGTTGAAGGAGACTAGTGAGGGGCAGGCAGACGCTGGGCAGGCTTCTGATCCTGGTCTGTTAAAGAGTAAAGGCATTGTGCTCAGAAAGAAGAAATAAGCTGGATCTAGGGCATGTCGAATGGGTCTGTGCTACATTTGAGTATGTATTTTAAGGTTTTCATATTTTTATTTGGGCTTAGTCTATTTGAGGAATCACCAAGGAACACAGAGTGGGTTCTGAATAAAATGAGCTTTGTACTTCTGTGCCAGGACCACTATAACATATGTTCCGGTGACACCCACAAATAGGTTCAAGGCTAGATGAGACTATCCTAACACAACCTAGCCGGCCCATTTGGTAAAGGAGAAAGCCCAAGAAACAGGGAAAATCTAATTCTATCAATAAGCAGGCAGAGTCTCATATTTTTTAAACGTTACTGAAAGGAGTTCAAAGAAGAAACAGAAATGTTGAGACAGTTGTGCAAACAGACAGGGTGATAAGAGTGAGACGTGAAAGAGTCTATATACTCAAGACCAAGATGAAGGTATTTTAATGCAGCAAAGAGATACAGGACACAGTTTAACTGTTGACAAGGCAATCAGATCAAATTACGGCACCAAAACCTTGGTCAAATGGGACACAGTTTGCTTTATTTAGAATAGATATTTCTTTGCACATCCCGGATGGCTGCCTTCATTGATTTGCCAATAGTAACACCAGATGAGTTGGTTTCATGTTTGTGCTGAGACAGTCACACCTCGGTAAGTGAGCTGAGGGTGATAATCGATAAAAGAGATGACCAGACTTTTCCAGCTCTTTACAGAACATTGTTTCGGCTCCATAAGGAGCCTGATTATTTTCTAGCCCATCCATGAGGAGAGGGAGGGAGGGCAGGAGAAAGAGGGTAGAGCCAGAGTGAGACACGCATAAGAAAAGCTCTAAGCAAAAGGCTTCAAACAATATTAATCTTGGTTGTAGCTACTTCCATGTTTATGAACTACAGGGCTGGCATTTCCTTCCAAATACTGAATTATGTGACCTCTAATAATAATAATGCAATAAGACTCTCAGTAAAAAGTAAAAACAAAGACTTTTTTCACTTGTTCTGTCATTCATGACTTAAGATTTGTAAAGTTATTTCCTTTTCGTTTACCTCATTTTCAAAAACAATGAATTGCTCATCCACATCAGTGCTCTCCGCTTTGCCTTAATTTAAAAGGCTGTTTTAAACTACACGGTTCTTACAAAGATGAAGAAAATGTTCAAAGCTAGGAGTTTCTGTTTATTAACATTTCCTTGCATCACTGAGCAAAATAGAATTTTCACATTTCCCCCAATTTGGACCCTGCAGAGGGCCATCACTGCAAGCTCCTTGCTGGAGGAGCTGGACTGTCTTCACCCCAGCTGGCCTTGGCAAGGGTCGGGGGATGCCTGCAGAGTTTCTCAGGAGCTGTGTTGATCATCTGCCTGTTCTCACACTGGCCTTATTCTGTCTTGCTCCAGCAAACAACTAAGCCAATTAGACAACTAAGCAATTATACTTTGGCAGTTATAATGAAAGAGATTTCCAGTATTCTTAGGAAACATTGACATTGCAAATAAGGGAGTGGTCACCAGGAAACTGACCAATCTAGGGCTCTCTGTGTGATTTCATTCCATTAGCTGAATCCTCATGCTTCTACTTCTTACCCTCATCCCCACCCCCGACATGAATGACAGGTACCAAGGTAAACAGAGCTCTGGAATAGCTACCCTTGCACGACTGCACTCCAGGTAGCAGGCTGCTTCTTCTCGAGGGGAAAATCGAGGCAGGGAGTCCAGAAAACAAAAACTCTTACCAAAAACCTTGACCGTGGTGGAGCTCCTCAAGATTTTTCCAGGCCTGATCATAACGTGGCAAGAGAACTTCCGGTCATTATCATGAATTTGGACTGGAGAGAGGTAGAGCCCATAGTCCGCACCTAGCTTGACTCTGTCTTTAAATAATGTGGACTTGCTGATGGGGTGATCTTGGGTGATAAGTGTTTCCTGAGTTCCATTATCCTCCTGGTGAGAAAAACAATTCCCAGTTATTGAGCACTCAACGGGGCCACTTCTGGGCTAGGTACTGCACAAGTATTAATTCATTTATCTCTTGTGAAAAGAGAGATTATAGGTAAAGAATTGAAATTAAGAGGCATTTAGTATTTTACTAGACAAAGTATCATTACACTTGACTTTCAGTTAAAAACTACTGTCAGCTTCTGCTGATATGAATAGAAACTTTCTGCTCTTCTGAGAACTTCCCCGTTGGAACCCTCTATGAGCTACATATCTGGGGTGAGATTTGTGGGGCACAGCACTGGGGGCTAATGGCAGATCATAATTCTCTTTTTCAAGCTCAGAAATCTTAATGCTAAGATGTGCTCAGAAAGCTTTATAAATTTTGCTTTTAAAATCTTCAACTGAACTAGATGATTCTAGTTGCTCTCTCTTCCCAGCATTACTTTAGAAAAGGTCTCATTTCAGGTCCCCTCAGGGCCAGGACTAAGAATAGGTAAGGAGACTCCTAGGGCACAAAATTTAAGGAGGCACTCACTCCAAGGGTCTCATAAATGCAGGCTGGGCACCTGAGAGTGAATGCCTCCTTAAATGCCCTGCTATAGGCACCTCCTTTCCTCTTTACCTCAGCCTTTTCTTGGTCCTTGTCCTTCTGCCCTTATTTCTGCTACTTCAAAAAGGACACAAGAAGAGTAGGCTGTGAGTGTTAATCTGAACTTTGGAGATCAGAGCTCATTTGGAATACTTGGTTCCTCTATTCCATACCCTTTCTTGGGTCTGTGAAGAAAAATCCCCATTTTTCTTGTCCTATTCAGAATTTCCATGGACACGGTCCTGGGGTGTCGCAGTGTTGGTCCATGTCAGTGATTGTACTGACTAAGGGCCCAGTGAGGAAGGGACTCTTGAGGGGCACAAGGGAAGAGGAAGGGTTATCATGTCCTTATATTCGTTTAGTATGACTCAATATTCTCAACTGAGTTGCTTTGAAAATATTCAGATGCGTAACTTCTTTTCTGGAGATAGAACTCAGTTGTTCTGGGGGAGCCCTCAGGGGACCCAGAGCTGAGAACCACTGGGCTGATCCGAAACAATACATGAATCTCATGCACAGGGGTCAGGGGAAACGGAGGCAGCTAAAGTGGAGAAGAGTGAACAGGAATGCGTCTGGTGGGAAGGAAGTCGTGAAATAACAAAAACAAAGATCTGAGATTTGGAATCTCTAGTTTAAAAAATGAGACATATTCTTGGTAGAACAAATGGAAGCCAGGTGAGTGAGAGAATTCAAGTATGGGCTAAGAGTGGAAACATGAACGTAGACTTCTTAACTAGTCTACACAGACATTTCCAGAATATACTCAGTAGGAACTCTTATGTAAGACACAATTCTGTGAGTGGCTATGGCTGAGACTGGGATCAGCTTTGCAAACAGATAGATCTCTATATACAGTAGTGCCTGCAGAGAATCATACCCTGCTTAAAACTTATGCCTGAAGCAATGCACACACCTTTATACCCTCATAAAGAAGGACCTCCGAGTCTATCCTGCCGTCTTCTTAATGAAGAAGCATACAGAAAATTAAAGGGAGAGAGCTCATATTCTGCAGACAGGGGTGGCACTTAAGGATTGGGTGGCACTTTCCTCAGCATTTACAGACAAGGACGGCCAATAATTAAGGAGTCAGGCTCCCCCTGCAGGTCCTCCAGCACAACAAGCTTAATTTTCTAGCTCCTGCTTTATGCACAGGGACTGTTTATATGAGGACCATGGAGGGCAAAATGCTTCTTGACATTTAGTCAACGACTGGCCATCTGGAACATTTCCATCTGTCACTTTGTTGTGGGAAGAAGGGCAGTCAGAGGCCCGAGGGTGGAGACTGGAGTGGAAAAAACTACGTTTTCCTTTATTGTGTAGCTGGGTGTGACTAGCCAGGGTGGTTTCATTGGTGGAGGAAAGATATACCAAAAGCAAAACAAACACACAAAAAAAACACAATTTATTCAAAGATTTTTTGTTTATTTATTTTTTCTGGGCAGATGACTGCTGCAGAGGGAAGGGTTTATTCCTTCTTTGGGAAAAATGGGATTCGGTTGTAAAGTGTGCCTTGTAACCTACAATATCCAGAGATCCTGAGAGATTCTAGAGTCCCAGTTATAGAAGAGTCAAGGCAAGACTACATGAGAATGGCTTCCTTCACGGAGCAAATGGGAGGAGAGCTGGAAAAAACTAGTGCAGGCAAACATTGAAATATCTAGAGCTGGGAGAGGGAGAAATAAAATCAATATCGTGTTATGACCACTACTAAAAACGTATGTCCTTATTAGTCATAGCTTAAATGTATTTAGCATCTACTGTTTTAGGCACTGGGCAAAGTTCTTTCAAGTCTTATTTACTGCTTATGACAATCTGGAACGAACTGAGGTTAAGTAACTTGCTCAAAGGTCACACAAAGGAAGAAGGCATGTAAGTCGCAGCATCAGAAAGCAGGGATGCCCTGGACCCGGAACAAGCAAGCCTCAGAGACAACACACACCAGTGAAAACCAAACCAGCACAAAACAAAACAGAAATGTGGGGAGTATCAGAAATGAAAAATTTTAAAGAAATTCTGGGAGGCCAGAGGCCTTTATGGGAGTTGTAGATCACAGAGGTGTGGCTTCTCTGCTGATTGAAAGGGCCCTCGGGAGGCATATACCCTACGACTCTAAGGTCGTAGAGTGTACTTCAAGTGCTACCTGATAAATGATAATCTTAGGGTCTGCAGGATACAGATTGGTGAGGGTCTTCTTATATGGAATCTTTATTCTTGTCTGTCTTTCTTTCCTTGTTCTTTAAAGAAAAAATTTTGACTTTTTTAATATGAGTAAATATTTCTAAAACTTCATGGGACTCTCAACTTAACGGACCCCATGATTTATTGGGAAATGTAGACTGAACTAGCATACCTACACTAGTCCTGACACTCAATACATGTTCAATTAATGCGAACTGACTGTCCTGCAGCCTCCCTGATGACCGCCAGCTACTTCGTGAGTGTTCTTTATCTGCCTGACTACACTGAGAAATTATGGAGTCATAAAACTAACCTTCTAGAGACTAGTTTTCAATACATACTGAGTACAGGAATGTGCTAAGTTGTTCAGTTGTGTTACCTAAGTTACACCTCACAACGATACCATGAGGTCGGTGCTATAATGACCCCTTTTATAGTTGAGATAACTCAAACTGAGGGTAGGCAACATATCCAAGATACAAATTCTGAAACAAAAGAAAAAATATATACTCCTATATACACTTATCAAAACATCCTTTCATATTTTGCCTATGTGAAATAAGTTAAGAAAAATTCTGTAATTAAGATTTTTTAAAATGACTACATAAAGCCTGTTCTCCTCTGTCAACTCTCATACATGTGCCCATGGGGATACAAGGTCGGGAAGGCCCAGGAACCACAGACTGAAAGGGGAACACTGTTCCTTGAACATTGTGGCTGGGTCTCAAAACAAACAAATAAGAGACTGCCTTTATTTAAAATGTTGATATTTTGTTCATCACAGATGTTCCCTACATTTTGACTTAAAAAATATTTTGCTAAAATTTATATCTTGATTACTTATCATTATTATTATTAGTATTAGTATTTGGCACTCCCTTAAATTGTGCGCCCAAGGGGAGGGCCCTACTTACTCTAATCCAGCACTGAGATCATACAGCTAGTAAACGGTAGAGCCAGGACTTGAAAACCATTTCCCTCCAAAAGTCACGCTGTTGATGACTTGGCTACATACAACCTCACACATGTAGTAGAATAAACAGTCCTTACCTTTTCTGCTTACAGTCTATTTGAGAAGAACTAATTCGCAAGAAAAACAAATACAAAGTCACACCCATAGAAGAGTAATAAACACATAACTAAGTTACAAACAGGAGTTAGATAAGATAATTTGCATGATGAGGGCTGGCTGGGGTCATAGTGAATCATGAAACACTGCTTCCCTATGTCCCTTGAAAACCTGATAAACCTGAAAATGATTGGTGGAGGCTTTTCTTTCTTTTTTTTTTGGTACTAGAATCCGAATTTTCAATCCAGAAAAGGGACCTTGGGACTCTTTGATTTAGTGACATTATTTCATCTCTGGGATGGCACAAGCTCCATGTCAGAGCTGACGGTGTTGACCACAGCCTGTGGTGGGTGTTGCGTGCCTACAGCTCATTCATTAAATTCTGTTAACTGTACTGATTGCTCCTTCTTTATCTCCACACTGCTTCTGAGCTCCACCTTTCCCCCATTTATTCTCCACCCAGTCAGTGCTGTCAAAGCAGCTGCTTGCAAAGCTCCCTCCTGCGCCCACTCTGAGGGCACCAGAACAATGTTTTCTAATCATCACAATTGGTTGTCAACCCTGTGTAGCTTGGCTAGCACTTTAATTCTGATTACGGTGAAGACAATTCGAGTTCACTGTCATCAGGTAGAAGGCAACAGTGTTTTTCTGAATAGCTCTGCTTCCCATGGGCATGGGAAACCAGTATTGTTCATTAGCAGCATTTGGCTCTTTGTTCAAACATAAAGCATCAAAAATATTAAGGAACAGTCTATTGAAAACATATAAAAATTTAAGAAAATATAAGCATCGAGGTTTTAGTTATATACATTTATTGCTAATATTGAACTGCTTGCTGAAATATTTCTCTCCTTCTTGTCATGTTTTAAAGAGAAAAATTATGGGTTTCTCTTAATCTATCTACTTTGGGAACTAACCCCCCCCCCACACACACACACACACCAAATTGTACTCACGGGTCAAGGTTTCAGTGCACGTCTGTGATCTGCGGGCAACTGTTTTGTAATTATTCAGCTCAAATATCACTTTTGAAAGAGGCGTTCCCAGTTCCATCTAGTCAGAATCAAACTATTTTCCCTCTATTTTTCACATTTTTATCAAAATTGTATTTCATGATAGGAAATATGTCCAATATAATTTATATCCCTGCAGGACTAGTACTCAAAACAGATTCGCATATGTTTATTGGTTTGAGTAGAAATTTACACTGTGGGAAATCAGGACGATTGTTTGCAAGGAAAACAGAATGGTAGGTTGCATGTAGACACTGCCAGAACAAGCCTGCAGAATTTCCCTGCCGACTGCATGTTTGTGCCCCAGGTTATAAAATGGGAAACATATCACTTGTTCTTTATCTGCCAATGGCATCCCATTTAACATTCACGCATTGTGTGATTTCTTATGCATCGCCCCACCATTCACTTAGACCCTCAGCGTCCACTGAAGGGTTAACGCTTTGTGTTCACTTAGTTACCGCTCATGCTAGATAAGTGTTGGATACCCTGTCTATTTGCACCCGATGCCTGTCTGCTTCAGTGTCGTAGTCACAGTTCAGGAATTTCCCAAAGTGCAAAGGATCCACCCATGTACACATTTAGCACAGCCTTAGCATGTGATTGGATACATGTACCAAATAATTTTCTAATGATAACTGAGAATCCTAATAATCTCCATGAGGGTCATAACTGATTTAATTAGAGTCTATAAAATCCCACATATAAGAAGACATAACTTTTGTTTTCAGTGACCTAGATTAAAATAATTTTAGTTTGCAAAATCGTTTCCAGGATTTAACGCAGACTTTAAATGGGAGCATGTGCAGCTTCCCAGAGTTACTGAGTTCGGTACAGCAGGTTTCTGCCCTTCTGAGCTCATCTGCCCCATCTCTACATTCTGTAAAAGCCACATTATGTGATGTGTGTGAGAACAACTGGCTTATCGTTATGATTGTAATTGCTAATTTAACAAGAGATTGGAAAACTAAAATAGGGATCGGAGAGGATATTTACAGCATGTCCTCTGCAGACCTATAACAGTCATGACATGAAGAGCTGCAGTTCATTCCTTAATATGAGGAAATTAGATAATTTTCTACCAGATCTGCTGAATCCCACAGCCGCCAACAGCATGGAGCATGAATGTAAATCGGAGGAGCAAATAGATTTTGACATTTAAAAATGGACTGCACAGTAGGGATTTAATCGGCACATTTGCCAATATACTATTCCCTTTGAAGAGAGGTTTCTTTCAAAAAGATACCTCAAGTTGTATTGTGATGCATTCTTCACAGTGACAGCGTGGCTTGAGATTCCGGCAGAAGTTTAGGATTCACTTGCTGTGTGTGACCTCAGGTGCACTCTCTCTGCCCCTCATTTATCCTAAATGTCCTGGCATCATCCAAAGATGATGTCTATTTAGCCTTCTTACTTTCTTTAAAGAAAATCACTAGATAAGGATGCCTTATCAGTTATCTAGTCACAGACACTTAATGAGCTGCTAGTCATTAACCAAAGAGATACCCAGCATCAATTTAGTGACCATCAATTTAATATGAGGGCAAGGAATAGGACTGTGGTGGAAGGAGACAAAGAGAAACAGAGCCATTCAATTATTCATTGGGTGCCTGTGTTCTAGGCACTATGCCAAATGCTAGGAATTTCTGGAGTGAGTGACACAGCTTTTAGCCCTGGAGAAGCTCAGAGTCACACAAAGGACACAGGCCAAGTAAAGGCTTTACATTTGCTTGGAAAAACAGATCACTGACCCCAAAGATAAGATAAAACATTACGGATCAACTTACTAGCCAGCAAAAATCTCTACAGGATAGGTTTCTTAAACTTTATTATTAGTAAACTTTATTATTTCTATTGTTAGTTGAATTTGTGATAATTAGAGTGGAAACATTTTGCCTATTGGTGGAAAATATTAAAAATGTAAGCAAGATAGCCCTGGTCGGTTTGGCTCAGCCGTTAGAGCGTCGATCTGCAGACCAAAAAGTCACGGGTTTGATTCTGGTCAAGGGCATGTACCTTGGTTTCGGTTCGGTCCCCGGCCTGGTTGGGGTCCTGCGAGAGGCAACCAATCCATGTGTCTCTCTCACGTCCATGTTTCTCTCTCTCTCTCTCCCTCTCTATCTGAGGAAAAATGGAAAAAAGGGATCCTCAGATGAAGATTAAAAAAAAAAATGTAAACAAGGTATAGAAAGTGCATTTCCATTACTGTAATGTTTGGTTTGTGAGTTTCTACCCTCCTGAGGTCATTTCCACTTTAAAAACTTTTTCTAAGAACCATGTTGTATCACATTTGTTAAGAACAATTGAGTTACCCGGCCAGTGTGGCTCAGTGGTTAAGAGTCGACCCATGCACCAAGAGGTCACCAGTTCGATTCCCAGTCAGGGCACATGCCCAGGTTGTGGGCCAAATCCCCATTGTGGGGCATGCAGGAGGCGGCCAATCAGTGTTCTCTCTCATCGATGTTTCTATCTCTCTCTCCCTCTCCCTTCCTCTCTATCTAAAATTAAAAATTAAAAAAAAAAAAAGAACAATTGAGTTTTATTAACCAGAGGCATAATGCCCAGGAAGCCTTATATTTTAGAAACCAAACCTTATGAAAGGATACGAGTGTTTTCTGACAGACGACAAAGAGACATTGTACAATTTAGAACAGTTTGAGAAAGTTATTTTAGAATGTTTTTTTCTTTTTATTTTACTGACTACCCAAAAAATATCTAGACAGTGAAAAATTACCTGTCAGTTGTATTTGAAGGCCCACTTGCAGATCAGTTACTTTGGATTTGCCAGATCCCCAGAGAAACCTTTTTACATGAAGGGTCTAGTTTCCAAGGTAGTTCACAAAAATCGAAGTAACTTGTAATAAGAATAATAAATCATGCAAATATAGTATTTTGCAGACTGTATTAATGATTTTTTCCCCTTATATAACCTATGCCCTGGAAGCCACCGGGAAGCCAGGTCTTTGAGGGTGAGCTGCCTGTGACACTGGGCATGGCGCCATCTCCTTAATAAATCCTTCCTTTCTTGGCTGCAAACTGCTGTTCGTGCCTAACTGGGCTTTGATGTGTGCAGGCAAACGGACCCCTTCCGTCTGGTAACGTTATCTGATTTAACAGTACTACAGGTCTATTATGTATATTGGCTAATAGCTGGCTGCCATTTGATTGGCTTGCCTTGGAAAATTTCTCATAAAAATCCAGATTTCTGGATATATATATTTTTTTAAGTCAGAAAACATGGCAATGATGGGCCTGCGATCCCTGTGGCCATAATAGAGCTGAGCAGTGGCTGTTTGTAATATAGGTCCTCTGTGTATCAGGTACATTTTCCACCTGTATTTTATCAGCATTGGACTGTGTTTCCCAATGGAAAGTCATGTTGTATATTTCCCGAGATGATGAGCGTTCTGAGAAAAGGGGGTCTATCCCTCAGCACATGTTGTTTGTAAACAAACATTTGTGAGTAGGGGCTTCTACTGGAAGTGGCTCCTCTCCAGGGCACCATCGTCCTCTTTTCTGTGATCAGAGCTTGGTATGCAGCTCGAAATAGAAATTAACCTTTAGAAATAGTGTAATAGACCTAGAGTGCCCCCCTCACAGCCATGCCCCACCTACCACACGACACCTGTCTCTCATCCAGTATGTTTCCTTCCCTATTATTATTTGTTATTCATTTTACTTCATTAATATTTAAAGATCATTGCAGTTATTCACTGGAAAGGGCAACACTTACCACCAACCATGCAAAGGTGAACTCAGATGGAATTTCTGAGGAGATGTTTTGAAGACATGGTATTTCCAGAGTCCGATTTATCTCTATTTCTATTGTATTGTTGCTTCTCCATTCATCCAGAGTAACTGTAACAAAACATAAGGTGGAAAAGACATGGATGTGTGATTTGTTTATAAAGTGCGTTTTATCAAAGAAATGAGAACCATTTTAGCATAAAGATTCATCTATGGTCAGGGTATACCTATGAAGTAAGGAGGCAAAATCCCATTGTAGTCCTTACTGTGTAAATGGGAAAACAAAGCCACTAAGAAAAATTACCAGTGAAAAATTATAGGGAATCTGCCCTAAAAGAATTCATCTCACAATTTGGCATGTTCTGCTTTGCCCCCAAATTTATGCTTCAGTCTTCAGAGCACATCTCCTTAATCAGACAGAATATAAAACATTAAAACTTAGCCTCTAAATGTCTTTTTAAATTTTAATAGACTTAATATTTTTAATTCTGTGAACCTAAAGCAGCAAAATGAGTGGAAAGTACAGAGAGTTCCCATATTCCCTGGCCTCATGCCTGCACAACCTCCCCAATGTTAACACCCCTGATCGCAGAGGTGCACTTGTTACAATCGATGAACCTACATTGACTCATCATTTTCACCCAAACTGCAGAGTTTATTTACCTTAGAGTTCACTCTTGGTGTTGTACAGTCTATAGGTTTTGACACATGCATAATGACAGATGTTTATCATTGTGATATCATACAGAACAACTTCACTGCCCTAAAAATTGCCTATGCTCTGCCTAGTCATGCCTCCCTCCCACCAAACACCAGTCAACCATTGATCTTGTTCCTGTCTTCATAGCTGTCTTTACAGAGCTCATAAACAGGCCTTCAAAGGAAACATGATACAGAAAAATATATAAGGAGAGTCTGAGGAAGCATTATGAATAAATTAGTTGCATTTTTAAAGTGATATGAAATAAATATCCGTATATGGTCTTTTTGTGGGGAAAGTTTTATACACATATACAGCATATCCATTTTTTTTTATTAAACTATAACATCAGATACTAATGTATAATAAAAACAACTCTATCATCCTAATATCCTGAAAACTTTATTTTTATATCTATACAAATCAGTTTTGTATGCATGTGTTTCTCATACTTTACAATCCTATTAATCAACAAATGTTACCTATGATTTTTGCTTAAAAATGTTTTGCATGATTCTTAAACTATTTGTGGTTGAAATTTTTAGAGGCTTTATGTCATTCCATCATATGTGCCCATTATCATTTGTTTAGTCACATCCAATCATTGAATGATTATACTCTTTCTGTTTGGGTTTTTACTTTATTTAAACTATTACAATCTATATAACAAAGATCATCCTTATACTAGTAGCTTTCTTCTGACCATTCAGTTACTTAAGAAAAATTCCCAGGAGTATGAATCATGGGTATGAAAATTCTCATTATTATCAACAGTATATATATTTAAAATGAAAGATTTCTCTGTTTTAGAATGTTATATCTATCTAGCCTTTAGAACTTTGTTATATTTTAATCTCTCATAAGCTCCAGCTATTCTTTTTACTCTTTCCTCCTCCTATCCGTAATTACAACCAGGCCTTCCCATCAGGGAACATCTTCCCTGCCTCATTCTCAAGTAGTGGTTGTTTATTTTCTTGTAGCATTATTTCCTCAAGATTGCAAGGTGGATCAGTGCCTTCCTTGTTCTCCACAGTTGCTTCCAAGTATTACTCCAACCCCATAACTTTAAAAAATAGTTGTCCTTTATGGTTAAAGGCATTTAGCTATAACAGTACTTCCAAGTGGAGTTGTTTGTATACCACCACCACAAATTTTTGCCATATTTGCATACCACCATTACTACTATTTAACTTTATTCTTGAAATTATTGCAGTTGTTTTACCTATATACATTTATTTTAAACAGACAATTATCTAGGTACTAATATTTGTGAAGTCCATAAAATCCACTTTATATGTTAATTATATTTTGTACATTACCCAAACACATAAGTATTATATTTTTGTAAATTTTGTCCAGATTCTGAAGTTGTCATCAAAGAATTAAAAATATATCAACAAACAATACTTAAAAATATAATATCAGAAATTAAGAAGCAATTTGATGGGATTGAACATTTTTTAAAAAATTTTTTTCTTTATTGATTTTTTAGAGAGAGAGGGAGAGAGAGATAGAAACATCGATGAGAGAGAACATCGATTGGCCGCCTCCTGCATTCTCCCCACTGGGGATCAGGCCCACAACCTGGGCATATGCCCTGACTGGGAATCGAACTGGCGACCTCTTGGTGCATGGGTCGACGCTCAACCACTGAGCCACACCGGCTGGGCGGGATTGAAAATTTATTGGACATCACAAAAGATGGATTCATGAATTGGAAAATAAGTCATTAGGGAATTTCTAAAGTGAATCATAGAAAAGAAAAAAGTACCAAATATAGAAATAACCATTAGGGATGTATATAAATTTAAGAACATTTTTTTACACTAGAAACTTAACATCACAAATTTAAATGTTAATTAAAAAAACATGCAAGTGTTAGAAAAAACATTACTGAATTTCTATGTAATCTGGAAATGGGAAAAACTGTCCTAACTATGATTCAGAATCAAGACCAACAGGGAAAAAGAGTGATAGATTTTATTTCATAAAAGTAAAAATTATTCTGCACTGGAAATATTATCATAAGAAAGTAAGAATAGATCACAAACTGGGAAACTACTTGCAACATATATCACAAAGGGTTAATAGCTTTTATATATAGGGCATTTTCAGCATAATAAAGAATAATAGCGATAATGAATCAAAACTCATTAATGTGTTTATAATTATGTGAATTCGTGACATTTTAACATACTGTCACTTAAGAGTGCTAGTGAACCAATTTATTTTTACGACTGGTAGATAAGGGAAAGAATCAAGTAAGTGCCTCTTCTGTTTTTCTTATACAAACTGTACATCACATAAGTAATTGGTAGATGAGAAGAAGTTTTTGTTTAGAGGAATATTTCAGCTAATAAATGAAGGAATGATAGATTTAGAACATCTATTTGTAATCCATAATGAACTAATGGATCTAGGTAATATTCATCAGTGGCTGCTTATATTACATGGCCAGATATTATGTACCTCTGATGTACATCTATGATGTACTCTTGCCAAAAAACAAAATGCAAAAACCAAAACCTTAATGTGATCAAATCCCTGTATCTAACAAAAAGGTGAAAGAGGAACATGTAAATACTCTGGTGATAACAGGCTGTAGATAATCAAATTTATTCAACAAATAACATTACAAAAGAAAAATAGGAAATGTAAAATAGCCTTCAGATTAAATATATTTATTAAATAAATCATAATACATTGAGCTTATTTATATCCTAATTTAAAGAAGATGTAAAATTAAAATTATGAGGCCAACTGGATATTTGATGACAGTAAGAACTTACTAGTTTTTTTAGTTCTGATAGTGGTATAATGGCTATATTCCACCCTCAACTCCCCCCTCCACTCCCCCCTCTGCTCCCAACACACCTTGATCTTTTAAAGATTTATTCTAAAATGGATAGGATATCTTGGATTTTCTTCAAAGTAATCTGTGAGGGGGCAGTTGATAAGAGTTTAAATAAAACGAGATTGCCTATGAACTGATCATTGTTCAAGTTGCATGTTTAGTACATGAGAGCTCATGACACTATTATATATAATTTTGTATATGTTTGAAATTTTCCACAATCAGGAGTTTCTAAGTTTTTTTCATTAATCACTTAAAATTATCTCGGGTACTTCCGGCTACATAACACACTTTAAGAAAAACTAAACAATCCCTTTTCCACCCAATTCATTCCTATTATCCAAGGTTGTAAAACTATGGCCTGTGGTACTTCACACAGCTCCAGTCCAGCCCACTCTCCCTCTGCAGGAGCCCAAGGTGAGTGGCTGTAGCTGATTTAGTGCACTGGTCCTTCAGGTGGGTGCCCATGTTCCCACCGCCTCTCCCTGCAGGACAGAACCTCTGCTCTGGTGTTTTCCACAGCCAGGTATTACGTGGGCGCCTTTCCCTGTTCTGCCACTCTGTGCTGGGGAGCCAGCTTGGGGTTTAAACCCCAGACCAAAGAACTTATATGTATATATGCATAACCAATAGACACCGACAATAGTTTGGGGCAAACAGGAGGGGGGTGGGAGTAAGGACGAGGGCGTCAATGGGGGCTACATCTGTAATACTTTCAACAATAAAGATTAAAAAACAACAACAACAATGGCCAAATA
Organism: Tadarida brasiliensis; assembly: GCA_030848825.1. Classification (NCBI taxonomy): domain Eukaryota; kingdom Metazoa; phylum Chordata; class Mammalia; order Chiroptera; family Molossidae; genus Tadarida; species Tadarida brasiliensis. Next base: position 71,117,262 of record CM061260.1, read on the forward strand.
TGTCTTGCAGCCTGCTTTTGTAGAGAAAGTTCTATTTTAACACAGACATATTGTCTAGAGGTGCTCTCATGCTAAAAAGGCAGAGTTGAGCAGTTGTAACAGAAACTGTATGGACCACAAAGCCTTCCACTGTCATTTCCATCAACTGTCTCCACTCCATTGCAGCCACGTACTCTCACACTCACATCTTGCACCTATCACCACACACAATGGCTTCACCTCCAACATCACTCTTCAAACCTACAAACATATTTTCTTCCAGTTTGTTTGTGCAATGAGTCCCATCTCAGCTGTTCTATGATCTTATTGGGTCTTTTAATGAGTTGATTTCTCTGCTTTTTCTCAACTCATCAGCTTTATTCTTTCTTCTCTTCCCTCATTATCTAGCTAAAGTTCCATAGTTTCTATCATTTCAATAATACTCTTTCTAAAATCCCAAATCCCTTGGCTTTTTTTTGCACTTGTTTAAAGAGATTCCAGCTGTGGTAGACTCAAACTGTTTACTTTTTTAATGTCCAGACCCAAGCAGCCAAGCACTGCTGGAGAAAGCCACGGTGCAAATTGTTTTCGCTGCCCTTTCATACCAAGTCAAATGGATATTCAACATTGATCGAAACTCCAAATACGTCTACCTAGTGAACTCATTCCCCCTCTATCTATGGAAGGTATGTTAAACCTCTCCAAATGTCCTTTGCTGAAACCTCCTTATTTACTTGAATATGATTTGTTCTTTATTTTAGAGAAAAGAATACAAGATGTCACATCCCTCATCACATGTGCTCATCCTATTTTCCTTCTCTCTTGGTGTAATAAAAAAGGTATTTTTTTCCATTTCAAGATAGTCTTACTACTAATATTATGGATCTCATTTCCCCCATCTTCTCAGACACTTTATTTATTTTACTTATTCCAGTGTATATTTAACCACTCTCAACTGTATCCTGCTTATTGGCTTTGAAACAATAGTCAACGTCTTGCATTAAATAAAACTACCACCACCACCACCGTGACCACATCAAAGAAAATGCTCATTTGAGCACTCCTACCTTTTGCATTACTACTGACACATTTCTCAGAAGTTGTGTCAATATTTGCTGTCTTCATTTCTTTGACTCCTACTCATATCTCTTCTCCCTTCAATCTGACTTTCAACTCGAATAATGGCACAAAACAGCTTCTGTTAAGGTGATAATAAATTCTATGTTTTTAAATACAACCCAATAACCATTTGTCCTCTCAGAAACATCAGAATCAATGGCGACCCCCTTTCTTAAATTACATTTTCATTCCAGGTTTTTGTGATGCTACACTTTCCCAGTTTTACTTCTGCCTCTTTAGTTACTGTTCTATACCCTTTGAACATTTATTTTTCTCCATCCATCACCAAAGACTCTGTTGAAGGGCCCCATTGCTTTTCTTGGTTGACTTTCTCCCTCTAGATGATCACTTTCTCTTCCACAACTTCAGTTAGCACCCATACTGAGGTGGCTCTCCATCTTAAATCTCTATCCAGATCAGGAATTGTTTCTCTGCCTGACATCTCCTATACGTTTCAACTTCATATCTAGCTCAACATGGATGAAGTCAAATTCAAAATAATCCCTACATAATCTGATCATCTGCTAGTGTTTCCTAATACAATGAGCAATTTCCCATTTTTTTCTGTTCTACATATTTGAAACCAAAGCAGAGTCCTTGATGCTGCATTTTAGTCCTCATTCCACATGTGTAATCTGCTGCCAGATTCTGCAGGCTGAATCTCCCAAACATGTTTCTAATTTGAACATTCCTCTCCATCTACCTCACTGCCTCTTTGCCCAGGTTTACTAGCATCTCTCACCAAGATGTCTACCATTGCTTTTTTTTTTTTTTTTTAACCATTGCCTTTTAACTGGCCTATACTAATTATCCTCTCTGCCCTTCTCCAATCCATTCTCTACATATTGGCCACAATAATCTTTTTGACATGCAAAACAAAATAAAACATAAATTTAAAAAACCCCACCCTTTAATTAGTTTCCACAGTTTTTAGTATAATAACAAAACTTAACTAGACTAATCAATCTCTCTAGCCTTATCTTCTACCGATTTCCTTTCAAACCCGCTTCCTTTAAAAGCCTAATACCTTTTAAAATTCCCCACAGTTGCCCTATCTTCTTCCTACCACAGAGCCTTTACACATTCTGTTCTCTGTAAAGCTATATTTCCTACCATTATCTGGTAAATGCCTGATCAAGTATAACTTCTCCAGGAAACTTTCTTGATTTTTCTATTATGTCCAGTCAAGTAACATTGTCTACTTTCTTACTGCAGAGCATTTCTCACTATTGCAATTTGATATTTGTTTGCTTACTTGATTAATGTTTGTCTCCTCCCATTGGACTTCCTGATGTCTGAGGGCAGAGTCACGCCTAATACATATCACTATATCCCTCATGCCTAGCACTGTAATATATTTGTTTAAAATATTTTCTAGATAAAGACTAAATACAACAATCAAAGAAGAGCTACCATTCAAGTTCAAGAACAAATTACGCTATAAAAACAGATATATAGATCAGTGGGACAGAATAGGGAACCCAGAAATCAACCCACACATATATGATCAATTAATTTATTACAAAGGAGCCAAGGGTATTCAATGGGCAAAGGACAGTCTCTTTAATAAGTGGTGCTGGAAAACCTGAACAACCACAGGCAAAAGAATAAAACTGAACCTCTATCTTACACCATACATAAAATTCAACTCAAGATGGATTAAAAACTTGAATGTAAGATCTAAAACCATAAAACTCCTAGAAGAAAACATAGGGGATACACCCCTTCATATTGGCCTGAGCAATTTTTTTTGGATTTAGCAGTAAAACCAAAGGCAACAAAATGAAAAATCAACAAGCAGGACTACAACAAACTAAAAGCTTTTGTACACCAAAGGAAATCATCAAATAAAAAGGCAACCTACTTTTCGAAGATAGCGGCAGACAGAACTGAAGCGAGGGTGAGTGTATGAGAGTGTGAGCAAGTGTAGAGAGAGAGTGAATGGATGTGAATGTGTACAAGCAACCTCAAGCAGTGCAGAAAGGTGGGGCAGAGGGTTCTTGTGCTGTGTATGGGGAGCAGCCGGCTACCATGGTAAGCGGCTTGTCAGGGAGCTTCTCCCTGCGTGTCTGGAAGGCCCTGCCATTTTGGAAGATCCCTGGTCTTCTCTGGGAGGAGGCCGTGGGAGCAGCTAGGACCCAGTGACCTGAGTCCACCAGTGCACCTTACACCATCGGACCAGTGGACCCCACTGTGTCAACACGGACCAGTGCACAGTAGCAGCACTATCAAGGTGCCTGTTGAGGAAGCAGCAACTGGCTGGGAGCTGAGCACCATCCCCCATAGCAGCAGCCTGATCAGAGCTGAGACACACCTCCAGCAGCAGAGGCTCGGGAGCAGACATCCATCCCCAGGAAGCAGAAGCACAGATCAGCAGCTGAGACCCATCCCTAGCAGCATCAGCAGAGGCTGATCAGGAGCTGAGCCCTACCAAGCAGCAGTGCATCCCAACCATACACTGTTGGGACCTGTGAGCCCCAGCAGCTGTGCATTAGCGATACCCATTCACCCCACAGCCAAGCACCTGTGGGACCTGCGGGCCTCAGCAGCGCCTACCACGACAGACCAATACCAACCACCAGTAGTCAGTCCTCCAGGACCCACAGCAAGCTAGAGGTGCCACACACCAAAATAGTCTGGGAGGCACAGCAGGCTTATTGGATACACACCAACCTGCCTACACATCCCAACATCCCTCACTGGGCCTAGAACTACCAGACGGCTAAAATGGTGAGACAAAGAAACAACACCAAATAAAAGAAAAGGAGAAATCACCAGAAAAGGAACTACATGAAATGGAAGAAAGCAATTTGTCAGATAAAGAATTCAAAGCAAATGATTTTAAGGGCACTCAAACAATTCAGTGAGAACTACAAGCAACTTAATGAGAATTATAAAGAGCTCAGTGGGAACAACATTAACTTTTAAAAAAAGGGGTAGAAGCTATGAATAAAAATCAAGAGGAAATAAAGAATGACATAGCTGATATGAAAAATACCCTTAACAGTAGATTAGAAGGAGCTGAAGACCGAATCGAGTTATAAGACAAGATAGAAAAAAATGCCCAAATAGAGCAACAAATGGGGAAAAACATTAAAAAACCGGAGGAGAGTTTAAGGGAGTTTTGGGACAATACGAAATGTAACAACATTCGCATCATAGGGGTACCAGAAGGAGAAGAATCAGAGAAAGGAATAGAGAACCTGTTTGAAGAAATAATGACAGAAAACTTCCCTAATTTGGTGAAGGAAAAAGGCACACAAGTCCAGGAAACACAGAGAGTCCCAAGCAAGATGAACCCAAAGAGACCCACAGATATACACATCATAATTAAAGACAAAGAAAGAATCTTAAAGGAAGCAAGAGAGAGACAGAAAATTATCTACAAGGCAGCTCCCATTAGACTGTCAGCTGATTTCTCAATAGAAACACTGCAGGCCAGATGAGAGTGGTATGAAGTATATAAAGTCATGAAAGGCAAGGGTCTGAATCCAAGGCTACTATATCTAGCAAGGCTATCATTCAAAATTGAAGGTGAAATAAAGAGCTTCACAGACTAAAAAAAAACAACACACACACAAAAAAAACAACACACACACACACAAAAACACACACAAAAATAGATAAAGGAATTTACTACTACCAAACCAGCACTGCGAGAAATGCTAACGGGACTATTGTAAGAAGAAGAAATAGAGAGAAAGGAACACAGGCATAAAATAAAAATGGCAACTAATAAGTATCTATCAATAATAACCTTAAATGTAAATGGCTTAAATGCTCCAATCAAAAGACATAAGGTAGCTGATTGGATAAGAAAACATGACCCATATATATGCTGTCTACAAGATATCCACCTTATAACAAAGGACTTGCACAGGATGAAAGTGAAGGGATGGAAAAAAATTTCCAGGCAAATGGAAATGGAAAAAAGAAGCTGGTGTACTAATACTCGTATCTGATAAGATAGACTTCAAAATGAGAGCCATAAAAAGAGACAAAGAAGGTCACTACATAATATTAAAAGGATCAATCCAACAAGAGGATATAACCCTGGTAAATATAGATGCACCAAATACAGGAGCACCAAAATATATTTAAAAACTTCTGGAGGACTTCAAGGGAGAGAGCAATAGCAATACAATCGCAGTGGGTGACTTCAGCACACCACTGACACCACTGGATAGATCTTCTAGACAAAAAATTAACAAGGACACAGAGTCCTTAAATGACAAAATAGATCAGTTGGACTTAATTGATATTTATAGACCATTACACCCCAAAGTTGCAAAATATACATTCTTCGCAAGTGCACACGGGACATTCTCGAAGACAGACCACATGTTAGGACACAAAGTAAATCTCTACAAATTTAAGAAGATTGAAATCATATCAAGCATCTTCTCAGATCACAATGGCATGAAACTAGAAATCAATTATAACAAAAACATGCAAAAACATTGAAACACATGGAGGCTAAATAGTACGTTATTAAACAACAATTGGGTTACCAAGGAGATCAAGAAAGAAATTAAAAACTTCATGGAAACCAATGAAAATGAACACACAACAACAAAAAATCTATGGGACGCAGCAAAAGCAGTCCTGAGAGGGAAGTTCATAGCATTACAGGCCTACCTCAAGAAACAAGAAAAATTCCTAATTGACTTTCTAACCCTACAACTTAAAGAACTAGAATGTAAACAAAAAGAAAAACCCAGATTAAGTAGAAGGAAAGAAATAGTAAAGATCAGAGCAGTCATAAATGACATAGAAACTAAAAACATAATTCAAAAGATCAATGAAACAAAGAGCTTGTTCTTTAAAAAGATAAACAAGATTGATGGACCCTTAGCCATACTCACCAAGAAACAAAAAGAGAGGACCCAATTAACAAAATCAGAAACAAGAGGAGAAGTAGCAACTGATGCCACAGAAATAGAAGGGATCATTAAAACATACTATGAACAATTATACGCCAACAAATTGGACAATCTAGGCAAAATGGACAAATTTCTAGAAACACACGGTCTCCCAAAACTGAACTGGAAAGAGAGAGAAAACTTGAACAGACCAATAACAACTAAGGAAATTTAAGGTGTAATCAAGAAACTCCCAGCAAACAAAAGCCCAGGCCTGGATGGCTTGACAGGGGAGTTTTACTGAACATTCAAAGAATATCTAACACCCATTTTCCTCAAACTATTCCAAAAAATCCAAGAAGAAGGAAGACTTCTAAACTCATTTCATGAGGCCAACATAATTCTAATTCCAAAACCAGATAAAGACACTACAAAGAAAGAAAACTACAGGCCAATATCCCTGATGAACACAGATACCAAAATCCTTAACAAAATGTTAGCAAAACGGATCCAGCAATACATCAAAAAAAGTATTTATCATGACCACTTGGGATTCATCCCAGGAATGCAAGGCTGGTACAATATTTGCAAATCAATAAATGTGATACACCACATAAACAAAGTGAAAAATGAAAACCGTATGATCATATCAAAAGATGCTGAAAAAGCATTCAATAAAATCCAGCACCCATTTCTGATAAAAATGCTCAGCAATGTAGGAAAAAGGGATCATATCTTGACATAATGAAGGCCATTTATGAAAAACTCTAGCCAACATCATACTCAATGGGCAAAAACTACAAGCATTTCCCCTAAGATCAGGAACAAGACAGGGATGCCCACTTTTGCCACTCTTATTTAACATAGTACTGGAAGTCTTAGCCACAGCAATTAGACATGAAGAAAACATAAAAGGAATACAAATTGGAAAGGAAGAAGTGAAACTGTCATTATTTGCAGATGACATGATACTTTACATAGAAAACCCTAAAGACTCCATCAAAAATCTACTTCATTTAATAAAAGAATTTGGCAAAGTAGCAGGATACAAAATTAACGTCAAGAAATTGATGGCATTCTTATACACCAACAATGAACTCACAGAAAGAGAAACTAAAAAAGCAATCCCATTTACCATCGTGGCAAAAAAATTAAGATACCTAGGAATAAACTTAACCAAAGAAGTAAAGGACCTATTTGCAGAAAACTACAGGACATTGAAAAAGGAAATAGAGGAAGATATAACAAAGTGGAAGCACATACCTTGTTCATGGATTGGAAGAATTAACATCATTAAAATGTCCATATTACCCAAAGCAATCTATAGATTCAATGCAATCCCCATCAAAATACCAACGACATATTTCACAGAACTAGAACGAATACTTCAAAAGTTCATATGGAACCAAAAAAGACCCCGAATAGCCACAGCAATCTTGAAAAAGAAGGACAAAGTAGGTGGGATCACAATACCAGACATCAGGTTATACTACAAAGCTAATGTAATCAAAACAGCCTGGTACTGGCACCAGAACAGGCATATAGACCAGTGGAACAGAACAGAGAACCCAGTAATTGACCCAAGACAATATCCTCAATTAATATTCGACAAAGGTGGCAAGAGCATACAATGGAGTAAAGACAGCCTCTTTAATAAGTGGTCTTGGCAAAATTGGACAGCTACATGCAAAAAAATGAAACTAGACCATCAACTTACACCATACACAAGAATAAACTCAAAATGGATAAAGATTTAAATGTGACTCGTGAATCCATAAAAATCCTAGAAGAAAATGTAGGCAACAAAATTTCAGACATCATACGCTGCAGAATTTTCACTGATACATCACCTAAGGCAACAGAAACAAAGGAAAAAATGAACACATGGGACTACATCAAACTCAAAAGCTTCTGCACAGCAAAAGAAACAACCATCAAAATGGAAAAGGAACCCACTGTATGGGAGAGCATCATTCCCAATGATACATCAGATAAGGGGTTAATTTCCAAAATATATAGAGTGCTCATACAACTCAACAAAAGGAAGACAAAGAACCCAATTAAAAAATGGGCAGAGGAGCTAAATAGACACCTCTCCAAAAAGGATATACAAATAGCCAAGAGACATATGAAGAAATGCTCAACATCACTAATCATCAGAGAGATGCAAATTAAAACAACAATGAGGTATCACCTCACACCTGTCAGAATAGCCGCCATCAACAAATCATCAAACAACAGGTGTTGGCCAGGGTGTGGAGAAAAGGGGCCTCTAGTACACTGCTGGTGGGAATGCAGACTGGTTGCAGCCACTATGGAAAACACTATGGTGTTACCTCAAAAAATTAAAAATTGAATTGCCATTTGACCCAATGATCTCACTTCTAGATATATACCTTAAGAAGCCTGAAACACCAATCAGAAAGAATATATGTACCCCCATGTTCATAGCAGCACTATTTACAATTGCTAAGATCTGGAAACAGCCCAAGTGTCCATCAGTGGATGAATGGATAAAAAAGCCGTGGTACATATACACAATGGAGTCCTATGCAGCTATAAGAAAGAAAGATCTCTTATCCTTTGAGACGACATGGAAGGACCTGGAAAGTATTATCCTAAGCGAAACAAGCCAAGCAGAGAAAGACAAATATCACATGATCTCACTTATTTGTGGAATATAATGAACATAACAGTCTGAGGAACAGGGTAGACCCAGAGACGTGGAAGTAGGGTACAGACTGACAACCCTCAGAAGAGGGGGTGGCAGAGAGGGAAGAGATAAACCACAGAGCTTATATGCATGTACGCATAACTGATGGACATGGACAACAAAGCTGGGGATGGGGTGGGGGAATGGGGAAGAGGGTGTCAATGGGGAAAAAAAGGAGAAACATTTGTAACAAAAATAAATTTAAAAAAATAAAATAAATTAAAAAAAAATTGAACTGCCATTTGACCCAGTGATCCCACTTCTAGGAATATATCCTAAGAAGCCTGAAACACCAATCAGAAAGAATGTATGTACCCCTATGTTTATAGCAGCACTATTTACAATCACTAAAATCTGGAAACAGCCCAAGGGTCCATCAATAGATGAGTGGATAAAAAAGCTGTGGTACATATACACAATGGAACACTATGCAGCTATAAGAAAGAGAGATCTCTTATCCTTTGAGACAACGTGGAGGGACCTGGAGAGTATTATTCTAAGCGAAACAAGCCAATAGAGAAAGACAAATATCATAGTATCTCACTTATTTGTGGAAGATAATGAACAAAACAAGCTGATGAACAAAATAGACCCAGAGACATACAAGTAGGGTACAGACTGACAAACCTCAGAAGAGGGGGATGGTGGGTGGGAGATAAACCACAGAACTTATATGCATGTATGCATAAACATAGAAATAGACAATAATGCTGGGGGGTGGGGGTGGGATTGGGAGGAGGGTATCAATGGGGGAAAAAGGAGATACATCTGTAACAAACATAAATAAATAAATATTTAAAAAAAGAAGAAATGAAAAATACATATATCAAAACAATCTTATATACTTTATGTGCAATTTATTATACAGGGTGTCCCAAAACATGTATACACAACTTTGAATAATTATAAAGCCAGTGTTTATTAAAATATATTTCATTTTCAAAATGTAATAGAATCTACAGACACCTTGTATACATATTTTGAGGACACCCAAATTATACTTCAATAAAGCTGCTAAAAAAACCCCAAACAAATAAAAAATAAACATTTTACTTTATGTGGGACAAAAAAAAAAAAAAAAAAAAGGCCACCTACTGAATGGGAGAAAATATTTGCAAATCAGATATCTAATAAGGGGTTTGTATCCAAAATATATAAAGAACTCATACAACTCAATAACAAAAAAACAAACAATCTGATTTAAAAATGGGCAAAGGAACCGAATAGACATTTTTCAAAAAAAGAATCATCAGGAAAATGCAACTACAATGAGATATCACTTCATAATTGTTAGAATGGCTAGTATCAAAAAGACGAGATAATAGGCGTTGGTGAGGATGTGGAGAAAAGGTAAGGCTTATACACTGCTCATGAGAATGTAAATTGGTTCAGCCGCTATAGAAAACAGTATGGAGATTTCTCAAAAAAATTAAAAATGGAACTACCATGTGATCCAGCAATTCTATTTCTGGGTATAGGAAATAAAATTACTATCTCAAAAAAATATTTGCATCCACATGTTCATTGCAGCATTATTTATAATAGCCAAGATATGGAAACAACTTAAGTGTCCATCGATGGATAAATGGGTAAAGAAAATGTTCTAATATGCAATGGAATATTACTCAGCCATAAAAAGGCAATACTGCCATTTGAGACAGGATGGATGGACCTTGAAGGCATTATACTAAGTGAAATAAATAAGACAGAGAGAGACACATACTGTGTAATCTCACCTATATGTGGAATCTAAGAAAATAAAATAAAACTGAACTCAGAGATACAGAGAACAGATTGGTGCTTGCCAGAGGTAGAGGCAGGGGGTGGAAAAAATGGGTAAAGGTAGTCAAAGAGTACAAAGTTGCAGTGATAAGATAAGTTCTGGGGAGCTAATGTACAGCATGGTGACTAAAGGTGAAAGTCCCCTAAAGCTTTGGTTGTAATCTGGGAAATTAAAGCCACATTGTGCTCTGATAACCACATGTTTTAAAATGCACCGACATTGTACAATCTGAAGCACTGTGGGATCCAGTGCCATTCAAATTAAGGAACTCTAGATTACAATAACCCAACACTTTACTCAGAAAACTTTCTTGGAATAACTTGAAAGCTCCTAACCTAAGGGGAAACTCTGTCAAGTAAAAATGAATAAGAAGCACATATCAAACCGTTTATTATATTTCTACCCTCATCTACAGTCTCAGAACACTAACTCACACACAGGAACAAAATACTGTGAAAAGAAAAAAAAAATCCCTCTCAGCTAGGCTCTCAGAGAATAGGGGACACACCCTGTTGTGTGAGCAGAGGAGGGGGTAGAACAACTCAGATAACACCAGAAAGGAAACAGGAAGAGGTCCCAACTGCCTCTGGTCTCTCAGCATTTTCATATTTAGATTCTTCTGTGCCACTGCAATTTGCATTTGTTTATGTACATCATAACTGTTGGCATGTCAAGTGCGCTTTGCTGACCCAACCAGCTTGCAAAAGTGAAGATGTCTCAGGGATGAAAGAGGGAAATGGCACAAGTAAGAGGAGAAGTGAGAGAGGATCGAAAGAATAAAAGGGGGAAAGCTGTGTCACTGCGTGGGGACGGGACAGGGCTTTTCAATGGCAGCTGCCTCCTGTAAGTGAAGCATCTACCCCTTAGCTTGATGCCAGGCTTACATTTTTGGTCACTCCATGGTGAAGGATGTTTCCTCCTTTCTGTTTTGCTCTTTTCTATTTTGCTCCCTTTTTACCTAAATATAAAATACCAGAACCATTTCGCTAACACCAAGGCCGTTGCTTTTCATCTGACCCAGCTGACCAGCAGCACAGTTACAAACAGGCTGGGAATTTTCCAGCCACACGGGATGCAGACCTGGCTCTGTCTCTCCATGCACTTGCAGTTTTTTGTAGCTAAAACTAGGTCCCTTGGGTTGCCCTTTATTTTAAGAAACACACTTTCCTTAAAGGCAATACCACTCTTCTTTTTGGATAACATTCTCTCTCTTTTCCGTTTCTGTCTTCATACTGAAGATGTTCTGTTTCATACGGGATACGTATCCTATTTCCTATAGGGCATATCAACCCATGTTGCCAGTCTCCAGGAGTAGACATTAGATATGCAGGAGTGCTTGACAGATCTAGGCAGAAGATATAAAATCTACGTCTAAGCCAATGTCAACGTGTACTTGTGCTCATATATAACAAATACCCTTTCGGGTTCCAAATTAGGCAAGTACAAAAAGACAGGGAGGAGGACTCATTTTAATAAGAACTGAGAAATAGTTCACTCTGTATTATATTATACTTAATGAGAACTACCATTTACCACACTCTTATCCTTTGACAGGAACTATGCTAAGTGCTTTACACAGATTATCTCATTTAATCATCAAAATAATGGTATCTGTGAAAGAGGTACCATAATAGTTTTCTATTATGATTGTTATATAAGGAAACAAAAGCTTAGGGACTTGAAATAACTTGGCAAAGATGATGTATATAGTAAATGACAGAGCCAATATTCATATCTGAACTACTCGACTCCAATATTATGGAGCTGAACGATGTTCTATACAACTCTCATTTCTATTCACTCATCCCCACCCCACTCCATCCCAGTTGAACTCAGCATATATATATATATATATATATATATATATATATATATATATATATATATTTTTTTTTTTTTCCAGAAAACAAACAGAAATGGGACAAGGACATTGTAAGGTGGTGGTGGATTAGGTCCTGGTCTATAGGCAGACTGTTCCAATCCCATGGTCTTATCTCTTGATAAGAAATGGAGAGGAGGTAAAAAAAAAAAAAAAAACCCGTATCTGCTTGCCCTGGGCAGCTTGATGCCCGCCTTAGCATAGCCTTCATGAGTTATTCTTTGTTGTTTTTCTTATATTACCAGACCACTTTGCCTTGAGTTAAAAACATTCCATTTCTAATGCAGTTTCCATTTATCGACTAATGTTTTCATTCTGTTTCATTAGTGGAAATGGAAATCATTTATTTTAGGACCAAGTAATTTAGGGTGAGAATTATTATGGTCATTTTCCAGATGCACTCAGAGAATTGACATGATAGACCCCGGGTGAAATTCATTTCTAGCCAGAAAGGAGCTAGAACTTAAACCTAGGATTCCTGCCTGCAAATGTAGGTGTTCAAAGCATGTTTGTGTGAACGCTACATCTCCAGCAGCTTCTTTGGCACCCTTCCCTTCCCTATACTAAATATATCCAAAGCCACTTTTGTAAATTTCCCCGTAAACCTGCCCTATCACTTTGCCTCTGTCTCAGCCAATGGCACCACCATTCACCTGGATATCAACTGCGATTTTTCTCTCTCCTTCACTCATACTGCAATTGTCCTATGTCACCAAGTCATATCTCTTTTGTGCCCAATGCATAAAATTTATCTTTTTCTTTTTATATCTACCCAAACAGCACTCTGTCTCCTCTGGGCTCCTGGGATTGTCTCCTAATTTGTCTCGACCTTTTCCTTCTTCACCACCTTCACTTCATTTTCATACTAAAGCCAGTTTGATCTTTTTACAATACAAATACAATCAGGCTATAAATGTCATACCATCATTTTGTTAAAAATACTTCAAGGTCTTCCCACCGCACTTAGATAAAAATCAAAACCTCAAACATGGCTGACAAGGTCTTTCATGATCTTCCCTTACCAAATCTCAAACTCCATCCCTTAATCTCTGCACCACAGTCCCACTGATATTTTCCCATTTTCTCAAATGCTACAAAGCCCTTCAGACAAGCCATGCCTCTGTCTGGATCACTCACTAACCTCCCACTTCTGAAATGGTGCTACGCTTACTCTTTCTTCAAGCCTCAGCTCAGACATTGCTTTCTCAAAGACAATTCCCCTGACTGCTATTATATACTCTCTCACAAGACCAATGCGATTCTTATCCTTTATCACTGTTGCAATTTTACATTTATTGGAATTATTTTATCAGTTTCTATCTCCCTTACAAGTGATACCTCTTTCTGCTCAACCTTGTGTACTGAGCCCATGGTTGGCACCTAGCACATATTTGTTTTGCTTACCATCTTTCTGAATGAACAGGTTGTAGATGTTAGTCTGACTGCCCTCTGGGTACAACGTAAAACTGCACTCATACTTCCCACTGAGTGCGGAGGACACGTTCCTCAAGTGCAGAGTCCATTTTGACACGTTCCCAGGAGTTTCTGTGAAAGTCACCAGTGACTTACAGGGGACCCCATCGGCACAGTGGAAGCCGTGTTGGGGATGATAAAGGGCAATGAGGTCCACCTTTTTGGTGATCTTGGACCATTGCGTTTGTACCATGAAGCCTTTCTTCTGGGTTTGACAGGTCAGGTTGACATCAGAGCCAGGTAAAGCATAAATGTCTTCTGCATTGAATTTTCCTTCCCATAGTCCTGAAAAAGAGGAACACAAGTCATCAGTTTGCATGATTCACACGGAGTGACTCTGAATTATAAACTTTGGTGGTTCTGGTGAAATAAGTGAGAGCCACAGGAATTTTCCCCTGGCTGCCTCAGGGGTTGGAGAGAACTGTGTATGACGCAGACAGAGAAGCATGAGTCTCAGTACATATGAGGTGGCACTTACTTAGGGACGCTAGAGGAATTTATTGGCTTCTGAATATTTACTTCTTGTCAGTTGGTCTATCTAAAAATAACAAGATCTCTGACTACCAGTGAATAAAATCAAGACTATTTAAAATGGAAACTCATCATCAAACTTATTATGGCAACTATTCTGACATTTAATACAATTGAATGTCTTTTTAAAATTATGAATTAACAAGTACATGTAATACTCAAGTGATATTTTCTAAAATGGCAAAAGTAACTATAAACCCTGTAGAGTAGTTTCTTTAAGATATATGTTTACAGGTGGCCTTTACATGTACTGTTTGGTTTAAGCCTTCCCACATACCAGGGTGACGTTGTTAACACTCTTTCTCAAGGAGGAAACTGAGGCACGAACACATTAAATGATTTTTTCAAAGTTACAATTCGGTAAAAGAACATTAATTTGACTATCTAGAATCTGTGATCTTTCTATAATTCATGACCTCCAAACTGCCTCCCAAATTAGTTGAGAAGGGCAGGGAATTTGATATTAATATAGATTGAAAGGGCCTTCATCTCCATGTAGTTATAGTTCATGAGGGGAGGAGGGGAGGAAATACCTCTGGTAAAGTCTCCACTAAAGAGAAATCATTGGTTAGCATCATTTATAATCAATACTTTGAAATACTGGACATAAAAGAAGATTCTCTCCCATCAGCTCTCCGACCAAATGGTACAGGGCACTTAAAAGACGTTAAGTATTGCGTCTCTGACAAACCTTCAATAGTGTAGTCCTCAGCTTTAAAATGAACACGGAATCCTGTTCCAGGAATGATATATTATTGTGACAAGTGCCACAGAAGCTAACAAAGGGAAAAGATAAAAAGATGACAAGTAACTGAGAAGAAACAAGGTTCTCAAAGGTACTTGACAAATAGGAATTATTACACTTTTATTGATGCAAAAGTATGGGTAGGCAGAGGTTAGAGCGGTTTAATGTAGCTCCCTGTGAACTCTCCTTTGCCGGATAATGTGCTTCTGATCCTATCTACAGCATGATATTCCAAAGTCTCCTTTGATTTAGAAATTCTCCTTAAAATCTTTGTAGCTCTATCTGAAAAGCACAGCTAATTCTCAGGACACTCAGGATCACTGTGATACCCTCATGCTGTGGGATACAGAACGAATCTTTCTTCCTTTTATTTTTAAACAGGCCCTTTAGGTACTGATTCCCACTGTCATAAGGACCCCGCTTATGTCTCCCAGGTCCATACCTACACATGCCTCATTAAAATTCAACATATGTTCAACTCCCAAAGACATTCGTATTTGGAGGAGAATGCTTGCCATATCCAAAAGAAAAAGGAAAGGATAGTTGAAAGAGAGAAAAAGTTGAGCAAGGATCACTGAGAAGTGATGGCTTTGTGATTTATTTATTTCCTTTAGTATTCCGGAGTTGTTCTGACTACCATTTGGAGAGCATTTCATTTCCAAGAAGCAACATTTCCCAATTACTCCGGAGATCCTCTTAGGAAGGAAATGGGTAAAAACGTCTCTGAGCGGTGGCCCAAACCACCCATTCCCTTCTTGGTTTCAGTGTTCGTTAGTAATCATTTCTAGACTCTAACTGCATTCCCATAGCTGCCACTTAAATACGCCACTGAAATCCTTAGCAACGATCTGCCCTCGGTGCTCAGTTCCAGCAGCAGTCACGGGCATCTTCACCAAGCAGAGGCCTCACTGGCCCCCTGAAGCGGCTGATCTGACAAGAAAGGACAACGGGAAGCCTTACCCCTGACAAAGTGAATCTGGATGATGGAATAGACAGCACAGTATGTCCACGTTTTCTCCATTGTCTCCCGAAGGCCTTACACCAGCATTTTCATCATGATCGCGGAAGTCAATTGATGCCTTTAACTAAGCAGACTCCAGCCACCCTATTCGTGCTGAAAAACCCCAAATCTACCACACGCCTGGGTGTGTTTATCACTTGGCAAGACCCCAGGAAATGAAACGTAGACAGGAAAGTAATGTGGTTCAGAGCTCCGCATAACCTTCAGCAGAACAGTGTTGAATTGTTCTCTGAAAACCTTGGGTATCACCTTTGTTAAAAGCCTTTTCAGTATCCACAGATTCTCTCCGTCAGGATCTCTGTGTCACTCAGGCTGCTTCTAAAATCCAAAGGAAATCACGCAGAGCAGTTCATAATGTGCTTTTTACACGCTTCTTTTCAGGAGCACAAAGTCATTTAACAAATGTGAGCTTCGTGTCTTTTATAATAGTTTTCCTGTTCAATTTAAAAACGTATTTTCTTTCCAGAATTGCTCTGGGGTAAAGGAACAAAAAAAAAAAAATTAAAACATTTAATTTTAATAAAATCTGAAAAGTAACTGAGGGGAGCATCAGCCATCAAAACAAATGTGATTGCCTCCCTCTTGCAGGAAGTCCCACATTTCCTGGAGTGGAGAACGGGGGCTCCTTTGTACCCCTGGTCTGGGATACACAGGTAGTCAGGCAGGGAATTCTCTCGCCCTGCTGGCTGGAGGCCTATTTTGCTGATGGCAGAAATGCTGTGCCTCAACCCACAGCCATGTAGAGCCAGGCTGAAGCCATCAGAATCCAAAGGCAGAAAAGCTCCTACCGCAGCCAGACACCACGCCTGTCACATCTGCCCAGTCCCTTCCATTTACAGAGGGCTGAGCCTGGGAATCAGGGAAGTGACTCTGGGACACGGTGACTATCCCCTGGCAGGTACAACTGCATGGTTTTCTAGCTTAGGATAAAACAGGCCATCTTCACCTTGCAACAATAAGAAAACAAGCGTTCATCTGAAGACTACAGTGTACGTTTAATAAACAAAGAATAAAAATGAGTGAATAGATGTGTCTCCGTACAATTGTATGAACGATTGGTGAAATATCCTGTGACCTCGATCTCACTAATACCTTTGGCAGCACCCAGGAAACCTGAAGACAAAGGAGAAGCTGAGCCTCATTTCTGAGGAGAGAAATGTTTTGAGGTCGGGGAGAGAGAATTTTTACCAGGTCGTCATCATGTGTCATGTTATCATGTACCATGACATCATGCCACGTCATGAAGTGTATACAGATCTGTCCAATGAAAGGACCTAGGGGGAATATGGAGGGTGCTAAGACACGAGGCATCACCCTGTCCTTGAGGAGATTAGAATTTAGCTGGGAGAACAGAGATCTGTAGATGTGTAATAGGGCTGTTGTCTTCCAGGATGTCCATGCTACCCTGTGCACTATTACTGCAAATACTCGCCATGACGATTGCCATACTTACTCATTACTACTCAGCTAATGCTGTTCTCTGCAAAGGCCAGAAGGTGGAGCCACCTGTTTCCTAATGTAGGGCTCTCCAAGCATCATTTATCTCCCCACCACCACCCCAACACACTTCACTGCTGAGTCTCAGACTACTAGAGGTGTTGGGTCAGGTGGCGATGACAAGGATATTTCGGAGAGAATTGGGAAGTTCAGAGTCTTTGGTTAAAAAGAGGAGGAGACATAACTGCTCTCAATGTCTTCACCTCTTCCTCATTTCCTCTAGAAATTCCAGTAAATCACACTGATGGACGATAGAGTCAAAA
This sequence comes from Tadarida brasiliensis, assembly GCA_030848825.1. Taxonomy (NCBI): domain Eukaryota; kingdom Metazoa; phylum Chordata; class Mammalia; order Chiroptera; family Molossidae; genus Tadarida; species Tadarida brasiliensis. The sequence goes on from CM061260.1 coordinate 71,135,127, forward strand.
ACGGTCCAAGAGCCCTGGCCGGTTTGGCTCAGCGGTTAGAGCCGTCGGCCTGCGGTCCAGAGAGACGCGGGTTCGGTTCTCACTAAGGGCGCGTACCTTGGTTGCAGTTTGTCCCCGGCCCCTGGTTGGGTCGTGCGGGAGGCAGCCACTCGATGTGTCCCTTTCACATCGATGTTTCTCTCCCTCTCTCTCCCTCCCACTCTATCTGAACAAAAAATGGAAAAATGTCCTCGGGTGAGGATAAAAAAAAAAAAAAAAAAAAAAAAAAAAAAAAAAAAAAACGGTCCAAGAGATATACAAGGGAGATCCTGATCTACAGGTTGGTGTCCCTATTAAACTAGGACGCATTACAAGCCTGGGGAAGAAATTTGGTTACTTCACTCCATTTCTCGTATTAGGAGGAATTTACCTAAATGCAAACCAATAAAAATCTAAATTTATTGTATTCTCTAAGAACAACATCTCCCCCTTGATGTATTTAGATATCTCCTATTTCCCTTTAAATTTTTTTCTTTAAATCCTCGTCCAAGGATATGTTTATTGATTTTAGAAAGAGGATGGGAGAAAGAGAAGAAAAAAAACCATGGATGTGAGAGAGAAACATCGATTGATTGCCTCTGGCACATGCCCCAACCAGGGACCAAACCGCAACCTAGGTATGTGCCCTGACCAGGAACTGAACTCACAACCTGTTGTTGTACGGGACAACACTTTAACCAACCGAGCCACACTAGCCAGGACTAGTTGTCTCCTATTTCTTATTGCTTTAAAGTAAAGCAACTCTACAAAAGATGCAAAAATATAAAATATCTTAAATTGTTTTATAAAAGGAAATTGTCACTTTTAATAGAATCCTTACATCTCATTGGGTTGGGCTACCCAAAGCATCTGCTCAGTGGCTGCTGGGCAAATCGGCCCTCTCTGGGTATTTATTCAGAGCCTGGTTCATAGTTCTTATACCTAGAAATCTCTGCAGCCTGGACTCATCAGATTTGACTAGTTTTCCTTTGGGACCCACCCAGGCTCTAAGAGAGGGGAAAAAAAATGCAGATGCTCACAGAATCTTAAATGAACACACCTGATGTCCTGCAGCTGCAAGACCCAGGTGACAGCCCCTCCATGGCTGTTTCCATGCAGCAGGTGGCAGCAATGCCCTGCACACCAGCACAGCGTTCCCAGATGATGGGCATTTTGCTTCCACTGCCTTTCACTCCCAATAGTGTTTTCTAAAGGCCCTTTCAGCGTGGGGATAGGCATTCTCTAAGCTTAAAAATAACTCTTCTATAGAAGTCATGTCAATCTCTTCTATTATCCTCCCTGCTCACCAAATCCCAGTTGCATAGCATTTCTACTGTCTTAGCATATACTCTGCTCATATAAAGAGAAAACAGAAGCAGTCAGTTTCACACACACAAAGAAATCTTGAACTTCTTGAAATTCAGAGGCAAATTCAATTATTTACAAAGAGAAGCAGGGACACACATTATTTCTGCTCCTGGCGAGCCATAATTGTTTGTTTTGGACAAACTTTTTATAGGCTCCATCTAAACACTTACCCTCAATGAGAAAAGGACATTTTTTCAGAAATAGGAAGTTGAGCAAAATGGTAAACTTACTTTTGTGGTTTTCATAGAGATTAACTCAAACATTACTGATTTGTCTTGCATTTTATTCTTTAACTACTTACACACACACACACACACACACACACACACACAAATGTAGAGCCTTATGTTTCTCTCTCTAAATGTTTAGAAACCATAATGCTTAACGTTTCTACTAATCAAAAAATATTTATTGGGTGCCACATCTTTGAAGATTATGAAGATCATAGTTCTAGGTGATTTAAAAACACAAATAATAAAGCACACCTCTTGCCTTTAGGCACTTATCATTCTGCTGGAGAGAAAACATCCTTGTGCACCAAGAGTTGAGTGACATAATGCCCAGGACCCAAAGAGTAGGTAGGACAGGCTTTTAAGCAAGGGGAGATCTCCCAGGGATCAAGTGGGATAGGAACATCTGAAGTGTGGACTCTACATTTGGCTTATATTACAGAAATGAGTCTGGTGGGATCCATGAGGTAAGTCACCCCAGGCAGAGAAAACAGGAAGCACCAACCCTTGGTAGCACTGAATTAAAAGGTTAATTCAGTGAGTTGGCTGTTATCATTGAACAGAGACTTTACTAGGGGCTTGGGGCAGATAAGATTGTCCAACCAGTGATTGTGGAGGGCTTTGAATTTTAGCCTATAGACTTTTTTCTTATATCGGACAGAATTATAGAATTTTCAATAAGAGAGTAATATATTTAAACGTAACATTCAGAAGGAAGGATGAATTAAGTTGACGTGTAGATTGAATAAAGGAAGGGAGAAAAGGGAGGCAGAATATCCACTGGGAATTTTCTACTTCTTCAGACACCTGAGGAAATGATTGGCAGTGATTACGGAGAAGAGTGACGGGCATGGACGTTACAAGAAAGGGGGGAGTAAGGCGTGTTGTCCAACTGGACATGGAATCAAAGTCTCCTGTGAAGTTTTACGCATCGGAATTAGGAGAAAAGAAAAACTGTAATGGAGCTGGGTTCCTGCTGGAAGAGCCACTGGGTTCTGGGTGGGAGGTGAGGAATCACCAGCTAGGGCACAGCATAGAGGCCCTGCCTTCTGAGCGCCACGTTCCTCCTTTCGGTTTTTACTCAAGTTTTATGAGCTTTAGAGGTTACCATCCAATGAAAGAGAAGGACTTTTGTGAGACTTTCAGCATAGCAATCTGTTTAATCTCCATCATTCCCACCACGCTCAATTCCAGCTATTGAAGACCGGTTTTAATTTCACACATTTTTGCAGTGACACCATCAATATCTGCTCATTACCAGAAAAACATTTTAAAAGATAAATGAAGAAAATAAAAATCAGCTGGAATCCTAACCACCCAAAGACAACTAATACTTATATTTGTCTTATATCTTTCTGGACATTTACATAAATATGTAGACATGAAGAACATTAGTATTTCCTATCTTTACCATGTACACTCTCAACTGTGCTTTTTTTGCATTTCACAGTATATTGTAGACATATGCACATGATAAAACAAAGATAAACTTTTCCTTTTAAAATGATTGCATACTATGGATGCACAGAAAAATAATTTTAAGTAAAATAAATATAAAATTTCCCCCTAATGTTTTACTTTGAGAAATACAATTATAAAGTTTAACTGAGGAATTACAGTTAGTAATCTTTAAATGTATCTTTTTACTGGCAAATTGAAATAAGGGAAAGAGAGAGAGGGAGAGAGGGAGAGCGAGCTTGATTTTTGCCAAAATTCTGGGAAGCTAATGTTGACTCAGTAATAACTCAATAATGTTGACTTTTGCAGAAATACATTTTAGAAACCATTAATGTTTCTAGGGTTAACTTAACATAGCCAAAATGAGAAGAAATATTTTAAATTCTACTTTCTACCTGGTTTTAAAACTTTGAAATTTATTTAAAATGTCTCCTCACATTCAATGCGGAGAACACCTTGTAAAACTGAGAAGTGTTGCAATTGATTTTAGAGCTTAAGATAAAAAAGATAGTATAAAAATAAATCACATACTGGAAACCGTTTGAAGACAGGTACAAAAATTCTCTGAACTGTATTGTATTTTTACAACTTAGATTCACATAGAAATATTGTGTTTCTATACTGGGTGAAAACAATAGGCTCGATAAAATCAACGGAGGACTGGATCTGATCTTTTGCTAGCAACCCTCCCACCCCCACCCCGCCGCCAACTCCCATCCTGATTTACTCCCAATAATTTTCTTTCTTCCTTCCTTCCTCTCTTTCTTTTTTTCCCATTTATCTTCAGATAGAGTGGGAGGGAGAGAGAGAGAGGGAGAGAAACATCGACGTGAGAGAGACACATTGACTGGTTGCCTCCCACACAACCCCGACCAGGGCCGGGGACGAACTGCAACTGAGGTACGTGCCCTTGACCAGAATCAAACCCATGACTCTTTGGTCCATGGGCTGACGCTCTAATCGCTGAATCAAACCAACCAGCGCCCAATAATTTTCTTTTAAATGGAGTTCTGAGTGTGAGAACAAGAGGGAAAGGCGGGGGGTGGAGAGAGAGAGAGAGAGAGAGAACTTGCACTTTGTAATTTGTTACTTTTTGTGATGGTGTAGCTCAATACAACCTCAATGAAGTAAGGCTGTCAATAAATATATTGTGATTAATAGCATTTCCCTGCTAACTGAGGACTAAACCAAATTCTCGTGGGAGAAAGAACTGTAATGAGGAAGGGAAATGAGTCAGATAGAAAACATTTCTCTCATTAGTAAACATTTTTTTTCTTTATTGATTTCTCAGAGAGAGGAAGGGAGAGGGAGACAGAGAGAGAAACATCGATGAGAGAGAACATCAATTGGCACCTCCTGCATGCCCCCCACTGGGGGTTTGGCCCACAACCTGGGCATGTGCCCTGGCCAGGAATGGAACCGGTGACCTCTTGGTGCATGGGTCAACGCTCAACCACTGAGCCACACCGGCTGGGTCTGAACATCTTTTTAAAATTATTATTTCACATTTCTGGCTCAAGGAAACCTTGTAATGAACATTATTTCATTTTATTTGGTGATTGAGGTTCTTACAGAGACCAGGGAGTTAGACATTGTTCTGAACCTCAGACCCCAGAGTGGACCATAAGAATATAGAGAATAGTTGTGAATAAAACTATCCAGAAAAAGAAGTCTAACTTTGGAAAGATTTGCCTCTGCTGTGGGAGAGTTCAAATCAGAGGCCTGGGCAAACTCTCACAGGAAGGATGTCTACTTTCTGTCGAGATCTAGAGAACGCTGGAGCTAGAAGGAAGTGTACCGATCATGTAGTAAAGAAAGAGCCCTTCATTGTACAGATGAGGAGACTGAGCTCCGACAGTTAAAGTGTCTTGCCCAAGGTTAAAGAGCCTATTAAAAAGAATCCCATACTACTTGTTACATCGAGTCTTGTATTACACTATCAAGTTACTTAGCTTAACGTATACAACAGTTAAAAGCAACCATTCTTCAAATTAAAATGTACATTGCTTCTGATATCTGCACAAATAAGAACCAATCCAGAAATCATACTTTCTAAAAAACTTAATTCTCGTGACATATATGTACCTACATATTCTGGAGGAAACAACAGTCATGTTTATAGATATTTAGATTTGTTCAAGAAGCGTCTGTTTGTGTGTTTTGTTCACTCGCTTGCTTTCCATTTGCTTTCCTGGAGAGACTTTGAGCAACTCGCTGGCTAAAACTGGGCACACTGTTTTTTACAGAAGGTATTGAATTAATCTCATACTGGTGTTATATAACACAGCATCGATTTATTTCATGTTCACGCTTCTTTAGCCATTTACTATGCATTTTCCCCTTTGGTTCTGCTCAGTTAAGGCAGTATAGGTCTCTTATTTCCATCTCCAAACAATTCTCTTTCTCTTTATAGCCTCTCTCCCATCCTCAGTCCACAAAACCCGGCTGAGTGGGGAAGCTGCTCGAACTAGCCAATGGCTAGCTGGGAAAGCCCTGTTTCTGGGAGAGCTGGACGATGATACAAACTCATGAGCAAAGAAAAAACACTGTGTGGAGAGTCCTCTTAGGCAAGCGGAAGATCTTCAGAGTTTTTCTATCCTAAAACAAAATCATGCTGTGTTGCTTTTGAGAATGCTAGCCTCTCCTTGGAATGAAGATTATTTGTATCAGTTTCATACTTGAACCATAGTTACGGAACTCCAGAAGAATCAACCCCCTTATTTTATAAATGAGGTCTCTGGTGCCCAGTGAAGAGACACGATATACTTGAAGCTACAGAATTATTTATACCACAAATACCAGCTCAAGGATTTGACTTTACCTTGGGCCATTTCTTTCCCCATAGAGATTAATCTTGTCATGAGTGTTGCTCTTTTCATGACAAGGAATAGAGGAAGCAGGCTCAAATGTGGGTGCTACGTTGTCAACTAGACTCACTCCCAGCAAAGTGAGTCACCTGCACACAATAGCTTCACAGCGCTGGTAACTCACCCGTGTGCTTCTGGGAAAGAAAATTGCACAACACATGTCATCAGAGACCCTGACAGTTACTTGTGAGGGGAGTAAACTCAAATGTTAGCTCTGTAAACGTCCCAGTTTCTCTTTTCATACTTCTGTGGAGCATACACATGCTTGAGAGGAACCCAACATTTCACCACAGCTTGCCAGGCCCTGCATGACCCGGTTGGCCCCAGCTCCCTCTCCTCCCCCTTTAATCCCTCATCCCCACAGTCCTGCCCCCTCTTTCCTTTCCATCCCTCAGGTGTTCCATGTTCATTAAACCCCAGGGCCTTTGCATTTACCAATTTCTGTGCTTCAGATACTTTCCCACAGACTTGTTGCGTGACTGGATTCTCTCATTCTGGGGTTCTTCAAGTGCCCTCTCTTCTTCGAGGACTTTCCTGACTCCTGTAACGATCTAAGGGAGCCCCGCCATGGATCACTGTCTCATCAAGAGCTGTATGTCCTTCGTGATGTATGTCACTATGAGAAGTTAGATTGCTTATCTTCTTGTTGGTATTTTGTCACTTTCCATTAGAATAGAAGCCCTGTGAGGACAGGGACTTTGTGTATTAGTCATCCCTTTACGCCTCCCAAACTGCCTTTTTACTCCAGCTGCTCACAGGCGCAACCTGAAAGCACCTCTCTTCAGCTGCCCCGAATGCCTCCCACTTTCTGAGGTGGCATCCTCGGGGCAGACACAGTGCCTCCTGCATTCTGAAGCATGCACAACCCTGGAAGTGCAAAGAAGTCAACAGCCCACAGGAAAACACGCAGCCAACAGGAGCAGGAGCCAGCGCATAAATCCCTCCTCTTCTGATGTTCAGGAGAATGATTCTCAGGTGCATTTTGCATGGCTCCTCGGAGAGTGCCCAGGGTACCCAGATACATTTTTCCATGGTGCAAACTGCTTAATAATGCAGCCTTGGATCTGCTGTCCCTTTTTCCCTGCTTTATTTTTTGCAGTCTCCCATTCCTGCTCCAGAGAATAATATCCCAAAGTAACTGTAAGCAGACCCTTATCTCAGGCTGTGCTTTTGTGCAGAGTGCATGCCAAGGCTGTCTCCTTACTCTGCTCTATCCCCAGCCCTCAGAACAGTACTGGGCACATAACAGATACTATGTAAATACTTTGGGTGATACTCTCTTGACTAATACCATTTCCCATCAAGGGGAACAACAATATAGCATACTTATCTCACAATGTTCACATCATTGAAATAAACTAATTAAATAGTCCTAAAAATAAGACATATTTTTTTATTCTGATGAGCTTTTCAACAAAGATTGGGCTCCAGCTACATGTCAGGCACCAGGATTGATCTCAGAGACAAAGATAAAGAATCTCTCCCCTCCCCCAATGTCATTTCAGCATTATCATGGAAAGGGGTGACCTCTACAAGCATAAGCATTTCAAGGATCCCTGCTAGATCCACCAATTATGACCTTCAGGTCCCCTGTGAAGGATACAAGACTAAGGAAATTAGCAGCTCATAAAAAAGCAGACAGTATGTACTCTGACAAAAGTACAGACAATATGTACCTCGACAAAGTGAATCAAGTTTAAAGACATTTCGTGACTGACTTTCCAAGTGCTCAGATCAGCTGGAGAAAATAAAGAAATCTTGCCACATGAGACTTGAAATTCAAAAGCAATGCTTGAGGTAGAAATAAAGGTGACAAATCTGGCTCTGCCGATGTCTATCAGACCAGGTTCTTTTCTCTGACAGCCAGAGGGTTAACGGGTGTAATGCTATCACTACGGGGAAATGAATTTGATAAAATCTAGGTCTCTTACATATAGGCACAGAATATTTTAAAACATCAGAAAAGCCACAGCACAACTTGTGCTGTCAACTGTGGCTCGGCGCTCACGGAAGGTATGACTCCCTGGGGACTGCATTCCTCCAGACTTGGTAAGCCAGTTTTATCCCAGCAGAACACAGAAGGCGCACTCAAAAGTGATCATTGAGTAGAGTTTAATACAGAGTTTATTTATTGAGTTGTAGTCAGGCTCAGTGGAAACACGGGCTGACACAGCTATAAGGACCAATAAGAGGAAGCCCTTTTCTTCCCCAGAACTGAGGGGAGGTGGGAGAGGGTCACCAGAGAGAGTAGTAGGGAGGGGACTTCCTGACAGGCATGTGCCTCAGTATAGAAGTGTAGACAAACTGGCAAACCCTCAGGTAGGGAGCTGGGGACATGAATATCCTGACCTCGCTGTTTTTCTTAGGGGGAAGTAGGGGAGTGAGGTCAGATGTTTATTTGCACTTATTGGTTAAGCCAGAGCTCAAGGGACCTCATTGATACAGTCCACGCAGCTTAGCCTCCCGGTGGATCTAGACTAGAGGGACAAACAGACAATGTACAGCGTACCAGCTATGTGGTCTTCAGTTACTATAACAGGAGAGGCTACATGTGGTTGACCAGTACCAGGGCAGGGCTCACCCTTGAGTGCTTAGCCTATTGGTGAGGGGGCACCTCAGAAACCACCAGTCAAATAATGAGCAGCAGGTGGTGGCTGAGGACCCTTTTCTTCCTAAGAGAAGTACTTTTAAATGTCACTTCCTTTAGTCATGTGCAATATGAGGTATATTTTCTGGGAAAGAGCTCCCCCTATTGGCAATGCCTGCAAGAGGCTCTCAGAAGAGATTGCATGGAAAATGAAATCATGAGTTGTTTCGTTTTGTTCTGCGTATGGAGCAACTAGGACATTCTTTGAGACACCCACCATTGTAGAATAGCATTTAGATCTTCCATCACGTCCGTCACCTCCCTATAGACCAAGAGCATTCCCTGGGGAGAAGGTGTTACCATTTAATAAACCTCCTCCTTTCATTACGTCTCAACATTACAGGAAGGACAAAGGTTCCCCTGACCGGTAAAGTGTGAGCACAGGCATCAACTTGAAACCTTTACTTGGGAAAGCACTTGGATTTTTCCAGCTAATTATTTACCTTTATAATTGGGAAAGAACCCTGATATGGGGCATGGCATATCAGAGATGTATATGTCCTAACCCTCAGTACCTGTAAATGTGACCTAATTTGATAAAAAGATCTTAGTGGGTGTAATTAAGTTCCATTTCTCAAGATGAGATCATCCTGGATCAAGTGGGTGGGTCCTAAACCCAATAATTAATGTCTTTATGGGAAACAGAAGAGGCAACACAGGGAGAGGAGAAGGCCATGTGGAGACTGAGCCAGAGATTGGAGTGATGCAGACCCCAGAAACTGAAGAGCAAATGAGCAGATTGTCCCCTAGAGCCTTCGAAGGGAGAGCAGCCCTGTCAATACCTTGATTTTAGACTTCTTGTCTCCAGAATTGTGGAAGAATAAATTTCTGTTATTTTAAGCCGCCAAATCGGTGGTCATTTGTTAGAGCGGCCCTAGAAAATGAATATAATATGTTATACCATTTAATCCCTATGTAAGAAATTTTTAGAACCTATGGTCTCTAATATCTCTGGCCAACAGAGTTCATGCAAACTGTGACAACAGATGTCAGGATCCAGGACTCCAAGAACACTCACCGTGAACCATCAAAGGGTGGTGTATAGATAGAATGTCTTGATAGATATTTATTTAAAAGAGTGTTCATCTTTGTGGCTGGATCTACTACCCTTTTTGAAATCAGTCAATTTCTTAAGTATTAATTTCCTTTCCTAACAGGTGTTGCCTCTTCTGTTTCTCATAAAGACATTAATTATTGGGTTTAGGACCCACCCACTTGATTCAGGATGATCTCATCTTGAGATATGTAACTAATTCACACCCACAAAGATCTTTTTATCAAATTAGGTCACATTTACAGGTACTGAGGGTTAGGACTTACACATCTCTTTTGGGGGGCCACCATTCAAGACACTAAAGATACCATGAAACAAAATCATCTCAGAGAATTCAGCATGCTGTCAGCACTCAGGAAATAGGAATCTTGTGGTAGATACTGTGGTGTGCTGACCAACTTCCCATTAATGACTGAAGCACTCATTTTCCCGGCTGCTGGAAGTGTTGCCTGCTAATGGCTCACAGCAGAGCCATTCTCCAAGAATTTCCTTCATCTGAAGGCAGCTGCCTCCCCATATTTGTGCTTCCTCCCTGAGAACAGCCCACATGTAATGAGAAGACAGTGAAGAGGGAGGCATAAAAGCCTGGCCTCTTGCCTCAGTTCTAGACAGCTCCGAAGGGCCATCCAGCTCCAGAGCTTCCCTGTGGAAGGGGACGAGGCTGTTTCAACTTGATCACAAGTCAACTTCTCCTCCGCCCTGTCTTGCTTCCTTCACTCCCTTGTAGGTATTACGGTTCCCAAAGCAGTCCCCAGTGAACCTCCTACAGGCAGACCTCACGACACGGTGTTTCCCAAGAACCCTAACCTAAGACACACCCTAACATGAGCTAAACCATACATAGTCTAAGTAGCTCAGAGAGAGTCACTGGAGAACCATTTTTCCAGTGAGCTGGGAGAGTCATTTGGATTATCAAGGGAGATCCTGGGTGAAAGAAGTCCTTTCCCTTCACTACGTGAACTCTACTCTAAATATTTAAAAATAGAAGCAATGTTTTTCAAAAATTAGACAGAAGGCTAAGTGGATGATCAGCAGGTATTGAGTATTAATAAGAAAAATTAAACCAAAATCTTATCATATTAAAAAAGATTAGAGAATATGTTTCTGAACAGAAAATGAAAGCAAAGGGTCCTGGATGTTGAGAATAGAGAATAAGGAAAAAAAAATCTAAATATGGAATGAAAAAAAGAAAAATGAGCTAAAAGTAAAGAAGTAATCTGAGTCCATAACAATCTTGGGATGAAACAAATTTCCCATAGTGTTGGGACCTCTGCTGTGACTGTGGAGACTTGCAGAGTAGAGTCTTCCTCCCAGTGGTCTACACCACCAACAACCAACCTTTCAAAACATGTGATTTCTTAGTACTGACCAAGTAGCATCCTGCTGGGTCCAGAAACTTCTTACCTACACTTCCAGTGGAAGCATTTGGTAGGAACCTTTTCACTGGGGATTGGTTTGTCATGTTAGAATCTAAAACGTTGTATGAAAACCACACTTAAACCTGTACCCAGATATAAAGAAAATGCCTGTATTAATTTGAGGCAATCAAGTGCAGAACATGAGCTCTATGGTTAGATCTGCCTCTGTTCTTGGCTCTGCCACTTCCTGGCACTGTGACCTAAAGAAGATGCTTCCCCTTTCTGAGCAGCTAACTCCTATTGTCTGTAAAACAGGTAAGTGTGCAGATTGATGACATATGAAGTGCCTGGCACCAAAGTGAACCTACTGCAAAAGTACCTATTATTAACACAAAATACACAGTATCCTTTTTATTGATTTTTCTAATAACAATCATCTTTTGCCAAATGTTAATTTGCATTTATTGTCTAATTCTTTCCTGGGTGAAAACAGTTTGAGTTTTTGTTGTTCTCTACTGTGTCAGTAGCAGATTCAAAAGAGCTGGAGCAAAGTGATCTGTGCTCTGGTATGGCCATCCATCATTAACTAAAGTCCCAGCTCTGTTTTGAATTCCTAACACAGACAGTGATGTATGGAGCAAAAGGTGGTCAAAAGGAGTGCTTTTTCAGACAAGGATTTGAGCTCAGAGAATGAATAATGTAGAAAATCGCATTTTGCCTGAAGAGAGACATTGGGGAAATGAGACAAGTGAGAGAGGACAGTACAATGTCATCTTTCTAAGCAATGTTTTGTATAGGGCATGGTCAGGCACTTAGGGTTTGGATTGAAATAAGCTTCAGTTTAAAATCTGGGATTCACTAGATATTAGGTTAATGACTTTGGCCAAGTAACTTAACTTTTTTGAGCCTCAGTTTTCTTGCATATAAAATGAGGATAGTGACAATACTTATCCTCCAAGGTTGTTATGAGAATTCAGTGAGACCATATATGAGAAAGCACTCAGGACAGAGTCTGGCTCATAGTACAGCTAATGAAGCTGCAGTCAAGTTCATAAAAATAATATGCAAAGGGGGGAAGATAAGAGAAGAAAGACTTTCCAGACAAAGCTTATCCCCAACTCAGAGATGTCAACAGATAAGTCATTTAACTTTTCTGGACTTTCATTTCCTCATTAGTAAAGTAGTAAACTGCTAAAGATTACACAAATAAAAATGGCCTCTAGTTCATTCATTCAAAATGAGTTTAATGGTCATCACTAAATGACTTTGAGAGATCCCAACATTATGTACTCTGCTTGGCCTGCCATTAAGTTATAAAGTATAAGATATCCATGAAATATAGAGAAGATGGTAGGCCGTAGAAAACAGAAGATTACAATAAATTATATGGATAAATGTTGGTTCTAGCAGATGCAGCCTATAATCCCTTAATGCTCCCCCAGCCCCTACGAAGGAGGCTTTTTCTCTGATCCTTAAAAATCAATGCTACAGTAAATTAATCATAGCCTGCTGTAGTGATTGGCTTAATGGAAAGATCTTGCTAGGACTTACATAAAAGTCTAAAATAAACAGCCACCCAGTATACAGATGTACTGATTAGGGCATAGAGACACTTAAAATTTAATTAATAAATCTACTTTAAAAATTAATAAACCGGAAGAGGCTGGGATCTCAGATTCTCTATCATTTTGCCTCCTTAGCAATTTTTCACAAATCAAGTTTAAGTTGTATTAAAACTGAGTTCTGTGAAAGTCATGGGCAAGTTAGCCAGGGCGCCTGCCCCAATTACTTCCTGGCGTGGTGCCGGTTCTATGTTATTTAATGTAGATCAGATGAATGTCTACATTTGCGTCAAATGCACTTGCGACTATAAATTAACCCCAGATCATTCAACAACTCTTACGCTAACTCTGAGGAAGTCTTTCATGTTTCTTCAGCAGAAGAAGTTGGTACCACTTTGGTAGAAAAGAGAGGATGGCTAAAACACGCAGTCTCTTTTAGGCCTCATTCAAAACATTAGGCCTCAATGTTCAGGGACTGATGAGTCAACATGTACTCAGAGATGGTCATGATGTTCTGGTTTGTCATGTTTTACTTTCCCCACAAAGCAGGTGATAAAATGAGAATAAAGCAAAATGAATCTATTCTTATTAGATTGGGGCCACAGTGTTTCAGATATTGGATTTCCTGCATTGTGTGCTCATTGCTTTCAAGGGAGCCAGCAATGGCCTGGGCCAACAGTTCATCCAGAACGAGACATCTTAAACAGATGACACAATTTCCCTGGGCTCTGTGGCCAGTGGAGTTCCCTAAGTGAGTCAGTGTTTATGCGTGGCTGATATTTGGGGGATCAATGGAAACCAGACAGAAATGATCCTTGCCTAGAATAATGACAGTGAATACTCTTACACTCTTACCGATGGTATTTACTCAGGCACTACTGTCCATCTGAGTGAGGAGCTTTGTTTCTTTGGCTTGAGCAAAACTCAAGGGTTCTTTCTGCATTAGTTTCCTCTCCTTTTAGGTTTTTATTGACTACACTTGCCTCTGATATTTCCCTTATACCCGACCATGGGATATTCTGCTCTTTCCTACATCAAATGTGACATATGCCCCCCAATCCACATGTTGTAGAGTTGGTTCTTTAATCCTTTCTGACATAAACTTGATCTGTCTGGCTCAAGGCTTTAGTGTGACAAAATAATAAAGTGCTCTGTTCTCTCCGAGTTACACGTGAGCTTGGTTGGCTTTTCTTCTTAAAAAACATAAGCTTGATAAGTCCTGAAATTTGCTGAGAGGTCGAAGACCAAGAACATGTTCAATTAATTTTTTTCTTTTTTTAAAAGGACATTATCTGACACAGGCACTGAGGAAAAAAGTGGACAACCTTAAATCAGAACAAAACCTGGAAATGAATAGTGCTTTGTTAAAGCAGAAGTGCCTGGGTTAGAAGGTGTGGATAGATGGGCAGGTAGGGAAAGGTGAGAAGCACCACACCACCTAATCAGAAGATATCTTCATCCTCTAGTAGCTCCATCTAGGACGGCTGGACCCCCTGGCACCAGCAACTGATGCCTCTGCACAGCAGTACCTGGCAGGAGGATCAAAATCAGTCCTGTACCTGCTGCTCTGGGATGCCACTTTCTGTCCAGGCAACACAGCAGGAATTGACGGGATTAAGTGTTCACCTGGCTGGAGAAGAACATTGGCTCTTTCCCATCCTGACTCCCCTTACTCAGAGGGCGAGATTCCCAGGAAACTTGTTCTGGCTTCTGCGGGCAAGTCCAGAGCAGTACTTTTCTGCTCCCATTCCCCACCCTCATACACGCTTGTGTGGCCAACTTTTCTCGTTCTTTGTAGGCCATTCAAATTCCACACCACAATATTGTCTACCTGAAGTTCAGTTTTCTTTCTTCTTTTCTTCTCTGTCTAGCCCTCCTGCTCTGTTTCTCACCAGCAAGGTCCCATCGGCAGTGGCAGAGGACTAGTGTGCATGGAGGCTACACTTCAAGTTAGGTGGCAGAGAGAGTAGAGAAGTCTCCCTGAAATAAAAGGCAGAGTTAGAGGTAGAAGCGACGGAAGCAGTTAAGCATTTTTAGGATAGGATTTGTGGTAATGTAGTATTTATTTTAGGCTAAGGAGAAGCAGAGATTGAAGAGGGGGAGACCAATAATTCAAGAAAACAGGGACCATTTAAAGAACCGTATTCAGGATAAGAGGAAGAAGCCGAGCTCCAGAGCACAAGTGGAGTAATCAGACTAAAAAGCAAAGCAAGGTGGTTCTGCTTTGATAAGGAAACAATATTATGGTGAAAAATTATAGTAATATTGGGATGTGGAAAGTAAGAAAGTTCAAAATCAGATTTGAGTCGTCAACCTTGGTTGTAAATAGAAGGGGAGGTGGGTCATTAGCTGAAAATTGGTGAGAGGAGCCCCAAGGAAAATGAAGCAGGAAGGTGTAGACTAGCAGCTGGGAGGATGGCGACAGGAGGTCAAAAGAAAGAAGGAAAAGGATTCCTGAACAGAAAGGAGAATGTGGTTCAAGATGACAGGTTGATTTTGAACTGGAAGCAACAATACTTGCTATCAGGGAGCAGGAGAGGAGCATGTGGGTCAGGCAATTGCTGCTCGGCAAGGTGGTAATGTGAGAAGGTTGAAAGGCCCAGGTACAAAGAGAAAAGGGGAGGCAGTTACATTTGCTGAATATGGGGTATATAGGCAGTAATGGAAACTAAGAAGTGGCTGAAGAAGGGGGAGAACGGGAGGGCTGAAGAGGAGAAAGAGGAAAGGGAAGAGAAGGTCAACCTTCCCTCAATGCTTATTCACTGTTCCCCATTTCCATTGGATCATAATTTTGACTCTAATTTCATTAGTAGCTTAAAAAAACAAGGACTTGAATAATACCCAGTTTGAAATTTAGCTGTTCCTTATTCTAATAGCTCATTGTTGTACCAGCTAACATCAATATACGTGGGCAATTGGCTTTGTCAGAGGGAGACTACATGCTATAGCCTTTTTGAATGGGGTGAGGAGGAAAAGGTTTGTGCCTTCAGCCTAAGATCAGCAAAAGGGGAACCACAGGCCTTCGAGTTGCGGGTCAGAGAGTGATGGGTGATCTTTAGAGGAAGTAGAACACCAAAAACTAACCTTTGCCTACACCATTTTGCCACGTTGTGTCTTAGGGGTATCTGGCATTGAGGTAAAGAAAGGGTTATGAGATTTTGTCTAACCTCTGACTCAGGAACATACTAGTGCTCAATTAGGAACCAAGAACCAGGACTCTGTGGAGAAGTGGGAGGGAAACAGCCGGATTAGACTGAGTCAGTTCACCACATCCACACGTAACTGGTGCCAGACCTTGACTGTCTCTTTGTCTTTGGGCAGCTGCCAAGTTTCATCCCAGGAGGTCTTTATTTTCTTTCAAGAGACCAAAAATCAATCACTTAATTCTTGGTGAAGTTAAGGTGGAGGATTAGAGGGGATTAGAGTTCATGATAAACAGTCCCTTCTGCCTGCTTCCTGGGGACCAACAGAAGCTTGGCAGACCCCTCATTAAAGCAATTACTCTCACAAACCAGTGATACTGTATCTACTTTATCTGTTGGCCTTCCCGAGATTACACTGAAGCCAAACCAGAGAAATTAAGAGAACAAAGTAGAAAATAAAATACCTGAGAAATGTCACAGACCCAGAATGGAAGGGCTCTGCTAACAGTCAAGATAGAAAGATAGATGGCAGATGATAGATAGATAGATAGATAGATAGATAGATAGATAGATAGATAATAGATAGATAGGTAGTTGATGATAGATAGATAGATGATAGATAGATAGATAGATAGATAGATAGATAGATAGATAGATAGATAGATATCCTAGATCAAGACTGGTGAGAACTATTAGCTTCTAAAATTGACTGATCTAAACATTAATATTAGAGCAATGCTTTCTGAGCTAGAAGAAATGAAAATGATGGTGGTAATGTTATGAGATGAGAGGAAATTGAACACTGAGTAAATCACAGAACGTTGGGAGCTAAGGAGACAGCTGAGCCTGGAAAGTACTACTGATGCCTCCTCTACACCGCAGGAAAAGCGCAGCCTCAGAGTTGTGATGAAGGCACATGGGCCCAGCTGGATCCTCTGCCAGAGTCGAGTCGACATGAGGCATTTCTATCACTCAAAAGAGCGGCTGAGTGCTGCACAGACGTGTTGTTCAAACGTTTTCCTGGTGCCACGTGTGAAGTGGAGTCTGACAACCTCAAGTCCTTACTGTGTGACCTCGGAGTCATTTCAAGCTGTTTCCTCATCTTTTATGAATGTGAATTGAGCTAATAACACTTTTATGTATTTCTTTTTAATATTTCAGGTCTTTCTAGTGATGCTTCATTTTTAAAAAAAGTTTAATAAAATGGTACAGAATTATGGTGAAAATGAATGCAGCCTCAGCATCGGTATTTTAGTCACACAGGAAGGCAGAAAATGCAAAGTCCTGACTCCCTGTGCTACTACAATCCAATGTCCTAGCAAATACTTAAAATTTCTCATTAGCATGCATGGAATTAATTTCTTCCTGTGCTAGTACAATGGGCTCAGCTATGTTTGCTTGGGGACTTTAAACTTGAGATTTTTGCTGGCATTTGCATGATTAAAAACCCAACATTAATTTTGCTTTAATATGTAGCTACGCTTTATTTTTATTTTTCCTCATTAAGAAAGGAGAGCTGGTGAGAGCAGAAAAAGAACAGGGACATACACTTGGTGACTCAGGCAGAGAATGAATTGCTAACGTAAATGTAGGGCCAACAGCAGTGCTCACCTGTGCTGTAGCTCACAGTCATTCTGTACTGAAGAGGACTGGCTGGTTCATGTACAGGGAAGAGTCTCTTCTACCTGCAGGGTTATAGCAGAATTTAAGCGTTCAACAGCACTGGATTTAGAATCACAAAACCTGAACTTGAGCCCTATTTCTGTCGTTTACCACCTCTGTAAACTTAGGCAAATTGTTTTACCTCTGAGTCTGCTTTCTTATTTGGAATGAGAATTTCCCAGGGTCTTCTAACTAGAACATGAGTTTTCCTGGATTTTGAGGGGTTAGATGAACTCACAAAAGAAGCATCTCCTATGGCAAAAAAGTTTAAAAAAGTTTAAACTTTAATTAAACATTTTATTAAACATCTCCTGGGGTTCAGAGATGTTTGTAAGTTTTCAGTCAGCTCATAGATCTTAGCAAGTGGCTTAACTTGGCATGTCTTCCAATCATAGGAGAAAAAGGAGCACTCAATCTGGAGCAAATAAATACTTTCAGGAATATATACAGGGGCTGGGAGCTAACCTGGAAGCTAACCTAGAGCTGGTCTCTTCCACCTACCCCATGACCCACAGTGGTCTGACTGCCTGTGTCCCAAATAGCTTTACCTGATGGTGGCAAATGAGAGTCTAGACATAATGGATGGGATCAAATAGACTTGGGGGACTGCCAAGCTTAGCCTATACCTTCTTTTACCCAGGCATCTCTTCATATTGGGCTTGCAGCAGAACCTTTAAAGGCAGATAATGTCATCTGCACACTTCAGGGAATACTCACCCAGCTCCGTTGGTGGGCGGTAAGGGATTTCGATTTAGGCCACTGGGGAGAACTTTCAGAGCAATGGTTTTCAGAAGCCAGTCTAAAGGCTTGTGCCAGACTGTCTGGCTGCCCCTCTAGGGACTCCTCAACAGAGAAAGCTTTAAGAAATAGAGATCCCCAGTCCCTACCCCATCCAAGGTCCACTTCCAGTCAGTCTGTGGTAGGATTTGGGTATCTCTCATTTCAAAAATGCCTTAAATGCTTTGATGCAACCACTACACTAACTCGGGGTGGGGGCATTTTGGGGGAGATAGCAGGGACTTGTACTAAGGGCAGATGTAAGGGCTTTTAAGCCAAGTGCCTCCCCTCATAAAAGGATGTAAAAGATAATGGCTAGGTATCCTCACCTCACTCTGCTCTTCCACGAGCTACTCCTCCCTCCATAGCCAAACCTAATCGCCAATCCACCAGGATCCAGTCATGCATCTTGAGTATACCTCTACTTAGTATTTCACTCTGCCTTGTGGGGTGTAGCTGTCTGCTCCCTTAGTAGGAGCAATGAGCTCCTTGAGTTGAGTATGGAGACTACATGTATCCTTCAGTGACCTCTGTACCTAGCGCTGGCACATGGTGGAATGCAGTAAACAGTGAAAACATAAACTAAATACAACTTCTTGCTATCAGAAAACGGCATCATCTAGCTTTGGTTTTAGGAGGAAAGGAGGTTGACATGCTTGGGAAAACCTCATTTCATTGAGAATTCTGAGGTTTATTTTTCCAGGAAACTGGCAGACTGAATCCTTGAGCTCAATCAATTTCCATGAGACAAATCCTAACCTGACAAGTGATATAAACAGTGTCACTTCAGGAAATGAGCCATGTGGTTCCTGGGCCTTCCACATGGCTTCCATGATCCTAAGAGTGATTCAGCCAGTGGCTTTTAAACAAACAGAGATGCTGATCCAGGAAGCAAAAGGAGGTTAAAAGCCGGTGAGCCCACAGTCTATAATAAATCAGCCCTTAAATCAACAGGGATGCTCTGGGAAGCGTGTTGTCTTCTGAAGCAGATTCATCTTCAGCTGCTCTGAATTAATTGGGGGATTTCTAAAATTGGAGTGTAGGCATGAGAAAACAATGAAAGTGTCAGCTTACACAGGCACCCAAAGAACTCAAGTGTATGAGCAAGAGTTATTTGCAATGATCCAAAAGGCAATTCTGCTTTTTACTGAAAGTGAGAATAGTAGAGGTCACAGTGAGCCTAAACTCTGTTCCTTTGGCTGTGGCCCAAGCAAGGCTGGCCACCTCCAGCCAACTCAGAAGTGGATCTACCAGAAGTTTATGGGACTAAGGGTAGTCTTGTCGAGAAGTCATCTCAGGGCAAGAGGTAGACAGTCAAGCTTGGCTTTGCTGCGAAGCCCCAGACTCAAGAGGCAGTGGGAATGTTGTATACCTCTTGGTGTCTCTACTTCACATTTGTCTCCTGACTTAGTCTTTATGAACTCATATCTCAGCCTATGGAGGGGAAAGAAATAGGGTGGGGATAAAGTGATATGTGGTACAAAACTACAGAAATAACTACATAGTGTGTATAAAGCTGCATCTGCTCCAGGCTGAAATTAATAATACTTCTTTATCTTTTCAGCATCATGTAAGTAGAGAAACTTAGTCCACAGCTACTCTAATGAAAGCCTCCTGTGCTCTCTAAATTTTTGAGCATTATCCAATCCCTGGAAGTCTCTCATTCTTGCATCCTAACAGAATTTTCCCATCTACATACTCTTGTCTTCTCCATCCTGGTCCGTCAGCCTCCCTTCTCCCCTGCACACAGCATTCACAAGATGCATCTAGTTAGGTATATCTCTCTATCACATGCCCCCAACTATCGACCTGGAGATGTTTTTATTTGTTTGTTTTTTAGATTTCCTATTGATTTTTAGAGAGCAAGGGAGAGGGAAAGAGAAAGAGAAACATTGATGTGAGAAGAAACATTGATTAGCTGCCTCCTGCATACCTCCTACTGGGGATCGAACCCACAACCTGGAATAGAACCGGTAACCTTTGGGTGCACGGGATGATGCCCAACCAACTGAGCCATACCAACCAGGGCTGGAGATGTGTGCGTTTTTGTTTTCTTTCTTTCCTAGATTGCTTTTCTCAGACAATCCACTTAGATTTTGTTCTTTGTCTCTTCAGAGGAGGGAAGCAAAGAAGCTCAGTGGAAATAAAAAGAAAAAAGTTGTGAACATCTGTGTGTTGATTTTATCTCATTATGGCTATTTCAATAAAACTCTGTAGAGCTTGCAACCCAAACAGCCATTTTGTGATAGCTTCAGAGATAAGAGATCTTTACAGTTTTCCACAGAGCCCCATACAGCTTTGGCCTCGGTTCCTTGATGGTTCATATGTAGGAATGATAGTGGCCACAGTAGGTGATGATGGTGTGTAGAGGCAAGAGTGGTCTATTGTGGCAGTAGATTCTAATAGCACTCTTTGAAAGAAGCAGTACCAGGATGAGACTGGAGCCATGCCCAGTGGCAGCATCAGGGCCCAGTGGAGGTGATGCTTATACCCATGAACACAGCAGTACTCTGTGTGAGAGAGAATCAGTGTGGTCTCTGCTAGCTGATGCAGGATACCTTCACCTGAGTCCACATGCTCTGGAGACTTTGGGACCAGACATCTCTAAATGAGTTTGGAGCAGAACAAGAAAAGGGCACATGCCTTTTGGGTCACCGAATGAATTATCTGAAGCATATGTGAGACACCACTTATAAGCTGGGAGATTGGTATGGGAGCCATTGATATTACAATAGCAGATAGCAGTAAGAGTCAGTGAAAAACAGTTGTTAATGTCACTGCAATTCCCTTGTTTTATGCTCTTTGAGAAAGTAATACGAGTCCAGGAGAGAGGATGTATGGCTTGAAGGCACCTGGATTACTATGACAAAAAGTGGCATCAGTATGTAATTCAACCTGATATACTGATAGCCAGGTTTTCAAAGAAAACTCTAGGCAGAAATGTTCTCTCTTTAATATGAATTATTTCTAGAAGTTCCAGGAATCTGTGATCAGAAGTCCTATATTATACGTATCGCCATTCTCTTGTTCACTGTTCTCTTAAATATAGGATCTGGAATATACGCCCTCTATATAGATCCTTGAAGATATGCTTTCAGTCTTCAGACTTTGAGTGCTAGGGAAATAGATAGACTCATAATAGTATTTGTGTTGTAAAAAATATATATAATCAGGGCCCTGGCTGGTGTGGCAGTTGGTTAGGCGTCCTACTACGTACCAAAAGGTTGCTGGTTCAATTCCTGGTCAGGGCATATGTCTGAGTTGTGGGCTCAATACCCAGTAAGGGGCACGCAGGAGGCAGCCGATCAATGTTCAGCTCTCACATTGATGTTTCTCTCTCCCTCTCCCTTCCTCTCTCTCTAAAAATCAATAAAAATCATATATATATATATATATAGTCAGGAAATGGCTTCTAGTAATAATCCACATTTCCTTTGTTTAAGATGGATCGATGGATGGATTGGATGGATGTTCTAATGGGGACTAATTTGTTTTAATACTTCATAGGCTCTTTAATATAGCTAACAGCATCATGATGTTTAGTAAGTCATTGAAAAGATGTTTCCTCACTTTTCATTCTTTAAGCATCGTTGACCTTATATAACAAACAAAGAATTTTGAACTAGAATCACCCAGACATGTCCCATTAATCTCCCCGTCTTAATTTTCTCATCCATATAATCAGAGAATTGGATTAAACTGTCATCTAAATCCCTTTTAGCTCTAAATTTCTTTGATTCTGCCTTTCTTCTGTTGTTCTAAATTAGGTAGAGCAATGGTTTTCCAATTTTTTAAAACCCGTGGTGCATTTGATCAATACCGTATATGGATTAAACTTAACCTATAAAACAAATCAAGGCAGAAGTTCTCTTGATACACTGTAGATGGGAGGCAGATGCTACAATTCTTTGGTATTCTCCTCAACCCTCATTCTTGCCTCTCAAGTACTCCATAGACACCAATTTATACACCACTGTGCTAGGTAAGTGAACACTGAAGCACTAAAAACGAACTAGGTGCATCTGAAGTGATGAATGAAAAGCCAAATCTTGACTACAGCCAGAGACTGGGTGCTCGTGGTTCTGGTTCATTCAGGAGTTATCTAGAAAGATCATCAGAGTTTCAGAGAGATGTCCTATAGGAAGGGAACTGAGTCCACAAAGCAGCAATGTTCTGTCCTCTATGATTTCAAGGCCTAATTCTATAAAAGTTTTGTGTAAAATTCGCATTCCTTGAAAAATGAAGACACAAAGCGGGACGCATCCCTGGAGGAGTTTGAGGCAGACAACCTCAAATCAGACTCAGGGAAAGAAAAATGCATTTTAAATTTTGTCAAGTAGCATGATGCAATGACACATCAATATCAAGTGCCTGTGGCCACAATTATAAATGATGGCTTGGAATTCATCCCCATTGCCCTCCTCCCTCCCTTTCAAAATACATGACAAATAGGTTGAGTGGGAATTGTCTTCTACACTCTTCCCATTCTTCTTTCATCTGATTCAGAAATGAAAATGATGTTGATGTTTTATTTTGGTCATCTTTTGATAGAATCCTAACTGTAATCCATCATGTTCTCTAAAAATATTAACAATTCTTTTTGACCTAGTAAAAGACAGTGAGTTTCAAATGGACTCCCTGACAGAGTTAAGTGATAGACTATGGTACTTTTCAGCTATTTTAGGTAAAGCCTGTTCTTGACATAACTCTGATGGATGGTAGTAAAACACACAATGGGCAAGAGGAAAAAGGAGTCAATGAGAAAAAGTAATCATGATATGTTCCCCACCTTCCTCTCTCATCTACCTCCCCACAAGAGAATGAAATGCCAGGGAGACCTTCACTAAGAAATTTATAATTGTTCCTTTATTTAGTACAGCTCAAGGCTATAACTGACTGTATCACCAGGGACTCTGCAGGAAAACTGGATGAAATAGTCATTGAAAGTAAAGGATAGGGAATAGAAAAACAAAACTTCTCCAAAATGGTGTCACTTCCTGCAAAAGAAAGCTACCATCCCTCTCTTCTTCATCTGTCCTGAATTTATTTCCTATCATCTTTTTTTCAAGTAGAGTAAGATGATGTTCATTTAGATTTTAGGCACACATTTTTCCTTAGCGAAAATAAAACTCAAATATTTCTCTGCATATTTTTCGCAATATATTTTTCTGTTTATTTATCCCTAAATTAAGAAATTATGGGATTTCTATATGCTAAGCACTATTAAATGCTGGAGAGAAAAAAATGAGTAAGAAAGGATTCTTCTGCCCAAGAAACTCGTGGTTTGATTTTTTGGCATTGAACTCATAGCCTAGGTGTAGACAGGGAAGTCTTTAAACAGAAGATAAGGTCCTTAACAGGAAGCCTAAAGTGAAACCAAGTAAGTTGGGACCACTAGCAGGAGCACAGGGAGAAAAAGATCAGTTAATTCTCAGTTTTACTGTAGCTCAGTTACTTATCCTTATACTGTATCTTCTAACTGGTTATTAGTTGTATATCTGAAGGCCATTTGTATATATTAATTTTGTATCTTTATACATTGTTCTTTTATTATTTTTTTAGTTTTATCATTTATTACTTTGAGTTTTATACATATTTTATCATAGTCTCCCAAAAAACATGTCGTTTTGCTGCTTCTTTTCCAATTTTCACATCTTGAATCATCTCTTGTCTAATTTTATCAGTTAATATCTATAACACATTATTAAACAATGGAAGAGATAGTGGGCATCTTTAACTTATTCCAGACCCTAGTGGGAACACCTTTAGTTTCTCTACTAAGTAATAATATGACTTTAGAAGTGAGTTATATTTATTTACTGCTAAAAATAATCAATTTTTATGTATTGAGTATATATTTTTAAAATCAGGAATCAGTATTGAATTTTGTCAAAGGCTTTTTTAGTTTATTATTTCTCCTTTGCTATTAATGGTAGTGAATGATATTAATACATTTCCTAATAGTAAAACATCTTAGAATAAATCACTTGATTGTGGTATGTTTTATTAATATATCATTAGAATCTGTTTGCTGGTGTTTTATCTACAATTTTGGCATCAACATTAAAAAATGGGACTGGCTTTTAAGTTTTCTTTTTCTATTTTATGTGATTTAGGCATCAATGTTATGCTTCCTTCATTAAATAAATTTGAAAGTTTCCCTTCTTTTTTTATGCTCAGAAGCAAGGATGTTAGAATACCCTTGAGAAAATGTCTGGGCCTGGTACTTCTTGTAAGTGTAATTCTTTCATATCTCATTGACTTTCCCTGGGAAAAGTTGTCTGCTTAAGCCTTTTATCTCAACTGAGATCAATTTTTGTTCACATTGTATTTTCATAGGAAGCTGTCCTTTTCACTTAATTTTTCAAATATACTTGCATAGAGATACACAAAACAGTCTCTCAGCACTTTTAATATTTCCTCTGTTTCAAACGTTATTTCCTCACATCATTTCTTATTTTATGTTTCTGTGTTGTCTCCTCTATTTCTGGGTTAGATTAGCTGTGGTATGTCTATTTTGTTAATCTTTCCCAAGAACCAACATTTTGATTTATTTATTGGTTTTACTACTTTTCTGCTTCCAATTTCATTTATTTCCATATTAAATTTTTTTTCTCCTTTCGACACCCACCTTTCTGAGTTGGAAATTTTATTAATTTATTTTCTGTGTAACATTTGTATTTATGTAAGTATTATCTGTGTTCTGCCATGCTGGTAGCTCCCTTAAATTCTGCCACACATTCTCTACTATGGCATGGCTCTAGAGATGGCTTTGGAATACTTTGGAATATTTACTCCCCATTTGTTTTATACATGTAATTTGATGCATTATACTCTGTGTCCTAGTTATGCTATAAGAATGAGTGGTAGGTGGTTTTATTTCCTCTCCATGAGTATCTGCATGCTTTTTTTGGACAATGTATGGAGAGATTTATATGAGGAAACTGCAGTTGACCTACAGGAACCCAAAAGTCTGTAATTGTATCCTTGGTTTCCTCTTTGATCCAGTGGCTTTACAATTCTTTTTTCTCTTTCCAGTTGGTAGGAGGTATTTCTTTATTTAAATTTTTATTTATTGCCATGAGATATTTTAAAATAAATTTAAAATAAATAGACATTTGGCATCAAATTAAAAAAAAAACATATATATGTGTTTTAGAGTTAATAATAATATTCTTATACCAGATTTTCCCCATTCCTTAATTCTGTATTTCATTTACCTCAGTTAGATAAAATATCTCTGAATAGATTTCTCAGGCACAGTAGATAGGTGGTATATTTTCTGAGTCACTGCGTAACTAAAGTTTGTTTTTCTGCTACCTTCACACCTGATGATGACATTTCTGACTCAAGTTTTTGGTTCAAGACATTTTGCACTCTTTTGTGGTTGTCTGGTGTTCAGTGTCAAAGAAATTTAAGGTTTATCTGGTAATGTTCCTTTGTAAATAATAACTTGTTTTATGTTTTTATTTTGTTGCCTGGGGTTTAGGCATCAATGTTATATTCACTGTGCAAAAAGAATTTAGTAAATTTCCTTTTTATTCTGTCTTAGTAAACATTTTAAGCAGGATTGAGGTTATCCTTTTTTGTTTTTAAACTTATCTTTTTTGTTGAATGTATTACAGATGTCCTCCTTTTTTCCCCCATTGACCCCCTCCTTCCTAATCCCTCCTCCCTCCTGCCTTCCCTACATTATTGTTTGTGTCCATTGGTTATGCATATATGCACAGAAATTCTTTGGTTTATCTCTTCCTGCCCCTCCCCCTTTCCCTTTGAGGTTCATCAAACAACCAATTTGTACATCTTAATTCCTTCATCTTCTTCACCCATGCCCCCAGACCCCTCCCATTTGGCAAGCAACAAAAAGTTCTCTGTATCTATGAGTCTGTTTCTGTTCTGCTTGCTCATTTTTGTTTGTAGATTCAATTGTTGATAGATATGTATTAATTACTATTTTATCGTTCATATTTTTGTTCCTTCAAGAAGACCCTTCAACATTTCATGTAATACTGATTTGGTGGTGATGAACTCCTTTAGATTTTTTTTTGTCTGGGAAACTCTTTATATGTTCATCGATTCTAAATGATAGCATTGCAGGACAGAGTAATCTTTGTGGTAGGTTGTTGCTTTTCATCACTTTAAATATTTCTTTCCACTCCTTTCGGGCCTGCAAAGTTTCTTTTGAGAAATTAGCTGACAGTCTTATGGGAGCTCCTTTATAGGTAATGAACTGCTTTTCTCTTGCGGCTTTTAAGATTCTCTCTTTGTCTTTAACCTTTGGCATTTTGATGATGATGTGTCTTGGTATGGACCTCTTCGGGTTCAACTTGTTTGGGACTCTCTGTGCTTTCTGAACTTGTATGTCTGTTTACTTCACCAAGTTAGGGAAATTTTCTGTCATGATTTTTTCAAATAGGTTTTCAATTTCTTGCTCTCTCTCTCTTCTCCTTCTGTTACCCCCATGAGGCGAATTCGGGTATGCTTGAAGTTGTCCCAGAGGCTCCTTACACTATCCTCATTTTTTTGCATTATTTTTTCTTTTTGCTATTCTGATTGGGTGCTTTTTGCTTCCTTATATTCCAATTCTATGGTTTGCTTCTTGGCTTTACTTACTCTACTATTGATTCCCTATAAATTATTCTTTATTTCACTTAGTGAATCCTTCATTTCTGACTGGTCCTTTTTTATGTTGTTGATATTCTCATTAAGTTCCTTGGAGTTCTCCCTAAGTTCCTTGAAGGTCTCACTAAGTTCCTTGAGCATCCTTATAACCTGTGTTTTTAACTCTGCATCTGATTGATTGCTTATCTCCATTTTGTTTAGTTCTTTTCCTGGAATTTTGTTCAGTTCTTTCATTTGGGACATGTTTCTTTGTCTCCTCATTTTGGCAGTTTCCCTATGATTGTTTCTATGTATTAGGTAGAGTTGCTATGTCTCCTAGGCTTCGTAGGGGGACTATTGTTTTAGGTGTCCTGTAGGTTCCAGTGGCACAGCCTCCCTGATCACCCCAGCTGGGCCCTCGAGGTACACCCCTAGTGTGGACTGTATACCCTTCTGTTGTAATTGAGTCTTGATTGCTGTTGGCACATCCATGGGAGGGATTTACTCAGGCTGGTCAGCTGCAAGGACTGGCTGTGCCCACTGACCACTGGCCTCTGACTTCCTTGGAGGATCAGCTGTGCAGGGGCCTAACACACAGAGTAAGACTTACTTCATCAGGGTTCTGGTACCCACTGAGTCCACTCATTGAGTGTGTCATTTGTGGAGGTGGTTGGGTGGTGGTGCTTCGATGTGGTCTGAAGCTGTCCACTGGGTGTGCTGGCTCTGGGGCAAGGTCAGCCTCTGCCTGTGCGCTTCGGGACCACCCAGCATAAGCTACAAAGTGATCTGAAGATGGCTGCTTCTTGTGCTGGGCTTAGAGGTGCCCAGGAAAAGCCAAGTTGTGAACCAAGGCTGGTTGCTTCTAGTGCCAGGCCTGGGGCCACTTAATGAGAGGTATGGGACTCTTTGAGACCAGATGCTGCTTGTTTGAGAAATTTTAGGAAACTCTGAAGCAGGATCCAAGACAGGCCAATCCTATGCTAAAGCCACTGGAAACAGGTTGGATGGGCCCAAAGGTTGGGTGGGGCAGACCTCAGGGAATCACCAGGGCGAGGCAAACAGTGTGAGCCAGATTGCTGGGGCAGCCTCAGCCTCCCTCAGCCTCAGTTCCCACTTGTTTTTACAGCCAGATGTTATGGGGACTTCTCTTCCTGGTAATGGAAACTTGAGCTGGGAGCCTGGTGTGGGACAGGGACCCCTCACTCCTCAGGGAGGACCTTTCCAGCCAAGGTGTCCCTCTTGATTTTTTATCTGCCACACCTGGGTGTGGGACCAGCCCATCTGCACCTCCAACCCTCCTACCAGTCTCAATGTGGCTGCTTCTTTAATTTTATAGTTGTAGGGCTTCCATTCAGCTCGATACCAGATGATTCTGAATGATGGTTTTTCTGTAGTTTAGTTGTAATTTTGATGAGGTTGTAGGAGGAGGCGAGACCACGTTTACAACACCGCCATCTTGACTGGAAGTCTTGAAGTTATCCTTTCCACAGAGCTTTAATAGAATTCCCTTGTGATAGCATCTGGGGACTGGAACATGTTTTAAAGGTTAGCTCTTTGACATCTTTCTCTACTTCCTCTATGGTAATTGATCTGTTCAGATTTTCTGGTTTTGTTTTATTTTTTGGATCAAATTTGGGTATTTATGATTGCCAGAAAAATCATCCATTTCATCAAGGTCTAAAATATAATCTCTTAATAGTGATAAAATCAGCCTTGTAGTTACAATTATTTTGTAAATTTGTGCTATCCCCATTTTGTTTAATTTGGTTTTCTACCAGTCTGCTTTATTATTGTAGTTTTGTTATTATCTAATAATCACCTCTTAGATTTATTTATTCTACAAATTTCTGATTTCTAACTCATTAATTCCTACTCTTTTACTTAGGGTTGTTATTATTATTTTCAATTTATTTTTCTGATTTATTAATTAGATTCTTAATTTCTACATTGGCTGGGCTTACAAAGCCTATACAGTCACATGTCACTTACCAATAAGGACATGTTCTAAGAAATGCATTATTGGAGATCTTGTCACTGTGCGAACATCAGAGAGTGTGCTTACACAAAGCTAAATGGTACAGCCCACTACACACCTAGGCTATATGGTATAGGCTATTGCTCCTGGGCTGCAAAGCAGCACAGCCCATTACTGTATTATAGGCAGTGGGAATGCAATGGTAAGTATTTGTGTATCTAAACATATGTAAACATAAAAAGGTACAGGAAAAATACCATATACAAGATAAAAATGATACACCTGTATAGCACACTTACCATGAATGGAGCTTGCAGGTCTGGAAGCTGCCGTGGGTGAGTCAGTGAGTGAGTGTGCAGGCCTAGAACATTACTGTGCACTACTATGGACCTTGGAAATACTCTACACTTAGGCTACACATTTAAAAATATTTTTTTCTTCAATAGCAAATTAACTATAATCTACTGTAATTTTTTACTTTATAAACTTTTTATTTTTTGTTACTTTTTGACTCTTGTAATAACATTGAGCTTAAAACATAAACATATTGTACAGCTGTACAAAAATATTATCTTTCTTTATATCCTTATTCTTTTTAAATATGTTTTTATTGATTTTTTAGAGAGAGTGGAAGGGAGAGAGAGATAGAAACATTGATGTGAGAGAGAAACATTGAACAGCTGCCTTCTGCACGCCCCCTACTGGGGATCCAGCCCACAACCCGGGCATGTGCCCTGACTGGGAATCAAACTGGGACCCCTCAGTCCATGGGACAATGCTCAATCCATTGAGCCACACTAGCCGGTCTATATCCTTATTCTATAAGCATTTTTCTATTTAAAATATTTTTAATATTTTTTTTAACTTTTTAAATTATCTGTTAAAAACTAAGACACACACATACATTAGCCTACACCTACCTGAGTCAGAATCACCATGTCATTGTTTTCCACCTCCACTCTGTCTCACTGGGAGGTCTTCGAGGGCAATAACACGCGTGGCACTGTCATCCACTGTGACAACAGTGCTTTCTTCTGTAATACCTCCTGAAAGGCCCGTCTGCGGTCTTCTTGTGTCCTATTTTCAGAAATATGTTCAAGGTGGTTTCCTCGGTTTGTTCCTTTTTTTCATCACACATTTACTTGTAAGCAGATAATGCACCATGAACATCCCTCTCTGTTAATGAAAACCTTTCAGTGTCGGGGTCCATGTTTTCCAATTTTGTAAGGAGCCTGTCGAGGTTTGCGGAAGAGTCTGCTAACCACCTCACAGGGAATATTTTTGAGGTTCTTTTTCTTTCCTTGCAGTTTCCTGTTCTCTTGGCTCTTCTTCAGCTCTGCATTCCTGTTCCAGTTCCAACAATTTCTCAGTAGTCAATCCTCAGAAACCACTTCCAGAAGCTGCTTGATGGCACCGTCCTCCACAC
This sequence comes from Tadarida brasiliensis, assembly GCA_030848825.1. NCBI lineage: Eukaryota > Metazoa > Chordata > Mammalia > Chiroptera > Molossidae > Tadarida > Tadarida brasiliensis. The sequence continues at coordinate 71,165,273 of CM061260.1, forward strand.
CCAGTGATAGCTGTTTGCCATCACAGTCCTAGCCTCGTTGCTTTTTGCAGCCTCCTCATCCTTGGCAAATCCTTGAAGTCATGGACGAACCTCTTGAGTGTCTCTTTCAGATGCCATTTATTCACTCTTTGGTGATATCACCTCAAGCCCAAGCAAGATGATTGAGTTTTATAATCCTTCCAGAATTGCATTAGTATTTTCTCAGTATCTGCCTCAGTTGCAGCAGCAATAGCCTGGGCAAAGGTCTTTCTCAGGTAGTAGGCCTTAAGAGCTGCTATAACTCCTGGATCCGTTGGTTGGATTGAAGAGGTAACATTTGGAGGGAGAAACACCATTTTGATACTGGGAACAAGATCACAATAAGAGGATTTCCAAGAGCATTGTCAACAATTAGCAAAATCTTGAAAGGCATATTATTCTCCAAACAGTACTTTCCATTTCGGGCATAGCAATCCAGGAGGACGTTTTGGAAGAGGATCTGGGTCCTTTATGACTTCTTATTGCTCCTTAGTAGACTGGCAGTGTGTGCTTATTGACATGCTTGAAGGTTCTGGGATTCTCTCTCTGCCAGATTACAAAGGGTTTTACCATATAGCTTACAACATTGCCCCCAAGAAGACTCTTATCTTGTCCTTAAAAACCTTGAAACCTGGCATTGACTTGGCCTCCTTATGGATAAAGTCATTTCAGGCATTTGTTTCCACAACTGGGAGGTTTCATTGATATTGAATATTTGATCTGGAAATCAGCTTATCTGGAATTTCCAAAAATTCTTCAGCTGCCTGCACATCACCATTCAGATTCACCACTCACTTTCACATTATGTGATACATAATGATTGTTGAGTTGTTCAAATCACCCAGAGCTAGCAGTAAATTCAGCATCATAGTCAGGTCCAGCCAACATCACAATCAAACTTTTTGCTTTGGCTGTGATCCTTATGTTGCTGAGAAGGATACGCTTCTGTGTCTGATCTTCAATCCAGGTCATTAGAAGTGTCTCCATGTCTGACATGGTCCCTTCTTTAATTTTTGTTAGTTCCTTGCAACAGTTCAATGAAGCAGACCCTTTAAGAGTTTCCATCACTTTGTTCTTGTTCTTCAATATTATAGCTACAGTGGGAAGGGACATGCCCGACTGGCGAGCAATAACCACCACTGATTTTCCACCTTCGCAGTCCTTAATCACTTTTCATGTTGTTTCCGGGTCAGTCACTGGATGTGGCCTCTTACTGGCATCATTAGCAGTGGATTTTGTATGCTTAGGGGCCACGATGAACCAAACAACATGAGATTAAATTAAGCACAAGAGAAAATGATTTAATCAAGAGACACAGCAAACGTGTCTGAGGCTGCTGCCAGCATAACATGACATACTGTTTCACAGGAAACTTTTCTTTATAAGTAGAAAGAGTACACTCTAAAATAATAAAAAGTGTAGTATAGTAAATACATCAACCAGTAACATATTTAGTATCATTATCGAGTGTTATGCATTGTACGTAACTGTACATGCTATACTTTTATACGACGGGAGGACCCTTAAGTATGTTTACACCCGTGTTATCACAAACACGTGAGTAAGGCACTGTGCTACAACATTACGACTGTTACGATGTCACTAGGCAATAGGAATTTTCCACTCAATTATAATCATGTGGTACCACTGTTGCACATGTGAAATGTTATTATGTAGTATATGATTGCATTATGTTCTATCAGTATTATTCCCATATTTGCCTTAGTTTCAGATTTATAGCTAAATGAATCTAATGCTCACTGACAGAGCTCTTTCTGTAGAGTCTGCATTTATATCTTGGTTAGCTGAAGTTTTCATTGTGTGTTCAAGACAGGCTCAAGGAGTCTTAGGCTTAGCGTGTTCCAAATTATTTGTCTGCTGCCCTTATACCTTAATGACATTAGGTAAGTATAAAATCCTTGGATCACACTTTCTTCCCTGGAGCATTTTATAGCATTTTTAAAGTTAAAAGTGACTGTGGAAAAGTCTAAAGTGAATCTTATTTTTGCCCCATAACACCTGACTACCTTTCAATGATCAATGTCTTCCCCTCTTCTATTTGAAAATCACAGTTTTACCAGAATATATTTCTGTATTTTGATGATTGTGTAAATATTTTTCCCATGTCATGGAATAACCCTTACAGTCAAAGATGAAAGTTTTAAAAATATTGTTGGCAATATTACAAATATCTTTAAATATTTTCTGTCTCATTATTTTAGATTTCTTTTTTATGGGGGGGGGGCCCAGAAGGAGATACAAATTATACTGGATTTCCTTTGTTTGTTTTCCATATAGAAAATGGTCTTTCTAGTTCTCTTTTATTTGTTTTTGTTATATTTTGTTCCTTTTCCTCGATTCTGTCATTTGTCTCCTGTGCTGTGCTTTCAGCAGTTTGATATTCTTTCTAAGATGTCCTTTACTTGTGTTATGGTTTTAAATATTTTTTGTTTACTCCTTGCCTGGTGAAAACTCAAATTTTATCTCCTTCTGTTGCTACTTTTTTCTATCTTCCCACTTATTTTAGAGAAATTCTTTGAAGGCAATTATTTTCAAACTTTATTTTTCATGGCAGCATATTTGTCCACAATTGTTTTTTGCTCCATCAAACATTTTTAGAATGAGTATATTTTAGGTATATATTTTTTCCATATTTGATCTATTTTTTTGTGTGTGTGTTTTTTTTTATGTGTGGTTTTATTGTTTTTTTTTAGGGAGAGATAAAAACATTGATCAGCTGCCTCCTGCACACCCCCTACTGGGGATTGAGCCCACAACCCGGACATATGCCCTGACTGGGAATCAAACCGGGACCTCTCAGTCCATGGGCTACGCTCAATCCACTGAGTCACACTGGCCAGGCTCTTTAATCTGTATTTGTAATAGCTTTCTAATGTCTTGTGTTAGTTCTTTTGATTTTATTTCTATTCATATTTGAGTGAAGTTAGGATGTCCTGGACCTGCTATTCACTTTAAAGCTTTCGATGGGTTAAGGACCAAGACGATATTCAAGTTTGTAGAAATTCTCCTTATGACACAGAAGTGTGTGTGTGTGTGTGTGTGTGTGTGTGTGTGTGTGTGTGTGTGTATGTGTGTGACTTCTTTTCCCCTTTACTCTTTTACTTACTCTAACCCCTAAGATCAACCTGGAGAGTGGTTCACAATATATAGCCTCTCATCCCTTGCCTCTCTGACAGCCATCTTCTGGCAGATGAGGCTTCACTGTGTGATTTCTTGATTACCTTTGATTTCCCTGTTGCTTGAGATGTTGTGGTAAAATAAGTCCAGAGAAGTGATTGCTACCAGACAAGATTCCCATTTTCATTATTCTAAACCAGAGCTCATTGGTTAGGGGTGCCAATTACTTTGCACTCTGAGGGCTTTGTCTGATAGTTACAGATAAAAGCATATATTCTAGATTTCTTCTATAATGCTGTTAGATCTTTATTCAGTTGTTCTTTCTCTGAAACCTTGGTAAGTTATTGCTGTTTCCTCGTTTTGTTGCATATGGAGATTGTATTCTTGTTGTTCATTTTCTTTGAGTTTTGTGTGGTATTTAAGAGTGGAATGGAGAAACTGCTATCATTTACTGCCATTTTAAAATGGAAACGACTCTCACAATATTTTGAGAATTCAACGTAGAGGCTTCTAAAACTTTCGTTTACTATAGAAAATCATATTAAGATATTTCCTTGCAAATATTCACAAAAATGCTCTTTTTACCACTTCTTAATGTTGGTCGTTTTTCTGCTTTGCCAATGGCAAACACATAAATGCAGTTTTAGGATTTGTTATGAGAGAGGACTGGTAGTATATTTGCGGTCCCCACCACCATCTCCCAGGGATCAGAAAATAGTTTCTCTTAAATATAAACTCTAAGTTTTTTCCTTATATCTATTTTAGAAGGCAGGGATTTAGTGCGGGTTCCTCAGTTATTTTCTTGCTCTGTCAGATTCTCTCATTAAACAATGGAGTATGATGCAATTTGTAATATTTTCAATAGCAGAATTACATGAAAGATCACAGTTTCCAGCCTGCACTTTTGACACTCTTCTTAACTCTGCCCAAGTTTAGGGGACAAAATCCTGTTTTAGCAAGTCTTTTCTCATCCCTATGCACTTCCTTCTGTGCTGTGTTCTTGTAATTACCATTTTGAAATGATGGCAATAAAAAGAATATAATAGGGATAAATGTGGAGGGGTGAAGACCTTGGCTCTCTCTGGCTATAAAATGAATTCCTCAGGAGTTGGAGAATGGCCACCTGTTTTTCTGGTCAGTTCATCTTCACAGTTTCACAATTAAGCACTTAGAGAGAAGGTAAATCAGTCTTTTCTAACCTTGTTAGGTTCATCGAGCCTGTTCTGGCTCGGAGATTAGAGCGTGTGTTATACAGTTTAAAAATGTACTTGAATTTATCCTCACGGCTGGTGCAATTAGCTGAGATTCCACCTGAATCTGGCTTATGGTCTTCTCTTCTGTTCAGTTTACAGTGCTATTGCCAGCTTTAAAAAACAAACAAAAGAAAAAACAACACTTTTTTTTTTTTTGCATGTTCCTAAGTATTTTAATGGGAAATTGGGAGAGATGTCATACCCATGTCAAGCCTGAGACCAAATTAACTTCTATTTTCACGTAATAAAGACACAACTTAGGTGCCTTGAGAGCAGAGACTCATATATCATCCTCAGGACCCTTTATTGAGTAAGTGCCCAATAAACATGCTTTATTTAAAACTGAATAAAATGAAAGTTAAGTTGTCCTTGGTTTTTACTTTAGTATGTTAATTGTGATGTTTGTGTTATCCTAGTACTGGATACGATGAGTACATGCAAGTGATAAAATTCCCATGTAAAAAATACATCTATACTTCAGATTTTCATTAACTTGTACAAATCTTACACTAGTTGAAATTTCCTATTTTTCAAAAGAAAACCTGACTTGTAAACAAATGGAACTTTGAAGAAAACTTGGAAATTGTGCTCTTGTTAACTACAAATAAAGTTTCCTTTAGTTCACTCTGTGGTTATAACATATGGTGAAAGTTTCAGCTTGCTCTTATTATAAAACAGTCAGTTAATTACAAAATTTCCACTATTGTCAATAGACATACAGATGTTAATGGAGCCGCCAAATCATACAGTTTACTCCAGAGATTATTTACTCTACCTATCAGTATTTTTGCTTCTCTTTATTTTTCTTTATTGATTTTAGAGAGAGAGAGAAGAGAGAGATAGAAACATCAATGAGAGAGAACATTGATTGGCTGCCTCCTGCATGCCCCCCACTGGGGATTGGGCTCACAACCTGGGCATGTGCCCTGACCAGGAATCGAACTGGTGACCTCTTGGTGCATGGGTCAATGCTCAACCACTGAGCCACACCAGTCGGGCAGTATTTTTGCTTTTTAGAGTTATGATGACAATTAGTATTAGAGGGTCTATTTTAGGCTATCATGCACATTTTGTAATATCATCAGAAACCATTCCTAGATTGTTAAGTCCTCTTTTACTTATATTTTAGCTACCTAAGGCAAGGGCAATCTTTTTGGTTTTTCTTTGACTGCTGAGCAGAGAAGTGCCGTAAGGCGCAATCTAGAAGCATGCTCTAAAGGATAGGTTATAGGATTTAGAGTCAGAGGACGTGAATTTAAGTTTTAGCTCCACCATTTATAATCTGCATGACTTTGGACATGCCATGTACTCTCTCTTATTCTCAGAGGGGTGTGTAAATGAAGAAATGTATTTAAATAAGCCTGATAAACTATAAATATGCCATAAAGCAATAAGCTGCATTGACTCTGTGTAGCTGCTCTTCAGCTGCTGACATCCAGCTGTGATTAGAGTCAGGTCAACTGAGCTGTTGACTGGAGCATTGAAACGTGATGTAGAATGTAAAAAGAAAGAGAAAAGTTTATTTACAAGAACTCCTGGATGGGAAGTGATAGGAGTGGGTCTGCATATGTTTTGGGAGGAATATTTTGATAAGCCATTTATGGTGAAGGAGCAGACCCTCACGAGATATATATCAGCAGATGGTACCTAAACTGCTTTCTAAGGAGGATGAAGCATGTTAACACCAACCTTCTGTTTGAAATGGAGTACAGAGCCCGGGGCTGCTAATGGGGGGTTCTCTTTTCTTCCCTCACACACCTGAGCCATCCCTGTAAATAAATGCTGAATCATGAGTTAGAAAAATATCAGTTTGAAGGGTTAGCATGTGAACAGCCTGTCTGGGACATGCATAGGATGTTGCAGGTCTTCAACACAATAATATGCCACGGCATAATACCACAGGAGCTGCAGCAAATGAGAGCCAAGTGTTAAATTATCTAAGTTCTCCATCTCCTGGCATCCCTTGCTCTGATTTAGATCTCTGTGGTTGAGCTCCTAGCACACTGATCAAACTCTGCCCTTAAGGTTTCTTATGAAGCTACAGCTTTTGAAATATCCAGCTTCCTGTTTTATTCATCATTAATGAGATTTTTAGAGCTCCTCTGTGCTAGGGACAACTGTCTATGTTGGTAGGCCTGGACAACTCCTAGGAATTACTCATCTGCTTTTCAGGAATTGCTTGCCTGGCATGCTGATTATTTTGCCTTATGGGTCCTCCCTGGTACTTGTAGGCACAGGTATAGACCACAGTAGATGCCATTCTTTGGATCTAAGCATTGCTCTTTTATTATTATGACCCAAGAGATAATTTCTAAAGGCTGATGGTGTTATTTTAGTTTTCTTGAAAGTTGTTTTGATTTTCTGGCCCTCAGAGCAAGCTCTTTTCAGAACAGAAACTATTTGTTTATACAGTCAGGCTTTGAGGATGATTTTTATATATTCATCCAGGAAAACTGCAACTCAGGCAATTCAAGACTTTTAACTTTTTTTTTTTTAACTTCCAACAGCAATGGGATATGTTTCCAGACAAAAGCAATGTCACTTGATGAACAATCCACTTGTTATTTATCTTTTTGTTTTTGAGAGACAGTGCTATTTCAGCCAAGGACATCTCCAAAATAGTATATAACACAGAATATGTTCACAGAATGTTTTCCTTAATTATTTTCCAAAATGAGGTGGAAAATGGTTCAATAACCCTGAAGCTGTCTAATTTAAAATATTTTTATGTATATAATTTAATTTTTGTTTTCTATGAAATTTATAAATTATCAGAAAGATATAAATATAGATGTTGGAATTAATTTGCTTGATGCTAGATGATCCTTTTGGCTTTGCTTATGGTTTGGGGAGCTCCTCAGGACTTTGACCTTTTTTGTTTGGTCTATATTGTTAAGTCAGTTGAAAGTATATATGTAGTCCACAGAAGAGTGAAGCCATAAAATACAATATAAACAATATAAATATGATTCTATTACTGTCTTGCATAGAGTCATTTTAAGGTCCACTTAAGTCTTCAAGGAAAAATCTAAATTCCTTAATATGACATACAGACCCTATCTGATGAGACCCTTGATTACTGATCATTTCCTACCACCTTGCTCTCCAATACACAAGTATATGCACACATGTAAACACACATCCCTAACTGTGGTTATAGGTTTACTGTGTAATCTATTGGATCTGTATATTACTCACATGAAGCCAAAGCAACCTAGCCCAAGACACTGTCTCTTAACCTAAAAAATTAACAAACAAGAGGCAGCTCCCGTGTTGAACCCCTTAAAGGAGACGCAGTGCATTTACAATGAAATAGCATTTGCTATTGAGTGATATGTGAGGGTAGAGTAAAAAAGTGGATGGCTAATATATAGCCTGTTGATGATTAGAGATAGCTTGAATTTGGGTTGTAAATCAAGCATTTGTAAGTTATGTGATCTTGGCCAATATAATGTCTCTCAGCTTCAGTTTCCTTGTCTAAAAAAATAGGCCCAGCTAGAATATTGGGTAATCAGGGAAGTATTAGGGCTTATTACCCACTGACTGAATGAGTTAAGGAGAGATTTAACTGGGTGGGGAATGGTGGTAGGGAAGATAAGGATGGTAGTGAAAAGCATAAAGAATGAGTTGAAAAACTTCAAGTGTTTGGAGGACTTGAATTCTGGCTATGAATCCATAAGCATTTTTAAAATGTTCAAAGAGCAGAAGCAGGTCAGACAATGGAAGTCAGAGCTGAGGGTCGAAGACCAAGACAGACATCAACTTCACAGAAGGGAACAGGTTCAAGATCACATGGAAGTGGGTGAAGGCTGGGGACAAGGTGAAAGGGACTGTGACTTGCCATGGATCAGCTCAGACAATAAAAATGTGTTAACTCACAGGGTTATTGTGAGCATGGGCTATTAAAAGTCATGTCATTTGAAGCATTTAAAAAAAACTGTAAAGCAATAGCAGATGTTACTATTTTTATCTTGTGGTATCATAAAGATGAAACAACTGCCAGAATGCTTGCAAGGATTAACCCCATCAGGGAGCAACTCAACAGCTGTCCTCCCTTTTACCCAGGGGAACATGCACTTGGCATTCACGGAAAACGTGCCTTTGCTCCTCCTCATGTGTCTGACACTCTATCAGACACAGGCCATTCACCTTCTGCTTTGATCTCTGGATGCTTTTAGTGAATCCTCCAATTCCCAACCATCAAGGCTGATGCACTAGCAGGACTTCAGGCATTTTTCGTCAAGAAATCTCTCAACTCCTGCTACCTAAAGTTAAAAAATGTATTTCTGAAGGGCAAAGTTATTTTTTCCTTCTCTCCTATTGGTTGAGTACTTCGTTCTGGTGTGTGGATGTGCTTACATTCCATGACCATAAATTCAACTGTTGGAGAATTTGTTCTCATTTTTTTTTTTTTTTTTGGCCCTCTGGATACAATACTACATTTACAAAGGGCTGTCTTTAGCAAGTTGCTTGCTTCCCTTTTGTTGATGAGTTCTCTGAACTTTTCACTGTCTGTTTGATTCTATTTTTTTAATAGCTTTTCATTTTTTCAGACATTACTGGTCACATTACCATCCAGTAGATATCTTTCTACCAACAGGTAGACATTTAGCTGTCAATGATAGACGAACTGGTAGGTTCAATGATCTCCATCCTCATTGGCCCTTGTTTCTTTCCCCTTATTCTTTTTTTTTCTTTTTAATTTTTTCCCCTTTATTGATGTTAGAGAGAGACAGAAAGGGAAAGGAAGAGAGAGATAGAAACATCAATGAGAGAGAACATCGGTTGGCTGCGTCCTGCATGCCCCCACTGGGGATCAGGCCCACAACCTGGGCCTGTGCCCTGACCAGGAATCAAACCAGTGACCTCTTAGTGCATAGGTCAACACTCAACCACTGAGCCACACTGGCCAGGCTCCCCTTATTCTTTAAAGCTGCACATATTACTTAGTAGGCCAATTATGCTGCCTCTTTCTGATAACATTAATATCACATTCAGGCTGCTCCACTAGTGTGTCTCAGTTCAGAAACACAAAGTGAAATGCTCATCTCAACCTCATTTTTAAGAGCAGCTACTGCCCTGTGCACTGCAATCACAGAAGGGGGTTGAGCAGCCAACCAAATGCATTTCCTCCAAAGAAAATATTAAAATCACAATTTAATGTGGCCACAACTTTGTGTGGTGAAGATAGCCTTGGATTAGAAGTGAGAAAACCTGAGTCATACTTTCTACATCCAAAAGTCTTTATTCATTGGTCATCCTAGCACTCCTATATTTCTTAGATTTTTCACCCTGTAAAACCGGAACTTAGATTAATTGATCACTGAGGTTCCTGACAACGTTAGAACTCATTCTTTACAATTGTTTTTTCTTCCTCTACAAATACAGCCTTTCTGCAGTGGGAAAGGAACAGAGTGACCAGAGAAGTCTCAACAGAGTGGATGTTTGAGTTGAGTCTTGAAAGATTAGTGCAACACCTCCAGATAGATGAAGGAAGACTGTTCCAAACAGAGGACATAGCTGGTGCAAAGTCAAAGAGAAGTAAATTAGCACAAAGCATTTGAACTTGGGTTAAATAGCTAGTTTGGGACTCAAGGGGAGCTGAAGCCCAGGATGACAGCACGTGACTAGTACTATCTCATCGCATCCTTAGCGTTGAATAGACATGGAATTTTTTAGCTTAAAAAAAAAAAAATCAAGATTAAATCACATCTATCTAAGGGATAACAGGAGCCAGGGGGTAATGAGTTTTCCCAGCTCTCAGGGAGAAGGAACTTCACAGTGGAGGCCTTAGTTTCAGGGCCAACAGCTATTATCTCCAGGATGTACCTGGCCCATAACAGGCATTCAAGACATAGCAGGGTTTTTGTTGTTGTTTAAGGCACTGAAATTGTGAAGGCCTCACTTGAGGTTGGGCTGGCTTCTAATATAAAGGGATAAAACTTAAAAACAATGGGTTGATGGTTCCCCAGACCCCAGGAATTTTCCTGTTCTTCTCCACCCCAGCATCACAGGGTCTCCCAGGCAGCCCGCCTTGGTCTTTCTCACTCATTCATTATAAGACCCAGGTCCTACTCTATTCCCTTTCAGTGTTTGGGTTTACAAAACACTGAATTTTACAAGGTGTCACCATGACTTTGAACTAAAAGTTCCCCCCACTTCTCACCTACGGGATTAGGGGCAGTTTTATGCACTGTGGTCGGATAGCACTGGGATGGGAGTCAGGAGACCTGGGCTTTCTTTGAAGCTCTGTCATTAATGAGCTGAGTGATCTGAGCAAGTAGCTCAATCTGTCTTGATCTGAGTTTCCTATCTGAGAAAGGGATGATTGAACTGGATGACGTGCAAGGACTTTCCCAACTCTGGCAGTAGAAACATGGCAGTGCCTAGGGAGGGTGTCTCGTTATTAAAACTGACTAAAAGCCTCAACACATCATCTTAGGCACCAAATTAGCTTCAGCTGCACAATGCCAGTTAATGAGCTTTTACTGGAAGGAAAATGACAAAGAGAGAACTAATATCCACAATGTGCCAGGCATCCTTTTAGCCAGCAAGATGCTGTTCTCAATAGCCATGAATTTGAATAAAAAAGGCAACCTAGGGGTTAAGTGGCCACGTTTGGATACTTCAATAAGTTGGGAATTGCAGGTTCAGGTTCGGTGTTTCTCCTTATTACAGGTCAACTTGAGCAACACACCTTAGTTGGATGCCTACTGTGTGTAGGTGCAACTAGGCAAGTCCTCTCTACCGCATGTGCCAATGCTTAACAAATATATACTTTCCTTAAAATATATTCTATACCTTGGCAGATTCCCTAGAGTGAAAAAAAATCTTCTTACTTCCGTTCTAAAAAACATATGGTCTAGTGTGTAAACTAATATCTGGATCCATTAGTTTACACATTCCTGCTTGGGGAATTTAACGTAGGTAACTGAGGCTTTGCATAACCACTGTATTCTATTGTTAGCCACAGATACATTTTTGCCAGGCATTCCTGGTACGGATGTGGTTTCAAGCAGAAATTTCCAATGGTGACTTTTCTCTGTAGATCCTTAATTCCCATTGTTGTCTGAAGTGAATGTTATCATTCTGTAGAGCAATAATCAGCAAAGCTATAAAAAATAAAAAATTCTGGTCTTTTTTGAAAACTTTAATACATGTTTGATTATCAAAAGTCTGCATAAGTGAAGTCATTCATGTTTAACATTTAAGACAAAGCGATTATTATAGTAGAACAGTCTATTTGTGAAAGGCAACGCTTCAACTTCAGTGGAGTGGAGAAAGAACTTCTTTGAAAAAGAAGAGTTAATGGGGTGTGGACCAGAACTTTTTTTTTTGTCATTTCTGAAAACAAATTCTCCCAAATCCTATCTCCTTAAGTCAAAGAATGCTTCATTGAAACAGGAAGATGCAGAAATGAGAATATGTGTATTTTTGTTTTATCCTTTTTCTCAAGGGAAAGGGCATATACTACAGCATGTATGATTCAAGCTAGACATGAGGAGAGATACTATGTTAACAGTGATAGACGCTGGAAGGGGCTGGAAAGGAAACAATTTCGTTATCTTGTGGAGGTTTTAAAAGTAGGAGAGACCATCTCTCCGAGTGAGGTTGAACCAGTTAGTAATTCTCAATCTCGTTTCATCATTTGAAAATTGAGGGAATCTCTGAGGTTCTTTCTAGCTATGAAAACTGATACTGTACTTCTTGTCATACTAAAGTGTATCTTTAGCTGAAGTTGGTGCTCTTGGAATGGGGCAGTTTAGGTGAATTTGGTTGCATCATGAGATCTGTCACCATAGCACCTCTCGTGTTCTTATCTACAGTATCTCTCCTGGCGCTGTCCAATTAATTTAAAAAAAAACTGGAAAGAATAACAGCAACAATGACTTTTTATAGCCTTATGTCTAGGCCATTCATATTTTCAGTTCTTCAATGCAGCTGGTGTCCCCCACGAGTCTCCCTATTGTATTTGTGTACCCTTTATTTTCTGGTATCTCTGACTAAATGCACTTAATGGGCTTCTGGGTCCAGGAAGCGCTACCTTCCTGGGAAATCCTCAGGTGGCTTGGCGGCATCAAGAAGACCTTGAGCTTCATCCACAGCTGCTGCCTGGTCCTGCTATCAGTGAAAGCATCTTGGTGTTTGAAGTGACACTTAAGATGCCCTGCCCGAGTCGGTGTCTGGGTGTAACTGAGAGGAGGATCAAAAGAGATGCAGCACAGAGGGTATTTTGTCATAGTATGAAATCTGGTGATATAATTATTGGGACTACCTTTCTTCTTCTCTCTGTTTTGCTTGTTTCCACGGAGCTAAAGATATTGTGAATGATGGGGCGGAATGGACACTTGAATAGTGCGGCCCATTCAGATTATATAGGAAATGAGAATGTGAGAAATTTCCTTCAATAATGCAAGAGCAGAAGTGTTGAAACAAAGGTTTTGATGAATTAGCTTTTTAAGACAACACTGGTTCCCCATGGGCAAGCAAAGCATGACTTAGATCCTTCCCCAACATATTTTCACTGTTATGTATATCTAGTTGATGTCTTCTAGCAGTATATCGACCTTAAAAATTAAAAAATGTGACAATGAAACTGCTGATTTTTGGCCATTACCAAAGCAACTTATTAAAAAGAACACATTGGAGCACTAAATCAAATAAACACTGCATCATGGAGCCTGTAAGTCATTTTAAAAAATACTTTTTTCCTAACTTTTCAATATTATGATATTGTGCTGTGAGATATTTTGACGTGGGAGTTAGAGAAGTAAATTCAACTTATCCAGGAAGGTTGCAATCATAGTTTAAAGAAAGAAATAGATTAAACGAAGGACCATTTCAGGGAAAATGTGGTTTCCTGAAAACACAACTACAGTCTTATTTTTTTCCACATTGACAACCCACTTTCTGTCCTTTGTATATTCAGAAGACCAGAGAAGTGGCAATGAACTATTGCTGTCCCTGGTGGTGCCTGGATTGTGTGTAGTGTATTTTAGAGACACACCTACTTTCCCCCTGATCACAGCAAAGAGTTATAAATCTATCAGCAGAGTGATTCCCGGAACATATGGCTCATGGGGGAAAAGAGCGTGCTTTCAGCTCTGGCCAGCTGTCCAGAGCCCAACAACGCTGGTAACATATTTCAGGATGGATAAACTAGGAAATATATTTAGAAAGAGCAAGCTAAGAAATTTACACTGATCTCCTTCACTAGATTCAAAAACAGAAATTGCAACTGCACTGTTTCTCAGAGCAGAATTTAATTAAATCATTCGTGGATGCCAAAGAGCAGATTGAGCAGCAATGGTATTCACCATCTCAGACCTTGTGTGGATGGTATTCATCTGGCTACAACCATAACAATAAGCTTTCTGATAAATTATAAGTTCTTCAATTGAATGTCAGATATGATTTTTGACACTGAAAAAGTTAAAAGGGCGCAGGAAAATCTATACAAATAAGATAGACCATCTAGAAATTTGCCTCAGCCATCAGACACTTAAGTGAAAATAAATCTCATTTTAAGATTCTGAGTTTATGAGTCAAAGGTTAGTTAACAGGGATCCCTGGAGACTGGCTGATTCTTTGGCTGGGGGGGGGGGGGGGGGGGCGGGGCGGGGAACAGATGATCCTGGAGCATCTTGTAGTGCCAGAAAGAAAGTGCTTTAAAAATGAAAGAACAAAAGAAAAAGATGGTCTCATGTCAAAAGGACATAGTAACCAAACTGACAGAGCTCCCAATGACCAATACTGGAACAATGTGAGCAACAAAATAAATTACTATAGCAACGATTAAAACCCAGTGAATCAAACAAACATCTATGTGTCCATATTAATGTAAATAAATGACTGGGTAAGAAATAAATGGGGGAGAAGGGACAAACCTTCCTTGGACAAGAATTCTAAGGGATATATGTAGATACACCCCGCTCCAGGAACTGGAGCATAATTCCCCACCCCCCCCTTGAGTGCAGGCTAAACTTGGTGACTCACTTCGGAAGAACAGAATATGAAAAGGAAAAACTGTAACATCACCAGTGATCAATCATGTTGATACTATGCATTTGACATGATACGATGCAATGAAAAGGTCATTTTATCTTTTTCCCCCCCAAATCTATAACCCCAGTCTAATCATGAGAAAACATCACACAAACCCAAATTGAGGGACATTCTACAAAATATCTGACCAATGCTCTTTAATATTCTCAACACATAAAAAACAGAAAAGGGCTGATCAACTGTCACAGACTAGAGGAAACTAAGATGAAATGATGACTGAACGCAATGTGGTATCCCAGATCAAATTCTTCAACAGAAAAGGGACATTAGTGGAAAAACTGGTGAAATACAAATAAGTCTGTGGCTTAGTTAACAGTATTGTAACACAATTCATTTCTCAGTTTTGAACAATGTATCATAATTATTTGAAATGTTAACATTAGGGAAAGCTAAAATACCTTACAGTATCAAGTTTAGATTTTTAAAAGTAAAATATTTAAACTCAGTTTTAAACGTTGCACCTTCAAAAGAAAGTGAATCGACTTCCGGTCAAGATGGCGGCGTAGGTAAACGCTGGGTCGCGTCCTCCCACAACCACATCAAAGTTACAACTAAACTACAGAACAACCATCATTCAAAACTGCCTGAAATCAAGCTGAATGGAAGTCCTACAGCTACGAAATTAAAGAAGAAGCCACATCGAGACTGGTAGGAGGGGCGGAGGCGCGAGGGGCTGGTCGCACACCCACGTGTGGCGGATAAAAGTTAGAAGGGACGCCTCGGCTGGGAAGGTCCTCCCTGAGGACTGAGGGGTCCCCGTCCCACACCAGGTGCCCAGCTCAGGGTTCCAGTGCCAGGAAGAGAAGTCTCCATAACTTCTGGCTGGAAAAACCAGCGGGAACTGAGGCTGAGGCGGCTGGAGCCCCTGGCAGCTCCTCTTAAAGGGCCCGTGCATGGACTTACTCGGACTCGCACCCTCCAGGCTCCAGCGTGGGGGAGGCAGCTTGAAAGGCACCAGAATCATATGGGGAAGAACTGAGCTGTTTGGCATTGGAGCAAGGGCTGGAGAGGCAGCTTTCTCCTGGACAGACAAGCTATCAGAGGCTTTTGTTCCTTTGGTGAGCCCTTCCCTGGGCCGGCAGACACCACCATATCTGGGACTCCAGCTACCTGGCTCACACTGTTTGCCCCGCCCTGGTGATTCCCTGAGGCCCCGCCCCACCCAGCTTTCATGCCCACCCAACCTGTTGCCAGTTGCTTTACCATAGGATTGGCCTGTCTTGGATCATGCTTCAGCTTTTCCTAAATTCTTTCAAACAACAGCATCTGGTCTCAGTTAGCCCCATACCTCTTGCTAAGTAATACATAGAAACAAACACAGGGAGGCAGCCAAAATGAGGAGACAAAAAAACAGGTCCCAAATGAAAGAACAGAACAAAACTCCAGGAAAAGAACTAAGTGAAATGGAGTTAAGCAACCTAACAGATGCAGAGTTCAAAACACTGCTTATAAGGATGCTCAATGGACTTAGTGAGAAGCTCAGTGAACTTAGAGAGGGCCTCAAGAGCATAAAAAAGGACCAGTCAGAAATGAAGGATGCACTAACTGAAATAAAGAATAGTTTACACAGATGCAATAGTAGAGTAGGTAAAGCCAAGAAGCAAACCATCGATTTGGAATATAAGGAAGCAGAAAATACCCAATCAGAACAGCAAAAAGAAAAAAGAATCCAAAGAAATGAGGATAGCGTAAGGAGCCTCTGGGACAACTTCAAGCGTGCCAACATTCGCATCTTGGGGGTGCCAGAAGGAGAAGAGAGAGAACAAGAAATCGAAAACCTATTTGAAACAATAATGGCAGAAAACTTCCCTAACTTGGTGAAGGAAACAGACATACAAGTCCAGGAAGCACAGAGAGTCCCAAACAAGATGAACCCCAAGATGCCCACACCAAGACACATCATCATCAAAATGCAAAAGGTTCAGGACAAAGAGAGAATCTTAAAAGCAGCAAGAGAAAAGCAGCTAGTTACCTACAAGGGGGTTCCCATAAGACTGTCAGCTGATTCCTCAAAAGAAACTTTGCAGGCCAGAAGGGAGTGGCAAAAAATATTCAGAGTGATGAAAAGCAAGAACCTACAACCAAGATTACTCTATCCTGCAAAGCTGTCATTTAGAATCGATGGCCATATAAAGAGTTTCCCAGACAAAGAAAAGCTAAAGGAGTTCATCACCACCAAACCATTCTTATATGAAATCTTGAAGGGTCTTCTTGAAGAAAAAGATAAAAAAATATGAACAAACAAAATGGCAATAAATACATATCTATCAACAGTTGAATCTACAAACAAAATGAACAAGCAGAACAGAGACATTCTCATAGATACAGAGAACTTTTTTGGGAACCAGATGGGAGGGGGCTGGGGGGATGGGTGAAAAAGGTGAAGGGATTAAGAAGTACAAATTGCTTGTTAGACTGACAAACCTCAAATGGAAGGGGGGTTGGGGGGTGGGAAGAAATAAACCAAAGAACTTATATGTATATATGCATAACCAATGGACACAGACAACAGTGTGGGTAACGGCAGGAGGGGGGCAGGAATGGGGAGGAGGGGGGCAATGGGGGAAAAATGAGGAACATTTGTAATACATTCAACAATAAAGATAAGTTATATATATAAAAAAAAAAAAGAAAGTGAATCCCCCATTTACGGGTGTTAAAATCAAGATCACTTCATAAGGAGCACACTGGTTCTCTCCACAGGTGTTCTTTCTGACAACTTCTGAGAGCGATGGGATAGCTATCTATCTGTTCATGTATCTGTCCTTGATAAGATCTCTAAATTTTTTTAAATTAAATTTACTGGGGTGGCATTGGTTAATAAGATTATATAGGTTTCAAGTGTACATTTCTATGACACATGATCTTCATACTGCATTAAAACATTTTTTTATTGTGGACAGTATCACAGATGTCTCCATTTCCTCCCCTTTGCTCCCCTCCACTGAATCCCTCCCCGCCCCACTCTCAGGCCTTCACCACACTATGTTCATTGGCTATGCATATAAGAATATAAGTTCTTTGGTTTAGGTATTCATTCTTCCACTACCTCAATTTATTTAAGAAAACATGTCTACACATTAACTAATCTCATCAGATTATAGCATTCTCATGGCTTGGCAGAAAGGATAATACATCCCTTATTACTTTTTTTTAATTAAAAGTTTGAATAAAAAATCAATATTTATATAGGATTGCTTGAAGGATATGTAGTATATTCTTTCCTCTAGGCACTCTGAAATCCATGCCTCAGATGAGCCAGGTCATCATATCTGTCCAATACATTATGGACATCATGCCAAGCTCCTGGACAATTCCTTTACACTGAATTATTCTTTGGTAAAATGTCATTAGTCGGAATTAAGAGAGACACATAGACTACTTCGTAAAACTCATTCTTGTGCTTCCTAGAAGAATGCTGATGGAATTATTATATCTCACGTTATACAGTGTAATCAGGTATAGGATATTTCTTAAGTATCAACAATGGGATTGTGTGTGCTTTTCTTCAGAAACAGATGGTTTTCTAACCTCGGGCACCTTCTGGATTGTAGAATTGACTGTTTTCCTTTTTCTTTGGATGCTGGAAAATTTGGAGTTAAATTTGCGGCTGGCATCTAACAAGTATATATAACATCAGAGCATGTATTCCAAACACTAATCTCACTTTTGATTGCATTTTTTAATTATTACTCTTTTACTTTAACGTTTATATGTATTATTTATATCATATTGTTAGTACATGTCATTGTTGAGACATTTAGAGAATATAGAAAGACAATATTTTTAAAGAAAATTAAAGATTATCCCATCACTCAAGATAATCATTGGCATGCTCTCCTTTTGGGGAGCAGTCCACACCATTCCCTTTCCTCTCTTCTTCCCCCATATCTTCCCCCACAAGCATGCACCTCCTAATCTTCAACCAGGGGAGAAATGGGCAGCAGTAGCATGTCCCAGGCTAACCCCTGAACCTGTTCCCAAGGACCCCTTTTCTCTGACTTCCCGGAGAGCTAAGGCAGCCCAGCCTAAGGTGTCCTATTGCTTCCTCTATGCTAAGCCCTTCCTTGTCCCACTGTCCCCAGCTTTAATAAACATACCCTCATATATAAAAAAAGAAAAAGAAAAAGATAACCATTGTTAACATATTGCTGTATGAGTATATGAACATCTAGAATTATTTTATAATGCTATATTTTATTACCTTTATTAGGTTGTTTTGAAGGGGTCTTATTTGGGGGGGGGGTATATAACATAAGGTATAAATAAATTAAAACACATTTAAAGAAATATATTTAAGTCCTTGATCTTGATTTGGCTGAGTTAGATCTTATTACTTTGTAGGTGAATTAAATTTTATGTCTGTGTCTTCATATGTGCATTGAGAATCTTTAAATTTAGGTACATTCAGGAATATACTGGTAGTCACCCATTTCAGCAACAATAAAGACAAGGAACATATTTTGCCTGATGCATTATAATCACATGACCACTCAATCATTAGTTCCTTAATTAATAAACACCTGGAACAAAATTATATTTATTTTATTATTTATTTTTTATTGAATTTGTAGGAGTGACATTGGTTAATAAAATTATATAGGTTTCAGGTGTACAATTCTATAATACATCATCTGTACATTGTATTTTGTGTTCACCACCCTAAATCAAGACTCCTTCTATCACCATTTATCCCCTCCATACTTCATTGGAACTTGGAACCAATTTACCCTTTCTGTCTTTATTGAAGCATTACAACATAAAATGGATGACTCTTGTACTTCAAGATTTTATGTACAACTTAATTTAGGGGCCTCTGTAGAGTTCTACTAATCTCTCTAGCAGGAATCTAATTAAATAAGATAATAGAAGTAAAAATAATTTTTATGTATGTATAAGGCATGGTAGCAGCATCAATACTGTAATAATGATACTGGTAATACAATAAGACCCATATCTTTAAAAAATACCTAAGAGATGCCTAATAAGAAGAGGGAATCATGGAAGAGAAGAAGGAAATAGGTAGTATGAATAATTTCTATTAGAAAAACCATGGTCTTAATCTTTTTAAGCATGTGTTGTCGAAGAAGAAGCTCAAGAAGAAGGAGGAGGTAGGAGAGGAGATTATTATATAAAGAAGAAAATGGTTGGAGACAAGCTGGGCAATTTTCATGGAGAAGAGTTAAAAAAGAAGGCAAGTATCTTGTTCAAAAATGATGTTAAAGGCGCTCTAAGGCCATAGTAAATGCTCATTGGTTTATTGTTACTGACTCTTAGAACTGGGAAGACACCTTTTAAGCAACCTACTTAATATTTCTCTCTCTCTGTCCCTCTCCTTCTTCCTTTCTTCCTCTTTCTCTACCCCACCCCCGTCTCCCTTTCCCTTTCTCTCCATCCTCTCTCTTTAATAGATGATAGATTGAGATCCAAGAAGGTGATGCCATCAGCCCCAAATTACATAGCTATGTGGCAGAAATAAGGTAAAAAATCAAGACTGATTGATTTATAACTAAATTTTCCTTTCACTTTATATATATAGCAAGGCCATGATAAAGTTAACCCAAAGATAAACCACAGTGAACTAAAGTCATACTGCTAGGATTGGTAGCTCAAGGGCCAGCTTTTTTTTTTTTTATGTGTGTTAAAATTGGGACTACACAGTTAAGGATTTGAACAATTATGTCTATATCTCTCCTGTTAAGTTATATATATTAAATGCTGAATAAATATAATCTGTAATAATCTATTACATTATTGCTGAGTTTCTACCCAGTCTCGATGTTTTAGTTAGTCCTTTGATGATGGAATCACTATGACCCCCAATCCCTTTGCCCCTTTCGTAGCTCCTTCCCGTTCCCCACACCAGTCCTCAATCCTAAATCACCTTGCACGCACCCTAGAAACAGCTAGAAAAGGCCACCTGCTGAGCAAACTTCATTTTCTAGCCCAATAAACCTTGATAGATTCAGACGGTTGCTCCTAATTAATGTTGAGAAACTTTTTCCCCCTAATTAATTCTCTGGAAAATTCCACATTGTAGTTGTTACTATGCTTTTCTTCTATCCCTATGTCTAGTTCTATCTTCTGAGGAGATATTCCATCTATCATTTCACTAAGAAGCTTGAGGCCATTTTCCTTTCTCTCCCCAGAAAATATATCTATGTATATACTTTGGGTGCACTCCTATGTACTTCTACACACTCATCCTCTTTCCTAAATTAACTCCTGCATTTGCCTCCTGGTCCTATTTCCTCCTCTCCATTTCTAACACCCCCACTTTCCCTGACTTTTTAGGTCTTTCTCTATCAATAATTTCTTACATCTTGTTTGCTCAAAATTTTTCTTTATTGGCTCTCTTTCTATCTCAAAAATATTCAGGTGTCCACCCTCTTGAGGAAAGCATCCTCAAGCTTATTATTAATTTAGCTGGACCTAGCCCTTGGAAAGTGGATTAACTTTCAATATTTGAGGTATTGCTATTGTTCATATCCTCTGCAGACCAGTATCTCCAGCCTGTACTTTTCTCTTAAGCCACAGCTAACTTCTATTCAATTCTGTTCATGACCACTTCAGTTTCCTTCAATCGGTTTAAGAAATTTGATTTCACATTTGTTACCTCCTTTTATTTTCCTATTTCTGGCTGTGTCACACCTTGATTTTATTTTCCTTGGTTCTCTGACCTCCTTTTATATTTAAAACTACTGCTATACTCCACTCCTCAGATACTAGTATGGCTCAAATTGGCATTTCCATATATCAAATACTATTCTTCTCTTTCTGCTCTGGCACCACACACTAGATGTATAACTCCCCATCCCATGCCATGGAATTAGCTGACTGATTTCTTACTCAGAATCTTCTCCAGAAGCTGGCAATTGGGTAGCCTGGCCAGTCCCTCATTATATTACACTCCAAAGATTATAATGGCCTTAACACAAGATTCTTACCAGAAGGTTCTGAACAAAGATGGAGGATTAAATGTCCCCCAAATGCATTGTTTGTCCACATCATCCCTCTCTCTAAAATTCTTCACTGTCTTTCCACAATGTATTCTACAAAGCAAAAGCCCAAGTGCCTCAGCCTAGAATTCAAGGTTTCCCACTCAAGCCTGTGTCTCTAATCTCTTTATAGCTTTCATCAGCATGAATCCACCTCTTCAACCAAATTTGTCTACCAGACATGTCATGTGCATTTCTACTGCAGCACTTTTGCTTATACCATTCTTCTCACTTTTAAGTCAAACAACTCTATCCTATCTATATCCCATCCAATGCCAAAAAAGTGATAACATTCAACATCCACTGTTGCCTCTTAGTTACCTAGGGCCAGGTGAATGCTTCCCTAACCTGCTGAAGGACTTGCATCTTAAATTGATAGTCAATATTATATTCACTAGTGCAGTTCTAATATGTTTCTATTAAGATTCAGAATATGAGAATACAAGCTATTACCAGTGTTATTTAATGCTCTAGTGGAATTGAAGAGATATCTATTTTGGCCAAAAAAAAACCAACAAACAAACAAACAAAAAAAGAAGCCAAATGAATTTTAATTGAAAGATGATATGATTGTTGCCTACTCAGACAACCTAAGAGAATCGAATGAAAAAGTAGTACAACTAATAAGAGAGTTGCAACCAAGGTTGTAGATTATAAAATATCTCAAAATCAATAGATTTTCTATATACCAGCAATGACCAGTTAGAAAAACGATAATAAAAAATGATATAATTTACAGTAACTCAAGAGTACATAATAATGCAAATACATTTAACAAGAAATGTGCAGGATTTATATGAATAAATCTGTGAAACTTTAATGAAGACTATATGACATGTCCACCATTCAGTGTGAGCTGTGAACTCAGCTCCATATGGTATCTCCAAAAAGCTTTCCAAAACCAAGGTCAAAATATTCTCTCTCATCTGAACTCCTGTTGTTTTTATTGTAGATAATGGTCAACGGATTCCTAATCACATAGCTCTTCAAATGTAAAGATTCTTGAGAACAAAAACTGTGCCACTGGTATAGTGGTCACATCACCAGGTTACTATGTAGATTACATAAATAATACATAATTAATAATGTAATTAATACTTGATATTTAATAAGTACTGAAACAACATATAAAATAATTTAAACTACTGTTATATAATTAATCATTTAAATTTGTAGTGGCCGGGTGAGGATAAAAAAAAATAGAGTGAGGATAAATTTGTAGTTGTCTAGTATACTACTTGGCACATAGTAAGCCTTCAATAAGTGGTAGCCAATAGTTGTACCTCTTGATAAGAGGTTACACATTGTAGGCCAAGTATTGACAAATGTCAAAAATGAATGATCCTGAGAGGAGAAAATGGCAGTGGAGTGAATGTAAGCTACACAGACGATCTCCCAGGACCAAACGGGAATTACAACTAAAATAAAGACAAATCGTCGGGAAAAAGCAACAGAAAAGCAGTGGGAGAGGACCATACAGCCAAGGACACTGAATGAGCCTGGTAGGATCTGTGGAGGCGTGAGAGGGTGACGGGCTGGGAACCCACGGACAGCAGCGGCCTGAGCTGGGAGCTGTGTTGGCACCCACCCTCGGGGTTAAGAGCCCCAGCAGCTCCACAGCACAGAGGGCCGGGACAGAGCGCTAAATAGCCACAGCCACTCACCTGGGGCTCCGGCAGAGGGAGGGTGGACTGGACTGGAACCCTGTGGGGACACCTGGGATTTGGAAGGCGCTCAGAGTTTGTGCTGAGCTGTGGCCAAAAAGGACAGTGGTGGCCAGCCAGCTCCTTCCGGGATACACAGAATGGCAGCCAAGTTTGCTCCTTCCGGGAGCTGCGGAAGCCCCTCCCTTGGAGATTCCCAGGTGAGGTAAAGAAATAAAGAAATGCAAATTGAGGCTCATTAACAACCAGCATCGCCCCACCCTTGGGAAATCCTCTTACACTATAAACACCTGAGGGAGTTTCTCATTCAACTGAGATCCTAAGGCTTTTCAAGTAACTGAGGCTAATAGCCTCCAGGCAAAAAGCTAGAGCATAACTGAACCTTTCCTGAGCTTGCAAATCTACCCAGGAAAGTGAGACTTGACAGTGGTGTTTAAGGAGGGCCCTCCACGCTCATCCAAACCCAGTAGAGGGAGCCACAAATAGCAGAACACCAACACCCACAGGGAAAATTTGGCAGGCTCCAAAACCCACTGAGAGAGCAAAAATGGTGAAACAAAGAAACAGATCCCAAATGAAAGAACAAGAGAACTCCACCGAAGATGAGATAAATGAAATGCAGCTAAGCAAATTATCAGAGGTAGAGTTCCCAGCCATGATCTTGAGGAAAGTAAACAGCATGAGTAAGGACATCAACACCATGAGTAAAGATATAGAAACACTGAAAACCAACCAAGTGGAAATGAAGAATGACATAGCAGAAATAAAGAACACATTGGAAGGACTGACCAGCAAAATAGAGGAAGCAGAGGACCGAATCAGTGAATTAGAAGACAGAGTAGAAAAAATCAACCAATCAGAAAACCAAAAGGAAAAAACAATGAAAAAACAGGAAGATAGCTTAAGAGAACTGTGGGACAACTGGAAACGTAATAACATTTGCATCATAGGAGTCCCCGAAGAAGAAGAAAATGAGCATGGGTTAGAGAATATATTTGAAGAAATAGTGACAGAAAACTTTCCTAACCTGGTGAAGGAAGAAGGCATTCAAGTTCAAGAGGCACAGAGAGCCCCAAGTAAGAAGAACCCAAACAGGCCCACACCAAGACACATAACAATTAAAATGCCAAAAATTAAAGTCAAAGAGAGAATCCTAAAGGCAGCAAGAGATAAGCAACAGGTTACCTACAAAGGAACCCCCATAAGGCTATCAGCTGACTTCTCCACAGAAACACTACAGGCCAGAAGGGAATGGCATGAAGTAATCAAGCTCATGAAAAACAAGGATCTGAATCCAAGACTACTCTATCCAGCAAGGCTATCATTCAAAATAGAAGGTAAAATAAAGAGCTTCCCAGACAAAAAAAAGGCTAAGGGAATATATTAGCACCAAACCAGCACTGCAAGAAATGTTGAAAGGACTGCTGTAATTAGTAGAAGAAATAGGAAGAAAAATATAACCACAATAAACAAAAATGGCAATAAATAAGTACAGATCAATAATCACCTTAAATGTAAATGGATTGAATGCTCCGATAAAAACACACAGAGTAGCTGACTGGATAAGAAAGCATGATTCACATATATGTTGTCTACAAAAGACCCACCTCATAACAAAAGACTCACATAGGTTGAAAGTAAAGGGATGGAAAAAAATCTTCCAAGCAAACGGAAAGGAAAAAAAAGCTGGGGTAGCAATACTCATATCTGATAAATTAGATTTCAAATTGAAGACCATAACTAAAAACAAAGAAGGACACTACATAATATTGAAAGGGTCTATCCAACAGGAAGATATAACCTTGGTAAACATATATGCACCCAATATAGGAGCACCAAAATATATTAAAAATCTTCTGGAGGACTTCAAAGGAGAAATCGACAGCAATACAATCATAGCAGGAGACTTCAACACCCCGCTCACATCACTGGATAGATCATCTAGACAAAAAATTAACAAGGAAACAGAAATTCTAAATGAAGCACTAGATCAAATGGATTTAATAGATATATACAGAGAATTACATCCCAAAACCACAGAATTCACATTCTTCTCAAGTGCACATGGGACATTCTCAAAGATAGACCACATGTTAGGACACAAACTAAGTCTCTACAAGTTCAAGAAGATTGAAATCATATCAAGCATCTTTTCAGATCACAATGGCATGAAACTAGAAATCAATTGCAACAAGAACATACAAAGACATTTGAACACATGGAGGCTAAATAGCATGTTACTGAACAATGAATCGGTTACCATGGAGATCAAGGAAGAAATTAAAAACTTCCTGGAAACCAATGAAAATGGACACACAACAACACAAAATCTATGGGATGCAGCGAAAGCAGTTCTGAGAGGGAAGTTCATAGCACTACAGGCCCACCTCAAGAAAGAAGAAAAATTTCTAATTGACTACCTAACCTCACAACTTAAAGAACTAGAAAGTAAACAAAAAGAAAACCCTAGAGCAAGTAGAAGGAAGGAAATAGTAAAGATCAGAGCAGAAATAAACGACATAGAGACCAGAAAAACAATTCAAAGAATCAATGAAACAAAGAGCTGATATTTTGAAAAGATAAACACCATTGATGGACCCTTAGCTAGACTCACCAAGAAACAAAGACAGAGAACCCAAATACACAAAATCAGAAATGAAAGAGGAGAAGTAACAACTGACACCACAGAAATACAAAGGATAGTTAACAAATACTATGAACATTTTTATGGCAACAAATTCGACAATCTAAGCGAAATGGACACATTTCTAGAAACACATAGTCTCCCAAAACTGAACCGGGAAGAGATAGAAAACTTGAACAGGCCAATAACAACGAAGGAAATTGAAGATGTAATCAAGACCCTCCCAGCAAACAAAAGCCCAAGCCCTGACGGCTTCACGGGGGACTTTTACCGAACATTCAAAGAAGAACTAACACCCATTCTCCTCAAACTATTCCAAAAAATTCAAGAAGGAGGAAGACTTCCAAACTCCTTTTATGAAGCCACCATAATTCTAATTCCAAAACCAGAAAAAGACACTACAAAGAAAGAAAACTACAGGCCAATATCCCCGATGAACATAGATGCCAAAATCCTAAACAAAATACTAGCAAATTGGATCCAGCAATACATCAAACAAATTATTCACCATGACCAAGTGGGATTCAACCCAGTGATGCAAGGCTGGTACAATATTCGCAAATCAATAAATGTGATACATCACATAAACAAAATGAAAGATAAAAACCATATGATCATATCAATAGATTCTGAAAAAGCATTTGACAAAATGCAGCACCCATTTCTAATAAAAACATTCAGAAATTTGGGAATAGAGGGATCATATCTCAACATTATAAAGGCCATATATGAAAGACCTACAGCCAACATCATACTCAATGGACAAAAACTAAAAGCATTTCCCTTAAGAACAGGAACAAGACAGGGATACCCACTTTCGCCACTCTTATTTAACATAGTACTGGAAGTCTTAACCACAGCAATCAGACATGAAGAAAAAATAAAAGGGATCCAAATTGGAAAGGAGGAAGTGAAACTGTCATTATTCGCAGATGACATGATACTTTACATAGAAAACCCTAAAGACTCCATCAAAAATCTACTAGACTTAATAAATGAATTTGGCAAAGTAGCAGGATACAAAATTAACGTCAAGAAATCAACAGCATTCTTATACACCAATGATGAACTCACAGAAAGAGAAACTAAAAAAAAATCTCATTTAACATTGCGGCAAAAAAACTAAGATACCTAGGAATAAACTTAACCAAAGAAGTAAAAGACCTATTTGCAGAAAACTACAGGACATTGAAAAAGAAATAGAGGAAGATATAAAAAAGTGGAAGCACATACCTTGTTCATGGATTGGAAGAATTAACATCATTAAAATGTCCATATTACCCAAAGCAATCTACAGATTTAATGCAATCCCCATCAAAATACCGACATATTTCACAGAACAAGAACAAATACTTCAGAAGTTCATATGGAACCAAAAAAGACCCCGAATAGCTTCAGCAATCTTGAAAAAGAAAGACAAAGTAGGCGGGATCACAATACCAGACATCAGGTTATACTACAAAACTACTGTAATCAAAACAGCCTGGTACTGGCACAAGAACAGGCCCATAGATCAATGGAATAGAACAGAGAACCCAGAAATTGCCCCAAAACATTATGCTCAATTAATATTCGACAAAGGTGGCAAGAGCATACAATGGAGTAAAGACAGCCTCTTTAATAAATAGTGTTGGAAAAACTGGACAGCTACATGCAAAAAAATGAAACTAGACCATCAGCTTACACCATACACAAGAATAAACTCAAAATGGATAAAAGACTTAAATGTGACTCGTGAATCCATAAAAATCCTAGAAGAAAATGTAGGCAACAAAATTTCAGACATCATATGCAGCAGAATTTTCACTGATATATCACCTAAGGCAACAGAAACAAAGGAAAAAATGAATACATGGGACTACATCAAACTCAAAAGCTTCTGCACAGCAAAAGAAACAACCATCAAAGTGGAAAGACAACCCACTGTATGGAAGAGCATAATTGCCAATGATATATCAGATAAGGGATTAATTTCCAAAATATATAGAGTGCTCATACATCTCAACAAAAGGAAGACAAAGAACCCAATTTAAAAAGGGCAGAGGACCTAAATATACACCTTTCCAAACAGGACATACAAATGGCTAAGAGACATATGAAAAAATCCTCAACGTCACTAATCATCAGAGAGATGCAAATTAAAACAACAATGAGGTATCACCTCATACCTGTCAGAATAGCTGCCATCAACAAAGCATCAAACAACAAGTGTTGGCGAGGGTGTGGAGAAAAGGGGACTCTAGTACACTGCTGGTGGGAATGCAGACTGGTGCAGCCACTATGGAAAACACTATGGTGTTACCTCAGAAAATTAAAAATTGAATTACCATTTGATCCAGTGATCCCACTCCTAGGAATATACCCTAAGAAGCCTGAAACACCTGTCAGAAAGAATTATGTACCCCCATGTTCATAGCAGTGCTATTTACAATAGCTAAGATCTGGAAACAGCCCAAGTGTCCATCAGTAGACGAATGGATAAAAGAGCTATGGTACATATACACAATGGAGTACTATGCAGCTGTAAGAAAGATCTCTTATCCTTTGAGACGACATGGGAGGACCTGGAAAGTATTATCCTAAGCGAAACAAGCCAAGCAGAGAAAGACAAATATCATATGATCTCACTTATTTCTGGAATATAATGAACAGAACAGTCTGAGGAACAGGGTAGTCCCAGAGACGTGGAAGTAGGGTACAGACTGACAATTGCCAGAAGAGGAGGTGGGGGAGGGGAGCGATGAACCACAGAACTTGTACGCATGTACTCATAACCAATGGACGTGGACAACAAAACTGGGGACGGGGCGGGGAGGGAAGGGGAGGAGGGTGTCAATGGGGGAAAAAGGTGAAACATCTGTAACAAAAGTAAATTAATAAAATAAAATAAAAAATAAAAAAATGAATGATCCTTTTAATTCTAGGGATGGCAACACAGGAAAACATACACACAGACATGGCTACTGCAACTCAGAACTAAAGGAAATCAGAAACTAGAAGTAAAACATGATCAAGGTCTGGAAATCAGGAGAACATACAAATAAGAGAAGCTTAGAGTTGCTTTAAGGTACAGTTACTGGGAGGAAAAAAAATGGAGCCACTAGATAGTCCAGGGATCGGAAACTATGTAACCATGGAAAGGCCCTATTTGGTTTTAAAAGAACACTGCACTTATGCTGGTAGGAAGATGAATGTATTCAGAGAGCTGATGGATTGAATATGCTGACATTCTAAGCACAAATCTTACAGAAAGATTAAAGAGAGATTTTAAATGATAAGGTAAGTGTGGTGGCACACTATACAATTAAAACATCATACCTATGCCTATGGTGGATGCATAATAAATAAGATTTGAATAAATGTCATGCACTTTCAGAATAATTGAGATCACCTAGCGTGATCTTGATTTAACATAATATGAAACAGTCGCTTGTGATCATTGGTTCAAAAGCCAAGTTCCAATTACAGAATATTCATTCTACATGAGCTACAAAGAGCCAAAAGCTATCCTAAATCAGGTTTATGGTAGCTCATGTGACTTCAAGACAAATTAATTTTTAATTTATTATTTGCTCATCATGCTTTCAGAGCATTTAAAGCAGTGGGAATCCATACTGTCATTCTAATCCTAGTTAATGTTATCAAACCCCATTGCAAGAACATATTAGAGCCCTCATATAATTTATGTTATGTCACATTTTTTATTTTATTATGTATGTTATAATCATTAGTAAGTTTTCAAAAACACTTGTATTATTATTTTACCAGAGCTCTTTTTCATGTTAACACAGCCTCTACAATGATGACCTTCTAGACATGGTCAAGTTAGAAGGGTTTACAATGCTTGGAATTTTATCTGCTAGTCCATTTTCTCCTCCTGCCTCTCTGTTGCACAGGGCTCAAATGAGAATACTACATTTGCTCCTGTATCATATAAAGGCTTCTCCTGTTGGACTACTCTAATATCATTTTTGAAATGAGTCAAAGGTAAATAAGCCCACCATCTTTATCACACTAAGTTCACCTGGGAATTTTGTTATATAACCACATCCAAAACACAAACAACTTTCAACACAGGTTTAAATATTTTCTACAGGTAATCATAAGCATAACTATCATCCAATAAGTCCTAGAAGACTTTGATGGATCACAAAGAAGTGCTGTGATGAAATACAGTGAGTGTTTTTGGAATGGAAAATAGAGGACAATCCAACCGGCTGAAAGGTTTAGCTAGGATTCTCCAGTATTGTGTCAATAATTATGCATAAGGGATCTATAAATACACAACATGGAGAAATGAGATAAAAAGATTTGAAAAGTCAAGTAAAAATGTAAATACCAGTTCAAACCAACACTAAAGTGATGTTACTACATCATGTAGAAAGGACAGGTTAAAATCTCAACCCTGTTGCTTACAGGCTCTGTTACATGGGGGAGAGATTTACCCCTAAAACCTCATTTTCCTCATCTATACATTGTCTGATAATACTCTCTACCTCCTGCATTGTTTTTAGGATTAAGTGAAATGCTTTATGTAGAAAAACCTTAGGAAATTTTACTAATTCACACTATGAAAATAATATAAAGACTATAAACAATTGTGTGTGTGTGTGTGTGTGTGTGTGTGTGTGTGTGTGTGTGTTTCAATGCCATAAGAAGGCAGACTTATCCAGTCTCCTTCATTGCCTCTCCTAGGGCAATCTCACTTCCAGGACTGCAGAGACAGACACCAACATCTGTATAGTAGAAAGCAAAAGCATTGCCATTCAGCTGATGAATGTTTAGAATGAAGAGTAACCAAAATGGCATGGACCATAGCTTGATATACTTGCACTCAGAGAAGGTCTTCAAGTCATCTTTCCTGTTTCTTAGTAACCTCATTGATCTCTGAGATAGTCATGTGTAGCAGTTGCACACATATCAGGAAGATTCAAAGGCAGACTGATGAACTTCACGCCCAGTGAAAACTTGATCACATGCCTTTGAAGATCTACAAGATTTCCCCATGGGAGAAGGTTTGTCCACAAAAATCAGCAGGACAAATGAAATGTGGTTATGAATGCACCTTCTTTTCCCCCACTTTGGATAACAAAATATTGTAAAAGTCACTGAGGCCCTTTTCTGTGAGGACTGCTTTGTACTGGACCCTATAGGAAAGTAAATAAAATGAATAGAAAGAAAAAAAAAGATTGTGGTTTTAAGGTACTTACTATTGAATGAAGACAACTGTGAATGAGAAATATGTAACTCCTTTACACAAATTGAAGACAATGTGGTATAGAAGTTAAGAGCACAATCTTCAGAATCAGATCTGTCAGGGCTAGAATCCTGGCTCCATCATTGACTAATGAAGTAACTGTGTTGAAAGGACTCTGAATTTCTGTGCCTCAGTTCCCATGGGAGTGATGATACCCCAGTGGGTGACACGGGCGTTACATGCAACAATACATCATCCACTTAGTGAAAGCATTCAATCACGATAGCTATCATGTCAATGGCAAGGGAAGTAATCTCAGTCTTGGAAGTAGAAGCTCTCCTTCTCCTGTATCAAAATCAATTAATGATAATTTTGCCTTCCTTTAATTTTTCAAAGTCCTGAACTGAGAGTTGAATGGCTGCTAGTTGGGAACATAGATGAACCAGAGGAAAAAGAGGCACTGCGGGGCCGTTGCTGGACTAGGAAGAGCGCTCGCTGCTTTTCATTTTCCGATTAAACCTCCACTGAAGGAAATGGGGTGCCTTGGTGTTACCTAACTTTCAGTGTGAACTTAGTTCTATTGCCATCCTGCCCCTCACTAGCTTTGTCACCCTGGCAAGTTCTTTACTTCCCGTTTCAGTGACCACCCCTGCAAAGTAAGAATGGCAATACAGCCTAATACAGAGAACTGTTGGGTGATTAAATAAAATTAGTGTGTGACATGCTTAGCATAATGCCTGGGAATCTAAGCATTCCACATAATTTAGATAATGATAATAATGATAAGTAGGTCACCTTGTCATTTGAATCTGAAAGTCTAATGTTACCACAGTATTCCTTATAAGGTGTTAAAATAGAGAATTCAAACTAAAATGATGTATTATTGGCATTAAGTAGTTATAACTAGGGTAGAAATTAACACTAATTTAGGCAAAGGTTTTTGCAAACCTGGGACAGACAGTAAGCTCCCATTTGACGTTTGACTCCCCCAAACGTCCCTATTATATTCCTCAAACCCTAGTTAGCTTTCACTTAATTTATTTCCTCTTTTATCATGAAATATTTATCAAATATTCTACACTTAGCTAAGTGCCAGCACATAAAATATCCTTTACCTCCAAATAACTTCAAATTCCAATCTGAAGCTAAATATGAATCCCTTGGGAAGTCTGGAACGTCCGGTGGTGTTAGCTCAAGTAACAAGGACGCTTTGGCATCACAAACCTTAAGCTGCAACTTAAAAAAGCCACCATTCATTGAGCACCTTCTAATATCAGGTAATATGCTCTTTACATATTTAATTCTATCCTCATAACAACCCTACAAGGTAAATGTCCTTATGCTTATACTTAAAAAGCAGACCTTGAGATGTGAGAGAGTTTGCTTAAGATCAAAGAGTTGAGAAATGGCAGAGTCAGGGCTAGACTCTAAGCCTGTCTGACTTCAAAGCTGTTCCTCTTTCTTAAGCCTCACTGCGTCTCCCCAGGAAACTGGGCAGACACTCAAGCCTGTCAGTACAGACCACGCAATCTGATGGTGCTAACAGGGTGTGGGCAGCACTGTGGAATCCAGTGCCCATCAGAGGGTGGTGCTGAGGTAGCTGAGAAGCTCCCTGCCCCAGACAGAACTGACAATGACACCAGCAGGCCTGGCCTGCAGTGAGGAGCACAGAAAAATCTAGGCTCAGCAAGCTGGAAAACAAAGGCAGAGCCTGACACAGAGCTTTGCAATGCACCTGGTTGGTCCAGAGACCTTCAAATGTTGTTACTGCTCACAGTGACATTTGTTTTGTTTTGCTGTTAACAGTGGCACTCTTTTTTACCCCTTGATGAATGAATATGTAAATAAAAAGCTCAGATGTTCTAATGTGACATCAAGGTACAGAGAACTAGGGCCTCTAGGCTCTTCGCTGGCTGCTGGCTCTAGAGACACATCTGTGGGTCCATAGCTCCCAGGAGCAGTTTGAAAATCACTCCATTACTCATTAACAAGGTGTTTAAATACTGAACATTGCAGAACCATAAGGACCTTTACTTGAGCAGTGTTTCTTAGAGTGTGCACAAGAATCAAATAAACTGTTTGTACGAACGCAGATTCCTGCTCACCAGTCCAGACCTGCTGTTTGGGGGGATTCTTAGCTAAAGACCTGGAAGGCTCCCATATTTGCCACACCCCAAATAATTCATAGGTTGTCTTCATAAAATTGTAGCTTAAAAGGTTCAGAACTCAGAGAGTTACTTCACTCACAAGGTGTTTTTCAATAAATTCCACACTTTGGTTATAACCTGTCTCTGCTGAGATGACTTGCGTTCTGCACTTGATCTGAAGATGATTGACACTGATGCCATCCAATGGCAACTTTTCCTTGCTTATAGGAGTGACAGGCTTCCTCTAAGATCTAATAAAAATGTAAAAAAGTACAAGCATGCAAAAACTGTCACAATATAGAGTAAGGTAAAAAGATTTGGAAGAATCCAACATGCTTTTATTTCTCCCTTAATTATAACTTTCATAGAAATAAAAAAAAAAAATCTCAAGTTTTACATTTTCGAACTGTCCCAGAAAGTGTTTATAAGACTCTCTGGGGGTGGAATCCAGACATCTGCATTTTTATTAGCTCCCCTGGTGATTCTGAGATGCACTCAAACTTGAGAGCCAGCAGTCTATAAGACTTAGCTGCTT
Organism: Tadarida brasiliensis; assembly: GCA_030848825.1. Taxonomy (NCBI): domain Eukaryota; kingdom Metazoa; phylum Chordata; class Mammalia; order Chiroptera; family Molossidae; genus Tadarida; species Tadarida brasiliensis. The sequence continues at coordinate 71,198,932 of CM061260.1, forward strand.
CAAGTGCGGTCTGCGGAGCTGCAGCGCGGGCACGCTCCGGAAACGACAGAAATGCAGAATCTCCGGCTCCACCTCTGACCTGCTGAGTCAGAGTCTAACAACATCCCCAGGTGATTTATAAGCACATTCAAGTTCAGGAGGCTTGTGTCTAGAAGAGGCCAGGCAGACCCTTCAATCTGTGGTTGGAAGGTGGAGAGGAGAGGAACCCAGAAGCACGTTCTCAGCAGCTGACTGGCATGAGCAGGCTCAGGTACATGACTGCACGACGCTGCCTTTCCACAGAGAACTGGCCACTTTCACTGCCTGACCTGGTAAGGGTAGGTGCAGGAGAAGTCCTCCTCTGACTGTGTGAGTGAGAATGTTAACATTCACTATTGGTTCAAACTACTTATTAATTGTCTGCGCATTCCAGGTAGTGGAAGAAAGACACTGTCCAGACTTCACCCATTCGTACATCCACAGGCCTGGCCTGTACTCTCACCTACCTCTGCCTCCCCCTCCTGCTCCCAGAGCTCATTCTGAATGTAGAGAATGAGCCTAATGTGGCCACTTTGGTGAAGCCTTTCCTGATTAGCTGAAGCTTGGCTGTGACCCATCTCACAGTGCCCTCAAGGCTGTGTCACCGTTTAATCGTCTACATTTCTCTTTACCTGGTATTGGATTCACTCAGTGGCCACTTCCTGGGTGCAACCTGCAGCCCCTGAGTGAAGGAGCAGGAGGACCTGACTGCAGGGAGCCCCTTGGTCACTCAGGCCCATGAGCCTGGCAGGTCCTTTGACCCACTCTCATATCTGCATCCTTCGGAAGACAGCTTCCAGCATCTGCATTGCCTTGGGTTAAAAGGGAAGGTGGGTCCCCCACACCCTCCGTGATTTTTTTTACTGACGGTGTCTGGATTGTACTGAGCTCACATTCACAACCATCTTGTGGAACCCCAACATTGCTGGGAGGAGCACCTTCAAAGAGCTTTCCGTCACCACAGTGTTGAAACCACCAATTACAAGCCATGCTTTGCATTATATGTAGTTGAACTTCCTTTGCTGAGGCAATGAAAGTTGGGGTTGCTATATGTTGAGGTATTCCAACTGTTGTAAACCGAAGATAGAATTTGAAGCACCCTATGTGACTGACACCCCAACACCTTTTCCCACACTTACCCCACACCTCCTATTAGCTCCACATCACAACTGTGAAAATTTCCTCCAGTGTGGATAGACATGGTGGTTTGCTCCACTCTATCTCAGTCATTTTCCAAGAATAAGGTTCAAAGAGTTTGTATGACCCATCTCTAAGCTAACAGGGAACTATCTAACTATACTCTAGGAAGAGTCTAAATTGGTTTGTTTTTGAAAAACTCAAACCATTTTCTGTACGTTACCATGCTTTTGAACTTCATAAAAGTCACCAACCCCTATGGATGCCACATGTAAATGCAGACATCCCTGTATGAGGCCTGAAGATCACACAAGGTGATCTTCTCAACTCATTTCTAGCATCAAAACCTATGAACCTGTGAACACCTTCCCTTTTGCTTGATATCACCCTCTTTTCAGCAAGGTCTTCCATGAAGACGCCCCATTGTGAGGAATGTGGGCACTATGGCCTCTACTGCCCTTTTCCTGTGAGGCCGCTTGCACTCAGTCTGGAAGACTAGACACAAGGGGTGCTGCAGGTGGAATGCTTCCTCTTTCTCAGTGAGAGCGATTTCTGTTTCTCACTGCAAGCATATTCTGCTTCCTGTGATCTCCATCTTTTATTAACTGGTTCTTCTCCATCCAGCTCCTGAAATGTGACTTTATGCCCTTTTTCTTCTTTTATTCATTTATGCATTTATTCTTTCCACAGATGTTCATGGACTACCTTCCTGTGTCCAGTGCTGTGCTATGTAGTACAGATTCAAAGGCAAGTTAGTCTCTTGGAGCTAACAGTGTAGAGTGGTAGGTAAGCATTCATCAAATCCTCCCACAGTGCATAATCACAGACTGAAATAAGAGCCCTGAGGAAAAGGAACACTGTTCCAGGTGAGCCTATAACTGCAGAACCTGACTGTGGCAGTCTGCAATGTCAAACTCCATGAGAAAAGTGGAGCTCTAAGACATTCATTGGCAAAATTGGGCAAGCCAGACAAAACTTCTCATCAAAATCTTGTCTGAAGGCTCGTGTATTCTGTCACAATGTGGAGCGCCTCCAAAAAGAATAGTTAATTAGTACTTGGTGAAGACAGGTGAACTCGTGAGCCAGGAAGCAGCCAGCATCTTCTTCCCAGTATTTTTTTTTCCTGCAGGCATATTAATTAACTGTATTGTCACTGTATCAAGTTTTGACTGACAGCTGTCAAGATTCAGTGAACTATAGGAACAAAGTAATGTGACAGCTTAGAAACACAACAGAAGAAAGTCCCAAGATAGAGTGATCTCACACAAATACAATTCCTGTACCACTTCTCATTTCAGGTGGCTTGGGAAGGTCTCAAAATTATTCAATCCGGTGGTAGCTCAGATTTAGAATAGATTGCAAAGAGAGGCTTTTCCAAACTAAATTCCCCTTTAGTGCCTTAGTAATGATGCTAAAAGCAAGAAAATGTGTTAAAGGGAAATATAAATGATAAGGGCAGAATAAATGACAAGGGAAAGGACTGTATAAATGCAGCGCTGCCTCTTCCTTCCCATTGATGCACTCGGCCAAGTGGACACGTGTGTTAGTCATGCATCTTTCCTTTGCCAATACTGAAGCCCAATTCACATCTGCTATTTCAACATGGTACTTTATTGGCTCAAGAATTACAAGAGTCCAGTCAAAGGCTGAGATGTTGTAAGCTAGTATCTAATTTTCTTCTCTACCTTCCTCTGTATTGGCTTCACTACCAGACAGACTTTATCCACATACTGGCATCCAGGGTAAAGATGCATTGCAATTATTGCATCCTCTACAATAATTCCAGAAAATCCTGGGGAGGGGTTCTCATTGACTTGGTTGGTCATGTTCTCATCCCTAAACTTATAAAAGTGAACAAGGTTTTAACTACTTTGGCTTAGGTTATATGGTCTTTGCTGGAGCCTGCAATTTGGTGTTAGACCCACTACACTGCATAGCTGAGAGTGATGTGCAGAGATTCTCCAAAGAATCAGAGAGCTGTTAACAGAATAAGAAATGGAGCTGGAGAAGCAAAAACAGCATATGCTCTCTACTATGTCCTAATATTAGAGCTTACAATAAAGTGCAGGTTTTGCAGGTAAGAACAAGAAAATTTTCCAAGTGGGTGAAAAAGGAATCAGGCTGCTGATCTGGAAAAACAAAGTTCTCTGGCAAAATGTGTGACATAGGATACAATAGTCAAGATTATATCAGACAAGTTCCTGGAAGAAATATTGGAGAAGACAAATAATATTATTCTTAAATGCAGGACAAATATGATTCTCTCATTGGATTTTTCTAACTCTCATTTCACAATGACACACACGCAGGGGATACGCAGTACATATTTTTATTTGATTCTTATGATTTTACACTCAGAGTGAAAAAAAGTAATCACTATGAAATTATACGAGAACAAATTAAGGCAACAGAGTGATTGTTAAGATACCTGATCAATAAAATATGCGGGTGTCCTTTCAAGTAGATCAGGAAATAAATGAATACTCATTTTCCCCTCAGCTTACTGTGCCAACATAACATTTCTCCCAAGCTTTAAATTGTTTTGCCTTCATAGAAAGAAAAAGATTACTGACACTTTAAGGTCTTGCCAGGACTTGTCCCATGTTTGTAAGTAGGCGCATGTCTAAAACCATCCTCAAAACATGCTGGTGACCGGGACTGGATGACATGAACCAGGCCGCCACAGTCACGTTTTCTCCCTCCGAAATTAACTACTTAGGCATCCACACAAAATCAGCTGGCTGAGCCACACCGCATGCTGTCACGTTCCCTAGTATCTGTAGGTATAAATAAGCGCTTGCAGAATGAAGTGATAAAATGATAACAGCTAAAAAGGCCCAACTGACCATTCTAAGGCCCAAGACGATTTTGCTTTTTAAGAATGGACTCCTGAGTAAAAAGGGAAAAGAGCGCCCACTGGTTTGGCACAGACGTGAGAGCGTCGGCCGCCGGAACTAACGGTCATGGGTTCGATTACATACTTGGGTTTCGGGTTCGATCTCCAGTGCCTGTCGGGGTCGTGTGGGAGGCAACCAATCAATGTGTCTCTCTTCCATCCATGTTTCTCTCTCTCTCCCCCTTCCTCCTTTCCACTCTGTCTAAAAATTAATGGAAAATATCTTCAGGTGAGTATTAACAACAACAACAAAACAGAGTGAAAAGAACAAGGTCTTTGGAGTCAATGAGTTTGGGATTAAAATCGTATATTTATCACATGGGGAGATCAGTTAACCTCTCTGAGCTTCAAATCTCTCATCATCAGTAAAATACAGATCAACAATACCAACAATGTAGAATTGTTACCAGGATTTGATGAGATATGAGATACTATATACAAAGTGACTCAAACAGAATACAACCTTAAAAATGGTGACAATATGTTTATATGTTTTTTCAAGCTTTTCATAAAGTTTAGTATTGATAAACACTTTCACTGTCTCCAAAGTTACCCCTGAATCAAGACATTAATTACATTTATAATTCATTAGCTCAAAATTATTTTGAGGATTTCTCTGAATATAGAAAAAAAGGACCTGATTTAATGAGTCTTAGTTGTCAAGAAGAATCTGATTAGCTATCAGTCACTTCTAAGTAGTTGTTAAAAGAATATATTATAGCCCTGTCTGGTTTGGCTCAGTGGTTAAAGTGTCGGCCCCTGGACCAAAGAGTCGCGGGTTTGATTCTGGTCAAGGGCACGTACCTTGGTTGAGGTACGGTCCCCAGCCCTGGTTGGGGTCATGCGGGAGGCAACCAGTTGATGTATCTCTCTCACATCAATGTCTCTCTCTCTCTCTCTCTCCCTCCCTCCCAGTCTATCTGAAGATAAATGGAAAAATATCTTCAGGTGAGGATTAAAAAAAAAAAGAACACATTATATATGGATATATACATATTTATATGCACGCACATGTATGTGTGTGCACATATGTGTGTATATGAAGTCCTGATATCACATTAGTAGTATTGAATGCAAATCTATTTCACTTACTCTTATCTGTTTGTAACAAAAAGGGAAAACAAATAAATTGGAACACACGCAAAGATAAATTACTCACATTTGCTCTGGAAAAGGGAAGAAAGACTCTTCGTTGGCCCTAACCTATCATTGTTACTTAGAATGTAGTATAAGCAAGTGAAGGAAGCAGAGGACTTGATCTGGGGTTACCACCTAGGAATTTAATATGGAATTTATAGTTTAATTAAGGAAAATCTGTGATTTCCAAGCTTCTGGCTGTCCTCTGTCATCCCAAAGGTGAGCTACTCCATCAAGGAGAACACATCACAGGCATTTTAGTTGTCAAAGGCAAGACAGCACTTAGTCTAGAGTGGAGACTCTGAGATAAAGCAATAACTAACAGGAAGTTGTCATTTTACTTGGGATGTTCTGAATTTGGGTCTTGGGGAGCTTCCCTAGACTCAGAAAAAAGAAGATGGAAAGGGGGGGCTAAGAACAGAGAAAGTGGGATCTGCCGACATGGTGGCAGCTGTATGGAAGGAGGAAGAGAGCTGGTCAAAGTGTCCTTAGACACTGTGATGCCCGACAGAACCTCTTTTAGGAATCAAAGACTTTCCCCGCTGCTTGTCAGCTGTCTCTCAAAACAGCCTAGACGGAAGAAGAGCAGCACCTCATCCAATGGCATGCCCTGTCCTCTGTCTGAAGCAACTCACTTCCAGTGGCACAGCAGTATAAACGCCTGTCCTTCTTGCCCCACCTGGCCACCACTTTGAAGGGCCATTCCAGGGTCAGAGTTCTCCAGTCACCTGAAGGCTTTGTTGAGTTGCATCACAGGCTGACTTCTGCCTCTGCTTATCCTGCTTCTTTGTCTTCCTTTCCACAGGTTTTGACCACAACCGATGCTGCATGTTAGTCTTTGCCTTAGATTCTGCTCCCTGAGGGTCTCCATCTGCAACACCTCCCTATGGTGGGCTTAGATAAATCATTTTAAGAGCAGTGATAATGTTATTTGATTTTAAATGATTTATTTTCTGGGCTGTAATTTCAACTAATTATTCCCAGTTTTTCAGTGAAAGCATTATGCATGGGAGCCCTGCCATGGTCTCATACCTTGGAGAATAAAGAGCAGGAGTGCCTCTGTTTAGGCCAAAAAGATGTGTTGGCTGTTATACCGGTGGTGACCTGGAACTTGGGCTGGGAGAAGTTAGAGAGAAAGGTGACAGACTGGTGACCACTGGTAGAACAGGAGTGCCATCCTACATTGCACTCCTGGGGAAATTCACCAACCTTCCCAAGGTTAGGTGGGATGGAGGACTGAATTACTCTAAGTCGATATTAGTGGCCCCAGGGGAATCAAGAGATGCTATTCTTTGTAAATGAAGGTGACAATTTATTGATCTTCACAGGTGGGCACACACCAAGGTGATTTTCCAGCCATTCTTAGAGGTTTGTATTGTCATTCCCACCTTGCTTAGGAATACAACCTGAGGGCATTATGTGAAATATTTTCATGATAATAACACCCAAAACTGGGGTTCCAGTAACATTTACTGCTAACCAAGTTGAGTAATACCATTTTCTTATTTCTAAAGCACTGAAAAAATAATTCCCTGACCGCAGATTTAGTGCAATAAAGCCTTCCTCTGTTTTTGTTGTTGTTGTTTTAACCTCAGATTCTCCCTTCACTGCACAAAAAGGTGCTTGTAGAGTCAAGACTTTGGAAAATTAGCCCCAGAGACGCTCTAGGCCTACCTGTATTTCCCTCAGCCTTCTCTCCTTTTGATAGAAATTACAGATTGGTTTACCTTGAACTGTATCTACCATTATTCACAAATTGGAAAAATAGCCCTGGCTGGTTTGGCTCAGCAGTAGAGCTTCGGCCCATGGACCAATGAGTCGAGGGTTCGATTCCAGCCAAGGGCACGTATCTTGGTTGCGTTCGATGTTTCTCTCTCTCTCTCCCTCCCACTCTATCTGATGATAAATGGAAAAATATCCTCGGGTGAGGATTAAAAAAAAAAAAGGGAAAATAGTATCGATACCAAGAATTTCAGTGAATGCTTGTGGTGACATACTCTAAGCTCTATTTATAACCAAATTTGTTCATTTTTGCTTCCTCAGAGCTGGCAAAAGTAAATTCTGGTGAGTATAGGCAATTTCTGCCTTTGTAACTCTGATAAATCCAGGGCTCTTACCTGGTCAATGTGTGCATGAAGTCATGGTCAAAACTGACTTCAAATGTATTGGACAATAACAAAAGTATTTTTAAAAATTTCTTACAAGGGCTAGTGTAAGGGTTTTATACAGTGTACCACACCAAAATATTCCCAGAAATTAATTTTAAGTTACACATTCCCAGCTACTGTTAAAAGTCTCTTCCATTCTCTATTATCCATGCTTTTCTCTGTTTTCTGTTCATCCTTCCATGTCTACCCCTGAGCTAATCAGCTCAGGGTATAACCTCTTCAGTTGGGGTGTTGGGGTATCCCATGTGACCACCACATCCATATTTAGAGAACATTCTCCCACCTTGGTCTTCTCTCTCTCTTCTCCTCCAACTTCACAGCTCATTATTTGTTTAACCCTGTGCTCCTTCAATATCTCACCTGCACCCATGTTGCAAGTGAGAGGCTGTAGGGAGAAGGGAGAAAAGGTGAGAAAGTGGTCTAATCTAACCCCAGGGTGGAGTTCCTAAGATGAGACCTGCCCCACTGCCAAGATGTGCCTTTCCTTTGCACTAAACCAAGTTTTTAAATTAAATAGTGTCTCTTACCCTGGTTTGAGTTACATTACCCAAGTCCCATTTCAGTTAACCTAGCTAAATATATGCCAGGCTCAGTGCGGCGGGAAAAAACCTATCCCATCACATGAATAGAACATGTTTTAAAGGGTTTTCAGATTACAGATTTATGAAGTCTGCTACACAATTTATAATATAGTTTCAATGAGAAAAATGCAACCACAGTGCAAAACAGTTGATTTACACACAAGCTTTTAAAATTTAAGCCTGTGAAGTGCCTGTAGCTCTAATCAAGCCTTTGTCATTGCACGGGAAAACTCATTCATGACTGTGTAGAGCTGATGGAAGGGGCAAAAATTTAGGTAGGGGAGGCTGCAGAGTCCTATCAACGAGGTAAAGCGAGGAACGTAGAAAATAAGAAGGAAAACTTCAAAAAGCAGTAAATGTATTTAATTGAGTGATATAGATTGCAAGTGTCAGAGACCCATTCCATACATCAAAGTAGAAATTGAACTGGTTCTCTCAGCGGAAATAAATCACGGCCTGATGGGTTAATATCCACTGTTCTAAGATCCTTGTTTTTGAAATATTAGATGAATAGCAGAAAAAGGCTATTCTACTTCTGTTTTTATATTTTTTAATTTACTCTTGGTCTAAATAAACAGATGGTAGATGGTAGGTAGATAGATGATAGATAGATGATAGATAGATAGATAGATAGATAGATAGATAGATAGATAGATAGATAGATAGACAGATAGATAGATAGACAGATAGATAGACAGACAGGCAGACAGACAAATAGACACACAGCTTGGAGCTGGTATGCCCGGATTACATCTGGGCTTCCTGAGGCAGCCTGTGGTTTGCGCTACTCTTGCCCCAAGGCTGTTTCAGCACTTTGTTGCAACCTCAGTCCCATGCTCCTCCTCCCCAAAACCTACACATTTAATTCTTTGAACCTAAAGTCAACAGAAGATTTTACTGAGGCTTTTGTAGGAAGTAGAAGGGAAGGTTCCCTTCTCTGATTCCCTTCCCACCCTGGCTGCTCTCTCTCAGCCTCTCTTGAACTCTCTCCAACTCGAGGCAGCCTTGCCAGCCTGATGGTGCTTCAGTGACTTCACTCCCGAGCTCCTCACACCACCACTGCATTTCCACCCACGCTGAAATTTACACTCTGTGGCTTCTTCAAATCACATTCTCACATATTACTTTGTTTAGCAAAATAATGGAGTGTCTGTGGGTGGAATCTATTTGCCGCAGAGACATGTGCGTTGTAAACAACAGTTCCTGTTAAAATTCAGGTAAAGCCCATGTGGAAGAACTAATGCCAGAAAGTAAGGGGACCCCTGTAACAATTCATCAGGCCAGGCAGGGCGTTTTTAAGCAGACATAATTTAAGGTAGGAAGTTCCTGCTGCTGGGACAAAAAAGGCCTTAGAAAGGGCTTTCCTGGAGCTGCCCTCCAAACACACCAGCTGATCACTAGAACTCTTTTAAAATCTTAGTGAGTGTGGAGAGCCTCATTTTCCAAATTCTCAGACAAATATGAATAATGTAAAGCGTGTACAGATAAGGGTTACTAAGCCCTATTGTGATTTATTAAAACAATATAACCCCAACAAGAGATAACTTTCCCTTTTCCCCTGGTTACATTAGGATATAAAATGTCATTATTAATAATGTCATTATTATTATCAGACATCATGGCTGAATGGTGATCATCACAACCTTCATTTAAGTTTCAAATAATCATCTCATTACTTCAACGGGTCTTCAGGTTATCCGAACTGCTCTGCCACGCGCACATCTGTTCATATTTCCCCTTTTTCCCATGATATGTTCACTTTAAAATGAGGAAAAGAGAGATTATGGGATCACCTGGCTCCAACTTGGCTATGAATTTGGGCTTTCAGAAAGGGAGGTTCCGCATTTGTAGCACATGAATGGGTTTGTGCCTGAGATACAATTGGTCAGTAGGTAGCTACAGCTTTTCCAGAAATTAAAAAGCAGCCTTTATTTATAGGATTATTTCCCCCTTGTGGTTTTCAGAAAAGATTTAGCACGTTTTGGCCCAAGAGAAGGACAAGGCATCCTGCAGGCCCTGACTGGGGCCCCAGTGTCTTTGGGCAAGGCTGCAAGTGACTTTTTCTTTACCTTCGTGAGACACCACAGCTCAATAGCCCAGAGGGGAAGAAGAAAAATAGCTAGAAAAGAAGTGAATAAAAAAATAACTGAGCAAGATTAGAAACGTGGATTCTGGTTCTCCTTCCTTTTAACACAGCCAGAGGCTAACCAAGCATTGTGCTTCATGTTAAGAAACGCTCCCCAAGGGAAGTGTTTGCTTCCAACTGTGAAACAGTGAGTTTCGTGCCTTGGTTTAAACGGCTTAGTGCTCGTACAGAATCATTCACATTTGCCCAATAGTTTAGAGATTTTTGTGTCTGGCATGTGTTGAATGGCAAACTACACTTTTTCATTTAGACTTCAAATAATTTATACTTTGCTTCATTAGTGGAAAATTTGGTAGGAAAAACAAGTTTACATGAGCATGGAAATGGCTATAAACTGACTCATAGAAACACCCACATAAAGAGAGACATGCAAAATGTATTAGCGTGCTTCAATCTGCGAAGCATCAGGGTCCAAGAGGGATCAAAATTGTACTCCCTTTTCCCCACAAGATGAAAAACATTGAGAGATGGAAAAGGAGTGAGGTGTGTACATTTAAAAAATTATCACCTTATTGCTTATAAAGTCTTTGGGAGGATATGGTTTAGTGTGAGGAATTGGACTTACAAGTACTTTTTCTGCCCCACTCCTAGTCCAGCCCTAGCATTCAAGGGCAAAGTGAATCTATAGACTGATGGCTCTCACTCAGATTTCTGCTTCACACTGAAAATGGGGAAGAGGAGAGACTAACTCCCTATTACACATGGATTTTAATATACTGTATTCCTTCCTCCAACTGAGACATGTAACCCATGCCACCTGTTAACCAGGTACTCACTCTACCTCCTTGGGAAAGAGTAACTTAGGAGTTGGGGAAAGAGACAGAAGTATGCTGCCAGGAGGGGCTTCTTACATGGATTCCAGAAAGTAGGGATGAAGCATTATGTCATAGCATTAAGCATTAAAAAGAAATCTTGAACTTTTCTTACTTTTTACTAAAAGGTCTGAGCTGGTGAGAGATCACATCCACAACGCAAGGCCAATGTAGAGCAAAACGGCTTTATTGCATGCGTCTGGGTGCAGGTGGGTTGAGCCCGAAAAGGGGTCAGCCTCGAATAATAGTTGGGGTGTAGGTTATATACTCTACTTCTAGCTTCTGGCAGTTCTTGCTGACTACTCTGCCTGGCCCATTGTCCACTTTGCAATTGGACTGGTCTGGTATCACATCCTGAATCTGCTGGGTGATTCATTGTCTTGCAGATGATCCGATAATCCATATGCAACAGAAGGCTGAGCAAAGGTCATGCAAGCAACGCATTTTTCAGTTTCCGCCTTTTGCAAGCTTTTACCTTTACCCTTTGAAATGTTACTAACCCTTTCATCTACCAGAGCATCTATTGGCCTGTTCCTTTCATCATGAGTAATACAATAGTGTCAGAAATTTTAAATTAAATAGACCAATAGGGACAGAGTGTGTAATGTGAGGAAAAGGAGAAAGAAGCTTTCTTAGTCATTAAAGCATCCAAGTATAAGTACTAGCACCTGTTTTGTTTTTGTGTCTTTCTTTGATTTTACTAAAGAATACCTTAGAGTTTTAAACAAAGGTAATACAGAGTAGTGAGGAGAGTTTAGAAAACCAGGGTCTATTTCAGTCTTTCTTAAAAAGTGGTCCACAGTCCACCTTCATCAGAATCACTGAAAAAAGTCTTTTGAAAATTCAAGATTTGGGGCCTTAACCTACACCTATGGATTTAGAATCTCTTGACACATGGATGGAAAAATCTGCATTTAACAACTTCTCTGAGTAATTCAAATGCTCACTAAAGATAGGGAATCTTCATCTTCTGGCTATGGGACAGTATGCACCAGGTACCAGAGCTGTACTTGACCCAAGGTCACAGCACAAAATCAGCCTTAGTTCTTCTGAGGAGCTAACATCTCCCTCTCTTACAACAGGTAACAAGAATTATTTATTTTTTAAATGGGAAATATAAAACATGAATGAGGATATGGTACAGTGTATATATGCATAGTGAAGCAAGAGAAAGGAAGGATATGGCAACAAGAGTTCGGGTTAAATTGCAATGTGGTCTGGTGCCAGCTCACACTTCACATTCTTTTCATTCACATCCCGAAAATGTGCATGAATTCACCAGTTTCTGATTATGCACATATGACTTTGATTAAGTGGCGGTTGCCACTTGGCTACATAGTCTTCAGTTTGTACAGATTGGCTGGAGTGCTGCATGTCCCACTTGGAAATCCTTTAAGCGGATTAGAAGCCCTTGGGTGTGCACATTGAAAATGATTTTCCAGAAAGGATTTACAGTAATTAGTGATTAATGGGGTTTCTGGAACAACTGTTTCACAGTCTAAGACAGCTAATCCATAAATGCATTAATTGTATTAGACTGTGTAGATAAGAAATAAAAAGTCTACTAAGTGGGAAAATTGCTGAACTATTCCAGTTCATTGGGGAAAATGGTGTCAGTGTTTAACTGTCTTTAACACATAATATAGACAAATTAGTTCTCATGTTTGAGTCAATGAATTGTGGATAAATATCATTGACTGTGGCTTTTCCCCTAACAGGTGTATGAATATTTTTATATATTTAGATTAGTTTGAGATTTAGAATTATTTTGAGAACAAATTTATAAAATATAAAAATACAAAAAGACCTAAAATCATTATCTATGGATTAGATTACCTATGATTCTCAGAGACCTATATAACTCTTCCAGATTTTAGTTGGCAATGCAAAATGCTGTGTTCCGGACACTGCATTTGTGTGCTTTATGAAATCAGGGATCTTAGAAAGAAACTTTATTAATTTCATTAATGCAGTGTGCTCTAGTATTTTAACACCAATTCCATATTATCCCAATTGATATAATATTTTTCAGACAGTTTATAGTAACAGAACTTTAGATATTATTACTATATATTCTGTACCATTTAGGGATATAAAACCAGTCTTACTAATATTTGCCACTCTCACAGAACTAAACACGATTCCATGTATATCCAAGTTGTTCAACAGATGTTCCGAGAACTGAGTTATATATCCTAGAGAGTGTTAACTGAGAGAATGGCACATGATACTAAAGACATATTTTCCAAGGTACACACCCCTTGTAGATTATAGAACTGATATTAGTCTCAAAATCATGTCACAGTCAGATACATACTAAAATGAGTTAAAATGCCTTAAATAAGTCCTGGGGATGTAATGTATAACATGGTAATTAAAATTAATAATACTCTATTGCATATTTGAAAGTTGCTAAAACCGTAGATACTAAAAGTGCTTATCATAAGAAAGTGAATTGCAATAGATGTTAACTAGACTTACTGATGAGATCATTTTGTAATACATACAAGTATTGAATCGTGTTGTATATCTGAAATTATATAATGTTATATGTCAATTTATACCTCAGTTAAAAAAAAATGTCTTGAAAGAGACATCCAGGAGTAGAAAGAACCCTGGGCCTTCCATTTCTGAGTAATATGGAATAATGAGGGCTGGACTTACCCTCTTACTCCAAAACAGCTAAAAATCCAGTAAAATACATGAAGTATCCGTTTTTAGACTGAGCTGTGATCACTGAGAGAGGGAGGAAATAACAGGTGTGCCATATGATTTTCCTAGCTTACTTTCTGGAGAGAGCTTTCAGACTGAATCATGATGAGGGGGAAGCCAAGTAGATCCCAGAAAATTTACTGAGTAGAGGAAATGAAGGCAGGATCTGGGCTAGAGTTGACAGAGTAAAGCATCAGAGAGTGAGATCTGGATAAGAAATAGCTCTGCAAATTTGCAAAGGGTCCTGAGTACTGAGTAGCATATGTATGTGAGAAAAACAACTCAAGGATAGGGAAAGAATCAACCAAAAGTATGAAAATGAATAGTTCCTGAAGCTCACACAAGGCTGAGAATAATTCATGTTCCCATCAGCAAGAGTAGAAAAACTCATAATTTATGGGGAACTGGGGAGAAAGTATTGCCTCAGCAGGGGGCAAACTTAGCCCTATACTAAATGTTTCCCAGAACCCACCTAACAAAACTTAAGAGAAAGCTTCAAAAAAATTAATCTGACTCCAGTGCTCTTAATAAAGACCTAGAATCAGTTTAAGTCTATATATAGGAACATAAAAATCTCTATTATCCCAAATTCACATCTGGCTTTCCATCAAAAATTACCAGATTTTCAAAGATTCAGAAAAATACAAGTAACAAATAAGGAGTAAATCAGTCCATGGAAACAGATCAAGAAAGAACATAGATGGCCCTGGCCGGTTTGGCTCAGCGGTTAGAGTGTCGGCCTGTGGTCCGGAGAGACCCGGGTTCGGTTCCCGCTAAGGGCGCGTACCTCGGTTGCAGTTTGTCCCCGGCCCTGGTTGGGTCGTGTGGGAGGCAGCCACTTGATGTGTCCCTTTCACATCGATGTTTCTCTCCCTCTCTCTCTTCCTCTCTCTCCTTCCCACTCTATCTGAAAAATGTCCTCGGGTGAGGATAAAAAAAAAAAAAAGAACATAGATGATAAAATTAGGAAACAAGGGCATTAAAATGGTTATTAACATGATATTTCATATATTCATGAAAACAAAGATTTAGCATGTTATGTAGAGACATCAGATATACAAAAGAGACCTAAATCATGAATCTAGAGACAAAAACATGTCTAAGATGAAAAATACACTTGATAGGATTCATAGCAGATGAAGCATTGATAGAAAAACACAGTGAACTTGAAGACACACTAAATACAGATGAATAAGGATGGGAATGACATCAGACTTCTCACTAACAATGATGCAAACCAGAGAAAGTAAAGAAAACATTTTAAAGTACAAATAACAAACAAAAAAACTCACAAAAAGCAAAAACCCTATCAACCTAGAAATCTACAACCAATGAATATATTCTTCAAAAACAAAGGTAAAATGAATATATTTTTTAACATACTAGAGTTGATATATTTCAGGAAAACTGTAATACAAAAAATGTTAAAAGAAATTCTACAGGCAGAAGGAGAACATTACCAGATATAAATCTAAATATACACATACAAAATATGAAGAACACTTGAAAAGGTAAATTAGTGTATTACTATAAAAAATAGTCTTTTACTTATTTTTAAATCTCTTTAAAAGATAATTGATTAAGACAGAACTTATAATCATGTATTGTGAGGTTTAAGATATATGTAGAGTTAACAACAAAAGCACAAAGTCTGGAAATAGGAAACAGAATGTTATTGTTTTAAGGTTTTTGAACTATGCATGAAGTGGGATCATGTTATTTAAGGACAGACTGTGGTAAGTTAAAGATAAACATTATAAGCTCCAAAGCAACCACTACAATAACACAAGCCATAAGTTATAATGATCCAACAAAAGAGAAGATGAAACCATAAAACAAATGCTCAAGTTGAAAAGAGGGTCTACAAAAACAACAAAAGAAACAAACAACTAATGGCACTAATAGAAAATCAGCAGCAATATGATGGATTTAATCCTGACCATATCAATAATCACACTAAATGTTAAGTACTCTGAGAAAAGGCAGAGGTAGTCAGATTGGGTCAAAAAACCAAACCAAACTGAAGCCTGCCTGCAAAAATATTCACCTTAAGCATTAAGACACAAATAATATAAATGTAAAAACAAGACAAAGATATGACATGTAAATACTAATCAAAGCATGCTGAGACGGCTGTATTAATCGTAGATAAAGTACTTTCACAGCAAAAAATTTGCGAGGGTCATTTCATAATGATAAAAGGGTCAGTTCACAAGAAGAAATAATAATCCTATCAATCAACTGAACCTAGTTGACATTTTAGAACACGGCACTCAATAGCAGCAGAATAAACATCTTTCAACTGCACATGAAACATTTCCCGGGATAGATTATTCTGAGCTATAAAAAAGTCTCAATAAGTTTTAAATCATTCAAAGCACATGAAGTTTGCCCATTATCACAATAAAGTTAAATTAGAAGTCAATAGCAAATAATACATATCACAATAAAATTAACTTAGAAATCAGTAAAAAATATTTGGAAAATTGATAGAGTAAGCAAGGTTGTAGAAGACTTGAGGAACATTATCAACCAACTGGACCTTGCTGACATTACTACTTGTTCTATCAATTACTGCGAGAAGAGTCTTCACCACTATTGTGGACTTTTTAAATTTATTCTTGAAATTCTATTATTTTGAGATTTTGAATCTGTTATTGGGTGCATAAACATTCAAGATAAAGAACTTTATGCCAATACATTTAAAAGCTTAGATGAAATGGACAAATTCCTTGAAAGACACAAACTTCCAAAGCTCATTTAAGGAGAAATAGATAACCAAATAGCACCCCCACCTCATCTCTGAAAACTGAATTCCAGGCTCAAGTAACTCACTGATAAATTCTACCAATGTTTAAGGGACTAATAATACAAATTGTACACATATTCTTCCAGAAAATCAAAAATTCAGAAGCAATCACGAACTTATTTTATTATTAGGCCTGTGTTATCCTTATATTAAAACCAGACATAGATATTACAAAACAAAAACAACAAAAAACTGTACTGCTCATCCACGTAGATACTACAATTCTTAAAGTAATTTTAACAAATCAAATCCACTAATTTGTAAAAGTATAATACATCATAAACAAATGGGATTTATTCTAAGAATGCAAAAATCAATTCAAAATTCAATGTAATTCACCATGTTGGACTGAAATAGGAAATCCATATAATACTCTCAATAGCTACATAAATAGCATTTGACAAAGTAATACTGTATTCTTGACAAAAACTCAGCAAACTAGAAATAGAAGGGACCTTCCTCAACCTGATAAAAAGCATGGATATAAGGAAAAACTGTAACTAACATCTTTCTTAAGAGGTGAAAGACTGAATGTTTTTCCTTCAAGATCAGAAGAAAATAAAAGGTGTCTTACTACTTCCATCCACTATCCTATTGGAGGTTTTATTCACTGCAAAACTCAAGAATAAGAAATAAAAGTCATCCAAATTGGGAAAGAAAGAGAAAAGCGGTCTTTATTTGCAGACAACATAACCATTTAGAAAATCCCAAGATTGTTTTCTGTTCCTGAAATTCTCTTGTCTCATTTTATTTACCAAGATTCTACCCTTCCTTCAGACCTATTTGTTAATTTATGTCTATTTGGGCTTAGTTCTCTTGACCTTCCTTAGTACTTGGTGATACTAAGTCATGTACTGGGTGGAAAAAAATCACGTCATGACTTGATCGTCCTCTGTTGGACCATTAATTCCTTTAGAATAGGGAATGCATTTTGTTAATCTTTTTCCCTATTACAGAAATGAGTCCAGGGCCTGGACAGTAGAAAGGCTCAGGAAACATTCACTGCTATATCAACATAGTTAATCATATAGTTCACTGCTTACAACTGCAGAGTTCTGCAAGTTCTTCCACTCACACTAAAGGAGTTCTCTTATTTTAGGTACATGGACTCTGCAAACTTCAGTTTCAGCTAACTCATCATATTCTCTACTAACTATAAAAGCACTTAAGTGCATTTCTATTGCCACAACATAAAAGTTACATATATTTTTAATGATTATAATTTTCTATTAAAGAGATTTTACATGCCAATATAGATCTTATAGTCCTGACAGAGAAGACAGGAGGGAAAATTTTTTTTTAAAACATAGTACATTTTGGCTGTAAGAAGCAGATGCTGGGAAATATTTCTGAACCACTCAGGCAACCTCAGCTACTTTGACAGAGCTGGCCAAGAAGTAGCATAAGCTTTTCACTTCCTGTTGAAAACATAAATATGAATTGGTGGTTTGTGCTTTGCTCTGCTCCTCTCAGGTTCCCCAGCGTCGAGCTGCTGTGGTCAGTGAGTGGTATGCCTGACTCTCCTTCTGCAGGCAGAGCCCATCTTCAGTTATAGCTCTTGCTCAGGGAGACTATACATCAGTTTCTGAGTGACACAATGCTCACCCCTTCTAGTAGCCCACTCATCATGGTAAAATTTCTTCAGCCTTGGATGCAACAATCCACTGCAATGTTCTGTTTGTGGACTTTGGGAAACTTTCATTTCCTTGACTATAAATCAAGGGACAGCTGCAGCATTAATCATCTAGTGCTATTAAATGTGATTTGAATGTTTATTAAACAGTGTGATTTTTAAATGCTTGCAGTAGTTTTCTTGACTTGTCTTTGCCTCTGATTACCCGCCATGAGGATCATGGGCCTGGAGGCAGCTACACCTGGGTCAAGTCCCAGTTCCTCCACTACAAAGTTGATGTGGTATCCTTCCATGGCTTCCCTCCTCTCCTCCTCAGTAGGATTGTCACAAAGATCTGTCAGTAAAAAAATCTCAAGTGCTGAGTTTGAGGTGGAAATCTGAATGGGTCATACAGAACAAGACAGAGTGGTGTAGTGAAAAGTAAGTTGATGTGGCCAGGGTGCAGGGTGAGGACTTCTGAGCTCCACTCCGGACTTGGGCTTAATTTGGTCCTTTTATAGGTAAAGATCTCTATCCTTGGCTCATCTTCCTATATCTGTCTACATAGCACTAATAGTGAAGCACGCACTCTCAGGTCCTGCAAGGGTGTGAGCAAGAGCTTCCACACAGACTGCTTGGGTTCAAATCCAGCTTCACCCCTCACTAACTGAGTGACCTCACATAAAGTCCTTAACCTTTCCAGACCTCACTCCTGGCCTGTACAATGAGGGAGTTGGGTTATGTGGTCTCTAAGGCTCTGTCCAGGTCCTACTTAAAGAAACAAACAGGGGAATAACGTAGCAGTTAAATAAACGAGGGCTCCAGAGCCAGGTTACCTAGAATTACATCCATTATACTTGCTTCCTAATCTGTAAAATGGAAATTATAATAATTCCTATACCATAGAATCTTTTAATTAAAATTCAGTAAGCTAGTATATGTAAAATGCTTGCAACACTGCCTGGCACATAATAAGGTCTCAATAGATATTAGTCTTTGTTATTCTAAAGTTCCATATCCAGGGAGAACCAGTGGAACCTCAAACATAGAGTCTGAAGGTCAGAGCAGAATCAGAGCACTCTAGACTCCTTTTCCAAAAAATGTGTGGTGTCATCCACCACTACGCAGTTAAGAGAGATATTTTGTGTTCAACACCCATCTCCATTAGCTCCCTCCTCCTCTCCATTCTCAGCCTCTTGGTGTCCTCAACTCACCCTGAAGATGCTCAGCTCTCTTTTCAATCGCAACAGGGTGTTCGTTTGTTTGTTTCTCCCTAACATACATCTTTACTCTGGAATTTTCCTCGTACATATGTTGCAATGTTCATCATAAAGATGACAAGGATAATATTCAGGCATGATAAGATGATGGATGGAAACATGAAATTAAGCACTCCCCCTCCAAAATTTCATTCAATAATTACTTTTAAGGCTATAGAATACAAAGGAGATTTAGAATCCCAGAAGTTAAAGATACATTTTTACCTACCATTTATTTTTGGTTGTTTTGTCCTTTCATTTTAAGGTTTACATTATTAAAATGTTTCTTTCATTAGACAGTTTTACATGAAGGGTGAAAAAACATGTAAGTGTTAGAAAATACTGTGGATTTTTTTCCAAAACAAAAAAAAAAAAAAGGAAAGGCTGTTAGTACAAATAAAAAATATACAAGGATTCATTCTTTTACTCAAGAGGCCTTTGTTGAACACCTACTGTGTGCTAGTCACTCAAACAGATAAGACATAAAGACAGGTAAGACATGGTCTTCACAGGGGAACATGGTATATTTTTTAAAAATAATTCAGCTTATTGAGGAAAACTCAAAACTTTAAAAAAAATGCCCTTGTTTTTATTTTAAGATTTAGTCATATTTTATTTAGGGTAGGCTGTATAATTATTTTATTGGTTGGGCCACCAGAGTCTTAATGGAGCCCTGCATGGTGGGGATATCTAAGAAAAAGGGGGGCAGCTGAAGCTGAGATGAGAAAAGTCCTCACAAAGGAAGTAATATCAGAGATGTCTTAGAGGACAAATACGTTGTCTGCTTAGTGACAGGAAAGGAGAAGGGAAGGAACTCTGAGTAGAGACCAGTTTTGGAAATCCAAAAGAGTGTGCATGGCCTGTGCAGTAGCTGCAGTAGTTCAGTGTTGCTGGAGCATCCCATACATGGGAGAGGCAGTGAGTAGGGTTGACCAGGTCTCCAAGGGCCTCTTGAACTCTGCTAAGATTCAGGTTGTTTTTAAAGAGTATGTCATGTCTGTGGTTGAACAGAGAGCAGCTTCAACTCCCAAGGAGTTCCAGGAAGATTTGGAGATCTTGACTAAGTGCAGGCTCAGGATCTGGGCTCATTTACATCATCTCCCCTTCTCAGGCAATACGCCTGCTCATTTGAAGGAGGGAACTATTGGGGCAAACAGCTGAGATCATGACGGGCTGACATGGTTCATAAAGGACATTATTTTGTCCATTTCTATGAACTCATTTTCACATAAATAGAAAGTTAGATTTGTTCAGAATCAAATTAGAAGCCAGCCTTTCCTGCCATAGGGCAATTCCCCAAAGTTCCCTATTTATTTTCAGTTTTTTGTTTTTTTTTCTGTGAAAATGCTTTTTGCCTATATAGAGTGCCTGTCCTATTCCAACCCTAAAATTAATAATAGCTGGAACATTTCTGGAGGCATTTCATTCTCAGGATCACACACCATTAGGTCTTCAAGCAAATTTTAATTTGCTTTTCATTGAGCTGCTCTCACAATTGTGCTTCTTATTGTTTCAGATCTTAATGTTTCAGTGAGTACAGTCATTGAGACATGGCCTTACTAGAGATAACCATATCACGAATTTCAACAGAGATCTCATTCTAAAGTGTTTGGGTAAAAGGCCAAGGCTAAATCTTGCTCAACTAAACTACATTTTTCAAAGAAAAAAAGGAAGAGACATTTGAATTTCAGAGAATCCACCAGAAATTGAGTTGTGAAATATGAATCATTTCCTTACCTTCATCATATATGATATAGAAAAAACTTACACTGACTAAATCTGAAGGAATGAGGACATAATTATTATTACTCTTGTTTTATAACTGAGACACTAAAGAATACAATGGCAATAATTCTGGCCACTAAATTATACATAACAATTATTACATGTTAATATTAGAGAAATGGTTACATATTAAATATTTGTTCATTTTTCTCCTTACCCTATCATTCACAGTATATGTCTCTTTCTTTTTTCTACCTTTATTGCCTCAATTTTCCCATCCTTGTTTACATGTTTATGTTCTTGAAGGGGGGTGTTTAACTGCTTGTTGGGGGGGAGGGGCGGCGATTCTTAGTAAACCTTCAACATGCTCTCCCTTCTCATCCTTATCACATCATCCCAGCTTTCCTTCTCTGCCCCAACCATGTCCTTGGTCCTTCTTAGACTTTTTGACCTACCCAATTACTAATTCCCCTTTTGCCCATTTCATTTTTCCTCAATATCACTGTATTCTCTAATTCATAGTAGATTTTCTTTTATTTAAAATAATCTAATTCTTCTTATTGTTATATTTATCATTTCCCCATTCCTGTAGTATATAAATTTATTCACTCAAATAATTATTGGATGTCTATTCTCAATCAATCTTCTGCTGGATACTAAAGAAATATAGCAACAAACAAGCTCGAGAGATTATAATCCACTGCAGGAGAAAGCTGAGATAGTTTTTTAGAGAACTAGCTCATAGAGGACATTGTAAATCATGAGAAAAATGGTAAAGTTAATATTTTGAGGAAGCACTCCAGGGTTTTAAAGATGAACATAATCTTGTGTGGGTTCTAATATGTGGTTACCCCATACTTTTTGTGGGAATCTATACATTTCAAGATATATTGAAAGAGAATAAATTCTGAGATTTTTCAAAGAATGAGCCCATGAATTCTTCATTTTCTTGTCTCCAATATTCCATATACCCTTCCCACCACAACAGAAAGTCTCAATATATATTTTGTTGTTGGTTTGTTTGTTTGTTACAATGAACTATAAGAGTATGGCCTGCTAGGAGAATTTTATAATACCTAATTACCAAGATGGAATAATAGGGACTAGATTTATTCTGCTAACTAAAACTAACCAAAATGATGGACAAAATATTTTAAAATGATTATCAAGACATTAGACATTAGGTAATGAAGGAGAGTCAACATAAGAGACAGGAAACAAATGCGTTGAGCTCTGACTGCCACCTTACTGCCTAGAGAGAGTTTGGGGGCCATGGTGCAGGAAGGAGAACACAAGTGGAGCTCAGCAGTCCCCATAAGTTGAGGATATGGAGCTAGGAGTCCAGGAATGTCAAGGCAGCAAAAATTAATAAAGTAAAATACCAGATAGGAAAGAGAGAGAACTTCATAGATGTGCAGAACATATCTTCATATCTTCTTGTCAGTGCATTTGTGTGAGAAAACTACTCAAGGATGGAGACAGAAAAACTAATCAATTAAAACTGACATAGAAATGATAAAAATGATAGAAATTGACAAAGATATAGAAATAGTTCCTGTAACTATATTTCATATGTTCTGGAAGTTAGAAGAAATCACAAACATAGTATACAAAAGCATAGAAGATATTAAAAAGATCAAAAATTGAAATTAGAGAGATAAAAAAATACGATGTTTGAGATTAGAACTTCCCTGGGGGGAGTTAAGTACAAATTAGATGGTACAGAAGATAAAATTAGTGAACTTAAAGACATAGCAATAGAAATTATCCTAAATTTAAAAAAAAAAAGAAGGGGGGAAAGACTAAAAAAGAAGAAAACATAGACTCAGTGAACTGTGGAATAACTTCATGCTGCCTAAAATACATGTATTTATAATTGTTGAAAAGGAGGATGTGCTGTGGACAAAAAGAAATGATGAAAACAGCCATGGCCAAAATATTTTCCATATTTGCTTAAAACTAGTTATAAAGAGAAAGTCTTGAAAGCACCCAGAGTACATGTTATGTACAGAGGGAGAAAGTGAAGGAGGGCAGAAGATTTCTCCTTGAAAATATGTAGGCCAGAAGACAGTGGATGGAGGAACATCTTTAAAGTAATAAAGAAAAAGGGGGGAAAAAGCTGTAATCTAGAATTCTATATTCACTAAAAATATCTTTTAAAACCAAAACTAGTCCGGCCAGTGTGGCTCAGTGGTTGAGCATTGACCTGTGCAGCAAGAGGTCGCCAGTTCAATTCCCAATCAGGGTACGTGGCCAGGTTGTGGGCCCAACCCCCAGTAGGGGGCATGCAGGAGGCGGCCAATCAATGTTCTGTCTCATCAATGTTTCTATCTCTCTCTTCCTCTCTCTCTAAAATCAATAAAGAAAAAAAATTAAAAATAAATAAATAAAATAAAACCAAAGCTAATATAAGGAATTTTTCAGACATACAAAAGCTGATAGAATTCACCACCAGGAGGCCTGCACTAAAAGAGATATTAAAGGAAATTCTTCAAGCACAAGGAAAATAAGGAAATGCTAATGAAGATGATGCTAGATAGAAATTTGGATACAAATAAAAGAATAAGAACTACATGAGGAAATATAAAATATGTTTTTATAATTATTTCACACATTTAAAAAAAATTTTATTGATTTTTAGAGAGAGAGGAGAGAGGAAGGGAGGGAGGAGAGAGAGAGAAACATTGATATGAGAGAGAAACATCAATCAGTTGCCTCCTGCATACACCCTAACCAGGGATCAAACCAATAACTTGGGTATGTGCCCTGACTTAGAATCAAACCCACCACCTTTTGTGTATGGGATGATGGTCCAACCAACACTGAGCCACACTGGCCAGGACAATGATTTCACACATTTGAAAAATACTACTAAAAAAAAATTCTAACACTGAAATGTAGGGTTTATAACATATATGGGGGTTAATTGCATGACAATAATACTGCAAATGCTGTGAGAGAAAAAACAGAAGGGTAGTATTGAGGTTCTGTAATTTATGTAGAGTGGTATAACCCTTACATAAAGATAGAATATGATATGTTAAAGGTGCATACTATAAACCTTAAAGCAACTACTAAAATAACAGAAATATTTATAGGTAATAAAACAACAAAAGGGGATAGCATTAAATTATATAGTATGATCACTTGATCCAAAAGCCAAGGCAGGAAAAGAGAAAAAGTGCAGCAAAGAAAGATGGGACAAATAGAAAACAAATTGCAGGATGAAAGATTTAAACTTAGACATATCAGTAATCACATGATATGTTATTGATCGGATAAAAAAGCAAGAACCAACTATATACTGTGTATGAGAAACCACTTTAAATATAAAGGCACAAATAGATTAAAAGTGAAATATGAAAAATAGATATATCATGCTCACAAGAATCAAAAGAAAGCTGAAATTAAATGTGTATATATATATTATATATATAATATATATATAATATATATATATATTAAACAAAGTATGTATCAGAGTAAAGAATATTCCTGGGATAAAGAAAATTATTTCTTTTTTATTAAACTTTGAACATGTTTATTTTTTCCTTTAACCAGGAAATACTATTTTT
This sequence comes from Tadarida brasiliensis, assembly GCA_030848825.1. Taxonomy (NCBI): domain Eukaryota; kingdom Metazoa; phylum Chordata; class Mammalia; order Chiroptera; family Molossidae; genus Tadarida; species Tadarida brasiliensis. Next base: position 71,223,519 of record CM061260.1, read on the forward strand.
TAAAATCCCTACTTGAGGATATTTTTCTATTTATCATCAGATAGAATGTGAGGGAGGGAGAGAGAGGGAGAGAGTGAGAGGAGAGAGAGAAACATCGAAGTGAGAGAGACAAATCAACTGGTTGTCTCCCACATGACCCAACCAGGGCCGGAGACAAACCACAACCAAGGTATGTGCCCTTGACCGGAATTGAACCTGCGACTCATTGGTCTACAGGTTGACACTCTAACCACTGAGCAACTCTACAAGGACTAGTGTTTTTTTTTAATATGTTTTTATTGATTTTTTTTTTTTTTTTTAGAGAGAGAGAGAGGAAGGGAGAGAGAGATAAAAACATTAATGTGAGAGAGATACATCGATCGGCTGCCTCCTGCATGCCCCCCTCTGGGGATCAAGCCTGCAACCCAGGTGTGTGCCCTGGCTGGGAATCAAACCAGGACCTCTCAGTCCATGTGGCTTAATCCACTGAGTCACATGGGCTGGGCAAGAAAGTTATTTCTCATGAATATATGCTCATTTCATGAAAATGACATAAAGATCCTAAACTTTAATGCATTTAATAACAAAAGTATAAAATACATAAAGCCAAAACCAACAGAATGCAAGCATAATGTGTACGTTTTCTGATCACAATGGAATTAAATTAGAATGCAACAACAGGCAAATATCTGCAAAATCCTCCCAAATATTTGGAATCTAACTGGCATTCTTTTAAATAACTCTTGAGACAAACAAGACATCAAAAGGGAAATCAGAAAGTACTTAAATAAAGGAAATTAAAACGACATAAAATTTTGTGGATGCAGCTAAAGCAGTATTGAGAGAGAACTTATAGCACAAAATAAGTAAAACCAAAAGCTGGTTCTTTAAGATCAACAATGTTAATCAACTTTTAACCAGAATGATCAGGAAAAAAGCAAGAAGACACAAATTACCAATATCAGTAACATGAATTGACATCAATACAGTCTATAGACATTAAAAATAATAAATGAAAATAACAGCCCTGGCTGGTTTGGCTCAGCGGTTAGAGTGTCGGCCCGTAAACTGGAGAGTCCCGGGTTCGGTTCCCGCTAAGGGCACGTACCTCAGTTACAGTTTGTCCCCGGCCCTGGTTGGGGTTGTGTGGGTGGCAACCAGTCGATGTGTCTCTTTCACATCGATGTTTCTCTTTCTCTTCCTCCCTCTCTCCCTCCCACTCTAAAGATAAGTGCAAAAAAATAAAAAAATAACGAACAAGTTTATGCCAATAAATTTAACAACATAAATGAAATGGATAACTTTTTTAAAACAGAAAGTTACCCATGCTTATTCAAGAAGAAATAGATAACTTGAGTAGTCATTTATCTATTGAAATAACTAAAATTATAGCTACATTCTTACTAAAAGAAAACTCGAGGCTCAGAGAGCTTTACTTCAAATTTTACCATGGATTTAAGAGAGAATTAACGTTAATTTTATACACTCTAGAGAATATTGAAGAGGAAATATGTCCCACTGATTCTATGAAGCCAACATTACCCTGAAACCAAAACTAGATAAAGCCATGACAAGAAAAATAATTTCTCTTATTAGCATAGGTGCAAATCTCTAAAATCATTTTAGCCTATCTAACCCTACATCTATTTTTAAAAAGATAGTAAAACATGACCAAGTGTGGTTATCCCAGAAATGCAAGGTTACTTTAACATTTGAACATCAATCTGTATACTTCATCATATTAACAGATTAAAAAAGAAAAACCTAGTGATCATCTGAATAGATGTAGAAAAAGTATTTGACAAAATACAAAGTCTATTACTGATTTAAATAAATAAAAAACCTCTCAGCAAACTAGGAGGAAAAAAAGAACATTTTTTAACCAGATAAAAGACATCTACAAAACAGCCTACAACTGACATGATACTTAACTGGTGAAAGACTGAATGATTCCTAAAATCAAAAACATTCTACTCATATACCTGAAACTAATATAGTATCAAATTTCAACTATAATTGAAAAATAAAAATAAAATATGCCATGTATGCAGTTTGTTTGAGTCATAACTGAGAAACTCTGAGCTTAGGGAATTTGAATATTTTATACTAAAATAAGGATCATAGCCCACGGGAGACTGTCTCCATTTTTCTCAAGGCTATTCACCACCCAAACATCCTTAAAAGGTCCAAAATAAAATGGTAATTGGTGCCTCTGCTCAAAATGTTCAGAAACATGAGAAATCCATGAAGAATTGTCTCCTCCCCAAATAAAACTCCCCAAAATGAGGCACTATATTAACTGAAATTAGTATGTTGAAGCCCCACCCCCAGAACCACAGGATGTGATTGTACTTGGAGACAGGGCCTTACAGAGGTGACTGAGTTCAGATGAGCTGTTAGGATAGGCCTAATTAACATGACTAGTGTTTTAAGAACAGGAGATTAAGACACAGAGAAAGACATCAGGCACGCCTGTGCACAGAGGGACAGCCATATGAAGAGGCAGCAAGAAGGTGACCATTTCCAAGTCAAGGAGAGATGCTTCAGAAGAACCCAAACTTTCTGATACCTTCATGTTGTACATCTAGCCTCCAGAACTACGAGAAAATAAATGTCTTATGTTTAAGTCATACAGTCTTTGGTATTTTCTTATGGCAGCCCTAGCAAACTAATACAGGTGTAATTACAAACCTATTAGAATTGATTAGATTAAGGAAAGCAGTTTGGAGTGGAGTTAGCTGCATATAAAGGAGTGGAAGATTAGAAATGCTGTGCTGGACTGATGAATGAAATGAGTTGGTAGCAAAAATAAAAAGTTTGTCAGGCAACTTTTAGGGCTGTACTGAAGTTAGCTAAAAATAATTTGGGGTCATCAGCATGGTCAAAAATTATTTTTTGTTAAAAAATAAAGTTCTTCTATGAAATACCCAACAAACTATAAAACTCTCATTTTTTTTCTGTGCCTCCTATATTCTTTTCTAGTCCAATTGGATGTCAACTGTGTCATATTAACAAATGATTCAAGGAGGAAATATTAATTTACTTCAGCCAGATTGTGTCAAGGCTAACCTTCAATAAAAGGTGCTGTTGCATACAACAGTCTCTGAAATAAACACTAAAAATCAGTATAAAGGATTGCCATGTTATTTGAGCCATCAACACTCAATAACCCAGAGCAGATGGATGTTGGAATTTATCTGGGGCTATGGATTATTAAAGCTGGTATGGCAGAAATTACAAGGACGTAATCGTGACACCTAGTGAGTGAAGAGTTGACATGTAAACCACGGAGTCCAGGACAGACTGGGAGGAATACCAAGCTGGACGTGACAAAGAGCAAAAGGGAAGTGAAGAGAGATCTGAGCTTCTGTGAGGAAGACTCAGGAGAAGGAAGGGAAGATGGGTCAGGAAGAGCAGGGAAAGTTAGTGTTAATTTCATGTTGATTCTAAGATGGGTTGCATCATCACAGTTTTTCAGTGGAGGAAATGGAGGTGTGGAGAGGTTGGGTAGCTTGTGCACAACCACAGAAGTACGGGGCCAGCATTCAAACTTGGGTCTAAGAGTATAATCCATGCACTTTCCATGACTCTCCATTGGCTGTCAAATTAAAGAGCCATAGGAGTGAGAACAGAAGAGAGACAAGTCAGTGAAAGAGATGAAGCCTTAAGTCTTAGACACCGGAGTTGACACAAACCTGAAGGGACATTTCAAGGTGTGGCTGCCATGTCTTTACTAGAGCAGAGTAGAGGTGAGCTCACTGGAAGAGAAGTGATGAAGAGCCAGAGTTTTGTGCATGTGACATAGCATAGGCCATACATGTGGGAATTTCAGGTCAGGGGAGAGGAGAGGGAAGGAGAGGAGGGGAGGGGAGGGGAGAGGAGAGGAGGGGAGGGGAGGGAAGGGGAGGGGAGGGGAGGGGAGGGGAGGGGAGGGGAGGGGAGGGGAGGGGAGGGGAGGGGAGGGGAGAGGAGAGGAGAGAGGTTTGAGGCAGATTTATTCCTCAGAGCTGCTGCTTCAAACTAGACAAAATAATGTGTATCAAGATTGTATACTCTTTCTCCCCACTTGATTTTTAAGGAAGACAAAAAGGAAGCCTTAGGGAAGCAATGTTAGATTTATAAAAGTTTCTTCTCTAAATAAATTCATATAACATAAGTCAAATATTTCATTGCAGTTTGTGTGAGAAGGTGCATAAGACTAAATAGTACTAAGAAGGTATATTTCCAGTCCATTTGATATTTTGATTTTATCTTAAAAGCCACTTATTCTTGGATTAGGACCTCTGATCTTGACTGCAGTCGTGATTTTAACTCTGCAATGAGAAATCTTAACTATGACATATCAGTCAATTAGGCTGAGGTGCCTCCTGCTTGGCATTAAGGGAAGAACAGTGAGTTACCAGCCCATCTGACAAACCTGCTGCACTGTGTGCCGGGCAGAATGGGAAGACATCTTTCTCTCCATAAACTCTGTGTAGAGAGGGTGTATCTCAGTGCAATCTGAGTTTCTGAGGCAACCACACTGCGTGATATGTGTTCTCAGATCTCCTGGATCCTTCACAAGGCCCATTGTTACCAGGTTCCTGAAACGTGGCTGTCATAGGACTCGAGATATTGGAGAAAAAATAAAAATCTGACTCCACCGTCTGTGCTGCCAGAGTTTCTTAAATTTCACAGTCTATTTATGCTAATAAAAGTCCCTGAAAATCCATTTGCATAGCATGCACCCACAAGTCTTTAAAATAGATAGAGAAAAACTGTCTAATAGTTGCTATACATAGATACCCTATTGTTTAATTATTTAGATGACTTCTATTTAATTGTAATTCAAATGGATCATCTTCTAAAAGTTCAATTTTTAAGATAGAAAGTAACTTTTAGTTTAATGAGGTCCAAAAATAAAATTTATTCAATTATCCTGATAAGTGTCTTGTCTAATTAGCTGAGTATCCAGAGCTGACACACGAATATTAGCTATTGTTTTATGCTTTGATTTTTTAAATAATATTTAACTGCTCACTTGTGTGCCAGGTAATTTGTATATGTTATTTAATTTTATTCTTACCTTATGGAGGAGGTATTAATATCACCATTTGGAAGATGAGGAAGCTAAAGTCCAAGGGACTAAGTCACTTATTCACATGGTCAGTAAGTGGTAAAGCTAGGATTTATGTCTGTAACTAAAAATAGCTCAAATTCAAATTCAAACATAAATTTGGCATATTTCCTTCTTTGTATATCTTTTTATAATAACAATATTCAATATGCTAATAATTAACTTTTATTAAGTATTTGTCATGTTTCAAGAATTGAATATAAACAATTTAAGCTTTATAACCATTTCATGATGCTGCATGAAGAAACTGAGGCAGAGGAGTCCCACTAGTAGTCAGTGATGGAGATGGATCTGAACCCTGATCTAACTCATTACTCTTAACTACTCTGCCACCCTTTAGTCCCAGCTTCACTGTTACTGAACCCATCCATGTAGATGCTGCTTCCCTGGGCCTTAATCAGAGGAAAGCAAAGATGACATTATCTTCAAAGTTCCTCTAGTCAGTTTTAAATAGAAGATTTTGGCTGGACATCACCAGAAGAGCAGGCTATATCTTATTAAGAATCCAACTTTGTATATGGTACTCCTTACAGAGACTCTTGTTCTTCTCCTATAACCACGACCCCAATGAAATCTTGTAATATATTCTAATGTGGCCTATCTCCACCCGCTGTACAAATCCGTGGCTAAGACTACGGATTCTGAAGCCTCTCTTGTGGTTGTGTATAAATGATTCAATACATATAAATTGTTCAAATCAAGGCCTGAAATATAGTAAGTGTACAATAAATATCAGATATTATTATTCCATAGTATTCTTAAGATGTAGATTTGCAAAAGAGAACAGAAATCTGGATGGGGACCTAATGCTGCAGTCAGGACTTAGAATTCAACTATGTGTTCCATGATCTGTGACATGGGTTAATATAGAATCCATTTCTACAGGTAGAGGTGTGTGTGTGTGTGTTCATTGAGTTTTTCTTTGGACTTCTTTCGGTCTAAATGACTTTGCTTTCAAATCCCACCTTTTTTCCTCATCCAACATTGCCTCCCTCTTTCTCTTTTTACTTATTCCAGTTTATTTTCATCACAACCTAAACCTCAATATAGGTTACTAAAGTAGGAAGAGACATTGAAGAAGACTAAACAGTAATAAATATTATGTGCTAATGTAGAAAACATCTTAATCCTGGTGGCCTGTCTAGAGGAGAGCAAGCATGTATGGTTCTGTCCTTTGTGCCTATTTTAACTCTAAAACATCATGCTCAAGGTCAAACTATGGAGCCACCTAAAAAAGGATTCCCATAATACATTAATAGATTAGTTAATTCCCTTAACAGAGTCCAAGACAGACTCATTTCTGCTCTTTAGCAAACAAAAGAATTATGTGTCCCACATGTGACATTTTCCCTACAATGTTTGTAGAAAAGTTCCATTTGGAAGAGAAGTTTCCTTCTGGAGTCAACCCTAATTTTCTGATGGATGCTGGTCTGTATCTCATTACAAAAAAACCACAAGGCAATTATACTCTTCACAGCCACACTTATTCATTCTCTTTTTGTGTTCAACTAAGGTTTTATCTATTATTGCATCATTAGTCCTCAAAGGACCTATAGAATAATTACTCATAGGTTGCCTTCCCAGCATCCACTGAGTCAAATATTTTGCACAAAAGGTGATTAGAAGCCCATCCTTCCAAGATAAAAGGGACTATATATAGAGAGATAAGTCTGCTTCAGACTCAGGGTCTTTTCACCTCTAATTTGAAAAGAACTGCCTTTTTGGTGAACTGCCAAAACTCAACTAAATATAGTTGTAAGATCTGCTGGGACCTCAGCTGACTGAGCTCTAGGAAAATGAAGATAACAAGGATGGTACAATATATTTAGAGGATGCTAACATGGCCATTAACATGGGGTGACCAGGAGTAGTGGCCTTCTTACTTCTGCTGAACTATGAAATTGATGGAGTCAGTCTTAGTTTGAAGTGCCATTATCAATATACAAGGCAGTCCAATACAGAGATGGACATGGAACAGAAGGACAGATGGCAGGAGTTAGTGTCAGTCAGGTAAGTGGCTCTCATAGTTCCTAGTTACCTGGCTATTGGAAAAAGAACCACAATCAGGGACCAGACAGGATTCAGCCCTCCACTACAAACTCCCCCACCAGTGATGAATTATGAACTAAGCAGGTCAGATGCTAGCCAAAGAGTCTGGGCTTCTGGGTAGGGTTACATATACAGGAAAATTTGAATCCTGAAAAGAAATCCAGGGCACGGAAACTAGGAGAATAAACATGTGGCACATCCCATGTGTACCTGATTCTCAGCCTAGTGGGGGTGGGATGCAGTAAGACCAAAGCTGGTAGTTTGAACCTACTAATTACAGTGCGCTGCCAACTTTAATGTGTGTACAAATCACCTGGTGATCTTGTTAAAATGAAGATTCTGATTCTGAAGAGATGGGGGCTGGGATCCTGGTCTGCATCTCTAACAAACTGCCAAATGATGATGATACTAATGGTCTGAGGACTACACTTTGAGCAGAAAGGTACTGCTTGCCTTGTTCAGGATTCACCAAGGAACAGGGGGTGGGGCAGATGAATGCAGACTGAGGAAATCAGTTTTGGGGGTTCAGAGAAGCTGGGGAACGCAGAGAAGTGTCTTATAGTTGGTGACTGTGAAGTTAATAGCAGCCAAGGGCTCACAGAGTCCCAGGAGGACTGTGGGCTCATGCTGCCCTAGAACAGGCATTTTGTGATCCCTTTGGGCAATGATGGTGTCAAGCAAAGGGGGCAACACAAGCCTGCTTGTCTGGGACTCCTTGGTTAGCATATTCTCTCCACTGTGGCAGAAGCTGTGACAGAGGACAAGTCTTAGCAGTTCATTTTCTGACAAGTCTTCTATTCTGTTTCTTTCACAGTTATGCCACAGTCTCCCTTTCCTGGTGGTCTAGCCAAGTACCATGTTTGGAGATAAATCATTTTCCTTTATTGTAATAGCTATCTTGAACTCAGGGAAGAGAAATGGTTCCAGCCATAAAAAACCAGTGACCCATATCATTGCTGCAAGAGAAAACTGAGCTCAGAGGGGTGAACACTAACTCCAATGACAGCCCCCTTTCCCCTCAAAATATCCATTTCTGTGGTGTTAGACAACTCTCCACATTCTGCCTACATCTGTCAGAAGGGTCCCAGTGTCAAGCTGCTGCCAACCTAAGTAAAACAATAACCTAAGAATGAAGACAAATTTAAAAAATGATAAAATTAAGGCTCATGCTCTGAAATTGGGCACAACGCAAGTGGCTTTTGCATAGCCAAGCTGAGGTGTAAGCCAGAGCGCAGAAACTCTGATTCTAGCCTGTAGTCCTCCAAGTGTTCATAGGCATTACTCTCAGAAACTAGATGTTTGGTCGCTCCCAGAAAATTTCCGTTATGAAGTCTAATATTAAGCACCAGGAATCTTTGTGTTCCCAGCTACTGCGCAGGAAATTCATAAGAACAATCTCTGCACTTTACACATCAGTTTATAGCACGCTTCATCTCCTACTATCTCCAAAAATGACAGCTTGATTATAATGTAATTATCTTTTGTCACGAAGCTAGTGCATAATTTTATTTCCAGATGGGTTTATGCTGCTTATATTTAAACTCATTACTGGAAAAGCGGTCATGGGCAAAATATAAATAAATAACCTAAAGGCAGACCATTATAAATTTCTTTAAAGAGGAGAGTCTTATAAGGTGAGGATTGCAGGGGAAGCACACCTAGTCTGGTTTATGTCAGGCATATCCCACTGTTCGAAAGATAAATATCTCTGTTTTAAGAGGACAGAGGCGGTTCTGAGTCAGTAGAGATGTTTCTATGGAAATGAAAAAAATATGCAAATACAGCCATAAAGACTAAAAGAGCATGAGAGCATTCCTGCACCAGATCATTTGACCTGGGAGGAGACCACATCACACAGAGAGGAGACACAGATAAGTGAGCGTCAAGGTCCACTGGAAAGCATGCAGCTCAAACACCAAGTTATGTAGATGAACAGAACATATAATCAGAGTCATCCCATAAATAAATTCTTCTTGTGAAGAAATGGTTTCTTTCTTATTCTGTGCCTACAAAGGTCTGTGGTGGATTTAGTCCTCTTGATTCCCAGTTTTGCTGACAGCGACAGTATCTATATAAACTTGAAGCTCTAAAATAGTCTATAATTTAATTTATCAAGTGATGATGTTAAGACAGTCTGAAGTTAGGTGCCTCCACCCCACCCATCTAATCACGTGGCCTTCGAGGTATACTTGATACGGCTGACTCATTCATTGCCCACACAACGATTAAACCATGTGCCAAGCCCTGTAATGAAAACAATGCAATCAAAGTTATTGAAAAGATGCAGGCAGGATCCAATGAGAACTCTGATGCAAAGATATTTTAACTTTGGAAAATGCTTCATGGTGAGGGTGACGTTTGACTGGAGTCTTGAAGGAATTAGCCATGTGGATACAGCTGGGTCTGAAAAGAAGAAAGGGCATACCAGGAGAGGTGCTGCTGGGTATATGTGTGTAAATACTTGCCAATTTAGGGATGGCTTCCCTCTGTAACTTAGACTTGATTTTTGTTTAATTTTGTTTTTTTAAAATAAGCTATCAGACAGACATTATAAGTTACCAAGAGAATTAGAAACTAGTCCAGTGTTATTCTATTCCCTTTTAGTCTTAATTTTAAAACATATTACCCTACATTCAGATAAAGCACTTTGGTTCCAGACTTATTCTGATTTATAAATTTATGCTCTGATGTATAAAATGACAAACTATGTATCTGAAAAATATCTGGAATGAGGCCACGTGGAAATAGATCCAACTACAGAAGAAATTGAACTTCCCTATTATACTAATCAGGGAAGACAGTCAATACATTAAAACAAAGCTAATAATAATATTTGTGTATCTCCCCAAGCCAGCCTATAAGATTGTTGTATAGAATAATTTGTCCACATTAGATATAGAGTGTTGAATAAACAAAGTATAATGGAGCACCTCCAGCATCTACTGCTTTTATATGTTGAAAATGTGGACCTCCAAACTTTATGCGAAGTAGTTACATGGTTTGCTTAAAACCATACCTGTTCCTCAGAGGGAGAAAGTACACTGGCCCTCAGTATAACTTCTGTGAGGGTGGGCACACTTGGCAGTGATGACCCCTACACTAAATTCATCTCATTTTAGATAGGAGGAATAGTCAGCTCTCTCTCTCTCTCTCTCTCTCTCTCTCTCTCTCCTCTAACAGAACACTGAGTCACAAGTTTTAATATTTTTTTGGATAAACAAATCATAGGAACTTAAATATTACATGTTCTATTTGCTGCAATCCTGTGAAATGCATGTTTATGAGAAAGGTACATAGGATCTTGGTGGGACTTGCTTAAGTCACACTTTGTTTTTTTTGTTTGTTTATTTTTTTATTTTTATTTTTTTAATTTATTTATTAATTTATTTTTGTTACAGGTATTTCTCCTTTTTTCCCCATTGACACCCTCCTCCCCGACCCGCCACCCCTTCCCCAGCTTTGTTGTCCGTGCCCATCAGTTATGCATACACACGTATAAGTTCTGTGGTTTATCTCTTCAAGTCACACTTTGTTATTCCATCCCACCAAAAGTTGGTAAAGCATTACATTCATGGTATTAATGAGGCTATCCATCCTATAAAGAGGAATTTGGATCCAAAGTCTCTTGGACAGCTACTAATCTTCCCATGCCATGGTTCAGTGTGTATGGAGACCAGAAATAGGGCTCTGATTTATGAAATGACAAATTATGCATCTGAAAAATATCTGGAATGTGGCCACATGGAAATATCCAACTACAGAAGAAATTGAACTGCCCTATTATACTAATCAGGGAAGACCATCAATACATTAAAACAAAGCTAATAATGTTTGTGTATCTCCCCTAAGCCAGCCTAGAGGATTGTTGTATAGACATAATCTGTCCGCATTAGATATAGATTGTTGTATAAACAAAGTATAATGGACCACCTCCAGCAAAATAGAGCATAATATAAATCTTCATATGCATTCAGTCTGTTTTCTGTTACCCTGGGTGGTACAGGCCTCAGAGAAACTTCTTTTCATACTCCAAATTCAGAACAATGAATCTAATAGAATTAGAGGACTACGTGGACCGGGGTACAACCCTTTGAGCCTGTTTAGCCAAAGAACCATGAAAGCATAAAGTGGAAAGAGTGACCATACTAAGTTTCTGCTTAAATCTAAATGGATTTGGTTGCCCAGACAAAAACGCTCCAAGATTGTCCAAACTGAAATGATGTGTCGGAAGCGGAGGGCACACAGTGCACTGAGAGAGCCGCTCTGGGAGGCAGGCCTCTCCCGAGCCACAGCCCCTCAAAACACTACACTTGCTAATTGAGTTGAAATTATCAACAAAATTTTAAAATTTAATTAGGAAAGTAGAATGCATGCGAATCAGTGATGGTATACAGTTTTGAAGTCTATATGGGAAGAATGATTACTAAAGGGGTAAATTCAGTTCTTGAATTTAATTTGTTCCGGAAGGCTGTTTGAGAAGCGCTTTGTTTGAACACGGAATCATTTTTTCCCCGTTAGAAATAATGTAGATTGAATGAATTCATTCTAGGCCCCCAAATTATTTCCTGTTTTAGTCTTTCTTATATACAGCACATGTCTAATGTACTGCTCAGTCTATAAACAATCACTTTTCTTAAATGTATCGAGCCACCCCCTGCTAGCCTTAAACGAATCCCTTTCCGTCCTTCCAGGGGTGCAGTCTTCACTTGTTCACACATCATTGCCTCGGGGATGCTGTCACTGGCTAACTGCTTTTCATTTATCCAAATCAACAACTGTTTTTCTACCTCTTCAATTTCCTGTGATCATTGTTTCTTTCACACCCTTAGCAACATTAGCACTCTTGATGGCCTCTTTATGTTTTAAAATTGTGCTAATCATTTGCCAGCAACAAAAGCAAAAAAAAACAAAAAACAAAAAACAAAAAACAAAACACAAAAATATTCACAGCCCAATTTCTTGAAATGTTAATAAGGCAAGGTTTAGCTGTAAACTGACTCATACTGGCACATTCTCTCCTTTGTTTGTGGTCTGAGACACTTTTGGTCATGCTGATGTATCGGCATGAAAGGGTTGTCAGGTCGAGAACCACAGTTAACTGAGACATTTTTTTCGTGAAGAACTTGGTCAAGAACCGAATTGTTTGAGGCGGGAGACATTGGAGAACTGAGGTTTGACTGTAACAAGTTATTGTTGTGTTTAGTCCAACAGCAGTCTTTCCCTCCTGGATCCAGGCTCCCAGTACACTCTCCCACCACATTTGTCCCTAAGAACCCAGACTCCAGGTCAGCTGCCATGGATCCAGGCTCTAAGCCCATTCCAGTTGTTTCTGGTGCCAGATAAGTCCCTGAATCCTGCCTCCAGGCTCATTTCAGTGTCAGGCTCACGCTCATGGGCCCAGCCTCTAGGCCTGCCTGATACCAAGCCAGCCCTTTTCATCCCAGGCACCTAGCACGTCATAGCACCAGGCCAGCCCCCCATGGATGTTGGTGTCAGGATCACCCCAGGTAGAGGTAAGCTCCCAGACATCCAAGCTCCAGGCCCACTGAGGCACCAGCTCTACTCCTGTAGACCCAGGCTCCAGGCATACCCAGCACCAGGACAAAATCATGGATGCAAGTTCCAGAACTACCCTGTAGACCTGGGCTCTAGGTGAGTCTTTGTGACAGGCCTGCCCTCCACAGACCCAGGCTCCAGGCATGACTCCACACCAGATTCACCCATAGATCTGGGTCCCAGGCCTACTCCTATAGACCCAGACTTCAGGACTTCCTGGTGCCAGGTCAATGATCAAATCTAGTCTCCAGGCATACCCCAGTGCCAGTCCAGTCCCCACAGCCTCAGGTTACAGGCCTACCCCTGTACCCACAGACTTAGGCTCCAGGTCCACATCCTTGGACCCAGATGCAAACTCTATCCCAGTGGACCCTGAAACCAGGCCTTCCTGCCTGCAGATACTAGCAACAAACCCACCTGTGTTCCTCACCTGCCACTCCACCTGGAATCTCTGGCCAGGCTGACAAGTGAAGGGCTTTCTCTGCTGAAGTCAGTCTGTAAGACTGGAAGAGGTTTCTACATCTTCAGATGCACAGATATCAATGCTGGATAACAATGATAATGAAGGATCAGGTAAACATGATACTACCAAAGGAATAAAATATAAGCACTAGTAACCATCCTAAAAAAATGGATATTTACAAACTACCTTGAAAACCAATTCAAAATAATCATCTTAACAAGCTCTGTGAGCTAAAAGGAAACACATATAGACAACAAAACAAACATTGAGGAAATGATACATGAACAAAATGAGAACTTTAACAAAGATATGGAAACCATAAAATTGAAATTCTGGAGCTGAAGGGGACAATGACTGAATTGTAAAATTCAACAGAGTTTCAACATAGCACCTAGTGAAGCAGAAGAAAGGATCAGCAAACTCAAAGGCAGTGCACAATAATTTGAAAATATCCAGTTAGAAGAACAAAAAGAAAAAAGAAGAACGTCTATGGGACTTATAGGATATCAGCAAGAAAATCAGTATATGCAATATGGAAGTCCCAGAAGGAGCACAGAAAGAGAAAGGGACAGAAAACTTATTTAGAAAAATAATGACAGAAAATTCCTCAAATCTGTGTGGGGGAAATAAACATCTAGACTTAAGTCAAAATAACTCCAAATAGATTGAACATAAAGTCTTCACTGAGAAACATTATAATCAAATCGTCAAAAGTTAAAGACAAAGTGAATTTTAAAGTGGTGAGAGAAAAGCAACTTGTTATATACAAGAGAGCCCCATGAGACAATCAGAGGATTTCTCAGCAGTAACCTTGCATGACAGGACAGAGTGGGACGATATATTCAAAGTGCCGGAAGAAAAAACTATCAACAAAGAATACTTTACCTGCCCTGGCCAGTTTGGCTCAGCGGTTAGAGCATCGGCCCATGGACCAGAGACTCCCGGGTTCGGTTCCCGCTAAGGGGCATGTACCTTGGTTGCAGTTCGTCCCTAGCCCCTGTTGGGGTCGTGTGGGTGGCAGCCAGTCCATGTGTCTCTCTCACATTGATGTTTCTCTCTCTCTCTTCCTCCCTGTCTCCCTCCTGCTCTATCTGAAGATAAATGCAAAAATGTCCTCAGGTGAGGATTAAAAAAACAAAAACAAAAACAAAAACTTTACCTGACAAAACATCCTTCAGAAATAAAGGGGAGATAAAGACTTTCCCAGAGGGACAAAAGCTAAGGGACTTCATCACTACCAGATCTGTCTTATAAAAAACGTTAAAGGAAGTTCTTCAATTTGAAATGAAAGGATGCTAGTGAGCAATATGAAAACATATACAAATATAAAATTCACTGGTAAAGATAAATATATAGTCAAATCCAGAATACTCTAATACTAAAATGGTGATTCAAAAACTACTTTTACTCTAATATAAAAGTTAAAAGACAAAATTATTAAAAATAACTATACCTACAATCACTTGTTAATCGATACAAAGTATTAAAATATGTAAATTGTGACTTCAATAACATAAAATGTAGGAGGGGAGAAGTAAAAGTGTAGTGTTTTTGTATGCAATCAAAGTTAATGGTTATCAATTTAAAATAGATTGTAATAAGTATAAGATGCTTTATGTGAGTGTCATGGTAATCACAACTAAAAAACCGGTAGTGTTTTCAAAATATAAAGAAGGACTTGAAGGATACCACTACAGAGAATCATACAATCACAAAACAAGACAGTAATAAAGAAACAAACAAAGAAACTATAAAAGTAGAAAAACAATTAACAAAATGGCAATTGTAAGTCCTTACCTATTAATCATTACTTTAAATATAAATGGATTAAATCCCTTAATCAAAAGACATCGAGTGACTAAATGGATTAAAAAAAAATAAGGTACAGATATATGCTACCAAGAAGAGATTCACTTTAGTTTAAAGGACACACATAGGCTATAAGTGAAGGGAAGTAAAAATTCCATGCAAATGGAAACCAAAAGAGAACAGAGTAGTTATATTTGTAAAAGACAAAATAGACTTTCAGTTAAAATCTGTCATAAGAGACAGAAAAGGTTACTATATAATGATCAAGAGGTCAATTGATTGAGAAGTTAAAAAGTTGTAAATATTAATTAATTTAATATCTGGACATCTAAATAGAAAAGCAAAGATTAACAGAACTGAAGAAAAAATTAGACATCAAATAATGATAGTAGGGGACTTCAATACCCCACTGTCAACAGTGGATAAATTATCCAGACTGAAAATCAATAAGGAACAGTGGAGATTTGAACAACTCTATGAAACAAATGGACCTAACAGACATATACAGAATATTCTATCCAACAGCAGCAGAATACACATTCTTTTCAAGCACACATGGAACATTCTCCAGGACAGAGCATATGTGAGGCCACAAAACAAGTATTTAAAATTTTTAAAAGATTGAAATCATATCAAGTACTATATTTTTCAACCACAATGATATGACATTAGAAATCAAGACTTCCGGTCAAGATGGCGGCACAGGCAAACGCGGTATCGCGTCCTCCCACAACCACATCAAAGTTACAACTAAACTACAGAACAACCATCATTCAAAACCACCTGAAATCAAGCTGAATGGAAGTCCTACAACTACGAAATTAAAGAAGCTGCATCGAGACTAGTAGGAGGGGCGGAGGCACGACAGGCTGGTCCCATACCCATGTGTGGCGGATAAAAATTAGGAGGACACCTCGGCTGGGAAGGTCCTCCCTGAGGACTGAGGGGTCCCCATCCCACACCAGGCACCCAGCTCAGGGTTCCAGTGCCAGGAAGAGAAGTCCCCATAACTTCTGGCTGGAAAAACCAGTGGGAACTGAGGCTGAGGCGGCTGGAGCCCCCGGCAGCTCCTCTTAAAGGGCCCGCGCTCGGACTTACTCGGACTCACACCCTCCAGGCTCCAGGGTGGGGGAGACAGCTTGAAAGGCACCAGAGTCATATAGGGAAGAACTGAGCTGTTTGGCATTGGAGCGAGGGCCGGAGAGGCAGCTTTCTCCTGGACAGACGTGCTATCAGAGGCCTTTGTTCCTTTGGTGAGCCCTTCCCTGGGCCAGCAGACGCAGCCATATCTGGGACTCCAGCAACCTGGCTCACACTGTTGGCCCCGCCCTGGTGATTCCCTGAGGCCCCGCCCCACGCAACTTGCAGGCCCACCCAAGCTGTTGCCAGTTGCTTTACCGTAGGATTGGCCTGTCTTGGAGCCTGCTTCAGCTTTTCCTAAATTCTTTCAAACAAGCAGCATCTGGTCTCAGCTAGCCCCATACCTCTTGCTAAGTAATACATAGAAACAAACACAGGGAGGCAGCCAAAATGAGGAGACAAAAAAACAGGTCCCAAATGAAAGAACAGAACAAAACTCCAGGGAAAGAACTAAGTGAAATGGAGTTAAGCAACCTAACAGATGCTGAGTTCAAAACACTGCTTATAAGGATGCTCAAAGGACTTAGTGAGAACCTCAGTGAACTTAGTGAGGGCCTCAAGAGCATAAAAAAGGACCAGTCAGAAATGACGGAGGCACTAACTGAAATAAAGAATAGTTTACACAGATTCCATAGTAGAGTAGGTAAAGCCAAGAAGCAAACCATCGATTTGGAATATAAGGAAGCAAAAAACACCCAATCAGAACAGCAAAAAGAAAAAAGAATCCAAAAAAGTGAGGATAGTGTAAGGAGCCTTTGGGACAACTTCAAGCGTGCCAACATTCGCATCTTGGGGGTGCCAGGAGAAGAGAGAGAACAAGAAATTGAAAACCTATTTGAAACAATAATGGCAGAAAACTTCCCAAACTTGGTGAAGGAAACAGACATACAAGTCCAGGAAGCACAGAGTCCCAAACAAGATGAACCCCAAGAGGCCCACACCAAGACACATCATCATCAAAATGCAAAAAGTTCACGTCAAAGAGAGAATCTTAAAAGCAGCAAGAGAAAAGCAGTTTGTTACCTACAAGGGAGTTCCCATAAGACTGTCAGCTGATTTCTCAAAAGAAACTTTGCAGGCCAGGAGGGAGTTGCAAGAAATATTCAGAGTGATGAAAAGCAAGAACCTACAACCAAGATTACTCTATCCTGCAAAGCTGTCATTTAGAATCGATGGCCATATAAAGAGTTTCCAAGACAAGGAAAAGCTAAAGGAGTTCATCACCATTAAACCATTATTATATGAAATGTTGAAGGGTCTTCTTGAAGAAAAAGATAAAAAAATATGAACAAACAAAATGGCAATAAATACATATCTATCGACAATTGAATCTACAAACAAAATGAACAAGCAGAAGAGAAACATTCTCATAGATACAGAGAACTTTTTTTGGTTACCAGATGGGAGGGGGCTGGGGGGATGGGTGAAAAAGGTGAAGGGATTAAGAAGTACAAATTGGTTGTTAGACTGACAAACCTCAAAGGGAAGGGGGTTGGGGGGTGGGAAGAAATAAACCAAAGAATTTATATGTATATATGCATAACCAATGGACACAGACAACAGTGTGGGGAAAGGCAGGAGGGGGGCGGGAATGAGGAGGAGGGGGGCAATGGGGGAAAAATGAGGAACATCTGTAATACATTCAACAATAAAGATAAATTAAAAAAAAAAGAAATCAATAACATGAGGTCATTGGAAAATTCACAAATATGTGGGAATTAAACATACTCCAGACCAACCTATGGGTCAAAGAAGAAACCAAAATGGAGTTTAAAAAGTATCTTGAGAAAACCAAATTGGAAACACAATATACCAAAATGCATGGGATGTGGGAAAAGCAGTTCTAAGAGGGAAATTTGTAGTGATAAATACCTACATTAAGAAAAAATAAAGACTCAAATTAACACTCTAACTTTACACTTTAAGGAACTAGAAAAAGAAGAACAAACTAAACAGAAATTAGCAGAAGGAAAAAAATGATAAATATTAGAATATAAAAAAATGAAATAGAGACTAGAAAGACAATAGAAAAGATCAAGGAAACTAAGAGTTACATTTTTGAAAAAATAAACTTGACAAACTCTCAAACTAAGTAAGAAAAAAGAGGAGTCAAATAAAGAAAATTATAAATGAAAGAAGGACCATTACAACTGATACCATAGAAATACTAAGAACCATAAGAGACTACTATGAACAATTATGAGACAAATTGAATATCTTCAAGAAATTGATAAATTCTCAGAAACATACAATATATCAAGACTAAATTATGAATCAATAGAAAAATCTGAACTGACTTATAATGTCTAAGGAGACTGAAGCCATAATCAAAAACTTCCCAACAAAGAAAAGCCAGCATTGGTGAATTCTACCAAATATTTAAAGCACTAATACCAATTCTTCTTAATTTCTTCCAAAAATTGAAGATTAGATAACCCTTCTAAATTAACTTTACAAGGCCACCATTACCCTGATACCAAAGTCAGACAAGAACACTAAAAAGAAAAAGTACAGGCCACTATCCCAATAAAAAGGATGATTAAATGGGATTTATCACTAGGATGCAAGGATAGTACAACATATACAAATTAATAATGTGATACACAATGGATAAAAATCACATAATAATCCCAACAGATACAGAAAAAAAAATTTGACAAAATATTAATGCGACCTTTGTTCATAATGAAAACCCTCAATAAATTAGGTATAGAAGAAATTTACCTCAACATAATAAAGATCATCTATGACAAACTCACAGCTAATATCATACTCAATGGTAAAAAGCTGAAAACGTTTCCTCTAAGGTCAAGAACAAGATACAGGTGTGTACTATTGCTACTTTTTCTCAACATAGTACTAGGAGTTCTAGCTAGAGCAATTAGGTAGTAAAAGACATCCAGTTCAGAAAGCAAGAAGTAAAATTGTCTCTGTTGACAGATGACATGATCTTATATATAGAAAACCCTAAAGACTTCACAATTAAATAAACTATTAGAATTTTAAAACTCAGTGAAGTAGCAGGATAGAAAATTGACATAAAAATTGGTTGTGTTTCCATGTACTAACAAAAAACTATTGGAAGGAGAAATTTAAAAAGCAATCTCATTTATAATAGCATCAAAAATAATAAAGTACTTAGGAATAAGTTTAACCAAGGAGGTGGAAGTCCTGTAGAGTGAAAACTATAACACATTAATGAAAAAAATTAAAGAGGAAACAAATAAATGGAAAAGTAATCTGTGTTCAAGGATCGGAAGAATTAATATTGTTAAAATGATCATACTACCAAAAGCAATATTTAGATGCAATGCAATCCCCATCAAAATTTCAAAATCATTTTTCACAGAAATAGAAAAAAACAATATTAAAGTTCATATTGAACCACAAAAGACCCTGAATAGCCAAAGCATACTTGAGAAAGAATAGCAAAGCTAGAGGCATAACATTTTCTGATTTCAAATTATGTTTCAAATTTGTAATACTGCCATAAAAACAGACACACAGATTAATGGAACAGAATAAAGAGCTCAGAAATAAACCCATGTATATACTGTCAATTAATCTTCACCCAGGGTGCCAAGAATATATAATAAAAAAAGATAGGTTTTCAATAATTGGTGTTTTGAGAACTGAATATCCTTAAATTGGATTGGACCCTTATCTTAAAATTATACACAAATATCAACACAAAATAAATTAAAGAATCAAATGTAAGATCCAAAGCCATAAAATTCCTAAAGGAAAACAGAGAGAAAAATCTTGTCCTTGGTCTTGACAACAATTTCTTGGATGCGGCACCAAAAGCACAGGCAACAAAAGGAAAATTAAACAAATGGTATTACATCAAACTAAAAAGCTTCTGCACAACAATGAAACAATAAAGAAACCAAAAGAGCAACCTATAAAATGGGAGAATATATTTACAAACCATATTTATGATAAAGGGTTAATATCCAAATATATAAGAACTCCTACAACTCAATAGCAAAACAAACAAAAACCTGATTAAAAATTAGGAAAACTACCTGAACAGACATTTTCCAAAGAATTAATTCAAATGCCCAATAGATATATAAAAAGGTTTTTCAACATCACTTGTCATTAAGGAAATGCAAATCAAACCCACAATGAGATCTCATGTTGCACCTATACACCTGTCAGGATGATTTAAATATAAATATAAATGTGTGTGTGTGTGTGTGTGTGTGTGTGTGTGTATGTATATATATATGTACATATACATTCATACATATACATACATACATACACAGAGAGAGAGAACCTATAGTGTCAAGGATGTGGGAAAAAGAGAACCATGTTATACTGCTGGAGAAAACAAAAATTGGTATGACCATTATAGAAAACTGTATGGTTGTTCCTCAAAAAATTTTTTAAATAAAAATAGAACTACCATGTGATCCAAGAATTCCACTTCTGGGTAAGTATTTATCCAAAGGAATTGAAGTCAGGATCTTGGGGAGACACCTGCACTGTCCAGTCCACTGCAGCATTATGCACACTAGCCATGACATGAAAATAACCAAAGTGTCTCTCACTGGATGAATGGATAAAGGACATGTGGTATATACTTGCAACAAAATATTATTCAGCCTTAAAAAAGAAGGACGTCCTGTAATTTGCAGCAACATGGATGGACCTAAAGGACATTATGCTAAGTGAAATACGCCACACAAAAAGACAAATATGGTATAGTCTCACTTAAATATGGAATCTAAAATAGTCAAACTCATAAAAGCAGAGAATAGAATAGTGAGTGCCAAGGAGCAGAGGAAGAAGGAAAATGAGGATGTAACGGTTGCAGGGTAGAAAGTTTCACTTATACAAGATAAGTTCTGAAGATCTATTACACAGCATAGAGCTATAGCTAAAATACTGTATTGTATAAAGAAAATTTTCTAAAAGGGCAGATATTATGTTGTGCTCTTAACACAAAATCAAATAAAAGGGCGGGAGAAAACTTTGGGAGGTGATAGATATGTCTATGACCTTGATGATGGTTTCATGGGTGTGTATTTATCCCCAGACTCATAGAGTTACATACATTAAATATGTACAGCTTTTTACACATCAAGTGTGCCTCAATAAAGTGTTTTTCAATTAGCAATAATCGTGCCTCGGATAAACCTCATTGGCTATGATACTGCCACTGTGCAAAGCTTCAATAAAGTGTTTTTAAAAATAAAACTATGAGTACAAAAATGTGTGTTCAATTCCATGGTGTAATTTTATTTATAGAGTCTGACTGTATAAAGAATTGGGACTGGAAGTTATTCAGTACAATGTCTGAAGTGTCAGCTCACTTCTGCTCTTCAATCAGCTGTGTTACATTCACCTGTTTCATTTCTAGCTGCCACTACAGCAGGGGTATTCTTTTTTCAAGTCAGCCCTGGAGTTCTATTAAAAATGTTCTCTGACACTTGAAAAAACAGCCGAGACAAATCTAATGCTAGTTGATAAATTACATGTGTCAGTTTAACTTCAACTAATGTTACTGTTAGTACCCATGTGAGGTCCCTGGCCTCCAAGACAAGGGCGAAAGAAAATATTATTCCGGAGGAGTATTCGGTGAAAACTCAAAAAGGCCAGGATTATCATCCTTAGATCTAATTGGCTGAGATAGATTAGGACTAGTTACTTTGATGTGAATCACACTGAAAGGAAGCAATCTTATCAGGCAGTACATAAAAAATTAATATAAGATGAAGAGGACTTATCTTCAGAAATTAAGCAAATCTAGCAATAAAGGTAACATATTATATAAATTTAGAAAACCTATAAACCTTTCCACGGTAGGCTCCAAGCTCTTAGAATAAAAGCATCCTTACCTAGAAGCTATGGACACGAGTCTATGTCACAATTAATATCATTTTCTCAATCCCAGGTTGTTCCAGGACATATAAATACCAGCTCCTTCCTTTCACGTTGTTGACTTGGATAGTGGTCTAATACAAGGTTTCATGATGCCTTAAGGGGCAATGCGCCCACTGTGTTCCAAGAA
This sequence comes from Tadarida brasiliensis, assembly GCA_030848825.1. Taxonomy (NCBI): domain Eukaryota; kingdom Metazoa; phylum Chordata; class Mammalia; order Chiroptera; family Molossidae; genus Tadarida; species Tadarida brasiliensis. The sequence continues at coordinate 71,245,653 of CM061260.1, forward strand.
CTAGGAAGAATTGTAGGGTAGAATGTTCTAAGAGATCCCTGAAATATCCTGCCTCTTGGCTTCCTAGCTTTTTGCCAAATGATAATCTTTCTTTCACATGTATACTGGTATCATAGGGAGGCCATAATAAAGTGCCAAAAACTGAGTGGCTTACTGAAACAGAAATGTATTTTCTTGCATTCTGGAAATCAAGATGTCTTCCTGGCCTCTGCCTCGCTTCCGGTGGTGGCCACTCATTGCTGGTGTTCCTCGGCTTCTCGTTCCACCACTCCAGTCTCTGCTGCTGTTCTCAGTGGCATTCTCCCTGAGTGTGATGTCTTCACATGGCACTTTCTTCTTCTTATGAGGATGTGAGTCATATTGGCTTAGGGTTTACTCTAATGACCTCAGCTTAACTTAGTTACATCTGCAAAGGCCCCGTTTCCAAGTGAGGTCACACACACAAGTACCTGGGGTTAGGGACTTATGGGCCACAATTTGACCCATAACACCTGGGAAATAGAAAACTAGGACACCTTGGGCTATTCCATTCTCAAGATAGTTGCAATATGAGGTTTTATTTTTGATGCTGTGACAATTTTTGCATGACTGCTATTTTATAATATTTTTGCTAAGTATTAGAAGAAGCCCACTTTCCCATGTCTCACGTGAGAAAGTAAAAGTTATAATTCAATATTAATCACTGTCAACCATTTTGAGTATAAAAGGAAGTTACCCATCCCAGGTTTAATATAAGCAGGTGGGCTCCAAAAGTCTGAATAATGGAAGACCTGTTTTTTTCCTCTTACAATAGAGGTCTTCGTTGTTCAAATTACTGAAACAACAGATCCCTCAATAGCAAAGGGCTGAGAAACTAGTGTGGATAGTCTCTGATTATATATACATTTTTTACTTGATGGTGCCTGTGTAGAAAATACAAAAGTTTATTGAATAGCTTACTATTGGCTGACTCTCAAAATGCTGACTTCCTTACTCCCTTATGTATATGAAAAAAATGAATTACTTTAGGGTCTAGAAAGAAGAAAGTCCTTCTTGATCTTTAGACAAGAATTTCCCTACACTGTATAAAAAGACAGATATACACTATGTGAAAGAACATATTTGAGAAATTACCACATATTTCTCTCTGACTACAGTTTAAGGAGCATGCAGAGAAGTAGTAGGAAACATCTCCTAACCTTTGCAAAGTAGGGTTGTAGGAAATCAGCCAAATGCAAAGGCTCACAGAACTACTGATAGTTTTGAATCTCAAATACTTCAGGAGTGAAAGAATATGACAGTAAACAAGATCGTAAGTGGGGGATGTCACAAAGAGCCATCAAGTGAAGCAATTCCACTCTTTTCATCTATCTCACCTGTAGTTTTAAAAGAACCACATGTCAACTCCTTTATTTCAGAGTATTGACCCTCACACCATTTGATAACAGTTTTTACAATTCTTTTTTTAAAATTTATTGTTGAAAGTATTACAGATGCAATTCTTCTTCTTTTTTTTTTTAACCCTCATCTGAGGATATTTTTCCATTGATTTTTTAGATAGAATGGAAGGGAAGCAGGGGGAGAGAGAGATAAACATCGATGTGAGAGAGACACATCGATTGGTTGCCTCTCGCACAACCTAGACTGGGGCAAGGGATTGAACCTGCAATCAAGGTACATGCCCTTGACTGGCTATCAACCCACGACTCTTTGGTCAGAGGGCTGATGCTCTAACTGCTGAGCCAAACCGGCAAGGACCATATGCAATTCTTTTTATGAATAAATCTTCATTAGGTGCTATATGGTAAAGGATATCTAGACATACCAAGCCTAAGAAGAGCTTTTAAATTCACCCAAACTGTCCTTTAAAAGACATGCCTGTTTCAGAGACAATTCATGTCCCCTGTTGCTATGTTTCCTGTTATTGTGGAGTATCACACATTAAAAGAAGGACTTGACTTACTGGGCTGCAGGATCTTAGGAGTTTTTATTGGTAACATGGTATCTGCCTTTCTGGGAGAGTAAATAAAAATTGATCCAATTGAATCTGAACTGAAAGAGAGAGGCTTAAACAAAATTTAATGAGCTCTAAAATTTACAGTAAGTTCTTAAGTCATCTCTCAGAAATCTCATCTCTCATTGCCATAATTACCTCAATCCCTATGGCTGGAGTGCTAAGGGGGTAGAGGGAATCTAATAAAGAGAGGAGGCGACCTCTCCTTTCATCCTGATGGATCTAATCTACCTCTAATAGTTACCTATTCTATAATTAATCCTTGGCATCTTATGGCATTGTGTCTTACAGAAGAAAACACCTTTATATTGACATTTATTAAAAGGAGGTGAAAATAGAGACCAAGGTCTGGAGCAGGAAGCTGACATAACTCCACTAGCTAGATATGAGGAGGAAAGAAAGTCATTGTGCAGATATATGATCATTCAAAACCACCTTGCCTTGATAGACAGGGATTTGTGGATGAGTGAAGTTTTCTGTTTATTTCCAGTTCTACTTATTAATTTGTATACAGCAACAGAAGCTTCTCACAGATGTTCCCAGACCCACTGAGCCTTGTTTGTGAATCATTAGTCTCTGCTTCCTTCACATGACTTCTCTTTTGTGTCAAATCTTCCTCTGCCTGCTTCTTACAAGGACACTTGTGATGGCATTTGGGGTCCACCCTGATAAACCAACATAATTTCCCAATCTCAAGATCCTTAATCTAATCACATCTGAAAAGTCTCTTTTGTCACAGAAAGATAACATTCACAATTCCGGAGATAAGGACCTGGATAATTGGGGAGCCATTATTCATCCTACCATGCCATTATTATGATTGGAATTGATGATGTGGCATGGATAAATGGTAATTCTATACAAACCAAATATCCAATCAACGTATATGGTATCTGTGCAAAATGCATAGTACTTACAATCTATTGCAACTGATCAAGAAGTCCTTATGTCTTAAGCATCTACTAAAGTTATATACTTGATGAAAAAATGGCTATAGGATCCTAGCTTTTTCCCACTTAACTCATCAGAGAAAAAAATCTGTTATGCTTTCCTAGAAACTCCTTGAGTCAGATATATTTTCTGAAGATTAGCAGGAGTGCCCAGGAAGGTCAGAAGATGGTAGCTCACCTTACAGAAGTTAGCTCTTATTATTGATTCTCTATCTGACTGGTCAGACAGGGTTGTATCTTCTATGGCAACTTACAAATTCACAGCAAAATCTATCCATACCTGAAGCTGCCGCTGAGGGGGAAATGGGAAACATTAGATTTCTTTCAGACCTAGGTATCTCCCCTTAACTTGACAACATGCTCTATAGAAAAAAACATAAAAGTCTTGCTGTCTGATTAGGTACTGTTGCCAGGACTATGTGTATGGCATTTGTTTGAAAATATAGTGATTTGTTCTCCAGTCAACATCCTTCCTTGATAGAGGTGCAGTTGGAGTGGGAAAGAATTTTTAAGCGTAACAAAGATCAATAAAATCTATTGTAATTGCGACAAATTCTGCAAAGGTAATTTCTCCTAAGCATAAGTCATTCAAGTGGATTCTTATATTACAATTTTCTTTCTTATACCTCAATGTCAAAAAATAAAATAAAACAAGGAGGGAGATTGGCTAGTTCTGAATGCCAAAGCAGGTCTAGACAGCTTACTTCCTCAGAGTGTGTAGACAGTCACTTGTACAAATTATAAATTGGGGATATTAGCAGGAGAGATAATTGGAATAAATAATAAAGTCACTGGTGCATGTGTGTGTGTGAGAGAGAGCGAGAGAGACAGAGAGAGAGAAACAGAGCTAGAAAAAGGGAGTTGGAGGGGAAAGAATTACGGGTTATTAAATAGCAAATGTTTTTTTAAAAACTGTTTTCTTTCCAACTGATTTAGTGAATGCTATAATTGTGATTAAAGTAGAAAACAACAACAAAAAAGGAAATCAGAATTAGTTTCCAAAGTGTTTTGTTTCCAATCTGGGCAACACTGAAACAGCAGACTATTAATACAACTTAACATTGAACAATGCTCCTTTATGAGAATCTCAAATATCCTCACAAACAAGTGTGGCTGTCTTCATTAGGTAGGAAGCAAAACACTGAGTGAATAATTCAGTATGTGGTTTATGTGCAGGTGAGTCAGGACTGGGTCCTTGTCTTGATTTTAAAAATAAAGTTAGATCAACCCAGAGCCTCATCGGGTACTCGTCCTGGTCTCTTCGCAGGAGGGTGGGCAGGGCAAGTCTGGTACAGGGTTGAAGGAAGGGTAGAGAGAATTCACCCCAAATCTCAGTGCAACAAGGGGAGGGTAGCCAAAGAGGATGCCTCACCTCACACTGTTAAACTGTCAGGTCTCACTTCTGAAGATTACTCTGCTCTACTTGTTCTGATTTTAGAGAAGAAGGAACCTTGGGGGAATACGCTTTACAGGCTTATCAAGAGGTACCATGGACACAATTAACGAAGAGCAGTGTTCCATTCTCCCTGTGTAGCAGAATATCCCAAAGCCTGGGGACAGTGGCTCTCGAGGAGGCACAGTGTTACAACTTGCAGGCTCGGGCTCCTTAACGATTGCTGTCCCCCAAGCTTTGGAACACCCCATTCTGTCTCTCCCAGTTGGGCATGTATGGCCACAGTTGCCTGGAAGGTGGAATGTTAAGTGTTCCTTAAAAGGTCACCAAACAGCAGAAACAGGTGCTAAGCCCCTCACTTGCCCAGCAGCCTGCAGGTTCCACAGCAGTGCCCCTGAAGGATGGCCATGTCCTCATCTCTGAGCGTGTCATTAAATTATTAATCTCGACTACAATTACTACAGCTAATAAAGTGCGGGTGCCGAGCACAACAGCAGCAGTAATTGTGTGGCAGAATGATTAAACAGCAGGCTGCAACAATTATTCCCATCCATCTTCAGAGATGGAGGCGAAGCTCTAACAATCAAATCAATCAATTAGTGAAGAAGAGCGCTGAGAGGGGGAAAAAATCAATGAAAAACAAGTTTTCACAACAAAGCAATAAATCAATCTCAAGTAATTGTGCTGCATCATTGTACCCCAAACCGTGGGATGATACCGTTATTGCAATTAAATATCAAAGCAGTGGTATTTAATTACTCCAGCTAGAGCTGGAGGGTGATCTGATTTTTGTCAGGCTTTGTAGCATCTAAGTAAATACCTAGGACTCAAATTTATATTTTGAAGAGTAATGCCATAGCAGAATATCTCTCTTGTCATTAAATCCTAGGTCCTATCACTTTCCTCTGCCAAAGACCCAAACAACCATGGAGAATGGTTTTTATGGCCACCCTAGAAAAAACTCAGAGCAGTCCCTGAGCGGTTCTCTGTTTAGTATTTTACAGTTTCCAAAGTACTTTTCCCAGCATGTGAAGTTTTCTTCCTCAACAAGGTTCAAGTGAGGTGGCAGGGAATAGATATTTGTAATCAATCTATTTTATAGTGAGACCTACTGAGGCTTAGAGATGTGACTTTCCCAGGATCATGTGGTGCGTGAAACAAGCAGAGATCGGGTCCTGTGTCTCCTTCAATCACTCTACGTCGCCAGGGTAACCGCACTACTGAAGTTCTGGGCGAAGGCCCTGAAGTCTGCTTTCCCCCAGGTAGCTGCAAGAGACTGAGGGGAGATTGGATGTGAGTGCAGGTCTGTGAGGTTCCCTTTGATAATGTTCTTCAAACCACTTGGGGCTGCTCTAGATGGGACTGGCGCCTCCAGGGTCCAATCGGCTGCAGGCTTCTGCTTCTCAGACTGCCCTAGAAGTGATCTGACAGCATCTCTGAGTTGTTTCCGTTGTGTTGTTCATTAACAACATCTGCACACACCACTGACAGAGCACTTAGAGTGTGCCAGGCACGATCTTCAGTGTATTACATAAATCACCTCACACCACTTCCTCCAAACTACACCCACTAGTGGGTACTAACCTTCCCTTTCTACAGATTTTGAAAAACTCAAGCTCAGAAAAGTTACTTTGTACAAAGTCACAGAGCAATTAAGGGGTGGAACCCAGCTCCGCACTCAGATTTCTGACTCTGCTCTAACCTTTTTCTAAGCTGCCAACATCTTTGTTGTGAACTGTATAATTCATTCAATGTAATCTAAACAACATTAACATTCCCCATTGGTCTCACCTTCCAAACATCCCAAAGGACTATTCATTTTGATCTCATTTTTCAAAAGCATTTAAAATTATTGAGTACAAAAAGATGAATTAAAATTTCTCTCAGGTAGTTTAGAAAGTTAACACACAGTTTTAAAAATTGAAGTGATTAAATGATGGAAGCAAGGTGATATGTTATGGGTCCCCAGGACCACTGCCAAGTCCAGTAATTTGCTAGGACTCAAAGGACTCCGAATAGTTGTATTTGCAGCTATGATTTATTACAGGAAAAGGATCAAAACAAAAATTAGAGAAGAGAAGAGGTACTAGGGTGAAGCTCGGAGAAGACCAGGTGTCAGCTTCTAAGAATCTCTCCAAGTGGAGTGTTATACATCCCCCAGCAACAGATTGTGGCGACAGGTGAAATGCGACCTTTTGGGGAAGCTCATCAGAGACTCAGTGCCAAAGTTTTTTTTTTTATCAGGGGCTGGTCTCATAGGCAGCCTCTACTGAGCATGTACCAAAATTCTGGACTCCCAAAAGGTATATGAGCAGTCACTATAAATCACATCATTTCCACGGTTTAGGCATAATAAGACTTTTTATATAAAAAAATATGAAAAGCTTCCAAAATCTAAGTTCCCAGGTTCTAGCCAAGGGCCAACCTTGTAAGTAGGCCTTTTCCAGGACAGCAGTCTCAGGCCTGCTATGCTAACTCTTCTCTGCACAGGTTAGGTTGGTCATGTCTTTTCATTGTATTTATTTCCTCTCCATTCTTCTTTCCCTCCTTCTCTTCATAGAACAGGAAATCAAGACTCCTGTGACCCATTTTGGTAAGGCCGTAAGGATGGTCAGTCATGCATTTCCATTTGCATCTCCTGGTTAACTCACTGGCTTTCTCACAACTGTCCGGTCATCCTCCATTCCAAGAACCAAGCTCTCTGGGGTCGTAACCTCACAGTGTCTTTCACAGTGGTGGCCTCTAGGCCTCGGGCAATCCTGTTTTGGAGCTTCTCACCAGGTATCTGTGTGGGAAGGAGAACTATTCTGTATCTGCCTTTGACAGCTCATAGCACAGCACAGCTTGCTCCCAGGCCTTTGCACGGCTCGCGGAGGGAATCCAGATGCACACTTTCTCTTGCGAAACGACCAGGACCTCACAAGGCCCTACACAGGAGCCCCGGGCAGCCGCTCTGAATTAGCTGTTTAAAACACGTTCAAAGAAGGCAAGAAACGTAGCCTCCAGTGCAGAGCCGATGATATGAAGGGAACACACAGACTAGAAGGCAAGGAAGAACCAGGAAGCAGTTTAAAAAAAGAGAGAGAAAGAGAGAGCCCACAGACAGGTTCAGTTTAGTGACCTCCGGTCACAGGAGAGTGCGCTGAAATGGTGATAAAACCCAAAAGTCATGAGAGAGACAGGGTGAGGGGAGATACCTTATGGCAAACTGTACTTTGTGGAGGCAATAAAAAAAAAAAATCTAACATTACTTCACCACTCTGCCTCTATTAAATATTTCACAGGTCCGACCAGTCTGATTATTGCGTGGGAGGAATGAATGATAATTGAAGGTGATATCTACATATACATCTGTTATCACCACCACCACCCCACACAGATATTAATGAATTATTAACCAGTTGCTTGGATTGAACATTTTTATCTTTAATCCAATTTGCTTTGTGTGTATTCTATGGGTACAGAAAAACAAATCACAGGCTGTTATGGTTTTCATGAGAAAGATTTGCTAATTAATCCATGAAAAACAAATCCTTACCTTCAACACTGCACCCTCACTCTCTCTCCTTTCCACCTCGGACCTCACTCCTACCCTGCTCATTCCTCCTTCCCCTTCTCTCTCTCTCTCTCTCTCTTTTTTTTTTTTTTTTTGCATTTATCTTCAGATAGAGTGGGAGGGAGAGAAGGAAGAAGAGAGAGAGAGAAACAGCGATGTGACAGAGACACATCAAGTGGTTGCCACCCACATGACCCCAACCAGAGCCAGGGACAAACTGCAACCGAGGTACATGCCCTTAGTGGGAACCGAACCCAGGTCTCTCTGGTCCATGGGCCAACGCTCTAACCGCTGAGCCAAACCAGCCAGGGCTTCCTTTCCCTTAAGTCCCAAGCACCTACAGAACCTGGAGACTTCTGCTTCCTCCTCTTCTCCAACCACGTTCTGTGTCCCTAAGTCCTGAAATGAATGACATATATTCATTAGCTTCTGTAGCTCATGTCCTTGTTGGAAACATTCTGTTTGAAACAAGGCTCGGAGCCTCCATGAAATCAGGGCAGTCTCACCTATCTTGGATGATTGTCTTTGACATACCATCTTTTGAAAACATGAGAAGTTTTTTTTTTTTGTAATTGAAAATGGGTGTTTTCTATATACAATATCATGTCATCTGCAAATAATGACAGTTTCACTTCCTCCTTTCCAATTTGGATCCTTTTTATTTTTTCTTCATGTCTAATTGCTATGGCTAAGACTTCCAGTACTATGTTAAATAAGAGTGGTGAAAGTGGGCATTCCTGTCTTGTTCCTGTTCTTAAGAGAAATGCTTTGAGTTTTTGTCCATTGAGTATGATGTTGGCTGTAGGTTTTCATATATGGCCTTTATTATGTCGAGATATGATCCCTCTATTCCCACATTTCTGAGCGTTTTATCAGAAATGGGTGCTGGATTTTGTCGAATGCTTTTTCAGCATCTATTGATATGATCAAATGATTTTTATATTTCATTTTGTTTATGTGATGTATCACATTTATTGATTTGTGAATATTGTACCAGAAGCTTCTGCACAGCAAAAGAAACAAGCATCAAAATGGAAAGGGAACCCACTATATGGGAGAGCATAATTGCCAACGATACATCAAATAAGGGGTTAATTTCCAAAATATATAGAGTGCTCATACATCTCAACAAAAGGAAGACAAAGAACCCAATTAAAAAATGGGCAGAGGACCTAAATAGACACCTCTCCAAACAGGACATACAAGTGGCCAAGAGACATATGAAAAAATTCTCAACGTCACTAATCATCAGAGAGATACAAATTAAAATGACTATGAGGTATCACCTCACACCTGCCAGAATGGCTTCCATCAACAAATCATCAAACAACAAGTGCTGGCGAGGGTGTGGAGAAAAGGGGACTCTAGTACACTGCTGGTGGGAATGCAGACTGGTGCAGCCACTATGGAAAACAATATGGTGTTTCCTCAAAACATTAAAAATTGAACTGCTGCCCAGCTGGTGTGGTTCAGTGGTTGAGCATTGACCCATGCACCAAGAGGTCACTGGTTTGATTCCTGGTCAGGGCACATGCCCAGTTTGCCAGCTGATCCTTAGTGGGGGCATGCAGGAGGCAGCCAATCGATGTTCTCTCTCATCGATGTTTCTGTCTCTCTCTCTCTCCGTCTCCCTTCCTCTCTCTCTGAAATCAATAAAAAGAAAAAAATATATATATATAAAAAAAATTGAGCCCTGGCCGGTTTGACTCAGTGGTTAGAGCGACAGCCCATGGACCAGGGAGTCCTGGGTTTGGTTCCCTCTAAGGAAACCTCAGTTGCAGTTTGTCCCTGGCCCCAGTTGGGGTCATGTGGATGGCAACCTGTAGATGTGTCTCTCTCACATCAATGTTTCTCTCTCTCTCTTCCTCCCTCTCTCCCTCCCACTCTATCTGAAGATGAATGCAAAAATGTCCTTGGGTGAGAATAAAAAATAAATAAAATTGAACTGCCATTTGACCCAGTGAGTCCACTTCTAGGAATATATCTTAAGAAGCCTGAAACACCAATCAGAAAGAATATATGTACCCCTATGTTCATAGTAGCACTATTTGTAATTGCTAAGATCTGGAAATAGCCCAAGTGTCCATCAATAGATGAGTGGATTAAAAAACTGTGGTACATATACACAATGGAATACTATGCAGCTGTAAGAAAGAAAGATCTCTTACCCTTTGAGACAACATGGAGATATCTGGAGAGTATTATGCTAAGCAAAATAAGCTAATCAGAGAAAGACAAATATCACATGATCTCACTTATTTGTGGAATATAATGAAAAAAATAAGCTGATGAACAAAATAGATCCAGAGACATAGAAGTAGGGTACAGACTGACAAACATCAGAGGAGGGGGGCAGGAGGGAGGGAAGAGATAAACCAAAGAACTTATATGCATGTATGTGTAACCAATGGACATAGACAACAATGCCTTGGGGGGGGGTGGGATCGGGAGGAGGATATCAATGGGGAAAAAAGGAAAAACATCTGTAACAAAAATAAAGTAATTAATAATAAAAAAGAAAGAAAGAAAAGAAAACTAGTGTTGTAATGAGAAAATAACTATGCAAAACCATGTTTAAAGATTTGCCTGTTGTGTCACGCTGAAGTAGCATTCAGAGAAAAAAGGCCAGGAGCCAAGAAGGGGTACGGAGGCAGCTGAACTAGTCCAAGGGGACAGAGAGGAGTCTGTAGAAATGAGATGCCCAGTAACCACCATCCAGTGGGAAACTTGAAGGGGACTCTAGCCAGTGGCTCCACAAAGCAGGCAGCCTTCCTCCTGCTCTTTGGCAGTGAGCTTCCTGGACTGCAATGCTTCCTTTTTAGTGCAGTTTTAAGGAAGGGAGATAGAAATGAAGAAGGGAAGAGCCAGTGTTTAGATGTCTATACACAAAGGGAAATGGAGCTGTCTCATTCTGATAAGGAAGCCGCTAAATGAAGACAGCTGCAGCGTCTTTTTAAACTCAGAGACAGGGCTAGCCCAGAAGGGGCTGAAGCAAGCCAGTTAGGTGGGAAAGGCAGTGCCAGCTGAGGACAGGCATGCTGCACCCTCCCCCTGCGCAGCTGCGCTGTTCCTCAGCGTTTCTGAGGCTAAGGAAAGAGGAATCACTTTGTATCTCAGGATCAGGTAACAAGGGACAAAAACTAGTAATTCCATCAACTCTGCGTGTAAGTACTAGGGCCTTCTCATAGAGTATCTGTTTACTAAATTTTGAAGATTTACATAATTCATAAATACTATGAAATAGAAAAATTTAAAGTGCTGGTGTATTTATTTATATTTCCGATTAGAACTGACAAAAGTCTAAGCCTAGCTGATTATCAGAGTCACTGGGGAGTTTTAACAAATTGAGATTCCTGGGCTCAGCTCTAGCGATTCTTATATAGTAGATCTCAGATCTCTGTGTTTTTAGAAATCCAAACTTCTGACTTTGGTGTTAAATCAGGTTTGGAAATCTCAGACCTGAATATCACTACTAGTAACCCAAATTACCAGAATTTCAGGTATAGTTTATAACAGCGTTTCTCAAATTCATATATATATATATATATATATATATATATATATATATATATATCACCCAGGGATCTTGTTATCACTGGGGCAGAGAAAGAGATTCTGTATTTCTAACAAGGTTTCAGGGGAGGCTGGTACTGCTGATCTGTAAATACACTTTGGGGCAGCTACACTAGACTAACCCCCAAAATCTCAGTGTCGGGACACACTAGATGTTTACTTCTCACTCATGGAAAGCCCAGTGTGAATTGGATGGCCTCCTCTACCTCATAGCCATGTCACTTAGAACGTTTGGCCTCCAAAGTTTCCAAAACAAGAGATGAATGGAATAAAAGTGGCACCGTGGCTTTTATTATTATTATTTTTACTTTTTTTTTTCCTTTATTGATTTTAGAGAGGAAGTGAGAGGGAGAGATAGAAACATCACTGAGAGAGAACATGGAATGGCCGCCTCCTGCATGCCCCCCACTGGGGATCAGGCCCACAACCTGGGCATGTGTCCTGAATGGGAATCGAACTGGCGACCTCTTGGTGTATTGGTCGATGCTCAACCACTGAGCCACACCGGCCGGACTTCACCTTGGCTTTTAAATGTCTCAATTTGGAAACGACACGTGACATATGCCCGGTATATGGCCCCAGTTTAATTGCAAGGGAGTCTGGGAAATGCAGAGGAGCACATGCAAATTGGTGAGCATCAATGGCCTCTGCACAATGATCTGATGTTAAACTGCAATAAACTAACAAATTTCAATATCTCTCAGCCAGATCTTTGGTTTTTATCTTTATTTGTTAGTTTTGTCTTAATCTAAACTATACTATTCAACCAAATAAAGTCATACCTCTTTGATTCACTTGGCTCCATAGAGTGATTTTCCTGTTAAAGATCCAAAGCCCAGGAAATGCCATGATAATATGTTCCATTATTACATTGTACATAAAATTATATTGCGTTTAATTATAACATCTGCATTCAGTGACATATTTTTATGTAAAATGAAAAGTACTAAAACAGCACATTTCCAGTAAGTGTGTCATGGGATAACTGTGGGCTTATTAAAAGGCCTGTAAGACTTCGGTCAAGATGGCGGCATAGGTAAACGTGGTATCGCCTCCTCCCACAACCACATCAAAAGCACCACTAAACTACAGAATGACCATCCTTCAGAACCACCTGAAATCTAGCTGAATGGAACTCCTACAATTACGAAATTAAAGAAGAAGCCACATCGAGACTGGTAGGAGGGACGGAGGTGTGGATGGGCTGGTCCCACACCCACACATCGTGGATAAAAATCAGGAGGACAGTCCAGTGGTGTGGCTCAGTGGTTGAGCTTTGTTCCATGCACCAACAGGTCACCGGTTTGATTCCCAGCCAGGACACATGCCTAGGTTGTGGGCCCGATCTCCAGTGGGAGGCATGCAGGAGATGGCCAATCAATGTTTTCTATCATTGATGTTTCTATCTCTCTCTCCCTTTCACTTCCTCTCTCTCTAAAATCAATAAAGAAAAAAAAATTAAAAACTAATCAGGAGGACACCTTGACTGTGAAGGTCCTCCCTGAGGAGTGAGGGGTCCCCATCCCACACCAGGCACCCTAGCTCAGGGTTCCAGTGCTAGGAAGAGAAGTCCCCATGACTTCTGGTTGTAAAAACCAGAGGGAACTGTGGCTGAGGCTGCTGGAGCCCAGGCAGTTCCTCTAAAAGGGGCTGCTCATGGACTTAACTCGGACTCAAACCCTCCAGGCTCCAGCATGGGGGAGGTAGCTTGAAAGGCACCAGAGACATACAGGAAGAACTGAGTTGTTTGGCATAGGGGCAAGAGCTGTAGGGGCAGCTTTCTCCTGGACAGAGTTGCTGTCAGAGGTCCTTGACTCCAGCAACCTGGCTCACACTGTTTGCCCTGCCCTGGTGATTCCATGAGACCCTGCCCCACCCAACTTTTGGGCCCACCCAAGCTGTTTCTGGATAGCTTTACCATAGGATTGGCCTGGCTTGGATCCTGCTTTAGATTTTCCTAAATTCTCTCAAACAAGCAGCATCTGGTCAGCAAGCCCCACACCTCTCGTTAAGTGACCCCAGGCCTGGCACTAGAAGCAGCCATCGGCAGATAACTTTGTAGCTTATGCCGGGTGGCCCCGGATAGAACACAGGCAGAGGCTAACCTTGCCCCAGAGCCAGCACACCCAGTGGACAGCTTCAGACCACATCGAAACACCACCACCCAATCACCTCCATAAGTGACACACTCAATAAGTAGACTTAGTGGGTACCAGAGCCCTGATGAAGTAAGTCTTGCTCTGTGTGGGCCCCTACACCACTGATCCTCCAAGGGAGTCAGAGGCCAGTGGTCAGTGGGCACAGCCAGTCCTTGCAGCTGATCAGCCTCAGTAAATTCCTCCCATTGATGTGCCAACAGCAATCAAGACTCAGTTACAACAGAAGGGTGTACAGTCCACACTAGGGATGCACCTCGAGGGCCCAGCTGGAGTGATCAGGGAGACTATGCCACTGGAACCTACAGGACACCTAAAACAATAGGCCACCCTATGAAGCCTAGGAGACATAGCAGCTCTACCTAAAACATAGAAACAAACACAGGAAAGCAACCAAAATGAGGAGACAAAGAAACATGTCCCAAATGAAAAAAAAAAAAAAAAAATTCTAGGAAAAGAACTAAACAAAATGGAGATAAGCAATCAATCAGATGCAGAGTTCAAAACACTGCTTATAAGGATGCTCAAGGAACTTAGCAAGAACTTCAAAGAACTTCAGGAGAGCTCCAAGGAACTTAGTGAGAACATCAACAACATAAAAAGGACCAGTCAGAAATGAAGGATGCACTCACTAACTGAAATAAAGAATAATTTACAGAGAATCAATAGTAGAGTAGGTAAAACCAAGAAGCAAACCATCAATTTGGAATATAAGGATGCAAAAAACATCCAATCAGAACAGCAAAAAGAAAAAAGAATCCAAAAAAATGAGGACAGTGTAAGGAGCCTCTGGGACAACTTCAGACGTACCAACATTCGCATCATGGGGTGCCAGAGGAGAAGAGAGAGAACAAGAAATTGATGACCTATTTGAAAAAATTATGACAGAAAACTTCCCTAACTTGGTGAAGGAAACAGACATACAAGTCCAGGAAGCACAGAGAGTCCCATACAAGATGAACCCAAAGAGGACCACACCAAGACACATCATTATTAAAATGCCAAAGGTTAAATACAAAGAGAAAATCTTAACAGCAGCAAGAGAAAAGCAGTTCATTACCTACAAAGGAGCTCCCGTAAGACTGTCAGCTGATTTCTCAAAAGAAACTTTGCAAGCCAGAAAGAAGTGGCAAGAGTTATTCAAAGTGATGACAAGCAACGACCTACAACCAAGATTACTCTATCCTGCAAAGCTATCATTTGAATCGATGGCCATATAAAGAGTTTCCCAGACAAGAAAAAGCTAAAGGAGTTCATCACCACCAAACCTGTATTATATGAAATGTTGAAGAGCCTTCTTGAAGGAGAAGAACAAAAATATGAACAATAAAATGGCAATTAATACATATCTATCAACAGTTGAATCTATAAACAAAATGAGCAAGCAGAACAGAAAAGACTCATAGATACAGAGAACTTTTTATTGCTTGCCAGATGGGAGGGGGTTGGGGGAATGGTAAAAAAGATTAAGGAAGTAAGAAATACAAATTGGTTGTTAGACTGATGAACCTTAAAGGGAAGGGGGGAGGGAGGGTGGGAAGAGATAAACCAAAGAACTTCTATTCATATATGCATAACCAATGGACACAGACAATAATGTGGGGAAGCCAGGAGGGGGGCGGGATTGAGGAGAAGGGGGTCAATGGGGGAAAAAAAGGGACATCTGTAATACATTCAACAATAAAGATAAGTTAAAAAAAAAAAACACAAAAAGCCTTGTATATACAGACAGACAGAAAGCAGGTAAGTGGCATTATCAGATTAACCTGATTCTGCTCAACTACTCTGTCCAGCCTGGATCCCTCCACTACCTGGAATATTCACCTGTTTCCATCCTCTTTTGACAACCAATACTTGAGATGTCCTTTGTAGCTTTCTGGCCATTGGTAAGTAGCTTAACTTTGTTGAGTCTCGGTATCTTCATGTGTAAAGTGGGAATTTAAAAAACTAGGTCTCATAGGGTTGTTGTAATAATGAAATAGTCATTCAATAAATATTCTCCTCTTAGAAACATATTATGAAGAAAATTAAAAGTAGAAGAAAGGTAGAAGTGAGTGTATTTTGGGGTCCTGCTCTGAATTTTATCAAGCCTTGGTTTCACAAGTTGATGTTCATAAGTACGAATATTATAATTGTAGGAAATGTTGAGACTGCTGTGAAATCTTTTTTTAATGATGAGTCAATAAGAAGTTATTTACTTTCTAAAAGTATAGAAACACATACAAAAAGGAACTAACTCTTGGCTAGAATTAAGAGATTTCACTCATATGTGGAATCTAATGAACAAAATAAACTAACAAACCAAATAGAAACAGACTCATAGAGAACAGACTGACAGCTCTCGAGGGGAGGAGGATTGGAGGGCTGGGTGAAAAAGGTAAAAGGATTAAGCAAAAAAATAAAAACAAAAACAAACTCTTAGACACAGACAACAGTACGGTAATTAGCAGAGAGAAAGAGAGGTAGGGGGAGGTAGAAGAGGGTAAAAAGGGGATAAATGTGTGGAAGGAGACTTGACTTGGGGAGGTAAACACACAATCCAATCAACAGATGATGTATCATACAATTGTACACCTGAAACTCCTATAACTTTATTAACCAATGTCGACCCAGTAAATTTAATTTAAAAAAGAAATAATGTTGTATCAAACATCTGTTGTGAAATCTTCAACCTGGAGATTTATGGAGCTGGGAGATCCTCACTGGTAAGGGAAAGATGAGTTCTAATGGAACAGACAATCTCTCAGTGACCCTTCTGTAGTGTAGTGTATATTAAATACAGAATTTTGATCACGTGTTCTCATTGTTTTCTGCAAAGCATGAGATTATTATTATTTTTTTTATCCTCACCCGAGGACATCTTTGCATTTATCTTCAGATGAGGGGGAGGGAGAGAGGAAGGAAGAGAGAGAGAGAAACATCGATGTGAGAGAGACACATTGATTGGTTGCCACCCGCACAACCCCAACTGGGCCAGGGATGAACTGCAACCGAGGTACGACGTCCCCTTAGCGGGAACCAAACTCGGGACTCCCTGGTCTGCGAGCCAACGTTCTAACCACTGAGCCAAACCGGCCAGGGCATGAGATTATTTTAACACAAGCATAGTTCCTCTTCTTGTTTTGTTCTCCAAAGCTTGTGATAACAGCTCTGCAGGAAGTTGATTCTCAATATATATTTATTGATTATAATAAACTATGTGATTTTTGAATGAACATTCTACCTGATTTCTCTGTGACAGAATTTTTAACTTTTGGGAGGTTATAGAACACTTTGAGAATTCTTTAAAATTATAAACCCCGTCTTCCCCAGAAAAATTCACACATTATGTGTACATGTAAATTTTTGTATACATCTTTAGGAGGTTCACAAACCTACAAAGCCATGTATGGATTCCCTGCCACATAGTAATAACTACATGCTAACTTCCTAAAATGTAGCAATAAATGCTATTACATGCAAAACAAAGCAAGTCATCCCACAAATGCACATGGATGACTAGAAAGACCAGGGAAATCTCATGATAATAGCCTACCTCTTACACTTTTCAAGAACTTCTGGCCCCTGACACACTTTCCCTAAGGGGACAGATTTGCTGTTTTCATTATCTCTTCTGTGAAGTCTTCCTTCCTTGATGCTACTGAATAAAGTCTCATCTTTCCTCCATTGTGTGTCTCCTACAAGAGAGTCAGCATCATGGGGCAATGGCTTATCCATGTCTACGTCATCAGCATGTAGCGCAGTAGATGCTACGTAGTGAGTATTGAGTAAATACTTAACTATGCTGAAGTGCGAGTCACATTGATCAAGGTTCTTTCTTTCTTTCTTCTTTTATTTTCTGTATTGCATGTAGTTCCATAGTCCATCAGAAGCAGAATAAGTAGAACATTCCTAACACATCACCTCATCAGCCCCTTTCCTTCCAGATCATGCCTGACTCGGCATGACACAAATATTAATCAAATTAAACTAAATTTTATTTAATATACTTATCACAGTTCCTCTGACAAAGCAGCTATTAATAAGGTATTCTGAAACAAACAAAAAAAGAATTATTTAAATTTGTATTAAAATTGGAGTGAGCAGAAAGAAGTGAGAAGCCTCATACAGAGTCAAACTCAGTTATGCCCAATCAAACCCACTTGTGGATGAGGTTTCCATTTCTATCAAAAGCTTGGAACAAAGTCATGTTTGGCACGGGGTGCCTTTGGCATGGGAGTGCCACGATTAGTCTCAGGAGGAGAAAAGTCAGGAATCAGAAAGGAAAGCATTGGATTTGGAGTCAAATGATCAGTGAGACATACAAGGCACCACTTAAATTTGCATTTCACGTTCACAGCAAATACATTTTTAGTTGAAGTATGCTCCAAATATTGCCTGGAACATATTTATACAAAAAACACCTAAAATTAAAATTTAACTGGGCATCCACTATTTTTATTTACATCATCTGGCATCTCTAATTTGGCAGCAAGTATCTCACAGCAAAAAAAAAAAAAGGAAATCCATGCAGCATCACTATCTTCAGTCCGTTGCTACAAGAAACAGTTTTTAACAACTTCAATTTGCATTTTTATTTACCATGTTCCAAAGACATTACTTTTACTTCTAAGTAATTGGGTCCTTCTGATGGCAACCTGTAACTCCCCAAATCTTTTACATTTGTGGTAATGGCATTCCCAGGGAGTCTAAGCTTCTCATCGGCTCTGTTTTTCTCTTTTTTATCCTAATGGGTGGTTTACGAGGAGTGGCTGGTGCCATGTATTCTTGGCTGTTACTTTGGAGCTTGCCTCCCTGCTGGCATGTGCTGTGAGAGGAGACCAGCTGTCACCCTGCAGTGTCAGGTTGAGGGGCTATCCCTTTCAGGAAGAGTAGACGGTCCCCTCCCTGAAAGGAGACAGGCCCCCAGAGGTCAGCAAAGGCAGACACCTGTTGAGTTTTGATAGTGTTCTGAAGTGAAGTCAAAAGGCCTTGCCTTGCTATTTATATAGGGACAGGACAAAAGGTCCTTAAAATCTTGAGACAGCTGATCAAGCCAGAGCACAGGCACATCTTGGCGAAAGAGCACAGATGTGGCTTCTGATGAGCTATGTATAGGATCAACCTGGGAGTTCTCCTCAAAATGACGGATGCAGAGCATCGACACGTGTCAACTCTCCAGGGGTCATTGCATGGACTTCTCTCTGGTGTTTGGTTTCCATATGAACCAACTATTATGGGTTTACTTTGCTCTAGTGTATTGGACACTGTGACATTTTAGTGGTATCTCATTCTAAATTTGAATCTTATTGCTAGACTATTCATCTCTTTCCCTAACAGTGGTGGTGGTCTTAGTGGTGTTTTGAGAAAACAAACAAAGGTCTAAAAGCACATGAGGATCCAGTGACCAAAATTATAATATTTTAGTAAACTATTTGTGATGTTGTTTAATCTAATTTTTTGTTAATACTTGCTTGTCTGTTCCAAATATGATTAAAACCATCTTGAGACCAATATAACTTGTAGGTGGCCTAGGGAAATTTTTAGGTTTGAAAATAACTAGGACCTTCCCATTGTTGAGACTCCTCAGGACACAAAGTCAGGGTCACATCTGCTTCAAAGCAGAATCTGGTACCAGTATGATCAAGGTTTCCTCCTGTTTGAGCCTCACTGAAAGATGAATTGTACTCAATGTCTTCAACACATGTGGAAGAGCAACTGGTATCATTCACTACTGGAGGATCACATCATGGCCCTTTTCAACCTTATTTCCCACTGGTCCCAGCTGATATTACTACATGCCTTTGCATCATATTCCTTATTGCTGTCACTACTTAGAAATCATACCCACCAACACCGTGAACATTTTCCCAAACCTCTTTACTAGACAAACTCTTTTTCTCAAGACTCAACTCAAATATCACTTCTTTTTAATGTACTCATCGGTCTTGAGTCTAGGCTATAGTAGCCCTGACCATGAGATGGGCTGATCTTCAGGGACAGGTATTGCGTTAGTCAAGGTAGCCTGAGGCAGTATAGGTGGGTAGAGAACCAAAAAAGCTAAGAGAAGCCCGAAGTAATTTAAAGTTGGGATAGGAGAGTTAATGCCACCATGTCAAACAGCAAAGGAAGAACAGATTAAGTTGTAAGATTGATAGCTAAGAGCAGATGGAATGAGTTTTGAGGGGTGACTGATTCATGTCTAATATGACTCAGTGCTGGGATGTCCTTTTGTATGTGGTATATGGTATAGAGCCAACAGGAGATGGCAAAGTCCTCCTAGACCAATCATAATTTGTTGTTTCACATGTTGATTCTGTTTCCCCTCTGATGTCATCTTCTAAATCCAGAACCCTTTTTATCCCCTATATTGTCACTATATCTCCCATAATGCAGGACATGTAGTAGGCAGTCAATGAGTGTTTGTTAACTGATTTACTGTCAATAGATGTGCAACTTTTTCAAGGGGGCAGTGTAGGTTTCTGATTCATCCTCTAGGCAAAGTTTTACTTTTTACCTGTGTCATCAGGCAATGGTGATGACTGACTCCCAAGGATTATATGTCCATGGGAATGTTGGGAATCATTTTATAGACTGTCATTATGCCTTCTGCTCCAAGGGACAGAAATATGCTTTGTCATAAAAAATGTGGAATCTAATTTACCTCTTTTCCTTCCTCAGGTTAGACTGATGTACATGAGAAGCCAATTCCAAGGAAGTTTGAGACACAAACTAAATAGAACTGTGTTTCCTGTTTTAACATCTGCAATAGGATGAAACCAAGTTCACTTAAATATTGAAGGGGTTGTTGATAGGGTAAATATGTATGAAATTAATGTTTAGCACTAAGACATAGGAAGTTGAAAATTAAGAGAACAAATTCTATAGCTTTGTTCTGGTGGGAGAAAGAAGGAGAATGAGTTATAAGCTATGAGAAACTCATGATGTTTTATTACCTCCATGAGCCATCCTTTACCTCCTTCCATGAATTTTCTTTAATTTACCACTGGTTTCCCAAAGGCCAAAGACAGAAAAATTCCAATTTAGTGAAATGAGGATTGCTCTTGATTTTCTGGACCTCAAGTTCTCGCTACTTGAAGTGTGTTCCTAAGGCCAGCAGCATCGGCATCACCTGGGAGCTTGTTAAAGATGCAAAATCTCAGGTCTCACCCCAGGCCTACTGAATAAGCATCTGTGTTTTAACAAGATCCTCAGGCAATTTATATGCACTTATTAAATTTTGAGAAGCTTTGACTTAGGGTAAGCAACACTTGGAGCATCAGCTTTCAAGAGAATGAACACTAATTTACAATAGCCAAGATATGGAAAAAACCCAAGTGTCTGTCAAAAGATGAGTGGATAAAGAAAAATGTGATATGTAAATACAATGAAATATTCAGTTTGAAAAAAGAAGACAATCCTGACATTTGTGACAACATGAATGAACCTGGTGGACTTTATGCTAAGTGAAATAAGCTAGTCCCAGAAGGACAAATACTACATGATTTCACTTATATGAGATATCTAAAATAGTCATACTCACAGAAACGGACTACAACAGTGCTTGCCAGGGCATGGGAGTGGGGGAAATGGAAATTGTTGCTCAATGAATATAAAATTTCAGTTATGCTAAGTGAATAAGTTCTAGAAATCTGCTGTGCAACATAGTGCTTATAGTTAACAATATGGCATTATGCACTTCAAAAATTGTTAAGAGGGTAAATCTCATTTGTGTTCCTAACACACACAAACAATGACAACAACAACAAAGTGACTAAGGAAACTTTGGGAGATGTTCGGTATGTCAATTATCTTGATTTTGGTAATGGTATCATGGGTGTTTATATACGTCCAACACATCAAAGTGTACACATTAAATATGTGCAGTTCTTTGTATTTCAATTATACCTCAATAAAGCTGTTAAACAAGAGAGAGAACCCACACTAAGAAAATTTCAAATTATTCAAGAGAATAATTTCCCCATTCACTGGTGTTCCCACATGAGTTCTGGCTTGAACACTCTATCATTATGTTATCATCATAATTAGCTAGTTAATATTAATAAAAGAAAAGAAAGCAAAAAGAAGTCAGACATAAGCACGGTCACCTTCAGGAAGTCAGACATAAGCATGGTCACCTTCGAAGCTTCACCAGGAAGCTACAGCTTCACACCCCAGGGAATCACAGCCTTTGTCCTCCAAGGGGATTAACACCTCTCCCTTCCCCCATCCAGTATTGGATTGTTGATGGGAGAAGGGGGAGATAGACATGTGCACAGTAGAAGTTAGAGCGGTGCAGGGGAGGTGCTTGCTTGTCAGTCTCACCTAGGGAACAATGGATTGGCTAGGGGGTGGACCCCATTGAAAGCATGTGAAATCTTGGAAGGTTGATTGGTTGGTTTGAAGAAGCTCCTGGCTAAAAAAATCCCCAGACAAAGAGTTCCCTCAAGCTTGTTCTCTCTTGCTCTGAGACCTGTACTGGCCTGGGTGTTTGCCTGTTCTCTCTCCATAGCCATGTGGCCCTAAGCAGCCATATGGCCAATGGCCATATGGAGCACACAGACAATGGTCTGCATCTGGGAACACAAGCTACACTCACCAGATGCTGGAGTGGACTGTACTTTAATATAGAGCAGAAACTATGAGCAGTGGCCTTTATTCTGGCCCTGCTGAAGATAAGATTGGACTTCTCCCATGGTGAGATGGACAGAGATGAGAACTTGGAGGGGAACCTCCTTAATTTCACATCATTAATAAAGCTTTCCAGAAAACCCCATCCTCCCATGGGAACCTCAGGGAATTATTTTTCTCACAGCACCCCAAGAACTCCACTTCCACTGATAACAATTATGCTCATACCAACAAGGTTCCCATCCACCAGCCTTTGTACAGTTCCTAGAATCACAGAGATGATCGATCAGTTGCCTATTTACTTTTCCATTGCAGAGTCTCAACTTACCACATAAGTTCTGCAGACAAACTTGGTCAGCAAGCTTACCCACTGCTCATCAACTTATCACTATATATTGCCTTAGATACTTTCTCTATGGCAGTGATTCAGTGTTCTCGGGTTGCCGTTAGAAGAGGATTATTTTCATTTCCTCTGCAAGATAATTGACATTTTTCCCCAAATACTTTCATTTGGAGGAAAAAGAATGAAGGGTATAACTTTTGTCCTATCCTGTTCTGACTACCACATGAACAATAAATAATCCTTTTAAGGGGAGATATCCAGCCTTCTGCACTCTGCTCTGTGCCCCCAGGAGGCTAACCTCTAGGGATTGTATTACCTAGATTTCCTTGCCTTCTACTTTCTAGGTGGATTTGGTCAATGAATGGCACACTGAGGACCTCAAAGAATGAGAAGAAAAAGAGGTCTGGATATGTATCTGTCCTCTACCCCCTACAGCTCTTCCCCTTTCCCCTTTAGTCCTAAGGATGGTAATAGCTTTGTACTGTTGTTAATATCTAAATGTTTCACCATGCATTATAAGTAAACTTGATTCTGCCCACACCTTTGCAAATAGTGTCTTCATTAAAATTTCTTCAATTCCTCATTGAGGAGTCCCATCTGTGTCCTGCCGAGACCCTGACTAATTTTATCACTGTGTTTTCTCTGATTCTCAGCTTAGTTCAAAGATGCACAATTTAGCACACTTATAGTTTCCTTTTACTTTCATTAGAACATGTCTCACATGTCACCTTTCTGGCCTCTTCTGCAAGTTGACTTTGTCAGTGCTGTGAGTCAATGTTTCTCTAATTATAATTACTGCATACTAATCACCTGAGCGATCTTGTTACAATGCAAATTCTGACTCAGAAGTCATGAGTGGGGCCTGAGATCCTTGCTTTCTAAAAAGCTCTCAGTTGCTGCCTGTGCTCTGGTCCACAGACCACACTTTGGGGCTCCGGTTTAAACCCCAAAGACCAAGAATTATGGAGGAGAGTATGATTCTCAAAATGTAATTAGTCCTAGACTAACAGCATCAGCATCACCAGAAAACAAGCATGTTAGAAATGCAAATTCTGGGTCCCCATCACAGACCTACTGAATCCGAAGATCTGGAGTTGGAGTTTAGCAATCTCTGTGTTAACAAGTCCCCTAAATTAGAGAACTACTGAAATAGAAGATAGTGTACTTGCAATAACTATATTTGAGACATCATTATTTGAGTGATTTCTACATAAAGCAATGCAAATAATCCTCAGAATAAATATACTCAATATATAAAGTAGCTATGTAATTTTGAAAATTGACATTAGCTACATTGACAGAATTTTAAGTTTCTGCTATTGTCATACATAACACTATGAAGAAAAAGAACATTACCAATCAATGTGTTTTGAAGATAATAAATTATCTCAAGTTATAGTTTATTTCAGTCATACTTATAATAACATAAAAGACTGCTAAATGCTATAGGAGAGACAAAGAGAAGTTAGTCAGTTTTTGCATTACGGAATTTACGGTTTCATTGAGAGTTGGCAGGGGCTACTGCAAAGCTTCTCTCTAGGATTTAAACTATAAAATCAACACACAAATAATCAGAAGTCTGTAAAAAGCAGCTGAGAGATAAAATGTTTCCTGGACTTAAAGCAAGATGGACATGAATCAGTTAATTCTTGGATAAAGGAGAGCCACAGAGATAAACACAATTCAATTCTGTTGTCTGGTTTAGCCCTGCTGTGAAGCTGCTTGTGATTTGAGTGCCTTTTGTATCAACGTTTGAATAACAGCATTGCTGATTATGTGCCCACCAAGCAAATTTCTGGCTTTTGCTATCCCTGTTGGTATATACCCAGAGGAAGAACATGCACTGATATGACCAGTTCACTAGATAGTTGATCCCAATCAAAATCAATATAATGGCGTTCTGGGATCATGTTTACACTCTTGGGAGTTCAGAAACTGAGCAGGTTTGATTGGCTCTGGAATACTGTCAAGATAGAATTTCTGGATAACAAGGTTGCAATCACTGATTGGACCGCAGCAAATTCTCTGCTATAATGCTACCCGTACAGTAACTGTGTGGATAACCAACCAGCCTCTATAGGTACTATCCATTACAATAATACCCCCTTTAAACCTTTAAAAACCATGGGAATTCCTATAAAAGACTTCAGTCTAAAAAAGTTCAAAGAAAGAATTGAACACATCACATTGGTGTGGATGCTGAGGAAGATCAATAAACCTTTAAAGAATAGGTAGAAATTTTTATTAAAACACAATTCACATATCATAAAATCCACCCTTTTAAAGTATACAATTTGGCAACATTTTAAGTTGTGTAATCATCGCCATTTTTTTAAATTCCATTATTTAATTCTAGAACATTTTGATGATCCCCATAAAGAAACCCCATACCCATTAAGAGTCACTCCCCAACCCTACTCTCCCCAGATCCTGAAAACCATTAATCTACTTTCTGTCTCTATATGCCTATTCAGAATTTCATATTAATAGATCATGTAATATGTGGTCTTGGATGTCTGGCTTATTTCACTTAGCATAATGTTTATAAAATTTGTCCAATTATAGCATATGATAGTATTTTATTGCTTTTTATGACTTAATAATATTCCATTGGATGGATATACCAGTTTTTGTTAATCTGTTTATCAGTTGATAGACTTTCGGATTGTTTTTACTTTTGACTATTATGAATAATATTGCTATGAACATTTGTTTACAAGGTTTTGTATAGACATATGGTTTCAATTATGTTGAATATATGCCTAAGAGTAGAATTTCTAGGTCATATGCTAATTCTGTGCTTTATTTTTTAAGGAACTGCCAGGCTGTTTTCCAATGTGGCTGTAACATTTAACATTATCTTTAGCAATATATGAAGATTGGCAAAATTCAACACCAATTCATGATTAAAAACAACAACAAAAACAAAACTAGGAATATATAGAAACTCCCTCAGCCTGATAAAGGACATCTGCAAAACCCACAGTGAACATCATACCTGATATAGAAAGTACCTCTGAGATCAGGAACAAGACAAGGAGGTCCATTCTTACCACTTCTATTCAACATTGTACTAAGGGGTTATAACCAGATCATTGGGGAAAAAATTTCAAAAATAAAAAGATAGAATGAAAGAGGAAAAAAAAGTAAAAGAAAACAGAAAAGGAAAAAAAAAAGTAAAACTATTACTATTCTTTGATGACATGGTCTTCTATTCAGAAAATTCTAAAAACATCTAACAAAAAAAAGTGGGAGGAACAACTAGAACTGATTCAAGATGGTGGCAGAGTAAGTGGAAGTCACACTCACCTCCTCCCAGGACAAAACAGTAATTACAACTAAAATATAGAACAATCAAACTGAATACCCAACTGAAGACTAGCTGAACAGAAGTCATATAACCAAGGATTTACAGAAGAAGTTACATCGAGACTGGTAGGAAGGGCAGAGATGGGAAACGAGTTGGTCCCACTCCCACAGGTGATGGCTGAGATTCCAGAGGGATATCTCAGGTGCAGAGATTCCCTCTGAGGAATGTGTGATCTCAACCCTATGCTAGACTCTCCAGCCCAGAGCACCAGAATCAGGAAGAGGCACCCACATAACATCTGGCTGTGAAAATCAATGGGGATTCTGTCTGCCAGCAAAAGGTAAGAGTCAGCTAGAGATCCAGGTGCCATCTTAAAGGGTCAGCATACAAAATCTTATTCAAAGACACTAACCCTGGGCTCGAGAGGAGAGAGGGTGGAGCAGACTAGAGTTGTGTGAGGCCAGACTAGAGTTTATGGCTCCAGAAGAAAGCTTAAGGGAAAGACACCAGGGTTCCTGTGCTGAGTCCCTCTCCCACACCATAGACACCATCTATCTTGGGTGGAGCACCCCCCCCTCCTTACAGCATCAGCCTAGGGGGATGCAATAGCCCCACCTTCTAGACTATCACCCCATCCTGTGGAGCTTACGCCCTGCAAAGGAGTCAGCTGCCTAGGTGTAGAGGTCCTGGCAGACTCATGGGGTGTCAGTGATTGAGTTGTGTGGCTCTGAGGCAGGGTCCATTACCCCAACTTTCCCATGACCCTTATCAGGGACTCCCCCTTACAGGAGATTCATTAGTCCCACTTTCCAGATTTCTGGTGGTCCTGCCTTGTTGAACTCAGGCTCTCCAAAAGGTCTAGGCAGAATCTGGGACAGACTGAGTTGTGTGGCTCTAGGATGGGGGCAATTTTTTCCCTCACATTCCCCAATAGTGCAGAGCCCTCCTGACACATGGCCCAAACTTGGTCTGTTTGGGTTTGATAAACTCTGCTGACCTCGCCTTGACAACTCTCTGAGACCCCATTCCACCAAAGGTCTGCAGGAACCCAGTGTGGCAACTAGCCTTAGTGTATTCTGAAATTTTTGCTGTGTAGATTCACACCCAGCACTGACATTGAGTTTGAACCTGCATCAATCTGGTGAACACCATTTACCCCTACCTGGTGACTCACTATGAACCTACTTCATGCAACTAAAGTACTACCAGAGGCTCTTTCAGCGACTGAGATTATCAAGCAGCCAGCAGGTAGAGGCAAAATAAGGCAGATCTTGTGCCCCAGGGCTTAGTGCTGGTGGAAGCCAGCCTTGGTGATCAGCAAGGTCCTTCTCATGCATATCCAGGCCCAGATGAGACAGCCACAAACTGGATCACTTGGCAGCTCCAAACAGGCTGCCCAAGGCCAGTCACAGGCAGAGTCTGACATTGACCTGCATCAGAGGCCCTCCCAAGAGGCCCAGAAGCAACACATCCAGTGAAGAGCTTCAAACAACATCAGAACAAAATCCAATTAGCTTAATAAGTGACATATTGAAAGGGAGACCTCAGTAGGCACCAGACAGTGCTGAGGTGAATTCTGCTTTGTGTGGTAAGCAATTGTACAGCAGCTCATACACTGTGGTTAGGGTCAACCCTCACAGTCAGCTAGCCTGAGAGTTGACCATATACATAGTCAGGCCAAGAGTAATAAGACTCAACTACAACAGGAGGGCTCAAACAACCAATACAAGGGACATTCCCAAGGAGACTGTACCACTGGATCCCACAGGACACCTACTAAATAAGGCCATTCTACCAAAACTAGGATAAATAGAAGATCTACCTAATACACAGAAACAAACACACAGAGAGGAAGCCAAAATAGGGAGACAAAGAAACATGCCCCAAATGGAATAACACGGGGAAAAATCCAGAAAAAGAATTAAATGAAATGGAGGCAATCTATCAGATATAGAGTTCAAAAACATTCTTATAAGAGTGCTCAAGAAACTTAGTGAGAACTTCAACAGAGATAGCAAGCTTAAAACATTAAAAAGAACCAGTCAGAAATGAAGAATACTATCTGAAATGAAGAATACACTAGAAGAAATAAAAGATAGGTTAGATAAAGCAGACGATTGAATCGGCGATTTAAAAGACAAAGTAGCAGAAAATACCCCATTAGAGCAGCAAAAAGAAAAAAATTAATAATTTAAATAGAATGAGGATAGTTTAAGGAACCTTTGGGAAAATATAAAGTGTAGCAGCAGCATCTACATCATGCGGGTACCAGAAGGAGGAGAGAGAGAGCAAGGGATTGAGAAACTTTTTGAAGAAATAATGGCTGCAAACTTCCATAACCTGGTGAAGGAAAAAGATACATATGTCCAGTAGGCACAGAATCCCAAAAAGATGAATCCAAAGGGGCCCACACCAAGACATGTCATAATTAAAATGCCAAAGGTTAAAAACAACAAGAGAATCTTAAAAGCAGCAAGAGAAAGTGAGTTAGTTACCTACAAGGGAACTCCCATAAGACTGTCAGCTCACATCTCAACAGAAACACTTTAGGACAGAAGCAATTGGCAAGAAATATTCAAAGTGATGAAAAGCAAAAACCTACAACCAAGAGTACTTTACCCAGCAAGGTTGTTATTTATTGACAGAGAAATAGCTTCCCAGAGAAGAAAAAGCTAAAAAGTCTATTACCACAAAATCAGTATTACAAAAAATGTTAAAGGTTCTTCTTTAAGAAAAAGAAAGAGAAAAAGGAAAAAAAAGAGAGAGTAAGGAATATAGTTATAAAGAATAAAATGTCAATAAATATATACCTATCAGTAATCACCTATCCTTCTCAAACTATTCCTAAACATACAAGTGTAGGGAAGACTACCAAGCTCATTTACAAGGCCAGCATTACCAATTCCAAAACCAGATAAAGACACTATAAAAAAAGAAAGAAAGAAAGAAAATTATAGGTCAATATCCCTGATGAACACAGATGTAAAAATCATAATATATATATATATATATATATATATATATATATATATATATTAGTAAAATGGCATCCAGCAATATGTAAAAAAATAAAATAAAATAAACATACACCATGATCAGGTGGGATTGATTCTGGGGATGCAAGATTGTTACAATATCTGCAAATCAATTAATGTGATACATCACATAAACCAAATGAAGGATAAAAAGCATAAGATCACATCAATAGGTGCAGAAAAAGCTTTTGACAAAATTCAGCAATTATTTATGATAAAAATTTTCAGCAAAGTGGAAATATAACAAAGGCTATGTATGATAACCCCACGGTCAACATCATACTTAATGGGAAAAATTACTAAATGTGTTTCCCTTAAGATCAGGAACAAGATAGGGGTGTCAACTTTCACCAATCCTATTCAACATAATACTGGATGTCCTAGCCACCACAATCAGATAAGAAGAACAAATATAAGACATCCAAATTGGAAAGGAAGAAGTAAAACTGTCATTATTTGCAGATGACATAATACTGATACTGTATGTAGAGAACCCTCATGGTTCCATCAATAAAACTACTTGAACTGATAATTAAATTCAGTAAAGTAACAGGATTTAAAATAAATTGGTTGCATTTTTATATACCAATAATCAACTATCAGAAAGAAAAACTAAGAAAGCAATCCCATTTGCAATTGCATAAAAAAAATTAAATATGTAGGAATAAATTTAACCAAGGAAGTAAAAGATCTGTACTTGGAAAATTACAAGAAAACAGAAATGGAAGAAGATACAAATAAATGAAAGCATATATTGTGCTCATGGATAGGAAGAATTAACATTGTTAAAATGTTTATACTATCCAGCAATCTATAGATTAAACACAATTCCTACAAAAATACCAATGACATATTTCACAGAACTAGAACAAATACTCCAAAAATTTATATAAAACTACAAAAGACCCCAACTAGCCACAGCAATCTTGAAAAAGAAGAACAAAGTTAGAGGAATCACACTACCTGATATCAAACTATACTTCAAGGCCATAGAAGTCAAAACAGCATGGTATAAAAAAAGAAATATAGATCACTGGAACAAAATAGAGAGCCCAGAAATAAACCCACTCCTATATAGTCAATTAATATTTGACAGAAGAAGCAAGAACATACAATGGGTAAAGACATTCTATTCAATAAATGATGTTGGGAAAATTGGACAGATACGTGCAAAAAAAAAAAAACAAGGAACTAGACCACCTTTGACACCATACTAACAATAAACTCAAAATGGAGTAAAGATTTAAATGTAAGACTCTATACCATAAAAATACTAGAAGAAAACATAGGCAGTAAAATCTTGGACATTTCTCTTAGTAATGGTTTTTCTGATATCTTCTCAGGCAAGAGAAACAAAAGAAAAAGATAACAAATTAGAATTACATCAAACTAAAATTTTTTCCACAACAAAGGAAACCATCAACAAAATGAAGACAACCCACTGAATGGGAGAAATATTCACCCATATACATCTAATAAGGGTTTAATATCTAAAATTGATAAAGAACTCATACAGCTCAACATCAAAAAACAAGCAAACAAATAATCCAACTATAAAATGGGCAGAGGAGCCCTGGCCAGTTCGGCTCAGTGGTTAGAGCGTCGGCCTGTGGACCAGAGAGGCCCAGGTTCGGTTCCCGCTAAGGGCACATACCTCGGTTGCAGTTTGTCCCCAGCCCCGGTTGGGATCGTGTGGGTGGCAACTAGTTGATGTGTCTCTCTCGCATCGATGTTTCTCTCTCTCTCTTCCTTCCTCTCTCCCCTCTCTCCTCCCTGCTCTGTCTGAAGATAGCTGCAAGAATGTACTCAGGTGAGGATTAAAAAAAAAAAAAAATGGGCAGAGGACCTGAATAGACACTTCTCCAAAGAGTAAATACAAATGGCCAATAGACATATGAAAAGATGCTCAACATCACTAATCATCAGAGAAATACAACTTAAAACCACAATGAGATATCACCTCACACCTGTCCGGATGGCTATTATCAATACATCAACAAGCAACAAATGTTGATAAGGATGTAGAACATAGGGCACCCTCATGCACTCTTAATAGGAATGCTGAGAGGTGTAGCCAATGTACAAAGCAGTATGGAGTTTCTTCAAAAACTTTAAAATGCCAGTGTCTTATTACCCAGAGTTTCTACTTCTGGGAATATATCCAAAGAAACCTGAAACACTGATTCAAAAGAATACATGCACCCTTATGTTCATTGCAGTGCTATTTATAATAGCCAAAATTTGGAATCAGCTCAAGTGTCCATCAGTAAATGAGTGGATAAAAAATATGTGGCACATTTACACAATGGAATACTATTTGGCCATGAAAGAGAAGGAAATCATACCTTTTGTGACAGCATGAATGGACCTGGAGAGCATTATGCTAAGTGAAATAGGCCAGTCAGAGAAAGACAAATACCAGATGATTTCACTTATATGTGGAATCTAATGAACAAACAAACAAAACAGAAACAGACTCAGATACAGAGAACAGACTGACAGCTGTCAGATGAGAGGGAGGTTGGGGACTGGGTGAATAGGGAAAAGGATTAAGTAAAAAGAAACTCATAGACACAGGCAACAGAATGGTGGTTGCCAGAGGGAAAGGGGGTGGGGGCAGGTAGAGAAGGTAAAAGGGGATTAAATGGCTATCATATGACCCAGTACATCTTAGGTATATACCCAAGAGAATTGAAAACATATGTCCACACAATGACTTATACATAAATGTTTATAGCAGTATTACTCATAATAGCTAAACGATGTAAACAACACAAATGTCTGTCAACTAATAAACAGATAAAATGTGGTGTATCCTTGCCCTGGCCGGTTTGGCTCAGTGGTTAGAGCGTCGGCCTGCGGTCCAGAGAGGCCGGGGTTCAGTTCCCGCTAAGGGCACGTATCTCGGTTGCAGTTTGTCCCCGGCCCTGGTTGGCCGTGTGAGTGGCAGCCACTCGATGTGTCCCTTTCACGTCGATGTTTCTCTCTCTCTCTCTTCCTCTCTCTCCCTCCCACTCTATCTGAACAAAAAATGAAAAAATGTCCTCAGGTGAGGATAAAAAAAAAAAAAGTGGTGTATCCATATAATGGAATATTATTCAGTTGTAAAAGAAGAACTGCCCAGCCAGTGTGGCTCAGCGGATTGAGCATCACCCCAAGGACTGAGAGCTCCCAGTTTGATTCCTGGTCAGGGCACATGGGCTCGATCCCCAGTAGGGGGCATGCAGGAGGCATCTCACATCTGTGTTTTTCTTTCTCTCTAAAAAAATCAATAAAAACATATTTTTTTTAAAAAGTGAAGTACTAATATAGGCAATAATATGGATGAACCTTATAAATATTCTAAATGAAAGGGGCAATCACAAGAGATCACATATTTTATGTTTCTATTTCTATAAAATGTCCAAAATTGACAAATGTACAGATACTGAAAGTAATTAGTGGTTGCTTAGGGATGTGGGGGAGGGGCAGTGGAGATATTTGGGGATAACAGCTAAATGGTACACAACTGTTTGTTTTTAATAAGGTGATGAAAAATATTTCAAAACTGATTGTAGATATGGCTGCCCAACTCTGTGACTATACTAAAAACCATTTAATTATATACTTTCAACAGGTAAATTTTATGTTATGTGAATTATATATCCAGAGATCTGTTGTTTTTGTTTTGTCAAAAGAAAAGATGGAAAGAAACAAAGTTCTTGGCATTATTTAAGCCACTGGAAAATCTTTTGGCTGAGTTATTCCTGCCTCAATACATTCAGTTACATGAATTAGATAAATCTCTACATTGTTTAAGTCTTTTTCAGTTGAGAATTTGATCACTTGCAACATGGATTCATAATCAATGCATAAAGTGCCAAGGGTTCATCAGGAAAAATTGAGTGAAGAAAGCAGTTAAGTGTGACTACCCTAATAGTTAAGAGGATGGCAAATAATGAAAAAGAATTGACAACACAGACATTGAATCTAGTAGATGAACTGAATGCTGTTGAATGTGGGATGCAATGAAAAGAAAAAAAAGTTAAATATCAAAGGAGAAAATCTTAGTGAACTGGAGATCCTCTACTGTATTTGGAACTCTTTTTTTTAAATTGAATTTATTGGGGTGACACTGGTTCACAAAAATCATACAGGCTTTAAGTGTACAACTCAATAAAACACCATCTGCACACTGCCTCATTCGCCCATCACCCCAAGCAAAGTCTCCTTCTATCCCCATTTCCCCCACCTTTGCCCACCTCCACCTAACCCCCAACCCCTTTTCTCTTTAGCTATCACCACACTTTTGTCTGTGTCTATGTGTTATGCATATACATTTTTTTTGGCTAATCTCTTCACCATCTTTTATCCAGTCCTTCCACCCCCTTCCCCTCTGACAGCTGTCAGTCTGTGTTTCATTCATCATCACTGTTTCATTCAACATCACATTAGTCAACTTAGCTGTTGTAATAACCCCAAAGTATCATTTGCTTTCAACAATGACTAGTTTCTTGCTTACATTATAAGTAGATTGTGAGTGAGCTGCATCTCTGTTCATATGTACCTCACTCAAGGACCAAGGCTGAAGGGGCAGGCCCTCTCTGGGAATATTGTTCTTAGAGATAAAGGCAGAGGCCAGAGAACTAGCAAACTTATGATGCTTTCTAAAAAATGTGTTCACTTATGTTATATATCACATCTCATATTCCTCTGTTCAAAATATGTCACATGGCCGACCAAGCTTAAAGTCAATGGAGCAGGGAAGTGTTATTCTCCAGAAGACACTATAAATCATATAACAGTGAGCAGAGATGCATAACCTTCAAATGGAGAAGGAAGAAAAGAATACTTGTTAACTATAATATAATTTTCCACAATTATTTTTTCAGGCTTATCACTGTGTCTGGTATATTATAGATAGTTAATCAATATTTGTTTAGTACTAAAACAAATACATTCACACCATAACAACTATGTGCACTAATAAGTGAAGAAAGAACATTTCATGAAGACAGAAAAGAAAGAGAAGGAAAAAGATGAATTTATATGATTTTGAAGAACCAAGAGAAGTCAGGTTGGAGATTATTCAGCCAATAGTTATAAAGCTGGGGAGACAGATATTAGAGTTAAGCTGTGAAATAGGTGAGATCACCAAGGAAGGATGTGTGCAATGAAGAGAAATGGGTTATTAGGTCTGGAAAATGAATAGGAGCTAGGAAAGATTGGCCAGGGCATGGTCAGAGACCAGAGCAATATAATATGAAGGGTATTGGAAAGAAAAGGTGTTAATAATATCAAAGATACTTTTGTAATTATTAGATAATGCCTCTTCCAAAACTCTGAATAGAGTTACATCTCTTTTTTTCTACAGAGGTCTATTTCAAACAGAAAAGTAAGTTCATTGAAACCCAAATGTAACAACAACCTAATTGAGTTTAGTGGAGGGTAAAGAGGAGATAGTTTGAGGGGAAAAAATAGATTCAAATCGCCTGATTAAAAAATTAAGACCAAGCAGCAAATAAAAATCAATACATGTAATAAGTATGTAAGAAATACTTGACAATAAACTCCAGTTCCATATTACAGCTAGTTAAGAGGGAATTAGGAAAAAAAATGGCAATAAAGAAGAGAGAAGGAGAAAGTAGAAGCAGACATGAAAAATGTGAGGCTGAAAACAAACCAAAAGAACAATCTCTTAGTCTAGTTGTTCTCAACACTATCTAAACATTAGAATCACCTGGGGAAATTTAAAAAATATACTCATGCCTGGATCCATCCCCAGAGATTCTGAATTAATAGTCCTGGAATGACACCTGGCAGGTGTGGCTCAGTGGATTCAGCGTTTTCCCAAAGACTGAGAGGTCCCAGTTTGATTCCCAGTCAGGGCACATACCCCGGTTGTGGGCTCGATCCCCAGCAGGGGGCATGCAGGAGGCATCTCACATCGATGTTTCTATCTCTCCCTTCCTCTCTCTCTAAAAAATCAATAAAAACATATTTTTTAAAAAATAGGCCTGGAATGAGACCTGGTACTGTTATTTAAAAAAACAAACAAACATAAAACCCTCCAGGTGACTCTAATATGCAGTTTGGACAAAGAACTACTGTCTTAGTGGTACAGAGGAGACATGGAGAGGATGCTGTAATGAGGTAAGTTACTTTTGTTCAATCTCATGGTCCATTTGGGCTATAGGCTTCAGGAAATCTTTAAGACGTAAATTAGCTAACTAACTAAGCATAGTTCAGCTGCTTTTTACTTTTTACACAATGAAATGCTTGAAGACCTAGTTTTAATACTAATTGTAAGACCCTAAGCACATAACTTAACATTTCTGAGTCTGTTTTCATATTTGCAAAATGAAATCGTTTCTAAGGTTATTACCACAACTCTGATTTGGAGAGTATTGGAATGAATGCCAGTCAAAATCAGTTCTCTCTCAGACCTGCACAGAATGATCCATTGGAACACTTAGTGCACATTTTAAGCAAAATCTAAAAGGGAGTGAGGTGGAAATAGAAAGTCAGAAAAAATGTGAGACGATTACAGAATAGGAGGTCCCAGCTCACATCCCCCAAGAGAAACACTGATTTAACAACCATTCACAGACAAAAATAACTTATCAGAATTCTGGAATCCTAGTGAGAGGACAGCATCCTGGTAAAGCTCAAAAACAAGAAAAGACTCATTGAAAAGCTAAGAACCAAGTCATTTACTCACATGGTGTAGTGCAGAGGTAAGAGAGAGATCCTTTCGGCACACAAGTTCTCTATGGGGGAGAGAGAGAATGAACCCCTCATACACCCTGACACCATTTTCAATCACTGTGAACCCCAGTATCAGACCCACCACCAAGCCTGCCCAGGGAAGAGTTCACTGCTTCTTCAAATGCACAGATACCAACACAAAGCTACAAGGTTCACAAGTAATCATGAAAACATTACACCACCAAAGGAACAAAAATGCTCCAATTACTGACCCTCAGAAATGTAGATCTATAAACCGCTTAATAAAGAATTCAAAGTAATCATCTCAAAGAAGCTCAGTGAGCTACAAGAGAATATAGAATGACCGCCCCAAAAAAATATCAGAAAAACATTACATGAACATAATGAAAAATTCAACGAAGAGATAAAAGCTAGGAAAAAAACAAACAGAAATTCAGCAGCTGAATAATACAATGACTGAACTGAAAAAAGTCATTGGAGAGTGTCAACAGCAGACTTGATCAAGCAGAAGGATCAGTGCATTCAAAGACAGGTCATTTGATAGTATACAGAAAGAAAAACAAAAAGAACAAAGAATTTAAAAAGTGAGAAAAGCCTACAGGACATGTGGGACAGTCCACATTACTGGAGTCTTATATCAGAATATCTAAATATATAAAGCAAAAATTGACAGATATAATAGTAGAAAACTTCAATATCCCACTTTCAATAATGGATAGATCATCCAGACAGAAAACTGGTAAAGAAACAGCAACTTGAACAATACTATACTACATAAATTTAAAAGTCAGATCAAAACATTCCACCCAACTGTCGAAGAATATATATTCTTTACAATAGCACATGGAACATTCTCCAGGATAGATCACTTGCTAGGTCACAAAACAAGTCAACAAATGTAAGAAGGTTGAAATCCTTCCAAGTATCTTCTTTGACCATAATGCAATAAAACTAGAAATCAACAACAAAAGAAAAATGGGAAAATTCATGAATACATGGAAATTATACAATACATTCTTAAACAACAATTAGAGCAAAAAGAAATTAAAAGGGAAATTGGAAAATATTTTGAAAACAAAAACAAAAGCACAACATATCAAAATTTATATCATATAGCAAAAGCAGTACTAAGAGGGAAGTTCATGGTGAGAAATGCCTGCATTAAGGACAAATACTGATACCACTTATATGAAGAATCAGACTCTGAGTCAAACTCACAGAAGCAGAAAATAGAATGGTGGTTTCTGGGGACTGCAGAGAGGCAAAAATGCGTAGGTATTAGTCAAAGGGTAGAAAGTTTCAGTTACGTTAGATGAATACATCCTAGAGATCTACTGTACACCTTTTGCTGACAATTTATAATACTGTATTATTATTATAATACTGTATTATGTACTTAAAGTTTTGCTAAAAGGGTAGATAGTTAAGTGTTTTTAATACATACAAAAGATAAAAATAGCCCAGTCAGTGTGGCTCAATGGATTGAGCATTGTCCCATGGACTGAGAGGTCCCGGTTTGATTCTCAGTCAGGGCACATGCCCCAGTTGTGTGCTCGATCCTCAGCAGGGGGCATGCAGGAGGCATCTCATATCAATGTTTCTATCTCTCTCTCCCTTCCTCTCTCTCTAAAAAATCAATAAAAACATATTTTTTTAAAAGATAAAAATAAAGAAGGTGCAGGAATCTTTTGGAGGTAATGGATATGTTTATGGCATAGATTGTGGTGATGGTTTTACAGGTAACATACTCATCTTCAAATTCATCAAGCTGTATACATTAAATAGTAATCTTTTTATATGTCGATTATATCTCAATAAGTTGGCTTTTTAAAGTCAGAAAAGTGTGAAAGAAAAAATCTCTTTTAGTGTCAGCTGGCAAGAAAGTTTTGTTACTTTGAAATATACTTTTTCAAGAATTAGGGTTTTAAAAAAATAAATATTAGAGAGTGAGCACTATTACTTCTTTTCCATGTTTATAGTCTCTAAATTATTAATATCATTCTGCTTTTCCCATTATCCACAAATAATCTGAAGTGCCTTTGAGCCTTGGAAAAACTTAGTAGAATGAGATAATAAGGCTTATGTAGAAAATGTATTAGAACTATTTGCCTATTTTTTAAAAATGTTGTGAGAAAGCTTCAGATTGTGAGCCCTATTCACATTTCTAGGTATAGCAATGGAGGGGAGGGGAGAGGTAAGAAGGAAAACATCGGCAGAAATAAGACTGAGCATAGGATGCCCCTAGTAGCCCCCACCCCCCATATCCCACTGCTTATGTACGGATGGCAGTCATCGTTTGGTCCTGGCTTTGCAGCCTCTAGGCCACCCCTTGTCAAGAGTAGGAAAGACCAAGGGATGAAGGTCACAATGTTATCTTTATCAAAAATGGTCTATCTTGCTCCACCATGGATACCAAAGGCTCAAAGCATGCAAGGAGAATTAGGCTTTTAATTGCATGGCTTAGACCCATGGACCTTCCCATGTGAGCATAGCTCAGAAGCCCCCTGGTGCATTTTTAAGGTGACGAAGATTCATACATTATGGGAATGTTTATATTAATGAATTTGACTTGACTCCAACTTTCTTTAAAAAAAGCTCCAATTCTCAGTAGCACCCTATTTCAAGAAATAGATCTGAATAAAACAAGACACAGTTTAAAAGTCACATTCTTTTGCTCTCCTAGTCAAGATTAGTTGTGCCTTATCTGTGCTGCTCCGTTATTTCAATAGTTACCTTTCATCAGATGTTAGACACAGCAGCAGGCTAAGTATTTTGCATGCATTTAATGCTCTCAAAGCCCTAGGCAGTAAGAATTATTCTTTCT
Source organism: Tadarida brasiliensis (assembly GCA_030848825.1). Lineage (NCBI taxonomy): Eukaryota > Metazoa > Chordata > Mammalia > Chiroptera > Molossidae > Tadarida > Tadarida brasiliensis. The sequence goes on from CM061260.1 coordinate 71,284,104, forward strand.
CCATTTTTCAGATACAAAAGCTCAGGCTGAAAGAGTTCAATTTATGTGACCAAGATTGAAAGTGGCAGAAGCAAAATACAAACACAAATTGTTTAATGCTGGAGTTTCAACACTAAAAAGACTGCCTCTGTTAAGTACCTCGTCCTTAAAATAGCCCAATTTGCTAATTATAAAAGTCATATGTGACCATTGTAGGAAACACGCAATTCAGGAAAATAATAAAATCAGTGTTAACTTTCTATAATCTCCACTACCACCCACATTAAACCTCAATTAATATTTTTTTGTTTTTGTGCTATTTTAAAATTTTTTATAAAAATTGTTTCACTTGACTATATCCTTTGCACTTTTCTCACATTGTTAAGTTCTTTATGGGCACAGTTTTAGCTGGCTTAATAATAGTTGATCGTAATTTACAGAAACATTTCCTTCCTACTAGTCATTGGGGTTTCTTCTTCTCTGTTGCTATAAATAATGCTAGAGTGAGCATTTTATAAATCTTTGTTCCATTTCTGATTATTCCCTTAGGACACATATGGAATAGCCCATTCATATCTCCTCTCCGGAAACCACCTGCCCCCACCCACAGGTGTCTTCTATATTTATTATATTTAATCTGTGGAATCTTGCCTTCTGACCATAACTAACTCGTGCAGTGTTCCATACCAGACCCAAGCTGGTCTATTTATTTTTGGAATTTGAAGTTTTAAGCTGAGAGACATAGAAACTTGAGCATTATTCCTAGCCACATCACATGATTGGCAGCATTCTAGAGGGAAGGACCTTGGTCTCCTGCTGATGACATCCCCAAAGCTGCTCTGGTTCCTGTTCTTCCCAAAGCCTCACTTTTCAACCATTCCTTGTGTCCCCAGATTCACCAGATTTCTTCCAATTAATACCTTTGATTGATGTACTATCTCTGGTTGGTTTCAGTAACTTTCAAACAAAAGAAACTTGGTGTGAAATACATAGTAATATTTTCTAAAGAGTTATTATTTGGTCAAAGCAAATTTAAGGCCATTCATGCATATTGTCTCAGCATACCCAGAAATTTCTAGAGTTTGCATTCCCATCAGTAAATGCATGGGAGTATAATATTTTTTTACTAAATTTGAAGGCAGATAATATCATATCATTATTTACATTTGAATTTATGTAATTGCCACTAATGTTAACATTTTTATATGTGCTTATTATATTTGTCAATATCTGTGCCTATTCTTTGTACTTTTATCTATTGTAGTCTAAGGGTTTTATTGTGATCTGCACGAGATACTTCCATACTGAGAATGTCAACCTTGGTCAGAGAACTTGTCACATTTTGCTGTAAGTATATAACTATGTATTCACCACTACGCTCCCACCACTGCTTAAGCTTCTGCCAGATTAAACTTCACGCATTCCCTGTAGTAGTCAGAATGCGCTAGTTTGTGCTATGGGAACAAAAACTCCAATATTTCAGTTTCTCAGCCCACAAAACACTAAATATTTTTGTTGAGGCTTGTCAGAAGTGGGAGGATTCTGCTAATTTTAAACACAGCCTGGGTTGATGAAAGCTCCATCATGACTCATGCTTCCACGAACACTGTGGCAGGTCAGGGAATTAGGTGATCTGTGTGCTCTTGCTGCCTGGAAGTAATGCACATCCCTTCTGATATTTCTCTGACTAAAGCAAGCCATGTGGCCACGACAAACTTCTCGTGGGCAGGGCTGCACAGTCCTACTACATGCCTGGCAGGAGGTGAGAACTACAGTATGTGTGAAGAACCCTATATGGTTACACCCTCGTCTACTCTTGCGATATCTTACTCCTCCACTTCCTGTCAAGTTCCTTCGGCTCCTCTACGTGTTCAAATCGCACCAACCCTTTGAAGGTCTTCTCAAAGACCATGTTGCCTCTGAAGGCTTTTCTCATTTCTTCCAGATGGAATTGATCTCACTCTTCTCTGAGCCACCTTAAAATCTTAACTTAGGAGGCTCCTTTCTTCCTACCTTGAATTAGAGCCATTGATGTAGTTTTCCTTCCCTTCACTGGGTGCAGATCTTCTCAAGGGAAGGTTCTGTATCTGATTAGTGTTTATATTCTTTACAGGGCTTAGTCTAGGCCCTAGAATATGAGGCTCACATAAATGTTACTAGAATGAAAAAAAAAATGTATACTAAGATCCATTTTACTTGTAACTCAATAATTATGTTAATAAGACTAACATTTTAGAACACGCTCAACTTAAAATTAGCATGTTCCTTGCCTTTCCTGAGGTCCCTCCACTCAGTGATTTATTGAGACAGCTCGTGGTTGTGAGGTGCTTGATGAAACGGCGCTTCCGCTTCAGGTGCACAGGCGGATGGTTGGACTTCTAGAACATTTCAGAAAGGACTCTGTTACTGGCAGGCGTATTACCAATGTGCACTGGAATTGGCCATGGTTGTAAATGGTTGCTCTTCCTATTTTTAAATATAAATAACTGATAGTTTAGCTTCATCTTTTCCCATTTATTTTGATATTTATTTAATCCTGTATAAGGTTTTTATAATTTTATTTAATTTTTTATGTACTTTTGAATTCCAGTTTTCTATTAGAACTTACTATATAAACACATATGCATATAGCTGTAGGTAATTTATTTATATATACATGTATAAAATATATGTATAATATACACATTATATATTATACACACACACACACACACACACACACACACACCGCTACCTAGTATCCACAAACACACACATATATGGGGCTTTTGCTGTTAATGTTTCCCCAAATTTTCCTATGGCAGCAGACTTGGCTCCATTCACTCAAATTTCAGCTTTCCAGCTTCCTTCCCTGACCACCCTGGCTGGAGTAGCTTCTGACCATCCCCCAACACCTCACCCTCCTGTTTTATTAGTCAGTCTTTTTCAATCTTATCATTGCCTGAAAATCTCTCATACATGTGCCTATTTTGTTTTATTTGTGTTGTTGTCCTTACTACACTTATGGTTAATTCCTTTGCACTAAAATGCACTGTCTTAAGGACATGGATTTTGTTTTATAACTACTGTATTGACAATAAGCAAACATCGCCTGGTATAAAGTATATGACTAAATAAAATTTTTTTTTCAGATCTGTGAGTGAATGAATAAAAGATTTTTTCTAGGGTGACTAGGTGGATTGTGCTGTCATTCATTCATAAAGAAAATGCAGAGGCAGAAGTAATTTCAGAGGAATGGTGAGTTCATTCCTGAACATGTTGAGTCAGAGGTTTCTGTGTGATATTCAGATGAAGATGTCAAATAGGAATTTGATTACCTAGGTCTGAAGCACAGGCCAGGGAACATAGATGTGGAAGGTCATTCCCTCACAGGTGACTGCTGAAATCACGGCAATGGCTGAACTTCCCGGGTACCGATAGTAGCATAAAAACAGAAGACAGATTTTGGCCTTCCAGATCTTTTTCTCTCTGATGTCTGCTTCCCTCAACAGCCTCCATAGGCAGGAGTCCCAGAAACCTTCCACTCTTGACAGTGCAAATGACCTTGCCTCTTTAATCTCACTGGTCTCCCTATTAACAAAAACAGCTCGGGAGAGCTGGCCCTGCATAGTCTATCTTTCCCCGTCTGCTAGACTCATGTTCCTCCTTGATGTTACAGATGTAGGAGAATCAATACATCCCATGGGGCCTTACAGAAGCAGAGAGCAGACCCCACTTGCTTACCCAAACACTTGTTCCCAGCCCTTCTGGCAGAATTCCCAGGAAGAAAAGACAGGGATGTGTGAAGAGTGTTTTATTGGAGATGCACAGCAGCAGCAGCTGTCTCTCTGATGGGTATTTGTATTCATACAGAGATCTGTTCAACAAAGGGATTCAAGCTCCGAAGGAACTCCTCCTTGGTGATACACACTGCAGCGAAGTGTTTTAGCAATTCACTGTTTCGCTGCCCTGAGGCTGTTCGAAGCACACCATGCAATTCAAAGCTTCTAAGAATAAATAAAAGTTAAATCCTGTTTTATAGTTAAGGACACTGAGTCATAGCGACTGGCCTGGTGATTCCCAGAGATAAGTTCTGGCACCAAAAATCATACCCCTGCTTCCTGATTTTCATTCCAGAGCTCTTCCTGTGTCCTAAAAACAGTTTCCTCGAAAACTTGAACTACTCTCTAAGGGTTTCATTGGCCTCAGTACATGAACCAATATAATACCATTCAAGGATTACCTGGTAAACTGAAACCAAGTGAAGACTAATTTTGCCTGAAACTAGTCTCAGACTATGCTGTCTGTAAACTTCTCTGCAACTTTTATGTCCTATCCACTGAATGCCAAGGTTAGACATTAGACATCACCTATCCATATAGTGCCTAAATTTCCTACTACAATTTGCTCATAGAGTGTTTATTTATTTCTACATGGACACCCAAGGGATGTGAAATTCACTGTCTCCTAGGTTAGTGCTTAATTTTTAGGTAGATCATTAGGCAGTTCTTCCAAATGTTGGCTTGAGATGTGCCATGCTGTACTTTTTCCCTTATTTGCTTTAGTCCTCCACTCTGGAACCACCCAGAATAAATCTGAAAATGCACTGTTCTAGGAGGACCCTGCAGATTTGATGAGAGAATTCTCTCTCCACTCTCCAGTCTTCTCCTAATCCAACATAAATCCCCTCCATTCTTTCACCTGTCCACATGCATTCCCAGTTTGCCTGCTTCTGCTATTTAATCTAGGCTTTAAACAGACTCTCCCTCAACTGTGCTCTGCCCAGCCCAGAGTGGAGGTTCTGCTGGTGCTGTCCTGAACCTTATTAGCCTTTTTGGCAGGCACATCATGCTACTGATTCAGACTGAGCTTACAGCCAACTGTAACAGGATATAAAAGTGTTTAACATCCTGCTGTTAAACGATGCCTTCTTTACTCTGTTCTTAGGCAAGTAATGTCCTCATCTCAAGTGTAGAGCTTTGCATATACCTCTGTTAAATTTCATCTCACTGAATTTGACCCATATTTTCAGTTTGCCATTAGTGTTCTTATTAAAGTCATTAAAAAAATTACAAACAAAACAGGGTCAAGAATAAATACCTGTGGCAAGGGGACAAGATCAACACTGATGCATTAATCCTTTGAGTCTCACTCAACCCGTTACTAAGTCACCCACCTGTATTCTCTCTGGACCACAGCACTACATCTTGCCTCACAGGTAGCACAGAAGACCTTGTTACACACCTTGCTGAAACCAAGACCCACTCCATTCACAGCCATTCTCAAACAGTTGGTTGAGTAACTTTATCGACTCACCCTCTATTTGTCAGCTTATAACCCATATTAAATACATAATTTGTTGTTGTTATTGTTGTTAATCCTTACCTGAGGATATTTTTTCATTGACTTTTTAGATAAAGTGGAAGGGAGAGAGAGAGAGAAACATCAATGTGAGAGAGACACATCGATTGGTTGCCTCCTGCTTGACACCGACCAGGGCTGGGGATAGAACCTGCAACCCAAGTACATGCCCTTGACCAGGGATTGAACCCATGACCCATCAGTCTGTGGGCCAACACTCTAACCACAGAGCCAAATCGGTCAGGGCTAATTTTTAAATCGCAAAATGATCCACAGTAACTTGGCCTCTTGAATGAAACCCAGACAGCCTTGAATGTACTCCCCATTTGTAAACACACACCTAGGCGCCACCTCTGGTTTCTATCAGAACTCATTTTGCTTCAGGGTTCTGGGTGTATTTCACACTTAATTCAGCATCAGAAACTTGAGGGCTACTAAACATTTCCTCAGTTCTCTTTGAAACATTGCTTACTTAGTGGAAGAAAAGACAGCCTGGGGTTTTAACACTTTTCAAGGTGTAGAAAGGTGAATGATAAAATATCTGTAGCTGCTCCTCTAAAAACAATCTTGCTCCCTCACATCACAGGAAATACCCCCAACTGCCTTCCCTGTGTCCCCTGAGACAGTAGTAAAGAGATATACTATTGCATAGTCACCAGGAAAATTCCCAATTACCTCTAATGTAGATTTAGTGTTTTTATAACTCTTAACTTCTTGGTTAAAGAAATCAAGACACAAATGTTTCTGCCTCCATAAAATGCCACAAACAAGCTCAAACTGTTTCATCCAACGTATCATCTTTAAACATGTGCTAAAATTACACGTAAGTAATGTTCCCCACTGGATAGTCTATTATTTCAGATCCAATTAGGACTTCCTGGAGGCAGGAGAGGTCACTGCCAGCCTTTACAATAATAGTAGATTTGCAAAAGATACCAGAAATTCCCAGAGTCCTCTCTCTTCATTTTACAAATGAGAAAATTCCCAGAGACATTGAGTAGGTTTCCAAGGGTCACAGAGTTAGCTAAATACAGAGCCAGAGCAAGAATTCAGATATTTTGACTCAGAGTCCAATGTCCTTCCTACTGCTACAGAGATGAGAGATGGGACATTCTGCAAGGTGAGAGACCAACCTCTTCTTCTGCTGGAATGAGGGGCAATGGCCATGTGCATCACTGCTCTACCTTTTCTGGTTCACTGGAGACTGACTAATCAACATTTTATTGACCCAGGGTGGGCCCTTGTATGGCACTGGATGAAAAGGGAGCAGGTTTCTTGCAAAAACAGCCATTTCTGTCTTTCTTGTCCAGAGTGTGCCACTAGCATAGCTCCCAGAATTTGTAGGTTGTCTCCAGATTGTTAGTTGCTTACAATTCTTTACTTTGTACTCTCACATGAAAAGAACCTCAAACTTTAGAAGTCTATCTTATTTTTTGAAAACAGGCCAGCACCACAAAAAAGCCTTTTATTCTTTTTTTAGGAAACTGGAAAGTTGCCTTTAATCATTTTGCTATCAGAGAATTCACAGACTTAGGGAATAGATAAGAGAAGAAGAAGGATCCATTCAGTAATTCAACCAGATTAAAGGAGGCAGAGAATACTCCTGCCTGGCTCCAGGGAGAAACACCAGGTGCAAAACCCTAACCTCTCACAGCATGAGTGTCCTCAAGGTCTCCTGTTATACAGTCATCCCAAAGGTACTAACTTAAAATTTGGATAGACAAGAGCAACCTGGTCTTCTTCTTTTTCTTTTTCTTCTGCATTTTAAAATAATTTTTATTTTTTAATTACAGTTGATATGCATTATATTAGTTTCAGGTGTACATCCCAGTGATTAGACATAACATAACTTACTAAGTGATCGTCCCAATAAATCTCTCACCCATCTGACATCATATTAGAATATCGATGTCTATGTTCCCTATGCTGTACTTTATATCTCCATAACTGTTCTGTAACAACCAATTTGTACTTCTAATCCTTGCACCTTTTTCACTCTTCTCCCAAATCCCCCCATCTGTCAAACATCAAAATGTTCTCTGTATTTGTGAGTATGTTTCTGATCTGCTTATTTTGTTTTTTAGATTTAATTGTTGACAGATATGTATTTATTGCCATTTTATTGTTCATATTTTTATTTTTATTTTTCTTCTTCTACTAAAAGAAGACCCTTTAACATATCATGTAATATTGGTTTGGTGGTGATAAACCCCTTTAGCTTTTTCTTGTCTGGAAAGCTCTTTATCTATCCTTGGATTCTAAATGATAGTTTTGCTGGGTAGAGTAATCTTGGTTGTAGGTCTTACCTTTCATCACTGTAAATATTTCTTGCCAATCCCTCCTGGCCTACAAAGTTTCTGTTGGGAAATCAGCTGACAGTCTTATGGGAGCTTCCTTGTAGGTAACTGACTGCTTTTCTCTTATTGCTTTTGAGATTCTCTTGTCTTTAAACTTTGGCGTTTTAATTATGATGTATCTTGATGTGGGCCTCTTTGGTTTATCTCATTTGGGACTCTTTGTACTTCCTGGACTTGTATATCTATTTCCTTCACAAGGTTAGGAAAGTTTATGCCATTATTTTTTCAAATAGGTTTTCAATTTCTTGCTCTCTTTCTTCCCTATCTGGTACCCCACCCCCATGATGCAAATGATGGTATGCTTGAAGTTGTCCCAAAGGCTCCTTACACTATTTTCATATTTTGAATTCTTTTTTCTTTTTGATATTGTGATTGGGTGTTTTTTTGCTTCCTTATCTTCCAAATTCCTGATTTATTCTTGGCTTCATCTACTCTATTGTTGATTCCCTATAAATTATTCTTCATTTCAATTAGTGTATCCTTCATTTCTGACTGGCCTTTTTTTATGCTGTTGAAGTTCTCACTAGTTTCATTGAGCAGCCTTTTAACCAGTGTGTTAAACTCTGCATCTACTAGATTGCTTTTCTCCATTTTGTTTAGTCTTTTTCTGGAGTATTTTTTCTGTTCGTTAATTTAGGACATGATTCTTTGTCTCCTCATTTTGGCAGCCTCCCTGTGTTTGTTTATGTATTAGGTAGAGCTGCTGTGTCTCCTGGGGTTGGTAGGGTTTCTGTTGGTGTCCTGTAAATGTCAGTGGTACAGCCTCCCTGATGACCCAAACTGGGCATTTGAAGTACACCCATGTGGGCTGTGTACATCCTCTTCCTGTATTTGAGACTTGATTACTATTGGCATGTCAGTGGGAGGGATTTACACTCAGGCCAATCAGCTGTAAGGACTGGCTGCGACCACCTACCAGTGACCTCCAACCACTGTGGAGGATCAGCTATGCAGGGTCCCATCCCACAGAGCAAGAGTTTCTTCAGCAGGGTCCAGGTGAGGCCAAGCTGCAAACCAAGGCTGGCTGTTGCTAGTGTCAGGTTGGGGGCCACTTAGTGAGAGGTATGGGGCACACTGAGGCCAGATGCTGCTTGCTTGAGAGATTTTAGGAAAATCAGAAGCATGAACCAAGACAGTCTATTGGTATAGAAAAGCTGCTGAGCCCGGCCAGTGTGGCTCAGTGGTTGAGCGTCAACCCATGCACCAAAATGTTGCTGGTTCCATTCCTGGTCAGAGCACATGCCCAGGTTTTGGGCCTGATCCCCAGTGGAGAGCATGTAGGAGGCGGTCAATTGATGTTCTCTCTCATCGATGTTTCTATCTCTCTCTTCTTCTCCCTTCCTTTCTCTCTCTAATCAATAAAGAAAAAGAAATTAAAAAAGAAAAAGAAAAGCCACTGAAAATAGCTTGGGTGGGCCCAAAAGTTGGGTGGGATGAGACCTCAGGAAATCAATAGGGTGGGTCAAACACTGTGAACTCAAACATGGCATCAGCCTGTTGGCTCTGTGGGGAAAGGGTTCATCAAAAGAGCAATGGCCTCTTCCAGCATTTCTGTCTGGGAGAAAGCTGCCTCCCCTGCTCTCACCCTGATGCCAAACAATTCATTTCCTTGCCATATGTCTCTAGTGCCTTTCAAGATGCTGCCCCAGTGTTCTAGCTCATAGGTAGTAAGTCTGAGTAAATCTGTGCATGGGCCCTTTAAAAGGAACTGCCTGGGACTCTAGAAGCCCTCCGTCTCCCTCAGCCTCAATTCCCACTGTTTTTTGTTCTGTTTTGCTTTTAAATTTTTTTTCTTTATTGACTTTAGAGAGAGAGGAAGGGAGAATGGCACAGAGACAGAAACATTGATGAGAGAGAACATTGATTGGGCACCTCCTGCATGCCCCCCACTGGGGATTGGGCCCACAATCTGGGCATGTGTCCTGATCAGGAATCAAACAGGTGACCTCTTGGTGCATGGGTCAACGCGCTCAACCACTGAGCCACACCAGCCTGGCCCTGCTGGTTTGTAGAGCCCAAAGTTATGGGCCTTCCGTTCCTAGCACTGGAACTTGGGCTGGGGGCCTGGTGTGGGGCAGGGATCCCTTGCTCCTCAGGGGGTACCTCTGCAGCTGAGATATCCCTCCCGATTTTTATCCACCACATGGGGGTGTGGAACCAGCCCGTTTTGCATCTTCACCACTCCTACCAGTCTCAATGTGGTTTCTTCTTAATATCCTTAGTTGTAGGACTCCAGATTTCAGGTGGTTCAGAATGACGGTTGTTCCGTAGTCTAGTTGTAATTTTGATGTAACCTAGTCATCTTGAACCATAATCCCCAAACCAGATTAACCATTATGATCATACTGGGTAGTTTTTTAATCAAGTCTCATCTCTAGGAGTGGATCCCAGCACGTGTATTTTATCAAAGTACATAAGTTGATTCTTATACAATGAGCTTAAAATCATATTTTAGAGATGATGGGCTATAATCTTACTGATTTTACTTTATTTAGAATTGTACATCTCTTGCCACATAAATATCTATAATAACCAGAAGATAATAATGACTTTCATGTAAAATGTTCTGAACCAGAGAAAACAGGGAGGGATTTGTATGTAAAGAAGGTATTTTTCTAGAAGGAACTACTGGCAAGGAGTCCCCTCCAGAAAGCCAAACCAATCATATCTATTTCTGCAGAATAAGACTTGAACAATCATTGAATGATGAAAATCTGTCAGTGTACCTTGCACTTAGTGGTCCTCCAATATTCAATATTTTACTTATTATAAAATCTGGAGAAAAATTAATCTTCTATCTCAAGAATACTATGTTGTGTTCATTTAGAGAGGAGTACTTCCTACACTATGCTACACTCCATATCATGTTTTCTCAGATGCTACAGTTCACATCTCAGCACCTCAAGGCAGAGGCAATATGGTGGAGACAGACTAGTTCTTTATTGAAATCATATTGATTTGTCCTTGGACATACAGTTAGACTACATTTTCTACCTTGTCTTGCAATTCAGTGTGGCCTTTGAGAAGTTCTGGCCAATAGAATGTGTGTGATGTCAGTCACTTCCAGGCAGTCTGAAACCTGATACTGAAAATCCAGTAGGGGACTTGATGCCACAGAGTGGGAGCCTTCGTTCCTGAGTGTGTGTGTAGCCAGGAGCCCAGCCCTACCCCTGATGTCAATTAAACTTTACATAAGGAAGAAGTGAGCTTGCAATGTGTTAGCCACTGATATTTTGAGGTTGCTGGTTCTAGCAGTCAGCCTTCTCTGTCTGATACGGAAATTAGGACAGAAACTGGAATGCTGTCTTAGGAAAACCCTAAAAATGTGGTATTGTTTTAGTGGTCAGATTGTACACAGTGAGGGAATAAATACAGCAAACTAGAGAATTGGAAACCTTGATATTCTCTGGCCAAGCACTTCATATAGTCATCTGCAATAAGTTAAGAAAAGGACCACATGCCTCTCTCTAAGCCTGAAGCTGTGAGGAATGTGGTTGGAAAGAGATAGATGAAAGCATGTTAATTACTCTAAAATGCCTTGAGTACAGGAGCCCCGGCACTGGAGGAATGCTTTTCATGCAGAGATGGAAGGAAATGAAAAATGTCCAAAGATCAAGAGCCCCATAAATTTGGAAGAACCAACTGCTGATGGACTATAGATATTAAGAGAAAAGACTGCAAAAGGTCCTGAGTTACAAAGACCCACTAAGACTTTTTGCTGACACCCAGTGACTTTGTAGCAAAGATCAGAATAAGGGGGATACCTTGGCATCCAAGGCTATTGTTTCAGTGAACCTCAAGTTCACTGCCAAGAAGTTGAGCAAGAGATGCATGGAGATGAAAGAGGAAAGAAAGAAATCAGGCTTGAGAATTATGTCTAGGAAAGAACTTGAAATGTGATTACTAATTAGAAACAAACAGATCAGAAGCTTACTGAGTCTTTAAGAAATTATATTGCCAGATCAATCACAAGCTTGCTCTAACGAGTCTTCTGATTGTTTAAGGCTAAAAGCAAATTGTGTCTCCCCAACTTTTATGAGTGGGAAGCGGCTGTGAAAGCTGGAAAGCTCTCAGGAAGAACTCCCCCATGCACACTTCAGCTGTAACCTTGGAGGAAGACAGAGAAGGAAGACACTCCCAGGGCTGGGCCAAGGGTCACGGAGAATAAGTGTCATAGCACAGACTCTGGGTCTGACCAAGTCACTTCCTCCACTGCCAGGGAACGGCCCTGCAGAGTGCCTGGCCAGGAGGATGGGGAAGTGTGGTAGACAAGGGCCTGCTTTGTGTCTCCTGTTCTGCCTTTTTACAAATAAATGTTTTAAATTGTATATTGCTTGACCATGGTCTATTGAGGTGGAAAAAGGTGGAGAGTGGGAACTGGTGACTTATTTTTTCACTTTAAAAAATGAAGGTCACCAGAGGCTTCAGATTCAAGCCTGATGAGGACTTTGTACTAACCAGAGATCCTAGACTTTGAGCTGGACGCAGAAACTTGCTAGGACTTAGAGTTGTCTCCTTGCGTAGGGCAACAATGGGTTCTGTATATGGGGAAAAAAGTGAAATTAATATTTAGTGACCAGAAGACTAGACCGTGGCTAGTCACACCTATTTTGCTCCTGTGCACGCTGCCAAACTAGTTTTTCAAACTCTTTGGCACATGTTCAAATTCTGGTGATTAGGAATAAGGGCAGAAGTGATATACCTACTCCCGGGCCTGGCCCGTAAGTCGTCCACATGTGCCAATGTCACCCTTTTTCCTGATTTGCCAGCTGCAGACAGAGGATCCAATAGAAGACACCAGGACTGCAAGGAGGTATGTGCCTGTCTGTGGAAACAGAAGCTCCAGCCCCACCCCATGCACCAACACTGACTGGCCTTGGTGTGTGATACACTTCTTTGGGTTTTTTTAATTTATTTTTTCTTTATTGATTTTAGAGAGAGAGGAAGGGAGAGGGAGAGAGAGATAGAAACATCGATGAGAGAGAACATAGATTGGCCGCCTCCTGCATGCCCTCCACTGGGGATTGGGCCCACAACCTGGGCATGTGCCCTGACCGGGAATCGAACTGGCGTCCTTTTAGTGCATGGGTCGACGCTCAAACACTGAGCCACACTGGCCGGGCTGATACACTTTTTTGTAAAACCATTGAAATCTGTGGGTTGTTTCTTCCAGCAACAAGCCTTCCCCCACTGATGCAGGTGGGCAGGGTGCCAACCACTCACATTTAGGGCATCTTTAATTGAAGGAGAACCCTGGCAGTTCATTGCTCTCAGAGGAATGAACTTCTGAAATAAACATCTATTCATCCTTTCCCTTCTGTGTATCAATCAGGGAATCACAGAACAGGTGACAAAGAAGACCTGGTTTTAAATTAAATCCAAGATCTGTCCCAGAGCAGCTGCTTGTTCTCTGTAAGTCACGTAGTCCCTCTACACTTTCAGAGTCACCCTGAGGCGCAAATGGGAAAAAAGTACTAAGCACAGTTTCTGGGACCGGTGGGTGCTTGTCAGTGTGAGCTTGCTTTCTTCTTTCTGTAATAATAAGCACTGGTGATGAAGCTTATTATGTACAAGGTACTCTCAGTGCTTTATATAGCTGTATCGAGAACTACATACAGAAACAAGTGCAGCTGTCTGGTCCTGCCTGATGTGCGCACTGAAGGGGAAGTTAAGCAGAAGCAGGTCACTGCATCTCTATTTTCTCTTTTGCAGAATTTGGTGAATGGCCGCCCCTTCCTATTCAACAGACACATACTCAGGGGGGACAGTAATGGTGTCCATGCCTTCGTTAGGGTGACCTGGGAACAATGGTTCAGGAGTCCAGGTACAAACCATTTATCCAACAGAGCATTGAAACGGAAGGTTCTCATCACTGTTCACCTCTCAGCAAACCTCAGCGTAGACGGCACTATTGGAGTGTGGGGTACCCACAGGAGGAGAAGCTTCATCCATGAGCTGACGGTTTGAGCGATTACTCAGGGACACAGCTTCTGGCCGGTCAGTGGCCCAGAGCCCACATGTCTAATGGCGAGGTCTCCACGTGGAAGCCCACTGAGGAGAGCCCGCCCCTCCTCCTGCTGCTCCTGGGCTTCCAGAGCACTGTAGTCATCCCACTGCGCCACCTCTGTCAGCATGAACGGGAGGCCTTTAAAGTCTTGACCTTTTGGTAGTTTGTTTTCTATCCTGGTTTTCTTATCCTTTCCTAATCCAAAATCATCTTTCAGTTAAACATTTTTCTTACTATAAAAGTCAGTAGCAGCAGCAGAGGCAAAGCTTAGGTGAGTGTACCAGATCCCATTAAATCCATAGTTCAACCTTAAAGATATATTATGGAGCACTCCGCCACACACACACACACACACACACACACCTCATATTTTACATGTATCCTGCCACTCCCTGAGTGATTTTCAATTTACGAGTGATCTAATTCACATTTTCAAATGATTTAAGGCGTCCTTCCACCTTTGCCTAGAAAATTCTTGTTCAGGTGTCTCAAAAGCAGCTGTAACACATGGAGCTTGTTGGATCTATGTGTGCGTTTTGTAGACGAGTGCTTAATTTGCAGTGTTCACCAGTGCGTCCTAGACGTGACCCCCAGAACAACTGTGCACTCTGTCACCCCCTGGGGAGTTACAGATTCGTTTTCCAGGGGAAATTTGTCTCCTGTTCTCTGAAAGAAGGTGGGAGAAACACCGTAGCTGGGGAGAGGAGAGATCTGTGCCTACAGAATCAGCCAGCCTGGGTGACTGTCCAATCACTGTCAGCATAGAGAGGTACTTGGTAAAATATCGTGTGACTTTTGGGAGAGTCACTCAAAATGTAGGCCATGGTTGATTCTAGCCACTGCAAAGATGACAATGAGATATTAGAGTGGTCACCAGTGGGATAACCTTTAAAAGGAAACCCCTGACCTATGTTTGGAGAAGAGACTGTTCCATGGCATGACCACTGTCTTGTTCTGCAGACTGGACGCAGCCCAGAAAAAAAGTTGCTTTCTGCAAACCCGCCCTTAGCAGCTGTCTGGTCGTAATTCATGTCCATGCTAACACAGATCAGCACCCCTCTCTTGCCTCCTACTATGTGTTGGTTCCTGGAACAGGCTGTTGTTCCAGGCTGGTCAGGCATGTATAGTAATTTCCCATGCCTGGTAGCACGTACATGCTAGTACGCATGACTATTCCCCCACTTTACCCTGTATAATTCTTTGGCACCTGCCGAGAGGCGCAGGGATCCATTCCAACATGTCACCCAAGACACGCCTCCCTCATATGCAAGTGTCCCTAAATAAACTCAATTAATTACCAATTGGACTGGCCAGCCCCTTCTACAGTCTTTTCCTGTCTCTGCTTTCGGAACTACATTTTCAGTCTCAGGGCTTCTCCTGGGTCTGAGTGCACTAACACTAAGGGTTGGCAAAATTGGATGTATTTGAAAGCTGACACTAAATGAGCAAACTTAATTGATAAAGTTATTAAGTAACTCTTTTTCTCCAACTGTGTCCTTAAAATGTTCTCATACGTAAGGTGGGAGAATGTTTCTTTCCCTGCTCATAGATGGAAACTCAAACAGTTCCATGACTTTTTCAGTCACTCTTCGGTAATAATTCAACATTCACCCTAAATCCCCAACCTAATTTTGATGTTGTACTAAAAATGTCTAATCTTACATAAATTCCAAATGTGACTTAACGTTAAATGTTCTCGCCAGCTGCAAGCAGGAACCTGGAGAAAGGGAAGCAGGGTCCTTCTTCTCCCTTTTCCTGTCCTCTGCTTTCATCTCTCCTCCTTCTCTTACTGACTGTGGTTTCTGACCCGTCCAGGGTCAGATCTGAGGGAGGAAGGGGAGACAGAAGAATGTACTGTTTAAACTGGTCCTGTTAGAAGAGGCCCTCTTGGTTTCTGAGCCTGACCTGTTCTCTAATAGGAATGCTCTTGACTCCCCCAGGGACCACCCCATCATCAGTGTTGGGGATGTCTAGCCTGTAGTTCCCATAAAGTCGTTCATTCATTATTCCTGATCACATTCCTTACTCTTTACACAGTCCCTGAGAATCCAGAAATATGTTGAACTTCTATTTGTCCCTTCAGCTCTCCGTTGAGCAGGGCCTCAGGGGAGCCCACGCTGGCTCTGTTTTGAGTGTGGCCCACTGTAGGCCACGGTAAGCAAGTATCCACTCTTTGTCCTCACACGCTCTGGGAGTGTAGGCTCATCCTAAAGCAGCCACCTTTGCTTGAACTCATTGGTCAGGATCTAGACTGTCCATCTCTCTCTCTTTCCATTTTTTGAGTGGGAGTCGGACACAAGTCCCTTCCCCTTCACTTGCGGGGATACACAGCAAATTCTCCCAGTCATCCTCCTGAAACCCTTGTTTTCTTTGCTAGAGAGGAAAGGGAAACATCTCTCCACCTCTCCTACTTGATGAGGACAGGACCCACAGGACAAATCTTTTCCAACGAATCCCTCCAGAAGTCCTACACTACTGATCTTCAACGACCCAGCGCTTTACGCTCTCACTGTGGATGAGGGGTTTGAAACTTGTAGAATTGTTTTTGAAGTTACTTTTGAAAGTTTGCAGTGGGTCCAGAATCTCACTTTGGAATATCATACCCATTATATCTTGATGCTTCCATTGGGGAATTCCAATTGAACACCCTGATGTACTTATTACGGAAACTTTGGAACCTACAAGGATCATATGATGAAAAAAACAAAAGTCACTGATAATTTCACTTCCCACAGAAATACAACAACTATCAGCATTTGGGGAAATACTTACTCAATCTTTTTCCTTTGCTTAGAAACACATTTAAAATATTATATTTTTAGCAAATGAGATTATACTGTACATACTATTTGTATACTGTTCTTTCCTTCCTTCCTTCCTTCCTTCCTTCCTTCCTTCCTTCCTTCCTTCCTTCCTTCCTTCCTTCCTTCCTTCTTTCTTTCTTTCTTTCTTTCTTTATTAGCGAGAGGGAGAGAGGGAGGAAGAGAGAGAGAGAAACATCAATGTGAGAGAGACACCTCACATCGACTGGCTGCCACCCACACGACCCCAACCGGGGCCGGGGACAAACTGCAACTGAGGTACATGCCCTCAGCGGGAACCGAACCCAGGTATCTCTGGACTGCAGACCAATGCTCTAACCACTGAGCCAAACCGGCCAGGGCTAAACTGTTCTTTTCTCTTATATTTTGAACAACTTTCTAAGTCAATAAATGTGTTTCTACACATTTTCAGGTGGCTGTTCTACATAACATCTTTGGACATTACAACTGCTGATTCAACAAATTATTTACTGTTAAGCTGGTTTTTAATGATTCCATTACATTAAAAAACAATCTCACAAATATCTTTGTGCTCATAGTGAAATATAAATAATGAAATCAATAACAAAATTAGAAATATAGATCATAGTAAAAATAAAAAGTAATATATAAACCTTACCATTTAGGAGTAATATTACAAGGTATAAGTAATCAGTAATCACCAAGTTCATATTAGTGTGACTTAAGGAGCTAAGAGCATATTTTGAGGAAATGTCCCACGGAGAGAAGCCAAAGCCCACCAAATGGAGTCCAGAGAATGGAAAACAAATTTTATCCATTTTTACATTTTTCCCCCTAGAGCCAGCTCTTATTCACCCTGTACCTAAAAATATTACTAAACACCGCTGATTCTGTTTCAGAAAAATTTCCTGGATGCAGCCCCCCTTCTCTGTCTCCACTATCATCATTTTAATTCATGCTGTCCCCATTTTAACCTAACTTGCTAAAGGTATTTAAGTCATAAGTGTTTTAGTTCTATGCTGGCTTTCAGATGGCAGCAGTTCTCAATGAATCCCAACCTGTGATTCCACTTTCGCCACACTCAGCTTCTCACTGGCCCCTAGAAACACTGGGTTTTTCCAATGGTTTCTGTACACACACTCCTTCCTTTATCTGGAGAGTCCTAGCCTGGTTGCTCATTTCCTTTTCCACCTGGATCCTGCTCTCTCCTGCCTTTTTTCCTGAAATGTCTCGGTGGTATCCATTGCTCCCTCTTCTGGTACTTCACAGTGCAGGTTTCTCTGTTTCAGGATTGCCTTTATCTCTGCATTACTGTTTATCAGTCTGCTGGTCTCACCAGACTGGGAGTTGCTGAGAGCAGGGACTGGGTATCCTTGGCATCTCACATCATTAGACATGTAGAATAAGCTCAATGCATTCAAATGATCATTTAGAAATCTCTTTGACATGAATTAAATACTTCTCAACTCACTCACAACATAATATAGAAATAAGTTTTCCTTTCTCCCCATCTTTCTTTCTTCTTTATTGATTTTTAGAGAGAGAGGACGGGAGAGGGAGTGGGAGATAGAAACATTGATGAGAGAGAACATCGATTGGCTGCCTTCTGCATGCCCCCCACTGGGGATCAGGCCCAGAACCTTAGCATGTGCCCTGACCGGGAATTGAACTGGTGACTTCTTGGTGCATGGGTCGATGCTCAATCACTGAGCCACACTGGCCGGGCCTCTCCTCATCTTTTATAGCTAAAACATTAAACCAAGGGGAAGGGAAGCCACAGCCTCAAGACGGAGCAAAGGCGTCTCTCACTCAGGAGGCTGGGAATGCGATCCTGTTCTCCAGCTTACCAAACAATGCAGGCCCACCTGGACCCCAGTGGGGTACATCAAGGAAAACCCACAGAGTTCCAGGCTAAAACTGAAGTCTAAAGATTTAAAAATATATTTCTCCTCCCACTGTGCTGGTTGTATACAGTGGTAACATACACGATGTGTCTGGAATACAAGCCCAGATATGCATTTCTAGGCTGCACGGAACTCAAGTAAACATTGTTTTTAAAGTATGCACTAAATGGTAGATTGAAATTAGAATAAAAAGACAGAAAACAGCATGTGAAACACTTCATTACCTTTTACATTTCTATGAAGCCTAGGGTAGAGGCAAGAACTGAAATAACAAGATTGAAAAGTAGCTGGTGAAAAGGTCTTTAGCACTTTTTCCCTGGCATTTTTAAAGGGGCTTATTAATGCAAAAACCCTGAGGCTTTCACCAGGCGCACACAGAAAGTGAAGGTCTGAGGCGCAGACAGAGGAGCAAGTCCGCCCCAATTGAGACGTTCAGTAGAAGAGAGTGAGAAGAGGCTGCGGCTTCTATCCCTTCAGTGCCCCTTCATCCACCCCATTCATCACCACCTTCTCAGCAGTCAGGCTGAAAAATGTGTTTTCACACCTTATCCCAAATGCTAGCTTCACCAAACTCTGCAGGCTGCCAGTGCTTCTGCCCGGCACCATTGCAAGCTGCTGGGCAGTGCTCTCCACTCCACTGCTAATAGAGTTGCATGATGACTGTCTGTCCCTGCTCTGAGGGCTGAAATGGGCAGTCAACCAGGACCTCTGGTATTCTGACAGTGCATAAGAATCCCTTAGATAGAGGCCAGAGTCCCACTTTTTCCCTATCCCAGTGGAAAACAAGAGTGTCTGCTATCTAAGAGAATTCTACCCAGTACCCAGAAGTAAGATGTAAGGGACTGCGTTCCAGCATTATTCCTATTGGCCCCATACTCTAGGATCCTGTTCCTTGTTTTATTATGCCCATCTCAACATGCTGTGACACCTCATGGTTTCTACGGTGCATATTCAAAGCCATGTCCCAGTCTGCTCCTCACATCCTTGGATTCAGGCAATCAGACTGTACCAGAGTTGTCAAAAACTTCTTTATTCTTAGAAAGTACTTAAATTCTCCCTGAGACATCCACATTCTTTTTTATTCTGGACAACTACTAACATTTTCCTCCCCTACTCTCATGTCCCAATCCATTCTAACCTCACCCTCTCTGAGCATTTGAACCCCTCATAATGCTGCCTTGTAATAGGCCCACAAAGACATCAATCACAGCCCTTCCTATCACCATGTACACCAACCCAGACTAAGCCTACCCTCATTGAGTTGGTGGAAAAAAGAAAACTAGGTAGAGCTAATCTCTACATTTTAAACTCTCTATACATAGGGTAGAAGAACAATTAAAATATCAGTTAAAATTCCAGTTAATACTTCAGGGGGCAAGTCAAGACTATGACAATTCATTTGGAAGACAGTATATCCCATTTATAAAACACTGATACTCATTTTTCATGCCTGTGCTTTTGAAAACACTCAGAGTGCTTGAAGAGCAAAATTCACCATGGTTAAAATCATCCTGATCTCCCCCTGTACTCCTGACCACATTTTCAGAGCCCAGGAGCTCTGGAGTTTAATGTAATCTGAAGATGAACTCATAAAAAGTCCCCATTCCCACCACTTTACAAAAGGAGAAACTAAGCAGAAAAGAATGAGATTCATCTAAGTTAGAAGTAGAGGCTATGTTTTCTTATAGAATTTGTAAGGTTTTATGATTTACAATTAAGTCTTTTATCCATTTTGAGTTTATTCTCGTGTGTGGTATAAGTTGGTGGTCTAGTTTCATTTTTTTGCATGTACCTGTCCAATTTTCCCAACACAATTTATTGAAAAGACTGTCTTTACCCCCTTGTATGTTCTTGCCTCTTTTGTCAAATATTAATCGACCACAAAGGTGAGGGTTTATTTCTATGCTCTCTATTCTGTTCCATTGATCTCTATGTCTTTTCTTGTGCCAATACAATGCTGTTTTGATTACCATGACCTTGTAGTATAGTTTGATACCAGGTGGTGTGATACCTCCAACTATATTTTTCTTTCTCCTAGAAGAAAACATAGGCAGTAAAATTTTAGATATTTCTCATAGCAATATCTTTGCCAATATATTTCCTCATGCAAAGGAAAACAAAGAAAAGAAAAAAAAAACACAACAAAATAAATGGGACTACAACAAACTAAGCTTTTGCAAATCAACACAATGAAAATGGAACCCACTGAATGAGAGAACATATTTGCCAATGATACATCTGATGAGGGGTTAAATTCCAAAAAATATAAAGAACTTAATACAACTCAGAACAAAGAATTGATGAATCTCAGAGGGAAGGGGGAGGAGGGGAGGAAAGAGATTAACCAAAGAACTTATATGCACATATGCATTGCCCATGAACACAGACAATGGGGTGGTAAAGGCTTAGGGTGGGGTGGAAAATGGGTGGTGGGGGGCAAGAGGGAAAAAGAGAGGGGGGCATCTGTAATACTCTCAACAATAAAGACTAAAATAAAATAAATAAATGATAAGAAAAAAAATGGGCAAAGAACCTGAATAGACACTTCTCCAAAGAGGGCATACAGATGGCCAATAGACATATGAAAATATGTTTAACATCACTAATCATCAGAGAGATACAAATTAAAACCATAATGAGATATCACCTCAAGCCTGTCAGAATGGCTATCATCCATAAATAAACAAGCAATAAGTATTAATGAGGATGTGGAGAAAAAGAAACCCTTGTGCACTGTTGGTAGGACTGCAGACTGGTGCAGCCACCATGGAAAACAGTATGGAGTTTCCTCAAAAAATTAAAAATTGTACTGCCTTTTGACCCAGTGACCCCACTTCTGGGAATATATCCCAAGAAACCTAAATTGCTAATTTGAATTAATATATGCACCCTTATGTTCATAGTAGCATTATTTACAATAGCCAAGATCTGGAAGCATCCCAAGTGCCCATCAGTAGAAGAGGAGATACAACAGCTGTGGTACATTTACACAATGGACTACTTACACAGTCATAAAAAAGAAGGACATCTTACCTATTGCAACAGCACGGATGGACCTGTAGATTACTATGCTAAGTGAAATAAGCCAGTCAGAGAAAGACAAATCCTGTATGATCTCACTTACATATGGAATTTAATGGGCAAAATAAACTGACGAACAAAATAGAAACAGAGGCATGGATACATGGAACAGACTGACAGCTGTCAGAGGAGAAGGGGGTTGGTGGGCTGGGTGAATAGATGAAGGGATTAAGCAAAAAACAAACAAACATACACATACATACACACACACACACACACACACACACACACACACACATATATATATATATATATATGTAAAGGGATTGGGGGTAGGTGGGTGGGCAATGGGGAGATAAATGGGAATGGAAAGAGACTTTGCTTGGGGCAATGGGCACACAACCCAGTGTGCAGATGATGTTTTATTGAGTTATACTTGAAATCTGTATGCTTTTGTGAACCAATGTCACCCCAAAACATTCAATTTTTTAAAAAGAACAGACAGGAGATTCATTAAATCTTTTTTAAAACTTAGGAGAAAACAAAAGAAGTGGAGATAATGTTTTTATTAGCAAACTAGAGCCCCTGACTTCTAAGACGCCACTCTCTTGCCATTCCCTGCCAACAGGCACTCAGCTTATTACGGATCACCCTAGGTGCTCTGGCATCAAGGCAAAATTGAATGCCCAAAACAGGACTTTGGATTTAGCAGTCTTAGTTAGCTAAAAAATGACACTCCAAATGGCACCTGTTTTCCAGGTAAGAAAAAGCCTTAGGCAGTGTTTTTGTTTTTTGTTTTGTTTTTTCTTTTCCTGATCAAGAACTGACTCTCTTCTACCTAAGACCTTAGAGGATTTTCTATTTCTAACATCAGAGCAGAGATATAGTTCAGAGTGATGGTATAACAGCAGTGTTCAAATGTGGAACCTTGAAACTCAAGGGCACACTATGGGGACGGAGCAGCTAGAGAGACTTAACTCCTAGGGTATGAACATCTCTTGAGGGTCTTCAGAGATGAGGGGATGAGTGCAACATAAAAATGAATACTTTTTTAAAAAACACAATGAAATTGCCTCATGCAAATTCATTTTCTTTTTTTTCACCTCAAGTAGTCACTCTATAAGAAAATAGAATTTATCTAACATGCAGCCATTTCACAGAATATTTTCAGCCTTCTCTTTGGATATTGCTACTAAGCCTGTGCAGAATCCTTTTGAATGTCTTTGCTGTTAGAAGATGCTTTGTCATCAAGGTAAATTTGGTTATTAGAAGTAGCCAAAAGTCACAGTTAATGAGAAGGAAGAAGATCAGTCAAATTATATTTTTGTTTTAACAAAATTATATATTGATAATGACACCAATTTTCTGAGATGTTTTGAAGGTGTTTCCAAAAATTCCAATTGAAATATAATCTAAGGAATGGCAATGTCATTGTAATAAGTGTAGAATCTTGCCAGGTGATTAAAGCAGTCAATATTCATTCCTTCAAATAAGTTGGTATTGTGGCTCAAAGACCAGCCACAGTATGACACATTCGCACAATGAAATACATGCTGTCATTTAAATGAATGTTTGAAAAGATTTTTAGTAGCTTAGAAAATTGTTTTGTTAGAATATTAAATGCGAAAAGCAGGGTACATTCTACATCAAGAATTATTACAATCACATAAAAATACACATAGATAAAAATTGGAGGACTAGATACCAAAAAGTTAAAAGTGATGGTCTTTGGGTGGTGAAACAGCAATTGATTATATTTCTACATCTTAGTATTTTTTTAAATTTTCTAATGAACAGATATCATTTACATAATGGGAAAAGCATTCTTTTCTTTTCTTCTTTTTTTTAAACCTCAATTATATGTAGGTATTTTCTCTTAACCAATAAAAGAATTGCTTGCATTGGCCTCTAACTGTGATCACCTCCCTGCACGGTGCCTCACCCGTAACAGGACGTGGCTGGGGAGTTTCCATCACTCTGAAGACCAATATGAAGCAACTACAACAGCTAAGATTATTAGATGCCTAGAAAAGTCCCAGAATGATAAAATAGTATGACTTGTCTTTTTAAAGAAATATTTGTTTACTTGAACATCTTGTACAAAAGTTGACTGAGTTTTATAACACATTTATTTTAGACCACTGTGACCACGTCTTGATTAAGAAGCTTAAACATAACCACACAGCAACAGAGCTAGACTTTACCTGAAGACATGGTAGTCTTCAACTGAATAACCTGTTGGCACACTACTTCATTCATTCCTTCAGGAGGCATTTACCAAGTGCCAGAAAGCACTCACCACCCTGCATCCAGAAGCAACATGAGCAACTGTATCTCAACAAATTTATGGTGCACAAAATATGCTGATTTACAGGACCTCATTTGATTTTTCACATAATTTTATATTTATGTTACAGCTGTAATTAGTGTTCATCACACTGAATTAGAAATCGTTTTAGGGCTAATTGTTAATACCTTGAGAGCAGGGAGCATGCCCTAATAATCAAAGTTTATCAAATTAAATTCACATTGTGTAAATTAGGAAATTGAGGTTTTAGAATGTCATGTGATTTGTTCATGGTCATAAAGCCAATAAATGGCTCGGGACACCTAACTTATTTTCTATTCTATTTAAAAAAATTTTTTTTTAATTTATTGATTTTAGAGAAAGAGAAAGGGAGAGAGAAACATCGATTTTTGTTGTTCCACTTGTTTATGCATTCATCGATTGCTTCTTAAATATGTTTTTATTGATTTTAAAAAGAGAGGAAGGGAGAGAGAGAGGAGACAGAGAGAGAAACATCGATTGGCTGCCTCCTGCCTGCATGCCCCCTACTACTGGGGATCAAGCCCTCAAACCTGGGCACGTACCCTCAAACCTGGGCATGTGCCTGACCAGGAATCAAACCAGTGACCTTTTGGTGCATGGAGTGACGCTCAACCAACTGAGCCACACTGGCCAGGGATATTTTATACCTTTTTGATGATAATTCCTGCACTTTGGTAACAACAATATCTTTTAGCTGTGGCTAATAAAAAATTAGTTCAATACTCAAGTATCTAAATTCCCAGAAGAGAGAAAATTTTAAATTAAGGAAAATGATTATTTAAATTAAAAAAAAAAAAAACACCTGTAATTATCATATAAACAACTAAGGATGACTAAATATATTTACAGCTAGGCAATTATAAACAAAAAGTGCTATCAGAATGTAAATGATAATGAACCAAGCCAGTTGAGTTTCTCCTCACTGGGAAAAACAAGACCTTGAGCTGCAACCTAATAGAAGTTCTCAAAATCCTAAAAGAAATCAATACAGGTTGAAAGAGATAAATCATCCTTATGAGTGAAGTGCTAACAAAATTGTCTAGAGACCACCATCTGAGAATAAGAATGAGAACACAAAGGATTTGGGGCAGCATATTTTCTCAGAAAGAGTATTAAACACAGGCTCCCTGGAGTCAATCAGGTATCAGCTCAAATGCGATACACTTCTCCTCCGATGTACCTGAAATGAAGTCCGTAATGTGCTGGTAAATGTTTACAACCAGCTCTCCGGGGAGAATATGTGTGCATGTAAACGTGCACGTATGTTTATTATAAAGTGTATCGATATAAAAGATGTATTTCACACAATTTAGAAATAAAAATAACAGGTGCATTATTCTTTATCATAAATGCTCTATAGCCAATTGATTTCCTCAGCATGCTTTTACTGATTTTCGCAACATACTTGTATCTATAGCCAACCCATGCAACTGAACGAATGTACTTCAGACTCACTGATGTCACTGATCGTAGAAGTAGGAAGAGATGTGCAGTAGTGCATCATGATATAGTATTTCCATCATACAGAGATGATAGAAATAAATGGCACAAGAGCATATATAATAGCAAAATGCAGTAAAAGGAGAAAGTGATGAGTTCAAGTATTTTCACTTTTGTTTCTAATATGATTTATTTAATTTTAAGTTCATATAATTTTAATTTTTAACAACAGTGTTTTTAAAAAAAAAAGAAAAGAAAAAGAAAACTGGCTTGCAAAATTGCTGTGAAATTAACAATTGGGTCTCGCGAGCCAGCATGAGATATCTCAAGCACACCCCACCCTTTCACTCTCTGTTTTCTTGCCCTGCTTAATTATTCTAAATGGCTTTCATCATCGCCCAGCTTTATAGATTTGCTTGTTTGTCGCTTGTGTCTCCCAGAACATAAGCTCAATGAGAACAGGAATTTTGTCTGTCGTGATCATCACTGCCACGGCATTTGCCGCGTGGCAGACAGGGTGTGAGGAGCTCAGACTCAGTGCGAGGAGACGTGGATGGCTGAGGTTAAGAATGCACACCCATGTTATTGTGCTTGGTAAGCAGACTCTGATACAGACATTAGGGTGAAGGAGTTCATTAGGAAGTGTTCTCATCAACGCCTGTGCAGGAAGGGGAGGGAAGGAAGGCTGGCAGAGGGAGAAGCTGAGCTCTCATACATCCCTAACTAAGATTTCAGCTTGTCCCACAGGCTCTCTGGAGCAGAGAGAGTTCATCACAGTTGTCCTGAGTTGGGGCAATGGGTGAGCCTTTACACTCTCACGTCAGTTATTGGATATGGGCTGCCCCAACAGGGGCATGACTTTGGATGAGGCAGTTCTCTTATTGACCGGGGCTGATGGCTAGGAGCTATGTGCCAGCAGCACTGAGGACATGTCCTGTGGGGTCAGATTCAGGGCAAGTGCAGTAAGAAGATGAAGGGAGAGCCATCATCAGAGGAATCATCAGAAAGGAGTGTGTCTGATGGGGACTGAGAGGAAGACTGCAGCTTGGAAAGCGTTCGAGTTCCCAGGATTTGCTCCAGGGTCATTGTTTCTTTGGTGTTAGGAGGCAATGGTGGAATCCGGGTACAAATACACTGCCTGCCTCTCTAATTTACACGGTAGGTACCCTCCGTGACCTTCATGGAGGCCCCAGCCTGTTAGGCTCTACCCAGGATCCTTACAAAGCATATGACATGTGAGGGTGAATGAAATAGATACAATCCTTGCCTTAACAGAGCTTACATCTAGTATGGCGGGTCTGCACCCTGACTGCACGTTAGTGTCACCTGCAGAGCTACGGCAAATGCCAGTGTTTCGAGCTTGTCACCAGAGATGCTGACACAACTGGCATCAAATGCAGCCCCAGCATCAGTATTTTCTGAGTTTTATGTGTAGTCAGGATTGAGAACCACTGTTTTGGGCTATTGAACAAAAAGAAAGTGACAAGGTACACACCCAGTGCTCCCAAATTAAACATGAAAAATGTTCACCTTGGACACGAAGAAACAAAATTAAAGAAATAAAAATCCAAACAAGGGCCTGATCCAAAAATAAGATTTCAACTAGTCCTCTGTACCTCAGTCTGACTAGATCAAGACATTGACACCACATCGCTGAAATGGAATCTTTTTACTGATTGATCAGGGTTACAAACTTTGCCCCTGAGTTGTGCTTGATGGCGCAACCAGGAATGTCTTCCACAAATCAGTGGGACATCAGGGGAACTCAAACACGAGCCAAACCTCTCCTGCTGAATAATGGCAGCACCTTGGGCTCTGGGAGCCTCATATTGCCGACACTAAGCTGACCTTTCTCTCTGAATTCCTGACTCCAGACACAGTATTTAATTAGTGTTTCAATGATCATCTAAATGTTTGAACATCAAGTTCAGTAAATTTTGAGACAAGTGGTTGCATCATCAGTGAAGGTTAACAATTTAAGCAGAGGGCCTTAAAAAAGTTGTTAAGTGGTATAAATACTTTTCTGCTGCAGAAATGAGCCCTGTGAACAAGTGACTAGCTCCTTTGATCTTAATGAACTAAGATGTTTTTCATGCATCACAGCAGCTGCTTGGGTTCTGAGCTGCAGTTACCAAGGGCACAGGGGTCAAAGCCTTCGAAACAATCTTTCAGGTTGGCTAAATTGTAATTACCCTTTACACTATTAGCCATTGGCTCACTAGAACAATTTTATTGCCTGGAATATTTGTTAAAATCATGCGAATAATAAAATTTGAATGGAAATGTTCTGGGGTGCAGGAGCCAGCCTTATGTCACTATCGGAAGATGAAAGAGAAGAGGAAGATACCTGTCATCAGGTGGCTAGTAATATCACCGTGTCTATTTTTGTGCATAAAGGGCAATAACATTGCCTGTGATCAAAAGAAATGTGGGGGAGATAGAGGAAAGGGAGGAGAAAGGGAACTTAAATGGCATCCCTGCCCACAGCACTTCATAGGGACTAAAATGACTTTAAATGCTATAACGATGAACTGAGCACATGTCGAGACCTCTGCCACGTTTAGGGAGGTACAGTTGGGTTTTTATTTAATTCACAGTTTTCCTGCCTACAGGCCTTAATGATTTTTTGGTTAGCTTTCAACTCAAGTTCAGTACGGAGCAAAGAATGTTCAGTAATCCACCTCAAAGTGAGATAAAAAAGAATTTTTTTCAGAAAACTGAAGATCCCAGAACTAAGGCAGATTACTTGGAAATCCCTCAAAATGGGATTCCTGTATTTTTAGACAGCTTCAGGCCCTGTCTTCTGAGTATCAGATTATTAAGGTGGGCAAAGAAACCGCATAATGTGTTTCAATCCCTCTTGAGTCATTTCTCCAAAACTGAGATTCACCCTTCTGCTTCCAAGACATATCAACATCCAGGCCTTCAGAAATCTTTCCAGAATTCTTATAGGACATAACTACTCAGTTGTTGTTGTTGGCTTTCTTTTTCCCCAAAAGAATTTTCCAGGTCTCCAATGCTGGCTCTCCCCAAAACCAGGGACCTAATATTCTCAATATTTTATGTTGGGTCACCTCTTCACACTTCATCCTTCGGGAGACAGAATTAGATAAGGTCTTGAAGCTGGAAGCAACTTTATGACTCATCAAGACCAATTTCCTTATTTTATAATACCACTGATGCTCAAAGGGGTTGGTGGAATCTTCCAAGGCCCAATACTCTGGGCAAGTAATGACTGAGAGTTCCAGCTCCAGTGTCCTACACACTGGTTTAGATACCAGCATCAAAGTTCCTGCTTACGGGACCTTCGACAAGCTACTTAATCTCCCTGAGCCTCAATGTCCACACCCATTAATACAGGAATAAGACTAGTACTCTCCTCTTGGAAGTGTGGAAAGGATCAAATGAGATAATGCATAAAAAGCACTGAGCCCAGTATCCAACACAGGGACCACTTGATAAATGGCAACTGTTAAAAAGAATCTGACTTCCAGGCCAACAGTCATTCCTTTTTGTCACATTGAATAGCCTTTTCAGTTGTTAGAGCTCTAACATCAAAATTCTAGGCCTTCTTGCTCTACAACGAAATGTTTCCTTTCCTCTGTATTGTATTTCCTTCACTGCCATAAAGAACTGAGATAGAAACAATTGTTCCTTCCAAGTGGGGCTTCCAAAATGTCTCAGTGGAAGTGTGAGGGTCACTTCCCTGGGGTTGGGGGTAGGGGAAAACTTCTCGTGTGATTTCTAGCTGCGCTGCAGAAATGCAACATTGGTGTATCTTTCCCCCTCTAATTTCTTGTCTATTTTCCTCTGAACTATACAGTTAGCCAGTTTGGACCTCCGCCTCTAAGAACATCTATTTCATCAATTAATTGTGCTCTCTGAAAAGGCAGCTGATGCACAGAAAGGAACTACAAAGTGGGGAGCCCATCCTGCCTCCTTCTAGAAGATGGCATTGCCAGTCCAAAAGGTTATTCTTGGCATCATTCATTTAGAAACTGCAACAACCTCTTCAGAATAAAGAAGGCAAAACAAAACACTAAGCCCACCAGTAGCCTTGATGATGTTGTCAGAGAGAATCATTTCTGGACTGTGTCAAGCATGAAAAGCAGTTAGGGTGGAACATTTTCAGTTTTCAACCTTGATTCAGACAAAAGGAGTGTTTCTCATCTGATCTGTGTTGTGAGTACCTGCCACCTCTGACTCACTGGTCAGTGGGTGGTGGGAAGGCAGAGCACAGACCATCCGTGGGCTCAGCTGCCACAAAGCCTGTCAAGGAAGCTTGGTGATTGCGTTACCATGGAAAATGTCAAAGGGAATGTGCTCGCACCATTGTGATGCTCGGATGTAAAGACAGAAATGTTCTGAGAAAATCGTCCTCCCAGACTCTGTCAATTCGCAAGAAAAAAACTAACATAAATGTCTAACTGAACCTTTGAGGTTCTTGTATCTTGGAATCTACCTGATTCCCCACTGAATGAGCTTTAAATGTATATCTTTGGAGGTAGAATCAGAACTAAAAGAAACTTCAGAACTCACGTTAGAATCTCTGTGTCCCCTCTCACTTCTGCTCCCTCTTCTAGTTGGTTATCACATTCTGCTGACCTTCTTCTTCCACGTGTCTCAGATCAATCTGTTCCTTTCACTTCCACCCCCACAGCTATAAGCAAAATTCTTCAACCTTCACATCTTGATTATTGCCATAGTCTCTGAGTTGGCCTTCTTCGCAACCCATTTCTCTATGATCCAAACCACCTTGCACTGTGCTACAGAAGTAATTAATCTTCCCTATGTCATAATTTTCGTCATCTCACTTGCCTGTCTGCAAATGCAGAATGGCTATTATTCCATTCAGGTATTCACATCTCTCCATCTCTAAGGACAGATAGCTCCATTTTTACTGCACACCATCTTAAGCATTTGTCACTTTCCTTCTTACCTCCAGGCTATTTGTTGCTCAGTTTTCTGATGCACAATGACCTTTCCATACAAATATTACCTTTTCTTCACTTTGAAGGCTCCTTCAGTGGAAAAGGAACTTTTAACCACTTCTGTATTCATCACTTCATCCTTGTCTTCAGCCGCTTCTCAGGAATTTTTTCTAAAAGCTTCTTACTTCTTGCCCAGCCAGTGTGGCTCAGTGGTTGAGCATCAACCCATGCACCAACAGGTCACTGGTTCGATTCCTGGTAAGGGCACATGCCCAGGCTGTGGGCCAGATCCCCAATGGAGGGCATGCAGGAGGCGGCCAATTGATGTTCTCGCTCATGGATGGTTCTATCTCTCTCCCTCTCCCTTCCTCTCGATCTAAAATCAGTAAAGAAAAACATTTATAAAAACAATAATAATAAAAATTTCTTTCTTCTTTAGCACCCTATCTCATGGTGTCTCTGCACCTGCTTCCCCTCTAAAATGCTCAAGCTCTCCAAAAGTTCCTTTCTTGTTCTCCCGCAGCTTTGTTTTGTCCTAAGCACAACCCGTCTCCTGGAGCAGCATGAAACGTGCACAGAAGGGGATACGAGAAAAAGCACAGAATACAGACCCCAAAGAGACTTCTGTTTTCAGCAATATTTTTAGATATACAGAACACCAAAAAATTCTGGGCAGTATGTAAAAACCTTTTTTTTTTTTTTTATTTTAAATTTCATGGCTAAACGGGGTAGATAACAAGAGTTGTCCTTAGAGGTCAGAATAAAAAAGAAAATCTCAAATATAGAAATGGGATATCAGAATTTTTCATCCAGAAATTTAAAAATTGGTATTTGTCCTTTTTCTATTTTTAATGGCCGAGAACTTGGCTTCAGTTGACCATATGAAGACCATGTGGAGTGTGGGCATCATGCAAGTTCCGATCAGGGACCTCTGTGTCAAGCCCCCCTCCCAGAAGCCTCTGTGGTGAACCAGGAAACAGACTGCCTCACAGACAGAGGGGGTAGCACACGTATCTGTCCTGGCCTTTGCTCTGGGAAAAGGGGAGAAAAGAAAATGATTCCTCTGAAATCTTCACCACAACTCTGCCCTCACGGAAATGTTGGGCTAGAATTCACATTGATTGTAAGATTCAAAAAAACCACATGCTAAAAATTTAGTTTAAAACTGGAGTTGGTAAACTATGGTTCGTGGCTAATTCCAGTCTGCCATCTGCTTTTGTACAGACCCGGAGCTAAAACGGTTTTTACATGTTTAAATTGTGAAAAGAATATCAAAAGAAAATATTTGATGACACACGAAAAGTATCGGAAATTTACATTTCAGCGTCCAAAAATGTTTCACTGGAGCAGAGCCACGCCTGTTTGTTTCCATCTTGTCCATCAGCCTTTCCCTCTCCGACAGCCGTCGAATGGCCAGAAGAGACTGCAGAGCCCACAGAACCTAAAGTATTTACTCTCTGCCCCTTTACGGAAACAGTTTGCTGACCTCTGGTTTAAAGTGATCTCTGGTTGGCAGAAGTTTCTGGTAAGAAAACGTTAAACACAAACCTCAAGAAATTCCACAAAGTTCTAAGAAATGTAAGCTCACAATTTAAAAGGCCGGGCGGGGGAGGGCACTAACACTCAGGAATAAGGCAGAGTGGGTGACAACAAAAATGACTAATTAGAGAATCTGACCTACAAACAATTAGATGCCCAAATGATCAGACACGGAATATAAAATACGTTTGATCACATTTACCTAAGTCCACCTGGGAGTCTCCATCCAGTCGTACTTCTGTGTGTATTTGTTTGTTCACTCATCTGTTTCTTACTTGTTGGATGCTTTCTTTATAGAGGGTTTTTTTTTTTCCTACATGCATTATAAATGTCATCCCTTTTATAGAGCATGCTATTTAGGGCTTAATTTTAAACTTTGTTTATTTATTTATTTATTTATTTATTTATTTATTTATTTTTGTATTTATCTTCAGGTAGAGAGAGAGGGAGAGAGAGAGAGAAACATCGACGTGAGAGAGACACATCGACTGGTTGCCTCCCCCACAACCCTGACCAGGGCCAGGGATGAACCACAACCGAGGTACGTGCCCTTGGCTGGAATCAAACCCAGGACTCATTGGTCCTTGGGCTGATGCTCTACTGTTGAGCCAAACTGGCCAGGGCTAGATTTTGTTTTAAAATAGATTCTGGGGACACTTTAGTGCCTAGATACAATCCCAGCACCAGCATTACACCTACTCAAATTTAACTGTTTGTAACAGAATTGGGACGTTCTAGTCTGCAGGGTACTTATCACTAAGAAGTGTGAGAATTGGCAGTGATCCCTAACCAGGACAAGCTCACAACTTGTTTTCAGTCAGTAACCATGGAAGTGGGAAGTCTTGGATCCACTTGACCTTCAAGCAGGTCAGCCACCTGCAGACCAAGCCATGCTCACGTACGCTGTGGGTCATGCCCTTCCCTAGATCAGTGCGGACTCAACTCACATGTCACCTTGGAGGAGAGACCTTCTTTAAACATCCACTACATGCACACATTTTCTTTCACATGACCCTATGTCATTACCCTCAAGGCACTTTACATTACCCAAGTATTTTTTGTTCATGTACTCCTTGTCTATCCTCGCCCCCACCCAGAAGGTAGGTAGGTTGCATAATAAAGGAATGCTGTCTGGTTGCACATCCACATTACTCTTGTATACAGAGAACTTGTATTCGCCGGACCTGAAAGACTGCCTGACCCACAGGTACTCTTAACATTTGACTAATTCATGGTATCCTGCCTGAAAAGATGAATGTAGATGGACCCATCCTTTTTTTGAGACAAGTTAGAAATTACAGTGTTGTTTTATTTTGTTTCTGTCTCTCTGTAAAAGCCAGTGACCTCTAGTTTTACTTTTATCTCTGCCCAAGACCTCAGGATGGGTGTGACACCCCAAAATCCAGAATTCATTTATATTTGACACTGGAAAACCAGAGAGAAGAGTTTCTAAGTTTCTAGGTTCAACTGCTCTTGAATATGAATGCAATCTTTCCAATAAGCACTCTGTTCAGTCAGGTGATCAGAGAAACAACGAACATGCCACTCCCAGCATCATGGAACATCCCCAGCTGCACTCACAAATGGCAGTGAGCAAACCATCCTGTGAGTGTGGTGACCTCCCTTTCCCAATGGTGTTAGCATTTGCCAGAGTGTGCCCTGGAGATTCTAGCTTTATGGTAATTAAACTAGTCTGGATCTTGGTGTTTATTTCTCTCTGCCTATCAGAACAGAGAGGCATATACATGTGTTATTTGATTATCACACAGGTGACTTTTTCTAGTCTACTATGGTTGTATAACTATCTATCCCAAAATGGATGGCCTAACACCGTGACCATTTCATTATATGCGGGGATTAATAAGGACAATAGCAGCCAGTCCAGCAGCATCAGCTCGTCTCTGCTCCATGACGTCTGGCACCTCCTCTGAGAAGACCAAATACTGGGGATGACTTGATGGCCGGGGCTGGAATCACCTGGAGGCTCCTTCCCCCACATATCCGGTGCCTGGACTGCCAACCAGAGCACTGACATGTGTTCTGTCCGTGTGACTTGACTTCCTCACAGCATGGTGGCCTCAAGGAGTCAGACTTCTTACATGGTGGTCCAGAGCTCCGAATTAGTGCCACAGTGAAGGAGGCAGAGGTGCCGCACTTTTCCTGAGCCCAGCTCAGTGGTCACAGAACCTCATCACCACCTTATTCTCATGGTCAAAGCAGCCCCTCCACCCTCAGAGGAGGAGACACAGACCTCAGTTCTCAATGGAAGGAGTGTCAAAGAAATTGTAGCCAATTAAAAAAACTGCTATACTCTCCTCAAAAAGTCACTCCTCTCTCAACACGGCCTAGAGTATCTAACACTAAGGTTAAAATTATTTTTCTATTACTTACAACCCTTGTGAGTTTAGTCACTGCATCTTTTGTTACTTCATCTGCATACAGTTTGGGTAACTTACCTTTTGTTGCTTTATTTACATAATAAAAAGGTTGGACTTGATGTTCTTTACATTCCTTGCTTTTGCATTCCATGCTTCTACTAGTGTAGTATTTCATGTCCACATGAAATTTCAGAATGTGCTTTTGCTTGGAAATAATGTTTTTATAGATTTAGTTAGCTAAGGATCTCAAGATTAAATCATCCTAGATTTAAGATGAGCCATAAATGCAATAACAAATGTCCTTATAAGAAGAGAGGACACTTAGGGACACAGAGAAGAAGGCCATGTGAAGATAGAGACGCAGATTGGAGTTACGCTACCACAAGCCAAGAGGTCCCTGGAGCCACTAGCAACTGAAAGAGTCAAGGAAGGACTCTCCCTGAGAGCCTTCAGAGGGAGCAAGGCCCTGCTGACATCTCCATCTCAGACTTCTAGCCTCCAAACTGTGGCAATAAACGTGAGTTGTTTTAAGCAACCAAGATTGTGGCGATTTATTATGACAGCCCTAGGAAACGAATACAAGTACCTTCTTCTACCTCTCCCCTTCTCAAATCAAGCTTTACTTGCCAAAGGAAAAAAGCTCTTCCGGACTCCCCACTCCTGGCCTGTCCCACAGCAATGAGTGGCTTTGCAATTACAGCAGCAAGAAATTAAATGAAAGAACAGAGCCCTGGGGGAGCAAGTGCATCACCTGAAGTCTCGGTGCACAGAAGTCACCTTTTAATCCTTTTGCTGTTGCTGTTCGCCTCGGCATGAGAACAGGTGAGGCTGAGGAAGAGGAGGAAGTCCTAGTGTGCGGGTGGCACACGGGTGCTGCAATGCAGGCTCCACAGGTGGCATGAAGGGAGGGCAGGAAAATGCATAAGTCAGTCCTCTGTAAATGCCTACTCCCAGAGAAGAGGAACCCAGCATGCACAACTGCAAGGGTGAAGAGCTATTATCTATAGTCTCAAGACACGGAATAAAGAAAGGGTAGACAATGTAGAATGATGAAGCCAAATCAATGTTAAGTGCTTTCCTAAAAAAAAAAAACAATTGTCTTAGAAGCTGGGATAGCAAAAAATAAAAAGAAATAAACTTCATCAGGACATAAATAATCTACGAGTAAATCCTAAAACTGTAAATGATTCCACAGTACCCATTTTGACCTCTGAAGACTTTGCAAGCTGCCAAGCTCCCCTCCTCTGCAGCTTGAAGGATGCTCTCGCTCCGTTCTCTTGACTCTAATGCAGCTCCCTCCCCGCCCCCACGACTGCTGAGTTTAGAGATGTGGAGCTTTCTCACAGAAAATCTTCCCCTCCCTCTCCCACTTCTCATTTAAATTTCTAATTCCCCAAAGCCTAAAAAATAGATGCCTCCAGACAAGCTGAATTGAGACAGTCAAAGTGAATAGTAATAGGGGGTTTAATGACAGACCACGCACTCTCCTTATGTGGGTGACAAACACACTCATGTGGTTTGAGTTCCTGCCCTCACTTTACTTTGAAAGTGATTAGGAAGCCCGAATATATTTTGAAAGAAAGCATCGTCCTCACCATAGCCTATACAGATCACATGCTAAGCTGACCTGCAAGGAGAAATTTTATGTCAAAGAAAGATTAGAAAGTGCTTTTTTGAACGCTATCAAAGCTGATGTGAAAATACTAAAGGGATGGCTTAATCAGATATTTAGAATAGAGCCTTGTACCATTAACAGGTTTTTTTTTTCTTTCATTTGTGCAAATCATTTTGGAGGAGATTGTGAGGAAAAGGAACATATGCAATAAGAACATCAGTTTTTACTTTACAGGGCAAAAGATCACACGGGGAACAGCGAATGAGCTGAGCTATTTATCAAGGGGCTTCTACTAAAGAAGAGCAAACCAGCGGGCAAGCTCAGTGGGCAGGTCAGTGAGTCAATACTGAGGCACTACGCACAGCCCTTCTGGAAGCTGCTGAAATTAAGCCTTTTTGTTCTTGTATTGTGGCCTGGTTGACTTTGCACCAGGTCGAAGCAATGATCTGTATAATTGCAAACCCTCCCCTATTACCAGAACCTGTCACTTCAGAAAGTGATGTCTGGGCTCCAAGCCAGAATTTGGTTTCACCTTAGCTTTCAACATACTCCACATTGATAAGAAGAAAATGTATTATGGTGCATAGAGGAGGAAGAGAGAGCAGGCAGTCAGAGACAGAGAGGGAAAGGGAGAGATAAAAGGGGGAAATTAAAGGAGAGAAAAGAGGTCCAGCTGGTGTGGCTCAGTGGTTGAGCGTCGACCCATGCACCAAGAGGTCACTGGTTCAATTCTCGGTTGGGTTATGTGCCCAGGTTGTGGGCTCGATCCCCAGTAGGGGGGGGGCATGCAGGAGGTGGCCAATGGACATTCTTTCTCATCGATATTTCTCTCTCTCCCTCTCCTTTCCTCTCTCTCTAAAATCAATAAAGGAAAAAAAAATTTTTAAGAGAGAAAAGAGGATATGGAGAGAAAGAGAATAAAAACTGGGAGAAAAGGTTGGGCAAGAAGGTGGTCTTTGAGATGGTGAACTTGTTTAAAGAACATGTCTGTGTCTGTCTGTTTAGGGGAAAAGCATATGAGGAGGCATAGCTGATTTTCTCCTAACCAAGGGTCTGCTTTCCTAGATTTTCCCACCAATACTTGTGCTCCAGCTTCTTTAACTTGAGAAGTGACCCCATTTCATTACAAATAAATCTCCCCAAGAAAGCACTGAAGTCTGGTGTGGTGCTGATTCTGGTGAATGTCAACAGGGTAGGAGTGTCAATAGTTGGCCTGACCTGGGTTCTTCAGAAATGTGTGAATGAAAGAAGGGTCTTGCGTAGAGCAGACCTGGGCACTAGGCAGGGCTCAACAAATATTTGTGCAACAAGCTGAGTTTACAAAAACTAAAATATATTCTGTATGCAATAAGAATACATGATTTAATTTAAAAATCATTAAAGTAAAGCATAATCTTGAAATGAACTTTTATTCAATAGTTTGAGGGGTTTTATTCCTCAGAAACTCATCTTAAAGCTGAATCCCCTAACCCATTTTTCTCCTGTATCCATTACTAATTAGATAGTTATTAATATTAATAGGAAGACGCAAAAGGGAGGCCAGACATTGTAAGCATGGCCATCTGGGCAGCTTCAAAAGGAAGATGCAATTTCACTCCCTAGGGAACCACGGTCTGTTCCCTGCAGATCACTGGGGGAAGGGACTGGACAAAGGGGAAGATGGGCACATGCGCAGTGAGTCAGGGTGACAGAAGGGAGGTACTTACCTGTCAGTCAAATCTGGGAACAGAGATCATTGGCTAGAGAGGGTGGAGCCAATGTACACCTGGGAAAATTTGGGAATACATAATGCCCAGACAAAGAAATTCTCTGGTTTCTCTCTTCTTCCTCTGGCTTTGCTCCTGCTTCCTTGCACTCAACCATGTTCCCTCCATAGCCATTTGGCCCTGCAGCTCCTACACGCAATGAACAATAGCTGGGAACGCAAACTAAGCTAGCCTGATACTGGACTGGATGGTGCAAATCTAGAGCAGAAACTGGGCAACAGCTTTAATCTTAGCTCTGCTGAAGACACAGCTGGACTTCTTTTATGGCACAACGGAGGGATAGGGGATCTTGGGAACTCAGGGATTTAATTTCACACAAATAAATACCACTCATTCTCCCATGTGAGTCCCAGAAAAGTCCTTTTCTTGAGACATCACAAGAAATCCACCAGCAACAGGTGATGTGAACTCCTCACCAATCATATATCCACATAGAAAATCTCTCCTAGATCCTCATGGATCTTTTGAGATTTCACACTTTTAGTAGCTTTCAAAACACACAAATTACGAAAAGAAATTGTGATTCAGACAAAATATGAACTACAAAAAAGAAAAGCAGCAAGAGGGGAAAATGGCATGAAAAGAATATTGCTCCTTTGGCAGGCTTTGCTATGCCTGTTCTTTTGGATAATTATCTCCTTTATTCCTAAGATTTACACTAAAAAAATAATTGTCATCTTTAATCATGCATCATTCATTATTGAAGTTACAAAGTAAGTGCACAGAAAACACTGCAGCGTAGGCAAGTGCGATTCAACTTTGGTGGAGGCAGGGGACAGGAAAAAACAATGTGGTGGCAGGTGATCACAACTCCACTAAGTCATTCTGTGGAACTTATTTCTTCTGAGAAGTGTTTATAAAAATCTCTAATAGAAAAAAAATTTGCCTGTCATTCCAAGAAACTTAGATCTTCTTATGGGCCATCTTGGAGAAACATTGATCTTTCTTCCTCTTAATTTATTTTTATCCCAGGATGTTAATTGGTTCACAGTGAATGGCAGAAATAATCAGGTGATCAATACTGGTTAGTCCATTGTAATAAAGAAACTTCTCACATTCATGGGACTAGGGAAGAAGCGATGAAATAATTGCCCTTCTCACTGATAGGTAACTCAGACAATACCACACCAAAGTCCATGACATTATGCCTCTTTCCAAAGGAGAAAGCAACAGTGCATCCTCACAAATCCTTGCATGGACAAGACCTCCCCTCTGCATCCTCATTTGAATCTCCTCTGTGACTAGGAAGTTTGCACCCTTCAACAGCTACAGCTTTCTTCATAAATCTCCTTTTAGTTCTCAAAGTGTTTTACACAAATAAACTTACTTGGTCTTCTAACCATTGTGCTCTCTGAAGAAAATCTCAGAGATAACATATGTTTGGCTCAAACTGCATACCTCATAAGAAGAAAGTCTGGGTCAGAAATCCTGTTGTTTTTGTGTTTTTTCACATTAAGAAGAACTAGACCCACCACGCTGCTCAGAAACAGCATTTTGGGTTGGACTATTGGCCAAAAATAATAATAATAAGTCCTCATCTGTAAAAGATGGGTAGGAAACTTAGCTGAGGGCAAGTCTCCTGATCCTAGGTAATAAACACAAATCAAGAATTGGGGAGCTGGGAATTATTAGCAGAATCTACGCTAATTCAAAAAAAAATCTTTGTGTTCTTGTTTTTAAATTGACAGAGGGAGTGAAAGAAGGAGTTATGACAGATGTCCTAGTCCCACAAGCGAAGTTAATCAGTGCACATTTTAGTGACTGAAATTTCCTTAAATCGATGGACAGTATACTAGTGTTTTCTAAGTTATTACCACCATAATTAAACACATGCTGTGTGGCTATCCTTGATAAATGGAAAAGAAAGCAATCATAACTTATGTACATGAAAATTAGATAGTTAACAGCTTTCTGCAAGAAAGAACCTACCCTTGGTTGGCACTTTCTCCTACTCACCTAAACAAACCCCCTCAGCATCATTTAGCTTTCTCCCATCCATCTACAACCACTGTTTCATCTCATTCTGCTTCTGCTGTTGCGAACTGAAATGTGCCTTTCCGCCTGCACCTCAGTCAGCATGCCTTTTACAATATTTATTGAAATATACCATGTTAGGCACCAAAGGTACAATAGTGATCAAGGCATCAAAAGTAATCAGTCCTACTATGTGTATGAAGGAAAATGCACCTGTTTTATATAAAGTCATTACTATTATTGAAAGTCCTGAGGGTTCTTTTATTATTATTATTATTCATCTGGGGATGGCTATGCTCAAGGGTCAATAAAAGTGAATTGGTGACTTTGTCCAAGATACCATCATAAACACTTCCCTACCTCTCACTCCACCAGAAGAGGAGTCAATGCTTAAAGTGCAAAACCTGAGAAGACGAAACACGTAGGAACCCTAGTTGTGAGTCCATAAATAACATAGATGATCTGTAATAAAGGAGGTGTTTACTTCAGCTGGAAACTTCAGCCTTCCTGGCAAAGCAACACATATTGCATTTTAAAGTTTCCATTCTGTCAATAGAAGATTTTTTTCTGGATGATAAATACACATTTATCTGTTATCAATAATAACTCTGGGGATTATGAGAGTGTTTTCTTCCAAGTTACATTCCCTTTGAAGTTTATTGCTGGTAATTTCTTGCAGTACATTTAGCAGAGCAAGGTGAGATGGGGTTAGGTCAGACTCCCAAAAACACCCATAATTCAAACATCGAAGATTCTTTGGAATTTCTTATTGTGTTCATTGACTCAATAGCCTGTGTGGTTCAGGAGATGTCTCCTTTATTCCCCCACTTTCACTCATTTAAATTTTATCTTCTTCTAAAAGGAATGTTATACAATTTAAATACATATACTTAAAATATAGGTTAAAAATATTAGGGGAGAAAGAATAATTTTATTCATGCTTACAATTTGGTCATCATTACATTTAAAACACTTTTTAAACTCCCAGCTTCCTAGTAGTCAAGGCTAGCATTAAATGCAGTAGTATATAATTATGTTAAAAGGAATCCCACAATTTTACCTGGGGAGACATTTTCATGGCACTAAATTCCTGGACAATGGTTTTCCATTCTACATCACATAAGAAAAAGAAAGCAATAGAGTACACACAATGAAAAATAACAGTTTTGTAGTTGATCATGAAATAGTCTTCAAATAGTCCTTCCTTATATCAAAACTGAATAAAAATCCAACAACATAAAGTAAAATTTGAGTGGAGGTAATTCTGTGAAAATTTAAAATAGTAGTCCTGGTATATAGCATCCTGACGATCTTATTTTACACAAGGATTGAGTTTAAAGGAACTAGAAAAATGAATACATGCCTCTTGGACTGTCTCTTTTAACCATGATTTGTCTGTTGTACTTTGAGTGGATGCTTTCTAGGGGCCACTTCAAGAATGAGATCTTTTAAATATGTCTATGATGCTGATTTCCCGTGATGTCTACTGATGGCAGTCCTGAGGTTTCGATATGCACATGAGATGGGGTTTTGCTGAGTAAAATAAATATGAGATTCCCTGATGTTTATTAGAGGGTACTAACCTTGACATCTCCGACTTCTCTGGTGTCACAACCAGAATGAGCTGCCCTGTTCAAGAGAATGATTTAGCTCACCCACTACACTAAACACCATCAATTAAAAAAATTAACAATTTAGTTTTAACATCATTTTAGTGTTAAGGATGAAAACTCCATTAAAACAAATACCATATAATTTCACTTATATATGGAATCTAATGAACAAAATAAACTAGCAAAAGAAATAGACACAGATTCACAGATACAGGGAACAGACTGACGGCTGTCAGAGGGGACGGAGTTTGGGAGAGAAAAATGTGAAGGGATTAAGAAAACAAAAACAGCCCTGGCTGGTTTTGCTAAGCATTTAGAGCATCAGCCCGTGGACTGAAGGGTAGTGGGTTCAATTCCAGTCAAGGGCACAAACCTGGGTTGCAGGTTTGATCCCTGGCATGGTTAGGAGGCAACCAATCAATGTGTGTGTCTCTCTTCTTCTCCCTCCCTTCCACTGTATCTAAAAAGCAATGGAAAAATATCCTCGGGAAAGGATTAACAAAAAGAAAAAAGAAAGAAAAGGAAAAAAAACAAAAAAACTAATAGACATAAACAACAGTGTGGTGATTACCAGAGCAAAAGGAGGGTGTGGGAGGTAGAAGAGGGTAAAAGGGGATAAATGGTGATAGAAGGAGAGTTGAGGTGGTGAACACAAAATACAATATACAGATGATGTATTATAGAATTTTACACCTGAAACCTATATAATTTTATTAACCATTGTCACCCCAATAAATTCAATTAAAATAAATAAATAATTTTTTAAAATCTTCATCAATACTTTATTTTTAGAAGACTAGTTAGCTCAAAGTCATAGTCAGAGAATTGGAGTCATAAAATTGGAAAAAACTACCTCAATATTGGAATGTGAACCTCCAGGGACAGGTAACCTACTACTAAACGAGACAGCTCATCTAGCTTCTAAAACACTCTAAATGCAAGAATAATCTTTTATGTAATGTTCTTCTATACAATTTACTTCTGCCA
Source organism: Tadarida brasiliensis (assembly GCA_030848825.1). Taxonomy (NCBI): domain Eukaryota; kingdom Metazoa; phylum Chordata; class Mammalia; order Chiroptera; family Molossidae; genus Tadarida; species Tadarida brasiliensis. The sequence goes on from CM061260.1 coordinate 71,326,067, forward strand.
AACTCTAGCTATAGTCCTTTCTTCTGCCCTCTGATGCATGCAGGATATGCCTAATAAATAAAAAATATCCATTTCAAACTATTGAAATTTTAATTATATGAGAACTTCAACAGCCTTAAAGAGGATATGGAAACCATAAAAAAGGACCTGTCAGAAATGAAGAATACATTAACTGAAATGAAGAATAACTTACAGGGAATCAACAGTAGAGTAGATAAAGCCTAGAATAAATCAGAGATTAGGAAGATAAGAAAGTAAAAACACCCAATCAGAACAGCAAAAAGTAAAAAGAATCCAAAATAATGATGATAGTGTAAGGAGCCTCTGGTACAACTTCAAGCGTGCCAATATTCACATCATGTGGGTACCAGAAGGAGAAGGGAAAAAGCAAGAAATTGAAAAACTATTTGAAAAAAATTAATGACAGAAAACTTACCAACTTTGTGAAGGAAATACACAAAGAAATCCAGGAAGCATGGAGCATACCAAACAGATGAACTCAAAGACACGTGATAATGAAAATAACAAAGGTTAAGGACAAAATAGAATCTTAAAAGTAGCAAGAGAGAAGCAGTAGTTACCTACGAGGGAGCTCCCCTAAGACCATAAGCTGGTTGCTCAACAGAAACTTTGCAGATCAGAAGGGAGTGGCAAGGAATATTCAAAGTGATGAAAAGCAAGGAGTTACAACCAAGATTACTCTACCCTGCAAAGCTATTATTCAGAATCAAAGGACAGCTAAAGGGCTTCTCAGACAAGAGAAAACTAAAGGAGTTCATCACTATCAAACAAGTATTACATGAAAAGTTAAAGGATCTTCTTTAAGGAGAAGAAGAAAAAATAGATAAAAATACGAGTAATAAAATGGCAATAAATACATATCTATCAACAATTGAATCTAAAAAATAAAATAAACAAACAAGCAGAACAGAAACAGATTCACAGATACAAAGAACATTTTGAAAGTTGCCATTGGGAGAGGATTAGGGGGATGGGTGAAAAAGGTGAAGGGATTAAGAAGTACAAATTGGTTGTTACAGAATAGTCATGGGGATGTAAAGCATAGAGAATATGTTCAATAATATTCTAATAACTGTGTATGGTGTTAGATGGGTATGAGATTTATTGGGATGGTCTCTTAGTAAATTATGTTATGTTTAATCACTGGGGTATACACCTGAAAAAATGAAATAAAGTAAAGCAAGGAGAATAGAGAGTTCAGAGAAGGAATGAGCTGGTAGATGGTCAGGCCTTACATAATGGAGAAAGCAACTTTGAGTCCTGATGACTTTTGTTTCCACACAATCTAGTTATAGTGGTTCCAACCCTTAGATTCCTATGTGAGCTCTATACACTTACAATGCCCTCCCACTTTTACTTGACCTGATCTGATTGGGTCTCCGTCCCCTAAAAAGGAGATCACCCTAACCAAACAGGACTGGAATACAAACATCCCAAGTATAAAGAGCATCAAGGCTACAGAATGAGATTTGAGGTAACCTGAGAACACTGATAGTCATATGCTGACCTGGCAGTTGAAATCCTCCCATCTAAATTCCATTTTATATGGGCTTAATTTCAATGACAGATTGTTTTATAAACTTTTATGCACAATAAAAAGGCAGGTGGTTGGTTAAAACAGATTAACCATGACTTCAGTCAGCTTATGTGGCTCAGAGTACAAGTATATGCATATAACAAAGAATTAAAAGCACTTAGCACCACAGATCAAGAATTTTGTTTCATTATAAGATGCTGGTTCAGCATGCAATTCCTCCCAGTTTCATACTTCTCATAAGCAGGAGTTCGGAGTAATGTTAGAAAGCTCCATTTCACACGTACAGAGCAAATCATGGAGTTCATAGAAACCTACTTGTGGACTCCCACACATATATCCTATCTCTGGATGTGCTGGAATTCTAGGATCAGAGTGAGGGACAGTGAGGGCAGATGAAGGGCAGAGCAGGTCATGGTTGTTGTGAAGGGAAGGTATAGAAGACATATTTGAGAACCACTAGTTTGGAAAATGATTCATAGTATTTCCAAACAAGGGCTAGTAACTTATAGCACACAATTTTACACCATGCAGTGTGTATTTATTTTCAAGCTCCTTCTCCACTTTATTACTGACTTTCCAGGAGTCATTCTTGACACATGTTCTATTGTTCTGGACACAAAGTTATTTTAAAAAACAGCATGGAAGAAAACACCCTCTCAACACTTCATAGTCCTAGGAGCTATTGGTAATTTCATTTGGTTTGTAATGCATTTTCTTTGGTTCAAAAATGTACCCATCACTGAAGCCCCAAAGTAATCACACATACAAATTAAAGTATTAGAAAGTAGAAATTTACCCCACAAAATTCCCATTTTCTCCATGTCCAAGAGAAGTATTCTATTGGGAATTAGAGTGGGAAGCAAAAAGGGAGAGGGGGAAGTCAAGCACTTCATTGTTAAAGTGATTTCTAGCAGTCACAGAAAGAGAAATGGCAGAAATTACATTCAGTGAAATCAAAGCAAAAAGGCAGAGCAAAATGAATCAGAAATAATGTCAGCTCAGAATCTGAAAATTAAAATACTGCTCTGAATAGAACAGATATGATTCCCAATTGAACAATGAGCTGAAATCCAGGAAGCTTTCAAAAACAAATAAAGGGTAATCATAGAGAAGAATAAAGATAAGTGCACTTTCTCATTTACATGAGCGGACAGTAGTTCCACAGTCACTTGCTTATTAAAATGGATTGTTAACCAGATGGCAAGGAGCAAAATGAAATTGATCATAAAGTTGCTCATTTTAATGCTACATTCTCTCAATAAAAATGTATTTTTAAATTAAAATATGCCCTGGCTGGTGTAGCTCAGTTGGTTGGAGCATTATTTGTGACCCCGATGGTCACGGGTTCAATTCCGGTCAGAGCACATACCTAGGTTTCGGGTTCGATTCCGGTCGGGGCATGTACAGGAAGCAACTGATTGATGTATGTCTCTGACATCAATGTTTCTCTCCCTCTCTATTTCTCTCTCTCTCCCTTCTTCCCTCTCTAAAAATAAATAAAAATATAAATTATTTAATAAAGATACAATACACAAGATGAAATCTCAACAATATCTGAGTGGTGATAGAATGGAGAAAGATTTTGAGCTAACCAACAATCGATTGTTTGGGGCAAAGTGAGTTCTTCTCTAAGTGACCCATCTTGATAATTCAAGAGCCTGTTAGGGATCTTGCACATCCATTTCTCATAGACAACCACTGACTCTTAAAGTTCCTGCCCTTTCCAGGTAACGAAACTCTGCCTTTGTTGCTGCAGAGTGACTGATTCAAACATGAAGTTACTTATCTAGGCACACAGAATATACACTCTGTCCTCAGTGAGTTTTTATATCTGTAAATAAGTTACCTGTTGCTGTTTAACAAATTATTTCAAAACGTAGAGACTTAAGACAAAAACAATGTATTGGCTGAGCAATTTGGGCTGCGCTCAGTCAGACAGTTCTGCTGACCTTGCCTAGGATCACTCATGTTGTCTTGAATAAGGGTGGATGGTCTAAGGTGGCCTTATTTAACTAGATCTGAGGTACCTCACTTCTCTTTCATATGCCCTTTCTGTGTTTCTTCCATAGAAGCAGCAGCCTCCTAAAGAGCAAACTCAAGTGCTTATTAAGCCTCTGTTTGCATCATTTGTATCGATGTTCCACTAACCAAAGTCACATGGCAAGTCATAATGCTAAACCCAGAATCAATGTGGGAGAGAAATCACACAAAGTCATGAAATTGCAGAAGTCATGGTTCAGTCAGGGCTAATAATGTAACAACATACTAAAACTCCTATTTGAGATTGAGCATAAAACACAAACTTCTTAGCGTGGCATTCAAAGCTCTATATATTCTTATCCCAAATTACCTTTCCTTTGGCTGTCACACAAAAAGTTACAATAGAAAAACAACCACTTGCTTCAACCTGAAGACAAATTTTCACGCATTATCAAGAATTCTGTCCATTCTATTGCTAAAATATACTCTTACAGTCTCCATTTTCTATATATCAAGCTCCGTCCACCTACCAAGAGCTCTGGCTAGCCTTCCAGGGCTCAGGTCATAGGTTATACCTTCTATAAACGTTTCCATGATTGTCCCAACAAATGGGTATTTCTCCCTTCTCTGAACTTAGTATCAAGGTGGCACAGTGTAATGAAAATGAGCCAGGCTTTGGAAGCAGACAGATCTAGTTTTAAACCCCAGCTCTTCCAATTATTAGTTATATAATTATGGCCACACTACTCATGTTCCTTAGCTGCAAAAGAGATCACTTTGTAGGGTTGTTGTTGGGAGATTAAGAGAGATGACACAGTAAAACATCTAGTAGATTAAGCAACATATGGCAGTTAGGTGGGTCTAGCTAGTATTTAGGAGAAAGTACCATCAATTTTATGACGCAGCTTTTTCTTTTTATCCTCTATTTTGTGAACATCTTCCATCAAAGAATGTGAATTCTTAAAGATACGAATAAATATCAACTCCATTTTATTGCCCAAGCTGCCTCTCTGTCACTCGAGAGTCTAAAGGTTTCTCAGTATTGGTTGAATATACAAAACGAGGAAAGGATGGTTGTCCATTGCTTTAAGAAGTAAAACAAATGACACTGGGTGTGATACCTCTATTTATGAAAGGAAAGTTAGTGATCACTGCCCAATAATTATTGAAACTGCTAAGCTGCTAAGACATATGACGTGTCATTGTAGGAAAACATTCTTTGACCTATTGTGTTTTTATTTGGTAAGTAAAAACGTCATGGATTTATAGACCTGGAACGAATGATGAGAACTTGTTTAATCCAGCTTCTCCATTCAAATAGAATTGCATCTGTTTCATGAAGACAAAGCTAAGGCCTGTCTTAGCACTGGAAAGAAGGAAAGCTCAGAGGAGCAGGCCCATCACCTAGACAAACTCCCATTGCTGAGACACTGAGAAAGATGCTTATGGTGGACATATGATCTCTAGCAGGCCACTGTCAAAACTACTTATGTTTTGCCCAATCCCAGAGCTTTGTCTACCAGTCTTGTTTTGAGCAGTGCCAGAGTTATTGGGGAGGTAGTGGAAGGCCATGAAGCCAACAGGCAGGGAAACTTAGGACAATATAATTCGAGTTCTAGGAGGGGGGCTTTCATAAATGAGTTAACAAGTTGCCAACAGAAGAAAGTTATGAAAACTAATTTTCCACTTCTATCCAGACTTTCAAATATCCTGATAGTACACAGAACTATGTAAAAAATTTCTAAAATATATCAATTGATGAAGGAAAAAAATACTGTGTGGTCTTACTGATATGTCGGGGGTGGGGAATGTTGAGCAAATAGAAACAGAGTTGAAAAGTGTTTGCCAAGGTTCGGGGGGGTGGAGGAAATTACAAGGGTGGTAAAAGGGCACAAACTTTCAGTTATAAGACAAATAGTGTCTGAGGATCTGAGATAAAACACTTTGACTGTAGTTGATAACAATGAATTGTATAAGTGAAATTTGATAAGGGAGTAGAACCTAAATGTTCCCAAAAGAAAAAAATGGATAAGTATATGAGGTGATAAATGTGTTCACTGAGTGGTAGGAAACCTTTCACAATGTACATTAAATCATCATGTTTCACACTTTAAATATCTTAAATTTTATTTGTCATTTACATCTCAATGAAGCTGAAAAAAAATAGTTTCTAAAGCATTGCAATATTCCTTCTTACTAAGGTCTTCAAAAGGACATGAAGAAAATTAACTCTAAGAAAGACTTTTTGAGCTCTAAAGATCAAACAAACTATTCCACCAAGATATTAAGCCGATAATTTTGTCAGTTATATCTTAATGAAACTGAAAAAGAAAAATTACCAAGGCCAATGTCATGAAGCTACCACTCTGTTTTCTTCTAGGTATTTCATAGTTTTAGATGTTACATTAATGCCTTTCATTCATTTTGAGTTAATTAAATTTTTAAAATTTTACAATTACACTTGACACTATATATTATTTTATATTAGCTTCAGGTGTACAGCATAGTGGTTAGACATTTATACAATTTACAAGGTAAACCCTCCCAATAAGTCTAGTTCCCACTTGAAACCATACGTAGTTGCTAGGATATTATTGACTATATTCCCTATGTTGTACTTTACAACCCTGTGACTATTTTATAACTGCCAATTTGTACTTATTAATCCCTTCACCTTTTTTGCCCAGCCCCCCAAACCCCCTCCCATCTGGCAACAGTTTTTTCTCTGTATCTATGAGTTTGTTTATGTTTTGTTTGTTTATTATTTTGTTTTTTAGATTCCACATATAAGTGAGATCCTGTGGTATTTGTCTTTCTCTATCTGACATTTCACTTAGCATAATACCCTCTAGGTCCATCCATGTTATTGCAAAGGTTAGGATTTCATTTTTGTTTTTTATGGCCAAGTAACATTCCATTATACATATACCATTTCTTCTTGATCTATTTATCTATTCATGTACACTTAGGTTACTTCCATACCTTGGCTATAGTAAATAATGCTGCAATGAACATAGGGATGCATATATCTTTTTGAATTAGTATATTAGATTTCTTCGAATAAATACCCAGAATTGGGATTACTTGGCCATATGTTAGTTCTATTTTTAATTTTTAAGAAACCTCCATATTGTTTTCCATAGTAGCTGTACCAATTTGTAACCCCACCAAAAATGCACAAAATGCACAAAAATGCCCTTTTCTCCAAATCCTCTTCAACACTTAGGATTGTTGATTTATTGATGATAGCCATTCTGACAGGTATGAGGCAATGTATTACTGTGGGTTTTAATTTGCATTTCTACAATGATTAGAGAGCTTGAGCATCTCTTCATATGTTGATTGACCATCTGTATGTTTTCTTTGGAGAAATGTCTATTCAGGTCTTCTAGCCATTTATTATTATGTTTATCATTATTATTTAAAAATATGTTTTTATTGATTTTTTTAGAGAGAGGAAAAGAGAGAGAGATAGAAACATCAATGTGAGAGAGAAACATCGATCGGCTGCCTGCTGCCTCCTGCCTACTAGGAATTGAGCCCGAAACCCCGGCATGTGCCCTGACCTGGAATCGAACCAGGACCTCTCAGTCCATGGGACAACGCTCAATCCACTGAGCCACACCAGAGGGTGTCTCTGGCCTTTTTTTAATCAGATGGTTTGTTTTTTTGGTGCTAAGTTTTATGAGTTCTTCATATAGTTCAGATCTTAACCCTTTATTGGAAGTATCATTGGCAAGTGTCTTCTTCCATTCAGTAGGCAGTCTTTTCTTTTTGTTGATGGTTTCCTTCGCTATGAAAAAATATTTTCATTTTATATAGTCCCATTTGTTTATTTTTTCCTTTGTTTCCCTTACCTGAAGAGATATATTCAAATATTTATATATAACTAAGAGCAATGTCAAAGAGTTTACCACCTATTTTTCTTTTAGAAGTTTTATGGTTTGGGGTCTTACATTTAAGTCTTTAATTCATTTTCACTTTTTTCTTATATATGGTGTAAGAAGGTGGTCTAGTTTTATTTTTTTGCATATGCCTGTCCAGTTTACCCAACACCATTTATTGAATAGATTGTCTTTACCCTAATGTATATTCTTGCCTCCTTTATCATAGATTAATTGACCATATAGGCGTGGGTTTATTTCTAGGCTCTCTATTCTGTTCCATCTATCTATGTGTCTGCTCTTATGCCAGCACCATGCTGTTTTGATTACTATAGCCTTATAGTATAGTTTGATATAAGGCAGCATGATATTTCCAACTTTGCACTTGTTTGTCAAGATTGCTTTCACTATTTGGAGTTTCTTGTGGCTCCATATACATTTTAGGATTATTTGGACTAGTTCTGGGAAAAAAATGTCATTTGTATTTTGATAAGGATTGAATTGACTATGATGTTAGTTGTGGGTTTGTCACACATGGCTTTTATTATGTTCAAGTATGTTCCTTTTATTCTCATTTTGCTGAGTTTTTATCATAAATGGGTGATGAATTTTGCCAAATGCTTTTTCTGTACCTATTAATATGATCATACAACTTTTATCCTTTAGTTTGTTTATGTGGTGTATCACATTAATTGATATGCAGGTATTGAACCAACTTGCAACCAAGGAATAAATCCCTCTTGATCATTGGGTATGATCTTTTTAATGTATTGTTGAATTTGGTTTACTAATATTTTGTTGAGAATTTTTGCATCTATGTTCATTGATATTGGCCTATAATTTTCTTTTTCTGTAATGTCTTTGTCTGGTTTTGGTATCAGGGTAATCCTGGCTTTGTAAAATGAGATTGAAGGTCTTCCCTTCTCTTAAAGTTTTTGGAACAGTTTAAAAATGATAGGTTATTGATTCTTCTTTGAATGTTTGGTAAAATTCACCTGTGAAGCCATCTGGTCCAGCACCTTTGTTCACTGATTACTGATTCTAGTTTGTTGGTAGTTATCAGTCCATTTATATTTTCTGTTGCATCTTGATTCTGTCTTAGAAGATTGTATGTTTCTAGGAATTTATCCATTTCTTCCAGGTTGTCCAATTTGTTTGCATATAATTGTTCATAGTCTTTTCTTATAATCTTTTATATTTCTGTTTTATCAGTTGTTACTTCTCTTTTATTTCTGAATTTATTTTTTTAGTCCTCTCTCTTTTTTTTTCTTGAAAATCTGCTTTTAGATTGTTTATATGAGATTTTGTTTGTTTCCTGAGGTAGGCCTGTATTGCTAGGAATTTCCCTCTTAGAACTGCTCTGGCAATGTCCCATAGATTTTGCATCATTGCGTTCTTGTACTTGTTTGTTTTTTAATTTGTCTCAAGGTATATTTTAATTTCTTTCTTGATCTCCTTGTTAACTCATTGATTTTTTAGTAGAATATTATTTAGCCTCCATGTGTTCTTCAGTTTTTTCTTGTGATTGATTTCTAGTTTCATATCATTATAGTCAGAGAAGATGCTTGATATGATTTCAGTTTTCTTACATGCATTGAGACTTGTTTGTTGCCTTATTAGTGGCCTACCCTGGAAAAGGTTCCATGTACACTTGAAAAGAATGTATATACTGCTGCTTTGGGGTAAAATGCTCTCAAAATATCACTTAAATCCATATGGTCTTATGTATTATTTAAGGCTACTGTTTCTTTGTTGATTTTCTGTCTGGGTGATATATTTGTTGGTGTCAATGGGGTGTTAAAGTTCCCTACTATGACTGTATTACTGTTGATCTCTCTCGTCATGTTGTCAATATTTACTTTATATATTTAGGTGCTCCTACGTTGTGTGCATAAATGCTTACAAGTGTTATATCCTCTTGTTGGGTTAATCCCTTTGTCATCAAATGCCCTTCTTTGTCTCTTGCTATAGGCTTTATTTTAAAATCTATTTTTATCTGCTACCCCTGCCTTTTTTTTAGTTTCCATTTGCATGAAATATCTTTTTCCATACTTTTACTTTCAGTTTTGTGTGTCTTTTGATCTGAAGTGGTTCTCTTGTATACAGCTTAGTATGGGTCTTGTTTTATTATTCATTCACTCACCCTATGTTTTTTTATTGGAGCATTTAATCAATTTACATTTAAAGTAATTATACATAGATATGTAGTTATTGTCATTTTATTATTCATATTTCCCATTCTTTTTCCTCTTTTTATTTTTCTTCTCCTCCTCCATCTTTATCCTTTCTTATCCGGGAAGCTCTTTATCTCTCCTTCAATTCTAAAAGATAGCCTTGCTGGGCAGAGTCATTTTGATTGTAGGTCCTTGCTTTTCATCACTTTGAATGTTTCATGCCAATTACTTCTGGCCTACAAAGTTTCTATTGAGAAATAAGCTGTCTTATGGAAACTCCCTTGTAGGTAACTGTCTTTCTCTTGCTGCTTTTAAGATTCTCTCTTTGGTCCAGACAGTGTGGCTCAGTGGTTGAGCATCGACCCATGTACCAAGAGGTCACTGGTTGCATTCCCAGTCAGGGCACATGCCCAGGTTGTGGGCCAAATCCTCAGTGGGGAGGCATGCAGGAGGTGACCAATCAATGTTCTCTCTCATCAGTGTTTCTATGTCTCTCCCTCTCCCTTCCTCTCTCTCTAAACTCAGTAAAGAAAAAAAAATTGTTTTTTAAAGATTCTCTGTTTGTCATTAACCTTTGACATTTTAATTATAATGTGTCTTGGTGTGGGCCTCTTTGGGTTCATCTTGTTTGGGCCTCTCTGTGCTTCCTGGACGTGTATGTCTATTTTCTTCATCAGGTTCTTAAAGTTTTCAGTCATTATTTCTTCAAATAGGTTCTCAATTGTTTTCTCTCCCTCTTCTCTTTCTGATATCCTTATAATGTGAATGTTGTTACCTTGATGTTATCCCAGAAGTCCCTTAAACTATCTTCCTTTTAAAAAATTCTTTTTTTTAATTTTCTGTTTTGATTGGGACTTTTCTGCTGCATTGTCTTCCAAATTGCTAATTTCCCTGCTGTTTCTTCCATCTAATGTATTCTTTATTGCAGTCATTGTATTTTTCACTTCTGACTTTTCTTTTTTATGGTTTTTGTCTCTTTGTGTAAGTTCTCACTGGTTCATCTTTTCTTCCCATAAGTTTATTGAGCAACCTTACAACAAGTGTTTTGAACTTTGTATGTGGTAGCTTGCTTGCCTCCATTACATTTAGTTCTTTTTCTGGATTTTTGTCTTATTCTTTCATTTGGGACTTATTTCTTTGGCTCCTTATTTGGGCTGCCTCCCTGTATTTGTTTCTATATATTAGGTGGATCTGTTATGTCTCTAGTCTTGGCAGAGTCACCTTATGTAGTAGGTTTCCTGTGGGGCTGAGTGGTGCAGTCTCCCCAGCCCAGTGCTCCTGGTGTCTCCCTTGTGTGGGTTTTGTGTGCCCATCTATTGTCATTGAGCCTTGGTTGCTGTTGGGACATCGGTGGGTGGGATTGATCTCAGGCTGACTGGCTGTGAAGAACGGCCATGACTACAGCTAATGAGCTGTTGTGCAGGTGCTGACTGCACAGAACAGGATTTGTTTTAGCAGGCTCTGGTGCCTGCCAGGTCCACTCTTTGGGTGTGTCATTTGTAGAACTAATTGGGTGGCATTCTGGGGTGGTCTGAAGTTGGCTGCCAGGTGTGTTGGTTCTAAAGCCTCTTGAGAGGGGTTCCAGTGAAGGCCAAGGTCAGCTGCTGCCTGTGCCCAGCCTGAGGAGATAGGTGCTACAAACTGATCAGTAATGGTAGCTGCCTGTGCTGGCTTAGAGAGCTCTGGGAGAGGCTATGTTGTGAATTGAGGCTCGCTGCCTCCAGTGCCAAGCTTGGGACTGCTTAGTAAGTGGTACAGGGAACTCTGATGCCAGCTACTGCTTGTTTTAAGTTTGTAGACCTTTGATAAATTTTAGCAAGTCCACAGCACCAGCTAGGGTCAGCAGCTTGTATGGAACAGCCACTGAAAAAGATTCCAGCTGGATACATGAATTGGGTGGGGAAGGATTTTAGGGAATCACTAGGGGTGGAGCAAGCAATGTTAACCAGGTTATAGGAGACTCAGATTTTATGCCCACATGCACTTGCCTGCTGTGTGGGGGGAGGGCTCAACTGTGCCTGCCAGCACTTCAGTCCTGGAGAGAGCTGGCCCTTCAGCCCTCACCCTGAAGACAATTCAGTCCCTCTCTATTTGTCCCTGGTGCTTTTCAAGCTACTGTCCCTTTGCTAGAGCTTAGGACAAGTGTTTGTACAGAAGTCTGCTCTGGGTCCTTTAAGAGGAAGCCTGGGATTCTAGCAGCCCTCCATCTCATCTGGATGGAGTCCCTGCTGATTTTCACAGCCAGATGTTATGGTAACTCCTCATCCTGGCATTGGTGGTCTGGACTCTGTGCAGTCCAATGTGGGGCTGGGACCCCTTGTTCCTCAGGGGATACCTCTCCAGCCAAGATATCCCTCCCAATTCATAACCACCTCATGTGGGTATAGGATCAGTCCATTTCTCATCTCCACTCCTCCTACCGGTCTCAACATGGCTTCTTCTTCATATCCTTAATGATAGGACTTCTGTTAAGGTAGTCTTCAGGTTCTTTTATAATTTAGTTGTAATTTTAATGGGGTTGTGAGAAGAGGAGAGAATAGCATTTACCTACTCCGCCATGTTGACGGGAAGTGAGTTAATTTTTGTACATGCTGTAAAGATACAATTTTTTTTTTCATGTACATATCTGTTTTTTCTATCACCATTTGTTGAAGAGACTGTCCTTTCCCCATTGTATAGATTTAAATCCCTTGTCAAAGATAATTTGCCCATATGCACGAGGGTTTGTTTCTGGGCTTTCTATTCTGGTCCATTGGTCTATATGTGCGTCTTTATGCCAGTACCATACTGTTTTAATTAGTCTAGGTTTTAATACGCTTAAAAATCAGAAAATATGAAAACTTCCAAATTTGTTCTTCTTTTTCAAGATTGTTTTGGCTGTCTGGAGTCCCTTGATATTCCATATGAATTTAAGAATAATTTTTTATTTCTGTAAAAATTGCCATTGAGATTTTTGAGTATATTTTTTATTTATTGTTAATCTTTATTGTTGAAAGTATTACAGATGTTCCCCCCTTTTTCCCCCATTGACCCCCCTCCTCCTGTTCCCACTCCCTCCTGCTTTCCCCAAACTATGGTCTGTGTCCATTGGTTATGCATATACGCATATAAGTTTATTGGGCCATTGAGATATTGATAGTGATTGCATTGCATCTATAGACTGCTTTGTAATATGGACATTTTAACAATATTAAGTTTTCCAATACATGACGTGGGATACTTTTCCATTTACCTGTGTCTTCTGTAATGTTTTTCAACAATTTTTTGCTGTTTTCAGGTACAAGTTACTTACCTTGGTTAAATTTTTTCACAATCATTTTGTTCTTTTTGATGCTATTGTAAATAGGATTGTTTATTTCATTTTCTTTTTGGATTGTTCATTGTTAGTGCATAGAAATGCATCTTATTTTGGTGGGTTGATTATGTATCTTGCAACTTTGCTTAATTTGTTTATTAATTTTAACACTTTCTTGTGGAATCTGCAGACAGATAATTTTACTTCTTTCTATTAGGTGCCTTTTATTTTATTTTATTTTCTCATCTTGTCTAATTGCTCTGGTTAATGCTTTCTGTACAATCTTGAATAAGAGTGGCATGAGTGGGCATCCCTGTCTTTTTCCTGATCTTAGGAAAAGCTTTCAGTTTTTCTCTATTGAATACAATATCTGTGATCTTGTCATATATGACCTTTATTATATTGAAGAAGTTTCCTTCTATTTCTAGTTTTTGAGTGTTTTTGTCATGAAAGGGCGTTGAATTTTATAAAATGCTTTTTCTGTATTGATTAAAATAGTCATGTAGTTTTTGTCCTCCATTTGTTAGTGTGGTGTATTACACTGATACATTTTTGTATGTTGAAGTACTTTTGCATTCCAGAAATAAATCTCAGTTGGTCATGGTATATAATCCTTTTAATGTGCTATCGAATTCAGTTTGGTATTATTTTGTTGAGGAGTTTTGCATTAATATTCCTAAAGGATATTGGTCTATAGGTTTCTTTTCTTATGATATCTTTGTCTGGTTTTGTATCAGGATCAGGTAATGTTGGCTTCATAAAATGAGTTTGGAAGTGTTCCCTCCCTTCCAAAAATTTGGAAATTTGAGGAGAATTGGTGTTAATTCTTCTTTAAACTTTTGGTAGAATTCTCCAGTGAAACCATCTGATGCTGGGCTTTCCTTTGTTGTGAGGTTTTTGTTTATTTATTCAGAGTCCTCACTGGTTTCAAGTCTGCTCAGATTTGATATTTGTTCATGATTCAGTCTTAGTAGGTTGTATATTTCTGGGAATTTATCCATTTCTTCTAAATTATCTAATTTTTGGCATAAAATTGTTCATAATAGTTTCTTATAATCTTCTTCCCTCCCGCCCCCGTGGCATACAACCCCTGTTGAAATATTTCCTCTTTCATTTCTGATTTTAGTTATTTGATTCTTCTCCCTTTTTATCTTAATCTAGCTAAGGGTTTGACAATTTTATCAATCTTTAAAAAAAAACACTGAGTCTTATTAATTTTGTTTGTTTGTTGTTTTTCTACTCTCTAGTTTATTTCTACTCTAGTCTTTGTTATTTCCTTCCTTCTGCTAATTTTGAGCTTAGTCATCTTTTTCTAGTTCCTTGAGATATAAAGTTAGGTTCTTGATTTGAGATTTTTTAAATTTTTTATTTATTTTTAAAAATTGTTTTTCTTTATTGATTTTAGAGAGAGAGGAAGGGAGAGAGAGAGAGATAGAAACATAGATGAGAGAGAACATCGATTGGCCACCTTCTGCATGCCCCCACTGGGGATTTGGCCCACAACCTGGGCATGTGCCCTGACCGGGAATCGAACCGGCGACCTCTTGGTGCATGGGTAGATGCTCAACCACTGAGCCACACCAGCCGGGCGATTTGAGATTTTTTAAATAGACTTATTTACCAGTATAAACTTACCTCTTTGTATTGCTTTCATGGTATCCCATAAGTTTTGGTATGTTTTGTTTTCATTTTCATTTGTCTCAAGATGTTTTCTAATTTTCCTAGTGATTTCTCTTTGACGTATTGGTTAGTTAAGAGTGTGTTGTTTAATTTCTACACAATTGTGAACATTCCAGTTTTCCTTCTGCTAATGAATTCTAGTTTCATTTTACTGTGGTCAGAAAAAGAAATTTAGTGTGAAGATTATGAGATTAAAAAGCCAGTCTCCATAAATTACATAGAAAATGATTTAATCTATATAACCTTCTTGAAATGACAAAATTACACAAATGGAGAACAGATTAGTAATTGCCAGAAGTTAGAAATGGGGTGGGAAGGAAGTGAATGTGGCTATAAAAGGATCCTTATAATGGACCTGTTTTTAACTTTCACTGTATCAATGTTGATGTCCTGGTCATGCTATTATACTATAGTTTTCAAGATATTATTGGGGAAAACAAGTAAAAGGTACACAGGATCTTTTCTGTATTATTTCCTATTATTGTATACGAACCTATCATCATTCAAAAATTAAAAGTTTAATTTCATAAACCTCTAGAGGGGTAAATATATCAGTTGAGGGTACAGAGTTTATTGTCAGACAAACAAGTGTCCAGTTTCAATTCTATCATTAACAGTTGTCTGAGTTTGGCCAATATCTTAACTTCTCTGAACTTGAAAGCCCAGATGGGGTAAAAAGAGCAGCTATCCCACAGGAGTGTGGCAAGTATTCAATGCATTAAAGTATAGGAAGACATTAAGGTATGGTAAGTACTCCACAGAATACTATTCCTAATTATTATTGCACATCTCCTCTCTCTCAATACAGTCCATAGTCAGTGAGTACCATTTTAGTGACACTGGAGAAATAACAAGATAGAAAAATACAAAGGCTGGGATTTTGTTTTACTTCAAACCTGGGCAAAGGTTTAGTATGAATATCTCATATGCATAAATCATAATGAAACACAAATACATTTATAATTAAACTAAGCAAATTTTTAAAAATGTTTTTTATTGATTTGAGAGACAGAAGAGGGAGAGGTAGAGAGAGAGAGAGAGAGAGAGAGAGAGAGAGAAACATCAATCAGTTGCTTTCTATTTGCACCCTGACTAGGAATCAAACCCAAAACCTGGATGTGTGCCCTGACCAGGAATCAAACCAGCAACCTTTCTGTGCATGGGACAATGTTCAGCCAACTGAGCCATACAGGCCAGGGCTAAACTGAGCAATTTTATGAACCAGAAACAAAATCACTGCCCCTCCCTTTTATAAATATATTTTTATTGATTTTTTAGAGAGAGAAAGGGAGAGATAGAAACATCAATGTGAGAGAGAAACACCAATCAGCTGCTTCCTGCATACCCCCTACTGGGGATCAAGTCTGCAACCCAGGCATGTGCCCTGACAGGGAATCAAACTGGTACCTCTCAGTCCATGGGACGACTCCCAATCCATTGAGCCACACTGGCCAGGCCATCTCCCCCTTTTTTTAAAAATGAAACACAGAACCAATTAAACAGCCTGAATAAAAGTTTGAATGAACATTAAACAGAGGCACAAAAGTGACAAAGATAATTCCTTGATATAATAGTTTCTCAATTGCTGGCAATAATAAGAAAAATCAATTATAGTTTTCCTAAGACAATCCTTTTATCTTCCTTAGAAAGAAATTTTGAGATATTCCCTTTTATATGAATTGAATTTGGTTTTTGTGCCGCTTTTCTTTAGAGAGAACTCTTCAAAATCAGGAGCGGCTGACAGGTAGTCAGGACTTATGGACCATTCTTTTTCAGAATAGTGGTGGATGGGGAACACAATGTCAACTTGTTTTAGCAATTGTTTCTGTCTTCTTCCTTACCAAGCAGCTAATCATTAACTAAATGGAACGATTAACATTTGCATGGTTATTCTACTGTGGTCATCAATTGCTAAAAAGGGAGGAAAAGAAGCATTCCAGGTGTGGATAACATTTAAATGTTGCTAGACTCGAGGATATTGACAGTCTTTGTAATTTAAACCATCATGTCTTCAAAAATCTATAGAACACAAGACTTACACTGTAAAACAAAGACCAAAAACGCTGCATAACATGGAGAATAGGATTTTCTTCACCAAGTTTTACTATTTATGAAACTGAATCGATTACCCTGGTGAAATGAAAAGAACTCAGATTTTGGAATCAGACAAACTTTAGTCAAACCCCAAGCTCCACCAATTATTTTTCTGTGTGACAAGTTATTAATCTAGTTGAGCTACAGTTTTTTATCTGTAAAACTGGGGTTAACGTAGCTGTGTTGCTAGGAGATCTGGAACCAAGTGAAAGTGTTAGCATAGGTAGTTAGTATTAATAAAGGAAGGGAGCAAGTGGAATCGGATATTAAGCCTAATAAACTGGGAAGCTGAATCAGATATTGCGCTTGCCTCATTAGGAAGTTACAGCATTGCATTGAGCTTGATTTACTAGCAAGCCAGAGTGTTTACAGGCTCATTCACACCCTCCAGGAGGTCGCTGTGTCCTCTGCCCTTGGGATTTAATCCTTGAGGCGGCAGGAAGTGTCTCCTTGGGGTGCAGTGGGGGTGGTACCAGGATTATCTGGAGGAGGAGGAGGGGAAATTCTTCTGCTGGGTACATGTGCCACAGAAAACAGATGACACAACAGAATGTTTGGACATGTGCACTAGAAGTCAAGATAGCAAATGGGGAAGTGTTTCTACTTTGAAGCATGTACAGTAGAAGCAAAAATGGTGACATGATGAGGCAGAACCTAGCCTGGGAAAATCTGGGAAAAGTATTGGATTGGATGAGGGCACTGAACCCTAGAAAGTCTAGGAAAGACATTGGTTAAGGGGAGGGCCTAACGCAAGGCCAGAAGAAATCAGGAAGTAGGTTGGATGCTTTGAGTGACAGCTTACTTGTTATGGAGAACCAAGGAAATAGATGGAAGGTTATCAAGTCTTGGGCAGTTGCTACTAGAGCCTGCCTGCCCTCTACCTCCCTGAATGTATATTATTTCCTTTCAGCCCAATAAAATCTTGCCACTACATTTAAATTCTCCACACATGGGCCCTTTGAAATTCCTTTCTCATGACACTGCAAAAAGGTCACTTTCACCAGCAACAAGAACACGTGGATTGTATGCCTACCTCAGCACTTACCTCAAAGCACGGACTAAGGATAATGTCAGATAACTTCTTTCCTTAGTTTTTTACCCTTTTAAAAAAAAATGTTTTTATTGATTTTTTAGAGAGAGATACAAACATCAATGAGAGAGAAATATCAATCGTCTGCCTCCTGCACACCCACTACTGGGGATCAAGCCCACAACCCCAGCATGAGCCCTGACCAGGAATCAAACCAGGACCTCTCAGTCCATGGGCTGATGCTCAATCCACTGAGCCACATCGGCCGGGTGCCCTTTTACCTTTAGTTTCTCTTGTCATTGTGTCTTATTATTGGGCCAAGTTACTCCAAGCTTTAATTATGAAGTTGTTCCCTCCAGGACAGAAGCCTGACTTTTCACAGCAATGCTGAAGGAGGATGTGATGTCTGTCAAGCCTCCATATTCCATTTCCAGGTTACTATTGACAAACAAATACTTCTGAGTCAATTGCAACCCACACATACCAAAACTCACATAATATTTGTTCTTTGTAATATGAAGAGAGAGATAAGTAAAGGAAATGGAGGTTGGGAAAGAGCTCACATCCACTGACAGGAGGCCCTTCATAGATAAATGGGTTCATGCCTGTGACCTTCCAAAGTGAATGGTCTCCTTTATAACCTTAAGTGAAGGTCCGTACTGATACAGAGAAGCTCATAGGTCTGCTTCTAACCCAGTCTCAGCCACCACAAATTCAGAAAATTGCTAGTGGTAAAGTGGTTGCCTCCTTGAAAGAAAGAAAGAAAGTAGTAGCTATGGGTCAAGAAGGAGGAATCTGAGTTTAAGCCAAGGTCTGAGGCTCCTTTGGTTACTTATTCATTATGCCATTATTTAACTTATGCATTAACTTTTTCTTAATTGAATGGGAGCAACATACAATTGTAGGGCATATTCTGACATGTGAACAAATGTTAATAATAATGTGCATGAAATAGTTGAGTCAGAAAACTTGGATCCTTTTGTAAGTTGTTGGTTGTTATGGTAGATTGGTATGTATGGTAGATTGTTACAATAATGGATTTCAATTAATGATGTCTCCCCATGTCCATTTTCTTTGCAGTGTGACTTGCCACTTCTTCTCTCAAGAAGTAGAATCAATTCCCCCATCATTTGAATGTGGATTGGCCTTGTGACTTACCTGATCAATAGAATGTGATAAAGTGATAGTGTGTAACTGACTTCCAAGGTTAAGGCTGAAAAATGCCTTACAGCTTCTGCTTTGACCCTCTTAAGAACACTTTCCTCATCATGTAAAGAAGCTTGATATATTGTAACAAAAGGTGAGAAACCTTGTGGAAAGGGAGATCCAGTCAAGTTTCAACACAACAGGGAATGGGAATGAGGTCATCTAGGACCAATCAGCCCCAGACTGATCAACCAGCTCTGAAAAGATGAATGAGCCCAGCCAACACTAGTGGAGTATGAGGATTTCCTAGCTGAGACCAGCTCTATGATATTGTGATTGATAATGACACTGACAGCTAACAGTAAACATGCTTAGGTATTATAACATAGAACTAGAGATGCAGGTATAGGCTTTAACTAAATGTTTCCATTGTTTTGGTTGTCATGTAGCTTATAGTCAAAGATTAAGAAACTATGCTAGTTGTGTCCTGGAGGTCTGCCTATAAAGTAAGTTCCAGGCAAGATGTTTAGAAGTATACTTTGCTTGAGGTAATAGAAAAACGTAGCTAGTTAAGCACAATGCAATGATAGCTTAAACACTAATGGTCACAAGATGTTTAATTTCTGCCTTGTGCTTCAAAAAATAACACAATTATGAGATGTTTTGCAGAAGCTTGGTTCCTCAACTTGGTTAGCTCACCCAACCACAGTTACAGCTCTAGTCAAGATGACATCAGACTAAGGAAAACCACTGAAGCTTGCACAAGTTACCCCTAACACCGAACCCTCAATCTTTGCCTTTTAAAACCCTTGATTGAAAGCCATCAGGGAATTCTGGTTTTAAGCCATAGCTTCCTGTTCTGGCTTGGCACCCTGCCAATAAACAGCTTTAACTTCTTCACTGCAAAACTCAGTGTTTGGCTCTGCGGCACATTGGGTTCAGTAACAACAATAAGAAGTATGTATTTGGTCTTGTCCTCATTTCTGGCACAGAGCTCCTAGAACCTTTGGAATTTTCTGAGTGAAGTGTCTTTTGTTATGTTAATGAAGTGACTTTGAAAAGCCTCTAGCTAACCTAAGGATGGCTGCTGGTTGCCAGGGAAACTAACCAAGTAATTGTAGGGTTGGAACTTTCAATCCTACCCCCTGACCTCTGGGAGGGAAAAGGGGCAGGAGATTGGGTTCAATCACCCATGGCCAACAATTTAATCAATCGTGTCTGTGTAATGTAGCCTCCATAAAAGCCCCAAAGGGGAGAGTTTGGAGACCTTCCCAGTTGGTTAACATGTGGAAATCTGGGGACAGTGTCACCCAAGAAAGCATGGAAGCTCCATACCCCTTCCCCATACCTTGCACTATGCATCTTTCTCCATCTGGCTGTTTCTGAGTTATATCCTTCTATAATAAACAGGTTATCTAATAAGAAAAATGTTTCTCCAAGTTCTGTGAGCCACTCTAACAAATTAATCAAAACCAAGGAGAGAGTGGTTGGAACTGCCAGTCTATAGACAGTCTGCCAGAAGTGCAGGCGACAACCTGGACTTGTTATTGGCATCTGAAGTACAGGGTAGGGGACAGTCTTATAGAACTGAGCCCTTCACCTGTGGGATCTGATGCTATCTCCAGGAAGATAGTGTCAGAATTGACTTGTAGGACACCCAGCTGGTGTCCGAGAATTGCTTGATGGTGTAGGGGAGAACCCCACATATTGTAATTGGGTACAGAATCATAGATCCAAATTGCCAATGCACAGAATTGTGTCCAAATACACAGATATAGTATTAAACCATTAGCTTGGTTTCTTACCCAGCAACGGATAACTGACACACTAGGTAAAAGGATCTTGGTAAGCTTTTGATACAAAATAAAAGTGAAGCACAGAAAACCTGTCACTCCCACATCCCATTGTTGTTATATCCAACTCCTTTATGCCTTGGATTACTGTAACTTCAAGGTTACTGATCACCCTCTTTTTGAAATGCGTTCTTTGATTTTCTTCACTGCTCCTTCCTGAGCATCCCCTACCTCACAGTCTCCTCCTTCTCAATCATTTTTGGTAGTTCCTTTTCCTCTATATTTTCAGCACACCCTTTCCTGACCCTCTGCTCTTCTCTGTCTCATTCCTTTGGTGAAATCTTTCACTCTTATGGCTTTATCCTAAGAATTATTGTATCCTGAAAGCACATAGGTGTTTATCTATAGCCTTGATCTATGTATGTAATTGGTTTTCAGTAAGAACCTGTGATCTGCTTTTTATATGGAAAACAAAATACGCACATTGACCGCGATTCTCTGAAAACATCTGGAAATTTCTTAAGGGGTCCTAATTTCAAGAGAAGATTTCCCATTTGACTGAAAGTTTGCATAGTAAATTCAGGTCAAAATGTATTCCATCTTCAATGACAAAGCAAAACAAAAAGCCAATGAGAGTTCAACTCTTACTGTAAATTCAAAGGCACAAGATAAATGAACGTTTCCATATTAAATGCACACAGGTAACTGTTGCTTAAATACCTTTTTGAGATCCTCACTTAAGTATTCAAAGATGCTCTGCCACTTCAAATAGGAATCCACATGTAGCTTGGGCTTCAAAGAATGAAATAAAACAATAATTTCACCTCTATAAGTCCTCAGAATGAAAACAACGGAGACGTAGCCTTTCTCTAGCTGTTGTGCACTCCAATCCCTGCAGGCCAATTAAGTTCTTTCAAAGCCCCAGCAAGGGTTTGAAGGTTAATTAAAATGTGTGATTTAGGAAAAACTGAGGTTACTATATAGTGCACATACTCCACCAGCTGCCTTGGAAGCAACATTTAATTAACCGGCAGTGAGGCCCAGCACCTAACTTTCCCCATTTCTGCACAGACACCACGGATGCAAAAGACCAAGGTATCCAAAAGTGATGCTTGCAAAGACAGTGACTGGACTGTCTCTCTGTTCCCACTCCCACTTTATTCCCTTCTCTGAGACAGGGAGCCTGCTTTTTGGTATCTTTATTATCATACTTCCTCAGCAAATGTTTCCCCATTGATCCTTACAGATACTTTTTTCTCATAACTTCTGCTCCCCCTCCACACACAACTTCACAACTTGCCCATCTATTTCCTGCTTTTCACAGTGACAGCTACTTGCTTAATCAGCTAATGTAATGGGCTGTTACTATGCTAGCCTGTCTGGAAGTACCAGCCTTTTAACTGAAGGCCCATACGACATGAAAGCCCATCAGCAGAAAGTGGTAGCCAACCTCAGCGACAGCCCCAATGATTCCTGCTCCAATATTCACACCCTTGTGTAATCCCTTCCCACGTTTTACCAGGGTTGGTGTGGGTGCTCAATAGTATACAGGGTGGGGCAAAAGTAGGTTTACAGTTAATACTAACCTTTCAAGATTAGGTTAGTATTATTATTATTTTAATTTTTGTCTTAGGTCCTCTCTGTCTCTTTCTCTGACTGCTCGCTCTGGGGGAAGTCATGCAGCAGGAGCCCAATAAAGAGGCCTTCATGGTAAGGAACTGAAGAGCCCTGTTTGGGAGCTTGGAAGGGGTTCCTTCTGCCCCAGTTAAGCCTTTAGAGACAGACTGCTGACTAGACTGATTTCTTGGCTGTGACTTCACGAGAGACTCTGATCTAGAACTACCCAGATTCCTAACCTATAGGAACTGTGAGATAAAGATTTTGTTGTTTTAAGCCACCTGGTTTGGAGGTAATTTGTTATGTAGCAATAAGATAACAAATGCAAAAGTTTGGGTCTTTTCCACATGATGGAGCCATTTAGCAGCACATAGAGTTGACTTGCTGAGGTAGAGTGAGCTTAGCACCCATTTCTGGGAGTTTTTAAGAAGAAAAGAAGAGAGCTGACATTTCAGGAGAAGTGTCACATGGTGAGTGGGAACCAATAGGAAAGTGTTGCTGGGCAGACTCGGGTGGGATTGGAGAGGAAGAGCTGATTGACCACTCAGGAGTCCAGGGTTTTCCCTTGTCAGGTTAGGCTTTGAAGCCTTTTCAGTCCCACCCTTTTTCTCTCTTGCTCACCCTCAGCCACCTGAGGCTGTGGTTGGCTTGGGTTTCTCTTAGTCTGTTAGATTGCCTATGTCATGTTTTCTCTGTCAAGATGTATATCTCCTTTCTTTCTCTTAAGGTTTTAAGATGATGATACACATCCTTGCTCCTTACCCATCGAATGAGCGTTTGTGTGGTTATTTCCTAATAGTTATTCAGGAGGAAGGACCCTTAGTATATGAGAGAGGAAGAAGATGCCAGACCTGGTTGGTGGACTAACCAGCAGAATCACATGAGAAGTTTTACTAAAATGTGCCTTTCTCATCCTATTCACACATTCATTCATTTCACACATAGTTGCCAAAAGGTTTCAGACATTGGCGTACATGCAGGATACAAAATTAAACAAATCAACTATCTGCCTAAATGGAGTGTACATCTGAGGTTTTGATTCTGGTCTGACTGTTCCTTCTGCAGCTCTGAGGTGCAGGCAGGCTGATCAACAACTGGCCGAATCCAAACTTAGACCCAACAATGTGACATTCTTTATTATATATTCACTCTTTTGTATTATGACATATTTGATATTTACTACAGAAACCATATATACAAGTTATAAAGTACAGTAATCAAATGAGTGCCTGTGACTCCACCATGGACTTATGTCCTAAAGCATCACCAGACCCCTCCCATCTACCTTGCTTTCCCTTCTCACCTTCTCGGGCTTCTACTGCCCCTGACCCAACCAAGGTGAGTTTTATTTTTTCTCTCATACAATTTTTGTCTCCCATTCTTTAAGTTGCATTTTTCATTCTGTTGACTATCTCCTTCACTATGCAAAAGCTATTTCATTTGATGTAGTCCATTTGCCTATTTTTGCTTTTGTTGATTGTCATTTGGTGTCATAGCCAAAGAAATCATTGTCAAGACCAATCTCACAGAACATTCCCCTATGTTGTTGTTGTTGTTGTTGTTGTTTTCTAGGAATTGAATCAGTTTTGAGTTGATTTTTGTGTTTAATGTAAGAGAGGGGTCCAATTTCATTACCTTGCATAATTTAGTTTTCCCAACACCATTTTTTAAAGAGACTATCTTTTCTCCATTGTTTATTATTGGCACTCTTGTGAAAGATCAGTTGACCACACATGTATGGCTTTTTTTTTTTTCTGGGCTCCTTATTCTGTTCCATTAGTCTATGGCTATCTTTATTCTAGTACTTTTTTGTTTAAATTATAGCTTTGAAATATATTTTGAAATCAAGAAGTATGATGTCTCCAGTGTTGTTCTTCTTTCTTGAGATTGCTTTGGCTATTCTGGGTCTTTTGGGTTCTATATGAATTTTAGGATTGCTTTCGCTTTTTCTGTGAAAATGCCATTGGCATTTTGATAGGCACAGCATTGCCTTGGACAGTAAAGATATTTAAACAATATTAATTCTTCTAATCCATGAACATAGGATATATTCATTTATTTGTTTGTTCTTTAATGTCTTTCACCAATGTTTTATAGTTTTGAGTATATAAGTCTTTCACCTCCTTGGTTAAGTTTATTCCTAAGTATTTTTTTTTTCTTTCTATGCTACAGTACATGGGATTCTTTTCTTAATTTCCTTTCTGGATAATTTGGTATTACTATGTAGAAATGCAACTGATTTTGTAATGTTGACTTTTCATCCTGAAAATTTACTGAATTTGTTTATTATTTCTAATTGTTTAGACTTTACCAAATGGAATTTATCCCTGGGATGGAAGAATTGTTTAATATATGCAAATCACTTAATGTGCTACACCACATTAACAGAATGAATAATAAAAACTACTTGTTCATCTTAACAGAAAATGTATTTTACATTATTCAGCACCATTTCATAATAAACATTCTCAACAAACTAGGTATAGGAGAAATTTACCTCAACATAATAAAAGCCATAGATGAAAAGCCCATAGCTAACTTCATACTAACTGATGAAAAACTGAAAGCTTTTTTTCTAATATCAGAACTAAGACAAAGATGCCCATTCTCTCTACTTCTATTCAACATACTATTGGAAGTCCTAGCTAGAGCAATCAGTCAAGAGAAAGAAATAAAAGGAAAGAAATCTAAAAAGAAGAAATAAAATTATCTCTGTTTGCAGGTGACATGACCTAATATTAGATAATTCTAAAGATTCCACACACAAAAAGAAGAATCAGAACTAATAAACAAATTCAATAAAGTTTCAGGATAAAGAATTTACTTATAGCCCGGCTGGGTGTGGCTCAGTGGCTGAGCTTCAACCCATGCACCAAGAGGTCGCTGGTTTGATTCCCGGTCAGAGCACATGCCCAGGTTGTGGGCCAAATACCCAGAGGCAGGCGTGCAGGAGGAAGCCAATTGATGTTCTTTCTCCTCGATGTTTCTATCTCTTTTTTCCTCTGCCTTCCTCTCTCTCTAAAAATCAATAAAGAAAAAACATTTAAAAAAAAAGAATTTACCTATAAAAATCAGTTGCATTTTTATGACTTTCAAGTATGACAGATTAGTTGCAGGTTTACTTTGATAAGTGAAAAAGGTCTTTGAACTGAATCTCAGATTTTACAAAAAGCTACCTGCCCACCTGTCATATCTTACAACTGGCCTTACTTGCATGCATTTTAAATAAAACATTGTGTGGTGAAAATAGCATGGACTTTGGAGTCAGTTAGACCTGAGTTCAAATTTATTTTCTCATCACTCCATAGTTTCTGACTTTGAGAAGTCTTTTTTCCCTCACTGAGCCTTTGTTTCTCATCTGTAAAATGAGACTATGAATACTTATTGCACAGCCTTGTTGTCAGAATGAGATATGTTATAGCATATATGAATACAGAATGCCTAGAATTGAGTGGAGTGTTCCATGAAAGTTGGCTGTGGGTGGTGGCAATAGTAGACTAAGTAGTAACAACAAAAAGCAACAACCTTTAGTAAGCACCCAAACCTTATATAAGAATTCTTCCTTCTGAATGCCCAGACTTTCAGAACACTCCTTCTTCTCCATGTTTCTTAGAAGTCCGGGAAAGAAGAGAGGTTGTGAGCCTGTTGGCCTAGAAAGGAGCTAACATGGTAAATATATCTACTGCCCAAGGTGTTCTTGAACTTGGTCGAACCCACAGTAGATTCTCTGTGTTTGTGACTGAGGAGCAATGTGATCAAGTTGGAATAGAATGTTTTGGCATCAGATGCCTCTCGGTTCTAAGATATTTTCTGTAGCTTGCTCGTGGTGTTAGGTAGGTAATTCCTCTGATCCTTGTTTATTCACCTATAAAATGGAAATAATATCTAGCTCATTGCAAGCATTCAGTGAGATAATATACGTAAACCTCCAAACACAGTTATGGCATCTAGAAGATGCTCACCAAACATTAATGACTTTTCTTTCTATTCTCCATGTGAATCATTCAGAGCAATTCTAATAACTCACAGAGATTTAGAAAGAACTCCAGGGCTTATTTATAATACAAGAAGGAGGAGAGGTATATAATGAACCTTTGGATGTACAATCACTTGCCAGCAAATAAATCATTTGAATGTCCACATTTTTATATTATTTGTGTCCTACCTCCAGATAATACTTAAAATACACAGGTTTCAAATGAACCTACAAAAATTATCCAGTGTACAGATGAAGCCATCTACAGATGGGTTTTAAACTGCTACTTGCATAACAAGGACTATCTCTATGAAAAACACCTAGAGATGACAGGGAATTTAAGGTACATCCAGGCTAAATGCACTTCCCATATGGAAAGCCCATCTAGAACACCTTTTAGAGACAGAAGGGTACTGGGCTGCCTGGATTCAAATCCCAACTCTGCCCCTAATTAGCTGTGTGACCTTGGGCACCAAACTCTCCGAGCCTCAATATCTTCATCTCTAAAATAGGAATAATTATTATACCTTACTTATAGGGTTGTTGTGAGGGAGGAAGGGGGCACAGCAGGAGTGTATTTTTCAATTCTTTCTTAAAGAAAAGGAAGTAGAGTGTTGAGTCACTGAAAACCTGTCTAGATAGGGCTTCTAAAGTAAACACTGTACTCTGAGCTCTTAGGGAGGGGGCAGGATAAGGACCTTGATAAATAAAGGGATACATTCTTGTGGCAGAGGATGAAGAAGGAGGGTTACTATAATCTCTGAAAACAAGGAAAAGCCATTGATCAACAGAAACATTAATTAATTAATTAATCATTTGGGAGAGGCTTGGAGAAGAAATACCCATGCTAAAATTCACAGTGAGCAAGAAATGACTGGTGTCAAATTCTCTTCAAGAAAATGTTTTATTGGAGGAAAGTGACCGGATTCCTGAACAGGGCAGGAAAAAGCGATGCAAAACAGGATAACTGGAAACACTGAAGAGAAATTGCAATTAGTTCATTATTCACTGGGCTCTACTAACACAAGCAGGATTTCTTTCCTAGAAACCTGGGAGGAAAAAGCCTTTTTTATCTCAAAATGGATGAAGACTTTCAGGTCATTTGATTTACACTTTACATTTATGCAATAACTAGGAGATACAAAAGACATAGGTTCCTTAACTCGAGGATATTTTTTGGAATTAAGGAGAGCAAATGAAAACATGTAAATAGAACATGACAATATAAAACAGCAACAGGAAGCCATGGGAAACAAAAGAAAAGGGAAACTAAAATATTACTGGGAGCCTATTGTATGCTTAGTGCTTTCCATCTAATCTCTTTTATTTCTTCCCAAGATTCTTTAGTGTAAAAAGCCCATTTTATTAAATGAGAAAACTGATACTCAATGAGTTTAACTAATTTCCTCAAGGTACACAGTTAATAAAAAGCCAAATATGAAATCTAACCAGGTTTGTCTGCCTCTAAATCCTACACTTCTTCAATGCAACACTTCACACCTTTGGTTTACAGACTATTTGGGGAGAGTAGATATATATATATAAATTGAACAAAACAATTATGCCAGAGAGAATTGAATTGATAAATTGGTTATTGATAAGACTGATAATTTTGTAGCACAAATTAGAAATAGTTTTGGAGTTCAAAAGCAAAGAAAACCAATGAAATCTGAAGATGTTAGAGAAGGCGGCTTTTCAGAAGAGTTGACCCTATGATGAGTCTTGAATGATGGGTATAGAACTTGACTGGTGGCCTGGCCGGTGTGGCTCAGTGGTTGAGCGTTGACTCATGCACCAGAGGTCACCAGTTTGATTCCTGGTCAGGGCGCATGCCCAGGTTGTGGGCCAAATCCCCAGTGGGAGGCATGTAGGAGGCGGCCAATCAATGTTCTCTCTCATCAATGTTTCTATCTCTCTCTCCCTCTCCCTTCCTCTTTTTCTAAAATCAATAAAGAAAAAAAAATTTTTTTAAATAAAGAACTTGACTGGTGAGGGAAGGGTGGGCAAGGAAAACAGAAGCCATGTTAGGAAGGTAAGGAGAATCATTTCTTAGCAAATGTGTTAAGATCTAGTGTGGTATAATGATACAGAATGTGAAGAACAGAAAAGAAAAAATGACAGCTTCAAAGTATAATGGTGGTACCATTAATAAGAGTCAAAGGAAGAGGAAAAGGTGTTTTTAGGTGAAAGATGATAAATTATTTTTTGGAATTGTTGAATCAATGTGATGGTGAACTATAGAAACTAAAATCTCAGTGGAAGAAATGACTGAAACTGGTAAGAAAATAGGGCTTAGAGTAGAGACCTGAGAAGTATTCCAACATTGAGGTAATAATTGAATTTAAGGATGTTATTGACGAAGAGGAGAGCATAGGACAAGAGACAGAGTATTGCTGGAAACCCACAGCCATATAACTAGGCTAGAGAATCTGGTAAAAGATCGCCAGAAACTTATGAATCTCAGAATGGTGCAGTCAAAGCAGGAGAAGGTCTCAGGTGTGACAAGACTGAATTAATGACTTCAATGCTCCACCACTGCCTACATCCATACCTGTGCCATGGTCTCATCATAGACAAATGTACTTCTCTGCCCCTGAGACTTTGGGTTTATGCATGTGACTTGGTCAACAGCATGTGGGAAGAAGTGACAGTGTACCAGCTCCAAGCCTTGGCCTTAAGAGGCTTTACATGTTTCCGCTCAGCTTGTAGAGTCTCTGGCATTGCCATGATAAGAACATGCCCCAGCTTTCTCAGTGAGCATAGGAAGGGGGTGAGAGAAACGTGAAGAAGCGCCTCCCTGGCTGACCTTAGTGTATAGCGTAGCCGTCCCTGCAGCCATAGCCTGAAGAGAGTGCCATCAGCCAAATGCATCCTATATTAGAGGAACCCTAAGAGCCTACAAAATGTGTGAACAACATCTGATATACTGATTACTGTTTTACAGAGTTTGGGGTTGGTTTTTTATGGCAGTTATAGCAAAGCATCAGGTGAGTTGACTTTGGCAAATGTGAGATGATATGAAGAAAAGACTATTGAATTTGGAAGCAGGTAGTCACTAGATCTTTAAGAATGAATGATGATGCTCCAAGAAAATTGCAAATGCAAAAATTAGATTTCATGGTATTAAGAACAGCAGAAGGGGCCAGGAAATGCCGTTGTAAGTAGAGGTCACTTACTTGAGAAGCCTTGAGGTTAAAATAAATGAGATAATTGTTAGCAGGAAAATCAAACATCCGATCTCAATGGAAGTGTCCTGTGCATATTTGGAAGTGTAGGAAAAAGTCTGGGGTGGGGGGGAGGGGGGCACACAGAGGCTGATGATTGCGGAGCATGAGGAAGGGACCATAGAATTCGACAGGAAGGGGGCACAGCACAAAGTGTAAAGTAAGAGACTCTGCTATCACCAAGGGGACATAATGAAGGAACTGAAAATGATTCCTAAGTCACAAGCCACACTTCATGAAGGAGGCATTTTTTGTTTTTTGTTTTGTCGGTGAAATCCCAAGACTGTGTCAAAAGCAATTATAGGAGTATGGAGGAGTATCGCATATTTGTGTCTGAAATTTCTGTTTCCCTTACATTGAATAGGACTTTGAAGAGTCAAATATCTGCCTGGCCGGTGTGGCTCAGTGGTTGAGCGTCAACCCATGCACCAAGAGGCCACCAGCTCAATTCCTGGTCAGGGCACATGCCCAGGTTGTGGGCCCGATCTCCAGTGGGGTGCATGCAGGAGGTGACCAATTGACATTCTCTCTCATCAATGTTTCTCTCTCTCTCTCTCCTTCTCCCTTCCTCTCTCTCTAAAATCAATAAAGAAAAAAAAATTCTTTAAAAATAGAAGAGTCAAATATCTAATCCAGAAATGTTCTCATCCAGAAATGTGGTGAGAGAAAGGACTTGACATTCTACATAAAATTCAAGTCCATGCTTTGGGTATTTCAGGGTTTCTCTAAGTGACCAATCGTGATGTGATGTCAAATGAGGAAGGGAAGGCTCATGGGGTCACTGTGAGCGGAGAGACGCATGCTGTGTTGCGGTGTTGGAGAGAAGTGCAACGTCCGGGTGCTGTGAGCTGTTACTGGGCCGCTCCAGGCTAACGAGTGGTGTGATCTTCCTTCTGTTACCCAGGAGTTCATGCGATTTCCTTTTGTTGGCCTGACTTCAGAGTCTCCAGCCAACTCTATGAATGTATCTGTCTGGAGGCCTTTTGAAAGGACATAATAGCACTATGGAAAATGTCTGTGAGCAATTTATAGCTGAGGCTGGTTCTATTTTTGAATACTTGTTTGCAGTGATGTGCCCCAAACTAGCTGAGGCCAGGGTGTCAGAGCAGAGCCTCTGAGCAAAATGGCACAGCAGCCACCTTCCAAAGATCTATTCCTGGCAGGGCCGCTGCTGACTCACCAAGAGAGATGGTGAGCGCCACGCGGCCCACGGTGAGCGCCACGCGGCCCACGGCCAGCCGTTCTGCCTCGTTTCTGCTCCAGTGGGGAGTGAGGGCGATATTTACTGTGCCCGCTCTGATCCCAGCAGAGTGTCATGAAGGCTTCCCCAGGGCGCAGCACTCCTTCCTGCCCTCCCAGCTCGGGCTGTGTCTGCAACTGTCAGTTGAGAGCCCAGACCTAGCGGCTTGGTGCCACCAGCCGTTGGTGGCAGCCACGCCCGTGAGCCGCTGAAGCCGAGGTCATTTCCAGAGCACCCACCTGGTGGGAGCAGCATGCATTTCAGAGAACGGGATAGTACAAGAAGGTGGAGGGGAACATCACTTGGGTTTCCCAGTGAAGAAAAAATATATATTGTGATTCGAGGAGATGAGAATTCAGTAGTCCCGCAAGCTAGACAGTCATTTCCAGAGGCACATTCAGAAGAGCTGCTTGGGGCAGGGACCAGGCATGTAGAGCGAATCTAGTGGTGTGTGTACAACACCCCTAGGGACCCAGGGTTTGATTTTAAAATGTGCAGTGTGTGCCTGGCTGGTGTGGCTCAGTGGACTGAGCGGCATCCCTTTGACTGAGAGGCCCTGGTTCAATTCCTGGTCAGGGCAAGTGCCCCGGCTGTGGGCTCGATCCCCAGTAGGGGGCGTGCAGGAGGCAGCCCATTGACGTGTCTCTCTCACATCAAAGTCTCTATCTCTCCCTAAAAAAATCAATAAAAAACATATTAGAAAATAAATTAATTAAATTAAATTAAATGTGCAGTATGTCAGGTGGCTACCCACCAAAAATTAGTCCGCTGAGCAATGAATAAACACTGCACTGGATTTGCTTTGTTGAAAGTCAGTACCTTCCTATCCTTCTAAGCTCTCCTCTTACTGCGGGGATGGGAAGCCCAAAGCCACAGTTCAGATTCCCTTGCCAGTAGGCCCAGTTAGGTGTGGTCAGCCAGAAGCACTTGTCTGAGATTTTGCAGACAGAACAAGAGCCTTTTTCCCCCTAAGTGGCAGCTACAGACCATGGTGTGGGTACCAGCAGGTGACAGACATGGCAGGGGTGTTACCTGAGGTTTGCACACATCCTCCTGAGAGTCGCCCACTTCTCATGTGGAAGTCAGCGGGGTCATGGTGAGAGCTTCCTGCACGCCTCTTCTTCCTGGTCTCTGGCTTGCCTTTACTCCCCGGCCTCCACCCCAGGCTCCAATTATGCAGACTCTAATTCCCTAACTGATACACAATCCACGGTTCTGACTAAAGAATGTTTACAAATAGGGGGTCTCCTGGTCCTTGACCCAAACTAAGCCCCCACCAGCCACATCCTCATCTGGACTGTAAAGGCATAGGTTGTGCTCAAGAATCCACGAGCAGTAGGCCTTCATCCACGAAGAAAATATTTATTCAGTGTCAGCATGGTTTTAGCAGTGCGAGGAGCTTACATTCTAGTGAGAGGAGACAGAGCATAAACAAGAAAAAATATAACGTATCAGAGGGTGTTGAGTGCTACTGTACAGAGAAAGAGAGACAGAGATAGAGGTAAACAGATGGAGAGAGGGAGAGGGAGACTGCTGATCACAGGTATATAAGCTGTTAGGATAAAGAAGACAGTGTGCCTGTGGGGAGGGGGCTCTGTAATATATGCTGGTCAGGAAAGGCTGCGTGGATGAGGTGGTGTTTGAGCAGGGGCCTGAAAGAAGTGAGACGGTGAGCCATGGAGCTTTGTGGAGAAGAGTCTTCTCCTGGGGTAGTCTTGGAGCCACGGACACGCGTATCCCCAGGAAGGGAACAGTTGCCTGAAGCAGAGTGAGTAATGGGGATAACAGAGAGTCAATAGAAAAAGTGACCGGGGTCCATGTTACCTTGTGTCCTATAGACCAGGGGAAGGTTTCTAGGTTTATACTGAGTGAGATGAGAAACTGCTGGCTAGTTTTGAGCATCTATTACTTTTGTACTAAGGAGAAAACAAAGAAAACTGTATTTTTTAAAACATTAGGACCTTAACAGGCATCCCACTAAAGGAGATATACGGATGACAACTAAGCACATGAAAAGATGCTCCACAGCGTACGCCATCAGGACAATTAATGAAAACAACAATGAGACACCACGATACCCATTAGAATGGCCAACGTCAAGAACACCGACCACAGCAAAAGCTGGAGAGGGTGTGGAGCACGGGGCTCTCGGTCCCTGCTCGGGGGAGTGCAGAATGGTACAGACACTTTGGAACACAGTGTGGTGGTTTCTTATAAAACCAAACATACTCTTGCAACACAATCCAGCAACCGTCCTCTTTAGTGTTTACTCAAAGGGGTTGGAAATTTCTGTCCACACAAAAATCTGCATACAGATGTTTATAGCAATTAAAAAAAAATTTTTTTTTATTTTTTATTTTTGAGAGAGAGGGGAAGAGATAGAAACATGGATGAGAGAGAACATCGATTGGCCACCTCCTGCATGCCCCCCACTGGGGATTGGGCCCACAACCTGGGCATGTGCTCTGACTGGGAATCGAACCAATGACCTCTTGGTGCATGGGTCGACGCTCAACCACTGAGCCACACCGGCCGGGCTGTTTATAGCAATTTTATTCGTATTTGTCAAAATGTGGAAGTGACCAAGAGGCCCTGCACTAGGTGAAAGGATAGACTATGACATATCCAGACAGTGGAATACTATTCAGCACTGAAAAGAAATGAACTATCTATCAAGCCACAAGAAAACCTGGAGAAACCTTAAATGCCTCTTACTAAGTGAAAGGAGCCAGTCTTAGCAGGCTACCTACTGTACGATTCCAACTATAGGACTTTCTGGAAAAGGCAAAGCTAGAGAGACAGTAGAAAGTTCAGTGGGCTGTCGTGGGTTGGGGGCAGAGAGGAACAAGCAGATGAAGCAGAAATTTTTAGAACAGTGGAATACTCTGTATGATATTATAATAGCGAATACATGTCACTACACATTTCTCCCGACACGTAGAATGTACAGCACCAGGAGTGACCTCTGATGTAAGCTGTGGACTCTGGGTGCTAATCACATGTCAGCGCAGGTCCATCAGTTGTAACAAATGTGCCAGTCGGGTGGGGGATGTTGATCATTGGGAAGGTTGTGCATGCGTGGGGGCATGGGATAAAGGGAAATTTTGGAACCTTCTGCTCAGTATTGCTGTCTGTGAACTTAAAACCACTCTACCAAATAAAGTCTACTAAACAAAAGAAAGCATGAGGACGCAAACACAGCTTTCTACCCCCAAAAGCCACACTGCACTCCACTTCCCACTGACCTCTGCCCCTCAGACATAGTCTGACTCCTTGGTTTTTGTTTGAAAACACCAGTTTTTGCCATCCTAACATCCCGGCATGTAAAGTGATTATGAATTCTATATCAAACTCTCAGAATTTTCAGCAAATTGCAAAATAAAAACTTAGTTCCCTGGATAGCTAAAGAGATCATTTCGGACATAAGGAGAGGCAAGAGGCAAAAAATAATAATAACAACTTAATGTGAAGGGAGAAAATGCCTGTAATTTGGCTGAGATGATTTCCCCGAGAAGAACACCCACTTGATAGCAGAGAATGTCTCTTTGGAAGGGGCCCCAGCACAATGAAAACTGTGAAAATTTCCATAGCTGCACCCCAGATTCCACTGTGCTGAAGAAGACATCAAAATAAAGAGGCATCTCCAAGGAGCTCACTTCAGTTCTTGTGAGCTACACACACACTGTGCCAAGTAAGGCCCACACCCAGGGCCCCCAGCACAAAGCAGGCCCCTGAAACAAGCAGCTGAAAGCCAGGGAGACTGCAAAGAACTGAACAGAGGAGCAAAGGAAGGGGAAAGGGAGAAAGGAGAGAAGGAGAAGAGAAAAGAAAAAAGAAAAAAAAAAGGAAATATATCCCAGGTAACACTCAGGGGTTGTTGTGAGACAGAAAAGAATCCAACAAAACACTGGGAAACAAAGGAGAGAGAAATATCTGAGTTGCATTAGCTGACCTTCCGCCAGGACTAACGCAAAGAGGAGGTCTCGTCTGCCTTGAGAAACACTTCTACCCGAAAGGACGAGAGGAATTCTTAGAGTTTCTATTTCCAGTTGGGACCAATCAAAGCCTTTCCCCCAGTCAGCTTCCCACCCAAAACTTCATTTAGGAAAATAACAACAGTGATTAAAAAATCGTCCAGCTCTGTGTAGACATGAAGGTAATTTGAAGCATTGAGTGTATAGCCAGGATTCGGAGGTTTGTAAACACACAAATAACTCCATTTTTAAAAAGTCATTCCTGGCTCTAACAGTCACCTTGCCAGGACTCTCCTGTCCCCTCCCCCACACTCCATGCACACCACACGCCTTCACTCCTCCTGTTGGCTTTGAGTGTCATGTATCTATCTGTTCATCCACAGCTCGTGTACACGGCTTGTTCCCCTCATCTGCTTCAACGCTTAACACAGATTGAATGGGGGTGCTCAGCGTCAGGGCTGGTCTTCTGACTACATTGTGTTCATAACATGATTCAAAAAGCAATGAAAGGCCCATGCCTGAAAATACAGTTTCCACTCATCTGCTATAGATTCTTGCCAGTTTGGCTCAGCGGTTAGAGCGTTGGCCTGCGGTCCAGAGAGACCCGGGTTCGGTTCCCGCTAAGGGCATGTACCTCAGTTGCAGTTTGTCCCCGGCCCTGGTTGGTCGTGTGGGTGGCAGCCACTCGATGTGTCCCTTTCACGTCGATGTTTCTCTCTCTTCCTCTCTCTCCCTCCCACTCTATCTGAACAAAAAATGAAAAAATGTCCTCGGGTGAGGATAAAAACAAAAACAAAAAACATTCTTGCTATTCAAAGTAGGTACATGGACCCACAGCATCAGCCTCACTTGGGAGCTTGTTACAGATAAAGAACCTTGGTCCCACCCTCAGACCTACTGAATCACAATGTGCATTTTAATAAGACCTACCAGAGTTCTGGATGCTACTGAAGTCTGAGCAGCACAGAGCCCCACATTTTAAGCCATGCGGAGTCAATCATTGGACAAAGGCGCTGCTCTCTTGAGTGTTCCGATTGGAAAGACTACTGGGGCCTTCTTTGATGTCTTCACTCTGGTATGAACTTACTATGGACTGCAGGCAAGTCTAAGAGATGCAAAGGCAAGCTGCATGTGCGATTTTACATTTCCTAGTAGCCGCATTTAAAAGTAAAAACAAAAGAAAACAGGTGGCAATGAGTTTAACAGTATATTTTATTTAACCCAACCTATACAAAATATAATTATGTCAACACGTAGTTAAAATAAGAACTTATTAAGCGACATTCTACAGTTATTGTACTGTGTCCTTGATATTCAGTGCACATTTCACACTACAGCACGTTCAGTTCAGGCCATGGTTCAAGTGTGCAACAGCCACTGTGGCCGGTGGCTTCAGTATTGCCCTGTGGACCTCACAAGACTACTGTGTATGATGAGATAACTTATGTGAACACACCTTATAAGCTCTAAATGCTGCCATGTGGATGGAATCTCATCAATAAAAAGATCACAGGTTATGTATTGTATATCATGTGTTACGCCAGCTATCGGGGTCCTGTTTCCCCTTTGTGCGTTCCTCGACGACAGCGAGCTGTGGACTGGACTTGCTGCCACAGTCGTGGTCTCACGGAAAGAGCACAGACTGTGCAGTCAGGATACGCAGGGTCGGTTTCTGACCACATCCTCACTCTGTGACTTTGGGCAAGTCCTATTTCATTATTCAGCCTCAGTGTCCTTGACTGTAAAAACATATCTCTTTTTCCAGCCCACAAAGTTGCTGTGAAAATAAATAAATATAACATGTGCAAGTAAACTATTACATACGATAAAATGCTGCACATTGTCATTCTGGCGTTTACTAAACCTAGCACGCCCTCGCGTAATTGTTGATTAGGTACTAGGAACACAATCATAGGTCTTTCAGATGTTTTAATAAATGCCCTATTCATTACTTCCTCTAGCAGAGAGCTTGTTGGTTTGGGTGCAAGGCTACACTGGCAGATGTGATCATGTGTCCCTGTGTGTTCCCACAGTGGGTGGATGATGGACAGGCAAATTCAGATTAGAGCAATGTTAAGAACATGTGTTTGATGTCAGAACAAGCCAGCGGAGACTATTGGACCTGCTACTTTCTCTCTGCATTGTCTTCCTTTCTGAATCGCAGTTTCCCCATCTGTGAAAGAAGCTACTGCCTGGAATCGTGAGGCTTACAAGAGAAAATACAGTAAAACACTTAGCACTGTAAGTGGCCCGCAGTCCACCCCATCAAATGTTAAGTGTTTTTATCATTATCTCAGCGTACCAGCTGCCTGACACGTCATCCCGGGAGAGAAGTTCCGCAGTGGCCTGGCCATTCATCTTGTTTGGGGGGTTTGTGTGGAGGCTGTTGGAGGTTTGTTTAGCAGGGACCGGGCCCTCAGTTGGCACTCAGCTTTGTAACGTCAAGCCATTTAGTACTATCCCGCTGGACAGACTCATTATTTCTGTTGAGCTAGAGAAATAGCTCACAAGATTGATGGTTCCTTCCAGTCTGGCCACTTCCTTGGGCCCCTCCTCACAGTGATGGCCTCTTGGGGAGAACCTATCTGCTTGATCAACTTGGGCAGGGTGAGTCCTGCCTCCTGAGCTCTCCTGTCTGATGGGCACTCTCTGAGTTTATGACAGCATTGGTCATCATTCTGGTCGGATATCTGTAAGACATCCTTTCATCCCAAGGCTCTCAAAGCACTTTCTATAGCTCGCCTCCTGTGAGAAGCCTTGTCTAGGAATGATATAATCCCCGGGTGCCAGTGGGAGCACTAGGGAATGGCACAGGGTCACGGAGGTGGCACCTAGCAGGCATTTATAGGTGTAACTAACTGTGCCTTGGAGACGGAAGGCTGGGTGACCAGCTCTCTCAGTTAGCCCGAGATGCAGGGGGTTGCCTTGGATGCAGAACCTTAGCCAGATTACTGAGAAGCCTAGACAGTAGGTCCCACCCTCAGGGGCACCAGAGCAGTGCTTTTCAAACTTTAATATGCGTACTAGTCATCTGGGGATCTTGACAGAATGCGGATTCTGAGTCAGGAGATCTGGGGTACGACCTAAGATGCTTCATGTCTAACAAGCTCCCGGTAATACACACTGATGCTGTCACTTCACGGGCCACACTTGAATAGCATTAGTGGACCTACATGAGGCCTGAGAGAGCCCTGGGTTGCCATCCTGGCCACACCGCTTCCCAGATGTTATTCTTTGGACTTCACTTTTCTCATGTGCTCTACCCTTTCTGCCCCTCATTCGCTCCCCTCATTGTTGAGGCTATTCAGAACTCTGTGCTCCTGATCTCCTAAGCTTCCATCTGTCTATGTGGTCCCCACCCCTTACTGTCCCTCACTCCTCCCCAGTCATACCACTGCTCCCACTTTCTAGTCGGGCACCAGATGATCAGGCTCAACAAGTTCCTTCTTCCCAGTTCTCACACCTTCATCAGTGCTGATTCAAAGTTATCACTGTTCAAAGTCCCGTTCTCCCCAACCTTACCCACTTCATCCATTTTCAGCATCAGTTTGGATGATTTGGGCCTGAGTGTGCTCGAGGACCTTCAGCCACAAACATTCCCCTCTGTTATACAGTGCATTCTAGATGTTGGTTTACGCACTATGGGAGGCAGACATTTAAGATGGCCCTCAATAATTCCAAAATGGTGGTGGAGTGAATGGAAGCTAGACAGACCATCTCCCAGGACCAAACTGGAAGTACAACTAAAATAAAGACAAATCATCGGGAAAAAGCAACAGAAAAGCAGCTTGCAAGGACCATACAACCAGGGACACTGAATCGATCCTGGTAGGATTGCAGAGGTGCGAGAGGGGGGCTGGGAGCCCACGGACAGCAATGGCCTTAGCTGTGAGCACCGCCCTCGGGATTAAAGCCCAAGCCGGCTCCACAGCACAGAGGGCCGGGACAGAGCACTAAAATAGCCACAGCCACTCACCTTGGGCTCCAGCAGAGGGAGAGCGGACTGAACTGGAACTGTGTGGGGACACTCAGGATTTGGAGGGTGCTCAGAGCTTTTGCTGAGTTGCAGCCACGCAGGACGGTGGCCATCTTACTCCTTCCCAGGGCTCTGGGGAGAGGCGGCAGCCCCTCCCTCGGAGATCCAGCCACACCCAGGTGGGCCATTGAAATGCAAATTGAGGCTCATTAACTACCAGCATCTGCCCCACCCTTGGGAAATCCTCTCACGCTAAACACCTGAGGGAGGTTTTCATTCAACTGAGAACCCAAGGCTCTTCAAGTAACCGGGACTAATAGCCTCTAGGTAAAAAGCTAGAGGATAATTTAACCTTTTCTGGGCTTGCAAATCTACCCAGGAAAGTAAGACTTGACAGTGGTGTATAACTTGGGTCCTACCACGTTCATCCAAACCCAGTAGAGGGAGCCACAAACAGCAGAACACCAACATCCACAGGGAAAATTTGGCAGGCTCCAAAACCCACTGAGATAGCCAAAATGGTGAAACAAAGAAACAGATGCCAAATGAAAGACCAAGAGACCTCCACCGAAGATGAGATAAATGAAATGGAATTAAGCAAGTTAACAGAGCTAGAATTCAGAGCCATGATTTCGAGGAAGCTTAACAGCATGAGTAAGGACATCAACACCATGAGCAAAGACATAGAAATATTGAAAATAAATCAATTGGAAATGAAGAATGACATAGCAGAAATGAAGAACACATTGGAAGGACTAAACAGCAGAGTAGAAGAAGCTGAGGACCGGATCAGTGAATTAGAAGACAGGGTAGAAAAAATCAACCAATCAGAAAACCAAAAGGAAAAAACAATGAAAAAACAGGAAGACAGCTTAAGAGAACTGTGGGACAACTGGAAACAGAATAATATTCACATCATAGGAGTCCCTGAAGAAGAAGAAAATGAGCAAGGGTTAGAGAATATATTTGAAGAAATAGTGACAGAAAATTTCCCTAATTTGGTGAAGGAAGAAGGCATTCAAGTTCAAGAAGCACAGAGAGTCCCAAGTAAGAAGAACCCAAACAGGCCCACACCAAGACACATAGTAATTAAAATGCCAAAAATTAAAGACAAAGAGAGAATCCTAAAGGCAGCAAGAGATAAGCAACAGGTTACCTACAAAGGAACCCCCAAAAGTCTATCAGCTGACTTCACAATAGAAACACTACAGGCCAGAAGGGAATGGCATGAAGTAATCAAGGTCATGAAAAACAAGGATCTGAATCCAAGACTACTCTACCCAGCAAGGCTATCATTCAAAATAGAAGGTCAAATAAAGAGCTTCCCAGACAAAAAAAAAAAGGCTAAGGGAATACATTAGCACCAAACCAGCACTGCAAGAAATGTTAAAAGGACTGCTGTAATTAGTAGAAGAAATAGAAAGGAAAATAGAACCACACTAAACAAAAATGGCAATAAATAAGTACATATCAATAATCACCTTAAATGTAAATGGATTAAATGCTCCGATAAAAAGTCACAGAGTAGTAGATTGGATAAGAAAGCATGACCCATATATATGTTGTTTACAAGAGACCCACCTCACAACAAAAGACTCACATAGGTTGAAAGTGAAGGGATGGAAAAAAAATCTTCCAAACAAACAGAAAGGAAAAAAAAAGCTGGGGTAGCAATACTCATATCTGATAAAATAGATTTCAAAATGAAGGCCATAACTAGAGACAAAGAAGGTCACTACATAATATTGAAAGGATCTATCCAACAGGAAGATATAACCTTGGTAAACATATATGCACCCAATATAGGAGCACCAAAATGTATTAAAAATCTTCTAGAGGACTTCAAAGGAGAAATCGACAGCAATACAATCATAGCAGGGGACTTCAACACCCTGCAGACATCACTGGATAGATCCTCTAGACAAAAAATTAACAAGGAAACAGAGACTCTAAATGAAGCACTAGATCAAATGGATTTAATAGATATTTACAGAGAATTACACCCAAAAACTACAGAATTCACATTCTTCTCAAGCGCACATGGGACATTCTCAAAGACAGACCACATATTAAGACACAAACGAAGTCTCTACAAGTTCAAGAAGATTGAAATCATATCAAGCATCTTTTCAGATCACAATGGCATGAAACTAGAAATCAATTGCAAGAACATGCAAAGACATTTGAACATATGGAGGTTAAATAGCATGTTACTAAACAATGAATGGGTTACCGAGGAGATCGAGGAAGAAATTAAAAACTTCCTGGAAACCAATGAAAATGAACACATAGCAACACAAAATCTATGGGATGTAGCAAAAGCAGTTCTGAGAGGGAAGTTCATAGCACTACAGGCCTACCTCAAGAAACAACAAAAATTTCTAATAGACTATCTAACCTCACAACTTAAAGAACTAGAAAGCAAACAAAAAGAAAACCCCAGAGCAAGTAGAAGGAAGGAAATAATAAAGATCAGAGCAGAAATAAATGACATAGAGACCAAAAAAACAATTCAAAGGATCAATGAAACAAAGAGCTGGTTTTTTGAAAAGATAAACAAGATTGATGGACCCTTAGCTAGACTCACCAAGAAACAAAGACAGAGAACCCAAATACACAAAATCAGAAATGAAAGAGGGGAAGTAACAACTGACACCACAGAAATACAAAGGATCGTTAACAAATACTATGAACATTTATATGGCAACAAATTCGACAATCTAAGCAAAATGGACAAATTTCTAGAAACACATAGTCTCCTAAAACTGGACCGGGAAGAGATAGAAAACTTGAACAGACCAATAACAATGAAGGAAATTGAAGATGTAATCAAGACTCTCCCAGCAAACAAAAGCCCAGGCCCAGACGGCTTCATGGGGGAGTTTTACCGAACATTCAAAGAAGAACTAACACCCATTCTCCTCAAACTACTCCAAAAAATTCAAGAAGAAGGAAGACTTCCAAACTCGTTTTATGAGGGCAGCATAATTCTAATTCCAAAACCAGAAAAAGACACTACAAAAAAAGAAAACTACAGGCCAATATCACTGATGAACATAGATGCCAAAATCCTAAACAAAATACTAGCAAATCAGATCCAGCAATACATCAAAAAAATTATTCACCATGACCAAGTGGGATTCATCCCAGGGATGCAAGGCTGGTTCAATATTCGCAAATCAATAAATGTGATACACCACATAAACAAAATGAAAGATAAAAACCACATGATCATATCAATAGATGCTGAAAAAGCATTCGACAAAATCCAGCACCCATTTCTGATAAAAATGCTCAGCAATTTGGGAATAGAGGGATCATATCTTGATATAATAAAGGCCATATAGGAAAGACCTACAGCCAATATCATACTCAATGGGCAAAAACTAAAAACATTTCCCTTAAGAACAGGAACAAGACAGGGATGCCCACTTTCGCCACTCTTATTTAACATAGTACTGAAAGTCTTAGCCACAGCAACCAGACGTGAAGAAAAATAAAAGGAATCCAAATTGGAAAGGAGGAAGTGAAACTGTCATTATTCGCAGATGACATGATATTATATATAGAAAACCCTAAAGACTCCATCAAAAATCTACTAGACTTAATAAATGAATTTGGCAAAGTAGCAGGATACAAAATTAACGTCAAGAAATCGACGGCATTCTTATACACCAATGATGAACTCACAGAAAGAGAAACTAAAAAAACAATTCCATTTACCATTGCGGCAAAAAAATTAAGATACCTAGGAATAAACTTAACCAAAGAAGTAAAGGACCTATTTGCAGAAAACTACAGGACATTGAAAAAAGAAATAGAGGAAGATATAAAAAAGTGGAAGCACATACCTTGTTCATGGATTGGAAGAATTAACATCATTAAAATATCCATATTACCCAAAGCAATCTATAGATTCAATGCAATCCCCATCAAAATACCAGTGACATATTTCACAGAACTAGAACAAATATTTCAAAAGTTCATATGGAACCAAAAAAGACCCCGAATAGCCACAGCAATCTTGAAAAAGAAGGACAAAGTAGGTGGGATCACAATACCGGATATCAGCTTATACTACAAAGCTACTGTAATCAAAGCAGCCTGGTACTGGCACAAGAACAGGCATATAGACCAGTGGAACAGAACAGAGAATCCAGAAATTGACCCAAGACATTATGCTCAATTAATATTTGACAAAGGCGGCAAGAGCATACAATGGAGTAAAGACAGCCTCTTTAATAAATGGTGTTGGGAAAATTGGACAGCTACATGCAAAAAAATGAAACTAGTCCATCAACTTACACCATACACAAGAATAAACTCAAAATGGATAAAAGACTTAAATGTGACTCGTGAATCCATAAAAATCCTAGAAGAAAATGTAGGCAACAAAATTTCGGACATCATACGCAGCAGAATCTTCACTGATACATCACCTAAGGCAACAGAAACAAAGGAAAAAATGAACACATGGGACTACATCAAACTCAAAAGCTTCTGCACAGCAAAAGAAACAACCATCAAAACAGAAAGGGAACCCACTTTATGGGAGAGCATAATTGCCAATGATACATCAGATAAGTGGTTAATCTCCAAAATATATAGAGTGCTCATATAACTCAACAAAAGGAAAACAAAGAACCCAATTAAAAAATGGCAGAGGAACTAAATAGACACCTCTCCAAACAGGACATACAAATAGCCAAGAGACATGTGAAGAAATGTTCAACATCACTAATCATCAGAGAGATGCAAATTAAAACAACAATGAGGTATCACCTCACACCTGTCAGAATGGCCGCCATCAACAAATCATCAAACAAGTGTTGGCGAAGGTGTAGAGAAAAGGGGACTCTAGTATACTGCTGGTGGTAATGCAGACTGGTGCAGCCACTGTGGAAAACACTATGGTGTTACCTCAAAAAATTAAAAATTGAATTGCCATTTGACCCAGTGATCTCACTTCTAGGAATATACCCTAAGAAACCTGAAACACCAATCAGAAAGAATACATGTACCCCCATGTTCATAGCAGCTCTATGTACAATAGCTAAGATCTGGAAACAGCCCAGGTGTCCATCAGTGGATGAATGGATAAAAAAGCTGTTGCACATATACACAATGGAGTACTATGCAGCTGTAAGAAAGAAAGATCTCTTATTCTTTGAGACGACATGGAGGGACCTCGAGAGTATTATCCTAAGCAAAAC
This sequence comes from Tadarida brasiliensis, assembly GCA_030848825.1. Lineage (NCBI taxonomy): Eukaryota > Metazoa > Chordata > Mammalia > Chiroptera > Molossidae > Tadarida > Tadarida brasiliensis. The sequence continues at coordinate 71,369,921 of CM061260.1, forward strand.
AAACCAATCAGAGAAAGACAAATATCACATGATCTCACTCATTTGTGGAATATAATAAACATAACAGTCTGGGGAACAGGGTAGACCCAGAGATGTGAAAGTAGGGTACAGACTGACAACCCTCAGAAGAGGGGGTGAGGGGAGGGTAGAGATAAACCACAGAACTTATATGCATGTATGCATAACTGATGGACATGGACAAAAAAGCTGGGGACGGGGTGGAGGGATGGGGAGAAGGGTATCAATGGGGAAAAAAGGAGAAACATCTGTAACAAAAAAAAAAAAGATGGCCCCCAAGCCCTGGCCAGTTTGGTTCAGCGGTTAGAGCATCAGCCCATGGACTGAAGTGTCACGTGTTCGATTCCCAGTCAAGGGCACATGCTTGAGTTGCAGGTTTGATCCCTGGCCTCGGTCAAGATCATGCAGGGGGCAACCAATCAATGTGTCTCTCTCACATTGATGTTTCTCTCTCTCTCCCCCTCCTTCCCTTCCACTCTATCTAAAAATCAATGGAAAAATACCCTCAGGTGAGGATTAACATAAAAAAAAAAAGTGGTCCCAAAGATTCCTGCCCCCTGGTGATATATATACCTTCTCCCCATCACACATTAATCCCTATGAAGGGATTTTACAGCTGTAAATAATTTCTCTAATCAGTTGACTTAAAGATAGGGAGGTTATCCTTGGTGGGCCTGACCTAATCAGATGAGTCCTAAAAGAGACTGGGCCCTTTTTGGTATAAGAGATTGGAACTCCGAGGGGGCTCTGATGTGAAGAGGATTATCACTGGCTTTGAAGATAGAGGGTGCCATGAGGTAAGGGACTGCAGGAGGCTGAAAACTAAGAGTAGGCCCTGGCTGACAGTCATCAAGGAAACAAAGACCTCCGTCCTCCAAACACAAGGAACAAAATTTGGCCAAACATCTGAAGGAGCTTGGAAGCAGATTCTTCCCCAGAGCCTCCAGATAAGAACCCAGACCAGTCAACAACTTGATTTTGGCTTCTGAGACCCTGAGCAGAGGATCCAGGTAATCTATGCCCAGACTTATGACCTGCAGAAATGATAAATAATAAATGGACATTGTTTTAAGCCACCTGATTTGTGGTCATTTGTTATGCAGCAATATAAAACGAATGCACTAATACACCTACTCAGATGACCAAAATAGGAGAAAAAGTGACCATGAGTCCATTTGGCCAAACTTTCTGTTGTGTAATTTTCCCCAGGAATGCAAGCACAGTGGGTCAAAGTATGAGTAAAATTATATACACTCAGCTTCTAGAAGAAATATTATTTAAGTTGAGAACCATGATTGAGGACATCCTTTGATTCCTCTCTGATCTTACCTCTTACCATCATTCCTTTCACCTCCCCTATTCTGGTCACACTAGCCTCCTTGATTTTCCTCAAAAGTGTCAATTGTGTATCTGCCTCAGGGCCTTTGCACATGTTGATCCTTCTGCTATCATCCCTCTTCCACCAGATAGCTGCATGACTCCCTTCCTCATGTGCCTCTTTATCACTCATATTTATGGTGTACATGATATGTCCCTTACCTGCTCAGGCCTTCCCTAACCATCCTATTTAATATAGCTACCCTCCCACCCTCCCCCACCAATGCCCACCACCATTTATACACTCTCCCTATCCCCCTGCTTTATTGTCTCTCCTTGCTTTTTGTCTCTCCCAAGAAGTTATTTATATAATTTACTTATTTGCTTTTTCTTTGCCTCCCTCCACTGGAGCATGAATTCTGGGAGGGCAGAGGGTTTGTCTACTTGTTCGCTGCTGGAGCCCCAGTGCCTAGTAAAGTGCCTGACACATGGTAGGCCCTCAATAAATACTAGTAAGCAGATGAACTATTGTAAATTGTGTGACATAATCAAACCTTCGATATAAGAAAATAACCATAATTGGCCAGATTGATGCAATATCAAATACAAAAAGAAAATGAATCCTGATTCAAAGCCCTTTGTAAATTCCTTCTATACTACTTATAACTTGAGCTTAAGGACTTAAAAATACTTAGGTGTAGCCTGGCCAGTGTGGTTCAGTGGTTGAGTGTCGACCCATGGACTAAGATGTCGCCAGTTCGATTCCCAGTCAGGGCACATGCCCAGGTTGTGGGCCCAATCCCCTGTGGGGGGCATGCAGGAGGCGGCCAATCGATGTTCTCTCTCATCGATGTTTCTATCTCTCTTTCTCCTTCTCCCTTCCTCTCTCTCTAAATCAATAAAGAAAAAAAACAAAAAAAAAAACACACCTAGGTGTCTATGAACTGTCACAGGTGTTTGCAGGCGCACGTTCATACACACATATACACACACAGAGCTCAATAAGGAATACAAATAATACACATAATAAATGTGCTTTTGTGGGGACAAATAAATCCTCTGTGGACGCTGAGCAGCATGGCACTCCCTCCCTTAGCACAAAATGGTAGAAACTTCTCTGGCAAGGAAAGGTGGTTCCAGTGACCGTATGCCTCTTTAAATATACACCTGACCAACTCAGTTTAACAGAGATGAATTCACCGAGCCTCTGTGTCAAGCAGAAAGACGGAGGAGAACACATATTTGTGTCTAAAAGGTGTCCTGACTGTTCCGTGATGGCCTTAATTTAGTGTTAATGGTTTAATTTTCAGGTTGCATGTCCTCCCTCCTTAAATAGCTCTTAGTGTAATTGATGTCGGGTTAATCACTGCGCCGGCCAAGGAAGTGTCCACAGGGCAGGAACCACATGCTGTTTTACCTGTGTTTAAAGAGGAGAATGTCATGCATCTCTGAAGAAACAATGCTGCCTGGAGACAGTGCTGAGTCTGAAAGGATATCTTGGAGAAAAATAAAGCATGAAGCACAATGTGGGAAAGGACAAAAACGTGCCACTAAGAATTAAGATGAAATTAAGGCAACTATGTTTTCTTTATAGTCTAATTAGTCTCCAAAATTACAATAAGTATGTATTTTGTATAATTATTGACAATATGGTATTATGTAAAAAATAAGGCACATTATCTGGAACGTTTTCCAAATTTTAGTTGGGACTTATCTTAGTCCCTTTAGGCTGCGGTAACCAAACAGCATAGACTGGGTGGATTATAAACAACAGAAATCTTTTTCTCACAGTTCGGGAGGCTGTAGAGTCCAAGTCAAGTCACCGGCAGGTTCAGCGTCTGGTGAGAACCCACTTGCTGGTTCTCAGACTCTTTTCTCTGTGTCCTCACATGGCAGAAGGGGCAACAGATCTCTCTGGGGCATCTTGTATAAGGGCGCTACACCCATTCACGAGGGCTCTACCTTCATGACCTAACCCCTTTCCAAGGGCCCCACCTCCTAACCCCTCTGCATTTCATCCCTCCCCTCTCCGTCTTTTATTATTTTCTAAACGTTTGACAGCGAGTATGTGCAATCTTTTTAATTAAAAAAAAAAGTTGATTAATTTTCTAAAAATTACTATCATCCCACTGTTGGTTTTTATAATAACTAAGCATTTTGTTTGTTTGCCTTGGGTTCATTTTAAACAGGTTTCATCTCTTATTCCTGGCATTCCATGAAGAGGGGGAAAGTTTTTTACTTGGAGAGGAAAAGGGAATGTTCCTTTTAAAGTGTACTGTTGTTGTCCAGCCTGTGTGGCTCAGTGGTTGAGCATCGACCCACGCACCAAGAAGTCGCTGGTTTGATTCCCGGTCAGGGCACATGCCCAGGTTGTGGGCCCGATCCCCAGTGCGGGGCATGCAGGAGGCGGCCAATCGATGTTCTCTCTCATCAATGTTTCTATCTCTCCCTCCCTCTCCCTTCCTCTCTTTCTAAACTCAATAAAGGGGAAAAAAATTCTAAAGTGTAGTGTTGTTTAGAAGGAATCTGTCCATCCTGCCTCCTCCTGAGATTTCCCCACTGCTGCTGAAACAGGGAGGCCTGGAGAGCGGCACCCCTGGCCTTACATTCCTTTCAGTCCAGGGCTGGCGTGACCTTGGAGCTCCACCGGTGCCCCCTCCTCCGCAGTGGAGGAAACAGTTCCCAAGAGGATGGATTTGCTCGAGGTGACTCTGTGCTAGCAGCATCCTAACAAACCCAGGTCTAGAACCCCAGAGAGAACCTGTGTGTTCAAGCATATACGCTGGACTCACAAATAGAATCCTGCTGAATTCTAAGCACTGGGCCTTGTATATAGTAGACTCCCAATAAATAAAGTTTGGAAGACTAGAAAAATCAACAAAAACAATTTGAACATTAATGATCAATACTTTCCATGGAGATAAAAGCAGCTCTGGAAATAAATATCTTTTTTTTTTAACTTGATGAGAGAACAAAAGCAGAGACAAAACTATCTTAAAAGTAGAACCTCTACCATTGTCTAGGACACATGTTGACATCAGAGACCAAGGCTTGTCCCCAGCGAGGAAGTCAAAATGACTCTGTGGATGGAAATGCACAGGAAGGCCTGCACAGATCTCTCTTTGAATTTAAGGAGTCCAAAGAATTGGAGAAAATGCAAAAATGCCTCTGTCCTTTTCCAGGTGGGTGAAGAGAAAACCTAATTCAGTGGCCACAAGGGAGTCCAGTAAGCAATTGACCGAGGAGCCTCCAAACCCAATGGGATATCCCTCAACTCAGCAAAAACCAGAGCGGCCTACACCTGACGAACTTCAGGCAGTAAAGGAAGGTTTAAATGCACCCTGGAGGCAGTAAAAGGAACAGAAAAGATATTTAGCTTCAAAAGTAGGGACAGTTTTAGAAGCAGAGAGAACATTTTCAGGATTTAGTAAGGCTTACTAATAACAACACACAGGCTTCTTCCGTGACAGATTGTACCAAAAATGCAGGGCTTGCTTTGCTTCTGTCATCGTTCTTCCATTGGAGCCAACGGAATTCTTTTTGGGAGCCTGGCTTACTCCGAGCAGCAGTCATTCCATGCAACTCAGTAACCACAGCACTCAGAACACAGCAGCTGCCGAGTCAACGGAAACTTCTCCATCATCCCCATTATGAGGGTCTGCAATGCTAGTTTCCATATTTTCCCACTGCCTTCTCTGAAGATTCCACACTTTTTTTTTCTTTATTGATTTTAGAGAGAGAGGAAAGGAGAGGGAGAGTAGAAACATTAATGAGAGAGAACATCGATTGGCTGCCTCCTGCATGCCCCCCACTGGGGACCAGGCCCACAACCTGGGTATGTGCCCTCACTGGGAATCAAACCGGCGACCTCTTGGTGCAGGGTCGACGCTCAACCACTGAGCCACACTGGCTGGGCCCAAATTGTCTTTTTAATCTCAGTCTTTCCCCCAGGTGATGAGTAATACACACATGATAACCATGGCACACCAAGCATCCTTTCTTTGACTGTTTTCTCTCACAATTCTGAGCTTAGGGATTTGCATTTTCCTTCTGGGATGAGAAAACAGAAGATCATTGAAGACAGTATTGTGGCACTGCTCTCCTGTGATTTCTGGGCTGGGTGCAATGGGCAGAGATACACCTCTAGTTCTCATAGATCTTCAATTTACTTAGATGCTTCTTATTGGAAGGTAGTCTCCTCTCCTCAAGATAATCTCTGTTTCTTTTTATTTACTGAAACTGTTAACTAGATTTATTTTGATAAAAAAGATGGCTTTCCAGACAGAATTGTCCATACCAAAAGAAAATCTATCATGGGCTTTCAGCTTTAGAAAAGGACCTTATATACAGAAGTTGCTTTATACGCGTTCATTAGATAAATAATCTGTGGAAGGTAGAATAATGCCCCACTCCCATCCCGAAAGATATCCATGTCCTAATCTCCGGAACCAGTGAAAATGTAACCTTACATGGCAAAAGGGACTTTGGCAGATGTGATTAAGTTAAGGATCTTGCAATTGGGAGATGATTCTGTATTTTCTTGGGGGGTTCAATGTAATTACAAGGGTTCTTGCAAGGGGCAGGTGGAGGCAGGACATGCAGAGCAAGAGAAAGTTTGAAGATGCTGCACAGTTGGTTTTGGAGATGGAGGTGGGGCCAGGAGCCAAGAAATGCAGGCAGACGCGAGATTCCGGAAAGGTCAAGGAAATGGATTCTTCCCTAAAGCCTCCAGGGGGAACGAGGCCCTGTGAACACCTTCATGTTAGCCCGGTAAGACCCATTTCAGACTCTGACCCCCAGAACTGTAATATACTAGATCTGTGTTGTTTTTAAGCCACTAAATTTGCTACGGCAGCAATAGGAACCTACCGTATAACCCAAATGAAAAGGAACACTTGAGAATCCCCTGTCAAAGTATCCCTCATCCCTGTCTTTAATGCAGCGGTTCTCAACCTGTGGGTCGCAACTCCTTTGGGGGTCGAACGACCCTTTCACAGGGGTCGCCTAAGACATAACAGTAGCAAAATTACAGTTATGAAGTAGCAACGAAAATAATTTTATGGGTGGGGGTCACCACAACATGAGGAACTGTATTAAAGGGTTGCGGCATTAGAGAGAACCACTGCAAAGAGATGATTAACAGGAAGACTTCTAGTGTGGACTCTTCCACTAACCTGTTCCAACCAAGCCCTGCCACAGCGCCCTGCAAGCATGAGCACAGAACCGTGGCCGCCCTCACTTCGGCTAATGCGCACTTCAAAGCCGTACGCAGTCAGAACAATCAATTCTAAATTATAGAGCTGTTTGCTCTGCAAATCAGCTCCCTGGCCTCCTTTTTACTCCTGATTATAACAAATTCAAATACCTCCGTAGCACATGAAACAAAGGCATTGCCTAATGTGTAATTTGGGAGGGAATTTAATGATACATCTGTCTGTTTTGACAAAGCACAGTCTTGAAGTATCTATTTAAAATAAAATCAGCAGATTGGCAGCGATTAAAAACGGGAGGCTATAAAAAGTTTAGGGAAAAAAAGCATTAAAGTCTAATAGCTCTTGGTTTATGTGCCAGCTCTATAGTAAATATTTCCAGCACCAAATTTCCCTCCTAAAATCTCGGCATCAGCTACTGAAAAAAAAAAAAGAAAAAAACCACCATTAAGCACATACCAAAACAGAAAATTCCATCTTTTATAAAGATCAGGCAATGAGTCCATCTGGAATCCACCAAGATTGGGTGTATAGTATTACAAGATATTTTATTGGACATTGCTGAACATTATCTTTCAAACCAGTAAGGCAGAAACAATATGCTATTGCCATGTAAAAAGATCACCTTAAAACCTTTTTGATACTACACTAATGTTATTTATTAAGGAATTTTGGGAATTTGAGAGAGTCTAGATGATCATTTGGAAATACACTAATGGCCATATGACCTACTGATGTCTCTTCTCAAAAGCTTTAGTACAGTTCACACCTGAAAGCAATAATGTAATGAGCAGAGATAGCTACTACCAACATAAACTTTTAAGTAAAGTTAGTCCTGAAACCGAAGGAGTTGCCGGTGACTAAATGGCACCTGCAAGACCTCCAGCGGTAAAAGCTCCTGCAGGTGAAGCAGCTCAGGCCCAGAACCCCACCCTGACTCGCATCCCAGTGCAGACCTCAGTTCCCACCTGAGACTGATCTTCCTTTCCCTTCTGGCTCCAACCACTCCTAATGTCCCCTTAGGTCTCCTGCTTCCTTTCTTCAACTTAGTTTACTGAAATTGTTGGAGATTTGTAAGAATCTAGCCCTCACCTTACAGATTTCTTACCTGGTATCAACCTGGAGATATAAATTCTCTTGTACGAGTTCCTCATGCTATGCTAACGCCTCACATTCAGGGAGTCTCTCAAGAACAACGATTAAGACTGCAAAATAATTATACTGCTTTACAAAACTACTTAATGTGCAAATGGCTAGAGATGATTTATAGAACTGTGCAAATGTGGACTTTTAATACCTCTAAATTATAATTCCTTCCTTAGCATATAGTTGTCCACAGCTTCTCTAGGAAGAAACTAGAGGCAGAAGAGAATATAATCGAGGAAATCGTGTTTATTTGTTTAATAGTTATTGTATATCTAGTATATGCTGTGTTGTGCTAAGTGTTGAAAATACAATGGGGGATGAAATGGACATGGTCCAGGCCTTTTTTCTCATGGTTTACAGTAAATGTTAAAACTCCAGCCTCACAAACTCATTTTAGGCATGTTTCCTCCCTTTGAGGAAGGAATTGTCCACATTATCACTTAAATCTCCTTAACAAAAACTTAATCCCATAGCCATACTGAGCTATAAGGGAGCTGAGGAAAATAGATTCTTAAGCTGTGTGGTCTGTTCCTAGCTCAAAGTTAGTCTTCTTATTTCAAAGGAAGAAGGAGAAATGGATCTTGGAAGTTAACTAGTATTTTCTGACACAATATTTTTATTTTTTTTTACATGCAACAGCATATAGCCTGACTTCAAGCATAGGAAATTCTCCATCTAGTTTGAGTAATAATTAAGTGTGACAACATAAGAAACAGCTTTGCAATGTATAAAGTGCCACACAAATGTAAAATATTATCATTGAAGATAAAAATCTATTAGCTGTTAATTCAGGAAATTGACTATTTCAACACCCAGAGTCTGAACAGGACCAAGCAAGAGTCCAGAATATATTGACTTCTCTGTTAAATTAACAGTTATTTCAATTTTGGATTTATTTGGTTGCTATTTCTTGTAGAGTTATTTCCATTAACAGACTGTTTTCCCTATTTAAAATTTTAAGTATTGTTCTTGTGTAAAATATCTGTCTTCAAGGTTTCTTTCTAGAATTCATTGTGTACTCTATTTATCAAAATGATTCAGAAATAAATTCACTCATTCAACCTATGTCTACTGAATGCCTACTGTGTGGCAGGTGCTATTCTAGGTCCCAGATGAAAGAATATACAATATAAATGTAAAACCCAAAATGTGCTTTGAGAGAGCTTATATTCTATTGGGGGAAGAGAAAAACAAGGAGTAAAGAACATCTTTCTCTTTCTAGTTTTGCAATTTCTGTGAGTGATGCAAAAACAAAGAAATAGGCAAACAAAAACCACTTAATGGCCCTTTACTTCTATAGTAATAAAGAGCGAGAGAGAGAGAGAGAGAGAGAGAGCAAGAGAGAGAGAGAGAGAGAGAGAGAGAGAGAGAGAGAGAGAGAGAGACTGAAACATTTGCAGGGCTGAATGAACCATTTGAACAGGAAGAGACTTCATGGTAAGGACATGAAAAACAGTAGACAAGAAGAATAAAGTTGGTAAATGTTAAGGGAGGAAATAAATCCCCCCACCCCAAAAGTGATGGGAATAATGCAGTGTTTTGCTGCTGTGGTTAATTTGGGATGATTCGGTCTGGAACCTCAGGAACTTCCCAGGTGAAATTGGAAACGGACCCCTGAACCTGAAAGACAAGGAGAGACCAAAGAGTCAGGCTACTCCAGCCTGAGGTGGCGGTTTTAATAAGCAAGGAGCTTACAAGGAGGCTTGTCTTGGGCACCCAGGACAAGTAGACCTCCAGAATTTTAGAAGTTTATTTAGAGGCCTTACCTGGGTTCAGTCATGGATTCAGTCCGGATGGTCTCAACACCATCTTGCTCTCTCAAGGCTTCTTCCTTGAAAGTGGCTCCAGCTGTGGGTCCTGCGCACGGAACATACATTTCAAAGACAGGGGGTGGGGAGTGAGAGGCCTCCAATTGCCCGATGGAGCTCTTGGGTCAACCAGAGGTCACCTCTTCTCGATGACTTCCCCCAGCAGATTGAGAATGGCTGGAAACACAGTCGTTTCCTTTGCCCTGTGATATCTTAACAGACCAAAATTTCATGGGCCAAGTGAGCAGAGAAAGGATCACCCCAGTGCAGAAGAAGGGACACCTCCTGAGGTATTGTCGAGCGGGAATTCCCAGTCAGTGCGATTTATTTATCCATTTATTTACTGTACTGCTGGACAAAAGGTAAACCAAATAGACACGGTCCCTGCCCTCATGTGATGTGTAGTCTAGTAAGGGTTGTCAACATGGAATAGGAACAAAAATAATTATATATATCCATAAATCGCATATTAATACTCTGAAGGAAAAGTAAAGACTGATGAGAAATTGACATGTGGTCCTGTGTTAAAGTGTGTGTTGGAGGTGGGGGGGGGCGCATGGGGAGGAGTGGTTAGTGGAAACTAAGAAAAAGACATCTGCACCCAAAGGATGAATAGATGTTAGCTGGGGAAATAGTAGGCTAATTCTGGGAACTCATTCAACGTTAGAGATTACTGGTGAGAAAATAGATCTTGGAGACTGAAGTCACTCGAAAACTCCCAGTGTCCGTGTACAGATGACTCATTTGGATTTTGAAACATACTGTAGAACATTTTCCATTAGTTAAACTTAATATATCCCTAACGCTGGAGTGCTGGAGCGAGCTCATGTAGGCTCACCAGAGCCGGTTCTAAGCCTCTCCCCAAAGAGGCATTCAGTGACCTCAAAAGGGTAGCTAGAAATTGGCCATGGTGGGAGTCTTTATGTCACGGAAACTGGCAAAGGCTACACATCAGGGCTTTTTTTTTTTTTCTTCCAGAGTGCTGGTTGTTAAACATTTACCAGCATATCATTGCTCTGTTGTTAACTAATGCCAGAATGGCTAGGCAAAGAACACCTGGAGAAAGGCGATAAAAAGCAGTAATTTAATTAAGCCGTTCTAATTAAAAGTGTGATACAATATTTTGATGTTTCTCTACTGGTTTAATATTTTCATAAAGGAAGTATCAAGGTTATTTTGGGAACAACATAGAATAAGCACACATTTAGTTTGCTGTATCTGCTGTAAATTGCTTAATAACAATTGTTCTATAATTTACCTAAGTCTGCGAGCATCACTTCTAAACAAAAAATAAGTTTTCGAAAAGTACAAGACATTTCACTGATTCATATTATTTTTTATTTATTCAACTTGAATCATTGAAAACCTGTTTTCTGATTATTAATTACTGTGCCAACTTCAGCAAGGGAAATACCAAAGGAAAATAACAATACTAGGACTCAAGAGAGTTTCCAATGTCATTGGAATGAGGAGATTTGTAAAATAAGAAGCATTTAAATATTAAAAGATGACAAATATTAATTAATGGTTCAAATATTATGAGCTGTAAGATAAAGGTAAGCACAGATAAAAATGATGAGGGCGGGGTGACATCACTGAGAGCTTGAATTGATCTGGGCTAGCAACGGTGTATGGAATCTCATTTATTATTGTAAAACAATCTAATACATTGCTGGTGGGAATGTAGAATGGTGCAGCCAGTCTTGAAAATGGTATGGCATTTTTTACAAAACTCAATATGCACTTATCTAAAACCCAGGAATTGCATTCTTGGGCATTTATCCCAGAGAAATGAAAACTTAAGTTCACCCAAAACCTGTATACAGAGTTCATAGCAGCTTTGTTCATAATAGCTCAAAGTTTGGGGAAAAAGAAAAAACAACCAGTTTGTTAACCATTTACTTTTCAATGGAGTGAATGCCTAAACAAACTGAGGTACATCTATACCATGAAACACAACTCATATAGATCTCAAGGAAATTATACTGAGCTAGAAAACCAAGCTCAAAATGTTACAGCCTGTATGTTTCCATGTATATAGCATTCTTGAAATGATGACAGCATGGAGACAGAGAACAGATTCGTGGTTATAAGGGGTTAGGGAGTGGGGAGAAGGAGGAAGGTGGATAGAGCTATGAAAGGATAGTAAGAGGGATCCTTAGAGTGCAATTGTTTTGTATCTTGACTCCAGTGGTGGTAATGTAAATCTATACATGTGATAAAATTGTACGGAAGTAAATGCACACACACTTACTTACATGCACAAAAATGAGATCACATAAAACTGATTAAATCTGAATAAGTCCCATGAATTATTCAATGTCAATTTCCTATTTGTGATATTGTACAATAGTTTTGTCAAGACTACCATTCGATGAGGGGTATATATAGAGAACCCTCTGTGTTGTTTCTTCCAACTGTATATGGATCTATAATTATCTCAAAATAAAATGTTTAAAATTATAACATAATGGTAAACAGGAAAGTGAATATGACCTCCGTAATGCCATCACACTATTATAACAATAAAGGCCATTTCTTTTATTCGTGTGTGTAGTCATCAGATAAACACAAAGACTAGGATAGGGTTTATTAGAATATCTCAAATAATGAATGACTCTACCAACATCAAAAATCTTAGTCTTATTCATTCTCTGTACATATGAAATATGAGAAGAAAATAGTACAGAATTGCACTGCAACTCGGTTTTCTCTCTTATTTATCCTGTTCCATCTTTGATAAGCATATCATCCTGCTTACATCATCCTTGATGCTCCTGAGAAGAATAACCTTAGGAGTCAGAGCTACGTACATTGGATGGCCATTTGGGGCAGAATGCTACAGAAACTGAGTGCTTCTTTTCCCAGTCCTCTTAATTTCTTAAAATACAGTGAGAGACAGTGACTTTATAGCAGAATGGAGCCCAGAGTCTTGACCTGCTGTTGTACTAGATGTGAAATTTCAGGCTGAGTGGCAGTGAAGTATATTTTTCATCTGATGAGGCACAAACCCAACCAGTAATATGTCTAGTTGTAAGTCAGAATTGTAGGGTTTGGATCTTTCTGTACAATACCCTCCCCCCACTAACACATATCCAAAACATATATACATTTTAAGTTATTCTTGTAAATCAATATAGAAAATTATGTAAAATTTACTGTCATGAATGTGATATTTGAATGCTCTCTCCTGAATAGCCCCAGATAACATCCAAATGCCACAACTTAATTTTAGACCCAGAGTGTAAGGTTTATGACCATTTATTCAAACAAACACATGTTGCCATGATATATCACCCTGACCACGCCATCTGTTTATCTGGGTGATTTCATTTGATACGCAGATCTGATGGATAAATCAGCTGTGCTTTGGCATAACGGGACTGCAGAGAAGGCCAGAGTCTGTATAATCCAGCTTCTGCTCGTTGCTGGTCAAGTAAGAAGCCCAAAAGAGAGTAGAGGGGCAAATGGCTGATGGAAACAGCAGACAGTGGTCTCTGTTTCTCACATCTCTCTTTCTCGACGATCCTTCAAGTTAGATTAGATACACAAGTTCACGTATGTCTCTGATGCTTGTATGTCCCAACCAGGTGTGACCTTGGAAATGTTTATCATGTTATTATCCTTTCAGCTTTGTTGTCATGTTATGCTGTTCACTAAATATCTCATGTAATAAATTTAGTAAATATATATTAAAACAAAACATACGGAGAACAAAACAAATTCAGATATTGGATCATTGGCCCGTACTTCTTAGTGTAAGACAGTGGAAGAAATACAAATCTGAAATCAAACAGACACATGTTCCAAAGTCCGCTCTCTTTCTTGAGCAGATGTAACTTGGGCAAGTTTCTTCCTTCGTGTCTCTGAACTGCACCTCCCTGAATCTATGTCCACATTTATATAACAGGGCTAAGGAAAAATACCCCTCAAAGTTTCGTGAGAATTGACCCAATAGCTGGCACACAGTAGGTGCTGGATAAATGCTCACTCAAGTCTTTCGCTGACATTTTCTTGGGTAACAGGGTGGAACCATTGGCCAGGAACTGCCATCAGTTCAACAGTGTGTGTGTCGTGGTCCAGAGATCAGATCCTGAGTCCAGACTGCCAAGTTATGCATACCAGCTCTAGAACTTTCTACTGAGAGAGCCTTGGACAAGTTATTTCATCTCCCTATTCATCAATGTCCTCATCTGCAAAATGTAAATAATAGTACTCCTACCTCATGAGGAGTAAATGAGTTAACCCGAAGCACTCAGAGCAACACCTGGTGCATGGCAAGAGCTAGATGAAGGTTAACTGCCAGCATCACTATTACTATGTGTTGTTTGAAAAATTATATTTCATGGCTTGTATACATTAATTCCAAAGACCTTTGTTTTCCTATTAGTCATTTAATAAAACTACCCTTTTTTCCATTGTTTTATATTAAAAAGACCTGGGTAAATCAGACTCTCTTTCTTCCTGCCTCATCAAGTCTTCCTGCGTCAAAATTTGCTTCAAATGAGGGGAATCAATGACCTTTCCGAGTCTCTCTCAGAGGGGGAGCGGCTCTAAGTTTCTTTTGAATGTCTGAAAAAAGGTGTTTTGTTTTTTTTCTAGTAAATCTACCCTCAGGCTTGACATTCTCTAGGGTTCCTTCCTTCATTAGAATTCTGTGAGGAAATTCTTTTCCACTCTCCGAGATGATTAGGGAGAAAGAAACAAGTTTATCTAAATCTCCCCGGGAAAGAAATGAATAATAAAAGTGGAACTAAGACATCCTTACTCCCTCCTCTTCTTCAAATGATGAGTCCATTAACATGCGTCAAGGCCGTTCTATCACAATGGCTTTAGAAAACTTCCTTTTGCTTTCCATTTTAATGGCACAGCATATGTCATTATATTAAATAAACACTTCTACAACCCAGACTGGCAGTGGTCTGGTTTGCAGAGGGAGACCTGGCCCTGTGGTTCTCCACCAGCAGGACAAGCACTTTGAGTGGATTTACACTGGGGTGAAGGATCGGCAGCCTCTGACACCCTCATGCTCTGCTTCTCTTCCACGAAGGTAACACATTTCCAAGATGTCTGCATCCGGCTAGGACGTGGGCTTTCTCCACAGCCAGGGCACACAGCACAGCCGCCGTCCACACCATCCAGCTCCTGAGTTGATGGCAACATTTCTGTGCTGTACTGACCAGCCACAGACTCAAATACAACATAAGCCAAAGGAGGTGAGGGGTGGGGGGTGCTCATCTCATTCAGTTTGGCTGTCTTCTCAAGCAAAGGAACCCGGACAGGGAGCTACCTTCGAAAGGGCTCCCTGAGTCTTTTCTGCACTCTTATCCTGTCTCAGATCCTGAGTCACATCACAACGTTCTTGAGGCATTCAACGCCCCCAGAACTCATGAAAGCCGGTTCACAGTTCAGAGAAAGAGTTCCTAGCCACAAAGCTGACCCTATACTATACAAGGGGGTTCTTACCCACCCAGTGTGGCTCTGGGAGAAGCCCCCTGAAGTTCCTCCTTTCTTTTTTTTAATCCTCACCCAAGGATATTTTCCCATTGATTTTCAGATAGAGTGGGAGGGAGAGAGAGAGACATCAATGTGAGAGAGACACATTGACTGGTTGCCTCCCGCACGACACCGACCAGGGCTGGAGATCAAACTGCAACCAAGGTACATGCTCTTGACCAGGAATCGAACCCGTGACTCTTTGGTCCGCAGGCTGACACTCCAACCACTGAGCCAAACCGGTCAGGGCAAGTTCCTCCTTTCTTGCCTACTCCCCCATAAAAATTGATTATTCAGATAGTCGCTATAAATCATTTGTAATTTGGGATCAGTTTTTCCTGTCTTTCATTGACCTTTGAAGAAATACAACTACCACTGAAAAAGGGGAGAGGACAGATCTAATTTTATATTGCTTATCAAATATATATACTATTTTAAAAGCTTGGCAATGAAAGTACTAAAACTCCTTTAGGAATAAGATTGGAGAGGGCTGAAAACTGCTAGCCTACTCGTTCCTAGGTGGCCAAGTAAGTCTGCACGAAGTTCTCACCCGAGCAGGAGCATTAGCGGGAAGAAGGCAAAGCTACCCATTTAGGTTGGAGTAACCTGCCCTGGGTTGGGAGGGAGTCCCCGGGGAAGACCTCATTGATTCTCCATGGTTTCCTCAGGACAGCCAGAAGTACGGTGACCACAGGACCAGATGTGCTGGGACAGCTCAATTTCATGCATTTTTTCCTTAATAGAAGAATTTTGCTAAATATAACTGAATATGATCTAATTTTCATATTGAAAAGACTTTTCCAAGACAAATTGGCGAAAAGTGTCCTGTCCCACATGTTCTGGTTTGAGGTTAGGAAAATATAGCCGTTATCCTAAGGAATGCATAAGTCAGAGCTGGGCAACTTAGTGCTGACAGGAGAGAAACAGTGCTGAGAGCGACCCAGCCCAGACGGAGCTGGAGTTGTCGGGATACAGCGGTGATTCACCCGACGAGAACCTGAGAAAGAAAGGTAAGGAGCTCAGAAAGTTCACCTGCAAGGCCTTCCAGCTGGAGCAGGTCCTGAAACAGGGAGGAAGGTAGCACCTAAGAGCAGCATTTTCCACCACAGCTGTACAGTGGTTCAAAAACCCCAAACCACATGTGGCCCAGCCCAGAAAGGCGTCTGAGGTTTGCTCCCCTCCGTACTTGCGTGCCTGAGTCCTCCATCCAGCTATCTGTCCTCTTCTTCCTCAAACAGGAGACTTGAGAGCACTTGCCTGAGGAAGTTACTCAAGGGAAATTTGTTTTAGGAAAAGCAAAATTTTTAAATAGAAGACACCTGTTGTTCTAGGAGTTCAAAATTACTTTCAATCTTACTGTATATGTTCTGAGTTTATTTACACTTTCTTTAGTGGAAGTGCCTACAGCTTGTGCCCAGATTTTGTGGATTTGGGGGGGGGGTTCCAGCACAGGGGGCATAATCTGTAAACTCTTCTCTGTAACTCCAGCAAGAGTCAGCAGGACACACCGGTCAGTTAGCCACAGCTCAGGTCAAGTTCCAGCACTTCTCCTATATGGTTTCCTTAGGACAGGCAGAAGTACAGTGACCACAGGGACCAGATGTGCTGGGACAGCTCAGTTTCATGCATTTTTTCCTTAATAGAAGAATTTTGCTAAATATAGCTGAATATGATCTAATTTTCAATCAACACAATTTTATACCATTACGATTGTCATGTTCAATTGTTCCTCAGTCTAAAATATGAAAAAGCATGAGTTACACACATAAGCCAGGAAGCCCAAAGGATATAAGTTCTCAAGCAATGGAACAGGAAAAGTCACTGATAGGTGCGCATTGCTACTCGACTCGAATGTGCCCGCTATCAGTGCTGGAGGCGCCCGGGCTAAACAGTTCCAGTTGCTAAAAATGTTTACACTGAAGTCGAATCTAACTACGTGTGTTTAATGATGTTTTTGAGACTCTAAGAGCACTAGATGTTTATTATAGAAAATCTGAGAAAACATAGAACTAAAAATACATGCGAACTAAAAATCAATTCTAACCCCATAAAGGAACATGAATATTTTAATGTATTTATCCCAGCCTTGTTTATATGACACACATATACTCAAACACATATACACACCACACCACTTCTGACATAATTGAGATCACAGAATATAGTATTTTGAATCTTACTGTTTTCACTTAATAATATATTATTAATATTTTCCTATACTTTAACTTATTCTTTGAAAACATTACAATAAAAACATTTCATGTATACTGTTCCATATTATAAATGCATCATTATATATTAACTTTTCTTCATTAATGTTTTTTTCCAAATATTTGCTCTTTTAAATTTTTTTTAATTAAAAATTTTTTTTTTCCTTTATTGATATTAGAGAGAGATGAAGTGAGAGGGAGAGAGAGATAGAAACATCAATTGGCCGCCTCCTGCATGCCCCCCACTAGGGATCTGGCCCACAACCTGGACATGTGCCCTGACCAGGAATCAAACCGGCGACCTCTTGGTGCATGGGTGGGTGCCCAAACACTGAGCCACACCGGCCGGACTCTCTTTTAAATAATTTAATAAAAATCTTAATACATGCATCTTTGATTATTTTACTATAACTATAGGGTAGATTGCTGAATGGGAAATTATTCAGTCAAAGAATATGGGCTTTGTTTTTAGAAGGATGCATTAGTTTATATTCCCAGAAACAGTGTATAAGACTGTTTTTTTATTATCCTGTTTTCAAACTGAATATTATAATTAAAAAATTCTTCATTACTATAAGCAGTAAAAAACAATAGCCATTTCATTATTGTTTCAAGCCTTGTAGTTTTTAAGAGGTTTCTTCTTTCCTAGGAAAAAAGAAACATGATTACATGTATAGCATATTTATTCACAAGATCCAGAGTTGGTCTGTCTACAGTGCTTTCTGTCATGAATGGAACCATTTGGTGGTGACTATGATACTCTCGGTGTTTTGAGGGGTGCTTTGCGGAATCAGTGTGTCAGAGCACTGGCTGCAGGGAGGGGAGGAAGAAGGGGGCAGGTCTGAAGAGGTGGCAGTTCTCAAGCCTGGTGTGGGACTGTGGGACAGGCAGGCCCAGGACTCTGCACACTGGGAAAGGAGGTGCTTGAGGACAGGAAAGAGTTCTTGGGATGGGAAGGTATTGAGACAAGCACTGTCTAATAGCCTGTCTTATTGAGCTCTTCCTGTTGAGAGGAAAGCCTAGAGAGGATGCTGGAACGGGCAGAAACCATTAACCACTCTTATAGCAGTGGTGACAGATTGAGACACTTGCTAGAAATGAAATAGGTCAGATCTGCCCATCTGGTGAGCAGCCTCCTGTCAAGCAGCAGACAGTGGAACAATGTCCATCTAGGAAGGCAGTGTGTGCCTTGCGGAGTATAAGGTGGTAACTATTGCTCACGCAGATAGCACTTGGCACTGAGGAGTTCCTTGACTGATTGCTGGTGGGTGTTGCTGACCTTGATAAGACATGGAGGGCTAAATGCATTCTCTGCATAAACGTGAGGCTAGATCAAGGAGTTACAATGTGCAAAAGCAGATCCTGCACTGTTAGCTGTGGTTCAGGGAAAGACCAGCAAGGGAAGGGGGACCCTGGATGATCTGAGGATCTGGACAAGTTAGGTAAGATCCTTGGGCTCAGATATCTAAACAGGAAGCTGGTTGCCAGAGCTTATGTGCAAGGTGTGGGCTGGTTGAAAAGGTCCTGGAGGTCCATGACACCAACTCCATACATCCCTCTGGTAAGGCCTGGGATTGAGCCCAGATTCTGCCTCCAGATGGAGTTTGAAATGTCTCAGCTATGGGGACTGGCAGATTGAGTTGGCAAGGAGCCAGGAACATCATCACAGAAAACAAGCAGAGAGCTTGGGAGGACACCCCAAATGAAACTCAAAATATTGCATTTTGTTATCACCATTCAAGTTCATGAACAACTGGAAACTTCAAATGATAAGTTGTAAGAGATTTATGGGTGAGGGGAAAATAATATGTATTAGAAGAGGCCCTGTGGGGAATGAACAAAAATCATAACTATAAAAGTAGCCTAAAAGGAATAAAATGAGCAGCCAAAATGAAGTGTATTTTGATACCAGCAAGGGGGGACTAAAAAGCAGGAGAAGGATTTGTAGGGACACATTTTTTTTTTTTTAAAGCCAGCTTGTCATAAATCAAGAGCATGAGATTAATGATGACTTTAAAATGGATAAGGTATTGAACTGATTTTCTTAATCTGTCTTTAATAAAAGACATGGAACCAAGCAGCCGTTTCAATGAGGTGGTAATGTAGAGTTTGCAAAAGCGTCCACAGCTGGTAAGAAAAGCCTAGAGACTGTATAAATATGCAGCTCAGCAGGTTCGATGAGATTCATCCTTGAAGTAATGCCTGCAAATAATCCACATTATGCAGGGAAAGAGGTAGGCAGAGGGGGGAGGGGGGAAGAGGGAGGGGGGAGGAAGGAAGAAGGAGAGCAGGTAGCCAGCTGTAACCCCTAGAAGAGTACCATGCAGCCTGCCGGAGGAGATGGGTATCAGGTCAGAGACACACGAGGTGTCCTCATGTCAGTGCTAGGAAGCAGGCACTAACTACCACTCCAAGAAATGCCCACCAGGGTAAAGCAGTTAGGAATACAGGTAGGGAGTTGTAGATGGTGGTCAACATCATCGTTTTCCCCCTTGTCTCTAGTATGTTCAACACCATTTGCCAGGTCACTGCCAAAGGCATTTTTAGAAACAGCTACCTTTGTTTTGAAGAGTATATGTTATATTTTGTTCAATCCAGGAAATATTTGCCAAATACATATTATGTGCCTCACTTGTGCTGGGGAGGGGGGGGGAAGCGTGGAGAAGGCAAAAATATATCCAGTCTCTGCCTTTGTGGAGCTTATGAACTCATGGAGGCACCAAACTCCGAATGAGAAAATCGTGTAAAATGGTATAAGCTAAATAGTCAGCACGTGAGGTGCAGGCCCTATGCGGCAGGCCAGAAACAGACTTTCAATATTGTGGAAGACATCAAGAAGGAGGCACTTGACAGGGGCCTTAAGGATGGGAAGGATCCAGGCAAAGAAGAGTGTGGGCTGTCTTTGCAGAGGCTAGAACAGTGGGTAGTTTGTGTTGGGTGGACAGTCGATCAGCTGGCGGGGAATGGAGAGCTTGTGCTGGGAAGTGGGAAGTGGGAGGGGGTGAAATAGTGTCAAGTTGCAAAATGTTAGAGCCGCTGATTGTCAACCCCTGGGCCGAAGGAATTGGTAAAACATGCAATACCTGACTATTTAGTCAGGGCACTGACCTCTTTTCCCTTAGGTTGTCAAATAAAAACACAGCCAACACAACAATAGCTATCTAGTGTGAATGAATCAAAATTATACTTTTTTTTTTTGTCAGATTGGCAAAATAGATATTTTTTGGTGTGCCGCAGAATTTTCGTGATTAGTTTGTGTGCGCCATGAGATGGAAATGGTTGAAAATGGCTGGATTAGAGTGCTAGCAAAAACCCCACGAAAAACAGAACACGATTTGGTCAGTGGGGAGTTCTTTTGTTCTTGAGTAGGAGAGAGACAGGAGAAGTGTGGAATGGACAGAGGTTCAGCTCCGGAGGACACAGAGAGGCACACGGCACGCGCAATACGCCTTCAATATAAACATCACTTTTCTTGCCACCACACCCGTCAGTGAAATACCTGAACTGGCCTCTAAGCCAGGCTCCCGGCTGCTGGCCCCGCCTCACTTGGGGCAATTTCAACACGACAGCCGGAGTGATCCTGTTGAAGTACAAGCAGAGTGTATCACTCCTCTGTCAAGACCCGCCCAATAGCTCCTAATTCATGCAGTAGGAAGCCCAAGTCCATACTATGCCCCAGAAAGCAGTGCTATCATTGTAATTAGCTAGTTATTCATATTAAGGAAGAGAGCATAGGTGAGGCCAGGCATTATACGCATGGTCATCTGGGCAGCTTCACCAGGAAGCTACAGCCTCGTGCTTCCCAGGGAACCACGAGTCCAGTCCCTGCAAGTCACTGGGGGAAGGGGTCCAGCAAAGGAGAAGGTGGGCGCACATGCTGTGAAGTTGGGTGACGTAGGAAAGGTGTTTGCCTGTCCGTCTAGCCTGAGGAACAGTGGATTGGCTGGGGGTGGACCCCGTCAGAAGTGTACTAAATCTTGGAGAGTTAATTGGTTAGTTTGAAGAAACTCCTTGTCAAAATCCCCGAAGTTCCCTCTCTCTTTGTTCTCTCTTGCTCTGTGACCTGCATTTACCCTGCGCATTCGCACATTCTCTCTCCATAAATGACCACATGGCTATGGGCTGCAGCTGGGAACTTAAGCTAAAGTAGCCAGATGCTGAACGGGACAGTACTTTAATCTGGAGCAGAAATTCTGGGCAGTGGCCTTAATTCTGGCCCTGTTGAAAGACACGGTTGGACTTCTTCCATGGCAAGGCAGACAGAGATGGGAACTTGGAGGGGGATCCCCCTAATTTTACATCATAAATAAAGCTTTCCATGAAACCCCATCCTCCCACTGGGGCCTCGGAAAATTATTTTCCATCGGCACCCCAATAACTCTGCTTCCACCGATAACAGTAGTACCCAATCCAGTGCCCACCTCCTATTCCTTCTAAAACCTCATGTTCTACTTCTTTCCCCCTCCCTCACTCACTGCTATTCCTCAAAAGCTATACTTGTGGTCCTGCCACAGGACCTTTGCACGTGCTGTTCAGGTCCTGGCTGGTTCTTTCCCCAGATGCATGGCCCTCCACTGCTCCACACCTTTACTTAATAGTATTTTCTTTTTTAAATTTTTTTCTTTATTGATATTAGAGGAAGGGAGAGGGAGAGACAGAAATATCGATGAGAGAGAACATCAATTGGCCGCCTCCTGCATGCCCCCCACTTGGGATTTGGCCCACAACCTGGGCATGTGCTCTGACCAGGATTCAAACTGGCGACCTCTTAGTGCATGGGTTGATGCTCAACCACTGAGCCACACCAGCCAGGCTCCACACCTTTACTTAAATATCACCTTCACCTTCTCAGTGAGGACTTCCCTGGGCAGTCCTTCTAAAATTGTAAAACTCTATGCTCCCAACACTTTCTAACTCCTTTCTCTGCTTTTTTAAATTCATACTTATCACTTTTTAAAAATGTTTTTCTTTATTGATTTTAGAGAAAGAGGGAGAGAGAGAAAGAAATATCAATGTGAGAGAACATCTATTGGTCACCTCTTGCACACCTACACTGGGAATCGGCCCACAACCTGGTCATGTGCCCTGACCAGGACTCGAACCAGCAACCTCTTGGTGCATGGGTCAACACTCAACCACTGAGCCACATTGGCCATGCCATACTTTCACTTTCTAACATACAGATTTTTAAAATTAAATTGTTGACTGTCTCTCTCCCCCTCTACCCTCATGAGGCAGAGATTTTTGTTTGTTCTATTCATTGCCATACTCTTAGCACTTAGAGCAGAACTCAGCTGTCACTCAACCATATGTACTGGATGGATGGATAGATGGATAGATGGATGGAGAAATGCATAAATATCACAGAAAGCTGAAAAGGGTTCAATGTGTAAAGTGGATGAGTGCTGTAAGAAAGGAGAAAAGGGGAATAATTAGGGAGAGATTGCATAAAAATGCCAAAGCCTTTGAATTACTGAAAGAATAATTAAGGAAATGCATGTCCTTTTGGTAGAAGCCCTGCCATTACTCAGAGTGGCTGAAACAAGGGCTGGTAAGGTCAGAGGTTTATGAATGGGAATCATCTTTAAAGCATGATAAACATCTGAATGAGACCTATTAAGTGATCTGTGACATGAATAGATCTCAACTTTTTCTTTCCAGGATATTCCCAGTGAGGTTTCGGAATGTACTTTCCCCTTCTATCTTTAATTCTGCTTCATACTAATGCCAACAAAATCGATTTTAATACTGGTCAAAATTCTAAAGTAAGTTATTAGTAAGTTCTATTCACTTCCAGAGCTCATTTTTAAAACAGCATTTTGACGTTTCTAATGACAAATATTTTAATCCGTTGTTTTACAATGAGAGTTCTCAAAGAACCTCACATACGTGTACACTGAAAATAAGAAAAAAAGATAGAAGTGGTATAGGAAGGAAAGGAACATAAATATGAGTGAAAAAAATGAGGATAAAAACAAGAAAGGGGTGAACTTAAGATTTTTTCTAAAGTGCTGCTATAAATAAATGCTGGTGGGACTAGAGGTGAAGTGTGATCAATACCAGAACAAGCCAACGGGGTGGAGGTGGGGTCGGTGTGGGCTTATTCAGGCTCTGAGATGGACGAGAGAGGCTGAGGGAGGCTTTGCATCAAGTGCGGAACACCCTCTCAGCATCCACCTGGCAATGTGTGGTCCAGATGGCCTAAGGACACAGAGGTATGTGTGGAAGGAGTGGAGAGGCTTCGAAACCTGAGCGGGGGAGGGACTGATACGACTGAGGTTTTGTTACATGCGGAAAGCAGTCCATATGCATAGGTGTGCCAGGAACACCACCCCTCTTTATTTTCTTCTGGTCGACTTCTGAAGCCACGCTTCCACCCCAACAGGTGAGCTGGAAATGTGAAGCTATTCCTGTAGCATTCTTCTGTTGCCTTTTCTACCTCAAGGTTGTTTAAAAATCCTGGAGTTTAGACATTGCCAAGGACGGGGTGGCGGTGGTTGAAAATTCTGCTCAGACACTGCGGTGTCAGCACGTGTTTCCAGGTCCACCTCTCTGCTGCTCCGAGCCGGGGCTACGACATGGACAGCCTGCCTCCCATCGTCCCTGTGTGATCATTCCCTCGGATATCTGCTGCACACACGGGGAAATACCTGACACAATAAGTGTGTCTGTGTTTCTTGTGGGACCTACCAACCTAGAGCATCTTTTTTAGTTTGAGAGAAACTGCATGCTCTTCAAACTCTATTCTTAGAATAATGGGATTTAGCTTCCAGGGGAAGATCCAGAAAGGAATGGAATTAAACTGCCCTGAGATGAGGAAACATGAGAGGTCAATACCCCAAATAGGGAAAGAGGAAGGGGTAAAACATAGGAAGAAAACATACGTTATTTCCTTAAATATTATCTTTATGTAGACTCCCTGCCCATAAATAAATGAATAGTAGGCAATCTGAATAACAGTAACCAGCTTCCTTCCTGGCGTGGGCAGTGGAAACACAGTGCCCGCGTCCCGTCACGGAAGTTGTTGCTGCCCCAGGTCTCAGCCTCAAGTTGACCCTGCTGCCGGCGTCTCCTGACCCAGCACATGCCCGTCCCAGGGCAGCTCACAGCCAGTGACTGCGGGAAGCAGAGGTATGGAAATCTGGCCATTTCAGCCAAATGTGGGCCCTCTATGGTCCAGACCCCGTGGGGTGGACTGAGGCTTTGCAGACCTGCGTCCCAGGCCTCCTGTCTCTCTGCCCAGTGTTGCTTCCACCCCCTCCCTTCCACAGGTGTTCATCCCTGAAACAGTGTCCTGCACAACAGAATCACCTTAGCATCTGCTCCAGAACCCAACCTACGGCAATTCATCTAGGAGTGGTCCTAGAAAGTAGTCAATAACATGGGATTTGGGGGTCAAATCATTAGCCACCTGGCAAGCAATGAGAACCCAAATGGTGATAGAAGAAACATGGCACCCCTGGCCCAAGGTGAGAGTGCACTGGGTGGTAACATGCAAAGAGAGATCCTTGGGAGGGAATGCACCAGCAGGTGAGATCTATCAAGTGTTGAGACCAAGGGAGAAATAGCCACTATAACGGACAATGGGATTGGAGTATTGCCGAGAGAGCCATTGATATGCTAACGATAATGAAAAGCTGAGGGCACTTAACAGGCAATTGAAAGCCAAATATGAAAGCCAGAGGACCTCCCTAGTAGTTTTCAGAGAGGCTCTCATAATTTGCAGCTGAGGCCCAAGGCCAGGACTAAATCTAGTGGTGATCTCCAGAGACGATTAAATTTCCCACCAAGCAGACCTGTTATTCTAGCCTGGTTGGGGAGAAAGGAACCCTGGCACTTGGGATAGAAACATCTAAAGAGATGATTCTGAAAGTTTCCAATTCCCAGGACCCTAGGTTGGCCAACTGTCCTGCTGATTGAGAGTTTCCTGAAACGTGGGACTTTCTGTACTAAAAGCTGGACAGTCCTGGGTAAATTGGGGCTACTGTTTGCCCTCTAACTCCTGAAGTTCTTAGAGATAGCACTTCCCTCTTGCTGGAGTCAGTGCAATCTCTCCCCTTTGAGACAGTGTGTACCCCACTCAAGATATCCCCCCATTTCTCCTCCCAGCTTCTAGACCCATAAGTAGGATTGAGTCATGGCATAATCACTGCAGGATGTGCTGGGCCCGACAAGGGAGAAAAGGGACTCTATGCCAAAGGAGCGGCAAGGCCCAGCCAACATATATGGGCAGACGCCAGGGCAGTAGCCGGGTGACAGGGTTCTGAGGCTGCTTGTCCAAGAGAAGCTGGAACATATTACTGGATAAGGAAGAGTTTATTAGTTAGGGAACACTCTCTCCAAAGGTATACCTTGGCAAGACCCCCAGGAGATGGTTCTACCTTGTTACAAGGGCAATTTCTAGAAACTTGGAAAAAGCAATGGCCCATACGAAGCAAAGTTGGAATGCCAGAATTTCCTTGGCAGATTGAGGAAGAGAGAATGAAAAGGCTCAGGGACGTGGATAGGCCATAGTGGATAGATTATAAATTGTGTGAAGCTTGAAAAGCAACCAAAGGAGTCTGTTCCACTGAAAAGCAAAGAGGATGTATCAGTGACCAAGGCCATCAGGAATGGCCATCCCAAATACACTGGTGAGAGGGACCCCAGCATCACTAACATGTTCAGCAATGAGGAAAACACAACAAATGGCCATAGGCTAGGACCCCAAAAATAAGAGGCCAAGTGTGTTAATGCCTGAAGCAAGCCAGGTAGAGATATTTTCCTAATGAACAGCAAGGGGAGAGTAGTAACCACAGGGGCTTGAGCTGTGGAGAGTTATGTAGATTACAGGGGTCCCCAGACCAGCAGCCTACTGAATCAGACACTCTGGGGGTGGGACCCAGAAATCTGTGGTTTAACAAGCTCTCCAGGTGATTCTAATGCAAGCTAACATTTGAGAACCACTGAGTTAATACAACACAGGTATGACGGAACTGACTTTGTAAAGCAGGAATATACCAGGAAACCCAGGAAGTCAGCATCAATCGCAAGCAGGGGACCTTTGTGCTAGAATGTCCTTTGCATTTTAGAAAAGGCTTTGCTTTCTCTTTAGCCAACAAAAGAACAAAAGAGTTCCAAAGAAGGCACAGATTCTTCAAGTCACTTTGCCTTACACATTTCTGCTCAGGAAATGTCAAACTGGGAAATGAGCAATTGTGAGTTCTGAGCAATGAATACCTCCGTCCTTTGCTACACTGAGCAGAGTAATACGACCACTTCTGGCCAGCCAAGCTGCTTTTTTCTTTGCTTTGATTTGCGCTGACAAATACGGTTCAAAAGCATTAATCCCACACGGTAGCTTTGGGCTTTATTATCAGTAGGAAGGAAGAAGTTTAAAAAAAGTAGGGGAGCCCCAGGAGATTGTGGACAAGAGGCTGGGTTATTCTTAAACGCAATTCATGAACTAATACCCATTTGGAAATTTATTAGGCTTATTTTGAGGATGAGTCACTATTTAATTTCTCTAGAGCCTTCTTACAGCAATTTCAGAGGCCATGGAATGAAATTTTTTCTTTCCCTTACATTGTGCTTTTTGGTGAAAGCATGAATCTGAAGTTGAGGCTTTTCCTGGAACCTCTTGGGAGAAGCTCATAGGGAAAATATCTGATTGCAAAGGTTCATAATTGCATCTCTAACTACCGAGACATCGCTGCCCCAATTTTTTTTGACTCTCACCTTTGAACGCTTGCACAAACCATTTATACATGTGGACGATGTCTGCTCTTCTGTTTACCTGTTTCTCATCCATTCACCATGCAGCTAAAATATATTTTCCAAGAAGTCTTCTGGATGGATCAAAATATATCCCCCTTTATTTCTTTGACCTTTAAAAAAATGAATTTGACTAAATCACAATCAAAGATGTCTCTTTAGTGAGGCTTTGACTTTATTCTGATACCTATTTGGCATTCTGGGAAGTGTGCGTGTGGAGACGTAGCTATGATTCCAAAGGAATGATGGCTGAGAAAGAGGCACGGGAGCTAAGAAAGGAAGTCAATCACACCATGGGAAGGGATAGATAATCTCCTTCCTCCTGGTTGGTTGTAGGAGTGCAGGAGACCGGTGATCGCCTTGAAGATGGGAGCTAGCTTCCCTGATTGTCAGTCACATGTGCAGCTCGAGACGGCTGACAGCAGGGATGTGCTATCAGCTGGCACTGCCCGCAGTGCCCACCGCGCATGCCCCCGTCCAGCTTCAGACTCTGTGGTGTCACGTCGGGAGCGCAAAGTGGCCTTGGGAATATTTTTATCGTGGAACTTGGCAAATGCTGCAAACCAGGGTTTCTTGTCTAATCCAGCAGGCAGATTTATCAGCCCTCTCGCATGCTCGTTCTTCTTTGGCATTCCATGTCTCCCTGGAACAGGCTCATTCTTCCCTCAGCTTTCTTGAACATGGTGTATTTACAGTACCATTTTAATGTATGTGTCTACTAACTCGATCCTCCCGGTCAGAGGTTGGCTAACCGAAGGGCAAATCTAGCATGCAGCCTGTGTTAATATGGCCCAGGAGCTAAGAATGGTTTTACATTCCTAAAAGGTTGTAGAAAACAAACAGACATCATTAGCCATTAGGGAAATTCAAGTAAAAAAACAAAAAACACCAATGAGATAGAACTTCATTCTTACTAGGATCACAATAATCAAAAAGAACCGATGATAACAAGTCTTGCTGAGGATGGGGAATAACTGGAACCCTCACACACTGTTGGTGGGAATATAAAATGGTTCTGCAGCTTTGGAAAACAGTTCTTCAAAAAGGCTAAGCCATAGAATTTCCATATGACCCAGCTATTTGATGTGTATATGCTAGAGAAATAAACACATATGTTCACACAGAGACTTACATGTGAATGTTTATAGCAATAATATCCATCATAATTCATAATTACTTCCAAAAGTGAAACAACGCCATGTCCATGAGCTGATAAATGAATAAAATGTGGTATATCCATACAATGGAATGTTATTTGGCAATAAAATAAGTGATAAATGTTACAGCATGGATGAGCCTTGAAAACATTATGCTAAATCAGAGAAGCCAGACATAAAGGGCCACATATTATATATGATTCCATTTATATGGAATGTGCAGAACAGGTCAATCCACAGAGACAGAGAGTAGACTAGTGGTTGCCAGGGACTCGGGAGGAGGGAGAAGGAGTGGTGAGCATCCGATGAGAGATTTCTTTTTGGGACGATGAAAATATTCCAAAATTGATGGTTCCACAACTCTGTGAATATACTAAAACCTACTTATTTTTATACTTGAAAAGGCTGAATTTTATGGTACCTCAATAATTTTTTTAAAGTGGTTCCTAGACTTTGGGATATTATAGAATAGTAAATTATTCATACCCCCCAAAAAATTCAGGGATCCATAATAGATGCCAACTCTTTTGGTAAATAACCACATGAAAAGTTATCATCACCTAGCACCAAAATAATTTTATAAAACAAAGGAGATTTTAACATCTAAAGATTAATCAAGAGTGAAGAAAAATCTTTACGTGGAATAAATTTAGCTCCATTGAAAAAAGGATTACAATAATATAATATGTAACTTGTCACGTTTTAGAAAGCATTTCCAATTCTACTTACATATAAAAGTACTTTTGTTATTATTTTTAAAATATTTTTTCCAAAGGACTCCAGTATTTTTTCTATTTTGCATTTGATAATTTTTTACACTAACATTTATTATTTCATTATAAAGCTGTTTGCTATTAAAAACACACAAAAGAACTCCTGTATAAACACTTACCATTTTGATGAAAGATGTTCTCTAACTCTTGAATTTTAAGTCCTGTATTTAGGTTATTATATTTTATATGTATTTTAATCACAATTGATTTATTGATAATAATGTACATGAAAAACTCTAGTTGATAAACACTTTATTCGAAAACATGTCAAGAGCCATAGAGTTCACAACTGCAAAAATAAGAGACAATTTCTGGTGACTTAAAAATAAGGAATATCTAAAACAACCACATTGACATCTATTTATAACACAATCTCAAAATCAAAGGTAATATTTCTATGTTTGCCACATCTGAGCTAGAACCCTCCTTACCCACACTGCGTTGTTATTGCGACCCTTTTAGTTTTAACACTTAAAACACAACTTGGGTATTTTCTGACAAGCAATAATATATGCTATTTACTTTCTCCTATACATAAAAAGAAAAATAGTTCAAATGACTGGAAACTAATTTTCACTAAGAAAAAGGACATATTAGCAAAACATTTCTTTTGAAAACAAGTGGATTAGTATTCTGCACTGAGCTACCTGAGGACTCTCCAGATTACTCACTACGCATGTATACAGTACTGGACATTTGCAACACGCATTTCACCATTGATCAGTCAGGACTCACAACGCACAGGTGTTGTGAACCTGCAGAATTAACTTGTGTTTATATGGGGAGAACCAAGGCACACGGTGAGATCCTGTCAGGGCCAGAGTGAGTCCTCATTAGCTTCTGACTCTTTCTGTTCAGAGCCAGATGCTTCTTTACAGAAGACGTTCATGTGCTTAATGATGGGAGTAAAAGAATGTGGATTTGTTGGGGGAGAATTCATTTTGGCTCTAAGTAAATAGCTCTGGCGTGCATAAGGTAGAGAGGACAATAAAGGGTTAATAGGAAGAAAGTTAGAACCATAGTAGAGACTCTGTTCAGACAGACATCAGTCTTCAGAAATAAAAATAGCAATACAAGAATAGTAAAAAATATAGTAGCTCTAGAGGTTCTCATTTCTAAGCCAAGGGTGGTTTTTTGTTTGTTTGTTTTTGTTTTTTTATAACATCACTTTAAAAGTAGGATCTCTCTTGAAGACAATCGTTACACATCTTTTTTTCCTCCATGAAACCCCTATGAGGCAGACAGTACTGACTCGCAGGGTGGAACTGAGAAGTAGAGAAGAGGTTAAGACCACATGGCGTGTGAACAGGCTGGAGCAGATGTTGAGTTTTAAAGCAATGGCTTAGAAATAGAAACAGAAGGTAGAGGATCAACAGGAACTTTTCTGGGTGGACAAGTGGAATAATCCAGGATCCAGTAGCCACACCAGCTACTTAACATTTTTTTTACAAAGGACTTGGAATTTCAAGTACACAATGAAACCTAAGCTGACAAAGGCGCTTCTGGGAATTAAAATGCTCAGTGGATGGGAAGGTATTCACTCGTTTCTCATAAGACCACGTGAGAAAGCAGAGGCATCAGTGAGCCACTGTGGGCGAGTGCAAACTAATGCATTTAGGACAAAATACTGCTGCTTGTGGTTTAAAATATGATGGACACTGAGCCATCAACATAGCTGAAGAGAGGAATTTAATTTAGCTGTGTTAGGGTGGATTAAAAAAAAGACTGGTTGTTATTGGAAAGAATATTGGAAACCTAAATAAGGGAATCTGTTCACTTAGAAAATCATATACAACCCTGGGCTTCATAGATCCACTGTGAGCTATTAAGGGACAGTGTGAATGCATGAAGTACATTCCTGACCTGTGGAGGGGACACATAAAACATCTCATGGCTGTCAGGCAGATTTTGTAGCAGGAGAGGCCACC
The DNA here is from genome assembly GCA_030848825.1 of Tadarida brasiliensis. NCBI lineage: Eukaryota > Metazoa > Chordata > Mammalia > Chiroptera > Molossidae > Tadarida > Tadarida brasiliensis. The sequence continues at coordinate 71,400,737 of CM061260.1, forward strand.
GTTCTAAAGCAGTGTAGCGAATCTGATGTTCTGGATTCCCAGGGAGGCTTTCCCTCAAGATCTCCTCTAATCGACTTTCACAGTTAAATCCCAGGCCATGGTAATAAACACACTCAATTTAGGCCACAGGGGACCTGATCATAAAAACTTTAATGGTAGTGCTGGAAAAAACCCACAAGGGCTACTATTGGTCTCCCACCCCTAGATGGAGAAAAAGATTGAACTAGCTCTGAAAGCTGCCCTTTGTTTACTGAAAATTGTTTGGGATAGCAGTTAGAACCTAATAATAATGTCAAGTCCAAGCGTGTATCTCCCTGAGTCCAACTGACATGACTCCCACGTAAATCGCTTGCAAGTGGCAACTGTAAGCAACGTGGCTACGGAACGGGGGCACTTAGAGGGCGGGACCTCCCCATTTTCAACTCATGGAGATGTTACGATTTTCCATAAATGTTCACAACATCTATTCCCCTGAAACTCAGGCATTTATCCCTACACTTCACAGCTAGAAGGATACAGACTATAATTAGCACCTTTTGGTACTGGGAGATATGTAATTTGATACATATCATGGTGGTAGCTCCCCAAAACTGATGAGAATATTCTGGGAATGAACCAATGGAAGGGGTTTTTCCCAACAAATGGAATGAAGAGTCTTTTTCGTTGTCATTGGTGGTTTCCCTTCTCCCTGTGAAGGAAGGAAGATCCACATCATGGCCTCCATTGATAATGTATGATGAACAGATGTTTAGTGTCATATGAATTTTTTACCTTCTCTCCACAATCAAACTGCAGCTTGAATAGAAAATAACTAGCCTAATATTGGCAATAGAGTAGAAATAAACCTAGTATTTTACATATTTCGGCTGTCAAGGTAAATATGGCCTCCCTTTTCCTACCTCTAACCAATTTTTGGAGATAATGTTAAAACAAATATAGTAAAACGGGCTTGAAATGGTGAGACGTTTGCACAGGTAAGGGTTCTCTTGTACATGTGAACTGCAAATTTCTTTTCAGCTGCAAATAGGAAGCGGCTGTCTCTCCCTCTGTCCCATACCTCACACTCACCCCTGAGAAGGAAAAGGCTGTCACTAAAGAGATTCCGCTCAGCAAGTGGCTGACTGTAGAGCAGTGACTACACCTACCTCGCCCTAGTGTGAGGGAATCCTTAACAAATTGTTACATTTCATGCATTTTAGTTATTTTGGTATATGTTAATTTGTCTTAATAAACGAGTGATCAGTGAACTTTTAAATTATCCTAGTTGGAAACACACCCTCCGACGGTTGTTATTTAGCATTTGAAAAACCTAGTCATGTCAGAGGCTACTACAAAGAGCTTTACCTGTAGCTCAACACCAGAGGCTGTGTTAATGAATGATCATTTTTCATGGTCAGATCAGTGATATTATAGGTATGTGGATTGGCCCAAATACTGAAGGGCACTGTGAACAGGTGTGAGACTCTTGCAAGCCCACTAACCCTGGGATCTCTAGATTCTGTGTCTAGAATTTAAACAGAATTGGGTGCCTGACACTGAATCTACCTCAGTATTATTGGATTCATTTCTAAGAATGTTTTCATTTAAGATATTATTGGGTTCCTTAATAGAACAGAGTTGGGGGGTTTTCAAGCTTATAGGACAGTTTGAGTGTTATAGGATGCCTCTTATAGTGCCTGCTTACTTATAAACATGAATGATGCAGAAATTGGTCTAAAACCTCATATTAGTGTAAAGTACACCTGGTAAGGTCTGGGGGAGATCTATAGCCCTCACTCACCTCTACCTACTGAAGGCCACAGAAAGCAACCTAATAATTGCAAGTGATCAAACTGGCCGAGTCTAGCTTACAACAATTTTCTCTAAAGGAGGAAACACAAATACCTTTACAGGTGCAATAAGATTAACCCAGTTATAGTCTGTAGTTAAATAGGCTTGCAAAAAAGCAGTTTTTAGTTAACAGAAGAACTGGAAGTCCCTGGTTCTCTTATAAGATCTGCAAACAGGCCAGGGACAAAAGACCTTGTCAGTTAAGCACAGGAACAAGAGAAGCACAGAACTGTGACATTTCTACTTCACACCCTTCCTATCCTGGCTTTGCACCAAAGCCAGCTTTCTTTCTAGCTGTCTATAAGGGTGCCACCACCCCTGGGAGTTCAATAAAGGTGAAACAAATTAAACAGAGCAACGGACTAAGTTGAGGAAGAGGTGTTAGAAGTTTGTGCCACTAAAACAGAATCAACTAAAATGGAGTGGTTTTAATTATTTGACTGGTATTTTTGCAGCTATAGTTAATCTAATGGGTATGAGACTCTTAATGAGCATTGTGAGGAGTTCATAAATCAATTAAAAATGAGTATATGTTCTTGCTTTCATCTTAATAAACACTCCTTATGGTTTGGTCACCCTCTTATAACTCAAGAGGGTTAAAAAAATCAAGAAAACCTTTTCCCTAACACCATTCCCCAAAAAACAGACTTGAAAGAACACCAGTGATAAGCATGATCTGTGGGTGTGTAGTGTAGGAGTGTAAGCTTTTCGGTCCCCACAGGGATTGCTGGAAAGGGAACAAAACAGGAGTTTGGTTCTGGTCAGTGAGATGATTCATGCAAGGTGCTTGCCCTGGAACCCAGTTCTTACGATGCACTCAAAAATGCCAGCTGTGATTAGCAGTAATGAGTAAAACAAGAGCAACTACTGCCTTTTCCGTTCTGGGCAAAACTTGAAAGGCTAAAATCCAGGTATCCAGTTTTCCATATGACACATGTTTCCTACAGTAAAAGGAATGTCTTCCACTTGCATGCGGCTGTCCTCAAATGAGGTCTCACTGAAATTTTCATTGCCACTTGGTTTCCCCTGGGGACACTAGGGTATTCAAGATGCTGGCAAGGATGCTGGGAGCCTCGGTACAACATGCAACTGTAATAGAGTTAAAGGCATTTTTGTTCGAAGAGAACTTACAATATCCCATCAATTATTGTCCTGTTTACGTCTCACCATATTGCTGACAGGGAAGGTGTTACAATCTCTGCTCTTTGGACAGGGGCAACTGATGCCCTAGACAGATTAAACGACTTGTGTACATTTCCATGGCTAGGAAGGGGTGAAGCTTGGAGCAGAACCTGTGCTTTTGATTCTTGGTATAGTGGTCTCTCCTCTCTGGCCCCAGGGAATAAGAGGTTGGAAGAAAGAGCACCAGGAGACCAGCACAGTTCTGGGAAAGACTGCACCATGAGAAACACAACAGTAAGCTTTAGACGACTGTGAAAGAGGACCTTGGAAATCATTCTCAAAGATGGATAAAGAGACTGTACCACCCCTATGAGTAAACAAGTCTATATACAATTAAAGAGGGGACCAGTTAATTTCGTTTACAGCACCTTTCTTTAGTATCTGCGACAAGCACTTTACAGGGAAGCCTAGCACAGGTAAGACTTTTATATTACATGCCCCAAAGAGCATGGACTTCTTCATATTTAGAACACATTAGAAGGTCAGGGGTAGGGGAACCCTCGCAGAAGACAGAACCACCACCGTTAATGAATTAATCTAAATTTGTATCCCATTATGCCAGACCAGCCCTAGTGGTACAGCTGCTCTGCTGCGGCGTGGTCTGCTGCCGCGGCCACAGTGCGCGCCCCTGGGGCCTGGGTGGCCCAAAAGCAGGCAACAAAGGCTGTGTGTTTAACATGGAGCACACACACTGCTCCTTGAAATGCAAAGCCGCCACCATAAGTGGATAAGCGCTCTGGGATTTATTTCTGTTTCAGTGTGTTTTAGTAAACCAGGAGAGTCTCTCCTATCAGCTGTAGCTCATCTCTAAGCCTCACTCGCTGACCTTGAAGCGTCTAACTTCTAAATTGAAATAGCCATCGTCAAGTAGTCTAGGCTCCAAATTTAGAGACTGACAGGCTAATTTTGGAGGGTATATTTTGGTTGAGGGGGGCTGATGATCAAACCCTTTTAAAGCTCCTTTCTACTCAGCTCAGTGTTTGGAGAGAACAGATGGGATGCACTAGGACGAGCAATTATATAGCTTATGTGACCCATGCGAGAGGCCAACAGCTATGAAATCTCAGTTTGTTAAAGAAATATCATACCTGACAGAGAGGCAGAAAAGATACTGCCCTACGTGGCTGTGAAGGCGGTATCTGCACCCTGAAACTTCTTTTCCATAACTATTCTGAGAATCTTAAAAATGCAGTCGTGGGTGCTTGGTAGAGAAGGTGCTGTGGACAGGTCAAAGGGCTCCTGAAACCCAGTACTTCCGATCTTCCCTCGTGCAAATGAAGACATCTCTAGTCCTCACTAGGCCGCAGGTGTGCTTTTATGACACTAATTCAACAACCTGCATCCCAGCAGGACCCTAGAAACCACTGCCTGTGTGTGAGACATTTTAAAGCTTTCTCAGGGAGGTGCCGCTCCACAGTATCTCCTCCTCTGGGGCATCCAGTATTCTATGAAGCACTTCCCTGGGGAGAAGGGCTCTGACCAGAGTTCTGTTTCTGTTGGAAAACAGTGGCAAGGATTCCTACACCTTCAGTCATACTAACTCACAGATGGGATTCCATGTAATAAAGTCAAATATTTTCTGTGTCGGCTTACAAGACAGGGCAGTAAATTCTAGCTCTGAGTAGCACTGATACAGCCATGCGGGTCCTTGGAATTTACCCTTAGGTCCCATATCACTTCTACGTTGCTAATAACCTAGTCAAAGCATAGAGTTAGAATTTAAACATCTTTCCTCCCAGATGCATTGGTCACCCAGGCAATGAGGGGAGTGAATTTCCACTGCAGAACCACCGGATGGTTTCTCTGACAAAGCGTGGCAACCAAGAAAAAGAAAGAACTGGACCCAGCACGGCCTGAAGCACACGGCGCCTTGGGTATCTCATTTGGGATCCCTGTGAATCTTCTCCCGCCCCCTTGAAGCTTAGGGTGGAAATGTGTAAGACCGTATAATAAAAAGCCACTCTTTCCTAACCTATGACAAGTCTGTAGTGGTTTTTTATATCTGTGGCACACCTCTGATCTTCCAGGACACACAGTAAGACAGTGCTGTCCTTTTTTTAAAAAATATTTTTTAATCTTCACACGAGGACATTTTTCCATTTTTGTTCAGATAGAGTGGGAGGCAGAGAGAGAGAAACATTGATGTGAGAGAGACACATCCACTGGTTGCCTCCCACTTGACCCTAACCAGGGTAGAGGACGAACCGCAACCGAGGTACGTGCCCTTGACCAGAATCGAACCCGCAACTCATCAGTCCGTGGGCCGACGTTCTAACCCTGAGCCAAACCGGCCAGGGTGACAGTGCTTTCCTTACTATGTGAGGGAGGATGATCGATGCCTGTATCTGTGCTCCCTTCTCTGCTCACCTCGCTCTAATGACGACCTGGAATCTCGACAAGGAAATGTGGGCGAAGGGAAGTGAGAAAACCAAAGACCGACATCGGCAGGCACCGGCGTGGTGCAGGATACACTGGTAAGTCCGTCACTACACTACTGGCTTTTTCAGCATCTCTTTATTCCTGTTGTTGATCAGGCAAAGCAGGGGAGGGATCAAGGACAACTTGTGGGTTTAGCGCATGGGCCACACTGAAGTGGCCTCTTTTTAAGTTTTCAAATTTTCCACCTGCCTTTTCAAAACAGGAGATATTTCACGGTGATTTTCCAGCAGGCTTTTCTGAGGTAGAAAAACAAGGACAATACGCGGTCTGGAGAATGCAGAGGGGGGCTGGGGCCTGGGTGGATAGGATTAGTCTGAAAGAAATCTCAGTAGTGAAAGCGTCATACACAATACCACAGAAAAGGGAGAGGCTCAAGGCCGGCCACTTTCGGCCGGGGCCTTTAGAATTCACTAGGTGAGAAACAGGCTAATCTGGCCAGCAAAGAACAGAACTGTGGGAACAGTGAGCACGAGAAGGACCCTGGTCAGCACTCTGCTAATCAAGACTGGGCAGATATGCACACCAGGCGAGACACAGGTCTCCCTCAGGACCCTGGTGGCCCAGAAGGAACATATATCACAGTATCGCACGAGTCTCAAGGCCACCAACAGGCTGAGGTTTAAAGTGCCTTTTGTTGTTGTTGTTTTGGATAGAGAACAAATTTGCCTCTTTCCTCAGGCCTCTTTGAATATAGGTATTATGATCCTATTAAGCCTGTTAGGGAAAGCCAAAGCCCTACTAAGTCATTATGAAATGGAGTTTGAACTCCTCTTTCTGCCTGTTTGAGTTCCAGATGAACTCAGGCCTGCCTGGGACCCAGCGAGGTTAAAACTCCCAGCTGGGGCCTTTCTTTCTGGAGAATGTCTGCTGGCATCCCAGGCAGATGCTCTGCTTTTAAATGAACCAAATGTTACTAGTTCACCACCATGGTTGCAGGAACACACAGAGCTACAGGCAGGTTCACACACAGCTGGTGAGGAAACTCTCACCGGAGGAAAGAAATTCACCACGGGCTCCGTCACTCACCAAGACTTCCAATACTTAACGGGGGTTGTTTTATATGAGAGAGAGCAAAAGATTAACTATTGACCTTGGTTTCTCTCCCCAGTCTAGGAATAGCATTTGGTAGCACGCCCACTGGAAACAGGGGCGTCACACGTAGTGCTCTCGCGGGTTGACGTAGGCTCTCTCGGGATCGTGGCCCTGACGTTTGCCAGGGCTCCGGTCTTGGTAGCACATCTGATTGTAAAGAGGGTACATCTGCTCGACTCCGTCTTCCCCCACTGGATTCTCATCTTCATAGTCAAATCTCCTGCTATTCAGTCCATTCTAAAAATTCAAACATTGCTAATATTAGCTGAACAGCTGTTTGCATTTTTCTAGCACTTTGGTAAAAACAAGAAAGAACAGAATTCATTACAGTCTGTGTCCCTGATTCCTTACCCCACAAACTATTGAACGGCAAGGTCAAGTTCAACCGAGTTTCATTTTCTAGTCTTTCGTTGCTTTCAGGACCTGAACAAGGCTGGTGGCATCTCCTACATAGAACACTGTACCTGATGAGTGGGGACTACGGTCAGTTTCAGGTTTTGAGATTTGGAATTAGCATCAGTTAAGGTAAGCCAGAGAAAAACAAGGCTACGAACTTCAGGGGTCCCTCAGCATGGCTCAAGCTTGGAATGACTACATGAGATATATAGAGAATTAAACAACCGAAAATAAACAAACACATACAAAAAAAAAACAAAAACCCGAAAGAAACCTCAGGATTCAGCACTGGGGAATTAGGGAAGACACACAGCAAAATGAACTGGGATTTGACCGTATGCCCGACACAATGAGAATGAGAAACACTATCAAAAATATTCTCTCGTCTTGACCTTCCTTCCTTCCTTACACAGCTGACACTGTAAAATGAACCGCCTGACACTCGCTGGTGGTGATTGGTTTCATAAAACTTGATCACTTCTAAGAAGGATAAGCAAGCTCAAGGAATTTACAAAAGGATACTGCCGATGCTTAGATATCAGAGAGGTAAATAAAATAAAATTTCATAGAAATCAAATGATGTTTTAATAAGCATGGTGGCCAGCGGCTGCACCTGGGCTGACCGTAGCAACAGGACAGCTTTACTCACAGAGCGCTGGGGACCGCCATCCTGTCTTCCCTTGAAGTGAGTCTGCAAAGGCAAGTGTTCAGTCTGGAGGAAGAAGAGAGAAAAAGGCCCTTTAAAGCACCAAGCACACGGGAAACAGACCCACCAAGACTCCTGTTTTTAAAAGAGCCAATCATGTCTTGTGACATGTCGGCCAACTAAGCAAAATATTCCAGATGAAGATGGGAAAAGCAACTACATTTCTTGAGAGTTTCTCTCTCTCTCCTGGCTCCAGGCTCCTTCTGGAAGGAAGCAGACAGACAGAACATCTGCTGCTGGAGTTCCCAGGCCAACTTGTTGACATCTGACTTCAAGGAGGACTCAGAGCAGGTCTCGCACCTTTCCTCGGCGAACAGTCTGCTATTCTGAATGGCTAAAAGTAGCTAATGAAAGGTCATTTTTTGTCTTTATCGATGGACAGTTTATATGGTCAACCTTTTCTTCCTGCTGTTACGCCCTGTGCCCTCTCTGCCCACACAGATCATAAAGGGGGCTCATGGTTTTCAAACCCTAGGAAGGCTCTTTCTCAGCTGCCCTTTGGCTTATGAACACACACTTACCCTTCAGCCCCCAGGCCACATCTCACCTCTTCCTGGGAGCCTAGCACTAGACCCTCAGGCAGAGACGGCCCCCTCCATTCTGTGCCTCACAGTTGTCTGTGAATTTGCTTGTCTCCTTCACTAGAGTGGGGGTGCTGGCTGGAATATTCTATGAACATCAGTTCAATGAATCTTTATAATAATTCTATAAAACCAATATCTTTATTTTACAGACAACTAAAACTGAAGCCCAGAGAGGTTAAGTAAGTTGTCTCCAGTCACACAGCTGGGAAGTGGTAGACCGTGATTCAAACATGGATTTGTTTGATGCCTAATCCTATATTCTCACATCACCTGCTTCTATCTCAGTGCCTGGAAAATAGATGTTCAACAAATATAACAAAAGAATGCCTGCACGTCCCAGCATGTGGGGTATCTATCAACATGCTGCCCCTTAAGTCTCTGGTCACTGAAATACTAGCCATCCATCTTGCCTGACTAGTCATTTTTCTTTCCCCTACAGGGCTTTTCCACATTGCCCACCGAAGTTAATTTCTTTATGCTCCGTTTTCCTGTTCTTGTTTATATCTCTACGAGAGCACTCATCTCAACGTATTTGTTTCCTATTCCTAACACCGGTATCTTTCAAGCCCAGTAAACAGTGAGCCATTCTTGGCCATTGTCCTCCATCCCCACAACCTCGCCTGTGGTTCTGTAACAGGAAGAAGTCAACAGTCAATGAATGTACTGAATTCTAAACCGTCAATTCTTGATATCCCATTTCAGGGTTATCCACATTATAAATTGGCTATGACAAATTCATCCCCCCTGTCGTATTCTGCACGATTCTAGTGTGCTTTCCACCTGACCAGTTCATAGACACAGCATGCAAAAGTCCAAGGCAGGGCCAGTGTCATGGAGGGGTCACTAGTCACACAGGACCTGGTGCTCAAAAGGGTCCCACTCTGGGGTTTAATGCTCTGTGGTTGCCATCTTAGATTTCTCAGTTTCACTGTGAATGTGTATTGTAAGTGATCTAATGGGACAATAGAGCATGCTTCAGGGACTTGTAGCTTCAGCTCAAGGGCGTCCTGCTACCTGCTGCTTGGCCATCACTCACCCACGCTGGTGCCCAGCCTCTCCCCCCGATACTGTTATAATACACCCAGTTATAAATAACTGGAAAGGAGCAAAGGAAAGGCCACATTTTATAGGCATGTCATTTGTGCAGCTCTGCCAGGAAGCTGCAGTTCAGATGGATGCGCAGTCAAGTCTGGGTGACACAGGGAAGGTGCTTGCCTGTCAGTCACACCTGGGAACAGGTCACTGGCCAGAGTAAGCGTGGCTACTGCAAGCATGGGAAGATTTGATACTTAAACTCCTAAACACGGGAGTTTACTCTCTTGTCTTTTGGTGTGTTGCGCTCGACTCCTGGCCTATGGGGGGCTCTCCGCTTCTGCATTTGCCCACACAAGGGACTGATGGACTAGAACTAGCCTGATACTGTACTGGACCCAGCTCCATCACAGAACAGACACTTTGGACACTGGCTTTGCTTCTAGTTTTACTGAATCCCCAGCTGCACATTTCCCAGGACTGGATTAAGGGAAATGAAACTTTGCAAGCAAGTGATTTAATTTCACACAAATAAAAATCACTCATCCTCCTGTGTGAATCTCAGAAAATTCTTTTTCTTGAGATGTCGTAAGGACTCGACCTTGAGCACCCAGTGGGGAAAGGGATCCCTACTTGCACCAGTGGACACCCTCCCACACTTCCACCGATAACCCTCCCACATATACCTTCCCCTCCTGCCTCTGTCCAGTGACTGCTGCTGCCCTGTGCCTAGCAGGGGCCTGAGTACTAGTACAGGGAAGACTGGGCTCAGGAGTGCATGCCCTTCTGCGTCATGCCACATCTGGGAGGGGGCTGGAGAACATGTCGCATGAGGGCAAGTCTCTAACTCAGCCCTGATCTAGGTACCTCGTCTTACCATCTTGACATTTTTAATTTTGAAACAGGGGTCCTGCATTTTCTTTTCTCCCTGAGTCTCAAATTATGTTGCTGGTTCTGGTCCAAGGAATATAGACTCAGGAAAACAAAAATACCTAAAATTAAAATTTGCATTCTGTTTCATTTATTAGCTGTTTTAGATCGTCCCTGTCGCTGTTTCCCTTCCATTTATACATGTCACTGAGGAATGATTCTCCATCCCTGCTGCATTAATGTGCCCAGAGGCAGAGCACTTAGAGCGTCTCTGTAGAAAGAGCAGGTGCCTTTCTTCCGCTGGTGGCGGTGTGTGGGAAGCAAGGGTGCAGCCCACACTGAGAGATCACGTTCCAGAAAGACAGTGATTCCGACCTCCAGAGTTCAAGTGAAGACTTGGTTGAAATATATGCTGTTCTATTTTTATGCTATAAAATTCCAAATGGTAAATTTAACACGACCAGATAATAAATTACCATTCACGCTTTCCTGAACACTCTGGGTAAGATTTGCATTTTGGTCATTACCAAAGAAACACAGTGCAACCCTAAGTCCTCCTGAGACGCCAGTATTCATGGAGGATACAATGGATGGCAAAGCATCATGAGAAACAATATAACTGGTATTAATAGTATTAGGGAATTTGAGAGGAAGGGAATTCTATTCTGTTTCAATACAAAGAGATTTCAAAGAGCCATGGCTTTATGACTAATAATAATAGCATTGCTACCTTTTTCTCATAATAGGAGATATAAAATTAGCCATAAATGGTATGTCTGACAATAAAGGACAAGAAAAAGAGTTCCTAGACCTGAACAGGGAAAAATAGTGCCTGGACACTACGAACAGTCCTCACGTGCACTAACCAGATCACAAACAATTGTCAAAGGTCCTCTTCTCTACCCAATATTGCAAACCTTCATCCATAAATTACTGTACCTCACATGAGCCGACGAATTTTTAATTCTGCAATACAATAATTAATCAAATATTTTATATAGACAGGAGCCCCATACATCCTAGAGATGCACCCACCCCACCCCCACACCCTGCCCCAGGAATCAAGGGCTATGGAAAAGCATGCTGGTCTCTACATGGTGTGGCCATCCAATGTCTCACAACATACATAAGGGACATAATGTATTCTAACAGTGGGTGGGTACATGTGTTCTCTTTCTGCTGCTAGTCCATAACTACGTGAAATGTTGCATATTCTAATTTCTTTAAAAAGTTCCTGACCACAGTAGAGAGAAAAGTGTCTTGCATAATACCTCACATTTGGTGCTTAATATATTGGTACTGAATTAATCTATAATGTTAGCTGATGGGTTCATGGCATATATTATTCTATTATTCCTGCACTTTTTTCCTAGGAAGCCTCGGGCTACTCTGAATCTCTAATCCATATTCCGGTTTCCCTACTTACATGTGTGTATTACCTTACAGCAATTTCTATTGAGCTACAACCCACATTCACTTTCCTGATTTACTGAAGTCACTCAGATTTTCATTCCTGGCTTCCAAAGTGCTACCAACACTAGTTTTTCAAGTTTTATTATATGTTATCTTAATAAACATTTTACCTTCTGTGGCTCAAAAAATAAACCCAAACCTTCACTTTTTACTACGTATTATATTTTAACCTGTTTTCAAAACAGAGCTTTCAGAGTTGTTGAGGTATATTTCCAGTAACGACAGAGCAAGATTTCAAGTTGCTATGGTCACGAGGTTGACAATAATGCTGACAGTGTCCATTTGGAACCATTATGCCACTACCAAATCTGAGTCCTTTTGGTCTCCTATCTTGTTTCATAATTTCATCTTAAGAGAGAAATAAAAAGATAATGCCTATTAAAACTTCATCTTCTTGGCCTGGCTGGTGTGGCTCACTGGTTGACCAAGAGGTCTCTGGTTTGATTCCCGGTCAGGGCACATGCCCAGGTTGTGGGCCAAATCCCCAGTGGAGGGCATGCAGGAGGCGGCCAATATATGTTCTCTCTCATCGATGTTTCTATTTCTCCCTCCCTCTCCCTTCCTTTCTCTCTAAAATCAATAAAGGAAAAAATAATATATAAAAGTAAAAAAATTTTTCAACTTCTTAAATACTAAAAGGTCCTTAACTTACCTCTCAAAACCGCAGCTCAACAAGATACCTAAAACTCATTACCTGCTGAAGGGCCATCCATCGTCCCTCAGTCCGTGTCTGAAGATATTCTAAGCATCCTACAACCTCACACCTAGTGTGTGATTGGTGCCTCCTCCAATGCCCCCTTCCCAGTTTGGCATTTGCTACGCTTGCCCACCACGTCACTGGGTACTTTCCGCTGCCACGCCAGACATAACCACCTATTTTAATGTGCAGTCACTATTTCTTATGGAACCAGAAAATCTCAGAGTATAGATTATATGAAGAATACATGAATAATACATATAATACTTAATTACTTTGGTTCTGCCTGAAATCTTGGCCAGTTCTCCTAGAAATGGAGCAAATTATTACACATTGCCCCATTATGACTGTCAAGAAACTCTGAATCCTAGATAATACAACCTTTTTATGACTCTTTATATTTTAGTTTGCTTCTATTTGTTCTTTTGTTATTCTCTCAATACCACTGGTAACCAGAGAAATCATATCTCTTTCTTTCCTCTGCATCAGAGTTTTAGATTAATACACAGGATTCACATTGAAATTTCTTTCATTAGACTCTAGAGAAGTTTCTGGAACTGCCAGGTTGCAGGACCCCCCCAGCCATTTTCTCTGAGTTCTTGCTCCATAACCTACATTATTTTCCTGGTTTATCTTCTACAAGATGCTCTGCATCTATTGGCACACACTCTCTTCCAATTATGCCTCCGGAAAGCTTTTAAAAGGGCTTCCTCCTATGGGCATATCTTGCCCTAATGCTTTTCCCTGTTCTGACAAATGACACATTTTTACTACTGCCTCCAGTCATGATGGAGAACTAACACCAGGCTAGCCCTCCTGCCATAAATTACTAGAAAACTGATTTTAGAAAATACATGAAACAACAGTTTTCAGATACCGAACATTGTGCTGCACAGCACTGGGATCTCAGAGAACGGGAAACACGGGCACACGCGCGCATTCACGGGCACACACACGCACACACACGCACACACATGCACGCGCACGCGGCGATCCTCTGACAGCCCAGATTTGTCTGCTGATTTGGGAAGAGGAAAGCCCAAGAAGAGCACGGGGTGCTGCTGAGCTGGGGTCAGAGCTCCGCATTCCGCCAAGCTGAGCTGGCTGTAGTCTGTGGGACAGGGTACTGAAGTGAAGGAGCGTCCTCACGGAACACGTGAGGCGTTCAGGAGAGACGCCAGGGTCACACTAGGAGTAAGGCTAACGCAGGTCTAGAGCAGCTGGAACCACCCTAACCAACCGGTCACCAGCATCCAATATAAAGGTACTAAACACGACAAAAAGGGCAAGAAGAAAAATCAGAGAAACCAACCCCCAAATGATGAAAATGTATGATGGAATTAGGAGACAAAAACTTTAAAACAGCTCTTACAAATATGTTTAACAGTATAAAGGAAAATATGAATATAATATGAGAATTGAAAACTATGAAAAAGAACCAAAGAGAGCATCTAGAACTGAAAAATATATCTGAAATGAAAAAGTTACTGCATGTCCCTAATAAGACGATTTCAAAATCAAATTGCTGCAAAACAATGATAAAAAAATCTAAGATGCAGCCAGAGGAAAAAATAAGATACAGTATGTACAGAGAAACAAAGATAATGATTATCCCTGGCTCCTCAGTAGGAAGAAAATGAAGGCCAGAAGACAGTGAAGCTACAACTTTAAAGCTCCGAATGAAACAACAAAGTCAAATTAGAGTTGTCTATCCCACAAAAATAATAAAAAATAAAGGTAAAACAAAGAAATTTTCATACAAACAAAAGCTAAGAAAAGTTGTCAGCAGACTGGTACCATAAATAAGGTAACAGAAAAGTTCTTCAGGTTGAAAATACTGATTCCAAACAAAACTTCATCAACTTCATCAATTTTTAAATGTTTAAAAAAGATCCATTATAGTCCAAAACAAAAATAATAGAATGTATTGTTGGGTTTATAACATGGATAAACATAACGTGTAAGAGTAATAAGGAAGGAAGAAATGTAAGTGTTTGTTAAAGTTCTTACATGATACATAAAGTAGTTTAATGTTATATTAAGAGAGTGGTAAGTTAAAAGTACACATGCTAAACCCCAGAGAGATCACTAAAAAAGTAAAAAACAAAGAGGTATAGTTAATAACTCAATAGAAGAGATTAAAAAAATACCAAAAACACTCAGTTTATTTAACAGAAGGCAGGAAAAGACTGGGAAAAGGAACAAAGAACTGATGGGAAACAGAAAGCAAGTAACAAGATGACGAACTTAAGCCCAAACATAGCAGTGAATGTATTAAGTAAGAATCCACTAAACATAGCAACTAACGTGAGGGCTTTTTCAGACTGGGCAAAAAAGGCAATGCTCAACTAGATGTTATCTATGTGAAATGCAATATAAATATAAAGACATAGATAGCTTCAAAGTAAGAGGAGGGAAAAATGCATACCATGAAAACATAAATAATAAAAATGTTTTAAAAACTGGAACAGCTATATTAATATCAGACAAAGTGATTTCAGGGAAAGGAAAATTATCAAAGATAAAGAATAATCTTTATAATGATGAAAGGACCAATTTATCAAGATGGCATAACATAATTTTTTTAAACATTTTTTTAAAATACGTTTTTATTGATTTTTAGAGAGAGAGGAAGGGAGAGGGAGAGAGAGATATTAATAGAAACATCAATTGCCTGCCTCCTGCATACCCCCAAATGGGGATTGAGCCCACAACCCGGGCATGTGCCCCAACTAGGAATCGAACTGCTGACTTCCTGATCCATGGGTCGACGCTCAACCACTGCGCCACACTAGCTGGGCAATAATCTTAAATGTGTATGTACCCAATAAGAGACTACAAAAACATATAAATAACAGACAGAACTGAAAGGAAAAATAGACGCATTCACAAATATAGTAGGAATTAACACTCCTCTCTCAGTAATTGGTAGAAATGTAAACTGAAAATCATTATGTACAAAGAAGACTTGAAAAACACTATTAACCACTGTGACCTAATTGACATTTATAGACCACTATACTCAACAGTAGCAGAATCTACATTTGTTTTTGTGCACACAGAATATTCAGTAGGATAGACCATATGCTGGGAAATAAAAGAAGTCTCAATATGTTTCAAAGGATTGCAATCTTATAGATATCTTTTTAATTATAATAGAATTAATGAGAAATCAACAACAAAAACATATTTGGAAAACTCCAAAGTATTTGAAAATTAAACAACATACTTTAGAAAACTCAATGGTCAAAGAAGAAATAACAGGAAAAGCTAGAAAATATTTTGAATTGAATGATAGTGAAGTCATAACATAACAAACTTTGTGGAATTTCAAACAAAATGAGTGCTTAAAGAAAAATTTATAGCTTTACATGTTTGTATTAGAATAGAAGATCTCAAATTAATGATGTAAGCGTCTTCTTTATAAAGGTAAAAAAAGAAGAGCAAATTAATTCCAAAAAAGGTAGAAAGAGAGAAAGAATAGAGTGAAAAATCAATCAATAAATGGACATTGAACAAAATTAACGAAACCAAAAGTTGATTGTTTGAAAATATTAATAAAATTGGAAAACCCCTAGTAAGAAAAAATGCAAACAGGTATCAAAACAAAAATGGTTACATTACTATTGCTCTCACATGAAATTAAAAGGGTAAAAAAGATATGTTATAAAAACAATTTGATGCCAATTAATTCTGACAACACAGATGAAATGGACAAATGTCTTGAAAGACGAAATTAAAAATCCTTCCACAGAGAAACTCCAGGCCCGGGTGGAATCACTGGTAAATTCTATCAAACATTGAAAGGACTAATATTACTCTTAAAGTCTTTCTGCAAATAAGAGAAAAGAGAACACTTTGGAACTCCTTTTAGGAGATTAGCATCACCCTGATACCAAAACCAGACAAAGATAATACCAAAAAAAAAAAAGAAATCTGAAGATTTTTATTCATATCCCAAAACCTTAAAATCAAAACAGTACTTAACAGTTGAATGAATAAACAAATTATGGTATATTTAGAAAATGGGATACTATTCAGCAATAAAAAGAAATTTATTCATGCAACATGATTCTCAAAAACATTATGCTAAGCAAAAGAAATTGAACACAAAAGGACACACTGTGATCCCCTTTATGTGAAGTTCTTTTAAAAGGGCATAACTAATATATTGTGATAGAAATCACATTAATGGTTGCCTGAAGCAGGAGGTGTGTGTGGGGGTGGGGTGGGGGGGTGGAGGGTGTATACGAGAAATTTTACAGGTGCTAGAAATGTTCTTGATTGGGATAGTGTGTACATGGCAAAGCTTATCAAACTGTATACTTAAAATGGAGCATAGATATCTCAATAAAGTTGAGTTTTTAAAAAACTATACCTTTGCATTTTACCGTAGTTATTGCATTTTGGAGGAGCATACATATGGAGGTGAAGTAGTCACTGATAGTCCAGAGTCTGGCACAATACAAGTACATAGTAAATTCTTGATAGTTTACAACAGATTTTCCTTGATGCAGGAGTTCCTCAGCTACAGTATCCAACAGTCTATTTGTGCTCTAGTGACTGCATTCCAAACCTAGAGATGATTTCACCACACCAAGGGAGGAAGACATAAAAAAATGGCTACCATACATAATTCACAAAGTATGGATTCCTCGAGGCATAAAAGATATTGCATTCCTATCCATTAAGTACCTCTCTGAACGAATTTATAAAACATTATTAAAATTATGAACCAAAGGTCAATTTTCCTTTTCACTTTTTAAAATAGTTGTGAGAGCAGCTGACCATGTTGCATGAGCAACAACTATAAAGACTGTGTTCTAATCAAGCAAAATTTACAACATTAATTAGGCACTTGTTTAATGAGATACATAATTGTTATTGTTCTCCATGGTAATTACTCATAAGGCTAAGCTATTCACGTGAATGTCTCTTATTATGAAAGTACACCCTTGGCATTCACAGATTTAACATTGCTGGTTGTAACCATTCATGAGTGAGTTTAAAAAGGTTATGACAGCTAGTAATTTGTAATTTTGTTGAGACACAAATCTGAATCAAGACCTAGGAGGTTTTTGTAATGTGATAATTATTTAGCTATTTAATGAGTTTAGCAACTGTTCAATATTCATCTTTCAATGTGTCTTTATCATTCTCAACCCTTTGAGTTATAAAAAGATAGGGGTATTTAGGAATGCAGTTTTTCTCAAAAGCCTATACATGTTGTCCAGCCGGTGTGGCTCAGTGGTTGAGCATCAACCCATGCACCAGGAGGTCGCCGGTTTGATTCCCGGTCAGGACACATGCCCAGATTGTGGGCCTGATCCCCAGTGAGGGGCATGCAGGAAGCGGCCAATTGATGTTCTCTCTCAGCGATGTTTCTCTCTCTCTTTCCCTTCCTCTCTCTCTAAAATCAATAAAGGAAAAAAAAAATTAAAAAAAAAAAGCCTATACATGTCAAGGGGATGCTGTATTATTAATCAACCTTTTTATAAAATTTACTAGTTTTCCTTATTATTTTCTAGTTAATTCTTTTTTCTCTAGTATCTACAATCAGTCATGATGGACACAGACTGCCACTAGACATTGCACAGGTTAAATGTGTAAAGTCTGTCCATGCGTACCACCCTATAAATCCTTTCCTGTTGACCCCTAAGAGGTCTACAGGGACGTTCCCCCAAACCTCACCTGGTGCTATCACAGAGTAGATGCGCAATGAACCCTTGCTGACATACTATCCAGCACCGGATCTGTACTGACTCCCACTCTCAGTCGGTGGTCCCCACAGAGGTCTCGGGTGCTGGAGCATGCTGGGAAACCCGTGCCAATTGGACTAAAAATCTTGGGGTCTGAATTCCTAACTGCAAGGACCACACCCTTCTCCTATTCCCTGCCCCTTAAGATAGGTGTTGTACAAGATGCTTTGCATGGGCTCATATTCTTATACTATCTCCTTGAGGTAATTTAATTATTGTTCCCATAATAAAGATGAGGAAGCTAAGCCCTAGAGAGATGAAGCAATGATCCCAAATTCATTGAGCTAAGATTCAAATTCATGTTTATGTAATTCCAAAGTCTGTGTCTTAAACCATCACACAAGACTGCCCATCTTGAATATAACCAGTCTCTTCCTAACTAGACTGCAGAAAGGGACTGAAAGGCAAGAAGACGATGAGCACATCAGAGGAGAGAGGGCAGGACTGAGGGGGAAGACTGGCAATGCTCAGTACTTGCTCACTTTGCCATCTGCTCTGAGTCATCTGCATTGGCACTGGTCACACAGAAGCTATGGCCTACGTTACGTCACCTCCTGCTTTGGCTCTAGTCTCGACTAAAGGAAAACAAATGCAAGACTTTTCTTGATAGTCTGAGACTCTCAGGGATTTTTTTTTTTTTTTAATCTGCCCCAGCTTATGGTCATTTGCTATAGAATACTTCAAAAAATTAATATAGAGGGCATTTCCCTACTGTTTTGCTGTTCGTTTATATCCTGCGGTGATATAGTTGGCATCTTACAATGCAAGGTCCAGTCCCCTAATTTGTAATAATTAAAGACTGCAATGAGGCAGTTACATCGCAATTTCAAAGGCAGGCTTAAGCCATAAGATTTATTTATAAATAGAAGAATACTGGATGTTTAATCCCATAAGGAAGCACTGGAATTTTCTCAAGTCACTGAAGAATTGTAACAGCCCAGTTGTTGTTGAAAATGTGCTATCCAAAAGGAAGTCAGTGTTCCTTCTTATCGTTGGTAAATAAATTTCATTACTTCTACAGAATATACATTCCAGATTTTAATTTTTCAAAGTGAAATTGGATATGACACATTTTAATGAAATTTCTTATCTTGGTTTTGGTCTCACTTAATCCTTACATTAAAATACACAAGAAAGTGATACTGCACCTAAATTGTAATATGTATGCAAAGCCAAATATCCAACTAAAGCAGACAGATGATAAAGGTGATGGAAAATTATTTGCAGACAAACTACACACCCACATACAAGGCTAAGATGTCCCCACTCATCAATCCTACCCATTTCCAGGGCACAAATCAAATGGTTATGCACTCAGATGCACCGTTTTCCATAACAAATCAATGCCTGCACATTTTAACATCACACTGCTACGCTGCCCTTGTCACTTCTGCGCTCTTCAAGCGCGTGCCTGCATGCTGCACCAGATTACCCACCCATACCACTTGATCTCAAAATTGCCACAAGTTAAACATTCAATTCAGAGCTGTTAATGTAATTTCATCCAGGTACCCAAACGCCTTCGAAGGTGTTAATTGCCTCTTCTGTATCAGGCAAGTGTTGTATCCCAAGCCAGGAAGCACGGAAATATTATCCATCATACTGCAATATGATGTGTCCTTGTGAAAAGATGTGTCCTGAGAGACCACGTGACAGAAAGCGTGGCATTTCTGGCTTAGTTGTAATGGTCAAAATGTTACACGCTAAAATAAAAACCAACTCTAATTCCTCTCTACAAACCATTATTATGGGCTTTCCCAAACCTCATCTTTAATCCAGCAGCTAAATTTCTTACTTAGCTCATGGTGCTGGAAAAAGAGACTCTGGTAAGAACGTCTGTGTAGTTAATAATTTATACTATTCTTAGCAAAAATGATTTAAAAAGAAACGAAAAAGAACCTCCTAAAATCTTCACTATTTAACCAATTTTAGACTGTGAAAAAACAGATAATATACTAAATGTAGAACACCACTCCCCTTATGTTCCTTCCTATTGAAAAGTGAGATAATACAGGAATCACTTCCTTTACCAAAAATCTACTTTTTCTACGGAGGGTGTAACTAAAAGGTAGAGGATGAAATAAAGAAAAGTCTATATCTGTTTGCTTCATGGTTACTATCCCATAAACCAAATAAGGACACTCTTGGACATATTTAGCTAATAATTACATGTATTTTTCTTTGAGGTCTTAAATTTAATTGAATGTTTTGTTGTTGTTTTTTTTGTTTGTTTGTTTTTTTACCATTTTCCTGAAAGGAAAAAAAAAAGAAAATAATAGGTAACATAAACTATCTCTCCTTCTGAAGGAAGATAATCTAATAACAGAAAAGAAAATGAGACAGAAAGAGAAATCACCCGCTATGGAAAGCTAATATTAACCTTCAGGGACACCAATTTTAGAAATATAAAAGCCAAAGTAGTAGTTTTATTTGAATTCGAGAAGTAATCTAATGTCAGCTTGGCATTTTCCTGCACCCAGGCACTCACCCTTAAACAGCCTGCACAAAGGCACTTAAGGTGGCGTCCAGACTCAGGAGGGAAGCGCAGCCCGAGGCATCAGCGGTCAGAGTGAAGGATCAGTGTGGCTGGAGGAGGAAAGTGAAGCAGAGGACACAAGAGGCTGGAATCCAGACTGGAGATCTGATGGGGATTTTGTTTCTGCTCTCTACTGACCTCTGCAGAGGTAAACTTAAGTCTTCTCTAAATGGACTGGAAATTAATGGTCTGTCCTCTGAAATACCCTCATCATTAATAATACTCTACTAATGGAAATGCAAAAGAACCACGGGCTCTGCTGTCCAGTAATTTGAAATTGTTTCATGCGGTTCTCCTTTCAGTTAAACAACAAAGCAAGGCAGTTTGGATGCAACCTCCTTGAAAACGGGAAGCCTGTCTTAGGCTTTTACTTTTTCTTTCCTATCGCAGTACCCGGGACACCGTAGCATGTAAACGCTGGTGATCTGATCTGCTTTGATGCCCAAATCACTGCAGATCCACAATTTTTATTTGAATCTTTTAGGGACAGATGTATTTTGGAATTCAGAATTTTTCAGATTTTTAGAAAGGCGACAGGAACTTATTCCACATATTTAGTAGGTAACAGATTGCAGAGCTATAATACCCATCACATAGGAAGGACAAGAGTTCAGAGGTTACAACAAGCAGAATGAGCTATGGAGAGGGGAGGCTGTACAGTGTTGGTGAGATGGGAGAACCCATGTGACCACACTGAGGAGGCTGCACTAGGTCTGGTGAGGGCCAATCCCCAAGCGCCAGACCGAGTGTCCAAGTCTCCAGAGCGCCACGTTGAAAGCGGGCTTGACGAATATTCATCTGACCAATGATGATGACGACGAGTGTGGCTAGGTTCTTGGGCTGCAGGAGAATGCAGCACTTTACTACCAATAGTAAGGAACAGAGAAGGGGAAAGGAAAGAGGGCAGAAAACACCAATAGACCTATAGACCTAACTCAAGGCTGCAGATGCTGCAAGAATATCCAAAAGGGAGACTAGGAGGGAAAAAGACTTGTAGGCCACATACTTCATTAAAAGTCTATGGGAAAGAGGTATGTTTGTCCCTGAAAAGGACAACAGTGTGGATAACAGCAGAGAGTATTACTATAGATTGAGTTGAAGCGTGAGAAAGATCACAATCCACCCAGGAAAACAGAACATAGATTTTTCTTAAGTACAATAAAAGGATAAAGGAATATCAGCCCAATTGTAGGAGGGAGTATATTACAGGGGCTGGCTAATCCCGAAGAGAGGACAAAGACCATAAAATCCCTGGTAGTGAGCGAGTAGCTCATGTTACAGACATTGAACCAATTGTGAGGTTGGGGAGGAGTCCAAGGGACAGGGCTGCTGCTATGCACTGAAAAAAATGGGCAAGGCTTTATGGGCTCCAGTTAATGATAAATGCAAATCAGAGTTGAATCGAGAAATTCTAATTGAAAGCATCAAAAGATCCAGAAGAGGCGAAAATTGCCCAAGGCATGAAATTGACAAGAGGCAACAAAATGGGAGGGGTTAAATGTTATCACATGGAGGAAAATGCATATGAAGATGAGAAGCAGCTGGAGGTTCAGAAATAAGCCTCCCTTGTTCTCAGAGATGAAGCATGTTGCCTCAAAGAAGAGTGGCATGCACTTGGACAGACCAGAATGGGTTACACATCAGAGAGTGAGCACCATCTGTGTATGCAAGGAAAAAGCATAATGTTTGCTTTTGATGGTAGCCTGTTTTTTTTGTTGTTTTTTTTTAAATGTTGCATTTCTACGTAAGTTGCTTGGAGGAGGGAAAGAACATACTCAATGGAAGTGTCTTCAAAAGCTGTAAACATTTTCTATTACTTTTCCTCCAAAGAAGCTGAGAGTGCTTCGCTAGAATCTCATTTTTGGTTTAAAAGGATTTGGGGAAACTCAGCAATATAGGTGAACAAAGGTTCTCAGAGAGACTTGTACCGGATTCCTCAGTAAGTCTAGGTGCTAACCGTGTTCACAGAACACACGAGGGCTCCGACCCATGTGCATCGTACTTGGCAGATTAAAGAAACAGACCAACAGGAAAAATCTCCTCCTGATAACAATTTGTGGTGGAGAATTCTTTAACAGACATTATGACACCATTAAGGATGAAGGTTTTACTGCCTATCCTGTTCAATAACTGAATGTAAAGACCCACTTTAATTTTCTTCTTCTAAAATCAATTTTGAATGCTATTATCATCTTATATTTAGTATGGTTTGGGGAAATATAAATTTTTTTAAACTAAGTACATAAGGAAGTTAAGTAATACAAGTTTCTTTTCTGTGACACAGAAGCCAGACTAACTTTGGACCCTTTAAATGTGTACAAGTTTGATGGAAAGGATCTTGTGTTTCCTACCATTCGCATCTAGATCTAAACATGTTTACGACATTTCAAGCTTATGTTCTTTTTTGAATACGGGTTTTAATTTGGCATCATTTAGGCTTTTGCAAAGCGACAAGGACCTCGAAGGACACACGTGTGTGGTGGCGTGCGCGTGTAGCTGGGGTGGGGACCGGCGGTGTGAGGCGCTAGAATGAGAAAGAAAAAGGATCGTGGAAAGAAGCAGCTGCCAAACACACAGGGAAAAATATAAGCACTAAGATTATAGGGCTTAAAATGTACCTGCAGGACTCATAAAGAACAGTCATGAATATGGCAAGTATCCAGAAGGATGTATAACAATACATTCTTTTATTTAAAAATACCATTTTAGCCCTGGCCAGGTGGCTAGGTTGACTGGAGGGTCACTCAGAATACCGAAAGGTTGCGGGTTTAATTCCTGGTCAGGGCACATACCTAGATTGTGGGTTCAACCCTGGTTGGCGTGCGTACAGGAGGCAACCGATCGATATTTCTCTCTAACATTGATGTTTCTCTCTCTCTCGCTTCCCTTTCCTCTTTTTTCTCTAAAATCAATAAGAGCATATCCTCAGGTGAGGACTAAAAATAATAATAAAAAGTACCATTTTAGTTGAATTTGCATTCAGTTCGAAACAAGAAGGCTCAGAATATTTAGATGGTTAATGCCAACCCAAATGCCTGAATGTTACCTTATTTTGTGAAATGTTAAAAAAAAAAAAAAAAAAAAAAAGTCTACCTCAAGTGCTTGGCTACAAATCTGTGCAGCAGACCTTAAACAGGGTCTGCAGTTGGATGACAAAGTGAGTAGTTCTGAAAATATATGCACTTCACATTGTAGCTAAACTTTTTTTTTTTAACTTACTAGGAGATGACATATATATTTCAACTGTTTTTAATTTAAGAGGGTTGTTTTTTTTTTCCTTATGAGGTTCCACCCATATGTGCAGTGGAGTCATATGATATCTCCTTATAAATAGCTTTCAAATGGCAACATGCACTGGTGCATGGAGTCCTGTTCCATGCAGATGCAAAGGCACCTGATGTCTGGGCGAGGATGATGTATTAAATCGCAGCAGCTGAGCATGCTCTGGTACAAGCCCAGAGGCTGTGGGCTAACACAGCTACAAAGGTCTAAGATTGTCCTTAGTAACTGATGACTCCAAAGCAGCAGACTTGCTGAGCCCTTTTCATCTGAGGAATTCTAAAATGTTAGTGCAAGAGGGCCTCAGGGATTATTCAGAAACAAATGCCCTCCTTTTACATACGAGGAAGCAGAGTTCCAGAGAGATCAAGGGACCTCCCCAAGGATTCACTCCTGACAGAGCTGGGACATGAATCTCGATCCACATTTCTTGACTCCCAGGCCAGCGGTCTCTCCAGTATGTGCAATGCAGTGTGGACTCTCGAGCTCGGCTGCCTGGGTTCTAACCCTGGCTCTCACAGCTGGGCAACACTGGTAGTTATTTAATGCTCTGAGCTGCAGTTTGCTCATCTGAAAGCTGAGGATAATACTACCATGTAATCACTCGCAAGGTTGTTATGAGGACTACTTGAGTTAATAATACAAAGCACTTAGGACACAATGCCCTGTATTTAACAAACACTAAATAAATGTAAGCTCCTCTTAGTAAGTGTTACTGTATGTTCTCTCAAATGGCAGGCAACAAGGAAGAGAAGTGCCCGAACCTAGAAGCCCTTTACTAGAAATGACCTTGAGGAATCACTTAACCCCTCAAAGCCTTCATTTCCTCATCTATAGAATAATGAAAACAGTAATTCTTACCTGAGAAGGTGACTGTAAGGATTAAATGAGATAGTTCATGTGAAACGTTTACAACGTGTGTGGCGTATAAATAGTGCTCAATAATTAATAGGTATTATTCACAATACAAGAATTCAGTGAAAGCTTTCACCAACCTACTTGCTCCCTACCCACTACCTTTCACCTGTCTCCATCCCTATGCCCAATAAAGAAGAAAAGAGTAGGGGATTTATTCCTTGACATTAAATAAGAAAAAGAAGAAAAAAGTTTTTAAAAAGAGGATTTAATTTACTAAACAGCCAAATTTATCCACTATAACAGTGGATGACAGCTGACACTTTGGAGACAGGGAAAAGGGGATGCGTGAGCACACTTGCCACTCACCAGCATATCACTTAGGGCCTCAATGTAACGAAGCAGTCATTTTGTTCAATGTAGAACTAGCTAATAAATGAACTAAAAGACATGCCTTCCTCTCATATGCTGTTGGTGGCAGTGTACCTGGATATAAAGTATAAATTTGTTGGCAATAACCATCAATATAAAAATCCACATACCTATTACTTTTCACTTAGAGAATCATCTAATAGGTATGCTGCCATGTGTATAAAAAATTGTTTTTACAATGTAATCACTGCAGCTGACGTAAAACTGTTTCCATAATTCTTAGTGCAAGATTCTTGGTATCTTTCCAGAATCTAGTCATATGTAACTATCACTCAGGATTTTAATGGAGAAGTAATGTCTTCATATTAGACCTTAGAAGATAAGTAAATGGAATAAACAACTTTAACATATGCTATGTTAACCATGCTTACAATACACTAATTTTCTGTGATAGCGCATTTTATTTACCCTTGAGCACAATCTGCTATGGGAAAAAAATGTTTATTCACAATATCATACTGTATTATGCTTGATGTCAAATTTTGATTTTATAACATCAAACATTTGGGGGAGTGATATCACCAAGACGGAGCAGTAGGAAAGCCCATCTCTGTCCTCTCACTAAATGAACAACTAGACAGCTATCCACAAACAAAAACAGCTCAGGAAGAGCTCAGGAGTCCACTTAAGAAACTTTAGCAAAATAGTGGAACAAAACACCTGAGGATAACTGCAGGAAAAGGGAAGGAAGAACAGCTTCATGTTGCCTGCATCATCCCATCCCCCAGGTCAGCACTGTTCAAGAAGAGAGAACTTTCAAGCTAGAAAGTGTTCCCCTTCTGGGAAAGGGAAGGCAGGGTGAATGACCAGCTTCCCCAGCCTTTTGGGACACCACACAAAGCTTCAGTTTCACCTGCCCAGAGACTGGCAAAGCTGAGACGCATAGAGACAGCTAGGAATAAGGAAGAAGAGTAGGGGCTACCAATATCAGCCATGTAGTAAGAGCAACCTCAGTTCCCAGTGATCAGCTCTGCAGAAAACCCCAGAAGCTTTCATTCATCACTGAAGAAACCAGAGCCAACATAGCCATCATGGAACCACTGCAGATTTTACCAGTTTCCACCCCAAGGTATTTGCATTTGTAGACCACCAACCACCTGAGTCCTTTCCCATTGCCTACCCTCCCTGACCCCATTGCAGTCCAGGATCATCTCAACAGCAGTCAGCCCAGGCCTGTGTGGTTGCATGAGTTCAAGACACCCACCTAGACCTCTGTGGCTGACTCTCAACATAACGCATGCACCTGGAGGTAGCCCCTCAAGCTGTGCACTTGCACACCGCCAGCTTACACCCATCACTGGCCTCCACTGCTGCGTATGAGGCTGTCACAGAAGTACATGCTGACAGTCAAGGCCCCACAGGTGCTTGTGGGCCCTGATTCAGCTCTATCTCTAGTCACTGGCCTATACCACTGGACTTACGTATAGGACTTATGGGACACCATCAGATAAACAATCATATATGCATTCCTGGAATCCCAGAAAGAAAAGGGAGGAAGAAAGGGGCAGAAAATCTATTTAAAGAAAAAATGGCAAAGAACTTCCCAAACCTGAGGAGATCTTGACATCCAAGTTCATGAAGGTAATAGGTCACTCCATAATTTCAATTGAAAACAATTTTGTTCTAGTCACATTAAAATAAAACTACCTAAAATCAAACACAAAGGGAGAATTTTAAAAATCAGCAAGAGAAAAATTTTTCTCTCAAACAAGGGAATCTCTATGATGCTATAAGTAGATTCTCAGCAGAGATTTTGCAGGCCAAGAGAGTGGAATGATATATTTAAAGTGCTAGAAGGAAAAAAGCTCTACCCATCAAGAGGATTTTACCCAGAAATCCCCATCACAAATAAAGACAAGATAAAGACTCCAAAATAAATAAAAGCTCAGGAAGCTCATCATCACTAGATCTAACTTACCAGAAATGCTAAAAGGAGTTCTTCAGTCTGAAATGAAGGATGCTAATTAGTAACATGAAACATAGAAATATATAGCAATGATAAAAGTAAAAGTATTGTCAGATTAAGAACATTCTATTACTATAATGTGGTGCGTTGACCACTTAATGCCAATGTAAAGGTTAAATGATAAAAGTATTAAAAATAGTTCAAATACAATAATTTCTTAATGGGTACACAATTTTATAATATAAAAAATATAAAATCATAAGATGAGAAACAAGGCAAGGGTACCCATTGTCACCACTCCTATTCAACAGTGTCTGGAAATCCTAGCCAAAGCTATTAGGCATTCAAAAGACATAAAAGGCATCCAAATTGGAAAGGAAAAAGTAAACTTATCTCTGTTTGCTGATGACATGATCTTGTATATAGATCCTAAAGACTCCATCAAAAAACTGTTACAACAAATAAACTAATTCAGTAAATTCTCAAGATATAAAACTGACATACAAAAAATTAGTTGCATTTCCATACAATAACAATAAACTACCTAAAAAAGAAATAAAAACAATTCCATTTACAATAGCATTAAAAAACAATAAAATACTCAGGAATAAACTTAACCAAGGAAGTGAAAAACCTGGGACCAGGCTATGGGGGGCGGGGGGGGGGGGAGTGGAAACATTGAGCAAAAGAGAAAAAACTCATAGACATGGACAACACTGTGGTAACTGCCAGGGAGGAGGGGATGGGGGAATAAATGGTGATGTTTGGAGATTTGACTTGGTGTGGGAACACACAATACAGTGTACAGATGATGTGTTGTAGAACTGTGCACCAGAAACCTGTATAATTTTGTTAACCAGTATCACCCCAATGAAGTCAATAAAAAGGAAAAAAAAATCTCCTTTTACTTGTTTTGAGTCATGTCACTTTGGCTATCTATTTCTCACACCAGCTCAGGGCATCAAAGAATCAAAATTTCTGAGTTTTGCCTGGTCGGTGTGGCTCAGTGGACTGAGCATTGTCCCATGGACTGAGAGGTCCCTGTTCGACTCCTGGTCAGGGCACATGCCCGGGTTGTGGGCTCAATCCCCAGGAGGGGGAGAGCAGGAGGCAGCTAATCAATGTTTCTTTCTCACATTGATGTTTCCATCTCTCTCTCCCTTCTTCTCACTCTAAAAAATAAATAAAAACATATTTTTAAAAAATTCTGAATTTTGACTGTATGAGTTAAACAAAAAATTTCCAATTAATTAGAATTTTGATCTAAAAGAAAGGTTAAATTTAATGGAAACACAATTAGCTTAAGAAAATAAAAATAACTGTAAAGAAGATGTTTGGATTGATAGGACAATCCTTAGTAGAGTGCTCTCTCTCTCGCTCTCTCTCACACATACACACACATACACACACACACACACACGAATAAAAACAGACCATTTTAACAGAAGTACCGGTATTAGACAAGAGGAAGTTCTGGTCTGTTCGTTTAGCACTTACTATCCTGTACTTTGTTCCAGAAAATAAATTCCATGAGAAATATTAAACTAGAATTTGCTCAGAGGAAGGAGGAAAGATAAACTATATCATATAAGGGATGGTTGAAGACCCTGGAAATGCTCAAGTTGGTTTGAAAAAAATAGTGAGAGCAAGTCAGAGAACTTTAAATGTTTGAAAAGCTATAAAACAGTTCCTGAAGGGTTGCTGTAAGCATTTGAGGTATGTAGGAAAAGCATCTAGATTTAAAAAAAATATGTTCTTAATAATTGTAGCTTAAATGGCTTAAAAGAATTTTAAGAATTTTCGAAATCAGAATCAGGATTAATGAAGTTGAAAGGAGGTTAGATTTCTAATCAAAAATGAAATATGATGCATTGTAAGGCAGTGAAATTGTTCATGCAAGTGTTTTAATTTGACGCTGCATGACTGCCTTGGAATACTGGAGGAAATTCTGCCTTGCTCGAGAGGCTGGGCTATGGGAACTCAAATGGAACTCTCAACTGTAGGGCAACTCAGATTTGCCATATGCTGCCTGGACAACTCTATCCACATTCCTTCTTTTAAAAAAATTAAGTACTGTGGATCATGGACCGTTAGATCATTATGGAAAAAAATACCATCAAGAACAGGATTACGAAGTTGTAGAGAACTTTAAAATTGTAATGGGGATGATGGTGAGAGATTACTCTCTGAAAACAATTTTCATGCTTCTACTTCTAATTACAGGTAGTATTTTTAAACACAAAGACAGAAAACAATAATTAAAATTAACTTAGTACAGCGAAAATAGAAAATAAATTTAAGTATGAATTGCTTTTATATAAACCAAACAAATACAAAAGTGGACTTATAACAGATAAACTAAAGTTATTGTTAATTATTATTAATTATAATATCAAAACTTAATATGGTCAGTCTTTTTTAATTTTAGTCAATCTAATGGGTGTGCAGTGGCATTTTATTGTGGTTTAATTTGTATTTATCTTATGACTAATGATGCTGAGCATCTTATTTGTTTTAGCATATTTTCATATGCTAATTGGCCAACAGCATATCTTCTTTAATGAAAAGTCTATAAAAAAACTTCTGTCC
Organism: Tadarida brasiliensis; assembly: GCA_030848825.1. Lineage (NCBI taxonomy): Eukaryota > Metazoa > Chordata > Mammalia > Chiroptera > Molossidae > Tadarida > Tadarida brasiliensis. Next base: position 71,430,394 of record CM061260.1, read on the forward strand.
ACTTTTTAAAAATTGGGTTGCTGTCTTCCTGTTATTGAGTTGTAAGACTTCTTCATTTATTCTGGATACAATTTCTTTGTCTGATTTATGTGTTGCAAAAATTTTCTACCAGTCTGTTGTTTGCTTTTGTTTTCTTAATAGTGTTTTTCATAGCTCAAACATTTTTAACAGTAAAGTTTAATTGATTATTTTTTACATTTTGTAGTCTGTATTTTTGTGTGCTGGTACAATTAATTGTTTGGTGTGTATGTGTGTGCGCACACAGGCACACATGGTTTCCAGCTTTATGTGCAGTTCGTATCTCAGCAAGAAGTAACCACAGTAAAAATTTTCAACTTTGTAGTTACCCTTTCTTGAATGTATAGCCTGCAATTTCTCAGGTTCTACTTAAAAGTAAAGCTACTATTTTACATCATTTTTCTAAAGGGGTATTTGTGGTTTCCATGGGAACACAGACATCAGTAATAAGGCATTTAAAATGTTTCAAACAAATACATTTACATGGCATTTCTTTTAATAAACAGGATTGATAGCCGAAGTAATTACTGCCTACCAAACATTTGAAATTGAGATTACTACCCTGTGTAAAGTGTCAATGAATTTAAAATAGGAATCGTTAAAAAGTTAAGTATTTCCTTTTAAAGACCTTTAACAATTCTCATTCTTCCAAAGTTACCATGAAATATTCTGTTTGGCAAGTTTTATTTCTCATTTAATAGTCATTGCAGTTAAAGCTAAGGTAAGGGCATCATTCCAAGTGTATTTTAAGCATTAGCACGTATGTGAGCAAACAGTCATAACTGTAAGCCAACCAAAAACAATGTACACTTTTCATTTTAAGAAGAAAATATTTTTCTTCTTTAAAAAAATGTTAAAAAGAAATTAATTTTTGCTTTTTCTAAAGACAATAGTATCTGGAAGTGGCAATAGATCTTGAAATGAAACTCAATGAAAACATGTATGGAGTCAGTTACCTCTAAAATGTGTGATTTCAGTAACTCATAAGCTAACTAAGCAATTGTATAGTTAAATATTACATTCGGAGTCACAGTAAGCTATCTATACAGAACATTGGTTCCCAAGTAACAGCAATGTTATTTTTCACCCTTCCACCTATGTTATTTTCCTAGGGGGAAAAAAGAGGCAAGAGACAACACTAGAAGGGGTCTTAAAATTCAGCTTTACTCCCAGCGCACAAATGCTCCTGGTAACATACAACAGAGGACCACAGTGGAGTCCTTTGAACAAGGCCACTAGGAACTTTGTATTGCTTCTTGAGGGATCAGCCCCATTATCAGAGAGACCTAATTATTGGAAACTTTTTTTTTTTTTACATTGGGTATTCAAATCTGTTCCTATGATCTTCACTTTCTGGTCCTAGCTTGTTTTCTAAAACTATAAAGAAAAATTATACGCTCCAAATCAGTGGAACAATACGAAATCATCATGGAATTTCACTGTGTGGAAAAAAGCAGATAAGTAGCCGTGTCATTATAGAAGGGCTAAAGGAACCCTAGCTGGGCCTCCTGAAAAAGAAGTAGGCCTAAAAGAATTCGTCGTAAGGGAAAATCCTGAATGTGTTACAGGTGTATGTGGTAGTCATCACCACACAAAGGTAAAGAATGAGAGCTATGTCATCTGTGAAAACACCGCCATGATTTTAACAGGCCTAATGATTTCTGATACATATTTGTAAAGTAGCATCAATGATTCAAACTAAAGGACCACTTCAGATACATTTTTCCCTCCAAACAATGGGTTTAATTTATTCCTCAAGAACAAAATACTCTTTAATGGTAATTACATGATTAATTTTTAATTTACATGCCCAAGGAAACACATATGTCACTTTGGGGCTTATTTCTTCTCAGAATCAGATTCCCAAATATCAAGCAATATATTAAAACACTGAGTCAACAGTAGGCTAACTGCTTGCCCAGCATACATTTCTAATTAAGCATAGATCAGTAAGGCAAACAAAGGGAGATCAGTGTACATAAAACTGAGGAGATGAACATCTTGGTTTGAGAATATGTGTCAAAGAATCAACAAAATAAATTTGGAATCCTGCCACAGCCAAACTTAACCAGTGCTGAAAACATGTCTCCGGGGAAAGAGAATGGTGATCTGTGTCTATCATCATCCCAGAAACAGAACATTTGTACTATGGTAGTTTGGTAACTACGGAAACTCATCTGAAGAGTTGCCAAGGCAGATTGGGTGAAAGACTCCCATACTCATATAAGAAAATGAAATAGTTTAGTGGTTCATGGTCAAATGACTAAGGTTAACTCATCCAAGGATAACAAGCCTGTTTTGTTTTATCATACATATATAATTTTTTTTTAATTTCTTAACTTTTAGTAGTTTAAATATTTCTAAACCAATATGCATCTTGAAACTGAGTATTTTTAGGTGATTTCTAACTTGTAGCATTTAAAAAAAGTATGGCCTCTGCTTTATTGTTGAGTTTTTTTAAACTAATAAACTCTTTAGAAACATTTAAATTAGTTCATTCAAACATGCTTTCTTCATATTTAAGAGGTTTCGAACAAAATTTTATTTTAATGAAAATATTCTAATTTCATTTCATTTAAGACATCTGAGTAGATTCTAAAATGATCAAAAGTGTGTTAAGTGTTCAGTAAATGTGTCATTAAATTAACTTTGTTTTAAACAAAGTGATCAATTACCCATTTTCTAGCTCTTCCTAAAAATACCTTATGCTGTTTTCTAGTTCATGAAGTAACAGTTCCTCTGTTACTTCATGAAAGAGAATTAAAGTGAAATATTAAACATATGATATATACATAGCAAATCACAAAATTAGAACCCAGGCTCCCCTCCATCTCTTAAAGTTCTCCAAATAAGATCACTGTCTCGAATTATACTTTGGACACTGACTATCACAGTAACAAGTACTTCCACTATAGTTCACATTGGTACATTTTATTCTAAATTTGCTATTCTTCTAATTAAATGAGCTTAGGGAGATTTTTTTTTTTAGAGGAAGTTAAGATATAGGAGCCATTTAATTATGGGAAGAAAGTACTTTGAATTGAAATGATCAGAAATAGAACAAGAGACAAGAAACTGAAGAAAAGGCACGGGAATAAGAGGACTAGGGAAGTCTCCTAGGGAAACTGCAGTCTCAGAATCGGGGTACAAACACATCCTGACACTAGGGTACAAACATGTGAAATCAGGAACATCCTGGAAATTCTAAACATTAGATTGCTGTATAAATACATAAGGAGGACTTTGTTACTAATCAACAGCCTGAGAGAGTCTCCCCCTAGGATTTTCATGTTAACAGGTGGTAGTAACAGATATTACTAAATGTATCTCTATTAAACCTATTGGAAATCTCTGTGGATCTCTTGCTCTCTGACGGGAGTGAGGTGCTGTGGCAGGCACAGAGGCCTCATGGCCCTGCACACATTCCAACACGAAGGCGGCTGCCTAAGGCAGCTCTTCATTTAGCTCAGCTCAGCTTAACCAAGGACGCCATCCTGAACTGACTCTGAAGGAGTCTGAAAATAAATCACTACAACGCACCAAATGAATGAATGAACACTCTAAGTTTAGACATATGGGTAGTATTTATCTTAAATAATATATCATTTACATATATTCTCAAAAGTCCGTATGTGGCCTTTATAGTTTTTTTTTTAACATGTCAAAAGAACTTCAAAAAACAAACGAACAATAAAAAAAAAACAGAAACAAACAAAACCCAACATCTGCCAGGACCAATATCAAGACTAAGAGCCAAATTTAAAATTAAATTAGATTGATAATATCTGTGTGAAACTATGTACAAATAATGAATAAGCCCAATCTCTGAAAACAATTTAGTTGCTTTGTTCTGAACACTTACAATATCTCAGCTCTCTGTCCAGACTTCTCTGTACTTAAAAAGGAATCACTCCCAATAAAGAAAATCATGAGTGCGCTTAAAGAAAGAAAACTATTAGGTCCTCTAAAATTTGGGAGAAAATTTCATTGTATTTAGCTTACTGTATTTAACTTCAATAGTTCTTTTATTTCTACTTACTCATGAGTCAATCAAGAGTCACCTGCAACTGAGACTTATCCTTCCCTGATGGCAGTCTGAATTTAACACAGGTCTCCAATAAACCACTCAAGATTTAATGTTCTGACTGCATCTCAAGTATGAATAATTTAAATTTAATTATTTAAAAATAAAGGCAAACCCCCCCCCCCAATTTAAGTAAATTAATGGCTAGAGTACTATCTTTCTGCATGAATTCCCAAGTAGCGTTGAGCTATTAAAAACAGTTTTTCATTATATCTGAGCTAATAATGCTTCAGTCTTTAACATGGTTTATTTTGATGGTAATGTTAAGAAATTGAGGTTTGTTTCCAATTATTATGAGTTGACAGTGATAATTCTTTGGAAATGGTAAGATATTATAGATTAGTACTCTGTTATATCATCTTGTTCAAAGACAATGATGGACTGTCTATAAAATTTCCAACCTGTTTAAAATAAATTTACTAAGTGTTATACATTCAGAAGGAGGAGGTGGCACTGCCTGATGTTTTCCCTGTTTCCCCCAAATTCCTGAAATTACCCTCAGCAAGCTTGAGAAACTTATTTATAAATATTTTCACTATAAGTGAATCTCAAAAGCAATTACTGGCAGCTGAGGTGCAGAGCAGTTTATTAAATATCAAGGCTACAGAGGCAGTAGTAGTCATGGTTTCCGTTTCCAAAGAGCTTATAATCAAGAAAATAGAAATATAGGAGAACCACAAATACACACATATAAGTATAAATAGTATATAATTTTTATAATGAATCAGTTCGTATAAAAGTGCTAAGGATTCAAAGCAAAGAAGATGAGATGTTTATAGTGTAGACAGAACCAAGTAGAATTATACTATAAAAAAATCTTGCAAAAAGGTGTGAATTAGAAGTTGTGTCTAGACTACTCAGAAAATCTTAAAAGGCTAACATTTAGTTCTTTATTTTAATCATCTACTTTTTTGGGGATTGAGTACTGGTGATTAGAATAAAGCTAGCTCTTTTAGATCATTTAGTATGCATAAAATAATTCAATCAGTATGAGAAACAGTTCTGAAGGAACTATTGCATAACATACTTTTTTAGGTGGTGTTTTCTGTTTCCTTTCTTAGGATAGTACTAATTCTCCCACTCAGGCAGTTCAGCCACAAGTCAGAAACAGGTAGCAATGAAAATCAAGGTTAGAGGATTTCAAGTCTTGTCTGAAAAAGCCCATAATTAATGCACTGATGCTGCTGGTACCATTAAAAACACTAAAATGCATTACAACTCAGAAGCTTTATTGTCTAAAAATTACCACTACAGCTTCCCAAGACCAGTGTTGGTTTATACGAATACAATAAGTCTAAAATAAACTTGCTTAGAATATTTCTACAATTTCCAGCAAGTCAAAATAACTGAATCTCAATCTTCTTAATTATAACAAGATTGTTAGATCTCATTTGATTCTACTGAAGAAAAAAGTTAACGACATGATTCTAAAATACTTTTGCTTTATGTACTACTTACTTATGTCCTATTAAATTGTTTTATTAAGCATCTTCTCTGTGCTAGTTACTATGGCTGATACAGAGATAATGGCTACTTCAGTGCCATGGGTCACAAAACACTATTAGAGGGGTCAGGTCTTTCTAATTCCACATTTCTCAGGTGAGATGAGAATTACTTATAGTTATATGTCTCCTCAGGATACAGAAACTGAAGGAACTCTACTAACCAAGTTAAACTACTGTCTTTGAATTCACTCAGCTTCCTTATTAGTGATAAAATTTTACACAGGAAAAATAAAATGATGTATCATAAAATTATATTAACTGTGTTAATAGCAACTAACAAAAATAAGTATTAATTCCCTTGTTCCAGAAAGGATGATATTACAATGTCATCATATAAAGTGGACTTCATCAAAATTAAGAACTTCTATCCTTCAAAAATCACTATTAAAAGAATGACAAGCAAGTCCAGCACCAAGACGTCGCCGGTTCGATTCCTGGTCAGGACACATGCCCAGGTTGTGGGCCCAATCCCCAGTGGGGGGCATGCAGGAGGTGGCCAGTCGATGTTCTCTCTTATCAATGTTTCTCTCTCTCTCTCTCTCTAAAATCGATAAAGGAAAAAATAAAATAAAAACTTATTAAAAAAAGAAAAGAACGACAAGCAAGAGAATGGGGAAATATTTCCAAATCACATATCTAACAAAGGACTTGTATCCTAAATGTTTTATTCTGCTAGGGCTGCTATAACAAATTACCATGGAATGGGTGACTTGAAGAACAAATTCATTTCTCACAGTTCTGGAGGCTAGGAGATCCAAGCCTGTTATTTATATAAGATTTTCATTCTTGGTTTCTGTCTTCTTGTTTCTTTCCAAGGAAGAGAGCAGAGGGAAAAATAAGCTCCCTCCTGTCTCTTCTTATGAGAGCACTAATCCCACCCTGAGGGCTTCACCCTCATGACCCAATTATGTCCCAAAGGCTCCTTCTCCAAATACCATCACATTAGGGATTAGGGTTTCAAAATATAATTTGGAGGGGGGGGAGGGACACAAACATGCAATCCACAACACAAAATATATAAAAACTTTCAAAACTCAACAATAAAAAATAAGCAAATATTTGGACAGAAACTTCACCAAAGAAGAGAAATGAATGACAAATCAGCAAATGAACAAAATGTTCCACATAGTAGTAACTACGAAAAACATTTTATTTTTCATTTTTATTTTTAATATATTTTTCTTTATTGATTTTAGAGAGAGAGGAAGGAGGAGGGAGAGAGAGAGGGAAACATCGATGACAGAGAACGTCGACTGGCTGCCTCCTGCATGCCCCCACTGGGGATTGGGCCCACAATCTGGGCATGTGCCCTGACCGGGAATTGAACCGGCAACCTCTTGGTGCATGGGTCGATGCTCAACCAGTAAGCCACACTAGCCGTGCTTAATTTGTATTTTTAAAATGTTTTTCTTGTCCGGCCGGTGTGGCTCAGTGGCTGAGCGTTGACTCGTGCACCAAGAGGTCACCAATTCGATTCCCAGTCAGGACACATGCCCAGATTGTGGGCCAATCCCCAGTGGGGGCATGCAGGAGGCAGCCAGTCGATGTTCTCTCTCATCGATGTTTCTCTCTCTCTCTCTCTCCCTCCTTCTTCCTCTCTCTCCCTCTCCCTTCCTCTCTCTCTAAAAAAATCAATAAAGAAAAAAAAATTAAATAAAAATACAAATTAAAATCATAATAAAATACAAACACCCATCTATTAGAGTGTCTAAGGAGTCTGATCATAGAAGGGGGTGGTTAGAGTACGAAGCTACTGGTGGGAACAAAATGGAAAACACTTAGGATGACACTTTGGCATTTTCTTAAAAATTTACAGTTTTTTCCCTCCATTTTAATATAATATTTTATTCAAGGACTATACATACTGAAAAGTATGTATGTGACTATACATACAAAAAATTATACTTTTTAAGCTACATTTACCATATGACCCAGCCATTTCATACCTAGGTGTTTACCCAAGAGAAATGAAAGCATGTGTTCACACCAAGACTTACATATATAGCAGCAGTGTTTGTAATAGCCCCAAACTGGAAACTATGCAAATGTCCATCAACTCATGAATGTATTTAAAAATGCAGTATATCTATAAGGTATACTATCTAGAAGAAATCACTACTGATCAACACAACATGAAGGAATCCCCAAATCATTATGTGGCAAGGCCAAAAGAGAGAACATACTATAAGATTCTATTACATAAAAGTCAAGAACATGCAAACTAATACATGTAGACAGACAGCAGATCAGTGTTTGCTTCCCTAGGGATGTGGAAGGGGAGCAAGGAATGTTACAAAGGGGTGCAATGAAACCAATGAATATAATGAATGAAAATAATGAATATGTGTATTATCTTGATTATGCTGATGTTTCCTGGGTCTGTTTATACATATGCATGTATCTATGTATGTGCTTATCAATAATATGTAAAATGTACCAAACTCACATTTTAAATATATACAATTTGTTGTATTCCAACTATACTTCAATAAAATTCTTTAAAAAAAAAGATGTCATCATAGGCATTTGTCTATTTGTCACTAAATATGTAAGGTCCATAAAGACACATAATAACTTTTTTATTTGTTATTCCCAGTACTGGAACATATTAAGTATTCAAGAAATGTTTGATAAATGAATGACAGGGAGGAAAACAAAACAGAACTATGAATCAAAAAATATATATTCTATACATTTTAATTTCATTTCAAGCACTACTAAGCTTATAATAAAAGTATCAATAATTTCCAAAAGAAATAGATGCTGAATTTACATGAGTCAAAGTAGTATTAGTTTTATTTTTCTACTAAAGTAATTTCACTGCTTGGTTTCTCTAATATTTTTACTGAGAATTACTAACTTCTTTATTAATTTAACAATAATAATAACAGCAAAAAATACAGAATTCACTATGTATCAGACACTAGTCTAATGATATAACATATAGTAATTTATTAATCTCAATAAAATCTTATAGACTTATTTTCTCATTTATAAGATTGGTTAGTCAGAGCTTTTAGTAAAAACAGCAATCCTTTATACTTCAAATGTTGCATTTACATTTCATTTAAATATATTATTTCAGTATTATTAGTTTATAAATTTCATCCAAGCTTTCTTGCTTACAAAAATTTTCCCCTCCTCCGACCAGAACAAAGCCCCACAATTCTTTGATTACTTACTTGTTGATGGCCACTGCCTGTTAACTGGAGGCAATATGCAAGATAAAACTTTTTTGTTACTCAATGCCAGAAATACTCAGTCCTCATTTACTGGAAGAATCCACTCAGTCATATAGTTTCCTCTAATTTGGAAGAAAAATGTCAACTCTTCTATCATCTTCCTTCCTCCCTTCCTTCTCCCAGACCCCACAACCCATAACGACAGGTAGTTTCTGGAAACATGTTAAAATATTCAGATCTTGGGAGAAAACCAGACCATGGATGATAACACAAGAAGCTTAACTAAAAATATTACTGGCAAATGGCAGTGATGTGTTGGAAACATGAACGTTGAGAAAAATAATGGGAATTATAAAACTACAGAGAAATAGGATGATAGGTTCAGGAAAGCCTTAATGAAATATGGCATGATAAGTAACTGAAATGAAGATACCCAGAGAGCATATCTCTAACTCTAGAACCTGATAACAAGTAGGAACATCATGTGCTTCTAAACCACATAGTTTGATAATGTTTGAGTTCTAGTTATAACACAGTTTTCCATTTTTTATATTTCTATTGTATGAATCAATGGGAATATATGATTCACCTTACTAAAATACACTTTCTGTACCAAGGAGAAATGTAGATACCATTCATGCTAGAATTAAAACAAAAAAGTTTCATATTTACTTATAAAATATTCAAATGGCCGTAATTTTGTCCAATAAATAAGCACACACAAAATGACAGACTGCGGGGGAAAAAATGGCCTTGTACACTTGAAAAGAGGCTGAAACTCACTAGTAATGAAGTTGTAAATTTATAATAATATAGGTACATACTATTTTTTCCCTAAAAGATTACCAATAACCAAGCAAAATACATATGCCATTGGTGAGTATTTGGAGAAATAGACACTTTCAAGCATTAGTCAAAGGAGGGAAAATGGTACAGTATTTACAGAGGACAATTTGACAATATTCATCAAAAGTATAAATTCATTTACTATTGATGTAGCAAGATCAAGTTTAAAAATTTACCCTGCAGACTATACTTGCACAGATACAAAATACCACATATACAAAGCTATTCACTGCAGCATTACTGGTTTATGAAAATATTTTGACATTGCAAACTCTGTAGTGCATACACATTAGTAGCCTATGCAGACACAAGAAAAAGTGAGAACACTCTGTATCCCAATAAAGATCTCCAGTATATCTTAGGAGGAAATGTCAACATATGTAACAGTGTAAATGCTACCTTTGTATAAGATAAAATGTGTGTGTTTTCTTGTCCATGCTTAAATAGACCATATTAAGACCAAAAATAAATTTATAAAAGTGGTTTTCTATAGAGGTGGTGGGGGTAGGGTAAATATGAATGGAAATGGGAATGATATGTTAGAAAAGACTCATTTATATTGTTTTGAATGTATTACCTACTCAAAATAAAATATTTAGAAACACTCTTCCTCCGTTAACACTCTGGCATGAACATTTACAAAAATGTACTAAAGAATGTGATATCCGATAGTGAATTATTGGGTGGAAAATCATAATTTTTCCAGACAGTGAATTCTGCTTAAGTACTGCCGTAACCAGTCTGACTGATTAAACATTCCAGTCCAGTAATTCAGGTTCTCAACAGATCTGTATTTTCCTGCTAAAAGGCCACTGACAAAGGGGAGAAAAAGCACTATAGAAAAATCAGAAACTACAGAAAAATATAAAGAAAACATAATTTTCACTAAAAAGTGTAATACAAAGATAATCAATGCTAACATTTTGGAATGTTTCTATAGAGTCCCTGGTTCCATGTTCTTTTTCATACACAATATATTGATATTTGATACATGATAATAGATATACGGACATTAAATATACTGAAACACAGTATCTGGGACAGGAATATTCTAGAATAAACATTGTAGAAATATTCACAGATCATAGACTAAAGAGAATATAAAGAGGGGCTTAATTCTTTCTTTCACTTAGTCATTCAAAATTTTTATTAGATGCCTGCAATGTGCCAAGAAGCACTGCTTACGGTCTACAGCAGATGTCCTTAAATTCTTGGCCTCAGGATCACTTTATACTTTTAAATTTTGAGGACTCAAAGCAATTTTGTTTATAGGGTAATTGCTACCTACATTTATCATTAAACATTAACATTAAGAAAAATTTAAAGTAGTATTAACTTTATTTAATGAGTAATAGACCCATAGTATATTAACATAAATAGGATCTTTGGAATGAAAAAATAACGTTTTCTGAAACACAGGTTAGTGAGAAGAATGGCCTTTTATTATTACTTTCTTTTTTATATTTCCAAATCATTTTAATATCTGAGCAAAACAAGAAAGCTTGATTTTCATATCTGCTATAGCATTCAATTTCTTGCAAAATGTGGTTTGGTTGAAATCTATGAAGAAAAAATGGTCTCACACAGATATATAGCTGGAAAACAAAGGAGTATTTCAACAGTATTTTCAGATATTTGGGAAGATCCTCCTTAATACTATACCAAAATTCAACAAGTGGTAGTTTCTTAAGGTTAGTTGCTATCTGAAAACGTATCAATAAACTTTTCATACTCTGTTACTTGAAAATCCTTACATCTATCTTGTACTTTGAATGGATAGTTTACCCATGCGTGATTTTGTAATAGCATGGATTGATCATTTGGAAATTATTGGTACACTAAGTTATACATATCTTTAAAATGTTGGTACTTTTCATTATTTAATATTAAAAACTTATATTCATTAATTTCTCCACCAATGTCAATCTCATGTTGGCAGATACAAGTTTTACAAAAATTATAATTTTTACTTAGAATCCAAATTTTTTCACTGGCAACAAATACTGTCTGTTGTTTGCCTTGAGTGATAGGTTTACTTCATTGATTTTTGAGAAAAATGTTCAAGCCTGAATAACCATAGATTTTTAGTCATTCTTTTCAGTAAAACTGCTGTAAAAGATTTACATTTACATCTAGATTCTTCCATATTAGAAACTAAACTGTATTCCCTAGATATTTTTTCCTGAAAATGTCCCTTGGATCATTTTAGTTGGTTTGGGAATTATTTTTTTCACATCTGAGTATAAAACTCATCCAATACAAAGCTAAAAAAAAAAAAAAAAAAAAAAGCATTATCCAGTGTTGTTCAAATTTTAATACAAAAAAATTTATATTGGTGTTCAGTATTTCATGCTGGATTTGAAGCTCAATAAAATAAAGCCCCCTACAACTGTCAGCATTTAACATTCTGCTAGAGGTTCTAATCATTGCAAAAAAATAAAAAATAAAACAAAGAAAGCACAATAATAAGGAATAAAAAAGATCACTTGTTATTGTAGCAAGTGAATGCCTGAAACCACGGGTAGTACTGTACCCCACATATGCTATATTTTTTCCTATACATGCATACCTATGATACAGTTTAATTTACAAATTAGGCGTAGTAAGATATTAACAACAATAACTAATAATAAATTTGAATTCTAATAATATATTGTAATGTGAATAGCTTTGGGGCCATTATTAAGTAAAATAAGAGTTAGCTGAACACAAGCACAGTGATACCACGTAGATACACTGGACAAAGGCATAATTCACGTCCCAGGTGGGGTGAAGCAGGGTGGTGCGAGATTTCATCATGCTACTCAGAACAACACACAATTTAAAACTTATCAACTGTTTATTTCTGGAATTAAATATTTTTGGGCTGTGCTTACCATGGGTAACAGAAACCATAGAAAGCAAAACCATGCATAAAGGGGGACCACTGTACTATTTATATCTGAGCAAAACAAGAAAGCTTGATTTTCATATCTGCTATAGCATTCAATTTCTTGCAAAATGTGGTTTGGTTGAAATCTATGAAGAAAAAATGGTCTCACACAGATATATAGCTGGAAAACAAAGGAGTATTTCAATAGTATTTTCAGATATTTGGGAAGATCCTCCTTAATACTATACCAAAATTCAACAAGTGGTAGTTTCTTAAGGTTAGTTGCTATCTGAAAACGTATCAATAAACTTACAGGAATATAAATTGATACAGCTAGTTTGGCCAGCAATACGGTACCTACTTAAATGTAAAAAAAAAAAAAAAAAAAAAAAAATCACAATAATTCTATTTCTTTGCATATACTTTATGAACACATGTGTATTATAAAGTATATAAAAGTACCCTTAAAGCAACAATTATAATTATAGAAAAAAATTGGAAATAACCAAGGGAAATACTTAGGTAATTTGTGGTATGTCAACATGATGGAACACTATTTCGGCCATTAAAATGAATGCAGGGACAGCAACATTTCTCAATCTTGAATGTGCATTAAAATTTACCTGGTGAGCTAGGTAAAATACGCACTGCCTCCAACCCAGAGATTCAGAAAACCTGAAATTGTGTTAAAAAATCTTCATTTTTAATAACCCAAAGGATTTTGATAAAGGTGGCAACATTGGTCACTTTGAAAAAGACTGGTCTGTAACAGAGGGGGAAAAAACAATTTCTAGAACAATATGTATCCTATGACCACATTTATGTTTTTAAAAGAATATTTGTAGATTTAAATATGAACGATGTACGCATGAAAGTAAATGTGTAGTAAAAGTCTGAGATCACAATGGTGATCTCTCAGGAAGGGAATCATCTATTTGGGGATGGAGAAATAAAAGAGGACTTTCACAGTTTATAAATTTCTGTAGTATTTGATTTTTTTGGTACCAAGAATATTCTTATGTATTAAATACATAGTGTTAAGAAAATAAAACATAATAAAAATATAAAATACATTCTAATGTCATGAGTTAATATCTGTTTCCTAAATGAAATCTCACTTTTGTAGGATTATCCTCTAAGAACCTGACAAGCTGGTGATATTTCTTAATTACTTTTTGACTACATGCAAGTCATTCCTTTTTATTTCCCTCACAGTTATGCGTGCCTCCATGCATTATCTCAGCAGTACAGTAATAGTTCCCACTCAAGGAAATTGCCTCTTCACAATACCTCATTCTCCTGACTAACGTATATTTAGAAGGAATATTCTCAGGGATGAGTTTTGGCACTAGTACCACAAAAGCAATGGTTAAGCAGGGTAGACAAATGTGGGTGTCGAGAAACTGTTTCCTGCTGTTTCATGGCAGAAAGAACACTGATGGATAGAACAAGTGAGTCATGGTGACATTTGGGAGCATGGCCTAGCTTACTAGGTCACTAGGCCTGGCTGTGAGGGCTAAAGGCTAATGACTTCAAGTAGGAGTTACTTTGAAGTTGACATGTTATCTAGTGAAGTGGAACATTAGAAGACATTTATTATTACAACATACTATCATGGCATGAAACTAATTAGATAGTAATTATACACTTACATATAGATTTCTTGGTATCCAGAAAACAGTTCTATATAACTTACATTTGATATCACAACATTAATTAAAACACAGACATATAATTAACATATGACATTATAATGCATGAATCATAAATTGTCTTACTAGTAGATAATGAGTTTAGCTTAAATTATTCTTAAAAGTTTTATAGAATTAAGAGTTATTTCATCTCCAACTCAAGTTCTGACTTTCCTAAGCAAAATAAAAGCAACTAGCTTACCATTAGCAATATTTTATAGAATCAGTTTTACAGCCAGAAGATGAAAACAAACAATTTTGCTTTTCACCTGCTTAATTTTATAGATGAGGACAAAGTCACGATATTACTACATGGTCTCTGATTCCCAAAGCCCAATGTTGTTCTCCATTGCAGGTGCTCGCCCATCCATTTTCTTTCTAAAATTCCCATTACTTTTCCACAGAACTCTTCATTTCCACCCAGATTTATGCTTTTGATTATCCAGTTTACTACAAGTGAAATTACTCTAATCAACAACTGAGTAATTTTATCACACGCTTCAAAAACTCCTACCTCCAAAATCAATCCATCCAAAAAGACTTCTCTGACTTCAAGGTACTAAAAATTGCAGTTTGTACCACAGCCAACCCAAATGTTTCAAGAAAAATCTTCCTTTTGTCTTTATTTAGCAGTGCCTACATACATAGCAATCATATTTTCTTAACTAAAACCCAGAATACATGATCCGAGCCAAATAATTTTTTCCCAATTCATAAGCTTTTATAAATATTTAATTTGAAAATATTAAGTAACAGTAAGTTATACAACCAATTGATTTTAGAGATAAGAATAAAAATATATGCAATTAAAATTGCCCTACAAAATTACTAACATTCTAAAAACATTCCCAAAACTGAATCTAGAAATCCTCTGGTTAATTGCTAGATTTGTGGAGAGAGGAAGACAGCTATCCTTTTGTAGCAGTTAGCAGCTCTCGTTAAAAATTGTATTGAGTCCGGCTGGTATGGCTCAGTGGTTGAGCGTCGACCCATGCACCAAGAGGTCGCCGGTTCGATTCCTGGTCAGGGCACATGCCCAGGTTGTGGGCCTGATCCACAGTGAGGGGCATGCAGGAGGCGGCCAATCGATGTTCTCTCTCATCGATGTTTCTATCTCTCTCTCCTTCTCCCTTCCTCTCTCTCTAAAATCAATAAAGGAAAAAAAATTTAAAAAAGAACAAGAAAAAATTGCATTGACATTACACCTATTTGTTAAGTTCATTTATTTGCCAAAAGAAATGTGAGGGTACACTCTTTATGTGAAAACAAGAGGTCAGAGAAGACGGCAAGTCTTCACTCCAAGACACCCAACTTGTGTAAGATGACAAAGCTGGTGCCCATGGTCAATGAGTGCACCTGCTAGGGAATGCTCTTCCCTGCCCCATGCTTGGGCAGGACACTGAGTAAAAGGTCAACAAAGAAATAGAAACTGAAAATATCTTAACAAATATATATATTCCTTTGGAGTTTTTCTAACAAATTAAATTAATTAACTGGTGGGCAAATGATTTCTCTTGATTCAAGTTGAAGATACAGGGTACATTTTAAGAATAAACTATTATAGCCCTGGCTGGTTTGGCTCAGCGGTTAGAGCGTCGGCCTGCAGTCCAGAGAGACCCGGGTTCGGTTCCCGCTAAGGGCATGTACCTCGGTTGCAGTTTGTCCCCGGCCCTGGTTGGTCGTGCGGGTGGCAGCCACTCGATGTGTCCCTTTCACGTCGATGTTTCTCTCTCTCTCTCCCTCCCACTCTATCTGAACAAAAAATGAAAAAATGTCCTCGGGTGAGGATAAAAAAAAAAAAAAAGAATAAACTATTATAGAACATTCCCACAGGTAATAAAACCCCAATACAGGGTTAGAGCCCCAATAGGTTACATGGGTGATAGAGGAAAAACAAAATAAAAAACAAAAATAACTAAAGCTCAGAATAAAAGTATTCAAATATTCTGATGGTTTAAACTTTCCCAAGTAGAGCATATTAATCTAGGGATAGAACTTGAGCTAGAAGTGCTAAATCAATACTTTCACATGAATTACTGTAAATTGATTCTAAAAGAAAAATTTTAAGTTATCATAAATATAATAGGGGGTGCAATATTCATACCCAGGCTTTCAAATTGGAATATAAACCTGTTGTTGCTAAATAAATAAAAGTTAAAATTCAGACCTTGAATATATTGAAAAAGAAACAAAATACATACTCCAAGGAGAAAAAGCTCTTTATCATACATACCCTCCCAAAGTCATTCAATTTTTTAACCTTATTATATAAAAATGCATATTTTATAATGAATCTCTGTCAATAAAACTGCATTAACAATGTCTTCAGCTACAGTTTTAGTAAAAATTTGTACTCTTAATACAGTTTTGATTTATCTTAGCTACAGTGGTCATTATTTTTCTTACCAATTGTAGACAAATTTGATCACCTAAGTGTTTCAGAGAAATGATTACATATTACTATGCAATATTTAATATATCATGACTAATAATATTTTGAAACAAATGATATACATTGCTTAGGACTTTTTATTTTATTTCATTTTATTTCATTTTATTTGAAGTGTACTCATGAACATTTACCTGATACAGAAGGTCTTTTTGAGGCAAAGGGGGGGATCGTTCTTCATACACAGGAGGCGGTTTATGTGTAGGTGGAAGGTCAATCCTGCATTAAAAAGGTTAAAAAAATGTGACTGCCACATTTAGCAAAAATAAAAAAGAGAAGGGGAAAAACAATCAAGAGTCTTTTAATTTTTGAGGATATTTCCTCATACTAACATTTATATATTAGTGTACATCACATATTTAATTTAGCTCTTATATTTCTACTACTCTATCATAGATGGAAAATAAACTAGTTTTAAAGGTTCCAATGCTTAAGACAATCTAATAGATGTATTTTTAAAGAAGCAACTCAAATACAAGCATTTTTCAAATTATTACTAAGCAAGTAATATAGTACATGACCAATTTACTTATGCTTGCACATTTTTGTATCTAGTCGTGCCTACCGACACTTTAAAGACAGTAAAATGTGTGTAATGGAAGGCACTTTCCTCTAAAGTGTCATAAAAATGACTTAAAAGACTATACCTTAAAATGATAATAAAAAAGTTTAGATTGTATTTGGAAATGCTTCCAAAACTAATTTTCAAAACTAATTTTCAAAAGCATGTGGCCACTCTTAGCATAGTCACCACGCAAATTAATATTTTCAATCTACAGACCATTACATATCTTGCAACCTGAAATAAACAAAGGGACCATTACAACCGTAGGGAGTGCTTTTTTTTTTTTTTTTTTTTTTGCCAAAATGACCTAATCTATTAAAAAAAAAAAAAAGCACCAATAATATGCATTCTAAACACTATTAAATTATAACAGAAATGAATATATCTTGTAGTTCTCTGCATTTTAGAAAATAATTTTTATATATTCTCATACTCTTGAAGATCACAGGTAAGTAATATTCAGTACTCATGATTAATACATCAAGTAAAAATGTTACCTATATTAAAGGATAAAGAGAATGAAATCTATAGAGGCCAAAGTAATTACAAATTCTCTGTGGTCTAATAAACTTCTCAATGAGGGCATAAAATAGTATTTTAAATGAACAGAATTCAAACAATAAACAAAATGGTTACATGGATTTACTAGTTTAGTAGTAAATTATGTTTTTGTAATTATAGAAAATCCCGATAATTTGGGAACTAAGATGAAATTAACCACATGCTAGTCACTCTTGAAATATTAAAGAATTTGACTTACAGATATTGCACTGAAAGAGTACAGTCCTTTTATTTCAATTAATTACTTCTTTTCATCTAATAAAAATCTCAGCAACTTTATAGCTCCAAGGTGCCATTGGTCATTTAGGTGAGAAAACTGAGGCTCATGGAGATCATGTGACTTGTTCGTGGTCATGCCACTAATTTGATCATAATAAAGCTGAGACTAATTCCCAGGCGTCTTCAATGCAGAAAGATCAGTGCTATAACTGTGCCAGACTACAGACACATACAAAGCATTTACAAAAACAGAAGAAATACATTCTCCGAGAGCCAGCCTCATGTCCTAATATAAAAACTGTAATAACTACACAAGAAATAATGCCATTTGTATAGAACTTCAGAGTCCATAAACAACATTATCTGATTCTGCTCTCATCATAACCATATGAGGTAAGTAGGACAAGCATAATTCACATTTCACAGATGAAGCAACAAAGCTGCTGCTGGAGTTACATAAATTGGGACATTAGTCTTTTGATTCTACAGCAAAGTGCAACTTCTGCTTTATAATTCTGTCTCAATGATTAGGCCCGAAACAGTTTTCTCTGTAAATAAAAAAGATGCCCATTTTATGGTTCACCAAAACCAAAATTCTTTAAGGATAAAAACTTTTTATCTTTAAAAATTTTTTTTTCTTTATTGATTTTAGAGAGAGAAGAAGGGAGAGGGAGAGAGAATAGAAACACTGATGAGAGAGAACATCGACTGGCTGCCTCCTGCATGCCCCTCACTGGGGATTGGGCCCACAACCTGGGCATGTGCCCTGATCGGGAATCGAACAGGCGACCTCTTGGTGCATGGGTCGATGCTCAACCACTGAGCCACACCGGCCATGTAAGGATAAAAAATTTAAAATTTGATGTATTTAATAACTCTTGTCAGTTGAAAGTTAAGTCATATCTATACATAAGACAGGCATATACATCTGAGGAAGGAATTAAACTTCTAAGATATTTTTATATCTGTCTTTCAACTACTTCATTAAGACCTACATTTTTATTCAGAAGGCAGGACAACATAGAGTTTATCACATTACCATTTGAAAAAGTGTCCAGCGTAGTGTAGGTAAAAAAGATGTCTAATGTATTTGCCCCAGCAGCACCTTGACAGTTTATTTACCAAGATGTAATTTGAGACGTTCTGATGAAACCAGGGTCATCACACAAAGATCTGAGTACCTTTACTTTTATCCCTGTCACTTTACATACGAGTAGCTACAAAGATAGACATAAAGACTGTCACATACTGAATATTCATCGTTGAACACAGGCAAAAAAAAGTTACCTACACTTTGTCAAGATAGGATGGTCTCTTTTTCCGAGGAGTCAGCAGCACAGTCACAAAGACAGCAATGATGAGAAGGGCAAGGACAGCTCCAATGACAGCTCCAGCTATGGCTATGGAAGAGGTCTGCTTAATTGGAACATCTGTAAGGTAACAAGAATGAGGCTTTTCAAACAATTGGATAAAGTTCTTGAATTTGCGTATCCCAACGTCTACAGTGTGCAAGGACTATGTGATTGAAGTATGTCATCCAACAGCAAGCTTAGAGGAACCCAAACTTGATTCACTGATTTTGTAGCATTATACTAACACCCTTCTTGCTTTTAAGATGTCACCTTAGCACTCCAGCTTTGCTTTTCTCAAGCTATGAAAAAAAAACAAGTGAATCTGTTCTCTATGGGCAAAGAATATCTGGAGGAGAAAAGAAGATAGAGAAAAGGATAAAAATTTTAAGTTCTGACTCAAAAAAGGTGATAAAACAAACAAACAAAAAAGCAGTATTCTTTAATAGAGTTAACCAACAATATAGATATTTACCATTCTTATTCTATTTAACATAAAATATATTCTAGTAAAGAAACCAAAAACTGAAAGGGGCAAAACAACAACAAAAATCACAGGCTTACTTAAAATAGTCAAAAAGTCACATGGTAAAACTTAAAAGTTTTTAAAATAGAAGTATACTATTATAATTTCTCTTGATTCACTTAAGATAGTGTCTCTATTAGAAAATTAATTGAAAATTCATCCCTATCTCCTGGCTGTAGATATACTGTATCATTTCTGAATACCAATTTCTATTTCCCAGCCTTCATCACAAACTTTTAAAGATTTTTAAAACATAGTATTTAGGGGTTAGAATTTCACATAATTCTTAAAAATTAAGTCACCCTATTTTATTAACTTCCAAATTAAAAAATTACGAAAATTATTATAACTATGTAATTTAAAAATAAGTATTATGAATATGATAAACCATCCTTAATGAATAGTATTTTGACAATTTTAGCCACATAAAATCTAGTAACTAAATTTCGTTACAAAGTACCTTCAATATATACATTTTATCTCTCTAACCAATAAGATATTTAAAACATTCTATAAATGAAGACTAAAGTTCTGAAGTTAAATATTCGGCCCAAAGTCATTCAGTCAATGAGTAGTAAAGAACACGGAATAAAATAAAGCTAGGTTGGGGTAGGATCGAAGCCTCCATCCTTAAGCCTTTATCGGGAGAGAATAGTTTTTTTTACATCTAATGCAGATGCTCTTCCTGGGTCCCCTATTTGGCAATGAAGAGCTCTTAGTTTTCAAACTGACATTCACATTTATTCTTAAATAACTGCAGTTACTGTTGGGATCCAAATGTGGCAAATTTAAATGGAATTAAAACACTCAGTTTTGAAATACGTGTCACCTACTTATCATCACAGTAATTCATATAAATATTTAGAAATATTTTCCAACTTTTTAAATTAAAATGAGTCATGTGGTGCTTCAGATTCCTAAAAATAATGCTTTCCAATTATAAAAACTTCTTTAGCAAACTAAAAAAAAAAAAAATCCTGGGTTTATTAACGGGTCATTTTATTATTAACTTCATTATACACTAAAAATCTTATACCAGTGAGTGCCAAGTAACCCATTTCAATAACGTTTCAAACCCTGAATAGAATCTAAGAATAGTAAGTATACAATTATTTTATTTTTTAATATTTTTTTCTTTATTGATTTAAGAGAGAGGAAGGGAGGATAGAAACATCAATGAGAGAGAACATCAATTGGCTGCCTCCTGCACGCCCCCCACTGGGGATCGGGCCCACAACCTGGGCATGTGCCCTGACCGGGAATCGAACCGGCGACCTCTTGGTGCTTGGGTTGTCACTCAACCAGTGAGCCACATCGACCGGGCAAGTATACAATTATTTTAAACAATATAACCGGCTCAATCATTCAGGATGTTACCCGCATTTGCTACTACCTGCCTGGTTTATCTTCCTTTTGTTGCTCATTTCTCTACTACCTATTATCTCCATTTGAGTATGTGCTAGATGAGAGAAATATTTGACACCTAAGCCAGTCAAATATTACTCTGTTCTTGTAAATGTGAGAGATTTGGGATAACTTAAGGGTAATCTTCTATTCTATACTTTCATTTTCCCCACCAGGAAATTATAGGTATTTAGTCTTTAAAAGTAGGCCAACTGAAACCTATTAAGGTTACATGATCAAGCTTATTTGACCAACGCCGTATGCTTTGGCATTGGCACAAATAAAAAATCTCAATGTGTCATATATGCTTGTTACCTATTCCACACTAGTTATTCTAAAGGATCCCCTTTAATGAAAATTTTTCTTTTGCTAAGGGATAAAGCAGCCCTATGATTTTTGTCCAAGTGTACAGAATTTAAATGAGTATTGTTTTGATAATAATGGCAAATACTATATTTATAGTAATACTTCTGAAATTATTTTTCTAAAACTCATGTTATTCTTTTAATATGATTAGTCCAAATTAAGATTCTCAATGTACAGATTATAAATTCATCAAACCTCACACCTTCTCCAAGAAAGTCTTTCATTCAGTCTTAGCCATAATATTAAACTTGGTAGTGCATTGTCAGTACTAAAACTTAATCAGACTTTTTATCCTCACCCGAGGACATTTTTGCATTTATCTTCAGATAGAGCGGGAGGGAGAGAGGGAGGAAGAGAGAGAGAGAGAGAAACATCTATGTGTGAGAGACACATCGATTGGTTGCCACCCACACAATCTCAACCAGGGCCAGGGACAAACTGCAACCAAGGTACGTGCCCTTAGCGGGAACCGAACCCGGGACTCTCTGGTACGCAGGCTGATGCTCTAACCACTGAGCAAAACCGGCCAGGGCTAGACTTTTAATATCCTAGAGTAATTTCTGACTCAAATATATACTATTTTTAATATCCCGAAGTAATTCTAAAGTCTAAATAGATACAATTTTCTAAACATTTAAATTATGGTTTATTTACCCAATTCTGTCCAATGAGCCTTCTATTTTCTAGCTTTTGGATTCCTTAACTGAAAGTTGACAGTGTGTATACTATGACACTTCCTTCTATTTTAATTTGGGCATATTTATTTCACCTGCTTCCATTCTCTCTTTATTCCTATTTATCCTCTCTTGTTTGCACACCTCTTTTGAGTATCATGGCAGGCCAGAAAGTACTGAACTGAGCAATTGGAATAAAAGTTATCTCTTTACCAATTAGATAATCTACTCTATATAGTTAAATTGATTGTTCAATACATATATGGAGTATATTTCATATTTCCATTTTTGATTTTCTACTAATTGAGAAAAAAGAATATATTTAGGGCTACTAACAGATGATGAACACTGGTATGAAATGTAAAGGAAAAGCTGAAATTTCTTGCATTGAAGTAAAAGAATTTTGGTGAAAATTTAGAATTTAGTCCCAGCACTGCCTCCCCCACATCCCTGACCACATAACCTATATAGACTCCATTATTTCAACAAAAATGACTACATTGAGAAAAAAATTAAGAAAACGTATAAAAATGTGGTCTTTGAAAACATTAAGTAAATGACATGAAGTAATATTACCATCACCCAAGGAGCTGATCTACTAAATCTGAGTCTGTGCTTACAAGCAGCCAGAAAACAGAAGGACGGGGTGTTAAAATATTTAGCATTAAGGGACTGGCGCATGTTACCTCTTAAAGCAACAGCTTCCTGTCATCACAGCAGCTATATCAACCCACATACATTGGAAACTCAATCTCAAAAACAGAAAAATAGCATTCCCCAATACAACAGAAGTATACTGCTCACAATTAAAGATATCATGCATATGTCTTATGAGGAAAAGCTTCGAAAATCAGTTATAAGTCACACTGAAAAAAATATTAGAAATACTTTCATTATTTTTTGAAAAATATATTCATTATAGGTAATACACTTAAGTTTGTCTTTATTACAAATAAAAGATATGTGAAAGCTATTCACACACATACTCACCTTATTCACATCTGAAACTGAGACATGACAATATCTTTAAGAATTAAATACCATTCTATACAATAAAATATTTGTTTACAGCAATTTGCTAAAACCATTTAAAAGTCCCCACTCAAACTTACAATCAAATACCCAGCCCTAACAATTAAGTGAAACATTTAAGTTTTGCTCCTTTTTTCCCTCGATTCCCTTCACCAAAACTTGTGATACCATCATGATTCACAAACCGTACAAACTTATCTTGCCACCTTTTATTTGCTCCCATAATACATACCACTGCATTGTCATTTTTTCCTGCATAAATAACCCCATTTTTTTTTCATTAACCTCTTTTAATACTTATCTTTTCAATATGACATCTAAGTCTTTATATCCATTCAAATATTTCTTACTACTTTTTAATAAAGGTCCTCAATTTGGGTCAGGTCAGGCTCCTCAGCCACTAATTCAACAAATTACCTATAGTAATCTGTGTCAGGTCTCATGCTAAGTGCTAAGAATGCAAGGATGAGTGTTATATAGTTCCTGTCCTCACAATAGGGAGCAAAATCCCCAAAGCGACGACACAGAATCCATTAATATATTTTCCAATGAAGTATAGAAAGAGATGATCACTTATCTAAAAAATAAATAAAAAAGAGGAGAGAGGGCATTTGATAAAAATAAATGATGTACTAGTATGTACGATAGGCACTGGTAGTTCCGATTGGTCCATGTGTCAGGTGTTCACGAGTCACACAGGGATTCATAATACCTTATGTGAAGTGTGGAGTGGGAAAGTTCCAGAATGAAATCAAGTAGACTGTTATACCCTTACTTGGCTGTTCCCCCTTAGCACAGTCAGCATCGTGTGACCAATTGTGACGTATGAGAACTCAGCTGAATGAACTAACCTATGTAGAGTTAACAGAAATGTAAAGGAGGAATGACACGGGTGACCTGTGTGACAAGTGACCATCTGAATCATGGACCAAGTGAGGGTATCAATGCTAATCTATGTTATATATTAATAAGCATTTATTCCTAGTGAATATCATTTCTCCAAAGAACTGGCAGAATGAAGATAACCCAATAACAGAGGCACAAACAACAAAAATCAAAAACTGTCAACGCAAATGTTACTCTTAATACACAAAGTTTATCAGTTACATTATGAAGTAAAACCATGGCAATCTAATCAGATGTAATGAGTCAACCAAAAAAAATATCAAATACATTAGGAGACCAAACAAAATTTTACATTCACTCTCAATAAACCTCACACTAAACCCATACTATGCTGAAATCTTAACTAATGTGAGGGGTGAGTTTATTGTGATTAGCAAGACATTGAAAAACCAAACATTTTGAACATGAAGACAAGCTCTAAATAGTAGTTTGCAATGAAACTGTTGGGGTCCCCAACAATATACTCCCATTCATTTGAATCTACTTGTTTTTGAAAGGTAGCATTTTAGCTATCATACCTGAAAACCAAGTATCAAAATATATTGAACCTGAATTCACATCTTTGAATCACTGAATCAAAAAGTATAAAATCAAGCTTAAAAAAACAAATGAAGCACATTCAATCATGCAGGGTTATTTTTAAACATTATTTTTTACAACAATTAAAATGTGTTAGTGAGAAAAAAAGTTATCTTTAATATAAAGAACACAGTCTCCCCAAATATTTCTGCTTTAGTGAAACAATTATTTTAAAAATTTTCCATCAGATGTTAAAACTTCCATTTAAAAGAAATTTTTTTTTCTTCATTGATTTTTAGAGAGAGAGGAAGGGAGAGGAAGAGACAGACAGAAACACTGATGAGAGAGAACATCGATTGGCCGCCTCCTGCATGTCACCCACTGGGGACTGGGCCCACAACGTGGGCATGTGCCCTGGCCGGGAATTGAACCAGCAACCTCTTGGTGCATGGGTCAATGCTCAACCACTGAGCCACATCGGCTGGGCAAAACTTACATTTTTGAGTATTTTTATAGTGCATAGAGCAAACGTCTATGGTAGCACATATATAATTCATAAACTTATACATATTAGGAGTACATAATAATTTGTAACCAATAGGGACAGAAAAGAGTATTGAAAACCACTGATCTAGAGAAGATGGATTAAAAACTAAAATAAAATGTGTCTGGCTAGTGTGGCTCAGTGGTTGAGTGTCAACCCATGCACCAAGAGGTCACCAGCTCGATTCCCGGTCAGGACACATGCCCAGGTTGTGGGCCTGATCCCTGGTGGGGGGCATGCAGGAGGCAGCCAATTGATGTTCTTTCATCGATGTTTCTATCTCTCTCTCCCTCTCACATCCTCTCTCTCTAAAATCAATAAAGGAAAATAAATAAAATAAAATAAAATAAAATGTGAAGTTATGCTTAGGTAGATAAAAGTTCACATAAAAGAATATGGCAGCAGTTATTAATTCTAAAGGGGAAAGGAGTTCCATAAAGCTATAGTTTGAACTGGACCTTACATATGGACTGGTTTCCCAGGGAGGAAAGGGAATTCCAGGTAAAGGGAGCAGCATGGACATAAGTTCTCAGACATCAAAGCACATTGTATAGTGAAAGAAGTTAACAAACCTGGACATTAAGTAGATTCCTTGTTAGTAGATCTAATAGCAGAAAAAAAGCAGGTATTATATGCCTATCATATGGAAGATCATACCACCGTTTAAGAAAATCTTGCCTCCCCAATTAAACCTTAATCATATCAAGGCTCTAGATCTCACTGTCAATTATCCAGAAAATACAGAGGTGCAATTAGCACGATCCAAACTAGGAAACTACAGGACAAATAAATTGCAAGAAAAAAATGAGGGAGTAGGGCGACTGGCATTCGAACACATAGATTCAAAGACATTATACCTAATGACAATGTATTGATCACATGTGCATACTAATTAAAACTGAAAAAGTATGTGATTAGAAATTTGAACGCTCACTGGATACTTGATATAAATTTGCTGGCGTAATAATGAATCTTTAGTTACTTCTTCCTAATGTTCTTTATTTTTTAGAGCTACATGCTGATACATTTACAGATGAGATAATGGCAGAAGGGACTATGTAAGTAGGAGTCTGAATGAAACAAGACTAACCATGATTTGGTAGTAATTGAAGCAGGTGGTACACGGAGGTTCACTTCATTATTCTATCCTACTTTTGTATAATTCTCCATAATAAATTTTTTTTAAAAAAGAGGAGGTCAAGGACTCTACATCATTACCTTTAACTGTTAAATCAAACCATCCCTTCAGGATTGGTTTCCCATGAGATAATTTTCATAACTGAAACTGTGAAATTAGGTATCATATCTATATAGAAATACTCTGCATATAAGTGTGAATTAATCTCATTTTGATAATTATTTGTATTCTAAAGTTATTCTATTGAAGTCACTTTCACTATGCTTCATCCATAGCACCCAGCCAGAAAAAACAGCAGCTATTAACAAAAGGCAAGTAAAATAAGACATCTCAAAATTAAATCAAGTTTTATCCATCTAAATTGAAATAAACATAACTATGCCAAAGGTTCAAGAAAAGGCCCTGGCCAGAGTGGCTCAGTTGGTTGGGCATCCTGTGCAACGAAGGGTTGCTGGTTCAATCCCGTCAGGGCACATGCCCAGTTGTGGGCTCCATCGCTGGTAGGGCGCAGGAGGCAATCAGCCTATCAGTGTTCCACTCCCACATCAATGCTTCCCTTTCCTTCTCTCCCTTCCTCTCTAAAAATCAATAACAATATTAAAAAAGAGAAAAAGAACCCCCAAGGGTTTATACAGTAAAAGTTTTTGTAAACTATGGTTTCAAGCTCATCATGGAAATTTATCACTACTCAATAGTAAAAAAAAAAGTACAGCTTACTAGAACAAAGTATTTTTAAACATTGTATACTGTGTATACTATTCTAAAGGTTCTTTCATGCATGAATTTTTATTGGTATAATAAGAGGGAAACCAAACTTAATCCAGTCAAAATGTTGTTGAAATTAAAAACTGCTGCTTGCTCTAAAATAACTTAAAAGTTTAGAAAAAATAATTATAATTTTATAAGTGAGACAGAAAATAGGGAGGTGATAACAATTATCAACAACAGTATTTAAAACCAAAGTAGCTCACAAGCGGTAAGTAAAAAACACTAAATGCCAACTTTAAAATATCTTATTAAATATGTTAATTCTAAATTGAAAGTCAATGTATAAAATTTGACTTATGCAAAGTCACAGCAAAAACATTTAAAAATTGCTAGAGAGACAAGATAATTAGTGATGGAAAACGTATTCATGATGTATACATATGAGATAGGAATTAAATGATTAATTAAAAACAAAGTTTAAAATGGCAAACATTTCAACTTAGACGCTCCCTAAACTTTAACTGTGTCCTTAACCTGACAGTCTTATTTGGAAAGAGAATAATAATTTGATTTCTAAATCCCACAAAACATCATTAAAGAAAAACTAGGTTACACACACGCCAGCAAATACCATAATAAGGACAAAGAAGGTAATACAGAGCCATAGGCTTGTTACAGAAATATGCTTCTAAAGAATTAAAAAAAACAAAAAAACTTTAATTTGTTGTATGGCTATTGGGGCTAACACCTGATAAGTAACTTGGGGGAAAAAAAAATACTGGTACTGATTAAAATTCAATCCAAACCCAATATACGAAAATTTCAGAAAGAAGCTGTTTATAGATGATACATTTCTAATTAATAAGCAAACAGAAAAAATAATTTGATCTATAAATCATTCCTATCTTAGAATTTAAAATTCAATAGGGGTTCTTCCTTTCTTCTATTTTACATTAATTACTTCTACATATAACAATGTCTTACTTGTTCATATACTTTGTTTTAGCAGTATTTACTAAAAGCAAAATCAAACTCAAATCAGATGTTTTCACATATAAAATGGCTACATTTTTCTCAATTTTTGCACTTATACATTGTATTTCCTACAGTCCCTATGTTAAACATTTAGCCAATGGTATCTTTATAAAACTTTTCACTATATGGCTGTTAGAAGCAATTTAGAGTAAGTAGAACTTACTACTGAAAAACCTTAATGGTTTCTTCAATGTTAGACTTATCAAATAGAAACCTTTTAGGCACATGGTAAAATACTAAATCTTTACATTACAAAACACTTCTTAAACATCACTTTTAAAGCTAACTCCTAGCCTAATGAAGTTTCTATGTATTTTAATTAAGAATGACAGGAAAAATGAGTTACATTAATCTCCATTGCATTTTAGAAATAGTTTAACTAATGTGAAAGAAAAACCTAAATACAAAAACGAAAAACCAATTCAAAGAACATTATAGAAATAAGTATAAACATGGCCAAAATACTCTTTCAACTTTTCTGAGTAGGATTTGCATATATATCTTAGCTGTGAGCATCACTGATATTCAAAAATTAATTTAACACAAATGTTTATTTCCTACAACTATTCATGTTTATAAACAAGTCTCTGTACAGTAAACATACACAAAACTCTAATAAACAGTGCAGTGCTTCAGAAAGTCTTAAGCACTAGTATCAGATTCTTAAAAATTTGAAATCTTTTAGTTTGCCAAATAGTTTAGATTAAGGATATAGAAATATATCAAATATTCACTTGCAGTTTTCCATGCATCTTCTTCAGCCAAAAACAAAAGAAACAAAACATCCCTAACTGCACGATGGCCACAGTATAAAGGAAATTAATAATCACTAAGTAGATTATTTTTATTTCTGAAATATAGTTCTTGAAATACATTTCTAATTCCCTTCAGATTATATTCAAGTTGAGACTAATACAGTATTGGAAATATGAGTGCTCATATTCATATAGCATTGCGAATTATTGTTCTAAAGATGAAATTTGCTTTAAAAAAGCCACAAATTTACATCATCCATGGTAAGAAAATTTAGATCCATCTTTCTTGTGGCCATATCATTGCCAATACTTATATTTTTGGACACTTTTGCATTTATCTTCAGATAGAGCGGGAGGGAGAGAGGGGGGAAGAGAGAAAAACATCGATGTGAGAGAGATACATCGACTGGTCGCCACCCACAGGACCCCAACCGGGGGTGGGGACAAACTGCAACCAAGGTACTTGCCCTTAGCGGGAACCAAACCTGGGACTCTCTGGTCGGAGGGCTGACTCTCTGGTCCACGGGCTGATGCTCTAACCACTGTGCCAAACCAGCCAGGGCTTTATTGATTTTTTTTTTAAGTCACTTCAATCACAGAGTACGTCAAGAAACTTTTTCTTCCAAAGATAGTTAATATTTGTGTATCAGTGGTTAATTATATTTAAAATCAAATATTTTTTAACAAGATACCATTGAACTGGATTGTATCCTTAATTCATATTACAGCCTTATACTAAGTGTTTGGGAAAATAAAATAAGTTTCTAATTTTCAGAAAATACTGATAGTTAAAATAAAGGAAACTAGGTTATAATCATTTAGAATAAAGCCCTACTTGTAAAGGTCTACGAACATGTTACAGCTTTGTCTTATAAATCATTTTTTTAGATTTAACAAGGATCAGAAAGGGGGGGGGAATGTTGAAGGTAAAAGAAAAAAGTACCTACTTTGCTTTTTTATTAACAAAATAATTTATTTAATTTATGATTCTCCTACTTACTTCCATTTCAATTCCCTGGCAAACACCTAAGGCAATTCTATACAGTCCTTTTTTAAATGAATCATCAACAGGAAAAAAAACATATCCTTTGGGTTTCAAAATAGTTGTCATTATTACAATTTTATAGGACTCCAGAGTAGAAGCAATTTAATTACCTCAAAAAGAAAATCCACATTTGAAGATTTATATAACATCGTTTTTTCAAGATACATTTCTGGAAAAAATATACGTAATGAATTATGTAACAAAAACAAAACAAAAAACCTCATGATGTTTCCAGTTTTAATTGGAAAAACAAAAATCTTGAAACATATACATACATTTAGGAGGATAAAGGGGATGGTTTGACAATATCTATCAGCATTAGGGATTGGTTTTATAATTCAGATTTTTCTTGTTAAATCTCAAGTTCCCAAGTTTATCTAAATTTTTTTTTGTATATTTACCCGTTTGAAAAATATCAATATTAAGTGACTAAAACAAAATGGTCTAGATAATTATTTGTATAGATTCTTGGCTGAAACATCTCATTTCTAAAATTGGCATTCCAATGCTAGTTTGCCCATGTTTACCCATATACTAAAATGTCCTCTCTGCACTATACTTAACTGAGTACCGTATTTTCATTATTATTCTTATATTTAGGACATAAAGCATCAAAACAAAACTACCACTTACTGTACCAAAATCCATGTTCACATGACTACATAAGAAGTGACCTCCAGAGATGAAAAATATTGTAATAATTATGATGTTTAAAAGGCATGTTTTTACTACTCTTGCATGTATTCTGGCCAAAAATATTGAGCAGCTAATTATGCTCTTCCACACATGGTCACTGAGTTTACTACCACAGTTTTAGTGCAAAGAAATATATTTGAAAAGCCACTCTACAGTAATTATGGCAAGGCTCATTAAAATGCAGAGGTAAAGATTCCATTTGTAGAGAAACTTAGAAAATAATGTTTGAAAAGGAAAGGTGTTTCATTAGACTGAATATTTTTTGTATACTAAAAATATATATAAACATTTCTTGAATTAGTCAATTTTCATGTAGTATCATTTAGTGGTGATAAAGTTTGAGAGGTATGTTTAACAAACATTATAATTGAGATTATAGTCTTAAGGTAAACATTTAATACACAATGCCAAGATAGTTTCCTTTTTTTTTTTTAATTTTTGTACCAAAAAAGTCATACATTTAATGTTGACATTTCTTCTTACCTGTGTGCCTCAGATCAATAAAGTACTCTGCATTAAAATTTAAATCTTGAGACAGTAGTACAGCATTGAAAAAAATTGTAAAGCAGCTCAGATACATTGAACCCAGATTTTACATTTTCATCTGTCAAATCAGAATATAAAAAGTAAGCTTGAAAATCAAGGTGTAAAAGCTTATTCTTCCTCAAGAAAAAGTATGAACAATCTGAAAATGATCAACTAGTATGAATGAAACATTGTACATAGTTAAGTCACATTTAGTGGTTGCTAAACATACCACTCCCTCCTGGAAATTACGGAACCATCTACATGTGAAACTAAGTCATCTTCATTTTCGTCATAATGTTCATCATTGACGAACTTCATTCCCATTTTTAGATCTTCGTAATAATCCATTGGTCTTTCAAATCTACTGAGATTTTCTACATTGTTCCACTGGGTTTTTTCAGGCTCTTCTAAATAGTCTTTCCGTATTAGATTGTTCACTGGATTTTTGTTTTCTTTTTTTACACTGTCTGGGTAAGAATCAAGCTCATCTTGTTGAAGGACATCTATTTGAGATTCTTTTTGCATATCTGATGGTGGAATGTAGTTCTTGGCAAAATAATCTCCACGAAACGTCCGTCTTCTCCTATAGCAGAATATTCCAGCCAAAACACTTACAAGTATTACGAAGAGAGCCCCACCCACTACACTAGCAATGATTGTGCCAATTGTGTCATCCTTAATTGTTGCCAAAGTTGACAATGGGAAGGGCAATTTTTTAACTTCTTTTGTTAAATCTTCGATGTCAGCAGTTGAGGGATGCCACTGAACTGTAGGCTGAAGGGTGGTAGTAGTAGGAGGATCTAATGGAAACAGTAAAGATAGACAAGACACAGAAAAGCAAAGAATGTCAATGCAGGCTGATTCAGCAGCAAGTTGAAAAGACAGCACAGTTAATGAATATATATTCATAGTAACAATAGTTTTTCATTCTTAATTTAAGATTAGAATGTAATGGTACTTCTATATATTTTTTAAAATGACAAAACTGACATTTAGTCAATTATCAATGAAGTAAAAGGAGTAAAAAATTATGTACAGTGTAAATCCTGAATTATTCTATTCCATGTTTAAGCATGATATTGTACTCAAAGAAATTGTTGTTTTGTTTTTGTTTTTTTAAATAAAGAGCATTACTTAAGTGTCCTATATACAGCTGGCTAAAGAATTATCGTACCAAAAATTAAATCAAATAAGTCAAATGTAAAAGTTTTTAGCCAGTAGCACAAGGAAATAAAAAAAAAAGAATGAAAAAAATTAAAGTAGGTTTTTTAATATCCATTTTACCTAATGTAGTTTATTTTTGTAAGATCTGAACTTATTTATAAAAGAATGAAAAACTATAGAATCTTGTTAAGTGGTCACAGAATAAGCTGTTGGTTTAATAATTCTCTCAAAAATATTTTCCTCAAATAAAGAGAACTCTTCCATTTTAAGAAAGGACATATATAGTAATACCATTATTTAGTAATTAAAAAAATAAAAAGTATATTTTAACTGTGTTAGCCAAATGGGCTATTATCAAATGAGGCTAAGAGACAAAGTAAAAACATGTAAACTATAAATTGTTATAAAAATGTCATCGTTGTATCTATATCCCATGGGTAAAATATCTGAACACTTAGGAAATTGAGAGATTTCAACCATATCTGCAAAATTTAATGTCACATTGTTTTAGCATTGAGTCTCAAAAAAAAGTAGCTAATATTTTAGAGAGAACATTCTAATAATACTTAAATATTAGATGCAAATGATCCTGTGTATTGCCATTAGAATACAGAGAAAATAGCCATTAATATTAAAAAGCAACTAAACATAAACAGTAAAAATTAAAGATTGGTTAATTATCAATTAGGTGGTATCTGTAGGTCATGTTACATAAAACTCTAGAGTTTGAAGAAAGAATGAGATAAAAAAATCTTGAATTTCTTCATTGATAAAAATAAATGACCCAAATGGTAATCTCCTATAATTAATTTTTAAATGAGTGGTACTGATAGAGCTTTTAAAAAATGATTTGTTAGAAAAATACTAAATCTACATGGGATAAGTTATTCTAAAATTACAAGCTAAAGAAAAATACTTACTGAAACAGGTTTCATCACGGAATGCCATATGTATAGAATGTGGTAAAAATTTAGCAAGTATAGTATAAAATTTAATAAGTACAGTTTAACTAATTTCCTATGAGTGTAAACCAATATAA
This sequence comes from Tadarida brasiliensis, assembly GCA_030848825.1. NCBI lineage: Eukaryota > Metazoa > Chordata > Mammalia > Chiroptera > Molossidae > Tadarida > Tadarida brasiliensis. The sequence continues at coordinate 71,463,814 of CM061260.1, forward strand.
CAGGCAATCCTGTCAAGTACCTTGAAGTGAATAATAGTTATCATATTATATGTAAGTGAATCAAGGAAGAGTTTTAATTTGTGAGAACATATTCACTAGCTGAACAAATTTAATCTTAAAAAAAGAAACAATTGTGGAATTGTAGGATCTTTTCTAGTATTAAAGTAGTAAAGCCTCATATAATCCAACTTCACAGAACCAGGCTATTAAAGAAATAAACTAAAAATTAGTAATTTGCAAGACAAGTCATGTATTTTCTGAGGAGGGAGGACTAATGGAAAAGTCAAGTTTTAAGTATTAAATGTCATCTTTACAATGATTCCCAAAGAAACTGTATTACAATAAACTGGTACCAGCATGTTTAAATAAAAGTACAAATCACCTAAGTAATTATTTTTAATTCATACATTTTTATGTACATAAAAATTTTAAAGTTTTTGATAGCTCTTAATGAAATGTATTTTTCTCATGACAGTGCATATACCTGAGCTCATACCAAGTATAAGATATATAACAACATGTTTGCCAAGTGTCCTGAAAACAACAATCTCTGCCATATACTATGTCTACTTGAATGTTCTTTATGTGAACAAAGATAGGTATTTGTCTAAATCAGAATTATCAAAATAAAGCTTTCAGAAAAGCTAACTAGAAACAAACAACAGTACCCCCCAAAAATACCTATTTAAAAATCTTATTTAATTTTGTCAGTGGTTCTAGAAATTTTTCAGCATCCCCTCCCTCAACTAGTGTTAAAAATAGCACAGCCTATTAATATGACTACATGAAAGTGGGACTAATAATACTTGATTATTTTGTATTTTTAAGCAATGGACATATGATAATGCATGAGACATTTATTCATATTTTCTAATTCTTGCCCTCCTCCAAGATAATTACAGTGAAAGTCACAATTCATGTAAGGAGGCAGAAAGACTAGCATTTTGTAATCACCAATAGGTACTTATTTATCATGATTTAAAATCCTTCCCAAGAGCATCTCTTATTTTTTCCGTCAGAATTTTTTTTATATTCTTTGCTGAACATGTGATAAATGAGTATATAACAAATGCAATGAACTATATATAGACTGAGTTCTCCATACCTAAATAAAGAACTTCTTAAGTTTCTTTTTCAAATTAATGAGTTCTGCCAAACAGGAAAACATATAGTCCAATAAGGCCCCTGTTGCTATGAAGTATATTTTAGCATAATTACTGTGTTAAAAAAATTAAATTAATTGATTTTTCTTTTAGACTTTATTTGAATTCTTTGAGTAAACAATATCTGTGAATTTTAAAGTTTAAAGATTGCTAAGAATGTGTGGATTCTTAAGTCTGATAATATGTCTGGATCCTAAAATCAGTATGATTAGAAATTCGAGATTTGCATAGAAATGTACTTTGAGTTTTAGACATGGGAGAACTTATGTGATATATACAAATTGCTTCTCTATTCTCAAAGAGAAGTAAAAGGTATCAGGGGGAAAAAATACACACCAAAAGCAACTAGTAAAACACATACTGGACAAGAGAGCCATTGTATTCCCATGAGTAAGAACTGAAGTCTAATACTACAGTCTTGAATCAATCACCTCTTGTCCAAAATCTTATGCTTACCAATGTGGGAAATGTATAACAAAATTATGAACAATTTCTCTCAAACAGAGACGCTAACTCTACTCTGTTCTGAGTAGAACTTTTAGTCTCCGTCATAAGGTATTTCTTTTACAAATATTTTAAATAATCATTTCTGAAAATTATAAACATCAACTTTAATACTGCGGTAAAAATTTTTTCCAATGAAAAAGATTAACTTTTTGATCATTTACTCTCTGTGAATTATAACCTTTTATTCTACTAGGCTTTATTAGTCATTTTGGAAAGGCAGTATTTTATCTAGCTCTTAGAGGATTTAAATAAACAGCATAGTGGACTGTATTAAACACACTGGATAAAAAAATAAAGCCCAATTCTTGATGAGTACTTGAAGAAAACCATCCTATATAATGCTACCTTTTTCTTAAGTCCTTTGTGGCAATTAACTGATCTTTTATATTTATTGAAAATGAAATGATTTCCCCTTTTAGAAGACTTGGTAGAGAATGATGAAAAAATGTGTGAAGTTCATTACCAGTTTCTTTGTCAAAAAATAAAAAAAAAGAGTTGCCCGGTCCCGTGTGGCTCGGTGGATGAGCAATGACCCATGCACCAACAGGTGGCCAGTTTGGTTCCCAGTCAGGTTGTGGGCCACATTCCACATGCCCAGGTTGTGGGCCAAATCCCCACTGAGGGGCAAGCAGGAGGCGGCCAATCGATGTTCTCTCTCATCGATGTTTCTCTCTCTCTCTCCCTCTCTTTCTAAAATCAATAAAGAAAAAACAAAAGAGTTAAATAAAATCAGATTCTGGATTTTTAATTCTTTCCTGATTACTTTCTTCTCAAATTTATTCATTCATGCAACAAAAGTTGACTGAACATCTACTATGTGTTAATAAACATTGCAGATGAGGGGGATGTAGTAGTGATTAAAGCAGACAAAAATCCTGCCCTCTTAGGATTTATGTCCTAGTTGGGGTAAAAAGAGACAAGCATATAAATAAAATATGTAGTATGTCACATGGCAATAAGTATGGTAAAGAAAAATAAGGCAGAGAAGGAATAGAGAAACAGAGAGGTGAGGAGAGAGAGGTTTCAATTTTAAATACAATTGTGAACGTGGTATTTTATAAAGACTTAAAGGAAGTGAGAAAAAAAGCTATGAGGATACCTGAAGAGCATTCAAGGCCGTGCAAACAGCAACGTGCAAAGATTCTGAGGCAGAAATGTGCCTGTTGTTTTCAAAGAACAGCAAGGAGGCCAGTGTGCCTGAAGCCAAGTGAGCAAATAAGAAATGAGGCCAAAGAGATAATCTAGGACCAGAACATGTACAGAGTCTTATAAGTCACTGGACAGATTTTGTTTTCATTGTGGGTAAATGGGAAAGTCCATGAATGGTTTAAAAGAGAGGCATGGCATGATATGACATGCCTTTTTAAAAAATCATTCTGGCTGCTCACCTGATGACAGGTTGAAGTAGAAAGATTAAATAAATGGCTGTTCTGATAGTTAAGTAAGAGTTGCTGATGGCTTGGACCAGAATATTTGAAGTAGAAGTGGAGAATTGGTAAGGTTCTGTGTATAACATAATGGGAGAGCTGACAATGATTTGGTGATGGATTGAGAAGGGTACAAAAAAAAAAATCAAAATCAAAGATAAGTATAAAGGATTATATCCTCAGACAAAGTAATGACATAGCTACCAAAAAATGAAAAGAGAAAGACTAACAGAGGAAGAGATTTGGTGGCAAGGGGCAGGAGAAAGATGAGGACCTCAGTTTTGAATGTTTAGTTGTAAATGCCTATTTATACTTCTACATAGGGTTAATAATCAATAGGCAGCTGGACACACAAGTCAGGAGTTCTGGGAAGTGGACCCAGAATGCCAAAAGATATGAATTTCGGATATCATCAATGTAATCAGTATATAAAAAAATGCCCAAATTGAGATTTACTTTATAAATGATTACATAATCATAACACATTGAGTCTAAGATTTACAAGTAAGATTTCACACCAAATTTTGTACAACAGAAACAAAAAGCAAGCAGTCCTTAAATGAGTACATTTTAAATGTTCATTTCCTGTGGCTTTAAGATACTTTTGTTCTTTAATAAAAAAAACCTCAAAGGGAAGAAAGGGAGACTAGTATACTAACATTTAATGTTATTAAGATTTCCACCAAAGCAGTGCTGCTGGAAGAAAGGGACAGTTAGGGATGTACATAGCTCTAAGCTTCTTGTGAGATTCATGCAAAAAAAATTTGAGTCTCTATCATAATATGCCAGACATTAACTAAGTGGTAAATGAAGTGAACACAAATTGTTTAAATGTGAGGATAAATAAGTAAATGAATTGATTATGAATTGTGTAAGTAACATGGGGAACTTTTCTTAGATTGCGTGATCATACAAGGACTGAGAATATAACATAAAAGCAAGCTTAAAGTTTCTCTAAAATCTGTTAATTGATTTAGTTTTAGATTTGAACAGAAATGAAAATCTTAACTACCTATTAGAGAATTACCATACAAACCTGCATTTCTCACAGTTCTCTTCCTTTTGCCTTTAATTTTCCATGTGTTAGACATGAAGATTGCTGCATTCTTATAGTTAGTAAAGACAGGCTCAAAATAGTTTACAGAATTTGTATAAATAAGAATTCCATTCACTATTTATCATTTATAGCCACACCCAGGAAACAGCATATTTTTAGCTCTATGTTTTGTGAATATTCCAATTTATATTGTCAAATTACCAAAAACTTTCACAGGAAACAAATGGAATGTGAATAACCTAAGCTCTTAGTGGTTTAAGGACTAACCAATTAAAGACATCTTAAATTTTATTTCATTAGAACATTTTCAGTAGCATTCCTATATCACCTCTCACTAATCCAATATGGATTAGTAATATACTGAGTGACAATGTTATTTAACAAGCAAGGTCATCAAAGTTGATACCCTATTTTATTTATCAGAACTTATGTGCAGAGTATCCACCAAAAACAAACAAAAAAAACCAGTGTTTGTTCTTGGTGTAAAGACAAAAGAACCTAGAATGGCACACTATACCTATAAAAGTAATAAATCTATACTCTTTAACTGTAAATTTAACTATATGTGTAGGTCTTAAAATGTACATAAAGTTGTTGCACAGACATTTTGACACATGTATTTCAGACAGGGCCACTTTATTATATCTTTTATTTTGAAAATCTCAGACTGAGGAATCTGTATCTTCACAAGTATAAATTACCACCATGTTATTGTTATGACTGTCATTATAGGAATAACTCAAGTAACCCATTTTGCAAGTAGATAGTAACTTACCTGAAATGTAGATGACCTTTTGATCACTTCTTTGACCAAGGGAATTTGTCACTTTACAGACATAAACACCAGAATAATTGAAAGTCAGTGGATGGACAAAATGAAGAGTAGTGTCTGAAGCCAATAAGCCATCAGGCCAATGTCCATCCAACCTAGATTTAAAAAATCATCAAATTATTTTATATATCCTCAGTCTCTATTCATTGATAGCTTTTTAAACAGGGTATTAACTTTTGAGATGTTAGTGAAAGAACCAGTATCCTATGGTTAAAATTCACTATGAAATGAAGCATGTACTAAATTATAAATTTGTATTTTAATGAAGTTGAACTAATAGATAAACTCCATTAAGAATTCTTTCAAAATATTAATTCATGTAAGTGTACTTAAGTCAACATATTAGAATGGGTGGGAAGAAGATAAAAAAATTATGTGAGTTTTAAGAATTATATTCAGAAAATTAGAAAAACATTATTTGAAGGCATACTCTTATTACCAAAGGGATCAAAATAATTATCCATGAATTATGGACCTACTCATGATATATCTAGTCTTTTTAATGGAAAGTCATCTCATTTAAGTACATGATATGTTTTAGTACTTTCTGTAACATATTTAAAAAGCATCATTTAATGCAGAACAAGTCCATACTATGCCCCATCTAAAGATGGTTAGTTTTTAAACCACCAGGAAAAGGGTCTTCTTATAAAATAATTTCATTTGTAATGTGGACATCTGTGACAATAAAAATCAAGGCACCATTTGGTATCAATAACTCTTTTTAAATGATGCCTATACTAACTTGGCTAAGAGGTCCTATCTAGGATATTACTATAAACCACAATGGGAATAAAATTCCACTGAAAGAACCCTAAAGCCATTTGTTACACTGGAACTAAGTACACCGTTATACATTTTTCCAACCTTAGGGTACAAAAAAAAACAAAAACCCACTAATAGGTCTTTCTTTTGAAATAGTTTCTAAAGGTCATAAGTTATTATTATTATTTTAAGATAAGAGGGTAAAAGTCACGTAAACCCAGACAATTACTATAGTTTGAGTTAAGCAGATCTTCATAAAGCCCACTCATTTCCTCACTGAGCCATCCACTATTTACCCTACTCTTCTCTGCTGGTGTTGCTGAGATTCAAAGCTAAATATGATTTGACGCTTGTTTTCAATGATCTGAATATACAGTAGGAGACCAATAACTAACTACAGAGAAGATAAAAACAAAGAATAATAAAAAGGTAGAATGAAGCAAGGAGAATAGGAGGGATGATTTTGTTCTGTGATCCCAAGGGTAGTAGGTAGAAGAACAATCAACAAAATATTTTACAGTTGCCAGTACTTTAATTTAGCAATGAGGAATAAAGGTAATATTCTAATGGTTAAAAAAAACAAAAACACCCAACTTCCTTCTTAAGAGAACTTTGAAAAGAACATTTTTACAAACATTAGCTTTCAAAAAGTGAACTCTCTTACTAAGAGTATAAGAATAAATATAAACTATCTCTACTTTGGGCCCAATATTCGAACCCCTTTAATTCTGAGAAATATAAAAATTTCTTATAATCCTTTAAACTGTTTATTCAAATGAACCACATTTAGAAAAATCTAAGTATCACAAAGGACTCGCAACAAATGACATTCTAAGCACTTCTATGCTCTTGCACCTGTTACATTATTTATGTCCTCTACCTTCACAAAAACTCTATGAAGTACTATTATGACTTCCTTAAAAAAAGACACCTCCAAGAACAGACATTAGGAATTGTACAACTTTTAGAAACACTCTTACCACACATCTAGGCCAATGACTGTTCCCACTTTTAAGAAAATGTAAATGAAAAAGCCTTTCCTACTTTTAAAACTGTATCTTTGCTTAAAGACAACAGATTGACCAAATATACTGTGTCCTTACTCTCATAAAATCCCACTTAAAACAAGAGTAAAATAATTAAAACTATTAAAAACCTATGAGGAGAAAGAAAATAGGATGTAGATTTCATCAGACAGGATGTTTCATCAAACTTTTAGAAGACAGAAAACAGATGGAGAAAACAATGTATGTTTTAGGCCAGTGTTTCTCAATCAGAAATGATTTTTGTCTCCACGGGACATAAAACATGTCTGAAGACATTTTTGGTTGTAGCAACAGGGGTAGAGGGAGGGAAGGAGGAGGTGGGAAGATAAGGTGACACTGACTCTAGAGATTGGAGATCAGGGATGCCGCTAAGCATCTTACAATCCATAGGGCTGCCTCCCACAAAAAAGATTAATCCAGCCCAAAACATCAAAAGTGCCAGGTTGAACAGCTCTGCTTTGGGCTGAAGAAGTGATTACAGGAGGCATATGGATGAAAGAGGAGCCAATTTGGTCTGAATAACTCAAAACAGATTTGGAGCTTGACTCACTGTACTACAGAAGGACAGAGTGAGGCAAGGGGCTAGAGGTACGAACATTAGTTGAAAGTTGAAATAACAAAACAACAGAATCCTCCCAACTCTGTACAGATACCAGGCATTTATGTTTAGGCAAAAAGAATGAAGGTTAATTCAATAAATAAACTGAATGGCCATGAAAAAAAGACTTCCATCCTCCCACAGGTGACATCAGAAGCGTTCCCAGAGAAATAACCACCTCTACTTGATCACTGAGTGCTATCTACTAATAAGTAACCCCCAATATAGACAGAGTTTCCACTCAGCATTTTAACTTAATGCATCACTGTGAAATAACTAGACAACTGAGAAAATTAAGGAATGTCTACAAAATGAAAGACAGAAAACAAATTTAAAAAAGAAATAGAAAAAGACAATGTGTATTTTTAAAGAAAGTTTCTGCAGAAGAAAGAATTCTAGCATCCCTAGGAAAAAAACAAGATGACACCCATAAACTAAGTATGCTACGAAAGTGAACAGAGAATAAGAAAATGCTCTTTAGAAAATAAAGGTATGCCCCAATTTTTTAATCGAGAGGGAGAAAAAAAACAGTCTCCTAGAAAGAACAATAAAGATTATTTGGAAAAATAAGAGAGGATATTTAGTATACAATAGATAGAAATTCCAGTAAGAGCAAACAGAAAATAAAGAAAAAGAAGAGGAAATAAACAAAACAAAACAGAATTGTCCACAGTTGATAAATACAACTCTCTAGATTGAAAGGACCCCAAAATACTGAGAAATATGAATGAAAACCTTACTGTAACAGTTAAAATTTCATAATTAAAGAGAATTAAGGATATTCATAGTAAGCTACACAAGTAAAAACAAGGAATTATTAGTCTCAGGGAAAATAGCTTTAGACAAAAGAAAACAATTCCAGTATACTATTTAGCTCTCAGTAAATAATATTTACCTGTCATAGAGAAGCAAACAATTAGAGAATTTAACTAAAAGTAGCTTAATCTCATTGGGACTATGAAAGGTAGGAATATGTATATGAAACATGCATGTGTGAAGGGGTAGATATAAAATTAAATTTTCACTTATCATAATAAGTAATACATAGACAGCATTAAAAATGACTAAATCAAGAAGCAGCAGTTTAAGACCTATAATGGTAACTACCAGAGGAATTGTTACAATAGTCTCTGAGGAACAGAACTGTGATCAGTAGGAAGGTGGGGAGATGTGAAATAGGAGAACACTTAAAAACCCTTCGTTTATTTTAATTTTCAGCTATTACTATAATTATGTATTACATTGATAAAAGACAACTTTATGTATTTAACAATACTTTTCACTTTTAAATATATTCTTTTTAGAAGTATCTAACATTATTACCTGCTCCACACAGTTTTGAAGGGTGGTGGATTTGCATCAGCATTACACTTGAGATTAACACCTCTTCTTCCTACAAACCAATTTCCATCATAGCCTGTTACTGAAACCTCAGGAGCATCTATAAAATAAATGCATGATAGAATAGATTATCTTTTGTTAATGATAAATACAATATACAATGATAAAGCACAAACATAATAACTTAAACTTTAGCAGAACAGAAATAATTTTTCCTTCTCTCAATACACATAGCCAATGTGGAAGACAGTACTCAATAAATATTAGTTGACCAAATGAGTAAATAAATGAACAATGAGTACCCAAACATGAAACAACTACAAGCACATACAGTTCTAGTTATTATAAACAATGAATGTAAGAATATTTGCAAACCTATAATCAGTAAAAGCAAAATTTAAGAGTTTTATTATGAAAAATGTAGATCCAAATGAAAATACATTAAGTACTAAATATGATAATGAGACATGGCATTTAAATACAAAGTCACTATATAAAACTGTTTTTAATGAAACGTTTAACCTGAAAGGCAGTATTCTCTAAAGAGATATCAAGTCAATTACAATTAATAATGTATGGGCATGTAGAGATGTGACACAAACTTTCTAAGACTATAATTATAACTGAAATAAATGATCTAAGACCTCAACTGTTCAAAACATTAACTTGAATCCATTCAATGTAGCCAAAGGTCTTTTAGCATATGTGCAATATAATTAGTTAAATGAGCAACTATACAGGTCTACCAGCAATATAAATGTATACCTTCAAACTATAAAATCCAATACTAATCATTCATTCAACCACCATATCGTTTAGCTCCTTATAAGTGACAGGCACTGTTTTAGGTATATGGTATACATATAGACTCTATATTCGTAAAATTATACTCTAATAGTAATAGAAAACAAACAAACATTTAAAAATGATTAAACTAAAACCTGTTAAGGAAAAGAATAGGATACTCAGAGGGAAGACAAGAGGAAGGACTAATTTAGATTGGGGATGAAGTTGGGGATGTCATGAGAAGACTTCCATAAACAATTAATACTTACACAAGGTACAGGGACCCTCCATCTTTCTGTGAGCTACATAGTAAACTAGATAAATAGTACATTGTCAGATGGGAGGTTAGAGAGAGACCACGTCAGTCTTTATGCCAGGAAAAACTGACCTACTATCAAGCAAGGTTTACAAAAAAGTAGAAAAAATTAAACCTTCACTAGGGTACAGTTCCCTTAGAATTTAAAAAAAGAAATGCCCTTCTCTTATAAATACGAAGAGTTAATAAACATGTTTGAAACTTAAAATTGGTACTAAAAAAATGTTGAAAGAACAGAATAGATATCTGCAAGTTTAATTTCTTTTAAAAGGAGGAGGGGGAAGGTATTAAAATATCCCCAAAGAATACCTCCAAATTTTGAAAGATGTATTTTGGATGTAAGATTTTATCTTCTTAAACTTTGTTCACATCTTTTATAGGTCCCAATTAAGAGGGAAAAGTCATAACTACTCTAACAACATTTTAGGAGCATGCTAATAAATCTAAATGATAATTACAAAGTCTTATATTAGAAAAAATATTTTATATATGTACACTGCATTCAAGCAAACAAAAAATAATATCTAATACAAATTGAAGAAAATTTCAGTTATGATTAGATACAGGTAAAGAAAAAATATATGTGAAAAAACAGTAATAGTACTTACTATTAAGATCTGAATTTTACAAGAAAAAGGGAAAAGTTAAGTCTGTAAAAGCAAGGTAGGAAAAGGGAGAAAATTTTAATTGGATTCTCCTGAGAAATAAGGAGAAAACAAGGTATTTGTATTCAAGAATACAATGGTAATAACATTCACATAGATATCTTCTCAAATTTAATCCTGTAAATATTTTTTTTTAAATCCTTAGAATTAGCTTTAGAAACCATTGCACTAAGTGTAATGAATATGTGAAATTAAAATTCCATGCATCATACAAAAAGAAAAAACAAAACTTCTTCATAAACCTGTCTACATTTATGATCTGTGCATTGATGGAAATGACAGCAGAACCTAAATACTTCTCTTAATTTTACCTCTAATTGGCTTAATTTTCATTTTCTTTGATGTAAGTTATCTGCACCATCAGTTATTCACTTGCTCAAATTTTAAAATGCTACAGAAAGAATGTAAAGGGAAAAGTAACATACACACACAAAACCATAAAACAGAGTATCCCATAACAAAAAAAATACAAGATAGGCCAGCTTTGAATCTTATCTATAATGATTATTAGCCCAATGATGTGTTTAAAATAGTATTTTACCTACACAAGAATCTTACATGATCAATAAAATTAGATTAGAATATTAAAAAAACATAGATTTTTTTTTTTCAAAATAATGTAAATGCATCTAGGAAGTAAGAGATTCTTTTTGAAAGATGAAAACTTCATGAGCAGCATCAATAAAACTGAATTACATCTAAAATAACTAGATTGGTTTGTCTCTATGTATTGCACATTTTGAAGTATAAATCTCCATGATTCGCTTAAGTCCACCTTATTTCTAAGGTCTAAAAAAGGATAAAGTTAAATAATTCTAAGTTAGAGAACAACTTTAATATTACTGTCCATCTTTACAAACTTATAAAAAATGTTCTGGTTAAATGAAATTTCCACAAATGTTTTTTAAATTAGGGGAAAAAATGCCAATAAGAAAAAACTGTAATAATTTCCAAATACTAAATAGTCAAACTAAACACAGTTTGATACAGAATAATTTTAAAGGAAGAAAATAAAAATAAAACGCATCACATATTTAAAAAGCAGATGTTACCATTTACTTACACTGTATATCTAATATGAAAGAATATCGGATGTCCTTTTCCAAGGCTGGATGTTTTACAACACAAGTAATTCGCCTTCCTCTAGCAAATCTGGTTGGAAACAACTTGTATTGGCTGACAATTGTGGCCGTTTCATTTGGAAAGGAAGTTGTAGTGGATTCCATTTCACCAAGATCACCTTCCCAGTTAATATGTGCAACTGGTTTCCCAGTGGCTGCGATACAAATGGCTGCTACTGTTTCATTTCCTCCATCAATTAAAGAATCTGGCCCTTTTATCAGGCTCACAGTGGGTTCAACTGTTCAAATTAAAAAAAAAAAAAAAAGTTACATTTCAATTAAGAATATATTTATATCCTTCCAAGCCCTATCTAGACATGTTTCATAAATTGAGAAGTAACTGCATATAAAATCTACACACACACTTTTAGGTAATGCCAGCATCAAATGGATTCTGGGAACAAGAGATGATCATGAACTAGGATAAATAAGAAGCCAAGGTTTTACATAACCATTACAAAGATGGCTCTCCTGGTAGAGATATACTTTTCTTTATAGGGACAGCTGAGTCCTTTCCAAAATTAGCATATACCAAAAATTCCTGTAAAATGGACCGTAATTTCCATTATGAATTAAAGGTTTTATTACTCTGAAAGGAAAAAGTAGTTTTAATACATCATGCTTCATTTTTGCAGCAAAAAATATTTAAAGAAAAAATATTTTTAAATAAGTTACAAGTATAGAAACAACACTGTTAAAAATGGAGTATCACTAATACCTGTTCATTGAATTGTACATGTCACCTATTTTTTCCTGGTATAAGAAAGCTCCCCAGAAGGGAAAAGTAACCTTAATGTTAGATACCTTCTATCAAAGGCCTTCAATCATTTTTTTTGTATCTCCCTTAAAAACTGATAAACACTACTACCCAGATGATCCCTAATTTTCTCTAACTTTGATATAAGGCTCGTCTCTATAGTTTCTAACCACCTGCCTGGTATTTTTTGCCTATGTATCTTCAAACTCAATAAACCAAATGCTGAACTATCATCTTACTACCAATCCCTAACACCCATTTTTCAAAGAAATGCCCATTTAAATTAATGGTAATATAATTTACTCAATTACCAAGGTTCTACACATGTTATTGTTCAAATCTCCCTTGTTTCTTATATCCAGTCAGTTACAAAGATCTGGTAGTTATTTCTTTATAATAGCTCCCTTCTTCAGTCAAGTGGCAGAAATTAGTAAATTAATTTCAAGCCTTCATGGCCTCATGGTTGAGGTATTATAATTTCAGGACCTTTTCATTTTAATTCATCAGAAACACCAGACCAATCATACTGAATCACAACTTTTATCACACTGCTACCTAAATCAGGTCTGAGTTAGTCATCCCTCTAAGCAAGGTGAGAAGGTGGTCAGAGGAGTGTCTCTCAAACTTTACTGTGCACACAAGTCATTTAGGGATCCTGATAAAATGTAGATCACTCAATATATCTGAGAAGAGTCTAAAATTTTGTATTTCTAACAAGCTCCCAAGTGATATCAATGCTGCTAGCTTATGAATCACACTTTAAAAACAGCTAGAGCCCGAGAGTAGAAGAGGTGAGAAGCAGCACAGTATTGTGTACTAAGTTCACATTGCCAGTAATAGAAAGCTCAAATTCCCCATCCAAACATTCATGTTACTCTAATGTGGTCCTACTTTACCTTTCTAGCCTTTAATTCTTTGTATGTTGTATAAATCCTCTGAACAATCAACAAATTATTCAGTGGTTCTACTGAGGTTTCTCAATAGTAAGTAATCTCTACCCTTCTCCCCCAGGGAACTCTTGGCAATGTCTGGAAATATTCTAAGTTGTCACAACTGAGGGACTGCTACTAGCATCTAGTGGGTAGAGGCTACAAATGCTGCTAAACAGTCTACAATAATAAACAGGATAAGCACCCCACAACAAATTCCAGCCCCAAATTTCAACAATGCTGACATGGAAGAAATTTTGCCCTAATGTATATTGTTTTCTGACTGCCTCCATTGGCTCACTTACTCTCCCCTATACTTCTTTCCTTTTTGCCTACCCCAAAACCTACCACCATGCAAGAACTGGCAACTATTATTTTTCTACAAAACATTTCTAAGCTGCCAAGTTCACCAGCCCATTCCTATACCCTTCTTAAATAACATTGATGTGTAAGACTACTATGAACTAGGAATTCTTATAGGCTTTAGGGATATAATGTTAAATTTTAAAGTGTAAAGTTGCAGTCCACCACATGTTTACAGTGAAAAAAACATAAACAGTATGGTAATGGCTACAATAAATACATGCTCAAGATACAATGGCTTTCCAAAGAATGTAGTTTGATGAATAGTAGTTAAATAGAAGAATGTAGGAAGTGAGACACAGGAGGAAAAAGAAAGCAATCCAGGCAGGACAAACGTGTAAAAACATACACAGGTGTTAACAGAAAACTACAAATAGTTTAACTAGGATTATAAATTTTGGGTTCTTGAAAACGTAGAGCAAGGAATGAAATAGATGAAGTTAAAGAAGTAGGCATGGGTAAAATTGTAATTAGTCTTCCACTGTGAACAGTCTTGAGTTTTAAACCATTGAGTACTGTATTAATTTAGAAGAAATTTCTAAAATTTAAAGCAAAAAAACTTATTCCCACGAGCTCTCTCTTCCATATACAAACTATTTATTATTTTCTTGACACTGAACTTTTGTGACCTTGTTTTATCCTGATGGCCTGTAATTGATTTTTCAGGTATTTATGCCTTGTCTTCCCATCAAAACATTTCTCAAAAACATCAATTTTGCAAATGTAAGTTATATTTCCCCACAACTCCTGGGAAAGTCCTCAAATGTTTAATTTTATTTCTATTCTTACGTACTCTCTCTCAACATGAAAAATATATGTAACAAATTTGGACAAAACTGCTTTCCTGCATTAAGAGACCCTAAAATTATGGCATTAAATATTAGGGGCTGTGTACTTGTTTGGTTCTCTGAAAGCAGATACTGAGACCAAGTGAGGAGTACTAAAGGCTTATTAGGGAGTAACATCTGAGAGAAAAGTGAAGAAAAAGGATAGATAGAGTAGGGGGAGCTATCAGCAGACCTGACAAAATCCCTGACAGGTAAACAGGCAGATTTGGAGCAAAGACTGCCCCCATTAAAGGAGGCCCACTTTAGCCTGGCCGGTGTTGCTCAGTGGCTGAGTGTCAAACCATGCACCAAAAGGTCGCCAGTTCGATTCCCGGTCAAGGCACATGTCCAGGTTGTGGGCCAAATCCCCAGTGGAGGGCATGCAGGAGGCGGCCAATCGATGTTCTCTCTCATGATGTTTCTATTTCTCCCTCTCCCTTCCTCTCTCTCTAAACTCAATAAAGAAAAGAAATTAAAAAAAAAACAAAAAACTTTAGGTGGAAATGTCTAAGGTGCTATAACTCTTTAATCCTTGTTCTTTTATTCAAAAGTACTCACCAGCATTTCTAAATTGGTTTATCTTTCACTGCAAGTGGCTATCTTCACATGAATATATTAGCTGATTCTAAATTCCACCATAAACTTTAACTTCTTTCAGACAGAAAAAGAAGACCTTTCATTAGGAACTATAGCCAGGAGTCACAAATAACTATGCAAATTCATGATGCAGAAAAAAAATGTTTGAAAAACAAATCTGAGGTGTCAATGGATCCAAGAAGAAAGTCATTTTTAAAAATGGAAAAGCTATTTAAAGGTGGTAATTTAATTACAAGTTGAAAATTTGATGGAAAATAATGAAACTAAGCATGGCAAAGAAACTTAGCACTTAATGTAAATAAAAAACACTATTTCAAGAAAAAAGTGAAATAGCTATGAACTATATACAATTATATAGATAGGTAGGTAGATAGACAAGATTTTGTTTAATTTACGATCTTAGATTCATAGAATTTTAATACAGAACTTGAAAAACCACCTTTGAAATTCTTTTATTTTAAACCTACATTTATATATAATTTAAATAATTTTAAATTATTAAAAATATTTTTAGTATAATCCTCACACCACCAAAATATATAATTCAAGCATACCCACCTAATACAGTTACGGTTGTAGAGGACTGAGCATTTCCAAGTGGGAATGTAACAGCTTTGCATATGTATTTTCCAGAATCAGAAAATCCTATGTTATGCAGAGTAATTGTTGCATCATTAAGTGAATAGTTTTTAAACAAGACTCTTCCCTGATATTCTCCTTGAACAGAGAATCCATACTGAGGATGATGAACTGCAACAGTCTGTGAACTTTTGCCATGTACCTTTTCCCATGAAATCTGGGTTATAGTTTCATTTACTTCAATTAAACACTTCAATGAAACATTCTTTCCCCATACTGCTGTGACATGTGGCTCCACAATAATTGGTCCAGCTAAGGCACCTACGGAAAAAAAATATACATAGTTCTTAAAATACAAAAATGTTACACACACACACACACACACACACACACACACACACACACACAGATTTATAATTGAATAACAGTGCTAGATGTTCCCAAGGCTGGATGTAAGACCCAAAGAGTGACTCTTAAATAAAGCAAATACCTGACAGTATATGTTGCAATGGAAAAAACATTAGATTAGACCAAGAGGAAGCTTGGAAGCAGATCCTTCCCCACTCAAGTCTTCAGATGAGATCCCAGCCCTAGCTGACACCTTAACTGCATTCTCGTGAAACTGAAGCAAAGAACCCAGCTGAGCCATGTCTGGATTCCTGGCCCAAAGAAACTAAGAGATAATAAATGTATGTCTTCTAAAGCTGCTAAGTTTTAGAATAACTTATTACTCAGTAATAGATAACTAATACTTGTTATAATATAATACCAAAGTATCTTCCTTTGAAGGTTCCTGCTATCAAAAATCTGCCAGAAAACATTAAGTTAAAAAACAAAAATGTGAAATCAATTTTTCCATTTCACAGGTGAAGAAAAAAAATGCCACAAGTTGCCTAGCTGGCGTGGCTCACTGGCTGAGCATTGACCCACCAAGAAGAGGTCACCAGTTCGATTCCCAGTCAGGGCACATGCCCAGGTTGTGGGCCAATCCCCAGTGGGGGGCATGCAGGAGGCAGCCAATCGATGTTCTCTCTCACCGATGTTTCCATCTCCCTCTCCCTTCCTTTCTCTCTAAAATCAACAAAGAAAAAATATTTTTCAAAAAATGTCACAAGCAAAAGTTAAAATGACATCAAACTTCTCCCTTATAATACGAATTTCCTTCCTAAAAGCAATGGACCAAATCTGAATATTCATGAATACTAAAGTCAAGGAAGACACTGACCACTGACAACTATATTAAAACATAAACCATAGTCCTTAGAGAGTTTACAACTCACATATATATCCTGACAAAATAAATTCTCAAGCTAAGAAGTAAACCAACATAAGCACTCAGAATGGAAAGTACAAACAATAAACAATACCTTTAAAGTTAAGAGTTATGTCTAGATAACATTTTTAAATGAATACAAAAATTGCAGAACGGTATCTCTTAAAAGATAATCAAGAAAAATGTGCTTAAATATGTTTAAACAGTTCTAAACAACAACAAAAACTTTACAAGTATTATTTCCATGAACCTTTTTGAGAAAAAAAAAACAACATAAATAAATCAATTCATGAAAAATAAGAGAACAGACTTAGATAAGAAGGCAAACCTTACCCTCCAAAAAATGACTGAAGATATTACGAAAAAGTACTAACAATTCTTAACAGCTATGAAAGAAAAAGTTTTTTTTTAAAGCATTGCCTCAAAAAAAAAATCAAGCTCCAAAAAGTTTACCATCATGCTCTAAACATGCTTTCAAATGTAGATAATTACTAAGCTTTTAAAATTAATCTAAGACATATAAAACATGTAAGTATTCTAATGTATTTTAGCAACCTATCATAAGCCTGGTATTAAACCAGGAAATATATAGGCAATAAAAGAGCAACTTATGAATATTAATTAAAATGTTTATATATTATGAAATAATACCCAGCTCTGTATCTAAAGAAAAAGACACAATGAGCAAGTAGAAAACTCTAAGAATGTAAAAGTATTTTGAGGTTACTCATCACACTGAAATCTCACACAACTTTCTCATCTGATGCTGAAAAGGCATTTAATAAAATCTAACATTTATTATCCGATTAAAATCTGAGAAAAGGATTCTTAATAATAAAGATGATTCTTCTCAAATGGCCATCACAGTAAAACAGAAAAAAAAAAAAAAAACAACGGGAGCATAGCTATTAAATAAGAATCAAGACAAGATGGTTTACTACCATTATCATTGTTAAAGCTGAGAATGAAAATTCCAATGCAAGGAAATAAGAAAAAGAAACAGAAAAGTAAATATTAGAAAGGAACAGATGATCATTGTTTGAAAAATCTATTACCTGAAAAACTTAAGAAGGCCAAGTAAAAGGCATTAGAATCAATAATGTGGTTGTTTACAATGCATGCAAAATACAAAATCAACATGTTAAAATTGGTGATAACCTCTACAAATTTATTGCAGAAAAAAGATTAATATTTGAAAGATATTAATATTTTAAAAACCTATATATAAAGTTGAAAAGAACCCATAAAACTGAATGACTGACTTGAATAAATAAAAGATATGTTATATTACTGGATGAAAATACCTGATACTATATAAACATCAAATTTCCCCATATTAACACACAAATTCAATGCAACTGATGAAATTCACAAATTTCATCAGTGAAAACCCTGATGAAAATTCTTGAAACTAGACTAAGGACAATAGCTAAGAAATGTTTCAAAAACAACAAAGGCACAGTTGGAGACTGAAAAGTATTAAAGTAAAAATAATAAAAAACTTTCTATTAATATCTTAAAATAATGGAAAGTACACAAACCAACATATATAATGGCATAGGGTATATAATACAGTTAATTCTTTTATATAAGTGGGGAAATAATGAATTAATCAAGACATGCTAAAAGGACAAGAGCTAAAAATTTTGAAACCGATCCGTGCTTTACACTAAATACACACACACACACACACACACACACACACACAGTTGAACTGAAGATCTAAATGTAAAAAATTAGCCATATATGTGTGTACACACACTGACAATAACTTTCTGTATATTCTGTCAGATAACATTAGTTACTCCTAGAGAATGGGATTGCTTAGGACTAAAGAACGAACTTTCCGTTTTTACATTGTGGTCTTCTCTGATGTCAGAATAATTTACAGTAAGTAATTTTCGTCATAAAAAGCAAATTAAAAATAAAAAGAATTCTCCTCCGTGGAGGTAGAGAAGGACAGGATAAAGAAGGAAATTCTGTCTGCTTGCTCCCAGCCCAAGACCAGAATTGAGGCTAAACTGCTGAGCATTTTGACCTGAAAATAAATAGCTGACTGGAAATATTGTGAGTGGGGAGCAACGAGAGGGGACAGGAGAAAACGCAAAGTGGGTGAGCCAACTTGCACAACTGTGCAGCATAGCTGGGAAGACCAAGGGAATATGCAGCAGTGCAGCTTCTGCCCCCCCCCCGGAGCAGAGGTACTCAGGGAAGGGAAGCCCACATAGTACAGCACAGAGGCAATTAGAGGTGATTCAGCCCACCTGGCGGGGACTCAAGACAGCATTATCCCAGGATAAAAGCAAGTGCTTGGTTACACCACCAGCCTGGGAAACTAGCCCTGACTGTGGTCATTGGAAGGGGCCACGAAGCAGAACTGCGGGTCTAAGGAGGGGTCTGAGAGGATCACCCAGCAGTGAATCCGAGGGGCCGATTATTTGCTGAAAGAACTTTGATGGGAGCTAGGCAGAATACCTGGGGAAAGAAGCACGATCCTCCCCACCTCAAGAGAATAGGAGGTGTCCTTTCACCTACCCATGGAACAGCTCTGGGCTGTAAATCGGCACCCCAGCAGCTGGGCCTGGCAGCACTGGGGATTCAGATATTTGGCCAGGTGGGAACCTGGGCAGAGGCCCGGCCCAGCAGGAGCAGGTCACGCTGAAAGATTAGAGAGCCGAGAGAGGACCCAAATAAATACAATCAGAAACGAAAGAGGTGGAGTAACAACTGACACCACAGAAATACAAAAGATTTTAAGAAAATACTATGAACAACTATATGCCAACAAATTGAACAACCAAGGTGAAATGGACAAATTCCTAGAATCATATAATCTTCCAAAACTTAACCAGAAAGAGTAAGAAAACCTGAACACACCAATAACAACTAAGGAAATTAAAGTAGTAATCAATAAACTCCCAGCAAGCAAAAGCCCTGGTCTGGATGACTTCAGAGGACTTTTACCAAACATTCAATGAAGAACTAACATTTATTCTCAAACTATTCCAAAAAAATTCAAGAGGAAAGAAGACTTCCAAGATCTTTTTATGAGGCCAGCATAACCCTAATTCCAAAACCAGGATAAAGACACTACAAAGAAAGAAAACTACAGGCCAATATCCTTCATGAACATAGACGCCAAAATCCTCAACAAAATATTAGCAAATCAGATCCAGCAATATATTTTAAAAAATTATTCACCACAACCAAGCGGGATTTATCCCAGGGATGCAAGGCTCGTACAATATTCGCAAATCAACAAATGTGATACACCACATAAAAAACATGAAAGATAAAAATCATAGGATTATATCAATAGATGCTGAAAAAGGTTCTGACAAAATCCAGCACCCATTCTTGATAAAAATTCTCAGCAAAGTGGGAATAGAAGGATCATACCCCAACAAAATAAAGGCCATATATGACAAACCTACAGCCAACATCATACTCAATGAACAAAAACTAAAAGAATTTCCCTTGTGAACAGGAACAAGATAGGGATGTCTGCTTTCTCCGCTCTTAACATAGTACTGGAAGTCTTAGCCACAGTGATCAGATGAGAAGAAAAAATAAAAGGCATCCAAATTGGAAAGGAGAAAGTAAAACTGTCACTATTCAGATGACATGATGTTGTACCTAAAACCTAGACTCCACGCACAAAAAACCTACTAGATTTCGTAAATGAATTCAGTTAAGTAGTAGAATAAAAAATTAACATCCAGAAATCAATGGCATTTTCATATACCAATAATGAGCACTCAGAAACTAAAAAACGATCCCATTTACCACAGCAAAAAAAAAAATTAAGATATCTAAGAATAAATTTAACCAAGGAGGTAAAAAAGTTGTTCTAAAAACTACAGGACACCGAAAAAAGAAATGGAGGAAGATATAAAAAAGTGGAAGCATATACCATGTACATGGATCGGAAGAATCAAGATCATTAAAATGTTCATAATGCTACCCAAAGCAATCTATAGATACAACGCAATCCTATTAAAATACCAATGGTGTATTTCACAGATCTAAAACAAATACTCCAAAATTTAAATAAAACCAAAAACAACCCTGAATAGTCACAGCAATCTTGAAAAAGAAGAACAAAGTTGCAGGATCACAATTTCAGATATCAGGTTATACGACAAAGTCATTTTAATCAAAACAGCCTGGTACTGGTACAAGAACAGGCATATAGATCAATGGAACAGAACAGAAACTGACCCAAGACATTATGCTCAATTAATATTTTACAAAAGAAGAAAGAGCATACAATGGAGTAAAGATAGTCTATTCAATAAATGGTGTCAGGAAAACTGGACAGGTACAAGCAAAAAAATGAAACTAGACTACCAACTTACACCATACACAAGAATAAACTCAAAATGGATAAAAGACTTAAATGTGACTCATGAATCCATAAAAATCCTAGAAGAAAATGTAGGCAACAAAATTTCAAACATCACACGCAGTAGAATTTTCACTGATACAATGCCTAAGGCAAGAAAAACAAATGAAAAAAATGAACACATTGGATGGACTATATCAAACTAAAAAGCTTCTGCATAGCAAAAGAAACAAGCATCAAAATGAAAAGGGAACCCACTGTATAGGAGAACATATTTGCCAATGATACATCAGATAAGGGGTTAATTTCCAAAATATATATAGAGTACTCATACAATTCAACAAAAGGAAGACAAACCAATTAAAAAATGGGCAGAGGACCTTACTAGACACTTATCCTAAGAGGACATACAAATGGCCAAGAGACATGAAAAAATGCTCAACATCACTAATCATCAGAGAGATGTAAATTAAAACGACTATGAGGTATCACCTCACACCTGCCAGAATGGCTACCATGACAAGTGCTGGCAAGGGTGTGGAGAAAGGTGGACTCTAGTACACTGCTGGTGGGAATGTAGACTGGTGCAGCCACTATGGAAAACAGTATGGTGTTTCCTCAAAAAATTAAAAATGGAACTGCCATTTGACCCAATGATCCCCCTTGTAGGAATATATCCTAAGAAGCCTGAAACACCAATTAGAAAGAATTTATGCACCCCTATGTTCATAGCAGCACTGTTTACAATAGCTCAGATCTGGAAGCAACCCAAGTGTTCATCAGTAGATGAGTGGATAAAAAAAGCTGTGGTACATTTACACAATGGAATACTATGCATCTATAAGATCTCTTACCCTTTGAGACAACATGGAGTGACTTGAAGAGTATTATGGTAAGCAAAATAAGCCAGTCAGAGAAAGACAATTATCACATGATCTCACTTATTTGTGGAATATAATGAACAAAATAAGCTGACAAACAAAACAGATCCCTAGACATGGAAGTAGGGAACAGACTGACAAATCTGAGAGGGAAGGTGGGTAGATTCAGGGGCAGGAAGAGAGAAACCAAAGAACTTAATATGTATATATGCATAACCAATGGACACAGACAACACTGCAGTGAAGTGGGGGGGGGGATGGAGAGGAGGGTGTCAATGGGGGGAATAAGGAAGGACATCTGTATTACTTTCAACAATAAAGGTAAAAAAAAGAAAGTGTTATGGACTGAATGTTTTCACCCCTTTAAAATTTATATGTTGAAGCTCTTACCTCACTTCTAAAGTGATGGTATTTAGAGGTGGTGTCTTTGTGTAATTAATAGATTTATACGAAGTCATGCTGGTGGGATCC
This sequence comes from Tadarida brasiliensis, assembly GCA_030848825.1. Classification (NCBI taxonomy): domain Eukaryota; kingdom Metazoa; phylum Chordata; class Mammalia; order Chiroptera; family Molossidae; genus Tadarida; species Tadarida brasiliensis. Next base: position 71,486,460 of record CM061260.1, read on the forward strand.
TCATTCTGGCATAAGAAAAGGAAGAGAGACTAGAACTCTCTCTCTACCATATTAGAACAAAGTGACATGATTAGGGTCCTCACCAAGAACCAAATCTGCCCTAATGAACAAAACGCTTGAGTAGATACTTACCAAAACAAAACAAAAAGAACCCCAAAACTATAAATGGCCATTTTAATGTGTTCACCTTTACTAGTAAATAAATATTAATATAAATAATTGGTTTTTCTTTCTGATTTTTTATATTAATATACAGGAGGTAATGAATGATTTTTGCTTTCTAATTTTTTCTACAAAGATATTCTGAGCAGTGTATGCTACTTGCAAAAGTAAATTTTGATGTACATATTTTCTTGGTTCAACCCTTAAACCACTGAGCAAGGGTCTATACTACCCTTCAAGTATTTATAATTTGGTTCTCTCTCAGATTCCATAAACTTCTAATGATATATCTCCTTTTTCATATTTTAGATAGCCAGAGTTAGTTTCTATTGCTTGCAAACAGAAATGTCTAATATATTTCCAATCCTAAACTAAACTATTTCTGAATAAGATTTTCCCCACAGAATATTAAAGTCATGGAGAAACAGATTTTCCATTGTGGTTCTTGGACCAAGTCAGTATTACAATATCTAAGTACTCAAGGTCTTCCGAACACTGAACCTACTCTCTCCCCCACTCCTGCCCCATGTGAAGCTAAATTTGACTGAAGAGCGGAATTGTGTCCTGTAGAAACATAAATGTTTATTACTAAAGATCTAAATTATTTTAAGTACATACACTTCATTAATGGTGATATAAGCTTAGAATATAAAGAGCCTAAGGAAGAGCAAAGGATTGAACTTTTCATATCTGGCAAGAACCTAAACCTGTCATAAGGTGTTCCTGGCTACTGCACACTCTAGGGGCCAAGGAAAAACATGGTAAGAGATGATGCTCTGTTTCTACTCTGTGTTTTGATTTATAAGTTAAGTTTTATATTCTTAACTAATTAAATTGAATTTATTATATTTCAGAGAAAATGAGAAAGGACTGTTTTTCCAATACCTGTAGCTCTCATGAAAACACTGCAACCATGAAAATACAACTATTTGGAGTTTTCATGTGTATCTGAATAGACCAGAGATTTTCAACCAGTATGCCACAAGAATTTTTAGAACATGCAATACCTGACCTCTTGTCCCTTAGATTGTCAAATAAAAAAATAATAACACTCAATACAACAATAGCTATCTGGTGTGAATGAATCAAAATTATACCTATTTTTTTGTCAGACTGGCAAAAAATATATTTTTTGGTGTGCTGCAGGATTTCAGTAATTGGTTTATGTGTGCCATGAGATAAAAAAAAAAAAAAAAAAAGGTTGAAAATCACTGCACTAGTCATTCAGTCGGAATTTAGAGTATACAAATCATTTGAAAATACATATATTTAAAAATAAGTTTGTGACAGAAAAAGAAAATACTCATGTATTGCAAACTTCTATGGGTTATTTAAATACGAAAACAAAAAGACTTGAGGATTCCTATTAGAGATCATATTAAAGTGTTTGAAATGGAAGTGTGAATAAATTGGCATGAGTTCACTTTCTTATCTCACTCCTGGCAATGAACCAACAAGTAACAGAAGTCATCTCAAATCTTTAATACTATCCTTTTTGATACGTTGATACTATCTTTCACCACATCTAACTTCTCAACCCACAGGAAAGGACAGGCATCTTGGGCATTATAGGTCCCAGGATTTTTCAAATGTTAGGATCTATAAAATAGGTATGTGCAAATATTCTACAAATGAAACATTTATTGCACTCTATATCCAACTACAACAATAACTTCAAAGATCTTTAAAGTATGGATCCTTTCAGATGCCTCAATATTTAGAATAATTTTTTGAAGCAAGTGAAATAAGTATACATTTTCAAGAAACTAGAACAATCACAGCATCTACGTATCTTCAACAATTTCAGTATACTTAAAAACACATTTTAGATTAATCAAATCCATCACCAATAAATTCAACAATTAATTTTAATTGTTTTAAACTGATGTTTAAGTTATGCACTTTGAAAATGTAACAAAAAAGTATTTCAACAAAATCCCCAAACACTCAAAACAAAAATAAGCATAGACGAGTACAACCAAAAGAAAAAAAATTATAAAATGTAAATACTATTTATAAACTACAGAATCAAATACTATTAAGTATGGAAGAATCTCTAACTTCCTGTCATGTCATAACTAAAAAGAATAACTGCGGGATCACAGGAGGTCCCATATTCTAAGAAGAAACCTGGATCACATATCATAAAGTGGTTGAGAGAACTAAGGGCATTCATTTATCAGTATATATTAGATATGTACTTTGTGCCGGGCACTGTTCTAGATGCTGGGCACAATAATGAAAAGATAGCCATGTCCTTCTGAAGTTTATATTCTAATAGGAGAAACAGAATTAACAAGAAAATAAAAAGGTATCAAATAGTAACAGCTATGAAGGAAAACGAAAAAAGGTAACAGGAATGGTGATTACCTTAAGGTTGCACCATTGCTTTTTTACCTAAGAGTGATAAAAGAAGGCCTTTTAAAGAGAACATTGAAACAGAGACTTGAAAAAAGTGAAAGAGTGAGAAGAACCTTGCAGTGTCCCTCATGTCCGAAAGGAGAGAAAAAATGGCATGTGATGAGGTCACAGGGGCTGCAGGTTGAAAATCACCAGACCATACAGGTAAGACTTGGCTTTAATCCTGAATAAGATAGAAAACCAGTAGAAAATTTTTACCACAAACATGACATTCTAACTTATCTTTTAAAAGGATCACTGTTTAAATAAACTTATACAGAGAAATAATTAATGGTACTTTATGAAGCTCCATTTACAATATGTGAGTCAGGTCATCACAAGGGCAACCAATGCTAGGTTGGAAGTGAAGACCAGGACTGACAAACTGTATGTGAGGACCAGTCCCACAACAGTATCAACAAATAACACGATGACTGACAATACACAAAACATCTACCCTCCTCAATAGTTTCCTAGTTTTTTGTAATTCTATACATAATACCAATTTAGACAAACTTCATATCAGAAAGCCACTTAATCAATTTCCTTGAACAAATATTCTGATTCATCTAAAGCCTAGTACTTTCCTTTCTTGTCCTGACCCTTGGAGCTAAGTTTCCATGACTAAAGTCTCTCACTAATATATATAATCTGGCTTTAATTTTCAATGTTAAAATGGTTACAGGGGCAGTTTACTCTGAAGATAATAGGGGTCACATGACAAAAAAAGGTTTGCTTATCTTTTGCAGATAGAATTATTGATTATATAGCTACACACCCCTAGTAATCTTTTTTTGTTACTTTGTTTTTTATTGAATTTTTGGGGGTGACAATGGTTAATAAAATTATGTAGGTTTCAGGTGTACAATCCTACAATACATCATTGGTATACAGTATTGTGTGTTCACCACTCCAAGTCAAGTCTCCATCCATCACCATTTATCCCCCCTTAGCCCTCTTCTACCTCCCCCCATACCCCTCTTTCCCTCTGGTAATCAACATACTGTTGTCTGTGTCAATGAGTTTGTTTTTTTTTTGCTTAATTCCTCCATCTTTTTCACCCAGCCCCCTAACCCCCCTCTCCCTAACTGCTGTCAGCCTATATTTAGCAAGGACAAGTAGTAGTCCTTATGTAAGACCTAAGATCAATATACAATAATTAATTTTATTTCTATGTGTTAGCAGTACAATATTGGAGAAAAAATTTAAAACACTGCTGTTTAGAATAATAGCACCACACACACAAAAAGATGAAAAAAGGATATATCTGACAAAAGCTGTGAAAAATCTATCCAAATAAAACTACAAAATTTGCTGAGAAATTAAAATCCAAATAAATCGATATACTTTGTTAGAAGTGTAGGTTAGAAGACTCAATATGCTTAAAACGTTAATTCTCTCTAAATTGATCTGCAGTGATTCTCAACCTTCCTAATGCTGTGACCCTTTAATACAGTTCCTCATACCATAAAATTATTTTCATTGCTACTTCATAACTGTAATTTTGCTACTTTTATGTCTTAGGCAACCCCTGTGAAAGGGTTGTTTGACCCCCAAAGGGGTCGGCAACTCACAGGTTGAGAACCACTGATTCCAGAAGTTCAAACAATCCCAATCAAAATCCAATCAGACATTTTATAAAAATTGACAGGCTGTTTGTAAATTTCATATGGAAATGCAAAGATAAAGTTTTATAATCTTGGGTTGGGAAATATTTCTGTTATGTGACCAAAACCACAATGAGTGAATTTCATCAAAATTAAAAGTTTCTGCCCTTCAAAAGACACTATTGAAACAAGCCATTTAATGGGGGGGGGGGGGGGGGGGGAAATCTGTGTAAAACATTTGATAAAGAAAGTATCTCTGATTAAAAAAAAAAACAAAATTTGAATCTGAAATACATAAAACTCTCAAAACTCCATAAAAAGAAAAGCAAGCCAACAAAAAATAAGCAAAGGATCTGAACAGACACATCACCAAATAGCACATGAAAAAATGTTCAACATGATTAGGGAAATGCAAAGAAGACCACAAAATATACCACAACATACTCATTAGAGTAGCTAAAATTAAAAACACTGACATTTTGAGTGTTTTCTCTTTTTTCCTTAGTGAGTCTAGCCAGAGGTTTGTCAATTTTATTAATCTTTTCAAAACACCAGCTCTTTGTTACATTAATTGTTTTACATAATCTTTTTGTTCTCTGTCCCCATACACAAAAATTAACTCAAAATAGATCAAAGACCTAAATATAAGACCTGAAATAACAAATTACATAGAAGAAAACACAGGTACTGAACTTATGGACCTCGGTCTTAGATTTTATGAATTTGACCCCCAAGGCAAGGGAAATAAAAGCAAAAATAAATTAATGGGACTATATCAAACCAAAAAGCTTCTGCATATTGCCCTGTCCAATATGGATAGCTTAGTTGGTTGGAGTATCATTCCATATACCAAAAGACTGTGGGTTCAATTCTCTATGAGGGCATATACCTGGGTTGTGGGTGTGATTCTGTTTGGAGCACAAACGGAAGGCAACTAACATGTTCATTTCTCTTTCTTTCTCTTTCTCTCTCTCTCCCTATCTCTCTCTTTTTCTCTCCTCCTTCTCCTCTCTCTAAATCAGGTAAGGATTAAAATAAATAATAAATAAATAAACAGCTTCTGCACAGCAAAAGAAACTTCCAACAAAACAAAAAGCAACCAACTGAATAGGAGAAGATATTTGCAAACAACAGCTCCAACAAGGGGTTAATATCCAAAATATACAAAGAACTCATACAACTCAACACAAAGCAAACAATCCAATTAAAATATGGGCAGAGAAGATGAACAAACACTTCTCCAAAGAAGACATACAAATGACCAATATGAAAGCCTGCTCAACTTCACTAGCTATTAGGGAAATGTAAATCAAAACTACAATGAGATGCCACCCTGACACCTATCGGAAGGACTATTATCAACAAGTAAAGTACTAACAAGTGCTGGAGAGGTTGTGGAGAAAAAAGAACTCTTATTCACCGCTGTGGGAATATAAACTGGTATAACCACTATAGAAAACAGAATGGAGGTTCCTTAAAAAAAATTAATTGAGTTAGTATATGATCAAGCAACCCCTCTTCTGGGTATCCACCTAAAAACATGAAAACATTTATTCACAGATATATGCACCCCTGTGTTCACTGCATTAATCATGGGGGCCAAGACATGGAAACAGTGTCCTTCAACAGATGATTGGATAAAGGTGCGGCACATATACACAAAGGAATACTACTCAGCCATTAGAAAGGATGAAATACTGTCATTTAGGACAACATGGATGGATCTTGAGAGTATCATGCTAAGCAAAATTAAGTCAGAAAAAGTCAAGAACTGAAAGCAACAAGTAAATAAACAAGAAAAACAAACAAAAACTCACAGACACATACAACAGTATGGTCGTTACCAGAGGGAAAATGCTTGGGTGAGGGTATAAAGGGCATCAAATACATGGTAACAGAAAATTTGACTTTGGGTGGTGGGCACACAATGCAATATACAGATGATATATCATAGAATTGTATACTTGAAACTTATTTAATTTTATTAACCAATGTCACCCCAATACATTTAATTTAAAAGACTGATAAGTGTTTGAGAGAACATGGAGGAACTGAAACTCTTCTGCACTGCTGGCTGAATTATTATTACACACTGAAAGACACTTTGGCAGTTTCTTAACATACAAGCACCATATTATCCACCCATTTCACTATATCTTTACTTATTAGAAAAGAAAGCATGTATCTACATAAAGATTGTACACAAATGTTCATAGCAGCTTTATTTATAACAGCCCAAAACTGGAAACAACCCAAATGGCCATTAACAGGTGAATAAATTAAGAAATTGTAGTATACCCATATAATGAAATGCTACTCAGCAATAAAAAAGAATATCCAACTAAGAATAGACAAGATATTCTTCAACTTGATAAAAAACATCTATTTTAAAAACCTACAGCTAACATCATACTTAATGATGAAAACTAGAAGCTTTTCCAAGAATATCAGGAACAAGTCAAGGATGTCCCCTATGTTATACCTTAACATCATATTGAAAGTCTAGCTAATAATAATAAGAAATAAAAGGTATACTGATTAAGAAAGAAAAAATTTTGTTCACAGGTAACATAATTGTCTATGTAGAAAATAAAAAATAATTCACAAAAAGAAATAAGCGATTATAGCAAGGTTGCAGTATACAATTGCTTTCCTATATAATAGCGATGAATGAGTAGAATTTGAAATTTAAAACAATATTGTTTACATTAGCGCTCCAAACTTAGTTATAAATCTAACAAAATATGAACAAGATCTATATAAGTAAAACTGGCAAGTGATCAAAGAACTAAATAAATGTAGAGATATTCCATGTTCATGGACAGAAAGACTCAATATTCTCAAGATATCAGTTCTTCCCAACTTGATCTATATATTCAATACAATCCTAATCAAAATCTCAGTGCATTACTGTGTGGATATTGACAAACTGATTCTAAAAATGTATATGGAGAAACAAAAGACTCAGAATAGCCAACATAATATTGAAGAAGAAAAAAGTCACAGTACTGACACCACCTGACTTCAAGACTTACTGTAAAGCTAAAGTAATCAACACCGTTGGCATTGGCTAACAGACAAATACATTGATGAAACAGACAGCCCAGATACAGATTCACGTAACTATAGTCAATTGATCTTTGACGAAGGAGCAAAGACAATACAATGGAGCAAAGAGATTCTTTTAAACCAATGATACTGGAACAACTGGATGTCCACATGCAAAAATATGACACAGATTTTACATCCTTCACAAAAATTAACTCAAAATTGATCACCAACCTAAATGTAAAATACAAAACTATAAAACTCCTAGAAAGTTAATAGGAAAAAAATCTAGATGACCTTGGTTATGACAATGACTTTTTAGATACAGTACCAAAGACATGACCCTTGAAAGAAATAAAGAGATAAGCTGGATGACATCAAAATTAAAATTTCTGCCCTGCAAAAGACACTCTCAAAAGAATGAGAAGACAAGCTACAGAATGGAAGACAATAATTGCAAAAGACATATCTAATAAAGGGCCACTATCCAAAATATAAAAATAACTTTAAAACTCAACAATAAAAAAAAAAAAGAAAATAAACAATCCAATTAAAAAATGGATCAAAACCCTAAACAGATACCTTACAAAGAAGATATACAGATGGTAAATAAGCATATGAAAAGATGTTCAGATCATATCATTAAGGAAACGCAAATTAAAACAATAATAAGGCACCATTACACACCTATCAAAATGGTCAAAATCCAAACACTGACAACACCAAATGCTGACAAGGATGTGAAATAACAGGAACTCCCATTCATTCCTGGTGAGAATGAAAAACGGTACAGTTACTTTGGAAAACAGTTTGGTGGTTTCTTACAACACTAAATATACTCAGCAATTGTTTTCCTCGGTATTTGCACAAATGAGTAGAAAATGTATGTCCACAAAGAAACTGTATAATTTCCAAAATTTGGAAGCAACCAAGGTGAATGGATAAGTTGTGGTATATCCAGACATAAAGGAACCTTAAATGCAAATGGTTAAGTTAAAAAAGCCGATCTGTAAAGGCTATGATTCCAACTATATGATGTTCTGGAAAAGACAAAACTAAAAAACAAAAACATCAGTGGTTGCCAGGGGTTAGAGGGATGGGAGATATAAATAAATAGGTAGAACACAGAATTTTAGAGCACTGAAACTACTCTGTATTATACTATAATGGTGGATGCATGCCATTATACATTGGACAAGACACACAAAATGTACAATACCAAGAGTAAACTGCAATGTAAACTATGGGCCTTTGGGCTATAATAATGTGTCAATATAGGTTTAATGATTGTAACAAATGTATCACTTCCACAGGGGATGATCATCAGTTGATCACTGGGCAGGGGAGGAGGAGACCTGGAGGAGAGGCACCAGGGGTACTCTGTATTTTCCATTCAATTCTGCTGTGAACAAAAACTGCTCTAAAAAGTTAAAGTCTATTAAAATGTTTTTTTTTAAATACTCATATAATCAAATACCACTCAGCAATGAAAGGAAATAAACTGATACATGCAGTAACATTGATGAATTTCAAAATAATTATGCTCAAAGAAGAGAGAAAAAGAGTACACAAAGTATGATTCCATTTATACAAAACTCTAGCAAATGCAAACTACTTTATAGTTACAGAAGCAGGTCAGTGTTTGCTTGGGGGTAGAGGAGTAGGAAGTAATGACACAGATGATTTAACAGAGGACACAGGGAAACTCTTGGGGATGATGGATAACATTCACTACCTTCATTGCAGTGATGATTTAACAGGTCTATACTTTGTTAGACTTATCAAATTGTACACCTTACATATGTGCAGCTTATTATATGTCACATACCCAGAGTTTTATTAAAAAGTGAGAATAGGAGAGGGAGTGGAGAACATTTAGTATACAGGTAACTTTTGTTAGTATTTTTATGATAAAGGCAGGCAAAAAGATCAGACAGCAGCTCATGAGAAATGGGTAAAAGAAAGTATTTTTTTAAGGGGACATATTAAAATGATTAAAAAGAAAAATTCATAACATTGTTGTCTAACAGATAGGGCAATTGTTAGAGTGGTATCTTAGAGAGAAGACAGATTGGAAGGGGATTGGAAAGGGTATCATCAAGCCATTCACTGTGCATCTGCTGTAACAGGCAGAGTCTACCAGTACAGGCAGATAGTTTGGTTGATAAGGCAGTGAAAGTTCTTTTCTGACTATAGTAGTCCTGCCCCCATCTGTGGTTTCACTTTCTGCGGTTTCAGTTGCCTGCAGTCAACTGAGGTCCAAAAAATTTAAATAAAAATTCCAGAAATAAACAATTTGGAAATTTTAAAAGGTGCACTATTCTGAATAATGTGATAAAATCTTGTGTCATCCCACTCCATTTGTCCAGTATATCCACTCTATATACACTACTCAGTAGCTTAGCTGACTGTTGCAGTATCACAGTGCTTATGTTCAAATAACACTTTTTTTACTTAGTAATAGTCCCAAAGTCATTCACATAACTTTCATTACAGTATACTGTAACTGCCTTATTTTATTGTTAATCTCTTACTGGGACTAATTTATAACTTAAACATTATCACATGTATGCATACATAAGAAAAAAAAAAACATAGTATATATAGGGTTTGATATTATCCAGAGTTTCAGGCATCCACTGGGGGTCTGGGAAGGTATCCACGGTGAATAAATGGGAACTGTAATGAGACAGTGCCATTTACCATAGTTGCAGACTCTATAATCAGGAAATGTTTTGCAAGAGGTAGCCTTTAAACTGTGCTTTGAATGCTAAGTTTTTCATAGGCTAGGAAGACCATTCCAGGCTAAGCAAAGATCCACTACGAGGTCAAATACAAAAATAAATAAGACTCGAGAGAAGAATTAATAAAAAATGGATAAAGAGCAGTAATCAGAAATGACATCGTAAAGAACTAGAACTAGTCCTGATTATTGTCTGGCACAGTGCTTAGAACTTCCTAGAACAGCACTGTCCCAGCCACTACATGTGGTAATTAAAATTAAAATTAAATTTCAGGTTTTCATTTACACTAGCCATATTCTCAAGTGCTCAACTGCCACAGGTGGCTAGTGATTCTAGTCCTTAAGAGTACAGCTTATATTGTTTCACTGCAGAAAGTTCTGGATAGCAGAATTCTAGAACAGACGTTCAATAAAGGTTAACTTCTTTTCTAACTATAGGTCTAGAGTTTTCTACAAAGCCAAAAAAAAATCAGCCTCAAAAAGTTAATTTTTTAAGTTTAGATTTCTATAATAATGACTTAAATGTAACCAACACAGCAATAAAAGGTAGAGATTGCAAACTTCTACTACCATATCTCCTATATATTAACTTTATAATAATATAGATTTCACTCCAGTATATCATATCATCTCTGCTCATCTTTAAGTAGCAATTTTAGCCTTTATAAATGATCTTTCTAAAATGTCGTTTCTACCATCTACTACCTATCAATCACTACATTTAATTTCAAATAAAGAAAATACCTTAAGCAATCAATGTTAATGAAGGTTCTCTTTACTTGAATTTACTTTATACTTAAAAGCACAATTCAGAATGGAAGCACAAAATCTTAGATCAGGAAGAGAATTTAGAGGGCATCTATCTAACCTCATTTTACAATGACAGTGAAATGATCTGGCCTCACCGTATGACCAGTGGCAAAACAAAGAGCAGCAGCAGCCTCCTGGCTTCAAAAAGTAATCTTTCCAACTCCATCATGCTGAGCACATCATGAAGAAATTCTAAATGTTTCACAGTACAAACACCTAGAAAGGTTATTAGTTGAGACCTTCAAAAGCTCAGATATTTTCAAAATAAAAAGGTAGAGGGGAACTGTAGTCCTTAAGTCAGCACTATTTCCACCAGAGGTGAAATGCAAGGGAGAATGAATTTCATAATAAAGAATATGCTCTTTTAATTCCTACTTCAACCTGTGAAACTGTGGCAATTTTTAAACAAATTGTTTAAATTTGAGTTTTAATCATTATAATGAAATGTATTCCCCAAAATACTATAGTGATGATATTATATTAGGCTTTTGTTATTCTAGCAGTAAAATTTATAATCCACAGTAAACAATTTTCAACAAAAGAAATTATTTTTTAACCATACTATTGAATTTACTCTGACACTTTTACTTTAAGCCTTATTATAAGTGATACATAAAAACAAGGTCTGTGAACATGTAAATATTCTCAGATGAAGTAGATATATTTAAGAACTAGTGCTGCAAAGACAATGATGTCATATCAATTCTCATAAATGACAGCCTTTTATAATGAGCCACATAAAATGTATATACATATTTACATAACATGCATTAATAATCCAAAAATCTCATTTTAAAAGAGGCATCTCTAAACAAGTACATGGAGCTTATGGTTCAGTAGTATGAAACTTCTCAGAGTCAAGCATGAGGCTTAAAATTGTGAATGGTAACAGGGATTAATTAAAAAAACAACAACTTTGGAGCCAGACTAACCCAAATCCAATTACAAGTGCCCTTATAAGTGATACTCAAAGAAAAGACAGAGAAGAAGGCCATATAAAGATAGAGGCAGAGAATGGAGTTATGCAGTCACAAGTTAAAGAACGTCTATAGCTACCAGAAGTTGCACAAATCAAGGAACAGAATGAGACAATTCCTAGAGCTTTCTGGAGGGAATGTGTCTCTGCTGACACCTATATTCCAAAACTGTGAGAGAATAAGTTTGTTTTAAGCCACCAACTTTATCGGAATTTGTTATGGTGGCCCTATCAAATGATTTATAGGTGATTAGTGTATAAAACTAGGCATGAGAGAATAAATGCCCAGAACAAGAGCAGTGACAATAAATGGAAACAGGGAAGATGTTTAGACTTACAAACCACCCAAAAGTCCCAAAATCACTGTGTTCACTTAGAAGTATTTGTCGTCTCTGTTCCAAATCTGGAGAAAAATGTTATAGATTAAGACAAAAGAAAACCACAATTACAACCTCATCTAGATTCCTCATCTAGAAAAGAAAAACTCTGGACTAGAAAAGTGGTTTCAAATTGTTCTCCAGGTCCAATTCTAATGTAACTCAAGGAAGGGGTGAGGAAGATTCCTTACCTAACAACTCCAAACCAGTTCCAGCCTCCTCTGCTATCAAGCAGGCTGAACTATACCTAATCAACAAAGTCTGAACCCTTTCCAAGTTTATCGTACCACATTATAAAGAAAGAAAAATAATCACACGATCATCTCAAAATTAAGATAAGGCATTTGATAAAAGTAAACACCATTCTTTGACAAAAATTTTTAGCAAACTAGTAAAAGACAGAAACTCCTAATCCAATTTAAAAAGGGGTGGGATCTATTTTTGGTAAAGCTACAGAAAACATCACACTTAATTTTGAAATGTTGAACATTTTTTTTTACCTCTGAGTTTAGGAATGAGACAACGATGCCTGCACTCACCACTTTAATTCAACATCATAGTGGAGGTCCTAGCCAGTGCAATAAGCAAAGGAAAAGAAAAGAAGTATAAGGATTGGAGAGAAATAAGGCTTTCATTATCCACAGAGGGCATGACTGTACAGATGGAATATCCAAAAGATTCAATGAAGTATTAGAAAATAAAGTTAGCAAGGTGTCTAGATATAAGGTCATGATACCAAAATAAATATTTTTATATGCTTGAAAAACAGTAATATTTTAAAATATCATTTTCAATAAATCAAAAAAGCCAATAACTTTAAATCTATAAACTTAAATTTAATCTAAAATGTATACTGATGCAAAAACATTATTTTATAACAAAAAGGTAAAAAAAAAAAAAAAAACTTCAGTAGAGAGAGATAAACCAGGTTCATGGATTGGAAGATTCAGTACTATAAAGATGTTAATTTAGTCATGTATTAATTTATATAGATTTAATATGCTCACAGTAAAAAATCCCAGCAGTTTTTGTTTGTTTCTGTGGAAATTGGTAAACTGTTACTATGGAAATGAAATGGACCAAGACTAGCCAGGATAAACTTGAGCAAATAGATGGACTTACTCTTCCCAATACCAGGATATATTATAAAACTATAAAAAGACTTTGTGATGTCTGTGAAAAGATAGTAAGTAAAATGAACCAAAGGAAAACAGAGAGTCCAAAAATAAATGCAGGCATATATGGCTACTTATTATAAAGGCAGCAATGCACAGCAGAGGGTCTATTCCATAAATGGTGATGGTTGACTGGATAGTAAAGGAATTAAAAATATGAGCCCTTCCAATAATCATAAAAATATACATGTATCACAGTAAAGGCAAAATAATAAAGCTTCTAAGGAAAAGTCTTCATTGATAGTATACTAGAGAAAATTTTTGTAAAATAAGACAAAGAATTAACTGTAAAGGAAAAGACTGGTTTTGACAACATGGATAGATATTAAGGAATTTCTGTTCATCTACAGATACCATTAACAGAGTGAAAAACCAGAGTAGGAATAGATATTTGCAATGAATGGTTAAAAGAAAAATACTGATATTATAAGGGGCTGATGAGGATGTAGAGCAACTGAAACTCTTATACATTACTGGTGGGAAGTATAAATTGTTACAAGCACTTTGGAAAACTTTTCAACAAATAATACATTAACAGGAACCAGCAATTCCACCACCAAAAGAGAGGTACAATGATGTTCATAGCAGTAATATTCATAAAAGCCTCAAAGTGAAAACAACCCAAATGTATGCTCAAAATAATGGATTACTCATGGAACAGAATACTGTACAGTGGTATAAGAAAAAGAAAAAGGAACAAACTACTGCTACATACAACAACATGAATGAATCTCTCAATACCAATAAAGTTATATAAAGTTCAAAAAGAGGTTAAACTGATTTATGTTGTTAGAAGTCAGAACTGTGGTTATTACTGGGAAAGTGAGAGGATTTGTGATTAGAAAGGAAATGTAGAAGGAGCTTCTGCAGTAATGGTAAAGATTTATTTCTTGATGGTTTCATGCATATGCTCACTTGGTAATAGTTCATCTTACTGCACACTTACATACCATAAATACTTACAAATATGTCAATAAAAAAGTTTTAATATTTCATGAATCAAAATCTTGTTCAAACCAGCTATACCACCCATCTTCAAATGCTGTATTTACCTGAAACTCTGACTTGAATAAAGCCTCAAATCTCACAGTTAACACAGTTATGAGTTGAGTTGTCCCCCTTAAAAAAATAAGTTGAAGCCCTAACTCCAAGTACCTGTGAATGTGACCTTATTTGGAAATATGGTCTTTATAGATGTAATTAAGATATAAGTTAAGGTCATACTACAGTAGGATGGACTTAATCCAATATGACTGCAGTCCTTATAAGAGAACATGCATGACAGAAATACACAAGGAGAATGCCATGTGACAACAAAGGCAGAGACTGCAGTGATGCAGCTGCAATTCAAGGAATGTAATGGACTGATGGCCACAACCAGAAGCTAGGATGAGGCAAGAAAGGATTCTACCCAAAGTCTCAGAGGGAGTATGGTCCTACTGACACCTCAATTTCAGACTTCTATGTTGCAGATCTATGAGAGAATAAATTTTTGTTGTTGTAAGTCACCCAGTTTGTGGTACTTTGTTATGGCGGCCCTAGGAAATTAATACACTCTTCCATGTAACATCTAATTCTTCGCTCAACCTCTTTTTCTGCAATATTTACACTATTTTCTCATCTGGCTAATACAAAAATTCCCAATGCACTAATTTCCCCCCACTCCTCATATCCTAGGATCAGTAAGAGGTATTATTTTGCCTTTTAATAATCTCTTGTTTTTTAAACCTTTCCCTTTCATTTCTACTATTACCATCCTAATTCCAGCCTAGTAACTCTACAGCTAGGCTGCCCTGCTTATAAGTCAGTATTTCTTAAATACTACTTCCACTGTGTTATTTTTTCTGTTCCCAAACTTCTGACAATTTATTACATTATAGTTGTAAGGCATTTGGTAATCTAGCTCTGTTCATTTCCTTCGATACATAAATACGATTGGTCCTCAAGAATACATTTTCTTTTATCAGCTAGTTTTCCACAGTACCTAGAATAATCTCTGGTGCTTGATCAAATAATAACCACCACCACCCGGACGGTATGGCTCAGTGGATTGAGCGTAGTTCCATGGACTGAGAGGTTCTGGTTCCATTTCCGGTCAGGACACATGCCCAGGTTGTGGGCTCCATCTCTAGTGAGGGCCGTGCATAAGGCAGCCAAAGGATGTTTCTCTCTCACATAAATGTTTCTATCTCTCTCTCCCTTCCTCTCTCTCTAAAAAAAAATAATAACCACCACCAACATAAACATATTATCTCCATACCAACACTCATATTTTATGAGTTCATGTTAATGCCAACTCATGCCTTCAGTACTGACACATCTTTCATTCTCAGTTGATATCTTACTCCATTTTTGCCTAAAGAAAGCTTCTAAGTCCCAACATTATCCCTGAACTCATTTGTTTTTTAAAATATATCACTTAAATCACTGAAGATCAAAGCCTCTTTATAACTTCTCTCTCTTATACCTGGAAGTGTCTCTATACCGTCTTCCATCATTTTCTTTTTTCCTATCTAACAGAAAAAAAGAGCCTCTCATCATTTCTAAGACTAGCATCTCTCACTTGTGTTTTTAATGTTTCTACTTTATTTCTGTTCCTGGACCTTTCCATATCAATGTGCTTCTCCCAACACCCTCCCAAAGACAGAGAAAGAAAAGTCTCATCATTAAAAAAAAAAATTTTTTTTTTCAACTTTCTGTAGTGGCCCATAGAAAATATATTCCCTTAGACTATGGCAACAACAATATCCAGTTTCTAGGAGCAGTAATGCCAGTGTCAGAGGCAATACTATAGTATCCAATATCTCAAAGGGCAGCAAGCAATGAATGACCTTGAAAGACAGCCCTTTTTCATTATGTTAGCTGTGGTTCTGGAACTATCTAATATCCTTCAATAAATTTTGTTTTAACTAAAGTTAAGTTCCTGATGTCTGTAATTAAGAACCTTGACTGACACCATAGCTCAAGCTGCTATAACAAAATATTTACCTTAAACAACAAACACTTCTCACACATCTGGACAAATGGAAGTCTGAGATGAGGGTGACAGCATGGTCAAGTTCTGGTGGGAACTGTCTTCCTGGCTTGCAGACAGTTGTGACATGGCTTGCACACACGGTGGAGAGAGGAAGCTCTGATGTCTCTTCCTCTTCTTATAAGGGTACTAAATCCATCGTGGGGACTCTAAGCCCAAGATCTCATCTAAATCTCATTACCTACCAAAAAACCCTTCCTGATATCACACTGCAAGTGAGGGTTTCAACATATGAATTTTGGAATGACCACAAACATTCAGTCCTTAACAAATGATACATTATTCTTTCCCCTTAAATTACTCTTTCATTTCTCATTCCCAAAAGTAGGCCCTATCTTACTATTTCTTCACTATCACCTTATTTATTTATTTATTTTGGAATTTGACTTCTTTCTCCTAACCACTTTCACTAAATTACTGAATCATCAATGTACTCTGCACTCCTCTTAACTACTAAACCTATTGGTCTATTTATCAAGTAAGATTTTTTTTCTCCCAGATTATTTCTCCCCACTCCTTCCTCACTCTTATCCAATCAAAATACCTCAATCCTAAATTTTTTTCCAGTCCCCCCCTCCTTATTTCTTCCTTCATTCTCTTCTCCCTTCCTCTTTCCTCTACCTCTGCCTCCTCTCTAACAGCTCATCTAATCCAAATACCTCAATCCTGATAATTCCTAATTCCACATTCTACCCTCTACCTTCTTATAACAAATTTACAACTACAGCTTAAAAATATGCCCCAGAGGCAATTAAAATTCTTCCCCAAAAATGGACTGATTAATCCTTTTACCAGCCTATTCTAGTTATTCAAGACAGAAAACCTAAGTTCATATCCAACTCTTCCTTCCTCACTCACAAATGATATCCAAATACCATGTAATTTACTTCTCAGATCCATCCCTCTCTTAAAATCCCTCTGCCAAATTGTCATTTATCTCCATAATCTTCTCTTCCCATTAATGACTGCAATGGTTTTCCTCATATCTCTAGTATATCTTTAACAATTTTTTTTTTCTTTATTGATTTTAGAGAGAAGGAGAGAGAGGGAGAGTCATAAAAACATCGATGAGAGAGAACATTGATTGGCCGTCTCCTGCAAGTCCCCCACTGGGGATTGGGCCCACAACCTGGGCCTGGGCCCTGACCAAGAATTGAACCGGTGACCTCTTGGTGCGTGGGTCAACGCTCAACCACTGAGCCACACTGGGTAGGCTCCAGTGTATCTTTTACATTGCTGTCAGAGCTATATAATGTTCTCAAATCAGACTCAGTAGTTAGTTACCTGTCTTCAAAAGCTCCTCACTGCCTACCACATAAAGCTTAATCTCTTTAGCAAAAGCATTTAAAAATCCATTACTGCCCTCCATAAAGCTCACGCTTAAACCACATGAAAACATTAATTCCTTGCAGAGCCCTCAGTCCAATCTCTTTCCAGTTTCTATGCAGCCTAGAATGCTCTCTTTTTCACTGATCTTCCCTCACAAATGGAAATCTAAACACTTCTTTCAAGGTTCAGCTAGAAAATTAAGTCCTCTATTAAGTCTTAGCCCATTCCCAGTTAAACTGCTCCTTCTTCTCTAATCCCACAATACTTCGATTATATTTCTAACTAAGACGATTCGTTTTCACTTACTTTATTGTTAGTTGTATTAGTAAAGCACTTTATTGCAGTTTAATAAGGATTTCATTTAATTTTCACAGCAACTCTCTACATTTTACAGGAGATGAAACCGGAAGAGAGGTTAGTAACTGAGTTTAAAACAGGCAGGGAAGTGCAGGCATACACACACACACACACACACACACACACACACACACACACACACTTGTAATTCTAAATCTCCTAACAATTATATTTTACATTTCTTAAGGGCAAAAACTCCAAGGGACCTAGCATAGTCCTTTCTGTATAACAGATGCTTTGTGTTTTAATAAATATTCTCTTCTCTGTTTGAAATAACCCTGTTTTATCTGTCTGAACTCTAATTTGTTCTTGAAAACATAGCTCAAAAGTTTCATCTCCTTTAATAAGCTCTCCTTAACTCTTCCAGGCCTTACTTACCTTTTTTAGGCTGTATCATACTACTTGGTATGTTGTTACAAATGTCTTTTACATATATATTTTAAAATGTATTAGTCTTAGTAATGGGTTTATAAGCTTGAGAGCAGTCACAATGTCATATTACACTGTGGTATCCTCTATTCTACCTAGCACTTGGTGCTCTATCACCTGCTTCCTGATTGATGCTGAATAGTCCCCAATTTATTCCCTGCTCCAATTTCTAAGCCCTTTATTTTTTTGCATTACAGGTAGAGATCAACTGTTGTGACTAACTAAACATTATCATATTTTAACAGTAAATATTCCTCAAACCACTCCTAAAATTTAAAACTCACAGGTTAAGGAAGTACTTTAATCATCTGATGGGATACAAATCTAGAGTGACTATTTTAGATGACTGTAGAGGGCAGCAAAGCAACAGTAGTATCCTGAAAGAAAAATGTTTTTCTTAGGTTTCAGATTTGTCTTTTATATTTTAACAAATGCTGGTATGATAAAAGCTTTTAGAATACAGACCTTTCAGCATGCTATAGACAAATTTCACCAACTACTCATATATTTAAACATTTCATTATTAATGATAAATATAACAAAAATGTATCAATGCCCAGATCCTTTTACACACAACTGAAAAAATAAGTTTCATAAACAATGCATGACTTCAAAACAGCTACCATAATTGCTAACTCATTTACAAATCTAAAAGTTGAAAATATTTTTCCACTGAAAAATGTAAAAATAACTAATATTAAATACAGAAAAGAAAGTCAACAGTCTAAACAGTCTTATTTCTTGCTAAAAAATAACAAATGTCTTCATTAGTATTACTAATTCTAGCCTTGAGATGCCTTCTTTTTGTTATTCAAAATCAGTCAGTCAATTGTGGGGGGGGGGGGGCATCCCAGCTTTAAAAGAAAAAATATAATAATATAATAAATCCTCTGACACTGTACTAGTGTACAACAAACAGGAGGCAACACCTTGAAATATAATAGGTGTTCCTTAGTGTTATTTCAATATTAAAGTTCATTTTGGTTCTATTGTGAACTAGGCAAATGAAACTGTACCATCAAAATAATCATATATGTATAATCTCAGAATTACTTAGGAATAAACTATAAAAGTAGATATTCAACAGAACAGCATTATTTTTCTGAAGGTTTTTGTTGGTGGTAATTTATTTTTACCTCTTTTAAGTTTAAAAAAGCAGAAATCAGAGATTTAGAGTAGCTGCTACAGCCATTAACGTATATAGACTCATGGTTTAGTGAAAAATGCTATGATGTTTTAGCCCTTTGACATTAGCGAGGATAGAACTGTTAGCTATGTACCTTCTCCCACTTAAATCTCATCAAAAACAAAGAAATTGAGAAACTATAAAATTAGAAGGGAATTTGGAGTTCATAATGACAAAACACTTGTGAAATGAATCTTAATCTATCTCAGTAGCTGTGACGAAATTAGAAATCAAATTAATAATTTTCAAAAACAATAGCCTAAAATATTTTAGTAATGACAATCGTGTCTATCATGGATAACTTTTAGAAATAGTTACTATATGAAATTACTTATTATTTACCAATACTAATATTTCATTAATATTTTTGTTTTTTCTCTGAATTGAAGCATTAGAAGAATCAAAAACACTCTTAATTGTATACAATGTTCTTTTTTTTTTTTAAATCCTTAGCCCAGGATATTTTTCCTTTGGTTTTTAGATAGAGTAAGGAGGAAGGGGCAGGGAGGGAGGGGGAGAGGGGGAGAGAGAGAGAGAGAGAGAGAGAGTGAGAGAGAAAGAGAGAGAGAGAGAGAGAGAGAGACATTGATGTGGGACAGATACATCAGCTATTGTCTCCACACGGGCCGGGGATTGAACCTGAATTTAAGGTATGTACCTTTGACCAGGAATCGAACCCTTGACTCTTCGGTCCAAGAGATAATGCTCTAACTGCTGAATCAAACTGGCCAGGGCTGTATACAATGTTCTTAAACACTGAGTTGAGTCCTAGCTGTGTGCACCTATTTTTATGTCTCTTGGTTTTCTACTGTCCTTCCCAGTAACAGCACTGGCATATTTTCATTACAAAATAGACTAGCTATCTTAAATTTACCCACTTTATTCCTAAAACTCAAACCCAGAGTAAGATATGTTGTACATCAAACGAAGTATGTCCCACTGAAGCTGCTTAAACTACATCTAAATGGGCATAAATAATAGACAGCTGATTTTGAAATCAAAGAACTGTATTCATCCTAGGTCAATTTTGCAAACACTTCAGATTCAAAATGGGTAAGACAATGGGGAATAAAGATATAGAACAAAAGAAAGCAAAGAGAATTTTCATTAAAAAAGAAAGAAAAACCAATGAAGAACTATCTCATCAAGCAATATCTTTAAAATCTGTCAACCTTTTCCAGTTTAAGTAAATGCCTGTGTGTGTGTGTGTGTGTGTGTGTATTCCCACCCATCTTGGCAGGTAGGAATAGAAGTAATATCAAGATAGGAATAATAACAAGTGTGAAAACCTCTCTAAGGATATATGTCCTACAGGGTGTTCTGCACAAAATAGCTTCTGCAACATAACAGATATTACACACAAAAAAATAATTTGCTTAATTAGTTTGTAAAACAATATTTTAATGAAGAATTTCTTAGATCATTAATAAACTAATCTACATAGTGACTTTCCATGAGGGGGCTATATGATTAGTTTCCCATTCCCAAATGTATTCAACCGTGCTACTTTCTTCCAAAAACATATCTTCTGAGACTAGTATTCCACTGAAATACATTGGCAAATATTGCTCTAAACCTAAAAGCATGAAAAAAAATGAAGAGAACCTGCATGCATTTCTCACTAATGTCATGTCACACTGTTAAACACAGAACAGGATAGACCTTCAGGGCTTAAGGATTTGAAAGATATCTAAGATCAGATAGAAAATAAGTACAGAAAAGTTTATATAGTTATTTATTATAGCTACTATTCTATTTTATTTCAACATGTTTATTGTATAGCAAATTTGGTCAATTCCTTAAACAGTTATAATGGGAGAAAAAGCAAATATTAAAATCAATATAGTTTAAAAAATAATTTGTGTTTCTTCTGTGATACGTGCTATGCTGCATATAATGAAGCTTGAAGCCAAGTTTTTACTGCAAAGACCATATATCACAAAACAATTTATAATTAAATACTAATTCATTATAGTATATAATTAATTATATACTATATAGTATAGAAGGTTTCATGGAGAAAATTAATCTTAAATTGGCATTTCAGAATATGTCTAGGTAAAAGAGTAATGTCATTCTAGGCCTTTATAAAGACCAGAGAAGGAAATAACCTACTTCACAGACAAGTAGTTTAGACCTGCACTGCTCAATATGGTAGCCACCAGCCACATCTGACTACTGAGCACATGAAATACAGCTAGTCCAAATAACAATCTGTAAGGGTTAAAATATATACCAGATTTCAAAGACTTACCACAAAAGAAAATGTATCTCAAATTTTAAATATTAACTGCATGCTGAAATGATATTTTTGGTTATATTATGTTAAATGAAATACTAAAATTAGCATGGCTGGTGTGGCTCAGTGGACTGAGCATCATCCCACGCACAGAGAGGTCCCGGTTTGATTCCTAGTCAGGGCACATACCCAGGTTGCAGGCTGGATGCCCAACAGGGGGCGTGCAGGAGGCAGTCGATGGATGTTTCTCTCACACATCAATGTTTCTCTCTCTCTCCTATCCTCTCTAAAAGAAAAGAAATCAATAAAAATATATTTTTAAAAATTAATTTCATTTATTTTTTAATGTGGCATCAGGATAACTCAAAATTATGTATGTGGCTCACATTTTATTTCTATTAGATAGTGCTGGTGTAAACTAATTTTGATTTTGCTGTTAAACTCCTGAAATAAAGAAATTTGAGAGCCTACTCCATGTCAAGCATATGAGGATACATGAACAAAATAGTGGAGTATTATTCCTTTCAGAAGAGCAACCACATCTGGTCAAACAATAAATCAAAATTCTGTAAAAACAGCACTTTGGAGAGAAAAAGAATCATTTGATAATATCTCTTAAAATGCAAATTATCAAATGCATAATGCCATTTCCCACCCCTCTTGCAAAAACTGGTGATCCAGTAAGTTCATAGTGGGGCCTGGAATGTTTTGAAAAAGACTCCCTAGTATCTATAATTTGAATCCATTTGCACACCCTACTTTCGCTGACCCTGGCAAGCTGAGTATGCTGATTTATAGCCAATCCTCACTTTAAAAAATTTTATTTCTTCCAAAGAAACCTAGGCTGAGAGACTCTACTGGGTGTAATGGCCAGCCTATTTAAAATAAGAAAGAGTATGACTTTATTTTTAACAAAGCTAAGAAAACCAAATAAAGTTTTAAAAAAACTATTACAACCTCTCCTATTTAAAAAGTCACATTTACTATCTAACACCTAACAAAATAATCATCTAAAGTGTTGAAAAGTATACTGTCAATTCTTAGCCACTTAATCCAGTTATGAGCTGGTATGTTTACACACATGCCTCAAATTCCAGTTTATGAATATCTACTTACAATGCAACAGGTAGTTCTTTCCTACTCATCCTAATTAGCAAAATGACTGTTGGTTAGTCAGTAGAGTTACAAAAAAAATAATCTCCCTGGATGCTAAAAATTCACAACATATGTATTCAATAAATACAATATCCTTTCTAAAACAACTATGGTACCTGCAATATGGCTTGGATCTAGATTCATAGGAGGCAGCTCTTACTAAAATTTTAAAGTAGTGACCTACACTATAAGAAGTGAGTCACTAAGGAAAACACTTAAAGCTCACCCTTGATAAAGGTTCACAACAAATTTTATTTAAATAAATGACTAAACTATGTCAAAGCCTATTATAAAAATAAAAATCGTAAGTTTTATAAAATTCAGGAAAGGATACGGGTTCACAACTTTACAATTTTAGATAAAATATAAAAGGTAATCAAGGTACAACATTAATGGTATAAAGACTTTTAGATCTGAGTGCTCGGCACACAAAATCATTTTTAGTATTCATTCCATTACTGACATAAGGGTTATTTGATTTCATATTAATAATCATGATTAATTAAATACCACATCTTTTGTAAACCATATAGTCCTTGTCAATTTTTTTATGAAGACTTTAGTAGGTTACAGAATATGCTATAACAATATATTATTTACTCACTAATTTTTAAGGAGTAAATTACAGAATGTCAAAACACTAATTTTTAGCAAGCTTCTCTTTAGTAATTTCCAAATAGGCAAAAGCCATACGTTTTATTTCTTAACTAACTATACAGATACAAATGTACATCAGAGTTGCTAAATCACTAAATGATATATGTAAGAATATATGTAAGCATAAGTGATATAAACAAGGTAAGATAATACACAAACACACAAATACATAATTGCCCAGCTTTTTCCAATTCCTATTGCTGATGCTGTAGCTAAACACAAGAAAAGATTTGATCTTTTTTGCTTGTTTTTAAGTTTTGTTCACTTTCCAATTATATCTGTTTAGGATGCAGAAAGATTCATATGAGCAATATGTATTATAGGCTCCAACCTGATACTATAAGTAACTTGACAGAGTATAAGCAAAATTGAGACTCTCCTCTTCAACTCCACATTTTCAATATAATCACTAACATTCTAAGTGACTTTATAGAACTTCCAAGTCCTAAAATGCATTCTACATCATGAAGGTAAGATTCAACTAGGTTTCATACACTTACACAGTTGACTTCACCGAATCCTCATATTCTGAAAATTGATCATCTTTGAATTTATCTGAAGTAAATTTAACAAATATCTAAAAAGCATTGATTGAACTAGACACTTAATTATGTAAAATACAAATACAACAAGTCAATGGACTTAAAAACTCAATTATTCAAGACATCATGATAGAATTTAAGAATGACAAGTATCAAGCAAGTTGGCATTATGTGCAATATACTAAATGCTAACATTCGAATGTTTACTATATTGCATACACTCTGCTAAGTTTTATTTTATTATTTCATTTAATCCTCACGAGAACTCTATAGGCAAGGTGATATTATCCTTTTTTTTTTTTTAAAGATGAGAAAATTTAAGTTTACTGAGGTTAAAGAACTTGCCAGTGACTCACACATCTAGTAAATGGCAGTCTTTTTTCAGAATCAAATTATTTAGTATCTAAACCATAAACTGCAGAGACAACAAACTTGTACCATCTAGCACAATGTATGATCTAACAGCTTATTTTTTTTAACTAGTTTTTTTTTTTTTCCTCCTTTTCTCAGTTCACATTCATATATCTTTATCTAATGGGTTAGGTAGGTATCCCTCTTCTGGACATAGTACCTAATGTAGGTCTCTATTATAAACTCCAAACTGTCCTATAATCATCTATTTCCTTTATGTCTACCACAATGCTATAAGATCCTTGAAGCCAGGATTCTGCTTTATTCATGTTTTATGCCCCAAGTACCTATCAACTGCCAGGAATATAAAAAGTATTGAAAGTGCTGTTAAAGGTTCAATATCATATTAGATCTTTTCTATAATTTTCTAAACATCGTCTTAAGATAAAACCTTACTGAAAATGGAAATAGTAAAATCCTAGATTCAAATAAGAACTTACTAAGAAAGGGCAAATAGTCTAGCTTCTCTTTCATTAACACTATATCCCTGCTAATATTATCTACATTTCAAGAAAAATGCTGAGGAAAAAAAGTGAGATAAATCTGATCACCGATGAGTTGATCATAAAGGAATATGCAATTACAGAATTAAATAAATGAGGTTTATCAAGTCAGATGGTATTATAAATCTAGTCTCCTTAACCTTTATACCTAAGAATTTGTTAGGCTTAAATAAAAAAATCAAAACCTAGCAGTTTTTCAACTTGTAAAATTCTCATTTAAAGAGTTTAGCTCTTCAAGTAAGACAGCTAATGTGCATCCCAAACAGCAAATCTGATTTAATTTTTTTATAGCTTTCAGAATATTGAGTCTACCAGTTGGCAAGGGTGTTTTTTTTAGCAGTCAAATTAACATGATATGAAAATTACCTTGTACTAATAGATGTTATTGCAGAAGTTGAGCATAGTTAAGACTATGCTAAATGTAAACCATGTATCAAAAAAAGCACCAGGCAAAAGAAAAAAATCTGTACATTATAAAAAAAAAAGTAAAGCAGTCTATTAACAAATCATCAGACAGACATCTCTTTAAGAGCCTAAAGATCTTTTCAACTCTGAAACTGACTACTCAAACATTAGTACATGCCAAACCTATGAATGTTCCCCTACTTACTGAGCATCCATACGTCACAACTGTGCCCTACTCAACGACTGAATTTCAAATAGAGAAACGTTGATGGAAAAAATTCATCATAAGGGTTCACAAATTAGGGTGTTATAACACTATAAGCCAAAAAAGGAAACTCTTAAAATGAGCAGTGCACAGTAACACAAAACTAGTGTTTGCCTCTACAACTACAGAGTTGACTCTAAAAACTTCAATTTACACCTCCTCTAAATCACAAGCCCACTTGCCTATTCTGCTTGAATTTTTAGGACTCTAAAACAGAAAGTCCCTTCTATAGCACATTATTAGAGATTGTTTTAAAACACCTTTTCTTCTTTCATGAGAAAACCAATGTGTTCCTTCAAAAAGCAATCAACACTTCACTTACACAACTGTGAAATTACTGCCCAAATTCTATTTCCTTGTATTAGCTGTATGTATTACCTAGCTAATAGTAATACATAAAAGTAGGGCTTTTGCCTAGCTAGATAAACCTTTACTGAAGGTACAAATAATATTCTCTCAGTCCTTAACACAATCTAAGTAAAGATAGTAAAATTGTTAACATGTTTCTGCCACCCAACTGTATTCCACAGTCCTTCTTAATGGAAGAGAACAGTACACAAATTCAATCTAGAACCTTGCATCATTTTAAAGAGGCAAAAGCATTGAGAATTGTGTGGTGGAACCAAACATCTGGAGAGTGGGGCTACAACATGTCATTAATCATCGTGTACTTTGTAAATCAGAAACTTTCATTACAGAGCTTGAAACGTGGTAGTGAATTGCTGGTGGACATTCTCAGCCTATAAGGGGCACTCAATCTCTTGAAAACTTTGCCTCCCTCATAACCAACCACCTTGACACACCTACTCCAAACAGGATTCTCTTTCTTCTAAATCACACTATCCAAGAAATCTGCACACATCTTTCCTTTTAATAAATACTGATAAAACTTCTGGTGTCATTTAAGATCTCATTACACACTGAGACCCAACAGCAACCTTATGTACCAGTAAAAGAGTCTTAGGTAAACCGATCTTTGAGCAAACGTCAATTTTGCTTCTCCACCTTCCTCACCAACTAAGAGTCTCCAAGTGTGTAACATCCTGCAGTGTTTCCGTATTACCAAAGGACAGACAGAGCTAATCCCCCAAGACTGGTGGCCTTATTTTGCCAAATCATCGCCTTCCATTAATGATCACTTACGTCCATCTCTCTCCCATGAATGACATAGGATCCTTAACAAGTAAGCTTCTAGTTTCTGATACCCAAGAACAGAACTTACAGACTGGCTCCCAAATGTGACAGAAAAATTGTGCCACAAACACGAAGGAAGAGACGGGGAAGAGGCGTGGGGTTTGGAGTGATCAGAAGAGCCGGTGCACAGTCGATGCCATATTTAACACATAAATTAAAGCCCCGAGGACTGCAAACATAAACACTGACAGTGTGAGAGACGTTCCACAAACGTGGGGCTCCATGCAAAGCCATCCAGAGGCAGCCAGGGCAGAACCGGGCCGGAGGACGGGAGAAAACGGACTGCAGGGGATGCTGCGGGGTGGGCTACCAGGGTGCCTTCTCCAGGGCGGAAGGCGAAGACGGGAGGACCCGAAGGCTTCATTCCGTCGGACTCCGGTCCCTAAAGGTATCTGGGCTCACAGCTCAAGTTTCACCGGGGAAAAAGGAGGCGGCAAACGTGCATCCAGGCACCTTAGCCCCAGCCCAGAAGTCCGCAATCTCGGCTTCCGGCTCGAATTAGCGAGGGAGTAACGGTCCGCGGAGCACACGCCGAGGAGTCGGGGCAGAAGGCAGCGCCGCCGCAGCCCGGCCACCAGCGCGGCCGCGGAGGAGGGAGCGCGGCCGGCGCTGCACTCGCGGGCCCCGGCTCTGCCCCGGCCTCGCCCCGGGCGCGGCGAAAAGTTTCCAGGCGAAGTCCGGGGCACCGCTCGCGCAGCCAACCGCCGAACGCAACCGCCTCGCCGCTCGGGAGCGTGGCCCGCGCCGGCCCGGCCGCGGCGCCGGGACCCTCGGTCGCGCCTCCCTCACCCACGCCGCCCGGCCAGGTCCACCTACCACAGAGCCGGGAGAAGAGCAGCAGCGGGAAGAGCAGCAGCAGCAGCGGCGGTGGCGTCGGGGGCGGCAGCAGGAGCCCGGCCCCGGGGGGAGAAGCGGCGGAAAGTTGTGCTTTGCCGCCTCCGGGACACAGCGGAGCCGGCCCCGGGGTCCGCGCCATTCCCCACCCTCCCCCCGGCCCGCTCGCTCGCCCGCCCCCACCGGCTCCCCCGGACCCGGCGCCTCTGGCTCTGGGCGGCGGCGGCGGCGGCAGCGTCTGCGGCACGGCGGCGGCGGAAGGTCCGGCGCGCGCGTTCCTAACTCCTAGTTCTTGAGCCTCCGCCGCCGGCTGCCACTGCGCCGAGCGCTCGCGGCTGCCTCCACACCGCCGTCGCCGACGCCACTGCCGAGGCTGAGGCGGGGAGCCGCCCGCCGCTGCCGCCGCCGCCACTCCCCTCCCCCCGCACCCGCCCGCTTCGAACTCCTGGGAACTCGGAACGCACCACCCCGCCCCGCGCGGGAGGGGGAGAGGAAGCCGACCCTCGGAGCGGGCGCTGGAACTCGCCCGCCCACCCCACGCAACTCCTGCTCCCGTCTGATCCCGGACTGCCTGCCGCGTCTCCTCCCACCCCACTCCCCCTACACTCGCTCCACCCCTTTCAAAAAAAAAAAAAAATCTCTTCTCTCCACTTTGATAACGGGGTTTCTCCCAAAGCAGGGATTTAAAAAGGACAAGAAAATCTGGAATAGGTTAGTAGGCCCCGCCCCTCGTTCCAGCCTTGTACCCCCCCTTCCCAGCATTTGCAATGGTCTCGCCCACTCCGCCCCTAGCGGGTCCACTGCTGCCCCGACCCAGACGGAGGCGGAGGGCGGCGGCGGGACCTTCGGGCTCGCGGCTGGCCTCACACAGGCGGCGCGCGCTCTGGCAGGGACCCGGGACGGGGAGGGGTTGGGAGGGAGGCAGGACGGGGTTGCCCTTCCGTTGCCCATGCTAAAGGTTCCTGTCTAGAAAGCTGGACGCAGCCTGCTGGACTAGTCATCTTTCTCCTCGCGGGGGGCTGAAAGGAGAGACCTTGTCCGTCCTTCCTGCTTCCCGGGACAGCTTTCTCTCTGAATGCCTCCCTGCTTCCCAGCTCCACTGCCCCCCTGCCCGCCGAGGCACGTTTGCACGGGCATTTTCCTGCTCCTTTCACCGGGAGGCGGCTCGGTGGAAGGGCCAGCGTGGCCGGGCGAGAAGAGGGGCCCCAGAAGGTTTGCTTTCCCGCGCTTGCTTCTCCTGGCTGCCGGGCTGTCCGCTCTCCTCGCCTGGCGACTGGCAACAGGAGGCCACGGATTTCCCCCATCGGAGCGCCTCGAGTTCGGTGGTGTTTTTCTTGGGTTTTGTTTCATTTGCATGTTCGCACGTGTAATTTTGTTTTCATTGCTTGCTTTCGTTTTAACTTATTGCGGGAAAGTGACCTCGGGAAGTGTTAAACCTTTGCCCTTAAGAGTGTCTGTGGTCCACCACGACCCTCCTTCACCCCACGTGGGTGGCTCGCCCTGCCCTCTGCATCCGCCCGCCGCGCACAGCTCTGGTGGCCTGAACTCGGGACCACAGCCACCGGCGGTTCTGCGGAGGTGGTGGACAGTTTGAACTGTCCTGAAAGTGACTGGAGGCAGAGGACACACGTCCTCAGTCCTGACACCATTAATTTAACGTAGATCTTGCCGTCTCCACCAGTAGTCACACATACGCTCCAATAAGTCGAACTAGGATTTAGCCGCCTGTCTTAGCTAAACTAATGCTTGCCTGGCGCCCAGATCATGCTGTCATTCCCTTCGATCACTAGGGTCTCCCATTCTCCACCTACTGACAATGTTTTACTCACTTCCAAGGCTACACACCATTCTACCCTTCTGCCCACCTCTTTAACTTCCGCCTCCCATCCTAGTTCTGAGTTTAGAACCTCTGTTTCTCCACCCCCTTTTCTCACTCCCCCTCTATGCCTGCCTGCCTCTGCCGATCCCTGTAAGCCTGTCTCCAGCAGCCGCTCCTTTTCATCACCTATCCTCAGGATGCACTTGTGATTAAACCTTGTCCTGCATTCGCTCTGGGAGATCCCATGGTGATGATCATAACTGACGAAGGGTAGCTATTGTGACATTCCTAAGCTCTGCTGACACCACAGTTTCCCTTGGGAATATTTATTTTTCTATTTTCTCATTCCCTAAATCAAATTTCACTGCTAAATTTAGACAGAGCCGACTGCGCAGCGACTAGCTAATTATCTGGTTAGATAGCACTTTAACACGTTTTTGATACTCAGTTAAATGTTAAATAACCAAAATTTTAATATCGCTAGTCCCAGCCTTTCCCTGATGGTTCCAGTCTCCAGAAAAAGTAATTTAGCCAACATTTGAAAAGGTGCCAAAGGCTTAATATGGGGCCACTGTGCAATTGCTACAGAGACCATGAGGGATTAGCTGGTTTAGTGCTTCTCAAAAGGATGATATGGAGCTTTAAAAATATATATATCTTCCATATTTTGAGAAATTTGATTAGTGGCATGCTATGATTTTATTCTCCTCTGACCTAAAGTGCAGAGAGAGCTTGGAAGAGTAGTATTTATAGATATTATATAAGCATTAAAAGAACACCATGCTGGTGTTTTATGTGCATACAAGCATTATGTTATAATAATAATAATTTGTGTTGATATAGCATCTTCAGCCTGAGATGTCAAAGTACACTCTACTTCTCACAGAAGGTAGCAATTACTATTATTCCTAGTTGCCAGCTGGAGAAACCTAGGCACAGAGGTTAAGTGAAAATACTACAAGCCATGCATGGTGGTTTTCCTACCAGAACCAAGTTCTTGCCTTCCTTAACTTCCTTCATAAGGTACAAACAAATTTACTGAAGTAACTCGAATTTCTGCTTTCTAAGTGTTCAGTCTTAAATTACATTCTCCTCAAATAAAGACATACCCACCCCAAGCTTGGAAATTATTATTAGCTACAGAAAAAGATTATACATTATGTAGTATAGCTCTTTTTTTTTTTTCAAGGAGCAGACTTAGTGTTGATTTTTTAAAAGCCTTTAACGTGAGAGCATTACTTGGTTTTATATCATTTTTAATTGTCTAACTATAGGTAAGTTTACCTTTATTGTTTGAGGGACAAACTAGTGGAAGGAATGCCTAATTATAGCTAATGTTAATATTTGTGGTACCATTGAATCCAAAGTATATATGTATTTTATAAGAATAAAAGTATTTGAATAAAAAGCAACATGATCCTGCTCTGGCTGGTTTGGCTCAGCGGTTAGAACATAGGCCCACAGACCAAAGGGTCTTAGGTTCAATTCCTGTCAAGGGCATGTACCTGGGTTGCAGGTTCCATCTCTAGCCCTGGTGGGGATCATGCAGGAGGCAACCAATCCATGTGTCTCTCTCTTGTTAAAGGTTTTCTCTCTCTCTCTCTCTCTCTCTCTCTCTCTCTCTCTCTCTTCCTTCCACTCTAAGGGTCAATGGAAAAGTATCCTCCAGTGAGGATTAACAACAACAACAAAGCAACATGAGCCTAATGCCAAAAATGATTTCATTGTCTTGGGTTAAGAATACTGATGATATCCATCCCACTTTCTGCCTCAAAAGACTGTTGGCCAATTATTGAGGTTCATTAACTCTTAACTAAAAAACAAAGGTTGACATATTAACAAAGAAGTAATTATGTACAGTGCTGGGCATTTTACATTTACTCAAATAATCCAAATGAAAGGTTTGAGACTATTATTAGAATTTCATAGCTGACTCTAAAACAAAGGAAGTATTTTATAGTAGAGGTAGGCCATTATGTACTCTAGGTAGTTCCACTTGCCATCAGCAAAATTTTTATAACCTGCTAAGTGAAGAAGTATAGCTTTTCCCTCAGTGGAAGAGATGAGCAATGCTTTGTGGAATGTTTGAACTTCATACTATATTTGATAAGTTGATTTTATCCAGCTATAATCACAGTCTTCTAAAGCAGAACTATGCAAATAGTTAAACAAACTGAAAACCTACAAAAAAAAAAGTCCGTCCATTTGCAAAATTTCACCAACCTCACTTTTATCAATTGTAACTATTTCCTACTGAAAAGATCTCCCCTCCCCCATAGATTTATATTGTTTTCTTCCTTATATTTCCTTAGGGTCTTTGCTCAAATTTCACTCTATCATTGCTATCTTCTATGACCACCCCATGTGAAAGAGCCACACCCATCTCAAACCCTATCCCCTCTTAACTTGCTCTATTTTCTTCACTGCACTCACTATCTGACATGGTAGATCTTTATTTATTGTATGTTTTTCCTTTGCTAAAATGAAAGTTCCACAAGGATGGGTGGGAGCTGCCTTTTATGTCACTGTTGAAACCCAACCATCTAGAAAAATATCTACCATATAGGTACCAGATTGGATGATTAAATGATAGGTATAGTGTCGTAGCATAGTCAGATGCATGTCTAATGGCAGATAAACAGCAGAAGAATATTAATTTTTTAAGGTCTTGAGTATATGATTATGTTGAGTTTTTTAAGCTGGAAGATGATTATGCTGACTATTGCTTAAGACTTTTTTTAATCCTCACCTGAGGATATGTTTTTATTGATTTTTAAAGAGAGAAAGAGAGAAAAACACACAATGCGATATACAGACGATGTATTATAGAATTGTACACTTGAAACCTATATAATTTTAGTAATCAATGTTACCTCAAATTTATTTAAAAAAAAAAAAAAAACCAGAGTGTTCACAAACAAAAATAAATAAATAAAAGGGTAGATTAAATTCAAGGAAGATGATTGAGCTACTATGTGGTGGAGTCTATGTTAGGTGTTAGGGATGAAAAAATCTGTTCTTATCCCCCAAACCATAATATTCTTGCAAATAATGGAGGGTTGTACAGTATAGGAGAGGGCAGAGGAGGAGCCCCATGTATGCTTTAAAAAGATTGGGAAGGGCCCTGGCTGGTTTGGATCAGCGGTTAGAGCGTTGGCCCACGGACCAAAGAGTTGTGGGTTTGATTCCGGTCAAGGGCAGGTACCTCGGTTGCAGTTTGGTCCTGGCCCTAGTCCGGGTCCTGCGGGAGGCAACCAATGGATCACATCGATGTTTCTCTCTCCCTCCCTCCCTCTCTCCCACTCTGTCTGAAGATAAATGGACAAATATCCTCGAGTGAGGATCAAAAAAAAAAAATACTGGGAAGGCCTAACAGGAAAGATAACATTTGAATAGTTTTAAAGAATGTGTAGGAGTTTTCCATACAGGTGAGGTAAAAGCAGTGGAGGGAACAGGAGAATGACAGATGGAAGGTTACAGAGGCTTGATAGAGTATGATGTGTTTTGGAAACCACAAATATTTCTGTGCTGCTAGTGGGTAAAACCCAAAGGGGAATTAGGAGAAAAGGTAAAAAAGTTAGATGGTAGGCAGGTATCTGGGAGGTCATGAAAACAAATGAAGAATTTTGAGTAGGAAATGACAAAATTAGGTTTGCTAGCAAAGTCAGAGAACAGTGTAAAGATGAGGATGGATGCATTGTCAGGGGATTTGGGAGAATTATAAACAGAAAATTAGGAAGTTGTAAGAACAGAGAGAATGAAGGTCTGAATTGAGCAGTAGGATAAAGTGGATGGAAAAAAGAAAATGAATTTAGGACAACAGTATTTTAAAACAAAATAATTTGTTCCCACAGTGGTTTGAATGTGATGTGGCTAGCTAAGAGAGAGTAATGCAGGCAAATGAGGCAAGTAGAAGACATGAGGAAAGAGACATGAGCAAAAGGATGAAAAAAAGAATCACTCAAAAGGAGGTACTGAAAATGTGGATAGAGACAGAAGGATATTAGAAGAGAGAATATGGAGGAGGAAATTGGGGCAGGTCAAATGACAGGTTACAATAATATAATTGATGGTTTTATAAGTTATTGGGCAAATTTTATAATTTACTTCCACTTTATATTATTTCTTTCATTCTTATGGGCATGTCACATATCTGTGTAATATCCAGTACAGTTTCTTTTATATTATCATTAATAATAAGTATTTGCTTAATGGAAGGGAGAGAAAAGAAAGAATAATTTTATGGATGGTCTTGCTGTTGTATTTAGATTAAACTGAACTAAGAAATCTGGTGTCTGTGTAGGTGCAGTACAATGAAGAGCCACTTTTCTCTCTGTGGGTGTTTCAACAGATCCTACTCTAATTAATCTAACTTGTACCCTTTGGTATCTGAGCAAAGACAGATACTTGTCAACCACTCTACTTCTAACGACCCAGAGAGATGCACATCGGGAGACTGTAGAATGTTACATAAAAAGCCCTGGAGCTTCACTGCCTGTGTTTCAGTTCAAATTCTCTACTTGGTGATCTTGAGCAAGTTACTGAGTCTCTTAGTTTCTTCATGGGAAAATGATGATTTATTTCTCTCAATGTCATTTAAGGACAAAATTAGTTCATGTAATGACTTTAGAATAGATTTGCTATATAAAGCCCAAGTGATGTTTGTTTTTTGTTGTTATTATTAGTAGTAGCATTAGTGTTAGTGGTTTTAAACATAGATTCAGGAATTGCATATTAATCCTCAGTGATGTGAAGTGGAATTTTGTTAGGGCTCATGTTCTCACATCCACTGAAATTTTGAAAACAGGTCTTATAAACTCTGCCTTCCATAACCAGATTGCATTAACGCAGCATCCTTCTTTATTGTTTATGAACATTTGCAGTGTTCCTCCCAAGAGAATCAGAATAATAGTCTCCCAAAGATATCCACATTCTAATTCCCCAAACCTGTGAATATGTTAAGTTACATGGCAAAGGAACATTAAGTTTGCAAATGGTTCATCAGCTGACTTTAAAAACAGGGAAAGTATCCCGAATTATTCAGGTGGGCCCAATATAATCACAAGGGTCTTTAAAAGTCAAAGACAAAGACCCAACAATCAGAGGGAGATGTGACTACAGAAAATAGTCAGAGATGCAATGTTAATAGTTGGAAGAATAGAGGAAAGGACCCAGCCTGTGTGGCTCAGTGGTTGAGCATCGACCCCCTGCACCAAGAGGTCACCGATTTGATTCCCGGTCAGGGCACATGCCCAGACTGTGGGCCAGATCCCCAGTGGGGGGTATGCAGGAGGTGGCCAATCAAGGTTCTTTCTCATCGATGTTCCTCTCTCTCCCTCCCTCCCTCCCTCCCACTCTATCTAAAAAAATCAATGGAAAAAAATCCTCAGATGAGGATTAACAAAAAAAAACCCACTCAAACTGAAGTGGTTCTGAAAGCTTCCAGACTGGTGAACACAAAGGAAGTTGGTACACCCAGAGAAGGCATGGAAACTCTGTCCCTTTCCACATTCATTGCTCTATGCATCTTTTACCTTTGACCATTTCGAGTTCTGTCATAATAAACCAGCAATAAGTTTTTCCCTGAGTTCTGAGAACCCTTCTAGCAAATTGTCAAACCCAAGGAGAGAGTCATAGATTTATAGCCAGTTGGTCAAAAATGCAGGTGACAACTAGGGACTTATGATTGGCATCTGAAGTGGGGGTAGTCTTGTGGGACTGAGCCCTTAACTTATGGGGTCTATGCTAATTCCAAGTAGTTAGTGGTATAATTGAATTATAGAACACCCATTTGGTCTAGAGAGTTGGAGAATTGTTTGGTGTGGGGACCCCTTCACCACATTGCTTTTAACATTCCTATCTTCTAAAACTAAATGAAGAAATAAAAAAGGATTTTCTCTTAAAATTTAAGATTTTTTACATCATCTTCTATAGAAAGCTTCTGGATTTTTTTTTTTAACTTCTTCAACCCATGCTGCCTGGAACAGGGCTGGGGTATCTACTTTTAAATTATTGTTCTGTAGCTTTCATTCAACATCCTGTCCTCTTTTTAACCTTGTGTACATCTTTATCTTCTGCTTCTACTGGAAATCCTTGACACCATTAATACGTTTCAACCTCCTGTGGACCTTTGGTCTCAGTGGGAATTTCTCACTGAAGAGCTTTTTCTAACGTAGCCTCCTGTTTTCCTACCAGTTTATCATCACCGTTGAATTTACTCTTTGTCTTCCAATTGTCTTTTAACACTTATACCCAAATCCATTTTTCCCATTCTGGCTTTTCCATCTTCCTATCTAGAGTGAGCTCTATGGCAAACTTTCCAACAATGCATTCACCAGCTCTTGTGTGAGTTGGTAACCCTCACTAACAACATTCAGTATTCTTGCCATAGATCAGAAGTTGCTTGATAAAATCTCAACAGGCACCTGTTATTATTCTTGAAAGCATAGTATCAAACTTTCCCTCAGATTCTCAAAGCTACTCAATAGTACTTAGAATCATCCTTATTGAAATCTTTACAGTGACTGCTCCAAATATTTAACTTTATCCTCAGGCTCCCATCCCTTTCTTTGCTTCTTATTTTCCAGGAAAAAAAAAAATTGAAGCTCTCCTACCGTGAATTGTATCAATCATCTTCTAATTTAACTTATCTGTCCCTTCCTCAGCAATAATTTAGAAGTTCATTGACTCAGTAATAAGTTAGAATTTCATTAACAGTAACCTCATCTCCACTTTTCCCCACAAATCAGAATCTATAGATTGTTATATGCTAAGCAGCTGAGGATAAAAGAGCATAGATACAACTCACCTCTTAAAAACAGATCAAACACTTTGAGTATTAGAATTCTTAACATTGAATTTCAGAATCAGGAACTCATCTTTAAAGATAACAGACTGCTGATAGCTCTGCTACCTTCTTATACCCTACAATCTGTTATGGGAATAAAAAGCCAAACAAAGGAGTTGACCTAATGACTAGAACTAAATGAGAAGCCGTAAACCATTTGTCAAGGAAATCAGTTCTATCCTTCTCATGATCAAATATATTAATGCTTAGCTATTGCCATTCACTGTTTGAAATATGATTATGATATAAAATGTATGTGAATATTTGGGTAAATAAATAGATTTTATTGTTTTCATATGTGATTGTGTACCTAGATGGCTAGAACCTCAGGGTTGAAAGAAATATTTGCTTTCTAATTTTCTTTGTCCTATTTACTTTGACCACTATATGATTAATAAGAATTCCATTTATTTAATTCCTTAAGTTTGTCTCTTTCTAGCTATTTTGATAACAATCTTTATGGTTACTTAAATAATTGTGAAATATACTATATTATTTAAAAAGATCTAGGCATTCATACTTCTAATACAACTCACCTAGAAAAACTAATATGTCATTTCTGCCCATATCTGTATAACAGCATGGGAGAAATCTCTTAGAAACGGACTCTTTTAACTAATAATAAAATAATCATTCAGAACTATTATATATTTTGTTCCTGGAGAGATTACTAACAATGAATGAACTACCTTTTCAAATGCCATGATAGAAGATACATTTCATTTATCCAGTAAATATTTATTCCAGATCATTCGTGCTCCATGCAGTAGAGATGTAGCAGGAAAGAAGACATAGAGGTCCTTCTTTTTTATGACCTTTCAGTTTAGCATGGGAGGCAGATATTAAATAAATAACTATGCGTTCTGACCGGTTTTGCTCAGCGGTTAGACCATCGGCCCATGGACCAAAGAGTCGCGGGTTCGATTCCGGTCAGGGCACATACCTCAGCTGCAGTTTGGTCCCTGGTCCTGGTCAGGGTTGCGTGGGAGGCAACCAGTCAATGTGTCTCTCTCATATCGATGTTTCTCTCTCTCTCTCTCTCTCTCTCTCTCTCTCTCTCTCTCTCTCTCTCTCCCCCCCCCCTCCCACTCTATCTGAAGATAAATAAAAAAATACCCTCAGGTGAGGATTAAAAAAATAAAATAATAAAATAAATAACTATGAAATATTTTAGCCACAATTTTACTAATGTTGTGAGGAAAGGCATAGAGTACCAGAGAGTATTTATGAGGGACCCAAATTAATACATGGGGTCAAAATAGTTTTATTGATGAACTGTTATTTCAGCTAAAACCCCCAAAATAAATTGGTATTACCCTATGAAAACCAAATCAGTGTGTGTGTATGTGTGTCTCAAAAGGGTTCAGTGTAAATCCCACAGTTTGTTCAGTTTAAAAAATGAGAAGAGGATCATGTGCCAGTTATTTGTGCATAGCTCTTGGCTCCATTCCTGACCTTCTGTGTTTTCTGAATCACAGGAGCTAGAAGCCAGCAAACTACATTTTGCAGACTTATTTTTCAGCACATTTCCTGTTAGTTTCTGTCACTATGCAGCACCGGCAGGACTTTTAGAGTAGGAGAAATAAAGAAGCCATTTTTTTTCTGCTTCTGGTAGAGCCTCAGGTAGCAGTAACAAAAGTGGTAGAAGATTCTGAGTTCCAGTAGTCAGTAAAGGATTTTTAGCAGCATCTATTGAAAGGCAAGTGCCTATTTAGTTCCAACGGACTCTTTTAACTAATAATAAAATAATCATTCAGAACTATTATATATTTTGAACAGGTCCTGTGTCTTCAGCATAGCAAAGAAAAGTAAAGGTTGGTGGGTTCTAGTCCAGGACAGATAGCACTTTCCTGATCTTCCAAGTAATAGCTCACTCATTGAAATGTCCTTAGGTTCAATTTTTTTTAGCTGTTACACTGATGAATACAGAATGGAAGAATGACATAAGATCTTAGAAAAGTAGAAAAGGTACAGGTAAAGGAGATTCTTATAGGTCATCTTCAATATTTGGAACTTCATCCTAACAATAATGGGAAGCCATTGGAAAATTCTCAATAGAGAAGTGACATGATCAACTTTCCTTTTTTAAAAAGAGCAACCTGACTACCATAGAATGGATTGATAAGAATAAGAGTAAATTCAATAATTAGTTAAGTAAATATAGAAATTCAAGCAAAAAGTGATGACAGTTAGAAACAAAGTGATGAAAATAGAAAAGTTGACAAAGGAGATTGTTTGGAATTTGAGGGAAAGAAGAACAAAGTCAACGATGACTCTAAGGTTTCCAACATGTGCTGGGTAGGTGGTGATGCCGTTCGCTGAAATAAGACACTTTTAGGAGTAAATATAACTTTGAGTTTGAGGTGCAGATGAGATATCCAAGCAGGTATGCTAACTACACTACTGGATATCCAGAATAGAACTCATAACATTGGTCCTGGCTGGGGAAATAAGTTTAGTGGTGATAAGCAAATTGATTGTATTCAAGCCACCTAAGAACTGTATATGACTTCACTTAGGACACGAGTAGAGTGGATAAGGTGTAATCCTAAGAAGTGGAAGAAAAGGCAGCTCTGGAAAAACACTGAGGGGTTGCCAGAGAGGGAAAAAAGGAATCTACAGATGTGGTGTTATCAAAACCAAGGGACAAAAATGTTTTTAGAAAGAGGAAATAATTAAGTGGAATGCTATGGTTAGAAGGAGGATATTGGTAATCTTAGGAAGAGTAACAAAAAGCAAGAGGCTAATATAAGCAACATGTATTAATATAATAATACAATATATTACTATAACAGTATTTATTAAAGAATATTGGATAGTTCATTAAATTTCTGGGAGGCTTGTTAAACCAGATTGGAGACTAGCAGCCAGAAACAATGTCCAAAGTCACACTGCAGGGAGTCAAGAGAAAATACTACTGCTGCAACCACTGGACACTAGACGCCACCTTTGTCACCAAGGACAAGGCTCGAGCTGTACATTAGACAAGTAGAGGAAGAAAATGTTTTTCTCAGCCCTCTTAGGGTTCCTGCTTGGGTCTGAAAATTAAACTGACAAAGACAAATTAACAGAAGAAAAGCATACAAATTTATTTAATGGAAGTTTTACATGACAGGGGAGTCTTCATGAGAAAATGAAGACCCAAAGGAACAGTTAATTCTTAGTATTTTGTCTTATGCTCTATGAAGAACAAACAGTCATGGAGAAATATGATAGGAGAAAGAGTATGAGATAAATGTAGTAAACTGGGGGGAAATTGGCAAGTCTTCTTGGTGTCCCCTTGTCTTCGGAAATAAGGATTCTCCTCTCCTCCATGTATACGGAAGTCACCTTTTATCAGAGGGTCTTGTGATCTGCTTTAGGAGAGAAGAGCAAGAGCAGGGTCAGAATGACCTTCTTGTTTCTGCCATTGTTTAAACTCCTATACTGCTGCCACTGTCACACAGGATTCAGTCTTCCTGCAACCGTAACACCACTAAAGAGAGTTTCTTGTGTACCACATGATTGATAAACCAGTGCAACTGATCTGCCTAGTGGTAGAAACAGAAGCTAGAATGAAATTAATGGAGGAATGAATGAAAAAGGAGGAAATGAAAAGAACAAGCATAAATAACTTTTTCAAGGCATTTGGCTTTAAGAGCAAAGTGAGAGAGCAATAGTTGGAGTGCAGGGTGGTATCCACAGAGAGTTTTTCAAGATTAGAAGGATCTAGGAGATAGGGACAAGCTGTATGATATTTGGGAGTGAGAAGGTAATCTACAATGTAAGATTACCTGAGTAACAAGATAAAAATGCCTATAATTACACTATTGTCTAGCATTCTGGGGATATGAAAAAGAGAAAATGAAAATGAGAAAGAATTTTTGGAGGTTTAAACGTTAGAGAGGGAAATGTTGAATTATCCCTATTTGTAGGCAATATAATTGTATGCCTAAAAATCCCAAAATAATTAACTGAAATTAGAGAATCCAGTAAGGTGACTGACTACAAAATTAATATACAGAAATTAGTAGCCTCTATGTATTGAAATGATTGGGAAGAACTAATAAAAGACAGGATGCACTTACAATAACAATAAAAATGACAAAATACCGAGAAATGATATTAACAAGAAATATGTAAAATTTTTATGAAGAAAACTTGAAGACAAAAATCATAAAGGTAGTACAGGAAACCATAAGAATTTTTTCTCCCATAAACTTGGGGTAGGAAAGAACTCTCTAAGTATATCACAAAAGCCAGGAGCCATAAATGTAAAACTTTAATGAATCTGACTATAAACTATTT
Organism: Tadarida brasiliensis; assembly: GCA_030848825.1. NCBI lineage: Eukaryota > Metazoa > Chordata > Mammalia > Chiroptera > Molossidae > Tadarida > Tadarida brasiliensis. Next base: position 71,527,251 of record CM061260.1, read on the forward strand.
TATCCATAGCCAAAAATATTGCAACTCATATTTAAGAAGCTGTCTTTACATATAAATGACTTCTACAAATAAATTTTTCAAATACACAACATGAGAAAATAGAAAAAAGATATGAACTATTATTAGAAAAGGGATTACAAATGGCTTTTAAATATTTTAACAAATTGTCAGTCTTACTTATAATAAGTAAAATGCTAATTAAACTTATGAAATGAGCAGAAAACTTGGTGACACCCTTTTGTTGGGTGAATGTTATCACTCATACATTTTTGATGAGACTGTAGTTTGTTTTGACACCTGTGGAGGATAATTTGGCAATATCTATCCAAATCACAGTTATGTTTATCCTTTAACCCTGTAAACCCACAAGTAAGAATTTAACCTATAGATATATCTTGACATATATGAAATAATATACAAAATTGTTTGTTGCAATGTTTTTTATAACAAAAAAAGTTTGGAGACAAGTTAAATGTCCATCAATGAAGTCAAGTTAAATAATTTATGGGACATTTATAATTGATGCTATGTAGCTAAAAAAAAAAAAAAATGAACCAATACTTTATGTATTAATATTGTCTCCGAGATATTTTGTAATGAAAAAAGCCAGATATGTAACAGTGTGTAAGGTGTACTGTGTTTAAAAAACACTTAAGAAATATAGTTTGCATAATTAACTTGTGTGTGCATACAATATCTTTGTCAGAATATTTGCCCCAAGGCTAAGATATGTGGCTGGGACTAGAAATGGAAAAGAGACTTTTCATCATATTTCCTTTTGTAAGTTTTGAACTTTGAACCATTTATATATATTGACTGCTTGAAACAATTAAAACTTGAGAATAAAAAGGCCTGTGGAATAGAGTGAAGAAATAAAATGGAGTCAATATGATCTAGCTGCTAAATTATTGAAATAAAGTAGGCTGATGCATGAGAAATGATTCTATTCTTGTTTTAACTAATCTGGGAACTTAAACTCCTGAACTTTCCAGTCCTTTTTCAATACCCGGATGCACATTAGGTTATTGTGCATCAATCCCTAAACACACATGAAACCCTTAGATGACCTCAAGACGAAATTGTTCCACTGTTCAGACCACTGGACATCCAAAGGTTACCATCCTGGACCAATCTTGAAACTAAGAATGCAGGACTGATTCTTCTTAATAATGTACTTTTTACTACAAGTACCCTCAATTTTTCTTTCTCCTTCAGAATATTTATAGGTTTTACTTGTCTGTATTTCAAGTTTGCAAATTCAAAGATCCTTGAATAAATTTTTGTTATTTATTTTCTACCAAAGCCTCTTTACTGTTTTTGAGTTTGTTCAACAAGCCAATGAGTTTCCTGGAAGTACAGAAGGGAATAATCCACAGAATATGTGGAGATACTGGCCTTGAATAACAAGAGAAAACATTTTCTCCATTTTTATGGGACAGAAATAAGAGAAAGGGAGAGGTAGCATTAATTGGTGGCAGGAGATTGAAGGGTTAAATAAATCTGTTTGAAACTCTTTTTTAAAGTTTTTATTTTTTTTTAAAAGGAAAATACAGAGTCTTGAGCATACGAGTACATAAGACGATGGAATCTGAGAAGAATAGAAGTTCAAAATAATTGTTGTGGAATGCAGGAGAGTGAGCTGACCATAGGGATACGCTCAAATTGCAAGGCCATGCTGAGGACCAAGTAGAGGCTGGTTATTAGAGCCAAATTAGTTCCTGTCTTTTCAGTTGTGCAATTTGTCTCCAACTCTTAGCTGGTGGGAAGGAGAGGTTAAAGAAAATGAAGTGTTTAATTTTTCACTTTTGTTTTCTTGCTAATAGGAAGACTGAGGAAGAGACGATCTCTGTGAGTTGGAGGACATCCTAAGAATGGGTGATTAAGCTGACTGGACATGCTAATCAGTAGAAAAAAGTACTGTTTTATTGTTTGCCATCAGCTATCACACAGAGACAAGAACAAATTTACAAGGATTTGCTTATAGAGAAGCAACACAAATTCTATTTGATTTTCTTAACTTAGAAATTGTGTGAGATTCTGACTAATTTAAACTTCATCAATAAAAACTGGAAACAAGTTGTCAGCTTAGTGTAAATTCTTTGTTATTTATTTATAGTACTCATGTTAAATCCAGTATAATATGCATCTGTTTTGAGTGGTATTTTTAAAGGAACTTTACAAAGAATAGTATACTAAACTGAATTTTTAAATTATTCTACCATTTAAGCCAAACTTAGAACTTATCCTGAATCATGCTGATGTATAATGTGGACCCCAAGAAGAAAGATTCATTTGATGTAAGCCCCAAGAAAAGATTTATCGGCTGAGGGCCCACATTTTATAAATAAATAATAAGAGCCTATTGGCCATTTGCAGACAAGGGCTCCCCAAGTATTCCGTATGCTGAGGGAAGAACCTCATATTGAGGTCTGAGTTTCCCTCACTATGCCCCACTTCTTTACTCTGTCTGAGTCAAACACTGCAGGAAAACCCTGGTTTCATCTGTCTACAACCAGACTGAGACCTGCCCATCTAGTCAGAACTGCACAATTAGAATAACATCATTTATATAAAATAAACCTAATTGAGAACCCGGGTGAGAACTTTTACTATAAACTGTGGCCTGTCCTTTTTCTTGGTGTAACACAGTTTGGGTTGCTACTTGAATCTGTCTCCCAGCCTGCAGCTCGTTTGCTCAAATAAGTGCTTTTAAGTCTTTATTACAGTCTAACATTCATTTTGTTCTAAAATAATTATTAAAATGTTAAGAGCAGAAAGATTGTGTGTATCAACTGTTTCTGACATGGTAACCTGTTAAAACATTGAAGCATGAAAGTAATACATTACTTTTTAAGCTTTCCTTTCCCAAGTATACTCTGAAAAATTCTGCTCACTAGAATTGGTTTTTAAAAATTCTAATTTTAAGATTGAAAATAAATGTAACTGTCATTTTAAACTTTTAAAATTACGTGTAAGAAGACAATAGTTTTGTTTTTGTTTTTTTTTATGATATCATGGTCTTCAATTGAAAATGAGGGTGATATTCATCTCCTGAAAGCTTGTTGTTGCAAATCTACTTAAGTACTTTAAAATCTCTTACTTTAATTTTTTATTTTATTTTTGGCTTATTGAGATCGTTCTTTTTCAATGATGAAGCATTATCTCCCATAGTGATCTTTAAATAGCAACAATAAAAAGATTTATTCTTCAAAGTTGTCACTGGAAAAGTATTTTCCTTCTGCTGGGCTCAGAGTAAGGACTGAATTGATGATAGGTCTTTTCCAATTGTCTTTTTTTTTCAATTAAGGTTTACTCTCATTATTATTTTATATTGGTTTTGGGTGTATATAGCATAGTGGTTAGACATTCAGATACCTTACAAAGTGTTCCCCTCAATATTTCCAGTACCCAACTGGCACCATGCATAGTTATCACAATATTATTGACTATATTCTCAATGTTGTACTTTACATCCTTGTGACTATTTAGTAACTGACAGTTTGTACTTAATCTTTTCACCTCTCACTCAGTCCCCCAAACACCTCTCCTCTGGCAACCATCAGTCTGCTCTCTGCATCTATGAGTCTGCTTTAATTTTGTTTGTTTATTTTATTCTATTCCACATATAAGTGAAATCATATGGTATTTGTCTTTCTCTGATTAACATTTCTTTTTTTTTTTTATCCTCACCCGAGTGGCTGCCTCCCACAGGACCCAACCAGGGCCGGGGACAAACTGCAACCGAAATATGTGCCTTTAGCGGGAACCGAACCCGGGTCTCTGTAGACCGCAGGCCAAAGCTCTAACAGCTGAGCCAAAATGGCCAGGGCTGATTAACATTTTTCAATGAGCGTAATGCCCTCTAGGTTCATCCATGATCTTGCAAATAGTAAGATTTTATTCTTTTATTTATTTATTTTCTTTATTGATTTTAGAGAGAGAGGAAGGGAGAGGAAGAGAGAGAGAGAGAAACATCGATGAGAGAGAACATCAATTGGTGCATTCTGCATGCCCCCCACTGGGATTGGGTGCACAACCTGGGCATGTACCCTGCCTGGGAATCAAACCGGTGACCTCTTGGTACATGGATTGACACTCAACCACTGAAGCCACACCAGCCGGGCAAGATTTTATTCTTTTTTTTATGGCCAAGTAATATTTTATTGTAATACAGGTTGAGGCAAGAGTAGATTTACAGTTATGTGTATGTGAAACAGAGTTTATTCTTGTATTATTATTTATTAATTATTTTATTATTTTCCATATGAACAACTGTAAACCTACTTTTGCTCTACCCTGTATGGACCACTGCTTTTTTATTCACTTGTCTATCGCTGGGCACTTGAGTTGCTTCCATAGCTTGGCTATTATAAATAACACTGTAAAGAACATAAGGGTGCATATATTCTTTCAAATTAGTGCTTTGGATTTCTTTGGATAAATACCTAGAAGTGGAATCTCTGGGTCATAAGGCAGTTCCATTTTTTATTTTTGAGGAACATTTAATACTATTTTCCATAGTGGCTGCACCAATCTTCATTCCTACCAACAGTGCACGAGGATTCCCTTTTCTCCACATTCTTGTCAACACCTGTCATTTGTGGATTTGATGATAGCTATTCTGACAGATGTGTGCTCATATCTGATAGTGGTTTTAATTTATATTTCATTGATAATTGATGATGTTGAGCTTTTCTCATATGTCTATTTGCCATCTGTATGTCCTCTTTGGATAAGTGTCTATTCAGGTCCTCTGCCCATTTTTTAATTGGGTTGTTTGGTTTTTTGATGTTGATTTGTTTGAGTTCTTTGTACATTTTGGATATCAACTCTTTATTAGATGTATCATTGGTGAATATTGTCTATTTAGTGGGTTGTCTTTTTGCTTCTGAATACAACAAGGCCAATGTATTTTTAAATCAGAATTCTTAGAACTAAAATGGTTCAGCCTTCTTATATTTTACACACAAGGAAACTTAGGTTCAAACCCTTTAAGTAACTATTTCAAAGCTGATAACTGTTACTAGTTGAATACCTTTAACTGCACATTACAGATAATCTCAAGAACAGTAAGTTAAACAAAGAGAGATTTACTTTCTCACATAATGGAAAAGCTAGAAATAGTCAATTGCTGGTGTTAGTTCAGCTGATGAACAACATTTAAGGCCCAGGCTCTTTCAGTCTTTCTACCAATGTCTCCATAGATTTCTGGCTCTTTACCCTCACAGTCTCAATGCTCATAGTCATAAAAATGCTGTGACGCTCCAAGCATCATGGTTAAGTTAAAGGCAAGAAGAAAGGAGAATTGGAAGTCAATAATAACTCTTCAAGAGTGCATCGAAACTACCCAGAAGCCTTCCAAGATACTTCCCTCATGTTTCTTTGTCTTGGAATGAGTCAAAAGGTACTTCTAGTATGGGCCTTTTTAGCTCTTTGTAAGAATCATTTTAGGAATGATTGTGGGGTTGACCAACCAACAATGTTAGTCAAGCACAGCTATTTCAATTTTAGAAAACCATTTTTCTTACAAATAAAAATTAGCTATGTTGTCCTTAAATACTCTGAGATGGAAAATAATTCAAGGATGTTTAAGTTGCTTATAGTGGAATTACTTCAGAATAATGGAGGAAAAATAAATAAAGTGTCCCATTCTCCACACTGCCATTATTATTATTATTATTATTATTATTATTATTATGACTATTATCATCTTGCTTAAGAGCAGGAACTTGCTTTCCTTTAAATGTTGTACTTATTGGGACACACTCCTTTTCAGAAGGATTTTAGGTCTCCTTTAAAGAGCACACCAGGCTTATGAAGAACCCTCTCCATTAAATATTGTTCTGGCAGGAGATTTCTCAATATGCGTGCAAGTTCTTACCTTATTCAGGGACCTTTATCTCCTTGCTTTTGCATCCTTCTTAATGAAAGACACTCATGACAGAAATGCATCTGCGAGACTCAGGTGTAGGTCTCACCTGAGCCAAGTTTGCTTCTGCAGGTACAAGTCACAAAGTATCTCAAAAGCATGTTAAAAGTTGAGATGTAACTGCTCTTCTGCTTTTGAATGTGAGATCCTGTAATTCGTCTCTGAAGTAAACTAGAATGAGATGAAATTTTGACCCCTTGGTCTCCATGAAGTGAGAGGGTAGAAAGTATGAGTGTCTAACTGACAATCTGTCTATCACTCTTCTGTGACCGTCTCAGGGGTTCTCTTATTTACAGCAAGGCTTAGCAGTGTAATACAACAGCAAGACCACAGGCTTTGGTGTCAGAAAATCAAGTTTTGAAGCACAGGTTCCCCACTCACTAATTCACAATGAGTGCATCATCTAAATTCTATTTCTTCTTTAAAATGGGGATAAATTATAATAAATAATAATACTTACTTCAAACATCTGTTTTGCGAATCAGATGGAATGTTAATTAAGTACCTCATAACTCAAAAAGCAAGATTTAATACATAATTTTGTTAATTCAGCAATTTCATTGAGGGTCTAACCTGAGGTGGACTATATTTTATGGATTTATAACGAAGTTCTAAAGTTTAACCAAGATTGTGTCTAGAAAAATCCCTCCTTCTTGTTTGTATGTTTCTTGTTTCCTTTGCATTGCTTATTGCTTACAAAGCAAGGTATAATTTTTAAAAAGGGTTTCAGTCTGTTTATAATATTAGGTAGACTCCCTCTCTCATTCATATTGGGATTTTAAATTTTTTCCTATACATCTAAAGGTAATGGTTCACTGCCTTTGTCTTTACTACTTTTTTTAGTAAGCCCCACTGACATCAAATAAAGAAGTATTTTTATCTGTGTCTTTTCTCATAGCAATAAAAAAATGCAAGTTTACTGGATGAAGCCAGTTTTAATTCAGAAAAATTAAATAGACCTCTACTTACAAATATATGCATACCTTTCCATTACATTTACTTTGAGGGTATATAGATACTCTTAGTGATATTTTTTATATCATAAGATTTAGGATACTAATTTTCCCAGAATATCTAGGATCATCGCCAAATATTTTTAAGATGTTCATATGTAAAACTTCTACAAAGAAGCCTTCTCTGACCCTCTAAATTAGTTACCCCTGGTTATTTCTTCACAAAGCAAGTATTTATTTGATTTAATATCTAACTTACAAGGATATAAGTTTCATTAAGACTTTATCTATTTTGTTGAATATTATATACATACCCAGCACTAAGCTAATATATAGATACAAATAATATTTGTTAAAGAAATTAGTGAATAACAGCAAAGAACAGATAATGCTTTTAATTAATATGCTTTATATTTATTCACATATTTACCCTTCCATAAATGGGAAGTAGAAAAAGGCAGAGTGAGAAGAGTGAGAGAGAAAAAAGCATTTTAAACAATTTACAAAGCATTCTTGCATTAAGATTTTCCTTTATTTTCAAGTTTTAGATCCCAAACCTGAAAATCTGGTCCTGATGAAGTGGTATCAGGCAGTTCTTGAAAATCTAGTTTAATTGTCCAGTGTTTATGGCAAGGTGAGAGACACTTTTTTCCCTATATATGCAAACAGTCCAAGTTTAGGGGTAAAAGACAAATAAGGAGTTGGGGGGAGAGAGAGAGAGAGAGAGAGAGAAAGAAACACAGACCTGGGAAGCAGGTGGAAAGTGACTGCTAACTAATGCTCCCTTTCGCTGTCCTCCTATGAAAGCAGAGTTACTCTCATCCTCTCTATTCAGCTCCCTTTGTCTGCCCTGGTGAGAACAAGGGCACATCCTGCCTCATACAAAGTGTTCCCCAAAGAAAGGTGCTGCTGCTAACTATGAAAGTGATTGATGCTTTTGAAGCTCCCAAGTAGTCTGTCCTGGTAGCTGTGGTTATTATCTTGAAATATAAAAAACAAGTAAATTCAAAGCAATATTTTCTTGATTTTTTTCCTCTTGAAGTGTATGTGTGTGCATATGTATATTGAACATTGTGAAATAAGTAGACTTAGTAATATTTTTGCAAATGTGATTTTTAATTGTCTAAACCATAACTCTTTGAGTTACTCTTCTCAGTTTATAAGAAACAATCTCAAATGTGTTAATCATTAATAAGACCCTATTTAAAGCACGGTTTCTACATATGCACGATTGTGTCTTCAATTTTATTTTTCCGTAGGGTACTAGATTTCCTGTACAAAGTTTATAATACTTGTGTTTGAAGCATACTTTTGCTCTTAAGAATTCCTGCTATCTCTATCCTTTGGCTCAGGGGATAAATAGGAGAGCGCATGTATCCAAAGTCCTTCTCACAAGGCCAAGAGTGACCTACTGTGCCAACTAATCTTCACAATTCAGAGAAGTACACAGAGTGGTTGAAGCCAGAAGCCAGGAATTGCCTGTTGGCCACAGGACAACGATCCAGCTCCTGGAAGTTCATTTTTCTCAAAATTTGAGAGTACATTTAAAAGGAGTGTCCCTTGTATGATGGTGACTATAAGCCACAGAGTTGAGGAAGTACACAAGAAAGAGTCATTTACCAGGCTCCCTAAATCTACTCTCAGACATTTCTCGTAGGCAGAAAAAAGATGAGATCTTACCATCCCAATCCAGAGAGGTAAGGCAGCCATAAAGAAGACATTTAATTTGTGTTAAAGGAATCATATAAAACTACACTCACATGAAGTAGGAATTACACCTCACAGCTGTTTATAGCCTGAATGCTCTGGAAACAAGTAGAACTTTAAGACTGAGCATTTATGCTAGTGTGTCTATTTTGTTAACGAAAACCCTACTCTTGGAGAAGTAGTTGGGTGGAAGGTGAAAAGTGGTAGGCTAGTCTACCTGCAAAAGATGAGACCTCATGAGAGCTTCCCTGCACCTGCAGTGACATACTGGGTGACCCTAGAAGTCACTTTTCAGACCAGTGGCCATCTAATTTCCATAGGTATAATGGATTGAATATATTTTATTTCCTTATGTGTTTTATAATTAAGGAAAAGGGGGAAAAGGAATGGAAGCCAAGTACTACTACCTCTTCCCCCATACCCACTCCCACATATCTATACACAGCTCACTGACCAATAGACTTGTAGAGCTGTTAGGGACTGTAATGATCTCATCTTAATATACTTGCTTTTTGTTGGTGTAGGCTGAGGATACAGGAACTGAATCAATTGGCCTGAGGTAACGTGATGTGAAAGGAAGGATGCTGTATAGGACAAGAGAAATGGATTCAGTCCTTTTTATTTTTTTTAAGCTGGGGTCTTCTCCCGTAGTACTAGAAAATGCAAGTTTACTGGATGAAACCAGTTTCAACCCAGGAAAAACAGACTTTTACTTACAAATTACAATGATTTTGAAGATATATAGATATGCTCAGAGATATCTAAAGAGCTTATGCAAATCAACCAATGTCTTTGAACCCTTGTTTCTTTATCTTAAAATGAAGAGTTTAGATTACAGTAATAGCTCTTAGGGGATGGGGGTGACGGGTGGGGAGTGCACGCTTCCCAGCTGAGACCCATTGGATGGTAATCTTAACCTTGATGTTAACTAGATATGAAATTTCAAATACAGCCCTTGACTGCTCTGAGCTTCAGTTGCTAATCATTAGAAGATCTCTCGAGTTCTTTCTAGCTCTAATGTAAATTCCTCATTCTCTTTCCCTATCCTGGTGGTTTCTTCCTCTGTTTCTCTCCATCGTATAGCCATCATCCATCCAGGTCAATTTATCCCATGACTATATAAACATAACCTGTTCTAAATCAGTCTCGCTGGAATCAGGCTCAGTCATTGCACATAACCTGGGCAGGTTTATCTCCTTAAAATACTACTTTTATCATTGCATACTTAATGTTCAAAATACCGAATAATTTCCCATTACCGCTATACTAAGCAGCAGAAATCAATTCGTTTGCTTCTCCTAAGCCAGAAGTTGCTCACTTTAAGCCCACACAGGCCAAGCAGGCAAGGTAAAGTCAAGCCAACTGGGTGGGTCCTGTAGCAAATCAGAGAATATACGTCTTACTGAAAAGGAAGTTGCTGAAACTCGGCTTCCTCAGGCAGCTGCCATGTGAGAAAGTAGATGCAGTGATGATGCCCTCCAGATCTTTCAATATTTCCATACAAAGGACATTTAGATTTCTTTGTAAAATGTCCCTATTTTTAAATGTTGACAACTAAATCAGTATATTCCTTTGTTATCTCATATTACTTGTTAATTATGTCAAAACAATATTCCAAAGTTAAAACAATATTACAAGTGACATTCACAGAAGTCTTGCTTCCATTCCTGTTCATTCCACCCTGCTATTCCTTCCCTTAAAAGTAACTGCTTTCATTCATTTTGGGGTTGTCTTTCCATCTTTCTTTTTGAAAATATAAATATTATACATGTATACTCTTATTTCCTTCAATTTCTTATAAAATCAACAGCATACCAAACATATCATTCTGTCCTTTTTTTTTTTTCTTTTCACTTACTGCATTCTGGATCCATATCAGTATGTAGACCTCTTCCTCATTTCTGTATGCAATTATACAGCATTCCCCCGTGGACATGTACTGTAGTTTATTCCCGGCATTGACAAACTACAGCCTGAGGGTCAAATCTCTAGCCTGCCATCTGTTTTTGTATGAACTTAAAGCTAAGAATGAGTTTTATATTTCTAAATGGCTGAAAACAAAGTCAAAATAATAATAATGATCTGTGACACAAAAGTTATATAAAAGTCAAATTTCAGTGTCCACAAATAAAGATTTATTAAAACACAGCCATACTAATTCATTTATTGCCTATAGCTGCTTTTGTGCTATGATAGTAGAGTTGAATATTACAGTACAAATCATATGCCCACAAAGCCTAAATTATGTACTATTGGGCCTTTTATAGAAAAAGGTTGGCAACTCTGGTTTATTCAGCCAATCTACTATTAATAGATGTTTTGGTTGTTTCCAATTCACTGCTAGTCTAAGGAATGTCTTTAAGTATAGCTTTGGGTATAAGTCACTTTGTGTTTTTGCCAGTGTATCTTCACAACAGATGTCTAATTGCTGTGTTAAAGGGTAAATGCATATGTGATTTCACTAGAATTTGGCAAATTCCTCTTTGTAGGGATTATATGAATTTTGCTTTCCTGCCAGCAACGTATGAGAGTACCTGTTTAGCTACAGCCTCACCAACAGAGCGTACTGTCAAATGTTAATTTGTTTTAACTCCAACAAAATAAGTCTAAACAAAAAATTTCAACTAGGGATCAGCAATGCATTATTAGTCAGGTTGTGCTGTGAATGAAGGTGTCTGGCACTGGGGCTACAAATGGAGACTGAAAGCCATTGCTGGGGGAGAGTGCTTTTATCTAATTGGTCCAGCCAGAGAGAGTTGCCATTTTCTAGTGTAGTCAGTGGAGAAGTCTTTTTGTAGTTTATTGCTATTGGGTGTGCATGGCAGGACAGTGGTGACGGAGGGTGGAAGACTGGGGAAGGGAGATAGCTCCACAATTTGTGACCCCTGTTGTAGGGTGTTCAGATGCAGAACTCATTTCACCTACCTATTTATTTTTCCTGCTCTTCCCTGATATGCACTTTATATATCCATATCATCCTTAAAGTTTAGTTAGCTGAGATCCTGTCTTCTCAGCAAAGTCTTTCTCAGTCACTTCCATCAATCCCTCATTCTTTTATTCATGCATTCATCCATCCATTCACTCTGTCACTCTGTGCCTTACAGTCTGTTACTAATCTGGTCCTTTTTTTTTATTGTTTAATCTCACCACCTCCTTTTGTCCCTTCCATCTTCCCTGAATCAGTTTTCTGTCCAGCTTCTAGCCCTCTTCCTCTTACATAGTAGACTACTAGGTATACGGCAGATGTTTAAAATCCAGAGTATAAGAGTGGAAACATACACTGTGAAGAAATGTACCCAGTTTTCCAAAACTGCACTCATAAAACACTTGAAGACTCTTACTGGGTAGGGCTTTGCATCTGAATGGGATCAGCTGGTCTCTCTGATTAGCAGGAGCAGAAGTCATGTCAGAGGTGTGAGCCATGAATAAGACAGGAGGCTGAGGTCAGTGCCACCAGAGCAGCAGCAGATATGAGGAGAGGGTGAGGACCAGGAGCTGGGGGTCAGCATGGTTTGACTGGTGGAATGCTACATGTGGCAGCGGGACCACTTTTTCGATAGAGGGGAAGCAATGTGAGAGTTCAGGATGGCCTCATATATAGTAAGAAATCAGGACTGATCATCTAACGAGGTTGGCAGCCTTTGCAGCCTTGGGTCTCTGTTGCAACTATTGCTGTCATAGTGCAAACACAGCCACAGACAATGTGCAAATGAATGAGTGTGGCTGTGTTACCATACAACTATGGACACTGACATTTAAATTTTATATACTCTTCATATGTCTTAAAGTTTTATTTTATTTTTGCAACCATTTAAAAGTTATATTTTAATGAGTAGATGAAAATCACAACTATCATATGAATATATCTACTATTAATATCTATATCAACATCACCATGCATCAACAATTTTTATGTTTTAATATCTTAAACCCATCACCTACCCTAAAAACAAAAGTCAATCACAATCTACATAATGTCCCTTGGCATTGGTGAGGGAAAGCATGCTACCAAATTTTAAAAAGTAAAGAAAGAGTTAATTAGATGAACTGTGACATATCCTTATGATTTTTTTCAAATTATGGTATATATTAAGCATACTTATATTAAAGGTATATATTCTATTGTCTTTATCAGATGCTGAATGTAAAGATGCATGAGTATTTCAGTTTATATATCTGGGAATCAAGTTCAAGTACAAAAAGAATGTACGTAACTATTTTTTTAAAATAAATACATATTGACTATAAAAATGTATTATTATTATTATTACTTTTTATCCTCACCCGAGAACATTTTTGCATTTATCTTCAGATAGAGCAGGAGGGAGAGAGGGAGGAAGAGAGAGAGAGAAACACATCGACTTGTTGCCACCCACATGATCCCAACCAGGGCCGGGGACAAACTGCAACCAAGGTACGTGCCCTTAGCAGGAACCGAACCCAGGTCTCTCTGGTCCATGGGCCGACACTCTAACTGCTGAGCCAAACCAGCCAGGGCTATATGTATTAGAGACAACTGAACTAACTGTATTATGAACATTAAACTCTCTAGGAGACTAGATCTTAATTGTTCCCAATACTAAAAGAAATGATAATATGACATCATAGAAGTCTTAGCTAAACATAAAGCGGCAGTCATAAATATAAATGTATCAAACAATAAGTTGTACGCCTTAAACTTACACAATATTGTATGTCAAATATATCTCAATAAAAAATAATTTAAGTGTAAAAATTATTCTTAGCTCACAAGCTGTGCCAAAGCAGTACTAGGCTATAGTTTGTGAACCTCTAGTCTAAAAAATTATTTTAGAGTTTCAGATTAAAATGTGATGATAACAATGAATTGTAGTTTCTTATGTACAAAACTCTAGTGTTGGAGTGACTCTAAAATATACATATTTGAAGCTATGAATGTCTGTACAGTTATCCATCCATGAAAGATGTACAATGAAGCACACACCAACCTAATGCTCTTCATCAATGAGACAGGAAAATATTCCATATATACTTCTCTTTACACTCCTATGATTTACATTGTGCTTATACGTATATTATTTTTACCATGTTATGTGTAACCCATCACAACCCTGGGTGGTTGGAAGGATAGGTATTATTATTCCTATTTTATGAATGGGACTACAAGGCTCTGTGCAGTTAGGGGAGGGGTTGAAGATTAGGATGATCTGTAGAGCCAGACCTTAACCTGCATCAGCTTCACAGGTGTGCTGCCTGTGTGACTGAACGGGACCAGAACTTAAAAATATCCCATGCTTGGTTTAACGCTGTACTGTCATTGCTTTGAAATTTTTAATAATTTATTAACAAAGGGCCCCACCTTTTTATTTTGCCCTGGTCCCCTCAAATTATGTAGTCTGTCCTGCCTTAAACCAAAATCTTGTTACCATGTGATCTATATTTTTCTTTCATTCTGTAGGAATTTTTAAGAGGATTTTATATGGAGACAACAAACTAGACCATGGCATGTTTAATCCATTGCTTTGAGTTTATTCATAGTCACTCATTTATTGTCTTTAGAAGACAGCAAAGAAATGCTGTTTTTAAAAATCTAATGGGAAATGATTTTCTACCTAGAATTCTGTCTATCAAGTGTGGGGTAGAGAGCAGAAGAAAAACATTTTCAGTCAGCAAAGACCCAGAAATTTTGCCTCGAGCAATACAAGGCGTAAACTAGGAAGTAGAAAGGCATGCGATCCAGGAAACAGTGGTTACCACCCAGCACAGTAGAGGAGGCAGCCCCGGGCTAGCTGTGCGGGAGTCTGACGAGCAGCAGCCCCAAATGGAGCAGAAAGTCATGTGGAAACTTTCTGTGGTTGTGATGGGAGGAAAAGGGGAGGACTCATTTGATAAATACATGATATGATAGGACTCCAGAAGGAAAAATAATGATGGTTATAAGAAGAAATTAGAAAAACAAATAAAATAATGAGGAATTCCAGAAATAAATAAAAAAGCTGTGTAAGAAAGGAAATGTAACCACAGTACAACTCTTTGACTGATAGTACAACTGTTTCACTCTTCAGTGAACATTTATATATACTCAAAATACCCTAAACACTGTTAGGTGAGTTAATTAAAGGTGATATAACTACAACAGAAGAAATGGGGGAGAGGTGGTGATGTGTTATCATAGCTAAATCCTTGTGTATCATAGAAGTAGTATGTAACATTGGCAAATCAAGAATAGTAATATAAGCATACTATTTATAAATACAGAAGCCAGTAGTTAAAGAAAGGTTTTCTCTAGGGAACAAGAAAACCTTATTATCTGGGGTTGGGGAGGTATGAAGCAAAAAATTGATTTTTATTATCATCCTTTCAGTCCTGTTTGACTTTTGTAAGCATATGCATGTCTTACTTTTATATAAACATGATTTTTAAAAAGCCTATTTCAAAGTTGGAGTTCCACATTAGTCATTAAAATGATAGAAATGAATAGACTGGCTTAGCAATAATCTTTTTGGTTTATTCTGATAGACCTAGTGTGAGCCCCTATTTCTTAAACTATCCTATGTGGTTGTAGTCCATCTGTTCTAAGTCTTACTTCCCCAATGGGGGTGTTTTAAAACCTAATTAGCTAATGCCTAAAAGAGATTTTAGGTGCTTAGATAGAAGGCTTAGTCAATGTTGAAGCTATTTTTCTAATGAGAAATTTTAGGGTACATTTAGCTATGACTTTTATTTGACTTCAAATGACAAGGAAATGTAGGAACATTAGAACTACCATTGTAACTTTCTATTGCAGTCTGCTTTGCTTTTAAAAACTTTATAGATAATTTTAAAAATCAAAGGAAAATTAGCATTGTTACACTTCTTAGGGATCACCAAAACAAAGGAGGAATAAAACATAGATAATAAAGTTAAATCAATTTTTAAATGGAACTAAATGCACTCTGAAGACATATACAAGATTAAAAAGTTTAATGATTTTTAACATATGTCATTATCTGGTTTCAGATAGTGTTAAAGAAAGAGAAGAATACTGTGATATAAAAATTTAAATGGCATTTATTGAGAAGCTACAATAGGAAGGGAGAAGGAGCAGGTGAAAATTAATTTTTAATTATATACTTTTATATAATTATATATAATAATATATATCTTTAATATCTAACTTCTTTCAGATATTATTTCTTCCAATCCATCTATCCCATCTCCATTGTACAAATAAGAAAATAAGTTTCAGAAATGCAAAATTAGACAGGTAATGTAGTAAATTTATAATTTAAACTTATGGAATCTAATTCTAAGTTTGTGCCCAGTTCAACATGCCATGAGATTTTTCAGATAAAGCACATGAAACAAAAATAAATATAATGAGTGTGATAATACCCACAGGGTACGGTGGCAGCAGTCTCAAATTGCTACCACACTTAAAGAGCTGAGAATTGGCAAGTTTCACCTGAAACATTCACAGTAAAATTGGGTTTAGTTTGGACAAAGCAGAGGTTGAAGCTTAAAAATAACTTGGGGAGATTTGGACTCGGGCTTTTGTTAGGTAGCAAGGATGAGAACTTGAACCTCTAGATCAGTAGTTCTCAATGTATGGTCCCTAGACTAGCAGCATCAACATCACCTGAAAACTTATTAGAAATACATATTGGACCTCAATCCAGACCAAGATCAGTGCTTCTGAAACTTTAGGTGTATAGGAATTACCTGGACAGCTAGTTATAACATGGATGCCTGGGTCCCATCAGGGGTTCTGATTCAGTTTGTCTGTGGTGGGGAGCTGCAATTTACATTTCTAACAAATTCTCAGGTAATGTCAATGTTGCCACGTTCTTCAGATCACATTTGTATTTGAATTATAGATCACTGAATCCCACTGTAGGTTACCAGTTAATTTCTGTTCAAAGCATAAACAAATGAATGAACAAATGAACATTTCACCATGACAAGGAATTGGGACGGGGAATAGATAGATATAGAGGATAGTTAGAACTGAACATTCAGGGGAGATAGGTCAAGCAGATAGTTCAAAGTCAAGAGGCTTGGAGGTCAGGGTTATATGTAGGTCTCTGCATAAAGTACACGTGTTGGGAGATGATCTGGAATTCCATCCCACATCTATTAGGTCGCAGACTTGGCAAGGGAAAGGAACTTTCGTTTTTTTAAATCAGTGTTTGCAACTAGTCTTATCCAAGAGTCCATGCATCGTTGGGAGAAGGAGCAGGTGAAAATTAATTTTTAATTATATACTTTTATATAATTATATATAATAATATATATCTTTAATATCTAATTATATAATTATTTCCCTAAGGCATTCCTAAAATGGGCAGTTTGACCAGAACCCTGACATCATCTTCTCTAAACTCTCTTACTTTTTTTTGTTATTGTTCCTCACCAGAGGATATTTTTCTGCTTATTATCAGATAGAGTGAGAGGGAGGGAGAGAGACAGAGAGACAGAGAGAAACATCGATGTGATAGAGCCACATCGACTGGTTGCCTCCCACACAACCCGACCAGGGCTGGGGACAAACTGCGACCGAGGTACGTGCCCTTGACTGGATTCAAACTCACGACTCATTGGTCCACGGGCCGACGCTCTAACCGCTGAGCCAAACCGGTCAGGGCGACTCTCTCTTACTTTTATGTCAGCAGAAAGCAGCAGTGTCGGAGGACATAGAGTAGTAATAACAACAACAATTATTATTATTATTATTATAAATCAAGTTTCATGATATAAAAAATTGTAAAATGAACATTTAGAACTTAGAAATAAGTTAAGTAGAAAACATACTTTGGTAAAAAATAACCTCATACCCCACTATACCTTTCCACCATTTTCAATTTCTTCCCCAAATCTGGGAAGAAATATTGAAGTCTGAATTTTAGATTTGGCAGAAGATATTTATTTTCCAGAACAAACAATCGGAAATACATTGTGTAGTTTCTTTGTAATTTGAGGGTCGCGTTTAACAAAACACAAGCACCTTCAGAACAGAATTTAGGAATCCATAGAAAAGTATTGCATCTTATGAAATAGGTACAGAACAACTTTCCCTGTCCTTTCAGAAAGAGGCCAGGAAATTCACAGAATTGTAGAGTGGGGAGGAACCTTTAGGGAGCTCTAACACTTAATATTCAAATCAGAGAAGGAGGAAACAAACAAAGGGGAAACTATTAAGTTTGGTGATGCATTCTAGTTATAAAAGGTGAGCAAAAACGTAAACCCCATAGCCTCGGAATTCCAGAGAGGCCTGTGGAAGAAAGGACCCTACTCTACTGGAGGTATTTATTTTTCAGTTGGTCAAGGATATTAGAAATGTCTCAAATGTTGGCTTATAAATTTACCTTACTTTGGTTTTCTCCAGAAACAGACTCAAGAAGAGAAATCTAAGTGGTTTACGTGGGAGGCGAGTAGGCAGCAGCAGTGGGGAAATGAGGCAGAGGTAGAGAAGGGGAGGCAGGCAACGGGAGCGCCTGTGGAGCCCACCACTTGACGAAAGGAGCTGGAGCCTGCTGGGGAACTCTGGAGCGAACATAGAACATGTACCTCAAAAATCTCCCTTCAACCTCAACATCAGTCATTAGTTAAGGGGCTAGGGTAGAGATGTATTCTCTGGCACTGCTGGTCTGCTGTGCCTATGGGCAGAGAGGGTGCCACGCAACGCCAGTCAACACTAGTGGATTTACATGGCCCAGAGCAAAGTGAGAATATGGAACTCTTTGCTAAAAACAAAAACAGAAAAAGGCTCGTCTCTCTATCCTTCTCTCTCTGTAAATGGTGTGTGTGTGTGTGTGTGTGTTTACTATTAGGGGGACCAGAAAGTAATGTCGTTAAAATAATGACATGTTAAGAGCAGAAGTGGAAGCAAATCCATGTCAGACAATCGAGGAACTGTCAAACACTCTTAACCAACCTTGGTCGACCATCCAAGAACCTTTGCAGCAGATTGGTAAAGTAAGCAGAGCAGGTGTTTGGGTCCCGCATAATCTGTCCGAAGAAAACAAAGCTAACCAGTCCACCACATGCAATTTATTGCTTCAGCGGCACAATACAGAAGCATTTTTTGATCGCTTGATCACTGGAGATGAAAAATGGGTCCTCTATGATAATCCAAAATGCAAGAGGCAGTGGCTCTCTCTGAAGGAATCGCCACGAAGTACAGCTAAGCCAGGTTTACACCCTAAAAAGGCACTTTTGTGTGTTTGGTGGAGTATTCGAGGGGTTGTTCATTTTGAAGTGCTGAAACCTGGACAAACTGAATGCAGACCTTTACTGTGAACAATTGGATCGAGTAAATCAATCTTTAATTGAAAAGTGCCTAGCGACTGTCACCAGAAAAGGCGTTATTCTGCAATACGACAATGCAAGACCGCACTGCGCAAGACAAACCCTGGAAAAAATTAATGAATTGTGGTGGGAGGTACTGCCTCACCCACCATACTCGCCCGATATTGCACCATCAGATTTCCATTTATTCTGATCACTACAACATTTTCTAAGTGGCAAAAAATTTGAAAATATGGATGATGTCCAAAATGCCATCTCCAGATATTTTGCTCAAAAACCAATTGATTTTTATTGATCCAGCATTGAAAATTTGCACACTAGATAACAAAAGGTTGTTGATAACGAGGGTGATTACATCATTGATTAAAAATAAAAATTTTAAAAATTTATCTAAATTATTAAAAATCTGTTTGAATTTAATGTAAAAAAAACGACATTACTTTCCGGTCCCCCTAATATTTAATGTCACACTCCCTCTGGCATATTCAACTGGGCAAATGCAATTCCTCATAGTGCCCTTGTCCCTCAACCATCCCTTTCCACAACTGGGCACAGGTGTTATATGCATGTGCCTGACTCTGACTCTCACCCAACTTGTGCCATGGGTCACTGGGTCAGGGTCATGGAAAGGTAGGAAGGCAGCAGGAAGAGGGAGTGCATTCGAGTGGAAGCTCCAACACCTTGTATATGTTGTTTTGTTCTATCGGACCTCAGCTATAGAATACAGAGTTAAAGATAAACTTACTAAGTATTTCACTGTATCAACCACAGAGAATCAAACCCCAAACATGGGCCCCCTTCTTAGTACAGAAACCTGTAAAACTGTGCTGGTTATACACCCCAGACCAGCCCTAATTCTGCCAGACAGATGAGTCCTGGCAAAGAGATGACACTGCTGGTAGCTGGAGAGTGGACCACAGTAAAAGTCCAAGGGGATATGGGTGGGACACCAACAGAGCATGCTATAGGTTCAATGATTTAAACTGTAGACACCTGTTCCTGTAATTACTTTTACCTTTCAAATAAGTGCATAGGAAGTTCATTAATTGACCTTGAAGAGAGTTCAAAATTTCCACATAATCTTTGCTTTTGGCTCACTCTCATATATCAGGGACTCAAGTTGTCATAAATCTAATATGTATGTTTTCCTAAATAGGCTCAATCATACACTAAATATATTAGTTGATCTCCTATTATATGCCAGACACTGTGGCAGGTGCTAAAGATAAAGTGATTAACGAGACCAAAAGGCTCCCTAATACAATGGAAATAATGTGCCAAGCTTCACTCAAGGAATCTTCTACTTGTATCTCATTGAAATTCTTCCTATATCTTGGATATAGTGTTAGTATTTGGAAAGGAGAAGTGATATCCTTATTTCATGTCAATTGCAGCCCTTGAGAGTTATTCATGAAAATGCAATAGCTACATTCACCTACCTTTTAAATCCATTTAGAATCTTTATTAAGCTATAAATTCAGAGGAAAGTCCCTTGGGTTAATTATAGATTTTGTAAAAATAGTTCTTTTTATTCTTTTTCACAATGATAAACTCACCAGCGTATCATCCAGGATAAACACATAAACGTTGTTTTTAATATGCTGTGGTTCCTAATTGTCACAAGGTTGCTCTCAGCAACACTTTGTAATGTCACCCATACTCACACACCTAACTCATAGGGTTCACTTTTTCTTATCCAAGTGAATTAAACCAGAAACTCAGTCTTCCATTTGAGACTTCATCAGTTATGATCTAAAAACTACTACTGAACATTTGGATTTTAATTTCTCTTCAGTGCACTTTAAAATATGAAAATAACACTATATTGATAGTTTCTGTCTCTTTTTTACTCTCTCTTTGGTGTGAAGAAGATTTTAAGAAACAACTCCTCCACACCAATAAGGCTTTCTGTGAAAGAAAAATCACATCATAAAACAAAATAATTCTCACTTTGTTCCTGGAAGAAAATGGTCATTGTTTCTTATCTCTGAGGTCGTTCTTGGTATGATGAGTGAAATGGCAAGAATAATAGAGAAAAATAGTTGTGTGTATCACAAAAACAAAAATGCATTTTTTTATTACATAAATAATCATTGGCTCTTACTGACAGTTGATATTATATATTCAAAGAAGAGGTGTTTGTGTTCCTAGATATGATATGGAAAGCCTCTATCTCTTCTTCACCACACTTGTAGTGACTTAAAATACCATTTGCAGTATGCACACAATATACTGTGCACATAAAATGTGTACTATATCTTAAAACATACCTATTTCAAATAAAGCCATTGGTTGGCTATCTATCTATCTATCTATCTATCTATCTATCTATCTATCTATCTATCAAATAGCTTGCATTAGAAATATCAAAATAAGTAAAATCACATAGAAAGCTGCTTTGTTGCTCATTAGCATTGAACTATATAGCGATGGTTGTATATATATGTTATTGATAAAATCATATGAAAAGAATGGTTTTAGACATTTTAAATGTCATTTTGTGCCATTTTAGAACTTTATTTTCTATATCATAATATAAAAAAATTGCAAAACATTACACTAGTGAAAAATGGCAACAATGAAAAAAATTTTCCATTTTTTGTTTATAACATTTCTAAAACTAAAGAAACATGTAAGGAATCAGATGAGCCATACTCTATTTGAATGAAATGAATATCAAACTAACTTTAATCTGTGTTTTAATGACTCTTTTTCACATCTGCTGTTGGAGGATTTCCTGCTTCCTGCAAAATTTCCCAGTTATTTCTGAAGATTCCCTGGGGATGTTTTGTTGTCGTTCCCAAGTTCTATCAGCTATTACTATATGGTGTCATCCATTTTCTTTATCTCCATTCTCCTTATCTCCAACTCTGACCTGCATCTGAGGATGCTGATACTGAGGGGTCTGCTGTCTATAGCCACGTGAAGCTGGCCCATGACAAGCGTTTTGCCTCCCACAGATCACTGCTCATCCATTGCAGGCTGCTCTGATGGGTATGGCCCTTATTCTTTCTGGTCATTGCTCTCTCTTGCCAGTTATTTCTTCCTCCTACTAAGTTCTCCTTCAGATGATACAACAGAGTCCTCCAAGAGGTAAAAATTTCCACTAATAATAAAGTATCTTCTCTTTCTCCTGCCATAAGTATATTCTCTGTTTTCCTTTCATTCTTCAAGGAGTCAAGGCTCAAATTCTTTTTTTTTTTTTTTTTTGGTACGTGCTCCTAGTGGGAACCGAACCTGGGACTCTGGTCCGCAGACTGACGCTCCAACCGCTGAGCCAAACTGGCCACGGCAAGGCTCAGATTCTTGAGTCTTCACTTTCTTTCACACCCCATACCTACTCCATAAGTAAATCCTTTTGGCTCTACCTTTAATATCCCAAATGTGACCAGTTTTCACCCATCTACCTCTAACACCTTAATCCAAGTCTCCATCGCCTCTTGCTCGGACTATTATAATAGTTTGTAAGAAATGTCGTTGCTTCCAACTTTGCCACAGATACAGTGGCTGGAGTGATCATTTCCATATCCATGCCATGTTTCTGCTCCAAACACTTTAGTGTTTTCTATCTCACTCAGAATGAAACCCAAAGGATTTACTTCGATTTACACAGCCTTTAGTGATGTGGTTCCTGTCTACCTAGTTCACTTTCTTCAATTCCCTATCACTCACTCACCCCTCACTCCCAAACCCTATGTTCATGTTCATAACATTTCTTCTCTCACTTAATTTTCTGCTCTCTAAAAACTGTCACATTCTCACAGAGGCCTTTTCTAAACTGACCATGTTATAAAAAAAGAATACCTTTCCCCGTTCACTTATATCCCACTCACTTTCCAGTCCTTACCTGACTTTTCATCTCAGAACTTTTTATCATCCACTGCATTAAATATTTATTTGATATATTTGTTTATGATCTGTCAGCTCCATGAAAGTACCAATGAAATTAGTTTTGTTTATTACTATTTCCCTAGAATCTCACAAGTAGCAGGTGCTCAATAAATATGTATTGACCATATAAATGGATATGTCACCCCTCCCATGGTGAAAGGTGGCTACTGGGACAACATTTTTGTATTTCTGGATCTTTGATTAAATATTATAATAATAGCATTGTATCCTACTATTACTCCAAGCTATTACATATAACAATACTACCACCAGTGATAGAAACATATATTTGGTACTGAGTGAATAGCTTCAAATATTTGGCTACCTTTTAGGGAAAGTTTGGCTACAATTCTAGATAGTTGTGATGAGAATATCTTAATATATATGATATCAAAATTATGTTTGTCATGAAATTCATATAGAGAAAAAATTTTAGCTATCAATTTTTAATTCAATAACATTAGGGTTTTTCTCAAAAGTTAAATATTTTATACCTTTTATTTCAAAGTTAAATAATGAAGACTATATATTAAAGAGAAACAGAGATTAAAAAACATTTCTTATTCTATTTGTAAGCCCAGAATGGAAAACTTTCTGTAAATGAATAGAACTAACTTATTTTTTTTTGAACATAGCATACAGTTTTATGTAAGTGTGGATATGTTTTTCTGCCTTTGTCTTCAATGTCTTTCTCTTTCTAATCAAAGTGGTATTTTATTTTCTATATAAATGACAGTGCATTTAAAACCCTCCTTCAGAATACTGTAATTTAGGTAAATCTATTTTAAATTTTATTTTATTGATTAATTTTAGAGAGAGTGAGGAAGGGAGAGGGGGAGAGAGAAACATCAATTTGTTGTTCTACTTATTTATGCATTCATTGGCTGCTTCTTTTTATGCCCTGACTGAGAATCAAACCCACAACCTTGGCATATGGGTCGATGCTCTGACCAGTCGAGCTACCTGGCCAGAGCCTAAATGAGTCTATTTTAAGACGGGCCATTTGTCTTCAGAAAAGCTTGTTTAGGCTTAAAAGTCTATTCAAATACAGTTTTTTGTTTGTTTGTTTTTTGAAAGTCTTACAAAAGTTTTGTTAATATCTTCAGTGATTCAAAATCTTTTTTTTAACTTAATTGTTTCATTAATCCCTGGAAAATATTACTATCTTCTAAGGGGTATGTAGGTCAAAAAGGGGGATCTGAAAAGCATAAACAGAGATGGAGGAAAAAAGAAACAGAGCAATGAGGTCATAAATGGATAATTAATTCCCTGTGTTAACTAGTATTTACAATATCCTTTTAAGTCCTCAGAAGTTTCATGCCTGGGAAAAATAAAAAGGTAAAAACAATGAGATACAAATAAAGTATGATATTTTGAAACATGGAATGCAAGTATAAAAATTTTTAGGCTAGGGTAAACTTACTCGAAAAATTTCAACTCAAGTTCTTGAATTAGACAACCTCATTAAACAAGCATTCTCAGTTATTACCACAGAATCATTTCTGCAGTGCTATCATTACAGAGAATGCCGTAATTAGAATCTTCAATAGCAAAATAAAAAATTATTGTAATACTATTTCAATACTTTTCAGCTGGAAACTGGAAACTTGACTTCTTTTATCTAAAATAATATAATGCTTAAAGGCTGCTGAATTGCAATTATTTTGGTTAATATTTATATCCCAGGCTAAGTGATTAATATCTTAAAAATACTTTTGCAGGTGTTTTGGTGGGGAGTTCATTTCTATCAATGGCCCAGATTTTTCTTCCTTTTTAAAGCTGTGGTTCTCAAACTTCAATGGGCATATGGGCCATCAGGAAGGCTTGATAAAATTGCTGGGCCCTACTCTCAGAGTTTCTGATTTAATAGGTCAGGGTGGGGCCTAAAATTTTGTATTTCCAAGAAATTTTTAGGTGGTACTTATGCTGCTGGTCTGGGGATTGTACTCTGAGAACAGTGAACCACTAGTTTAAGGCAAGTAGTTATCCCACAAATCACTTTGTTTGAATTTATGTCTATTATTTAAATGGAAAGATGTTATTTATCATGCAAGAAAGAATTTTTAAAATAGATTATTCAGACATGATTTTTAAAATGCACCAAGATCTCTTCTGAAGGCTTACCAACAGCACATGTCCTCATGATTGCAGGCCTTTGCAAAGTTTAAAGTCTTAGCTATTAGAGGAACTTAAAAAGCAGAAAACAAAAACAAAAACCCTGAGAGAGTTGTGAAATCCATCTAATGAAACATGACTTATTTTGTTTTTAATGAACTAAAGTAAAATAAAAATATCGGCATCACGGGGAAAAAAATAAAAGCTATTGGCCCATTACTTTCTTCTCCTAATGCCAATCAAATTAATTAACTCAAGAAAAGTATACATACTATTAAATGAAAAATCTTCTAGTTTGGATTATATTCACTGATTGTCTAATACTTTATTTACACCAGACCAATTTCTGAAACTCTTTATCAATGCATTGAGTTTAGCTCACTTTAAAAGAGTCCTTGATCTAGTCTGTACGTTTGTTATCTCCTTTGCCTGAAAAAAATTTGTCTTATCAGATGTACAATGCCAAGCTATTACTATATGATTCACAATGGACAGATTCTCATGGTAAGGTCCTCACCTCTCAATTGTCTTTTGTCCAATTAAATGTCCAGTTTGAAGGAAGGCACTAATGAAGTAAAGAAGAGGAACAAAGGAGTAGAAAATCCACTTCCAGGGTCATAACAATAAAGAAGAGTTGATCCTTTCACAAGGTTTTTTCTTTAATTTGACCTAATTCCATTTATGTCTGTATACATGGTATTGGAATGTTTCATTTTTATGTTAGAAATGGTTCTGTTGCTCCTTTTCCACACATTATTTTCATGAAGATATCTAATGTGGCAATTTCTGCTCTCAGCCTGTCTTTTCACTTCAGACATTCAGCAAAACACCCAGGACAATCTTCTTATCTAGAGGAGACTGTCGGCATCTCCATGGACATGCTATCGTTAAGGTTATCTGGAATAGATGCCCTGTCACCTTCCTCTGTGGTACCAGGGTGACTTTGTTATTTTCACCTTTCCTGATGGCATTGAATTTTATATTCACTAGGCTTTTCCCAGGCTTTGGCGTTCTCAGAAGTGCATCTGAGTGATAAAGCAACCCATATCCTTTTTTATTTTATTTTATTTTATTTTTTTGGTATGTGCCCCTAGCGGGAACTGAACCCGGGACTCTCTGGTCCGCAGGCCGACGCTCCAACCGCTGAGCCAAACCGGCTAGGGCGCAACCCATATCCTTTTAAGTTCATCTTTTCTGAATAATCTGGATAGAAATTTCCATGTATAAAATACTCTGATGAAAATTCAAGTGTAATATTACTAAAAAAATCATATATAAGTATTATAAATATACATGACATTGAACTTTGGAACATGTAGCATAAATAGCATAGTCCCTAAAGTTAAACCTTAGGCCATTGCAATTATTTAGGACCCGATGGAAAAGATGCTATTCTTCCCTTTCTCTCCCACATACCATCTTTGAGAACCTGTCCATTTCCGTCCTCAGAGCTCTTGCTCAATCTCAGTCCCTGTGAACTGGAAAAATGCACACACCAATCTAGCACTCTGGTACAGATGATTGACTTCAGAGGGACGATCTGGGATTTAAAAATGTGATTTAGAATGTTTAGGGAGTTGGCTACAGAAGTTAGTCTTGGGAAATAACGTAGATTCAGAGATAGAAGACACCATCTCTTTTCCACAGAGAAAAAGACCAATATTATTTACACACAGAAAAAGAGAAGCACAAAGCAAAGAAGCTCAGAGGAGCAGGGATAAGAGAGCATTTGAGCGGGAAGTTTGACGTCAGCTTCCCAGTTCCTGGCCATCCCAGATGTGCTTCCTGTTCTCTGGAACAGCTTTCCTTAAACTAGCTTAAGTGAATTTCTCTTTCTTACTACTAAACAATGCTCAAATAAGACAATGCTATTATTAAAAGCTCTTTATTTTCCATTGGAGGGATAATAGAGTAAAAGGGAAAACAGACTCAATGTCAGAGCCACCATGCTATCCAACCCCAATATTTCCCATTATAGTTTAGTTCCTATTAATAATTTAAATTAGAAAAGTAAAATGTAACACACGCTCACTATTTAAAACATCCAGTAATACGGAAGTATAGAAAGTTAAAGATGCATCTACCATTCTTCACTTTCTCCTGATACCATTCCTCAGAAGTAAATTCCTATTAACTGTTGTTGTCTAACCTTCCAGATTTATGTATTTACAAACAAAAAGCATACAATATGTACATGTGTATCTATCTATCTATCTATCTATCTATCTATCTATCATCTATCTATCTATCTATCTATCTATCTATCTATCTATCTATCTATCTATCTATCTATCATCTGTCTATCTGGTCCTATTTCAATTTAAATACAATGTCTCTTGTTTATCCTTTTCCAGACACAAGAAACATTTGCTCAAAGTTCTCCTCATGGGTCTGAGGCCAGCCATCAATTGCTTTTTAATTTTTCTTTCTCCAGGTTAAGCAATCCATTACCTTGGTAAAGATGTTTAGAAAAATTTTTTTCTTTTTCTCATTACAAAAGAAAACCTGGTCTTGGAAATAGTGCTCTAATAAAAAAAAAAAAACACTTTAAAGATCATTAATATATTTTTAATAGTGGCAAGCTCTGTATCAAAGTCTCACCATCTGTATAATGGGGTCATTGACTCATCCAGTCAGTTCTGTGGCTTAATTTTGTCTGACATTCAGCTGATTACTCTCAGCTAATAAATATTATAGTGGGATGTCATCCCAGTAAATTCATTGTCTCTTTTCAAATTTATACTAAATAGAAACATGAGTTTCTTATTTAACATGGTGTAACTATTTTAATGACAAAGAAAGAGAACAGATTTTCTTTAGTGATACTCCCCATTCTTCTACACTCCTCCCACAATCATCTAAATTACCCTTTGTAAATTAACATCTGAATATTTATAGACCTAGAGAAAGTTCTTTTTAAGGTTAGCTAATTAAAATACATTTTTATAGATTTGTTATTTCTGAGATATACAAATAGCAAAAAATATCGCCCAATGGCTTCTCCTTCAATTATTTTTAAACCTCTGTTTTAAAAACAACTTTAAGCATATCAACATACAAAAAAGTATATAAAATCTATCTGTAAAGTTGAAATAATATAAAAATAAATATCTGTGTACTCACCATCCAGCATTAGGAAACCGCACATTACCATCACAAACATATCCCTTTTACTGTGTCCCAGAGGTAACATTTATCCTGGTTTTATTCCCCTTGTTGTTGTTGTTTTTTTTTTTTTTGTATTTTTGCCACCTACATTTCTATCTCTAAACATTGTTCTGTTATTTAGTTTCCCTAAGTCTTAAACTTTATACAAATTGAATCATATTGCATGAATTTGTGCTTTCAGCAAGATAATTTTTGAGATTTATTCATGTTGATGAGTATGGGTAGGGTGCATTGATTTTATTAATGAGTAATAGCTCATTGTATGAATACTTTATAATTTATTTATCCATAATATTATTGATGAATTTTGGGGTTATTCCAGTTTTTGCTATTATTGATAATGTTCATGGAAATTCTTAGATATTTTTCTAGCAGAGGAATTGCTTGTTTCCATCAAAAAAATTTTTTTCACACAAAACAAAGGTCGTTGCACATAGTAGGCCCTGAGAAATGCTTTAGTGAGTTAATTTCAATAGTTTGATAGTTGATTCAAAGTCTTTTTAATATTTTCTGGCAAATGTGTACTGAAGAGCAAATATGAAAAACATATTCGCAGCTAGAAAGTAAAGTGAAGACTTAGTAATTGTTTAATTTGATTTGCTTGTTCCAGAAGGACTTACACGCTTGCTGAAGAAAACACAGCACAACTAGAAAGGAATGCCTTAGTTCCATCATGTGTGTTCCTTGCTAGGCCACCAAGCAAGAACACAGTTGCCCAGCTAAGCCCTCTAAAACCTGGGACAAGGACAGATAGAAAAGAGTACAGTAAGACAAATATTTGCCCAGCTGACTTTTTCTGTCAAGCTGGTCTCTGTATGGGGGGCAATCAATATTCCCTTCAAGTCTCCTTCTGACCCTTTATTACCATTCAAAACATTTCCATCCAAAAGCAGGTGTTAAGCACTTAGTTATTCCTTGTTTTGTAAATTTAATCACGGTTACAACCTGGATTCCTGTGAAAGAAGCTGTGTCTTTTCTCACTGAAGAAAGTTTAACAATTCTGTTTAACCTATAGCTTCTGTTAGGACTCTCGTAATATCAATTCTTTCCTTGCAGTTTGAATGATGTATATGCCAACAAAAGCTTATACATCAGGAGCACAAGGGTAACTATGATAATGTCCCTGCAATCACCTGCAGCCCCCGAGCTTGCTCACCATCTTCCCCTTAGGCAATAAACAGCAAGAGATCAAGGACTTCATGCCTTGGCACAAGGCAGGGATGAGGAAGGGTTGATGATTATGATTCAGTTATCTAGATTTCAGGTTTGTTAGCACTGACATCAGCGACCTACCTGATTTCTCTTGCTTTTCTTACCTGAACTCCTGACTTGCAAAAGCTTGGCTTATTTCTTTTGTTTCTTAAAAGCCATTATTCTTTATTGTCCGAGTAACAAATGATCATTACACATATGATCCGGGATTTCCCAATTGACAGTTGAGCTGTGATTAACTGCCTCCTGCAGTAAGTTACATTTCCAAGTATTATTTTTGACCTTTCCGACTTAGATTAGCAGGTTAGCTGGAAATCTAAGCTCTTTTTCGCCGACACTCATCTCCTCCCCATTCCCCTTTCATATTCCAAGGGCCAGTCTTGTTTGCTCCTGTCTTCTTGCCAGTTCTATTGCTTTTACACTTCTTGCAATTAAGCAATGCCTAAAACAATTCTTATGGCTGAAAGTTCTTCTTTAAATCCAATATGCAGCGACTTCTAACTCAACGGTTATAGGAACCCTCTTACTGGAAGAGTGTCTGAGGTTAGTTAGCTGCCTTCTTCCAACTTTTCTGTTCTTTGTAATATCTACCTGCTAAGACATTAGGGCTGCAATGAGGAGCAACTCAAATGTTTCTCATTATATCTTATTTAGTAACATTTTCAGTTAGAAAAATGCAAAGTAATATATGATTATCTTGTTAGAGTGGGGATTTGGACTCATCACCTTGATAGGATTCCCAATTAAACATAAATTTTAGATACACAATGAACACTTTTTTTTAGTATGAGTAGGTCCCATGCAGCTGGGACAAATTTATACTAAAATGTATTCATTGTTCATCTGAAATTCAAATTTAACTGAGCTTCCTATATTTTAGTTTTCTAAATCTGGCAACATTACCTCTTGAGCTGGAGAACTTCACAACTGCCAGCAGATGCTGTTTGCTCTTTAAAAAGGCATTGCCCCCTCCAACACGGTGCTGCTGCCTCATGGCTGGTGTTGAAGCCAAAGTTGGAGGCAACCAGAAGTCTGGTGATCATTAAGGGTGGTTGGTATCCGAGAGAATGAGGCTTAGGATAGATTTCATGCTCCAACAGCTTTTTTTTTTAATCCTCACCTGAGGATATGTTTATTGATTTTAGAGATAGAGGGAGGGAGAGAGAGACATTAGTGTGGGAGAGAAATATCTATCGGTTGCCTCCCATATGCACCTCGACAGGGGATTGAACCGGCAACCTACGCATGTACCCTGACTGGTATTTGAACCCACAACCTTTTGATGTATGGGACAACGCTCCAACCAACTGAACCACCCAGCCGGGGTTCCAGTAGCTTTTGCATTATTCGGTGCAGATCATTGTCCAGTGATTCTTCAAGATTTCAGGGAAGCATTATCTTTCTCCCCAAGGCCTTCCTCAGGGCACTACTAAGACAACAGTGTTCCATAGTAAAATTATCCTGAGGTCCTTGTATTGTAGCTTTTCAGATTCATGGAAGGCTCATTTGGGGCAGGTTTCCTATACAGAGCCTCTGTTCTGTCAGTGATGCCACTTGGTCCTAGTTTTTTGTTTTCCTTGTCACTGGACCTCTGTCAGGGTTATCCTGATCTATTCTAACAAATTCCAATAATCTTGATTCTTGGGCCAGAGTGGTTTGAGCTCTTGTACTCTTATACCCAAGAAGCCCCTAGTATTATGCAAATAAGTTCCCATAAAGAAATTTCAAAGATATTGATACTAGCAGTAGTTTCCCTAGAGAAAAAAGGAAAGAAGGAAGGAAAGAAGGGCTACAGTTTTCACTG
Source organism: Tadarida brasiliensis (assembly GCA_030848825.1). Lineage (NCBI taxonomy): Eukaryota > Metazoa > Chordata > Mammalia > Chiroptera > Molossidae > Tadarida > Tadarida brasiliensis. Next base: position 71,558,296 of record CM061260.1, read on the forward strand.
GTCTAGAGAATTTCTCTCAGATAATTCTTGACTCAATACCGAGTATCTTAACTCAGGCTTCTGTAACAAAATATTATAGATTATGTGGCTTAAATAACAGATATTTGTTTCTCACTGTTTTGGAACCTGGGAGGTCCAAGATCAAGGTGCTGGCAAGATAGATTTCATTCTGAAGTCTCCTCTCTTTGCTTGTTGGTGGTTGCCATCTCCTTGTGTGCTCACATGACCTCTTTTGTGCTCACATGACCTCTTTTGTGTGTCTTCTTATAAGGGCACTACAGTCGTCCCTGCCACTTCGGGCTTCCACATTCTCGGCTTCACTCTTTCGCGGTACCATGAATGTCGAAGTGTGAAGTGGCGAGGGATGACTGTATAAATAAAGAATCCTACTTCGCAGAAATTCATTTATCGTGGTAGAGTCTGGAACTGATTAACCGAGATAAACGAGAGCCGACTGTAATCCCATCCTGAGAGTCCTTACCTTCATGATCTCATCTAAATCTAACTACCTCTCAAAGAACCCATCTCCAAGAACAATCACACTGAGAGTTAGGGCTTCAACATATGAATTTGGGGAGGCACCTTCAGTCCATAACTCTGAGTGTTAGTATCCTGAGTTCTGCAGCCTCAAGTGTGAGATGTTCTAGGGAACACATTCTTTTATAAGTCACCAGCCAGATATCTGGCCTGAGGCAATCATCTTTTTTTCCCAACACGTGGAGGAGAAAGCTTGAGAAATTACTTTTGGCAAAGTTATTGCTGGTCCTCATTTTCTTTCAATTCACCAAGACTATTATGATTTTAAACAAATATAAGGAAGTTTTAAGGCTGTTTTGTCTTAGACAGTAATGAGAAACTAGAGGTTCCAATTTTGTTTAGAACATAGAGAGCCACAGTAAAGTTGCTTCCCATACTAACAACAGGAATAATCCAGACAGTCTTTTAAAAAGCATATCTTTCCTTAAGCCCATCACAGAACTGCTGCTGCAAGGCAACCATGGGGACTGAATCTCAAAGAGGGACACACAAACTCTTAGCATTAGCAGAGCATGGCCTTCATGGAAGCAACTAAGAAGAAATTGGCTAAAATGTCAACAAATTCCTACAGGCCAGATGTGGGCTAGCATCAGTTTGGAATAATTGGGAGCCTTATTCATAGGGGGAATTGCAAAGTCTTCTCCACAGGCTCCCGGATGCTCACACAAAGATTGGGGATCAGGGGAGGAGATTGGAGAGATCAGTTGTTGGGGTCTCAAAAACAAGGGAGGTTTGGTTGCCATGGGGATAGAGGCAGGAACATTGAAAAGGCCCTGTCCCCAAAGCCCAGTTGCACAGGCTTTGCCTAACACTGGTGCTGGACTAGGAGAATCACGAAGGAACCACCCTCACTCCCCAGGAACCTAGTACCAAATAATAAGCAAGAGCAGTCTACTGCCCAGGCAGGGGTCAAGAGCTTGGAGAGAAATGCACTGAGGTGCAGAAATGCTGGGACTGATGAAAGCTGAGGGTGGAGCTGGAACACTGAGAAAAGCCCACAGGCAACCCGTCCTCCTTCTTGCTGGGCCTCACCGTAAGCACAAACCCACCCCTGGAGGAATGTTAAGACTGGTGCTCTGAGATAATGCTAGCAACAGTAAAAGTCAGAAGTACTTTTAGATGGTTTGTGGAAAGGTTGAAAAAGTACCTACCTGATGGTACACCTTTTTAGTCTTTCCTGCCCTACACCTGGCTCAAGGCTTCTGATCTTACAAAAAAAAAAGAATGTTTGAGACTTTTGGTAACTCCACTGTTGGCACCCGTAAAGCAGTGAAGGCTCTCCCACAGCGTAGCCCAAGCTGTGAGAAGGTGACTAGGAAAGCAGAGGGTGCGGAGGAGGAACAGTTAAGCAATGATTCTGCTGCACTCCTCTCTTTGGCCCTCAGTTTTACCATAAGCTGTAACATTCTGTGATTCTAAATCAAACTTTGTGAGTGGTTATTTGTTTACTTACATGAACAGAAGAACTTAATTTGGGGAGTCCTATGCCTGCTCCCACCAGGACTGTAGTTGTTTTGGTTTGATTTTGTATCTACCTCCTGGTCCTGGCACCAATGTTCATGCTGGTGCAGTCACACTAAGTGGCTATTGCCAGGGTGAATTACAGGAAAATGCACTTATCATCATTTCCAGTGGGATATTTTTTTTTCAAATATTACATGCTGGAAAACATGTACAGGCAATTTGGCTTTATGAAACTTCTGCGAAGAAAATCAATATAACACAGACGATGTTAAATGTTAAGGTTATTTTTTAAAAACACAATCTTTCCCTTGATTCTCCAGCACATTCTCTGGCAATTCTTCTAGGAATTCTGTAACCATTCACAAGAGGCTATGGAATAGTTGAAGAGACAATTCATTTTTCAAAGGTAAATTTACTTATAACGCCTTCTTCTAAGATCCTCTATTCCATATTCTCCATGTAAACATAATTGCAGTTAGGAAAGACAAACTCAAACATGTTGATTACAATATAAATTCCATCACTTCATTTATGGATTGCCCAAGATTTCAACTTCAAACTTAAATGCAACACATATTCAAAAGAGGGGGAGGAAAGTAACATTTACTCACAATGTTCCTCAGAATTCCAACTTAAAATGTGTTGACTACTGAATCAAATTTGGAATTCAACATTACCTCGAACGTGTACAGATGCATTTTTTCTTTAAAATGTATCAACCACCTCACACAACTGTTTTCTACTTATATAATGAGTTAGAAAAAACTGACAGTTTGGTTTGTTTATAAATTATAACACGTGAACATTTCTTTCATGTGTAGGTGATGATGGTACTAAAATTAAAGGCAATCGCTACCTATATTTGAGCTCTGGTGCAAGAATTTGATGATTTGTCAGTACCCCAGGGAACAGTCAGAAGGATAAAAGACAGGAAAGCCCGCAGCATCCACTCTCTCTATCCTCCTGTCTTTAGATAAAAGCTTTCACCAATTAACAGTTGGTGAGGTTATACACTTTGCCTTTCTCAAGTCCTCCTCAGGGCAAGGTTAGTGTTTTTAAATGTCATTTCTTTTTTTCTTTTTAAGATAGTCCCGGATCTTCTCTTAAAGGTATTTTAATATGTAGAAGATTGTAGCAGGCACTTGGATTGATTTGCTGGCGCCCACATTACCATGTAGTTTAGAGCTAGCCAAAGCTAGGCAAAGACCATTTGCTTCAGGAATTAGTTTTTTAAAATAAATTTTCTGGATTAGTAGAACTTCAATTTAATTCTATTGTAATTAGAACATCTAGCAAATTCTGTCTATATTTTTCTTAGTTTTCTTCCCATTTTTATCATGCTTTTTTTTTCTGAGCATAAGAGTAATACATGTTCATTATATAAAATCCAAATATTACAGAAATATGTCTCCTATAAGCTTTCTTAAAGATGTTAAAACAATCTGATGATAGCCTGTGTTATGGATAAAGATAATACTTATGGAAAATTAGAATATAGTTAGAATTTCTCAGAAATTACCACAAGATGGGTGGCCCTAAAGTTTAATATATCTCTTCTGACCCTTCTTAGACCTCTTTCTGAATCTATTTTTTCCTTATAAATGATAATACCGCCATTTTTAATCCAGTGTAAAGACTAGCTCTAGGCTCAGCTCAAAAACACAATCATGATGTCAGCAGTTATCCAAAAGAACTTCTTTTTGTTTGAATTTAGATCGTGGCTCATTAAAAATATCTTCAGTTTACCTTCCAAATGATGAACAAATATGTAGGCTAGAAATGAAACATCAGAATTGGAAAAAGGTTTTGTTTAATATTATTCAGTTAAGACTTACTAAAGGTTAATTAAGTGATATTTAAATAAATTATATTTAATAATTTTATTATACTGCTTATGTACAACACCTTATCCATCTGAAATTTAGTTAGGCAGCAACCTCACCCATCCAGATTATAGCTTGAAACCAAAAATAAACCCCAAATAAATCACATGAGCAAAAGCTATTGCTCCTCATTTGTAGGTCTTCTCAGACACTCTCACAAAATTTGCTCTTTTGTAGCATATAATTTACTGAGCTTCATAGCCTATGCTTTTAATAAGCTTGGCTGTCTGGCTTATAACCATCTTCCCGGTTAGAAGGAACACACTAGGAGAGGGGAGAGGTGCTTCTACATTTTAGACCCTGGCAACTGTGGGAAGTAAGAATTGCGATCGTGAAAACAAAGGAAAATGAATGGACAAATCTATACATGACAGACCCAATTATCAAAAATTTCAGTTTAGGTTTGACTGTTCCATAGTAGACCCTAAGAATCAAAAACACCTCTTGTACACACCCAAGGTCTTTATAGAACTATTCATCAACTTGATATTAACTGCAACCATGCTCTTCTGTCAGGGTTAAAGATCTTTTCCAAGCTTTTTCAACCCTGTCAGTGGTAGGTACCTACTGTCCCACTCTAGTCTCCTGGGGGTAGGAGTAAACTGTCCACACATGTTTGCTGCTCTAACCTCTTCCTGACAGGCACCACTTCCCCTTCACCTTCTTTCTCTCTTATAGCCCAGGTCATCTGGCTGTTAGTTTGATAGAGTTAGAAAGGACACTAATTTTTGCTTCAAGAAAATACAGTTTGAATCCAGCCCTCCCATTCACAAACTCTATAATCCGGGGTAAAATACTTCTATGAACTTCAGTTTAATCATGTGTGAAATGAGAATGAAGTAATAATATCTAGGGGTATTATGAAAATCAAATATGAAAATGCTTAACCATGCATGGTATAGAATGAATGTCCATAATGACATTATACGCTAGTTACCCTCACTCTCCTCCACTCACTCTCAACTGCTGAATTTCTGATTATTTCATAATCATGGGAAGCTTTGGCACCTGGCTCACTGGCTTCCTGTCCTCCTTAGTGCCTGATATCACCCATTCGGTATTCCTATGCCATTATTACTTCACTGCTTTTCAGCAGCCCAATGTCAGGGACTGACCTGTGCTTTGGTATCAGTCAGATCTGTTCTATCTCACTGTTTCTCAGGTCTGCTCTATATCTGAAATCTTACATTCCAAGTAAGATTCTTTCTGATTATTGTCTCCTTTTCCTTCACCCCATTCTTTTCTTGAGTCTATATTTGCTTTCAGAAATCATTATAACCAGTAGTCCAATAACTGCTTGTCTTCCAATATATCAAGTCCACATTTTCAATCTGACACCATACATAGTTATTAGACTATTATTGACTATATTTGCTATGCTGTACTTTAAATCCCCATGACTATTCTGTAACAACCAATTTGTATTTCTTAATCTCCTTATCTTTTTCACCCATCTTCCCAATATCTCTCCCATCTGGCAAGTATCAAAAAATGTTCTCTGTATCTATCATTCTGTTTCTGTTCTGTTTGTTTATTTTGTTTTTTAGATTCAACTGTTGATAGATATGTATTTATTGCCATTTTGTTATTTATATATTTGATCTTCTTCTTCTTAAAGAAGACCCTTCAACATTTCATATAATATTGGTTTGGTGGTGATAAACTCCTTTAGCTTTTTCTTGTCTGGGAAGCTCTTTATCTGTCATTCATTTCTAAATGACAGCTTTGCTGGGTAGAGTAATCTTGGTTGTAGGTCCTTGCTTTTCATCACTTTGAATATTGCTTGCCACTCCCTTCTGGTGCTGCAAAGGCTTATGGGAGCTCCCTTGTAGGTAACTGACTGCTTTTCTCTTCCTGTTTTTAAGACTGTCTCTTTGTTTATAACTTTTTGCATTTTAATTATGATGTGTCTTGGTGTAGGTCTCTTTGGGGTCATCTTGTTTGGAACTCTCTGCACTTCCTGGACTAGTATGTCTATTTCATTCACCAGGTTGAGGAAGTTTTCTGTCATTATTTTTTCAAATATGTTTTCAATTTCTTGCTGTCTCTCCTCCTTCTGGCACCTCCATGATGTGAATGTTGGTACACTTGAAGTTTTCCCAGAGACTCCTTACATTATCCTCATTATTTAGGGTGGGGGGGATTTTTTTTTTCTTCTTTGCTGTCCTGATTGGTATTATTTGCTTCCTTATATTCCAAATCGCTGATTTGATTCTTGGCTTCATCTACCCTACTGTTGATTCCCTGTAAATAATTTTTATTTCAATTAATGTATCCTTCATTTCTGACTGGTTCTTTTTTATGCTACTAAGTTCATTGAGCATCCTTTTAATCAGTGTTTTGAACTATGTATCTACTAGATTGCTTGTCTCTATTATGTTTAGTTCTTTTTCTGGAGTTTTGTTCTGTTCTTTCATTTGGGCCATGTTTCTTTGTCTCCTCATTTGGCAGTCTCCTTGTGTTTGTTTCTATGTATTAGGCAGAGCTGCTACATCTCCCAGGCTTGGTAGAGTGGCCTAATATAGTACGTGTCCTGCTGACTGTATCTTAAATAGTGTCTCGCATGGCAACAAGCAAAGAACTGAAAAAAACTAATATAATATCAGAGGATGCATAATTTAAGAATCTTAGAATATTATTCTTGCACTTATCAGATTATTATGCTATTGCTGTCATCCATTTTACTTTTACATTGAGATTCCCCACAATTCATTTTTATTACTTTTTCTTTTTAAAAAATCATTATTATTTATTTATTTTTAAATTTTCTTCTTCTATTGATTTTAGAGAGAGAGGAAGGGAGAGGGAGAGAGAGATAGAAACATCGATGAGAGAGAACATCGATCGGCCACCTCCTGCATACCTCCCACTGGGGATCAGGCCCACAACCTGGGCATGTGCCCTGACCAGGAATTGAACCGGTGACCTCTTAGTGCATGGGTCAATGCTCAACCACTGAGCCAAACTGGTCGGGCTACTTTTTCTTTTAAAAATTCATTTTTATTACTCTTTTCTTTAAAAACAAAAAAACAAAAAAACATTGCTTTTAAAGACATTAAGAAACAAGAAGAAAAATATTATATATTTACCTGAATATTTACCATTTCTTGTGCTCTTCATTTTCTCATCTATTCTCATTTTATTTCAGCCTAGGGAACTTCCTTTGTGATTTCTAGTAAGCTTTAGTGATAACACAGTTCTCTCAGTTTTTGTTTATTTGAAAATGTATTTATTTGTCCTTCTTTTTTGAGGGATTTATTTTGAGAACATGAAATTCTAGTTGATAGTTTTTTCTTTCAGTGCTTTACAGATTCATTCCATTGTCTTCTTGTTTGTTTTGGTTTTGAGGAGAGGTCAGTGATCATTTTCATTGCTGTTTCTCAGTATGTGTCATTGTTTCCTTGACTGCCTCTAATACTTTATTTATTTTTTGTTTTCAGCATATGTCTATTATTAGTTTATTGAGTTTCATGGCTTGTGGGCTGATTTTTAAATTAAATTTGGGAAAAATTTGGCTATTATTTATTTAAATATTTTGCTACCCAAATTCCTTTTCATCTCCTCCCAAACTCTGATGACTTCTAGGCTAGACTTCTTGATAATCTTTCATACAGGTCACTGTTTTACTATTTTTATTTATTTTTTTGTTTTTTTTCTCTGTGTATTTCACTTAGGCTATTTTCTATTTATCTATATTCAAGTTTACTGTTGTTTTTTTTTTTACAGAGTCCAATCTGCTGCTAAGACCAGCTACTGCTTTTCCCTCCTATCACACATAAAGACTCTCCTCAACTTATGATGAGGTTACAATCTGATAAACCCATCATAAGTTGAAAATATTATAAATTGAAAATGCATTTAATGCACCTAACATCATAGCTTAGCCTAGCCTGCTTAAAAGTGCTCAGCATAATGATCTGAGCCTACAGTTGGGCAAAATCATCTAACACAAAGATTATTTTATAATAAAGTGTTGAACAGTTATGTATTTTATTATGTAAAGCCATTGTAAAGCCAAAAAATTCTAAGTTGAAACATCATAAATTGGCAATCATCTGTATTGTTATTTTGAGGTCTAAAATTAATTTCAATATTGATATTTTTAGAGGTTTCATTGATCTGTTCAGATTTTCTATCTCTCCATTCATTATGCCCATATTTTCCTTTTAATCAATGAGCATATTCTTATAATACCTGTTTTAAAATCCTTGTTAGGTCATTCTAACATCTTTGTAATCTCTTATTCTGTTTCTACTACTTTTTTTTTTTTTTTAAGTAAATGGGATTCATGGCTCACATTCTCCTGCTGCCTCATACTTATTATAATTTTTTATTGCATGCTTGATGATGTGGAAAATACACTGTAGAGAATCTAGATTATGTTGTCTTTCTTTAAAGATTGTTGACCTTTAGAGGGATGAGTTAATTTACTGACAATTTTGCTTGCTAAATATTTAGTTTTTGTTTTAGGCTTTATTAGGATCTAGTGCAATCCTTACTTTAGGATTGATAAAGCTCTACTCCAAAGCATGGCCTTTCTGAGAACCTCAAAATGTCCAAAATGTTCAGCAAGATCCCACTACTTTTGTTGGTTTTGATTGCCATATCTACCAGTATTGTGAAGTTTTGACATCTACATTCAGTTTACATCTTCCCAGTACTTGTTCTTTGCCAGGTATAATTTACTCTTTCCTTGTGCTTGTACAGCTGAGAATATAGCCAAAGATTAAAGGGAAACTCTATGCATATTTTTGCAGCTCTATCTCTACATGGGTCCCTGCTCTCTGGTATTCTAACTGACTAATTCCAGCCACTTCAGGATTTGTGAACTTTAATATCTCCTCCCACCAGCAAGATTACTTGTCTCTGTGTGGGCCCTACTAATCTATGTTAGAGTTTGGAAAGTGTCCTTCACCAGAAACCTGGGTTGAATGTAAGCTTACACCATCTTTCTCCTTTCTCTCTAAGATCACAGTCCTCTTGTCTCTCATGCAATGCTAGAAAAAAAAATTGCAATCGTTTCACATATTTTTCTAATGTAATAGATATTTACAGTGGAGAATATGCCCAATACTCCTTACTTTGTAATTGCTGGAACCAGGTCAGTGCTATTATTAACTCTTAGATTCTATTCTTAACTCTCAGATTTATCCCTTTCTTTTTATACCCCAAACCATCCCCATACTTCCAGAGTCATCAGAACCTGCATCACCTGGAATCCTTAATTTGCCTTTTTGTCACTAGTTTCATTTTCCTACTATGCATTCTTCACATTTGTGCTAGAATAACTCTTTCAAAATATGAGCCTGATCACCCAAGTCTCTCCTTAAAGTCTCCAATGGCTCCTAGTAGCCTACATAATAAATGTCAAACTCTTAATCCTGGCATTCAAAATTCTTTATTATCTGGTCTATGCCTACCTCTCCATCATTAACTATCTTACAATTTTGCCACCTGCACCTTATTATAGTGCCAAGCAAAACTCCTTTGAGTTCCTAGAATTCTCTATGCCCTTCCCTCCTGCTTAGTTAGGGAACTTCTCTTTATTCTTTGGAATAAAACTTTTCCTATTCCTTATCCCAAAGCACACATTCCAGCTTTAGTACCGTTATAGTACTTTGTGGTTATCTATAGCATGGTGTAAAGTTGCTCTATAACTTTTAATTCTCCTTTCTCTCTCTCTTTCTCATACTATAGTGTAAGTTCACCAAGAAAAGAAAATTTCCTTTCATTGAGGTACTCAATTATTGTTTATTTCCAGAATGAATACAGTATGATCCAATAGTTGCTAACAGTGAAGATCACAGATCATAAAAATATTTCAAATTATGTTTCATAGAGTCTATTTAAGGAAGGAAAGTATGTAATATGTCATAAAAATGCTTCTGTCCAAAATACTTAACATTTTAAACATGATACATAGTTTCAGAAATGCAGAAAACTGTGTTATTCAGAATAAGAGATATGAAGGTTTGCTGTGATTTATTATTCGTTCTGTATTTTTAGCAATAGTGACAGTAACAATTTTTTAATACAGGATAAAAGAAAACAAAGAAAAATTTAGGTTATTAGGCAAAAGTACGAAGTACTGTCTAAAATATAGAACAGAAGGGAATAGAACAGATTTGTCTTGAAGAAGTCTGTCAAAAATTCCCTTCACCTAAATACATCTCCTTCAAGACAGGCAAGTTCCTGCCCTTTTGACCAGGGACTAACAAGTCTAGATCCTTTAACTTCTACTTCTGTTATATAAGTTAATAATTGTATCCATTTGTTATCTGGCATGATCTGGTGCCTTTACTTATATCAACACACTAAGAAGTGAAGCAACTTACCTCAAGTTAAACAGCTGGAGGTAGTAGACCAGTATGTAACCTTGGGACTGTGTAAGTAAAGACTGAAAATATCTCACTAAACACCCTGGAATACCCTGGAAAGACCCTTTCTGTTTTCATGCTGTAGACTATTGTTAACCTAGACACTATCCTATTTTGATGATAAACATGGATCATTAACACAGAACCTAATGTAAAGATTATTGTTACCTGTTTTAGAATAAAGCTTTCTTACTGGTGAATAAAATCAGCATCAATAATCCATTTTTTAAAAAAATCGGTAACATTTTATGGATAATCATTTCTTATGGGAAGAATAAAACTTCTTTGTAATAGAGGTAATGTCTGGTGTTTGTAAGATATTATAAGACATTTATAATAAAAACAGATGTCTTTTAAACTCCATTGAGCTGCTTGAAGAGATGTGTGCAATGTAAAGGCAAGTTATTAGTGGTTGAAAATGTTTTCCACAAATCTCACCACTTTTTTTTAAAAAAAATGTAATCACACGATAACAGTTTGTTCAGCCAAGATTAACATAAGCCATATACACATTTGTAGAAAAATTCAACCCAATTACTTTGAGAAAAATTGACATATTTTAGATCAGAATGCCAAAAACTCTAACTTTCTTAATTATTAGTTTTAAAGTGACATCTTTTAGAGAAAAACTGTCCTTAAAAACACTTCTATGCCCTTATGTTACATCTATTATACCAGATAGTGAGCTACATAAATGGGCAAAAATAAAAGGAACTAATCTCAATAGTTACAGCTCATGTCTATTTTCTAGTTGACACATGAGGCAAGTTGCCTTAAAGGTCATTAGCCACGTGTTCTGCAGATAAATCTCACAAACTGTTGCTGTTTAACTTGGCAGCATTGTAAAATATTAGAAAGTTGTGATTGAAATTTTGGAACATTCTCTAAAGCCCTAAGACTTTAAAACTTGAAGTTATAATAGGGTTTGGTTATGTTTTATTTTATAAAATCAAATAATAACTTCTGGTCCTTTTACCTCCTCAAACAGTGACAAGTATCCCTTTCTTGGTACGAGAAACATATCTATATTTATGTTCCAGATAAGAATTCAGTGTGTCTTTGTGATTTTTACTGGGAATTTAGGAGAATGGGGAGGAAGATATCAGAAAAATACATATTATTTTGCTTTATTTTTTAGTCAGAGATTAAGGAAAAAGTAAGAGACTATAAGGCTGGATAAGTAAGTTTCAACAAACATTTTGGAGATGAATATTTAACTAGGCAGAGACTAGTTAAAAATTATCATTTCAGATGCTGTCTGCATAAAAAATTTAAACTGCAATATTATAGCAAATCAATTAAAGCATTGTAGGAGTTCTGTATGCTGATGGGTAGGAGAATGAACTTTCGGAATAGATCAATAGATCAAATAGACTCCAACCATCAGAGTAAAATATGTACTGGAATTTGGCTTACCCCATCATGACTTAGTGCAACCTTTCAGACACATAGCTCTTCATTCAGTTCCTGGGCCTGGATGTCAGCCTCTCCTCTTCCTGAAGATCCAGAGCCTATTGATTTTTTCATATCAAAGTCACATACCACTAAGTACTTCGTCTGTACAGTCATATGACTTCTCATCTATAGCATTTATTTGTACTTCCTTGTAGCTATTCCTGAACTATTATCTCAAGGTGCATTTTAATTCTTAAAATTTTCAGGGCAGAAACCAAATCCTGTACTGCGTGGTATGTCATGCCTAGCACACTATAGGCACTTTAAAATTCACTGAAACCTGCCAGGTGAGCATGACTGATTGAACAAATGTGTTCATCTCTGCTTTCTCCCAAATTTCTAGCAAAATTACAGTAGGATTTATATAATACAGGACAATGACAATGGGAGAGAATACAACAGTGGATTAGAAAGATAAAAATTGGGGAACATATGGCAAGTGGATGGAAGAAACACTTAACAGGGCAGCGAAAATAAATCTTAAAAACAAATAGAGGGAGAAAACAAAGTGTGAATTTATTCATTTGTCAAACCATGGAAAGACTCAGACATCAGAAGTACCAATAAATCAGAAGGAGGGGTGCTATGGTCTGAATGTTTGTGTGCCCCCCAATTTCATCTGTTGAAATTCTAACCCCCAAGGTATTAGGAAGTGGGGCCTTTGGGAGATTAAGGCATGAGGGTGAAACTCCTGTGAATGTACTAATATGTGTGTGTACATATATAAAGGTCCTAGATAACTCCCTTGCCCCTTCCACCATGTAAAGATAAAACAGGAAGTCTGCAACCTGTAACCTGGAAGAGGGCTCTCACCAGAACCTGACTACGCTGGTCACCCTGGTCTTGGACTTTCAGCCTCCAGAATTGTAAGGGCACATTTCTGCTGTTTATAAACCATGCAGTCTATGGTATTTTGTTATAGCATCCTGAATGGACTAAGACAATGGGTAAAATGGGGACTTAAAACAAATTAATTGGTTTAAAATATGAATTAGGACTAGAAAGATATCTAAGTCCCTACCATACCCCATGCAGCATGTGCCCACTCTTCTGCCACCTCCAGAGGAAATTGACACTTGGGTTTCAGAAGAAATTTAGCTATTAGAACTCTAGACTTCCGGCTTTCAGGCACAAAGACAAATGTGGATAAACTGGCTAATTCAAAGCAGAATAGATTAAGTGAAAGTGTATATAATGAATGATGGGAACACACCCCTCTCCTCATCCCTGCTCAAATGCCAGAAAATTAGCAGTCACCTCCTCCCTGAGGCAAGAATTGGGAGGATCCTTCTCTGAGGCAATTGAAGAGCTACAGAGAAAATAGCCATAGATATTGACATTTTTCTAGGTCCTAGTAAAAAGGCTCGTGGTCCACCCAATCCCTATAGAGAACTGAACACTCTCTTAACAAACCTTGTGCACTCTTGGAGCTTCCAATAAACCTTGGAGAGTATATCAGTTTTTAATATGAATAAGCCATCAAGAATCACCTGCAAGGTGGGAAATTCCTCCAACACAACAAAGAGTAAAACAACAAAGAAAAGGAACTTGACAAAAATATAAACAATCTAGGAATTTGAGCACTTTCCCCAGCCCTCAGGCTCCCAGCCTCCCACACCTCCCTATGCACTTGCCTGTGAGACTTGCAATCAAGGGAGCAGTGGGTGGCAGCAGTTCTTCCCAGGCTCACCCCCTGATCCTGTCTCCAGGAACCCCGCATCTTAGTCTCTTTTTCTCTACCTAAATAAAACTTGCCTTTGCTCTCAAAAAGAAAAAAAATATATATATATGATTCACACCCTTGGAGAGGAAATAATGCTGTTTTAATAAAATAAGAACTAGATGCTAAAAATTTTAATGATTTCAAATTAAAAATAAACTGCTGGAAAATAGAAACATGATACCTGAAATAAGAAAAAAATTCAATATACTGGTTGGATGATAAAGTCAAAGAAATATATCAGAAAATAGAATAAAGGGGTAAAAGGAGAGAAAAGATTAGAAAAGTCAAGGATTGGTTTAGTAATTTTAATATTTAAATAATAGATGATCTAGACTGTGAATATAGAGAAAATGGGGAAAAACTGTGAAAGAAATAATACAAGAAAAATTACATTAATATGAATTTCCAGATTGAAAGTGCCATCTGAGGGACCAAGACAGTTAATTTTATTTTTATAAAGAGAAGATAGACCAAGATATTTCCTCATGAAACTCAGACTTCTAAGATAATGAGAAAAATCCTAAAATTCTCCACAGAAAAAAAAAAGTTACATACAAATGATTACGATTAAGAATGACATTAGATTTTTTAAATAGTCATTTAAAGGAGGAATGCCTTTAAAATTCTGATGAAAATGATTTTCCACACAACACCCTATCTACAGACAAATTATAAAGACACTGTGAGAACAGTATAATGTCACTTTCAAACATGTAAGATCTAAACACTTTTGCTTCCCAATCTCTAATTTTTAGGTAGTTTCTCTAAAATCAGGGAGTTAATTAAAGAAAAAGATGACATGAAATCTGGAAACAGGAGGGCCAACAGAAGTGAAAGCAGTTCCCAAGATGATGGCAAAGGCAAGTGCCAGGATGACAGCTGTCAGCAAACCTAGAAGGCAGCAAGTTGAGGGACCAGAGTGACTTCAGGAAAAGCATAGAACTAATGGTTTAAAAATTGGTCTGACTCTGTGGAAAAGTGAAACAAGAGCCTGTTGGAAGCTAGGAGAAAAATTAACAATGGATAATAATAGAATTTATTAAGAAAGACACCATAGTATGTAATATGTGTAAAAAAACATTAATGTAGATACTAAATACTGACATAATAAGAAGTTATGATATTTTTAATTTTGTGGGTAAGACTGCCAATGTCTTCAAATATGAGGAAGTTAAGAACTACTGCTTAAGTTCATAAATTAAGACAGAACAAATTAGGGTTATTTTTCAATATGAATTTAAGTGCCAGACCAAAGAGTCGCAACGTTGAAAGTGATTGTCTTTGATGAGTATGACAGTTTGGAGGCAGGGCACTGTTGTTTCCATCATAAGCCTTTAAACTCTGCATACATTACTTTGATAAAAATAAAAATTAACAATTACTTTTTGAATACTGATGTTTATTTTCTTTGTGATGAGAAGGCTCAATCCATTTTACCTTGATGCCTGAAGTGTCCAAAGGTCTCCCATACCGTAGAGGAGGAGTGAGAAAGTGAGAGTATGCTCTCCTTTCACCCTGAAGTGCTGCTTGGAGTGGAAACAATAGACTTCCCCAGTACCTGCATACTACAATCTCAAAGATCAGCCCAGAGGGACACATCTCCTTCCAAATATTCCTTCTTTTTAAAAATTTTATTTTTCACTTATGGTTGACATATTTTATATTAGTTTCTGGCCCATCTGAGAATCCTTGTTGAGAGGAATTATTATTTCCTGCTCCTCTGGTTTCCTTCAGGAAGGCTTTTCTCTTAACACATCCTTATTCTCTACACTCTCATTGGCTCCTCCCTCAGCAAGGAGGAGGGAATTCATCTTATTGGTGGATTTGAGGGAAGGGTAGAACTGGGCATGCCTGGTTCTGCTTCTTCTGCTCATCTTGGATGTGCTCACCCATAAGGTCATGCAAATTGAGGCCTTCTCCTCTGTGCTGAACCAGCTAGAGTCTATCTTTTACAAGAAAGGCTCCTGTATGGGAAAGTCTGGCTATTTATCCAGTGCTGCCAGTAAGTGTGGGACGTTAGTCTGCATAGTCCTGCCATTCATAATTAGGAAGTCCACTGTTTCCCCATACCTCTACTCAAGTTTTCATAGTAGTGAAAGTGATGTTTTGGTTTTCTTAACCAGCTATCCTGTTGTCTTTAGTTATTTAGGGGGCTGGATATAACAGCATTAACTCTGTCAGGTCTCTGGCTGTGATGCCTTCAGTTTTCTCAGTTCTCCTATTGGTTCTGTGGTCAATTGGGTGGCAGGTTTCAATCATGATCATAATTGAATATGGTGTTTGTAGAAGCCAGAAGAATCCAAGCAGCACATTGCCACTTGATATAACTGCTCTTAGGCTAATCAGAGGCCTTTTGAAGTACTGTGAAAGAAATATATTTTTTCTGCTTTGTTTCCCCAACTATAGATAAGGGAAAGTTTTGGATTTAAATGGTGAAGGTGTGATAGTGGAATAACAAACACTGGCTCTACTGATGCCACCCAGACTTAGTCAATCCACCCAAATTCAAATATTTCTCAAAAACGTGATACAACTCATTTTAACACTGATGAGCCTCATTTACAAGCATGGGAGAAGGTTACATTTAAAAAAAAAAAAAAAGATGAATTACACAATGAATAAAAGAAAAAGCCCACTGAGCAAACAGTTCATTTTTATGCTTTTTCAAAAATATAACATACTCATTAAAAACAGTACTTTCTTTCCTATGGTATAACTCACCTATGGGGTTTTAAGTGTTTTTGCAAGTACTAATGGAGAGAACCAATTCATTTTTTAATCTCATTTCTGCCTGTTTCCATAGTGCAAAAGTAGTCCGGAAAAAGTCTCATGACTGTATTGGTGGGTTTCACTATTACTATTGGTTTCTCTGAATGTGTTTGGTGCCTCAAAAATCCTTTAGTCATCCAAGTTGATGCCTTCTTACATTTATCTCATTTGGTCATGCAAATATTACTTTGCTCTGCCAAACTCATATTCATTCCTGATAGTTTAACTGTGATTGCACACAATTAATTACCTCTTAATTAAGGAAATTATACTTATATACTATAAAATGTTTCATTTTTGTTTCCTTCTAAACTATCTTTGTGCTCATGCATTATCTAAACCATGTTTGCAGTTTTGTTCAAGGAAAGACGTGATCTTTCTTCTTCAAGGTCGGTTTATTTCCTATACCCAGGACCTCATAGCCCATAACCTCCATCTTTTTGGTGTCTTGTCTAAACAACTACTCTCTCTTGCATTTTTCATCATCTCCTTCTGCATTTACTCTTTATCCTAGACCTATATATTTATAAAAATTTTCACCCTAAAATATAAACAAAAAATATGCAAAGAACCACTATCCCAAAATGCTCCCTTCCATCATTTCTTCTTTTTTTCATGACTTAACCTCATTTTGAAAAACAAAGAGTTCATTTCTGATTTTGTTTACTTGGGTTCTCTCTCTTTGTTTCTTAGTGAGTCTAGCTAAGGGTCCATCAACACAATGGAGTACTATGCAACTGTAAGAAAGAAAGATCTCTTATTCTTTGGGATGACATGGAGGGACCTAGAGAGTATTAACCTAAGTGAAACAAGCCAAGCAGAGAAAGACAAATATTACATGATCTCACTTATTTGTGGAATATAATGAACATAACAGTCTGAGGAACAGGGTAGACCCAGAGACATGGAAGTAGGGTACAGACTGACAACCCTCAGAAGAGATAAACCACAGAACTTATATGCATGTACGCATAACCGATGGACATGGACAACAAAGCTGGGGATGGGGTAGGGGGAGGGGAGGAGGGTGTCAATGGGGAAAAAAGGAGAAACATTTGTAACAAAAATAAATTAATAAAAATAAATAAATAAATAAATAAACAAAAAGAAAAACAATGAGTTCAAAGAAAAAAATCTAAAATAAAAAATTAATTATTAACATTTAGGGTATATTCTTGCATTATTTTTCTGATACTTCACTTTTTTTTCCGTGACAAACATGGTGCCATTCAATATGTATATGTCTTCTAGTGCATGTTACAAATTGCAATGTAGTGGAAACATTTTCCCACATCAATAATTTTTTCTGAATTTGATTTTAATGGCATGCCATTGTATAAATATACTGAACTTTGACAAATTTATAAATTTTCTTATTCCTCTTGGAAATTATATCATAAATACAGTTTACTTTTTTATGGTTTCTCTCGTCTACTAGAATGAAATGTCTATGGAAATAGGAAACTTGATTGTCTTATTGTCTAGTGTCTAGAACAGTTCTTGGTATATAGTATTCACTGAATGTATACTTATTTGTTATGAGTTAATATGTTGATACATATTTAGGTTACTTCCAGTTTTTACTATTGTAAATAATACTGCAATTAAAATTCTATACATAGTTTTGTGCAGCTTTCTCATGATTTATTTAGTGTTAATTTTTACAAGGTGAATATATAAGTTAATTATGCAAAATTTAAGGTTTGTAATAAATTGCCTTACATTCTCTTTAATGATTGTACCAATATACACTCCCATTATCTGTGTGTGTCTGTTCTAGCAATCTTTTTGAAACTGTATTTTAGTATTAAAAAATCATTTCCAAGTGAGTAGGTAAAAAGTATTATCTTTGTTTTTAATTGTACTTGGTTGAATATATGTAAGATTTCAGGATACAATTTTTATAATTTCTATTCTTTTGTACTTGTTAAAGTTTGTTTTATAACCCCCAAAATGGTCTATCTTGGTGAATGTTCCATGTGCTTTTGAAAATTATGTGTATTCTGCTGTTGTTTGATAGTAAATAAATATACATGAAGTTAAATTGATAGATCTTCCATATCTTTATTGATTTTTGTTTGCCTCTTATTCTTTCCATTACTGGGAGAGTAGTGTTGAAATCTCCAACCATAATCATGAATTCATTTATTTCTCCTCTCACTTATATTAGTTTTTGCTTTATGCATTTTTAAATTGTGTTGTTAAGTGCATATACATTTTGAATTATGATATCTTCTTGGATAATTGACCTCTTTATTATTATTTAATGTTTCTCTTCATTTCTGACAATGTTTTTTTTTCTCATGTCTACTTTGTCTAATATTAATACAGATACTCCAGCTTTCTTTCTTTAATGTTGCATGATATATCTTTTTCCATCCTTTCACTTTTAATCGATCTGTAGCTTTATGTTTAAAGTGAGTATCTTATAGACTGTATATATTTGTCTTGTGCTCTTTTATTCAATATAAAAATTTTTCTTTTAAATTGATGTGTTTGGACCCTTTATATTCAACATAATTATTTATATGGTTGGACTATCTAAAAATCTGTCATCTCAGTTTTTATTTAATATATTCTATTTATTTTTTCCTCTTATGCCTTATTTTGGACTGAGTATAATTTATGATTCTTTTTAAAAACCACTATTGGCTTACTTATTATTTGTACTTTTTCTTAAAATTTTTATTGTTTGCCCTACTATTTACAGTATTCATCTTTAAATAGCCAGTCTATATTACAACACTTTACATATAGTATAGAAACCTTACAATAATATACTCCCAGGCCCTTCCTCTCATTGTAGTATTGTTATTGCACATTTTATTTTTACATATACTATACGCACACATACATTGCAACTATCGTTGCATAAGGCAGTCAGTTATTATTTAGAGAAATAAAAAATAAAAAATGAGTTTTATATTTTATTTATTATTTAATTTCCAGTGATCTTCAATTATTTTTGTAAATCCAAGTTTCCTACTGATATCATATGCCTTTTGCCTGAAGAACTTTCTTAACATTAGGCATAGCACAGGTCTGCTGATCATGAATTCTCTGCGTTTGTCTGAGGAAAGTTTTATTTCTCTTTTACTTTGATAGAAATTTCACTGGGTATAAGAGCGGGTTGATAGTTTTTCTTTTAGCATTTTTCAAGATGACACTCATTTTTTTCCCTTGTATTATTTCTGATGAGTAATTTACTGTAATTCTTATCTTTGTTCTTCTGTATACAGTCACACAGTGCTTAACCACGAGGATACATGCTGAGAAATGTGTCATTAGGTGATTTCATTGTTGTGCAAACATCGTAGAGTGCACTTACTCAAATGTAGGTGGTATTGCCTACTACATACCTAGGCTATATGGTATAGCCTACTGCTCCTAGGCTATAAGCCTCTGCAGCATGTTACTGTACCAAACAACACAATATTAAATCAAGTGCAAGAGAAAATGTTGCAATCAAGAGACATGATAAACATGTGATATATGAAGCTGCAGCAGACATAATATAGCATGCTGTTTTATAGAAAACATTTTTTATAAGTAGAAAGAGTACACTCTAAATATAAAAAGTATATATAGTTTGTACAAAAACCAGTAACATAGTGTTTATTATCGTTATCAAGTAGAATGCATTGTACATAATTGTTTGTGCTATACTTTTATATGACTGGCAGTGCAGTAGTTCTGTTTACATCTACATCACCACACATGTGTGTAATGCTTTGTACTACAACACTACAATGGCTATTCATATCACTAGGTGATAAAGATTTTTCAGCTCAGTGACCCAAATGACTGTTCCCCTGACCCCTTGGCTATATTCAAGACTTTCTACTTGTCTTTGTTTTTCAACAGTTTAAATGTGATTGTCTAGTTGTTTTCTTTTGTGTTTTTGTATTTATCCTGCTTGGTGATCACTGAGCTTCTTGGGTCTGTAGTTTGATGTCTGTCATTTATTTTGGAAAATTTTCAGCCATTGTTTAATTACGTTTTTTTTCTGTTTTGTTCTCCTTCTCTTCTTCTGGAATTTTGATTACACATATTGTTATACTGTTTGGTATTGTTCCATGACTTTTGAATGCTTTATTTTTTTCACCTATTGTTTAAATTTTCTTTTTCATTTGGTTAATTTCTTTTGACTTACCTTAACTGTCAGGTCTGTTGTTTAGCTCATTGAAGGCATTCTTCATCTGTGCTATATTTTAACTTCTAGCATTTCCATTTGATTTTTTGTTATAGTTTCCATTTCTCTACTGAAGTTACCATGTGATTTTGCATGTTGTCTGCTTTTTCTATTAGAATATTTTATGTATTAATCATAGTTATTTATAATTCCTAGTCAGTTATTTCCAACAACTGTACCATCTCTGAGAATGGGTATATTTATTGCTTTGTTTCTTGACATGAATTATTTTTTATGTATTTTGCTGTGTCTTATAACTTTTTGTTGGCATTTAGACATTTTGTAAAGGACAAAGACTGACATAAATGATTTTTATGACTAGAGATGACATAACACCCTTTATTCTGCTAGGCCTTTAGTATAGGAGAAGTTTGAGTCAGTTAAGTCAGGAGTTCAGCCCCATTTGCATTCTGCGGTTGCTGTGGGTACCTTGGGTAAAACCAACATCAAATTATTTTGCACTACGTTGTGCTTAGGATGTTGGCTGATTTATCAGAAGGTTTTTTGAATGGATGCTCCTGCCTCTGCTTTACATCTTTTCTTTGAGCTGTGTCTCAGAAAGGATCTCCCTCCATGATCTTCCCTCTTTTCCAAAGTGGACTGCTGTTCCTCGTTACTCAACTTTATTTGCATGATGGTAGGTGTGTGTGTGTGGGGGGGGGAGGGGGTTATTCTCTGGTGTTCTAATTAAGTTTTAGTTTTAGACAGGCACAGTTTCCCAGGTCATAGGAGTGGGACCTTCTCATGGTGTTGTCACTCACCCACCTGGAGGGTCCTTTAATGGTCTGGGCTCTCCCCTAGGGACAGAGAGTTTTTCCTGTTCCAGTTCCTTAACTATGAGTTTTCATCATACCTTGTTTCCCTTCTTCAACAGCTTAAGGCCTTTGATCCTAGGAGAGAAGGATCCAAGTTGAGTTTTGTGCTTTTCTAGCAGACTCTTTCCTCCTCAGAACTGCCTGTTAAGGAATGCTTTCTTAGTACTATCACTGGTGTTGCTGTGAACATTTGTCAAGGTCTGTGCAGAGTGGGCCTACAAGTAGTTACAAGTTCCTCTTATGTCTGTAGCCCCCAGGGGTTCTATATTTTCTGGCTAGCCCACACTTGGCCAGTAGCAATTCTTTAAGTATTTTAGCTGAATTCTTATTACATGTGTCCAGCGGCATCTACCCCCGGTCAGCAAGATCTTGCTTTTCATTCATCCTCGGAGTGCATTTTCTTAGATTTCAGATTAGTTTGTTGCCTTGCAACCTCAGCTAAATGACAGGTTCAAGTACTGCAGATTTTACAGCATTTTATTGTGTGTACTCAGTGTGCAATTTCCTGGAACTTAAATATTAAACCACCACACCTTGAGTATAAAATTGAAGCAGATATTGAAGCCATAAGGACTTAGGCATGTTAGCCAATCCAACTAGTAGTTCTATTTATAGCACTTGGCTATTTGGGTCCTCCCAAACTGAAAGTCTTGTTCTTTTTCTAGTAGAGATGAAACATCTATTTAAAGCTCTACATGTAAGAAGTTAGAAGAGTGATTCCTGACCTTTTTAGAGTAGCAACAATGAGTAAAAGAATTAAATTTTGCAATAATTCTTGTTTTCAAGTGCCCTTGATAGATGATTTGAAAAAAAAAAAAAAGAAAAAAAGAAAGATGATAAAAATAAAGCAGAGCTCAGAATAATGCTGAACTATGCTGGAAAACCAGCTGGCCATTCCAGCTATCTCATATCACAGCATCCATTTACCTACAATCTTAAAGGATATTTGATCAATTCAACATTGTTAATATCTAGTGAGACTGCAGACTGTTTGACATGTACATTTATATTATAAGGCTACACAAGCATAGAGCCTGTTGATCAGAGGATGGTACAACGATTATTTATTGGGAAGTTTAGCTATCTCATTATAGGTGAATGAAACTCAAATTGTGAGAGTATCAAGTACAATAAAAGCTTTATCTGCCTTCCTGTCCTTCCTGCCAAATGCACACGACAAAAACACATTTCACTTTAGGAAAAGACTTAAAAGTTATCTGAAGTGAAAACTATTCAAAGGTCTCTAGTTTCTGCATAAAGAACACACAACAGCAAGGCAATTTCAGATCAGACTGATCTTCAAGGCAATAGGATACCCTTTAAATCCCTTGAACTATTTCTCTGTATATAACACTGCAGAATTATCAGAGAAGAGAAAGAGGAATCACATAGTAGCAGTGAATCTTAACTTTTAAAAATACAATTCATTTTATATTCAGTCAGTAAAATATGTAGGTTCTTAAATCCTGATCTGTAAGATTTTCTTGATGGGAGTGTATTGCCATTGAACACTGCCGATTACACTACTTAAATAGTAGTCATCTTTGTTCCACCAGCTCTCTCTCTTTTTTTCTGTCACACCAAGGCCCTTCCTTTGTGCCTAAAAATTCTATATAAACTCATCATTTTTATGCAGCTTTCTTAGGTAGATGGCCCCAGAGCCTGGCCTCTCCGCAGCAATACAGCCTTCATGTCTGATTCTTTGTACAGCTGAAACTGGCTGTGTGTTTTAGTATGTGTTTTTATGTACTTACATATTTTTGTTTGTCCTGTCTGACAATAAGTGATATGCTTTTCAGATACAGGAAACATATCTACTTCCCTCACAGCTCTCTACAACATCTTGTATATATTTCCCTACTTTACAGTGTTCCTTTGAATTAGAAATAGAAAGATATAAAATCAAGCTGTGAAAGTACTGACATTTTGAAACATCTTACTTGTCAACTATAATTGCAAACTAGTTAGAATATAACATGCAAAAAACAGGATGCTGATTTTTGTTGAGAATAGTGTTATGGACAGGCAATGATTTAATATATATATTTCTCTTTAAATTATCTCTATTATATATATTATACATGTTTTGAATATATATTATACATATGTACTATTTAAATATAGCATTTGTGTCTGTGTATGTAATTCAGGCTTGATTATTCTAATTCTTATAGATGAGCTCATAAATTAATAAACCTGTCTAAGGTCACATGAGTAATATTTTGAATACAGAATTTAAACACAGGAGTGTCTGCCTATAAAGTCAGAGCTGTTGTCAACCACTGACTGTTCATATAGACTCACTAGTGATTATCTTGACATCTAAGTGGGACTCCTATGCAATGAAGAACTCATTGGCTACCCCTAGGGTCAGACCTTGGCATCCTTGTTTAAGTACCAATTTTATGAAGAGCCCATGTCAGGGTACCAATTATGGAACAGTCTCCTGTTGATCTTATTATTGAGACCTGATGGGTAAAAGAGTCTACCTAAGTTTAGAAATATCTGCTAAAGATAATACTTAAAGTTATTATTGTATTGGGTTTTTGGAAATAAAATTATTAGTTGACAATAATTAATACAGATGTACTAAAATAGTTGTCTTAGACGCACATACAATGTCCTTTGGCATAGAAAAATGTTTAAAATAAGAGTCAACTAAGAAGCTTTTGCATATAAGAGATGTAACCATATTCATATTGGAAGGATGGCTTTTGATTTGGAAACTGAAGAGATGAAAGATATGACAGACTCACTCTTTCTGCATGCATGGTCTTATACAAGGATTTGGAAGCACCTGGGAAACTTTAAAAATCTTGATGTATAGCCTAAGGCCCGGGCATCAGTTTTTAAAATTCTCCATGTGATTTCAATGTGCAGCAAGTTTGAAAACCACTGGTCTAGAAGCTTGCTACTCAAAACATGGTACTGGGTGCTTATTGGAAATGAAGAATCTTGAGCCCCACCTACGGTCTATTGAATCAGAATCTGTATATTAATAAGACACCCCCATGATTTCTATGCACCTTGAAGCTCAAGAAGCACTGGGCTAGAAAATTTTTCAACTCTAGCTCTACATTAGAATTACCTGGGAAGCATTTACACTATAATGACATTCTGGCCTCATTCACAAACACTAATTCATTTGGTATAGTGTGGGGCCTGGATGTTGGTATCCTATATGCCCCTCAGGTGATTCCACTGTGCAGTCACAACTGTGGAAGAGAGGACCAAGCTGAGGACTGAATAACTTCACCAAAAAGATAATCTAGAAGTTACTCAGGTAGCCTGGGAGATAGAGGGTGGGGACACTAAAACAGGTGAAATCTAAGGTTGATTATGGTGAGTGATCCAGCAATGTGTTAGGCAGCTGGGTTTGGAGAATAAAGGTTTTCCAGTGAGAAACGTCCATGGTGGCCAGGAGGGAAGAGTAGAGGTTGGCTGAAGGACTTTAAAAACATAAAGATGTAATATCTGATTGTTGGTTTTGTTATGAAGCATGATAAGAGCATTTGACTTTAGTAATTCTCTAGTAATTCTTGTGAAACATGTAAAATCCTCACAGGATTATAAAGGATTGAAGCTTGAGCTGTGTAAAATAGAAACTTCAAGAATAGTGACCCCAGAAAGTTGGAGGACTTAATGTTGGAGGCATCTTGTTATCAGTCATTTGGTAAACAAACATATATAAAACAATGTGTCCTTTGACCACCAGCTGCTTCTCCAGTTATGAGTAGCATCTCTCCAGCTTGAGTCTAGGTCAGTATCTCATTCTTCTTGCTTTTTTGTTCTCTTGCCTTTTGTTGGCTCACTCATGCTGTCTGGTTCTTGAGTTCCATGTTGTCCTTTTAGTTGGAGAGACTTTGAGATTCCTGTGCCTAGTTATTAAGGCATTAAGACTGCATTCTTTGTCTCTGTTTTTTGGTCATTACAGCCAGACACTCCTAAGCAATGAAGAAACTTTTCTTCCTGCTGAGTGCAGGATACATCCCTTTTAAATAAGGAGACAAAAACAAAACTAAGCCAAATTATAAACCTGGAACTCTCCCTCAGAAATAAGAGGGGTCATTTATCTACCCCTAATAATTTCAGAAGGAACTATAAAAAACCCCTTGAGGAAACCAGGTCATTGGTATTAATCTTGGGTACACATTCACATTCAGTGTGGCTGTATCTTGTACCTAAGACATTTAAACCAAAGGAAATATTAGATATAGGAGCAAGAGCTTAAGTTATTGAGCAAGCAGATTCGCAAGGGAGGAAATGCTTTACTTATTTCAACTAACCTCTCTTGTCTCCTTTCTGAAAAAAAGGAAAGACAGATAAGAAGTAGGAGTTGTGAAAGGTTTTGAGTTTTAGGTGGTGACATGTTTTCAGAAAGTGCTGTTTTTGGTCACGTTCTATCTTGGATCCTATAACAGAGCAGGGCTTCTTTGGAGCTTTTGCCCCAGCCCAGATCAAGTTTAAGTGTGGACAGTCTGAACAGGATGAATGCAAGGGGGAAATCAGAGATGAGTGAAGGCAAGGTGACAATACCAAAGCACCCTACCCCTAGCCATTAAGTAGTATATAATTTTCACTATCCAAAAATTTAGCAGGACATATCTCTAAATGAAAATACAGCCCATGATGAAGCTCATACATTTTGCTATTTAGCAGAGTAGAACCACATGGTCCCTTTGTGTGTCAATAAGTCATAAAACGACTAAAACTTATTTTCCATCTGTCTATCTTTGTGTTAGGTTACAACCATAAAGTGAGCAAAGGATGCCTAGGAAGCCACCAGCTCAGGGACAAAGGTAGAACCTGAATAAGTAACTGAAGCAGCAGAGTCTGAAGGCATTTAGTGTAGAGGCTGCCCTCTGTACCACTGAATTTGCCACAAATCTAGGAAAGAGATGCTAAAAACTGGCACCTAGATAGACTAATAGTAGGCAGGAGGAAGTCAGTGAGTCCAGGATGAAGTCAGAAGTCCTCAGTGGCTTTGAGACATCCAGAACATCAGCATGGTGCTCACGATGAGGACTCTGTGTTTCTAAGAAAAGGGTAAATTCTATTCGGTATGTTTATTTAAGCAGGCGGGAGTGTCATATATCTCAGTGAGATTTTGAACAAAATGACTACATTGTTTTGTGATGGGATTCAAGGGCTAATCTTTCATTATTCTAGATATTCACTTACTTGGAAGACCAGCCCCCCACCTTCCTGGGACACCACTTTGGATGACTGAGGTGTAATGATATAAACGTTTAGTTCTCTCTTCATTACCAAATAACATGCTTCTTCCTCCTCTACTTTGCTGCTTGCACCTGTCTTTTTAAAGCATGTAATTTCACCTCCGCAAGTTAACCTGAAATTATATTCATTTGGTTGCTTATAGTGTATTGATATGGTCTTCTCTCTCTTCTCTTAAGCACACATTTAGCCCACTTTTCTCTCCCTGCATACTTCTGAAACCCGACCGAACCTAATTTGATCAGAATGTTCCCTGACCTTCTCTCTAGCCTCTCTGCACAGTTTCTCATCTCCTATATTGAAACTAACACCTAGACAGTTTGTTTCGTGGTCATTGTCATTGCTCACCTCCGATTTTAACTCTTCAAATGATATCACACTTTTCTCTCAACACATATGCAACTGATTCAGCCGCTTGACATGTTTACCCCTCACATTCATACAAAACACATTTAAACTCTCACTTTTCATTTGTATCTGCATTTTATCCTCTTTAGGGGAAAAAAAATCACACACAAGAAGCATATGCCAGAACTCCAGTCCTTGTTTCAATTTCATTGTGCTTATTTTTTTTTTTTCTTGTCTGACTCATGTAATAATGAGAGAAACTATATCCTTGTTATGTAATACTTGGCTCTTAACAGCTCAGACAAGGTACCAGTATCTTCTTAATAAATGTATATCTACATAAATATATTTGTGAATGCTACTTCTCTACATGTGGGTGTATTTCATATGGATAAATGCATATGGTCATGTGAGCAACATATATTCATAACAAGGTTAGAAGATTGGTAGCTAAATTGTCAATTCCTATCAGACAGGAAACAAACCAGTCTCTTCTTCAGCACAAAACCACCAAGGAGACAGTGGTGTCTGGCAGTCGCTTTCAGGTGAGTGATCAATTGTTCCCTTGCTTCCAGTACCACTAGTGAAATTTTTACCATGGACCAGAAATACTCCAAAGCCACAATTTACCCTTTCAGTACTTTCAGGCTTTAGCCCAGGCTGTGCATTTTTATCTCAAGCACACAAGATGTTTTCTTTCATTTAATTGGATTCCTACAATAATTTCTTGATCTCTACTTCAGAATTTGCTCAAATATATTTAGACAACTGCGAACGATGCCGCAGACGGCACAGGGTGGAAGACAGGCTGGTTCGGTAGCTAAGCAACAGGCCTAGAAGTGATAATTTGTAATCTGCACAGCTTTGTGACCCTGAGCCACTTTTTACCTAGTTTTTGTTTCTGGTAAAATGGGGCTAGTGGGCTGATAATGGGTATTGACATGACTTATATGAGATAAATAGACAAAAAATAGTATGTACTTAAATCACAGCATCCCACTTTGCATCTAATCTTCAGTGAAACTTTCTCAGTACAGCTGGATTTTGTGTTCAAGGCTCCCTTTGTGCCTGAAGGATATCTAAAAATCTCTCTACATGTCATTGTTTCTTCCCCTTCGGATGCCAGATGATCCATTGATTCTATCTGCTACTAACCTTGTATGTGACCTCAGGAAATGCATTAACGTGTCCGTTCCTTTGAGCTACTATAGCTCCTGCATGATAAAATATACAAATCATTTTTTTCTGTGTACTTGCTTCTATTCATTTGTCTTCCACCTCAGTTTCTCTTTCCCAAACTCTGCAATTATGCAGAGCCCGGGGAACCTGTTTTCTGTAGGCTTTAACTTCTGCTCCCCTTCCTAAGATACGAAAAGCTTGGTAAACATAACCCAATTGTAAGAATCTGTGTTACAGGTATCTACTATACTATGATATCTTGGCTTAGAAAAAAAATTTACTATTTAGAAATACAGATACATGATTTAAAAAGAATTTTAGTGAAGGGGTTTTATTTTATTTTTTTAATATGTTTTTATTGATTATTTTAGAGAGAGAGGAAGGAAGAGAGAGTTAGAAACATCAATGTGAGAGAGAAACATCGATCGGCTGCCCCCTGCAACACCTTACACTGGGGATGGAGCCCACAACCCAGGAATGTGCCCTGACCAGGAATCGAACCCGGACCTCTCAGTCCATGGGAGGATGCTCAATCCACTGAGCCACACCGGCCTGGCTAGTGAGGGAGTTTAGACATTTCTCTCCAATGTCATTAACAGAGCTTGGAAACACCGCCGTGGCTAGAAGAGAAGGAAGCCCCTCAATAGTGCCTGCTGCACTTTCCTCCTCAGGAAATTCTTGCCCTGTAGCTCACAGTGTCTGTCAAACATGGTAATGTGTCTGTAAATTTCAGTTGACAGAAAACACATCAGTTAATCAGCATCCTCAGAAAGTAAATAAAGCTGAGCCAGGAGAGCGATTGCTGAGCAGCCAGAGTGGTTCTTGGAGACGATGTTAGGAAAAGCATACTGAAACTGGAAGCATACTGAAACCAGAATGTCACTCTCAGAAGGCTGTGACATTCAATCCTTGCCTGCCTCCCTTGGCTGGTAATGAGCTGGTAGACCATGTGCCTTGATGCATTGCACTTTGTCATCAAAACCATTTCCACCTCTCTCCTTTTTCCATTTTTAAAAATTAAACACACATACCATACAACTAGAGAGAATAATAAAACAGATAGTGATGTACTTACCTGAAATGTAAAAATGAGGCCATTTTCACATTTTGCTTTAGACTTAAAGCACAGGTAAAGTTGACTTTCTTTCCTTCATCTAATCCATCCAATTCTTCTCCTTGTTCTCCTCCCAGAGGGAACAATTTTATGAACTTGATGTGATCTTTCCAGTCAGTTTTAAAAAACTACTTATAAATGTAGTGTCACTGAAACAAGATACAATTTTGTTTGTATATATAAAAAATTATGTAAGTGATACTCTCATGTACTTTACCTAACCAGTTGTTTCCTTACTTTTCACCCTTTGTATACATCTGTTACCCTGTCTTTCATTTTTTTCTTATCTCTTCTTTCTCTTCATTTACACTTATATCTGGCTCATCCCGTTCCCTTCACATTCTTCCTTCGTTATCTTTGTTCTTTTTTCTTCTTCTAAGATACACACACACACACACACACACACACACACACACACGACCATCTAAACTCTACACTGGAAAAAACTGCACAGCAAGCCCTAGCTGTCCTCTTGCGGGCGGACCTTCCCGTGGATACCTTAGGCCTATGTGATCGTCACTACTGGAAAGGAGCAGTTAGTCCACATTTACAAAAGAGGATAAAGTCTCCAACCTCTTGAATAACTCAAGTGTCTAATAATCTTTTTTTTTTTTTTTATTGAAAAGGACCCATTTGAGGGTGATCTATAAGCCTCATGAGGATAGACCACTGCAATGAATAGTGCATTAAAATTAATGTGGCCGCCTCAGTCTTATTTGTGTCTTTCCTGGTGGTGGAAGCAGCTGCAGGTTCTCACTACAATTTGTATGGGATTATAAGGGATATGCCATTGAAAGGTAGGTTAGGATCCACTTTTCCCCAATACTTTCGTGACTAGGTCTTAGATTTTCCCTAGAGAATAGTAAAATTATCCTCTTTACTATATACACCCCCTGTTGCAATTTTCTGGTTCATTTACTGAACTCCCACTCAGATCAAAGGGCCATATGTATTGACACACTGAATTCTTGACCGACTCCTGCCCTCTCCTAGGTTACCTGATGCTTTTGCCATGTGGCTTCTTTACCACATGATACTACCCTCAGTCAGATGCTGACACTCACTAGTATTTCCTTGTGCACTTTTGATTTACTTCTTCCTCTTGCAAGACAACCCAAGATCATAGTTATACTCAGACAGATGTTAAACCTCTTCTAAGTAGCTTGAGTCATTACGAGTATCCTACTCCTCATTTTCACAAAGTGTTCACAGTGCATAAGGTGTGCTAAAAAGCGGAGGCGGCGGAGTGTGGTCCCCTGCCCCTCACTGATTTGATTTTCTTTGAACATTTTGAATTCTTTTTTTAATCCTCACCCGAGGATATTTTTTTTCCATTTATCTTCAGATAGAGTGGGAAGGAGGGAAGGAGGGAGGGAGGGAGGGAAGGAGAGAGAGAGAGAGAGAGAGAGAGAGAGAGAGAGGGAGAGAGAGGGAGGGAGAGAGAGAAACATGGATGTGAGAGAGACATATCGACTGGCTGCCTCCCGCACGACCCCAACCAGGGCTGGGACGAACCGCAACCCAGGTAAGTGCCCTTGGCTGGAATCAAACCCATGACTCCTTGGTCTGTAGGCTGATGCTCTAACCGCTGAGCCAAACTGTCCAGGGCAGAACATTTTTTTTTTTCTATATAGTGAGTCCTTGATTGATTCACAGTTTAGTTTCATCTGCCCAAATAGATTTAACCTCATTGTCATTCAGTATTGTATGAAGCAGGCCCTCTCTAAGGAGCTCTCTGTCCTTCAGGCTTTCTGAACAGTTTTTAGTTTCTTGAATATAGTATAAATATATCATAGGCCCTTGGACACATGGCTACCTTTGCCTGAAACATCCCCAATAAATCATTTCCCCACTCTGACTTCCATCCCAGTCCACTCCAAATCTTTATCTAAGTAACTCATCCTCATATATTATGTCTCAGCTTAGACATTGCTTTCTCGAAGAAATCTTTCTTGATATTCCAAGCCAGAGAGCAATCTCCTCATCACTTACCACACTTTCTTTATTGCTGACTGACTTGTGTGCCTCCCTGACTAGGTTGCAAGCTCTGTGTCTGTCATGTTCAGGTTGTGCTTTGCAGGCCTGGCACAGGACCTGATCTGTGGTAAAAATCTTCAAATGAGCCAGTGTTCTAAATTGAGTGAGCTCTTCTTTGACTGTCCAACAACCTTGTAAAAGCATTGAACTTGCCCAGCCTGCGTGGCTCAGTGGTTGAGCATCGTCCCATGGACCAAGAGGTCGCTGGTTCGATTCCCAGTCAGGGCACATGCTCAGGTTGCTGGCTCGATCTCCAGTAGGAGGTGTGCAGGAGGCAGCTGATTTCACATCGAGTTTCTATCTCTCTTTCCCTCTCCCTCTAAAAATCAATAAAAATATATTTAAAAAGAAAAAGCACTGAACATTTTTCACCTCCTCCTCTTTCTTTTCTTAGACCATTTTCTTTAGCAAATTGCAGAGGAAGGAAGTTTTTTGCCCTTAACCTGTTTATAATGTATTGCACACCTGCCCACTTGAATCAAGGGAGGAAAGCATTTTTACACATTACTAGCTACTTGGGGTTGCCTGGCTAAAACCTTGAGTTTAATGAGCATAAAACTTACCCTGCTAAAACTCTCGTCTTAAGGAATATGAAGCACCTTAAGCCAAATCCATATTTCAGTTTACGGAAACTCAAATAATGCTTCTAGAAACACATTTACCAACATCTCACATGTGTTATATATAGCCTTTTTATTAGGATTTTACATGGCTTTACCAATACTAATTAGCTGGTGGACACAAAGTCCCATGTGTAGAGGTAAAGAGATGGCATCAATAGCTCCTTTTGTCATTGTGAACTAAGAAACCCACAGATTCTTGTCCATTAGTGAGAAAGTAGACATTAAAAGTTATATCAGTCCAAGGACTTTCTTTATCTAAGATACCCTTTGGCAATTATCCATTCCTGTAGAGACTATCCATGTAATAATTATTTGAAAACTTTTGAAACTTTGACCCCTGAGTGTGTAGCCTAGCTGAACAACTTCCGGAATGAGTTAGGTAGGTATTTTTCCCACCCTTTCCTGTATGGTCCTTTGTATGTGAGAGGGAAAGAAATCGGGTAAGTTATGTCTAACAAGTGAAGAAATATGCCCCTGAAATATACAAAATGGGAGCATACTGACTCATTACATTTACACTTACATTATAGCACACTTTATTTTATTTTGTTTTTTTAGAGAGAGAGGATGGGAGAGATAGAAACATCAATGAGAGAGAACATCGATTGGCCATCTCCTGCATGGGCCCCCCACTGGGGATTTGGCCCACAACCTGGGCTTGTGCCCTGACCAGGAATCGAACCAGCGACCTCTTGGTGCATGGGTCAATGCCCAACCACTGAGCCACACCGGCCGGGCTATAGCACATTTTAATATAAGTTTAAGCTGCTAAAATCTACTCCCACAGCAGCTGTGTAAAGTCATCTCCACCCCCACATATTTCCTTGTAATAACCGAAGTCTTAGAATCTAATTCCTTTAAGTAGTTGTAGAAGAGAAAATGAAGATTGTGTGCTAATTTCCAAATGAGGAAACTTCACCTCGGTGCGGTAACTACTTCCTGAAGAGGAACTCCAGAGAGCTGAGGTTCCTCCCCGGGAGACCCTGCTCCTTTCCAGCACAAAGGCCCTGGCTGCTGCTAGGCCAGTCTCTTTACCACGTGGAATACATCCCATGGGGGAGCGTAACACAAAAGTAGGTTCTGGACTCAGACAATATTTGCTCAGAGATTCTCTCTGCTGCCTTCTAGCTGTATCACTTGAATGATTTATTTGTCACTTATACTTACCTCCCTTGCTGTGAGGGCCACTTTAGGTAATGTAAGTAAGGTGGCCAATACTCTAACTAGTAGTACACATAGTAGTTAATACATTTCAATTTCTTCTGCTGCTTTCTATTTGTGCCTTTTGCAATTCTCTTTCCCTCTTGGTATATTATTCTCTTCTACATTCTCACCTCCAAGGAGCAGCACTTAGAGCATTCTGATCATTTCTTTTTTATTTCTGTCCACACTAATTGACATCCTGCTTTTTTATTTTAGTTGGGGTCACCAGTTTGTTATTTCATTGTTCTCATTGTATGTATAACTATATCTTAAATATACAACCAAAATATCTGTAGACCTGTCTACCCTAGTATCTAACATTGTGGGTTGGTAATCCAGGGGCTAAAAACTATGCAACTAATTATTACTTTTTAGGATCCTCACATATATATAATCTCTAAAAAGACAGACTCGGTGGTTTATCCACTTTGGGGTTTCAAGCTTCTAGTTAATTAAACAGTCATCCTTTCATTCTGTGAGATGACCTACTTTTTAAGATAAACTATCAGCTGGTTGAGTTTTTTTCCCTCCTACATTTTTGTCTTGCAAATATTAAAACCAAAGCAAAGTTTTTACTCTATTGTTGCCTTTGATTTCAGCAACTTTGGATACTTCTTGTACAGTCTATTGTTAAGGATTTACATGATGGGTTTAATTTTGGTGGCATGAGAAAGAAGAGTCAGGGAAGATAACCAGTAACATTCCTGCCAAATGAGATCAAATACACCGAGGAAAAACAACATAGAGCCGGTTTTTAGGAGCTGCCAACCAACATAATTTGAAGATGAGATTCAGACTTAAATGTAGCTAATTCTATTTATATCAGTGCATCAGAATGTTCACAGCAAAAACAGTGGCAGATTATTAGATAAACTAAAACACCCCAATACTTATAAACAATTTATTTCAATAAACTAGTGTTGTACTAACGAAATTACTATGTACCATTAAATATATAAATACCTGCTCTGCCTAACCCTAGAGCACCTTACACAGAGTTGCCAATTTGAGAAACGACTCAAATGCAATATAGTACTTGCAACATACTAATATTGTTCTTTTTCCCTTTTGGGCTAATATATATTAGTTGAGTATATATTATAATTTGTTCAGGATAGTGCTGGTTTAGGCCTGTTATCCTGGTATAATTATTCATTGCACCCACTTTCATTATCAAAAGTATCTTAGTTTGGACAATACTTTTTTAAAATCCTTTTTTAGGATCCTAGATGCAGCCCTCTTATTTTCTGTGTTCGTAACATCTTATAGTCTAGGGTCTATATCCTCAGATTTGTATTTAGCCTGGCATAAGTGGGTTCTCTACCCATGTTAGTTAAGTGGTTCCTATTCTTTTTTTTCTTTATTGATTTTAGAGGGAGAGGGAGAGAGAAATAGAAACATCAATGAGAGAGAATATTGATTGGCCGCCTCTTGCATGCCCCCCACTGGGAATTTGGCCCACAATCTGGGCATGTGCCACGACCGGGAATCGAATTGGCAACCTCTTGGTGCATGGGTCGATGCTCAACCACTGAGCCACACCGGCTGGGCCCTATTCTTTATTGAATTGTATCTCTCCAAAAGTTCTAACCTCTGGTACTATATTTGGAAATATGACCTTATTTGGAAATTGGCTATTTGTATATGTAATAAAGTTAAATGAGGTCACGCTGGACAAGGTTGGGTCCTAAATTCACTGACTGCTGTATTTATAAGAAGAGAGAGATTTGAAGACACAGAGGAGACACAAAGAAGAAGACCCTGTGAAGACTGAGGCCGAGGTTGGAGTTATGTGGTCACAAACTAAGCAATGCAAAGGAAGGATTCCTCCCTAGAGACTTCAGAGGAAGCATGCATGGCTTTGCCAACACTGATTTCAGACTTCCAGTCTCTACAACTGTGAGAGGATGTTTCTGATGTTTTAAGCCACTCAGTTTGTGGTAATTTGTGACAGGAGCCCTAGGAAACTAACCAATTTCCTCAAGTCACCTGTTCTAGAAGATGACAGAAAGGTTCTTTGGGTTCACAAAGTGAAACTTGTATATTCTATAGAACGGAAGTCTTAAGTCAAACCATCTCAAATGTATACTTCAAATGAGGTAGAAATATTCCTAATTTTGCTACCTTAGAAGGTCTCCCAGATTGAATTTTGCATTTGACATAGAGTCTATATTTTAAGTCATATCTTCCCAAACATACTTGTCAAATTTGGTGAAAATCTTGTACAGTATGGCAACCACAGGTAAACTGACAAATTTTCAGAAACTCTTTAAAAATATTTATATAGATAGATGACTATGGATATAGATTTAACTATTTTAACTTTTTAAGCAGGGTGCCTATCCAGTTTTTAGTTTTTAAATTTTTATGTCTTTATCTATGTCGATGTAGCTGTAGATACAGATATCTATCTATTCTATCTCTATATATCTATATGTCTCTATTATGTCTACATATGTCTATATATGGTATTTTTCAAACATTTTCTGTTCATCTGTCAGTCTGACATATCTGTCAATTAATAGATGGATCTCTCTCTCTATAAATATGTATATATGAATATGTATGTGTGTATATATAAATACGCAGGAAATACCATGGATAAAAACCAACTTTCTGAAAACTTTACGATGGGACCTTGCTCATTTGCATCATATGAAAATATTGTGCCCTTTCTGAAGTTGTCTTCCTTCTTGTGCTGACTGTCTACATGCTTAACTAAGCTGCTGTTAAGATTTAGGAAAAACATTCAAGGCCTGATGGCACTAATGGCAGAGAGAGCAGGAAGGGGTGGGTGCTGCGGAAACCCTGATGGGGAATAAAGAATGAGCCATCTGGACCTCCAGCTGAGGCCAATTGGATCCAGACAAGATCTGCCAGCAGGAATGGTCTGGATCTGGATGAGGGCCATCCCTCCTTAAGGAAGTGGGCTGGCCCTGGCGCAGAAGGAAGGGGATGCTCTTCTCAGGAGAAAGGACTTGGAAGACAAGTGCTCTCAGAGGTCACAGTAGGGACAGACATATTATAATTATTAACATTGACCGAGGGCCAGAAGGATGATGAGTACTGTTGAGAACATAGAAACATTCTTGATTGCTGTCCAGGGAATCATTTATTCTGGTAGAGAGGTCAACAATTTGGTGTTCTTGTCCTTTATATTTTAAGTCTGCAGAGGAGTCATTTTACTTGAATCAAAGAATGAAACTTTTTCTTTTATCAATCCCACCCCAGATATTATGTTTCCATAGAACATTTCTTTCTGCTGGTACTGCTTCTCTCATCTCGTTACTCTCAATGACTTTGACATCAACTCAAGAAGAAAAGAAACATACCCTGGTTCATCCACATTTCCCCCCTCAGTAATATCTGACAATATTTTAAAATGATATGACTTAGTAGCCCTATAGCTTCACTTTCATACATTATCTAGTTATTAGATTTGTATAAGTACCTCTGTAATTCTAGAGCAGGCAAAGAGAATTACTGAATGAACTCTCATTATCCACTGTAGTTTATTCATTGGGCTTAAAAACGAGCCTTTAGTGAAACTTTGTGTAAATATGTGATTTTAAATCTAGTGTAGATAAAAGGTGATTCAAAGTGATTACTATATTTATTAACTTAACTTGTTCTTGCGCAGAATGGAGTCTGTGGTGTTAGACATTCTCTGTGCATCAGCATTACGAGAAACTTAGTAGACATGTGTTGCTATGAGCACCATGACAGAGGATCCAAAGGAAATGTCTGCCAATGAATTTTTGTTCTTTAACTACCCTAAGCTATTGTATTCATCTTTTTCCATAAAATTAATTGGTTTTGGCACTGTCTGGACAATAATTAAGCAATGGTGTATTATTATCAGAAATGTGTATTAGATCCACTTGTAGAGGTTGGTTGATTGTGTTTAAAATACTTGTGTCTAGGCCACCGCTGAAGCATTTGATTCATTTGTTCAAGTGTAGACATAAGCTATGTGTAATTTTGCAAAACCATCTCAATCTGGTGCATACCCCTGAATAAGAGCCATTATTTTAAAGACTGTTTTGCTATATATCATGCACTCAGCAACCCAAAGGTTTCAATACTACCCTGCGTTAGTGAATTCCTTTTTTCTTCGGAATGCTAGGATTGTACTCTGTACATAGTGACGAGTTGCTAAGTTATCTCTGTACATGTGGGCCTGCAAACTCAAGCCCAGTGAATTCTGTATCCTTGGTTGTGAAACTTTTCCATAGCTATGAACACCAAAGACTTATTAATTTGAGAGTCTTAACCTTGTTCCCACTTTGATCTACTGATAATAAGCTGAATGAAGTGATCTAGATTTTGTCTTCTTTGTCTCCTTCTTTACCCAATGCTGACTAGTAAAAGGGCCAAGAGGGAGGTTGGTAGTAGCCAGCTGAAGCAAAGATCCTCATCACTTAGATAATTAGGTATTGGATAATCATGTCCTGGAGAGTGGAGAGTAGCGTGAGGAAGGCTGAGACAGACGCAGCAAGGTACAAAGTGAGGTGGCTCACACAGTCTGCTGTCACCACAAACACAAAAACAAATAAAACAGCCAGAAAGGGTTAACAAAATAAGAGAAGGTTGAATAGTATAGTTCATTGGGTCTGTTTTTACCCGAACATATCACAAGCCTAAATTGGAAATAAAGGCTATTAAGTTTCAGTCAACCCATGAAATTATTACTGTAAACATTCATTATTTTTTGAAGCTGCTTATTGAAAGCCTCTTCCCTGCAGAAAGAATTATATACCCAAGTCACAGTGGAACACAGTCACTGAATTTCAGATTATTATTCATCATTGTGTTCATATACCCATGCCATTGTTTCAAGTAACACTTAGGTAAAATATATGTATATTTTGTATTTTTAAAACTCTGGATGAGATATACTGCCTGATGGAAATCACAATTCTGAAATTCAAAATGTGCCAGATTATGCCAAAATTATGCCAGATTATGCCCAAACTAGAATATCTTTGTATATTAAAATATAAGGCAAGGAATAAATAGAAAGGTCTATAGGTGCAATTTTGGATATTTGTACAAAATTATCTTTCTATTATATGAGTATATATAGTTCATTTGTAATTTATTCATTCAAAGACATTTATTGGGCAGGTACTCTGTCCCAAATACTGAGCTAGGCAGTGGGAAAACAAAGCTGAGTAAGTCATGTTCCTTGTTCTTTCTTACCGACAAACAGACAAGTAAATCAAAGACTACAGGGTGGTGTAAGTAATTGCAGCTTTAAAGTGGTGCATCAGGGGCTATGAGGGAGCACAGAGGAGTGATGTTTAAGTGGAACTTGATGGTTAAAGGAGGACTTGCCACAGAGGTGTCACTCGAGTTGAATTTTAAAAGGACATCTTATTCCATATTTTGTTTTGGTATAGACAGAGCAAAGGGCAAGAGGAAGTGAAAGAAAGTTATTCTGAAAAATGTTAAATATAAATAGATTCCTAATATCCTCCTCCTCCTTTTTTTTAAATTTTAGAGAGAGAGGAAGGGAGAGAGAGAAACATCGATGTGAGAGAGACACATGGATCAGCTGCCTCCTGTACGCCCTACTCTGGAGATTGAGCCCACAACCTGGGCATGTGCCCTGACTGGGAATCAAACCGGGACTTCTCAGTCCATGGGGTGACATGCTCAATCCACTGAGCCACACCGCTGGGCCCTGATACCCTTTTAAGTGTTGTTCAAGGTCACAGGCTTGATAGAGTTGCTATGCTTAAAGTTTGAATACCCACAATGCCTTTGGGTTCTTGATCTTCTGTACTATAAGACTACAAAATCCATTTTGAAAATTGTTTGTTATTTTTATTTCTGAGGAATGTATTTTCAAGAACGACATCTTCAACAAATTATTTTTTTTTGTTATGATCTGTCTTCAGAGAGATTTATCAATTTTGTAGGATTAAAAACTTTGATTTTCTTGATTCATTATGAGTTTGGTGGAGTACCATATGCTGCAATGCAGACAGGCTGGGGCATGGATGATTCTCCTGTGTAACAAGGGCATCATCAAGTGATCTGATACATCAGTTCTGATTTAGAACAAAGAAAACTTCAGTTCTAGCTGAGATATCCATTTACATAGGCTCCTATTTACCAGAGCAAGACAAATACTTGTACAGGTCAGTGTCCTTTCAGAATAGAATTTGATACATTTTCAGCATAAACAATGTTAAGAGCCTTTAGTTTTCTGTCTTACATTTCTGGGTCAATAGAAACCTAGTAAATTTCTGAATTTCTCTTTATTTGGCAGAGAAATCGTGCAAGTACTTTTGTTTGATATTTTATAAGGATAGTGAAGCATATAAACACGAGCATCCATTTTCTGGAAGTAGTGAAGTAGTACTAAGGAAAACATATTCAGATTTAATTTTTTTGAACAGAAAGCATAGTCTTCAAAAGAAAAAAAATTGAACATTTGCTAAGTTAATTTGATTATGCGGTATAAAAGGATTTTATTATGTACTGTGGATATAGCTGACTACAAAAATCACATTTACTAAGTGCACATCTTGTAGATCACATATTTGGTGTAATCATAGCCCGAGAACAAATGCAGTCATGAAGTAAAATATTTTGAGAAGTCTAGCAATTAGGCTGAATTTGAAGTTTCTATATAAAGTTCGATTTTTGACAGCAGCCAAAACGACATTCATTTTTTACATTTTTTTTGGTATAAATTATGTACACCAAATGCCTTTCTTCCTCCTACCACATTTTATAAAGTTTGGCAATAGGTTAGCATGTGCCAGTGATAGAATTTCTAGTGCTTTGAGTACTATTTAAGTAAATGGTGGATTTGGGATAATGTGTAGATTTAATTTCTCTAGGCTATATTTTTCCATTCCATTCTTCCTCCTTTCTTCCTTTCTTTTTCTTCAAGTTGATTAATATGTTATACTTAAAAATATTCCATTCATTCTCATCTGATTGTTTAAAACAATCATTTAGTGAATGTTGGGTATCTAACATATATGCCCCCGATGTAGCAGTTTTCTTAAACCAAGACCCATCTGAGAGAGGGGGAGACATAGGTAAGCGACTGGGAGGGTGACCTGTGATTTTTATTTTTCTAAGATTTGAACTTTTTGTACCTTCATTTGTCACTTAAAAATATTTCCAATTTCATCATCTGTATCTACCCATGTGCTTGATGCTCCAACCTAATTAGATTTCTTGACGTTCACCAAGTTTGCAGAGCACTTTCCCTTCCCATTCTTCACGCACGCTGACCTCTCAGTCTGTCTTTAAGACCCTTCCATCTGGATGGATCGGTTCAAGGGTCTCTACCTCCGTATGGTGGAAGGACGTGGCAGGCATAAAGGGACCTGGGTACAAGTTCTGTCTCTTACAACTTAACTACCCTGGGAAAGTTATTTAATCCCTTTGAGCTTTAATGTTCTCATCTGTAAATTGGGGATAATATAAGATTATTAAGTGAGTAAAAAGTATATTTTTCTTTTCCTTCTTCATAACCTCCTCATTTTGTGAAGCTTTCTCTGATGGCCCTCACCAGTATATCATGGTCAATCCGTCCGGTCTATGTGTTACCATGCTTGTTTTGACTCAATAATAAAATTAGTCCCTTTTATTATAATTGGATGTTTTCATGTTTATTTTCTTTAGTAAGCTGAAAGCCCCTGGAGGGCAGGGACAATATTTTTTTGACTAGTGCATACTCAACATTCAGTAAAAGTATGATGGCATTTAATAAGATGGGAGTTACATGATCCCCCCTACCCTGCCCCTCACATCCTGCCTTCCAATTTTCTATCCAGAATTATCTTAGGCATTTTTCTAAAATCTGATGTAAAAAAGTATATATGAACCTGCAGTTATAACACAGTAGCATAAACTCTGCTCAGTTAGTCTACTTGGTGGTTGGTTTTGATTTTGTTTGTGTTTAGAGTCAGAGAATTGAATCATTCCTGAGTGAATCTATTCTTATTTTGTTGTTACATTTCAGGATCGTTTGGTTTCTAGTTTAGATTCTTGTCGACAACTGCCTGCAGGTAGATCTAATTGGGTACATGGTCAGGGAAATGATAAGATAAAAAGCATAACTGGCCTCTGGCCTGTTCCCCACTTTATGGGGAGCTCTAACACTGCACAGCAGTAAGGCCTTCTTCCTCACCTTGCCTCTATAGGCCCCTTCCAGAAGGGGCAGGAGAAAAGGTGTGGGTGATGAGTGTGTGTGTGTGTGTGTGTGTGTGTGTGTGTGTGTGTGTGTCAGTGATAAAGAGAGAGAGAGAGAGAGAGAGAGAGAGAGAGAGAGAGAGAGAGAGAGAGAGATAAATGGAGAAAGAGAGAGAGTAAGTGCTGGGTGATGGTGAGAGGACAATTGGCATGCTTCTTCTACATCTGTTGGAAAGAGCCAGCCAAGCCACCTGTTGTATTTCAATTCTCCATTCCTCAGGGATCTGGCTGCTTGCAGCAAAGGGTTTAAGATAGCAGAAATCCACAAGAATAGAGAAGTTATAGGTCACCCAGGCCTTTACTCTGGGGATCTCCATCAGACCATTCTCT
Organism: Tadarida brasiliensis; assembly: GCA_030848825.1. NCBI lineage: Eukaryota > Metazoa > Chordata > Mammalia > Chiroptera > Molossidae > Tadarida > Tadarida brasiliensis. Next base: position 71,599,800 of record CM061260.1, read on the forward strand.
GCCGTGTGCTCTTTAACACAATGCAGAAGGTTTCTAAAACAGTGCACTCTTTGTCTAACTTGGTTTAAAACATTCTAAGGGACAAAGGTTTCCCTTTCTTCTAACGGAGATGAAACCAAAAATACTATTGTTTACAAGGTCAAGAAATGTGTCCCCGATTGTCCGCCGACAGAGTCACTTTCAGAACTTCCTAGTATTCTCCACCTCATTCCTTTTGTACACTGGGTCTTGAATGGAGAAGGTTCTGACTTATCTTCGCCCATAAAATACCCTGCAGGATGTTTTAACACACTAAAGAAAGGTTTAATCTATTTCTGTTAAAACCTGGAGAAAACCTTTCACCCCTCTCCAGGAGCTACCAAACCTAGGATGCCTTCTTTTTCTCTCTTGTTTTTCATTACCTGTTCTACCTTTCTTACAGATGCTACAATCCCTAAGCCCTACCTCCATTGGTTTATTTTTGAAATGTTCCTTTTTTAAAATATTTTTTTAGCACAGTAAAAGTTTACAATAAAAATGTAAAAGCTTCTTTCCTAGTGTTCTAATTCAGTCTTTCTTAGCCAAATAGAGAAATTCAGATGTGAACTGTTCTAACTCCCTTTTAAAATTTATTTTATTTCTTTATTTATTATTTTTAAGTTGAGGTACAATTGACATATCTCATTATATCAGTTTCAGGTATACAACATACTGATTCGATATTTGTATGAACAGCAAAATGATCGCCACAGTAAGTCCAGTTGTGAGGACTTTGACGATTTACATTCTTATCAACTTTGAAGTATGCAATACAATGTTACTATCTAAAGTCACCATGCTAGTCATTCCATCCCCATAACTTATTTATTTTATCATTGGAATTTTGTACCTTTTGCCCCACTTCACCCGTTTTGCCCACCCTCTATTCCCCCTCTGGCTTCCTTTTCAGAAAGACTGGGGTGTGTTTCAGTCTCTTATCTGTGCAGTGCCCTGAACTTCCTCATTTTATACCACAGGGAACTGATACTCAGAGTGAGGAAGTGCTTTTCCAGGAAAAATTAGGAAGAATTCCAGTCTCCCAAAGCCTAGCCCAGGAACGTACCAAGAATGAGCCTTTCCAACAGGCAGAGCATAGAACACCGTCTTGCGTCTTGCTCCCTCTCTGTCCACATCAAAGAGAACTCTCCAAATGTGCTAACCTCTGAGCACTGGCCAAAGTCTCAAAGGTACTGTGGTGGCAGCTGCAGGAGTTGCCAAGAACCTGCACCTGCCACCGCTGGTCTGGCTGGATGTCAACTTGCCTGCTCTGGGATGTCTCCTTACCAGGCGATGGCGATTCCCTGGCTCATTTTAGAGTGTGTGTGTGTTTGTGTGTGTGTCTGTGTGTGTGTGTGTGGGGGGGGGTGGGGGTGGGGGTGGTTCTGATCTTCACCCAGCTGTAATGGATTCTCAGCTAGTGTGAAACAGCTACATGAATCCTGGCCTTTGTTGGAAAAAAGAATTTATAGTTATCTTTCACAACAAGCCCCTCCTAGCTCTTTCTACAGCTCAAGCAAGTAGCTCATATACCTCAGTGATTGCCCATCAGGCCTGGGACCTCATGGCTTAGATTTGAATCCCCAAGCTATCACTGATAAACTCCTAGCCTTGGGGCCAATTACTTAATCTACTCAATCTCTTTAGGACTCAGGTTTCTCATGTATAAAACAACAACAACAACAAAATATTAATACCTGCCTCATAGACCTGACCTGAGGATCAAACAAACTGGAAGTTAAAAACATTGTTGTGTTCAAAACGCTTAGTACACATCAGCTATATATTTTTTCTCCTCAAGGTCCCCGAGTGAAGAAATGGGGTCTCTTTCAGAGTTCTATCATATTGCACTGGCTGTCACTGGTCATTGCTGGACTCTAGTCCTCTAAGCAGCTCTCTGCCCTTGCTCAGGTATTAGGTGTCTACGAGAAGGCAATGAGGATGTATCTCATGTGCTGCTGGACAAGACTGATCAGGTACCCCATGGTGTCTTACAGACCCCACTGGTGCACAGCACCAACGCATCTCCGGGGTGCCCTGCTGTCGCTGGCCACCGGCTTCCCTCCTGCTCGCTGCCTCTTCTGCTGCTGCCACTGACCTTGGGGGTTGTTCTGGAGTGAACTAGGGTGAGGAAGAATGCCCCTTTCAGTTACTGTTTATTAGATAGTCTTCTAAAGTAGCAGAAACTTGCATCCCAATGTCTTTTAGTTTTTACTCACAGGCTCTGTCGCCTTAGGATCCAGATGTGAGTCCCTGAGGTCTGGAATGGCAGAAATCATGCTGGTTTTATTGGCTGGGTCTGTGGGCCTAATTCCCTCTTTTCTTCAGAAAAATTATCTTCCAAGAGGTTCCAGTGCCTCTTGGACAAATAGATGTAGCAGCCAGTCTCAAGTCCACAAGAGCTCCCCAAGCATGCTTGAATTCCGGCTGGGGGACCCCAGCTAAGACTCATTTCATCCGAAATGGCAGAATGTGTATCAGTGATTCTCACCTAAGCAAATTTAAGGAAGATGTTAACTCATCTAAGTAAGGCACAGTGTATGTGACCAGCCACCACGTGGGTCACAGTTCAAACGTCTCCCAGACATGAACCTGCCACACAAGAAAGCCATGGGACTTAGCCTTTTTAACTTAACAGCAAAATTTTGTGTCTGTCTCAGAATGACTAATTTGAAAATCTGGTCTGCCTAAGGCCTGTCAGTATTTAAATGACGGGGACTGGTTCTCACTTTCTGCTTTAACTTTCAGCATCTCTTAGAGCTGCCACTTACTAATGGGGTAGGTGTGGGAGATGCCAGGGATAACAAGGAAGTGATTTGTCAGCTTAAGGATGTCACTGGTCATCAAAGAGTCTTTTTTCTTTGGTATGAGCTGTAAAATTTGTCTGAGTCACTAAGTCAGACAGGTGACACTTGGTACATCTATAGAAACTGAAAGTTTATGCCAATTACCGACTCTGTACGTGAGGAAGAACAGAACTGAATTAGCTACTAGACAGGCAATTCACATTAGGGCTCTGACAACAGAGCTTAATGTTAAGTGGCAACCAAAACAGAAGCTAGTTTGACCTGACTAGTCCCAGTCTACTACCATTACGCTATTTTATTTCTTTCAGAGTCATAGAGACAAATCCTCACGTAGGTGTAGATTTCTCAAAATAAGTTAATTGGAATTTTGTGATGAAGAAATATGAATATGTATATACAATATAAAAATATAATGTTGTGAGTATAAATATATATGTTACGACAAGTGCCATGAGGGCTTAACAATATATATGAAGTAGTTCCTGCTTGTAAGTTTCTAAAATTTAGTTCAAATAAATGTATACACATGGAAAGGGAACTGGTAATTTCATGAAATAATTCTGTGCCAAATACATGGAACAGACACCTGACACTTGGGATGGGCTATTCCTTTTATTTGGGATGGCCAAGGAGTTTCCTATGGGAAATGGGATATAAGTTAGACCTTGAAAGATGGGAAAGTGAATAGAGGTTAATAATGAGAGAAAAGAAGCTCTTTTGTTAGAAAAATGAAGTAAAAAAAGCCAGAGACAGGAAAATACAAGATGACTTTTTGGGGGGCTGCATGCCGGCAATTTAGGCTGGAGCAAAGGAATGAGTTTAGGAGAACAGCTGTGGAAGGAAAGCTGGGAATGGAGGTTGAGGCTCTGTTTTGAATTCTCTTGAGTGCTAGGCTAAGGATTTATGATACTCTCACATAGTCAAAAAGAGCACCATTGAAACTGATATACACAGTAGTGTTTTGGGAAGTCAATTTTGAAGTTGTATGGGATGGATCAGGGAAGTGAGAGTAAAAGTAGGCAGACCAATTAAGAGGTAGGGAATATTGTGTGGGGTGATCGGTAGTAGAATTTATAATGGCTGATAGTTGATCTAGAAAGAAAAGTCTCAAGGATGTGGGAGTCAATAATTAAAGAAAGAAATATGTAAACAAAGAGTTACAGGCCTTGCTGACTTACTGACTCTAAAGATGGAGAAAGAGGGTCCATGAGAAGTGACCTCAGGGCTGTAAGCTGGGATGACTTGGGACCACAGTGGGATCAATAACGGAAGTGGGAAGTCAAAGGGGAGAGTGGTTTTGTTTGGATTACTGCTAAGACTTCCAAAACGTCCTTTTTTAGAGAAATACACCTCTTCAACTTGGCAATTAAGCTTTAATTCCGTTCAAATCTTAAGGCCTGTAAAGACCATCTGTTGAGGGCAATTAAGATTAGGTATGTGAAATTGGTTGTACAGTGTAAAATACATGGATACGTATAGTATTAAGTGTATTGACATCCCTGATTATGCTCTTCTCAGAATTTGTTAGAAGTTACTCTCTGAAAATATAATTTTTATATAGAACTGCATTCATTTTTTCCCCCTAATAAATCAGTACTATCTCTAGGGGGATTTATTTTTTTTTTTAAAGATTAAGTAGCTAACCCCTTAAATGAACAGGGCTTCAGTTAATTATTATTTTCCTTACTAGAGATGTTCATAATAGCATTTGAAATTTGAGATTGGTAATGTTAGCTGCATTCTTCTATATCGCTAAACTGTTTTGGATTCAGATGGGACTGAGTTTGAATCCTTGCTCTCCACTTAATAATTTTGTAATCTTTTGTCAAAGCAGGTCAATTTGTAGAATAAAACATGATGAAAATTGAGTGAGTTAATATGTATGAAGAGCTTGCCACAGTGGCTGGCATATAGTAAGCTTTGAAAAAATGTTAGGTGATGTAGTTTTGCACAGACTCACCAGCAATTACAAACCCCAGAACAAAATAGGGTCATATTTCTCTAAATATTCTATTCAACATGACCTGCAGCAACCATCTTGGCAGTATAAGAACATCTCTGTCCTGGCAGAGTCCAGGAACCCAGAGGCTATCTCAGATCCTGTGGTTAGTTGAAATTATAATCACAACCCATCAAGAGGAAATCAGCCGGTCGGTTGTCTGCAGACGCTGGCCGCACTGGGTAGGTGCTGGCTGTTGAAATGATACTGCCTTCCCACTGTGCCCCGCTGAGATTCCTCAGGGTGCAGCTCTGCGTAGGGAGAGGAAGCATTCCTAGCCAGGTCATCCCAGCCAGGTCACAGTGCCAGCAGACAGCTGGGCCTCCAATATCACGCAGCTCTTGGGTTTACACACACATGCACTCAAATATACATGTGCTCACACATTTTCTCCCCCTCTGGCAAACCAATTGTGCCAGGGTGGATGGTTCAGGCAACATTTCCACCGAACTAATCTGCATCTAAGACAACCCAGGCCTAGCCTGGGTCTCTAGTTAAAATTTAATTCTCATGGAGAGTTTCTCTGAGCAGCTTATGAGATCCTAAACCACCAGCTAACCTCAGCCATGTCAGCTTTAATCAGCGGAGAGCTGTTTGAATAACCTGCCACCTCAAAGGAACAGGTGTGAAGTTTTCCATCCCCTTTTTTCCCCAAGAATTACCTTAAAATGTGCCCATTCCCATACCAGCCATCTTAAAGCTTCCTATTCTATGGGATTTAGGGTGAAACAGCTTCAGTTGTGAGGGAAAAATTAAAAGGAAGCTGATTATACCTTTACCCCATAACAGTGGATGCCTATTTGTCTTAACATCACTTGATTAACAATGATTCTTTCTACAGCTAAGTGATGTCTCCGCTTGTGGAAGCTAAGGGGATTGGCAGTTTTTAAAATGCAGATTCTCTCATTAGAAAAGTTCAAGTTCTGCCTCACCAGTTACCCCTCTACACTATTATTTTTATTCTTACTATTGTAATCACTTCAGAATTGAGGAGCTAAAAAGTGTTCCCTGAGAAGACAATTTGAGGGAGAAAGGCAAATCTGATTCTTTTATAATCCTGTACTCAAGTCAATTACCATTCTAGCTTTGGCATGTCTTACCCAATCACGCACTGTAGAGCAATGTTTTAGTCAATGATGGACTTCATATACGATGGTGGTAAGCTGTATAGCCTGGGTGTATGGTAGGCTAGACTGTCTAGGTTTGTGTAAGTGTCGTCTCTGATATTCACACAACAATGAAATTGCCTAACAATGCACTTCTCAGAATGTATCACCCTGGCTAAAATAATGCATGACTGTACAAGAAAGCACCTTAGCTTTCTGATGAGGTTTTCTCACGGGATATATTGCATTTTAGGTTCATTTCAGATGACCACAATTATAATTTTTTATTAAAAATTTCTTAGTAGTTTGTCCCTTTTAAAAAACCTTCAGAAATTCTCATTTCTCATAGTTCGCGTGAACACCAGATAACCACCTTCTCTGTAGCTTTAACAAAGAGAGAAGAAGCCTCATTGTTACAGTGTGCTCATTGTTAGTTTGACATCCCCATCAAAGAAAACAGCTCTCCAAGCAAGGCTGTCCTTAAAGCCGGAGACAGCCTTGTCAGTAACTCAAAGCCAGAAAAACTTGATTTCCAGAACTGTGATCAACTGTCAGGGCAATGCTGCTCCCATGGGAATCAAGACAAGCCCACCTGTCTGATTTCTTCCCAGACATAACTAAGAATTCTAAAGGTGAGCCAACCAGCTGAGTGAAAGACATCAAACAATTGCATCACTATTACCCTTGAGGGATTTAGTCCTGAAGACTAAGAAAACTCTCTTAAATTAGCTCTAATTAAATTCCGAAAATGGTTTGCCTCATTGTGGTTTTTTTTTTGTTTTTTTGTTCATGTTACCAACAGAGTAGGAGAAAGAGATTCTTTAAAAGATTAAAAGTACAAAAGGGACAAAAAAGTAAGGAAAAACAAAAAGGAAAAAAGGTAAGGACAAGGCTATTGTAGATCCCCTGTGTATAAATAGATGGTGGCCCCAGCTAATCATTCGGTGTGTGTAGATGGACTTGGTTTACGTGATCACTCAGGTGGTATGCTAGCCCTACTGACCATGGTGTGATACGTATGGATTATTAAGATGATTAATAGTGCCTCTCACAGCACACTGCCCGACTGCAAATACAGACAAGATCGAGTTATTTTGTGTACACTATTCCTTTGGGTGTGCGTGGGGTAGAGGGTAATAGGGGAATTCACCAGCCATTCTGCTCTAAGTTATCCTGACAACATAGAGTTATTTTAAGATTTACCATAAAGTGTTTCTACACGAAGAAAATGTTTTGTGGAAGGAATTCATGACACCATATAAGCATGTTTCTTTAATTGGAAACTGGATACACTCTACTAAACATTTTATTGGAATATTTATTTCACACTTTAGGTAGGATCCTGAGAGAAATGCTTTGATTAACTGTGATTGTCCGCATATGAAAAATGAGTAAAGAGACAAGAATAAATATGCAATTAGTATGTCAGGCTTCCAAATCTTTATTTGCTTTCTAACATTTCAGTAGCACCATTTCTCCCAAAGATAACATTAAGCAGGACATCTAACATCAAAACTCGTCAGTTTGGTACCCTAGTTATCTCTTATTGTTATTTAAATCTTTAATACAATGTGGCTGTAACTAGAAAACTAAAGCTAGCATTATAATCCTGCAAATAGTTTCATTTGAACAGAGGGAAGAAATAAAACCAAGACCTGTGCTGTTTTTATGTCCTTGGATAATACTCCTGAGTCACTTGCCAATGAATGGGTTTTTGTTTAGCTTTAGTTTTCAGATCATTGGACCTGGACACTGTAGCAGTCTTGTCCCTGGAAGAGCATCACCTGCAAGCTTGTGACAAATAAGAACTTTCAGGTCAATCCCAGACCTCCTGAATCAAAAACTCTGTGGGTGGGAGTCTGGCCATCTTGTTTAATAAGCCCCCCATTGTGATTCTGGAGCCCACTAAAGTTCGAGCACCACTGAACTACACTACCCTGCTCCCTCCTCCCTGCTTTTCATCCCAAGCACACCATGTGTAGAAAGAGCGCTGCCATGACTTAGCACTAAGTATAGTCCACTGCCTTTAACTGAACCTGCTGGCTTTGTAGTTTCATTAGCACAGTGCTTCAAACAACTGAGCCAAGCAGACGTGGATAAAGGGATAGGCGAGTTTCCCCCAACTTACCCTCTTTGGGAGGAAGCATGGTATTTAAAAGTACCTTTTCAAGTTCTGATGTGTCTTAGCCATTGTGGGGCTTGGAACAAGGTACCTAACACCTCTAACTCCTGTGTTTTTCACCTATAAGCATCCATTTCTCATCGAGTTGTTTTGAGTATGACATGAGATTTGGCTAAAACTAGCACAGATAGTGCCTTTGTGTGTATTAGGAAAAGGTGCCCCGTTGAGGCTAACAATGTCCAAGTGTTTTCCTAAATTTGGCAAGAAGAACCTGGGCTGGACTTCAGCCCTGACTTCACATGCTCATCTGGACATTTTTGTCCAGGGCACAAGTATAAGCAGAGTTCTTGCAGGAGATCAGGCATGTAAAGCAGCTGGCATATAACAGTTGCGTTTCATTCAGTATATTGTATACATATTTTCTTGAATATATCTGTTACAGTTCATGGAGAAGGGCATACTTGGTAATCAGTTGGTTATCAATAAAGGTGCTTAAACTGTCTTGTAAATTTTTTAAAAGAATCATCGTGTTTCTCAATGGTATGACTAGCATAGACCAAATTAAGAGGTTAATTGAAAAGCATTTAATTTTACCCTTAATGCAATGCAGATATATCCTTTCTGGATTATTAAAAAATGAGATGTGGAGAGAAAACTGGTTTTATATTAATATTTGCTACTCAAATACCACTCATGGATTATCTGGACTGATGACATAGATTAAATAGGGACTCACATTCTAAAATAATAAATAAGACTTAGATACATATGAAATATGGAGAGGATATTCCATGACTTAATGTAATGTAGGTGCTGACAACTATTGTCACATCCCTTTTTAAGGGCAAAGGTTAACAGGGAGAAGAGCCCAGGCTTCTGTAAAAGAGAATGAAGAGGGAGACACAAGAAGGAGAAGAGGAAGTTTTCCGGTTCTTCACAAGTTTACCTAGGGTGAACCCTTCCTGGGGTTTTATATTTAAGAACTTGAGTGTTCTCTACTCTAGGAAAGACATACAACCCACTGTCATGTTTGCCTGTCTAAGAATCTGGTATTCACTTCTAGCACAGATTATTATTACTTATTGTCAGTTCCCTGGTGTAAGGACCTGGGATTCTGCCTAACACTCATCATTACATATTAAATCAGCACAATGAAAAGAATGGAACAAAGCACTGGCTTTAAAAACAATAAATTTTTTAAAGGCTACACTAAATTCCTGTCTGTCTATACATTCGTAGGTTACAGTACTGCTACCATAATTAAATGCTATATGAGGAAATGTAAAAAGATATTAGGTGGCCAAAGTTAAATGCTGACCTAAATAGCATCGTTAAAACATAACACAGGAAATAAAATTGAAAATCACTATTAGAACACTGCTCGTGTTACAAGATGTCAGAATCATGCATAATGCAAGAGTGGAACTGCTTACAGAGACTTTACACAAGAGAATTTAAGCTTGCTTCTGTGGACATGAGGAACTGCTCTTTGAAGCGTGGGCTCTGCTGAGATTCTGCCCAGCTCTAAGGACATTCTGAGGGAATGTTCTCTTTCCATCTGATGCATATTTATTTATAGGGTGCTGAATGAAGGAGCCTTTATACTACATGGCAGATTGCACCTCCACCATATTTTTCATTAATCACCTTTTCTTTGGCATCCTCACCATGGCTTTATTATTGATCTGTTTTTTGAACCCTCCATGTGAATAAACCTACAATCACAAAATTACCCATTGATCAATGTCAGCAAACACATTCCTGCAAACACAGCCTTTAACTCCTTTATTCCCTGAACCCTCGTTCCATTTCATCTCTCGGGCAAAGGCCTGAAAAAACAGATGACCCTTGTATTATTCCCTGAAAATCAACAGATCCAGACTTTGCTAGGTTTGCAAGGCTGAACACAAAGCCCATCTCAAAGAGAATACTTTTCCTCTGCTGCTCAGATTTTTAAGAGAAAAGGTCTTTATTGTGCATGCTAACATTTCCTTCTACTCTGTGTTAGACCTTCGACCACGTATTGGTCTTTGTTGACACATACAGAGAAATCACCATCTCTGAACACAGGTACCAAATATAAATATATTTATCCACATACTACCCTCTCTAATTGGGACATAATTAGAGACAGGGCTATTTAATTAGTGAAAAGTCTTAAATTAGAGATGGCTGATTACTTTTGAGTACATAAAGTAATAGCAGGAAATGACTAACAAAGTGTTGCCAAGCACAGGACCTGCCAGGCCTGTTTTAATGAATGGCTGAAGATCCCTGAAATTAGCACATTAATTGTAGGCATGTAAATTGTTTCTACTAAGTGCATACAATGTTGTTCTCTTTGTGATCATATTGAAATTATTTATTTGGTTAGGATACCCCTTTCCCAATTGGTAGTCAAAAAAGTGAACTTCAACAAAGTACCTGCCTCAATCAAAACACCACCAATTAATTACATGTCTCCGCATCTTGCCGTGCACGCCAAGGACTCAGGACTGGAGTCCCCAAATGCGCAGCTCATCTTCAAGCTACCCATGTCCTTGCTGTCGGTTTTCTTTCAGAATGTCGAGGAGGGTTGGGTAAGATCTCAGGCTCCAGATCAAACTCCCCGAGTGGGAATTCCTGCTTTGCCACTTCACAGCTGTGTATCTTTGGGCAGGTTGCTAAAGAACTCAACTTCAGTTTCTCATCTGCCCTCCAGGATTGTTGTGAGAATTAAATGGATAAAATGATGTTTGAGGAGTGTTTCTTAAACTTTCATGAAGACAAAAATCACCTAGGGGCACCTGTAAAACCAACAGTTTCCCAGGCTCCTCCTCAGAGGCTTCTGAGGCTTCTGGAGCTGGGGGGAGGGGGCGCCAGCCACCCAGGAGATTCTTATCGTTTGAGAAACAGTTTGGAAGAAGCACCTGGCTCAGAGTAGTTTCTCTTTTCTCACATGCGGTGCACTGTATGTTGAATTAGTGAGCCAAGAAAAACAAAAGGGAAGCAGACTAAAGATACAGGATCCAAGGAAGTCACGATGGCAGCCCTGACAGCTTCTCCGTCAGTCCCGCGGGCGCGGGAGCTCGCTGGCTCCTGGGGAGAGCCCTGTTCTCCTTAACACGTATCGGTTCAAAAGACAGGTCTCAGCCCAGGCCGGTTTGGCTCAGCGGTTAGAGCGTCGACCTGCGGTCCAGAGAGACCCGGGTTCGGTTCCCGCTAAGGGCATGTGCTTCGGTTGCAGTTTGTCCCCGGCCCTGGTTGGTCGTGCGGGTGGCAGCCACTCGATGTGTCCCTTTCACGTCGATGTTTCTCTCTCTCTCTCTCTCTCTTCTTCTCCCTCCCACTCTATCTCTCTCTGTCTCTCTTCCTCTCCCTCCCACTCTATCTGAACAAAAAATGAAAAAATGTCCTGGGTGAGGAAAAAAAAAAAAAAAAAGACAGCTCTCTTATTGTGTCGGAGTCTGTTTCTTTTGAAGTTCTGTCCACTGTTCTTGCTTCTATTTGGAGCAACATGGAATGAGTCTGCTCACCCGTCCATTTGACGGGCCTTTTAAACATTAAAGGAGCTCTCTTACCTCCTTTTGATCTGCTCTTTCCAAGCTGGCGATTTCCAGTGGTGTGCCACACGAATTTTTAAAATACACAGTATCTAACTATTTAGTCAGGGGGTACTGATCTTTTCCCCCTTAGATTGTCAGAGAAAAAAATGACAACAGCCAACACAACAATAGCCGGATGGTGTGAATGAATCAAAATTATACCTATTTCTTTTTTGTCAGATTGGCAGAAAGTATAATTTTTGTGTGTGTCACAAAAGTTTAGTAATTCGTTCGTGTGCCATGAGATGACAAAGGTTGAAAATTGCTGTTCCAAGCTAAATATACCAAGTTTTTTCATCCATTATTGGTCACAGAAGGTGTCTGTAGTCCCCACAGTCTTGGTCAGCCTTGAGACTTGAGACTACCAAATTTCCTCTAAAATGTGTTTTATGACAGAATTTGATAGAATACTATGCATTTTTGAACAGGGTAGAATATAGGCAAACCGTAGTTCTATAAAATATGCTCAAAATAGATGATCTGAACAGAATGGTGTACTTAAGTTAAAAATAAAGTTTCTAATTTCAGTTCTTTGACTTCCTAAGTGACCTTGGATAAGTCATTTAACATTTTCATACTCTGAATGACCTTGATCTCTGAAACTGGCATAGCAATAGTCCTCTGCCTATTCATTCACCTCATAGGATTATCCAGAAGACAAAATAGAAAAGAAATGGTTTGAATGATTATGTACTCCTTTTATGACCAAATCTGTGGCTATGAAGCTATGATCAAAATAATAATTAGTAATTTAAGATATATTTTAAAATTAAAATACACAAAAAATGGTTTGTCACCTACAAACACCATATAAAATAAAAGTTATTAGGGTTTTAACGTTTTTTTCTCTTGCTTTTATAGAAAACATATCACATATTGGCTCATGTAAATTTAATAAAAATCCCTGAATGCTTTTTTTTTTTTTTTAAACATAGATTGCTGCCAAGCCAGGTTGCATTGAGTTTGCAAACTGCAATTCTGAACGTTACTTTTTTTTTTTTTTTTTTTTAATGCCTTTTATGCTTCCAGGATGAGGGTCCATAGTCAGGAGGCTAAACTCTATGGTAAATTTCTTAAAAACTTTCTTATAGGTCTGAAGGGAGAACTGGATCATACCCTCACCTTCCTTGAGTTGACTAGAATTCTCTTCAGGGAGAAAAGTACAGATTGCAGAAATGTCCTATTCCTCAATTAATTTCAGAGATTTTATTATCACTAATTTCTTCTTTTTCCTTAGGTGTGATCTCAACGTGAAGTGTAGAGTAAAGGAGAAGTAGGGCTCTCTCTCTCTCTCTAACAAAAGATTGGAGTTTGGATTAATGGGAGAAATAACCTCATTATAGTATATAGACTTAGCTTTGAGGATGTTTTGAAATACAAGGATTTTTTTTTTGGAGGGAGGGGGGAGACTAATGATGAGAGTAAATAGAAAAATAAAGAACACTGGAAGGAAATGAACCAAAATGTTAAAAGTGATTATTGCTAGTCAGTGAAATTGCAGGTGATTTTCTCTTCATACTTTCTATATTTTCTAAATTTTCTACAATAAGCATGTATTAGTTTCATAATCAGAAACACATGAACAAGAAAGTGAAAGAAAGACCCTTGTTGTTAGGTGAAAAGTTGATGTTTGTATTAGAAACAAAATTTCATGAATACATTTTTTACTAGTGTCAACTCCTGAAGGTGAGAAAAAGACATTCTTTTATTCTTCTCCCCACTTCATTTTATGTGACATGTAGAAGCCTCTTTTAATGATGGATTTCACTGAGGGAAAGGCACCTGGGGCCACAATCAAGGGGGGTTGCATTACACTGTGACAAATCCTTAGTAATGCTTTTCTGTCTGGGTCATCAAACAGACTGAAACAGGTGTAACTCCTTTCTTTTTTCTGTTTAAAAGTTAATTTTCAAGCAGACTTCTTACACATTCAGATACACATTGACTATTAAAAAACAAACTAACAACAACAACAAAAAATCCCACCCAAACCCCAAAAAACCTCTGGCCTATTTTCAAGTAGTATTAGGATTCTCACTTCCACATTAATTGTCTGTCCTTTTATTTAAATTTAGGAAGTCAGGGCTGTGGTACCTGATCACTAGACCGAAAGCTTTGGGAAAGTGGGAATGATGTTTGTTTGTCTGTTTTTGTTTTTGTTTTTTAATTCATCTCTGTGTTCTCAGCAGCCAGCCTAAGGTCTGACACTTGTTACATGCCAGCAGAACATGCTAGAAGTAAGACCTTTAAGCCAGCAGACGAGGATGCAGAACAGAGTGCTCTTACTTTCTCCCAGGGAAAGGGTGATTGGATAAAGCACAGAGAAACCCTAACAGACCTAGACAGAAGGGGACGGAGCAGACCGCCATAATACGGGCAACTTGGGGAGGAGCAGATAGAGAATTGCTGGGGAATCCAGCTGGAATTTCCTCCATATCTTTCTTGAACTGTGGAAACTTTGTACTTTGGACATTGAAGAGCGAGGGACATTATTAAAGCTCTTTGGCTTGTTGCCTTTTTTTTTTTTTTTTTTTGAAAAGGGATGAGTGGATTACAGATAGCTGTCAATTCACTCTGAAATGTTTGAAAAAGGGCCTGGGATGACAAAGAGACAACTATGAGAATCAATAGGCCCCATGTCTACAAGAAATAGAGACAGGAACTTTGGCACACACTGTGAATTACCAGCACAGAGAGCAAAGCAGGGAGGGACCTACCTGGTCTGGGGAACAAACAGCTCCGTGTGACTTCAGGTACACTCCCCTATTATTTGGCTTCGAGTCTGAATACTGATGGAGGTTAGGAATGACCTTTAGGTGTGGGGTGCAGGGAAGGGCAGATGAGAGTCAAATAATTAAAGCTGTTAGGACATTTGGCCTGGGGAAGCTGAGAAAATAGGTGGATGGTGTAGGGTGGATGCTAAGTGGCCTTGGCTGGCTGACATGAAAAGTAAAGCAGGGAGGATCCTTTGAAGACAAGCTAGAAAGACGACTCAGTAACCACCACATACCTGCAATTTGCTGACATGCACATAATTGTGTTCCAAAATTCCTCTCCATGTATTAAAGCTGCAGAGATTCTCATGTCTTAAATTACTGGCTGGAATGTGTGAGGATCCAAGTGACTCACTATGGAGGCAGGATAGTAAGAAGCTAGGAAAAGTCCTTGGCAAGTGGAATGGGGAAACTGAGACAGATAGCTGAACAAACTGAGCAATTTATAGCCAGATACTGAAGGTCACCAGGGTGGAAAGCCCCAGGTGCCTTGTAATGGGCAAACTGGCGCCAGACCTCACCCTCAGGGTGACCTTTCCTCTTCCGGCATATCTCTGGATACGCAGTTTAGACCCCCTGACCTTTCCTCCCTAGAGATAACATCTAAGCCTCAGTTGTATTTCAGCTCCAGACCCAGATAAGCAGCAAAACCAGGTGGGCAACACCAGGACCAGCTGCAGTGACTGACGACTCCCTGTCCTGGCACTGACCAAACAGTGGAGAACAAGACCCTGAAGGGCACAGCTGGAACAGCTGGTGAATATTTTATTGAGATCTCGCCTAAGACCTCCCCTAAACTCCCAACCTTTAAAAACCCTCAAAACAAAGGACCCAGGCTGCACTCTCCCTCCTGGGAACAAGCCTGCTGTCCCCCTCTTTCCCTGCTTTTTCCCCCACAGGTGTGCACATCTTAAAATCTAAGGGTCCCCAGGAGACTTGCAACCAGGCAGCAATGGGCAGCAGCAGCTCGTCCCCCTCTAGCCCCCTGAACCTGTCTCCAAGGACCCCTTTTTTTCTGACTTCTCAGGGAACTAAAGCAGCCCGCCTAGGCTCTCTCTTTGTTGCTTCTTCTATCCCAAGCCCTTCCTAGTTTCCCCAGCTTTAATAAATGTACTCTCAAAATCACCTGGACCTGGGTTGTGAAATCTTTCCTGCATGATGTCGAGAACCCACACACTGCTTGCTAGCCTGAGGCAGACCCTCTCAGGGCCAGGTCCTCTGTCCCCTGTCCGGTAACAGTATGAAAGAGTGTTTTAGGGAGAACTGAGTTCCTAAAGCTAGAGTTTCAAGAGAAAGACCACTTTGTCGCTTGGTGGTGACAGAGGAGCAAGAGTTTCTGATGGAGATGTGGGATGATGCACACCACTTGAACGGGCGAGTCAGCACCTTAACCCAGAGTAGTGACTGAAAGGGTGAGAAAGTATAGTGAGAAACTTGAGATAAACATGAATAGAGATTTCTCTACCTCTCTGATGTGGTCAGCTAGACACCTCTATATTAAAGCTAGACGTGGTTTCTAAGGGTTTCTTTATCCCTGGAGAGATTCAAAAGCAACATTGCTAAATTATCCTGATCCAAGGTCCCATTTGGTGCATCAGGAATCCTTCTGAGCTAAAGTCACCAAATACCCAATTTGCTAGTCAAGTCAATACTGTGTTAGTCAGGAGGACTTGAAATCCAAGTCTCTGGCCTGGACTACTTCTTTCCCTGGGGCCTGCTATAAATCTGTTGACTTCCTTTTAGTTGATTCCATCCACTATCTTTAGATTAACTTTTCCAATAACACTACTTCTATCATGTTTTTCTCCTATGCAATAAACTTCGATGGCTTCTTATGGAGCAATGGGTCTCACGATGGGGTTCTTAAAACAGCAGCATCAGTACTATCTGGAAAGTTGTGGGAAATGTACATTTGGAGGCCCTGCCCCAGACCTACTGAATTAGAAACTCTGGCAGTGGGGCCCATGGATGTGTTGTAAGAAACCCTGATGCATGCTGGAGTTTGTCATAGCTCTTCAACCTGGCTTTCAAAACACTCTCTCCTCTGCAGTCTTACAACACTGCCTCTTGTATTCGGCGCTATTGATCCTGCCTTGTAGTATCACTTTTTTTCTGTTTGTGTAGTCTGATCTCACCTTCAGAATTGCAGACTTCTTGAGGTCCTGCTCTGTGTATATTTTAGATTTACTAACTTATAAAATCATAAAGCTGGAAAAATCCCTGGAAAAACATTATCTAATGTCTTCATTTTACAAACCTTTGAATAGTACCATGTGCATAGTGGGCATTCAATTAACAATTGCTGAGTGAAGGAACATGCCTGCAGGGGTCACAGAGGTGGATTAAGACTGCTGAGCCTCACTGCCATTGACTTAATTTACATCATCTCTTCTCTCACTTTCTAACAGTTTATGAATGCCTGGGAAAGCCTTGGATGCCTTTGCCTGCTTTTCCCCATGGTTCTTTGCATGGGCTCTGGAATTTGCTTGCTGATACAAGGCAGCACAGTGTTTTGAGATCCAAATTGCGGAAACAGTTGAATTAAGAAGAAAATAGAAACAGAAACAAAATTTATGTTGTTTTCTTACTGCTGCTTTGAGACTCAGCATGAAGTATGAAATCTGTCATACACAAGAAATAATATCTTGCCTGAATATCTAAGGCATAAATAACAATTAATTGCAGCACACAGATGTTAATTATCAGGCTTTGGAGCATTCCAGGAGCAGTTGCTCATGGATACCTATTTAGCTAAAGATCCCTTCCTCATTAGGACATGCTCACATCGCCTATGAAGACACTTGCCAGGCACTGATTGGTTGCATCTGCAGAGTCTAGAGGTCCAGGCTGCTGGTGGTCACTGCACTTGTGAGGAATAGGCTGCCACAGCAAAATTGGGGCAGGTTTGGTTTATGAAACTGTGCTGTCTCCATTTAGGAATGTTCATACCCAAAAGAGAAGATCCTTGATTTCCAAGGATGGCTTTGTGTGATTCTTCTTCTAAATCGGTTGGGCCATGGGTGTGACAGTCATTTGTGTGTGTGCCATTCTGTGGCAGGTAGTAGATCTTAGTGGTGTGCTAAATACATAAACAACTTTTATATTGTATTTTTATTATCAGAGTCCTACGCTTTCGGGCCCTGTTAGAAGCTGTTGCTCTCAGATGGCAAATATTGAAAAACATCTTTATTGTTCTTCAGCCATAGGACAAAGACAAAAAAAGCCTTTGTATCTCAGAGATGAAAAGAAATTCAAATGGCAGGTCATTCTCATAGGTTAAATTCACATAGTAATGAAAAGGAGGAAAAACAGGGGAAAAAAAACCCTGTTTTTTTATTTTCTGTGGATAGGGAAGGAAAAAAAGACTATCTTTTCACTATAAGTCAAGTTCATTAGAACAAACGTGCGTGCATTTTCCTAGTTATCTCTGTACTTGTTGTACGGGAATTTGGTTTAAATATGGGTGCTGCTACTTGTTGTTCAGAGGTTTTGGGGTAATTATATTGACCTGAACGTAGGCCTGGTTTTCCTGGTCTTGTTATTGTGAAGTCCTTCCCTGTTCCCCGGTTTCTGCGGCCTTCCTCTCACCATGCCTGTAACGTGTTCATTGAGCCTTCCCAGCCCTCTGCGGCCAGACTTGACCTGGGAGAGGAGGCTTAAGGAACTCTAACCCAACACTTCCATTCCTCAGCATCAGATTAGTTTGGCTTCTCGTCAGCCTTTGGTTTATGCTGTAATTAGATCATATATGTCTCTTGTTCCTTGGATTTAGTATCCTCCTTGCACTGCAGTTATTGTAACTGGATTTTTGTCCTATTACCCAGGATTGAGCTCCTGTTTTAGGAATTTGGCAGGTTTGGTTGGGACCTCCAAGAACACATAGAACCCAGCCTTACACTTGCCAATGCCCCTCTCTTTCAGCTACCGGGGCCCAGCTTCTGTCCCACAGGCTGCCTGAGGCTGTGCCCTCACAGATTAGGCTGTCTGATGCTGCCTGCCTGAATTTCGGGGCACCTTTTGCTTTTGGATTCCTTGGCCCAATGCTGTGCTTTCATAGCGACTGAACTTCCGCTGTTTCACGTTCGCCCCCTGATGCCAGTTTCCTGGTCGCATTATCAACTTTTAAGTACTGCCGGGTTCTCCAGCTACTTTGTTCTGCCTGCCAGGCTGGACATTGTCCCGGCACCTGCAGCTGCTCATCTTCCCCGTGGCAAGTCTAGTTTCAGGTCCCAGCTTCTTCCACTGTGACCCGCTCGGGCTTGGTTTAACAAATTCAACCAATGTAAAATACGTCCTTCAACATGTTTATGTTTTTTTATTAATTAATTAATTTATTTTTTTAAATCCTCACCCGAGGACATTTTTGCCTTTATCTTCAGATAGAGCGGGAGGGAGAGAGGTAGAAAGAGAGAGAGAGAAACACTGATGTGAGCGAGACACATCGAGTGGTCGCCACCCACATAACCCCAACCGGGGCCAGGGACAAACTGCAACCCAGGTACGTGCCCTTAGCACGAACCGAACCCGGGACTCTCTGGTCTGCCGGCGGACGCTCTAACCGCTGAGCCAAACTGGCCAGGGCAACATGTTTATGTTTTAAATACTGTAGTTTAATCATTTTTACTCCATTTAGGTTATGTTACATTTAAAGAGTTATTCCCACACTTTTTATTCCTCTATATAGATTGTGAAAATGGTTGCCTTTCTCCATTTGTAGGTGTTTTAAATAATAATATGCAAATTGACCTTGCTCATAGTAGAAATTTTGCACAGCATTTGCGAAGAGCTTTATATTTAAGGGTGCTACAATCTAACAGAGTGGTGCATATTTCTGTCCTGCTCTCCAAGGCAGAAACTCCGTGCCTAATGATTGTACTTATTACTCTCAATCCTAGTCTAGATATACAGAGCTAAAGAACAGGTAAAAGCAAATAAAATATATGTGTGCACGTGTGTGTGTGTGTGTGTGTGTGTGTGTGTCTGTGCGGATTATGCTGGAAGAGTGAAGGTTGAGTAAGGGTAGCGGAAAGCAACTCTGTCCATTTGACAGATATAAAAGGAATCCCTGTTAATACAATAGTTATCAACTATGTGAACACTTAAAATGTATCAGGCAGTACGCTAAGCACTTGGATTAACTCAACGATGCCCTCTTAAGTAGGTACTAATTTTGTTTCCACTTCACATGAGAGAAAACTGAGGTGTAGAGAGTTTAATTAACTTACCTAAGTGCACACAGAGACTAATTGCTGAATTAGAGATTTGAACTGCTGCAGTGCCTGTCCAAATTTGTATTCCTCAGATTGTATTGTTTTCCTGTTCTTCACTAAAATGTTTCTAGATTATTCTTGTATGACTGGAGAAGTAACAGAGAATATAGGAGGAAAATAACATTTATTAGTCACAATTTTCAAAGGATTTTTATGTACAGTGTCTGCTTAATCCTCAGAGAAAGATAAGGTAAGTTTATTATTGTCTGCATTTCAGAGGGCAGAACAGAAACAATGACTCCGCATTGTTGTAGGTAGCTGTAGTTTTTTTATTTGACTGTTGTTTACTATTCCATTATGAAAGTCTACTGCATTATCCTGACAATGGACATTTGGATTTTTTCCAGATTTTTTGTATTGTAAACAGCGTCTCTATGGACATTTATATGCATATTTCCAATGCACATTTTTCATGACTTTCTCCCAGGCATATACCTTAGAATATATATATTGAAAATGTACATTTAAGGCAATAAATAAAAAAAGAAGACCATGAATGGAGCAGTGATGAGAGTGTGTCATGAACTAGACATTTTGAGTAAACGAATTCTGTGAATATAAGGTCAAAAAAAGAAAAAAAAAATTCTGTAAGCCTGAGGTCTCACTTTTTCCTCAAAAAACAATCATCTAACTTGGTGACTTGTCTAGGGCAACAGAGTGGTGCAGCTGCGACTAAACCTAAGTTCCATAATTATAGACAGTTCTCAGGCCTGTCCCACTTTAACACGGGAACATTATTCTCACCCTGCTACTTGGGTGGCCTGAGAACTACAGACTTCACAGGTTCAGAGGAGAGATTATACACCACTGAGTTGCGTCTGTTTTTGCAGAAGAGATTCGGTTTTACTCAAGACTGTTTATATCGCTTCACCCATGGGCCTGTGTGCTGCTAAGCTTGAAATTGAAAGAATGGCTTCGTGGTTTAGTTTTATGAGGGAACCAAAGCTATAGAGTTATGATCCACTGCATATAATATTGAAGGATAACAATTTAAAGTCCAATAATTCTTGCCATTTATCTTCGCCAGAGGATCTCAAAGAGTTTTATGAGAAATTATAGACTGAGAATTGGAAGAGTTATGTGCAATTTATGGTTAAAAAAAGGAAGTGCTAATGTTTTCTGGAATGGGCCAAGGCTGTCATTAGGGAAAGCATGAAAAGAGCTCAGGATCATTGATTGACTCTTTGTCTAGGAACCCTGGCAGAAATAAATGTGACCAACTGATTCAGTGATTCTGAATGGCTTCAGCTTGCTTAGACTGGCACTAGTCCTTTTCCAGGGGTCCTGCTGATTGAAAGAGGACATAGAGGAGCCAAGGTAAATTAGTTTCCCTTTAAGAAAGGGTGATACTGTGGTGGTCATATTTATACAGCTTTTTAAATGTATTCTCTTTTTGATTAGTGTTCCTCCATCTTTAATTGGAATTTTAAGTACCATAATGATGTGAGCCAGCTGAAGTTTTTAAACGACACAAACCTAAATGATTATGCTAAATTATATTTGGGTGAAACTCTACTTGAAGTATTTAGGTTAATATATAACGATACAAAATTCATATAGGCTATTTTAAGATCAAATCTATAATACGATAAAACTCTGGTGATCTGTATGCTTTCTGGTGGTTGGCCATACGATTTTTAATTAAATTACTACAGAAAATTCAGCACCAATTATTATCAGATTAAGCCACCCACTGAGTGTGCTATTTGTTACTGTTTTATTAGGCCAAATCAAAGGTTACAGCATCTCCTTTTCTGCACTGAGTTCAGCCCGGAGGGGTACCATTCTAAAGTGAGATGATGAGATTAAAAAAAAGAGCAAGCACTTAATAAAGGGGTAATACTCAAACATTTTCTTTAGAAAAATACGACTATTCTATGAGTACATCACATGTGCATTCCTAGCTTTTTGATGGTTAGAGAGCTTCTTTGACATCCACATTATGAAGCTTGTAGCTAGTTCGAGGTGAAGACTGAAGGAGAGTTATGGGAGACAGAGGTGCTCATAGAGAAAAGACCTGTTGGCAAGCCCAGTGTCAATTCTATTCACATCTCAAGCCTATTACCTTCTGGGCATGTCCTCCTATAAGCTCAAAATGTAGTTGGAATGGCCCCATGGCTGGAAGATTCAACTCAGCATATAATCATTTCTGAGTCTCTACAGCTTTGTTTGGTCGTAATAAGTGGTTAGGAATGCCCCCCATTTTTATTTTTTCTGAGTCAGTGTGTCTCATCTTGGAACTGAGATGATGTAATTCAGTGGTTCTCAAAGTGCAGTCTACAGACCAGCAGCGTCACCCTGGAAACATGTTAGAAATGTATATTCTCATTTGGTCATCTAGACCAACTGCAGCAGAAACACTAGGGATGGGGCCCTGCAATTAGTGTTTGGGAAGCCCTCCATGTGATTCCTATGCCTGCTAACATTAGAAAACAATTGATTTAAATTAAATTGATCAGTGTGTTTTTTGATAACCATATCAAAGAGTAACTTTCTCAATGTCTGATTCATAGTAGGTTCACAATAAATGTTACCCTGGACAATTAAAATATGCTTAATTTGTAATGTGACTGTCTGTAATGTTTACTATCATATGGTTAGTGTATACTCAGGAATGAGTAGTTGCCCTCACCGATTCTTCATTTTACTTCCCTTTGAGACTAGCTCTCTAGCTTTTCATTTACTATGAAAGGCCATCTTCAAAGAAAATGATTGTCTGATGCTTCAGTTATTTAGTTCTCTAAAGAGTCACTGCAAAGCAAAGTTGGTTCATGCCAAACATTTCTTTCCCACCTTTAGAAAGGGATAGTCACTTCACTGTCAAAAATGATTAGTGAACAATTTTTTGTAGTTTCTTCTGCAGGACTAGCCAGAAGTTTGTGGCCAAGAGTTTGTTGTTTTAGGACTTCTAAGTTGTCTTTGATTCTGCTTAGGCAGCAAATTCATCCAATGGTTTTAATACTGTCAACTTTGCTCCAAGTAATATGTGAAAATGGGAAAAAAATAATTACAAATAATGTTGAAGTGCAACAGGTTTATGGAGACAAATGGGCTCGGATTGTGACATGTGAATTCATATGCATTATACACCCAATAATGATTTCTGATGTGTGAAATCCAGAGGAATCATGGACTTCAGATTCAGTGAAACTCAGGTGGTACAAACCTCTTTTGCATCTTGTCAGACAAACAACCTCTTTGGGTTGGACAGCATCTCTGTTTATAAACACATCTAGCCTTTGGGGAGAAGTTTCTCAGGTAGAGGCACCAAAAGGGAGAGTCCGGACCTGGAGTTGGGTGTGTGTCCTATGGGAATGAGAGAGCTGATTCTGGATAAACAACTTGCAATCCAGGAATCAGTGAGATTTTAGGGAGGCTTCACATTGAGAAGGTGAGGAGGTAAGGATGATCAGGGGGTGCTGAGGATCTACCAGGAAGAGAGAGAGGAGTGATAGGGATGGGGGTGGGGCTGAGCCTGCAGGGAGCCAGAAATCTCAATAGCTGTAGAACCTCCTTAGGTAGCATTACTACAATTCTAGTGGAGAAGTGAGGAGGAGGATGCTTCTCGTACAAAATCAGCTGAGTAGTGCTAACCACTGCCGAGCAGCTCTTTCTCTTCTGGGTGAAGCTACTGACACCATAGGCTCTGGATTGGTAGCTGGATTTACAGCTCTGAGTCCTGGCCAGAGCTGCTCAGTTTTGTCCCCCAAATCTCAGTGCGTTCCTTCTTTCAGAGAGAAGGGAGAGTCATCCCCTAGAGCCCAGGCCACTTGTAAAGACAAGACCTTCATTTTGAAGTCCACAAACATTGAATACCTTCCAGGTGCCAACCATGGAGATACTAGAGATCAAGTGATGAGCAAGAGTTTCTGCCTAGTGAAGGAGATAAGATATCTAAACAGCTTATTATAATGCAGTGGGGTGATTTTTCTAGGTACAGAATGTTACCTGAATTGAACCAAATTTTTTTCTGCCTGAGGAAGTCAGCTAAATCTTACTATAGCTAGGCCAGACAGTGAAGAGGAAAGGGGCATTGTAGGCAAAGGGAAGACTATTAAAAGAAGTGTGGTGCTCTCAGGAAGTGGCAGGTGGTCTGCTTTCTTAGCAGCATAAGATATCTGAGGGTGAGGTGGACTTGAAGTTGGACAGATGACATCAAGGCAGATCACAAAAGATCTGTATCTTGCTGGGAGAAGAGGGAGCAGAGCCTTTAATGGGAGAGTGACGATCAAATTTGTTTTAGAAAGATCATAGGGTCATTCTAGCTCATTTGTGGAGGGAGGCTGAGAGGGAGTAGGACCTTGTCAAAGTACAGTTGAGGCATGATGAAGGCCTGACTCAGGCCATTGCCAAGGCGGTGGAGACACCAGGTGGACTTTTAGAGGCTTTTGGCCCCACTGACTTTTCTTTTATAGTCATAGCCCCACCTTTTGGGGGCTGCTGCTTTTATAGTTTCTGCCTTCATAGTTGGTTCTCATAAAGGGGTCAGGTAGAACTTGAGCTTATAGTCTCTTCCTTATTACATGGAGCTTTGATATCTCTTGAAGATTTTGCCAAACTTTGCTAACACTGTGAAATTAAAGCTAATTACAAAGAATTCATGTTAATATATTAGTTAATAAATTCTGTCCTTCCATACCTTCTTTTGTGACAAGCAATATCCTCTGGACTTGACATGTAATTTAAGTGGCTCATATCAAATGCATTAATTCATTCATGAAACTTTTACTGACATTTGCTGTGTGAAGGCACTGTTAGCTTCACTGAAGGGTAACTCAAAAAGTACTACATGTCCTCTTGCAGAATGTAACAAGTCCACTTTTTCTTTACAGCAACAAACCAAGAAACTTTCTAAAAGCATTTGGCTCATTCATTCATTCATTCACTCATCCATCTATTAATCCATCAGTCAACAAATATTTAAGAAGCTACTTTGTGAAGGCAAAGTAATAACATGAAGAGCACATTAGGGGTAAAAATAAAAACAGAACAGAGAGTTCTGGGTGGACCCTAGAGTTCTCAGAAAGCCGAGAATATAAAAATAACCTTAAGACTCTGGGCAACTTAATCTTTAATACTAGGGTCACTTAGATAACCTATCCTATCTCTGCCTCTGTGTGCCTGTGATAGTTATTTGAAAGTTTTGATCATTGGACTGTGCACTCTGGAACTGTATTCAACAGGCCACGATAATTTCAAGAAATGAATAATGAAAATATTTTCTATTATCTATCTATAGGATTTTCTCCTCACTCAGAAAGGGATGAAATAGAATGCTTTCCTAGGCAGTTGTGGTAGAAAATATTCAGTCTATTCTACTCCCTTCCCAACTAATGGATCTGTTTGAAAATTGACCAGCTTCAGAATTCAGATACTAGTTGTTTGTATAAATGACTAAGAGTTATTGGAGATCATCTTAAAAGTACTATATACCCAGACATATTTTGATCCCTTTGTTCTTTGAAACCCTTCTTTCAGTTGAAAAAGCATTTTCTCACTATATAGTCTCCTCTTTGTTGTTAATCCTCACCAGAGGATATTTTTCCATGAATTTTTAGATAGAGTAGAAGGGAGGGAGGGGAAGAGAGAGAGAGAGAATCATGGATGTGAGAGAGACACATGATTGGGCATGACCTGGGGCTAGGGATTGAACCAACAACCCAGATATATGTCCTTGACTGGGATCAAACATGCCACCCTTTGCAAGGCTCTAACCGCTGAGCCAAACCGGCCAGGGCTGTAGTCTTCTACTCTTTTGTGGAAAGAGCACTTTCTGGCAATTAGGTGACTTGATTTCTAATCCCATCTTTGCTGTTAACTAGTGGTATGATTTTAGGTCAAGGGTTGGCAAACGACAGCCTGCTACCAAAGCTGGCCTACCACCTATTTTTGTAAATAAAGTTTTATTGATTGATTTATTAATTGATTGATTGATTTTAGAGAGAAAAGAAGGGAGAGGGAGAGAGACATAAAACATCAATGAGAGAGAACATTGATTGGCCACCTTCTACATGCCCCCCACAGGGATTGGGCCCACAACCTGGGCATGTGCCCTGACAAGGAATTGAATTGGCAACCTCTTGGTGCATGGGTCGACACTCAACCACTGACCTACACCGGCCGGGCATAAATACAGTTTCATTGCAGCACAGTCATGATTATTTATTTACTTATTGTCTATGGCTGTTTTTGTACTACAATGCAGAGAGAAATATTTGGGACAGAACCTATGGACCACAGAACCTAAAATATTCACTCTCTGGTTCTTTACAGGAAAACAAATTTGCCAACCCCAACTTTATGCAGGTCATGATCTTACTTGAGCCTCAGCTTCCCCATCTGTAACTTTTGGGCATTGGATTAGCTTGTTCCTAGGGCCCATGTTCTTCTTTGCATTGTATTACTCTATAGCAATCCCTACAGAGCAGCCTCATCTCATATCGATCACTGTACACTGAGATTTAAGCCTATTCACATTTCACTCACTTATTCAATTTATTAAGCACCCAGTACTGGCAAGCCACTGTGGAAAATTAACAAATTTAAGAGAGTACCTGCCCTTGAGAAGCTTATAATCTGGTTGGAAGACCCAGTTACAAAATTTAAAAGTTAAATTATAATAGAAGGTAATAAAGGATAACATACCAAATTGAATGACAATCGTTGAAGGCATTCAGAGGAGAGAAATCATATGGGCTGAGCTGATTAGAGAAAGCCCATAAGGGAAAGTAGGATGTTTTTAAGAGCATCATCTTCATGTCCCCTTTGACTACTGGATCTAGTATCCGTCCAAAGCAAAGGTTCAAACTTAAAGTACATAAAAATCACTTAAGTTACTAGGGAAAAATGCAAATTCCTGGAAACCAGCTTTAGAGATTGTGATTGTAGGTCTTGGGTACAATTCAGAAATCTTCTTTTTCAAAGAGCACCCCAGGTGATTCTGATATACATGGAGAATTACTATTATTTTCTTACTCTTAGATATACTGCTCTGGAGATTTGGTAAGTTGTTAAATACTGTTTCTTCCCAGGAATTTATCCTAGGTTTGGCAGAGTCTTAATTAAACCATGGATTTTGTATGACTAGGAGGAACTTCATTGTCCATGGATCAATTACTTCACTGACTTTCTCCTTTTAGGAAATCTGAGATCTCCCAGGCCAAGAACAACCTGAGGACTTTATTTCTTAAGGCCATTGAACTTTTTTAGATAAGTCCATAGGGGGAATCTGGGATCAATACAGCTCTTGTGTCTATGATAGCTGAGGATGAATCATTTGAAAGAGTCAGCCTACTAACTGCTCAAATAGCAAAGCATTTGACTCTTGGTCCTTTTGTTGTGAGCTCTTTATTCCTGCAAATTTACCTGGGATTTGCCTAGTAAGAGAAAAACACACAAAACCCTCAATGAGTAAGGTTGGGAATTTCCCATCTCCATCCCAAAACATGTCACTGATGACTTGAACATATTACCAGATACTAAAGATACAGAGCATAGATTCACTGAAGAGAAGTTTGAAATCATCATCAGAGCCATTGGAGGGGACATCTGAGATTCATGTGGGTGATGTTTCACAAGATCCTCTCAGCCTGCAGTCCAGAGGAGAAAGCTAGATCCAATTCCTAAAAAACAAGACGTCATAAGAAGGTTATAATGACAAACAGAATGAGAAAGAGGAAGAAGAAAGAGAAAGTGGAGACCTACTACCCCACCATTCTTCCAATACCTTTGGAACTGCCACAAAGCAAAGGAGATGAGAGGGTAGACACAACGCTGACCCTATTCAGGGCCCAGGAAGATCATTCTGACCTTCCCAATGAGTTAGGGATGAGGCATGGGCTGGTGAAATTCTGGGCTTGCCACATTTCCACAGGAATAATAAAAATAACTTTTCACCTGGAGTGGACAGAATTGAGGATAATGAGCTTGAGAAACACACTGGGATCTTTGGGCCCAAATAGAGCATAAAAGAGCTGGCTCAGAGGGTCAAGTCCTTTCTGTATATGTGCACTGTCATTGAGGTCTTTAAAATTCTTTCTTCTACTTGCAGGACAGATTACAGAATCAGCAGGGTGAGGGTGCCTTTGTGATGCATCAGGAATGTCAGATCCAGCCCTGTGAGCTCTCAGTGTCCCAGGAGCCCGGGGCCCTCTTCTCCTGCAGTAACATCCTTGGCATCACCACCAAACTGCTTTGGTTATTTCCTAAGCTGTGCCTGCTAGACCTTCTCAAGGCCTAGGAAACCTCCTAGAAGAGGGAACACCAGCTGAGGCAGGGGGTGATGCTAAGGCTCCTGGACTTGGCAGGCTGAAGGGTCTGGGCAAAAACAAAGTGCAGTTCCATGAAAGCCTGTAGCAAGTTGAAGTTAATAGAGGTTTCCCTTGTATTTAGTTTTACAACTTTTCCATGTTGTTGTTCTTGTTAGTTGAGATCTTGACTGTCAAAGAGAGAGCTGGATTTGTGCTGAGATCCTCAAGCCTAAAGAGGTAGCAAAAGCAAAGTAACTTTGAGGTTTTTAACACTAACCCAGTAGTGAGATTGCTTCATTCTTCCTCTCATTAAACTGAAGTGGGACTCACTCTGAAGCAGTGGTTTCCAAAATGCATGTATATTTCATTCATGTATTCAGTTGGCTTAATTTTCACTAACTTCTCTGAGAATGGAAGCCACACAATTTCATTACATTGAGCAATGGTCTCCCGATATTCACCACTAAGTAGAGATTTCTCATGTCCAACTTCTCTCATTTTCTTTTACTTTTGGCTAGAGATTCATTTTGCATTCTTTACCTTCAGTGCTTTGTTGAAATTCTGCCACTTTCTACTTGACTGGAGGTGGGGTGGGTTATTTCCTGCTGGTTTGGGCCAGGTTATCACTATCTCCTCCTCCATCTCTAACCATCCTTTGGTTTTCTTTTCCTCACTTGTTAGTAAGATACCCGGCTCTTCCTTCTGAAGTGTGCCTCTCATGTTCGCTGGTCATCTGTATTGAAAACACAGCCACAAAAGGTAACTCTCCTTCCTTGCCGTTCTTTAGCCAGACTCATAGAATCCTGAGTTCTTTTGAGAATCCTAAAGAAAAGAAGTACTTTTTAAAAAAGTTTAATATTATTTTATTTCCTCATTTTTGTCCCAGCATGTTAGTTAATCCTCTTCCCAGGGTATAATATAAGAATTTAATTAATCTTATACCCCCCTTTGAGGGAGTAGGTTTAAGTAGAGTTTGAGAGTTTCCCTGTAGCTTTAATTACCTGTTGTTATTTGCTACTTGTCCCAGTTTCCCAATTCATATAAGAGTAATAAATAAAAGTACAAGTATAAATAAATGTGGGAGGTATCCTCATAAGAAGGAAATTGTATATTTTATTTTCTTCCTTCATTCAGACTGACCCTGATGGTTATAGGGCTAGAATTGGAGAAGATGACCAATAGGTATGTTTTGTTCTTTTCTCACCTGAAACACGACTTTGTATTGTTGGAAAAATACACTTGGGGAGGAAATAGAGTGAGTTGCAAAAGCAGTGGCAAATTTCCTTAAGGCTGCTTTAGAGGTACTAGGTAAAAACTGAACTTCTAGTGGTCATTTCAGATTAGAATTAGAAATTTTGCAAAATGTCATACTCAGTGCTTAGAATAAAATGGGATGGCTTTTTAAATCAGTCATGCTTTGATACTTTTATTTGTTTCAAAAGTGTATTTTTTTTTCCTTAGTATGGAATTTTACTGGGTTTTTTTGTTTGTTTGTTTGTTTTTAATCCTCACCCGAGGATATTTTTCCATTTATGTTCAGATAGAGTGAGAGGGAGAGGGAGGGAGGGAGGGAGAGAGAGAGAGAGAGAGAGAGAGAGAGAGAGAGAGAGAGAGAGAGAGAAAAGAAACATTGATGTGAGAAAGACACTTTGATTGGTTGCCTCCCACATGACCCTGACCAGGGCTGGGACTGAGGTATAGGCCCTTGATCAGAATTGAACCTGTGACTCTTTGGTCCATGGGCCGATGCTGTAATCGCTGAGCCAAACCAGCCAGGGCAAGAGTATGGAATTTTAATAGAGCTAATTGACATTATAAATGAGCTCAAGATACTACAAAACATTTCAAATCACCTAAAGTATATTTATGTAGTTTATAAACATATTTTCTGAATTTGATACAAGAAACATACTCCCAGGCAAGGCATAATGTACACAAAGTCCTGAATCACAGAGCCTATTATTAAAAGCTCAAAGGAAGATATATATTAGTGTTGCTAATACTTTATTATTGTTATCAATTCTTAATCGTAAGAAAAACTGTTAGTTGGAATCTGGTTAGCCATATCCTCAACCCCATCTACAATACTGATTTTCACAGAGGGTTTATTTGCTCCAAATTTAGGGTACAGATTCCAGATAAAGAAAGATCTGAACCAGCACTTGTTTTGGAAACTCTTTGCTCATCTATCTTGACTCCTACTCATAAACAGGAGAAAGGGTGTCCGCGTCTCCCTGCCGCATCTGTACATGAGAAAGTGTATGTTCTCAGTTTTCATATTTCATGTTACTATCTTTATGGTTTGAATTATTAAACGTGGTTTATGGCTTAATAAAGTTGTTTTTGCAAAATATATTTAGAAAAATAGTACAGCTATAAAATCAAGGTTAAAAACAAATTAAAAAATAAAACCTAATCCTACTGATGAGAGAGAAAGCTTAGGGGTCATTTTAAAAAATGATTTCCCCTTCAAGGCAGATAAACAAATATTGTAAGTGTGATGTAAACAGAATAAATTAACAAATATTCAGATGCTCATATTTACTGTGTTCGGTTCGCCTTTTTTCCCCATGGGAACTCAACGGGATTAGGTGGGTTGCAGGTGGACTCATTGCTATAGGTTGATTAAGCTAAGGCTAAGCAGGTCAATTAAACTTTCCCAGTGATTTTTCTAAGGTCACTCATTAAATCTGATACAGAATCATAATACAAGTTCTTTTTATTATTATTATTATTATTGACTCTATTACAGATGTCCCCCATTCCCCCCAACCTTTGCTCTCCTCCACCCTGCCCCGCCCCATAATACAAGTTCTTTAAACAGATCATACTAACCTGCTTGTATATTTCTAAATGCGATTGCTGTTGCTCTGGTTCTTGTCCCATCACTCCATAGAGAAACATTCCCTGCTGGCCATTTTGGTTTTGCCACCGAGTCTGCATGACTGTCCAAATTCCAACCAATGTCATCTTTACTCCCCTAGAAAATTATAACGTGAAAACACTCCGGCTAATGTAAAATTATACAAAGAACCAATTGAGAGGGTTTACTTACTAATTGAATTTTGACAGAAAATGCAGAGATTACCAAGGCCTTCCCTGTATTTATCCGAGGAACCTGAAACACAAAGAAATTAAGCAGCTCTCTCAAGATGACATAGCTGGTTAGTGGCAATGATAAAACAAGTAATAGCTAACATTAGATTAAATATTGTACCTTTTACACATTATCTATAATCTTCAAGCAACCTATATGTGTTGGTATTAACACTTTTATTTTACAGATGCGATCATTTAAGTTTAGAAAGCTCCCAGGACTGATTAAGTCCTGAGGCAGAGTCCAAACCCAGGTCAGTTAGTTTCTGAAGCCTGTAGGCATTACATTCTACCTCTCAGCATTATAACATTATTAAATCTCTTTGTTTCCAGTGTAACTCTGTAATGTCAACAACAGGCAATTTCTCTTATTTGCCAAAATTTAGATTTTAGCCCTAATACATACACAGTAAAAATGGTCCAATAAAAAAAGTCTAATCAAAAAGACTATTTCTTCCAAGTATTGGACGGTAAATAATAAAATAGTTAACTTAAGTGTCACCGATAAAAGAAAATTGCAGTGTAATATAAACAAAGTTTTAATCATTACAACCAATTAAATTGAGACAATTCCTTAACTGAAAAGTGATCAAGAAAAAAAGGCATAGCATATAATCAAAGCAGGGCCCTTCACTTGACAGGGTCATAAGACAAAGCACAGCAAAGATGGATTGGGTCCCACAGAAAGCTAATAGACTTAGGAGTATCTCTAAACTATTTTCAGGTGAATGGTTTGGGACTTGGGTAGCAGAGAGACAGGCTCTTCTGTGTAACCCAGTGACCCTTGAAATAAGCGAGTGTACTCAGGCTAATGAACTCCAGGCTTTAAATAGAAAATTTGAATTTTCTCACGCTTCAAAACATTCTTTTCATTCTGATTTTGACAAGCCCTCTTTCAAGACAAAAGAATTACAAAACTAGAAGATTCAAACCCATTGGACTTGGGTGGTCAAGGAGTGCTGTTCTTCATTTTTTCAAACTCAAGACGTGAGGACAACTGTTATATATGGAATATAGGATTGCTGTAGATTTTTAAAGCTGTTTTCTGTCAATTATAAAGAACTGCAGCACTGCTTACATCCTGGGACCTTTGTGATGGAGCATCTCAGACCATGGTCATCACCCTCCTGGTTCACAGTGCTGCAGGAAGTAAGTCTTTGACTGGGATCCTTGTCCCCCACTCCCTGCCTCACCTTAGAGTTAGTGAGAGGCCCAAGAAAGGTTACTTTAATAGAAGTTTAAATGAAGGGGAAACCTCAGAACAGGTTCAAGGAATCTTTAAACAAGTTAAATAATTTTAAATAAGTGGAAAATTCTGGGATTCTATTACAAATGATTTCTACCATGAACTTGACTTGTTTCCTAGTTGAAACCACCGTTCTACTTGAACTACTTGAAGAATGCCTGTGAAAATGCCCAGTGCTGGATCATTACAATGGTAGCCCTTCTGGTGATCAGGACAATAGATCCATTCACAGAGAGTGATGAAACAGTAACTGGAATTTTTTGTAACTACTGGAGAAATAGTCCCTAATATCTGTCCCTTTACTTGGAAGAAAGCAGAATTATAATTACTGTAAAGATAAGAAAAGATGCACATTCCAATCCACATTTAGTATTGAAACTTCTACTTGGCCTGAGATGATCAATAAGAATCTCTGGCTAAAATTTATATATAGAAGTTAATAGATGAAAAATAAAACAATGATCCCATAACCCCTTTTCTAAAAGCTACCATTCATCCTAATTTAAAATTTGATTTTATTTTAAAGTTAAAATTATGAAGCAAAGATCTATGTCCAATTCTATAAATTATCTAAAAGCACGTGGTACATAACTTCAGTCATGTACTGCATAACTATAATTATGTTTCAGTCAATGATGGACCAAATATAGGATGATGGCCTCATAAGATTATTATGGAGCTGGAAAATTCTTACTCCCTAGTAACTTTGTATTTGTCATTGTAGCACAACACATTACTCACATGTTGATGGTGAAGCAGGTGTAAACAAACTTACTGAGCTGCCAGTGGCTCTGCCATCTAGGTTTGCGTAAGTGCATGCTATCATGTTCTTAAGTTGGAATTGCCTAATGACTTATGTCTCAGAACAAATCCCTGAAATTAAGTGGCACACGCCTGTATATAATAAATAGGAAATATCTGTTGGATCTGATTTAAAAGTTAAAAAACTTAAATATAAATACTGAATCCTAGTTTTTTTCGTTTGCTATTGTGCAACTTTGGCTACTTGTTTACACTCATTAATCTTTGGTCTCCTCATCTGAGAAAGGAGGACATTAATACCCCATAGGTGATTTTGAGAATTTCATGAAATAATGTCTCTGAAAAAGCCCAGTGGCTGCCTTGTAGTAGAAAGATTTTGACATCACAATACCTGTTGAATTCTTAGAAAACAAAACATTAACTGCACTAAGTGCCATACAATGGTGAGCCACTCATGTCAACCTGTATTTCAAAGAGAGCTAAATGTATTTCTAGGGAGATCATGTGAAGCAAATAGTTTTAATATTTGTTTAGTCCCGATTTGAGTGTCTCTTGAGAACATTTTTCCCCCCAGAATTTGACAAGCCAAAACCCCTTTATTGTTACAACCTGTGAAATCAATATTAGTTGGGCCTTTATTCTTGATTTGTAGGGCTGAACAGATGCTCATCTGGTCCCAAACGGCCATAGTTTAGTGCAACATCTTTTTTTATGCCATTGCATTTTCTAAGAAAACTTTATTGTACAAATAATTTATTCAATGGCTGTAATAGTGTAGTGGTTCTTAACTTTTACTGCTCAAACCCTCCTGAATGATAAGAGATAGCCTATTAATAACAGCACTTTACAATGCAATAATTATTAATAAAATTATAGAGGCACCTACCAGATGCATTAGAATTTTGGAGAAATTGTTACTGGCAAAAAAGTCACCCTACATTCTAATACCCCTTCACTATTTCCCGTATGCATCTGCTGAATATCACACCAAGACCAACTATGTAAAGGGTCATTAAATTCTAGTGTTTTGTGATCTGAAATTTTATTTTGTTTTATTCAGCAAGCATGTACAGAAGATCTGTGCCTAAACTGAAACTAGTTTATTTCAAAGTAAAAAAAAAAAGTAGAAGAACCTGTTTGTCCTGTCAAGTAATCTACAGACTGTTCAGAGAAAGTAAGACAAACACTGACATAGAGACTACTGAACAATATCAAAAGTACCCAAATGAGCTCTCAAGGATGTTTGACAATATAAATAAGCACTGATAGAGTGTCTTATAAAGGAAGGATTATTTTGAGGTAGAATATAGGAAATCCCTTCTTTGAACAGGTAAATTTTGAGATGGGCCTGGGAAGAATATTGTCTAAATTTATTGAATCCCACAGCCAAACAAGTTAAAGTTATTTTACTGAATGAAATCCTGGATGATGGACGGAGCCAGATCCAATAGAAAGCTGCCAGAAATGGGGAAGCCATTATGGCCATTATGGATGAGTCATTATGTCCAAAGGTGGGAAGTTCAAGAGACGGGCCAGGAACAGAAGACAGAGCTATGAAGTTAGGTTCTGCATACAAGCAGAAATGGTGCAGAGGCCATCACAAAAGAGAGAAAAAAAGAGAGGGCCTAGGACTTTTATCTAAATAGTAGAAAGGCCTATGGGGTGTTGGCTGTGAAGTGTTTTGGGGACAAGGTCCCCTCCAAAGGGAAACAAGATGGACCACATTAAAGAACATGAAAGTGAATGATTCAGATGAAGAACATCACAAAGAAAGGCACAGAAATGGAAACATTAGGTCCCATCTTGTGGACATGGAGTAGCTTTGATATGAGTGGTGGGGAGTAGTGAGAAATAAGATGAGGCCAGTTGAACTCCATATATGTATTCTACACTTGGCTTTGATTCATAATTGAGAGGGAGTCATTGTGAATTCTTGATCTTCTCTAAGGATATAACATTGCCCAAGTTAGAGAGCCCAAGAAGCAATAAGTGGGAGAATAAAGATGTGGGAAGGCATCGGCCTAGATTCAGTAATGACCTCTAAGAATGTTGTTTGGTTAGCTGCCTTCTACTATGTATCTGGGCTAATGATTGCCTCTTTTTTCTTACACATACAACTGACCCTCGAACAACACAGGTTTGAACTGTGTGGGTCCATTTATACAGAGAATTTTTCAATAAATACTGTAAATGTATTTTCTCTTCCTTATGACTTTCTTAATAGCATTCTTTTTTCTAACTTACTTTATTGTAAGAATATGGTATACAATACAAAATACAAAATATGTGTTACAAAATATGTGTTAATTATTTATATTCTCAGTAACACTTCTGGTCAACAGTAGACTATTAGTAATTAAGTTTTGGGGGAGTTGAAAGCTATACATGGATTTTTAACTGTGCAGGGGGTCAGCACCCCAACCCATATGTTATTCAATTTTCAACTGTAATATATTTTTGTAAGAAAGGTGGATAAAATTAAAGGAAAAATAACAAACAATCATTATGTGAAAATATGTGGTATTTTGTATTATAAAGAATAAAGAAAATCATGATCTGACTTATGATTTTACATTCTATGTTAGACATAATATATTTGTTGCAAAATTCTAAATGCTGTTCATAAAGAAATAGAGCAGTATAATCTAGTATTTGAGAATACTGCTGCAGACAGTGTCTGAGTTCAATTCCTGGCTTCACCAGTTAATAATCATGTACCTAAAATAAATTACTTTTTTGTGCTCCAATTTGCTCATCTGAAAAATAAGAATAATTATACCTATCTCATAGGGCTTGGGTGCGAATTATATATCACACATTTAAAGTACTTAGAATAGAACTTGGCACATAGATTGCAAGCTCACCGAATATGCATCTGTTGTCATCAGATGGCAGGATACTTTTTTTGAAATACTGATTTATGTGGGAAGAAGTTGTAGGGTCACAGATGGGAGTATTGTATAAGGTACCTGGGGAGTCTGACCTTTAGCACAGGGTCTCCCACCCTCACAAAATATTCTGAGCATGGCTTAGAGATCTAGCAGAATCACCATACCTAAAGAAATTCTGTGTGGCAAGACAGAAGTCACCTGTGTAAGCAAAACCCCAGTTATTACATGACAATAAGGCACACTTCTTCGTCTAATTGTGAAGGAGTCTGATCTTTTATTCCCAGGGCTGAGCTAGTAAACACATAATAACTTCTCAGTAAATGTATGTCAAATGAACGAGTACACAATTCAATGAAGAACAGAATTCCAGTGTATGTCAAATTAAAGGTATCATTCCCAAAAACAACATTTGGTTTTATTTGCAGATAGCTTGTCAGTGCTTTGGCACCGAAGACAAGTCTCAGATCATTGCACATAGGGGGTGAGACCCCAAAGGAGCTGAGTGTGAAGTTTTCATGAGTTAAGTGGATGGAGCAAGGAATCAGCATTAAGATGATTTTTAAAAATATAGATTCAGAACTGCTCTATCCAGTGATCAAGAAGCAATGCATTTCCCTTTTTAGTAGTCTCAGAACTTTGCTTTAAATGTACACATGCACTCGCACACACACACACAACTGCACAGGCACTCATTCACAAATATATCACAGTTACAATGATCTCTTTATTAATTTTGGGTAAGTGCTGCATAGTAATTTACCTCAAAACCTAGTAACTTAGAAGAGTGATTGTCAACTGGCGTGCTACAGAGTTTTTAAAATGTGCAATACCTGACTACTTAGTCAGGTGCACTGACCTCTTTTCCCTTAGATTGTGAAATAAAAAATGACAATAGCCCACACCACAATAGCCGTGCAGTGTAAATGAATCAAAATTATACCTATATTTTTGTCAGATCTGCAAAAATGTATATGTTTTTTGGTATGCTGCAGAATTTTAGTAATTAGCTTGTGTGTGCCGTAAGCTGAAAACGGTTGAAAATCGCTGGTTTAGAACAATACCAGCCATTTGTTTAGCTCAGAACCCTGCAGTTTGGTCAGGGTTTGGCAGAGAAGGCTCCTCTATGTTCCATGCAGCATAGCTGGGGCAGCTCTATTCTGACTGAACTTTTCATTTCCAAGATGGCACATTCACATAATTGACACGTTAGTGCTGGCTTTCATCTGGCTGCTCAGCCGTGCTGTGGACCAGGGGCCTCAGTTCTTCTCCACATGGGGCCTCTTCATCGATTGTCATCCACTCACAGCGTGGTGGCTGTGTCCAAGAGTGATCTTCCAAGAGAACCGGCTGGAAGCTAGGATTTATGACCTAGTCTCAGAAAACACATAGTGTCAATTCTGCTACAGTCACAGGCTACTGGGATTCAAGGGACAGAAATATAGATCCGCACTTCCCCCAGGGCGGAGTGTCAACGTCACATTGTCAGAAGGGCACGTGGATGGGAGATCTGTGGACTGTCTTGAAAAATACAAAAAGTATAAACCACAGAACTTACATGCATGTATGCATAACCATGGACATAGACAACAATGCTGGGGACCGGGGCGGGGGCGGGATTGGGAGGAGGGAGTCAATGGGGGAAAAAAGAGAAACATTTGCAACAAAAATAAATTAATAATAAAAAAAGAATCACGAAAAAGAAAAAAAAAGAAAAGAAAAATACAAGAAGTAGAGAAATGCTAGCTTGGGCACCCCTGAAGTTCTCAAAAGAGACCAGACTATCCTGGTATGTAGAAAATATCATCTGGAAGTGGTGTGTTCAAAGGGAGGAGATATTTTTATGGAGAGTTGGAAAAAATAGTTCCAATTATATGTAAGACGGGCCATGATACTTACCTTCAAAGAAAGTTCCCAATGATATGAGTAGGACACAAGAATGAGGGCACTAGCTGACCGAGGTAATTTAGCATGAAGAGCTGAGTGTCAACAATTCAAAAATAAAGTTAAAATCTGCATCTTGTCCTGTTTGTTGATGCCAGTGGAAGAGGATATCCTGACAATCAGGAAGCTTTAGCTCTGGCTCCTTTCATACACATAGAGTGTGCATAGCTAAATCTAAATCCTCTCTATCTGTGACTGCACAAAATTTCCCCTCATGACTACAGGCTCAGAAAAATTTTACCCACCAAATTGAAAGTGGACAGGAAAATCTATAAGTGAAGTATGTGTCAACATTCTTTGTTAGTAAATATTTATTTAGCCCTCACAGGTGAAATGTAAATAATGACTGCAGTTTTCTTTCAAGGCAGATTGGAGTTCAGCTGAGAACAGTATCAGCAAATCAAATGCCAGCAGCTTTGACCTCTCTGCCAGTGCAGAGGCATTTTAATCGTTTTTAAATGATCTATTTTAGGATTTGCATGGAAACCCAGCAAAATCAGTTTGCTAAAATCTATACCAGCTGGCCCAGGTGACTTTTCATAGTCTCTGCCTGCATCTGTTTTATTCGCAACTGAACTGCTATTGATTTGTATGATGAAGCAACAGGATACAAGTCATAGCTTTCCCCCAAAGCTGTGGCCTTTCTGTGTCTAGGATTTGGGGTGGGAAAGAGAGACCATGAACAATACATTGTCTTCTTCAAAATATATTCACTGCTTTCATCTTGCTTCCTTCCACCCAAAGAAGACTATCAAAGCAGAGTTATAATCGAACATGGCCATTCTTTTCTCCTCCTGTGGAATGTTAATCAGGCTAGACTCTGCCCTGGCAAAAGAGAGGGTAGTCATGGTTGATCTCCTACTTTGCTAGCCTCTGAGAAGTATTGTCATTCATTTTCCACAATTATGTTATTCTAACTGACCCTGTATCCTTCAGTAGTTTTCTTCTGTTTAATAATTTCGTCTCCTGATAAAGAATCAGGGGTAGTTAAATCATGATTCATTTGTGACAACTATGTGTACCTTAAGTTTGACCACTGTTGTCAAGACAGGGATTCTCTGGTAGTTTGACGAGAGCAGAAAATGCTAGACCGAAAGAACTGGGAACACACGATGAAAGTAGAATTTTTGTCTCCTTACCTGGGCACTTCTACGAAAGGAGCCATGGGCTCATTTACCTAGGAGAGTTGAGGCAGAGCCCTAGGAACAGAATCATATAACTGTCAATATCATTTAAGCCTTCTTGCCATTTACTTATTAGTATCTAATAACTTACTGAGTCTACACTACTTCATGTGTAAGATTAAAGGCATTGCTTTGATCACAGCACCTAAATTTTAACACCATCTGATGCTGCCAGAGCCTAGAAATAGTGTGACTGCTTTTGCAGCTGGGGTTACCCTCCCTGACACTGGGCAGAGATTGAAAACAAACTTGTACTTTTTATTTAATCTTCTTGTAGTGATGACACTCCATGGGTTGAAAATTGTACATTTTCTGTGAGTTCCACACGTTCTGTAACCTCTGACCTGGAACTGATTGAATGCATTTAATACTGTGTATGCAGGCATGTTCCTAAAGGAGTTACTTTAAAGTGTG
This sequence comes from Tadarida brasiliensis, assembly GCA_030848825.1. Classification (NCBI taxonomy): domain Eukaryota; kingdom Metazoa; phylum Chordata; class Mammalia; order Chiroptera; family Molossidae; genus Tadarida; species Tadarida brasiliensis. Next base: position 71,639,260 of record CM061260.1, read on the forward strand.
GTGCTCTGTCTCTCCAAGTTTAATTCTCTTTATATTCTAAGTTCCATTTCTGTTTTGAATGACTATTGTTGCTTTCAGAAAATTCATTGTAACATGCCTTGAGATACTAATATGACATACACCATATAAACAGTTTAGTTTCACATTGTATATGCTCTTCTTCCTAAAGAAGTGTTAAATGAACCTGTTACATTTTACTTTATGGAGTTAAGCTTAGAAAAACCCTTCAAACAGCATGATTTCTTTAGACAGGTGGTAATTTATTGTTAGGCATTCTGAAATGGTTTGCTTTTCAGAAATAAACATACAATAACATTATCCAAAAAGCACTCAGGTGAGTCTTTTGATAGAGCAAATGACAGGGAAGTTTGAAATTTGAATATTTCGTGAATTGTGGTAGCAACTTTAGCAATTGAAGGGAAATGAAGACAAATCAAATGGAAAGGAAGTTTTATTTTAATATGGAAAATGTTCAGTGATGTAGAAGATACTAAAGGTACTAGAAAAAGACTTCAACAAGAAACTGGAAATTATGTTTAAATAACCAAGAAGATCAGGGACACATGGTGATTGACAAGTATTAATAGAGCTATTAAAGATGTTTTTGAAGCAAATGCACATGACATATTTTAATATTTCTCCAATGATTTCAACACAATGATTGTTAGTTTATTTCTGGTTGAGGTTTAGAAGATGATATGTAAAAAACCAAAGGCTACATGGTAAAAAAAAAAACAAAAAAACCCCAAAATTTTTTAATTATCTGATTGCTGAAATTTTAAGCTAGATATAGCGATGTGTATAGATATATAGATATAGATATATACTCTGTTTTTAGCATTATAGTTTGCCAGACATATTCTGTCATTTATTCTCTTTGCTACACATACGCCTATGAAACAGATTTTCTTTTCCTTTTTTCTATTATCCACCTTTTAGAATTAAAAAAAAAAAAAGGAACTTTTGATTCTAGACACAATGGAGTAAGCACACTCCACCCTATAGTTTCCACTGACTACAATTAAATAGTAAAGAATTATAAATTCTTATAATAAATATAATTTACTTTTTCTATTATTATTATTTTTTACTAATAAAATAAATTAAACAACTAATCTAAGAGGAAGAGATAGATAAAGCATGCAGGCTGGGTAAGGATCTCAGGACTGGTGGAATGATTTGGCAGTGAGCTTCCTGTTTATTTTTGGTTTAGCAGCACCTCTCTCCCTCCCCACCAGCACATGGAGAGGAGCTCTGTGGATTTTCTCACCCTACATCAAGTGAGGGGCAACAAAGAAATGCGACCCTTTTACTACCATGACAGCAGCAAACCCTGTGGGGCTGAGTCCTATCGCTTGCCCTTCAGAGCACCAGAGGAGGAATGGAGCCCTCCCTCTCTTCACTGGTGCAACACAGGCAGACCTTAATGGTTGGGTACCCTGGCAGTAGTGTAGTGAGGCTAACTTCCCATCCTTCTAATAAGAACACCAGAATAATGGAATCCTGTAAAATTGAGTAGAAATAAGGATAATGAGGGGAAAGTAGCTGGAGAAAGTAGTTGGAGAAAGTGACAATTTAAATTTATGTTTAAAGTCCTGGGTTAACCTCTGAGTTATGGACACATGAAACTAAATGAAATCAGCTGAGCAAAGTCTTTAAACACTGAGCTACAGTGAGGACCACTGCTCAGGTATCAGTCCAAATTCTAGGTGGCTCACTAGCTGGGCAAACCAGTATCATTGCAAATTCTTTGGAAACTAAATTGACATTGGAAAGACAGTCCCCTGAAAGTGGGCCAGGATATGTATTGACTATTTATGAAACAAAATCATATTGAAAATAATGGAGACATTAAAGTTCTCAAAAGAATAGAAAATATACAGAAAGAAAAGAAGAAAATTATTGAATAGAAAAATATAATAATGGAAAAACATTTTAAAAATCACTGGAGGGTCTCAATAACAGCATATAGATATGAGAGGAATGAGTCAGTGAAGTCAGTGAACTTGAAAAGAGCAATAGAAATTATCCAATCTAGTCCTGGCTGGTTTGGCTCAGCGGCTAGAGTGTCGGCCTGCGGACCAGAGAGTTCTGGGTTCAGTTCTGCTAAGGGCATGTGCTTTGGTTGCAGTTTGTCCCCAGCCCCGGTTGGGGTCATGTGGGTGGCAACCTCTCAATGTGTCTCTCTCACATCGATGTTTTTCTCTCGCTCTCCCTCCCTCTCTCCCTCCCGCTCTATCTGAAGATAAATGTAAATGTCCTCGGGTGAGGATAAAAAAAAAAAGAAATTATCCAATCTAAATAAATAACGAGAGGGAGGGAGACAGAGAGAGAAGCGGGGGTAGACAGAGAGAATGAGACACAAAGAGAGAGGAAGAGAACCTCAGGGACTTGTGGGACAGTATGTATCAACAGGTCTAATATTTATGTTATAGAAGAAGAGAAAGTGTGTGAAAAAGCAAATAAAAATGAAAAGTATAAAGGAGACTTGAACAACACTATTAAACTTTATCTAATTCACATTTACATGACACTCTACCTCACAGCAACAAAATTCCGACGGTTTTCCAAGCACAGATCACCAAGGCAGTCCATATTGTGAGTCAAGGAAAACCTCATTAAATAAAAAAAAAATTGAAATTATCAAAAGTATGTTCTTTGATTATAACAAAATTAAACTAGAAAGCAATAATATAATCACACCTATAAAACCCATTGATAATAAATATGAATTAAACATTACTAAAAATCAATGGGTCAAAGCAAAAAGTTTCAAAGGGAAATTAGAAATTATTTTGAATTGAGTTAAAATGGAACTATAACCACCCCAAATTTATGTGATATAGCCAAAGCAGTTCCTAGGTGGAAAGTTATAGCATTAAAACTTATATGAGGAGCCCTGGCCGGTTTGGCTCAGCGGTTAGAGCGTCGGCCTGCGGTCCAGAGAGGCCTGGGTTCGGTTCCCGCTAAGGGCACGTACCTCGGTTGCAGTTTGTCCCCGGCCCTGGTTGGGTCGTGCGGGAGGCAGCCACTCGGTGTGTCCCTTTCACATCGATGTTTCTCTCTTTCTCTTCCTCTCTCTCCCTCCCACTCTATCTGAACAAAAATGGAAAAATGTCCTCGGGTGAGGATTAAAAAAAAAAAAAAATCTTATATGAGGAAAGAGTTTCAAATTAATAATTTAAGTTTCTGTCTAAAATAACATAAAAAAGAATAATCTTCATATGGAATACTATTTACCAATAAAATAGTATTGAACTATTAATACATGCCAGAATTTGGATGACTCTCCAGAGAATTATGCTGAGTCAAAGAACTCAAACTCAAAAAGTTATATACTGTATGATTCCATTAATATAACATTCTGGAAATACTCCCCCACTCCCCCCAAAAGAAATAAAGAACAGATTGACGTTTTCCAGGGCTTCTGCGTGAGGAGGGTCTGAGTACAAGTGGCAGCCTGAGGGAGCTCTGGGGGGTCCTGGAACTTCTTTGCCTACTCTCTAAAATCATGTTTAAAAAAATTTATACATGTTAAATCTTCACAGAACTATACATAAAAAAATTGAACTTTACTGTTTATAAATAAAATAAAACAGAAATGTATCTGAATTCTCAGCACCGCTTCATGTAGAATTGGGGGGATAACAATATAGCCTCAGCCCCATGATCTGTAATTATACACTAAATTAAGGGGGAATTAAATATTTTGTTCTATTATTAATGTAGTTTAATATTCATCTAGGAACTGAATGGATAGCCCAAAGGATAATATGAAAACTAATAGCTTTAAATTCTGATGTTTCAAGGATTTTAGGCCCCCAGTGTTCCCTCTTCCTATACTAAGTTTTCTAGTCAGCATTTTAATTAAAATGGTAATTTCTATAAAATATTTAGTCATTTATCTTCAGCAATACTTAAAAAAAAAATAGAATAAGATAAAAATGCTTCTCTATTCTCCTCAGTGCCCAGTTGTGCATCTTTCTCGATTTATTATGACACAAACTTTTATTCCTACCTGAGGAGACCTGAGTTGAAGCTTCCCTTAAATTTAGTGACTGTGTGAATGTTGCTTTTGGGAAAAAAAAAAATGGTGTACTGGCATGTTCCACCCCAAAAAGCAATGTTTTTTGAAATGAGAAATCAGTATAGTGTATATTTTCACAAATTTCTAATAAGAGGATTCAAGAACAGTTAGGTATCATTAACTGTGAAGGGCCTAAAATTCTACCCCACTTGCAAGCTGATGAGATAGCCTGCCAGTTTCCTAGATACTCCTTGCCACAGGTTCCAATCAGCAAAATCATCAGTCACAGAGAATTGCAGCTCAAAGCGGTCATTATGATTTGGAGGCCCTCAACGTAGAGCATGTATCCCAGGTTCAGCCTATTGGTTGGTTTCCATTCAAGGGATACTGATTTGCAAATTAACAGATAAAAAGGACCAAGGGAGGTACATGCTGTCTGCGATGTTCAGAGTGTAGTAAAGTGCTGAGCCTTTTCTTTTGGAGGGGAAAGGCAAAGAGACAACAGTTTTTCCTGGACTGCCAGAGAGATCAAGTGTTGTCAATCTGTCCACATAGTCCTAAGAAAGTTTACTTTGTAAAATAAGCTTCTGAATTTTATTGGGGGTTATCAGTTACCCCTACTGGCGCACAGGGCTGTAGCATCTTTTATTACCCCCAGTGCGACTATCTCTCTAAGTTCTCCGTCAAGTGAAGGAGCACTTAGTGCCTAGTTGATCATACAATTTGGTCAGATGTTCAATTCCGATCAGTTAGAACTTTTCCATTTCTACTACTTTCCCCTCTGGGTTAATGTTAAAGATAATTGATTCATTTCTCTTATTATATCAGCCAAGCTTCTGCTTAAATTGATCAGTGGAAGAAAGAAAATCACAAGTTTTAATTTCCAGAAAGAAGAAATCACTTTACTTAAAAGAATGTAATAATAAAAAAAAGACTGAAATGTTAAACTTACATATATCTGGAAAAAATATATAGTGGGAGGGGAGGAGAGATATTGAAGTTTGAGAGAAGCTTAATAGTCTCTAATTGATCCTGAAATATCTGGGTGAGTTCTGATTAAATTTGCCATAAGCATCAATGGCAAAAGCAAACAAACAAAATATGAGACATTGGACAAGTTAAATAGAAGGGCATTCTCATTTCCACGCATTTTTTTTCAGTACTCACATTGGAAATACTCGCAGTCAGTTTCAGCATGCTAATATGAAGTAAAACCTGCAGGTGGAGAGCCCAGGTGTGTGCATTTGACACCCCTAGTGATAGGATCCAACCACACCACATGCTCATGTAATTTTAAACAAATTCCTCAACCAAAATTTCTTTATCTTTAGTGCTATGACAATAATATATCATTTATACAGTTACGAGGATTGAAGGATGCGAAGATATATGTAAAGTGATTAGTGCAATGCTTAGCAAATAGAACCCTGCATAAATACCCAGCTATTATTATTAATATAGGAAGACCACAGTAGTTTTACTTTGGTATTACTAGAGTAGATAAATGTAGCACAGAATTAACTAGTAGGAAAAATTGGTAGGTTCCTACACAGCAAAAATTCGGAGGCTAAAAATACTCCTCCAAATAATTCTTCATTGATAAGAATGATACCTGAAATCCCATTATTAGAATTTCATCACATTAAATTAAGGTATCATAAATGTATTTAAACTATGAAATAATTGGATTATTATAGATATCACTTTTCTCAGTCATTTTAATTGTGGGGGACCTTATTTGATTCAATCCATTCTTGAGAGTAAAAGAGAAAAGAGGAGAGGTGGGAAAAAGTAGAAAGTTAGACAAAAAGGATGGGAAAGTGGAGAATACGAAGGTAAAGTTTATGTGAAGATCAATTTTACTACCTTCATTATTTAGCCAAAGTTCAAGCCTATTTCAAAAGAATTAATATTATAGACAATTATGCTATTTAGCCAAAGAATTCAAGTGTTAATAAAATTCCATCATTGTTCAGTTAGTCCTTAAATCTTTTAATTTCATGTAAGTAAAGAGATATTTTAAATGGAATGCTGAACTTTCACATTTTTGAGATAATACCAGTTAATTACATCCTTGGTAACAATATATTGCTATGATTTTTCTTCATGCATGCAAATCAGGCATGGAATTGTATTATTTTCCATGGCCTGTCCTGGATGACCAGTCACACACCGGAAAATTTTTAATTTTCCTTTGCTGCACAAGGTTATCCTTCTGCCTTGGTTTGCGTGTAGACTAATTTCTACTGCACTGAGATTCTTGGTGTTAACAAAACGAACAAGTTATCTTTTCTCCCCCCACATGATAATAACCATTTGTAAATTATGGTCTTCAAAGTGTCTTAGAAGTTCACTATACAATTCCTCGTCCATTATAGAAAACATTGCACTGTACTCCTGAAAGGTATCTACCCTTCCTCAGCTCTAATGCTCCTAGGTATGAGCAGAGTACTCTGGCAAAACAACCTTTTGTGTTATTGAGCAGCTCTGATGAGAAGCTCCCTCTTATATTGAGCCTGAATCTGCTCCTTCATTACCATTCTGCTCTTTGTAGCAGGAGAGAATAAGCTTTTCAGTCTGCTGCGTGATGGCCCTTTGAGTAAGTTTATGTTGCCCTCCATCGGCCTCCAATGCACACAAATGCACGCACACACAGCTTCATACTGTCAGGTTTCTCTTCATGCTGTGTATCTTCCATGAGCTCACATGCTTGTGAAGATTCCAGGACTTTTGCTGACTGATTATCTCCTCTGAAAGGCAATGTGTCTAGGGTGACCACATGTCCTGGGTTTCCAGGGACAATACTGTTATTCAGGTGTAAATAGTAACAGTGCTCTCTTTCACCCTTATAATGTTCTTGTTTCAATGATAAACTGCAATGTCTCTGTAGTGCCAATAAAGATGTATTGCAAAACAGCACTCACAGAAGGCCTACCAGAGTAGCATTGTGGAAAATTTATTGGTACAGGATCCTCAGCAGACATGTGGGCCGTGGCCCTCTCATACCCATTCTTTTTAAGGCGGCACACAAAAATCTATCAGGGTTCTCTATCAGACCCCATGAGAGGGACCACAGTCCCTTGGGTTATAGACTTTTAAAGTGCATGATTAGCAAAGTGCCAACTCCTCTGGTAGGATCAGAGGCTGAGATACCAAAGTTACATGACATGGTAGTGCATTGGCTACATCCTTGTCCTGCCACTTCTCTGAGTTACAGGTTGGATGTAGCTTCAGTCCCTCCACTGACTTGTTTAGAGGCCTGGGGTCCAAGCATTGCGGCTGACCCTAATCGATTGCCTTAATTTTGGGGCTGTAGCCAATTTCCATGGAGCTTTACAAGAGAGCAACTCTTTTCATGTGAAACTAGCCTTCGCAAGATCAATGAAGTTGACCTTTTATTCAGTTCTTTCCTCTTTCCTCAAATAAAGAAGTGGTGGTTAGTCATCATAATCTATTATTTTAACCCATACGAGTTGTGTGGCCAGTCACAGCATCACTGGATGACACTGGAGGACAGTTAGGAATGGCTGAGTAACTACTGTCAAGAGTAGATCATGTTTACCTAAAGAAGAGTGGAAAGGGTCGTTGACTTGAAAAGTCCTGGAGGTATCTAGTTGGAAAGTGTAACAGGGCCACTAATTCTACTTCAGAGTGGGGCTTGAGGACAGGCTAACCATGACTAGCATCATGGCTTCTGGGTCTCTTCCGATGACCAGGGTTCCTCTGATATTACAGTGCTATTGCATTGTAGCTCTCCCACACAAAGTGGGGACACAAGCGGAATCATGCTCTCAGTGCTCCACAGTCAAGGGCTCCATTCACTTTCCCCCCAAAGTGGGCAATTCCTGCTCTGTGAATTTTTTCTAATGAACAGTGACCCAGCAATCTTGTGCCAGAGCTGCTTTTGCCATTTTCCCTTGTGTGTCAGACAGTCACCCTAACCATCCCTCATTCCACAGCTATGGGGGAGAATGGCAGGGTAGGTGAAGGAGACCATTTATTATTAGTTATTACTTTTAGAGTACTTCTTTTCATCTGTCTCTTCTTACCTATGTAATAGTTATGTGGAATAATGTTGATTTCCCTAGACTTTAGATCTGGTTTAGGTTTTCATTGACTTGCTATGAGCAATGAAGAAAAAAAAGAAGGAAAAAAGAGGAAAAAAGAAGAAAATAAGAAAGGAAGGAAATATCAAGCTTTAATTGGATTAAATTTATCTCCAAATATACAAGTGCCCTTAGAGTGTTGCTGGCTATTACACTAGGAAGAGCTAGACACCAGAATCAACACTGCAGCGGTGAAATACTTTGATAATTTTAAAAATTTACTTTGTCTAGAATATAAAAAATGAAATTAATTGGCCTAGAAAGTTAATTGTCAGGGTTTGAGTCCTGGATAGAATGTCCCATTAAAAAAGTAACAAATATCTTTTATTATTTAAGCTTAAGCAATATACTACCGATGAGAGTGAGGGTTATAGACACAGTGAAATAAGTAAAGAGAAAATTTTCTGGTATACTTCACTAATGCAGAATCATCACATTTTAAGGTTGAGAGGGACTTGTATAGTCATCAATTTAGGTAGGGATATCATAAGAATTGTGACACTTCCAAATCATAGTTATATTTCTTGTTTTTAAAGTTATTTAACTTTTTGTGCTCCTAGCCATGTAATTATAAAGTAACTGAGGTTTGCTAAAATCTTATAAAAGGGGCTCAAAGCATCTCCTACTTAACTCACTATCTTGTGCAACTAAGATATTGTTTAGAAATTAAAGATAATCTGGGGCTCCAAGCAAATAATTATTTTATCTCTCCCTGTTGAAAGGTGCAGAGATGGTTGGACTTGGTGTCAGGGTACCAACTGGATTGGCAACCCTGCTCTTGTACATTAAGCTGTGTATTCTCCGGCAATGACTTAGCCTTTTAAATCTAACCTTCCTCAATGAGGCCAAATGTGGCTTGCAGAGAATCAAATGAGACCTAACAACAAAACAATAATGATGCCACTGGTGACAAAGATACTTTTGCACAATCATATAAGGTGGTTGTTATTTTCATGTATGTGAAAGAATCAAAAAAAATTCAAAGACCTATAGTGATGTGAGCCACTATTATTATTCTCTTTAGTGTTATATTTTACTGAATAAAATGACTGTTTTTATGTGAGGAATCCCCCCTGCCATATATATTGAGGCCACTAAACCAGGATTTATTGAGTGAACAAATAGTATACTTATGAACAATTAAATAAGGAGAAACAGAAGCATAGCATCTTATTTTAGGATAAAGTTGATATAAAATAAAGTTTATGTATATATCTTTTTCATGAATAAAGCAGAATGAAATATCTATATGATCTACATTTTCTAGCACCCTGGCAATTAGGATAGGAACGTGTAATTAATTCTGAGCAACTAAATGAGAGCAGAATTAACGTGTATCACTTCTAAGTCAGCGGTTAAGAGTTGGTGCGTCTCTTGCATTTCCCTTTCCCCGCTGCCAATCCTCCAATGCCACACGTTCCAGATGGCGTAACAATGAGATGGAGGAAGTCACCTGGACTTGCATTGCTTTGAGTTGGGTTAAGCCCCTGAAGTTTTGGTATTTACTAACCTTGCTTATTCTGACTAATATAACGCATGGCGTCTCATTCATAACTGTATTCTCCCAAGGATCTGTCATAACGTGATAAATGAAAGAACTGTTTGGTAAATATGCAAGTAATATAGTCCAAGCCCACAACTTTACAGAGAAAATATCTGAAGTATGGACAGGCTAGATAGAAATGCCTAAAGTACCAAAGATTAAGTTCTTTTCAATCCTTCCACATCACTGCACTAACAGAAGCTGATCGTATTTGTCGGGCGTATGTGGAGAGTCGTTTTGGCTTGGGTGACTGGCCCGCGTTCAGGCTGCCTCAGGTCCTGCCCAGGAGTGCCAGGGCCTCCAAAGAATGAATGTCTTCACTCATTTATGCCATCCTGTTTGGGAAACTCTAGCCTGATATCACCACAGTTCGTTAGCAAAAGTTTTAAGATGAAAACTCAAGTGGCCTGACATGCTGTTTTATCACATTGGTTCTAAAAACTCATTGAGACGATTCAGATTCCGGAATGTGTTTCGCTCCCGATTTAGCTACACAGATTGAATTGAGCAGATTTTGAGTCCTCAGTCTCTTCATCTGTTAAAAAGGGGTTAACCTTTAAGGTCCCTCTGGCTCAAAAATTCTGTAATTCTTTATGAACAAGGGAATATACTATTTGCTATGTGGAGCTAGTACAAAATGAAATGACTATTTTATAATAATATGGTAAATCTGATCAAGGCAGACAGACAAACTAGATAAGCCCTGAAAGGAATTTTATGCAGTTTGGCTGCTCATATTTATCACACAGATTGAATGATTGTGTAACCATGGTCCCTATGTGAGAAATCAGCACTCTGAAGTTAAGATTCTGAATGGATTGATGCACATGTCACATGGATCACACACACCTGATGCATACACAGTATATGTGAGAGTGGTATGTATATTAAGATCATGTACAGCCCGGCCCGTGTGGCTCAGTGGTTGAGCGTCGTCCCATGCACCAAGAGGTCCCTGGTTGACTCCCAGTCAGGGCACATGCCTGAGTTTCGGGCTCAAACCCCAGTAGGGCCATGCAGGAGGCAGCTGATCGCTATTTTCCGCTCACATGGATGTTTCTATCTCTCTCCCCCTCTCCCTTTCTCTGAAATCAATAAAAAACATTAAAAAAAAAAAAAAAAAGATCATGTATAGATGAGTCACCAAGTGCTGGGAAACCTGATTCAGATTCTTACAAAGGAAAATGATTTAAAACATTTAATTTAACATTGTTGAAAAAATTAATACAACATTTTGGGGCTTGGCAAAACTTCTTTTCATAAATATGTCTTTTAGTGTACTATCAACACTTAATATTTTTCTTTTGAACTAACCACTCTGAACTAGCAAAATACTTTAATAATTAAACTCATTATCGTTTTAAGTATCCATTCAGGATTTTGCTGCACACAAGAAGTATGTGTAAGAGAGGAATACAATTATTTTTCCCCCACCATCTTAAGTCCATTGGCTGGGGCCCCGAAATTAGACTGGGGGGAAAAAGATGAACAGAAAGAAACAGAAGTGTGAGAGCGTGTGCGCTGCACACATGTGTGGGAGCACTGGATGCGTAACCCGCAGTGTGGTGAGAACTTGGGCTTACATAGCGTCCTACTTAAGAACGACAATGATAAAGAAGTGACAAGACAAAGGATAAAAACTCTGAGCTTCTAGATTCCTTATATTTTGGGAAGGCAAATATATCGGGAAACTAATGGTAAATAAAGGCCAGTTTTCACACTGGTTGTTATGCGGATTCCTCTGGGCTGATGAGGGTCTAGAGTCCTGTCCAGGGATTAACTTCCTTCCTTCTGGTTAGAGAAGGGAGGAGCAGATATCTTCACAAATGTATGTCCTGCTTTTAAGCAAATAGGGAGAGGGCAGGGAGCTTTTCTTATATCTGCTTCTTCTCACACGTTTCAGCTCAAAATAATCAAAATGCCAAAGTAGCAGATTTGGGGGTGGCGTATTCTGCTACCCTTCTGTTCCATGTCCTAATTTGTACATGGGCTAGTTATTTCTCTCAGATTTAAAGCCCACATGTATAATTTTGTGCTCCTTTCTCAAACACTGTCAGTAACTCTCCTGCAGGGGTGGTAAGAAACTGGGCTTACATAGTGTTACATATGGCAAATAGACCAGGAGAATATCCAGTTTGTAGAATTTAATTAAAATGTTTACCTTGCTTTGAAGGATATTCAAGACAAATATGTGTCTCTCAATGAAATAAAAGGTATATTACCAGCTGATCTTATGATCTTTAATTGAAAAATATGAATTGGGCATGCTTATTTTCCGTTCGGACAAACACATATGCCACATGTCGCTCCGAACGGCCACCCCTTTCTCTTACAGCTTTCTTTCCCTCCATGTAGTGACACAAGCCGTCCTAACAGAAGGAAACACGCTGGTGAGTTAAGCCAATTAAAACAGTGAATAACTAAATAATAGAAAAATGTTTGCTGCATATGGAGGGGAAATGCCATTTGAGGAGTCAAATATCAGATTGATGAACTGAGACATCTAATGCTGCGCTCTCCTGACATGCCTGGCGGGTGGGGTGGGCCTTGATTTCAGAATCAGTTGACAGACTCTCTGCCCTGCCTCATTAAGGCAGATGAAACATTCACTACATCTGGAGAGTCTTGTATTTTTTTGTTTTAAGTTCACTGTGAAGAATGTCATGTATTTGTGAGATTTCTTCTGGATATTCTTTCTGAATATTCAAATAAATGTGGGCATGAAGTGAAAATTTCTCCTCCAGGCCTCACATAGCTGAGGCAAACTTTATTAAAGTCTATCCCAGTGGTATGCTTCCTTTCATCTTTTGGTTCTTTATGCAAGGTTGATCTTTGCTACTTCCCTACACTCACCATAGGCTCAAGTCACATTGATCCCCCCTGCTCCACGGCCTGACGGGTGCCTGTTCATTCGTGACTAAGCTCAGACGTCTTCTCTGTGAGGGCTGCTCCTGCAGTGACAGGAGGAGGCTTGAAAGCACCAGAGTGACACCTTGGCGCCATGAATCATGACTTATTATCTATGCTGTTATTTACTTTTCACCTGTTTTAGTTGTTTCTCCATTTGGCTTCTTCCAATTTTACCTTTTTTTTTTTTTTTTTTTGGTACGTGCCCTTAGCAGGAACCGAACCCGGGACTCTTTGGTCCACAGGCCGACGTTCTAACCACTGAGCCAAACCGGCCAGGGCTAATTTTACCTTTTCCCTCAACTTTATCATCCTAGCTCTTCGGCTAAGTTCACCCGTGTTTTGTTTTTGTTTTTGTTTTTGTTTTTTCCTGAAGGATTAGCTGTACTCTACCCAAGACGTGGTTTACAACCTGGCCCGGTGCCCCACTGATGACCTCTGCTTTGTCATTTTGCTTGCCAGGACTGGGAATCTGCTTTTGTTCCTGATAGGTGATACCTGTTCCTTAGTTTCCTTGGCTGACGAGGCCACCCATGGACAGACTTCTACCCAAGTGACCTCCTGCTGCTTGAACTCATGGGCTCCCCTGGCTTCTTACACTGTGCTGCCTGGTGGTGCAGGCTGGTGGGGGCTATGTAACCTTAGAAACTTGTTTCATATGCAACTACCTACCTTTGAAAAGGACTGTTCTTTCCTGCAGGCTACTGTAGAGCCCCACAGATTGGTTTTTTACTGAAAGTAGCTGTGGTGCACTAGCCAGATATGATTGGGCTAGAAAGGGAGGCATGAGATAAACGTAAAGGGTGCATATGAGGGAGCTTGGGGCCTTCTGAGGTGGCTTGGGGTAATCTCGACCCAACGAGTGCACTATATAATGGTGACAAATCATTCTGATCACACCTTTTATTCTGAGATGTATAACTTTTAGGAGAGTCTCTGTAATCAGGATGTCCTCTAGCAGATGCTCAACCTATTTTCTGGGTTTCTATGGGCTTCCTGAATGTCCTACACATGTGAATATCAGCCAGTGGGGTAATTTTCATGTGACTTTGTGTTCTTATATCCTGGAGTAAACCTCCACTTCTGAAGGCAAACCATGAGAGTTTCTGCCTTGGATTTCTTAGAAGGAAAAGTGCATACTTGTTGGAACCTTATAATTTTCTCTTGGTAATAAAGTACTCACCATTGCCTGCAGCATGCTTGATGTTGTGAAGCTCTGTGAATGCTGGGCTGCAGTGATCTGGACACTTGCCAGGCCCCAGCTTCCCCCTTTGTCCTCCTGCCCTTGCTGCTCTAAGGCAAGACAAATTAAAATTCTCTGATGGGCTGAGATAGTTTCAAGTTTCCACCTCATGTAACACAGATAGTATATAGATTTTTCAATAAGTATTGGTTGACTAATCCAGAGTCAATGAGGTGGCTACTAGCCAAGTTAAGTTCTCAAACCAAAGTGAGTTTGCCTCCCCCAAATATGTAAATTATCTATATCTATATCTATATCTATATCATCTATATCTATATCTATCTATCTATCTATCTATCTATCTATCTATCTATCTATCTATCATCTATCTATCTATCTATCTATCTATCTATCTATCTATCTATCTATAATGCATACACACATCTCCAATACTTCAGTCCTAATATACTGGCTGCAAAAGCTGTAAAGTCAAACTCAGCTTCTTTGTCAGAATCGTTAGCAATTTTTAACAAAGTTATTCAAAGTTTGTCCCGGGAGGCTTATCCACCTATGATATATGTAGACACAGTGTTGCTAAGTATAGAGGCCACTCCTGGTCCCACCAAAGGATTTGTTGTGTTTTCTGGTGTCATGGTACTTCAGCTAAACACTACTCAAGCACTACAAATGTAGCTACAGTTGTCGGGTAGTTTAATTATGGCAATAGTTTTAATAATACTCCTGAGGGATAAGAAGGGATACTTCTTCTGGGGAAAACATTAAAAAATAAATATGCTTCTATATAAAATCTCAGCTGAAGGGTAATATTGGATGTAGTTTTGCTTGTAAACTGTGAAGCACTTTTTTTTTGAGGTAGGAAGATTTGACCTTAAGGAAGTTACATCAAATGATTCCTCCACAGCTGCCCTCCGTTTTTACTGCATAATGTTTCTCTGTCTCATTTTTCTGACATGGTGTTTCTATTCCAGCAAAACAAATGTGCTTCTTTTATACATCTCAGATAAGTGGCCCTTAGCTTGCACTATTTTATTACCATTGGCTGAAATCTCTGAACTCCTTCCTGCCTTCCAATATTCCTTAAGAATTTGGCTCAAAACTCACCTCCTCCTTGTTATCTTTCTGGATTGAAGTCAAGCATATATGTGTACTCAGGTCATCTCAGCACATTCCTAGCACATGTGGGGATAAATACCAACTATAAGTCTTATGATTGCTTTAGTTCCTGCCATTTGGCCATGACTTTGAGGCACACATAGTGGCATCTCAGTAATTTGAGATTTATGAGTAGGGTGGAATGGTAGAGTGCTAATGGATTAGATCAATGGAGAGGCTATGACGTATGGAGGATTGTGTGCCTTGGGAAAATCAGGAAAAAGTACCCTTGGAATTCCCTCTGCTATTTCCCGGCAGAAGTGGCAGTAGTAAGAAGAACCCCTCAGCAGTCTCAGCAAATCAAGATTTTCAATATGGGGGCCAGAGACAAAGGCCAGGAGTGGAGGATTTATGAATAAACATGAGAGTTTCACAGAGAAATTTGTCTCTGAAATGACACAAGTAACAGCAAGTGCCAGCAAAACATGGATGATTGGCTTGAATGTGAGGGTCACAGAAGTCTTCACAGCAGATCTCCTCCTCTCATTTCATCAAAAATGCCACACAGAAAATGAAGATACTTCAGGAGTACCAAGTGGAGCCTCACTTTCATGTTGTCCCATACTCTTAAGCATGCAGTGGCCTGCTGAGTTGCTGTAGAGCTGTTCTCTATTATGCTATTTTTTAAGATTCATAAGCAAGGAGTATCTGCTCTCAATGTGTCCCTTCTCTTATCTAAAATGTTTCTTATTTTAAGTTCTGAAAAGTTCTTTCCTTCTACCTTAGAGTACCAAAACTCTTGGCCTAGTCTTCCTTTGTAGACAGTGATCTTCTCCCTGATAGGCACTTTATGGTCTGATGTTTGGATAAATATGCTAGTGAAATTTAGAAAAATTATCTCTTTCCAAGCGTGTTTTAAGCCTATTTATTATTTTGCTTATAAATAAGTCAAAGTCCTGCCCTCTCTTTTCATGGGACAATAATACTCAAAGTTAACATTGACAGCAGGAGGTTATTAGGAATCACAAGTTAAGGGGGCAATTAATATACATTAATAAAGGGCTTCTGCTCAAGATGGCAGAGTAGATGAATGCTGTACTCACCTACTCCCATGACCACTCCAGAATTACAACTAAACTACAGAGCAACTATCATGGAGAACCACTTGAAATCTAGCCAAACAGAAATCTTATAGCTAAATATATACAGAACAATCCACACCAAGACTGGTAGGAAGGGAGGAGAGGTGGGACTGACCAGTTCCATACATGGTGGTTAAAAATTGGGATCTATATCCTGTCCATGGAAGTCTCCCCTGAGAAGGGAGGGGTCCCAGCCCCACACCAGGCCCCCTAGCCCAGGGTTCCAGTGCTGGAAAGAGAAGCCCTCATAATTTCTGGCTGTGAAAACCAGTGAGGATTGTGGCTGAATGAGATAAAGGGCTTCTAGAGTCCCAGGTATTTTTCTTAAAGGACCAGTGGATGGGTTTACTCAGACTCCCCCACTCCGAGCTCCAGCACTAAGGCTAAAGGTCGAAAGGCACCAGGGACATATGAGGAGGAACTGAATTGTCTGACTTCAGGACAAGGGCTTGAGGGGTGACTTTATCTCAAACAAAAGTGCTGGAAGAAGTGATGGTTCCTTTGCTGAGCCCTCATCCTGCAGGCTCATGTGGGCTTTATATCTGAGTTTCCATCAATCTGCTAACACCATTGTCCCTGCCCTAGTGATTCCCTTACACCCACCACACCCAACTTGTGGACCCACCCAAGCCACTTCCAGTGGCTTTTCTATGCAAACAGTCTGTCTTGACTCATGTTTTGGACTTTCTGAAAATCTCTCAAAGGTTTACAAACTCCAAAAGCAGCATTTGGCCACAGTATGCCCCATACCTCCTGCTGAGTGGCCCGAGGCCTAGCACTAGTGGCAGCTGACCTTGGTTCAGAGTTTAGTCTCTCCCAGGTACCTGCAAGCTTAGCATAAGTAACAGCCATTAGCAGATTGCTTTGTAGCTAATGCGGGGTACCCTGAGTAGGATACAGATCATGGCTGACCTTGGCCTGCACCTCCAGGGAGGCTCCAGATCTAGCACACCTGATGGACAGCTTCAGACCATACCAGAGCATACACAACCATCTCCACCAGCAATACACTCAAAGGGGTAGACTCAGTGGGCAACAGAGCTTCACTGGAGGGAGTCCTGCCCTGTTGTGTAGACCCCTGAACAACAGCTCCTCTGCTGTAGTCTTGGCCATTTTTTTTGTAACTGGTCAGCCTAGGGGGTAAATCCTTCCAATTGAAATGCCAACAGCATTCAAGGCTCAACTATAGCAGGAGAGTGCACACAGACCACATGGGAGGTGGACATGAAGCACCAGGCTCTGGTGACTGGGGAGGCTTGTCACTGGTCCCTTCAGGACACTTAATACATAAGGCCACTCTACTAAACCCGGGAGATATAGCAGCTCTACCTAATACATAGATAAGAAAAAAACACAAGGAGGCTGTCAAATGAGAAGACAACAAAACAGATCTCAAATCAAAGAACAGAACAAAACTCCAGAAAAAGAACTAAACAAAATGGAGACAAGTAATCTATAGATGCAAAGTTCAAAACATTTGTTATAAAGATGCTCAATAAACTAGAGGAAGAATTGATTAACTGAGAACTTTATCAAGGAGACAGGAAACATAAAAATGGATATATAAAACATAAAAAAGAACCAGTCAGAAATAGGGAATATACTAATTGAAATAGAGAATACATTACAGGAAATCAACACTAGATTAGATAAAGTAGAGGATCAAATCATCAATTTGGAAGTCAAGGTAGCAAAAAACACCCAATCAGAACAACAACAAAAAATAAATATCCAAAAATAAAAGGAGAATTTAAGGGGCCCCTGGGACAACATCAAATGTACCAACATTTGCATCACAGGGGTGTCAGAAGGAAAAGAGAGAGAACAAGAAATTGAAAACCTATTTGAAAAATAATGACAGAAAACTTTCCTAATTTGGCTAAGGAAGTAGACATATAAGTCTGGGAAGCATAGAGAAACTCAAACAAGATGAACCCAAAGAGGCCCACACCAAAACACATCACAATTAAAATAGCAAAGGTTAAAGACAAAGAGAGAAACTTAAAAGGAGCCAAAGAAAAGCAGTTACCTACAAGGGAGCTTCCTTCCATAAGACTGTCAGTTGATTTGTCACTTTAAGGCCAGAAGGGATTGGCAAGAAATATTCAAAGTGATGAAAAGCAAGTACCTACAACCAAGATTGCTCTACCCAGCAAAGCTATCATTTAAACTTGAAGGACAGATAAAGAGTTTCTCAGACAAGCAGAAGCTAAAAGAGTTCGTCACCACCAAACTAGTATTATAAGAAATGTTAAAATGTGTGGTTTAGGATGAAGATGATGACAACAACAACGAATAAGAATAAGAATAAGAATAAGAATAAGAATAAGAATAAGAATAAGAATAAGAATAAAAGAAAGAATGAGAATGAGAATGAAAAGGAGAAGGAAAAGGAGATAAAAATATAAATAATAAAGACAGTAAATACATATCTATCAACAATTACTTTAATCCAAATGGATCAAATGTTCCAATCCAAAGACATTGAGTGGCTAAATGGATAATAAAACATGATCCTTACATGTGCTATCTATAAGAGACTCACTTCAGATTGGAAGACACACAGACTGAAAGTAAAGAGATGGAAAAAGATATTTCATGCCAATAAAAATTAAAAAAGAAAAGCTGGGGAAGCAATATTTATATCAGACTAAAAAGACTTAAAAAACAAAAGCTTTAACAAGGGACAAAGAAGGACCCAGCAATTCTACTTCTGGGTATTTATCCAAAGAAACCTAAACACTAAATCAGGAAGACATCCCCAATAAGGGGCCTGAAGGGGGCAGCTGACCACATTGATGTTTTTCTCTCTCTCTCTCTAAAAAAATAAATTAAAAATATACTAAAAAACAAACAAACAAAAAATCTCTAAATCAGGAAGACATATGCATTCATATGTTTATTGCAGCATTATTTACAGTTGCTAAGGTATGGGAGCAACCTAAGTGTCCATCAATAGATGAATAAATAGAAAAGTGGTGCATATATACAATGAAATGTGACTCAGTCATTAAAAAACAAAAGAAATCTTGCCATCTGCAACAACATGAATGGACCTAGAGGGTATTGTGCTGAGTGAAATAAGTCAGACAGAGAAAGAAAAATGCCATATGATTTCACTTATATGTGAAATCTAAAAAACCAAAAAAAGCAAGCAGAACAGAAACAGACTTATAGTTACAGAGAACATTTTGACAGTTGCCAGATGGGAGATAAGTTGGCAGGAAGGGGGTAAAATAGTTGAAAGGATTAAGAAATACAAATTGATGGTTACAGAATAGTCATGGGGTTATAAAGTATAGCATAAGGAATATAGAGAATATTGAAATAACTATGTATGGTGTCAAAAGGGTACTAGATTTATTAGGGTGATCACTTTGTAAGTTATATAAATGTCTAATCATTGGGTTGTACAGTTGAATGTAATATAATATTGTACATGAGCTATAATTGAAAAAATTTAGAAAAATGTTAGAAAATACATTAGTATAATATTTGCACATATTATCTCAATCTTATTATCACCTTATCACAAACTGATTTATTTGCTTCTAGTATTTTAATATTTCAAAGACTTTATTAGTCACCATCTGAATTTATATACATAAGAACATTGTCAGATTCACTCAATTTAACAAATATTGGTTAAGCACCAATGAAATTCCAGGCACTATTCTAGGCACTTGGGATACATCAATAAATAAAACAAAGATCTGTGCCTTATGGGACTCACAATCTAGTGCAGAAACTAACAATGTAGACCAAAAATAAACACAGAAGAAATTATTTGTATGTTATGTGGTGTTTTGTGCTATAGATAAAAAAATAGAATAGAATCAGTGTGATCATGTATATGGAGTAAAAGGAAGAGATCCCTGAGGAAGTGACATTTGATGTAAGACTTCAAGGCAGTGAGGAAGAGAGCTGCAGCAGCATGTATATCTGAATGAAGAGTGTTCCAGGCTAAGAAGATAGCCCACGCAAAGGCCCTGCAGTGTCTGATGTGCTCCATAGATAGGAAGCAGGCAGTGTACTTGCTGGGAGGGATCAAGGAACGAAATAGAGATTCTTTAAAACAATTTTTAAGTTCAGAAATACAGAAATGCTTAAATATTAAAAACGGTCTTTAAGATGCTAAGATAAATTTAAAACAAGTGCATTAATGAAAATATTTTAGCAAACTTAAAAGGGTTTTATCAGCTTTTTAAACATTTAATTCTAACTAAATATGCTTAAAAAATATTTAACACTTTAAAAGCCTAAATCAAGCTTTAGTAGCCTTTTTTTTTCTCTCTGTGAACCCTAACATATACAGTTGACCCTCCATATCTACAGTTTTGCACCATGGAGTCAACTAACTATGGATCAAAAATATTTTATTAAATTATGTTTTTTGCTGATACGTACTATGTAGTTAGGCCTACAATGATTGCATCTTACTGAACACATACAGACTTTTTAATTGTTGTTATTTCCTATTCAATACAAGAAACTCTTTACATAGTATTTGTATTGTATTGGGTATAAAAAATAATTTAGAGATGATTTAAAATTTACAGGAGGATGTGCATAAGTTATATGCAAATACTACGCCATGTTATATAAGGGACTTATGCATCCCTTGAATGGATGAAATTTTGGTATCCTTGAGGATCCTGGAACCAATCCCCAATGCATACCAAGGGATGACAATACATACCAGTCATATATATATATGTATATGTATATGTCTTGCATATGTATATGTCTTCTTGATCCATGTAAAATGTGGGTCACCCTACTAAGAACATGCAACTGTCTGAAGATACTGATTTCTTATATCGTGGCTGAGGTTATCTAATTATCTAATTTATTTGAACGTAGACTACTAAACTGAATTAATTCACTTCAGGAATTAAATTACCTAGTGTGCTGTCTGTGATGATTAGATAAACTCTATAATTACAAAATAGTCACTTTATGTTGGGTTCCTTCACCACAGTGTCAGCACCAAACATAGCAGAGTGAATTCTCTTGTTAATAAAAAAATTATAACTGTTGGAGCTGGAAGGATTCTTACAGATTTTTTAAAACTTCATTTTATAGGTGAAGAAACTGAGGTTCACAGAAATGACCATTAAATCAGTGCCATTAATTGTAACTCAAAATAATTTCTAGAATCTGAAATATTTTAATTAGTTGTCCAGTCAGTGTGGGAGAGAAGAATATGCCAGAGATGAAAAGTCTGGGGGTCACAACACATGGCTTAGGTCATTGCAAATGCTTTCACATTTTCACTGAAGAAAATGGAAGCCATTGCAGGCCTTGAGCAGGTTCGATACTATGCAGTTTATATTTTAAAGGCTTATTCTTGCTGCTGTGTTGAATGGACTGAGGGGCTTGAGGGTAAAAGCAGGAAGATCAGTTAGAGGGTTATTGCAGGAATCCAGGAGAGAGATGATAGCTCAGAGAGGTGATAACAGTACAGGTTGTGAGGAGAAAAATATATCTTAGATGTATTTTGAAGGTGGAGCCAACAGGACATTTTGGAAGATTGAATATGGAGTAGGAGAGAGAGGGGTCAAGGCTAATATCTGAGCTCAGATTGCCATAACAAAATACCTTTGACTGGGTGGTTTAAACAACTGAAATTAATTTTCTTACAGTTCTGGAGGCTGAAAGATTGAGATCAGGGTACCTGATTCTGGTTAGAGCTCTCTTTGGATTGGATTCTGATTGAGAGCTCTCTTTTGGACTTGCAGAGAGCTGCCTTCTTGCTGTGTCCTCATGTAATAGAGAGAGAGAACAAGGAAACTCTTTGGTGTCTCATCTTGAAAGGTCACAAATCACACCATGAAAGCCTCACCCTCATGATCTCATCTAACTCTAATCACCTCTCAAAGGCTCCATCTCTAAATAGCATCACATTAGGGGTTAAGGCTTAAATTTTGAGGAGAAACAATTCAGTCTATAGCAGGTAACACCAAGGTTTTTGTCTTGAAAACCAAGTAGGTAAAACTGTTATCTAATAAGACCAGGAAGGCTATGGGTGAACGTGGTTTGTGGGAGAAGATTAAGAGTGCATTTTTGGACATGTTGAACTTGAGATGTTCTTAAGACATCCATGTGGAAATTTCAATAGACAATTGTATGTATGAATCTGGAGGATGGAAGAAAGTTCTGGGATAAAGGTGTAAACTTGGGAGGTGGTGGTATATAGAGATGATATTTAAAACTATGAGACAAATGGAATGACTTAGAGACTGTATTAGTTTGCTATGGCTGCATAACAAAGTACCACAAATTGGGTGGCTTAAACAACAGAAATTTATTTTCTCACAGCTTTGGAGGCTGGAAGCTCAAGATCAAGGTATCTGCAGGCTGGTTCCTTTGACACCTGTAAGTGGGAATCTGTTCCATGCCTCTGTCCTAGATTCTGGTGTTTACTGACAATTGTTGGTGTTCCCTGGTTTGTAGATACTTCACTCTGATCTCTTTTTATGTTCACATGGTGAACTGTATCCATATCTCTTCTTTATATAAGGGCACCAGTCACATTGGATTAAGGCCCACTTATTCTAGTATGACCTCATCTTTAATTACTTCTACAGCAACCCTATTTTCAAATAAAGTCATATTCTGAGGTACTGGGGATTGGATCTTCAACATGAATTTTGGAGGGGCATAATTCAATTCATAATAGAGATTGAGCATAGGTTTTTTTTTTTTTTTTTTTAAAGCAGCTCAAGGACTAGGAGATTGAAAATAAGTGATCATTGAGGTAAGACAAAAAAAATAAATCTAAGATTTTATACTGGAACCAAGGCAAAACGTAGAGCTTACATTGACCTATTATGGTTAATTGGTCAATATCAGGTTATACCTGCCAGACTGTAAGCTCCATGAGTACCAGAATTAATATTTTATAGCTGTTTTATAACCATAGTAACTGTAATAAATACTGATGTAAACTTTACTGAGGAAATCAATAAATGAATGGATCTATCCCTATAACTTATAGTTTGCCCTATAGTATGCTTTATTACTGTGGGGTTCCTAGCATTATGTCTTAAAATTTTTTTAAAATATATTTTTATTAATTTTTTAGAGAGAGAGAAAGGGAGAGAGAGATAGAAACATCAATGTGAGAGCGAAACATTGATCGGCTGCCTCCTGCACGCCCCATACTGAGGATCAAGCCTGTAACCAGGACACATGGAACCTGGACCTCTCAGTCCATGGGATGATGCTCAATCCATTGTGCCACACCAGTCAGGCTCCTAGCTTCATTTCTGTCATGAGAGTGCAAGATCTTTGAGTACAGGGATTTTGCCCTCTGCTCCTCTGTATTGTTTACTGTGTCTAGCACATAGTAGACAAGCAATAGACAATTGTTAATTTATTTCTATTATGCAAATTTCTAATTGTTAATAAATTAGTTCACAATTTCTTTTAATCTTGTTGATACATGTATTATTTTTGTCACAAAAGACATCGTAATTTGGAAAAGAGGCTAAAAACATCAATTGTAATTCTAATACTACAAAACAAATTCCTTTAGAATTTTAATTTATTTTGCCAGTTAATTTTTTCATTCTTGCTTTTAAACATAGCTTTCTTTGTCTTTTTTCCTTCTGTGTATTTGCATGTGTCTTGTCACCTTTAATGGATTCTGAGAATATTAAGGCCAAGAACCATGTCTTTTATGCCTTTTTGTATTCTCTTTGTGGCATATAGTCCAGCAGCTCTCTCCCTCCTAGTCCCACTCCCAACTCACATACTTTGGATTTGCAATAATCAGTCAACAATGAATTAACAGCCTGATTCCTATGCTCACTTTAGAGAAGATTTCTGCTCTTATTTCTAACCCCCTTGGATATCCCCATCTCTATAATCCTCTTTTATGATTTTAGCAACAAATCAACACTTTGCTCAAATCAGATGAAATCCAAGATGACACCTTTAGGGCCTTGTTGATAAATAAACAGAGAAGCACTTTCCCCATTTATATCATGTATTGACTCTGTAATGTCTCAGAAACACTGGGGCTTTGGTCTTGTTTTTCAGCACCGTATTCAGGCGCTGTGCTTGAGAGTCAAGTGAGAAATGGAAGAGAGAATTAGGCAGCAAGCCTGAATCACTTCAACAACTAGCAACAAAAACTCCTTTCACATGAAGCAATTGGGGAGAATGAAAAGAGGTGGTTGGGATTAGGGAACAAATATTCTTCTCTTTAATGATGTCGGTTGTTTTATTTATCAGAATTTGCCCACTGAAAATATTGTGAAGTTTTTGTAACTATAATAAAAGACTACAAATTAATGACAATTTACTTCAAATTCTGGCAAAATGAGTAAAATATTATTGAATACAGTTGTATAACTAATTGAGCCACATTTGGACAGAATCCCCAATACAAAAATGTCTTTCATTTTGCTATATGAAGCATTCTCCAAATCCATAGCAACAAGATTTCACATATTTGCCCAACTTCTCATGCTAGAATTTAATTTAGTTCACTCTTGGCAGAGAGAGAATTATCTTCTTCCAAAAGCAGCTACAAGAGTTTTTAGGTGTTTTTCTTAGGAGATTTTTCGATGCCATCATTAAAACTAGGGAGTATTTGAATATTGGGATAGATTGTTAACAGTGATGTATACATGGAAACATTTTAATAAAAATTTATAAGAGATCATAATATAAAGTATTTCAGTAGAAGGGAGCAAAAAGATCATCAACCATTGAAAGGAATCAAGCCTCAGTGGCCTATTGAATACTATTCTTATTGACTATCAGGATGTATAATATACATGTAACTGGAGTTCCAGAGGAAAGAGAGTGAAAAAAACACAGAAAAATATTTAAAGAAATAATGGCCAAACTCTCCCCAAATTTGGTAAAAATATTCACCTACAGATGAAAGATACTTAGCAAACCCCAGGAAGGACACATATAAAGAAATTCACACCAGTGCACATCACAGTCAAACTACTAAAAGCCAAAGGTTCTCAAAAATCTTTGAAACCATAAAAATAGCCAGAGAAATGATTTTACATACAAGGGAACAATGATGAGAACCACACTTTTAAAGTGCTGATAGAAAAAAAAAAATATTTTCAACTCAGATTCTATATTCACTGAAAACATCCTTCACAAATGAGGGTGAAATAAAGACACTTTCAGATAAAGAAAAGCTGGCGGAATATGTTGCCAGCACACCTGTGCTACAAGAAATGCTCAAGGAAGCTCTTCAGGCAGAAGGGGAATAATACCAGGTGGAAATTCAGATCTACAGGGAAGAACAAAGAGTTTGGGAGACAGTAAATAGATGGGTAGGTATAAAGGATGATCTTCTGTTTTCTTCATATAATGTTTTTAATAGACAACTGACGGTTTAAAGCAGAAATAAAAATATTTTCTTGTGGTGTTTAGGAGGTAGATTTAAATAAAATGTGTGACAGCAGCAGTACAAAGGATGGGAATAAATAGGATTATACTCTTGAAAGGTTTTCACATTTCGTGGCGAGTGGTACAACAGCAATTCTAAATACACTATGATAAGTCACGAATGTATATTGTGATCCCTAAAGAAACAAATAAAACAATCAGTAGTACAAAGAAGTATAGCGAAAAAGACAAAAGAGAGCATAAACTAGAATACTAAAAATTAAATAAAAAAAAAGCAGCTTTGAAATCACCTATGGTGTTTTCTTTCTCTAACAACTCATACCCAATTATTTAGGGAATCCAACTGACTTTACCTTTGACTATATTCAGAATCTGACTGTTATTGCCATCTCCCTGCCAACATCTCCACTGGCCTCAGCCACCATCCTCTCTCAGCAAAAGCCACGTAACTGTGTCCTGGATTCTATCCTTGCTCCAGTGAGTCACCCTAACACAACAGCCAGACTGATTCCATTTAACACCAAAGTCCTTACCATGGCCTAAGAAGCACAACATGCTGTGGCCCCAGGCCTGTGTGTAACCCTGTGTCCTATATGTCTCCCCTTTGTTCCCTGCCCTCCAGCCACACAGCCTCCTTACAGGTCCCACAGCACACTAGACAGACTCTTATCTAAGGGCATTCGCACCCAGCTGTTCTGTCTAAATAGTTTCCCCAGGTGTTTACAGGTTAACTCCTTACCTCCTTTCACTTTTTTGTTCAAGTGTCAACCACTCAATGATACTTTCCTTGATCAGCCTATTAAAAAATCACAATAGGGTCTCAACTATCCTGATCCCATACCCTTCTCTATTGTTCTTCTTCTTTTTTCTTTTTTTTTTTGTAGTATCTAACAGCTTCTACAACACCATGTACTCTCTTTACTTATTACATATACTGTTCATCTTCTCGTAAGATAAAGTTCCACAAAGACATGCATCTTTGTCTGTTTGTTAATTATATTTGATGTGTATCAAACACAGTAGAGCACATGCTCAATATTTAATTGTTGATCAAATGAATGAATGAATAAGGAAGCAGAGCTGTCTGTCTTGGTCATTAAGAAGACATGTAGTATGTTCTGTAGATAGTATAGTGTTTGGGCATAGTCCAATAACACTTTCTAAAAGACAGGGCTCAATGCTACATGAGTTGTGTGTAAGCCCTATAGAGAGTGCTGCTTTTCCTATTCAACTTCCAATTTTAGTGAGAGATAAATCTAAAGATAAGATAGAGAATTAAACTGCTTTTATTACTGATAAGGCTGATATTATTGAACATGGCCCTGGACCGTGGGCACTGGGTACCAGCACTGAACCCCACAGACAGGGTCAGGCTGTCACAGACAGCGCTATACTGCACGTGTCTGGTTTCTAAGGAGAAAGGAAATGGTGCTGACCTAAGCATTCCTGGTTTATTCTTCTCAAAATTAGCACTTGAAAAATAATCTTTCCTTCCATGGGGAAGAACAAAATGGGGTTCCAGAGAAGCCAGGAGTGTTTTACTAATGGACATCCTCCAGCTGGAGGAACACAAAAGGAGTGAGGGGGAATTACTTCCTCATACCTGGACATGAACCGCAATAAATTGTCAGTGTGAGGAGGGTAATTGATTCCATGGTGTTGGACAAATGCACCTATTAAGAGGATGTTGAGAGGGCGGAGCCTAGGTCAGAGGCCTGAGAAAACATCAGTAGTGGATGAAAGTGTTATGGACTGAATTGATCCTCTCTCCCCTCCCTCCATTCATGTGTTGAAGCCTTAACCCCTAATATGTCTGTGGAGAGAGGGCCTTTAGGGAAGTAAGGTTAAAAGAGGTCATAAGGCTGGGACCCTAATGTGACAGGACTGGTGTCCTTGTAAGAAGAGGAAGAGACACCAGAGCTCTCTCTCCTCAAGGGCACAGAGGAGAGGCCATGTGAGGTCACAGACAGGAGGCCACCGTGTGCAAGCCAAGAAGAGCTCTCACCAGCAACAAACTTTCAGCACCTCGATCTTGAACATCTAGCCTCTAGGACTATGAGAAAATACGTTTCTGCTTTCTGTTGTCTGAGTCACCCAGACTGTGGTATTTTGCTGCGATAACCCAATCTAACACAGGAAGAAAACAACCTTGCTAGCGGAAGTGAGAGGAGATGACCTGGCAAGGATGTTGTCACAGAAATGTAGGGCAGAGAGTGTTTTCCTAAGAAGGAGCAGTCGAGTGTTAAATATGGCTGAGAGGTCCAGTAATATGAGGATTACATTGTCCACTAATAAAAGGACGTGAATGATGTTGCTGCCCAGTGGACTGATGGAAATAGATGTCAGGGTGGAAATGAGACGACAAACATTGAAAACTGTTTCAAGAAGTTGGATCTGAAGAACTTGGATAGGCTGGAGGGAAAGGAAGGATAACATTGGAGGAGACACAGAGGAAGGTGTTAATAGAGTGTGTCTATGGATAGTAAGTAACCAGATCAGCCCGATAAGTCAGGGAAACCTACTTAAGAGTTGACAGCCACATAGAATAGGGTCATATTGATTTTCTTGAAACCAAATGGAAAGAATTTTATTTGATGTAGAGGAAAATGGATGAACTGGGAAGCTTTCCGGTAGTTTAGTGCAACATACATTCATTAACCACTGATTGTCAGCTGGTAACTGCTGTGACTGATATATAAATGAATACATAAAGTATACAGATATGTATATTTTATGAAATTAGATAGTACCCCTAATTTTGTAACTTTGTTTCAAGTTGTTTTCTAATGATTATAGGAATATACTCAAATTCGCTTAAATAAGGAAGTACATATTGCACAGATTCATGTGCAGTCATAAAGGGGATGGACTCAGAAACATGAGAACAGTAAACAATACATGTAAACCAAATACTCGGGATTGGTTCCTTCAACCCCCTTTCATTGTACGTCTAGAAAAGAAATGAAAAAGCTAAAAACTTTATTCCATACTTTCTGGTGGCCAAAAAGCTAAAATTCTGCATGGGAAATAGGTTCTGCCACTTAGGTTACTTGCACAAGATTGGGAGGCAGATGCTAGCTATTGTTCAACAATGTGCTAGAAATGTGCAGATTTTATGCATGAGCTGTCCAGTGTCTGTTCTTCAGCTTTCTCTCTTTTGCTGAGCAAATAGCATAGGGGCAGAATTACTTATTTCTTCTGGCAAAGATCCAACTGTGGCCTCAGAGATAGTCACTTCCTAAGTTGGTTGGTTCTGAATCTTGTTGGAAGCTTAGCCTAAACCAGGAATAAGAAAAGTTCTTCTGTAAAGGACAGAGAGTAAATACTATTGGCTTTGTGAACCATACAATCTCTGTTGTAATTATTCAACTCTGCTGTAGCATGAAAATGCCACAGACAATGTATAAATAAATTGGCATGGCTGTGTCCCAAAATGAAAAACTTTATTTACAAAAACATGTGGCAGGAATAGATTTGGTCTGCTGGCCATAGTTTCCCACTCTTTGGCCTAACCTCTTCTCCTTCGAACTTTCTGATGATTTTGTAGCAACTAATTCACTTTGTTAATAACATTACTGCTAAAATCACAGGTAGAGTGGTTTCTGGTTCTTGCATTGAACTTTAACAAATACAGCTACAGGGCTACATGTCAATCAGGAAAGGTTGGATTGCACAGATAACAACAGCCCCCAAATCTCAGTGACTTAACACAGTAAAAGTTGATTTTTCATTCACAGTAAACGTCTAAAGCAGGTCCGAAGGGCACATTGTTCCATGTCTCCTGACTTGGGTCCTGGGCTGATACAGCACCTGCCTGCAAACTCTTGCTGGTCTCCATAACAGAGAGAAAAAAGAGAGCTCTTAAAACTTCTCAGAAATGCTCCTCTCACTTGTGCTTGTCTTTGGCTAAAACAAGTCATAGAGCTATGCCTGACCCATGGTAGCAGCCGAATGACGTTTTCCTTCTCTTCCTTCTTCTTCTCATCCTCCCTCAATGGCATTCAAATGATGATTACAAGATAAAATGTGTATGAAAACATTCTCTGTTAACTCTAAAGCACTTCATACATGTTATTAAGGAACACATTATAAAACCCAGAGAAGCTGACTGACTTGTTCAAGATCAAATGGGTCTCAAAGTAACACAGAACTCCAGACTTTCCTCCTTTACTCTATTTGTCCCTCCACAATATCTCAAATCCTTTTGAATGATTGCTTCGCCAGGCAAGATTTGAGTCTTTATCCTCTACGTAGAGTTGGAATATTTTTATTTAGCTGATTTTCATATTTTCTCCTCACTGTGCTTATTTTAGTTCCCAACAGAAAGGGTTAGTTATGACAACTCCAAGCTAAATCCTAAGGAATGTGTATTCGCCCTTCCCATAGCTTCTTTGGATTCCACACAGCAGAGAGGAGAAGTGGGACAGATTCCCCGGAGGCACTGGATCTGCTGTGAGGACCCTCCATGGAAGCTTGAAAGCTCTTCCAACTCGGAGCCAATCTAACCAGCTCTAGGGCCTGGGGACTTTGCCCAAAGGAGAATTCACACAGAACCTCTGCAGGGGAGCCCCAGTCCCTTTGATGCAGTCCACTCTCCAGAAGACAGTCTGAGGGTAGAACCCTTGGGAAGGGCTGGCTTTTCACCACTGAGACAACATTCCCAGCCCTAATACCACATCACCATGTTTTAGCCTTAGTGTTCAAGCAAGAGCTTAAATACAACGAAGCTACTCTCTTTATCTGGACCCCACCTTCTAAAATTTGTGACTGATTCCACGGCTAATGCCACCACACCCAAGGACATCTCATGATTAAATAACACCAGAAAGAGGAATGTGACATTAATTTCCACCCCATCCAAAATTCTTGGGCTTAGGAGGACAGGTAAAATCAATATTTGTCTAAAGGAAGTGAATGAAATTTGTGGGTGGTTCTATTAAGTTCAAGATCTGGTACAAAGGTGCTCAGGAGATGAATTGCAAATAAAAGAGCAGAAAAGAATTTCCTGAATGTCATTTTATAAGGCTTCATGCTAATAAGAACCAAATTCATCCTTTGATATTTTCAGGCTTGCTGAGTAAATAACTCATAAATTTCCCATAACAATTATATGCATGCTACTGTTGTGCCTCAGAGACTGACCTACATTGCAGATTGACATCACAGTCTGAAGAAGCTGTACCAGGGCACCATCATTTCAGCTAGCTCCTAGGCTTTGCACACGCCCCACATGTGAATGGCTGGGATAGGGATGGTGTCTGTTTCAGGAGACTAAACCGATATTCCATCTGAAATCTGCTTAAGTGGTATTATTTCTCTTGTTTCCTTTCTCTTTAAATTTATTTTATATCTTTTGTTTTCCTCCAACCAAGTGAAGAGAAAGACAATGTGTATAATATAATGTTCTTAAAATTCCTCACCTCTCTCAAAAAGTCTTGAAGGTGGGGAACAGAAACATCTCCATTTAATATTTTTAGCTCAAGGACTTTAAGTGTAAGGGAGTGGAAGGCAGATAATAAATAAGCAGGCCTTCCAGGGAAGTCCCAGCATGAGTTTCCACATTCACACATTCTTTTCCACCTACTGAAAATTTACCTTCAGAAATGTGATCACTCAGTG
This sequence comes from Tadarida brasiliensis, assembly GCA_030848825.1. Taxonomy (NCBI): domain Eukaryota; kingdom Metazoa; phylum Chordata; class Mammalia; order Chiroptera; family Molossidae; genus Tadarida; species Tadarida brasiliensis. The sequence goes on from CM061260.1 coordinate 71,670,287, forward strand.
CTGGCAGTAAGCCATAAATGGACCTACCGAAAGGGGGAAAGTGAGGATGCTAAAGGACAATCATAATAATGCTAGCTTCGGTGGCAACACGCAAAGTGTACCTGATTTTGTTTTTGGCAGGAAATTTTCCATATTCAAAAGAGCTGTCTGGTTTTAATTGTGACATTTCCTCAAGGTAGTATTTCGTGTGAAGCTCATCAAATGCTTTTTCATAGTTGAAATGCGATGGATTTGGTTACAGTGTTCAGTTCTATTTTCTAGACAGATAATAAAACACTGATATTAAACTATAATAAAGAATACAATAAAACTAAAACCACCATTTAATAGTCATGTGATCAAGTCCACGGAAAAAAATAATATCACAGATGGAAGGTCAAATTAATTTCAACCAAATGCTTCACTGCAAAGTAGAATTCTGAAATGAATAGGCCATAATATATTTTTAAAAGATGCTTATTTTTATTTTCAATTTCTCAGACACAGTGTCCTGTTTTCACGGTAGCCAAGCGGGCAATGTGAACTTTTGGAAAACATAACATGCTTTAGTCCTCTGCTGGGATACTTCCTGAGCATTAGGGCAAGGTTACATCTTCTTTGCTTATTTTCTAGAGTCTTTTGTTTCCATTAAAATTTTTGCCCATTCTATTTAAATTTTTTGGCCATTCTACTTGGAAAAAAATGATTTTCCTTATGTGAAGCTATAAGGAAAGAGATAGTTCCTTTGTCTTTTTACAACAGCTGACACAGGCCTTCAATTATGAATGTAGAGCTCTGTGCACAGGTGGGGAGGTAAGTAGGGTGGGTGATCCTGCAAGGTACTCCATGGATAGGAAAAGCCCAGCTGGGGGGTGATTCAGTTCTTCTAGTCTCTGTAGCTTCCACTGATGTCATTTTTGCACTGCTTCAAAGTAAGTCATGTTATCTTTTTCAGCCTCAAACCCTCGCGGGATCTAAATTTCACTTTTGAGGTCCTCATGGAGAGGACCTCAGATTCCAGCTTCCACACTCCTTTGTCTGTCTTCCCTCATCTCTGTGCATCTTGCCTATCTCTGCTCTTACTTTGGAACTAAATTTGTGGACAAAGTCCCTAGATTTAAAATTCCTTCAGCGTGGGTAGGCTTTTTAGAATTTAGTAATAAGTAGCATTAGCATGGACATCACAGTGTTCCTCCTTTCTCAGTAACTCTTCGGGTTTTATAATTGCTGTTTCACTTTACAGGTAATTAAAAATCAGTTTGAGAGAGGTTGAGTAACTGCATAAAAGTCAGTCATTTTGTAAGCAAACAAGACTGAGCTTAAACCCGTAGTATCTGACTGTGCATTCTGTGTTTTTCCCCTGACCAATCTACTAGTCTCTAATATCAATACAGAAATATAATTCATATATAAGTATGCAAAATGACCCATCTTCTCCTTTATTTAGCCTCCATTTTCCAAATATTCTTACCCTAAAACTTTATATACATTTTTCTGATGCTATTAGGTCCAGCCACAGACCTCATCACCTGCAATCCACTGTTTCTCAGGATCCACCAGTGCAGCTAACCTAAAAACTCCTCACTTTCCGGTTTAGACCAGTTTTAACCCTTGGCTGTGCACTAGAATAATCTTGGTAGCTTTAAAAAATATGGATGACTGACTCTGACCCGCATCAGTTAGAATCTCTGGGGCTGTGAAGTTTTTGGAAAGTTCCCTGGCAGTTCTGATAAGCAAGTGTGATAACCACAGTCCCAGGAAGAGATATCAATGTCCCATCGTCTAGAAGCCTAGAGGGGCTATTCTTTTCCCCCTCATCTACAAACCCTGAAGTCTCCCAACACTATTGTACTCACAGCACTTTTACCCTTGCATTTTTGAAACCCTGAACTTCCTCAAAAGACTACTACCTTATTTTTATTGATTTACTTTTCATTATTGTTTTCTCTTTCAATTGTAGTTGACGTACAATATTATATTAGTTTCAGGTGCACAGCAGAGTGGTTAGACAGTTATACAATTTAAATTCTTCACAAGTATATTTTTATTTCTGAGGACCAAGGAAATTTCTCAGGAGGTCCCATTGGGCCTCTCAAGCATGCACATGAAATCCCTTGAGGTCCAGTGCAGGCTCCGTTACAGGGTCAAGCTTCAATTCCGGCCTAGTGGAAACTCCTTCCCCAGGCTCTTAAACACCCACATTGGAGTAAGTCTCACTTCTCTCCTTCTTCCATGAATGTTTCCAAAGGACCTGAGGCCCAACTCCAGAAAGTATCAACTGTTAGTTAGAACGTATTTCACTTGTAATCTTTCCAGTCTCCTACTTACCCTGTCCTTTCTCCTTATTTCTTGGTCATTCAACGTGTAATGTTTTTCTGAGCATCTTCTATCTGCTAGGCTCTAGGTATACATTGATGATCCAAACCTACACGGCCTTTTTCCTTAAGGAGACAAAAATGACTATCCAATTCAGTTTATGCTCTAGCTTTAGTTATCACAGCTATATTTCTTGTTCTTTTTGGGGGGCTAGAATTATCCTGTATGAAAATATGCAATAAGTGAAGAATTCCATACTTTTTTTCTCCCTATAATCCAAATGTGATTTTTCCTGGACACATTTCTAGAGAAATGGTTCTGTTATTAGGAAATATCTTTCCTGCAGCTACCAGCCTGGGTTCCAGCAAATGAAATAATTATTAAAAAATATATTTTTGGCAACCTACCAACAAAACAATTAGACATAGCAAAAACTTCAACATTGTTTAATGCAGTGAACATAAATCCATATGGTTAATGGCTAGTGTATCTCCAGGGGAGCACTGTTAGAGTTTTAGGTGTGTCTCTTTATTCCTCATTGAACAGGACCATCTGCATTGCAGGATGCTTAGCAATGCTGGCCTTGCTCAACAAATGCTTGCAATATTTTCTAATCATTGTGAAAACAAAAACTTCCTCTCATGATTCTAAATATCCTAAGGAAGAAAGAGCCACCCTAAATTGAGAATTACTCAATTAATCTATTAAATACTATAAATGAAAATTTATTAAAGAGAATGGCCATCCCGCAGAAGAGGTTTGGCAAAGAGGTAGATACAACTGTCACACTGACCTAAATATTGTAACTGTGTTTAAAAGACAGGTCTCTCATACCATGTTCGTTGCAGCATTATTCACAATAGTCAAGAGGTAGAAGCAACTCAAATGTCCATCCATGGATAAATGAATAAACAAAATGGGTAAGTAAATACAATGTAATATTACTTAGCCTTAAAAAGGAAAGAAATTCTAACACATACCACATGATGAAACTTGAGGACATTATGCTAAGTAAGCCAGTCACAAAAAGAAAATATTATATAATTCCACTTCCATGGGGTATCTGAAGTAAAATTTATAGAAACAGAAAGTAAAGTGATGATTACCAAGGGTGGGGTGGGGTGGGGAACAGAGTTGTTTTTTAATGGGTATAGAGTGTCAGATTTGCAAAATGAAAAACTTATGGTAATATATTCCACAACACGGTAAATATACTTACCATTGCTGAACTGCACATTTATAGATGGTTAAGATGATATTTAAAAAAATAAGGAAAAAGAAAAAAAGAGAGTATCAGGCAAAGCTATACACATTCTCATGATCACTCTCTAAATAAGCCTGAGTATGTATCTGTTATGTATGTAATATGTGTAATGCATGTTTTATATTTTATTTTATTGCAATTATAATACATACAGTTATTGTATAAAATAGCTGGGGCTGATTGTATTTAAAAGTAAAACCTCACCTTGCCAGTGTGTCTCAGTGGTTGAGCATCGACCCATGCACCAAGAGGTTGCCAGGTCGATTCCCGGTCAGGGCACATGCCCAGGTTGTGGGCCCAATCCCCAGTGGGGGGCATGCATGAGGCGGCCATTCGATGTTCTCTTTCATTAATGTTTCTATCTCTCTCTCCCTCTCCCTTCCTCTCTCTCTAAAAATCAATAAAGGAAAAACAAAAAGTAAAACCTCACTTTGTATGTATTTCTGTCTTCCTCCTCCCTCTCACTTGTACCTCAGGGACTTTTTCAACCCTCTAAATTTCATAAAAGTAGAAACAAAGATTCCAAGTAACTACAAACTCAAGTGCTTGTAAATATGCCTGCAGGGCTTTATACAGATGTCACATAAGGTCCATTCCAGACATTATGTAAGATCTGGGCCTAGGGAAAGGTGGGCCTGGGATATGGTTAATGTTTACTGCCATGGGAAAGCAAGAACGGATTGAGGAGAGGAATGATCAAATTGGGTTTTATCTCAAGAATGCAAGTTGGATTCAACATTTAAAAGTCAACAAAAAATAAATATATAAATAAAAGTCAATCAATATATTTACCTATTATCCAAATAAAAAAGAGAAAACATGATCATTCAACAGATGCAGAAAAAGCAATTAACAAAATTCACCATCTATTCATGATAAGGACTCTCAGTGATCTAGGTACAAAGGAGAACTTTCTCAACTCAGTAAAGGGTTTCTTGAAAATTTTATAGCTAACATCACCTTTAATGTTGAAAGACAATGCTTTTCCCCTAGATTGGGAATAAATATAGTTTGTTCACTTTTATTTGTTCTATTCAACATTTTACTGCAGGTCATAACCATTTCAATCAGTCAACAAGAAGAATAAAAAATCCACACAGATCATAAAGAAAGAAGGAAACCTATCCTATTCACATAATATATCATCATCTACTTAGAAAATCCTAAGAAACAATTAAGGTACTAGAATTAATAGATGAGTTATTAGTGAAGAATAATCAGAAAACGACAAACAAATACAATTATATTACCATTAAAATTATGACATTCTAGAAGATAAAATTGATAATACATAATGAAAAAATTTTATGATCTATATACTGGAAGATAAAAAATATTTCTGAGAGAACTAAATGAAGATCTAATTAAATGGAGAAAATACTATGCACAGATATCAAAAGACAACATTTTAAAGATGACAATTCTCCCCAATTATTTTGTAGATTCAATACAATCTCGGTCAAAATTCTAGCAGGCTTTTTTTTTTTTTTAAACAATAAGAAATAACAAGCTATTCAGAAAATGTATGTGGAAATGTGAAATACATAGAATAGACAAAATAATTTTAAAGAAAAAGAATAGTGTTGGCCAACTTAACATATTATTTCAAAATTTATTATGAGTCTTTGGCAAAAAGTATATAGTATTAGCAGATAGATGAATAAATCAATGAAGTAGTATAGAGTCCAGAAATATACACATACAAAGTGCAAAATAATTTTTATAATTATAAAGGGCCAAACAAAACAGAAGACATAATGTATGATTTCATTTGTATAAAATTATAGGAAATTCAATTTAATCACTAGTGATAAAAATCATATCAGTAATTTCTGGGACTAAATGTGGGAGGGAGGATGGATTACAAAGGGTCATGAAGAAACTTTTGGGGGTGATAGAAATCTTCATTATTTGAATTATGGTGATGGTTTATGGTATGTACGTATGTCAAAACATCAAATTGTGTATTTTAAATATGTATTGTGCTATATATAAATTCTATTTTAATAAAATCATATATATGTTATAATGGCAAAAACAGCAATACTATTTTGTTAATTAGTTCAGTATATAATTATTAGACAAAATCTGACATCTATTCCTGATATAAATATATAAGGATAAATAGAAAAACTCCCGATTATGGTAATTATTGTAACAGACACTATATTTATGTTTATCAGATATTTGCTTCTTGGGCCCAAAGAAAGACAGTATCTCTCAGGTGTTTGCTGGATGGAGCCATATGATTAGATTAGTCTCAGCCAATGGAATAGGCACAGAAGTGATGTGTGGTATTTTTAGTCCTGGAACAAAATATTTCCCTATGAGATCTTCCATTTCCGAACTTCCTTCAACTCCTGAACAAACACAAAAGATCCAGTAGTTGACTCCAAGGCAAAGGTACAAGATGAATGGAGCCTGGGTCTCTGAATCCCTCTGTGGAAAGCCTGTCTCCATCCTGGGACAGACTATAATGCGAATGAGAAGTAAACTTTTATCTTGTTAATTCACTAAGCATTTTGGATTTCTTGTTACAGAAGTTAGCCTTCCCTGATAGATACAGATATCAAAAAGTCAAAAATACATAGAAACATATTTAGCATGAAATATAGAGTATTATTTTTAGAATAGTTTATGGTATTATGAGTAATATGCAGGAAAGGCTAAAATAAATGGAAGCATACACTGTGTTGACAGGACAACTCATATTGCTAAGGTGTAAATTTTCATAAGTTAATCTATAAATTTTATTAAAAGTAAAGTTCATTTAGAAAAGTAAGTTTGTGCCAATATTTAGGGAAGCTTTGAAAAAAAATAGGTACAGATTGATAGGAATCAGTTCTATCAGGTATTGAAACTGATAAAGCTATATGGAAATAATATAAGAAAAGAAATACATATCCAGAGAAATCAATGAACATAAGACTGTAAAGTCCATACTAAAACTTAACAAGCTACAATAATTGAAATAATCTAATATTAGAAACAAAATTATATCCAATAATATCAATGGATATAAGGTTCATAAAAAGGATTTTCTTTTAATGATAAATATAGTTGATTAAATGAATGGTGGGGAAGTGGGCCAATAGAATTGTAACAGCTAGATAATTATTTGGAAAAAATAAATCTGACACTCTAACCACTGAGCCAAACCGGCCAGGGTGCAAATATATATTTTAGGAGGGCTTGCAGAAAAAGCATAAAACCCCAGTCATAATGAAAAATATTCAAAAATTTGATTGCTTAAGTATTAAAAACGTCTGTATTTTATAAATAACAAAGTTAAAAGACCAATAAAATTGTAAAAAATAGTTGTAAAAATATTTTTCAAAATGAAATTTATTATATACAAGTAGATCATACATATTAAAGCAAAGAAAATGGTCAAAGATATGAATAGCCAATTAACAGAAAATAAAAAGAAATGGCTGATAAAATACAAAATATGCCAATCTTACTCATAATTTAGTAAGTGAAAATCAAAACAAAAGACACTTTTTCTGTCAGATTGGTAGAAGATAAACATGCATATAGAATGAAGATTTATTAAAGTAAATTTATTCATAAATGACATAGAATTTTAATATGTGAAACAGGATTATAATGATTTTGTTATTCTATGAGTGCAAAATGTTATTTTAATGTGTATTCTTTAATGATGACAATTATTAGTTTTTATATAAAGTATAAAAGTATAAATAAAAGAAAGTTTTTATATAAAGCATAATAAAACAAAATGGCCCATAAGGCCAGCTAATGACTGTCATTAAAAAATAAATAAATAAATTTTAAATTAGTGCATTCATTATTGAAAGAATATTCAAAGAATATTTATAAAGTACAGAATGAAATACAAAAAAATATTTTCCTCTCTTCACTCAGACTTGATTTCTCTAAATACAATTACAGTTAATATCTTCTGAAATCCTCAGAAACAATATTAGTGGAAGAGAAATATACACTCCGTTGCACTTTGATTTTTTTATCTCTGCTATTGGCTTATGAATATATATGTTTTATGTTTTTAGTGGTTACTCTGGTGTTTACTAGATAGCTTTCATGTATCACAGTCTACACCAAATAATATTAGACCACGTTAAGTATATTTCTCCCATCATGTCCTTTTCATTCTTCTCATACATTTTACTTATTTATATGTTCTGGAATTTATTATCTTTGCTTAAATAATCAGTTATCTTTCAAAAAAATTAAAAATGAGAAAAATGTTCATCCATTTACCAACTGGAAGACATCTAAGTGCTTCCAATTTTTAGCAGTTATGAATAAAGATGCTAAAACATACAAACAGGTTTTTATGCGAATCTGAGTTTCATTATTTTGGGGTAAATAAGTAGGAGTGGGATTTGCTGGGTCATAAATATTTAGATATGTAACAAACTGACAAGCTGTTTTCCAAAGTGGCCATGCCATTATACATTCTCACCAGCAAGGTGTGAGAGTTCTAGTTGTTTTCCATCATCAGCAGCACTTGATATTATCAGAATTTTTAAACCATTTAAATAGGTGTGTAATGGTACCTCGTTGTGGTTTTAACATGTAATCCTTGGTAACTAATGATGTTGAGCATTTTGTCATAGACATTGTGGTGAAATTATTGAAACCTCTAACCCATTTTATAAATGGGGTTGTTTTCAAGTTTTCAGAGTTATTTATATATTCTGGGTCAAATCCTTTGTTGGATATGTAATTGGCAAACATTTTCTCCCAGTGTGTGGCTTGCTTTTCATTATCTTACCAGGGCAAATTTTATATTTTGATAAGGTCAATTTAGAAATGTTTTTCTTTTAAAGATTGTGCTTTTGGTGTACCCATAGTCTATGACCCACAGTCACAGAGTTTTTCTCTTGTACTTTCTTCTATAAATATTATAGTTTGGGCTTATACATTTAGGTGTGTATATTGAGTTAACTTTTATGTAAGTTGTGAAGTATGTAGGGAGTTCATTTTTTTTTTGCATTTGTCTATTTAATTGGTCTATAAGTATTTGTATAATAAACTATCATTTCTGCATCAAATTGGCTTTGCACTTCTGTCAAAATCAGTTGACCCTGTGTTTATGGGTCCACTTCTGCGCTCTGTTCTGTGGCGTTGGCCGACGTGTCTGTCCTTTCACCAGCACTGCACTTTGCACGGTGCCTTTCCCACGGTGGCTTCTTCAGGAAGTCACACAGCCTTCATCCTCTTTTCTTTCAAAAGAAGTTTGGTTTTTCTAGTTCTTTTGCCTTTCTATGTATTTATTTATTAATATATATTTTTTCTTTTATCAAATTTATTGGAGTGACATTGGTCAACAAAATTATACAAGTTTTAGAAGCACAATTCTACAGAACATCCTCTATACATCTATTGTGTGTCCGCCATCCGAGTCAAGTCTCCGGCCATCACCATGTATCCCCCTATACCTTCCTCCACCTCCTTCCACCGCTCATGCCCTCAGCAAGCACCATACTGTTGTTCACATCTATGAGTTATTTCTCTCTTTATCCTGTTGCTCAATCCCTCCAACACCCCCCCCCACCCCTGACAGCTGACAGCTTGCTCTCTATCTATGAGTCTGTCACTATTTTGCTCATTAGTTCATTTTATTCATTAGATTCTAGATACGAGTGAAATCACATGGTACTTGTCTTTCTCTGACTGGTTTATTTCACTTAGCATAATGTTCTCCAGGTCCATCTATGTTGTCACAAAGGGTAAAATTTATAGCCAAGATTTGGAAGCAGCCCAAGTGTCCATCAGTAAATGAGTGTGTGTGTGTGTGTGGGGGGAAGCTGTGGTACATTTACACAATGGCTGTAAAAGGAAGGAAGTCTTATCCTTTGCCTTTTCATTTAAATTTTGTAATCAGCTTGTCAATATTGGCAAAATAATGCTCCTGGAAATTTGACTGGGTTTATAATGAATGTATTGATTAGTTTGGAGAAAATGGACATCCGAATGATACTGACTTCTCCAACTCACAAACATGAGTTATCCCTCTATTATTTCACTCTTTGATTCTTTCTTCAGTGTTTTGTAGTTTTGAGGATACTGATCCTGGACATATTTAACTTTGTATTTTGTGTTCTTGCTAAATACACTTATGGTGCTAGGTACTTTTTGGTCAATTTCTTGATGTTATTTTATGTATATAATCATATCTAAATAGAGTTTTATTTCCTCCTCTATAATCTGTATCCCTTTTGTTTCTTTTTATAGTATTATTGCAATACAATATGATGCTGAATAGGTGTGGTGAGAGTGGACATCCTTGCCTTGTTCCTGATCTTAGGAGGAAGATATTCAGAATCACCAATGAGTGTCAGGTCAGCCATAGTTTTTTATGTATCTATGTATGAATGTACATATGTATCTTGGTAGGTGACTGTACTAGTCAAGGTAGTCCAGAGAAACAGAACCAATAGGGTATATAAATGTACATAGAAAGATTTATCATGAGGAATTGACTCATGTGATTATGGAGACTAAGAAGTCCTGTGATACTGTTTGCAAGATGGGGATCCTAGAAAGATGGTGACGTAAATCCAGTCCCAATCTGAAGACCTGAGAACCAAGAGAGCTGATGGTATGAATCACAGTTCAAGAGTCAGAAGAGACTGATGTCCCAGTTCAAGCAGTCAGGCAGGAAGCAAAAGGGTAAATTCCTCCTTCCTCCACCTTTCTGTCTTATTTAGGCCCTCAACAGATTGGGTGATGCCCAGTATATTGAGAGGAGAGAAATACACTTTACTGAGTCCACCAATTCAAATGCTAATCTCATCTAGAAAAACATTCATAAACATACCCAGATATAATGTTTAATCTGGACAGCACTTGGCCCAGTCAATATGACACATAAAATTAACCATTACAAAGATCTTTTCCAAACTAAAGAATTTCTCTTTTACTCTTCATTTGCTGAGATCATAAATGCATGTTAAAAAATTTTAAAGGCTTTTCTGCATCTATTGAGATGATTATATGTTTCTTAATCTTTAGAATGTTGATATGATAAATTACATTGATTAATTTTCAAATATTGGCCCAGCCTTGCATTTTGAGACAAACAACACTTGTTTATGATGCATTATCTTCTTTATATGCTGCTGAATTCAATTTGATATTGTCTTCTTTAGAATTTTTTAAATCTATGTTTGTGAAGGATATTGGTCTGTTGTTTTAGTGTTTTTGTCTGGTTTTTGTGTTAGGGTAATTCTGGCCTCAAAAAATGATTTGGGAAAAGTTCTTTTTATTTATTTTCTGGAAGGGATTGTATCAAATTGGCTTTACTTCTCTTAAATATGAAAAAATTCCTGTACTATATTATTTGGAGTAGATCTGCTAACAACAAATTCTCTTATTTTTTTTGGTTTGGTAATATCTTTCTTTCACCTTCATGTCTAATGAATATTTTCATTGACTATAGAATTTCTGGTTGACAATTCTCTGTCAGCATCTGAAAGATTTGTTTTACTGTTTCCTGACTTTCTATTTGTTTTACTATTTTTTGGTAAACAAACAAACAGCAACAAAAAAACTGCCATCACTTGTATTGTTGCTCCCTTTACGTAGTTTATCATTTTTCTCTCATTGCTTTGAAGATTTTTTCTTTATCTTTGGTATTCACCAGTTTGATCATGATATGTCTAGACATGATTCTCTTTGATTTTATCTTGGATCTGGTTTGCTAAGCTTCTTGAATCTGTCAATCTTTTTCTCCCACTAATTTTGGGATATTTTAACCAATATTACTTAAAGTTCTGTTTTCTTCACCATTTGCTTTCTCTCTCCTTATAAAACTCCAGTGACAAAAATGTTAGAACTTTTGATATTGTCCAACAGTTACCTAAAGATCTGTTATATTTTAAAAAATATATAGTACCCTCTATTTCTTACATTAGATAATATCTGTTGGTCTATCTCCAAGTTCTCAGATTCTCCTCTTTTTAAAAAATTTTTTTTTTCCTTTGTTGATTTTAGAGAGATAGGAAGGGAGAGGGAGAGAGAGATAGAAACATCAATGAGAGAGAACATCGATTGGCCGCTCCCTGCATGCCCCCCATTGGGGATTTGGCCCATAACCTGGGCATGTGCCCTGACCGGGAATTGAACCAGTGACCTCTTGATGCATGGGTTGATGCTCCACCAGTGAGCCACACTGGCTGGGCCAGATTCTCCTCTTTTAACTCATTCTATTATACTCATATGTAAATTTAAACATTTTTACATATTTATTTTTTTAGTTCTAAAGTTTTTATTTTTTATTAGTTTTTAATTCTCTGCTAAAAACTTTTATCTTTCCACTTATTTCAAGTGTGTTTACTTTTAACTAATGGAGCAATAGTCATATTATTTGCTATAGTCATTCTGTGCTATTCTAACATTTGAGTGCATTGTGGTTGGTACATATTGGTTGTTTTTTCCCCTTGATAATTCATCATATTTTCCTGAATTTTTGAATGTTGAGTACTTTTGGATTATATACTGCACACTTTGAACTTTATGTTTGTGATTCTGGGTTCTGTTAAAATCCTATTGACAATATTGTTGTTTTAATGGGCATTTAAGCTATTTAGAATCAGATCGTAATTTTTTCTCACCTTTTTCAGTAGTGGTTTCAGTTATTGGTTTAGATTCCAAACCTTTGCTGCATTGCTTCAGGTCTATGCCACTCATATGACACTCAGGGACTAGTCTGGAACTACAATAGGGTTTTATATTGTAATTCAAGTCTCAAAACATTTTTTGTGCTACTTTGGGTCTTTCACATGCACACGCATCTAAGAGATGAGCTCAGGACTTTTATTGATTCATACATAGAATTAGGAAATTCCCTTCTTCAGCTCTCTTTTCTATTGGGTCCCCTTACATTTTCTGTCTTATAGAGGATCTGAGGCCTATTCACTGGACTAAAAGATTAGATTTTCTTGGAGTCTTAAGTACCCATGCCAGAACTACATTTCTATGATAGGGGTCCACTGTTAAGTCTACATCTTAAGGAAGAAAAAACAAAACTGAGAAAATGACAGTAATATGAGTTCCTTCCTCTAGTTTTTAACTTGCCTCCCTAAATAATTTTTTTACACTATTCGGCATGCTCAGTAGTTACTTCTATATTTTGTTCATATGGAGAGTTAGACTATAATGGGCTTATACATTTTGGCTGGCAATAGAATAATTTTTAATAGTTATGTTATAATTTACTTTATGAATATTCTAAAATTTAGAACTGTTTTTCTACTTGGGAACATTCAAGTTTCTTTTATTTGAGGGGAAGTTCTATAAACACCACAGAGAATATTATTGAAAATAAACATTTCTCTATATCTCTGATTATTATTATAATTTTTTTTAGAGAGGGAAGAAGAGAGAGGGAGAGAAACCTTGATCAGGTGTCTTCCATATGCACTCTGGGGACCAAACCCACAACCTGGGCATGTGCCCTGTTGGGGAAATGAACCAGTGACCTTTTGGTGCATGGAATGACACTCAACCAGCTGAGTCACATTGGCCAGGGCTACATCTCTGATTATTTAAGAATAAGTTTCTCTAAATTAATTCACAAAGTCAAAGCATATAAACATTTTTACTGCTAAGGCATTTTGACTTCATCTTGTAAGTTATGGGACATGTGCTGTAGTGACATTGTCACTTTTGTGCTTTAGACACAAAACTTTGGTGTGGGAAGGAGATGAAGGTGGAAGAATCATTCAAGGGTCAATTCCAATGTTCTACGTTAAAAACTCTAAGTGCATAAACTAAGGCAGTGGCTATAGAGATAAAGAGGAGACGGCTTCAGAAGTTATTTTTGAATCAGAAACTTGGTGACAGAGAAAACAGGAGTCCAGTATAAGTCAAGAGTGACCTGGGCTTTGAGTGACTCAGTGAGCTAGGGAATGGGAAGCTGGAAGGAGAATGAGAAGTACTCACTTGAAAAGTTTGTGAGGGAAGTGGTGCTGCCATGGGAAATTCGGGTTTCAGTAGGAGTGAGGAGATAAATGAAATATTCCATGGAAAAATTTAAGGAAATGAGAACCTTTTTTTTTTTTTTCGAGTTCCAGGGCATGGAGGCAACGAATAAGGTAAATGTCATCAAGGAGAAAACTAAAGACAAAGAGGAGGTCCAAACCAAATGAAAACGAGGATATGGGAGGAAGTGAGTGACTAGAATAGAAGTTTGGAGATAGGAATAAAATTAAAGCCAAAAAAATTTCCACTGCTCAGTGGACCTGTGGTCGGAGGCACTTCCTGTGTTCTTTGGGTGACTGTGAAAACCTTAGTGTCTTAGCAGGAACTCTGCCTCTGCTTTGAGGTGAGCTCACTGGCACTTTACTTTGCTTCTTTGAAAAGTCTATCTTTGTTAACCAACCAGTAACTACTTCTGGTACCCTAATGCCTCCCCCAAATTCTGAAACCTTCATTCCCGTCCATATGCTGAAATTCTGCGGCTTATCAACTCTTTGTTGGCACTCAGAGAACTTAGACACCCCATCTGGCTGGTTGTGTGACTTCAGCACATTGCTCAACCTCACTCAGGTGAAGTTTCCTCAGCTAGGAAATTAAGAGGATGGATGAGATGATCTCAAATGTTCATTGTGGCTCATCATTTAATTATATCCTTAGCATAATTGTTTTTGTAAATTTGTTTTGATACATTTGGAGAATATAAATAACACAAGCTGGCTGGTGAATTACTCATCCAGTCCTTGATCATGAAACGATTGCATATGCATTCCTACCAGATGAGGGAAGAGCTTACAGACTAAACTATGACTATTAGACAAGAACTCTGATGGGCAAATTGTGGGTTAGGAGTTGTGGATGGGGAGGTGGAAGCTGGGAAGGTGGACTGATATTTAGGTGTGGCTCTACAGGATTTAGAATATTAAGATGTTTTTAGATCTCTTGAGTGTCCTTCCAGTATCTTAGTTGCTTGGGCCCCTTTCTTGGGACTTTGTAAATGTTCTTATGACTCAGCAACTAAAATGTGGTGCCTGGAGTGCCTTGCTCCTGTGCAGTGGCCGACACTGACATCCTTATGTCTGGGCTGTGTAGGTGATTACATATTTTGATTTTAACTCTGCTTGTAGTTAGAAATGTTTTGTTTTAACTTTTTAAAATGGGTTAGCAACATTAAAACATTAGGATATTTCAGATAAAATTAGTATTTTTCTATTTTTCTTGATACATCAGACGATCTGATAAGACTGGGTCTGTATTCTGACATGATAGCAATTTTCTGGAGCTGCATACTTACTGCTGACTCTAGGTCAATAGAACATCTCCCATCCCTCATCCCCAGGAAAAACAGATAGGCTTTATTCATTTGTATAATCTACCTTGCTTCTAAGACGAGGTGACCGCATTTCTGGGTTTGCTTGCAACAGTCCCTGTTGATCTATAATTCATTAATATTCTACCCTTTGCTGCCAAAAATTTCCTGGTGTGGACGAACAATTATATGGTTATGCTCTCCAGAGGGACCTGAATCTGTGTTCTTTGATATAAGGAGAGGATGCAATTAACTACCAAGAATTTTTATGCTTAAATAATCTTACTTTTTATTTTAGATATAGTAATTTATATACAGATTTTCTTACGCACCTACCACTTAAAGGCACTTTCCTGGAAACTTGGGATAGAGTAAGATCAAGAAGAGACATGGTTTGAACACAATTGAAGAAGATAGACAATACATGAAGTTCTGACCATGAGAACATGGCAGGTTCAAAGAATGAAAGAAAAAATCTCTGTGTCCCTCTAGAATAGGCTGGTCTAGAAGGAAGAAATGAGAATGAGGAATGAGACTGGAGATACAAATGGGACTTGCAAGCCACGTTAAAGAATTGACCATTTATTATAATGGCAGTGGACAAAGATTTTGTCAGGGGAATGATAGACTATATCTATATGCAGAAAGATCATTCTAAATCAAGTGTATAGAAGGGGTGGGAAGCTTAGAAGGCAGTTTCAGTAACTGAAGGAGGTAAATGGTGGTATGGCCTAGAATAGAGACAGATGGAGGGAAATCCAACACGTATTTAGGGGATAAACTGGCAATATGTAGTGGTTAACTGAGTATTGTAGGTAAAGTGTGGGGAGGAATAAAGGACGGCTATGCGATTTCTAGCTTAAAAAAATAAACTGGATGGAGCTGTTTTCCATTGACATAGGGAAGATTTTAGGCAAATATACAATAGACTTGGAAGGGACAATGATGAGTCAGTTTTAGACAAGCTAAGTGTAGAGTGCTATGAGATACCAAAGTGAAGAAGTTCAGTAGATGGTAGTGTGTAGTATATGAGATTGAATTGTAGGACAGGAGGATGGGCTGGGACTATAGATTAGGAGTCATCTATGGATGAAAACAATCTTGATACAATGTATAGACAGGAATAATCATGATACAATGTGACAAGGGTTATAACAAGAGTACATGAAGTATTAGCAGAACATTAATTGACTAGACAAGTACGTGTTATTTACTATATATAAAACACAAAGGAAATATTTTCAAGAAAAATTGGTATGAAAGAATTAGATTGGACAATCAGTGGAGGAGGTTGTGAGGTTGAGAAGTTTTTGTTTGTTTGTTTTTTAGACAAAGGGCACATTGAGCATGTTTAAAATGTGGATGGAAAGGAACCAGTAGAAAGTGAGAGGCTGAAGATCCTGATGAAAATGCAGAAAGAACAGGATAAAAGGGGGCTGAGAATAGTTGAGAAAATAAAATTAGCAACTCCAGATATTGAGTTAAAATTCTTTTCTTGATCCACAGGGAGTATCTCCTATTAATTATGAACTACGTGATTAGCTTTTCAAGTAATACGATACCAGATGCAAACAATCTGTAGTGCATTTAAAATCCATTTACAGACAACCCTTTCCCCTATCAAAGAGACATTTCTTCATCTGAGGTTGTCTTCTGGGTCATCAAATAGATGACATCTTCAATGCTTTATAAAATTAATGTTCACTAGGTATATCAATGGGTCCATTAATAGCTATCCCCCTCCCCTTTTCTTTACCTCCTAAATCCTTAGTTTTTATTTTTTT
The DNA here is from genome assembly GCA_030848825.1 of Tadarida brasiliensis. NCBI lineage: Eukaryota > Metazoa > Chordata > Mammalia > Chiroptera > Molossidae > Tadarida > Tadarida brasiliensis. Next base: position 71,686,908 of record CM061260.1, read on the forward strand.
TTCTTTATTGATTTTTAGAGAGAGAGGAAGGGAGAGGGAGAGAGCAATAGAAACATCGATGAGAGAAAACATCAATTGGATGCCTCCTGCATGCCTCCCACTGGGAATTGGGCCCACAACTTGAGCATGTGCCCTGACCAGGAACTGAACCAGTAACCTCTTGGTGCATGGGTTGATGCTCAACCACTGAACCACACCTGCTGGGCTACCTTCTGGATTCTTGAAAGGTAAAACCCAAGTATTGTCAGGACAATCTCTCTAATGTTTATATTACCTGCCCTTACCAACAGCTTCTGAATATTTAAATTAATCTGGCATCATTATGATTGGGTGATCTATCCACACACACTAAATCTATGGAAATCAAAGCATTTTTCTTTGTTCCTAGAAGCTTGGAATTTAAATCATTAGTGGACTCTGTTCTCATTTGGGCAATGAGGGATGGCTTAACTTTTCTGGAGACTAACAGAATTAACAAGTTGCAGTCATTTTAGGCAAGACATCAAACGAAAGGAAACAAAAGAGAATAACATCACTTTTATACTTAGCCCTTCCTTTCAAGGGAGTCAAAGAACATCACACGCATGAACTCATTAATACCTTAGAATTTTTGCATACTGTGAAAAGCATTTTTTAGTTAGAGCAAAAAGCTATTTGGATACTCTTAGGAAAGTTGATCAGTAAAAGCCCAAACTAGAACAAGAATTCTTAACTCCTTTGGTGGTCTAACAATGGTTAAATTGGTTGAAAAAGTCTTAACCTAGAACAGAAAAACCACTGCAAAAAAAGAAAAATCTGATATTTTGAATAAAACATCCCTGAGTCATTAAAGAGTAATCACATTTATGTAGTGTATTCAGTGTCTCCTGATACCAGCATACAAACAATTTTTGGGTTGTTGTTTTGTTTGTTTATTTTTTTAAGTAACCTGTTCTTATCAGACCCCTTGTTTATCTAGAAGGGAATATGCACAGGTTCTGGAATCATACAGATGTGAACTCTATTCCCAGCTTGACTACTATGGGATCTTGGATATTTTATTTGAATCCAGTTCTTTCACCTGTAAAATGGAAAAAATACTCTCTCACACACTTGCCATTAACATTGAATAAGATAATGATCAGGCCTGAAACATGGTAGAAATTCCATTATGATCCTGTTTTCCTCTTTTTTTCCAAGTGGAAATTAAACTTCCAGGCTAATGCACATTCTTCCCTTTTTGAATCCTTCCTTCACACGTGTCCCAGATAACCACTATCCTTTACATATTCCCAAATCCGTAGTTCCTAGTCCATCTCTGATTCTTTTATCTTTCACCTTTGCTATAGCGTCTTTATAAAGAGAAGTAGGAAATACTACTTTCAGGAAACAGGAGCTCAATTTACAGAAACAATCACTTTCACCTTTGTAAAAACATTTTTAGCAGTAGGAGGTAAAGTCATTATTAAGATACACATCAATAAACTAAAAAGAAAATCTGGTTTGGAATTTTAATTTTTTAACAAAGAAAGTTGTACGATATTGTATTTGTTATGTTTTAAAATCTGGCCATTAAAATACATGCTCAACAATTCAGAGATGAACTTGTCAACTTGTAAACTCTTCATACTTTCTGTAGCTTTTTTGTTTCCTATTGGACAGTGGAAAACATACAGGGAAATCCCATTTTGGGTGACTTCCAAATGTATAGAATGATTGCTTTGGCAAATGAGTAGGAGATTGTTGTGTGTGTGTGTGTATGTGTGTGTGTGTGTGTGTGTGTGTGTGTTTCCCTGACTATATTGAAAGGTGTTCATTTTACTTTTGAAATATGATCTCTAAAGATAGAAAACAAGATTAACAAGAGAGAGAAAGAGAATGCTCTTGCTACTTAATAGAAAAATCTCTTTCATATCTATCAGCCATTTGGGGATAGGGATGGAATGGAAGGCAGAGCTAGCTAGCAGTATTGTTCATTCATCTCCCATCAGGCAAAAGAGACTCATCTTTGATCCTGAACCACATCATTGCCATCAAGTAGATGAATTATTTTCAAAACTCACAGGTCATAAGATTGTACATCAAAAAGAGTAATTAACTACTAAGGTATTATTTTAAGGTTTTGTTATCATTTTTATCCTGTACTGGTGAATCCTCTAGAAAATACCCCAATTTAATTCTTTAGTGATTTGGTAGTATTTCCCACTACGTGTGTGTTAGAGTATAAATTTATTGAGGTAAAAAACTTGTCATCTTCTTGTCTCCTTAATTTTGCATATATAACAGTTGCTCAGTAAATATTTGGTGACTGAATGGATGGGTGACTTAATAAGCAAATAAAGGTATTAATGATATTGATACTGAATATTTACTCACCAGCTTTAACAATTCCTGAATGGCAGGTGCCTATTCTTCCTAGGCACTCCAACCTATTTGATTTCTTGTTCAACACTCTGAGGAAGGAAAAGGAAAGAGAAGAAGGGAGACAGTTACAGGTAATAACAGAGCCAGCAAAATTCCTGAATATCTTCACATTTCTAGAAGCTATCAGCTCTTACTGATGGCCTTTTTCAGAACAGAAAGTGTTTAAAATTAGCTATACTAATTACAGCGTTATTACAGAGTGGGAAAAGAGGCATATATCTACCTGTAACACCTGTACATTCACTCAGTGAATTTGCTGGATGTATTCCTACAATAATGCTTTTGACTAGTTTGCAATTATTGCTTTAAATTCAAAGCATATACAGGCATTTAAATATAGTGTACAGTGATTTGACAGTTTTGTTTTGATAAATAACTTGATGATCGGGGGACGAAAACCTAAAAATTTAAATCCCAAGTGGTTTTATAGTATGGAAAAATGCTTAATCTATGAGAAACGTTATAACAATCACACAAACACTTGACTTAGTCATTAGTTTCAAACAATCATCTGCTTTAAAGAACCATACATTTGTCTAATTTATCACCATATTAACAAGATTATATATTCAGTGAATATAAAAATATTAGCTATAAATTGTCTTAAGAATAATTTTTGCTGCCTTTTCTCAGGCAGATTACTATTTTTTAAATTTATCTTTATTGTTGAAAGTATTACAGGTGTCCTTCCTTCTTCCCCTATTGACACCTTCCTCTCCACTCTTGCCCCTCCCCTGCCTTCACCTTATTGTTGTCTGTATCCACTGATTATGCATATATGCATATAAGTTCTTTGATTCATCTCTTTCAGCATGCCCACCTCCTTCAGTCTGAGGTTTGTCAGTCTGTTCCCTACTTCCATGTCTCTGGAACTATTTTGTTCATCAGCTTATTTTGTTCATTATGTTCCACAAGTAAGTGAGATCATGTGGTACTTGTCTTTCTCTGACTGGCTTATTTTACTTAGCATAATACTCTCTGGGTCCCTCCATGTCATGTAAAAGGGTAAGAGATCTTTTTTTCTTATGGCTGCATAGTATTCCATTGTGTAAATGTACCACAGCTTTTTTATCCACTCATCTATTGATAGACACTTCGGTGTTTCCAGATCTTAGCAACTGTAAATAGTGCTGCTATGAACATAGGGGTACATATATTTTTTCTGATTGGTGTTTCAGGCTTCTTAGGATATATTCCTAGAAGTGGCATCACTTTGTCAAATGACAGTTCCATTTTTAATTTTTTGAGGAAACATCATATTGTTTTCCATAGTGGCTGCACCAGTCTGCATTCTCACCAGCAGTGTACTAGAGTCCCCTTTTCTCCACACCCTCGCCAGCACTTGTTTGATGATTTTTTGATGGCAGCAATTCTGGTAGGTGTGAGGTGATTCCTCATCGTTTTAATTTGCATCTCTCTGATGACTCGTGATGATGAGCATTTTTTCATGTGTCTGTCTGCTTTGGAGAAGTGTCTATTCAGTTCCTCTGTGCATTTTTTAATTGGATTGTTTGTCTTTCTTTTGAGTTGTATGAGTACTTTATATATTTTGGAAATTAATCCCTTATCTGATATATCATTGGCAAATATGTTCTTCCATACACTGACTTCCCTTTTCATTTTGATGTTGGCTTCTTTTGCTGTGCACAAGCTTTTTAGTTTGATGTAGCCCCATTTATTAATTTTTTCCTTTGTTTCTCTCGCCCTAGGCGATGTATCGGTGAAAATTCTGCTGTGTGTGATGTCTGAAATTTTGCTGTCAGGCAGATTATTTTAATGTCTTCTATGTTTTTATTTAAAAGGCACATTTCCTCTTGAAAATTGCATTAAAATAATATGAAATTGAAACAGAAAATGTGCATACTTTAATTTTTAGATTTTTATGTAATATCTATTTCTACATGTGTTTATACAGATATTTATAATTCATATAATATTGTATAAAGATATTTGTGTGTGTGTGTGAGCTTTCCATTTCAGTGATCTACTTTTTTGAAAAAGTAACTCATTTCTTTGGTTGAGTGATGTCTCTGTTTTAAAAAATACAGTTTGTATTTATATAATGGGATTCTTGTCCCAGAAATTGATAGAATGTATTTGAAATTATTGGAGCACTTACATAGTTCTGGAGGATTTGGTGCACATTTGAACATACTTTTCCATATTTGTGATTATAGAAATTTCCTTTGTTGTGTGCACTGTTTTATTAAGATGTGCCATGGTGATTTCTTTTAAATATTTATGAGAAATTACTTGTTTTACCTTATAAGGAAACAATACTTAGCATAGCTATTTGAAAGTTTTTTTGGGGGGGTAAATGAGATAAACACAAAGCAAAATCTTTAGTGTGAATGCAACTCCTTGTTGAAAATATTATGATGTAAAAACTGCATCATAACCGTATAGCATTGCTGGGAATTACTGGGGTCCTACTTTTGGTGTGTCTTCAAATATTAGACCAGTTCATGTTCTTTTTCCTTGTTATTAGCAGCCCTAGAGATGCAAACTTTTTCCCCTTTCTTACTAAAACTCTCACCAGGCAACCCATATCTTCAGCATTGTCTCAGGCCATGATTGCTCGTGAATGTTGGCCTTGTACGATGACTTATTCAATTCTGTTGAAAACAAACTTCAGACCCTTCCCCCTTTTCGACTTTGGTCACAAATCTTCCCTCAAAGAAAAACTTTGTGCAAAGTAGAACCCTGCCTTGGGGGATTTTTCTCTGCAGCTTTTACTTATAGGGAGTATTAATTACCTACACTTTATCTTACCTGATTATCATGATAAGGGTGAGTCCCCCCCCTCCCACACTTTACAGATGAGGAAAACAGAGCAAGGGTAGGCAATCAATATGCCCATTAACCCCTTATATATTAGAACTAACACAGTTGTCTGACTCTTAAGTCTGAAGCTCATTGATATGTGTGTGTATTTGTTTTTTGGGGCCGGAATTTAGACTCTGTTCCTTTGGACTGTAATCTGTGCTTCCAAGCAGTACATACTATTTTCCAGACTTCAGGAGAATGGGAGAAGCATAGCTACTTCTGGAAGTTTGCGGCCGCTCAGGTGGCTTCCTATCTGCACAGCATTCCTAAAATTCTGGGTGAGCAAAATATTAGATTTAAGGACTATTTGGGATTAGGTCCAGGCTGGGAAAGAGTGAGAGCACATTGAAACACAGCTGAGGTCAGTGGGCATTAACTCTTACAGGATATAGGAAAAGTGGAGGTGACTAGGAGCGCTGACTGGGAGGAGCTTCTGCCATTTGGAGAGTCTGTTCTGGCTCCCAAATAGAAAATCATAAACAGTAGTGTGGATGGTGAAGCCTGAGGAGATGCCCCTAACTGAAGCACAGGCCCAGCCTGGACCACAGAACAGGTCTTTTCTTCCTGAAACACATGTAGCTTTTTTCATTCCTGCAGCAACCGTGGGGACAGTAGCATTGTCAGAAAAACTTCCCTGAAAGCCTGGAAGAAGGCTGCGGATAGGGGATCAGGTTGGAGTGCACCAAGGCCAGATTCTCTATGACAGCCCAGTCTCCAAGATCAAGACTGCTCTTCTCTCTCATTGCCCACAAACTGATCTCAAAGTCTCATTAAACGCAATTTAACCCTCAAGCATTTACACCAAATGTTTACTATTCATGGGAATTTTTCTGCAACACAACAGCCAACAATTTCATGTATCTTTAAAAATAGACTATAGCCCTGGCGGGTGGGGCTCAGTGGATAGAACTTTGGCCCACGCACCGAAGGGTCTCAGGTTTGATTCCCAGTCAAGGCATGTACCTAGGTTGCAGATTCGATCCCCATGTGTGGGAAGCAACCAATCGATGTGTCTCTCTCACATTGGTGTTTCTCTCTGCCTCTCTCTCTTCCCCTCCTTCCCTTCCACTCTCTCTAAAATTCAATGGAAAAAAATATTCTTGGGTGAAGATTAAAAAAAAATAGGCTATAAAATTTACATATCATGTCCAAACCTTGTGATGGTGCTCCTAGTGATGCATTTATTAAATGACTAAGTATTACTTATACTTTAATTTTCAGTGTTTCCTAAAGCAATATCTGGATCGACCTCATAATTCCTAAGTGATTCTTTGTTGACAAAAAGGTATATTTTCTTCTAAAACATTAGAAAATATAAAATAAAAGATCTAAAAATTGTAATTAATAAAGATAAAATTTAAATAAATTTTAATCTTAAAAAGTAGAATAATTTTTTAAATGCTACCATTCCATAGCTCAGTGGTTATCCAGGTGGTGTAGTAATTGCATCTTTCACTTTCTGCGTTCTGATGCTTTGACTTCTGGGGCTTTGGAGGGACTGCCCTCCCAGGGTTAACAAATAGTTAGAGACAGTAAATAACTCGATTTGGAGCACACTATTCAAGTGTAAACTAACCAATCTAGAATCCACACCCCAACCACTTCTTTACTGAGTTTTCACACTCTGGGACGCTATCCACCTGCCTGACTCACCCCTGGAACCAGAAAGCTGGCCCCTATTCCTCAGAGCCTGCTAAAATTATTCAAACTAGCCAATCCCCAACCTGCTTCCCTTGCCTCATCCCCTTTTACATGGAAACTACAATAAAGGCTCTTGCCCATAGCTCCTCCCTTTCCTCTGTCTCCTGATCAACCCTGGTACTGACCTTGAGTGGCGTGGTGCCCCCTTCTCTTTGGAACTATGAGCAATAAACTATCTTTTAAATGGCAATCATTTTCTGATCTATGGACCTTACTATAACTCAAATTTTCTATTGATATACTATATTTTAAAAATGTTGGCAATGTACAGAACTGGTATTGTGCTTCCGGTCTCCACTTTGTATCCTATGTTAAGTATTTCGGCCCTTGACTCTTTTATCTCACTCTGATATCTGAGTCTAGTTTTATGTTCCTTTCTGGGACCAGACTTCTTCCATTTTTTTTGTTGTTTGTTTGTTTTTTATCCTCACCCTAGGACATTTTTCCATTTTTTGTTCAGATAGAGTGGGAGGGAGAGAGAATAAGAGAGAGAGAAAAACATTGACGTGAAAGGGACACATCGAGTGACTGCCTCCCACACGACCAACCAGGGCCGGGGACAAACTGCAACCAAGGTACGTGCCCCGAGTGGGAACTGAACCCGGGTCTCTCTGGACTGCAGGCCGATGCTCTAACCGCTGAGCCAAACTGGCCAGGGCAGACTTCTTCAATGGTGGGGATTTTTCTCACTCCATCCTTGCTGGAGAAGAGGAAGAACAGAATGTGCACTGTGTCTCTTGCATAGTGTAGTCAACAGAACGCTCTTAAGGAATTTCAGAAACCTTTGTGCCTCTAATGATTGAAAATAAATGACTGCTTCAGCACCAGCAAAAACTGATACTAAGAAAACCTGATATTTAGAAGACAGTTCATGCTGGTCAGGAATACACTAGAGTGACAAAATCACGTCAGGCCTAATTACTTGGCAAGTGATTCAAAGAGGAAATTGGGTTACAAGGAATGAAAAACACAGCGTGGCGCCTAGAAGCAGGATGAAAGACCAGAGAAGAAAAGCAGTAAGTCAGCTCTGAAGAGGAGATCTTTGACTGCTGATAAAGCTGTACTTATATTTGCTCTTTACAGAGATGGATCCAAAGTACTAGGTGGGGCTGTGCTTCCAGGAGTGAATAAGAAACACCAGTGGGAAGATTGAGAAAAAGAAAAGATTTATAAAGCTGTAGTGAGACCGATCAATATAATTAACTTCAGATGCAAAACACTTGGAAATGGGCTCAAATGCTATCCTCCAAATTACTGGCAACACAAACAAGAAATATTGCATAAACCCTGCGAGCCTCAGTTGTATGATCTGGGAAAAAGGGTATAACAATGCCTTACACACACAGTTTTGGTCAAGGTTACCAAAAAGTAAGAGAAATTAAAGGTGATAACCCATGAAACCAGATGACATAGTGTTGCATACGCAGTAGGTACTCCATGGATGTTTCCTTTCTTTTCTTCTTAATTACAACACTAACTAGCTGGATGACCACAAGTCAATCCCTTGATCTCTGTGCTCAACTTTCTTCAGACAAGAAAACCCATTTCATGGTCTGTTGTGAGGACTAAATGAGGCAATGCGTGTAAATTTGCCTTAAAAAGTACCTGTCTTAGTATTAGATTACGTTCACTATATATTTATTTTCTTCTTTTGGAATTGCTACAGGAAATTGTAGTACATTATTTTAAAAAAATCTGACGTGGTCATATTTAGAAGTAGATTTAAAAGTTTCTAGATAGACAAATATTACTATGAAATAATGTCTCAAATATTGTGTAGTTTATAAATAATTCTAAAATCAGGAGATTAAAATGCTGATACTTAAACAGAGAACTTTAGACACAAGTCTAAAGCAATAATAGATTCTTATGACACAAAAATATGTTCACAGAAGAGCGCTTGGATTAATGGCCAAGTTTTTGTTGTGATAAAACATTGAGAAAGAAGGACTGATATGCTGATCAAGGGTCAGAATTTGGAGGCCAGAAGAATTCCTGTGATGCTCTTTCCAGGTTCACGTAGTGGGAGGGAGGGAGGATAAGGACATCCAAGTAATGAGTGGGAGATGCAGAGCTCCTTGCATTTCTCCTTGTACAGATAGTTTGCTAAGGCTGCAATAATCAAGTACCATAAACCGGTGACTTCAACAATAGAAATGTATTGTCTCTTGGTCCCAAGGCCTAGGTGTCAGCCGGGTTGGTGACATCTGAGGTTTGTGAGAGAGGCTTTCATGTGTCATGCCTAACTTCCAGTGGTTTCCTGCCAATCTTTGGTGTTCCTTGGCCTGTGGAAGCATTTCTGTGCTTCATTTTTCATCTCTGCCTTTATCTTCATGTGCATTCTCCCCCTGTGCATGTCTCTGTGTCCACATGTTTTCTTTTTAATAAGGAATCTGGTCATATTAGATTAAGGCCTACTCTAATGAACGCAACTAATACATCTATAAGAAACCTATTTCTAAATAAGGTCACGTTCTAAGGTACTAGGGATTAGGACTTCAACATATGAATTTTAGGGGATGAAATTCAACCCAACACCCCTGTTTAGGGCAAGTTGGTTGATGGAACTGGGGGTGACTGAAATCTGGAAATTAGGCAGATGAGTGTAACATTACTTAGCAGAAGCCAAATGAAATTCAATGCTTACATAAGACATGCATTCTTAACTCCCTGGCTAGGTATATGCCATCCTCTCACTTCGAAAACCCTCCCTATTTTTTTTTCCATCTATCCAAGTCTTATTTAAAGCTGAGATCCATGTCCACCTTCTCCATGAAGTCCTCTTAGAGAACACCAGTTCTTTGATCCTTTCTACCACCTGTAAATTCTTACAGCCCTTTTGTTAGGAGAACTGATTTATTTCTTTATGTGTGCAAAGTTATTTGATTGAAACATATAAAACTGATGATATACAAAATCATTTTTAACCAACCAACACTGCACTTTAATGTTTCAACCTAATACTTATTTTATAGTAGTTGAGAGCCTGAGACTCTGAACTTGGAGTCTATGACAAATAATAAATGGGACCTTGGTCTTGGCGTGGCATCTAATAATCTATTCCTCAGATTTCTTATTCCTAAATTGGGGATATACCATTACCAGTCTCTAGGGTCGCTGGAAAGATTAATTAGCAAATATATATGATATTATATCATACATATATATTATACATATAACATGTATGTTTATAACATATACTATCACTGTGCTATGACACTTCATCATTGTTAGTGATCATTGTTATTATTCTTTACTTAAGACTCATGTTTCATCTGGCACAGGGCTTTTGGTATTGTAGACATTTATAAAATATTTGTAGGAAAAAAATCACAATTGAGTAAACATATAATGTCTTCTCAAGTACATATACTCTTACACAAAACAATATACAATGTAGATAATAAATGTTTGCTGATAATTATTTATTAATGATCGATAATTGGAAAGATAAACTAAGAAAGCAGCTTCAGTAAATTATAACCCCCATAATTTCATTCTGATTTGTTTTTCCTCATGTTCAAATTTTTTATACTCTGGGCCTGGTTTGAGAATATTTGAACTTAAATGATAATATTTTAAGTACACGTGTCTGTGCACTTTAGAGCTGATAGTTAGGGATCAGGCTTGGGCATCGGAAGCCCAGGCATCCCGTCTTTGATCTCACTTTCTAAAACAAGCCTATTCAAGATCGATGCTGCTAGAAATGGATTGCAACAGTGGGAGTAGTCCAGTTGCCCTGTGTTTATAGAGTGAAAAGGTATCTTACTTTCCGAAATCAGGATGGAGTCCATCAGACAGCCCTCAGAGATCATCTGGTGCAGTGTTTCCTGTTTACACGGGGACACGGAAGACACAGTGAGTGTGAGAGCTGAACGAGAATTTGAAACTCCAGCAGTTGCTCCATGGCACTGTGGGTGTATTTGTTTCTTAAAGGGTTACCTGAAAGATTCAGGCTTGCGATGCTAAAAACTCCAACAGAATGCACATCTTTGAACTGTAATCACTAGGAGATCTGTGGATGATCAAGATGAATGAGGCAATGTGAGGGACAGCACTGTGGACCTGTAACCCAGAAAATACACAAGGGAAGACTGTCAAAGAACTCCAGGGCATGTTGTAAAATCAAGCACCATAAAAACATTTATTTATATTTTAATGAGAATAATCTAAACATTGTGACAGGTACACTATAATTAAGTTATAGAGATAAAGATAACTTTGTTTTGTGCTCTTTTTTAAAATGAAGCTTGAATCCAGAAAAGTAAAACAGAAACACTTTTTGTTATTAAAGCACTTCATTAGAATAGTTCATACTTCCAGAGAAAAATGTAATTATAAAAAAAGAAGTTGGTAACAAAATACCATGGCACTTAAAATGTATTTAAAAAAATTTTTTTTCTTTATTGATTTTAGAGAGAGAGAGGGAGAGGGAGAGGGAGAGAGATAGAAACATTGATGAGAGAGAACATCAATTGGCCACCTCCTGCATGCTCCCCACTGGGGATTTGGCCCACAACCTGGGCATGTGCCCTGACCAGGAATCGAACTGGCAACCTCTTGGTGCATGGGTTGACTATCAACCACTGAGTCACACCAGCTGGGCTAAAATGTTTTTTAATCATAAACATTCAAAATACATTTAAAGAGATTTTTATTGTCAGCCACGAGCTAAAGGACTATTTCTCAGTGTTTCTGAAAGAATTTTAATTAGATGCAAACAGAAATTACTTCTCCTTTTTTCTGTTTTAAATAGTTCTAATACTTCTGCATCTAAGAGGTTGAAGGGAGGCAATCTGGTCCTGGCATCAGAGGGCAGAAGGTTAGGGGCGTAGGCTGAGGGTTGGGTGAGGTGAGTGATTGGAGAGCCAGAATAAAGGGCCATCTCAGGTTTGGGAAAGTCAGCCTGACTTGTGTTAACTGGGAGAATTCAGAGGTTTGCAATAGAGCCTGGAATCAAGTGTGGACAGAAGTAGACCGCATTTCTGCATGGTTAGAGCCAAGTTTTCTTTTTAAGGTGCTCTGAAAGCCTGCAGACATGACTCTTAATCCATACCTGCCTTGGACAACATTATTTAATTTTTTTTTAAATCCTCACCCGAGGATATTTTTCCATTTATCTTCAGATAGAGTGGGAGGGAGAGAGAGAGAAAAACATCAATGTGATATAGACAAATTGATTGGTTGCCTCCTACATGACCCCGACCAGGGCCAGGAACCGAACTGCAACCAAGGTACATGCCCTTGACCCGAACTGAACCCATGACTCTTTGGTCCTCCGGCCAACACTCCAACTGCTGAGCCAAACCAGCCAGGGCAACATTATTTTAATTTTAAAAGTTCATGCTCATTGTATGAAATTAGAACATTTGGAAATATGTAGAAAAAGAAAATCCAAAATCACTTACAAATTTAACCACTCAGAAATAACTCTATTTATATTTTAGCATGTTTTTTTTTTGTGTGAATACAAATTAACATAATTGAGAACAGAATCCTACACAGCTTTTGGTATCATTTTTCACGAGAATTAGTAAATATTTCCCAACAGTTTTCTTTTAAAAGCAAGCCTCATTTTAGCATTTGTTTAGCTTCTTAGTTTGCATTCAGTTTTTTGCTATTGTGATTAAAACTGTAGTCTTTGATTGCACCTGTGCTGTTTTCCTAGAATGGAATATATTGGGTGAAAGAATGAGAGTATTTTTAAGGTCCTTGATAGATATTGCCCAATTTCCTCTTCTGACAGGTGCTAACCAATTAATTCTCTATAACAACATGTGAAAAAGCCAGCTATTTTAGATGCTTGTAAAAGAGGAAGCACTCTACACAGATTTGAGCCAGGTGTGGGCAGAGCTGTGCATGGGCCTCAAGAAAGAGGCTTGAAACAGAAGCGTTGGGGTGGGCATCAGAATTGTACTCATCTGAGCCATTTTTGTGTTTCCAGACTCTGGTTGCACAGGGGAAGATATTTTAACTGTCCATTTTGAAATTATTATAGATTCACAGGAAGCTGCAAAGGAGTCTGGAGTATAGAGAAGACCCATGCACACAGCACACAGTTTTTTCCCCAGTGGTGTCATCTCACATAATTATAGTACAATAGCCAAACCAGGAAACTGAAATGGGCACAATCCATGTGCATAGTTCTGTATCACTTGTCATGTGTTGTAACCACCACCACCATCGAGATTAGAACTATTCTATGACCACAAAGATTTCCTTTGTACTTACTCTCCCTTTATAGTCATGTCATCACCACCCATCATCCCTAATCCCTGACAACACTAATCTATTTCCCATTGATAATAATTTTCTCATTTCAAAATGTTAAATAAATGAAATCATACAGCATGTGACTTTTTGAGATTAGCATTTTTTAAAACTCGGCGCAATACCCTGAGATCTAAGTTGTTGCATGTATCAACAGTTCATTCCTTTCGATTACTAAGTAGTATTCCTTGGTGCAGACACACCACAGTTTAATTATTCACTTACTGAGTGACATTTTCGTTGTTTCCATTTTTTGGCTATTGTAAATAAAATTTTTACAAACTATTATGTACAGGCTTTTGTGAGAACATGTGTCCATTTCTCTGAAATAAAAGCCCTGGAGTACAATTACTGTATTATATGTTAAGTGTATGTTTAGTTTTTAAAGAAACTATTAAACCATTTTCCAGATTGGCTGTACCTTTTACAATCCCATCGGTGAAGCATGAGAGAGCCAATTTTCTGTATCCTGGCTGGCATTTTGTATTGTCACAATTTAAAAATTTTACCTTATTCTCATAAGTGTAGAAACATCTGGGAAGTTCAAAAAAATATGATGCTTGAGTCCTACCCTAGCCTGACATTTGAATCAGAATCTCTAGAAAAACTGGACGTCTCTATTTTAAAAATCTCTTCAGGGAATTCTAATAACCAAGATTGAGAATCACTGAAATAGAACAGTGATTAAATATATATATATATTTTTTTTAATTGATTTCTTTTTAGAAAGAGAGAGGAAGGGAGAGAGAGATAGAGAGACAGACATCAATGTGAGAGAGATGCATCCATCGGCTGCTTCTTGCATGTCCCCTGCTGGGGATAAAGCCCACAACCTGGCCACATGCCCTGACCGGGAATCAAACTGGGACCTCTCAGTCTGTGGGACCACGTTCAATCCACGGAGCTACACCTGTGGAGCTAGAACAGTGATTTTGAAAGTGCAGTCTGTGGACCTGCAGATTTCGCATCACCAGGAAACTTGTTAGAAATGCAAATTCATAGGATCCACCCTAGTCCAACAAAGGTACACATGGGAAGCCAGCTGCCATACTATCTCTACCTGGAGGCAGAAACCAACTGTGAGAGTTGCTGGAATTTGAGCCTTGAATGAAGTTTCCCTGTAGTACATGAGCCCTTGTTATTATGCCCGGCAGAGGCTCATTTATTTGATCCACTGTTGGAAAGGATCTAATGTTATTTATGATATACCAGGATTCAAAACAGGGTGCAAATCTTTCTTTATTCTTTACCTTAAATATTTGCTTCTCAGTATTGCACAAATCTCTTAGAAGTACCCAAGTCCCCTCTTTGATTTCTTTTCTCTTGTCTGCTACTCTTCCTCTACTTAATCCTACTGCAACGCCCTGTGCTCCATCTGGCAAGCTGACCTTTATATTTCTCAAAATGGAGAACATACTAGACAAACACTTCACTTCACTAATGCTCTAATAGAAAAACTTCTATGAGTTATTGAATTTAAAGAGGCCTCCCCACCACGGGTGGGGCTAGGGTGGGACAAAAGGCTGAAGCAGGCAGAGACCTTGGGCAGATTGAATGCTCTTCAGCTTCTAGTGGTAGTTCTTCATTGCCACTTGGCCTTTCTTCTGACATCATCAAATCTTAGTGGCCACTCCAGTCTCATGCTGTGTGGAAATAAAAGATAATTTTATCTCTCTTTTTTTAAATGTAATGTTCACAGAGGCAGTTATCTTTTAAATTTGACTCTTAACTCTGAGTTAATGAGCTCCCCAACTCATTCATTATCTGTGACCATCTTAAAAGGGGTTTGTTAATAACAGTAAACAGCCAGTTGTCAAGACAAGAATGGGACACTGGATGGATCGATACTCGAGGGAGTTCTCGATAGCATGCAGAGAGACAGAGCCATGGCAGACCTCCGGGAGCCACCAACATCACTAGGTCATGATTTGTCTTTTCTTGGGGAGCAGATGAGATTAACTGCTTGAGAGCATCGCCATTATTCTTAAGTGAGTTATTGCAAGGATCTATGAAGCAGGAAAGAACCAGGATGCCAGAGTAAATGTTTAAAAAATGAGATTTCCAGAAACACATCTCTTAAGAGTTTACAGACTTTCTCAGAAGAGGAAAATTATGCAAATGTGGGTTGTTTAATCAAATATTTGTTTTAAATTAAGGTTTCTTTAATGTTTACAGTATAGGCTCCAGAGATATTGTCTCTTTTTATCTTTAAAAATGTTGACATGTTCCTTTAAAAAAATATGTCCAGATATTTACCTCTTCCTCAACCAGCCATATACCTCTGGGAAAGCTGATCACACCTCCAGCTTTAGGAGTGGGCTCATTGGATTAAGAATAATCCTAGTGACTCTGAGTAATGGGTTTATGAACCAATTTTTGCCAATGAAATATGACGGTAATTTTTCTTGGAGGATCTGGAAAGTTTTCCTCACGTCTAAGAAAATTTCACAAGAGGAAATAATGTCTCTGAACATTGTCATGCCTGGATGTTTCCTGAAGCTGTCTGTGGTGGCCGTACAGCAGTATGTCTAAGGGCAGAGCCAATGGTGAGGATGGCTGACCTGAGAAGAGGAAAGAGCCTGGACTTTAATCTGATGAATCAACCAGTCTTGAAATCAAATTCAGCTGTTGTGAAAGTCTTTAAGATCCAAGCAGTTGGAAATTTATTGATTTTTCTTCTTGTTGGCTATCCGTCCAATAAAATAAGAAATAATTTGCTTCCATAGCATATACCTCGTGCTTTCTTTTTTCTTTTCTTTTCTTTTCTTTTTTCTTTTTCTTTTTTTTTTTTCAATAACTGTGCTTTCCAAATACTTTCCTTGAATTTTGTAGACGATCTAGAAAAAAACCCATCTGGGATCTATTGTATTCTGGACTTAATTGAAGTTGATACAACCAACACATTGTCTGTAACTTCTTGTCCTAATCCAGAGAGTAGTACCTTTATATTTTATTCCATTGCTAATATGCCACAGACCATGTAAAACCTGGGTTAATCTCTTTCCTGACTTACTTGTCTGACTCCCTTACTCTGTTTACATAGCAAGTTCCATCCACTTTTCTATAAAATCCTCTCTCAGCTATTTGCAAGTAGGTCAGCTCTCCTATTTCATTTTTGAAATCTTCTTAGAAATTATTTTGTAACAGTTGATTATGTTTCAATATGATAGTAAAATATTCAAATTTTATTACAAAAGATAAATCTTCATGAAAATTTTCTGATATAATTAAACATTTTAAAGGTATTAACACTAGGCATATTATTTTTCAAAATAGTATGTATCCATAGATTTGGTTTCATCTTATTTTATTAAAAATATAGAATGTTCCAAATTTTGAGATTAACATTTTCAAAGGATAGTGAACAACTGTGGCCAGATTGTAGTTTTAATTTCTATTCCCTAGCAATTGATGGACAATAATTAAACCTTTTATTTGTTTTGAATGATTGCTTTTATTACAGATGCTAATAGAAATTTGAGGGTGACAAAATATCACATTTTTTTCAAGTTCTGATGTATCCATATTTTATGGTACATTTTTATTTTTATGCATTTTCTTCTCAAGAATTTAATTAAAAAATATATTCCTTTAAATTCTTTAATGTTATAACTTCTATACAAAATTCTACTTTTAGAAAAATATTTCTAGCTGCAGAATATTTAAAGAAATTAGAAAGGAAGCTGGAAAAACATAGTCCATTAAAAAAGCTATATTTTTGCCAAACTCAAATGTACTTTGGCATTGAAAAATTCTGTACTTTCCATATATATACATATATATATATATATATGTATATATATATATATTTTTCCCATATTGTTTTAGTGTGTTCAAAATGAGTTGCCTCATCTTTTGTGGTTTCATGTTTTTCTTCTCTCCTTATCTTTAAAAAAATGTTTGAGTTCCTGGAAATTTACCTTAAGCTCCACTAAAAATCAGTTCTATAGTCAAGCTAATTTGGAAAATACCACACACTATTTCTCCCTGATATTAATAATGCACATCATCATATGAGAGGAGTCAGAGAATCCCAGGAGTGAAGACATTTTATTCTACCTGGCCTTTAATCATAGGGTTATTTCCTCCTGTCACAGCTGTGAACATTCCACAGAACTATTGTTTCATTTAACACAAGTGAGAGATAACATTCTAAATGAGTCTTCCCATTAACCCACAGAGTCATTGAATCCTCTCTGGTTAAGAAAACATAATTTGTGTAGCCCCTGAATTGCTTTAATTTTTAATGTTTTAATTGGGAATTGCTGTCTCATGTTGTCATGGGAATCCTTGTTGACAAAGCAGTACCACAGTTGATGTCCTAGCCCTAAATACTGAGCTAGATTGGTCATGGATTTCTTTTAACCAATTTCCTAATTTACTATTTGCATTTCCTGTCACTTCATGAGGTGAGGAAGGGTGAGGTTTGCATTTTCTTTCCCTCTGTATCAATCTTTACTGAATATTTCATGTGTGAGGGTGGACAATTGTCTAAATGATTGGTGTAAATTGTAGGATGATTGTTTCAACAAAGCCAAGGGAATTTTTCCCTCATGCCAGAGCTCATTTTAAAGGTCCTTCCCACCTCATATTGTGACACACAAAACATTCTAAGCTTGACTGCAGATAGGAAACAAAGAACACAGAGCCACATGTTGACCTTCCCATAGCCTTGAAATTCTGAAGATGTGCTGTGTGTTCACACGGGCTGTCATTGCATGATCTATTGCTTGATAAAGAAAGAATCTGTATTCTCTGACCCCAAGTCCTTCAAGCCTGAAACATTAGAAAATTTAAATTGACCTATCACGTTACCACTAACTTCCCACATAAATGGGATATGTTTCTCAATTTACTTAAAAGAAAATACTTAGGTGTTCAGGTTTCAATTTCCCACTCAAAACATGTAATTCATTTTGTTCCTTTATGCTTTTCATCCTTCTCTGATGTTGTCCATCCCTTGAGAGGGTTTTCTTTTTAAGATTAGCTTCAATAAGGGATAGTATTAATGTGTTTTTAAAATTATTATTATTAAAACCACAGTGTGGCTGAAATCAGAGAAACTTATAGAAATAGATAATAAAACTAGGATTTTCTGTTATAATTCTAGGTGTCTGATTTATATTTTATTTTTTTATTTATTTTATCCTCACCTGAGGCCACTTTTGCATTTATCTTCAGATAGAACGGGAGGGAGAGAAGGTGGAAGAGAGAGAGAGAAACATCGATGTGAGAGAGACACATTGACTGGTGTTAACCACAGGACCCCACCCAGGGCAGGGGACAAACCGCAACCGAGGTATGTGCCCGTAGTGGGAACCAAACCCGGGTCTCTCTGGTCCACGGGCCGACGCTCTAACTGCTGAGCCAAACCGGCCAGGGCTGATTTATATTTTAAAGTGAAGGTGTATTCCAGAGATTTATTTTTTTGTTTTAATCTTTTCATAGCATTTTATTATTAAACCTAAGGGCATAAAACTTGGTCATAATTTTGGAAATATCATCATCCTTTACTCATCCACTCATTCATTGAGTCACTGACTCAGCATTTATGGAGCACCTGTTTTTCAACCACACCTTCCACTGTGGTTGGATAGATATGCTGCCTGTCTTGTGACTTCAACCCAGCAGAGTTCTGGGACTATGTCACTCATTTCTGCTCCTAACATTTTGTTCCTATTATTCCTTTGGGCTGTAAGGCCTCTCTTCTACTCTACTTATTTAAATTCTATGCATGATCCAAAGAGCAGTTCCAATCTCATCCCCTTAGGACTTCTGCTCTGCCTAACCTTAGTGCTTATTTAATAATCTTTCTTCTGAATTCCCACAGCACTTCCAGAATAAGCCATATAATTTAGTACTTAAATATAATATATATAGTCTCATATCATTTATCTGAAAAAGATGTGTCTTCCTGGTTACTTTGTTACACTGTAAAGTCATAGAGGTTAGGGATCCCTGTTCTTTACTATCCTCCATGTCACCAAGAACACAGTGGATGCCTGATGAATGCATCTTTATCAATTTACTAATTGTTTTTCATTTGTTTGGGTGATACAATTCAGTTTAATGGAATGGGCTATGGTATCAGACTTGTCTAGACAAAAATCTTGGCCTTAACATTTATTGGCTGTACCTTTGGGTAAATTACTTAAATAAATTTTCTCCATCTGTAATGAGGATAATAATAGACCCCCTCCACACACCATATAGGTTTACAGTGAGAATTAAATGACTTAGTGCTTGTAAAATATATAACACAGTGGTGCCAGGAATGTGACATAAGTCCAATGAATATCAGTTATATTATTACTAATGCAGCTAAATCAATACTCTTCTTTTCCAGCTGAATTATATTATTGGAGAACGTTACTATACAAAAATCCAGGGTGGGGGTCTGCATAGATTACATAGAGAAGGGAAATTGGCATTCTATAATTCTAAAATATCTTGCATGTTTAACTCCGTCTTGACATCTATTTCTCAGAGGACTCAAGCTAACTCACCTACATATCAACATTAAAAAAACTAAAGGCAACCAATTGACTGGAAGGTAATATTTCCAAATGACAGTTCCAACAAGGGGTTAATATCCAAAATATATAAAGAACACATACAACTCAATGCCAAACAAACCAATCTAATTAGAAAATGGGCAGATAACCTGGATAGACACCTCTCCAAAGAAGATATACAAATGGCGAACAGGTATATGAAAAGATATTCAACTTCACTAGCTATTAGGTAATGCAAATCAAAATTACAGTGAGATACCACCTCACACCTGTTAGAATGGCTATTATCAACAAGGCCAGTAATAACAATTGTTGGAGAGGTTGTGGAGAAAAAGGAACCCCCACTCATTGATGGTGGGAATGTAAACTGGTACAGCCACTATGGAAAACAGTATGGTGGTCCCTCATAGAGTTACCATATGATCCATCAATCCCTCTTCTGGGTATATACCTGAAAAATTTGAAAACATTTATTTGCAAAGGTATATACACCTCTACACTCATTGCAGCATTATTCACAGTTGCCAACATATTGAAGCAACCGAAGTGTCCTTAGATAGTTGATTGGATAAAGAAGATGTGGTACACATAGAATACTACTCAGCCATAAGAAAAGATGAAGTACTGCCATTTGTGACAACATGTATGAATCTTGAGAATATCATGCTAAGTGAAATAAATCAGAGTTAAAAACCATATGATTTCACTCGTATGTGCAATATAAAACTGAAAGCAGAAAATGAACAAATAAGAAAAACAAATAAAACTCATAGGCACAGACATCAGTATGGTGGTTACCAGAGGGAAGGGAGTGGGGGGAATAGTAGTAAAGGGTATAGGGGGTCAAATAAATGGTGATAAAAGATGATTTGACTTTGGGTGGTGGTCACACAATGCAATATACAGATCATATATCACAGAAATGTATATCAGAAACCTATATAATCTTATTAACCAATGCCACCCCAATAAATTTAATTAAAAAACATTGTTTACTTCCATGAACACACCATATATGTATAAGTTTTGTACCTCTGCTTAGTTGCATTATTTCAGTTCAGAACATTCTAGTATTTATATTTCAATACCCTTGTCAGCCTTTATGTAAAGGGAGACCTCAATCAAATTCCCCTTTATGGGAATGAAGAATCTATAATTAAAATTAATAGACTGATGTTCTCTTTCTCTCCAATTTTTTTCATGTGGGAGGCAACCAAAATTTTTGGTCGCCTTAAAAAAATAAATTAATAGACTGAAGATCCATTAAAAAAGTCATAATTTTTTTTAATGGGAAACAAATATATTATGAAACATGAAGTCATACCAAAATTTTTTGCCCTTTCTCTTATTATTTCGGAAGAGGAGAGGATGAGTGAAGCTTGCTAAACTCCCATGAGAAGACCATCATTGTCCAGAAAGTCTGCTTATTTGTAGCTTATTAGCTCTACTAGAGAATAGAGAGAAGCAGCCTTGTAATGTCTTCCCTGAGGTTAGAAAGTTGTGTTCGGGTGTCACATTGAACCCACTTCAAAGAGGTAAGAGTTGTGGCTGGATATCATGCCTGCTGTCATGGGGAAGTGAGAAAAGAGAGCAGACAACCTCTTCTCTTTGAAGTGCCTATTCTTCACACATAGGAGCTCATCTGGAGGGTAAACCATTTTATCCAAGCAAGCATATCAACTTAGGGATCCTGGACTTAAGATACTGGAAGTAAAGCCCATCTTCAGCTAAGGGCTCAAAGCAATGCAAATGTTATTTGAATGTCTTGGGTAGGGAACAAAGGAATAGGAAAAAAATCCTTTGGTTTTTGTCCCTGGGTAGCTTGAAACTTTTATTTGGTGACATTTCAAACATCATAGCAAATGCCTGACCCAAACAGGGGAGTTGCCATTCACTTTAGCAAGGTTCTGTAACACCTTGATTTACTTCACTTTTCACAGAATGAGACCTTCCCCTCATTCAGTCACCTTGTGCACACTACTCTTGTACCCAAACCCAACCGTTAGAGAACTAGGATTTTGGAGGAAGAATTTCTGGTTATAGCTGCATAGATAACATCACTTTGCTCCTTTAGAAATTGGAGAGTAGGTACAGTTGTCTCAGGAGCTTTTGGAATGGTTGTTTACTGGCTCCTTTTGGAACCTTTCTCAGAGGAAGTAGGTTGAATAACTTTGACAATCTATGAAAAATGTGTAACCCAACTTCTGTGATGAGGTGGCAGTGAGAGGTCTAGGAACAGAGTGGTTTATTTTTAAATTTGGTTGCTGATAACGACTACTAATAATGTACTTTAAACCTTCCTTTAAATGATGAGCTATTTTCTTAGCTTTAAGCCTGAATGAGATGAAGTAATAAGAGTAAAATAAAACAATATTCTTATAGTCTTAATTGATCCCATGTGCATGTGTGTAAATTCAAGTTGCAAAACACCTATGTTGTAGTCTGTGTTACTCATCTCCTATCAAATTTCAAGGTCCCTTTGACTATGTATGAAAAAAATAATGCTAACAGGATGGAAATCTCTAAATTTCAGTAGGTTCTTCAAAACAGCTGCAACATCAACCGAAGAATGTATACACTTAACTTTGAGATAGTTGCAGATTTATTCTGCCATAAAATGTTTTGCATGAAGAAGATGCTTAATCTGTCCAACATCAAAAAAAAAAAAAAAAAAAAAACCCACAAAACACACAACAAATTATGAAGGCATGAGACAGCTCTTAATCACTCCTGTGATCACATATCTTTTTTATCTTATAGTCTTGTTGTTTTGCAGTAATTAAAATCTCTAGCTGGCATTTGTGTATATTTTCTTGTGAACTTTTGTGGATGGCCCAGTGATGTTACCACAGAATATTAAAGAAAAAGGGAAATCTGCCTCACTGGTGTGGCTCACTGGTTGAGTGTCAATCCATGCACCAAGAGGTCGCCGGTTTGATTCCTGGTCAGGGCACATGCCCAGGTTGTGGGCCCAATCTCCAGTGGGGGGTATGCAGGAGGCAGCCAATCAATGTTCTCTCTCATCAATGTTTCTATCTCTCCCTTCCTCTCTCTCTAAAGTCAATAAAGAAAAAATATTTTTTAAAAAAGGGAACTCTTAGGTCTTCTAATTTTCAAGCATGGCCCCTAACAGCAGTATTAATATCACCTGGGAAACTTGTTAGACATGCAAATTCACAGGCCCAACCCCAGACCCACAAAATCAGAGACTTTGGGAAGCGAGCCCAACAACGAATGTATTAACAAGTCCTTGGCTGATTCTGAGGCACACTCAGCTGAAGTTTAAGAACAGCTGATCATATCCAATCCTTTCATTTTATAATAATGAAATCGAGACACGGACTATCTGAGCCTTTTCACTGTCAGCTCTCTCCAGGCTTTCATATCACACATAGCTTCAAGTACTATCTACAGTAGTCCCCCTTATCTGCGGAAGATACAGTCCAATACCCTAATGCATGTGTGAAACTGCAGATAGTACTAAACCTTACATATACTATGTTTTTTTCCTTTATGGCTTCTTTTTGGCATATGCAAATTGCCAGCCTCACTACTCTTGCACTTTGAGGCCACTATTAAATAAAGTAAAGATTACTTAAACACAAGCACTGGATGTAGTCACAGTGGATCTGATAACTGAGATGGCTCTAAGTGTCTGACAGGCAGGCTGGCTACACATCGTGAATAGACTAGGCAAAGGGATGAGTCACGTCCCAGGCCGAATGGAGCAGGACGGCGTGAGATTTCATCATGGTACTCAGAACCGCATGCAATTTAAAACTTATGAATTGTTTATTTCTGAAATTTTCAATTTAATATTTTAAGACCATGGTTAACCATGAGTAACTGAAACTACAGGATATAAAACCATGAATAAAGGGGGACTACTGTATATGCTGCTGACTTCCAATTCTGTATGTCTAGATTTTTCCCCTTAAACCCGTATCTGCCTGCTTACTTGACACCTCCACTAGGTGTTTCACAGGTAACTTCAATTTATGCCTCTTATCTTCTTCAGTGTTACACATCTAAGTAAAAGTACATTATTTCTCCCGGCTGTTCAAACTAAAAACCTGGGAGTCTTTTTTTACACTTCTCCCTCACCCAACCCCCTTTATTTAATTCAATGAAATGTCCATTTTACTTCTGAAATAGTTCAAGATAATTATCTCTTCCTCTCTTTTGCTATAATCCCAGGCAAGCCATCATCATTCTCTCCTACTTCCTTAGTCCTCTGTTCCTCTTTAGACTCTTCAATGCTTTCTCTATAGAGAAGCCACTGTAATCTTTAAAAATTGATCATGTCAGTTCTGTGTTTAATATCTTTCCTTTGTATGTAGGATGAAATTTCAAATCCTTCAAAGAGCTTGCAGAAAGACCCAGATCCAACGTTCCTGTCTAATCTGTCTCCTAGATTCTTCCTTTTAATTCTTAAATATGGCAAATTCTTTCCAGTGCTTTGGCAAATATTAGTCTTTCTGCTTTGAGAACTTTCCTCTTTCCTCTCAATTCAGCCTCTTCTTACCTTCTGATATTAACCCAAATCTGTGGTTCTCAAAGCTGGTGACAAATCATAATCACATAGATAAAATTTTAATAAATAATGCTACCTGGACCTCATCCTTAGATTTAATTCCTTTGACCTGCTGTAGGGCCAGACACTCATACAGTTTTTAAAGTTTCTCCTGGTGACTTTAACATGCAAAATTAAGAAATATGTTACTTTCTCAGAGAAGCCTTCCCCGACTCACCAATCTACCTGTTAGAATCTCTAAATGGATCACACATTTTATTTACAGTATTCATTGCACATTAATTAATTATATTTAATAATTGTCAGCCTGCTTGATTGTAAGCTCTATAAGAGCAGAGACTCTGTCTCTTTTCTTCACCTCTGTCTCCAGCACTTAACAGTGTCTGGCAAAAGGTTAGTGTTCCATAAATTATTGTCAAATAAATTAATTTATAAGGTTTCAAAGCTAGCTCACAGCAGAACCCAGTCTAAAACTAAGGATCCATGACTTCTGCTTTTACAATCTTAGAATGCAGAGAATTTGATGGTTTTTTGAACCATGCCTACCCAAACTGGAACAGTTCTGATCTAGCCTTAGCCTCTTCTGGTGGCAGATGATGTGGGCTGATAGTTCTACTCGTCTGAATAGCAGCCCCATACCGTATGACTGTTTTGCTTCATTTCAGAATCCTAAGTTTCAGATTGATTCTAATGTCTCCTGAGGATATCCTGGACTCTACTGAATTTTAATAAAAGAAGAACTACTGAATTTTTATGAGACTTACATATGCTTTGACAGGAATTTCAATTAAATCTTGTGATACAGAGAGCTATCCGGAAACAGTACCTCTGTGGTAAAGAGCTCGTATTAGATGATTTAGTTAGTTCATGCTCACATATGCACTATTGTTTTCTTTATTGTACCACCTTATATTCTATTGTACTTCATTAATACATAGCTTTAACCAAAGAGAAAAAAAGCTTTCATCCAATCAGATAATACTCCTTTGGAAAGGTAAAATTCATACTTTTTGAATAATAGCCTCCTTTCCCCCAAACAACATACTCAGTTGGCAGTAGTTGATTGGCAGATCAGAACTAATTGTGGATATTAGTTGTTATTTCATAAGTCATTTGTGATTTTTTTTTTCCTGAGAAAGGAATCTAATCTCAGTGGTCGTATCTGGGCTTTCTTGTCAGCTGCTTGTTGGGAAGATGTCCCTACATAACATTATTTATCTAACTATTTAGGTTGTTGTTCTTAAATATTAATAGAATTCACAAATTTCCCAGGATAGTCCCGAATTTAACCATCCTACCTTACTATTGCCTTAATACATTAAAATGCCCCAGGAGTCCCCCAAATTTGTCAATAACAGCAAAATGACCCAAGTCAGAGGCTGAAGAGAGTATTCACAAAAACATGTTTTGGGACTTTTACGTGCTTTCTTGATCATTCTGCTCTCTGCAAACACCTCCCTAGTATTAATGCCAAAGCAATTGTGGTGTATGCCTGAGCAAGGCAAAGCTGAGTCACTGATTCCAGGTGATACGGATGGCAAACTATCTCCAAGTGTAATTGAAGGCAGTTCTTTGAAGTATGTTCAAAGGAAATTATATTTCATTTTAATGTCAAAACTAATGTAAAAATCAAGAAAATGTGCGCTTTCAAAGTAACTGGGTAAAAGGAGTATCCCATTTAAAAAAATAACCAGTAATCACAAGTGATATTGTGCACATTGCAGAAGTGAGATAAATATTGCTTGCATTGGGAATTTGATATGCCTTTATATACTCAGACAAAGAAAAATTGATTTACTCTAGGCTTTATTAACTTACAGGTAGAAAAAGGGAGACCTTCATTATTATTATTTTTTTAATTCAAAGAGGATTTTTTACTTTTAAGGAGAAAAATCTTTTAAATAAACATGTTCTAAAATTACATTTTAATGAGAGCTTGTGAGCAGAATGAGGAGAGTAGAAAGACTCTACAGAGCAAAAAGGGCTAAGAGGATAGGAGGAATGTGGATTCATTGCTTCACGGTTATGTACAAATACCACTGTGCTAAAAAGGTTGTCTTCCCTAAATAATAACTTTTGGACATCAGAAACACATGTATCTCTAAAATGTTCATAATCCAAGTGAAAAACCACAGATTTGCCAATAACTTCAGGAGAAAAAATATGTATTTTTGAAACCAGACTAAACTTTTTACCAACTCTAATCAGATGTTATTAATCTTACTAGTGGTAAAGTAAAATTACAATCTAATTTTAAGTGATTATTTTATTAAGTTTTGCATTGAATTTTATATAATTTTATTTTTTCAAGAAAGAGTATGTGGTTATGTGATTAACACACTTTTATATTACCCTATTATCTAAATATTAATTTAAAGATGGGAAAATATTTTTTAACAACAGTCTCATCTTGTCATAAAAAATAGATACTAAACAATATGTGATTATTTTCTATTTTGACTCCCATTCTACATTACAGTAACTGGTTTTTTTCACTTTGGAAGTGAGCCTTTTAACCTAGAGAGCTTGTTTATCAGCTCTAAGGAATGGCTTATAGGGTTGGAATTTTCAAGCCTAGGTGTCTAGAGGAACTTACTAAGGACCAGTTACTGTGTTAAGTGTTGGGGCATACAGAAATGTCCAGAAAATTGTCTCTTCTGTGGAGAGGGATCTCATCTAATAAAGAAGGAAGTCATGAACACAATTATCCACATAATGAACTTGGGCGGTGGGTAGTAATGTTGAACAATAAAGGAAGAAATTTGGGACCAAACAGGCAAATAAGGTTAATTCTGAGAGAAGCTACTGAGTGCCTGGCATC
This sequence comes from Tadarida brasiliensis, assembly GCA_030848825.1. Lineage (NCBI taxonomy): Eukaryota > Metazoa > Chordata > Mammalia > Chiroptera > Molossidae > Tadarida > Tadarida brasiliensis. The sequence continues at coordinate 71,713,978 of CM061260.1, forward strand.
TGACCAAAACAAAAATGTAAACTTCCTCTTCCCATGTTGTCTAGTAGGCTGTCCTGCACACAGCAGGTGTTCAGTTGTTGGGCTAAATTAAAGTCAAGGCCGGCACTTGAGTCATCTTGCTGTGGGGTGTGACGAGATGGCTTCTTTCAGTACAGCCTTAGTTTCAGCCAGGGGACCGAATCCTAAAACAGAAAATTAAGCTTAAATATCAAGCAGGATAATTTCCTTTCAAGCTTAATTTTTTTTTTCCCCAAAAAGTTTTTACCTAATATTTTTCATCAACGGAGTAGGCGGATCTTGACAGGACACTATCTGGGAGAAAGTGGGAAAACCATGTGCTTCAAAATAGATTTCTTTTTCTTACTTAAAATTTGACAACTGAAGATTCATTTCTTTGTTAAACTCTCAACTCCTTTGGAATGCAAGTGTCCCTGGGATGGGCCACACCGCATACTGTTGTAAAATCTGAGTGTGAGTCAATAGGCTCATTTTCAGACCACTATGGTAGTACAAAGTCAGTGAGATATGTCCAGGGAAGCTGCACATATTCACGGAAAGTAGTGGCACCAGGGCCAGTGTGAGCCATTGATGCGCAGACGCAGAAGTGGGAAGCAGGGTTTTGTAAGATAAAAGAGGAGGTAGGTATGTTTGCCAAACCCCATTAGGACTTGTCCAAACTGTGAGGTTGTGCCACATGTTATGAGTATTCGATAAATCTAGTCGCTCCATTTTTCAAACCTAAATCCTTCCAATTACTGTAATTGAAATTGAATTGAATTGAATTAAAATTCAAATTACAGAAATGGAAATCAATTGGATGTCCTGCAGGCTGTGATGCAGGTCAGGAACCCTTGTGCAGGTCAGACTCTGAGGCTCCATCCAGGGAGGAGAAATGCTGGTTAATGACCAAAATGCTGGGTCAAGCATCCATGGTTACATTGGGGAACCCCCGGACTTCCAGGCCTTACATACAGAATACAGTGATGCCCCCTAAAACAAGAATATAAACCATTTAAGACCTCACTTTTTAATTTTTTTCTTCTTGTTATTAATGATAATTCATATTATATTTGATTGTGAATAAATACTATCATTTATATCAATAATTAGCACAATACCTATCTTGTGTGAGGCCTGGTGGTAATACCTGTCATGCAGTATCCTATTCAATCCTCACCACTGAGGTTCAAATCAAGTGACCTAGATTCACCCATACAGTTAACATAAAGCAGAAACAGAATTTCAAAGCAGAGCAGTCACAACTTGATTCAGAGCTTTTAACCACTCTGCAATATCACCCTCAGAAAAGGATAGAAAGAAAGACAACTGAGGCCCCAGTTCTGCTTCAATGTTCTTCTGCCTTTTTGGATCACTCACTCTCTTAACAGCCTCATGAATCCAGAAGGTAACATTACATGTACCTAACAGCTCTTCTAGCTCAAACATTCCATGTTTCTCTTGACCTGGGGTCTATTGGTGGTGGTGATGGAATGGGCATTATCCCAGAGGGAATTTTATCCCTTACTTCATGAGAGGCACATTTGGCACATGCGAAGAATGGGCCATTTGCTCTCTTGCCCATATGGAGCTCAATGTTCATGACCTATGAACCTCACAAAACCTGTTATCTCTGGCGAGCCCTTGGCTGTGAATCACAGGGCATGCCATTGCTGCATATGGAAAGTACATTGGACACCACGGGTTAACTGGGATTACCAGTGACTGTAATGTTGGTGTCTTGATTCTCAACAACTCTGTTTCGAAGCTGAAGGGCAGGGTACAAACATACTTATGTGTCTTAATTTGGTAACAATCACATGCTTTTCTGATGACAAGCCATGCTGTGAATATTCAAGTTTATACTATGCATACTGTTGGTACTTGATATGTATTAAGTTAAACCATGGCTCGTTCATTTGTCTAAATTTTGTCACTTAAACTCCAAACACTTGTCACAAGTGGACTTGGGATACGGTGGAAAAGTAATTAGGAAAGGACCCCTTTTACAGTCTAGCTCAAGAGTCATACTTTTGTTATGTTCTTAGAGATTTTCAGATATTTTGCTTATATTTGCTTATCGTTAGTTGTTAGATTAAAATGAAAATTAATTTGAGGTTACTTGGTTTTGCAGTTGCTACAATTATAGGCAAATGCTGCATGGATTTCTAGACCCATAGGTAGTGTTCAAAGAACTCTTAGGGATCATTTTGCCTAATTCTTTAATCAGGACATTTTTCCCTATCCCTAAAAGAAAAGAAATACATGGATTTTAGCATCAGAATTGCATTCAAATTCTTACCTAACTACCTAGTAGCTGTGAAACCACAGGCATGTCATTGGACCTCCCTTAGTCTAAGTATCCCCAACTGTAAAATAAAAACTCCTATCTTTACAGATTTATGCAAAGTAGAAACATAGTATGTAAGAAAGTTCTTAGCTTCAAAACCTAGAACAAAATATTAGCTCAATAATTGTGTTTTCTTCCTTCTATTTTAATACTATAATAACATGCTTTTTTCTCTTTTAATTTAAAATTAATTTTTAAGTTAAGATAGTAGTGTTATAAGACATTTAAATAAGGTAAAAGAAAGTACTATATTTTATAATATCACTTTCTCTTTTCTTTATTCTGAGGATATCATAAGAGCAGCTGTGAGATCAGATATGGGGGTGGAGATGGAGAAGGAAGCTAGTAGGAGAGTAATTACTGGAGGCTCTGCCTTACTTTAAAGTTTTGGAGAGTAGATACAGGGGTGGTGAAGTGAAGGTGGGAGAATGGGTTCCTAAAAAATAACTGGGCTAGAAATGGAAATGAATTTAAATATAGACCTAAAGTATAATTTAAATGATATTATGAATGTTAAAGATGTAAGATAGATTCCCTGACAATAAAAAAATAAAGCCCTTTAATATGAATAGTGTAAGCCTACTCAAAATTTTTCATATTCTAAAAACCATGTAGGAGACCAAGGGTGAAAACCTGAACTAAACTAAAAATAGATTCATCAAATACATTATCTGGAATTAAGTGAAGAAGGTAAGTGGCACATTTTTTCCCCCTTCCTGTGTCTTATTCTGGAATAAAGACAGGCAAATTTTCAGATTTAGAAACATGTCTTTAATTTTTTTTAAACATTAATGTTTCTGCATAAGACAATGTTAATCAATGTTCATTTGTCATTCATTCATACCTGCATGCATTCTTTTATTCAGCAAATATTTATTGAACATCTGTTGAACGCCCTTTTATGTGCTGAGAAATAATGGTGAAATAACCTTGGTCCTCTTTGTATTAACAACCTTGTAGAGAGAGAATAGCAATAATTATACACATACTCACACATATTTAAAATGATGACGATAAGTCATAAGTGCTATACCGAAAGAGAAACTTAAGGCAGGGGAGTAAAGATGGGGAGCAATAGAAAAGCGGAGGGCTGAAGTTAAAGTTGGGTGAGGTACGTCCCAAGGTTGAGGGTGCCTTGCATTCTTGAGACCAGTGTGGCTAGAGCAGAGCTGGTAGTGAGGAATTAAGTAGTCATAGCAGATGAGGTCAAAGAGGCATTCGGAACCATATCATACCGGCCTTGTAGGGCATTGTAAGGATTTTGGCTTTTATCCAGAATATAACAATTACTTTATAATACTTTTCAGAATGGCAGCAAAGCAACTACCAAGGGCTGAGTTTCCCTTCTCTATCTGCACCGACACCGTCTTCATTCAGACCTTCAGTATTTGTCATCTGGACTCCAGCATTGACCTCTTATCTCCATCCTCTGCCTCTGTCTCTCTATTATCTCAATCCCATCCTTCTTACTGCCCCCTGATATCTTTCGAAAACACTAATCTTTGTGTTGTGCTGACGAAATGCCCTTTGAAGTTTACACTTTTTCTACAGCCTGACTCTTTCCCAGGCTCCACAGTCCAGCTCTGATGCACATTTCTAGTCCCGCCTCTGCCGCTCCTCAGTGTGTACCCCCTGCTCCCCAAATATGTTCTGAGATTGTACAGGCTCGTTCATTTGCCTAGAATGTTTTCATGTTATGAGCCTATCATACTCTTATTCAACTTTGAGACCCAAGAACAGTTCACCATCTTGAGGGGGTAGCTCCTAGCTTTTCCAGGTAGAACCAATGCGTCTTTCTTCTGGGTACTCATAAAACTGTTCTTCCTTTGTCATAGCATGTCTTATTCTTTAATTAATTTTTACATGCATTTCTCTCTAACAGATTCTAAGCTCCTGAAGCATGAATACTATGACTTATTTTCCTCTGTATCTACAATACCAAAGGGCCATGCCTAGTACTTAGGGCATGCTCAATATTATTTTTTATAAATGATAAATATATTACTATATGAATGGGTATATGTGGGTAGTTGGATATAAATATGTTAAAAACAATTAATATGAACAAAAGTAGTCAGAGAGGACTATTAGATGTCTTTATTATTAAAGCTTTGAACAAATTAATTTTTTTTAAAGTAGACTTTTATTTTATTTTTTAATTTTAATTTTTTTATTTTTTGCATTTATCTTCAGATAGAGCAGGATGGAGAGAGGGAGGAAGAGAGAGAGAAACATCGATGTGAGAGCGATAATACCGACTGGCTGCCACCTACACAACCCAACCAGGGCCGGGGACAAACCCCAACCAAGGTATGTGCCCTTAGCGGGAACCGAACCCGGGTCTCTCTGGTCCGCGGAACGACGCTCTAATCACTGAGCAAAACCAGCCAGGGCGAAAAAATTAATTTTTTGAACATATATTTTGGTCTTAGGATTTTTTCTTCGATAAGTTGAGAGTGTTGAACTGGATGGTCTTTAAGGCTCTTGCGGCTCTAAAACACGATTCATGTATTCACACATTTAGGCATATAGAAATGCCTATTATGTACAAAACAAAGTACCTCAACAAACTGCAAGTCATTTTTTTATGTCCTATATTTTGACTTAGTTAAGTTCTATGATGAAGCTATAAATAAATGCATGGTATTTCTTTTCAGTTTGTCATACGCTTATAAGATTAGAAGATGTTCAGGTGCAACCTAAATACACAGTGCTCAGGGAATTCAAGGCAGAAAATGGATACTAGCATTTGATGCTGACTGACATCTTAATACCACTAAGACATGGCAAAACTCATGTCATCCTTTCTAAGATAAAGGGATTTGGAAGAATATTTTGTTACTATACATGCTGGAACATATCCATAGAATTGCTATAATAACATTTCAGTATTCTAAAACAAATTCTGTAGAGTCAACAGATGAGAAAATGCATTGACATCTAAACTTCTTGACCTTGAAATCTGATAGAATGAAAGCAAGGAATTAAATTTATATTAGAATTGATTAGTCTAAAAATAATCTCCTGCAATCTGTCAGTATTTCCCCAAAAGTAGAATTCCTTTTTTAAGCAAAGAGACCAGGCTTTGAAGACTGCTATCAGCATAAAACAAAGGGGAACAAGCTGGACCCTTATGTTCTACGAATGAATGGAATTTGAGATTATTTTCAGATTAAAAAATACTACTTACAGATTATTCTTTCTTTTCTCTTTTAACTCTTATCTTTATGTTTTTCCCTTCAAATTTCTTAAACAGGAATATGCTATCATACAATGCTTATCAAAAGATTATTTGGATCCAAATTAGGTATTTCATAAATTTGCCTTTATATTACCAAGTTGTCATCCTGATGTTAACCAAGGAAATGACCTTTGAATTGCTGGCTATGGAGATTGGTCACTATGGGCTGTTCTATGAGTAAAACTGTAGGGGTTTTCTATGGAAGACAAGAGCCATTTATAGAAAATCAGGCAAACTTGTGTATGTACGAAAAGCTTTCTGGATTGTATGCTATAACTCCTTCCCTCCAGGCCATAGCTTGCATTCTAAATAGTTCACTAATGTGTCATCACCAAGGACTTTTATAATTCACATCAGCCCTCATGGATACCAATATTAAATATCTGTATATGTATATATATGTGTGTATATATATTTTAATTAAACTGCATTTAGTGAATAACAATTCACTTTCTCCTTCTTTTAAACTAACAATTATATAGCTTTTCCCCTGTTTTCCTGACATTAAACACTAAGGAAAATATAACAGCATTTCTTTTATTTCTGCCCAAGGAATTGTATCTAAATCTCATCATGAAAAAGCATTAAACAAACTCAAATTGAGAGAGATTCAATAAAAATAACTATCCCTCAATTTTCAAAATGTAAAGTTTGAACCGTTTTCTCAGATTAAAGGAAACCAAATAGACAAATGCAACGTGTGATTCTGAACCAGAAAATCATAGTTGTAAAGGATGTTATTGAAACAACTATTGAAAGTTGAATATAGACTATGAATTAGATTATAATATCATATGAATATTAAATTTTCTGACTTTGATCATTGTACTGTACCTATGCAAGAGAGTGTTCTTGTTCTTAGGATACACTGAAGAATATTGGGACAAAGGGATATATTTTCAACCTACTCTCAAATGCTTTAGAATGATAGAGCAAATGGGGCAAAGTGTAAACTGTTGGTGAATCTGGGCAATGGGTGCACATGAGCTTTTGCTAACTTTTCTGTGTGTTTGATATTTTACCAAACAAAGTTGCACAAAGAGATGCAATGGCTGAATGTCCCCATGACTGTCTTGACAACCGATGTAGGTTCGGGAGTCCTGATTGGGAATCACTGGTCTGGTTTGTGTGTGGGAAGGGCTCAAGTTCTTACTCAACATTTCTGACTTCCAACCCTATGATGTTTCTTAATTTAGCCTGAAATATTCTTTTCTCAGGGAGATGTTTATGTCACGTTTAAAACAACTTCCCTGGAACGTTGAGAAGAGTATGGAGATATTTCTTTCTGAAATGATGGAAACGTTCTATATATGAACAGGGGCAGGCCCTCCAAGTGCTTCACGTATACAGTATTGTTTCACCTCATGCTCACAACAGTTTAGGAGTTGTTTTGTCATCACTATTTTAAACATGAGACAACTGCAATTTGTTCAAAGGGCTTGCATAGTAAGCAGTAGAGCCATAATTGAAATCTGGTTTGCTTAAAGACAGAACCCATGCCCTCAACCCCAAAGACACATTCGTTCCCTGACCTCAGGATCCACTACTCACACTGAACTGTAATCATTCATCTCTTTTCCCACCAGGAAGCGTTGGGGTGGGGGGGTGAACAGGATTTCTCTTTCTTTCTAACTTTCCTTTTTCTTTGTCCCCAGAATCCAAGACGTTGCTTTGCCCATGACTTCTTAGTCAGTACATATAATCTAAATAATGTTTTTAAGCCCTTAAGGCAAGACCCTGTTTTATATATGCATATATATTTTGTAGCACTCATTTCACCCCATACCATGCTAGAAAGAGTGTCCTTAATCAGGTCAGTGGTAAATTAGATAGGTGATTTGGTGAAACTGATTCCACTTATCAGGTGTCAAAAAACAAAACCTTTCCATTATTTGCAGTTTAATTTTGCCTATTCAAGGAAATGCAGTTTATTTCACATGTTTTTTATTTATTCATTTATTATAAGAATTATAACAGGCTCCTATTAAAGAGACTTCATTGGTCTGCTTTATTTTCACCAGTTTGGCTAGATTTATTATTTAGACCCCTTAGCTGACTCTTTATCTGACTTACTGTGCTCATTCGTCACGCGAGCCCTAGTGCGCTGGACAGAGTGCAGCGGGCATTCCCACCAGTCTACACAGAGTATGCCACTATGTGTATTACGCAGTGGGCATAACTTTCTGTCCTGATTTTAAGACTCGATGTTGATCTTTTTCCTGCAAGTCAAGGCCCTCATCACATCTGTACACAATGTGCAGAAATGCAGAGATGTCAAAATCCAGGACACATGCTGTCCAACACTTGACAAGCAGAGTGTTATTAGCATTGGTAATAAGACTACCTGGGTCTGTCTGCAGAGGTCCCTCAGCTTGGGGTCATTTACATTCACTACATACCACATCCAAACCTGACTCTTAAATAAGCCAGCTTCAGAATAGACAATGGAAACCCTGACAGTAAGCTAAAAAATTCAGGTAGAAATTCATTCATCCTAATTAAGAGAACCTCTCAGACTTGCCTCTTACCAATTAACATAGTTGCGTGTAGTTCTTTTATTTGAACTGACAACAACAGCAATCTTAGGTACTATGGGCCCAGAGAGTCCGCTCTCCTCCAGGACTTCACAGTCCAGCTCCCCTCTCTGTAAATAGATTATCCTTAACTTGCAATAGCAAACACTTTGAACATTTGCATTTCACTCATTACTTGTGCTGCTACAGACTGAGCAGGACCCTGTCGTAGAAACAAATCTAGCTGAAAACCACCTAATGACGTTGGTTATACCAAGTAACAGACTTCCTTGAAATATACTTCTTAGGATCAAAAGAAAGAAATGGGATGTTTGGAACATGGGATTAGCTTGGTCTGATCTCATTTTTTATTTCTCTTAGCAAAACTTCTTTCTCAAATTATGACAAGTCAGCTCTTATCCATAAGAGATCAGTGAAAAGAATGTCCAACTTTGTATTTCGAGAACATGGTGGGATTTCGTTGTTGTTAATCCTCATCTAAGGACATTTTTTACAATGATTTTTTTCGAGAGAGTGGAAGGGAGGGAGGGAGGGAGAGAGAGAGAGACATTGATGTGAGAGAGACACATTGATTGGTTGCCTATCTCATGTGCCCTGATCGGGACCGGGGATGGAACTTGAAACCCAGATATGTGCCTTTGACTGGGAATCAAACTTGTGACCCTTCAGTGTGTAGGCTGACACTCTAACCACTGAGCCACACTGGCCAGGGCAAGAGCACAGTGGGATTTTACAACAGTTTCTAATGCATTTTCCCCCTTAACAATTATTATTTTGATGGAGATTGGGGTATTTAGAAATGGTTGGCAACTAGATTTTTTATGTGGGAGTTAAAAAATATCTCAACATGAGTTTCAGAATCTCAGTTGGTACCCTTCCTTTGATCTGTCATCTTGTGTTACCTTTCATCACATTTTTGCACAACTCCTCAAATTTAAAGGAGCCAGACTTTGCTTTTTTCAGGTCAAATACTAATTTAGAAATTTGGTGTGAAGTAATGATGAATAATGGATGAACCAGCTTTCTGAATTGGACCTCCAGATTCTGAGGTACTTGGGAAATCTTCAAAGCCAGCTGGGATGCATGAATTTGAGTGCCAGGGAGAGCCCAACCTGAAGGAACCATTAGCTTCTCTACCTGCCTGGTTCTCTACTCATTGCCAGCTACAGTTTGTTTTCCTCAGTTTTCAGAATGAATAAAATTGTCTCATGTGAAATGGTGAAATACTTGGTTCTAAATTCTGTTTTTATTTGGAAATCCTGTTTTCATTACCTGCTAATGTACAGAACCCTAAAGTATGTTTAAAAGCATGCTGTATTGCTTTTAGGAGTCTTTGATTTGTCGGTAATATCAACCCTAATCCATCTCTGCTTTCTATGTTTGATGTTTATGTGGGTTTCATATTCTTTTCAGAGAAATATGTCTACTTCTTTATGAACAAATAATACTGAATTGAGATATTTTTCTTGCAGTAGTGCAACGGAGTTGAACAAATACCAAATATTCATTGGGAGTATGGGATTATTGACATTTACATTTTAAAAATTATGCCTAAAAGGATATTAGGTGATTTATAAATTCCCACACAATCATACTGTTTTTCTGGTTCTTGAAATTTTCTCCAACTGTATTTCTTCTGGAGAAAGCATTTCATGTTAGCCTTTAAGACATGATGGAAAATAAATATGAGCAATAGTATGACTGGAAAGTCTGTAACTGGTTATGATACCCCCAACAGGTAATCATCAGTGGCTCCAAGTTATCTTGCTCTGGGACTTCTAGTGATTTTCTGAAGCCGTGTGTTATCAGAGTTTGTAATCTATAAAAATACAGATGATATTTTATTAGATTTATAGATGACCCAAAGATGGGAATGATAATATACTAGATAACAGAATCAAAACCAAAATGATCTTGACAAGCTAAAATAAAGGGCCAAATTGATCAAAATGAACAAATCTGAGAGCCTGCCCCTGAATTCCAAAATAGCCTCACAAACATATAATATAGAAGATGTTATTTTAGCAGAGACATGTGTAAAAGAAGCGTTCTTACATCACAGCAGTGCAATGTGAGGCAACAATGTGATGTGGCTACCACAGTAACATTGTAATCTTGGGTACATTAGTAGAGGCACAGTATAATGATGAAGAAAGTAACGGCATTCTTCTCGTTGGTTCCAAATGTTGGGAGCTTCCCAGGTGAATTATGAAACTGGCCCCCATACTCAGAGGGCAAAAAGAGACTGAGGAAAGAGGCAGGTCACTCAAGATTTGTAGGTGGCAGGTTGAATAAACAAGGGAATTTGTATAAGAGACTTGTCTTGAGCAGTTGCAAGACTAGATCTCTGCACCCTCTCTCCAGAATCTTAGAAGTTTAATAGAGGCCTTGCCTGAGTTCAGTCATGTATTCAGTCCAGATAGTCTCAACAACTCTTGCTCTCTCAATGCTATGTTCTTGAAAACATCTCCCACTGTGGGAACTGTAGACAGAACGTACATTCCTAGGATGCAGGAGGGGTTGAGGAGTCTTCTATTGCCCAGTCCAGCTCAAGGGTCCACTGGCAGTTACATCTTCTCAATGACCTCCTCCAACAGTTATCTTTGGATATTATTGGGTCCTCATAATTTGTAAAACAAAGACAAGTTAGAATGTGATAAGCAGCAAGCAACATGGTATCATATATGGAAGAGTTAAATCTACTAGAGAAATTTAAACAGGAGATAGGAGTTTCAAAGGAAATGTCAAATGGAGGAAGGATCAGACTTCATTGAGTTGAACTAGGAACAATGAGCAAAACTTAGTACAGGAAAGAGCTTTCTAATCGCAGTGTCAAAAGATGCACAGACTGCCTCATCGGAAACATCAAGCCAAAGCCACATGATTACTTTGAGAAATCTCGTAGGGAGAATTCAAATGGCAGTGGATTTGATAGATGACTGTTGATCTTTTTCCCCTGAAATCCCTCATTATTAACCTTATAATGATAATGTGCCCAAATGAACAAACCTAGTGAATTTGAACTTCGGAGAGAAATTCTACGTTCATTATACATAAGAAAAAAGTTATGCTATAGGGATGATAGGACAGTAATGGGAGTTCCTGTCCTGAGAAATCTTTAACAGGAGGAGAAACAATTACTATATTGGCTTAGAGACTTTTACAGTTATAACTGTCCTCTGAAGCAGTTAGTTTCTTGAACTACCTGTGGGTATTTGTGTACCAGTAACCTGTGTTCTATCTTTAAAATTGTTGGTCAGACTTTTTCTACAAATCTCTAAGCTCAATGAACTATGTATAATTTCATGACATGAAATGGGCTTCTTGTAAGCTTCTGCCTCACCCCACGCAGAGAGAAGAGCATAGTCTATAAGTGTTTGCTTCCTTCCCACAGGTCACTTCTCATTCTCCCTTACCTTAAATGGTTTCCTGAATGAGTTAAAACATACCATTTCATATTAAATAATATTATAAGTTCTATCCATTAGAAAAAGATCTTCATAATTCTAATGTTAATATTCTTTGACATTACATGGTGAGAAGAAAATCGATGAGATTCCAGGGGTGGACAAAAGTAGGTTTACAGTTGTGAGTATGCAAAATAGAATGTACTCTTGTATTATTAGTCATTGTATTATTTATTTGTATTATAACTGTAAACCTACTTTTGTCTACCCCGTATTCCTACAGCATAGGCAACCAATTTGAATTCAAGTTATATGTTTGTGGCTCCCTCACCTTGATGTGTATGTGTTAGGAGATGGGACCGCAGGATACAGAATCAAGGTCAGGAAGAGTCACAGAAATAAATGTTTGCTGGCAGTTAGCACAAATTTCTGATCAACAAAATGACCTGATGATTAAAGGTGTTCTATGAAAGTTTCTGATTGAGTAGCTATGGGATAGGGCTGAGGAAGCTGTGTTTTTAACAAGTATCATTGGGGGTTCTTATGATCAGACCAGCAGAATGCTATTCTAGACAATTTCAGGTCACAGTTAAAGCAAAGCAGAAAACTTCATATGAGCAGGAAGCTGTAACAGACAGACCTAGTGTAAAAGTTAAAAAGGCATTGCTGTTTTCCAACAGAGATGTCGCAGAATTGATTTGCTCATTTATGCAAGTGGTGCTACCTGAAAACTTTATGTTGAAGTCTTTAAATCATGAATTATTGAATTGGTTTACGCATTCTACCTCTGCCAGAGTATTTCTTTCCACCTGTATTTTGGAAAGAGTCTCAGGTAAGCTATTTGCCTTGCATGAACTCATCTTGTTACTTTCAACACAAACACATTTTGAAGTAACAGTCAAACCACTATAGCAGATGATTTAATGATCCTAATATGCCTTCTAGTGAAGGAAAACAAGGGGCATTTTCAGCTGCTCAGCGGTGGTGAGTGGGAAGAGATTTAGTTAGTACATTCTCTCCTGCTCAGGTCAACTACTTCTCACATCCTTGTTTCTACCTTTCCCTCATATTTCATAGGCTGACCATTAGTGCTATTTCTTTTTAATTCACCTCCACCCTTATGGACACGATTATAACATCCAATGGTGCTTGAGGTGGCTGCTAGGACTTTTCCCCTTTAGATTAAAATTTGAGACAAAAACTTGAAATTTGAAAGGATACATTATGAAAACTGTATTAAAACTAATGCAAATTATCTTCCTGTCTGTTTTTCTCACAAAAGTACCTATAAGATTTATTAAGTAGGCTTTGCTAATTTAAATAGCCAGTGCTTGACATTCCAGTGGTCTTTATATCCTCCCTTTCTCCTACTTTTAAGGAGGAAATACTCAAAAGAATAAATAGGTTGAAGAAATTATGGGATTAAATAAAATGGTTCATATTGAGAAATGATACAAAGATGAATCATCAGAAATACTTCTGTTAATTTCACCACTATTTGAATTGAACTTTACTTAAAGTGGGATTTAGAGTTTGGAGCACTCCTCTGTGCTCTACCTGATGGTGACATACATGCAAAAATGTTTATTATTTATCTCTTCCTGTTTACGTGGCTATTCCTTATATTTGAGGATATAATCTGGTAAACAGAATATAATCTGGTAAAATTATTTGAAGGTCAAAAAAAAAGCAAAAAAAAAAGCTTGAATCTAGCTCAGTGTTTCACATTATGGGATTCTTTCTTTTTTACTTCTATTTTCCACCATATGGAGATAACCTTTAAATGGTTTTTAAACCATGTGGCATTCAGTCATATCAAACTGAATATTTCCCTGAAAAAATTTGGCAGCATTTTTTCAAGACATCTTGATTAAAACATAATACAATTCATCAAGTAATCTTATTACTTTCCACTAATGTCTTTGAAATATTCTTTAGTTTCGATTGTATTGTTTTTTAAAATTCTCATTGATCTAGAAAGTTTTGTATTATTTTCTTCTAGAAATTCTATCAATTAATATTTATATTAATGTTTGCCATTTAATATATCTTTATGCTTTATAAATCAAACATAGATATTATATATGTAATATTATTAATATGTTTATATTTGTGTATTATTTTCTTATATGTAGAGGCAAATAGGGTAAATAGTATACACATATATACACAAATGCAAACTAGGTGGTAAATCTTCTGGATGAGTGACATGACATTTAGTGAAAGATAAAGTGATTTGTCCAATGTCATAAAATCAGGAAATGGCTGAGCTAGTTTGCAGACTGGGTTTTGTCTCCTCCAAGTCCAGTGCTATCTCTGCTTACATTATTCTGTTTAGTGGTAATCGCTAGTATTGCTTTTCTTTTTAAAATATCATGCAACTAATTTGCATTTTCTCATATTTTTTTTTTTTACTTTTGTTTCTCTAATTCATCTATATTTCAAGCTACTTGTGGTTTATAGAGTGAATTAGGCAATTTCTACAAAACCTGTATTTAGTCAATATTTACTGAATTGGTAATTTGCCAATGAGTTGTTTCAGGTTTGCAACCTAAAGATCAGCTTATTTCACTGATAGCTGCTGTTCTAATTGCCAACGCCTAGTAACCAGATGCAGATATTTAAGGAAATTAGTCTAGGATAGAAAAGAGCAGTAAGCCAACACAAATTTTCAACTTATGAAGCTCATTGAACATTTACCAATTTGGATAACATTTGGTAAATTATAAATAAATTATTAACATTTTAAAAATATAAAACATGCCCTGAGCAGTGGTTAGAGCGTTGGCCTGTGGACAAAAGAGTCGCGGGTTCGATTCCGGCCAAGGGCACATACCTGGGTTGCAGTTCGTCCCCAGCCCTGGTCAGGGTTGTGTGGGAGGCAACCAATTGATGTGTCCTTCTCACATCAATGTTTGTCTCTCTCTCTTCCCCTCCCACTCTATCTGAAGATATTTGAGAAAAAGTATCCTTGGGTGAGGATTAAAAAAAAAAAAGTTTATAAATAAATAAATATAAAAATATAAAACATTAATTCCTTAAACATCATAGAGCACCTAGTCTAGTATAATAAACTATGCATGTTTTAAAATAAATGTGACTGCCCTGGCCAGTGTGGCCCAGTTGGTTGGAGCATTGTCCCACACACTGACAGGTCTCGGGTTTGATTCCCAGTCAGGGCACATACTCAGGTTGTGAGTTTGATCCCTGGTTGGGGCATGTGAAGGAGGCAATCCATGTTTTACTCTCACACTGATGTTTCTCCCTCTCCTCCTCTCTCTTCTTTGCTCTCTAAAAATCAAATAAATAAATAAAATAAATGTGACTTATTTTCAAGTACGTACAGTAAACTGAACTGTCAGAATTATTTACTGAGTTACTACTATGAGAGAAAGAGTATGGGGCAGTAGAAAGAAGTGAATTTTTTCTTCAAACTTTTCTGAGCTTGAATCTGAGTAAGCTCTGGAACTTCCCAATGGACTGTATTTTCCCCCAGTTTTGTGTATATTTCTGAATGTAAACTCTTTATAAAATGATGTTAAAAATCCCCACTCCTCAAGGGATTCAGTGAGACTGGATGAGTAAGCTGCCTATCACAAAGCTGCTGACCAGTTCCTTCCTGCCGCTGCTCCTCACTTGCTTTTCACAGCACTGTTCTCAGATACAGGAGAGAAAAAAGACACCTACTGATTGGAATTATTGAACATTGATTGAAATGAACCTTTTTGAGGATATAGCCCTCAAGTCTTTCTACTTGTTTTTCACTATTCATTCATTTATTTATCTATTAAATATTTGTAAGTGCTATGACAAGCCAAGTACTGTTTGATGAATGGAGGCAACGAGGAACACAGTGCTGGAATTCCTGGCTGAGATCGCAGAGTTAGTGTGTCTGACTTCAGTCCAGGTTTTTTCATTGCACATGCTATATAGCAAGGAAAACAAGAATCATGCAAAGGAAACAAGAATAAACTCTATAAAAGAGTATGTAGTTAAAATCCAAACTGTTACAGCAAATAGATTGACCAATCAGGCTGGAGGTGCTGTAATGGGGGTAAAATGGGAGCCAGTGGGCTTTGAGGGATGGGAAACACAGACATTCCTCAGAGGGTGGGTGTGGGGGCAGGAAATATCACGTTCTTATTTAATGGTGAAGTGGCCCAGCCTAATAAAAGGAACTCCATGTTATAAAGTCACCTAAAATAAAGTTATTAGGTTGAGGTGAAGTTCAATTTAGGGGACCTTGACAATTAAACAGTGCAGTTTTGTTATTATAATTACAGGTGATATTTATTATACATTCACTGTGTGCCAGGCATTGTTTTAAATGCTTTTAATATATTAACCCATTTAATACTCATCACAACACTATGATAAAGATACTGTTATTCCCATTTTACAGAGGAGAAACCTGAAGCACAGAAAGTTGGAATAATTTGCCAAAGGCCCTTACAGCTAAGATGTTGCAGAGCCGGGGTTTGAATTCAAGCAGTCAGGTTCCAGAATGCATGCTCTTACACCTCTGTCACACTATCTGATACGGTGTGGTGCAGGTAGGAAATGATGAAGAGATTCATGCAATCAAAGCTACCCATGAAGAAGTGCATATTAGGGAAGAGGAAGAGTTAGGGACCCCACATGGCACTCCAGTGTGAGTTCAATGGGTCTAGGGTGGGTGGGGTTATTCAAATAGAGAATATGGAAACTTTCTACAGGCAGACTGTGAGGAGGAAAGTAAATCTAAGTTGCTCCAAGATGTAAATACTGACTGCTTGAAAGAAGGATGGTGCCATTAACAAAGATAGGGAAGTTAGAGCAGGTGGCAGTTCTTGGGTAAAACACAATGAATTTAGCTTTATGGACACAGATTTTGATTTAGCTTTTGAAATTGTGAGACTAGCACTTGGAAAGAATTGAGAGATGTATGCATAAGTTTGGGAGTCATTAGCAAAGAGATGATAGTGAAAGGCACAAAAATAGAAGCGCTCTCTAAGGGAGAGACTGTGAGGAGAAAAGAGCAGATGGCAGAAAGGGTGGGTTAATCAGTAACACTGACTGATAGATAACCAAGGGCTGCCAAGCAAAGTACCTGCCAGATTTGTTTAAACAATAGTTTTTAAATTGTGTTTACACTGGTAATTTGCTCAGCAAACCCTATCCTGCACATAGTTTATGGGGAACGGGACAATTTTGAATCGATTTTAACAATAAAAAGTTAGAGTTTGAGGGAGTCAAATAAATGAAGTTTATACTAGGCATATTCCATCCACTCATTTTTTGGCCATCACCTTTCTCCTTTTATTGAACATGTACCCCTCATCTTCTCAAAGGGACCACATAATTTCCATTTTGAACTGTACCTTTCCTGAAAGATTCCCTTTTTTACCTAAAAGATAGTTAAAATGAATTCAGTGACTCAGTATTTTACCCATCATGGATTTAATAGTTCTCATTTATTCAGGAACTCTCATGTATTTTTTTTTATTTTCCCCTTAGAATATTTATAACAATCACTTACTCATTCTGAATTTCAGAGCACTTAGCTTTCCCTGGAAATGTCAACTCATTGCATGTATCATTTTTGTTTACTACCATTTTATCCTTCATTCTCTAGTCTTAAGACAAAAAAAATTTACAGACACTTTTTGCATTTCCTTTTGAGTCAGGATAGTAAGAAGCTAGGAAAATTCCTTGGCAAATGGGATGGGGAAACTGAGACAGCTCATTCAAACTGGACTCATCCAGCACCCTGAGTCATCTTCCTCCTAGTCCCTTGCATGACCACTCCCTTAGGCTTTAAGTCCTCAGGACAATTATTCTGATCAGCATCACATAATCTTAGGAACAAAGCCCCAGGTCTGTTGGCCACAGTGACAGAGTTTTTGTCAGACTACAGATAACATCTAGGCCTCATTTTTGTTTCAGCTCCAGGCCCAGAAAACAAGCAAAACCAGATGAAGCAATGCCATGGCTGGCAGCAGGACGAGATGCAATAACCAATGATCTCCTACCCTAGTGACAACCAATCAGTAGAGACCACGACCCTGACCCTATATCCTCATTTTGATTAATCAGCATATTAAAGAACACACCTGGAAAGCTGATGAATATTCTATTGAGATCCTCCCTGAGACCTCCCCTAAAATTGCTGCCTTTAGGAAACAGATAAAAACCCTTAAGGCAAAGGACCCAGTGCATACTCTTGCTCTAGAATATGCCTGTGCCTTCTTTCTTCAGGTTTGTTTTTATTTTCTTTCTCCTAAGCTCCAAGGTTCCCCATGAGACTTGCATTCAGGGCAGCAGTGGGAAGCCTCTTTAACTTGTTTCCTGAGTCCACACAGCCCAGCTGGCTCACCTCTTCTACTTTCTAAACAACTAAGGCAGTCTCTGAGCAGCCCACTCAAATCTTCTCTTAGAGTGTACTTTTGCTTTGCATGCTAAATAAACTTTCTCTTGTGCTAGGCTTTCCTGCCTCCAAATTCTTTCTTTGCTAAACTAAAAAACCGACATCACTAGTAACACTTAGAAATAGAAAGTTCTTATACTCAGAGCAAAATGTCCTTCTGCATTCTATGTGTTATTTTATTCCAATGTGTAATTCTTTAAAATGTGCCTTGTTCCAACTGACTTTTCTGAATTAAGTGTATTCTATTAATCAAAGCTTAATTTACTAAGTGCCACTCAAAGCAGTTGCTTTCAGATAATTTATATCTTGATTTTTTTCCTTTTTATATTTGAATATCAAGTCCTTTTAAAAATGATCATTCTGTCTTTTTTGGTGAATTTACACAAATCTTTAATAATATTCTGTTAATAATTGTATTAATAAATAATAATAGTAATAACCTATCACATTTATATGGTTTTAAACTTAATTACTGAGCAGTGAACTCTATATATTCATTTTTCTTTTCAATCTTGCAGACTAACTTTTAACTTCTTTTGATAGAGAGTTAGCCAAACATCTGCCTCTTCATAATCAAAACATTTATATGTTCCATGCCATTTGTTTCCTTTTTCATCAATTCCAGATGGTGAAAGTTCTGTTTTGCCCACTTTTCATGAAGAGCCTCAATGTCCCTTTGGACTTCAGATCACAGGGCTGGAGGTGCTGACAGTAAGGCCATCCTAAAGGAGTGGTACTACCATTTGCACTTCTTTGTCTGCTGTAGATCTGTGCAAACCATGAAGAGAGACTGTAACAGAGCTGGATATCTACCAGGCGAGGCTTTGAAATTTCTTGGCAGATCCCAGTTGATGGTTGGAGTTCTGTGCTTTATGGCATCATTTCCTAAAATATATTCTTAAATGCTATAGTGTATTAATAAATGTTACAAATACAAAATATGTCATAGTTAAATATGGAAAATTCTGGCTTAATGTTGAAAAGGTGTCTTTGCTTTCTGACTTCTCAGAGCCCTCAAATACACTAATAATTATTATAAACTTCGCAGAAGAAGATAGTGTGTCTTCTGTATCCCAACCTTTTTATTTCTATTCTTTCATATTTTTGGACCATTTCATCAGACCATATTTTAGGAAATGTAAGTCTAGTTTGTAGATTCCAATATAAACATTTTTTATTTGTTTTTACCATTCATTTTCCTTGATCACAGGACTTTATTTTTATTTATTTATTTTTTTAAATTATTTTTATTAATTTGTTTTTGTTACATGTTTCTCCTTTTCCCCCCATTGACACCCTCCTCCCCATCATCCCCGCCCCATCCCCAGCTTTGTTGTCTATGTCCATTGGTTATGCATACATACATATAAGTTCTGTGGTTTATCTCTTCCCTCCCCCTCACCCCCTCTTCTGAGGATTGTCAGTCTGTACCCTACATCTATGTCTCTGGGTCTATTTTGTTCATCAGTTTAGTTCATTATATTCCACAAATAAGCGAGATCATGTGATACTTGTCTTTCTCTGATTGGCTTATTTCGCTTAGCATAATACTCTCCAGGTCCCTCCATGTCGTCTCAAAGGATAACAGATCTCTCTTTCTTACAGCTGCATAGTATTCCATTGTGTATATGTACCACAGCTTTTTTATCCACTCATCTACTGATGGACACTTGGGTTGTTTCCAGATCTTAGCTATTGTAAATAGTGCTGCTATGAACATAGGGGTACATATATTCTTTCTGATTGATGTTTCAGGCTTCCTAGGGTATATTCCTAGAAGTGGGATCACTGGGTCAAATGGCAGTTCAATTTTTAACTTTTTGAGGTAACACTATAGTGTTTTTCATAGTGGCTGCACCAGTCTACATTCCCACCAGCAGTATACTAGAGTCCCTTTTTCTCCATACCCTTGTCAACACTTGTTGTTTGATGATTTGTTGATGGCGGCCATTCTGACAGGTGTGAAGTGATACCTCATAGTTGTTTTAATTTGCATTTCTCTGATGATTAGTGATGTTGAGGATTTTTTCATATGTCTCTTGGCCATTTGTATGTCCTGTTTGGAGAGGTGTATATTTAGGTCCTCTGCCCTTTTTAAATTGGGTTCTTTGTCTTCCTTTTGTTGACTTGTATGAGTATTCTATATATTTTGGAGATTAACTCCTTATCTGATGCATCATTAGCAGTTATGATGTCCCATATAGTGGGTTCCCTTTCCATTTTAATGCTTGTTTCTTTTGCTGTGCAGAAGCTTTTTAGTTTGATGTAGTCCCATGTTTTCACTTTCTCCTTTGTTTCTCTTGCCTTAGGTGTTGTATCAGTGAAAATTCCGCTGCACATGATGTCTGAAATTTTGTTGCCTACATTTTCTTCGAGAATTTTTATGGATTCAAGAGTTACATTTAAGTCTTTTATCCATTTTGAGTTTATTCTTGTGTATGGTGTAAGTTGGAGGTCTAGCTTCATTTTTTTACAAGTAGCTGTCCAATTTTCCCAACACCATTTATTGGAGAGACTGTCTTGACTCCACTGTATGCTCTTGCCACCTTTGTCAAATATTAATTGAGCATATTGTCTTGGGTCAATTTCTGGGTTCTCTGTTCTGTTCCATTGATCTATGTGCCTGTTCTTGTGCCAGAACCAGGCTGTTTTGATTACAGTGGCTTTGTAGTATAACCTGCTATCTGGTAATGTGATCTCTCCTACTTTGTTCTTTTTTTTCAAGATTGCTGTGGCTATTTAGTATTTGTTCTAGTTCTGTGAAATATGTCGTTGGTATTTTGATGGGGATTGCATTGAATCTATAGATTGCTTTGGATAGTATGGACATTTTAATGATGTTAATTCTTCCAATCCATGAACAAGGTATGTGCTTCTACTTTTTTGTATCTTCCTTTATTTCTTTTTTCAATGACCTGTAGTTTTCTGTGAAGAGGTCCTTTACTTCTTTGGTTAAGTTTATTCCTAGGTATCTTTTTTTTTTTTTTTTTTTTTTTTTTGCTGTGATGGTATATGGGATTGTTTTTTTAGTTTCTCTTTCTGTGAGTTCATCATTGGCGTATAAGAATGCCGTCAATTTCTTGACGTTAATTTTGTATCCTGCTACTTTGCCAAATTCACTTATTAAGTCTAGTAGATTTTTGATGGAATCTTTAGGGTTTTCTATGTACAATATCATGTCATCTGTAAATAATGACAGTTTCACTTCCTCCTTTCCAATTTGGATCTCTTTTATTTTTTCTTCATGTCTAATTGCTGTGGCTAAGACTTCCAGTAGTATGTTGAATAAGAGTGGTGAAAGTGGGCATCCCTATCTTGTTCCCGTTCTTAAGGGGAATGCTTTTAGTTTTTGTCCATTGAGTATGATGTTGGTTGTAGGTTTTTCATATATGGCCTTTATTATGTTGAGATATGGGCCCTCTATTTCCACATTGCCAAACATTTTTATCAGAAGTGGGTGCTGGATTTTGTCGAATGCTTTTTCAGCATCTATTGATATGATCATATGAGTTTTATCTTTCATTTTGTTTATGTGGTGTATCACATTTATTGATTTGTGACTATTGTACCATCCTTGCATCCCTGGGATGAATCCCACTTGGTCATGATGAATAATTTTTTTTATGTATTGCTGGATCTGATTTGCTAATATTTTGTTAAGGATTTTGGCATCTATGTTCATCAGGGATATTGGCCTGTAGTTTTCTTTCTTTGTAGTGTCTTTATCCGGTTTTGGAATTAGAATTATACTGGCCTCATAAAATGAGTTTGGAAGTGATCCATCTTCTTGGATTTTTTGGAATAGTTTGAGGAGAATGGGTATTAGATCTTTGAATGTTTGGTAAAACTCCCCCGTGAAGCCATCTGGGCCTGGGCTTTTGTTTGCTGGGAGTTTCTGAATTACATCTTCAATTTCCTTAGTTGTTATTGGTCTGTTTAAGTTTTCTATCTCTTACTGGTTCAGTTTTGGGAGGCTGCGTTTCTAGAAATTTGTCCGTTTCTCCTAGATTGTCCAACTTGTTGGCGTATAATTGTTCATAGTATATTTCAACGATCCTTTGTATTTCTGTGGTGTCAGTTGGTGCTTCTCCTCTTTTGTTTCTGATTTTGTTTATTTGGTTTCTCTCTTTTTGTTTCTTGGTGAGTCTGGCTGAAGGTCCATTGATCTTGTTTATCTTTTCAAAGAACCAGCTTTTTGTTTCATTGATCTTTTGGATTGTTTTTTTTTTTTTTTTTGGTTTCTATGTTGTTTATTTCTGCTCTGACCTTTACTATTTCCTTCCTCCTAGTAGCTCTGGGTTTTTCTTTTTGTTTACTTTCTAGTTCTTTAAGTTGTAGGGTTAGAAAGTCAATTAGGAATTTTTGTTGTTTCTTGAGGTAGGCCTGTAGTGCTGTGAACTTCCCTCTCAGGACTGCTTTCGCTGTGTCCCATAGATTTTGTGTTGTTTTGTGTTTGTTTTTATTGGTTTCCAGGAAGTTTTTAATTTCTTCCTTGATCTCATTAGTAACCCATTCATTGTTCAATAACATGCTATTTAGCCTCCAAGTGTTTGAATGTTTTTGTGTACTTTTATTGTAATTGAGTTCTAGTTTCATAGCACTGTGATCTGAGAAGATGCTTGATATGATTTCAATCTTCTTGAATTTGTAGAGACTTGCTTTGTGTCCTAACATGTGGTCTATCTTTGAGAATGACCCATGTGCACTTGAGAAGAATGTATATTCTTCAGCTTTGGGGTGAAATGTTCTGTAATATCAATGAAGTCCAACTGATCTAGTTCGTCTTATAAGGACTCAGTGTCCTGTTAATTTTTTGTTAACAGAAGACCTATCCAGTGGTGTCAGTGGTGTGTTAAAGTCACCTACTATGATAGTATTGCTATTGATGTCTCCCTTGAAGTCCTCCAGAAGTTTTTAAATATATTTTGGTGCTCCCGTATTTGGTGCATATATGTTTACCAGTGTTATATCTTCTTGTTGGATTGATCCTTTAATATTATGTAGTGACTTTCTCTGTCTCTTATTATGGCCCTCGTTTTGAAGTCTCTCTTGCCAGATATGAGTATTGCTACACCAGCTATTTTTTCATTCCCATTTGTTTGGAAAATTTTTTTCCATCCCTTCACTTTCATCATGTGTGAGTTTTTTGTTGTGAGGTGGGTCTCTTGTAGACAGCATATATATGGGTCATGTTTTCTTATCCAATCAGCTACCCTATGTCTTTTGATTGGAGCATTTAAGCCATTTACATTTCAGGTAATTATTGATAGATAATAGTTATTAGTTGCCATTTTAATTTTATGCCTGTGTTCCTCTCTCTCTCTCTGTTTCTTCTTCTTCTTCTTCTTACAACAGTCCCTTCAGCATTTCTTGCAGTGCTGGTTTAGTGGTGGTAAATTCCTTTAGCTTTTTTTTTTTTAATCCATGAAGCTCTTTATTTCTCCTTCAATTTTGAATGATAGCCTTGCTGCATAGAGTAGTCTTGGATTCAGACCCTTGCCTTGCATTACTTTGTACACTTCATGCCACTCCCTTCTGGCCTGCATTGTTTCTGTTGAGAAATCAGGTAACAGTCTAATGGGAGCTCCCTTGTAGATAACTTTCTGTCTCTCTCTTGCTTCCTTTAAGATTCTTTCTTTGTCTTTAATGTTTGCCACTTTTATTATGATGTGTCTAGTTGTGGGTCTTCTGGGGTTATTCTTGCTTGGGACTCTCTGTGTTTCCTGGACTTGTGTGGCTTTTTCCCTCACCAGTTTAGGGAAGTTTTCTGTCATTATTTATTCAAACAGTTTCTCTATTCCTTTCTTTTATTCTTCTCCTTCCAGTATCCCTATAATGCGAATGTTGTTACATTTTGTATTATCCCACAGCTCCCTTAAACTCTTCTCCTGATTTTTAAACTTTTTTTCCATTTGCTGCTCTATTTGGGTGTTTTTCTCTACCTTGTCTTATAAGCCGCTGATTCAGTCTTCGGCTTCTTCTAATCTACTATTGAACCCTTCTAAAGTATTTTTCATAAGAGCTATGTCATTCTTTATTTCCTCTTGATTTTTATGCATAGCTTCTACCTCTTTTTTGAAGTTGAAATAGTTCCCAGTGAGCTCTTCATAATTCTTATTAAGTTGCTTGTAGTTCTTACCAAATTGTTTGAGCACCCTTAACATCATTGCTTTGAATTCTTTATCTGACAAGTTGCTTTCTTCCATTTCTTGTAGTTCCTTTTCTAGTGATTCCTCTTTTTCTCTCCTTTGGGTGTTGTTTCTCTGTCTCCCCATTTTAGCCATCAGGTAGCTCTAGACCCGGTGAGGGATGTTTGGATGTATAGGCAACTCACTGTATATCAAATAAGGTGCTGTGCTTCCCAGACTGTTCTGTTGTGTGTTGCCTCTTGCCTGCTGTGTATCCTGGAGGATTGACTACTGGGGGTTGATATTGGTGTATCCTGGTAGGTGTTGCTGCTGGATTGCGTGGGCCCCTCTGAGGCTGTGTTCCCAGCTGGTCGCTGGTGCCACCTATAGCTGTATTGCTCAGGCCCTGCTGAAGCTGCACTCCCTGCCCGTGCCTTGGGCAGCTGGGTCACACAGGCCCCTATGGATCCCCTGCTCCCCGCCGACCTTGTGGGCAGCTGTGTTGCACAGGTCCTGATGGAGCCCCAGGACCTGCCGCTGGTGGCTGGGGAGTGCTGCTGCCCCATGGGGCTCAGCTCCTGCTCAGTCTTTGCTGTAGTTTTTGGGGATGGGTCTCAGCTGCTGATCTGTGCTTCTGTTGCCCGAGGATGGATGTCTGCTCCCCAGCCTCTGTTGCTGGGGGTGTATCTCAACTCTGATTGGGCTGCTACTGTGGGGAATGGTGCTGGGCTCCCGGCTATTTGCGGCTTCTGCAACTGGCACCTTAGCAGCTCCATTACTGTGCACTGGTCTGTGTTGACACAGGGTGTCCACTGGTCCAATGGTGCCAGGTGCACTGGTGGGCTCAGGTTGCTGAGCCCTAGCCGCTCCCACTGCACGAGTTTGGTTGTCCACCTTCACGTCCACTCACACTCTCACACACTAGCTCACTTTTTCATGCACTCACCCTCCCTCCGGTGCTGCCTGCCGCCATCTTATTATTTATTTATTTATTTTTATCCTCCCCTGAGGACATTTTGATTTATCTTCAGATAGCGCAGGAGGGAGAGAGGGAGGAAGAGAAAGAGAAACATCGATATGAGAGAGATACATCAAGTGGTTGCCACCCACACGATCCCAACCAGGGCCGGGGACAAACTGCAACCGAGGTACGTGCCCTTAGCGGGAACCGAACCCAGGACTCTCTGGTCTGCGGGCCAATGCTTTAACTGCTGAGCCAAACCAGCCAGGGTTGGTCACAGGATTTTAATTAATTTGTTTATTTTAGAAGGAGGAAGGGAGACAGAGAAAGAGAGAGAGAGAAACATCTATGTGAGAAAGAAACATTGATCAGTTGCCTCCTGCACATGCCCCAACCAGGGATTGAACCCACAACCTGGGAATGTGCCCTGACCAAGAATCAAACCCACCACCTTTTGTTGTATGGGACGACGCTCTAACCTACTAAGCCACACTGGCCAGGTGGGGTTATACTTTAACTTTGAATATTATTTTCTAAAATTATTTTAATTTCTTAATTTCCCAGAGAAAATGTAGACAAGCAGTTTAAATTTTATCTTTGAAAAGTATTTTTAAATTTCTTTAATATTTAGAGCAGTCTGAAACTTTTAAGTTGTACAGCTTTTATTTTCCATAATAGGAAATTACTGTGCTCAGTATTCAAAGTTTATTTTTACTGATATTGTCACTGAATGCATTTATTTAAGAAATATTCATTGAGTGCGCACATTCAGTCATAGGATGAACGTTTCCAGTGTACCTGGGATGGGTGCAGTTTCCAAATCAAAGGGATTTTTGGTACTAAAACAGGAATGCCCAAGTGAATTGGCATTAGTGTGTCACACTCAACAACGTAGCAGTAAACAGGGCATTCCGGGTCAAGGAAACAGCATGCATCAATGTCCTGGGGCAAGAACAAGCTCATTGGAGCCAGGAATAGAAGTATTAAAGGAGGGTCTGTCAGAGAAATAGGCAGAGGCCAGGTCATGTAATACCTCATGTCAAGGTACGGGATTATGACTTCATTTTGGAAACAAAGGGAGAGGGCTTTAGTAATGACATGCTGTCATAAATGTTTAAAAAATTATTCTAGTGAATGCATTGAAACTAGACTATAAGGTAAAATGAGGCTATTGTAGAAGTACAGGTGGTCGATGATGGTGCCGTAGAGAAGGGGAGTAACTATGGAAGGAGATATATTTTGGAAATATAGTGAGGTACACTTGGTTTTAGTATAGATAAAATGAATGGTTGAAGGGCTCATTTACTGAGATGGAAAATTTCAGAGTAGACACAGTTTTGTTTGGGAGAGTATCAAGTTCTAGATTTCTGAATTGAACATGTAAAGTTGAGTTACAGGGCAGCAATGAATGGACAAGTCCAGCAGAGAGTTGGATATGGACATCGGGCCTCATTGGAGAAGTCAGACAAGGACCACTATATCCATCAGCATGTGGATGGTATTTAAAGGGATGAGACTATAAAATACTACCTAGGTAGAAAATCTAAAGAGTGAAGCAAAAAGGGCCCAGGACTGAGTCTCAGAAGGTTCTCCAACAGTTTAGATGTTATATTAATTCTTGTGGAGAAAATGACTCCCTTAGTCCAGTCTCTGAAAGTAAAGATCAGCAAAGTTTTTTGGAAACATCTTGGAGAGAAGTGCATTTAAATATCTGTTGACCAGCTACAGTTTTCAATAGTATTATCTGTAGAACGGAGGAGGTGAGTAACCAGGCTACAGCAGCTAGATGAGTATTCCTCCAAGATCATATTGTTTATTTTCTTTGTCCTTGTTTAATGGTTACTCTTCAGAAAAACAGAATTAGGACCTCAAGAATGTGTGGGTTAAAAAGAGCACGTGTGGCCCTGGCCAGTTTGGCTCAGCGGTTAGAGCGTGAGGTCATGGACCAGAGAGTCCCAGGTTCGGTTCCCACTAAGGGCACATACCTCTGTTGCAGTTTGTCCCTGGCCCCGGTTGGGGTTGTATGGGTGGCAACCACTTGATGTGTCTCTCTCACATCGATGTTTCTCTCTCTCTCTCCCTCCCTCTCTCCCTCCTGCTCTATCTGAAGATAAATGCAAAAATGTCCTCGGGTGAGGATAAAAAACACAAACAAAAACAAAAGAACATGTGTGAAGTCATGAAAGACAATATAACCAAGTCTAGAAAGGTCTCCCCTCATTGAACATAGCATTATATGTTCGGGGTGTTCTAAATATAATCCATTCAAATTAAAAACAATAAAAAATATATCATTCCTTGAAGTATATATGAAACAGAGGAAAACATGCTTTAAAAAGACATAGATTCTGTATACAACATTGACAAATGGGACTTTGGCTGAAGGCTTCAATGGGAAGGGACCTTTGGGGTGTATCACAACTATTGTTATTCTGTTGACAGATACATCCCTTTCATAGGGAGAGATGATTTATCAGAATGTTATAGGCTGATGAAAAATTCCTTACAGCTATGTAATTTTCTGTGTTTTTGTTTTGTATTCACTAACAACTTTGAAAATTTATTTAGTTTTCTCAAGTAGTTTTTCCCAGTGGGAAGAGAAGACATCAACAAGCAGTATATTTCTTACAGAAAATTTATACAAAAATAGGCATTCCTGTAGAAATTAGCCTCTGGGGCTCAAGAAAAACATGTGCACAGTTTTGCAGGACTGTGTACTCCTGTGAGCCAATGTCCAGGTTCTGAACGTGAGAGAAGGGCGAGACCCATCAGTGAGTGAGAACTCCAGCTTGTGAGGTTATCTGGAAGGGCTTAGTGTGCTCCACATGGCTGCTGCCTCACACTCAGGTGAGGTCTCTTCCTTCCCTGGCATCTACTTCAAAGTATATTTTTGAGAATTTGCCTCCCAAACCTGTTTTCTCTGTCTGGTCTGTGATGGGTTGTGCATTTTTGATTTGGCCAGTCCCTTTATATTGAATTTTCTTGCTGCTACAGATGCACTCCCTTCCTCACCTTCCCACAGGATCAAAACTGTGGCCCAAAGCAACTCCAGCTGCATTCTAGAGATGGCTCTGTGTCACCTCTTGTCTTCCTCCGGTGCCTTAAGACTCCAGGCAATATAACCCCGAGGAGAGGCCTTTACTATCAGCTTGCTGGCTTTATCTCAGGCTTTCATCAGTTTTCTGGAAATTAATAACTGTTAAGAGAACTTAGATGGTATGAGCCAATTTCTTTGAGCCTTATGTCCTTTCAAAGGAGCAACCTTTGAGGTGCTGAGTTTAGATGGTGTATGAATTTCCCAGGGTTGTTGTAACAAAGTACCAAAGTGTTTTAAAAGAACAGACATTATTGTCTCACAATTCTGGAGACTAGAAATCCAAAATCAATGTGTCAGCAAGGAGGGAGGGCCATGCTCACACAAAGGCTGCAAGGGAGAATTGTTCCTTGTCTCCTCTTGGCTCCTGGTGGTGGCTGTCAGTTGTTGGCGTCTCTTGGCTTGCAGCGGCTCTACATTGGCCTCCGCTTCCGTCGTCACATGGCATTCTCCCCTGTGTGCCTGCATTTCTGTCTACTCTCCTCTTCTTGTAAGCATTTAGGGCCAGGGCCCACCCTAAGGACCTCTGATAACTGGATTACATCTGCAAAGTCCCTATTTCTAAATAAGGTCATATCCACAGGTACCAGGGTAAAGACTTCAACATACATAGATTTTAGAGGAAACACAATTCAACCCATAACACTTGGTATGGAGACTGGACTTAAGATTTAAAGTAAGCATTGAGAAAACATTCCATCATCATCTTGACATGAACATATGGACCTGGATCCGGTTACTGCAGGTATTCTCACACCTGCCCAATTTTGTCACAGAAGACTGTGACTCCTAACATTGTAACAGAATAAGAATGTGTTATTCTTTCAAACTTGGAAATTTATTTTGCCCCATGTCACTATTTCATTAGGATATCTAGATATAACGTATGAACTCCCCAAGTAGATAAATTCAAGAAACAACGTTATTTGTTTATTGATTTTTGAGCTTCAGAAGCTAAGGACCTTGACTAAAACAATAAAATCGGACAATTGCTTTCTGATACAAATTTTCCCTCCAACAGTAGAGATAAAAATTCTGTGATATGAGAAGAAAGGGAAGAGCTCTAGAGCAGAGAGATAGCAGGACACAGAGAATAAAAGCAGTAGAAGGAGCTGCTGGTGTGATCTCTGAGAGGACACCCACCTCCGCCTTCTTGGGTGGACGAAATCAATGGAATTAATTCCCAGGTGGGTTCAGGAACATGACAGTAAAGGAGACCTGTGCTCACTTGTTATCTGGGAGCCCCGAGCATGGCAGCCTTACAGACTTTCCTGCATTATCATAATGTCAAATCTCTAAGACAGTTTCAAGGGGCATTGGACAGAGAAGTCCTGAGATGGCCTCAGAATGGGTAGGCAATTTTTTGTAAATCTGGGAAGGGTGCAAATGATAGCTGAGAGGGCGAACTGGTGGACTGGATATCAGATGGAAAAGTGGATGGGCCTGCAGCTGTTGGTGTAGGGAATAGTAATGATTGAGGAGACAATGTGATAATAAATCTTTCAGTGAATGTCACAGTGGAGAGATAGCTCCCAGGGACCGGACAACTCTCCTGTCCAAAAAGCTTAATACTGTGAAGTCCAAGGAAGGAGACGAAACTCCACAGAAAAGAGCAGAAGAAAAAACCATGAGAAGATAAGGAGTTTACTCCAAACCAACCAAGATTACCTTTTAACTACCTGACAGAATGGGTCTCAGGATAGAAACTAAGTTCATTTATAGAAAAATAAAGTTACCTCCTTTTGTTCCCTCATGAGTCTGTGGTCTGAAATATCATACCCACGACAACATCTATGCAGTAAAGAGATGAATAAGTAAACATGAGCTCATCTTTACTGGGACAAAGTAAACATGCTTCCTCAATAAACAGACAAGCTTCAACACACTCTGCAATAGGACATACCTGAGGATTAAACAGTAATCCCCCATGAGGACAGGGCCAATATTTCTGTCATAATTATAGCTCAAGTGTGTAACATTGCATGCCCTCATAGAGGGCCTATTTGCTGAATAATGAAGGAGTACTGAATGTTCTTTAGCTCCAAAGGAATCCTATGACACGGTAAATAAAGCTTACTGCATATAGGCAATCATGTAAAACAATAACAAATGAAACTTGTTATTACCATTTTTGTTCCGAACTCTGGAGTTTTGTAAGAACTGGCTGAAGGAGTAATAAGATGCCCTTCAGCACCTGAGCCCTAAGTGTTTTACATATATCACAATGACAGCTTCACATCTCTTTCATTTCTCTCCAGCTACCTATTTGTTGACGATACATAATTATGATAGTGAGCATTTATGGTAAGCACAGTATGTTGAGCTCAACTCTTTATGTATTTTATCTCATTGGAAAGGCACGATAATTCTATGTGGTCGTAATTACTCTTATTCCCATTTTTCATTAATGAGGCTGAGAGAGGATGAGTCACTGCAGCCTCGTGCTAAGGCACAAAACCTGGGCTTGCTTTTAGCCATTATGCTATACTGCCTCCAGATTGTAGAACATATATTTGGAAGATATTTGTTTTCTTAATTTTTTATATTTAATACCAAATACTCAATATTAAAAATAATAATAATTGTAATATCCACCTCCTCCAGTAGTGGCCACCACCCTCTCTTTTCCAGCCTTTTACATGTCAGAGAGAGGAACAGTCCTGACAAGGAGATAACAGCAAAAGAGAGTCAATGAAAGCCACTGAGTACAGAGGAGAGCTGCTGCTAAGAGAGGTCACTGGAACCCATCTCCGACTGTCCTCCTCCAGTGAGTGCAGAGCTGGCTCTTGCTGACCACACCTGGGCTGCAGTGAGTGCTAAAGAAAGCATATGCAACCCTGGCCGGTGTGGCTCACTTGGTTGAGTGTCGCCCCATGCACTGAGAGGTCACCTGTTTGATTCCTGGCCAGGGCACATGCCTGGGTTGCAGGCTCAATCTCTTTCCCTTCCTCTCTCTCTATAATTAATAAAAACATAAAAAAAAAAAAAGAGCATATGCATCCCTGCAGAGCCCCTTGAGTCACACTAGTTGCCTAGGGAAAGTATCAGATAAACATGCCTTTTAGCTCTTACCTATGGCTCTTCCAATGCTGTTGGGGTGGCTGCTCTAGTGGTACTTGTCTCCCCTTCATCCTTATCACACTTGGTTTCAGGTGCTATTGACACTGAGTATCTGGTTTGCTGAAATGGAAGGAATATCATTTCAGAATACTGCTTCATGCAATATTTATATCCTCTTTTTCTCACCAGCTCAAAATAGGACTTGAAAATTGCCTACTGCATTGTTTTACAACTTCACCTTGTGAGTTTATCTACCACTTTCCCTACAATACACAATTCCCAGCAGAGCTGTAACTACATATTAGTTTATCAGGTATATATTTCTGTAGACTGGCCCCTCCTACAATAGCATGGTTTTCTCTCTTCCAAATCCAATTTGCTGAAATGGCCACTTTCCTTCTGAGCTCACTCTTCCCTGTCTACCCTGAGGGGATATAGGCATGTTCCTAGGATGGGAATTTAGTCAATAGAATGAAAAGTCCTTTTCTGAATATGATGCTGATGCTTTGTGACTTAGTCGCCACTAGTGCAGCCATGCTTAAGTTCCCCCACCACATCGTAAGTCTCTGACTCCCATGCTCAGTGCTGGGTATGTATACCCTTTATACCCCCCCCACTCCTTTTTAACTCTCTTCTATGCATAGTGTGGCTGTGGACCAGGGGTCAGCAAATTATAACGTGTGGAACAAATCTGGCCCAATACCCATTTTTGTAAATAAAGTTTTATTGGAACACAGCCACACCCATTCATTCATGTATTCTCTCCATGGCTGCTTTGGTTTGAACAGCAGAGTTAAGCAGTTTTGACAGAGAACATATGGTTCCCAAAGCTTAAAATGTTTACTATATGGCCTTTTATGAAAAAAAAAACAAAAAACAAAAAACAACCAGTTCTTAGTGTAGACTATTGCCATGAACCTCATTATGTGCTATTTTCATATCTCCAATGGCCAACATTTACTGGGCAAAGAGAATCAGTGAGGAAGCTTGTCTCCTTTAATCAGATTATTTCCCCCAGGAATTTGTGATGATGGTAGTCAGGTGACCCATTTGTAAGCAGAGTGTAGAAAGCGGGTATGTGTCAAGATTGAAGAATGAAGCCAGTCTACAGAGAGAAAGAGAGATGTGAAACTTTGCTTCCCAGAGAAAACAAAAATATGGGAAATAACAGCTGTGTTGGCTCCTTCTGACTTTCCTGTTCTTGGTTGCAGTCTCTCACAAGGCCCAGCTGCGTATTTTGACCTTGGATTTCAGGAGATAACCCTGTATGTCTCCAATAAATTTCCCTTTTTCCTTAAGCGCCTTTGGTAACCAAGTCAGTGAGTTAGTGCTCTAGGTGTTCTTGCGGTTTCCATTCAACATCTTTTATTTTATTTTTCTAATAAAATTTTCTTCATTTTCCCTGGGCTGCACAATTCTGCTCTTAAACAGTTAAACCCAGGCATAGTATATCTGACAACCACATGAATTATACTAGCAGTTGATCCTGTGGGGGGAAAGAAGAGAGCAGGTGGGAAAATATGTGTAGGAAATGACTGCCTTATGATAATTTGGGATGTTCAATGCAGATGTGTACATAATGCTCTCTCTTTGCTTTTGTGCTTCTGTGACAGTATAGATAAAAAAATATTATTTCATTCACTTCTCAAGAATGTGGTCCTGTTGTTTTCAACTTAATGTTTTTGGCTTCACTAATCATGTGATGATTTTTTTTAGTAGCATTTAGATTTTTTTCAAATGTATTCCCAAAAATACAGGGAAAGGGAAAATTCTCTGGGGTTTTAAAGGGCTTCTCCACACATCTAATTAGCATGGTAAATAGCTGAGAATTTACAATAACACTTTGATTAAGGCAGGTAGATATGATGTCCTGTTGCCAGCCCTTTTTTTTTTTGCATTGATTTCATTAATATCTTACTCAGAAATTTGGATCTCATGAACATTTTAAAAATAAGCAACACAGCAAACAAACTAATCAACAACCAGTAAGATCATTGTGCGGCACAGTCATTATAATATCGCTATTAGGGTTATTCATTCTTTAAAAATTGAGTGTTGTAATCCTTTGTTCCTAGATAGAGGCAGACATCTGGTGAAGACATGGCCTGAGAAAAAAGTGATATAGTTTAGGGGGCATAGCTCTTATTGATCTCTGTGCACTTTCAAATTTCTGTAAGATTTATAGAACTTGGAATTATTCTTCTCTGTGACAGTACATGGCACCATACTCCTAAGACACTTAACACAATTAATAGTTTACTTAAAAGGTTTTAAGCAATATTTCATGGGTTGTTAGAAACATTAAACTTAATTTTAAAGAAGATAGATCAGCTTTATAAGAAATGATGATTTTTTTTTTAACTTTATCCAGTGGAATACTTTTTAATGCAATACCCTATTGACTAAAGAAACCATAACACATTTGTACCAACGTTACTTAAATTTTTCAAGAAATTTTAGACTTATTCCATGTTACTTCATATGTATCTTGTATGTATATAATTTTTGTTTGTTGGTTCAGATTTCTCTTTAGTCACTAACTCTATGTAATGTTTCTAAGGTATTTATATGCCTAATGTGTGTCTGCTGAATTTACTTTATTTTTTAACAAACACTTAAAGACACAGTAATATTTGAGTACTTTAGAAATACCAGCTCATTTAATCCCCACAACTGTATGAGGATAGTGCTATTATCTCTGTGTATAGTTGAGGAAACTGAGGCATAGTGTTATTAGAGTAACTTGCCCCAGGTCACACAGTCAGTAAAGTGGAAGATCCA
This sequence comes from Tadarida brasiliensis, assembly GCA_030848825.1. Taxonomy (NCBI): domain Eukaryota; kingdom Metazoa; phylum Chordata; class Mammalia; order Chiroptera; family Molossidae; genus Tadarida; species Tadarida brasiliensis. Next base: position 71,747,937 of record CM061260.1, read on the forward strand.
GGATTTGAATCAAAACCATCCAGTTCCAGAGTTAACACTTTTAACCACTCTCATATGTTAAGTGCTTGCATAAACTTCATCTTGGAGAGAGATACAGGTTTTACCCATAGGAAATTCTCTCTCACAATACTTGTTCTGTAGAGTCAGAAGCAGGTGCATTTAAAACATGTGTCAAGGAAAATACACTTGTGAGTCAGTGAGCTCTCTTTCTCAGAGATTCAGCCATCAACCATTTTTGACCACATCGCTCTGTCTAGGGCAGAACGAGAGAAGAGACTGGGCCACAAAGTCATCGACACCAAGGTCAATGTCAATTCCAAACATTGTGCAACTGCCAACCATCTTCAGTTTGGAGGCTAGATTGAGGTTAAGACAAAATGATTAGATGAGTAGTTCTGTATTCCAAACTACTTTTCTGGGCTTCAGAAGAGGTAGATTTACTTCAATCAACTCAATTTTTTTTTTTTTTTTTTTGTATCACCATGATAGCTTCAAGTTATCATATCTAATAAAGGTAAATGTGCCCAAGGTCTTAAGGAAAATGTTTGTTTCTGAGAATTTTCTTTCTTGTCAACAGCAGAAATTGCCTCATTGTTTCATTAATTTAATTTTCTTCACCATTATAACTTTAGAAGGAGGTATTTGACTTAAGTTTGAGTTGAACATGTTATTTCCCTTTTGCCCTTTCCCCCCAAAAAATGTAGAACTTGGAATAATATCACAACCTTTTTCTCTTTCTCTTTTCTTATTTCTTCTCATCTTCCCCTTTTTTCTCCTCCCCTCTTTATCTTTATTTCTTCAATTCAAGTAAATAGATCCACTAAATCCCTTTTGTGGCTGAAACTCTTTTCAACATCAGGGATAACAAGGTGATTTAAGTCATAATCCACAATCTAAGGAGCTCAAAGTCTTGTAAAAGAGACAGACAGTAGAACAAAAAAGTAAATCAATGAAAGGAGCACTGTAATAGGAATATAGTCATAATGTATGTCAGAGACAAGCCCCTTCAAACCATGGCAGGGGTCCACACTTAAGAAATGACAGTCAGCCCGGCTGGTGTGGCTCAGGGATTGAACATTGACCCATGCACCGGGAGGTCGCCAGTTCGATTCCCGGTCAGGGCACATGCCCAGGTTGTGGGCTGGGTCCCCAGTGTGAGGCATGCAGGAGGCAGCCAATCGATGTTCTCTCTCATCGATGCTTCTATCTCTCTCTCCCTTATTCTCTCTCTAAAACCAATAAAGAAAAAAAAATGACAGTCAAATGGAAAAAAACACTGGGAGGCAAGAGCAGAGTAGAGAGGGAAGCAATCACCAATGCCTGGTATCAGAGAGAACTCAGAAGTGGAGTGGAACATGATGAATCTCAAGAAAATGAAGAGATCCAAAGACATAATTAAGACTAAGTGGAAGAAAATGGTGTGGGAGGTATACATGATTTAATCTTGTGTGACTGTCTTGCTATCACCAACTCCTTTTAAAGGATCAGAAATGACAAGGCTTCCACAGAGAACTTCTGTCTGCCCCATGCGGGGGTGCATGGGACACCACAGGAACACGGAGGAGATAGGTATTTATTCTTCCTGTAGGAACTGGGGAAATATTGCTCAAGTTCACTGCTTAATTTTGGCCTCATTGATTGATGAATAGCAGTTCTCCAGGGACAAAGTTGGGAAATGGAGGTGGAAGTGAAAGCAGATTATAGAGGCAAAAGAGTACATAGTAAATATGGCAAAGACTGACCTGTCCTATCTGCTGTGCTTGGAATATAGACTCTCTATCAGACTCTGTTGTTTTGATCTGCCAAGTGCTTCTTGTGTCTCCTACTCTAATCATGTCCTGTGTTTCTGGTGGGGCTGTCAATCACAGCCCAATCCCTCAGGGGGGGGGGGACCAATGACTCAGGCATGGCCAATCAAAATTCCTTTTGCTTTGGCCACATTGTTTCTTGTAGAGCTGCTTGGATGCCAAATTCCAGTCCTGCCACTTCTTAACTTGGTGATCGTGAGCAAGTGACTCCACCTTCCTATGCCTCAGTTTCCTCCTTTCCAAAAGGGGGATGATGATAGGATTTTTCTGTGGATGAAATCACTTAGTATATTTAAGTGTGTAGAATAATTCCTGGAACATGGTAGTTCTCCATGTGGTAGCATTAATTCATTTATTTAGCATAGAGGAAAAGGTGGTTGCATTTTTGATCAAAGGGTAGAAAGTGAGGTAGGGGCTGATGATAGACATTTATTCTGCCACATGGAGCAAGTCTATCTGCAGCAAGAGTGAATGAGGCCAGCACCCAGGGAGCGACAGAACTGAGATAGCCATTCACTCATCTGTTCATGTGTCTTTTTATTGACATTTACCTATTCTGGGACCAACAGATTCCCAGACTAGTTTGGGTTGGGTTCTTGTCACTCGCTACTGACAGAGACCTGAACGAGTTAGAGTTTCTAGGTGCCCACTGGGAGAGTTGAGGCTGAATAGGATTAGTTGGGGAAAGGTTGTTAATTTGAGTTTGCACTCATCCTTTAAGATATAATATAACATTAACGTTTTTCAACATGTAATGACACAATCAGACATCTGATGAAAAATAAAATTCCAGTTACTGGGTAGAGAATGCAGTGATATCCAGGCTTCTTCATAACTGCAGTTTCATCTGTGCATATCTCAAAGCCATGCTCTGAAGGTTTTTTTGGCAGGTCGTTGCTACAACAAAGGGAGTCACGCCCCACCTGACTCTTTTCAGAGATAACCACATGAATTCCGACTCTCTTTAAAAGTAACAATGATGAAATTAGGTGCACAGAGGGGTGAGGTTTGACTCCAGTAGGAATTGCCTTTCACTTGCAGGAGTGTTTAGCATTCTCATAAGAAACGTTGAACATTTACACAATGTCATGCTGTGGAGCTGAGCTGCTTCGGAAGAATTTGGGGGAGGTGGGTACAGGCCCTGCTTTAATACTGAAATATACTTCTAACCTAAGTTCAGTTTCTCCTCTGTTTTAATTACTTTTCCAGATGGAGCCTCCTAAAATAGCACTCTGAGCATATCACTTCCCCCACTGAGAAGTTTCAGTGGTTCTCTTGTCTGTTGAATCGAATACAATATCCTCAGCCTGGCTTTGAGGTGACAATCTGGTTCCTGCTGCAGTTGCCTAACAAGTATTTTATTGAGTGTCTACTGTGTGCCAGGAATAAGCTACAACACCTCTAATAGAAATGTAATGTGAGTCACACATATGATTTTAAGCTCTTCAGTAGCCATATTTCAAAAGTAAAAATGAATAAGTAATCTTCATTTAAATAGAATATTTTATTTAGTCCAACTTATACAAAATATATAAAACATAAAAATCTAATGCATATTTAAAAATTACTTATGAGATATTTTACATTATATTGAAAGAAATCTTAAGAATCCAATATGTATTTTATACCTATTTCACATATTAACTCAGATGGTAAATTTTAATTGAAATCACTAATTGGTATTTAGATTTATTTAACAAGATGTACAGTTGAAGAAGTAGACCTACATATCTAGGTAGTTCTGAGCATACTTAAATTATTTCAGTAACTGAATTGGATATCAGTTTATAAATTTAAATGATAATGAATTGAAATTAAATAGAATTTAACTGTGGCCGGTGTGGCTCAGTTGGTTGGGCATCATCCCAGGCACTGAAAGGTTGCCGGTTCAATTCCCAGTCAGGCCACTAGCCTGGGTTGCAGGCTCGATGCATGGTAGGGGGTGTGCAAGAGGAAGCCAACAGATAACTTGCTCTCACATTTCTGTTTCTCTCTCTCTGTCTCTCCCTCTCCCTTCCTCTCTCTCTAAAAATCAATAAAAATATATAAAAAACAGAATTTATAATTTATTTCTTTAGTCTCTCTAGACACATTTTAGAAGTCACATGTGTCTCACAGTTGTATTAAATAGCGCGGTTTTAAAAGTACAGGCTCTGCACTCGGGGGTTTACATTAACTCTCCGTTCCAGCTCTATCCTCTACAACGTCAGATGAATACCCTGGCTCAAGATCTTTTTTCCTCCTCGTCTAAGTAAGTTTGTTTTGTCCTTCCAAAGGTGTACTTCTAACCTGTTGAGATACTGCCTACCTTCACAGCTTAGCTGACATGCCAACCCACCCCGAGAAACCCTTCTCAATCATGTAGGCAAAAAGTCATCTGCATTCTCTGACTTCCGTAGCATTTGGACTACACATTTCTTTTGACACAGATCACACACTACCCTGTAGGCTTTGGGTAGAAGCCCAGGTTGGCGATCTGGTCCTGCCACTCACTTGCTGGATGATTTTGGGCCACTTCCTTAACTTTTTGAAACCTATAAAATGATAGCAACAGTGTCTACCTAATGAGGTCGCTGCGGTGAGATAAAGTGCTTATTTCAGCCATCAATTTATTAGTGGCAGTGTTATTCATAAATATAGTTCTTATCTCCCTAATATAATAATTTACAGATAATCATAGTAATAAGGATAATAACAAGTTTGTGCTAAGTACTATTCAATTGCGTTACCTATCATATTCAACTTTCCAAACAATTATTTGAAGTGTGAAGTACTGTCACACTCATTTTACAGATGAGGGGACCAGAGCAGACTGGGATTAAGTGACTTGCCTAATGTATTTTATTACTATTTCATCTCCTGTAGTTTTGAGTGGTATAGAGGAGCCAGGAAAGGATTTGGCATCAGACAGATCTGATTTTGAATGCTGACTGTCATTGATCAAGGATTTGATTTAGGGAAACCCCTTTAATCTCCCAGAACCTCAACTTTCTGCTTTGTAAAATGGAGATAATAAATCCACCAGGAAGAGTATACTGTAGAGGCTAAATACAGAGTGTCTGGCTGTTAAACTCAAGTTTGCCCTCTAAAATTTGTAGCTTTGTGAAGTTTGGCAAGTTACTTAATCTCTGTGCAACAAATCCCTCACCTAAAAAATGGGGGAAAAAATAATACTTAACTCAAAGATTTGTTTTAAAGATTAAATGATGTCATTTATATAAACACGATACATCTAGACATAATAAACACTTAGTAAGCGTTAGCTATTATTATTACTATTCCAAAGCAGGGTCTGGCATAGGTACACTTGGTTAACTTTCTATTTTCTTCCTCCTGTCCTCCTTCCTTATATTTGTGTCCTTTATAGAAGATGATACTAAGTCTTGCATATGCTATATAGTCAGTAAATACTTAACTGAATGAATGGAATGTGTCAACCAGCTTTGTTGCATTATTTGCATGTTATATGAGTACATCAATATTATTTTCAGGAAGTGTAAAATAATTGCATGTGAGCTAGAGATAGTAAACTGTTACTAGTACATAATATTTTATATTTCCCTGGAGCTTGCAGTGATTTTAGTTATGTCTGAGACATTTTGAAATTCATATGCATAAAACTTCCTGTTATTCAGTCAATATAGTCCTCTGTACAATTCTGATAATCTTAAATTAGAATATCTTTCAAATTCAACGACAGTACAAGACTGTACTGAAAATGAATTCATAAGAGAGACAAATATTGTCATAGGCAGAGATAAAAAGATTTGAATAATGTAAAATGCTACAGCAGAAACTGTAAAGGTATAATGAATATTATACACACTCTGCTTTATTTCTAGTTCTTAAATGTGGCCTTCCTCTTGTTCTGAATCTCTTTTATTGTGTTCCCAATTTCATTTAGCAATTGTTATGATCTGTTCAATCTATGAGCAAAATCATTCTTCTCATTTTTAAAAACCTAAATGTATCTCTCTGTTTCTCATTAAAACTTTATTTTAGCTCAGACTGTCCTACATTAAATTATGTGAATTATGGTGTGTGTCTTGTTCTTGTATAGAATCATTTTTTGAACATAAGCAAAAGGTAGAGCCCTTACCAGGCGGTGTGGGTCAGGAAGAAGAAAGTCCCCGAGGTTTTGGAACTCAGAGTCGGGTGAGAGTGACATTACATGCGTATATAAATCTAAAACAAAGCAGATGGTAGTATGTTCTATCATAGTAAAACCAACAAGGTCTTTGGAAATGTGGGGAGGGGGATGGGTTCTGTTGGTAGTAAGCATGAGAAGAAGGCAGACACATCTCAGTGGAATTGAGCTGGGTCTTGCTTACCTGGTAAGACTGTACCTAAGAGGCAGGTTGAGGGAGTGTCTTGAGCATAGAAAAGGAAGAAAACAATAATTAGACAGTCAATAGATGAGGTCAGTAAGTTGAGGTCAGGTCATAGGTTGACAAAATAAAATCAGAGTCTAATTGTGGAGATGTTTGTCAGGCTCTATTCTACAGTTTATCTTGATATATTGAGATACCATTGAAGATTTGCAGTAGCTTTAAACTACAAGTGCATGCTTTTAAAACATTGAAGTTTATACATTTATTTCATCACAATTTACCAATCTGCAATCAAAATCTCCTTATTTGTTCTAGCATGTCATTTAATTGAAGATATTGAGTATATTTTAAAAACTAAAATGCAGGTGATTTCAAACCTGTGCAGCCTTGAGATCATTCTTTTTTGCTTGATATTTAAATTAATGCTGTGCTCAAGAACATATTTTAATAACATTATTCAACATAGTAAATCAAATTATTATTTTGAAAAACTAGTATTTTCCCTTGTTTATTATATATAGTTTTTATTGAGAATGCACATGTTTTTATATTATGCTAAATGATTATACTAGTTTTCTTTTTTTAATTTTTAAATTTTTTTATTAATTTATTTTTGTTACATATGTTTCTCCTTTTTCCCTCATTGACACCCTCCTCCCCCTTCCCTCCTGCCCTGTCCCCAGGTTTGTTGTCTATGTCCATTGGTTATGCATACATGCATATAAGTTCTGTGGTTTATCTCTTCCTGCCTCCCCACACCCCCCCTTCTGAGGTTTGTCAGTCTGTACCCTACTTCTATGTCTCTGGGTCTATTTTGTTCATCAGCTTGTTTTGTTCATTATATTCCACAAATAAGTGAAATCATGTGATATTTGTCTTTCTCTGATTGGCTTGTTTTGCTTAGGATAATACTCTCCAGGTCCCTCCACATTGTCTCAAAGGATAAGAGATCTTTCTTTCTTACAACTGCATAGTATTCCATTGCGTACATGTACCACAGCTTTTTTTATCCATTCATCTACTGATGGACACTTGAGCTGTTTCCAGATCTTAGTGATTGTAAATAGTGCTGTTATGAACATAGGGGTACATATGTTCTTTCTGATGGGTGTTTCAGGCTTCTTAGGGTATATTCCTAGAAGTAGGATCACTGGGTCAAATGGCAGTTCAATTTTTAACTTTTTGAGGTAACACCATAGTGTTGTCTATAGTGGCTGCACCAGTCTGCATTCCCACCAGCAGTGTACTAGAGTCCCCTTTTCTCCACACCCTCGCCAGCACTTGTATGATGATTTGTTGATGGCAGCCATTCTGACAGGTGTGAGGTGATACCTCATTGTTGTTTTAATTTGCATCTCTCTGATGATTAGTGACCTTAAGCATTTTTTCATATGTCTCTTGGCCATTTGTATGTCCTGTTTGGAGAGGTGTCTCTTTAGGTCCTCTGCCCATTTTTACTGGATTATTTTCTTCCTTTTGTTGAGTTGTATGAGTACTCTATATATTATATTTTGGAAATTAACCCCTCATATGATGTATCATTGGCAATTATGCTCTCCCATATAGTGGGTTCCCTTTCCTTTATTAAAAAAAAATTTTTTTTTATTGATTTTTTTGAAAGAGAGAAAGGAAGAGGGAGAGAGAGATGGAAACATCAATGAGTGAGAACATCGATTGGCTGCCTCCTGCATAGCCCCCACTGGGGATTTGTCCCACAACCTGGGCATGTGCCCTGACTGGGAATCGAACCGGAGACCTCTTGGTGCATGGGCTTATGCTCAACCACTGAGCCACACCAACCAGGTTCCCTTTCCATTTTGATGTAATCCCATGTGTTCATTTTTTTCTTTGTTTCTCTTGCCTTAGGTATTGTATCAATGAAAATTCTGCTGAGTGTGATGTCTAAAATTTTGTTGCCTGCATTTTTCTGGAGTCATGAGTCACATTTAAGTTTTTTATCCATTTTGAGTTTATTCTTGTGTATGGTGTAAGTTGTAGTCTAGCTTCACTTTTTGCATGTAACTGTCCAATTTTCCCAACACCATTTATTAAAGAGGCTGTCTTTACTCCATTGTATGCTCTTGCGCCCTTTGTCAAACATTAATTGAGCATAATGACTAGGGTCAATTTCTGGGTTCTCTGTTCTGTTCCATTGATCTATATGCCTGTTCTTGTGCCAGTACCATGCTGTTTTGATTAGAGTGGCTTTGTAGTATAACTTGATATCTGGTATTGTGATCCCTCCTACTTTATTCTTCTTTTTCAAGATTGCTGTGGCTATTTGGGGTCTTTTTTGGTTCCATATAAACTTTTGGAGTATTTGTTCTAGTTCTGTGAAATATGTCGTTGGTATTTTGATGGGGATTGCATTGAATCTATAGATTGCTTTGGGTAGTATGGACATTTTAATGATGTTAATTCTTCCAATCCATGAACAAGGTATGTGCTTCCACTTTTTTATATCTTCCTCTATTTCTTTTTTCAATGACCTGTAGTTTTCTGCAAATAGGTCCTTTACTTCTTTGGTTAAGTTTATTCCTAGGTATCTTTATTTTTTTGCAGCAATGGTAAATGGGATTGTTTTTTTAGTTTCTCTTTCGGTGAGTTCATTGTCAGTGCATAAGAATGCCATCGATTTCTTGACATTAATTTTGTATCCTGCTACTTTGCCAAATTCATTTATTAAATCTAGTAGATTTTTGATGGAGTCTTTAGGGTTTTCTATGTACAGTATATATCATCTGCAAATAATGACAGTTTCACTTCCTCCTTTCCAGTTTGGATCCTTTTTATTTTTTCTTCATGTCTAATTGCTGTGGCTAAGACTTCCAGTACTATGTTAAATAAGAGTGGTGAGAGTGGGCATCCCTGTCTTGTTCCTGTTCTTAAGGGAAATACTTTTAGTTTTTGCCCATTGAGTATGATGTTGGTTGTAGGTTTTGCATATATGGCCTTTATTATATCAAGATATGATCCCTCTATTCCCACATTGCTGAGCGTTTTTATCAGATATGGGTGCTGAATTTTGTCGAATGATTTTTCAGCATCTATTGATAAGATCATATGGTTTTTTTTATCTTTTATTAGTTTCTATTGCTATGTAACAAATTATTACAAACTAAGTACTCAAAACCACAGACATATATTATTTCACAGATCTGCATAACATAAGTCCAGGCACAGGATAAGTGGGTCCTCTGCTCAGGGTTACACAAGGCAGAAGTCAAGGTATCAGCCAGATTATTTTTCATCTGGAGCTCAGAGTCCTCTGTCAAATCTGTCAGGTTGTTGGTTGAATACAATACAGTTCATTGTGGATGAAGGAATGATGTCCCCATTTTCTTGTGGCTTTCGGAAGAGTGGATCACTCTCATCTCCTAAAGGGCACCCTTAGTTCCTAGTCATATGGCAGGGATCATTTCTTCTCACAACAATAGCAGCATCGTAGCAATTTGTAAACTTCTAGATCATTATCTGTGTGTATATATGTATACATATGTATATGTATATATACACACACACATACACATATATCTATATATGTATACATATACACATATGTGTATCTTTACAAAAATATGATCTTACAGTTTATCATGAAAATTTTGTATGCCATTGCAAACACAATTATTTTTAATGACTATATTTTATCCCATGGTATGATTGCATTATGATTAACTCTATCATTATTGTTGGATATTTATCTTGCTTTAAATATATAATATTACAGTAGGGCTGGAATCCACATATATATTGTACATAAAGCCTTATGCATTCCTGTAAGATAGATTTTAAAGTCTTTAAATGCCAAATTTACTACGCCTGGTATGCACCACTGAAGGTTATGGTAATTATCACATTTAAAACAATTCCTAAATTAATGTTAAGACAGATTGCAGAATAACCCTTAATACTTCTATAAAATTGTTACTATTGTTAGTAAAATCATTTAGACAGAGGCTGAAAGAATATTGTAATGTTAATGATCCCACACATCTAGCACATGTGTGATGATTAATATTCTGTCAACTTGAGTGGGACCAGATATTTGGTCAAAAATGATTCTGGGTGTGTTTGTGAGGGTGTTTGTGGATGAGATTAATATTTCAATAAATAGACTGAGTAAAACAGATTGCTCTCTCTAATGTAGGTGGGTCTCTTCCTATCAGTTGAAGGCTTAAATAGAACAAAAAGGCTGAGTAGGAGGGAATTCCTCCTGCCTGGCTGCCTTCAAGCTAAGACATCAGTTTTTCCTGCTTTCAGACTTGAACAGAAACATCATCTCTTCCTGGATGTTCATTGTATTGACCTTCAGACTGGAACTACACCATTGGCTCTCCTGAGTCTCTGGCTTGCTGACTGCAGATCTTGCAACTTAGACCCCATAATCAAGTGAGTTAATTCCTTATAATCTCTCTCTCTCTCTCTCTTCTATCCCCGCTGCTATATATATGCAGGAAGATTGTCAATTCATATGTTCTCAGAAGTCAGGCATCCAGATTCCTTCATTAGAGGGCATGTTCACTGTGTGCCAGCCACTCTTGAGAGTGAATTTACACTGCTGCTGTTGCTGAGTTACTTTTATACAGGGTCCCATTCTCAAATAAATGGGGTAGCAGTGAATACCACAGAAGCAAAGGATAAGAAGTAAAAAGAGAGTTTTATTGCTGTAAATATGATCTGTCTTGTTCCAACCCTGAATCACAGCAGCATATTAGTATAGGAACGCCAAAGACACATTCATGCTAACTCCGAACTGTGCAGTCTGTTGGCATTTACGTATGATGTTGGAGCATAGGTCAGATCATTTATGCTTTTCTATTTAAATATGTATATTCTCAAGCTTTCTTCCTCCAAAATAAATTAAGTAGAGAATGTCTTTATTATACAATCAGAACAGAGCAGAAAATTACTCTCAGCTTGATTAAATTAAGAAATACTTTGCGATGTCTTTAAAAAATGGAATGCAGAATTCTTGTTAAAAAAAACAACGCATTTGAGTCCGTTTAGAATTCTACTTGTTAACTTTAAGTCTTATAGAAGGCTCATTGCTAAATGCTCTGCATCTCTACAATTTTAATTTGATTTTGATTTGAACATAGTTTTATTTAAATTGGTCCTTGCCTTTTAACTATTAACAGTTCTTAGAAATGTCAAATATTATACTTGCAGCAGTAATTATGCCTTTTTAAATGATCTTTTTAATTGCATAATTGCCAAATGAATGGCCTTGTGCCTGTTGACTATATTCAGTAATTGGCTGTTCATGAAATGTTGATATTCATTGTACGTTACCTCTTCAATCATAAAGCAGGCATTTTTTTTTTCCTTTTCCCTTGGGGAGCTGGCAATATGATATGAAAATTGAGTAGTAAGCCATAAAGGTCTTTAGTCTCCTTCTTGTGCTTTTTACCTATCTTTGCATTCTTAAAGTCTAAATTTGTCTTGCTTCAGTTCTATACAAGGCTCCCAACAGTAGCCTCAATGAAGTGTTTTGACTTTATCTGCTGTCAATGCTTAGGTTTACTAACAAATAGGAAACACTGTATAGTGGAAAGGACATGGATTTGATTTAAAGACAGTCCGGTATTCAAAATCCAAGATCCATTGCTTCATGACTGTATTACCTTAGGCAAATTATTTACCCATTAAACTATGTATTTCTCCAACTACGAAATTGGAAATAATACCCACTGTGCAGATTTTTTATAAGCATGAAATGAGTGTCTATCTATGTACATATGTATGTATGTATGTATGTATGTATCTACCTATCTATCTGTCATCTATCCTCTATCAAAGCTTGGCAACTGACAGTGTGTAAACACTATACTCAAACTAGGGGCAAATTGCCAAGGCTTTGGCTAGTCTTAGTGATTCCTGAACACCTCAGAGGAGTGTGACCTAAAGGAAGATCAACTGCCCAAACATTGCTACAAAAGGAAAAGTTAAAATTTAGTGATCCAGAAGTAACTAAATTCATCAGTGTTTCATTTTTTTCCAAGAATGACCTCAGTGACTGGTGCAGACATGCTCTCGTCCCAGATTTCTTCCAAGTGGTACCCTTTCTTAATTCTGTCCCACAGACAACCATCTTGAATAATTAAGGCTATTCTCAACTTTCATCTTTTTAGCTTCATCATAAATTAAATTTTGAGTTCTGATGAGTATGGTCATTACTCATTTCTAGTCCTATCAAAATAATGTATACAGAAGTCTTTCACTTAATGTAACAATTGATATGGTTATATTTAGGTCTGCTATTTTTTATTTATTTTTTATTTGTCTCTTTTTTTTATTATTGTTCTTCCTTCCTTTTATTCTTTTTTTTTTTAATCTTCACCTGAGGATACTTTTCCATTTATCTTCAGATAGAGTGGGAAAGAGAGAGAGAGAAAGAGAGAGAGAAACATCGATGAGAGAGAGACACATCAATTGATTACCTCCTTCACAACCTCAACCAGGGAGGGAGACTGAACTGCAACCGAGGTACACACCCTTGACCAGAATTGAAGCCATGACTCTTTGGTTCGTGAGCATATGTTCTGACCGCTGAGTCAAACTGGCCAGGGCTCTTTGCAGTCTTTTGTGTTAAACAAATCTTTATAGTATACTATTTTAATTTCTCTTTTGGTTTTGTTGCTATATATGCTTGCATTACTTGTTATTGGTTTCTCTAACTCATTGAAATCTTCAAAGATTTAAAACAGTGGGCTGTGGTTCTGTGTAAGATGGAAGAAATAAATACACATCAATCTTCCTCTCCCATTAAATGCAACTATGAAAACTTGAGAGAATGCTTGGGAAGCTTTCTCTAAAAAGAACTTTGAAAAATAAATATCAGCATGTAGATTGGGACAGAATACCAGATTCTAAAGTCCCACCAAACAGGCAGAGAGTTTAGCACTTTTTGTTCCCTCCAGTATCCTCCAGCCTAAACTCGATAGCAATCTGAAACCCTGACGTGAGTACCGTGGGATGTACAGAGTGAGATCCAGGAGAAATCCTCTAGTTTTGGCTTGAGGAGTAGAAAAAGGAAGTTTTAAAGCTCAGAGAAAATGGGGGAAAATATCCCAGTGTCAGTCCAGTTGGGCTGCTATAGCAAAATAGACTGGATAGCTTATAAACAACAGAAATTTATTACTCACAGTTCTGGAGGCTGGGAAGTCTAAGATCAAGGTACCTGCAGATTCAGAAGTGTAAGATCAAGGCCCTCTTCTAGGTTGCAGACTTCTGACTTCTCACTATGTCCTCACGTGGCGATAAGGGTAAGAGATCTCTCTGGGGTCAGTAAAAAAAAAAAAAAAAAAAAAAAAGGCCACTAATCCCATTCATGATGGCTCTGCCCTCATGACCAAATCGACTCCCCAAGGCCCCACATCCTGACACCATCACCTTGAGTGTTACAATTTCAACATATGAGTTTTGGGGGAACACAAACATTTAGAACATAGCACCCAGCTCCCCCACCACTTTACTCTTTTCTCCCATCCCCAGGACCAGGCCATTGTGTACACTGTGTAGTGTGGGCAGCGGTGCGCTGAGGAAGAGCAACTTCCCTTTCCTTTGGGTAGAACTGGGGCTCCATGAGGGCACTGCCAAGGCCTGGCAGTTTTTACTTTTCTCTCTCTCTGGCCACCCTACACATGGGTCTGGTTGTAGTACTACTACAGAAGTGGACAATTTCTTGCCAGAGGATGGAAAAAAGGAACCACAGGAAACCAGAAACTACTAGAAAAATAACAGACCTGCACTTGCAAGAGTCTGATTCTTACTAGCATACCAATGGATCTGAGAACTAAACTGAGGTATAGACCACCACTGAGTAGGTAACATGTAGGACAAATCCCAATAGCATTGTAAATAGGGTTGCCAGATTTAGCAAGTGAAAATGCAATATGGGAGTTGAATTTGGACTTCAGATAAACAAAGAATGTATGTATTTTTAGTATATGTTTATCTCATGCAATATTTGGCACCTTGTATTTTTTTTGGTTAATCCTCACCCGAGGATATTTTGCCATTGATTTTTAGATAGAGTGCAAGGGAGGGAGAGAGAGAGAAAGAGAAACATCGATGTGAGGGGGATACATTGACTGGTTGCCTCCCACACAGGGATCGAACCTGCAACCCAGGTATGTGCCCTTGACTAGGAATCGAACCCGAGATCCTTCAGTCCACAGGCCGACACTCTAACCACTGAGCAAAACTGGCCACAGTGGCATCCTGTATTTTAACAGAAGATGGATTGGAACCTGTGGGAAGAAACTAACCAAGTTGAGTGCCTGTTAAGACAACATTATCAATGTTCTCAATAGGGTTTAAATATGATATAGGCTCTCATAAGGTAATATTCAAAATACACTAAAAATTTATTCTGCAGAAAAGACCCACAGAAGAAAGTCTCAATTCTCATAGGAAAATATAATTAATAGATGCCAATGGAAAGATAGGAATTACCTGACAAAGACTTTAAAGCATATAGTATAAAACATGTAAAGAATGACTGCAAACACTCTTGAAACAAAAGTTAAAATTGAAAGGTTTGAAAGGAAATAAATAATATATATATAAAAGGAAATTTTGAACTGAAAATTTTTTTAAAAAAGACTGAAAAGAAACTTAGAACATCAGAAATAAAGTGAAACAGAATCAGTAAATATAGTAGAAAAATCTTCTCTTGAATTTTTAAAAATATATTTTGCAGTTGAGAGCAAAATGGATAATAGTATTTGGTGACATTTTCAAGATATATGTATGTAATATATATGACAACTATACCATAAAGAATGAAGAACAATAGAATCTGTATAATGGCAAGATTTCTACATTGTAATTGAAATGGCAAAATATTATTTTCAACAAAGTGTGAAATGTTAAGCATGTATTTTATAATCACTAGAATAACCACTAAAAATATACAAAAAGATACAGTCAAAACCACAATAGGCAAATTAAAACAGAATATTAAAAATTAGTATTGAATTAGTTGGACTAAATTATAGAAAAATCCTAACAGTATAGTTTTAGTTACCTCACACAAATTTTCCTGTTGTTGTAAATGTGTGTGTGTATACATATACATAAAATAAAACATTGATATGGTTTTTTACCAATAATACAAGATTATAAATTTTGCTTTTAACTATCATATGGCTTTTGAAGAAATTAAGAAAAGAATATATACATAAATACACATATATACATAGTTATACACACATATCCACGTACACATAGTTTTTTTGTATTTAATAATGGAAAAGGATAAGATCACATGGTTTGCAGCAAACCAGAAGAGAAAAGCAAGGAGCTTCTCTGAGGAGGTGACGAAGTCAAGGAAGCATGCTCATGTGTTCTGTGAAGCTTCAGTTAGTTTAGTATCTTTGGTACCAAGATGGTGAGTCAGAAGCAATGGGAGGTCAGAGGGGAGGGGTAGACAAGAGGCAGATAATGAAGGACTTTTGGATTTTTCTGTCTCTTTCCTCTGGTAAGTTCTTGAATCAGTCATCTAAGTTTCCCTGAAGAGGAACGTCTATGTCAGTTTTCCTCAGTGTTATAACCCTGGCAACAGTTAACACTGGAAATGAACAAATATTGACTGAATGAATACATGAGATCAGTGTTCTGAATGAGGATGCCTCTTCTATTCTGACCTTATATCCATTTCCTCACCATGAGCCCACACCACCTTTTCTTTTTCTCACACTACCTTCTTCCCTGTGTCCTGGGTCTAGGACTGCACACCTCTGGAGGTCTCCAGTCTTATTGTTCCTACTGGGAGTAGGAATGGGAAGGTCTCTGTGTGTGGTATGGCGTGCTCTTGGGAACAATGTATGTGGCTACCATTTTTTGAGAACCTGTTGGGATTTGACAACTTTTTTTGGATAGAGTTGATGATAGCTGATACTCCCATTTTTCTATAAAGTGACTAAGCTGACACACACACACACTTTATTATGACCAACTATTTCTTAAACTTTAGAGAACTCATCTAGAAGAAAAAAATCAGAAAAAGAACAAGTCATAGAAAAGGAGTCGGAGAAGGAATGATTTTAAGCGAAGTTCTAAAACAATGCTGAGAGGGTGGGGGCAGGAGCAGAAGGAGGGTGTCAATGGGGGAAAAAGGAGAAACATCTGTAAAAAAAAAAATTAATTAATTAAAAAAATGCTTTTCCTAAGTTTTCTCCTAGCATGGTTGGATGTGACATAAAGTTCTGGAAAACGTAACATCTCGTGCTTGTACTTGATCAAGATGTAGCATTGGTCAAGAATGCTGATTGTGTGGAGCAGAAGCCCGTATACTCTGCCAGCGTCTGCTTAACTAATTACTAGTGACCGGCATGAAAAGCATTACATTAGATTTGAAAAGTTTTAGGTTAGTTTGGGATATGATTTCCTCCAAACTTGAGAATATCTTGTCTAAATAGTTCCTGAATTTTTAAATTGATCAATTGATTATTTTATTTATTTTTCCCAAGGCCATTTTATTTTCTAAGGTGAGATCTTGAGTTTAGATTTTTCTCCTCTCTTTAGTTTCAAGGACCTGATACAAGCAAGTCCTATACAACAAGGAACACTGGTTTGAAGAATGCTATGATGTCTGGTTATATAGTAATGTGGTCCTAGATCACTTAGAAATTAGGTGTCCTCAGTTGGGAATTCACGGCTCATGGCTCATGTTACCATTTTACTTTCAGCACCTTGTATATAATAGCAAAACCAAAGAAACAGGGAAATACTAAGTCAATGTCCTTTGAATTGTAGGGTAAAAAAATAATTGGGAAAATTTAGCAATAACAAAAACCAGTTCCTTTCAATGCAGTTTATTGCAATTTTAATATTTTATGGTTACATTTTAACTTTTATCTCATAAATTAAAGATTAACAGTCACGCCTAAACTGGAATATATTTTATCCACTTACAAAAATACATTGACTAACACTAATTAAATTTGCTTAATCAAGCTCAACAATGCTACATGCTGTTACTCATCAGACAGTAAGTACCGTACACATTTCCCAAAGTGCTCAAGCTAGAACACCACGGATCTTTTTCTATTGGGGTATCCGAGGGTTTAGCCATCTGTTATTTACTCTAATTTTTAATAAAAAGTATTATTCATCTTTATTGCTAATCATTGCCTTGCAAACAAAACACATTTTATGATTATTACAATCATTTTAACTCCACTATAGCCAAGGAGACACAAAGGAAAATGGTTTGCATTCAATTGCATCACATTAATGTTTGCAAATGGTTTAGTTTCAGTGGCAGGACGACAGAGGTATTATGCAGGTGATAATATCAAATTATACACAGTGGCATTTAATCACATTGCTCTAGTGCCTTCAGCACAGTGAGCTTTTCCCCAATGAAATAGGAAAATGTGATCACTCAACACCCTGAAGGACAGTCGCTGGCTGTGTCATCCTTTATCATGTATTGCCTTTGTTCATAGCTAATCACATTTAGACAATTTTAACCCAAACCCTGCAGATATACAATAAATCATACCTGATAGAGCAAGACTAAAACCTGTTGATAGAATTGCCTTCAAGCTACACTGAGCATAGAAAAAATATGGATTGCGATAGGTGGGGTCAACTTCAGAATGGAGAGAGGGGAATGAACAAAATTCAGTGTAAAGAGCAATTGCTTGTTAAAGACAATTGCTGTCCTTAGTGGGAAAGGACAGTGTGGGGTTTCCAAAGACAATCCCAGCATCTTGGTGTGAAGCAACTGACTCGAGGCTGACATTGTAAGATGGTATACAGGAAGGTTCATAATGCTGGCAAAGAAAGCTGTGATAACTGAAACTCAAGCATTAAGGGTTAAAAAAAAAAAAAAAAGATCATAAAAATGCCTAACACTTACTGAGTGTAAACCATACATCAGACACCATGTTTGATGCCTGACACATGTTGTCTTATCTTCACATTAACTCTCTAAGGTAGTCACTTTTATACAAATTTTTAGATAAGGCCACCGGCTAAGAGGAGTTAAATAACTTCTCCAAAATTGCATAGAATTGAGATTTCTAGCCTGCAAGTCAGAGACTGGGTTCTTATTCACTTTGATTGATATTCAAGTGAGTTAACAAAAGGAAACAAGTCATCAGCCAATATTTTTTCAGGTTATTGGAGGGAGGCAGCACATTCTACAGAAGATACCTAATGACTGTACTTCTGGAAAGGGCAAAAGTTAAGATTAAGCTTAGTAATAAAAATTCTTTAGCAAGTGTGGTATAGAGACCATGGCAAAGATGGAATAACCTGGATTTCTGAAAATAAACCAATGTTGCAATAATTTCAGTCTGTCTTGCCAAGGACATGGAGCCGGTGAGTCTGCAGTTTCAGGGGCAGCATGTATTCTTAATGGAATGGGTGTCCCAAATGTTCATGGAAAGGAGTTAATTTTAAACAGCAAATGTCTGGTCTCGGTAGTGCTGGGGGTATTCTCTAAATGTGCTGAAACATGACGTATAAAGCTTTCCCCCAAATCACGCATGCCAGAGTGGATAGCGGGAGACAAATTAGCATGCGACACAGTAGAGCAGCCCAAGCATTCCACAGTAAAAAGAAAGTACAACATTAACCAGTTCCATTTCCTTAGTTTTTCAGTAAATGGGGACCCTCTGGATATTCCTTATAGTTAGTCATACTTGTAGATAATTTGGAACGCATGTCAGAATGTGGGTTTAATCACACTCAACATCATATTTAGCATCTCACCAGACTTGAATTAAAGATGCCTTTAAACTTTATTCCATATAGAAACTAAAACTGGAAACTTCATTGACTGGTGGAGTAACGTTTAATCTGGAAAGGTAAGCGCCATGTAAGTTGCTCTCATTTATGAATGCTTTTTTATTTATTTTTTAAATGAGATTTAATTTTTTTTTCTTTATTGATTTTAGAGAGGGAGGAAAGGAGAGAGAGACAGAGAAAGAAACATTGATGAGAGAGAACATTGACTGGCCGCCTCCTGCATGCCCCACACTGGGGATCAGGCCCACAACCTGGGCATGTGCCCTGACCAAGAATCGAACCGGCGACCTCTTAGTGCATGGGTCGACGCTCTACCAGTGAGCCACACTGGGTGGGCTATGAATGCTTTTTAAATGAATGTTCCTTCTGTGGGAATCTGCTGAGGACTGAGCACAGTGATGTAAGGAGGAAGGTGTGAGAGGAGAGGCTGCCTCCTGTGCTTTTTCTTGAATGTGTGGCCACTCTGTGAGAGACACCAAAACGCTTATCACTGTTTCCCTGGCTTCCAGGAGCTGATAATTAGGTAGGGAAATTGGAGGTGTAGAAATCCTAAAAGAAAACAAATGTACCAAAAAAGATGTCAATGGTCTCCAAATCTTACTCAGGTAACTTTCAGGTCTTGTTCCACTTTCCACTAAATCACTATCCTGGTTGTTTTGCCACTATTAACAGGAATTAGAGCATTTTTCTTTTCTTAAATAGTTCAATTTGACTTCCTGGTGCCAAGAAGGGTTTTATTACTTTTATTTTTTGGTCATTCTGGTCCAGGTTTTTCTCTTTTTCTTCTTTCAGCTTTCTGGGAATCATAGAGCTGCAGAGGGTGCCATTCTTAGCACAATGCTCATGTTTGGGACCATGGATTGGCATTGTTTCCCTTGTTCTGCATGGAGGCCACAACTGAATCCTCTAAGGAAAAGGGAGCATTCTGAGATCTGGGTTTCTCTTTCAAGTGGTTGAGCATCTAGAGGGCTCCGGTGTTGAAAAGAACTCCTCAGTCTCCGCCTTCCCCTCACGGGACTGCTGGAAGCTTCCTCTGCTATGTCCAGTAGAAATCCTGAAAAGGAGTTTGGAAAACTTATAACCAATATAGCATGATGAGTAAGAGTTGAGCTCTGAAGTCACCCTGCCTGGGTTTGAATTCAGTCTCCATCACTTCTCATCTATGTCTAGCTGGGAAATAACCTCTCTGCGCTTCTATGTCTTGGACATCAAGTAAGAACATAGTTTCTCCTCCTAGGGTTGCTGTGAACCTTAAATGAGATAATGTGTACAAACCAACTAGCAAAAGTCATGTAAACATTTCATAAAAATGATCTGTCAGAGTTTATATTATTATTCTAAGATATATTGCTACATAGTACCCTGTGAAACTAATCCCCCAACAAACTCAATATTAATTGATGCTGCTTTACAGGCAGGACAGATTAATTTTCTTTTTTAAAAATCTTTATTGTTGAAAGTATTACGGATGTCCCCCATCTTTTCCCCTATTGACCCCCTCCTCTTTGCTCCCACCCTGCTCCTGCTTTCCCCAAACTATTGTCTGTGTCCATTGGTTATGCATATATGCATATAAGCTCTTTGGTTTATCTTTTCCCAACCCCCACCTCCCTTCCCCCTGAGGTTTGTCAGTCTGTTCTCTACTTGTATGTCTCTGGATCTATATTGATCAACAGCTTATTTTGTTCATGATATTACATAAATAAGTGAGATCATGTGGTACTTGTCTTTCTCTGATTGGCTTATTTCACTTATCATAATACTCTTCAGGTCCCTCCATGTCATCTCAAAGGGTAAAAGATCTTTCTTACAGCTGCATAGTATTCCATTGTGTAAATGTACCCACAGCTTTTTTATTCACTAATCTACTGATGGACACTTGGGTTGTTTCCAGGTCTTCTTCTGTATTAATTTATATGGTTCATAGTGATACTGTTGTAATTAACCTAGTTATTAGAACTGGAAAGGAACAAAAGGGAAGGCCAGCTATTACAGGCATTCGTTTGTGCAGCTTTGTCAGGAAGCTGCAGTTTAACACTCCCAGGAAGCCACTGGTCTATTCTCCACAGCTTGCTGGGGGAAGGGACAGGACAGGGAGAGAACAGACACGTGCCCAGTAACATCTGGGTGACACAGGGAAGGTACTTGCCTGTCAGTCAAACCTGGGAACTAGTTTTTGGCCAGAGTAGGTGTGGCCATTGCAAGCACTGGAAGATCTGAGATATTTAATGCCCTAAACAAAGGAGTTCCAGCTCTTGGTTCGTGCTCTCTTGGTTTGCTCTTGGTTGCTCTTGGTTGACTCCTGGCTTGCAGGGCCTCCTGCATTCACCCCCATGGCTCATGGCCATGTGGACCCACACACAAGGGACTAGAACTGCAACCAGCCCGATGCTGTACCGATCCAACTCTACCATGGAAAGGAAACTGGGCACTGGCTTTGCTTTTAGCTCTCCTGAATCCCTAGCTTCACATCTTTCAGGACAGGATTAAGGGAAATGGGACTTTGGGAACCCAGAGATGTAATTTTACGCAAGTAAAAATCACTTATCCTCCCTTGCAAGTCTCAGAAAATTCTTTTTCTCAAGATATCATAAGGACCCCACCCCCAGCACCCCGTGGGGAAAAGAACACTCCACTTCCACTAGTAACAATAGGACATTAACAGTAAGGAAAACTCTCTTGACTTTTCATGCACAGCAAATACAGACCAAATACAGTTGAGGTAGGAAAAAACATCTTTGATATTTTCGCTTTAGAAGAATAGCTGCTAGAATGAAAAAAGCTGGTTCTTACAAACTATGCACACTTAAAACCATAAGGACACATAAGAACACAAACATTTTTTTAAAAATCCTGACCTTCAGTTCTTAAAAAAAAAAAAAAAATGGTATTTGTGCCCAGAGAAGCAGCGTTACCAGAGGCAGTATTTATAGAAGTGATAAGTCATTGCGCCCAGCTATCAACACTGATCATATAATCTGAGCGTTACCTTTCCTTAGAGAACCTGGGAGTGAGGAGAATGATAATTACATAAACATAGTTAACTAAATATTTTAAAGTGTGTGTATGCCTGTATATATTTGAGCTCTTTGATGTTGTTTGGCACAAATTGTAATTCAAAACTCAGACTTCTGAGGCCCCATGTAACTGAAGGGAAGCAAAGTTTTGCCACCGTGAAACTGCTTGGGGGATATTGATTTAAAGCTGTTTATTAAGAAACAAGACTCAGGAAAAAAGTCTTTGACCCTCCCCCCTTTTCCTGCTCACGAGATTCTGACAGAGAAACCTCCTGTAGGAAGGGAACCTTGGCTTAGTCACCTTAATCTTCACCCTAACTGTAGTCGGGAAGACTCCAGGACTGTTAGCTAGACACCCCATGTCCGATTATTTCTGAGCAGGAACTACATGTAAATTGCCCATTCTAACTTCTGAAATCTAACACTCCATTCCCCACCCCCTTTTTCCTTTGCCCCAAAATGTCTTCAATACCCAATGTTGCCTCACTGTCTTTGGAATTTTCATACTTATGTGAATTCCCCTTAGACGTGTATTAAACATTTGACTTCCTCCTGTTAATGTGTTTCTGTTCATTTGATTAGCTCAGCCAGAAAAATTTAGAAGGTGGAAGGAAAAGGGTTAATTTTTTTAGCCTCTGCATAATGAGGTTGATGTGGGTTAAAACTAAGTGCCACTGGATGAGTGACAGTGCAAATAGCATTTTATCAGAACTGACTTTTTATCAGATGGTGGCTTTTGCACATGGTCACCTTTAAGGTTGTGGCACACAGCAGGAAGGAGGCCATTACAAACAGGCAGCTGTGGCCAAAGCAAGGACTGCCCAGCTTTGCTTCCAGATTGTGCTCCAACATGCTGATCCAGCTTTCCACCTGTTTCCTGGAAGCCTCTGAGGCTATTCCCACATAATTTGCATTATCATTCTAGCTAATTCCTTTGCTCTTGCTTCCCCTGGTCTGTGATTGACACTATCTTTACCACATTCTATTGGTTTTTGAGGACTTTCACGCTTGATCTATTGGCATTTGCTCTTTCTACAACCCTGGGCTCATCTGATTCACCTACCAGAAATGTGTACCATCTCTACTGACAGCAACTTCCGACACGGACCCTGAGGACTAGGATAGTTTTCTTGGTTTCCTACTCATCCATTCCCATTCAAACTGGTTCTGGGCTATACATACTTTTTGGTAGCTGTTATATCCTGAGACAAAATAGAGATATGAAACTGGAGCAGCATAGAATAATTATTTGAATGAGATTACTAATATTGTTCATATTGACTTCGGGAAGAAACAGAATGAACCCACTGAAAGGGAGCTACTCCAAATATCACAGAAATAAGTTACATGTAAACTCCAGAAATTCTAATGTTACGTCACATGGAGACTGATAAACTGTTTTTCACAGGGAGTTCTAAGGAAAAGAATAACCAGGATTCACATGGGCCTTGCAAAATAACTAAAGGTGAGCTCCAGCCTATTTCTCTATGATGTAATATGTTTTACCATGCATGTCCTCCACTGACTCAAAACGAAGAAGAGTCCAAAAAATGCTTAATCCTGTGCTTCTGGTCCCTTTCTACTTATCCCATCAAAAATATTTGTTTGAAGTGGCTGTATCCTGGAATATTAAGGTCAGGACCAACATCCAGTGGCAGACAATATGGAAAACAGTATGGAGTTTCCTCAAAAAATTCAAAATGGATCTACCATTTGACCCAGTGATCTGACTTCTAAGAATATATCTTAAGAACCCCAAAACACCAATCAGAAAGAATATATGCACCCCTATGTTCATAGCAGTGCTATTTACAATATCTAAGATCTGGAAACAGCCCAAGTGCCCATCAGTAGATGAGTGAATAATAAAGTTGTGGTACATTTACAAAATGGAATACTATGCAGCTGTAAAAAAGAAGGAACGCTTACCCTTTGAGACAGTATGGAAGGACCTGGAGAACCTTATGCTAAGTGATATAAGCCAGTCAGAGAAAGACAAGTATCACGTGATCTTACTTATCTATGGAATCTACTGAAAAAAATAAATTGACAAACAAAATAGATCCAGAGACATGGAAGCATGGAACAGACTGATGAATCTCAGAGGGAAGGGGGTATGGGATATGGGAAGAAATTAACCAAAGAACTTATATACATATGTGCATAACCCATGGACACAGACAAAATAGTGCGGTAAGGCCTGGGGTGGGCAGGAGCTGGCTGGAGAGGGGTAATGGGGGAAATTGGGGGACATCTGTGATACTCTCACCAATAAAGATAAATTTTAAAAATATGTCTGTTTGAAGTAGCTATATCCTGGAATACTAAGATCAGGACCAACATCCAGATTTTGCCAAAATAAACAAAATTCAAATATTTAATGATTGTTAGTGTTTTCCTCATGTGAAGAATGCGATGTTTAAAAAAGGCTAGATATTTCTGTAAGTATATTTGTTCTAGTCATCCTTGAAAATAGAAAATCTGTCAGATCCCACCCTGCCCCAACCAAGTGTTTGAAATTTTCTCTGTAGGGAAAAAGGGGTGGAGCAAAGGATGTAACCTTTCCTGAGCCCTGAGGTACTTTACTTATTGCACTTGCCTCTTCTTCTTTCTCACTTCTGCCCCACTGTTTACCCCTAGATTTAGCACACAGGCAGTCCAAAACTGCAGTTATTTGGAGATTTGATGACACAGAGGGAAAATCTATGACAATCACTTAGCATAAAGGCCGACTTGTGCCTCTGCTGACCATAGCAAGTCTCCTTATGTGATTCTGATGCTAATGCCTCTTCAGTGCATATAGAAAGAGACAGGACTGTAAAAGGAAATCTGCCAGTGATGCAGAAAAATGGAGAGAGATTAAAAGGCCAACCATATCATCTCTCTCCTTATCTCAAGGTGAAGCAGGAATGCCTCTGTCAGACGGAGAGATCACAGAGAGGGATGTATTTGTCTTTTGATGTCAAAGAACAAAACCAGTGTTTCTGTTTTCTGTAGTTTCTGGCATGATAAGAAGAATCCAACTGTGTGTTACAAGATAGGGTTGGGTCCTGAATAGCTGATGTCCTTTTATTTCTTGCCTTCTAGTCAGGAACAGTAATTTCTTTTTGGTTTGTTATTTTCTTAATTTTGATCGAATTATCATATAAGTTAATGCCTGTGAAAAGTGGGCACTCGTGGATACATTCTTTCCTAATGAATAATTAAATTTCATATCATATTTCCAAAGTGTGCCTTTACAATTGTGGAAGGTGAATACAAGGTTATGACTAGTACAAGGCAGTCTTACTATTTTCCCCCAAAGAGGACCATGATTGTCACAGAAAATTTTCTAATATAATAATGCAAGAAGTCTCCATCTCTATTTCCTTAGCTATGTCTTCCCAGGTCTTGCACTGGCAATGACTTTTTACTGCATCTATTTCTATGCACTGAAAAGGGTTCTCGGCTTTGAGATGAAAGGCCCTGTCACTCAGCAGGCTGGAAGGGCCCGTGAATTGGAGCAATTTGAGGAAAGAAGAGGACAATTATTGTCCTATCTTTTACAAATCGGGAAATAACAACTTTCCATGTAGGGCGAGAATGTAAGGGAGGAGGCATGAATGTGTATGTATTTGCTGGTCATGGCCTAGGTATTCTGTTTATTTATCCCAGTCTTCATTTTTAACTCTACAAAATTTCCCTTGGCTCCAAGTTTTTAAATTTCCTTTTTAGCATTGTAATCCATGTGATTTTGTATGAATTTCTCCAGGCGATTTGTTCCATTGGATATTTCAGAGTGACAGAATCCACTTTTCCAAAACTCTGGATAACATTTCCACAGAGTAATACTGAGAAGTTTAATTAACAAAAGTACTCTAATGTAATACTCTATATCATAGAGAGTAAACAAATACTTAATATTATATATAATATATAAGTAATGTATATTATATAAATATATATTACTTGAAAGATACCGAATGCATATAGACAATAACACCCAGAGGTCTTCAGCCTATAAAATCTATTAAAATTGTCGCTTCATATTCAACAACTCATAATTTCTTTTCCGGAATAGTAAGGAGTTCTTTTCCTTATGTCTTTATCCCTTCAATTTCCTCAGGACCCATAAGCACAGGCTGACTTTTATTTCTCAGCTTTGTTTGGGTCAGAGCAGTCTCACTCTTTCCCACTGTGTATTTACGACATATGAGGCTCTGTTCTGTGTGCCAGGAATTCAGCAGTGAAGGCAGATGGCCGTCACCCCTGCTTGAGGCTTATGGCGAGATCCCGCCTCCTTGAGCCAGATCTCTTGACATTTTGTCTTGCGGAAGCCATGATGGTGAGTGGCTGTTTCTATTGAACAGGGGGTCGTATGGCACAAGCACTATCTCTAATGTCACTGTGTCGTGAGAGCATCACCTCTGACTTTTCTTGTCTCTCATTGGTCTAGCTGCCTATTTTGACTCAAAGGCTAACATGTTCATTTAATCAAACAACATACTTTCTACCTTTATATTTGTGCACTTAATGTGTTTGCAGTAAGCTATGTCATTTTTTCCTTATAGTGAAGCAGAATACAAATAATAAAAATTCCAGTGAATACCTGGCATCATATGTCCTTTTCTATTGACAATAAAATTAATTTATTGCATACATGGAGCTCTGCCAGGCTCCTGGAGATATAATCTGATTAGCCAAACCTCCAATGTATCTCTTATCTCTGCTTTTCCTTTGCTTATGCTGCACTTTCTCTTTCCGTCCCTTTCCCTTCCACTACTTTCTGACACTAAGCAATGTTCACACCAGTGGATTAGACTTACATTCCCTATGATTAAGTCTTCAGCGAACTATTCCTTTTCAGTTTCCCTCAGTCACTACCTCATTTTGTCCTTACAGGGAAACCATAGAACTTGTTGCTCTACATGTTGATGACAATTTTTGCTTGAAAATTTATAGTCAGAGCTAATTAATGCTGCTGATGGCTAGAGGCATCTCTCCCCTTATGGCAATTATGCTGAACTTGGTCAATGTGGAGGCTGGTTGCCTGATGCCAGGAGGCTGTTAAAAAAAAAAAAAAAAGAATAAAAAAAATTGAATCATTAAAAGATTTTCAACCATAAACTTAATAAAAAAGATGCCCTAACTTCTCATTAAATTTTGATATGCTATTCCCACAGGCTGGAGGATTTGCTCTATTTTAAATCTCTGCTGAAACAGCTTCTGAAGTGAACCAACAGCTTTTCGGTTCAACTGGGGCTTACTATGCAAAAGGGGCATGTGGTCTATACTGCTTTTAGGAGAGTAAGCCTCCAAAGAGGTCATTTTTTTCTTTCCTGACTGAAATCTGTAAGAAAAAACCAAAACATTTAATTGCCTGTGAATCACTGAGACCCCCCCAAGCCTGCTCAGGTGAGTTCCATCTGCTGTGGGAC
Organism: Tadarida brasiliensis; assembly: GCA_030848825.1. Classification (NCBI taxonomy): domain Eukaryota; kingdom Metazoa; phylum Chordata; class Mammalia; order Chiroptera; family Molossidae; genus Tadarida; species Tadarida brasiliensis. Next base: position 71,775,278 of record CM061260.1, read on the forward strand.
AGAAAACTCTGCTAGACGCCCACAGAAGCAGAAAGGGAGTCAATGAAGGAAAGAGCAAATCCAGACCCCGAAGGTGAACAACCTAAGACGAAGTTCACACCAGCGATCTAAAATACCTCCAGGAGATTTCAGATCTGCTCTTGTAAACTTAGCTGGAGTGGCTTAGGAATCTGCCCAGTCATTTACTGCTGCATAACGAGGAAGCCAGCCATCAGGGGGTCAAGCATGCAGTGAGTGCTCTGGGTCAATAATTGTTCAAGACCAGGGCCGCAGTTTGCTCGCTCAACGCTCTGCAGTTTCAAGTTCCATTCTGTTTCCTGTAACACTTGAGGGAAACCCCCGAGTCTTCTCCCTTTCTCTTCCTTGCCTTCACAGTTGGGAATGTCAATGAAGCTTTCAGCTGAAAGTGGAAGTGTCTCTTGTTTTTATAGAAGCAAAGTAAGATTCAACAAAGTGTGAGGTGGCTGTAAGGTTAAGATGCCAACGTTGGCAGCTGTTGCGTCTTGCTAACAGCCTTGGCTCAGTACACTCTACAGCCCACGTTCCCACAGCCATAACAGCCACAGAAATGGAAAAGACTTTGAAAGGATACTTGGCTCAGGTTCTTGTCTTTAGCAAAGTGTTGACCTAACTTTGCCGGGCGGTTTTCAGTAGCAGCACAGTTGACAGCATAGTAATGCAAAGGAAATCATATGTATCTTTGGGGCGTTCTACTTCTCTCCTAAGACCCTTCCCCATCGTCTCATCTCCCTTCCCCACATCCCTTAGTGATGGTGTCCTCTGCATGATCAGAGCAGGTAATCTGGCTGTCTATTCAGCCTGTCCGTCAATACATCCTGTCCACTGGGCTCTAGTTTTTAAATGTTAATGTGTACCAGAATCACCCGGAATGATTATTAAAGAAATTCAGAATGAGGATTACTTTTGTGGAAAAGCTGAAGCAGGGTAGGATGCAGAAAAAAAATCAATTGAAAATAGGGGGAAAAAAAGCCATGCATAGACATTTTGCCTAAGAGGACATATAGGTGGCAAAAAAGCACACGAGAAGATGCTCAACACTGCTGGCCATTAGAGAAGCACAAACTAAAACTACAATGAGATATTACTGCACTCCTTTCAGAATGGCTAAAATGAAAAATAATAACGCCAAATGCTGACAAGGATAAGGAGAAACTCCATCACTCATCTATGATTAGTGGGAAAGTGAAATGTTACAGTCTCTCTAGATAATAGTTTGTCAGTTTCTTTCAAAACTAAAAATGGGCTTATCAAGAGACCTGGCAATTGCATTTGTAGACATTTATTTCAGAGAAATGAAGACTTAAGTTTCACACAGAAACTTGTACACAAGTGTTTCTAGCCACTTTATTCAAAATAACCCAAACTAATAACCCAACTACCCCTCAGTGGGTCAGTGGTTAAACAAACTAGTGCATACATATCATGAAATAATATTCAGTAGTAAAAAGAGCCAAGTTATTCATATATGCCATAATCTGGATGAGCCTCAGTAAAATTCTGCTGAGTGAAAAAACAAAGCTTATCTCAAAAGGATAAATACTTTATGTTTCCACATGTGTGTTATTTGTGAAGTAGCATAATTACAGAGATGGAGCACAGACCTGCAGTTTACAGAAATTAGGAACTGGGGGAAGGAAATGGGCAGGTTTATGAAGGAGTAACGAGAGGGAGACTTGTGATGGTAAAGTTGAGTACCTTGGTTGTGGTGGTGGTTACGTATGGCTACAGGTGCCATAAAATCCTATAGACTCTATACACACACACACGCACACACACACAGTGTGTAGGCAACTGGTGAAAATGAATAAATTCTATGCGTTTTACCAATGCTCATTTGTTGGTTTTGATATTGAATTATAGTACTATAAGATTAATTAACATTGGGTTAGGATGGAAAGAAGTTCATGGACTTTCCCTGTATATTTCTTTGCAATCTTTCATGAATATATAATTTTATAAAATAAAAAAATTAATTTTAGGCCCAGTTCAGATGCAAGGGGAAGGTTTTTACAAAAGTAAAACTATTAGGAGTTGGAAATCATGGGAGGGCCATCCTTGAATACTAATTACCATATATTCCTAGCATATCATCTCAGAATATCCAATGCCCATTTGACCTGTAGACCTATGAATTAAATAAATGTTTATGCTCGATGCTCCTGAGACTTAGTGATTGTTTGTTATGCAGCATTAATATGGCCATAATACAGGTGAAATCTATTTTTATTTTAAAGTTTATTTCTTTAATATAATTCAGTTAAATTAAAGGCTCAAAGAAGACAAAAGTAATAACTTACATGTATCTGCAATTTCCATGATTCTTGATAGTATGCCCAGAATATGGTGATACCCAAGAAATATTGATTGCTTTCTGAATATTGATAATCACCGAGTTTATGATCATTTTGATAAAAAATATTCCCAAATGCTTTATCTTATATGACATCAGTAATGTTGAGTTATAAATTTTAATCGTGAGAAAGCAATGCTCTTGAAGCTTTGGAACACCCCATGATCAAGATGTATAATAATATGATAAATTTGTTCTGGAATGAACGCCATCATTCTTTCTAGTGAACTGATATGCTTAGTGATCATTTTTCAAAAAACAGAATATACAAACCATCATATTTCCATTTCTCTTTCGGCAGTCATGACACTCGGAGCCAACTTTAATGTTCAATATGAACTTCATATTCCATTTATCTAAAAATCTCTCTTCCCACTTACAAATGTATTTTTAATCAATTAACAATTTCATTGGTAAGTTAATAGTTTCCATGGGCCAAATATAAGAATGTTAAAACATACAACGCTTTGTTTCTTAAATGTTAAGTGTTTGTTAAATAAGGTTTTGTTGCAAAGTTACTAGTTTTAAGCAAATTTAATTGAAGTATAATCTATATACAGAAAAGCATACGAATCTTAAGTACAAATTTCAATGTACCCCCAAAAGCATATCAATTAAACCACTTCTTTCAGCAGGAAACACAGCATTGCTATCACAGCAGAAATTCTCCTTGGTTCTCCGCCCAGTCATTACTTACCTCTCTCCAAATGAAACCTCTCAAAAGTTTTCCTTAATGCTAATCCCACAATTAGGTTTGTGTGTTTTTGAACTTTATATAAGCAGAGTCATACAATAGGTACTCCTTTTTGACTGTCTTATTGGATCAATATCATGCTTATAAAATGTATCCATGTGGTTGTGCATAGCTGCAGTTCATTTATTTTCATTATTGTATAGCATTTCTTATGTGAATAAGCCATTATTTATTTATCATTGTACTTTGATGGACATTTGTGATGTTGCATAGTTTGGGATTGCTATGAATAGCTCTGATAGGAACATTCATGTGCATGACTTTGGTAAACATCTTTACGAATTTCTGTGGGAAATATCCAGGAGTGCAGTGAGAAGGTCAAAGAGTATGTGTAGGTTCAATACTCATAGGTATTACCAAACAGCTTTTCCAGTTTATGCCCCCAGCAGCAGTATATGAGTTCACCATAGCTCACCACTTTCTGGCGTAAGCTTGATATTATTAATCTATTTAATTTTAGTCGTTCTGGTTGGTGTGAAATGGTATCTCACTGGATTTTAATTTGTATTTCCCAGATGAGGCTGAACAACTTTTTGTGTACTTAGTGGCCGTTTGGACATTTTCTTTGGTGGAGTATCTATATGGACACTCTTGGTGCTCTGCCCAGAACCCCACGAATACCAATTACTGTTTCTATTCATTTTCCCCCCCAGCTTCTGGACACAGTTGCTTCTGATAGTTGTACCTAGACTGACTCTCTTCAGAGGACTCTCTTTGGGCTCCTGGAGTTTGCTTATTCAGTTTGCTGATTTAGATTTTTTTTTAAATGTCTTTGGTAGATTTTAGAGCACTAGGTTATGCTTGCTTAATAGGAAGAGTTATGAAGTGTTTCCACTTTTTCCAATTATACAGAAGAGTTTGTTTAAGACCGTTTCAAGCTTATAAAAAGTCATATTTCAAAAGTACTTTCTTTTCACCTTGAATCATAATTTTTCCCCATTTGCATACAATCAATGACCATAATTCTTATATTGGGGTCTCTGTTTCCCTAAGGGGATCTCCAGGAGTTATGCAAAGACACAGTGTAAACACATTATGTGATTCAGGATATCAATTTATATAAAGGCTTATAAAATTATTTGTTTAATAAAACAAATATGAATGTATCATGGAATAGCAAATGAAATTCATGTGAATTTTTAAGATAAAGTTTGATATCACTTTTAGCTGCATTTCTAGTTCTCTCTGGATTGTGTCTACTCTTTGCTATACAAAGGGCACTTTGGGAGAGGAACATAGAGGGACATTGAAATAATATGTCTTGCCCAGCCAGTGTGGCTCAGTGGATTGAGCATCGTCCCAGGAACTGAGAGGTCTCAGTTTGATTCCCAGTCAGGGCACATGCCTGGGGTTCTGGGCTCAATCCCCTGTGGGGGCGTGCAGGAAGCAGACACTCATGTCTCTCCCTCTCCTCCCTCTTATCTCTCTAAAAAATCTATCTATCTATCTATCTATCTATCTATCTATCTAAAAAAATAATGTCTTCATACAGATAGAATGGCATCATAATAGAGTAGAAAAAAATGTGTCTTCTCTAATCAAAAGAGATATGAATTCAAATCTTAAGTCTATTCTTTCTAGCTATATTACCTTGAGAAATGTATTTATTTATTACGTTTCAACAACTATAAATTGGATATAGTATAGGATAAGTATATTACAATACATGTACAGTGACTAGACATAAATGTTGCTGCTCATTAGTTTTACTGAAGTTTGCAAAAAACCGTGAATATCTAGGTCTGGAACCTGTGTCAAAGACGAAAACGGTAAATGGAGAAGGGGAGATCAGGAGCAATAGAATCTAGAACTCCTGGTTGGAATGGAAGTCACTGGGGTAGAAGCAGGATGTTGTAAAAATGAGTTACGAATTGTGGGTTCAAGGCTTCTTTTGGTTGCTGAGCACTCTTTCATATATGTATATATGAAAGTTCTCAACTGTTAGTGTAGGTGAATATTCTAGGCAATCTTAGTTTATCTCTTCTTTGAACCTCAGTAGAACCTAGCTGTACTAAAAAATCCCTTGCTTACAGAATATTCTGTTTCCAAATGTAATCTTTTCCCTCCAAAGAAACATAAGTTCCCCCAGCAAGAGGACCTCCCTTTAACATCTAGCATAATATACTCACATGGAGATGCAAACCACCTAGAATATTTGAAAAATACTAAACTAATTAAAATTCAATATGAAGACTTAATTTTTCTGCTGTGAGTAAACATTTCTTTCATTGGTCAATAGTTTATTCAAAGAAATGTGTAACCTTGATAATAAGATCTATCTGGGATATTATTTTTTCTTAGGTTTGGGTACTTGACCACAGTTTACCTCAATTCCCACCAAACACACCAGTGCCACTGTAGGGAGGGTCCATTTGTTTCAAATACATGAGAAGATCTTGTCACCAAATATGAGCTAGAAATGGGTCATTTGGCAGGTATTATAGTAGTCGTAAGTTTTTTTTAAATGAAATTTTGCTTAGAAAGTTTCAGCTTTGTTCATTATGAGCAAAGCATTTGATCTGGTCTCCCCTCATTATAGAAGTTAATTATTGGGAAACAGTCTTCTTGCATTTCATGTAAACAATTAGTCAATGGGTAGGCCTACGGCTTATGACAAAACATTTCCTTTTCTGATCTGCCACTGTTTCTGATATTCTAAAAGTCCCCTGGGGCAATGATGTGTGTTTTTAAAGTTTTTCCCTGTTCCACTTCAATTAAGTTATATGAATGAGGAACACATCAGTATACTAACATTTTGTTTATTAATTTATCAATTTGAGTAGATGTTGGGAACTAGAGGTTTAATTTGCTTAGGAATTAGAACAATGGTTCAATAAGTTTTATATGAATTTAAGGGTCATGAAAGGCTTCCTATGAAAGCCAAAATCAAGGACACTGGGATCTGCATATTTTGGACATGAAGAAGGGTGATAAAGACAAAAAGGAAAATATACCTAAAAGGAGCATAAGTGTAGAGGGTTAAGATTTTTTTTTTTTTTACTATTTTCCCCATAGTTTAAAAATATATTTAGTTCAATAACTATATTTATCTAAGAGCTTTTAACCTAGAACTAGAAGAAGGAAGTCTTCAGATTGCTTTACCAGCAATCACCAGTTTAAATGTCTAAAAGCACCAGGTAGGTAGCATAAAAATGTGGATTGGACTTGGTGAGACCAGTGGTGAACTGGAGACTATAGACCCATTAAATTTTTTTCCATGGACCAAATTCAGGTGGTGAGTCAAATAGTTCGAATTGCCTGCTTTCAAGAATTACTTCATTTGGATGGCTACAGATAGAATAAAAACATTTTTTTTTTTTTCTGAGCTGAAGGGAAAGCTTCATAAGGCATCCTACTATTTAAAAGTCAATATTCATAATATTGGAGACTAGGATAGGAAGCAGCAAGTGGCTTCTTTTGTTGATTTACTGCCTAAGCCAATTTAAGGCACTTTTATTAAAAGTCTTCCATATAGTCAGATTTCTCAAACATGGTTTTGATTAGACAACAAGATAAGAGCATAAGATGCTGTAATAAAGAAGAGAAACTGTTTGAAGGACTGGTGTGTTTGGAAGTATTAGGTGTACCTAGATTTTTAAAGCAGGTTCCTTGGCACCACCTGATATGTTATGTTTCATGAGGCTGCATTTGAATCAGGTCTGGAAATACCTTTGCTTTGCTTTCTTGGAGGCATATCCAACCTTGTCGGTTTCTTTTTTTCTTCCCTTCGAGCCATCTGCAGCAGAAACGTGGACTTCGGAGAGCTGTAAATGCTTAGCACAGAACCCAGAGCCTCGCAGAGATTTTCAAAGGGAAATTGTTCTACTGAAAATACTTTGCTCAGGTATTCTTTATGCACTTCCCTGTGCTTCCCCAAACCCCCAAAACATTTGTCAGGTTCCCAGAATAGAGAGACAATTGCATGAAATCTCTTATAATTCCACTTCATTTTCCCTTTCTTCTTTACTTTTTATCAAGAAGATTTTTCATGATCTTATTTTAATGTCACTGCTAAATTAATTGCAAACTCTCTTTCCACAAATCTTTTCTTAGTGAAAGTGTGCACTGTAGTGGTTAATATTGCAAATCAAGAGCCACAGGAAGATTTTTTGAAAGAGTAAATCATTGTGATGCCCTTGTGCTTAGTTGTTGTTTTTAATGTTTCAAATTCTTATGTATAAATATAGATATCTTCACCACAATTTTTTTATTTACATGGTAACATCATACTCTAGTAAATAAAGCCACAAGTGTGAGCTTTGCTACCGAATTGACCAACAGTTTAAGAGCACCATAAACTAGGAGTCCAGGCAAAGTGGCGTGCATAGAATTTTTGACCCTGTGTTTTCATTTTCCTATACATCAATTTCCCTATATACAAGTGTCACTTCTGGTTCCATCCATTAGTAAATTCCAAGAAATGTTTAAAACTGAAGCCATCTGAAAACAAATAATCTAATTTCTTTGAGGTGTCCCTATCAAAATAGAAAAATGAGTTTTTTCCCCTCAGTGCTATCGAACATGGAAGGTTGTAGTACCATTTGGTGCAGTGATTTTCCATGAAATCTCATGGCTGTGCCAAATGTGGAAGGGTGCTGGTCCTAAATATCTTCAGATCGCAAGTTAACTTAGTATTGAGACTTCCAATTTTGGCACTTCAAAAACCCAGATGGGCTGCAGAGTCTCGGAAAGTTTAACATTTTCTGACCTTCTGTGGTTGAAAGATAATTGGACAGGAAGCCAGAACTCGTGGGTTCTAGTCTTGGCTCTTGTCACTAACCAGCTGTGTACTTTTGGACAAGTTAATTTTCTTCTGTGATCCAGGCTTTTCTCCGTTATAAAATGAAGTTAAGCTAGACGTTTTCACAGGTTCCTTCCAGTCTAATCCTATGTTATATGCAAGTGATCTCTGGGTTCAAATTCTAGATTCAGCCCAGCTGGTGTAGCTCAACGGTTGAGAGTCGACCCATGCACCAAGAGGTTGCCGGTTTGATTCCCAGTCAGGGCACATGCCCAGGTTTGGGCCAAATCCCCAGTGGGGGGCATGCAGGAGGTGGCCAATCGATGTTTTCTCTCATCGATGTTTCCATCTCTCTCTCCCTTTCCCTTCTTCTCTCTCTAAAAATCAATAAGGAAAAAACAAATTAAAAAAATAAACAAAAAAATCCCCCACACATTCTAGATTCATCATCTGCTAGCCAAGCCTGCTAAGATAAACTGATTTCTCTGTCCCTCAGTTTAATTACTGGTAAAATGGGCATAAAAATAGTACAATGTGAGGAATAAATGAGCCAAGCATAGAGCTTGCACATAATTAATGTTTAATAAAGGGCAGCTACTATTATTATTGAGTTTGGGTCTAGCAAATTGAATACTGAATTTGAGTCAAATCACTTAAATTTGAGGTCTGAATTCTCCACTGACCATGTGACCTTACAACAGGTCACCTCATTTTAGAGGAATAACTATACTGTTTCTGACCTCCCCCATTTAAAATTAAGATAAATGAATAGCAAACCAAAAGAAGTCAGAGCTGTAAGGAACCTGAGTGCTATACAGGCAAACAAATGGTGATATCTCTCTCTTTATTCTTAAGCACAGATCTTTGTCAGGGTTTGAGCACCGTGGAGTCACAGTTCATTGAAGAGAAGCTATGTGGGGCTTGTTGGAAGCACAAACTGATCTGTAGATTTTGAAAGTTTTATACTAAATGTGGTGGCACTTAGAAGTTCAGATTAAAATTAACTGTCATTATTAAAAATCAGAAAATGCATGAAGTTTTTGAATGGGAAAGTCCAACCATGCACTTCACGTCAGTGTTGGAGGCATTTCTGATGGCCCTTAAGAAATGGTTCTTGGGCCCTTTTTCAGTTTTTACTTCAGTGCTGGTTGTCCATCTGGATTTCTGTTGAATGCACAGGATAAATATGCAAGAACGGCACTGGAAACATCAAGTGACATGGATATTTCAATACATATGCTACAAGAAATTTTACAGTGATAAAGTAGTAGTCCTCTCATCTGTGCCCCTCCAGTGCCAGCTCCAATCCCCAGCAGCAACTACTTTCAGTCATTTGTCTACTTAGGCCATCTGGTGGGTGCCTCTATAACTCTATTGGCCATGTTACTATAACTACTGCTCAATAGATCAACCTTAGAAATTATTCTAAACTTTGTTTCCTACTCTATGAGATGCAAATTTTCTCATTTACCCTTGTCTCTCTCTCCCATTTACTGCTAACATGTGCGTTTTGCTATTCTTCATGCCTTCACTTCAACTTCTAACCACATAATTAAAATATTTATTTCTTATTCCATAATGGTATAAAATACTTTGTTCTCCACCTGAAAGATGAGGACATAATTTTTTTTTAAAAGACATTTGTGCTATTTATGTTTTTTAATTTATTGATTTGAGAGAGAGAGAGAGAGAGGAGAGAGAAACATTGATTTGTTGTCACACTTCCTTCACAGGTCCATTGGTTGCTTCTTGTACGTACTCTGACTGGAGATTGAACTGTCGCCTTGGCGTATCGGGATGACGCTCTAACCAACTGAGCTACCCAGCCAGGGGGGACAAAATTCCTTTTCCTCCTCTCTTCACTTCCTCCTGGAAACTTATAACTACTTATGCACAGTCAAGTTTGAAGACTTCTGTAATTTGTTCATAGATTGATACTAAAATTTAAAAAAGGAAAAATGTGCTTACATTATAGTAACACTGTTTACTATATACCTCAGTAGTTTGAAAAGATTACGTATCTTTTTCTACAATTTCAATGTTACAACCCTTGTGACTCAAAAAATGTGTGTGTCTTGGTTTCAAGTTAAGGTTTATTTATTTATTGTGTGTGTGTGTGTGTGTGTGTGTGTGTGTATTTCATCAATCACTCAAACTCATGCTTCTCTGTTATAGTTTGCCTTTCATTTGGACCATGTCTTTCTTGTATAGGTATATTTCTTCTTTTTTTAAACATTGGTTTGAGAGAGAGAGAGGAACATCCTTCGGTTGCCTCCTGCAGGCACTCGGACCCGATCAGACTGCAACCCAGCTGAGAATTGAACACGCTAACTTTTTTAGTGGATGGGACAATACTCCAACCAACTGAGCCACACTAGACCAGGGAAGGTATATTTCTTTTTCTGAATTTCTGATTCCTTTATTTTATTCTTTTTTCAGTCTCTGCATTTATAAGATTTTTCAAAGTATCTTGAAAGAATATTAAAAGCCTGATATCTCTTGGTCAGAGGTATGGTGGCTGTCATTATATTTATATAGTATTATGAAAAACTGGTGTCTTGTTGGTCTGGTAAATGAATGCTGAAGAAGGCCAGCAGGTTCAGGGCCAAAAACAGGATAAAAGAGCAATACTTGAGTTTTGCATCTATGACCAAGACGACTGACACTGTCTTACTTGCTGTGAGTACCATCATCACTCTGCCTATCAAAAATAGTTTTATAACTCCAAGCCATTCATTTCTGACAGGTCGAGGGAAAAGTAAATTCTAAAACACATCATTATGAAATCTTTAAAAAAAATTTTTTTAATTCATATTTTTTTAGAGAGAGAGGGAGAGAGAAATAGAAACATCGACGTGAGAGAGAAACATCGATCAGCTGCCTGCCCCCTACTGAAGATCGACCCTGCAACCTGGGCATGTGCCCTGACTGGGAATTGAACCCAGGCTTCTCAGTCCATGGGACAATGCTCAATCCACTGAGCCATACTGGCCAGGCCATTATGCAATCTTTAGTGCTAAAGCTATTGTGATAATAACAAGATACTTAGGGGGCTTGCTGTTACTTCACAACGTAGCCATACCACTATTTCCATATCTAGGGACTTTCGAACTCTAATTACTTTGGACACAACCATGTGAACCATATTTATCTCTGATCTCTGAGGGGGTGGTTCATCTTGATTTTTTTCTAGAATGCATAATCAAATGGCCTCTGAGAAGAATGTGGTGATGAATTAAATGAAAATCACAGCTGGCTGATTCATAATTGTCACTTGAATTTGAGGGACATTTAAAGATATCAAAGCTGCCAAATGGGATGTGCTTCAGACTGATACATTGTGGGATCATTGGAGACAGAAACTCTGGTTGTTTCTGCCTTCAGTGGTAGTGGGCAGATGGGGTTGTGGATGGGCTTGAATATATTCTAAAACTTTCTACAATTTAAAGGCTGAGACAGGATCTGATTCTCTTGACCATAGGTAAGATTTTATAGTTTTTTGTGCTCACATATGCTTAGTGAAGCTCACTAAAGGTTTGAACATGGGAGTTCAGACCCTCCTATGCGCTTTCTGAGGGAGAGTCCTTGTCTGACTGCCTTCTTTTCCAAATACCAAGCTTTGGAAGGACCTTACCCAGAGTAGTAGGAGAGAAAGGCTTAGCACACTTACCAGTCAAATAGGATGTCTGAATGGTTTCAATATAATTCTGTCAAACCAGGAAAGAAGAACAATAACCATTTGAGTTCCTAGTAGTAAAATGACTCTCAGTCTGAGTAGGCTGTTGTGGATCACTAGGAGGGAATGTAAAAATGGGTCCTGACTTCACCTAGGTCAGCATACAGAGTTTTAAAGGTGGACTTTGTTATCAAGATAGCCTTGCTATTGTCAACTCCACTATTCACCCCCAAATGGCTCAATTCCATGAAAAAAATGTGGTCTACTTTAAAAAAAGTCAGTGGAATGAGGTTAGGCAATCAAATGCTCTAGAGTCCTTTAGTATAGAAACAATAGAACAAACTAGAGTTTTCTTACAAAGGTGAAGTAGATTAATAATGTTTTCTGGGCAGTGGGTAAGATTATTGATTCTGTTTAGCCTAGAGGACTCGGAAAATTTTTTTGCATCTCTGAGGGACTTCTTTTTGGAAAAGGGACTTGATTTATTATGTGTAGCTACAGGGAGCAAATGTCAGACCAATGAGTAGCTATTAGAAATCTCAGAGGCAAATTGGTGTCCCATTTTTAGCAAATGTGAAATAATTTAGTTCCTGGGGGTTTATGTTATTTTTTCTTCTATTTTTCTCATGTCTTCACTTGTTTAATTTAAATTTTATTTTATCCCATTTAATTGTGCATATTTTCCTAAGTAATGAGACAGAGCATTAAATAAACAAATACAGAAATAACCAGTGAATGAAACCTGCAGAGTAGCAGATTTCACTCGGTATTAGAAAAAAATAAACAAAACTTAACTAGTATTGTGGCAGACACTTCTTTGTTCATTGCCACACAATATACCCATGGCCACAATAATACAGGTGTTGGAGTTATGGTCTTTGGGGGATTTCAAAGATTTAGCAATCTCTTTCATGCTTATGTAAAGTTTTAAATAAAGTCTTATTCTCTATGAATTTGTGATATAATGAGAATGAAGAAAAATCTTTTGGATTGTAAAAAGAATAAAAAGAAAAGACATACCATCAAGATTACTCTTTGGCTATATCATTGCTAATGTGTGTTGCTTCTGCTAAAAATGGAATGATAAGACTGACTTTTCCAGTTGCTTCCAAACTGCCTGTATAACAATCACCAATGATTATGCTTAGAATTTTGAAGACAGCTGTTTTATAGGGAACGTGTTTTACATTAGCTTATTTATGTTACAGGCCGAAAATAAGAGGCAGAAAAAGTTGAAGGACTTGACCACAGCGGCAGCCAATCACTAGCCAAAACAGGAAATAGACTTCAGCTTCCTGCCATTCATGGTAATTTGCCATTCAGCGAAATATGCTCATGATGAAACATACTACGGTGTGATCAAGTTATAGCTGGATGAATATGTAAAAGGACCATTTGGATAAGCATTTTGTAAAACAAGTCAAATTCAAGCACTCTCTACAGTTGCTGCTAGTGGAAGATATGCAATCTCTTTTCAAATTGGCATTCAGTGGACTGTACACTCAGTCCACAAATAGCCACAAGAGTGTTGGTTTCAAAATAAATCCAATCTGAGCCCTACCTTAGATTTAATATCAGTATAATCCTGATATAATTATAGCATTTTCCAATACTCCTCTTGCAGATATAAAGCTATTTGTCATCCCACCAGGTTTTCTTATTTCTCCATTAGTTTTGAGTTAATAACCCATATATGAAGCTCATGACCCCAATTTGTTGAGAGAGAATTCAGAGAAAGGCAGCTGCTGTAATCTGAAGGGATGCAGTACACAGGGCAGAGACAGACCGAGTGTGGTTATTTGCACCCATGTAGTTTGGAGAGGAGTTAGGAAGATGCTATAGGAGAATCTGGGACAAGATACAAAGGATCAAGCAATAAAAAGAAAGAAAGAAAAATGGAGAGAACGAAGATTGAGAGAGTTTAAACAATTGGATATTAGAAAAAAATGCTAATTTTCAAAATTTCATGACTTTTTCCATATAGAATTACAATTCAAAATGCATTTACATTATAATTTTGAAATTAGAAAGTAGGTGGTGCTTAACAATAATGTAAGCCATTTTTAAAGTATCAGCTTTCATCTAAATTCTAAATGCTACGAGGAACAACCATCTAACACAAATCATGACTACTCAATTTTTAGGTTTTTGTTTGTTTCTAAAAACTTTTTTTTTTTTTAGAACTGTTTTAGGTTTACAGTAAAATCAAGAAGAAGGTACAAAAACTTCCAATATTCCCCCTATTCCCATATATACATAGCTTCCCCCACTATCAACATCACTCACCCGCATGGTACATATTTATCAAGAGGAGCCTTCATTGACACATCATAATCACCCAAAGTCCATTGTTTACCTTAGGGTTCACTCTTGGTGTTGTAGATAGAGTCTATGGGTTTGGACAAATGTGTGATGACATATATTCATTGTTATAATATCATACAGAGTATTTTCACTGACTTAAAAATCCTTTGTGTTCTGCCCAGTCATCTTTCCTCCCATCCTCACTCAGCCTTGGAGACTACTGATATTTTACTATCTCCATAATTCTGCCTTTTCCAAAATGTCATATAGTTGGAATCATACGGTATGTAGCCTTTTCAGATTGGCCTATTTTTACTTAGTAATATGCATTTAAGGGTCCTTTGTGTCTTTTCATGGCTTGATAGCTCACTTCTTTTTAGTGCTCAATAATAATCCAATATTTGGATGTTTATTAATTAGTTTCTTTATCCATTCACCTACTGAAGGACCTCTTAGTTGCTTCCAAGTTTAGGCAATTATGAATAAAGCTGTTATAAACATCCATGTGCAGGTTTTTGTGTAGACAAAAGTTTTTAACTCCTTTGGGCAAATATCAAGGAGCACAATTTCTGGATCATATGGTAAGACTATGTTTAATTGTGTAAGAAACCACTAAACTGTCTGCCATGAGAGTTTCAGTTGCTCCACATTCTCAACAACATTTGACATTGTCAGTGTTCTGGGTTTGGGTCGTTCTAATAAGTGGGTAGTGGAGTCTCACTGCTATTTAATTTGCATTTCTCTGGGATGTGTAGCATCATTTCATATGCTTGTTTGTCATTTCTACATATTTTTTAGTGTAGAATCTGTTAAGATATTTGGCCTATTTTTAATTGGGTTGTTTTCTTTTGTTGAGTTTTAAGAGTTCTTTGTGTACTTTGATAACATTAACTGATTTTCAAGAGTTGAAACAGCCTTGTATATCTAAGATAAGTCCCACTTGGTGTGGTGCATTATTCTTTTTATATATTGTTGGAATTGATTTGCTAATATTTTGTTGAGGATTTTTAAATCTATGTTTATAAGAGATATTGGTTGGTAGTTTCTTTCTTGTAACGTCTTTGCCTAGTTTTGGTATGAAGTAAGGCTAGCCTCACAGATTAAGTTAGGAAGTATTCTCTCTGCTTCTATCCTCTGCAGAGATTGTAGGGCATTGCTATACAGGCATACCTTAGAGATACTGTGGGTTCAGTTTCATACCACCTCAATAAAGTGAGTCATAATCTATTTGCTGTAGAGGGTCTTGCCTTTAATTTGTAAAAATACAATGAACGTCTTTGAAGGGCAATAAAGCTGTGCACAATAAAACACATTATACCTGTAGTTTCTTCCTTAAATCAACTCAGTTGAAAAGTTCAGGTTTCCAGGGTGTACTCTATCTATGGAATCAGAGTCTCCAGGTAAGTATCCTGGTAATCTGTAATGTTAACAAGCATCCCAAGGCAATTTTAAAGATCTGACAAATTTGGAAAATAGGGCTTAGGAGCCAAAGTTATAGACATAATCCCCATTATGGAGAGAAGTTATTTTCGGAGGATGCCTTAGCCCAAGATGACCCTCTCACTACTCACCCAACATGATCTACTGATCATAATAGGTTTATCCCTAAATTCATAGAACATGAATGAAAAACAAATCAATTTCAAAATGCACCTTCTATTGGTTCTCATCTTTGTTTCTGAGACACTGCATTAAATTATTATCATTGTGACTACGGTCACCCTCTTTAGCTAGAAAGAGAAAGTTAAATTAACTTTACAAGCTTAATGAAAGACTTTATTTTAAGCCACCACAGCTAATTAACATCATATGCTTGTAGAGTCCAGTGACTGCAGCCACAATAGATAATTTAAATAACAATGGAAAGGAGAGTCACTTCAAGGCCAATTACACTTCCTTTCTAGGGCTAAGAACACAGTGATTGATGCTATGGGCTGTGACTACCTTCATTTGTTTTTGTATCTTTATTCATTTTACAGCAAAAAGAGCTCTACCACCTGCAAAATCTCTGCTTTTCTTTGTAAACTAGCAATATGAGTGCTATAAAAGAGATTACTAAAAATAAAATGTGGTCTATAAAGCCAAAATTATACCTTATTCAAATTCCTACTTTTGCTCTTATTTTCCATATGACTTTGGGCTTTTTCTTTAATTTCCCAAAGCCTCAGTTTATTAATGTTTATACGGGGTTACTAACCCTTCTCTATACGGAGAACAAATGAGTAAATGAGAATCAATGGATTGTTTCCCAGTTTTTATTCTCTTCTGTCATGCAGTCTTTCAGTGCATAAGATTTTGTGATGTATATGTCCTACCCATTGATCCGGGCTTCATTATGTAGATAGTTTTGGTGGCTAGAATGAGGGCAGATGTGGCAAATCATCGGTTTCAAGCGAAGGCCCTAAGAGGTCTTAGAGCTTACTCTTTTACTCCTGTGACCTGTCATTAAAAAACATGCTCTGGGAAGCCATTATCCCTTTAGCCTAGAATGATCTAGAATGAATATCTGTGGGGAAGTCTTGATAACCCAAAATTCAATCCTCAGTGATGGACCAATCAATTTACAGAATAATTAGCAAGAAAAGTAAATATTTGTAAGTCATTAAGTTTGGGGGAGTTTGGTATGCAAGATTATTGAAGCAGCAAAATGCGATTAATTGATCATGTGATACTTCTGATGTAAGACAACCACATAAGCCTTAAGTCTCCCCATAAATATTTTGTCATTTTGTATTGTTTGAATTTAAAATATAAAAATATTTAGAGGAAGAATAAGTAGATATAATCAATAATGTATCTCTACTTTTATAGGGTGATGGTAGATAAAACATGAAAATGCATATGAATACACCGATATTCGGAGCATATATGAGGTGGATGGGATATTAGGGGCTTTAAAAGAAGAATATGGCATAGAATTGATAAAGAAACCATAGAAAAGGACAAAAAAAAATCTGAAAGAGGTCAAAGAAGCAATTCCTTAAACACTAGAAAATAAAATTTAGTTTGGAAAATGTTTTACCCAGATGGTGCTTACTTTGCTAGGGTGCCACGGCAGCATCGATAATTTAAAGATGGGAGTTTATAAGCCCACGGGGAAGGTAAGACCCACAGGCACGTGAATGAACCCAGTGTGTGGCACACAATAGGCACAGTAACAAATGACAGAATATGACTAAGGACCCAGCCAGTGTCTAGCACAGAGTAGATGTTCCCTGCAGTTTGGCTGCTTTTGTCCTGTCCCGACACAGAAACGTTGGTCGTTTTGCCCCAATCAGGGATGAAGTTCTTTTTTCCATTGGATTGTGGCTCTGTCAAGGTAGGGACAATATTTCACTAAGCTTTGTGTCCTCAGCACCTCACATAAAAGACAGCATGTACAGAAAGCACTTTCTTTCTTTCTTTCTTTCTTTTTTTTTAAGAATACAAGGTGAAGGGAAGAAGCAGAAGTCTCTAACGCACTTCCTGAATTGCAACGATTTGCCATGTACGGTATTTAACACCTCACTCACTTAAATTAATTTATCGCTAAGGGTGGTCTACGCTTTCTTTTAACTTTGTTTTTGATTCTTGCCAACTGACTGCTGGAAATTCCTGGTGCCTGATAGTGTGCTTCACTTTCCTGTCAAATTTATAAGCAACCTATTAATTATGGGGGAAAGCCCTTTAAATAAATACGAGATTAATTTTCTTGGTTGTTTTACTTGTTTTACCTAGACATAAAGGAAATGAATGAGTCCTTTTTCTTTAGCCTTGTGACACTCTAAAGTAGGAGACGGAGACCTCAGCGTTTGTCTTACATAGATCTTGTAGGATACCTCACAGAACATAGGTTATGAACCATCACAGGACAAGAGAAAGAACAAGGCACTGTCCTTTCCCCCCCCAAGAGATTACAGTCTAAGAAAGACGATTGTTAAAACAAAGATCGAAACACGGACAATTAAAGGAAAGGCCATAACAGATTTTCAGGTACAAAAAGCATATTGCATTCAAAGATCTCAGAGAAACCATGTGCCTGTAGCCAAATAAAACCAGGGAAATAAAGGAATGTACTACTTAAAATCAGGACTTAGCTTATCACTCCGAAACTTAACCAGAGTCAAGTGTGAGAAATTCAATCTTGAATACGTACTATCGTAATGGAGGTCTGAGAGTCTGCACAGTAAATACAGGAGAGAGCATTCTCTGCATACTTGAGCAGCCAAATGGGATGTTAACCTGATGTGTCAATGAGCTCTTTAGAAGTTCTCCAGAGCATAGCTACAGTACTAGAGTCTTGAAGGCATTCATCTCAACCGCCTCGGTCCTGGAGCCTGGTGTTAGGAGCTGGGAGAGATTGTCGTCTGATCAGGTGGAAGGACAAGGGCTTCTGGAACCAAGGGTGTGTCAGCCTGGAGGCTGCTTGTCTGAGGAATGACCTCTGCCTGGATGTACGCTACGACTAGATTAAAGTGAACATGCCTCCATATTGAAACAAATTAAACCTTTTCCCCGATTCTCTTTTAAATATCATTCTTCTTCTTAAATTCAAATTTCTTGATCTCATTGAGAATTTTTCACTTTGGATAATAAAATATGAAACTGTATTTGAAGAACTATAGCTATCCTAACCAAATAGATATTGAGCTTATGATAAAAGATATTTTTATGTATGTCAAAACTTATTTATTTTTCCTACCCACAAAGAACAGGATAAGGAAATAGGAATATAAGAGATTAAATTTAAAAAGAATTTCATAACGACATACTAGCCTATAAATATTCTTTCTCTAAATTTAATTTTCTTGCCCCGTTTCTTTCTGCTCAGGTCCAAGTCTACTATAAAGGTAGCCTTAATGAGAAATTGTTTCTTTAGAAATTAAAACAAAAAGAATACCCTCACTCAACGGCCCTTAAACTGTACATGCTGGATTTAGCTCATACAGGTGCACAAGCTTTCATAAGCTGTTGTTAATCACAATCGTTATTTAAAAATGAATTATTTAAAGATAACATTAAATAAATTATACCAAAAACAAAGACAATACATTCTAAAGCCTCATCATTTTCTAATTATTTTAATGACTTATTGAGTGAGGTTATTGACATCTGCGAAAGCAGAAATGCTGTTGAATGGTGTGCTGCCACACACACCTCTCCCACTCTGAATTCAGCGAAATGGTAGCAGCTTGAAGCCAGCTATGCAAGGGTCTTTACACCTTGGAAACCAGCAAATACAATGATAAGGTTTGAGTTCTTCTTTTGTTGATGTGCTAGACGTAAGAAAGCGAGGAAGAAAACGTTAACGATGAAGATTAAACTAAAAAGTGCGCCTTATCTAGTGTTGGAGCTGAAACGAAGTAAGATGATCGCATATCACATGCCACATTTAAT
This sequence comes from Tadarida brasiliensis, assembly GCA_030848825.1. Classification (NCBI taxonomy): domain Eukaryota; kingdom Metazoa; phylum Chordata; class Mammalia; order Chiroptera; family Molossidae; genus Tadarida; species Tadarida brasiliensis. The sequence goes on from CM061260.1 coordinate 71,794,500, forward strand.
GACAGCAAATTTATTGGGGTGAGATTTACTGGATTGGCATGCAATTCCATTTGTCAAATCCTGGTTGAATTAATTGCACCACTGGCTGACTAGATTAAAAAAAACAAAACACTGGGAAAAATGAATGAAAGCATTCTATGAGAATCAACTGGCTATACAGAATTAATAATAAATAATATTTTATATTATTATATTTTGTAAACTATGTGCTATATTTCATATCATTAAAACTCGTAGAAAAATATAGACATACGTATATGAACACCTTTCTTCTTCCTGAGGACTGCTTATTCAACATTTGCCATCACAAAACTGCAAAAGATCATGTGAAAGAAAAATAAAATTATCCTCCCACTCAAAATTCTCAATATTTGAATATAATACTTTTTAACCAAGTTATTATTAAGCTGGAGAATTCTTTAACTTGTTTGATATTGGGAAAAATAAGGCATAAGGGAAGAAAAGAAAACATCTGTGGATTAAAAATAGCATTTAAAAAACATTGAACCAGTGATCCTTCAAAGTTGAATTTAGTTCTTACCTAAGTGACACAGTCAGCTCAAGTGTGAATGGATTATAAATTAAATTCAGTACAAGTTTTCTTTCCTCGAGTATTTACAGTGTTGTCTTTCTTATGAAACATGGCTTTATTTTAAAGGTTTTGAATTTTAAACCCCCTGGAGTTTGAGTCAAAGCTTATAGGCTTAGGATGGGATTTAGAAGGATAAGGGGTCTCCCTTTTATCCATGGGAGGGATGTGGGAAAATCTGACATTCAGGTTTCAGAGAAAAAAATAATTTTATTGAAATCAAAATGTGGTGTAGGATAGACTAGTTTTTATAGGCAAGGTAATTAGCATGGAACTAAGGTATCGAAGTTATTTCTTTATTAACATTGATAAGAGTAAGTTCTAATATCTGACCTATATCTGACACTGAACAAGAATGCTTATTGACCTGTCAACATAGACGTGTGTATTAATTTGGGGGACTAGCTATTCTTGGCGTGATTGAACTTTGAGAACTTTTTTTAGGCATTAATTTTATCTATTGCATTGATTATCCATTGCTGGATAATAAACGATTCCAAAATTTAGTGGCTTAAAACAATGTTTTATTATGTCTCACAATTCTGTGGTTTGGCTGTGGAATGCTTATGCTGCTTTCGTCGGGCATTGTTCAGAGGGTCAGCTGGGCTGGCATTCGAGAGCCCAAGGTATCCTCATACTCTGTCTGAGATGGCTGACAGCTGGACCTTTCTCTCCAGAGGATCAAGAGTTAAAGAGGCAGCTGCCAGGCCTTTTGTGGCATAGGCTGAGAATAGGCACAGCATTATTTTTGCCACATTTTCTTGGTCAATGGAGCCATAAGTTCAGTATAGATACAAAAGCAGAGAATATAGATGTCTCCTCTTGATGGGAAAAGCTGCAAGGTTGCATTGCAAAGGTTCATGGGAAAGATTATTATCACTCTCAGCAAACAATCAGCCTCACTCACATCTCTTGGAAATCTACAGAGGTTGTTTGTTAATATTCTTTTATTTGTGAGTTTCTAATAATGAAATCAGCCACCCTACAAATGTTGCCTGAGAGCAAATTAAATGATACAATTTCAATTATTAAAATGTATGGCATATTAAAGATACATTGTTCTACCTAGTAGACAAAATTAAGGTTCAATGGTCATCCTGATAGAGTGCAGAAGGCACATTTCAACTTCTTTCAAGTGTCTGGCACTGCTGATTATGTAAGGCCAGGAGCTGAGTGCTAGACAGGCTGGAATGTCCTTTCTGCCCAAACCAGTTAGATGTGTCTATATTTGGAATTCACCTACCATTACTTCCTTTTCTGAAAGCCAATTCCTTGACCTTTAATAAGAGGAAAGTAAAATACTGTGTCATTGCATTGGCTTAAACATACTTTGAATATTTTCTTGAGAAAATAAAAACAGCAAAAGAGAAGGTTGGAGGTTGGCAGAGTTTTGAGGGGTGTGGTTATGGTGAGCATTGGCATGGGAGTCGTATTCTTTCTTTTTAGAACTAAATTCTTCTTCCTGATACCCCTTACATCCTATGAGCTGGATGGCACTCCTGTGAGATACAGGAAAATCTAGAGCACTGAGGCAGAGCGCTGTGGTGGTCGTGACGGGGAGACAAGAGGACCGACTCTTTTCTAGGAGGGAGGCAGTAAGAGAATAGGAAAAGTCGGAATTGGATTCAGCTGTAGTGTCTTCTTAATCCGCAACTGAGGTGTGAGGGACAGTTTTACACACTGAATTTGATGCTGCAGTTCACCTGTGTGCAGGAGGATTTTATTTCAGGAGTCCGACCTAGGTTTTGGGGTCAGACACCTGCCTTAGATGACTAGTTCTATCGCTGGAGGATACTGAGCAGAGTATTTAAATTCTTTTGGGTCTAGAGAAAAGAAATTATAATAATATCTACTTCAAGAGTTGTTGGGAGAATGATGTGAGATACTTTTAACAATTAGTAAAGCAACTGGCTCCATTGAGTTCTAAATAACTGGAAACTACACTTATTATTAGCTGTAACTAGATATTAAAATAAAAAACCCACACTTTTTAAAGAAATGATAAAAACAAAAATAGTCCAAAATGAAAGTATTAACATGGACTTATGAGGTACTATAGACCAGTATCTTTATACATGTTTTTTTCACATTTGTTTTGAATAGAAATCTTGATCTCTCCAATTTGTATTGCTTAGTAACATTAGGTTAACAAAAAGGAAAACATAAAGTTATTGTGTACTCTTCAAATTCTGAGTAGCAGAGCTCATAACCTTGAAAGGTGATTTTTGTGTTGGCAAGGCCTCTGCCATAAAGTTCACACGCAGCCCTGGCTGCTGGGGCTCAGTCGGTTGGGCTCAGTCAGTCGCCCGTTCGATTCCTGGTTGAGGGCTTGATCCCCAATAGGGGGCAGCAGATTGATGTTTCAAGGTCACATCAATGTTTTTCTCTCTCCCTCTTCCTTCCTCTCACTCTAAAAAACAATAAAAATTATTAACAAAAAATAAATAAAAGGCATACGTAATCACGCAGAGTGGAGTAAACATTACTGACAGTGTTTCGCTTGATTTTGGATCCTGTTCTTCTTAGGAAGAGATTGGTTCACTCGATCTCATTTCAGATACGCCTTGTTCAGCTCTTCTCTAATTGTCTAAAGCAGGACCTTGTAGCTGCTGCTCTTCTTATTTTTATAAAGCATAAAGTTTTCCTACAGCCCTTCCACATCCCTGCAGTGCTAACTTGGTAGCGTGGGAGTCTTTCCAGGGGTTACTGCAATTCCTGTTTTTCTCTTATACTGTAGCCTTATAACTTTCACAAAGTACTTTCCTGACAAGAAAATTTCTCTCCTCAAGATCTCTTTTGTTCTTATTTGCGTTTCCTGATCACTTTACCCCATCTAAAACGACATTACCAAGACAGAGAATGAAATCACAGCCTCTTAGAAAGTTCCTCTTTCAGAGGTGGTTTATAAAAAAAATAGTGGAAGTAGGTTTGGGCCTGAAGTGGGGCTTTGAGTCAATCTGGTTATCCCATCTGAAATTATGGACCAGTTTCTCACCTCTGCCCTCAGTCTTCAGCATCTGATTACATGAGTCAAAATACGTACATGAGAGGAATCCGCTGGGTGGACGCTTAGGGTTGATGTTCCTCAGGGAGAAATGGTGAGATGGAGATGTCAGCAGGTGCCTGGTCAAGGACCTTCAGCTGCTGCTTACTAAGAAGTGTCTGAAGCAAAAGCTGAGAGGCTCACTATCATGAAAGCATGTTTGGTATTTGGGTAGGCATATGCTTTGACCTTATGTTCAAAGGTCCCCCCAGAACGGGGGACACTGATATTCTCCCCAGCTCTGTGTTGAAGTATGTGTGGTTCTGACAAAGAAGGGTTGTTTTAGCTATGTAGTGCTGCAGACCAAGCCACCCCAATATAGGGGCTTAAAGCAATGGCAGCAATTCTCTTGCTCACATTTCTGCAATTTGGGCAGGTTTTGGCAGAAATCATTCATTGCTGCTCAACCCGGTGTCCGCTGGGACATCTCCAAACCTGGGTGTTGGAATGATCTGTAGGTCTCTCTTTTCACACATCTTGTAATTGATGCTGGTTCTAGGCTGTAACCTTATCTAGGGCTCCTGGTGAAAACATCTCTTCTCCATGTGCGTTGGGCTTCCTCACAGATGGTGGCTGAACACCAAGTACAGTACCAAGATCCTAAAAGGGAGAGCTACGAGAAAGCTGCATTCTTTCCGTGTCCTGATCTTAGAAGTCACACAGCATCACTCTGCCTACTCCACTGTCTGCAGCAGCCATACACTGTCCAGGTTCAAGGGGACGGAAAGGAGAATTTACTTCTCAATGGCAACATGGCAAAACCCTGGAAGAACATGTGGGACCAAAAGTCGTGCTATGGCCAGTTTTCAAAAGTACAATCTTCCATACTTGTGATACTGCAGAAATGCATTAGGGACAAGCAGTTTCAGAATGGCTGAGACATTAGGGATGCAGGTTTCCCATACAGCATTCATACACCCCTTTCTCCTGGCTTTCTGACAGAAGATATCACAGGGGAGCCTGATTAAAAAAAAAACAAAACAGGAAAAAATCAATGCTACTCTTATATCCAGTTCTCCAGGAAACCCTGAAGTTTTTGAAACAGTTATGCAAGTCAAAGCTATTAGCTATGGAAATGTGTATATCCATGCTAATGTGAATTCGTTTGTGCCACAGGCTGGTAAGGCCTAGAGCAATGCAGGCTAATGAGAACATCCAACAATCACAACCAGTAACTTCAATCCAGTTTGGTTTTACACCAATGACTTTGTTTCTCAATAGGAAAGTATCTTCTTCTCCCTGCATCGGTCTTCAGATTGAGTCCTTCTTCAAATTGCAACCAAAGAATATCAAATCCTTTTAAAGTCAGTGAACAGTTGTCTCTGGTGCCATGATTTTATAGAAATTCATAGATAACCTGTTACATGTCTTATTTGAACAACCGGTTTGTTATCGCTGCATTCTCTTCTTGTGTCTTGTCTACACATGTAGACATTAGATCTTCCTTGAACCAGTTAACTTCTCAAAAGAGATTTCAGAGAAATCTGACTTAATTTATGCTGGTATGACTATTGCTATAAACTGAATTTCAAGTGCTTTTATTCTTGCTAAAATTCCAAAGCACTGAATCTAAGTGATAATGTTCACCGTTCATGACTGATTTCCTCCACTTACCTAAGCAGAGTCGTTGGCAGATTTGGCAGGCAGACTGTATCTCTAGTAACTTATCTCCCAGCTTCTCTCTCTCCTCATTTAATACGCTGCACTGAACAACGCTAGAACCAATGCCAGACCCTTGCCTGTCAAATTATTAACTTCCTCTCAGCACGGCTGTTCACCAAGGCTGCCCCATGGCTCTTCACAAGCAGCTCTTGGCAGTATTCTGTCCTTTGTCCTTTAGTGACTTCTTTCCCTTAATAATCTGTGACAAGGAAACTTACCAAAAAGCTTTCTGAAAAATCTGAGAAAAATTTCACCTCTGGGGTCATTTAAGTAGTGTGCTATAATTAGATCTTACTTTAAATAGGAGTAATTTAATAGATTGGAGACATACTTTTTTTTTTGAGAGTTGTTTTTTTTTGTTTGTTTGTTTTTAAATTTTTTCCTTTATTGATTTTAGAGAGAGAGGAAGTGAGAGAGAAAGAGAGATGGAAACGTTGATGAAAGAGAACATCGATTGGCTGCCTTTTGCATATCTCCCACTGGGGATTGGGCCCACAACCTGGGCATGTGCCCTGACGGGGAATAGAACAGATGACCTCTTGGTGCATGGGTGGACGCTCAACCACTGAGCCACACCGGCTAGATGAGAGTTGTTTTTTTTTTACTGTGTAAACTTTGTATTATAGGCATACTGGTTTGCCTTTAGTCAAATCTCAATCAATTTACCCAAGAATGAAAATTGTTTGGTTAGGATGTAGTTTCTTAAATTTCCTTTGGAAGCTCCCATATTATATAATATGTGCCATATGAATGGTAGTCTTCAGAAATATTAATTGTGAGTTTGAGTTGCAAAGTATATAATATGATCTAGCTTACATGGAAATTCATCATGAAGACTGGAAATGCGTATGTGAATTTACTCCCAGGCACCTGCTGGTCCAGGCTGGCTCAGGTTTGGCACATGTAAGTTTAATATGTGTGAAGGTTAATTTACGTGTCAGCTTTATGGGCCACAGGGTACCGAGATAATTTGTCAAAATTTATTCCAGGTGTTTCTGTGATGGTGTTTTTGGGTGAGATTAACATTGAAGTGCGTAGACCAACTCAAGTAGACTGACCCCCACAATGTGAATGGGCCCCATCCAATCAGGTGAAGGCTTGACTAGAATGAAAAAGCTGACCCTTTTCAGAGTCAGAGAAAACTCTTTCTGCCTAACTGCCTTTGAAGTGGGTCATTCGCTTTTTTCCCGCGCTCAGACTTGAATTGAAACACCATCTCTTCCCGGGTCTCCAGCCTGCCGACCTTTGGACTGGAACTACACCATCAGCTTTCCTGATTCTCAGGGCTTTGGACTCAGACTGGGACTGAAGCATCAGCTCCCCCGAGTGTTCAGCAAGCCGACCCACCCTGCCCCTCTTGGGACTTGCTTCCCTCCGTAACCATGTGTGCCAATTCCGTCTAATAAATCAGTAAGTAGGATTACATATACATTCGATTGGTTGTGTTTCTCTGAGGAACCCTGATGAACACATTAGGGAAACTTACAGTTGAAACTACTGTTGTAAAAAATTCTCATTTATTCTTCACAACAACCTTCTGAAGTATATACAGTTTAAGAGAACAAGACTAAAGCTGAAAGAGGTTAAAAGGCTCTTTCAAGATTATTCTTAGAGAAAAAGGTGGGCTTAGGCAACAAAGGAGGAAAATTAACAAAACCATTATTCTCCCCACCAAGATGGCTCTCATATGGGGAAGAGTAGCAGGCTTGGTCCTATCAATGCTGACCATCTGCAACAGGTGTGACCTGCGGACAGGTGGGACAGTCACAAGAGCTCTCCTGGGGGACTAGGATGGCACAGTGAGGGATCTCTCATAGACTAGATCAGAATTATTCCAAACTGGATCAGGTAGCCTACACCTGATATGCTACCTTCTATCCCAGTACCTTTTCAAGTAATGAGAAAGAAAATGCTAAATCCAACATTGCAGTATGAAAAATGAGAGCACACCAGGACTCTGGAGAGCTTTATCCACAGAACCACAGGGAACTACAGTCCTTGATGTAACTAAGTGCATTAACTAAGCTTGGCCAGTTTCTCAAGGTGTCTCTTATTAATAAAAAAGAAAGAGGGGTGGGTGGCCATATCTGGCACCAGGATACCAAGTTGACCAGGAAAAGGGCCCATGGTCCATGGCATCTCTGCCTGCCTTGTTCACTGTAATTAAGAAATGAGAAAGGTACCTGGAAGCCAAAGAGATTAACTTGACCCAAACCAAAGACGACCTCAATTACAGGGACAGCTGTGACTGATAAGGTGAAGGCATTGCCCAGGTCCTGTCTCTCAGGGAAGGAGGCAGGGAGATGGCCAATGTATCAGACCCTGCCTCAGGTGCATCTCTGCTTCTACCTGTCCCAGCTCCTCACTGCTGGGGCCCTAGAAGCTCCCTGCTGTCCCTGGCTCTGCCTGAGTTCTGAGGCTGCTCTCCACAAGCAGGAGTTTCTGCCCCACCCTGAAACTGGCTTTAGGGTGGTATTCTATTACTGAACCTGGGATCTGGTGGCACATTTGATAGCTGAGTCACAGAGCTGCCAGATTTTTCCCAGATTCCTTTCTTCTCCTTGACTCCCTTTCTTGGGTCACCCTCTTTCTCTTTTCCGTAGTAACTCTGGCTGAAAAACTAATCTTTTATGCCAGTTTTTAAATTATAGGAGCTCCTGACCTGCCCCTGATAGTAGCTTAGGTCTCTACTTCACTTTCTATTTCATCTCGAATTGGGAATCTGGTAAATTTATTTCCATCTGACCTCTCAGTTGATTCTAGACCAGGAAGATTGGCCAGAGCTGGGGTCTCAGGACCTAAAGGGTGAGGGTCATCTTAGGCAGGGCCAAAGGGAATGGGATCTTAGATCTAGAGGAGTTTGGGCTGAACTGGAAACAAGGGTGGATTCAAGATATCAAGTCAGGCAGGTCAGGATTATAGTATCAGCAACTCAACAGAAAAGGTGGTAGTACGGGTCTGGTAGACAGAGCTCGGCTGGCTCTGCTGAAAACCAGAGCACTGGAGACGGAAGGCTTTTTGGAAGACAGCAGAGTTCTGCCTTCTGTTGGGGTGCACTATTAAGGCATATCCTTGGATCATACAGGTTAAATCTGCGCTTCACCTTTTTCTAGCTGTGTGACCTTTGGCAAATTATGTAATTCCTCTGAGTTTCTGTTTGTCTGTAAACTGGCAGTAGTAATGCGTGCACACAGTCTGTTCCAAGGATTACAGACATGGCCCGCATGAGTGCCCGTCATGTGGTCATTCTCAGTACAGCTCTCTCCCTTATCAGCTGCATGGCCTTGGGGAACTCACATCACATTTTTGGGCTTTAGTGTCATGTCCAATGAATGAAGAGGTCAGATTAGATCATCTCTAAATCTTCGTCCAACTCAAATATCCTAGAATTTAACCTAAGCTCCTTCTTGGCAAAGGAGTCTTACTTTTTTAAAAAATTGAATTTATTGGGGTGACATTGGTTAATAAAATTATATAGGTTTCAGGGGAACAATTCTATAATACTTCATCTGTATATTATATTGTGTGCTCACCAACCCAAGCCAAATATCCTTTCACCACCATTTATCCCCACTTTACCTTCTTTTTAAAGATGATCTTGTAGCCACCCAGGGACTCACGCCCAAACCCACAAATTGGATTAGGGCCCATTAATTTGAAAAAAAATCTATGCAACATTAAATCCCACATATATGTTAAATAACCTTGTCAAATTTGCTCTCCCTGCAGAGGGCTTTTCATTATTCTTTTTCATTAAAATAAAAACCCCTCTGGTTGACTTCCTAAATGTGTTTTTGTTAGGCTTTCAGCCTGTTGTTAACCATTTTCAACCTCAAATTAAACTCTGTCCTCCTGAAGCTGAATGCTCTGCTACCCCCTGAGAAGTCACCCATGATGATGATAGAGTGGGTACTTAATATGCTAAATAATAATAATATAAAAATCTAAATGTGTAGTGATCACTGGCTGCTCAGCGGGGTCTGTCACTCACTTCCTTTATCAGCAATTTTTACAATAAAATTCTGTTTTGAAAGGGGAGAGTTAAAACCCTGCCCAGCAAATGTCTGCAAACTACAGGCTGTGGTAAATAGGGTATCTAATATCCAGAAAATGAATATGCAGGCTCCGCAGAAACATATGCAATGAAGGCAAATGGATTCTCAGATTAGAAAGCTAGTGGCAAAGGCGATACAGAACTAATTTGCAAGAGAAAAGAATAGATGTCGTTGATTTCCTCCCTACTGACAAACTGCACTTGGATATAGTTTTTCTTGTTCTTTATTTCAAAAGTTAAGTCAAGGGTTTCCTGTTCCTTTATGTTCCATAAACCAAGTCATTCAGATAAGCAGCCCTTTGCTCTATCAACTAATTACTTTCTGATTCGCTTTGATGTATTATTCCGGCAGTAAATCCCAGCTTCAGTGTACCCATGATGTAAAACTCAAATGTAATCACTGTTGCGAAAGGAGATAACATAAAGTCATCGATTCAAAGAAGGCATTTCCTTTTTCTCAAGAAGTGTAGTATGTGATACACACGCTTTCCATGTCACTCAGGCAACTGACCTTGCTGCAATGGCTTTTTTTTTTTTTTTTTCTTTGCCAGGAAAGAATCATTTAAAAACCATGCTTTGGAATTGTAAGTTTTATGTGTGCTATTTTGTGTGTTATTCTTATACATTATAATACTCTTCTATTCATGAAATAAAATGGGTTTTGTTTTTGTTTTTTTTAAGTGTGGCTTATGGAGTCAGTACTTCATAGTCAAACCTTCACGTACATTATCAACTTGCCTACAAAGTTACTTCTTCTTTGGTTCAACTACATTGAAAAATATTCCTGCATAGGTGATTTTTTTTTCCTGAACAAACTGAGTTTATAAATTAGAGTTTATAAATTAGAATTTATAAATTAGAATTTCCCTACAATCTATTAAATCCATGTCAGTCCATAAGTTCAAAGCCAAAAGAGGCACCTGTGAGAATGTTAAAAACGGCCACGACAACCTCTACTTTAATCTTTGTGAAAACACTTCATTATCCATTTGGCTTTGGAAAAAATTATTTTTCCAAAATCCCATGCAAAGAAGAGTTTGAACTCTTCAAATAATTTTATAAACTAAAAAATATTCTAACTACTGCTTTTTTTTGAAATTCATTATTTTATCTTATTTTTTATATTATTTTTAATATGTTTTTATTGACTTTTAGAGAGAGAGGAAGGGTGAGAGAGAGTGCTAGAAACATTGATTAGAGAGCTACATCAATTGGCTGCCTCCTGAATGCCCCTTACTGGGGATAGAACCCAAATCCTGGGCATGTGTCCTGACCGGGAATCGAACCAGCAACCTCTTGGTGCATGGGACAATGCTCAATCCACTGAGCCACACTAGCCAGGCTGAAATTCATTTTTTTATTTCATCATTTCTCCTCTCTCTTCTTTGTTTCCCTCTACATATCTGTGGGTATGTACACATGTGACCTATACCCTTGTTCTATGCTCCAGACTAGTTATGGGCATGGATGGGGTTCTGCAAAACACCAATTCCAAAGCATTCAGGTTTTTTTTTTTTTTTTTTTTTATGAGCATTTCTCCTCAGACAGTGTCTGGATAGCTTTTAAGATTCTAGGCACTGCAAGAGAGCCGTCAATCTTATTAGATTAGCTCTTCATTAGGCAATGCTTTAATGTACATTACTCAAACTCTATTATTTGGGTCTTAGAAATAGTTGATCATCTAAACTATCTTTTCTCGTGGTTGACTAATTTACTCTCTTCCATCTCCCTCCCTGATACTCCCAGCCCCATGTAGCAGCTTTTTCCCCCCCAAAATTTATCTGGTTTCCTAAAGTTATCTGTCTAGAGCATCAAGAAGTTGGCTCAGAATAAAACTGCCACTTTACCACTACATTATTTTACCTGGCAAGGGCTTTGGAACAAGGTAGGTTTTGGCCTCATTTTGGAGAGGTAGGGACTTGATAATAATTAACTTTCTTGATAACCAGTGGGGAATTTGAAGGCCATGGTGCCTGTTGTATAAACTGGCGAGCCACCTTGTCACTTGTTTTTTTATGAAAGGAAAAGAATGATTCCATTGTATTCTGAGCTTTTCTATATTGAAAGGGTTCCTGGATGATAAACTGATCGGGTGCAGCACAAATAAAACTGGATGTTGGTGGTAGCATGGGTGTTTCCCTAGTCTTTGGCTCCCAAGAGCAGAATTATAACTTTGCAAGTAAGGGGGTAGTTGGTATTTAAAATCAATATTGCTATCACAAAAATTAATGAGTGTTCAACTTTTCACTGATGAAACCTGACCTAATTCAGTTGCTTTCAAAGCTCAAATCAAAGTGCTTTTGGAGTTGCCTTGTCTGCTTTCTTACTATCAGGAATCATCTCTCTAGCTGCTGGATTTTAAACTCTTTGAACCAACTTCCTCATTAGTAAAATGAAAATAAAAATAGTTTCTGCCGTAACGGGATTAAATGAGATTATATAAGTGAATCCTGTGATTTAATATGTGTAAAATATTTTGAACAGTGCTTGATACATAGCAAGCACTCGATAGATATCAGTCATTATCATCATCATCACCATTATCACTGTCATCATCATCTAAGGCATTTGGCATCTGATGAGTTTAATTCTGGGAAGAAATTGCTTCTTCAAACTTTAGTAATTGGAAGGCAGGAGACCTGCCAAGATTGTACTTATAGTTTTCTGCCATCAGTTTAGTCAATCTAGGAATGTATTCCCAGTCAAAAGCATTTGAGCGCCCTCCGTCTAAGTACAAGAGAAATACTATGAACTATGGCAGGGCTGTATGTTAAGAGAAAAGTGATCTTTATTCATTCATTTTCCCCAATTTTATTTGCCATTGACTTGTACAAAGCAGAACAATGGTAGAGCTTTCCCCAATCCATCTGGCCCCACTTCCATATTCTACATTGTTTAAGTATTCTTGAATACTTTTATTTATATTGTATTAAAATCTCCTAATTGCACAGTCTTTGTAAGAGCTTATAAAGTATGGGCAATTGCAAAAATGCTTTTGATAGTAGCACTTGCTTTTGTCCTATTTTGACCACTCTTTTAACGTTTTCAGTGCTCTATTAAGGAAAGATTCAACATAGCTTGTTGAAATGTATCAGACCACAGAAAGTCTGATGGCAAGTACAGTGCACTGGAGTGTTGGGTGTGGGGCTGAAATCTGGCTGGCTCTGACAACAGAAGTAACATTTCCTGGTGGACAGTGGCAGCAGTTACTGTCCTGGGTATCCTACCCTCTGCTAACTTGTACAAATGAACAGAAAAAAGAGCTCACATGTGTAGGGTATCTACTATGCGCTGGTTACTCTACATAGTGAAACCTAATTTATAGAGTGTTCTGTCTATGTGTTACATATTTAAACTTACTTCATTCTGAGATATGAAGTCTCCGAGGTAGATACTGTTTTTCTTCCTGTTCTACAGACGAGTTGGAATCAGAATAGTTACAACTTGCTTAGGACACCCAGCTAGGAAGAGGCAGAGTGGGACTCGGAGCCAGGAAATTGGGCTCTTGACCACCATGCTGATTAATTCCTACCACAACCCACTGGGTGGATATCACTTTTTTATTAAAAAAACAAAAACAAAACGGAAGCTCGCGGAAGTGAAGTACTCCCTTCCACGTTCCACCACACTCAGATAAGGGGAGAGTGTTAAGTCACACCTATCAGTGTCTAATTATTTCACGATCAGAGGGAAACAAAAGCAGGTTTGGATATAGTTATGCTCACCGGTGGATGTTTGCCAGCACCCTGCACGCTGTCCCAGGTGGACGGAGTCCATGAGACGCTCAGGAGAGCTCAGGACGTGTGTGGGGACCCCGTGAGGTCTCTGTCTGGAAGCACATTGGAAACATGTTTGCAATGGCCCCAGAACACCTGTTGGCTGACAGAAAGCTGGCTGAAGATTCAAAAATGAATTGAGCTGGTTCCGTGAGGCCATGCTCCTTGCTGGGCTCAGCTTCCACACGCTGGTGGAGGAGGCAGGGTTAGCAACCCCCTCCATCCTGAGGGCTGCCCGCTGAGGAAGCTTTCTCCGTGATGCTACTGCTCAGACTGAAACAGGGTAGAATAGCAGAAAGAAGAGGACCAGAACAGGGGACACCGAAAGTGGGAACGAAAGGGAAGCAAAAGAGAAGTAAAGGAAAATGTAAAGAAGTTCAGTGCTGGAGTTGGTCTACCCCTGCCAGAGGGGAGAGGGAGCCTGCCCTGGACCCAAGGCTCTCCTGTTCCCTCGTTCCTGGGGAGGAAGCAGATTCCCTCCCTTCAGGGCTCTGAATCCCACACCAGCCAAAAACTTCATTTGGAAAATTAAATTAAGTCTGAGGAGCAAGCACCCTCCAAAAGGCCCTGGAGGTCAGAACAATCAGGATTTAAATTAATTGCTTAATGGAAAAACATTTCTGAGAACAATGCTAATAATTTGCTAAAACTGGGGTATGTTTGTAACTTTTAGAAATGAATTGAATTGCTGGTTACAAAAATTAATGCTTATAGAAAAATTGTGATTGAAATCCCCGAAGTTAAGTATTGCTTCCTTAAAGCAATAGGTAATTAGTGAATTATTGTGCGCGTACAGTCAGTATTACATTCAGCACTTAATTACACAGTGTCTCAAACTGTTTCCCGGTTGTTGCTTGCACGTTAGTCTTGTCTCCCTGAACTTGATCATAAACTTGGTGAGAGCAAGTGCTGGGTTTTGTTTTTTCACTGGTAGCTCCCACCACGCTTGACGCAGCCCTAAATACACACACACACACACACACACACACACACACACACACACACACTCCGACGTTGATGGATGCTGATTGGAATAAATCCCTGAGCCTAGAAAAATTTGGCTCTTTGAAGGAACATTTATTTAGTTACTGCAGCAGGCCACAATCAGGGCACGTTTCTCAGGAGAGCCAAAGAAAGTGAACATATAGAGTAGAAAATTCGAAAGGAGACAGCTATTTGAGTGAGAGGAGTCGTCGGTGGTTTCGGTCAGGCACTTGCCGCAGAGCACCAGGATTGGGGGTTTGTTGACTCACTTACATTTTACGAAGACTGAGAGTAGTCATTAGGCCTGGAAGGGGATGGAGAGCAGAGGGCTCCCGAGCAAAATGTTCACCCCATGTTTTCTGGAGCCTCTTTACTTCTCAAAAGTTTTGACTGTGATCGGTTTATTAAAAAAAAACACAACTGAATAAAACAATATTTGACTGTGATCCATTCATGAGTAACAAGAATAAAAGTATTTGCCATTCTGTTTACTGAGTTGAAATTCATCTCTCCATTTCAGAGGCATAAAGATAATCGCCTCTGCTCTAGGAATATTCACTCATTTTCTGAGTAAGTCTTCAGTTTAAAAACATTTAATGCATGCATCTTAACAACAGTTCTCTTTGAAAGAATACTGAAGGTTAGTCCATGTCTCCTATACTTTCACTTTCTTATGAAAGGTGACAGTGGTGGCAGCTGAGCCCAGGCTTCCCGGGTCTTGGCCCCTAGTGTGTGTGTGCTGGTGCTGGGAATGGCAGGCTCTGGGAATGGCGGGATCTGGCAAAACCACCTTTGGGCAGAGACTCACAGGACAGCTGCATCACCAAGGCTCTTCCCCTTATGTGACCAGTCTGGACCCCCCACCCCCGTGCGTGAAGTTTCATTTCCTGCCAATATTGGTATGAAATTTATCATCTGAATTCATCTACATGCAATTTAAACCTTCAACTAGGTGTCCAGATATGGACTTGGGCCCAATGGTGGCAGAGTGACTTCACTCAATCTCTTTGCTATCAAATTTGATCAGGTGATGAAATTTATTGAGAAGAACCTGAACGTGTCTAAATATCTCTTGATTGACACACCTGGGCAGATTAAAGTATTCACCAGGTCAGATTCCTGCATCTCGTACAAATATGTACAGTTTTAAAAAGTCACGAATAAAACTGACATCATTGATCACAGCTTTGCAGTGGGATAGATGCAAGATTTTGAGGATTTCCAGGATGCCTGGAATCAAGAGACTGCATACATCAATGACCCAACATGGGGTGAGATGAATTTTACAGATCACTCAGGGTGGTAGGTGTGTCTGCTGTTCTGGGTCCAGGCTTAGATGAACTCTTTGTGCTGCGGAAGAATCTGAAAGGGAGTATGGTCCTGCTTATGAACGTCCGAAGAAACCACTGGCCAGTGCACAGAGCCAGCAGCAGAAAGTACAACTGGAGCACCTTGGAAAGACATGGGCTCTGTCACCTTGGACACAGCACCTCTGCAGACAGCTTGTCTCCTGATTTGATCCTGACTCAGGGAACTTTGGATGAAGAGGATGAGGAAGCAGACAGGGACACTGATGATATTGACCACAGAGAAGAAAGTCATGAAAAACCATGCTCTAGAATTTTGTGCAATAATCAATGGCACAGTACTGGAAGAGAAACAATAAATAGTTTCAAGAAGTCCAAAGGTTTGGAGCTCTGTGAAGGAACTACCCTTACCTCTGACTGGGGTTACTATAAAGAACGATTTTGTTCAGAATAGCAGTTTCTCTTACTGTGCAAATCCCCTGACGGTGAAGCCAGGGACAGAAGACATTTGGACCTGGCAGGTAGATGCCGATGCCCCTTGGCCTTTCCCTTGGAGTTTTTGTGAGGAAAGATCTTCTGACCGTTCTTGGATGCTGGTATTTCCTCCAAGTGTAAAACTTCACATCTTATCACATGAACTCAAGTGCTTTTGCTGCTGACAGATGGAACAGAGGGAGAACATACTGTTCATTTCAGATCTCTATTATTAGGCTGGATCTATAGCCTCTGTTTCCCTAGCCTCCTGCCCTTGACCTTCGAGTCCCCTCCTTTCAGCAGAAAGGGAGGGGGAAACATGAGCTCCCACAGAGTAGCAGTGGTGACTCCTTGGCAACCAAACAGTGTTGGTATGAAATGTGCCTCATGCTGGGAAGCTCATTATAGGACACCAGGTTTGTTGAAGAAAGTGGGAAAAACATATAATTAATGAATAAGGATCTTGTTTTCGATGGTGACTTGGATAAATAGTTTTTAATGTTAATTTTGTTGTAAGCTGGCCTGCCATCATTTCAAATAAGAAAGTTATATAATCACAAATAGCTTAACTTGTGTTCCTCAGAGAGGTGTAAAGCTACATGTCAAACCTGTCTCAGTAAGGAGGTGGTGTTTACTAAAGTGTCCCCTGTACATATACTTAGTAACCAGATATAGAGCCAGGCCCTGTTTGTATTGCACTTTGAACCTGATGCAAAGTGTCCTTGGTAATTCACACACAGGTCATGGATTTGGGTCAGGTGTACATTCCATATATAACAGTCATGGTAAGGGTTTACCCTACCTCCATTCTTCACAGCGCCTTAAAATGCAGTACATTTCTGTTAAGGAATTTTATCCCTGCCTAAACTGTCCTCCAGTGGTTCTGAAAGTGTGGTCTCTGGACCAGGAGCATAACATAAGCATCACCTGGGAAATGGTTAGACATGGGACACTGAAGACCTGAATCAGAAACGGCGGGTGGGGGTCAGCAATCTGAACCAAAGCTCTAACTCAACGATCTTCAACCGGTGTGCCACAGGAAATTTTGAAACATGCCATACCTGACTATTTAGTCAAGGGCACTGACCTCTTTTTCCTTGGATTGTCAAATTAAAAAATGGCAACAGCCAACACAATAGTCATTCAGTGTGAATGACTCAAAATTATACTTTTTTTGGTCAGATCAGTAAAAAGTATAATATAGTTGTTGGTGTGCCACAGACTTTTAGTAATCAGTGTATGTGGGCCATGAGATGGAAAAGGTTGAAAATCACTGCTCTAACTCAAATAGCCTGTGACAATTCTAGGCCAGGTGAATCTCAGGGATCAATCCTCTTGTGATCTGCTTTATCAGAGTACCCTAACTTTGACCACCTGGTGCCTGTTCTCCAATTTAAACATTCTAAAAATAAAAGTGTTTTATTTATTAAAAAGGTGACAGTGGTGATGGAAGGCTGGGAAAATATAAATAAATCTACTTTATAGTAATTGTAAGGTAACTAAGACATGATTACAGTTCATATTACTAGACATCAATTTCAGGTAATACTCTTACATTAAGAAAAGGCCCTCTAGGAGCTTGCCTGTTTCTCAAACGTCTTTCTCAAACTCTTCATGTTACATTCTATATTCCAGTAACTTTCAATTGCCTAGGGCTCCCTGCATACAACACATTTTTCTAGTTCAGTGAAAACTAGAAATGCTTGGCTTAAAATGCCCATCTCACTTTTCCTGCTAACTCTTTTCTTGGACAAACCCTCCAGAGAGCCCCTCTTCCTACATTCTCAGATTGGATTTATCTTTCTTCTTTATTCTCTCTCTCCTTCTTTTTTCTTTCTTCTGACTAGCATAGTGCCTAACAGCACACAGAAAAGTCTCTAAAAATTTTGATAGTTATTGCTATTGTTGTTATTAAAGGGCTAAAAATTGAGTTCTTATGTGCATTCAAGGTAAGAAATATTTCAGTTTAGAATTTTTCCAGATTGGGGAAGATATATGTTCTGAATATTTCCCCCTGACATGAAATTTTATACCTAATGGAGTGTGAGGTTATTTAAACTTAAGAAGCTTTATAAATGACTAAAAGCATTATTTTCAAATCTTCAAAATATAGCACAGCCCCTTTTTTTTCTGAGAAGGGACAAATGATTCAAACATGTGATATAGTAGAAAGAGCCTGGAATGAAATTGAGGTGGCTTAAATTAGTCTTTAATTGGTTTGTGACTGTTGTGGCTTAGTGGATTGAGCGATGTCTCATGGACTGAGAGGTCCCGGTTCGATTCCCAGTCAGTGCACATGCCCGGGTTGTGGGCTCATTCCCCAGTAGGGGGCGTGCAGGAGGCAGCCGATCCATGTTTCTATCTCTCTCCCTCTCTCTCTAAAAAAATCAATAAAAATATATTTTAAAAAATTATAATTGGTTTGTGACTGTAGATAAGCTGCCTCACTCTCTAGTCCTAACGTTATCTTGATTAGAGGATGATGACTCGAAGGCAAATTTAAACTGCTCTAAATGCTCTCTGGTGTATGCTTTTATAGTAAAACCTTTTAAATTATCTGGTAGAAGTGAACTACATGAATGGAAGGGAGGAAGTGAAGAAGGAAAGATTAGAGTGGGGTGTAACTCATTTTGGAAAACTGGAAGGAGGTGAGTCCTATAGTCTTGAAGGAAGAAGTGATGGGACACCTTACAAACTAGGATATGAAGGTGAGCTGAACTGCCTCCATGATTATTTTCTTTTTTTTTATGTCTCTCATGTTTGTGGAAACTGGAGGAAGCAGAAGAAAAGTCCACCCAAAGTCAAGCTCAGATTTGCAGACTCTAGTCACCAGCGGTGAATGGCAAAGAGGAATCTGCCAGCAGAAATGGACTTCTGGGGCGACAGGAGGTGTGTGATGCTTAGGGGCTCTGTTTCCTTCCATTACATCTTTCTGGGGAAAAAAATCTTAATCTTCCTTATCTGAAGTATTGTTTTCCCAGATCTGTTCGCCTTGTCATCTCCCAGTCCTCACCTGACCCGATGCCACACCCATTTGTCTTCCTTCTCACCTGGCCTTCAGGGTAGCCATGATAAATGCAGCAGAATGGGCTTAAAAATAGATGTCAGTTTAAATGGTGTAATTTGCTAAGAATGGCTTTATCTTTTTTGTTCCTACATCGGTTGCATTTCCTTTTATCTTGAAAGCAACTTAAGTATGAACAGTCAAACATTTGAGGTGTTTAATTTTAATTTACATGTATAGTAACAGTAAAATATGAGATACTGTTTTAGGTTATAGAGAGGTGTAGAAAATTATTATTATTATTATTATTTATCATTGACCTGATCCACAGAGGAGAAAAATAATTATAGGGACTTGGCCTTACTCTTTTTCTTTCTTAAAAGATACATTCAAAATTTTCCTCCATGCCCCCAATTCCTTTTAAAAGTAATAACCAAAGAACATAAAATGGAATTCAATATTCACAGCAAATGTTTAAAAATTTTGCATGATGCTATAGTTATTTTACGGGAGAAGGAGACAAAGGAGATAGGAAGAAACAATTTAAAATAAAGACACGTGTAGACAGAGACCAGTGGGAAGAGGGTATAATGGCAAGAACATGTGCTTTGCATCCAAATTGATGTTTTCATTTCATTTTGCTACTGTTTTTGCTGTGTGACAATGTACCCAATCATTTCAACATCAGTTTTCTTTTTTATTAATGAGGAATAATATATATATATATATACACACACACACACATATATATGCATATATGTGTATACATGCATATATATGCATATATATTTTAATTATTGTGTTAGCAGTGAAATTAAATGAAATATCCATTCTGTAAATCTATAATGAATTTCTGGAATGTGTACTGGTTTCTGCTGTAAACACTTGTTTCTGCTCCTTACCCACTTCTTAATCAATACTTTATCTTATGATCACTGCTTTTTTCTTCCTGTCATGTTCTTGATTTTCATCTCATGAAACTGGTAGGAGACCAGAATATGCCACCCCAAAACATGACTGTAAGAAACTAGAGTATGCCACCCCCAAATATGCCTCTTCGGCATGAGGACTATTTTGAGACACAGCAGACACAGGAGAAGCTGCCCACAGAGCACAAGTCACGCGTGTGTAAGGATATTTCCCTTTCTGCACCAGGAAGAGAAGGACCACTGCAAAGCACAAGAGGATCTTATCGACGCTGAAGGCCCTGACTTAAATCTGCATTGAAAAATCAACAACCCTTAGTCTTGTCTGCCTTACTTTTTCCTGGTCACCTTTGCATAACTCACCTTCTCCACACTCTTCTTTCTTTGATTTAGCTGAAGATGATATGTACGCCTGAATTCTAAGCCTCATCATTGAGAGTTATTCATTTCCCTGAGTATGCTCCTCGTACATATGAAATACGTATGTTAATATACTTTTGTTTGTTTTTCTCTTTTTAATCTGTCTTTTGTTACAGGGGCCCTAATTGAGAATTTAGAAAGGTAGAAGGAAAAGTATCTACCACCCACCCTCATACTCTAAATAAAGAAGCAGAGATCTACAGACAGATGTTAAAGAGGGTAAACACACTGAAGGACCTACGCAGAGAGGCAGAGATGCGGAACTTGAATTAAGACAAGAAAAGAGACATCAGAGACATGCTTCAGAGGTGATCACTGCATCTTGTCCACACACAGTTTTGAAAGTCATGTTGCATTTTTACAAATATTCTAACATTCTTTACCTTCGACTGTGTGTGGATGGGATAAAATATTTAGCCAAGTGCTGCTGATTTTCTATGTTGAAGAGAGACAAGGACAATGCAGAAATGGAGACTGAATATCATTTGGTGCTTTAGTTGGTCCTTCATCTGACGTACTGTTTCACATACATTCTCAAAACTAGATGTTGACATCCAAATGGAATTATTAATACAGCCATAGTAGATAGGAGCCAATAAAAGATTCAAGAATCATACTAAATTCCATTTATTTCCATCTTTCAATTTCTAGTGATATTTTCACAATCTTCGAAGGCATTTTTATGGTAGAATGAATACCTGAGCAGAAATCAAAATAACAGAAATAAATGGAAGAACATCTGGCTGATTCAGTCATGTTAAAATTTGAAGTCAAACTTGGCTTATTAATATTTATGACTTGAAAGTATGTTCTTGGATTTTGACTAACAGTATCCAGTGTGATATTTAATGATTGAATAATTTAATTTGAAAAAATTTAAATATTGTGGCTTGAATCTTTTATTTAAAAATAAACAAGCCCTTGAAAATTCATTTATCACTTCTCACTCTTCCCCTTAGGATAATAATGTTCATTTGGATATTTGCTCATCTCAAGTGTGATTATAGTAAAGTCGTAGAAATCAATCTTGTTTTGCTGTTAACTTAGTACCTTTAAAATTCAAAGCTCTAGTAAGTAAAGGTACTATACTATGGTAGGTGTACAAGTACCCTCTGAGTTCCATGATCATTGAAACTATGGATGGGAAAGTTGGTGACTCTACCGTGACCTGTACTAGCCTCAGATGGGATCTGGAAATGAAGCTTAAAATATATATATTACATATATATTACATATATATGTAATAATTATAGTTATCTTTATTGCATACTTAAATTTTTTTTTGGCAGGGTCCTATGTATTTACATGTATTATCTCATTTCATACTTTCATGTTTTCAAGCTAGTTATTTTTTTTTTTATCCTTGATTAAAAGGTGAGGAAACTGAAGCTCACTGACTTTACAGAAATTGCAAAAGTCTCATATCTACTAAGTGGAAACACTGCAATTAACATCTGTTTCTGATTCTAAAATTTGAGAATTACCTATCAGGTTAATTGATGTTCTAAACATTTTAACCAGATAAAAGGGATTTAGTAACTTTTTTGGCATGTCAAAGTTATTTCATTAAAAACATTTATTGAGAAAAAATGATGTTAATTCTACAAGACTTTGTACCTTCTCTATATGAAGATAAATTGTTGCCACTTTCCAGTTTGGAGTCTGCTGAGAATACCTGAAACTTTCATTCAAGGAGAATCCAAGACAAGATGTTTGGGATATCTCTACCCTTTGAGAAACAAGCTATAACCATGTCTAGGGCAAAAGGATGGGGTGGGCACTGAAGGTCTATCTTCATTGAAGGTCTATCTCCAGTTTGCAGAGCCTCCTACAGGGCTGTCATTCTTGACCTGATTTTAGCGTGACCCCATTGTTTGTCTGTTCACCTCTTCACCTTACCTATCCTACCAATCTGTGGATCCTAGAATACCAATTGGATAAAGGAAAAAAGCAAGCACACATTTTGGAGGGTTGTTTGTTTGTTTGTTTTCATGGATCAGATATTTATACATTGTTACTTTTAGCCTAATGTATAGATTGGGCAGCTCATTCCCTTTGCCTAGAAACTCAATCTTTATAGCTGGCTCCTGGTTTAGCTCTTTCCATAGTTAAAAATACCCATTATTGGGCATATCATTTTAAATGTCCTTAGACTGCCTATCACCACTTTTTAATATTCCTTTGGCCTCCACCAAAGAAGAAGAAAAGTTTTAGGCCTAAGTTCGCCCCACTCCCAATAATCCTCGTTATAAAAACAGCCTCTTGATCCCCTGAGCAATGGCTTCCATTCACAGACATTTCCATGAACAATTTCTCTCATTTGGGATACCCTGACCCTGATCAGACACTCTGATTTGTTGCCCCTTCCTTTCCTCTCATTCATGTTTCACAAAACCACTTTTACTACCTTGGCTCCATGCCTGGCTTTCCATATTTCTCTGTTTTAAATTTCTCTAAGGTAGGTCCTACTACTACTTTTCACATCTACCTCTTTCTTATCTATCAATCTTTTTAAAGGCTTCTTTTTCCCTTTTTATATTTATCCAATTTTGAAACTATGTGAGCATTCTCTGAAAGCTTCTGATTAAACACTTTTCATTATTTCTGAACATTGTTTTGCCTAAAACTGAAATTTGAATAGTGATTACTTCTGCTCCGACTGGGATCCTCTGAATTTATGGGACACTTTATCATCTGTGATTACAAAGAGTCAGTGCTGAACTGTGTTTCTATCTTCAGTCTTTTAGTGTCCAGAAAGATTATTCTTCACATAAACCAAAATCATAGAGGCTGGTTTGGTAGAGATTAGGTACTGCTATCTATGCATAAGGTTAAAACTGCATAGAGTCAAAATTAAACTTGAAAAGTCCTCTGAGATATTCATAGGGTACAGAATAGATGCTTTTTCAAATATGCTACCCTGAATAGTATTATGCACCTGTAAATATATAATATATACAGTGATGTTCTTATTTAGTGAGAACAAGTAGTTGGCTTGTGTTTAAAAGCTATAGTGAGTAATGTATATATATGCGCAAATATATAGGTATATATGTGAATATATATGTCCATGCATATTAATCTTTAAATATTTGAATCACATTCAATTCAATTAAACCGTTCACACTCAGCTAGGCATGAGGGATAAAAAAGACTGAAACAGCAAGAGATGTACTTCTTCCATCTCACACTTATTCAGAGGTAAGATGTGCACCTGCTGGATATAGTGGTAAATGTAATCATCTGCACTACTTATAAGTAATTTTCTCTTACTTTCTTATCTTTTCATTTTTATTTTTTGGTTACTTACTTAGAAGCAAAATAAGTAAATAAGTAAGGTTGGATTCTCCTGAACGAAGTGATCGTATGATATAACAATACCAGATTCATATTTTAAGAACCTAGTCTCATCTCAACATGTCTAGTAATACTGGTTTATGTTCCAGCAGTTGCAATCAAGGGTTCTAATTTCTTTTAACAAGAATAATGAGAGGAAAATCCATGTTTTAGACCTTTACCTTTTCAGATCAACTGGTAAGAATTACTCATGTTGTGGCAAATAATCTTGCAAATTTAACAAAATTTTGCAAAGACCTCGAAAATGACAGATACTCGTTTGTCATTCAGTTCTGCTTCACTGAGCTTAACATAATGATCAGACGTGAACTGCCACCTCTCATTATATTATAAATTTCTTCTGTCATATGTATCTTTATATACACAAATCTGTGGCTGACTCTCTCTGATTAGTGACTGCTGCCTGGGCTCTGTAGACCTGTACTCACATAATGATGGTGCCAGAATGTTTACATGGAAGTGTCTTAGGTTTCTCAATGTGTTTAGAAGGTGAACTGGGTTATTTCTTTTGAAGCCATATTTGCTTAGCAAGCACTTTCTCTTTCCTTAGTTCCTGTGTTTCTTTGGGGGGTTTCAGGAGATTAAATGATGAGGGGCTAGAGGTATTGGTTTGCTGTTTGCCTAATCTGAAATTCAAGTAGCCTCTCAAATCATAGGTTTCGCATGCA
Organism: Tadarida brasiliensis; assembly: GCA_030848825.1. Lineage (NCBI taxonomy): Eukaryota > Metazoa > Chordata > Mammalia > Chiroptera > Molossidae > Tadarida > Tadarida brasiliensis. The sequence continues at coordinate 71,818,764 of CM061260.1, forward strand.
TAGAGGCCTTTTTTCTCATTCTTAGTTTTTTGTGTTTTCTTTTTTCTACACTTAATATTTATTGAACAACAAACTTGTTTTAAGCATTTTCTAGTTAATCTGCTTCTGATTAGTTAATTGATTTTTTTCAGGTTATTTAAACTCTGGAATAAGAATCAACTCATGTTCTTTTACTCTTTTCAGTTTCTTTTAGCAGAGTTTCTTTGGGCTATACTTAAGCTTCTGGGTTCATATCTCAATTCTATTGACATTGATTGCCGGTTTTGATAATCTTGTACTCTTACTCTATTGAACAATCATTTTTAATAGGTTTAGATCTTTCACATTCAATTGCTTGGCTTATAGGAAAAGGGGTCATAATAGAATCTATAAAAAAAAAGTCCAGAGTAATAATAATAGTACCACACATTGAGGATAGGTTGTATGTCAATATATCATCAGTACTTTATAACTTATCCTATTTAATCCTCATTTTGGGCAGGTTATTTTTCACATCTTATTGATAAAAAAAAGTGAAACCTAGAGAAGTTAAAAGTTATAAAATGTGTATTGCTAACATTTATTCACAGATATGTATCAAGCTCTTCCACGAGGCTAATATACCAATTTTTTATTATTCTTAAGAAGTTTTACATGCTCACCTTTGTGCTATCTACCAATCATATTATTTTGAGGGTAGAGATCACACTTCAGACTTTTTCATGTCCTCACATCACTCAGTTAATAATTTTCCTGCAACAAATAATTATTAAATTAAATTATTATATTTAGACATAAAATTATTTCCTCCAGTTTGATCAGCATTTTTGCCACTTAAATAGAGCAAATCTCTACTGGATGTCATTGCTGATAGATTCCCTGGTGATCAGCAACTGAGTTCAAGATGATACTGTCTCAGATGGACCCTGCACAAGAAGGACTGGAAGAAAATATCACTGTTCACACCCTTACTTGACTCTCAATAGGGGAAATGATATATATTTCTTAGTTTCTATAACCCATTTTTCCAAGTCCACATGAGAAAAACATGAGTTTCCTTTTCAAACTTAATGCTGTGGGTAGGGGGCAGAGATGAGAGAGATATATTATTGAAGTGTAGTAATTGGATCACTGAGAATGGAAATCAAAGGTAGAAGCTGATCTAAAATAAAAGGTAGGGCCTCTTAGTTCTACTCGCCTTGTCTCTTGCATAAAGACCACTTCTGTTTCAATAGGTCTTGGGACTTTACAGAACCTTATTGAGACCATTGCACACTGAAGGTCACAGCCTTCTTATGACCAGTGAGGATTTAGAGCTAAGATTCTGGATAAGTATGTCCCATAGATGAGCTAGTTAAACATACAAGTATCAAACTCTAGAGAGTGTCTCAGAATCTTCAAGCACAGGTTATAATAAGGACTTGAGACAGAGTTCTGAAATGATTTCATAACTTTTTTCACTGGGAGTTTCTTAAATTGAGCAGTACCTTGTCATCTGTCTGTATCTACCTTGATTCCCAGCAGGCAGCCTGGTAGGTCTGGTGTTTTCATTCTAGGGCATAATGACATTATCAATTTGAGAATTTCTGAATTCTCACTCCAAAAGAGTAATACTTTTCCTGAGAAAACTAACTTTGTGGGGAATAGAAAAGAGTCTTTAGTGAACACATATCTGTGTCTCAATTCTGTCTTTCATTTTAAGAATTGACTGTTGTTTCTACAATAGTAAAAAGGCAAAAGATTATGTGATAGTTTAGGATACAGAAAAAAGAATAAAGATTTACCTTTTCTAGGTTAAATTTCTGTAACAAGAGGAAAAACGGTGGATGTCATGTTAGAAATTTTGGGGTGAGAAAGTGAGCTCTCTTAGTTACAAAACTTAATGCAGTACTCTTTTGGTTAACAAAATTCAACAAAAACTACATTATGAAACCATAAGTAATGGGAAAAGAATGGGGTGGGGACAAGGGCAGCTCTGTGGATTAGAACTGGGACTTTATTGCTGCCAGAGATCTCTCTTTCTTGCCATTATTCCTCTGTTTTCCCCAGGTTTTTGGTCTTATATGGTTAGTCACAGGCCTTTTTCTGGAGCCAGGGAAAGACAGTAGTATTATAACACCCCTAAGAGAACCATGTGGTTGGAGTTTGGGAAGACAAATAGACTAAAGAAAATAAGCCTTATTTCTAGAACACGGGGAAAATGATAAATTGATAGGTAGCTAGGGAGGGAGCAAAACTAATAGTTATTTAATACAAATCTATTGTATTAGTTTTTTTTTTTTTTTTTTTTACCTTAAATAACAAATTACCACAAACTCAGCAGCTTAAAATAAACTCATTTATTATCTCATAGTTTCTGTGGGTAAGAAGTCTTGACCAGACATAAGCTATATTCTCTTCTCAGGGTCTCACAAGTCTGAAATCAAGGTGCCAGCCAGAGCTGCGTGCTCGTCTGGAGCTCAGAGTCCTCTTTGAGACTCACTGGTTGTTGGCAGAGTTCACTTCCTTGTGGTTGTAGGACTAATGTCCCTGCTTTCTCCCTAGCTGTCAGCCAGAAGACATTTTCAGATACTAGAGGCTTTCTGCTATTCCCTGCCACATGGCCCTGTTGAAAGCATGGCAGTTTGTTTCTTCCAAGCCAGCAGGAGACTGTCTCTCACTTTGAATTTTCGTTGTAAGGATGGCTTTGGACCCTCTTGTAAAGGGCTCATCTGGTTAAGTCAGGCCTACCCAAAATGCTCATCTTTTTGATGAACTCAAACTGATTTAAGATCTCAATTATATGTGCATGATCCCTTTATCTTTGCCATATAACTTAATCACAAGAGTAACATCCATTGTAATCACAGGTGCCAGCCGCATTCTAAGGAACAGGATTATGCAGAGTATACTCTAGGGGGTGGGAATCTTGGAACCTATCTTAAAATTATGCATACTGCATCTATGTTTCCTGGAAATACATACAATGGATAACAACAATAGAATGGATCTATCTATCTAGCTATGGATACACGCACATGCTTACATATGACAAAATATACAGAGTTGTATATTGATGTACTTAGGATAAGCTTTATTTTATTTTATTTTTTATTATTTTTTTAATCCTCACTCGAGGACATTTTTGCATTCATCTTCAGACAGAGGGAGAAGGAGATAGGGAGGAAGAGAGAGAGAGAAACATCGACGTGAGAGAGACACATTGACTGGCTGCCACCCACAAGACCCCAACCAGGGCCGGGGATGAACTGCAACCGAGGTACGTGCCCTTAGCGGGAACCAAAGCTGGGTCTCTCTGGACCGCAAGCTGAAGCTCTAATCGCTGAGCCAAACCGGCCAGGGCTAAGCTTTATTTTTGTTTGTAAATTCCAATTAATATTATACTATGTAAGTTTACTTCTTATATTAACTTAGAAATATTGCATAAGGAGTAATTTCTAAGCTTCATTTATATGAAATTTTGGTCTTTAATTTTCTCTCACATATGCCTTGAAATTTCAAAAATTGGCTTCCAGCTGTCACTATTATCCAACTTTATTTCTCTGAGGTGTCCTAGAAAAAATTACTTCAAAAGTCCACTAAAACCAACTGCAGTAAGTGAACCAGGGGGTTTGCCCCCAATCTCTGGGTCATCTCCACTTCTTAGGCTCTTGGATTGGGGCCGGTGATTGCTTTCAGAAAAGTGTGCATAGCGGTGGTCATGGCAGACTTAGCAGGCTCTGGTCTTTGGGGAATCAAGGTGTTCTAAATTTTGCTATTTAGAATATAGACAGTACCTGGAATATCACTTCTTGCAGTGATAAAGTTTTTCTAACTCATTATTAAAATATTTGTATTATATATTTACTTTTTTCCTCAAACAGTACTGATTATCCTACAATTTGGGGATATCGGACGGACTGAGGGAAAATGCAGCTAGGGCCTCAACTTGTCCTTAGAAAATCTAGGGTTGTATCTATCCCCATATAATCTTTAATCAGTCAGATAAATGCTTCCTTTTTAAAATGTTCTTCTTTTCCTTTCTTTCTCTATTTACCCCAGTGAGTATATATGATAACTAAATGGTCTTATAATGCTTGTCTTGGGTGACTATTTAAGAAAAGTATTTTAAAAAATGCTTCAAATCAAAACACCATCACTGAGAGATGCTTGTTAAATTACAAATAGCTCATTGAAGATAACAGTGATGATGATGTTAATGAAAATGAAGACTTTCATTCATTTTGAAAATTTCAAATGTTTTTGAGACTATCAATAACTGCATGTATTTAATTTTATGCTGTATTTTCTGATCCTAATATATTTTCTATTTCTGTACCATATGCAGAATTTTCCATTGAGTATTTTTTTTGTTGAGAGACACAGAGAGAGCATTTTACCTCTTTTTCTATATCCTTTAAATTGAATGCAAAGAAAAATGTAATTAAGAAAATACATTTTGGTTGCCCCTAGATAGTTTTGATGTCTTGAGGCAAATCCAGTTTGGATTTATGGGAACGCTGTTCCTAAATTACTACATTAATAAACTCTGAAAGCACTCAAGAATTTTTGGAAGAATTACCCTCTCTCCGTGATTTACTATGCAGAATAATTGGGAATATTGCTGGCTCATTTGGGTACACACCAAGAAACACCTCTTCACCAAGTATGAGACATGTTTTAAACTATTCATATGGCGTGTTCTTCAAGTGTATTAGGGGATAAATACAGACCTAATACACCAAGCTTCAGCAGTATGCAACATCTATACTTGAATAGATTATATGTGATACTTAATGTGTGGAAATGGAGAGGTCAGTCACTTGTCCCATGTCTCTAACTACTAACTTGATATTTAAAGAATATGTTTCTATCACTATCTTCAATCCATTTAACTTTGTGTCAGACTCATAATAGAAAGAAGTCATTTTGCTTATGATGTGGTCTGAAAATGCAATTCTGAGACAGAATGTACATGGATGTTAGGTCATTATATGACCGTCAGGTTGTAGAACAACTTTCAGCGTTTTTCCACTATCGAGAAATTGTCTGACTGTTCAGTCAGAAAATTCAAGCAAACTTTTCATGTCTCCTCCACAGCTTCCTTGACACAGCCTGTGCAAGCGCTCGGGACTTGCTTCTGCTCCCCAATTTTGCTCACGGTGTTTCTGCTCTACCTTCCACTGTGGAAACTCCTCTTCTCCTTACTTCATTACCTAAAATGTCTTCAACAATGTGAAATGAGGGGCAGCACGTGGGGGAAGACTATTGAGGGAAGCTTACTGTGAACAAGGGAGACTCAAAGGATGGAAGGCTGGAGCAGGGCTGCAGGGAGATTTGAACCCCAGTGGGGAGATGGAAGCTGGAAAAGTGCTATGATTTATTTTTTTAAATGCTGTTTACCTACGATTGCTGAGCATCACATCAGCCAAATAACAGTAAATTATGTGATAGAATCTAGTTGAATAGATTTTGCTCATGTTAAGTCAATTATGAAAAAATACTATGTTCATCGGTATTCCTACAACTCTGTTGTTTAATGAAAATTTAAACAGTGCTGCAAAGATTCTCACTTTCTTCTCAGAAAGGCTCCTGCATTCACACCACTCAGAACACCTTACTGAGCTTGGCGCCGAGGTCCTCACAGCACCCGGAGGACAGCAAAACGGAATGTGAAGGATGGAGTCAGTCTGCTCAATTAAAGGGAACATTAAATGCAGGGGATTTACTCAGCTGTGACTGTCAGCAGGTCATTTAACTTCTTTGTTTATACCTTTGTAAACTGAGGACTCATTGTGCAGATGGTATTCGTACATTTTTGCCTGTAGAACATCTTTTCTTCATCTCATTTTATGTCCATACTACCCAGTAAGGCAGTTATCTACGTTATCAACATTTCACAGATGGAGGAAAAGACAAATAATTTGGTGACTTGATTAAGGTGACACAGAAGAGTCCAGTCTGAGCTTTATTGTTTATTTATCTTAAAAAAATTTTTTTCCTTTATTGATTTTTAGAGAGAGAGGAAGGGAGAAAGAGATAGAAACATCGATGAGAGAGAGCATTGATTGGCCGTCTCCTGCACATCCCCCACTGGGGATCTGGCCTACAACCTGAGCATGTGCCCTGACCGGGAATCAAACTGGTGACCTTTTGCTGCATGGGTCGATGCTCAACCACTGAGCCACACAGGCTGGGCAAACTTCTACCTTTAAATACTCTCCCTTTCCTAACACCCCAAACTGCTTTGCTATCTGTAGTGGGGAAACAATGTGTATTGTGTATTATCTTTTCGAAAGCCTTCAACATAACAATCCAAATCCAAATATCTCATCTTACCAAGTTCACAATAACATTGGTTAGTATTGTCATTAATTTGCTAGTGTGGATTTGTCCTGATCTTTTATACCCCAAAGGTAATGGTCACGAAAAAAGAGACTTGTTCTTGTATGATTTTTTTCTTTTTTCTTTTAGACAACATAGGCAAATTGATAATATAAAAACTCCTGAAGGGTGAGAATTCAGAATTTCTCCTTTCTTTGTATCTACTTCACTTTTTAGGTTCACTGTCAAGTCAGTACAAACACATATCTGGAAACAAAAACTTACTGGTGGTGACATTTTCACATATGATTTTATAACAAAACAAAGCCAGAGCCCATGTTTTCTATTAGCCACCAGCCCTGCCACATGCATGCAGATGTGGATGAATCTGGACATTTGAGTTGAACTAGCTGCAAACCTGTATTCTTAGAAGTACCTGCGAACTTCAAAGGGAATGTCAAGCCACCGATCAATAATCCAGACATAAGGTGTTAGTCATTTACTAAATAGTTTAATGGAAATGATTGCAAATAAATACACATGAAATTTCCATAAACAAGGAAACAATTTGGTGAAATGTGGCTTGTTTTAGCAGAAAGATTTCTTGACACATATTGTACTTTGTAAGAATGTATATTAATGTCACAAACCACCCTGCTCCAATAGCCTTCTTACAGCTTGTATCTCAGGAATTTTAGAATATTCCTGGCAAAGATGTTACACATGACTTGACAAAAATGTTTTCCAAATGTGCTTGTTAGAGTTCTGAGTTTTGTGAAAATGATATGTGTTGTTGTTGTTTGTTATACACATTCCCTTTTATTATCCATTATTATTTTTTATATTATCTGTATTATACTTCGTCATGAATACACAAAAGTGCAACATATATAAATGCACACAGCTCAGTAATTATCAGAAGTAGATCACTTGCATAACTACCAACCACATTAAGGAAAAGAACACTGTCAGGGGCAAAAAGAAGGCTCCTTTGGGTCCTCTTTAGATCACAACCTTCCCTCCCTTCTTTTCCAAGGTAACCGCTATCCTGGCTTCTGATGCAATAGTTTAGTTTTGCCTGTTTTTGAAGTTATAAGCCATGTATTCTTTTATATCTGATTTATTTTACATTGTTTGAGAGATTCATCTTATTGCTGAATATGATTATATTTTATTTATTTTTATTTTTGCAACAGTATTTTATTTTATCAACATACTAAAATTTATCTATTTACTGCTGATCAACACTGGGGATGTTTAGATTTGGGGGCTATTAAAAATTGGATGACCCCATTCTAACCCACATGGGTTATCAGGATGGGATAAGTCCAATAACAACAATGACAAAACTGGACAGGATATAGAACAGTTTCCAAGACAATGCACATCAGGCAATGAAAAACAATGATCCCTGTGAGATCGCAAATACATGAGGTGTTCAGAAAATTACCCCAGATTATTGCAGGCCTTTGTGCAGGAAAGAGATCCCAGGTTAACTCCCTGAGTTTGCAAAGGCGAGTACAGGAGAGAGGATAGCCTCATAGAATGAGAATTCTGGGAATCTTGAAGGTCCCCCTTGAGTACTCAGGAGAATACTGATCAGCACATGCATGTAAGGAAATTACTCGAGGCAGGAGAAAGAACTAACAGAGAATATTAGAGGGAGCAATACCTAATTCTCATACAGGACTGAGAATGTGCTCCATCCTTCCAGTTTGATTGGAAGACCTGACTCTTCACAGGGCACTGGATGAAGTTGGTTGCTCTGGTCCCACCTAATACATCTTAAAAGCAGGACAAGATACACAGCTTGCGAAATGCAGTGTAAAATGAAAACACCAGTTCCCTTGTCCAAAACCAGTCAGATTTTTAATTGGCAAGAGCAGAGTGCTAAGCTAAGCTTAGTCTCTCTAAGTATTGGACCATATGTGACTGACCAGGTCACAAGCCCATAAAGCAGCCTTGCTTAAAAGCAAGGTCAGAGGTCAAACTGTTTCCCAGCAACTATATTTCTCTCTCAAGCTCTTGTAGATCTGTTGCTATTGTCTTCTCCCCCCCCCTTTCAGATTGTTTTGATTCTTTATAGGCATGATTATCTTTTGTTAAATGTTAGATACTGTATGTGAAAAATTGTAGAAATAATTTCTAATCCAGATTGATAATATCTTCCTCCAGACAGGATGTGCATTTTTATGGTAATCTGTTTGGAACAATAGAAGCTAAGATTTCCTGAATCTATTTTTCGGGATTGAGTGTTGGGCTTTAGTGACAGCAAGAGCTGATCTAATTCTGATTCAGCATTATTCCTAGGGTTCAGTTCTTCGGGTGCCAACCTGAAGCCTGACGTTTTTAAGAGATCTTGATTCTGGTAGGCCCTAGAGACCAATCTTTTATTTTTATTTTTGTCCCCCTGGTTCTGTTAGTTCTAATCAGCTTTTATCTACCTTTTCCCCAATTAGCAACTAACTGCCCCTAGGGAAAACATGGTCCCTCAAAACTTTCCAAGGATAATTCTAAAACAATCACTGTAGTTGGATTTAAGCAATAGCTTTATTTTTCAGAGGAAGTGGCAAAATAAATTTTATGTTTTCTATTGTGCTAGATACTTTAGAAATCTCATTTTAATATTATTAACAACCCTTACAGCTGGAATCCCATTCTCAAGTTAAATGAGGTACCCAAATTACAGTTAGTGAGTGAGAGAGTCACAATCTAACCATGGTCTTTTAATTTCAAAACTCATCTTCTTTGAATACAACTATATTCTCTCAGCCCTGGCCAGGTTGGTCCAGCGGTTAGAGCCTTGGCCAGTGGATCAAAGAGTCGCAGGTTCCATTCTGGTCAAGGGCACCTACCTTGGTTGCAGTTCAGTCCCCGGCCCTGGTCGGGCTTGTGCAGAAGGCAACCAATAGATGTGTTTCTCTCACATCGATGTCTCTCTCTCTGTCTACCCTTCCCTCCCACTCTATCTGAAAATAAATGGAAAAATATCCTAGGTGAGAATATATATATATGTAAATATATTTTTTCCTCTCATTTAACATAATGTGGATTGCAGACTTTACAAGTAATAGTTTAAAACTGCATTTAAATGAGTAAAGTAGCTAACAGTGTCAAATGTGGTCTTCCATGATGACACCCTATTTAAGGACTGATTTTAAAATTTATTCTAGTCAGTTAATTAGATGATAGACATTTCTCTATATGGAGGTAGATTGAAGACTCAATGGATGAATCTTTTACAAATACCTTTGTAACAGAGTGAAATCCTGGGTCTCTCCGACTCCATCCTTTGGGGTCTGCTTGCTGCTCCCATGGCCTCAGGCTAATAGCTCCTGCTTCAGACAGCTAATCATTAGAGGAATTTGCTTGGGACTTGAGTTTTTACAAAAACAGCCCTCCCCATTCTCCTTTCTCTTGACGTAAAACTCCCAACTTGGTTGGCACCTTCTCAAACAATAGAGTTTCCTTACTCGAAGCTCTGATTTTTGAATTTGGACCTTCTGAAGCACTGGGCACATGGACTTTGGGCAGTGACACCTACTTAGTAGTGAGTTGCAGTGAGGAGGTGTCTGTTTCTCAGCTCGGCGAGTCTGTGTGTGCACACGTGCGTGCACGTCTGATGGAAATCAGGAAACAGGCACAGAGTCATTTTAGTCCATGTCTCAGCACTTACACTCTGTATTGGGTGGCTCTGCTGGCTGGGAATAGTAATAACCTGGCAATGCATTATACCTGTATGCTGTAATTGAACAGCTTCAAGGGTTTTAACAAGTCCCTGAAAGCTATGGTTTTATCATAAAATCTGACACAAAATCCAATGTGATCTTTTCATAAAAACTTGGCTGTACAATATTTATCATTTATAAGCACAAGCATACATAACCAGGCTGTTTTCATCTTATTTTACAACCACTATTAGTGTGTTACCACATCCAAAAAAAAAAAAAAAAAATACAAATCCAATTTTAAAAGCACTGAAGGTGTTTTGGTTTACAAATGCAGTCGTACTACCCATCATACTGAAAACATCCCTAAAATATCCCCTTATAAATGTCTTTATCTCCAAATTCCCACTCCAAAGAAGAGCTACCTAAAGCTCTGTCTTTCTTATCTCTGCCTCCCAGCCCCTCCCCCGGCAGCTCTTCTCTGAGATGTAAAGCTAAGGTCACAACTTGGGGACTTTTAGTCTGAAAACAGCCAAAGGGTATTTGGGGTTTGGCTTTCACAGAACGTTGAAAAAGGTGAATTCGTTGTGGCCAACCTTTGAAAGTCAGGACATTTCATGTTAGAATACAGACATCTGAGCTTCCTTTGGCAAACCAGAAAATTTGGTGACCCTAAGTCTTCTGCCCATATGGCACTTTTCATTCTATAGTACAAAGCAGTTAGCAGCCCCCCACTCAGCTCCTTAGACATTCGTATCGGCAGCCTTTGTAGCAAAGGGGGCCAGGCTGAATTATGTTTCTCTTACTTGCCCCCAATTCATTCAACTAAATATAACAATAGATTCCTTTAAAGCCTGGGAGTGGGGTGTCTGAAATGAGCAAGCGTAAGTACTCGTAATTTAAATGTTTCCATCACATACAAATCAACAAATGTGCAGTGCTTGTCCCTCAACAATCTACCTGAAGGGGGCAGTGTTAGGTTTTCAGGCCTCTTTCACTCTAGAGAGGCACATCTATGATCACTCCCTGGGCTGTTTACGGCAAGGCTCTTTGGAAAGAGGAGGGCAAGGGTGACACTCGGCTATTTTCTACCTAAATCTGTCAAACATTATCCCTCATGATGTGAAATTCTGCTGTGTAGGTAACGTAGACAACTCAATTTTCCTAGAGGTTCTCTATAAAGGGGAATTTTCATATTTGCTCACTACACATAATGCACTGATTTGCACTGAAGTTCAGCATATAATTTTTCCTCCCCAGGCAAGCTTCTGAGACCTTGTGCCAATGTAAGTATTTGAATGGTATCGTTTTCTTAAGCAACAGAGATGTTAAACTGAAATCCAAGTATGGATGGTAAAGGCAGTAAGAAGCAAAGAGCGATAGGCATTTGCCGGGGCCCTCGATAAGAGAAGCAGGAGATAAATGGATGCTATAAGTAATCAAAGAGGGAATAAAATGATCTGAGGTACTTAGATAGCAGAATACAAAATACATATGCATATAATTTTCAGCATTTGGATTTCAGTTATAAAAAGCAGGAGTTTTTATGGTTTGGAAACTTGTGGACATGTATTAATCAAGACACTAGCAGTTAATGGGTTCTAGAGACAGGCTGGGTTTTATTTTACAGAATTTGACCTAGACAACTATCGTATCACATTCACAATTCCCCACATTGCCTAATTTTTTTTAAATCCTCACCCAAGAATATGGTTTTATTGACTTTAAAGAGAGAAGAAGGAAGAGAGAGAGAAAGAGAAAGAGAGAGAGAGAATTGTTGCCTCCCTTACACACTTCGACTGTGGATCTAACTCTCAACCTAATATGTGCGCTGACTGGGAATCAAACCTACAACCTTTTTTTGGTGAATGGGACAATGCTCCAACCAACTGAGCCACCCGGCCAAGGCCACATTACCTAATTTTAAGATGTTTAATAATGTAAAAACATTGCTTTAGGATAGGTGTTAAGATTTTGCAATTTAAATTTATATCAACTTTATTATGATCTTACTGTGCTTGCTGCCCCTCAGAACGTCACAACCTTGCTCTATGATCTAGGAGAGTAACAACTGTGGTAAGACAGAGAATCTGTCATCTTAAACATTCACAGTGTGCAGTGCAGCAGTGCTAAGTGTGTTGTGAATGCATCTCCAGAACTCTTTTCAGGACTTTTCATCAGAGCAGTAACATTTTTTAAAATGGGTCATTGTAAATAACAATGAGCTTTTATTGTTTTGTTTTGTTTTTTTATCCTCACCTGAGGACATTTTTGCATTCATCTTCAGATAGAGCGAGAGGGAGAGAGGGAGGAAGAGAGAGAGAGAAACATTGATGTGAGAGAAACACATCGATTGGCTGCCACCCACACGACCCCAACCGGGGCCAGGGACAAACTTCAACCGAGGTACGTACGTGCCCTTAGCGGGAACTGAACCTGGGTCTCTCTGGTCCACTGGCTGACGCTCTAACTGCTGAGCCAAAGCGGCCAGGGCACAATTAGCTTTTAAATGTAGTAATAATAATGCCCTTCATAGAAGGGTTGATGAATTTATTGATATCTGCCTCAGGATTTAATGTGTTTTTTGGAATATAGAGTAGTGTTTTATTTGCAAGGTAAATATAAACATAATATTAGTGTGGTATCCTTTCAGCATGATTGATTCCAAATATATAGCATGATAAAAAATATATATATCACTGGATTGAAAACCAATGTTGCATATTTCTCTTCCCACTGGCATCTCTCCAATCCTCCCCAGGCCAGAAACCTCCTTCCCCCTGCAGGTGCGAGTCCTACAGAATTTCGAGGAAGCCTGGAATGTGCTGTTCTTTTGTTCCCTGGTGGCCTCCTTTTCTACATACTTACTTTAGTTCAACTTTTTCCCTCTTCCTGATTCTCTTTTACCTAACAATTTCATTCTAATATTTTAGTCATTTATCTTTCCTTTTTCCTGATTTCACATTTAGGGATGACATTTCTTCCTTTTCTTTCTTTTGACTCCCTCTCTTTTCTTCCCTTTCCTTCCTTCTCTTTCAGTTATTTATATTATTTACTTCCTTTTTTTTTTTTTTTTTTTTTTTTTTACTTATTTGGTGTGTGTGTAAAAAATTCACTGCCATGTGTGCAGTTTCACTAATTTTCAAAAAACGTAGCAAGATACAGCCTTGAGGATCAGAAAGGAACTGTGTATGACCTAAGCATTCCTCAGCTGCTTATTCTCCACCCACAAGGGAACAGGGTGCAGCTCCCTTTGCTTTCTCACCTGTGAAGGGTCACTGTCCTACTGTCCTCAGGTGCGCAGTGGGCCGCACAGCACCTGCCCCACGTGCCTCGTGGCTCCTGCGGCTCTTCCGTTCTCCGCCCTCCGCAGCTCCAAGGACGCACCGGGCTCTTCAGAGCGCCATTCATACGAGCCTGGTGCACCACAGGCTTTTAGAGAAGGTTGTGGATACAGTGGTAATTACAGCAAAACCAGAAAATAACTCCACTTAACTGTTAGACATACATTTTCCTGGAAATGTATCAGACTTCCTCCATTAGAGGGACCTTTATTCTCATGAGCAGTATTTCTTCTAAAGCCTTGGGGTTCCCTGTTGATATTCAGGCTGTGTTATCTATGGTTTTACATCAAGATATTTTAAAACCCTACATTTTCTTAACGGATTTAAGTTCAAGGAATGCACTATCAACATAATGACATCTTCCTACTTGTGAAGCAATGGGGGAGCTCTATGTTTATAATTTTCAGAGTAAAATTGAACTTTGTAATAGTTTAACTCTGCATCCCACGACAGAGAAGTGCTGTGTCAGCAATGTATCTTGAACAGGTCAATGAAATTTTCTGCTCTCAAAGAATGAAGTGGCTAGTTCTGAACATCAGAATAAAGTTGAATTTTTAAAAAAATTCCACTAAGTGACAAATCCAAATAGCTCAAAATGTAACTCTGGTTCTGCTATTACTATACCAATATAGCTCAACTTTAGTTAAAAAATGTATGCTAACAAAGACATTAAACATTCTTATTTAAAAACCCCAATGTATCATAACCTACCATACTAACAAAACATTTAAATTTTTTTAATCTATATCCACAGTTAACTTGATGTAGTTGCCCTGATGGTTTTCTACTTTTACAAAATATTTTATTGTAAGCATTTATGCAAATGATACAGCTAATATAATTCATAATTTAATAAGTATATAACTATTCTGTTGAAAAGTATCCTCATTTATTTAGTCATTCCTTTGTTAAACCTGTAGGTTATTTCTAATATTTTGTTGTTTGATATGATACTAAGGTAAATAACTTATCCTGTCATTTAATAAATTTTCATTGAGTGCTTACTCTATGTTGGATAATAAAATATAAAAGTCAACAGATAGAAATCCTTGCCCTTATGGAGCTTATATCCACTGGGAAAGAACACAGGGAATAAATTGAATAAGCAAATTATGTTGTACACTTGAAGATGACCAGTGCATTGGAGAAAAATAAAGAGTAAAGGGACAGAGGAATGCAGAGGTTGGAAGATTTCATTGTCTGAGAGATCTGATGACAAGGTGATATTTGAGCAAAGACTTGAAGAGGTGAGGGGTATATCATTAGATATCAGGCCTGAGGTAGGTACATTCCCAGGATAGCTGTGGTCCTAGGAACAGCAAGGAGTTCATGTGAGTGAAACAGTGGGAGAGGAGGTCATACAGGTAACAGAGTCCAAATCTTACATGGCCTTGAAGAACTCTAAAGTCTCTTACTTTCTTTCACATTAGGAGAGAAAGGGAGCTATTAGAGTGTTTTAAGGAGAGAAGAGGTATGGATTGATTTCTTAACAGAATTACTATTGCTACTGTGTTGAATCTTACGGGGTAAGAATAAACGCAGGGAGACCAGTTAGGAGGTTACTTGGACCATGGCGGAAGCTAGAACACTTATGGAAAGTGGTCAGATTCCACATACATTTTCAAGATAGACCTGACAGATGTTTACAATGCCACCGTCAAATAAATGTGTACTTCCTAAACATGACATTTTTTTTCCCAAAAAATTTGCTAATATTCCAAAATTCTTCTAAAGTTTATTTTTAATTTCATTAACTAACAAATCTGCACTTGGTCCCACATAGTTATTGATTTTGTTTCTTGTATTGCTAGTCTCTTCCATGTTACTTTGCTTACTTAGCTATTTGAAGTTTCGCAGGAATTCTAATAAATTTTAGAAGATCGTTATATACTTTACTTATAATACCTACAGATATTATACATTATCTTTTACCTATCCACTCAGCTCTTTGTTTCCCTTTTTCAAAACATGCTGTAAAATAACCATGTGGTGTTGCAACACTGTTCAACTGACTAAAACCACACAAAATACTGTTTCAAGTTCAGTACCCATCGAGCAAATATTAACATATTAAATATTATGGTCTTTTATTCTAAAATGCTAATCCTGGGAAAGAAAAGTCAGAGCCCCAAAGAACCTGACACCATCTGTGATGACTGATGTTCTTCGGCTCCTTATGTCATTTAGTCTGAGCCTGGTGCTACGCAGGGCCTGAGCCTCGAGTTCAGAAGAGCTCACCATCTGCAATAACCATTCTGTAATCTTCCGCTGCATCCTGCTGCTAAATTCTTTGTCTTTCCATATCATTTAATATTTCAAGAATCTTAAAGATAATATGAATAGGGTATTCATAAATGCCAAATTCCTTTCAAGGGCCACCTATTTGGTTTGTGTGTCAGTTTCCTAGAATTGCTATAACCACGTGCCACAAACCAGTTGGCTTAAAACAGCAAACACTTATTCTCTCTCACTGTTCTGGAGGTTAGAAATCTAAATCACGGCATCAGTAGGCCATGCTGAGCCTGTTCCGTGTCTTTTTCTTAGCTTCCGGTGTTCCCAGCAATCCTTGGTGCTTCTTGGTTTATAGACATACCACTCTAATCTCTGCCTCTGTTGTCACATGACAGTCTATCTGCGTGACTTCACATCATCTTCCCTCTGTGTGTATCTCTCTGCCTCTTTCTTCCTCTTATAAGGATACCAGTCCCACTGGATTAGGATCCACTCTAGAATCCAGTATGACCTCCTCTTAACCTAATTACATCTACACAAACCCTATTTATAAATAGGGTCACAAGTGCCAATGTTTAGGACTTCAACCTATCTTTTTGGATGATACAATTCAACCTACAAAATTTGGTGTGAAAAAAAAAAAAAAGAAAAAAAAATTCCCAAAACACCAATCTGGGGAAAAAAAAAAAAAAAAAATATATATATATATATATATATATATATATATATAAAATATATATATATATATATATATATATATATTCAAAATTAATGTTGGGATAGAATCTAGCCAGACTGGAGGTAAGATTAGTGATATCAGTAGACACACATGTTCTCCAACAAAACTGCCATCTTTTGAAAACAGGCTTCTTAGTGTTATATTTCACTGGTATCCTCCTGAAATTTCTATCATGGTGTTAGAAATGGACAGGATCCCTACAAACATTATTGTTTTAAACTGAAATACTTAGGGGCCAAGCTTGATTGGGTGGCCAGTATGTTTAGCCGTGACTGATTTTCCTAACCAACCATTCACTCATCTTTCAAGTCACAACTACAGTGTCCCTTCTTCAAGGATCTAATTCTTCACTGCTAAGACTGCATTAAGTAGCCCTCTTATGAGCTCCCATATCACTCTGAGCTCATGCTTATCACGCTGCATTTCAATTTCCAGATGACTTGTCTCTCTCCCCTCCTGGGTTGTGAGCTCCGTTAAGGCAGAGACTGTGCTGTGGCACTGTGGTATTCCCTGTGTCCAGAACAGTGTCTAGTCTGTGGTTGGCACTTAATAACTAATTGTGGAATTTGTTTGATAAATGACTAAACACCAAGCTGAATTAATTTCTTCTCCCCTGGCTTTATTTCCCCCATGTGTAAAGTAACAGAGCCTGCCTGATTTCCAGCTGAAGGTTAGGTAAACATGGGCATGACTAGGCAGCTGTACCAATATATGTGACCTTCCTTTCTATAGGGCTTAGAGAACTGTGAACAGGCCGTTGGTCTCTACTGTCGTCTGGCCAGGTTGGCAGAGGGCTTTACCCGGCAGCTCAGTTTTATGCAGGCTCCGAGGAGGAATTCAGCTGACATTGTTAAGGTTCAAGTGCATAAAATGCCAGGCATGACAAGATAAAAAGATATGCTGCTAGTGACAAATAAACAGGAGGCAAGAGGCATAATAGTCAACTTTCATCCATTTATTTCCATCTGTTCATATCCACTTAACTACCCTGAGTTTATTTAGAGAAAATTATCCATGGCAACAAACTACATCAGTTCCTCTGAGGAGTTTGTAATTTTTCACAAAAGACTCAATGAAAATTCAAAGCCAAGAGATACCACAGTATAATTCCCAAACTAGTTATTGTTAATTATAAAATAAAATTAAATCTACCAGAGGGAAAGCAGTAAAATGCACTCCACTCATTTATAAAGGCTTTACAAGGAAGAAGCGTACATTTCTTCAGAAAGAGACTCACATGTAGATGAAGATTAAGGATGAAACCAACAAATCATACTTGGTTACCCCTTTGGAAATCCTAAATTTCTTCACCTTATCTGAACAAAACCCATGTTCATTATCGTCAGTCCTATGAACAAATCAAACCATTGAGCTTTCCCTTCATTGCTGCATTAGAAATAATTCTCAATGAACTTTTTTTATGTGAATTTTTTTTCTTCTAATCATGGTATTTCACAAACATGTCTCCTGATATCTATAATGTGTATTACTGTCAAAAAATTAAGAGGCATAAGTGGTTTTTAAGTCAGGAAATGATTGTAGTTACTATGAATTTTTCACATTTGAATTATCTTTTATGTTATTTCCCCTGATACCATAAACAGTTAATTTACAAGCAATGCACATTAAACACCTACTGCATGCCAGTTAATGTTGGATGTAGTATATACATTACTTTTTGTCTCTAATGAGCTCACAGGCACATACATAACATATCTGAATGTATTGTATACGTACATTAGGACAAGCCTTGTATATAAAGCAAAATCATGGTAAATATTTAAAACTGAAGAACTGTGACATCAGGAATTGGTCACACAGGTGATAGATTCTCAGGGAAGCCAAAGAGCAGATGGTGAGGCAATCAAGGGTTCAGCATCTGCAGGAAATCCCTGTCATCTGTCTGGAGAGATGAGGAGGTGGTAGACTGCAGTATCACGGTGACTGGACCACAGTTGACCTGTCCAACAGGAGCTGCTGTCACAGAGGAAACATAGTCACTGCCAAAGACACTGCAGGAAATGGAGGAGGAGGAGAAATATCTCAGCTTACCTGCTTGTCCTGTCCTTCAATCTTTGGCCATTGTCTTCCAGTTGTTCAAGTCTACCAAGAAGCTTGGGGCCAGAAGAGCCTAGAAAATATTTCCTGTGTAGCAAAAGCAGAGCAGGGGAAGGGGAAGAAGGTATTTGTAGGAGATTTACAGACACCCCTTTGTCAAGTGATGCTATATAACTGAGACAGGAGGACTTGTAGATTTGTTAACTCTGGACACCAAAATCTCACAATGGTCACCGGCATCCACTTGTTTGATTTTCTCTACTCAATACCTGGAAAGTTATTTGAGTTTGAGTTGATAGTAAGACCAAAAAAGATGAGAATTAATGTCCACCTCACAGAATACACTAGATGCTGCTTAGTAAATGAATGATATGAGCATGATATGCATATACCTCTTTTTCAGACAAATCTATAATTATT
This sequence comes from Tadarida brasiliensis, assembly GCA_030848825.1. NCBI lineage: Eukaryota > Metazoa > Chordata > Mammalia > Chiroptera > Molossidae > Tadarida > Tadarida brasiliensis. The sequence continues at coordinate 71,837,507 of CM061260.1, forward strand.
GATATAATTCTACTGCTATACTGTGAGCTCCTATGAATCAATACCCTCCACCTTGCTGCCCCATAGGTATTTGTGAAACCCTTGGATAGGTGTGGTTAAAGTAAAAGTATATAACTTTTTTCTGTTCAGAGTCTTAACTGAATTGTAGGTTTTTGAAGAAAGAACTGTGATTTATTTGTACACGTGTGTGTGTGTGTGTGTGTGTGTGTGTGTGTGTGTGTGAGAGAGAGAGAGAGAGAGAGAGAGAGAGAGAGAGAGAGAAACCAGAACCAGAACCATGCATTTGTTGAATGAATGAACCACCCTGTGCTCTAGAAGGCAAGGGAGGAGTAGGAGCCAAGGCTGTAAGGGTCCTGGCATGGTGGGTGAGCTTTTGTTTGAGAAAAATCGGTTCCAGTTCTAAAAGGCTGTAGCTATGGTGACTTCCCTTCCACCTGTATTTTAGTGTATTTTAGTCAAATCATCCTCTTCCAAAAGGGGAGAAAGGAGTAGCATGTGGAATCGATGTTTGTTTGTTGCCTTAAACATTGTAATATGTATTATATTCTTCATCCCCTTTAATGTTTCTTAACACATTTCTAATACAGAATTCTTAAGCCCAAGTGACAGATTAGAAAATTGATACTAAGAAAAGTGAAGCAGTTTACTGAAGGTTACGCAGCAAGCAACCAGTAGAGTCAGCTTTTCACCTCAGGCATGGAGAGATGAAAAGAAAATATTATATAGTATCTCCTGATTCTCACCCAAGACGCTTACAATAACTGAAGCAAGTTAGAGAACTCCGCTTCATGGAGTCGTCCAAAGCTCTGCCACCTAAATGCTCACCCCAAACTGTTCCCAATTGTTTGAAATGTTCAATGGGAGAAGAGCTTATATCTCACAATTAAAGAGAAAAGAAAGCCTTATAAAGCAAATGGGACTGTGATTCAATAGTATTAGTGTGAATAGTCTTAAATCAATATACCAATGACTTCTTTCAGCTTTAAATAAAAGAGAGAGCTAGCGTGCAGAGGGACTAAATGCATCACAGACAGGAACAAGCCGGATTACCAAAGAGAGAAGAGGGTGGTAGAAGAGTGGGTTTGTGAGCACTAAAGACAGGTTTCAACAACTTGACAATTTTTTCTTAGTTGTTCTTTCTAATCTTCAACTGTGGGTAGGAAAAGCAAAGCCAGATTCCTGCTATTTTGTGTTGAGGGAAATATCTCCCTGATTCTCCCACTAGATTACTTCTTCTTTTATCCGCTGCTAACATCAAGCTTTGAGTTGGAATTTGTTTGAGAAAGAGGTTTTTCTGCCAAAAAAAAAAAAAAAAAAGAAGAAGTCTGAACACCAGAAATCTAGAATGTTATTGATAGAGAGAAACCACTGACATAAGTGTTGGGGAATCCAGTTTTATTCTAGATCTGTCTCCTAGACAGATAGTTTAACCCCAAAACCTCTCCTTATGTCCGTGGCACCAGGATCTCACTAATTAGAGTCCTTCAGCTCCTGCATTCTTTGATTCCTCCATGGAGAGATGCGTTCCCCAGTATAAATTGATTTTTTTTGATTGATTGATTTTAAAAAGAGAGGAAGGGAGAGAGAGATAGAGATAGAAACATCAATGAGAGAGAACATAGCTGGCCATCTACTGCATGCCCCACACTGGGGATTTGGCCCACAACCTGGGCATGTGGCCTGACTGGGAATCAAACCGGTGACCTCATGGTGCATGGGTTGATGCTCAACCACTGAGCCACATCAGCCGGGTAAATTGATTCTTATTAGGCCTTCTTTTTGTTGTTATCTTTTCAGGGATTGTAAATTTTTGGAGCCTATATTATTGGAGGATGACTGAGCATGGTGAGCTGTGCTTAGTTCTAGGTAAGTGGCATCTTGAGGTGTGGCTGTAAAATGGTATAAGCACCTGCTAGTTCTAATTGTTACTTCTAATTTGGTTGAGTTGGCATGAGGAGACCTTGTTCCTGAACTTCTTTATTCTAAAGCTTACACATGTGATTGTAGACCTTGTTAACATTATCTGGGACCAAGATATCACTGTCAGCCTCTGTTATAGGGACCCATACAATTTCTTCACCTCTTAATCCTCCTGGAGGTCTTGGAACTGGGACAACTGCCCTCCTTCTCCAGATGGAGGAGGGAATCTCCAGGGATGGGACCCAGGAAAGCTAAGGAGAGGGAGCTGGGTACCTGTTTGTGCAGTGATACATCAAACCCACCTAGCAGGCACCATGTCTCTGTCTATATACCATCTTATAGAAGCTTGTCAGTGCCCAGGTGTATCTGGCTAGACGAATGAAGAGTCTATTTATTTTATTCTAAGAATTTTGTTTAGCATGAACTTTCTTGATAGTGACCTGCAGAGAAGATAATGGATTTTTTTTTAGGAGCTACATTTATGATAGAAAATAAAACAAGTCTGATCTTCCAGAGATACAAATTTAATTCTTATCCTCTTTTATTTACAAGAATATTCAGGATCCCTATAATGAGGAGCCTTTTTAGAATATGAGCTGTAAGGGACTTTTCCAGCTACCGGGGATATAGAGTCCGTAAAAAATAACTAAAATAAATTATGGGCTTTGACTTCAAATAGTAATGTTAGAAGGTGTTTGTGATCCATGAGATGTTTTGAGTTTGGGGTGAGAAATGACAAGATAGGTTGTAGTTCATTTATTGGCTCCTAAGCCACACACAGCATAGTAGTAACAAGAAAAATGCACAAATCTAACGGTTTATTGTTACTCCATTCATTCAGCAAATATTTGTTGAGTCTGTACAGTGTGCCAGGCACTGTACTAGGTTTTGTACGATGAAGACAAATGTTTTAGGACGCACTGTGAATAAGACATTTCGACAATGTCTTGGCACTTATGGATATTATTTTGTTATGGTCAAGACAGTCAATAAATAAATACTCCCTTACTGTATAATGTAGTATCAGACATTGGCAATGCTCTGAAGAAGTTGGATAAGGTGATAAAGAGGATTGGGAGTTATGTGGAATTAGGAGTCCTGTCTGACAAGATGACATTTCAGCAGAGATTTGAAAATTTTGGAAAGTGATGATATGAGTATTTGAAAAAAATTAAGGTATTTTTCGCTACTCTTCTTTGAGCATTGACTATTCTGTTTCCTATACCAGCATACCCACTCCCAGCACAAACTTTGGCATTGAAGGCCCAGTTTAGAATACACTTTGTTTCTCAGTACCATCTTGGGAAAAATTCCTCTTGTTGAGTCTAAAGATCCCCTTCTTGACTTTATCATACAAAGAATAACTTTTTCTTTACCTTGGAAAAATAGAACTTATAAATGTGACAACAAACTGGATTACAGGAGGCTTAGCAGGCTCTTTCTTAAAAACAGAATATTATAATAAGTAATTGGAACAGCATATTTGTGAGAACTTTCTTTGCACGGAAATTATTCTTCTTTGATTTGTTAATGCTTATACTGAAGATTAGAAACAGTCTATCCCACTGCAACTGCCTCAAATGAGGTTACAGAATTGTGACTAGGTTTTATTTATCACGTCCCATTGTTCCTTCACGAGTGAAGCTAGTAACTACAGACCCATGCCAGGTGTGGCCGGCAGAACCTCACAGGTTCCCACAGGGATGAATGAATGCGTGGCCTGATCACCTGGGATTATTTTTAAAGCAGTTTTCTTAAAAAAAAAATTGTGGTACAAAATATCACATGTAACACTTACCATTGTAACCATTGCTAAATCTATATTTCAATAGTATTAAGTATATGCACATTGTGCAACCAATCTCCAGAACTTTGTCATTCCCCATTTAGCAGTAACTTCTTATCCTCCCTCCCCTCCACCCTGGGAATCATCAGTGTAATTTCTGTTTCTTTGAATTTGACTCTCTAGATGCCTCCTATAACTAGAATCATACAGCATTTGTCGATGACGAGCTTATTTCACCTAGCATAGTGTCCTCAAGATTAATCCATGCTGTAGGCATTTGTAAAAATGTTCTTTCATTTTAAAGCTGAATAATATCCCATTGTTTGGAATAATATTCCATTTTTTTATTCATTCATAAAGCAGTTTTATTAAAGTATAATTGATACAATGTGAACTGCACACATTTAAAATGTACAGTTTTTAAGGTTAGACATCTGAATACACCCATGAAACCACCACTACAATTGAGATCGTGGACATGTACACATCGCCTGTAAGAGTACCTCATCTCCCTGTGGAATCTCCCCTTCTATTCTTCCCTCCTCCCTTGTCTTCAGGCAACAACTGATCTGCTGGCCGGACTCTGGGTGGAATATTGGGGTGTCACCGTCGGTTGTGGCTGGAGGTTCCGCGGTCACTGGGCAGTCCCTGTGTGGATGGTTCATAGAGGGACTCTGGTCCTCTGTGGAGCTGGGCTTTGGACCCCTTTGGGGAAGCTGGGCGAGGAGGCGGTGGAGTTGCTGCCCCATGGCCTGGGCTCATGCCTCCCTGTCCATAGTCTCCAGTGGGAGACATTGGCGTGTCCACCTGTCATCGATTTCTTGGTGGGTCTCGTATTTATAGTCAGACTTGTTCAGCCTGTTCAGAGTGTTCAGAGTCGACTTTATGTAAGACGCGAAGCGCAGCTGGCAAAAGCACTGGCGCGCAGACTGGGGACAAATGCCAGCGCATTGACACGTTGAGCGCGGCTGAAGAGGAGTGTGTGGGAACCGAGTCAACCGAGACGATGCCAGGCGTGAGAAAACGCCAGTATATATACCCAGCTTGTGGATGGTTGCAGAAAGGGCACCAGGACCTTACTGGATGCTGAGGCAGGAAATGACGTCCCTGGCTCACGAACTGAAGGAAGAGAGACACACAAGCTCCAGGCAAGAGGAGGAGATGGCAAAGCTAAAGACGCTCAAGTCCCTGGAGGAGTTTGTGAAAATCACCCCAGCACAAGCTGCGTTTCCAGACCTTCCAGAAGGCCAACAGCCAAGCCCTGATGGACCCTTCTCAAGAGTGGCCAAGCTCTCGAGTCAGGCCTCCCCAGCTGCCAGCTGCCACCCACCACCTCCACCTGACAACCCCAAGGCCAGTGGACACAGGAGAGCCCTCTCCCTGGGCTGGAGTTCCTCCTTCTCCACACGCGCGCACAGCAGTCAGCTCCTGCATGGACAAGCTCTCAAAATGTACATATTAACCTTCCAAATTAGCGACTTTCAACTCGTGAGACACAAGAGGCACAGTGGTATACCACAAGAATTTTTAAAACAGGCAATATCTGACTAGTCAGGGGCACTGACTTCTTTTCCCTTAGCTTCTCAAATAAAAAAAAATGACAACAGTCAACACAACAATAGTCATCTGGTGTGAATGAATCAAAATGATACCTATTTTTGTCAGATATTATACTTTTGGCAAAAAATATAATATCTTTTTTGGTGTGCCACAGAATTTTAGTAATTAGTTTATGTGTGCCATGAGATGAAAAAGGTTGAAAACTGCTGTTCTAAGTGAATATATTTCATCTCCTTAAATATTGTATTTTAATTTGAAAATATATGCAGCTTTGCAATAAAGACTTTTAATTGTCAAAAAAATAAGCTCTCTTTCTCTATATACATTCTATTGGTTGTATTTCTCTGGAGAACCCTGACCAATACAGATACATATAAGAGAAAAGCAAAAGATGAAAGACAGTGGAGAATGATTGAAAATTTTTGTTCTTTTTTCTTTTTACGTTTTATTGACATGTAATACACATAAAGAAAAGTGAAGATATTTTAAGTGTCAACACTCTGTAAAAATTAATACGAACACATACGTAACCAGAACCTAGACAGGAAAAATGGGACATTACCAGGACCCTCTTCTTGATTCTACCTCCAACCTCCACTTATAACCACAGTCCTGATTTCTAAAAACAAACTTAGTTTTGCATGTTTTTTGTATTTCATTTAAATGTTTGTACATATAGACATTTTACTTGTATGTGGTTTAATTTATTTTCATTGCTATATATTATTTAATTGTGTGACTATGCCACAATATTTTAATCCATTCTAAAGGTAGGCATTTAGGTAGTTTCTAAAGCTGTTTTGTGTAGAGTTGTTATACGCATTCTAGTATATGTCATTTGGTGACCAAATGTATACTTTTCTGGTGGGTATATCCATAGGAGTAGGGTTGCTGGATTATCGTACAAGCTTGATTATGGAATAACAGAAAAGTAACTGAACAAATTAGCCTATTAAACAGATCTTTCTCCTAGCAATGAAAAGAATGAATTAAAGAATGGTGAGAATAATCTGAGTAAGAATTGATCAGAGTTTGAATTCATGCATATGAGTGATATAGACATCTAGAGATGGATATGAGAGGTATTTAGAAAGGGGAATAATTGAACTTGATGGTCTAATTAGACATGGATTTGAGGTCAAGATAACCTCTAGGTATGTAGTGGGGTGGATATTGGTGCCATTCATAGAAATAGGGACTATAGAAATCTAATTAAGTGAGCATAAATATGCTTTCAGGAAAGTGCTATTATTTATTCATTTTAGAAATGAGGAAATAGAGATTGACACAGTTAATAGCTAATAAGCTAATAGCTAACATTTTCTCCAAAATGTTTTACCAATTCTTTAAACACACCAAACAGTTCCTGGCTTCATATAGCGGTTGCCAAGCATTCTAATAATTATATCTATTGTTACCTACAGAAAGCTAACACAGGCAGACCTGGGTTTGAAGTTAACTCTGTCATTTAGATGTTACATGTACTTGGGCTAGTTATTTAACATCTCAGAGGCAGTTTTTCACTTATAACACCAAGATAATAATTCAGTGAGATCAGGTATAAAAAGCATCTATTATATCTGTTAATGCTTGACACAAAGTGATTGTAGATGATAGCCATTGTTATTGTTATTGTTATATTTCGTTATTACATCTTAATGCTTTTGGTTTTTTTTACCATTTATAGTCTCAAATCAAGAGAAGATACCACCTTTTCCTCTACTCTCAACAATTTACTCTAAAATCTGATCATGTGGGTGTTAAGTAAAAAATTGGCATCATATTTAGCAGCCTTGAATCAGGCCCAATAATGACCCTCAAGGTAGCTTCTGATTTCAAATAAGGATGTATGTACTAGCGTCTGATATAATTATGTTCTTTGACATTCCTAAATTATTCACTTAAAAAAAAATTTTCCCCATCACCTTTTATTCCCTCTGTTCTCGTCTACCTCCACCCATCCCCCTCCACTCCCACAATCACCACACTGTTGTCCATGTCCATGAGTTCTCTCTCTTTTTTGTTTTCTTTTTTACTCAATCTTCCTTTAACCTCCACCCCCCCCCCACACCTCCAAGCTGTTTACCTGCTCTCTATCTATGAGTCTGTCTCTATTTTGCTTAGTAGTTCAGTTTGCTCATTAAATTCCACATATAAGTGAAGTCATATGGTACTTGTCTTTTTCTGACTGGCTTATCTCACTTTTAATTATTTTATCTGTCATTTTCATACACTTTCCCATTTATGAATATCTATCTATCTCTAGCTATCTACTTTTAGTAAGTTATTTTTCAGATTATATATAAGGTTATGAATAATTAATATATTATACAAAAGAATAATAAATTATTATTTCTATTTAGTTTTTATCAATATGCTTCCATATTGTAATAAGTCAACTTTTTATTTAATAAAGCTTATGTTCATAATAGGTACATTTGTATTACAAAAAAAGTTTTCATGATTTTTCTTAAACTTTTGTTTAAAATAAGTTAATACAACTTTGCATTTTTTAGCAACAGAAATAGAATTAACACCACTCTTAACAAATTCTGCAGAGAGCATCTCTGTAAAACATGACATGTAAATTGATCCCATATCTTGGGGAAAATATTAGTAGAACTAATGAACAGCCTACAGAGTTGCTATGTATGTAGAGAAGACAGGTTATCTAGGTCACAAAGTTTGGGATTATAAAGAGCCAACAGGAGTCAGCTGACTGGCCACAGCTGTTGAACCAGGGGCTGACTAGGTGGATATTGAATGAGAATGGAACTTCCACTAATTCATGAATCCTTGCTGTTTCACCCACAAACAGTGGCAAGAAATGTCATGGTTATTGCTGAAACCCTGCCCCGGGATATTGCTTCAGGAAGTCTGCAGGTTTTCTGAAAGGCTTGAATACCCAAAAGTCACTGAAGTTCATTGACTCTATTCATTCTAGTCTAACTTTTCCCAGACAGTCCTCTGTTCACCATCCCAGTAACCTAGGAATACACTAGCTTCTGCTGCTCAGACTCACTTATAACAATCTATCTCCATAAAAAGTCTAGCCAGAGTGATTACAAATGAGGAAAAATATTTAGTCAATTTCTTTCAAGTCTGCTGCCTAATTTCTTCATGACTGAATGGTTGTGGGTGTTTGGCATGTGAATTAATGTAAAGGGACAAAGCAGGAGTCCTAATTCCATCATGTATTCATAAACCCCGAGAGCAGGGTTTATTGGCTCTAGTTATAGAGAATCCCCTGGGGAGCTTTCAAATATTATTGCCGGCATGACCCCACCATGGGCAATTAAGTTGCAGTCTCTGAGGATGTGTTCTGGGCAGTGGGATTGTATAAATTCCCAGGAAGATTCTAATTTGTAGCCAGGGTTGAGAACAACAACTGGAATTTTCTAAGGTGATTTACAGACCATACAAAGCACCTTAGAGATAATCTAATCCAATATATGAAACAGATCAAAGTAACTCTGGTTAACGTGGAAAGGAGCATTCCAGTGTTTTGTCCACTTGCCCTCCTACAAGCATGGATCAAGGAGACAACTATTCAGGTTACTGAGTGGAAATAACGATTAAATTCCATGTTTATCATTATCAAAGTGAGAATATGAAATTGGAGAATTTAGTGACTGACCCAAAAAACAGCATTATACGTAATGATGAAAATTTGAAAGCATGGAGCTCAAGTAGTTTGCAAACCAGAAAGCTTGGTTGGTTGGCACATCAGCCTGATATGCCAAGGCTGTGGGTTCTATCTCTGGTGAGGACACATACAGGAAGCAACCACTGAATGCATAAATAAGTGGAACAATAAATCGATGTCTTGTTGTTTCTCTCTCTCCTTTCTTCTCTCTCTGAAATCAATAAATAAAAAAAGTTAAATAATTGAACATATTGGAATACTATACAACAGCAACAGTGAAAACTATAGCTATTCTCATTTATCTTGGACAGAAGTGCAACAAGATCAAGTGCATAAGCTCGTATGTAGTGCTAGTAGAAATATCAATTCTTATAACCACTTTTCAAAATAATTAATTATCATATAGTGTTGGAAATATAATAAACATTGTGGAGTGTTTACTATGTCTCAGTTACTAATTGATTTTATCCTTATAATTTTGAGGTAGGTACTATAATTTTAACCATTTTATATATGAGGAAACCAATATACATAGGAGAGGCAGGGTAACTTGGCCAAAATCAAAAAGCCCACTACTAGCACAACCAGCATTGAATTCAGGCAGTCTGGCTTCAGACTTCATCCTCTCAACCATTGCATTATGCTGTCCCTCCCAATTAGGTAAGCCAGCAATTTTAGGTATTGACATGCACTGCAGCAAAATGTTGCTCTTGGTGCAAGGAGACTAGTGTGCTCATAACAATTATGTTGATAATAAAAAATAAAAACAAATAACCTAAACTCATTGTTAAGAAAATAGGTAAATAATTGATGTAGGTATACAGAATAATATTATACATTAGTGAAGATAAACTAACTGTACCATGCAAATCAAAATAATGTTGAGTGATAAAGGCAAAGGCAGGGAACATATATCATATACAAATATGTATTTTGAGATACATGCAAAACCAAACAACATGTATTTACATTTGCATTACACTACCGGAAATAACAATAGCCAATAACTATCTGAAAAAAGTTCTATTTCACTTAAATTTAAAAATGCAAAATAAAACACAGACCAATGGGATTGCTTTCTTTGCTTATTGAGTTGGGAAAACATTTGCATGTTTTTAAAATATAACTTTCAATGAGAGAATTTGAAAATATATATTAAAGCCTTTTTCATAAATTTTTTAAAACATTTTTTTTGTAAAATGTTGTGAGAAAATAATCAGAGATGCTCTCAAAGCTTTTTTTTTGAAATAATAACTTTATTTATAAAAATTAAACATTGGAAATTAAGTATGTAAGTTTACTCAAGCTATCATACAAAAATATCGCAGACTGAGTGGTTTAAAAACCGAACATTATTTTCTCACAATTGCGGAAGTTGGAAGTTCAAGGTCAAAGTGTGAGCAGGTTGTGGCTTGGTTGCTTCTGAGGCCTAACTTGTTGACTTGCAGACTGGCACATGCTGCCTCCTCACTGTGCCTCCCACGGCCAGCCCTCAGCCTGTGTTTTCTGTGTCCTAATCTCCACTTCTTATAAGAACATCTGTCATATTGGATTAGGCTCCACACTGAGGATCTCATTTTAACTTAGTTCTATTTTTAACGGCCCTATATCAAATACACTAACACTCTGATGTACTGGGAATTAGGGACTCAACATATGAATTTGGAGAAAATAAAATTCAGTCCACCAATTAAATATTAAATAATACAAGATGAAGTGTTATAAAATAATATAATACAATATAACGAATAAAGAAATGGAAGCCATCAGGAGTCAATAACATGCAACAATGCACATGACATATTAGGTGAAAAAAATAAGTTTATATAATATGAACACATATACTCCAGCTTTGTTTTAAAAAAAACCTAGGCAATGAAAAACTTAATGGTAGTTATCTCTAAGTGGTTGCATCTTGGTATATTCTTGTGTATATTTAAGGTTATCTATGGTGAATATTATCATTTTATAATCAGAAGAGTTTTTAATGTACTGCATGAAGAAGATTACGCATCAAGAACAAGAATATATTAAGAGCAACCTGCTTAGTTAAATTTATTCATTTATTAATTCAATCAATATTTATTGATTGCCTTTTCTGTGCCTGGCAACCAGGATGGGGGAGGGAGAATTCGGAGGTTACATAATTCTTTCTTTAAAATGTGCCCTGGCTGGTTTGGCTCAGCGGTTGGAGCGTCGGCCTGCGGTCCGGAGAGACCCGGGTTCGGTTCCGCGAAGGGCGTGTACCTCGGTTGCAGTTTGTCCCCGGCCCTGGTTGGTCGTGCGGGTGGCAGCCACTCGATGTGTCCCTTTCACGTCGATGTTTCTCTCTCTCTCTCTTCCTCTCTCTCCCTCCCACTCTGTCTGAACAAAAAATGAAAAAATGTCCTCGGGTAAGGATAAAAAATAAATAAATAAATAAAATGTAAAATATTTATACATTTATATACTTGTGGCCCAGGTTTATTTTTATTTATTTATTTATTTATCCTCACCTGAGGACTTTTTTTTTTTTTTTTTGCATTCATCTTCAGATAGAGCAAGAGGGAGAGAGAGAGGAAGAGAGAAAGAGAAACATCGATGTGAGAGAGACAGACACATACACTGGCTGCCACCCACACGACCCCATCCGGGGCAGGGGACAAACAGCAACCGAGGTACATGCCCTTAGCGGGAACGAACCCGGGTCTCTCTGGTCTGCGGGCTGACACTCTAACCGCTGAGCCAAACCGACCAGGGCTGTGGCCCAGGTTCAAACATTTGTGACTTGGAATAAAACTCAAACTTCAGAATTTTTAGGGCAAAGTCAGCCAATTCTACTATGCACCTAATGTACAGGAGAGAGCCATGTAGAAGGTCAGAAAGAAGCCAGGACAACTTTCTTGAAATATTTGAATGGTACCACGCAGAAGAATACGTGATTTGCAGTCTCATTTTAGGGAATGGAGTCAAGACAAATGGGTAAAAGTTTGATTACATATATGTAAAAATATCGTAACAAAATACTATTCTGAAAGTGTCATCTGTACTCTTGGGAGGTAGGGAGTTTACCCTAACGATAGTGTTAACGCTTAGTTTACATCAGCACTGTCTGGTAGAACTTTCTGCGATGACGGAAATGCTCTGTGCCTCTGCCATCCCATAAGGAAACCACTAGTCACATGTAGCAGTTTATGCGCACTTGAAATATGGCTGCTACAATAGAAGAATTGGGTATTTATTTTACTTAACTTTCATTAATTTAAATTTAAAGGCCAACACGTGGCTAGTGACGCCCAGCTGAACAGCACAGGTCTATCAGACTTCTCTCAGCAGGGAGACAACAGATTTGAATGGTCAATGAGCAACTCAGTTGGAGTATATGATTTCTAGCCTAAGATTATATGATTCTTTGAACTTAAAGTTATGGACAGTTCTTTTATCTGTGGGGCATAAAAGAAAAAAAGCTATCCTAGTTAGAAAAGAAAAAAAAGCTATCCTTGGATTGTCTAAATTACTTAAAAAACATGTTTGCCAAATTTGAAGGAGTGGTAGAGAGCAGACTAGTCAATCTAATATGAAAATCCAGGAGCTACGAAATGTTTTTTATGATTCAGCTAAAGATGACAGAGGACAGACATGTTTGAAATACAATATCAGTGGAGCTACTAGAGTAACAGGTCATTTATTTTTTGTTTTTCTTTCATTTTTTAATATAGTTTTTATGGATTTTAGAGAGAGAGAAAGGCATAGAGAGAGAGATAGAAACATCAATGAGAGAGAAACATTAATCGGCCACCTCCTGCATGCCCCTTACTGGGTATCAAGCCCACAACCTGGACATGTGCCCTGACCAGGAATCAAACCGGTGACTTCTCGGTGCATGGACTGACTCTCAATCCACTGAGGTACACTGGCCAGGCAGTAACAGGTCATTTATACAAATAAATTTATAAATAAAAAACTGAGACTCAGCTTGAGTGACAGGATCTTATTTACTAGACTCTCATGTAATTTTAGACAGCCTGAGTTGAAGAGTAGCTTCTCAAACAAATGGTGAAGGCCAGAGTGAACACTGCAACTCTGGTCAGCTGAGTGAGTCCAGTGCACACTCCTCTACACCACAATGCCTCCTGAACACACATGCAAACCAGGAAGACCCTGCAAACACACCCAGGATACTAACGTAACTGACACATCGAGGAATGCCAAAGACCTGAAACTCATTTAGGTGTATGTCCTAGAGCTCCAACTTGAAAATTCAATTTAGTTTAGAGAAAAAGTGCAAAATATGTTTCTTATGAAAACATGAGCAACATTTGCAGGTTTATTTTAGACTATTCATGTAACTGAGAAAGCAGTGACCTATGTCTTTGACAGATATCTTATCTATAATAAGCAGGGCTTTAAAGAGAGGACTGCAACTTTAAAACTAGTTGCCTGGGTAATAACAAGCATTCATGTCAGGAAAGTCAATTAAGAGGTGACCTCCCACAACAAGTCTTTGTCATTTAGGTTTAGTTGGCTTTCTTTGTCAGCTTCAATGTGAGTAACACTAACTGTTGCCCTTTTGCTTTGCATTGAAAGGTCATTAGGAGAAGTTAAGCCTCCTATGTGTTTACTCACTTTTGAAGGTTGCTGTTCTCAACATTCCATCCAAGAGGTTATCAAAGGAGGGGAACAACACATTGGGGAAAGATACGAGGAACTTTTTATCTATAAACAACATTGAGCAGATCAAATTGTCACCTGCTATTTAGCTGTATAATTTTAAAAAATGTTTTTCTTTCAACTTAATCCAAATACTGAACCTCATTGTGATAGCAGCAACAGTATGCATGACTGTGTTTACTTCTATACTTTAGTGTTTAGAAACAGAAGTTTCTATTTCTCAAAGCTTGATTTTTCAGTGGCTCTTCCTAATCAATGATGTGTCAGAGAGCCTATCAAACTGAACAGCTATGGCTTTAAAAAACGTGATAAATAAGAGTAGTAGTTGTTATAATGTAGTTAGGAAAAACACTAACAGATACAAGTGAGAAAGGTTCATTTTAATTTGGGAGTATGTTTTGAAGCACGGGTAAGAACCATAGAAGTATAGATATTCCATGCATGAAAAATTATTTCTGATTGGATCTTTAACATTACAGAGGGAGAGGAACAGCTATTTACATGACAAGTGTTTAACTGGTGGATAAATAAAACCTCATGATATAGTCATACCAAGGTCAACTTTAGGAAAATCCTTTTGCCCCTATTTTACTAGGTAAAATTGTATGTAATCTACTTCAACCTATTTTATCAAGACAACAGGACAATACATGCATCTGTAAATATCTCAATGCCCTTATGAGAAAAAATATATATACTTTTTGCCATTGTTATAATACTCATGATTATAGTAAATGAAGGGAAATTATGTGTGGCCATATACATGTTTTGCTATAAATGGAATTTTCGATTAGTAGATTATTCAAGATCCTGATTGGGCAATAGCATTAACAGCATTTGATTTCACAGGTATGACATTCTAAAACTCCAAATTCCTAGGATGAGGAACATGCAGCTTCAAAGAATAATCTCAACCAAAGATTATGGGTTGGCTTTTTATAGAAACATGTAATTTTCCTAAAAGCTGCTGTGTTAGGAATTATATAGAGTAATAAGTATGGGTCTTTGATAATATGTTGTTCTATTTTTGGCTTTAATTTGGAGGGTAATTCCATAAAGTGCCCTCTTTGTGTGAATGCACATATTACATTCAAATGCATCATCGGGGAGTTATCTTTTTTCATATTTATTTTTAAATATGTCCACTATTTACTAAAGTATATAGTAAAATGGAAAGACTATCCTATATAAATTTGACAATGACATTTCTTCCATTCTTATTACTGAAATCTGCTAGATGTTAGGATTAGGTGGCTGCAGAAGCTGCAAGGATGGATTACCCCAGACATTCAGCATCTTGCTTTTAATCGTTAAATAGATGCTACCGCAGGCAGTCGGTTTGTTGTTTCTTGGTTCTCCTAGAAGGCTAGTGATTTCTGTGTATGCTCTATAGGCTGGTTCATAATTTTTACTCTGCTTTTTGATAAGTTGTCGTTCCAGCTGGTTCTTTGAGAAGGTCATGCACACATTGTATTGGTGTCAAGCAGAAAGTACAGGCTCATCATAAGAGCCCTGTGGCTTTTAATGAGATTTGCCATCAGACAGGTATTTGAATATTGTTCAGTGGCCTTGTGTCTCATAATTATATTTTGCTTCAAACTTGGATTAAAGGAAAGTTGAAAAAAATGATCTTGGCAAAGCGATGATATTTACTTGTGTATAAACTTTTTCAGAAAGAATGAAAAATGTTCTATGTCCAGTCTACTGTAACTTTTCTCTTTTCTGTTTCTTTTTCTGTTGGTCTCAAATGGTCAAGAAACAAAGGGGTGGGAAGATGCTCAAACGCTGGGATGCTCCTGATGAAGAGGAATTACTCAAGCATCTTAGTCATGAGGTATTGGAGAAGTCAGAATAACCATCATTCTTCTCTCTCTCTTAATCTGTAACAACAATTTGGTATGCTTGAGAAAAGTAGCACATTTTAAAAAGGAGGAAGTGATCCATATCCTGTAATGAAAGTACATAGTGGATCCTCAGTAAAAGAGTTCTCACCTTTATCTCCAGCTAATTCTCCTACTGATACCCAAAGAACCAAGGATTTTTCTCTTCTTTAGATAAGATTATTGCTACTATAATGAAAACAGCAACCACTGCTACTAATAATAGCTGTTGTGGTGCTTAATTTTATGTGTCAAGTTGACATGGCCAAGGGATTCCCAGGTAGCTGATTAAATATAATTTCTAGGTGTATTTGTGAGGGTGTCTCTGGAAGAGATTAAAGTTGAACTGATGAACTGAGTAAAGTACGTGAAGTAAAGTATGTGGGTTGGTATTATCCAATCCACTGAGGGCCTGGATAGAACAAAAAGTCAAAGAAAGGTTTTAATTCTCTCTCTGACTTACTGCTTGAGCTGAAAAATTGGTCTTTTGCCCTTGGTGCTCCTGGTTCTCAGGCCTTCGAACTAGACCACCATCTTTCCTGGGTCATATGCATATATCCTATTGGGTCTGTCTTCCTGAAGAACCCTGACGAATACAGTGACCATTTATTAAAGAAATACTCTCTTAGGATCTGTATTACATTCATTGCATCATCAATAATCCTACTACAATTCACATAGGCAGGTCTCCCTATATTGTAGGTGAGGAAACAGGTTCAGAAGCTTATACTTATACAGCAAGTAAATGGTGGGTTCAGGATCTATAACTGTCAGTGTAGCTCAAAAAAAACAAAGTTTACCATCATTAAGTCAATTAGTATGTAAGAGGTATATATCAGCATGAGGAATTTCAGATTGTAAATCATATACAGTGATCCACATGCATGAAGCACTATATCTGAATCTCTCTCGACTGAGCTCTTCTGTCCCTCCACAGGCCATCCTGTCCATCCAGCTTGGGGATTACCAGTCATGGATTCATGTGACCACCTCAGTCCCACATTCTTGCTCTATATTTTTCTCATTCCATTTTAGTTCCATTTTCCCCCAAATTTCTCTTTATAATTAAGATCTTCGCTTTACCATTTCCTTTCCAACAGCAATAATATACTATTTAAATATACTAGAAAAATGGTGCATTTCAAAAAGAGAAAATAGAAAACATAAAAGCACAGTTAAAGGAAAATGGCAATTAATTCTGAGAATTGGGATTTAAGATTTGGATCGGGATAGAGGCCTGTGAGAGATCTGATTGAAGTACTCAGAGAGCAAACCAGGAAGGACTTTGGAGGTCATGATAAGGAGATTGAATTTTATCCAGGGCACAGTCCCTGGGTGATTTTATTTTATTTATTTTTTTCTTTTGCAATTTTTATTAATTTATTTTTGTTACTGATGCTTCTCCTTTTTCCCCCCAGACACCCTCCTCCCGATCCCGCCCCCAGCATTGTTGTCTATGTCCATTGGTTACGCATACATGCATATAAGTTCTTTGGTTTATCTCATCCCTCCCCCTTACCCGCTCCTCTGAGGTTTGTCAGTCTGATTTTACATACTAATTCATAAAGGAATAAAATAAGGGCTGAACTAAGGCAGTGACCATGGACTTGAACAAGCAAACACATATTGCCCTGTTGTTGGAGCTTACCAGGAACGTTCAGCACTTTAGAAGTTGGCATCCCCCAAACTACATTATACAGCACTAAGTTCTGTCTACTGCAGGGACGGGGCTCAGTAATTGCACTATAACTGGAGTCTGGAGAGTATTTCCTGGGCAGTGCTTCCTCACAGATATGGTTTTCTCTGTACCTCAAACTCCCCAAGAAAGTTAGACTCACATTTCCCTAACAATTTAAGTTACTGACACTAATTTAATACTTCTTTTAAAGAATGAGGACATTTAACCTGAAAGTTATTTGTGTGTGTATACATGCATGTGTGCATGCTGATTTCTATCAGACTTGGTCGTATACTTGATCTTTCTTGAAAGCAGAGTGGTAAGTTTGACTTGGGGAAAAGCTAAGCTATCTTCTTGGCTAATTGATGCTGGAATAGCTTTTAGTATCCTGTCAAATATGCAGGAAGGAGCATCAATTAACAATATACATTTATTAAGGACCTATTGTGTATCCACATTTTGCTCAGTTCTGTGAAATGTAAAACAGAATATAATGTCTTTATTTTCAAGTTGCTAAAATGTAATTGGGGAGAGGAAAAAAGCCCCCAAATAATAATATTTGGAGACAATGCCATTGTTTTAAACTTGGTCGTATAGGCTATGAAAGCCATGGGAGTTCAGAGAACAGGTCAAGGCAGAATGTGCTTGAGTAGTGGTGGGAATATATTTAGAAGGAGAATCTGGCTGAGTAAAAAGAAGTTAGTATCCTGGATATTGAGGGTGGAGGGGGCTGGGGTTGAGGTGGGGATGATCAAGAACCTTTAACCTTCATCAAGAAATTTAGGTTTTATTAGATAAGTTGTGAATAGAATAATATATTAATGAGGCCGTTTTGGGGGGGTGAGGGAATGGACTACTGTTACAGTGGTATATGGATTGGCAGCTATGCCTCACTGGATTTTCTGACATTAGTGAAACCTCTGTCCTTGCCTGTTTCTACTACAGAAACTGAGGCGAGATAATGGCTTGCATGGAGGTAATTTATTTTGAGAAGTCACCCCAGGAATCAGGACAGGAGGAGAGGGGGACTGGGATGAGGGAAACTGGGAGAGAGGATAAGCCAATGAAGGGTTCAATAAGAAGCAGGCCCTGTGAAGGCAGCTGGGGCTGATCAGGCTGGAACCTTCTGAGGAGCTATCTCACAAAATGACCACCCAAAGGATGGAAAAAAGGAACATTTATTCACAACTGCTCCATGGGGTATTAACTCCCTTATTTTTTCTATTACATTTGCATGAGTGCTGGCTGCTAAGTCAGGGAAGCCCAGGAGCAAACCTGAGAAAGTCTGGGTGGAGCTGAGAGTAGGTGCCGTCATGACACCCTTTGCCAAAGGTGGTGTACTGACAGGACTGGAGTTCGAGGTGGGCTGAGAAGACCTGGCCCTGAGAAGGGCAAGAGGTGTCAGATACACATGTCATTTCAGCCTGATAGGAGCAAAGCCTGTAAGAATTTAAATTGTTACAAAATAAATGCAGATTTATTACTGGCAAAAATATCATTTTAATAATGGGCTAACAAAGTGTTGCCTAGAAATCATTTGAGCATATCTTTTAATGAATAGTTAGAAATGGTTTGTTATTAATGTCATTATGGTGCTTGGTATAGAGTAAATGTTCAGTAGCAGGCATGAAAGAATTGAATGTGTCTATTCATATAAACAGGTGTTTCAAAATGCATTGAAAATTATATTCCTCAGTACAATTAGAGTAGCAACGATGTCACGAAATGGAGGAGAGGGCTATTTATTTATTTATTTATTTATTTATTTATTTTTAAACTTATCTTTATTGTTGAATATATTACAGATGTTCCCCCTTTTTCCCCTATTGATCCCCTCCTCCCCACTCCCACCCCCCTCTGCCTTTCCCCACACTGTTGTCTGTGTTCATTGGTTATGCTTATATGCATATAAGTTCTTTGGTTTATTTCTTCCCACCCCCCCATCCCCTTCCCTTTGAAGTTTGTCAGTCTAACAACCAATTTGTACTTCTTAATCCTTTCACCTTTTTCACCCATTCTTCCAACCCCCCTCCCATCTGGCAACCAACAAAATGTTCTCTGTATCTATGAGAATGTTTCAGTTCCGCTTGTTCATTTTGTTTGTAGATTCAATTGTCCATAGATATGTATTTATTGCCATTTTGTTTGTTCATATTTTTTATCTTTTCCTTCAAGAAGACCCTTCAACATTTCATATAATAATGGTTTGGTGGTGATGAACTCCTTTAGCTTTTCCTTGTCTGGGAAACCCTTTACATGGCCATCTATTCTAAATGACAGCTTTGCAGGATAGAGTGATCTTGGTTGTAGGTTCTTGCTTTTCATCACTCTGAATATTTCTTGCCACTCTCTTCTGGCCTGCAAAGTTTCTTTTGAAAAATCAGCTGACAGTCTTATGGGAACTCCCTTGTAGATAACTAAGTTCTTGTCTCTTGCTGGTTTAAGATTCTCTCTTTGTCTTGAACCTTTTGCATTTTGATTATGATGTGTCTTGGTGTGGGCCTCTTGGGGTTCATCTTGTTTGGGACTCTCTGTGCTTCCTGGACTTGTATGTCTGTTTCCTTCAACAAGTTAGGAAAGTTTTCTGTCATTATTGCTTCAAATAGGTTTTCAATTTCTTGTTCTCTCTCTTCTCCTTCTGGCCCCCCCAAGATGCAAATGTTGGTATACTTGAAGTTGTCCCAGAGGCTCCTTACACTATCCTCATGTTTTTGGATTCTTTTTTCTTTTTGCTGTTCTGATTGGGTGTTTTTTGCTTCCTTATATTCCAAATCAATGGTTTGCTTCTTGGCTTTACCTACTCCACTATTGAATCTGTGTACATTATTCTTTATTTCAGTTAGTGCCTCCTTCATTTCTGACTGGTCCTTTTTTTATGCTCTTGAGGTCTTCACTAAGTTCATTGAAGTTCTTACTAAGTTCACTGAGCAACCTTATAAGCAGTGTTTTGAACTCTGAATCTGTTAGGTTGCTTATCTCCATTTCACTTAGTTCTTTTCCTGGAGTTTTGTTCTGTTCTTTCATTTGGGACCTGTTTCTTTGTCTCCTCATTTTGGCTGCCTCCCTGTGTTTGTTTCTATGTATTAGGTAAAGTTGCTATGTCTCCTGGGCTTCATAGGGTGGCCTATTGTAGTAGGTGTCCTGTAGGTCCAGTGGCACAGCCTCCCTGATCTCCCAGCTGGGTCCTTGAGGTGCACCCCTTGTGTGGACTTTATACCCTTCTGTTGTAATTGAGTTTTGATTGCTGTTGGCACATCATTGAGAGGGTTTTACTCAGGCTGATCAGCTGCAAGGACTGGCTGTGCCCACTATCCACTGACCTCTGACTACCTTGGATGATCAGCTGTGCAGGGGCCCATCACACAGAGCAAGACTTACTTCAGCAGGGCTCTGGTACCCACTGAGTCCATTCCTGGAGTGTGTCACTTGTGGAGGTGGTTGGGTGGTGGTGCTTTGCAGTGTTCTGAAGCTGTCCACTGGGTGCTGGCTCTGGGGCAAGGTCAGCCACTGCCTGTGTTCTACCTGGGGCCACCAGGCATAAGCTACAAAGCAATCTGTAGATGGCTACTTCTTGTGCTGTGTTTGGAAGTGCCTAGGAAAAGCCAAGTTATGAACCAAGGCTGGCTACTTCTAGTGCCAGGCCTGGGGCCACTTAATGAGAAGTATGGGGTTCACTGAGACCAGATGCTGCTTGTTTGAAGAATTTAGAAAAATCTGAAGCAGGACCTGAGACAGGCCATTCCTTTGGTAAAGCAACTGACAATAGCTTGGGTGGGCCTGAAAGTTGAGTAGGGCAGGGCCTCAGGGAATCACCAAGGTGGGGCAAATAATGTAAGCCAGGTTGCTGGAATCCCAGATATGGTGGCTGTCTGCCTGCCCTGGGGGGGAAGGGCTCACCAAAGGAAAAAAGGCCTTTGACAGGCACGTCTGTCCAGGAGAAAGCTGCCTCTCCAGCCCTCACTCCAATGCCAAACAACTCAGTTCTTCCCCGTATATCTCTGGTACCTTTCGAGCTGCCTCCTCCATGCTGGAGCCTGGATGGTGTGAGTCCGAGTAAGTCCGTCTGTGGGCCCTTTAAGAGGAGCTGCCTGGGACTCCAGAAGCCTCAGCCTCCCTCAGCCTCAGCCTCCCTCAGCCTCAGTTCCTGCTGGTTTTACAGCCAGAAGTGATGGGAACTTCTCTTCCTGGCACTGGAACGCCTGGTGTGGGACGGGGATCCCTCAGTCCTCAGGGAAGACCTTCACAGCCAAGGTGTCCTCCTGATTTTTATCTGCCACATGTGGGTGTGGGACCAGCCCTTCCACACCTCTGCCCCTCCTACCGGTCTCGGTGTGGCTGCTTCTTTAATTTTATAGTTGTAGGACTTCCATTTCAGGCAGTTCTGAATGATGGTTGTGTTGTAGTTTAGTTGTAATTTTGATGTGGTTGTGGGAGGACGGGATACTGCATTTACCTATGTCGCCATTTTGACCGGAAGTCGAGGGCTTCTTATCAAAAGAAAAAAAATTATTTTGCAAACGTTTACAGATAACACCAGGGAAAAATATAGCTTATCTTTAAACCAAATCATTTCAAAAGTTATTTCCAATTATAATTGCTTAGTATTTAATTTTTTAAAAATATTGTTTTCTTTATGGATTTCAGAGAGAAAAGAAGGGAGAGGGAGAGAGAGACAGAAACATCGATGAGAGAGAACATCGATTAGCTGCCTCCTGCATGCCCCCCACTGGGGATTTGGCCCACAATCTGGGCATGTGCCCTGACCGGGAATCGAACCGGCAATCTCTTGGTACATGGGTCGATGCTCAACCAGTGAGCCACACTGGCAGGGCATATAGTATTTAAAGGAATGCACTTTTTTTTTTTCTCTTTTAAAATTAAACCCCTTAACTGTCTCTATCTAAAATGTTCTATAATCTATGAACATAGGAGTACATGTATTCTTTTTGATTGGTGTCTCAGGATTCTTAGGATATATTCCCAGAAGTAGGATCACTGGGTCAAACAGCAGTTCCATTTTTAATTTTTTAAGGAAACTCCATACTGTTTTCCACAGTTACTGCACCAGTCTGCATTCCCATCAACAGTGTACTAAGGTGTCTTTTCCCTATATTCTTACCAATACTTGTTGTTTGTTGATTTATTGATGGTGCCATTCTGGCAGGTGTGAGGTGATATCTCATTTTAGTTGTAATTTACTTCTCTCTGATCGTTGGAGACATTGAGCATTTTTTCATATGTCTCTTGGCCATTTGTAGGTCCTCTTTGGAGAAGTGTGTATTCAGGTCCAATGCCCATTTTTAATTGGATTTTTATTTTATTTTGTTGAGTTGTATAAGTTCTTTATATATTTTGGCAATCAACCCTATATCAGATGTATCATTGACAAGTATGTTCTCCCATACAGTGGGTTCCCTTTTCATTTTGAGAATGGTTTATTTTGCTATGCAGAATCTGTTCAGTTTTATGTAGTCCCATTTGTTTATTTTTTTCCTCTGTTTCTCTTGCACTAGGAGATGTATTGGCAAAAATGCTGCTACATGTGATGTCTGATATATTACTGCTTATGTTTTCTTCTAGGATTTTTATGGTTTTGTGACTTACATTTCCAATAGCTAAGATCTGGAAACAGCCCAAGTGCCCATGAGTAGGTGAGTGGATAAAAAAGCTGTAGCAGCCCTGGCAGGTTTGGCTCAGCGGTTAGAGCGTCGGCCTGCGGTCCGGAGAGACCTGGGTTCGGTTCCTGCTAAGGGCATGCACCTCAGTTGCAGTTTGTCCCCTGCCCTGGATGGGTTGTGCGGGATGAGCCACTCGATGTGTCCCTTTCACGTCGATGTTTCTATCTCTCTCTCTCTCCCTCTCTCTCCCTCCCATTCTATCTGAACTAAAAATGGAAAAATGTCCTCGGGTGAAGATGATAAAAAAAAAAAAAAAGCTGTAGGACATTTACACAGTGGAGTTCTATGCAGCTGTTAAAAAGAAGGATCTCTAGCCCTGGCTGGTTTGGCTTAGTGGTTAGAGCCGCAGCCCATGAACCAAAGAGTTGTTAGTTTGATTCTGTTCAAGGGCACATACTTCGGTTGTGGTTTGGTCCCTGGCCCTGGTCGGGGTCATGTGGGAGGCAACCAATCAATGTGTCTCTCTCATGTCAATCTCTCTCTCTCTCTCTCTCTCTCTCCCTTCTTCCCTCCCTCCCAATCTGTCTGAAGATAAATGGAAAAATATCCTTGGGTGAGGATGAAAAAAAAGAAGGATTTCTTACCTTTTGAAACAGCGTTCATGGACCTGGACATTATTATGCTAAGTGAAATAAGCCAATCAGAGAAAGACAAATATCACATGATCTCACTTATATGTGGAATCTAATGAAAAAATAAAATAACAAACAAAATATGTCCAGAGACATGGAAGCGTGGAACAGACTGACAGATTTCAGAGGGAAGGCACGTGGAGGATGGAGGGAGGGCAGAGAAAGAGATTAACCAGACAATTTATATGCACATATACATAGCCCATGGACACAGACAATAGTGTGGTCTAGGCCCGGGGTGGGACGGGAGCCTGGTGGAGGGGGGCATAAAGGAAAAAATGAGGGACATCTATAATACTCTCAACAACAAAAGTAAATTAAAAATAATAAAATAAAATGTTTTATAACCTATAGTGACCAGGAATGGCCTCGTGCAAATCTAGGTGGAAAAAAAAAAGTCACTGAAGGGATATATAAAAATTTAATTAAAAAATTATTTTGTAAATTTTCTAATCTGCTAATAATGTTTCCATATCACATACACAATTTAAAGCATTATTTACACATATTTTATGAGGTATTTTCAAGATGTAGAATTGTACATCTTTGTTTTTTCCGAATGCTTTTTGTGCAATGAATGCATCGAAAGCAAAAATTTACTAAATACTTGCTGTTTTCACTCAGCACTGTTTGGAGTAAGTGTCTGCTCCTATCCATGCTCATATCTTTCCTTTCCTGAAGGAGATCATTCACTTACTAAAAAGTTTCCGGACGCCAAATTTTAATTTCAAAACACAGGTATTTGACCGACAATGCTCCCGTCATGCTCTGGAAACCACGCTCTGGCGTGTTCCCTGCAGATCTTCTCCTGAGGCTTGTGAGCTGCAGAGGCAAGCATGGATTGGGCATAGAAGAAGCTCTGGGCCCTTGCTCCTGGACCTCAATAGATTATGAAAAACCCATTCTATTAAATTCTCTGTCTGAGATGGAGCTTTAAATCTGAGTTGTCACTTCAGAGATATGTTTGTTGGTTTAAATACTACAGCATTGTGTGGGCTTACAAGCTCCCAGGATTTCGAAAGCCCATAAATATAGATGTAGGAGAGTCTTCTTCCATGGTGGTTAATTTTAATTTCAAGTCATCTTAATCCTCATAACAATGAATGATTTGATTTTAATGGACTAATTTATGACAGATAAGATATCACCAGGAAACCAACTGAAAAATGATTCTTTTTTGTTTCAGACTGTATTTCGTCAGGATTTCGAACAAGTTAGGAAAATGGAGTTAGAGCTGGCCAACGATTGTTTATGTAGCATCGTAGAACTTAGTCATCCCATCTGACATATCTATCTTGAATTTTATATCCCAATGCTTAATGAAATTATATCTTTCTCAGTGTAATCTTATATCTTGATATCAGAAGTCTCATGTTTAAGAAAATTACTGCTTAAAATATTAGAGGTCAGCATCCAATTGTGAAGTGTGACAGTAAATCACATTTAAATGTAGACCCTCTACTTTCATACCTGCTTATAAAAATTTGAATGTTGAAAAGTCAAGCAATAAATATATATTAAAGAGAAGAGTTTTAAAATACTAAAAATTTTTGTCACCTCCTTTTTTAGATAAAATCTTCTCCATTTAAGGAGATGGCTTCATCACCTACTTATTTGCTCAAATTATTTGTATGGGTAACCATCTTTAATGCTTCATTTCCGTTCCATTAGTGGACACTTTGTCCTGTCTAAAATGTCCACAGGGACATTTGGTCCATGCCAAATGGTCCTTGAAATTTAATACTATTCAAAATGTCCATGTGCCAAAAAGGTCCTTTAAGTTGGTTCTATCCAAAACATCCATGTTTATAAAATGTTCCTGGATTCAAATAGCCCATAAAATTTATTTCCACTTTAGGTTTACAGGATTAATATATAAAAAATGCTATAACATTTTGTTGGTTCAACAATTGTTGTGACTGTGTTGCCGATAATACCAATAATAACCCTGCTTGCTTCGGTACCGAGCTGGTCATGGCACCTGGGGTTAGGTAGACGTGGGCTCCATGTCTTCGAGGACGTTTTGGACAGGCACACATGTCCTGTGAGTTTTCCTTCACCACCACTCCAGCAAGTCTAGTAGGTCTTTTTCCAAAACATATCTGTCCATCTGTCTATCTTCAGGGCTACCACTCTATTCCATATATATGTCATCTCTCAGGTTGAAAAAGAGGCTTTCCATTTCAAGTGTGTTGAGAATTGTTATTCTTGAAAGGTGTTGAATTATCTTCAATGCTTTTTCTGTGTCCACGGAAGTGATCATATGGTTTTATTCTTTATTTTATTAATATGATGAATTATATTGATTGATTTTTCAACATTAAATTCCCAGGATAAACTTCCACATAATTTTAATGTATATTTATTATATTTTATTTGCTAATATATGTATTCTTTTTTTTTTTTTCAATCCTCACCCAAGGATATTTTTCCATTTATCATCAGATAGAGTGGGAGGGAGGAAGAGAGAGGGAGCAAGTGAGAGAAACATCGATGTGAGGGAGACATATCTACTGGTTGCCTCCCTCATGACCAGACCAGGGCCAGGGATGAACCGCAACTGAAGTACGTGCCCTTGACAGGAGTCAAACCCTCAACTCATTGGTCCGTGGTGCGACGCTCTACCACTGAGCCAAACCGGACAGGGCTAATATATGTATTCTTAACAAACTTTTATGTCTATGTTTATGAGGAATATGACTCTGTGATTCTCTTTTCCTATGATATCTTGATGTGTTTTTGAAATCAGTGTAATATTGGCTTTATAAAATGAGTTGGGAATTGCCTTTGTCTCTCTATTCTGAAAGTTTATATTAGAATTATACCTTCCTTAAATGTTTAAAAAAATCTTCAGGGATGTCATTTGAGCCTGGAGAATTTTCTCTTTATTTTTGTTGGGGGTGAGGAGTGGGGATTAATTATATATTCAATTTCTTTAATTTATATAGGGCAGTATAAGTTTTCTACTTTTTCTTGAATAAGTTCTAATAATTTGTGTCTCTCAACAAATGTATCCATTCCATACAGGTTGTCATATTTATAGCTGTAATATTTTTAAATAATATATTCCCTTGTTATTCTTTTAAAGTCTGAAGGCTCTGTAATGATGTCACCTCTTTGACTGATTTATTAGTAATTGGCTTTATCACACTCCTGCTCACCTCTTTCCTCCTCTCCCCTCCCATTCTCCTCCTCCTTCTTCTTCTTTCTCTCTCCCTCTCTTTCAATAAACATTTATTAATTTAATTGATTTCCCCTAAAATATTTTAATTTCATTGATTTTATCTATTGGTTTTTATTTTCTATTTCATTGATTTCTGCACTTATATTTATATCCTGACTTCTGCATATTTGGGGCTTAATTTCATTTTTTTTTCTAGTTTTTTAGGGTAGAAGTATAGATCATTCATTTCAGACTTCTCATTTTTTCCAATATAGATTTTAGTGTTATGCATTTTCCTCTAAGCCAGTGGTTCTCAACCTTCCTAATGCTGCAACCCTTTAATACAGTTCCTCATGTTGTGGTGACCACAACCGTAAAATGATTTTCGTTGCTACTTCATAACTGTAATTTTGCTACTGTTATGTCTCAGGCGACCCCTGTGAAAGGGTCGTTCAACCACCAAAGGGGTCGCGACCCACAGGTTGAGAACCACTCTAAGCATTGCTTTAGTTATAAATTACAAATTGTGATACATTATATTTTTATCATTGATCTTGTAATTTGTTAACCCAATATTTATATAGAAATATATTGTTTAATTTCCAAACATCTGGGACTTTTCTGGCAATCTTATTGTTACTGGGTTTTAAATTAATTACATAGGAGATAAAGAACGTACTCTGTATGATTACAAACTTTTAAAATTTATTAAGGCTTTTTTATCTCTCAAATAAGGTTTATCTTTATAAATGTACCATTGTATTTCAAAGGGTTGTGTAGTGTTTCATAAATACCAATTAAGTCGAGGTTTTTGATAGTGCTGCTCAGATTTTCCATGTCTATTGATTTTGCCTAGTTATTTAATAAATTCATTAGAGAAAGTATGTTAAAATCTTCATATGAATTGTGTAATCATACAATTTTCTCAACAATTCTCTAACTTCTGCCACTTTTTTTTTTAACTTCTGTTTTAGGTGCTTGCACATTTATGATTGTTATCTTTTCTTGATGATTTGGCACTTTATTATTTTTGTGTACAGTTTTGGTTTTTATTGATTACTTCTTGCTGTTGCTGGAATTACAGAGTGGAATTGGAAGAAACATTAAAGATTATGCAACACAGCACTCTTGCTTCATAAATAATTAAATAACAACTCTACTAAAGTTTTATTAGTTACAAATTAAAAACTGTAATTTGTACAAATGATATTCCCATATCATTATTTTTCTTAATTGTTTTTATTTTTCAATTACAGTTGACATACAATATTATATTAGTTTCAGGTGTAAAACCCAATGATTCGACATCATATAACTTACTAAGTGATCACCTCAGTAAATCTTATACCCATCTGACACCATACATAATTTTAGAATATTGTTAACTATATTCCCTAGGCTGTATTTTGTATTCCCATGACTATTCTGTAACTGCCAATTTATACTTCTTTTTTTCTCTTGTTAATCCTCACCTGGGGATATGTTTATTGATTTTTTTAGAAAGGAAGGGAGAGAGAGAGAAAGAAACACCAATGTGAGAGAGAAACATTGATTGTCTGCCTTCTGTATGCACCAGACTGGGGATTGAACCTGCAATTTAGGTATGTGCCCTGATTGGAAATTGAACCTGCAACCATTTTTGATGTATGGAATGTCACTCCAACCAGTTGAGCCACTGGTGTCTGGGAAGCTCTTTATATGTCTTCCTATGCTCAATGATAGCTTTGCTCGGTAGAGTAATCTTGGTTTTAGGTCCTCGCTTTTCATCACTTCGGATATTTCATGCCAAAATTCTGTTGAGAAATCAACTGACAGTCTTATGGGCTCTCCCTTGTAGGTAACTAACTGCTTTTCTCTTTCTACTGTTAAGATTCTTTGTCTTTAAGCTTTAGCATTTTAATCTTGGTGTGAGCCTCTTTGGGTTCATCTTGCTTAAGATTGTTTTTCATTTCCTGGACTGGTATGTCTATTTCCTTCACCAGGTTAGAAACATTTTCTGTCATTATTTTTTTTCCTGTGCTTGGCAGAATGTCTTAATATAGTAGGTGTCCTGTAGGGTCCAGTGTCACAGCCTTCTCATTCACCCTAGCTGAGCATTCCAGGTGCATTGTCATCCTCCATGTGGGTGATATATACTCTCCTATTGTAGTTGAACCTTGATTGCTGTTAGCATGTCATTGAGAGGGGTTTACCTCCAAGCTAAATGGCTATAAGAACTGGTTGCAACAACCTGAGATGATCAGTTGTGCAGGGGCACACCCCATGAAGCAGGACTTATTCTAACAGGGCTCTGATACCTGCTGCATCAGCACCTTGAGTGTGTCACTTGTTAAGGTGATTGATGGTGCTTTGACATGGTCTGAAGCTGTCCACTGTGTGTGCTGGCTCTGAGACTTCCTGGGAGGTGTAGGTCAAGGTCAGTCACCACTTGTGTTCTGCCCAGAACCACCCAGCATGAGCTACAAAGCAATCTGCAGATGGCTGCTACTTGTGCTGGGCTTGGAAGTGCCCAGGACAGGCCAAGTTGTAAACCAAGGCCAGCTGCCACTAGTACTAGGCCTGGGGCTACTTACTGAGAGGTACAGGACACACTGAGGCCAGATGCTGCTTGTTTGAGAGATTTTAGAAAAGTCTGAAGCATGAGACAAGACAGACAATTTGCATGGAAAAGCCACTGGAAACAGTTTGGGTGAGCCCACAAGTTGGGTCATGCATCTCTCAGGTGACAAAGGAGAGAATGCATGAGCATGAGTTTTAATACATGTGCCTTTGTCACCACTGTGTAAAACAGTGTGGGCTGAATTTAGTTCAAGATGAAAAACCAGGTAGACTTACAGGTATGCTGTCTTTTTTTTCCTCACGCTCTTATGCACTTCCGAGATAATCTGTTTATGTTTTCTCTCCAGTATTTTCAAAGAGTTGGTTTTTGCATTATGTTCAAGATTTATGGTAGTTTTCTTCAGTGAATTAATCCAGTAGAGTCTTAGATTATCCAAGTTATAAAAAGAAGAAGCTCTTTTTTGCTGATGAATCATCATAGTTTTTGAATCTGTCTCAAAGTCTCCCTTATACATAATATTTTGTATCTTGCTAAATAAGTATTTTTGAGACAAGGACAATGTCATGCTTATCCAATAGTGGTGGCATACAGTAAATGTTCAATATTTATGCTGGATTTAGCTTAAATTAAAACTGACTTAAATATGTGTACTAGTGAAATGATCTACCAATCAGAGGAGAGACAAAGACATTTTCAAAAGTGCTAATTGAGGCATTAAACTTATGCCATACTAATTCAATAGCATAAAGCTATGTAGAAGTCTCATAAGTAAAATATTCCTTCAGATGACTGACCAATTTGTAAATTTGGGATCCCTTAGTGGATGGCCTTTTTATTTAACCTGATTTCATCTTGTTAAAAATTATATTGATAGAGAATGAATCATATAATTGTTTTCAGGAGTTCAAGAGCCTTTATGGAGGAGAGTAAACATGAAAATATAAAGGTATCACAGGAGACTAAAGGGAGAAAGACAATGTATACAAGGGCAACACTGATTTGGAAAGCAAATTATCCTATTACTTCAGCAATACACAACATTTATATTATTCTTGATGTGTGGAAAACGCGAGCTCAGAATCTGACATAATTCAGAAAAACTGTAGCTGCCTGCATCAAGTCTATCAATATATTGTGGCAGAGTTTAGATTTTTCTGTACTCCATGTTTTAAGACTTCATTTTGAATAGTTATACATTCTGAGACATTTGAAAACATTTTATTGCTTTTGTTATTGTGACATGAAGATGTGTGTTCTGGCTTCTCATTTTCTCTTCACTGATTAACTTTGTAAAAAAAGGCATGTATCTTGGATGTATTAGAAAGTGTATTGATCTACCAGCAAAATGGCCCATATCTGTGTTGTGATCAAAGGTAATGTTTATTCATTCATTTTAAAGGTGGAAGGATTTTGCAAAGTCAATCTGGGGTTAGTTTTTATTTACAAAATAATTGAGGGGAAGAGTTAGGATTTAAAAAAAAGGAAAGAAAATGAGTGTAAAAACCTCTTTGGCCCACAAATAATAGTAGATACAAGGCTAAAATTATCCAGGCATTGAATGCTGGTGAGTTTAAAAGTGCTTTTTGAGTAAGTATAGAAAAACTAAAGTATGACCATATCCTTTAAAATTTGGAGAAGGTTAAGAGGTTAATACCGGAAGGTTTGCTCTCAACACAAGGCCCAGAAATAATGGACCATTCTTGCCTTATATAAAATGTTATAAACCATTTTATGAAAGTGTCACATGGGGCAACTCTGAACTGAGCTCAGCTTGTATCAACTTATGCCCATAATAACTATTTCCCTTCCTATAATACCTATATAATTAGTTGAATAATTTGTGCATTCATTTTGAGTTTCTTTGTGGAAATAATGCATGAAGAAGATAACATAATGTTTGTATTCTCTATTTATGAGCTTTCTCATAGATATAAAGTCCTATAAATTATTTTACTTGGTGAAAAATATAACTAAAAAAGTTAATAAATTATTTACTTAATAACAGCCAAAAGCCTTTAAAATGCTGTACATGTTTCTCTGTCATTGTTAGTTCAGTTCAAACATACATCATCATAAATTGGGCCTCAATTCTATTAGTGAACCTTCAAAATTCATGAGAGACTAAAATGTCAGCTCTAAAGAGTGTTCCTGTCTCTGTTCTTTGTTTTTTTTTCTTCAAATTTCTTGCATGTTTTATGATACCATTTAACTGATCTCTTGAATGGACTTTTTTTCATATATGTTTTGAAAAAAATATATTTATAAATTAAGCTCCATATCACTGTTTAAATAAATTGACCTACCTGCCTTGGCTGGTCATTCAGTGGTTAGAGAGTCAGCTTTTGGACCTAAGAGTCATGGGTTCAATTCCTGGTCAAGGTGGTGTAGGAGGCAACCAATCCATATGTGTCTCACATCAATGTTTCTCTCTCTCGTTCCCTCCCTCCCTCTCTCCCACTCCATCTGAAAAGAGAAAAAATCAATGGAAATTATCCTCAGGTGAGGATTAAAAAAAAAAATTGACCAACTTTAATATATTTTTTGTTTGTTTTGCTGGTTTTTAATAAGGACTTCATATATGATTTTTCAATTTTAAAATAAATTAAACTATTTGATAATTAGAGGAAGGGTACTCCTCTCTTTAGAATCTTCAGAATAACTCATACCTTTTTGTACTTTTTATGATTTCAAAAAGAGCGATGTTATATTTTGATATTTTATGAAGAGATTTTTTCTTGTGAATACTAAACACTGCTGGCATTTAATTATTCAATTTTAAATTTATTTATTTTTCTTTATTGATATTGGAGAGAGAGGAAGGGAGAGGGAGAGAGAGATAGAAACATTGATGAGAGAGAACATTGATTGGCCACCTCCTGCATGGACCCCACTGGCGATCAGGCCCACAACCTTGGCATGTGCTCTGACTGGGAATCGAATCGGCGACCTCTTGGTGCATGGGTCAATGCTCAACCACTGAGCCACACCTCTGGGCCAATTTTAAATTTAAAATGGTTTTCCAATTTAAGTTACAAAGCATGATCTTTTCCTACTCATCATTTTCCTTTGAAGAAAATAATCACAATTAAATTTACATTTTAGAAGTTTAATTATACCAAATCAAAGGAGAATAAAATATTAAAGACAGAAATATAAATATATTTCTTCTAAAATATAAATATAAATATTTGAACTTGGGAAAAATAATCTAAAATGTATGTCTTAAGTTGGTTACACAATAATTTTGTGATTCCTTAGTGAAATTTTAGAAATGTATTTTATCAGTTTGATTTGATAATGTAACGCACTTTAAAATTCTGAAATTAGATCCTTGTGGCTCAATTTATTTCATGTTTGATTTATTCCTGCCATACAAATAAAAGTTAAGATTAATTAATCAGACAAAAGATATTTCTTGACCTTGCTCAGTGTTTAAAAACCAACCATGAACCTCTGCTGCAGTCTAAGGCTTTTAAAAAGAGTGAAAAATAAATTTTATTTAATCCTTATTTAGTCTAAAATAGTATAAAGTTTGAGCAAGAATAGATAATTACACCTTAACACATATTCCAGCAACCTAAGCAAATGTTAATTTTAAGATTTTAACTGAGCATTCTAAATATCCACTTAGTGATTGTATAGACAGATGGCTAATATAGATAAAAAAAAGACTCAAGTTACTTTAACTACTAAATTTAGAATTTCATAAATGAATACAAGAATATTGTGCTTTTGAATATAATGGAGACGATCATGAAAGATCCAGTTCTTTCTGACACAACAGAAAGTCAAAGGAGAAACCAAATAATCATACTTTGAAAATTTCACTGAAGATCTTTAAACACAAATAAATCTAAAATATCTAAACCCCAGAAAGACAGTTCTTTCTAGATGAAGAAGCAACATAGGGTGCTTTCATGTATGGCTCCAATTGCTGATATTGGGGACAGGGCAACCAGGGAAGTGATCTTGCAGAAGAAGGACTACCTCTGCTTAGAGAAAGAGAAACTGCCTAAACTTCTGATGAACCTGTGTGCTGAATGTTGAATTTCGGTCTAGAATATTAAAAAGTACCAAGATAATCTGTCTCTTGTCATATGGGCCTTTCTCAAACAGTTTTCCCAAATGGCGGCTTGCTTCATCAAAGTGTATGAGACAAGTCAATAAAGAGAATCAACTATCAAGATGGAAGTCACCCTCTTTTGTAACCCAGTCATGGACATGCTCTCGAATTACCTTCATGAATTCTGCTGGTTACAAGCAAGTTACTAAGTGTAGCTCACACTCAAGAGAAGGTCATTATGTAGACAAGAATGCTAGAAATGAGACATAATTGGAGACTACCTTAGAAGTTTGCCTACCAGAGACCTTTATTGCCTTTTTAGACACACTGCTCAGAATTAAATTAAAACAAACAAACAAACAAATAAAAACATGGAAAAATCATGAAAATGTCAATGGAAATAGATTGATAAATAACTGAGCTGTTGAAATTACCAGCCAAGAAATTGAAAATAACTGCCATAAATATGTTAAATAAACCAAGAATCACATAATATGTAAATTGATTGGACATTTCAGGAGGTATTTAAAATATATTTCTAATAAATCAAATCTAATTAAAGATCTAAAAATGCACCATCTGAAATTTAAAAAGTACATTAAATAAAATTAAAAGCAAATCGAACACAGTAGTTAAAAAATAAATGCACTTAAAGACAGGAAATAGCATTCATTTAAACTGAAACACAGATGGAAAAAAATGATTGAAACAAGTGAAATCTTCACTGATTTAGTGATGGAACAATTTTAAGAGTTTAAACATATTTGTGATTTGAGTTTTAAAATAAAACAATGGAGCAAAACATAGTTTGAAGATTATTAGCTAAAATTTTCCCAAACTTGACCAAAAATCTCAACCGACTTTTTAATGAAGTTCAGAGACCTTCAGCAGAATAAATGCAAGAAAATCCACATCTAAGCACATCATAATAAAAATTCTGAGAATATGAGAGGAATAACTTTAAAAGAGCTGAGACAGGGGAGCTTAATTTATGTTACCTAGAGGAAAGGAATGATAAAAATGCCAAGAGATTATTATTTAATTATTCCTTAACATATTAAGTTGCAGATATGCTGGTAACTAAAATAAAAAAAGCAGCTCAACCCCTGTCATCCTGTCATATATAAAATCCCATGTTGTAACGAGGGAGTCTTGTATAAACATATACAATGATTCTCAGTGTGTCACTAATCAGGTCAATTGAAATGGCACGTGCTTCTTGTTTATGGATCTTTTTCACGATCCCTGCTCATGGAGGAGCACGTAAATGTAAACCTAAATCTTTACTAAATGTGATAGTAAGGATTTGGAGCGTCAAAGCCACCAGTGTTAACTTCCTGGATTATCTGAATGGGAATCTCTTCAGACATTGTCTCCTACTCTTCTTGCCTACTCTCTTGTGCTCTGTTCTAGTATTCCTAGTTTTCACACTGGTCTTAAAATTGGATTTGTGTCTCTACCTCTTTCTTTAGAATGGCTCCCCGGTTGGATGGTACATCCCTTTTATCTATGCTGTGTTGGGTTACTCTGATGGCCCATTCCACACCCTCTAGCCAGTCCTTGGTTCCTACATATCCAAAGGGGGAGAATAGTTCTTGATATTGTTCTCAGTGTGTGGTTATTCTGAATAAATGAGAAATCTTGTACTAGTGAGTAATTTTGAACTTGACATAAAAGTAAGATCTGGTCATTTTTCCTGAGCTCAGTGGAAATCAAGCAAGAAGCTTAAGTATATATTCTATCCACTCCACTTCCTCTGGATGATTTTAGTTGGTTTATGTATGTATGTATGTATGTATGTATTTATTTATTTATTTATTTATTTGGAGAGGGCATAATATTACATACTTAGATGTAATCTTTCAACAACTTAATTTATCGAATATTTGTTTTTTCATTTTCTGTGTATCAGGCTCTGTCTTAAGCACTGAGGATTAAATGGAGACACGACAGACATACATCCCTGGTTCAGTGGGTGTTGGAAGTTGGATGAGTCTATATTCTCCACACTTTTCATGTTTCCAAGTAGAGGAAAATTATCAATCTTGGATTTTCTGTACTCCTTCATCAATCCTCCTCAGAGGAGGTGAAGTGGTTTATCTGATGGGGAGTTTAGGTTGGGGTACAGGCATGGCTTCACCCTCGTGGAACCAGTCAGTTTGGAATATTTCAACTTGCACAAAATAAGTGCTCAGATCTGTTCTCTGTTGTGTGGTAACAAAGATATTTTCCATGCAGGCAGAAGCCAATGATTGTCCATCTGTGACAACTAATAAATGAGTACTATATAGTATATCAGCTCAGTGGTAAATTATTATCATGACCATTTGCTCATATACCTCAGCCATATTTTTTATTTCAATATTTTTTCTTTTGATAAGTCAGTAATAAAACTGACATTTTATAATGTCCATCTGTTTAATTCCTGTGTCTATATATCTTTCTTGGGCAAGGAAGGATTTATTTATTGGACCCTATAATCTTAATAGTGAGAATAGTCAAGCACATTCAGTATAATCAATGCTAAGATAAATGTACTAGAGAGTAGAATAATAGCCAGAAAAGGGCACCTTGTCCAGACTGATAGAACTGTGGTAGTCACAAAAGATTTTGTTTAAGTGTACATGTAGAAATCTCTGTTATCTTTAAATAGTGCCATGTGAAAGCCAGTGGATTCTGGGATATGTTGGCACTTAATTGATTATGCAATCAGGCCACTGGAAATAATTTTCAAGTTTGGACCAGTAAGTTTTTTTTTAAATATGGGGATACAGAAGTGAAAAATAATTTATTTTTTATGAATATTTTTAATCCTCACCTGAGCATATGTTTTTGTAAATTGATTTTAGAGATAGAGGAAAGGAGAGAGAGAAGCAAAGAGAAATATTAATGTGAGAAAGAAACATCGATTAGTTATCTCTTGGACTCAACCCAACTGGGGAATGAACCCACAATCTAAGCATGTGTCCTGACCAGGAATTGAACCCACAAACTTTTGGTGTATAGGATGATGCTCCAAGCAACTAAGCCACCTGTCTAGAGCAAAAGAAAAATTTTTAAATCCAAAACCTCATGAAACCTACATTCTGGAGTAGAAGATTAAGATTTTTGGTTGGTTTGAAGAACCATCACCCTCCTTTAAATTTTATTGAATAAGTAAGCTTAATCAGGACCTTTGTACTTGCTATTTTCTTCTTCCTGGAACAATACACCTTCAGATATTCATACCTTGAGCTCTCATGGATTTTAGTTCTTTCCTGACCCTCCCAGTGTGATGTTACACAACTAGATTTTTCCAAGAGCACTTCTACACTTCTCTGCTTTATATTCCTTAGAGTCATTATTATCACCTGACATACAATATTCTGTCTACTCAAGATAGCCCAAAGCTTCCCTTTCTCCCGCAATAAATTCCAAGCCCTCACATAGGCTTTCAAAGCCCTATGATCTGCACCCATTTCCATTTCCGTCTGACCTCATCTCTTTTTCTCACTTCTCCAGCATGATTTTACTCTAAGATCAAAAGTGATTTGAGCAGAAGAGTTTCATGTCATGACTTAGGTTTAAAAGAACCTCTGTCCACCATATTGAGGACAGACTGGGAGAGGGTGGGTGGTGTGGTGGTTCAAGTTGAAGCAGGGAGACCAGTTAGAAAGCTCCTGAGTTAATCCAGGTGAGAGATGACGATGGTTTGGAACTGGGTGTTGAAAACCAGGGCCCAGGAAGTGAAGAAAAATTAACTATTTGCTGAGAGATTGGATTTGAGTTTTGAAAAGAAAATGAAAGCTTGTCTGGATGGCTGGCTCTCATGGTCTTATCTGAGCAACTGGGATAAAGGCATCACATTTAATAGATGGAGATAACTGCAGGAGAAACAGGAAACCAGGAATGCAGTTTGTGACATGTTGCACTTAAGATGCCCATTTCATATCTAAGCAAAAGTGCGAAAGATTCAGTTGGCTATATAAGACTGATGTTTGAGGGGAAATCTAGGCTAAAAGTCTCAATTTGAGAGTCTTTAGCTTACAAATGGTAATTAAAGTTACTAGACAGAATAAGATCATCTACATGTGACGGTAGATAAAGAAAAGATAAAAGGACTGACCCCTGGGGCATTTTGACATTTTGTGGTCAGAAGGCTGAGGAGAGGACAGGACAAGATGAATGCAAGGGAGCATCCTGGGAGGTGGAGAGCAGTGTGACATGTGGTGTCCTGGAAGCCAAGACCGAAGACTTTCAATAAATAGGGAGTGATTAACTGTGTTAAATGCTGCTGATAGGTCAAGTAAGATGCTTTAGCCAGAATATATTGCCTTGGTCACTGGAAATATGTTTCAGCAAATGTCAGGGCGATAAATTAAACACTTGCTATCTTTTTGCCACGTAAAATGTCAGAGAGAAGAGGTTAGGTAAATTGCCAGTGGGCACAAAATACATTAGTCAAAGTTTCATCTCAAAAAAATATGCAAACATACACACATGCATACATGCATATACTTTCTTTTTATGTCATGATTACTATAGGTTGATACCTAGAACTCTTATTGCTCCACAGTACCATTTAAGATGATGAGGAAGGGGGATGAGTGGCACAAACATACTTTGTATTTTATCTGCACAAAACTTTCATTAGGCAATTTTCCAGTTACATTGTACTCATCATTGCATCACATCTCACCACACTGAGTCTTACTGTAGAATCACATGATGTTGTACCATATGGTACATTTTTTATTATTCTCAGAATCTGTTATGTGAGAATTCCTAAATAAAAATCTCAACAGATAGATGAAAAATTATGCTGGATTTTTAAATCAGTTTAGACCACTGATAACTTCCTATAACACATTTGCACATATTCTGATTCTATTAATGAAAATGACTCTGTTGTTCTATTAACATACAATTATGTTTGCTCACCTACTAATTTTTAACCGATTTTCATAAGTATCACAACCATTTTTTTTTTTATTTACTGCCAATACAGTCATATTTATCATTATTTTGCTTCATAAAACAAAATAAGATTGCACTTGTTTGAAGTCTGTCCTAAAGAAATCTAAAATCACACACAGGTGTAATTTGTCTAAACATTTGTATATTCATTGAATTTTGGGAAATGAAATAGAATAATCTGTTATTTTTTTTTACTTTTTGCCCATTGAGTATGATGTTGGCTGTAGGTTTGTAATATATAACTTTTATTATGTTGAGGCATGATCTTTCTATTCCCACTTCGCTGAGTTTTTATCATAAGTAGTTGCTGGATTTTATCGAATTATTTTTCTACATATATGGATATGATCATGTGATTTTTATCCTTTATTTTGTTTATGTGATACATCACATAACCAGTGAGGTAAAAGACCTGTATTAGGAAAACTATAGGACACTGAAGAAAGAAATAGAGAAACAGACAAACAAATGGAAGCATATACCATGTTTATGGATTGGAAGAATTAACATCATTAAAATGTCCATACTACCCAAAGAAATTGATAGATTCAACACAATTCCTATTCAAATACCAATGGCATATTTCACAGATCTAGAACAAATATTCCAAAAACTTATATGGAACCAAAAAATAGTGCAAATAGCTTCAGCAATCTTGAGAAAGAAGAAGAAACTTGGAGGTATCACAGTACATGATATCAAACTACACTACAAGGTTATTATAATCAAAACAGCCTGGTAGTGGCATAAGAACAGGCATATAGATCAATGGAACAAAACAGAGAGCCTAGAAATGAGTCCACACCTTTATGTTCAATTAATATTTGACCAAGGAGGCAAGAACATACAATGGAGTAAAAACAGTCTCTTCAATAAATGGTTTTGAGAAAATTAGACAGTTATGTACAAAAAAAAAAA
Organism: Tadarida brasiliensis; assembly: GCA_030848825.1. Lineage (NCBI taxonomy): Eukaryota > Metazoa > Chordata > Mammalia > Chiroptera > Molossidae > Tadarida > Tadarida brasiliensis. The sequence continues at coordinate 71,876,597 of CM061260.1, forward strand.
AAAAAAAAATGAGTCCAGCCGGTGTGGCTTAGTGGTTGAGCGTTGACACATGCACCAAGAGGTCGCCAGTTCGATTCCCTGTCAGGACACATGCCCAGGTTGTAGGCCAAGATTTAAATGTAAGTCACGAAACCATAAAAATCCTAGAAGAAAATAGGCAGTGAAATTGCAGACATCTTGCGTAGCAATATTTTTGCCAATATATCTCCTGGGGCAAGAGAAATACAGGAAAAATTTAACAAATGGGACTACATCAAACTAAAAAATTTCTGCACAGCAAAAGCAACCATCAACAAAATGAAAAGGGAACCCACATTATGGGAGAACATATTTTCCAATGATACTTTGATAAGGGGTTAAATTCCAAAATATGTAAAGAACTTGCACAAATCAACACCAGGAAGACGAACAATCCAATTAAAAATGAGCAAAGGACCTGAATAGACACCTCTCCAAAGAGGATATATATATATAACCAATAGACATAAGAAAAAATTAAAACTGCAATAAAGTATCACCTCACACCTGCTAGAATGGCTACCATCAATAAATCAACACATAACAAGTGCTGGTGAGGATGTAGAGAAAAGGGAGCCCTTGTGTACTGTTGGTGGGAATGCAGACTGGTGCAGTCACTGTAGAAAACAATATGGAGTTTCCTTAAAACATTAAAAATGGGACTGCCATTTGACCCAGCAATCCCACTTCTGGGAATATATCCTACGAATCTTGAAATACCAATCAAAAAGAATATATGCACCCCTATGTTCGTAGCAGCATTATTTACAATAGCAAAGATCTAGAAATAGACCAAGTGCCCATCAGTAGATGAGTGGATAAAAAAGCTGTGGTACATTTACACAATAGAATACTATGCAGCTGTAAAAAAGAATGATCTCTTACCCTTTGAGACAGCATTCATGGACCTGGACATTATTATGCCAAGTGAAGTAACCAACCAGAGAAAGACAAATATCACACGATCTCACTTATATGTGGAATCTAATGAACAAAATAAACTGACCAAAAAAATAGGTCCAGAAGCATGGATGCATGGAACAGACTGATAGATCTCAGAGGGGAGGGAGTTGGGGGGGACAGAAAGAGGTTAACCAAAAAACATATATGCATATTTGCATAACCCATGGACATAGACAACAATGTGGTGAAGACTGAGGTGGGGGTGAGGCAGGGGTTGGATGGAGGGGGGGCAAAGGGCAAGGGGAAGGGGAGGACATCTTGAATAGTGTTAACAACAACAACAAAAAAGCCATAGACATGAGTTTACAGAAGCTGAGCAGGGCTGTTGAGGATAGGACATTGGGGACATCACTCATTCATGGGGTCTCCATGAGTCGGAGTTGACTCTACCACACATCAAGCATTTTATAATATTTTATATTTCCCAAATATAGAACATACTCTCTCTTTTTTTGGTGAAAATTCTCTCTTTCAAACATGTTTTATAGTAACTTCTCATGCATTCGTTTGTATTCTTTAATTGTTTTATTGTATCTATTGTGTACTGCAGGCTAGTCTTTAAGTTCTGGAATGTCAGGATCATAAAACATATTCAAGCAACAGCAAAGAGAACTAATTTTTCAAATATACAGGAAACTGCATATCTCACAAAAAGTTACATTCCCTCGAGACTGTTTTACATTTATTTCAATGATATTGCTATTTAAAAAAAAAAGTCTTTGCAAGAATTCTTGGAATTACCTGTGGAGCCATTTTGAGTAAAATGAGTAAATAAATCTTTTTATCTTTGAGTTACTTTTTTTTTTTAGATGCACCCCTAAAATAATATTATCCAAGTGAATAACTCATCTGTCTCATTACATGGGACTCTGAAAGACATTTAGGTATTTCTTAAAAACACATATCCTCAAATACCATTCTTTCTAAAAGTTGAACCTGAATCTGCTGAAGCTCCTAGAACTAATTACCAATTTACAGGAAATCATGGGGACAGAGAAAGGTGTTAATGTTGCCATGGGAATGCAATCTTCAACATCCAGCCTGAAAAGTCTCGGGACAAAAATATCTAAACTAGTCAAATGATAATTGGCAAGAAAACAAATAAAAGGTAATAAAACTTATAAATCAAAGAAAATTTTAAAATCTTAGGAAATATGTCAACTATCTTCAAAGCATAGATCTTTTGGACTCCTGATTCAAATAAACAAGGTGTGTATGTGTGTGTGTGTATATATATACAGAGAGAGAGAGAGAGAGAGAGAGAGAGAGAGAGAGAGAGAGAGACATTGTAGGAATTTTGAACACTGTAAATAGTTAATAATATTAGGGACTTTAAGCTATTAAAATGGTTTTGTGGTTATATTTTTATAAAGAGTCCTTATCTTAGTGATTCAAAAATGTAAAAATTATAAATGAAATGGTATGAGACCTGGGATTGAATTAAAAATAATCTGAGGTTGAAGAAATGGGTCAAGAGCATATGAAACAAGATCAGATATGGATTTGTAATTGTTACAGTTGATTGATAAATACATGGTGACTCATTATACTATTCTCTGCTCTTTTGTAGATGTTTGAATTTCCTGTGAAAGTTTAAATAATAAATATATCTCCTCAAATGAATGGAGACTGCCATAATCGAATATAATACGATGCCCACCACCTTAGAAGGCAGTTTCCAAAGGGGATTGTAAAAATATCCTATGTCTCAGAAGCATCATTGGATACGCCACAGCTCTTTCCCTGCTTGGGACCTCTTTCTTTCCCTTTATCCTTTCCATTCCTTCGCAGGGGACTAGTTTGAACTGGATTAAATGTATTTGCAAATAAAGTTGTAGTGCATTTTTAAATTTTGGCAGTCCATTATTACTTCTCCTTTCATATCTTCAGTGCTGGGCACAAGATAGAGACTTCACAAATATAAGGCATGTGCTCACTGCCAGGGAAGCAGCAGCTGTCTGCTCCTGCTGTCCCTCCTGCTGGCACCACCCAAATCCTCCAGGGCTTCGTTCCTGGGAACAGTCTTTCAACTTGACCTCTTGTGCTAAGGCCTCTTCAGCAACACACATTTAGGTCATTGTCTTAGGTAAATTAGCTTTATCACAAGTGCAGATAGAGATTTAGCTGAGTATACACTAAAAGCCAGAAGAATTAAAGTTGTAACGAGTTAATGTATACCCAAATTGGGATTGGGATGATTTAATTCAGACCCCTTTCCTGCTCTTACTTCAGGTCTGTCTGTACACGGGTCTCTTTATGTTCCATGATGTTTGCTCTGAATTGATCTGAATTTATTTTGTTGCCAGAGACATATTGAACCAACTTCTTCCCACTTCCACATCCCCTTGAAGGGTTGAAAATAGCAGCTGTTTTATAGTTTATTCATACATCTTAGATTTGCTCTCTTTGACTTAACTTTTTAGTTGTCCACCTTACAAATTTTTCTTCTCCCTTTTACAGAAAAGTACTGGAGTCCATACCCTGTAGTTGAGCCTAGAGATGCAGAGATGAATGAATTGCATAGTCTCTGCCTTCAAAGGGCTCTGTCTGCAGTACTTCTATGCACTCGCAGATGTTCTGGGAAATTTAACTACTACTTGTCTTTATCCACTTGTCACGTCACTCTCTGCAAGAGTTTTGTCCTCTCCAATAGTAAGATTTCACTCTGCACTCCTGCTTCAGATCATTTATAAGATGTTAGATAAAAATTAGCCCAGATTTTTTCAAAAAGCCCACTCTACTTTTTGCTGCAAGCTAAAGTAATCAATTTTCCCTAGCAGTAATTTGCTTCTTAAAAGCCACTTTTTTTTTTTTCTGATCAAATGACCTTTCCCTTTCCCCAGTCTCCTTGTGACTCAATTTTAAAACAATCTTTAATGTAATTTAGTCCAAATCTTTTCAATAATCCACATTTACACTTTGGCACCCAGACTAGCTTTGTCATCCCACTCTCAACAACCATAGCAAAACATTTTGTTTTCTTTACAATTGTGAATGTAAGTATGCAAATTGTGAGAAGTTGGGAAAAGAGAGGAAAGTTTAAAATAGAAAATTATAGTCACCCATGACCTCAACTGGTTATTTTGTTAATGCAAAAATCCCTGGAAGGACTAAATAAATCAACCCATTGTGATCCTATTAAACTCATATTTGTTTGGTTTCTTTGAGAATGTTTTATTGCCTGGCTGGCATAGCTCAGGGGTTGAGCATAGACCCATGCACCAAGAGGTCACCAGTTCCATTCCCTGTCAGGGCACATGCCCAGGTTGTGGGCCCAATCCCCAGTAGGGGACATGAAGGAGGCAGCCAATCGATGTTCTTTCTCATTGATGTTATCTCTCTCTATCTCTCCCTTCCTCTCTCTCTCAAATCAATAAAGAAAAAAGTTAAAAAAAAAAAAAAGAGAGAGAGAGAGAGAGAATGTTTTTTTATTGGTGATAGCCCCTTCCAGCTTGCCTAGTGTGAAAGTTAGAGGTAAGAGTTGTAGTTGAAACACTAGGGGTTCTTCCGAAGTTCAGCAGAAGAAACTATTCACTCTTAAGGTCTATTGTGAGGGAATTTTACACGTGTGTTCCAGAACTAACTGGACTATGTATTTAAATTACAAAGATGTGTGTGCCATGATTTCTGAACCAGAATTTAGAGATTTGACCTTCCCAACTAGGCAGAGTGGTAAACAACATGCCTTCGGAAGTAAATTGTTTTTGTCTGTAATGAAGATCATCTCTAAATTTTTTTCATCTTTTATTTCTGTTCGCTTTTACTGTTTTTTTCAGAAACTCATTAGTATGACCTCATATTCACCTCTGCGTTGTATGCTCCGTTCCAACATCTCTCTATGCTGATTATCTCCTTTGAAAAAGTCTTTGGAATTGTGAGGGCAAATAGAGCTAATGTCAAACAAGCCCTTTATAACCTTCAGGCAATAACATGATTGATACTTATTAGAGGATGTTGACATGTTAAAAATTATTTTAGAAAATCAGAAAATCTAGTGTTTGTGAACAGAAAAATGCTCATAATAAAATTCCAATTTTGTGTATCTGTTTTTCTCCATATACCATGAAAAAAAGGCAGATCTTTAAAATTCTATTTAAATTAAGAAATGGTCATAAGCACTATTAATGATCACTTCTGCTAGAAAACAATTGTAATTTCATAGTGTATAATGAATTTTACAGTTGAGAGCATTTGAATGTGAAGAGAAGCCAGACTAGGTTACTTTTATGATTCTGATTATTACTATTATCATTTAATTCTTTCTGACCAACATTTATCAGCGGTTCATTGATAGATTTATTTTCCAAAAGATTTACATTTATTAATTCTAAAAAATATATATTTTGCTTTAAACATTTTTTTAGAGAGATTTTTAAGTTGAGGATTCATTTTATATGAATAAATTACAGGAATGACTTTTATGATTTTTGATTGATTAAATATGAATTCCAAATTGGATTTTATATAGAATAAAAACATATGAAGAAACTAAAGTTAAAAAAAAAAATAAAACAAAAGAGACTTTGGACCCCTTAAATAAATGTAAGGCTCTGGCTCAGCTTGGAATTAGATAGGTTCTTTAGAGGACGGAAGAGATTCCAGAAGGTGACAAACAGGCAGATGTGATTGCGATATACAGACAGTGAAAGTAGGAAGGTTTCATAAACTCTAGCCTGCTAGTGACTTTGATGTCTACCATGGGTAGTATATTAATTAATTCTTTGATATAGTCATTTAGTAATCACTTATTGAACCCTGATGTGCCAGACATGGTATTGGCTGCTGGGGAGACAGGGCAAGTCATGAAACTGTCCATAATTTAAAGAGTTCATAATCCAGTGGAAATTACATACAAGTAAACAGGCAATTAATGCAAATAATACAAACTTGAATTCAAAAGAACCAAAAGTGGAAAGATTTTAGTCTCTTACAGAGGCCCACTAAGGGATAAAGATGTAAAGGTATGCAAGGAGAGGGGGAAGCCAGGACAAGTTGAGAAAGAGAAACTGAGGTGAGAGAACTTTCCAGAATAAAAAGATGGCATAGGCCAAGATCTGAAGGGAAAAAAGAGCATGGTGTAGTTGAGAGGCATAGTAGGGGTTTAGGAAGGATTCTAGAACAGTTCATTGAATGGATTATTAGAGATCAATGTGGTTCTTTTACAAAGAACAAATCAAATCTAACAATATAAAATACATTACATAGGATGGTTGAAACAAGATCCATACGTTTTTAGGGTGAAATTATAGATTAAATGTGACAAGATAAATTTTGAAAAAAACTTCCGATTATAAAAGAAATATATATTCATTGTAAAAAAATTAGAGCCATATAAAAAGTTGTATGCCAATTAAACACACACACACGAAGTTAACACATATATTAATTTATTCTAGTAAACTGAAACATTTATAAAGCTTCATATATATAATCATGATTTTTGTGTGTATTTCCATACACACGAATGCACTTTGAAAAATGAGATCATATTATAAAACTGTTTTTATTGTATTATTTCTTAATTATCATATTTCCATGTTAATACATTTATATCTTATTCATCAGGGTGATGGCTACATATGACATGTATGCCTTAATTTAATTAATAATTTCCTCCTGCTAACATTTGGTGACCTGACATTCATTGTTATTATATAGACTCTTTTGATAAACATCTATGTATATTCATCTCTATGTATTTGCCTGCACGTACTTTTAAATTTCTGGAAATGAAAATGCAAAGTCACAGAGTAAACTCCTTTACATTGTGATAAATATTGCCAAACAAACAAGATACAATTTAATAGGTGCACCTACAAGACTGTGAACAAGCAGAGCAAGTTGAGAAGCACTGTTTCTGAAAAATATTAAAGAATTATTGGTGATGTTATTCCACTGAAGTGACGTGGCTGCTTCAGTAGCTGTCTGGGTTTCAAAGCTGGCGTCAGAAACTACCTCAGGAGACATTTGGAGATGTGAAGGGATGTTTTGGTTGTCACAATGACTGGGATTATTGTGGACATTTAATAACTAATAGCAGACAATGCAGAGGACAGTCCAGCACCACAAAATGCCAATAATACCATCTTTGAAAAACACTGAGCAATTACAATAATGGGTGAATTTAATAGAATAGTGTCTAGGTATGTAGGGAATAAGATCAATATATAAACTAAAATGCACCTGCAATATTGTTTTTTAATTTTATGTCTTACCTTTTAAGGTATGGATTGGGTGGGGCAAATAATTTTCTTTTTATGTATCATCTCCTCTTGGTTATTAACAATAGCCTAGAAAGAACGTTGTGGCGAAAGAACTCGAGAACCACTTCTGGGCTTGGAATGGTTACTGATGCCCGTCAGGTTTGTGACGGTGGTGACAGTGCTTACACCAAGTACTTGTCATAACCAACAGTCCAAACTGTACTCTGCAGTCAGAAGGCAAAACAGTCTAATGATTCTATATATATACACTCCATTTTGTCAAAATGCCTCTTAAAGGTTTTTGAACTTTAAGCATTCAATATGGAGCATGATAATTTTTAGGTCTCCTATGGGCTGAATTGCATTCCTCCAAATCCATATGTTGAAGCCCTAACCCCATTATCTTGGAATGTGACTGTATTTGGATACAGAGCCTTTAAAGTGATGATTAAGTTAAAATGAGCCCTAATCCGACTAGTGTTCTTATAAGAAGAGGACATTTGGACACACAAACAGACATCAGGAATGCACACAGAAAAAAAATGTGAAGACACAGTGAAAATGTGGTCATCTGCAAGCCAAGGAGAGAGGTCTCAAGAGAAACTCAACCTGTAGACACTTTAATTGAGGTCTTCCAGCCACCAGAACAATGAGAAAATACATTTCTATTGCTTAAGCCACTCAGTCTATGATATTTTGTTATGGCAGCCTTGGTAAACAAATACAATATTCTTATTAATATTTTATTATGTAAATTTAAATACAAATTTTTATCATGATGAAATTAATAGATAAGACAGTTTGAATGATCATTATACTTGAGACCATCCTTACATATACTGCAGTTAAATAAATTAAACAGCTATCTCATATACTGTGTTTGAGGACCAATCTACCCCAAAATGTGACCTTCTCTTACATTTCCAACCCATTCCTCCACTGTCTTTCTCTTTCTTCTGGCTTGAAATTTCCAATTAAAGTTACCTTTTTGGACAACTGGAAAGAAATAAACAAGACACCTTTAAATTGTATGTCATCAGTATTTTTACTCCTTTACTCTCCTTCCATTGAAACAGCGGTGTGGATGAGTTCATCAGTTTAGCTCATTGTTGCTCTAGAAAATTCACAAACAGCAGATGAGATCCAGGAAGAAGCATGTACAAATTGACAAGTAAATGGAAATAAGAGTGTAGAGATTAAAAAAAAAAAAGCAAAGCAACTGCAGTTCTCATTTACCGAGAAACCATATGAAGTCTTAAGTCTGCAAAGGAGAAGAGAAATTATCATTGAACCCTGGGTCTAGTCTCTCAGAAGGGTGAGACCCAAGACAAGTAAAAGAGCCAAACATTTTTTCTGATGATTTAGAGTAGAATATGTCCTTCATACTGATTTTTCAGACTTCTCCCATGTTATTGTCAAGCAGGAGTTAGTCCTACCATTATGCTTTTGAAGCCTATGTTGTCCTGGAAGTAATATTACACACTGGGGCCAAATTGGGTATTCGTTTCCTGATTAGTGCCATTCTGTGATTCTGCTTGTAGGACAAGCTTCACAGCGCATGCTTTGGGTGCCCAGAGATATTCAGCACTTCACTGCATTGCCATGGGGAGCTCTAAAGACCGAAAGCCACCTCCTTGAAAGTGTGACCCCTGTCTGTGGACAGTAAGGTATTTGTGTTGATACTTCAAGGGACAGATGGAAGTGACAAATGCACAATAAAGCAATTCAGAATTTCCTACTATTTTAACTTGAAAACAAGTGACAATGTATTCTATTTTTAACTCAATAATCTGGCAAACCAAGTGGTCATAGTCTGTTTGATTTTGCAAGTCTTTCTCAAAGATATGGCACATTTTGGGTGCACTGAAAGGTAGAATAAACAAAGAAAACATATTTAAAGTTGCAGATGTTATTTTTAAATTGTTCATAAGTAACAGGAAACTGCAGGATGATATTTAACTACTCTGTAGGTAGCAGGCAATTTGCATTTTTAATATCAGCATAATGAGTTTAAGATGTGCATTGATCCCATTTTATTTTATATGGAATGCAACAAAGCATGTTAATGGGTAACCTAAAAGCATATAAATCAGGGGAAATGTAAAATGTAATCAAATGCAGAGCTGTCCTAGTAATTGTGCTTGTTTGAAACATCCCACCCAAGTTATCCACAATGGCTATGCAATTAATACCAAATGTAATTACAGTGAATGGAGAAATGAAGATTTTTCTATTTCCAATTTTCCATGAGATACAGTGGAGGATTTGTTCTAGAAAGATGCCCCACAGTAAAATCTTATATGATTGATGGTGCCTTAATTAAAAATAAGAAGCTATTTTATAGTCTTGTTAGTCTTCCTGTCTCAGAAATAGCTAATAGACTGTGGCCATGCTGGCCTTTCTTTGTTTTTCAGTTGTTGCTCATTAATTTAATTTTTCAGAGAGTCATAACTCACTTAGATATTCAAGGAATCATTTTATCCCAGCTAGGCATGTGTAATTTACTCATTCATCTCAATTTTGAGAGAAATACATCACATTATTTCAAATTATTTTTATTTTATGATTTTGTTTTTCTCTGTGGTTGCCAATTATTTTAAGAAGGGCAGAATAAGTATATGAGGATTGTGAGGATAAATGCTGTAATACAGCAGAGTCAATGTGAATGATTACAGATTATTTTTTTGTTTATAAATGCTGTCGTTGAGGTCAATTCAATTACTATGAGTCTTCAGGCCATAACTAGGTAGGGACCACTTATTTTAGTAATTCACTGTGTCTTTTTTCACACCCACAACAAAAACAACAGAAAGATGTAAAATGTAAAAATAAGGGAAATTTTAAAACATGCTTGCTCCCTCTAGTAATCAGAGCAATGCAAATTAAAAGTACTTGTATACCATTTCATACACTTTTAATTGGTAACATTTAAAATTCTGATAATATGATAAGGATGTGGGCAAATAACCTTGCTGGTAGGAGAGCAAATTGCTACCAAAACTATGGAAAGCAAAATATCAGAACCTAGTAGAGCCTAAGACTCCCTTTGAATGTACCTTACATCCAGGGTGAAAGATGTTTAGATATCTTCTCTAGAAACATTCTCCCAAATGTGCAGAAGAAGGATCATATTAGTATTTTTAAAATAGATGAAAAATGAAAAGACTACCTAATTGTCTGAGTAGGGGAATGAAAAAGGTATAGTTTTAATTGATAAAGTGGAATGCTCAATAGTAATTAAAATGAATCAATCCGAGATATATGTAGCAAAATATATGTATATCCAAAAAAATGAGGTTGAGCGATAAAAGGATATTTTACAGTGTGAAGATGTGCATGTAAACTAAAATATGTAAATGATGGTAAACTTATATAAAAGCTATGTACTTGAAACTCATACATACTGTCAGAATGAAGAGCGGTTACCTCTGGGAAAGGAGGGAGAAAAAAAATAGCTATATTTGTAATTGCTTTTGTCTTTTATACAAAGAATGATCTGGAAGAAATTTAGCTAAATGTTAACATTTAATAAACCTGAGTGTTTTTTTTTAAATATGTTTTTATTGATTTTTTTTTTTTTTGAGAGAGAGAGGAAGGGAGAGAGAGAGAAACATCAATGTGAGACAGATACATTGATTGACTGCCTCCTGCATGCCCCCACTGGGGATCAAGCCAACAACCCAGATATGTGCCCTGACCGGGAATTGAACCGGGACCTCTCAGTCCATGGGACAATGCTCAGTCCACTGAGCCACACCTGCTGGGCTAAACCTGAGTTTTTGATATATAAAATATTCATATGTTACGTTCTGTGATTTTGTGTATGTTTGAAATCTTTCATGTTCCAAATTTTAAAGTTAAATATGAATTAACATATTGTCTTTCATATTTTATAACTATACCAATATCATTTATAAGTAATTGGAGTTCATAAGCAAAATGCCATTATACATGCTGTCCTACATGTTTTACATGTATTGACATTTAAAAAAAATGTTTTAATTGATTTTTAGAGAAACACTGATTTGTTGTTCCACTTATTTATGTATCCATTAATTGATTGTTGCATGTGCCTTGATGGGGAATTGAACCCATAGTCTTGACATATCGGGATGATGCTCTAACCAACTGAACCACCTGGGCAGGCCTTGTGTTGACTCTTAATCCACAGGTACCTGTTAGGTAAATGCTATTACTATTCACGTTTTACAGTGGAAGAGATGAAAGCATAGCACAGGATCGCAGATCTGGGGCTCCCATTTGTGTTCTAAACCATAACACTGCGGTCTCTCAAATTTGATAGATTCTCAGATGAAATGTGGGACCCATGATGTATGCGAGTTTCCCTCAAACTCTACAGAACTGAGCTCACTTCTTGCTTCCACTTTGTGACTTTGGCTTCACTGGGTTCAACAGATGCCATGATTTCTGACCTGCAGATGCACTGTCTTACTCCCTCTAAGCACGGCCACAGTGGTTCTCGGAAAGTACTGCGCCTAACATAGATCTCTTTACTGTGAATGAAGCTCAGAATTAACCCAGAGTCGACTATTGCTAGCATTAAACTGAAGTTGAAATCATTGGGAATTGCCAGGTACTTCAAAGAAAATGTGCCAGTGAGTTAGGAAATAGCAGATTTGGGTCTCACAACGGAACTGGGATAGTTCCATGTGGAAATCCATGTGAATCCCAAACGGACAAAAATTTTATAAAAATATGCTGGAAAACAAAACTAAATTAATTGAAATATGGAGACACTGTCTGACTCTTGAGAATTCTGTTATCATTTGTTCTTTTTATCCTATAAGTGCCTTTAAATTTTACTCTCTTAATTTTATTCTTCTACTTCTTGCCTTCCTCTGCTCCTTTAACTTATCTCCTGCATCTTCAAGATGGATTTAAAATGGCAAGTTCTAGAAGCCTCAGTCTTTAGTTTTCATCTGGAGTCAAAGCCCTGTGGTGATGTTTGTTATACAACCATTTTAAAATTAAGAAGCCCAGCACTTTCTTTGCACTAGACTTGTAGAAACTACCTCATCTTACAAACGAAGCTGGGGTGTCCCTGCTTAACAGAGTTCATGTGATAAAATAAGAATGTAAGAGAATATCTCATGATCCTGGGGCAGTATATCTAGAATGAGAATCTTTTAAAGTAGCAACAGCTAGATAAATAAGATCTATAAAAGGAGGTGAATAAAGTTAACATTATTATAGAAAAAGATCATTAAGAATAGAGGTAAGTCTGAGATATGCTCTTTGAGATTCAGATTAAAGCAGAGAAGATCTGATTGAATCACATATTTCAAGTGACTTTGAGGAAGGCAATTTGAACATGAAACCCGGGGGATAAATTGGAGTTTCAAACAGAAGAGTGCCTTGCTCCCTCTGAAAGCTGTGGCACCAGGAGGAGAAGTTCATCCTGAGGCTGGAGAAAAAGTCTCAGGCATAGAGATGGGTCTGTTAAACAGGAGGGAAAGAACCAGTAACTTTTTGCAGATAGAATTTATGCCAAACTTGATGAATAATACATGACTGTGTATTTACATCTTACCAAATCTGCATGCAGTTTTCATTCTAGGCTGCCCTAATAAAATTATTATGCATCATGAAATGTATTATAACTTATTGTAAACTCTGAATTATTTTTGAATGCTTGTTTCTGGGTGATAGTCCAAGTAAAATCTCTGAACTGTGTACCTGCTCTCTCATGCCTGTAGTACAGAGATCATCCAAACTGATTACCAGTGTCACCTAGGGATTTCACAAAAATAGGTGAATGGATAAATGTTGATAGAGGGTGGATAGATGGATAGATAGATTCTTCTCCAGAATTATCAAATTGGAAGCTCTAGCTGTATAGTCCTGGAATTAACATATGTAAAAAGTTCTAAGATGATTCTAACACTGACCAAGTTGGTGACTCATTAGACATTGCCATGGAGATTGTGAGGGAAGAATATTTTTAAAATTAACTTTAATGTTTTAAGTACTACAGAATTCCTCCTTTCCCCCCCATTTACACCCTCCTCCCCGCTCCCATTCCCCACTGCCTTCACCACATTTTTGTCTGTGGCCATTGGTTATGCATATATGCATGCAAGTTCTTTGGTTTATCTCTTCCCACTCCCCTACCCACCTTCTCTCTGAGGTTTGTCAGTCTGTTCCCTACTGGGAAGAATATTATGTACAAACAAAAAGGAAAGAGAGAATTGAGATTCCCTAGAGGCTTAGTCTCTGGAGAAATAACCCTTTCTTTGTTGCCAAGTGGTAGCTGCCATGAATTCGGAGAAGATGCTCCAATGGGAATTGCTCTGGTGGAAACTTCTGTTGGAAGTTGCTATAGGGTCCTGGTTCCATCTTTTGGCCATCAGATGAGCTGAAGGGAAGCAAGGGTCTAGAGAGTTAAAGTACTTCATATTCACTAATAGGCTATTACCAATGACCATGTAAGGTGATAAGGACAATGTTTTGGAGTCCACTAAAGGGGTGGGAAGTAGGAATTACAGTACTGGTCCAATAAAAGTGTGGTAAGGGTGTGTCCAAGAATCATTGTAAGGGTGCATCTCTGAGGATAACCAGGAGGTGAACTTAATGATTGTAGTGGAAAAGATCCAGCCCCAAAGCAGTGCTCACATATCTGAAGAAAGGTAACAGCTGTGACTCTACCCTATTCTCTACGGCAGTCCCACATTTCACTCTTTCTTGCTTCTGATGTCACAAATAAAGCATCTTTTTTGATTGGCCTGTGATGTGCTTACCCGAATCTTACTATATCTCAGTTTGCTCTATTTACCTCAAAAAGTATCCTCACAGTATAAATAATACCCCACATGCGACACAACATCTCACTGCATCATCTCTCTTCACCCCTTGTTAAAAATGTAAAGGGTGTAGTTATGCAAAGATGGCCATCTAGATTCTTCAGTCCAACCATTTCTTTTTCTGAACAGTGTATTAACATGCTGGCTAAGATCATGTAGTAAAAAAAGATACATCTTTTCTACAGATCAGAGACACTTCGCTTTAAATTCCTCCCATTGCTTTCTAATGTTATGGCAAGTTACTAAACCTCTCTAAACCTTAAGTATAAATTGAAGATAATTTCTGCTTTATAGGGCTATTGTTAGAGTTAAATGGAATAAGAATATATATTTCATGTAAGCATCACTCAATAAGAATTAAATATCTTTCCTCTTCCTACCTATATTTATAGACATCAGAGTTATATTTGCTTTTCTCTTTGATGAACTCCCCAAATATCCAGCATTTTAGTTTTAGAATCAGTGGTAAATATTGAGGGAGCCATGGGCAACTCGAGGTTCAATATATGGACTTTTAAGTGTCAGTAATTGTAGGCATGTACATTTTGGGGGTAAAATGTTCATGGCTCTCTTTAGATTCTGCAATGATCTTTGACCTCTATACCCAGGTAAAATTGGAATCACTGTTTTGTCTGACTTCTAAATCATATTAATTACCACCCCTAAATTGGAGATCTCTCTATAAGTTTCCAAGATTCTACCTTCCAATTTTTGTGAGCATATCTTCTCAGGACACATTTCACAGAGTAAGTATGAGATCAAATGGGATAATGTATATAAAATATTTTCTTGAACTGTAAAACTCTATGTAAATAAAATATATTGTTAATATTAGCAGCAATATGTACTGTATTCTTGCCTTAATGGCTATGGGATATCTCCTCCTGATCTGTTATGATAAAAATTATCATAATGATTACATTAATCACAATTACATTGCAATCTTATCATAATGCTCACAGCTGAGCAAGTTAATTGAAAACTTGATAAAAACTAATTTGTAGCTATTCATAATTTTTTTCTCTGGTACTACGTCCTATGAGTTTAGAACTACAATATTTTCATGTGTGAACAAATTTTTGATAGCATCAAATTTAACCTCTTTGTTTTTATATGAGGAAACTGGGCCCTGGTTCTCTCTATGGCTATGAAAAAGTGACTTGCCCATAACCATAAAAATAGTTTGTTGAAAGTTAGGATAAGAAAATATCCTTAGGCTGTTTCCTTGAAATTTTTTATTGGTTTAAATAGTAATTTGAATGATCGTTCCAATTTTTCAAGGGAGCAATGTTTAAAATTTCTGTTTAAAGTATTTGCTGTGGTAGATTAAAAAAATTAATATTTTCAAAGAAAAAAATATGTATATCTTCCATGGAGTATCTACCCTGAAAGTATAGTTCAACTGGGATGACCTAGAATTCTGTCTCAATTGTACAATGTGTTTTCCCCAGTAAGCAGCAATGTGTAGCTTAAACGCTGGTATTGTAGTCCAGGTGCCTTATAAAAAGGACCCCATTTAGGCTAGTTTAAATAGAAGGCTATATTGAAGAATAAAGAAGTAAATCTTAGCCCAGGCCAGGGGAGACAACCTTTGAGAACCTGGAGGTCTTCAGGACCAGAACTTTCCTTTGTATGTGTTCGGATCTTCAAGTCAAGAGAAAATGCCATTTCTTTCTGTTTCTCATCATTGTGCATGTGGTCAAACATAAAGGAGCCAGCCCCATCCAGTTAGAGCTGTTAGAGCATTGGCCTGCAGGCCAAAGGGGCAAGGGTTCGATTCCCCATCAAAGGCATGCACCTGGGTTGCAGGTTTGATCCTCAGCCCTGGTCAGGGTCGTGTGGGAGGCAACAAATTGATGTCTCTCTCACATTAATGTTTTGCTCTCTCTTTCTCTCTCTCTCCCTCCCTCCATTCTACTCTATCTAAATAAACAATGGAAAAATATCCTTGGTGAGGATTAACTAAAAAAATAAATAAATAAAGGAGTCAAATATGACCCTAAATGAACTTCCAGTTCAAGTACCCAGTCTGTTGTATTGGGATATCTGTGCCTCTTTATTCATGCTAGCTAGAGAGACATGAGACAGAGTCTGGTCATTGAGCAGCCAGTGGATTGGCCCTAGGCTACAGGACCCAACTTTGGTCTTTTCAGTGACTGAAGATGAACTACTATTTTGTTCTATCAGTCAGCCAATCCCACATTTCAGTAGAATGAATACAGTGTTCAGTTACCAGAGAAGAGAAAATTGCCACTAAGAGAAAATGTAAAATTAACTTAAAGCACCAGAATAAAAGAATGGCTCCGAAATTTTTAGGGTTCAATTGTTTTTTTACAGAATTATGTGTTGAAACATATATTTTGATACACAAACTAGCTATGGGAAAGCCTATTTAAAATAGATATGCTACATCCTGTATAATCTAGGATATATGATTGCCATAATTCCAGTACCAGAAAATATACACAACCTAGCTATGGGAAATAGATATGATATGTCCTGTATAATCTAGGGTATATGATTGCCATAATTACAACACCAAGAAATATAGAAGTTTATGTTTCCTGGGTAAAAGCAATAATCTAGAAAGTTTCTGGGGGGTTCTCATCGTCTGTAAGGAAGTTCAGTACATTTTTCTCTCCACTTTTTTCCCTGGTTTAATATAGAACCAATTGATATGAAACCACACCCATCATTATTTCAGGTTATCTTCTAGTTTTTGTCACTACCCCCCACCTCCTATGTTGCTCTTCAGTTAAGGACATAGTATTTCAATGACTACAAGAAAACTCAGGGAATTTGGAGTTATTCACATGAAATATTTTCTGAAATGTTGCAGATCCTGTGTTTTATCAGATTTATATAATGCCATTTTTATCAATTCAGACAAATTTTTCAGAAATGCCATCAATTAGCACATATTTTCGAGCTATTAACATACACATATTTATATATACAAATTCTAAAATATGATCATGACAACTCTGCAACTATTTAACATAAACTAAACATAGAAAAGCCATAATAATCCAATACGTACTGATAGCCTATTACTATTTTTTTGAAGTAATGGTTATAGTATTCCTTATTTCTATTATAATCTAAAAGCTCCAGATTTTCTTCTTTCCTCTGCAGAATGAAACATAAAAAAGGTAAAAATAATTCTAAAAACGAATTAGCAAAACAGATTTCTTACTGTGTGGTTTATATCTATCTTAATAAGGATAAATAACAATATTTAATTCTGTAGCTGAAATTGATGTCTAAGAAGCTAAGGTAAGGATTTCTTTTTCTTAATGTAATACTAAGGAGGAAGCAATACATTGTTTCAGTTTGGTGGTAGAGGATTTTAAGAGAGCAAAGAGAAAATTATTTTGGTCACAGAATCTAGTATGAATTTCCAGAAAATATTCTTAAGATTACCAAGACAGGACAGGGAGGGGCTACAGATTTGCTTTTATTGATGAAAAAGGGAAAGAGTAGAATTTTAAATATACTATAAAAAAAAAACCACATAAAATTATTTCAAATTAGGTGGTAAATAATACAGAGTCAAAGAAGAATCTTAGATTCCAGGTTGTGAAACAGATGATAAAATATCAATGTCTACTGAAATGTACCATTTCTACAAATAGTTTTTGAGTTTCTATAAGGAGCAATCATTACATCAGGTACTGTGAGGGACACAAGAGGGAAGCAAATGGGGAGGCTTCCATTAATTTGTCAGTAGTCTAAAGGAAGGCACAAGACATTTATATATTTGGAATAAATGACTGAATGTGGAAGGACATAAAAAAAAAACCCACAAAATTCTATGGAAGTTCAGAAAGAATACTTCAAAATGGAAAATCAAAAACTTTCTTTATGAACGAGATAACATTAGACTTGTGTCTTGAAGTTGGAGAGGGTTTGAGCACACAAAAGTAGAACTAGTGTGGGAGAATATTCCAGAAAACACACAGAGACACACATAAACAGACAGACAGACAGACACACCCACCCACCCACCCACACACACACAGTCACATGTATCTATATATTGAAAGGCTAGTCAGTGTATACCATAGTGAAAAATAAACTGAAGTAAGAAGCTATCTTATTTATCATTTTTTAAGGTACCTAATGCAGTCTCAAAAAATGTTGAATGTTGCCAAGATGGGTAGCAAGGCCAAGGGAGATGAAGTAATTTGACCAATCATTATTAAATAAAGAAAGAAAAATAGCATAAAATATGTTTTATGTGCATATATATATTATTTTTTTTTTTTGCAGGGAAATACATTTACATATATTTTAAAAAAGCTAACTGTCACAGATTTTGCTTCTGAGGAGTGACACAAACCATACCACTGGGGGAAAATATCTTCATCCTTTTTATTTCAGCGTGTCATGGGGGACAGAAAAACAACAAAATGAAATGTCTAGTTTCTGCCTATTTTTTTGGGCTACTTAAGTTTAAAATCTAAGTAGATAGATGTATTTTTGTTTAGAAGAGCACATAAATAAATTTTTGGAGATAAAAATAGGCTTAGTAGGAAAAGAGTTTGAAAAATAGGGAAAGAATTTGGAAACATGTTTTGAGCTGGTATTTCATGAATAAAACACTACTGAACAGAGTGGTGACCCCTGAAGGACTTAAAAATAGAGAGGTCTAATATTCAATTTTAATTATGTACATTATTGAACTATAAACTTCTTTCCTGATTCAAACTTTTAACTGTCTCTTATACACGTAATAACAGTGGATGAGTAGAATTGGAGAAATATAAGAAAAAAAGTGTTCCACAGGTGAGTCAGAAAGAAGATAGAAAAGAGATTAACTTTGGTATAAAGAAGAGATTAAAATAGAAAAGTAAAAAGAAGCACCAACTCAGAGACAGATGTAAGTACGAGGAACTAAATTCCTAGAAAGTCACAAAAATCACAAAATTGCAGGTTAGTAAACCCGAGCAATTTCATTTACATTTCAAAGAAGAGTGTGAGCTCAGTTCCACATACTTATCTTATTTAACACTTATGATTACGTGACAACGGTGGAGTTATAATTTTCAGATCTGTTGAGTCTCTATTTAGCGTGCTTTCTATTATTCAAATGGAGGAAGGTGGGTCAAAAGAAACTGGAAATGTTTGGATTTGGGAGACTATGGTGGGTATGTAAGGAGAAGTGTCTCATCCTAATGTTACCTCAGTCCAGCAAATGGAGACACCCAATACTTTACCAAAGAAAGCGAGGTGGGAAGTGGGAGTCATCCATGCTAGTGCAGGCAATGAGTGCATTTCTTTCTTTTTTTTTTTGGTAGAGAATTTAAAAGCAATAATAAAATTGACTGAAAGTCAACCTGCTATTGGTGGTATTTATTATCATGCACCAGGAAATTGAAATCATATTTAACATAAAATTATCTTCCCTGCTGAGGCTAACTCTAACCACTCCCCGCTTTAGTGTACCAGTGAAGATATCCATGTGGGGAAGGCATACAATCCACTTGCCTGTCTGCAAGACTAACCCCAAGTCATGGAATGAAATCTACATAAAGCTGGATGGCTCTGATCAGTCCACTAAAGCATCTTACTCACTTGAGCCAGCTAGCATCACATAGTGGCAAAGTTCTTAATAAATATTTCAGTTGTTCTTTTGAGGTTGACTGTGTCTGTTTGCCTAAACTCCACTCCATTCTTTTTTAGATCCTCATACTCAAATTTCACTACTAAACAAAATTAACCAATTAAAAATAAAATCACATTAGTCTAAAATGTAAGCTCCATGCGAATAGGCATAGCTCATGCTTTGATTTTTCTTCTCTTTTTAAACATTTTGTAAAGTGAAATGCTCAGATCTTTGATGTACAGTGTGATATTCTGAGTGTCTTTCAAGTCTTTTCTCATTGCTTTTTAAATTTTATTTTTACTGTTTACACTATTACAAATGTCCCCATCCTCCCTCCCACTCTCATCCCCCTTCCCATTGCTTTTTTGTTGAGCAACTTTCCTTTTTAATAATAAGTTTTAGGAATTATTTGTATGTTCTAGACACACAGACTTTGTGAGACACCCTTCCAGGTTCCCCTCTCCTCCCACAAGTTGAAACCACTTTAGCAGCCTTAACTCTGTCCTTCAATCATCAAACCAGTGAGACTTTGACTTTCTTTTAAAATTCTAGCTGTTCTAATATTCTCTGCTAACTAAGGAATTTCCTTGGGGTAAAGAGCATATAAACATGGATCTCTTACTTTCTTTCAAGGTTCATATCTTCTCCAGTGTCTGCCCATTTTTGATAACACTCCTGTGCTTTTAAGTAACTTCATTTTTTTTTAAATCCAGATTTTGTAATAGTTGTCAGTAGGAAGTTTAGTTCAACACAGTCATCCTTCATTAACTGGAACGGGACATATGCTGCTTTTTCTTACTGTCCTATTCCCAGATGCTTCAACAGTACTTTTGAAAATAGTTTTGGAATTAAGGAGACATTCACAAAAATTTAAAAAGAAGTACAATTCTTTGAAAAGCAGAGTGGTATGGACTAAATATTGTCTCCTCAAAATTCATATGTTTAAGCCTTAACCCCAATGTGAGTGCATTTGGAGATAGGGTCTTTAAGGAGGCAATTATGGTTAAATTAGCTCAGAAATGTGAGGCCCTGATTCAATAGGATCAGTGTCCTTCAAAGAAAAGACTTTAAAGCGCTCTCTCTCTCTCTCTCTCTCTCTCTCTCTCTCATATCATGAGAGGGCACAGTAAGAAGATGGGCATCTATAAGTCAGGAAGAGAGCTCTCACCAGGAACTGAATTGGCCAGCACCTTGATTTTGGACTTTTCAGTCTCTGAAACTGTGAAAAATATATTTTTATTATATAAGCCATTCAGTTTATGGTATGGCAGCTTGAAAAGACTTCCATCAAGTACACAGACAGAATAAAGCTTAGATTCAACTATTAAACAAGACCAAACCAACTCATGGCACAACACCATGTAATTTAGAGTTCATAATTTAGTGTAATTCTTTACTCCCTGTATTAGTTATCTCTTGCTATATAACAGGTTACCCTCATACTTAGTAGCTTAAAAAAACAAACATGTTCTTTCCCAATTTCTGTGGGTCGAGAATTCATGCAGGCTTAGCTGGGAGCCTCTGGTCCAAGGTTTCTCAGGAGCTCGCTGTCAGTGTGTCAGCTGGATTACAGTCTTATATGCAGCCTCAACTGGGGAGAATCTGCTTTAAAGCTCAGTCACTTCATGATTATTGGCTGAATGTCTGTTCCTGTCAGGAGACTGGACTAAGGGCCTCATTTCTTCTCTGACTGTTGACCAGTTCCTTATCGTGAGGGCCTCTCCATAAATGCCTTTCCTCAGAGAGGATGAGGAGAGAGAGCAAGAGAGTGACTAAGGTGGGTGGAGATCACAGTTTTTTGTAAGTTAACTTTAGAAGTGACATCCCATTGCATCTGCTCCATTATCTTCACTAGAAGTGAGATAAAGAATCATGAAAAATTTGAATTTTAAAAATAAATGGACCTCCTATCTTATTTCAGACACTGCTATACTCTAAGGAATGGAACAATAAAAATGACACAATTCTTGTCTTCCAGGAGCTGGTGGTCTAGTTTAAGAGGTAGGCCTGTATAAATGTGATCAGTGCTGTAAAAGCTGTAAGAGTTGTAGGAACAGGAAGGACTTTATAAGATTTGAGAAATGTTGCGTTCACAAAGGAGGTAAAGCCTGTGTGTGTATTGAAAGATAGAGACCTGCCTGGTAGAGGGGAGAGAAGGCACCTTCCCGCATGTGACTGTGAGGACCTTTCAAAAACTATAGGCATTCTGAATAGCAAAGCTTGGGGTCCACACTGGGAGAAGTGGTGAGGAATGAGGCTGGATGGACGAGCCAGAAGTCATATTGGGAAGGGCATGCTGGGCTATACAAAGGACTTTGGACTCTACACTGAAGTATATGACCAGATATTCACAGAGTAAAGAGTACTTGGTCCCAAGCTCAGCAGGCTCTTTCTTGCCAATAATCAGACCAATAAAAAGAGGAGCACGTAACATTATTGAGTATAATCCCTATGCTTTACTTTACATCCCTGTGACTGTGTATGGTGTCAGTTGGGTACTGGAAATATCGAGGGGAACACCATGTGGAGTATATGATTGTGTAACCACTAAGCTGTACATCTGAAACCAATACAAAATAAAATTGAAAAGAAAAAAAAAAAAAAAGAAGAATATGTTTCCTTTCCAATTACACAACCTGTAAGACTCCCTTGTCAGAATGACTAGGTCATATTCCAGGTGGAAAGCTCTCTGAGAGTTCCTTTAAATCAAATCACACATCTCAATGACAATGTACCACATCTCAATGACATGTAATTTCTCACAAGCATTGCCTTTTGTAAAGGAACTGGAAGAATATAATTCAAGTTCTCCAGAGAAGAATGAAAGAAAATAGTGGTGTTCCTGCATAATGTTAACCATGCTGCAGCCCAACCCTTAGCTCCTTTATTTAGCTTGCTAAATTCAATGAATCTCTAAACACTTTAATTACTTTCCTCATTCCTTTATTCTTCCATGGGGCAAACTCTATGCTATTCACTTGTTAAAGCTTCCTTTGAAACTTATTTCTCACTTTTGCCCAAAGATCCATAGACTTTCTATGTAGAAGTAAAAAGAAGCAATGAGGCGTATAGTCAATGATACTTAAAACTGGATGAGTCAGCCCCAAAGAATGCCTGGGAGGTGTTAGAGGGCTCAGCCATGTACCACAGTCCATAGTATCCTAAAAATCCAAACAGCTCAGATTCTACTGAAGTATAATTTCTGTTTGTCTAACCTTGTTCTTTTTTTTAGTGTCATACTGTCAGAATTTTCAGAACCCAAGGGATTTACCAATATTTACTAAACATAAGCGATTATCAAAGGGCGATGATCACACATTCCTTACAGTGTTATGTAACCTCTGGTACTATAGTGCTCAACTGAGCAATGGAGATTTAAACAATTTGCATGTGTGAAGTCCCCATACACATTAAGCCTTGCTCTAATATTCTTCAGAAAAACCCGGAACCACTGCATAAAAAATATATAAAGTGAGATCTAAGTCATCTATTCACATAATTATAGTCTCTTATCTAAATAATAAAATTTCTTCATGAAATTTTAACATCAAAAAATAAGAATGATGTGATTATCATAAAATACTTATTTTGTTCTATATTATTATATTGTAAAATTTTATCTACAAAAAATACTTCTTTTCTTCTTAAGTTAGATTGATTTATAAGCAGTCCAGCAGGAAGTTCAGATATCAAAAGCCAAAAACACTCATTTTATTACCCACATCTTCTTAGCTGGGATCATGTAGGGCTTTAAAATTATCATTTAATTATGACTGAGGAAAGGCAAGCTTGTGGGAAGATTAAAGGATCTGACATGGCCTTTCAAAGAAGATGATTGCCAGGGAAAATTAGTAAGTATATATTAGGCAAATTTGAGTGATGACAGACAGAAACTGAGTGACACAGAAGGAAATGACAGAACACACAATCAGAGAAGGTCCTTTCTGGTCACTGTGGATTATCTTGTCAGGCGTAGAAATCTTTCTTAAGATAAAACATTAGCATTTGTCATCAGATATAAGTTAATGTTGGAAGTAGGAGAGTTTTAAAGTTATAAACCAAGAAGTAATTAAGAAAATAGAACTGAGTTAGAGCATTTAGGTCAATACGATATATTGCTATTTGGGAAAGCTAACACCCAAAACTCACGTAGCCATATTACAGTAAAGAAATGGAAGTATATATGGAAAAGAAGAACAGCCAACAAAGCCAATTCTCACCATAAGTGCTATAGTAGACAGTTAGTTAGACATGAGCAGAGCAGAAACAATAGGTCAGGTGCAGGAGATTACCGGGCAGAAAGCCTCAGCTGACGAGCAATGGGTTACACTGGGTTGGGACCTCATCTCCATCATGCAGTTCAGACCCTCCCTTGACCTCTCCTTCCCTGGCATGTTGCTAGTCATGTGGTAGAGCCCCTTAGAGGAGAAACGTTGGGGCCAGAGAAAAGCCTCATGCAACTCCCATGCAAGCCCTTGCATGGCAACTTCCTGAAGCATTAAGCATTAAGTCTTTAAGACAATGAGGTTCTGACCTGTATCAAATAATCTTAGGAACAAAACCTCGGGTCTGTTGACCACAGAGACAGAGTTTTGGTCAAACTAGAGATAACATCTTGGCCTCAGTTGTGTTTCAGTTCCAGGCCCAGAAAAGCAGCAAGGATGAGTAGGTGATGCCATGACTGACATCAGGACCATCTGCGATGACTAATGAGCCTCTGCCCTGGTGTTGACCAATCAGTGGAGACCATGACCCTGAAAGGACATATCTGGAAAGCTGGTGAATATTTTATTGAGGTCCTCCCCTGAGACTTCCCTTAAAATCCCGGTCTTTAGGAAACAGATAAACCCCTCAACAGGAAGGACTCAGCACATGTTCTCTCTGCTTTCCCCACCCCTTTCTTTCCCTGTGACTAATCACTCTCTCTCTTTCTCTCTCTCACCAGCATATTCCTCCCCCTTTCTTCCCTCAAGGCACACACTTTTGCTCTCTTTCTCTTAAACTCCAAGGGCTCTCCTCCTCCTTCTTCTTCTTCTTCTTCTTCTTCTTCTTCTTCTTCTTCTTCTTCTTCTTCTTCTTCTTCTTCTTCTTCTTCTTCTTCTTCTTCTTCTTCCCCTTTGTAAGTTGTTTTTCCCACCTCTGTGACTTTCTAAATAAACTTGCACTTTTATTTGAGTTTTGATTCTGAGTTATTTCTTAGCCAAATCAAGGACCAAGGTCTAATATAATGGTACCATTTGCCATTACCTTTCAGACATGCTTATTTTAATATGTTATTGTTGGTCATTTTACTATCAACACTGTTTTTCACATGGACATAAATGAATTTTAGTCTTTATTCCTACCTTATGAGTTTGTGATTACTACTTTAGAAACAGACATAGAATACATATGACTGGCTCAAATGTAATGTTAAATCCAACTTAAACCAAACTTTAGATTATAATATTTTTTGCTCCCAAACAAAATTAAAGAGCAGAAGCAAGGATTAACTGGGCCATTTTTTTTTTCTCCTATTCATTCATTTTAGTATTTCTCAAGAATCTGCTATAGTCAAGCTACTATGCCAACTTTGTGTCCACAGAGAAAGGGAAGAGCAAAGTTGTCTCTACACAGGTATATAGTAAAAGTGTGCTGAAATAGGGCCAAACAAATCCCAAGCAGAGTCTCTTCTTATTCCATGATTGGGTAATTCTTAATGGCACCACTAAAGAAAATAGAAATAAGCGTATTCTCCCAAGGCATTGGTCTTGGGACTTTAGGCGTTTCATTTTCACCTTTCTCTTGTTCGCTGTACTTACTGGACTTTTTTAGCTCTGCACATGCTCAGTGACCCAGTCAGAGTTTTAATCAACAGTGCTGAGAATGCTCCTACTTATTACATGTGCCCTATTCATTTAAACTTCTTTCTTTATGTACTGATTTGGATTTGAATAGTGGTCCTGTTACTGGTTTCCAGGGTTCTTGGGAACTCCTGAGATGGGAATCAAGAGAGTTCACCACAAAAATAATACTCAGGTGAAAATGTTTATTAAAAAGCTCTTGCACCTGAGGGAAACATCATCTGAAGGGAGAAAAAAGTTGCTTCTGCTCTCCAAACAAAAGAAGCTGAGGCAGAAAAGATGGCATCTAAATGTGACGTCTAAGTATGTAGAGGTGGGAATCCTTGGTGCCTGTGCAGTGGAACTACATGCTTCTTCATGCCTCGCATGTCTCATTAGCATGTCCAATCTACACCCAGGGGTGTGGTTTTTAGCATTTAAATGAGGAAGAGTCACCAAAGGACAGTCTTTCTTGTTAGTGCAAATGTGTGAGTGAAGGGAACAAAATTTTACTCCATAGAAGTAAATCTTATAGATAGCAGTGTCCTTTAGTCCTGCTGCTAATTGGCTATAAGAAGAAGGGAAAGCATTGGGGCAATGAATGGGTTTCTGGCTTCCTGCCTGCTGAATCGAAACTGCAACCTTGAAATATCAGGATGATGTTTTAGCCAACTGAGCTACCTGGCAGGGCCCTACTTCAGATCATGTAAAGGGATCTCTATTAAGCCCTTACTATTCCTCTCCAGGGAATCTCCTTTACATCCAGTCTACCCCACACTGTGTGGATGATTCACTTTTCCAGCAGCTTCTGTATCCACTTCCTTCCCGTTTTCATCGTGCATATTCTATAAAACCTGGCTCACCTCAGCCTCAGCTAACAGCTCTACATAGCTTCTCCTTTCTTCTATATCACTGTCTCTCCTACAGTTCAGCACCTATTTTCATGTTTCTTTTAAACTTGTTTCTCTAGTGAAGTAGTCAGAAGCATGTTTATTTCTCTATATCCCCCATTCTTCCCATTTGGATCTTTTAATATCTGAGCTGACTCACTCTTTTCCTTCTCCTCAGTTCCTAAAAGGCCAAGTCCCTATTCCCTGACCTCTAATTCCTCTAGTTTCTTTCTCTATAAGACTTGAGCATATTTGCGTTTTGACTATATTTGAACTAGCTCTGGGTTTCCCTCAAACAACTTGTTTTCTTTTTTCCACCCCTTTCTCCCTCCCACCCTCCTTTTCTTCCTTTCTTCCTTTCTTCCTTTCTTCCTTTCTTCCTTTCTTCCTTTCTTCCTTTCTTCCTTTCTTCCTTTCTTCCTTTCTTTCTTTCTTTCTTTCTTTCTTTCTTTCTTTCTTTCTTTCTTTCTTTCTTTCTTTCTTTCTTTCTTTCTTTCCTTCCTTCCTTCCTTCCTTCCTTCCTTCCTTCCTTCCTTCCTTCCTTCCTTCCTTCCTTCCTTCCTTCCTTCTCTCTCTCTCTCTCTCTCTCTCTCTCTCTCTCTCTCTCTCTCTCTCTCTCTCTTTCTTTCTTTCTTTCTTTCTTTCTTCTTTCCCTCCTTCTTCCTGGCTGTTGTGTCTCTATAAAGATGAAATAAAGTCTTGATCATTTGATTCTGAAAACCAAGATATCAGCTATGTTTTTTCCACTCTTTCCCAACTTCCTCCATCTTACGATCGCATGTAAAATCTTTTTACAGGTGTTAACAAGAATTTCAGAACATTCAGAATATTTGCTGAGGGTTAGAGGAGATGAGGAGGGAAGTGGAATATTGTACATCTATACTGTTCTTCGTTTCCTACATGTTGTCTCCATCTCATTCACTCTCTTCTCCTTAACCCCTCATCCAGAAACTACTTGTTCAGCTCTGATCCCAACTGGTCAGAGTGATGCCTTTCTTCATCTTAAGCTCAGAATGAGGGCCCAGAGATTTAGCTATTAACTTGCTATTATTAACTAACTTTGGTGGGAAAAATATTCATGAAAAACACTCCAAACAATGGAGATACAAAAATGAAAATTAGGTCTTTTTGGGCCCCAGGCCCCCAGACTTCCTCCCTTTAGGTAAGTATTGAAATGGGGTATCTTTCTAGGTATGTTTCATAGATATATAAATATGGGTGTTTACAGATTGTTTTTGTAAAATACAAACTGCAGCATATTATATTGACTGTTCAGCTCAACAGCATAGGTTTTTATTGTTGTCATAAACTCCATAAACTCACCACAATATTTCTTTTGTTTTTCTCGTGTAGAGGAAAAAGAGGTCCTATGGAAAGTAACCTCACAGGATGATCATAAATTCCTAGCTAGGCAGGTCATGGTGAGCAGTCATGCTCCAGGCCTGTAACTTCTTTAGGAAAAAGTTTATCTTTGCCTTAAGCAAGGCTTGTTTATTGTTTTCCTGCATTTAAGTCAATACACCTTTGAAATGTCTCTTTTCGGAAGCATAACCAACCTCAAGAGAGCATATAATCTTGTTAATTATCCTGTAAACCAATCTCTGCCTTACTTTATTCCATGTTTATGTAGTCTTCCTTATGTTCCTTCCTTAAATCTGAATGCATAAAAAAAGCTGCAAACAGTCATTCTGGGAGCATTTTTCTCAGTCAGCTGAGATCTTGCTTCTAGGCATACTCTCTATTTGGCTCAAATAAATTTTTATAAAAATTCTCTACAGGTTTGGATATTATATTTATACTCACGTTAGTTGAACTGAGTAATCTGCAATAGCAACCATCTTGGAGGAGTTCATCAAATTACAGTATTAAATTTGTTTGGCACCAGGGAACAACATATGTAAAATTATATCACGGTACGATTTTTTTTTTTTAAATCTTTACCCAAGGATATGCTTAGAAAGAGGAAGGGAGAGAGGGAGAGAGAGATAGAGAAAGAGAGATGAATGTGAGAGAGAAACATTGATTGGCTGCCTGCTGTGCACGCCCTGACCTGAGATCAAACCCACAACCCAGGTGTGTGCCATGACCAGGAATCAAACCATCAAACTTTGGTGCACAAGACGATGCTCGACCAACTGAGCCACTCTGGCAGGGCTACCATGATACTACTTTCTAACTCATCAGTCTGAGGCAGACTTTCATAACCTTTTACCCTGAAAGAACACTCAAAATGATGTTCAGGTCTCAAGGAAGTCCTATATAAACATATTATATCTGTATCTCACAGTATATTTGCATGATAAGTAAGCTGTAGATTTAAAAATTCAATAATAAATGCCAGTGTTCTATTGAATCAAAATGGTATTTTAATTTGGTTAAACTTATAACCAACTTATTAGACTTTTTTTCTGTTTGGTTTCCTCTCTCCAGAAAGATGAGAAACATTAATGCAAGTCAATATAGTAGGTGAAAGAAATTTTAATTTTTCTTCTCTTTAACAAAAGTCATACTAGAGACTATAGAAGGAAATTAACTTAATCTTGCAATTCTAGAACAAACTTTATAATGAGGGATTCTTAAGTTTTCATAGAGTGGGTGATAAAAGTAGAGAAAATCATTTAGCATAGTGTTTCTCAAATTCGGCTTTCACAAACATATTCTTGGGAGAGGAGGTTGAAAGATTTTTATGATAATATTTTCAATTTATGTTTTACTTTTGTTCATAATTTAAACAAATTAATACACACCCTTTCAGGAGTACCTAGATGATCATCTTACATAGCAATGTTGTCACATGGGCATAGCATCTGTACATGTATTTCTGATCCCTGCAGCACAAGTGAAGACCCAGTGTGTTTAATTTTTCATATGGTGTTTCTTTTTTGGGGGGATTTTTTTTCTTTTTTTAAATTAATTTGTTTTTGTTACAGAAGTTTCTTCTTTTTTCCCCATTGACACCCTCCTCCCCATCCCTCCCACCCCATCCCCAGCATTGTTGT
Source organism: Tadarida brasiliensis (assembly GCA_030848825.1). NCBI lineage: Eukaryota > Metazoa > Chordata > Mammalia > Chiroptera > Molossidae > Tadarida > Tadarida brasiliensis. The sequence goes on from CM061260.1 coordinate 71,905,921, forward strand.
CCATATCCATCAGTTATGCGTACATGCACATAAGTTTTGTGGTTTATCTCTTCCCTCCCCCCCATCCCCTCTTTTGAGGGTTGTCAGTTTGTACCCTACATTCATGTCTCTGGGTCTACCCTGTTCCTCAGACTGTTATGTTCATTATATTCCACAAATAAGTGAGATCATGTGATATTTGTCTTTCTCTGCTTGGCTTGTTTCGCTTAGGATAATACTCTCCAGGTCGCTGCATGTCGTCTCAAAGGACAAGAGATCTTTCTTTCTTACAGCTGCATAGTATTCCATTGTGTATATGTACCACAGCTTTTTTATCCATTCATCTACTAATGGACCCTTGGGCTGTTTCCAAATCTTAGCTATTGTAAATAGTGCTGCTATGAACATGGGGGTACATGTATTCTTTCTGGTTGGTGTTTCAGGCTTCTTAGGGTATATTCCTAGAAGCGGGATCACTGGGTCAAATGGCAGTTCAATTTTTAACTTTTTGAGGTAACACCATAGTGTTTTCCACAGTGGCTGCACCAGTCTGCACTCCTACCAGCAATGTACTAGAGTCCCATTATCTCCACACCCTCGTCAACACTTGTTGTTTGATGATTCATTGATGGCAGCCATTCTGACAGGTGTGAGGTGATACTTCATAGTTGTTTTAATTTGCATCTCTCTGATGATTAGTGACATTGAGCATTTTGTCATATGTCTCTTAGCCCTTTGTATGTCCTGTTTGGAGAGGTGTCTATTTAGTTCCTCTGCCCATTTTTTAATTGGGTTCTTTGTCTTCCTTTTGTTGACTTGTATGAGCACTCTATACACTTTGGAAATTAACCCCTTATCTGATGCATCATCGGCAATTATGGTCTCCCATATAGTGGGATCCCTTTCCCTTTTGATGGTTGTTTCTTCTGCTGTGCAGAAGCTTTTTAGTTTGATGTAGTTTCATGTGTTCATTTTTTCCTTTGTTTCTCTTGCCTTAGGTGTTGTATCAATGAAAATTCTGCTGCGTATGATGTCTGAAATTTTGTTGCCTGCATTTTCTTCCAGAATTTTTATGGATTCACAAGTCACATTTAAGTCTTTTATCCATTTTGAGTTTATTTTCGTGTATGGTGTAAGTTGGTGGTCTAGCTTCATTTTTTTGCAAGTAGCTGTCCAATTTTCCCAACAGCATTTATTGAAGAGACCGTCTTGACTCCACTGTATGCTCTTGCCAACTTTGTCAAATATTAATTGAGCATATTGTCTTGGGTCAATTTCTGGGTTCTCTATTCTGTTCCATTGATCAATTTGCCTGTTCTTGTGCCAGTACCAGGCTGTTTTGATTACAGTGGCTTTGTAGTATAACCTGAAATCTGGTAATGTGATCCCTCCTACTTTGTTCTTCTTTTTCAAGATTGCTGTATCTATTCGGGGTCTTTTTTGGTTCCATATAAACTTTTGGAGTGTTTGTTCTAGTTCTATGAAATATGTTGTTGGTATTTTGATGGGGATTGCATTGAATCTATAGATTGCTTTGGGTAGTAAGGACATTTTAATGATGTTAATTCTTCCAATCCATGAACAAGGTATATGTTTCCACGTTTTTATATCTTCCTCTATTTCTTTTTTCAATGACCTGTTGTTTTTTTTTCTGTGATGGTAAATGGGATTGTTTATTTAGTTTCTCTTTCTGTGATTTCATCATTGATGTATAAGAATGCCATCGATTTCTTGACATTAATTTTGTATCCTGCTACTTTGCCAAATTCATTTATTAAGTCTATTAGCTTTTTGATGGAGTCTTTAGGGTTTTCTATGTATAATATCATGTCATCTGCGAATAATGACAGTTTCACTTCCTCCTTTCCAATTTGGATCCCTTTTATTTTTTCTTCTTGTCTAACTCCAGTACTATGTTAAATAAGAGTGGTGAAAATGGGCATCCCTGTCTTGTTCCCGTTCTTAAGGGGAATGCTTTTAGTTTTTGTCCATTGAGAATGATGTTGGCTGTAGGTTTTTCATATATAGCCTTTATTATGTTGAGATATGGGCCCTCTATTCCCACATTGCTGAGAGTTTTTATCAGAAATTGGTGCTGGATTTTGTTGAATGCTTTTTCAGCATCTATTGATATGATCATATGGTTTTTATCTTTCATTTTGTTTATGTCGTGTATCACATTTATTGATTTGCAAATATTGTACCATCCTTGCATGCCTGGGATGAAACCCACTTGGTCATGACGAATAATTTTTTTGATGTATTGCTGGATCCTATTTGCTAATATTTTGTTAAGGATTTTGGCATCTTTGTTCTTCAGGGATATTGGCCTGTAGTTTTCTTTCTTCGTAGTGTCTTTATCCGGTTTTGGAATTAGGATTATACTGGCCTCATAAAATGAGTTTGGAAGTGTCCCATCTTCTTGGATTTTTTGGAATAGTTTGAGGAGAATGGGTATTAGATTTTCTTTGAATGTTCGGTAAAACTCCCCCGTGAAGCCATCTGGGCCTGGGCTTTTGTTTGCTGGGAGTTTTTAAATTACATCTTCTATTTCCTTTATTGTTATTGGTCTGTTCAAGTTTTCTATCTCTTCCTGGTTCAGTTTTGGGAGACTTGCGTTTCTAGAAATTTGTCCATTTCTCCTAGGTTGTCCAATTTGTTGGCATATAATTGTTCATAGCATGTTTCAATGATCCTTTGTATTTCTGTGGTGTCAGTTGTTACTTCTCCTCTTTCGTTTCTGATTTTGTTTATTTAGTTTCTCTCTTTTTATTTCTTGGTGAGTCTGGCTAAAGGTCCATCGATCTTGTTTATCTTTCCAAAGAACCAGCTTTTTGTTTCATTGATCTTTTGGATTTTTTTTTTTTTTTTTTTTTTTTTTGGTTTCTATGTTGTTTATTTCTGCTCTGACCTTTACTATTTCCTTCCTCCTACTAGCTCTGGGTTTTTCTTTTTGTTTGCTTTCTAGTTCTTTAAGTTGTAGGGTTAGAAAGTCAATTAGGAATTTTTCTTGTTTCTTGAGGTAGGCCTGTAGTGCTGTGAACTTCCCTCTCAGGACTGCTTTTGCTGTGTCCCATAGATTTTGTGTTGTTGTGTGTTTGTTTTCACTGGTTTCCAGGAAGTTTTTAATTTCTTCCTTGATCTCATTACTAACCCATTCATTGTTTAATAACATGCTATTTAGCCTCCAAGTGTTTGAATGGTTTTGTGTGCTTCTATTGTAATTGAGTTCTAGTTTCATGCCATTGTGATCTGAGAAGATGCTTGATATGATTTCAATTTTCTTGAATTTGTAGAGACTTGCTTTGTGTCCTCACATGTGGTCTATCTTTGAGAATGACCCATGTGCACTTGAGAAGAATGTATATTCTTCAGCTTTGGGGTGAAATGTTCTGTAAATATCAATGAAGTCCAACTGATATAGTTCGTCTTGTAAGGACTCTGTCCTTGTTAATTTTTTGTCTAGAACATCTATCCAGTGGTGTCAGTGGTGTGTTAAAGTCACCCACTATGATCGTGTTGCTATTGATCTCTCCCTTGAAGTCCTCCAGAAGTTTTTAAATATATTTTGGTGCTCCCGTGTTTGGTGCGTATATGTTTACCAGGGTTATATCCTCTTGTTGGATTGATCCTTTTAATATTATGTAGTGACTTTCTCTGTCTCTTATTATGGCCCTTGTTTTGAAGTCTATCTTGTCAGATATGAGTATTGCTACACCAGCTTTTTTTAAATTTCCATTTTCTTGGAAAATTTTTTTCCATCCCTTCACTTTCATCATGTGTGAGTCTTTTGTTGTGAGGTGGGTCTCTTGTAGACAGCATATATATGGGTCGTGTTTTCTTATCCAATAAGCTACCCTATGTCTTTTGATTGGAACATTAAAGCCATTTACACTTAAGGTAATTATTGATAGATAATAGTTATTAGTTGCCATTTTAGTTTTATGCCTGTGTTCCTCTCTCTCTCTCTGTTTCTTCTTCTTCTTACAATAGTCCCTTTAGCATTTCTTGCAGTGCTGGTTTGGTGGTGGTAAATTCCTTTAGCTTTTTTTTTTATTTTTATCTGTGAAGCTCTTTATTTCTCCTTCAATTTGAGTGATAGCCTTGCTGGATAGAGTAGTCTCGGATTCAGGCTCTTGCCTTGCATTACTTTGTACACTTCATGCTACTCCCTTCTGGCCTGCATCATTTCTATTGAGAAATCAGCTAACAGTCTAATGGGAACCCCCTTGTAGGTAACTTTCTGTCTCTCTCTTGCTTCCTTTAAGATTCTTTCTTTGTCTTTAATGTTTGCCATTTTTATTATGATGTGTCTAGCTGTGGGTCTTCTGGGGTTATTCTTGCTTGGGACTCTCTGTGTTTCCTGGACTTGTGTGGCTTTTTCCCTCACCAGTTTAGGGAAGTTTTCTGTCATTATTTCTTCAAACAGGTTCTCTATTCCTTTCTTTGATTCTTCTCCTTCCGGTATCCCTATAATGTGAATGTTGTTATGTTTCGTATTGTCCCACAGCTCCCTTAACCTCTCCTCCTGCTTTTTAAACTTTTTTCCCATTTGCTGCTCTATTTGGGTGTTTTTCTCTACCTTGTCTTCTAAGTCACTGATTCAGTCTTCAGCTTCTTCTAATCTCCTATTGAACCCTTCTAAGGTATTTTTCATAACAGCTATGTTATTCTTTATTTCTTCTTGGTATTTATGCATAGCTTCTACCTCTTTTTTTAAGCTGAAGTAGTTCCCAGTGAGCTCTTCATAATTCTTATTAAGTTGCTTGTAGTTCTCACCAAATTGTTTGAGCACCCTTACAATCATTGCCTTGAATTCTTTATCTGACAAGTTGCTGTCTTCCATTTCCTGTAGTTCCTTTTCTGGTGATTCCTTTTTTTCTTTCCTTTGGGTGTTGTTTCTTTGTCTCCCCATTTTAGCCATTTGGTAGCTCTAGATGTGGTGAGGAATGTTTGGATGTGTAGGCAGCTCACTGTATATCAAATAAGGCTACTGTGCCTCCCAGACTGTTCTGTTGCGTGTTGCCTCTTGCCTGCTGTGTATCCTGGAGAATTGACTACTGGGGGTTGGTATTGGTGTGTCCTGGTAGGTGCTGTGGGCCCCTCTGGAGCTGTGTTCCCAGCTGGTCACTGGTGCCACCTGTAGCTGTATAGCTCAGACACTGTTGGAGCCATGCTCTCTGCTCGTACCTTGGTAACTGTGTTGCACAGGTCTCACTGGAGCCCTGGCTCCCTGTCGATCTTGTGGGCAGCTGGATTGCACTGTCCCTTTGGAGACCAGGCCCCATGCTTATCTTGTGGGCCACTGGGTCATGCAGGCTTCTCTGGTGCCCCAGCACCCTGCAGGTCCCACGAGCGGTTGGATTGCACCAGTCCCTCTCGAGCCCCAGCTTCCCACAGATCTTGTGGGCTGCTGGGTCACACAGGTCTCTGTGGAGCCCCAGGTCCCGCTGCTGGTGGCTGGGGAGAGCTGCTGCTCAGTGGGGCTCAGCTCCTGCTCAGCCTTTGCTGTAATTTTTGGGGATGGTTCTCTGCTGCTGGTCTGTGCTTCTGTTGCCTGGGGATGGATGTCTGCTCCCCAGCCTCTGTTGCTGGGGGTATATCTTGACTCTGATCAGGCTGCTACTGTGGAGGATGGTGCTGGGCTCTGGCCATTTGCGGCTTCTGCAACAGGCACCTTGACAGCTCCACTACTGTGCACTGGTCTGTATTGACACAGGTTGTCCACTGGTCCGAGGGTGCCAGGTGCACTGGTGGGCTCAGGTTGCTGGGCCTTAGCCACTCCCACTGCCTCCTCCCAGGGAAGACCCGGGATCTTCCAAAATGGTGGGACCTCCCCGCAGCAGGGAGAAGCTCCCTGAAGAGCCACTTACCGCGGCAGCCGGCTGCTCCCTGTCCACAGCACAGGAACCTGCTGCTCCACGTCTCTGCACTGCACGAGTTTGGTCGTCCACCTTCACGTCCACTCACTCTCTCTCACATACTAGCTCACTCTCTCATGCACTCACCCTCCCTCCGGCCCTGCCCACCGCCATCTTCTCCTTCCATATGGTGTTTCTCAAGTTGGGTCCCCAGACCCTTCACAGAATTGTTGAATATTTCCTATGAGCTCTGTGAGTTGTCACAGTTAAGAACACTGGTTTAGAGCAGTGATTCCCAAAATAGGATGGGTGGGGGGTGACTGGGAAACACATGTAGTTTGAAAAGACACATTCAAAATACCTATTGATTTCATAACATAAATTCTATAAATTCAAACTCAACAAAATAATTTTCAGGCAGTAGCATAAAATTAACTATAGATTCATCCTAGGGGGCCTGGGATAAATTTTTCTGAGAAACATTGGCATAGGGGTAGAGGAGTCCCAGAACATGAAGAATAGTAAGTAAGAACCAGAGAAAGAGAAAGAACTTTTTGGGAGGTCCGTGAAGCAATCCTAAGCTATACTTGTCACGGTCTTTTGGAACTCAAAGGCCAATCCAGAAGAAACCCAAGATGTCCATCAACCTTTTCAGACCTATGTTTTGTGACAAGTGGATCCACTTTTAATACTTCCAAAGAAGTAAAGCTTATTTTTGCCAAGAACCCCCACCTCCATTTATTGTTTAGATATTTCAGAATTTTAAGTAAACACTCGCTGTAGCTGGGTAAGGGTAATCCCCGATGCATGCACCAGGACGTGCTGCCTTCATTTGCAATACCATCCAGCTCTCCAGGGAGAAATCATCCTGGGGCCTAATTTCTGTAGAATTCCAATTTGCTTTAGCCACATCAACAGTTCCCCGTGTTAATGCATATTTATTAGATCAGTGCATCCACCTACATACTCTTTACCAATGAAGACTCGTGATACTCTTCTGGTTCCTGTGAGCTATTGCAAATTATACTGAATTCTGTCTGTGTCACTGGTGGCTGTGATATCAACAAATTCCCAAACCCCTTGTTTGAAGGGGAATTGGCCCTGAAAATTCATTATCTGATGTGATACAATAAGACTCAAGTATCAGCTTAGAAATGTCAAATTATACACAAATTGATTACTTGATCTTACTTATGTATCTACATATCATGAAAGTGCAATATTTGAAAATAAATTTCAAAATGAAATTTTACTTCTTTAATCTTATGTTTTTTTTTTCCATTTTGTTTTGTGTTTTTGCAGCACAAATACTTAATTTATAATGGAAACTGCTATAAGGACACACATTACATTTTCAACTCAAATGGTACAGTTTCTACCCATGCTTTTGATGCTTGATCAACAAGAAAAAGCTTACACAGACATGTAAGAAATTGAAAAATACAGTAAAATGTTTATTACTTTCTTATAATGATTGGATTTTTGTTTGTTTTCTCAGAAATTGTCTAGAAGAGCCCAGCCTGTGTGGCTTAGTGGTTGAGCATTGACCCATGCACCAAGAGGTCGCTGGTTCAATCCCGGTCAGGGCACATGCCCAGGCTGTGGGCCTGATCCCCAGTGGGGAGCATGCAGGAAGCGGTCAATCGAGGTTCTCTCTCATTAATGTTTCTCTCTCTCTCTCTCTCTCTCTCTCCCCACCTCTCTCTAACATCAATAAAAAGAAAAACAAAATATAAAAAAAGAAATTATCTAGAAGAGATAAGCCAATTTTCTCTTCAGTGTATGATCAGATGTAGTTCACAAAGTTCTTTGTCGCTCAAATTCCTGTTCTTAGGATGAGAAGAATATTCAGAGAAAAGTTCCTTCATCCAGTGACACATAAAGACTGTTCAGCAAGTTTCTGTCATACTTTCAAGAGTTTTCAATAGGACTGGGGATTTACTAATCTATTTTCTTACTTTCAGGCCCAAGCAGCAAACAAAACAGTTTATAATTTGTTATGCAACATGATATTTCCACTAGTCATGTCACTTGAAGTCAAAACATTTCCTCCAGGACCTTGCAGAGACAAAGGTTCAGGTGATAAAAAGTATCTGCCAAGTTCTGCAGACCAATGTTGGGCAGCCATGCCTCATCCTCAAACATTTCAGCAAAATCTGGCTAATTTCTTGACAGCACTCCTGAAATTACCCTTTCACCCAGTTGAGATGTCTTCACACAGTTTTCTAAGATATTCTTAAGTGAAATAGCTTTTGTCTACTTAAAACTAATCATTTTTGCAGCATCATCTAGACTTTTGTCATCCTATCTCCAAGAATATTTGATACTAGCACCTTTGCGGTGTGAAAAATAGTAGTGTGTTGTGATCACACTCAGATTTTTTTTTCCCTTAAAAGAGACAAAAACCTGTAACAGAGTACCATCAATACAGACACCAAGACGGTTCTTCCAAGACACATATTGTGTTTCCAAAAATGAAGAAACAAATGCTTTGGCTTTTGTGGGACAGCTTTTTGCAACTAAAAATAATTATAAATTTCACTATCATTTTAAAATTTTACAAATGTTAAAATATGACATTTATTAACAAAATCTGTTGACAACCTATTTAGAGAAGCTATTGGTTTTCAGCTTGTTACACAAAATCTTTCCAACATCATGTAGCATGTCATCAATAAATTGACTTATTCTATAATTTTTTATTAGAATCTTTTCAATTTTCTTCATTGTGGGTCTTATCAGAATTTTGTTAGGGAAGGTCTAAATTCTCCTTTTCCTATTTATACCTCCTCTTCAAAAATCACCAGTTGGATCTTCAGACCATTTGTAAATTAGAAAATATTAATAAAATATAAACTAGAAGGGCATAAAATAACTAAATGGGAAAAATGCAAAAGAATTAAAAGTCATCCAATTACAAACGATGTCTAATCTACACAAGTCATATTGCTGTGTGTTCAACAACAGAAGAGAGGCAAGTGTATCACAACTCCTTCTTACAGTAAGTTTTTTTTTTTCAAATTCCATTACCCTAATACAGCTTTTTCATTCCCATAAGTCAGTTGGTGATGTAACTGGTAGTTGAGGAAGGTAACTTGGGAAGGACAGGTTATGGTCATCGACCTAACATCATCCCCTTCTTACAATGTGGAAAATGCTAATGGTCAACAGTCTTCTATGCTAAAAATGGAGAATAAGCACAGGTCTACTGTTTGCTTCCATATGGGGACAATGATGACATTCATAACAGAACTGCTTGGTCACTGTCCACCACTGTGAGCACAAAAATTAGACAGTTTTCAAAGCTCAAAAACTATTCTTTTCAAAAAAGAATTATCTGTTATAGAAGCCTACCAACATCTCATAGTGCCCTAGAATTCTACAGAAGCTAGTTGAGAAACCTACCATAGGAAACCAGAGTTCTACAAAGCTTTTACACTTTCCCAGTGTTCTATTGCTATGTAATAGACCACTCCAAATTTAGTGGCTTAAAACAACAATTTATTATTATTTCTTACATTTCTCGAATGACTATGTCTGCTGGACAATTCTTACTTGGAATTTCTCATGTGATTGCAGTCAACTGTAGCTGAGGCTGGAGTCATCTCAAGTTTTCTTCATTCACACGTCCAGTATGTGGTCTGCGGTGGCTGGAACATATGGGAGTTGACTGGCACTCTTTCTCTCTATGTGACCTCATGGCTAGTTAGGCTTCCTCACTAAGCAAGTCCTAAGGCCATATAACATTCATCCGGAAGAGAATTGGCTCTAATTATCAATGGGAGGAATAACTGATTCTGTAACTACTTTTTTTAACTCAGGCCACAGATTTGTAGAACTTATTTATGCTTTGAAATGAGAAAGAAACTTAAGCTTGGAGCATTTAAATGACTTGCTACCAAAGTCCTTCAGTAAATTAATGACAAAGAAGTAAAAAGAATGATATATAAATCTCTTAATTCTTTAAGCAGCAGATACTCCACTTGCTGAGTATTTTTAAAGTGAATAATATATCCTGAGTGTTAAAATCTACCAGGATGACATTTTAAAGATTCTTGTTTATGTGCTTTAGGAGCTTTTGTGCAAATGAAATCTTTTTTCAACGTAATGTTTTCTTTTTTCTCATCTCCAAATCTCCAGATATTTCAGCTTCTGATGTTATAAGACACGTTACAGAAAGCTACTGCACATATAATTTTTCTCAGTAGTTATTTTATCTTAGTAATTCTATAGCATGGAATAGCTGTTCGCCCTTATCTTCTGAAAATTGAACTGTAATGTCAAGTAGATATCACAAAGGTCTGCCTATTTAACATATTTTGCTCATGAAAATCCACTTAAATCTCAATAAGCAGAAGTTGAAATGTTAGCACTTTTGGCTCCATAAATTTATTTTAAACTGCTTTTTGGAGTAAAAAGAGAGCAAAAAACTGTTTTCTAGAAGATTATTTATGTGACCCTGCAGGGGAATAAAGCTGCTTTCTTTGGGCTTCCCTCTAGATTTTTACTCGATTTTTCTTCTTACCCAAGTCAGTTCCTTAAAAATATTTTTTTTCTGAATATATTCTGTCTCTTTTGGGGGTAGATCTCCTGGAATTTTCTTTTGTTCATAGACAACAACTTGATGCTTTTTTGACCAGTTGCTAGTGTATATTATCTTAGATTGCCCAGTTAGCCCTTGATAACGAAGGTGCTAGGACAGATTGTAGCTTCTCTGTATTTCTGAATTTGCCCCTGAAATGTGTAAAGTTGTCCTGCTACATCTTTCTAAGCTTCGGCCTGGTTTTTACTATCTGTGTGCATAGGCACATAGCATGCCTTCATCTGCCAAGTGAAAATGCACAGGACCCTTCCCAGAGAGAAATAAACTACCAAAGTCTGCAGCAAATTAGAACTTTTTGCTTAAAAGAACATTGTACTTTGTATTCCTTTGTTTATAGGAAATTTATAAAAATAATTAAAGCTATTCTGTATGATATCACTTTCTTATTTAGAAAGCAAGTTCAAATAGTCCATGGATTAGAACATCACCCATATAACTAGCCTGGCTCACAAAGTAATTTTCTGGTAACAATTTTATTTCATATATATATTTTTATTTTTATTTATTTTTTTTATTTTATTATCCTTACCCGAGGACACTTTTGCATTCATCTTCAGATAGAATGAGAGGGAGAGAGGGAGGAAGAAAGAGAGAGAGAAACATTGATGTGAGAGAGACACATCGACTGGTTGCCACCCACACGACCCCAACCAAGGCTGGGGACAAACTGCAACCTAGGTACATGCCCTTAGCGGGAACCAAACCCAGGTCTCTCTGGACCGTGGGCCGACACTCTAACCGCTGAGCCAAACTGACCAGGGCTTATAATATTTTATGTGACTTTCCCTATAGAAGAAAATTAACTTGACTAGCTGATTAGTCTTTTTATAGTTCAATTTTTCATTGTAAGTTAATATGTTGTTCTTATGTTTAAGCTTATTGTAAATTAGATGCTCTAAACCTCATTACTTTTTGGTTTACTGGTGAAATCAAGTTTCTAGACCTACAAAGTTATGACTAGACTCTAGACTTTTCTTTCTTCTATTAGTCTAATGGCCATCATTATTAGAATTACCTGTGATTGCTATTGAAAAGGCAGATTACTTAACATCTTCCCTGATCCACTAAATCAAATTGTCTTCTGCACCTCACACCTGCCAGAATGGTTGCCAGCAACAAATCATCAAACAAGTGCTGGCGAGGGTGTGGAGAAAAGGGGACTCTAGTACACTGCTGGTGGGAATGCAGACTGGTGCAACCCCTATGGAAAACAATATAGTATTTTCTCAAAAAATTAAAAATTGAACTGCTATTTGACCCAGTGATCCCACTTCTAGGAATATATCCTAAGAAGCCTGAAATACCAATCAGAAAGAATATATGTACCCCTGTGTTCATAGCAGCACTATTTACAATTGCTAAGATCTGGAAACAGCCCAAGTGTCCATCAATAAATGAGTGGATAAAAAAGCTGTAGTACATATACACAATGAAACATTATGCAGCTGTAAGAAAGAAAGATCTCATATCCTTTGAGACGACATGTAGCGACCTGGAGAGTATTATGCTAAACAAAATAAGCCAATCAGAGAAAGACAAATACCACATGATCTCACCTATTTGTGGAATATAATGAACAAAAAAAGCTGATGAACCAAACAGACCAAGAGACATAGAAAGGAGCATGGTTCAGACTGACAAACCTCAGAGGTGAGGAGGATGGGGGGCAGGATGAGATAAACCAAAGAACTTATATGCACGTATGTGTAACCAATGGACACAGACTACAATGCTTGGTGAGGGGGCAGGATAGGGAGGAGGGTGTCTGCGGGGAAAAAGGAGAAACATCTGTAACAAAAATAAATTAATAAAAAAATGATTCTCTTCTGGAAGAGGCTAGGAATTTACTTCTTAAACAAATTCTCCTGGTGAGTCTTATATACAGAAAAGGGCAAGAATTACCATACCCTACTATATTGACTTCACAGAGGGAAAAGCCATATATATATGGCTTTTGTTATGTTTCTGGCATTAAGGTAGATTCAAGGGACACATGTTTGAATAAGGCAGAGCTCTGTCTTCTAGGAATACGTAAAAATGACAGACCAATAATCAACTATCTGTATATGTGGATGCCTTTTTGAATAAAGTTCTATCAAAGGATAGAAAAAAGAGCAAGTAATTTTTTGTTTGTCATGAAAGGACTTTCTAGAGATAATAAATAAAATGGAAACTTCAGAGTCAAGGTCTTGAAACACAGACAGATTTGAAACATAATAGACAATGAGAAGAGCCTATTGCCTCTAATGTAGAAAGAAAAATCTCAAAAAATATGGAAAACAACCTATATAGAGGTAGTATAGATTTAAAGAGTTTAAATAACTTTCTTGGAAACAGAATTAGGGATTGGATGAAAAAAAAGGGTCTGGACCAGAGTTTTTCATCAGAGTGAAGAGTGGGTTCTGGCAATGAGGGATTGTTAGATTAACTGCAGGATTTTTTTAATCCCCCATGTCCAACATTCTCATCTGCCCCAATGTGAGAATGGTTATATCAAATGGGGTGAGGCTGGGAAAAGATGTTATATCTTAATAAAACTTCCTTAGGATTCTTATGCACACCTGATCTCCCATTTGAGAGCTACTGATCTTGGAAATAGTGTTTGCTTAATATTCAGCTATCAATAATATAAACAGTCAGATGCAATTTTCAGATAAGTATGGTATATGAAGAATTGCATAAGCATAAGGTAGAAAATCTTCACAGTGATTAGCAAAGTCAAGGTATACTTTGTATTTTGGGGATTCTTAATGAGAAAATCTTGGAAATAATCTTTCTTGTCCTTGTATTTTGCATTAACAAGACTTAGAAAGGTTTAGTTCACCAGATGACAACCATGATCAGCACCCACCATTACTGTGGTAGTCACTGAATTCTGGAGTGGTGGCTTTCAATAAATTAATTGTCCATGAAAAATTTATTTCAATTGCACAGATACATAAGGTCAAAATAAATACTACAGCAACCAAATATAAAATAACAATAATAATAATCAAATAGATCGTTAACATGTGACAAGTTGCTAATAACATAAAAGTACAATATTCTTTTTAAAATTTTGAGTGGTGAAATTTGGGTACAATTTGTAGAAACTACAACAATACCTAATATTATATAGTATTTGTATATATATCAGAAATTGCTCTAAATTGTTTACATGTATTAATTTATTTAATTCTCATAATAATCTTTATTGTTACCACTACTATTATCTCCATTTTACAGATCAGAAAATCAAGAGATAGAGGTTAAGTAACTTAGGCAAGATCACCTGATACTAATTATTCACTGTCTCTCCTGTATAACAGCATCCCCAACTCCTCCTCAGGATTAAGATCAATTAAATCTGTGAAAATGTTGATTCTTCACTCTTGCCTGTTGGCCTCTTAGCTCTCGAAATCTGAAGTCATTGGAAGGCAGCTGTAGCCTCAGGCCTACTAGGACTGTGAGGACATCCTTAGAACACCACACTTATCGCTACATCTATGACATCATGCTAATGGAAGTGGATGAGCTAGAAGTAGCAAGTATGTTGAAGACATAAAAAGCTCTCTAGCTGGAAGAGATGAGTCTCTATATGCTGCCATTGAGGCCGTATGTCTCTCATATTTTACCTTAACTGTAGATTAATCACCTTTAGCCATTGATTTTCTTTTAAAAATTCATCAGTTGCTTCAAAAACAGCCATCAAATTCCATGGTCCTAAAGAAATACTTGTTTTCCACTTTTTATTGATTTATTTTTGTTACAGATGTTTCTCCTTTTTCCTCCCCTTCCCGTCCCCCACTCCCCCAGCATTGTTGTCTATGTCCATTGGTTACATATACATGCATATAAGTTCTTTGGTTTATCTTATCCATCCCCCCACCCCCCACCCCCCACCTCTGAGGTCTGTCAGTATGAACCATACTCCTTTTCGTATCTGGGTCTATTTTGTTTATCAGTTTATTTTGTTCATTATATTCCACAAATAAGTAAGAGCATGTGATATTTGTCTTTCTCTGATTGGCTTATTTCGCTTAGCATAATGCTCTCCAGGTCCCTCCGTGTTGTCTCAAAGGATAAGAGATCTTTCTTTCTTACAGCTGCATAGTGATCCATTGTGTATAGTACCACAGCTATTTTATCCACTGAAATCTTTTTTATACGTACAAGCTGTGCCAGACATAATTCTAATTTTTTTCTATGAAAGGAAACATGTCAATAACATAATTCTATATGACAACAAGTTCATATGAGGTAATATGTAAGAGAAAATTATAATCTGATGTACAAATGTGTAATAAAATCACTATCTCATGATGTAGTTCCAATCTCTGAGTTCAGGACAGCTAGAAAAGGAATTATATGGGAAACTAATCAATAAATCAATCACTACCAAAACAACAACAACAGCAACAACAACAACTAGAATCCTTGATTTTCTGCTAGGCTAACGTTGCTGTCAATCTGCAAAGGCGGTGGTGATTTTATGATATATAATCGACAGGCAGATGCTAGTACTATTAGGTCCATATGAACTCTATTTCTTTATACTTAAATCTATCTACCCAAGTAGTACATTCAACAACCCTAATGAATCCCTGTAAGGGTGAGAAAATGACCATGATCTCAAACAAGCAAATGTTAATTATGTGCTGCACCCCAGAACAGCCCCCAACTGTGCCTTTCTCAGCTATCCTAGCCCTTGTTAAGACTCTCTTACAGCCTGAAAGACAAAGGAGAAAGCATTGCAGAAACTAAGAATGATGCCTTCAGGATGAGAGGGTCAAACAGAGGATGCTTGAGTTTCTGTGCACTTTGAGGAGGAAACACAGAAGGAGTGGGCAACATGACTATGAGGTGAGAGTGGGCGGTGGGTAGCTGGAAAAAGGAGGTGGATTCTATATTTATAAAGCATAAAAATCTTAATGAGAAGAAATTTATAAATGTATATCCTCTAACATGTTTTGGATTTCTCTGAAGACTAGGTCAGACATGCCCATAGAAAAGACATTGTTTTTGGTACAATTAGAAAATTAACACTAAGTGCATACATCATAGCAGAGGGAGTTGAGAAATGTTTAGCTTTCATTTTGGTTATTGAATACGTATTATATGACAGACTGTGTGATATGATATGCTGGGGATGAGACAGAGAGAGAGAGAGGGAGAGAGAGAAATGCTTAAGATTGGATTCTTACTTTCCAGAAATTCTAGTTAGCCATTTTAGATCTTATAAAAAAACTTATAGCAAAGAGTATTTATTTAGAGTAGATCGCATGGGTGAAGGCAGGTCAATATTGGCATTGTTTCCATTTAGAACCTTTGCTACCAGTTTGTATGGCATATAATCTTTGCTTCTATCTGGATTCTGCAAGGATCCACATGTCTTACAGCGTTAGCATGAGTAACAGTCTTGTGTCTGCTCACACATCTCTCTCCTGCCAACTGGAGGGCACCTCATTTTATATATAATGCTTTATATACATATTTTCTGCTGCTTCTGAGTAGTGACAGACTGTTTAGTGACAGCACAAACACAAACTCTCTTCTTCATCAACTCCCAGATGCTATAAGAGGAGAGAAAACTGGAGAATGGCAGCTGGCTGTCTCCATCAAAGGAAAGAGAGAAATTACCTTGAAAATACCCAGGCAAATGCTGCAACAGCTTGCTGAATATTTTTTGTGATTTTAAAAAAAGAAGCTCCCTTTGTACTGTTGGGGAGATGTATCCAAGCACACTGAGTGTGCCATCACTATTTATATGTGACCTTGGGTGCTTACTTCTGCAGCACGTATGCTGTATGTGACCTTGAGCCTCATGGGGTCTGCTCTGCATTGTAGATTTGCAATTTTTAAATCTGCAGCATATGCAGACCTGCTTTATTTGACTCAGCTTGGGAAAACAGACTGTTACTGGGCAATATCACTAGGTAACCAAAGAAGAGGTGACAGAGTTCTCCTGCTTTTCTTATTTAGGTAATAACTCACTGTTAACTGTTCTATAGCTTTTTACTTACATTGTATGCTGTCTGTCAAAAGTAGATTTTTTGCTACTTAGTTACTAAGATCGCTATTCTGCTTAAACAAAATCATGAACTATAACACCAATAAGAACAAAATGACCAAACCATTAAAAAAGGATGCAAAATAGTCCTGTAAATGGATTTACCTAATAGCAAGACCAATTCAGGTAAAAGCAGAGAGCTACTGATATCTATAACCCTTTGTGGCATATCCATTTTTGCATCTCCCTCCTGTAGGTCGTGTGGTCTGTAAGTCAACATGACAATATTTATGACAGGGAGATACAATTCAGATTCTTCATATCTGTATATTACTGAGATGTGGTTCTTGAATTAGGCAAAGTAATGGTCTCAAATTCAGACTTCTTTTACAGAGAAAAGACAGAAAGTCCAGAATGTTTTAGAAGATACCCGTACCTTCTCTTTTCTATCAAACGGACCAAAATATTTATCTACACTTACTACGTCCCTTTTCTCAACGATACTTACTCTTTTCACTTTAATCTGGCTTCCACCCTGAACATTTGATGACATTGTTTTCTCAAAGGTCACAAAAGCCCCCCTAATTGCCACGTACCCTTGGACCTCTCAAGTCTTATGATTGCCTTGCCACACTCTTTTTCTGCCATTGTATTTTTCTGATGGTCCCCTTCTCTAATTGAAGCAACAACACATTCATTTTTAATTATTTCTTATCTCTGATGTCCTGAGTTTTAACAAGATGATTTAATTACAAAATAGTTATTGGAAAAGTGAGTGGCACAGGGTTCCCAGATAGTGGGGATTCTCCCCAGTTCACAAGAAAGTTCCTTTTGAAGCTGAGTCGCATTCATTTTGTCAACTGTTTCTCCCTTTTCCTCAACCAGCAGATTGTGTTGTTACAGGGTCATCACGATTCATTGTCACTTTCCAAGGCAAACCTCTCCTCTGTGTGAGCAGCAGGCTTTCAGCCTCGCCCCCCTGTTGCTCTGGGTGCCACATCAGAGCCATGGAAGAACCGAACACCAGTTCCCACATACTATTTTTTCCCCTTTTTTCTCTCTCTCTTTTAAAATTAAACATATGGGATGACATTGTTTAAGAGGATAATATAGGTTTTAAGCACATATTTCTGTGATACATGATTTGTATATTGCATTGTGTCTACCACCCAAAGTCAAATCATCTTCTGTCACCAAATATTTAGCCCCTTTATCCACCTATCACTCCCCACCCCCTTCCCTCTGGTAACTACCAGTTTTATATTTCACATATGAGTGAAATCATATGGTTCTTAGCTTTTTCTGATTAACTTATTTCACTTAGCATAATATTCTCAAGGTTCATCCATGTTGTCACAAATGGCAATATTTCATCTTTTCTTATGATTGAGTAGTATCCCGTAGTATATATGTACCACAACTTATTTATCCAATCCTCTATTAAGGACTGGATTTTCTGTATGTCTTGGCCACTGTGAATATACTGCAATGAATATATGGGTGCATATATCTTTGTGAATACATGTTTTTGAGTTTTTCAGGTAGCTACCTAGGAGATGGATTTCTGGGTCATATGTAACTCTATTATTAATTTTTTGAGGAACTGCCATTTTCATAGTGGCTGTATCAGTTTACATTCCCACCAGCAGTGAAGGAAGGTTCCTTTTTCTCCACAACCTTTCCAACATTTGTTATTACTTGTCTTGTTGATAGTAGCCATTCTAATGGGGGTGAGGTGGTATCGCATTGTGGTTTTGATTTGCATTTCCCTAATAGCTAGTGAAGTTGAGATCTTTTCATGTATCTGTTGGTCATTTGTATGTCTTCTTGGAAGAGGTGTCTGTTCAGGTCTTCTGCTCATTTTTTAATTGAACTGTTTGTTTGTTTGGTGTTGAGTTGTATAATGAGTTCTTTATATATTTTATTTTATTTTTATTTTTATGTATTTATTAAATTTATTTTTCTTTATTGAGGTTTTTGAGAGAGAGAGGAAGGGAGAGGGAGAGAAAGATAGAAACATCAGTGAGAGAGAACATTGATTGATCTCCTCCTGCATGCCCCTCACTGGGGATTTGGCCAACAACCTGGGCATGTGCCCTGACCGGGAATCGAACTGGCGACATCTTGGTTCATGGGTCAATGCTCAACCACTGAGCTACACTGGCTGGGTTATTTTAATTTTTTTTTAAATTATTTTTCTTAATTGATTTTAGAGAGAGAGAAAGGGAGAGGGAGAGACAGATGGAAACACTGATGAGAGAGAACATTGATTGGCCACCTCCTGCATGCCCCCTACTAGGGATTTAGCCCACAACCTGGGCATGTGCCCTGACTGGGAATCAAACCGGCAACCTCTCGGTGCATAGGCAGACTCTCAACAACTGAGCCACACTGGCTGAGCTCTTTATATATTTTAAACATTAACTCCTTGTCGGAGCTGTTGTTAGCAAATATCATCTCCCATTTGGTTGGTTTCTTTATTGTTTTGTTGTTTCTTTTGCTGTGCAGAAGCCTTTTCATTTGATACAGTCCCATTTATTTATTTTTGCCATTACTTCCCTTGCCTTTGGGGTCAAATACATAAAATGTAATCTATGACCAAGGTGCATAAATTTAGTACTTATATTTTCTTCTATGTAATTTATTGTTTCAGAACTTATATTTAGGTCTTTGATCCATTTTGAATTAATTTTTGTACCTGGGGACAAACTGTAATCTAGTTTCATTCTTTTGCATCTGGCTTTTCAATTTTCCCAGCACCATTTATTGAAGAGGATTTATTTACTCCATTGTGTGTTTTTTTACTCCTTTTATTTTTTTAATTACAGTTTATATTTAATATTACTTTGCATTAGTTTTTTGGTGTATAGCATAGTAGTTATATAATCACACACTTCACTGTGTTCCCCCTGTTATTTCCAGTACCTACCTGGAACAATACATAGTTATTACAATATTATTGACCATATTCCCTATGCTCTACTTTATATCCTTGTGATTATTTTGTAACTATCAATTTGTACTTCTTAATCGTCTTCACCATTTCACCCAGTCCCCCAACCCCCATTCCCTCAGTCTGTTGTCTATATCAATGAGTCTGTTTCAATTCTGTTTGTTCATTTATCTTAATCTTTAGATTCCACATATGAGTGAAATCATCTTTCTCTGACTGACCCACATAATATTTTCAATGTTCCTGGTATGGGTTTTGGATTTTTCCCTCAAGGTGTACCATCTCCTAGGGACAGCTTTGCACTGATGACTTGAAATCATTCACTCTGGTCTTCTTCTCATGCCTACTTTACTTTCAGTACATAGTTTCTCACACATTGTAGTTTGGGTTATAAGTATCTTCCATTTCTCTTAAGGTGGGACTTTTATTTCTGTTTTTTGTTCTCTTTTTTTTTTTTGAGAAGAAAAAGGAGACAGGGTTTTTTTTTTCCCCAACCATTTCACAACTGCAAGAAAACATAAACATTTAGATCTAATCTATGCTAAGAAATACTACCTCAGAAGGTCAGAAAGGTGGTTTTACCCCCTATTATTAAGATTAAATTTTCAGTCCAATTCAAATGTATACATTTTTTATTCAATTAGAAATGCACAAAGAAAAAAAATGTCATTGCAACAGATAAATGCCAATAATTTGGACAATAGAAATGCTGGTGTTGAGCATTTTTGAGCATATAATGAGTTTAACATTTAACTAGATTTTAGGCTCTAGATACTTTAAAGAATTAGAGGATCAGGTGTTTTTTTTTAGTTTTTTTTTTTTTAAGTAGTTATTTAATTCAGTTGCAAGTATAAAGAAGTCAATTGATACTCTAAGGTTTATGTATTGCTATATACCAAGGGTGGTGCTGAAATGGCAGCAGAACAGGTGCATAATTTCCTGCAGCAGTAAAATAATTTACTTTTTGTTAGACCAATGTAGTCATTTATAATGTAAAGATCTTATATAGGCATTTATATTGTAAAGATCAATAGTTTAATGATATCCTAAGGCCAGTAGAAATTCACTCTGGTATTTCAGTCTCAGCTATGTCGCATGAAGTTTTCCTTTTTCCTGGCTTCAGTTTAGTAACTATTTTATCTATCTGTGATGGACAAATGCAGAAAAATGATATATTTATTTGTGTTTTAATTTTCTGTACTTATGTATGAGCTTGGGAGTGACTCTTTGACTGTCGTGATGGGATCAGATCTTCTATGCAGGTCTATAAGAAAGAGTGAAGCAAACAAAACAAAGGGAGAAAGTAGTTACCTGATCATTTATAAAAACAGAGAATGCTACTTGGGAAAAAATGAATTTCTACTTTGGAGAGCTTTTGCTGTGTGAGCTGCTTATGTGTTTGGAGCCCACCCTGTTATTGCAAAAAACTGTTCTTATCTGAACTATTTTTCTTTATTAACAACAGAGGGACTTATTTTGGTAGGACAGTTCATCCAACCATGGAATTTCTACAAGAAGATCAAAGTTCAAAAGTGTACTTTGAGAAGCATGGTATGGTTTTTCAAGGATCAACTTTCACCATTCTCAGACTGATAGATTCTTAGTGGTTATTGTGAGAAGGGACTTATACAAAAAACATGCCCAAAAGAAATACTGTCTGGGGACAAGCTGTCTCAAGAGATTAGTATCAGGCAACAGGAATATTTTAACCTCAAGGTCAGTAGCCCCAATCTACCCTTAGTCACTAGTGGCTAGAAGTCACTATATTTCTAGGGGAAAGAAGAAAGGTAGTCCAACCTTGCCGTTTGAATGTGTTTGTATCACAATTTCCAGTTTGAAAATAAGATGGGATTTACACACATACGAAAGCACATATAAATACGCAAACAGACACAGATTCACCCACATAAGAATAGAATTGAAAGCCTATTCATAGGTATATTAAAAGTGTTCCTGAGCAGTAGGATTATGGGTGATTTAAAATGTCTTTTTTTTTTCCAATTCCTATTTTTTACATATTACACAACGAAATATACCTCTTTTTGTTACGAGGGAAAAAAAAGAATTAAAGCAATTTTCTTTCTCAAATTTTACAAAATTAAAGATAACCCCATCATTTTCTCTACATGTTTAGTTTTTAGCAAGGAACTCTTCTGTGAAGCATTCAATCTTGTCTTCAACACCTATTCCAATAACTTATCTTTCCAACTTTCTCATAATTTAGTAATTATGCATCCAAATTAGGTATTAAAATAGGACAAATTGCCATATCTTCAAAATCCTCTAAGGGATTATGCAAGTATTTTTAAAACTCAATATCATTATAGAAATTTTGTTTAATTTGACCTAGTTCATCTTTTTATTTTAAAAAATATATTTTTCAATGAGAGTTAGTACATATTCTTTTTTTTTTTTTTTAAAGTCATGGCACAAGGTTTACAATGAAAAAAAAAAAGCAGAACTCTGTGCTACCCCTTTATAACTCTCATCTTGCTCCTCAGAGAGAATAACATTCAACATAAATGTATTTATTTACTCACTAAATGGCTAATGAAGGCCTACTATGTACCAGCCACTGTTCTAAGTGCTATGAATTAGCACTGAGCAACTCCATAAAAGTCTTTCTCAATATAGAGTGTACATTTTTATGGAGAAGACAGCAAACAAACAAATACATGAATAATAAGTGTATAATATGCTATCTATTGAATACTGATAAGTGCTCCCCCAAAAGTAATGAGTCAGGGAAGAAAATATGAAATATTTAGAATGGGTGAAATACTAGATAGTCAGGGGAAGGCTTTAATGAAGGGTGACTACTGTTATTTAGGGAAGTCGGTGAATTAGTCAAGATATCTAAAGGTAGAGTTTTCTGGGCAACAAAAGAAAAGGTCGTGAGGCACACATGTGTCTGGTGATTCAGAAATCCTCAATTATTTATGATCATCCTAGTATTTTTTTACATACCTAATCAATAGGATTTATAAATATTAGACATGTTCTATTGGATCCCTCCAATATACGATTCATTGTCTCTTTGCTACAGTACTGCCCCATCCCAGCTGTCCTCCCTTGTTCTCTAGCCCAGTAATAGAATATTTGGCTAAATTGATTGCCTGCTTTTATATTATTTTGACAGTACAAATAAAATTTATAATAGCTATGAATTTTTTTGTATGAGTTGATTTTTCTAAAATGAATGAGTGCTTTATTCTTTATGTGCCTAGTTTATAGTGCGACTGTGATTAATATTTTCCTAAACACTTCAATATCCCTGTTTAATGCCCATCAGCATTGTGATCATTTATTGCCTTTATTGTTCAGTGAGAACTGTGTTCCTATTCAGCAGACACCGTTTTGTGCCACTCTGGGATTTCTTTGATAATTGCCTGTATTGAATCTCATGTTACCTAAATCTCATCTCTTCTTTATTGGCATTTCATGTTTCTTACTGGACTATCCAAATCAACATTCTCTTCTTCTTTGTTGGTGGCTGATGATTGCATTTGTTTGTGCAATTACCCTTTATTATATATATTTTACTTTTGAGTTTAGTTTTATGTTACTTGCAACACAAGGTACCAAAGGAGATACAAAATTAAAAGACTGCATAATAGCTCATGTAACAACAATCCTGTAGTTTCATTTCATGTCTGGTTAGTCCAGTGGCTCAGCAACATCATTATGGACCCATATTTTTGCCCCCCCTCTGTCTTCTTCCAATTTTTGTGTCATCCATGATGGCCACAGCTAACTTTAATAGCGCTAGGCATCATCGTCATCCAGAGGAAAAGAAAGACACTTTTTTTTTTCTTCTTGTGTCAGTATCTAAGTGGAGTGTAACTTAGATAACTTTGTCTCTAAAATTAATTAATTTGTCCAAAGAAGCATCTTTTAATCTTCACCTGTGATAGGGAATGGTTTCCTTTTCTGACCATTCTTTTTGAAGAACTCCCTTTAGATATAGGATAGGCCTGCTGATGTCAAATTCTCTTAGATTCTGTTCATCTGAGAATGTTTTGATTTTACCTTCATTTCTGAAGGAAATTTTTTATGGTTATAGAATTCTAGGTTGACAGCTGTTTCTTGTAAGCAATGAAAATGTGCTGTTTTCTTCTGGCTCCCATAGTTTCTGGTGAGAAATTTGCTGTTATTTGAAGACTTAGATGATACATCATTTCTTTCTGGTGCATTCAAGATTTTTTTGTTTTTGTTTTGGTCTTTAATTTTCATAAGTTTGGCTATTATTTTATTTGGGTTGATCTTGTTTGGAGTTTGTTCAGCTTCTTGAATTTTTAGATTAACGCATATTTGACAAAGTTTGAATTGATCAGCCATTATTTTTTAAATCCCTTTTTTAAATCAAGACGTAATTTTTTAGAGTTTTAGACTCATAACAAAAGTGAAGAAATCTGAATACTTTCTAAGCCACACTTTTTTTTTCTCCTTTTCTTTTAAAACGCTTTTTAAATTTGTCTATTATTCTTCAGTTGTTTATATTGCATAATTTCTATTGTTATGTCTTTAAGTTTATAAACTGGTTTTTTCTGTCCCCATCATTTTGCTGTTCAACTTCAGTTAGGAAAGTTAGAATAGAGAATAAAGGCCTCAAGCTTTACCTGCTCCTTTTCCATCTTGGCTAGAACATCCCAGACGTGACCTTCACTGACCACCTGCTCACCCACTTCCCCCTCCACCACAATTTCCTGTAATTGAGAGGACCAAAAGAGAGAGAGAGAGAGAGAGAGAGAGACAGAGAGAGAGAGAGAGACAGAGAGACAGAGAGACAGAGAGACAGAGAAAGAAAGAGAAAAAGAAATCACTATTTGGAGAAGAGGGACAAGCTGCATCCAACAGTTATCCTATCCCACCAACGTCAGAAGCTGAGGACTACTCTATTTTTGCCCATGTTTAATAGAAACCTTTCACCCAGACTTCATCAGGACATCTTGTTCATTGAAGTCACCTGCTCTCACTTCTTGAGTGCAAACTATCACTTTAATAAATTTGCTGTGTTTTGCTAAATCTTTCAGTCATGCTCTAAACTTCTTTCTTGGGTCTCAGCAAGAACCTGAACCCTGGTGTCGGGTTGCAGCCTCCCTTTGCTTCCCTGGGTGCCACCCTGCATCAGACTCATCATTGAGCTCTTTATTTTGATTATTCAATTTATATTTCTAAAATTTTTATTTGATTCTTCTTTATATCTTCTATTACTTTGATAACACTTTCTATTTTTTTCATTTGTTTAAGCACTTTTGAAATGGCTTAATAAACCATTTCTGTGATGGCTTCTTTAAGTCTGTCAGATATTTTAATATAAGTATTGTGTTGGTGTTGGTATCTGTTGATTGACTTTCTTTCTTTATGATTTTCTTCATTTCCTGGTTCTTGGTGTGATGAGAAGTTTTTTATTCTGATTCTGGGCATTTTGGATTTTATTTTGTGAGAACTTGAATCTCATTTAATCTTTTATTTCTTCGTCTCCTTCTCCTCCTTCTCCTTTTCCTTCTCCTTCTCCTTCTTCTTCTTTGCAGGCAGTCACTCTGCTTCTGTGTAGAGTGAAAGTCTGATGGGGACAAAAGCTCAGTCCACCATACTGTGCTCCTATGTTAGTACCATGGTGAAAGAAACAGAATTTCAACTAGTATCACCCTGTACCCTCTCATTCCACAGATTTGCTGCTGTTTGGGAGTAGAAGTTATGTTTTTACATCTGGGCTTACTGACACCAATCAGGTGAGGGGAAATGGGAGACACACTTGCTCTATCTTGTTGTTGTTGGATGGAACCAGAACTTCAGCTCCACAATAGCCCCACTAATTCTGCAGGGTGGAGGGCAGTTTTTGCTTTGGTGTTTGACGGGATTAGCATGTGTACTATTAAAAAGATGTTCTGTACTTCTAGATCACCCTCTTTCTGGTCCTTTGGTTAGAGGGTATAAGCTTATTTGGGGGCTTTTAAAATTATCTGTACAAGTTGGCAGTTCTGGGTTGTAGGTTTCTCCAGGGCCCCATCCAGGATATATGAAAAGCAAAAGAAAATTCAAGGAACTCATCACCCTTATCACCATATTGTTCTTCAAGTCTTACAGTCTCTACCCACTCTATCTTCTTCATTTATCTTTCTTAATCTTTCTATTTTTGCTTATTGTATTACGTCCAGGATTTTTTTAGTTGTAAGAAGAAAGACTAGCAAAACATGGTCTATCTCATCTTGACCAAGGCCAGAAGTCCTGGCATTCATCTTTATGTTTATTTCATAATATTATTCCATTTACTTGACATGTTACTTTGAATAGTATCTTTCATTCATCTATTCATCCATTTACTCTTCCTTCATATCATTCTTTTACCCATAATACATTTGGTGTGTGTTGAGTAGGCGTGTAGTACTTTTCTGGAGGCACCTGGACCATGGGATGAGAAACTATCAAAACTAATCAGCTCTTGTACATTTCTATGCTTTATTGTAGGAGACACCATTGAATAAAATAAATTATGTCCCACATAGGAGAGCAAAAACTAAATCATTATTGGGTTGGTATATATGTATGATATCTGTTTGTAATAAGCAATAAAATTTTTCTAGAGAAATATTGTGTCATGAGGATTATTTTGAAAGATTCAAAGTCCTCCCCACCCACTGGTTTTGGTGATGGTGGTTATGATGCACTTCAGCTATCTCCTGTTATGAGACTGCCACCTGAGTCATCCCCATCCCACTCCTTGCTTCCAGCCCTGAGAGTATTTTTCAGTTCTCTGAAAGCTCTGAAACACCTGAGCACTCTTACAATGAGGATTACAATACATAAACAGTATTCACAAAATGACCTGTTTACAGTTGATCTTGGCTAATGATGTTTCATTTTCTTCACTAGCAGATTTGATATTGGAGCTTTGGTGTCTCCCAAAGCATGGAGCAGAGGGATCATCTTGCTTACTATACTCCAGTGACAGCTGCCACCAGACAGACAATTACAAACTCTCAGGTCAGATGTACTAAGCTATCCAGTATATCATAAATTACATGTGTGAATTGCCTAGGGGCCGCAGGCTAAGTCTGCTACAGAGCTGAAAATAAAACTCCTGACTCTTCCCACACAACTGCCTTGCCTCTATGAATGTCTCAATAACCATGTTTTTCTGATGTCTAGGGCATCTCCCTTTGCCATTCTATTCAGCTGTCTCTTTTAATCCTTGCAGGCTCAGTAACAATTTCCATTTTTTCCTAATCTTATTAACAGGTGGTACTAAAGATATATATATATGTCATTATGTCATGGAAATAAATGTCTTCTTAATTTTGTCTCTCTCCTATTATTTTGCCCTAACACACACACACACACACACACACACACACACACACACACACACGGAATTTCCCTCAGTATTTTTTGTATTATGTTAAAATCTTATACTTGTGTTGTGTTATAAGAAAGCTTAATCTTTAAAGATGGTCCTTAAAATGTTCTATGGTAAAAAGTTCACTTACTACAGCTCTTGGAGATTAACAGTGCACATTAGTACTATTAAAGAAATAATCATATTAAAGAAATTTTACTTTGTTTAATCCTATATTTTTCAAACTTGTTGGTGAAAACAAATTTATATGGTGTTTCTATAAATTGTTTTTATGAAAGTATTCTTTTTATACAGTGTAGTGCACTGATCTCAAGTTCACAGTTTGTCTGGCTTTGACACATGCAGACAGCTATGCAATCCACACCTGCCTATCAAGACATAAAATATTTCATCACTGCAAAAAATTTCCTCTCCTTGACAGTCAATTTTTGCAAGTCCTGATGAATCCACTAATCTGTGTTCTGCCACTGTATGTCATTTTTGCTTTTTTTCATATAAATGGAATCACATATATACACTCTTCTGTATCTAACTTCTTTATGTCAGCATACTGCTTTTGAGATTTGATCATTTTGCATATTTCAGTAGTTCAATCATTTCTATTTCTTAATAGTATTTAATTGTACATTTCAGTTTGTTTATTAATTCTCTTGTTAATGAGCACAAAGGTTGTTTCCACTTTTTGGCTATTATGATTAAATCTGTTAAGAGAATTCATGTACAAGCTTTCTGTGGACATATGATTTCCTTTCTTTTAGATAAATCTATAAAACTGAATTTGATGGGCCATAGGGTAAATGCATGTCTAAGTTTTTACAAAACTGCGAATTTGTTATCCAATTCGTGGTACTAATTTATACTCTCACAAAAAGTACTTGATAATTTCTGTTCATAAATATTTTTTGTAATTTTCTTGTCAAATACCTAGTAACAGACTTCAGTATACAGTGTGAAATGCTAATGTAAATATTTTAGAAATGGGTATGGTCAGAAGAGATACGAAAGATAGAAGCCTACTTTTTAAATGCCTGATTCAGAGAAATGCAGCTATATTTCTCGAGTTTGTTTCACTCGTGATTCAAAGTTTTCTTAAGATGTAATTGATCTTTGGTGGCTGAGAGATTTTAGGTATTTCTTCATGTTTTTATAGAGTGTCCAGATCATTTCACTGCAAAATGTTTTTTAATTATGTTACAAAAGCTGGTGCAAAGTTCCTATTCAGTTTATTAATGTGTAGTAGAATTGGTAGTTATTCTGGAAATTCATATTTCACTTCCATATTAAAATGGCAGGTATTGAATGACAATAAATGATTGAATATTGAACACAGGGACGTTTTCTTTTCAGCTTTGAGCCTGAAACTTCAGTATTCTTATAATGAAGTTGAGTTTTATAAACTTTAATTAAGTCTGGATTATGAGCAGTGCTACTTGGCTAATAACATTTCAGGCAGTTTTACTGAAGCATTTTAAAAACATGCGTGCTTTGGAAGATCATTTTTTCATAATAAATTAGCACGTGTTTAAGTTTCGTATGAGACAATATCTGTTTACCCAGGGAATAAAACATTTGTAGGTTGAGGAAGGGTTCACTGATTTTTATTTATTTATTTTTTTTGGTTTAGCAGAAAGGATGAGAAGGTGATGACTCACAACTACTGAGTTACTCGTATCCACTTTACTTGACCCCTAAAAATTTCTAAATCATTTTATGATATATTTTCTATTTGTAGGTACATATATAATGGCAGAGTAAGAAAGAGACATAAAAACTTTCATTAGATACTTCCATTTCCTCTAAACCATCTTCTCCAGTTGTTGTTTACCTTCAACAATGGACGTATTGGCTTCATTGGGGCTTAAAGTTCCGAGGAACATTTATGGTATGGAAACAAATGTTGTCACTTATATCTGCCATGCTTCTTTATTTATTTCAATACAAGAAGGAACATAGAGAGAGTGTCTGATGACAAAAGTTACACTTCTTACCTGGTGCTAAGTCTCATAATGAAGTGGAGGCAGCCTGGTGCTTTTCCAAGGGGAAAGCAGAGGTTAATACAGCTGGAAAGCATCATGGTGTCTGTTCTTAAAGACCACATTGCCACAGCCACTGAAGCACCTTCTTTCCTGAGATTCCTTTGTGTGCACTCATCAGCACGGTGCCCCCGACTTCACACTGCGTGCATTGTCACTGGTCACAGCCCCCTCTCCAGTTCTCAGACACCGCATCAGAATACTATTGTTATTTTTCTCATTTGTTAGTATTTTAATTTTTTATTGTGAAGTATTTTCTCCTTGGAGAGAACAAACGATTATTTCATGAATCATGATTTTAATCTACTCTCACCAACACAAACTAATAATGCTCCAAATTAGTTCATTTTAAACTAAGTCTTATTTTAAAGAAAAATGATATGAATGTCAGAGAGTAAAAGGTTGTCTGACTCAGAATATATCCCAGTGTTTTTGTTAATAAAATCAGAATTTCTCTTTCTTTAGATACAGCAGCCACTCATTGCTAATATTTTTATGAGCCTCTTATTATCCTGTAAACACGTAGATCACTGTGGAAGGGACAGAAGGATGAAGAGGGGATGAAATAAATGCTAGAGGTTACAGGTGTCCATCTGATTTCAGCTGAGCATTGCTTATGTAATGTGGACTGGGGTGCACTGGGGCTCTTGTGAGCATTCGTCAGCCTTCTGTGTCATCGTGGCAGGCAGAAACCTAAGACGCCCCCTAAGATTCTGAACCCCTGGTTCACGTGCCCTGTATAACTCCAGGGAATGTGACTATAATCCATTTCACTCTGGTAATTAGATTATGCAATAAGCAGTTTACTTTAAGAAAGGGAGACTGCACAGGTAAGGCTAACTTCATCACACAGGCCCTTTCTTCAGAAAAGTTTCTTCAGCTGGTCACAGAAGAGAAAGTCAGAGAAACACTCTGCTTGACCAGGAAAAACCAAACCTCATGGTTATGAATAGCCTATGGAGGGCACATGGTAGGGAACTGCAGGCTGCCTCTGGGGCTGAGAATGGTCCCCAGCTAACAGCCAACGGGAAAACAGGGGTCTTTGTCTTAGAACTACAGGGAAATAAATTCTGCCAACAACCAGTGAACTTCGAAGGGAAGTGGAGCCCCGTCTGGTAGCCCCACTGTCTCATACCTTAAATTTAGCTCCATGAGACCCTGGGCAGAGAATCCAGCCATACCATGGCCAGACTTCTGGTCTACAGAAACTGAAATAATAGATTTGTGTTGTTTAAAGCTGCTGATAGAAAATGAATACAATAAGGCTATCAAGATGAATTGGTTTATTAATCAAAACCTTCATTTAAAGCAGGAAATCATGACAAGTGGTATAGACATTTACGTTTTTAAAAAATAAATACATGTGTTTATTAACTTTCTGATTTTTGTTATAGGACAAATGAATTCCACAATTAAAATTTTAATTGTCTTTTTATGTAAATCACACTTATAACAGTTCCTCTATATTTCCTAGTTTTGTATTCCTTAAAAAATCTCAAAAGCAGTTGTGTAATGTCTGATTACCAAATCATTCTAAATATTGTGATTCTCCCCACCTCTGCCCCCAATCTTTCAGTTGTCTGGACCACACCTATTTCCACAGCAATTGTTTAAAAAAATTTTTTTTTCTTTATTGATTTTAGAGAGAGAGGAAGGGAGAAGAAGAGAGATGGAAACATCGATGAGAGAGAACATCAATTGGTCGCCTCCTGTATGCCCCACACCGGGGATTTGGCCCACAACCTGGACATGTGACCTGACTGGGAATCGAACCGGCGACCTCTTGGTGCATGGGTCGACGCTCAACCACTGAGCCACACTGGCCGGGCCCACAGAAGTTGTTTAAAGAGTTACTTATATTAAGTCTTTTGAAGGCATTAAACTTAATTTTTATTAACTCAACATTTTTCTCTATTGTTATTTCAGTATTTTACATAATAGTTAACTAAATTATTTATTTTTTGTAACACATAGAGTTGACATAAACAGATTTGGGAACAGCACAGGTGACTAGTACTTGCTACTACTAGTCATTTAACTGGCTACAGACACCATGGTGTGTTGGCCACAACATTCCATGTGTTTGGGTCTCAGTAGGAAGACATTATAGAGTGAATGAGAATATCACTTAGTAAGCAAACATCTACTTATATTTGGCAAGTAAATACAGTGGAGGTTTCCGGCATCATGCAAGCTAGTGTCTCTTTCCTCACCAAATGGCATGCAGATAGAAGGAGAAACACTAGTAGAGATATTCTAGAACTGGGGAAATTGGCACTTCTCAGGAAGATAGAAGAGATGATGTGTATAAAGTGTTAAAGGACAGAAAATGTCAATGAAAAATGGGGAAATGGATTAAAATATATAACTGAAAGGTGACAGAATCTCAACACCAGCTTGGTATCCTTACTCTTTATTGATGTGATAATTTAGTTGTTCACTGAGTCTTCACATGGAGGCTAGGGTACCAGGTCACACCTGCTGCATTGAGTGAGGCTCATGATTCTTGTCTGTGACCTCTTGGGGCATGTTGCAGAGACACTGGTTCTACAGAAATAAAACATAAACATACTCTCCTTCATTGACACACACACACCACCCCAAAATCTTTTATCTGTGAGCTTCAATCATTTGTGTTGCCACCTGTTAGGCCAGCTGCAATGTCTTTACAATAACGCCCTGGCTAATAAAAGCTGAACAAAATCGAGCCCAAACTCAGCTGTTTCACCATTTAAGTTTTATTATATTATTGTCTATTCCTATTTCTTAATTTATTAAAAACATGTTTTACACATCAACCACATGCTGTCCTCTATTATTGGAAAAACAGTAAGGAGCAAAGCAGATAAAACCTCATGGAGTTCAACTTCTACTTGGGAGAAATAGGCAATAAAAATTTTAAATGTGAATATATAATATGTCTGGGAGCTAGGGAGTACCAAGGTGGAAAAAGGGCTACTTTATGTAGCATAGTCAGAAAAGGTCCTATCAGATGAAAGTGACTTTTAAATAGGTAACTGAAAGAAGTGAGGGAACAAGCCATGGGAATAGCTCTGGAAAGAACATTTCAGGTCAAAGGTCACTGAGTGCAGGTCGTGAGCTGGGTGTAAGCTTTATGTGTTTTAAATACCGTAGCAAACATAATATTTTGCCTTTATTTTTTAGTATGTGCACAGGTTCATTAATATATTGAATATGTTGAGTGGCAATTTATTTTTCTAGCCAATAGACTTTAATCACTAAGGTCCAATAGCAAAATTGAACAAGAACCAAAAAATACCCAAACTAAACCAGACTAGAGTAATTCAAAATAAACCAAACCAAGAGAGTCCATTCACAGAGGAAATAACATAAAACACAAAGGCCAAACATGTTTACCAAATTATTAAAACTAGCTACATTATATTATAATTTTGACTTTGACATTATTTCTACCTGGTAAAGCTTAGAGAATTAAAACTAATGGTGTCTTTAAAGCAGATGTTTTTTAAAAGTAAAAATGTTTATACATTTTATTGGTTTAGTTCTACATTCAATATTTTAATATAAATTGCTTATTTCTGGAAGATGACTTGAAATCATTAATAACTAGATAATTCATATTTTTATTATTATCCCACGGCATTGGGTTTATATTGCCTCACAAATGACTTTAAGATAGAGATTGAAAAACCAAAAACTTTTCCATCTCACTTGTTCCCCCCTGCCCCTCCCCACTCCACTCCTCATGGTTCATATTATCAGTCAACAAGTTTAACAAAGTTTTTTACATATGCCTAAAACTTACAAAACCTATTTTCAGGAGCTAGACATCCTGATATTTATAAAATGCTTAAAGAAGACAATTAGTGGTGACATGATTTTTATTAAGTTAATGCATTATGGAAGAGTTTTTTCTTTTCACCAAGTTCCCCAGTCTCTGTAGGATCTGTTATACCCAAGATCAACCTGCTTGAGTTATTATTAAGCGTATGCAACCTTCCTCTCCAACCATTTTCTTCCCAAAGTCATGTGCTTGCTCAAACATTCTCATTTAGGAAGGAGTTTTTATAAATAGAAAATGGATAAAATACTTATGACAGTGCCTGGTACCATAGTGCATCACTCTTACAGATGAGGCAATAGACACAGATCAGTTAAATAAATCTCCAAAAGTCAGATAATAAGTAGCAGAGCTAAGATACACAACCAGGCAACTCTTAATCATTGCATTCAACAAGCCTTAATTATTTCTACTCTAATTATTGGTATGGCTACTTTTAAAGCAAGAGCATTTGCTCAGGTGAGCCCTAATTTTTACTTTTAGGGTAGGGACTGGAAGACATAGCTGTTTAGCTCGGGGCACATTTAGACATGTGAAGTTGGTGCCAGCAGCCTGCAGCCCTTTGGCAGACATACATCTTGGTTTTCCATTGATCAATTCTCCAAGTAAACACGGAGGTAGATGCTCCTATAGCCATGTGCTACTTGGAGTAATCCATTTGCTGAAAATGGAGAGAAATGGGGACACTTGTATTTGCCAAGAATTAGTGAGATGAGGACAATGGGAGTCTGACTGCCCAGCCGGTGTGGCTCAGTGGATTGAGTGCCCTCCCATGGACTGAGAGGTCCCGATTCGATTCCCCGTCAGGGCACATGCCCTGGTTGTGGGTTTGGTCCCCTGTAGGAGATGTGCAGGAGGCAGCCGATCGATGTGATCGATGTTTCTCTCTCACATCGATGTTTCTATCTCTCTCTCTTAAAAAAAAAAAATCAGTAAAAAATATTTAAAGTATGAATGACTAAGATGGCAGAAAATCCTAAAACTCTCATAACATGCTCACTCTTCCAACATTCGAGCTGCCTCCACCTGTGCTATTATTTCAGAGCTTTATTACTCTGGGGAATTAAAAAGAACTATAATTAAAGCTTTTTTTTTAAAGACTATGTTTGCAAACATTTAGTTAAGGCTTACTATGTAACAAGCATTGTGCCAATTTTGTTATTTCATAAGCTATGAGCCAAAGATGCTTGGAAACTCACTGAATGGCTGTACTGCAGGCGACACAGAAAGTTGGCTTTGACCATCAGCCAGCAGCACTGCACTTGCTAGCAGCAGCTCTATGGGACACTCTCCCCAAGGCAGGTTTCCGTTATCTGTTCTTCTTTCTTACTTGGTTTCACCTTCATTCCATTCTATACTATAAAAGCAAAATACAACAAATATACAAATAAAAACAAACAAACAAAAGAAACACAAAAGAAACCGTAGTGATCTCTCTTATTCTGCTCTCTCAACTTGTAGGTGAAGAAATTCACACACACACACACAATGTTAAGTTGCTGGTCTAAGGTCAGATATATGGAGTTAAAAAAAACATTAAAACAAAATAAAATTAAGTGTGGACTATTCACTATGTCAGAAAAAGAAGCACATTTTAATCACTAGATTCCAAAGCACAGTCGATAAATCCACAGAACTACAGAGTTTTAAAGCTTAAAAGTGTCTCATATTCATCATTCAGAGTAAGTCACCGGCTCCAGAGCTCATGCCTCTCAGAGGGAAAGCAGGAAACGAAAGTGATGAACTTTCTTCAGCTTCTCAAACTCCAGATCATCTCAAATGTCTCCTGCAACTCACCCCGGCACCCGCAAGCTGTTTTGTTTTGTTTTAACATCTAATAATGTAGAACATTGCAAAACTCATTCCTCTTCTTATGAGGGCAGTCTATGTGACAGGGATGGAGGGAATTTAGGAATACAAAAGGCTGAGCAAGACAGGCAAAATTTCTACCCTCCAAGAAATAATATTTACAGGAGTAATCCAACAACATACATGTAAACAAATAAGTAAGTAAGACAACTGAACATTGTTATTACCATAAATAAAATAAGTGGACAGGGAGGTAGAGATCAAGGTGAGGACGCCACTTTGGACAAGGTGGTCAGGAAAGATACCTTTGTCACTGTGACATTTGAGCAAAGAGGAAAGAATGGAAGCCAGGCAGATATACCAAGGGCTAAGGTAGAAAACCTTTGGGCAGAGGGACTGGAGGGACTGCTCTGCTTGAGTTGTCCTGGAAAATGCAAGGGCCAGGGCATGAGAGCTTGGGTACCTCTCCGGAACTGTAAGACTGACTCTAAGGTGCAGTCGGGGGAAGGAGAAGGAGAAACCCTGGGCCTGAAGGGTAAGCAGAAGCGAGATGAGAATCAGCTCTAAGTGTTCTGCAAAGGCATGAAAGTTCTGGAGGGATTTTGGACGTTTAAATATTTTGTTTCTTTATTCATTCTGGTTTTGTTTGGCTGATTCAGATTTTAAAGGTATCAAGGAACTCATATCTTTTAAAGACTGCTCAGGTGAATCTTTTTCAAAAGGAAAATAATCAAACTTCACATGTGATTATTAAGTTTGGAATAAACTTAACTAGTTCACATTTTTTAAAAAGTGCAAAATGTGGTGTTTTGACTGCTTATCTGCAATAACATCACTGTTCCCTACCCTCTATTTGAAAATACCCACCCAGTCTAAACAAGAACAGGACCTTTATGTGGGATCCTTTAAGTTCTGTGTCAATTTAGCCCTGTTGATTTAATATGTAAAATATTATCATCAAGCACATATCATGCATGAATTTTAATCTACAAACCCTAGGGAGCAAGACACAAAAAGAACTTTAAAAAATATCTTTAAACCACTTAAAATGGCCTTCAAACCCCTTCCTTGTTGACTCTTTTATTCCCAAGAAGGAAATTATATTTTAATCAGTGTCTGGGCCCTTCCTGACAACAAGACGGCCCCCAAAACTGGGAAGATTATGTCACATCTAAATATGGGCACAGCCTCCTGTCTCCACCTGCATTATGATGGCTGCTGCTATTCTCAGTTTCCATAACTGGCAAGCCTCCACTTCTGAGCTACTCATGGGTCATGGACAGCTTTGCATAGGCCAGTGGCTCTGTCCAGGGTCCAGCCTCCCCATGTGCAACATCCTTCCACTGCTCTGAGGTCTTGCCTTTCTCTCAGGGCACTACCACAGAGCACATCTCCAGTGCCCACAAATGGCAGGGTCCACTGACTTTTGTTTCTTCCCGATTTCTGGGAATCCTCTTTCATTTACTATCCACAATCTCTTCAATATGTTGGGCATTTACTGAACAAAAGAAGGGCATTTATCTGATTTATTTCCTGTGAAATTATCTGAGGTAATGAATATGTAGGCTTGGCTCCCTGCTTGAATGGGAGGAGAAGAAATTAAGGAAAACTATACAGACACTAATATGTTAATAGATTTTTCTGCTCCTACTGGCTGGCTTTAGGGGTCAAGGTAAGTAATTCCTTTAACTAGCATAAAATGAAGATGAAAATTAATACTGGCTTCAGGTAAATTGATCAGGTAAATGGGTGCTCTTTTTTGTTGATTTTAAAACTGACTCTAGGTCAAATAGACAATCTCCTCTAGTTTGTATTGCCAAAAAGAGAAGACAAAACAAAATAATACCTACAAGTCTCAATAAAGACAATTACACTAAGTTCTTAATTCAAAATCACAAGTGTAAATTTCTGAACAATCATAATAAACTGCCTAGATGCACCTCTTTCCTATCCAACTATGTTTTTCTCTGCAATCAACTGGTGCTCCCTGTCGGCTTCCATAGCTGAGTTTTGGATCATCTTGTTGAGAAAGTGTCCTGCCTTGGTGAGGGATGCATTAGGAAGGCTATTGCTAAAGGTTGCCTCAACTATTGTTTCTTTGGTGCCAATGCCTAGTAACTATTCTCTTGCCTTCCTTTCCAGTTCCCATGGCCCTCTGAGTTCCTTCATTCTGCACTACCCAGAGAACTCTTTAATATTTATGAGATTTGTTTTTAGGCCTGTCTGAAAGGTTCCGTTTCGACTCCTCAGTGTTTCTGAACTCTGTCCCCATGCTCTGCTGCTAAGAGGGCCTCCCCTCATTCCCTCACCCAGATTTCTACTATACACATGACACAAAATGGATTGAGCGCTCACTTTGACAAAACTACATTATCTGAGAAACCCTGAATTCATGTGGTTTCACACAAAGGTTTTAATGCAGAGTGTTCAGCACACACACTGAACATCAATAATGACACAAGAAATACACCTTGTGAAGTGTCTAAATGATTATTTAGACAACTTAATGAGTCAGATTTTCCCCTAAGAAATATTTTCCACTTGCCTGGGCACTTCTCAACACATACTCAAAAAACGGGAAAAATCAGTCTTGTTCTTCACAGAAAAATAATTTGTTGAACTTTTTGATGATTACACATTTGATGGCTATGGAACATTGTAAGAGATCGAGAAAAGGAAGCACGTATAATTTTGTTAATTGTATGTCACTTTAGTTGCAATGTGGCTCTGGATAGACTGCTGCCACCTGCCCAGAAACCTCCTGGGAAGGCAAAGAGTTTTCTGAAGGCCGGAATTTCTATTAAGTAACATCTTCACATCAAGGCCACTTGTCATATTCTACACAGTTGGTTACCTTAGTAGGGAAGAGAACAGCGAAGAAACAGCAATCAAAACATCTCATCAACGTCCATACCCTTCATCCACAAATCACAAGAACCCTGATTAATAATAAATAAATCCCTAATAGGAGTCTAATGGAGATTGTAGAAATGATGAATCAGGCATCTACCTAGCTAGCTCCAAGCCTTGGTTTCTTGCTCACTCTAAATGGTAAATATCTATATGGTAACTTACCTTGTAGGGTTGATATGAAAACTCATTGGCATGATGACTATAAAGTGAATAATATTGTACTTGACAAACAGTGAGTATCAACACCTTGATTGGTTTCTCTTACCCCAAGTTTTTTTGCTTGGGAATATATCTTTAATATATCAACTAGCAGAAGTCTCCTTGTTAGGAACCAGAAACAAAAGAATTTTCACTTAACACCTACACAAGGGCTGGGACAGGAACGCTGAATAAAAATATTGCAGACATATTTTTTATACTTTAGTATTTTCATTGGCATGCAGTAGATTCAGTCTTTGTGATGTTACGTTTTATGAATTTCACCAGTTATGTACCTACCAACATTATCATGACACAGGACAGTTCTTTCATGCTACAATTTCCCTTGTGCTGCCCCTTAGTAGTCAATCCTCTCCCCAGTTTCAATCTCTGCAAGCCCTGATCTGTTCTCTGTCCTAGTGGTTTTGGTCATTTCTAATTTTCTTATGAATGAACTCATGAAGGATCAATTTTTTTTTTGTTCTGACAACTTTTACTTAGCTAAAACCAGCTGAGATTTATTCGTGTTGTTGCATGCATCAACAGTTGATTCCTTTTATTGCATTGTATGGCTTTATCACAATTTATTTTTTCATTCACTGGTTGAAGAATATTTGACTTATTTCCAGTTTTGGGTGATTTTTAATAAAGCTGCTATAAACATTTACATACAGGTTTTTATGTGAACTTAAGTTTTTATGCCTTTGGGGTAAATACCTAGAAGTCAAATTGCTGAGTGATATAAGTGTACAGAGAACTAGAAAAGTAACTGCCATATTGTTTTCCAAAGTGGTTGCAATGTTTTGAATTTTCACCAGCAAGAGTTCAGATCATTCTATACCTTTGACAGCACTTATTATTGTCATGTTTTTCCCCCACAACATTCTAATTGATAAGCGTGGTGTCTGCTATAGCACTAACTTAAATTTTCCTAATGAATAGCAATCTGTGCATCTTTTCATGTGCTTAGATGCCATTTATTTATGTCATTTGATAAAATATCTATTCAAATATTTTGCCCATTTAAAAAATTGTGTTGTATATTATTTTATTATTGAGTTTTGAGAACTATTTACATATTCTTGGTAAAACCTCTGCCAGATATATAATTTGCAGACACATTCTTTTAGTCTGTGATTTGTCTTTTTATTCTCTTGGCAGTGTCTTTTGCAGAGCAAAAGTTTTTAATTTTGATACAACATAATGTATCTCTTTTTCTTTTATGGATAATGCTTTTGGTGTAGGCTAGTATTAGTCAGGGTTATCTAGAGAAACAGAACTGATAGGATGTATGTATAGAGAAAGAAAGAGAGATTTATTTTTAAGAATTAGATCATGCAATTATGGAGACTGGCAAGTCCAAAATCTTCAGGGTGTACTGTCAGGCTGGAGACCCAAGAACGAGTAGTTGGAATCCAAAGGCCATCTGCTGGCAGAATTCCCCCTTGCTTGGGGAAGGTCAGTCTTTTGTTCTATGCAGGCCTTCAACTGATTGGACAATACCCACTCACATTATGGAGGGCAATCTGCTTTATTCAAAGTCCACCAATTTGAATGTTAATCTCATCCAAAAATACCATCACGAAAACTTCTAGAATGATGCTTGACCAAATATCTGGGCACTGTGGTCCAGCCAAGTTGAACATATAATTAATCATGTTAAGTACCTAAGGACTCTTTACCAAACTAAATAACATGATAATTTTTTTCTACATTCTCTTTGAAAAGTTTTATATTTTTAGTTTGGAAACTAAGTTCAGTTTTAAAACATTAATTACAAAATGTATATATATATATTATTTTCAAGTGTACAACTCTTTTTAAATTTTTATTCATTTTTTTCTAACACCATTTATCCCCTCTATGCCCTCTTCCATCTCCACCCACTCACCCCCAAAGTATATTTTTATTTATTTATTTGCATATAAGTTCTTTGGTTTATCTCTTCCCTCCACCCTGTCCCCCTCTTCTGAGGTTTGTCAGTCTGTACCCTACTTTTATGTCTCTGGGCCTATTTTGTTCATCAGCTTATTTTGTTCATTATATGCCACAAATAAGTGAGATCATGTGATATTTGTCTTTCTCTGATTGGCTTATTTCACTTAGGATAATACTCTCCAGGTCCCTCCATGTCGTCTCAAGGGATAATAGATCTTTCTTTCTTACAGCTGTATAGTATTCCATTGAGTATATGTACCACAGCTTTCTTATCTACTCATCTATCCCAAAATATATTTTTAATAGCAACAAAATCCAAAACATACAAAATCTAACAAAAGTTATGCATGATTCTTATGATAAAAATGATAACACTATATTGAGATCCATTAAACAAGACCTAAATAAATACAGGAGGCCTAAATAAAAAAGACCTAATAAAAAGTAATCATCGTAAAGAATTACTATAGTAAAAATAAGAATTATCCACAAGTTAATCTATGCAATTCTTCAAAACCTACACAGGTTAGGTTTATTTGTTTGCTTTTTATGGAACTTAAGAAGCCAATTCTATAATTTATGTTGAAATATAAAGGAAACAGACAAGCAAATATTACTTTGCAGAAACACCTTTTTAGATATGAAGACCCATGTTAAAGCTTTATTAAGATAGTCTAGTATTGGTTCAAGAATAAACAAGTTAGCAAATGGAACAAAACAGAAAGTGCTGCAATGGAATTCTTTAAATATAGATGTGACAAAAATGACATTGGAACTAGTGGGAAAAGAATGAACTATTAATGTATGGGTGTAGAATAACTGGCTAGTCCTATGAAATGAAATGAAATTGTATCACTTCCTCATAACTTATTTAAATGTCATACTGTAAAACAAAAAATAAGTCTGGGAAGAAACAATTAAAATTTTTTGAGAATTAAGGACATATCCTAATGATTTCAGAGTAGAAATGTATTTCTTAAATAAATTTCTTAAATAATTTGCAAAAAACCAGACACTTTAAGGGGAAAGACTAATAAATTAGACCATATTTAGATACACACACACACACACACACACACACACACACACACACACACACATACATTCCATGGGCTCTCTTTATTCTCTGGAGAACTCTAATACAGACGTATATGTAATAAAATGATAAAGAGATTCATAGGAATGATAACAAACAAGATCATGATATCCTCTGGTAGGAAGGGAGGAGTATATATTCAGGAAGGAACACACTATGGGTTACAAATCTATTGATAATTTGTTCTTCAATCATGTGGTGGGTACATAGGTATTTATTATATTATTCCATTTCCTTATTTTTATGTCTAAATTTAACATGACTTAAAATATAAAGCCAAACAAAAGACACAGAGAATAATTGTGGAATAAAACTTTTGGGTATCTAAAAAGAAAATTTCCCAAGTGAATTTTAAGATGAATTTAGATTCACAGTAGAGATATAATAAAAGCATTTAGTACCAATAATAATGAATTAGAATATCAAATATTTCGTTTTACCATGATGAGGTAAGGTGACTCAGTAAGAGCATTTTCTTTGATGCTCACCCTGTCACTATATTCACTCAGGTAATGACACCATTATCAATACACATCACATCTGCTTAAACTGCTATTGGCCAACAGCCCATAATTCTGCTGACCACTTAATTATTAGCTTCCCTATTACTTTATCCAGTGGTGCTTAGAGTCACAGAATAGTGCTTTGCTTGTGTGCATAAAACCGAGACTATATCTAGCCAAAAAGTAAGCCAGAACTACTACTTTAAATTCCAAATCAATTGCACTTTCTAACTATTGATTCTGTGATTGATGTGAATGTCTTCCTCTATACAGGTCTGAAAGGTATGGAGTTTTCAAATCCATATCAGTTTGTTTGGAATATATTCACTACATAAAAAGAATTCATAATGAAAAATGAAGTTGTTGGTTCACAAGCTTTTTATATCT
Organism: Tadarida brasiliensis; assembly: GCA_030848825.1. Lineage (NCBI taxonomy): Eukaryota > Metazoa > Chordata > Mammalia > Chiroptera > Molossidae > Tadarida > Tadarida brasiliensis. The sequence continues at coordinate 71,947,366 of CM061260.1, forward strand.
TTCATGTCCTTCCACTATCTCCTTTACTTTCTTGGGAAAATTTGAAGAGAAACTAAACAGGTGGCAACTGTTTATATTTGAGATATCGACATCAAAATTTGCTTGAATGATATTTCCAGGGGGTAAAAAGTGTTTATTATCTATTCCTTTAGACAGCCAATTACTTATTCCAAAATGGAAGTATATGCATTTCCATTGAACATCTCAAAAGTTGAGGAGTTGTCTATGATACATGTGATATTCGAGTTCTTGTTTTAATGTTCAAAATAAAATATTAATATCAGCATATATTTATTGAACACTGTACATCTAAGTATTGCCCTATACTTTCCATGCCTACATTTGGGCTTGCTTCTTTTTGTTTTTAAATTATCTTATTAGCAGCATGTAAAGGGTATATGAGCTCACAGAGCACTGTAAAAATCAAATATGTCAAGGTAGTTTTAAGAGAGAAAAAATATGCTAAAAAGGTTTGTTATCATGCAACATGGATGGTACCAAGATGGCAAACTAAAAAGTTAAACCTATACTAGAGAAAAACATATGGATTGTTTATTTGCAGTTAGTGAAATTGTTACTATGGAAAAATAATTTTTATGTTCCAAATTGCATCAGTAATTGACAGAAATGTATTTTTGATGTCCATTTCAATAATGCAGCAATGCTAACCTTACCTTTATATGAATAAGTTAGGTTTAAAAACTTAACAATTGACACCACATATACACTGGCATTCTGCAGCTCACCAGTAGATTTCTGACTAAAGATGAATTGCGATGGAGGTCATTCAGACCGTATTGTAAGAACGCTTTTATGAATAGCCATTCTCAAATATACCAGTAATTCTTTCTGTTTCTGTTTTTTTTTTTTTTCCTATTTCCATAACATGGCTACTTCTGCTTTCTCAATTAGTCACTATGTAGTGTTCCAGCAGTTACATTCAAGGAAAGAGCAATATCAGTTTTAGCAAATTTAGGTAATCATTTCTCTTCAGATGACTTAACTGTCTTTTTTTAGAGGCAGATCTCTTCAGTAAAAATGTATATTACAATACTAGACTATATGTGCATAATAGTACTTACAGTTTGCAAAGCATGCATGCCCACTTTCCCATGTCTGCACCACTCTACTCCAAGGAGGACTCCAGGCTGTATTCACATCACTTCTAAGTGTCCCATAGCATTGCATTAACCACTAATCTGTAGCACCCACATATTACCACACTGTTCAGTGATCATTTAAAAAAATTTTTTTTATTAATTTTAGAGAGAGGAAGGGAGGAAGGAAGAGGGGGAGAGAGAGAGAGATCAATGTCAGAGAACATGTGCCTTGACTGGGGATCGAACCCAAAACTCAGGAATGTGTCCTGACCTGGAATTGAACCTGCAAGCTTTTGGAATATGGGATGACGCTCCAACCAACTGAGCACACAGGACAGGGCTGCTTCGTGATCTTTGATGAATGTTCTTTCTTACCCCAAAAGTGATACATTTTTTAAGGTTAGGTATTATGTCGAATTACTCTTTGAGTTCCCAGGGCTTACTGTTGTACCTGGAATTGTTCATGTTTAATTATTATTTGATGAATGAATTAAATGGGATACTCTACAGAAGTGCATAAATTCCTCCCTGGCTGGTTTGGCTCAGTGGTTAGAGAGTCGGCCTGCGGACCAAAGAGTCACGAGTTCAATTCTGGTCAAGGGCACGTACCTCGGCTGTGGTTTGTTTTCCAGCCCTGGTCTGGTCGGGATCATTCAGGAGGCAACCAGTTGATGTGTCTCTCTCACATCGATGTTTCTCTCTCTCTCTCTCTCTCTCTCTTTCTGTCCCTCCCACTCTATCTAAAGATAAATGGAAAAAAAAAAAATCCTCGGGTGAGGATTAAAAAAAAAATGCAGCCCTGGCCGGTTTGGCTCAGCGGTTAGAGCGTCGGCCTGCGGTCCAGAGAGACCGGGGTTCAGTTCCCGCTAAGGGCACGTACCTCGGTTGCAGTTTGTCCCCGGCCCTGGTTGGTCGTGCGGGTGGCAGCCACTCGATGTGTCACTTTCACGTCGATGTTTCTCTCTCTTCCTCTCTCTCCCTCCCACTCTATCTGAACAAAAAATGAAAAAATGTCCTCGGGTGAGGATAAAAAAAAAAAAGTGCATGAATCTCATAACCTTACATTTCTCAGCTGGGTTACAGTTACACTAAACATTTTAAATAATGACACTGGTTTTGTGGTGTCATTATTTAAAATTGCTATTATTGTAAAAGAAATAGTAAGTTTATTACAATAAATTAAATTATTTAAAATTATAAGTTCATTGATAAATTAACCTTCATATTAGAACTACATATAATAACACATGTTTTTACATTTTAGTTTTTACATTTTAGTTTTTACATTTTAAATAAACTTAGCCCTATATTGGTTATAACAGATAGATAGATAGATAGATAGATAAATAGATAGATAGATAGATAGACCATGTAAATATTTACTACTCAAATCAATTCAACAAACATTCGCTGAACACTTACATTATGTAGCATAGTATGCACTAGATATTATCAACATGACAAAGGTGTATATAGACTGCTCTTACAAGCAGCTTAAAATTTAATAGAGAAATGTAGCATATGACATGAGGAACAAAAGTAAGGGTTAAACTAAATGTAATAGAAAAACCTTGGAGAAGTACAATAATCTGAATTGAGTGGTGGATGGAAGTGGTAACAAGAAATGGGAAACTAGGTGAAAAAAGAGAAGGAATTAAGAAGCACAAATCAGTAGTTACAAAAGACTCATGGGGATGTAGTCAATGATATTGTAATAACTATGTATGGTGCCAGGTGGGTACCTGAAATATCAAGGGGAACACTTTGTAAAGTATACAATTGTCTATATGATGTTGTACACCTGAAACTGAAACAAAATAATATTAAATGTAAACTATAGTTGAAAAATTAAAAATGGATTCACAGAGGACTGTCTTAAATATGTTTGCATTAATATAAAATAATTTTACATTAATACAAGATATGATTTTTATATTATGCCTTAATATATAATAATATTAACCTAAGCGATGGTTTGACATAAAACATTATTTATTTTGTTCTTACCATTGTCATAGTCTTTAGGTTGCATAATGTTTAAATGTATTTCTGCACCGTGCAGTGCACTTCTGGAATAGAGGCACATATACATTCACTGCCTGGATAGAAGAGGCACATGCAGAAGTTGGGAATTATTTTTAAAATGAGAATGGATTGAGCAATTTCTCCTAAAGTCACAGAGAAAAAGATTTAGATTTTGGATAGCAGTGTCCTAGGCTGCTGATCTAACTACAGAAGTTATTTTGATTAGAAGTTTTGATTGGTTTAGCCAGTCCTGTAGGTATCATACAGCAATACTTAACTCTTTTTTTTAAGGTGTTAAATGGATTTTACCCTTGTTTTCATTTATGTCAATCAAGACTGAAAATTATAGACATATTTTTCTTTTTTTTTTTAAATATTTTTTCTTTATTGATTTTAGAGAGAGAGGTAGGGAGAGGGAGAGAGAGATAGAAACATTGATGAGGGAGAACATCAACTGGCTGCCTCTTGCATGCCCCCCACTGGGGATCAGGCCCACAACCTGGGAATTGAACTGGTGACCTCTTGGTGCATGGGTTGACTCTCAACTAGTGAGCCACACCAGCCAGGCTAGACATAGTTTTCTTAAGTAACCAAAAGGTATTTCTTCTGAATCTCTCTCTCTCTCTCTCTCTCTCTCTCTCTCTCTCTCTCTCTCTCTCTCTCTCTATATATATATATATATATATATATATATATATATATATATATAGTACAAGACTCAGACTCTACAAAAAGAAAATCAAAACTACCCATGATTTATTTCACTGTCCTGAGATAATAACTATTAACATTTTGTTGACTAAACTTCCAGTCATTTTTCTCTATAGACATGTGTAGCCACACAGATTTACCCACATTGAGACACATCCACATATACAAGTGGAATACTATTAACATACACACTGCTCTGTTAAATGACTTTTTCATCTAAAATATATTATGATCATCTTTTGGGTTCAAATTGCTCATTAGAGGTTTTTACTCTTAATATAATTTATTTTAGCAATGATTTCTTTGATAGTTTATAGCTTTCTAGCCATTTGACGCAGCGATCCCTCTTCTTGAAATATGACCTAAGAAGCCTGAAACACCAATCAGAAAGAAGATATGAACCCTGATGTTCATAGCAGTCCTATTTACAAAAACTAAGATCTGGAAATAGCCCAAGTGCCCATCAATAGATGAGTGGATAAAAAAAAAAAAAACTGGTACATTTACACAATGAAATACTATGCAGTTGTAAGAAAGAGAGATCTCTTACCCTTTGAGATGACATGGAGGGACCTGGAGAGTATTATGCTAAATCAAATAAGACAATCAGAGAAAGACAAATATCGCATGATCTCATTTATTTGTGGAACATAATGAACAAAGTAAGCTGTCGACCAAAAGAGATCCAGAATCATGGAAGCAGAGAACAGACTGACAAACCTCGGAGGGATGGAGGGGTTGGAGGGGTTGTGTATATATATGCATATATACACAACCAATCAACACGGACACTAGGCTGGGGAAGGCAAGAGCTGGGTGGGAGAGGAAAGGAGGTGGTCAATGGGGAAAAAAGGGGGACATCTATAGTACTTTCAACAATAAATAAAAAGAGAGATTTAAAAAAATCATTTCCTTCCACAATACTGTAGAAATAGTTTACTAAAATTTCCACTAGTAGTCATATGGATTATTTTTATATTTAATTCATTAATTTCATCGGGAGATTCATAACAGGCCAACTTTTAAATTTTTTGCCCCTATATTTGTCACAAAATAATATACTGAATAACCACTAATTCAACATACTAAAGTCTTACAAATATTCTGTTTTGGTATTCTGTATTCTATCATATTGAAATGTTTGTTTCTTCAACAATATTACAATATTTTATGCACTGTAAATTTATAATATATCTTAGTATCTGAAATAATAAATTTTTATGCAATAATTTAATTTTTTTTCAACTATTTTATTAACTGTTATTAAAAATTTATAATTTTAGGTCTTTTTTAGGATTGTTTCCAGGTGAAGAATTTAAATAACAATGTGGAGAATTTTATGCTTTTTACTCTGTTGTTACTAAGTTAAAACAATTTTTTCCCAAATGTATTTGTACTTGTTTTCTAAATTCCTTAGGACCTACTGAGATGACTTCTAACTTGTTAATGTTAACACACTAACACTTATTAATATGAAAACTTATGAATAGAATTTTAAATTTTAAATTATCTTCATAGTCAAAGGAAAAGTTCATGATATATTGTTATTTTAATGTCATGCTGGGTCTTGCTTGCTAACATTTCATTTAGGATTTTGTTTCTATATTCATAAATGAGATTGTTCTCCTCTTATGATATTAATTACTACTATCTTGGTAAAAAGAATTGGGAAGTTCTCTGTATTTTAATGTATGCCCTAAAACTCATTGCTAAATTTTCTGACCCTCCTTCAGACTTCCCATAGGTTCAAGCTCAAGAAAAATATTTTCTAAAGCAGTAAATTATGGACGAATAGTGGATCCAGTTGGTAGGCTTTCCTAGTTCCAAAATCTATCTAGTCCAGCTGCTTGTGCTGGAGAAGCTGTTAAGCTAAAAATACAAACTAAAATAGCCCAGAATCTTCCTAAAGTAAAAGAAAAATAATAAAGCTTTCATTTCATCTTTTAGAAGAGAGGCTTTCAAAAAGAGAAAATAAATCTGTGCTTTTACTGGGGTTTATATTTTGTAAAAGTTACATTAAATGAACAGGAAAAAAATAGGTCTGGATTTTAAGTAGCACTTAAAGAAATCACCCCGTGTTGTAGGTGTTGTAAACTCTGCTGTCTTTCTTTTTATTCTTGTTTTTCTAGAGCATTGTTATTTACATGAGACCCAGATTGAATGGGGAAATCTGATTCAAACTGTGAGCGATGTTTTAAAATTTAACTAGTGTTAGTTGGCAAATAATAAAAGTTAAAAGTGTACTTCTCTAAAGCTTTAAATAAGGCCAGCCTCAGGGACTTGCAGCTCTTTTCAAAACATCATTTCAGAAACAGGAAGCCCCAACGTGACAGAGAAGAAAAGTGGATTTTTCAGTCCGACAGACCTGGATAGAATGCCAGTTCTGCTACTGGCTGACTTTGTAACTTCGGTAAATTGCTTAATCTTCCTCAAACACAGTTCTCTATCTCTATATAAAGAAGCATAACATCTAACCATGAGGTTACTATACAGGTAAAGGAAGATAATGTACATGAAAATGCCTCTCACAGTGTCAGGTGCACACTGTGCATTGGATAAATATTAGGACAGTTTCCTCCCAGTTGAATTTAAAACATGAAATTCTACCTACTTAGAAATACAGATTTAACTTATGTTTTTTTTTTTTTTTTTTTTTTATTAATTTGATCCACTACATTTCCCTAGTAAACTATTAGGTGATATGAATTATTTACATATTTGAATAAACACATTTATTGGTTTTTCATAAAAACAAAAAAACAAAAAAAAAATGAGGAGAGCATTGGGGAAAGCAGTCTGCTAGAGAAGACCTGGGTCCTGAGGGCTGGGCAGCGGACATCTCTGTCTTGTTCCTGATCTTAAAGGGAAGTGCTTTTGGTATTTCCCTCATTGAGTATAACATTATCTGTGGGTTTGTCATACACGGTCTTTATTATGTTGAGGTTTGTTTCTTCTATTCTCAGTTTGCTGAGAATTTTGTGTGTGTGTGTGTGTGCGCGTTTTTTTCCTATCATAAATAGGTTATATCAAATGCTTTTTCTGCATCTATCTATATAATGATGTGATTTTTATCCTTCATCTTGTTTATGTGGTGTACCACATTCATTGATTTATGAGTATTGTGCTAACCTTGCATACCAGGAATACATCCCTCTTAATCATGGTATATGATCTTTCTAATGTATGACTGGATCTGGTTTGCTAATATTTTGCTGAGGATTTTTGCATCTAGGTTCATCAGGGATATTGGCCTATAATTTTCTTTCTTTGTAGTGTCTTCATCTGTTTTTGAAATAATAATACCGACCTCGTAAAATGAGCTTGGGAGTCTTTCTTTCTCTTGAATTTTTTGGAATAGTTTGGGAACAATAGGTGTTAGTTCTTTGAATGTTTGGTAAAATTCACCTGTGAAGCCATCTGTCCCAGGACTTTAGTTTTTTGGAAGTTTTTGATTACTGCTTCAATTTCATTAGTTGTAATTGGTCTGTTCAGATTTTCTGATTCTTCTTGATTCAGATTTAAAAGATTGCATGTTTCTAGGAATTTATCCATTTCCTCAAGATTATCCAATTTGTTGTCATATAATTGTTCTTAATATTTTCTTATAATACTTTTCTTATAGTATTTCTGTGGTGTCAGTTGTTATTTCTCCTGTTTCATCTCTGATTTTATCTATTTGTGTCCTCTCTTTTTTTCTTGATGAGTCTGGTTACAGGTTTATCAATCTTGTTTATCTTTTCAAAGAACCAGCTCTTGGTTTCATTGATCTTTTGTATTTATTTATTTTTTTAGTCTCTATATTATTATTTCTGTCCTAAATCTTTATTATTTCTTTCTTTTTTTTTTTTATCCTCACCCGAGGACATTTTTGCATTTATCCTCAGATAGAGTGGGAGGGAGAGAGGGAGGAGGAGAGAGAGAGAAACATCGATGTGAGAGGGACACATTGAGTGGCTGCCACCCACACGACCCCAACTGGGGCTGGGGACAAACTGCAACCGAGTTACGTGCCCTTAGCGGGAACTGAACCCTGGACTCTCCGGTCAGCTGGCCAATGCTCTAACCGCTGAGCCAAACCGGCCAGGGCTAAATCTTTATTATTTCTTTACTTCTACTTACTCTGGGCTTTGCTTGTTCTTCTTCTAGTTCATTTAGCTATAAGGTTAGATTGTTTATTTGAGATTTTTCATGTTTCTTGATATTGGCCTGTCTTGCTATGAATTTCTCTCTTAAGATTGTTTTAGCTGTGTCCCATGTATTTTGGGTTATTGTGTTCTCATTTTTATTTATTTTAGAATAACTTTTGGTTTCTTCCTTAATCTCATTGTTGACCAATTCATTCTTTGGCAACTGTTATTTAGCTGCCATGTGTTTACATGTTTTTCAACTTTTTTCTTGTAATTGATTCCTAGTTACATATCATTGTGGTCAAAGGTGATGCTTGATATGACTTCAATCTTCTTAAATTTACTGAGATTTGTTTGTGTCCTAACATGTGGTCTATCCTATAAAATGTTCCATGTGCACTTGAAAAGAATGCATATTCTGCTGCTTTAGGGAGAAATACTACGAAAATATCAATTAAATTCATCTGATCTTGTGTGTCATTTAAGGCTGCTGTTTCCTTGTTGATTTTTTTGTCTAGAAGATTTATCTTTTGGTGTCAATGGGGTGTTAAAATTCTCTACTATGAATGTATTATTATCAATCTCTCCCTTTATGTCTATCAAGATTTGATTCATATATTTGGCTGTTCCTATGTTGGGTGCATAAATGTTTACAAGGGTTATTTCCTCTTGCTGGATTGATCTTTTTATCATTAGGTAATGCCCTGCTTTATCTCTATTATAGCCTTTGTTTTAAAGTTTATTTTGTCTAATATATATACTGCTACCCCAGCTTTTGTTTGTTTGTTTCCATTTACATAGTATATCTTTTCCCATTCCTTACTTTCAGTATATGTGTATCTTTCATTCTGAGGTGTATCTCTTGTAGACATCATCTATATGGGTCCTGTTTTCTTATCCATTCAGCTACCTTATCCTTTCTTTTTTATTAGATCATTTCATTCATTCATATTTAAGGTGACTATTGATCGTTATGTATTTATTGTCATTTTATTCTTTATAACTATACTCATTTTTTTTTTCTTCTTCTTCTTCTTAAAGAAGACCCTTTAATATTTCCTGTAATACTGGCTTGGTGGTAATGAACTCCTTCAGCTTTTTTCTAGTCTATGAAGCTCTTTATTTCACCAATTTTGAATGATAGCCTTGCTGGGTAGAGTAGTCTTGGTTGTAGGTTCTTGCTTTACATTACTTGAAAATTTTCATGCCAATTCCTTCTAGCCTAAAATGTTTCTGTTGAGATCAGCTGAAAGTCTTATGGGAGTTCCTTCGTATGTGACTTGGCTTTTACCACTCCTACTTAACATAGTACTAGATAGAATTCCTAGACACAGAAATTAGATAAAAGGGATAAAATAAAAGACATCCAAATATGAAAGGAAGAAGTAAAGCTCTCATTATTTGTGAATGACTAAATACTGGATATAGAGAACCCTAAAGACTCCATAAAAATTACTAGAACTGAAACATGAATTCTATTAAGTAGAAGAATAGAAAATTATTATTCAGAAGTCAGTTGCATTTTAATATGCTAATAATGAACTATCAGAAATGTAAACTAAGAAAACAATCCACTTACAATTGAAACAAAAAAATACAATACCTAGGAATAAGTTTTTTAATATGTCTTTATTGATTTTTAGAGAGAGAGGAAGGGAGAAGGAGAGATAGAAACTTTGATGAGAGGAAAACATCTATCAGTTACCTCCAGCAAGCCCCCCACTGGGGATAGAACCTACAACCCAGGCATGCGCCCTGACCAGGAATCAAACTGGACCTCCTGCTGCATGGTTTGATGCTTAACCACTGAGCCACACCAGCTAGGTGTTAGGAATAAATTTAACCAAGGAGGTAAAAGACTTGTACTCAAAAAATTATAAGACACTGAAGAAGATGCAAATAAATGGAAGCATATGTTAGGCTCATAGATAGAAAGAATTAACATCATTAAAATGTCCATAATACCCCAAGCAATCTACAGATTAAACTCAATCCCATCAAAATATCAATGACGTATTTATGAAACTAGAATAAATAATCTAAAAATTTATATGAAACCACAAAAAAACCTGAATAGCCACAGCCATTTGAGAAAGAAAAACAAAGTTAGAGAAATCATGCTATCTGATTCAAACTACACTAAAAGGCCATTTAATCAAAACAGCATGGTACTGGCATAAAAAGCGACATACAGATCAATGGAACAGAATAGAAGGCCCAGAAATAAACCCACATCTATATGATCAATTGATATTTGACAAAGAAGGCAAAAACATACAATTGGGTAAAGATAGTTTATTCAATAAATAGTGCTGGAGAAATTGGACCAATTCTTGCAAAAAAATGAAACCAGACCACCAACATACACCATATACAGGAATAAACTCAAAATGGATTAAATACTTAAATGTAAGAGTCAAAAGCATAAAAATCCTAGAAAAAATTACAGGCAGTAAAATCTCTGACATTTCTCTTAGCAATATTTTCTTCTGATATATATCCTTGGGCAAGGGAAACAAACAAACAAAAGGTAAACAAATGGGACTATGTGAAACTAAAAAGTTTTTGCACAGCAAAGAAAACCATCAACAAAATGAAAAGATAACCCATTGAATGGGAGAACATATTCACCAATGACACATCTGATAAGGGGTTAATATCCAAAATTTATAAAGAACTTATAAAACACAACATAAAAAAAACAAATAATCCAATTAAGATGAATAGACATGTCTCCAAAGAGGGCCTATGGATGGCCAATAGGCATATGAAAAGATGCTCAACATTACTAATCATCAGAGAAATTCAAATTAAAACCACAATGAGATATCACCTCACACCTGTTAGAATGGCTAATATCAATAAATCCACAAATGACGAGTGTTAGTGAGGATGTGAAGACAAGGGAACCCTCATGCACTGTTGGTGGGAATGCAGACTGGTATAAGCACTATGAAAATAAGTATAGAGTTTCCCCTGGAATTTAAAATGTATTTGCCTTATGACTCAGTGACCCCACTTCTGGGGACTTATCCAAATAAACGCATAACACTAATTCAAAAGAATACATGCAACCCTATGTTCATTGCAGTATTATTTACAATAGCCAAGCTATGGTAACAACCCAAATGGCCATCAAAAGAGGAATGGATAACAAAGTGGTGGTACATATATACAATGAAATATTACTTGGCCATAAAAAAGAATGAAATCGAACAATTTACAACAGCATGGATGGACGTAGAGGGTATTACGCTCAGTTAAATAAGTCAGTTAGAGAAAGACAAGTACCATATGATTTCACTTACACTGTATGTGGAATCTAAAGAACAAAATTATAAATGAACAAACAAAATTGAAATAGATTCATAGACACAGAGAGTAAAATGGGGATTGCCAGATGGGCAGGGGCTTGGGGTCTGGGTGAAAGAGGTAAAGGGACTCAGAAGCACAAATTGGTAGTTACAAAATAGTCATGGGAATGTAAAACACAGCACAGAAGTATAGTCAATAATATTGTGATAATTATGTATGGTGCCAGTTGGGATACTGGAAATATCGAGGGGAACACTATGTAAAGTATATGATTTTCTAGCCACTAAGCTGTACATCTGAAACCTATACAAAATAAACTTGAAAAAGAATAAAAAAGAGGATTGGGAGAAAACAGGATTAGTGGGATATTAACAGTAAGGTGGAAAAAGACTAAGAGTCAAAGAAGAGAATTTGAGAAAAAAGAAGATGACTTTTACCTACTTCTTAATTTTTTCTAGGGACAGTGTTCATGAAAAGTCACTTATTTTATGAAATGAATCCTTCATTTGACTATTATTCAGTGAGTAGAAAATAGACTACATTAGAAAAATTCATTTTTTCAAATCCTCCAAATGAAAGACAGTGCTGAGCACATAGGAGATTCTCAATGAAACTTACGAAGTAATTATCATTATTCAAATAGCTCTGAGCCAAGATAATGTAAATGTGTGATTTATTTATTTTTTTCCTCAGAACTCCTTATAATGATTTCTTACAGTAGGCCAGTATTCTTCTGGTCAGTTTTACAAAATACTGAGGACTATAGAAACTAATTTACTTGCCCAGTGTGAGGAAGGAAGTTGATAATGAAGGGAGAATAAAAATCTAGGTCTTAATATTATACTTCACCTTATGGCCCTTGAAAATAACCTTTAAAATTAAGCTCAAAGAGTAAAAATTTTTAAGTGGTTTTACTAAAAGACATCATGACTTAAAATAATTTGTGTCCGTTTAAAACATACCTTGAGTCTTACAATCCAACTTCTTAAATTATAACAAAGAATCTTCAAAACCATATTAAGTATAATAATCATCTTTGGTGGCTCCTAAAGTAGGAAGTAAAATTTTCCTACTGCTGAGGTATCATCTAGTGGTTCCAACATAAAATTATAACATTTTAAACCAGAAGGGTTATTAAGGATTATTAATTCCAGTACCTTTATTTCATAGACGAGGAAACTGAGACCCACAAATAGTGGTTGACTGGCTCAAGGACATACAACTAGCCTGTTCACAACCTAGACACCCCCAATTGTCTTCTGACTCTCAGACCCCTGTTCTTTCTATAACAATACCTCAGCTTTCCTAATCTTCAGCCTTTTTGTGTGTTGAAGAATATAAATCATATATATGTATACATACATATGTATATATATGTACATACACATGGTTTGTTTTACACACATAATACATACACACATACATACTGCTATAGTGAAATAAGAAGTACTCTCTTTTGGTAACTAGGTGCATTGAGCAGGTATTAATTCTCATCAATCAGTTTCTTTATTGATTAAAAGGAAATACAGTTCTCAGTCTAGTTTTCTAATGAAGACACAGTAGATACTATCTATGGATATTCTTTTAAAATTCTAAACTGTTTCTTGGCTGGTGTGGCTCAGTGGTTGAGTGTCAACCCATGCAGCAAGAGGTCACTGGTTCGATTCCTGATCAGGGCACATGCCCAGGTTGTGGGCCCAATCCCCAGTGCGGGGCATGCGGGAGGCGGCCAATCGATGTTCTCTCTCATTGATGTTTCCATCTCTCTCTTCCTCTCCCTTCCTCTCTCTCTAAAACCAATAAAGAAACAATTTTTTTTTTTTAAATTCTAAACTGTTAAGCAAATGTAAATGATTATTTGGTCATCACATAGTGTCAGAGTAGGGAGAGGAATAAAATGTAGTTTGCATTTCTAACAGAGGTGGAGGAGAGCATTAGGTTCATTTCCTCTGCTCACTGGAGGAATAGGTTGCCTATTTTATCTATTTATTTATTTGTTTGTTTGTTTATTTATTTTTCTTTATTGATTTTAGAGAGAGGAAGGTAGAGGAAGAGATAGAAACATCGATGAGAGAGAACAGTGATTGGCCACCTCCTGCATGCCCCCCACTGGGGATTGGGCCCACAACCTGGGTATGTGCCCTGACAGGGAATCGAACCAGCGACTTCTTGTTGCATGGGTTGACACAACCACTGAGCCACACTGACCAGGCAAGTTGCCTATTTTATTAGTCCAAGTAATTAGTACTAAGCAACTGCAATTTTTAAGAAAGCTTTAGAAACCTCAATGGCCTAGCACGAAGTTTACTTCTTACAATATTTGATGCAGGTTTCTGGGAGCATTTTGACTTAGAAAATTGAATTTACTAAGCTGCAACACAAACCATCTCAACACATGACCTCTTAGCCAGCAAAGGACAGAGGAAACCCATTGGCTCTTAACTGTCCTAGCCCAGAAATAATACTCATAATTTGTGCGCACAATTTATTGGCCAGAACCAGTTGTGGGGCCTCAATTTTATAAAAGAAGTTAGAAAATGTAGGAGAACACATAGAGAATTTGGTAAGCACTACTTGTCTCTAGCACATTGATGGATCATATTAGAACATCAATCTCTTCACTCACTTTTGATATTAAAACCTCAAGAGATGGAGTCTTACCTATATCCAAAGCCCTACAAAAGTAAAGGATAAACAAATGGAATCACAAAGCAAGCATAATAGGGGAAACCCAAAGGAGAAAATTATTCATAATGCTGGATTCTGCCTCTGCAGCCATAAACAAGGGATAGTTATTTAATTATAAGAAATTATTAATAGTTAAAATTTTATTTTATTTTATTTTAATTGATTTGAGAGAAAGAGAGACATCAATTTGTTGTTCCACTAACCCACGATGCTTTCATTGGTTGCTTCTTGTATGTGCCCTGAATAGGGATCAAACCTACAACCTTGGCATATCTGGATGATGCTTTAACCAACTGAGCTTTTCAGTCAAGGCAATTAAAGAATGTTAAATAACTATTAATACTTAAATGATTAATAAATTAATTATTTAATTTTATAATTAATTGTTTATATATAATCTATATATCATATATAATACTATATAGATACATACATATGATATATATATGTATATATATATCTCATATAATAGAATCATAGAATGTAAAATGCACAAATCATAGAATGTAACTCCCTTGCTTAAAAATCTCTACATGCTTTCCAGTGAATATATATCTCGTGGTTTGCCTCTGCATGCCTTCTGATCTTCCCACACACTAAATTCATTATACCTAAACTCATACTCTCTCAACTTTGGACATAATTCTATTCCCCAAATATAGCAAGTTTATTTCTGTCCCAGGGACTTCATACTTCCTGATCATTTTGCTTTGAGTGCCCTTCTTCAAAATCTTTTTTTGGTGATTTTTCTCATTTATTAAATCTAAGTCCAAATATCCTAACTACCTTCCTAAAGTTGCTCCTGAACCTTGTATCACCTTACTTTGTTTTATGGTCAACACAATTTGTTTAAATTAATACAATTTTTGCTTTATTTTATAATTATTTTTTCGTCTTAAAATAACCAATTCATTTTTTTTTAGAATAGGGACTTACTTTATGAATCTCTTCATTTTCCCATTATATCTAGTACATAATAAGAAGCCCTAAAATACTTATTGCACTGAATTTGTGAGCTAGAAAATCATTTAATAGGTTAGGCACTTGATTCTGACTTCATAGTAAAAAGGCTTTGAGAACGTACACCACGTTATATGAAATAGAAAAGGGGGCTTGATAATTTTTAATGAAGCTGCATCACTTGTACCTATTGGTCAATTTTGCTGGTTGTTCTCCTTTTCAAATCTATGGATCAAAAGTAAGGTCACATAGTATAGTGTAAGCTTATAGAGTCAAACTTACTCTGGGCTAGAAGAATTTAAAGTGTTTCTAAATCTAGCAATGTAAAAGTTACAAACTATTAAAGGTTCTCCACTGGGGAAAAAAAAATTGCTCAGGAAGTTCAATTGAATAAAGACAATCAGGTTGTTACTGCATAGACAGCTAATGTGAATCAATATTAATGACAGCTAATGCAAATCAGTATTAATTATCAGGCCAGTTAGACCACTTAGGCTAACAGTTTCCAGTTAGAAGTGGCATATGATGAAAAGGGAGAAAGTAAGAACTAGTATTGATACTGTTGTAATTAGCGAATTATTAATAATAGAAAAGAAGCAAAGGGAAGACCAGACGTTACATGTCAT
Source organism: Tadarida brasiliensis (assembly GCA_030848825.1). NCBI lineage: Eukaryota > Metazoa > Chordata > Mammalia > Chiroptera > Molossidae > Tadarida > Tadarida brasiliensis. The sequence goes on from CM061260.1 coordinate 71,962,918, forward strand.
TGGGGTAGCTTCACTAGGAAGCTGAAATTTCACACTTCCCGGGGAACCACCAGCCCATTTCCTGCAGACCACTAGGGGAGGGGGTCCAACAAGAGGAAGATAAACACATGTGCAGTAAAATTGGAATGACATAGGAAAGATGCCTGTCAGTCAAGCCTGGGAAACATGGATTGGCTAGAGTAGGCAAGGCCATTGCAAGCCCGCAGAAACTTGGAAATATATAATCCCTCAAACAAAGGCATCTCTCTCTTGGCTCCTACCTCTTGGCTTTCTGGTTCCTTTGGCTCTGTTCCTGCTTATGGTCCCTCCATGGCCATGTGGCCACGTGGAACCCCCATGCAATGGATTGATGGACTGCAACATGAAACACAAACTAAGATAGCCTTATGTTGGATTGGACTATGCCCTAACTTGGAATAGAAACTCTGGACACTGGCTTTGATTTTAGCTCCCCTGAAGGCAAAATGGGATTTCTTCCTTGGTGGGACAAAGGAAAATGAGACCTTGGAAACTCGGGGATTTGACTCCACAGAAATAAAGCTTTCTTCAATATTTTATCCTCCCATGCAAGTCTCAGAAAATTCCTTTTATTGGAATATCACAAGAAGTCCATTCCCACTAGCAATTGGGGGAGATATGGAGATCTCCGCACTGACAACAGTATTACAAAGCCCAAAGTCACTGAAGACGTCATGGAAAAGAAGCAAGGGTACGAGTGTCTTTCTAGAAAGGAGAAGCACTGACTATGGCTCCCCAGAAAATATTCAGTGCACATGAGAATTTGGATAAGAAAATTACTCTAGTATGAAATTTTGTAGAAACCATGCCTTGACATAGAGGAGATAAAAGGCAATCAAAATGTGGACAAAGATGTACAAAGCACAAAACTTTAACAATCAGATGATTGACCACTGTGGACTATTGGTTTATTAATTAATTCAACATAGGTAAATGCATTTAGAATCTCCAAAAATCCGCTGAGATTTTTCAAAGATTTCTTAATCAATCTTCATGTAACCTACTCTATGTAATCTGAACTCTATTCCATGTCTATGAGTGCTATACATTCTAGCAGATTGTAGGCTAATTTGTATAGTGCTGATGTACTTATATTTAACAACTTAAGGTGTACTTTATCAAAAAATAGTCCTAAACCTGTTTAATTGAGAATTACCTATTCAAATAAAATATAAGTGAAAAATACAGCGCTAGTTTCCATGAAAATTCCTTGACTTCTTTGAGACAGTGTAAGTAAAGCTGAGTTACTAGAATTGGCATATGATGAAAAGGGAGAAAGTAAGAACTAGCATTGATACTGTTGTAATTGGTATCTGCTTCTAGGAGGACCTGAACAGGCACAGGTAATATCTGTAGTGGTCTGAAAAAAGAAATGGTAAGACCAGGTGTAGAAATTTCTCACCTATTGTTCAGGTGGCAAGCTAGACCAGGTCTTGAGTGCAAAGTGGGGCACAGTTAGTCTCTAATGCAGGGAATGATCCAGTTGCTGAAGGTTTCACCAGTGGTGATTAGAAAAAATGTCCGAGTAGAGCAGAACACTCTTGCCAGTGGGATGAGTCAAGCCTTTAAAAGATAAGGAGTGTCTTTTATCTACTCATCTTAGAATCTCTGGCTTGGGTGGGGGGCATAAATTGGCAAAAGACAGATTAACAAGAGAGAAGCAAGCAGAAGTTGATGGACATCTGTATTTGCATACACTTGGAACCATCCAGTGATGAGTAACGCAAAGAGGCGGTTAGAACTTGGGTTTATATACCACCTTAGGCATAAGAAAGGAAAAGGCATTTTGGTTTTCTAAGCAGGTGAGTCAAGTTTTGGAAAGATAACCAGGAAAAGTGTGGTAGACAGGGTTGTTTAATAAGGTTTATTACTTTAAGTGGGTGCCTTCTGCATTGATAAGACCTGTGAAGAGTCCTCCTCTCCCTGGTATGGGTGGAAAAAGATATTATACTTTTATATATGGAAATTTCCTTTATAAATGTAAATTTCCTCTACCAAAGGAAAACTAGTACTGTGTTTTTAAACTTTTCCTGCATCTGCTGGTCCTTAGTGGTCTTTAGTTCAAAATATTCTATATGTTATAAAAGTATATTCTAATATTTTAATGTGGTAAAATCTGGTATCCTTCATAGAGGAGCAATGTCTTCAATGACAGTGAAATTGGTTGTTTATTATTAAGTTGTACTGTTGCCAGGAAGTGGGATAATGAGGAACTGAGGGCTGTCAACCAAAATCCAAGGTTAAGGGCTTCTTTGGATGATAAAAGTCCTTTACTTCCTCTAGACAAAGAGCAGGACACAGCTGAGAAACTCAAGATCTAATAGTTGGTGTTGCAGAGCTTAGTAATGCTTCGTGAAGCATGATTATCATGCCAAGGCAGGTATGGGTACATCTGGGTATACGTGCTAAGGTTTTCTTTGGTTCTGCAGGCCCCCTAGGAACCCTCAAAACCTTCAGAGGTGGCTCACCACTCATAATACAAGCTAGAATGTGAGAAAACATAATAGTGACCTTTCTCTCTCTCTCAAGACAGCAGGTTTCTGCTATAGGAACTGTTTTATTTTTCTCAAAGCCAGGCCAATATGTATGGTTAAATCCTGATGTCACTGGCAACATTCAGAGCCTAATAATGGAGAAAAGAGATTATACGCTGAAAAAGCTGCAAGATTATCTGGCATGTTTCTCCAGGAGCCGTGGTGATACCTCTGAAATTTGATTTTTAGGTCACTTGATCAGGGGTCTTAACATAAACAAGTTAGGATTCCGTGATTTGGGTGACAGATTTTGGGGATGTAGGATTTAATAACAGCAGGAATTGGGTGACATGCCACTAGGGTGGCTCTTAGAAGCCTGAAGAAAGCATGGCTCATGCTGAGAGAAATAGAGAGCCTGAGTTTTCCTGGCACACAGACGAGGAAGGGAAAAAAAAGGATTAAAGAAAAAGGCCCACCAAAACACACCATTCACCAAAGCCATGAAGAATGTACTCATGAAGAGAGTGCGAGCATCCCTAAGTTGTTCCTTGTGGTTTTCCTCTTCAGACTGGGCTGACAGTCGGTGATTACAGAGTTAGCTTGTTAATTGCCATGGGGGTCTGGCCCCAGAGCAATAGAGGTCAGATCACTGAGCTTAATTGACTGACGCTAGGGAGCACACTATCATAGGAAACAGAAGAGTCAGAGGGAGAGCCCAGGGAGGTTGGCCTGCCAGGAGATGTAGAGATGGTTAACAGAAACTTTGTCCCCAGGTATATGCTATTAGGCAGCCACTGAGGGTGCTATTTAACACCAATAACCAGAAGAAGGCAAGAATGGAGAAGCAGGAAACTGAGGGCAATTACCCTAATAAAAGTTGTGATCCCTTGTTCAAGAGCAGGTCCTGAGCCAATATTAATATCTGGAAACTACTGATGGAAGAGGTGGCTGGGCCCCTAAGCAGAAAGACCCTACAACACCATGGAAAATATATTTTTATTGATTCCATCAGTGTTCAACCAAAGGGGACTATAAAATTTTACTCAGGTGACTGTGTACTGGGGAAAGTGGACTCTTCAGACATTTTAAGGACTGTTGGACAAAGAGTTGAGCTGACACTGATACAGATACAAAATGTTATCGTGCCTTGCCTGACAGATGGGGTATACAGAGATGAGGTGATAAATGGAATTCTAGTGAAAGTCAGTCTCTTAGTGGTCCCCTGGCTCTGTGAACCCACACCATGGTCATTGTCGGGTCCCAAGTGTATCATTAGATTGACACGCTTGCTTTTGAAGTAGCTCCCACATTGGGTCTTTGGTCTGTGAGTAAAAGTTAACAAATGGGAGAAGGCCAGGTGGAAGACTCCTAAACTGCTCCCTACCAAGGACAGGAAATCAAAAGCAGTTCCACTTCCTGAGGGACTTGGGGGAGATCAGTGCCACCATCAAGGACCTAAAGGATGAAAGAGTGATGATCTTTATCATCTCATGCTTCTGTTTCCTTTGCCACTCAAACCTCTGAAAAAACTGAACAGATCCTGGAGAATGACTATGGACTTGCACAAGTTCATTCAATCCTATCGTGCTGGATGACGTATCATCACTGGTACAGCTTAATAGAGTCTCGGAAACATGCTTTGCTGCTATTGATTTGACAGATGTATTCTTTTTTTTAATTCTGATTGTAAAAGAGGATGAGAAACAGTTTCTATTCACATGAAATAGACATAATATTCATTAATAGTTTCCTGCCTTCTATTATAATATTGTTCAAAGAGATCTGGACTATCTGGACATCTCACAGAAAATCGCATTCGTGCAGTACATGAAAGACAGCATGCAGATGGGGCAGGATGAGCAAGAGGTGGCTAGTGGACTAGAGGGGTTGATTTGACACATGTGCTCCTTGGGTGGTAGATAAACCCACAGCCAAGTTGTTAAGAATCCAGTGATCAGGGGTGTGCTGGGAAGTCCCTTTCAAAGCACACTTTCAATTTCTGAATCTCGCATCCATGTCTTCAAAGAATGAATCTTTGGCTTCAAATGGCAACACGGTGTACACCTAACAATTGTGATCAGATCCATATAACAGGTGAGACAAAAGAATCCTGCTCTAAGTGGAAAGCAGGCAGAAAAGGGTTCTGAAGCAGGTCCATGCTATGGTGCAAGCAGCCCTGTCACTGAGGCCTCGTGATCTGATAAGCCATTACTATTGGAGGTGCCAGTGGTGGGAAGACATGTGTGTGGAGTTTACAGCAGTTTCCAATGAAAGAATTTCAATCTGCGCCTCTGAAGTTTAGGACCAAGGAATGCCGTTTGTTACAGAATTATATGACTTTTGAGAAACAGCACTGGGCCCTGGTAGAAATGGAACTTTTGATCATGGGGTACTAAGTAATTGTGCAGCTGGAATGCCCACCAGAAAGCCCATTTTGAGCTGGCCTTGCTTTGACTTAAAGAGAGTCCAACATAAGTTGGAAATGGTACATCTGCTATTGTACTCACACAGGTCTAGAGGGCACAGGTAAATTTTACAAACACCATAGACACCGTCAGATTTCCCATCACCATAGCATGTCTACCTCTCCCATAGCTATATGGAGAGAGGATCCCAAATAAGCAGCTGAGGGAGGAGGGAAAGTCCCACCTTGGTTTAAAAGTGCATTGGCCCATCCTGTGAATATAAGCTAAAAATGGGTGATGGCTGCATTAGGATAATATTCAATGATAGTGTTGAAAGAGAGTAAAGCCAGGCAAATTTTCTCCATAAGCAAAGCTGCAAATGGTTCACCTGGTCCTCCCATTTTGGAAGGGAGGTAGCAGGAGGTGGGAATATGTATAGATTCCTGCACAGGGATCAGTGGCCTAGTTAGCTATTTAGGGACTTGAAAGAAAAAGGACTGGAAGATGAAGGATAAGGAGGTATGGGGTAGAGTAACGTAGATAGATACATGGGAATAGACACAAACTTAAAATGTTTATGTTACATACAATGCTCAAGAGAAAGCATTTAGAATGGAAGAGGCACTGAAGGACTAAGTAGAAACATGATTTGAACAGCTGAGATCAACCAGTCCTCATCAATGGCCTTCTCTCTTCTTCCTCCTGGAAAAGGAATGATATTTATGTTGGGTGAGTTTGGGCGAAAGATCAGTTTGCCTGAAGAAAACACATGTAACTCTTCTGCTCATGACCAAGAAGTAAGTTTTGCAATATCAAACAATTTTGTAGGATGAGGCAGTGGAGAAGGGAGATGTTCCTAACTGCCAGTGATTGATTGAAAATGAACATCTAATTTAGGAATAAAATCTTGGCAGGCCCATTTGGCTAATGAGCATAAAGATAGACATTTCAACAATTTTATCAGTAATGAACTGATAATGTATCCCCATCTGTCTGACTCCTATGCCCATCTCACCTTTGCTTCTTAATGTGGGGTGTTATTGATTAGCCTCTCAAATTTAAATAACTCACAAAATAGAAAGTAAAGATTATTGAAGAATGCTCTGTATTTTTTTCATAAAAAATTACTACATGAGAAAAATTAGCCGATAGTTCATTTTGTTTCTCTCATTATCTTGTAGATGGTTGGGTGGATCTTTCCTTTCCCTTCTCTATTTAAAACTTTATTTTTAATAAGATGGAGATTTAAATTATGCAAAAATCATACTTGATGTCTACATTTATTAAGTTTTAAATGGCAGAACATTTGGGCTCTTACAATCTCATTATAGAGAGGAAAGTCCAGTGTATGCACTTTGCTAGTGGTAAAGCTAGAGAAGCTCCCACATTTCCCAGAACAGACAGAGTCACCTCTTCTATGCCAGATAAGACTCAAGTGGAGTAGGGAAGCTGCTCTCCCAGCCACCATGCACATCTATTTATTTGATACTTTGTCATCTACTGCCTTTAAGGATCTTTTGTATTAGAATTCAGCAACCATATGTTATACATACATGTTTATTCATATTACAAATGGAGGGTCTTTATTTTACCAGGAAGCCCATAAGTAAAACAAATCAAAGAGGATATAGTCTGTGGATACCACCACTGTACAATGTTTTCCCTGAACAACCCTGTAAAACACTTAATTTATAAAAGGAGCCAATTTATCTATCCCAAAAAGTCAATGAGCCAGTAAAAGGAATTTATTTGACTTTTTCATTCCTAAGTGCTTTCTAACACTTACTAAAAAATATCTAGACATCTAAATACAATGAACACACAGTACACTACCTCTTAATCTTGGAAACCCTATGGCTTGCTGGCATAGTGTGCAGATACCTCTGACTAAGGAAAAGAAAAAGGGTTGTTATTTCAAAATTGGTATTTTGTGTAGAAATTTTTTAAAAATGTGAAGCAAATATTTTCTTATAAGAATGTGAACATAATATTTCAATGATCAAATTATGATGTTTTGCTATTTTTAATATTGCAATGTTACTTTTTCATACTGTCTTTTCAGCTCTTTCTTTTACTTACTGTTTTCTTGTATTAGTTTGCTATGGTTGCCATAACTAAATGCTACATACTGGATAGTTTAAACAACAGACATTAATTTTCCTATAGTTCTGGAGGCTGGAAATCCAAGAACAAGGCAGTTTTTTGTTAGTTCTCCTGAGATCTCTCTCCTTTGCTTGCAGTTAGCCACTGTATTCTCACATGGTCTTTCCTCAGTGCATGTGTATCTGTGGTGTCTCCTTCTCTTCTTATAAGAACCCCAGTCATTAGGACCCTACCATGTTGACCTCATTTTAACTTACTCACCTCTTTGAAGGCCCTATCTACAAATACAGTCCCATGGATTAGGGCCTGCCCTTTTAGTCTTAGTGAAGTGGTAATTTACTGGGGATGAAGAGTTGATGAGATATTGGAAAAGAGTTGTAATGAAGACTTGAAGAACTTGCTTACTCTTTTGAGAACTTTGTGTTATTTTGAAAAATGGACATGATATAATGAATGTAGCCTGAGATGGCACTAGGATAGTCAAGCTCCACTCACTATGTGAAATTGTGCCCATCCCTCTCTAGTTATGTGACATTGTGTAAATTATTGTATTTCTTTGTCCAAAGTTTCCTTACCCAGAGAATGAGTCTTGGACCATTTTATCTCTACAATGTTTTCCAGTTCCAAGATTTTAAATTTTAAATATTTATGAAATTCTGAGCTTTTCATACAGGCATATCAGAACATTTATTCTCTTAGTGACCTTGTGTATTATTACATTTTTAAGAGGCTAGAGAATGGTACAGCAAGGCGAGTTGACTTGTTCAAGACTATACAATCTTCAAAAAGGCTAAGACTAGAATCTATTCTGTGTATTCATTCTGCTATTTTTTCAATAAATAATGATGCATCCTTTATTGAGTATATAAACTAGAACATATTGTTCTCAAAATATTACTCATGTTCCAGAAATATGTCTTAGAAATAGAAGAGTCTTTTCAAATCTACCAGTGTACATTAAAAACATCAGCTTTGTCAAGGTAATAGAAAAACAATGCAGTATACAGAGAAAAAAAGGAATGATGTGAGTAACTCTTTGACTCCTATAAGCCAAACTTTTTGAGTTACATTCAGGGTCTGGGCTTGGCTGAGGGCTTCTCTCATTCCTTGCAGCACTTGGCATGAGCTTCTGAGGACTCCTGATAAATTTGGGCAACTGTCTCTAAGAACTATTATGTAGCTTTTCAGAAAGATCAAAGAGGCATGGAGAAAACTTTGGTTTCTAACTTTCATTTGAATCTGCAGAGCTCAGAATTCTTTCTTGTCTTTGGGACCAGCAGAAATCCTAGCATTGGGGCTCCCCAGGGCAACTGAATCCAGACTGCTGACATACTGTATTAGTTTTCTATTGCTATTGTAACAAATTATCACTAACTTAGTAGCTGAAAATTAATTTATTAATTAATTAAGTTATAGAAGTCAGAAGTTCTAAAATTAAAGTTCCTTTTGAGGTTCTTAAGGAGAATCTCTTTCCTTGCCTCTTTCAACTTCTAGAGGCTGCCTATAGTCCTTGATTCTTTCTTTTTCTGTCTTCAAAGCTAGCAAGGTGCATTTCAAATCCCTATTTTTTCTTCTTCTGATTCTGACCCTTGTACAACCCTTTTATCAGGACCCTTGTGGTTGTATTGGCCCCACCTAGGTAATTCAGTATAATCTTCCCCATCTCAAGATCCTTAACTTGGTCACATCAGCAAAGTCCCTTTTCCCATGTAAGGTAACATATTCAGAAAGTCTGGAGAATAGAATGTGAGCTTGTTTGGGGGCTATTCTGTATGTCACACATACTAACCTGAATGGGTCCATCTGCATCTACCCTACTCTCAGAAATGGTGTATTGGTGAAGTTTTATTAGGTCTTCTAATGGATGAAAGCAGATTCCCAGTTGTCTACTGGAAATAATTGCATCTGAGCTACACAAAGGGACAGATACTGCGGAAGTTCTAGGAGGATAATGGACATGACACAGATGACTAAAGTTAAGCACTTTAGGCAGCCACTCAGAAATTAGATGAATCAGAACACTTTGATAATGCTCACATATTCTTTAACCTGGAAGCCAATTCAACGCAAAAGCACATCAAGTCTGCTGTGGTTAAGGCCTGCTTCTGCCACAGGTCATGTACTGGCTGCTCCTTCTGCCTGGGACATTATTTCCTCAGATAGTCACATGCTAATCTGCTTACTTTCTTCAAATCTTTGTTTAAATGTCATTTTCTCAATGAAGTTTGTGCCGATCAACTAAAAATTGCAACTGCCCCTCCTCATATGTATAAGCCACATTACCCTGCTTCAGTTTTATCACTTTCCTATAATTATATAATTTACTTATGTATTATGTCCCCAGGGTATTATCTTCTCCTAGCCCTCAACCTAGAAGTTTGGTTCTAAGAAACCAGAACTTGTTATCTGTTTTTTGTTTGTTTTTCACTGAAGTATCCCAAGTACTTGGCATATAAAGATGTTGAATGAATTGAATGACTAAATAATAAACCTCAGGTACTTTAGCTAAGTGCACTCTAACTGACTTGTTTTCAAATGTACCCCAATTTTAATCATTCGAACTTTAATTGGTTAACTGTTCCGATTTTAATTGCTTCCCAACTTCAGCATGTTGACTGTTTTGATGTTGTATTTTTTTACTTATAGACCAATATTTGGCACTCATGAGGGATCAGGCACAGACTCATCTCTGCAGTTATTCAAACCGTGGCTATATTCGGAGGAAATTTTGCTCAAGCTCTGGCCTTGGGACACAAGACTGGCACCAGTTTACTTGGCAGATGCCTCAACTGGACCCATACAGCCTGAGATCAGAATTTATCAGATATTTCTATAGCAATGCTTCTCTAAAGTGCTCTCATACTGGTTCCATGAAACTGTAGGAGTACAAAAGAAAAGGATTTGTTGTCCCAAAGTAATAAAATCTGGCTTTATAAACATTATAAAAGATATGACTCCTTTTCTCTTCACTATCTCCTAAGCATCCTAGCTTTGTTTCCTTCCTTGAATAAGAAGTGAAAATTCTCTTCATACCTCCAAAGTGATTCATTTCCTCTGAGGTAATTCTGCAGAATAGTAGAATCTCATGGGTTTGCCAGCATCGCTGTGAGGACAGTGCCAAATTTATATGAAAGAAGGCATGAGAAGGAACAGTTTTAGAGGTGGCATTGTAGTGCTGATTTTTAAAACATTCTAGTAACAAATATTGATTTTTGCCCAATTTCATGACCTGCTAACGATAGTTGGTCACATCTTTTAGACCAAAAAGTCTGTGCTACATGTAATGTATTTTTAAAATGCGACCAATATAAATACTTAGTCCTTTCGACATTTACCATACTATAAGATATTTGGGGTATTATGAAGAGTCACTAAAATGTTAATAACCAACGAGATGAAAATATTTAGTTTGCATGTCATGTGAATCCTCAGGAAGTAAAACTCTTTGTGCTGCCCAAGCACAGTCATAAACACTGTTATTAAGTCTCCCTTTGCTGGCTTCACCACTCCGCATGCTGAGCTCACTCCTTGCGTGTCATATTCTGCTGAAGAGAACTGGATGACAAGGCTTGATCCATGTCTGCAGCAGCTCAGCAGGTGAGTTTTACTTGGATGAGCCAGAAACAATTCTCAGCCAAAGAGATGTTTTATTAGCAAGCATGTAGGAAGGAAACACACTCAACGAAAACACAGTTTATGGGAAATAGTTTACAAGACCATCAGAAGTCCTCTATATTCATTCATCAATTCACTTATACAGAAAATCATTTTGCAGCTTAAAAATATTTTTGGAAGAAGACTCAGCTAGAACTCTCTAGACAATTCATATCATCAAAGAACCTAAAGTTTTCAATTAAGTGAAAACGTATATGAAGACGTCATGTTTATATTCTAAGCCTTTATTATCTATGTAGCGGATACATTAGCAATGTCTAATGCCAAATTTGAGACCAAGATTTTGTCCAAAGACTTTCCATGTTTCATTCATGTCATCAAACATGGGATAACTCTAATTTTTCCAACACCAATTGTAAAAATGGATTAAGCTTACAGAAAAATAAAAATTGCCATGACTGCAGAGAGTGACATAGATGATGACAGTAGAATAGAACTCATCATATTCTCTCAAATGTAACTTTCTTCCCAACATCCTCCTTTCTTCCACTCTTAAGATTTCCAGGATGCCAGATACAGGCCACAGGCCTCCAATGCTTCTCTAATCTTTTTCCTGCATATATATATATTCTACCTATCTACATATATATGAAAATAAATATATTATATTCTTTATACTATATATTATATGCTTTTCCCCATATATAATATCTAATCTAATCTAATCTAATAATCTTTTCCCTAGCCATACCCTCCTACTTTTCAAACTTTTTTTTCCACCTCTTAATTTCCATTCATAGATTTTCAGACCTAATTGAAGGTAGCACACAGAGCCTGATTTGGGGCTTAACTAGTCTCTTGAATTGCAGTTACAGACACTCACTTGCCCTCCCTCCAACCTCCTCCAATCTTCCTACATACTATTTTTCTTACTTCGTATCTCAGAAATTTCATGCAGTATTAATTATTCCCTTTTGTGGAACATACTCTCTTTTTTTTGGATTTGATAACCCCATAGTTTCTCACCCACTTTCTTTCCACTCTTTATCAACTCTTTTGGTTGACTCATCCTGCTCCATTGGATTTCCAGTGCTGTACCCTTCAAAGACTCCCCTTGGCTCTTCTCTTCAGGCTCAGTACACTCAACCTAGTAACATAGTTCATGCCTGTGACTCGATTTATGACTGCTACATGAGCTTTCTCAAATGTATTTCTGTAGTTAATTCTTTCCTCTTTTCACCATAACCATGCGTCCACTTGCTACTCAGAACTGCTGTTTAATTCAAATATACCACAAAAGTAGCATGTCTTAATTATCTTCCACCCCTAACCTGGTCTTCCTCCACAGTTTCTTATAGTAAATGATATCACCACCATCTAAATAATTAAATCAAAATTCTGATTCTTGCTTTCAATCACCCTCTTTCCTTCTGTATTCAATCTTCTTCTGTCTCTTAAATATCTCTTCAATTTGTGGAATATAATGAACAAAACAAGCTGATGAACAAAATAGATCCAGACACATAGAAGTAGGGTACAGACTGACAAATCTCAAAAGAGGGGGATGGGGGGAGGGAAGAGATAAACCACAGCATTTATATGCATGTATGCATAACCAGGGACATAGACAACAATGCTTGGGGTGGGGGGTGGGGATCAGAAGGAGAGTGTCTGGGGGGGGAAAGGAAAAACATCTGTAACAAAAATAAATAAATAAATAAATAAATAATAATAATTACTATATATATATATATATATATCTTCAGTTATTCCAACTTTCTCTTGTTCCCTACAACCTTTATAGTCTAAGCCACCATCATCCCTTGCTAGGATTACTGAAATAGCCTCCAAACTGGTTTCCCCCCACTCTATTGTTTTTCATAATTTACCACTTTCCACAGAGCAATTTCTTTAAAGAAAATGTTTCAAGTCATTTCTTGCATGACATTTTTTATTTATTCTTCATCACTCTACATAAAAACAAACACTCTTAAAATGGCCTTACGAGGCTTTGCGTTACATATTAGCACTTTTGACTATTTTCTATTCACACCACAACTACTTGTTCTTTGTATGCCATCTACCTTGAACTTCATTTAGTCCTCAAACATTCTGTGCTCTTTCCTATAATAAGAAATCTTGCCTGTGGTCCTTCATTTACCTGGAACCATCTTACATTTTGTTGTTTTATGCATTCTCATGCAGCCCTGAATTGTTATCCTGAATGTTAATTCATTAAGACAGACTTTTCCACATCGCATTAAACCTCCCTGCACAACATGCACATGAGTGTTAATACCATTCTACTTCTCTCTTCAGTAGTTACAAATAAATATGCAATCATTTATATAGAATATATAAAACACATAAATATAATATTTATATATGTATAATAACATTATATATTTATATAATAAATAATATAATATATATACACACACACATTCCATGAGGGAAGGATCTTATTCAATGACATATTATTAGTGGCTATAAGCAAGAGTGTATGATATATGGAAGTGTTTGTACAAATTTGTTGAATAAATAAGGCCAAATAAATCCACTGTTTTTTCATTGTTAAAAAGAAAAAGAAAAACAAAACTAAATGGTCTTCCTATTGCTTTTTTTTTCAACTTTCTTATGTGGCATTCAAGACTACATAAAGCTGGCTGTTTTATGTTGTACGAGATCTGACCCCAATAAGTACTGTGGGTATAATTGTGTCCCTAAAGCAGAGCCTGGACTATACTATGGAATAAGCTGCATATACATCATTGGTCCCAAAGATGTATTAACCAAAGTTCTGTAAGAAGATGTAATTCAGAATTGTGAAAGTGAATGAAATGATACAGAGCAGAATACATTTAGGTGCTTTAGTACCATTTGAACATGAGCTCTGTAAGTGAAAATCTAACTTACTCTTGGTAAGTCTGAAACAAATAACTGTGAGAAGTAATGATGTGCAATGATTCTGTGGGGGGAGTACATTAGATTACGATGACTATAGAACAGTAAATATAATTACATGTAGAAATTGAGTTGAACAAATACAAGTATTTGAAGCAAGAGACATTTGTAGAAGATCAATGTCTTCAGAAAAAAATAAGGATGGTTTACTAGAGCCATTATGCTATACTATATTTTAGTCACATCCCACCTCTTACTCAATAATTCTGAAACAGCCCATAAAATATAACATATATACAGAAAAGTTAATAAAATAAGAATCTTGAACAGGAGGAGAAAGCAAATAGATGGAAGGCTGAATAATTAAGAATTCTTGGTTGCAACCAAGAGATACAGACCCTAACTGATTTAAACAGAATGAGCTCAAAGGAATGATGGAAATCATCTAGTCTGATCCTCTAAAATCTTAACTGACAAAATTAAGGATGTTTTAAACTACTACCCTGAGATCTCATAATTCAGTTGCATTAATGTCATGGGTTATGACTTCTCTTTACATTATCTTATTCCTTTTAACATGTTTTATTCTATTCCTTAAAAATTTTTTTCTTTATTGATTTTTAGAGAGAGGAAGAGAGAGGGAGAAAGAGATAGAAACATTAATGAGAGAGAACATCGACTGGCCGCCTCCTGCATGCCCTCCACTGGGAATTGGGCCCGCAACCTGGGCATGTGCCTGACCGGAATCGAACCAGTGACCTCCTGGTGCATGGGTCGATGCTCAACCACTGAGCCATACCTGCCAGGCTATTTTACTCCTTGAAAAGTATTTAGCGGTTTTGGGTATAAGCACTTAAATTAATTTTTCACTTTTTTACTATTCTTCTGACTTATAAGAATATATGATGGATAAATGAAAAGAGATTAGAAAAAATGCATTACATTTCAGAGTAAAATGTGTAAGTAAGTACAATTTAGGCATATATTTTGAAGTAAAATATGTCAAAGTTCATTTCTCTAACTTTAAAAGTTTATGAGACATTGAGGGAGATGGGTACCCATGTACCCATCTAGCTGTGAAAATAGGCAGGGATTCTGTCCACTAGGAAAAGATGCCAGGAGGAGAAGGGAGTATGCTAGAGACACAGATCCCTCTAAATGGCTATGCACAAAATCCCATTTTCAGCCACTCACCCTGGGCTCCAGTGGGGGGAGGGGGGAGTGAATTAGAGTCGCTTGAGGACAGACTAGTGTCTGTGGCTCTGGCGAAAGAGCTGAAGATACAGCCACCAGGATCCCTGTGCTGAGTCATTCTCCCATACCCCAGAACCATCTTTCTTGGAAGGAGCACTCCACTCTGTGTGTCATCAGCCTGAGAGAATGCAACAGTCCCACTCTCTGGACTCCCTGTCACTCCATCCTGCAAAGCTTGCACCCTACTGAGGAGTCAGCTGCTAGGGTCAGGGTATAGAGGTCTGGGCAGACTCAGGGGTGCCAGTGACTGATTTGTGTGGCTTTGGGTTGGGGCCATCCCACTTTTCCCATGAACCTTACTGGTGCCTCCCCCTCATGGGAGATTCATTTGCCTCACTTTCCAGACTCAAGGCAGCCCTACCATCCTGACTCCTGAAGGTACAGCCCTGCTGATGTCTGGGCACAATTCAGACCAGACTGACTTGTTTTGTTCTATGGCGGGGTCACTTGCCCCACATTCCCTCAAGCCTGACCAGCACCTCTGTCTCACTAGACATATACTAGACCCATCCTCTCAATTCCTAGTGGCCCTGTCCTGCCGAAATTGGACTCCTGGCAGAACCTAGACTGACTGAGTTGTGTGGCTCTAGAACAGGAGACATTTTGCCACTGCAAGCTGAACTGATGCAGAGCCCTGTGTTAACACAGTCAACTCTTGGTCTATGTGGACCTGATAAACTCTGCTGGCCTCACCCTGACAACTCACTGAGACCCTGCCCCACCACAAAGGTATGCGAGCACCCAGTAGATGGCAGATAGACTTGGTGAACCCTGGGTTATTTGGTGAATGGACTCAGATCAAGTACTAGCAACGAGTTTGATCCTATATCAATCTGGTGAACATTTGTCTGTACCCGGTAGCTCACTGAGAACCTACCTCATGTAATTCCAATACCATCAGAGGCTTTTTCAGTGACTGAGCCTCACAGGCTGCTGGCAAGAGGAGGCAGGCAGTGGAAGATCTTGGGGTGCCTTGGGACTTTAACAGATTTGTGCCTAACCCTGGTGCTAGTAAAAGCTGGCCTTGGTGCACAGTTTGGTCTTCCTTTGCACACCCAGTGGAGGCAGCCACAAATTGTGAATCATTTGTAGTTCCAAACAGGTTGTCCATAACCAGTCACAGGCAGCATATGATATGGGCTTGCACCAGAGTTCCTGTCAAGAGGCCCCAGAACCAACACACTCAGTGGCAGCTTCAGACAACATAAGAGCAGGATCCAATTAGCTTCACAACACCATATCCAAAGGGAGATCTCAGTAGGCACCAGGCCCTGCCAGGACAGCTCCACTTCTCTTGGTCACCAACAGCACAGCAGCTAATACACTGTGGTCAAGGCTGATCCTCACTATCAGTCAGCCTGAGAGTCAATCACATGTACAAATGGGCCAATAGCAATCTAGACTCAATTACAACAAGAAGGCCTATGTAACCCACACAAGAAACATTCCTGTTGCACCCAGTTCAGGTGACCAAGGAGACTGGACCACTGGGTCCCACAGGACACCTACTACATAAGGCTGCTTTACCAAAACTTGGAGTCATAGCAGATCTACTTGATACATAGAAACACAAAGAGGCAGCCAAAATGGATAGACAAACAAACATGCCCAAAATGAAAGAACAGGTGAAATCTTCAGAAAAAGAGCTAAATAAAATGGAAGCAAGCAATGTCTCAAATATAGAGTTCCAGAAAAATGATTATTAAAGATGCTTAAAAACTTACTGAATATTATACACTTCACTAAAAAGTAAAGATAAAAATCACGTGATCATATCAATAGATGCAGAAAAAGTATTTGAAAAAATTCCAGCATCATTTATAACAAAATGTGGCAATAGAGGGAACATACCTCAACATAATAAAGATCTTATATCACAAAGCCACAGTCAACATCATACTCAATGGACAAAATCTAAAATCATTTCCCTTAAGATCTGGAACAGGACAGGGATGTGTACATTCACCATTCTTACTCAACATAGTACTGGAAGTCCTAGCTACAGCAGTCAGACAATAAATAAATAAATAATAAAAATAAAAAATAAAAGGGATCCAAATTGCAAAGGAGGAATTAAAACTGTCATTGTTTTCAGATGACATGATACTGTATAACGAGAAACCTAAAGATGCTAACAGAAATGACTAGAACTGCAAAATGTATTCCATCAATAGCAGGATACAAAATGAATATCCAGGAATTGGTTGCATTTTTATACACCAAAAATGAACTATCAGAAAGGGAAAGCTACAAAATAATCCAATTTACCACTGCATTAAAATAATAAAAAACGACTAGTAGTAAGTTTAATCAAAGATGTAAAATACCCAAACTCAGAAAATTTAAGACACTGAAGACAGAAATTGAAGAAGATACAAATAAGTAGAAGCATAGACCGTGTTCATGGATATGAAGAATTAACATAATTAAAATGTCCATATTACCCAAAGCAACCTATAGATTCAATGCAATTCAAGATACCAATAGTGTAGTTGAAAAACAGAACTAGAAAAATATTCCAAAAATTTATATGGAACCACAAAAAACCTGAATAGCTATAGCCATCTTGAGAAAGAACAAAGTTGGAGGAATCATGCTACCTCATATCAAACTATACTACAAGGCCACAGCAATCAAAACAGCATGGTGCTCGCATAAAAACAGACAGATAGATAAATGGAATACAATAAAGAGCCCAGAAAAAATAGCCACACCTTTATGTTCAATTAATATTTGACAAAGGAGGCAAGAACATACAATGAGATAAAGACATTCTATTCAATAAATGGTGTTGAGAAAATTAGACAGATAGATGCAAAAAATGAAACTAGATCACCTTCTTATACTACACACACAAAAAAAAAACACAAAATGGATGAAAGACTTAAATGTTAGACTTGAAACCATAAAAATCCTATAAGAAAACGTTGGCAGTAAAATCTGGGGCATTTCTTGTAGCAATATATTTTTTTGAATATATCTTCTCTGGCAAGAAAAACAAAAGAAAAAGTAAATGAGATTACATTAAACTAAAAAGCTTTTGCACAGCAAAGAAACCATCTGCAAAATTAAGACAATCCACTGAATAGAACATATTCGCCAATGATACATCTGATAAGGGGTTAATTCTCAAAATTTATAAAGAACTTATAAAACTAACAATCCAATTAAAAATTGGGTAAATGACCTGAATAGACACTTCTCCAAAGAAGGAATGGAGATGGCCAATAAACAAATGTAAACATCCTCAAGGTCATTAATCATCATAGAAATGCAAATTAAAACCACAATGAAATACCACCTCACACCTGTCAGAATGGCTGTCATCAGTAAATCAACAAACAACAAGCATTGGCAAGTATATGGAGAAAAGGGAGCCCTCATGCACTGTTGGTGGGAATGCAGACTAGTGCAGCTACTGTGGAAAGTCGTATGGAGTTTCCTCAAAAAATAAAAAATTGAACTATCTTTTGACCCAGCAATTCCACTTCTGGGGATATATCCAAAAAACCTGAAACACTGATTCAAAAGAATATATGCACCCCTATGTGCACTGCAGTGTTATTTACAATAGCCAACATTTGGAAGCAGTCCAAGTGCCTATCAGTAGATAAATGGATAAAAAAGCTGTGATACATTTACACGGTGGAATACTACTCAGCCATAAAAAGAAGAAAATCTTACCTTTTGGGACAGCAAGGATGGACCTGGAGAGTATTATGCAAAGTGAAATAAACCAGTCAGAGAAAGACAAATATCATATGATTTCACTTATATGTAGAATCTAATGAACAAAATAAGCAAACAAACAAAATAGAAACAGGCTCATAGACACAGAGAACAGACTGACAGCTGCCAGTGGGGAGGGGTGTTGGGGGGCTAGGTGAAAAAGGTGAAGGGATTACACACACAAGAAAAAACCCTCATAGACACAGACAACAGTATGATGATTACCAGAGGAAAAAGGGTGGTGGGAGGAGGTAGAAATGGATAAATGGGAATAAATGGTTATGGAAGAAAACAACCTGGGGTGGTGAACACACAATACAATATACCGGTGAAGCATCATAGAACTGTACACCTGAAACTTATGTAATTTTTTTAACCAATGTCACCCAAATAAATTAAATAAAACATTTTTTAAAAATAAAAAGTTTATGAGAGGATGCAAATATTCTACTGGTATTTCCCTGACATTATCTGTTTTTATTAGTAGAGCTTTGTCATTTGTAATACTGACAACATAACTTCTGCCAATAAAACTTTGATATTGTAGAAATGTATTTATATGACAGATATTTAAATCTATGTTTACAGAAAAATACTTCCAGTGCTATAAAAATATTTATTTTTGATTTGTCATGAAAAAATAATGTTTCATCAAATAGTCCCATGTTTCTATATAACATAATGAGTTGTAAATTTGAGTCAGTAACATTATCATTTTTTTTAATTACTTTATGAAACAGACAATGTCCAAATAAATAGTGCGTTTCACACAAGGCCCTTTCCGGACTCCCAACCATAGTCAGTTATAATGTAAAGAATTCAACGTGAAGAGATTTGATACTTCTATGAAATATTTAGCTGTTAGGATAAATGAAGAAGTTTAAAAACAGATGTACACATTCTACTTTCTTTAGACATCAAATGTTTTAGTAAATTAGATTTTAGATCAGTCAATTAATCAAGTAAATCAACTATTTTAAATAATTTTTGACAAAGTAAAGGATATGCTTTAAAAATAAACCCAGCAATTCTAATGGTATAAAGGCAATTACTAAAGATATCTTTGGATAATATTTATATAAAATGCTAATTGTTCTTACATGTATTATCTAATTTTCATAACAAAACTATGAGGACTAATTATAATTATTCTCTTTTTCTAGTGATGAACCTAAAACTTACACAGAAAAAGTAACTAAACTCAAATAGATAGTATATAGAGGAGCTAAGAGAATAACCCCAAAATGCGTACTTCAGAATTCAAGTATACGATTATAAAATCACACTCCCTTTCAATGTCTTATTATGTCTTTAATTTCAGCAGTTTTAAGGCTTGGTAGTCAGATATTTGTCAAATATAATTTTCATGAATGTTATAGGGTTGATAATTTTATTATCCCTAATTGAACAATTGAACTAGTGAGACTAAGGAAGCAGGAGTGACCTCATTAAAAGCTCTCAGAAGAACCCTTGCAGTGGTAGGGATTGATTTGACATGACATATAAGAAAGTTATACATCTTTTTACAATAACACAAAGGATAGTATAGAATTCTAGTAAAAATCTCAATTTCTCTGGATTTCCAAGTATCTGCAATTATTCTATATTATGTATCTGTAGTTGATTTTCTTAAAAAATGGTTTTACACCACTAAAAATTCCAAAGCTATTTTAAAAAATGTTTTTATTGATTTTTTTTTTTTTTTTTTTTTTTAGAGAGAGAGAGGAAGAAAGAGATAGAAACATCAATGTGAGAGAGAAACATAGCTCAGCTGCCTCCTGCATGTGCTCTCCTGGGGACAGAACCTGCAACCCGGGCATGTGCCCTGACTGGGAATCAAACCTGGACCTCTCAGTCCATGGGATGATGCTCAATCCACTGAGCCACACCAGCCAGGCAAAATTCCAAAGCTATTTATTAAGCAACACATGAGCTTGTAATTTGATGTATGCTATTAAGATTGCTTTTCAAATTGATAGGTAGTATAATTGGTTTGAATGTTTGTGTCATCCCAAAATTCATGTATTGAAATCCTAATGTCCAATCTGATGGTATTAGGAGGTGGGCCTTTGGAAGGTGATATTAGTGCTCTCATAAAATAGGTCTCAAAGAGCTCCCTCACCCTCTCTACCATGTGAGGACACAGTAAGAATTTGTCGGTCTGAAACCCAGAAGAGGACCTTCACCTGACCATGCTGACATCCTGATTTTGAACTTCTAGCCTCCAGAGCTATAAGAAATAAATTTCTGTTATTTGTAAGCTACCATGTCTGTGGTATTTTGTTATAGCACCCTGAACAGACCACAACAGTAAGTTTAAAACATGTTTTCACATTCATTTATACTCCTCCCATGGAGATATAGAGTCTATGAAATCCTTCATGAATATGGACTGGCATCACTAATTCATCTGTAACCAATCAATGGGGAATAACTTACACTGGGTGAGTTTTGAGGCTATATCAGAAAAGACCATGCAGGTTCCTCTGGATCTTGAGATGCTTGTTCTGTGGGAAGTCAGATACCATGGAGTCTGACTACCCTGAGTCCTCCATGTTAGCTGGAGGAATGTGTGTTAGTTAATTACCACAGTGGAACCCCATCAATAGCTGGCCACATTGAGCCTTCTTGGATGCCCAGCCCAACCTAACATTCAGATGACTGCAGGACCAGCTAACAACTGATTGAACCTACATGTAAAATCCCAAGTCAGAAATATTCACCCAAGCCCTTCTCAAGTGCTTGACCCCAAAAATCATAATGGTTGTAACCCATTAAATTTTAGAGCAATTTGTTCTATATTCTTCACTACAGGAAATCTGTGATTGGTTCAAAGGAGACATTTTTATTAGGATCTCCCAATAGATACCAGGCTGGGGGTAATTGGTATGCTTGGATGGTTAAAAGACCCATTTCAAGAGCATGTCCAATGTAAGGTTCTGCTGATCTTTGGACCAGATCAACTAAGAACTTTCTAAGACTTTGATATACCACACCACATTTCCTAAAATCATGGCATATTTGTAGAGTTGCACAAACCACTTTCTCTGTTATGTCATTTAAATCCAGCATTAAGGTTTTAGGCACGATTTTTCACTGTGCCACAAGAACCAGTTTGTTATATAATCCACAAGGTATATAACAATGATAAAACATCACACTTGTGCATCATACCTTGTCACTTGAGTATATGACAAGCTATTATTATCAAAGCTCATGAAGGGAGGGTCTGGCTGATTTGGCCATGGCTTATAATAGAAATCGAGTAAAGAAAGATGTAATTTCACATGTATTCTACATTTTCTTATAACATTTTTGCACATACTTGAAAAAATGACCTGTGATTTCTTCTTCCTGGTTTGCAAATCAATACATCATTAATTCATTTACATCCTTATTGATTTAGTCATTCAACAAATGTTTCCTGAGCACCTATGTCAAGACCCAGCACCTACTTCTTAACACTTCCCTTGCTCTTGAGTAAGAAGAATGACTTAACCATTTCTGGATGCTCAAAAGCACTCATTTCATTTCAATCTGAAGGATACAATAAAATATGAGTAGCTGCCATTGGTTGTTTTGGGGAAAAGTAAATGTAATTCCTATATTACACTACAGATTCATTGTCTTCAAAATGAAACTGACTTTTAACTCTACTTCATAACCATTTTATGTTTTTACATTTAATTTTGTTCCCTTTTTATTCTCCTTACCAGCTAGTGATCTAAATAAACTGAGATGACCTTAAGTTGTATTTTACAGAGAAATCAGATATCATTCAATGTGAAGTCCTGCTTTCAAATTTACAAATCCACCTGTATCTTAACCCGCTCATCACATTGCCCCTCTTTTTCTTACAATAGATTATATGTCTTTTCCCTTTCTGAGGTTAATCCCTCTACTGGTGCTCTGGTCTTAACTTTTTCTTTTTTTAATTGATTTGAGAAAGAGAGAGAGACGTTGCTGTGAGAGTGACACATTGATCTGTTGCCTCCCGCACCTCCACACTTCCTCAACAGGGGAGAAACCCAAAAACCCAGGCATGTGATCTCACAGGGAATTGAACCCATCCAACCCATAGTACCAGCAAATTTCCGGTGCATGGGAGGATGCTCCAACCAACTGAGCCACACTGGCCAGGGCTGGTTTTATCAGTTTTTGATTCATCACGATCCTTGCACTCACTATTAACTATGCCCTACCTGTCCTGTATGCTCAATGTCTTATTCATTGGCTCAGTCTTATCAGTATTTATCTTTTGTCACGTTGGCCCTTGTTAATAAAACAAATACAAATTAAAGCATATATAGCTCATTTTTCATCCTATTGCCTCTCTCTCTCCCTCTGTCTCTCTGTCTCTCTGTCTCTCTGTCTCTCTGTCTCTCTCTCTCTCTCTCTCTCTCTCTCTCTGTCACACACACACACACGCATACACAAACACAGAAACTCTGAATATATTATTTCCTCACCCACTGTCTTCATTTCCTCAACCTCCTGTAAACTTCTTACATTGCTCTAGCCTGGTTACATGCTGTGAACTTTATCTTTTCAATAAAGTTACCACTGACCTCCATTTTTCCTGGATAATAGCAATAGTGCCCCATTGACCTTTGCTTCCTCTCTTTCCCCTTCTATAACCCTTTCTCCACACTGAAGCTAGAATTATATTTTTTAAAATGTAAGTCACATCATGTTAATGCTTCTTAAAACATTAGGGTCAATCTGTTGCTTTTAGAATAGGGCTAAAAATCTTTTGGTTTACAAGGTCCTCTATTATCTGCTGCTTACCCCATCTCTCTCTATTCCCCACCCCCTTTGCCCCCTAAACTCCAGTTATATTGAACTTCCTATAATGCAGCATGCTCTTCTTTACTTTGAACCTTCAGACATATTATTTTTTCCTGCTAAAAGTATTTTATTCCCTTTACTCTTTCAGTTTCATCTTAGACATTAATTCTTATGAAATCACACTCTAGCTTTCAAAGCTGATGTTTGATGCTCTTCAGTGGCTTTCCATCTCACCCTGCATCTCTGCCATAGCACTTATCGACTGTATTTAATTACTTCTTTATTTATGTTCCCATTAGACTGTAAACCCCTGTACTGCTCAAGAATCCAGGACGAATGTTTACATAAGTGAATGAATAAATCATGCTATACACAAATAATAAATTCCAAATGGACTAAATATTTAAATTTATAAAACAAACTTGCTAAACAACTAATGAAGAATAAATATCCACTTGGTTTTGGCAAGGGAAAGCCAATCAAAACTTATAGCAAAGGTATGTATTAGTAATAAAGTGATTGATAGATCAATGGGCATAAAGAAACAAATATGTTACAGTGATACACCACCATAAACAACATTGGAAGCCGGAAGACGAGCTGGGAGAAAATTTTGCAAGATATATAAAACAAGTGGTAAATATCCATAAAATTTCAAAGCTCTTAAATATCAATATGAGAAAAACAAATCCTTCACTAGAAAAGCACATCACAGCATGAAGATGTATATTACAGAAGAAACGCATATGGCAAATAAATGTCTGCAGTCAATGCCAACAAAGCCTACTAAGTGCGTCAGGCATGGTCTAAGCACTTTAGAGTGTTAACTCACTAATCCTCAAAACAAACTAACAAGTTTTATGCTATTAGTAGCCTCTTACTTATCTCATATGAGTACTTTCTAAGAGTTCTATGTTGAAATTTCTTCAGTCAAAAAATTAACAGTATAAAAGTAACGAGATAAAATTTAAGATTTTATTTCAAGTTTTGGTTTTGATAGCTTTTAATGCATTCTTCACTGGGCTTTGAGTTCCTCTTCTGTAAAGTTAGGTTGCTAAAACATACCTCGCAAAACTACTGTGAACATTAAAGTACTGAATAAAGCCCCAAGGTGTAAAATATGAACAACAAAAAAGTACGTTTCCATTTTCTTGGTGCTTGAGACGTCTTGGCATACTACCTAAATTTGTTGAACCAATTTATAAAATTCCCATAGTCAATAGAATTAGGATATTGTGAATTTGAGGGTACTGAACTTGCTGAAGATCTGGGCCAGGGCTGCTCCCAACACAGGCAATCAGTAATTCAAAGTACGCTGCCTAACATACGGTTCACACATGGAAACTTGATCTACATGAATGTCAATTTCAAAGGAGTCTAACCTGGAGAGTGCTGAAAAGTAGCATGAATTTTCAGTGAGCAGAGCTAGTCAGAGAAAAATAGGTGATTGTTTTTGTTCTAGGTGATGAGTTTGACTTGGAGCATGTTTTCAATGAGTATCTTAGGCTCTGTGTGGAGATGGTCATTCTTCTCAGAAGGAGATGCTTGCAATTGGTCTGCCAGAACATCTGGCAGTTCAAGGCATTGATCCAGTCCTAACAAATTAGAGAGTTAATTAGAAATCTAACACAGATTTAGGGTAACCAAACATGGCAGGGTTATAAGTAGGTTCCAGTGAGTCATGTGCATTGGGTACCAGCTTTCCATCTCACTGACAGAAAAAGAATCCTTGGTTTGGAATCTAGCATGGCCAAATCTCTCAACTCACCTATTGGTGGCCTGAGGTCTACATTCCATCTAACAGTTACCTCTGATAGATATATTGTGCTTGGCTTACACAGTTTAACAAAACAATAATTTAGTTTCCACTTAGTTTCAAACATTGGAAGATTTCATAGTGAAGTTTGGATTTTTATAAAGCATGGAAAGAACTGATAACACTGAGACTATCTTTCTATATAGCAAAAACTGGCTTGAGCTGGGTAGCTGCTGTCCCCTTTAGAGAGCATGAGGTCTTCAGTTGTCCATACTCTTTGTTTTCCCTGACTAGCCTGCTTCTCTCACAATCATTACCTGTCTGGCCCTTTAGTGATTCATTTACAGTCTCTGCTTGTTTTGATACCCATGGGAAGTCAGAGGCTCTATATCAGGCTTATAATATAGTGCCCTTTGGTCTAATCACACAATTTCAAACCAAAGGGTTAAAGGGAGACACAGTCTGCAGGAATGACTTATTGCTCTCCCGCGTGTGTAACAAGTTATAGACAAGCACTCAACTTAAAATTAGGAGTGCATTAAAAGTTATGATTTTTTTTAAAAAAAAAGCACTCTGCTCTCCCACAATCAGGAATGGTTCAGTGGAAATAATATTTAATAGAGAAAGTAAGTTATATGTTAGATATAAGTGTGAAAGTAACTTACATGTAAGATGTGTGAATTTCTATATAAAATTTGAACTCATTTGGTCTCAGTTTTCCAATATGTAAATAAAGACACTTGAAATTGCAACACTCCAAAGATCCATTTCACCTCTCCTGTTCTGTTATTCCATGCAACGTCTTCTTATCCTTAATTATGAGCTATCATATTCTCAACAATGTCTAGCCTCCTAGCTCTTAAAGAAGGATATGTGGAGATGATTCTATATCAAACAAGCACAGTGGCTTTCTGATCTGTTTTCCTGTTAAAAGACTAAAAACAATACCAAAGCAGTTCTTCATTTGGGAACCTGAGTCTATAGGTTTCAATAAAAGAAATCCATGAAATTTAGATATTTTTCAGCATTAGTTTCAATGTCAAATAGCAAGACCTGCTTCAGTGCTTATTTTATATTTGTTGTAAATCAGGTTTTCTAACCAGGTAGTTTCCATCCAGAGCATGTTTGTTAGCATATTTTCTTTGCACTGTACTCAAAATATTCTTCTATCATGGCAAGGGGAACAAAATGTTGCTTAGGTTGTGTTTATTGTTTATCATAAATGTGCTGACAGCTGAAATTTTTGTTTGGTCTTTTTCAAGGCACCATTATTGTTACAGCAAGAAAATATACATTTTAATGCTCTCTAGATGAAACTTTTGCTCCAAATCTATACCAGAAGTAATCTAAGATGTATTACCCAAGGTCTAATGTTATGTATGGCTTTCTCAGTAGGACTTAGGCACCAGGCAACTTCCAGCATTCAAATCCAGCTCTCCACTTTCCTAGAGCTATAAAATTGTGCACATAACTCAATAACTCTGAGATTTTTCCCTATTGTGAATTAGAATGATGTAAAATATATTAGCTGATTCATAAGTTTCTGTGAGTATTAAATGAAATAATATATTATATTAAAGTGTTTAGTTTAGAACTAATACTGGTAGTTAATAACAACAAAACTGCTAATATTGCTATTAATACAAAATTATACACACTTATCAATAAAAATGCATTTTACTTCTGAAAATTGTCATCAACAGATGTGCCCAATATATAAAACCACCTCTTTAGAACTCTTTAGTCCCTTAGGGGGACTAAATGAAATGCATGTCCCTCAACTTTACTTAGACAAGTCCATGGCATCTGGCACCTTGCTACTGAAAACTCTCTAGCGGTCAGTCTAAATTACAAATTATGCTAATCAGATCATCTTGCATATTTGATGAATTGATGACAAGCATGAAGAAAACTGATGATCATTATTGACCAAATACTACTGACTCTGAATGAAACTGGAAAAATAAAATAGACAAGTTGGGGAGGAAACAGTTTAGTGCAGCTTTAGTAAATTTACCTTAAACAGAGAATCTGAGGCAATAATCCTTTGTAATTTATCTGATGATTTCTAAAAATTTTGTTTATGTACTTTCAAAATAATTTTTAAAATAATATAAAGCCTTTATATATTTATAACCTGACTTTTAAAGATTTTCATCTTAAATTTATATAGTTCTTAACACTATAATATTCAATACATTGTAATTCTTGAAGTTTTAAAAACAAACTTTCATATTGCTCTTCTAAATTAATCTAGTTATCTAAATACTTAGCAAGTTCACATCACCCTTGATATGTTTAAAAAATACAAACTAGGTTTCCTTAATCAGACAGAAATGATAGTGTTCTTTCCTTTCTTGAATTTATATTTCCGTTCCATATCCAAACAGAATGTTATCTTTAAGTAATGTTTTTGATCGTTACACTGCAGGACAATATTGAATATTGATTGATCTAAACTTTTAGAAGTTCTGGTAATCATGTTTTTATTATTTTTACTTTTTGGTTGAACTATGTTACAATTATTATTAGTGCAGAATTTATCAAAATAGCATATTATGACCCAGATTTCAATCACAAGTATATATTTCTTAATAATTAATTTACTTATATATCAATTAATAACTAATTATTGCTATATTGAGATAGATTTTAATACCAAATTAGTTCAAATTTTTCTATGTACATATATAAGAAAACTCATATAAATAAGTGAATCAAAATTTGAAGGTGACTATATAAAAAAAGGTGTCCCTTAATTCTTAAAACTCCTTTCATGATGTATGTTAAAATTCACTTTGTGAGCTAGCATCAAAAATAAATTTTAGTAAGCTACCATCTATATATTAATTACATATTCCTACAATTTTTTACACAGCGAAGAATTATAAACAATATAGCTAGCATAATGAATTATTACCCAGTAAAAATAAACGGAAAAGGTCATCAAAAGTTGTCAAATGACTATTTAGTGCATTATACTTTTTCACTTGGAGGTATGTTGTTTAATCAATACAAAAGTTTGGCAAAAATTTAAATGATAAATTTAAATATGTATTTGCCAATAAGTTTTTAAATAACATGGTTCTATCCTAATGTGCACTTTAAGTACACTATGAACCTTCAGACACAGCTGATAGAAGGATGGATAAGATGATTTACCAAACTCTTCCTCAATTTCCAGAATTGTATAAATGCAGAGTGGGAGGAACAATGCTATTACACTACTTCTGATATTTTGTATGTATAGTCTCTTTGCTTTGCATGTTCTTGTTTCCTTAATTCTACACAGCAATCTAGGGTTGTGAAATATAAATTACTCATGCTACCCACTTTACAGTTGGTCTTAATTCATAATATCCCAACATAAACCATAATACGTCGTTTCTAATATCATGCTTCCACCCCAAGCATAAATATGTATAAGATTGCAAAATACATGAAGCTCTATAGTGATTTAATTAAAAAATGTTTGACTGCCAATAATTATTGGAATGATTTATTCATGTGGTATCCACTTGAGTGGTCATAGTAAAATTTGGAATGACTGAAAGTCATACTTTTCTTTTATACAAGGGAAAGCTATGATTATATAAGAAAACATTGGATAGAAAATACTTCACTGTCTATAAATGCAAGTTAAAAGCAGAAGAGAAAATTTAGAAATTGAAAATGTATTCTATGAAAATGATCTGGAAGACTTCTGGTTTCCAGTTTATGCCAAACAGGAAAGAGGTTAGAATTTGCTACTTTTTCTCTCCTAATAACAACTAAAAATGTGAAAAATCAACTATTCTTAGATCCATCAGAAAAAATGGGGTCATGGGAAAACTGCTGTCCCCAAAACTGGAATGACAGGTAGACACACAAAAAACAAAACTTACCAGAGCAGAAACCCAGAGCAGAAACATACATGAAAACAGTGTTGGAATAGGAAAGCCTAAGCTGTCATTGATGAACTGGAGGCTCAGTGTGGACAACTGTGAGAGTTAAAAACTTTAAGGGGACCCAGCTATGTGAGGGGGGCATTCAGTAGTGAATTTCACCTCTGGGAGTTTTACTCTTTTCAGTGAATAACAAAGGAAATTCTCTAGTGCTCCCATCAGAGAGAGACAAAAATAAACCAGAATATTCTGTTCTTCATAAAAGGCCTGGACTCAGAAAAAACTATTTTACCAGAGACTAACCTATTGGGGTTTTATAAGAGTCTAACCTACCTGGGGAAAGGGAAATAACTAACTTCAACTGACTTCAGAGTTTCAAGTGGGGAAGGAGAAATACACAACTCTTTTGTTTTAATTTTTTTTTATTGTTAAGAGTATTACAGATGCTCCCCATTTCCTTTCCTTTGCCCCCTCCACCTGGCTCCCACCCTACCACAGGCCTTCACCTCACTATTGTGTGTCCATGGGCTATGCATATCACCAGTACAGTTCACAGTCCAGGGACACAGGCTCACCAGAAGACCCCTTCTTCCACACCTTACCACTAAATTACTCAAAGCCAATTTACCACAGTTCCTCTTATCCAGTACATTATGTTCAGCTTTAAAGAAAAAATTACAAGACAAATTAAAAGGATAAAAACACTGTTTAAAGAGACTGAGCAAGCATCAGAAACAGAGCCATATGTGGCAGAAATAATTAGAATTATTAGACCAGAAATTTAACAAAAATAAACTATGGTTAATATGCTCAGGGCAATGTGTAAAGTAGACAACATGGAAGAACTGGGTGGGTAATGTATGCAAAAATAAATATTCTAAAAAATATCAAAAGGATATGCTTGAACTAAAAACACTGTAAAACAGAAATAAAGAATGTCTTTTGTGGGCTGTTTAGTAAATGTAACAGCAGAAGAAAGCATCTCTGAGCTAGAAAATGACAGAAATTTCTAAAATTAAACAATAAAGAGAAAAAGAGACCCCCCACCCAAAAAAAAACAAAAAACAGAATATACTAGAACTGTGGGACAACTACAAAAAGTATAAAATATGCATAAAGAAATACCAGGAGAATAAAGAAAGGAATGGAAATAACATTTGAAGGAAAAATAATTGAGAATTTCTCAAAAATTGTCAGAGACTAGACCACAGATCCAAGGAGCACAGACAACATGAAGCAGAATAAATGCAGATAAAATCTAAATCTAGGCATGTCAAATTCAAACTTTAAAAAATCATAGATAAAGAAAAAGCTCAAGAGAAGCAAGAGGAAAACACACCTTTCCTGTAGAGAAGCAAAGAATTATATCTGACTTCTCAAAAACCATGCAAGCAGGAACAGAGTGGAGCAAAATCTTTAAAGTACTGAGAGAAAAAGACCACCAACCTAGAATTATATACCCTGAGAAATTATTCAAAAGTAAAAGACAAGTAAAGACTTTTTCAAACAAACAAAAGTTGAGAGAATTTGTTGCCGATAGACTTGCCTTGCAAAAAATGTTCAAAAATATTCTTCAGACAGAAGAAAAATTATATAAGTTAGGAATATAGATCTACATAAATTAAGAGCCTCAGAGGATGAATAAGATCAGGAACAAGGTAAGGATGTTCCCTCTGTTACTTTTCAACATTGTACTAGAAGTCCTATCTAATCCAATAAGACAGTAAAAGACATACAGCTTGGGAGCAAATAAATAAAACTGTCTTTGTTTGCAGGTGTCAAATTGTCTATGTAAGAAATCTGAAAGAATTAACCAAAAAGTTCTAAAAACTGATAAGCGATTACAGCAAGTTTACAAGATACAAGGTTAATATATAAAAGTTAATTACTTTCCTATATGTCTGAAATGTACAAGTGGAATTTAAAATAAAAAACACAGTTTCATTTTATTAGCACCTCTAAAAATGAAATACTTAGGTATAAATTTTAAAAAATGTACAAATCTGTATGACGAAAACTACAGATATCTTATGAAAGAAAGTAAAGAAGAATTAAATGAATAGAGAGATATTTTATGTTCCTGGATAAAATACTCAATATTGTCAGAATGTCAGATAGTCCCAGACTGATCTATATATTCAATACAATGAAATCAATAAAACAAAATAAAGAGCCTAGAAATTGACCCATATAACTCTAGTGAACTGTTTTTTTATAAAGGAGCAAAAACAATATAATGGAGCAAAGATTGTCTTTTCAACAAATGGTATTGAAACAGCAAAAAAATAAATAAATAAATTAGACACAGGCTTTATACCCTTCATAAAATTAACTCAAAATGGTTCATAGACCTAAATGCAAAACACTAAAGTATAATATTCCTAGAAGATAAGTTAGTAGAAAACCTAGATGACTTTGGGGATGGCAATAATATTTTAGATGAAAACACCAAAAACATGATCCATGAAAGAAATAATTGATACGTTGATCTTCATTAAAATTAAAAACTTCTGCTAAGGGAAAGACACTATGAATAGAATGAATAGGTAAGCCATAGACTTGAGGAAAATATTTGCTAAAGACACATTTGAAAAACGATTTATTCAAACTATACAAAGAACTCAAAACTGAACTATAAGAATATGAACAACCTAATTTTTAAATTGGCAAAATACCTGAATAGACATTTCATCAAAGAAGATATACAAATAATATATAAGTATATTAAAATGTTATTAAGGAATTGAAAATTAAAACAATGATATACCACTTCACATTTATGATAATCAACAAAATCTAGAACACTGATAATACCAAATGCTGTTGAGGATGTAGAGCAAAAAGAACTCTCATATTGCTGATGGGAATGGAAAATGTAATAGCCACTTTGGAAGACAGTTTGCCAATTTCTTCCAAAACTAAGTAAATTCTTACTATATGATCCAGCAATCATGCTTTTTGTAATTTACCCATATGAATTTAAAAATTATGTGCACACAAAAGCTGCATATAAATATTTATAGCATTTTTATTCATAATTGCCAAAACTTGGAAGAAACCAAGATGTCCTTCAGTAAGTGAGTAGGTAAATATACAGTCATACATTCAAAGAACGCAATATTATTCAGCATTACAGTGAAATATGCTGAAAAGGCATGGAAGAATATTAAATGCATAGTACTAAGTAAAAGAAGCCAATCCAAAAAGGCTGCATACTGTGTAACTCTAACTAGTTGACATTCTGGATAAGGCAAAACAATGGAGACAGTAAAAAGATTAGTAGAATCTAGTAATTAGGTGGAATGGAAAGATAAATAGGCAGAGAAAAGAGGATTTTTAGGACAGTGAAATATTCTGTATGATGCTTGGTAGTGGATAATTTTCATTATACAAATGTCAAACCGTAGAATATACAATACCAAGACTGAACCCTAATGTAAACAATAAACTTTGGCTGATAATCATGTGTCTATGTACATTTATCAATTGTAAAAAATGTAGCACTATGTTGCCAGATAGTGCTGGTGAGGTTGTGTATGTTTTTGAACAAGGAGTGTATCATAGAAGATTTCTCTCACAGGATCATGCATTGCCCATGTTGAAGACTGCCAAATTATGTTACACAATGTAGCTGCAATTTTTCTTTGGGAGTCAAGGGGACATCTCCCTTGCATCTGCTCTTTGAGGAATATGATGTGGTAGAGTCATCAGAAATCAGACTCAGCCCTGGCTGGTGTGGCTCAATTGGTTGGGCATCAAACCATGCACCTAAGTTTGCTGGTTCTATTCCCAGTCAGGGTACATGCCCAGGTTGCTGGCTTGATCCCTAATCAATGTTTTACTCTCTCCCTCTCCCTTCCTCTCTCCCTAAAAACCAATAAAAACTCTTAAAAAATAAATCAGACTCAGCCTCTGCCTCAACTGAGAAACAATGGAGACAGGAGTTTCCCTGGGCATTGTAGTTGTTTTCTCAGTCACCAGAAGACTGTAGAAGTCCACATGAGATATCTCCTGGAATATTATGAAATTTGTTAGCATAATTTTAAAGAGGACTGAAATTTTAAAGATTAAGTGGAGCCAGAGAAATAATGTTTTGTTTTGTTTTTCACTTATTGTGATTCTTTTTTAAAATCCTTACCAGAGAAAACATGAATTATATTGACCTAGGCCACTAAGTAATAGTGAAATTTCAAGGAAATTTTATATTCAGTTTTCTGAATATTAGACAGGCAAAAATACAACATCAGACAACTTAAAACAAAGATGAAACTCAAGTATTTTAACCTAGAGTGAGTTGACAAAAAATATGAAGTACTTAATTTTTTAAAGAACATCTCTTGGGAAGTATAATGATATCAGCAAAAATTGCAGAGTAAACTTCTTCCATAAAAGCAAGAGAACATTGGCAGAAACTATAGGAATCAACTTTTCAGAACTCTGAAAATTGGAGACTTGTAGCAATGGGGAGAGTATTTGTTCAAGAAAATTGAACTTTATGGCATTTTAACTTGCCCTATTATCATTCCTGTCTTCTCAGCTCCACAAGTAGCCATGAAAACAAATATCCTGCAATCATAGTGAAACCAGCTCTTCCTAGCCAGTACAGAAGAAATACAGGGTTGAAATGCCTGCAAAGACCTATTCCCAGAAAATTGTCATTATTTGGCCTGTCTGGTGATTCCTTAGAGAACCATCAGCAAGGCTCTTTAGTTGATCATATGTAGAGCTCACCCAGTGTAAACAGCCTTTTTTTCTGGAAGTGTTTATAAAAAAAAAGTGACAATTTTCTAACACTGTGACTGTCTGAGATGATGAAAAACAGTTGGAGCAAAGAATAGACCAACCCTAAAGGAAAAGCTGGGGAAGGGGTTGTTCATAGGGAACTTTAAAAAGTTCTGACATATTTTGGTAATCTAGAAAGCCACATGCATATGTAGGGCTGGATGCATGCATGCTCAGTGCTCTGAACATGCTTAGAAAAGACCTAAGAAGACCCTAACCTCTCATCTGGCTGACCTAGAGCCACTGTGCAAGCAGTATCAAGGGTGTGCTCCAACACATGTACTGTGCTCCTTAACAAAGACTTACAGACTTATTAGTCTCAGGCATCTAAATAAATCTCTGACGAATCATCAGCTGACCAGCAAAATAACTGAGCAGATATTTCAGTGACTACACATAAAAAAGAAGACAGATGTCACAGAATTAGTTCAGAAAATTTGCTAAATAAAGAATAACAAACTATGGGGAGGGAGTAGAATTTGATTTCCATGGTTACCAGTTTATATTACTTGAAATTTTTAGTTTTCAACAAAAAAATTATGAAACATACAAAGAAAAAAGAAATTATGGCCTATTAAAAAGAAGAAAGCAATTAATAGAAACTGTCCCTGGTAAACTTGGATGTTGGACTTACTAAACAAAGATTTTAAATCAGCTATTTAAAATCTGTTCAGAGAACTGAAGGAAACCATATTTCAAGAATTCAATGAAAATAAGAGAATGAATTATCGTTAAATATAGAATACCAATGAGAATATATAAATTATAGAAAAGAACCAAATAGAAATCTAAAGTTAAAAACTTCAGGGACTAAAATAGTTTACTAGAGTTCTTTTTAAAATTAGAGGAGTTCAACAGCAGATTTCAGCAAGCAACAGAATTAGTGAACTTAAAAATAGGTCAATTGAGATTATTCATTTAGACAATGGAAATAAAAAGTAATGAAGAAAAATGAGTCTTAGATACCTGTGACATCATCAAACATGCAATCATACTCATGAAAATCTCAAAATAGAAGGAGAGAGAAAAAAAGGGCAGAAACAAAGTGTTAAAAAACACATACCAAAAAAACCTAGAAAACATTGATTTATGCATCCAAGAAGCTGATGAACTCACAGTAGGATAAACTCAGAGATCCATACCTAGACACACCGTAAAGAATATCTCTCAGTGAAAAGCTGTAGAGATTTATTTTTAACTTCTAAAAATATCAATATATAAAGTTATTTTTTAAGATGAAGGGTCTAAACACATTTAATAAATAAGGCAAAATGGTTCTGATGGTTGTGGTAGAGTATCAGAGGAAGAATTTAATTTTAAGGGTAAAAATGTAACAGATTTTTTTTATGTTGTTTAATTTCTCCTTTTTGTTCTTATTTGTTAAAGTATAGATTAAAGTGACATAATGGGTCTGAAAGAAAATAGAAAAAGGTCACCAAAATAGCAGCCTCTTGCTCATAAAATTTCAGTGGGATTTGGTCACCACGAAATTGTAATTCAAATACTGATGTTAAACAAGAAAATGTGGCATTCTTCTCTCATGACACACAGTGACATTTACAATTCCTTAATAAGTTTGGAAATGTAAGGTCAGCCTTCAAGAGAATGTTTATGTCCTCTTCAGTACTCCTCTTAAATATGAGCAATGTTAGATGAATATTAATTCTTTGGGTTGGACCACTTACTCTCAAAGATATGGTTTCATTCATAGGACCCTCTGTAAATGCATAGATAGGAGACACATAAAGCCAGACCTGGAGGTAAATGCTAAAATTTTATTTAGACAAGTTGGGTAATATTATATGACTTGGTTAAAAACAAAACAAAAAACTGGAAAAGTTTAAATGGCATAAATTACTTAAAAATACAATTTTATCCAAATAACTGTATGTGCTGTGTGTTTTACAAAGTAGGTTATGGTATATGTAGCTAGGAAGACATAGTTTAAATGCATGATCTCATAAAATTAATAAGATATTGTATTTTTATGGAAGAATAAACTCAGCCTCTGAATTTAGTAAGTTCTGAGTGCCATTCAAAGGCTAGCACTTGAAGTTGTTTTGAAGATAAAATAAGATGATCTTAATACATAGTTCTTAGCACAGTGCCAAGAATATAATAAAAACTCAAAAATGTTAATTATTAGTAAAGCAAGTATCATCATTGCTGTTTAAGTTCTTATAGATTTTCTATTCTCAGGAAAATTTTACTTTCTTCTAAAAAAGTTTTTTTTAATCCTCACCCAAGGATATTTTTCCATTTATCTTCAGATACAGTGAGAGGGAGGGGAGGATGGGGGGGGGGCGGAGAGAGAGAGAGAGAGAGAGAGAGAGAGAGAGAAACATTGATGTGAGAGAGACACATCTATTCGTTGCTTCCTACATGACCCCAACAAAGGCCAGGGACGAACCCCAACTGAGATATGTGCCCTTGGCCAGAATTGAACCTGCGACTCTTTGGTCCTTGGGCTGATGCTGTAACTGCTGAGTCAAACCGGCCAGGGTTTCTACCAGTTTTTATACAAAGATATGTTTAAGTATTTAAAATATTCCTGGTCAGTCATCAGATCCTCCCTGGCATTTAAAAAACTGACAACACAAACAAAATTTCATTACTACATTTCTTTTGTTTGTTTTTGGTAATTAAAGATCACTGATATTATAGAATTCTCAATCAATTACCAATAATTAGCTAGATCTTCTCTGAAAGAATTTACTTGTTCACCTAGTGGGTACAGTTGTGTGAGAGATGTTGATACATCTCTTATAACATGAATGATTAGCTGTTATAGTCTAACTCTTGTACAACCGAAAAACAATGTTCAATGCCAAGTGGGCCTTTGGATTTTGGAGGCAATATATTCCTCATTTGGGTGTGCTATTCTGGACTGTTTACTGAATGACACTAAAAACTGTTAGTTTTGAGTGGACTCAGAAGAGAAGGATCAGTCACAGGCTGCCATACAGGCTGCTCTGCCTCTTGGGCCAAAAGATCCAATAGAAATGATGGTTCTTGAAGTGTTACTGGCTTATCGAGATGCAGTTTGGGGCCTTTGGCAGGCCTCTGTAGGTGAATCGCAGCTCAGATCCTTAGGTTTTAGAGAAAAGCCATGCCATCCTTGGTGGATAACTACTCTCCTTTTAAGAAACGTTTCTGATTTGCTACTGGGTCTTATTAGAGACTGAATGCTTAATCATAGACCACCAAGTTATTATGTGACTTGAACTTTTCATCATGAACTGTGTGATGTCTGATCCACTAAACATGAAGTTGGGTGTACATAACACCATTTTATTATACAGGATCAGGTTTGAGCAGGCACTGAAAGCATGAGTAGATTTCATGAGGAAGTAGGCCGAATGCCATCACACTCAATTCTGCTACCTTTCCTTTTCTTCTCAGCCCCCTTCTCTGGTCCTGTGGGAAGTTACCTGCTACCAATCAACTGAGGAAGAGAATGCTTGAGCCTAGTTTACAGATGATTCTACACAACATGCAGACACCACCTGGAATCGACCAGCTGTAACACAGCAGCTTCTTCCTGGGACATCCTGAAGGACAATGGTGGGGTGAAATCCTCCAGGGGGCAGAACTTTGAGCAGTGTGTCTTACTGTTCAAATTGCTTACAAGAAAAAATGGCCAAAGTGCAAGTATATACTGCTTAGTGAGCTGTCAACAATGGTTTGGCTGGATAGCAAGGGACTTAGAAGAAATATTGTAACAAGGAAATTTTGTAACAAGGAGGTGTGTGGTGAGTTATGTGGATAGACCTCTCTGCATAAGCAAAAAAGAAATAAAGAAGATATTTGTGTCCCATGTGAGGGTTTATCACAGGGTATTCGTAGCAGAGAAAGACTTTAACAAGCAAGTGGATAAGATGACCCATTCTGTAGATATGAATCAGGATCTTTCCCCAACCACCCAATTGGCTCATGAATAAAGTGGCCATGATGGCTGGAATGAAGGTTATGCATGGGCTCAGCAACATAGACTTATACTCACCAAGGCTGACCTGCCTATGCCCACTGTTGAGTGCTCAGTCTGCCAACAGTGGAGACCAACAATGAGCCCCTGAAATGGCATTATTACTTAGAGTGATCAGTCATCCAGTTGTGGGCAGGTGGACTACATTGGGCCTCTTCCATGATGAAAGAAAAGAACATTTGTTCTTACTGGAATAGAAATATGCTCTAGATAAAAAAAAAATTTCTGAAATAGACCCAGAGACATAGGAAGGAGTATGGTTCAGACTGACAAACCTCAGAGTAGGGGGGCAAGGGGGATGGATGAGATGAACCAAAGAACTTATATGCATGTATGCATAACCAATGGACATAGACAACAATGCTAGGGAGGTGGGGGGGGGCAGGATGGGGAGGAGGGGGTCTAGGGGGGAAAAAGGAGAAACGTCTGTAACAAAAATGAATTAATAAAAATTTGGAGAAAAAATTTAAAAAAAGAAATATCCCACACAGCACTACTTCTGATCATGGAACTCACTTCAGAGAAAATGAAGTGTGGCAGTGGGCCCAGGCTCACGGAACTCACTGGCCTTATCTTGTTCCTCAACACCCTGAAGCAGAACACTTGACAAAATTATGTTATGGCCATGTGAAGACTCAATTTCAGTGTGGAAATACCGCACAGATCTAGAACAATGTCTTCTCTGAGACTGTATATGCTCTAAATCAGTGTCTAATATATGATACTCTTTCCCCCATTGACAAGACCTATAGGATCGGGAATCAAGGAGTGGATGGAGAGGCACCACTCACTCTCACCCCTTCTGATCCACAAGCAAAATCCTTGTTTCTTTTCCTTATGACTTATGTTCTGCTGGTCTAGAGGTCTTACTTTCAAAGACAGGAATGTTTCCACCAGGAGACACAAGAATTATTTCAGTGAATTGGAAATAAAACTGCCTCAAGCCACTTTGAGTTCTCCATGCCTCTGAATCAATAGGCAAAGAAGGGAGTTACTGTACTGGCTGGCACAATTAATCCTGAGTGCCAAGAGAATATGGACTGCTACTGCACCATGGTGATAAGGGAGAGTATGTCTGATATACAGGAGAATCCTTAGAGTGTGTTTTAGTACTACCACATCCTGAAAAAAGTTAGTTGGAAACAATAACCCAGAGCGGGAAGGATTGCTAATGACCCAGACTCTTCAGGAATAAAGATCTGGGTCACCTCACTAGGGAAAAGACCATAGCTGAGATGCTTGCTGAGGGCAAAAGGAATCAGGAACCAACAGTGAAAGAATATAGTTATAACTTATGACCATGTGAAATGTCACAGAAATGAGGGCCATATTATTATGAGTACTTCTTATTCTGTTGGGAACATGCTTACATGTGTGTATTAATATATGCATACAGTATATGCATTAAATAAGTTAATTATTCAATCTATACATTCTTCCTATTTCTTCCAACTAAGTAATTCTACTGTTCGTAGCATGCAGTGTTTTTTTCACTCTCTTTTTAAAGTAAATGACAAGCTTATTTTTTTTTAAATTATTTTGTTTGTGGGAGGAAGTAAATATTAAAAAGATGACCACATAGCATTCAGAAAAGAATTCTATTGTTTTTCTTTCTCCCCAGCTACTGCTTCCAATGGATGTGGATGTGTGTTTGCATCTATCAGTTCATGAACTGTGAAAAACCTTACTGACCCTTGAATCTTCTGAGGACAATAACCTCTGGAGTTTGAAAATCATGGTTAAGGAATAGGCAACAGACTCACATTTCCCTGCTGGGGATCTTAGATGTTCACAGTTTCAGGGGCATATTTGAACTTCACAAATATTGATAGAAGAGGTTTTAACATTACATCAGAAAGTCTGCCCATTTTAAGTTGAAACTCTGGGGCCTGAAACCACAGCCAGGGGACTAGAAGGTGAGGACATGGGACTGGGGCAGAGATAAATATTGCTGCTTCTTGGAGTTCCCTGCGCATAGAGGATTGTCAACACTAGCTGAATGTCCCCTTCCATAGCAAGTGGTGATGAAGGCCAGGAAGCAATGCTGTGGACACAGAACACTGTTTAAAAGGTCCAGACAATCACTACTAGCATGTATCCTTGATGTGATTTTTTAAAAAATGTAATTAAGGTACTAATGCATCATTGGTAATCCCTTAACAAGAAATGCTCTGGGAATGAACCCCTGACCTGTGGGGTTACTCCTGATATGCTAGCAATGATTCTTTGGAAAGAGGTCTCTTTTCCATTTCCCCCTTTGATTTAGAAGAATCACTGAGCACTGAGAGCACCAGGGTTTGCAGGGCTGAAATGATCATGCTTTTTAATTCTCATCAATAAAAATCACTCTGTGAACACAAGCTCACAGTTGCACCTTGGTATTCATGGCTTTCTTCAAATATGGGTGAATCCGGGCATATGGAAATGTGTTTTAGTTATTCAGTAGGAAATCTCTGTTGCCTCTAATGATGGGAACTGACATGATATGTTACAAGTGAAAATACTCAAGACTAAGCATGTAAAATATTAAGAGCCTACCTCTGTGATTCACTTGCCAGTTCTAGTCTTTTCTAGCCCTCTAAAACATGGCATATTCTACCAGTCATTGGCGCTTGACATTTGTCATTAGATTTTGAAAGAATTGCCATGGGCAAGACTTTTTCTTTTCCTTAATATAGTTTTCTCACAGGGTTTTTCCTAATAGTAACATGAACTATTGTCTCTACAAGCCTGCATTGCTTCCAAATGAATGTGACCTTTCTAGAAGCCTTCAGGAAAACCCGAATAAAAACATTTTATCTTTGTACCTTGCTGTTCTCTTTCTCCTAAAACAACACAGAAGCTGAGAACTTTTGTTCAACACCTACTGCATAATTTCTGTCCCAGACTAAGTCTAAGCAGAGAGATAGACAGTGTGAGTGGGCCCTGGTGTCATTTACATTTTAAATCCCAGGAAAAAGAAAAAAATGATTGCGGCTAGCTATATGTGTATAACTTCTGTTTTGGTGCAAATGTAAGTCTATAAATTTTCCTTCAGAATCTAATGATCAGTTTTCATTTATTTTTTCATTTGCAAATATCCACTGAATACTGTATGGCACACACCAGGCAAGGCACTAATGATGGATGACAGTCGTCTCTGCACTCAGTCACAAGATTTAGAAAATAAATCTCCCAAAGTTGCCCAGCTTATGTACTCTTTAACCAGGGGGAACTATTGTGCCTTTCCTCATTTTTCATCTCCCATGTCTTTAACTATAACATTGAGACGTATGTTTCACCTAGCCCGTGGTGATTAAAGAATTTTTAGTGTCATTCTTACATATGTTTTTAATAAATATGAGGTGCATAATGAAAGGTACCATATAAACAATAAGCACTTAGAATGGTGCCTGGCACGCGATAAGGCAGTGATTAATGTTCTATATTTTGTCTTCACAGTTTTCCAGTCTCTTACTTGTAAACCATCTGTGGTCGTAACTAGAGGGACTAGTTATCAAAAACACAGATGATGGTGGTCCTGCTCATTGAGTATAAAAGAATAGTGTGAGAGCCCGGCCGGTGTGTGTGGCTCAGTGGTTGAGCATCGACCCATGCACCAGGGGGTTGCTGGTTCGATTCCCTGTCAGGGCACATGCCCTGGTTGTGGGCTGGATCCCCCATGGGGGGCGTGCAGGAGGTGGCCAGTCGATGTTCTCTCTCATAGATGTTACTGTCTCTCTCTCCCTCTCCCTTCCTCTCTCTAGAATCAATAAAGAAAACAAAAATTTTAAAGAGTAGTGTGAGAAGAGTATGAGAGAAAAAATAGTGTGACATAGAAAGTGTTCTCAGAAGGATAAGCTTATTAGGTCCTTTACATGAAATTCCAGTGAGAAGCATGGAATTTGCTGTGAATGATTTGACTATATTTATAATAACTCAATTTAATGATATCTAAGTATTTTTATTTACTTTAGATTTAATTTCATTAGTAATATTAGGTAGATTTATTGCATATCATCTATGATTACTTTTGTTTTACAATAACCTTTCCAGATAACTTTAGTATTTTTATGTAAGGAAACCAAGACTCAAAAAGACTCTGCATGAGATGGCATGGCCTTTATTTAGTGCAGCTGGCTCAGACCCTCTTGCTACTATGCTGGTCAAAGTCAAAAATTAATTTCGACTTGTAGTATTATTTTTTATTAAACATCAGCAGAAATTTGAGGATGATGTTTTTAAGCTTCCATATTCCTTTTAAAGTTTTATTTAAGTTTCAAATCATTGCCAACAATGGCTAACTCAGAATAAAGGGCTTAATGAGTGGCTTTGTTGTTGTTATTATTACTAATTCACAGTGATAGGTGGAGATTCTTTCCATCCAATGTGTTGATCTATTTATGCCCTGTATTTACACCTTGTATTAGGTATGTTATTCATGTTTTTAAAATAAACCTGACAGGTATTTTTTGTTTGTTTGATTTTAATGTTGGCAGGAAGACCTTGGAGGAAGTGGGGGAGGAAAAAATTGGAGGTGATGCTGAAAAGAAATCATGATGAGTTTATGTCTTGCTCAGAAGATATACAGTATGTGGCATATCTCAGATATTTTCTTCAAGGGGCCCAATAATAAAGTCATCATCAATGAGGAGACCTTAGATTGGAAAATTTGCAAGGAGTCAAGCCTTTGAGTCAAAATCTAAAGCAAATAAAGACATAAAATCTAGTTTATAAAATGGCACAAGAAGTCTTAGTAGGCCAGGTCAGGTACTTTCCTAACTTCTCTTTTATTACCCCTGAGAGAACTGGGGATGGTATTCCTGTTGAAAATACTCAAGAGACATCAAATTGAAGTTTGTTGTATCATGTCTTTTTTTTTAAATATGTTTTTATTGATTTCAGAGAGAGGAAGGGAGAGAGATAGAGAGAAACATCGATGAGAGAGAGGCATCTATCGGCTGCCTCCTGGGGATTGAGCCCACAACCCCGGCATGTGCCCTGACTGGGAATTGAACGAGCAACCTCCTGGTGCATAGGACAATGTTCAACCACCTGAGCCACACTGGTCAGGCTGTTGTATCATTTATTGCAATTAAATTTCTTTCATTCTCTTGTGATTGAAATGGTGGCAGATTTTTGGCTATGTATTATGGTCTGTTTTCCAAATGCACTCAGTGAAGGTTTTTGAAATAAGGAGAGACAGTAGAGGAACTCAGTCTCTTGGTGGCTTCTCCACCCACAGGTATTATACAATATCACAACTCCACATGTGACTGTGAGGTCTCAAAGCATGTAACCATTTCCTGCCTCTTCTCTTTATGTTCATCTACATTAGTGAGACATATTTGATACAGAAAATTCAACTCAATCCATACAATTTTATTAAATATTATGTGGGTTATTGTGGTTGTATATCAACCCTTCAGTGAAGAAAAAATGAAATGCTCAGAAGTAATCCAAATTAAAGTGGGAAAGTAAAATTTACAACAAAATTATAGATTTTGATCGCTAGGAAGGTACAGGCTGGTTGCAAAGCTGGTGACTTATACTAAATGGGTTATTTTTAATTGGTTGTCATTAGCTTCCAAACTAAAATGGCAGCAGTTTTAAGAGACTTTATTCTATGAGCCTCCTCAGCAAGCAACATGGTTATGCCTTCAAAACAAAGAGTCCATTTGTTTGGATCAAGTGTACTTAATGCGATAATAGGAATCATAGGAAATGCTGTGACTAAATTGGGAAACTGAAAAACCTGTAATATTGAATATCATGTGAAGCTATCCAGGCAGAGAGATAATTTGAAATAAGTTGGCTCCAATTTAGAATCAATCACCAAAAACACATTGAATGCTTATTATGTGATTAGAGTAAATTGTCTGAATGGGATATTTCTGAGTGTGCTAGACCACTAACTTTAACTTGGACTGTGGGAGGTCCAGGTGTCACATGTAGAACAAGCAGACAGAAAGGCAATCTTTATACCTTGGAAGGTACACTGATGTAAGAGGCGTGCTAGGATCTACCCAGAGAGTCGTGACTACTATAATCAAACAACTTCAACAGGCTAGATATCAGAACTTATTTATATAGCTTTAGAGTTCAACCCAAGACTTATAAATAAGATAGGATTTATTGAAAATAATTGAAAAGAGAACTATTTACATATTGTGATTCTAATTCAATCATATAACTCAATCATGTGTGCATATAAACTCTGATATAAACATCTATCCCTGATTATTTATTTTTTCATTCAATAAATATTCATTGAGTATCTATCAGGTACCAGCTACTATTCTGAGTACGAGGGATTCAGTAAACAAGTTAGAAAATATCTTTGCCCTGTTTTAAACTTACATTTTGTGGGACATACAGATACTAAACAGTGAGC
Source organism: Tadarida brasiliensis (assembly GCA_030848825.1). NCBI lineage: Eukaryota > Metazoa > Chordata > Mammalia > Chiroptera > Molossidae > Tadarida > Tadarida brasiliensis. The sequence continues at coordinate 72,006,988 of CM061260.1, forward strand.
AGAGTAAATAAATACATGGTATAATATGTGATGATATATAATATATGATATTATAATATATGATATAATATTATGATGCTGACACATCTAGTGGTAAAGGAAAGTAGGCATTTTTAGGCTGGGATGTATGTATCACTGTCACTTCAGTTTTAGCCAGAGCTGGGAAGATGAACACCATGGTCGCAAGCACAATGTCATGGTTATTGCTCTTTGGGGTATGGTACAGACCTAGATGGGACACTTTAAAATTACTGGGCAACTGGGTGAATACATTTACTAAATCAGCAAAAGTAAGGCTGAATGCTGGTAGAATGACATAGTGAATAAGAGTACATATTTTGGACTCAAGATTTCCATCATTTGAACTCTGCCTTTGTAATTTTATAACTGTATGACTTTGTGCAGTTATTTAATCTCTCTATGCCATTGCTCCCTCATTTATAAAATTGGGCTTGTAACTTATTCCTAAGAGAAGTGAAATAATTTAATAAAATATTGAGCATCATAATAGATACATAGGAAATATTTGGTGAATAACAGATAACACTCAAGGAACTTCAGAAATGGAAACCATTTGAGACATCACCTAACTCAACCTAATCACTTTATAGAGGGAGGAAACCGAGAGCCAGATAAGTAAAATGAGTTGTCCAAACCGCCAAGCTAATCACAGAACTAGATTCTACCCATCACCAAACTCAAGAATAATATGGTCATACTTGGACATATTTGGACATTTACTAGTTCCTTCTTTATATTTCAGAAAAAGAAGAAGGTAGTCACAGTTGGAGCACACACGGCCTTCAAGAGCTCAACATCTAGTTTCCAAGTATTATTCCAAACTCAATTCCTACTCCTTATGTTATTACTGAGTTGTGGACCTAGATTTGTTTTATGGTCATCTCATCTGCTGAAGAAATGTGGTGTGTTATAATTTGATTAAAATGGGGATATAAATATGCCTTTAATATCTGAAGTCACAAATATATCACGTTAAAAATAAATTACAGAAATGTGAAGTGTTGATTTAATGTGCTTATATTCACTGCAATGACAATTAATTAAAGCAATGATTCCTGTGTCCATCAAAGATAATGATTTAACAGAAGAATACCAGTTCTGATGATCATAGGACTTTGCAATTCTCTCTAATCAGGGGGACCAGAGTCAGAGTCAGGTGAATGATGGGGAAAACATTCAATGAAGTAGAGAAGGGAAGTGAAAATAATGGGAAAAGCAAGACAAAGTTTGCTCTGTCCTTCAGGATCCTTAGTTATTCTAGTGCTACAAACAAAATTGAGAAATGGCAGCATAGATCCCCAACTCAGTGGAAAGAATGATGAATTGTGATTATTGTGACATTTTTTCCCTGTTGATTCCCAAAAAAGAACAGTTTGGGGATTTTTTTCCCCTCTGATTTTTGTTGCTTTCCTGGATTGGTTAGGACTTCCAGAAACAAACTTGAACAGAAATAGCGACAGCAGGCATTCTTGTCTTTTCTTGCCTTAATGATCAGGTCTCTAGATTTCACCAATAAATTTGATGTTTCCAACAGACTTTTCTTAAAACAACAAAAATTATTCTCTCAGTCTTGAAGCCAGAAATCCAAAATCAAGGTGTGGCTGGGCCACACTTCCTCCAAAGGCTTGAGGGTAGGTTCTGTTCCTTATTTCTTTCAGTTCCTGGTGGCTCCAGGCATTTCGTGTCTTGTGGCAACAGAATTACAACCTCTGTCCTCATGGTCACATTGCTTTTCCTCTTCTCTCTGTCACATCTCCTCTGTGTATCTCTTGTAAGGACACTTGGCGTTAAATTTAGCATCTACTGGATAGTCTAGGATAGTTTCTTTCATCGCAAAATCCCTAATTTAACTACATCTGCACAGACTTTTTTCCAAATAAAGTAACATTCACTGGTTCTAGGAATTAGAATGTAGATCCATCTTTTGCCAAATTTTTGTCAGTTATTTTATTTTTAAAATGTTATATTTAGGCCAATGAGATGTAATGAATGTAACCACAGGAGGCACTAGAACAAAGTGTGTAAACATCAGTTTCAGAGCCAGTTGGACCTGGTGTGAATGGCAGCACCCATCACCTCCTAGCTGCGTGGCATCAGGCAGATAATGTCAACAACCTTATTCTGAGGCACCACAACTAAAAAATACAAATTATAATGTCTATCTCATAAAATCATTGTAAACATTTTAAATGAGATAATATGAAGTTCTTGGGACCATGTCTAGAAAATAATTAAAACATATTTATAGCATTATTATAGTGCTTAAACATAAAAGTATTAATAACTGAATTTTTGTTGAACTACTCAAAATAGCCTAGTAAATAATTTGAATATATGCTATTCATATGACATAATTATATATTTCAGTTCAAAATTATTCTTTAATAAAATTATGTCTATTTTTATTGTGCTAAAATATACAAAATGTAAAAATTAGAATTTTAATATTTTTTAAAATATGTTTTTATTGATTTTTTTTTTTTTTTTTAGAGAGCGAGGAAGGGAGAGAGAGAGAGCTAGAAACATTGATGTGAGAGAGAAACAGCTACCTCCTGCATGCCCCCTACTGGGGATCGAGCCTGCAACCCTGGCATGTGCCCTGACTGGAAATTGAACTGGGACCTCTCAGTCCATGGGACGATGTTCAATCCACTGAGCCACACTGGCTAGGCCCATTTTAATTATTTTTAAGTGTACAATTTAGTGTCATTAAGTGCATTCACATTGTTATGAAACTCTGGATATTTTTAAATGGTAGTCTCTGTTCTTTTTCTATTCTGATTTTGCTACATTTTTTTCTTTTTTCTTTTTTTTTTTATTAACTTGTTTTTGTTACAGATGTTTCTCCTTTTTCCCCCATTGACACCTTCCTCCCCATCCCCCCATCCCCATCCCGAGCATTGTTGTCTATGTCCATTGGTCATGCATACATGCATATAAGTTCTATGGTTTATCTCTCCCCCCCCCCCCAAACCCTCTCCTCTGAGGCTTTTCAGTCTGTACCCCACCTCTATGTCTCTGGGTCAATTCTGTTTATCAGTTCGTTTAGTTCATTATATTCCACAAATAAGTGAGATTATGTGATATTTGTCTTTTTCTGCTTGGCTTGTTTCGCTTAGCATAATACTCTCCCGGTCCTTCTATGCCATCTCAAAGGATAAGAGATCGTTCTTTCTTATAGCTGCATAGTATTCCATTGTGTACATGTACCACAGCTTTTTTATCCACTCATCTACTGATGGACACTTGGGTTGTTTCCAGATCTTAGCTATTGTAAATAGTGCTGCTATGAACATAGGGTACATATATTCTTTCTGTTTTTTTTTTTTTTTTTAAAACAAGAATTTATGTTATTATCAAAAGACTTTTCACTACTGAGATGGTCATACAATTTATCTTTATATTCTATCAAATCACATATTTTTAATTATTTTTAAAACTAATATGACCTTTCATTTATAAGTTGATTCAATATTTTTACAGGGAAATTTATCCAGTGCACCAATATACAGTTGCCAAATAGAAAAAGAATTTAGACTAAAAGTGTAGATTAAAAAGAGGAGCTAATTTTAAGAACACATATATAAAAAAGGAAAGAAGAACATAAACTACATCTCCAAGTCATTTGGAATTTCTTGTATAAACATACTATTTTGCTCAGTTTCAGTAGAGAGACTGTCAGTCAGTGCATAACATTTCTTAAAAGATTTTCGGTTCTCAAAAAGACAAAAACAAAACAAAACAAAAAACTCTGTAATCACCAGAATTTATCCTACAAGTATTTTATTGCCAAAATACATTCCCAGACGTAATAAAAACATCCTTTTTCTTGCTGTTATCATCATTATACCTCAATGTGTCTGTTCTACCCACTAGCCCATAGTATTTCAATAGCAGCTGAGATAGTTTTTAGCTGTTGATTTAGCTGGAGATATCAAGTGTGCGCTAAATGAAGGCATGTCAGTTTATTGTAGACCATATGCAAAGGGCCGCCTAACCATTGAACTGAAGGTAAACTTTCCTGAGAACGACTTTCTCTCTCCTGATAAAACTCTCTTTGCTGGGAAAATTCCTACCTGAAAGGAAGAAAGTAGAAGAGATTGATAAAATGGACCAGGTAGAACTGGTGGACTTTGATCCACATCAAGAAAGATGGCACCATTCCAATGGAGAAGCATATGAGGATGATGAACATCATCCGAGGGGTGGTGTTCAGTGTCAGACCTCATACTGGGGCCAGTGAATTGCATTCACTGCTGGCATTTTATATACAGTAGTGAATGAGTGAAGGACTGTAATCATAATATGCTCACTATTTGCTCTTGTTTTTGTTTTAATATTCAACTATAGTAGTGTTTTAAAAGTTAAATAAAGAATAAACTCAAATATAAAAGCTCAAAATAGAAATTTTGGGTGTTTCTCATATTGTTAATCTGAAAGTATGCACAGGATAGTGAGTTATTTTACCAAGAGAAAGATCAGTTATGTTATAGTACATAAAAGCAAAGTATACTTTCTTTCAGTTAAATTTTGCCTAAAAATGCACAACCATAATTTATTTCAAGGGAGAGAGCCATTCAAGTATGAGCCTGACCCCACTATTACAGTCTCAGCAGGAACAGAGAAAATCCAGTCTGAGGGTCTTAGCTGGCCACTGAGTGACAGGCAAAATAGACTCTCAATCATTACAGATTTATGAAAAATTTAAATTACTAATTGGAGCTTTCAAAAATATTTGAGGAAGGAAAAAAAAAAAAAAGCCTACTGATGGGTACAGACAAGGGCCAAATGTATCCTCCTTTCCATAAGAAAGGTTAAACTGCTACAGAACTATTGGACTTAAACAACATAAAAATAATTTTGGTCTGAGCCAGTGGATGCCTGCAGCTGATTTTCAGTCAAATCAAATCCCCTTGAAACATTAGGGTTGGAGTGGAAATGTTGACAGGCTATTTACCAGTTAGGGCCTAGTAAGTACAGGGACAACAAAAGTAATCCATTTTGTTAACAGGATGAAGTTATCATAATTAAGCAGTTGGTAAAGAAAGAAATCTATTAGGAGATTACATTTCCAGCCCTTTAATGAAATCTGATGTTCAAATAAATGGGTATCGTGGGGTTCTGCCACTGTGTGCATTAAAAGAACCTAGCCAGAAAAATCTCTACTGTAGTTCTAGCCAGATCTTTTTAACAAGCAGATTTTTTATCCATTCCTGGCAACTCTCTCTACTTGCTGCTTTATTCAGTCCTTGCTTGGTAATATTTTCCCATTGAAATTATATTTAGGCAGTGAGTTAATGTGTCATTGCCCTATTTCAAGCCAATATATAGGTTAACTCTTTGTTGTCTTTTTAAAAATGCAGCCAATTCTTAATGCAAGCTTATGTAAGAGGAGATAAAATACCCCAAGAAAGGAGTAAGTGGTCCTGAACCATTTTACTTGGATTCTGGATCGATGACCTACATTCTGAAATCTTATGCTGTTAAGGAGATTGCAGCAGCCAAAACATATTCCTTCCTCAATTGTGCTGTAATTCAACCGAAAAGGATTCAGAGGAAAATAAAAAGCGTGTGGTCATTCCTTAGTCATTAATGATAAGCTGAATTTGAAGTATAGCCAAGGTAAAGGATTGCTTTGTAAAAAGTGAGATAGATAGACTATTAGAATTCTGTGTTTTCTATTAATCTCTTTTTGATATTTTTACTCTCTATCATTAAAAGAATTTTAGAATTAAAAAGACGGTAAGATTACATATGATATGTACACATAAATAAGATTATATAAAATGAAACCATATTTATGTTATACCTGACTTTTTTTTCCACTCAATAATTCTTTCCATGTCATCCGTGTTATTTGGGTCTCTGTGAAAACAGATGATCAAATATTCTAAGTAATATAACTATTCCAGTGAACAAACCTAGATTTTACTATTTCTCTTTAACAATCTATATTAATACATCACCTATTGTTGGATTTATAGAGTTTTTTTCTGTCACATTATTAGTACTATAATGATTATAAATGTAGCAAAACCTTTATACATATCCATAGTTATTTTCTTGGGCTATCTCGAGTAGTACAATTGTTGTGTTGAGTACATATTTAAGGGAAATGACATGTACACCAAGTGACGTATGCAACTTCTGGGCCATGTCCCTAAAAGAAAGCTACTTGTCCTCTGTTCCCTCTTGCCCTCCCAGGGTAGGACTTGGTTTTGGGAAGCCAATTTGGATTAAGCAGAATTGGGCATGGTGGCATTCCACCATGTCATCCGTGGAAAATATCCCACACCTTAGGACCACATCTTGGAACAGGACTGCCCTCCATCTCAGGTATCTATATGAGAGTGAAATAAACGTTCTACCTTGGTGTAAACCACTGTTAAATCAGCCTAACTAGGACCCTAACTTACACTACTACCCCAGTGGACAGACAAACCCAAAATTTTTGGAAGTTTGAAGCAGGATGGAAATGAGAAGGGGGAAAGTAATGATCTATCTGAAAGCCGTTTATTCTCCTGAAACCACATATCTGTGCCATCAGCTTTGTAACTGTTCTCCAGCAGGATGTGCTATGCCTGTGGTTGTAAGTGAAACAGTAGTTGCTGAAACCCTGATCTTCAGAAATGAGGACTTAACGGAAATCTGCCCGTGCCTGGGGTTGAAGAAGAATGCTATTCCAGCTCCAGAGTTTCTCTGCCATTATCTCAGTTATGAAGTCTTTGTTTGATCAAGGTTTTAGATCTAATGTTGAATTACTGTGGCTACATGTTATTTTAATTGTTCCATAATCCCACTTCTGACACAAACCAAAGAGATCACCTATAAAGTAAATGAAATAAGAAGAGAAAGGCCACTCACCATTCCCAAATTTTCTCAAGGAGTCCTCCATTTTTTTTTTTTTTTTTTTAAAGTGACATGTTTTTCTTTATGTGATGTACAAGTGTTAATGCAAACAATTCACTTAATAAATCTTTTATTCCTGTATGAGTTTGGTCCCTGTATCTTTTAGAGGTTTATTTCTCTTACCTGTAAGTGCCACTGTTTCTGCATTTATCTTTTATTCTTTTTAAAATTTATCTTTATTGTTGAAAGTATCACAGATGTCCCCTTATTTTCTCTGCGACCCCCTCCTCCATGCTCCACTTTAATTTCAGCATACCTGTCCAAAAAAAAAAAAAAAAGTCCAAAGTAAGATTTATATTGTGACCGATTTCTTGAAATACAATAGGCTATACTTATACTTTCTAGATGAAATATGTGAAATAGGAGAGAAAGGAATTTAAAAGAAGAAATGAGAATTTAAAAAATTAGTGAAAGAAAGGATCAGCACTAGGATTTTTTCAAGTGATGTTAGAGCGCAGATACAGTGCACAGACAGATCCACACACAACAGTATTTACTCTCTGGGGGGACGTAAATATTGGACTACTCAGACATAAATGGTAGTCTCTATATTCTTGTAAAAAGGAATCTAAAACAAATAGCCTAGATTTAAGACAATTATTTCAAAGCTCTTAAAATTAATCTATTAGAAACAATAGTAGTGTGAAGAAGAGGGAATAGTTTCTTGAAAACTTTGCAAAGTCGACATTACAGCCATTTTTTTAAGGAACGAAGGAACTCCTGTACTTATATGTTGATGTGATAAATTGCTTGCGAAGATGGCTGTGACAATTTCTTTCATCTCTATTATAAGCTTTCTTTCCAGTAGGACTTTGCAATTCCTCTCATGAAGGTGTGGAATCTATTTTTCTTCCCTTTAATATGGGCTGGCCTTATGACTTGCTTTGACCAACAGTGTGGGAGAGTACATGGTAGGACTTCCAAGTCCAGCTGCAAGAGGATATCCAGTCTCTGTTCTTGTCTTCTTAGAAATCAGATGTTGTATAAGAAAGCCCAAGGTAGCCTATTGGAGATGTCATATGGAGATAACTGACATGCTCTGGCTCACAGCCCCAGCCAGTTGCCAATAATGTAGGTGAAGCCATCCAGGGTCAATGAGCTGACCTGCCAACTGACCATGGCAGTATGATTGAGTCCAGCTGACACCATGAGAAGCTGAGATGAACCATGCCAACTGAACCTTGCCCATGTTGCTAACCCCCAGTATTATGAGCCAATAAATGATTATTTTAAACCATTATTTTGGAGTGGTAAACACACAGAAATAGATAATTAATATGGTTGATAAATTTTTAAAATAATTTATAATTCTTCTTCTTATGCTTCTTACCAAACAAATCAGTTGAGATACGAGTGTTAATTTACTTGAATGAAGATGTTTCACTGTTGGTTCAGAAAAAAGATCCTAGCTTGCTGAATATTTTTACCACCAATGAAAATACACTTTTACTGCTGAGGTAGCCTCCTTCCTTGTAGCATCTATTAGGAAGATCTGACTTCAGTTTATGAAAGGTCTTTGCATGAGTGACAATGCATAAAAGGCAGATTTATTGGTCACAAAATACTTTTTAAGAAACAGGAGCATACGTACACTAATGAAGGAAAACTTATTCTATTGATGGATGAAGTCTGATGCACATATTTTTTAAAAGTATAGTTGAGTTTATCTGAAGATAATTGAAGCTTGCTTTGATCTACTGACTAGCTTTTTGTTCAATATGGTATTGTGATCTTTTAGATCTAAAATTGTTTTGGTATGGTGTTTGGATGTATTGATATTTTCACTGGATGATTTATGATATTTACCAAGAGATTCATTTGTAACATCAAAGCTTAAATTAGAGTCAGTTTGGCAGCTTTCCAATTCATAACTTGCTATATACAATAAAAAACTTCTTAAGGGTGGAAAATAATTTAACAAAAATAGCATATGGTGGTTCATACTGTATCTGTAAGACAAGCGGGAAAATTCCTCCCTATAACAGATTCATAAATATAATCTATCAGACAACTTTATTATAGAAAAATAAATGACTCAAATTGATGTTCTTCAGTGTTATAGCTCTTTTAAAAAATATAATGATATTTACCTGCATATATTCCTATTTTTATTTCTCCACAAAGCTGTAAGAGTTAAAATGTCAGATGGTTTTGTATGCATGAAATAAAACAAAGTTGAGAAACAATTTTTTAAAACCTATTATTTTATTTGTATTTATCCATGTTCTATTGATTGAAGCAAAATAAAAAATATGAAGAAATGTTCATCACTTTCTGAGCTAATTGTGTTTGAGTACAGTTATCTATAAAGTGAATATCTGAAGCCCTATTTTTTAATTTATATTCAAATTATGCTGGCTAGCTTCTATTAAAACCATTCATCAAAAATAACTTCATGATCTAAGTAACTAATCGGGACATCTCTACTTTATATTAAATTTCTATTTTTTCTTTCTGGACAGTCTTTTTTAAAATTTATTTTGGCATAATTTTAGACTTATAATTATAGGAACAGTAAAAATATTTCTTGGTTAATCTTCCCTAGATTTTTTATATTAATATTTACCCCAATTTTTATTCATCTCTATTTAAATATAGGTAGGTAGGTAGAGAGAGAGAGAATATTTTACTGAGCTGGTTTAAAATAAGATGTAAGTATAGAGTGTGATCTCTTTCCCTATAAATACTTCAATATTTATTTTCTAAAAACAGAACAATCCTTTTCATAAAGACAACAGCTATGTAAATTAGGATATTGGCCTCTTTTGATACATTCATAATTCTTTTCTTCCCAAATAGTATATTCCTTCTAGGATTACTTGTTTGTTGTCTATTTTAAATTCAGAATTCATACAAACCTCAGAGTTCATCAAGGCATAAACTACTTCATTTGAAGCAATTTATTTTAGCATGTTAAAGATTAATTTACAGCCTCATCAAAAAATTAAATAATAACTCAAAGGATAAATTCATTACTTTATTTATAAAACTAATTAATTATAGTGACCCAAATTTATTGAAGGCTTGCTATGTTTGAGGCAACTTGTAAGTATTTTGCGTGTCTTTATTATTTAACCAGAATAATAAGTAATACTTCACAAGTGCTTGCCATGTTTTAAGAATAGATTAAGCATATAACAAGCATTATCAAATCTAATAATAAAATAACAAATATTTATAAACCTTTTCCTATGTTTCAGATACAGAAGTAAGTGCTTTACATATAACTCTCATTTCATCCTGGCAACATTATGATAAGGACATGATTATTATTCCTATTTTACAAATGAGGAAATTCAGAAGACAAAAAAAATTAAGTCTTCAAGGGGAATTATTAAACCTATTTGAGAAGGAGAAAACCTGAAACTTGAATAAATGTTATTTACCTGTATTAGTTTTTTTTTTTATTATTAATTTATTTTTGTTACAGGTGTTCCTCCTTTTTTCCCCATTGACACCCTCCTCCCCATCCCCCCCACCCCATCCCCAGCTTTGTTGTCCATGTCCATCAGTTACTCATACATACATATAAGTTCTGTGTTTTATCTCTTCCCTCCCCCCAACCTCTTCTTCTGAGGGTTGTCAGTATGTACCTTATTTCCACGTCTCTGGGTCTACCCTGTTCCTCAGATTGTTATGTTCATTATATTCTACAAATAAGTGAGATCATGTGATATTTGTCTTTCTCTGCTTGGATTGTTTTGCTTAGGATAATACTCTCCAGGTCCCTCCATGTTGTCTCAAAGAGATCTTTCTTTCTTACAGCTGCATAGTACTCCATTGTGTATATATACCACTGCTTTTTTATCCATTCGTCTACTGATGGACACTTGGGCTGTTTCCAGATCTTAGCTATTGTAAATAGCTCTGCTATGAACATGGGGGTACATATATTCTTTCTGATTGGTGTTTCAGGCTTCTTAGGGTATATTCCTAGAAGTGGGATCACTGGGTCAAATGGCAATTCAATTTTCAATTTTTTGAGGTAACACCATAGTGTTTTCCACAGTGGCTGCACCAGTCTGCATTCCCACCAGCAGTGTACCAGAGTCCCCTTTTCTCCACACCCTTGCCAACACTCGTTGTTTAATGATTTGTTGATGGCAACCATTCTGACAGGTGTGAGGTGATACCTCATTGTTGTTTTAATTTGCATCTCTCTGATGATTAGTGATGTTGAGCATTTCTTCATATGTCTCTTAGCCATTTGTATGTCCTGTTTGGAGAGGTGTCTATTTAGTTCCTCTGCCCAGTTTTTAATTGGGTTCTTTGTCTTCCTTTTGTTGAGTTGTATGAGCACTCCATATATTTTGGAAATTAACCCCTTATCTGATGTATCACTGGCAATAATGCTCTCCCATACAGTGGGTTGCCTTTCCATTTTGATGGTTGTTTCTTTTTCTGTGCAGAAGCTTTTGAGTTTGATGTAGTCCCATGTGTTCATTTTTTCCTTTGTTTCTGTTGCCATAGGTGATGTGTCAGTGAAAATTCTGCTGCGTATGATGTCCAAAATTTTGTTGCCTACATTCTTTTCTTGGATTTTTATGGATTCAAGAGTCACGTTTAAGTCTTTTATCTATTTTGAGTTTATTCTTGTGTATGATGTAAGTTGGTGGTCTAGTTTCTTTTTTTTTGCATGTAGCTGTCCAATTTTTCCAAAACCATTTATTAAAGAGGCTGTCTTTACTCCATTGTATGCTTTTGCCACCTTTGTCAAATATTAATTGAGCATAATGTCTTGGGTCAGTTTCCGGGTTCTCTGTTCTGTTCCACTGGTCTATATGCCAGTTAGTGCTATGAACTTCCCTCTCAGAACTGCTTTCGCTGCATCCCATATATATTGTGGTGTTGTGTTCATTTTCATTGGTTTCCAGGAAGTTTTTAATTTCTTCCCTGATCTCCTCGGTAACCCATTCATTGTTTACTAACATGCTATTTAGACTCCATGTGTTCAAATGTCTTTGCATGTTTCTTGTTGCAATTGATATCTAGTTTCATGCCATTGTGATCTGAGAAGATGCTTGATATTATTTCAATCTTCTTGAACTTGTAGAGACTTAGTTTGTGTCCTAATATGTGGTCTATCTTTGAGAATGTCCCATGTGCACTTGAGATGAATGTGAATTCTGTAGTTTTGGAGTGTAATTCTCTGTAGATATCTATTAAATCCATTTGGTCTAGTGCTTCATTTAGAGTCTCTGTTTCCTTGTTATTTTTTTGTCTAGAGGATCTATCCAGTGATGTCAGTGGGGTATTGAAGTCCCCTGCTATGACAGTATTGCTGTCGTTTCTCCTTTGAAGTCCTCCAGAAGATTTTTATATATTTTGATGCTCCTCTATTAGGTGCATATATGTTTATCAAGGTTGTATCTTCCTGTTGGATAGATCCTTTCAATATTATGTAGTGACCTTCTTTGTCTCTAGTTATGGCCTTCACTTTGAAATTTATTTTATCAGATATGAGTATTGCTACCCCAGCTTTTTTTTCCCTTTCTGTTTGCTTGGAAGATTTTTTTCCATCCCTTCACTTTCAATTTATGTGAGTCTTTTGTTGTTAGGTGGGTCTCTTGTAAACAAAATATATATATGGGTCATGCTTTCTTATCCAATCAGCTACTCTCTGTCCTTTTATGGGAGCATTCAATCCATTTACATTTAACGTGATTATTGATATGTACTTATTTATTGCCATTTTTGTTTAGTGTGGTTATAGTTTTCTTCTTATTTCTTCTACTAATTACAGCAGTCCTTTTATCATTTCTTGCAGTGTTGGTTTGGTGCTAATATATTCCCTTAGCCTTTTTTTTGTCTGGGAAGCTTTATTTGACCTTCTATTTTGAATGATAGCCTTGCTGGGTAGAGTAGTCTTGGATTCAGATCCTTGTTTTTTATGACCTTGATTACTTCATGCCATTCCCTTCTGGCCTGTAGTGTTTCTGCTGAGAAGTCAGCTGATAGCCTTATGGGGGTTCCTTTGTAGGTAACCTGTTGCTTATCTCTTGCTGCTTTTAGGATTCTCTCTTTGTCTTTAATTTTTGGCATTTTAATTACTATGTGTCTTGGTGTGGGCCTGTTTGGGTTCTTCTTACTTGGGGCTCTCTGTGTTTCTTGAACTTGAATGCCTTCTTCCTTCACCAAATTAGGGAAGTTTTCTGTCACTATTTCTTTAAATATATTCTCTAACCCTTGCTCATTTTCTTCTTCTTCGGGGACTCCTATGATGCGAATATTAGTATGTTTCAGTTGTCCCACAGTTCTCTTAAACTGTCTTCCTGTTTTTTAATTGTTTTTTCCTTTTGGTTTTCTGATTGGTTGATTTTTTCTACGCTGTGTTCTAATTCACTGATCCAGTCCTCAGCTTCCTCTACTCTGCTGTTTAGTCCTTCCAATGTGTTCTTTATTTCTACTATGTCATTCTTCATTTCTTCTTGGTGATTCTTGATTTCCAGTTGGTTGATTTTCAATGTTTCTATGTCTTTACTCATGGTGTTGATGTCCTTACTCATGTTGTTGAACTTCCTCAAGATCATGGCTCTGAATTCTAGCTCTGTTAACTTGCTTAACTGCATTTCATTTATCTCATCTTTGGTAGAGGTCTCTTGTTCTTTCATTTGAGATTTGTGTCTTTGTTTCACCATTTTGGCTATGTCAGTGTGTTTTGGAGCCTGCCAAATTTTCCCTGTGGATGTTGGTGTTCTGCTGTTTGTGGCCCCCTGTACTGGGTTTGGATCAGCGTGGGAGGACCCACGTTAAACACCACTGTCAAGTCTTACTTTCCTGAGTAGATTTTCAAACCCAGGAAAGGTTCAGTTATCCTCTAGATTTTGCCTGGAGGCTATTAGTCTCGGTTACTTGAAGACCCTTTGGTTCTCAGTTAAATGAAAACCTCCCTCAGGTGTTCAGTGTAAGAGGATTTCCGGAGGGTGGGGCAGATGCTGGTTGTTAATGAGCCTCAATTTGCATTTCAATGGCCCACCTGGGTTGGGTTGAATCTCCGAGGGAGGGGCTGCTGCTTCTCCCCAGAGCCCTGGGAAGTAGTAAGATGGCCACCGTCCTGCGTGGCCGCAACTTAGCAAAAGCTCTGAGCACCCTCCAAATCCCGGGTGTCCCCACACAGTTCAAGTCCAGTCTGCCCTCCCTCTGCTAGAGCCCAAGGTGAATGGCTGTGGCTATTTTAGCACTCTGTCCCAGCCCTCTGCACTGTGGAGTGGGCTTGGGAATTTAACACCAAGGGTGCTGCTCACAGCTAAGACTGCTGCTGTCCATGGGCTCCCAGCCCCCCTCTTGCGCTTTCGCAATCCTACCAGGATCGATTCAGTGTCCCTGGTTATGTGGTCCTCACAAGCTGCTTTTCTGTTACTTTTTCCTGACGATTTGTCTTTATTTTAGTTGTAATTCTAGTTTGGTCCTGGGAGATGGTCTGTGTAGCTTCCATTCACTCTGCCGCCATTTTGGAATCCCTTTATTAATTTTAAATTTAATATTTTTTTATGTGTTGTTCACATTATATAAATGTAAAATGTTGCTTTTAGTGTGTCTTTACACTTAATATCTTACAGCTAGTCATTGTTACCATATAGAAAAAAACTTCAAAATTTATTTTGTATGTGTATCTGACAGCACTCACCCAGTAATTATATCTAGTAACTTTATTAAAAAAAATTTTTTTTTCTTTATTGACTTTAGAGAGAGAAGAAGGGAGAGGGAGAAAGAGATGGAAACATCGATGAGAGAGAACATCGATTGGCCGCCTCCTGCATGTCCTGCACTAGGGATCAGGCCCACAACCTGGGCATGTGCCCTGACCAAGAATCGAACCAGCATCCTCTTGGTTCATGGGTCATTGCTCAACCACTGAGCCACACTAGCTGAGCAATATCTAATAACTTTAAAGCACACTTTATATTGCTCTACAATGCAACAAAGTTAACAATAATTAATCAATTTCTCTAATTTAAGGTATTAAGTTTATTTTTATAGGACCATTAGAAATATCTGTAGAATGGAGGAAAGCTTTAATCTTAACTTAACTTAAGTAATTACATCTACAGTACTTATCTAATTTCAGCTTCATTGCATATGCTACAGACATTCATGTATTTATTATAGTTTGCCTTGAAAGAGCATCCTAACTGGTTTCCAGTGTGCTTTCTTCCAGTGTAATACATCCTACATACCAAGGGCAGATCCTGGTAAATTTCAAATGTGGTCAGGAAACTTCCTTGTTCAACATCTCTCTGTGATTTGCCACTGCCTATGGAAATGTTCTTTGTGAATACCTTTAACTAAGGAATAGAAAACCAAACACAACCATAACAAAATAATATTGAGAAGCAAGGAGCAGGCAAGAAGAATGTTTTGAGTAATATAAAAATGGTGAAAGTGACTCAAGCAGCATGAATAAGAAGCATTGATTCAAATGTGAATATATATTTTTAAATGTTTTTTTAATTGATTTTTTAGAGAGAGAGGAAGGGAGAGAGATAGAAACATCAATATATGAGAAAAACATTGATCGGCTGCCTCCTGCATGCCCCTTACTGGATTGAGCCCACAACCCGGGCATGTGTCCTGACTGGGAATTGAACTGGGACCTCTTAGTCCAGCCAGGCTCAAATGTGAATATTTAAAAAAAAAAATTCTTTATTGATTTTCGAGAGCGAAGAAGGGAGAGGAAGAGAGATAGAAACATTGATGAAAAAGAACATAGATTGGCTGCCTCCAGCATACCCTCCACTGGGGATTTGGCCCACAACCTGGGCATGTGCCCTGACTGGGAATAGAACCGGTGACCTCTTGGTGCATGGGTCAACACTCAACCACTGAGTCACACTGGCTGGACTCAAATGTAAATATTTAATCACTTATTTCACTAACTATATTTTGTTAGAATTTTTACATCTATTTTAACAAGTGATATTGGTCTGTAATTTTCTTTTCTTGCCCTGGGCCAATTTTTCCTTTTAAGTTTATATCAACTTAGATAGATGGTAATGATAGATAGATAATAGAAATATAAGATAGAAATATATTTATTTATCTACTTTATTACCTTATTTAGTCTGGCTAGATATTTATCAATTTTATTAGTTTTTCCAAAGAACCAACTTTTCATTTACATTTTTTGTTTGGTTCTGTTTCTTATTTCTCATGCTTAAACTATCTTCTAGATTTCTCATTTCAGCTTTCACTATTGGCAATAATCTTAGTTCTTCCTTAAAGCCAAGATTTAAGTATCACTATTATTATTATTAAGTTTTACAGTGACACATTTCATGTCCATTATTTTTATTTGTGTGACTGTAGGCAACTTTCTTAAAGTCTCAGAGCTTAGAGCTCCTCATTTTAAGATAGATAATTGTAGTCTCTATTTTATAGTATGGCTATAATAATTAAAATAATAATTTGAAGTGCTTAACATAGTGCTGACACAGATTAAGTCTTCTCATAGATAATGGTGATTATAGTGATGATGATGATGATTATGATGATGATGTTGATGTAAATAATATGATCTTGTGCCCATTTAAATCAGGTATACCATTTGAGGTCTTTTTCTTGTTGAGTTATCTGGATTGATATTCCAATGATCCATTCTATGTGGTTTCCATGAATATTTATTTATAAGAGCTTATAAATAATAAGACTTCATTTACAGCTAAATTTATTTTATTTAGTTTAAACATTCCACTTGACCTATCTTAGGTCAATTAATTCTTCACATGTACTTCCAAATAAATGTAATGTTTATAGTTTATGTACTTATAGTTTATTTTAAGATTAATGACATAATGTCTAAAAAGAACTGTGAATTCTTTGGAGAACATACAAGGTCAGAGTCCAAATTGTGTCAGAACTTATGTTTGTGTTTATAAACTAGGAAGATGCCTTTTCTACCTCATAGGACATGAGTTGCTGAACACCCACTAATGTATTCAGAGAGCTATTGTTATGAGGAAAAAAGAGTATATAAAGACACAGGGACTGATGGAATGAGGGGAAAATGGGACCTAACTAGAAAGAGTGAAAGCAGAAAATGCTCAAGTAAAGCATATTTGAAGAAACAGAACAATGAGATTAAGTCACCTTAATTAGTAACTGCATATGACATAGTGTTTATTACTCTCTCCTTGAAACACTTTCCTTACTTTGTTCCAAGATAAAAATTTTACCTGATTGTGATTGTCTTCTTCCCCTTTCTGTGTTATCTTGGCTCTGTTGCTGGTTCCCCCTCATCTCTCTGACCTCTATATCTGAGAGTGTTCCAGCCTTCAGTTATGGACCCTCTTTTTTATCTACACATTCTCCTTTAATGATCTCATATAGACTCATGGCTTTAAAGATGATCTACATGCTAATAATTCACAAGTGGACTTCTCCAACTGGGACCTCTCTTCTGGAACCTAGCCCTATATATCAACTGCCTATGTAACCTCTCTACTTAGATGTTTAAATGTATCTCAAATTGAACATGTCCAAAACTGAGCTTTGGATAACTTCACCCCCACCATGGCCCTGGTCTTTTACAAATCTCCTCTTATAGTCTTTGACATCTCAGCACACAACCAAACCATTATTTTTTCCCCTTTTGCTCAGGCCCAAAAGCTTCTAATCATTCCTGGTTCCTCTGTTTTCCATAACACTCCACATCTAATCCATCAGTATATGGTGTCATCTCTATCTTCAAGCTATATCCAGAATCTGAGCATTTTCTAACACCACCAATTCCACCTCCCTCAATTGGTATAACAGCTTCCTGACTGGGCTGCCTGCTTCCACCCTTGCTTTGGCTGTAAATGCTCAAATGTGGTATGGTTGACAGAATCCAGTTTTAGTTGGGCATTTCTGGCTATTTGTCATTGGTATCTTATAATGCTTCTCTAGCAGAGCCAGCATCACCAGATATTTAATTCAAAAGATGTTTAATTCTCCTTTGCAGATGGAATAGCCTTGCTTCAGAACCCCAGGGGGCTGAATTATAATTTTTTCATTATGCTTTATATAAATCCTATGTAGCATGTATTTTTCATCACAAATATACCTAAGATGACAGAGTCTGTAAGATTAAATGGCCCAAGCATTAGGCCACTTATACCAAAATCTGGAAATCTACACTTCCCACAAGCCTTTTCCTGCTCTCTGTGTTACTCAGACTTTGCAGTTTTTCATACCACTTTGTATAATGGCTAGAGCAGCCAGCAAGGGGTGGTCCACTTGACAAGATACTTCTTTTTTATGGTAGGAGGTATGCGATATGCTAATTGTCCTTTATTTTAGAAGGTATTTCCTGGAATGTCACAGATTATTAGATCCCTAAAAATTTTATTAATGTGGTAGTATCTTAATTATTTATTGCATTTATGTCCCACCCTCTGAAGTTCATAGATTTTTCCAAGATCTCCAACATAGTTGCCTTTTGTTGGTCATCTGGCCTAAAGGCAAGAAAGGAGGAATTAGCAATTTGAGAATGTGGGTTACAGCATTGCCAAAGTGTGACTTCAGCCCACTCCACAAAAAACTCTGAAGCTAGAATGTTATTTTATAATTTATCTGAGATGAGGCAATGGGGTAGGGTTTTTGTACTCCCAATTCAATGATTCATTAGATATAGGTTTCCTGGGTGAGAGGGTTGTACGATCTTGATAAGGCATAACTCCTTATTAAAGGCAATTCTCAAAGAGATTGATGGCTCCACAACCATCCTTAAATTTGAGATCAATATTGTAGAGATTTCTCCCTTACCAAATTAATTTTTGGGTAATCTGGAAATTTTACTGGATCAAATGAGTTTCTATCTGGGTAAGTATCAACTCTCTTTAAGACAAATAAAAGTCATAGGCTAGCAGAGTGGATAGGGGCTGAGAAATCATCTACTAAAATTCTTGATTAGAACCTTGAACCCTATTGACAGCATTCTCAGCACATCTCTGGATTGCACTGTTGGAATACTGGCTTCCATTTTCAGTAGTTATGGTCATTTTGAAAACAACTGTCCCCTCTTGTGGAGCAGATTCTACCTTCCCATCACTTTTACCTTTCTTCTACTTCTAATGTGAAGAACCTAATTCATAGGTCAAATTCTAATGAAAGTGCTTCAGACATATAAAGAGATATTAAATTATGTCCATACATACCAATTCACTAATTCCAACACACTCTTTGTGTGGTGGTTTTAATGCCATTATGTCTGGTCACTATCTTGTTACTTCACTCCAACTTGACAATTTTTCCAAGTGTCACTTTTAGAACTCAATACAGTGCTCCAATGCATGACTCAGACCTCCCATTTTTTAAGACACTACTTCTCTCAAGACTCTTTCATATCTTACTAACTCTTTTGACAGCTACAAGAGTCATTTTACTCAGTGATTAAAACTACTTTATTATTGTTATAATTAAAATATAAAAAGCAACATGCTATTCAATTAATTGATATGGACTTTTTTTTTTCTTTTTCTTGTCTTCCAAAAATTATGAAAGTTAAATATTATTTTATACCATTTTTAAGAAAAGAATATGCACAAAATAAAATGAGAAACAAAACATGAAGAGAAGTAAAGAAGAAGAGGTAAGAACATAAATGTTCAGTAATCTTGAACCTGTTGTACTTAAAAGAATGGTTCAATGACTTACAATTTATCACCTGATTTAATAGACAACTTTATTATACCTCTCTAACATATTTTCCCACTATCTCAACAAATATTCCCAATGTTGATAAGAAATGCAAAGACAGCCAAGTATGCTGTTGTAAAAAGTTATGATCTACAAATGAAATGCAAATCTTATGGGGTCTAGAAAGTCAGAACAGCTTAACAGATGCCAATAGAAGTTAATGATGTTAGATTTTCTAAGAAATGGTAGAATTTGCATGAGAGTAATTTAGGATTATGAACTCTGGGACTTAAATTATTTAAGAAGATTTTACTAGCAAGTGCTAGGAAGGAGAAGAAAGGCACGCATAGGGAGAAAATCCTGATTTAAGACCGTCTTGGCAGCAGCATCGCCATGAAACTGTTATTTTGTTTTTATTGTTATTTAGTGCTCAATTATTTAAAATACTTAAATGAGAGTTCAAATGCTGCCATAATATACCAGTGAGGCATTAATTGTATGTTTTTAAATGGTAAAAATTAGAATTTATGTTTTAAGCATATGGCCATATTTGTGGATCTTCCCTGTAACCACAAGCAACCTAAATTTTCAATTGATCTTCAACTGTCAATGACAAATTATTTTACAGACACAATTAAATATCACAACAACACTGACTGGCAGGTAATAACATCTAAACTTTGAATTACTAATGATGATTTGTGGGTTGTTTTTGTATTCTGCAAATAAGTACAGAATTCATTGAAGTCTCACGTAGTTGACAGAATGGCAACTATGCATAGATATGTAGAAACCAAGGACTAGAGATTTGCCTTGACCATGAGTAGAACTGGAGTTTCAGGCCACTCACTTCTAAAATGTTTCTTAGAAGATTTAAGTAATTAAATACAGTACACCTGTAGTAGCAAGATCTAGGTTCTAGTTCCATAGTACCACCAGTTAGGTAGCCAGAGGCTAACTTTTTAAATTAAATTATTTCAGTCTTTGTATATATCAAAGTAGATGCAGATTTGTCTCTCAATCACAAGAAATTGCAATTTAAAGCTAATAGAACCTAAATGAGTTAAGGTAAAGGAAAGCAGCCACAGTACTGACTTCATTTATAATGAAAATGGGTAATAGAGGCCAGATTTACCCTTGCAGTGGAAAAAAACTAAGAAAAAAAAAAAGTGACCCTGACCAGTGTTGCTCAGTGGTTAGACCTTTGGCCCACACACCTAAGGGTCATGGGTTTTGATTCCTTGTCGAGGGCACATACCTGGGTTGCAGGTTTGATCCCAGGCTCCAGTCGGGGTGCGTGAAAGAGGCAACCGATTGATGTGTCTCTCTCACATCAATGTTTCTCTCTCTCTCTCTTTCTCTCTCTCTACCCCTCCCACCATCCCAGTCTCTCTAAAAATCAATGGAAAAAAATATAGTTGGGTGAGGATTAACAAAAAAATAAAATATGTGAAACAATTTTCAATATATTGCACATAAAGCAATGAAATCCAGTGATCTTTGAAGGATGAAAAACAAATCAGGAGGTGAACCCTATAATTTCTCTTTAGAGAAAACTTCTAGGGCATAATACAGAAAGAAAAAATCGAGGGAAAGTCCCACTGTCTCCCTGAGTAAAAGCAATGAAGCTAGAAGTCTGTGAAGGCCAAGACAATTATAAGCTTGGGCACCAAAAACACAATCCATGAAAGAAACAATTGATAAGCTAGACTTGGTTAAAATAAAAAACTGTTCTGCAAAAGACAATGTCAAGAGAATGAGAAGAACCAAAAGACTGGGAGGAATTTTCACAAGAAACACATCTAATAAAAAACTGTTAACCCAAAATAAACAAAGAACTCTGAAAACTCAATGGTAAGAAAATGAACAACCAATTTAAAGTGAGACAAAGACCTTGATAAACACTTCACAAGAGATCTATATATGGCAAATAGCATATGAATAGATGCTCCATATCATATGTCATCAGGGAAATGTAAATTAAAACATCAATGAGATACCACTACACCTATGACAATGGCCAAAACCCAGAACACTAACAACACCAAATGCTAATAAGGATGTGGAACAACAGTGACACTCATTCATTACTAGTGGAAACACAAAATGGTGCAACCACTTTGGAAGGTGTTTTGGTGGTTTCTCACAAAACAAAATACATTCCTACCATGTGATCAGCAAATGTGCTCTTTGGTATTTACCCAAATACGTTGAAGAGTTTTGTCCACACAAAAACCTTCATATGAATGTTAATGGAAGTTTTATTCATAATTGCCAAAACTTGAAAGCAACCAAGGTATCCTTCAATAGGTGAATGGATAAATTAGTTGTGGTATATCCAGATAATGAAAAAAATGAATTATCAAGCCATGAAAAGACATGGATAAATCATAACTGCATATTACAAAGTGAAAAGTGCTGATCTGAGAAGGTTACATACTATATGGTTTCAACTGTATGAAATTATAGATAAGGCAAAACTATGGAGATAATAAAATAATGAGTGGTTGACAGGGTGTAGGGATTGGAGTGGGATCAATAGACAAAGTACAGAGGATATTTAAGGAAGTGAAATACTCTGTATGATACCACAGTAATGCATACATGTCTTTTAAATTTGTGTAAACCCATTGAATATACAACACAAAGAATGAAACATAACGTAAACTATGGACTTTGGGTGCTAATGATGTGTCAACCCAATTGTAACATATTTACCACTTTGGTGAGGGATGTTGATAATGCAAGAGGCTATACATGTGTGTAAGCAGGAGGTAAATGAAAAATCTTTGTACCTCCCCTCAATTTTGCTGTGATCCTTAAAATGCTTTTTTAAATGTCTTAAAGATAAAAAAGTTTAACTACAAAAAAAAGGAAATCAATCCAGAACTGACATAGATGTTAGAATTAGCAGCAAGGACATTAAAATAGTTATTAAAGCTGTATACTATGCATGCAAGAAGTGAAATGAAAGACTGATGATGTTAGAGACATGAAAGATTAAGGGGAAAAAACTACTAAAATTACTAGAGATGAAAAGTTCAACATTGGAAATAAGAAGTATATACTATTTGGGATTAATTTTGGATTTGATATTATAGAACATAGAATTAGTGATCTGAAGATATAATAAGAAAGATTTCCAAAAAAAGAGAGATAAGAAAAAAAGACTAAAAATAGCAAACACATACACAAAGTAACCATGAGTTTTGAGACAACTTTAAATCACAAAATATATAGTCTGTAGTCTATAAAATATAAAAACTGTAGTCTCTAGAAGAGAATAGGAGTGTGTGTGTGGGGGGGGGGCAGCAAAGAGTTAAACCAGTGACAGCCACATTTTTTTCAAATTCGATGAAAACTATGAACTCACAAATCCAGAAGCTCAACAAAATCCAAGCACAAGAGCTATGAAAAAAATTACTACAGCCCTGGCCTGTTTGGCTCAGCGGTTAGACCAGAGAGTCCTAGGTTCGGTTCCCACTAAGCGCACGTACTTCGGTTGCGGTTTGTCCCCAGCCCCGGGTTGGGGTCGTGTGGGTGGCAACCAGTCAATGTGTCTCTGTCACGTCAATGTTTCTCTCTCTCTCTTCCCCCCTCTCTCCCTCCTGCTCTATCTGAAGATAAATGCAAAAATGTCCTCAGGTGAGGATAAAAAAAAAAAAATTAAAAAAAAAGAGAAAATTACTACAAGGTCCATCACAATCAAATTGCTTTAAAACCAGTGATAAAAGCAACCAGATTAAAAGAACACATTACTACTGGGAAACAATTCTAAATGAATCTCTCACATTTCTTCACATCTTACAAGCAAGACATTAGCTACCCTTTATTCTGAACTCCTTTTTCCCCCAAAATGTTCATATAGTGACAGCTTTTTCTCCTTCCAGAGTGAAGAGCAGTCATGACTAATACCCATTATAAAATATCTGGATTTCTGCCCAGCCAGTGTGGCTCAGTGGTTGAGCGTCGACCCATGCACCAAGAGGTCGCTGGTTCGATTCCCGGTCAGGGCACATGCCCAGGTTGTGGGCCCAACCCTCAGTGGGGGGCATGCAGGAGGCAGCCAATCAATGTTCTCTCTCCTTGATGTTTCTATCTCTCTCTCTCTTTGCCTTCCTCTCTCTCTCAAAAAATAAATAAATAAATAAATAAATAAATAAATAAATAAATAAATGAAATATTTGGGTTCCCCAAGCTCAAGGTTCCTCTGCTGCAATACAATCCACTGCATGTGCAGCTGTGACCTCTTCACATTTCCTTCTGGCAATTATGGCTCAGGACTTGCACAAACATGTTAACACTTTGGCTATTACTATGAGTAATAAGTTCTCCCTTTGTCTCTGACCCATGAATCTCATGTTTCCTAATGGTATCCATGAAAATATAGCAGACTAACATGTTAGCTTGAAAATCTCAGACCCTTCATAGTTCTTGATAATTTTGTGATAAGGCTGGGATGTTGACAGAGACATGATTTTCTGAGAAAGAAAGATTGGCAACTCCATGGGCCAATTATCAGGATCTAAGGGAAGGCCACGAAATCAGTAACAAACATTTGACCAAATTACTTGTTTAATTGGGCAATAAATGCTCCTCCATGATATTGCCTGCCTATGAGGAGGCAACTGAGGATGTGTTTGAAAGCTAATACCAAGAATTAAATTAAAAAGCAGCTGCCCAAATGGTGCTCTTTCTTCTAAATTCCTTATTACCCTTGCAGTCAACCTCAGGTGCGCACATTTTAACAAATTGCCCTGGCCAGTTTGGCTCAGCAGTTGGAGCTCAGCCTTCAGACCAGAGAGTCCCGGGTTCGGTTCCCTCTAGGGGCACATACAAAAAAAAACAAAAAAAACAACAACAAAAAAACAAACAAACAAAACCAAATAATATTAAGATTTATTCAGGGGATATAGAAGGTTTGGCTGTTTTTTTTTAATTTTTTTTATTAATTTATTTTTGTTACAGATGTTTCTCCTTTTCTCCCCATTGACACTCTCCTCCCCATCCTCCCATCCCATCCCCAGCTTTGTTGTCCATGTCCATCAGTTATGCATACATGCATATAAGTTCTGTGGTTTATCTCTTCCCTCCCCCCTCCACCCCCTGTTCTGAGGGTTGTCAGTCTGTTCCCTACTTTCACATCTCTGGGTCTACCCGGTTCCCCAGACTGTTATGTTCATTATATTCCACAAATAAGTGAGATCATGTGATATTTGTCTTTCTCTGCTTGGCTTGTTTCGCTTAGGATAATACTCTCCAGGTCCCTCCATGTTGTCTCAAAGGATGAGATCTTTCTTTCTTACAGCTGCATAGTACTCCATTGTGTATATGTGCCACAGCTTTTTTATCCATTCATCCATTGATGGACACTTGGGCTGTTTCCAGATCTTAGCTATTATAAATAGTGCTGCTATGAACATGGGGGTACATGTATTCTTTCTGATTGGTGTTTCAGGCTTCTTAGGGTATATTCCTAGAAGTGGGATCACTGGGTCAAATGGCAATTCCATTTTTAATTTTTTGAGGTAACACCATAGTTTTCCACAGTGCCTACACCAGTCTGCATTCCCACCAGCAGTGTACTAGAGTCCCCTTTTCTCCACACCCTCGCCAACACTAGTTGTTTGATGATTTGTTGATGGCAGCCATTCTGACAGGTGTGAGGTGATACCACATTGTTGTTTTAATTGGCCGTTTTTAGATAAGAGTTACAGAAATACGTATACAGCTACACTTAGAGAAAAAGGAAGGAAATTAATGGTCACTATGGGTTAACCAAGTAAAAAGTTAGCAGTTTGTGACATGAGGGCATGATACCCAAAACATTTGTTAAAGAAGAATGGCAACAAACACGTCATTGTATAGTTCAGCCTGTCCTGCAGTCTACATGCCAACTGCAGATCCATTCAGGGATGGCAATGAAAGTTTCATAATCATTGCTTTCCCCATGGATCCTAGCCACTATATGGGCACTTTTCCTCTCCTGGGGAGATTTCCCTTATGAACACAAAAACATCCACAAGAAAACCATAGATGAGGCATTGAGTGCTATTTGAACCATCACCTAGATTAGGTTTATAAAATTCATGAAACTGACTGCCAGGAGAATGAGAAACGGATTTAAGGAATCTAGATAAATACTTGTTATCTCCACCACCTGGAAGACTCTTTTAGGAGTCTTAAAACTATGTGAAAACTATGTATTAAAACTATGTGAAACTTTGAAGAGATGTTATCATATAAAAGTGGACTCTTTAAAAAAATGTTATCTCAAGTCTTCCGATCAAGATGGTGGCACAGGTAAATGCTGTACTCAGATCCTCCCACAACCACATCAAAATTACAACTAAACTACAAAACAACTATCATTCAGAACCACCTGAAATCTAGCTGAATAGAAGTCCTACAACTTAGGATATAAAGAAGCCACATCGAAATTGGTAGGAGCGGTGTGGAAAGGGTTGGTCCCACACTCACGTGTGGTGGATAAAAATCAGGAGGGATATCTCAGCTGCAGAGGTCCCCCCATGAGGAGCAAGGGGTCCAAGCCACACACCAGGACCACCAACCCAGGGTTCCAGTGCCCTCCTCCCCACTCCTGCCACCCCCTGATGTTTTTGTTTTATTTACTGTCAAAATTTAAAAAATAGTTGTCTCTATTATTTCTTTACTATCTATTCGTCTCTCATTTCTTTCACTGCTTCTTCACCTTCCAGTCATTCCTATATTCTCTTCTCACGCAGTTTTCTTCTCCACTATGCCTCTGCAATTGCTCTTGTCTAGGTTATCAATAATCTCTATGTTTCTAATTTCATTGGCCACATCTCTGTCTTCATTTTACTCATTCTCTTGGTAACATTGCCCAGAGTGTACAAACAACACTCCCTCCCTTTGAAATACTTGACTGGGCTTTCGGAGCATAAATATCCTGTCTTCCTCCTACCCCACATATGAGTCTTCCTCAGACTCATTTCCTGACTGTTTACTCTTCCCAGTTTTTACCTTTTAGAACATCCTAGAGGCTTTTTCTTTTCTATCTATACATTCTCTCCCAAAGTGATACTCTTCACGCTCTGGCTTTAACTTTCATCTTATGCTGATGATATTCAAATATTATACTCAGCATAACATTTTATTAGGTCACAAAATCTATATACAACCTCCTCCTTAGCAGCTTTACTGGAGTTTTGCATAGATGTTTCAAATTTAACGTTTGCAATAGCATTCTTGATTACCATTTCCCCAACTCCCCTCACCGGTTTTTTGATTTTTTTTCCCCCTAGAATTCCCCGTCAAAGCAAATTGCAACAGGTTCTAGTGGTTCAAGCCCCCAAATTCAGATTTACGCTTGGTTCCTTTATTCTCTCCACCCCATACGCATGCACTACATTAATATTTCTGACCAATTCTATGTTCTAGTAATTCTCCAAATATACCCTGACTACGACCACTTCTTTCCATCTCTGCTATCTACACGTTACACCACCTTCACTTTTCACCTTGACTAACGCAACACTTTTCCTAATCTCACATCTTCAACGATTGTCCTTTGATAATCAGTTTCGTACACAGTAGACAGTGATCCTTTTAAAAATGTAAATCGGGCTATGCTATTCTGAATGACTCTCAAGGACTTTCCTCAAGTCCTCTGAATCAGTAGTCACTGCATGAAAAATTCTCTCTAGTCACATGAATATTTCTCTCTCATTTAAGGTGTCAAATTTTATGTTGCTACCACAGAGAAACTTTCAATAAAACCTAAATCATTTTCTACCATATTATCCTGATTTATTTTTTCCATAACACTTTCAACTATTTAGATATTAGTTTTTACATGTTAACCTCTATATTATTCTTCTGTATTTCTTCAGTATGAGGTATATTATATGAAAAAGTTTCCATGTAAATAAAGAGCTCAGACAGTAGAGACATTAGAACTTATTAGCAGCTAGTAAGTAAAAACCCTTAATAAACCTGATAATATAATTCAAAGTTACATCATTCAACTCTGTGCTTCATTATCTCCTTCTGAATATATTGTCAGAATAGGTCTTTAATCTATGAAAGGATAGGCTTGAATTGACATAGAATTGAAAGAAAAACCACTAAAATTCTTATTATCTTTTCTCAAAAGACAATGATTTATTTTCCTTTCTCTTTTTTTTTTTTTTCCTTGTTCAATTCTGTTGTTCATTCTTGTTGCTAAAGAGTAAAATGTCCCTTCATTTTAGGTTGGAAAATCATAAGGATTTGGGGGGGGGTATAAAAAAATGTATGCATGGGACATCTTCACCAAATACAACATTACCCAAGAAATACTGGTTTACAGTTTTGCTTTCTAAAATAATTTATAGCAGCGAATGAACCTGAACTAAAATGTAATTCACAGATGACGAAGCAAAAGTTAATGTACAACTTTTGCTATATCCTGTTGAAATGTCCAAATAACTCTCTTTTGTAAGAGAGGAGAGTTTAGAGAATGTGTGCATTTTTCCTGATTCCTCTCTCCCCTTCTTCAAACTGCACTCTCCCCCTAACCTTCTTATAGGGTAGTTGAAGGGAGAGCTGGTGGGTCAAAACAGACGAGAGAGAAAATTTTTTCTAGAGATTGATCGATCATCTCAGAAATCAGTGGACAGGCTCTCAAACCACTAAATGTCTTGCTTCTGTTATGTGTCATCTGAGGTGACTAGTCACAGGGAGGAGATTTACATCTGCTTCCATTATACTCTTTGATGAACTCTTTTACATGACTGACTGTTGCATTATAGTTATTTCTTTTTTTTTCAATTTTTAATTTTTTAATCCTCACCAAAGGATATTTTTCTATTTATCTTCAGATACAGTGGGAGAGAGGGAGAGAGGGAGAGAGAGAGAAACATCGATGTGAGAGACATCGACTGGCTGCCTCCTGCACGACCCCAACCAGGGCCGGGGATGAACCACAACCGAGGTACGTGACCTTGACCGGAATCGAACCCATGACTCATTGGTCTGCCGGCCAACGCTCCACCGCTGGGCCAAACCGGCCAGGGCAATATAGTTATTTCTTGACATACCTAATATGCCCACTTAGCAGTAAACTCCTCAAGGTCATGGAAATTATAACCTAGAACATGTGAAATACTCTGTAAATATCTATTACATATATGATAAATGAATTTTAACCTAAAAAGTAATATAGTATGTTTGCTTCTCATATTTTTACACTCAGGTAAGAGATTGGCATTGTGGAGTGTTTGGCCTCCTGATCATCGGTATTATCGATTCTGAAGACTGGGTAATTGGATTGAGTTGCTACAAAAACCAATAGAATCATATTCATGTCATTAGTTCCTGACATATTATTACAATCTGATATCAAAATTAATTGCTAAATTTCAACAAAGGGAGAGATCTTATGAAATATTTCTTCATATAAATATGTTGTGACATTTTCAGGATCAAAAAATGAATTTCGAAAAGGAAGTTACATTTTAAAGAAATAGACTGTTTCTGAACTTATATTTTGAGGGGAAGAAAGGGCTGATGAGATTGTGGGAAAGTTTTCACCTCATATTTTTCTATATTTTTCATATATATTTTTAAATGGAAAAACACACACGCATCTGTTGTAAACAGAGAGTGGTATTCCTCAAAATTAAATATATTGTAAATTATTTACCATGACAAATTATTTATGAGATATGAACATATCTAAATTCATTCAAGTAAACTTTATTGAATGGCTGTTGTGTGCTGGTATGGAAGAAGTTGTAACCCTAGGTACATGGCTGTATTGATTCCTATCCAGTGAGTGATATGGCTCATGGAGCTCACAGTTCAGTGAGGAATAGGACAAAAATATATACCTATTATTTTATAATTATGCTAGCTGATCAATACTAATACTTTTAAATCCCCCAAAGTGAGATGATATAAGAGCCCTCAGTACTGTTGAATGCATGGTTCAGTTAACAGTCATTAAAAGACTACAGTTAAATGACCTTCAGAAATTCTGTATCTGCATTTGCCAGGGTCATGTTCAGGCCATTTACAACTGCCAGTTTTCCTTGTGTAGGGGTAACTCAGGAAGAATGTTTTCATGAGAGATTGGGGAGAATTGCCTGTATTTAATCAAAGGCATTTCACTTATTCTTTATTCTCATTAAGAACTGAGGACAGGTAGAGGCAGAGGGTTTTGATGACACTTTATCTCAGCATCTACTGATAGTTTGTGTCTAAATAGCCTGTCTTCCCTGTGGAAGTGGGGTGTAGGTAGAAGGAGTAAACTGGAGGGAGTTTTCTTTGGTCATCTGAGGTCTTAAATCAAGTTTACAGAAGGAATATATTTGCTCTAATCTATGGATTAGCTTTGGGTTCAAGGTCTAAACTTCACTGACCTTAGTCTCTTAACTCACTTCGCTCTTTTTCCTTCTATTCCACTGAAAAACTACAATCTGGTATATTGATGGTATCAGATTATCGGAGTGGAGATATCAGACTTGTGATATAGAGATTGCTAACTATAGCTAGTAATAGTGAAAATATTGGCTATTAATATATTTTTTTTTGTCTAAAACAATGGCTAAATGATTACACTTCATATTTATATTTTGCTTTACCAGGAAATATGAGTACATAAAATACAAAAAGAAAATATGACACTTATTATCCTGTCACCCAGAAAAAGCCTTTAGGAGCATTTTGATTAATAACTTTCTTATATATACCCACATATACATACATAAATCTAAAATTTTTAATGAAATTTTGATCTCCTGTATATATTGTTCAATAAATTACCTTTTTAACTTAACATATTATGTCACTAAATGCTAACTTACAAAAGGCTTTTTGCTGGCAGAGAATTCTATTTTATACATGTACCATCATTGATTTAACTAAATGTCTCCCTGGGGCATTTATATCATTTGCTGTTGTTGTCTTCTTTTTTCCTAAAGGTGCTGCCCTTAATATCCTAGTAAATTTTTTCTTTAATCATTTTTTCCAATAACCAATTAAAAGTTATGTTATAAGTGAACTTGTTATGTCCAAATTTTCTTCCAGAAAATTTAAAGTAATATATATTCCGACTTGCCTGTATGAGAGTAAGCAGGCCTCCCTCATTCATTACCAGATCTTGGTAACACAGAATCTTTAAGTATCTTTACCAAATTGCTAAATCAAAGTGGCATACCATTCTAATTTGCATTTTTATTATAAGAGCCGCTAAACATTCTTTGTTATATTAAATGGCTAGTTTTTTTTATTCCTCTGGGAATTACTTATATGTATTAATTCACTCTGCATTGCTAAAGGCTTCATCAGTCAAAGACCCCAGGCACAAATTTGAAGACCGACAGAATCAGATTTTTGACATGATGCAGTAAGAGAGAACACTCTAGAGCAGCAATTTTAACCTTTTTTTTTTATCCTCACCTGAGGACATTTTTGCATTTATCTTCAGATAGAGTGGGAGGGAGAGAAGGTGGAAGAGAGAGAGAGAAACATCGATGTGAGAGAGACAAATCGAGTGGTTGCCACCCACACGACCCCAACCAGGGCCGGGGAGTAACCGCAGCCGAGGTATGTGCCCTTAGCGGGAACCGAACCTGGGACTCTCTGGTCCACAGGCCAACGCTCTAACTGCTGAGCCAAACCGGCCAGGGAAACCTTTACTCATCTCATGGCACACATAAACGAATTACTAAAATTCTGTGGCACACCAAAAAATATAGGTTTTGCCGATCTAACAAAAAAATTAGTTATAATTATTAACCAATTGGATACAACTTTATTATGCGACATGACCAAAATAAGATGCAACTCTAATACATGACCTATATATTATATTCATGGTTCAAGACAGGGCATTAACAGCAGACTGCTATTGTGTTGGGTGCTGTCATTTTTTTTTAAAATTGACAATCTAAGGGAAAAGAGGTCAATGCCCCTGACTAAACAGTTAGGTCATGCATGTTTTAAAAATTCTTGTGGCACACCTGTTGAAAGTCGCTGCCCTAGAGGAACTACAGAATGCCACATAAATAGAGGGAGCAAGGAAGCATCTTTTGTAAGGTTTTGTTTACTGTGAATGATTCTGAATGGTTGTCTGAAGGAAGAGAGTATTAATTCTGGATTAGTTGCTGCTTCTTAAAGGGATTAAGAAAGGTGAGGATTAGCTAGGTTGGGTGTTGTCATGAGGTGACAGCATTTTAGCAACCAGATGTCCCTGGAATAGGTGACAAAAACAAAGAACTTCTGGAAGCATCACTGGGAAATAAGCAGAAGCCGTGAGAAGAAAGCTTTGTTATGGCCTTGGAGACATAATGTTTTCTGTTACATTGGGGGCTAACTTTGTGTCCAACCTGCCACCCAGCCTGATTAAATGTCAGAGCTGCCTTTTTCTTTTCCAGTCTTAGCTGATATTCATTCTTATAGTCCCAGAGAGGTTTTTACACTTCTGGAATAGAGCTTAACGATGCTAGGCCATGTACTTTATTGGTTAATGGTGCAGAATTTTCAATTACACATTCTTAAATTGAAGGCTTGGCATGTTTTATTAATGATTGTGTGATTTTAGAGAAGATATTTAACCTGATTGATTTTTGGAGAGAGAGGACGGGAAACAGAGAGAGAAACATCGATTTGTTGTTCCGTGTATTTATGCATTCATTGGTTGATTCTTGTATGTGCCTTGACCAGGAATCGAACTCACAACCGTGGCATATCAGGATGATGCTATATCCAACTGAGCTACCTGGCCAGGGCTTAATCACTTTAGCCTGAGTTTTTATGACTTTAAAAAGGGACTGAGAGGGCAACCCACTTGGGTCTCCTCCCTGCTGTGGGGAGTCTATTTTTCAAATAAACTTTCCTATGTTTAAAAAATAAATAAATAAGTATAAAATAAAAAGGGACTGATAACAATATTATTAATAATAATACTATCTACTTTGTAGGTCTATTGGGAAAATAAAACATGATTATTTTTATAAAGTATTTATCACAATGTCTGGCATGATGTAACTGCTCAAAAAAAAATAACAACTAAAAGGCTATGTTTAATAACAGTTTTACATAAACTAATTGATGAAAACAATTAATAGAAAGAGCATGATTACCATGATTGCATATGTGTGTATAGAGGAAAATTAAAGAATATCAGAATGTGTAGAAGTTGCTAATGAATGCCCAATAAATTGTCATTTTAACATAGAAAAGCTGGAGAAATTAGTGAGAAATAGTCCCAGATAATGCAGTCTAGTCGGCTGTGGTTCCTTTTAAAGAAACAAGGAC
This sequence comes from Tadarida brasiliensis, assembly GCA_030848825.1. NCBI lineage: Eukaryota > Metazoa > Chordata > Mammalia > Chiroptera > Molossidae > Tadarida > Tadarida brasiliensis. The sequence goes on from CM061260.1 coordinate 72,039,817, forward strand.
ATATCCAGTTCCAGAATGTTCCTCTGGAAGAGGAGTGAGGTGCTAGCTTCGTGGCTTGAGACATCACTTAATGAACTTGAAGAGCACACACACAACAAGGAAAAAGCAAATGTCTTAGAGGGCAGATTAATAAATCGAGAGGCAGATGTGTTATGAATAATGAAGAAAGCACTGAGGGCCTTGTGTTAAAATGCTAATCACCAGGTTAGAAAAGAGAAACATCTCCAAAGAGGAGGAAGGAATATCACATTATCCTGACAGGGGGAGGATAAACAAGAAACAAAGTAGGTGTGGACTCAGAGCAAAAAGAAAGGCAGATGGGTTATAATTCAATCTGGCAAAGTTGATGTAAAGCACAGATGCACTTCAGCTGCTCTACAAATGCCAGTAGGTCAGTCTGCTGTCTAGGCTGTGTTGTACCCTTGTCTGGGACGGTGAAGAAATTGTGCACTTTGTAGTAGAAAAAACAAAACAAAACATTCCTGAATCTAGTCAATAAAACTAGTGAAATACCACCTAGGTGGTCCTAAAAGATATCCTTTGTAGTAACTAATGACTGCTATCTGGCTGCCACTCAACAAATGACCATGGAGAGAGAATGTCCTTGGTGACTTAAACACTACAAATCATTGTGGAAATCGAGCTGAGGAATGCAACAAACAACCTGTGATCATTATGTGGCCAGGACACACAGTCTTGCTGCCAACTGAATAGAGCTAGAAAATGTTAGAGAAGTTATGAATAGAAGAGGGTGGATGAGTACAATTTAGCTATATTTGCTGCTTTTTTTCAATAATTGGGCAATTCATAGAGAAAAATACTTAAATAAAAACTATGCCATTAATGTGTGTCATCTGGTCAACTTTACCCTGGACCAGCTTATTCAAAAAGTAGCAATTTAAAAATTGAATAGGTCAACCTTTCTCAACAGTGATTCATTGGCAAAACCAAATTTAGTTAAATGCAGTCCATTGAACACCTGCTCTCATACTGCCTCTCTCACAAGGGCTATGTTCTTGGTTTTAAACTTAATTTTATCTTTTTTTGTTTTGTTTGACTTTTTTTAGTAAAGGTAAGAATAATTTGAAAGAAGAAAAACTATTCTATCTTAAGTATGTCATTAGAGACGATAGCATTACAAATCAGTCTAATAAAAATCTGAAACTGCCCTTTTGTTGAAATTGTAACAATCCTATACTATTTAGAGAAGTCCTTCTTTGCCCTGTCTGACCTTTCAGATACTAACACAAGCATTATTTGCCTTGAGCAGCCTTTGAACAGCTGTTCAAACCCTAGTTACAGATTTCTGAAGGTTTTCACCATGCTATTTTCAACTTATTTGCAGACCAGTGCTACGTAAATATTTCTTGGAGATATTATATATATGGAAATATATATTTGTTCTCTAAGGAATATATATGTATAAATGTATCTATAATATATATACACATATGTGTATGTTTGGTGTAAATATACACAAAAATGTTTAGAATAAATTTGGAAGACATAAACCTCATCAATTTAATATAAGATTTTCATTGGCAGAATTCAATGCCAACCTAACTATAATTATATTAGAAAATGTACTATTCTGTGAAATATGTAGTTTTACTTTAATAATGATATAATATAGTTAATTTTCCAAAAATTATTTTGTAAATTGTTGCATCTTGCTGTGTGGCCTACAGAGTCACACTTTTAAAAATTGCTATGTTTATAATAAAATCAAAATATTCATTTAGGTGTGAGACATCTGATTTAGTTTTGAAAGCTTTGTAATTTAACAACAAAAAAATAATAATAATAAGATGTTCAAATAACACTGACACTAAAGATGACCTAAACATTTTTTCTTAGATTTTTGATAACATTAATTAATGTATCTATCCCATGGGACACATAAATGAAATCAAACAAAAATAAAGTGTAATAAATGAAAAGTAAAATAATGTGTTTAACTAGTTGAGCCTGCTGTAATAAGCCTATATCCATTGGATTATATTCAGGTTATATATGAAAATTTTTTTCTACTTCCATTATAGTAGTGATAGTGAGAAGAGATTGCTTCCTGGATACTTAGCACTTTCATTCTTCTCGTAATTAATTGTCATTTTATTTTGCTGCATTCAATAATATTAACAAAAACATAGTGGAACAGAGGAAATTCTGAGGAGGCAACTAATAATTCAGAATTATAAAAAAATATATATATAAAGTTAATACGGAATTTTTAAAATATAAAACATAACTGTAAACAGGAGAAAAGTATAAAAATCTAGTCCTTAGCTTGGTTTGTCTTATTCCTTGTCAAATATAAATATATCTATGTCTTTCATGCTCTGAAATAAATTATTTTTGCAGTTTCAACATTTGAATTTATATCCTTTACTAAGACTAAAGGTGATCATTCATATTTCCTAGAGTGCATTGAGATTAAATATTGATAACTATTCAGACTGCTAAAGCTTACAAAAAATGTTAACACTGATAAATGTTTATAAATGAAATGGAAAATCATAATTTCAACAGAATTTACCCTGGCTTTAACCATAGAGACTTGCTTGGTTAATGCATCTGTACTATAAAAATCTCTTCATTATATTGCATTTTGCTTGCATATCTTGAACATACATGAATCAATGATTCTAAGATACACCTTTGAAATATAACATACAGATAATTATATAAGTACAATTATGAAATTGGAAAAGAAAACATGGTTCAGAAATTTAGTTAAAAGGACAATTAAATCTTTACCATCAACATTTAGAGATTGGCCTTTTCTATTAATGTTGTAATAGAAAATTGTATATATATTTTAATAACTGGCAGTTTTAACATAATCTCACCTTAAATTCTTTTTTGAAACAGTGATATCAAAATCATGAAACACTAAACATTATCACAAAAGCAGAAAGCATTCTACTTCACTGTTCATTTAATATGCTTGCATTTGATTTTTCAGTATAACTGAAAATTGTATGTATAAGAAATTAAAATAATGTGTTCACACTTTTCTACTTTAAATGATCACATTTTTGCCATTTAATGTAATAACTTATTTTAAACTTTGTTGGTAGAAAGTATGGTGTGACAAAATTTTTTTAAAAATCAGTATAATATTTCCCACTGATTCCTGGGGATACACTCCAAGACCCTCAGTGGATGCCCAAAATTTTGGGTAGTACCAAACCCCACATACACTATTATACACTAGGCTTTAATTTTTAAATTAGGCACATTAAGAGACTAACAACAATAGCAATAAAAATATATAACAATATACTGTAAAAAATAATATGTAAATGTGATCTCTATCTGATAAAATATTTTGTACTGTACTCGCATTTTCACTTAAAGGAAGAGTTTTATAGCTTCTCTTTGGCATATCCAAATTGCTAGTACTATTACTCTTGTGTGTTGGGGCCATTATTAAATAAAATAAGTGTTCCTTGAATATAATAAGCACCATAATACCAAGGTAGTCGATCTGATAACTGAGATGGCTGCTAAGTGACCAGTGGGCAGGTAGTATGTACAACATGGATTATCTGGACAAAGGGATGATTCACCTTCCAGGCTGGGCATAGTAAAATGGTGTGAGATTTCATCACACTACTCAAAACAACATGCAATTTAAAATTTATGAATTGGTTATTTCTGGAATTTTCTACTTAATATTTTTGGACTAACATTGAACATAAGTAACTGAAACCATGGAGAGTAAAAGGCAGGTAAGGGGGACTACTATACTTGCAGAACTGAAAGAGTTTAGGAGACCTACCTTCTATTCTTACTTCTACCACAGGGCTGTAAATGTATTGAGTGAGCTCAACTTCTCCAAGCTTATTTTTTTGTTTAAAAATTAGAGATTTGGACCAGATAGTCTCTAAAAACAGTTGTTGAATTAACAGTTTAAATTTAAATTACTATCAGATATTTACTCAGCAGTGATTGGAATTAAAACATTCTTCATATCAAACATTGCTACTTGAAATTGATTTGGTTATGATTTAAGATTATTAACAAGTAAATGTCCCTGATTGAACTTTTGGATGTATAGGGCATAATTAGATTAGAGTCAAATTAAGTTATTATTGCCTGGTGAAGTCAGTAGGGTTGTTATGGTAGAATGATGCTTGGTAATAATTTACAGCCAAAGTTCTTGACTATAGAGCCCTATGTGTATAATAACATGAAAATAGTCATGACTTCCAGAAGGCTAGTCTTCAGAAGTTGGCTTTGGAAAATCAATGGGGTAAAGCTGATTTAGGTAGGTCCTTGCCAAATTTTTTGGTTTCTTTGTTCTACTGACTTACCTCCACGTTTAAAGCAGGAAATGAAACTATCCCTAAAGAACTGGCAAAAGAAATATTCTTGGTGCAAAACTGTCTTTTGATATTATTGTAATTAATAAAATTTTCTAAATTTATTTAATCCTGGGTAATTACATAGTTACTTTATATCAACTTTTTTCTCTCCATGTTTCTTACATTTTTTCATCAATAACCATACATGGGTAGAATTGGACATTCAAGGGGAAAGAAGATGAAGTCCTCACCTTGACACGTTCCAATTTAGTTGAGAAGAAAACTGATTAGCTTGTTTGTAATCAGGAATCATGCATAAGACATTTTAAGCAAATCACCAATACACAGAAAATGCTCATATAACTAATTTGTTCATCACAACATTCTAAATTTACATGTACAATCAGTCCACACTTACTACAATTTGGTGTCCACATAGTAATAAGTTTGCCAGAGGAGCTATTATTACTTCTGAAAAAGAAGAAGCCATCTTGAATTTAGTTTTGAGCCCTGGACGGTTGCTCAGTTGGTTGGAGTGTCCTCCTGTACAGGAGGTAACCAATCATTTTCTCTCTCTCTCTCTCTCTCTCTCTCTCAGATCAATGAAGAAACATATCCTCAGGTGAGGATTAAAAAAATTAATTTTGATAGAATGTCCTCAGTAAATTTGTATTTTCATAAAGTTTTTGTATGCAAGCAAATGGAGTTATTTTGTTCAGCAAATATTTATTGAAGAGAGAACATGCATTTTCTATCAGACATTATGCTAAGAACTGGATATCCAACATCATTCTTCCTCATATGCATGGATATTTTATGCTGCCTCTCTATTTTACAGCCTGCTAGTTTTGAAGGTTAGTTGTCCATATTGATGAGATCCACAGTCTCAATACTTGAACTCAATCTCTTGCATAGTATCTTATTCACTCATTCCTTTATGACTTCAGGGTGTCTTGGCAAATAATGTAACCTGTAGCATAGATAGAATAATTGGTATCTGGGTTCATCGGTGACTTTAATAAAAGCTCTTCAGAAAGTACAGATTGTTGGGACTCATAGTGGAAAACAAGGAAAGTAAATAAGATTTTATATGAGCTGTGAAGGAGAGACTTTGATGACTGAAGAAATGGAGAAGAGGTGTTCTGGGGAGGCAATATTGCTTAAACCCACATAAGGCAGTGCAAATGTTCTGGGAATATGAGGTACTTAGGATGATGTGTAAAAAAAGGTCCAAATAATGAGAAACACATCAGAGTTTCAGGATTGTGGAATGTTTTAGTGTCCTCCACTTCTCTTTTAAACGTTATATTAAGCAAATGTTCACCACTGAGAGAGGATTTATAATGCTGGGTTCATTCAGATAAATTATGGCTCAGGTAAACCATAACTTTTCTTAAGGAGCTGCACCAATATAATTCAGCATTCAATGGCTATTTCGCAAACTATTCTGCTTGGTCAACTGGCAAAATTATAGAGAAATTACAAAGCTCTAATACATGGTTTTTCGATTCTTGGAAAGTTCTCAAAATTACACTTGCAAAAATGAAATGATGACTTTGATGTACACCAACATCCTGACATTTCTGACTTGGCTTATTTGCTAAATTCTGTAAATCATCAGAAGTAGGTACTTAAAATCTAATGGGAATTTAGGGGAAATACTGTATTTTTTTTAATGTTACTGAACTTTGTCACTATGTTTAAAATTTATTACATCCAAATGTACCAACACCTAACCTTATACTTGTTTTATTACCCAATATTGTGATTTATAAGATATTTGGTCTTCATCCACAGTTCCTGGCTCACTGCTCCCCCAAACCTTAGAATTTTCTAAGTGTAGAGAGTATTCAAGGTGTCTTTTGTTATGTCAATAAAGGTGTCTTTTGGACACCCCCCACCACCACCACCACCAAAAAGATGGGGTGGTGGTGGTGGTGAAGAGAACCAACAACGTGATTAGAGGTTTGGAACTTTCAGTCACCCCACCACCTTATCACCACCTCACACCTCACCCCACCTCCTGGGTAGGGAGAGGAACTGGAGATAGAATTCAGTTGCCAGTGGCCAATGACTTAGTCAATCATGATTATTTAATGATGCTCCCATAAAAACCCAGAAGGACTGCTCCCTGACCCCTTTTTAAAAGCTTCCACATTGGGGAACCAGAATACTTTTGTGTGCCACCATGCCAACCTCCAAACTCTATGAGGGTGGGGCCTTTGTTCAGGACCTTGCCCTGTGTATCTCTTCATCTGGCTGTTGATTCATATCCTCTAATACCTTTTGTAATAAATCAATAATATAGTGAATAAATTGGTTTTCCTGCATCCTGAGAGCAGTTCTAGCAGATTACTTGAACCCAAGGATGGGGTGGTAGGAATCTCTAATTTGTAGATGGTCAGATCAGAAGCATAGTAACAACCTGGACTTGTAACTGGTGTCTGAAGTCTGTGTGTTTGGGGGCAGGGGACATTTGAACCCTTAATATGTGGAATCTGATGGCTGTCCCCAGGTAGATAGAATCAGAATGGAGTTGAATTTTTATACACCCTCCTGGTGCCTGATAATTGCTTGTTGGTATTAGGGAACTCTTCCACCTTGCAACCTTGCTGGAATTGGGTCCAGGAACCTCATTCACATTACTCGGTCTTCACTATAATTTTACTTTAATTTTAATTAAGGAGTGATTTTTTTTTAAACTTTCATTACTTTAGAATGTTTTTACTATGTAAGATATTTATGAGACTAAAATTCTATGTATGTATGTATACCAATATTTGGGTGTGCATATATATAGTGTGTGTGTTTGCAAAAAAACATTATTTTTTTCTTCCAATTCCTTTTGACATCTTCCAAGTTCCCACTCCACAGTGGCCCCTGTCACTGCCAGCAAATAAACAATTTTATTACATTTTTATATTCTTCCAAATATTTATATATATACATATAGAAGTAAGTAGCAATACATATAAGCTTTCATCCTTTTTTTAAAATTCAGTAAAGTAGTTCTTCATCACCCTGCCTTGCACTTTTTTTTTTTCCCCACTCCAAACACATTTTGAAGATGTTTTAATGCCATTACCTAAGGGTTTCCCTGGCCCTTATTTACTATATTTTAAATTTAAATTAATGTTATTTGTTGTATTCCTTGTTTCAAATTATTCTTCCATTTTAGTTTGAAATGTTTAGAAGAGATTCCCATAATAAATCATCATCTATTTTTTCAATTTTATGTAAACCAGAAGCTTTCACATATGATGTTCCTGAAGCCCATCAAGCTATTGAAGACGGGTTCATCTCAGAAGTTAAAAAGTCACCCAGCTGGAATTTAATGAAGCCCCTAAATAGAATACTTTTCAAAGACGAACTCTCAGATGTATTACAGGCATGCTGTGTAAGTTTTGGCCCCTGAGGATTTCCCTGTCAGGATGTTCTAAGGTGACTTTGAAATTCGTGATTCATTAACACTGGTAAGTGGAAGCAGAAACTCTTGAATTCTAAACCATCTCTCAACTCAAGCAAAAATCACTTTACGTACAATATCCTGAGTCCATATCTCTCTTCTCACTGCATCGATATGAAAGGAAAACTCATCTATATTCCAGGGATCACTCCCATTCTATTCTTTAAGCCAATGTTGCCTTGTAAATCTATTACATTAGTATTTCAGATTTGACATTGAAAGTGTTAACTTGTCTTATTAACAGATTAAAATGAATATAATTCAGCATTTTATTAATGAGATGATTTCCATGTAAATTTTAGTTGTTAGGAACACAAGTCAGTAAAGTATAAACAAATACCAACTTCAAAGATTATTGAAGCATAGAGGATTGCCTGTCACATCCTTCAACTGCTGTACCTCCCCTCTTCCAGGGCTACTGCTAATCTTTGGTGTCATTTCTCTGTCAGTAAAGATGCTTCACATCTCTATAACTCTTGTTTCCTGTCTCTCTCACCACTTCAGCAGTCACTGTTGTATTTCACTTTCTGATTACTGGACATTTATTTTGTCTTCCCTGTCTCTTTATCCTGTGCTTCCCTGCTTTTGTACATGCAGGGCTTGCTGCTGACGGTCAGCTTGGCCACTGTGGATTATTAGTGCTAGTTGACAAAAAATTGCAGTTCTCCTCATTCAAATCACTTGATAACTTGCATTTCAGGGACCCATTGGGGTTAGATGGGCTCAGGTAACTAACTCTGCTCAATGAGTTGTGGACAAAAGTATATATGTCACTTCCTGGCTAAATAAAGACTTGTGTGGGGCACGAAAAAATATTCTCTCTCCCCTTCGTCACAGGGGTTAGGAAAGTTCAAGTTAATGGCTTCTCTAAGAAGCTCAGGTCCAGAATGACCACAGTAAGCAGATTCCTCTTTACCAACTCCGCAAAATGTCTTTCTTTTCCTGTTCATTTGGAGGTGTTTATTACCATGGCATGACCAAACATTTCTTTCTTCTCTTTGGTTTATGAACAACACAGAGTTTCTGGTTTCTGTACATTTCATCTAGTCATGGCGGCAGGGTAGGGAGAGGCTACAATTATAACACTGGTGTATGAGTGTGTTTTTCTTTCACTTCCAAGTTCAAGACTTTTTGGAAGCTAAGGACACCATAGATTTGACAGCTGAATCACTGACAAAGCAGGGAAATACCCAATGAGGGACAGAAAAGATGATGTGATACAGAGCATAGCTAGTGTTAGAATATGAGCCAGGTAAAGGTGATGGGATGAAAGCCTCTACAGAGGATCTCCTAATATCAAAGGTATAACGTAGAGCAAGAGTATACAAAAGACACCAGCCAGTATCAGAAGGAACACCAACTGAAGTGACAGGTGCCTTCTGACTGACAAAGCACAGACAAGAGATCCAGGGTGCCTTGGATAAAGGACAAAGTAGTTTTTCAGACTTGGGAATGCTGTACTATACTAGCAATCAAGAGAGGTCCCTGGACTAGGCATTCCAAAGCACAAGCCCACTGTAGAATGGGTATAAGGTCAAGAGCTAACTGGAAGAACCAAGCAGAGACCCAGTTATTGGGTCTGTGGCTCGCGGTCTGGATCAGACCAACCACATCAGTGAAAATACTGAGTGATAGTATCAGTTTCTTAGATTTGTTCCGTTTATGTTCAGAACTAGCTCTTGATATTGAGGTGAACTTGATCTTAACAATACAGGTCATCTGGTCCCAACCTTAGAAAAAGAGGCCAAGTTAGGAAGAGGACCTTGGAATAAACTTATTAGTTGAGTGACTATTGTTGTCTTCTATTTCTGTATTTGTCTTTGCTTTGTCCTTATTTTTATTATATAAATAATCAGGTTTTCTATAAGTGGCTAGCAGAGTATGGAAGAATACCTTAGATCAACAGCTTGACCAGAGCCTCAGTTGTTCATCCTGACATGTATGGTTCTCTTCAACCCTGTATATAGTCTTTCAAACAGCTATTTCTGAGTGAGCCACAAACACTGTGTTGTTCCCAGATATGACCTTGGTTGCCTCTCAATTAAATTTTGTATACCATCCCCAGACCCACTCCCAAATGTGTGGCTTCAGGCATAAGCTCTCTGTTCTCAGTAAAATAAAGGGAGAAAAGCTAGACTAGATTAACTCCAAGGTCAATTTTAATATATAATCATAATTATTATTTCAAGAGAGATTTTTTTAGGTCACAGTCTCTTATTTGATTTAAAAATTGATGAAAATTTGCAATTGCAGTTTTTTTAGGTTTAATCATACAGAAAAAATTGGTTGTTAATCATGAGAACTTCTATATTTTAAAAACAGTAATGACAAATGCCATTTACTAAGTTTATTTTGTACCAGGCGCCTACTAAAATTTTACTCATTTGACCTCATTTAATGCTCCCCATAATCTTGCATTAGTTTGGTAGCGCTACCATAACAATGTACCGTAAACTGAGTGACATAAACAACGGAAATGTATTTTCTAACATTCTGGAGACTAGAAATCTGAGATTAATCTATTGTATGGAAAGTGATTTTTGTTTAAGATGAGTTCCTTCTGAGGGTCTTGAGGAAAACACCTGTTCCAGGCTTCCTTCTATGTGGCTTGTAGACGGCTGTCTTCTCCCTGAGTCTCTTCACATTTCAGCCCCTCTATACCTGTCTGTGTTCAAATTTCCTCTTCTTATAAATCAGATTGGATTAGGACCCACCCCAATAATCTCATTTCAATTTAATTACCTCTGTAAAAACCTTATCTCCAAATATGGTCACATTTTGAGGTGCCGAGTAGAATTGCAACATGTGAATCCAGGAGGGAGACAACTCAGCCCATAACAAACCCTATGAAGTACTATATTTTCCTTATTTGAAAAATAAAGAAACTGGAAAATATGATGATATGTCTTGGCTCACAGCTAGTAAATAGGTTTGAACCCTGTGTCACACAGCTAGGTTTGAACCCAAGTCCATTTCATCGTGTCCCCTACTCTTAATTATTAGCCATTCTTGCATTCGGACAATTACAATTACTATAAGGAATTAAAAGCTGCACTGCCTAAGACTATAGTCATGGAAGCTAGTTATTTTAAGAGTTGAAGCAGTCTTCAATGGAACTCAAGTACATGTTAATTATCAGAGGAAATAGAAAAAAGAATACAATACATGTTAACTTTCAAGAGATAGCTACTTGGCCTTAAACTATGTAATTACTTATGAAATATATTTAACATTTTTTCTTATGGTAAGAAGAATGCATATCTATTGTAGTATCTGGATAATATGAAAATGTATAAAGAAGAAAAGTTATAATCACACACAATCCTAATCTTTAGAGCTAAATTATTAATATTTTTCCTTCTTTATAGCATTTTAAGTACATTTAAGTACATATAGTGAAATTCACTATTCTTTGGCATCATGACATTTTTCTATAACTTCATATATTGAAAAAATGTCAGACCTATAGAAAAGTTATTTAAAAAATACTATAAAGCACTCTGGTTACCCACTCAGATTTCCCAATTGTACATATTTAACCACATTTGTGTTACTTTTGCTTTTCTGTGTGTGCATGTGTTCTCTAAGAATACGAACATTGAATTACATAACCACAGTACAATTATGAAAATTTTAAAACTAATATTGATATGACTATTATCTAATATACAGCTCATGTTCAAATTTTGCCCATTGCCTCGAAAATGTCATTTATGGCAAAAGAAGAAATTCAGCTCCAAGATTTCATCCAAGTTCATTTATTCTCCCTAGTCTTTAACCCTTTAAACTTGGACAGCTCTTTAGTCTGTCTTTGTCTTTGATGGCTCTGGCATTATTAAAGTGTACAGGCCAGTGATCTTATTGGTTGCAACCCTCTGTTTTGGTTTTATTATATTTCCTCATGATTATATTTGGTTTATGCATTTTAGGCAGGAATAATACCATTTGTGACAACATGTATGGACCTGGAAGATACTAAGGACATGGAAGGCATGCATTAAGTGAAGTAAGTCAGTCACAGTAGGACAAATACTGCATGATTACTCTTGTAGGAGGCACCAAAAATAGTCAAACGTATAGAATTAGACAGAGAATGGTGGATGCCAGGAGGATATGGGGAATAGTGCTTGCTTAATGGATACAAAGGTATAGTTATGCAGTCAAATAAGTTCTACACATCTGCTGTACAACGTAGCACCTCTACAGTTAACAGTAGGGATTGCTCACTTCATAATTTGTTAGGAATGTAGACCTCATGTTGCTGTTTTTTTGTGAATCCTCACCTGAGGATTTTTTGTTGTTGATTTTTTTATTGTTTTAGATAGTGGGAGAGAGAAAAAGGGGGAGAGAGGGAGAGAGAGAAACATCCATGTGAGAGAGACACATCAATTGGTTGCTGCCAGCAACAGCCCTGATCAGCACAGGGGATCAAACCTGTAACCCAGGCACATGCCCTTGACCAGAACTGAACCCGTGACCCTTCAGTATGCAGACCGGCGCTCTAACCACTGAGCCACATCAGTCAGGGCTCATGTTGTTTTCTTAGTACACACAAAAAAGCACCAAAATGCAGCAAAATGGCACAAAGAAACATTTGAAGGTTATGTGTATTACCTTGATTGTGGTGATGGTAACACGTGTATATACATCCCAAATCACCAAATTATATCCTTAATTTTTTTCTAGGAATATGCTCTAAGAAACCTGAAACACCAACCGGAAAAAATATATGTACCCCTACGTTCATAGCAGCACTATTTACAATAGCTAAGATCTGGAAACAGCCCAAGTGTCCATCAGTAGACGAATGGATAAAAAAGCTGTGGTACATATACACAATGGAGTACTATGCAGCTGTAAGAAAGAAAGATCTCTTATCCTTTGAGACGACATGGAGGGACCTGGAGAGTATTATCCTAAGTGAAACAAGCCAAGCAGAGAAAGACAAATATCACATGATCTTACTTATTTGTGGAATATAATGAACATAACAGTCTGAGGAACAGGGTAGACCCAGAGACGTGGATGTAGGGTACAGACTGACAACCCTCAAAAGAGGGGGTGGGGGAGGAGGGAAGAGATAAACCACAGAACTGATATGCATGTACGCATAACTGATGGACATGGACAACAATGCTGGGGATTGGGTGGGGGGGATGGGGAGGAGGGTGTCAGCGGGGGAAAAAGGAGAAACACCTGTAACAAAAACAAATTAATAAAAAAAGAAAGAAAGAAAGAAAAAAAAGCCCTGGCAGGTGACAAGAGGAAGGGGAAAAAAAAATATATATATATATATATTCAAAATAAAAATTTCACTAAATGAAAAAAAAAATTCTTTTTTCTTTATTGATTTTTTTTTTTTTTTTTTTTTTTTAGAGAGAGGAAGGGAGAGGGAGAGAGAGCTAGAAAGATCGATGAGCGAGAACATCGATTGGCCGCCTCCTGCATGCCCCCCTCTGGGTATTGGGCCCACAACCTGGGCATGTGCCCTGACTGGGAATCGAACTGGCGTCCTCTTGGTGCATGGGTCGATGCTCAACCACTGAGCCACACCAGCCGGGCTTGTGCAATTTTTAAAATATCAGTTATACCTCAATAAAGCTGAGGAGGGAAAACTTGTAGACAATCATAGCAACTCTCTTTTTACTAGTTCCAAACTGGAAACAGTCTATATGTGTATCAACATGTAAATGGATGGACAAATTTTGGTGTATCCATACAATGGGATGTCACTCAGCAGCAAAGTGAGTGAACTTTTGATACATGAAACAAAAATGGCATAATAGTTACGCTGAGGAAAAGAAGCTAGACATCTCTCTGCAAGTGTATGTAAAATTCCATGTTTATGAAATTCTAGTACAAACTAATCTATAATTAGAGAGAGGAGAACATTGGTTGACTGAGAACGAGGATGATAAAGGCAAGAGAGAAAAGGGGATTGCAGAGGGGCACAAGGAGATTGTTGGAAGTAATGATGTGTGTGAGTATTATGTTGAGCCGGTGATGGTTTCATGAGTGAATACATATATAAAACTCTTTGTGATGTTCACTGTAAATATGTGTGGTTTATTGTATCTCAATTATCTTTCAATAAGGTCTAAAAATAGTGTGAATCTGAAAAAACAAGATATTATTTATAAGATGATTTTAACTTTCTTATATAAAATTTAAACTTCAATAATTTTAACAAAAAAGCATATATAAATGAAAATATTTTTAAAAAAATAAGTAATAGGAGATGAAAGAGGGGAAAGGATCCCAAAGGATAGAAAACAGCAAATATTAAGGCCCTGGGAAGGAACGAACTTTTCAGTAACCAGACTAGTGTGGCTGAAATGCACTGAGAGGTGATAGTGGGGACTGAAGTCAAGTGTGATCAGAAGGCCAGCTGATATCAATGTGTGCAGGACTTTATGAGTACCCCAACACACTTTTATTTTTAAGGATTTTGCATATTCCCTTAAATGCAAAGGGATACCGTGGAAGAGATTTAAGTAGAAAGGTGTTCTCCAAACTATGGAAGATTACTCTGGCTTGTAAATTGAAAATAAGTTTGAGGAGGACAATAGAAGGCAGGTGACCAGTAGGGAAGCTCTCTTGGTAGCACAGGTGAAAAATGCTGGTGGTGCACACTAGGGTAGTGGCAGTGGACATGGAAGGAAATACTGCCAACCTACATTTTGGAGATAGAAATGATAGTACTTGGGTCAGATATGAGGACTGAGGATATAAGAGGTGATAGAAATGTTTCCAGTTTACTATCTTGAGAAAGTGAAAACATGAAGTAGCAAATAGTAAGATAAAAATGTGAAAGAGGACCCCGGCTGGTGTGGCTCAGTGACTGAGCTTCGACCCATGCATCAAGAGGTTGCTGGTTCGATTTCCGGTCAGGGTACATGCCCGGATTGTGGGCCAAATCCCCAGTGGGGGACATGCAGGAGGCAGTCAATCGATGTCCTCTCTCATGGATTTTTCTCTCTCTCTCCCTCTCCCTTCCTCTCGCTCTAAAAATCCATAAAGAAAAAAAAATGTTAAAGAAGAACTTTGTAGGGGAAATATCAAAAGTCAAGTTTTGAATATAATGAATTTGAGAAACCTGTTAAGACATCTACATGAAATTGATGCAAAGGTAAGTGGATTTATGAAACAGTGTCAAAACGCATGACCCATAATGAAGATGTAAATGTGTACATAAATGGTTGACCTAATCTCTGATTATTTCCGTAAGTCTGAATATTTTAAAAATGGAAATTCTCTATGAATACTTTTATTTATATTAATATTTTAAAAATACTTTATACATGAAATGTACTTTTGAGAAAGGATACACTCTTGCATATTTCCTAGCAGTATAAAGTGAATCCCTAGCTGTGTAAAAGGATGTTTGCCATACAGGACCCTTGTCAGGATATCTATACATATTTCAATCACATATATTTTTTACTTAAGCTAATTGAGTCATTTCATTTGGTTTTACTGTAAAGAGACCAAATTAACTAGAGATCCATATGGGAATTATTGTTGTCTAGCATATTTTTAATTGCTTTACTTCTGGTCAACAACTTTAATGAAGAGTTCTTTATAATGTTTGAATCTCCATGAGCTGAAAAATTTGTGGTCCAAAGAAGTCATGGTAAAAACCAGTCTAGGTTAGATTCTGAGCTTGGCAATTTTATTTATTTATTTATTTATTTATTTAGTTAGTTAGTTAGTTAGTTAGTTAGTTAGTTTTTAATTGATTGATTTTAGAGAGAGAGGAAGGGAGAGAGACAGAAACATTGATTTGTTGATCCACTTATTTATGCATTCATTGTTTTATTCTTGTATGTGCCCTGACCAGGCATCAAACCTGCAACCTTGGTATATTGGGATGACATTCTAACCAAGTGAGCTACACTGTCAGGGCCTGAGCTTGACGATTTTAAAAGATGTACTTAAACATGTTCAATTATAGATTATTAGCATACTAACTAAGTTTTAGGTTATACTAAACTGATCACTGAAGAATTATAGGCAACTCCTTTATTTTGTTTTATTTTTATTGCTGACACATTACAAATGTCCCCATTTTCCCTATCTTTGCCTACCTCCACCCAGCGCCTGCCCCCCCTTCCCTCTGGCCATCACCACACTGTTATATGTGAGTATGTGTCATGCATCTATGTTCTTTGGCTAATGCCCGCACCTTCTCTCACGGAGTCCCCTCTCCTCCCTCCTGACAGCTGCAGTTCTTCTTAATGAGGATATAAGTAAGCTTTCGAATTGATAAACTGATCTATCTCAGACACAAATATGTGATGAGAACTTAGAAAATCAACTCTTTTCAAACATCTTCATGGGCAATAGAGAAGCCATGTGATACTGTTAGATATGAGGAGAAACATTTAGGATAAGGAGGACAAATGAAGTCAAATTGGGATAAATATCTATGGTCTAAAGTATTTATGAAATAATTTCAGAAAGATTTATAAATTTCTGTTTACCAGTCTACCAAAGATTTGCCTATTGAAGACCATTTCTAAAACAGTTTTGCTTCTGAAGGAATAGAGATGGCCTTTGGATACCATTCTTTACAGAACATGACCTATTTTAAAGCTAAGTTTCCTCTTAAAACTGTAATCATACTACACATATCTTTTCCCCCCATTGGTTGATGGAGCAAATGTGTCTTCCCATTTTTTTTTTCCTTATAAGCAATTTTTTCTACAACTACAGCTAATGAGATATCCTTTTGGTAAGCAGAGATTGGAATTAACTGAGGTGGCACTAAAAACAATCTCCTGTGTTGTTGCTACAGCAATGCAAAAACTGAAGCATGAAAACGAGTGAACACAGTTTATTTTTCTTTATTAATTGGACTTTCTGGTCAAACTCAGGTCAAGGGACAGGACTACATGTGAATAGGGTTTTAATGCAATGTGTTAAACTACCCCACATTGTGATAGTTTTCTGTAAAAATTATACGAAGGAAAAATGTTTATAATAGAGAATGGTTGGGAAATTTATTCAAAGTAGATGAGTTTCATTCAGTATTAGGAGGTATATGTATGTCATCATCATGAGTAAATACTGAATTAAATTCACAGAGGCCCACAGGAGTTATTTATTGGCCATTAGTTCCCTAAACAAATACAAAAAAAAATTCTAATGTGGTCTCTTCTTAGATACAACATCCTGCTGCTTGTTTTTACAAATGAAGAACATAAAAGTTAGAGAGGCAAAATGAGTCTCCCATATAATAAAATAAATTGGTACTGGTGCTGGAATTAGCATCCAGAATTAAGTCCCTGCTAATTGTCATTTCTTAACAACTGTCTCATCATAAAAATAAAAAAAAAAAACTCCTCTCTGAATAATAATGAAATATTCTATTATGAGCACATGGATTACATCATGTGATGAGTGATATACAAATATATATTTTCTCTTTTTTTTTCTGTTTCAACTCTTTTTTCCCCCAATTTTTATTAATTTACTTTTGTTACAGATGCTTTTTCCCCCCTAGACACCCTCCTCCCTATCCCGCCCCCCTCAGCCCCTTAGCATTGTTGTCTATGTCCATTGGTTATGCATACATGCATATAAGTTCTTTGGTTCATCTCAACCATCCCTCCCGCCCCCCTCCCCTGAGGTTTGTCAGTCTGAACCATACTCCTTTCTATGTCTCTGGGTCTCAAATATATATTTTCAAAGTTGATTATTTATACCTGAGGCCTTCACAGTGAATTTGATGGTTGCAATAATAACACCTTTTATGTAGAGAGAGAGAGAGAGAGAGAGAGAGAGAGAAAGGAAAAAGAAAATTAATATTTCTTTCCTTCCATACAAACAATGTCTTGGGAAAAATCCTTTATTTTAGCATTAGAATATTTGGCTATAGGATAACATTGCAAAGAACCAATAGATCTTAATTGCTAACTTTTTAAAACTGCTTATGCTCTGTCCTTGCACCCATAGTCCATGTAATACTTCCAAATCAAATATAGTCGGCCCTCGTTTATCACGGTTAATCAGTTCCAGACTCTACCATGATAAATGAATTTCCGCAAAATAGGATTCTTTATTTATAAATCGAATATTTTCGCAGTTAGAGCATAGAAAACCAGTTTATGACCTTCTAAACAATTTTTAACATTATTAGAGCCCTCTAGACATGAAATAACACCCTTTAGTCACCATTACACTCATATTACCCAATATATTAGAGAAAATAAGACATATTAGATGTTACAAATATCATCTTATTATTATTGTACATTTAATTACACACAACCACTAACCTATGAAAATAGTGCAACTTGTTCAATGATGAAGCGATGAAGATGAAGAGATGTACTGCACAGCAAAAAAGAGCAAGGTTACTGCTCCTCTGAAGGCACGACCTCAGTAGGAGAGTCTGCAGGTGGTGCAGTATCTTCAGCAGGTGCATCGCCATTTTCTTCCACTGAAGGAGTACTAGGAGTAGGCAGGGGGTGTCTGGGTGCATGGCTGAAGAACATTGTGATAGGCAGTTGCTGGCGCTGTCTTTTCATATACGTGAGGAGGCTTTCGTAGGGTTCTATCACTCCATCAAGTGCATTCCAGAACTGCAATGCACGCATCATTTGTGGGTCCCATTTGCCCAATCATGTCCTGTACTACCTTAATAGTTCTCACGACTTGCGAGAGACACTCAAGTGTAAGGTCAACTTCCTCCTCCTGACCCCCAGGAACCTCTGGCTGCTCTTCCTCCTCCTCACTCGCAGACTTAGTCATCTCCACCAGATCCTCATCAGTTAAGGGATCTGAATGTTTCTCCAGCAGCTCATCCACGTCATCGTGAGTCATATCTGCGAAACCTTCTCCTCCCAGCATCTGGGCTAGCCTAACTGCCTTATCCATTGCCGAGTTGTTTATATCTTCTAAGGTGAATCCTCTGTAGTCGTGGACAATTTCAGGCCACAACATCTTCCAGCTGGCCTTCACGGTCTCCGTCTTTATGTCCTTCAACGCGGCCTGGATGTTCTTCAGAAAGGTTGCGATGGTATACTGCCGCCAGTACTCCTTCAGCAAGAAGTTCTCCTCAAGGTCCATGCCTTCGACGAGGTGCTGCAGGGTGTTTCGCATGTAGAGGGCCTTGAACGTGCGAATAACGCCTTGATCCATGGGCTGGATCAACGAAGTCGTGTTGGGAGGAAGGAACTCAATCCGTACACCGTCGTAGGATAGGTCTTGCGCATCACCTCCAGCACTGTCCATGAGGAGAAGGACATTAAACTTGAGTCCCTTCTCCGCAATTTACAGCCTGACTTGGGGGATGAAGCACTCGTGGAACCAATTCCACGACAGCTGCTTCGTGATCCAGCCCTTGTCGTTGTGAATCCAGTGCACTGGCAGCAGGTTCTTGTTTTTATTCTTCAGGGCCCTAGGGCTCTTGGCCTTGTAGATAAGGGCAGACTTGAGCAAAAATCCCTCAGCATTGCCACACATAACGATAGTCACGCAATCCGTATATACCTTGAAGCTACGGACGCTGGCCTCATCCTTGAAAATGAATGTCTGGGAAGGCATTCTTTTCCAGAACAGTCATGTTTCATCCGTATTGAACACCTGTTCTAGATGATACTCACCCTCCTCAAGGATATTCTGGAACGTGTTGTTTATGTAGTCCTCTGCTGCAGGCTGGTCAGCAGAGGCAGCTTCTCCACGGAGAATGACACTCTTCAGAAGATACCTCTTCTGGAACTTCTCAAACCAGCCCTTGCTCGCTGTGAAATCCATGAACGTTGCAGAAGAGGGTCCTGGTTGAGGTTCGTCCGCCGTAAAGCGCTGATAGAGCTGCCTCGCCTTCCCCCCAATGACCAGCGAATCCAACAGAATATTTTTCTTGCGGCTGTCACTGATCCAAATGGCTAGGGCAGACTCCGTTTTCACTACGAACTTATTACGACTTGTCACGACACACTTTGCTTCCTTGTTGAAAAAGACAATAGCCGTTGCACAGATGTTCTTTTCATCTTTACAGATGGAGCAAACGGTAGACTCATTCAAGTCATAATGGTGGGCAACCTCCACGATTTTCTTGCCATCTTTGATCATATACAAGAGTTTCACCTTCTCCTGGATGATAAGCATCTTCCTCTGGTGTTTAGTTTCATCGTCAGAAGGCTTAGAAGAAGCAGCATGTTTAGGAGCCATCGTGGGGCCTAGATAAAAGTTCTCAGAAATCACAAACACTTACAAGAGCAAAGATGCTTCCGATGCTTAGCGATGTAGAAGCGTGTATGAGAGAAATGAACTTGCATGAGGCTGAGCCAATCAGTGGCCAGGACAGGAAGAGGATAGGATAGCCAATCAGTGAACAGCACGCTCTGATATGCTTGGTTTCACCACACCCAATATTTTGGAAAAAAGTCATTGCCCACACACAAGGAGTGGTTGAGCGGTTGCACCTGGCATTGAAGGATTTACGGAGGTGCTTGAAAACATAGGCCTACAGTCCATATGTACAGTAATTTTAATTTTAATTGTAATACAGAGGTGTATAATTGACCCAGACAACCGAGTACACGCTATATCATTTTCACTGTCTCAATCAACTTTTTAATGAATATAGTTGAAAAAACCACAATAGAGTGAAGCCGCGAAAGTTGAAGCTTGAAGTGGCGAGGGATGACTGTACACTGTTTATGTATAAGACAGATCAGCCAACTTGAAGAAACTCACTGAATATATTTTCCAACTTTTATAGTTGTCTTTGTTCATGGAGCAGACTGAAATTACAAAGTAACTCACTCCCAGTTTTGCATGGGAACAATGTCATTGTCTCCATTATTTGTTAAAATAACATTTTTACTGTGATAGATGGGAAATCATCATGCTTAATTTTCCTTTTAAAATTCAGACAGATCCTCTCTTCTCGGTCAATCTGTTTTCTTATTTTGTAGTCTGTGTGATGCCTTAAAAGAGAGACCTTTTATTTTAAAACAGTTGCTTCAAAAATGCCTTTCTTTGTTTTTTAATGCGGTATGTAGTTCTCAACTAGTGGATTGTGCTCTAATGACCCCAATGACCTATCTTCAAATGAACAAGATAGTTCTTTTTTCTTTTAATAGATATGTTCCTTCTTCAGATCCAATTGAAAACATTGACTGCCAATATTGTTGAGCTTCTTCAAACTGTCAAAGGCAGTTTTGCCTGATGGAACATAAGCTAAAGAGATCACTAAGCTGCAGTGAAGTTCAATATTTAGGATTCCAAATGATTTTTGCAAATCATAGGGGGAAGGGGAACAGACTCAGAACTATTTCTGTACTTGTAAAGGGCCTGAAGTTTCTGTATTTTTTTTTCTTTTTGTTTAATACTTCAAATTCTTGTTAAAATTTTTCAAATGTGTTCAATGATTTTTTTCTTTGCAGATAGAAATTTTAAATGATCAGTGTAAACAGGGAGTGCATGACACTTTTAAATCCTTACAAGTCACTGCAGTATCAGTATAGTAAAGTGTCTTTTTCAGTTCCCTGGTACACAGGGTTTCTGCAGGGTAGAAGCAGCCACAGAGCTGAGTATGCTCGGCGTGGCTTCTGATGATTCTGGGGAGATGAAAAAGATTCCATCTGCGCTGCCATTAAGTGCTTGTCTGATCATAGAGAAATCAGAGACAATCAACTCCTTTGAGAATTATTTATGTTTAAGCATTTGAAAAGTAGTAAAATGTATTGTTATATAGAAATTGTTCCAGTGTAAAATATTTGAGTAACTAAGAAATATACACATATGTAAGATTAGAAATTTAAAACATTTGTATCATAAATATTTGTTTTATTAGTGGAAAATAATTTTTAAAATTATATATAATAAACCATACAAATGTTACTAAAAATATTTCTCTTCTTCCTTGTTCTTCATGAGATATGTAGATGTTAATAACTTACAATTCTTAGTGCTTTTAACATTTCAGAACATTGATGTCTTCCTATATATTCTAACATATTTTTTGGCTTCCCTTCTATTGTATAGAACTAGACCTATATACCAGCTGCAAGAGAATTTAACTCTGGAAGCTTTTGAAGACTCTATTTCTTTATTTTTATTTTTATTGTATTCATTGGAGTGATATTGGTTAATACATTTAAATAGGATTTAGGTGTAAAATTCTATAATACATCATCTGTATATTGTATTGTGTGTTCACCACTCAAGTCATGTCTTCTTCCATCACCATTTACCCGTCCTTTACCCTCCCTTCCCTCTCTTACGTCCCCCCTCCCCCATTTTCTTCTGCTAATCACCATACTGTTGTCTGTGTGTATGTTTGTTTGGTTGGTTGGTTAATCCTTCACCTTTATCACCCAGCCCTGCAATGCTCCTCCCCTCTGAGAGCTGTCAGTCTGTTCTCTGTATCTTTGGGTCTGTTTCTACTTTGTTAGTTTATTTTGTTCACTAGATTCCACATTTAAGTAAAATCATATGGTACGTGGTTTCTCTGGTTTATTTTACTTAGCATAATCCTCTCCAGGTCTATCCATGCTGTCACAAAAGGTAAGATATCCTTCTTTTTTATGGCCAAGTAGTATTCCATTGTGTAAATGTACCACAGCTTTTTTTATATATACTCAGATACTGATGTGGGTATTTCCAAATCTTGGCTATTGTAAATAATGCTGAAATGAATATAGAGTTGCATATAATATTTCAAATCAGCATTTCAGTTTTCTTCAGGTATATTCCCAGAAGTGGAATTGCCAAGTCCTAAGGCAGTTCCACTTCATTTGTTGCTGTTGTTAATCCTCACCCGAGGATCTTTCCATTGATTTTCAGATAGAGTGGAAGGGAGGGAGAGAAACATTGACGTGAGAGAGACACATCAGTTGGTTGCCTCCTGCACAACCCTGACCAGGGCCAGGGATCAAACCTGCAACCCAGGTACATGCCCTTGACTGGGAATCAAATCTGTGTCCCTTTGGTCCACAGGCTGACGCTCTAACTGCTGAGGCACACTAGCCAAGGAGAGGCAGTTTCGTTTTTAATTTTTTGAGGAAATGCCATACTATTTTCCACAGTAGCTGCACCAATCAGCATTCCCACCAGCAGTGCATGAAGGTTCCTTTTTCTCCACATCCTTGCCAATACTTGTTATTTTCTGAATTATTGATGACAGACATTCTGACAGGTATGAGGTGATATCTCATTGTGGTTTTAGTTTGCATTTCTGTGATGATTAGTGACTGTGAGCATCTTTTCATATGTCTATTGGCTGTCTGTATATCCTATATGGAGAAGTGTCTAATCAGGTCCTTTGCCATTTCTTAATTGGTGGTGAGTTTTATAAATTCTTTATAAATTTTGGTAGTTATCCACTTATCAGATGTATTATTAGCAAATATGTTCTCCCATTTATAAGTTGTCTTTTCATTTTGTTGATGGTTTCCTTTGCTGTGCAAATTTTTTTAGTTTAATGCAGTCCCATTTGTTTATTTTTTCTTTTGTTTCCCTTGCCTGAGGAGACATATCAGAAAAATACTGCTATGAGAAATGTCTGAGATTTTACTGCCTATGCTTTCTGCGAGGATTCTTATAGGTTCAAGTCTGACATTTAAGTCTTTAATAAATTTTGAGTTTATTTTTGTGTGCAATGTAAGGTGATCTTGTTTCATTTTTTGCACATATCTGTCCATTTTTTTTTTCCAATACCATTTATTGATAGACTATCTTTACTCCATTGTATGTTCTTGCCTCCTTTAGCCAATATTAAATGACCATAAAGGTGTGAGTTTATTTCTGGGCTCTCTATTCTGTTCTACTGATTTATGTGTGTTTTTACACCAGTGCCATGCTGTTTGGATTACTATGGTCTTGCAGTATAGTTTGAAGTCAGTTAGCATGATTCCTCTGACTTTGTTCTTCTGTCTCAAAATTGCTGTGGCTATTCAGGGTTCTTTGTGGTTCCATATAAATTTTTGGATTATTTGTTCTAGTTCTGTAAAATTTGTCATTGATATTTTGATATATATTGCGTTGACTCTATAGATGGCTTTGGGGAGTATGGACATTTTAATGATGTTAATTCTTCCTATACATGAACACAATAAATGCTTTCACTTATTTGTATCTTCTTCAGTTTCTTTCTTTAGTGTTTTATACTTTTCCAAGTACAGGTCTTGTACATTCTTGGTGAAATTTATTGCAAGGTATTTTATTTTTCGATGCAATTATAAATAAAAGTGTTTTTTTAGTTTCACTTTCTGATAGTTTGTTATTTGTGTATGAAAATGCAACTGATTTCTGGATATTTATTTTGTATTCCGGTACTTTACTGAATAAATTTATCTGCAGGAGTTTTTGGTGAATACTTTATAGTTCTCTATATATAGTATCATGTCATCTGAAAACAGTGACAGTTTTACTTCTTCCTCTCCATTTTGGATGTCTTTTATTTCTCCTTCTTTTCTGATTGCTATGGCTAAAAATTTCAGTACTATGTTGAATAAAATTATTGAAATAGACAAACCTATTTTGTTCCCAATCTTAAGAGAAATGCTTTTAGTTTTTGCCCATTGAGTATGATGCTGGCTGTGGGTTTGTGATATATGGCCTTTAATACATTGAGGTACGTTCCTCTATTTCAACTTTGCTGATGGTTTTATCATAGATGGGTGCTAGATTTTATCAAATGTTTTTTTCTGTGTCTATTGATATGCAATGTGGTTTTTATCCTTCTCTTTGTTTATATGGTATGTCATGTTTATTGATTTGCAAATATTGTACCAACTACCAACCTTGCATACCAGGAATAAATCCCACTTGATCATGGTGTATGATCTTTTTAATGTACTGCTGAATCTGGTATGCTAATATTTTGTTGAGGATTTTTGCATCTATATTCATCAGGGATATATTAGCCTATGATTTTCTTTCTTTGTAGTGTTGTCATCTGGTTTTGGAATTAGGATAAAGCTGACCTTGTAAAATCAGCTCAAGAGTCTTCCTTCCTCTTGAATTTTTTGGAATAGTTTGAAAAGGATAGATTTTAGTTCTTTGAATGTTTGGTGAAATTCACCTGTGAAGCCATCTGGTCCAGAATTTTGTTTGCTGGTAGTTTTTTTTTTTTTTTTATTACTGCTTCAATTTCATTAGTTGTAGTTAGTCTATCAGATTTTCTGATCTTCCTGATTCAGCTGTAGAATATTGTCTGTTTTTAGGAATTTATCCATTTCATCAAGATCATCCAGTTTGTTGGCATATAGTTCTTTGTAATATTTTCTTATAATACTTTGTATCTCTTTGGTGTCAGTTGTTACTTCTCCTCTTTCATTTCTGATTTTACATATTTGGGTCCTCTCTCTCTTTTTCTCAATGAGTCTTTCTTGTCAAAAGTTTGTCAATCTTGTTTATCATTTCAAAGATCCAGCTCTTGGTTTCATTGATCTCTTCATTTTTTATTTTTTTTTTTAGACTCTATTTTGTTTATTTCTGCTCTGGTCTTTATTATTTCCTTCCTTCTACTACTTTGGACTTTTTCTTTTTCTATTCCATTTAAGTGTAAAGTTAGATTTTTTTATTCGAGATTTTTCTTGTTTGTTGGTGTAGGCCTGTAATGTTATGAATTTCCCTCTTGGGACTGCTTTGCTGTGTCCCATAGCTTTCAGGTTATTGTGTTTTAATTTTCATTTGTTTCAAGGTAGCTTTTGATTTCTTCCTTGATCTCATTGTTAACCCATTCATTGTTTAATAAGAAGTTCTTTAGCCTCCATGTCTTTGTGTGTTTTTCAGTTTTTTTTCCTTGTGATTGATTTCTAGTTTTATACCATTATAATCAGAGAAGATGCATGATATGATTTCAATCTTCTTAAATTTATTGAGACTTGTTTTCTGTCCTAATTTGTAGTCTATCCTAGAAAATGTGTCTTGTGCACATGCAAAGAACATATATTCTGCTGCTTTGGAGTACCACCTGATCTTATGTGTCATTTAAGGCTTCTGTTTCCTTGTTGATTTTCTGTTTGGCATATCTATCCATCATGTCAATGGGGGGTTAAAATTTCCTACTATAACTATGTTGTTTATATCCACGAAGGTTTGCTTTACATAGGTGCTCCTATGTTGGATACATAAATATTTTCAAGGGTTATATCTTCTGGTTGGATTGATCCTTTTATCACTATATAGTGTCCTGCTTTTGTAGTTCTCACTAAGTTCCTTGAGCATTTTTTGGATATCTATATCTGATCAATTGCTTGCCTCAATGTTATTTAGCTGTTTTTCTGGAGTTTTCTCTTGTTCTTTTATTAGGGGCATTTTATTTTATCTTTCCATTTTGGCTGTGTCTTTGTGTTTGCTTCTATGTAGTAGGTAATCTGCTATGACTCACAGTCTTGGTGAGGAAGCTTTATGTAGTAGGTTTCCTGTGGGACCCGGTGGTGCAGTCTCCTTGATCACCTGAGATGGTGTTCCAGGAATGTCCCTTGCATGGGTTATGTGGACTCTCCTAATATAATTAAGTCTTAATCGCTATTGGCCAATTCTTGTGTGGGGTTGACCTTCAGGTTGACTGACTGTAGGATCAACCCTGACCGTGGTGTTTGAGCTGCTGTGCAGGTACTGACCACATAAAGTGGAACTTGCATCAACAGGGTCTGGTGCCTGCTGACATCTCCCATAGATATGGTGTTTATGAAGCTAACTGGATCATGCTCTGATGTTTTATGAAACTTGCCACTGGGTGTGTTGGTTCTGGGGCCTCTTGGGAGACACTCTTGTGCAGGTCAATGTCAGATGCTGCCTGTGACTGGTCCTGGGAAACCTGTTTGGAGCTACAAAGCAATCTATAGTTTGTGACTGCCTCTGCTGGGTCTGGGTGTGTGCAGTAAGGACCAAGCTTTAACCAGCTCCAGCTCACAGTCTGGTCTTCTAAGTCCCAAGGCACCCTGAGGCTTGCCTCTGACTGCCTCCACCTACAGGCTAAGTCACTGAAAGAGCCTCTCACAGTACTTGATTTGCATGAGGTTGTTTCTTAATAAGTCACCAGGTAGGGGCAACTGCTGTTCACCAGACTGATACAAGTTCAAACTGGGTGCCAGTGCTGGGTCTAAGGCCACTCAATATATATCCTAGGGTATACCAAGTTAAGCTGCCACCTGCGAGGTGCTTTCACACTTTTGTGAGGCCAGCAGAGTTTATCAGGCCCAAAGAGTCCAAGATTTGGCCATGTGAAGGGTGGCCACTGCATTGGTCTTACATGCGAGGGAAAAATGGCCTCCATCTTAGAGCCAAACAACTCAGTCCATCCCAGATTCTGCCAAGATCTCAATCTCAGTACAGTGGGTCCACTGGGAGTCAGCTAAATGAGGCTAGTAGATCTCCCCTGAGGGTGATGTATGGGTCAGGTTTGGGGAAAGGTAGGGTGAATGGTCCCCACCACAGAGCTACACAACTCAGTCTGTCCTGGATTCTTCCCAGACCTTCACAGGGTGGAGCCATCAAGAATCAGGAGGGTACGGGTGCAGGGAGCCCAGAGAGTGGGGCTAACAGATCTCCTGTGAGGAGGAGGCACAGGTCAGATTCATGGAAAAATGGGGTTGGGGAGCTCCCACCTCAAAACTAAACAACTCAGTCACTGACACCCTGAGTCTGCCCAGACCTCTACCCCAGCCTATGCAGCTGACTCCTCAGCAGGGCATTAGCACTGCAGGGATGTACGAGGGGGAGTCCAGAGGGTGGGGTTATTGCTTTCCCCCCAGGCTGATGAGGTATGGAGGGGAGTGCTTCACCCAAGAAAGATGGCGTCTGAGGTATGGGAGAGGAACTCAGCACAGGGATCCTGACAGCTGTTCTTTCAGCTCTCTCTCCCAGAGACACAAACCCCAGTCTGTCCTCACACAATTCTAGTCTGAACCACCCTCTCTCCACCAGAGCCAAGGTGAGTGGCTGAAAATGAGTTTCTGTGTGTGGCCATTTAAAAGGGGCCTTTTTCTCTAGCACACTCCTGTCTCTCCTTGGTGGACAGAGTACCCGCTGATTTTCACAGCCAAATGTTGTGTGGGTCCCTTTTCTCGGCTCTGGTGCTCTGGGCTGGGGAGCTCAGCTTGGGGTTGTGACCCTACTCTTCTCAGGGGGAATGCTTGCAGCTGAGCTATCCCTCCAGAACCTCAGGTGCTGCTCGTGGGAGTGGGGCTAGCCCTTTTCGCCTCTCCACCCTTCCTAACAGTCTTGATGTGGCTTCTTCTGTAAATCTTTGCTAATAAGACTTCTCTTAAGCTAGTCTTTAGTTGGTTATTTAGGTTGATTGCTCTATATTTTATTTTATTTTATTTTTAATTATTATTCCTTTATTGATTTTTAGAGAGAGAGAAAGTGAGAGGCAGAGAGAGATAGAAACATTGATGAGAGAGAATATAGATTGGCTGCCTCCTGCATGCCTCCCACTGGGATTGGGCCCACAACCTGGGCATGTGTCCTGACTGGTAATTGAACTGGTGACCTCTTAGTGCATGGGTCAACGCTCAACCACTGAGCCACACCGGCTGGACGATTGCTTTATATTTTAGTTGTAATTCCAGTTTGGTCCTGGGAGGTGGTGGGTGTAGTTTCTACCTATACCGCCACCATCTTGGATTTCCAAAGATGGCAATTCTTTTAAGAAAAATACTAACATCATTCTTTGTGAAGCACGAATACAATCATGCCCTTTATTCATTGTCAATGGGCCTGCTCTTCCAGAATACATTACTCTCTCTTATCTAATAGCCTATTACAGACTGCAGAGCATGTAAAAGCAGTGATATTGCTCAGGGTCTACAGATTTCATTTTTTATTTCAATGCCATTATTAAATAACCCATCATATGGAAATTCAATACTGGCACGCTACATGATAAGCTATGTTAATGGCCCATGTTATGCAAGAATTGAGCAATTACTTGAAATTTAATAGTAGTCCTATAAAAATGTGTAATTGCCCAGATTCTCACCACAGTAATGTTATGTTGTTACCTTAGTGTTAGCAGATTAGAATGTGGTTCTTTCAAAAGAGCTCAGGAAGCATGGCCAGATTACTAACGAGGGGATTTCTTTTATATGGCTCTTTTGAAATGAGAGAGATAAAAACACTTGAAGGTGTGGTTGGTTTGAACAGAAGTTGAAATGCTAGAATGAGATTTGAGTAGTGGATGTTCTTTAGTCTTATACATATATGTTCCCTTGAAATCAGAGCTTTTATAAGAAGGCTTTTATAAGTTTTAAACATACCACAGATGAGGAGGTTAATTAAAACAGAAACAATAGTCCTGGCTGGTGTGGCTCAGTTGGTTGGGCATCGTCCCATGGACTGAGAGATCCCGTGTTCAATTCCCAGTCAGAGCACATGCCCAGGTTGCAGGCTTAGTCCCCGATAGGGGGGTATGCAGGAGAAAGCCAGTAAATGTTTCTCTCTCACATCGATGTTGCTCTCTCTCTCTCCGTTGCCCTTCTCCTCTTTCTAAAAATCAATAAAATAATATTTTTTATAAAACAGAAAAAAATATATAAAATTTAAAAAGTCAAGAATAAATAAAGAAAAATAATCACTGGCTGGCAGATTAGGTATAATTACAATGAATGATAATGATGTCATTATGTTCAGAAAGCAGTGATACAGGGAAACTACCCTGGGAAAGAGAAATCATGACAAGTTTGAAATGTTGGCTCATCCGCGGGAGACATAGAGTTGTGTGCTCATTTAGTTGATAGAGATGTTTTTCATGACATTTCATATTTAAGGAGTAATAGCTTTTGTCCTATACCAGTGAAAGCAAATGCCCCCTTAGAATATCACTAACAATAAAATCAGATATAGTATTTAAAAGGCGGTTTTAAGGAGAAATTCTCCTCAAAACTTTATACATCCAGTAGCAAGAAATAGGCTAATGGCTGATTTAGAGCAGGAAGAGACAATTTTGTACAAATACTGACATTTCCAATGAAGGCAGTAATAGCCAAAGAGGTTATACATCTAAAATCACAATAGCTGCTAGTGAAAGAGTTAGGGCAAATACCAAGATCCTTGGTGCACAGATCAGGGACTATTAAAACCGATTTTTAAGATAGAGACATTCAGGTGAAATAAAGGGAGCACTTTTTTTAGACCTCCCACTGGGGAAAAACAATTTTCCTTTGAAACAGTAGTGTTTCTCTAATTTGCTATCTAAGGATTATTCTTTCCTTGGACTGGCTAGAACTATTTGTATACAGAGAGAGAAATGAGTGTATTCTAAAAAAACCTAAGTTATTTTGGAATCATGTCAGTTATTAAAATTGTACAGCTTACTTTCAAAGATGTAGAAAATTCCAGGATATCAAGTCATGAGGTGGAAATCTGAGGCATAAGACAGTCTGTGTGGTAAAGTCTGCAAGATGTCCGGGCAGGTAGATTCAGAGAGTTAAACACTTAAGTCATCTCAGTATTCCTGCCTTTTCTAAAGTGAACTGACACCTGTGATGCTCTTAGAATAGCACCAGGCACATAGAAGGTGCCATGTAAGTGTGTGCTGTTGTCATTACATTTAGGATCATCACCTTCATTCAGCTCTCTAACGTTCGCCTCAGTGTTCTGAGCCTGACACAGCTCCAGGAGATGGAGAACTCCCAGCATTTATATTGCATATCTGACACTGAGCACTTTGTCTCCATACAAAGGTGACCAAAGTTGCTTGTTATTCGACCAAGTTAAATAACACTGTACGGGCCAAGATCTTCTCAGTGGTGCTCAGTTATACTGGCCTTAAAATACTTTATTTTTCTTCCTAACTGATGTCCCCCCTCCCAATTGTGTTTGGTGCTTCGTATAGCACAATTTATATTTCTATTACTTATTTATATTCATATTATATTTATCCTAATTAATAAGAAACACAACAGGTTTTTTTTTAAGTTGCTTATTAAATGAATTCTGTTGATACTCCCACAAGGGGTCAGTTTAACATATCTCTTTCTCTGTAAGATAAATCAAAATATGATAACTTTGAACTTAGTCAAATTGCTAGAAAGAGTCCAAGTATTAAAAGCAGAGTAAAGTAGGATAAATAACAAGAGAATATTTACCACGGGAAAGAGAATAAATTGGAAGAAGATGGAATTTGCTACGAGGTATGAATTCATGCCTCTTATACATGCATGTGGTTAGCTGAATAATGGACCCAGAGATGTTCATGCCCAGATCCCCAGAAACTGTGAATAGGTTAATGTACATGGTTAAAGGAACTTTGCAGATGTGATTAAGGGAAGA
This sequence comes from Tadarida brasiliensis, assembly GCA_030848825.1. NCBI lineage: Eukaryota > Metazoa > Chordata > Mammalia > Chiroptera > Molossidae > Tadarida > Tadarida brasiliensis. Next base: position 72,070,831 of record CM061260.1, read on the forward strand.
ATCTTGAGATAGAAAGATTATCCTAGATGATCCAGATGGCCCACGTAATCACAGGGGTCCTCATAAAGAGGAGGCAGAGGATCAGAATTGGAGAGGGAAGGTGCAGACATGAAGCAGATGTCACAGAGGAGAGAAGATGTTGCTCCATTGGCTCTGAAGATGGAGGAAGGGACCACAAGCCAAGAAATGTAGGCAAGCTCTAGAAGTTGAAATAGGCAATGCAATGGATTGTGCCCTAGGGCTTCAACAAGGATCCAGACCTTCCAACACCTCAATTTTTAAGCCAGAGAAACAGACTTTGGACATCTGACTTCCAGAACTATAATGTAATTCATTGATGTTGATTTAAGCAATTTAAGTTTGTGGTGATTTTTTTTTTTTTTTACAGCAGCAATAGAAAACCAAAACAAGGCAGCATCTCTGTACACTAAGGCATATTAGATTGTAATACAACGTTACTAAGCTTTGTGTTTTTGTAGTTGCAATGCTTATACCTGTTAACTATGTCTGTCCACCCCATTCCAAGAAAGTGCCTTTCTTCTCCTTCCCTCAGCTTTGTTTTAAATGTACATTTGTACATGAAACCTGGTTCTTCCCAGGCCTTATCAGCCCATAAACACTTCTTCAGTCGTGGCAAGTATAATTCAGAATTCACTAGACCTTGTCTCCCCTTTGCAAAGGCTCCACTTCCAAACTGTTTCTGGGAATCTCCAGTGGTTGCTTTGCACTTGGTCACAAAATAGTCCCCTTCAGCTAGGGGTCACACTTCACTCTGGGCACCGCAGTACTCAAAGGGTATTCCCAGCAGACACATTGGTGGTGTAAGCATACGCTGTGCTCTGCGCTAGGTGTCACCAGACTCTCACTGGGTACGCCTACAAAACACTGAATCTTGACTGTGCTAAACGAGTCCCAAGTCAATGCTCCCAATGTTTGAAAGAGTTTTTAGTGATACTGTGATTTTGTGTTTTATTTAAATTCTCTCAGTGATCCATGGGATCCAAAAGTGAATCCAGGCTGAGGATGCCAGGAAGACAATGTGAATGAGGACTCTGTGTTGTCATCACAATGGCCCCTTCCCTTGAGAGCCGTGGCACTTGGATTGCATCTAATTCCTTTGGCTTTGATTCTTCTCCTGCTAGGAAGCTTTCTCTACAAGAAGTTAGGCCACTCTTTTTCCAAATGCATTGCATGTAGTCCCTTTGCTCCATCTAGGAAGTCGTGGAAGCTTTGAATATGGCTCAAAGTCTCTCAGACCTCATAAAAACCTTTGGTGAGGTTTTACTCACCTGTTCACCAATTTGACAATGCCACTTTGACTCGGCAGAAATTTACCTTCACCTACATTTTTATGCTTGCCTATGCCTTATATATTTTTAATGACTTGGGAGTGACTGTTCAGTGTATTTACTCACAGTGTAAAGCCAAAATTAAAATACAGATCTAGCTGAAAAGATTGCTATGTAAATAGTTCTGTGTCTGTAAAATATAATCTATTTTAAGTCCTTAGATCTGGGTTTTGTTGTCACAATATAAAGAATCCAATCCACCTGTGTGTACTGTGTTTGCAAGAATTGTCATCACCTGCTGAATTTTTAAGAAATGTTTATCCACCCTGAAGAGGAGAGGTGCATTTGAGGTCAGCCCTGATTAGGTTGAGCCTAAGTAAATATTCAGAAATGCTAACTGTAGCCAAGGATTGTTGGTAAATAAGTGTTATCGGGCTTTCTATTCCTGATAGCTGAATAATGAGCCCATTTGAAATAATAATGTCAACCTGGAACTGATTTGAACTAATAATTAAAATCTTTAAACTAATAATTTCAATTTTGTATATTGCTCAGACCTGTTGTGAAAACTGAAGCAATGGTTATTTTACTTTTTACTTAGAGAAAGGGCTATTTGCTCAGCAAAAACATTGTCCTCTGGTAGCATCTCTGTCTTAGTGCTATTTATGTAATTTAATGCATAACAAATGTATCCAAATATTAGCAGCTTAAAAAAGTGTTATTGCACAGTTTCTGGGGCCAGGAATCTAGAAGCAGATGGGTTGGATGGTTCTGACACAGAGACTCTTGTGAGGCTGTGGTCAAGCTGATGCTCAGGGCACCTTCATCCAAAGACCTGACTGGTTTAGAAGCTGTACCTTCAGACTCACTCACATGGCTGTTGGAAGAAGGTTTTACTTCCTTGCTAACTAAGCTTCTCCAGTTGGCTGCTCATGACTTGGAAGCTAGCTTCCAACAGAGTGAATGAGGAGGCGAATAGTGAGAGAAGAAAGGAGAGAGGGAGGGTTGGAGTGTGGGAGGGAGGGATTCATTAGAAGCAAATCACCAAGTGGAGCCCACACAACAAGAGGGGTCTTACGTAAGGGCATAAATACCAGGAGGTGGGGATTTGGGGGCCATGTGGGTGGTGGCTACCACAGCCACCAACTTGGGGACTGAATGTGAGCAAGGCACTATGACTCTTGGAGCCTCTGTTTCCTCTTCCTACAAGTCCAGGGACTTTATTAGACCATCTCTCCACATCTATTTGGGTTCTCAAAGATGATAATATACTGGAGAATAATTACAGAGTGGAGGACCTAGACAAAAATATACTCAGTGAATGAGAGAATTTAACTTTAGTACCTTTTCCCAATTTCCTAAAGTGACTGCTGATTTTTTTTTACCATCTAAAACATCTTCCAAAAATGCTTTCCAATGATTAATAACAATTTTTTAAATATGTTTTCTTTATGGATTTTTATTTTTATTATTTTTTTATTTTTATTTTTGTATGTGCCCCTAGCGGGAACCGAACCCGGGACTCTCTGGTCCGCAGGCCGATGCTCCAACCGCTGAGCCAAACTGGCCAGGGCTTCTTTATGGATTTTAGAGAGAGAGGAAGGGAGAGGGAGAGAGAGATGGAGACATCGATGAGAGAGAACATTGACTGGCCGCCTCCTGAATGCCTCTCACTGGAGATCAGGCCCAAAACCTGGGCATGTGCCCTGGCTGGGAATCGAACTGGCGACCTCATGGTGCATGGGTCGATGCTCAATCAGTGAGCCATACCAGCCGGGCTTAATAACAACTTTAATTAAGGATCATAGATTACATTACATATCACTATTTAAGAATTGTTTCCCGCCTGGCTGGTGTGGCTCAGTGGATTGAGCGTCGTCCCATGGACTGAGATGTCCCGGTTCAATTCCTGGTCAGGGTACATGCCTGGGTTATGGGCTTGATCCTCAGTGGAGGATGTGCGGGAGGCAGCCAATCGATGTTTCTCTCTCACATCAATGTTTCTATCTCTCTCTCCCTTCCTCTCTCTCTAAAAAATCAATAAAAACATATTTTAAAATATTTAAAAGAATTGTTTCCCAAATTTCCTCATTTTACCTGTAAGCATGTGTTGAGAGCTACTATGTGCCCAGCGCTCTTCTAAGTGTTCTTTTAATCCTCCCAATAATTCCAGCAAGGTAGAACCAAAATGACTTGCATTAGTCACACATACATGTCTTGACACAATGGCCCCAACACCCAGGCTCCTCACACCCATGCACTACTGTTCACAGAGAGGGTACAGAACTTGCGGATCATCATAACCAAAACTGAAGGGGAGGACCACGATGGGAATGCAGTCACCCACCCAGGGAATTCACGGTCGTGGCAGACCTTACGGTGATCCTGGAGCGATCCCACTCTTCTCTCAGGGTATTCAGACCCCACAGAAATAAAAATAAAGAGGTATCAGATCTAAATTGGGATTTTGAGTACATCAGACATTCTTACATTTTAGGAAGTCAGTGTGAAGCGCAGTTTTTTAATGACATGTCAGACTTAGTGATTTTAGATTCCAAAGCGTCAAGTTTCCCTGCTGCCAGAGTGTCTGTTAGATGCACGATCCCGTCTTTGGTCCAGACTGTGAAGAAGGAGCTGGGCTCAGAGTGGGGTGTAGTGATGATGGTTGCTAGGTACGAGTTGACAAACACTGGGCTCTGTAAACACCAATTATTTCTCTTGTTTCTGTCTTCAGAGTGAATCACATGCTGGAGAATCCTCAGAATAGCTTAGAATGAGTACACAGGACAACGAAAGCTTCTCCGAAGGCTCTTTTCAGTCTGTGTTCTGTTTTGGAGCTCTACTCAACAATTCAGAGAAAATTCTGAGCCTATTTGCAGGCTGCTTCAGTGAAAACAGCCCGGAGCACAGAGCTATTAGCTAATGATTTGAGGGAACAGTCACATGCACTAGAATATTGACTCTGACTTATCTTCATTTTTAGTATGTTTAATACAAATTAATACAGGGAATGCCACAGTTTAGGGTATTGAGTGTGGTTGGCCAGATAAATGAAGCACACCCAGTTAAGTTTGCATTTCAGATAAACAACAAGTGAATAATATAAAATATTGGGTACATATTTATGCTAAAAACGTTCATTCCTGTCTGACATTCAAATGTCACTGGGCATCTGTTAAATCGGGGGCCTTGGAAAGAATTGAGAGTGTTCTCTTTGTTACTGTTTCTGGGACTGATGGTCTCATTTCTTTGGACTCTACTTTCAAGTGTAAACTAAGAAACAGCTGAGCCTCCATATCTTATTTTAAAAAGCAGAGGCTTTGAGGTAAGATAAACTGGGTTCCAATTTAGCTCTGCTATTTCCTGTCTGCATGATCAGGAGCAAAGCTCTTACTGTGTCTGTGTCTCATCTTCTCCCTGGAACCACAGGCAGGAAAATACCCACCACAAACATTCATGTAACTAAAATCCCTGTGGTTCTCTCATATAATTAGCTATGGAGTATGTTTTAATTATTATCTCCATCTTGTTGCTATAAAAATATGTGGATTGAATCTCCTGAAGTCTTGCCTGCTTACAGGTATAAGTGATATTATATTCATGATTTGAATTTTATCAAACTTTTCTCTACATGACCCACTAATACAGCCGACTCGCTCTCTGGACTTTTCCCCACTTATTTTTAAAAATGTCAGGGGGTATCTCACATGTCCTTATAAACTGTTCTCCTGTATTTTTGCATCTCCAATCTATTTTTGTTGTTGTTGTTGTTGTTTTATATTTTTGGAGTCATTTTAGGTTTGCCACAAAATTGAGAGGGAGGTACAGAGATTTCCCATATGCCCCCTGCCCCCACACATGCATAACCTACCCATTACCGACATCACTCACCAGCATGGCACATTTCTTACCAAGGATGAACCTACACTGAAGTCTTATAACCACCGAAAGTCCATAGTTGACCTTAGCATTCACTCTTGATGTATGTTCTATGGGTGTGGGAAAATATGCATGACGTACATACATTATTATAATACCGTACAGAATAGTTTCACTGTTCCATAGCCCCAGTGCTCTGCCTATTCGTCCCTTCCCCAGCCCCCAAACTGTCTCTGTAGTCTTACCTTTTCCAGAATGTCATATAGTTGAAATCAGACAGTTTGTAGCCTTTTTAGATTGTTTTCTTTCACTTAGTAATATGCACTTAAGTTTCTTCCATGTCTTTCCATGGCTTGATGGATCATTTCTCTTTCGCACTGACTCATATTCCATAGTCTGGAGGTGCCACAGTTTATTCCACCACACTGAAAGAGAGCTTGTTGCTTGCAACCCAGTTTGGAATCTGTTACCCATGAGTCATTTTAAAAATGTTTATCATTCCTGTCACCGCAGCTTCTGATATCTTTGAGGCTGTGATGGTTATTCTTAAGGTGTTAACACCTGTGCTTCCAAAGCTGAGAAACTTGGGGATTACAAAATATATGCATTTACTCTAGCACTCAGCACTATCAGGGTCAAACGATGTTCTGAGGACTAGTGGGGGCAATTCTCCTCCCCCTTGTCAGTTAGGACATCTGCAATGCTATGCTTTGGTTCCCATATTTCAGTGTTCTCTGTGGGCCCACACTTTCCCATCTAAGCCTATTGTACTCCTCTTCCTCCCTCCATCTCCACCTTCCTTCCTTCTTTCTTCTCTTTTTCTAAAAGTGGGGTTCAGGTCTTACTGAAGTTGCCCTGAAGATAAGAAGATGAGCATATAGAGAAAAGAACCTCATGCAAGCTGTTTTCCCCATCCAGAATACCCTGCCCCTTTGCCCACCACCACTTCGCTCATTCAGGATTCACTGGGAAAAATTCAGTGTAGAATTCAATGGAGATGTAGACGGGGAGAAAGGGAAAAGAAGCTTATTTAAAAATCAAAATCTCATAGTACTTCTCAGAGAGAAACAGAATAAATGTTCACATTTAAAGCTTCAGAAAATGACTAAGGGGGGATATTTTACAATAGTGATCTTTGTTTTGGGGTGAACATTAGAATTTGTTTATACTCTGTATTAGGTAGACCCTTTGGGTGTAAAGTAATAGGACTTAAATGAAGTGATATTTTGGGGAAACCCCAGAAGTGGGAATCAAAAGAATTACTTCAGTTAGCTCAAAATCCAAAAGTATGAGGATGGCAAAAATACCAAGCTGTGCCCCAGCCAAGCAGAACATTCAAGGCCCCTGAATGTACCTGTTTCCTATCGCTGTTAATTTGCACATGCTACTCTCATTTCCTAGAAAGCCGTTTCTCCCTTATCTTTGGAAAATTGTCTTATTCTTCCCACGAACCATGTTTCTTCTACCTAAATGCCCTTGTCCTTCTCACACAGAGACGACCATTTTATAGCCCATGCACCCTGTAAATGTTTCTTCGACTGCGGATGCCACTGGCAATTTAAATGACTTCTTTGCATGTTTCTGTCATCTCCTTGAGGGCAGGGACTGACTACTACTCATCTCTGTGTTCCCAGTACCCCTTTAGCACTGAGCTCAGTGCATAGTACTCCTTTGTAAAAGTTCGGTGAATTGAACCTAGAAAAACCATAAGCTACAGAGTGAGAAATGCACATGTGGATTATTTCATTCTATCTATTATTTCATTATATCATTCTACACTATTCTCAGTTACCTAGCATGCTTTAGCTTTAAGGGGTGGTTTGAAAAGGCAATAGAGATGTGAATAATGAGGTATGTCAGGAGTTGAAAGATATTACTCTTCTGGTACTTAGGTGCTCATTCCAACATTGATATGTGTATTTTTAAAATCATACCTAGAGTTCAGAATGATTTTTATTAGTTCATCAAACAATCCAGCAGACTTGACTTGTATTGAAATCAGTATAATTAGAATAATCTTAAAATAAAACAAGTGAAATTGCTAAATGGGTCTGGATATTTACTTATGACTTTTTTAGTGCCTAATAAATTTAAATGTGATAAAAGATCAACTTACTTTCCTATGACATGATGCATAACTTTTTTATAGCACCAGCGATGTAGCTACAGACACTGCCTAACCTTTTGGGTTCCAGCACCTTTACTTAATCCAGATTAGGTCTCATTTACAGAAACATTTAATCCAGCTGGTGTGGCTCAGTGGTTGAGCGTTGACCCACGCACCGAGAGGTCACCAGTTCGATTCCCGGTCAGGACACATGCCCAGATTGTGGGCCCGATCCCCATTGGGGGGCATGCAGGAGGTGGCCAATCGATGTTCTCTCTCATTGATATATCTATCTCTGTCTCCCTCTCACTTCCTCTCTCTCTAAAATCAATAAAGGAAAAAAAAAAAAAAAAGAAGTATTTAATTAAGTTTATCCCAAAAGCAAATATAATTTTCTGAAACTGGTTTGTCATGAATTTTGGTAGATCTGAAATCTTCTGTTCTTTTGATGAGGAGGCTCCAATCCAGAGGGTTTTCTGAGAAAGCACTTTCTTGCAAACTGCAAGTAAAAGTAATAAAATATTAATAGTGAACATTTGTTAAGCATTTACACATCCAACACTGTGCTAGGAGTTTCACATATAATCCTCAGTCTGTGAACAGATGTGACTGCTATCCTCACTTTCTATGGCTATGAGTGGAGTCCACATCTAGACCCTGGTATAAAAGCTATTCTAATTAGCTGTGGGATGGGCACACATTATTGTTAAAAGTTGTGATTAAAGTTTGCTGATTGAGTAAATTAAGTTTTCCCTTCACTTGGGTTACCCTCCTGCATGGCGGAACCCATGATTAATTAGGTGCAAGTATTGCTGTTGAACCCTCAGCAAGCTCCTATCCACCTGGACTCAAGGTCCATGTGGTCATTCATGCTGTGGCCACAGGGGGGCGTCTGCTAAAGGCGAAGGAGCCTGCACCTGATTTTTTCCATGGGGAAAGTGTCTTACCTTTGAAGTGTGCTCCCTGATTTGGAGTGATCCTGGGCTTGGAGTTTAACCTGGCTACAATTTTCCCAGTGTGTTAACAAAGGTCTTCTGACAGTCTTCTGCTCATTATGCCTAATTGCATCACTGTTTGGCACATTCCACGAAAATAATATGGTTTTAAAAAGGCCAGTTTCCAGAGTGGGTTCTAAAAAATACCGTAATTAACACAACACAATCCAGCTACTTTTAAATGAGATTCTGTCTTCTTCAGTAGCTCTTTCCTAGTCTGCTGGCAAGTTCTGTAGAGCTAGAAGATGAATGATCACAGCAAAGGGGAATTTGATCATCAACATAAAATTAAATAAAGAATGCAGTCTGGAACCAAGTAGCTGAAAATACAGTTTTCATATACTTCAGATAATTATGTTAAATGCACTCATTTAATTTAATAACTCCTATTATAACTATGGATTAAAAACATATGCCACAATAAAAGTTTGGGATAAAGCATTATAGAAAAATAGGAAATTGACTCATCATTTAATAAACTTCTTAGAGGAGAATAATTCATTTTAGGCAGATGTAGAAATTCAAGGGTTTAATGAACTCTCTTTCTTCATTTTATTTTAATTTGAAGTACTTATGTAGATCATTTTGTATGAGTCTATTGAGGTTTTATCTCTTCGAGCATAGTTTTATAAACTGGATAGGGAGAACCAACTAAAAATAATAGTCATGAAAATCTAGATATCTGTCTTTATGTTTGTATGTATATTCAATATTCTATTTTCAGAGTTTTAATATACATAACAGCACTATTCAAAGCTTGATATATGCCAGGCACTCTTTCCAGGCACTTGAGATCCATTAGTAAACACAATAGCCCCAAATTCCCACCACTGCGAAGCATACATTCTAATGAAAGAAGATAGGCAACAAACCAAAAACATAATGAATAAAGAAATTACAGGGTGCATTAATATATACATACTATCAAAAATTAGACCAGGTTAAAGAGGATTAGGGCATGAAGAGGATTGCTATGGGGTCAGAGTGGACCACACTGAGAAGGAGAAATCTGAACGAGGACTTGAAGGAGCAGAGGGTGTTTGCCTTGCAGATACGTGACATAGGACGGACACTCCAGACGAGCATACAGCCAGTGCAAAGGCCACCACTGGCAAAAGAACATGAATATGACACGATCTGACTTAAATTTTTTAAAGAGTCACAGGGATTTTTAAGTTTCAAATAGACTGTGTGTGTATGTTGGGGCAGACAAAGTTTCTAGGTTCCTGGAAGAGATGGCAGTAGCTACTATGAGAGTGATAACTGGATTCTGGATTTATTTTGAAACCTGAGTCAACTGAATATCCTGAGATATTTGATTCAAGGGGTGGAAGGAAGAGAAGCCTCCAAGATCTTGGGACTGAGCAGCTGGAAGGGTGAGGCTGTCTTCATCTGGTATAGGGAAGACTATGAGCGTCAGAGTGAGGTTAGGGAGAAGGTGAGACGTTCGGTTATGACAGGAAGAGTTTGAGATATTCATTCAACTTCTGAGTGCCCGTTGGCTATAATCTTCTCTTCCCATCAGGAATACCAGTCCCTGGCAAAACAAAATACAAAAAACCACTCTTCCCCTTTCCCATCCATGACAGACGTCCCTGATTAAAAAGTCTTTCATTTGTGCTAGCTTGTTGGAGCTCAGACTCTCTTAACACACAGACCTAGCTAATCAATACTTCTTGACTGAAGTTTGAGAGTAAGATTAATCCTATTGGTTTTCTTGCCAGGCTACATCTAAAGGCAAGCAGGTTCTCAAGGTCATCTCATTATTGTAGCCAATGATTTCTTTTAAATACAGTCATGTGTTGTCTAATGACATGGGCAGCATATATGACTATGGTCCCAAAAGATTAAATGGAGCTGAAAAATTCCTATGGCCTAATGACATCATAGCCACAGTAACATTGTAGCGCAATGCATTACTCACGTGTTTATGGTGATGCTGGTGTAAACAAACCTACTTTGCTGCCAGTCTTTGAAAGTACAGCACATACGATTATGTACAGTACATAATATTTTATAATGATAACAAATGACTATGCCACTGGCTAGTGTATCTACTATACTATACTTTCTATCATTATTTTAGTGTGCATTTTTTGTAATTATTAAAGTCAATGGGGAAAAAAGGAGAAACATCTGTAACAAAAATAAATTAATAAAAAATAATAAAAAAAATAAAAAAATAAAATCTTTTAATGAAAAAAAAAAAAAAAAGAAGTTTGCTGTAAGTGGTATGCCACGTTATGTGGGCAGCAGGCTCTCAGATCTCCTGTTTACTGAGTCTCTTGATTGTCTGATTTTCTCTTGTGCTTGATTTAATCTCCTGTTGTTTTGTACTGTACAGTAACATGCTGTACAGGTTTGCAACCTAGGAGCAGTGCACTATATCATGTAGCCTAGGTGTGTAGGAGACTGCACCATCTAGGTTTGTGTAAGTACACTCTGTGATGTTTACACAACAACAAAATCACTAATGACATTTTTTCAGAACTTGTTCCCATCACCAAGTGGTGCGTGACTGTATATACTTTTCCAATATCTAAACAGCAACATTGGCATAAAACCCAGGTTATTTCAGTGGATAACTTAGTGTTTCCTTGTAGAGTAACTGTGGCTTTCCGCATTTTCCTAGGATGGGAGGAGCAATGTAGCATCCTAAGAATCTGTCTCAGGCTTGCCTTTTTCTGAACTGCTTCGTAGCGGTCATCCTGTTCTCTTTAGCAACTTCTTTTTTTTTTTTTTTTGTAGAGTGAAAGTAGAACAGGTATCTGGATTTTGTCAGTGCCGGAGGCATGAGAGAAGGCTACCCTTCTGATTTCCCAAAGAGGAAAACACTTGGTTGGAATGAGGAAGGCAACGATCTGATTCTTTCACCAGTTAAATCTCTGCATCTGGCCTGTTCCTCCCATTCCCCCCACAGAGCAAACATATTCTCTCTGCCATCTACTACATTTAACAAAGAGCAAGTGAGAGTCCACAGTAAATTTCTTCCCCAGCACCTAGACACCAGGCACTAGGGTATTTAAAAAAAGGAATCATTGAAATACATTCTAAAAGACACGGCATAAAAATATATCACTTCTTCCTTTCAAAAGGAGTTTATTCAGTGTGTCCAGACTTTTGTTCAGGTAAAGGAAAATCCTCGACATTTCTGTGAGGGTGGCAATAATCTGTTTGGTAATGACAAGGAACGTGTGGACAGTTCGTGCTGGACAGTAGATTGTCTTTGTCTTGTGTGGCACATAGACACAGATGTCAGGAGAGTCCCTTCCCTTAATCAGCTTGGAAAAGTGCTGACGCAGCAGCTAAGAGATCTGCCTCATCGGCTCCATGTTTTGCTTTTTAGTCTGAATATAAATCAGTCGAAAAAGAACTTCAGAGCAATTTAGAATTCTAACCACTTCTGTTAACAGAAAAATCTTTTTGATTATGTAAGATTGCTGTGAATTCACTCATGTACTAAAACCTCAACTGTCTTTCTTTCCATGCTTCTGAATTTGTGTATTTGAAAGAAGAAGTAATCTTTCTAAATGTGGATTTCCAAATAACTCAGTCATTCCTTTAAAAACTAATCAGTGATTTCACAGAAAAGAATCTGACAATTCGAGATTCTTTACTAGTAAAATAATTTTTTAGTAGAAATGGCCAATTAGAGCCTAAACAGCCAGCTCTGCTCCTCTTCAAGTTACAACCATGTCAACCTGCAGGGCCTCCCGCTGGGACGACCTGTGCTGGGGAAGGTACAGCCTCACCCTGCCAGCTGGGGGGTTGGGCCTGTTGGGATCTGTGGTCAGCAGCATTATTAAGGAGGCACAATGATAAGGTAATGGGGATGAAAATATTCTCCGGATCAATGATGATGTGTGAAATGAAACAGTTTTGCTGCTGAACAAACTTCTAGTTTTATGGCTTCTTTTCTGCACATATTATGGAGAAAAGACAGAAAATAATTCAGAAAAGAGAAATATGAATTCATTTCTATTAAATTCTAATGATAAGGCTACAGATTCCACTATGAGCATGTCCTAAGACTGAGTTAGAATATATTTATATATTTATTCAAATAAGTATTATCTCCTTCTAAAGCATCTCCTTATACTGATCCTGTGTTCCTGGTCTACTTTTTATTTTTATTTATTTATTTATTTATTTTTACAATCACCTTTATTCTGCAGCATATTTCCTCGGCTAACCTTAATGTTAAGAGCATTTCACCTTCAGGAAGCTCTCCAATCCAACGAGCAGCATCGGAATCACCTGGAGGACTTAGGGAGCTCAACCTCGGAGGTTCTGATTAAGTAGGTCTCGGGTGAGGCCTGAAAATTTGCATTTCTAATAGTTTACAGATGATGCTGATGCTGCTGGTCTAGGGACAACCTTTGGAGAACCATTGAAATGATATGTGATCTTGAAACAATTATGTTGGTATTATTTTGTATTTGTAAACTGTTTTTAAAAGCTGTTTTAAAGAGTTCCCCTAAATTAGTATCATTAGAAAAAAAGCCTTTGTTTATAATCAAAGAACCCAGGACATCATGGCTACCCATGGGATGCTGACCCAAACTCGCCTGGAAGGAGCCTGGGGTATGATGTGTAAGGACTTCTCACGGGGTCACCACCACCTCTCATTGTGTGTCACAAGAATGGGGAGAGGTGGTTTAGGAGCCAGCCTTCTAACAACCAGGAATTTTGTGAGAAGTTGTCATGTATCTTTACTCCTCCATCCAAGAGTAAAAACAACCACTAAGCTAAATTAGACTTGGAGAATTGATTCTTGGGAAATTAGAGCAAAACTGATTCTATAATTTACCTACACAAAGCTTTCCAAATGCCTTGGGGTCATTGTGTGCCTTGTCCGTGAGACTCCAAGTCCCACGAAGGCAGGGATCCTGTCTGTCCTGGTACCTGCTGTGTATTCCATCCTTCAAGCAGAGCCCAAGACTCTCCGTATACTTATTTCAAATAAAAGTCCAAAATCATCGGCACATAAACCCTTTCATGATCTGTTCCTTCCTTACCTCTCTCTCCATCTCTCCCCACAAAACTGAGTGTCTGAAAAGCACCATGCTCTTCATCACACTGTCATAGAACCAAACAACAGTCTTACTTTTACTATTTGTCGACAAATGTTGTGATCTTTGGGAAAATAAATTAGAATTGGTTGGCCCTGATCTAGTAATTTGCTTGTGGGCCCTGAAGACAGTTGTTTAGTATTTTACCTATGTACTTAAAACAAATTATTGGTTAAGATAAATGATAACCATATATATGAGAGAGAGAGAGAGAGAGAGAGAGGGAGAGAGAGGGAGCATTTTAAGAATATCTCAAGTGGCTTCAGTGTAAATTGTAGCAGGAAGGCCAGTTGCCTCTGTTTCTATCCCATCAAACTTGGGGGATGAAAGGAGAGGACAGCACACAAGCACTGAGCTTCTGGTGACAAACATTGTATGGGCAGATAAAATACTTCAAAAGAGAAGAGGAAAAGCAAAGACTACTGATTCAGCTGTGATACTCCTGTCTCACCCTGCTCTGCTCATACCGCAGACACCCAGAACAGCAGGACCACCCCTTTCCTTTAACACTGTGGCGCAAATCCCTGGCCATGATTTTAGGTGCTGCGTATTTGGCAACTTAGGAAAAATATAAAATATTAAAATTAAAAGGAACGGGAGGTTTTTTGTGGTTGGTAATGGGAGGCCACAGGAGAAGCTTGAGGACTTCAGATGTGAAACTGCTCAGCAAGGTCTGAATTCCCTCCGTTTCTATACACTTCTAAACCTTTCCTCTTCTTCTGGATTTAATTTCTTAAATCTTTTTTTTCCAACAACTTTAGAACTCCCTACTCTGTGGAAAGTTCCAGATTTCCCATTCCTATTTCTCTGCTTCTCCCATCACAGTTACATTTGTATGTTGCCTGGGAATCCCCCCTTTCATGTCCCCTGCTTGACCCAGTTGATCAGGCCCTTTCTACACTGTATGCTGCACTGTGTGCTAATACAACCTCAGGTCAGGGGTCAGGGGTCAGGGGGTCAGGGGGTCAGGGGTCAGGGGAATAACATTTCCTGTGTTACAAATACACCTTCTAAACATTTAATGTTGTGAACAGATAGATGGACTTGCTGTGCAAGCAGCACAACATGAAGAGAAAACACAGAAGTATGGGATTTTCTACTAAAATACTACAAGACTTGCAAGAAAGATGCTCAAACTCATACTTCACGACATGCACAGATATTGTACTGAGTGGTAATTCGTTATAAGTGGAAGGTGTTTGCATATCTAATTGCCAATGTTTTTGCACAACAAATGCAAGTTTATTTCTCCCTGTATTGTTTGGTTACTTTTTAGTCTGTGCCCACTGACAGTCCTCTTGATGCTATAGGCTATTTAATCATCACTCCTTCAGGAAAGGCTCTGGAACTAAGTCTAGAACAGCTGGGCACTCTTGTCCATGACTTTATCATCTACCTCAGTGAAAGGTTCTCTGGGCTCCACCCATGTGTGCCGTCTCTCAGAGTACTCTTATGTAATATCATGTACCCGAAAGTGCTTTGAGGAAAACATTCTAACTGATCATGCTTTGAGGGTCCTAGATGAAGTGGTAGAAACTCTAAATCTTTTTTAGAGGAGAGAGTGTAGTCAGATTATGGGTAACAGGGGTGTAATACACTGAGAATGAACTCTTCTTTGGGATCTTAAAAGAAATGAATATGAGAGGAGAATTTATGTATAAAGGGTGAGGAAGAGGAAGTATAGCTGTTAGTTGCCTCCATAAAAGTCATTTTCCCCTCCATCTTTTGATTGAAGAACTCTTTGTTGTTGTTTTAAGATAACAGATGCCCTGCTAGGGAGATGAGTCATGATCCACTTAAGCCATTCATGATACTCTCATTCTTCTTTCTCAAATGCTGGATGGACATGAAATCCTTTTGTCCAATGGCATGTGAGAAGACTATTGGGGTGCATATGGAAAACAGTCTCCTCTCTGATTAAAAAAAATGGATGCTGG
The DNA here is from genome assembly GCA_030848825.1 of Tadarida brasiliensis. Lineage (NCBI taxonomy): Eukaryota > Metazoa > Chordata > Mammalia > Chiroptera > Molossidae > Tadarida > Tadarida brasiliensis. The sequence goes on from CM061260.1 coordinate 72,086,110, forward strand.
GATAAAACCATTCCTTAGCTTTGAAGGTGCTTGCATATGCTTGAAGCTGCTGTTGATTTCTTGTTTGGGAGTTGTCTCAAACATTTTCAAAATGACGGAGGAATATGGAAAGAAACTCAGTCCCCGATGACATCACTGAACTGCTACACCAATTTCGAATCACCTACCAAGCGATATGTTAAAATTGATCTCACCTATATGGACAATAAAGAGGGAAGATCCACATTAATAGTAACCCCTTCTTTTAATCTCCACCTACACAAAACCCGCTCTTCCTTCAGGACCTACATTACATTCTCCCTCCTCTGGGATCCTTTTTAACCACTCCAAACTGAATTGACACTTTTCCTTATATGAATGTCTGGAGGTTTGTTGTGTGGCCACTTAATCCCATGTTTATATGACCTATTGCATCTGCAGTGGGATTGTATAATCCCAAGGGGACAAGGTTTGCAACCTAACTCACCTTTCTGTTTTATTTATTAGAGTTTTTATCCTGTGAAATCTATCCATTAGGACCTCAATAAACATATCGTTAATAGCAAACAACTGCTGAGCTCTTATTTTGTGCCAGGTCATCTTGCTAAGCGCTTTGTAATAGCTAATCCTCATGCCTGAAACAGTTAACCCTCATAACTGTATCGCAGAAAGTATGCTATTTTTCCAGTGCTTTCCTAGGCTAGGTTGGGTGTTCATTAAGTATTATCACAGCTTTCTGTATTTTCCCTTGATAGCACTCATTATTTCAATTAAAAAACAGAGAAGCTAAGCATACATTGGTTTCTCATTGTCCCTTTCTCTCCAAGTAAAGTCCATGAGGATAATTTCTACCATATATTTCCAGGCCATGAAACAGGACTTGTGTGTAGTAGTCTCAAATATTTGGTGAAATAATAAAGAAATATTCCATTTTTGTTTAAGAATAAAAGACAGAGACTTCAAACATGACACATCTGGCTCATGTTTGTACACCTGGGGCCAGAGGTCACACTGATGCCAGGATGTCTCTCTCCAGGGGCTCGTCCCATAATACTTGTACTATGTTTGTTTGTTTTCTGTTTGTTTTCCCCCACTTATTTTAGTTGTTTCAAACTCCATCTGAAGCTCTGAGTTTAACATTTCATTTGTTCTGCAGAAAATTAAGGAAACACATTCTTAACAGCCAATGCAAAGATTTCAGACTTCGGAAGTGAGCAGGTAAGAATGATGAAGGTAACGATGACATCACCATGATTTACAGAGCGCTCCATTTTTGCTAGGGATATTACCTTCAATCCTTAAATTATCAGGGCAAGTTAGGTTTTATTTTCTACACATAGAGGAAATTGACAGTCAAAGAGGCCAGGAAATATAACTAACATCACATAGCTAACAAGCCATGGGGATATATTATCAACCAGATCTACCTGAGAGTAAATCAAGGGCCTTTCCACTTTTCCATACTACACCTGTCATTTATCAAACACTTACTGTGCCAGGAACTCTTTCAGACACTTCTTCAATCATCAAAATAATCTAAGGAAATTCTTATCAGAGTAAGAAATGTAACAGTGGTAACATGTGAATGAATTTAAAAGCCAAACACGTCAAAAGTTGGTTTAGTGTCTGGCAAAGTTTTCTAAAGGCATGCCAACTTTTCAAGGGCATTTAAAACCTATGTATTCCAGAGAAATGTTTAGGTTTATATTTAATCCATACATTGAGACTAGCAGGTGGTAATGGACTTAAACATGAAGCAGACTGAGGTAACCACATGGCCAAATTATATGTTGCAGGCATGGGTAAACTATGCAGTCATCTTCAAAGGGTCAGACAATGACAGGCGGTATGGAAACCCCACGTTTAAAGAAGCTGGACCATTTCTAACGACATTAGACCCTTTAAAGTAAAACATAAAATTCTGTGAAAGCTGATAGCTGATGTGGGAGAAATAGAATCTTCACATCTGGTGCCATAGAAACAATAGAGTTGAAATAGAAAAATCAAAGAAAAGGTAGCTGCTCTCTATTTTTTTGAAATTTTTATTTATTTATTTATTTTGGAGAGAGAGATAGAAATGTGAGAAAGAAACATCGATCGGCTGCCTCCTGCATGCCTCCTACTGGGAATCCAGCCCGAAACCCAGGCATGTGCCCTGACCAGGAGTTGAACTGGGACCTCTCAGTCCATGGGATGGAGCTCAATCCACTGAACCACACTGCCGGACTAGCTGCTTTCTTTTAAGCTACAACATCCAACCCAGCATCCTGGCCATAGCCATGTTATTACTTTCCCGCCCCATCCCAACAAACATCTGCCATGGTTCTGGAAACAGTGTAATATGTCACCGCAGTGACCACGTGCATACCTGTTTTCCAGAGGGATGAGCTGTAGACTCCAATTTGGTGTTGGATGGAATGATGGGCAGCTGCCATAATGCTAACACAAACATTTCCTCTCTCGTCTCCACCTGCTCCGCCAGTGATGGCCTCGTGGCCTCTGCCAGCTATGCTTCTTTCCCTAGATGCTCCATAAGGAAACCAAGGAAGGAGACTCAGAAAATCAGCAGATGCTGAAAGAAGCTGAAAAAGTCTCCCCTCCCAGAGGAAATGATGGCTGCAGTCCTAGGAAGCAGGGAGAAGAAGAAAGGAGCAAAATTATTTTTTCCCAACAGAATGTTTGCTTTTCTTGCTTACTTTTGTTTCATACTTTAACATTTTATTCTTGTTAAAGAATGTTTTGAATTAGTAATGTGATTGAAAGGTCTCATGAAAACGTGTTGAAAAGGAATGAGCTTATTTAGCCTGAAAACAAAAACAAAAACAAAAAAACTCACCTTGCCTTTATAAATAACAGTTTTGATGTAAGCCAGTCCTTTAATCTGTTTAATTCTCAGAGTCTCCCCACCCCCTAGAATAAAAGGCAATATTTATTAGATAATCTCTCAAGTCCTTCCTGATAAATAACTCCTCATCAACTTCAGCATTTTTAAGCAACCCACATAAAAGTATACATCCTAAATACCATACCCCATTTATATTTAACATACAAAGTTATTTTGCCCATCGTTCTAAATGCCATGGTTCTGGGAACAGTGTAGGAAGTCACTGTGTGAGATGAAGAGCCATGGAGGCAATTCTACTTTCAGTCATTCTGAGGGAGCGTGCCGTGTGTCAGCAGAGCTTCAAGGTCATTGTCCAGAAACAGGGCACAGATTCGTTGTTTCACGGATGCTATATATTTTTAATAATGGCATCCCTATTTAGATCATTGACTAACTGCCAGGTGGCATACTAAACTGGGAATTCTGATAGAGATTCCAAACATGAAGGTAGTTCTTAATCATTCAAAGGTAAACAACTCAAGAAATATCACAGAATAATCCTAGAAGTGAAGAAAAAGAGACATGCTGATGTTTCTTTCTGCCCTTTCCTCCCGCATGCCCGATGTCATACCCCTGGCATGACAAACACGATGCGTGTTATTTATTGGAGCCCAGGATTACATACACGCATACAGAGACACACACACACTTACAAGAGTTATTAAGAGGAAATAAAAGATGCCTCCTATAACAAGTTCCCTTGTTATAGGAATTTATAGCATCTTGCTTTTCTCCTCCATATCACCGTTATAAAATTGCAAATGCATAATTCATTTTGGAACTATTTGCTTAGCGTCTAACCTCCTGTCCTGTTCACACTGATATGGACAACATCGACCACCATGCTTTGTATTTCACAAACGTTCAAAATATCGATTGAATAATTAAATAAAGGAGTGACTGAATGAATACCATTTTTTTATTCATGAACCTCATTGATCATATGTACATAGTGTCTTTTTGTCAACTATTCGCGAAACATGATCAAGCACACTGAAGAAAGATATTGGTGTTTAGCAGCTTAATAAAATAATCAGTTTCACTCTAGAAGACAAAAATTGACTTTAGGGTGCAAGGCTTGTGATTCCTACCTTACGTTGCATTGAATCCAATCACTATTTTCATTTTTTCTCTCACACACACACACACACACACACACACACACATTTACTCTACACAATTGGATCTTTGTAGTGGGAACATGGCATCTCCAGTGAGTCCTGTTTAGTCCCCACATTCCACTTTTTGGGAGAAATAGGAATCCCTTTCTGAAAGAATAGTTGGTAGCCTTGCAAAGTGGTTTAAAGCTGGAGAATTTCAAGTCTGACCGGTGCTGTCCTAAAGAGCACCATGAGGCAAACTGTATCTTTTTTTCTAAGAAACCTGTATTTAAATCTGAATGACTAGATAAACAGCCATTAAGTAACCTAATTTGGGGGTAAAGATCAATGGCCCTGAAAATGACAAAATATTAAAAGATGGAGAACACACTTTAAGTATGCCTTCGGCAGAAATGGGGAACTCTGAATTATTCTCCTTCCCCAGGACTGAATTTGCTGTGTCCCTGGGCACTTCATCTTCTCTTTGTTTTTTAGATGAAAGCTTAGAATATTCGAGCCTTTCAAGGGTCACATTTTGTTTGATTGACCTTCCCTTGCAGTTATAGAAATACTTCCATGCGCTGTAGTTTTCTCTCTAGCTGACTTAATGCTGTTGAGAGAAAAGCTCCACTGCTTTATGTAAGGGATAATATAAAGAACACAGTGCTCAGTATACGAATGTCACACAAAAGCCAACCGAAGAAATTCATCTAAAAAAAAAGCAACAGTCACACACTCAGAAATATTTTTTTGTGTTTTTGTGTATGTTCTTAAGTACTATGTAGAAAGTGTAGGGAGAGGTTTCTCAGAATTTAAGACATTACTTTTCTTTAAGGTTTAAAATATGTTCTCATTTTTAAAACGGGGTTAAATAATATGTACCTCATGCTGTTGTTGTGAAGAGTAATTAAGTCTGTGTATAAGAGCTTATCACAGAATCTAGACTATGGCAGGTGCTCAATACATGGCATTGAAATTTTCATTTAAGCCCTGCCAGTGTGGCTCAGTGGTTGAGCATCAACCCATGCACCAAGAGGTCACCGGTTAGATTCCCAGTCAGGGCACATGCCCAGGTTGTGAGCCAAATCCTCAGTGGGGAGCATGCAGGAGGCAGCCAATCGATGTTCTCTCTCATTGATGTATCTATCTCTCTCTCCCTGTCCCTTCCTCTCTCTAAAATTAATAAAGAAAAAATTTTTAAAATAATAATAGATTTACATTTAAATATATTGCATTTATACCAAGCATACAAGGTGGAAAGATGATAAAAATGGAGGCTTCGGACAGGTTCCGTAGGAATTTGGAAGCCAGTTTATGAATAAACTAGTAAATCAAGGCAGAATCATATAATACAGTTAATAGTTAATGTTGGTTCAATACCTTTATGTGCTGGCTCTTGGTTGTAAACTTTATGGTAAAATGAAACCAATGTGGTGTTGAAACACAACACTGAAATATCTTAATAATGAAACTATTTCCCTAGAAATCTTTAATATGATACTTCTTTAAAAGCATAGAAATTATAATTTAATATTTTTCAATGACAAGAATAATAAAAACCTCAAATAATAGGAAGTAAGAAATATCAGTAGCTAGAACTGTGAGAGATACACCAAAGAGAAGTCAAAAAATGTTTTTTCTTTTTTAAAAACATATTTTTTGTTTTTTTCCTTTATTGATTTTAGAGAGAGAGGAAGGGAGAAGGAGAGAGAGATAGAAACATGGATGAGAGAGAACATCGATTGGCTGCCTCCTGCATGCCCCCCACTGGGGATCTGACCCACAACCCGGGCATGCGCCCTGACCGGGAATCGAACTAGCGACCTCTTGGTGCATGGGTCGATGCTCAACCACTGAGCCACATCAGCTGGGCCAAAATATGTTTTAAGTGGAAACACCAAATAATAAAAACAGACCAATTTAAGATGTATATTTTTAAAATCTCAATGAACCCGGCCAGTGTGGCTCAGTGGATTGAGCGCTGTCCCATGGACTGAGAATGGAAACTCCAGAAATAAATCCGTGCTGATAGAGCTGGTTAATTTTCAACAAAGGTTCACAATAAATTCAATGAAGAAAGGATAGTCTCTACTCTGTTACTTTTAGTACCACTGTCAGTATTAATTGACTAAGATGTATTGATTATTGATTTACACTATGATAAACCATTTACATGAATTATTTCAGTTACTCTTAATAATTCTTTTGCCAACACCATGCTGTCTAGAGAATTGTGGCTTTATGGTACACTTTGATAGCAAGTAGATTGAAAGCTCCATTTTTGTCCTTTCAGAGTTGTTCTGGCCACTTGCCTAGAGATAAAGGGTTTTTTGTGTGTTTTTTTTCTTTCCCCCAGCCGAAGTGGCTTTTCTCCTGTGCCCCAGGGATGATAGGGCTTGCTCTTGGTTAGAGAACGTGAACCAGGTAGTGTTTTTGGCCTTATCTGTAGCAGCAGCTGCTCCCCTGCACCAGGCCTGCACCCTGAGGGGAACTTTCTCCACTCCTCCACTACAACCCCAACCTTTCACGTGACTACCTAGTGAAGGTCTGCGCAGCAGAGTCTGTAAACAGGTGCAAACTCTCCCTTGTCTGCAGCTCCTGAAGGTTTCAAACGCTTATAATTGCCCATTCTCAGCCTGTAGGATATAGTTAGAGAGAAGGAGAGAGGAAGAACAGAGAAACATCAATGTTAGAGAGAAACATGGATTGGTTGCTTCTCATATGTGTCCCAAATGGGATTGAACATGCAACTTAGGTATGTGCCCTGACCAAAGTCAAAACCACAACATGTTGGTGTATGGGAGGAAGCTCTAATCAACTGAGTCACCTGGCCAGGGTGTATTCTCAGCCTTTCAGATAGTTAAAAATGTTTAGCTGAATTCTTACTCACTTCTGTGGTGGCTTTGTCTTTTTCCAGGCTTTGCCCCAGGTGAAACTGTCTCTCACCGAATGCACCTGTCCTTTACCTGGGGATATCAGTTCTCAAAGAAATTAATAATTCTGTATATTATCCAACTTTTTGTGCTGTTAGGGTAAGAATGATGCTGTTTCCAGATTTCAACATCTTAAGCAGAAGCTGGCAGCTCCTGGTGATAGTCTTTCTTGTTTGGGCTATTGCCATTTATAATATATCCAGTTTTCTTATTTACTTGTCTTTTCAGCTTAGTCTTTTCTCTCCACATGGATTCCTGCATTAATGTCCAGTGGCCCCCACCTCACTGAGTTGGCCACATAATGCTATGAATCTTGAATGAGAGGTCATTTTCAGCAGTATATTCTTTATTCATTTCTTCTGATGTTCTGTTCTTTTTTTTTTTGTTCTGCTCAATTTTTTTATGACCCTTGTTTCACCTTGGATAAAGTGAAATTCCATTAGCTCGGCATTGCACCTTGCAGGATGTACAGCTTGACCCAGGACAAGCTTTCTCTTCAGTGTGTCACAGCCAAATCTCCTTGTACAATCTATCAGTGGAAGTAGGTGTTGTGCACAGCAGCCCATTCAGTTCTGAGTCTCTAACATGCGTCTGCTGTAATGAGATAGCATCTCCTCCTACTCCAAAGCTTGGCTCTCTGATAATCTGAACTACAAAAACATACACTCTTAGCACATAATTGTATGTTCTAAAATACAATTTCCATCACACACAATTACCAGAGCTCTTATTTACACACTACCCTCTTCCATCTTCGGGGAGAATTATTTTCACTCTAAATTGTCTTCTACTCAGTTACCTTATTTTTTTATAGTTCTTTTTTTTTTTTTTCTTTCTCTGTCTCTGGAAAAAAAGGTAAAAGACAGAAAATAGCTTTAGATAGGTCATAAGGATAAAAACATTATTTTGTTCCCCTCAGAGAGAAATTTCTTGAGATGCAATTTCTAACAAAGTTTTTGAATCTTCTTATTGCCATCTTTCAGGAGGAAGAGCCTGTATGTGACGTGAATTAAAATATACATTTTTTTTTTTCTCACAGTCAACTTGAATTACTTATTGGTAGGTAAAAATCCCTCCCCCGACCCCCCCTTTTTTTTTCTGGTGATTGGGAATCAGAAACTATTTTAAGCCATAAGTCTAGCGTGTCATAAAAAATAACAGTTAAGTCCGGCCGGTGTGGCTCAGTAGTTGAGCATCGACCCATGCACCAAGAGGTTGCCAGTTCTATTCCCAGTCAGGGCACATGCCCAGGTTGTGGGCCAAATCACCAGTGAGGGACATGCAGGAGGCAGCCAATCGATGTTCTCTCTCATCAATGTTTCTGTCTCTTTCCCTCTCCCTTTCTTTCTTTATAAAATCAATATAGAAAAAAATTAAAAAAACAACAACAGTTAAAGTTGTCAGCTGTGTTGAAATAGGATTATTATAGACTCCCCAACATCTAGTGTAAGCTTTCTAGTGAGAGTAGAAAGAGGAGATGCTCTAGGAAAATTTATAACCTTCATTAATGCAATTGTAAATGGAATTGTTATCTTGATTTCTCTTTCTGGCTGTTTTTAGTGTAAAGAAATGCAACTGATTTTTGTATATTAATTTTGTATTCTTCAACTTTACTGAATTTTTTTTTTTTTTTTTAGTTCTAACAGTTTTTTGGTGAAGTCTTTAGGGTTTTCTGTCTATAATATCATGTCTTCTGCAAATAGACAGTTTTACTCCTTCCTTTCTAATTTGGATACCTTTTTTTTTTCTTTTCCTTGCCTAATTGCTGGGTCCAGGACTTCCAATACTATGTTGAATAAAAGTGGTGAGAATGGCATCCTTTTTTTTTTCCTGATCTTAGAGGGAAATTTTTCATCTCCTCACGATTAAGTATGATGTTAGCTGTGGGTTTGTCATAGGTGGCTTATGTTGAAGTAGGTTTCCACTACACCCACTTTATCATTAGTTTTCATCATGAATGCATGTTGAATTTTATCAGATGATTTTTTTTTGCATCTACTGACATGATTATATGATTTTAACTTTCATTTTATTAGTGTGGTAAAACACGTTGATTGATTTGCAGATGTTGAACAATCTTTGCATCTCAGGATTAAATCCCACTTGTTCAAGCTGCATAATATTTTTAATTATTAATGTATATTCCTTGTGTACTTACTTGGATTATTCAAAACCATCAACATTTCTCTTATTTGTAAAAGACAGACCCAGTATTTTGAACCCAATAGACATAAATCCTCCTTGTCCCCCTTTGTCTCCAAGCCAGTGGTTCTCAGCTGGGAATGATTTTAATCCTCCAGTGGTTATTTGGCCACATCTGGAGACATTTTTATTTGTCACAACTGGGGAGTGCTTTGGCATCTACTGGCTAGAGGTAACAGATGCTGCCAAACTCCCATGGCAAAAAATTATCTGGTCTAAAAGATCAATAATAATGAGTTTGAGAAACTCTAAGTCCATATTAAAATACCAGCTCCTCTAAGGAGTATAAGAGTATGAGAACAAATAGAACAAAAAAAAAAAAAAAAGAGGAGGCCTTTTTTCCTTCTAAGCCCCAGAGCAAGAATAGGTCTAAACTTACTCTACTAGGTCACCCTCACCTGTCTTCAAGCACAGCTTCATGGGACAAAGACTCTAAAGAGAATATCTTAACAGAGAATATTAAACAACAAAATAAAGGAACAAAGTTTACCTCTATGAAGACTCAGAAATTCCTTTCTTCTTTCCTAAAATTATGGAACAATCTACTCCTCTAACTAAGACCTAAAGATGTAGTAGAGGGAAACGTATCTCTCCCAACAGGCCAAGGATTGCCTTTATTTATTTTCTTTTATTCCCTACTGAAAAGAACTTTGAGAACTGAAATATATTTTATTTTTGCACAAAAACGCTTGATTTGTGTTTTCCTATAGTATATGGTCAAAACCTCTTAGCACAGTATGAGAAATACTCCACAAACAAGCCATTCTTACTTCTTTAAACTCACTGACTGTTACCTATTTCTGCCTATTCCGTGGCTCATTCATACTAAACTTATGGCCTTTTCCTGGATATATTATATAACAATATAGCTTTCCTAAGGTTTCATTCACCTGGGATTGTTTTGGAGCCAGGAAATGCCAAATCATCACTCAAGGCTCAAATTCAAGGGCATCACATCTGCACAGCATTTTCAGCTCTTGTCAGTCAGACTGGCCTCTTCTCCTTCTGCTGTTCCACAGCACAATATAACTACCTTGATTTGGTATTGATACCATTTGGCTTTGTATTATTTTTAGTTGTTTAGTGTTAACTCCTATAGAATAAAGCCCCAACTGTTAATTTCTGTATGCCCACAGCATCTGGTAAAGCATGTACTCTACAATGCTGGTTCAACATTAAATGAATGTGGCAGAAATGAAAGGAGAGGGTAAAAACAACCAATGACTTCAATTAAGTTTTCCATCAGCTTAGAACTTTAGAAAAATAAATTGTCCTAATGAGAAAGGGGGAAGGCAGTAGCTCCTTGCCAATGTAATAATGTGCATTTCACAAGACATTTGTTTTAGTTGAACAAATTATCTGTGCTTAACAACTACTGGGAGTTAATGACTGCAACCACCACATGGGATAAAGACTGGAGATTCCCTCATGACAAATTGCTTATGGATTCCTTTTCCCCTTTAAAGAACAGGTGGTAGCAAAGGGATAATTAGCTTAGATATCAACCTAATTGCATATTTGGCAACTTTTGAGATAGCATAAAAATATATTACTAGCTTACCCAAATGAAGAAGTTCATGAATCAAGGATTTGGGTGGCAACATTTAATAAGATATTCCTATAACTTAGTTTTCATTTTATCATTACAAAAAATCAGGTGCAGAAAAATCTTCTAAAAGTGGTTTTAAGTAAAAATCCCATAATTTGGAATATATTGAAATAATACAGTTTCTTAATATTTACCTGATGAGGATTACTATCCACCAAATAAAAAATGTTGTTCTGTTTTTATCTTAAAATTAATTTTAAAAACTCAGAAGAATGTATTTTGGCTAATTATGCCAATTGTGAATAAACTGTTTGTTTTTTTTTTAGTATTTGCAGTATTTTTAAATACAAAGTATTATTAGATACATTTCCTTTCTGGCTGTGTTTATTTATAATAATTTTAGCTAATATATGAGAAATATATATATTAGCCTTGCCTGTTATTAGTACTACATGTGTTAAATAATTTAATCCTCTCAACAACTCCATAAGGCAGGAGTTAGCAAGCTGTTTATATAAAGGGCCAGACAATAAATATTTTAGGCTTTGCAAGCCATGTAATCTCTGTCTCAACCATTTAATTTGCCATTGTTTCAAATGCGGCAGTAGCATTATGTATAAATTAATGAGTATGGCTAAATTCCAGTAAAGCTTTATTTATAAAAATATACAGTGGACCAGGCTAACGAGCCATAGTTTGACAATCAGACTAAGGTAAAAGTCATTTTAAGTTTATATTTTAGAAATTCAGAATGTTTAAGTGAAACACTAGCAAGTGAACAGGAAAGGTAATTTAGCTTGCAAGTGGTAGAATACTGATTAAACCAAGTATTGTCTTTCTAGAACTGTGCACTCCAAAACTGACAAACCCTTAACCAAAATGACCAAGAAAAACAAAAAGAGAGAGAAGAACAATAACTAAAATCAGGAATGAAAGAGGGAATATTACTACTGACCTGATAGCCAAAACAATCTTGAAAAAGAGTTACAAATTTGGAGAATGCAAGTGTCCCCATTTCAAAACTTATCACAAAGCTATAGTAATCAAATATATCAAGTCAGCTAAATAGGGGTAAGAATAATCTTTTCAACAAATGATCCTGGGACAAATGTATATTCACACGAAGAAAATAAAGTTTGATTTTTAGCTCACATCATATAAAATATTTACTCAAGAGAATCCATCAATATAAAAGTAAGAACTGAAAGTATAAAAATCTTTAAAAAGAGTATATCTTTTAGACTGTGGATTAGTCAATGGTTTCTTAGATATGACAGGCAACTTACAAGGGACAAAAGAAAAAACAAACTGGCCTTCATCAAAATGAACTTTTGTGCTGAAAATGATATCATCAAGAAAGTGATAAGGCAAGCCAGTTACTACCACCACCTAACTGGGAGAACAAAGGGAGAAGATAGTGTCAACAGATAAGCAAACACACTTGGGTTCTCCATAGAGCTGGGACCAGAGCAAAGGGACAGCTGAAGGCAGGGAGGAGGACAAAGCCATTGCCCATGGCCTGACCAGAGAGCAAGAAGAGGAAACATACCCTGGCTTTCGTCTTTCTCTTGTTCTTCAGTGTCATGCCAGTTCTCTCCCATCAGCTGAACTCAGATAGAACCATCAGCTGAACCTGGGAAATACAGTTTGGAGAGCTGAGACCCCTCCAATGGAGTGTAGAACATGAAGTGTAAGTAAATGCATCCAAGAACAAATAAATACCTGGAATAAATACCTGGCACAATCCACCATGCTTTGGATTTAGGCATATATGCTACAATTTAATTGCCATGGTTTTACAGAAGATACAATATGATAATAGGAAATATTTACACCATAAAACTTCTTTTCCCAGATCTATGTGAACAGCGTAAATTGTATGGATACATGAGTGTGTGTGCGTGTGTGTGTGTGTGTGTGTGTGTTTTGTATTTTTACTTGCAAAGGAGTGTGGGGAGGTGGAGACAGAGGTGTTAGCTGCCTAGTTTCCTGAACAGAAATAATATCCCTCCACCCCATCTGTTAAATGACGATAATGGTACCCATTCACTACTGAGAGGGTTTAATGAAATAACATATGTAAAATTCCTAGTACGTGGTTACTTTCTCATTTCTGCCTTATGGTCCCATTAGAGTAGTCTTCCTAGAGGTGTTCTCTTTTTGGTAATTTGTGGTCTGAAGCCACAAACCAAAAATTGGGGTCATGTTAAGAAGCTCTAGGAAAAAAATCTACTATCTCATAATGATGCTCAGTATTCAGTGTGAGGGCTGGCACGGGATCTGGCAATGTCCAAGACTGCTGCCTTGGCAAACTGAAGTGGCTGCTGGGCTGTGGGATTTACATTACATGGATCTCTGCTCAATTATGATTTGCAATCTGGCTAATCTGTCATCCATTCACCACAAATCAAATACATGTGTGCAAAATTAGTCCAAAACAGGGAGGCCATGACTAATGACCAAAAGTGAAACTGGTGTTGGGGAGGGTAGGAGAGCTGTTCCAAGTGGCAGCAGAAACAGTACTAAGCCTTTATAGATGATCTCCACTCTGTCATTAAAATACTAAATTCCTCTATAGAAATTCATTAAGCAGGTTTGTAGTTTGCTACTAGCAGCCAAACAGCACTGTTACTATGCTGTAAAATTAGTCATGTAATTGAACCAAACAATTTTTGCAGGGGTCCTCATTATCCTCACCATGTTCACAGACCTCTTAATCCTTGGGTCTGAATCAGTGCCCTGCAGCATGGGTCCAGGGAGGCAATACCCAGCATTGTTGTTAAGTTCTTTTGGTGGAGGGAACATAAAACTCAAGGTCATGACCATTTGTGTTCATTAAAAATCCCACAGAATTTGGAGATGGGACTGAGACATTCACTCTCTCTGGTGTTCTGGAGAACTTCCAGCTGGATAATTACTTTCTGCCTGTAAAGATGACCCCCCTGCCGTTGCAGTTGGCTAGGGTCTTTATTTATTTTCCCCACTTTCACTCACTTCTGTTGTGAGATGGGTGATGATTTCAAGAGGTCAAATGCTACCTGTTCTTTCTGGGATGAGTTTTTGCAAACAGTCTCTGCTACCCCGAGGATCTTCATTGGACCCCAGAAGTTTGCGTTTTTTTTTTATGTTGTAAAATCACAACTTCTGCCTCTTTATTAGTAAATTTTCTAAAATTTGGGGGAGAACATATCTACTGTTTTCTTATTAGTAAATTTTCTAGATGAATTGGGGGACATTACTATTTTCTTGAAGTTATTCGCTTTTTTGGATTTTATTACATTACATGCCTATATATACATGTTCACTATCCTACCTTTTTCTTCTTAACTGTGTTGATACATGTGTAGGAATGTCAGGGTAGAAGGATACACAAATAATACATCACAGTGGTTCTTCATTTCTCTTCCGTTTGTTTTCTATTTCTGTAAGATATATTTGCCTGTCTTTATACATATAAACCTTCACCACAGCATATGTATCTCCTATCAATGTCTGGCTTTGATCTGAACATCATATAAACTTTATACCATACAATTATCTCTGAAGATCAGAAATCTAAAAAAGATAATATTGTTGCCCTATCTCCTCTCCTAGACAATTTTTTAATTAAGTGGATTTTTCTCCCCGGGCTTGTTTTACATACCTATTGGAACCAAAGAGAAAACCTATTGGAAATTAACCTGGGGGTTGACTGTTATTTATTGAAAAAGTAGACTGCCGGTTGATGTCAAAGTAGGAAAGGGTTTAATTCTCCTCTTTTTAAAGTATTTTCCTCCTTCATTGTGTCCCTTTCTTGAACTCTATTCTTAGAGAACAACATTATTCTAAGAAGTCTGGATTCATAGGTTGGTAAGCCTTAAGAAATAATTTCTCCCGATAACTAGAGAGCTTTCATGATAAAAACAAACAAAATACAAGGTGCCACAGATGTATTGACAGATCCAGAATATAGAGTAGATAGATGCTTTTTGAAAGGAAGTCTCTGTATATCTTAAATAAAAGTTAGGCTTAGTCACTTAAAAATTCAGTTTTATCTATGTCTGGTGTCAGCATTGAGATTAACCAGTCTAACACTAAAAGGCTATGAAGGGTTTCTTGCACCAATCTTTAATTGATATAGACAGAGAAATAAAATTGACACTGGTAGGCCAATGTCACAAAATAAAGAGCTGAGACTAGAATCTAAGCATCATTGTGACTCTTTCTACTATCCCAAAAATCTTTTTAGGACCCCAAAAGTGAAAATTTTATCTGGTATTATCAGATTCTTTACCTTTTTCTCAATGCATTTTCTAAGGTTCTTGAAAGACTATTTCTGCTATTCTTTCTACAGTAATGTATCTTTTTGGACTTTATTACTTTTTTGTTTGTTTGTTTCTAACCAAGACTCTTCTATATACACATGACCAAGCAATAGATGAGACTCATCATTTCCTGTGGCATAAAATAACATTCTATATTGAATCTTTTCTACTCAGAAAACCTGGAATCTGTGTTACAGAAGGAAAACATTGAGGTACAAAAATTGTCAGACGTGTCATTTACACAATGGTCTGTGTCATCCAATTTCTCAGTATAGGCATGTAAAATTGGGTGCTATATTAAAGGAAGAAGCATGGCTTGTGAAGGTTATTTGGAAGAGTAGGCTGAGGTGGTGAATACAGCTCGTGACCCGGTGCTCTGCATGAGAAGGTGCACACAGTAAAAGGGAAATTAAGTTAATTCCATGGGAGTTGCCAGTCTGGATTAGATTACTGATCCATAAATGTTGGATATCTTCCCATAGCAACAGAGACTTATTTTAAGAGTTTATCAAGAAGTTAGAATTTTTTCATCAGATTCCAAACCAAATGAACAATGCAAACGAAAGTGGATTACAAAAGACTTGAGAGGAGATAACTGAGAAATGAAACAATAAAAGTTTAGTTTTTTGAATAATCAATTATTCCACCTTTTTTGAATATGTGCATTACATATAATATACATTAATAATCATGTAATTTTATTAAATTGTGTTTCACTGGCTGTAAGAGAAAGTTTTGAAGCTCTTGTGGCCACAATAAACACATATGCCTTTTAAGAAAAGTGACTTCAAAAATATTTTTGCACATATTTTGCAGTGGTATGTAAGTTGATAATTCAATGTCAATATGAGAATATACTTTAAATATAAATATAAGAATATATACCTTAAATATAAATATAAGAACACATCTTTAATATAAATATATGAAAATCCAAATTAGTAGTACAGAAAAAGATATATCATTCAAGCAGTAAGTAAAATAAAACTGGTAAAGCTATACCAATACCAGACAAAGTAGACTTTAAGTCCAGAAGATTTACAAGAAACAAAGAAATATATTTCATGATAATAAAAGGGTAAGCCCACAAGAAAAATATCACAATGTGCAATCCATATTCCTAATATCAGAACTTCAAAGTACATGAAGCAAAATGAACAGAACTAAAAGAAGAAACAGAAAATCCATGACACATAAGACATTGAATTATCAATGTACATGCTACTGGGAAATATGTGCAAAATAAGTTGTTGACCAAAATAGATCCAGAGTCATGGAAGTACAGAACAGAATAACAAACTTCAGAGGGATGAGAGTGGTGGGAGGGATGGGAAGAGATAAACCAAAGAACTTATGTGCATGTATGCACAACCAATTAACACAGACATTAGGTTGGGGAAAGCAGGAGGGGATGGGAGTGGGGAGGAGGGGCCAATGGGGAAAAAAGGGAGACATCTGTAATACTTTCAACAGTAACAAAATGAATTTTAGAAAACAAAACAAATAAAATATTATTTAAAATAACAAGAAAAGAAAATAAATCATTCTTTATAGCTGATGGTATATACAAATTAGGAATTAGAAAGCATATAGAACATCTAAACAAGATTAATGAAATTAACCTAATCATCATATAAAGAATACTAAACCCAAAATGACTGAATAAATATTTTCTTCAAGTGTACATGCAATATTTGCCAAAATGATAGTATGTTTAGAATTAAAGCAAGGTCCAAAAATTTTTAAAGCTTTAAAATGATTTCAAAACATTTTATTTTACCAGATAGGAATTATGTCAAAAATCAATTTAAATAAAGAAAAACTAATATACCCAACTGTTGGAAATAAAGCGATGCATTCTAAACTATATAATCAGTACAGAAGATATCATGCAGAAAGTTAGAAGTTAATTTGAATTAAAATGTAATAAAAATTAAATATGTGAAAACCAGTGGGATACAGTAAAAGATATGCTTAAAGAGAAATCTACAACATCAACTGCATAGGTTAAAAAAGAAAAACACCCTGAAACTTAATGATATAAAATTCCATCTTAAGGTGTTAACAGCAAAAGAAAACAAACAAACAAACAAACAAACAAAAAACCCCACAGAAAATAATAGATGTGAATCAAATAGAAAACAAACATACATTTAAAAAATCAACAACATAAAATGTGGATCCCTGGACAGCAATAATAAAAATGATATGCTTCTTTTAAGACTTATCAAAGAAAATTTAAAAAGGAATACATTCCTAATATCAGCAATGAAAAGTGGAATATCAAGTTAGAGAATAAAATAATAATAAATGTGTATTATAAGCAATTATTGTACCAGTAATTTAAAAATAAAGATGAATTGGAAAAAAATACAACTTAGCAAAACTGAATCTAATTGATAGAAAATGTAAATAATCTTATATCTATTGAAGTAAGTTGATCTTTAATTATAGATCCTTCCATAAAGGAAACTTTAGGTTTAAATAATTTCCTTAATGTTTTTCCAAAGACTTACTGAAGAAAAAAAAATTTTAAATGATGCAAAGAATAGAGAAAGAAGAAATACTTTCTAATTCATTTTATGAGGCCAGCATAAATTTGATATCAAATGATGAAAAGGTGATTAAAATGTAAGGAAAAAATTACTAGACAATCTGTATTATAAATATAGATGCAAAGATGCTGAACAAAATATTAAGAAATCACATTTTTTAATGTATACCATAGCCATTCCCTGACCCAGTTAGGTTTATTTAAAAAATGCTAACTTGGTCTAACATTGTAAAACCAGTGCAACTCACCGCATTAACAGAAAGAAGGAAAAGTTATCATTGAGCATGTCGATAATCTGTTCATGATAAAAGTAGAAATACAAAAAAAAAAATGTTATGCTGATGAAGAACATCTGTCAAAACCCCGAAACACACATGAAACTTAATAGTGACATTGAGAGCTCTGCTAGTATCATCACCTTTATTCACCCTTGTGCTTGACCTTCTAGCCAGTGCCATAAAGCAAACATAAATAAACAGTATATGACTTTGGGAGAAAAAATAGTCATCTAAATAATAGTCATCTAACTTATTATTTATAAAAAAGAAAATTCAAAAGAGTCTACAGATAAACACTAAAATTAATAAGTAAATTGAGCAACATCGTAATTTACAAATTTCATACCCAAATATCAGCTGTATTTCTATCTACCAGCATTTCTATCTAATTTATTTCATTTCTACCTAATGAAAGAAGTTAGATTTCTTCAGAGGAAATCTCTACTAGAATACTCCAAAATATTATTGAGAGAAATTAAACAGAAGAATATACAATGTTCTCAGATTAGAAGATTCATTAGTATAAAGATATCTCTCTGGCCCTGGACGTTTGGCTCAGCGGTTAGAGCGTCAGCCTGCGGGTCAGAGAGACCCAGGTCCGGTTCCCACTAAGGGCATGTACCTTGGTTGCAGTTTGTCCCCGGCCCTGGTTGGGGTTGTGTGGGTGGCAACCAGTCGATGTGTCTCTCTCACATAGATGTTTCTCTCTCTCTCTTCATCACTCTCTCCCTCCCTCTCTCCCTCCTGCTCTATCTGAAGATGAATGCAAAAATGTCCTCGGGTGAGGATAAAAAAAAAAAAAAAAGGTTATCTGTCTGTTTTTTTTAAAAAACTGCATATAGTTTCATTGCAATTCTAATAAAAATATTGGCAATCTTTTTGTTGGAATTTAATAAGTATAGACATTGAAAAGCAAAGGATCAAGCCCAAACTAGAAACAAATTTCTAGAGGACTTACATATTAGATATGAAATTGCAATCATTAAAATACTATAGATTGATGCAAAACCATACACATAGTCATCTAATAGATGGCAAAGGTGCTACTGCAGTGTGAAGAAAGACCTTTTCATTAAACTCCATTATTGAATGTTATCTGAGGCTGTCTCTTCTTTTCAAAATTAAAAACCTTCATATGTTGAATAACTTCGTTGAGGAGAAATGTTTGCTCATTAATTTTAGCAAGCATTTATTTAGTGTTTGTATGCCAGGACAAAATATGAAATATCTCCACAACATGGCTTTATTCTCTCAGTTCTTTTAGGACATAATCCATCAAAATAACAAGGTGTGTGTGTGTGTGTGTGTGTGTGTGTCTATAGCAAACATGTACTGACTCTTGTGGAGCTTTAGTTTTTTACTCTGACTTTTGATCATTGTGAGAGTGTGTGTACAGAAGCTAAAAGGACAAATCAGCTATGTCTATTCCACTAAAATAACTGAAACAAAAACAGAGTTTTCCCTACCTGTCCCATTCTCTCAAAAAAAGACCCTAGGGCAATTAACTAAATTACATTGGTTCACAACACAGTTTTAAAAAAAGATTCTATTTTATATTAATTGCATTAAAATAAAACATAAGGTGATGTAAAGATAATATTTTATGTAACTTTTTATTTTCTCCTTTACCAGATATGTAAATTCTAGGAGTCTATATCCTATAAAATTGTGTATACCTCCAAATGATGCATATAATAAGCACTCAGTAAATATCTTACTTAAATTGGTGATATATGGTTGTAAATTATTTGAAAAAGTATGTATGACTATTTCCAGTAACTTATGTTTAAGCATTTTTCAAGATCACCAAAGTAACATTACGGTATTTTATGTTTTCTCTGCATAAAACATACTTGAAATATTATTTGTAAAACTTATATTGTACATTTACAGTAATAGAAATAATTTTCTATTTCTTATTAAATGTAGGCATTTCTTTGCTCATACCCACTTTCTAAAATTTTTCACAGTTTGAAACTAGAATGCACTGAATCTTAATTTCAAATTCATTGTATTCCCTATCCCAAAGTTTATGTTTCTCTTTATTAAACTGTTTGAAATCTTGCAAGCATCAGCTGACTAAATGCTGAAGAGAATAGGAAGACAATTGAATTATGGGCCGTTGATGAAATGCACTTTAATTTATATCCATAATGTGATTTGAGTATTATCCAATTTTAAAAGGCCCATTTTTAGGAAGTTAGAAATTAAAATGCCTGGGAGAATAGTAGTATTTAGGTCAAATTCAGGTTCCACACTTAATGATTTAATTTACTTGTTCTTTACCTTGTTAGATTATAGGTACAAGAAAGTGTGTTCTAATATAATTATATTAGTGTAGTGGTGGGTGAGGGAAAAAGAATTGTCCCCTAAGAATGTCTACATTTGAATCCCAGGAACCCATGAAGATGTGATGTTGCATGGCAAGAGAGAATTAAGGCTGCAGATAAAATTATGCTTTCTAATCAGGTGACTTGAAATTGGGAGCTTTTTCTCAATTATCTGGTTGGGTCCAATATAATTACAAGAACCATAAAAGATGGAAAAGGGAGGGAAAAGCATCATTTCAGACTGATAAAATTTGAAAAGGTCTTGATTGGATGTTGCTGGCTATATTTAGAAAAAGAAGTTGAATTTGGATTATGTTCTGCTTAACTTACTCTTGATAGTCCCGTTATTAAAGGTTTCACCAGTATGTTCACATATACACACATCACAGGGGAGTGGAGGAAAAATTTCTAGACAAGAAACAGCTATGGACTTAATTGTGCCCCACCTCCCACCCCCACTGCAATTCTTATGTTGAAACTCTAACCCCCAATGTGACTGCATTTGGAGAAAGGGAGTAATTAAGATTGAATCAAGTCACAAGGGTGGGGCCTTGATAGAATTAGTGCCCTGTTAAAAGAGCCACCAGAGAGCTCACTCTCTGTGATGTAAGGGCTATCTGCAAGTCAGGAAGACAGCACTCTTTAGAAACCAACTATGCTGGGATGTTGATGTTATTGTTCATGTTTTAGATCTTCTCCTTCAGGAAGACTCTTCAACATTTCATATAGTACTGGTTTGGTGGTGATGAACTCCTTTAGCTTTTTCTTGTCTGGGAAACTCTTTATATGTCCATTGATTCTAAATGATAGCTTTGAAGGACAGTGTAATCTTGGTAGTAGATCCTTGCTTTTCATCACTTTGAATATTTCTTGCCTCTCCCTTCTGGCCTGCAAGGTTTCTTTTGAGAAATCAGCTGACAGTCTTATGGGAACTCCCTTGCAGGTAACTAACTGCTTTTCTCTTGCTGCTTTTAAGAATCTTTCTTTGTCTTGAACCTTTCCCATTTTAACTGTGCTGTGTCTTAATTGTGCTGTGCTATGGGCCTCTTCGAGTTCATCTTGTTTGGGACTCTCTGTGCTTCCTGGACTCGTATGTTTGTTTCCTTCACCAAGTTAGGGAATTTTTCTGTCATTATTTTTTTAAATAGATTTTCAATTTCTTACTCTCTCTCTTCTCCTTCTGGCACCCCCATGATGGGAATCTTGGTATGCTTGAAGTTGCCCAGAGGTTCCTTACACTATCCTCCTCGTTTGGGATTTTTTTTTTCTTTTTGCTGTTCTGATTGGGGTTTTTCTGGGTTTTTGTTTGTTTGTTTGTTTGTTTTTGCTTCCTTATATTGCAAATCAATGGTTTGCTTCTTGGCTTCACCTACTCTACGATTGAGTCCCTATAAATTATTCTTTATTTCAATTAGTACATCCTTCATTTTTGACTGGTCATTTTTTATGTAGTTGATGTTCTCATTAACTTCCTTGAAGTTCTTACTAAGTTCCTTGAGCATCCTTATAACCAGTGTTTTGAACTCTGCATCTGACTGATTGCTTATCTCCACTTCATTTAGTTCTTTTCCTGGAGTTTTGTTCTGTTCTTTAATTTGGAACATGTTTCTTTGTCTCCTCATTTTAGCTGCTTCCCTGGGCTTATTGCTCTCTGTGGTGGGCCCTGCACAGATAATCCTCCAAGGGAGTCAGAGGTCAATGGTCAGTGGGCAAAGCCAGTCCTTGTACCTGATCAGCCTGAGTAAATCCCTCCCATTGATATGCCAACAGCAATCAAGGGTCAATTATAACAGAAGGGTGTACAGTCCACACTAGGGGTGCACCTCAAGGGCCCAACTGGAGTAACAGGGAGGCTCTATTACTGGACACTACAGGACACCTACTACAATCGGCAACCCTACCCAGCCTGGGAGACATAGCAACTCTGCCTAAAACATAATTATCCCTTTTAAAAATTTTATTAAATAATAAAAGACAGGCTCCATCTGACCTTTGCTGAAGATTATTCAGCCACACATATAAATCAAATTAGGCATTTGGTTCCTTAGGTCTGCAGCCCATTCCTGTGTGTGATGAGTGTTAGAATACAATTACCATCTAAGGAGTTGCTGCTGTGCAATGACAGGGTAGGTTTTTTTGGGGGGGATGGGGTGGGGTGAAATAATAACATACAAACGACAGGTTGGTTGTCCCATCCCTTTTCCACCTTAAAGTGCTCAACACCTTCATATTCAGATATACTGATTTACAGCAAAAAAAAAAAAATTCTGGAGAAACACCTGGCTTGACCTTATCCAATCAGGGCCACTGCCTTTTATTTGTAGTTACCTCAGCAAGTTACAGAAAATGGCAGTTAAGACAATGACTACATTGACTACCCAACTGTCATATAATTGTTCAGAATCAATTACCAGGATCCCTACCTCCTGGTATTTCTGGAGAGATGCTGGTCAGGTAACAACTGCAACTGCAACATCTCCTCTCTCTCTCCATTGCATTTCAATTTTAGCTGCTTCCAAAACTGCCTTTCTTCCTCAGTAGTGTCAGCATCACTGTTTTGCTTTCCAATTGCAATGAAACCAGGAAGAAATGATGAATCAGTGTTGGCAAGAATGTAGTGTAGGGGATTTAAAAAATCACAGAAGGAGAGACATCTTCTTACTCAGACAGCGTCAGACGAAGAGACTTCAAAGAGATATCTCTCAGTGCATGTTCCATGTTTACTTGGACATCTAATGTTTGGCAATCTGTAGACCAGAGTTGACTTTATCATACATATTCTTACAAATAAACTCTAATGAGGTTTTAGTTTGCTTTGCCTTTTATTTTTCAGAGAGTAAAATAAATTTTATTCTATTCAACATATGGTGATACTTAATTGTTTTTTAAAATTCTCTTTATACTTCAAGCTTCAAGATTTTATTGAGACTTTGGTAATTCTTTATATGTTTATGAGTATATCAAACTCCATAACTCACTTCTCTAAAGATACTTGTTTGCTAACACTATCTATAAACACAAGAAATAAAATGATCATTGAATAATAAAAATAGTTTAAGGACAACACACTGAAAGTTATGCTTACTTTATGTCATAAAAATGTCCTGTAGATGGTCTCCCAGAGACTATTTAATTCTATTTCACATGTAGCCTTCATAAGTTTCATTATCTGGTAGAAAAACTCACAGATACTATAACCAATAAATTAGAAATAAAAGATTTCTGGAGGAAAAACATTGATAGTAGGAAGAATAAATAACTGAAAATCTAAAAAAAAGGATAGAGGTAAAAATTTATGAAAATTATACACAGGATATAAAAAATAAGAACTTCCTGAGTTGTTTAATATATAAAGCATACTTACCAGGTAGTTAGATTGATCACTTATACAAACATATTTATTCATAAGAAGAAAAATAATTATGAACACTGTTAGGAATAGATATAATAATTGCTAACACATATTGTGCTCACTGTGTCAGACACATCTTAAGCTTTTATCCTATAATAATTTATTTCATTATCAATGTAGGAGGTGGAGAGTATTGTTAGATTCGTTATACAGATAGGAAACAAAAACATTCAAAGGTTAAGCAAGTTGTCAGTCCACACACCAGTGATGACAAGCTCAGTTTGAACTGGCTCTGGAACCCATACTCAGAGACACTGCGCTATATTTGCTTCTGAAAATCCAATTGACTTTCAAAATAAATGTGCTTTTGGCTGTAAAAATATTTTCAAAATAGGTGCTTGAGTCAGACTGCTATTTGTCTTCTAAAAGCGGTTCCCTCCTCATATAACTTCACTAGCTAGGCACATGCTACCCCTCTTAAGACTACATTTTCTCGTTTCCTTTGTAGCTAGATGTCTTCCCAATAGAATGTGAGCTGAAATGATATATGTAATTCCCATCTCACAAGGTTAAAAGATATCTTGTATCCTATGTACTCTCTTGGCCTTTCCTATGGGCTGTCAAGTGTTGGTATTGGCAACGAGTTTCACCTATGTAGCCAAGAGAAACAAGATAGAAGTTATTTGGGTACCTGAAGGATTTCATGGGACAGAATTACTTTGCAGTTGTGGTATAATAAAGAGTGTATTTGGTCTTTGTCTTTGGTTCCTGGCACAAAGATCCTAACACACTTGGAATTTTCTTAGCAATAAGAGTGAGAGGGGTGTCTTTTGTTCTAATAAGGTGACTCTTGGCAGGCCCTTAGATAGCTGTGAGATGGGGACTTATTGCCAGAAAGACCAAGTCTTGATTAAAAGCGTAGAACTTCAGTCCTATTCCTTACCCTCCAGGGCGAGGAGAGGGGCTAGAAATTGAGTTAATAATCAATGGTCACTAATTTAATTAACCACATCAAGGCAATAAAATCAGTGTTTGGAAATCCCCCAGGTTTGTGGACACATCCATGTGCTGGGCGGGTAACACACCCCACGTCCACAGAGCAGAGGCTCCTGCACTTAAGATGCTTGGGAACCTCTCCCTGTGCACCTCTTCACCTGGCTGTTCATTTATGTCCTTTACTATAAACTGCAATAATAAATAGAATATTTTCCTGAGCTCTGTGAAACATCCTAGCAAATTATCGAACCTGGGGAAGAGGTCATGAGAACACCCGACTTTGTAAGCAAGTCAAACAGAAGTGTGGGTAACCTGAGGACCTGATGCTCACAACTAGTATCTGAAGTGACGGCTACTTTGTGAGACTGAGCCCTTACCCTGTGAAGTTAGTGTCAGAATTGAATCGAATGGTAAGACACCTGGTTGGTGTTAGGTAATTGGAGAATTGGCTGGTGTGGGGGGAAAATAACTAACAGTAGCCTAGGCCAGTCATCTCTAAAGTGTTATGTAAGAGAGCAATACACTTTAATTTTACTTAATCTATATTTTCGGTGTCTTTGTTACAGAATCTCAATCTGTTACCTATCTAATACAGAAGGATGTATTGTGCAGTGATGGCTCCATTGAAATAACGATGTGGTCTATCTTGGATAGAACTATTTTCATGGAAAGTGTCATGATGCAATGTAAATTATTTGGAAAAGCAGGCCAGAGATTAGTTCTAGACTTTAATCTAGGACTTCATTCTGGACTTATTATATTCTCTCATTTGTAATATTTATTGAGCATCCACCGTGTGTCTTACTACGTATTGAGGATATAAATTAATGTTTCCTTTCTCTAAAGAGAAGGACAATAAAAGCAACAGGTATAATGTAAAAGTAGAGTAATGAAAGTATCATAATAGAGAAAAGGATTCTAAGCGATGCTAAAGGAGAGGGAGCCTAAAATTGCAAGAAAGGGAAAAAAGAGAGAGCACAGTGACTTCCCAAGGGAGCTGATGCTTGAGTTAAGTGTTTAAGAATGAATAAAAGTTCGCTGTGCAGAAAAGTGAGGGGAAAGATATTCTGGGCATAAGGAACATCGTTTACAAAAGCATGGGACATAAATTAGCATGAGAAAATAACTAACCAGAAGTCTTTCCTGATTGTTGGAACATAAAATAGAAAAGGACTGGAAAGATGATATGGGAGAAGTACTGAAGAGTCTTCACTTTGTACTGAAAACATTGTGAGGTCATTGGCATTTTTAAATGGGCACATGGTAATATCCATTTATTATATTTAACATGTAATAAATACATTATATCATGTAATATATACATTATATTCTGTTCTGTGCTAGATGTAGGGGACATAGAAAACTGAAATATTGTGTCAGCTTTCAAGAAATTTACAATTTATTGGGAAACCACATAAATAACAGCAGCATCTTGTGGTCAATGCCACTAGGCAGGCAGATTCAGTGTGCGTGTATTATGGATAAGAACAGAATGTGAGAAATTATGAAGATGAGAAAGAGGACAGTTCATTTGAGCAACTGCAGGTAGTTTAATAATCACAGGGTGGGAGGATAGCATGGATAGCAGTCAATGAGACGGGAGAATAGTTAGGTCAGATAGGTCTGTGTGCCACACTGAAGAGAATGGATTTTATTCGGAAATCAATCACAGACTGTGAAAAGAGACATCTAGGAGGTAGAGGCAATAGGAGTGATGAGGAGGGACAGGAAGGAGTATGAACATTCTTCAGTGTCTCATTGAATAACTGGGATGATAGGCTCTTTACCTGAGACAGGAATAAAAGGGACAGAGTTAATTCAAGAGCAGGAGAAGAGTAAGCCGTTGAATAGATGTCCATTCAAGGGCTGTCCTGTCCACAGCCCTTGATGAGAAAGGCAGCCTATTTTATTACCCAATATTCTGCTCATAGCTGAGGTAACTGGATTAAGGTCTGACTGAAGAGTAGCCAATTCATAGTCAAGGCCAGCTAGCAGTGATGTGTTTTAGGAAGGAACAGTCCTTAGCAGTGTGAGCTGACTTTATACAGTCCCAATGCAGAAATGGAAGACTGTGGTAGACCATGGTGAGCTATGTGCAAATCAAAGTTATGAGTAAGCTGTTGTGTGGAAAGCAGCAGAGACGCGTGCCCTGGAGACCCCAGACCATCCCTCGAAAGGAGAGGAGAGAAGCGGTCACCCAAAGAGGTTGGCTGTTGATGGCTTTCCATATCCACACCTTACAACACACTCACTTGTCTTTGAGGTAGTGTCAGTAATTGCAAACAGCAAAAAATCAAATTGTGTGCCAACTAGCCCTCTCTGTCATTTCTGGAAGAGCCTTTAAACCTAAGGGGCATAGTTGAAATTCCTTTAGAAGCATTTTTATTTCCCTTCCAGCAAATTTTCCTTTAATTAATGAATAAGACCTTTTGATCTACTGCTATACAAGTAATGAGGGACCCATGTTTAGAATGATAGGGGTTAAGAGAAGGCTGGCTATTGCCCTGCCCAGTGCAGAATGAAAATTTGTGGACTTTGCTGGGGTGGTATCCCGACCCTCAGATGACCTCAAACACATTGCAACCTTAGTGCAGGGACACTCTTGGTTTCTGGATGAGTTGCCCATGGCTGGCCCACTTCAGAGAGACCGAGAGGTACGTGTGTCTCCTGTGCCTGCACTCAGAATCCCATGGGAGGAAGGACATTAGGCAACAGTCCTCACTGGGTGGCAATGGGGACAAGGTGGTCTGGCTGGGCTGGGGAACCAGGGAGTGGAGTGGGTGGTGGGAAACCTGTTCAGGGAAATGGAGAGATGATACAAGGCACATGCGTGCTTGCACCTTTGGACTTCATTTACAAAACATACATTCAAACATAAATTTATTAAGATTTTCAAGACAGAAACTTTAAAGCATTCAATCCCCTTAGGTTGGCACCCTGTATAACTGCACTGGTCACATGACCATAAAGCCAGGCCTGGGTTGATGGAATCTGGATAGAGAAGGAAGGACATTAGTGAGTAAAATGAATATTTGTTAAAACGTTCTGATTTCTTTTTCAACACAAGGAAATCTTATGTATTACTTATGTTTTGAAATAAATGCATTTAACGCATCATTTTCCCCAAAGATAATTTCTTTACTAGACATAATCCCAGAAAATTACTACTATTGCTAAAAACCAAACCAACCAAAATAAAACAAAAATAGTGACAGAAATATTATAAAAGTCACATTGTACAACAGCAGTATGTATAAGTTGCCATAGAAGGTAATTCTGAGAATTAATGCAGAAGGTAATTCTGAGAATTAACCACCTTGATGTTAATCACTGAATGTCTTAATCTCTCCACCTTCATGAATTTGTTCTTAACAAGTATGAGAACAGAGGACTGTCATTTATAAGCGTATGTAATTACGTCCAATAGGCCAAATTCCCATTCCAACACAAGAAAACTTGAAACCCATGAATGAAGACGCAGCCTGAAACTTTGGCCTGTGAACCCCAACCACCCCCAGGCCTTGAGAAATAGATTCCCAACGTGTGCTGCCTATTTCTTATCAAGCAGCTATTTTTCAGGAAGCAACAATAAATATGTTTTGTTCTGTGTTCTAAAGAAAATAGGGGAGTTCTCAGGTTTTAAGCCGTATGCTAATATTCTTAGTCATGTGGAAAACTCTTGGAAAGGGTGGGTGTTAGCCCAACCAATTGTTTTGGTTTTGGAAGTGTTCAGGAAAATGCACTTTTATTCATATTTTCCACTGAAGGAGCCACTCACTCACACAAAGTTCCTGCGTACCAGAATGAGGGGAGGTAAGGAGAGGAGGGAGCTCAAGAGCGAGAAGGTGAGGGCGACTTCAAAATCACAGGCGTCCATGGGAGCCGCACAGTGGCCAAAGAGGACAAAAGACCACACAGTGAGCTTTTGACACCCTTAGAGCAGCTCAGGACGTCTTTATTACTCGAACAAAAAATAAAAATTATTTCCCCCAGCAGTGATTAGTGCAGGCCATTGAGCATGAGGAGATTTGGGGACTGCAATGTGCCATGTCTTGGTTCTCACAGAAGTTTCCTTTCCTCTAATGAATAACCAGTGTAACGATTCGCCTGCTATCCTGTGAAGTCATGTTGTAATTCCCTGAAGGGCACTCAAGGCAGCACCAGTCTGTTAAGTTCATTATTCAGCTAAAATGTTGCCCCATGCCCACGTGTGGTAAGTGTTCTTTTTTCCCACATGTATCTTCAAAAGGGAAAACTAAATGCACAACACTGAGTTAGTGTGGGGGACACGGATGCTCTCTGGATGTTTAATTGCAGGGTGAGTGTCCCCTGGAAACGAATCAGGGCATTTCGCTAATCCAGCACTGAGATGCTATGATTTTATTCACTGCCCCGTACTCAAAAGCTGTGTGCAATTTTCTGCTCTGCCTGGTAGGGATGATTTAGTCATTGTTATGTGTAGCTCGTGGTTAATTTAATTGCTCCTAGTGTTAATGCATTGGAATACATATGTTAATGCTCATGGCACCCTGCTCAGGGGACCTTTGGGCTGTTTAATGTCAACCCATTTCACTGGCACAGACCAGGCTCAGAAAGTTTTGCCCCTTCACAGAAGCCCTCTGCGGTCATTAATTCATACAGTGCTCTTAAGTGGGGTGACTATATTTGTAGTTGCAGCAGCAGTCCTAGAAGAAATAGTATTTCGCAGCACCTTTCTATGTGTGTAGCCTTTTTTGACGTTCTTTGCAAAACAAAAATCCAGCTACCTGGTAGGTATCAAACTTCTATTATCACAAGCCCACAGTTGGGTAAAGTCCTTGTGTTAGTCCCCTGTTGCACTGGACACTCCAATGCTCAGAAAACATTTCCTTCCTTAAAATGCTTGCAAGCATAACCATTATGTCATCATCTTATCTGGAAGGATCGCAATCTCCTGGACATTAGCTCTGACCACAGCATTGCCTATATTAGTAATAGTCCCTAGAAGAAAACCTTGGTTTATTTGAAAAGTTACTCTAGAGATAATCTCATTCAATTCCATCTATCTGTTTCAAAGAGGTTAGGTAATCTGCCCAAGATCATCCAGCTACTTAGTGTCTGAGACAGTGGTAAACTGGGTGCCCCAAATCACCTGACCATTCCCCAAGCTCTCCAGAGACCAGAACTGAGCTCTGTGGAAACCTTCAATCCTAGGACCAATGTCCTTGTTCTCTTAAGCAGTGCTAAAATTTGTTTTGCCACCAACCATTCGACCGGCAATACTGAGCATTTATAACATGCTGGACACTGGAATTCAGACCAGTAATACAGATATCAAAGCCACGTTGAGTCCCTGTGTTCAGAGAAATCTCTGTTGGGCCATAATTCTGGCACTCAAGGTCCCCTCTGATATTTTCAGATGGGTCTAGAAGAAGTCGTATTCTTGAAAAACATACTCTGGTCTTTTGCTGAGCAGAATTAGAAGGCAGAAGGTAGAGACCATTTTCAATGAGGCTGAAACATGAAAGGATGATTTAATCACTTTGGAATATAATCTGAAAAATAGATAAGTATGCAGCTGCAATGACAACATATGCAATTGGTTTTTAAAATAATGAAATTAAACTTGAAGTGTCTTTTTAATTACCTGTGAACTGGGGGTACATGCATTCAGTAGGTACATAGAATAAAAGAACACAGTGGATATGACATATTGGAATGAATCATTTCTTCTCCAATTTATTAGAACTGCTTCCTGCAGGAGATGAAGTTTTAAGACCTGTTTGAGTGATGAAGAAAAGGGAATTTGTCAGGGAGGACCAGAAGTTTTGTGAGAGAAAGCAATTTGCCCAAGGTCACTTAACTAGCCAGTGTCAGAGTCAGAAATTAAACACACTGAGAAGAAATGAATGTTTCTATAGTGAGTCTCTTATAAGAGCATCTTCAAGCTGATGTCAGGAATTTTCTCCGGGAGGTAGATGAGAATTACAGTGACCTTTATGAAATTACACATTGTGACTCAGAGAAAAGGGATGCTGAGATTTTTTGACTGAGAAACCCAGGTTCCCAGGGCAGATCTAAACCTCCTTGCTCTATTATCCCTGAAAATTCTTTCCTTATCTCTATTGAACTTTGAGCAAGACAAAAATACCCCTCTGAAAAGATGAAATCTTACTTTACTGAACTCTTTATCTGAGGACTGTAACCCTCTTTGTCCTCTTGAAAATAAGAGTAGTAAATGAATGCAAACATTCACAGCTGAACGTCTGTCAAGAATCTCTCCCAACTAATTAACCTGAGTAATACTGGAGCAAAGGGAGAAGCTTGCCTGATCACACAAATGCTAAGTCAGAGAGAAATGTCTTTGTTCGCCCAGTCACCTGGACCTGCAAGTTCACTTTCTTTATGATCAGATCTCTGCCCTTCCCAGTTCCTCAGCATCCCCTTGCCTGCTTGTTTTTATTCAGAGCCAGCATCCCTGTTTGAAGTTATATGACTTTTTTTTTCCCCATTCTCTCTTGCCCCACCAGAGTGGAAGCTCTGTGAGGCGTGAACTCTATCTTGCTCACTGCTGCAACCATAGGACCTAGCACGAAGGTAACATTCAATAAACAGTTGCCAAACAAACAAATGTCTAAAAAATGCCATGAAATATTCAAAGTATTTTTTTCTGTTTTTTTTTTCCCTCCCAAATGACAACAAAACATTGAAAGAGTGTAAAATCACTGAACAAAAACTGAAGATGATCAAGTGTCCTTTTCCATGATACAGTGCTTCACCATAATTAAATATTATAGGTTACAGCTAGTGAATAGTATCTTCGTATAAGTGTGATCTGTAGTATTCAGCCTGAAGAATGTATAGGGAGGACTCACTTGCGACCCCAAAGATCTGGAGATCATGAATTAGAATAACGGATAGAAATTACTCAACAATCCATTTTTTAAAAATGTACATCTTACTTTAGAATCAAAGATGTCTAGATGAGAAGGAATATAGTTTCTTAAAAAACCATGTGACTACTTTGTAAAAAATAATATAAACAGAGACACTTTGTTTTTTATTTTTAAATTTATTTTTATTGATTTTTTTAGAGAGATAGAAAGACATCTCATCGGCTGCTTCTTGCATGCCCCCTACTAGGGTTCAAATGGGGACCTCTCAGTCCATGGGAGGAGGCTCAATCCACTGAGGCACACTGGCTGGGCTAAACAGAGACCCTTCAAAATGGAGTTGGTGCTGCCATCCCAGAGCTGCCTTGCATATCTTACTTCTCGAACCTTTGGAATGTTAAAATGAGTCAAAATAATGTTTGGAATAAGCCAAAAGCAGCCTGGTATTCCAAACAACTGTTTGCAAAGATAACAAGAAAGCAGATACTATGCCTACAGGACTGAAAATTACAAACATGCTTTAGAGTTAGCATCATTGTTGGCTTATTTGCACCTGTAGAAATGCCTTCTTTCCATTCATATAATTGTTCCTCCTCCCTTTCTCACAAACCCCGCCATTGCCTTTGCCTCCTTACAGGAACACTATTTGGGATTCCTCCCAAATGTGTGCCTCCTGAATAGCTATTCATCTCGGATCTCAGATGAAGGCTTGTTGCCTCTCACTTTGGCCTTTTATTTTTAGGTTAACAACACGATTGGTCAGCCATTAGAGTCAGCTACACCTGGAATTTGAATTTGAATCACAGGCTACTCACTGAGCCTGTGAACTTGGGTAACTTATTCACACTGAGGTTCCATTTCCTCCTCAGTGAACTGGATAAAATAATATCTACCTTATAGAAATGTGACTATTATAATAAAAATGATCAGATAATATGTATGTATTACTGATATGTTATATGTCATCATCATTGTCATCATCATCTTAATAAATAATGTAGTTAAAGCCTGAGGCCTAAGAAACGGTTAACCAATTCTTGTTCCTACCCAGTCCACCTTACACATCCTGTCTACTTTTCCAAAGTCCTCTGCCACCCAACCCACACTGTCCAAATTGCCACATTTTCACATGAAAAAGGGTGCCTCTTAATCGGGAATTATTAAGAATTCCAAGATGGTGAACATTAAACCAAGTCTTCTACCTGTGCAGGTGACATCGCGTGAGCAGTTCCACTGCCTGGTCACATCCTTATGGTAAGCGCTCCATTCCTTTTCATGCCTTCCTTTCCTGGAGGTTCCATGCAACTCCACAGGCTCAGCCAGTTTTACGGTTCTCTTCCAGTGTTCTCTTCTTTCTCTATGTCACACCTGGAGTTCCCAGAGTCCTAACCAGGGCTTCACATTGGCTGGGCTAGTTCAGTGACTGGATCTGCCAGGTACACAGCTCTTGACAGAAGGGCGATTGACACAGTCGATACATATTTTGCCTCATAGCTTTGTGTGTGTTCCAGCCAGCAGAGAGGTAATACTAACACAACTGGTAACACAGAAAGATGAATAGAAGACAGCATATACTAGAAGTTAAGAGCCTGAATACTTAAGGCAGAGTTGGATTCAAATCTCAGCCCTATTACTTCTTAGCTACATGTTATTAAACCTTTCTGAGCCTCAGTTTTCTCTTCTAAAAATGGGGACATTTCCACCTCACAGTTTTCTGTGTGGATTAAATAATAACAAAAGTTTGTAAAGCACTTAGCACAGTAAATAGTAAACTACCAGAACTATGGTTATTGCACTATACAATTGTTTTATACAGACACAATGTTTCTGGGAGCCAGAGAAGGAGGAGAGCGAGTATAGAAGCAATAGGGGACGGATTCCTGCAGTAAGTAACACACCACCAGGCCTCTCTCCATCTCCACCATTATGCCCTTGTTTAAGTAAATGTCATCATTCCCTCAAGCTGTCAGAATACCCTCCAACAGACATTACTGCTTCTACTGTTGACCCTCTAAAATCCATTCTTCATGCTTTAGCCAGTGTGATTTTAAAATCGGATATCATGTCCCGCCTTCACTCGTTGTAAGCATCCGGTGGTGTTCTAGGACGCCTACAAACCCAAGTCCATACCATGGCTCAGAAGCTCTGGCATAACCTGCTTCTGCCTACCTCTCAGAATCTGCCTCCTGCCATTTGCCATTTGCTCAGTGCACTCAATCTTTAAGTTCCATTGACCATCTTTCTATTTCTCAGATAATTCAACTCGGTTCCTGACGCAAGGCCTTTGTGTTTGTAGTCCTTTCTGCCTAGAAAGTTTTTATCCCAGATCTCCACATGACCAGCTCCTTCCCAAAGTCTAGGTTTTGACCCCTTTTCACCTTCCTGACAACCTTCCCTGATAATTTTGTCTAACTTCACTCATTTTAGTTACTCTCTATTATAGCTTAAAAAAAAATGTTTTTAGCACTATCTGAAGTTGTATTGTTCATTTACGTGCTGTTCATTACATGTTCCTAACCAACTAGAACAAACAGTTCAAAGAGAGGAAAGCCATGCTTGTTTGGTTCAGCTCTGTATTCCCTGTGCTTAGTTCCAAAATGTAGCAAATATATACTGAATGAATCACTAAATCCCAAAGTTTGAATAGGTGGAGGGGACGCAGGCAGTCAGGAGCCTTCCTGTGTATGATATACAGCACAGTGGAAATGAGTGTAGCATGAAAAGAGAGAATGAAGATACTCCAGTGAACTGTTTCCAGGGCCTCAGTGTTTTTTGTTTTGTTTTTGAACATGTTTTTATTGATTTTTAGAGAGAGAGGAAGGGAGAGGGGTATAAAAAGACGTTACTTGAACAGTACTTTCTACTGCAGGTAATTTTATTTTGAATAATTTATAAAGATGTGCCTGGTCCAGAAACCAAAAATTAGGAGATTGACACCTGAACTCTAGGGGAGGGTTAAGATGGCCCATGACTGAATCAGTTTCAGAAGCGAAGAGTGTTGTGAGTTAAAGACACCCATTCTCACTCTTTTCTTCTAACTGAGGTATAATTGACATTTAACATTATATTACGTTCAATCCTGCAACATAATTATTCAATAGTTGTATATGTTGTAAAATAATCACCACAATAAATATAATTGACATCTGTCACCATACTGTCATCATTTTTCCTCATGATGAGAACTTTTAAGATTTACTCTCTTGGTAACTTTCAAATATGTAATACTGTATTGTTAACTACAGTCGCCACACTGTACATTGCATCCCCAGGACTTATTTTATAACTGGAAATTTGTACCTTTTGACCCTTGTCATTCATTTCACCCACCTCATAGCAGATGTTATTTTAGAGAGTGAGTGCACACAGCTGTTTAGTTCAGAAGAAGGGGTCATGGATTGATTCTGTACTCACTTGCTGATGTCTTTCACCAACCTGTATCCTCATTTTAAGCAAAGATTGATTGAAATGCCTGTGTTCAAGATACAGTGTTAAATCCTGATCTCAAAAACTTTAATGTATGGTAGACAAAACCTTGAGAGTGTTGCACAAATTGCATTACATATGAAGGATAAGGGTCATAGAAGCAAGGATAAACTTAGGCCACCTGAGTAGTATCACAAAGTAAAATTCTATAGCTTTTTGAGTGGAAAGAGCTGAGTTCTATAATAAGTGATCAATGAAAATATGAATGAGAAATGTTTCTTGTAGGTCTTGGGATTAAGACACATTTTTAGCCCTGACCAGTGTGGCTCAGTTGGTTGAGCATCATTCCATATATCAGAAGGTTGCAGGTTTGATTCCTGGTCAGGGCACATGCCTGGGTTGCTGGCTTGATCCCCAGTAGGTGGTGCGCAGAAGGCAGCCAATCGATGTCTTGCTCTCACATTGATGTTTCACTCCCTCTCTTTCCCTTTCCTTTCTTCTCTCTCTAAAAATCAATAATAAAAAAAAGAAACATTTTAAAATTGGGGAAATGGAAAAAAGTAATAAAAGTAATAAGCAAAAGGGAGCCAGACTACAAGTAACAAGGCAGGAGGTGAGGGACATGATAAAAGCATCAAGATTGCTGCTTTCTAGGGTACATGTGAATGAACCACTTTGGGCCCACAGATTATTGTTAAATGAGGCTATTCGACTTCAAAGACCATATGTGTGGCTAAGACTGGGTTTGAATCCTTATATGATACTTTTTACCTCTTTGATCTGAGGAAGTTACACAAACATTTTATTCATTAAAAGTAGAAATTATATTTTTCAAGAATGTATTCTAAGGATAAATGTGATAATGTAAGAAACAAAAAAAATGCTCACAAAAGGGTAGTTATTAGCATATATTGTGCCACCATCTGGTCATGCATATCCTCGTCCTGTTGGGGAAACAAAACAAAACTTGTTTACCTTGATACTCCAAAAAATATTCAATGTAGAAGACCTGAAAACAGCATAGTAGCTAAATCCACAAGAAAAAAGATAACCAGGTGCAGTAGGAAGTAAATAGCAACAGAAGCAAGGTCAAATAGAGGAATGAAAAGCAGTTGTATTAGACAGGTATGTAAATAGCTTCATATTTTATGCGGGCTAATTAGAGTGCTCGTGGATAAATGAGATGTACAAGAAGTAATTCCCAAATATTCTTTCTTTGTTTATGTAATGAAAAATTATGCTATTTGATTGGCTGCTTTAAAAGGGAGGGAGAATCCTGAGAAGCAAAATGCTTATTTTCATTCTGAATTAATGATTCACTATCCAAGTGTGAAATTAGATAGATACACACTTCTTCAAGCAGAGCTAAAATTTGAAATGCCCAGGGACTTTCCACAGTGTCACGCCATGTCTGTGTTTTCCTTTCTGCTCATTTTCCATAACTTGCAGAATAGTGTCAAAATGTTTGTCACTATGACAGAGGAAAAAAGAGAAAAGAGAGAGATTTCATCATTCACCAAAAGTATATTGCAATTTACTTCCAAAACTCTTTGCTTCCCTGATAAAGCAGATAAAAAAATATATGCTTTTGTATAAAGCAAGATGACCTGTTTTAGTGATTTTTGAAAAGATACCAGACAAGCCTCTATTGAGAGAGAGGGTATACTTACTCACTGACTAATCTTCTCCACGTTTCCAACATTATTCAGTGGAAATTACAGCAACTGATTATACATATAATCATATATTATTATGATATATATATATGCTCTTAAGAACATGATAACCACTTGACCCTCAAGAAACTTTTAAATAAAAAATATATTTGCTTCCAACAAATATAGTTTTTCTATTTGTCATAGAAAAAGTACAATTAAGTATCCAATTTTATGCACATTTGCTATAATTTGTTTTGTTAAATAACTTTGTTACTAACTTGCAGGAATTTAATGATGCTCTGGACATTCTCCTATCCCTTGAGAGGGAGAAAAATATAGCAATCCCAGAATAAATAATACATTTCATCAGGAAAAAAACAACACCTGTGTATATCAAGGGGCCACAACTTGATGTGATTTTCAGAGCAGTCTTCTGCAGTGACACAATATGCTACATGCTCAATCTAACTGAAGAGGGCAAGGTATCTCTCCCCTGGATACAGAATCAAATCCTGTGAGATCTGTTGGAATTCATTGATAAACATTTACAGACCTTGTTGATTCAATATTCAATTTGACACATTTGTATAAAACCAACATTGCCCAGCTGTTTTCCAACAAGGTTGGGAAGCAAAGTAATATTGGAGAAGCCCAAACAAAGAGCTGACATTTCAGCAAATTTAAAGGGGCACATTAGATGACCCAGAAAATGCCATTCCAGCAAATGCAAGAACAGACGTCTCCAGGACAGAAGGAGTACTGTGGCATCTGGACAGCACATAACTACAATTGGCCACCCTGCTCCTCCAACAGGGGAACACACTGGGAAGCAGTCCAAATTGGTTGAAAAGGTTGGTAGAAAAATCAAGGTTTTAGAGCTCACCAATTTTAAAAGTCAAAATGCCTTGCTTATTGAATTTTCAACTTCCAAGAAGGACTTTTTCTCAAGAGAAAGCTGTCAGCTCATGTATTGTATTTCAAAGGTCTCAGAAAATACATGTTTGTCTTGACCTCAGTCCTCAACAGGACTGGTGTGAATGCCATAATTTTCATTTTTCTTAAGGGAAATAAAAAAGTGAGGAATAATAAGTCAAGTGACATTGAGTATTTTCAGAGTTGCTATCAGATTATACTCTTGTTTCCACCCATTGTTACTGACCCAATACACCCCCAAACACAAATGTACACACTTACACATAATAATCATTTTTAAAACAATTATTTAGGTTTCACATTTCAAAAGCCTTTTCTCTTTCTTTCTCTGGATCAATTCTGACTAATACACTTAGATAAAGTAGAAGTCAGTCGCTCTCTGGAAAATCAACCAGTAAGAAATAGATTCATTTAACAACCCTAGAACGAACGTCCAGATAAAGAAAATATCAGATGGCATTTCTGGTATTTCTTTCTCTTTCTTTTCTTGCTTCTCTCGTGGCTGAGTGACACTATCAGTTCCTTGTGCAGAGAACAGCAAAATAGGATGGCTCACAGCATTTAGTGCTCATGTCCTGAAGCAGAAAGAGTAGCGAGGAGAGGCTGACAAAGATATCTCACTCTCAGTTACAAACCCTAGACATAACATTATGACAAACAGAAATCTTTACAGCCTCTGGGTTCCTATGATAGCTATTATTTCCATGCTGTGGGAAAGAGCTAGCAGAAGAGTTCAGTTACACAATCAAATAATTGCACACACTTCAAACACTGGCTAGAGTCGGTTTAGCAATCAATATCTTAGCTTTGTATTTTTGGTGAGTCAAACTTTTATTGAAGATGGTCCTGTTCTCCTCTGTTTCATTTGATTTTAGTATCAACAGGTAAACATCATATGCTGAAATTAAATATTTTACTATTTGTCACCATACATCATTTACAGTGTCAACTCAGCCTAGAGAGGAACATATAGGATACCGCGTTGCAGAACTGTTCAAATTGGGAAAAAATCTACCTGAAAACTTTTAGCAATTTTTTAAAAAGATCTCTTTTAAAAGATCCCTTTAATGCCACATTTAGTTAAAGTGATGCATTCATTTGAATGTAGTGCACTCAAATCATGTTGCAAGTACATATAGTTCATTAGACATCATTTTAGGTCAATAGATTGAATGACTAGCCAACTGGCCATTCTTCCAGTGCTAATATGGACAGCTGCTAAACCTCCACTGACTGATGTTCTATATTGTGTAAATAAATGCACAAATGATAATTCCTGGATTCAGCCCTCTTGATATCATTTGGCTTTTTGTTTGCTGGGCAACTGTCCACTATTGGCAGAACCCTGATATTAAAATATACTATATTCATCTACCAATCACATCTGTCTTAAAAAAAGAAAAATAACCATTGTTGGTTATATAGTCCACTAAAATATATAGCCTCAACTTTCTACAAATTATCTCACTGATTTAATTGATGTATTTGTTCCACAACCAAACCTTCTGTTGCCGCTGTTGTGGCTCCATTTTTCTCTCTTGTTTCCAGAAGGAAGAAATTTCCATTGTGATCCATTTTCACTCCTCTCTAGCCCCAAATGAGGGAGTGTCTTGGTCTCTGAGTGAGTGCGCGTGTGTGTGTGTGTGTGTGCGCGTGTGTGTTGGGGTGAGTTCTACTGAAGATAAAAGACAAGTATGTAAGGAAATAATATATCTCTTTCCTCGGAGTGAGGAATCTTATAGAAACTGCTATGACTGATGAAAGCTAAAGAAACACTTACTTCTCACCGATTAAAGTCTCACAGTTAAATAGCAGCCTGGGGTTATAGAAGAGTGCCTCAAGTTTAAAACCCACGGGGATCACCTCGGGACTCATTCAGTGCTGGTCCTCGGACCCGATTTTGAGTAGCAAGGTAATAGACGATATGTGGTCCTTTAAAAATATACAATTACTCTTATATTTCTGCAATTGGCCTGTTTTAGAGTCCCAAGAAGGATTCTGTGGAATATTAGTTCCTTAAGTCTAGTTTAATAAAAGAAGGATTTAGTGGTCACACAATTTCTGGCAACGGTCACTGTTTTCTCCTCTTGGAGATTTCAAATGCAATATTGCCATACCAAAGGATATAAGAAATCCTATCATAAAAAGTGTCTTTACAATTGTTTACTCCAATGATCCTTCACTTATTTGGTAAATAAAACATTTTAAAGTGTAACATCTATAAAGGTGAAAAGGTAGCTTTCAACATCCTCTAGAAAGACTGTTTAGACACTGTTATTCATTTTTGTATTGTTTTGTTTTCAAATTCCCTAGATTATGAGGGGTCAGCAGCAGGTGCATAGCGTGCTATAAGGAAAACAATATAGGGTTTAAAGAGACAGACCTGCATTTGAACTACACTTTGGGAACCAAGCATTACTGAGCTTGGCATGGAATGTGCAAAATAGTCATCAGAGCCCACTATACTCAGGTATTGAATATTTTAATCTAGACCTGGAAAATAAACATTTTAGCCAAGAATAGAAATAGACTGCTGACCACAGGCCTTGTCTCCATATTCTTGCACTGAGTTGGAATGCCTTCCACTGAAAAATACCTGCCCATACTCTTTGATGACACTGGAAAGTCCAGTCTCAGAGTTGGATTTGGTGTGATTTAGAGAAAATAAAAATAAAAATAAATAAACACAAAAGAATAATATGTAATACTTTTTGGTGCATTAAGTCTTTCAGAAGGCTTCAGACTTGTTATAGCTAAAGTACATGTGTAAAGCAAAGTCTTTATTAAGTTTAATACCAAAACATCATTAATTAAAGAAGGGACAAGAAGGACCTAAAAAGAGAGTAAACAAGAAATACATACAGAGAGCTGAAACATAAAAGAACAATTATAAATTGGCTGAGGTTCAAAGAGGTGAGACGGGAATGAAGGGTCTGGATGCCAGTTAGAAGTATGCCACACAGAGTCTTGCCCTCCCACTCCTTTCATGCTCCTTGCCACTTCCTTGTGAAATTTAATCTTCAGGCAATTTCTGAGAATTTGGGCTAGATCAGAGGCACCGGATCTCAAAATATGAATCCAGCCTCTGTGTCATTATAGAGGGTTTCTTCTGTATCACGAAACAGTTTTACTAGAAATACATCATTAAACTTTAATAAAAACATCATTAATGAAACTATCCTGGAACTCTCAAAGTTGTGCCCAGTATAGACATTTCATCTAGGAATTTATTCATTATTAATTATTACCCTACAGAAACTATTTTTTTTTTTTTGCAAAACATAGCATTTCCATTATGTTCAGGAAAAATACAATTGAGTTTGATGCCTAGCTAACACATTTAGAGTTCCAATTATTTTTCACATTTACTATTTCTCTCTAATAATAAAAACAGGTGTAAAACAAAATAAAAAGAAACTTAAATTCTTATGTTAATACGAACATTAATACCATGAAGGCCATTAAACTTGTTATACTATTTATATCTGCATTTTATAGAGATTGAAAAAGAATAGTCAGGGTGAAGGTAATCACTTAAACTTTTAAAAATCTGAGAAATTTCAATACTATTATTCTTGGAAAATAATAGCTTTACTTATCATTATTAACTCTGATGGATAATAATGCAGTCATTCTAATATTATTCAAATTCCATGAATTTGCATGCTCTGAGATCAAAATGTATACATTTATTTTTTACTACTTAATAGTGTGATTTACTGTCTATTATTTATTTATTTTTCATATATTACATGAAACCAGCAATGGGAGCCATTCATCAGAATTAAATGTAGTTACTTCCAGAGAGACTCATCCATACCTTATGATAAATTGTCCCAAAGTTGTTTCCTTTCATACATGTGTTTTTACATATAGTTTAGGTTGATCTTTGGGAATATTAACATTTGCATTCATTTAAGAAATACTTATTGGCCAACTGTGTACTAGACAATTCAATAAACAGTAGGGCTAATTGGTGAATATTTAAAAAGGCAAGATTCCTATTCCAGTGTGAGTTGGGAGTGGGAGAGATGGTGAGAGAGACTATATAAAATAAAACAAATAAATAAACAAAATAATTTTAACAATGTAAAATATTACAAGATAAAATAGGAATCTGAAAGAGAAGAATTGAGGGGAGTTACTATGAGATTCAGAAAGGTCTTACTGAAGAAGATAGTATAGACACTTGTGGAAATATGCATTGACATAGTCATTGCATTTCAGATTCAAAGGGTGATACTTTCTGACCTGTATTAGTTTCCTCTTGTTGCT
Source organism: Tadarida brasiliensis (assembly GCA_030848825.1). Classification (NCBI taxonomy): domain Eukaryota; kingdom Metazoa; phylum Chordata; class Mammalia; order Chiroptera; family Molossidae; genus Tadarida; species Tadarida brasiliensis. The sequence continues at coordinate 72,127,735 of CM061260.1, forward strand.
ATACGAAATTACCACAAATTTACTGGATCAAGACAAATTTATCATCTTACAATTTTGTACATCAGAAAATGGGCTAAAATCAGGTGTCAACAAGGCTGTGTTCCTGTCTGGCAAATAGTTCTAGAGGAGAATGTAGTTCCTTTTACAATCTCTAGAGGCTGACCATATTCCTTGGCTCATGGCCTCCTTCTCCCATTTCAAAGCCAGAAACACTGCATCCCTCGGACCATTCTTTTGAGTCACATTTCTCTCTGACTACAGCTGGGAAGGTTCTGTGCTTTTAAGGACTAATGTGATTAAATTGTTCCCATGTAGAAAACCTAATATCCTCCTCCCATCTTAAAGTATGTAACCTTAATCACAGTTGCAAAGTCTCTTTTGCCATGTAAGATAACATATTTATAGATTCCAGAAGATATGGAAATCTTTAGGTTATTATTCTGCCTACCATGACCACTTGCTCCTATTTGGGGGCTACATTCAATCTGGAAATTTCAGCTACCTAACAGTATATTAACTATAGTGGGTACTTGTTCAATAAATACTTGTTGATCAACTTAAGAACATATGTGAATGCATAAATCTTACAAAAATGATTCTATAGTATCCCGACTAGTGGCGTATCATTCCAAGTACTTTGTGTCAGTCCTGAACAAGCCACATGACTGTGCTTCAGCAAACGAGATTACCTAAAGTATGCCTTATACGCCAAATCAAAATTATTTTTTCCTTAGGGCAAAATGAATGGTTAGTAACTACAAACTAGGGGCAGGGGGATGAAGAGAGGAGTAAATAGAGCACAGCGGGCGAATAGAGAAAGTATTCTGTATGATACTATAATGGTGGATAATTGTCATTATACATTTGGCATAAACTATAGAATGTACAAAACCAATGGACCCTAATGTAAGATATGGACTTTTGGTGATAATGATGTGTCCACGTAGGTTTAGAGACTGTAACAAATGTACCACTCTGGGGGGGATGCTCAGAATGAGGGAGGCTATATATATGTTGGAGCATGGAGTATATGGGAACTCAGTACTTTCCATTTAATTTTTCTGTGAATCTAAAACTTCTCTAAAATTTTAATTATATTGAAAATTAATAATAAATACGTGTAAGGAACCTAATTGGACATAAGTGTTGAGGCATAAAAATACATCATCATTTAGAGTGTGACTTAAAGTACTATCAAACTAATGCATCATTGCATTGACTCATCTAAAGCACCATAAACAAACTTATCTTTGACTTGGGATGGAAATGGAAAGTCCAGAATAGTCATCAATGTGTATAAAGATGACTAAAATAATAAATGGAAAAAGCAGTGAACAGGAAGTGAGTAGACTTGGGTTCTAGTTTGACACAGTCACTAACCATCATCGTGGTTACAATGCTTGTCTCTTAACCTTTCTGGATTACAGTGTTCTTGTCTATAAATAAAGTACAGAAAATAATTTTTAAGATCTCTTATCTCTCACAAAGATATGAATTTAAAATTCATTAATGAAAGTTCATAGGATTAAATGATTACCAGGGCCATTGCTAGTGGAAATTTCTGGATGTATTAGAAGGAGAAGGGTGGTAGAGAGTCAGGTAGGACAACCACAGAAAATATGGGAGGCAGTATGTTTCACTTATGTTGGGCAAAATAGATTTGAGCCCAAAAGTACTGGGTTTATAGCTTCACTCCGCAACTTAAAATGTATGTGACCTTTAAATAAGTTACCATCTGTTTTTCATCTACATAGTGTGGATAGAAAAAATTATCTCATTAACTTGCTGTTAAAGACAAATGAGCAAATAGATTTCAAATAATAATTAAGAATAATCATATACTTGCTAATATCAATTGATTACCTATTATGTGACAGGTGCTATTTTAAATGTATTTTATTTGTAAAGGTTTCTTATTCTGCATATCAATCCAGTAAAATTAGGGCTATTATTAGCCCATTGAGCAGATGAGGAAACTGAAGCACAGACAGGTTATATAACTTGCTGGTTAAGTAGAGGAGGTTGGAACTGAGTTCTTATGGTCCCAGATCAAATTTTTAACCAGGCTGGCATAATTCCTCTTCCCCAGAGTTCCCTTCCCTTCCCTTCCCTTTTATCTAATTCTCTTCAAAACAATAGTTTAGGGAATTAACAGATCTTGTACATTGCCCGTACATAACTATTTCACTACTGTGGCTAATTCTATCAGGTAGGATCCACTAGACACACCTCCCATTTTGTGAAAAATGAAACACTTCCGTGTATAAGGCATTATTTTGTTAATTATCACTTCACTAGCAGGACATATTTGTGATCTCCTTTATAAAGTAATGTGAACTTAATGGGTGATAGCTTTTGAGAAATGGAAGAACCCTGGCAACCAGCTAAATCCAATCTGTCTTGAATGCAGATGGGAAAACCAAGATAGAAAATTGTAAAGTGGCTTGCCCAGATTCAAACGACTAATAGAAAAGAACACTTTACTCGCCATAATTCATTCTTTTATTCTTAATATTTTCAATACATTAAACGCTTGTCAAGACTGACACATTCTCAGATTGTGTTATGTGTAACAAAGGAATCAGTAAATCAAGATCATACCTTTAGTATATTAATAAAAATGCTGTAACTTCCCCCAGTTGGCAAAATAACCCATTCTTTCCATGTCTGCCACATTTTAACGATGATGAATCAATAGCAATGTTCATTTTGTAGCCTAAAAGCATGAAAAACTATTACTGTAATTATATTGTTTCAATTCATATTTTTACCCTTATTTTATTTTATTGTAATTTTTATTAACTCAATTTCTCTCTGTGTTGTTTGAATGTGAATTTTTATTAAGAACTTAAATTCAGGGCTATTACTGGTGGTATTTCTGTTACCTTGTTTATTTTTAAGTTATAATTCTAATATTGCATGTCTTTATTTTATCACTAATTTGTACCTCTTATGCATGCTTTAAACATAAAATTATGAAAATATACCTTTCCAAGGCTGACCTAAACAGTTCAAAACATAACTGAGTGTGTATAATTCCGAAGTTTGTTCTTGCACTACATTTACTGAGGAGGCTGCATGCTGTCTCTCAAGCAAACAATGTAATTTTTACCATCCTGACACAAGAGAATTGCATTATTTTAAAGAAAACTCTATCTAATGGGTACTAAATGTCAAAAACACACTTCAAACCCCTTAAAAACTCAACTTCAACTAATACTAATAATAAAATAATCAAGACACCTAATATTAAGATTTTCTTATGTCTTTTAAGAGTAAAACAACTGACAATTCTACCCCGTGTATCTGCCAGAATACTTACCCTGGACTTTCTAAGACCTCTTTGGTTTAAGCACTATCTTAAGAAGCCTATTTAAATGAGTTCCTTTGTGAATATAAACCTATTTCCTCTCCCATACAATCAAAATAATTGTTAGTCCTGGCATTGGCCACTATGGCCCTCCAGACGTTGATTTGTGCTACATTTCAGCTTTCAAACATGTGCTTTTCTCTAACATGCGTTGCTCTCAGCCATTTCAATTGCATTCTTTTCTGGTATGAGAAACCATAATAACGTTACTGGCAGCCATGCATTCTAAGGAGATGAAATTGATTCTTAGGATAAAAGAGACTCTATCCAACACAGTTTAACATAAGCAAGTATCAGGACCCACATTCCTTAGGACAGATGAAACCGGTGAAAGCACAGACTCAGATGTACATCTCAATGCTGCAGTGATAGTTTCCATAAATATGAGTGGAAAATAAAATGCAAATACATACAGCATTTAGGACTGCCATTACAAAGGCAGGTGTGGAAAGGTAGCCACGTTTTTCTTAACTCACGTTTTTTTACATTGCTTTGGTAAGCCAATTGAATATTCTGATGGGCACCATGTATATGGTGAGCTAGTATTTAACCAGGGAAGGCACCTTTACCATTCATACCCTGCAGGCTCTCTGACAGTCTTTTCAAAACAGTCTCTGAAGACCAGACGGTATCTTTAATCGTGAACAAGTAAACATTAGTCTGAATCGTGTGAACAGTTCAACAGATGAAATGAGACAGAAGTTTACTCTGCAGGTGGGTTAACAGCTGCTGCCAAATACCTCTCCATCCCCACATCTTAGATCAAGCTTATAGTAGATTGGCTGAATCACTTTTTCTGTCATAAAACCTCAAGAGCTGAAAAGTTCTGTTCCTCATGAGAAATGTGATTAATGCCAAAGGCTAGGCCCTTTGATTCTCTAAGAGACAAAGCTTTTGATCTTTTGAAACAATACTCTTCCACTTTATAAGATGTATTTAAGTTATTTCCTATTTTATTTTTCTAAAGCTGAAATCACTGAAGAAAATTAGTCCTCTAAATTTAATTGCCTATAATTTTGCTAGCAAGACAGCCCATCAAAGTGCTCTACAAACAGGAGTGATTGAAAATGAGACAAGTGTCTAGCTATCTGCAAAACTATACTGAGCACTAAATTAGAATCACCCTGTTTTGCTTTGCCTCATCTTCATTTGCATCTTGTGTACATACCACCCCCAAAATGCATATCCTTCTTTCCCAGGTCTCTCTAACATTATGTTAACTGATGATGCCAGAATGCATCTCCAGGGCTGAGCTTGCAATCAGTGTAATTTTCAAGAATCAAATCCCAACTGTAGGAAGTGAACAAAATTCAGGGATGTTGTTGATTTAAAGATCTATAAATATGTAGTTGAGAGGAAGAGGAAAAAGAAAAACTGGTGATAAAAAGGCAACCTACAATTAATATATGGGTATTAAGGGCATCTCTGTGACTTTCAGAGTCCAATCAAGTGGATGACTGATTCTCCTATTTGTCCTATTTCAGCCATAATTAGTTTCACGCCATCTTTCTAGTATAGTGTAATTACGTGCTCTATTTTTACCTTGTTTTTAAAAGCATTGCTCTTCCTGTTTTGATAAGTGTAACTTCAAATACTAAAATATAGATGTATAGAAAATGATATGTAGCCTGGCTGGTGTGTCTCATTGAATTGAGCATCGTCCCATGGACAGAGAGGTGCCGGTTCAATTCCCAGTCAGGGCAGATGCCCCAGTTTTAGGCCCAATCCCCAGCAGGGGGCGTGCAGGAGGCAGCCGATTGATGTTTCTCTCTTGCATCAATGTTTCTATCTCTATCTCCCTTCCTCTCTCTCTAAAAAATCAATAAAAACATATTTTGAAAAAGATATGTTCTGGTGCACTGTCCTATAACCCATGAGCCTCTTCTCAGGAATCTCATGTCCCATTGGCCACTGTTGGACTAAGACTGCTGCACCGTTTGATGTGTGGTCTTCCTAATGTTGTGCCTTTACTACAATGAGTGATGAGGCAAAAAGTAAAGGTTAGCACACTGTAGCAGTTTTCCAGGTAGGTAAAATCTCTGAGATTATAGTTTAAAATTTGTTGGGCTTAGCAGATTTATGAGCACGTGTCTAGCTGGGCAACTCTAATTAAATTTAAGTCCTTGTATTACAAGGATTTTTTAAAAATAAATCATTGACTGAATGAAAACTAAAGGAGTAATAGTCTAGTTCTATTGTGATGTTACTAAAACCAAAGAAGGAAGTCTTGCTGAGTCCTTTTCTATTTACTCAAATTTTACATTCAAAGGATATGAAAGTAGTATGGATAATACAAAATATTAGATGATTCACAGAAACTTTCTTAACATTTTCTTTGCTATACAACAGCAAGGAAATAATTCACGTGAAAGGGATAATTTTTAAAATGCAGATTAATAACATTGTTCTATGTTTATTATTTCATTTAAAATAGTTAAAAATAAACAAAGCAAATATATGATATATAAGGCATGTAGGGAGCTGGAAGGCCATTCTCAGAAGACTGTGGTATTCCAAACTACCCATGTTATTTTATACCCATGCTTTTCTTACCCTGCTTGCCCTTGCCTGGACTGAATGTACCTATTACAGTTTCTGTTCTCTGAGAAGCAAATTCTGAGGTGCAGTCAATATGCAGGATTCTCATTAGGGAGTGCTCTTGGTCTACAGCCTATGTGAAGGAGATTAGACAGAAAAAGAAATTTGTTTGTGACTCAGTCCCAACAAAGTTGTCAGTCAACCCAATAGGAGTTTCCTAACTAGAATTGTCATCAGACTTGTCCTGAGTTAAGAGTGAGCAGTCTAGGCTTTTAACCCCCACACTGATTAGTCATCAGCTATGAGTTACTCCTGGAAGGAGGCACAAACTTAGACAAAGTTTGTTTTTGTTTATTTATAGTTGGTGGCCACTCCAACTAGGACTATCAGCTGAGGGCCATCTTGCAGAACTCCTAGCAGTGAGGTGTGTAAGTCCTACCTTACTCAAGGGGATACTAGGAGAGGAAGTGATTCACAGTATTCACCAAGTACTTCTTTCTGTTTTCAACAACATGAATTCTTATGATTTTCTAAAACTCATGTAAAACATTATCATATCTATAAAGACTTCCCCGGTTTCTCATGTAGAATTGTTATCAGTGAAGAGAGGTCCTTGCCCCAACCTGTTGCTTGCAGGCGTGGGCTTCTCGTGCTATCCCGAGAAAGGGAATTTTCTGAGACTCCCATGGAAGGATGAGATAATGTAGAAAGCTTTATTTCTGTGGAATCAAACCCCTGAGTTTCTCAGGTTCCACATCCTCCTTCCCACCATAGAAGAAGTATAGCTGTGGCTTTAATAGGGCTAGAATAAAAACCAGTGTCCAGAATTTTCACTCCATATTGGACCATTGTCCCAGCATTAGGCTAGCTTAATTTGTGTTCCCAGTTGCAGTCAATCAGACCATTGTGTGTGGGGTCTGAATGGCTATGGGCCACATGGCTATGGAAGAAACATGGGTGAATGCAAGGAAGCAGGAACAAAAGAGTCCCACAAGCCAATAGACCATCAAGAGAGAACCAAGAGCAATAAGAGAGGGAAAGAATTCCTTTGTTTGGGGAATTATGTATACCTAAATTTTCACAGGCTTGCAATGGCCTTTCTTACTTTGGTCAATCCATGGTTCCCCAGGCTTGACCGACAGTTTCCCTGTGTCACCCCAACTTCACTGCACATGCACTTACCTCCCCTTTGTTGGACCCTCTTTCCCCAGTGATTTGAAGAGAATGGGCCAGTGGTTCCCTGGGGAGTGTGAAATTGCAGCTTGTTGGTGAAGCTGCCAAATGACATGCCTGTAATTTCTGGTCCTCCTTTTACTCCTTCTCTATTATTAATAACTAGCTAATTACAATGGTATCAGAATGGTCATCCCTTTTTTATGTAACTATTGAATTTTGTATAGACATATATCATGAACCTCTGAAATGTTTATTACCATATTTCTTTGCATACTAGTCTTTCTTACTACACTCTAAACTATTTGTAGACAGGGGTCATGTCTTTTGCTTCTTTGTCTTTTTATCTCCTAGCACAGGATCAAACACATAGGATGTGCTCAATAAAAAGAAGGATGAATGGACAAATTGCAAATAATAAATCTGCTCATCCTTACTGAAAAGCAATTGAGGTGGAACATTAAGATTAAGAGTATACTACAGAAATAGTAAAAGGAGGGAAGTTTGCCTATTATACATGGAAGAAAACCAGTAGCCTAAGTTACTTTCTAGTGGCTGTAAGTATCCTAGAAAATAAGATAACAATCTATTTGATTGAATTGAGAAAAGGTGATGAATGCTTCCCATATGCCAGGTTGTGCGGTGAGCAATGTACAAGAATAAATATTTTTTTAAAGTAGCATAACAATGTCTATCTTCTAATTAGATAAATAAAACAATGACAAATCAGAATAAAACAATACAGGTTTTATAAAACTCTCTTTTAAGAAATAAATGCAGCCCTGGCCAGTTTGGCTCAGCAGTTAGAGCATCGGCCCGCGGAACAGAGAGTCCCGGGTTCGGTTTCTGCTAAGGGCACGTACCTTGGTTGCAGTTTGTCGCTGGCCCCGGTTGGGGTTGTGTAGGTGGCAACCACTCAATGTGTCTCTCTCACGTCGATGTTTCTCTCACTCTCTTCCCCCTCTCTCCCTCCCGCTCTATCTGAAGATACATGCAAAAATGTCCTCGGGTGAGGATTAAAAAAAATAAATAAAAATAAAAAATAAATGCAAAATTTTCTTGTGGGAGAGAGTTCATGAAATAAGATACTATAACAAGTGATAAGTATTAGAAAAGTCATCATGAAATAGTGGCATTTGAGTTTGACCTTGACTTTTTATAAGTGAATGTGATCGGTTTTGGAGTGTGTGCTAGTTCAAGTACTTGGAGAAGCAGCACCAGGAGGAAATTAAATGTGCCAGAGATGTATTGGGCAAAATGCCTGTGGAGGCTAAAGGGAGAGGTATCAGGAATAGGTAAAGAGAGACTTCAGAAGATGATGTAGATCATATAGATAAAAAGGAGAGAGGGTAAGTCGGCAAATTGAGTAGGGAGAGCCTCAAATTGAATAGAGGCTCTAAGAAAGTCTAGTCAGGCTGATGGGGAAGCCTCAGGGCAAAGATTGTTCATTACAGGACAGCTGAAATCAGTCTTTGGCTGGGAGCAGCCCAGAAAGAGCATGACTGTGGTGTGAACACTTTGCTGGGACCCAAAGAAGTAACAGCTGGAGGCTGTCAGCACTCCTCACCTCAAGTTCTGTCTTCAAAGAAGAAGTGAGAAATGCATGTCCATGGATGTCACAGGTAAAGAGAAAACATTTCAGGAGAAGGAAACGTGGCTCAAGACATGGGGACACAGATGAAATCTTTGGCTGCCAACATTAGTATGACCAGTCAGCTACCACTGGCCTCTTTGCTAAGCAGTAATGGCAACTGTCTAAGTCCCATTGCTATTTTACTGACTTCCTTGCTTTATTTTTGTCAGTTTGTTTATACTTTCAATTTTTTTTCTCTTGCACCAAAGAATAGGTCCATCTGTCCAAAAACCATAATGACTTTCTGACCATGGTTGAAGAAAGGATAAATGAAAGGCCAAGGGCACTTTTTTCCCCCTCACAAATGGCACTCAAACATAGTCTCACCACTTTCTTATTCCCATAACTTATGCTGTGACCCTCTCACCAAAAACATGAGGCTCTCAGCCATTTTCATTGCATGCTCTTTTCTGACATGAAGCATTTTTTAGCACTAAAAAAGAATAATTCCAAAATAGTTCACGTATGGATATGTTGGTAAAATATTTGTTCCTGCATCTGTGTTCCAGTAGTTATCAACCTTCTACAGAAAATCAGGTTTTGACAGGTGATTTATGTATTCAATTGGAAATAGCCGCTTTCCTTGAAAGACAATGAGAAGCACATGGAAGGATGTTCTAAATACTCTTTGTAAAAATTTCTTGGCAATAGTGTATCTGTATAAATTTATTTGTTTTTTAATATTTTTTATTGATTTCTTAGAGTGAGAGGAAGGGAGAAAGAGATAGAAACATCAATGGGCTGCCTCCTGCACGCCCCCTACTTGGGATTGAGCCTGCAACCCGGGCATGTGCCCTGACTGGGAATTGAACTGGAACCTCTCAGTCCATGGGACGACACTCAATCCACTGAGCCACACCAGCCAGGCTATCTGTACCCTTGTGATGCCTTGACTGTGGCAACCTGAACAAGAGTACACACTGGATCTCAATTTTGTTATTTCTTTTGGCTTCTTTTGAAAATGTGCTCTGCACTCTTGAAGCTGTGAAGATTCCTTTTGGCAATGATTACCAACTGTATTGATGGAATGAGAGACTTTGCTCCAATAACAACCTCCTCTAACTTCAAAAATTAACTTCTGGACTTGGACTTCCTGTTATCTGTCAGCACCGGGACATGCTTTGGGAGGGCAGACAAACATTCCTTTAATATTCTTATTTAATGAATCAGAAATGACTGTACCTCACATCACTAAAATAAAATCAGCAGGAAATCCAAACGAAGCAAATGATTTCTGACATGGCATCTCATGGTACCACGAGGTAGCCCAGAACATAGAAATGGGGAAATGGAGGGACAGGTCATAAGTCCGTCAAAGGAAAGAGGGTCATAAGTCCCTCAGTGCTGGAGTAGAGAGGTCTGAATGGCTGTGTATTTTCTGTAACCACCAGATTCAAGATCTAAATCCTCATTGAGCATTTCAACATGTCTCACAAGCTTTCTGGATTGGAGAGTCAGGCAGAAATGGATTTATGGTAGACTGGAGATGGTGAAATAGGGAATTGTGTATAAATAGGCCAAGGTGATTACCTGTATCAAAATACTCTTCCTGCATTGGCATCTTAGATATACAAAACAACTTATAGGTTAATAAGTGTATGGAGGTAAAGGTAGAAAGTAAAAGGAGATGACCCCCTAAACATATTCTATATATTGTATATGTTTATGTCAAGGTTTGTCCCATTTTTAGTTCTTTTGTTTTGAATTTTATTTTTAGCTATGCTTTTGTGCTGTTCTTTATAATTTCTTATAATAGTTGTTAATTCTAGAACCATTTACTAGAATTTTACTTGATAGTGGGGAAAAAAAAGTGAAACTGTTCAAATAGTCCACACTTTGTGATGTCAGGCTGAGAATTCCACTCTTGTCTAGGAACACTTTTCACTGTCTAAGAGGAAGCAGCTCTCCCTCTGCTGGGACTTGAACCCTGGACCTTCAGATCCCCAGGCAGTTGCTCCTTCATAGAACCTCAACAGTTTAGTTGGAATAAATGAATCTGATAAATCTAATTTATATTAAAAACTGCACAGATGTGTTCTGAATGTCTAAGAGAAAGATGAATTCATTGTCATCATAAATGCTGCATTTTTTTAGGCCTTCTCACTCAGAGCAGGACCTTTGCTCACTGAGGGATACAGTCCTGGTAATTGTGTGGCATCCTATAGGATTTGAGTGAAAATAAACTGTCAATTTTCCCAATTTTTAAAAGAGTTGTTATGATCTTATTTTCATTCTTCTTTACCATAAGAATAACATTAATGGAACAAAGAACTAAAACTAAATGTATTAAAGTTTGTGAGAAATTCCTATGAAATAGTCATATATCTCCCTTTTTATTTTTCCCCTTAAGATTTGAATGTATTATTCTGTTGGTTTTTCTAGTCTAACATCTGCTTTTCTGAAGGGGTGTCTACCCTTAGGGGAATAAATATATTGACTCTGGAACATAAAGCTCTATACAATGAAAGATTCAACTTTGATATATTTTGAATATTCTTTCTCTTATTAATGACACACTTACTATTCCATGAATGTAGTTACTCCCTTTGTTGACTGACCTATTATCTACCATCACTACCTTCACCCCCTTTTCCATCACCTCCCAAAATTTCTCTATTATCTTTTCATCCTTTGTATACATCTTTCTTTATATGATTTTTATCTTGTTCATACTTCTGAATTCTTGAGGCTCTTGCACTAAACTGAAAAATTGATTCACTTTCCCTTAAAAAGCAAATACATATTCCTGTCCTTTGCAATTTTCTGTTTTTGGCTTTATATAAACAGTTCTATAAACAACCCCAGAATTAAATTAAGAATAGTAAAATGTTTTCATCTCTAACTCTGACACATAACAAGTTAGATATTAAGGAAGGGCAGATTTCTTCTGAAGTAGTGGTTCCTCTAAGTGCTGAACTAGAAAGGGACGCAGGGAAGATGGCAGTGAACTTGGTCAGCAGCTGAGTAGAGAATCAAGTGCCAGGAGGGTTCAGGTGAAGGCGAGGTCAGTTCCAGGTGGGGAGATCAAGAAATCTTCCTGATGAAGCTATACTTTCGTTTGATCATCGATGAATCGGTAGGGTTCAAGTGGAGGGCACTGGGCAGTCTTTGGTCAGCTCCAGATTTCTTGAAGCTGCTGACAGGAATGGTACTGAGAGGAATGAGCATAAGCACAAACCGGGGACACAAAGTATAGTGGTAAGAATTGTTAACCAATAGTCCTACTCAGCACACCCACAAGAATAAATCTATCCTGGTTGCTATAATGTACAAGTAACTTTTCTAGACTGCAGTCAACTCATCTTAATTTAGGCTTAAAATGGAGTTAAATTGCATAACCTTGGAAACTCATTATTTAATTGCTTTCTTTTGGGGCTTTCTCCTCTTTTCCCTTAAAAAAAAATGTACCATTAATTATTCCAAACCTTGACAGATATTATAATGTCATTCATTCATTCATTCATTCATTCATTCATTCATTCATTTTTGGCACGTATGTATTGAGTACCTACCTAATGTGTTTCTGATACATTTTAATAGAGATATAGAGCTAGAGACATGCTTAAAAAAGAAAAGTGTAAGTTAAACAAATGTATTTCAGTTTATTCTTTATAAACTAAATAATAGTATTATACTTCTCATATGACACAACACATAAGTGTGTTGTTTCTGAAAAGTTTGTTATAAAGTTGAAATTATAGTCTTTGGTGTTTAATAAATCTGTTTCACGTATCCCCAATAAACTTGGAAGTATTTAGACAAATTGTTTCATCTTTCTTTTTTCTTTATTAAAAATATTTTTGTTTGTTTGTTTTCTCTTGGGAAAAATGAAATAAAAGGAAAATGAGGGAAAATTGTAATAATCAGCAAAAATATCCCAGTAAAGTTAGTATAAAAATCCCAATTTATAATATTGCATAAGTATTTTAGAGCACTAGATATAAAATTATCAATTTGAATAAGAAGAAAGTCATATATATGCTTCTTAAAACTGGTCAATGTTGCCTTAATTTTCAAAACAGATCTTCACTTTTGAGGAAAACACACTTAGAAATTTCTTCTCTTATAACTATGGAAAGATAATACTTTGTTATATTGGAAAATAGTGTTTATAATTCCAATGGAAGGAATTAACTTTATGCTACTTATAACACAGATTTGACAATTGACTATGGCGCCATGTAAATGAAATGAAAACACTTAGATTATTTCTGTTTTCTGAGTGAACAAATTTCTTACTGCAGAAGATTGTGTCAGCAGCAGCATTATAACCTCCTCTTAGTTGCAAATTGTTGGACTCCTGTGTCTAACATTTACTCCCTGAGATAATTAGCGATAAAATACTTATTTCTTAGAACTGCTGTGAGGACTATAAAAAAGTTCAGTTATCAGCAAGATGGCAGGTGGAATAAGAATGGAATAATTCTTTACCTACCCCATCACCACCTGCAACTCTAGGACTCTTCCACATTCTACTTACAATAAATGGCGCATTGAACCAAAGGCATGAATAAATTTAAAAATCGGGATAGGTTCTCACCATATCCACCAAAAAGAAGTCATAAAAGACGAGGAAGAAGTGTGGAAATGTGCCAGATTAAAGGAGACTAAACAGACACGAGACCTAAGTACAATACCTGTCACCAGACAAAATCTTTTGCTACAGGGAGAAAAAATTCCTATAGATGATATAATTGGTTCAACAAAAACACACTGCCATGTTTAGGAGTAAACAATCATAATGTATATAATGAAAAAAATAGTGTGTGTATGGAAAAATACACACACTTTTGAGGAAAACACACTTAGAAATTTCTTCTTTTATAATTATGGAAAGAATACTTTGTGTGAAAAAAGAGAGCAAGTGGTAAAACAAATAAAGAGGGAAAAATAAATGATAGTAGGTAAATCCAGATAAAGGATATTATTTACTATCCTTATTATTGCAACTTTTCTTAAATTTTGAAATTATTTACATATAAAAAAGTTAAAATAAAAACAGACGTTAAATCTGGAAACAGTCCAAGTATCCATCAATAGATGAGTGGATAAAAAAACTATGGCACATTTACACAACGGAACATTATGCAGCTGTAAGAAAGAAAGATCTCTTATCCTTTGAGATGACATGGAAGGACCTGGAGAGTATAATCTTAAACAAAACAAGCCAATCAGAGAAAGACAAATATCACATGATCTCACCTATTTGTGGAATATAATGAACAAAACAAGCTGATGATCAAAATAGACCCAGAGACATAGAAGTGGGGTACAGATTGACAAACCTCAGAAGAGGGGGAAGAGATAAACCACAGAACTTATATGCGTGTATGCGTAACCAATGGACATAGATAACAATGCTGATGGTGGGGGGAGGATCAGGAGGCCGGTGTCCGGGGCGGGGTGGGGGGGGGCGGGGGGAAGGACAAACATCTGTAATAAAAATAAATTTAAAAAAACACATGTTAATTTCCAAGGGACTTGCATGCACAAAAATACACTGAAGGAATTGTTTCTTAAGAAGAAAATTATTTTAGATAAAACCACAAAAAGAAATAAAGAAACCTTCCCACTTGAAACTATAAAAATGCAGCAAAGAATGAAGTCAGCAGAAAGTGTAAACGTATGTGTAAATATAAAAATATAAATGACTATACCAAACAAAATAAGATTGTCCAGAGTATTTCAAAGTAGAATTTTTAAAAGTAGTATTATTCATGTAGGATTAAAACACATAGGAATAATAACATAAAAGGTGAACTTGAGTAAAATCTTTTACTTTGATACATGAACTGGTAAAGGAAATGCTTTATATAGAATCTATTATGTCAAGAATAAATATTGTAATCTAAGGTTGCCAACAAATAAAAGAGGAAATAATATATAACCAACAAGTTAATAGAAGATATAAATAAGATGATAAAACTATTTGCTTAATATGAAATAAGGCAAAAAAGAACAGGTACATTGGCCAGTGTGGCTCAGTTGGTTGGAGTGTTGTCCCATACACTGTAATGGTTGGTTTCAGGTTTGATTCCTGGTCAGGGCACATACCTAGGTTGTGGGTTTGATCCCTGGTAGGGGTGTGTACAGCAAGGCAGCCAACCAATGCTTTTCTCTGACATTGATGTTTCTTTCTCTCTCTGTCTCTCTGTCTCTCTGTCTCTCTCTCTCTCTATCTCTCTCTCTGTCTCCCTCCCTTCCTCTCTAATATCTATAAGTATGTCGTTGGCTGAGGATTAAAAAAAATATATGTACATCAAATATAAAATAAATAGTAATGTGGTAGATATAAACCCCTAATATTAGTAATTACACTAACTAGAGATAAACATGTTAATTTTTCAGACCTATTAATATGGTGGAACCTATTAATAGATTTTTCTAATATTGAAACATCCCTGCATTCGTGGTTATAAACTCCACTAGGTCATGGTGTGCTATTTCCTTGCTTTCATGGTGTATGAGAGTTTTTTAACTAATATTTAACTTAAGATTTTTATCAATTTCCATTGGAATATGTATTTTTCTATAAATGTTTTTATTTTGCCTTCATTTTTGAAGGATATTTTTTCTGGGTATAGAATTCTGTGCTGCTACTTCTTTTAGCTTATTGATGATGTCAAAACACTGTCTTCTCATTTTCCTAGTTTTGGTTGAGAAGTTGTTATTTTCATTGTGTCTCTTATAACAGTACCTGTTTCTCATCTAACAAGTCACCCTGCATCTCCTACCCACACAGATATTTACAGCTTATTCTTTGCCTTTGATATCTATCAGCTGTCCTATAATATACTTGTGATTTTTGTTGTATTTATTGTGCTTATGGTTCATAGAACTTCTTGAGTCTGTGGCTTCAAATCTTATATCTCTCATTTAGATCCTTCTTCATGGATATTACTGCAAATATTGTTTTGTCACAAATTTTGTCCTCTTATTTTGGGACTATACACTAACTTTCTCATTTTACTATTTGTCTTTTATACCCTTTCATATATATTTGAATATTTTATGTAGACTTTTTTCTACTTTACTAACACCCTTCTCTGCAATGTCTAACATACTGGCAAAACCATCTATTGACTTGCTGGTTTTAATTACTACATTTGCAGTTAAGAATTTTCATTTGTTTCTTTTTTAATGAACCAAATTCCCTGGTGAACCAAATTCACCTTGTCCTTTTTTAGATGATTAACCAAGATTTTACAAAAGCCTATACCTGATCATTTCAATCTGGGTCAGCTCTGGGTCTGTTTCCATTGTTGTGTAACCTTTTGCTTTTCAGTCATATTTTTCCTGTCTTGCGGCTTTCCTGTTAAATTTTAACAGAATGCTTGGTGTTCTATATAAGAAATTACAGAGATTCTGTTTAATTTTATATTCATCCACAGAGAAGGTACTTTTATGTCTGACAAATAATTAAAATCAAGAAAACTCACAGTAATTTCCATCTGGAATTGAGCTAATTTGAAACTTGAGGACTTTTCTATTTCTTATTCATCTTACTTCTTTCTATGCTATCTCTCTAACTGAGAGTGTGTTGCATTTTCCATAGTACTTCTCCATTGTGAATCCCAAATGCCATTTTTTTGGATCTCTCAATAGTCTTACTTATCTTCTCAGCAACTATACTGCCTCTTTTTTCTCTTTTTCCATTTAAAAACCCCCAAATGCTTTCAAAGGAAAAACTTTAGGTAATATCAGGGTTTTTCCTTTCTTTCCTAAACATTGGTCCCTCAAAGTTGGCTCCTTTGAAAAATCTGAATACCAGATTTTTCTCTCCCTAGTCACATGACTCTACCATAAATTCGGTTCAGTTTTCCAGTCTCTTATGTACTGTTTTCTGCTCAACTTTTTTTGACTCTTTGGCTTCACACCATTTATGTCTCAGAAAATGTTTTGAGGCAAAACATGGCCCCTTCATGTGCTTCCCTACTTGTATTAGTTTGCTAGAGCTGCTGTACCAAAGTTCCACAAACTGTCTGGCTTATGCAACAGACATCTATTGTCTTACAGTTCTGGAAGCTTTTCTGTTCTTTGGCCTGGAGATGTGTCACCCCAATCTCTGCCTTCATTTTCACATGGTATCCTATCTGTGTGCATCAGTTTCCAAATTTCCTCTTCCTTTAAGGACACCAGTCATATAGAATTAGGGGCTCACCTTACTCCAGTATGAACTAATCCTAACTTAATTACATCTATAATGACCCTGTTTCCAAATAAGGTCACATTCTGAGGTACTGAGCAGTAGAACTTTTATATGTGAACTTGGGGGGTGGGGCATATTTTAACTCCATAACACTACACTCAGAGCTCTGGGTTCCTCAAAGTCTATTTACTTGGGTAGGTCTTTAATGTCTTCAAACAGATGTTTTGCATTTTTATTCAACTTTTCTAATTGTTCTTGGCAGAATGATTGGCCTGATACCAACTAGTCAATAATGTTCATAAATGGAGGTCTCAGGTTTAATCTAAAATCAATAATTAGTCACAAATATATCACATCCTCAAGCTTCTCTATGAGTTTTCCCAGTTGAGGGTTGGCAGAGAATTGAGAACATCTGTCCAATGTCTCATTAGTTTCCATTTTACTTGATAATCCTTTCACCACTTTTTAAATTTTGCTTACCTAAGATAGTTTGAGGGCCATACATGAGGGTTTTGCATCATGATCATGGAGAAAGGAAGATGGGCAAAATGACACCCAAGAGGGTCGCTATCTGTAGCTTATCCTTCAATCTGTACACCTGCAGAAAAAAAAATACATTTTCCTTTTTTAAAATAATTTTTCTTTATTGATTTTTGAGAGAGAGGAAGGGAGAGGGAGAGAGAGAGAGAGAGACATCGATGAGAGAACACATTGATTGACCGCCTCTTGCATGCCTTCAACTGGGGTTTGGGCCCACAACCTCTGACTGGGAATCGAACTGGCGACTTCTTGGTGCATGGGTCAACTCTCAACCACTGAGTCACACCAGCTGGGCAAAAGATAAATTTTTTATTTATGAATGTAATCTAAAGGTTAAGGCTATAGAGTGAGTGACAGTTGGAAAGCTTTACAAAATTCTCCTAGGATCTTGGGTGGCTCAAGATTTTTATATAGTTTATAATTTGTATCATGATAGTGATAAATAGTAAGCAATGTCAGTTGAACAGAGGCAACAAAGACAACACAGAAGGTCCACTGTATTGCAAAAGACTCCGCTTTTACGTTCAGATCAGCATTGCCATGGCTGTCATCTATAAGCGACAGAAGCCCCAGACTCATCATTTCTTTATTTTTTATTTTATTTGGTTATATCACTACAAGCCTTTCTGATTTGTTGTATTCAAAGGAACTCACTGTAATACTGTTTTATTGTCATTCCTCATAACAAACTGTTCTCTTGTGGGAATTGTTCCAGATGTTTTTCAAAAAGGTAGTGCAATATTTATAATATTAATGCTTAATATATGTTACTTTTTTCCACTTTCCTCTTTCATACACATAAATTAACCTTTATAAAGATTTCATAGTCACTTAATTTATTGTTGCTTTACATTGAATAAAGCATTGTATCAAAGTGTTTAAAAAGTTAGTTTTTGATCAGTTAGTTTGGCTTCAAAACCTAACTATTTGCCCTGGCCAGTGTGGCTCAGTTGGTTGGGTGTCATCCCATGCACCAAGAGGTTCAGTTCAATTCCCAGTCAGGGCACATGCTGGGTTGTGGGCTTGATCCCCAGTAGAGGGTGTGCAGAAAGCAACCAATCAAAGTTATGCTCTCACATTAACATTTCTCTCTTCTCCCTTCCTCTCTCTCTAACAATCAATAAACTATTCTTAAAATAAAACAAAACCTAACTATGAATGCTGAGTGAGATCATGGGTAAATTCTTCCTACTCTATGCTTTAATCTATAGAGATAATACATATCCTGTAATTTGTTACAAAGATTGAAGGAGATAATGTAAGTGAAGTTCTTGGTAAATGCCTCCCACGTATTAAATGACACAACAATGAGAATTATCATTATTAATAAACAGATATAGCTTGAATCATATTTTACACTACATTGCAGGAAGTATCTTGTGTTCCAGACACAGAAGCTTTCTTAATCTCCGAATATACACACCCATACATATATATATAAACTTTATAAATGTGTGTGTGTGTATATATATATATATATGCACTTACACATATGTATATATGTGTAATATTCATTGTTCAATATTCATTGAACTTTATTAAATTTAATTGAATTTAAAAGAAAATTGTAAGAGGCTTACTTTGGCTATGAAATTAAAGATTTTAAGGTTGTCTAAAATGATTGTAAGCAAAAGCTTAATTTTTAATGCTTTAGGGATTGCTAATATCCACAGGAGAAATATAAGAGAAAGGAGGATTGGGATTATCATGTTGAGAGGATATTTTATAATGAGGTTTTCAGTTCCACTGACTTTATTATGTTCTTCTTATTTTTTTTTTTTTACTAAAGTGTAGATTTTTAAATGTTTTATTATTGCTAATATTTGGTATACCATCAATAATGTATTATCTGAAGGTTATTTTTGCTTTATTCAGCATTATTTTAAGAGATGTGCTGATTCCTGAAATATTGTATTTCTATCTTTCTTTATTCAAAAAAATGGATTTGAGGCAGGAATCCTTTAATATAATGAAACAGGATTGACTGAGTTTAGATTAATAAATCTTCTGAGAAACTATTTTGCAATACAAGCCATTTAAAATACAGATAGATGAATCTAAGTGAGAGCAATGAGTGAGAGGTAATTTTCTGTCTGTGAAAATTATTTTACAAAGACATTACAGTTATATACTCACTCATCACTGACAGACTTTAAATTCTTATGCATCTATGATAAAATTTTGTTTTCAAACATCTTCTATATGGTGTTGTCAGTTACCTGGAGAGGAACAAAATAAGGCACAGTGAGGCAGATTATCGGCTAAATTTATCTCATTGATCAGAGATCAAGCCCAGCTCCTACTCCAGGAACTTCTTAACATATATCAACATTTCTGTTTCAATCTTGCCTGATAATAATATTAGTCATTGTAATGATAACTGTTCTAGGGAAGGTTTGAAAAGATTTAATCCAGACAGATGCTCCTTGGATTCCTTTAACTATGGATATTTCGAAACACATATACCTCTGTCTTGTATTTATCCTCAATTTACTCATCCTGCTGGTTTCTGTAGCATTCACAATTTCTTTTTCTTCCTCTAGTACTGAACACAAGTAAGGTTCTCAAGTGTGGCACAAAATATACCACTTCAGTTTTCTCTCTCCTCCTCTTCCAGCATGCATTATTCTTGGAAATAACCTCCCTCTACCAAAGCTTCTTTTATTATTGAAGTTTGTATAGGCAATCTTAAGTAATAATTAACTGAAGTTTATGATATATTATTTATTATAGTTTCTTGACTAGGTCTGGCAAAATGTAATGTAGAAAAATGTGTATGAAGTTTGATGTCCATAGCATCATCAAAAGCAGGTACTATGTGACAAGACAGCCCCACCACCTGTCCTAAGACCAGCCTTTTACCCGTGAGTACTGAAAGACAAGGAACAGGTTCCACTGAGGGACAGTGGGTTGAAATGGAGAAAAGAGAGGAAGCAACAAATCTGTTCCATAGCTGGAGCACTAATAGTAAATACTATGTTAATAGCAAAATTCAAATGAGTTCTATTACTTTTGACCTATGAAAGCAGCTGACTGACAACAAAGACCTCCTTTAATGTACCAGTTTTTTCTTTTGACTTACTATCATGAAAGAAGAACACTTAGCTCTCCTACACACCTCTCAATATAGCTGTTTAAAACCATGATCAATGTATATATGATTATAACTTAAAACCAAGTAATGTCTGTGATTACATATTTTTAGCTGTGTGCCTATTTTCCCTAAATGGGGAATTGCTCACAATCTCATTTGCTATATTCAAGTCACTCTACAGTCATATAATTTTCGACAAGAACAAACTGTGTTGAAGATATTCATTCTATTTGTTTCATAGAATCCTCTCTTCTGGAGAATTTTCTCTTCATAAACCAATCAGTATCTTTCCTTTCCAGATAGCTCTCCTATTAGGAATTCTCTCCTCTTTTCGGCTGTGTTTAACACACATTACCATAGATCTTTTCTCCCTTTTTCTTGTTGTACATATTTGCTCCATCCCCTAGAAGATACCTTTTTTTTTGTTTGTTTTTAATTGAATTTATTGAGATGACATTGGGCAATAACATTATATAGGTTTCAGGGGTAAAATTCTATAATACATCACCTGTGTAGTGTATTGTGTGTTCACCACCCAAAGTCAAGTGTCCGTCTATCACCATTTATCCTTTTACCCTCCCCAACCTCTCCTTATCCCCCTTTCCCTCTGGTAATCACCCTAGTGTTGTCTGTGTCTATGATGAGTTGAATTTTGCTTAATCCCTTCACCTTTCTCATCCAGGCCCCTATACCCTCCCCTCTGGCAGCTGTCAGTCTATTCTCTGTATCTACAAGCCTGTTTCTATTGTGTTTGTTAATTTATTTTGTCCTTAGATTCCACATATAAGTGAAATCATATAGTATTTGTTTTTCTCTGACTGGCTTATTTCACTTAGTATAAAAATCTCCAGATCCAACCATGCTGTCAGAGAAGGTAAGATTTCCTTTTTTTTTTTTTTTTAATGGCTGAGTAGTATTCCATTGCATAAATATACCACAGATTTTTTTTTATAATTTATTTTATTATTAATTTGTTTTTGTTACAGATGTTTTTCCTTTTTTTACCCCATTGACACCCGCCTCTCCCTCCCCTTCTCCTCCTCCCCATCCCTGTTGTCCATGTCCATTGGTTATGCACCCATGCACATAGGCTCTGTGATTTATCTCTTTCCCCCGCCTGCCCCCCTCCTCTGAGGCCCGTCATCCCATACTCCACCTCCATGTCTCTGGGTCAATTTCGTTGTTCAGTTTGCTCAGTTCTCCTGTGTGTTGCCGGCTTCCTCCGTTGGTGTGGGGGTCGCTCGGCTCCCTCACTCCGCCTGGGTTCCCCCGTGGTGGGGGGGGTCGCCCAGCTCCTACCACAGATTTTTTTATCCACTAATCTACTGATGGGCACTTGGGCTGCTTCCAAATATTTGCTATCGTAAATAAAGCTGCAATGAACGTAGGGGTGTGTATATTCTTTAAAATTGGTATTTTGGGCTTCCTAATATGTATTTCCAGAAGTGGAATTGCTTGGTCATAAGGCAGTTCTATTTTTAATTGTTTGAGGTAACTCCACAATCCTTTCCATGATGGCTGCACCAGTCTGCATTCCCACCAGCAGTGCATGGAGTTTCCCTTTTCTCCACACCCTCGCCAACACTTGCTTTTTGATTTATTAATAATAGCCATTTCATTCTGACATATATGAGATGATATTTCATTATCATTTTAATTTGCATTTCTCTGCTGATTAGTGATAGCAAGCATCTTTCCAAATGTCCATTGGTCATCTACATGTCCTCTGAAGAAGTGTCTATTTAGGTCTTTTGCCCATTTTTAATTGGATTATTTGGTTTCTTGGTGCTGAGTTTTATCAGTTCTTTATAAATTACCCAAAGCAAACTGTAGATTCACTGCAATTCTGATCAAGATATCAATAGTGTATTTCACAGAATCAGAATAAATATTCCAAAAATTTATATGGAACCACAAAAGACCCCGAATAAACACATCAATATTAAGAAAGAAAAACAGAGTTGGAGGAATCAAGCTACCTGATATCAAACTATACTACAACGTCATAGTAATCAAAACAATATGGTACTGGCATAAAAACAGACATATAGATCAATGTAACACAATAGAGAGAAGAGAAATAAACACACACCTTTGTGGTCAATTAATATTTGACAAAGGGCCCTGTCCAGTTTGGCTCAGCGGTTAGAGCGTCGGCCTGCTGTCCAGGGAGACCCAGGTTCGGTTCCAGCTAAGGGCACGTACCTAGGTTGCAGTTTGTCCCCGGCCCTGGTTGGGTCATGCAGGTGGCAGCCACTCGATGTGTCCCTTTCATGTCGATGTTTCTCTTCCTCTCTCTCCCTCCCACTCTATATAAAAAAAAAAAATTGACAAAGGAGGCAAGAACATACAATGGAGTAAAGAAAGATATTCAATAAATGGTGTTGGAAAAATTGGATAGATATGTGTGAAAGAAAGAAAGAAAGAAAGAAAGAAAGAAAGAAAGAAAGAAAGAAAGAAAGAAAGAAAGAAAGAAAGAAAGAAAGAAACTAGACCACTTTTTTACACCACACACAAGAATAAACTCAAAATGGATTAAGGACTTAAATGTTAGACTCGAAACCATAAAAATACTAGAAGAAAACATAGGCAGTAAAATCTCAGACAGTCCTCATAGCAATATTTTTTCTGATACAGTATATCTCCTCGAGCAAGGGAAACAAAAGAAAAAATAAACAAATAGAACTTCATCAAACTAAAAAGTTCTTGCACAGCAAAGGAAACCATCAACAAAATGAGAAGACCACCCACGAAATGGGAGAACATATTTCCCAATGATACATCTGATAAGGGGTTGATATCTAAAACTTATTTAGTAGATTACTGAGAAGATAAGCAAAAGATAGGAATGTTTCAGTCCTTTTCTCTCCTAAAATATCATTCTTATACTCTCCCATGGGATGGTGGGTTGGCCAATTACTGTACCAAATTCTCTTTGGAAAACTTTCAAGGTGTTGTTCCACTCTTCTCTAGTATTTTAAACTGCTATTGAGAAGTGTGATTCCTTTTTTTTTTTAACCCTCACCTGAAGATATGTTTTTATTTATTTTTTTAGAGAGGCAGAGGGAGAGAGAGAGAAACATCAAAATGAGAGAGAAATATTGATCGGTTGTCTCCTGTATGTGCCTGGACCAGGAATTGAACCACAACCTAGATATGTGACCTGACCAGGAATCGAACTGCCATCTTTTGGTGTATGAGATGACACTCCAACCTACTGAGTCACCCGGCCAGGGCTGATTCCTAATTTTTTGTTATGTGCTTCTTTTTGTCCCTTAATGTTTTTAGGACATTTGTTTTATCCTGTATATCCTGAAATTTTACCATAATATCTATCAAAAATATTTATTTACTGTGTTCTTATTAAGACATTTCAAATGGAAGCATATATCATGTATTTTCTGATTTTCTCATAATACCTTTGATCATTTTTCTTGTCTCTTTGTGAAACACCTATTTGTCCGATATTGGACCCATTGGACTGAGTCACAATTTTTATCTTTTCTTTGTTTGTTCATCTCCTTATTTCCTGTGAAATTTCTTTTATTTTATCTCCCAATCCTTTTACTGACTTTTCTTTTTTAGCTGTCATATATTTAACTTCCAGAAGTTTTCATTGTTCCCTGAATGTTCCTTTATTCTAATGCCATGTTTTCATTTCAAGGTTGAAATACATGCTTTTATGTCACTGAAAATAAGAGTTATGCTTCCTATGTAGATTTCCCCCCCTTTATTGTCTCTATTTCCTTTAAGTTTCCATTATAAACTTAATTGGTTTTGCTCTCTAACCCGCTCTTGAGGTTTTCCATAGATATCTGTTATTTCTTGACTATATATTTACACTGAAAAGAAAGGCTTTGAAGGTCTTTTTGAATAGACATAGCTCATCAACTGCTAGGGTTCACTCTAGGGTAATCAATCTGGCAGTGAGATGTATTTTGTTCCTCAAATTTTATTATGTTCTATTGTGTTTTATTATGCTTCAGTTTCTTCAGAAATAAAAATGTTCTCCTCTTCTGCCTGCATAGTGTTAAGCTTATTTTCCGGCTTTTGGGGTAATGGGAGGATGATAAAGAAAAAATGGTCACAGTAATCAACATGCAGAATTTCTACAAAAGTCCCTGCATAAGAGCTGGTGTTTCCAACTGCTCATCCATTTTCTTGCTGTCTCCAAGTCTGGATACATTCTGGTTCAGTTGCCATCTTTTTTGAGGTACAAGTCAGATGGGAATTGAGACATTGGGGACATTAATTATTCCTTATTCAGATTTCTAAGAGGTAGACCCAATTTAGTGCACTGCCTTCTCTGATATGGAAGTCTCCAATTACCGAGCTTTCCCATGGCCTATGGCAAATGATTAATGTCTTTTTGCTATCTCCTTCATTATACATCTAGATTTATTCTTCATTTCTTCTGCTAAATTATGAACCATTCTTTCTGCTTCCCCTCTAGATATTATGACTATAAGTTGTTCAGCTTACAAGTAAGAAACAGTATGTCGGGATGAGTATAGCTCATATTAGAACAAAACAACTTGGCTTTTCTAGAAGAGGTACAGAAGCATAGATTCAGCTGAGTCATTGCCACAGAAAGTACAATTTAATCAAAATGTCAATTTAGATTGTTTAGTTTGTGTTTATGAAATGTGTTTCTTCCTAAAACACCTTGAGATAATCTGTCCTTTTGAGATGAACTGTATAACATAATGGCTAAGAGCATGAGTGGTATAGCTAGATTCCTGGTTTTGCATTCTTGCACATCTGTTTACTAACTAAATCAAGTGTTTAATTTACCTGTGCCTCAAGTTCATTTGTAAATGGGAATGTCACTGAAAACTACCTACAGAGATGTTATAAAAAGTTGATTAAATGTATATAACACTTAGAACAATATACAATAAGTATTAAAGATCCATTTGTGCAGGAGAACTAATATTGTTTTCTAAGTTAGGAATTCTCATTCATAATTTCTTCTACAATCTGTAAGAGCTGTTGACTTTGGCCTCACAGATTTATCTAATTTATAATCTTAAACAAATATCTTAAACTTTAATTAGATATTTAGCATGATATTGCCACCACTAGCATAGCTATAAAGAAAATTATAATTAATGATTTGGGTTGAGTAGAAATCAAGAAAACAATGTGCTCCTAGGATAATGCTTATTACCTTGAATTGTAGGAGAAGAGAGAGCAGAAGGGAGAGAGAAATGAAAGGAGTCTAGAACATGAGTCTTGTGATATCTGCAATCAATTCAAAAAGTTTGCTACAAGACCTAGAAGAAAGTATGATCTATAGCAGAGTAAGTGATGTTAATACATTATTGAGGAAGTGGGTGTTGTCAGGATGAGAAAGGAAATGGTAAATTGTCTCCATCTTTTAAAAACGTAATTTAACTTTTTTCACCCTCTAAGTTACAGAGTTCCCTGTCAGTCTCATTCCTGCACAACTAATTGCTCTTCTAGCCACATGCATTCTCTGAATTTTTGCATTTAGTCAGATGCCAATCAATCTACTCATTAGTCAAATTAGCTATTACTCTTCCAAACCCAGGTGAGATAAAAATTTGCTTAAAGTTTTTCAGTGATAAATTGAAAAATAGAAAATTGGACAAATTCCACTCAGGCTAATAGTAAATATTTCACATAAACACACAGCTCTTGGATCATTATTTTTCTTCTTGTTACCATTTTGTGGTTCTTATATAGATGCAGTTAATGTTTCTTGTTTGAAAGTAAAATTACTTTGTAGGTACCAGATATAAATAAAATTCATATGAAGTAGTTACTATTTCATTTTTAAAAATTTAAAACATATAAAATTGTATGTTAACCAAAACAATTTTACCTTATACTGTTCTTTTCTAAAGAAAATTGGTTCTTAGACTAAGAATAGTCAACATTCGTTTATGGTGCAAAATGCTCTGCTTCCAAGTACAAGATTTCTACAGAAATTATTATTTTTTTAAACTTACAATTTAAAAAAAATAAAATTTAGGGCCAATTCATCTGCCAGAAGTCTCAGATATTAATTTTCCTATCTATTAGTTTGAGACAAAGAGAATGGAACACGTTTTTACTGACATTTCTCAAAAGGATATTCTAGGATTCCCAAAACACCAATCAGAAAGAATACATGTAACCCTATGTTCACAGCAGTGCAATTCACAATAGCTAAGATCTGGAAACAGCCCAAGTGCCCATCAGTAGATGAGTGGATAAAAAACCTGTGGTACATTTACACAATGAAATACTATGCAGCTATAAAAAAGAAGGATCTCTTACCCTTTGAGACTGTATGGAGGGACCTGGAGAGTATTATGCTAAGCAAAATAAGCCAGTTAGAGAAAGACGTATCACATGATCTCATTTCTATGTGGAATCTAATGAACGAAATAATATGGTAAATAAAATAGAAACAGAGGCATAGTAACATGGAACAGACTGATGAATCTCAGAGGGAAGGGAGGGGATGGGTGAAAAGAGATTAACCAAATAATTTATATGCATGTAAGTGGACACAGACAATAGGGTGGTGAATGCCTGGGGCAGGGCAGGAACCGGGAGGAAGGGTGCAATGGGAGAACAAAAGGGGGGACATCTATAGTACTCTCACAATAAATGTTTAAAAAAAAAAGATAATGAACAAAAAAGGCAGGCTCTTTTTAATATTGTTTTAATCAAAATGGCTAAAGAGTATAGAAAGAAATAACAGGAATTAGTACTATCTTCATATAATATCATCTAAAAATTTGCATATATGCTGAAGGATTTTCCCAACAGTAAACTACAAATGTTATTCAGTGATAGCACAGAAAATGTGATTTCTGTAACCAATTGTGCACTGGTCAATACTTAACAACTACCTCCCCAGGGAAGCAAAAGCTCTGATTTGTAAGGTTTTAGCAATGTGTGGATATAAATACTCCCACTACGGCTCATTTCAAGCTACTAACATAATGTTTGTCAGCTCACAAAATTTTTAAAAACATTAACACTAGATTAACTCTACCATACCACTGTACTCACTCTCTAGACGGAGGAACAGTATAAATTTTTGCTGTTAATTTCATTTTATGAGTACTAGTTTAAATTTCTATCAGGAAACATATGAAAGTGCAAAACCTTAATATATAATAAAGGTGTACTTTGACAAGGTCTCATATTTTTCCTCAAAACTTTACAGTTTTATTTCTATCATGTCTATTATAGATGGTCAATGTATACTATATATTTTACAGTTCAGTAACTGACCTTTGAATGAGTCATTATACCAGACATTGTAATTTTGCTCGTACTTCATTGGTCATAAGTGTGCTTCATTTTGGCACTTATTAATTATAAGTATGACTGTGTATGCATGTGTGTGGAAGGCACTGTGGATAATTCTGCTATTCACAGGTGATTACAATGAAAGGTGAGATTAAACATGAGTTATGATTCCATCTATGTTTGCTCTTTCAAAAATGCCTCAAAGTAATACCCATAAAATGAGATTTAATTTCAAAGCAATTCAAAAACACTCTGGAATTAAGAGTCAATTCCAAAGTTACTCACAATAATATTTAAAACCACATTTCATTTAATAGATATTGAACTGGCTAATTAGTTAGAACATGATATGCTTTGGTCAAAGATGAGTCAAAATGTTTAATTCAGTCAAAATCGCAAAGTTACTCTATTTTCATTAAAAATAATGTTTGCTCATGAATGTTTTTCTTGTTCAAACTGAAACTTATTCTTTCTCCTTAATCCTTTTCTCTCCTTTATCTACATTGTGTGGCATCTTTCCTGCTGATTTGTTTATTGTTTCCATACCTATTTAATTCTAACACTCCTCAAGATTTTCTCTTAACTGCATTATTTTATATATTTTCCCTTTTAGGAGATCACATACATCTAACCTTTACAGCTGTAATTTTCTAAAATCCTTACTTTACACACAAAGCTACTGGAGTTCAAAATTACCTTATAATTGAAATGGGAAGTTCCTGCATTTTTGTCATTCTCTACCCACATCTGAGACATCTCTTAACATTTTGTGCTGAAATTAATCACTATTTACCTTGAATACATATGATGCTCTACATAACTTTCCACATCAAACTGTTGCAGCTTTATCAAATGGTGACAGCCTGATTGTGATAGTTAAAATGCCAATTGACTTAAAAACTATACTTGAAGCTTCAGATACATTATTTTAATCAGTTTTCAGTTATCTGACAAAGTGAATATATTGCTCATAATTTACAAACAAAGAAATTGAGACGTAGACAAATCCAGAAATGACAGAGCTAGTAAATGGAAAAGCTAGAATTAAATTATATTCTGTCCAAATCACAGCCCATTTTCTTTCCACAATACCACACTATTTTTTAAATTAAAAATTCAATGATGACAGTACTCTATAACCATGCTGCCTTTGTGTGAAAAGTGTTTCATTATAAGAAAATTAAAACCATCAGAAAAAATATTCCCCTCTCTCAAAGACAAATTTTTAGATGTTATAGCAGTAGTAATTACAAAGTAGAGAATGAGACTTTGATCTGCCAATAATTGTACTAAGCGGAATTTTTGACAGCTTGGATTTTTGGTTCTTCAAGCCAAGAACCCGCTGTTTCCTTAGAAAAAGAAGAATAAGATGAAAAAGGGAAGCTTTTAAACTGAATTATGGAAAAACAGAATAACAGCCATGTGATAGGGCCTTGGAAGACACTAAGAGTAAAAAGAAACACCATAATTTCATCAATAAGGAAAAGCATCAGAGGAAGCCATTTCTAATAAGTGCTGCTCTTTCAGGAAAGAAAGAAATACGAGGATTCTCTCATACTGGAGAATAGGGCATGGCAGGAGACAGCTCACTGCTGGGCTCTGCAGTCTGAAATGAAAAGGTCAATAAGATTGAAATACTACAAATAAAAAAGAAACCTTTTGTTTTATTGTGATAAGGATTCTAGGGGAACACATACTAGGGGATAGTTGGGCAGCTAGAGTGGGCCTAGAGGATCTACTTTCAAGATAGCTCAACTATAAGGCTTGAAAATTGTTGCTGTCAATTCCTCTCCATGTGGGGCTCCTGATGGACAGCTTCAGCTTCTGCACAGCATGGTGGCTGAGTCCCAAGAGATAAAGAGTAGAAGCTGCCAGCTTCTCAAAGCCAGAGCCTGGAAACTGCCTCAGCATCAGTTCTCCATAGTCTACTAGTCAAGCAGTCACAAAGCCCAGATTCAAGGGGAGAGGCCATGAACCACCTCTCGGGAGATTTTTGGATTATATTTTAAAATAGCCAAACTTACTCAGTCTGTATTTGAGGATTTACAGTGGGAACTATTCTTTCCAATGCAAATCGTTCACCTTGACAATTGCTCTGTAATCTGTGTTGTGTTCTTATCACTTCCTTACATTGTCTCTAGTTCTATCTTGCGACAGCATAGAACAAACTATTATTTAAACTATTGTGTTTTTTATTTATTTATTTATTTATTATTAATTTATTTTTGTTACAGATGTTTCTCCTTTTTTCCCCATTGACACCCTCCTCCCCATCCCCCCCCACCCCGTCCCCAGCTTTGTTGTCCATGTCCATCAGTTATGTATACATGCATATAAGTTCTGTGGTTTATCTCTTCCCTCTTCCCCACCCCCTCTTCTGAGGGTTGTCAGTCTGTACCCTACTTTCACATCTCTGGGTCTACCCTGTTCCTAAGACCATGTTCATTATATTCCACAAATAAGTAAGATCATGTGATATTTGTCTTTCTCTGTTTGGCTTGTTTCGCTTAGGATAATACTCTCCAGGTCCCTCCATGTCATCTCAAAGGATAAGAGATCTTTCTTTCTTACAGCTGCATAGTACTCCATTGTGTATATGTATCACTGCTTTTTTATCCATTCGTCTACTGATGGACACTTGGGCTGTTTCCAGATCTTAGCAATTGTAAATAGTGCTGCTATGAATTTGGAGTACATGTATTCTTTCTGATTAGTGTTTTAGGCTTCTTAGGGTATATTCTTAGAAGTGGAACCACTGGGCCAAATGGCAATTCAATTTTTAATTTTTTGAGGTAACACCATAGTGTTTTCCATAGTGGCTGCACCAGTCTGCATTCCCACCAACAGTGTACTTAGTTTAAACTATTTGAAAATAAATACTAAGCCTCTATTCTTACTCCAGCTCAAACCCTAACTCCAACCTGGAGTGTAAGATAACACATTACTGGCTCCTACAATTGTTCCTTCTCCGTCCTGGTCAAACATCCCCATGACACAGGATTCCTGTACATGCATTCCAAAGCTTAGCTCCAGGATCCGCCTATAACACTCCAGGTGTTGTCTGGCCAGTACAGAGCAGGAATCTCATCATTCTTTCTTACCTATATTTTAAATTTCCATAAATGCAAATTAGCTGTTGTGGCAATTACGCTATCCTGTAAACACTTATCAAATATGTGCTTAACTAATATCTCCAGATATTATTCATTCATTCACTTGCTCTGGCATATGTTCATGCAATGTCTTTAATCTTAAAACTACACTGTTTTGTTTTTCCCCTGGGCAATTATAATTTTCCTAATGAAAATACCCCTATATTTTTGTCTATATCCACTTCAATAAATCTTAAAGAATATTTTATAAAGCAAAATATCATGTGAACAATATTTAATTTCAGGCTCTCTTGATTATTAAATAATGTATAAATACAGTACACTTAGCAATTTATAATAGCTACTGAATCTCTCCTGTGTTCTCCTTCCCTTTTTCTTTTAAATCTAGCCAGATGTTATAGAATACAAATTATATCAATATTGCATATTTGTATGTCCTGTACCTGTGGGTAATTGTTAAAAAATAATTGAAGTGTGATATCAGATCATGGATAATTTTTAAGCTCTAAAGGCACAAAAATTAACAGATTGTTTTTAAAGACTGCATTTTATTGTCATATGGTCATAACATTATATCATATGGTTATAACATAAACATAACTCTATTATAAAAGTGTAAGCTTTTTTGTCATTTACTATTATTAATATATTTTTGAATATATATTAGTTTATTAGACTCCAAAATTAACATTGTTCTACAAAACCTATTTTTTTTTAAAGGGCCTTACTATACAATGCATGACTCCTTAACAGAAATAAATAGAAAACAGAAGTATTAACTTTACATCAGTGGATAACATAGAAAGCTGGATCATCTCCATTTTTCTCTTCTCAAGTTCCTGACAGGTTATCACTTTAGATGAGACAGATGGAAACAAGAGCTAGGCTTCTACTGGGAATATCTAGGCTAGAGATTGTCAAACTTTTTATCTCTTAAGATCTGTTTCTCCATCATTCTGACTCAACAGCATGAAAGGAAGGGAGAGAACATTGGTGTATGCATGTGTAATCCTGCCCCCAAGAAACTTCAGTGTAGGTCTTTTGTGGATCACACCTAGAGATGCACACTCCAGCTATCATCACGACCATTCCAGGAGTTTTAGTATAACGTACTATCTGCACTGCCACTTCTGGTGTTTGCAGGCTAAGTCACTTACTGCCTCTGTGTGTGTGTGTGTGTGTGTGTGTGTGTGTGTGTGTGTAGGATAATGAAACAAAGAGTTTTAGGTTGCTTTTCAAACATCAATTCTCCTTAATACCTTGCATTTCTCCTTTCAAACACATGTTCATTTATTAATTCAGTGTATGAGATACTTAAAAAGCTCTTGTGATGTTTACATGTTATAAGGGGCATTAATATATCTAATATATTATCAAGTAGTAAATTCTATGAAGAAAAATAATGCAGGATAAGGGTATAAAGAGAGGTGGAGGAAGGTCTATTTTATTTTTTTTATTTTTTTATTTTTATTAATTTACTTTTGTTACAGATGTTTCTCCTTTTCCCCCCATTAACACCCTCCTCCCCCTCCCTCCCTGCCCTGTCCCCAGTTTTGTTGTCCATGTCCATTGGTTATGAGTATATGCGTACAAGTTCTGTGGTTCATCGCTCCCCTCTCCCACCCCCTCTTCTGGGAATTGTCAGTCTGTACCCTACTTCCACGTCTCTGGGACTACCCTGTTCCTCAGACTGTTATGTTCATTATATTCCAGAAATAAATGAGATCATATGATATTTGTCTTTCTCTGCTTGGCTTGTTTGCTTAGGATAATAGTTTCCAGGTCCTCCCATGTCATCTCAAAGGATAAGAGATCTTTCTTTCTTACAGCTGCATAGTACTCCATTGTGTATATGTACCACAGCTTTTTTATCCATTCGTCTACTGATGGACACTTGGGCTGTTTCCAGATCTTAGCTATTGTAAATAGTGCTGCTATGAACATGGGGGTACATGTATTTTTTCTGGTTGGTGTTTCAGGCTTCTTAGGGTATAGTCCTAGGAGTGGGATCACTGGGTCAAATGGTAATTCAATTTTTAATTTTTTGAGGTAACACCATAGTGTTTTCCATAGTGGCTGCACCAGTCTGCATTCCCACCAGCAGTGTACTAGAGTCCTCTTTTCTCCACACCCTCGCCAACACTTGTTGTTTGATGCTTTGTTGATGGCAGCTATTCTGACAGGTGTGAGGTGATACCTCATTGTTGTTTTTTAGATAGGATAATAATGGAAGGTTTTCTTGAAGAGATACCCTTTGAGCAGACTTGAAAGAAGTACTTACTCACTGCCTTAAATAGTATACCTTACCTCCCTCCCCAGATTTCCTGCACTCTTCAACTTCAGGGCTTTCATTTATTTTGCCTCTCTTTCCTGATCAGGTTGTTTAGGTTCTGTGTGTGTGTGTGTGTGTGTGTGTGTGTGTGTGTGTGTGTTTCTAACACAAATCACTTGTGTTCCCTTCACATACATTTTTTTTTCTTTTTTTCCCTTTTAGGCCTCTAGGAATATCACTTTTCAGACTCCTACTCTTCTCTGCTGTACACTATATATCAGTGGTGTGTGTCTTCTGCTCTTGTCAGTAATAAGAAAAAGGTTAGGATGAGACATTCTGGATAGAACTATCAGCATGTGTAGGTGAGCTTTCTCCAAACTAAAATTCATAGTCTTCTTTTCTTCTGACCTAATGGTATAATCTGGCTCCTCAGCAAAGCTTCTTTATTTATTTTTTTTCATGAAAAGATAATAAATATTATCAAATATGTTATTCTGTAAATATACAGATGACATTTTTATTTTCCCTTTAACCATTTCATAAGCTAAACTACATTAAAATATGTTAAAATAGTTGAAATAAAAAAAATTGTATTCCTAATATAAGCCAAAATTGCCCATGATGGACTACTTTTTTATATGTGGCTGCATTCAGGTTGCGAACGTTGCTCTTCTCTGCAGGTCTTTCTGTAATTTAGAAATATCTCTCATATAAATGTTTAATAGAACTTTCTATAAATTCATCCAGGAGTGATCTTGTCGTTGTGAGTTGTACAATTACTGATTGACTATATAAAGTGAAGAAAGAAAGATATTTCAATCTTAATTCAGTTTTATTATATTATATTTTTCTAAAAATGTTACTCTTTCCCACACTTTCAAATTTATTGGCATAATGTCATTCTTACTTTTTCTTATCTTTTTATTACTTTATTTATCTAAAATCTTATTCCATTTTTCATTCCTATTATTATTTATTCATGTTTTCTCTTTTTATTCTCACCCGAGGACACTTTTTGCATTTATCGTCAGATAGAGGGGGAAGGAGAGAAGGAGGAAGCGAGAGAGAGAGAGAGAGAGAGAGAGAGAGAGAGAGAGAAACATCGATGTGAGAGACACATCAACTGGTTGCCGCCCACACTACCCCAACCAGGGCCAGGGATGAACCGCAACCGAGGTACATGCCCTTAGCGGGAACTGAACCTGGGACTCTCTGGTCTGTGGGTCGATGCTCTAACTGCTGAGCCAAACCAGCCAGGGCTATTTTTGTTTCTTTTTTTTTTTTTTTTCACTTTTGCCATAGTTTGGTTAATTTTATCAATTTTCAAAAGAAGTAATCTTTGGTGATTTTCCTAAAGTAGCATTTCCTGTTCTTTCATTAATATTAACTCATCATTATTATTTCAATAATTATAATTTATTTTGTTGACTTTAGAAATGACATTCATAATTTAGTCTTTCTTATTTTATAATATAAAATATGTATTGCTACAGTTGCCTTTAAGTATATAATTTTAGCTTTATACAACAGATTTAGATATATTTTTGTTATTGAATATTGAACTTAAAATTTTCCATTATGACTTATTTTTCTCAGTTATGAGCTATTAGGATAATTTTGTTAAACTACATGTTTTCTAATTTTTTCAATTTGCTGTTTTTAGTTATTTTATTATTAATTTATAAGTTAATAATATTGTGGTAAAAAATGTACTATGATATAAATTATTTGACTATCACTAAGATCTGCTTTATTGCATTGTTCTGAAAAGAGGGTGTTCTTGTTTATTATGGTATCACACATAAATAGATTAGACAACTTTTGTTCCTTATGTTGTTAAAATAGTCTAGATCATTACTGCTTCACTAGCAATTGCTAAGAGAGGTATCTTGCAATTTCATACAGTTTTAGGGCTTCTGTTGATTTCAATTTTCCTTTATATATCTTAGAGATCTGTTATAGGCTGCATGTGACTTTAGAAATTTTTCTGGTAAGTAAAACCACTTTATTCATAATAATATATCTCTATATTTCTAACAATGCTTTTGGCATAAATGTTATTTTAAAATAAGTTTTATCTAAGTAACATTCATTTTTTGTTAACTTGATTTTTACTTAGCATTTTCTTGGTATTTTTTTCTATAATTTTCAAACCTTTCTTACTTTAAATTTAGGTACATTTCTTCTAAACTTCATACTACTAAATATTTTAATTTATCTGATTATCTTTAGCCTCTTTATTGCTGAGTTGTTTCATTTTTATTCATTGTGATTATTGACGTATTTGGATTTGTTTCTATAATGTTAATTTGTGCTATTTTCTACTTTACATTCATCTATTTATTCTTTAAATTTTCTCCTATAACTGTTTGGTTTTATTAATCTTTTATTATTTTAAAATATTTTTCTCACTCCATTTTTCTCTCTTTACTAGCTTGGGTGGTGTTTTCATTTTTATTTCTCTTATTGTAAAAGTTAAATTTAAATTAATTTATTTTGTTTTATTTTATTTTATTTTATTTTATTGTTGACAATATTAAAGTTGTCTCCCAATTTCCCCTCCTTTACTCCCCTCCTCCTCACCCCACCCCAGGCCTTCCCCACACTATTGTCTGTGTTCATTGTTTATGCATATGTGTATATAAGTTCTTTGGTTAATCTCTCCCAGTCTCCATCCCCCAACTCCCCTCTGAGCTGTCAGTCTGTTCCACGCCTCCATGCCTCTGGATCTATTTTGTCCATCAGTTTATTATGTTCATTATATTCCACAAATAAGTGAGATCATGTGATACTTGTCTTTCTCTCACTGGCTTATTTCACTCAGCATAATATTCTCTAGGTCAATTCACTGTTGCAAAGGGTAAGAAATCCTTTTTTATAGCTTCACAGTATTTCATTGTGTAAATGTACCATGGCTTTTTTATCCACTCATCTACTGATGGGCATTTGGGTTGTTTCCAGATCTTAGCTATTGTAAATAGTGCTGCTATGAACATAGGGGTGCGTATATTCTTTCTGATTGGTGCTTTGGGCTTCTTTATTATTTATTTACTCATATATTCAGTTGACCAATATGTTTACTTCCAAAATTTTTAAAATTTTAGGACCACCAACACCCCACTGGATCTTCGTAATTTTGTAAAAACATTGATAAGTTTTGCTGTTAGAGTTATTCATGCATCACAAAACTCTATATTCTGAAATAGAGTTATTTTTTCCTTAAATGTTTGATAGACCTCATTAGGACACTCATCATTTGGTCCTGGTTTGGTGTGTGTGTGTGTGTGTGTGTGTGTGTGTGTGTGTGTGTGTGTGCATGTTTGAGAGAGAGAGAGAATATTTGTTATAATAGATAAAGTAATATTCGGATTTTTTGGTTTATTTAATATCAGCTTGTTATTAGTTGTAGTTCTCCAAGGAATTTGTTCATTTCATTTGAGTTGTCAAAAACTTGGCATAAATTTTTCATAATATATCTGTAGGATCTATATTGAAAATGCCTCTCTTATTTCTGATACTGATCATTTATGTTCTCTCATTGCCTGTCTGCCTGGCTGTCCTAGTGACTGTCATTTTTTTTTAACTTTCCAAAAATCCATTTTTGACTTTGTTAATCTTCTTTATTGTTTTCTGTATTCTATTTAACTGATTTCTCCTTTAATCTTCATTATTTCCTTTTTTGTACTTGTATTTGATTTTGTTTACTCTCCTTTTCTGATTTCTTAAAATGCTACCGTATGTCATAGATTTAGGATTTTCTTCTTTCCTAATATGGGCATTTAAAACTGAAATGAAAGACAAAAGATATAGGATGACCATATACAGGTAAGGAAATTTGAGAATATCTTGAAAAATCAATAATAATGAAAATAACATATCAAATGTGTTGGATGCATCCACAGCTATGTTATGATCAAAATTAGTCTTTCATTTTTAACCTGACAAATTTATAATAATTATTATTGTTTAGATTGACCCACATACATATACTTTCTTTTGAATTTTGCTGTTTATCATATCTTCTCAAATCTCACATTTCAATTCTGGAATTATTTTTCTTCTTCTTGAACTCAATCTTGCCTGTTGGGAGTGATGTCTCCTAATTTTTCTTATTTTAAGTAGTTCATATTTTTTCATTATTCTTGAAAAATAGTTACACTAGTTACACAGTTCTATGTTGTCAGTCTTTCATTGTTTGAGTATAGCAAGAAAGTTAGGCATTACAAAGTATAATACAAAAATGAGGGGTAGGGCAGTAGATGTAGTATATATAATATACCTTCATGTATCAGCATAAGTCTAATATCTATTTTGTGGCCACTTTTCATATTACAATTTCTTAGAGCTTAGGCTTCAGACTTGTCATTTTTGTTTTGCATTTAGCCAATGGACCAATTACTTTGTGCAATCTTAGAATCCAAAGATTAAATGTTACAAGTAACAATTATATGTTATAATTTTAAAAGAGTTGATAACGTGAAAAAAATAACTGCTGTTTTCCCGGCCAGTGTGGCTCAGCGGTTGAGCGTCGACCCACGCATCAAGAAGTCACCTGTTTGATTCCTGGTCAGGGCACGTGCCCATGTGGGGCATGCAGGAGGCAGCCAGTCGATGATCTCTCTCATCAGTGTTTCTATCTCTCTCTCCCTCTCACTTCCTCTCTCTAAAAATCCATAAAGAAAAAAGAAATTTAAAAAAAGTATTAAAAAAACCTGCTCTATTTTACTAATCAAAAAGAGGAAATAAGCTTTTATCCAAAATGATGTTTAATGTGGATGGACCTCCAAAGCTAAGCTGTGCTCATTGTAAACAAAAGTCTCAGAAGCTTACATATTTTAGTGAGCCCATGTACACTCAGAAAACTTCTCTTCTTAAAATTAGTGCCACATTAGCAGTAGTACAGATTACTATAATATAAATTTTCTTTATCGCTTGAAAAATATTCAATTCTTTGATAGAGATCAAGAAAACAAATAGCATGAATGTTAATTCACAAAAAAGGATAAGCCAAGATAATAAGTAAACTGATAGATTATGAGATACAGACAAAACTCAGGTATTAACTATAGATAATAGGTAAACAAGTAGTGTGTAAAATACAGGCAAAATCCGTAAGCTGAATGAAATATAAATAACAATTTATAACAATATAATAATAGTAAATAATAATCTTTAGGGATGCTGAAGATAGAATAATTGCAATGTAAGCAGAAATAAAAGCATTGCATAACAATAAAAGGGATGGAAAGGACATGTATTAATAATGCATCTTATGGTCTAAAAGCTATTTCATTCCTACATCTGTCACCATTGCTAACAACTAATAGTTTCATTATGGCCCCAGATATATTCAGCCCAAGAAAGACAGATAACACCCATGGCTGTTCAGCAGACTAAATGGCACCTACTTGCCTCTCCATCTCTCTGACAGAACAATGTGCATCATTGGACCTCGTATCTTTCTGTATGAGCTCCTTGCACACATTTCCACTCTGGTTTTCAAAATTACACTATCAGCAGGGAAGGGCATGATGGCCAAGAGAAAGAGAGACAGGACATTTAAACATAGTAAAATCCAGGATTCATGAAGCAGGTCCTTTCTCCCACATACAACCTGCCTTAACTGTGTTAGCCTATCCCATCTCTCTTTCTTGCTTCTTGATTTGAGTTTTAAATATATTTAATAAATTATGATTTAGCATGTAATAAACTATGACTTTCTGGTGTGTGTGACCTCTGAAGTAGTTTGTCTATTAATGTGATCAGAGGCTATCATTGCATCAGGTAATGTCTTATATCATAGGTGATAATAAAATAATTAGAGCCTATTTTCTAATAATCTTTAAAATGGATATTTGGACAAATTATTAAGAAATTAAGAAATCAGGAATATAACTATTTTAGAATAAAAATTATCCAGTTGTTCTTATTGTAGCAAATCAACATTTACCTGTGTGATTTCTCTCTAACCTTGAGCAATATCAGATATTTCTAAGGATGAAAGGAAAAGTAAATCCTCCATAAAGCTGTTAAGTAACCTTTGTATTTATTATCTTGAGGGGCATTTCTTTTGATACCATCTGAACATGATCATATGTCCTAGAGAATGAGAACTTGTGGTTCATATCATTGTAATCTATATTTATGTAATTGCAGATAGTTTGCTTTATATGAATCTATAATCCTTTCTAAAATCATGTTCTACACCAATGGGAATCCACATGCTGATAGCATATCAAAAGCTACATTCCAATGATGCCTGCAATATTTCACTTACTGCACTCGTCTGACTTGTATCAGTGCCCCCATTTATCATGTACTCTGTTGTCAGATCAGTGTTGCCAAGGAGATGTTTTAAGTCACTCTCATGTTTAAAATGTTTCAGTGAATCCAAGTTTGAATTCAATAAAGTCCAAATTTCTTTTTCTGGCATTTGAAACCCTTAGAGAATCAGGCCCTGTCTCTGTTCCAGATTTATCTGTTCTATTCAATGCTTAAATGCTTGATCAACTTTCCAAACCCAACAAATCATAAGAAAATATGGGATTTGGAACTCCAAGTGCATGTCTGTGTACTGTAATAACTTAGTCATTATTGAATATGTGAACAGTAGTGTCATCATCTACAAAATGGGAACATCATAATTGTAATTACTGTGATAGCCTTAATTATATTATCCTCACAAAGCTGTAAAGATTAAGTGTATGATATTGCCCAGGTTTTAGATTGGCAGAGTAGCACACAACTGTTATATACCAGAATAGCACTGGAAAAGCTTTGAAACTAAATTGCTATTTAGCTACAAAATTAGAACAGGACTTAAATTCTGAATGTAAACAGGTGTACTGCCTCCTAAAATATAAATAATTCATAAAAGTTGCAGAACACAATTCAAAATGACCTGTCATACCAGGAACCAGAGACATTTCATCTTCAAATAGAGAAGCAATCAATAAGTGTCAACACTTAGATAGCACAGATAATAAAATTACTGGGCAGAATTTAAAGCAGCTATCATAAAAATGCTTCAATAAAATTATAGACCCTATTGAAATAGGTAAAGAAATGGACTATCTTAAAACAATAAATAAGATATAAGGAACCAAATTAAAATTTAAAATTAGAAATAAAAAACTCAAAAGATAGGTGTGCTGGGGAGAAAAAATGGTCACTGTGTTTGACAATATATCAATAGAAATTATCTAATTTGGACAACAAGATAACAAACTTTTTAAAAAATGAACAGAGACACAAGAATCTTTGGATAACCATAAAAGATCTACTATTTCTGGCACTGGAGTCCCAGAAGAAAAGAGTAGATGGCTGAAAAAAATATTTAAAGACATGAAGATTAAATATTTTCAAATTTGATCAAGAAATGTAATCTCCCCCTAAAATCTATACACTAACACATCAAAATCAAATATTTTGTATCTAAACAAAGACAGACAAGAAACCTTGATAGTATTCAGAGATCTAATGTGTCACCTCTAGAGGAATAACAATTTAAATGACAGCAGGGTATTTCATTAAAAACCATGGAGGACAGAAGGAAGTTGCATAACATTTCCAAGTGCTGAAAAAAAGAACTAGCATCTTCAAATTCTATATCTAGAAAAAATATCCTTCGGGAACATATGAGAAACAAAAACAATCTCAGACCACAGAAAACTAAGCTATGTCACCAGCAGACCTGCTGTAAATAAAGTGCTAAAGAAAGTTCCACAGAGAGAAAGGAAACAATAATAGGGGTGGGAAAACTTGGAGTATCAAAAACAAAGAAAAAAATAGTGGAATGAAAAGAGTAACTATATGGTCAAACATAATACACTGCAATTCTCCCA
The DNA here is from genome assembly GCA_030848825.1 of Tadarida brasiliensis. Classification (NCBI taxonomy): domain Eukaryota; kingdom Metazoa; phylum Chordata; class Mammalia; order Chiroptera; family Molossidae; genus Tadarida; species Tadarida brasiliensis. The sequence goes on from CM061260.1 coordinate 72,168,733, forward strand.
TTGAGTTTTGTTTGTTTTATTTAAAAGAACTTTTTATTGATTTTTTTTTAGAGAGAGAATAAGAGAGAGAGAGAGAGAGAGACATTGATGTGAGAGAGAAACATCTATTGGCGGCCTCCTGCACACCCTCCACTGGTGGGGGAAAGCAGGAGTGGGGTGGGAATAGGGAGGAGGGGGTCAATGGGGATAAAAGGGGGACATCTATAATACTTTCAAAACAATAATAATAATAAAAGACAAAAAGGACTAAGACTCATTCAAGAAGAAATAAATTATTTGTGTTGTCCTATACCTATTAAATACATTGAAATTAATATCCTTCCAATAAGGAAAACACCAGACCTAAGTGTTTCCCAGGTGAATTTTATGACATTAGAAAATTAATACCAATTCTACATAATCTATTTCAGAAAATAGAAGACGAGATAGACAATACTTCCTAACTGAATATACAAAGTCATAATTACTCTGTTAATAAAAAGACAGACTTTATAAGAAATGAAAACCACAAACCAACATCTGTCATGAACACAGACACAAAATACTCAATAAGATATAAGCAAATGGAACCAAGGTGGGTATAAAATGGATAATACATCATAAGTAATTTTGGATTCTCCTGGTAATGCAAGAATGGTTTAACATTATCTATTAAAACAACAAAAGGCAGGGGAAACCCTGCCCCAAAATGCAACAGTGGAAAAGAGTTATAAACTTGATATAAAGTAATACAACTGTATCTGGAATCAATTCAAAATCAATTCAAATTTCAATAGTATAAATGTACCAACTAATAAACAGAATTAATAAGAGTGGATTTTTTTAGTACATATGCACAATCATTTCATTCACAAGTGTCATAATGATAGATCATCAAATTTTAAAGTAAACTATATATATTTTAAATTGAGGTGAAATTCATATAACATACAATTAAGCATTTTAAAGTATACAATTCAGCCGAGTTTAGTACATTCACGGTGTTGTGCAACAACCTAAAAGTTGTCCATCACCTAAAATACTTTTTAAGTATTAAATTTGTTTCAAATTCTTTTTTAAATTTTATTGTTCAATTACAATTTATTTTCATTTTGTATTAGTTTCAGGTGTACAGCATATTATTTAGACAATCATTTAATTTACAAAGTGTTCTCCTCGATATATTCAGTACCTACCTGGCACTATACATGGCTATTACAATATAGCATATTCCCTATGCTGCACTTCATATCCTCATGACAATTTTGTAAGTACCAATTTGTTCTTCTTAATTCCTTCACCTTTTTTTTTTTTATCCTCACTTGAGGACATTTTTGCATTTATCCTCAGATAGAGTGGGAGGGAGAGAAGGAGGAAGGAAGAGAGAGAAACATCGATGTGAAAGAGACACATCAAGTGGCTACCACCCACACGGCCCCAAATGGGCCTGGGGACAAACTGCAACCGAGGTACTTGCCCTTAGCAGGAACCGAACCCAGGACTCTCCGGTCCGCGGGCCTACACTCTAACTGCTGAGCCAAACCAGCCAGGGCCCTTCACCTTTTTATTCAGCCCCCCAAACTCCCTCGCTTCTGACAACCATCAGTCTATTTTCTGTATCTATGAGTCTGTTTCTGTTTTGTTTGTTCATTTATTTTTCTTTAGATTTCACATATTAGTAAAATCATATAGTATTTATCTTTTGCTGAGTGACTTCTTTCACTTAGCACAATACCTGCTAGGTCCATCCATTGCTGTCACAAATAGTAAGAATTTATTTTTTATGGCTGAGTACTATTCCATTGCATATATGTACCACATTTTGTATACAGTAAATACATTTTACAAATTCACAACTAAATGTTATCTACAAGAAATCCATTTTAATATAAATTGATGGCAATAGGTTAAAATAAAGGACTTCAAAAAGATATGCCATGATAAGAGTTATCAAAGGAAAAACAGAAGAGCTGTATTAATTTCACACAAAGCCAACATAAGAACAAGGAAAATTATCAGAGATAGAGATAGGCATTACATGATAAAGGTGTCAATTCTCAAGAAGACAATAATCTTTAACACATATGCACCCAACAGCAGAGTATTAGCATGCGTGACACAAACATTGATAGAATTGAGGCTTTTGGTCAATATAACAGAGTAGGTAAATACTGTGCTCCTCCCACAAATGCATCAAAATTACAACTAAATTATAGAAACACCACTCTTGAGAACCACATGAAGACTAGCTGAACAGAACTATAATTAAGGATACAAACAAGCCACATCAAACTGTTGAGGGTGGGGTGGCGAAGATGTGAAATGGGCTGGACCCACAGGCCTGAGTGGCAGTTACAAATCAGAGAAATATCTCAGCTGCAGAGGTCTCCCTTGAGGAGTGAGGAGTCCCAGCCCCTCACCAGGCTCCCCAGAACAGAGCAGCAGTGCCAGGAAGAGTCCCCACAACACCTGACTGTGAAAATCAGTAGGAATTCCAACCCAGTGAGACAGAGGGCTGATGAAGACCCAGATGTTTCTCTTAAAGGGCCCACACATGAACTTACTTTCTGATGGCCTCACTTGCTCTGAAACCTATTTTGCATGAAAATAAGCACCAGGGACATACAGGGAGGAATTGAATTGTCTGAGTAGAGGGCAAGAGCTGGAGGAGCAGCTCTTTCCCAGAGACAAGCACTGGAAGAAGTCATTGTTCCTTTGTTGAACCCTCCCCTCACATTGCCAGCAGGTACAGGTGGGTGTCATTATTCCTTTGCAAAGCCCTCTTCCTACATATCTGCAGGCATAGGTGGGAGCCATATCTGAGTCTCCATCACCTTGGCCAACACCACTCGCCCACCCTGGTGATTCTCTGAGACCCTGCTCCACCCAACTCAGGTGCCTGCAGCCTAGCCCAGCTGTGTACTTCCCTAAAATCTCTGAAAGGTCCATTAACCTTAAACAAGAAGTGGCTAGCCTCAGCATGCCCTCTACCTCTTGCTAAGCAGCCCCTGGCACTAGTGGCAGCCTGCCTTGGTTCACAGCACAGTCTCTCCCAGGTGCCTCCAAGCCCAGCACAAGCAGCTACCAATCACAGAGCACTCTGGGCCTGCACCAGAGCCCCTCCCAACACACCCTGCAGTTAGATTCAGACCACACCAGAGCACCACCCAATAAGCCCCACAAATGACACACCCAAAGGGTAGACTTGGCAGGCACCAGAGCCCTGCTAAAGTGAATTCTGCTTTGTGGGGTGCACAATAGCTCATTCACTGTATTTATGGCCAGTCCTCACAAGTAGTCACCATGAGGGTCAATCTTACCCACTGACTTTCCAACAATAATCAAGGCTCAACTACAACAGGAGTGTACGCACAACCCACACAAGGAACACCACTGAAGCACCTGGCTCAGGTGAACAAAGAGACAGCACCACTGGGTCCCACAGGATACCTATTACATAAGGCCACCATGCCAAGACTGGGAGACATAGCAGCTCTACCTAATACATAGAAACAAATGCAGGGAGATAGCCAAAATGAGGACACAAAGAAACATGTCCCAAATAAAAGAACAGGACAAAACTCCAGAAAAAGAACTAATCAAAACAGAGACAAATAATCTACCGAATACAGAGTTCAAAACAGTGGTTATAAGGATGCTCAATGATTTTAGGGTAAGAATAGATGAACTCAATGAGAACTTACAGAAAGAGAGAGAAACCATAAAAAAAGAGCCAGTCAGAACGAAGAATACAATAACTGAAATGAAGAACACCTTAAATGGAATCAGCAGATTAGCTGAAGCACAGAATTGAATCAGAGATTTAAAACACATGTTAGTGGAAAATACCCAATCAGAACAGCAAAAAATAAAAACAATTAAAACAAACAAAAAAGGATAGTATAAGAAACCTCTAGGACAACATTAAGCATATCAACATGTGCATTGTAGGGGTATCAGAAGGAGAAGAGAGAGAACAAGAGATTAAAAACCTATTTGAAGAAATAATAACTGAAAATTTCCCTAACCTGGCAAAGGAAATAGACACACAAGTTCAGATAGTGCAGAGAGTCCCAAACAAGATGAACTCAAAGAGGCCCACACCAAGAGACATAATTAAAATGGCACAGTTAAAGACAAAGAGAGAATCTTAAAAGCAGCAGGAGAAAAGCAGTCAGCTATGTACAGGGAGCTCACATAAACTGTCAGATGATTTCTCAACAGAAACTTTTCAGGCCAGAAGAGACTGGCATGAAATATTTGAAGTGATGCAAAGCAAGGACCTACAACCAAGATTTTTCTAACCGGAAAAGCTATCAATTAGAATCAAAAGACAGATAAAGAGGTTCTCGGTCAAGAAAAGCTAAGGTAGCTCATCACCACCAAACCAGTATTACAAGAAATTTTAAAGGGACTTCTTTCAGCAGAAGAAATTGTATATATGGGAATAAGTACATACCTATCAATAGTTATATTTAAATGTAAATGGATTAAATGCTCCAATCAAAAGACATAGGGTGGCTGAAAAGAGAAGAAAACATGAATATGCTGTCTACTAGAGACCCACTTCAGCCTGAAAGACATGCACAGACTAAAGGTAAAGGACAGAAAATGATGTTCATGCATATCGAAATGAAAAAAGCTGGGGTAGTAATACTTAAAACAGGCAAAATAGACTTTAAAACAAAGGCTGTAGGAAGAGACAAAAAAGGATATTTCACATACAATAGCCAAGATATGGAAGCAACCTAAGTGTCCATCAATACATGATTAGCTAAAGAAGATGTGGTGCATATATACAATGCAATATTATTTGACCATAAAAAGAAAAACAATAAAATTTTACTATTTGCTACAACATGGATGAACCTAGAGGGTATTATCTAACTGAAATTAATTAGAGAAAGACAAATACCATATGATTTCACTTATATGTGGAATCTAAAAATAAATAAATAAATGAACAATCAAAATAGAAACAAACTCATAAATAAACAGAATTAAACTGATGGTTACCCGATGAGATGTTTTTTTAGGAGGCTGAGTGAAAAAGTTGAAGGGGTTAAGAAGTACCAATTGGCAGTTATAAAATAGTTATGGTGACATAAAGCAGAGCATAGGGAATACAGTAAAAGATATTGTAATAGCTATATATGGTGTCAGGTGGGTACTAGACTTATTAGGGGGATCACTTAGTAAGTTATATAAATGTCTGATCACCATGTTGTACTCGTAAACTAATGTAATATTGAATAACAACCGTATAATTAAAAAATAAAATACATTTTTTAAATAGTAAAAAAATTAATGGAATTGAAAAGAGAAGTCAATAAATATACTGTTAGGGTTGATGACTTCAGGGCTCCTCTTTTAGTAATTGATAGACCAAGCAGGCAGATAATCAGTGAGAATGAAGTTGACCTGGAAAGCTCTCTCAATCAATGTGATGTAATTGATATTTATAATATACTTCTTCAAACAACCTCAACATATTCTTCACAGGCTCACAGGGAAATTCACAGAGAATAATCCACATTTTGGGTCATCAAACACACATTAAAATTTAAAAGAATTAAATCATAAAATGTATGCTCTCTAATAATGTAATTAAATCAGTGTTAAATACTAGATATCAGCAAGAGAAAATTAGAAAGTTTACACATTTTTAGAAATAAAATAGTGTGCTTGTATATGAAACTAGGGAAAAATGTCTCAAAATACATGTAGCAACTATTGTACTAAACAGCACTGGCCGGTTTGGCTCAGCAGTTAGAGCATTGGCCTGCAGACCAGAGAGTCCCAGGTTCAGTTCCTGCTAAGGGCACGTACCTCAGTTGCAGTTTGTGCCCGGCCCCAGTTGGGGTCGTGTGGGTGGCAACCAGTCGATGTGTCTCTCTCGCATCAATGTTTCTCTCTCTCTCTCTTCCTCCCTCTCTCCCTCCCACTCTATCTGAAGATAAATGCAAAAATGTCCTCAGGTAAGGATATATATATATATATATATATATATATATATATATATTACTAAATATAAATTAAATACAGTTTATAAAAATGTGTGAGAGCAGTGAATGCATACTTAAAGGGAAATTTATAATATTAAATGCAAACATGAGAAAAGGAGAAAGCTCTAAAATCAATAATCTCAGCTTCTACCTGTGGAAACTAAAGAAAGAACAATTTAGGTCTAAATCAAACAGAAGAAAAGTAGAGGAAATAATAAAAATTGAAACAGAAAACAATGAAATTGAAAACGGAAAATCAATAAGGAAAACCAATAAAACCTAACCTGGTTCTTTAAAAGGAATTGATAAATTGATTCTTCAAAGCAAATTTGATAAATGTCTAGCCAGGCTAAACAATAAAAACAAGAAGTTATCAATTACCCATATTAGAAATGAAAGTGGGGACATCACTACTAATCTTACGGACATTAAAGGATAATAAAAGAATAATGTGAACAACTACATTCCAACAAATATAATATTATAACCTAGATGAAAAAGACCAATTCCTCAAAAGACACAGACTACCAAAACTCACAAGGAGAAGTAGGTAATCTGCATACGCCAATATCTATTTAAAAATTTGAATCAGCCTACCCTGGCCAGTTTGGCTCAGTAGTTAGAGTGTCGGCCCTCAATCCCTGGTCAAGGTTGTGGGGAGGCAACCAATTGATGTGTCTCTCTCACCTCTCCCCCTCTCCATCTCTCTCCCTCCCTCCCACTCTACCTTAAAAAAAAAAAATCAATGGAAAAATATCTTTGAGTGAGGATTAAAAAAAATTGAATCAATAATTAACAGTATTCCAAAATTATAGAGCACAAGCCCATATGTTTTTATTAAAGAATTCTATCAAATATTTAAGAAAGAAATGATACCAACTTTTCACAATCATGGTAAGAAAATAGAAGCAAAACAAACACTTCCTAACTCATTCTATGAGGTCAGTGTTATCTTAATAGCAAACCAGATAAAGACAACACAAGTAAGGAATATTATAGATCAATATGTCTTATTAATATAGACTTTAAAAATCCTCAAGGAAATATTATTAAATTGAATGCAACAGTGTATAAAAGGAATTATACTACAACAAAGTGAGATTTAAGTAAGGTATGCAAGACTGGTTCAACATTCAAAAGCAATCAATAACAGTTACCACATCAACATGATGAAGAAAAAAACTCATATATTTATAAAACTGAGGTAGAAAAGGCATTTGATAATTTCCAACACCCATTCATAGTAAAATTTTTCAGCAAATTAGTAATAGAAGGGAAATATCTCACTTGATAAAGCACATTTACAAAAAGCCTACAGATAACATCATACTTAATGATGAGATACTATGTTTCCCCCTAAGACTATGAATAAGATAAGGATATATCACCACTTCTAATCAATATCATACTGGAAGTCCGAGTTAATGCAATAAGATAATAAAGAAAAATAAAAGTAGACAGAGAGCAAAGGAAGATAAAGTTGCCCATGTTTGCAGATGACATAATTCTATATGTAAAAAATAAAAATAAAAACACACCATCTGGACCTAATAAATGAGTATGTCAAAGCCACAAGATACGAGGTAATATAACAAAGTAATTTCCCTCTATATAACAGGTATGAAAAATTGGAATTTGAAATTTTAAAAAACAAAGCTTTTATAATAGTACACACACAAAATGAACTACTTAGGTAACAAAATGTCTACAGCTCCCATATGCAGAAAAGTACAAAACTCTGATGAAAGAATTTAAAGGAAATCTAAATAAATGGAAAAATATTCTATTTTATAGGTTGAAACACTCAATATTGTTACAATGTCAATTCTTCCCAACTTAATTTATATATTTAATACAATCCCAACTAATACAAGATATTTTGAAGATATGTACAAAGTCATTCTCAGTTTATATGGAGAGAAAAAAGACAGAAGAGCCAACATAATACTGAAGAACAAAGTAGGAGGACTGACAATATCGTACGTTAAGCCTTACTATAAAGTCACAGTATTCAGTACACACACACACACACACACACACACACACACACACACGATAGCATCAGCAAAATATAGACACATGGGTCAATGGAATAAAATAGAGGGCCCACAAACAGACCCACACACTGATAGTCAATTGATTTTGACAAATAAGCAAGACAATTAAATGGAAAAAGAGTAGTTTTTCAAATAACGATGCTGGAACAATTGGACATCCATGTGCAAAATAATAAAACTAGACTTCTACCTCACACTTTTAACAAAAAAATTAACTAAACATGAATCATATAGATCTAAATGTTAAATACAAAACTATATAATTTCTAGAGAGAACACAGGAAAAATCTAGGTGATCTTGGATTTTTCATGGAGTTTTTAGATATAAGACCAAAATAATTATTCTTGTTGGAAATCAATGATAACTTGGACTTCATTAAATTTAATAACTTATGCACTGCAAAAATCTGAGAATAAAAAGACAAGCTATAGCCTTGGAGAAAATCCTCACAAAACACATATCTGATAAAGGACTTATATTTATAATATACGAAGAACATTTAAAAATTAACAGTAAAAACTCAAAGACCCAATATACCCTAAGAAGCCTGAAATACCAATCAGAAAGAATATATGTACCCCCATGTTCATAGCAGCACTATTTACAATAGCTAAGATCCGGAAACAGCCCAAATGTCCATCAGTAGACGAATGGATAAAAAAGCTGTGGTACATATACACAATGGAGTACTATGCAGCTGTAAGAAAGGAAGATCTCTTATCCTTTGAGATGACATGGAGGGACCTGGAAAGTATTATCTTAAGCAAAACAAGCCAAGCAGAGAAAGACAAATATCATATGATCTCACTTATTGTGGAATGTAATGAACATAACAGTCTGAAGAACAGGAAGTCCCAGAGACGTGGAAGTAGGGTACAGACTCACAATCCTCAGAATAGGGGGGGGGAGGGAGATAAACCACAGAACTTATATGCATGTACACATAACCAATGGACATGGACAACAAAGCTGGAGACAGGGTGGGGAGGGAGAGGGAGGAGGGTGTCAATGGGGGAAAAAGGAGAAACATCTATAACAAAACTAAATGAATAAAATTAAAAAAAATGTGAAAACTACATGAACAGACATCTCACCAAAGACATACAAACGTCATATAATCTTATAGCTAAGGTAATTCTGAAGAAGAAAAAACAATGTTGGAGGAATTACCTATTTCTGCTCTCCCCTAACATTTCATAAGCATTACCTCTATACAGCTGTTAGGCTTCTAACTCTACCTTGGTGACTGTTTTCTAGTGGAACAAACTAAACCAACACAAGTAGAAACTACATTAAAGCATACATGTTCTTAAACACCAGATTTAGCTTTATAGAACTCTGGGGTAGGTATAGGAAAGGTCATGTGATCAGGAGGCATTTACAGAAAACTTTGCTTGTAATGTGTTGACATTTAAGTGTGATATTTAAATTAACAGTATTTATATTATCATTTATATTGTACTGCATGACATTAGTTGTCATTTATATTATGCCATTCTTCATGTTTCTTTGTTTATCTAAAGTATTTCAAAACTAAATATTTGAAAAATAATGAACTAAAAGTGAGGCTTTATATAAAATTATTTCCAGAAAATTAGCTTTTTAAGTGGAATCAGAAGAAACAGTAGTTGCTAGAGTGAAATATAGCCGTAAGAAGGGTTTAGTTAAGTTGGTAGACAGGAAGGTAGGTAGGTAGGTAGTTTATTCTAAAAAAAAGTGATTCAAAACCTGTATCCACAATTTTATTATATATGCCCTTGGGCAGATTAACTTCTTTAAATCTCAATTTTCTTATCTAAAAATGGAGATTGAAATGTTTACTATTTGTTCTTTGTGTGTATTAGATTACAAAACCAGCTAGAGCCCAGTGACTGTCATATTGCATACAGTTAGCAAATATCATTTTTGTACATTTACTTTAGTAATTTGGAAATAACTTAGAAGGCATTATCAAAGATTTCAAATTCATTTTATATTTAATAAAATTGAGGAAAAGGATATCTGGTTTATTCTCTCTCTTTTAATAAAAATATTGATATTTTAAAATCTCTATCAGCCCCGGCCAGGTGTCTCAATTGGTTGGAGCATCATCCCATATACCAGAAAGGTTTTGGGTATGGGCAGGGCACATACCTAGTTGGGAGTGATTGGGCACATATGGGAAGCAACCAATCAATCTCTCTCTCTCTTTCTCTCTCTCTTTCTCTCTCTCTCTCTCTCTCTCTCTCTCTCTCTCTCTCTCTCTCTCTCTCTCTCTCTCATCAATAAACTTATCCTGCAGTGAAGAGTTTTAAAAAATCTCTATTAATGTACAAACATGTAGAAGCATCCAAATGATTTAGTAGTAATAAAATAAATAAATACATTTCTTCATTTAACTTAGAGAAAAACTGAAATTACACTGGCCTCAGTTTTCTATGGAAAGGTGATGCTAATTTTTAGAACATATTTAAATTGTAAGTGCTTTTTGTTTATAGGGACCTTGGATATATTAATTGCATTTATTTTTTTCTTAAACATGCTGTATTTGGGGTTTATTTATTTATTTAAGTATAGTTGGTATACAATCTCATATTGGTTATATAAGTTTCAGATGTACAATATAGCAATTCCACATTTTTATACCTTATAATGTGATCACTCCACTAATTCAAGTAATCATCTAACCCAGTGTAAACATCACAATATTATTGACTATATTTCCCTTCCCCTTTAATTGCATTTATGTTTGGAAGTTATTTGTGTTTTGTGTGTTTGATTTAGTTGTAGTCAATTTAGTATATCCAGGATGTAAAAATATTTATTATACTATAAAAAAATTACATTTTCAACTTTAATTTTTCAAAGATTCAGAGGAGTTTTGATGTAAATTACAGGCAATTAGCTTAGCCCAGCTTAGGTACAAACAATTTATTAAGCAGGCAGTTTTGAAATCTCTATGGATATATGAGTTGGTGCATTGTTTTTTAAGTCAGAGTACAGAAAGCAGTTTTATATTGGTTCTGATGTTGTCCTTTGGTGACTTTAACTTTAAGTCAGGTTTGATTTATATAGTGCAGTAATGTTGAGAACACATTTCTAGAAAATATGTATTATCTTTTCATTCTTGTATACTAGCCCAGTATATACTAAATAAGCAACATTATCAATTCTGAATGTTTGATAGGAGTTATAAACATACTTACAATCTGACCTAAGTAGAAATGGATATTTGATGCTCATAATTCCCAGAATAACTTATATAAATGAACTTTTAACCTCAGGAAGAAATGCAGGGTTCAAATGGTTACTTTAGAAATTGGCTCGTGTTCATGGGCTTTAACTTTTCTCTCTAAAATGAACTCAACCATTCCCTATTTAATTCATTATTCATTCTCTAGTAGGTAACATAACTATAATAAACAGAAAAAAGTATTTGCTTATTAAAATAACCCTCTTTTATTGTTTTAAATAATTAGCAATCCTCCAGAATCTATATGAAGTGGGCATAGGGTTTGTTTGAGGGATGCATTTTGATTATAAAAATTAGGAAAAAAATAAAACATCATTTGACATTGTACAGATGCCATCTAAAGACCGCTGCTAGTTGCTAGATTTGCCTCTCAATGCTATGGCAACAGTATCCCAGGAGGGTACTGCAGGAGAAAGTCATGTGACTAATCACAGTGGACTTCATGTCCTTGGGGTTGCAGTATCAAAATTGACATTTTTTTTATACCAAGGGGTTTGAGTTCTGACAAGCATCTGTGAGGCTTTTCTGCTTTAATCTCATTCCTGTCTATACTACCATATCATAGCTTTATCTATAATACAACAAGAAAATGTGATTGCTATTTTAAAAATCAGGTTTAATGATATGGAATAGAAATTATCAGGTGTCTGAATATATATACATATGTATTAAGTTCCTTCTTAAACTCAAGCTTTCAATCATTGAGACAAAAACATATACATACACACACACACACACACACACACATATGTATGTAAGAAAATGTTTATAATAAAACATCTCAAAGATTAACTTAGGAAAGTGTCAACAGTGTGGATAATAAAGAAAAAAATAAATTCATTTTGCTATTTGCTTTCTATGACACAATGGAAAATATTGACATGAATAGAAATCAATTTTGGAAATATAAACACTGTAAGGAAAGGGAATTTAGATTACTGATAGGTTCTATTTTCTTCATAATATATTATCACTTAAAAAGCAATAAAAGTTTACGTAGGAGATGGATGGGCAGTTAACATTGGTTCAAAGCTTGAAAATGGCAGAGACTATTTGATTAAGAACTGGCCCTTGTTACTTAAGAGCCTGCCAGAAAGTTTGAATCTTATCCAAAGCAGTCTATTAGAGTTTTCATTTGTTTTAAAGCCCTCCAAGCAAGGAAGACATAAAATACACATGCATTGTATAAACACTGAAAAGAAGCAATTACTTTGGAACAAACGCCCAGTTTGTGTGATAAAATCAAATTCCTAAAAAGAGCCTAGTGACAACTTCTAGGTGTTATATTTCCAATTCCCCAGGGCATCTAATTGCTTTTGAAGGCTTTTGTTGGGTATTTCAAGTTTTTAGACTCAAGAAAATTTTGCTTTCAAACTTTGTTAAATTTATCCGTGTTCACTTATGATGTCAAATTGACAGCAAGTAGATCTATAATATAAGCTCTAAAACAGTAGTTTTGACTTTCTCAACGGAATTTCAAAAAATACATATCACTGTCTAAAAAGGGAAAGAAATTACATATATTTATGTTTAATTCATTTTTCATAAAGAGAGAGAGAAAGTGATATTTGGCTGTGGTTAATAAGTACTAGATTTTACTAGTCACTGGGAACGTGCTTTAGATATTTTAGAGGAAATCATAAGGCTATGTTCTAGACCTACAAGAAGATGTAATAACTGTATTTTCCATTAATCATATTTTACCTAGTTATACATATTCTCTTGGATTTATATGATATTTTATATTACTCTACAATGGACTTATTTAAGTACTTTTTACATCTCAATATTATGTGGTTTAATTACTATACAGAGCAGATGTAAGTGGCACCATAAAAAAATAAAGTTACAATATCAAGGTGAAGGCATGTTACTTCTTTAAAATTATTTTATTTAAAATAATTATTTACTTTAGCACTACCAGACAATAAATATTTAAAAAAGAAAATTTGAAATACCCATAATACTCAACAGAGATAACCATTTTGAACACAGTGATATAAATTTTTCCAGAGGCAAATGTGTTCTTCATTTAAATCTGTTTACACTATTTTAATATATTACAATGGAGACATTTCAAATGGGAGAGCTAAAAATGCAATTTTTAAGGGTCTTTGATTATTTTTATACTAAAGTAATTAAGGTAAAATAGGCACAGTGTCTCTATAATATTACCAGTTCACTACATTGCAGTACTTAATAAATTGTAGAATATATAAGATAGACATCGTCCATGTATGATATTTACAGTGGACTTAATATGGTGGATCACACTTAACTTTGGGATAGAAAAAAAAAACACACTGGAAATAGCCTTTCACTTAGGTGGTTAGGTTATTTCACATGGGTCTCCCCTGAATACGAAAGAAGCCCACATCAAGAATATTAATTAAATAACAGCTAACTAATTGAGCACTCACTGTGTGTCATCTGTACACACTCAATTAAGATTATAATTATCCTAATTTTATAGGTGAGAAATGAAACCACCCAGGGACAAAATAAAGTAAGTGACAGACCTAAGAGTTCATCACATTTACCCAACACAAGAATTTATCATCTTAACCATTCTGCATTACAGACTTACAATTACAGCTGAGGATTCTAGGTGCCAGTGATGGTCAAGCAATTCAATCCCATCTCCTGGACTCTGAGATACATTTTGGACAGTCTGGAGTTATCTATATTTAATCATTAGTAAAAAGTCAAACTTTTGCAACTATTACTTTAAAAGCCATGCCGTGGTTCAACTTGGGTAATCTAACTACTGGCACCATCACATTTATCAACAGATTTCAATTGGCAGACAAACCTTTTGGAATTGTAAGATATTTACACAAATTTTTTTTTAATGCTCAAAAATTCAATTTGCTGCATTAAGGTCAATTATTGTCTCTTTTTTAGGGAACTAGGAAAGTGGGAATTGTACAGTTAGTGGGTCCAATTAAAATGAAATAAAACATATTGAGCTTCCTAAAACATATACTAAAATTGATTATGGTGTCTCCTTCTTCTTCTTCTTCTTCTTCTTCTTCTTCTTCTTATTCTTATTCTTCTTTACTTATTTTATTGTACAACTTTCAAATATTCCAAACACATACAATACTACATGCACAATCAGCTACAGAAATAAAATGATGAGTGCCAGTCACTGCACATGTGTTTTGTGGGTGCCTGGGCAATGGCATCAAATTGGATTTGGCAAATGCTATAGGAATTTTCTAAGTGTGAAATCCAATGGTGCAATAATTTTCACCTATAAGGCTACTTTAGAAATATATCAGTAACAAGATACCACCACAGAATAATGTGATTATAGATCTTTGTTAAGGTGACTCTAGCTAGCACTGGTAGTCTTTTATACTTTGTGATTCAAGTAGGCATATCTGTGAAAAATTGTACCCCAAAATTGTGTTGCCAAGACAAATGTTTTCTTGTAGAAGTTTTATGGTTTCAGGTCTTATGTTTAAGTCTTTAATCCATTTTGAGTTAATTTTTGTGAATGGAGTGCAATAGGTCTCCAATTTCATTCTTCTCCATGTGGTTATCCAGTTTTCCTAAGACTATTTATTGAGGAGACTATCCATTCCTCATTTATAATCTTGGCATCCTTGTGAAATATTAGTTGACATCATGTATATAAGGGCTTATTTCCGGGCTCTTGATTCTGTTTCATTCATCTATGTGTTCATTTTCATGCCAATATCATACTGTTTTGATATCTACAGCTTTGTAGTATAATGTGAAATCAAAAAGTGTGATACCTCCAGTTTTGTTCTTTTTTTCTCAGTAATGCTTTGGCTATTCAGGATCTTTATGGTTCCATATAAATGTAGAATTCTTTTCTCTATTTCTTTAAAGAGGGCTTTGGGCCTGGCCAGTGTGGCTCAGTGGATTGAGCGTCATCCCATGGACTGAGAGGTCCCGCCTGGTTTAATTCTCTGTCAGGGCACATGCCCAGGTTGCGGGCTCAATCCCTGGTGAGGGTCATGCAGGAGGCAGCCTATTGATGGTTCTCTCTCACATAGAGTTTCTTTCTCTCTGTTCCTTCCTCTCTCTCTAAAGAAATCAATAAAACATTTAAAATAAAAAATAATAAAAATAAAAATGGCTTTGGAATTTTTATAGAGAATGCATTGAATCTATAGATGCCTTTGGGTAGTATGAACATTTTAACAATATTAATTTTTTCTGCTTCATTTGTGTCTTACTAAATTATTTCATCAATGTCTTATTGTTTTCAGTGTACAGATCATTAACCTCCTTGGATAAATTTATTCCTCAATATTTTATTCTTTGTGAGGCTATTGTAAATAAAACTGTTTTCATAATATTTCTTTCTAAGTGTTCATTGTTAGTGTAGAAACACAATTGATTTTTTAAAACGTATTTTTAAAAATATGTTTTTATTGATTTTTAGAGAGAGAAGAAGGGAGATGGAGAGAGAGATAGAAACATCAATGTGAGAGAGAACCATTGATTGGCTGCCTCCTGTACGCCCCCTACTGAGGCTCGAGCCCATAACCTGGGCTTGTGACCTGACCGGGAATCAAACCAGTGACCTCTTAGTGCATGGGTCAACTCTCAATCCATTGAGTCACACCAGCCAGGCACAACTGATTTTTATGTATTGATTTTGTAGTTTACAACATTACCAAATCCATTTATTAGTTCTAACAATTTTTTTGGTGGAGTCTTTAGAATTTTCTATATAAAAGATCATATCATCTGCAAACATAGACAACTTATCTTCTTTGGAATGACTTATTTCTTTTTCTTTCTTGATTGCTCTGGCTAGAACTTCCACTACTATGTTGAATAGGAGTGGTAGGAATAATTTTAAAGGCCAAATTTCAACCTTCCACCTTTGAGTATAATACTACCAATGGGCTTGTCATATATGACCTGTATCATATTGAGGTATGTATCTTCTGTACCCAATTTGCTGGAGAATTTTCGTCATAGAAAGCTGTTGTAGTTTGTCAAATATTATGTCTGCATCTATTGATGATCATATGATTTTCATCTTTTATTTTGTTAATATGGTACATCACATTTATTGATTTATGTATGTTGAAACACCCTTGCATCCCAGGAATAAACCCTGCTTGATTATGGTGTACGATCCTTTTAATCTGCTGCTAACTTCATTTTGCAAATACTGTGTTGAGAATTTTTATAACTATATTTATTGGGGATATTGGTCTGTAGTTTTCTTTTCTTGTAATGTCCTTGTCTGTCTTCGGTATCAGAGTGATGCTGGCCTCACAAAATATGTTTTGAGAGTGTTACCTCCACTTCAATTTTTGGGAAAAGTTTGAGAAAGACTGGCGTTAGTTTTTCTTTAAATGTTTGCTGGAATTTACCAATGCAGCCATCTGGTCCTAGGTTCTTCTCTGTTGGGAGGTTTTGGTTACTGTTTCATTCTCCTTTCTTAGTATTTGTTCAGATTTTCCATTTCTTCATGATTTAGTTTTGATAGGTTGTATACTTCCAATAAACTAATGTGTAGTGTCAGTTAATAAATATTAGAATGGGGTGTGTGGGGTTAGAGTAGAGAGGGAGGAGGTAGAAGCTAAGAGACATTTATTTTACCTTTCCGTATGCAAGAAGATATTCAGAGAAGTATCATGTGGCCCTGAGAGATGAAAAAGTAGCTTACCTTTGAGCTTTCCAAATTTATATTCCAAGAGACTGAGCTGTACTTTCCTTCAAGTCTTTGGATTCTGTAAGCTTTGGTCATTTCTTTGTAGTAGCCATCTTTTAATATTTTTCTGGAGTATGTTTTCTGATTCTCATACTAAAAGTGTCTCCTACTAGATATTCTTCAGAAGAATATTTCCACTTAAACAGTTTTCACAGATTAATCTGTCAACATGCCTTGGTTTTGCTAGTTTCTGTTTCTCCCAGTTCTTTAGGTCCTGCTTTTTTGATGCTCATTATGCCTTCACAAGCTCATCCCAATGTTTTAGTCAGTGTTCACAGAAATAGGACAAACAAGATTGTCATTCTCTTTCCCTCCTTCACCTTGTATTGCATTCATCCTCTCATGACCTATAACCATAGCCATTTAGAACACACTCCTTCATAACTAAAATTCTAGATGAAGCTGATCACTCTCTGTCCCGGAAATGACTCTTGGCTCACTCATGTCTTGTGTTTACCATTAGGTAATGCTTCTCAGAACTAGTTGGTGCTTTGGTGGTTAGTTATCTGAACTTGGCTATGTTTTGGGTTTCTTCATCTTGTTTTTGGTCACAGGCTTACCCTTCAGAAGAAATCGGAGAATGGTGGCTCACACCAAAGATGTGAAATGACCCTGAGCGGCTGCCACCAGGAATAATGTTTGAAATCAAAGCACTCTTCAATGAGGAAAAAGATTTTCTGCTGAGATCCTAAGTAAAAATAGTGTGCCCCTGTAGTACAAACTTAAAACAACCTTCCAAGCACCACAGTTCTCACATGATAATGACCAGAGCAAAGGGAACACATTGTAGCAGTTAGTACTCAGGTGGTGGAGAGAGACCTAGAACTGTAGTGCAACCATTCCCATCATTGGTAAAGCTGCCCATTTACAGAGCTGATAAGAAGAGACTGAAACTTCCATAGATATTAAATGGTGAAGACTCAGCACTGAAAGACTGTCCTTCAAGCAAGTGCACAAATAAATATAAAAACACTGAGTCTAGAAATTGGGCTTTCAGACTAGAATCTAATATCCCTGGAACATATAAGATTGCTTAAAAGTCTAAATAAGAAATCCAGAAGAGAGACCATTCTCTTGATCTCACTGGAGATGGTTATCTCTTCTTTAAGGCCTGGCTGGTGTGGTCACTGGTTGAGTGTCGACCCATGCACCAAGAGGTTGCCGGTTCAATTCCCGATCAGGACACATGCCCAGGTTGTGGGCCCGATCACCAGTGGAGGGCATGCAGGAGGCGGCCAATCGATGTTCTCCCTCATCGATGTTTCTATCTCTCCCTCTCCCTTCCTCTCTCTCTAAAATCAATAAAGAAAAAATATTTAAAAAAATAAATAAATAAAATTAAGATAAAAGAGAAAGTACCAGCCCACTGTTTACTCTTTGTAGCTCTGAAGTACAATTATGTAAAGTTAATCATATAGGATGGGCTTCACTTATTCCCACCAAAAGCCTTTGCTATTTTCAGTTAATCCTGATTGAAAACAAGCAAATAAAATAGCATGGCTGGGCTTGCTACGACTAGGAACTGGAACAGGTTCCTCACCTGTCTCTTACATTCATGATTCTAGCTGTCAGAAGAGAAAAAATAAGTAAATAAATCTGGAAGCAGCTCTATTTATAAAAATGTTTGTTTTTGTCTTGCATCCTCATTTGACCTACACACACATAATCTGATTTATAAAACCACTTGCATATATATCCTGCCCAATCCACATAAAGGAAAAGAGGTAAAATATAGAGTCTTAATCTAGTGACAATTACTAATCCATCCCTGTAACCAGGCAATCCAGTTAATAAATATAGAAAAGCGGTGCGTGGGGTTAGAGTAGTGAGGGAGGAGGTAGAGGCCCAAAGACAAAGTTGTAGAAACACATGAGCATTCATCTTTGATTTCTGAAACATTCCTGAGAAGAATCAATTTAACTGCTGCAAAAAGGATTTTATAAGGACCCAGAGAGTGACTGTTGTACAAGAAGTCCTGGGGACTGGCTGCCCTGGAGGTTGATACAGTTCTAATTTAGTTTCCTTTCAAAGGAGGCATCCCAATCTTTCGTCAAATAAATGAGTAAAGCAATTATACAGCTTCTAGAATGGCATTAATGCATCCACAGAGGACACTATAAATATTTTCCTATCATTCCATAACTTATTGATTTTAGAAAATAGTGCATGCCTCTTTAAATAACCCGCATTCCTCAATACATGAAAACAACCTGGTTAACTACTCCCTAAATCCAAATTTAAAGAAGTTTGCCCTGCCTCATCATTTATCAGGAATTTTACCACTTATTTACTCTGAAGCATTATTGTAAACATCAGCTTAAACTCTACTACAATATTTACTTCAATCAGCTAATATTTTATAATTCATGTGAGATTATTTATAATAAAATTGCTCAGTTGCTAATTAATTAGTTACATTAATTCCCAGAGACACTCTCTTTTGAGAGTGTAAAAGGCTCATCCTTATCTTAAATGATTGTGAAGTGACAGTGATGAATAAATTGGAAAAGGGGACCATCCATCAAGTGAGCAGTGGTTATAAAGAGCTGGGAACTGGATATCCTGAAAATTAAATACAAATAAAAAGTGACATGGGCTTCAGATAAACAGCAACAACATTCAAAGCCAAAGTAAAATGGGGCATTAACACTTGAAGTCATGAGAGGAACCCAGGTAGAGAAAGTTTAAAATTTTTTCAGAAAAGGAAAGTCAGTTTCAAGAGTAGAGTGAAATAATTTTCTCTTTCTGTTTACCATAATGACTTTATCACCCTCAATCCACCTTTGGTAGCTTTTTATTTAGTCCTTTTTATAAAAACTGACTTTTTTCGAACTACTATTTTTAGACGTATGTAGATATTATGCAAAGAAGAGAGGAAAAAATCACTAATAATTCAGTTTTTCAGGAGTCCCAATAACTATTTTAGCAGATATATTTCCAGAACTACATTGCTCATTTTATATCTCTCCTTGCTGCTTTAATACACAGGTAATAGCCCTAGCCGGTTTGGCTCAGCGGTTAGAGCGTCAGCCTGAGGACCAGAGAGTCCGGGTTTCAGTTCCCGCTAAGGGCACATACCTCGGTTGCAGTTTTTCCCCGGCCCCAGTTGGGGTCATGTGAGTAGTAACCACTCGATGTGTCTCTCTCACACATCGATGTTTCTCTCTCTCTCTCTCTCTCTCTCTCTCTCTCTCTCTCTCTCTCTCTCTCTCTCTCTCTCTCCCCCTCCTGCTCTATCTGAAGATAAATGCAAAAATGTCCTTGGGTGAGGATAAAAAACAAAAATACACAGGTAATATATAATAATTGTGGAAAAATACAAGAGATGATAAAAACAAAAGTTAATAAAATAATCTGGAAACCCTAAATCAAGATATAACTACTGTTAAACATACTGATATATATTTTTCTATAAGAAAATAACCTCACAATTAGATTGAACACCCATGTTATTTGAATCTCGGCTGACAGCATGAAAAAGATGAACCAAGTTTTGTATTAGCCCATAGAGACTGCACTGTTATAAAAATATACTGCTTCCACATTCTTATATAATTGTGGTTTTGGTCAAAAGATCAGACTGCAGCCCTGTAGAAGAGCAGGCTTTACCTTTCAATACACTATCAATCATCGCGAGATAATTCTAGTAATGTTCTCCCAACCCCAAGGGCAGAGAGGGTGGTGGGAAGCTGACTCAGGGGACAGAATTTAGATCAAGGTAAATACAATTTTCTTTTCTCTTTGAAGGAATTGATATATGTTGCTTTAAAACTCTCTAACATATGAATTATGTAAAGCATTAAGTATTTGAAGTTGTATTTTTAAATCATTCAAAATATCTTATGCAATATCTATACCTATAAAATATTTCTTAAAAATAGCCTAACAATTTCTCCCTTTCTCTCTTTTCACTGCCCAAAACGTTAGTTATATTATGACCATTACTATGTATTGACCATTACTATGTACAAAAATTACTATAATATTTGCACTGTTTTGCAACCATAATTCCTGAAGATGGAGAAAAAAGTACATATATATTAATTATAATAAAATAGTATGCAAATGTACACTAACAATTATTTAAAATTTTACTAAATTATCTTATTTTCTATAAAATAAGTGTTCAAAACTGACTCAACATGTAATAGCTAGGCAAGTAGTATAATTTAAATGTTTTAGCTTAATATTAAAGATATATCTATCAATAAAAGACCAGTAAGTGCACATTATTGATTCTTTTAACATCTCAGGAAATTAATTGTTTCCATATTATAAAAATAATCCAGAGCATTAAAAATATGATATTCTTCACAATTAATTCTATGGATCTAGTGAAATAAATGAATCTAATGCATTTGTCTGATGAAATATTCTAAGTTTACAAAAAAAAATACTGACAGATGCAGGAATGCATACACATAAAACACTGGGCATTCAAATTAAATAATATAATGAACCATTAATCTGCACAATCAAGTAAAATATATCCTTATACTTTGTTGTTTTAATATTAGAAATTGTTTTCATGTACTATATATATCACATTAGTAGTAGAAAACCAACATCTCAATAGATGTAGAAAATGTTTTTTAAAATGTAACTTGACATCATTCTTAATTTCAAAACAACTAATAATCTAAAAATAAAATAATAATTTAAAATACTACTAATAATAAATTTTAAGAATGTAGCAGAGAACTAGTCACCATTTATAAAATAGTTCCTGGAATACTATGGGGTCCTAAGAAGACAGAATGTCACAAAAAACAAATTGTAACATACAATTAAGAAGATGGTTTTATTCAGGTAATTGCAATGGGGAGACATTCATTCATCAGAAATGTCTCAAAGAAAAGAAAGTGGCCTCAGATTAGATACAAGTAGACAAATGAGTCATGTGTGATTCTTATGAGAGTGAGAACAAGGTTAGAGATAGGACTTATCCAAGACATTTAGGAAAGGTGGAGATGGGTCTTATCTTAGACTATGTAAGATCAAGATTATCCTTGGTCATTAGATGCTTCCTGGAACACAAAAGGGTGGGAAGATTTCTTAACCATTGAGGTTTTCTTGGAGCAAAGGGCTCAAACGAAGTTCAACATTGCCAGTGTCTTACCAGGAACATCAAATGACTTTGCAGCTGAAGTTTCCACCATGAGCTTGGCGATGTCAGATCCAACGAATCATGTGGTCAGATAGACACAACAGCCATTATATAATACAAAGGGTCTGTTTTGGATTAGGTCCATGAAAGTCCAAAAAGCATCAGTAAATTTATACACAGTTGACTCAAACTCTCATGTTACCCTTCTATTATGCCTAAAGGAAAACTATAACACAACTTTATGGGGAAATTCATATTATCAACTGACAAAGAAGGAAAGTAACAACAAAAAATGGTTACTATATAGATGCACTATGTTATTCTAGCTGTTGTAACTGTCATTGCAGACTTACTCAGGGCTTGGTTGCTTTAATGAGTCATGAGAGAACAGTCTCCTAGCGGGCACTTGATTATTACATGGAGAAAGGTTGCTTGACATGGGTATACATGGGCTCCTCAGTTGTGGGGAAATAGATTTTGCTGATTAATTGAGGCCCTGGAAGAAACAAATTTTGAATACTCTAGACAAGAAACTCTGGAGGAAAAAAATATATATGTATGTATATCCCACTAACAGGGATAGAGAATAGCAGATCTATTAACATGGTATTCCATACAATATTGCTGCAGAGCATTGCACACATTTGAAATCATATTAGGGACGATAATAAGTGTATAACATGGGATACACCAGTCTTATAACCCATTACTTAGAAGCAGTTGACTAAATTGCACAGAAGAATAGTCTGTTAAAGGCACAAGTAATGCACCAGATTAGGTACAACATTATTCAGATTGGAGCACTGTCTTCCAGGATACAGTACATGCCTTGGACTAACTGTTGATATATGGCACTTTGCCCTCTGTAGATTGAATACATGGATCTGGGAACCAACAGGTAGAAGCAGAATTGGCTCTTTTACTTTCACTTCCAGTGACCCAATTGCAGAATTTGTCTTTCCATTCCCTTTCCCATTATCTTAGGCTCTGGTTGGTTAGAAGTGCTGGTTTTCAGCAGAAACAATTGAGCTAGAAGACATAGCAAGGGTCCCACTGAATTTAAAGTTGTAATTACCTCTTAGTCTGTCTGGCTTCTTCATGCCACTGATATTAACTGTACTATCAGGAGAATAATTTTTTCAGTTGATCCTATGCAATGGGAACAGGGAGGGCTATGCCTGAAACACAGGGCTTTCACTGGGGAACCACTTGGTGTTTCTGTGTCCAGTGGTAACAGTAAATGAACAGTTGCAACAACCATGGTCCAGGAAGGCAAGACAATTAAGAGTTAAAATTCTTGGGGACCATCTAGGTTATACCAGTAAGCAAATATCAACTCAGACCAGCTATGATGCCGGTCTAAGGTGAAGGAAATATAGAGTGTGTGGTATAGAAAGAAAATGATGAATATTAATTATAATCTTAGGACCATCTGCAGCAACAGGGATTACTATATTTCACATCAGTTCTTCTAGCTGTCACTATGGTGGCAAGACTGTTGATTTCTCTGCTAAAATGCACTTTTTACCAGATTTTCACATGATTAATTCCTACACTTCATTCAAATATGCTCAATTTCTTAATGGTGTCTTTCTTATTATCTAAAATCACAATTTTTTTCTGTTTTCTAGTCTCTCATTCCTTACCAATTTTGAATAAAATCATTCGCATATTTATGAATGTATGCATCAATTGCATATATATATATATATATATATATATATATACACACACACATACACACACACACACACACACAGATATATATTTTTGTTGGTTATCTTTCTTTCTTCTTGAATGTAAAATTCAAAGAGGTAGGCATTTCTGTGTTGTTTTTTTTCACAATTGTATTCCCATCACCTAGAAGAGTACCTGGCTCATAGCAAATATTCAATAAATATTTGTAGAAATAAATAAATTGGTTTCCTTTCTTTTTTGCTTTATGATTCTTGAATCTACATCCAAATTTATATTCTGCTCCATATTTTTAGTTTACATATAGGCCATGGATAACCTTGTGTATAGCAGAGTTGGCAGGATATCTTACACTTTCATTTTAGTGGAGATGGGAAGGCTCTTTCCCCAGATTCCAAAACATACCTCTCTTAGCTTGATCACTGATATTTCACATTCCTTATAGGGAATAATGATAAGTTTAAAATATAAATAATTTTGGGAAAATTAGACATTTATACAAATATATTCAAACTGTAGTGACAGGGCTTATGTAGATAAAATAAGAGGTGGGAAGCATAAGGTCTCTTGAGTGACAGAAGCTGCAATAAAAGGTGAGAAAGAATGTTTAGAAGTGAAGACTGGATATTAAAAAACAAATCTAACTCTCAATTTTCTAGGAAGCCTACGTAGCTTTCTCAAGCTCACCACTCTTGCCCTTGTTTCATTATGTCATTGTGTACTACTAAATCTTCCTCTAAAATTGTTCTTTCACCTGATTTCCTAATTTCAGTCAACTAGACTATTATTTTCTATCCTTCCTAACTTAAATTTTTTTTGAATCCTCTCTTTTTTGTCCACCATTTACAATGTCATCCAATTTTGTCAATTCTTATTTCAGGAAGACTTTAACAGTGACATCAAGGCTCTCTCTATAATAGATTGTATCTGTCTTGTCATTTACTATATAGAACCTGTGTTTTAAACAAAATGAATTACTCTCTGCTTGTCTCTAATCCATGCATTATTTACTGCTTTGCTTATGCAGCCTCTTCCACCAATATGTCTATAGAGTTAATATTTATCACTAGCTAGCTATCTCAAATGTCAGCATCTTCCACCTTGATAAACAACAAAGTGATGGCATTTCTTCTTTTCTTAAACGTCCTTCCCAAAATTCCCTATTTGTATCATATATCTTGACTCAGTGAACATACATTGTTTTCTGTTAACATTATTTGTGGACTTGTATTTCTCCCATTATAAGATAAGCTTCTATATGGCTAAGGCATTAGATCCCCACCAATGTGTTTAGAACATCTGTTGAAAAGGAATGAAGAATTTCCTTAACTTATAGGGGTATAATTTAACTTCCACCTACTTTCTGAAAGGATCTTTGAATCTCATTGACTCTATGTTTTCTCTGGTATAAATTTCACATTTCTGATCTTATGCTCAGATTCACTGACTCTCACTCAGTAACCTGCTCTACTTAATTAGTTCAAGCTTTCCTTCTATTACCACTAAATTATGCTCTAGACCCTAATTACTTGAAAATTTAAATAGTTAAGTTTCTTTGACCCTTAAAAGACAGACAATGATATACAGACAGAACTTAGTAACCTGAGACAAAAACAAAAACAAAAAAACAAGGTCTTTGTGATCTATCCTCTCCTTTTATCTTTTCCTCTCATGATTGTCATCCTTTGGTATAGAACTCAAGCCAACTACTCAACCCACATATATACATTCTTCCAGCTCCAGGATACTCCATGCACAAACTACAATCTTTATGTTTATTGCACATAGTCTTCCTTAGAAGTTTTATTATCTCAGCTTCAGATAAGGACTGTCTTTCCAGGGACTATATAGGGCCCTTGGTCCAATCAGCTGTTACTGAGGTTAGTGGTTGTGGAGCTGAGGGTGAAAAATCCATTGCAAAAAACAAGATTGTGACCTGAAAGGCAACACAAAACACTAAATACTTTTTTTTTCTAGCAAATTAATCGTAACTAATAAATAATTTTTTCAGAACTAGTTAGGTTAAAAATATGGTTTTCATTAAACTTTTTGAAAGGAACTATAATGATGACCCCATAATGATTTTAGTATCCCTATGTGACTAGGAGTTAAATCTTAGAATCACTGACTTTTTTTCTTTTATATCATGTATGATATATATTATATATATTCATATATATAACTTTATAGCGATATAAGCATGTATCATACAATTCACCAATTTAAATTGTAAAATTCCATGGTTTTAACTATATGGGGTGGGCAAAGTAGGTTTACCGTTGTGAGTATGCAAAACACAGAGTTTATTCTTATATTATTACTTATTATTATTGTATTAATTTCCATACAAACAACTGTAGACCTACCTTTTGCCACTCCTTTTAGCAAGTGCTCTCATGAAAGACCTGAATAATGCACTCCCCTAACTGCCTCAGCCACTGACTCTGTTCTCTCTAATACCTTCTTTCCAACAAAATATAAGCACCACAAATTAAGCAACATGCATCTCTGTTATTTCCTGCATATACCTAACCAATGTAGGAAACAGAGTATTGTTAAAAGGTTAAAGTACTTGTTAAAAGGTTATATGCAACAGATGCCTTGGTATGGCAGTGGGCGTTTCCCTCACTATGAAAGTAATTTACTTTTTAAACTGAATAGATATCAGAACTTTCAGATTCATTGAAATATTTAAGACCTACTTTGATTTATATGAGTAGTGACAACATTCAGTATACCATATGTCTTTTTTAACAACCGGATTCCATAGGTTAATTATAGCACACTATTAAACATTGACTTTTTATGGTAGCTTTTCTCATTACTTCTTTGCAAGCAAGCTATGATATTACAATACAGTTTTTCATTTCAGATTTATAGATGTGAAGATTGGGCCCGGTAGAATGAAGGAAGAAGCTAAGGCCTTCTTCACAATCACAAAATACATGAATGAAAAAAATGAAATTAGGATTCACAGCTGATGAACTTTGCATTTGCTCCTCTCATTGGTTTACACTGTTTTTGTCTTTCTTACTTAAAAAAACAAAACAAAAAAACTGTATCTCTGCATAGAAAATGTTTAAAGATTACGAACACTAAGGGGTGATGCTCAGTGAATATCTGCTGGCCATCTTCAGGTCATCAGGTTCTTCTCCTAGATGGGACAAGTTGATAGGTTAGGATCTCTTGGAAAATAAATGAGCAACATGACTATCCTAATAATAACTATTATTTACATATTGGTTACTGAACACTCTGCTAAGCTATTCATAGATATTACTGCATTCTTAAAATTACCTCATCCTTATTTTATAGATGAGGAAACTGAGCTGGAGACAGATTCATGGATACAGAAAACAGACTGACAGCTGTTGTGGGATAGGTAAGAAAGAAGAAGGGATTAAGAAAAGGAAAAAAAAAGAAAGAGTCACGGGTACAGACAATAGTATGGTGATTGCCAGAGGAAAGAGGGATGGGGGGGAGGTAGGAGAAGGGAAAGGCGTGGATAAGTGATGATGGAAGGAGACTTGACTTGGGGTGGTAAACACAAAACAATATACAGATGATGTACTATAGAATTATATATCTGAAAACTATATAATTTTATTAACCAATGTTGCCCCAATAAATTCAATTTTTAAAAAATTGTCCAAGGGAATAGAGCTAGCAAGTGGCAGAAGTGAGATTAGAACTCAAGTCTGTATGACCAAATATGTGTGCTTATCTATCACAGCATTATGTTATCTTCTTCCATTGAGACTAATTTCTTTATTAAACAAACTTGGATTTCAGAAGAATTCTTGAAGAGATAAAGTAAATTCAGTTTGTCCACTGGGACAGAAGATCCAATAGAACTAAAATTTCAGAGTCATTTCAGTCATTCTGGCACCTCTAAGGGAGGAAATGGAAGGAAAAGAAAATCTATGCATATTAAGTGCTTAATATGTGCCAGGCTTGGTTATATATTTATAATTCCCACAACAACCTTGTTAACTAACATAGTTGAAATTTACTCCTTCCTATGCTGATGCCTTTTGCTTTATTTAATTAATATCCACTTATTTAGGAACCAGCCCTTCTCCTCGCTTCAGCCATGACCTTCTACTGGCTGCTGTCAATTATACGATTCCATCTGCCTGGATATATATGTATACAATTCATGTAGACCAATTTAATCAAAGCTCTTCCCTGAGATGTTTGCCATTAGATCCAAGAGATACAGGTCTGTGCTTTCTAGTGAAAAAGCCATGAAGAGAAAGCTGATCTAAGAGAATGGAAGTGAAGAGAGATATCCTGGTGGTATTGGAGTCCCTGGTTCTGGGCATCCCCAAGCTTCATCATTGTCCTTGATTTTCTTTGATGACATCAGCCAACACATTATCCCAACTGCTTAAGATACTTTTCGTTGCTTTTCAGTCACTTGTAACCCAAAGACTCCTAACTATTTTGATAAAGCAAACAGAAATTCAGATGCTTAGTCCAACATCTCACTAACCACTGAGTATCAAAACAGACTGTAATCCAGGACAACCTACTCCTCAATTTAGGCTTTTTAAAAAAAATTCCTATTCCATGGTAGGACATAAATGTGTTTACGTCATTGACATATAATAACTAAGAATGGTTACATTCATCTTTTCATTCTGCTAAACTTGTGAGTGGAAATTAAGTTCTTGATATACCACATCTACATTGTCTTTACCTTTTGGGGAGTGAGTTTCACCTTACTGACTATAAAGAGTTACTCTAACTCACCCAAACCTCTTTTAGATAAATAAGACTTTAATTTGGGTTTTAATTGAATAAAATAAGCAAAATCAGATTAAATCCTAAGTATAATTGACGTCCCTCATATTCCACCTAAAGAAATACAGTTATCACACATTTTCCAAAAAAAATCTTAGCATACCTGCTAGTTCTTTTCACACATATCTGAGCAACTATTTTCTTGATGTGCTGCCTGCTTCAGAATATAGCTATAAATAATTTCCCCAGAGAATGCTCTAAATGCAACTTCAAGCATAAGATCATCGGAGTTAGTGCAAGGAAGTGCTGGAAGAGGAGACAGCTACTAATTCACTGAATTTTTGCACAAACTCGATGTGTTTTTCTCCTAAAAATTAAGGATCCTAATGCAAATAAAAAATTGTGATACAGAAACATAAAATCATTCTTCACTAATTGAGTTTGACTGGAGTGAATTAATTACAGTGGAGAGAAGACAGATATGAAGGGTTACATAGAGATTAATGGGGTTCTTGAAAGGACTCCCCCACCTATTTTTTTTTCCAGTTTCACCTACTTTCAAAATGTGAAACGACACTTTGAATGATATTCATCTTTAAATGACCATTGCACAGTATTTCTGATTATCATTGTTCACACAATTATATGAGTAATGGAAAATGATAGGTTTCTTTTAATATATGTTTGTTTAAATATTATATGAAATTATCTACTTATTTTATTACAGTATTTTTTTTTCATAGATCTTTGAGGGAAAATTTTAAAGTTAAGAAATCACACATCTCCTCCTGATACAGTGATTGTATTTCTCATATTTATGGATTGAGAAAATAACTAATGTAAAATGCTACTTTAAGTATAATAATATTTATAAATAAATTTGTATATGATTTCCACACCACATTTTCATATATATAAAATAGTAGAAAGTATATGTTTATACACATTATTTATGTGTGTGTATATATATTTATTGTCTTATTAAGACAATAAGTTATATAGTCATACTTGTTATCACAGTACTAATGATATTTAGTATAATTACTTACTTATCTGTCTTTGTTAATATATAAACTCTATGAAGGCTAGACTATTGTTTATTTTATTTTATTTATTATTTTTTACTGGATTTTGGGGTATTTATTTATGACACAACCTAACAGAATGACACATTATATGTATTTAATAAATGTCTGTAAAATGGATAAATAGCTATTCCAACAAAAACACATACTGAAAGCTTGGAAAATATTCAAGATTTGAAGCTCTATAAGTTATGCAGTACTTAGAGAGTATGCACCAATACTTGCTCTCGGGAAAATCAATTGGCCTGAATGTTGCAAAGAGTAGGTAATATTTTGGGTCAGGCTCCATGATAAATATTACATACAATACATTATACCATTTGAGACTACTCACAGTGAGTCGGTGAGTGGTTAAGCATTAATATCCCAGAGAGGTTACGAGTTTATCTATGGTCACAAAGCTAGTAAATTGCTAAGCCAGATGCTGATCTGAGTTTTTAGAGATACTTTTATATTCTACTCCTCACTATATAAAGTTGGAAAGTGTCAGAGATAAGTTTTGAAGAGCAATGAAATAAGTCCTTCAAGTGTTGGTGGAGGTGGAGGAATAATAAAACACAAAGTTAGGTGTCTTTAAATTAGGAGTTGCATAATTTTTTGTTGTTGTTGTTGTTCAGATAGAGTAGGAGGGAGAGAGGGGAAGAGAGAGAGAGAGAGAGAGAGAGAGAGAGAGAGAGAGAGAGAAACATCGACGTGAAAGGGACACATCGAGTGGCTGCCACCCGCACAACCAACCAGGGCCGGGGACAAACTGCAACCGAGGTACATGCCCTTAGCGGGAACCGAACCCAGGCCTCTCTGGACCGCAGGCTGACGCTCTAACCGCTGAGCCAAACCGGCCAGGGCAGGAGTTGCATAATATTTTTAAAGACCAGACTAGTGACACATTTGTGGGAAACTGAGTTTTTATTTGCGTTCCATGTTTTAAACAGTTTTTTTAAAAAAAAATCCAACCTTTTATAACTATTAAAATTAGGATCTAGCTTAATGGTAAATATAATATTTGATGATTATAAAAGAAATTATGATACACACATACCCAGGAAAATAATTTGTGTTTAATTCTTAGTTCTAGAATCTTAGATTTGGAATGCACATTTACTCACACATTCTGACCTCTGCTTAAATTTTTTGAAGGAAATGGAGAGAAATGAGGGAGTTTTACCTCTTTATAAGTTCACACTCAAATTTTGAATAGTTTAAATTTTTTAGGTTTTTAATTGACTTATCCAGAAATGTACTTTTCTGAATATTCACCCATTGACCTTAGTCCTATTCCTCTGAAACAACCCAGGCTATACACATACATGTACACATACAAATACATACATATCTTTAACTTGCCAGCCCTTCTGAATTTGAAGATAGCCTTTTAAACCAGCATTACACTGTATATACCACTTAACAGACACAATTTCCTTCAACATTCCTCCAGTTTTTCTTGTATCTTGATTATCCTTCTTTTTTACTTAGTTTGCACATATTTTATTGCAAATGTTTCTTCTTAGGCTCCATTTAGTCAGGGTCATAATATTAAGCAAATTGCAGATATGATCAGAACAATGCAGTTTCAGAATTGTTCAGAATTTACTTGATTACTTACTCAGAACTTAAGATCAAATTTATTTATAAAATTAAAAGAACATAATTACAAATGATCTAGAATCTCATTATTTTTGTTGACTGTTTAGTGTATAACTTTGATATACATATATGTGTACACATGTGTATATATTTAAATAATATTTTAGAAAATTAAATCACCATCTACACATTTTTTTATACTTGTAGTAATTAACCAGTATATTTTTTGTACTTCTACACACATCCACAAATCCTTGGCACTTGCCATTATATACTTGACAGCACGTATGCACTTTTCTTTATACAGGGAGATGGAGTGAAAATAGGTTTACAGTTGTTCTTATGGAAAATAAAATAGTAATGAATAAATAATAATACAAGAATAAACTCTGTGTTTTGCATACTCACAACTGTAAACCCACTTTTGCTCCACCCTGTATTAATGAGTTACTTTTGAGAGATCAAGGGATCTCTTGTAGGACAGGGACTCATATTAAGAGAAGCTGCTGGGAAAGGAATTAAAATTAATAGAAATTTTTAAAGATAAAAACATTGTGAATATTATCCTTATACTATGATCTCTGTCTTGAGTTTTTGAAAATGAGCTCTGGAATTGCTTTAATATTACTCCATGAATTTTCCATTCACTGAGGTGAACTCCAAGAAGGCAGTATCCACAAGAACCACAACTGGAACCATAATTGTGGCCTCAAGTTCACAGCCTCATTGTTTATTACAGGTACCACCACTGATCGGGTGCACATTTGTTCTCCCTGTTTTGATCATTCCCTAGGTCAACTCGTATTTATTGAGAGTATACACTAAGAGTAGGCCTGCCTGAGAGGGATACAATGTAAATGAACACAGTTCCCATTCCCTGGAATAGAGATTAGCTAATGAGTGAAATAGTAAAAGTGGAAGCCAGCGTCAAAATTAACTAAATTACCCTCCAACTCAGTGAAGAGTTAGAAAGAGAGTAAAATCAACAAATACGATTTAGTTACTAGTTAAATCTTTCAAAGTCTAGTGATCCCAAGCATCTCAGCTCTCTGGAACTGATGTTTATCAATCTTGGAGAATTCAGTATACAACAGAGTTAAAAACGTTTTCTTAAGAATTTCTGTAAAACTATGTTCATCAACTATACTGCTTCTTTAAATTTTTTTTTAATTTCAGGAGAAAATGAGTAATATCTTTTAAGAAGAAACATATAGAGAAAAAAATACGCAATTTGATTTGTCTTGATGTTGTATTTATGTAAAATTTTTCCTGTCACTTCTTAGAGAAGTATTAACTATATATATATTTAAATATATGTGCAGACGTTAATAAAGCAACACATTATCCACTTTAAAATTTAATAATAATTTGTTTGTTTATCACATTTCTCTGTTATCCAAACCTGGGGTTCATCCTAGCACCTCCTAACTCAAGGCACTTACTTTCATCTAAGGCTGCTAAAACTATAGCTCTCAAGCCCAGTAAAAAATGGAGAGGATTTAAAGCAGTGATTCCAACACTGTGTTTTCACTCTTAATACAACTTCAACACAATAATGGAGGCATTTTACCACCATGTAATGAACCAACAGATAAAATATAATTTGCCATTATCATTATTGTTTAAAAGAATGTTTTCACTCTAAAAAATAGAAAGCAAATCTCAGAATGCAGGCCAGTCCTTTAAAGTGAATGAATTTCTTACTATGGAAAAAACTCATTACAATGAACTTGCCCTTATCTATCTATTCTCATTTCTTAAACTCTATTTGGAAACCACTCACTCCTCTATAAATTTGCAAATCTAGCTTATTAAATGTTAGCAAGAGTCATGGCTTCAAGCTCCAGAATATTGTTACTGTTTTTTGTTTTCTTATTTGGTCTCATTTGCTACCAATTCCCTTTTCTCAAAGCTGCGTAGTCTCTGAAGACATAGGAGGCCCAAAGTGCCCAAGTACTTTGCAAATAACTAGTACTATTTATGTACTCTGTGACCATAAGAATACAATAATAATTGGAATAACATTTATTAACAAGAGAGAGAATCAGACTCTCCCCTTTAGATCTGTGTAGCTATTAATATCCACAAACAGCACAAACATATGATAAGTTTATAATACAACATGTATCAGTCAAACATGTTTTAATCCTGGTTGCCAGTAATTTTTGCTTACTAATATAAGCAAACACAATGTTTCTGGATCAGAGACCATTATCTATTTGTATCAATAACCACACAAGCTCTCCACGCCCCCTTCTCTTCCCTGAGAGGGTATGATGAGGGAAGATGGACCCTGACTATGTATAGAGTCTCTGGCAGGAGTGGAAACCACAGATTATGAATTATTGTATAACAACTGCCACACAGCAGCCCTTTTCCCTCCACAGAGAGGAAAAGACATCCAGTTTCTATATAAACAAATCTTCTCTTGGAAAAGAGAGGAAGGTCCCTAGATATCTGCAAACCTTTGGAATGTGAATAAATGG
This sequence comes from Tadarida brasiliensis, assembly GCA_030848825.1. Classification (NCBI taxonomy): domain Eukaryota; kingdom Metazoa; phylum Chordata; class Mammalia; order Chiroptera; family Molossidae; genus Tadarida; species Tadarida brasiliensis. Next base: position 72,202,417 of record CM061260.1, read on the forward strand.
CTCCAGGGAGGAGATAGGTCTGTAAATCTATGTGGAGGTCCCCAACTTCCGAGACACGTTTATCAGTCAAACATGTTTTAATCCTGGTTGCCAGTAATTTTTGCTTACTAAGCCTTAATTGTACAGAAACATGAAAATACTAACTTTTTGCCTTGGCCGGCATGGCTCAGTTGGCTGGAGTGTCATCTCATACACCAGAAGGTGGTGGGTTTGATTCCCAGTCAGGACACATACCCAGGTTGCTGTTTGATTCCTAGACTGGGTGCGAGCAGCAGGCAAATGATTGATGTTTTTCTCTCACATTGATGTTTCTCTCTCTCTCTCTCTCTCTCTCTCTCTCTCTCTCTCTCTCTCCCCCCCTTCCTCTGTCTAAAATCAATAAAAATACTTTATTTTAAAAAATATATATTAATTTTTCCTTAACAATAGACATATGACGATCATATTTTACTTTCTTTGTCTATTATACTGTCATTCCTGAATCACCTGGGGTTCTTTGTCTGTAAACAGCAAATTCCTCAGTATCAGTCTCACTCTACTGATCTTTACACTTCTGTGCTTTTCCAAATTAATACAGCTTATCCAGAGTACTGGTGTTGGTATTGTACGAGTTTACCAGATGCAGTTAAATTCTGGATCATGTTAGAAAATCCAACTCCCTCATCATGATTGTGTTCTATTCTAGCTAAATATATAGCCTTTCTTTTTTGTCTCTGACCATTCAACTTTCTTTAGACTTCTGTGCAGATAAGACATTAATTGAGCGTGGAGCAATATTTTCTCAATCTACTTATCAACAATGTACCTTTAAAAGATATGTGCTATAAAAAAAATTTGAGCAGAAATTTATAACTAGAAGTAGATCTGCTCAAACTGCTGTCCTCCATCACCATTGCATTTTCTCAACTATTTTTTAATTGATTTGAGAGAGAGAGAGAGAGAGAGAGAGAGAGAGAGACTAACATTGACTTCTTGTTCCACTTATTTATGCATTCATTGGTTGATTCTTGTATTTTCCCTGACCAGGGATCAAACGCACAACCTTGGCTTATCAGGATGATGCTCTAACCAACTGAGGCCAGGTCCTCAACTATTTTTAAAAGTGACTTTTACAGAAAAATAAAATGGTCAACAGAGAAGAAAAACATTCAAATTTACTTGTAATAGACATTGAAATTAAAACTTCAGTGAGATCCTAAATTTACTCATATTATTATATAGTTTGTCTTTCTTTGTTTCCTCTCATTAATGTCCATAATCAATACTGGAGATGTGGCTATGAAAGAGGCACTCTCATATGTTGTTGATATAGTATCTTACATACTCATGAACAATATTGCCTCCTTATGAAATTGTTTGCCTTTTCAATTTGTTTGTGGTTTTTTTTGGTGGATGATATTTTTAATTTTCTTGTAGTCCAGACAATATGTACCTTTCCTTTGTGATTTTCTCAATTAATTATTTTATATAGAAATTATTTTCTTATTGCACAAATAGGTGTTTATCAGATATAAAACTAAACTATAAAAACAGCTACAATAACATATAGGGTTATGTCCCTACTGTTATTCTTTTTCAGAATTTGCTAGTCTAATCTTTCCTATTTAAACAGATTTTGTCAAGCTCTGAAAAATATTTCACAGATATTTTGACTGAAATTTCAATAATACTATATGTTGTTTGTTTTTTAATCCTCACCCGAGGATATATTTTCAAATATCTTCAGATAGAGTGGGAGGGGGAAAGAGAGAGAGAGAGAGAGAGAGAGGGAGAGAGAGAGAGAGAGAGAGAGAGAGAGAGAGAGAGAGAGAGAGGGAGAGAAACATTGATATGAGAGACACTGCCTCCCACATAACCCTTACCTGGGCCTGGGACCGAAATGCAACTGAAGTACGTGTCTTTGACTAGAATCGAACCAGTGACTCTTTGGTCCGTGGGCTGACTCTCTAACCACGGAGCCAAATCGGCTAGGGCAATACTATAAGCTTTTAAAGATGTATAAATTACCACATGCTAAATTACCACATTCTGGAATATGATATAATAACAACCAAAGGGGGTTATTACATGTCAGATGTTGTGCTAAACACTTGGAATATTTTATGTCACCTAATATTTAGAACAACGCTCAAATTTGGATTTTCGTATCATACTCATTTTCAGGTGAGAAGACTTGGAATTAGAAAGGTCAAATAATCTCAGTGTTTCAAGTCGAAAGTCAAAGATAACTTTTATTTTATTTGGCCATCTGAGAGAAAAATGCTAAATGTGACAGAATGGGTAAAGTTTAAAGAAAAATTTGTTTGTGGTAGACTGTAAGATAGTGCAGTACCAGTTAGTTGAGGTGACACAGGTTTGCCCCAGGTAAATGCCCAGTGTGCAGTGCACCTGCCAAACTTACACTCAAGAAAGATGATGGCAATGCTGGAGATGTGGATTTAAGAGTCACCAACACAGATAAGATCACTGAAGTGAATCATTTCTTCGAGAGACAGTGACTAAACAGAGTCTAGACAAAGAGCAAAGAGCTGAAGTCTCCACTGTAATGCACACTTAAAGTAAGAGGTCAGGGAGGAAATCAAGCTCAAGAAACGTAAGTCGGTCCTGGGGAGATGAGCCTAAGGCAGAAAAGTGGAAGCAGAGAGTTGCAAGAGAGGGCAAAAGATCAGCAGGATTCAATCCGAAGAGGGTAAATATTCAGGGGATTTGATTTTATTTGTAGATTATTGGTAGGTAACCTTTGGCAAATAATTTTAAAATAGAAAGGAGAAACATCTATTACAAAAATTAATTAATTAAAAAATATAAATAAATAAATATTGCATAAATAAAAAAAGAAAGTGAAAATTTAGGAGTTAGTGTCTCTTGAGTAAAAGATGACAAGATTTCACCACTGTTGATGGCAGTTTATTGTCAACAAAGGAAAAAAATGGATAACATGTAGACACTAGGCTGAAATGCTGCAAAGAAATTAAGGAAACTGAAAGCTCTATGGGAAATGATTGGTTCTGGAAAAAAAAGAGAAAGAGTGGTATTGGAATTATGTCTCTTCAAGTATTTGAGCTTAATACATGGAACAGACTGACAGCCATCAGAGGTTGTAGGGTGGTGGGAACTGGATGAAAGAAGATGAAGGGATTAGCCAAATAATATATATGCATAGCCTGTAGACAGAGACAACAGAGTGGTGATGGCCAGAGGGAAGGAGTTTGCTGAGTGGAATTGAGTAAAGAGAAGAAAACTGGGGACATCTGTAATAGTGTCCATAATAAAAAATAAAGTTATAAATAAAAAGAGCTTAATTATTTTTTTAATTCTATCCTGTAGAAACTGGTACAAAATTTGCATCTTATGTCATACTTATTTCCGTAAATCTCTGCCATATTTTTAGAATAATGCAACATACAGTTAGTAGCATGTTATCAGAGTTAAATTCTATCATTTCAAGGATGCATACTCACTCAACACTTTAAAAAACCCCAAGCAAAATTCACAGGAATGCAATGTAGAGATTTCTTTTGTAATTAATGACTGCTTTGTATATATGACCCATCTTTTAGGCTATAGGACTATGATAAATTACTTTCCTTATACTAAAGTATCTTGCCTATTCTTAACTCAGAAGCAAAATTTTTTTTAAGACAAGCAGTCTTCATAGAATTGTGTGCAACTTGAGGCAAAGACCACATATCATCACCTTAGCAAAACTGATATTTGTACAATTTGGTTTGTCAATGTGAATTTATTGCTTTTAAAAAATCACACTGATGGCCTCGTAGTCTTCCATTTCATCTTTTTTTTTTTTTTTTTTTTTTTAAATATTTTTTCTTTATTGATTTTAGAGAGACAGAAACATCAATGAGAGAGAACATCGACTGGCTGTCTCCTGCATGCCCCCACTGGGGACCAGGCCCACAACCCGGGCATGTGCCCTGACCGGGAATCGAACCAGTGACCTCTTGGTGCATGGGTCGACGCTCAACCATTGAGCCACACCGGCCAGGCCCATTTCATCTTAATATTTAAGGCAGAATTTCTTTGTAGGGCTTCTGAAAAATGTATTAGGAAATATCATGTGCTTCCTAAAAATGGCATCTCGGTTATTTAATGTGATGGACAGCTTATAAAGTAGCAACAAATCATCCCCATCTCCTGTATTTTTGTCCTTTCATAATCCTCTCTACTCATGTGTGAACTGGACCTAGTGACTTGCTTCTAAAGTAAAAGTTATAGTCCAGCCAGTGTGGCTCAGTGGATGAGCATTGACCCATGCACCAGGAGGTTGCCAATTCGATTCCTGATCTGGGCACATGCCCAGGTTGTGGGCCAAATCCTCAGTGGGGGGCATGCAGGAGGCGGCCAATTGATGTTCTCTCTCATCAATGTTTCTATCTCACTCCCTCTCCCTTCCTCTCTCTTTAAAATCAATAAAGAAAAAAAATTTTTTTTAAAGTACAAGTTACAGGATGTCACTTCTGAATTTAAGTCACAAAAATTATATAATTCCCATCTTGCTTGTAATTGCTCTTTCACTTTTCTAGCATGTGATCTAATGCAGCCAGCCTCCATGGAAGGACCCACATGGAAAGAAAATGAGGGTGACATCTGGCCTACAGTCAGCAAAAAAATGAAAAACATCAGTCCAACAATTCTTGACAACCTGAGGCCTGGTAATAACCACATGGCTGAGCTAAGAAGCAGATCCTTGAATCCATCCATAGGGCCTTTGGATGAAACTGCATCTCCACCAACACCTTGTCTATAGCCTTGTGAGAGACCCTGCAGCAGAGGGCCTTGCTAAGTCATGCTCAGGTTGCTGACCTACAGAAACTGTGAAGCAATAAATGAATGTTAGTTTAAGCCATTAACGTTTCAGCTAATACAAAAAAATATGTTTACTAGTTCTTGGTTTGTTGGAATACTACCACTTTCTAAAAACGAAACTTCTCTCTAAAGGAGCCACTTTTAACAAGAACAGAGAATAAAAAAATAAAAAAATAAAAATAAAAAAAAGCACAACATTATTTGACTAAATCTTTCCAGAATTATCCAAGATCCATTTTCTCAACTATTCTTCAAAGTTCAGTGAATCTTTCACTCATCCATGAGCATTAACATCCATGAGAATTAACAGCACCACGGAATTTAGCAACTTTGTTAGAAGTTACTTAAATTTATAGGAAATTGTTAAATACCAAATGGTTGGGTCTTTGTCTTCATTGTATGACCTTGAGAGAGGTCATTTGTTCTGTCCATTAATTTCAATATTTATCAATTAAGGACATTGCATATCCTGCATCTTGGAAGACTGACACATCTATCATTAGCCACATATGAATTTAGTTTAAATTAATAAAAATCAAAAATGTAAACTTCACTTTCTCAGTCACCCTAGACAAATTTCAAATGCTCCCTAGACACTTGTCACTAGGCTTTACCACAGTGGACACTGAAATACAAGAAATTTCCTTCATCAGAGGAAGTTCTATTTGGCAGTGTTGTCTAGAAAATCTCTTAAATTTCTATAAATTTTAAATATCATGTAATATTGAACATTGAATTTGCAACTGCTAAATATTAACATAGAATGATGAGCATTTGATAAATGTGTGTTTATTCACAGGATCTAAACTGGAATCTATAATTTTTATTCCTAAAGATAAAGTCCCATTCATTTGGTCATGTTACCATTTAAATAGTTTTCCATTTTCAGTGATGAACTGTTTTAAAATTCAATATTATAACAAAAATTTTAGAAGTTAGTTATTAGTATATTATAAAAATATAATGATTATTGCTATCAAAGTTCTTTGCCTTGAGAAAAACTTATTTCAAATATGTAGATCAAATCTATTACAATATTATTACACTAACTAAAGTTGTTCCATTGAATAAGTTGCTATCATTTACACATAAATTGAATTATAGGTAAATTTAGCTTTGTCATTTGGGTGAAGTTTTCTGATTTTGTGTTGTATTTGCAAGTGTATTAAAGCATTTTTCTTGCTCAATTTAACTTTATTTTTATAAGATTGTCAATTATTAAAATATTTTATATTCAGTATCCATTATATACCAATTCCTGAGATTTAAACAATATCACAAAAATTCAATTATCTTAAGCATTTTATATGCCAGTGATATATGTATGAACACTGAAAGATGTAATGGTGTTGGAGTTTAAAAGATTACTCGAACTTTCAGTAAACTAGGAATAAAAGGGAGCTTCCTCAACTTGATAATATCTACTAAGACCTACAGCTCACATCATACTTGGTGAAAAACTAGAAGATTTCCTGCTAAGATCAGGAACAAGTCAAGGATGTCCCCTCTTACTGCTCCTTTTCAAAACTCTACTGGACGTATTAATACAAAAAACACAAAACACGGTAGCTGTGTATGGTAATGGATGGTAATCATTTATTGTGGTAATAATTTTTTAACGTATACAACGATCTAATCATTATGCTGTACACATGGAACTAACATAATATTATATGTCAATTACACTTCAATAAAAAAAAAAGTCAGGAAAAATTTTAAAATAATCCATAATATCCCCTTCCCAAAAGCAGCTAACATTTATTGAGTGCCTTCTAAATATCTAGAAACAGTCTACGTATTGTAGATACATTGAAGAAATAGATATAAATCCATGCCCTCACACAGCTTACATTATAGTGAGGAACAACAGTCAACAAATGTACACAGTCTGTTACATGGTAAGTGGGTTGTATGGCGAGATATAAAGCAGGAAAGAAGTAGAGATTGTGAGAAGAGTGGAGAGTTTTTATAATCTAAGGTAATTGAGGAAGAAGACCTCAGTGTGAGAGTGCCCCAGAACAAACACAGTGGGAAAGAGATATGAACATGGACATTATCTGGGAACACCATTCTAGAAGGAAAGAGAGTAAGTTCAAGAAATCCTAAAGTGAGTCCGGCCAGTGTGCCTCAGTAGTTGAGCGTTGACCCATGCACCAAGAGGTCGTCGGTTCAATTCCCGGTCAGGGCACATGCCCAGGTTGTGGGCCCAGTACCCAGAGGGGGGCATGCAGGAGGTGGCCAATTGATGTTTCTATCTCTCTCTCCCTCTCACTTCCTCTCTCTCTAAAATCAATAAAGGGGGAAAAATTTTTTTTAAACCTTAACGTGAAAACAAGCCTGGAATGTTCAAGTAACTGCAAGGAGACCTATGTAACAAAGTTATTGAGGATAAGAGAAGCACAACAAGAGGTCTCACAAGTAAGGGGAAACAGATGATTGCAGGGACTTGAAGAGATTGGCCTGGCAACTGTAATTCAAGCAGGTTGTAGTGAGAGCAGCGTTAGCACTGGCTACATGGTGTCGGTTTAATGCCAAACTTCTTCACACTTCTGCACAATTAACTCCCTTAATCGATTTTATAAATAATAATTCCTGACTTCATATATATGGTAGGGAGGACAAATCCAAAAGCCAATCAAAACTATTTCTAAGTTTAGCCTAAACAAAGATAAATATCTCAGGTTAAATGGCTTTTTAAGCCAAACAGAGTTGAAATCCCCATGGCATGTATGATTGATCCAAAGGCTTCAAACAATATATCACAGAATATCAGTTAATAACAATCTTTTCCAATTAAACTAGATTAAATGTTTTGTTCAATTTAAATAATTTTCATTGAAATACATAATCCTACAAATAATAACTAACTATAAAGTATATATACTCTCATATATATACTCTGAAATTAGGGATTGTGCCCAGCCAGTGTGGCTCGGCCTTTGAGCGTTGACCCATTCACCAAGAGGTCGCTGGTTTGATTCCTGGTCAGGGCACATGCCCAGGTTGTGGGCCAATCCCCAGTGTGGGGCATGCAGGAGGCAGCCAATTGATGTTCTCTCTCATCGATGTTTCTCTCTCTCCCTCTTTCTTCCTCTCTCTCTCTCTCTAAAATCAATAAAGAAATATTTTTTTTTTAAATACCGATTGTTTGCAGGGGAAATTGTAGCGATTCTTATCATTTTCTACCAAAAATATATATCTAGAAATGAGTAAGCTGCAACTGATCTCTCATTGTGGAACATCATTAAAAACCACCTTGTAATATGAGACTTAGTATAATTCATATTTCTAAAAAATTACCTAGATTTTAAAGTCTGATCACAATTGTTATTAGTGTCAACAAATATACCATATCACGTGACACCACTTCACTCAAACTTCATTCCTTAATTTTCACTCATTCTTTTTCTTCATTAGCATATGGTGTTCCTTAGATTGCACTTTGTGTGTGGTTCCATAGAAATTTGGAAAACTAAATTTGATAAAATAAAGTTGGTATGGAATAATGGACACTTTAAACCATCTAAATTTTAAAGAACTAAATCTCATCTCCACAATAGTATTTGATATACTTTTAGACATGACATTTGTATGCTAATAAAAATATGTATCTGTTTTTTCTCATATGAGAAATTAAATCCAGGTTGTTAAGTTACTAAATATAAATAAATGGTTCACAACATAAGTTGATATTTAAAGGCCATCTTAACAATGAAGTTAATATGGTTTTCTTAAAGGTATTATGCTTAAATCATCTCATATTTTACTTGATGAATTGTGGAAAACATCTATGTACATGATGATGATAAAAAATAACCTGTAGTTTTCTTTTTTCTACTGTACTAAGCAGGGAAGTACATAATATTACAAATTGAGAAGACAGGGTTTAGTAAATAACATTGTGTGGGGTCTGCCTTTATGCCAACTGTGAACTTCTTTTCATGGACCATCTTAAAAATATTTAGCACTTATTGAAACTTACTGTTTCCCAGGCATTGTGCTAAGCACTTCACATTATTTATCTCTTTTAAGCCCTAGAACCCTTCTTTGAGGTTGATATCATTACTAAATTTATTAATGAAGAAAAGGAGACTTACCAAGTTTAAGTAACTTTCCCAAACTTATGGAGACCATAAGCCAACAACAGAACCCAAAGTGAAGTCAGCCTCACCGCAGAGCTGAGCTCTAACCCTCTATGATATAGATTCATTGTAAGGCAGCATGCTCACATCTAAGATGTTGTGCTATTAAAACTGAAAAGTCTAAAAATATACCTGTTCAAAAATATGAAACCATTTCTCAACATGTTTCAAGGACCAACTTGGCCTAAATTATTTTATTACACTATTTTTATAGCTGTGGATTAGTCTCACTGCTTTTCCATGACATGCTTCACTGATGACCTACTGCAGTGGCACTGTGATATTCTTATCCTGTTAGAGGCCACTGTGTCTGTGCTGAGATAATGCCAGTCTAGATATGTATAGCAGCTTTCTGGGTGGCTACTGGATCTATTCCAAGTGGAAAGCTATTGAAGAGTATGTGATGGTTCAATTGAAGCTTGTCATCCCAAAATAAACATGTCTGTGGACATGGCAAGTCCTCGTTATGCAAAAGCCTGAACTGAGCACAACAGTTTCCTTTTATGAAAATATTCCTTGCTCAGAATAATGTAGTATGGCTGACTACTCCAGGCATCACTTTGAATATTTTGTGAGTCCCGGAACAAATCATTTAGACTTTCTGTGAATCACCACCAAAATAAAGTAATGAGAATAACTCATTGTGCATCACTTATTTCAAACATATTATTTCCTTGAGAATATCATATTATGTGAAATAGGTCAGACAGAAAAAGTTAAGAAAATATGATTTCACTCAAATATGGGATATAAAACTGAAAGCAACAAATGAACAAACAAGAAAAAGAAATAAACAAAAATTCATAGACACAGACAATAGGATGGCGGTTACCAGAGGGAAGGAGGTGGGGTATAAAAGGGGAAAGAGGGTCAAATATACGGTGACGGAAGAAGGTTTGACTTAGGGCAGTGGGCACACAATACAATATATAGATCATGTATCATAGAAATGTACACTTGAAACTCATATATAATTTTATTAACCAATGTCATCCCAATAAATATAAAAAAAAAGAAAAAACAGATAAATTATTATTTTTGCTTAAAGTGGCATTATTACAACATGTAACATTGGTCTTTTTTTTACAACCATATACTCCTGAAATATTTGTCATTTGTGCTACCAAAATGAAGAGATTTTTAATATTTCTTTGAATAAGCTAAATCTATTGCTAATAAAATGTGGATAGTTAACCTTTAAAGACAGTGAATGCTATAAATATAAAATGACTTGGTTTATGTAAACTAGTTTTAGAATATCAATTTTGGACTTATATGTTGTATTTTCCATTTTTGCAAGTGTTATAACCTATCAAGTGTGATTTTCTAATACAATGATCATGCCTTAATTTTTACCAACAATTATAATATGGAAAGAGCCTTTACTTCTATCTTAAAATGCAGATATTTCAGACTGTGAAAATTGATAAGATACATTTTATGAGGACTTAATTCACTGTCACAGACATATGTAATATATGTATATTTGAATCTTGAAGATTTTGCTACTTTCACTATGCTCAGTTTTAAAATGCTTCAGGCTGGTGTAGGCATGAGATACTTAAGAAGCTCACTATTGTCCAGCCAGTGTGGCTCAGTGGGTTGAGCATCATCCCATTGACTGAGAGGTCCCAGTTCAATTCCTGGTCAAGGCACATACTCGGATTGCTGGCTCAATCCTCAGTAGGGGGGTGGGGTGCAGGAGGCAGCCAATCATTGTCTGTCTCTCACATCAATGTTACTCTCACTCTCTAAAAAAATCAATTAAAAAATAAAAAGAGCCCTGGCTGGTTTGGCTCAGTGGTTAGAGTGTAGGCCTGCGGTCCAGAGAGACCCGGGTTCGGTTCCCACTAAGGGCATGTACCTCGGTTGCAGTTTGTCCCCAGCTCTGGTTGGGTTGTGCGGGAGGCAGCCACTCGATGTGTCCCTTTCACATCGATGTTTCTCTCTCTCTCTTCGTCTCTCTCCCTCCCACTCTATCTGAACAAAAAATGGAAAAGTGTCCTCGGGTGAGGATAAAAAAAAAAAAAAAAAAAAAAAAAACAAGCTCACTATTTGTATATGAATCCAAAGAGGCTATGTTTCATGTTGAAAATAGTTATTCAAATCTTTAATAGAAGTACTAAAGACATATAAAAGCAATGACTTCAGAATCGATGCAAACCTGTCCATTTTCACCATTTGCTACAGCTTTAATATGATTATTATCACCACAAAAAAATGATACTCCTTTCCAACTCCAAATTATATAATCCAGTGATATTAGGATGCTTTTATGCTCAAAATCATAAACACTTGCAGAGTTTAAGCACATTAGTAACCCAGAGGCTCATTCATAATTTAATTTTATCTGCTGAGACTGTTTTCTCTACTATTCTTTTTTTTTTCTTGAGCCAATTCAGTGAGATAAATGCTTCATTCTCACCATAGACCTTCACTTCACAGCTCTGATATCTTAAAGTGTCGACGCTTCTTTTTGTATGTGGGAGCAACTATGGATCTAACAGGGCAGCTTGTTCTAAAAGACACCAGGAGCATGATAGTAAGGTTAAATTACACTTCTGGCAAGTTGTTGCTTTGCTTTCATGAGTGAGGATGCTTCAGCGAAATCCTGATGGTGCTGAATTCACAAATCTGGAAACTGACTGATAGTCGGATCACAATAATTTAATATAACTTAAATCATTGACACCAGTTTTTTGATATTAGATAATTTCAACATTTATATCATTTTGGGACTATTTTTGGAGGTGAGGATGTAAATTACTTTTAGCCAGTCAGAAAAATTTTAACTAAATCATTGTTGAAACTACAATGTATTTTTACGAACACATATTTGCAGATCCACAATTCTTTGCCAATTCTAACTTCCATGGCTGGATTCAACTTTTGTTCTAGGACATACATACCATTATTACACTGCAGCTTGTGGGTGATGAACCACTCAGGATTTTGACAGAAAAAAGGATCAGAACAGAGAATTTGCTTACATTGAGAATTTCAGAAATGTTTTTCAAGCATGAAACCATGTCAATATTTGCCAGTTTTAATTCAGAAGTTACAAACTGAGTTTGATTTTATTTACCATGAAATATGGATCATCCAACACATTAATTAACCTACACAGGAATGATATTGTGCTTGATATTAAGGAGAATGAAAATAAATATAAATTATAAATCTTGCACTCAAAATGGAAACAACAAAGTGGGGAAAGCAAAAATGAAGATAACTTTAATACCAGACAGTCCAATATCATGTATCATCCAGAGTAAGGTCTATAGGAATTACTAGGACTAAAAGTTCACTGAGTAAGTATAATCAGAGGAATGTACTTGGGTGACCTCAGATTTGAGTCAGGTCTTACATGCTGGGTAGGGGAGAGGGAGTTTTAGGTGAAACAGGCATGAACAAGGGTGCAAGTGTGGGAAAATACAAAGTAATTAAAGGGTTAGAAGTTTTCATGCAGCTGTGGATTCATATAAAGGAGGAATGGAGACTCTGAGACACATTCTGCACATTAGCCTACCCAACATCAGCTGAAGTTTCAAGGCTGTTTCTCATTTGTTGTATAGGGAAGTGTTCTCCTTGTATCTAAGAGGACAAGCCTCTTGCATGAAAAGAGGACAGACCTCAGCTGCAAGAAGACAAAATTTTACTTCCGGTCAGGATGGCGACCTAGGCAAACACTGTACCCACCTCCTCCCACAACCGCATCAAAATGACAACTAAACTACAAAACAACCATCATTCAGAACTGCCTGAAATCCAGCTGAATGGAAACTACAACTACGAAATTAAAGAAGCCTCATCGATGCTGGTAGCAGGGGCAGAGGCGCAAACGGGCTGGCCCCACACCCACGTGTGGTGGATAAAAATGAGGAGGGATACCTGGGCTGTGAAGGTCCTCCCTGAGGAGTGAGGGGTCCCCGTCCCACACCAGGCCCCCCAGCTCAGGGTTCCAGTGCCAGGAAGAGAAGTCTCCATAACTTCTGGCTGCAAAAAACAGCGGGCATTGAGGCTGATGGAGGCTGAGGCTTCTAGAACCCCAGGCAGATCCTCTTAAAGGGTCCGCACACCGACTTACTGGGACTCGTTCCCTCTGGGCTCCAGCACTGGGGAGGCAGCTTGAAAGGCACCAGAGACATATAGGAAAGAACTGAGTTGTTTGGCATCAAAGCATGAGCTGAACTGGAGAGGAAACTTTCTCTCAGGCAGACATGCTGGCGGAGGCTGTTGTTCCTTTGGTGAAACCTTCCCCTATGGAGTTGGCAGATGGGCACCATATCTTGGACTCCAGCAACCTGGCTCACACTGTTTGCCCCTCCCTCATGATTCCCTGAGGCCCTGCCCCACCCAACTTTCAGGCCCACCCAAGCTGTTTCCCATGGCTTTACCATAGGAAGGCCTGTCTGGGCTCATGCTTTGGATTTTCCTAAAGTCTCTCCAACAAGCAGCATCTGGCTTCAGTGAGCTCCATATCTCTCGATAAGTGGCCCCAGGCACTAGCAGCAGCTGGCCTTGGTTCACAGCTTGGCCTTTCCTGGACACCTCCAAGCTCAGCACAAGAAGCAGCCATCTGCAGATAGCATTGTAGCTTATGCTTGGTGGCCCCAGGTAGAACACAGGCAGTGGTTGACATTAGCCTGCACCTCCCAGGAGGCCCCAGAGCCAACACACCCAAGTGACATCTTCAGACCATGTTGAAGCACTACTACCCAAACACCTCCACAAGTGACACACTCAAGGGGTGGACTCAGTGGGTATCAGAGCCCTGCTGAAGTAAGTCTTGCTCTGTATGGTGGGCCCCTGCACAGCTGATCCTCCAAGGTGGTCAGAGGTCAGTGGTCAGTGGACATAGCCAGACCTTACAACTGGTCAGTTTAGTAAATCCCTCCCATTGAGGTGACAACAGCAATCAAGAGTCAATTACAACTGAAGGGTGTACAGTACACATGGGAGGGGTACACTTTGAGTGCCCAGCTGGAGTGATAAAGGAGGCTGTGCCACCGGACCCTACAGGACACCTACTACAATAGGCCACCCTACCAAGCCTAGGAGACATAGCAGCTCTACCTAATACATAGAAACAAACACAGAGAGGCAGCAAAATGAGGAGACAAAGAAACATGTCCCAAATAAAAGAACAGAACAAAACTACAGGGAAAGAACTAAACAAAATGGAGATAAGCAATCTAACAGAAGCAGAGTTCAAAACACTGGCTATAAGGATGCCAAAAGAACTTAGTGAGGACCTCAAGAGCATAAAAAAGGACCAGTCTGAAATGAAGGATGCACTAACTGAAATAAAGGGTAATTTACAGGGACTCAATAATAGAGTAGGTAAGAAGCAAAGCATCGATTTGGAATATAAGGAAGCAAAAAACACCCAATCAGAACAGCAAAAAAAAAAAAAAAGAATCCAAAGAAATGAAGATAGTGTAAGGAAGCCCTGGGACAACTTCAAGTATACAAATATTTGCATGAGAGAGAAAACAAGAAATTGAAAACCTCTTTGAAAAATAATGACAGAAAACTTCCCTAACTTGGTGAAGGAAACAGACATACAAGTCCATGAAGCACAGCAGGTCCCAAACAAGATGAACTAGAAGAGGCCCACACCAAGACACAGCACAATTAAAATGCAAAAGGTTCAAGACAAAGAGATTCTTAAATGCAGCAAGAGAAAATCAGTTAGTTACCTGCAAGGAAATTCCCATAAGACTGTCAGCTGATTTCTCAAAAGAAACTTTGCAGTCCAAAAGGGAGTGGCAAAAAATATTCAAAGTGATGAAAAGCAAGGACCTATAACCAAGATTACTTTACCCAGCAATGCTATCATTTAGAATCAGTGGACATATAAATTGCTTCCCAGATAAGAAAAAGCTAAAGGAGTTCATCACTACCAATTGTCTTCTTGAAGATCAAAATCATAAACAATAAAATGGCAATAAATACATATCTATCAACAATTGAATCTACAAACCAAATGAACAAGCAGAACAGAAACAGACTCATAGATTTGGAGAACTTTTTGTTGGTTGCCAGATGGGAGGGGGAGGGGGAGGGGCAAAAAAGGTGAAGGGATTAAGAAGTACAAATTGGTTGTTAGACTGACAAAGTTTTCGGGGGGTGGGGGGGAGGTGGCGAGAAAAGATAAATGAAAGAACAAATATGCATATATGAATAACCAATGGACACAGACAAGAGTTTGGGGAAAGCCAGAGAGGGGCAGGAGCAGGGAGGAGGCAGTCAATGGGGAAAAAGGGGAGACATCTGTAATACTTTCAACAATAAAGATTTTTTTTAAAAAAAAAGACAAAATTTAAGAGATATTAAACAGATACCACAGTAGTCTGCACTGTGGACAAGCAATCTAAAGTATTCAGCCTTGGTAAAACTTATTTTTTTTTTTGCTTGCCAGGACTAACAGCATCACATGTAACACATTTTAGTGTTACATAAAGAGCTGCCTTCCATTGAATTTCACATATATGTACCCATTAGTGATGAATGATACAGCTAAATATTGCTTGGAATTAGTCTGCTTGACTATAAATTTTTTTTGGTGTGTAGGGTCACATCAAGACAGAGAGAGAAAATGTACAGAGTGTGAGGTACTAAAGACAGAAAACACAGTTCTTTAAAGCCTGCTCTATAATTTCTCTAATGGTAATTCAAACAAATAATTATAAATGTGATGAGATTAAATATGCCTAAGAACAGAAGTTTATAAATATTTAGACTAACATAGAAGAAAGGTAAACTTTTCCTGTGTCAAAAATACTCATTAATAACAAGAAAAGTATTTTAGAAGCCGAGATTGAGATTTTTTCCAAGCTTAAACATTGTTTTGATATTTAACTTTATGAGACCTTTAGTATTCTTCATCATAATATGATTATATAATACATACTGAAGTCATCTTAGTGCTATAAACAAGACTTTTATTATAGTAAATATTCAGGTTGTTTGGTTTTCTATTTTATACACACTCTTACAAGTTTTTTGGTCCATGCCAAAAGTCCTTGATATTTGGTCCTGCCCAAAACATCTGTAGAGACATTTGGTCCATGCCAACCCATCTACCTAACCGCATGTTCCATTACCAGCCAGGCTACAGAGCCATCAAGGATTCATTGGTAACAGCCATAGCACAATTACTGAAACAATGTAATACGATAGTATTTTTTATGTATTAATCCCATATACTAGAAGTATAAATACACATTATGAACTATTTGAACCCAGGGACATTTCCTAAGTATGAGTGTTTTTGACAGAACCAAATATCAAAGACCATTTGACATGGACAAATATGTTTATGGATGTTTTAGACAGGACTAAATATCAAGGACCTTTTGGCATGGATCAAATGTCTCCATGGACATTTTTGTCCAAATGTCTGCTAATTATATACACATTTGTGTGTGCATGTACATATATGTATACATGAATAGAAAACTAAAACCTAAATATTTACTATACATATACATACTATATATATATATATATACACTATATATACTATATACTATATATGTATATACAATATAATATTGCATATTTCAGGAAAAATACTCAATATATTTACTGAAATTAAGTAGATAAGAATGAAAGATTCCTAGTATACATCGAGGGATAGACTATTTTCTACTTGAGATAGCTTAACCACTTTTTATAAGCATTTATTACATGTAGTTGTCATATTTCAGGGTATGACAATTTGTACACCTGATATTTACTGCAAAGTCCCATAAAATACAATCTTACATTTTTATACCACTCTCAAAAATTAAAAAAAAAAAACACACACAATCTGTAATATAAGAAAATATTTGTTGGTTGGAGAATATGCTCCCTTCCATTCCATGATAATGATAAAAAAAAAGTTACTAGAAAATAACATATTCAGAAAGGACATCTAGAATAGACTTTAAGCAAATTTTTCAACACGTATTTATTAGGTTCCTATTTTGTTCTCAGCATAGCATTTAAGGCTTCTCTTCACTACACCTACTGAACTATCTTAACTGCATAAACAGCTCTAATGAAGATAAGTTCCTTATATCAGTAGGATTTTTATGATTAACCTTTAATAATTATGATGATCTAAGCATAACTAGATAGAACTATTGTGATAGAAGTTATAAGTAAAGGGTTTGTTTGAAAATATGCATCCATTTTTCATATTCTTTTTTATTAATATAAATTAAGTATATCATTGAGGGTTGGTCTATTTATTGTCAGTCTGAAAAAGACAGTTGTCAACCATGGCTGCATTTGAGAATTCTCTGTGAAACATAAAAACAATGATAATGAAACTCATGACATTTCCAGATATACTGAATCAGCATCTTCTGGTTAGAGGATGGACATTTTAAAACTTCCAGTTTATTCTGGAATGCATTGAAAATTAGGAAATACTACCCCAGATCTTAAAATATTTTTATTTGCCTCATATTCCCAAGAGATTTGGAAACTATTTGTTGTAATTAGAAAGATCTTTATTCACTTAACAAGTGTTAATAAAGTGATTTGTACTAAATATGAAGAGCACTAGAAAATATGTAAAAGTCTGCCCTTTAAAACCTTAAGGTATACATAGGCTGTAATCAAAGAAGAATTAACTGTTGTAGAAATTTAGAGAAGAAAGGAATGAACATGTAGCTAAAGAAGTCACCATGGAGGTAAAATTTGAGTTGGGCAGTTAAGTCTTGAGGGTAATTAGGATTAGAATATATCAAAGTTTTTTTTATCAACCAGTGCATAGGTGAGTTTCAGGGAAGGCCATAGTTTTAGTCTAAATCTTAGTGAGGTCCATGATGAAGAAAGACTAGGAAATTACTGGAATAGGTGAAAAGGTAGGGAGTTATTACAATTGGGAAATCTAGGAATGGTAAGCAGAGACTTCAGATTTATCAGGAACATATCCATGTTCATTGATCAATGTGGAGGAATTGAGTGTGTGCATTTTGCAAGTAATTGGGTAAGTGTGGTAGAAATTGATAATGGTGACTCTGAATGGCTAGATTAGAAAATTTGCATTTTATTCATAAAAAAGAGGAATAGGGCATATGATGTAGTCAGGGATGGGGTGGGGAAAGTTGGAAGTTTAAGAAAAGAAGTCATATTTTGTTTGGAAAATGTTAATCTGATATAAGAACACTGCACAGGAGGGCTTATAGGGTGAGGCTCCAGGGAAGAGAATGAAACTAGGAAGCTCTCACAAAATCCATATGTGTTATGCCATATGTTGTTTTCTTTCCAGTGCACTGAAGCATAAAGTTAAAATAAAATCACCTGGATAAAAATCTCTGTAAATGAAATTTTAACCCATGGGATCCTCCCTCTGTTGCCAAGTGGGAGTTCTGGTTTCTCCTCTCAATTCAGTTACCCAAATCCCTTCAAACATTAAATTGTGATTTCTTCAAATTTCTTTAATACACAATAGTTGACACAATGCCTGGTATACAGTAGGTGTACAGTATATCTTGTTTTATTACTGAATCAAGCAGTCTGTCCCACCAAATAGTAATAAAGGTTATTTAGATGTCATTGCATGAAATCATTATGTACACATGTTTATATACTATAGCTTTTAAAAAACATAAGGTTCAAGTAATATAATATATTTCAATTGTTTTGTAAATAATTTTAAGTGTTTTCTTGCTGTGGGGTGCTACTAGAAGTTTTAATCGTACTTACATTATACATTATTTTTATTCTAAGGGCAAGGGAACTCTTAAGTTATTCAATTAGCCAATTAAGATACACATAAGGGATCTGCTTTTGTGACCCCTTTAGAATTGTAGGAAATGCAGAAAAGTAATACATATTTCCTACCCACAAATAGAGTTAAAGTCATATTGAGGTGCTAAAACAGACGTCTATTATTGATCAGGTACAAATAAAAAGCAGAGAATACAATTACGTATGCATACACATTATACAAATTCATATAAAAAATTCAAAGCTCTTGTAGTGATGTTATAGTCATTTCACAGGATTGATCTTTGGAAAAGTACACAATATTATTTACTATATATAGAAAAAGAGATGCTCCAGATAGTCTTTTTATCATTAGCTGATTCTACTTCTTTTTGTGCATATAGTCAAAATTCTAATGCTGAATCCATAAATAGACTCACAGATCATTGTCAGTAATGAGGTTAATAATGACTCTTAAAAGTAGCATTACAATCCTAGCCAATGCAATAAGGCAAGAAAAAGAGAAAATTTAATAAAAATTAGAAAAATAAAATTGTCAATATTCATAGATACACTAATTAAAAAAAAATTTCAAAACAAGAAACAAACCAGCTATTAAAATTAATAAAACCAGTTCACCAGATTCAAGGTTAATGTATTATGTTCAATAATATAAAATTGATACTTTTATAGGTAAAAATAATATTAAATATTTTACATAATTCAATTTAAAGTATTAATTCATTTCTACATATCATATCAATGTAAAGAAAATAAAATTTATAAAAATATACTATTATGAGTGCATCAGAAAGCATCCAATGCCTAAGAATATAATAAAAGTTGTACAAAACTTCTAAAGTAACACGTGTATACACACACAAATATATTTATATTTATATGTAGAAGTTACATTTATGTGTGTATAAACAGATAGATAAATTTAAAAATAAGAGATTTTAAATCTTTAAATGAGAGCTATACCATATTTCTAAATAAATGAAAGGATATGTCATATTGAAGGGCTGGAAAACAATATTGTAAATATAGCAATTCTCTCCAAATGGATTCCCAAAATACATTTTAATTCCAATCAATTTCCCAGAAGCTGTGTGTTTGTGTATGTGTGTGTGTGTGTAAACTGGTCAATTGATTTTACATGAAAAAACAAAGGTCCAAAAATAGCCAAGGCAGTCTTGAAGATGCACAACGCTGAAGGACTTAAACTACCAAATACCAGTACTATCCTGTCTTAATTGCTATATTACTTAATATGGTGTGAAACAGGCATAACTATAGTCAAATAGATCAATGGCACATATTAATATATGCAACATAATTTTAGTGCAATTGTGAAAGAATGGACTTTTTTTTTTAATGATGATGGATAAATTGGATGTCCATAAGGAAAATAAATGAACGTTTATTTGTACTTCACAACCAACATTAAAACCAATTTCAGATATATTGCAGATTTAAATATGATACTTAAACTATAAGTATTTTAGAAAAAAAATTTAGACAAAAAACACCTACATGACCTAGGTGTAGGCAAAGATTTTTTTTTTTAATTTTCTATTTTTACATTACAGTTGATGTAAAATATATTGGTTTCAGATATACAACCCTGAAACTAATAAACTAGACATTTATATAACCTGTGAAGTGATCATCTTGATAAATCTAGTACCCATCTGACACCATATATAGTTATTATAATATTATTGACTATATTCCCTATGTTGTATTTGCATCCCCATGACTATTCTATAGTTACTAACTTGTATTTCTAAATCCTTTCACCTTTTTCACCCATCCGCCAACCCTTCTCCCATCTGGCAACAGTCAAAATGTTCTCTGTATCTATGAGTCTGTTTCTGTTTTGCTTGTTTGTTTATTTTGTTTGTTTTTTTTTATTCTACATATAAGTGAAATTATCTGGCACTTGTCTTTCTCTGTCTGACTTATTTCACTTAGCATAAGCATAATACCTGCTACATCCATCCATGTTATTGCAGATGGCAAAATTTCATTCTTTTTTATGGCTGAATTATATTCCATTGTATATATGTACCACCTCTTCTTTATCCATTCATCTATTAATGGACACTAAAGTTGCTTCCATATCTTAGCTTTTGTAAATAATGCTGCAATAAACATATGGATGCATATGTCTTTTCAACTCAGTGTTTTGGGTTTCTTCAGATAAATACCCAGAAATGGAGTTGCTGGGCCTTTTTTTTTTTTTTTTGTCTCTTGTTATAGCCTTTATTTTAAAGTCTGTTTTGTCTATAAGTTTTGCTACCTTAGCTTTTTTGTTTTGTTTTGATTCAATGTTTATAAAATATCTTTTCCATCCCTTTCCTTTCAGGTGGTGTGTATCTTTCTATCTGAAGTGAGTCTTTCATAGACAGCATATGTAAAGGGTTGTTTTGTTATCCATTCAGTCACTATACATCTTTTGATTGAAGCATTTAATCCATTTGTATTTAAATTAATTGTTGATAGATATATATTTTTGCAATTTTTATTATTCATTTTTTTAAAATCTTTTTAAAATCTTCTTTTTAAAGAAGACCCTTTAACATTTCTTGTAATGCTGATTTGGTGGTGATGAACTCCTTTAGCTCCTCCCCCCACCCCCTCCTCTAGAAAGCTCTTTATCTATCCTTCAATTTTAAATGATAGTTTTTCTGGGTAGAGTAATCTTGGTTGTAGGTTCTTGCTTTTCATCTCTTTAAATATTTCCTGCCAATCCCTTCTGGCCTGTCAAGTTTCTGTTGAGAAATCAGCTGACAGTCTTATGGGAGCTCCCTTATAGGTAACTAACTGCTTTTCTCTTATTGCTTTTAGATTATTTCTTTCTCTTTAACCTTTGCCATTTTAATTATGATGTATCTTGGTGTAGGCCTCTTTGGGTTCATCATGTTTGGGACTCTCTGCACTTCCAAGACTTGTGTGTATATTTCCTTCACCAGGTTAAGAAACTTTTCCAATATTATTTTTTCAAATATGTTCTGAATTTCTTGCTCTCTCTCCTCTCCTTCTGCCACCATCATGATGCAAATGTTGATACACTTGAAGTTGTCCCATAGCTCCCTTACACTATTCTCATTTTGGGGGATTCTTTGTCTTTATGGTGTTCTGATTGAGTGTTTTCTGCTTCCTTGTATTTCAAATCACTTATTTTATTCTATGCTTCATCTACTCTACTGTTGATTCCCTGTAACTTAGTCTTTATTTCAGTTAATGTACCCTTCATTTTTTGTTGGTTCTTTTTTATGCTTTCTATGTCCTTTTTTATGCTGTTGAAGTTCTCATTAAGTTTACTGAGCATCTTTACAACCAGTATTTTGAACTCTGTGTCTGGAAGTTTGTTTGCCTCTATTTTGTTTAGTTCTTTTTCTGGAGTTTTGTGCTCTTCTTTCATTTGGGACCTGTTTCTTACCAGACTGAGTGTGGCTTCTTCTTTATATCCTTAGTTGTAGGACTTCAGTTCATTATATTGCAGGCATCTGAATGATGGTTGTTCTATAATTTAGTTGTAATTTTGATGTGGTTGCAGGAGGTTTCGAGTACCAAGTTTAGCTATGCCACTATTTTGACTGGAATCCCAAAGATTTCTTAAGAGAACATAAAAAAATAGCAACAATGAAGTGAATGTGTGTGTGTGCACATACACATCTATATTAAGATGTAAAACTTCTATTTATTAAAAGACACCATTAAAACTGTAAATATAATCTATGCATTTCAAAAAGACATTTACAATACATATATCCAACAAAGGGTTTTCATCCAAAATATCTAAAACTCCTATATATCAATATGAAAAAGGCAACATTTAAGAAAATTGAGCAAAGACATAACAGGTTTTTCACAAAAGAGAAAATCCAAGTAAATAAACATATGAAAACATATTATTCAATTTTATTATTTAGTGAGAAAATACAAAATAAAACTATAATATGTCTGTATATATTAACAAGAATTGCAAAATTGAAAATGACCAAAATAAATTGTTGGTGGGCATGTGGAGCAGTCAGAAATTAACTTACATACACTGCTGATGGTAGTGCAAATTGATTTATTGATATAAAAAAATGATCTGGCAATATGTTCAAAAAGTGAGCATAGGTTGATCTTATGACCAAACAATTCAACTTCTTGGTATATATGCAACAGAAATATATACATCTGTTCACCAGATGATACATACAAGAATGTTTATAGCAGCACTATTTATAATCTCCCAATACTGAAATCTATTCAAATATCCAACAATATAATGAATAAAGTAATTGTGGTATATTCCAAATAAAATATTATGCAGCAGTTAAAATAAAGGAACTAAAATTGCACACAACAAAGTAGCTGAAACTGATGAATATTGAGTAAAAGAGGTCAGACATAAAATATATACTATATGATTTAATTTACATGAGGTGAAAAAAATCTGTGGTGTTGGGGGTTCATGATGAGCAGCATGATGGCATCAGCTAGCACGATCATGCAGGTAGTCAAGCCTCATATTTTTATTAACAAGACTTCCTGACAGAAGAGACAATCCTAAAACCAAAGTGTTAGAAGTTTTGAGCTCAGCAGGACTACCATCTCACTCTTTTTCAACTTCACAGCAGTGTAAGGGAAGTAAATTGCCAGATTGGCTGATGCATCAGGGTCCTCCTAACACTGCAGAAATAATAAACACATTACCTCAGAGATACAGAAAGAAACTTGTGTCTTAAGAAGAAGAAATCCAGTTTATCCAATGTGGAGGTCTAGAATAAGGACTGACAATGTGGCTGCTGTTTGTTATCAGACAAAAAATAATCTGTACCATAAAGGACTTCCTAAATGAGAAACTGTGTATTAAACCACTTTAATTAATATCCTGTTAAAGAAAAGATATAGAAAATTTAGACGGACACTTGTATCTCTTAATTTATGTCTTTTGGTCAGTTTCTCCACGAGCTTACCTAATTGTTTATATACTTTATACTTGTTATAGTACACATTTAAAAAATAGAGTCTATGGTGTTAGAAGTCAGGTTAATGTTTATTTTTGAGGTAGTGACTGAGGAGGACCTTGCTGGTTTCTGTGGTGCTAGTAATGTAATATTTCTTGATCTGCATGCTGGTAACATGGTATACAGGGTGGGGCAAAAGTAGGTTTACCGTTGTTTGTGTGGAAAATAATACAAAAATTAATAAATAATAATACAATAATAAGCTCTGTCTCATGTACTCACAACTATAAACTTACTTTTGCCTCACGCTGTATTCACCTTGTAAAATATTAATGAGCTATATACTTATGAATTGTGTTTTTCTATATGTATGTTACATTTCAATAAAAATTTCAAATATTTTCCTTTAATGCCATTGTTTTGATGGCATGAGCATCACACACACAAATAAAAAGCAGTAGATTTCTTATTAGCAACCTAGCAAAACAAAATGTAGGCAAAGGAAGGATGCATTCTGAATAATCTTTAGCACTCTTTCTAATTTTGACATTTTAGTAACTTTTATCTTGCCATATAATAGTCTCATTATTCAAGTGTATAGAAATAATTTATCTTCAAATGTTGTTAAGTAAACATAAAGACATGCTCATAAGCAAGACTATAAATCTAGGCGATGCATACATACATCTTCATTCATCATGTCTTTTCCTCTCTGCGAGCCTCATGTTATGTGCTTTTCATTCTGTAAAGGTCATGATAGCTCATAAATTCTCTCACTGATGAGAGATTAAGTTCATTTTCCAAAGCAAGGAACTATCACTTTACATAGTTTGAAAAATATTGGTAGTACAAGGAAACCATCACTGTTTTTATGGACATTTATAAGCATTTGGATAATTTATATAAGTACTTTGCCCTCACAAAGGTGGAACATAATACTATACCTCCTCACTCCTTAAGTGTGTGCTGTGCATTCTGACTTCCATCAATGTCACGTTTAGTTGTTATGTCTTCTTTGACTTTTCTTGACTATGGCAGTTTCTCAGATTTTATTTGTTTCAATGATCTTGATAGTTTTAAGGAGAATTATAGGAAACCTGATAACACTATCAGGTGATCAAGATCAATATTAATAACTCATGGAGATAATATATAATCATAATATGATGTAACATGATGAAAATAATTTTCTAACTGTAGTCTTTCTCCCAAAAAAGCATAACCCCAGCCTAATCATGAGAAAAATACCAAACAAATCTAAATAAAAGCACATCCTACAAATCTTACCTGACCGATCTTCTTCAAAACTGTCAAGTAAACTCTGAGTAACTGTCATAGCCAAGAAGAATTGAAGCAGACATAACAAGTAAATGTAATGTGGTATCCTGAATGAGATCCTGGAACTAAAAGGGAACACTAGTTAAAAACTAAGGAAATCACTGTAGAGTATGGATTTTACTAATATCATATTAATATTGATTCATTGTAGTAAATATACTGCAGTAATAAAAGAAATTAATAATAGGGGTAATGATGAAGGGTATGTAGGAACTCTCTGCACTGCCTTTGTAACTTTTCTGTAAATCTGGAACTATTCAAAAAAATAAAGTTTATATTTAAAAATACAAATAAAATTGGAGCTCTCTGTATCTGTGTATGTATTTTAAAGTATGTGAGGTACAAAGTACAGATTATTACTTGATAATAGAGAGAACAGATACTCCTACTTTGTAATTATTTGTGTTTTTACCTATAATACCCATAATCAACATCTGACTTGATACAAGATCATGGAGAACACAAGTAAAATAAATTAATAAAATGGAATAAATTGTATTTTATTTTCCCATTTATGTATAATATAACTTTAAATATAGAAATGTAGCACAGTGGCTAGAGGTGGGCTCTGGAATTAAGTTATCTGGTACTAAATGGCAGCTTTACCACTTCGTAGCTATGTTTCCTTGACATCTACTTAACCTCCTAGGACCTCAAGTTTTTCCCACTGGTTTAGAAAATTGGCAGTGGATAGCACAAGAAAACTGCTTATTAGAAGCTAAAAAGATGGCAATACATCAATACATGATATACAGTGGCAAAACATTTGGCAAAGGCTTGCCAACGATAATTTGGAAGACAGGTCATGTATCAAACAAACTTACAACTTTAGGGAAAAAGTTTGACAAACCCAATTAATAAAATGTGTTGGGATGTTGTCAGCAAGTATATGGCAATTATTATCAGAAAGAGCTGATCTCAGAAAGAATTAACTGATTTGCATACAGAAATAAAAGAAGAACCATGTTTAGCAGAAGCAACTCCTTCTTAATCTCATTGTTACAACTTGCCTTGACCAAAGCCAATTAAACCAACTTGACCCTTGAGTGAAGGTCAAACCTAGGGCACTAATGTTGGTTATTAGAATTTCTGGGTAGTTTTAATATATCACAGATTAAGGGTTCAACTATGGAAGGGTTTTACCAAAAGTCTTTCAATTGGACAAATTGGCTCAGAAAATTGTTATGTGCTCTTCCCTGAAAGCTGATTGTCCAAGATCTCTGTGATTGTGATGAGAGAGACAGACAGAGAGAGAGAGAGAGATACAGAGAGAAAGTGGGGGGCAGTGGGCATGGGAGACAAAAGTCAATGCAACTATAGATGTGGCTCCTGTCACATGGAGCTAACTATAATTAAATATGTAAGAAACCAAGTTCTTAAAAGTTTTGTACTGTCAAAATCCCATCAGCCAGGACTAAAAGAGATCACATCTTATTAAACTTTACAAAATCCTGGTACCCCATCATCTATGAGGCCTATTTTCTAATGCCTACTTCAGATGTGACCCGGGAAGGAAAGAAGTCGATGATTACTGGGGAAACAGACTAGAGGCCCCTCCCAAAATCATGGTTTAACCAAAGAACATTATGCATTGGATAAAAAGATACACTGAACAGAGATGTGAAAATTATAAATAATAATGTGGAATCTATAAATAAAAATATGAAATTTTAATTAAAGATATAGAAGTAATAAATTTTAAAGCAGATATATGAAAAAGCAAATAGCATATTCTTTGGGATTTGGTAAAGTGCTTCTACAGTTTTCTGGAAGAATAAAGATAAAGATCTATGAAACCAAAAACAAAAAAAGTCATTACAAAGCAGTGATACTGAGTTAATTGATTAAAAACTTGGAAAAAATAAACTTAGACCATAACATTGTGCTTGTCTATTAAAGTTAACCTTATATTAAAATTAGTTCCTGGCACAATAGAGTTATTTATAAAAAAATAAAAAATAAATAGAGCTTAAGTATAAAATAGAGAAGAATGTGTATTTTGAAATATTTAAAGACTTACTAAGCAGAAAAGCAGTCAGGATTAACAATGATAATTTAATTCTTTCTTTCCAATTTGGATACCTTTTATTTCTTTTTTTTTTTTTTTTGCCTAATTGTTCTGGCTAGGACTTCCAGTAATATGTTGAGTAGAGGTGGTGAGAGGGGTATCTTACTTTGTTCCAGATATTAGAGAAAAGGCTTTTGTTTTTTCACCACTGAGTGCGATGGCAGTTGGGGCTTTTCATATATGGCCTTTGTTTTGCTCAGGTAAGTTCCTTCTATACCTGATTTGTTGAGAGTTTTATTTGATCATAAACGAGATTGGATTTTGTCAAATGCTTTCTCTGAATCTATTGATCATGAGGTTTTTATCCCTCATTCTATTAATGTGCTGTATCACATTGATAGGTTTGCATAAACTGAAACATCCTTGCATCCCACAGATAAATCCCACTTGGTCATGGTGCATGATGAACCTGGAAATATTATGCTAAATGAAATAAGCTAAACACAGGACAAATAATACATGATACCACTTACATGAGGAATCTGCAATACTCACTCTCACAGAGGCAGAGAGTAGTCTGGTGATTGTTAGGGGTTGTGTGGAGAGAGACATAGAAAGGTACGAAGTTTCGCCCTGGCTGGTTTGGCTCAGCGGTTGGAGTGTCGGCCTGCGGACCAGAGAGTCCTGGGTTTGGTTCCCACTAGGGGCACGTACAAAAAAAAACATAAAAAAAAAAAAAAAAAAAAAAAAAGAAAGGTACGAAGTTTGTCAAAAGGTATAAAGTTTCAGTTACACAAGATAAATATTTCCTAGAGATCTGCTATATAGCAGAGAGCCTCTGTAGTTAACAATACCTTGTTGTATATTTAAAAATTTGCCAAGATGGTAAATCTTATATTAAGTATTCTTATCACATACATGATTACATACATACATACAAAGGGCAAGAAGAAACTTTTGGAAGTGATATGTACATTTATAGTATGGATTGTGGTGACAGTTTATACTCATCTCCAAACTCAATAAGCTGTATAAATTAAATGTACAACTTTTTGTATGTCAATCATATCTCAGTAAAGTGATTTTAAGAAAATTCACAATGAAAATATTAATAAATTTAACTAAATATTTTCAGAACATAAATTTTTAAAAAGATAAGTAATAAACAGAAATGTTTTCAGAAATATGAAGGGCAATGAATTAATATCTATACAAAATGAAATGCCAATTAAAGAAATTCCTGTATGTAATAAAGTAAAATACAACAGAATAACATTTTCACTTATTTTTATTTATTGATATTAAAGAGAGAGAGAGAGAGAGAGAGAGAGAGAGAGAGAGAGAGAGAGAAACATCTATTTGTCATTCCACTTATTTATGTATTCATTGGTTGATTCTTGTATATGTCCTGATGGGGATTGAATTCACAACCTTGGTGTATCAGGACAGCACTCTAACCGAGTTACCTGACCAGAGCTATTTATGTTCTTAAATGATATTGAATGTTGGCAAAATTGTATTTTTTGGAACTCTTAGTCACTAGACAACAATTTGATGATATGTATCAGAAAATAAGTATAGTCACATCCTTTGGGTTAGCGTTCCTACTGGGAATCTAGCCCACAGTCTAGACTTATTTTTCATTTTTAAAATTTATTGTTGACACTATTATAGATGCCACCCATTTTCCTTCCCTTTACTTGCCTCCATCCAGCGAATCCCCCTCTGGCCATCACCACACTGTTGTCTTTGTCCATGGGCTATGCATTATATGTTCTTTAGCTAATCTCTTCACCTTCTTTCATCTAGTCCCCTCATCTTCCTCCCTCTAACTTCTGTCAGACTAAAATTCCCAAACATTAGAATGTTTATGATAATAAACAGGGATGGGAAATTAACGCAAAGTAAATGTCCAATAAGCAAGGAGAAAAACTAAGGCCGATTATGATAGAATGTTATAGAAATACTAAAAATTCATGGTTCTAAAATTATTAAATGACATTAAATAATAAGAAAAAAGTAAAATGTAATGTATAATAGCATGATTGAAAATATGTACTCATACAAATTTTCATGTATGTAGATGTTATAAAGTTAGATAAGTCTTAGAAAGGAATAAAACATTGATACTGGCTATTTTCAGAGTTTGGATGCCTGTCATTTTCATTGCATTTTTATACGTTTATTGTTATTTTATTTTTCAATTACAGTTTGCATTCAACACTATTTTGTATTAGTTTCAGGTATACACCACGGGGAATAGACATGCATATAGGTTACAAAGTGTTCCCTCTGATCATTCAAGTGCCAACCCAGCACCATACATAGTTATTACAACACTGTTGACTATATTCCCTGTTCTACCTTACATACCCATGCCTGTTTTGTAACTACCCATCAGTGCCCTTTAATCCCATGACCTTTTTTTACCCCGTTCCCCAACATCCCTCCCTTCTGTCATCTATCAGTCTGTTCTCTGCATCTATAAGTCTGTTTATATTTTATTTGTTCTTTTACTTTGTTCTTTAGAGTCTACATATAAATGATATCATGTGGTATTATATTTCTAATTTGCTACAGTGAATATGTGTCACTTTTATAAACATAAAGATGAAAATGCATTTATTAAAGATATATTTCCAAGTTAATACATAATTATGAACTTAGGAAAAACTGATAAACTGCCTCATTTTTCCCATTGTAAGAGAGAAAAGACCTATCTAAAGAAATATAGATTAAAACACAGTTTATTTAGAAATCTTCAACATGAACTAAGAATGGCTTTGGATTCGTTCTATTATAATTTGTATCACCTGTACTTGTAGAATTAATACAGCCCACACTCAGTAGGTAGCTGAATGTTGTCATTTTACAAAGCCTGAATTTCTAAGTTTTAACAATCATATTTTATGTGAAAATTGAAGACATTGTTAAGCAGACAAAAGCAATCCCATGAAAAATGCATATAATAAGATTTATATTTTAAACCTCTATATTAAATTGTAAGTAAATATATACATATATAATCAATTATAATATAATTGATTTGAACATAAACGGTGTAGAAAATATACATCAAACTACTAACACGGGTCATCTCTCTGGAAGGGACTGAGGGACCCGGCTGAGGTCAGTGGCCAGCAAAAGCTCTCTCTGCCATTTGAAATACTTGCACTAAGAGTATAACTATTTATTGTTTATGTTATTAAAATAATACATAAAATAAAGCATCACTTTTGATGTTCCCATAACCTCATTCAAAAGGTAAAGAATATGCCCTAGCCTATAAAGATGTAGAAAGCATGAGCCACCAAAGCTTGGCTTTGAGAATTGAACTGAACTTTATAAAATCTCTCTTTATAATTCCCAAAGGGTTTCCTTTAGAGTGCTGTCCTTGGACAAGCTGCATCAGCATCACTTGGAAATTGTTAGTTATGCAAATTCTTAGACCCCATCCCAGACATTTGATAAGAAAATCCAGGATAGAGACCCATCAATCTGCATTTTAACTAGCCCTCTAGGTACTGCCAATGCACACTAAACTCTGAAAATCACTGTTACATGATGAGTTAGTAGCAGATGTTTTTAATGTTTTTTGAGAAAGGGGCTGTATAATAAATGAATTCATTTAATGAAAAGGCTTGCAATCTAACTGTACAATTATAGTTAAAACAGGAGGCAGAAAACAGCATTAACTCAGGAGGGCCACTGCAGTACACATTAGTTGTCTACTCAAAACCGTTCATCTTTCCTAAGGAAAACCTCAACTTTGTCTCAGTCCCATCTTTGGAGGCCATGCTAACCACCCTCTGGCCCATGTGATGTAAACAAATGTGAATGTTTTTCAAAAGCATGGAGATTCAGCTGAAATGTTCCTTTTGACTTTTTTCTCCCTCCTGTCTCCCTTTTTCTCCCCTCGTGTGTGGAGGGGTTGCCTATAGAGACAACAGCATCTAGGAACCATGAGGATGAAAGTTACATGCTATAGATGATGTGGAAGGAAAACTGCAGCTGTCTGGGACATTGTTGACATGATGGGCACGGCACTCCTTCACATGCCCACCACAGTTTGTCTCCAGCTTCCAAAGGAAACTCTTATTTGGCGAAGCCACTGTCATTTCCTGTAATTGAACACGATGCTAAACAAGATAAATAATATAGAGGTTCAATTTGGGTCAGATAAAAGGAGTACAATAAAATGAGATGTAGGGGCGACAAAAGAGGAAAGAGACAGAAAACGTATATGGGGCAAAGAAATAAAGGTTGATAAAGATCAGTAAGAATGGCATCCCATGAAACCTGTGCTTTAGATGCTCGCAATTTAGATCTGAAGTTTACATGTTACCTTGTTATAAATGTTTCTGTGTTATGCTCGGCACGTGACCAGCAACAGCCTTCGTACCTCTGTTATCTAGGACACCATCTGAAAGTTTTTTCATATAATCAGGCAAAGGCCCCAAATAGAGGTGAGCTTCCTGTTTGTAACACAGCCACACTGTAGACACGAAGAAAGAAAATTGTATAGGAAGATAAGTATTAAGATTTCCTCCTGTTTTATTGCTAGTTCTTTTAGATCTGCAGTTTTTGGCAGGCCTGAGCCATAACTAGTGACTGCTTTCATACCTGCTTAAAAAGTTCTAAAAGAGAATGGCAAGTCCTTTAAAAAAAAAAAAAAAACTTAGTCCCTTTATTCTATACCAATTATTTTGCTGGGAAGATGACTCGTCCCAGGACACCCCAGCCCTGCTCCCTAGGAAGCAACAGCAACTCTTTGCCCTAGAATGAGGATGGATATCATTCTCTCACACTTTGAGTTCTTGATTTCAGAGAGAGCTGCAGTCCAGTGTTGAAACCCTTTTCCCACATGGCGTCTTACTTCCCATTACAAAGGCAGGTTTATTCAATATGCTTTCTTTGTGTACTCCTGTCTGTTGATAACAGTGATTTCACGTCCCCCCAGGGCTAGTGGTGTATTCATTTCCAAAAAAAAGCATTGCCACTTGTTTTCCCCTTTCTTATAATAGCAGTCACAATGCCAGCTTTTGGCATGAAACACAAAACATTACTTACTGTTAGATCTGTGCCTGCTTTCTACAGCCGTGTCTGTTTTGTTCTTCCACCTCAAAGACATTGTATTCAAAATATAACTTTTAGTAACATTTATACCCAGAGTCTGAGCATCAAGAAGACACAACTAAGTGTAGTAGGATTTTTTTTTTGGTTGTTTAACAGGATTTAAAAAGTACAAATAAATAACCCATTAAAGTAATATCTATTAATTCCAATTCCTCGCCTCTTCAGTACAGTCATGCTCCACTCAACGATGGGGATAAGTTCTGAGAAATGTGTCACTGACAATTCAACCTTCATGCAAACATCAGAGTGTACTTGCAAATCCTAGATGGTACAGCCTACTACACACCTAGGCCATATGGTGTAGCCTATTGCTCCTGGGCTATAGGCCTGTACAGTATGTTACTGTACATAACAACACGTGAATAAATCAAGCACAAGAGAAAATTATGCAATCAAGAGACATGGTAAACATGACACGCATACATGCTGCTGCCAGTATAACATAGCCTACTGTTTTATAGCAAACTTTTTTATTGTAAGTAGGAAGAAACTCTCAAATAACAATAAAAAGTATAGTATAGTAAATACACAAAGCAGTAACAGTTGTTTAGTGTCATTATCAAGTACTGTGTGCTGTACGTAATGATATTCACCAGATCACTGGTATAGGACTTGCAGTGCTGTAGGTTTGTTTACACTAGCATCAGCACAAACACGTGTAGAATGTATTGCGCTATGACATGCTGACAGCTGCCACGTCACTAGGTGATAGGAGGTTTCCAGCTGCGTTATAACCGTATGGGATCACCATTGTATCTGCGGTGTGTTGTTGACAAATACGTCGTTATGTGGTGCATGACTACTTTAGAATTAAATGCTATGCTTTCCAAAGTCTAGGAGCACACACCTTTTTCTAAGCCATAGTACATCTGTACTGTAGGTTCTTCGATAACCTCCCAAGAGCATTTTAACTCTGGCATGTAAAGTTGGATATGTTTGGGTTTTTTTAGAAAATTTTTTTTCCCTTTATTGATTCAAGAGAGAGAGAAAGTGAAAGGGAGAGAGAGATAGAAACATCGATGAGAGAGAACATCAATTGGCTGCCTCCTGCACGCCCCCCTCACTGAGGATCGGGCTTATAACCTGGGCATGTGTCCTGACCAGGAATCGAACTGGTGACCTCTTGGTGCATGGGTCGATGCTCAACCACTGAGCCACACCAGCCGGACTAAAGTTGGATATGTTTTGACTAGGCTGCATAAATGGCTAATGTGTGCTCCTTTTATTAATATGTATATAATGGTGTGCACATTTTCTTCCATAAGGGTCAAAGAATGTTACACTGTACTAATAAGACCCCAGCAGACAACCATTTTCTCAGCTGTTTCTATTCTCTTGATGGGAAAGCCAAAGCATGAGAAAGCTTTGATTTTTGTACCCAAGTGTTGCTCGAACTGAGCACATTTCTCCTCAGAGACAGTGAATGGTCCTTTCGATATTTACAAGAGCTCTATAATTCCAAGAGAATTAGGTTGAAAGGGTGAGTGGAAATTTGGCGCCTTGAATGTAGAGCACTGGTTCTTAAGTGTTCTTGGCTATTCTTCTGTTATTAACTGTGTATGTTTTGCTCTTCAACTTCAAGAGAAACTGTGCCAGTTCACAGGATGCTGAAAATGTCTTAGAAAATTTCAATGAGGCTTACAAAATTAAGACGTTCCCACCCACAAGTATACCTATCCTCAGTGATGACTCACTGATTGGTGGTGCCGGTGGCCACTTGATTAACAATACACTTCGGTGAAGTGTGACCTCTGCCAGGCGGGAGCAGCATTCTTCAATTTGATGCAAATCAGCAGTTTCCTATATGTCAGTTCTCTCAGTCCTACAAAGCCTCTGGACTCCTGGCATAATACAGAAATATTTGGTATTTTATTTTTGACCTGAGGGTGTCCTATGTGTAGTGTAAATTAACCTTGTTCAGTAATCATATGGATTCTACTCCTGCAGAGTATTCCAGTCATCGCTGATAAGGGTAGAATAATTTTATATCATGGTAACACTACTTGGAAATTATAATAAATAATAATCAGTTAATACATTGCATACACCTCTTCCCCTCCCCTTCTGTTTTGAAAACTTTTGTGTCTCCAGACTATACCTCTGTTTTTTTTTTTAAAAAAACTCTATACTTTAGTCAATAGCAGCAAGTATTTAATTTTCACCTCTTGATCTTTTCTCCAAAATGTTAATCAAAGTCAAGATAGTGAAGAAATTATTATTTGTTAATCTACTTTTTCCTCAGTAATTAAACTTGATCATGTGTTCTAGATACATTTATCTCACATAAATGTCCATTCTGACTGTGAGAAGCTTGGTCCCATTACCTACAATTTATTGTTCAATTTATTATGTATTCACTGTAGTATACATGAAAAATTAGCTTCATAATTGCTAACATGATATTCCTTTGTGAAAAATAAAATCAATTACCATACAGTGTTTATACAAAATTCTTTCTGTTTTTTAGCTTTACGATCTCTTGTCAAACTGATTTTTAAAATTGTAAAGCCCCCTTTTTTCCCTTTTTCTCACCTCCTTCATGAGATTAGATTCACATGTCACAATCTTCATTTCATCCAGAAATATTCCAAAATTCTGATATATATATATATTTTTTTTTCTAGCTTGCATACAGTTAAGTTTATAATGATGGGTTTTGACAAATCCATAGTAATATGCCTACTAATCCAGTATCACATAGAACAGTTCCATCACCAAAACACTTGTCATGTGGCCTCTTTATAGTCAACCATTGCCCTCTCCCAACTTGACAATCACCATTTGTTTTTTTCCAGGTTTATAGAGGTATAATTGACAATAAAATTGTGAAATAAAGTATACAATGTGATGACTTGATATACTTACACAGTGTGAAAGGACTCCCCCCATTGGGTTCATTAACATATCCATCACCTCATGTATTTACCTTTATTTGTGTGTAAGAACATTTAAACTTCAATTATGCAGAAAGTGTTATCAGTTGCCATCACCATATTATACATTAGATTCTCAGACCTTATTCATCTTATAGTTGAAAGCTTGTACCCTTTTACCAACCTCTCCCTATTTCCCCATACTTCAGCCACTGGCAAACACTCATCCAATCTCAATTTCTGATTTTCTGTTTTTTTAGATTCCACATACAAGTAATATCATGTAGTATTTGTTTTTCTCTGGCTTATTTCACTTGGCATAATGTCCTATAGTTTAATCCATATTATAAATGGCAGGATTTCAGTCTTTTTAAGGTAAAATAATATTCCATTTATATATATACATACATGCACACACACACACACATATATGTATATATACACACACACATATATATACCACATTTTCTTTATCTATTCAGTCATTGACAGACATGTAGATTGTTTCAATACCTTGGTTTTTAACAGTGCTGCAATAAACATGAGAGGGGCGATATCTCTTTGAGATAATGAGGTATGTTTTTTCCCTCTTTACCCAGTTTGTTGAAAAAAATTTATTATAAATGCATGTTGAATTTTATCAAATGCTTTCTTTGCATCGATTGAGATATTCATATAATTTTTATGCTTGGTTTTGTCAATGTGGTATATTATGTTGACTGATTTATGGATATTGAACCATCTTTGCATCCCTGGGATAAACCCCATTGATCATGGTGTATAATCTTTTAATGAATTGTTGAATTTGGTTTCCTAATATTTTGTTGAGAAATTTGGTATCTATATTCATTGAGAATATTGGACTATAATTTTCTTTTCTTGTAGTGTCCTTGTCTGGCTTTGGTATCAGGGTAATGCTGGCCTCATAAAATGAGTTTGGAAGTGTTCCCTCCTATTCTATTTTTGAAAGAGTTTGAAAAAGAATGCTATTAATTCTTTTTTTTTAATTAGGTAGAATTTGCTAGTGAGGTTATTTGATCCTGTACTTTTGTTTATTGGAATATTTTTGATAACTGATTCAATCTCCTTACTAATAACTGCTGTGTTCAAATTTTCTATTTCTTCATGAATAAGTCTTAAATCTTACATGTTTCTAGGATTTTATCCATATGTTTTAGGTTGTCCAATTTGTTGGTGTGTAAGAAGTGTTCATAGTATTAATAGTCTCTTATGATTCTTTGTATTTGCACAGAATCAGTTGTAATGTCTCCTTAATATATTTTATTTATTTGAGTGCTCGTTTTTCTTGGTGGGTCTAGCTAATGGTGTGTTTATTTTGTTTATCATTTAAAAAAACTCTTAGATTGATTTGTTTTTTTATTGTCATTTTAGCCACATTTCATTTATTTCTGCTCTGATCTTTGTTACTTACTTTCTTCTGCTAACTTTGGGCTTAGTTTGTTCTTCTTTTATCAGTTTCTTGAGTTGTAAAATTAGGTTGTTTGTTTGAGAGCTTTACTTTTTTCTTGATATAATTATTTATTGCTATAAACTTTCCTCTTAAAACTGCTTTTACTGCATCACTTAAATTTGGATATATTGTGTTTCCATTTTCATTTGTCTCAATATATTTTGCCCTGGCCAGTTTGGCTCAGTGGTTAGAACATCAGCACTTGGACTGGAGAGTCCTGGGTTCGGTTCCCGCAAAGGGCACGTACCTTGGTTGCAGTTTGTCCCCGGCTCCAGTTGGGGTCGTGTGAGTGGCAAACACTTGATGTGTCTCTCTCACGTTGATGTTTCTCTCTCTTTCTCCCTCTCTCCCACTCTATCTGAAGATGAATGCAAAAATGTCCTTGGGTGAGGATAAAAAAATATATATATATTTTTTTTCACTATTCTTTTGACTTCTTTTTTAACCCATTGGTTGTTCAGAACCATATTATTCAATTTCCATATATTTGTGAATTTTCCAGTTTTGTTTTGCAATTAATTTCTAGTTTCATACTGTTGTGGTTTGAAAAGATGCTTGATATGATTTGAATCTTAAATGTATTGAGACATCTTTTATAGAATTACATTTGATCTGTCCTGCAGAATATTCATGTATACTTGAGTAGAATGTGTATTATGCTGCTATTGGGAGGAAAGTTCTTAGATCCATGTTGTTAGGTCCATCTGGTTAAATGCGTAGTTTAAGTCTGATGTTTTCTTACTGATTTTCTGTCTGGATGATCAATTCATTGTAAAAGTGGGGAACTGAAATCCCCTACTACTATTGTATTGTCTATTTAGCTCTCCAATCTAATAATATTAGCTTTACATATTTAGATGCTATGCTGTGTGTATAAGTATCTGTAATGGTTACATCCTCTTAAAGAATTGACTCATTTTTTTCATTATATAATGACCTTTGTCTCTTGTTACACTCTTTTGTCTAAAGTCTGTTTTGTCTGATACACACACACACACACACACACTCCTGGTTTTTGTTTTGTTTTGTTGGTTTTCTTTGGTTAAAAAAATATATTTTCATCCATTTCCTTTCAGTCTACATATGTCTTTGAAGCTGAGGTGAATCTCTTGTAGACAGCCTATAGTTGTGTCTTTTTTTATAAACCCTAGTAACCAATAAAAAAATTAAATTAAATATAACCAATAAGCAATAGTGGATATTATATAATAAAAATTCAAGTAATTTTTTAAAAGTCAGAAAAAAAAAACAGATTCTCCAATTAGAAAACAAGTAAGATAGTAACTTTAAACCAAATCATATCAAAATTTATTTAAATGTTCTAAATAATCAAATGAAACACAGAATTTTCAGTCTATACAACAAATAAAGAACCAACTCCATACTATGTAAAATAAACACACTTTAAATATAAAGACATAGGTTAAAAGTAAAAGATATAAAATTATACACAATGCAAATACTGATCAAAAGAGATCTAGAGAAACTATATTAATATATGACAAAGTGAACCACAGAACAAGATTTAATACCACAGGTAAAGAAGGTCTTTCTTTCTCTGCACACACACACACACACACACACACACACACAACAATTAGACAAGAAGTTACAACAATCCTAAATGCATGTGTAGCTAATGACAGAACTTTAATATATCAAGGAAAACAATGATTAAACTGAAAGGAGATATAAACTCATTCACATTTATTGTTGAAATCTTCAACACTCCTCTCTGAGAAACTGATAGAATAGCTACATTAAAAATCAGTAAGAATATTGAAGACTTGAACAATATCATCAACATTATTGACCTGACATCTACAGAATATTTCATCCAGCAACAGCAAATACGCATTCTTCTCAAATATACATAGAATATATACCATGATAGATCACATTCTGAAGTACGAATGCAATTTCAATAAATTCACAAGAATGAAATCAAACAGGATGTTCTCTGATCATAACAGAATTGAACTAGAAATTAATAACATAGATATAAAAATTTCCTAAATATTTGAAAATTAAACAACATACTTCTAAATAACCCATTGGTCACTAAATGGGAGAACATATTTGCCAATGTTACATCCGATAAGGGATCAAAATCCAAAATTTATAAAGAACTTATACTGAACTCATACTACTCAACATCAAATAAACAATTCAATCAAAAAATGGGCAAAGGATCTGAATAGACACTTCTCCAAAATGGAAATACAGATGGGCAATAGGCATATGAAAAGATGTTCAATGTCACTAATCATTAAAGAAATGCAAATTAAAACCACAATGATGTATCAGCTCATACTTGTCAGAATGGCTATCATCAATAATTCAACAAACAACAAGTGTTGGCAAGGATGTGGAGAAAAGGGAACCCTCGTGTACTATTGGTGAGAATGTAGATTGGTACAGTCACTATGGAAAGCAGTGTGGAGTTACTTCAAAAAATTAAAAATGGAACTGCCTTATGACCCAGTGATTCTACTTCTAAGAATATTTCCAAAGAAAACTGAAACACTGATTAGAAAGAATACATGCACCCCTATGTTCATTGCAGCGTTATTTACAATAGCCAAGCTATGGAAGCAATCTAAGTGGCCATCAACAGATGAATGGATAAAAAAGAGGTGGTACAGCCCTGGCTGGTTTGGCTCAGTGGTTGGAGCGTAAGCCCGCAGACCAGAGAGGCCTGGGTTCGGTTCCCGCTAGGGACACGTACCTCAGTTGCGGTTTGTCCCTGGTCCCGGTTGGGGTCGTGTGAGTGGCGGCCACTTGATGTGTGTCTCTCTCACTTCGATGTTTCTCTCTCTCTCTTCCTCCCTTTCTCCCTCCCGCTCTATCTAAAGATAAATGCAAAAATGTCCTTGGGTGAGGATTAAAAAAAAATGCTTTGAAAACAAAAAGTATTTCTGAGATGCAGTTGTTATTACATAAAATATTTGTATTCTAAAAAAAAGTAGAAGGTTTTAAATCAGTAATCTAATTTTACACCATGAAAAAAAATTTTTAAAGAGCAAATTAAAACCCAATGCAATTGGAAGGAACAAACTAACAAGAAATATAAATATATAAGAGCACAAACCAATGACATTTAAAACAAATAAAATAAAACCTATAAATCAATGAGACTAGAAGATTAATAAAATTAATAAACTCCTAGTCATAATGGTAAAGAAAAAAGGGAAAGAAACACCAATTACCAATATTAAGAATGAAATAGGGGATATCTCTAGAGATCTGACAGACTATAAAAGGATGACTGATGAGGGAATGTTATAAACAAGCACACCCATAAATTTGATAATATAGATGAAAATGAACAAACTCATTGAAAAAACCAACTGATAAAATTTATTAGAAAAGAAATACTGATTAATACTCCTATATCTTTTAGAGAAATTGAATTTAAAATTAATAATGTTATAGAAAGTTTATAACAGGCCCAGATTACATTACTTGTGAATTCTACAAAATATTCAAGGAAGAAACAATACAATTTCTACATTAATATTACCAGATAATAAAAAAGAGGAAATAATTTCCCTCATTTTTTGAGTTTAGTGTTAGCTTGACATTAAAGGCATGCAAACATACACAAAAGAAGAAAGAAAAAAGAAAAAGAAAAACTATACACCAATATCTGTAAGTCATTAAAACAACAGTAACTATTAGTACACATTATACTGGTGGTCTTAGTCCACACAATAAGGCAAGAATAAGTCATCAAAACCTTAAAAATTGAAAATAAAAGGTAAAAATATTTTTATTTGCCATATATATATATATATATATATATATATATATATATATATTCCCAAGAAAACTACAAGGCCATAGAATATAAGATTGATATAAAAAATAACTAATTTTTGTATATGTCTGCATAGAAAATTTATGAATTAAAATTTTAGACAAAAAAAGTTCTTTAATTTTACCTTCTCAAAGAAGTCTTTCTTGACCACCATATCTAAAGTAACCCTCCCTTACTCTTCTCAGTCTCTCCATCACAACCTCCTACTTTATTTTTAATGTATTCAGAATCTTTAGTAAGACACACACACACAGAGCAATGATGTATAATATTTGTCTCCCTCACTAATTATAAATTCCTCGAGACCAGAGTTGGACATTTTTTTGTTCACAGCTATGTCCCTAGCATCTAGAACATAACACATTTTTAAAACTCAACAAATCCTTTTTGAATTAATGAATGACTAAAATAATATTTATCTATTTTCAAAATTTTCTTGTCCAGTTATTTACCTATGTATCTTGTTTCCTTTCTAGAACATAAGCTCTTGAGAATAATAACCGTGTGTATCTTCTTAACTGCTATAACCTCAGATCTTACAAGTTTGTAGCTCATAGGAAACAATTGAAAGCACCTGTGAATCCATGTTGACAACTGGGTAATGAGTTTCACTTTTTTAAATGTTCGCTAAGTCCCCCAAATAATTAAATGGTATTATAAATATCTTTGTGAGGTTCTTCATACAGTCACTAACTTCATAAATATTTCTTCTTGCTATAGATAACATGTGACTTGAATCACAGACTTGTTTATAGCTGGCATTTGTGTCAGGGAATACTGTAGTAATTAACTAAATTGGCCTGATTCAAATTACACATGTTTCTAATTTCCACAGGATTAAAAAAAGTGACATTTAAAACTAAAATATCTGTACCTTATTTTAGGTGATGAGTGATTGTTTTAAGGTAAGTATTAAATTATTTCTGCCTCAAAATTTTCCTTTGTAATTTCCCAAGATAAAATAATACAGAGAAATTTAACTAGTGAAAGAAGACAAACATTTCATGGGTTAAATGATGAATATCTGGGTCGTGCAGAAGTGGCAAAAAGCAAGTGTTTGGCAAACATTTCGTGATCCATGAAGAAGAAGAAATGAGGATACCTCAGGAGACAAGAGAAATAATAAGCCATTATTCTCTTAGACCTTACAGGCATCCTATAAACAAATCACGAATAAGCCACAGGCGAGACAGGTGATGCTGTATATAATCTGTAACATTTTAGCTCAAAAAAAAAAGAAAAAGAAAGAAACTAAAAAACAGCAATATTGGCAACACTGGCCACATAAATATGCTCAAAAGCAAAGAGAAATAATCATAATTCAGCACACAAGAGTGACATTTTTTCGGAGACATCTTTCTTAAACAGGAAATGATTTCTTGAAAACAATATTTCTCTACTGAGTTCCATAATCCTAGAGAGAATCATCAATAGGTTTGTTAACAGCAGCTCATGGACAAGAAGGGACGTCCAGCCAGAACTGGCTGAAGATGCTGAAATTCTATGACTGTGATAGTTAGTCCAGTATCTTACTAATTATCAAATAATGAACAGTTTAGTTATTAGAAAACATGCTTTGAACATTAGCAGCTTCAGTGAAGCACATTCATCATAGCTCTAGGTGAGTTTTGTGTTTCTCCTTCTTAAGATTATTCTAATTTTTCTAGGGCTTCAGGAAGAATGTTAAACTACTAGGAAACTGGCACATACAATTCAGTTTCTTCAGAAAATATCAAAGAGCCTTGTGTCAGTGTGGCGCCTTGAGGAAAAGAGGGATTTTTATGTACTTTTCATTATAATCCTAAGCCTGTTTTATTCTATGCTTCAAGGCCCTTGGCTTTTAAAATTGATAGTTGGCTTAAGTTAAGATAGTTGGACTGGTTAAGATGTTTTAGCTAGTCTCCATAAAATACACTTGTCCATGAAAGCCAGGTACATTCGCATCTGTCCTATTTATCTCTCTGCACCTACATGGGAAAGACCTTATACTAGCTACATCTTCTTTAGTGAAAGCTGACTTAATGCCATCTTATTTCCTTATCATTTTCCACTTCATTTATTTTCCTTTTCAGGAGTAACCATTTTACTAGCATGGTTACTAATAATTAAAATACTAAAATTATTTTCATTTTTTCCTCCCCATTAACTTAGGGATAGAAGCAAAAAAGTATGATTGATCCTTCCATCTGCATTCAAAGTATGCAAATTTTAAGTTATGCTATCCTCACCCCTTTTGAAGAGTTAGAATTTAAAAATGTTTAAAAGGTAGCTGATTAATCCCCTGCTTATCTCAGCTATTTTCCTACATTAGTGTGCCTCTTAGATGTTATTTGTATCAAAAAACCTGTCTCACCAAAAAAAAAAAAAAAAAAAAAAAAGTGATATATTTCATCTCACTTTCACATGGTTTGGGAATTAATGCCTTTTGTAATAAAAACAAGGTTACTAATTTTGCTTTTGTGATCAAGGTATAAAAATCCACAATGGCAAGAGTTCAACACTTGGCTGTAAATCTTTAGGAATCCCTTACCTCTTCATGTTGTTCCTTCCTAGATCCCTCAAATGTCACATGCATAAAGTTAATCAGTGTGTATGTGTGTGTGTGTGTGTGTGTGTGTGTGAACAGAAACCAAGGTTTCTGTGCTTCTGAGTAAATAACTGATGACATGACTATAAAAAGTTAACCTATGCCCTGGCCGGTTTGGCTCAGCGGTTGGAGCGTCGGCCTGCAGTCCGGAGAGACCCGGGTTCGGTTCCCGCTGGGGGCATGTACCTCGGTTGCAGTTTGTCCCCGGCCCTGGTTGGTGGTGCGGGAGGCAGCCACTCAATGTGGCCCTTTAGCGTCGATGTTTCTCTCTCTCTCTCTTCCTCTCTCTCCCTCCTACTCTGTCTGAACAAAAAATGAAAAAATGTCCTCAGGTGAGGATAAAAAAAAAAAAAAAAAGTTAACCTATTAACATCGACAGAGATCTAAAAGACAGCATTTCATCCATTGAGGTTGTAGTACTGCATCAAGGGAAGAACGCAATAGGATGGGATCATTTGCTGATGAGTTTTTGAAACAGACTATATAAGATCAGTTTTCTAAGACATTTATGGATACTATATGTGATTTGCTTCGGACATTTTCTTCTTTCTCTGTGTTTTCCTCTATTAAATTTGGTGTGTGTGTATGTGTGTATACTGTCTTTTTCTTTGTTGAAGTGCAATGTTAGGACTATTCATGGTATTCATATGCCATCCAATTTTCTTATTCCTTCTTTCACAGATTCCCTTTCATTGAGCCTAATTATTAATCCAGGAGTTGTGTACTTCCTCATAATTACATCCCTGTAGTTCTTTAGCTCTTTAATGACTTATGTTCTTCATAACGGACATAATGTCTCCTTTTTTCTTTTCTAAGAAGCTAATATATCATTATCCCTGTAGGTTAAACTGATCAATTTTACTGCTTGAAGTGCTGCTTGGATATTCTCAGATTCTATACTAGTTTCACTCTTTCTATATTTGCTTGAAGCCTGGGGTAAAGAAAGTTCCTAGCAAAATAACAATTAAGGCAGATGAGTTTCTCATTCAATAATTTTTGGTGGCAAAAATATTTCTTCCCAATTTTATCTTTTTTTTACAGCAAAAGCATACAAAGCTCTGAAATAAAAGTTAAGGAATTATCCGTGAACATCAGAAAATAGTTTAGAATATTTTCTTCTTGAAAAAGTCAATAAATAAGTGCCAATGGAAATATAAT
The DNA here is from genome assembly GCA_030848825.1 of Tadarida brasiliensis. Classification (NCBI taxonomy): domain Eukaryota; kingdom Metazoa; phylum Chordata; class Mammalia; order Chiroptera; family Molossidae; genus Tadarida; species Tadarida brasiliensis. The sequence goes on from CM061260.1 coordinate 72,246,455, forward strand.
GATAATGTTAATAGCAGGGCAACTGATCAAGAACTGGAGCGGAAATAGGCAGCAGCAGGAATCCAACCACCAGTGTAACTCTTATCTGAAATTCTGTAATATCATCAACAAATCATGATTGAGTAGTGTGTTTGGCGAACAGCAAGCTAAACACATAGAAACAGGAGAAAATGACATACAAATTTATCAATTGCTTATTTTATGTTCATCTATTTCATAATTGTGTGTTTCAATAATACTTGAAAAATGCAAAAGCATCTTTCAAAATAGCAGGACTGAAGTCCAGGAACTGGAAGAGCCTTATCCACGTTTACACAAAGGTAAATGCAAAAATGCAAACTTGGTGTTTACAACCACTTCCAGTTGAGGCCCATGTGTTTCCAGTGCACAACACGGGCCCCTTACTAAAAGTTAATCAGAAGAACACACTTCAAACCACACAGGAGTTTAGTAAAATAACAAATTAAGGAGCTATTAATCTACATATATTCAACAGAGACTCTCTGACCAACAAACGACACATACTACTGAAGGTTTCAAAGCATTGTTCTAGGTGTTTTGATTTAGAAAGATGTTTTCTAATTGAGGGGTACAAAATATAACAATTCTTAAAAACCATTGACCTGATATAAACAATTTAAATTAAATATTGTAGGTCAAAATGAAGCCTAATGGGTTTCAAAGTCTGAGTGGCAAACAGAACTATTTTTCCCTTTGATAGTATTATGAATGTTTTATCCCATTATTTCTAGGCCTTCTTAAAGCTTAAACTCATTTCCCAAGCCATTTTTAGAGTGGAGATTTGGACACAAGTGTGAAACATTTATTTACATTCTACACCAATAAAGACACAAACTGTCCTATTTCTAACTTTCTGTATCATCAGACAATGACAAAAGCTGCCTATAAGAGAATAGTCACAAAGGCAATTGTTGAAAGGTCTTACTTCTTCATCAGCTTTTATTTTTATTCTTTAAATCATATTTCTTTATTGATTTTAGAGAGAGAGGAAGGGAAAGTGAGCGAGACAGAGATATTGATGAGAGATAACATCAGTTGGCTGCCTCCTACATGCACCCCACTGGGGATTGGGGATGTGCCCTGAATGGTATTCGAACTGGTGACCTGTTGGTGCATGGGTCGATGCTCAGCCACTGAGCCACACCAGCCAGGCTTCATCAACTTTTCTTAAGTGAAAACACAGGAGCAACCATAGACTGGCAGGATTTCTTTTGGGGACTATAACATGACTTTGCATGGGAGTTGGTGTTTTGCTTATATCAGGTATAATTCATATCATTTGGATTTTATCAGGAGTTTTACATTTGCAAGAGAATAGGTGCTTCAAGTGAAATTATTTAGGACTTTCAAGTCCTGCCTAGTTTGCAAAGGCTTCTGAATTCCGTAGAACACTGAACTCAAATTTAAACCAGCATCCACTTCTACCCCTCCCCTGCAGTTCTGCTAAGAAATGAATTAACAGTATACTGGAGTACCCTTTTCTCCACATCCTCACCAGCACTTGTTCGATGATTTGTTGATGGCAGCCATTCTGGTAGGTGTGAGGTACTCCAATATAGTGCTGGTGGGAATGCAGACTGGTGCAGCCACTATAGAAAACAATATGGTGGTTCCTCGAAAAATTAAAAATTCAACTGTCATTTAACCCACTGATTCCACTTTTAGGAATATATCCTAAGAAGCCTGAAGCAGCAATCAGAAAGAATATATGTACCCTTGTGCTCATAGCAGCACTACTTACAATAGCTAAGATCTGGAAACAACCCAAGTACCCATCAGTAGATGGTGAATAAAAAAAGCTGTGGTACATATACACAATGGAATACTATGCAGCTATAAGAAAGAACGATCTCTTACTCTTTGAGACAACATGGAGAGACCTGGAGAATATTAGGCTAAGCAAAATGAACCAGTCAAAGAAAGACAAGTTCCACATGATCTCACTTATTTGTGGAATCTAATGCACAAAATAAGTTGGCAAACAAAATAGATCTAGAGACATGGAAGTAGGGAACAGACTGACAAATCTCAGAGGGAAGGTGCGAGAGGGGGGCAGAAAGAGAGAAACCAAAGAACTTATATGCATATATGCATAATCAATGGACACAGACAACAGAGCAATGAAGGCAGGGCAAGGGGGGTATGGGGAGGAGGCAGTCAATGGGGGGGGAGGGACATCTGTAATACTTTCAACAATAAAAACAAATTTTTAAAAAATGAATTAATAAGTGACTTCTCTGAACTCTTCTACCCACACTACTGAGAGTGGCATTACACCCAAAACAATACAAACATAGATATCCGAATTTTTGCAAAAATCCCATGAGTTTGAAAAAGACATGACTTGGCTGGTGGGTGGACTTATGAAACATTTTCTTTCTTTCTTTCTTTTTGGTGCATTATCATTATCTTCTTTTAGGTTCCATTTGGTTATCTATTTCCTCCATTTTCTTCAGATGTTATTTCTTTGTACTTGTTTATTGGTTGGGTCATATTTTTAATTCTCTAACTAAAGAGGCCACCTGTGGATTATGCCTTCTGTTGGCTAACATTGCCATTGAAAATTCCCTTTGTTTGTTTGTTTCACACCAACAAAATATAAACTTCCATATAGAGCAAAAAGTGCATTTCATTACACTCAGAAATCTCTGTGGGGCTAACAGAGTGAAGCTTTATGTTGCTTTTGAAAAAGAAACTTGTAATCTCCTTTTGAGAGTAGACAGACATTAGCCCACCTTTATGCTCATGTAGCCAGAACCTGCCTTATTTATTCCTAACATAGGGTTAAACCATCCCTCTAAAGGGCAGTCCAAGCCACCCTAGCCAGTGCACTATTTCTTCTTGCTATTTTTCTTCCTTCTCTTTTTTTCTCGCTTTTGCCTTAGGATCCTTCATATCTCTAATAATCAATTTCCCAACTTCCCTCACCAAAGTTCAAGGCCAATCTAGGGCAGACTCTTTAGTAGCAGAAATAAAATGTGAATTGTGAAGAGAGGAAGGGTTACTTCTCTCAGTGTTCCTTTTCCTTCCAACAGGGGGCAGGAGTGTCTGCAGTGTCATTGCCCCCTCCCACACCATCCCTCTTTTATTTTTTACTCTGGAATCTGAGCTACTTGTTTACTTATTCATATTTTATTACTATTACTGATTATATATGATAAGCACTATGCTAGATTGTAGGGATACAGTAGTGAGGAAAAAAATGAGAGAAATTCCTTGTGTCCTTTATGCATACAGTTTAGCATGGGAAGATAGTCATCAATTAAAAAAAATAACACACATAAATATAAAATTGCCCTGTAATAAGTGCTACAAAGAGTACATGATGTTGTGAAGGTTTACAAATAAGAAAAAAAAAAAATGGACCCAGTCATGGAAATGACAATAGGCCTGAATCTAACAAAAAAAGTTTGGGAACTAACTAGGCAAGAAGGGAGAAAGGGCTATATATTGGATTGAATCATGTCCCACCAAAATTCAGTCCACCTAAAACTTTAGAATGTGACTTCATTTGAAAACAGGGTCCCTCTAAATATAATCAACTTAAGATGAGGTCATACTATGTTAGGTTGAGCCCTGACCCAGTAACTGGTGTCCTTATAAGAAAGAGGGAATTTTAACACAGAGACACTGACAGAGGGAAGATATATTGGAGAAGGCCATGTGAAGCGGCAGGGATTGGATTGACTACACGCCAAAGAATGATAAGAACTGCTGGTAACCACGAGAAACTGGGAGAGAAAAGCATGGGATGGCTTCTCCTTCAGAGCCTCCAGAATGAACTGACCCTACCAACACCTTGATTTTGAACTTTTAGTCTCCAGAACTATGAGTGGATAAATTTCTGCTTTTTTTTAAGCCATACAGTTTGTAGTACTTTGTTACAACAGTCATAGCAAACCAATGCATGGTATTAAGGAGTTGGTCAAAAAATGTAGGGTGTGTAAGTGCCCTGTTGCTACAGAGACCATGGTGCCTACAGTAGGGAGCTTAATTGACTGATGGCCCCAGCTACTCCTATTCTAATGTATTCTGGGTTTTATTATTATTATTATTATTGATTTTAGAGAGAGAAGAAGGGACAGGGAGAAACATCAGTGTAAGAAACATTGGTCGGCTGTCTTCTGCACGCCCCCCACCCCCCACCGGGTATCAAGCCCACAATCCAGGCATGTGCCCTGACCGGGAATCGAACCTGCCACCTCTTGTATATGGGACAACGCTCAACCAATTGAGCCACACCAGCCAGGAGGCTACTCCTATTGTAAATCCATTCCCACATTCACTTCGAGATTATATTTCCTAAGGCTGCTTCCAGCCAATGAACTATCATTGTGGGGGTGTGAGTACAGGTCCATTTCTGTGAGATGTGGGACTTTTTCCATGGGTGATACTGGCTCAAGGACATCTGATTAATCTGGCTAAATCTTTGTTAGAACTGTGTTGTAGTCTATGAGTCTTCTTACACAATATTTATTTCTTCCCCCTTTCTTCACAGGTGTCAGACCTGCATCGTGGTACTGAGGTTTCCCTAGCCTCCACAGGCTCCCTTTCCTTTACCTTTCTCATGTGTTCCCCTAATAAATATCTTGCTTATCTTATCCCACCTTGATGTATGCCTCTCTGGGGACCTGAATAAACAAAAATGGTATCAGGAGTGAACTAAGAACATGGGCAGTTAGATGGGGTTTAAGATTGTCTCATTCGCCACCTGCAAGGTAAAGAGGATGCCACCCTGAGAGGCATGTGGAACATCAAACTGAGGAAAGATATCTAATGGAGGGACATGCCCTAGCAGGCATTTGAAAAATATGAGCAAAATAATGCTCTAGTTGCAGGGCTTTAACTACAGGAAATTAAACTGGCCCAAAGTCCCATATTCTGCGCACTGAAATACACCACATTCAGCCAAAGGCCATGCTTCCCATGGGCTGCTCCAAGCCACTGCCTGAGCACTGATGGAGTTGTAAGGCAGGCCTACTCCTGGGGACACCAGACTGCTCTAATACACAAGTTTAGTGGGAGGACTCTGTTAGCCATACCAATGATCTCTTAGAATTCACAGTACTCTAGAACATTTTCACCTACTTTCCTTCCCTCTTATATCCATGCACTGTCATCTCAGGATTCCCCTGCCCTGTCCTGACTCCTTCTCTATTTTATCTCCTAGACATTTTTATAATAAAACCCATGCATGTTTAATTCCATCTCGCTATTTGCGTCTCAGAGGACACGGACTAACACAAAATCCTGTAAGGACAATAGAGTTGGATGGTTACTGCCAAGTTGTATTGTTTCCCAAAGGGATAACAGCTGCAAAGTGCTCTTAAAAGCTCAATGTAATGTCTGGCTAGTGTGGCTCAGTGGTTGAATGTTGACCCATGCACCAAGAGGTCACCAGTTCGATGCCTGGTTAGGACACATGCCCAGGTTGTGGGCTCAATCCCCAGCAGGGGGCATGCAGGAGGCGGCCAATCAATGTTCTCTCTCATCGATGTTTCTAGCTCTCTCCCTCTCACTTCCTCTCTCTCTAAAATCAATAAAGGGGGAAAAAAATTTAAAAAAAAAAAAAAAAAAGCTCAATGTATTATAAGAGCCATAGAGCCTCTCTCACAGATTTTAAAGAGCCCTATGTTTCTTAGTGGAACAGCTGACACAGCTGAAAAGCACTTTAAAGGCTGATAGGGTCTCAAAAATTCAGAGAAATTTAAAAAGAGTCAGCCGTGGTAGGTAAGTCTGTCATTCGAAAGTCAGGGTATTAATTAAGAAAATCTTAGGACCCTGAAACATGGAATGAAAACATCTGGTTGGATCCTCCTCAGGATGTTGACCCTGAAGACTCTTTTGTACTTGGAGCTTTCAGATGTGGCCCATCCTTCTATAATAAAAGCTATCACATCCCCTGTTCTAGAAGACATGGCAGAGGTCTGTCCCCAACAGAACAATAAGTGTCTCTCTCAGGAGCTGCACTCATCCCATCTCCTAGTTGCCAGGGCTAAACCCCAGAATAATCTGACTGGAATGCAATGGGCCTAATAAGGGAGGAAAGGTATGCACTGAAGTAGATACAAGAATTTGATAGCACATACAGCAGAAGTACCACTATGGTTGCATTTCAGCACTTGATCTGGAGAGGTGAAATATAAAACTGGATTTGTAGGAATCCCTTGATTTGGAAGCAGTTTTTCAGGACATGAAATTTAACTGCATGGCCAGAAACCCAGAGGATGGGGTAAAGCTGCTATTAGGGTGGCTCACAGAAACCTGGAGAAAGCAATGGCTGAAGCTAAGCCCCTGGAATAATACTATTCCTTTAGGGAACACACCAGACACTTACTGACAAGTCAACTGTGTTTCCATCCTTTAAGGGCTAACGGTAGATTGGCACAGGGATGGATAATCTATTCCAGGCAAGTCAACTGTATTTCCATCCTTTAAGGGCTAATGGTAGATTGACATAGGGATAGATAATCTATTCCAGGCATGGATTTGCCTTCCTTGCTCTCAGAACCTTAGCCTACACCACTGTTCATGGAGTTACAGAATGCCTGATGCATAAGCAATGGAATCCCACACAATGTAGCATATGATCAAGAACCCACTTCATAAAAATGAAGTGCGTCAGTGGGCCCGTGACCATCCTGGGTGATATCACACACCATACCAACCAGAGGCAGCTGGTCTCAACAAGCACTGGAATGACATTCTTAAAGGCATAGCTAAAAATCCAGTTTGGAGAAAACACTCTCAAAGATTGGGGTGCCATCATTTAGGGTAAAATATATTCATTAAACTGAAGATTTCTATATAGTACCATGTCCCTAAAAAGAAGATTACATGGATCCAGACACCTGAAAGTAGCAGTGACTCCATTGGCTGTCACTCCTAATAATCCACTAGGAGATTTTGGACTTTTTATCCCCACATGTTGGGGTCTGTATGGATGTCTTGAATATCCTGATCCCCTAAATGTGCCAGTTGATTGTAGAGTCAATTTTAGGTTGGATGCCCTGGTCCCCCTTGATCTACTTAACATTTACAGAATGCTGCATTCACAAACCATATAAAGTATGCTTTTCAAAAGCACATGGTACATTCATCAAGATAGACCATATAGAATATCACAGAAGATAAAAGAGTATGGAGCTGCAGGAATCAGTTCCTCCAAACATTTTTATCCAATTTAGTCATGGAGTAATATATAGATCCAGGTTGCCCACTTTGGGCATCTCCTGGTAGTGCTTGCCCATTGTAGACTATAAATAGACATGCACAGCCAATCCTGACTTGGAAAGTTTTGATGCCAAGGGCTCAGACCACTGAAGAATAAAACTTTTGATGATACCACCAGGTAAGTCTGTATGACATGCCCAAGTGATAGTTCAAGATGAGAGGGATGTAGACTGGAGAGTAGCAAGGGAGGCAGCCCTGAGTTGCAGCCCTGAGACCAAAAACAGAAATATGGGTTCTAGTTCTTCCCCTTAGCCTCCCTCAGCTATGCTGTCCTTCAGAAATAAAAGCCCAAAGGAACTCTGAAGAAGCTGTTCCCTGAACCTGCATGAAGCAATAGATCTGGGTGAAGCAAGGGGTGGACATAGTAGCCATCAAAATGAGCTTCTCAGGTCTACTACTGGAAGTAGCATAATTGATTGACAGCCGCAGCTTCTTCCCTTCTGAATCTTGGCCAAGTTCCAAGCACAGTTGGGAATCTTAATGCATGCCCTTTCCTGTGAGACACGGAATTCTTTAATAGAAGACTTTGGCTTAAGGATTTCTTCTCTTTTCTTTTTCAACCTGGCTGAAACCTTGGAAATGTTCTGTGATCTCTGGCTTTTCTTCTGCCTTTCCTTCACAGATAGCAAATCTATATCACATTCTGAAGGCTCTCCTTTTTTTTTTATTTTTTATCCATCCCCTCCTTTTTATCCTTCTTCATCATCACTTGCACATCTACTCCTGTCTTGACATCTGCTTCTTGGAGGACATATGCTAAACACAGTGCTTGAGAGGAACTGAAATAGCAATGTGATGGAAAAACAGTGAGGGAAGTTATGGTGCCAGAATCGACTAAAGATGCAAGTAGACCAGATTATCAGACCATGTAAGGACTTGTGTTTTGGATTTTTATCTTTACCCTAAGAAAAATAAATTTCTTTAAGAAGCTAATACCAAGGAAAGCCAGTAGTGAAATATTTACTTGAAATATAAACATTTCAGAATTGTGTACATGTAAGCACCCATAAAAGGAACACATTCACATATTTTTCTTTAGCTAGAGTTTCCTCAGTGAACATCAAGGAAATACAGCAGACAAAGCTAAACTACTAAGTCTATGAATTATAACAAGTCATCAATCTTCAATAACAATTGAATGACTTAAGCAGAAAGAGAATATCTTTGGAATAATATCAACAGTTTATAGACTTGATGAAAATTCTGGAGACCCAAAGTGGTGGCTGTGAAAATGTACCTGGAGCCACCCTGACATTCACTTCAGACCATGCTTCCTCCTAGCTGCTCCCAGCCAATGGCTGAGAACAGCAAAGGTACTACAGATAGCCATGGCCAGTGTGGCTGGGTTGGTGGGAGCACTGTCCTGTATGCCAAAATGTGGCGGGTTTGATTCCCAGTCAGGGCACATAACTGGGTTGAGGGTTTGATCCCTGGTTCGGGTGCGTGTGACAGGCAACCAATTCATGTCTCTCTCATACCTCTCTCTCTCTCCCTTCCTCTCAAAAAATAAAGTCTTAAAAAAGAAAAGTTACTGCAGATAAGCTGGGCTATTTCTGCCCATTGTGGGTAAAAGGTCTGAGCCGGCGGGAGATCACATCCTCAATGTAAGGCCAGTGTAGAGAAAGGAGCATTTTATTACACCAGTGGGCTGTTACACCGGTGGGCTGGGGGGGTACAGCTTCCCCAAATCCTCAGCCCCGAGCTTCCTTTGTTCTTTGCTTATATAGGCACAAACTACAGAAAAAAAACTACATTCTCTTGGTGCCGCTTTTGGCACCGTTAAGGGGGCTGATACAGAGAAAGGGGGGAGAGGAGCAGGGTAACTATTAATCTCTTTTTTCTCATGGTTCCTCTGAGTTTCTCAAGGCCATCCTCAACCCCTTATCTGTACAGTTTTCTTTGGGTGTCTCAAGGCCCTTATGTTTACAGAAAAGAAACTGCCAGGGTGCGTACGTGCAGTAACTGAGGGTCAGAATGAAGTTTAGTTTTGTTAAAACATTATTAACCCTTTCAGTGGGATTTCTCTGGTGTGAAACATTTTCTTAGGAACATCCCATTGACCTGACCAAAACTCTCTCAAAAATACCTAATCCTGTCCTTCCCCACCTGCTTTCATGGATGTAGAACGAGAGGGAAGGTTTTCCTGTTAGATTGCTGCTTTCGCCCCCTTCCTCAACCTCTTCAGGCATTTCCCCTATTAAACCTCTTTCACATCTCAATCTAGCTGATATACTTTTTTGGAGGACAACAAAGCTTTAAAATTTGACTAGTACCAAAGGAGAATGACTCAGTCAAAAAACCACCACCAAGTGCACGCCACAGGAACAGCCAAGTGGAACACTGCTGGTGACAACACGGTCACCGTTTTACCCAATATCATCATCAGGCACAGTCAGGACTGCTGCTGTGAGATTCTGGATCCTGTCTCTCCTGTGGCCACCCCCATTGTGACAATGTCTCAATTTTACCTACTCTTCACATTACCCCCTCAAGATTCAAAGTCCCAGGAACCAGTGAATGATTGGCTGAGCCTGAATATGTGTCTGAGCTGCCAATGACAGCGAAAAAAAAATGTTCCTTAGAGTATACTAGAGGAAGGCAGTGTACTGCATTCTACAAATATTTCATGCAATGAGGAGTTAAACAAAATAAGTAGAGAATTAGACATCTGAAGGCAAATAATAAAAAAAAGTTTTCACGATGAATGCAAACTAAAATTAATTGGTAAACAATGAAAAAATGTTTTAATTGGACTTCAAAAGTAAAATTTTATTAAATTTTACTAATTCTTATTTTTCAATAATCATATTGTTACCTATTTAAAAGAAAGTAAATTGTGCATTAATTTTTAGAAAGCATAAATTGTTTATATGTGATTACTCCAGTCAAATTTTGTATTAGCCCAAAGTAATATTCTTAAATTTTAACTATTAAAACAATAATAAAAATGGTCATTTCTGCAAATTTTTGAAGGACCTATGGATTTTCCCCAACAGATTCACCTAATCCTTTGATATTCAAGTCATTCTCTTTGAAATACCAAGCATATCATTGTTCTTTTACTTATTTTAAATCGGTATAATTTTGTCACTCGAAAAGACATTAGGGTGCTCTGTGCTCTGGTTCAGATTGACTGCATTTGATACCTAGTTAGCTCATTCACTTTGAGCTAAATTACAGAGACAAATTACTAACCTCTCTATAAATTACTTTCTCCACCTAAAAATGCGGATAGTTAAGTACCTCCTTAATAGGTTTGTTGTGAGGACTAAATAGGTATATGTAGAACAGTACTTATTATTACATAGTAAGTGTTCAATAACTGTAAACTGCTATCATAATCTTTACTTGATAATATTTTGTCTGAGATGTCAGAATACTTTCCTTGGACTTCCTAAAACCATGCATCAGTTATAAATTTTACAGTTTAAATTTGCAGTTGACTTGCATTTTTAATAATATTTTGGATACTCAAAGTAGATAGATAAATGATAGATAAATGATAAGATATGTGTGTATGCAAATTAGCAAGACACTTATTAAAATGCTACAAATTAATTGGTGTAATGGATTAGGATAAGTGTTATGTTAAACTAAGAGGGATATCTGAGTGGAGACTAATTAAATAAGTGGTGGTTTAATTAGTGGAAATGTTTATATTATGACAACATTTATATGCATTTCTCTAATGGATTTATGGAAAAGAGAATCACAGCTACATAAAATAAGAAATAAGTGGTGGAAGAGAGGGATTCTGGCCAAAAGTTGTATTTTTAAAGTTTTTTAAATTACTAATTTATTTTATCTTAGTTACTAGTTTGAAAATTATTATTCTAGAAAGTAAAAATATTTTTTTCCTATTTTGAAGTTTGCAAAAAGATCATAAAATATTATACATTCAGATAAATTGGGTTTTAAATACTATTATGAAACCTGTTGAAAACAGCATAGAAAATATTTTGTAAGGAAACAAAACAAGATTGTTTGAGGGTCTCAGAGCTTCATTAATTTTTTAAATCTAATTTACTATATAAAGTTGGTATGAGGAAGAACTTTAGAGATACTTTTTCTAGGATAGACACAAAAATCCTTAATCCATTATACAAGGACACTCTTACCTCTCCAGAGCATCCTCATCTCAGTCTTTGTATCCTGCTCTTCAGGAAAGCAGTCTTCTAAAATTTCCTCTTGCAGATCATGCCCTCTTGTCACAGGGCCTTTGCACATGTTATCCCTCCTCCTAGATTATGTTTTCCCCACTCTGACCCTTTCCTACTAAATTTTACTCATTCCTAAAATTTCAGTAAAGTATTATGTTTTCAGGGAAATCTTCCCTAATCATCTATTTTTCAGAACTCTCAAAGAACCATGTTCCTTTCCCTCATGGCAATTCTTACTCATTACTTGTTAGTGGTTACTTCTTATTCATTTGTTACTATTGGTTATCTACCCCCCATAGATTATAAACATCATAAAAGCATAGAGCATGGCTTTTTGTTCCTGGTTGTAACCCATGTAACCCAGTGCCTAGCAGAGTTCTAGTCACACAGTAGGTGCTCAATATATTTATCATGCAAATAAAGAAAGATATTTTATGCAAAGGAAGTTAATTACTGGGCTTCTCTTGACCAATGAGCCTATTTAAATTTTATGCAATTGTGTGTGAACTATTAGAAAGAGAAACTAAGAAAACAATCACATTCATAATTGCTTAAAAAAAAAATACTAGGAATAAATTTAACCAAGGATGTAAAAGACCTGTACTCAGAAAATTTTAAGACAATAAAGAAAGAAATTGTCAAGATACAAATAAGTGGAAATATATACCGTGTTCATGAATAGAAAGAATTAACATCATTAAATCACCCATACTACCCAAAGCAATCTATAGATTCAGTGCAATTCCTATCAAGATACAAAAAGCGTATTTCATAAAACTAGAATAAATATTTCAAAAATGTATATGGGACCACAAAACACCCCCAAATAACCACAGCATTCTGGAGAAAGAAGAACAAAGTTGGAGAAATCATGCTAACTGATATCAAACTATACTGCAAGGTAATAGTAATCAAAATAGCATGATACCAGCATAAAAACAGACATGTAGATCAATGGAACAGAATAGGGAACCAGAAATAAACCCATGCCTTTATGGTCAATTAATATTTGACAAAGGAGGCAAGTATATACAAGGGATAAAGATAGTCTATTCAATAAATTATGTTTGAAAAACTAAAGAGATATGTGCAAAACAATGAAATTAAAGCACTTTCTTACCCCATACACAATAATAAACTCAGAATGGATTGAAGACTTAAATGCAAGACTCAAAACTATAAGAATTCTAGAAGAAAACACAGGTAGTAAAAGCTTAGATTTTTTTTGTAGCAATATTATTTCTAATATATCTCCTCCAAAAAGAGAAAATAAACAAATGGCACTACACTGAACGAAAAAGTGTTTGCACAGCAAAGGAAACCATAAAAAAATAATAAAAACCCAACCCACTGAATGGGAGAACAAATTTGCCAATGATACATCTGATAAGAAGTTAATATCCAAAATTTATAAATAACTTACACAACTCAACACTAAATAAATAGACAATTCAACCAAAAATGGACAAAGAACCTGAATAGACAGTTCTCCATAGAAGACATACAGATGACCAACAGGCATATGAAAAGATGTTCAACATCACTAATCATTATAGAAATGCAAATTAAAACCACAATGAGATATCACCTCATACCTGTCAGAATGTCTATCTTCAGTATATCAAAAACAACAAGTGTTGGCGAGGATGTGGAGAAAAGGGAACCCTCATGCACTGTTGGTGGGAATGCAGATTGGTGCAGCCACTGTGAAAAGAAGTATGGAGTTATCTCAAAAAATTTAAAAAAATAGAACTGCCTTACAACCCAGCAATTCCACTTCTGGGAATATATCCAAAGAAACCTGAAATACTGATTGGAAAAAATAAACACACCCTTATGTTCATTGCAGTATTATTTACAAAAGCCAAGATCTGGAAGCAACCCAAGTGCCCATCAGTAGATGAGTGGATAAAACAGCTGTGGTACATTTACATAATGGAATACTACTCAGCTGTAAAAAAAGGAGATCTTATCTGTTAGGACAGCATGGATGGATCTGGAGAGTATTATACTAAGTGAAATTTACCAGTCAGACAAAGACAAATACCGTATGATTTCACTTATATGTGGAATCTAATGAACAAAGTAAACCAATAAACAAAATAGAAACATACTCATAGATACAGAGAACAGATTGACAGCTGTTAGAAGGGAGGAGAAACACTGGGGTACTGGGTAAAAAGGTGAAGTGATTAAGCAAAAACCAAACAAACAACTCATAGACACAGACAACAGTATAGTGATTACCAGAGGGAAAGGGGGTTGGGGAGAGGTAGAAGAGGGTAAATGGGGGATAAATGGTAACAGAATGAGACTTGACTTCGAGTGGTGAACACACAATACAATATACAGATGATGTATTATAAAATTATACACCTGAATCCTATATCATTATATTAACCAATGTCACCCCAATAAATTCAATAAAATTTAAAAAACTTCACTGTATTAAAGAAATATGTTAGGATAATAGAAAATTCAAGTTTCCACACTTCTAAACAAAAGATATGTTTGTCATTATAGTAAAAAATGATGGTAATAATCATGATGCTCTCTCTCTATTTTTTTAATCACAAAGAAAGCTCTTTTGAATGTCATAAGAGATCTTACCAACTGTAACTGCAACTCTTAATTTCCCATCATAAATCAATTCAGACTGCAACTTAGATAATATTATTGTAAAGATTTTAATATATGAAAAAGTAAACAATTAAAAACTTAGAGAATTTAACTTTTATTAGTAGGAATTTTCTTATGTACAGTATGTGACTAAAACATTTTTAAAATATAAGCCCAGAGTTACTTATTGATTTAGATTTTAGAAATGACTGTTTAATGCAGTAAATTTGCAAGCAATGTGGAGATATAACCGAGTGTTTATGCTGCTTTCTGATGCCTATAATGCTAAGGTAGTTGCTGAATACATAATAGGTGTTCAATTAGTAGAAACTTTCTGACTTATCTTGTTAATTCTATCTAAGAAGATAGTTTTCCAAACTTAACTGCACATTAACATCAATAAGAGAGCTCTTTAAAAGTAAATATCAAGTCTTCACTCTTCCAAGATTCTGCTTTAATTAACCATGGGCAGGTAAAAGCCTCAGGAGATTCTCATGTGTAGTGAGGGCTGAGAACCCAGGATCCAAGTGGTTACTTTCAGAGTGACTCAGGAGGAGGGAGCAGCATTAGTGCTGAAAGGAAGAGAAGAGTAGCAGTGGGAAAGAATAAAAGGAAGGAGAAGGTAAGGAAAAAGTCACTCATTTATACTTTTCATTTTAAAATAAATCCTATAATCAATTACCGTTTTTTCCTAGGAGCGGACTTTTTGCAATGATGTATACCTTATATTTTCATGTAATATTAGAGTGTATGCAATTTCTGTTTCCAAAAGAGTCCCCCAAACTTTAATTTTAGATTTGGGATAATATTAGGGGGGATTCTTTTGAACCTTGGAATTAAAATCATACTACCATAAAAAAAAATTTGCAAAATATACGAATGCATAAATCAATGAATACAAATGTGTGATTACCACCCTCAATTTCCATGTTTTCTAATGCTTACTTCCTATTGCATTTCAGTCCTGATCACCATGTAACTCAAACCCTTTGAGGCAGGTGCACTAGCCCTCAGTGACCTATTTCAAGAGATCATGCAAACACACTTATCCAGACCTTCTGCATTTGCTTTCTCCCAGCCCTGCTGACACATTGCCAGGGTATGTGATTTATTTGCTGATATTAATTTTATAAATTCAATCCACTGCCTAATATGTGAGTAATCATCCCGCTGGCATTTAAATTTTCCTATCAATTAACCTACCATGTTTTACTATTTGCTATTGCTTTTTGTGTCACGAATACGCCAAAGACCCTAAAAGTACTTTTACCTCTAGAAATCACAAGTCATGCCAGTTTTATCTTCTAACTCTTTGTTGATAAAATGGCCTTTTCTTTCCCAATGCGTGTTGATTTCATGAAGAAACAGAATCTAATCCAGGACTTGCTCAGGAAATTGTGTTAAATTTTGAAGAGAAAATCTATGAGTAATCCAGAAATCAATTTCATTGTCTATAGTTTAACAAGATCTCACATATGTAATGACTTTAGGCTACAGAAAAGAAATAACTGTGTACTTAGAGGAAATAAAGATACTCTGTGACAAAACAAAATAAAAAATCTATTCAACATATCTCATTTTCTATTAAATGCTTCATTGCTGGTAAATAACTCATTTTTAGAGGCTTTGATTATATTTTTGAGCACAGTGTTGTAATGAAACAGATTCAACTGTTTGCACTAACTAGAAAAAAACTGATCCACTAAGTTACGGAATTATCGCTTCATTTCCATTGTTTAATTCTCTCACTTCTTTTTTAAAATGTGTTTATAATAAATTGTGAAGATGTTACCCCTCCTTAAAATTAAATAATATAGAAATTCTCCATTAAAATGATGTTTATTGAAAATGACACCTTCGGTATTATTTATGTTAATTTTTCCTCATATAAACTTAACTTTTTCAAATTAAAATTAATGTAAATTTTGAGATGATTATATGATATCATTTTCATCTCTTCCCTTATATAAGTGAAAATTATTAATTTAGAAGAGTTCTGTTTTCAAGAATGTAAATCTTGAAAAATACAGCTTTATCTTAATTTATGTATTTCAATATGTTCCAGGGAAACTATCATTAAAATTTATTTTGTTATTTTTTGTTTGCTTTAACAACTTATGAGTAAGCTTATAAGCATAAAAGCCAATTATAATTGGTTTTACTGTCAATTGTTACTTTTCTTTATGTCAATTCTAGCCCATCTCAAATATATTATATGAAATACCTTCAAAACAGCAATAAATAAATAAATAAATAAAGTTCTTGCTTATATTTCAAAGTTAGGAATTACTGATCATGCTGATCATACCGGGGGAGAACACAATATTATGGAAAATATTACCAAATCTCTATTTGTGTTGTCATTTTATTAATGAGTCATATGTCGTTTATATGAATAATGGGCACTTTCTATTCTCCATTTTTCTGTGCCAGAAATGATGGAAATAAAAAAAAAAAGCTTGCACCATATTTAAATCATATGCACAAAATATATTTGTACTCAGAGGTGCTTATAATCCAAATTTTAAACATTTTAATAGTCTACAGTTATCCCTACAAGGAGGAGTCCTATTTAAAATTCAGCAAAATTCACTCACACAATTTGCAAACATTTATCTTTGTGTCCCAGATCTAGTTTTTACATAGAAGATCATTGCCGTTAAGAACCTAGCAGAATAGAGGGAACTTAAACTTCATAACAGGTCATTATAATACATTGTTGCAGATGAAACTGAGTTTTGATGTAGTCATTCAACAAATACTTCATGATACACAACAGTGTGCATAGGCCTTGCCCTTCTGGAGCTTCAGGCTGAGACAGTTCAAAGATGTATGCTTTGCCTAAAAGTAAATAAAGACCGAATTTTTTTAATTTATTATTTTTTCACTAAGCAGCAGACTTTATTTCGATTTTATCAGTTTTACTGTTACCATCCTTTTTCTGTTCCAGGATCCAATTCATAATTATATAATGCATTTAGTTCTTGTATCTCCTCAGGTTTCTCAGTCTTGAACAGTTCATCTCACTTTGTCTTTCATTACTTTGATGCTTTTATTATTATTATTATTTTTTATCCTCACCCGAGGACATTTTTTGCATTTATGTTCAGATAGAATGAGAGGGAGAGAGGGAGGAAGAGAGAGAGAGAAACATCGATGTGAGAGAGACACATCGAATGGTTGCCACCCACACGACCCCAACCAGGGCCGGAGACAAACTGCAACCGAGGTACAGGCCCCTAGTGGAACCAAACCCAGGCCTTTCTGGTCCGTGGGCCGATGCTCTAACTGCTGAGCCAAACTGGCCAGGGCTACTTTGATGCTTTTAAAGAGTACTGATAAATTATTTTGTAGACTGTCTCTCACTTGGGGTTTATCTGATGTATTTTCATAATTACATTGAGGTCATGTGTTTTAAGCAAGAATACCACAAAAGTGTAGAATCAGGGGTACATGCTATTGATAAGCTCTATTACTAGTGATGCTATCCTTGACCACCCAGGTTTTCTAGTGTGAAATCACTCTTTTCCCTTTGTAATTAAGAAATATCTTGTGGGGGGTGCTTTGGGACTATGTAAATATCTGGTTTTTCCTCAAAGTTTGACTCACCATCTTTAGCCCCCATCAAGCAACAACTATCACTGTGTTGTTCTAATGGTGACTTTGTATCCCTTGTTTCTTTTACTTTCATTAACTAAAACTCTCTGATAAGGAAACACTGTCCCTTCTTATCCATCTATTTACTTATTCAATTACTTATTTATATCATGAATGTTATTTTATTCTAAAGGTTACAACCTAATACTATTGATGTTATTTTGTTACACAGTCCATTCCAACTTTGCAGTTAAGACTTCCTTCAGGTTGGCCCCTGTGTCCCCATCCACTTCCTTACTTTCTGGCACAACAAAATTCTCTAGGCTCATCTTGTATTTTCCCTGCTCTAGCTGTGGAATCAACCACTCCCCCAAGGAGCCCTGGTTCCTTTTATTGGAACATAGTCTTTAGAAACCAAGATCAGAGTAGTAGGGTATTAATTATGTTGTCTTCTTAGGGTTCTGTGCTAGAAAATTACACACACACACACACACACACACACACACACACACATCTTTCATATACCTACATGCATCTACATTAATTTCTCTATCTATCTACATATGTATTTTTAAAACCATGATTCATATCTATACCCCTGATTCCAATCTCATACCTCAGGGTTTATTCTAGTTTTTACCCTTTTCTTATTCATAACTTCCTTTTCTGACAGGGAGAATTTGGCACTGTCATTATCTATAATATATGTACTTGTTTGTTCCATCCTGGTACACAAATAAAGTAGTGTTTGAATGACTAACCCATGCCCAGTGAGAATACAAATAGAAGAGAGTATCTGTGCACCATTCTCTTTGTCTTAACCTGTATCCAGTACAAATATTGTTTCCAAAGATTCTTAGATTAGATATTTTTCTTTACATCATTATGTCATTCATTTGTAATGTTATTTAATAACTTGTCATTTATTTGTAATAAGTTATTTGTAATAAAGTTATTTGTTACATTATATATCATTTTGGGTTCTCCATATTTGGACTGATTTTTTTTAATGTATATATTATAAAGTTCTCTCTTTGTGGTATACAGTTCTATGGGTTTTGACAAACCATGGATTTTTGTTTATTAAAAGAATTAAAATTTAATGGTTGCATGCTCCAAATTTGTTTTTATCTTCAGATAGAGTGGGAGGAAAAGAGAGGGAGAGAAAGGGAGAGAGAGAGAAACATTGATGTGAGAGGGACACATTGACTGGTTGCCTCCTGCACAACCCTGACAAGGGCAGGGATTAACTGCAACTGAGGTATGTGCCCTTGACTGGAATCGAACTCATGACTCATTGGTTCTCAGGCCAACGCTCTACCACTGAGACAAACCAGCTAGGGCCCAAATTTTCTTTTAATACCATAAATCTAATTATGTAGTCACAATGGGCTTAATAAAAGATGTGACTAATTGGGTCAGCAAGAGAATATTAAATGAGTGAGAAATAAAGCAGAAAAAAAAAAAAAGATTGTTAAGAAAACTATGGTCTTCAGCTGTTGTTGACTGAACTTAAGTAGAAATTGCACATTTCTCAGAACAGCACACTTTGCCCATGATTTCCTTTATGCTTTGTCTTCCTTTTGGTGGAAGTGGAACTAAATTAATCATACCCATAGTTTAGTTTTAGGATAACACTTAAGGTATTTAGCACTGATCTGTAAACATAAATCAGCAAAGCAATGATTCTCAGAATTTCTAGAAGAAAAGAGAAGAGCTTTGAAGACTTTATTTGCATGTGTAAGTACTTAAGGTAATAACATATGATTTGAAAGAGAGGTCTATGGAATATGACAAAATATATACACTTAACTTTATGTAAGTAATTATTTTATTCTAGAGTCAATGCTCTCCTACTTTTCTAAATAGTTACTTGATGTTTTCTCTCCTCAAATATCGAAAACCTCCTCCACCATCTTCACTCTTGATTGATGACCTTGCTTCATGTTACTCTGAGAAAAGATATGCAATTAAAATAAAAATTTACCAGTCTCCAAAATATTTACCATCTACCTGTCCATATATTCTGACTTCTCCCCTATTACTGTGAGAAAGATAAATGATAGATAGATAGATAGATAGATAGATAGATGATAGATAGATAGATAGATAGATAGATAGATAGATAGATAGATAGATGATAGATAGATAGAACTTTTCTTGCTCCAAAGGTAAGTCACTTAGTCAAGGACATCTGATTCAGCAATTGTCTCCTTGCAAGCACAGTAACAATTTTTCTCTCTGTACTACATTACTATTAGCACAATGCAAACATGTTTCTATATAATATTTTATATATCTTTAAAAAGACCTGTCACTATAAGATTTCTTTCTGACTCTTTTTCTCTTCTTTGTTCCATGGAAACTGCTCTTGATAAGGTCACAAATAACCTCCATCCACACTATTAAGTCTAACAGATAATTCTAAGTTATCATTTATTCATCTCTTTGTAAATTTGACACTGTTTTTAACATTCTCTTTTCCTGGAAATAATTCCTCACTTGGCTCACAGGATAGTAAATTCATCATATCTCATTCTCAGTCTCACTTTATAGTTCTTCCTCAACTTCCTAACCAAAATAAAACTTGAAGTGAGCCAGAATTCAGTTTTCAGATGGATTTCCTTTTCTTCTTATGTTTATTACCTCCTTTGGTCATGTGCTTTCAGTACAATCTGTATACTTATGGGTTACAAATGTAAATCTTCAACCTGAACTTTTCCTCTGAATTTGAGTCTTATAGATACAATCACCTACTTAAAACATATCCACTTGGATGTCTAATGATCATCTCAAACTTAACATGCCATATTGATCTTTCCCCAAATCCTTCTACTTCTACAGTCTTATCTAGCTCAGCAGTTAGTAACTCTCTCCTTCAATTGTTTAAGCCAGAAATCTTAGAGATGTCTTTGCCTCCTCTTTTTTCACACATTCCATTTAATCTTTAAAAAAATATTGTTAGTTTTACCCTTCAAGAATCTGGCCATTTTTCGTAATTTCGAGTGCTATCTCCCCAAACGAAGCTACCATAATCTCTCACTTAAACTATAAAATATTCTTCTAGTGGGTCCCCATGTTGGCACCTCTTTCCGCTGCTGAGTAGTCTCAGCACAGTAGTTAGATTAATCTTCTTCTTTTTTTTTTTTTTTTGTTCCAGCATTTGTTTTGTTTATTTGCTGTTTACTTTTTTATTGAATTTACTGGGGTGACATGGGTTAATAAAATTATACAGGTTTCTTGTACATTGATAGTGGATCCTGCAACTTTACTGTATTTGTTTATTGTTTCTAGTAGCTGTTGGTGGAGTCTTTAGGGTTTTCTATGCACAGAATCATGTCATCTGCAAGAAGTGACAATTTTACTTTTTCCTTCCCACGTGGGTGTCATTTATTGCGTTCTCTTGCCTGATTGCTCTGGCTGGGACTTCCAGAACTATGTTGAATAAGAGTGGTGAGAGTAGGCATCTTTGTCTTATTCCTGATCTTAGAGGAAAAGTTTTCTGTTTTTCATCATTGAGTATGATATTGGCTGAAGGTTTGTCATATATGGCCTTTATTATTATATTGAGATACTTACCTTCTATACCTATTTTATTCTATACCTGGTTTATCTTGTCAAATGCTTTTTCTGCACCCACTGATAAAATCATATGATTTTTATCCTTTCTTTCATTAATGTGGTGTATTACATTGATCGACTTACATATGTTGAACCATCTTTGTGCCCCTGGAATGAACCCGTCTTGACCATGGTTAAGACATGGAAACAACTGAAGTGCACTTCAATAGATGATTGGATAAAAAAGATGTGATACATATACACAATGGAATACTTAGCCATAAAAAAAGATGAAATACTGCCATTTGTGGCAACATGGATGGACCTTGAGAATATTATGCTAATTGAAATGAGTCAGTCAGAAAAAGCTAAGAACCACATGACTTCACTCATATGTGGGATATAAACTGATACTCATGGACACAGACAACAGTGTGGTGGTTACCAGAGGCAAGGGGATGGTGCAGTGGTGGGGATTGGAGGGGGCCTAATATATGGTGACAGAAGATTGTTTGACTTTGGGTGGTGGGCACACAATGCAATATACAGATTTTGTATCATAGAAATGTACACTTGAAACCTATAGAATCCTATTAACCAAGGTTACCCCAATAAATTTAATTAAAAAGTTATATAGGTTTCAGGTGTACAATTCTATCATACATCATCTGTTTATTATACTGTGTTTGCCACCCCAAG
Organism: Tadarida brasiliensis; assembly: GCA_030848825.1. Taxonomy (NCBI): domain Eukaryota; kingdom Metazoa; phylum Chordata; class Mammalia; order Chiroptera; family Molossidae; genus Tadarida; species Tadarida brasiliensis. Next base: position 72,268,345 of record CM061260.1, read on the forward strand.
TCAAGTCTCCTTCCGTCATCATTTATCTCCCTTTTACTCCCTTCTACTTCCCCCACCCTGCTTTCCCTCTGGTAATCACCATGCTATTTTCTGTGTCTATGCGTTTTTGTTTTTTTTTTCTTAATCCCTTCACTTTTTTCACCCAGCCTCCAACCCCCTCCCCTCTGACAGTTGTCATTCTGTTCTCTAAAGACAAATACCTTCTCTACTCAAATCCCTCCATAGTCTTTCCACATCACTCAGATTAAATGCCAACAACTCTACAGTGACCTACATTGGCCCCCCGTTATCCTTTTTACTTCCTTTCTGACATTGCTTCCCTTATAAACCATATTCCAGCTACAGTGGTCTCATTTCTGTTCCTCTGACACACTATATCTGCTCCTGCCTCAGGGCATTTTTATTCGCTCTTCCTTTGTCAGGAACTCTCTCCCATATTTATGTTACCATAGCTGGTTCTCATACCATCTTCAGGTCTTTGCTCAGATGTCACCTTCTCATTGAGCCTTTATTGATCACAGAGTCTTAAACTGCAACCTCTTCACCCTTGGGATTCCATATTCATTTCCCTTAACTTTTCTCTGAAACACAGGCCATCTGTCTTAAACAATGTGTCACTCACCAATTTAATTATTTCTCTTCCTCCATAAAAATGACAGTATTTTTGTCTGATTTATTTATTGTTCTATTCTCAAAAACTAGAATCATGTCTGTCATATTATAGGTACTTAATAAGGTACTACAACTTTCAAACAACCTGGATAGTACTAACTCCTCTCCCTGCTCCTGCTCTTGCTTTAGTTAAAACTCTTATCTCTCCTGTGGATCTCCACAGTAGCTTCAAACACGATCTTCATGATTCCACTCTTATTTATTTGGTACAGTAATTTTTTTCTAAAGTTAATACCTTCTTAAAGATTTTAATGAGTTCCCACTATTTATTGCAGTGATTTACAAGCTCTGTTCTGTATAAATGTACAGAGAACCCTTTTTCTATTGTGCAGGAGGAAAGGGACCAAGGATGGGTAAAAATGTAGGTAAGTGTATATAGTCAACAATATAGGAGTTGAGACAAGTTCTTGTTTGTGACTTCTAATGTCTCCGTAAATAAGTTAGGAGGCCATTTACCTGGAGTAAGTCAAGGGAACATGTGAGAGTCTGAGATATGTGAGATAATAAACATTTAAATAATACCTATGGAGAACGAGTGAGAGAATAGACCAGAGATATTTATAAATAATACAAAACAATTTAAACCCTGTTTTAATTTGTGGATCATACATTTATATTAGCATTAATCTGGGTGTTTATTGATTTTTCTCCTGCTGAATTCAATTACCTGGGAGTAGAGACATGAGAATGGCCAGTTGGATTCATCCAGAATTTTTTTTTTTAACATGTATTTACCATGGAAAGACAAAGGACAAGTGAGCTAAAGACATTAACAGAATAAAATCTAAAATGATCTGAAATTACAAATCAAAAACACCCAGGCATAGTGGTGAATTCTATGTGTCAACTTGACTGAGCTAAGAGATGCCCAGAAAACTGGTTAAACATTATTTCTGGGTGTGTCTGTAAAGGTGTTTCTGGAAGAGATTAACATTTGAATGGGTAGACTGATTATAGAAGATCCACCCACATGAATGGTGAGCATTATCCAATCACTTGAGCTCCCCATTGAAACAAAAAGGCAGAAGGGCAGATTTTCTTTCTCTTCTTGAGCTGAGACATCCATCTTCTCCTTCCCTCAGACATCGAAGTGCCTGGTTCTTGGGTCTTCAGACTCCAGGACTTAACCAGTGCCCCTTTCTTCCTCAGTTCTCAGCTCTTCAGTCTTGGACTTGGAGTTATACCTGGCTCTCTTTAGACCTGTACTGAATTATACCAGGGGGTTTCCTTGTTCTCCACTTTGCAGACCAGCATATAGTAGCATATCTTAGCCTTCATTATCACATGAGCCAGTTCCCATAATAAATCAACCTCTCCCTTCTCTCTCCCTCTCTCCAAATAGTTGTTCATATGGAAATTAATACAATAATTTAAAAAATAATACAGTAATATAAGAATAAACTCTGTGTTTCACGTACTCACAACTGTAAACCTACTTTGCCCCACGCTGTATATGTATATATTTGCTTCTTCTGTCTCTCCAAAGAACCCTAATACACCAGGATAGGGTTAAGAGATAGTAATATAATAGAAGAGTTAAGAGATAAGACAACGTCAAACTGTGGGAAAAATATTTGTCATAATATCTACTCTTGAATCATGACAAACATTTTGAATGAAATACAATAGAAAAGAAAAACAAAGTTCATCTTATATAACAAAGATGAATCTTCTTTTAAAAAATAATTTCAATAACACATTTTATGTTACAAACCTGACTGTAACTATAAATATATACAGTCAGGTTTGTAACATAAAAAAAAAGTGTGCCTTACAGTCAAGCAAGTTTTTAAAATACTAGAAAAGAACCCCCTATGAAGTTAGAAATCTGGTAGATAGAAGGAACTCAGGGAGTGCAATGATTGCTATTAAATTCCTATTATAGAACCCCAAAGTCAGAGTATGAAAATATGATGAAAGATGGGAATAAAAAGCGAGGTCAACAAAGGGGGATGGATGAATAAAGTCTGGCTTTCCTTTTCCGGCCTCAGCGATGAACAAGCATGTGATGCTACCCTCCTCCTCCTAACCTCCTCTTCCAAAACCACTCAGGAAGAAAACCGGGACAATATTATGGATGTCAGGGACTAAGACAACACATAGGGGAACATCCCTCAGTTTGAAAGCTATCCGGAACTGGTGTGTAGTGTGTATAGTGTGTGTGTGTGTGTGTGTGTGTGTGTGTGTGTGTGTGCGCGCACGTTTATGCACCAACAGTAAGAGGATTACTTGGAGAAAAACTTTTAGTTTGTTTTTCCTTCTTCTGTAAGTTGCTTTGGGACTACCATTTCTTCTTCCCATACCACATAAATTCCCAGAAACCAGGCTATTAGTATTCAAGGGGAAAAATCAAGGCTGTGCAAAAACTCTGCTGGAAAGAGAAAAAGATGAATCAAATAGGACCTGCTAGCATTGTTCAGTCATTCATCCATCCTGCCCTCCAAACACCAAGTCTGGAGATTTCAACCAAAGACTACTCTGGACAGTGCTGGTTCTCCCTAAAGTAAAGCCCTGACTGGAGGAATTGTCCAGAGGAAATATTACAAAGTAGAGTGATTAAAATGTTTTTGTGGCCCTGGTGTTCTGCCCTAAGAATCATATTCTCCTTGACCTGAGACTTACTGCAGCCTAGCTTCCAGTGCACACTACTTCCTCACTACACACTACATTACATGGTAAAAGTAATGTTTCTAGGGAACACAGGTGGCAAAAAAAAAAAAAAAAAAAAAAGAAAAAAAAAAGAAAACACAGCCATCTGAAGCAAAATTCTGAAACTTGGAGAAACAAGAATTTAAAATAATATACTTGAAATATAAAAGAGTAGATTAGGAATACAAACAAAAATACTTGAAAAAATCAAGTAGAATTATTAGATTCAAACATTATAAAAATAAAATGAAGAGTACAATATTTAAAACAAATAGCAGAATAGATGAATACAGCTAAAAGACAAATAATAAATTGTATATCAAATTGAGGAGCTTATTTAGAAGGCTATAAGAAAAGATAAAGTGATAAAATGTATTTAAACAAAGCTTAGAAACATGGAGACTAAAAACACGTATCATGACCTTTACAATTATAATACCCAAAGAGAGTAGGATAAGTGGGTAGAAACACATATTTGAAGAAATAATAAAATATATATATATATGTTTTTTTTAAGAATTAAAAAAGTAAGGAGCTAAAATAGCTCAGTTGGGAGAGTGGTAGATTAAAGAATTAAAAAAGTAAAAGATAGATTGAGAGAGCTGTAGACCAAACAGAAGAGATAAAGGAAAACTATACCTAGGCACATTCTATCAAAATTTAAAGTATTAAAGACACGAAAATTTTGCAGCCTTAAAAGAAAAATAATCAAATTGACAGCAGACTTTTAATGAGCAATGCTGGGTGCAGGAACCCATGATTTGTTATTATTCATCCAAATGGTCATTCAAATGTGAGTGAAAACATAATAAATATATTTTTAGGTATAAAAACCCCAGGTTTACCATAAAACAGTTACACTGAAAAATTTGAAGGAAATCCTCAAATGCAAGAAAAAATAGATAGTATTGGTGAAGATCAGAAACGTGAAGGCAAACCAATTCCTTGGTAAGGTTTATTGTGATCGGAAACATAAATAAACAAACAACAAATAAATAAGAAAGAAATTTCTAATTTCCCTGATAAAATTCCAGACAATACCAACATGTTGGTGGCAGGACTGAAGGTAGAGATGAAGGATAATGAGAGGGTGATATGAAAAAATTGGAGGAGTGAGAATGGTAGGTCAGAGAGCATGTGAGTGAAGTCTGCATTTTCATAGAGCCAATAAATAATGTCTCTATTATAATGTTATAGGCCTGTTATTTATTTTTAGAGAAGTAATCAGCAAGAGAATAAAAACAGATATGGTTTAAATTTTTTTTTTTTCCTAGAGGAAGGCACTGAAAGGTTAAAGGAATAAGCTAGAACTGGAGACTGGCTGTTAGTTTTTCATTGTTGCCTTTCTGTTTCTTTTATTTATTTATTACCATATGCATGCATAACTTTGTTTCCTTTTAACTTATATTTTTTTACCACATTGGGAAGTCTTTTTCTCAGGTAGTTATACTAAAGCACCCTCCCCTAATTTAGCTGATAGCTTCTCTAGTCATGGTGAGGCTATCTAGAAAAGGACCAGAGCAAGAGTCCTAGGTGTTACTCAGCCGCAGAGAATACCTTAAGCATGAAGCCAGGGTTGGAGTTCAGAGAAGACAGCTACAGTAGCAGAGAACTAGCAGGTATTAGAAATCCAGGCAGAAAGGCAGAGCCTAGAACTCAAAAAACATTGTTATGAGAAAAAAGAACACTGATAAGGCAGCCTGAACCTCCGTCCAAAGTTTTTGTCCAGTCATTGGGTCCTCAAGCGTTAATTGTAGCCAGAAGAGAACAGGGAAACATTACATCCAGTTAGACAGAGACAGATAGAAAATCATCAGGCAGTCCCCCAAATGATTTGCCTAACAATTCTATGGTCACTGCTTTAAGTAATCTGAACAAAAAATTACTGCTAAGAACTCAGTGTCCACTACCTTAACCTTCATATTATAGTCAATTGGTATTATTCATAGTAATTATGTTCAATAGAGTCACCAAGGACACTGCATTAGTGAATACTGAACATTGTTTCTAGGGAAAATACAGAGTTAGTTTCCTATGAGCCTCTAGTCACAACATTTTCATCAACAAAAGGATATGTAACCTTGTTTTGTGTGTATTTCTATTTGAAAACACCTTGTTTAATATATATTGTTAATTTATTCACATTGAACTCTGGGCCAACAGCATTGTAACTCCCACCTGAATGAAATTTATCTAACATGTATTTTCTCTCTAAGGCACATCACAGCTTTGCTGCATTTAGAAACACTAAACAACCATTTGACACTATGTTTAGAGGCCATTTTAAATAATAAAATCACCAACCAAAAGCATACATATCTGAAAAATATGGAACTAAATATGTTGGGAAAAGGACATTTATTTATAGTATCAGAGCTGAAACAAGAATACAGAGCATCACTTTTTTCCATCTCAGCTGGGAATGAGCTTTGACCTCAGTGGAAATGGGCATAAGTGACACAATTTCTGCCTCTCTGAGCATGCTCATTAATGATTGCATAAGTGCCCTGAATATTGATTTTGGGTTTGCAAATAAATTTTAGCAACTAGGTGAATTCCTAAATATGGAACCTACATAATGAAGATCTACTGTGTATACATACATACATATTTACATATATGTAATATGTAATAATGAGGATCTATTATATACACACACACTCGTGTGTGTGTGTTTGTAACATAGGAAAAATTTTAAAAATAGCAGGTGCACTTCATTTTCCTTCCATTTTCCCTACTGATATTAAAGAACAAATACTATTATTCTTAACGTGATAACAGCCAACTCTTTGATTTAGCATACTACAATTGACAAAATTTTAATAATTTTTTCAGTCTGGACAAGTATCTTGGAGATGTTATTATAACGATGATGATAGTCGTAAAATATTTTATGCAATGTTCTGCGCATGAAAATCAACATGTGCCTTTCACATTGCCATCCCATAATTAATGCCATATGTCTTACTGAGAAGACAGTTTGGAAAGATGCAGGAGGAGAACATTCTTTCAAGGCTGTTCTAAATTACATTACTTAGAAAAACACCATTTCCTGAAAAAAAACTATCGGAATATTACCATTTTTCTTTAAAATTATATTTTATGTCTACATAGCATATTTAGTCATTTTTTTACATGGAAAAGTATCAATTAGTGTAACTATTTCTATCCTTTCTTTTCCACCTCCTTTTTTTCTTTTCCCATTCTTTGAGCATCTTCTCTATTTAGGGACTTTAGATTCTTCAATAGTCTTTTGGACAATGTTTTTAGTGTGCTTATTCTTTAAATAATCACTCTTAAAATGTTTCTATTATAATTAGCTTTTTACATTCTGATTACTTTTATGACGTACATTTTTTCACCATTTAAAAAATAAACTTTGAGGGGAAGGAAAATGGCGGCGGAGTGAATGGAAGCTACACAGACCATCTCCCAGGACCAAACTGGAATTACAACTAAAATAAGGACAAATCGTCGGGGAAAAAGCAACAGAAAAGCAGCTTGCGAGGACGATACAACCAGGGACACTGACTCGATCCTGGTAGGATTGCGAGGGCGCGAGAGGGGGGCTGGGAGCCCACGGACAGCAACGGCCTTAGCCGGAGCAGTGCCCGCCCTCGGGGTTAAAGCGGCGCCAGCTCCACAGCGCAGAGCCGGGGCAGAGAGCTCTGAAGTCCGCGCCAGCTCCACCGCGCGGAGACGGGGCAGAGCGCGCTAAAACCCGCGCCAGCTCCACCGCGCGGGGACGGGGCAGAGCGCGCTAAAACCCGCGCCAGCTCCACCGCGCGGAGACGGGGCAGAGAGTGCTGGGGTCCGCGCCAGCTCCACCGCGCGGAGACGGGGCAGAGAGCTCTGAAGTCCGCGCCAGCTCCACCGCGCGGAGACGGGGCAGAGAGTGCTGGGGTCCGCGCCAGCTCCACCACGCGGAGACGGGGCAGAGCGCGCTAAAACCCGCGCCAGCTCCACCGCGCGGGGACGGGGCAGAGTGCGCTGAAGTCCACGCCAGCCCCACCGCGCGGGGCCCGGACAGAGCGCTAAACCCCGCGCCAGCTCCACCGCGCGGGGACGGGGCAGAGTGCGCTGAAGTCCACGCCAGCTCCACCGCGCGGGGCCCGGACAGAGCGCTAAACCCCGCGCCAGCTCCACCGCGCGGGGACGGGGCAGAGTGCGCTGAAGTCCACGCCAGCCCCACCGCGCAGAGCCTGGACAGAGCACTAAGATAGCCGCAGCCACTCACCTGGGCTCCGGCAGAGGGAGGGCGGACTGGACTGGAACTGTGTGGGGACACCTGGGATTTGGAGGGCGCTCAGAGTTTTTGCTGAGTTGCGGCCACCCAGGACTGTGGCCTGGTCGTCTTACTCCATCCCAGGGCTCTGGGGAGAGGAGGCAGCCCCTCCCTCGGAGAACCATTCACACCCTAGAGGGCCATTGAAATGCAAACTGAGGCTCATTAACTACTAGCATCTGCCCTACCCCCTGGAAATCCTCTCACACTGAACACCTGAGGGAGGTTTTCATTCAACTGAAAACCCAAGGCTCTTCAAGCAACCACAACTAATAGCCTCTAGGCAAAAAGCTAGAGGATAACTTAACCTTTGCTGGGCTTGCAAATATACCCTGGAAAGTAAGACTCCAGGGTGCTGTTTAAGGTGGGTCCTCCCACGCTCATCCAAACCCAGTAGAGGGAGCCACAAACAACAGAACACCAACAGCCACAGGAAAATTTGGCAGGCTCCAAAAACCACTGAGATAGCCAAAATGGGGAAACAAAGAAACAGAGCCCAAATGAAAGAACAAGAGACCTCTACCGAAGATGAGATAAATGAAACGGAACTAAGCAAGTTAACAGAGCTAGAATTCAGAGCCATGATCCTGAGGAAGCTCAACAGCATGAGTAAGGACATCAACACCTTGAGTAAAGACATCCACACCATGAGCAAAGACATAGAAACACTGAAAACCAACCAAGTGGAAATGAAGAAGCAGCAAGAAGAAATGAAGAAGCAGCAAGAAGAAATGAAGAATGACATAGCAGAAATGAAGAACACATTGGAAGGACTAAACAGCAGAGTAGAGGAAGCTGAGGACCGGATCAGTGAATTAGAAGACAGGGTAGAAAAAATCAACCAATCAGAAAACCAAAAGGAAAAAACAATGAAAAAACAGGAAGACAGCTTAAGAGAATTGTGGGACAACTGGAAACGTAATAATATTCGCATAATTGGAGTCCCTGAAGAAGAAGAAAATGAGCAAGGGTTAGAGAATATATTTGAAGAAATAATGACAGAAAACTTCCCTAATTTGGTGAAGAAAGAAGGTATTCAAGTTCAAGAAGCACAGAGAGTCCCAAGTAAGAAGAATCCAAACAGGCCCACACCAAGACACATAGTAATTAAAATGCCAAAAATTAAAAACAAAGAGAGAATCCTCAAGGCAGCAAGAGAAAAGCAACAGGTTACCTACAAAGGAACCCCCATCAGGCTATCAGCTGACTTCTCAACAGAAACACTACAGGCCAGAAGGGAATGGCATGAAGTAATCAAGGTCATGAAAAACAAGAATCTGAATCCAAGACTACTCTACCCAGCAAGGCTGTCATTCAAAATAGAAGGTCAAATAAAGAGCTTCTCAGACAAAAAAAGGCTAAGGGAATACATTAGCACCAAACCAGCACTGCAAGAAATGTTAAAAGGACTGCTGTAATTAGTAGAAGAAATAGGAAGGAAAGTAGAACCACACTGAACAAAAATGGCAATAAATAAGTACATATCAATAATCACCTTAAATGTAAATGGATTGAATGCTCCGATAAAAAGACACAGAGTAGCGGATTGGATAAGAAAGCATAACCCATATATATGCTGTTTACAAGAGACCCACCTCACAACAAAAGACTCACATAGGCTGAAAGTGAAGGGATGGAAAAAAATCTTCCAAGCAAATGGAAAGGAAAAAAAAGCTGGGGTAGCAATACTCATATCTGATAAAATAGATTTCAAAACGAAAGCCATTACTAGAGACAAAGAAGGTCACTATATAATATTGAAAGGATCTATCCAACAGGAAGATATAACCTTGGTAAACATATACGCACCGAATATAGGAGCACCAAAATATATTAAAAATCTGCTGGAGGACTTCAAAGGAGAAATTGACAGCAATACAATCATAACAGGGGACTTCAACACCCCGCTGACATCACTGGACAGATCATCTAGACAAAAAATTAACAAGGACACAGAGACTCTAAACGAAGCACTAGACCAAATGGATTTAATAGATATTTACAGAGAATTACACCCCAAAACTATAGAATTCACATTCTTCTCAAGTGCACATGGGACATTCTCAAAGATAGACCACATGTTAGGACACAAACGAAGTCTCTACAAGTTCAAGAAGATTGAAATCATATCAAGCATCTTCTCAGATCACAATGGCATGAAACTAGAAATCAATTGGAAAAAGAACATGCAACGACATTTGAATACATGGAGGCTAAATAGCACGTTATTAAACAGTGAATGGGTTACCGAGGAGATCAAGGAAGAAATTAAAAACTTCCTGGAAACCAACGAAAATGAACACACAACAACACAAAATCTATGGGATGCAGCGAAAGCAGTTCTGAGAGGGAAGTTCATAGCACTACAGGCCTACCTCAAGAAACAACAAAAATTTCTAATAGACTATCTAACCTCACAACTTAAAGAACTAGAAAGCAAACAAAAAGAAAACCCCAGAGCAAGTAGAAGGAAGGAAATAGTAAAGATCAGAGCAGAAATAAACGACATAGAGACCAGAGAAACAATTCAAAGGATCAATAAAACAAAGAGCTGGTTTTTTGAAAAGATAAACAAGATTGATGGACCCTTAGCTAGACTCACCAAGAAACAAAGAGAGAGAACCCAAATACACAAAATCAGAAATGAAAGAGGAGAAGTAACAACTGACACCACAGAAATACAAAGGATCATTAGCAAATACTATGAACATTTATATGGCAACAAATTCGACAATCTAAGTGAAATGGACAAATTTCTAGAAACACAGAGTCTCCCAAAACTGGACCGGGAAGAGATAGAAAACTTGAACAGACCAATAACAGCTGAGGAAATTGAAGATGTAATCAAGACTCTCCCAGCAAACAAAAGCCCAGGCCCAGATGGCTTCACGGGGGAGTTTTACCGAACATTCAAAGAAGAACTAACACCCATTCTCCTCAAACTATTTCAAAAAATTCAAGAAGAAGGAAGACTTCCAAACTCGTTTTATGAGGCCAGCATAATCCTAATTCCAAAACCAGAAAAAGACACTACAAAGAAAGAAAACTACAGGCCAATATCCCTGATGAATGTAGATGCCAAAATCCTAAACAAAATACTAGCAAATCGGATCCAGCAATACATCAAAAAAATTATTCACCATGACCAAGTGGGATTCATCCCAGGGATGCAAGGCTGGTTCAACATTCGCAAATCAATAAATGTGATACACCACATAAACAAAATGAAAGATAAAAACCACATGATCATATCAATAGATGCTGAAAAGCATTCGACAAAATCCAGCACCCATTTCTGATAAAAACGCTCAGCAATTTGGGAGTAGAGGGATCATATCTTGATATAATAAAGGCCATATATGAAAGACCTACAGCCAACATCATACTCAATGGGCAAAAACTAAACACATTTCCCTTAAGAACAGGAACAAGACAAGGATGCCCACTTTCACCACTCTTATTTAACATAGTACTGGAAGTCTTAGCCACAGCAATCAGACGTGAAGAAAAAATAAAAGGAATCCAAATTGGAAAGGAAGAAGTGAAACTGTCATTATTCGCAGACGATATGATATTATATATAGAAAACCCTAAAGACTCCATCAAAAATCTACTAGACTTAATAAATGAATTTGGCAAAGTAGCAGGATACAAAATTAACGTCAAGAAATCAATGGCATTCTTATACACCAATGACGAACTCACGGAAAGAGAAACTAAAAAAACAATACCATTTACCATCGCGGCAAAAAAATTAAGATACCTAGGAATAAACCTAACCAAAGAAGTAAAGGACCTATTTGCAGAAAACTACAGGACATTGAAAAAAGAAATAGAGGAAGATATAAAAAAGTGGAAGCACATACCTTGTTCATGGATTGGAAGAATTAACATCATTAAAATGTCCATATTACCCAAAGCAATCTATAGATTCAATGCAATCCCCATCAAAATACCAGTGACATACTTCACAGAACTAGAACAAATATTTCAAAAGTTCATATGGAACCAAAAAAGACCCCGAATAGCCACAGCAATCTTGAAAAAGAAGGACAAAGTAGGTGGGATCACAATACCGGATATCAGCTTATACTACAAAGCCACTGTAATCAAAACAGCCTGGTACTGGCACAAGAACAGGCATATAGACCAGTGGAACAGAACAGAGAATCCGGAAATTGACCCAAGACATTATGCTCAATTAATATTTGACAAAGGTGGCAAGAGCATACAATGGAGTAAAGATAGCCTCTTTAATAAATGGTGTTGGGAAAATTGGACAGCTACATGCAAAAAAATGAAACTAGACCATCAACTTACTCCACACACAAGAATAAACTCAAAATGGATAAAAGACCTAAATGTGACTCGTGAATCCATAAAAATCCTAGAAGAAAATGTAGGCAACAAAATTTCGGACATCATACGCAGTAGAATCTTCACTGATACATCACCTAAGGCAACAGAAACAAAGGGAAAAATGAACACATGGGACTACATCAAACTCAAAAGCTTCTGCACAGCAAAAGAAACAACCATCAAAACAGATAGGGAACCCACTCCATGGGAGAGCATAATTGCCAATGACACATCAGATAAGGGGTTAATTTCCAAAATATACAGAGTGCTCATACAACTCAACAAAAGGAAGACAAAGAACCCAATTAAAAAATGGGCAGAGGAACTAAATAGACACCTCTCCAAAAAGGACATACAAATGGCTAAGAGACATATGAAGAAATGCTCAACATCATTAATCATCAGAGAGATGCAAATTAAAACAACAATGAGGTATCACCTCACACCTGTCAGAATGGCCGCCATCAACAAATCATCAAACAACAAGTGTTGGCGAGGGTGTGGAGAAAAGGGGACTCTAATACACTGCTGGTGGGAATGCAGACTGGTGCAGCCACTGTGGAAAACACTATGGTGTTACCTCAAAAAATTAAAAATTGAATTGCCATTTGACCCAGTGATCCCACTTCTAGGAATATACCCTAAGAAGCCTGAAACACCAATCAGAAAAAACACATGTACCCCCATGTTCATAGCAGCACTATTCACAATAGCTAAGATCTGGAAACAGCCCAAGTGTCCATCAGTGGATGAATGGATAAAAAAGCTGTGGTACATATACACAATGGAGTACTATGCAGCTGTAAGAAAGAAAGATCTCTTATCCTTTGAGACGACATGGAGGGACCTGGAGAGTATTATCCTAAGCGAAACAAGCCAAGCAGAGAAAGACAAATATCACATGATCTCACTTATTTGTGGAATATAATGAACATAGCAGTCTGAGGAACAGGGTAGACCCAGAGACGTGGAAGTAGGGTATAAACTGACACCCCTCAGGAGAGGGGGTAGGGGGGAGGGAAGAGATAAACCACAGAACTTATGCACATGTATGCATAAGTGATGGACATGGACAACAAAGCTGGGGACAGGGTGGGGGGATGGGGAGGAGGGTGTCAATGGGGAAAAAAGGAGAAACCTCTGTAACAAAAATAAATAAATAAAAAAAATAAAAAGCAAAAAAAAAAAAAATAAAAAAAAAAATAAAAAAAATAAAAAATAAACTTTGAGGTATAGTTTACAGAAATACAATACATTCTTTGTAAGCACACAATTAATGAATTTTGATAATACATCTGTGTAACCGCCCTAGAAATTGATATAAAGCATTTCTATTACCCCAAAAAGTTTCCTAAATTCTTCTTTGCAGCCAATGCAAACCATCCCAGTTCCTGGAAAACATGGATTTGCTTGCTGTTACTAGAAATTATTTTTACTTTTTTAACATTTTTTAATGGATCTGTACAGTATAAACTTATTTGCATTTGGCTAGTTCTTAAAACACTTTTTATATTCAACCTTGCTATTGCTTATATCAGTTGCTTGTTTATTTGTATTGTTTATTCGTATTCCATTGTATGTGTTTATGAAAATATGTTTATCAATTCACTTGCTAAAATAAATATTTGGGTTGTTTTCCGTTCTTGACTCTTATGAATAAAGCTACTATGAACATTCCGATACAAGGCTTTTTAATGGACATATGTTTCACAGCTCCTTAATCAAAGTGAACTTATTGGGAGATATAATAGGTATATATTTACATTGATCAGAAACTGCCAAATAGTTATCCAAAGTGGTTCTATCATTACATTCGCACCTGCAATGTATAAGAGTTCAAGTTGCTCCATATCCTTGTTCACATGTGCTGTTGTCTTCTCATTTTAGCCATTATGTTAGGTAAGGAATTTTATGTAATTGTGATTTGAACCTGAATTTTCCTAATAACTAATGATATTAAGCATCCTTTCAACACGTACTTGCCATTGATATATCTTTTTTTGTGAAATCTCTGTTCCAGTATTTAATTTTGCCCATTTTCCCATTGTATTAATTTGTGTTTCTTTCTGTGATAGTTTATATATCTACATATTTATTGATTTATTTAGCTATCATATATAAATGTATTTGTATAAAGTTTTGAAATCATGGCAATACAAGTCTGCCAGCTTTGTTCCTTTTTTATTTTATTTTTTTCTTTATTGATTTCAGAGAGAGAGGAAGGGACAGGGAGAGAGAGATAGAAACATCAATAAGAGAGAACATCAATTGGCCACCTACTGAATGCCCCCCACTGGGGATTTGGCTCACAGCTTGGGCATGTGCCCTGACCAGGAATTGAACCAGCGACCTCTTGGTGCATGGGTCAATGCCCAACCACTGAGCCACACTGGCTGGGTGCTTTGTTCTTTTTTTTTTTTTTTTAATGTTCAAAAACTGCTTTAACTATTTTAAATTATTTGTATTTTTATATACGTTTTAGAATCAGTTTGTCAATTTCTACCCAAATATGCCTATTGGCATTTTTATTTGAATTGTATTGCATCAATAAATAACTTGGGGGGAAAGTAACAACTTAAAAATATTGAATTTCCCAATACATGAACTTGGCATATATCTCACCATTTATTTAGTTCTTTCATTTCTCTTAGCCTTATTATGTAGTTTTCAGTGTATAGGGCTAGTATCTATTTTGATAAATTTACCTCTGAATATTTCATGTTTTTGGATGTTTCATCCCTTTTAAAATTAGCTTCTATAATCATTTTATACCATATATTCAGAGGAGATATTAACAGTGTTAATCCAATTACAGAGTTATTCTAAGTATCAATTAGATCTTCTAATCTACTTCTATAGCCTCACAACTCAGTGACAGTTTAGTGTCCCTCGACCATTTCCAGTGATAAGAAATGCCCTTCTTATAAGGAGACATATAGTGTTTCTTTTTTTAAGTGCTTCTAAATATTAGGATTTTTTTACGTTAAAGTAAAATTTATAGATTTACACTGTTCACCTACTTCCTACCCCTGAAAGCCTTACAAAAATCCTAATTGATCTTTAATATAAAAGTCCCTCAAATATTTGTAGACTACTATTGAGTTTATTTGCTTGTTTTCTGACTGGTCTTTCTCCAAGCTGACTATCCCTAGTTACTTCAGTAATCATTTACATCGCATGGTCTGGGAGCCCAGCAATCCATGTGGTTGTTGTCCAAACAACTTCCAGCATCTGAATATCCCCTCTCAAGGATGATGTACAGAACTAAACACAGTGCTTACAGTGTCAATGTTATACTTTTAAATATATTGGTAGGATTTTCTCCTCAACTCTGACAATCCCGTATTTTCACAATTTGGTTAAAGATTCTTAGAATTGGATGTTCAACATTAGATGAATCTGTTCTTTACTTAAGTATTCCTGGATCACTTAGTCAATGCTCATTTTTGTTCATTTGTCTGTTTCTCAAAATTCTCATAATTTTAATTTACAGTAAATTCAAATGCCAAAACAATGCCTCTCACAGAGAAGAGCTGTTTGTTGAAATCTCTCCTTTTTGTGCCTGATTTTATGCTACCTACACAAGGCATTCATTTCTGCTCTTGGACTAGATATACACTATGTTAGGTGAACATGAACTACATCTCCAGCTGTAATGGGAGACAGGCTTAGTTAATCAAGAGAAAAGGTCAACAATTAACATAAATGAACATAAACAACTTTTTCCTGATGTAAGCCAGGTAAAATAAGAATTTTACGCAATCCAGAAGGAATGTAAATCTATGTTGTTAATTAACCCTTTATCCTTTGGCTAACTTCAAACTTCCAGTTGTTTATTTTCAAAGAAGAATGTGAGTAGATAGCAAGAAAACGCAGGATGCTCCAAGAAACAGCAAATATTTAGAAATGGGTAGAGTTACTTCAAGTTTAGGTTTAAAATGACCTTAACAATCTAATTAGAAAAAAATAAAAATCCATATGTCAAACAATTAAATTTGTACTTATGTTGAAATGGCTATTAATTTACAAAAGAATTCTTCATCATAACTTTACTTATAATAGGAAACTCTTGAATATAATTAAACTTATTGAATATAATATTAATTATCAGTGTTTCAGCTGATCAAATAGTAATCTCTGATTAATATATATTAAATTGACCACATACAGTGATGTCAGCAAGATAGTGAATAGAAAGTTCCACCCCTCAGTCCCTCATAGAAACACTGATTTAACAACCACCGATGGACAAAAATGCATTCATGGAAGCTCCAGAATCCAGATGAAATTATAGAACCCTCAAGAAGCATAGAAAGGAGAAAGGATGCATTGAAAAGTGTAATAAAAACAAACAAAAACAGTATTGGTTTACCTGCATCATTCTTTTCTTAAGCCAGCACAGTATAGTCCTGAGAAAATTCCCTCAGACCACGAGCTTCCCTGTGGGGGAAAGAGAAAATGAAATGAGCATCTGACTTCCCCAGCCTTTCAGAGACCTGCTTCTGACACACTTTACCAAGAACACTGAGAGAATCATCATGTCTAGATAACTTAGGGGTAGCCAAAATCAAAGAAAAGGAGCAGGAACCCTCAACAACCAATGTGAGAATCGAAACAACCAGCCATGACCTGGGATAGAAGGCCTACTTTCCTCCCCCAAGCAGCAGACCCATCCACCCTTGGATTCTGAGACTGGATCTGCCCAATTCTAGACCCCAAAAGCTGTCCCACCCACATACCATGCCAAATGGCCTGCCTCAAACCTCTGATCTTGAATCAGTCTGTAAACTGGAAGAGGTGGTTTGTTTTTTCAAATATGAAGACATCAATGCAAGGCCATAAAAATCAGAAAGAACTATGAAAATATGACAATACAAAAGGAGCAAAATAAAGGTCCTATAATAGACCCTAAAGAAACTGAGATCTACAAACTGCCAAAGAATTCAAATGTCGTCTTAAAGAAGTTTGGTAAGCTACAACTAAACAAAATCAGTAAAACAATACAGGACTTCAAAATATATTATAAAACTACAGTAATCAAAACAGTATGGAGTGGGCAAAAAATAGACATATAAACTATGGAACAGAATAGGGAGCCCAGCTAAGAATACACAATGGCAAAGGGTATTCCCTTCAATCAGTGGTGTTGGGAAACTGGATAGCCACATGCAAAAGAATGAAACTGGACTCTTATTTTACACAATACACAAAAATAAACTTAAAATAAAGACTTACAGACCTGAAATCATAAAATTCCTAGAAGAAAACAGGAAAAAGCTTCTTGGCATTGGCCCTGGTAATGATTTCTTTGATAGGACACAAAAAGCAGAGGCAATAGAAGTGAAAACAAGTAGGATTACATCAAACTAAAAAGGTTCTCTACAGCAAAGGAAAACCAATTAAAATGAAAAGGAAATTGACAGAATGCGAGCAAATATTTGAAAACCATATATCTGATAAAGGATAATATCTTTAATATATAAGAAACTCCTATAACTCAACAGCTAAAAGAATGTGGAGCAACTAGAACTCTCATACACTGCTGGTGGGAACTTGAAATGCTACCAGCAGTTTGGCAAACTAGCAATTTCTATGAGTTAAACATATACTTACCATATAACACAGCAATTATACTCCTATGTATTTAACAAAACAAATCATATATTTGTACGAAGACTTGTACACAAATAGGTTATTTCACAAAGCTCAAAACTGGAAACTGCTCAAATTTCCATTAACAGGTAAACAAATTATGGTGTATCCTTAATATTCAATTACGGTATATTGCCTTAGTAGTCAGTGAAATACCATCCAGCAATAAAAAACAAAGTACTGATAAAACAACATGGATCTCAAAAGCATTGTGCTGAGTGAAAGAAGCCACACACAAAAGAGTATAGAATCTATGATTCATTATACATAAACAAATTCTAAAGCAAACTAATCTCTAATGATTGAAAGTAGATAAGTATTTGCCTGGGGTTGGGGGGGTTGTGGGAGGGGGAGAAAAGGAAAGACTGCAAAGTAGCAAGGACACTCTTAGAGGTGTTTCCCTTGAACTCTTGGAGAATGGAAATATTATGTATTTGATTGTAGTGATTGTTTCCTGGGCTTATACATCTGTAAAAACTCATCAAACTGTAAACTTCCAATGGGTATACTTTATTATATATAAATTATACTTCAATAAAGGTTTTTTGATTAAAAATGAAATAAAATAGACCTAAGAACAACCAGTGATCCAATTAATGATAATCGTGAACAAAGAAATTCTGTTTCCTTACACAAACTATTGTCCAAGAGCATTTAAAACACACCTCTGTAGATACTGAAGACATGCCCAAGAATACTAAACAAACCATGACTTAGAATTTGAAGTGAACCACTTCATCCTGAAATTGGAGGTCAAATATAAGATACCAAATTTGAGCTTGAAGATATTGAAGCTCAATTTGGTGCTCACTAAGATCAGTGTTCCTGATGAATACTACAAACAAGTGCAAAGAGAAGTACTACTTGAATTAATGTCAGCTGATGGAGGTGGCAGGGTTGCTGACTGGAAAGTGTCTCTTAGTATTCAAAGTAGCACCTTACATGTAATTCTGGAAAACAATGGCTGTGAGGGCTGTGCAGCCAGTGTTCTGTATGCAGTGCTGAGAGCTATGGATGTCAGGGTTATGATTAAGGCAGACATTTACTGGATGCCACCCTAGGCTAAAGAACATGATACAAGAGAAAAAAGTAGTTCTGTTGTGGCAAGAAAGTAATAATATACTCGGACCTGGGAACTTGCTGACGGTCATATATACGTATGACATTCCAAACCTTTAGAATAGCAAAGCAAGATGTGCTAGCTTTATAAATGTAAAAACGTATTCATAGAGATGCCTCAGTAACTTGTAAAAAGTTTTACAACCAGAAAGTTGAATGTTGGGATTTCAATGGCTTGAATCAGACTTATTTTTAAGAACTTACTGTTTTTTACTGCAACAAAATGTTTCTGTATAGGACTATATAAATATATAAATAAATATGACCACTAAAAAAGTTTTTAAATTGATAAAATTACCAAATTTCTGAAACATTATTGGCTTGACAGAAGCTCACTTTTTTGAGAAATGTCTTTATCATAAATGCTCTTGCTTCCCAGAAACACTGAGAGATTCCTTCTGGTAAGAGAGAAATCACTGTAATGTTGTTCAAATTATGCAAAGTTTTATTGTATTGATCACTCCATATTACAGTCTGCAAATAGATTTCAGGATGTTCTTTTTAAAAATATAGAGAAATTGCTCTCATTAGGTAATATTGAACTAAATCCTAAAAACTAAAATAAAGGAAAATTTGGAAACATTAAATTAACGTGGTTTCTGTGTGTGTGTGTGTGTGTGTGTGTGTGTGTGTGTGTTGTATGTGTGTTTAATCTACAGAAGTAATTCATAAGAACATTAGTAAAAACTGAAGAATGTCCTGGCCAGTTGGCTCAGCGGTTACAGCATCAGCCCACAGACCAAAGAGTCGCGGGTTCAATTGCAGGGAAGGGCACACACTTCAGTTGCAATTTGATCCCCAGCCCTGGATGAGGTCATGCAGGAGGCAACCAATTGATGTGACTCTCTCACATTGATGTTTCTCTCTCTCTCTCCTTCCCTTCCTTCCTCCCTTCCCACTCTATCTGAAAATCAATGGAAAAATATCCTCAGGTGAGGATTAAGAAAAAAAAAACTGAATCATATTCAACAAAAAATGTGATATAAAACTTAAGTAAACATAAAAATAAAATTCTAATTATTATAAAATTTTGATATCTTTCTGTGATAGTAAGAAAATAGACCGTTTTTGTAACATTTAAGATATTAAAATTTTAAATGATAGTCCAAGAGCATTTTAGATCAGCCGTAAGAATATCTGTATTCTGCCTGGCTGGTGTGCCTCACTGGTTGAGCATCGACCTATGCACCAAGAGGTCGCCAGTTCAATTCCTGGTCAGGGCAAATGCCCAGGTTGTGGGCCGATTCCCCAGTGGAGGGCATGCAGAAGGCGGCCAGTCAATGGTCTCTCTCATCGATGTTTCTATCTCTCTCTTCCTCTTCCTTCTTCTCTCTCTAAAATCAATAAAAAAAAAAAAAAGAAAGAAAAGAAAAAAAATAAAAGAATATCTGTATTCTGCTCAGCCAGTGTGGCTCAGTGTTGAGCGTCGGCCCGTGTACCTGGAGGTCATTGGTTCGATTCCCAGTCAGGGCACATGCCCAGGTTGTGGGCCCAATCCCCAGTGGGGGGCATGCAGGAGGTGGCCAATCAATGTTCTCGGTAATCGATGTTTTTATCTCTCTCTCCCTCTCCCTTCCTCTCTCTCTGAAATCAATAAAAAGAAAAAAAATTTTTTTAAAGAATATCTGTATTTCAGCTCAAACATTCTGCCCATGTGTTTATAAGTTATAATTAGTTATTTATACCTTTGATGAGCTTGTTATTTCATAAGTAGAAGGAATTCACTAGGCTTTGGTAGGTAGATATGCTACTAATTATTAAAGGTAGGAAGAAATAATTATTGGGAAGAATGGGTCATTGAAGTCAGTATTGGCTGGCAGGCAGAGTACTCATAGCCTTGAGTAAGCATTAACACTCTTAATGGAGTAAATAAAAAATACAGAAGTTCATGCAACCTTAGTCTAGAGCTAAACAATAAGGATCATGTTTAACATCTTCTGTGTTACCAGAGCTTGATATAGTACCCCTTGACCTTTTAAGTTTCTCAGTTAACCTTAAAAGACATGACCAGGCAGTTTCTCTAGAGGTATGAACATGTAAGGGACTTTAAAATATATAAATGTCGGGACTTCCGGTCAAGATGGCGGCCTAGGTGGACGCGTAATTGCATCCTCCCACAACCACATCAAAGTTACAACTAAATCACAGAATAACTATCACTTAAAGACCACATGAAATCAAGCTGAATGGAAGCCCTGCAACTACGAAATTAAAGAAGCAGCAGAATGGAGATGGCATACTGCCCTCCAGGACCCTCCTTGTCGCCTGAAAGGAAACGAGATCCTGCAGCCAGGGGTGCCTGCGGAAGCTGAGTGACCCCCCCACCACGGAGGAACCCAGGCGGAGCAGCGAGGGAGCTGAGCGACCCCCACACCAATGGAGGAACCCAGGCAGAGCGAGGGAGCCGGGCGACCCCCCCCACCACGGAGGAAGCCGGCAACACACAGGAGAACTGAGCAAACTGAACAACGAAATTGACCCAGAGACATGGAGGTGGAGTACGGGACAGGAGGGGGGGAAGGTGGGGGAAAGAGATAAATCACAGAGCCTATGTGCATGGGTGCATAACCAGTGGACATAGACAACAGGGATGGGGACGAGGAGAAAGGGAGGGGGAGGAGGGTGTCAATGAGGGAAAAAAAGGAAAAACATCTGTAACAAAAACAAATTAATAATAAAATAAATTATAAAAAAAATAAATAAAGCTTTGGGCGGAACTCAGTCATAAAAAAAATAATAATAAATAAATAAATAAATAAAATATATTAATGTCTATTATTAATTTTTAATTTGTTGCTATTTTGTACTGTCTATAATGTAAATCCACTTAGTTTCTTCAAATTTTAGGTGTACAGTCTTGAATCAATGATATATCAAGAAGATTAGGTGGAGAATGCTTATAATAACCACATGCACAGGATTTGAGTGGTATCCAGCAGTGCAATGCAGGAGGGAAAAGAAACACATACAGAGGTATCACCTCACACCTGCCAGAATGGCTGCCATCAACAAATCATCAAACTACAAGAGCTAGTGAGGGTGTGGAGAAAAGAAGACTCTAGTACACTGCTAGTGGGAATGCAGACTGAAGCAGTTACTATGGAAAACAATATAGTGTTTCCTCAAAAAACTAAAAATGGAAATTCCATTTGACCCAGTGATCCCACTTCTAGGAATATATCCTAAGAAGCCTGAAACACTAATCAGGAAGAATATATACACCCCTATGTTCATAGCAGAGCTATTTATAGTAGCTAAGATCTGAAAACAGCCCAATTGCCCATAAGTAGATGAGTGGATAGAAAAAGGTGGTACATTTACACAATGAAATACTATGCAACTGTAAGAAAGAAAGATCTCTTATCCTTTGAAATGACATGGAGAGACCTGGAGAGTATTATGCTAAGCGAAACAAGACAGTCAGAGAAAGACAAGTATCACATTATCTCACTAATTTGTGGAATATAATGAACAAAATAAGCTGATGAACAAAATAGATTCAGAGACATGGAAGTGGGGAACAGATTGACAAACTTTAGTGTGAAGGGGGCATGGGGGGCAGGAAGAAATAAACCAAAGAACGTACATGTATATATGCACAACCAATGGACACAGATAACGGTGCAGTGAAGTGGGGGGCAGGAACAGGTGGGAAGGTGTCAATGGGGGAAAAAGGAGGGACATCTGTAATACTTTCAACAATAAAGAAAAAAAAAATAGGGAAAATATAAGGGGGCACATTTAGTCCAGATGCCAAAAACACCAGAGAAGCCACAGGCTCATAGCCTCAAATTAAGATGTGGAAGAGGCCAGACCACAAGGAAGTAGCAGGCTCGCAGATGGGGGACATACAGGCCAAGGAATGGTCAAACACATGGTTCTAGGGGTATGTCCAGCTTGAACAAGAAAGCTCACTCAGCTACTCAGACACAATGTCACATGCTATGTGTGATCTCGGACAGCAAAGTAGCCCATCTGAGCCCCTGGGTCCCTGTTGGCTAATGGTTGTCACCAGGTCAGCCAGTGGGGCAGCATTTAAAACACTCACTGATGTTGGTCTCGTCCATGGGTTTTCCAGTTACGGAGTCCCTTCCTTCATTTGAGCAAGAGCTGATGCACCAGCTCCCACTGTCTTAAGATAGGCTCTCTCAGAAGAACAGTCAGGATATTGAAAGAATTAACACCACAGGTTGAAAGGAACACAACTCATTCTAGTAGATGCCAGTGTGGACAGAAAATGACCTGAGACAGATCAGTGGTTCCCACCGCCCCTACCAAAAAATTACCACATATGCAAGTTATAGGCAAAACACAAAATGGACATCAAAAATTCAGTGAAGAATTTGGAATGAATACTGGTAAGGGGCAGAATTCATATTTGAAATCTGAAGTCTACCTCTGGAGTCCATGATTTTTATTATACTACACTTCCTTCTCAGAATAAGAGGTGATAGTGGTTTTTGCAGAATAGGCAATGGAAAGGAGGCAGAGAGAATGGGATATTGAGGAGCTGAAAAATTTGGCATTGCCAGGGCAATGTGTGTGTGTGTGTGTGTGTGTGTGCGTGCACGCGTGTGTGTAGAACATATACATAATGTAACTCGAATTATACACTTAAAAAGTCACTTTTTAAATATACCAGTAGAAAAAAGGCACAGAATAGAGTCCAGAAATAGCTTAGCATATTTATGGACAATGAATTTCAACAAAAACTCCAGGGCAATTCAATAGGGGAAGTCTACTTACCAAATTTTGCTAACAACTTAATAAATTTATGGAAACAACAATAATAAATCCTACCTCACCCCACACATGCACACAAAATAATACCAAAGTAGCCTACAGACACAAATATAAAAGAAAAGATATAAATCTTTTAGATTAAAACATAGATTGGCCCAGCCGGTATGGCTTACTGCTTGAGTATCGACCCATACACCAAGAGGTCGCCAGTTCCATTCCCCATCAGGGCACATGCCCAGGTTATGGGCCAAATCCCCAGTAGGAGGCATGCAGGAGGCAGCCAATCAATGTTCTCTATCACTGATGTTTCTATCTCTCTCCTTCTCCCTTCTCTTTCTAAAATCAATAAAGAAAAAATATTTTTAAAAAATAGATTGGTAAAGATTTCTCAGAGAGAACATGAAAAAAAGTGTTAAAATGCCCTTCATTAAAATTAAAAACGTTTCCTTATCAATGGTCACCATTAAAAAAAATAAATAGCTCTGGCCAATTTGGCTCAGTGGTTAGAGTGTCAGCCTATGGACCAAAGAGTCAAGGGTTCAATTCTGGTCAAGGGCATGTACCTCAGCTACGATTTGATCCCCAGCCCTGGTTGGGGTTATGTAGGAGGCAACCAACCGATGTGTCTCTCTCGCATCAATGTCTCTCTCTCTCTCTCTCTCTCTCTCTCTCTCTCTCTCTCTCTCCCCCCTCCCAATCTCTCTCTCTCCTCCTCTTTCCCTCCCTCCTTCCCACTCTATCTGAAAATCAATGGAAAATTATCCTCAGGTGAGGATTAAAAAAAAAAAAAACAATAAATAAATAAACAAGATATTAACTGAGAAAAAAATGTATGTGGAGAATAGAGTTAAGGGTGGGTGAGTCTGAAAAAGTACATATATTTAGAACATGTAAAATGGACTCCTAAAAATAATTATCAAAAAGACAACAATAAAAAATGAACAAAAGCATTGAGAAGACTTCACAAAAGAAGACATATGACGCTTAAGATCATTAGTCATCATCATTACAATTAAAATCACAACATAATATCACTTCATATACACTAGAATCACTAAATTTCCTTTTTATTTTTAAAGCTGACAACATGAAGTCTTAGCAATGATATGGAGTGATTTATATCTCATTCATTGGAGGTGGAAATTAAGATGATGCAACTGCTTTGAAAAGCTGTTCAGTAGTTTATTATGTGAGTAAGCATGCATTTATTGTCTGACTCACAATTCCACTTTTAAATATTGGCCCAAGAAATTTTGAGATCTATGTCCATAAAAAGACTCATACATGAATGTTCATAGAAGATTTATTCATAATAGCCCCAAACTGGAAACAACCGAAATGTCTATCAATAGAATAATCAATAAACAAATTGGTATGGAATACTATTCAGCAATAAACACATATATAGATATAGATACATGCAACAACCTGAATGAATGAGGGGAAAAAACATCTTGCTGAGTAAAGAAAACCAGACAAAAATTGCATGTGTCATGATCCTATTTGCATTTATTCCAGACCAGGAAACCCAATTTATGGTTGTAAATATCATGGCTCTGATTGCGTGGGTAGC
Source organism: Tadarida brasiliensis (assembly GCA_030848825.1). NCBI lineage: Eukaryota > Metazoa > Chordata > Mammalia > Chiroptera > Molossidae > Tadarida > Tadarida brasiliensis. The sequence continues at coordinate 72,293,397 of CM061260.1, forward strand.
AGTGTGGATTGATTAGAAGGGAGCATGAGGGAACTTTGTGGGGTGTTAGAAATGTTTGATATCAATTGAGATCATGATTACATGAGAAACACATCAACTAAATCTCACAGAAATATACACGTAAGATCTGTGCATTTCCCCATAGAAACGAACCACCAACAAGGAGACTGGCTTGGGGCTTCACTTCACAGCCACTGCCTGCCTGTCTGGTTCAAGTGTTGGAACACTGTGCAGTCCTGATGGCCAGTCTCGTCAGTTAAGAAAATGACTATTTCCTCCTAAACAAGACCATGTGTGATCTAATTTCATCTAATAAGTCTTTTTTTTTTTTTTAGTAGACTAGCATACTAGTTAAATGACACAAGTTGCTATAACAAACTTTAGATTCTCAGAGACTTAATAAAAGTTTATTTCTTGCTTTAAAAAAGTCATCGTTTCCACCAGGACAAAAAGAGGACTAGTGCTCTCTTTATGAGTCAAAGATTTTGCCAAAATCAATCAGTTCTTCTCTCTTTTCCTTCTCCACCTACAACTGTAGTCTTTCTGAAAACTTAATTAAGTGAGAAATCCAGGCAGTGGTTAGTAAACCAAATAATAAGAGGTTATCTGAATATTATTGCTTTTCCTGATATGTCTCTTCTCGATGTGAGTCATGCATACTGGAAAAGCCAACGTTGATATAAATTGACTGAGAAGACTGTGTTTTCTAATAACTAACTGGGGTATTGGAATGAAATAGTTAGATGACTAAGATATTAAAGCTTTTGGTTAAATTTCAATAGGAACATAATCATAACTAGATAACAAATATACTTCCTTTTTTCTATAGTGGAATCCAGTTCTAATGTACCTTCTGGCCAAAGGAAATATAAAAGGCTGTTCCTTTTTCTATTCTCTAGCTTTTTCAGTTTTCAAAAAGCTCTTTTCTCTACTGTTGCTAAGAGGAAAAAGAAACTGTTGCCAAGTAACAAGAAAAGAGTGTCCAGCACATACCCATGTCTCCTTAGCTGCATATCAAATGCAAAACTCTCAGCTGCTCTCAAGGACATGGTATGAGTGAGATATCACTCATAAGACTGAATTTAGGCTCGTCAGACCCCATGAAGTTCAGTGCTTCTCCAATAGTGATATTCAGCTGTATATATAATTTTTATATCACACTTTGTGGAACAAGTACATTACTAATGCAATTGCACTTTTCATTTACCTGAAGCTCTTTGCTTTATCGTGAGCAAGTAATTTGAAGGAAGGTTATTTTGTTTGTTTCATTTCTTCTTCCTGGCCAAGGACAGATGTCATATCTGACCTGCTTAACAAGACTTCCTCTTTGTTCAGAAGCAATAGGTAGGTAAATAGATCTATTATGATTCACCTTGATGCAATACCAGGGAGTCACTTTGTGATTTAAGAAAGTTAAAGATAGATGTTCAAGAAATTGACTCATCTAAAAGGCACCGCAATCCAAAATATATTAAATGCACAGTCACTCTGAGTAACTCCCAATGACTGCCTACTTGCCATGTTCCCTGCTAAGAAAATTTACAACAATCCTCTATTTTTGCTCTATTTGTACAATGTGTCCACATCATGGACAAAGTTAATTGGACTGATGGTACACTAAGAAGAATCAATGTGCTATATGAATTAAGAAAGTTAAATATCTTCTCTTGAAAATGTATTTTAGGAGAAACATAGTCAGATGAGGGTTTGCACTGGGGTCATATAACATTGAGGTCATGTTAAGTTATACTGAGGCAGGACAAACTCACGTAGATAGAGAGGAGAAAAAGATAGACTGTACCACAGCTGAGACTGAAAGAGGAAAAGCTAAACCGCCTATGAGAGAAGGAAACTTTGACTTTGATAAGACTAGATTTTATTAAAATCAGTTGGTTTTATTTTTTTAATTATTCCTTTCAAATTGTGCCCTATTGAATCCCTTTCCCTTGCCTTTGAAAGAGTCTATAACTTCTTGGTCATTGACAGTTATTAAAATTTAATTCACTCTCCAGTCCCATACCTGATTCAAAGCACTTACTCCCCACCCTGCCATACTTCCATGTGCCCCTTATAGCCACTTGGTGTTTTAGTGGCTTGGGGGTGGAGAGGAACGACAAGAAAATGAGGAACTGTGCCCACACTTTCACTTGGTAAAGTTATCTCAGGTGATAAATGTCCCTGGACATTTTGGTTAAGTCTGAGTCTGTGTGATGTTGGATGCCCCTGAGGAGATGGTAAGGGTATTTTCTTAAAATGGGCTTTCCCTTGATCCCAGACCCCTCCACTATTGATTATTCCTTCAAACAGGAAGCTCTTCCCTTCTGTGATCCTGCTCAAAGTCTAGTTTCTGATTCTGTTTTTAATGTTAGGAATATCATTGTTTGGCAGCTGTCTGAGCAGCTCTATGTCTCCTGCCAATTCATTAATTCACTCTCTCCCTCAAACAAATATCCAGTAACTTCTGAGACCCTCTGTCATCAACTAAGTGTCAAAAGATCAAGGATGGACTAGAGGTTGCCTCCATCTTTTTCCAAATAAGCTTCATCATGCTTCTTCCAAAGACCTAATACTGTGAAATATGCCAGAGGGTCCTCAGCCTGCCAAAATCTGTAGACAACAAATGGACAACACCCCAAACTCAGAGGATGCAAGTCAAGGTCTGCCAAGAACTTCCTCATTATTTCTTCACTCACGATTACACAACAATGGGCCTTCAAGTTCTGCAATGTGGCCAACATCCACCCAGGCAATGAGATGCCCAGTTCTATTTCTTAGAGGTATCCTCAATCTCCCCTAGTGATTCTCTTCAACTGTCCTCAGACTTGGCTTTGGTAGTGGTAAGGAGCCCTTATTTTCTCTCTGCCATGGTTGGGAAGGGGAGGAAAGGTGTGGGCGGTTAGTGGGGGTGCTAAGTAGCCTGTTAACCATTTTTAGTAGACTCTACTCAAATATACTGCCAAGACCCTCTGACTCTTTCATTTATCCTGAAGCCTCTCTTTTTATTCACTAGAGAGAGAGAGGTGGAATGATCACCGGAAAGCTCCATGGAGAAAAATCTGACCACCATTATGGGTTGTTCATTGGAATTCTCTTTAGAATATAAAGCACTAACGAGTCTGTTGTGAGCCCAATTTACAGTTAGCCTTCTAAAAAACACTAGAACAGAAATACAGTTCAGCCAAATTCCTTGTCACTTTGTAACAAGATTGGGCTTTCTTCCAGTTTCCAATAACATGTCCCTTATTTCCATCTGAGATCTCATCAGAATGACCTTGACCCCTCATATTTCTATCAACATCACATTCAGTATTACTTAGGCATTGTCTGGAAGACTGAGGGTTTCTTTACAGCTATCCTCTTTTCTTTCTGAGTTCCCTCCAGAATCACCCTTAATGGTTGGTTCATGGCAATGTAAGCATTTTGTAGCATGACTCTCAAAACTCTTCCAGCCTCTGCCCATCACCCAGTTCCAAAGTCTCTTCCATGGTATTTATTACAATAACATGCCCACTTTCTGTTCATTCTAGATGCTATAACAAAAATACCACAAGCCAGGTGGCTTAAACAACAATTGTTTGTTTGTTTTTTTTCTCTCACAGTTCTGAAGGCTGGAAAGTCCAAGATCAAGGCTCTGACAGATTCAGTGTCTGGTAAGAACACCTTCCTTGGTTCATAGATAGCCATTTTTCTCACTGTGACCTCACATGGTGGAAGGGGTAAGGAAAATCTCTCAGGTTGCTTCTACAAGGGCACTGATCTCATTCACGAGGGCTCTATCTTCATGAACTAATCACTTCCCAAAACCTTCCCTCCAAAACCAGCTCAATGGGGATTAGGTTTCAACATTGAATTTTGATGGGAGACAAACATTCAGCCTATACCAGTAATCTTAAGCAAGTTAAACTTTCCAAATTTCAGTTTTCTTATTTATTGGTGATAAATTTACACCCATCTCATGGAATAGCTTTAAATATTATAAAATATATTTAAAACATGTCATTCTGTAATGCAATGGCTTATGTTACACATGACATAACATATAAAATATATAACATATAATTCTATAGCATATAATAAAGTACCTTTTATATGGAAAATACCTTTTTTTTTTTATCCTCACTCAAGGACATTTTTCCATTTTTTGTTCAGATAGAGCGGGAGGGAGGGAGAGGAAGAGAGAGAGAGAGAGAGAGAGAGAAACATCGACGTGAAAGGGACACATCGAGTGGCTGCCACCCGCACAACCCAACCAGGGGCCGGGGACAAACTGCAACCGAAGAACGTGCCCTTAGCGGGAACCGAACCCGGGCCTCTCTGGACTGCAGGCTGACGCTCTAACCGCAGGCTGACGCTTTATATTTTCCATATAAAAATACCTTTTATATGGAATATACTCAATGGCTCATTGGGAAATTAGTCATTTTAATGATGAATAACATTAATTCTTTAACCATTACTATTGTTATTAATATTTATCACTTTAGATTTGAAATTCTTAGAAATTCTTGGTTATACTTGCAAACAAACTTAGAGAACCTTTGTCCTATCTCTTTATTATATAGCATGACTACAGAAGAGGCTTTACTCAGTCATGACACTATCAATATTAGCAGCACAGAAAGAGGCCAATTATTTTATCAGCCAATCCTTTTGTTTGTGCATTACAGTTAAAAAAAAAATGTTCTCAGCCATACCTCTAGCACCATCTTGGGTGCACCTGATTGAGTCAGATAGGGACATTCACTTAAGATGGCCCAACTGCACTCTCTCTATCTAGTCGTATTTGGAGTGACTGGATAAGCCTCAGTTGATCTTTTCTACATTTTCTGTGGTTTTGTGCCCTTATCCTATCCAATCTTCTTCCCAGACTTTCCCAGGCTAGTCCCCTCCCCTTTCATGGTTATTATTTTGGCTTCTCCTGTGCATGCCTCATAGTTCTGCTTTATCATTGGGCTTCTACTGAGCATGTGCTTTATCCCCTGCAACCTTGCCTTCTACTGCACATGCATTCAGTGAAAGGACTTTCCCTTCATTTTCTCCCTCCTCCCGTTAATCCACAAAATGGTGCTGGTTGCTCCCTGGGATGACTGAAAATTTCTTTCCTGCCTACTATGGTGCCTGGAGTGACTGTGACACTGTCCTTTCCTAGTTAATCCAGCTTAATCAGATGTCTGGCTTCCTTCTCTTTCGCTGATGTCTAACTAATTGCCTACTGTAACAGGTCTGTTCTATCCAGTTCACTTGCAATTCTTTGGCTTTGGGCCTTTGAACAGACCATTTTCTTGCCTTTATGATGACTCACAACCTGTTTATTTCTACTGAAAATATGCAGTAAACACTGAAGTCTCTATAGTGAAGTAGTTCTAATATGAATTTCTAGTTCTTCCAGATTAAAGATGTGCCATAGTTCTATTTTTTATCATCTTATATCTATGTCCAGCACATTCTTACCCCAGGCTCTCTGCCTTAGATGAGCTTGTATTTGCTTCATGGCTCTTACTCAATTTTCCGACCATTCCATAAGTTCACTTTCAGTACGGACCTTATGAATTGATTTATCCAGACATTTGTTTACTGCAAGAAAACTGTAAATTAGCCACTGTTATTTACTTAGTAACTGTGGATGACCTTTTTGTCAACTTCTAGATGCTCCGTTTTATGTCTGGGTTATGTACACTGTGATAATGAGGGGATTGCAATGCTGGAGTTAAAACCCTTTTCAACAAGATGGTCATTTTCTGATCAAGGTCTCGATGGCATATGGCTTTCCCTGTTGGCAGAAACATTTCCGAAGCTCTGCTTTGCTTGTGCTGCCCGTAGCAGCATGGGCGTTGGAGGTGGGGGGGGGGGTGTTAAGTTTGTGTTTAATTACTTCACAACCTATATCATGTGGTCTGTTTAAGCACTGGCAGAGAAAGAAATTCTTCAAGTTTATGCATTATAGATTTTCTTTTATCCTTATCTTGGGTCACAGTGTCAGACACATAGTAAAAACTCAATAAATCTTTGTGTATTTCAATTGAATCATTTAGTTACAAAGCACAAGTACCCTGTGTACCTTTTCGTTCTCTTTATTCCTGCATATAAAAAAAATTGACTGGGAATAATAATAATATTCCAAGATTTGACAACGTTTCTGGTGTGTGACTCAAAAACCTCTGTAACAAATAGGGTGCCTTAAGTGAGACGGTATTCAATTCAGTAGTGGAAGCATATGAATATCCAAGATTGAAGTATTGCGAAGTGGCTAAAATAGCAAATGCTAGAAAAATCTGAGTGAGTAAGGTTGTAGTGACAATCAGGAAAGGGAATTGTGATGGCTTCTGATATTTACTTTGTTGAAAGGCCTTGTTTATCACCCAATGAAACTTTTAGATTAAGGTATTCGAACCTGAAAAAATATTACTGCACTGAAACCTAGTTTCATGAGCATAATACACAATACACAGTGATAGTATTTGTAGATTTATACTGTTTCTCTCCAATATTACTTTTTCTGAGATTTCACCTTTCCCTTAATTGAACATTTCCTCCTTTGTACCAGCAGTTCTTTTAAATCCATTATTATTAGTTAATCATCGTGTATTGTAATTATGTTTAACATGCTTTTCAGTTGTTTGAAACTATGAGCTTTTTGAAGGCAGGAGCTGTAATTAAATTTATTCTTAAAAATTAGCGTAGTGTGTTCTCAATACATATTTGTAAAGAAAAATTGATTTCTTTCTTTAGTAGAAGCAAAAATGTTGCTAATATGATTCAAAAATATGAATTATCTCCTTGTAAGTAGGTGCACACAATATTGTGCCCGTGTAATAACAAATATACTCAGAACATGTCTTTTCCACCTCCATTTGTCCCCGCCAGGCCCTCTTCAACCTCCACCCACCCACCCCTCCCACTGCAACGTCTTTTTTATTTTTTATTTTTCAACATGGCTTTCACATTTACAGTTCCTGAGCAAAGAAATATTAGGGGATCCGGAAAGTAATGTCGTGTTTTTACACTAAATTCAAACAGATAAATTTTTAACAAGTTTTTCTTTTTAATCAATGATGTAATCACCCTCGTTATCAACAACCTTTTGCCATCTAGTGTGTAAATTTTCAATGCCGGATCAATAAAAATCAATTGGTTTTTGAGTAAAATATCTGGAGATGGCATTTTGGACATCATCCAAACTGTCAAATTTTTTGCCACTCAGAAAATGTTGTAGCGATCGGAATAAATGGAAATCCGATAGCGCAATATCGGGCGAGTATGGTGGGTGAGGCAATACCTCCCACCCCAATTCATTAATTGTTTCCAGGGTGCGTCTTGCGCAGTGCGGTCTTGCATTATTGTGTTGCAGAATAAAGCCTTTTCTGGTGACAGTCACTGGGCACTTTTCAATTACAGATTGATTTACTCGATCCAATTGTTCACAGTAAAGGTCTGCATTCACAGTTTGTCCAGGTTTCAGCACTTCAATAGGAACGACCCCGCGAATATTCCACCAAACACACAAAAGTGCCTTTTTGGGGTGTAAACCTGGCTTAGCTGTATTTCATGGCGATTCCTTCAGAGAGAGCCACTGCCTTTTGCATTTTGGATTATCATAGAGGACCCATTTTTCATCTCCAGTGATCAAGCGATCAAGAAACACTTCTGTATTGTGCCGCTGAAGCAATAAGTTGCATGTGGTGGACCGGTTAGCTTTGTTTTCTTCGGACAGATTATGCGGGACCCAAACACCTGCTCTGCTTACTTTACCAATCTGCTGCAAATGTTCTTGGACGGTCGACCAAGGTTGGTTAAGAGTGTTTGACAGTTCCTCGATTGTCTGACATGGATTTGCTTCCACTTCTGCCCTTAACATGTCATTGTCTAAAGTTGTTGGTCTTCCTGATCGATACGAGTCGGAAAGATCAAAATTACCGGATTTGAACTTAGAAAACCACCTTTGGCATTTACGAACGTCTAATGCACTTGGATAAACATCGCAAATGTTTTTGGCAGCAACTGTTGCATTACTACCCTTGTGAAACTCAAAAAGCATACAATGCCGGATATGTATCTCTTCTGGTATTTGGCTGGCCATTTCACTATAAATTGCAAAAAAAAAAAAAAAAAAAATTAAGATTTAATTATTTACAAGTAAACAAGTCACTCTAACCTTAAAATGTCTTTGACATGATTTTGAAGTACACAATGAGCTGATAAATGACAAACGCATATCGAAATGTGCAGAAACGACATTACTTTTCGGTCCCCCTAATATCAATTCTGTGTATCATTACAAGTGTATCTCCTGAAATAGCTACAAAATATTTTCCTTGATATATGCTGGGTGCTTATCTGTAGTACATGTGTGTACCTGAGTGTGTTCAGAGTGACACAGTTTAGCTTTTAAGCAATGATAATCTCAGTATCATAGATTTCATTTCATGTGTTTCACTTGTTATTATAACTTTATCTTCCTCATTTTTCTCCTTTGAAAGAATATTCTGATAAATTGAACACTGATAAGAATAGTATAGATTACTCTAAAAGGTATGTAAAGTTTTATAACAACATGGAAAGGTAAACAACAAACCTGGCAAATTATCTACAAAAAGAAAACTATTAAAGAAAAATTGTTGATCATCATGATATTAAAAAAAAAAAAAAAAGAGCATTCTAACTGTGTAGCCTTGGGCAAATCTCCTCAACTCATCTCTTCTCACCTCTCTGGGTCTCAGTTTACTAATGCATAAAATGGAGCTAATAAGGGTGTTTATTTACAAGCATGTTGTTGGAAGTATATTGGGTAGTTCATGTAAAGATTTAAATGGTGCCTGGCATACAGTAAGTATTCTATAAATTGTAAACTGCATGGTTACATAGTAGGCTGCTAACATAGTTCTCATTTACAATAATAAATAGTGGAAGGAAGATTTGTGTAAAAATTGTATCCCCTATTCTAAATTCATTAAAAATGATGTATTTCTGTATTATAAATTAAGTGATATAAAGTGCCAAATAATTTTTTTAAGTTAAAAAGTGTGATTTTAAACTTCTATGACAGTGATTCAGAAACATTCAAATACTCTGCAACATAATTAGCAATAAAATACACACACATACACAACACACACAAAGTTCAAAGAAAAAAGTTTTACCCCTGGAATTCCAACAATTACAACACAGTACAAGTACAGTAGTTTTGTGAGTTTAAGTACATGAAATGAAACTTGTAATAATAAATTATATTGCAGTTGCTATAAAATGTACAAATTATTATTTTTAAAATAGACCTTACTTTAGTATAGACATATTAACATTGCAGATAGTCGACATGCTGATGCAACATTGGCTTTAGAATATTCTGATTGAATCTCCCATATTCTTTATTTATATAATTACACTACAGTCACATAGCAACTTCTTATACACTTGCATGTTAGTCAAAGGGGAGGTAATTTTTCTTTTTTGCTTCAGGGGCTTAAAAACAACAATCACTCAGTACAATTTGAATGAAATAGATTGGGCTTACAGCTGTAAGGATGGAAATGTAAAATACTGTAAAAACCATGTTGCACTGTAGTCTACATTCCTTTTACTTCTTTAAATAAATGACTTTTATGGTCACTATTATTGCTTTTACCACTTTATATCCCATTTTTCTTAGAATAACTTATAGTTCTTTTGTCATCAAAGGTTATGGGTAAAAGTGGAATTCTTTATATTTGCTATGTTGAATCTATGTGCTCTTTCAGTTTGCTTATCTATTGTTAAGATTGTATGCTGTGGGGGATGTTCATGGGCCCAAGAAATGCCCCTTAAGCCAAGAATTTGATAGACCTGAATCAGAAGGAGGCTTTCAGAAACCACTGGCCTCTGCTACACACCTGTGTATGTCAATGGCACATGAAATCAATGGATGATGAAAAATACTCCATTTCCTTTGCTGATAATAACCATGCTCCTTCTTGGTGCACAGGTTGTTCTGGTGATAACAATAGGCAAAAAGGTAGGAAGGAATAGCACAGAGAAGTTCACCTGGATAAAATTTATGAAACTCTACTTCTTTGACCTGGACTGAAACACATCAGCTGTCAGCATGGAATCAGTGGGGATCCTGAAGTTATTGAAGTCTCCAGGCTTCTTTAAGACACAATGCTCTCCCATTTCACTGTATTATTCTTATCATTATGATTAGCTAGTTATTGATATTAATAATAAGAACAAAGCAAAGAGGAGGCCTGACATCATAAGCATGGTCTTCTGGGCAGCTTCACCCCCGAAGAGGTCACAGCATTGTCCCTCCAAGGGTTTTAAGGCTCCTCCCTTACCCCTTCTGGATTTGGGAGGAGGGGAATAGGTGCATGTGCAGGGAAGTCAAGTCGGGGTGATGTAGGGAAGGTGCGTGCCTGTCACTCCAACCTGGGAATAAGATGATTGGCTAGAGGGGGTGGAGCCACTGCAAATGTGCAAAGTCTGGGAGGATTAATTGGTTAAGCCCCTAGTTATAATCCTGAGACAAAGTTCTCTCTCTTTTGCTTTGCTCCTGCTCCCTTGAACTCTCTTGCTCCATGACCTGCACTTGTCCATGCACTTCCATAGCCATGTGGCCTTAATCAGCCATATGGGCCATGGCCATTATGGACCCACATGCAATGGGCTGCAGCTGGGAACACAAGCTAACCAAGCCAGATACTAGACTGGGCTGTGCTTTAACGTGGAGTGGAAACTCTGGGCAGTGGCCTTAATTCTAGCTCTGTTGAAGACAAGATTGGACTTTTTCCATGGCAAGACCGAGGGAGATGGGACCTTGGAAGGGAACCCCCTTAAAATTACATTATCAATACAACTTTCCATGATACCTCATCCTTCCATGGTGGCTTCAGGAAATTGCTTTCCCCAGGGCACCCCAAGAACTCCAGTTCCACTTTTAACAAGTGGGGATGCATAGGGCACCCCACCAATAACGTTACCTGCTAATACAGGAGAGTCCACTGTTACAGAGGAATATTTGGTATCGGTGCTATATTTCCTGGTAAATTCTTCATTTCCGACTCGTCTCAGGACAATTTATTGGGTATATTCCACCTCTACATTCTTAATTTACCATGGTCTAGGATCAAAATAGCTTCAGAAGACTAGCTTGCTTCATGTTCACAGGGAAAGAACTCATTTTCACAGAGTGGTTAGACAGTTTTCTTGCATTGCATCATCATCTCTCACGACAGTGATTTTAAGAGTTTCCACTTGAAATTATGTTATGATTTAGTATTAGCATGTGTGTGTATGTGTGTGCAGTTTCCTTCAGTTTACCTATCATTAAACTTTCCATTACAAAAAGCTTAGCCGATATTTGAATCAGTTTAATAGCAATTCTCTTTTTAGTGCTTTAATTTTCAGATTTCCCTCAGACCATTCTTGAAGAAGCCAGTTAAATGCTGGCTTAAAGCAGGGTCAGACATTCACTCACAAAATTACACTGAGCCTTGCTCTCATTTAAATTGGTTTCTGTGTGATATTTGTAATGGAATTAGAATGGGCAAGTAGCAAAATCTGCCAGTGAATAAGCTAATTATATGTCCACTACACAAAGCTGTTCCTTTCTGAGTTAGGGTTTTCTCATGGAGATGACTGGAATTGCCCTGTCTCCCTCTCAGAGTTGTTGTGGGAGTCAAGTAAATAAAATGGGGGTACTATAACATCTAACATATTATCATGAATGAATCTTGCTTTCCAGATATTTGGCAATACCAGCTCTGTTCAGTGTATATTTTGTTAAATCCTAGACATTTGTTAGAATCTAATCCATTTTATTATAACATTCGTGACATCTTAACTCCTTTATGTATTTAAAATTTTAAAGCTATTTTAAAATCCAAATGTATTTTTTAAAAGTCTACCCACTCTGAGAAAGATATAAAGACATAATCTGAAATAGTCAAAATGATCTTGAATCATTTCTGATTGGAAACTATCCTAAATATCAGTTATTGATGGGTCACTGTCCCCTGGAAGGCACACCACTATGGTCATCTCAGATTATGTTCTTCATTCAGAAATGTACTGCAATGTTATCAGCTACCTTCATGGGGTAACAGAAAGTACATTGGTCAAATTTATAAATTCCATAAACGTAATAGGAACAAAAATCAAAGTTTAAAAAGTCCTTTACATCCTGGGGAAAAAATGGGATTCACTTGCAAATATACATATAACAAAGATACATGTAAGTTTCTAGATGTAGTTCAAGCAATCAAAAATCAGATAAATAAGATTATGCAACATCTGCCCATATATACTTTAAAAGATAATTTTATTCTTATTAACTTTAAGCTCCAACAATTAGACTACATTGATACATATTCAGCATACAGGACAGGAATGAAAAATACTACTCTACTAATTGTAAATATGTGTGTTTTAAGTGGCCTGGTTGAAATCTCTATAATGAATGAATAAACAATGATATGTTCATATAGTTGTGTACTATACAGTTTAATAAAAAATAAGAGCTATTTCTATAATTATGTTATCTATTCAAGATATATTATTAAATTTTAAAAAATAAAGGTTGAGGAAAGTATGAATGGCATACTGGTATACTGTCAATTATTTGACAAACAGTATATACATGTGTGTGTGTGTATGTATATGCTTATATTAAAAATGCAAGAATAAGCCATAAAATTTTAAAGATTTATATTTATAACAAAGGTGACTCAATAAAGGAGGCCGATATAGAACTTACATTTCTTGGAATATTCATTACCTTAGAGATTTGATTTTTGGAAATCCTAAATATTGATATAATCATAAAACAAAATCACATTTAAAAAAGAAATATCACAAAACCAAAAATAAAATAAAACAAATGCATTCTGTATCTGGTTGGTAGCATATCAATACAGAGGATCTATTCCAACTGATTTAAGAGAACATGGTAATTTGACTGCCTATCCCCAGTAGATTATAGCATCAGCACAGAAGGAATCAAAAAAACCAAAACTGTTCTTAGTAATCACTTTGTTGATGGTAGTATCATTGATGGTTTCCATATGTGAGACTTTTCTTTTAATGTAGGATAAAACAAATGAATAATTATATTATAATTCTATCTTTTCTGGTGAAGAGCCTCTCACTGATGTTAATAGCTATAATAACCACAACAGATATAACACACCATATTTTAAAAGTTCAAATTGGTTCCCAATGGAAGATGCTAGGGAAAAAATACATTTTCCAAACTGCTAACTATGGAAAAATTTAACTTTATGCTGCTTTTCTACATGCATTCTGTCATTGGCGAAGGGAAAAGTTCCTCTTTAAAGAATTATCTCAGCTATTAAGTTAAGGATTAATGTTTGACTTAGAACATTACCATCTTGCAATTCCTATTAAATGAATGAATCTAGTCATTAAGCATGAACAGCTGTTAACATTACAAAAATAGAGACAACCAGACATTTTGTGTCTCCTCGTGGAAGAACATTACATTACCTATAACATATTCTTGCCAAAAAATTGAACTCAAATTGGATCAAGGCTGTAGATCCAATTTGCAGCAAATAGAGACGTCAGAGGAATAAGCTGAACTACACTGTGTGAAACTACATAGCACAAATGACCCAGTTTCTAGTTTCTTCAACAAAAATACTTTGTAACATGATATTAAACGTGTAATGTATTTGTTTCATATATACAAGTTTTCATTATAATATATATTTTAAATATATAAAACATAAATATACTTGCTTTAATAAATATATAAATTGGATATTATAAAGGATGTTGATATATTAAGATATATTCAATATGTCTTATATTAAGATATATTTAATATAACACATTGAATTCATTAAGATATGAATAATAGAATATTTAAAGGATAATTGGATATTTTATGATATTAAAAAATACATGCAAAAATACTTGAGGAAGAAGTAATTTCATGACTAGAATTGTTCAAGAATATATAAATGGGAGTATAGATGAAACAATATTATTGTGATTGGCTAATGTGTGTACACAGATTAACCTATTAATTTGCTTAATTTTGTATGTTTGAAACATACAACACTTTGTGTTTTAAACATCTTCTTCATATCAATCCAACATAGTTATTCTAATTTTATTCCTAGGTATTTTAATTAGATAATGCTACCATAAGGCCTTTTCTTTCATTCTATTTCAATGTTTATAAATATGAAGGATCATGTTTTCAATAATAATCTTATACCCACACACTTACTATAATTTCTCAATACTTATGAAATGCTCTAATTCACATGGAGTTTTTCCAGGTAAACAAACATGTCATTTAAAAATGATATTTTGTCTTATTTTCAAGTATATGCCTGTTATTTCTTTTTCCTACCTGATTGTGTTGCTTGAATTCACTTGAGCAATGTTAAATTATAGTTGTGACAAAGGTCATTCTTGTGTTATTGTTAACTTAGATGAGAATATTTCTATTCATTTCCTCATCTCTGCCCATCATTAAGCATGATGCTGGGATTTTTGGTGTGTGTGTATTCACACTGGAGTCCTACTTTATTGTGTGTTTTAATCAAGACTAGATACCAAATTTTACTTAACATCTTTTCAAAATATATGGAAATAATAAGATACATCAATCATTAATTGAATAACAAATATGCTCATGTGGCTTGTCTCTTTTCATTGAATAATATTATTCTATTGGTGTTTTTTTTTCAACCTTACTTCATAAACATACTGATCTAGGTGACATCATTGTGGTAAAACTCACAACACACTGTTTTGAAATTTCATTAATATTTGGTGTTTCTGTCTGTGATAAACTGAATAGCAGCCTCTCAAAAGATTTTCACATTCTAATCCCTGTACCCTGTGAATGTTACCCTATTTGGCAAAAACAGACAAACAAAAACCTTTGTAAATGTGATTAAGTTAAAAGTCTTGAGATGGTAAGATTATCCTAGATTATCCAGATGGGTTCTAAACTGTCTCTACAAGAGAGAGGCAGAGGGAGATTTGATATAGACAGAGAAAGAGAAAGTAGTGTGATCACAAATGACATATCTACATATGTATGGAGACATATCTACCTTATATATTTTCCATGACAGCAAGAGATTTGTTGGCTTGATCATCCACTATAAGCCCTGAGCATAGCACAGTGCCTAGTATGTACATATACCTTGAATAAATGAGCCAATAAAATATCTGTGAAGTGCTTGTATCCTTTAGATTGATGGCTCTATGACTGCATGTCTTCCCTATCACACTACTTAGATTATTTCTTCTGAAACTTTCACATACTACTCAAGTCCTTTGTCCTATATTTTCCCTTCATAGCTTCGACTGCCATCTAGTTGAGACAATCCAGACCTTCTGGGTCAAACTCTTTAATCTTCCTTGCTCTTCAGTCCTTACCACTGACAAAGTCTTTCTTGTTTTGTTGTTCTTGTTTTTCTTTTCTTCCTCCCAGAAAGGTCTGTTTGTCCATGTCATTAAAACACATCTTTTCCTTTATAATTTAAGCACTTTATTTTTATACTTACCACCATCGATAACATTCTCTTCTCCTCAGACATCCAATCTCTTACACACATCTATCTCATACTATTGTACTCTTAAATATCTCTAGTTTTCTACCTTCACAAATGTCAAACGACATCTTCCATCAAGTCAAGGACTTCACAAAGAAGTAGTCCCTGAGACTTTGGATAGAGGTATTACAGTGAATCCCGTTATAGCTAGAATCCTGTGAGTATAAAGAAGCACATTTTTTTCTCCCTTGCTAGAGCTATCCTTCCTAAAGACAAGGACTTTACTTCAGGTAGTTGCCCTATAACATGACACTTATCTTTCCCAAGATCCTGCCTTGCCTTCCCTCTTTACCTCCAGTCCAATAACTAGGGCCATTACTCAGCATTTTTTGAGATGGAACATTTAGTCTCTGCTTTCTTACCAAAAGCTTTATATGGCCTATAAAGTGTACCAGCAGGAACTAGCAGAACACATGGGAGAGTATAATTGACCATGCTGAATCAGGATGGGGGTAGATTCTAAACCTGAATGGGGAGAATTTACTGACATGGGAGCATTTTCCTATTATTCAGAAGCTTGGATGATACCCTCTTGCTATGGGCTACTAAAAGCTTAGAAATGATAATGGCCATAATAAATAATGTGGAGATTTGGACTGCCTTTGCAAAGTATTTAGGAAGGTGTCAAAAGACTCAGGGATGTAAGCATGGCTGAACAGAATTTTACACAAGTATGGAGAATCTCCACTTGACTATATTGCTTGTAAGGGCCCCAAGGACACACCATTTAAAAGGCCTTGGGAATCCCTTGGTGAGGGAGGTCACTGGCATCCCTGAGAATCTTGGCAGTGAACTAATCTGTAGAGGCCAAGTTTGACAGTAAGAAGTGCTACCGTGGAACTGAATATGCTGATGTCAATAAGAATGATAAAATTACAGAATAGCAGAAGCAAAGTGGGTATAATTATTATATCAGGCACCATGTTAACCAGGTGTCTTGGCTCTAGGGTTCTGTAACAACGTCTAAGAGGCCATAGTATTTTTAGGGACAAGAGAAATAGACAGCAATTAGTGCATACTTTAGCTTATAGAATTAGAAAAAAAAATCCAAGTATGGTGAACAAAAGGTTTTTGTCTGCTGCTTGAGAAGAAAAGTTCCCTTCAGAAACTTCATAAAACAATATTGATTTTTTTTTTAGTATAGCCCCATCCCAGTTAAAACCCATCCCAATTTCCTGGCCAGTGTGGCTCACTGGTTAAGCATCGACCCATGCACCAAGAGGTTGCCAGTTCAATTCCCAGTCGAGGCACATGCCCAGGTTGTGGGCCCAATCTCCAGTGGGGGACATGCAGGAGGTGGCCAATCGATGTTCTCTCTCATTGGTGTTTCTATCTCTCTCTCCCTCTCTCTTCCTCTCTCTAAAATCAATAAAGGAAAAAAAAAATTTTTTTTTTAAAACCATCCCAATTGGTCAGTGACAGCTTGGCCTCAGTACTCACGCCTCTGAAGTCAGCCAGTCAGTAGCAGCCCATGCTTCTTAAAGCCAGATAATCAACAAGGCTGCTCCCATAGCTGTGCTTCCTCAACTGAAAACCACACAATCCCTTAATGCTTCCCTGACTGAATGTTAGTCAATCCTGAGATCTGTGCTTCTCAAAATCCTATATGTAATCACTGTTTGGAGACACAGTGCTTTCCAAGACCAGCTACCCTTTGTTCAGTAAGTAATAAATTCAATTATGTTTGTTACAGATTATTTGGGGCATTGGGAGGGGGTTTCTTTCATCTATTGCAGAACTCTGATCCGTCATCCTGTTTTCTGGTCTGAGCTGGCCGTTACACACAGAGCCCATGTTTCCTTGACAGGTCCTTGTAACGCTGTCACAACTTTATGACTGGTACTCCCCATACACTTCCTCCCAACTCTTCAGTCATTTACCAGAGTAGGTATACATTGCAAACAGGAAAATACCCAGATCTGAGAGACTACCAGGGCCCCCAGGAGGGAGTTTACCAAGCCATTGTAAGTGGAGTCCTGGCCCAGTTCCTTTCATGGGTAGTGCAGTAGGTTCACGGATTCACTCTGCAGCTATTTTGTCAAAAATGTTTCTCTGCCTTTTGGAATAAGGATCATTATTGTAGAAAGGGCCATATAAAATGCTTGGCCCATCTAACATAGTAAATCAAAATCAATATTCTATCTTGGGTAAATTTCATAGGTTAGTACCCCCCTCAAAGAATGTAAGTGTGCAAGGGTGAAGGTTCCCAACATCGGCCATGTTTCCCTGAGTGGCAAAAACCTGATGGATCATAGAAGGTAAGGGGGGATCGTAAACGTACTAAGCGGTAGCCACAGTAACAGTTGTTATACAAGGTGTCATATCCTTACTGGAACAGATCAGTATAGCTCAGGAACTTTGAAGCTACTGATACGAAGTTCATTCTTTCCCACCTTAATAAGTAAAAAGGAGCAAAGGAGTTTGTTTTTGCAAGGGAGTTTACAGTTCACTGCCAGGTCCCAGGGCCCCCTATTAACTTTCCTGCTTTCGGTGACATATGATCTGCCAGGACCTCAACTGTCCTGAGAGTCTGCAAAACGTTTATTGACTATACTGACGACATCACATTAACTGGACCTGGAGAGCAGTGAGTGGCAAGTACTCCGGATGCCCTAGAAAGATACACTGCATGCCAGATGGTTGTAGAAAAAGATGCCTGTGGAGTCTCCAGAAAACCCTAGTGGATTTGCAGCCTAGACTCTTAGAGTTCGGGTGTAATTTTGTTTCTTTTACAGTTGTTTAAAAAGCAGCTCCTGTTGTGCTCCTGGGGCCTAGGAGAGCCTAAGCACCTGACTGAGTGGCGGAAGCTGGAGCTGCCCATAGTGAGCTGGTATTGTCAGATCTTCCAGCTCACTTTGTTGAGCCCCATCAATCTATCATGGCTAGTAATGACACTTTGGTATGGGAGTTGTGCAAGTCTAGAAGCCAAAAGTAAGGTATATAGACAGTTGGCCCAAGCCAAGAGTGTTTTCCACCAATTTAATGCCTCTTTTAGCTCACACTTAAGGGTTCATGGGTGGAGGTGTTAGGGAGGTATCTTCATGCAATGGATGGAAAAGAATAAAACTCTGGATTGGTTCCTAAGTGGGTTACCTCTATATGTTGGTGTGAATAAAATTATACTACTGTTTCATTCACCTTCGCTTATAGGTAGATAGACACTCTAAGGACAGCAGTGAGGAAAATTCATCTCAAGAAGTAGAGAAGTATGTTAATTATCTTTACATAGGTGGAGAAGTAGATCAAAGTAAAATTTTATATATATTTCTATCTTCATATATATACATAAATATATATATATCACATAACAGAGACAAAGAAGAATATCTCTGGAAATCAGATTCTCTAATGTAATTCTTATTGTTCTATTTTCATTGGGAAAAGTAAATGGTCAATTGTGTCAACACAATCTGACAAGGTCAAGGCATTCAAGGATCAGACCTGATGGAATAAAAGTTTGGATTTATTTACCAGGAAAATAACTTTTATTTTTATTTAATTTTTTTTCTTTATTGACTTTAGAGAGAGGAAGGGAGAGGGAGAGATAGAAACATCGATGAGAGAGAACATCGATTGGCCACCCCCTACTGGGGACCTGGCCCACAACCCGGGCATATGTCCTGACCGGAAATTGAACCAGTGACCTCCTGGTGCATGGGTCAACTCTCAACCACTGAACCACACCAGCTGGGCCAGGCAAACAACTTTGACCAACTGATGTGGATGTGGGTGAGTTAAATCTGGGTGGTAGAAGAGAAAGATGATGAATATCAATTGCAGTTGCAAGACTATCTTGTCTCACTAACTTTCTTAATTTAAGTCATTTTTCTTAGTGATTACTATCAACCATGAAGGCATAACGGCATCAGATGAATGTAAGGGGTAGGCTGTTCCAAATAATTGTAGTGCACCACCCCACATCCCCATTACCCACCTGATTTCAGCAGAAACCTGACCAGCACCGCACATCAAATGTTCTACCAGTCTCTCTCTACACCGCATATTGTCCCCCACCTCCTCACCTGCCTCTCTCTCAGTCTTATAACTTTTTTGGTCTACTCAGGTGGGTAAGTCTTAATCTAGAGGTCAAAGGGAGTTAACATTCATGAGGCAATCCTCAACAGTGCTCTTATTCATGTATTTTCCAGATAGGAATTCTTGAAACTGTGTAGCCTCAAGGAAGTGAACTCTTATAAAAATTTCTTACTTTTCTCTTCTTCCTGAACTGCTCCTGTATTTAATGGAGCAATATAAAAGCACTTGAATTCTAAGCCACCCAAACAGTAAAATACCATTATTTTCTTATATTAGAAAAACATAACAAATTTAAGGTATTATATATGTAATTCTGGTAATAGATATATGGGTGGAAAACATAATTAGATGACATAATAAGGTTTTAAAAGTATGATTAAACCACTTTATATGGCAAAATTATAGTGGAACTGTTTGCTTCAAGATGTTGACTTTCATACGTGATTTTTAAAATTTTGTTTTTAGACAACCTAATATGTTTTCTTGGGTACGTCTTTTATATATAAAGTTCTTTATTTTAGCCAAGATTTAGAAACCAAAGACTATTGCTCAAAGTGAGGTTTCTTTTTCTTCCATTGAGTCTTTGGATGGTCACATTCCATATCCTATGGGTAAAAGCAGCAAGAGTATTGGTAGAATTGCAAGCTGTAGAATCACCCAGATGTGTCCCTGAATGCCAATCCCTAATTGTCACCAAGTTTTAGCTTTTATAAAATGTGAACCTTAACACTTACTTTTCAGTGTTAAACCTAGTTGTCTAAGCCTTTGTTTTAGCCTTTATAAAGCAGCCATAATCTGACTTAGTCATTTTGTTGTGAGGATTATATAAAAAAAACACTACAAGAGCATAACACATGGTCTATAAAATAATATAAACATGTTATAAATATTATATAACCATTCCCACCATACATGAGGAGGAGGGTATAGATGTGGCGTTTGTGGAAGGCTAGGAAGATTGTTGAACTGAATAACATTAGGGGATAATTATTTAAGACTAATAATTACTTAACAAACACTTCAGATATATTTGTAATGATGTGAAAAAGAGGGGTCTAAAATTTACAAATGTGTTTGTTACCCAAAGGAAGGTGCTGGCATGAATATTTCAAATGAGACAAGCAAATTATTTTACATATTATGTACAACTTTTGACTTTTATTTTTTTTTTCCTTTATTGATTTTAGAGAGAGGAAGTGAGAGGGAGAGAGATATAGAAACATTGATGAGAGAGAACATCAATTGGCCACCTCCTGCATGCCCCCCACTGGGGATCGGGCCCGCAATCTGGGCATGTGTCCTGACTAGGAATCGAACTGGAGACCTCTTGGTGCACTGGTCAATGCTCAACCACTGAGCCACACCAGCTGGACCAATTTTGACTTTTAAATAATGCTTCACAGAGGTAAGTATTAAAGTATTTAAGATTTTAAAAATAAAATCACTGATTATCTCATAATATTAAAATATACATTTGAAATTACTTTCTGACAAATAATAAAGTGTTCACTAATGTCAACCAAAGTGACCACTTACCAGGTAAGTAATCAGAATAATTGTATGATATTTTTAGTGATTAAACTTTGGGGGGAAAAAGTGTATTTCTTATAATCCTTATAGGCTTTCAAATCAGTTTAATTAAATGTTGTTATCACATAAATAATTTGTAAATAATCACTACTTTTATAAATCCTTGTATGTATGGAATAGGATTTAAGAAATTTCGTGCAACCAAACCAACATATAGAAATAATCAGATACGAAGGCTTAAAAGTCTGCACTCTAAGTGGACCTCTCACTATGAAGTCTAACCCAGTGCTGTGGTCCACACTGGGTTCACACTTGAATAGCATAGGTCTAAAAAACCCAACTACTTAGATAAGGTAGTTGAAAGTATCCAATAAGGTTTAAACTTAAGTTTGTTTCTGATAGACTTGGCAAGTTTATATCCAATAATTACAACGTGTAAAATGGCCTAGAGAAAACACTGACAAGTCAGTAGAACTTTCATAAGACAATACCCTGAATTACAGCTTGTTATATGCTAATAATATGCTGCACAATGTTACAATTAACATATTCCAGAGAAAGGAGAGAAGTCCTGAAGCATCATTTCCAGACAAAGAAACTCCAATGGTGGAAGACCTCAATGGATGCATTCCTGTTGTGATGATTAACTTTATATATCAAATTGACCGAGCCATGGTGCACAAGTGATTGGTCAAACATTATTCTGATGTTTCTGTGATGGTGTTTTTTGATGAAATTAACATTTAAATCAGTGGACTTTAAGTAAAGTAGTTTGCTCTCCACAATGTAGGTGGCCCTCATCCCATCAGTTGAAGACCTGAATATAACCAAAGACTGACCTCCCCTTAGCAAGAAGAAATTTTCCAGCAGATGGCCTTTTTACTTGAATCATAACATCAGCTCTTTGTTGGTCCCAAGCCTGCTAGTGCACTCTGCAGATTTTGGATTTACTCGGTTCCATAATTATCGCTTCATATATGCTAGTAATAGGTTGCATAACATTACAAGTAACATAGTCCAGAGAAAGGACAGGAGAGAAATCCTGAAGGGTCATTTACAGACAAAGAAACTCAAATGGTGGAAGACCTCAATGGATACATTCCTGTGTGTACACACACACACACACACACACACACACACACACACTCACATCCTATTGCTTCTGTTTCCCTGAAGAATTTTGACTAAAAAAATTTATAATTAAAATTTTCTTCTCAATAATATACAGCTCAGTTAACAATTATTTAAAAGCCATTCAAATAACCTTCATGTAACTATTCAGAAAGCATATGGCAAAAACAAGGCTTATAAGCAGGGAAAACAGAGGCATTCATCAGAAGAAAGGAGCAATTCTTAAGACTAAAATGAAATACCTCCCATCTTCCATGTTGAATTATATGCTTATTTCTTTAGGATATTGATAGTGAGTAGCTTTTATTCAAAAACATGATCCAATCAGTGGTAGATCATAGGCATACAACTTTCTCATCTCTTTGGACATCATTGATTCTCTTTATGGACATTCTAATCTATCCTAGTACTGTTTAATGATAAAGAATGATAAATACTGTCAGAAAGAAAGGCCATTCTGGGGACATTCAGTAACAAGATCAGAGTTTTAAAACCTGGAGGCTTGGTCCTTAAATGATTCTAATAATCGAATTT
This sequence comes from Tadarida brasiliensis, assembly GCA_030848825.1. Lineage (NCBI taxonomy): Eukaryota > Metazoa > Chordata > Mammalia > Chiroptera > Molossidae > Tadarida > Tadarida brasiliensis. Next base: position 72,316,196 of record CM061260.1, read on the forward strand.
TATGTTTCTAAGGAGCTTTAAAGGTTATCTGGTCTAATAGCTCATCTGTTACTTGAGTCCCCTCTATGACATCTCTTCCAAGACTCTGCTTGTCATGCTTAATGATGCCCACTATGAAAAATCTGCTAAAATAGTAAAATTCACCTCCTTTCCCCTATTGACCCTACTTTTACTCTTCTGAGACATATAAATATAATCCTTATCTCCTGACGTTCGAATATTTGAAGACAGTATGAAAGGTGAAGGGATTAAGCAAAATAAGACAAAACAAACAAAAACACTCATAAACATAGACAACAGTATGGTGATTACCAGAGGGAAAGGGGGGTGGGGGTAGAAGAAGGTAAAGGGGGGATAAATGATGGAGGAGACTTGACTTGGAGTGGTGAACACAGAACACAATATATAAATGATATAGAATTGTATACCTGATACCTATGTAATTTTATTAACCAATGTCATCCCAATAAGTTCAATAAAAATTAAAAATTAAAGTGTTTCCAAGAAAAAAAAATCAGAAGAGATAAGGTGGCCAAGTATTTCCAGCTTTCCATTCTCTAAAATATCCTTCTAGTGTGGTCTTATGAATTGTGGATTTCTCTTATACATTTAACCTTTACAAGAGAGCAGCCTTATGAATGTTTTTCTGATAGTAAACCTTAGGGATTTGGACAAAATTTCTTTGTAGTGTTGAATGGGATATGTATACAAAGTATATGGCATTATGGATGCATTCTAGTTAATTTTTACTTGACAGACGTTTGTGACAGATCCAGGACACAGTGTGGGGGAAAAAGGCAGATCTTACTGAGAAATACAAGGTACTTCAGTTGAAACTCAGAAGGGCATTTTTGTCAGCATTTAGTTTCTCAGAACATATTTTCTCTTGGTTAAAATGGGATGTTAAATAGCAGAATAGTACATGTACTTTTTACATGGAAGATAACACCTCTAATAAGATTTAGATGGAAATAAACACTACAAATGTTCTAAAGATTAACCCGGAATGAAGCCATTCCTCACACTGAATGAGCATTGTCCCTTTCGGAAATAGCGAATGGGTCTGTGGGTTTCTCTTATTAGTGGATTTCAACCCACACATTCAAGCTAACCATACATCAAGAGACATTTAAGTAGACTGTATCTTAAGTAATTTTGTTTGAGCAGGACTGAGCCTTATTTTACTTCCTTTCTTATTTAATATTTCAAATGTGTTCATGTTCTATGATACAAACATAACCAGACAAATCATAGCTTCAGCAGCCAAACATCAGTATAACATTTGTAAAAAATATTGTGATTGAATGATTTGTGTATTTACAAAGAAAAGGGAGGTAAATACCCAGAATACAGACTACAAAATCATGGCGACAGCCCAGAAACCCCTGGGAACAACGTAACATGTGGAACACCTTCCCTCCTGTCACCGCGAGACAGACACTCAAAGTAGTGCATTTCATGTGCAAGATTTATGGGGTAAACTGCACTCAGTCGCTATGCAACAGCCTGTAACAAAAGTAAAATTATCTAAAGAAAATAAAATAGGTTCTGAAAAGGTTAGTGAACAATAATTAAAAAAAAAAAAATAGAGGCATATTTTTTTCTCTCCAAAACCAATCTCTCCTCCTGTAACTACTACTTTGCCAGCTATAGTAGAGGACTCTTACAAAAAAAAAAAAAAAACAACAACAACAACCTTAATAGATGTATATATTTGAGGGATGGAGAGAAAAAAAATCACTATCATTTTAAATGCCAAACCCGTATCAAATTCTAAAGGCAACAACTACAGTGAGCAAAAAAGAAGTTTGATCAGGGGTGAGAAACTATCTACTTTCATTCAATGAAACATTTTAATTTCATAAATGCTATTTTTGTCTTATTTTTCTTCCAGACTTGACTTTGGCTATTTTATGGATGAAAAACTCATGTACATCACATGAGAAAACGTAGTTTAGATAAAACATAATCTACATGTGGAAGGTTATGGAATGTGTGACTGTGCATAGACAGAATATTGTGATTGGATAAAAACAATAAAAATTATCCTCCACACCATCCCTCACCAGTTAACAGTCCCATTTAGTAGTATTTCTGTACTCATGTTTCTATTAAAAATCAAATAATAAATATCTCAGATCTCCTCATCCATTCCTATTAAAGTGAAAAACAGTGACAGGGTTGCCATAAAAAGCAGAGACTGCACAATAGAGGTTGTGCATCTGAAAGGAACAGAGTTAGCGTGCGACAGGAGTTTCACATCTCCAGTGCCTGTTCCCAACATCTGACCTTCACTGGACACTAATAATGGGGCTCAATAAGAGATAAGACCAAGAGGGAGAACCATATTCCAGAAAGACTTAGAGTATAGGTACATATAACTATGCTAGACACTCAACCTTTTACATAGAGATGTTTTCTTTCCTTTAGAAGCATAATTGTAAGTTACTTTTATAACTTAATCACAGATTTCGTTACATTTTAAGTACTGAAGGATACAGATAGAATGAGATAAAGATTCTTGTTTGGTAGAGTAATTAAATCTAAGCTAAAGTGTAGGGGCATTGTGCTCATGGAAATGAGCGTGAAGGGCAGGCTGGAAAGATAAAACAAGAATAAAGGCACAGAGACTGGGGATGAAAATGATTCTTTGGAAAAGAAATAAAAGTGAGAAGGGAAATTCATATTTACAGAGTGCCTACAATATACCAAAAATCACAATAAATGCTTCCATGTGTCATATAATTGAATACAAAACTATTCAAGTATCATCCCCCACTATAATGAAGAGAATTGTAGCTCAGCCAGTGTGGCTCAGTGGATTGAGCATCGTCCCATGGACTAAGAGGTCCTTGTTTGATTCCCCATCAGGGCACATGACCAGGTTGCCGCTCGATCCCCAGTGGGGCGTGCAGGAGGTAGCCGATGGATGTTTATTTCTCACATTGATGTTTCTAGCTCTCTCCCCTTTCCTCTCTCTCTAAAAAAATAAAAAATAAAAAATAAAAACATTTTGTTTCAAAGAGAATTGTACACCAGTAAGTTACATAATATCTGCATTTTACAGATAAGAATCCTGATTACTATTAGTCTGTGTGACAGACATTGATAAAATACACATGAATGTAAGAAGAAGCTCAAGGGATAACTAAAATTATAGAAGCCTTTGATTGCTGTATTAGTTTTCTCTGGCTGTGTAATAAATTACAACTTTGATGTTTAAAACAATACACATTTTTTATCTCAAAATGTGTGTGGGTCTGGGGTGTGGGCACAGTTTAACTGAGTTCTCTGTTCAGGGTCTGACAGCTGCAATCAAGGTTTCAGTCGGCTGCATTCTCATCTGGAGGTTCAGCTGGGGAAGAGCTCTCCTTCCTGTTCACAGAGCTGTTGTACTCTTTGGTTTCTTGCAACTGTAGGACTGAGCCTTCATTGCTTTTGCTGACCATTGGCTAGAAGCCACCCTTAGCTCCGAACAGCTGTCTCCAGTTCCTAAACACCCTCCCCTGTTTCTTGCCATGTGGGCTTCCCTATTATGGCCATTTATTTCACTTTTCAAGGCACCAAGAGTCTCAAGAGTAATTACACTAGCAAAATATAAAGTAACCATGAAAACCACACACCATCATCTTTACTATATACAGTAAACTCTCGATTTTGCAGACTTCTACTTAACGGACTTTGGATTTAATGGACAATATTTTGGTCACTATATCATATGTGAAAATTAACACCCTGTCAATTTTAAAATTCTTTTAACCAAGGATTGCTTATAATTAAATTAACAAGTTTTTTTTTGTTATTAATTCACTTATTTTTTAGGCCTATGTTGAAAAAAACACTAGTAATTTTGCCAACATAAATAAATATTACATATCTGCAATTATAGTCTGCATATTTAAATCCAAGTGTCACCGCTGGTAAAGAATGTTCAGCGGCCCGGCCAGTGTGGCTCAGTGGTTGAGCGTCAACCCATGCACCAAGAGGTCACTGGTTTGATTCCCTGTCAGGGCACATGCCCAGGTTGTGGGCCCAATCCCCAGTGAGGGGCATGCAGGAGGTGGCCAATCGATGTTCTCTCTCATCGATGTTTCTAGCTCTCTCTCTCTCTCTCTAAAAGCAATAAAGAAAATAAAAATTAAAAAAAAAAAGAATATTCAGCAAATGATTAGCACGTGATCACATCACATCATGCATGGTAATTGGTTCTGTTGTCACGTGTCATGACTTTCTGCAGCAGTTTGAATGCTTGCCGGCCAATGGATGTGTATGAAGCCACACCCCCACCACGTGCATTTGTTTACTTGGGGTGACTCGTGAATGCAGGCATTTACTAGACCACCTAATCAGTATAAATTTAAAATTACAGTAATACATATGGAAAATTTTTCTGTGAAATTAAATTTTTCATGCATAATTTTATAATTGCACAAATGTGTCTACATAAGTAAAAACAGGTAAACTAACTAATTTGTCAATTTTTTAACATATACATTTGGGAACCCTACTTTATTATATAATGGACTTTCAGCTATAACAGACACTCCCTTGCCCGAATTAGTCGGTTATATTGAGATTTCACTGTAGTATTGGTTAGAAAGCAAGTTACAGATTCCACCCATGTTCAAGGGGAGGGGATAATACACAAACACTCAGCGGAGGGAATAAGTGAGGACACCACAGAGTCTGTTCACCATGGTTGCCGTGTTAATAAAATTAAAAATCTGTCTGAAACCATTAGGAATATATGAAATATTTTTTTAGTAGGAAGGGAAATTATCAGAGTTGTGCTAAAAGAAGGAGAAAATTCAGCGTTGCTTCCAAATAAAAAGAGTAGGCATAAACAAATATAATTTGAAGGTGCTACTTTGATTGCCCTTATAATGTTAGGCCATAGCTCATGGAGTGCTCCAAAAACCACTCTCTTCTGGTCATTTGCAAGTTGAGGGGCCCATGAGTTGCCTATGAGGTACTCCATGTAAATAATTAACACCATCCCCTCCCTGCATGTCCCCATGACCACGAATAACAAGAGTGAGAAAAGTGGGGAAGGGGGAGCTAAGGTGGGGGAAATGTGTCAACAATAAAAAATTTAAAAAATAATAAAAGAGAAAAGAAAGAAAGAAACATGCTCTCCTTTGAGAGGCTCCTGGTTGCTAAGACATGTGAGGCCTTGGGAATTCATAAATGATTACATTTTGCACAGTGGTACAGTTTGCAAATTGGTCTATGGGGGTCAAACAGGGTCCAGGGAAAATAGCAAATTACAGCAAAGGTGATGTACAAAATTTACCCAGGGGACAACCTCAAATAAACTATGCCTAGGTTCCCCAAGCAAGAGAATTTAGTGTTCAAGTGTGCCAGAGGAAGACACAGAGTGAAATCTGCTAAGGCACCGATTAACCTAATCATAATCCAAGCATGTGGCAACTATACTCATAATTGCACCCCAGCGAGTCACTTATAATGTCATTACAGTGCACATTAGTCACCCTGCTGCCCTACTTGCCCAAAATATACTGCAGATCGCAGTGTAACAGCTGTTCTCTGCTTTGTAGAGATTATAGATGTTGTGGAAACCAAGACAAATAAAATATATATTTTCTTGCATTCTGCTAGCTTGACTGCTAGGAGCAGCTCAGTATTTTCTCTAATTAATAAATAAATATACATCCCATGGAGAGCCTAATTTTTACAGTTGTTCAGTATATTTTCTAAAAATGTTTCCGAAGCACTAATTTGATTATTTTAGTTTCTGTTATCCAGTATAACCCTTCAGTGACAGGAAATGTTGTGAGACTAATGGAAAATGACTCTAATAGAGGTGATGACATTGGGCACCCGAAGTATTCTCTGTCTTGGGAGAGATTTCTTGGTGAAGTTGTCAATGGGAGAATAAAACAAGGATCTAGAATCCTCAGAATTATGATCTAAGGGCCTAGATTTTTCTGCAAGAGTTGTGAGATAACTACAAAATATAAACTGTCTGAGACGAGAATTGAGTTTTGAAAATAAATGTCCATTTGTCAACCAATGTTTCTTGGGGGCCTCAATTTTTATATGCTGTATTATATGTAGGATTTTCTTTTTTTCTTTTCTTTTTCTTTATTGCTTTTAGAGAGAGAGGAAGGGAGAGGGAGAGAACATTGATGAGAGAGAACATCGATTGGCCACCTTCTGCATGCTTCCCACTGGGGATTGGGCCCACAACCTGGGTATGTGCCCTGACCTGGATTCGAACTGGCAACCTCTTGATGGATGGGTTGACGCTCAACTACTGAACCACACCGGCCGGCTATACATGGGATTTTCAAATGAATTAAACATGGTTGTTGCTCTCAAGGATTCATAATTTAGGGCAATGATAAACATGTAAATAACAATGAAAATAAATTGTAACAATATTTCAATTTGGTAAACACATAATACAACAAAGTAACTTGTTCCCACTATAGTAAGATTTCAGAAAAGAGGTAATATTTGAGCTGCATTTGAAGAAAAAGTATGGGTCTGGCAGATAGGAAAGGGAGGAAGAAGTAAGATAACATTAACCATGAACTCATCTTATGGTTCGCCAAGTAAGATGCTTGTTTACATAACCTCATCTAACCTTTGCATCAGATTGTCAGCGCCCACCTTTAGTCCTCTCTTGGTTCAAGTTCAACAGCCAGTTCTCCCATCTCTGTTCCTGAGACCTTTAATCCACAACCAGGAAAGGCAGTTCTTTCTCCTTATTGGAAGGGAATGAAAATTAAGAGAAGTAGTCCTCAAATGAAAACACTTGGAAGATGATACAGAAACTCCTCAGCTCCCTGTCCTTCAGGCGGTATAATGATGAGGTATTTTCCCCCCACAAAATCTGCACTAGGTTCCTCTTGCTGCTGTAACAAATTCCAACAACATAATGGCTTAAAGCAACACAAATTAATTGTCTTAGAGTTCTAGAGTTCAGAAGTCCAAAATAAATCTCACTGAGCGCAATTTGATGTGTTGGCCAGGCTGCATTCCTTCTGGAAGCTCTGGAGGAGAATTCTTGCCTTGCCTTCTCCAGGTTCCAGAGGCTGCCTGCATTTCCTGGCTTGTGGCTATATCACTCCTCCCTCTGTTTCCAGGCTCAGACAAGGAATTCCCTGCAGGATAAAGCTCAGGCACCCTCGGTGGTAGCTGGTTGAACAGTGCAGCCTTTATTAGCAGCCTCTCCTCCTGGTGTTCCTAACACTCCCCCCAAAATTAACTACTTGCCCTACAATCATTTTTACTCCTGGAGAAACTCAGACTAAGACAAAATCTATGTTGCAGGGCATTGTAAGTTTCTTTGTAGTGATGGGATAATAAAATGTAGAGAGATTAAATAGCTTCTTCAAATTTTCATAGCTGGAAGCTGTGACGCTTACTCCAAGGTATTTAGTATATCATTGTTAACATATCGCGCTGCTCTTTATTACTCATACAATAGTAATTGTAGCAGTAGTTTAAGTAGGAATAATAGTAATGATTTATTAATAATTACAATTATTAACAATCACAACAACAATTACAATAACAAATCCCCCAAATGTAGCATCCTAACATGGTGTAGCTCTTCAGAATCTACAAGGTCCTTTCCTATGCGTCCTGCCATTGGAGTTTATGACAAGTGTATGATGCCACCAGATCAATGTCTCAGGGAGAGAAAACAGTACATATTTCCAGTATTTAAATTATGTAGCTTCAAAGGCACAGAGGCATGAAAGAGGACTTTGTTTTGTCTTGTTTTGTATTATTTTCAGAGAAGTAGCTGACATGCAGAATGTGATCGGGCTGAAAATGCACACATACATACAGTGCATCAGTGCAATTGAAGGCCCTGGACACACAATTAGTTCACATCTCAGAGTACTAATTAATCCACTGACATAATGTTTAGAGAGCATGCCTACCATGTGTATTTACTAGTAGGGGAGGGAAATGAATTTTCTCCTTGTTTTAGAACACATTTCCTTCTCCTATTCAATTGCAACCATGTTTGCATTGAGTTAGAAGCTAAATCCTCAGTGCCTCGGGGGAAGAATCCCTGCCCTCTTGAAGCTCAGTCGTGCACAGCTGGCACACAAGTAACACTAAGTAAGTGTCAAACTTAAAGTGAATTCACTAGGCAGAAAACTGTCTTCTATAACCACCTCTCATGTGTGCCAAGTAGTAACATTTTAGTGACGAAGAGAAAAATAGCATCACTGCTGTCATTCAGTAAAGAAAGGCACATGAGTGCCCACCATGCAGTTATCATTTCTGTGTGTCTTGTGGAGTTTTTTTGTTTGTTTGTTCTTCTGAATCACCTCATAGGTCAAAAGGTTCTTCACCATTTTACTAAAAAATCCTGATTTCCATGGTGTTATGCAGGTCTTAATAGGAAAGATGCAATCTATGACCATGGACATACTTCCATCATGGGGAACTTTTTTCTCAGGTGGCTCTCAATAGTACATACTCCAAAGCAGAAAAGGATGACCCTTTAATCCAGAAAAGTCTGTCTACTGTACTAAATATAAGAGCCTAAAATCAGTCTCCATGACTTCTCACAGCCCTGGTACCTCTAGAGCTGACCTTCCAGGCTTCTTGATGAATACTACTCTTGGCCTCCAGGCCAAGACCTCTGAGTTTCTCTGAACCCCAAATCTTGACTCCCCAAACCTCAATATCTAACTGCCTTTTCTCCCCTTCACCTGTGCTCTCTCTACACTAATTCCCCACTGCTAGTCAACCAATCACCAATCAGGTTTACATTCAGTCAATGGTAATTAATTAATTAATTAATTAAAGCAATCATTTTGCAATTGAACAGTGGACATATTAAATATCCATTTATTTATTCATTCATCAAATGTTTATCCAAAATGTACTACATTCGACACACTGTGGGGAATAAAAATATGCAGAAGCTGTAGTCTGCGTCATCGGTATATACTGCCTGTTAGACAGCCAAAATGAAATACAACTAAAACACATTGTTCTAACACTTGGGAGTCACTTTGCTTTGAATGTTTATTTTTACCTGTCATGATGAAAAAAAAACCCCACAAATAATTAAAATGAAAAATAAATAAATATTGAGAAGGACTTAGCAATGGCAGGTGTCTCAGGTAATAGCAATAGCTATATTAGTAACTCTAGTCAAGTCTTATGGGAGCCATTTTTCTTTCCAATGACTTTTCATATCTCAGGCCTCATTCATTATGTGTTGGTTTTATAGCATGACTTTCAGAGGACAAGACTTTTTCTAAGGTCTGTCCCACTTACCACTTAACAAACTCTTTCTGAGGGATCAAAGTAGTTGGTAACATTTATTGAATTCTTTCCATGTACCAGTCATTATTCCCGCTTTTATGTGTATTAACTAATTGATTAATGTATCACAGGCTCACTTCAACTATCCCCTATGTGCAAATAATGACCAACTCAGACCTCAATTCTACATTTATATCTAAACTTCTGTCTCTTCACTGGGCACCTCTATAAAATATTCCTCAGGACACTTATTCATGTGGTACCCAAAAGAGATTCATTGTCATCTCTGAAAACTTGTTCCTCCTGCATTAGCACTAAATTGGGGAATGATTTCACCATTTTTTACCTGACCTATAACTCACTACAAACTTCTTTCTCTCCCTCTACATTTGAAACTGATTAATCTATCAGTAAATTCTATAGATTCCAATTATTTAAGTCCCCTGAATCTGTCCTACCATCTTTTCCCCACCACATTGCCTTACTAGATTATTCAAATAGTCCTATAAAAGTTTCTCCAACTCCTATAGAATCCTTTCATTCTCAGAGTGGTTTTCCTAATACATTTACGTCATTCTTTTGCTTGAAAATTTTCCATGGTTCTCCATCACATACTATTTAGGCATTCAAAATACAAACTGTATGTGTAGATGTATGCCGATTCATGCCCATCTGGATCTTGAATAAGGCCTGCCTTAAATTATAGTAAACAAAACTTTATAAATTGACTTAATTATTAGATCTAAAGCATGAATCTATTTGCTTCTGCCTTAGGTTTGTGAAAAAAATATATACTTTTTTTTTTTTTATCCTCACCTGAGGATATTTTTTTCATTGATTTTTAGAGAGAGTGAAAGGGGGGAGAGAGAGAGACAGAAACATCGATGTGAGAGAGACACACTGATTAGTTGCCTCCCACCTCTGTTAATAGACATTAGGGGACTAAAGATGGGGTGAGGGGGGAGTGGTACATGGCAAAGAACTTGTAGTTGTAAACTGTATCTGTCATAGATATTGAAAGTTTGGGTTAAGAAGGAATAAGAGGGAGACTTGGATTGAGTCTGGTTAACCAAGGCCTAATTCTAATGTGGAAACATTGAATTCTACTGTGGAAAATTTGCTATGTGTGGGGAAATGGTCTAGTTTAACAAAATGAGTAAACTTTTGTCTCCTGTTCATAAGGGAATTTATGTTATCTTTAGTGTTCCTCAACTACTGTGTTTCTTCCCATTTTTACTTTTGGGTAATCTGGAAAAATGGCAAATGTGTTTTTTTAATATTTTTTTCTTTATTGATTTGAGAGAGAGATGAAGGAAGAAGGAGAGAGAGATAGAAATATCTATGAGAGAGAACATCAATTGGCCGCCTCCTGCATGCCCCCCAATGGGGATTGAGCCCACAATCTGGGCATGTGCCCTGAATGGGAATTGAACCAGTGACCTCTTGGTGCATAGGTCGATGACCAACCACTGAGCCACACCAGCCAGGTGGCAAATGTGTTTTTAAATGCAGGGTTTAATTTTAACCAAATATATCTATTTAAATCAAAAAACTTTTCTAGCATGTTTTGACCCAATTTGAACTGAATTTGATTTGGATTTATTCATGACCTCCAGTATTTCCACTATCACAGCCATTGGAGAAATAATTATAATTGTTTTTCAAAACATTTAATAGTATTAAGATGTTTATTAAAAGTGATTTATAATATGCAGAGCTGTTTATATACATGATTTTATTTTATTTTCACTTGAGTTCCTTAATGTTGTGGATAAAAAAGGGGCCACATACTAAAGCTCAGGGGAGGCCTGCATGGCGGACCCTATAAACTCAGAGACCAAAAGTCACCACACAGGGTGATCTGACCATAATAATTCCTAACTAAAAGTGAGTCATGGAGGGCAGTCACATCCTAGGCCTGTAGCTTCCTTGACAAAGGTCAATCTTTACCTTAAGTGAGATTGTTTATTGTCTTTTTACATCTAAAGTAACACCTTGGAATGTCAGAGTAATCCCCTTTTCCCCCTCAGAATACACCCCCGAACCAGAGCCCAAGACCACAGCATTGTTACCTTGCTCCCGGAATACCACCTCTGTGTTCTGTACGTGTCCATTATTATCTACCCACCTATGTAAAAGAAAAAAAAAGTACATATTTATTTCTCCGTTTTACTCTTTATCCAATCTCAGAGATTTCCCTGCTTTGCTTTCTCCCGCTTCCCTAATCTACCACCAATGACTTTTATGTAATCTCACCTTATGTTTTCTCCTTTGATTCTAATGTAAATTAATTAATTAATTAATTAATTAATTAATTAAAAAGCTGTAAAACTGCCTTTCTCCTAAGCATTTTCTCAATCCATTGAGACTTTGCTTCCTGGCAATTGTCATCAGTTTGGATCTTACTCATAAAAATTCTCTACAAGTTTGGATGTTTCTTAGATTAACAAGGTGGATGAGAATTATTATTTCTTTTTTACAGAATGATATCAGAGACTCAAAAGGATTAAACAAATTGGTAAATTTTTCAGGACCAGAGTAGAGCTTTAATAATAGAATCAGTGACAATTAGACAGTGTCAGTGTGGTTTTGTGACAAGGGCCAGAGAAACTTAGATTCAGAGCCATCCTTCAAAAGTTCCAACTGTGTGACCTTTGTCAAGTAATTAAACCCAATGATCCTGAATTTTATTGACTATCAAATTGAGATCATTATAATTATCTCACCAAAATCTCATGAATATATAAATAGTATAAAGAAAACAGTAGGGGCATGGTGCCTATTTTGTGATCGATGAATTGTAGTTTATATTACTGTTACCACTCTTACTGTTTTGCACTTATGCTAGTTTGTCTTTTCTTCACATTAAAAAAATAATCATGCACGTCAGGATTCTCATGATGGAACTCCCCTCCCCTCCCTTGCGGTACTGGGGTTTAATCAGATAGGTCTAGGACAAGCTCTTGGCTTTGACTATTTCATAGAAGAACAACTTTTCTGAAAACCTTCAGTGAAAATGTATATAACTAAATGGGCAGGAGTAAAGTCTCATTTTATTTTTAAAATGTCAAAAAATGAAACAGAGTTAAGAGCCACAATGAGTCTTAAACACCTAGACTCTAAGACATCCTGAACTTGCTTGGTTCCAAAGATGCTCACGGAAGTGCCTACACTGGACCAAGTAAAGGGTCTTAGCAGCAGGGTCCTGAGACCTGAGGACAGCAAGGGCAAAGCCACACAAGCTCAGTGGAGAAACAGCCCTAGGTCTGTGAGTTTCACAGAAGCCATTATACCCCTTGGGGGCTGACAAGAGCAGAACCTCTGCCAATGGGTTTAGTGTTGCTCAGAAACATGGCATGTACTCTGAGGTTCTTCCCTTTCAATAAAGTGTAGTTAGTAAACATTGTATTCAACATATTTGAAAGGAGAACTGTTGACTTCTACTCAGGCTATCTAGAAGAAAGATTGTCACATTTCTGATACATAAAAAAGCTGATAGGGAAGTACCTTGGACATTTAGTGCCACAATGTTTCTTATTTTGACTTAATTAATTCATCTTGAAAAGCCAACAAACAGGTGAGGACCCAAGTAAATATTCAGTGAAAGAGAACCTCCTTTTAACTTTAGTGAATCACACCTTGACAGTAAAAATTTCAAACATTAGCAGCCCAGACACTCATAAAAAAACAAAACAGAAGAATCTAAAAGTAGTATTTTTTTGATATTCTGAAGAGGTTTCTCAGGTAGAATCAGCAGCCTTGGACCAAAAGACATTCAATTAGCTTTCCCATATCTTAGCTTGTATCTTAGCTTAGAAAAGAACAGAATTTTTAAAAATAAACCTTTACTCTTCTGTAATACCTTATTTCCTTATGCACTCCCTGCTCCAGATACTGCTTCCGGCATTGTTACCCTATAATTCATTTGTATGTTTAGTCTCCTTAATATCTTCACTAGTATAATACCTTGTGCTACTATTTAATTGAAGAATAAATGAATAATTATAGGACATTGACATCATAAAACACTCAGATAAAGGAGCTATTCACTTTCAAGTGAAAAGCATTTGGACTCAGCTGTGGAACGAAAAGTAATCTCTTTCAATGAGAATATCAGAGGCTTAAGAATGGTAGCTATATTCAGAAATGACAGAAACACATTTGACTTTGAAAGGTTAGAAACATCCCGACTCCTTCTCATTTACAGAGAAACAGAAATTCTTAATTATAAAGATAATTTAAATGTGCTCAGTTGACTTAAATATGGAGACGTTCAAAATCTCTCATATGTTTTAGAAATGACAAAGCAAGGACTATAGAGGCAGACAATAAAATCACAGAACAAGAAGTGTTCTGTGGCAAGAATTAGGTTAGTAGACACCAGCAATCAGAGACACACACACACACACACACACACACACACACACACACACACTAAACTAAGCCTCTTTGTTTATAAGGGTCGACAATTTTTGTGTCAGAAGCAGAGATTCCAACAAAGTGGAAAAGATACATGACGGAGTATAGACATAGATTGATTATGCATGTTCATAAGATTTTAAGTAATAGAGTATTAAGAGATCTATATTATACCTCAGGAATTGAAGACAGAATTAGAATTTTAAGACTGACTAACAAGGATATTTCAGGGTTTGAAAGTTAATTACATTCTTTGATGTTAGTTCAGGGCTGGGTCCTAATTAGTCAAATGTGATGTCCAAGAGGGCTATTTTATATAGTTTCTGAGTAATTTCATTTTGAAAATAAAGTTCATGTTGTATTCCAATATGGTCATGAATGTAGTCATGATTAATTACATACCTTATAATGTAATTGTGAATTTCTGTTTTGGGATAAGAATGAAACAATTTCCACTTCCTTCAATATTGGGAAATGAATGCACCTGGAAAACAACATCATAGTCTATAATAAAGATTTAACTAAAATAATAATGTTATAATTATCTAAGCCAGCGGTTCTCAGTCTGTGGGTTGCGACCCCTTTGGGAGTCGAACGACCCTTTCACAGGGGTCGCCTAAGACATAATAGTAGCAAAATTACAGTTATGAAATATCAATGAAAATAATTTTATGGTTGGGGGTCACCACAACATGAGGAACTGTATTAAAGGGTCATGGCATTATGAAGGTTGAGAACCACTGATAAGTGTTAAAGTATCATACAAATTATAATACTATGTTTCTGGTCATTTCTAAATAGCCATTTCTAATCTCTACTGTTTGCCATACTGACTTAGAATCAATATTAAAGAGCAGGTGCAGACATCTTTAAAAATCAGCTCCATGAACCAAGGGGTCGCCAGTTTGATTCCTGATCAGGGCACATGCCCAGGTAGTGGGCCCAATCCCCAGTGGGGAGCATGCAGGAGCTGGCCAATCAATGTTCTCTCTCATTGATATTTCTATGTGTCACTCCCTCTCCCTTCCTCTCTCTCTAAAATCAATAAAGAAAAAAATTTAAAAAAAATAAATCAACTCCATCTTGATGGAGGTTAGAAGGGTCCGAAGTCATGCATCAACTAGAAAAAGAGTCACAGGAAGAAAACAACTCTGTCATTCATGTCTACTTAGGAACAAATTCAGCTTTCTAAATTGTAGTTGACATTAGTATATCTGAATGTGTGCTTATTACAAAATAAGCAATAACTAACACTTCAGAGTGGTGATCTCCATGTTGCAGTCCAATGGCCTATCACATGTCCTGGCCCTTGGTCAAGTTCACTGCTCCTCTTACCTCCAGACTGCCCCTCTTCTATACCAAGCACTTTCAGCAAATAGCACTTAGGGCAACAGTGAGCCAGAGAGAACAAAAAGAAGCACATCAAACAATGGTAAAATATATATATGATACTAATATTTATAACAATCTTATGTACAAGGCATTGGATACAAATTTTATATCATAGTGTTGTTAGGCAAATTAAATATTATAAAAAGTATAAATGGTTTATTATTTACTATCCCCACTTAACAGAAGAGGATACTAAATATAGAGGTCTTGAATAACCTGCACAAGATCCCACATCTAGAAAGTTGATGAGCTGAGATCAAACCCTGGCAGTACGACTCCAAAATTCAGACTCAACCACTCTATAATTTGAAAATATCACAATCGCCTGGCCAGTGTGGCTCACTGGAGTGAGAGGACCCAGTTCAATTCCCGGTCAGGGCACATGCCCGAGTTGCAGGTTCAATCCCCAGTTGGGGTGTGCAGGAGGCAGCCGATCAATGTATCTCTCTCACATCCATGTTTCTATCTCTCTCCCTTCCTCTCTCTCTCTAAAAAATTAATAAAAACATATTTAAAACGAAAATATCACAATCAAGTTTTAAGTCTGCCTAAAAATACATTTGATGGTTAGTGAAAAGATTTATGAAAGCTTAAAAAGTGTTTAGCCCTCTCTATTATGTAGTGTACTTAAAAGGGGACCTAAAAGAAATCCAAAAAGCTTCCTTCTCAAAATTAAAAATAAATAAATAAGTCATGCAGATTTCACTCAGTCCAATGAAAATTTATTTATTTAACAGATATACGTTTAGACCCTACTACATGCCATACACTGCTTTAGGTACTTGAGATAGAGTAGTAGAAAAATACACAAAAATCTCTGCCCTCGTCAAGTTACATTCTACTGGAGAAAGGCAGACATTATAATTTGTTAGAAGGTAGTACATTCTATACAAAGAAGAAACATAGCAGGGAAGGGTGATGAGGAATTGCACTGTAAATAGAGTAGTCTGGAAACTCCTTACAAAACATGCCATTTAGCAAAATCCTGAAGGAAAGGAGGGAGCAAGCCTTACAAGCACGGGGACGGAGATTGTATCAGGAAAAGGAAACGTTAAGACAAAGGCACTGATGGCAGAAAACGCCTGGCATGTTCCAGGAGCTGGGAGCCCCACGCAGGAGGAGCAGAATGGCAGAGGGCACAACTGGGATAGATAGGGCCAGAAGGGTAATGGGGACACAGATTTTGCAGGGCCTTCTAAACCATGGAAAAGACTTGGTTTTTATTCTGAATGAGATGAAGAAACGTCAGAGAGTTTTGAACAGTAGAGAAACAATTTAATCTACATCTAATAGTATCACCCCCGCTCCTCTGTGGAGAATAGGCTGCAAGGTGACAAGATAGAAATTGAGGAAAGCAGGAAGCAAGTGGCAGTGCTTTCAACAGATGAAGACAGTAAGCCCATGGTGACGACAGGTGGTACAATTTAAGATATATTTTAAAGGTAAAGCTGAGAGAATTTGCCAGTGATTTCAATGTGAGCTATGAGAGGTTGGTTTTTTTTTTTTTTTTCTGACATGTTGAGTTTGAGATGCCTATCAGACATCCAAATGGAGATATGAAGAAGGCATTTGAATACAGGGGTCTGCAAAAGTAGGTTTACAGTTGTGAGTACATGAAACAGTTCATTCTTATATTATTATTTATCAATTATTGCATTATTTACTGCATTACAACTGTAAACCTACTTTTGCCCATCTCTGTATATGAATCTGGCATTCAGGAGAAGGTCAGGCTGGAGATAAAATTTTAGGAGTCATCAGTACATGGACATTATTTAAAATCACAGCCATCCAAGGACTGAATCTTGGGATATTCTAAAGAAATTTAGAGGAAGAAAAACCAGGAAAGGAAAATGCAAAGGAGAAACAAGTCAGTAGTAGAAAACCAGGAATGTGAACCATTTTTTAAAAAAAGGATTTCTTACTAAAAGTTTTAGTAAGAAAATGACTGAGCCCTAACTGTTGGCTTTAGCAATGTGTAGGCATTTGGTTACACCGGTTTAATTGCACCGGTGGGAATGAAATCTTTATTGTAGTGGATTTCAGGATGTCCTGGAAGAAAGGATCAGGGGTGGTGAGTGGTGATTACTTTTTGAGCATTTTGCTATAAAACAAATGGTGAAATTGAGGTAGCTACAATGGGCTTGGGATCAGAACAATTTTTAAGATATGGTCAATATTGTCATGTTTGAATGTTGATAGGCGTGATCCAGGAAAGAGAGAATTGTGCTGATATAGAGGGAAAGTGTTCAAGTAAAATCCTTGAGCAAGAAAGGGGAATGGGATCCAGACCTGATATCACTGTAATTAACCTAGTTATCAATAACAGGAAAGGAGCAAAGGGAAGACTGATATAGGCATTTCATTTAAGCATCTTCATCAGAAAGCTACAACTTTACACTCCCCTGGAGTCCAACAAAGAGGAGATGCCCAGTAAAGCTGGGGTGACATAGGCAAGGTGCTTGCTATTGGTCACACCTGAGAACAAACGTTATTGGCCAGAATGAGCGTGGCCATGGAAAGGGCAGGAAACTTGAGATATTTAATCCCCTGAACAAAGGAGTTTGCTCTCGTATGCTCTTGTGCTCATATGCGTTCGGGACCCTTGGGACTCTTGTTGCTTGGGGCACGATCTCTTGCATTTGCCATAGGCCATGTAGACCCCACGTGCAATGGACTAATGGATTGCAACTAGTCTGATGCTGTACTGGACCTGGCTCCAACATGGAAAGGAAGTTCTAGACTCTGACTCTGCTTCTAGCTTTACTGGAGGGATGTGATTCCATGGAAATAAAGCTTTCTATCATATTTCATCCTCCCATGGGGGCCTCCAGGCTTATTCCAGAGGTACCCCAAGAACCCCACTCCCACTCCCACTCACAACAGGAAAGACCACCAACACTTTTCTCTGATAACAGACCTAAGTGGAGAATTTACCCTTAAAGAGTAATAGAGAGAGTTGCTAATAACAGAAAGGAAGCCAGAACATGTGAGACAGGCCAGGAAGCCAAGGCAAGTGGAACAGGGAAACTGAGGCAGATAGCTGAACAAACTGGCTGAGCAATTTACAGCAGACACAGAAGGTCACCTCCCTAGAAATAACATCTAGCCTCAGTTGTATTTCAGCTCTAGGCCCAGAAAAGCATCCAGACCAGGTAGGCGACACCAGAACCAGCTGCAATGACTAACCACCCCCTGCCCTGACACTGACCAATCAGTGGGGACCACAACCCTGACAGAGTACATCTAGAAAACTGATGAATATCCTGCTGAAATCCTCCCCTGAAACCTCCCCTAATATTCCTGACTGCAAGAAAGAAATAGATGCCTCAAGACAAAGGACCCAGGGCTCACTCTTCCTCTGGGGAGCAACTGGTGCCATTACCTTCGTTCCCTTCTTCCCCCACAGGCATGCATTTCCTAAACTCTAAAGGTCCCCATGAGCCTTGCAACCAGGGGAGCAATGGGCAATGGCAGCTCATCCCAGGCTAACCCCTGAACCTATTCCGAAGGACCCCTTTTCTCTGACTTCCCAGAGAGCTAAGGCAGCCCAGCCTGGGCTCTCCTGTTGCTTCCGCTATGCTCAGCCCTTCCTTGTCTCACTGTCCCCAGCTTTAATATATGTTCTCTCATAGTCACCTGGACTCATGCTGAGAAAGTTTTCCTGCACCAAGTCAAGAACCCACTCACTACTGGCTGGCCCTAGGCAGATCAGCCAAGGGCCAGGTCTCCTTTCCAGTAACATATGTAGGGACAGATGTTGGGAGGAGAGTAGATGTGGTGGGCATTCAGTGGCTGGAAATTTCCCAGCGAAGTAGAAAGCGAAGACACCTCTGAAAGAAGGGAATCATTTGAACTCAACGTATGAAGCGACATGTCTGGTTTTCCTTGTATTCCCACTGCAGTATAGCAGTGAGTGTATTGCTATACATCTAGACATGTTTTGTTTGTTTTTTGTCATCCACTCCAGTTTGAAATCCCTTTAGCATCTTTCTAAACGACTGGAATGAATTAGGTCTTTTGGTAGTAAATATCCTCACTGGGAACTCTGGTAGCACAGAAGCCCCAGCAATACTGGAACTCATCCAGGAGCACCAGGAAACCCTCTTAAATCTCTGACTCTGCATTCTTTTCAATGGTAACAACTTCCAGCAGGGCTTAAACACTGGGGTGTCTGGCAATGGCTGCTTAAGGTGAACATAACAAGGGAGGCAGAAAAATAACAGGGGAGAAGCACTGTCTCTCAACAGGAGGTGTTCCTTCAAAAAGTCCTTCTCTCTTTTTTTCAGTGTTTGTTAGTCAAGTTGGCAGGAGTATCAAACATTATAACTTGAGAAAAATACTGTGCTCTTTGTTTTTTGTTTCTATTCACTGTATTAACAGTGTAGGGTTTAACCCTTCTGACTCCATAGGTAACTGCAGCCACCAGTGGAAATGATCCAGTTTTAGCATTTTTCAAGAAGTGAGCACACAGACAGATAGATACTCATACTAAATTTCAGAAGTAAATGTATCCACTGTTTTCTATGAAATAAATGGGGAAAAAAATTCCCCTTGTTACCGGATAGTTTGAAATAACAGTGAACATTTTTGGCCTTAATTTAAGAAAATAAGCATATTTTCTGGGCTTACAAACCAGTCCTTTTACTAGTGGCAAAACTGAGAGATCATTTCCCATACTTTTTTTTCCTTTAAAAGAATATTTTGGCATCGGTTTGGGGTGGGGGTGTTATGTCTCTGGTCCAAGGCTTTGACTGCAAACCTCTATTATGCTCCATACTCTGCTAACAATTTGGTTTAAGGAGAGAAATTATATGCATCTTCACCACTGACAGCTATAAAGAAGTGAAATGTATCAGTTAAATTCCCCTCTATTACCGCCGTACATATGCATATTTTTAAATGATTACTCTAATAATAGGAGCATGGGAGATACTCTAGTCCCATCACTGTTCATTTTTCGCCAGTTTTTAGCTTAATCCCTGCATATAGACATGGATGATTTAATATGACATTATAATTAAGTATTCAATCTTTAGACATTAATGACAAAGAAGGTACAACTTGACTTATACTGGCCCATTACTTCTTTAACTTTACCCTACTAGCATTTTTTTAAAGTTCAAATAAGTAATACTAAAAAAAAAAAAAAAAAAAAAAAAAAAAAAACGAAATTTTACACCACAGTGAGTTGAGTCAAAAGGAGAAAAACACTTTTACATTTTCATAAAATGTCTATGAATCACCAATGACCTTTCAAAAAATGTGTTTTAAATATCTACTCTCAGGGTCTCTTTTGGCTATCAGCAGAAAACTATGTAAATGAACTTAACTGTAATTGGAAGAATTTTAATAATTCCACTTAGGTGCTAATAGCTGTTGTCTGCTATCTAGATAGATTCATCATTATTTTGATGTACGACATCTATATATGACTCTGGGATTCACTGAGAATTGTTTTATTATTTATATGGGTTCTAGAATATGAAGCACAACTCTTCACTATAAATGCTGCTTGTGACTATAGTTTCAATACCTGTTTATATAACTAATTTGTAAAATATTGGATTGGCTTCAATCACCAGTAGGATATCTGGTGTCATACACATCAATTCTTTTTCTTTTTTCTTTTCAAACAACTGTCTGTTATTTGTTGTTTTGTGTTTTGTTTTGTTTTGCAGTACCTTTGTTGAATGTGTTATACCTGTTGAACTCCAGGTTTCTGGGAGGATTAACTCAAAAGAGATTAAGAAAAAGATTTCAAATGACTTAATATAAATATCTTGAGTAGTGTTTGTTAATGTTCTTAGCAAACTAATAGACAATACACTATAATTTCTCATAAGTTTTTTATCCTCCTTCCACATTCAGCATTTTTGTTCGAATTATTTTTCTCTATCACCAATTATTTCATCTCCTAACTCTTCTCTCCCCAATATGATTTCTATAAGGCAGAATATATGTTCAATAGCTCATCCCTATCTCTCTCTCTCTTTTTTTTTTTTTTTTTTTTATCCTCACTCGAGGACATTTTTGTTCAGATAGAGTGGGAGGGAGAGAGAGGAAGAGAGAGAGAGAGAGAAACATCGATGTGAAAGGGACACATCGAGTGGCTGCCTCCTGCACGACCAACCAAGGCCAGGGACAAATTGCAACCGAGGTACATGCTCCTAGCAGGAACCGAACCCAAGTCTCTCTGGACCGCAGGCCAACGCTCTAACCGCTGAGCCAAACCGGCCAGGGCTCATCCCTATCTCTTGATCATTTGTCTTTTCCCATTTTTTTCATGCAGATTCTGTTCTCTTGTTCATTTTTTCATTTAGATTCCTTTTCGACCTACGATTTGCCTTATGTTTCTCCTCTTTGATTCTCAGTCAAGCTGAAGAAAAAAAGAGAGAAAGAAAATAACATTTGAACTCATTCAATCTATGCTAGGTGTTTTATATCTATTGTCCAATTTCATTTTCATAGCAAATATATGAAGTACACAGTACATAGTTTTATATATATATATATTCATCCAAGGATTAAAAAACTCAGTCTCAAAAATATAACATCCAATTTGCACATTAATTAAGTGGATAAAATATAATTCAAACCACATGTTATCAAAGTTTGTTCATATCAATTTGCTATTTTCCTACCATTATCACTAGGAAGAATTTAGTCATAAACCACTTGTCCTAAATATTGCTTGTCCTAGGTCCTCTGCCTGTTGAGAAACACTAGGATTATTTTCTTATCCAGATGTTACTACTGCCAGGCAGTTGATGCTCAGTGTCTCAGTGTCAGAGTCTGTGAAACCCTCCAGATGATGGTGGTTGGCCTTGTTCTATTCAATGGCAAAGAAATGCTCCCCCCCCTTTTTTATTAATTTTCCATGTGAATATCCAAAGGATGTTGCTTATGCCTTAATATTATTATAAAGGTTTTTTAGTGAAACATTTTTTATAGCACATAAGACTAAAACATAAGCCCATGGATATCTGGGCCTCAAAACAAGTCTGAGTGACCATCGCTATACTAGAAACTAAGATTTTGTATGGGTCATTCTTGTTCACTTGACTTTCTCTTGTCTTAGGTGTGTTTTCTTATAACAGACACCTCAGTCCCTCGGTTAATACGCTTCAAATGCATGTCTCATATATATCATTTAGAACAAAAATTATTAATGATAATTTATTTAAATAATATTCTATGACAATTGCAGTTTTAAATCATAAAATGAGGAACTATCGTTCTTAGCCATCATAAATCTCTAGTATATCTAGAAACAGGTGTCAAGAACTTAAATACATTTCTTTTTAAGACCAAAAACAACTCAGCAATGAATCTAGGCCGATTTTGTGTGAGAAATACAAGAACAGTGTTTCTTTCCTCAGAGATAGAAATCAGCCAGGACCTTATCATTCTGTTGTTTTCAAGGTGGATAAAACCCTGAGGAAAGCTCAAGGATAAAGCAATCAACTGAATTTTAAGAAAGAGTAATGCCACATATTTGCCACATACTGTAAATATACGTTGTTTTTTTTTTAAATTAAGTAATTGATTCCAAACTCTGATTACTCCACAGCTGATTTATGTGTATCCTCATCAAAATGCAATTAAGTCATCTCGTGCAAGAAATTATCATCAATTAATGACATATATTATGGTTGTCCAAATGGACTCAACTCTGAGAATAATCAACATAATTAGGAAAATAACCCTTAATATCAAATATGCAAATATTGATGGAACAATGACGTGTGTTAAGAGATCATAGGAATCAAAGACATCCAAATACAACTATACTTAGACAAAAGCATCATGCCTCTCAATTTACTTCCTTCATTTGATGTCTTGAAATGCCACAATTCACATAATCTCACACTGCTTTTCCACAACACATTTCCTACAGCTCTCTGCAAGTAAGGATTACGCCTTTGTATTCCTTTCACAGACCACAGGACATGAACACATAGCTAGCTATTCCTTTCATCTGAAGCCAACCCATGTCAGTACATATGGCGAGCGCAGCATGAGAGAGGGTGGAAATGAACAGCATTGTGGTTCCATATGTGCTCACAGAACCACAGATATGTTGCTGTGTTATTAAATTAGTGAGACATTTCCACACATTTTAAAGCAACTTTTCAGGTATTATCTTGTGAAACATGTATCCTAAAAAAAATGTATCAGCATAGCCTTGGCAGAGTAGCTCAGTTGGTTGGAGCATCATTCCATACACCAAAATGGTTGTGAGTTCGATTCCTGATCAGGACACATACCTAGGTTGAGAGTTGGATCCCCAGTCAGGGCATATATGGGAGGCAACCGATTGATGTCTCTCTCTCTCTCTCTCTCTCTCTCTCTCTCTCTCTCTCTCTGTCTGTCTTTTTCTCTCTCTCTAAAATCAATAAAAACATATCCTCTATGAGGATTTAAAAACAGTGTCTCAGCATACCTTCTTTCAGTGCTGTCAGAACAAGTTGTGCTTACTAGAATGAATGCAAGTTTACAAGAATTAATAAATAAAGAGAGAGAATAAGGTCACTGCCAACCTCTCAGGGAATGCTCCAGACAAGGGTGAAAAAACTCATCCTGCTGTAGGAAAAGAACCAAGGTTCTTCATCCTGGTAGAATAATATTGAAAGGGGCATTGTGATAATGTGAGGGTATCACTCAAATATCCTCATGTCCAAAATACAGGGAAACTTTCATAGGGTCACTCACTTTTTCACTAATAATTTCATTCATTTATTAATTCACTTATTCATTTTTATTGTGAACCCATTATCTCAGTAAATCACAAACAAACCATATTGTTCCCTAAGCTAAAAAACCTAGGTGTCATTCCTGATTCCTTTCTTTCTCTTTCTCTCTTCCTTTACATTCAATTTTCTAGTTTCCACCTGTACTCACTTCAAACATCACCACCTCCTCAAGGGACCTTCAATCATCATCAGCCTGACCTAAAATAACCTACCAATCCTGGTTTATTTCCACCACATCTCTTTGTTTACATATTTCCTTCTAATTTTTATCACCATCTGTCAGTATTGTGTTTGTTCTTGTTCAAGTCCATATTCTCAATAGTGACCTAAAATACAACTTTTAAGTATTATGGACTATTGTATGCATATTTATTGACTAAATGTTTTTGCCAGATGTCTCAATTTCTCAAATTTTTGAGAGGGCTATAAGCCCTCAGCCTCCTCAGTGGGAACAATACTTGGGTCCATGTACACATAGATGACAGCATGTCAAATCTCAGAAACTATGCCTTGTGTATTTTTGAGTGGTAGCAGCAAAGTCAGTAGCAACTGCATATTGAAACACCACCTTGTGAATTTAGAGCATTATACATGATAGAAGTGAAAGATAATGGTAATCAGGGATAAATTATAAACAATCAGTACCCTACTGGGGAAAGGCTTAAAGAAAAAGGCATTTCAGCACCTTGTTATCTAAGCAAGTAAGAGTCACACTTGAGCATCATGTTATTCAACAAATACTTATTTAGAATCTGCTGTGTGCTTTATATTGTTATATCTCTAATATTTATCTGATATCATAAGGCATGATTCCTGCCCTGAAGGAATGCATAAATTTGCTTATAGGCTGCATTTTCTTTTGCTCAATTTTCAGCTAATTATAGGTGCTTGTTTTACCTATGTTGCAATCTGTGCAGAATAGAGTACATAACCTGTCAATCAAAAGGCTTATTTCTGACACAAGAAAATCTCTAATAAACTTTTACATCTTACATAGGTAGAGATTTAAAGTAAGATTTGTGTACATTCAGTTGGAGCCTTAATTTTACATAACAAGACAGCTTCCCACCATTGGCAATACCTCCAAGCAAGTAGCTTTCTAGATTTGCAAATAGGTTGAGGAGAGAAATAGTAGGGCAGCCCTTTGGAGAAAGCTCCAGGGTCTCTGTGTCTACTGGGCATTGCAGTGTTGCTAACCTGTTCTGATCTTGTCTTTGGCATGGTTCTTTTTAAATAGAAGTTCTATGTATTGTGCACCTCAGCTGATCATGAGAATGAAAGTATCTAATAGTTGGAAGTGCTGTACTAGTTTTACGGACTGTCTCCTTAAAACAAAACTGGGTGGTCTTGATTTGACTGACCTACTGACCTCTAATACAACAGTGAAAATAATAATGTAGACTTCAGTTGGCAAGCTCAGGCCCTGTTGGACCTACAAGAGGAGGCAGAAGAATTTCTAACACATCTCTTTGAGGATGCCTACCTCCTCAAAGTAATAGATTGGCTTTCTGAGGCTGTGCTCCTTTGTTGGTGAGAAAATTCAATATGACCTGATGCATAGAATGGTATAGGTCATGTCTGAAGCTCTGAATAAGACTAGAATGTTGTTAATCTGGATGAAGAACAAATCAATTAGAATTTTCTGGGGAGAACGTAAGATGCTCTTTAGTCCAGGCAAAAAAAAATAGATATTGCTGTTATTTAAAAGTAAAGAAATAGAGAACTTGAATAGTCTAGCCCTATTTAAAGTCACCTGGGTTCATAGATTAATTGTTAACTTTCAAAGAACAAGTAATTAAGCTCTTGTAGAGTATAGAACAAAATATTTGAAACATTCCACTTTTGTCATGAGACTAATTCAACTGTGATGTCAACTGCAGAAGAAAATGAAATTATAGGTGAATTTACTCATGGTTATATAAAGAAGAGAAATTATTACCCTCTACTGAAGAAGAACTCTAAATAAATGGTGATCTACTGAAAAATTATAAAATTTAGGAACATAGCTGTACATAACAGATATCATATACATAATGACTCAGTTCCCAATGTGTCAGAATCAAAGGACAATTATAACTACCAATTGTGAAGTAAAAAGCAGACATCTGCCAGTCTAATAGGACGAGATGGTGCTTCTAAGCCTCTAACATACAGTAGATTACCTTGGGATCTTTTTAAAATGAATACTCAGTAGGGAGGGAGTGGTGCCTGAGACACTGAATTTCTTACAAGCTCAAAAATGATGTCAGTGCTGTCATCCAGGACCACACAGTGGTTTGCTATTTGAATTACTGACTACTGATTTGGAAAGTAAGAAGTTCAGAGGTTGGCCTGGCTGGTGTGGCTCAGTGGATTGAGCATTGTCCCTTGAACTGGGAGATCCCAGTTTGATTCCTGGTCAGGACATGTGCCTGGGTTTTGGGCTCTATCTCCTTTAGGGGGCGTGCAGGAGGCAGCCAATCCATGTTTCTCTCTCACATAGATGTTTCTATCTCTCTCTCTTCCTTCTTCTCTCTCTAAAAAATCACTAAAAACATATGTTTTTAAAAAGTTCAGAAGTGGGAATTTTTGTTGTTAATCTGGATGAAGAAAATGCTAAATCTTATTGAAAATATGTTAAGGAAGAAGAGAGTACAAAAGGAAACTACTGTGGATCCACTCTTACAGGAGAGACGTCCTTCGATTACAAGAAAGGTGTGATAGGTCAGTTTGTAACCTGAAAATAAATGCTTTTGAAAATTCACTGTGTGACTTATTTGAGTGATTTCCCTATAGATCTCGTACCTGGATTTCAATTTTCATATGGAAATTTGGGTCAAGAACAGAGACACAGAAAGCCCACGTATGTGTCAAGCAACCTGAGCCGATCATTGCTATTGAATAGCTGCTGGCTCCTGCAGAATAACTTGTAGCAGCAGTCCTTCTCTCCCCAAGTCTGTGTGTGGTAACATTCAGCTTTCCCACCAGAGGGGTTTTGTTTAATGCAAATCTTCTATGACAACTTAGGAAGGGGCACATTACTGAAATAGAGAAAAACAGACTAGTGAACTTGGCTAGCACTGTAATACTAAGAGAACTCAGGTATTCTGTTTGCATGAAGTTATAAGTGGTTAAATTCTCGGTCCAGAACTAATAACTATTCATCTGTTGAATGGAAATATAGAAATCCTTGGATTCGGGGATCTATTCATTCCATTTCAGGATCCATAGGTATACTTTATGCTGGGATTCAAACACTGTCCTCACAGTGGAAAGTTAATGAGATTTAAAGCATGATTTGACAAGAGATTTTTGTTTTGTTTCGACCTCACTCTCAGATGTTCAGAGTCCTCCTTAGAGAGAAAAACATTAACAACCCAAGAGATCCTGAGTAAAACCAGCCTCTTTGTACAAAATCCTCTTCTATTAAGGGTCATGTTTTCTATGCCCTCTAGGGCCATTCTGTGCTCTTGTAATTTTTCTCTTATTTTTTAATAATGCTATTGAGGGACAAAAGCACACACAGGTGTTGCCTGTAAGCTCACAAAGACTATCATCGTTTAAAGGCATTCCAAGTGCTTTCTAAGATTTTCAACTTGCCCATTTCACTTACAAAAGATCTCTCAGAACAAAGGCAAGAATTCTGAACACATAATTCATACCCTCGCTTTCTGTTTATTATATCATTTTAGTATTTGATAAGAGGAAATATGTAAAGAGACTCCATCCTTCCAATTTGCTATCCTGAAGAGTATTTTCAGATTTCTCTCTTATCTTGTAAAGATTTTTTTTTAATTCTTTATTGATTTTAGAGAGTGAGGAAGGGAGAAGGAGAGAGAGAAACATTAATGAGAGAGAACATCAATTGGCCGCTTCCTGCATGCCACCCACCAGGGATTGGCCCACAACTTGGGCATGTGCCCTGACCAGGAATCGAACTGGGGACCTCTTGGTGTATGGGTCGACGCTCAGCCACTGAGCCACACCAGTCAGGCTTACCTGGTACAGATTAAAAGCTCAAAAATAGTGCCTATATCATATTCCTTTGCTTTTGTCAGCAAACCAAAAGGCTTCTACTTAGAAC
Source organism: Tadarida brasiliensis (assembly GCA_030848825.1). Taxonomy (NCBI): domain Eukaryota; kingdom Metazoa; phylum Chordata; class Mammalia; order Chiroptera; family Molossidae; genus Tadarida; species Tadarida brasiliensis. Next base: position 72,344,090 of record CM061260.1, read on the forward strand.
AGTAACTAAGAAATGTCTTCCAGGAAATGAAAGTGTTTCCATATATAATATTAACCATTTACTTATCAAAACTCCCGTAAAGCAAAATAATAATAATTCAAACACACATTTAAAAGGGATTAACTCACTTTTAGGCATTAGGGGATTAAAGTAGTTAATTTCCCAAAGTTGTAGAAGTGAATCATTATCAAAATTGAGGCAAAACAGAATGCCTGGCTCATAATAGGTTTCAAAAATATTTACTGCCTAGATTATATGTGTGAATTACTTGAGCACAAATTTATGCACTAATAGACTTTTTGTTGTGGTGGTTAATTTGCCACACTCTTAGGAAGGGTTTCATTTCCTGGATGTCATTAGATGCTCAATGTGGAAGTTTCTAAGCCTCAGGCTATGTCTCATTTAGACTTTTCTTTCAGAAAGCCTCTTTCCACATGTCCTTTCATCTTAATCCACGGATTTATACAGAGTTTCAATGGAATTTGACATTTTCCCACAATTTCTCTGGTTGTTGCAAGTTAGGGTTGCTAGGTCACAATGGAATGAATGTGACTTTTTTAAATTATATTTTAACACCAAATATGCCTTGTTGCCTTGGTAGGATAAGGTCAATGGCTCATTCTTACAGAAAATATCTATTGCAAATTTGTATGTAAATTCTATTGCTGATTAGATAGGTTTGACATAATGTTTCTCAAAGACAGTTTGATTGATTTAATTAAATTCATTACTAGTTTTGGGATTCTTTTTTCCTTAGGGTCCATTAATATTATGAAATTATTATGATTAGAGCATTTACTTAAGCAAGTTGCAAGTCCTTCAGGACAATATAAAATGAAACACTGGAAATCAGTTGCTTTTTAAACTAAAGTGAAGAATATGCACTTTGATGGGGATGTAGGATGCTGCGGGGAAAAGAAAAACAGGGACCTTGGTTTCAATCAGAACTTTTCTATTAACCAACTTACAGAAGTGGGAAAAGTTAAATTTCTTTTTTTACTTTATATTTTAAATTAAATTAGACTTAGGAGAGAAGAGGCAAAAATAATACAGAGAATTCCTGTATGTCTTTCACTCAGCCTTTCCTAATGTTAGCACCATATATAACCATAATTCAATTATAAAAACCAGGAAAGTAACACTGTTGCAATAGTATTAACTACATTGCAGATTTTATTCAAATTTCACCAGTTTTTCACTAGGTCTCCACCCCACGCCCCCCCCCCCACACACACACACACACACACTGTATTTCCATCTCTTCCTTTTCTACAGTGATTGTATCTTGGATCTCACACTGTATCTAGCTGTGGTTTATTTTTCTTTGCTCTTCTCCAATGTGTGACTTTGCTTTCCTTTTTCCTTTTCTTTCATGATCTTGTCATTTGGGAAATTTTCTCATCCATTTTGTACAACGTTTTCCAATTTAGGTTTGTTTGATGTTTTGTTACTGAAATCAGGTTATGATTTTATTGGTGCAAAACACCATAGATATGTTTGGTCTCCTTAACTCACTGTCAAAACAAGGTAAATTAAGGAAAAGCTTAATTGAATATGAATATATATATATATACATATATATATGTGTGTGTGTATATATATATATATATATATATATATATATATATATACCTTGTATTATTTTGTTCTGCTTTGCTTTTATTTTTCTGGACTATGAAAATGACATTTAAAAAATAACATTTTAGTACTGTTATTTCCTTGGGGTGGAAACTCTATTAACCTACCATAGGCATTTTATTTTTAACAGAAAAAATGAATGGGCCTTTTAAGAAACACAATTTTTAAGAAAACATATCCAGGGATTTTAGGAGCTGTCTTTTAAAATAACGTTAGCTAATCTAACCTAGACCATAGCATGATTATGTGTCATTGAGGCTGGATAGTAAGAAGCTGGAAAAATTTCTTAGCAAGTAGAATGGGGACATTGAGACAGAGAGCTAAACAAACTGGCGGAGCAATTTAGAGCCAGATGTAGAAGGTCATCTCCCTGGAGATAACATCCAGGCCTCAGCTGTATTTCAGCTCCAGGCCCAAAAAAGCAGCAAAACCAGGTGGGTGATGCCAGGACCAGCTACAGAGACTAATGACTCCCTGCCTGGCGCTGACCAATCAGTAGAGATCACAACCCTGAAAGAGCACACCTGGAAAGCTGATGAATATTCTGCTGAAACCCTCCCCTAAGATTCCCACTTGTAAGAGAGAAACAAAAACCCTCAAGGAGAAGGACCCAGTGTCCCATCTCCATCTGGGGAGCATACCCATGCCACTCCCTTCCCCTCTACTACCCCACAGGCACGCATCTCCTAAACTCTAAGAGACCCTGTGAGATTGCAACCAGGGGAGCAATGGGCATTGGCAACCTGCACCTGGGTGAACCCCCTGAACCTGTCTCCAAGGCCCCCTTTTCTCTGATTTCCCAGTGAGCTAAAACAGCCTCACCTAGGCTCTCTTGTTACTTCTATGCCAAGCCCTTCTTTGTTTCACTTTCCCAGCTTTAATAAACGTAACCTTATAGTCGCATGAACTTGTGTCGTGAAATCTTTCCTACACAAAGTCAAGAACCCACACACTACTGGCTGGCCCTAGTCAGACTCACTCAGGGCCAGATACTGTCTCTGATAACATCATAATTCCTCTTTCAATAGCCTATTATACTTTATAGGTTTATTCTAAATATTTGCTGAATATACCATTTCTATTTTTAAATGGATCTTATGACTAATCTTTACCTATGCTGCATGTATGTTAACCAAAAGTGGCAGGACGATTTAATGATGTGAATGGTTTACAAACTATATCCACCCTGGCTTTACTACAAGAGTGAACTGCCTGCTATTAATATTATTAAAAGCTAAACATCTTTATTTTAACACTTAGTAGGTGACAAAACAATGCTGAGAACTTTAAGTATAGTATCTCGATTTATGTTTACAATATATTGAGAGGAATATCACCATGATAGCAATTTTACAAATGAGAGACTGAACTTAAAGAAGTGGGGCCAGTTACGCAGATGTACACTACAAGAAAGTGTCAGAGTTGATATTCAGTGAAGACAATCAGATTCCAAAGATTGTCTTCATAATAAGCATAAACTAGAGACACTTTTTCACCACCAAGAAAGTTGGTTTACTTATGATAGGTACATTCATGATATCACTCATGGGTTCACCAAATTCATAATGTTTTAATTTGGGGCTGGGGGGGGGGTAATTTAAAAATCAAACATGTTTGTTAGCTTCTTCAGGCAAAATAAAGATAAAAAGCAATGTGATAGATGATGATCATCATTTATAAGAAATAAAGGGGAGAAATAGATCCCCATTAGAGAATTCAAAAGTCAAAGTCTCTTTAGTCTGATTGATTTACTTCTCATTCTTTAAACTCTCAACATGCAGACTGTTCAGGATTTGGTCTCTGTAATTTTAGGAAGAGAGCAGAGAAAATCACTAACTTTCACAATGATAATGAATGAAGGATCACTCAATTTTGTATATGATTTTTATGTGAAAGCATGAAACCATACTGTTTCTTAGTCAAATACCTAAGTATCACTGTGAAATTTTCTGTTTGCCCAGAACACAAGAATATAAAGTAAAGTCAAACTTCTGCAGCATCTGCTTGTTAATGTCACTGGGTTCAGAGATGCGTAGAGGGCTCCTTATTCCTTCTGACTGGGAGAAGAATGTATTTCCATTATTTTCATACATTTCACATTAGTGAGGAAGGAGCAGCCTGAACGTCTCTACAGCAGATGAACAGCTCTGTGAACAAGTAATTCAGGATTTGTGACACATTTAAACCCCAGGCTTTTCACTTGGCCTGGCAAACTGAAGGTCCCTTACATGTGCAAGAACTATTTTTGCTAGGAATCAGTCCAAATTATCCAATATTCTGTGTCCTTAGATTAAACACATATGGAACAACATTAAAATTTTCTTGGAGAAAACCTTAAGGAGAAGTAAAGTAACTAAAAACTGTAATAAATATTGATTGTTAGAGTTAGAAATAGTTGATACACTCATATCTTGGGTCTTGTGTCAAATCTAAACTATGCTATAATTACCTATCTTGTGGTTAGTTTTAATCTATGGGTTTTACTCACATTTATATTTGTCACTGCACATTTATTGATTATGTACTCCATGACTTTGCTATGCAGGGATTGAAAAGATAAGTGAAACACTGTATTTGCCAGAACAAAGTGTATAATCCAGTAACAGTAGGAATAATAAAATAGATACACAAAATGCAAAGCAAAAATGTAAATGGCTTAAGAAAAATATAAATAAAGAATAATCTAGACATAGAGAGCGATAGAGAGAAAGTGTATGTTTAGGGTACCTATTATTGGATAAATGTGTGGATTGTCTTCCTCTGTTGCTAGTGAGAGTGGGCTCCTTAGGATATCTCAAGAAAAATAATTTTCTTAGACACAGGAAGATGAGTGATTTTTATTTGAGTGGAATTACATTCTTGGGTTTGCAAAGCCCCATTTCCCTTAATCCAGTCCTGAAAGATGTGTAGCTGAGGATTCAGTAGAGCTAGAAGCAAAGCCAGTGTCCAAAGTTTCTGGTGCATGTTGGGGCTGGATCTGGTATAGCATTAGACTAGTTACAGCCCACCAGTTCTTTGTGTGTGGAATCCACATGGTAATGAGACATGTGGGCAAATGCAGGGGAGCGTGAGAACCCAGTTAGCCAGGAGTATGAACCAAGAGCAAGAGAGAGAACTCCTTTGTTTAGGAGCTTATCTCAAATCTTCCTGTGCTTGCAGTGGTCACACCAACTCTGGCCAATGACTTGTTCCCAGGCGTGACTGACAGGCAAATACCTTCCGTATGTCACCCAGACTTTACTGGGCATGCCTATAATATTTGACCTTTCCTTTGCTCTTTTTCTCTTATTAATAATCAGGTTATTTCCAATGGTATCATAGCCATAAGAAGCTTCCTAGATGAGAAAGTTTAAGATTGATTTTCAGGGATTTTTACAAGTAGGAAAGAAAGAAAGAAAGAAAGAAAGAGAGAGAAAGAGAGAAAGAGAGAGAAAGAGAAAGAAAGAAAGAAAGAAAGAAAGAAAGAGAGAGAGAGAGAGAGAGAGAGAGAGAGAGAGAGAAAGAAAGAAAGAAAGAAAGAAAGAAAGAAAGAAAGAAAGAAAGAAAGAAAGAAAGAAAGAAAGAAAGAAAGAAAGAAAGAAAGAAATGGAGGGAGAGAGGGAGGGAGGGAGGGAGGAGGGAGGGAGGGAGGGAGGGAGGAAGGCCTTCTAGAGAGCAGGAGAGCAAGGAAGAAAACAAAGACATTACAGAGTCCAGGTATGTTTAGGTCCTTTGAAAAGTAGAGTACACTAATCAGGTAAATGATAAAGTTAAACTGTAAGAATTTAGAGGACTTGGTAGCTTATAGTGTAGAGGAAAAATTAAAGGTAAATTTGTGGCTTAGAATTACTCCACGTATAATGGTAGCCTTATTTAAAGAAAGACACAAGGCAGGAAAAGGCCTGAACTTTTAGGAAAAGTGATATTTGCTTTTATTAAATGGTTGAGATTAAAATACCTGCTTGAATATTTAGGCATTTGAATTATTATTATTTGGACCTTAAAAGGGCAGGTGAAGAGTGTAAGAGTCATAAGATGTGATACCAAACCCTGGATCTTCTAAATTGTAAGGCCTTAGTCGTGTCACAAACTCTTCGAGCAACATTTAAAATTCACTATTAAAAAAGGGGGATTAAAAGTGATTTTTAATATATAAAACTCAACAACTACAAGATGTTCCTGTTTACACTTCTGCATGAAAGTAATAGTTGAAGCTATTATTAAAGGGAAAGACTAGAAGAGGTCTGAGAAGGGGTTAAGATAATTGCTGTATTAGATTGATGGGGAAAAATTAACCATCACACAAAATTTTGTTTCTTGAAATATTTTTTATAGTTTTATGACACACAATGCCTAATTACACAATCAATTGCTTGACTCTACTTGTTTCTGAACTTTTAAAAAGAATAGCATATAGCATATAGTCCTCTAATTCTTGCTTATTCACCTCGGATTATGATTTTAAGATTCGTCCATGATGTTTAATTATAGATCATTTTTATTGCTGCATGATATTCCATTTTATAAGAATTATACAATATTTTATTCATTCTACTATTATGAATGTTTTAGTTGTTTCCAGTATTTTTGTTATTATGTGCAATCACTTGATGAACATTTTTATTATGACTTCCAGCATATAGATGGAAGAATGATATGTATCCAGCAATGTTCAACTTTATAAAACAAAGTCCAATTGTTCTCCAAAATGGTTGTGTCATTTACACTTCTACCAGCCATGTGCAAAAAATCCAGGTGCTCTCCAAACCATGTTTCCAGCAGATTTCTTAATTCTATTGATGAGAGACACAGAGTGGTATCGCATGTTCTGTATTGACATTCTCCCAACACTAGCAAAGTTGGGTGACTTTTCATGTTTCTTAGCTATATACATCTTTTATGAGATGTCTAAAATATTATTGTCTATTTTTATTGTTAATTTTTATATCAATTTAATCCATGAGTTCTAGCTATGTACTTGATTATATAGTATTTGCTGACTAAGTATTTCAAATATCTTCTCACATTCTTTTCTCTGCCTTTAAAGTCACTTAACTAGTGTTCTTAATTTTTGCATCATTTTTTTTACATCAATTTTAATTTTTGTTCATTTTTTTTGTAGTTTTGTGTTTATGAAGTCTTTTATAAAATAGTCTTTGTCCCAAGGTCAGAAAGGCATGCACCTACATTTTCTTCTGAAAGTTTTAAAGTTCAGCTTTTACTATTTAAAGTTCTTAATCCATACAAAGCTGACTTTCTGTATATTGTGCAGTGTAGAAACCCAATCTCAATTTTTATTAATGACTCATTATTAGGTCCATTTACTGAATACTTCTTCCTGTATTCAGTAATTAGTGCAAGTACCTCAGTCATACAAAATTTGATGTAAGCATGAGAATTTCTGGACTCTATTTTGTTCCCATAGTTGATTTTGTCCTCTCTCCACAGCAATATCATTCTGCCTTAATAAAAGTGTGACATATAGGGCAATTCCTCCTTCATTTTCTATTAACACATATGAACCTACTTTGTGCAAGGTATTTTTCTAAGCCTTTTTATAAATATTAACTCATGTAATGCTCAAAATCTTATGAGGTAGGTACTTTTATTCTGATTTTACAGGTGAAGAAAATGAGGCATAAAGAGAGTAAGTAACGTTTCTAAGGTGAGAGGAAGTGTCATAGGTGGGATTGTAAACCAGGCAGTCTGGATCCAGAGTTCATTATCATCATCAATATGCTATACTGCTTCTTTGTCTCTAGAAGTGCTTTGGCTATTTTTGGTCTTTTGATTTCATATAAATTATATAATTACTTATCAAGTGCTAAGAACAACCCTTTTGTGATTTCATGACTCTTTTTTTATTTTTAAATTATAGTCAACATAAAATATTATATTAGTTTTCAGGTGTACAACATAATGATTAGACATTTATATACTTTACAAAGTGATCATCACAATGAGTTTAATATCCATCTGTCACCATACATAGTTATAAAAATATTATTGACAACATGGTGTATATTATATCCTCATGACTAATTTTGTAACTGATAGTTTGTACTTAATCCCCTTCACCTTTTTTACCTATTCCCCCATCCCTTTCCCATCTGGCAACCATCAGTTTGTTCTATAAATCTATGAGTTTATTTCTGATTTATTTTGTTTTTCAGATTCTACATGTAAGTGAAACAAAGTATTTGTCTTTCTTTGTCTGACTTGTTTCATTTAGCATGATATCCTGTAGATGTATTTATGTTGTCGCAAATGACAAGATTTCTTTCTTTTTTCTATAATATTCCATTATATACATATATATGTATATACACAAATATGTATACATATATACACACAAATACACACACACACACACACACACACACACACACACACACACACTACATCTTCCTTATTTATTCATCTATCAATGAATAACTAGGTCCTTCCATATCTTGGCTATTATAAATAATACTGCAATGAACACAGGAGTGTTATATTGAAAAAAATAGAACAAAGTTAGATGTATCATGCTTCCTGATTTCAAACTATACTATAAGGCTATACAAACTGTATGATACTGGCACAAAAATAGACACATAGATCAATGGAACAGAATAGAGAGCCCCAAAATAAACAAATACTTATAATGTCAATTTATCTATAACAGAGACAAGAGTATACAATGTGGTAAAGATAGTCTCTACAATAAATGGTGTTGGGAAAAATGAACAGATACATGCAAAAAATGAAACGACAACTTTCTTACACAATGTGCAAAAATAAACTCAAAATGGATTAAAGACTTAAATGTGAGACCTGAAAACATAAAATTTCTAGAAGAAAACAAAAGCAGTAAATTCTTTGACATCGGTCATAGCAATATTTATTTGGGTATGTCTCCCTGGCCAAGGGCAACAAAAGCAAAGATAAACAAATAGGACGACATCAAACTACATAGATTTTTCCATGTGAAGAAACCATCAACAAAATGAAAAGACAACCTACTGGAAGGGAGAAGATATTTGCAAATGATATGTCCTATAAGGAGTTAATACCCAAAATATATAAAGAACTCATACAACTCAACATTTAAAAAATCTGGTGAAAAAATGAGTAGAGGACCTGAATAGACATTTCTGCAAAAAAAAACATACAGATGGCCAACAGACACATGAAAGATGCTCAACATTACTAATCCTTAGGAAAATGAAAATCAAAACCACAAGGAGATATCACCTTACACCTGTCAGAAAGGTTATTATTCAAAAGACAAGAAAGATAAGTGGTGACAAAGATGTGGAGAAAAGCGAACACTTGTGCATTGTCGGTGGGATTGTTAACTGGTGCAGTCACTATGTAACACAGTATGGAGTTTCCTTAAAAAATTAAAAATTAAACTACCATATGATCCAGCAATCCCACCTCTGAGTATTTATCTAAAGAATTCATGACTCTTACTGAAGTTCCATAACATATATACAATGATTTGGGTATAATTAAATACAGTTATATTTCTGCTGCAAAAGCATACATAGAAATATTAATGGAGAAAGTAAAGATTATAAATTGTTTGTGATCAGTTCAGGTCCATTCAGTGTTGCTGCCAAATGAATTGTGATGCCAAAGTAGTAAAAATCTTTCTGTATAGATTTCTTTAGATGTTTGGAATTGGGGAATGGGTTATTGCCATTTAGTAAATGAGGAAACAAAATCTTTGAGAGCTTAAATAATTAGATAAACTCAACTGTTATTCCTAGTTGATAGACTGTTTATAACTTTTAAAATTAAAAACAGCTTTTTAAAAATGTTCTTACATAGATTTTTAAACATCATAGTAACTCTGTATGTGTGCATGCTGAAGTAGACAAGGAAGATGGATATAATTGTCTCCATATCACAGATGAGTAAACTGAGGTTCAGGGAGGTTTAAGATGTACCTAATCATGCTGTTGGTGAGAGAGAGACTGATAACTTAAATCCAGATTTTATCCCCCCTCTACTTTCTAACCTACCTTCTATTGTGATGCTGATAATAAAGAATCACATGTGAATTTGTTTTTACCTTTCTAAAATGCATGATTCTGCCCATTGGTGTTTTCCAATTAAAGAAATACATGCTCTTAGCTGTTTTATGTGTTCCTTTTGCTTTGAACTCAAATGTTAACATTTAGATCACAGTTAATTCCTTTCCCATTCTTTGGTTTACAACATGGCAAAGCCCCAAGGTTTGAGCTACTGACTTGAAAATGTGATGTCAGTGGCTTTATGGAAGATGGAATAAAGGGAAGCTGGGAAGTGAACGGGGACCTATCAGTCCATGGCTCAATCCACTGAGCCATGCCGGCAGGGTTAAGATGATTCTTTAAAACAATGACTAAACTTTGTAAGAGTCATCTTCACCCTGCCGGTGTGGCTCAGTGGATTGAGCTTCGTCCCATGGATTGAGAGGTCACCAGTTCAATTCCCGGTCAGGGCACATGCCCAGGTTGTGGGCCCTATCCCCAGTGGGGGTACGCAGGAGGCAGCCAATTGATGTTTTCTCTCATCAATGTTTCTCTCTCTCTCTCCCTGCCCCTTCCTCTCTAAAATCAATAAAGAAAAAGTATTAAATTATCTTTACTGTTGAGAGTATTACAGATGTCCCTCTTTTTTCCCCCACCCACCCCTTCCACCCTTTTTAAAGGCAGGAATCGGGTCCCTTGATATGAAAAGTAAGTGAGAATTTAGATTTTAATTATAGACTTCCGAATAGTTCACTCTTTGTGTTAACCCAGTAAGAAGCAGCTTTTTATAGACACCAAATCATTTAGTTTAACACTCCAAACTGTAAAATCACTTCATGATTTTTTTATTATGAAAAGAAGTTTCTTTTTGAGCTGCAGCTATAACAAATAAGGTAATGTTTCAATTGAATGAAAAGTTATAGAACAATATAAACCCCCTGTGCTCAGGACTCAAGGTAATCAACTTGCTGTGAACAGTGAGTGTCAGAGTGACACAGAGGAATAAACAAAGAAGGGGTAACCATGGAGCCCAGAACAGCAGCAACCCCATTTGTCTTGACCAAGTAATTGGTACATAATGGTCTGGAACTCATCTGCAGAGGTTCTACTACTCCCAGGTCTCCTATGACTCACTCTACAGCCTTTTCAAAGTCCTGTGTTCCTTAGCTTTCCTTATCTATTAAGTGAAAGTTGATCTGTGTGTACTCAAAGATTCCTTGCAGTGATAACATTCTAAGATCCCAAATGCTTATGAAGAGAACAATTTAAAAGGACCTCAGTAGTAATTGAACAAGGTGGAGAAGAAAACCAATATCATGGAAGCTGGAAGCATTCAGCCTCAGATGTGAAGCCTTGTTAAATGTTAAAAATTTTTAATTTATTTTCTCCCCTGAGTAGGGTTGGTGCCGCTGACTCAGACTCTAGGCATAATTTCACTTTGATTAAATGTTTGTGATGCTGCTTCAAATCGTGCTACTCATCTAGTCTGATTTGATTGTCTAGTTTTTGGTTTCATTTTGTACTCAGGAAAGTATATCATGCTGCTATTTCACAGGCTGCTTTTTAAAAAACAACACAGAATTTCTATACATTGATTATTCTGTAAGAATATTAAGCTTTTGAAGGTAGAGTACCTGGTATAATGTGATGAATCCATTAAAAATATTTAGCAAAGTAGATGACACAATACATGATTTCTTGCATTGATGAGAGCTGTAATCTATGGGTGGCTTTCCTCATTACTATGGTTTGGTGATTATTCATGTTGGACACACATAACTTGATAAGCCATTGCTACATAGTGTTATCACTCCCCTGAAAGTCAACAATTCTAACAGCTCCTGGTAGGCTTTCAATTATTCATAGTCTAAGCATAAAACTGAGAAGGTTAAAGAGTAGAGTCTACAGAAAGGAAAGAGAACATCTTTTATGTTGTTTTTCAATATAAAGTTGGGTTATTTTTACTGGTCACCATTCTCTTTTAATTTATTCTTCCAGAATAGGTAGTTGAAAGAACACAGAAATCACAATTGGTTCTAACTCAGGCTTTCTGCCAAACCGATGACTAGACTGTGTCATTTAAAACCTCTGGAATTCAATTTCCCTCATCTGTAAATTGGATGATTTATTCTATAATTTTACATTTTAATTTCATTAATTGTCCTATAATTAGTTCGAATCCCTTTCCCAAATTCTTGAACCTAGGTTCCTATAAACCCAAACCAAAAAAAAAAAAAAAAAAATGTCATTTTGTAACTGATAATTAATATGCAAAAGGACTGATTGTTTCTTCAATAATTCTAAAAATTACTTTATTGAAATGGACATTAACTAGTCATATTTGAAAATATTGCTTGACTGACATTCTTCATACCTAAAAGTTGAACCCAAAGAAACAGGAGATTTTCCATAAAACTAAGTCGTTCAGATTTCCTGTGTGTGAAACAGAGGAAAATCCCATGCCTCATCTGTTTTATTTATAAAATGTGAGGACATTTATAGTAAACTATATTTATAACCATAAGTGCTACATAGATACAATGATATTATTATAATCATTAAACAATGGTGTGTGCGCATGTATGTGTATTGTGTGTGTGCATGCCCACGCATAACTATCTGTGTGTTAGGAGGAAGAAAAAAACAAAGAAAGAAATCAAAGAATAGAAGTCTAAATTAGTATACAATTCTAATTGAATGTGTTAAAGAAAATATTATTTTAAAAAATAAGTTGTGTATTAGATGAAAAGGCTTTAATTAATAATCTGCTTTTTAATTTACTTCCATTTAGCAGTGGCACATAGTATATCATGATCTAAGTGTCAAAGAAAGGCACTTAATGTGAAAATCTTACAGATAATAGAGAAAAGGGGAAACAAAGTTATTGATGTAATATAGAGTTGAACTGAATGCCTTAGAGTCTAAAACAATTTACATATCAGAGTGGAGGCATGTGTTTGGAGCAAATTCATAAATCAGACTTGGTCTGACAAGGCAAAGAAACACACATAAAATTTTTATCCATATACAAAAGCCTGGGCTTTCTTAGAATAAAGAAGTTCTTTAGTTGTGGACAGAATTATAATAGATGTAAACACCATCACAGCAACACATATAATTGTTACAGAGGCACTAAAACACACATAATAGAAAAGCAATGTTTATAGTTCATTTTCCAGGGCAAGCAGTTAGCCACGTTAAAAAATGTATTTACCACTTATGAAATATTCTGCCTAAAGAACCAGTTCCTTTCTGATAATATGGTTTCCTGAGACAGTGATTCTTCAAGCACCATCAGCACCCCCTGGGAACTTAGAAATGCAAATTCTCAGGCTCCACCCCAGACCAACTGAATGAGAAAGTCTAGAGGAAAACTCACCTTCCAGGTGATTCTCATGCACTTGAAACTTTGAGAAGCACTAGTTTAGTAACAGTGGAGAAATGGGAGAATAACTGTATGCTATCATCATGAAACCACTCTATATTGGATTTCACATTTAACAACCCTCAAAAGATTCTACTGAGATTGCTAAACAAATAAAGATACTTCTATAGATTATTTTATTATTGTATAAAATAACTAAGTCATCAGGTGATTAAGAAACTTTCATTACTAAGAAATAGTTCAGTGAAATAAAACATATATAGATTATCTTCTATGTACTGGCCATTAAGCTTTGCCTATAGCCAAATATCCCGTCCCCCAACTTCATTGTATAAATCACATAAGCTCACCAAGGAAAAGAGAAAAGAATGAATTAGACCAAGAATCTTATGGGAAAATATAGTAAGAGAATCTAGAAGAAAGTAACAAATTTCTGTGGGACAGTTGAATTCTTCATTCCAAACACTTACCTATCTATATTATTTTTTCAATAATGACTGTGTGGTATATAAACAACTTTATCACAGTCAGAGTTTAGTAACAGGTGGCAACTATGTAACATACTAGATATACATATGGTCATCGATAACAGAGTAGTTAACGAAAGGGTGAAAAATCCACAATGAACAATTTTTATGGTTAAAGTTAATGTGACATCTTGCCTTTAAAAATAAAGCTGCTTAAAAGAGGAACTGTGGCAAGTCAGAGTGTGGGAGGAAATAGGATAAGAATCAGTAAAAAACATTTCATAGAAGCAAAAGTTTATCTTTTGAAGATTAGTTTTTCCTTGCATGTTATTATACTTCACTCTATCTTCAAATTTTTATTTTTAGCACAAGATTCGTTCAGTATTATGTGCAAACGCATTCAGTCATTCACTAGGTCTTTCTAAGGATGAATATGTACTTCTATTTGTCATTCAGGATCCTCCCACATTTTATATACGTATGTATGTACATATATATTTAATAGTGTGGGGACACAAAATAAATACAATTGTTCTCCCACCATCTATCTTCTTCCAGCTGGGCTAATAATCAAATTAATATGAGACAAATTAACAAGAGAAAATGTTCAAAGTTTATTTTATGGGTGCACATTTGGGGGTGCCATAAGAATGAGACCCAAAGAGGCATTGGGCAGTTGAGGTTTATGTGCCATTCTGGAGCTAAGGAGAAGGGTGGGGCGTGGTTTGGGACTTCAAAGGGGAGACAGACAATTCACAAGGAGATGGAAAAGCAAAGTTTTGGTAAATGTTTGCTGGGCCATCTTAACAATGGGACCCACAGAGGACTTTCAACAAATGGACCTTGCCAGGTTCCTCACACACTAGTTTATATTAAACTACAGTTATCTGTGTTAATAGCTCCCTTCCTAGAGTAGGTCCTCTACCTAAATTCCTTCAGGCAGCTAGGGGGAAGGTCAAAGGTTCTTTCTGCATCTTTTGTTTCTTAAAAACTAGCTTAAAATCAATATTCCAAAAGGCATATTTTGGAGTGGCAAACTCTGCTTCCCTTCAATATCATGATGCCTGGAGGTATACTGAAGTGTCCATTCCATTTATGCTTATTCTGGACACTATATGCTCAGAGACTCTATTTTGACTTGAGAAAAACCAGACTTAGAGCCCCAACTAGAACTGGGTAGTACTGGGTAGGATTTTTCAGAGGTTCAGGGGTTTAACATTACAAAATAAAATCACTAAGAAAGAACAATGTTGCAGCCTACATTTTATTTTTTAAATATCTATTTCAAAATTGAATTGTTAGTCTAGTAGAGAACTTACACCTGAACTCTGATGAAATAACTGACTCTGGACCTCTCCTCTCAACATAACAACCACAAACAGGACAAAATATATAAAACTACTGTCTTGATACACTAGGCAACAAGCATCACATGGCTGTGATCCCTGAGAAAAGATAAATCAATTAGGTGAACCCAAAACTCATCCAGACTTTCTTTATGGAGATACCATTTTGACTGAAAACACTTTCTGGACTGGAATCTAAACAGAGCATAAAAGTCTTACAATGAATACACTAGAGTGTTTGGAAGTGGTGAAGGTACCTTGTCGAACATCCAGAAATTTAAACAAACAAACAAACAACTTTTGAAGAGATGGCGTCTGGAGGTCAGGAAGGCTGAAACAGCAAGAATTTATAGGGCAGAACATGACAGAGTAGAGAACATCACAGAGGAAAAGCTCCAGAATTCTGCAAAGGAGTCCCATGGAGGCTGTCGTTGAATATGCAAAGATATTTCACTAAAGGCACACACAAAAAATAAATATTTTTAATTGAACTTGAACAAAGTCAAATTCATTTACTTTTTCAAATATATCTTCAAGAAAATTAAAAGACAAGTGACAAAGTGGGAGAAAATACTTGCAATAAAAAGGACTAATGAAGGAATTGCATTCCACATATAAGAAGAATTCTTACAAGTCAATAAGAAAAAAATAAATAACACAATAACACATGAACAAAATATTTCAATATTTTCATCACAAAAGAAAATAATGCATAGCCAGTAAACAGCTAAAAATTCTTTCGTCATCAGGAAAATGTGAATTAAGACCACAAAGAAATACCACTGCAAACCAACTAAAGTAGTGAAAATTAAGAAGACTGACAATATCAAGTATTGACAAGAATGCTACTTTGACAAACTGTTGAGCAGTTTTATTATAAAGTTAAATATATACTAATTGTAAGACTCAGAAATTCTACCCATAAGTATTTGCCCAAGAGAAAGAAAACAATGTATTCAGTCCATGAAAAGACTTGTATGTTACTATTCATGGAAGCTTTACTCCCAAACTGAAGACAACCAAAATGTCCATAAATCAGTAAATGGATAAATAAAATTTTGTATATAAATGGTAAATTCACACCAATAAAAAGGAACAAACTACTGATACACTCAAATGCATAGATAAACATAAAAAAATTACAATGACCAAAATAATCCATAAACAAAAGGGTATGTATAGTAGGATTCCATTTATATAAAATTCTGCAATAGGCAAAACTACACTTTAGTGACTCAAAACAAGAGAGGCTGCATGGGACCATGTGATGTGGGTGGAGAGGTTGACTGCATTCCTTTGGGAGGGAACATTTTAAGGTGAAATAAATGTTCTATATCTTGATTGATTTGGTGGTTACAATGATGTATATATTTGTCAAAACTAAGAACAGTAGTTCCACTTTATTGTAGGTAAATTATACTTTTAAAAGTTTATTTTAAAGCTAAATTATATAGTTAAATAATAGTAGTCACTAATTTTAGCTATTAAAGGAAGTAGGAATCTAAGAGTTCATACTGATATTAATTAATTGATAATAGAAAAAAATGTCACTTATAGTAGAATGTCAAAGTCTAAATGTAGGAGAAATAACTCATTCAAAAAATCACCATTAGGACACCTTACGTGAAATAATTAACTGAGCCAAAAATCACAAATAGATATTATAATTAGTGTTTGCTGAACGATGTGATACTTACATGGTTTCATATACTCCCCAATAAAATGCTATTAGTATATAGGAAAGAAAAGGTGATTCGCAGTGGAGAAATGTGACACATACTACTTCACTTAAGTGATCAAGGTTAACAAATTGTGTACTACCTGAAAAGACACAATAAAAACAAACCATCACTTCCAGGATATTCCTGCCAGAAGTACATATCCTTAATCTAATCAGGGTGAAACATAAAACAAACCCCAATTAAGGAATATTCTACAAAATTACTGGAGGAATCTAAAGAAACATAAATAAATGCAAGATATGATCATAAATTGGATAATTTTTTTTTTTTAAATGCTGGGGTACCTTGTCAGTAACCGACTCTCAAATGATTCAAGTATAAGGAAAAAAGACAACTCTAAGTAATAGTTTTGGTTACTCTTTACTAACTTCATAAAGGGTTCACTAAAGCCATAAAATAATGAACCTAATATTTCTCCAGCATGAGAAAATTTGTATTTCTATTTTTACTAGATACAGCGTAGAGTTCTCCTTACAGAAACGCACATGGAAGGTAAATTTTGTATGTCAATGTAAAGCTAATAGTAATTATCAACTGTGATTGGAAAGATAATATGACGTATCTACTATACAGAAATATTTATTGAAATAGTATCTACCAGAATGCTTAAAATCCTCATAAATTGAAACCAACAGTTGTGAACTATTATTTTCTTATATTTTATTTAGCCAGTATTTTTTTAATTTAGCCTCTTCCACAAAGCAATTAAGCATTTTTTCACCCTTTATTCCTGGCACATTTAACACACTTTAAACAGTAAACTGTGCAAACCAGTGAACTATAATTATCTTGTGAGATCTTAACTCAGACCACTCCTGACTCTTTCTGATTTTCGTTCTGAGATTCTACAATTTTTCAGAGTAATAATTAGTGTAATGTTTCAGTGTACATTAGTTAAAAATAAAGTCATGTAGCAGACACGTGTGATCATGATCTTTTCAAAACAAAATAAAATACAGCCATGGCTAATCTTCATCAGTACACAGCAGTACATTCAGACTAGTTATTAAAATACTTAAGTATTTCCATTTTACTTAGCTGGAGCTCTGAAGGTTTCAAATGTCTCACCGTGATCTTTGCCACCCCATGCCACCCTAGAAACTAAAGAGGAAATGGTTGGAACACCAGAGGACCGCTGGAATTTGTGTTCAGCACCATGGTCAGTGTCTCTCAAGATTTTCCCACGCGTAACAATACTGTGTTGTATATTTGAAAGCTCCTAAAGAGTAAATATTAAAAGTTCTCATCATAAGAAACAATTGTAACTGTAAGGTGATAAATATTAACTAAACTGACTGTGATAATCATTTGGCAATATACAAATATATCAAATAATTACGCTGCACACTTTAAATAATACAATGACATATGTTCAGCAGTGTTAAGTACATTCACATTATTTTACAAACAATCTCCAGAAGAGCTCTTTTCATCTTGTAAAACTGACACTGTATAATTAAACAAATCCTCTCTTCCCTTCCCCACCCTCAAGCAACTACCATTCTATCTTCTATCTCTGTGGATCTGATTACTTTATATACTTAATATAAGTAGAATCATATAGTAAAACTGTGAAAATGCTTTAAATCAACATACAATTTTTTTAATTAACATAAAATTTGTTTTATTATGCCTGGTTTATTTCACATAGCAAAATGTCCTCAAGGTTCATCCATGTTGTAGTATGTGTCAGAATTTTCTTCCTTTGTAAAGCTAAATAATATTCCATTGTATGTCTATAGCATATTCTGATTACTCATTCACCCATTGATTGACACATGGGTTGCTTCAACCTTTTAGGTATTGTTGAGTAACACTGCTATGAATATAAGTGGACAAATATCTCTTTGGGATCATGCTTTCAATTCTTTTGGATATATACCAGAAGTAGAATTACTGGATCATATGGTAATTCTATTTTTATTTTTTGAGAAACTACTATAACTATTTTCCAATGCACCATTTTACATTTTTACCAGCAGTGCACAATGTGGGTTTTAATTTCTCCACATCTTCTCCAACACTTGTTCTTTTCTATTTAAAAAATTTTTTTCTTCATAGATTTTAGAGAGAGAGGAAAGGAGAGGGAGAGAGAGATAGAAACATCAATGAGAGAGTACATCAATTGGCCGCCTCCTGCACGCCTGCCACTGGGGATTGGGCTCACAACCTGGGCATGTGCCCTGACCAGGAATCAAACTGGCAGCCTCTTGGTGCATGGGTAGATGCTCAACCACTGAGCCACACCGGCTGGGCTCTATTTTTTAATATAATCATCCTAATGGGTGTGAAATTACATGAAATATTCTTTATGAAACAAAAGAATATTAACGTTAAGTAACTTATGAAAATGGCTCAAAGATCATCTCTGGTGTCCTTGGTCCTTTCTTTTTTCCTGATTTAAATATTCAAAGATAGAATTTTATTTTAGCCAGGCAGCTATTTTAGCATACTACACATGATTTCTTAAATACAATATTTAGCATAAAAAGTCAGTATTGACTAACAAATTACTTTTACAATACTAGCATTTGTGTAGTTACTTAATTGATGACCCCTGTTCCCTAAGACTGTAAGTCACGAGGACAGGAACCATATCTGAGTTTCCACCTTTGTTCCCCTAATGCTAATGCCATTTGGGGCTCAGTAACTTTAGAACAAATGAATGAAGTAGAAATGTTGGAGCATTGCTTTTATGGGAGCAGAGAAAAGGGTGCATGTGTGGGCAAAATCAGGGCATGTGTCATGGAGGGGCAGGGCTGGATCACCAATACTGATGGATCTTGATGGTAGTCACTGGTGATGCAGCTCTTAGTGCTGGGTGGGGGATTACAACTTGGGATGGTGTTAGAATCATTATTTTACCTGTCAGACCATTATAGCAATATGTAAGCTGAAAAGTTTCCTTTGGGACAATTGCCAAAGAATCAAGAGGTTTACTATCTTTACAATGATTTCTAATTGAGCTTTGTTTCTCAAATCCATTGGTTCTTTTTCATTTTGTATTGCTTATCTGTTCATTTATTTTTAATTTTTTACAGTTTTATTGAGGTATAATTGACAAATAATGTCATGTATACTTAAGTTGTACAACATTATTGTTTGATATATAGTATATATTGTGAAATGACTATCACAGTGTTTTTTTAAATTGAGACATAATTGATATATAACATTGTACAGCAGGTTCTTGAAAAATGTCATTCTATTCAATGTTTTTGAGAAAAATAAATTGATTCCTGGCAGGCCGGAGCCAAGGTGTGTGTGGAGTTTGTATATTCTCCCCATATCTGCAGGTTTTCTCTAGGTACTGAGGTGTCCCCTCACATCCCAAAGGGCCAAGTTAGGTGAAATGGTGTGTCTAAATTCTTACACTATGAGTGAGTGTGAGTGTGTGTGTGTGTGTGTGTGTGTGTGTGTGCGCGCGCGCGTGTGCGCACCCTGCTGTGGATGGGTGTCCTGTCCAGGTTGGGTTTACTCCTTGTGCCCTGAGCTGTAGGAGAGGATCCAGCTACACATGAGACACTGAACTGGGATAAATGAGTTGGAAAATAATCCTCTTACTTGTTTTGATTAATCTTTCTCTTTTTTTTCAATTTTTATTAATTTATTTCTGTTACAGATGTTTCTCCCCCCCCAGACACCCTCCTCCCCACCCCCACCCCCCCAGCATTGTTGTCTATGTCCATTGATTATGCTTATGTGCATGTGAGTTCTTTGGTTTATCTTATCCATCCACCCCGCCCCCTCTCTGAGGTCTGTCAGTCTGAACCATACTCCTTTCTATGTCTCTGGGTCTATTTTGTTCATCAGCTTATTTTGTTCATTATATTCCACAAATAAGTGAGATTATGTGGTATTTGTCTTTCTCTGATTGGCTTATTTTGCTTAGTATAATGCTCTCCAGGTCCTTCCATGTTGTCTCAAATGATAAGAGATCTTTCTTTCTTATAGCTGCATAGTCATTGTGTATATGTACCACAGCTTTTTTATCCACTCATCTACTGATGGGCACTTGGGCTGTTTCCAGATCTTAGCAACTGTAAATAGTGCTGCTATGAACATAGGGGTACATATATTCTTTCTGATTGGTGTTTCAGGCTTCTTAGGATATATTTCTAGAAGTGAGATCACTGAGTCAAATGGCAGATCAATTTCTAAATTTTTGAGGACACACCATATTGTTTTCCATAGTGGCTGCACAAGTCTGCATTCCCATCAGCAGTGTACTAGTGTCCCCTTTTCTCCACACCCTCGCCAGCACTTGTTGTTTGATGATTTGTTGATGGCAGCCATTCTGGCAGGTGTGAGGTGATACCTCATAGTTGTTTTAATTTGCATGTCTCTGATGATTCATGATGTTGAGCATTTTTTCATTTTTAAATGGGATCTTTGTCTTCCATTTGTTGAGTTATATGAGCAATCCATCAAGAGGATATAACCCTGGTAAATATATATGCACCAAACACAGGAGCACCAGAATATGTTAAAAAACTTCTGGAGAACTTCAAAGGAGAGATAGCAATACAATCATAGTGGGTGACTTTAACACCTCACTGACACCACTGGATAGGTCTTCTAGACAAAAAATTAAAAGGAACACACAGTCCTTAAATTACCAATTAGATTAGCTGGACTTAATTGATATTTACAGAATATTTCACCCCAAAGCTGTAGAATATACATTCTTCTCAAGTGCACACAGGACATTCTTGGAGATAGACCACATGTTAGGACACAAAGTAAATCTCCACAAATTCAAGAAGATTGAAATCATATCAAGAATCTTCTCAGATCACAATGGCATGAAACTAGAGATCAATTACAACAAAAACATTCAAACACATGGAGGCTAAATAGCATGTTATTAAACAATGAATGGGTTTACCAAGGAGATCAAGGAAGAAATTAAAAACTTTCTGGAAACCAATGAAAATGAACACACAACACAAAATTTATGGGACACAGCGAAAGCAGCCCTGAGAAGGGAAGTTCATAGCACTACAGGCCTATCTCAAGAAACAAGAAAAAGTTCTAATTCATTATTTTACCTCACAACTTAAAGAACTAGAAAGCAAACAAAAAGAAAAACCCAGAGCAAGAAGAAGGAAAGAAATAGTAAAGATCAGAGTGGAAATAAATGACATAGAGACCAAAAAAAAAAAAAAAACAATTCAAAAGATCAATGAAACAAAGAGCTGGTTCTTTGAAAAGATAAACAAGACTGACAGACCCTTAGCTAGACTCACCAAGAAACAAAGTGAGAGAACCCAAATAAACAAAATCAGAAATGAAAGAGGAGAAGTAACAACTGACACCACAGAAATACAAAGGATCGTTAACAAATACTATGAACAATTATATGGCAAAAAATTGGACAATCTAAGTGAAATGGACAAATTTCTAGAAACATATAATCTCTTAAAACTTAACTGGGAAGAGATAGAAAACTAACAGACCAATAACAACTAAGGAAATTAAAATGTAATCAAGACTCTCCCAGCAAACAAAAGCCCAGGCCCGGACAGCTTCACGGAGGAGTTTTACCGAACATTCAAAGAACTAACACCCATTCTCTTCAAACTATTTCAAAAAATTCAAGAAGAAGGAAGACTTCCAAACTCATTTTATGAGGCCAGCATAATTCTAATTCCAAAATCAGATAAAAACACTACAAAGAAAGAAAACTACAGGTCAGTATCCCTGATGAACATAGATGCCAAAATCCTGAAAAAAATACTAGTAAATCAGATCCAGCAATACATTAATCTTTCTTAAATGTATATATAGCTCCCATTTATTTCAATGTTTAATATTAGAAGTGTTTTGGGTCTTTATTTAGAAGTTTGATGATGATTTTGTGACCATAAACATGCTGTAGGAACTTAACTCTTGTTGATATCAATTAACCTGTAGTAAAATTTGTTTTGTTATATGTAGTTTTGCTTAAAGTTGCAGTTTCCAAAAACCAATCAATGACTTTACGTGAGGACTTACTGAATTACTGTTAGGTATACATCATCCTAGGTAAATTTCATGGCCACAGCTCCATTACTAACTGACTGCATTATTTGGGACAAGACTCATTCTCTCTCTGTTTTGGCTTTTAAACAACCTCTAGAAAACTTTCCACATCCCCTTTCTTCTTCTATTTTTCGTTTGTTTTTTGTTTTTGTGTGTAGAATAAATTCATTCTTTTTTGTTGATATTTTTTATTTATAAGTATGTTTATTTTTATATTGAGATATTATAGATGTACAACATTGCTTTAGTTTTATCCACCTCCCATTTTGATAATCTGTGATTTAAATTATCCTGGGATAAAGGACATTTTACCTGAAAGAGTTGTAAGACAACAAAGCAAGAATCCAAAGAGGCCAGCAAGTTACCTTGGCCTCCCATTGTCCCCTGGGTCAACAAACAAACAAGTTAAAGAGAGAATTTCTATGTACACTCTGTAAAATCTACTCCATTGAGGTATTTTCCCACTTTAAACTACTTAAGTCAATAACAATTCCTTCTTAAATAGACATTGGGTGGAGAATAGATATAATTAGCATGAGTGGAATTACATATAAAAGATTCACCATGTAGAAGTTTAAAATTTGATATGGGATCCAAACAAACCAACACATGCATGTGAACAACTGGTAGACACTATTTCCCATCTAATTTGTAAACTAATGTATCTCTATTCTTGAGATATTTAAGATCTAATTTTTAACTGTGAAAATATTTTTAAATAATATAAAGTACACACATATTGCTGGACAATTCACTTAAGAAATGGGTATTGCAAAAGTACTTTTTTTTTTTTTTTTTTTTAATAAAAGCCCTGACTAGGTTGACTAAGTTGGAGTATGCATTTGAAAGAGAAATTAGATATTGGAGTTTTCAGAGGAGAAGAATAGTGAAAATACTTTAAATTGTCCAGCTGGTGTGGCTTAGTGGTTGAGCGTCGACCCATGCATCAAGAGGTCGCCAGTTCGATTCCTGGTCAGGACACATGCCCAAGTTGTGGGCCTGATCCCCAGTGGGGGGCATGCAGGAGGCAGCCAATCTATGTCCTCTCCCATCGATGTTTCTCTCCCTCTCTCCCTCTCACTTCCTCTCTCTCTAAAATCAATAAAGGGAAAAAAAATTAAAGAAAATGCTTTAAATTAACACACAATGTGATGAGATAAAACAGGAAAATGAGACTTGAGAAATAAATAAAAATAGAAGATAATTTAGAGCCACGGTTAATTCCTTTGTCAAGCGCTTTCTAATCATGAGAGGCAGAACAGTGTATTGGTTTAGTGTGCAGACCAGATCCCCTGTTTGGTAATCCTGGCTCTGCCACTGGCCTGCTCTGGGATCTTAAGCAAATTACTATACTTCTCTTTGCCTTAGCTTTCTTATTTGTAAGATAGGAATACAAATATCCACATTATAAAGTTATCTCAAGGAACCAAATTAATTTTTATAAAATGCTTATAATTTTAATGCATACTAAATGGATACATAATTTCCTTAATGTCCTTAGTGCTCACATGATTATGTTTACAGATGAGATCTCCAAAATTTCCTTAGACTCTAACTAGTCCATTTAGAAAATTGCAAATCTATAGCCTCACTTCCTATGTTTCTCTATTTTTTGACACCTATAGAAATTTGCCACCTTTAGAAAACCATGCTTTTAATAAATAAAACAGAATATTTCAATTATTTCAAATGATTATTTAAGCACTACCAATAAGATAAATGTTAATTAAAATCATTTAACAAACTATTTCTATTTGACTATATATGTCTTGAATCATCAGTCAGATTCCACATCTCATCAGTTTCATATTCTACTAAATTATCTTTACTAAATTTTAAACAAATCCATTTTACATTTATTCATCAAATGGCAGCAACTGTTTGACAGCACTGACATCTGGGCATTTCATCCAAATACAGATGTGTAAATTATCAAGAGATTTCTATTAGAAGGCTGTACACAGACCTCTTTTTTATGCCTGAGAGAGAAAATAAATTAAAAGCATCTTCTGTAAACCCTCAAAATAATCTATGCATTTGGCCAGCCCTCTCTACTTTGAACAAGTTGCTAGGTCAATATTTCTTTCCTAAACAGACATTGAGTACAGAATATCTAGCTGAGGAGCATTAGAAGCAAATTACTTGAACTACTCAAACTTGAAATATGTTTTAAAGTTTCTATTTGGTATTATAGTGAATGGATTCCCATTCTATTCTTCTGTCTTATTCAGCTCTAAAAAGTATTTTTGTGTTTGTGGGTACTCTTTCAGATTTAGATGAAGTTTTTCATGGCCAACAATTCATGCATAAATGGTAACATAGTTAAAAATAACAGTTAACATTGAGTACTTAACATATGCCAGATATGAGCTATTTTACATATATTTAATTTACAGATATTATAATTTACTTATATTATCTTCTTTAACCATCAATACTCTGAGGTAAGTACTTTTGTCTTCTTTTTTCATAGCTGATGAAACTGAGGCACAGAGACGCTAAGAAACGTGTACTAGGCCATGTAATAAGCAAATGGTGGGGCGAGAACTTACACCTAGTCAGCCTGACTTCAGAATCTAGGTTCCTAATGGCTGCAGTATACTTTGTACTTAGGATTCTTTCCCTTTTAAGTGACAAAATACCACATTGAAGATGGCTAAAGAAAAAAAAATTACTAAAAATGCATAACAAATGCGACTTCAATCACAAATAAATCCATTGGCCCAAACAATAGCCTTGTGACTTTATCAAGGCCTTCTTCATATCTCAACCTTTTTCCTTCATTTTTGGCTCCATTCTCAAGCCAAATTCTCCTTTTGAGTTGGTAATGGTTGCAAGTCTATCCTCTCAAAAACCCATCAGAGAGGAGAGGTGGGGGGGGGACCTCTTTATTCTCAATAGTTCCAAGGAAATCTTTAATCACATGTTCTCATTTTAATCAATTGCTATTGCCCTGTAATTAGTGGGCCTGAATCACCAAGTCCTGGTCACCTGTTCATGCAGAGTTGAATCAAACAGCACACCTGAAAATGTGCACACTAAAATAGCTGTCATGGAAAGGTATGCACATGTTTTTACTATGCCCTTCAACCTGGAGCCAAGATTGATTGATAACTATAAGCTTTCTTCATAAATAAAAGAATATGTGAATTATCACTCAGCTCTAATCTTTCAAAAATGTGTCATCGCTCTCCATCCTTGCTGAATATGTAGCTGGTGCTTTATTAGTCTGATATCTTTATACCTGTTCTAGTCCTGTAATGGCTCATAAAATCAATAAATGGATAAATTAAGACAAAAATTCCTCTATTGTCTTATAGGTTTTTAATAATAAACAAAAGAAAAAGTGATCAACAATTCTCACTCCTGGAAATACAGATACACTGATTCAGTCTCTGTAGATCAATAGTTTTATTTGGATTTAAGTAAAATATATGATAATAATTAACCTTTCATATTTTATATAATATATTTATATTATGTGATTTCTAACACTATTACCTCATAAATGATTTATTTTTTATCATAATATTAACTGTGCATTCCATTTTTAACATTCTCAGCTGTTACATGACTTGTGACAGTTTTTTTCCCCTAAGTAAGACATCTTGGAATGATGCTTTTATAGTCTTGTAATTTTCTCTGCCTTTTGCATCCAATGCTTATTTTTCTTTATTCTTGGAAAACTTTATTGTTTTGTTAAAGAGGTTACTCTCCTACATCTAAAAAAGACACGCCACTAGTTTACAGCATTTTATATTAGATAATACACTGATGAGTAAGAGCAAAAAGATTATGTGCCTAATAAATTTCAGTTTTCAGTTATTGATGAAGTTTCCCTATGTTCACTTTCTTTTCACTTTATGCTTATAGATTTACTTGTCCTGGTACATAAAAATTCATATCTGTA
Source organism: Tadarida brasiliensis (assembly GCA_030848825.1). Classification (NCBI taxonomy): domain Eukaryota; kingdom Metazoa; phylum Chordata; class Mammalia; order Chiroptera; family Molossidae; genus Tadarida; species Tadarida brasiliensis. The sequence goes on from CM061260.1 coordinate 72,370,584, forward strand.
TTTATACCAAAACACCAAACACAATTACCTTTTATAATATTATTGCAAGTTGTAATGTTTATGTTAGCCTTTTCATCAGGAAGCCAATTAGTCAGTAAACCAATAAAAGTTCCTTCACAAGTAACAATTCCTCTGTAAACAGACAGCATAAATATCGTCAAGTTGTGCAATGGTGCATTGACAAACTAACCATTAGGAATACATGGTGTAAAGTACCACTAGGAAAACTTACAACTTAGAAGGGGCAAAATGCATGGTCCCTCATTTTCTTGTCATCTCTGTGGAAGTGTTTTCTTGGGTCAAACTTAGGTGGATGAACTATAGCAAGTGTCTGAAAAGAAAAAAGTTAAAGCAGCTGTGACACATTTCTTTCATAAAAACCAGTGGGATGGGGCGGGGGATGATCCTGGAGGAAACAAATTTAAACAAGAATCAAATAACAGAGGATTTAGGATGATGGTTAACTTGGATAAGAGGAGGCAAAGATGTGAGTTGATGGGACAGCAAACGAGGTGGTAAGAAGTAGATTATTGTCAATATCTTAGTTTCTGTTTGGAGTGAAGATTTCATGGGTACTTGTTACATGATTAAAAATAACTATTTTAAATATAAATAAGTAAATATCAAAATGGACCCAACCTAGTCATGTTATATAGTCATATTTCAATAAATCAGTGAATTGACTAAGTGGAAATAGACATTTCCAGAATCAACTAAAAGAAAATATGAATGGATATAAGATGATGTGTTAATTAAATTGTAATCCCTAATACCTAATATAGTAGTTGCTATTTGGTATGAGCTTTTTTTGCATAAATGATTGAATTTAATGGAAATGAACATTCAAGAAGCATCTACCAAATTACAGAAAAATTTAAGGGATGGGAGGAACATCAAAAATGTCCCTCCATCCTTACCCAAGTTCATTCAGTAAATTAATATGCAATAGAACAAAATAGTTAAAAAGTAGTTAACTTCTGGTTAAATACAGGAAACTAACTAAATACATCCACTTTCCTTTGGAAGCCATCATTAAAATATAATAATAATCTAGCATGATGTATAGCACCTAAAGATAGTATTGGCAGCTGAAAAAGAGATCTCTATATCTGACATTCAAAATTACTCTCATGAACATCCTGTTAGATAATATAAGTTTAGATTTGAATATAATGTCCAGTCTAAAAAGAGAAAGACACACAAATGTTTGCTTAAGTAGTAGATTTTATAATAAAAGTGTGATCAAGGTGATGTAGAACATTTTCAAGGTAAATTAATCAACAAGCCAAAACTGTTACACAGACACTGAAAAATACTAGCCTCAAATAAATTCTTCATTTTATATTGAGCACATAAAATTTGGTAATTCAATAGCTAAATTGTGCCCCCAGAACTCTCATACATGAGTATATTACTTAAGCAATATATGAAAAATATTAATAATAAAGAACAACTTTTCACAATTGAATTAGCATAAAAATAAACATATAAATAATCAAAATACCCAACAATTGCAAGAATGTGAAAAATTATGCATTTATAGATTACCAGTTGCCATATAAAGTGATATAATTTCTCTGAATGACAATTTAGCAATACATATTTTAAAGCCATAAAATACTCATATCTCTTGAATCTTACTTTGAGTAACTTATTCTATAAATATAGATTAACAATGTATAATGCTAAGTTAAATAGCCCTGCTGAAATTTCTAGAATAACCACTAAAATAATGGAAATCAAATACAAGTAAATAACTTCCAAAGCATTAGAAGAACAAAAAAGGAAAATAAAATAGAATTCAAAAATCAATCCAATAGAAGGCAGGACAGTAGGGGAAAAATAGATAGACAAAGATAGACCCCCTCCACTCTCCTCCTCAAAAAAGCAGGATGGCAGAACAAATCCAAGTTTATGTATAAGTAAATAAACTGAAATGTTCAATTTAAAATAATTTCAGATAGGTCTTATTAAAACAAAATCCAGTCACATGCCATAGACAATAGTATACTTAAAACAAGGGCAAAGAAAAATTACAAAAAGGTGAAATACTCAGGAAAAATGCCTAGAGCAAGCTTGAGCTACATAAAAACCTTGAAGGTGAACTATGAGACAAATATTCACAACTAGGAATAAAGAAGGTCATTACATAAAGAAGTATGAGCTTTCTAAATTTGTAAATACCTAATACACCAGGTAAGTAAAATTATAAAGAAATATGAGGGAAGGATTACCAAAACGTCAGCATAGTGATCACTTCTAGAATGACAATTCAGGCAACAGCAATGTTTGCACTGGTTCTGAAGGTAAGTAGTAGCATCTTGGGTTTTATTAATTACTCTTTATAGACTGAAGACATATGTTATATGTACTTATACATATGATATTTCATAATAATAGTATCATAATTGAATATACAATTATATAGAGAAATTTGAAGGTGTAATAGTTATTAAGCTGTGTTAGAATGGTAGAATTTGTGTATCTTTTACATATAGCTAGAAAATATTTCAACTTTCTCCTTCCTCCTTACAAATTATAAAAACAATATAAGTGGAACACTACATGTGGGAATATAGATGAGCAATGTGTCTATTATTAAATAGTTAAGCCCTAAGCCGGTTTGGCTCAGCGGTTAGAGCGTCGGCCTGCAGACCAGAGAGTCCTGGGTTTGGTTCCCATTAGGGGAACATACCAAAAATAAATAAATAAATAAATAAATAAATAAATAAATAAATAAATAAAATAGTTAATGAAGATATAATTGATTCTTTATAATGGCATTTTCCCCTTGGATGGTAAATGGCCCTTTGAAATACATTTTCCTTGAAATCTATAATTAACTGCATTTTAATACTAAGCATGCTTCTACTCAACTTCAAATACTAAGATTGGATAGGCATATTTATTCACTTTGCTTCAATTGAAAAGACTAGCAACTATAAAGACCCAAAAGATTCTTTGAACCTATAACTAAAAAAATAAAATAAAAGACTTTCTCATGGGAGTAGTTTTTACACTGTACATTACTGAATTCTTTATTCAATTGAATCTTGAGTAGGTTAAATGATTAATCAGTTCTGAATTACCTTGTAGAATATAGATAAACAAATTTCTATTTAGTATTACGTGTTTTTTTGTTTGTTTTGTTTTGTTTTGATTCCAGAGAGAGGGAGAGAGAGAAACACAGAGGTGAGAGAGAAACATCGATCAGTTGCGTCCCACACATGCCCCAACTGGGAATCGAACCCACCACCTTTTGGTGTACAGGATGATGCTCCAACCAACTGAGCCACATCAGCCAGGGCTTAATATTATTACTTTTGTACTTAATTATTTGTCAGAATGTGGACTGTGACCTCTGTTCTGAGTTCAATGCAGTAAAATTTTCTAAGGGATAAAAAATGGAAGAAAGTTCTAACAGAGTAGTAAAAAATATATTATGGCCCCTCAGCAATTATGCTGTAATCCGGTTATGGAAAGCAATTCTATTACAGGCCCTATATTCAAATACTTTCTTTAATTTTCCAAAAACATAAAAACTATTCCTTTTAACTGTGATTCATTTTGTTCTTGTCATGTATTCAAAAATGACTAATAGTTCCTGGCCATTTTTAAAGAAGAAAGAATACATTATACACACATATTGACACATATATACCTATATGCACATGTGCATATACACACATATCTTTATGCTATGACAATCTTCTTTAAAGTACATCAGTCATGTACTTTTCATCCATAGAAGCATAAGGTTTTATCTGCTTACCAAGTTTGAAAAGGAATCTCAAGAATTCAAATTGAGCTTCCAGACAAGAGTGTGAGGGTTAGCAGGTTCTTATTCTATTGTTAAAGACTCATAATTGCATAATACAAGTCAACCTCTTTTTGGATAAAAATAATTGTTTCGTATTTACACTAAATAATACTTAGCACTAAATAAGTTCTCATCTCTTCTCGCTTGCAACAGAATCTTCCAAGAATCCTGATGGGCCAAACATCCTATAAATAAAGAGAATCTTCGCTTATACTATGACAATTATATGTGACTTCGATATTTTTTTTTTTTTTGGTCAAGGAAACAAATGGTACTTGGATGCCAATAACCAGAACATAGTACCAAGGATTTATTTACTCATCTGCCAGAATTTTCCCCTTCCAGAGATGTGTTGATTAACTTTAGGAGACAAAATTCCATTTTATATCCAAAAGAAGGTGTGTTATTTCAGAAGATAGGGAAGTTATGTATGAGCTTTAAAGGTCTTTTCCAGGATGATATATCTATAATCTATAGGGCACTCATAATTTTCAAAGATTACATTTGCAAGTTTCTATCAATGCTATCCTTTAAGAGGACCCAATAAGAAGGCCCTGTCTATTGGCTAACTCATGTTGTAAATAACAATAACTGATAAGTTTTGGTCTTATTTTATACAACAGTAGTGCCACTTCCTAAGATCTGGATTCATGGACGCCATTATGATAGTTAATTCTGCTTGTTTTCCAGCATTCTGCATGACCAACTACTCAGAGATAGTGACTGTCATAATTTAACTACATGGCAAAACACATTAAACGATTAAAGCAACTAAAGAAAGTAGATTTTTTAAAAATCTTTATCTTTCACAAGAGTTAACACATAGCAGCTATTAAGTTAGACTTATTAAATGACAAGAAATCATGTCAAACATTTAAGAACAACTACATAAATCTATAAGCATTTATGAAATGATGAAATAGAATAAAGAACAAGACCCTTTGGAATCAGATCTAGAGAGAATCTGGCTGCTTTACCTATGACAAGCTATATAGCTTTGCTGAGCCTTGCTTATGCTCACTTATAAAATTAGATAATAATATCTAGGAATAAATGAGAGTAATGCATAAAAATTAGTTATGATTACTAAAAAAAAAGGACCCCCCTCAAAAAAAATCCTAAATTGAAAACAAAAACTTATGAAAAGAAACCATAATTACAAGTATATATTAAATAAGAATGAAAATAAAGTAAAAATGACAAAAATCCACTCCCATGTAGGGAAAGAGGGTAACAAAACTGGGAGATAAAAAAAAAAATAATGAAACTAATTATATAGCTATAGTTATATGTAAAATAGTATCTCATTTATTTTCACTTGTGTTTTGTGTTTTAAGATAGGCATTTAATAAATTGGAACAAAAAGATAAATGCAGATATGAGTGTGTGAGATCTGAGCTGACACACCTAAGGTGACAAGCCTGGGGACATGTGCAGAATGAAATCTACAGACACAAGTATTACTTTAAATAATTGCTGTCTTGATCAAGATCTACTTTGCAATTCAGTTGGACAATTAAGAAAGAATAATGCATACAGTATAACTAGTGGCTCATGATTAAGTCTGGTATAATTCTTAGCTTTGGAATAATAATAGTGAGGAATACCATTGTAGGTTAGAAGATAAGTCCTACACAAAGATGACTTCAATAGCCTTAAAAGCCAACATGATACCTACCACTTACAGCTTTCGTGTTTGATCAGATGGCCAACGCTATGAAGAGAGTACAATTGTTAAAATAGTAGAAACATTAAAATTGTCCATGGATGTTTTTGTGAAACTAAATACAGTGAAAGCTCATACTAACATACATGAGAAAGGTTAATTTATTCTCTAGTACATATCATTTATCTTTTTCTGATTGAATTAAACTCCAGAAACTCATCCACAATTGGAAAAATTACCATGTTGTTAAAGCAATTTGTTGAAGAATATCAGTTACGCTTAGTCTGATCATTTGAATTGAATTTCAGTTTCTTATTCATTTACTCATTTATTCAACAACCTTTGAGTTCTCATATATCAGGCTCTGAGAAAAATGCTAGTGATAAAATAAAAAAAGCAGCAAGTTATGCTAACTTCTCATTCTCCTGAGGAATTGAGCAAAAACTCAATTCACCAAACCAACAGACTAGATAGCTGAATATTGCTTTGACACTTTATCTCAAGTTACAGGCCCATTTCTCTGCTAGGCATTTTTGGATAAATGTGGTATAATAAAAATTATAAACTGAATAAGATATTTTATGCTTATTGATTAGCATGTAATATATAAAATGTATAAAATTGATTAGAATGTAAAATACATAAAATATCTAAATAAAATAGTAGCAGCACTGAATTGAGTCACCAGATCACATAGCATCAGTGAGATTTATTATTTAATTAATTATACTTTGAGACTAGCCCAACTCAAAAAAGAAAAGAAAGGTGGCATGGCTTCTGTGTATGAGAAGCAGCAGTCAATGCCCTGTTCTGGATACAGGGTGCTACCACAGTTGAGGTACGTTGATGCATTAGGTAATAAATAATGACACTTAAGAGTTTAGCATCCAGTCCAGCTGGTGTGGCTCAGTGGTTGAGCATCGACCCATGCACCAAGAGGTTGCCAGTTCGATTCCCGGTCAGGGCACATGCCCAGGTTGTGGGCCCGATCCCCAGTGGAGGGCATGCAGGAGGCGGCTAATCGATGTCCTCTCTCATCAATGTTTCTATCTCTTTCTTCCTCTCACTTCCTCTCTCTCTAAAATCAATAAAGGGAAAAAATTAAAAAAAAAAAGAGTTTAGCATCCAGGTTGGAAGAATAGATATGTAAAAAAGCATAACAATATTAGATGGTATTTAAAAACCTAGAAAGAGTGGCTCAAATAATAATTGATAGATTCAAATGAACAAAGTCCATGAAGAAGCCACAGAAAATTTTAACTTGGTTTAAATTGGCCTCTGATGGAGACAGTAGTTTATGTCAACATATATGTTATTCTTTAAAATAAAATGGCATGTATACATGTATAGATGTATTTTCTATTAATTATCACCTGAGGACATGCTTAGAGAGAGAAAGGGAGAAGGGGCAGAGAGAGAGAGGGAAAGGAACATGATGTGAGAGAAACATCAATCGGTTGCCTTCATACACTCCCCTACTGGGGATCAAACCCTGTCACCCAGGTATGTGCCCTGACTGGGAATCGAACCAGCAAACTTTCAGTGCACGGCACAATGCTCAACCAACTGAGCCATTCCTGAAGGGCTATAGATGTATTTTGTGTAAGTGCACACATTATCTTGCAATCTTAGAAACAGAAAATAGGACAAACAACAAAACAAAAACACGCACTTAACTTACGAACCAGAATGTTTTAGAACCCAGTATGTCAGCCAGCTAGTCCTCTACCTCCAATACAAATGTCTGTTGTATAAAAGATATAATTCACCATGACTCAGCTGGAACTTGACAAGGAGAGAGCAAAAAGAAATTGCTGCTGGTAGGAGCCAGGAAGGGGAGTGAGCTGCCAGCAGAGTCCCCACGTTTGCTTTGAAGACATTGCTCTGGACCTTCTCCTCTATAGCAAGGTGAAACCCTGCCCCTGTGCTGACTTTTGTGACTACTGAGGGAAAAATGAAGTCAGGGGATGTCTTGTAGAGTTCACAGAAACACAGAGGGAATAAGATGCTATGGAGCACTCTTTACATTTGCTGTGTGCTACACCTGATTTGCCTCATTTCATGCTCACTGCCAAACTGTGTGGTAACTAGGATTAAATGATGAAATTGAATTTAGAGAGGTCATGTGTGTACACAAAATTAACTTTAGACTGTAATAAAGAATAAAAAGTATCTGAGCAAAAAAGAGCTGTGGCATAGGAGTCAGATTCAGGTAGCAACCCAAACTGTGTTCCACCGAGACAAAGGTGGGGGGTGCCGTTTACAGCAAAAATTCCTTTCCAAGTTCCCAACTAGGTCCATTTTATGTAAATAAGGTATCCAAATTGTGCAGTTCGGATTGGATGGGGCAGGTCTCAGTCCATTGGTGGAAAGACAAAACTCAGGTTTCCCTGCAGAGGTTGACTCGGATGCCGTAAACAACCAAGGCATAGTGTGGGAAGCCAAGAAAGAGTTCAGTCTGAGGTTCTTCCCGCTATATACAGTACATGAAAAGCCCCTGTCAGCAAGTGGCTGCTGGCTCTTATTATTTATAAAATGTGGGCCCTCGCCCTGGCCAGTTTGGCTCAGCAATTAGAGCATCGGCCTGCGGACCAGAGTCCCGGTTTGGTTCCGCTAAGGGCATGTACCTCGGTTGCAGTTTGTCCCCGCCCCGGTTGGGGTCGTGTGGGTGGCAACCAGTCCATGTGTCTCTCTTACATCAATGTCTCTCTCTCTCTTCCCCCCACCCCCTCCCGCTCTATCTGAAGATAAATGCAAAAATGTCCTCTGGTGAAGATAAAAAAAAAAAAATGTGAGCCCTCAGTGGACCATGGGGAGTCCATCTCAGCAGATAAATTGAGGGGTTCACATATGAAATGTCCAAGAGAAACAGACAAAGGCAGAGTTAGAATTCAAAAACAAGTCTCCGTCTTACTAAATACCCTTCTTTTCATGGCCTTTTCTCAATTACATAAATTCCAGAGACTCTTGCAGACACAAATGAAAAGAAGTAGCAATGAAGGGTTAGCCATTTGTAAACTTCCGTGTCTGCCTATCTCCCTCCCCAATCCATTTCAGGTCGAGCACTTGATTAACCATATAAGTTAGCAAATGTCATTAACTGTTATGACTTCATTCATTTTTGAAATTCCATAATCCTTATAAAATACTCTTACCCTCAGGGAAAGAAAATTACTTTTCCTAAGAACACGCTAGAATAAGCCGCATAAGTGATAGACTTTATGCACCTCTAAGAGGCATGGGATGAGGTAATACTGCCTTCTCTGGAAGGTGGTATCATGCTGGCAGCCTAGAACTGCCCACTTAGGAATCTACTAGAAGGGAAATACAGATAATAAAACCTACATAGTACCTCGGTCATCCTAGGACAAAGGAGCAACAAATATTCAAATAATGCTTTATAATTTACAGTTCTTCCCAAATGAATTAAAATCTTGATTTGAAATCTATTTTCATAAAGATAAGGGTAATCCAATTTTTAAAGTATTTATTTATTTAATGTATTGGGGTGACTGGTTCACAAAACCATACAGATTTCAAGTGCGTAACTCAATAAAACATCATTTTCACACTGCATTGTGCACCCATTGCCCCAAGCAAAGTCCCTTTCCAACCCCATCTGTCCTCCTTTGCCCATCACCAGCTATCCTGTCCCCCACACACACCATCCCTTTTCCTTCTGGCTATCATGACACTGTTGTCTATGTGTTGTGTGTGTGTGTGTGTGTGTGTGTGTGTGTGTGTATGTATATATATAAAGTTTTTGCTAATCCCTTTACCTTCTTTTACCCATCTCCCAAACCCCCTCCCCTCTGACAGCCCCTATCTGTTCCCTTTATCTATGCCTCTGTTTCTATTTTGTTCAATGCAAACAGAAACACAAACTGTTATCACTGAAATTTGCTACCCAATAATAACAGAAAAGCAATCCAGTAGCTAGCTAGTACCCTTAATTAATAAGTCAAGAATTTGATAAAGCAATGGAGCAATGGTATCCAGGTATCCAGGGATACAGATTATCAGTCATAAAATGCTCAATCCATCCCACTTGGGAAAATTAGTGAACACTTGACAACAGTGTGAGAGTTTCATGCTAAAGCAAAAATAGAATATATAAATGGAATATGTAACAAATTCAGGCTACTGAAGTTCTAGCATTTGGACAAGGGTAATGTGTTAGCTAGCACTGTATGTTTTATTTGTTGGTTGATTTGTTTCCTTATTTATTTATTATTGCTAAATGTACTCCTTTCTTCAAATACGAGTTATATATCCTTCTAGAACTATGTAAATGGCTAAAGTCACATTTTTATTGTCTTGCTTTGAGTTCTGAATATATCCAACATACTGAAAAATATAAAACATAAACTTTGAGCTCCATCATTGAAGTGGCATGTCCTTGTTTAAATAATTCAAAAAGAACAGCGTTAATGGATTTGCCATTCCAAAGAATTCTGTCTGCTATACTTGAGCAAGAAATGTATTCTGCAGATATAATGACATAGTAAGGGATAACAAAACCTTACCTAAAGAAGGAAATCAAGAGGTGTGCACTTCTGAGTGGTCTCCTCTTTGTGATTCCTTTCAGGAACTCAGTCTATTTGGCAGATGTACAAGGAAATTTTACACTTTATAAATGTACCTAAATTATAGCTGAAGTTATCTATGAAATTCTATGGTTTTATGATATAATGTTGCTATTTCAGTTTTGAGATGTTTCTGTGCTTTCTTTGGACTGAATTTATAGATTATATAAATGTTTGCCCTGAGTTTATCAAATATATTTTCTTCATTATTTTTTCATTTTCAAATTAGATGCTGATGATGGTTCTAAAAACACATTTTAGCTCTTTTACCTTTTTCATAGCCAATAGTTAATTTTTCTAAAGCTATAACACATATTTTAAATAATCAGTTACAGACACAAGTTAAAAATTGTTTCATGTTTAGCATATAGGTAAACATTTTATAGGAAAAGAAAAAAAATAACAGACATAAACAAAACACATTTGACAGATCACATTTTTTTTTTTTAAAAATCATTGCTGTGCTGTATACCTGAAACTAAAACAAAACATTGAATGTTAATTGTAATAAAAAATAAAATTTAGTCCTGCCAGTGTGGCTCAGTGGATTGAGCGACGTCCCATGAGAGGTCCTGGTTTGATTCCTGGTCAGGACACATGCCAGGGCTGTGGGCTCAATCCCGGGTGAGGGGGCGTGCAAGAGGCAGCCAATAGATGTTTCTCTCTCACACCAATATTTCTATTTCTCCCTTCCTCTCTCTAAAAAAAATCAATGAAAACATACTTTAAAAAATTAAAAAGCGTAACATTTTAATAAATAAATAAATACATAATAAAATTTAGCCCTGGACTGTGTTGCTCAGTTGGTTGGAGCATTATCCCAAATACTGAAAGGTGGTGAGTTCTATTTCTGGTCAAGGCACATACCCAGGTTTCAGGTTCGATCCCAGCTGGGGCACACACGGGAGGCAACCAGGTGATGTTTCTCTTTTACATCGGTGTCTCCCGTCTCTCTGTCTCTCTCTCTCTCTCTCTCTCTCTCTCCACCTCCCTCCCTCCCTCCCTCTAAAATCAATTAAAAAATATAAATAAATAAATATGTAAAAAGAGACAAATATGTGAGGTGATGGATGTGTTAATTTACCCAATGGAGGAATCTTTTCATAATGTATAGATATATCAAATCATCATGTTGTACATTTGAAATATCTTACAACTTTATTTGTCAATTACCCTTCAATAAAACTCAGAAAGGGGAAAGTTATCCTTAGAGTCTGCTTAGTTAACATACTTAAATGGAAAAAAAAATGTTCTTTAGTACCTGGGTACAATTTTTTCTTAGTATAGGATAAAGGAAGAGAACACTGAAAAAAATGTTTAATATAACACCTTTATTGAAATATAATTAACATAGTATATAATTTAGCTACTTAAATGTATAATGCAGTGTTTTCAGTATACTCACAGAGTGGTGAAACCATAACCTCAATCAATTTAGAACACCTGCAGCCCTTCAAACAGAAATCTCTACCACTTACCAGTCATATCCCATAACCTCCCATACCCTTAATCTTACTCCACAGTGATTCTTTTTTCTGTCTCCATAGATTTGCCTATGGTAGACATGTCATATGTATTATATGATATTCTGTGAGTAGTCTCTTTCACTTAGCATAATGTTTTCAAGGTTCATCTATATTGTGGCATGTATAAGAACTCCATTCCTTTTTATTGGTGAATAATATTCCATTGTATGGATATACCACATTTTATCAATCTATTCATTAGCTGATGGGATGAACATGTAGTTTATTTTTTTTCGGCCATTATAAATAATAGTGCTATGAGTATTTGTGTCAGTTTTTTAGTGAATATACATTCATTTCTTTAGGGTATATGCAATAGACATGAAATTGCTATGTTGTATGGTAAATCTATATTTAACCTCTTTAGGAATTGAAAAGTTGTTTTCCAAAGTGGCTGCACCATGTACATTCCTACCAGCAGTGTTTGAGGGTTCCAATTTCTTTGACTACATCATTTTCAACACTCATTATTATCTATGTGCTTTTTTATTATTATTATGATAGTCATCCTAGTGGATATGACATGGTATCTCATGGTGGCTTTCATTTTCATTTCCCTTTTGATTAATAATGTTGAGCCTCTTTCATGTGCTTATTAGTCTTCTGTATATGTTCTTGAGATAAATGTCTATTAAGATTGCCCATTTTGAAACTGAATTATCTATTTGTAACTGATTTGTAAGAGATTATATATTCTAGACCTACAAATCCCTTATCAGATGTTATTTCATTTTATTTTCAATCCTCACCCGAGGACATTTTTCTATTTATCTTCAAATAGAATGGGAGTGAGGGAGAGAGAGAAACATCCATGTGAGAGGGACACATTGACCGGTTGCCTCCCACATGACCCTGACCAGGGCCAGGGACGAACCGTAACCAAGGTATGTGCCTCTGACCAGAACCAAACCCGCGACTCATCGGTCCACAGGCCTATGCTCTAACCACTGTCCAGGGCTTAGCAGATGTTATTTTATTTTAATTTTTTTTCTTTATTGATATTAGAGAGAGAAGAAGTGAGAGTGAGAGAGAGAAATATCGATGAGCGAGAACATCAATTGGCTGCCTCCTGCATGCCCCCCACTGGGGATTTGGCCCACAACCTGGGCATGTGCCCTGACCGGGATTCGAACCGGTGACCTCCTGGTGCATAGGTCGATGCTCAACCACTGAGCTACACCGGCCGGACACCAGATGTTATTTTAAAATATTTCCTCAGCCCAGCAAGTGTGGCTCAGTGGTTGAGTGTCGACCCATGCACCAAGAGGTTACCGGTTTGATTCCGTCAGGGCACATGCCCAGGTTGTGGGCCAAATCCCCAGTGGGGGGCATGCAGGAGGCAGCCAATCGATGTTCTCTCTTATCAATGTTTCTATCTTTCCCTCCCTCTCCCTTCCTCTCTCTCTAAAATCAATAAAGAAAAAAAATTATTTTAAATATTTCCTCAATTACATGGGTTGTATGTTTACTTTCTTCATGGTATCCTTTGAAGCACAGAACTTTTTAAATTTGATGAAGTACAATTTGTTTATTTTTTAATTTTGCCACTTGTGCATTTAGTGTCATTTATAAGAAGGTTTTGCCTAACCCAAAGTCACAAAATTTACTCCTATATTTTCTTCTAGGAGTTTTATTGTTTTAACTCTTATACATGCATCTATGATCCATTTTGAGATATTTTATATATGTTATAAGGAAATAAGTTCACTTCATTCTTTTGCATGTGGTTAGTAGCTATCTAAATGCCATTTACTAAAAAGACAATTCTTCCCTTCATTAAATTGTCTTTCCACCTTTGTCCCAATTAATCTTAAATGTAAAGGTTTCCTTTGGGCTCTTAGTTATGTTATTGCCTATGTCTCCTTGGTCAGTGCCAGACTATTTTGATTACTGTAGCTTTGCAGCAGTAAGTTCTTTTTGTATCACCCCAGATTTATTGAGCAGTAATTGACATATAACATTGTGTAAGTTTAAGGTATATACAGCATGATGATTTGGCACACAAATACATTGCAAAATGATTACCATAATAAGCTTAATTAGTACACTGATTACATCACATAATGACAACTTATTCTTTTGTTATGAGAATTTTTAAGATCTACTCTTTAAAATTTTCAAATGTATAGTACAGTATTGTTGACTATAGTCACCAGGCTATATAATAAATCCCCAGACCTTATTCATCTTAGAAATCAAACTGCACCATTTAGCCAACATTTCCCCATTTCTCTACTCCCTAGTCACTGACAACCACCATTCTACTCTGTTTCAATGGTTGACTTTTTTTAAATGCCATATAAGTGTAATCATACAATATTTTTCTTTCTCTGACTTATTTCACATAACATAATGCCCTTGAGGTCCATCCATGTTGTCACAAATTTCAGTATTTCCTTATTTTTAAGGGCTGAGTAATATTCCATTTTATGCCTATCCATATATATATGCAAAAGTAGGATAATAATAATGCAATAATAAATCAATAAATAATAATACAAGAACAAACTCTGTGTTTTGCTTACTCAAAACTGTAAACCTACATTTGCCCATATATATATATATATAAATTATATATAAATTTTATATATATATAAATTTTATATATATATATAAATTATATATAAATTTTATATATATATAAATTATATATAAATTTTATATATATATATAAATTATATATAAATTATATATATATATATATATATATCTTCTTTATCCATTCATCTATTGATCGACACTTAGGTTGTTTCCATAGCTTGGCTATTGTAATTTCATTTCTTTCAGATATACACCCAGAAATTGCATTGCTACTTCATATGATATTCCTATTTTTAATTTTTGAAGAATTCCCACACTGTTTTCCATAGTGGCTGTACCAATTTATATTCCAACCAACAATGCACAAGAGGTTCCTTTTCTCCACATCCTCACTACTTATTATCGCTTGTCTTCTTGATAATAGCCTTCTAACAGATATGAGGTGATATGTCATTAAATCATAATTCAGCAGGACCGAAGTAGAGCCTGAAGTTCTAACTTTCTGCCTAACTTCCAGGTGATGCTGATGTTACTCATATATGGGCCACACTTTGAGTAGCAAGGCTCTAATCTACTTTCAAATCCTCTTTCCTTCCATTGCCTCATTGGCTGTAAAGCAGGACACTAACAGGACGCTTCTTTATCCATAGAATTCTTTTTGTGTTCATATTAACTGATTTCATTAGGATAAATGGCAGGGTGATTGAAATATGACTTTCTAAGAACAGCACATTCCCTAATAATCAAATGAGTTAATAAATGTGAAAACAATTTATAAATTGGACATTATTTATACAGTTTATTGTTTTAAATATTTATACATATTCAAGTAACACAATACACTTGACCCCTAAACAATGCGAGGGTTAGGAGTACCCACTACTGTGCAGTCAAAAATCCATTATGTTGGCTGTGTGCATAGGTGAATTCCCAACCTCACATCAACAATAGAACTGACCCATTAACAACACTTGTTTGAACCACCAGAACCACTCTTACATGGAAATCTGCATATAGTGGACCTGCTCAGTTCAAATCCATGTTGTTTGAGGGTCAACTATAATTATTTATAAATGTAAAAGTAAAGCAAGGTTGGCTACATCCAGCTGATACAGGTTTCATTACACTAACTTACTGGGTTGCCGTTAAAACTCCTGGGGCTAGGTCCTACACAATTCTTGTATTAGTCGGCGTAGGCTGGCATAAAAGAATACTGCAGATTGGGTGGTTTAAACAACAGAAATATATTTTCTCCGAGTTCTTGAGGCTGAAAATCTAGGATCAAAGTGCTAGTGGGGTTTGTTTCTGGTGACACCATTTTTCCTGGCCTATAGAAACCTGCCTTTTTACTATGTCTTCACATGGCTTTCCTCTTTGTGCACATACTTCTGGTGTCTCTTCCCTTCTTACAACACCAGTCCTACTGAATTAAGGCCTCGCCTTTATGAAATCATTTACTTTTAATTATCTTCCTGAAGACTCTATCTCTAATACAGTTGTAATGAGGGGTTAGGGCTTCAACATATGGACTTTAGGGGGATACAATTCAGTCCATAACAGACATCCTCTAATCTTTCTGTTAAAATCTCCTTTATAACTACTTCATGTTTTTTCTCTAATTTTAAGGCCAAATACAGACAGAAAGACATTCATAGTAGGCGATACCAGTGATGCAGATAAATCATAAGAAAAAATATATTTTGTTTAGTTTTGTTTTCTCTCTGCAGTTTTCCCTTTCTCCAATTGCATAAATTATTATAATCTACTCTGATTTTATTAGATAATCAGATAATCGTTATTTAGTAATTTATAGCACCTACATAAAACCAATTCCTATAGTTTTGAAACCTGCCCTCAGCCCTCTTTGAAAGGGAGCATGACCCTTTCCACAGAATGAAACATTTTAAACAACATTAAACAAAGCATAAAAACACTATTACATTATGATAGGGTACTCTACAATTACAAACTATTTCTCTTAATTACATGCTGCTTTGACATTCAATAGAAACTGCAGATGAACCATTTAATGCATTTATAAGCAAGATCAAATTTGAATATTTTCACTAAATATGCCAGTGGTATCTACTATTAGCTCCTTCCTTGGTCTTGTTTTCTTTCTCACCTTTAGCTGAACCTTATTATTGAGACAGAGATACTGGTTTCAGGCTTTTAATCCTATAAAACATTCAAGAAAGAAAACATCTAAAACACCATTCAAACAATCATTTCTGAATTGTAAGCCTAACTTGACATTATTAGAGCCAGGCTATCAGAGTTTTGCTCCAAGGTGATAATCCTTTCCCTAACACAAGGTCCACTTAAAATCATTTGTGAATTCTTATTCATGAAATAAAACACAGAGACATTGGTCTGATTAAAAGACAAGTGTATAATCTTGGAAAGAGACAAATCCAAATTAAGAATAATTTTTTCTTCAATGTCTCCCTTTAAGAGTTGGTTTTAGAAAGAGTCATGCAGGCATATTATGATGATTCTCTATTGTCTGCGGGTCAGGACAATTTGAAAGAAAGAATAGTGCCAGGATAATTTCTGTTAAAATTCAAACACACACACACTCACACACAGGGGGAGGGAGAGAGAGAGAGAGAGAGAGAGAGAGAGAGAGAAATCTTTGAAGAAACAATCTGTCATGGATACCACATAAATCATAAATTCCTTAGTATTAATTTCATGAATTTCATTTTCCTTAAGACTGTATCTACATGGGAGCATTGAACATATAAAAGGAAAATAACTAAAAGGAAGTCTACATGGGAGCATTGAACATATAAAAGGAAAATAACTGAAAGAAGGTACAGGGCATTTAAAGAGGAAACAAATAATATGAAAGACCAATGTAACCTGCTTTTTGCCAGCCATCCTTAAGCATATAGGTGAGAATACACTATTAAAATGTTAAAATCACACAATAAAGTATTACTTCAATCATATAAAAATACATAAATACTTATTAAACACTTGTAATTAAATATAGATTGTTATTTGTCTCTCATCACAATAACCATTATTTACTGAGTGCTTTCAAAGTGAGGAGAATTTTGCATGCACACATTCATTAAGTTTTGTCCTTAAAACAACTCCGTGATATAGGTTTATTTTAATCTCCACCTTACAAGTAAAAGCATATCTCAAAAGATTAATTTATCCAGGATCATATAGCTCATTAGTGACAAAGCCGGGATCTTAAACCCTAAGAATACTGTAACTATTCCACACATACTATTTTTAACTTTAACATGATTAGGCAGTGAAGGGCCAACAGAAGAACACAAATCAGTATTCTAAAAGTACACATGCCATAAACTGCAATATCTATAAATTAAGCTATGGGTAAACTTGAAATCAGCTTTCTCCACCCACCTTCATAGAGTTTCTAAAAGGAAGATGGGTGAGGAAAGGAGGTAAAAACAAGACAGAAAATGAAAACCTAAAAGATTTTTCAGGCAAAGTATTAAAATTAGTAAGACAGTTAAACACGACTGCAGAAAAATAAGATCAGTATATAAAAACAATTCCCCATCCACAGCAAAAAACAGAAATTTTCATTTAAATACAATACATATGATAACATTGCAAATATAAAGTATCTAGGAAAATATGGCAAAAACATAATATATTTTGGAAGAGATTTTAAAATAATTTTTTAAATTAAATAATTAAATAAATGGAGAAATACATAGATGGATAGGAAGATTCAATGTCATAACAATGCCATGCTCCTAAAATTGGTCTATACATATAATTCAATTCTCATCATGATACCAGTAAGTTTTATAAAGAAACTATAATAACAAAGACCAAGGATACTAAGATACTAAAAAAAGCATGATAACATATCCTATTAAATACTTTTGGTTATCTACTGCCTTTGTGCAATCTATCCCAAGATTTCATGTCTTAAACAACAACTATTAATCTTCTGATTTTTCGGATCAAGAATTTGGGCAGGCTTGGCTAGTGTATCCATAAAAGTTCAATCAAGGAAGCAAACTAGTAGGATTTACTACAAAGATTTATTTATTTCAAGTAATTACTCTACACAATTTTGGAGGTTGCCTAAGTGTGTGTGTGTGTGTGTGTGTGTGTGTGTGTGTGTGTATGAAGGAAACAGAGAAATAAGCAGAGTTAATCAAAGAGAGGGGTCAAGGAAAGCCAGAGTCATGGACCTAGGAGTTCCCTATGTGTCCAGCACCACAGGAACGGCCTGAGGCTATGTTCAAAGCCCAGAAGCTCCCAGGAAGGAAGGAAGGAAGGAAGGAAGGAAGGAAGGAAAGAAGGAAGGAGGGAGGGAGGGAGGGAGGGAGGGAGGGAGGGAGGGAGAAAAGGAAGGAGGGAAGGAGGAAAGGAAGGAAGGAAGGAAGGAAGGAAGGAAGGAAGGAAGGAAGGAAGGAAGGAAGGAAGGAAAGAGTTGCAGAGGGAGGTGTTCCAGGCATCTATCTTTCCACTCTGAGGCATGGGTATAACTTCCTACATCTCCTCTTAAGAGGCAGCTCCTTCAAAAAAAGGATGTGCAGTTCTTCTGGGAAAAACTGGAATAGCCAAAGAATACTTATTCCATATATTGTTGAATCCACTGAATATAAGTTTCTGGTAACAAAAGAAATTAGACTTTGAGCACCTGTATAACAGTTGGCATGAGATGGTCAGGGTTGAGCCTCACAGTCAGCCAGCCTGAGAAGAGATCCCACGCATGAATAAGATAACAACAATCAAGACCCAATTACAACAGGAACAACAGCAGAGCCCACATAACCCACAAAAAAGACACTCCTAGAGCATCCAGCTCAGGAGTTCAAGCAGACCACACCACTGGGTGCCACAGGACATTTACTACAAAAGGCCACTCCAGGGAGACTAGAAGTCACAGTAGTTCTATCTACTACATGGAAACAAATACAGAGAGACAAAAAAAGAATGGTGAGACAAAGAAAAAAATAAAACCAAATGAAACAAAAGGAGGTATCTTCAGAAAAAGAGTCAAATTAAATGTAGGTAACCACTTTATCACACATGGAGTTCAAAGGAATGATTATAAGGATGTTCAAGGAACTTAGTGTGAACTACACAAAATTTAGTGGGAATTATATCAGCATGAAAAAGGACATAGAAACCATGAATAAGAACCAACTGAAATGAAGAATACTATATTTGACATCAATAATACACTGGAATAAATTCAAAGTAGGCTGAACCACCTGACTGGTGTGGCTCAATGGATTGAGCATTGTCCCATGGACTAAGAGGTCCTGGTTCAATTCCCAGTCAGGGCACATGCCCAGATTGCAGAGTCGATCCCCAGTAGAGGGCATGCAGGAGGCAGCCAATCGATGTTTCTCACTCACATTGATGTTTCTATCTGTTTCTCCCTTCCTTTCTCTCTAAAAAAAAATCAATAAAAACATATATATTTTTTTTAAAAAGTAGGCTGAAGGAAGCAGAGGATCAAATCAGCAATTTGGAAGACAAGGTAGGAAAAAAACACTCAATTAGAGCAGCAGAAAGAAAAAACACTTAGCCTGGCCGGTGTGGCTCAGTGATTGAGTGTCGACCCATGCATCAAGAGGTCACTGGTTCAATTCCCGGTCAGGGCACATGCCCAGGTTGTGGGCCAAATCCCCAGTGAGGGGCATACACAAGGTGGCCAATCAATGTTCTCTCTCATCAATATTTCCATCTCTCTCTCCCTCTCCCTTCCTTTCTCTAAAATCAATAAAGAAAAACAACTTAAAACAAAAAAAAGGAAAAACACTTAAAAAGCATGAGGACAGTTTAAGGGAAATTTACAATAATATGAAACAGAACAACATCCACATCATAGGGGTACCAAAGGGAAAAGAAAGTGAGCAAGGGATAGAGAACCTGTTTAAGGAAATAAGGACAGAAAACTTCCCTAACCTAGTGAAGGAAAAAGCCATACAAGTTCTGGAAGCATAGAGTCCCAAACAAGATGAACATAAAGAGAGAGACATCAAGACATATAATTAAAATGGCAAAATTAAGTTCAGCAGGAGAGAGACAGTCAGTTACCTACAAGGGAGCTCCCAAAGGCTGTCAATTTATTTCTCAATAGAAACACTACAGGCTAGAAGAGAATGGCATGACGTATTCAAAGTAATGAAAATCAAGGATCTGAAACTAAGACCACTCTATCCAGCAAGGTTATCTTTCAAAATTGAAGGTGAAATAAAGAGCTTACCAGACAAAAAAGAAAAGGCTAAAGGAGTTTATTACCACCAAACTGGCATTGTAAGAAATGCTAAAGAGACTGTTATAATAAGAAGAAGAAATAAAGAGAGAGATGAACATAGACATAAAAAATAAAAATGGCAATAAATAAGTACCTATCAATAATAACTTTAAATGTAAATGGATTAAATGTTCTAATCAAAAGACATAAGGTAAATGGATAAAAAACATGACCCATATACATGCTGTTTACAAGAGACCCACCTCAGAACTAAAGATTCATATAGGATGAAAGTGAAAGAATAGAAAGAAATTTTCCATGCAAATGGAAATGAAATAAAAAGTGGGGGTATCAATACCTATATTGGACAAAATAGACTTAAAAAAATCCATAACAAGAGGCAAAGAGGATCAATACATAATACCAAAGAGATTGATCCAACAAGAGAATATAACCCTGGTAAGCATGTATGCACCCAATATAATAGGACCTAAATATATTTTAAAACTCCTGGAGGACTTTAAGGGAGAGACAGCAATATAGTCATAGTAAGGTATTTTAATATGCCATTGACATCACTGGATAAATCTTTCAGACAAAAAATCAACAAGCAAACAGAGACCTTAAACACTAGATCAGATGAATTTAATTGATATTTACAGAACATTTCATCAAAAAGTGGCAGAATATACACACTTCTCCAGTGCACAGAATATATTCTCAAATATAGGCTACATATTATGACACAAAATAAGTTGTTACAAGTTTAAGAAGATTGAAATCATATCAAGCATCTTCTCAGATCACAATGACATGAAACTAAAAATCAACTAAAATCAAAATAAATTCAAACAGATGGAGGCTAAATAGCATATTACTAATTAATGAATGGGTTACCAATGAGATCAAGGAAGAAATAAAAAACTTTCTGAAAACAAATGAAAATGAACACACAACAATACAAAATCTACGGAACACAGCAAAAGAAGTCCTGAGAGGGAAGTTCATGGCAATACAGGTCTACCTCAAGAAAGAAGAAAAATTTCTAATAAACTATCTAACCCAACAACTTAAAGATTTAGAAAGAGAATAAAAGAAAAACCCAGAGTTAGTAGAAGGAAATAAATAACAAAAATCAAAGCAGAAATGAATGACATAGAGACTAAAAAAACAATAAAAGATCAATGAAATCAAGAGCTGGTTCTTTGAAAAGATAAAAAAGATTGATCAGCCTTTAGCCAGACTCACCAAGAAACAAAGAGAGAAAACCCAAATTAATAAAATCAGAACTGAAAGAGGTGAAGTAACAACGGACACCACAGAAATACAAAGGATTGTAAGAAAATACTATGAACAATTATATGCCAACAAATTCGACAACCTAGGCGAAATGGACAAATTCTTAGAATCATATCCTATTCCAAAACTCAACTGGAAAGAGTCAGAAAACCTAAACAGACCAATAACAATTAAGGAAATAGAAGAAGTAATCAATAAAATCCCAGCAAACAAAATTCCTGGTCTGGATGGCTACACGGGAGTATTACCAAACATTCAAAGAAGAACTACCACCTATTATCTTCAAACTATTCCAAAAAATTCAAGAGGAAGGAAGACTTCCAAGCTCTTTTTATGAGGCCAGCATAATCCTAATCCCAAAACCAGATAAAGACACTACAAAGAAAGAAAATTACAGGCCAATATCCCTGATAAACACAGATGCCAAAATCCTCAATAAAATCTTAGCAAATCGAATCCAGCAATACATTAAAAAAATTATACACCCTGACCAAGTGGGATTTATCCCAGGGATGTAAGGCTGGTACAAAATTCATAAATTGATAAATGTGAAACACCACATAAAAAAATGAAAGATAAAAATCATGTGATCATCCCTGGCCGGTTTGGCTCAGTGGTTAGAGCATTGGCTCATGGACCAGAGAGGCCTGGGTTCGGTTCCTGCTAGGGCACGTACCTTGGTTGCGGTTTGTTCCCAGCCCCTGGTTGGGGTCGTGTGGGTGGCAGCCACTCGATGTGTCTCTCTCATATCAATATTTATCTCTCTTTCTTGTTCCCTCTCTCCTTCCCACTCTATCTGAAGATAAATGCAAAAAAATGTCCTCAGGCAAGGATAAAAAAAAAAAAAAATCATGTGATCATATCAACAGATGCTGAAAAAGCATTTGACAAAATTCAGCATCCATGTTTTTATTTTTTCTTTAAAGAAAGGCAGACTGCCATGTGCTGTGCCTCATTTGGATGTGTCTAGAGTCTTGAAAGCTTGACTACCCTATATTCTCCTACAAATGGACCTTTAGAGCTTGTTTGGAGGTTCTAGCAAGGGAGCACAGCTACTTGTATACCCTTGACTGAAGACCGGTCCTCTCCTCTGGGGGGAAGGTCGTCCTCCTTGACCAAACATGCAGTTTTGGGAGGGACACACATGGATCGATAAGGGAGGAAGGGGACACCTGCCTAGCCAGCAAGATCAGCCAAATCAACCCTAGCGATTAATGGGATGAAAGATGTCACAGCCAGATCGCCCTCACATGCGCAGCATCCATTTTTGATAAAAACTCTCAGCAAAGTGGGAATAGAAGGATCATATCTCAACATAATAAAGGCCATTTATGACAAACCTACAGCCAACGTCATACTCAATAGGCAAAAACTTAAAGCATTTCCCTTAAGGACAGGAACAAGACAGGGGTGTCCACTTTCACCACTCTTATTTAACATAGTACTTGAAGTCTTAGCCACAGAAATCAGACAAGAAGAAAAAATAAAAGGGATTTAAATTGGAAAGGAAGAAGTGAAACTGTCGTTATTCACAGATGACATGATACATAGAAAACCCTAAAGACTCCATCAAAAAAAACTACTAGATTTAATAAATGAATTTGGCAAAGTAGCAGGATACATAAAACAACATCCAGAAATCATTGGCATTTTTATACATCAATAACGAACACATAAAAAGAGAAACTAAAAAAAAAAATTAAAAATCCCACTTACCATTGCAACAAAACAATTAAGATACCTAGGAATAAACTTAACCAAAGAAGTAAAGGACCTATTTGCAGAAAACTATAGGACATTGAAAAAAGAAATAGAGGAAGATATTAAAAAGTGGAAGCATATACCTTGTTCAGAGATTGCAAGAATTAACGTCATTAAAATGTCCATACTAGCCAAAGGAATCTATAGATTCAATGCAATCCCCCATTAAAATACCAAGAACATATTTCACAGAACTAGACCAAATACTCCAAAAGTTTATATGGAACCAAAAACGACCCCAAATAGCCACAGTAACCTTGAGAAAGAAGAACAAAGTAGGAGGGATCACAATACTGGATATCAGGTCATACTACAAAGCCATTGTAATCAAAACAGCCTGGTACTGGCACAAGAACAGACATATAGATCAATGGAACAGAACAGAGAACCCAGAAAGTGACCCACAACATTATGCTCAATTAATATTTAGCAAAGGTGGAAAGAGCATACAATGGAGTAAAGACAGCTTTTTTTAATAAATGGTGCTGGGAAAATTGGACAACTACATATAAAAAAATGAAGCTAGACCACCAACTTACACTATACACAAGAATAAACTCAAAATGGATAAAAGACTTAAATATGACTTGTGAATCCATAAAAATCCTAGAAGAAAATGTAGGCAACAAAATTTCAGACATCATATGAAGCAGAATTTTCACTGATACAATGCTTAAGGCAAGAGAAACAAAGGAATAATAATACATGGGACTACATCAAACTCAAAAGCTTTGGCACAGCAAAACAAACAACCATCAAAATGGAAAAGGAACCCACTATATGGGAGAGCATAATTGCCAATGATACATCAGATAAGAGTTTAATTTCCAAAATATATAAAGTACTCATACAATTCAACAAAAGGAAGACAAAGCAATTAAAAAATGGGCAGAGGACCTAAATAGATACCTCTCCAAACAGGATATACAAATGGCCAGGAGACATATGAAAAAATGCTCAATATCACTAATCATCAGAGAGATGCAAATTAAATCGACTATGAGGTATCACCTTACACCTGCCAGAATGGCTGCCAACAACAAATCATCAAACAACAAGTACTGGCGAGGGTGTGGAGAAAAGGGGACTCTAGTACACTGCTGGTAGGAATGCAGACTGGTGCAGCCACTATGGAAAACAATATGGTATTTCTTCAAAAAATTAAAAATTGATCTGCCATTTGACCCAGTGATCCCACTTCTAGGAATATACCCTAAGAAACCTGAAACACCAACCAGAAAGAATATATGTACCCCTAGCACTATTTACAATAGCTAAGATCTGGAAACAGCCCAAGTGTCCATCAGTAGATGAGTGGATAAAAAAGCTGTGGTACATATACACAATGGAGTACTATGCAGTTGTAAGAAAAATAGATCTCTTATCCTGTAAGATGACATGGAGGGACCTGGAGAGTATTATGCTAAGCGAAATAAGCCATTCAGAGAAAGACAAATACCACATGATCTCACTCATTTATGGAATATAATGAACAAAATAAGCTAATGAACAAAATAGGCCTAGAGACATAGAAGTAGGGTTCAGACCAACAAACTTCAGAGGAGGAGCTGGGGAGGAGGAAAGAGATAAACCAAAGAAGTTATGCATATAAGCATAACCAATGGACATAGACAACAATGCTGGGGTGGGGGGTGGGGGAAAGGTGTCAATGGGAGAAAAAGGAGAAATTTCTGTAACAAATATAAATTAATTAAATAATAAATAAATACAATTTCAGGACATTTCCACCTCCTCTAGAGCTCCTGGACAAGGGAACAAATCTGTGTGTGAGATTGTTACTCAAGGAAAGTGCAGATTTAATTAAAATCATTTGTATGTTATTACTAAAAATGTGTAATATTTTAAAAAATAAAATTAGTAAATATGTGGTAACACTATAAATATGTGGTTAAAAAAATATGTGGTAAAAGGATATAATGGTTACCCACACAGGAGTGACACCAGGGCGAAATTAAGAAACAATGAACAAAAGTACCTTCAACATCAGAAGTCAAGTTCTTGTCCTTAGGTTTTTAGATCAGATGATGAGTTCAATGGTATTTATTTTATTTTCATTCTCTATTTTCTAAATATATATCAGCTACCACATAAAGCATGAATGAAGGTAGAAATAAATGTGGTTGAGTTCCTTTTTATTGTTTGCAACTATTCAGAAACTGAGAAATGGAGTAGATTTACAACCATAAAAGAAAAATCGTAGCACTTCTCTCAAACGTCAAGCACTGCTACCAATGACTCTTAAATCTGCTTCCTTATTCTGTCAGCTGTTCACACATCCACTGTTTTATTTGACATTAATTGATTGACCACTATATGCTGGACACCAGAGTGAGTGTTAAGATAAACATTCTTCAGAGCTATTCAAGACCAAGAAGTGTCTGAAACACAAATGTCTCTTTCATATTGTCCCTTCGGACTACTTGGTGCCAGCATGGTCTATATTTTGCCGCTATTTTAATAAAACTGATAGGTAAGTAAAGTCTTGTTTCTAATTTAAATAATCCTTACTGCTATAAAATTCACTCTAAGCCATTGAGGAAGTTGCTACTCTTTGTGATCAAGATTCTTTCTGTTAACCTGTCTTATTGCCCTCAGTGACCTGATACATATAGAGTGAGCTATACTTTATTTGTGTGCCCTACCTCATTGCAAAACACATTTGAAACAGATAAGACATTGAAATTTAACAATTACTGAATAAACAAGACATGAAATTGAGCAATATTCCTCTCTGCCAGTGGGCATACAAATACCATATGTAGCATTTTCATTGGCAAAGAGATATTCACTAAGCAGACATGTTTATCATTAAAATAATTATTTAAGTAAAAAGAGACTTAAATGTAGTAATTTTCACATTTAATGGTTTCAGATTTGTCAACAGAAGTCATAAAGGCAAAAAAGAAAAATTATATGACTTATACTTCAGATTTTCAATGACAGTAACAATTTCAAATATTCTGCCCCCTACAACTTCATGTTTACTCATCTGAAAATATGTGCTCATATCTAGATGCTAAAACACGTGCCTGTGGCTTCTTTAGCACTGCCCCCTTCTCCTCATCCCCCCACCCCATCCTAACAGTGTATAAAGGTGACAAATTTTTAAAAGCTTAAGAAAAAAAAGAAAGCTTCATCATGTTCCAGAATATTCTCTACAGAATTTAGACTCATTCCATAGGAGGCACATCCTTGTATTTAGAAGTTTTATAATATATATATTTATTTTTATACAATAGAATGACTATTATTTTCAGCATGGCAATGTTAAAAAAGCTGGAGAGGAGCTGAGTTTTAGGTTTGTAAAAGAGACAGAAATTAATGCATTCATTAATTTATCAACAAATTATCAACAATAATATTCCATTTCTTGTAATAGTTTCTTTATTCCAGTAATTACTACTGATCTGAGACAGTGTCCTTGACAAAAAATCATGTAAATGAAAATCAATTGTAGCCCAGCTGATGTGGCTCACTGGTTGAGCGTCGACCCATGCACCAAGAGGTTGCCTGTTTGATTTCCGGTCAGTGCACATGCCCAGGTTGTGGGCCCAGTTCCCAGTGGCGTTCTCTCTCATTGATGTTTCTATCTCTCTCTCCCTCTCCATTCCTTTCTCTCTAAAAATCAATAAAGAAAAAAATTTTTTTTAATCAATTGTAAATTTCCTGGTATCACAGTGTATCAATCACTCCATTACTGACAGTCTTAACACACCGGGTAAAAACAAAAGCTAAATTGCTGTCCTTCATTTTCCATCACAGTAGGAACACTGGGATGATCCTAGCTGATGAATTTGCTGAGAGTTATTTTCTATTCATGAATATTATTCCAAGTTTAGCCTTTAGATACATAATACACATTACAAGGACATTTCTTGTGATATGCTCTTATAAATGACAATGACTCTTCTATGCAGAAAATGCAGAAAGAATCTAGTATCATAGTAGCAACTGGAGAAACAATACTCTGCCTACAGTAAGGTTTAGGAATAAGAGAATGGCACAATAAGAAGCAACTTGGAATGAGAAAAAAGAGATACAGAGAGAGAGGAGAAGAGGAAGAGGAGGGGGAGATGGAAGTGGAGGAGAAGAAGGAGCTGGGGAAGGGGAGGAAGAGAGACAATTGAGAGAGAGATCTTTTATCAGCTTAATATGCATATTCATCACTCTGTTGTTATGGCTCAAATATGTTAATTTTAAAAAGCAGTTTCACAGCTTCTTAAAGACAATGTTTATTTTGCCCTCAATAATTTTCCCTGATGAGAAAACAAAACAAAATGAGTGAAATTACCAGAGGAGAATGAACATTCTTTAGGTTTGTCTCTGTGTTTTTTGTTTTTGTTTGTTTGTTTTGGGGGTGAGTAAGGATGGAAGGACGACAGGGAGCACAGGGGGAGACAGGCAATTATTGATGTTGAAAAACTTAAATGGCTCAATATTAACAGAAAAGATTTCTATATCAGATTTCTATACCTGAAGGAAGTCTTCTGTACCTGAAGAAAAAGCTAATGCAATATGATACAGTACAAATAGAGTGAAAATAAGGCATAACATTGTTTGATGCATTCTGTTTGGTCAGGTTGCAAGACTTCTGGAGTTCCATTTGGCTTGTTTGTTTGTTTTATTGTATGTCATGCTTCTTATATTTGCCTCTTAATGAGTCTGAGTGACACACATCTAGAGGAGAGGGACTAAAAAGTGAGAGATAACCATGTCCTAAGAATACTCAAAAGACCACGAATGTGTAGCCAAAAGAAATAATAATAACTGGGACATATTTCAGCCATAGTCAAGTTGCTATAGTGAAAGTGTCCTTTGCTCTGTGACCCAGAAATGCATTCATCAATAATTACTACTTACTAAGTATGTATTTTATGTGATGCACTCTGTTAATCACCAGAATGGGTTGGTGATAGTGACCATGACATTTCCTACGCTCATGGAGCTTTTTCTTGTAGGTCTTGCATGGATAAGGTGTGGTTGTCATTACTCTAACAACCTCTCTTCCTGGGGAGTTTTCCATGAGCAAGTCTTCATGAACAACTCCCAGAACAATGAGTAGAACTGACATTTTAGATCAGAAAGGTGAGAGTTAAGTTAAGTTTAGTAAATTTCTCTAACACAGACAGAAAGAAAGCTAGGACATTGGGGATTTTAACCAGAGTTTTGTTTTGGTTTTCTGTTGTTGTTGTTTTGTTTTTTAATTTCATCCTAGGAGATGCTGAGGGACAATCCTACTGTAAAAGGAAAGAAACCTCAGTAAGAACCAGAGTGCAGTCCTTGACCTCTACCGGAATTAGCAGTCCACTAGAGCTCTCCCCAGATTCTTCTCACATTCAGAACCAGAATCCCTCACTGAGGACACATCTCTCTGTTTATGATTTTAGAGTTTTCTCTGATCATTCATGATTTTGAACTCTCTTAATAAAAAATTTAATAAAATAGCAATACTACATTTAATGATAATGCATAGAATAACTATCATTTATTGAACACCATCTATGTTCCAGTCATTGTATCACTAAGTGCTTTATTTCTACTTTCTTGAGGTAAGCAACTCTTCGAGGTAGTCATCATTTCCTCCATTATTTTCTTATTTATTTTTTCTCTTTTTTCTTTCTTTAAAATGTTTTTTCCATTTATTCTCCCTATACTCTCCCCCAATTCCACTGACACACCTCCCCCCCACCACAATCACCACATTGTTGTCCATGTCCATGAGTTCTTTCTCTTTTTTCTTTTTTTTTTTTTTGGAGAGGGCTCAATCCCTCCACCACCCATCCTTCATTTTTACAAATGACAAAGAAAAAATTAAACTTCATAGAAATGAACTGCTTTTTCTCAAAGTCAGTTTGAGTCTGGCCTTAACAATGGCTAAGTCTCTGCTAAAGCCAAAGCATTTGATAACTTCCAAGTAGCCAGATAGAATACCATTATTTGAGTAGGAGAAGAGGGAACAGATATTGCTTGTAAATGAAGAAAGAAATAACACTGCCTATTCTGAGAAGGAAAACTTTACAATGTATACTTTTTTTGTATGATTGAATTTCATGACATTTTCATGTACTTTTTGTTTTTTAGCACGAATGCTAAACTGCCTCTCAATTCATGCCTTTCTGTCCTAAATTATACTAAGACAATCAGAAGAAAGGGGTTTTTGGTCTATGCGTTTCTAAATTACAGGGTGTACTGATGTGTCATTGGCTTGACATGACCAAGGCAGAGCTCATGCAAGGGTGAGAACATGCCTGCAGAAATGACCGAGAAAGGGAAAAGGTCAGCACTTAACGTCAACAAACTGCACAATACCCTTCTGAATGCTTTTCCACTAAAATCTTACTTTTTAATTTTAATATTGAAGGAATTCATTCAAAGGGGAAAACAGTATTCAGTGATAATCCTGAATTGAGCCGGACAGGAGTGTCTTATAACAAACAGATCTCA
Source organism: Tadarida brasiliensis (assembly GCA_030848825.1). Lineage (NCBI taxonomy): Eukaryota > Metazoa > Chordata > Mammalia > Chiroptera > Molossidae > Tadarida > Tadarida brasiliensis. Next base: position 72,400,459 of record CM061260.1, read on the forward strand.
GTGTAACACAAACTAACTTTCTAACAATTAAAATGTTCAAAGGTGGAAAGCTCTCAAATATTCAACTCTTTGACAATGTATTCAAAATAAATTAAGAGAAACTTGATAGTTAGGTAAAAACTAAAATTGATGGCAGTACCAAATGCTGACAAAGTTTAAATGGACTTTCTACACTCATACATTGTTTTTGGCAGGATAATTTTGTTCAACCATTGAAAAATAAAAATGGCAAAATGCATCAAAAGTTATAAAACTGTACATAGCTTCTGACCTAGTAATCCACTTCTGGAAATTCCTCCTTTGAAATTACAATATTTCCACTTCAATTGTGCAAGTTATGTTTTTAAGAACATGTACTTGAACCTATAAAAACATAAAGATGGCACAATGAATAAAAAGAATATCAATAGTATTTCATAAGTGAATACTATATGTCAAACACTGAGATTCAGAAGCTCATCCAAGTGGTTGATTCAATAATCTATAAACCGGAAACCTTTATTACCAGGTGGATTTGTCTTTTCATAGTTCCGAGATAAATGATGTTTTAAGATCATCCTAAACACAATGAACACATTTCAAAATAACTTTCTAAGTCATCTAGAGAAAACTGCCTTTAGTTAAAAACAGTCATATATTTAAGAATATGTGACCTAACTGGACCACTGAGTCAACATTTACTGTTGAGTACTGCTGTGAGCCATTTACCCAAGGACAGGCCATTGTAAGGAAAACTATTCGTAATTTCGTGAGAATGGGAATTCCCTCTTATTTCTATCCTATTGCTGATTATGTCCATCAACTTCAAAGCATTTTTATTTGGCTGATATTAGAAACCTGGTTTTGAATCATAAACTGCTAGCAAATGTACTATGATGAAACCTTGAGGTTTAACCCATTTACACATAGCAACATACTTTGAGAAAAGCATAGAGGAAACTATATATACCCCACAATATCAACAAAGTAAAACATGCTTATGAGAAAAGACTAGAAAGGAATAAACACAAACTAGAATAGCAATGATGGGGCATTAACTGGCATTACGAGTGAGTGATTTTTATCCTGTTTCCAAAACTTTCCTCTAAGTAACATTTAGTTGGGTCTTTCTTTTTATCCAAGTTGGCTCTCCCTTTTAAATCAGGGTGTTTAGACCATCTACATTTAAAGTGATTATTGCTAGTTAAGTTTAAATCTATCAGTTTGTATTTTGTTCCTATTTGTCTTGTTTGTTCTATTTCCTTTTCCCTTTTCTCTGCCTTTTAGATTAGTTGATTACATTCAATGATTGAGTTTTCTCTGCTTAGTTGGGTTATTAGCTATAACCCCTTATGTTATCTTAGTATTTCCTTTCAAATATATAAATCTTTCACTTATCTTCAAAAACATACCCTCAAGTGGGATCATATCACTTCACATCTAGTATAACAAACTTACAAGAGTCTTCTTCCATCTGCTTGTGTTAGTGCTATTGTTGTCATACAGTTTATTTGTTTAAAACCCGTGATACAATATTAACTTTTCTGTACACAAAAATTATCTTTAAAAACATTTCAATAATAAGAAAACAGTTATTGGTATTTACCCATATACTTATAGTTTCTGGTGAAAAAGAAATGGCAAGATACAAAGCCATGTGTATATGGTATGGGTCATAAAGAAGCAAGAGTGTCAGAATTTTGTTTCTTTCCTCTATGGACTTCTACTGATTTCATAAGGAGAAACAAAAGTTAATATGCCTTAGCTTTATTCTAAGTTTATGGAAAGTATAAAAATGCTTAGGGTATAATAAAATGTTAAGTGGAAAGAGGAAGAATAAAATGTCATATGGCCACAATTACTATTATGTTTAAAATAAAAAGCAATCCTTAAAAGATTGCACTCCACACAAACTCAGGCAGCATCACTTGATTGAGCTGCTGTAGACTGGAATGGGACGGGTGGAGAAGGGCGCCAGTCTACACAGTATCAGCATCCATCAGCTAGGTATCTTAAATTCTAAAGAGGAAGTTACTCGTCCTGCCATAAATTATCTAAAACATCCACTTTCCCCCTGATAATCAGGAGGAATGCTGATTGAGAAAAAATATATATATATAATGGCAACAGAGAACACTGAGGAATGAGGGGTTAGGGGGGCTACAGCATTAAATGGGTAGAGTGGGTGTTGCTAGGGTGTATAAAGCAACAGACAGCATCCTACAAAATGTAAGAAAGCATACTAATTAACTGAATAAAGGCTGCTTTGAATAACTTTGATTATAAAACGTTCAAAGACTCAATATGAGTCTTAAAATACATTTTTTTCAAATAAAAGTATATATCACACTATAAACCAACATGGTACACAAATAGGGTAAAGAATATCAATAAAGGTTAGTAAAATTTGGAGGGATGGGGATCCAGGATGGATTATAACAATGATTGCTTTCTTAGCCATACCTCAGGAGGTATTCCCATCTGTCCCTTGGTGATGAGGAATAAATAGTTCTCAGCAGACTCTTTTACACATCCACTATAGTTTATAAAACAAATTTATACTGATGTAATCTTCATAATAAGCCATACAGAGAATCATTCCAGGGTCTGTGTTCAATCATTTGCAATAGATTATTTTGCCCTGTTTTTAAAGTCCCACATTGAAGTAGCATTTAAAATTGGTATAGAAAATTATTGTCTTGCTGGACACCATGAAACTATCACAAACAAGAGCATTTTGCCTAGAGTACACAAAATAGCTAGGCTATGCCCTTTACGGGATGTTATTTTAATAAGATTTATTTCTGCTTAACATAAAAAAAGGAGGTAGTCCAAAATGTTAACAGAATTTCTCATTGTAAGATGAGCTTTTAAGTATTTTTAGCCTAATCTTTGCTTTTTACCAAATGTTTCTAATGTTAACTTTAATATGAAAAGTAAACATCTTTAAAAGTTTCACATTTCCCAAACTGAGTAAGGAGATTTTACGGATATATTTAGACCTTCCCTTGCTAACTGGGGTTCATCCTTATGATTCTCAGGACTCCTTCTCTGGAGAAGCAGCACTTCTCTTAGGATAACTGGAACGTGTAAAACAGTTCACAGACATCCTCAGGATGCTATAACTCTTCTATCTCCTTCCTCAGTTGTAGTGGAGATAATCCATGTGGCAACTTCTAGTATTATCTTGTAATTTGGAATTTGGCATCTGATATAACATCAGTTATCTACTAGAAATAGTCAAGCCTCTCAAAGCACCTTATTTTACACATAACTCTAATCTAACAGTGTTTCCATTGAGGTGTGTGAATATATACATATATATTCCCAGGAAATTATTTTTCTTAAATGCTCAGCTCTCTCGCTCTCTCCTTCTCTCTCCCCTCCTCCTCCCCCATCCCTCTCTCCTTTATCTCCTTCTCATTGGAAGGGCTAGTTCTGACTCCAGAAAGGAGAAGCTGTTGGTCTGAGACATTAGAGAAACATTATTCTAATTACCTTAAGGTATCAGTATTCCTTTAGCCTACTCCTGCATAAATTTCATGAGCCACACCTATAGACCACAGCATCCTACACACTCAGATCTAAAAAACGCATCTGTGAATTCTAGCAAGCCAGAACACAAGGTTCATAGCAGCTTTTCTCTAATTGTAGTGGCCAGTTGATCCATGGCTCGGTTAGTTGGCTGAGAACCCTGAGAAACACAAAAAGGAAAGGCAAGGATCTTAGGAGGCAGCTTCTTATTCCCTGGCTATGCTGGCCTGCAGACAGCTATTGAGAATCCCTGTCAATTCTTAGCACCTGACATTTAGTTCAAGGGCCTTGTAAAGTTCAGAAGCATTTAGGAAAACAATGGTGGAAATAATTTAAACCTTTACCATGGGTGGGGGGGAGGTATTGTCTCTACTAGCTAGAAATGCTAAAATGCTTACAAGTAGACTGTCATCTCATGTCACCGATGGCTGGTTAACTCAGATTTTCCTCATATCTTCAGTCTTCCACTCATTTAGTCATGAAGATAGAACCTTTAGCTTTTGGGTGTTTTCTTTCCAAGTATAAAACCATTGTATTTTCTTAGAGCATTTCTTTTGCATGTAACATGTGATTAAGAGGAATAATAGTGTTGTTTCTTAGTTCTCAACAGGAGGTATATTATAATTACTAGGAAAATTTTTCAACAAGCATATTTTCTTCACAAAGATATGCTTTGGTGAAAAGGGGCGTAGGGGGAGGGGAGGATGTGGTTGGTGGCTATGCCCCTTGATTGAATGATTCACGGCCTCTGGTCACACATGGATGGAAAAAGACTGCCCCTCTGAATCAGGAGACCTGGGTGTCAGTCAGAGCTCAGCCATTCTTCATTAACTTATTCATCCCACTAACTGTGTGCTTTCTCTGTCAGGCACTGGGTTAAGTTCTAAGTCTGAGGTGATGAAAAAGACAGAGAAGTTTGTTGACCTCCTGGAGCATGAAGTCTAGTGGGTGCAACTGATATTAAACAGAATCGTCCTAAAATCAATTCAATTTGAAAATTATACAAAGGGAAATACATTATGCCTGAGAATGTTAGCTATGCTACCAGAGAGAGGTAACCAGACCTCTGTGTCTTAGCCTTACCATCTTCAAGATGGCATAAGCCAGACTGGAAAAATGACCTTACTCGATGTATGGTAAGAATGTTTAGAGAAAATAGATATAAATGTGGCTTAGAAAATTTCATGTGGTAAATACACAATTATCACAGTTAGAAAGTTTTGTTTTGTTTTTTAACACAAAAATAACCCATATCTTCTCCCTTTAGCATGTATATTCTGGTGATCACCAAGGAAAAGGAAGTCACAGTAGATCCCATGAGGCTCAATGAGTCCTGCAGCAGATATGCAATCACTCAAAGTCATTGCTAACTAAAGACCAGGCACCAATTGTTCCAGTCACCTATTATTGTCAACAAACTACCTCACACTTTAGTGGATTCATAGAGTTTAAGAATTCAGAAAGGAACCATCTGGAAGATTCTTCTGCTCCCAGAAGAATGCAGTATCCATTGCAGTCCCTGAGTGGTATTTAGCTGGTGGCTGCTCTGGTGGGGGAAGTGGGGGTGGCCAAAGCCTGGCTCCTTGAAAGGAGATCTAAAAGACCAGGCTCAGCGGGCCCTCTTCCCCCTTCAGGTTGCCATACCCTTCACCATGTTGGGCTTCTCACAGGACAGATCACAGAGGGAGGGTTCCCAGACACAGAAAGTGGCAACTATCACGGGGCCTGGAAATTACCACTGCCCCACTTTAACGACATTTTCTCAGTCAAAACAGTCACAGAATCTGCCCAAATTCAAGGGAAGGAGGAATAAACCTCATTTCTCTATGAGAAAAATGTCTAAGCCTTTACAGCCATCTTTAATCTGCTGCACACACTGGTAAGAATCCGCTGTAGCTTAACTCTCTTCCCTCTGCCTCAGCCCTCACTCATCCACCTTGTTTCCACAACATATGCAGATCAAGCAACCTCCTGCATTTATATAAAATGTATAACAGAAAGACAAAACAGGGAAAGAAAACATTTCCCCAAAGGCCCCCATTGGAGGAGCAGCTGAAGGGAGAAGCTTGAAACAGCTCCTCTGAACAATCCAGCACTAGTCCTTTCAACTCACCAGTCCAGAGTCGAGTGGAGTGCAGTTCTCTTCGGACGTTTTCCTTCCTGCATTGGGTGCAAAACATTATTTTGTTTTTCCATGTGACACTTTATTAACACATGGACAAATGAAAACCAAAACGTCCTCAGTGCCTGTTTTCATATACTCGGATCCTGACTGTAAAAGGAATTTCTAACCATATGCTCATTATGATCAAGTGACAGGTGACTCTGGAGGTCTTAAGGAGTTTATTATGACAGAATTTAAACTGCAGAATATTCTCACTGGCTATACGAAGCGTACAGACAATTATGCTTTACCCCTGAGGAAAAAGCACGGCATAAAATGAGCAGGGGTTTGGAGTCACATAAATCTGAGTTTGGGAAGCACTCTGCCACACAGGAACCATAAGACTGACAAGACCATACCTGAGCTTCCATTTTTCACCACCGTTGTTGCTGAAGAAATGGGGAGTGAAATGTGCCTATGTAATGACTGACACAGCAGATTCTCAAGAAATGGTTGCCAAGGGAACAAACAAAATCTACATCATCAAAGTAATTATCTGAAAATTAAGATTTGATCAAGAAAAGGATGACCTCTAAAACAATTGAAGAGAGGAACGAATGTTTATTAAGTACCTACTGTGTGGTAGGTATTGTGCCAATTGCTGGGAATAAAGATGAAAAATATAGGCTTCCTCGCAGAGAAAAGCGTGTCACCCAAGAGTTATGAGAAAACCAGTGTGCTGTGTCACAGGTCCCACAGAGGGACAGGGGAGGGGCCTGTGTGGATTTTAAGAATGAGTAGGAATCAAGCAAAAAATGGAGAGGAGAGACAGGCACAAAGATTATGTGAAAAGGCAAGAGGGCGCATTTAAATATCCTTGAGATTAGAGCTGAGAAGTGGTGGGGAATGACCCCACGGGTTTATATTCCTTATTCATCATCAGATCCTTGGCAGTGAGCCCAGGTCCAAGGACCTAGTAGATATCAATAAGTACTCATTATAGAAAAGGAGGGAAGAGAAATAGGGGGAGGGGGTTTGATGAGTTTTGTACTCTGTTCTCATAACTGAATGTTATGCTAAAGGCCACAGGGATACATTGGGGGATTTCAAGTGGGGCCAACATGATCAAATTTCTGTTTTTCAAACATTCATCTGACAACACTCTGGGGAAAGAATTGGAATGGACCAAGCATATCAGAAGGGAACAGTTAAGAATTTATTACAGTAATCTTCCTCTGGTGAGTTGCTAAACTTTGACAAAGATTAAGGCAGGTGTAACATTTTCTCACCATTTCACCTGAATCAGAAAATCTCAAGGCAGCTTGCACACTTGCCTTGAGTCTGAAATCCAGACATGCGTCAGAGTACCAGTCAGCTCACAGCATATTTCTATTGAGAGCTCTCTGGCTAACAAAATTCTCTCCCGACGGAATGATAATTTGGCTTCTAAGCACATCTTTGCTATGAGAAGATGTGTGAAGCACAGACCAATGGAAAGTGTCTTGTTTTGTGGCAACTTTATTTTTCATGTTCTGCTGCTTTTTGGATTTAGCTCTGAGCTCTGAATATCAGTAACCTCTCTCACTCAAAAGTTCAGGCGAAGAAAACACTAGTTTGTACATGATTCTCATCATGGCAAAATGGCATTATCTGCTTGAGGCTGTAAGACTGTAGATGAAAAGGGGATCGACCATGGAGTCACTAGTATATCTGGCTGTCAAGCAGAAAAGAGCAAGTGTTCAGTTGGATGAAATGATTTACGAGCACCCCTTACAAAGTCAAATATTTATGTCACCCACCCAGCCTTACCTCTGGCTTTTCTCTCACTTGAATTTATGTCCATTCATTCATTCATTCAACAAATATCTCTTGAGAACTCATTTTACAAGGGGTGTGGGAAGTAAAAGGGTGAACTAGATAAAGACAGGCCCTCTTTTCAAGCACTGCCTCTAGGCAATTGAGAATTAGGCCAATCTTCTCAGGGTTTCTGAAATATAGCCCAATTAGTCTTACACCAACACTTGGTTAGTGCTCTCATTTTCAGGACGTATAGTTCTATTGTTGAAGGATTTACTCTTAACCTCTCTTTTCTATGAATCTTTCTTATTTTTCTGGCTCAGAGTAATTTCTTTGTTTTAGTTAGCCCTTGATCATACAATGTGCTACTCTCTGATGGACAAATTACTTGAAAGGATATATATAGGTATATACTGATTTACGGATATTATAGCATAACATGTGGTTTTCCAAATTTGCACCACAAATAGAGATTGGTGTTTACAGCTGATGATGTATTTGAAACACCCTCAGCAGGACTGAATTCCAACTAGTTTACATAAACTTCACAAAAGATGAACCTAAAGTGATTGGTTTATCCCTCAGGTCAGAATCCATTTAAGAAGTATCACTTAGATATGCCCCACGTTCAACAGGAAGATAATGTTAGTGCCTAGATGTGACAAGTCATGTATTTCAATGGTGAATTTTTAAGAGTTGGCACATGAATAAATGAAGAAGAGAAATTCTACTGCTCATCATTATCTAAAGAACACACAGAGCTGTCACAGAGAAGAACAACGGAACCATTCTGTACCCTCCAGCTGAAATATTCCAGAAACAAGAGATTGATATGTGATCCGATCCTCAATGCTATGCCTGAGAGAAAGTGTGTTGTGGATTTTATGAACAACTTGCCAGTAGGGTCAGGTTCAGGGGAGAATCTCAAAACCTTATCTATCATTTTTATCTATAAACTGCTAAACACAAAAGAGGAAGTAAAGACAAATAGGATGTGGAAGCTTCGGTAAAAATTTTTATTTCATTTCATTTCAAGTCCCCATTCACTATCTGAATACTCCCCTCACCACCACCACCCCAAAAACCTATAAAATATTTCTTCACTATTTACAGGGTAAGATATTCAGTCTCCTTTCCTCTTATATCCAAATATTAAAGGAATAACTCTCTTTCTATATTGCACTGTCAAATAAACAGTCTAAAGAAAAAAAGAAAGCTCTATTTTCTTTTAAGTAGTGAATTCCCCTCAGTCCATTAAGAGTTTAAAAGAGCAGATACTTGATAATTATCAAAAGGTCAAATATTAGAAAAGTATGCTGCAATGTATAAGTTTATAAAATATTCCATTTAATGCAATCATTTGTGACCACAAAAATTCTTTTTCCATAATTATCAATCAATTTGACTAAATGTTTTGTAATTGATCCCCCATCTCTGAAAAGTATGGAAAATTACAGCTATTTCCAACTACAACTCTAGGAATTTTCATGTAATACGTAACAAAAAAAGCTTTTTAATATTAGCACTGATTGATAATAAAAATTAATTTTAAATTAGAAGTTAAACCTAAGAACTATTTGAAAATGTTCTAATTTTCATAAGTTATATAAATAATTATGAATGGGGATGATGGTAAATTAAACATAAACTGAAATACTTTGGTTACATAGTAGTCACTTAAAATATACTTATTGAGTAAATGAATGGCTATCATATTCAATAACTTTTGATGGGAAGAAAATTGGACTAAAATTAATTGGCAGTGATGAAGTTATCACAAACGAACCCATCTGCTCCCCTCTATTCTTCCTGAAAGAGATTTTGCCTGCCTTGAGTAGATTTCAGCTCCAAGATTGTAATTCTTCAATTAGGCATGTAATCATCAGCAACCTCTGATGGCCACTCAGCAACTTATAAAAGGTCAATGCAGGACAAATTCATATGAGGTTGATTAAAGTGGGAGAGTAGTGTTACTTTTTGTTGCTCAAGGTTTAAAAAAAAAAAAAAAAAGCAAAAACAGCCACTTCTTTAAGGGAGCAGGAATCATTTACAATTTATATTTCTCCAGTTTCATAAAGAAATGTATGTGAAAATCCGAGTTAACTGGCCCTGATATAGATGTATGTGGTCCTACCCCCAAATTTATGTGTTGAAGGCCTATCTCTATACTTGGATGGGTCCTCTAAGGAAGTAATTAAGTTTAAGTGAGGTCATAAGGGTAGAGCCCTAATCTCACAGGATTAGTATTCTTATAAGAAAAGACACCATAGAGTTCTCTCTGCACATGCAAATACTGAGGAAAGGCCATGTGAGGATATGGCCAGAAGGTGGCTGTCTGCAAGCAAGAAAGAGAGCTCTCACCAGAAACAGAATTGGCTGGCACCTTGGTCTTGGACTTCCAGCCTTCAGGCTTGTGAGAAAATAAAATTGCTTAAGTCACTTAGTGGGAGGTATTTTTTATGGCAGCCCAAGCAAACTAGTACAGGCCCCGTAGTTCTTCTTTATTCCAGCGAAGTAGTAGTAGCTCTTGGAGACTGGCATTGGTGATGTTTCCTGGACGACCCATACCTTTATCCGAATTTGCGTCCAGGCAAAATGATGCTTTGGCATCCAGATCTCCACCAAATGGCTTTCCTTCCTGCAGTAGATGTTTTGATATGCTGGCCAGATCCTCCTTCAGGACTGAAAGACTTACTTCTCCAGAAACTGGAAGAATGCTAATAGCTCAGAGATCTCAGCCTGCAGAAAACTGCCTCAAATGAGCTCCCACCTCCTTCCTGGGGTATCTCTCATCCTCCCGTCGGAAGCTGCTTCCTAGAGAACCCAACCTGTAACTTCCCTCACCAGAATTACCTCTAGTTTTATTTTTCTGCTACAAAGTGGGTTTCCAATTAAAGACTACAAGGGGGGGGGGGGGGAAGTCATAAGTACAGCCTAATCCAAGGATAGGAAGGAAAACCTGGAGAAAAGAAAAAGAAATTACCGAGCACCTGGATATGCCTAAATTCTAGTTTTGGTTCTTTCATATGTGTTACCAAGTTTTTCCTCCCTAACATTTTTTAAGTTGCAATATATTCATATCATTCCCCCCAAATACCATCAAATTAAAATAGTCTCACTGCTAACAAACGTCATGTTAGAAGAAACCAATGTCCATTTTAAATAGAAAGCAAATTTATAACTTCAAGAACTCTGAATGTGCCATGCCTATTCCTGTCTCCTGTTTTGTTCACTCTCTTCTTCTTCCCATTCTTCCCTTAACTAAAATACAGTCAATGCTACTCTTCCTTCAAAGCCCAAATCAAGTCTCAATTTCTTTATGAAATCTTCTTGTCCAACTCTAATTCTTCTCTCTGTAGAGTTTGTGTGTACTGTTCAATGAATGCACTGACAGCCTTTGAGTTCTATAATGTATCTCTCCAAATATTTCATACGCTTTATGAGACAGGAAGTAAGTGTTGTAGTTCTTTAAATCCCTCAGTGGACCCAGTGCTTTGACCATCACCTACTAGACAAGGCACAAGAACTCTCCACTGCAGATTTTTAAAGAAAAGTAGAGGTAATCCTTTCATGAAAAATATCTAAATTTCCTTTTTCTGTGTGAAGAATAGAGAAAATATTCCCCACTCATAATTGCATAAAATTATCTATATCATTAGCCTTCATCTATATTTAATACTGAAGATGAAAGTTTAGAGATAACTTGTAATCCTTGATCACAATGCAGATATTCTACAGGTTAAAATTAAGCAGTTCTAAAAAATATAGAATGTTGATTTAATTTTTGCTATTAGTTAATCAATCACATTTTTAGTACGCACTCACAATATTTCAGGAATTAGGGGTGTAAAGCTTACTGCTGTCTAATCAAAGCAACATCATTTCCTTTATTAGGTTCAATGAACAAGTAGAAGCAGGTAGTCCATACATCATGGGCCAACCAAACTGATAAAAGAAAGACACATTTAATAGATTCACAAATTCAAATCCATAAAAAGAAAAATTTCTTAGAGAATTAATAGAATCTCTTTTTTATTAAAACCTACCCCAGTTTTTAATCCTTGCTAAAAACCTATGATTGTTCATTTTGCAAAAAAGAAAAGTGAGAATCAGACACACCATAAACAACTGGCCCAATATTACACTAAAGCATTGTCTGCTCTTAACTACTGCACCATAATACTGGTACTATTATTCTAACACGGGTCAATGAAAACAACCCTCAGAGATACTTTGTTTGATAAAGCTTTCCTATTAGGTACTTCTCATTTACACCTTTATGAGGCATAATCTAGATGCTCTCTATTTTAATTTTCTTCTCTATTTTTGTTTTAGCGTGTAATAGCAATTACAGCCTTAGCTAGCTAAAATGTATATTCAAATAGACCCTAGTGGAACTTAAAAATAAAACTTTAATATGTTTTCTCTATATCTACCCCCTTTCTCCTTCTAACCACCTAATTACATAGATACTGAGTTTCTTTTTACAAACTTGAAATACATGGAGTACATAGTAGTCATTTAAAATATAATTACTGAGTAAATGAGTGGCTATTACATCCAATACGTTTTGATGGGAAGACATTTGAACTAACATTCACTGGCAGTGTTGAAGTTATTCCAAATGAACCCAAGTCTGATATTTTGCTCTAAGAGTTTTGCTTGACATTAAGAATTTGGAGGACAGATGTCAAGAAATATGGTTTTTGTCCTTTCTGAAACCTAGTAAGCAATGACCACTCAATTATTTTTGTATTAGGAACCATCTCCAAAATCTGACTATACTCTTATTAAACAGAGCTCACCATACTTGGTGAATGAAATGAAAATACTGTACATAACATTATTGTTTTAAATTCAAATAGAACTATATGAAGTTACCATTTAAAATGCTATCTTGTAACTAGAACAAATATTCCAAAAGTTTCCAGAATTTTCACTGATACAATGCCTAAGGCAAGAGAAACAAAGGAATATTACATGGGAGTACAGTCGGCCCTTGTTTACTGTAGTTAATCAGTTCCAGACTCTACCGCGATAAATGAATTTCCGCGAAGTAGGATTCTTTATTTATAAAATCAAATATTTTCACAGTTAGAGCATAGAAAACCTGTTTACAACCTTCTAAATATATTTTTTAACATTACTAGAGCCCTCTAGACATGAAATAACACCCTTTAGGCACCATTACATTCATATTACCCAATATATTAGACAAAATAAGAGAAAATAAGACATATTAGATGTTACAAATATCATATTATTATTATTGTACATTTAATTACACACACACGCACAGTTCTTACACACAACCACTAACCTATGAAAATAGTGCAACTTGTTGGACGATGAAGCAATGAAGATGAAGAGATGTACTGCACAGCAAAGAAGAGCAAGGTTACTGCTCCTCTGAAGGCACGACCTCAGTAGGAGAGTCTTCAGGTGGTGCAGTATCTTCAGCAGGTGCGTCGTCGTCTTCTTCCACTGAAGGAGTACTAGGAGTAGGCAGTGGGTGCCTGGGTGCGCAGCTGAAGAACATCATGATAGGCAGTTGCTGGCACTGTCTTTTCATGTGTGAGGAGGCTTTTGCAGGGTTCTATCGCTCCATCAAGTGCATTCTGGAACCGCAATGCATGCATCATTTGTGGGTCACATTCACCAGTCATGTCCTGTACTACCTGAATAGTTCTCATGACTTGCGAGAGATGCTCAAGTATAAGGCCAGCTTCCTCCTCCTGACCCCCAGGAACCTCTGGCTGCTCTTCCTCCTCCTCACTTGCAGACTCAGTCATCTCCACCAGATTCTCGTCAGTTAAGGGATCTGAATGTGTCTCCAGCAGCTCATCCATGTCATTTTGGGTCATATCTGCGAAACGTTCTCCTCCCAGCATCTGGGCTAGCCTAATTGCCTTATCCACTGCCGAGTTGCTTATATCCTCTGGGGTGAATCCTCTGTAGTCATGGACAATTTCAGGCCACAACATCTTCCAGCTGGCCTTCACGGTCTCCGTCTTTATGTACTTCAACACGGCCTAGATGTTCTTCAGACAGGTCGCAATGGTATACTGCCACCAGTACTCCTTCAGCAAGAAGTTCTCCTCAAGGTCCATGCCTTTGACAAGGTGCTGCAGGGTGTTTTGCACGTAGAGGGCCTTGAACATGCAAATAACGCCTTGATCCATGGGCTGGATCAGCGAATTGGTGTTGGGAGGAAGGAACTCGATCCACACACCGTCGTAGGATAGGTCTTGCGCATGACCTCCAGCATCGTCCATGAAGAGAAGGACATTAAACTCGAGTCCCTTCTCCATGAGATACAGCTTGACTTGGGGGATGAAGCACTCGTGGAACCAATTCCACGACAGCTGCTTCGTGATCCAGCCCTTGTCGTTGTACATCCAATGCACTGGCAGCAGGTTCTTGTTTTTATTCTTCAGGGCCCTAGGGTTCTTGGCCTTGTAGATAAGGGCAGGCTTGAGCAAAAATCCCTCAGCATTTCCACACATAACAATAGTCACACGATCCTTATACGCCTTGAAGCCACAGACCTTGGTCTCATCCTTGAAAATAAATGTCCGGGAAGGCATTCTTTTCCAGAACAGTTTTGTTTCATCCATATTGAACACCTGTTCTGGAAGATACTTGCCCTCCTCAAGGATCTTCTGGAGCGTGTTGTTCACATAGTCCTCTGCTGCAGGCTGGTCAGCAGAGGCAGCTTCTCCTTGGAGAATGACACTCTTCAGATGATACTTCATCTAGAACTTCTTGAACCAACCTTTGCTCGCCGTGAAGTCCATGAACGTTGCAGAAGAGGGTCCTGGTTGAGGTTTGTCCACCGTAAAGCGCTGATAGAGCTGCCTCGCCTTCTCCCAGATGACCAGCCAATCCAATGGAATGTTTTTCTTGCAGCTGTCGCTGATCCAAATGGCTAGGGCAGACTCCATTTTCACTATGAACTTATTACAACTTGTCACGACGTGCTTTGCTTCCTTGTTGAAAGAGAACCGTAGTCGTTGCACAGATGTTCATCTTTACGGATGGAGTGAATGGTAGACTCATTCAAATCGTAATGGCGGGCAACCTCCATGATTTTCTTGCCATCCTTGATCATATCCAAGAGTTTCACCTTCTCCTGGATGGTCAGCATCTTCCTCCCGCGTTTAGTTTCATAGTCAGAAGACTTAGAAGAAGGAGCACATTTAGGAGCCATTTAGGAGCACATTTAGATAAAAGTTCTCAGAAATTACAAACACTTACAAGAGCAAAGATGTTTCCGATGTGCAGCTATGTACAAGCATGTATGAGAGAAACAAACTTGCATGAGGCTGAGCCAATCAGTGGCCAGGATAGGAAGAGGATAGGATAGCCAATCAGTGAACAGCATGCTCTGATTGGCTTGGTTTCACCACACCTGATTTTTTGGAAAAAAGTTGTTGCCCACACAGGAGGAGTGGTCGAGCAGTTGCACCTGGCATTGAAAGATTTGCAGGGGTGCTCGAATACATAGGCCTACAGTCCATACGTACAGTAATTTAAATTTAAATTCTAATACAGGGGTATATAATCGACTCAAACAACCAAGCACGCACTGTATCATTTTCACTGTCTCGATCAACTTTTTAATGAATATATTTGAAAAAACCGCAATAGAATGAAGCCATGAAAGTCGACGCGCGAAGTGGCGAGGGACGACTGTATATCAAACTAAAAAGCTTCTGCGCCGCAAAAGAAACAACCATCAAAATGGAAAGGGAACTCACTATATGGGAGAGCATAACTGCCAACAATACATCAGATAAGGGGTTAATTTCCAAAATATACACAGTACTCATACAACTCAACAAAAGGAAGACAATAACCCAATTAAAAAATGGGCAGAGGACCTAAATAGACAACTCTCCAAACAGGGCATACAAATGGCCAAGAGACATATGAAAAAATGCTCAGCATTACTAATTATCAGATAGATGCAAATTAAAATGACTATGAGGGCCCTGGCCGGTTTTTCTCCTTGGTTAGAGCGTCGGCCCACAGACCAGAGAGTCCCAGGTTTGGTTCCCACTAAGGGCACATACCTCGGTTGCAGTTTGTCCCTGGCTCCAGGTGGGGTCGTGTGGGTGGCAACCACTTGATGTGTCTCTCTCACATCAATGTTTCTCTCTCTCTCTTCCTCCCTCTCTCCTTCCCGCTCTATCTGAAGATAAATGCAAAAATGACCTCGGGTAAGGATAAAAAAAATGAAAAAAAAAATGACTGTGAGGTATCACCTCACACCTGCCAGAATGGCTGTCATCAACAAATCATCAAACAACAAGTGCTGGTGAAGGTGTGGAGAAAAGAGGACTCTAGTACACTGCTGGTGGGAATGCAGACTGGTGCAGCCACTATGGAAAACAATAAGGTGTTACCTCAAAAAATTAAAAATTGAACTGCCATCTGGCCCAGTGACCCCCCCTTCTAGGAATATAGCCTAAGAAACCTGAAACACCATATGGAAAGAATATATGTACTCCTATGTTCATAGCAGCACTATTTACAATTGCTAAGATCTGGTAACAGCCCAAGTGTCCATCAATAAATGAGTGGATAAAAAAGCAGTGGTACATATATACAATGGAGTACTATGCAGTTGTAAGAAAGAAAGATCCCTTATCCTTTGAGATGACATGGAGGGACCTGGAGAGTATTCTACTAAGTGAAATAAGCCAATCAGAGAAAGACAAATATCACATGATCTCACTTATTTGTGGAATATAATGGACAAAACAAGCTGATGAAAAAAATAGACCCAGAGACATAGAAGTAGGGTACAGACTGACAAACCTCAGAAGAGGGGGATGGGGATGGGGGAGGAAGAGATAAACCAAAGGACTTACATGCATGTATGTGTAACCAGTGGACATAGACAACAATGCTGTGGATCGGGGGGTGGGATCGGGAGGAGGGTGTCAATGGGGCAAAAAGGAGAAACATCTGTAACAAAATTAAATTGATAAAAATAAATAAATAAATAAAATGGTGTCCTGTATAAACTAAAAGATCTCCCGTGTCCCCCTATAAATATTTAGTAAGACATAACAATGGTCAAAATTTGAAATAATGTCAAAAATTAAGCAGAAAATTGCCATTGCCAACATTTATTGGAAATTTCCCTAACTATAAAGTTTTATATACATTTAACTGCAATCATTGGTCCACTCATGCTAGGCTCTCCAAAAGGGAAGCAGAAATTACCTTCACCATTTCTTTCTTCCCTCTGAGTGCACAGAAAGACAATAGCTGCACAAATCTGAAAAATGAAAAAAGTAAGCTATCTGTGATTTTGTGTGAGTACTGTCTGACAATCCTCCAGGGTCAGTCTGACATACCCAAACACACCAATGAATGCTTCAGTTCTAGCCAGAAAGAGACAACAATGCTGTAGATGATCCCAGGAGAAAACTGAGAAAGGGAGAGCATAAAAAGAAGAGAAGATCCCCAGCCAGTGTGGCTCAGTGGACTGAACGTCGTCCCATAGACTGAGAGGTCCCAGTTCTATTCTTGGTCAGGGCACAAGCCCAGGCTGCGGGCTTGATCCCCAGTGGTCATGCAGGAAGCGGCCAAAGGATGCTTCTCTCTCACATCGATGCTTCTATCTCTCTCTTTAAAAAAATCAATAAAAATATATTTTTTAAAAAAACAATCTCCAGGGCAGCAGCCATGCAACAGATCTAGAGAGCAATAGTTTGTATTAGAGCATGAGGGTAGAGAGCTGGGAAAGGGCAGTTTCCAAGAAGAATAACAAATGAAACTACAGTCATCCCTCACCACTTAGAGCTTCGACTTTCGCAGCTTCACTCCATTGCGGTTTTTTCAAATACTGTACTAGAAAAAATGTGATTTTTTTTTCAAATACTGTACTAGAAAAAACCGCGATAGAGTGAAGCCGTGAAAGTCGAAGTGTGAAGTGGCAAGGGACGACTGTATAGTAAATAAAGAATCCTACTTCGCGGAAATTCATTTATCAGGGTAGAGTCTGGAACTGATTAACCGTGATAAACGAGGGCAGACTGTATAGACTTGGTATTTTTTAGTGTTTGGGGAAAACTGTTACTAGGAATTTCCCAGATTTGTTGGAGCATTTAGCAAAGGATTATTGATAGGCACAGAGAAAACCAAGCAAAACAAAAAGCAATTATCAACTCCAGGATAAACAAAAGGCAGTATATTATTGAAATAACAGTGTATTCTTTGGCTCAGTAATGACTAGTACTTACATAATCACAATAATGTGTAAAAATTGACTGTTGATTTAACCAAAAGTTGTGACAAAACCATTTTGGGGAGACAGAGAGAGGAGAAGGATAATGGTAGTTGCCTAAAACTCAGTAAAAAGTTCATAGTTAAAATGGAAACATTCATAAAGAGCAGTCTAAAAATACTACCTTAATACATGAAGGTACATAACAGAATTTATAGCTAAAAGAATTAACTAAGACTAGAACTAAGTGTAGGAAGGGATGAAGAAGGGTGAGGGGCAAGAAACTCTAATTTTTAATGTAAATCCTATAGTTCTATTTGATTATTTAATTATATACTTGTACCACTTTATTTTTTTAATTAACATTAAAACAGATGTCTAGGTGTTCTAAGAAAGAAGTGAGAATAATTAGTGTTTCAAAAGATGTAATAAAAAACATAACTACAAAAAATTATCTGCTTAAAAACATAAGTATAGAGAACAAAACAAAATTATTTAAAATAAATGCACTTTTAAATACATCATAAAATATTTTTAATTAACAAGTTTTAAAACAATCTTAAGTCCCCAGGCATAAAAATAAATAAATAAATATGCTGTTATGAAGCCTTAAACTAAAAGCTATGACTCCCTAATTTAATATTGAAAAAAATCACTGCTCCATGTATAAAAGTAAATGAAATATATTTTCAGGCAAATTTTAAAGTATTCAGAGCTAAAATATTAGCTACCTATGGAGCAATCTTAAAAGAAATTACTTGAAGTTTTCAGATAGTTCAAAGATGACTCAAAATTAATCTGAACACAACAGAGGTATTAAAAAATGTACTAATAAGAAATATTACTGTTTTACTGTAGGAAAATCAATAGGCAGAATGAAAAATGAATTATAAGATTCATGAGGGGGGTGGCTCCCTAAACAAATTTTACCAAAATGATAAGTGAACTGAAAAAAAATGCAGAAGTTCTTGCCACCTTTCCCTGGGACATCTGGATGAAACTTAAAAGCAAATGGTGTCATTATCAAGCTTAATCTCTTGTTTTGGGAAGAGCCCTCTGATTGGACCAAGAAGTCCCCAGGGAAACATCTGTAGTTTCTTACAGCCAACTAAAATTGATTTTCAACTCTTTTAAAAAGCAAAACATCAAACTATGACGTGTTGAATGATAGTTTTTCTTTTATCTTGTCTATATTTTCTAAATCTTCCTTGAAAACAAGATTTTGTTTATGAAAGAAATAAAATGTAGATTCTAAAGAAAAATTTCTGAAATAGAAACAAGAATATATGGGGGAAAAGTGGAATTTTATACCATTATAAAAATTTTATTCCTCAATTAACAATATTCATTTAAATATTTATAGATAACTAGTTGTTATCTAACTATGTGCAAGGGACCAGGTTACAGCATATATCTGTGTTCCCTGCTTTCCTGAAACTTTCAGTCTAGCAGCAAAGAAAGGCATTTAATACATAATCATGAAAACCATTAAACTTTAAAATTCAGTTAACACATACCATTAATTCCTGTCTGTTCAATAATGATAAAGAATTATTTGTTACGGTGGCAATCTTGGGTCTATTTTCATTTGCTTCTTTCACCTTTAGTGCATGAATTATGAAAAAGAAATGAACACCATATCTACTCAAGAGGAGACTGAGAGATAGATTTGAAATTTTGGAAAATAGATATAGATCCCAAAGTCTATTTGCTTTGATAAGTGTCAACTGATGGTCGTTGGTACCAATTTACGCCACCAAGAATCCCCACTTTGGGGTGTGGTGAAGAAGGGAATTTTATTCAGTACAGAACAGCTCAGTTGTGATACAATATGGTGTGAAAACAGCACAGCTGTGAGGCAGTCCTGGGGCGAGAGACCCCTCTGGTGAGACAGCTCTGCTCTGCTGCTGGCTGGTCTGCTCTGTTCTATGCCAATCTGCTCTGCTCTGCTCCAGTGAGACGTCTCTGGTGTTTCAAGCTCAGCTAGTGAGATGCAATCTTTAGTTTTCAGTGGAAAGGGAAAGTGTGTTCCTAGAGCCAGAGGGGGGTTGGCTTATATAAACATAAGAACCTGACCCTGGTCCCTGTTTGGTCTGTCCTCATACAAATGAGGACTCCACATTCTTGCAGTTTGGTCCAAAATGAACTGTCCTGATTCGTCAAAATAGAGCTGCCCTGATTGGTTGGAGCTGTGCAGTTCTGACTAGATGGGGGAAACCTCAGTCCCATTGGTTGAAATAGAATTATAGGAACTCCTTTACAAGGGCTGGCTCAGATGTCAGAAACACCACGCAGGCAGGCAGTTCAGTGCAGAGGCAGACAGTTCAATGTAGGCCTTTCCCTGAGGTGCATTTGGCATTAGAGGCCCCAGTACAGAAATGGCTGCTAGACTGTTTCGTAAAATTTGAGCCCAGTTAGCCACCACAAGTCCTTCTTAGTAGGTGTCTTCTTTCTCAGGGTTCACATAAATAACAGGTTTTTTGGTCATCCTGGTTATTCCTGTTTGCTTAACATAGGAACTTGAAGAAATCACATCATCACACTCAACTTCAGATTCTTCTTCTTTGAAATGCAGATAACATCTTTCTCATGCTGCTCATATGATTAAATAAAACACGCACACCTAGAGCTAAATACTATGCTAGAACTTTACGTAGGTTATATCATTTAATCCTTACAGTAATTTATGAAGTTGTTATTGTGCCCATTTTACAGATGAGGAAAATGACATTCAGAATGATCTAAAAAATTATTACAAGTTGTACATAGGGCCGGAGATGAAGTTGGATCATGAAACTAAGTCCTGATTCCAGATCCTATTCTCTTTCATTAAATCTTATCTTATTTCATGGCTATTTTGATTTTAAAAGAATACCTTACAGATAACACATAATTCAAGAGATGAGTCCCTATTGGTGAAAGAGCTGATGTCATGACATGCAAATAAATGCCTACCAGGAGTGGATGCAATTTTTCTAGGGAACAGGGGCATTGACTGGGTGTGCATTTGAAGTCCTTCTCCAGCCTCAGAACCTATGTGGGTTTGTTGTTGGTGGTGGTTTAAGACATAACCTTCATCTACTGGTGAGATCTGCACGGTTCTTCTTAAAAAGCCTAAAGCAGTGGCAGTTGCCAAGAAAATATCTTGTATTTGTTTCTAGTGCAGGCAGCTGAAACGTGAGTTTTGCTGAAATTCTGAAACACAGTAGCACTTACTTGTTGGAAAATTCCCATGTCTGTCAAAATATGTTAGATGCCGCTGCATCAATAGCAGGCTGTTTAACACGATCACAAGTGAATCTCTTAGCTATTTGCAAACTATGTGGAAATATGAAAGGGAAAAGTATAAACAATTCGTGAAATTTACAAAAGTGTTTCAGAATCTTGGAAATACAGCTAATTTTTTAACTTGAGTGTCTTTCAACATTAAAGCACATGAAAATGCTAAGCGTAAAATATCTAGACTCCAAATTAGCAGAAGTCTAAAGCTGGGCTCAGTAGCCAGGGTCTTCTTAATGCAATGAATTTGGGATGAAAACACCAATTTTATATTCAAAAAGATTTCCTCTGACTCCCAAACTTCCTTCTTATCAAACCAGCTATACCAAATAAAAGGGAAGGGCACTTTCCCTCTCTCCCTTGCCCGGTACAGTCACTTTGCTCTTGTGATTTCTTCAGTGTGTTAAAATATAACTGGAAAGCAAATAAACTGATAAAGACCAAAGAACAGTAGCAAAAGTATCTTTTTTGGACAACATTTCTGCTTCCAATGTAGATTCAGGTTCTAAAATTAGGAATTCTAATCCTGGTTTCCTGGCTTTTTGAACTCATTACACACAGTTCAATGTCTCAATCTCTCTGTCTCTAAAACGAAGATGGTAATATTTGTATGTTCCATAAATTAGAAGCAGAAAAGAAAATATTTGTATAATGCATTCTCCATATTTATTTAGGAGAAAAGGATGATCTATGCAAATCATCATCGCAAGACAAAAGAATAAAGCAGGTTTGATTCATTTCAATTTCGATATTCATAGTCTATCTAAATTTAAATTAGCATGAAAAACGTTCTGAAACTATTATTAAATGGCAGATGCTGATCAAGTCATTTGGATATCCTTTCAGCATGTATATCTGGTTACAAAGAGAAGCACTGTGTGTCTGTGATTTAGCTCCAAACAGCACTAAAACACTAGTTCTCTGGGAGGACCCACAGGATGGCATCTTCACGCTAGTTGTTTGGTACCAGGTGTTGCTAAGGACCCTACCTATCTACCTTATGCTATAACCTGATCCTATTTCCCGTGACTTGCTATATTTAGTGTCTTTACTTAGGTATGCCTCTGGGTGTATTTTGAGTGGCTACTTTCTAATCTAGATTGCTAAACAAATAAACCACTCTGAGATAGGATTGCGTTTTTAAGGTGATGAAAACAAGGGCAGAAGCTAGGTTTTATATTCATCTCCCATTCCCCTTCAACACCTAATACAATGCCTGGCACTCAGGAAATGCCTGTTGAAAGGAAACGAAATACTAAACAGATTGAGATTGTGAATACAGAGGGGAGAAGTGACTGCAGCAGCCAAGGACGGGGGCCCAGAGTCCCAACGAGGAAAACGGCTTTTGTGTTCACTCATTTCTGTTCGTGGGACTGCAGATCGACTGATAGACGGCTTAGCAGCAGAGTGCAAACCAAAGAGACATCTTTTCCATTAGGCAGAAACTAAAAACCACTGAGACTTCCCTGGTGGATCCTGATCATGGAGATTCCTGAACAAAGGATATGGGACACAGTGTCTTCCTGTGAGTCCCAAATCCCCGATATCCATCAAAGCTGCACCTTCAAACGCACCCCCCTCACCCCTGCTGCCTTACCTCCTTTTAGTGCTAATCCCACTATCATCAGTCATAAAAAAAGAAAGAAAACCAGAAAAAAGTGTCCAGGGTTGCTAATCTGTATAAAAGTCGTAAAAAAGCAAATATAGTTAATACCATGTCTTATTAACTTGAACACTCCCTTACCTGAGTGATAAAAGGTGATAGAATCTATGAGACTGAATCCATTTTACACACCACTATTCAAACTAATCCTCCCTGTGGTTCAGGGAACAAAGAACTCTGCAATGGGGAAACGGGGGGTTCTGCTTTTTATTTCCTGACTCTCCTATTCTTGCTGGTCAAAGCACAAGCCATTAATCTAATCCTCTGCACTGTATTCAGAGCATCATAAAGCAATTGGTGGTCTGGCCAACTCCCTATTAAAAAGCAAATAGTCTTTCTAGCTTTAGAATCTTCTCGCATAGACAGAGTAACCACAGAGGAAGCATCAGCAAAAGGTAATAACTGGGCTGAGAGGACTTCTATTTTGAACTCTGTCTTAGTCTCGAATTTAACTAAAGCTGTTTGAGGAATTTCAAAACTTTCAAATGTGAATTTTTCTCGCCTCTGTAGCTGTCCTAATTACTATTATTTTAACTTGGTGGACATTAAATCATTTGCCAAAGATTTACAATAAATCTGTTTACTAAAGTAAGGTCAAAACTTTTCCCCTAATATTGAATATTAATCAATATGTACAAAAGAGTACAATTGGAATAGTTATTGTTTACTATACAGAAAAATATCAGGATTATTCTGAACTGTAAATTTTTCAAGACACTATTATCTATGGCTTTCTAATTTTTTCAACTTATTTAATGGTAGTCCTCTTATATTCACCAGCTACCTGACTTCTTAGATTAAGTATAATGAAGCGTATCTTAACATTTTTTTTAATTAGCAAGTACTGTGATATGCTGAAGGTATCATCACAGAGGCAGAGACAGAAGAACATGAATAAATATGATGTAGATCAGAGAGCTAAGGGGTACTAACCCCTGGAGAGAACCAAGAACACAGTACCTTTTATGCATTTATTCATTAATGATTATTTACCCCAAAGTTACTATTAAAGTTGTGTGTAAAATTCAAGAATGAATTATTGACAGATGAGGAAAGAATAAAAGTGAAAGAAGGGTAAGGAGAGGAGCAAGGAGGGAGGGGAAGAGAGAGAGATTGAAAAAATGAATTACATAGAATCCATTATTTAGGGAAAGACAGTTTGGGACAGTTCAGTGAAAGACCATAATGTCTGAGGAGTAAAAGTTTATTTATTGGAGAAGTGAAAAAAAAAATTAAGAAAAGAAAGACTCGAGCCAGATCAGACCAAGATGTGTTTAAAAGAGGAGAGAGGGAGGAAGGAAATTCATGACTACTCTACTATTTAAGAACCAGGCTATGAGAATTTAAAGTGTAGTGATGGTATAGCAATTTAAAAGTAAGAACTAATTTCACACAAAAAATACTACAAGAAAAGAATATATCATATTCTTATAATTGATTAGATTACTGGAAGGACAGAGGATAACATGGAAAAGTCAGATTCAAGGATCGAGATGGAAGAATGGCAAATGCTGTTGCAGGGAAGATACAAGTCCAGCATCCAAGTAGGAGATGTCCAGCACTAGGTAGATTCTGAAGGACGATTAAAGCCACATTTATAGAACTGCTCATCACTGTCCCAGAAGTGAGAAAACACGCTCATTCAGGTGGTAATTATAAAGGTACAGCAGAGAGTTAAGGGTTGGATTCCATAACTGACTAGTTTTCTCCTTTCCTTTGTTAGTTGGTCACTTCTATTAATCCTCTTTGGCACTCACTGTTCAAACATTTACTGATCAGTTACTTCTAGATTCTGGGGAGCACTGAAAAGCATTAGTGAGACAGGCATGGTCCCAATCTGCAAGGAGTTTCCAGTGTGGGGAGGAAGAACCCCAGAGGCACACCAAGTCCAGCAGGAAAGGGTCAGGAAGGG
Organism: Tadarida brasiliensis; assembly: GCA_030848825.1. NCBI lineage: Eukaryota > Metazoa > Chordata > Mammalia > Chiroptera > Molossidae > Tadarida > Tadarida brasiliensis. Next base: position 72,424,967 of record CM061260.1, read on the forward strand.
CTTTCTGGAGGAAATAAATGCAAATTGAGTCCTTAGGAAGGAGTAAAAGCCCCAAGGAAGAGGAGCGAGGCTAGGGAATGGATGGGATCAAGGCTCCCAGGAAGAAGAAACAATGTGAGGAAGCATCCAGGTATAAAACACCGTGTGTGTGTGTGTGTGTGTGTGTGTGTGTGTGTGTGTGTGTGTGTGTGTGTGTGTGTGTGTGTGTGAAGGGTACAGGGGGTGCACAGAGCAGGGAAGATGAAGCATTGAATTGCTGAAGCTTTGAGTCCAGAAGTGGAAGCATATATACGATGTTGAACTAACTCATGGAGGGTTTCATATGCTCTGAGAAACTTAAACTAGATCATCACTTTAGCCACGGTACAGGATGAATTTGGGTAGGGGATTGGGGAGATAGGAGCAAGGAAATCCGATAAAAAAGAGATAAGGGCTTGAACTAAAGTAGTGGCAACGGCATTGAAGATAGAAGGCAGGAATGTATCCAGAAAAGATTTAAGAGGTAAAATTTATGTCTTACTAATTAATTAATAGGACATGGAAAGTAGAAGAAGAAACCACATTTTTTTTGGTGTTTTATTAGGATGAAGGGGGCAAAATATGCCCTATACAAATTTGGATATTTTGACTTTCATGTATCCTGTCAGAAATCCAGTTCAATGTTTTAATGCATAGCTAAAACTCAGGCAAGAATCAGTGTCAGATGCATAAATCATCAGTCAACAAATGCAGATAAACACCAAATTCAAGGAAAAGAATTTCGGGAAGAATATAATTTTCTACTTTACAGGTCAGGTCTGCATAATTTCTTTTTATTCATGATGTTGGTTGCTTTTAGCCTCAAGGAAAACAAAAACAAATTTATTTTTGTTTGATTTTTTTTCTTTATTGATTTTAAAGAGAGAGGAAGGAAGAGGGAGAGAGAGATAGAAACATTGATAAGAGAGAACATCAATTGGCTGCCTCCTGCATGCCCCCCACTGGGGATTTGGCCTACAACCTGGGCATGTGTCCTAATGGGAATGGAACAGGAGGCCTCTTGGTGCATGGGTCGACACCAACCACTGAGCAACACCGGCCGGGCTATTTTTATTTATTTTTTAAATAAAAGAAAAGTAAATGAAATTCTACACAGTAAGTATGTCATGAGAAGGGAAATGTGAAAACAGAACATAGGAACACCAAAATTTATGAGGAATCTAGGAAAAGAACAGACTAGAAAGAGACAGAAGCAATCACTGGAGAACCAGAAGTGGTTTTTAACTTTATATTTACTTTCACTAGATGATAAATGATGGTTTTCTTGCCTTGCTTACTCTTCACCTTCTGGACTGATATATATATTTTTAAATGCAAGTCAATATACCATGTACTGTAATGCTCAGGTATAAGGAACCCTAGAAAACCAAACCTGAACGACAGCATAGGTTTATTTGAGCTAAACGGATGCCCATGACATTTCTCCATGACAAACCCAGTAGCAATTCTTTAATAGCATACATGTTATTATTTTTGCTGCTTTCCTGCCAATGAACTCAACATCTTTCTCAGGCATTACAATCATTATGCAAAGTGTGTAGATGGCTCTTTTACTGCTGTCTAGCCGGAAGTTATTAAACATTTATTAAGTGTTGATCCAACCTAACTGTGGCATATTCTACATTCCCTGCAGAAAATTAGTCTTAGAAAGATGTGCATGCCATCTTCGAGATGAGCTCTGGAAACAAATTACAAGATAACAGAGCTTTTTTTTTTTCTCCCCTAGGAATGATCTGCAAAGAAAACATTCATATTTCTATAAATATTTTCATCAATATTTATTTGGATAATTTGAACATAAATGTTGGAAAGCAAGGGAAGGGATCGTTTGCTAGAATGTAGAATGACTTTTAGTATGTGGATTCCTAAATTAGCTAGGTCAGAAGATTTTTTACTAATTACAAGTTCATAACTCATTCATCTTCGTCACCCCCACCTAGTGTCTGACACAGTGTTTTATAAATGGTAGACACGCCAACATTTGTATTATACTGAATTTATTGAATTATTTTCAGGCATAACATTGTTCACTTGGATGATCCAGATTATAAATTTTATAATTTTATCACTACATTTATACCTCAAATACGCTGTTGCACTAATTTAAAAATTAATCACCTCTGGTTTATTAAGTATTGTTTCACGACCTGGAGAAGCATTTGTTTAAAAGAGACTTTTGCCCTCACACCGAAGGGTCACAGGTTCAATTCCCAGTCAAGGGTACATACCTGCATTGTAGGTTCTATCCCCAGGTCTGGCAGGGGTACATGCAGGAGACAACCGAGGGATGTGTCTCTCTCACATCTGTGTTTCTCTCTCTCTCTCTTTCCTCCTCCTCCTCCTCCTCCCTCCCTCACCTCCCTTTCCCCCTTCCTTCCTTTCCCCCTTCCTCCCTTCCTCCCTTCCACTCTCTCTAGAAATCAATGGAAAAAACATCTTCAGGTGAGGATTAACAACAAAAAAAAGAAACAGACTTTTATTGAAGGGTCTCTTGCTATCTTCCTGGACTGTTGTCAGTTATACTGTTGACTCGCATTCTTAAGCAGTTGTCTTTCCTGGCTTCAGAAATAGATGCAACATGACAGTTATCTGAACTGATTTCATTAGGGAGAAGGAAATAGTGGTTTTATTTTTTCCTAACTTCTGAATATGTTTTCTTATCATATCATTTTCTTTGTTCAGCAACACTTCATTCACTCAAGAGTCTTTGTGCCTTATCAATTTTCTAATCCTGCCATTTTGTTGTTATATTCTTACTTAAACTCTTCATAAATAATTTTTTTTTAATCCTCACCCGAGGCCAGTTTTGCATTTATCTTCAGATAGAGTGGGAGGGAGAGAGGAGGGAAGAGAGAGAGAGAAACGTCAGTGTCAAAGAGATACATCGACTGGCTGCCACCCACATGCCCTGTTGGGGCCAGGGACAAACTGCAAGCGAGGTACGTGCCCTTAGCGGGAACCGAACCCGGGACTCTCTGGTCCGTGGTCCAACGCTCTAACCGCTGAGCGAAACCAGCCAGGGCCATAAATAATTTTTAAGTGGCAGTAATTTTTAATAGAATAATGCAATACCGATCTTCAATATCTGCTAATATGTTATTATATTATTATTTTTCCTAATGAAGTTTCTTTACATATGGAGATTCTGTTGCTTGGTTTGAGGAGTTATCTGCTCTGGTATCAGTTCCAGCTCTAGAATAGAAAGATGTGTGCAGATCAGACCTGAAAACATTTGTCTGTCACTGACTGTGCTACAAATGACATTTTTGTTGAAGACATAAAACTGGTGTAAGTTTTGAGACGATTTTATATTGGTGCTTAGGTAAATGTTAACATTGCCTTTGATTTTAGCCTAGATCTTTGTTTGCATTAGGAACTAAATAATGGAAAGAGAGGGCACAAAGCAAATAACCTTATTTGGAATTACTTCTGCAATACAATCAGTCTTATTTTTCAAATTGACATAGAAGTGTTTTAAGCTAAGAAGAGGTCTGTTGATGTTTATTGAAACAGAACAGCTAAAATCAATAGGTTTCTTGTGAGATAATGCAAGAAACACTTGGAGTATGTGCAGAAAGTTTTCTGAATTTGGGAAGCAGTGTTGGCTGTTACGAACTGAAACAAAGCTAGAATTGTAAATTGTGATTCCTGTTTCTAAAATGTCCACTGTAGGTCATATCACAATCCTGGCACAAGGTTTATTCTGAAAAACTAGGCCAAAAATGGATCTAGTTATAAAAATGTAACTGAAACATATAGTCCTTTATAATTGTATCCTTTCAACTGGTGTTTAGGAGTACCTGGGTTATTTATGGCCAAGAACTAAAGTACAAATTGGAAAAAAGTTTTTCACATTTTTGTATTTTACAAACGGTAAAACTTAAACTGATGAGTTAAATTACAGTGGTGGCACTCACATACGCAGGCATTCCTAGAGCCAGAAAGTACAATGCATCAAGCTTGTATTCTTCCTTCTTCTAGGACATTTAGTAGAAACATGTTTATTCAGAAGCAGAGGAGATTGCTAAAAGAAATATCCTCAGAATTATGGTGATGTCTTCTCTATACAGATGCATGTTTGATGTGGAGGAGTAAGAGGTTAACATCTAATGGATGATTCTTTATAGTACTTTGAAAGCTAGGGGGTATAATGACAAATTCTTCTAGACAGCAGCTGCTGTTGGTTATATATAGGGATGCATCATAGCATCAGTGTTGGCAATGCCCACATGAACAATATCACCCACCCTGTTTCCTTCTTATGTGAAAATAATGATAGAGAACATATTGTAAACATTCAAATATATTGATTGTCCATTTACAGGGCATTTCTAACAGATTCTTCCAGATAGTATTTCTAATTGAATGGCTATTCCATGAGGAAAGGAGGAAGGGAGGGAAGGAGGACCAACCTTGTAAGAGTGCATCAGTGCTTTGAACTGGTATCACAAACAGTCAGGCAGAAAAGGATGATTACGAAGACATCGGAATAGAAACCCTGGATAGCAATTCTCTTTAATCCAGTATGGGTGAAACAGACATATTCAGACATGCAGACAGGTGGGCTGTGAGCGCCATGGAAATTGTCTTCAGAATATAGAGCCTCAGAAATAAAAAAAAAACAAATACATAAAAGAGAAATAAATAAAAAGTAAAAGAAATAAAAAGAAGTGTGGGATAGAGAGAAAGAACTATAATCCTTGAAAGAGGAAAATGAGCCCTAGGAGGACTGGCAAGGGCTAACGTTGTTATTGCAGGGAGTCAAGCAGTTATTCATTCTTTTAAAGAATATGTGTTCAAGTCTTCCTATGCACCAGAGACGGTCTTACCGTTAGGAATACAGAAGTGAACTATAGAAAGTGATTGATCTCAGAAATGCAATCTGGTGGGGAAAGTCCAACATAAACTGGTAAATGAATTAATATAAAATGTATTATTAGGCATTTTAAGTGCTATGAAGAAAAATAGATTTAAGGAGTCAGACAATAACTGAGGCATATTTTAAGTGAAATAATTGAAAAGGTCTCTTTGAGGAGATGATATTGGGGACAGACTTGAGTGAAAGGGATTTATGAGTGAGGGATTTATGCAAAGTTGCAGGGGAAGAGCATTTCAAGAAGAGGAAAGAGCAAGTCGATAGTGCTAAGGCTCGAAGGAGTGTGGCAGGAGATGGCGTCAAAGATGTAGACAGGGACAGATAATGGAAACATTTGTCACTCTAGAAATCCACTGGAGAATTTTGAGCAGGGGGAGACATAATTTGATCAGTTGAGAATGATGTATTTCCGGACAGGGGAATGCATTTTAAGAATGGCAAGAGTCGAGAAGGGAAACCAGCTAGATCATTATCACAGAAACCAGAGAGAGAAATAACTATGTGGACTAGAAAGGTAGTCCTAGAGCTGTGGTAAAACACAGTGGGATCATAGTGGGATTCTAGATATATTGATTATGATAACATATGAGATATTGCTATAAAATCACCTTACTTCACTTCTTTTTCCTCCTGAGCACACAGCTAGATTCTATTCTCAGTTTCCCTTGCAGTTAGAGGGGGACAGGTGGCTGGATACTGGCTGCTGGAATGAAGGTAGATCTGATAAAAAACACTGCTAGCCTTCGCTCCTAAAACAGCTCCAGGTGGCCTTCTACATACATGCTGGCACTCCTTCCTCTCTGCCAGATTGCAGAAGATCTACACAAAGACTCTCAAAAAAGGACACAGCCCCTACCTAAGTCTGGTAATAACAGCAATAATAACAATGCTAATATAGTAAACATTTTTATAGAGAGTGTAAGGCATTGTTTTATATTCACATACATTACCACATTTGGTATACCCAATGGTGCTGTGAGACAAGTAGCATCATTATCCTCATTTTACAGATGCAATTCCAAGTGAACACTTCTGGCAACCAGCTGTTAGACATGGAGTTTAAGTAGTGGATGGAGCACAGTGACTTGGACCTTGGACCACAAAGTCATACAAACATGAGTTCCCATCCTGGTTCCAATTACTAGTAAAATAATCCTTTGCAAATTATTTAACTTCCCTGGTTCTTTTTCCCATTTCTTTTTAAACCTGTAAAATGAGGACAATAGTATCTGCGTAAGTAGTGGTGAAAAAGAGGATGAAATCCTTTTTAAGCATACTGTACAGTGTTTTCCAAAACTGCTTTATAAATAGTTGGCATTTTCATTGTTGTTGTATAAATTGGCAAGACTAAGGGTCCATCAAATTATATCCCCTTAAGATAACCCTGGCCCATAGTAAAGAACCAGCTCAAAACATACCATGAGCCTGGCCAGTGTGGCTCAGTGGTTAAGCATCGGCCCTTGCACCAAGAGGTCGCTGGTTCGATTCCCAGTCAGGGCACATGACCAGGTTGTGGGCCCAATCCCCAGTTAGGGGCATGGGGAGACAGCCAATCGACGTTCTCTCTCATCGATGTTTCTATCTCTCTCTCCCTCTACCTTCCTCTCTCTCTAAAAATCAATAAAGAAAAAAAAATTAAAAAAACAAAACAAAACACATACCATGAACACATGGGAATCAGGGAACCAGGATTTTTCCAGCTGCTAACTTAACCCTTTCCTATTTTCGTCACTTGGAAAACCAAAAAAGATTGACTTGGTTTGGTTTTCCCTGCAAGAAGACCTTGAGACAAGGATTCGGTTGATTTGGAAGACCATCTCAGAAAGCAAACGTGAAAGAGAAAGGAGAGGGAGGAAACCCAGTAAAATACAGGTTATTGAGCTGGTTACGACTGTGCACAAATGAACTTACCCCCACTGAGGACCCCTTGAGGAATCGTGTAGACTGCACCTCGGGGTTTCTATCCAAAGGAGAGCCTGGGGCATTCATTTTTCACCTTATTGGCTGACAGTTGTCATTCAGAGGTTAGTGCCCTCTACCTTGGCACTTTCAGAATGCCCTGTGTTTAGTGTGAGTGACCTAGCAGACTTCACAAAAAGTCCTGAGACGTGAAGAAGGCAGGCAGGAACTTGGAGTGCAATGCCGTCAATGTGCCAATAAGCTGCTGACAAGAGCCACAGCTGACGGCAGAGTTCCACCGAGGAACAGGTGTCATGGTATCAAAAGATGTGGAAAATCAGCTTCCCCTTAGGATCCCTTGTCTATGAGTACTTAACCTTTCCTATGTCACCGTAATAGGTGGAAGATAATGAGACCCAGTGAGTTGGGTCCAAAGGGAAAGCAGTATCACTTAGATCCTGTTTTCTGAATGTTTCTGCACAAGAAGGTGGTAATTGAACCACATCGGAAAGGTTCCTTAATCAAATACATTTTGGAAATATTCACTTAAAAATTGTTAAACAGATATCACTGGTCAGGAATTGTTCTCATCCTTTAATATGGTAATCTGCACAATGAATACTCAAAGGGATATTGTGTTTGGTATTTTCTAAATTTATTTAAATACTGGTTAACATTTCATGATACACTATTGATATTTCCCAGAAAAGTGTTCTGGACATACCTACTTGAGAAAATATTCAGTAGGAACCATATTGTCTGAGAGAATAATAAAAAGGGTCATCTAACATGTGATGAAATTGGAGAGAAATTCTGAGACCTAATAACCAAATTATTAGGCTTGGTAAAGGTATTTTCTGAAAATATGGGCTCAAGATACGTGGTTGCCTCAAGAGAGGACACATTTCTGCTTTCATGTTTAGATGACGTAGGCATGATATTGGAAAAGGGGTACTGCTACTGTTTCATTCTTACCCTCTCTTTTCTCGCCCACTTAGGCTTTAACTCAGCATCCCAGCTCATGGCCCCCAGCTTCTGACCTACCAGTATCTCTTGAAGAATGTAGGAATCAGACTGGCCCTTACTCCAGGAATTCATTTCTCTTTACATGACTTCTTAATAAATGCAATAAGCTTTGAAATGATACAAAATGGGAAAGTGAGACAAAATTATAAAAGACAGGAAGGCTCTAACAGAGAGTCTAAAGAGGACTTTAAAATGTGATTCAGCTTGTGAAATTCAAAATTAATACAATAAAGAGAAATTGAGCAAGATGCTGTTTCAAATGTCAGGAGAACCTTAGAGATTAGTAAAATTAAAAAGAAATGTGTGTACAGCAAAGGGATAGTAGAAAGTTTACAGCATGGTATGGAAATTCTTTTCCAAGGTTACTTTGACCACTGTGCAAGGAATAATAAATTGGGAAACATTTGTTAACTGGGTAGGTACCCTGTTTTAATCATCAAGCTGAAGCAAAAGCTGAGAGAGATAATTATGTGGAACATTCAGACAACTTAAGCCCAGGAGTTCATTGAATACTTTTGTCAATAACATCAGTTCTGACAGACAGAATCACATAATTTTATGCAACCGAAGAAAGAAATAAAATTCATTAGCAATCAGGGCCTAATAACAAAAAGTATAAAAGAGCATGTTATCTGAAACCTGGTTAAGAAACAGATAAAGAAGGACTATTCGAAGTCTAAAAATAAAGAAAAACTTCTGGAAACATTTCAATGAGCATCAAAATTTTTCATAATGTTCTGACTAAATGCAAGCCTATTCATGAGGACCATGAAGGACAAAACTCAGCATCATTATTTGCTCCATCTGGAATACTTCTTTCATAGGCTTACGATGGGCCAGTATCTCTCAGCTTAGGTGCTGCTTTCTGTGGAAAATTCCCAGTCCTTAGAGGAGGTGAGCTTGGCTTCTCACCATTCTATCCGAAGCCCCCCAGCCCCTTTCTGCCAGTCACAGCACTGAACACATTTCTCATTATACTGGTAACTAGCTGAAGACAGGGTCGATGACATTTTTACATTTTCCACACCTGGCAATCAACAGAGTTAAGACTTTTAGTAGGTATGTAATAAATGATTAGTAATAGAGTGAATGAATGAATAGATAAATGAAAGAATGGATGACACAGTGGTCACTGAAATTAAAGTTAGATTTTGGGAAACATATGAGTACTAGTTCTTAAAATAGAATTCAATTAAACAATTCAAAGAGCAAACTTTAGTTGTGACCTATGCAGCTGGAATAATTTTTTCTTTTCTTGATGTCACTTGAAATACCACAAGGTATCTAAAACTAGTAAGTGCAATTTTAAAATGAATTATTTGTCATTTCCATACCTTCTCAAAATTCACACTTTATTTAGCTATGTTATAGCTTCTATTGAAAATGATCTTTCAATATCTACTAACTTGTTTTAAAAATAAGCTGTTTCTTTTAATGGCCTTTGATATACTAATAAAAAATTAATCTCTAATAAAGGATCTTATTGGGGAAGGACTAACACATAGTGGTTAAGCATGTGGCCTCTCGAGAGACTATCTGGGTTTAAACCTGGGTCTAGCAGCTAATAGTTGTTTAATTTTGACTAATTATTTAACTGTTTTATGCCTCCATTTTTTTTAAAAAAAAAGCTTAATTTACCTTTATTGTTTAAAGTATTATAGATGTCCCTCCTTTTTTCCTCCATTGACCCCCTTCTCCCCAATCTAACCCCACCTTCCCTGCCTTTACCACACTATTGTCTGTGCCCATTGGTTATGCATATATGCCTATACGTTCTTTCATTTACCTCTTCCTATCCCCCCGGACCCCTCTTCCCTCTGAGGTTTGTCAGTCTGTTCCCTACTTCCATGTCTCTGGATCGATTTTGTTCATCAGCTTATTTTGTTCATTAGATTCCACATATAAGTAAGATAATGTGATACTTGTCTTTCTCTAACTGACTTATTTTGCTTAGCATAATACACTGGAAACAGCCCAAGTATCCATCAGTAGATGAGTGGATAAAAAGGCTGTTGTATATTTACACAATGAAACACTATGCGGCATAAAAAAGAAAGATCTCTTACCCCTTGAGACAGTACGCTTCCATTTTTTCATCTGTAAAACAAAAATAATATCTATACCTGACACACAGAGTTTAATGTGAGAATTAAATGAGATAATACATGGAAAACATACATATCTGTTTCTGACATAAATTAAAAAATAAATATTAGCACCACTTGACTATCAATATTATTGAAATGTTCACCACAATATTTGCAGTCTTTACTTACCTGGAAAACCCCAAAATTAAAATATAAAGTTAAAAATAAAATCCTTGTTGAGCTGACCTCCATTCTCAGGGCTCTCACAGTATGGTCCTGTTCTCACCTTTGGTGAGATGAATGTTTTCCCTACTTTATCCATATGATCTCTACTTGTTGGCCCTGCTCTACAAACTACAATTCTAGTCCGGCCGGTGTGGCTCAGTGGTTGAGCGTCGACTCATGCACCAAGAGGTTACTGGTTTGATTCCAGGTCAGGGCACATGCCCAGGTTGTGGGCCTGATCCCCAGTGTGGGGCATTCAGGAGGCGGCCAGTCGATGTTCTCTCTCATCGATGTTTCTATCTCTCGCTACCTCTCCCTTTCTCTCTCTCTAAAATCAATAAAGGAAAAAAAAAGAAAGAAACTGCAGTTCTAAAGTCTGAGGGAATATCTTCCCCTACACTGTGCTAATTCCATTATTAGCCACAAAACACAGTGGCTTTACACCACAATTTTGCTGTCCCTCTAGTGCTATTACTTTCTTATCTAGCTTATGCTTTAATATATTTTGCCCCTCTTTGCCATCTATCAGTGCTGGAAGGAGGTAATACAGAAAGGGAATTTTGGTCAGGACATAACTGAGTGATGGAGCAATGTCATACCCTCAAATATAGTCCTCCCCTCATTCCCAAACTGGATGCCCCACACTTACCTTGTTCCCTGAACTCATCCTTTACCCTGGCTGGGAAAAAGAGGGGGCTACTGTTTTGAAATTTTATACAGTCTTAGCCTAGGGTCCAGCTTACAGCCTGACACCATCTCACCAGAATCAGTCTTATCAGGCACAAGGAGCCCTCTGGTAAATGACACTGGAGTCAACATTGCCCAAACTACCCTGGAACCAAACTCTGAGTAAGTGTACAGATTAGGCCCTGACTAACCTCTCTATATAAGTATCTTATGTTCCATCCTGGTGCCATTAGAAGCATAATATGATAGGAAAAAACCCATTCATCTGGTATTTGAAATTTAGATCCAAAAACATCCCCTCCGTCACAAATTATAAATAGGATAAGTCAGTTTTCCTATTGTGATTTTCATTTCCCTATCTCTAAAATGAGGATTTCATTTCTTTTTTATCAATTTTACAGAGTTCTCATGAAAATAAAATGAGATAACATAAAGGAAAAAAATAACAAGGCTTGAAAACTTCAGATGTCTGCATGGTAACGTGAAAGGAACATCACACTTCAAGTCAGGAAGACCAGGGTTTGTAGTGACATTTTTGCCACTATGTAAGAGGACAGAACCAAACTGGGGACAAGCTTGGATGCCCTGTGAGCCTCATCTGTAAAAGAGAGACTTAAATGGTTTCCTCTTAGAATTTCGTGATGATTAGATTAGAAGTACTAGAGCATTAGGCAAGGTTCCTAGAACACAGAATACTTCCAAGAGCAGTTGATTGTTTCTTTGTCTCTTCCTCCACAACAAATTAATTACACAGACATTAAATATATTTTATCATGACATAAACATACCAAGAGTACAATGCATGACCTTTAGCTTCTATAACGTGCTTTATTATAATATATCATTTGAAATAATCATCCTTTGAGGCCATTCTTTTCCTTTTAAGTCTGTGACCTTACCTGGTCACATTCTCTGGACAACGCAGAAAATCTAATTTCTTTTTCAATTTTTGTTTTTCTGTAAACACATTCCAAATAACTGTTCTTAATACTTGTTTTCTGTTTCTACATTGCCTTCTGTATCAGTGTTTTTCTTTGACCCACAGAACAAAGCTTTTCTACATGGACTAAACCCATAAATTTCCAATAATCTCTTGACATATTAGTTAAAACTGCTCTCTTTCAGTTGCAAAGCACATTGCCTTTTTTCTTTTTACTCCCTTCTTGAGATCTGGATTTTTCTTAATTTATCTCAGATTCTTGATGTAGTAACAGTTAAAGGGAAGGCAAAGTTTAGCATTTAATTGAACAAGACTTCCTAAACTTGAAATGTGAAATCATATTTGAGAAATGTACTGTTTCTTTCTTACAAAGATATTCAAGGTAGGGGTTGTGTTCTATCCTTCCACGGCTGAAAAAAATTTTTTTAAGATTTTAAAAATAATAGCACAGACACATGCTGAGTTCTGTTAAAAGGAATCATGGTATCAATTTAATTTATTCTGTGGGTTGTGAAAATGCACTTAAAGAACTTTATCACAATATATGTGATTGTGTATTCAATACATACAATATGCTTTTCAAAAACATCTTCTTTGTTTCATAGCTAACCTTGCTGCTGTCGTGCATATCACACCAGGACTATTCTTTTGTCTCTCCCTAGGAACTCTTTTCTTATAACCTTCAGTAGCTATACACATCAGGGAGGTAAAATACCTTGAAAATAAGGTACTTAGCAGAAAGTTGTATGCCCTCCTATTCAGCAATCTCTCTCAGTCTCTTTGAAAAGTTTCATTTAAATGTCTATATTAATGATGTTTATGTGTGGGCGTCTTTTTCAATTTCAGGGCAGCAGAATGAACTTCCTTAAAAGGACTAAAATGCAAGTACACTGAGTTAAGGACACTGGTAAGTACAGTATGAATAAAATTTATGAGAAGGTGTTCACTCATTTATGTCTTGAAAACTATAGTTTTAATGCAGGATGTTTTGTCATGAATATGTCTCTACTGATATAAGGAGAACCAAATTTCTTTATATCCCCATGCTCAGATAAGCCAAATTCATTCTGTCATATTATACATGCATATTAAACATATATATATTTCATAAATATTTTATTCAAAATACATTCAAGAGTCATTTCTGATTATTATTTAATATAAAATGATTTAATATTTATGTATTAGATTTTCCAATCATGTTATAGTCACTGGTATTGAGAAGAAACCTTAGAATCAAACACCAGGAAACAAAGAAAAAAAAAGAGAGTGAGAAAGAACTGATGGACACAGACAACAGTGTGGTGATCATGGGGTGGGAAAAGGTGGAAAAAGATATAGGGGGGAATAATGGTGATGAAAAAAATAATAAACTTTTTAAAAAGAAGATCTTCACTGGTAAAAATAAAATTAAAAAATATCCAACACTAGGCCCTGAGTAGACTCTTGACAGGATTTGTACATATAAACTTCCAGACCGGACAGCAGACACACGCTATGTCTAAGTGCCACATTGTTATGGAAGTTTGCAGTAATCCATGCAACAATTAGACATGTTTTCCAGGTTCTTGTGTAGCTAATGTTCAATTACATTTCATATTTGAGGTTAACCTTAAATCATGACATTTTTTCAATATGCCGGTGCAACAACAAAATGATGGGTTTCAAACATACAGGAACCAATTTACACAAGGCAAATAAAACTCAACTCCAAAAGCATTAACATTTATTGTCCTTTTTAAAAAATTGGGGAGGAAAAATAGTGGCAGAGTGAATGGAAGCTACACAGATGATTTCCCAGGACCAAACGGGAATTACAACTAAAATAAAGACAAATCATCAGAAAAATGCAACAGTAAAGCAGCAGGAGAAGACCATATAACCAGGGACACTGAACAAGCCTGGTAGGATCTGTGGAGGCGTGAGAGGGTGGCGGGCTGGGTGCCCACAGACAGCAGCGGCCTTAGCTGTGAGCAGCGCCCTCTAGGTTAAAATCACAAGCAGCTCCACAGCGCAGAGGGCCAGGACAGAGCACTAGATTGGCTACAGCCACTCACCTTGGGCTCTGGCAGAGGGACGGCAGACTGGACTGGAACTATGTGGGGACATCCAAGATTTGGAGGGCGCTCAGAGTTTGTGCTGAGTCGTGACCACAAAGGACGAGACCAGCTTGCTCCTTTACTGAGCTGTGGAGAGAAAGAGCAGTCCTTCCCTCAGAGATTCAGCCCCCTATAGGTGAGCCAAAGAAATGCAAATTGAGGCTCATTAACAACCAGCATCTGCCTCACCCTCTGGAAATCCTCTTTGGCTGAAAACCTGAGGGAGTCTATCATTCAACTGAGAACTCAAGGCTTTTCAAGTAACTAAGGCTAATAGCCTTCAGGCAAAAAGCTAGAGGATAACTGAACCTTTCCTGGACTTGCAAATCTACCCAGGAAAGTAAGACTTGACAGTGGTGTTTAATGTAGGCCCTGCCACGCTCATCCAAACCCAGCAGAGGGAGCCACAAATAACAGAACACCAACACCCACAGGGAAAATTTGGCAGGCTCCAAAACCCACTGAGACAGCCAAAATAGTGAAAAAAAGAAACAAATCACAAATGAAAGAACAAGAGAACTTTACCAAAGATAAGATAAACGAAATGCAGTTAAACAAGTTATCAAAGGTAGAGTTCAGAGCCATGTGTTGAGGAAGCTCAACAGCATGAGTAAGGACATCAACACCATGAGTAAAGATATAGAAATATTGAAAACCAACCACGTGGAAATGAAGAATGACATAGCAGAAATAAAGAACACATTGGAAGAACTAACCAGCAGAGTAGAGGACGCTGAGGACCGGATCAGTGAATTAGAAGACAGGGTAGAAAAAATCAACCAATCAGAAATGCAAAAGGAAAAAACAATTAAACAGGAAGACAGCTTAAGAGAACTGTGGTACAATGAGAAATGTAATAATATTCGCATCATAAGAGTCCTCAAAGAAGAAGAAAATGAGCAAGGGTTAGAGAATATATTTCAAGAAATAGTGACAGAAAATGTTCCTAAATTGGTGAAAGAAAAAGGCATTCAAGTTCAAGAAGCACAGAGAGCCCCAAATAAGAAGAACCCAAATAGGCCCACACCAAGACACATAATAATTAAAATGCCAAAAATTAAAGACAAAGAGAGAATCTTAAAGCCAGCAAAAGACAAGCAAAAGATTACCTACAAAGGAACCCCCATAGGCTATCAGCTGACTTCTCAACAGAAACACTACAGGCCAGAAGGGAATGGCATGAAGTAATCAAGGTCATGAAAAACAAGGATCTGAATCCAAGACTACTCTACCCAGCAAGGCTATCATTCAAAATAGAAGGTCAAATAAAGCTTCCCAGACAAAAAAAGGCTAAGGGAATATATTAGCACCAAACCAGCACTGCAAGAAATGATAAAAGGACTGCTGTAATTAGTAGAAGAAATAAGAAGAAAACTATAACCACACTAAACAAAAATAGCAATAAATAAGTACATATCAATAATCACCTTAAATGTAAATAGATTGAATGCTCCGATAAAAAGACACAGAGTAGATGACTGGATAAGAAAGCATGACTCACATATATGTTGTTTACAAGAGACCAACCTCACAACAAAAGACTCATACAGGTTGAAAGTAAAGAGATGGAAAAAATCTTCCAGGCAAACAGGAAGAAAAAAAAAAAAAAAACTGGGGTAGCAATACTCATATCTGACAAATTAGATTTCAAAATGAAGGCCATAAATAGAGACAAAAAAGACCACTACATAATATTAAAGGCATCTATCAAACAGGAAGATATAACCTTGGTAAACATATATGCACCCAATAGAGGAGCACCAAAATATATTAAAAATCTTCTGGAGGACTTCAAAGGAGAAATCGATAGCAATACAATCTTAGCAGAGAACTTCAACACCCTGCTGACATCACTGGATAGATCCTCTAGACAAAAAATTAACAAGGAAACAGAGACTCTAAATGAAGCACTAGATCAAAAGGATTTAATAGATTTCTACACAGAATTACACGCCAAAACTGCAGAATTCACATTTTTCTCAAGTGCACATGGGACATTCTTAAAGATAGACCACATGTTAGGGCACAAACAAAGTCTCTACAAGTTCAAGAAGATTGAAATCTTATGAAGCATCTTCTCAGATCACAATGGCATAAAACTAGAAATCAATTGCAACAAGAACATGTAAAGACATTTGAAAACATGGAGGCTAAATAGCATGTTATTGAACAATGAATGGGTTACCATGGAGATCAAGGAAGAAATTAAAAACTTCCTGGAAACCAATAAAAATGAACACACAACAACACAAAATCTATGGGATGCAGCGAAAGCAGTTCTGAGAGGGAAGTTCATAGCACTACAGGCCTACCTCAAGAAAGAAGAAAAATCCCTAATTGACTACCTAACCTCACAACTTAAAGAACTAGAAAGCAAACAAAAAGAAAACCCCAGAGCAAGTAGAAGGAAGGAAATAGTAAAAATCAGAGCAGAAATAAATGACATGCAGACCAAAAAAAACAGTTCAAAGGATCAATGAAACAAAGAGGTGGTTTTTTGAAAAGATAAACAAGATTGATAGACCCTTAGCTAGACTCACCAAGAAACAAAGAGAGAGAACCCAAATACACAAAATCAGAAATGAAACAGAAGAAGTAATAACTGACACCACAGAAATACAAAGGATCATTAACAAATACTATGAACAATTATATGGCAACAAATTGGACATTCTAAGTGAAATGGACACATTTCTAGAAATACGTAGTCTCCCAAAACTGAACTGGGAAGAGATAGAAAACTTGAACACACCAATAACAATGAAGGAAATTGAAGATGTAATAAAGACTCTCCCAGCAAACAAAAGCCCAGGCCTGGATGGCTTCACAGGGGAGTTTTACCAAACATACAAAGAAGAACTACCACCCATTCTCCGCAAACTATTCCTAAAAATTCAAAAAGAAGGAAGACTTCCAAACTCATTTTATGAGGCCAACATAATTCTAATTCCAAAATCAGAAAAAGACACTACAAAGAAAGAAAACTACAGGCCATTATCCCTGATGAACATAGATACCAAAATCCTTAACAAAATACCAGCAAATTGGATCCAGCAATATACCAAAAAAATTATTCACCATGACCAAGTGGGATTCATCCCAGGGATGCAAGGCTGGTACAATATTCGCAAATCCATAAATGTGATACAACACATAAACAAAATGCAAGATAAAAACCATATGATCATATCAATAGACAATGAAAAAGCATTTGACAAAATCCAGCACCCATTTCTGATAAAAACGTTCAGAAATTTGGGAATAGAGGGATCATATCTCGACATAACAAAGGCCATATATAAAAGAGCTACAGCCAACATCATACTCAATGGACAAAAACTAAAAGCATTTCCCTTAAGAACAGGAACAAGACAGGGATGCCCACTTTCGCCACTCTTATTTAACATAGTACTGGAAGTCTTAGCCACAGCAATCAGACATGAAGAAAAAATAAAAGGGATCCAAATTGGAAAATAGGAAGTGAAACTGTCTTATTCACAGATGACATGATATTATACATAGAAAACCCTAAAGACTCCATCAAAAATCTACTAGATTTAATAAATGAATTTGGCAAAGTAGCAAGATACAAAATTAATGTCAAGAAATCAACAGCATTCTTATACACCAATGATGAACTCACAGAAAGAGAAACTAAAATAACAATCCCATTTACCATCATGGTAAAAAAAAACCTAAGATACCTAGGAGTAAACTTAACCAAAGAGGTAAAAGGCCTATTTGCAGAAAACTACAGGACATTTAAAAAAATAAATAGAGGAAGATATAAGAAAGTGGAAGCATATACCTTGTTCATGGATTGGAAGAATTAACATCATTAAAATGTCCATATTACCCAAAGCAATCTATAGATTCAATGCAATCTCCATCAAAATACCAGTGACATATTTCACAGAACTAGAACAAATATTTCAAAAGTTCATATGGAACCAAAAAAGACCCCAAATAGCCACAGCAATTCTGAAAAAGAAGGACAAAGTAGGTGGGATCACAATACCGGCTATCAGGTTATACTACAAAGCTACTGTAATCAAAACAGCCTGGTACTGGCACAAGAACAGGCACATAGATCAATGGAATAGAACAGAGAACCCAGAAATTGACTCAAAACATTATGCTCAATTAATATTCCACAAATGTGGCAAGAGCATACATTGGAGTAAAGACAATCTCTTTAATAAATGGTGTTGGGAAAATTGGACAGCTACATGCAAAAAAATGAAACTAGACCATCAGTTTACACCATACACAAGAATAAACTCAAAATGGATAAAAGACTTAAATGTGACTCATGAATCCATAAAAATACTAGAAGAAAATGTAGGCAACAAAATTTCAGACATCATACGCAGCAGAATTTTCACTGATACATCACCTAAGGCAACAGAAACAAAGGAAAAAATGAACACATGGGACTACATCAAACTCAAAAGCTTCTGCACAGCAAAAGAAACAACCATCAAAATGGAAAGGGAACCCACTACATGGGAAAGCATAATTGCCAATGATACATCTGATAAGGGGTTCATTTCCAAAATATATGGAGTGCTCATACAACTCAACAAAAGGAAGACAAAAAACCCAATTAAAAAATGAGCAGAGGAGCTAAATAGACATCTCTCCAAACAGGACATATAAATGGCCAAGAGACATATGAAGAAATGCTCAACATCACTAATCATCAGAGAGATGCAAATAAAACAACAATGAGGTATCACTTCACACCTGTCAGAATAGCTGCCATCAACAAAACATCAAACAACAAGTGTTGGTGAGGGTGTGGAGAAAAGGGGACTCTAGTACACTGCTGGTGGGAATGCAGACTGGTGCAGCCACTATGGAAAACACTATGGAGTTACCTTAAAAAATTAAAAATTGAATTACCATTTGACCCATTGATCCCACTTTTAGTAATATACCCTAAGAAGCCTGAAATACCAATCAGAAAGAATACATGTACCCCCATGTTCATAGCAGCACTATTTGCAATAGCTAAGATCTGGAAACAGCCCAAGTGTCCATCAGTAGACGAATGGATAAAAAAGCTGTGGTACATATACACAATGGAGTACTATGCAGCTGTAAGAAAGAAAGATCTCTTATCCTTTGAGATGGCATGGAAGGAACTGGAGAGTATTATGTTAAGCAAAACAAGCCAAGCAGAGAAAGACAAATATCACATGATCTCACTTATTTGTGGAATATAATGAACATAACAGTCTGAGGAACAGGGTAGTCCCAGAGACATGGAAGTAGGGTATAGACTGACAAACCTCAGAAGAGGGGGTGTTGAGGGGGAAGAGATAAACCCCAGAATTTACATGCATGTACGCATAACCAATGGACTTAGACAACAAAGCTGGGGATCGGGCAGGGAGGGAGGGGGAAGAGGCTGTCAATGGGGGGAAAAGGAGAAACATCTGTAACAAAAATAAATTTAAAAAATAAATTAAATTAAAAATAATAATAATAAATTAATTAATTTTAAAAATTAAATAAATAAATGTTAGCTTTGGAGGCTTACTGGACACCAGAGAGAGGCTCTGGTCTACACAGAGATCACTAGGCCAAGCAAAAGGCCATGAAGCCATGGTCTCTTCGAGTTTCTGTACTGCCCACATGGTCAACTACTGTACAGCACGTGATGCAATGCAGGAACGAGAACCACTTAGAATAACATGGTTTACTAAATTTTTTTTCATTGACTCCCATGATCAGCTAACAGAAAGATCAGTATTACTTAGAACCATAACATAATGTGTAAAATTTCTCCTCATTTAGCTGCTTAGGGTCATTTTAGTTGTTAATATTACATTTTAAGGACATACATAAAGCAAACATTTTTCCCAGGCAAAAAGTAACTATAATTGACATCAGCCAAGCTAATACCATGAAACTCCCTCATTTTTACTTTTAATGGTACTTTCTACATTTTTATAGCAATACAAGAAACCTCATAAAATAACTGGATTCTTAGGCTAAAACTGATATAATCTAGGTGTGGATAGATAGATAGATAGATAGATAGATAGATAGATAGATAGATAGATAGATAGATAGATAATCTCAAAGCCCAACAAAAACAAACATTGTTCTCATGGTTTATTTTCTGTGATGGATTCCTTCACTTAATCAGCATAGTGGTAATAAGGCTTGTCAAAGGTCAAACTCCTCTATTGAGTAAATTTTGCATTCTTACATG
This sequence comes from Tadarida brasiliensis, assembly GCA_030848825.1. NCBI lineage: Eukaryota > Metazoa > Chordata > Mammalia > Chiroptera > Molossidae > Tadarida > Tadarida brasiliensis. The sequence continues at coordinate 72,445,068 of CM061260.1, forward strand.
TTAGCACACATCTTACAAGATAATGTGTCAATGACAAAGTGGCCCAACCTAGCAATGATTGACAGATCTCTCTCCCCAACACATTTCCCATGAACATGAACACACACACACACTATAGCAGGCCAGTAGTTTTCTTTACTTTTCACTCTCTCCATGTCTGTAAAAAATAATAATAATTGACCTTAAACCAATAAAAAACATCTATACATGTGGGTACCAGGAGCTATAGAACATCATAACAGCATGTTGAACCTTTGAACATAAAGTGAATTCAATCCAACTCAATTGTGTTGCCATTTTTACCTTAAGTTGTATCTTCTATTTGTTATTAAAAACACGAGCTTCAGGACATGCCAGTTGATACTATTCACTATTTTCTGATAGTGAAATAATTTTTTATTTAGTAAATAAGCCAATTGTTGCTTATGTAGTCAAGCACAATTATAAAAATAGAAAATAATATAATTGTAGAAAATTAAATTTGAGTAAATTTAGAAACTAGAAAATATTTTTCATATCAATCTCATTCCACATTTTAAAATTCAGGTTTGTTTTTTTTTTTTTTAACGTGAAAATCACTTTTCCTAATCATAAATTAACACATTCTGAGAAATTATATGATTTGTTTTTTAAAGAACAAAATGAAAATAAATTAAAGTCCCCTTCTACTCAAGCAAGCATTAACATTCTGATATTGAGTTTAGCACAGTATTCAAGGCAAAAAGAATAGCCTTCAAATCAGTGTACTAGGTGGCTGGCTATAAGGTATATTTCGAAAGAGTTCATCAGGATTTCTTTTCAGACTTTCCTTCTGAAGGACAAACATCACCTTGTCTCATTTATTTGTATAGTACTTATCCATTACAAGAAATCTAGAAAGAACAAAACCAAATGTTGAGGATTTTTAAACATGCTTTTCTATTTGCCATTAAGAATTTTATCAGTCTATCTGTCCAGGAAGCATTATTCTGCCTCATTTATATTTCATGTTTCCAAACTCCTTTAGTTTTCTCAAGTGCTTTTCAACAAGCTCCAAAATATTTCACTGTGAGATGCTAGTCCTCTTCTTTTCCTGGGGATGTATTACTTCCCTAGCAACACCAGCTGACGCTTTCGGACAAGGCACATCCATTTCAGCGGAGCCAAGCCTTTCCCTGCCTCATCAATAGATGATTACTCTACTGAAAACACCTAGTGCACGGCTCGACCATCATTGGTTTTACAATTAAAACCTCCAAGCCTTAAAAACTTTCTCCAAGTCTAATGCACTAGGAGTAAGATTTTGTACCAAAATATGTGAAGTCCCCTAATCAGTTATAGTAACAGGATAAATGAAGTTTAGACCCTCCCTAGGATACTTCAAAGCCCTGAGCAACAACAGAGAACCTCTAATTTTTGGCAGCAATGAATTAATTAATCAATCAATTAAATCACATCTGTATGCTTCAGTGAGGTGAGGGTGCTTGAAATATGAGAAGTGCCACAGTATACAAAGGGAAGTGACAACAGTAAACCCTGGCTGGGGAGGCCCCAGGGCTTCTCACATTGATCAGAAAATAGTCTTTATGTAGGCAGTGGGAGGCCTTGGTCCCAGGTCAGTTCTCTAACAACATTCCCTGGTTAACAGGGAAGATACAACAGTGGTATCATTGTTAATATCCAAGACAGTGATAGACGGTGAGAACTAGAGTATTTAGATGTTAATTATCCATTTTGTGATGATGAAGTTCCCTTTATTCCCTTCTCTTAACCTTTCGGCAGTTGTATTGCTTGGTTATCACCTCCAGTTAGGGCCAAGCTTTGGGGCCTGAACTAGCGAAGGAAGAGAAGCTCTAATCCATCATTTCTAATGCTTGTGGGAAGCATTCCTGGGACTTTCAGAGTGGTGTGTGTGCATGTGTGTGGAGGAGGAGGAAGATAACATCAGTGGTTAAATGAAGTATTCTGATCATCAGAAATTTTTCAGTTTTCCACATTCAGCATTTCAACAGAAATAAAGGGTTTGTTACAGTAAAAAAAAAAAAAAAAAAAAAAAAAAAAGATTAGCAATAGTCACGAGAAAATGATTTTGTTGAAGAGCAGGAACAAGCCAAGTTTCACTACAGCATGAGCTCCCAACTGGACCACCAATGCACCAATGAGTAATAATCCTACGTCATTTTTCCCCTTCTACATTAAAGTGCTCTACAAAGTCACCAATCGCTCTTCATAAGTCCAGCAGGGAACCTCATTTGCCTGTTTGGTCCCCTAATTTGCACAGGCTGCCTTTCCCCAATTTCAAGAGCAAGATCTGCTGAGAAAAGACTGACACAAAGTCACAGTAAACACTTTTTCTAACCATCATATACTTTTTAGTCATGAATATATACAAATATTTTCAAATAATAAAAATTCACAAAGCATTGAAAGAGTATTAGCAGTGTGAAGAAAGATAAAAATAATGTACAGATCCCAACAGAAAAAAAATTTTAAAGTTGGAATAATATCTTAAATTATTATTTAAAAAAAAAATCAGAAAACAAGGCAATTGTTATGACTTTTTACAAATATGGAAGAATGAGTGGCAGAAAAAAATAAAGTGAAAACAGACATAAGAAATTGAGAGAGAAAAATGAGGAAAACAGAAGGTCTCACAGCCACCAAAAAATATCATCAAAGAAGAAAGCAGAAACAATGAAGAGAGGGATCATTCAGAATACAATAGAATATTCCCCTAATTTGAAGAAGTTTCAGCTTAAAAAAAAAAAAAACCTGGAGAATTTATGAGAAAAAAAGACTGCTCCTAGACACAACATTGCAAATTCTAAGAATAAGAAAAAAAATTCTAACCTTTTCTACAGAGAAATAAAAATTACTTACATGGGAGGATGGCTCACTGGATCACTTAAGTGAAAATCATATGCTAACAAAGATGTTCTCATAGGAAACAAAAGGTAAAAGAATGTCTTCAAATGCTGGGTCACAATATTTGTTAGAAAAAAAAAAAGGAGTATCACATTATCTACCCTGAAAAACTACCAAGAAAATGTGAGAATAATATAGAATCAGTTTTAGATTCTAATTTTATAATACCAGAATTCAGAAAATGTATCATCCATGCACACCATATATGACAGAAAATGCTTGTAGAAAACTAGACAGAAAATAAAGGAGAGTTCATTTAACATGAACATTTGGAAGAATTATATTTTGAAATATGATTTATTTAATTCCTTAGGATCATATTTTCTTTTCTATGGGTCCATTCATATTCTTGACTTTATAGCACAAACTATGTAGAAAACCATATTGTGAAAGCTGCCTCTTAGAATTTGATTGTTTGGAATTAGTCTAAGACATTGCACAGAAGACAATGTTTACAACACAGAATAAAATGGTATAAAGGCTGACAACATAAAAATGGTAATATAACAAAAATTGGGAGATAGTATGAAGAACTGACAAAATTTGAGTTGCACAATTCCTTTTTTTTTTTATGGCAGAAACTCATTAGGCACTATCTTAACTTGACAAGTTAGTAAATCACATATCAAATGAATCTATTTTTTGAAATTTGAGGGACAACTAAAAGACAAAAACAGAATATGAGATTGGCTGGTGATAGATATTGAAGAGGAAAGAAGCCAACTAGATTTTATATTTTATTTAATTCACTATATACTTTGAATTTTTAACCAAACAAATGCATTGATTCTATAAATAAAAGTTTAATAAGAAAGACATTAAAGTAAATATTGTCTCTGATAATTGCTCATTAAAAATAAAGTATAATCTTGTTTTAGCATCACAAAAGCCATAAAACCTCAGAAATGTCTTAATTTCATTAATGTGTTGAATGATAGCTATTGAAAAAAACAAAACCATTTAAAACCCAAGGGTCAAAAATACTAGTAACAATCACAGAAAATCTAGATATTGTCATTTTTTTCTCTTCATTGTTATTGTGATCTGTACCGGGTTCAGAGGACAGATACTTAGTAAAATCAGAAAGTATGATCTTGGACGAAACATAGAACATGAGTAAGCCCAGCAATGGCCCAAACCCTCCACTCCATTAGCTTACTCTGACAGGCTATCGGTGGTCTTGTCTCCCTTTAACCACAGTGATTGAGTAGAATACAAGATACCCTATCCTGCCCCACTGATCTACTTTGTGTCATGCAGAGAGAAGAAACCAGGACTCATCAGGGAGTAAATTTTATGGTAGTTCCAATTGTTTTAAAAAAAAAAGCATCCTAGCTGGTATTGAATAGGTAAATATTCCTATCCTCAAAGGAGGTGGTATTTTTTAGGGAAAAGAGGTATTTGAGGTCAGATGGCCTTGGGTTTGAATCCCAATGTTATCCTGTGAGCTGAGATATCTCAATTAGGGGGATTATTCAAGATAGCACTGCTCTTGATTCAGTTTCTTCACCTTCAAATGCAGATAACAAAGGCAAATGCTGTATTGTATTATGACTTATAAATAAATATGCTCTTGTTTAGGATCTCCCATAATTCTTTTTATGGTTTAGAATATGCAAAATAAAAGAATAATTTATGTGAATATTCTCATTGTCATTATGAAGACTAAGTACAACTCAAAGCATCACAGAACAGCAATTCTTTCCTTGAGAAAACATTAAAAATATTAATTCACATTTTAAACTGAAGACCCATGCATGTGAAGTAAAGGTTTATGAACAATGATTCATTATAGATCAGATTTTAGAGAATCACATGGAAAGCTCAGAAAAGGGCCTAACACTGTTTGTCAGCTGAGCTCTTCCTAAATCAGTGAAGAAATGTGGATAGGTGACTGAAGATCCTGGTTTTGTTTTACTATTTTAAAGTTATTCTCTTTGAAAGCTTGATACTAGGAACTCTATCAGATTGCCTCTTCCACCAGGGTGACATACAGGACCAATGACCAATGACTCTGTTAACTGTCATACTTGATTTTTCAGATGCTAAAGATCTTACAATTATGAAGTCATTTTGTCAAGCATACAATTAAAGGAGGTAGTTTCCTATAGAAAAAGTCAGACATTAGAAATGCCCTGAATGCATAAAAAGGTGTTCTATCCAAAACTAAACTGAGTTTTTCCTATTTTTTGCATTCCTTTACTATTATAACTCAATTCCCTTTTTGATCACATGCATGAACCAGTGCACAAATCTGTCCACTAGGGATCTGGCTCTGGGAAAAAGACTGCAGTAGAGGGGAAAATATGATTCAGCGTTTCTCCCCTGAAAAACTGGAACTTTTATCAATTTTAACTTGTTTTTACATTTACTGTGAACAGAAAAATGTACATGTTGACATCTACAAAATAAACTGTTGTTTTCCATTAATTTCTTGAGGGCTTTGTGGAGTTGTGCTAAAGGACGTGCACAGTCAAACACGTCCTAACTTTCTTTTACTCCATATTGTTTCATAGCCTCTGTAATTGGAGAAGTTCACTTGTGCTTGAGGCTCATCCAAGACTCAATTCTTGTTGCCCCCCCCCACTTCTTTGTTTTATTTCAGTGTCCATTTAAGTCCCATCTATTCAATTCATTGAGTGTCTGATGAAGAACATGTCCTCATTCATTTTTCTGAAGATCTAAGTTAGATTGGGACATTGTTTTTCCAAGAATAATAATATCAGAATGATTTCTCTACTTTTCCATTCTGAGCATATTCCATAGAGACCATTATTTTATTTGGTTTATCTTCCTGGAACTTCCTTTAGCATAGACTGTCTCCCCAAATCAGAGTTTTTAATTATTTACAATGATAAATGTTTCTAAGTAGGATTAATGTACCAGCACTTAAAGTCAATTCCCTGGCTCCCCAAGGAAACTCTCATACATTGCACTTAGCTGATACAGACAATGCAAGTCTCTGTAGTTAACTATACTTGGCTCCTCAACTTTTTGCTGTTAGCTTTTTTTTTCTTTTTCATGCTTATACAGGGCAGTAAGGATATGAGCTATTCTTAATGTTGTTGTTGAAATGCACTCTTCTCTACGACTTGATTGACTTGTTGGAAGCAATTCTAAAGAGCACTCAGTTGAGACAGCCACTCTACTGGGGAAAAAAACAGACCTTCTGTACAATGAGCTCATCCATCTTTCAATCATGTGTACCTTTTTGCATTCTGCGTTCTCTTTCCAAAATGGACAAACACATTGTCTATTCAGTGTGGCATGTGGAAGAGCTGTCTTAATTGCATTTCACACTTTCTTCATATAATTTTTTTAGAAATGCTAAAATCTAAAGAATTACCAAATGTCAAAAAAAAAAAAAACAACAAAAAAACCCTCCCCTTCTATTTCTAAATTTTTACTTTTCTCAGCTTTCAAGCGAGACCTGAAAATCCCTCCCTGCACTTGAGTGGAGCAGAGTCTGAGAGAGTCTTAGTCCCTCTGCTCCAGGTTCACATCCCATTGCTCCCTGAACTGTACTCCTGGCCTCTCCACCAGCCGAGCCTAGACCTGGCTCCACTAAACACACTTTTCTTTATTGACACCATACTAGTCCCAGCATTCTTGTAGTTCCCAAGGCTACCATCTTCCTGATATAACTTGTGCTCCACCGTCCACTGTTTGAGGCAGGGTGTTTTAACCTTATTTTAAACTATGTTTCAATGGGACAAAATTGTGTTTGTTTGTTTTTATTCACAGATCTCAAAAGTAAAATGGCTGGCACATCATCAAAAAAAACCACAACTGAACTTAGTACATCTGGGTTTAACTCTTAATTTTGTCACTGCTAATGATAAAAAATTTGGTAAGTTATTGAATCTTTCTAAGCCTCTGTTTTCTCACCTCAAAATTAGAGATAATAATATCTACTTCACATGACATATCAAATTGCAGTATCTGGAGAATCCTTGCAATTTTCCCAGAATAAAGTGAATATCCAGTAAATCCTTACTCATTCTGAACCAGCAGTGTGTCTCTTTTCATGTTGAGTATCTCTGTCGCTTCCAGTCCAAGTTGTAACAATTCCATTAAAAAGTGTGAGCATATTTTATAACAAGTTATAGTCCATTCCATTAAATGATCGCCACACCTATAAATTTCTTTGCACTACACCCTCTCTCCCTTGGGCTAAGAGTCAGTGTATCCTGGGACAATAAAATTAAAGTTCCTAAGAAGCCCTCTTTTGCACAAGAATCTAAAACGCATGTCCTTATGGTCTGCTGAAAGAATGAATGTTTTCTGTATACAGATTATCTGTATTGAACTGTTGTGTATTTTTAGTATGGTGGCTGATTTCTTTCCGGCTAGAGTGAATTAATTTATACACTCATCCCATCATTCAGAGACTTTTTTTGGCACTGGACTTCGAGCATGATTCCATTTTAGGCACTGATGAACATAAAAAATAGAATAGACAATGGTCTCTGTCCCCAAAGAATGTATGCTCCAGAACAGGGGTCAGCGAACTTCTGAAAGTGTAGATAGTATATATTTTTGGCTTGTGGACTACACAGTCCCTGTGGCAACTGCTCAGCGCTGTCACTTCAGTGGGAAAGCAGACATTAATAATAAGTGAATGGGTGGGCATGGCCATGTTTCAATAAACAAGCAGCTGGCCCATTTCTCTAGTTTTCCAAACCCTACTCTAGAATACAGTACCAAAGAATAACCATTGCTTTCATTTTTTTTTTTTAAACACGTGGGAAATAAAATTTCAAGGAAAAGGGGAAAATGTCCCTATATATAAAGTGTATTATACATTTTAGGGGAGAGGACTTAACTTTAAAGACCTCTGTCTCCTCTCTCACTTCTCTCCCCTCCCTTCCACCTTTCCATGAAGCAAGAATAAAACTTATGAATTTATTCTTTCCATTTGGATACACCCTGAATAAAAAGATGGTGATGATGCCATGATTCCTAGAAGCCTTTTTGCCTAGCTGAGAGTGTCTATATGGAACTGCCTCAAATTTTTCTTAAATTTTAACATAGAATCTTAGAGAAGCATCTTTATCTTGACCCTGAGATCATCGTTTTACTGGTAAAACCTTGGAATTGATCATTTCCCGGAGGCTATTTCATTCTTTGAAAATATTTTTCCAGGAGAAACTGGTTTTATTTTTGAACCCAGCAAAACTTCACTCAAAAAAAAAAAAAAGTTTCCTCAAAATTCTATTTGAAAATTTAGCATCTTTTCTTTAAATTATATACATAATTTACATATACAGCTTAAATAAAGAGGATGATACATTCTCAACATTCTTTCTAAAGTGTCTCTGAAAATTTTTTTAACCAAATCCACATGTGTATTTTCTATCTTCCACAGTACCACAAATTGTTACCAAGGTATTGCTAAACTTTCTTCTACTACGTAACATAGTTCACCTTTTTTCCCTCCAGTTCCCAATAAACAATTCCCTTCCTATTTTTCCAGCCTTCACTGACAACCTCCTTGAAACGACTGCAGAGTCCACCTTAGCAGATTCAGAGCCAACATCACATATTTAAGTTTTCCTTGAAGCATCGCTCTACTTCTGGAAACAAATTCTGTTCCTGTTAGTTACTGAGGCATAGAAAACACTCCCAAAACTTAGTGGCTTCCAACAACAATACTTTGCCAATTATATCTCAATAGAATTAGGCAAGAATTATTTTTCATCTCTCATGTTTTGTAGATTGATTTGACTCAGTGGGACGGCTCTGCTTCAGGGATTTTGAAGCAAAGTCATCTGGATATCTCAGCTGTCGAGTATCCGAGACGGCTCGTTCACTTAGCTGGTATGCTGGCTGTGGGCTGACTGTTCTGCTGGGACTGTCCACCAGAATGCCTACACATTGCCTGTCTTTGTGGCTTGGTTCTTTCCTGGGACAGGAGCTGTATTCCAAAAGAAAGTGTTTTAGGGCATTTCCCGCTGTGAGGAAGCCAAAGCTGCCGATACTGCTAAAGACTGAATGCAGAACTAGAAGAAAGTCATGCCTGCCATCTCCTACTAGTTAAAGCACAAATCCTGCACAGATTAAGGGGTGGGGATAAAAACTCTCTCACTTACGTGCAATGACAAAGTGTCAGGGCCCTCTTTATTCAACCGGATGTTAGGTACTGCTTTAGTACTGGAGATGCAGAGTAAACAAAGGAAATCCTTGCCTTCTGTAAGCTTATCATTTAGTTACAGATAGTAAAAATATATATAAATAAATTTAAATATAATAAGTTAGATGGTGATAAGTATTATGGTAAAGAGAATAGGAAGTGACAACGTGTGAGAGCTATAGTATTTAATAGGGTTCCAGAGAAGTCAACCACAAGGAGGTATCTTATTTGAGTAAAAACTTAAAGAAATAAGGGAGTAAGACCTACGGATATCAAGAATAGAGCATCCTAGACAGAGTTAGTACAAAAGCTCTGAAGTTGAGGGTATGTCTGTACCTGACAGTCTCACCTGCCACTGACAGAATCATATCACTACATAATTACCACAGTAAATAAAAACAGAGCTGAAGAATCTCAGTAATCATATGATGAATGTGCTATGATATTGAGTCAGACAACTGTTATATCGCTTCTCCTTATCATTACAAAATTAAATAGTTAGTGAAGATGATGATACTTGGATCTCAGGAAAAAATGTTCTCTAGTTCCTATGGCACCTGAAACCATTGGGTGACAGATAGCTGTCAAGTGTAATGAATGCTTAGGAGCAAGGACAAGTTAGTTTGTTTATTACTAAATCATGAGATGAAGAAGAAGTGCAGATTCGGGAAGTTAGAATACAAATATCTAAGTAGCATATTTTGGCATGTATGGGAAAGAATATTAATGAATCTATGCCATGAAGTGGTGTCATTTAATAGTGGCCATGACATGAATGTGGGAGCCAATCCTGACTTGCCACATACTAGCTCTACCATTGCAGGCAAAGTATTTGAGCCCGCTGGCCTCAGTTGACACACTTAGAAAATGAGGACAGTAATAGCTGCCATGAAGGGTCATGAGGAGCACTAAGAAAAGTAAAAGGAAAGTAGCAGGCATGGTGCCTACCATAGGATGGGTGTATTAGTCAGCTCAGGCTGCCATAACAAAACACCACAGACTAGGTGAGTTAAAACAACACATTTATTTTCTTAGAGTCCTGAAGGCTGAAAGTCCGAGATCGGTGTGCCAGCGTGGGCAGATTCTGGTGAGAGCCTCCCTCCTGGCTTGTGGGGAGCAGCCTACTCACTGTGTTCACATGGCCTTTCCCCTGTGCCTGTGATTTGAAAGAGTGAGAGAGAGAGAATTCCAGGGGTGGGGAAGGGTAAACTCTCTGGTGTCTCTTCCTATAAGGACACTAATCCTATCATGAGGGCCCCACCCTCATGACCTAATTTGACCTTAATTACCTTCCCACATGTTCTGATCTCTAAGTATCATCACATTGGAGGTTAGGGCTTCAACATATGAATTTTTAGGGGGATGCAAATATTCAGCCCATAAAAATGGGTAATCAAAAAAAAAGAAAAAGTTATGAAATTGTAAAAATTGCTGTTACAGGGACTCTATTATAATTAAACCTACACTAATGATAATCTGGATCCTAGAATTTTACTTGTGGTTTATCTATGTGGCTAACCATAGTACTATGATAGCTTCTGTTTCCTTCATAAACATTTTCTTTTCGTATTTACTATAAAAATACTTGACACTCAAGGTGGAAAGGGTTGGCTGTATGCTTTTTGAGGGAAACAGCCACGCCACATCCTTTTTTTTTTTTTTTTTTTTTTTTTTAAGTCATGGCACCTATCACAATGCCTGGAAAATAATAAATGTTTCATAGATGTGTGATGAATAAATAACTGTAATTATACTCTCTACGTTCACTCTCTTTAATTCTTATGCCTGCAGTGGAAAAACAGTATCTGAAAGGGTGAAAAGTAATATAACTTCCCACAAATAAAGGCATATGATTTTTCAAAAAGCATGATACATAAAAGCTATTTGAGAAACTCTATTTGGGTAGGATAATTGTTGATGAAGGCTACAACCTTAACTTTCCTATGCTATCTCTTTGCCCTCTGACAAGAAAAGTGGGTCTTCCCCACAGGAAAGTGGCCACTGTAGAACTCTAACTCTTACTGGCAGGAAAACGAGCAGACGGACGTGGCTCTGGTCTTCAATGGAAATCCAATCAGCAGTCTATCTCTATGAGGGTACACTGCCATCAGTGAACATCCACCTCGGGGGCAAGGCTAAGGCTGCAGGCAGCCGTCCAGAAGCATTAACATCCCCAGGTGACAACAAGAGGATGAAAAACGCTCGTGGGGGAGAGGATCCATTTCAAACGTCCTATTATTTTAAAAGTAAAACAGAAAGTTGGTCATTTTATATCAATTTAGTCTGCTGAGGTTCTCTAATTTGCCAGTAAAAGACTTTACCACCATCCATCCTATGAGAACTTACAGTGCATTTGTTAGTTGAAGAGTGTGCTCCCCCATCAGTAATGCCAATTAAGCTAACCAGCTCTCAGTAAAAGCCTTCAGAATAGTTCTAGATCCTTCCTGTGATACCCTTCACAGTCTAGTTCCTTGTTTCCCTGTAAAATTACTTCCCCTGGTATTGTTCTTCACAAAATGTGTCTTCCAAGATTGCAGTGCTTCTTGTGCTTTCTACTTATGCATTTGATCACACACTTCTGTATCTTTGTATAGTCTTCGTTGCCCTGGCATTCTTGTCCTCCCTGGTTCGTCTGGAAAAGTCCTTAATATCCTCCCTGATCACAGGTTGGCATCATTTTCACTGAAGATAGGCATCATCCCATCCAACCATTTTCCTTCTTGGAGTTCCTGCTCTTGGATGGGATCTATTTCTCCAAGTACATAATGCATTTTAATTACTTATTTAAAAAGTCTACCTCCTCCTCTAGATTCTGGGCCTCCTTGAGAGCAGGGTCTATACTTGTGTTATTTTGTATCCTAATGGCTTATATACATAGGCAATATACATCCAGAATTCAATATTCATACATGTACATTTTGAATTTATATGTCCAGGTGAGTTTGGCTTTTAATAGTCTATTTAAAGCATCCAAAGAAGTTTTCAAAAGATAGGAAATGCATTATTTTGAGTCCAGCTATAAATTACAAGAGAACAGTCATCCTTAGAATAATAGTACTTGTTAAAGTTAAATGCTATAAACCATTAAAAAAAACACATTATCTGAGATATCTGGTACTTGATATTTTTTTAATTCTCACCTGACAATATGTTTTTTATTAATTTCAAAGAGAGAGGAAGGGAGAAAGAGAAAGAGAAACATCAGTGTGAGAGAGAAACATCAATTGGTTGCCTACCGTATATGCCCTGTCCAGGGATCAAACCCGCAACCTAGGTATGTGCCCTGACCAGGAATCAAACCCACAACCTCTAGTCTAGAGGACGACATTCCAACAAACTGAGCCACCTAGCCAGGACTGGATATTTTATTTTAATCATTCAACCTTTCAAACATTTATTGATCATTTACTTTGAGTCAGGTCAAGTGTTGAGTTCTAGGAATTCAGTGTCAAAGCCCTGATTTCCAGTATCCTTCATCTAACGAAAAAAATCAATATGGACATAGATACATGCAATACAGTTTGCAAAATGTTTTAATACAAACATGAAGAAGTGGTTTTGGAAATAAAGGAAGAAGAAACTAAGTCTTTCTAAAAGGGGTTGAACAAAGGCTCCCCAGAGGGTGTGACATCTGGAGAGAATCTTGGTGGTGGAGTTGTGATTCTACCTGAAGGAGAGAGGGACCCACAGAGAGCAATGCAAGTAGAAAAATAAAATTGTATTTATGAGAGAAACAGTTTCCCACTCAGTAGCTGTTTTCTATCTTCTTACTTAACAAGAAGCCCCCAGTTTTGTTCAACCTTCTGCAGAAAGTTCTTTCAAGAAAGCAAGGTCTCTCTCTAAGCAGTGTGGGAAAATTAGACTGGTTTAAGCCAATCTTCCTCTCACCAAGAGATCGACAAGGGCATGAGATGCAGTTCTGGCCGATGGGACAGGAGGTGATGCCCGAAGACTTGCAGGAAAGTCCTCCCTCTTTACAAACCTACATAAGACAGAAAAACTCCTTTTTACTGCCTGCAGACCCGGTTGTTTGAAAATGTGATTTGTGGAGCTGGTTCAGCCAGCGTGTGCCCATGAAGGCAACAAATGTGATGTGCTAGAAATGGCAGAGAGGAGAAGAGAATGAACCTAGATTTTTGATGGCTTCATTATGCCACTGAATCAACTGATAGGATCACTCTCTCTGTGGGCTTTTTAAAAAATGTAAAATAATAAATATTCTTTTTCTAAGCCACTTAAGTCTTGTTTTCTGAAAACATCCTAATTGATGAAGTATAAAAATGCAAATGCATGATGGATTTGGGAAAGAGGCAAAATACTATGTGTAACTAAGGGCACATTTGGAGTGGAGATGATTAGGAGAGTGACTAGTGAGTTAAAAGAAGCATAAGTCTGAAAATACAGGTTAAAGTTAAACTCTGAAAGGACACCTCTGCTATGTTAAGAAATTCTGTCTCCTTGTCTACGAAATCATGGACCCTAAACTGAAGCAGAGAAAGAAGTCTCTGAAGCACAGGTCTGAGACTGATTTGAGAATTAACAGAATCTGGGAAAGGGAATCTAAAAAAAAAGGAAATCGTTTTAAGAAAACTATAGAGGGAAATTTTGAATCTCATAGAAGTGGACATAAATAATTTTTAAAGGGTCTTGAATGAAGAGGAAATGCACCCAAGGGAACATCATTTATTTTCTCTTACAATGACAACAGAAATATTATTCAGGGGGCTTTGGAAAGAGTCAAAATCAACAAGTGCAAGAAATTATGTGTTAAACCAAAAAAGTACTGAGTATGTTAACATACTGGTCATTATATTTAATTACTCTTTTAAAGTGTTGTTTAATTATAGCTCTCTCAAGACAGATGTAACTGCATTCTGAGAAAGCTCAGGCATCTAAATGAGTAGGGGTCATACTTCTGTGAGTGCTAACACCTGCTATATTGTGGCTCTCAAAGAGAGAGGGCAATGCTCCCTTTAATTACCTAATTGTGTTTATCAGAGAAAATTAACAGACATTGCTCCCATAACCCTGTGTAGCCAATCAGTGTCTAAGAAGTTGACTAACATTTCCTTTAACTCATATTCACTTTTAAAACACTTCTCATTTTAAGCCTTTGCCAATTAGTCTACATAGTGCTTCACATTTTAAAGTTTTTTTTTTTCAAATATACTCATTCCATCAACATTCATTTATTCAGCAAATATGTATTGAATGTCACCTATATGTTAGAGATTATGCTAGACTCTGGAGATATAATGGTGTCCAAGACATGAGCCCTGCTTCATGTACGGTCACACTTCCACTGCTGAGGTCCTACCTAGGACTCTCCTGAAAGAGGTCTGAACTTCACTCATGCCAAGGTCCATGATCTAATGTTCATCAGCAATGAGTTTAACTCATTCTGCTACTATTCCCCTAATATAAGGAGCACCTACAACTAGCACCTTGATCAACTGGAAGAACTTGAGATTTTTGCAGATGTAACTCTATTTTCGTTTAGTTTCGTAACAGAAAAAAAAAAAATTACTCAGGTTGGTCTCTTTCAACCTCAGTGACTGTTATTTATTCAGTAACTATTTCTCTGGCACCAGCATGCTCCTTAATCTTCCCCTGTCACTGCCCAAATCCAGAGATTGGTAAACTACTCCTTTTATTATTATTACAATTCCTTCTAGTTTAAAAAGCTTGACTCAAGTTATAGGATGTTAGTCTTGATAAGACCATAATCTGTTTCCCAGTTTAAAAACATCGTTTAAAATATTTTATGATCATCCTGGCTGGTGTGGCTCAGTTTGTTGGAGCGTCATCTCAGACACCAAAAGGTCTCGGGTTTGATTCCTGGTCAGGGCGCATACCCAGGTTGTGTGTTTGATCCCTGGTTGGGGTGTTTGTGGGAGGCAACCAATTAATGTTTCTCTCTCACATCAATGTTTCTCTCCCTCCCTCCCTTTCCCTTCCTCCTCTCTCTCTAAAATATAATCAAAACAGGTTTAAAAGAATGAATGGATGACAAGTTTCTAAGATACAAGTGTAAACACAATTCTCCAAAGGAAAAACTCTGTCTTGTTTGATTTTCCCAAATTCTACTTACAATGGTACACTCCTTCTTTATATTTGTTTGGTGGTTGTCTTTTTTTATTCCAAGGTTCCCAGAAGGTATTTTTACAGTCTGTCTCTGTTCACTTCTGTGGATGAACACATCTATGATCGAGCTAATTTATAACTAATTCTCTTGTTCTTCTAAGAAAATGGCAGGATGATTTTATGTCCCTACCTCCCTGAAATTATACAAAGTCATGTGGCTAGTTCTGGCCAATAGCTGTGATATGCATCTATTCTGTAGTAACGCATTTTAACGGCTGGTGACGCTCCAGCATTTTTTTCTTTCGCTGTGCTAAGAAACTTGGGAATCATATGTTGGAGACAGTGTTGCTCTAAAATAGATGGTAGAGCCCTCAACAATCTGGGGCCCTGAGTGACTGTGCTGATCTGCATGGGGTAGTACTCTCAATAAGAAACAGAAATTTGTGAATTGTTTACAACATAAGCCTAACCTAATACAACCTTGTTGTCTTGGGATCAGAGGCAGTGTTTGTTAGTGGTGAAACAGGTTGCTCACAACTTTATTCTTCTTGTCTCTGCAACAGTAGGTTTCATCTGCCTCCATGAAAAACCTGAACAGCCCAAGAGGTCAAACTCTAAGGTTGAATTTATACACACAACACACCACTGCTTCTTTTTATCTTCCTCTCAAGAGAGTATAAGTAGGTGCCATTGATAGGATCCAGGAAGGTATATAATTATCTCCAAGGTGCCCTTGAAGTAAATTCTTTGTCCACTTATGTTTTCCAGTCCTGAATTTCTCTAATTTTTTTTCTAAATCTTTTGGTTATTTTTGTTGTTTAGAAGTAATCCATTACTCTTTGAAATTGCCTCTCTGGAATAATGCCCTCGACTCAAAGAAGATGCTATGTGGGAAGCATAACACAGACACAGATTAGCCAGCCATAATTGTGGACTTTGTGGTTATTGATAGTATTTGTACTCCCAAAGAAAGTAAATTGGATTTACTTTCGCTGAACCATTCCATTTATAGCTGTCATTCAACATACTGAAAATGTTTTCCCTTTGTGTTCAAAGGCCATGCAGAATGCCAAACTGTCTCTTCAAAAAGTCATGGAACAGCCACTCCAGATGGAACAGAAATCATATGTCATTTGATTCTAAGCATCATTATGAATACCAATGCATTTAAAATATTTCAGCTTTAAAATGAAGGTCTCATTCTTCCTCAGAAAGAAATAAAATTGCTTTTCCACTTCTAAGATCATACTAGCCAAACAAACTATTACTTCCATTCATAATTAACCTTTTGGCTATGAAAAAAATGTATTTCTGATTTTGTCTATTGCTTTTATAACATTTTTTTCTGCACTTGGTTTGAGTTCTAATTCTATCCCTCACAAATGATACAGACTTGAGCAAATCATGTACCTCCTAAGAACTCTGAATATCAAAACTCAGACTTTAGAGTCCTCAACACCACTCTAATCCTATGGGGAAAGTAACTTCTTACAGTAAATAATAAGAATTGGATGCAGGCCACCTAGTGACCGCAATACTTCTACTCTGCCCCAGACACAATTAACCACCTACCCTTCAACCACAGGTCTAGAGTAGCCTGACAGAATATAAACTAGAGCATCCAAATAACAGCCTCAGGTGTGGCTGACCACTCTAACTTCTCTTCACGATTCCTGATTCTTTAACTGCAGTAGACTCTGCTCTCTATTGCCTTAGAAATATGGCCTCTGTGTGACAATGTATGTCTTAGTTTATTTATACAAAATTCAACTCTTACTTGGTCTATCCTGTAGAAATAGCACTGGCAAAGGTGGGAGTGGTAGTAGTTGTAGCAATAGCAAGCGTAGTAAACTCATTTTATCCTACAATAGACCTATGGTGTATAGAAAGTCCTCAATGTAGCAGATAGATTCTGCAACTTTAAGCAAAGTGACATTTAACAAAGCCAATTTATCACAGGCTCACTTATATAAACAAGAGTTAACTTCCTATAGTATCTCATCAACATTATAACTAAATGACATTGAGCAAACGACATTTTATTCAAGGACCTGCTGTACTGTGAAGTACAGATGAGGAAACTGAGGCACAGAGAGGGTAAATTTCTTATCCGAAGTTCCACAGCTAGAAAGTGGCAGAGCTGGGATTTGAATCCAGGTAGTGTGGCTCTAGAGCCTATCCCTTAACCACTAGGCTTCACTGCTTCCTTCCTTCTATTAAGTCTAAGTTCCTGTCTCTCTGCTCACCTTCTGACAATTACTTCATAAAGCTTCCCTTAAGGAAAATTTATATTCCTAGAATAAGTATGTGAAACTAATCATTTATTTCTCCTTATCTTCATTTTATGACATTATAGAAGTAAAATCCAATTAGAGGGCAAAGAAATCTATAAAATTTTGGTTTGAAGTGATTAATATTTTTAACAATACACTGTTTCCTTAAATAAATTACTATGTGACAAATTTTACATGCACTCATACATCTAATGTTATTTTCATGCAAATATAGTCTATGTTTAAAGTATTGTTCATGATCATCTATTTATTAAGATGTATACAAATACATTCACCTTCAAACTACCTACATCTATTACTATGACGAATGTTAAATATATTTTGTTTCCGTTACATATATATAAAACCTCTCCTTCTTTGCCTTTACTCCTAAAGTGCATTATTTGCCATGATTACAATATATTACTCTTTTCTAGATTATATTCAGATTTCCCAGCAAACAAAGACAATTTTAGTAGAAATTTTTCTCAGGCAATATTGAAGAAATGTAGAATAAATTACATGAAATTCCTGTGTGGTCATATAAAAGGATTATTCACATCACTTACAGACCAAGAATCAGTCTGTAATTCTTTGACTAAGGAGTTAATGGTTTGGGGGATCATAAGATAGAGTTTGAGGTGCTGACTTTGTCAATGACATCACTTATTAGCAAGGAAATGCCATTTAAAGCAATTGTTTTTAAACCTTATTTGGGGGATTTTTTTTTTTTTTAGGATATTTATTAATTTATTTTTGTTACAGATGTTTCTCCTTTTTTCCCCATTGACACCCTCCTCCCCATCCCTCGACCCCTTCCCCAGCTTTGTTGTCCATGTCCATCAGTTATGCGTATATGCGTATAAGTTCTGTGGTTTATCTCTTCCCCCCCCACCCCCTCTTCTGGGGGTTGTCAGTCTGTTCCCTACTTTCACATCTCTGGGTCTACCCTGTTCCCCAGACTGTTATGTTCATTATATTCCACAAATAAGTGAGATCATGTGATATTTGTCTTTCTCTGCTTGGCTTGTTTCGCTTAGGATAATACTCTCCAGGTCCCTCCATGTCGTCTCAAAGGATAAGAGATCTTTCTTTCTTACAGCTGCATAGTACTCCATTGTGTATATGTACCACAGCTTTTTTATCCACTCATCCACTGATGGGCACTTGGGCTGTTTCCAGATCTTAGCTATTGTAAATAGTGCTGCGATGAACATGGGAGTACATGTATTCTTTCTGATTGGTGTTTCAGGCTTCTTAGGGTATATTCCTAGAAGTGGGATCACTGGGTCAAATGGCAATTCAATTTTTAATTTTTTGAGGTAACACCATAGTGTTTTCCACAGTGGCTGCACCAGTCTGCATTCCCACCACCAGTGTACTAGAGTCCCCTTTTCTCCACACCCTCGCCAACACTTGTTGTTTGACGATTTGTTGATGGCGGCCAATCTGACAGGTGTGAGATGATACCTCATTGTTGTTTTAATTTGTGGGGGATATTTTTGACAATCTTTACCACTCCAATGTTCCTGGAGCCCTAGCCACAGGGTACCACTTTTCTAATAGTAATAATATGTGAAAATATTTTTTTTTTAGAACAGATACATAATTTTATTTTATTTTTTTTGAAACTACAATTTTATTTTTATTTTTTTTATTAATTTATTTTTGTTACAGATGTTTCTCCTTTTTTCCCCATTGACACCCTCCTCCCCATCCCCCCACCCTGTCCCCAGCTTTGATGTCCATGTCCATCACTTATGCATACATGCGCATAAGTTCTGTGGTTTATCTCTTCCCTAACCCCCACCCCCTCTTCTGAGGGGTGTCAGTTTATACCCTACTTCCACATCTCTGGGTCTACCCTGTTCCTCAGACTGTTATGTTCATTATATTCCACAAATAAGTGAGATCATATGATATTTGTCTTTCTCTGCTTGGCTTGTTTCGCTTAGGATAATACTCTCGAGGTCCCTCCATGTCGTCTCAAAGGATAAGAGATCTTTCTTTCAAAATTAAAAACTGAATTACCATTTGACCCAGTGATCCCACTTCTAGGAATATACCCTAAGAAGCCTGAAACACCAATCAGAAAAAATACATGTACCCCCATGTTCATAGCAGCACTATTTACAATAGCTAAGATCTGGAAACAGCCCAAGTGTCCATCAGTGGATGAATGGATAAAAAAGCTGTGGTACATATACACAATGGAGTACTATGCAGCTGTAAGAATGAAAATATTTTTAATGTTTGGAATGCTTGCAAATGAAGTCAACCAATATGCAGTCAAGATCCTATCTGTTTAAACAACTATTTTAACAACAACAACAAAAAGGAATAAGCTCAGGGTGCTAGTTTAAAAAACACATTTTTATTAATCCAACTGCTTTCTAAATTAATCAGGATATATTACAACTTTTTCATAAATATTAGTACATGTTAGTCTTTATGCTGCAACAAATAAACCCCAAACTTTTCTGGCTTATCACAGTAGAAGTATGTTCCTGATCTGCAGAAAGCCTTCCACGTGGTAATTCCAGCACCCGACTCCTACCATCTGATGTTACTACTCTCTGCTAGGGTCTCCTCTGTGGTCAGCCAGTGGTGGGGAAAAGCAAGCTCTTTGGGACATATGCCACTTCCATTCATATTCCATTGATAGAACTAGTCACAAGGCCCACTCGATGGAAGATAAATGAAGGAATATTCCAGGTTCAGCAACTGCTTTCCAGTACTTTCTATACTCCTTAGTGTGGGGCAGTTTGAATCTTTGTGGGACAGCTATTTTTATATACCACAGTTGCATTTATACCCAAGTTCACAGACTCAAATGCTTACAGGAACGTTGATGAATGGGGTGATTTGAGTACAAAGCTAGAGAAAGTAGAGGAAACTCTAGGGAACCTGAAAGAATATTCTCTGAGTAAAGAGGGAAGATGGTCCCTATGCAGAAAAGCATGCACATTACTGGCAGAGGTTTATAAGAGAGAACAATATCTGTATTTAAAATGTGAAATCTCATGAGTTTTAAGAGTAAGCAAATAACTGGGGTGGTGAATACGTAATACAATGTACACATGGTGTGTTGTGGAATTGTGCACCTGAAACCTGTATAATTTTGTTAACCGGTGTCACCTCAATAAAAATAAATAAATAAATAAAGAGAGATTTTTTTCATTGGTGATATTGCTGCTTAAGATACGTGTTTGGTTTACTGAGGAGTAGCAGTTCCAAGTCCTTAAGTGAATAAGACATAAAACAGTCTGTGTGCCACTGGCCCAGCTCCCCACCTTTACACCTTCTTGGCCTGTCTCCACTTCAGAGGTCCTGGGTGCTTGAGCTGATCACAGTCATGAGCAAGAACATCCTAGCAACTGCTTTAGAGAAGACTCTCATCCAGGTAGTCTGCCATTGTAACTGAGGACCTAGAGAAGGAATTCTCTCAGCCAAATAAGGCTGTTTGTAACCTATGTGCTATTAAAGGCACACATTTCGGGACTAAATTTGGTCTAAGGCAATGTACCTCCTGATATGAGTTTACGGGGTGGAGACTATGGACTCCACCTGCTTCTAACTAGTGAGAGCTATTCAATCATCACTCTTTCAACATTAATTGAGCACTCTCCTAGCTACTGGGATTCAGCAGTAAACAGGTAACACCCCTGCCCTCATGGGACTTACCTTTCAGTGGAAAAGAGTGAAATAAAATGCATAGTGTGTTAGATGGTGATAAATGCTCTAAGGGGAGGACACTGGGGGGGACAAAAATGTTGTTCAACTTTCTTTAAGATGGTGAGGGAAGGTCTTTCTGAGAAAGTGACTTTTGAACAATGATCAGATGAAGTACAATATTCACTAAATAGAAACCAGGCATTCACATAACTGCTAGTTGAATTGGGCAGCTGGCCACCCCAAGATTCTCTTCTCCCCAGCAGAGCACTGTCAGCCCAATGCACCCAGGCCCACACAGACAACTCCCACCCACCCTGCCCCCAGGGCATCCCGAGTGGCCCTCAAAAGCCAGTCTCCCCAAGTTCAAGAACCTATTGCTCAGAAACAGCACCTTCCATTGGCAAGAGCTGGATACCCAGCACAATGGAAAGATCTGCCCAGTTATTTAGAATCACCAGAATAAAACTCTTTGCAGTGTGGACTTCAAAGTTTAAAAACACAAAGATGTGAATCTAGGTTATATTGTAAAGGCACCAAAGTAATATTTGTTATTTTAACAATAAAAAAAGTTATTTCATTGGCAGGTGAAAAACATTGAAAGACTACATAGAATTATACAGCAAAAAAAAAAAACAAGAAAGAGAACAGACTTTTTTTTTTAAATTCTCACCTGAGGATATTTTTCCATTTATCTTCAGATAGAGTGGAAGGGGGAGAGAGGGAGAGAAAGAGAAAAAAAAAAGAACATCGATGTGAAAGAGAAACATTGATTGGTTGCCTCCCGCAGGACCCCGACCAGGGCCGGACAAACCACAGCTGAGGTACATGCCCTTGACTGGAATCAAACCCTCAACTCTTCGGTCCTCGGCTGACGCTCTAACTGCTGAGCCAAACCGTCCAGGGTGAACAAACTATTACTTAAACAAACCACTTCAAAGAAAAAATGCAATTCAAGCTTTCCAATTTCTTTGACAAGGCCTACATTATCATTTGCATGAGGCTAAATCAAAGACATATGCCATTCTGACAATCCTTGACAGTGAAGGAACTCAAGCTTTGATGTTCAACTTCAGCGTTTCCGCCTGAAAATCCCATTGTGAAAAAGCAGCATTGGCTTTCCAGCTTTAATTCAATTCCAGCCTAAAGAGGCTACCTCTGCACTCAATCCCCACACCCAGCCAGCGTTATTAATACACAAGGTTTAATTGCTATGCGTACTGCTAAGGTCAAATGCAAGACAGCTGATTTTCTCCTGGAGAGGACTCAGCCGCTTATGGGGACCAGAGAGCAGAAAGATGGACTGGTAGAGCGCAAACCCAGGACGTGGTTCGACCTTCTCTTCCTGCTGTGTGCTTGACGAAGAAAATCATGACGCCCAGGTAGAAATCGGAGCTCCACGACCCGCAGTACCACAAACCTTCCCCAAGTAGAAAACTACCATCGTGTGTATTTGGTCAAACTAATCTGATCTGAAATTTAGCTGACGAACTTATTAATCAGAGACTGTATAGTCTGTATAAACCCCGAGTCTTGATATTTAACAAATGTTAATGGTTAGTACAATTTTCATAGAAGTAATAGCTACCATTGTATAATGAGGGGAGGGGAAAAGTCAACCTCAATAAAATGCCAATTGAATAAACTCCTGGCATTTACTCTGTAAAATATCTCTATCTGTGAATTATCAGTCAATGAAAAGCAAAAACGGCACTTTTTTCTACAATAGGAGAGGGTCCGCTCAAGGCAAGAGAGTCGATTCTAATCAAAAAGAAAAGGAAAGAATAAGCAATTGGATGGAGGAACTGTAGTGGACGCCGAAGCTCAGGCCCAAGAGTCCCCAGGAACATGCTCCTGGGACCTTTGCTGCCCATCCGTGTAAAACAGTGTCACAGTGAGTTTCGTGATTCTTGCACCAGGCATGGAGAACAGAGACTCCACAGATCCAGTAGACCCTGCTTTAGATACATGAATGCAAGTAACTCATTTCAGAAGTGTTTTTTAAATTACTACTTTTTGAAAGTTAGTTTCGTTTATCTATAAAATTCAGGTACATGGCTACTTTGTTTCCTATCCGTAATGAATAAACTAACATGAAGCATGGCAGCATAACTTCTTAGACTGGAAATGTAAACTCTTCAGCCTTACTATGTGAGCATCTGACATTCTCTAACAGCGGTTCTCAACCTGTGGGTCGCGACCCCTTTGGGGGTCAAACGACCCTTTCACAGGGGTCACCTAAGACATAACAGTAGCAAAATTACAGTTATGAAGTAGCAACAAAAATAATTTCATGGTTAGGGGTCACCACAACATGAGGAACTGTATTAAAGGGTCACGGCATTAGGAAGGTGAAGAAACACTGAAAACCAGACCAAATTCATGAGGGGCACAATCTCCTCAACTGTTAATAGCCATGACTTTCTTATACTTCCATTTTCAGCCTTTTGAATCAAAGATTTCCTTTTGCTCATGAAATCTACATATACTAATGAATACATAGTAATCACTAACATTTATTGAATGCCAAGACTCAGAGTTTATACCTACTCAGTAAGTTTGCCATGTCATCTAAAAGTTACCAGAAATCCTTTGGCCACTATATTAATTAAATAGATAAGTATATAAATATGTTTTTACTAATTAAATTTTTAAAAATAGGTCTGTATTTTTAGGTAAGGTTAGCCTACAGATAAATGGCCTAACTAAGAGAAAATCCAAAACTTTATTTTTGACTCTGGAGGTAGAAAAAATACATAGAGCAAAAAAAGTTGCGTATCATTTCACTTATTCAAACTTTATTTAGACCTAGTATGTGCAAACACATAGCTTCATGCTAAAGATGGTTCTCTACTATGGAATGTACAGTGAGGAAGACAAAAAAGTAAACAATTGCAATGCACAGTATAAGAGCTACAATAGACAGCTACTCATATAGTGGGGAAGGAGAAGAGCAAGCATACCTGGAGAGTGAACCAGAGGCCTCAAATGTCCTGAACTTGAGATGGCAACTGCATATTCTTCAATGTTACTTTCTCTTTCCTAAGTCATCCTATCCCTCTTAAGCCTTTCTAGTCACTGAATACATGGCCAACCCTGAAACTCTGGAACTTCTACCCATGAGCCTCAATGTCTCTGCCTGATCACCACCCAATAAGGGCTGCTCCACCCAGGTTCAGCCTCTCAATAGCCAATTGCATGATTAAGGAGCTTCAATCCTAGCAGGCTTGATGAGAGAGATATCAATACATGCTGTGTTTCTTCCTAGAAGGGAACAAAACGTATCTAAAGCCAGCGTATATTTTAGCAATTACTAGCACATATCAACCTGTGCAATAAATGTTAATGATAATTTTCCACATTTGCTGCAAGAAACTCTTTCAAATTAAACTATTTATTAGAAAAACGGAAAGAAAAACTTTTCCCAATAAAACAGTAACAATTTCCTCAGAGCTTTCCTTTCTTTCATCTTTGGCTCTTCAAACATTTGACTGCAGGCAGGAACTCACTCTCACTGATCCCTGTGAGAAGCAGAGGAACAACATGCTGGGAAGTCATCCCCCCAAATTAACAAAACAATCCTGCGGCATTCCTCGACTTTCAGTCCCCCTTGGATCACCTCCCCTCCCAGTCAGGAAGATCATTTCAAGTTGAGCAGGGTCAGAGGAAGCCATGAAGCCCAGCTGGCACAGATAATCCTAACCAAAAGTACCAGAGAAGTTTAGCCAGTTAAGAGAATGTAATTCCAATCATCTCCACAACAATGCAGATGGCAGCAGCTCAGTCATCTCCTGAAGGAGGTAGAACACACAGGGCTTCCCGTGTGAGGTCCTGTAATGACTTCTTGGTCAAGTCCCACATTACAGATATAAGTATGGGTCCCCAGGAACACTCTATAAATTATATGTTTGTCTAACTGCTATGATGACACCAATACGAAATAATGTTGAATTATTTTTCAAACGATAAGTAAAAAATAAAATAACAGAAACAATCAAATATCTACCATGATTTAATAAATTACCTGTATGATGTGATTAAAGAAAAAAGAAATATCGCAACCCAAATAATATTTCTTCCTTTTGCAAATAAACTCCATTTTCCTTAAGAGGAAAAAAAGTGAGCAAATAAGTGGAGAAGATAACACTGTGTAAGAGAAATAGTCTTATTTCTGTGAACCAGATTTGGCTCAAAGAAAATGTGTTTGCAATCTCTAGTGTACATGGTACCTCCCTCTAATAAATTCATCCTTCAGTAAAGAGACAGAATGATTTTTGTTTTCAGAGGGTCAGTGTTCTCCAAACTATTTTTATTGTTCTGGTAAAAAATGTGAAACAGCACCCCTCATGTAGAAGTGAATGTTATATATACAGATTATACATCACATATATTTCTAATATCTCAAGGCACAAGATGCATCTAGGGTGAGGTTCATCACTAATAATGTGGACATAAATCCACACTTCAAATAATCTTCCTCATAATTTCACTTTTTAAACAGCTTCCTGACAGATGTGATTAGGTAATCACTGTTCTACCTCTCAATGTGGCTGATGAAGAGGACATCGGAAGAGGCATCATTTCCTCCCTTTTATCTTTACTGTTGTTTATCTTTCATGCAAATTTACTCATAGAAATGTTTTTAAACATATTTTAATTCTAGCAACATAATAACTGTTCATAAAAGTCTTATGTCTTCCCAATTTTTAGACTAAAATTATACTAATAGAAGTTCTTAAATGTTCTCTGTCCCAATTGCTTTGTATATTCCTTATTAAACACATCCTATTTTGCCCAAGATTCTACCCTCTCCCTGACCAGGTAACATCTGGAATATAATAGTTCACATTTGTACACAGTTCTATGTATGTCCACCTGACACCTATTAAGTATTATCTCACCTTGAAAGACCAAACTTTAGTTTTATTTATGGTTCTTCAATAAGCTTTTACTTACTTAAAACATAGAGATACAGATATACCATTAGTGTTTGAAGAAAATTTTATTAGTTAATCACTTTACCAAGACCATTTTCTTGGTAAGTATAAGAGCAAAACACTAGTTTCTATAAAATGAGATTTAGAGCCTTTGAGTTGGGCTGAATCAAAATGAAAGAAAGGAAATAAAAAGTAGAGCGAAGTTCTCTAGCAATTTTGGTTTAAATGTGTAAAAAGATGCAGAGAATAATTCTTCCCTTATTCCAGGAGAGTTATGACTGTGACTCCTCATACATAAAAACGAGCGTATGCCCCGAAGTATGTTGTTACACTAAATAAACTACTTATATTTGAAGTTCACAATTGGTTGCTAGTCAATCCAATTAGGCAAAAATAGAGCTTTCTTTCTGTATTACACAGAAAAGAGATATTTCATATTATTGTCCTTATGAGAAGGTGAAGAAAAAAATGCCATAATTCCAATTATGGAATTGCCAAAAGATTCTTTATTCTGACCCTTCTGCAATCTACTTTTTATCTTGTTGATTTTCTTTGATATTGAAAATCACTTGAGGTTTCTGAGATGACTATTGATAATAACCAAAAATTTTATCTTATTATATTAAGTCATATTCTGGAACTTAATTTCACAAATGCCCCAGGAAGAGAAGTTTATCAAATAAATAAATTATAAGCCAACTCATAACAGAGGATGTATGGGAGGATATTACCAGGACTCTTATTTTTATTTCATATATTTCTGTATTATTTTTTAAATTGTTTTTCTTTATTGATTTTAGAGAGAGAGGAAGGGAGAGGGAGAGAGAGACAGAAACATCGGTGAGAGAGAACATCAACTGGCTGCTTCCTGCATGCCCCTCACCGGGGATTGGGCCCACAACCTGGGCATGTGCCCTGACCAGGAATTGAACCAGTGACCTCTTGGTGAATGGGTCAACGCTCAACCACTGAGCCACACCGGCCAGGCTATTTCTGTATTATTTAAACAAGATTGCATTTGGGAAGAAGAAAATATGTATATGTATGTGTGTATAAAGAGCAAATAAGAACTAATATCTATTTATTTGTCTATCAAATCTATCCATCTGTCTAGTGCTTCCTTTATGACAGGTGCTTCTCTGAGCCCTTTATATTTGTTTTTTCAATCCTGTGTGATCTTGAGCAAGTTACTTAATGATTCTGTGTCTAAAGTAATAGAAATATCCATTGTATCTGTCCCATGAAGTAGTTGCCAAGATTAAGTGAAAATATATACAAATATTTTTTTTTTATTTAGAACAGTGTCTTGAGCTCTGTAAGTGTTGAATAGTTGTTAGCTATTATCCAGTAGAACGCAAGTTCCATGAGGCTAAGAATTTTTGCCTCTTTTTTTCACTTCTGTATTCCTATTACCCAGTATTAAATAATTTCAAATATGTGCTCAATAAATACTTAGTGAATGAATGATCTTATAAGTTAGATGAATTGTCATCCCGACTTTACAGGTGAGATAACTGACACAGAGATATTAACTAACATGGCAGAGATCCCATGACTACTAAATAATAAAAGTGATTTTAACTCAGCCAATTTGAATCCAAGGGTTTTGCATACTTATCCTTTCTTCCCTACTATCATTCTTCTTAGAACTAACAAGGTAAAAGGGAGATAGGAGAAGAATTAGTTGTGGGAAACTGAGATCTGATTAAGGTTCTTTAGTCCTTGAAGATCTAGTAGAGATATCATGAAATCAGAGTTTCCTGAGACAGTTTTCTGAAACTGAATGTAGAAAAAGATATTCTTGGGTGGGCATATTCTGCCTATGAAACTAGAGAAATGTATACCACAATTTTAGAATGATTTCACAAAAAAAAAAATAGTTAAATTTTAAAACCAGTAGTAAAAAAGTTAATTCCAACCATCATCTCATGTCCAGAAGGTGGAGGTTTTACCCACTTTTAAGGTTTTATTCTGTCCGAAAGCATCTTAATTTTCCCCCCAGATTCTATAAGGTTCTCAACAACTCTTTCCTCTGCCAGTCATGATGCTGGTCCCAAATGAAGTCATGTGCTAAAATCACTTTGTAAACCATAAAAATCAGAGGTCAAAAGTAATATATAAAAAAGGTAATAAAAAAGCTGTTTCCCCAGGTGTGTCCTCAAAGCACCCTGGGTCCCACCTTGGAATTCATTCATCCCAAACCAGAATCATCACCCTGATGCCAATGTTTACAGTACTGTATACACATTAAAGACATGTACAAGTCTATGGACTTGATTTAAAAGGTCTAGATTTTTATTTATAAAAAAGAGTTATTTATAAAAAAAATAAAAGTATTAACAAGACAGCAATATTGCTATTTAAATGGATGGGAAAGGACCTAAGAGAAAGAGACTACAGTAGGAAGATGAAATATGAAATTGAGTTTTAGAAATATCTTTGGAGAGGCAAAGACTTAAAACATTAATGCTATTGATGTGCTCGGAAAGTTCCCTATGAGCGCAGTTGGCTCTGGACTCAGTAAGGATAATACTCATAGTCTCTGAATTCACATCTTGCTGTAATTTATCATCTAATGAGTAATTTTATATGAAGTAATTGACATATGACTTTTGCTCAAAAAAATCATCCCTTGATTTTTAAGGTTTTATTTTATTTTATTTTTTTATTTTGCTGTTATTGCCTTTTGCTTTGAACAGTGAGAAAGTTCCCGTGTCATAATGATAGACTGACTTTGACCAGCCTACAAACAAAGAGAATGTACTGGAAGGCCATATAGTCAACTGAATCAAAGGAGGCTCAGAAATTAGTCTTGGGTAACAGTCAGGAATCAAGGGATCCCTGGAAGCTAGGGCAGCAAAGGTAAACCAGTGGGAGCAGTCTGATCTGAACCCCACTGTGAACAATGAGCCCCAAACTATTGTTAGCATCACTCTCCCAAGATTCTAAGTCCTACAAGGAAGCATTCACTTTTCTAAGACCACATACCTAATATGCCCTCTTCCTCCATCCATACAAGGACATGGAATGGAAGGAGTTGTATCTCCCTCTAAGATTGCATACAAATAAAAGTGTACCCCCAAAGGAAGACCAGGATGCTATTAGAAATATGAGATTGAATACTTATGTTGCAGTCAAAAAATTACAAATACCCAGTACTTACACAGAAGTAAATGCAGACGTTGGCTGAGCCTTAGGCAGAACTGACCCAAAGATACTATGTACTATAGCGGGAATTGGATGAGGCCATATCCTAGATGTGAGACCGTGTGTGTAGCTTAATGTCTATGGGCCTGTCTCTTCATATACGATACTCTCAATATAAGGACTGTTCTGAGAATTAGTAATAACCCACTTAACACACTACTGTCCTGACTAAAATGACAGCACTCCGCAGAGATGACAGGAACCTCTCTGCCATCATCTATCCTCAGGGCTACATTTATGTCCCCTGACATTAGTCCCTGTAGACTAATATCCTAATGACACAGTTCTCTAGCTACAAAAACCTGGCATGCTGCCTCAAATTATGGAAAATACCACAAACTGGCCTTTTATTCAACCAATTTTCTCCTCTCAACCAATTCTGAGACATTCATCATTATTCATGTCTGTCATATTTAGTATAAAATCCATTACGGTCATCCGAGATTTTCCCTGTGCTATTGAGAGACCATATGAATTCACTGTTGGAATAATGGTTTTGAGAGAAGTGAGAATTTGCTAAGTCATTAATTTTTATCACCTTGACGTTGTAAGTCTTTATTTATTTAGTTTATATCCTGGGCATGGTTGCACTCTTCTGAGGAAAGCAGGCCAGATTTTAAAAAATAAGACCGCCTTTGCTGGTGACATGACTTAGAAACTGATCCCTTCAGGTGGACCATACTGCAGACATCCGTGACTTGAGCATCAACGTAAAAGTATAATGCAACCATGGGTTTCAAAGGAAGCAGATACTGGTGAGCTCAGCTTCTGTTAGGTCAGTTTCATCACGAGCGTGTGAATGCGTCCACGTGCCTTTTCCTTGAGGCCACTGGTCATCTCGCTCCTTTGAACAGATGGGCCTTCCCAAGTGCTGGGTTTCCCAGCCCTGCCTCCTGTTTGCCTCAACCCAGAAGCAGGGGCTGGCGCTTAATGAAAAATCTGTTCTTGCTGTAGTGAGTACATAAACCAGCCAATGAATTCACACTATAAAATTAAAATGTATGTATTGTGGAGCTGTATGGGATTTAACAACAACAAAAAAAATCCATTTATCCCATGGGTTATTATCTCAATTATAGGTAATTAGCAGAGAAATAGATTTGTGTAAACTCATGTTATTATTAACGGAAGGTGATAATTATAGTTTAAAAGAGTGTCAGTATAATCTTTTATAATCCTTATGATCCCTTAAATAGATGTCAATTATCTCCAGTCTGCATAAACATAAGGTACGTTAATGCAAGGGACTGTATTTTTTTTTTATATATATAACATTAAAGGTAACATTTGTTTTACAAGCACTTAGCAGATTAAACCGGGCAGCAAATCTTCTTTCATTTGGAGAACTGTTTGTCTGTTAATATGTTAATTTGAGCTACATGTAAATATCACTGGATTTAGAAAGCAAGCAATAGACTACACTGATTAGTTTATAGTGTAGCCACATTATCTTATTTGTTTGTGAAAAGTTTTGTTAAATATAAATGACATTTTGCCTCACGTGGTGTTACACATTACCCAGTTACTTTGCGTTTTAAAAGGATTATATTTAGGCAGATGCTAATGCTAGCTTTACTTTTTGTGTAAAAAGAATAGATTACTAGAGTCCTGGCCAGTGTGGATCAGTTGGTTGAGTATCATCCTGTGCACCAAAAGGTCTCAAGATTGATTCCTGGTCAGGGCACATGCCTGGGTTGTGGGATGCATCCCTTGTAGGGTGTGTGCAGGAGGCAGCCAGTTGATGTTTCTCTCTCGCAATGATTTTTCCCTCTCTCTCCCTCTCCCTTCCTTTCTCCCTAAAATCAATAAACACATATACATATGTGTGTATATATATAGAGAGATTATTATACATATAAAGACTAGATAAGTAGAAAAAAAGG
Source organism: Tadarida brasiliensis (assembly GCA_030848825.1). NCBI lineage: Eukaryota > Metazoa > Chordata > Mammalia > Chiroptera > Molossidae > Tadarida > Tadarida brasiliensis. Next base: position 72,476,161 of record CM061260.1, read on the forward strand.
AAAAATACCTAATCAGAGAAAGTTATATACTAATTGCTAAAACCTCACAGTAGTTTCCACTTCCTTTATTTATTTATTTATTTTGTCCTGTCTCGGGTTTATTTGTACAAATAGCACAGGAGGACATCAACCCCATGTACACAGCAGCCCAGGGGTCACACCAGTCCTTCCATCCTCACATCAGCAAACAGAGGCCTCTACTCTGGAGCCTTGTGAGGGCCTGCGTACCTGTGGGAGCCTGAGCCTGGGCCAGAGCCTGAACTGGAGCTGTAGCTGAAGCCTGGGACTTGATTTGAGCCTTGGACTTGGACTTTGGCTGGCAGAGTCTGAGACCCTTGGTGATACTGGCACAGCACATTTCCCAACCTTGGGTTGAGCGATGTAGACAAGTCAACTGAGCTTGCAGCTGCCACCCTTTGGGATCTCGGGCTTGACCTCCTTGGGCTTTATGAGGGCCTTGATGTTGTTGGCCTGCATCTTCTCCAGGCCTTTCTTGGTAAAGGGCATGTTCTTCAGGAACTTGGGGTCTACCCCCTTAAGAGATTCGTATCTTGATGCCATTTCTGTGCCACTTTCAGGACTGGTTGTGCATGTTCTGGTTCTTGGACTTGGCCCTGTCTGCTCCAAAGCTCACGGTCCCTAAATTGCCTGGGACTGGAAGAGTTCTACTTCCTTTATTTTTTAAAATATATTTTTACTGATTTTTTAGGGAGATAGGAGGGGAGAGAGAGAAATATCGATTGGCTGCCTCCTGCACACTCCCTACTGGGGACTGAGCCTACAACTCGGGCATGAACCGGGAATTGAACCGGGACCTCTCAGTCCATGGGACGATGCTCAATCCACTGAGCTGCACTGGCCAGGCTTTAAAAATGTTTTATGATTTCCCACTAAACATTAAGTTCCAAGAACATAAAGGCAATGTCTCTTATGTGTTATATATGATATTCTTGGAACTTTGCACAGAACCTAGGACAAGAAGGTATTCATTTATTTAGAGTTGCATGAATATCTATTGCATCCTTGGGGTATTTCACAAGCACTTTATGCCTCCACAAGCACTTTACTCTATCACATCTTTTATTTGGGGCCCATGGTTGATATAATCCCAATTATAAAACAAAGTCTCTCCTTCTCTTATGCATAAGGCAATCAAATTGTGAAAACAAAATTATACCTTTGGAACCAATTTTTTTAATTAAGTGGGAATTTTATAGTATAGAGGAAGAAGGGATTATTGCCCAAGGCACTGAAGATCTCAAAGAGTTGACGGGATAGTCCGGCCAATATGGCTCAGTGGTTAAGCATTGACCCATGCACCAAGAGGTCACTGGTTCTATTCCCAGTCAGGGCACATGCCTAGATTATGGGCCAAATCCTCAGTGGGGGGCATGCAGGAGGCAGCCAATCAATGTATCTCTCTCTCCCTCTCCCTTCCTCTCTCTCTAAAATCAATAAAGAAAAGAAAAAAAAAGAGTTGATAGGATTGCTGAGATTCAAAAACAGCCTGGCTTTACCTAGATGGTTCATTTAGTAATGAAGCAAGATAGTAAGAAGCTAGGAAAATTCCTTGGCAAGTGGAATGGGGGAACTGAGACAGATAGCTGAACAAGGCCAAGCAATTTACAGCCAGATAATAAATGGAAAAGTCTTATCTTTCCGAACCAAGAACACTTAGGAGCAAATTGTTTACACATTCCAGACCATGCCAGGACAAACCCACCTTGGTTCTGGTCCCTCTTTAGTGACATTCTTTGAAGGTGAAACTGACCAGAGAATGACCCTGACCCAATGTGCTCATTCTGATGAATCAGCATAGTGAAGGACACATATGGAAAGCTGATGGATATTCTATTGAGATCCTCCCTGGAGTCATCAACCCTGTGTGTATGACTCTGTTTGTGAATGACTCTGTTTATCTGTGAATGTCTGTGTGTGTGTGTGTGTGTGTGTGTGTGTGTGTGTGTGTATCTGTGTGTGTGTGTGTGTGTGTGTGTATATATATATATATATATATATATATATATATCCTTATGTGTGTGTCTCTAATGCTGTGAGTAGAATAAGAGGCACTGAAGAGAGGAGTCCTTCTTATCTGCTGATTGTGACCATCCTCTCCATTCTTTTACCTACTGGAATGTGGCCTGCTGCATTAATTTTTTTTTTCTCCAACCCTTATATTAACTGGAAGCTTCCCGGTTGTTAAAGATAATGAACAGACTGTTCACCAGACAAGATAAACCTTGACCATAATCTCTTGACCACTGCCTACTGTACCAAATCAGGCTCTACTGATGTTCCCTGAGATGCAGTGATGCCTTAGTTCTTCCACACTAATTCCAAGGGGACTGAACTGTGTTTACCCCTGGTGGTCCTAGAAGCAGGAGTAAAATGGAGCAGAGTAACCAGGTTGATATTAAACTCTATCTTTTGAGTTTAGCCAGTGATCAAGACATAGACTCCAAATCATAGTGAATCAGTGTTCAACCACAGAACATCTTTGGATAAACTAGAATAAACACTGAATAATTACTGACATAGATTTTCATACACTATTCCAAACTCTTAAGAAATTTGTGGGATGCTAACCTGATCTCCCTTGTAGTGTCCCATCAATTGTAAAAATAGGGTCCGAAAGCCTAGTGCAGATCAAAGTACAGCCTTCTTAACAGTTAATCAGATTTGGAGAGTACAGCTCACACCCAAGGCTAAAATGGAGATAGCTCTATATTCCTTTCTAAATTGAAGACATAGTGATGCAGAGGTGAGGAGCTTGACATGGGCCTTTCTAGGTGAGAACTGAGAGAGTGGGACCTATTGCAGCAGGACTTTGCCTGCACTCATTTGTGTCTGGTCACAGGCAGGTCCAAGAGGGAGAATGCAAATGAAAAAAGAATGGAAAGGAGTGGACTCACGGTGACTTCAGTGCTGTCTTAGTCTGTTCACACGGTTATAACAGAGTGAGTGGCTTATAAACAACAGAAATTTCTTTCTCACAGTTCTGGAGGCTGGAAGGCTTAGATCATGGCTGGGTTGCAGTGACGACCCTCTTCTAGGTTGCAGATTTCCCACTTAACTTGGCCAAGAGCACAGTTGAGGCTCCACATTCAGGACCTCAGCTAACCTTAACTAGTTCCCAAAGGCTCCACCTCCTAATACCATCACAATTGACGGGTGGGGTTTCAACATATGGATTTTGGGAAGACATAAACATTCAGTCCGTGATGAGTTGGCAAGTCACTAGTAGAGAAACTAGTTTTTTTAAGTTTTTGAAAAAATGTAAGAAATAATCCCATGTTTGCTACAAGAGAAAACAAACAAACACATATATAGTTAGAAAAGCTAAGTCATAAGTCACTAGAGAGAAAGGGCAATGAATGCAAACTGGTTAGGCCTTGTCAATGAATGTCATCAAGTGTTACTTTCAGTGAAAACTTTCCTGAGACACCCAAATTATCTCTTTAATTCTCCCTTTTGGTGATATTAGTTTGAGAGGAGGAAAAAAGACAGGTAACATCAAAGGTTGTGGGAAACAGTAAAGGATCTCAGAGTCAGTGCTTGGAGTTAATTTTTTTTTCTATATTTTTTTTTATTAATTTATTTTTGTTACAGATGTTTCTCCGTTTTCCCCCATTGTCACCCTCCTCCCCCTCCCCCCCTGCCCTGTCCCCAGTTTTAATGTTTTATTTGTTAATGTAGTTACTGTTGGCATGATCCAACTATTGGGAGACAAATTTGTGGCATTAAATGCTTTTATAAATGTGGGTAGTCAGCTCTCCTTCCTAGAATCAGAAGGTCTCTCTAGGCATAAATCCAAGCATCCAGAGTTATACATTTTATTGTGTTCTTGTGTTTAGTGAAGCTGGTCACCTTCAGTATACTTTTATGCCCCTCCCCCACCAATTTTGCTTTATATGGGGTAGGTCACTAAAGGACTATGGCATTGTTCAGGGCATCCAGGAAAGTTGTATGTAGGCAACAATTTCAAAGTTCACCAAAACTGAAAGGCATTACATATCTTTGAGAGAGCATACTTCTAAAGAGCTGGTACTAAGAAAAGCTACTAAGCATCAGAACTAAGCAAATCAATTCAAGTGGACACTAAATTTGCTTTCATGTGTTCTGATAGTGATAGCAAAAGAGAAGTCTGTTAAGGCTTTCTAAAAATAAAATGCATACATATTCATCTCCAGACTTTTTCCTCTATCATTTAATTCAGAGATCTACAAAATAAGAAATTTTAGCTGGCACAATGAAGATAATTTAAAACTGTAATTTAAGAGGGAAAGAATGGGCATGTTAATGTAAAAACAACTTTGGCCCCCTATGTATAAATCAGTCAAGATTTCTCAAATGTAAAGTCGGCCCTAGGTTGTCTTTGTAAACTTTATTAAGGTACAGATTGAGATGAATCTTTTTGCTTTAAAATTTAAGATCCCTGAAGTAATATTTATTTGGGCAAAAGATTAAAACAAGGCATATTCAGTTTTCCATCATTTAATAGCATAATACCTTTTCTACCCTTGGGGGCTCAGAAACACCATAAGATTTAAAAGCCATTCTTTTTTAAAGTTTCTCTCCTGGAACTTGAAAGTTTGATTAGGGGGTAAAGAAATCAATTCTCATTATTTTGAGGAAGAAAACTGTTTAATCTTTGTACTATAAATTGTCCTTCAGAATTAAGAAAAATAGAACCCAATTCTACTAGCTTAGCATGTGAGCACATCTAATAAACCTAAGTGTCGATCAAAGTTGATAACTCAATAATTTATAAGCCAAATGTACACAGCTGAAATCATCTGGAATATACACAGCATGGGAGTTTGGAGGCAATTCAGTAGGTTTAATATAGTACATCTGATGTCACTCCCAAACCTTTGTGAAGTCGATGAAAGAAAGAACAGTTTAATATCTCTTATGTTTATAAATTTTATAGCTTTATGAAACTTTGGAAATTTTTATTTTATTTATTTATTTATTTATTTATTTATTTATTTATTTATTTATTTATTTTTATTGTTGAAAGTATTACAGATGTCCCTCTTTTTTCCCCCGTTGACCCTCTCCTCTCCACTCCCACTCCACTCCTGCTTCCCCCAAACTTTGGAATTTTTTAAATTATCTAGTTCAATCTCCTCATTTTCCAGAAAAGGACACTAAAACCCAAAAAAAGCTAAAAAGCTTAGCCTAGGTCCCACAGCTGGTAAACAACAGAACAAAAATCCACCCTGTCATTTAAAACCCAGCATCTCAACATTACCTGCTACTTCCAGGTTCTTATTTAATACTATTAACTGGTCTAAGTCACTCCTCAAATTATAGGATTACATGGCTTTCTACATTTTAAAGCATCATTTTGTATTATAAAAAAATTCAGTGAAATTAGAGGGAGTTGGGTTGTAACCATACGATTGCATAACTTAGTTGTGAATGTTCTTTCCCCACTGGTACTCCCACCTTCTTGGCCAGATTTTCTCCTCATCCTTGGGAACTTGTGCCAATTACACATGAGTGACTCATCACTGGAAATGACACTGTGCTTTAGATTATTTTTCCTCTGTGTGATTCAAAAGATTAATCCCTATTTTAGAGAAAGCTAAAGTGACACCACAGCCTTAATGCCAATCTACACTTCTTAATCTCAGGACAGAAGAACCCACTTCTACCAAGGCTAATGGGAATTCGTTGTTCTGGAAGGATTTGCCTGTTGTCATTCATTTATTATTGCAACTATACCTATGATAACCAGAAAGCTCATGCTTCTTCTTTTTTAACTTCAGTAAATACAATGCCATCAAAAGCACCACTGAGTTTAAAAATAAAACTAGGAACTGAGGAAAGTAGTATAAATTTTTGAAATAATACTGCTTACTTGTCAATTAAAATGGTCTAATTATTCACTAAAACAAATAATTTGATTGGGATCAACCTCCTTGATTTTTATTGGTGTTTTAAGCAACATATGCAACTCCATCATGGAATAACAATGTCACTGTAACAACAAAAAAGCTCACTTGTGCAATCATTTTTCTTATGCCCTAATTTCATAATTATGATAGCTGGCATTGCCATCTATTTGGCATTTTTCTAAAACTAGTGATTATTTTCGTTCTCATACTTACTTTGTGAAGGTTACTGATAATTGAATTCCTTTGTGTTTATGTTTTTTAATGATCTGGATGCTCTGTTTTAATGTACCCATCTTTTAAGTTTGATTGTCATCCACTTTGATTCAGTCCTTTTTTAAATCATAATGTTCTTTTATCACATAAAAGCACAATGCGATTAGGATAAATTTTGATATATTACATTTCACTTGACTAATGTAGAAATGAGATAGTCACTCCATATTTAAAGGCATTGGCCCATAGTTCCACTTGAAAATTAACAAAAATGAATAAGTACTTTTACCCATTTATTGAATAAACATTTATTGCCCACCTATTATATGACAAGCACTGTGTTCCTCCCTGAAACTATAAAAACAAATTAGAGCCCCAGACAGGTGGTTCTGTTGGTTGGAGCATCACCCCGTACACCAAAAAGGTTGCGGGTTTAATCCCTGGTTGGGGCATGTACAGGAGGCAACGGATCTCTCACATCCATGCCTCCCCCCCTCCCTCTCTTCCTCTCTCTCTAAAACTCAACATATCCTCAGGTGAGGATTTAAAAAAAATTAGATGGTGGTTGACAGGAATTGGGGGAGGGGAGAATGAGGGTTAATATTTAATGTATATGCAGTTTCAGTTTGGGAAGATAAAACAGTTCTAGAGATGGATGGTGGTCGTGATTGTACAACAATGTGCATGTACTTAATGCTATAGAACTAAACACTTAAAATGGTTAAAATGCTAAGTTTTATGTTATCTATATTGCACCATGATAAAAAATAAAAATAAAACAAGTTAGAGAATGTCCTCAAAGAGTTTACAGCCTAGTGGGAGGAATGAGAAGTAAACAGACAATCACTGACTATAATAAAGTGTGAACAGCTCTATGATAAAAGTATCGTTTGATGTTGGGTGAACACAAATGAAGGGCATCTAGACCAAGTAGGGGAGGGCAAGCTGTAAAGAAGGGTGTTACTGCATAGCAAGCACTGGGGAGAGGAATAGAAATGAGAGCTTGGCAAACATGAAGTAGAGAAACTGCAGGTGGCGCTCCATCTGGGAAAGCACCCTGATGTAGGAAGGTGAGTACAAGAGTCCATCCTGCTGTCACAGGCTGGTGGTTATGTACAATGCTCTCCTGGGAATTTCCTCCAGTGGCTCTCTAATTCTCCCCTTGTCTATTTTATTAATTTCCACTCACATTTAAATGTGTTCTAGTATCACCCATCTTTAGAACACATACACAAATGTGTTCCTTGACTCCTACACTCCTGTAGTATCCTCCAACCTAGTTTTGCAGAAAAGTGTATATATCAAGAGACATGTATAAGGTGAAAGGTGAGAGGCCTCCATGTGAGATTCTAGCTAATTTATATTCTTCAACATAGTTTTCCAGAAGGTGGGGATGAGGTTTCGGTGATTATCAAGATTAATACATTTGTCCCTGGCTGTTGTGGCACAGTTGGTTGGAGCATCATCCCATATACTGAAAGGCTGAGTGTTCGATTCCCAGTCAGGGCACATACCTAGGTTGCGGGTTCCATCCCCAGTTGGGGCGCTTACGGGAAGGCAACCAATCTATGTTTCTCACTCACATCAATGTTTCTCTCTCTTTCTCTCCCTTCTCCTCTCTCTAAAAATCAATAAGCAGGTCCTTGAGTGAGGATTAAAAAACAAAAATGGTTAATACATTTGGTTTTCCACTTTTCTAGTCATCATTATATGTCCACATAAATTTCAGGTCTCCCAAAACAAAGAAGATTGAATAGTAAACTATGAACTCCCAAAAGGAAAACATACATGAGGTCTGTCACATGACAAAAGGAAAGAGTCAGACTGAAGGAGGCCTTTGGAAGAGAACATGGTCATTACCAATTAGGTTTATCCCCTCCCAGGCCCTTTTCCAAGAACTAATGCCTGAATTGTCGGTAATAGGAACTACAGCAAAAGAGGAGCACAACCTGAATGAGCTGTCTTAACAGAATCTCTGTAGAGAAAGTGGCATCCTCAGTTTTAGCCCTTATCAGCCTATATGTAGATACTGGCTGTCACCAACAGCAATATAACTTTTGCCATCATGAGATTTTAGGCAGCAAAGGCTGCAGAAGCCTCTTCATACCACGGCTTCAGTGGACACAAAGACTGTTGGTACAAACATCAGTGGCCTGGGCATAATACATTAGTACTTTCAGAGCATGTTTTCAGGCACCAATGGCAGACCAGATGGCAAGAAGGGGCTCATTAGTAGCCTGGCTCCTGCTTTGGATACCAACACCACAGTACATATCACCCAGTGAGCCAATGATGAAGAGGAGGGAAGGTCAGTGTCAAAAGGTTACCAAGCACAGGGCTTATATTGAATTATCAGTGGAGCATAGATTGACCACTTTCTAAGGATTATTAGAATCATTTGAGAGAAACTTTTAGGAAGTTAGTTCTACAAATCAGAAGAATGTATGAAGCAAGGAAACTACAATTTTGTGATTAATCTTATGTTCTACTTGTAACCTTTGATTAATGTAATCAAATATATTATAGAATAAATATATTTGAGGATACTATAAGATTGTCTCAAAGTTAAAAATAAATATAACTTCCATAATTATGTTATGCTTCAAGAAGATCATGAGGAATAATTTATAATAATCACCTACATTTAAAGATTAATTATGGTTAAATATTAACACTGCTTTAAAAAAAATAACATATGCCTTATAAAGAACTGAAATTTTATTTTATTTTATTAAACAATGTCATCCCAATAAATTCAATAAAATTTTTTAAAGAAGAATTGAATTTTTATATTCTGGTCTCCTTATAATATCGACCATATTATTTTTCACAAGGTTCACTGAGCCCCTAAGAACTGTAACTATTTTTCATTCATGCCTAGGCTAGAATCAACTGCACATTTGTACTGCAATATGGAATTGCTTGAAAAGCCACCCATGTTTTTCTTTATATCAATCACTTTATCTGATATGACATTCTTAATATCAGTGCCCTGAAGCATGTTAAATATTCATGTGGACATATTAAGATGCCTTCAAGCTTTAAGATAAGTAGATTATCTGTGTAACCTAAAGGAATTATTCCAATTCTACAAAGAAAAACAAATCACTGAAAAAATCATAAATCTTTCCTTCATAACATTTCCCAGATCTATAGCACAGAAACGTCTTACTATTCTTATGAGAATAACATAATAATAATATAATTCTCTATTCTTATACAGTACTTTCCTAATAATTATCAACTCATTCATCTTTTTGACAGCCACAAGTAATAAATAGAGAAACATTATTTCTATTTTATATTGAGGAAACTGAGGCAAGGAACCCATGAGACATTTGCCCAAGGTCAGAGTTAATCTACAACTAAGTTCAATGAAGAAAAATAAAGGAACATGGAAAAAAGTATTCAGTGTTTCTTATAATTAAAAGTAGTCATGGATTGTTTCACCATAGAAAACCAAAGGGACAAATGAGGTTTGTAGAGCAGATAAAAATGCACTTGAATTGAAGCCCACAACCTGTCACAGGCTAGGTAGACAGAATAGGCTATACTGAAATAACAAAGAAATACTGAAATCTTAGTAGCTCAGCACAACAAACTTCATTTTTCTTTTCTTACCAGTGAAAGCTAGGTTGCTTTCCTCAATGGCTCTAATTCAAGTTATGACTCAGGACTCTGGGCCCCTGCCATAATGTAGCTAAAGCATCTGGAACACATGGTGTCTAAGGTCATCCAGGAGAGAAAAGGGAGCTGGGGAATAGGACCATATAGGGTATTTTAAGTGCAAGTCTTGAAACTACCTTAGATCAATTCTGACTATATCCCATTGTCCAGAAGTTAAGCCATGCTCCCAATCTAAGAAGACTAGAAAATATACTCTTATGTGCCCAGGAAAAGAAAAATAAAACAAGATCTAGTAAGAATCATAACATTGTCTTTGTCACAGGCCAGCAGATCGTTAAGCAAGAGGTTGATGGAACATGTTCTAAAAAGTATTAGGTTAAGTTTCAGGGGAACCTGTGTCTCATCCCACCTTCTGAGGATAGCTCTAATTTTATTTGGGGCAAATGCCATATGCTATACTATAGCCTTTAATTCCTTACCTTATGATTTCTTAAGTCTAGCTTTTTTTTTTTTTTTTTAATTCTCACCTAAGGATGTGTTTATTGATTTTAAAGAGAAAGGAAGGGGGTGGGGAGAGAGAGAGAGAGAGAGAGATGAGAAATATTGATCGCTTGCCTCCCATACATGTGCCCCAACTGGACATTGCAAACCCGCAACCTAGGTATGTGCCATGACCAGGAATCCAACATGCAACCTTTTGGTATATGGGATGATGCTTCAACCAACTGAGTCGCATGGCTAGGGCCCTAAGTCTAATTTTTAATGTTCTATGATGATAAGGAGGAAAGACAATTCAAAATCCTCACATCACTTATAAGAAGGAATAAAGTAAATTAGCATTAAGCAGTGATTAGAAGTACAGAGAAGCATAAGAAGGAGTACATGTTATTTCTCAGAAATGGTCCAGATAAGAATAGTGAAGATTGCATCTCATTAAAAGAAGAAAAATGGTAGAAGGTTGATGAAGGTCCTTGCTGATAATCACAATTTTACATCTTTATTGCTGTAAATCATGGCTTACTCTTCCTCCTTTTCATTCAAAGAAATCTGTTAAGTATCTACAATGTGGAAGGCTTAGATGCTGTCAGCCTAAAACCAAAAGAAAATTCAGGATGATTTTCAAGGTTCCTGATTTCTTTATGACATGTAAGTTGTATTAGGGGTCTCCAGAGAAACAGGATACATACATATAAACAAAAGGAAATGTATTATAGGAACTGAATTATGAAGATGGAGAAGTCCCACAACCTGCCATCTGCAAGTTGGAGAATCAGGAAGCAGGCGGTTCAATTCAGTCTGAGTCTGAAGGTCTGAGAACCAGAGGAGCTGACTGTGAGTCTCAGTCCTAGTCCAAAGGTCCTAGAACCAGGGCAACTGATGTCTGTGGGAAGAGAAGATAGATTTCCCAGTTCAAGCAAAAAGAGCAAATTAACCCTCCTTCTGTTTTTTATTTTGTTTTTGTTTTTCTATTCAGGCCCTCAGTGGGTTATATGATGCCCACCTGCATTGGTGAGGGCGATCTGCTGTCTCCTGATTCAAATGCTAATCTCTTCCAGAAATAGCCTCACAGACACACCCAGAAATACTGGTTTACCAGCTATCTGGGCAGCCTCTGGCCACTCAAGTTGACACATAAAATTAACCATCATATAAACTGAGGAAAAAAATATAGAACTTATTATGATAAAGAAAGGAAAACCTGAAATCCTTGAAGATTCACTTTGTCCTTAGAGATTTACTTTGGGGACAATAACATCAGCTGTACAAAAATGCCTTGTGACACCTCTTACTGAGACTTTTGTAAAATGAATAGAGTTTGTATCATAACTACCCATAAAACAAAACCTCTGGTATTAAGGAATTACACTCTCAAAAACTGCTAATTTTAGTTCTAAGACACATGGTTGTTTGCAACATAGAGAGAGTGCTGACCATCCACCATCATGCTATTCCCCCATGTAAGCTGGTGTATAGCTTTCTCTTAATAATGTTTTTTTCCTCGGAAATACTGTGATGGCAGATGAGGGCCACCGAGCAACGCCTGGCCTTGAAACTTTACTGTGTTATTGGAGAATGAAAATCAGTTTAAATGCCCACATTTTTCCAGCCCACATTTAGCAAAGACAAGGTGAGAAAGGTGATTTGTTTCTGGAAGAAGAAAAGGTGCCCCACAATGCCTTTTAATGGACATTTTAAATAGGCCCCACAAATAGGGTTTTAGGTTACTAATGAAGTGAATTTATTCTTCAAGCAATGAGAAATAATTACATCAAAGGCTTTTTCTGACCTCAAAGTTACAATAGACTTCACTCAACTCACAGACTGTTTGAAGTGTCAAAATGATCCCTATCACCTCTGATATAGAGCAGGTTTGAGTCGCAGAAATGCCCAAATTCTTAATTAACTGCAATCAAATCAGTCAAACCTTCATCAGTATTCAGCTGCTATTATCTTCTGTCGAGAAACTATTGTCTCTCTCTTCCAATGAAAAACAAATATTACTTTGTTATATAGAAATACTTTGTTCTTCCTAAGTGCCTGCGGGAAAACATTTCTTATTAAAACAATTAAATATGTGTGCTTAGAAGTTTTACTTTCTTAAAGATATTATAAAATCAAAAATATATACAGTTCTGGATTTCTACAAACTTTGTGTCTTATCATTTTATAACTAAGCTATAAAACAATAGTTCTAGATATAGTCCATTCCTACTTTAATCTCTTAATTCAAGTGTTCCTAAACTTTGTTTTAGACAATTATTTTCTGAGTCACCTACAGTTTGAAGAATATATGTGTATTGAAATATACAACTATACAACTATAAATGAATGATTTCTCCTTTTGACAGCATTTGTGTCAATAAAGCACCTTACTCTAAACTAAATGGTTCAAAGTGGTTCTCATGCACAGGTTCTCAACCTGGGCTATATAACATGGAAGAACCTGGAGGGCTTTATGCTGAATAAAATAAGTCAGACAGAAAAGGACACATACTGGATGGTATCACTTATATGCGGAATCTAAAAAATAAAAGTTGAGCTCATAGAAACAGAGTAGGATGGTAGTTGCCAGGGGCTGGAGGTTGGGGAAATGGGAGTAGTTAGTAAAAAAATACAAACTGTCAGTTAAAAGACAGATAAATTCTAAGGTTCTAATGTATAGCATAGAAATGACTATAATTGGTAATACTATATTATATAATTGAAATTTGTTAAGATAGTGGAGCTTAAATGTTCTCACCAAAAAAAAAAAAAAAAAAAAAAAAAAAAAGGTGAGAGATGTATTAATTGTGTGAATCCTTTCACATTTAAATATATCAAATCATCACATTGCACACTTTAAATATATTACAATTTTATTGGTTGATTATACTTCAATAAAGCTGGGAATTTTTCTTTTTTACTTCACCAGGAATATCCTGGCCAGTGTGGCTCAGTGGATTGAGCATCATCTCATGGACTGAGATATCCTGGTTCGATTCCTGGTCAGGGCACATGGCCAGGCTGCAGCTCAATCCCCAGTAGGGGGTGTGCAGGAGGCAGCCGATCCATGTATCTCTCACATGGATGTTTCTATCTCTCTCTCCCTAAAAAAAAAAAAAAAAAAAATCAATAAAAATATTAAAAAATAAAAATTCACCAGGACTATGTTAAAAACTTAGATGCCCAGACCACACCCCAGATCAAATAAATCAGAATCTCTTTGAGTATGACCCAGGTGTCAGTATTTTTTTTTAATCCTCACCCAAGGACTTTTTTCCATTTATTTTCAGACAGACTGGGAGGGAGGGAGAAAGAGAGAGAAACATCAATGTAAGAGAGACACGTTGATTGGTTGTCTCCCAAACATCCCAGACCAGGGCCAGAGACCAAACCGCAACCAAGGTATGTACCCTTGACCAGAATCGAACCTGTGACTCAGGTCAGCGGGCCGATGCTCTAACTGCTGAGCCAAATGGGCCAGGGCAGTGTCAGTATTTTTTAAAGCTCCCCAGGAGATGTTAATTCATTACCAAGTTGAGAATCACTGCTCTAACAGATGATCATATTCAAGTTAACATGTCTGTTACTTAACAATACACATTTTGAAGAAAATAGATATTTAATACCCAGACATGCTATCATGAGCCTAATCTTTAGAAATGCCCCATCATATCCATGAACCATTTATAGAAGGCTTGTTTATAGTTCCAATTCCATTTTGAATTGCTGAAAGCCATTCTGATTTCTTTTTACTAAATAAGAGCATGTATTTAATTAATATACAAGGCTAAAATCAGCAAAGGTGTTAGCCTTTTTGACTGGCATATTTGCATCTCAGGGAACCAAGGCAGATAACTATCAGATTTCAGAAAATATTTTCCATTCCTTCTCCTTCTTTATTCCCCCAGGAGCTGTGTGTGAGCCCTTATAATTTACTTTTGCACTAACAAGGGTAAAGTGCCTGAGCTGCACACTCCATCATACCCGCTGCAAATGTAACAACAGGGTTTGCAAGGTGCACGTGTGCCCCAGTGTCTCTAATGCTCAGGCTCATTCATCCCGGCCTTAAATTGGCTCTCTCTGTGCTGTTCTAATCTGTACAGACCCAAGCATACACAATGTATAAATGGTTCAAAACACACATAATGATGTGGCAGAGGATGCACTTCCTCTCAAGAATACCATTGTTAACTATGATTGAAAAAACATGACTCCTGCTAAAGATACGAAATATTTTTATGCCTACTGAATCTGGAAGGAAAGAAATAGCCAAAAAATAAAATGCAAATCCCTCTGGGAGCTTCAAGGACCTTCTAATAATAGAAGGACACCTACAAATAATATATAAATCTATTTCAGAGATTAATAAGGAAAGGTTGCAAGGGTTACAATAGATCACATAAAATAAGTTGAATTATCACTCAGATATATAAGGGTCTTTAACCCATGAATTGAACATGTCCTTTTGCTTTTTCACGTCTACTCAGAGTTGATATTCCCTGCTTAAAACCAGTTTGATAAGCAAAAAAATACTGATTCAGCTCCTCACCAAAGGCCCAAGAGGGCTAAGAGCCTAGTTTTACACCTAAGAACAAAAAGCCAGTACATTACAATGAAGCAATTCCTTTTATTTTTCCTACCCTACAGCAGCCTTCTCTGTTTGGGTCTTTGGAGGGCATACTAGCAGTTAACAACTGATGTAACATGGGTTTAGAATAGTCAGATTAGACACCAGGAGCTGTTTCCTGCTGGCCTCTGCCATGCCAAGGTCTAATGCTTTAACTTCTACTTATTGAGGCTATCTTAAGGGTGTGGAGTCCCTTCAGGACCCACCAAGGGGCTCTGTGGCAAGGATATACTCAGAAGGCTTGGGTCAGCAGATATATACCATTTGGAAAGAGATATTTCAATATCTCCACAACTGGCCTAGCTATCCTCAGTATTTTGCCTGGGGCTAATACATAGCAATCTACAATTCTAGCATTTATACTACTGGTAATAGATTTGTATTTTTGGCCTGATGATTTTATCCTGGTTAGTACATATTTTCCCTGTCTCTTATTAAAATATTTTGACAAAAATTAATGGACAAAAGAGACAGAGAGAGATAGGGGGTGAGGGGAGAAGAACTGAGGTTCAATATGAGAGAGAGAGAGACTGGCGTATTTAGACAATGATTCCAATTACATAAACAATTCCCCCCTCCCAACCTTCCTAATACTCCAGGCTTGCAAAGGACTTGCAGCCACAGGTTTCTGCCACTCACAATCAGTCCCTCCATTTGTCAATTTTACCTCGCACGGTAGTCAGCAGAATACAAATTCAAAGATACAGGAATAATGATAATCTGAGCTCAGCCTCCCCTAGATGGTAATGACTGCTGGCTGGAGCAGGTGCTAAGATGCCGTAAAATTTATGTTAAGCAGCATTCTTATTCAGTCGTCTAGCAAATGCACTAACTAACATATCTCTTGGTGGCATATGGCTAACTTTCAGTCAATTCTATTTAGCTCTTCAATGACCAGAAAACAAAAGGTGTTTCTATCACCAAAAATAAACTTGTCCTGGGCCAATTCTGCTAGATGCCATGAGGTTAACTCAACTTCCCAGCATTCACGGACTGAGTTGTGAGAAATATGAGTCCCACAGCTATCTGATCATGATTTCTGCATCTTTTATGCTATCAATCTTTATTCAATCCAATTGCAAAATGCTCCTTTTTATTTGGTCTCAGACTGAATTTAATAGCTGTTACCAGATTGACAGTCTGAAAGACTGAACCATGGAGCACTGGCCAGTGATATCTTTAGCAGCATTCAGATAAAAAATGACCAAGATGGTATCATTATAGAGACTACAGGAAGCTTCTCATATCCCTTAAACTATTTCTACTTCCTGAGCTTGGACCCACACCAATGAGATGTCACACCTCTTAGCTTAAGTTTTATCCCCTTTAGAAATGTCTATGCTGTTCAGATGAGTGACTAAACGTTTTCAGTCATTTAAACCACAATGAAAGTGGGTTTGTCAGATCCTTTTCTGAAAGAAGCTTCTGTAAGTAAAGGCATGAGAAATACATGAAGATTTTTATGACTTGAAAGATAAGTATGCCTGAGGGAGAAGATGAAGAGAGACAGATGGATGAGCAAAAACATACCGTTGTCTGACTCATGTGTTTTGCTGAAATGGCCTTGACCCTAGCTTTGATTAAAGGAGACATCTCCTTCCCTAAAGGCTAAATCAACTTCTCCTGTAGTTCCCTTTCCCAAAGAGACTCAGTAAACAGGACATTATTCCATTCTGTGACAGAGGAGACTGTTTGCTTTCTACATGCATTCTCTATATGTGTTCTCCCTCTTTTCCCTAGTAAATAGCAGGACACATTGCTCCTCAGAATAAAATAAGTTTTCCAGAATTCCTTACAGTCCTGTACAGAACATGACTAACTCTGCCCTCTAAAATGTGTTGGGACATATAAAGGAAGTTGATTTAATAGGATAAGGACCCTTTCATTGTCTCCTCCTTCCTCCTGTTACCAGCCTGATCTTAATGGCTAGAGTTTTGGTGATCAGCTTACAATCAGTTGTTTAATTCATCCTTTGTATAATCTTAGTCCCTTGACCCCTTTCTCATGTTGTGTTATTGTCTTATAACCTTGAGAAACTCACTCCTTCACTGGATCTGTGGTGGAACTGTACCCATATAACTAAATCGAACTACAGAAATAACACCAAACCATAATGAATGTTCTCATTTAATTTCTTGACTAATTTAATTTCTTACTAATTCTATTTCCAATTATTTATTTTCAAAGTATGAAAAAATATACATAACATAAAATTTACCATTTTAACCATCTTTGAGTGTAAACTTCAGTAGCATTAAGTACATTCAGATTGCTGCACAATCATCACCACCATCCATCTCCAGAACTTTTACAACTTGCAGAACTGAAACCCTCTACCCATTAAATCATAACTCCTCATTCTTCCCTCTCACCAGCCTCAGGAAACTACTATTCTACCTTTTGTCTTTGTTGTTATAATGAGAATTATATTTAACATTCTAAAGGCATAAAATTTTAATTCTAATTTATACCAGTTTAACTTCAATAACATAGAAAACCTCCTCTCCTTTACAGCTCCATCCCTACCCCTTTTCAGTTACTGATGTCACTAACTACATCTCTACATTGTGTACCCAAAAACATAAAAGAATAATTATTATTTTTATTCATTAGTTTCTTAAATGATGTAGAAAAAACATGTAGTTACAAACCTAAGTTACAGTTAAGAACTACCTTATATAATTGTCCATGTAAATACATTTACCAAAGATCTTTATTTTTTTCATATATCTTTGAGTTACAGTCTATTGTCTTTCATTTCAAACTGAAGGTCTTCCTTTAGTATTTCCTGCAGGTCAGGTCCAATGATAATGAACTCCCTAAGTTTTTGTTTATCTGGAAATGTTTTAAATTCATCCCCATTTTTGCCTGATATAAGGTTCTTGATTAACAGTTTTTATCATTCAGCAGTTTAAATTTATCAATGCTTTGTCATCTAATCTCTAAGGTTTCTGATGAAATCTGTTGATAATCTTATTGGGGATTCCCTTATATGTGATGAGTCACTTCTCTCTTGCTGATTTCAAGATTCTCCCTTTGGCATTGACTTTAAATATTTTGATTATAATGTGCTTCAGTGTAGGTCTCTTTGAATTTATCCTGCTTAAAGTTTGTTGAGTTTCTTGGATGCCTATGTTTATCTTTTTCAATTAATCTTGAAAGTTTTAGACATTATTTCTTCAAATAATCTCCCTTCCCCTTTCTCTCTTTCCTTCTGAGATAAACACTATGTGCATATTGATCAACCTGATAATATCTCAAAAATCCTTTAGAGTTTGTTCACTTTTCTTTTTTCTTTTTTTTTTTTTTAATCCTCACCCGAGGACATTTTTTTTCATTTTTTGTTCAGATAGAGTGGGAGGGAGAGAGAGGAAGAGAGAGAGAGAGAAACATCGACGTGAAAGTGACACATCGAGTGGCTGCCACCCGCACAACCAACCAGGGCCGGGGACAAACCGCAACCGAAGTACATGCCCCCAGCGGGAACCGAACCTGGGTCTCTCTGGACTGCAGGCCGACGCTCTAACCACTGAGCCAAACCGGCCAGGGCTGTTCACTTTTCTTCAACCATTTTTTCTCTCTGTACCTCAGGCTTGACCAGTTCAATTGTCCATCCTATTATCATGTTCACTGATTCTTCTGACTGCTCAAATCTACATTTGAATTTTTCTATTGAAATTTTCATTTCAGTTATTATAATTTTAAGCTTCAGAAATTTAATTGCTCTTTTGTTTTTGTCTCATTAATTATATTTCCTTTTTGTTCATACATTGTTTTCTTGACTTTGTCCACATCTTGTTTAAGCTCTCTGAGCATCTTTAAGCCAGTTGTTTTAAAGTCTTTGCCTAGTAAGTTTGCCATCTGCTCTTTTTCAGGGATATTTTTATTTATTTCTCTCCTTTGCTTGGTCTCTACCTTTCTATTTCTTGGTATGTCTTGTGATTTTGTCAAAAACTAGACAGTTAAATCTTATAATGTGGAAATTCTAGAGATCAGATTCTCTCTTCTCTAGGATTTACAGGTTTTTTTTTTCTTTTGTTCTATTTGTTTTATTGTTGTACAGTGTCCCTGTGCCAGTGGTCAGCCCAAGGTGCAGATTTAAAGTCTTCTCAGGTCTTTCCTGAGTTTTCACTTTTCCTGAACATACACAGTGACTTTCTAAATTACTCTAAATATATGGTTGCTTTCAAACATGAGTCCTTAAATGAATGACTCCCAAATAGGTAGAAAGGGAGGAATGAAGGGGAAATTCCTTAAATCTCATGGAAGTCACTTCAGCTATCAGGGTAGGTACTTACAACATTGGGGTTAAGTGTATGTTAGTACCTTCCTCTGTGTCTGCACCTTTTAAATAAAAAATTACAGCAATCAGCAATCAGAGAAAAAAATCTTTGATATTTTCATAAATAGGATCCTTGTTGCTCACATGGGTTTTGGCAAGAAGCATGCAGTTGCTCCAGGAATGTGTGCCCAGCCACCTGCCAAGGGGTTGGTGGTGAGAAATGGGTAAGAGCTACCAGACTAAGAGCTAAAATTGACTGAAATTAATAACATTTACCATTTAAGCCTTCCCTTGGAAGTTTTGAGTATTCCACAGATTCCAGAGTTCAAAAATAGTTATATCAGATTCTGACAGTGCAATTGTTGTCTATATGGGGGGACATATTTCTGGTGCTTTCTATTCTGCCACCTTCCCTCCAACTCATCCATGACTACTAACACTTAAATTTACCTGCAAGTTGTACATTTCTTCAATTAAAGTATTCTTTCACTCATTTGTAAACTGTTATTTCTTCTCTCTTCTGAGGACTATAGTAGCTCCTCCTCCATCTTTAATCTTAGCTAATGACCTTGTATCTTATGTCATTAAATAAATCAATTTAATCAAAATAATGTTTCTAGATGATCCCACTACTATCTCTACTTATGCCATAGCATTTGTGCTCCTGAGACTATGGATGAGCCCTACCACTTGTTCACTGGATTCCATCCCTTCTCTCCTCTTCAGTCATTGCTCCAGAAATCCAGGAGTTCTGCCTTCTCCCTCCTCCATCATCACTTTCTTTTCTTCCTACTAGAACTTTCCTAGTAACATAAAAAATATTGTTTTTTTTTTTCTCTCATCACTCACAAAGAAGAATCCTATAGACTCTTCTCCAAAGAGTATATATAGATGCCCAATAGACATATGACAAGATGTTCAATATCACTAATTATCAGAGAGATGCAAATTAAAACCACAATAAGATATCATCTCATACCTGTCAGAAAGGCTATAATCAATAAATTAACAAACAGCAAGTGTTCGCAAGGAAGTGGAGAAAAGGGAACACTCATGTACTGCTGATGGGAATGCAGATTGATGCAGTCTTGTGGAAAACAGTATGAAACTTCCTTAAAAAATTAAAAATGGAACTGCCTTATGGCCCAGAGATTCTACTTCTGGGTATATATCCAAAACAAAAAAAAAACAAAAAAACCAGACCCTAATTCGGAAGAATATAGGCACCCTTATATTCATCACAGCATTATTTATAATAGCCAAGCTTTGGAAGCAACCCAAGTACCCATCAATGGTCAAGTGGATAAAAAGTGGTAGCACATGTATGCAATTGAATATCACTTGACCATATAAAAAAATGAAATCTTACCATTTACAACAACATGGATGGGCCTAGAGGGTATTATGTTAAGTGAAATAAGTCAGTCAGAGAAAGACAAATGATTTCACTTATATGTGGAATCTAAAGAACAAAATAACTGAACAAACAAAATTGAAATAGACTCATAGACACAGAGAATGGACTAATGTTTGCCAGAGTGAAAGAGAGGTTGAGTGAAAAAGGCAAAGGGCTTAAGAAGTTCAAAATGGTAGTTACCAACTGGTCACAGGGATGTAAGGTACACCATAGGGAATACAGTCAATAATATTGTAAAAACTATGTATGGTGCCAGGTGGGTACCGAAAATATTGGGGGAAACTCTTTGTAAAGTATACGATTATCTAACCACTATGTTGTACATCTGAAACTAATACAAAATAATATTGAATGTAAACTGTAATTTTAAAATGAAATTAAATAATTTTTCAAAAAGAAGAGAACTCTCCCCTTGACCCCAGACTCTACACATTAACCCGTATTTCTCCTTTGTTCCATAGAAAAGCTCTTTAAGAATTTCCATACTCACTAGCTATGATTTCATTGTCTTATTCTCCCATGAATCCACTCTAATTAGAATTTAACTCCTTATACTCCATGGAAACTACTGTTATCACCAAGACCTTCACACTGCCTGATCCAATGCCAATTTTCCACCATTTTTCTAATTGACCAGCCAGGTGCATTTAACACATTGATCACATTCTCCTTGAAATACCTGCCTGCATCTCTCTCTTCCTCTCTCTTCCTCTCTCTTCCTCTCTCTACCTCTCTCTCTCTCTCTCTCTCTCTCTCTCTCTCCCTCCCTCCCTCCCTCCCTCCCTCCCTCTCTCCCTCTCTCCCTCCCTCCCTCCCTCCCTCCTTCCCTCTCTGTCCCTCTCCCTCTCCCTCTCCTTCTCTTCCTCCTTAGTCTCCTTTGTGTCTTCCTCCTTATTTCCTCTTCCTCTGAATTTTGGACCAAGGTTCAATATTGTATCTTTTATTTCTAAATTCATTTTCTTTGAGAGAGAATCCAATTTCATGGATTTCACCATCATCGATGTTTATGGTTTCAAATGTGTATCCCTATCCTAGACCTCTACTCTGAACTCCAAACTTGTATAACCAATTGCCTACATCAATCTCCACTTGGAGGTTATAGCAGTCTGTGTCTAACCAAGGGACAGAAAACATGCAGTTGGTTAAAGACTGAAATTTAAAATAAAAAATTGTGAACTATTATAAAAGAGTAATTAAGGTTTATGGTACCCTAAGACTGAAGGAGTTTACCCAAGGAAGGACACATTTAGAAGGGGTTCAGACCTTGTTGCAGAAGGTGTGGTTCAGGACAGCTGATAGTAGAGAAGGCTAGAACTAGTCTGGAGTTGCTGGACAAACAACAGGCTACTCTTTGAAGTGCAGGTAGAAAAAGGTAATCAGCAGCCAATAACTTGAGGAAGTCAGGGTACAGGCAGGGGAAGGAGGCCCTTGGAAAGTGTAAGGCTCTGGTTTCCATGTCAAGTGGGCTTCAAAACAGTTATTGCCATATTGAGGCTACAGTGCCATGAAGGCACCCAATCTTGGTCCCAGGGCTGAAGCAGCTCCACCAAATTTCCTCAAACCCACGTTGCCAATGCCCAGTCTCCATAAATGGCAAGAGGAAAAGTTTCTAACTCCTGCAATATCCCTCTGGCACACTCTACTAAGAAAGCTTAACACTGTGCTCACTTTAAAGGAGAAATTCTTAAAGAAATTCAGTTGTTTATCACAGAGCATAGAATGGACCTGAGAAGAAATAAATTGATCTTTCCTATCTCAATAACTCCATTCTTCCAGTTCATCAGCTCAAAACATGTGGAGCCATCCACCTCCTAGACTTACTCTCATACCACAAAATGTTGGCTCTACAAATTAAACCTGGAATTAGTCTACTTCTTATCAAATATATGGCTACCGATGGAGAAAAATGACGGTGGTGTGAATGGAAGCTACACAGATCATCTCCCAGGACCAAACTGGAATTACAACTAAAATAAAGACAAATTGTTGGGAAAAAGCAACAGAAAAGCAGCTTGCAAGGACCATACAACCAGGGACACTGAATCGATCCTGGTAGGATTTCGGAGGCGTGAGCAGGGAGGTGGGAGCCCACAGATAGCAGCAGTCTTAGCTGTGAGCACTGCCCTCGGGATTAAAGCCCAAGCTGGCTCCATAGCAGAGAGAGCCAGACAGAGCGCTAAAATAGCCACAGCCACTCACCTGGGGCTCCGGCAGAGGGAGAGTGGACTGGAGTGGAACTGTGTGGGGACACTCGGGATTTGAAGGTCTCTCCGAGCTTTTGCTGAGTTGCAGCCATGCAGGAATGTGGCCATCTTACTCCTTCCCAGGGCCAGCCACAACCAGGTGGGCCTTTGAAATGCAAATTGAGACTCATTACCTACTAGAATCTGCCCCACCCCTGGGGAAATCCTTTCAAGCTGAACACCTGTGGGAGGTTTCCATTCCACTGAAAACCCAGGGCTCTTCAAGTAACCATGACTAATAGCCTCTAGGCAAAAAGCTAGAGGATAACTTAACCTTTTCTGCGCTTGCAAATATAACCTGGAAAGTAAGACTCCACGGTGGTGTTTAACATGGGTCCTCCCATGCTCATCCAAACACAGTTGAGGGAGCCACAAACAGCAGAACACCAACATCCACAGGGAAAATTTGGCAGGCTCCAAAACCCACTGAGATACCCAAAATGGTGAAACAAAGAAACAGATCCCAAATGAAAGAACAAGAGACCTCTACTGAAGATGAGATAAATGAAATGGAGTTAAGCAAGTTAACAGAGCTAGAATTCAGAGCCATGATCTTGAGGAAGCTTAACAGTATGAGCAAGGACATCAACACCTTGAGTAAAGACATCAACACCATGAGTAAAGACATAGAAACATTGAAAACCAACCAAGTGGAAATGAAGAAGCACCAAGAAGAAATGAAGAATGACAGGGCAGAAATGAAGAGCACATTGGAAGGACTAAATAGCAGAGTAGAGGAAGCTGAGGACCGGATCAGTGAATTAGAAGACAGGGTAGAAAAAAATCAACCAATCAGAAAACCAAAAGAAAAAAAAATGGAAAAACAGGAACACAGCTTAAGAGAACTGTGGGACAACTGGAAACGTAATAATATTCGCATCATTGGAGTCCCCGAAGAAGAAGAAAATGAGCAAGGGTTAGAGAATATATTTGAAGAAATAGTGACAGAAAACTTCCCTAATTTGGTGAAGAAAGAAGACATTCAAGTTCAAGAAGCACAGAGAATCCCAAGTTAGAAGAACCCAAACAGGCCCACACCAAGACACATAGTAATTAAAATGCCAAAAATTAAAGACAAAGAGAAAATCCTAAAGGCAGCAAGAGATAAGCAACAGGTTACCTACAAAGAAACCTCCATAAGGCTATCATCTGACTTCTTAACAGAAACACTACAGGCCAGAAGGGAATGGCAGGAAGTAATCAAGATCATAAAAAACAAGGATCTGAACCCAAGACTACTCTACCCAGCAAGGCTATCATTCAAAATAGAAGGACAAATAAAGAGCTTCCCAGACAAAAAAAGGCTAAGGGAATATATTAGCACCAAACCAGCACTGCAAGAAATGTTAAAAGGACTGCTGTAATTAGTAGAAGAAATAGGAAGGAAAGTAGAACCACACTGAACAAAAATGGCAATAAATAAGTACATATCAATAATCACCTTAAATGTAAATGGATTGAATGCTCCGATAAAAAGACACAGAGTAGCGGATTGGATAAGAAAGCATGACCCATATATATGTTGTTTACAAGAGACCCACCTCACAACAAAAGACTCACATAGGTTGAAAGTGAAGGGATGGAAAAAAAAACTTCCAAGCAAATAGAAAGAAAAAAAAAAAAGCAGGGGTAGCAATACTCATTGCTGATAAAATAGATTTCAAAATGAAGGTCATAACTAGAGACAAAGAAGGTCACTACATAATATTAAAAGGATCTATCCAACAGGAAGATATAACCTTGGTAAACATATATGCACCCAATAGAGGAGCACCAAAATATATTAAAAATCTTCTGGAGGACTTCAAAGGATAAATCGACAGCAATACAATCTTAGCAGGGGACTTCAACACCTCGCTGACATCACTGGATAGATCCTCTAGACAAAAAATTAACAAGGAAACAGAGACTCTAAATGAAGCACTAGACCAAATGGATTTAATAGATATCTACAGAGAATAACACCCCAAAACTACAGAATTCACGTTCTTCTCAAGCGCACATGGAACATTCTCAAAGATAGACCACATGTTAGGACACAAACTAAGTCTCTACAAGTTCAAGAAGAATGAAATTATATCAAGCATCTTCTTAGATCACAATGGCATGAAACTAGAAATCAATTGCAACAAGAACATGCAAAGATATTTGAACACTTGGAGGCTAAATAGAATGTTATTAAACAATGAATGGGTTACTGAAGAGATCAAAGAAGAAATTAAAAACTTCCTAGAAACCAATGAAAATGAACACACAACAACACAAAATCTATGGGATGCAGTGAAAGCAGTTCTGAGAGGGAAGTTCATAGCACTCCAGGCCTACCTCAAGAAACAAGAAAAATTTCTAATAGACTATCTAACCTCACAACTTAAAGAACTAGAAAGCAAACAAAAAGAAAACCCCAGAGCAAGTAGAAGGAAGGAAATAGTAAAGATCAGAGCAGAAATAAACGACATGGAGACCAAAAAAACAATTCAAAGGATCAATGAAACAAAGAGCTGGTTTTTTAAAAAGATAAACAAGATTGATGGACCCTTAGCTAGACTCACCAAGAAACAAAGAGAGAGAACCCAAATACACAAAATCAGAAATGAAAGAGGAGAAGTAACAACTGACACCACAGAAATACAAAGGATCATTAACAAATACTATGAACATTTATATGGCAACAAATTTGACAATCTAACGAAATGGACAAATTTCTAAAAACACATAGTCTCCCAAAACTGGACCGGGAAGAGATAGAAAACTTGAACAGACCAATAACAGCTACAAAAAATTGAAGATGTAATCAAGACTCTCCCAGCAAACAAAAGCCCAGGCCCCAAAGGCTTCACGGGGGAGTTTTACCGAACATTCAAAGAAGAACTAACACCCATTCTCCTCAAACTATTTCAAAAAATTCAAGAAGAAGGAAGACTTCCAAACTCATTTTATGAGGCCAGCATAATTCTAATTCCAAAACCAGCAAAAGACATTACAAAGTAAGAAAACTACAGGCTTATATCCCTGATGAACATAGATGCCAAAATCCTAAACAAAATACTAGCAAATCGGATCCAGCAATACATCAAAAAAATTATTCATCATGACCAAGTGGGATTCATCCCAGGATGCAAGGCTGGTTCAATATTCGCAAATCAATAAATGTGATACATCACATAAACAAAATGAAAGATAAAAACCTCATGATGATATCAATAGACGCTGAAAAAGCATTTAACAAAATTCAGCACCCATTTCTGATAAAAACGCTTAGCAATTTGGGAACAGAGGGATCATATCTTGATATAATAAAGGCCATATATGAAAGACCTACAGCCAACATCATACTCAATGGGCAAAAACTAAAAACATTTCCCTTAAGAACAGGAACATGACAGGGATACCCACTTTCGCCACTCTTATTTAACATAGTACTGGAAGTCTTAGCCACAGCAATCAGACGTGAAGAAAAAATAAAAGGAATCCAAATTGGAAAGGAGGAAGTGAAACTGTCATTATTCGCAGATGAAATGATATTATATATAGAAAACCCTAAGGACTCCATCAAAAATCTACTAGACTTAATAAATGAATTTGGCAAAGTAGCAGGATACAAAATTAACGTCAAGAAATCAATGGCATTCTTATACACCAATGATGAACTCACAGAAAGAGAAAGTAAAAAAACAATACCATTTGCCATCGTGGCAAAAAAATTAAGATACCTAGGAATAAACTTAACCAAAGAAGTAAAGGACCTATTTGCAGAAAACTACAGGACATTGAATAAAGAAACAGAGGAAGATATAAAAAAGTGGAAGCACATACCTCGTTCATGGATTGGAAGAATTAACATCATTAAAATATCCATATTACCCAAAGCAATCTATAGATTCAATGCAACCCCCATCAAAATACCAGTGACATATTTCACAGAACTAGAACAAATATTTCAAAAGTTCATACGGAACCAAAAAAGACCCTGAATAGCCACAGCAATCTTGAAAAAGAAGGACAAAGTAGGTGGGATCACAATACCAGATATCAGGTTATACTACAAAGCTACTGCAATCAAAACAGCCTGGTACTGGCACAAGAACAGGCATATAGACCAGTGGAACAGAACAGAGAATCCAGAAATTGACCCAAGACATTATGCTCAATTAATATTTGACAAAGGTGGCAAGAGCATACAATGGAGTAAAGACAGCCTCTTTAATAAATGGTGTTGGGAAAATTGGACAGCTACATGCAAAAAGATGAAACTAGACCATCAACTTACACCACACACAAGAATAAACTCAAAATGGATAAAAGACTTAAATGTGACTCGTGAATCCATAAAAATCCTAGAAGAAAATGTAGGCAACAAAATTTCGGACATCATACGCAGTAGAATCTTCACTGATACATCACCTAAGGCAACAGAAACAAAGGGAATAATGAACACATGGGATTACATCAAACTCAAAAGCTTCTGCACAGCAAAAGAAACAACCATCAAAACGAAAAGGGAACCCACTCTATGGGAGAGCATAATTACCAATGATACATCAGATAAGGGGTTAATTTCCAAAATATACACAGTGCTCATACAACTCAACAAAAGGAAGACAAAGAACCCAATTAAAAAATGGGCAGAGGAACTAAATAGACACCTCTCCAAAAAGGACATACAAATGGCTAAGAGACATATGAAGAAATGCTCAACATCACTAATCATCAGAGAGATGCAAATTAAAACAACAATGAGGTATCACCTCACACCTGTCAGAATGGCCGCCATCAACAAATCATCAAACAACGAGTGTTGGCGAGGGTGTGGAGAAAAGGGGACTCTAGTACACTGCTGGTGGGAATGCAGACTGGTCAGCCACTGTGGAAAACACTATGGTGTTACCTCAAAAAATTAAAAATTGAATTGCCATTTGACCCAGTGATCCCACTTCTAGAAATATACCCTAAGAAGCCTGAAACACCAATCAGAATGAATACATGTACCCCCGTGTTCATAGCAGCACTATTTACAATAGCTAAGATCTGGAAACAGCCCAAGTGTCCATCAGTGGACAAATGGATAAAAAAGCAGTGGTACATATACACAATGGAATACTATGCAGCTGTAAGAAAGAAAGATCTCTTCTCCTTTGAGACGACATGGAGGGACCTTGAGAGTATTATCCTAAGCGAAACAAGCCAAGCAGAGAAAGACAAATATCACATGATCTCACTTATTTGTGGAATATAATGAACATAACAGTCTGAGGAACAGGGTAGACTCAGAGACATGGAAGTAGGGTACAGACTGACAACCCTCAGAAGAGGGGGTGGCAGGGGAGGGAAGAGATAAACCACAGAACTTATGCGCATGTATGCATAACTGATGGATATGAACAACAAAGCTGGGGATGGGGTGGGGGGATGTGTGGAGGGTGTCAATGGGGAAAAAAGGAGAAACATCTGTAACAAAAATAAATTAATAAAAATTAATAATTATATATATATATATATATGGCTACCAATCTGGTCCATGCCACTATCATCTCCCACCCTGAGCATTCTGACTGGTATCCCTGCTTCAACCTTGTCCATTAGTGGGTCTATTCTCATACACAGTTATCCCGATGAAACTAAAGCATAAATCAACACATCACTTCTCTGTTCAACATCCCCTACCCCCTACCCTCAGGCTAAAATTAAAGTCTATATGGTAACCTATAAGGTCTAGTCAGTACATTCCCTGCCCCCAATCTCTCCTATATTCTGCTTAACCCTATCCTCCTCCAGTAGCTACATGGCCTGTTTGCCTATCTCATATACATCAGGCCCATTCTCACCTTAGAGACTTTGATGCTTCTTTCCTCTGCTTGGAAAACTTTTTGCTTTAGATATCTATACAGCTTACTCTTCAACGTTCCTTAGTTTTTTTACTCTAATGTCACCTTCTCAGCAAGATATTTTGTAGCCACTCTAAAATGCAACTAGATTCTAGAATTGCCATAGGGTAGGTGCTCAATAAATATTGGTTGAATAAATAAATAATGAATCATGTTATGAGGTGACCTAGTGAATGAAATTCATATCTGTAAAGATAATATGATCCTAAGTACTTGATAATACCACAGAGCCACCACACCAGCCCTGGATTGCTTACTTCCAAAAGAGTGAGAAAAATAAACTTCAATCTTATTTAATGCATTGTTATGCAGTTTTGCTTATATACATCTGGTAGTTGACTAATTCTGATATATCTTCCCATAGCACACTGGTTTTCAATCCTAAATTTATGTTAGAATCACCTGGAAAACTTTCAAAAACTACTAATAGTTAGGCCTCACTTTCAGGGCTATCAATTTAATTAATCTTGGTAAAGACAGATATTATTACTTAGAAGCCTCCTAATAATTCCACAATGTAGCCAATATTGAGATGAATTGCAATAAGCTTTTTTGTTAAATGTTTTGCCATCATTATTCCAAAGAAATAGTTCTCTTTTTTGTTCTCAGTTTTTATCCAGTGAGTCTTGGTTCTGCCATCACTGGATTATTTCAAAGAAATAGAATAAAACAATAATAATAATATTAGAAACAAGAAGCACCACTTGCCTATTATTTATACTTTACAGTGTTTTCACATACTCTGTTAAGAAAGGTTTGATTCATTTTCCACTTTGCAGATGATGAGACCTTCTACTGAGAGAGTTCATCCTTGGTTTCTGGTCAAAATTACTTACTACTATGCTCAATTCTTCAGTGTGTCCCAAGCTCTAAAATAAGCTGGCACAGTCTGCTCTTTCTCTGCAGGGCCAGAGAATAGGGGAGAGCTTTGCCCTGTAGTGATCAGAGAAAGGATATGAGTCTGACACAATCTTTTATAGACCCTGATTGACATTATTCCCAACAAAGTAACCCAAAACCTAGAGAGTACAAGAAACAACCAAACCAACTGAGCAAGAATGATGTACCCTAAAGCCAAGGAATAAGACTTCAAAAGAAGAGTGATAACACCCTTATTGATCTAGGTCAGGAATATTTTTATTATAGAATCAAATCTAGGCCTATTAAATAAAAAATAAGACTGTAGACTCATGAAATTTAATTGTATTTTATTTATAACCTAGACAGCAGAGTCACATATCTATAATCTAGAATAAAAATGGAAGCAATTCCAAAGATTTTACCTCACCTCTGGTTCCTGGATAGCCAATTTTAGCATTTCTGACTGTTACCCATGTTAAATGATAGAAGCCTTCATGTACCAAGGACAAAATGGGGAAGAACATTAAAAGCAATACCTCTTGCCCTGGCCCAACTAAAGAATAAACTACACCATGATTCCCATGCTTAATAATCACTATATAATTTTTATAACTGAAAATCAGCATAGCATAGTGATTATAAATTTTACAGAAATGTTTTATGCTTCAGCTTCCTCATTAATAAAATTGGAATAATAATACTTTTTACATTAGTCTATTATAGGGATTAAATTAATTACAATGTAAAGTGTTTAAAAGTGTCTAATTCCTTATAAGTATTACAAAATATTTGCTATCATTATTTATATTACTAGCAACATTATCATTAGTAACCTCATCCAGGGAAATTTATGTCACACAATTTCACACTTAATTGGGCAAAAGATAGTTATGGTCTGAATTGTGTCCCACCCCTTAATTTCATGTTGAAGTCATAAACCTCAGTACCTCAGAATGTGATGTATTTAGAGGGTCTTCAAGGAGGTAATTAAGTTAAAATGCGTCATATGGGTGGGCCCTACCACTCTGACTAAAATTCTTATAAGAAGAGGAGATGAGGACACAGACACACACAGAGGGAAGATGGTGTGAAAACATAGAGAGAAGACAGCCATCTACAAACTAAGGAGCAAGGCTTCCAAGGGAACCAACCACACTGTCACCTGGGTCTTGGACTTCCAGATTCCAGAACTGTGGGAAAATCAACTCCTATTGTTTAATCTATCCAATCTGTGGTACTTTGTTATGGCAGCACTAGTTAACTAATACAAAAGAGCATTTCTTTATTTTCTATAAATGCACTTAATGTTGATCTCTTGTCCACCCCTTGCCAAGATAGTCTAAATACAATCTCAGCAATTCCTGGGGATTCCACCCACCACTGCAGTAGTGAAACGATGTGAGGGTCTTAGTAGCACAATGACTGAGGGCAGCCTTTCTGGTCATTGGCCATCTGCCCAAGGGTTACTACCTAGATATGCTCCACATGGTCCCTCTGGGTCCAGCATTCTTCCTGACTGCTGCTTCTGTCTGCCACACTGGGGATGCAAGAATCTTTAGCAAGCCTGGGCTCCATACAACATTCCTCCCTGGGGTCTTGCTTCTTCACAGCACTGACAGTGGGCAGTCTCTGCTTTGACCCTTGAGATATCTTTCCAATGATTTCTCCTCCTTGCACCCCTACCAGGAGGAAACTTTTTTCAGTATAAGGAAAATTAATTCCTTTTCTTTCATCTCTCTCATGAGGCATTCTCTCTCCTTTCCATCAAGATCATCAGCATAATCTCTTCAAAAGACTGAGATTGTTAGAAAATGAAAATCTGGTCAGAAGTGAAACTTCAGTGTATTCATATCCAAATTTTCCTTGAGACAAAGAAGCACAGAGCCTGGCTACCTATCTGATTGAGAATATGAAAGAAAAAAAAATAGAGAAAAAAAAAAAAAGCATTTTAAAAGTTACTCTGGATATTACCAAGTGTTTTTATACAAACACTTAAAGCCATAAATTTCACCATATTTAATTCAAAATAATTGTGTATTGGGCTTCTTTCCTTACTTTTCCTTTCTCCTGTCAGTTTATTTAACATGCTAATTCATTTGTGAAAGGTGGGTGCTTCTACTATCTAGGCTGTCTCTCCTCTGACCTTTAGTCCTTTGGCTTGGGATATGGAAAATGCATCAGGTGTAGCTTTTAGTTTCAAGCAAGAGAAGTCAACCATGACTGATTAAGTGGAGGGCAGGGGGAGAGAATTTGTTTAAAAGGCTATTGTGTAGCTTTTTGAATCACCAGGAGAGCTGGAACATCTTGCTCAGAACTATGCATCTTAAAACAAGACCACAAATTAAGCTGCACAACTGGGCTCATAAGGGAAGGACTTTTGCCTCTGCAAGGACTAGAATACTGATTGTCCGAGCTACTGCTGCCACTGATATGCAGAGCACAATCTTTCCATAATTACCTATTTTTATCAGAGAATGATCTGTTTTTTATGTTTCTCCGTGTCACCACGTCCACACTCAAAACCTGGTATGGGTACATCCAATTGAAAATTCTTATTTGAACCCTAGGTTCAAAATGAGACTGATACGGTGAGTAACTGTCATTTTTTTGCTTCTATCGCTTAAAACTTACTCTGTCTCTCACCAAGGCTCATATGACATAGGAAAAGAATTCAAATGCTAGGCAGCCAAAGAGTAAAAATTCTCAAGAGCAAAGAGAACAATAGAAAGCTTAAAAAGAGAAAACAAGAAATATAAGAATTCAGGATTCAGTTAGGAATGCTTTGGGCTGTAATAAAGTAGCTGACTAGTAGTAATTTAGACAATAAAGGGTGTTTTCATCACCTTATACAAAAATCTGAAAGAAAAAAAAGATGCTTGTGTTAGCTTAGTAGCTCAACAATGTCAAGATTAAGTTAAAAATTCTCTTGGCCTTTCCCTTCTAATTCCAGTACAACTGTTTTTAGCTTCAAAGCAGGAACAGTTCAGGAGGAAGGAGGGTACCAACACACTTCTATATATGTCTCAAGGGCCAGAATCATTGGCAACCAGTCCACAAAAAAACATAACCTTAAAGCCACAACCTAAAGCAACACTATCCTTATATGTGAGGCAATGCAACCCAACAGAGTTCCTTTAAACAATCCTAATCAAAATAAATTTCTAACAAATTTGTTCCTGTTTTGTTGCCAAAAGCATATGCATCCCAACTGTGAGTGATCACTTTAATGCATCTTCAGAATTTTAACCATTAATTTTGCCTAGGCATATGTGCAATAGAGAATATAACTAAATACACATTGTTATAGAACTAAGATGATGGATGTCAAGGAGGATCACCTGTCTTCCATATAAAAGATGTTTCCATATAAATTATAGACAACCTCATCTATTCATTTATTTTTCTCTCTCATCAGATATAGTTCATAGTCATTGCCAAGAACAGCCATATTTACCTTAACTGCTACTGAAAGTGTTCATATTTTTCATGATTTTCTGTTATCTTTGTTTCTGGAACTCTGAAGACTTACTTTAAGTGGTCTTGCTTGGTGACATCTAAAGTACTTTTTCTAAGGTCCTGATGTCTTAGGAATCTTAGAAAAACATAATTGTCCCAGTTGATGCCTAATTTGCTTCTGACATTCTGTACACTCCCTTATCCCATCTCCATGCTGCTCTTTATTTTAGAGAGAAGACCTGATACAGGGTAGTAAACAGAAAGCTGAGTCATGTCTCTATATGAATGGAATTACTAAACAAAATGGCAGCAACTTACATTAAGCTGCACCAGAGTCTGTCCCAAGAGGCCCAGAAACAACACACCCAGTGGCCAGCCTCAGACAATATCAGAGTAGGATCCAATAAACTTCACAAACATTATATGCAAAGAAATATCTCAGCAGGCACCAAACCCTGCTGAGGCAAACTTCACTTTGTGTGGTCAGCACCTGCACAGTAGTTCACATGTCATGGTTGGAGCTGAGTCTCATAATCAGCCAGCCCGAGGGTCAATCCCATGCACAAATGTGCCAATAGCAATCAAGACTCAACTACAATAGGTGGGTCCACATAACCCACACAAAGGACATTCCTGGAGAACCCAGCTCAGGTGATCAAGGAGACTGCATCAGTGGACCCCACAAAACACCTACTACATAAGCCCACCCCAGAAAGACTGGAAGTCACAGCAGATCTTTTTAATATATACAAACAAACTAAAAGAGGCAGTCAAAATTAAGAGATAAAGAAACAGGCCCAAGTGAAAGAATAAGAGAAATCTCAAGAAAAAGAAGTAAATGAAATTGAGTTAAGCAATTTATAAGATATAGAGTTCAAAATAATGGTTATAAGGATGCTCAACAGCATGGATAAAGACAAAGAAACCATAAGAAATTACCAGTCAGAAATAAAGGATACAATATTTGAAATGAACAATACACTGAAAGAAATAAAGAGTAGGTTGGATAAAGCAGAAGATCAAACCACCAATTTGGAAGACAAGATACAAAAAAATATCAAATTAGAGCAACAAAAAGAAAAAATGATTTTAAACATGAGGATAGTTTAAGGGACCTTTGGTACAACATGAAGCATAAAAACATTGCATGATAGGGGTACCAGAGAGCAAGGGATCAAGAACCTATTTGAAGAAATAATGACTGAAAACTTCCCTAACCAGTCTGCATTCCCATCAGCAGTATACTAAAGACCCCTTTTCTCCACACCCTCACCAGCACTTGTTTGATGATTTGTTGATGGCAGCCATTCTGACAGGTGTGAGGTAATACCTCATAGTTGTTTAAATTTGCATCTCTCTGATGATTAGTGATGTTGAGCATTTTTTCATATGTCTGCCACTCAAATAATATGTTTCTTTCTATTTGGTTTACCTTCCTCAAGAGACTCTTCCTCTTATTCATCAGGGAACATGGCTATCAGATTGTATTTAATCTTCCCCCATACTTCCACAACAAAAGTTCTCTCTCCTAGTATTCATAAAGGAGGGTGGGTTCTGGCCTCATTCTTAGGGTTGCCAGATTAAGTAAAAAAAAAAAAAATAGGACATCAATTTGAAACTTAACGTCAGATAAACAACAAATATAAGACTTCTCTATAAGTCTACATCAGTATGAATATATTTCATTAAATATTTGACAAGATTTCTACAGAGATGAAAAAATGCCATAATCTAGATCCATTCACTCTTTATCTAAAATTCAAATTTAGGTTGGAATTCTGTATTTTATCTAGTAACCCTATATACTTGGATCAAGCTCCTATCACTGAGCAATTACTGTGTCCAGGGAATAGGGTTACTGTGCTTGGTCATACCCACCCCTGCCCTATCCAGTCATCATGAGAGTGAAGTCTGATACCAGAGAGAGACAATGAGGGAAACAACCAAAAATAATAACTATACCACTTCATAACGAAGGTGGCTTAAAGTGGATGAATAGGTCCTAAGGATAAATAAGTCAAATCTATTCACTATTTGCTTAGGACTTGGCCTAAAACCAGGAGATATTGATCAAATTTGATTTTCACTGTTGAGCCACATTATTGTCCATTGCCATTGATTATAAGAGACAGCCACAGAGAACTTTTCTGATAATTTTAGGAAGCAAAATAATTCCTACATAATTAAAACATGGATGCAAAAGGCAAGTATTTAGGGTGGATGAAATGACTATGTTTTAACATTGGGGACATTGTCAGGATGGTAGGCAGTCTTATTTTATGGTTTTCCTGGGCTTCAAGAAGGTTTCAGTAGCTTCTCTAAGTGGTGATTATAAAATAATAAGCAAAAAACATGTTGGCTCTGGCATCAAGTAGGATGACAGAAATGTAGACTTGTCTGAGCCTGGCAGCAGCACATCTAATTACATTAACAATGTGTGGCTGTGTCATTTCTTAGGAGCTAATTATTCCCTTCTTTTGGAAAGAAAATGTCCCTAAGGACAGAGTTTTTGAAATACAACTTTTGGACCAAAGACCTCAGACACAGGGTATCAAATTATGATGCTTGGTTGTTGATTGGATGGTTTCAAACTTTAAAATGTGGGTAACTATTTTACACATCTGTACTCCTTTGCACAGATAATGTAAGTAGATACATCTATTGAATGACTACAAAGTATTCTCATAAAATTTCAAAGGTTAAATGTAATTCCTCAGCGGAGGATCAGGCTTTAAAACCAAAGTGTCCTGCACAGAATGGGGAAAGGAATGAAATTTCCAAACTAATCCCAATTTAAGTGGGAGCAACCACTTCCTATCAGTAAATGGTGATTTGTCAAAGATCATTTAGCTCTGATAAACTGATATGAACTAAAAATCAAAGTAGTAGACAGAGTGACAAATACTAATGTACACATGTGTGTGAGAGAGGCTGACTTTACAGTGGAAAAAGAAGGCAACAAACTTCTCTCAGTTTGAGAGGTTTCGTCATGAGGAAAGTTTTGGACACTGGAGGAATAGACATGGACCATGGTGATGCACCTTTCTGGACTGATTGTGCCTCTGTGACTTCTCCCTCTTCCTCTTGCTGGCTTATCTTCCTTTGCCTTTGACTCTAAATTTGAGCATTTACCGACGTTCTTTCTCAATATTCTCTCCCCCAGTAAATATTCATAAGTAGAATTATCTTTCTTTTGGCACACAGCCCCTGCGTAAGTTTGGTTAGACTGAGCAGTGCACAGCTCTCATGGCCCTGCAAACGTATCAACATTAGTGTGACAGTCTGATATGGATGACCAAATCTATCTCTGCACCTCTTTTTATTCTGAACTCCACCCATGAACCTCTAGCTACTTATCCAACAATTTCTTAACCAGAAAGTAAATGCCAATTTTATTTTGCTCTAAGAGCAGCAGAAAGGAAGAGCAGAGGTCTTCCTCTGCCGGAAGAAAATAATAACTGCATGAAGCCATCCCCATTTTGTTGGTATTTTTGAGCAATAAATGGCCTACTATGATTACTTGTACACATTTCCCCTAATACTATAGAAATGCAGCACCAAAGGTGATTCTCAAAGGACTTGGTTATAAGAACACTACACAGTCATAGCAGTAGTGAGGGCAGCTGCATGGACAAGGCTCTAAACCCTAGAGTGCAGTGTTATTACTTCAACCTAACAGAATTTCCTGGCTCTTGGGGCAGCCTCCAATGGTAAGTGGTGAGAACAGGAAAATGTTTGGCTGAGATGATCAAGCGAGTGCTAACAACAGATATAGCAGCTTACTAAGCACGCTGCCTTTGAAGACACACTCCAGCTATTGTCCAAGGACACTAATGTCAGCTCATAAAGCTAACAGAGCTAAATGATCTGCCCATTCAACAAATGCTCTTATGCTTCGCTATTTTCCAGTTCCTACACCTGTCCCAGGTTATGAGATCAATGCGGATTTTGCAGCTGCCACCTTATAAACCCCAAATCTTAACCTCCTTCCTTTGCCTATTTTCTGGTCACTTTTACATTTGGGTACTTTAAAATGAGCTACAAATTGTACTCACTTCCATATCTAGAGTTCTGCAATGAGGTCCCTCTCAGAAGT
The DNA here is from genome assembly GCA_030848825.1 of Tadarida brasiliensis. Classification (NCBI taxonomy): domain Eukaryota; kingdom Metazoa; phylum Chordata; class Mammalia; order Chiroptera; family Molossidae; genus Tadarida; species Tadarida brasiliensis. The sequence continues at coordinate 72,513,260 of CM061260.1, forward strand.
GCCAAGGATGCCTTCACCTTACTTCTCTGAGGGAGACTACCTTAGTGGCTCGAAGAGGTTTCCCTTTCAGTAAAACCCTTTAAGTACCCTAGCTAATAATCAATAGGAATTGGCTTTAAGATCTCCAAAGTTGACTGTTTCTTTAACACCTTTCTAATTAATACCAGGAAAAATAAAATCTCTAAAAACCTCTCTCAGACAAAATTAGAAAGTGATTCTTTTATTGTCATGTCATTCATTGCTCAAAACTTTCAATAACTTCTCATCATGCACAAAATTAAGAGAACAAAGTGAGTGCAAAGAATTTCTCCCATAAATCTACACAAGTCTTATTTCACTTGACTGCCCCTAAAATGACTGAAGTGTGCACCATTTCTCAAACATGTTCCAAGCATCACATAGGAGGCTGTTCACTCATTCCCTCCACATGGAATTCCATCTACCTTACTTATCAAAATTCTACTCTTCATTTACAACATGACAATAATGACACTCCTTCCATGAAATCTGTTTAGTCGCCCTCAAACAACGGTAGTCTCTCCATCTTTTAAATTCTACCAAGGACAGTGTCAAGTTTGCAGCTTTGCAACTTAACACAGTAGGATATGAATCCCATTTTTGCCATTCACTTGGCTCTGTGTCCTAGAGAAATTTACTTGAGCCCCATTTTCTTCATTTTTAAAATGATGATTTTCCTCATTTATAAAATGTAAGCAATAATATGTACCTTTCAGGATAATAATACAAATAATATAAATCACATAGAGAGAGCAGGGCACATAATATGTGCTAAGTAGATAGTAGCTATTGCTCTCACTATGACCTGTATAATCTTCTATCTCTTTGCCAGGTAGGTGACAAAAAACTTAAGACAAAAATCTAGAAACTAAAGCAGGTCACTTAGAGGAAATCAAGGGCAAATTCACAAGGAGTAATCAAAATCCAAAACAGGTCAACATTTGAGAAGTGTTTATAATTGGCCCAGAGCTGAGGGAAAATTGTAAGCAATGATTGAGTGTTGAACTATATTACTTCTTGCTGCCTATGTGGTTGTTTTTGCCACAGAGTGACTTAATGATGTTAAGTTGCAATTTCTGACAGCATTATAATCCATTATTTCATTCTTCATCATCTAGCTATCACATGTTTGCTTGCACAACTATCTAAAATTTCCTTTGCTTCTGACACATCTCATTTTATCAGCTTTTTGGGAATGACCATGTCAGGTCTTATAATTCCTTCTAGCCCTTTTATATATGGATATAGTAAAGAGTAAGCATCAAGAAAGCAAGTGTTGAGCTGGACCTAACAGCATGCAAAGCAACATCACTGACAAATGTAAGTAATGTTGGCATCTCTCATAGGGAAGAAGCAGCCATTAGCATTGAGCAGAATATTAGAAGCAGTACTGGATTATTGCCATAAAACACTGAATAATGTGGGGCAAGTTTCCAACTCTTTGTAACCATTTCCTCCTCTGTAACCTAACATAAGGCAATGAAATGACAGAGTAGTCCAAGTGCAAAGGTGAGAAATTACCCTTACAGACATGGATATTGATACTTAAAGGGGGAAGAATCACAATGGAATCTTTACCTTGGATTTAAAATGGTTTTGATTTTTAGGTTCTTTTTTTTTTTTTCTTAAATTCACAAACTTGAAGAATCCAAATCAAATTTTTACCCAGCAAATACTATTCAGCACCTATTGTGTTCATTAGTTTTCCCACATGCTATTAAAGGATAAAGAAAGCAATAACTTTCCACAATTTGGTGATTTAAAAAAAAATAGATTTGTAAAAAGTTCAATTAATTAAGTGCTAAAGGGAATTACAAAGCCAATAAAGAGGAGGAGAGGGGCAAGAGTAATTCACCCAACTTGGGGTAATCCAGCCATGCTACAGGAAGGATGGCACTTTATCAACACTGGAAGGATTTTAGCATTTGAACATGCACAGGAAGGAATGAAGAATATGTCAAGCGGAAGGAACAACCTGAGCACAGGTACATGAGCATGAGTGCATGGTTTGTAAATGTTTATTCAGATGAGTGACATGAGATCATGTGTACTCCAGTCAAATTAAGGTTTCTTTTCTCTCTTGCTGTGGAGCTATGACTTGCTATAGCTGCCATGTTAAAGGTAGATGTTTAGGCAGCTCTTCCTCCTCCTTCATACATTCAGCCTCTTTAATGTTGATAATTCATTAGTCACATGAAAATTACCACTTTCTGATATCTTGGACCTGAAGTGCTCAGTCTTCTTTCAGCTGTTTCTTCCATTTAGTTTCATCAATAACCACAGCAGAAAATAAACATATCTAATATCCTTTTAAATTTACATAGAATTTGTCTGTGTAGGTTAGGGCACACCACCCTATGATTGTGGAAGCCCTACTGTCTCTCCCTATAACTCCAGATTTCTCACAGGGTCGGGGTGAAGTATGTGTTTGGGGATGAGGGTGCTGAGCTCAGATCAGGACTGGGATGTGTTTCCCACATCATCAGTGTTCCCATGGTGCTGCTTGTGTGGAACTCTCCATCTCAGTATCTCCTTTCAGCTCTCCTGTCTCTGGAACTCACTGATCTAGATGTAAAACATAGACCTCTTTCTCTAGTCCTTCTGTGACACCATCTCACTCTCTCCCCACCCTCCAAAAAACACAGGTCACATGAGACTTTTGTGAATACAACAGAGTCCACTGACATTTGCAACAACAGAAGAGGTTTACATCCCAAAATGTAAGTATATTAGTTTGCGAGGGCTGCCTTAGCAAAATACCACTGACTGGAGGACTTAAACAGAAATCTACTTTCTCACATATCTGGAGGCTAGAATTCAAGATCAAGGTGTCAGCAGGTTTGATTTCTTCTAAGGACTCTTTCCTTGGCTTGCAGCTGGTACTTTTTGCTGTGTGCTCATGTGGTTTTTTACTGTGTGCCCACATCTCTGAAATCTCTTTGGACATCCAAGTTTCCTCTTCATATGATAACGCCAGTCACATTAGATTAGGAGACACCCTAGTGGTCTCATTTTCACTTAGTTACCTCTTTTAAGGCTTTATTTGCAAATATAGTCACATTCTGAGGTATTAGGGTTAAGCACTTCAACATATGAATATTAATGGGATACAACTCAATCCATAACAAAAGTAACTTCAAATTCAGTATCAGGTATTTTTGTTCCTATAAAAGTTCCTTAATACTTGGACACCAGGAATTTCTCCCAGACCACTTTTCTTTAGAAGTTCCAGCTCTTCAATACAGAAACTCCAGTACCAGTTGATAATGCTTTGTTTTCTTTTGTTTCATCACCAGCTACATGGAAATAGAGCTTTAAAACCGAAGTTCATCCTTTTCAGAATATGTTGATTCCAGGATCTTTCTGCTAACACTCAATCAACCCAAATAAGAGGCTACACTAGATTTATTAAACATCAAGAACTTTTTGATTACTAACTACGTTTGCACATAGCAGAGGTTGGCACTGAGGTACAGCTGTACTCCACCCTGGATCCACACTGCCTGAGTTGGGGCTGAATGTCCATACAAGAGAGCACACTATGTTTATATATCAGTCAGAGGTCAGTGAGAAAACAGGAAATGCTTCTGGTGTTTTAAACACAGGAAATTTAATACAGGAAAGGGGTTACAATGGGAATGAAAGAGATGAGGAGCCAAGCAGGCATGGTGAGGTAACTGAATGATTCAAAATAGCAGAAAGCTATTGCCACCTGTAGGCCTGGAGGAACGCAGCAGGGAGGTGTTACTACCAGGCATCAGGAGGGAGCTAGAACCATATCAGGGCTTGCCTGGTAGGAGCTGGGTCTACAAAGGGAGAGCGGTTAAGAACGAACTTGCTACCCTGAAGACACAGCCACTTCCAGAACCGGCGACCTCTTGGTGCGTGGGTCGATGCTCAACCACGGAGCCACACTAGTCGGGCCACAGTGAAGAATTTTGACAGCACTCTTCTATTCCTTTATTCTTTATCCTCCCAAAACTTCTAGATTTGGGGCAATATCCAGAAAAGTCTTGAATAAAAGCCCTAGGTAATAAACTATAACACAGCTTTGAATTCAAAACACAATGTTGAACATACTCTTTAGACCATTTAGACCATTTTCTTTCCAGGATGCAGGTTTGGTAATGGCTCTAAGTTTAGCAACCAAAATATCAAAACGTACTGAGGTAACTATTTTACAGAATACATGAACCCCAGAGCTAAGTGCTCTCCATTTTTCTACCCTTTTACTCATCTTTTACTAATCGACATCCACTCAATGGCTACCTTTGCTCAGCTCTGAACCAGAGCAGTAACTCTCACCTGCAGAACTTACATTGACAGCTTGTTTAACAGTATATTCTTTGTGTTAATTATATCTGATTGCTCTTTTACTATAATGTCCATGGCTAGCATAAGAATTTGCAGGTAACAAAAAAGGCAAAGACTGGCATGATTTTCAGAATGCTAAGTTAGTTGCAATGCTTGGTTGGAAAGCATGAAAGCTATTTCTTAGGCTTAGTTAAAGATATGATTTTGAAGACAAAACAAAAAGTTTTTAATATTTTAATTATTTTAAATGTAAAAGCAACACATCACTTTTGTATTGACTTAAGCAATAAGTATGAAATAAAAAGTTAAAGCCAAGGTAAGAATGTTCACTTTTTCAGGTATTATTTAACCTTGTTCTCAAAATCCTAACCAATTAAATGAGCAAAGAAAATGAGATTTTAAAAATTGAAATAAAAAAAAAGGGGGGAAATGATCATTATTTAATGGTGATAGGATTTGCATATGTAGAAAACAAAGAATCAAGCCAAATATTGGAAATAAAATAAATTTAGTAAAGCAATGCTTATAGAATTAATATATAAAAATCAATAACATCTGATATGCAAAGAATTTGTTAGAAAATACATGAAAGAAAAAGAATCTTTTATTATAGCAATAAACAGAAGGGAATATATTTAAGAAATATGCTTGTCCCATAAAAAAACTACTATAAAAATAAACTGGGGGAAATGAAGAAAATTAAAGCAAGATATATCATGTTTTTGAATAGAGATATTCAATATTGTGAGAGATGAGTTCTCCATAATTTACTCAATATATTTTATACAAGGCCAGTTAAAATAGCAACAGAATGTTTTAAATTAGAAAACCTTGATGACTCTACAGATGATGCTGATGACTCAGCATTCTCATCTAACATTGGAGCATCTTTTTAGAAAGCTGTTTGGCAATAACTATCAATATTAAAATGTTTATGTCATGTGATCTACTAATTCATCTGCTAAAAATTAACCCTATGCATATTCTAATAATAGTCAGCATTCCAATCTAAAAATAGTCATCAAAGCCTTGTTTGCAATAGCAAAAATGAATTTTAAAAAAGCATTGCTAGGGTACTGTGTAAAGCTACATTTTTATGTAAGTGAACGCTTAGTGATTACTGTCTTCCATAGTGGCTGCACCAATCTGCATTCCCACCAGCAGTGTACTAGAGTCCCCTTTTCTCCACATCCTCACCAGCACTTATTGTTTGATTTGTTGATGGTACCCATTCGGGCAGGTGTGAAGTGATATCTCATAGTCATTTTAATTTGCATCTCTCTGATGATTTGTGACATTGAGCATTTTTTCATATGTTTCTTGGCCATTTGTATGTCCTGTTTGGAGAAGTGTCTATTCAGGTCCTCTGCCCATTTTTTTTTTAATCCTCACCCAAGGATATTTTTCAATTTATCTTCAGATAGAGTGGGAGGAAGAGAGAGAGAGAGAGAGAGAGAGAGAGAGAGAGAGAGAGAGAGAGAGAGAGAGACATCGATGTGAGAGAGACACATCGATTGGTTGCCTCCCGCACAACCCTGACCCAGGCCGGGGATGAAATGCAACCGAGGGACATGTCCTTGGCTAGAATTGAACCCATGACTGTTTGGTCCTTGGGTTGATGCTCTAACCACTGAGCCAAACCGGCCAGGGCATCTCTGCCCATTTTTTAACTGGATTGTTTGTCTTCCTTTTGTTGAGTTGTATGAGTACTTTATATATTTTGGAAATTAACCCCTTATCCAATGTATCATTGGCAAGTATGTTCTCTCATACAGTGGGTCCCCTTTTCATTTTGATGCTTGTTTCTTTTGCTGTGCAGAAGCTTCTCATAACCAGTGTTTTGAATTCTGCATCTAGTGGAGTGTTTGTCTCCCTTTTATTTAGTTTTTGTTTTGTTTTTTTGAGTTTTGTTCTGTTCTTTCATTTCAGACATGTTTCTTTGTCTCATTTTGCCTGCCTCTTCGTGTTTGTTTCTATGTATTAGGTAGAGCTGCTACATCTCCTGGAGTTGGTAGAGTGGCCATATATAGTAGGTGCCCAGTGACACAGCCTCCTAATTACTAGAGCTGGGCACTCTAGGTGCAGCCCCATGTGGGCAGTGCACACCCTCCTGTGGTAGTTGAGACTTGATGGCTAATGGCACCTCAGTGGTAGGGGTTTATCCCCAGGCCTGGGGCCACTTAGTAAGAGGTACACAGCATGCCAAGGCCAGATGCTGCTTGTTTGAGGGATTTAGGAAAGTATGAAGCATGAGCCAAGATAGGCCATTTGTATGGAAAAGCTACTGAAAACAGCTTGGATTGAACCTGAAAGTTTGGTGGGGCAGGGTCTTAGGGAATCACTAGAGCAGGGTGAACAGTATTAGCCAGGCTGAAGGAGACTCAGTCTCAATGTGGCTTCTTCTTTATATCCTTAGTTGTAGAAATTGTCCAGCTCAATTTCAGGTGGTGCTGAATGATGGATGTTCTGTAGTTTAGTTGTACTTTTGAGGTGGTTGTGGAAAGATTCGAGCATGGCATTTACCTACGCTGCTACCTTGACCAGTTCTCTTGGTACAAATTTATAAAAGTATTCTTCAGTACTATTCTATTTCTTTTATAATGTTTAAGTGTTTGGTGTTTAATATCTCTAACATTTTTTGGATGAGGCAGGAAGGAGATTCTAGCTTTACTCATATTGCTGTACAAATGGATTGTCAGATACATTAACTGAATAGTCTATTATTTTCCCACTGATATGCAATACACTCTTTTTATTTAAATTCATGTGTACTCTGGAATTACTTCTCATACTTCTTAAATTATAAGTTCATTCATGCCCTATCAGCACTGAGTTTTAAAAATTTTGACTTTAACATTCAGTCAAAAGTTCCTCATCATTTTTCCCCAAAGTTATTGTCTCTTGTGCATTTCCTCTTCCAGATAAGCTCAGAATCAGTCTGTCACTTTCTATTTTAAAAAACCCATTAGAATTCTGATTGAGATTGCATCTATAGATGCATTTGGTGAATATGATATTTTTCAAAACAATGTCCTCACATTCAGGAACATGGACCATTTCATCATTTATTCCGGACTCATTTAATATCTTACTAAAAGAAAAAGTTTTATAATTTTTTTATTCAGGTAATTGTGTGTGTGTATATACATATATATATAACATTTTCCCCAGTATTCTTTTATTTTCTAGTGTATAGGGAAACGCATTTTTCTCCATTTTATTTTGAGTCATCCTGCTTATTTCTCTTATTTATTCCAATATATAGTTGACTCTGGTATTTTCCAGAGAGTTATTCTTATTGTTTCCAAAGAGTGAGATTTTTTTCTTATTCTCCACTATCTAGAATTCATTCTGTTTTCAAGATGTATTTCATTGAATAGAACTATCTATAAAATATCTACAGTGGTAATGAAGTCGTACATCCTTTTGTCATTTTCTATTTTCGTTATAATACTTCTAACATATTCAATGTTTTTGGTTATGATAGCTTCATTTTCTACAGCTTTAAGATCTCCTTTAAATCTTTTATAAGCTAAAGGAAATTTCCCTTTTTATAGCTTATGAAGCATTCTTATCACAAACTTTGTTTTTAATACATTAATTAGTTCATTAGATTGTGTAATAATGAAGAACTAGTTCATTCCCCAGATAAAATTTTTGTTACAAAGCTGAATTTGGTGGGTCTAGGTTTTTTTTAGAGTAGTTTTATGTCTGTTAGGAAGAGAGATTAATGTAAATTTTCTTTCAGTTATTTGCACTTAAAAAAAAAATTTGTGTATGTGTACTCCTATACAGTTTGGGCTAAAACACAAACAAGTCTCAAAATGAGCTGAGAAACTTCAAACAGTATTATCTCCCCTCCATTTCTCCATGTTTCCCCTTTAGCAGTAAACATGGGGGCAGTGGGTTGAAATACTCGAGGCACAAAATCTGGACAGCTTTGTTGACTAATGCACCCCAAGGAGAAGAGCAGTCTTAAAGTCTCACCTGTGCTGGCATCAGATTTAATTTCATCAGCAAAATTTTCTATGCTAAACCACTGACGTAGTTGGAATGTTTATTACTGCATCATCCTGAATAATATAAAAGCTTTCTGTCTAGTTTAATGTTCAGATATATTTTAAATAATGTATTTAAATATTTGGTAAAATCATTATAAAATCTTAGGGCCTGCTGTCTTTTGAAAGGTTATATTTTTTACTACTATCCAGTTTCTTTTTCTGCTTCTCCTTGATTTAGAATGTATGATCTTTGAAAACATCTGTAACTTTCATTTTATTACTCAATTTCCAAACTTATTGGTAGGAAGTTACACATAGTCTTATAAGTTTTAAATCTCCGTCTATATATCTGTACCTTTTTCTTATACCTAATGTTGTTTATTTATGCTTGCCTTTCTCTAGTTTCTTGATCTCTCCTTTATCTTTCCTAGAGCTTCTTTTGTTCCTTTCTCCTTTCCAATAAGCCATAGGTCTGTATGGCTAGTTTTGGGGTGATTTTTTTTCATTGAAGACAAAGTTCGTAAGACTATACATTTTCTGAGCAATTTGTGTTAACTAACTTTTTATATGCAATTCTATCCTTGTTATTTTTCAGTGTGTAATAATCTACTTCAACTTTTCCTTTAATTCATTTAAAAAAAGCAGGAGGGGGTAGGAGCGGGAAGGAAAGGGTCAATGGAGAAAAAAGGGGGACATCCGTATTACTTTCTTTTTTTTTATTTTATTATTAATTTACTTTTGTTACAGATGTTTCTCCTTTTTTCCCCCATTGACACCCTCCTCCCCCTCCCTTCCTGCCCCGTCCCCATTTTTGTTGTCCATGTCCATTGGTTATGAGTACATGCGTACAAGTTCTGTGTTCATCGCTCCCCTCCCCCACCCCCTCTTCTGGCAGATGTCAGTCTGTACCCCACTTCCACGTCCCCGGGACTACCCTGCTCCTCACACTGTTATGTTCATTATATTCCAGAAATAAGTGAGATCATATGATATTTGTCTTTCTCTGCTTGGCTTGTTTCACTTAGGATAATAGTTTCCAGGTCCTCCCATGCCGTCTCAAAGGATAAGAGATCTTTCTTTCTTACAGCTGCATAGTACTCCATTGTGTATATGTACCACAGCTTTTTTATCCATTCATCTACTGATGGACACTTGGGCTGTTTCCAGATCTTAGCTATTGTAAATAGCACTGCTATGAACATGGGGGTACATGTATTCTTTCTGATTGGTGTTTCAGGCTTCTTAGGGTATATTCCTAGGAGTGGGATCACTGGGTCAAATGGTAATTCAATTTTTAATTTTTTGAGGTAACACCATAGTGTTTTCCATAGTGGCTGCACCAGTCTGCACTCCCACCAGCAGTGTACTAGAGTCCCCTTTTCTCCACACCCTCGCCAACACTTGTTGTTTGATGCTTTGTTGATGGCGGTTACTTTCAACAATAAACAAATATTATCATACTAAAAATGAAAAAAATAATAACAAAATAAAATTCTACATAATCCAAAAAATAAAATAAAGTCATTAAAAATAATCTCCAAGAAATTTCAGAAAGTTATTTTGAATATGAAGTAAAGGCATTTATTTTGAATATATTTTTCTGTTTAATTACTGTTTTTATTGCTTGTGTTAGAAATTCTGTCTTGTATAATTTTTCCTATATAGAATTAGTCAATGTTTGTAGCTTAATAACAAGTTACATTTTTAAAATGTTTCATGGATATTTGAAAAGAACGTGTACCTTCTGTTTATTGGTTAAAAGTCACATATGTATGTCTATTGTGTTGATTGTAGTGGTTGTGATATTCAAAGTATTTCTATTCTTTATTATTTCCCTCGTCTATAAATTCCTAAGTCTCCCATTAAGGAGATAGGTTTGTATATTTCTCTGACTAGATTTTGCTTTATATTGCTTACTATTATGATGATCAGAACATAAAGGTTAATAAAAAATTATAACTTTCTGATTCCTTGATTTTCTCAATAGAAAGTATTTCTTTTATACATTAGACCTAAAGTCTATTTTTAAATATTGATATCAACTTTCATTTTGTTAGTATGCACTACATATATTTTTGTTCAACCCATCAATCCGTTGTATTTAATATAGCTCTGTCATTTTTTATATATCTTCTGTAAAAAGAATGTAAGTAGATTATATTGCATTTTTAATACAATCTTTCTCTGTCACTAATACTACAGTTTAATCAGTTTCATAACTATCATTTTGATAGCGAAGTGCTTATATTTATTGTTCATTCAGAGAAGGAAATACAATCCTATATTATTAAAAGTTTACCACTTAAAGTAAATCTTTGAGATGATAATATTTAACACAGGAGTTTGGTTTTTTTTTTTAATTTTATTTCTAACTTGCTTCATTTCTCTGGGAGACACTGACAGTTTATACTTTTTTTTGGTACTGCATGTCTTTTCCTTATTTGCATCTATTTTTCATGTTGTAGGACCACGTCTCCAAAATCACCTTTTCATTCCACAGCACATGCTTGAGGGGTGAACATTTTGAACTCTTGCATCTGCAAAAATGAATATTTATCCTCACACTTGGTTAGTTTGACTAGATAGAGCATTCTATGTTAAAAGGTCATTTATCTCATTGAAATTTTTTTCAATGTCTTCTAGTAGCTAAGATTGTAAATGGGAATTGCGATGCCACCTATATTCTTTATATTTTGCAGGTGTAGTCTGCTACTGTTGCAAGTTACAGAATAATTAATTCAAAAAGTACAAAAAAAGAAGACCTCTTAAAGGCTAGGCTACTGACAGGATAGTACCAGTGTGGATTAATTCACAATGTTGATAGGACCCAATTACATTCCTATTTTTTTAATGCTATCTTAAGCATTGAACAAATGTCCTTATAGCCAAGACATAGCTGCCACAATTCTAATGCACTCTTTTTTTTTTTTTAATTAAGTTATTTTGTTACAGATATTTCTCCTTTTTCTCCTCTGGACACCCTCCTCCGGATCCTCCTCACAGGACTGTTGTCTATGTCCATTGGTTATGCATATATGCATATAAGTTCTTTGATTTATCTCATCCCTCCCTCCCATCCCCCTCCTCTAAGGTTTGTCCGTCTAAACCATACTCCTTTCTATGTCTCTGAGTCCATTTTGTTCATCAGCTTATTTTGTTCATTATATTCCACAAATAAGTAAGATCATGTGGTATTTGTCTTTCTCTGATTGGCTTATTTTGCTTAGCATAATGCTCTCCAGGTCCCTCATGTTGTCTCAAAGGATAAGAGATCTTTCTTTCTTACAGCTGCATAGTGTTTCATTGTATATATGTACCACAGCTTGACAACATCTTGTAGCAGAGGAAGGTCTGTGTTTTGTTTTGTTTTTTCTTTTTTTCTCTTAACCAAGAATGCAAACCTTTCTTCTAGAGACAGAATTCCTTTTATGTCCCAATCTCTGTAATTACTAATAAGTAAGTTTGTGTGAGGTTATCTATTTCCAACATGATCCGTTTTTTTTACTGATTTTAGAGAGAGAGGAAGGGAGAGGGAGAGAGAGATAGAAACATCGATGAGAGAGAACATCTACTGGCTGCCTCTTGCATGCCCCTCACTAGGGATTTGGCCCACAACCTAGGCATGTGCCCTGACCGGGAATCGAACTGGCAACCTCTTGGTGCATGGGTCGATGCTCAATCACCAAGCCACACTGGCTGGGCTATCTCTGTTTTCATTTAAGTTAGTCTTGTTTATTTCTATGGTTTTCCCCTCTGTACTGCTCATTTACTTCAAATGTTTGATGATTCTTCATTTCCTGTTCCTATTTACATGTGAAAACGTAAATTTATTCATGTAAAGACCCAACTTGAGTTTTCTTTACAGTTCTGATGTTTCCCTGTGTTCCATGGGAGAAAGGGGTACTCACTAGAGGTTCTGTATACATGGATTGGGTGAGCCATAGATAAACTCCCTTATTGTACATGGTTGGGTGGAAACAGGCAAGCTACACTCCCAGGTTTGCCAAAGTAAAGAAAGTTCTGAGGAAGTTAGAAACATTGGTATATTTGACTGCTAAAAAGAGCTAACTTTCTTTTTTCTTATTCAACTATTGTAAAGGCCCACAGTTACCGTGGAGACTACCTTGCTTCTCAGTTCATCCTCAGTATTGATATAGGAGTTACATCTACATGCAGAGCCTGCTAGGGGAGGCAGTCTCAGCTCCTCATCCTGGAGTAAATTATTTTTGTTTTCGTGGTTTAGAAGATGTAACTCTGTTTCATGAGAACTGTAATATTAGCATATAATGTGCCATTGAAGAAAGAATGTGAGAATATGTAAAATAAGTATATCACAAAATTGAACCAAGCTAACATAGGTATTTCTAAACTGGTAGCAAGAGATGAATAATCTTTGTCTACCATGGAATTCCTTTTAGCAAGGATCTATTCAAAACAAATCATTCTTTTGATCAGCCTTGTTAATCTAATGTGATAATTTCATTCTGTTCCTCCAATTTTTTTTTCAATTAGTTTGTATTCAATATTATTTTCTATTAGTTTCAGGTGTTCAGCATAGTGGTTAGATAATCATATACTTTACAAAATGTTCCGCCCGATATTTCCAGTACCCATCTGGTACCATATACAGTTATTACAATATCACTGACTGTGTTCCTTATGCTGTACTTTGCATCCCCATGACTATTTTGTAGCTACCAATTTGTACTTCTTAAACCCTTCACCTTTTTCATCCATACCCCAACAACCCCTCCCTCTGGCAACCATCGGTCTGTTCTCTGTCATCCTGGAGTAAATTTTTTTTTCTCTTTTTATTTTTTTAATTTTTTGCTCAATCCCTCCACACCCCCAACCAAGCCACCCATCCCTACCCCTACAATAGCTGTCAGCCTGCTCTTTATCAGAGTCTGTCTCTATTTTGCTTGTTAGTTCATTTTGTTAATTAGATTCCACATATGAGTGAAATCACATGGTACTTGTCTTTCTCTGACTGGCTTATTTCACTTAGCATAATGCTCTTCCTGGGGCAAATTCTAAAGCTCCAAAATATGCAGGGGCAGGGGGCTCAAGGCATGGAGAATTTAGGGAAGAATGTTATATAAGGAACACTTCAACTAATTAACCTAATGATAGCATCAGTGCCCACTTCTGATCTGTACACTTAACTCAGACATTGAAGTTTCTCCAGAATTTCCTTCCTGGCAACTCTTTTCTATGCCAGTTTGAGGCTAATTTATTTCTACTCTCGTTTTTCTGCAAATCAGATCCCATCTGCTTTCAATTTTCCAGAAATTCTTCAAAATGTGTTCTTTTATGCTGGTGCTTCTTTCTTGATTTCCAAAACATTTATGGATTAAAAAATCAGTCTGTAATTTCACGTAGGCTTGAAACAGACGAGGTAAATTAGATCACGTGCTTAAACTACTCTCTTGACACAGTCTTAAATGCCTTCTCTGACTTGAATACGTCACAATACCCTCCCTATTTCAGCAGTCCCAAAGTCATGACAATGAACGATATGATCAGGAAAAGCCAGCTAATCGTGGGGGACTTTGTTCCCAACCTTGAGACTGTCTGCCCTCAGGGTGCCCAGCTCACTCCTCCACATGCTAGTCAACACCACTCCGAGACCTAGGGATTTTCTCCTGTGTCCAGCATGGATAGGCTAGAAGGCAAGTTATTAAGATCCTACCTGTTACCTTGACAAAAATGAAAGCAACTTTCCCTAAGAAAAACTATCAGAGTTTTTCTAGGTGACGCTGTTAAATAGGTAAGGACAAGCCAGATGCTGGCGATAGGGCTGTGGCCTGGCTTAGTCCCCAGCTGGCTCTGACTCTTATTCCTCCAATGCTCGAGGAGCAAGTCCACTCGGAGGAGTATCTATCCTGCCCCAGTTCTGAGTAAAACCACCCTCAGTATTGCCTAGAGCAGAACTTTGGTGAGTAGTCCTTCAAATGCATTCGCTGACGTAATGATTATTGACTCAAATAATCTAAGAGAAAGACACTCTGATAGTGACTAGTTAATTGCCCTTAAATAAAATAATTAACCTCAATGGTTTTCAGTTTCTTTTCTTTTAAATAATTATGTTTCTGTATACTCTCTTAAGTTCCTCCCAGCTAAATATTTCTAGGACATAAAGCAAAAGCATGAGACTGGAGATGTGCCAAAATGCTCGAGAGTAGCAACCTCTGATTTTAGAGCAGTGTGTTTGGTACCCACAGTTAGGACATAGTGTGCCCACAGGTCACAAGTGTCTGCGTTTGATAGAGTCTATAATGAAAGATAAGCTTGATAAATAGCAAATGGCTTGTAACTGCAAACAAAGCTTTGGGGGTTGTCTTATGTATACAACCGTACAAAGAATTACAAATGGCTTACATAAAGAATCTTATTTCCCAGGTCACAGTGAATATCATTTTAGGTACAGCAAGGATTCCATCAAAGGCTGGTTTCCCCTAGTGTCAATGAGTTGCTGTGCAGCAGTGTTGGAGCTGACATACCTGGATTTGAGGTCAAAGTCCATTAATTCCAACTATATGGCTTTGGGCAAAAAAAAAAGTTACCCTCTCTGATTTTGTTTATCTATAAAATGGAATGTTGTAACGGACATTACCTGAATCAAAAGGCTATTATGAAGAAAATTGAAATAATAGATGTTAAAGGGATTTGGAAATTGAAAGCCTGAGTGCAATTATGAAGCTGATTTTAGGGAGACTCTTAATTGACTAGAATATGCTTTGCTCTTTTGTCATAATCCTATTCTGGGGCATAGAGTTAATGGATTAAATACATTTCCTCTGCCCTGGCTGGTTTGGCTCAGTGGTTTGAGTGTCAGCCCACAGACTGAAGGGTCATGGGTTTAATTCTGGTCAAGGTCACATACCTGGGTTGCAAGTTCAATCCCTGGCCCCAGTCAGGGTCGTGTGAGAGGCAACCAATCAATGTGTCTCTCTCATGTTGATGTTTCTCTCTCTCCCTCCCTCCCTTCCATACACACATATACACATATATGTGTGTGTGTGTGTATCATATATATATATTACATATATATATAACATATATGTGTGTGGGGGGGTGTGTGTGTGTTCTTTCCCCTATCACATTTTAGTGGTGAAGATTACAGACCCTGACATTCATTTTTGCAATATTAAAATCCATACATTAAACCACCATTTCTCTATGAGTTAAGAATCACCCATCTACATGTATCCTCTCCTAGAAAGAGACTGAGTTTGTTTTTAAAATGAGATGTCAGCTTTCAGGCCCTGGGGCTTCTAAGTGCATCTGAGCTGGTGACTCCTCCCCACCAGTCATCAGCAGATGGATCTTGTCTGAGTCAAGTGGGTTACTGGATAAGAGCAAGATCTGGAATATGAACCAGCTCAAGGAATGCATACATTTTGTAAAACAGGATAGATTTTTTTTTTGGTAAAAATAAAATCATGTTTTCTTCTTCAATATTTCAAACATTAAAATGTAATAAATAAAAACAGCTGCTACTAATGGCACTGAGTAGTCCAAAAATAAAAACCAAAAACATTTGGGCATTTTGGCGTTGAGGGAAAGCAGCATTTTTGTTGTTTGTTGTTGTTGTGATAGTAACACCTCCTGAAAGAAACATGTGCAGAGGGAGATGAACCTAAACTATGTTGAACTAGCAGGGAAATGGCACCTACGAACAAGCCCATTGCCAACGTCAGCGATGATTTGTCAGGTTTGATTAAACCCTGAATTAAGCAGTCCTCATTAGAACCTCAGGAGGATGAATTATGCTGCATAAATAGATTACTCACGCCCTGACAGAAACACTGGCACCACACACCCTGCTAGTAACTTTCAATTACATTGATAAACGAGAAGTTAAACTGTAATTTTTTTAGCACTATCCATTTTGTCTCTAACATCCTGCCACTTCTGCTTTTATTGTGGTGGATAAAAGAGGCTGCAATGAAACAAACAGTGGTCCAGATCAGTGACACACTGCAGACCAAGAGCTAGTAAGGGGTTGGCGTTCCAGTGGGAAAAGTATGCCAAGAGGATGAAAAGTGTTCTTTATATATCTCCAGTGCTGCCCCAAATATTTGTTAAAATCATATAACAAGTGTATTCAGAACTTGTCTTCACCCATATCATAGATAAACCAGACAGATTATAGGAGACATGACTAATGACAGTGTCTTGAAAGTGCGATTGGAAATTTAATCTCACAGGTCACAGTCTAGACGTGTTAAGCAGCCAACAAGCCCATACATTTGACCCTTGAACAACACCAGGGTTAAGGGTGCCCACCTCCCCTCACCCTCATGCAGTCAAAGATACACATTTAACTTTTTAACTCTCCCAAAATGTAACTACTAGTAGTCTCTTGTTGACTGGAAGCCTCACCAATAATATAAAGTTAACACATACTTTGTATGTTATGTGCATTATATACTATATTCTTACAATAAAGTAAGATAAAGAAAATCATAAGGAAGAGAAAATACATTTACAGTATTTATTGAAAAAAATAAATAAAATGGACCCATGCAGTTCAAATTCACGCTGTTCAAGAGTCACCTGTAGATTTCAGTTGCCACAGTTAATCATTATACAGCGTTTCAAAAACAGAGAAGACAGTAAAAACACTTAGCACCTTAGTTGCCATTCCCTCCTCTCAGCTGTTTATAGCATTAATTACATTTACATCCCATCTCAAACTTTTGGTTCCTGCCACACAGTCCTTTTTCCTATTAATGCAGATTGTGAATAATTGGACTCAACATTGTGGGAAAGAGGGAAGGCAGCAAAAACGGTTGCTATTTTGCAAATGAAACTGAGTTTTCTTGCTCCAGCTTTGAGGCCCATCTTAGCATGGTGCTACACCCAATTAAACAAAAATCCAACTCCTCAAAGACTTGGAAAGCAGTGTGCCTATGCTAAACTCTCTTGGAGAGTCCAAAAAAAAGGAAGAATTGTATCTAATGACTCATACACAAAAATTCTTAAAATTCCTTCTCCCCATATCTGCCTCTCCCTGAATCTCCACTCCAATTTTAAGCAGCTGTTAAAACTCTTCACACCCAGCCTCAAAATTCCTCCAAACTTCCTTAGTTTCACTGCTCCCTCCACATCCTCTCTCTTGCTGCCCTCTTCCAGTTGTCTGGGCCTTTTCTCCTCTTCCGAGTCTAGATGTGGGCCCAGAAAGTAAATTAAATCTGTTCAGTTTCCTCCAGTTGTCTTCTCCATTCATTACTCTAACCAGATAATAAAGAACCATGATCCAAATAGCATCATAAATCCTCCTGATTGTAGAGGAGAAAGGATCTGATTATTTACCTTTTAATATTTTTAGCACAGTTCTATTACAAGGAGCTGGGGACCCTTTCCAAAAAAAAAAAAAAAAAAAAAGAAAGAAAATGAAATTGCTAGAAATTCCAGGGACAGCAGTTTCTGCTGTTAAGGGTTTGAAGGCAAATTCCTCCGAGCTTTTTCTCACCCTATAGCAGGTTTATGCCAGCTTTCAAAACCTTCCCCCTTTTATATAAAAGAACTCCAAGTTGAGAAGAAAGAAATGTGAGGGGAAATTTTTAGCACAGAGACTGGGAGAAGAAAGAGAGAAAAAAAGAGAGGAATCAGATTTTAGGCAAGAAAGCATTCAAGACAAACGACTACTTCAAAAGTAGCCTAAAGCTTGGAGTAGGGAGACAGACCATGAATAAATAAAAGACTTGTAACCCTTAAGCCCCAAATCCTGGAATTTGAGTCCTGGCCTTCCTTTTGTATTAGGAAAATACCTCCTGGGACTCTGTTTATTCCTCCAAAAATGAGGAATTTGGCAAAAGAATCTGAAAGGCTCACACCCCAGGATTTCATGACTCTCTCTTCAAGCAGCCTGCCCTCTCACCACCCCCACCCCTGGGTCACCCTCAGGACTCTCACTGTGCTCTTGCCCATACAGTCTGCAGATGTCTTGCCTTTGCTTTATGCTCTGTACAGGCTCCTGCAGTCCCTGAAAACAGGCACATTCTCTGCATTATTAAATTCATCATCTACAACAAAAAAGTATTGTAATTACCTGATTGATTCTGATACTTCACTAAGTTTATCGAATAATGACCTCAAGGGAGTTGACAAATTAAGAAAAATGAAGTTGCTGTGGCTGCAACTACACATACAAAGAAAGAATACAAACATTGAATCAAAATAAATCCGGCCAGGCGCTGGCCTGCTAGCTCAGGTGGTCAGAGCGTCGTCCCGATATGCCAACGTTGTGGGTTTGATCCTTGGTGGGCACATGCAAGAAACAACCAATGAATGCGTAAATAAGTGGAACGCCAAAGTGATGTCTCTCTCTCTCTCTTTCTCAAATCAATAAATAAAATTTTTAAATACATTTGATAATAAGTGTAAGTCGTGCAAGTGTATGTCCATTAGCTATTTTATCTGTTAACATATACATATCCAGTAGATAATCTGTTTGGAAATAGACACCTAGAGGAAAATCGTGCAGCAGTTAGAACTGCTCAGCAGTCACACTCTCAGCACTCACTGGTGTTTCTGTTTTGCACCTCTTCAACTTTATTTCCCCAAATGAAACTTATTAATTTTCTTATCTACCTTATTCACCAGACTTCATTTCAGTTGATCTTAGTCTATTCCCAGGAAAAGGATAAACCGTGCTTCAGGTTTCAAAGGAAATCCAAAGAAAGAATTCTAAAATAAAATGATGAGCTATTTAGTATCTATTTTTCCAAGGTGAATACTTTGAAGAGAAGAAAAAGAAAAAAATTGGATTAAAAAAATTAGATTATTTTTAGTCATACATTCAATATGTCAAGTTCACCTTGGCATTTGTTAATAAAAAAAACTTTCCCTATGAGGTCACGGAGGCACCAAGGTCAGATGCCACCACTTGTACCGAAAGAGCTGCTCACTGCTCAGCTCAGTGTGGGCACTCGATCAATGTTAGTGTTTCACTCAAGAAAGTGCAAATCTTATTTACATCTGACAGAAAACCTATGCAAAACTCATGGAATTATCTGCAGGAGGTTGAAACAGGGCTAGAATGAAACCTTTACAATCACTGGTTCTATTCTAAAACTTACATCACCTGAAATCAAAACAGTGTGTAATAAATGGAATTTTGGTTATTTTGATATTTTATTGGAAAAAATCTAGTAAATGAAATGATGAGGAAAAAAAGGTTTGCTTCATGTATCTCCTTTCTATGCTACAAATCCTTCCCTTCTATCCAGAATACTGAAGTAACATTTGAATATAAATGTAATATTCATAGGTACTCAAAATAAATCCATGCAAGGATCTGAGAGAAGCTCTGAACCATCAAGTCCTTCAGTGAAGAGAGTGGAGACTTCTCTTTAAAAAAAATTTTTTTTACAAAGGTATTTATGTTTTTAAAATAAGCATTTGCACAAGGTTTCAAGAAATGCAGCAGTCCTCTGATCCTGCTCCTAGTATACATTCACACCTTCCTCCCCGACTGCAATTCCCATGCCTCATGCTCTAAACTCAGAACCTCACTGCCTCCACCTCTCCAGAAAATCAGCGGAAGGGACTAGGGGGACCCAACAGTGTGGGCTGAAGGAGGGGTTGATTTCTAAATGGCCTTTCTAATAGCAATCCTCCTGCTTTTCAGTCCCACCAGCCCTGCCAGCTTCAGACACCTCAAGTCTCCATGAGGTCCAAACTGCTCTGCCTCTGGTCTCTAACTCCTACCCAGCTAAGGTTCGTTGTCCTTCTTTCTGCTGAGCTTCATACATCTACTATTGTATTCCTTGCCAATGTGGAGTTAAGACTTTTTGAAAATCACCTCTATGTCCTTTTATTGGAATTTTAGGGGGGAGCATGGACTACAATGTGTGTGCCATACCTAGCCAAAAATCTCAACTTTTTTTTTTGTTAATCCTCACCCAAGGATATGGTTTCCATTGATTTTTAGACAGAGTGGAAGGGAGGGAGGGAGAGAGAGAGAGAAACATCAATGTGAGAGAGACACATCCATTGGTTGCCTCCAGCATGACCCAGACCGGAGCCAGGGATCAAACCTTCAACCCAGGTACATGCCCTTGACTGGGAATTGAACCCGAGACCCTTTGGTCCCTGGGCTGACACTCTAACCGCTGGGCCAAACCGGCCAGGACTCAACTTATATTTTTTATTCTAAATCCTTATATATTGATAATCACTGGTACATTGTCTGTGGTTTAAAAATAAATTTAAAATTAAGCCCATATAATCTGTAATAGTTTTATCCCTGCTCAGAAGCTTTCTATAAGTTTTTCACTATTTTCTGTTCTCTTGCTAATTCTAGATGGTTAAACTTGTTTGAAGTTGGACTTCTGAGTTGGTGCATCCTTCTGAATAACCCACATAAATTCAAAATGATATTCAGCAAAAAGATCACTTAAGTCCAGGACTGCATAAGGAAAAATGAGAATGAACACTCAATGCAAAGTCTAGGATCAAGAGGCTTGATGTCTTCATATGCAAGGTGAAAGAATTGAGACTCAACTAACTTGGTCAAGGTCAAAGCTAGTAAGCATTAGAATAAGAGCATTTGAACCTTCATCTGGTTCCAAAGCTAGAGCTCCTGTTTTGGCTTTTCTTTTTAATGCTCTTTCTCAAGAGATAGGTGAATATAACACACATAAAGGGACAGTTTTTCATCTGCAATTTGCCAGATCTTGTTATATAATTGACTACAGTCTTCAAATACAAGTTATGTCCAAATGTTAGTTTTTTTTTACTTATTTTACAGTATTCATTTCTGAGCCATTACATCCGCCAGGGTGTGTTAAGCCTGCTGTGAACTGGTGTAGTCTGAGACTGCTATTACTTTAAATGGCAGTTCTTAGTGCATGAAGATGATACTCCCAACTGTTCTACCTTCAGGAGAGGAAGAAGGGTACAACCAATTCCTTGACCTGCATTCTCAACCACCTATTGTGCACCTATAATCTGCATACTTTGGGAAATGGTGCCTACTGGGGCTTTGATTTGTGTGTGAGTGTGTGTGTTTGTGTTTTTTAGAAAAGAAAAGTAAAATAGAATGTGGGATACATACATAACACAGTAAACCTTGTTGGGATGCATACGTGGTGCTATTTATCTTATTTGTCTCCTTTGGATACTTTCATATGGGCTACAATACTCAAGTTTGAATCCACATAGCTATATCTCTACATCTAGATTTCTTATAGTTAGCACAGGCATTTTGTGCAATGTCAACATGAGTAGTGTTTTTTAATACCAATCCTTAATCCCTCTTCTCCAGGAAATTAGTGACTATTAATCAGCATGGCCAAGAAAAAAAAAAAATGTTTCCATCGTGACCAGTCTGAGTTTTCCTCTTCTGATCAGGCCAATGCAATCCAGGTATCTCACAGATTCTCGTGCCATACGTCATACTGTCTCTGCCATGAACACAAATCCTTGGCATCCACAATCCCCATATCTGTTGAGGGCTCCTTACTTCAGGAACTCTTCAGCTCTTCACCAAGGCCTTTTTCTACTTTCCAGAAAATGCTCATCCCATGCATAAGAGCGTCCTGAGGTGGCACCAATGTGACACCCCTAAAGCAGCCCTAAACCACTGACAAGGGAAGTTGGTGAATAAATATCACAGCCCATTAACTCCTCAGGGGGACACTGCAGAGCTGTGTCCTGCACTGACTCTCAGAGGTTCCCAGAAGGATGAACCTCACTTCACTATTGTGATAATCTTCTTACTCGAGTATTGGCTTCCTTCACTTTCCTGTTTCACTTTCCTCCTGGTGCTACCTGAGATGGCCTCCCACCTGGCCGCCAAGCCTGAGGTCTGAAATAGATAAGAGGCCATTTTAGGAAGAGTATTTACTAATTGATACTATGGAGATGTGTTTCTTCCACTGTGCAGAGTAAACCACCTCCTCCTAACTCTCTCATTTCACTAGGATTGGCATTTGCTTATTTCCACATGTATCAGTTCTCCCTCACCCAGGTGTCCTGTCACAGGATCTACACTCTGTGCATACTGTAGAAAAGTTAGGGGCACTTTAGACTCCGTGGGGCAAGAAGAGTCACTGTCCTATGTGTCCAAGATGGAATGGATTCCCTTCTACCCTTGACCAGTGAGAAATACCTTTTCAGCATTAGTTACTCCTTCCTCTCCAAGGTGCCCTCAACCTCTGGGGTTACTATTTAATCACATCATGTCCTTTTGCCCAGTCTTCCTAAATAAGCATTCACCACCTTTTCCTCTGGTAAGCTACATACATGCACACACACAAACACAAACATACACATATATTTTATTTAAAAATTGTGTTCATTTTGTATTGCTGCTATAAACACAGGCTGCCTCCTGTGTGCCTCAGCTGGTTTTACATTCTCAGCCAGCCACCATATAGGCAGCCCCCAGCCGGTCACAGGCCGAATCTAACATTGACCTGTGTCTGGAATCCTTCTCACAAATCTCAAGAACCAACACACCAGTGGGCCAGTTTTAGACCACAATACAGCACCACCCAATTTTCTCCATAAGCAGCACACCCAAAGTGAGGTCTAGGCAGGCACCAGACCCCACTGGGGCAAATCCCACTCCATGGGTAGCTTATATACTGTGGTTGTGGCTAATGTTCAGTCAGCCAGCATAAGGGTCAGTCCCACTCACTGACATGCCAATAGCAACCAAGGCTCAACTACAACAGGAGGGCTGATATAACCCTCATAAAGGACACTCCTGGAACACCTAGCTCAGGTGATGAGGGAGATTATACCACTGGGCCCACAGGATACCTACTACATAAGGCCACCCTGCCAAGACTGGGAAATGTAGCAGATCTACCTAATACATAGAAACAAACACAGAGAGGCAGCCAAAAAATGGGGAGACGAAGAAATATATCCCAAATGTAAGAACAGGAAAAATCTCCAGAAAAGAACTAAATGAAATGGAGGCAAGCAATCTACCAGATACAGAATTCAAAACAATAATTACACAAATGCTCAATGAACTTAGGGGAAGAATAGATGAACTCAGTGAGAACTTACACTAAGAGATAGTAAGCATGAAAAAGGACATAGAAAACATAAAAAGAATCAGTCAGAAATTAAGAATACAATATCTGAAATGAAGAATACACTAGAAGGAATCAACAGCAGATTACATGAAGTTGCTGTAAACAAATTACCATAAACTTAGTGACTTTATAAATATATATATATATATATATATATATATATATATATATATATATATATAAAATCTTATGATTCTGGAGATCAGAAATCTGAAATGAGTCTCAAGAGCTAAATTCAAAGTGTTGGTAAGACTGCATTTCTTCTGGAGATTCTAAGGGAGAACCAATTTCTTTGCCTTTTCCAGCTTCCAGAGACTACCTGAATTCCTTGGCTCATGGCCCCATTCCTTTGTTTTCAAAGTCACTATTATTAAGATGAGTCCTCATGCTGACGTACTTCTGATTCTTTCTCTTCTGTCTCCCTCTTCCACTCATAAGGACACTTGTGATTACATATGGCCCATCCAGATATCTCAAGATCAGCTGATTAGCAACTTTAATTCCACCTGTAACTTATTCCCCTTGCTTTATAACCTAACATATTCAGTTTTTAGGGATTAAAATGTGGACATCTTTGGGAGGGGGGATATTATTCTACATACCACAGTAAGTTTTTTAAATGTTAATTATGCTACCTACTGTCAGGCCTAAATTATTCTAGATGCCATGTGTAAGGACAATCTTATTTCCCTACTCACTCTAGAAATAACATCTATCTAAAACACTGAATACTATACTTGTGCCAAAAACTGTCATCATTGAGAAACTCTGATGTGTCAGTTATTCGATGAACTAAGCAATATTTAATAGTTACAGTGTGGCCTTCAGAATCAGACTGGTCTGGATTTGAATATGTGTCTACCATCTAAGTGGATAATACTCTGGACAAGTTAATTAAACCCTCTGAATCCATTTCTATCATGTTAAAGAGACAATATACATCTTTCATAGTGATGAGTTGATCATTTCATTATTTTATTTATTTATTTTTTAATATTTAAATTTATTTTTTTACAGATGTTTCTCATTTTTCCCCCATTGACACCCTCCTCCTGTTCCTGCCCCCCCCCCACATCGTTGTCTGTGTCTATTTGGTTATGCTTATATGCATAAGTTGTTTGGTTTATCTCTTCCCTCCCCCCAACCCCCTCCTCTGCATTTCATTATTTTAATAGTTGACTCCAAAATTCCTCATTGAAAGGTTTGTCATCATTTGAAAAAATTAACACTATACAATTATATATAGAATTGCCACATTTTTTAATCTATAACGCTCCCAAAATTACATCAAAGTGATAGTTGAGAAATTAGTATCTTATTAACCCATAACATAGAGAATTATAGAGAACCACAACGGTGAGAAAAAGTAACAAAGAAAATGAATTAGCGGCTATATACAGTCAGACACAGTGTGTCTTGTACACTAGAAAGTCTTTTACGAGATAATCATCTTAGATCAACAGAAGACCAATGTTCAGTGTCATCCTGCAAGTAGGGTTACTTTAGCAAACCTCCCGTTTTCTCCAAGGTCTTCTTTTAGTGTGGCTGATAATTATTTTGGTGATCGCCACCCCCTTGAGACACCTTCCCTAATCTTCTGTTGGCCACTGTAGTCTGCACCTCCCTGCCCATATCCATAGTTCCCGTAGTATAATCATAGCCACCACAGACAGTACAGTTTTGATCTATAAGCACTACGGTGATTCCCATATCCTTGATCTTAACGATTACTAAATCTTTTGTTCCAGTTTTGACCCTGACCTCGGGCACGACCTCTACTACCACCTCGCGCACCAGCTGCAGCACCTCTCTGCTCCCTTTTGTCATTGCCAATCTACCTCTTTGCATTGGGCAACTTTTTTTTTTTTAATTTCTCACCAGAGGATACTTTTCTATTTATCATCAGATAGAGTGGGAGGGAGGGAGAGAGAGAGAGAGACAGAGAGAAATATCGATGTGATAGAGCCACATCAACTGGTTGTCTCCCACACGACCAGACCAGGGCCGGGGATGAACCGCAACCGAGGTATGTGCCCTTGACTGGAATCAAACCCACGACTCATTGGTCCAGGGGCTGATGCTCTAACCACTGAGCCATACAAGCCAGGGCAATGTTGGGCAACTTTTATTTCACACTTCCCAGAACCAATTTGATGATATCTGCATTCTAACATCTGTATATGTGATAAAACAAAAACCTCTTATTTCATTTGTTTTTGTATCCATGGGAGTTCAGTATTTTCAATCTTTCCAATGGCTCCAAAATACTCTTTAACTTGTTCTTCAGAAATATCTGGGCTCAATCAAAAGAAAACATTTTTGGGGAGGTTCCTTCCCTTTTAAAGCTTTGACCCTTTTGGCAGGGGTCTATCAATTTGCCATCTAGTTTGTATTCCTTCAGTTCCAAACTCTTATCAACTCTAGCAACATCTTTGAAAAACACAAATCCAACCAAATCCTCTTGATCTTCTAGTGACTGGACCTCTTTCAGTTGTGTAGTCTACAACTTCCCAAATCAAGAAAAATATTTAGTCCTATCGTTCTTGCTTGTATCTCAGCTCAAGCCTCAATAAACATTTTTCCGTCATCCTGCCGATTCTTGCTTGTGTTGATCTTGAATCCCTCTGCAAACTCTCTGTGTTGCTGTGCTGGTTCATGTCCTCCATGGTGGCAGAGTTGCTGACCAGGGTGCTGACGTATAGTGTGAGTCATGGCAGCAGCAGTGATGGTGGCAGTGGCAGAGGTGTGTATGGAGCTGTATTTAAAATGGCTATGGAGGCCAGCCAGTGTAGCTCAGTGGTTGAGCACTGACCCATGCACCGAGAGATCAGTGGTTCAATTCCTGGTCAGGGCATGTGCCAAGGTTTCAGGTTTGATCCCAGTAGGGGATGTGCAGGAGGCAGCCAATCAATGTTTCTCTCTCATCAATGTTTCTATCTCTCTCTCCCTCTCCCTTCCTCTCTCTCTAAAAATCAATAAAAACATTTTTTAAATAAAATAAAATGTCCATAGAATAGCAAGAGAAATCATTTCAATAAATATTTGAGAGATGAAAAATGGAGAAGTGGTAACTGACTTATCAGAACACAGGAAGTTAAAGTCTACATCAGTGTCAAAGGGGACCAGAAAAGAAGCTAGGGAATTAATCTATCAAAACCTCTGGACGCACATCCTTTGAAATCAATCAGCTTTATGAAAAACAGGGAACAGTTGGGGTGAACACAGAGAAATGTTTAAAGATCTATATTCATAGTAAGTGGAGACCTTGCCACCCAGGTTCCCTTTCCTACCTTGTGCAGTCAAGCAACTTATTCTCAACTTCTGCTATGTGAGAGATGGGATGTGTTTTTTCTATGGGGAAATGGAGTCAGTAAGGCTTCTAATGTGGGAACAACAGGCACATGGAAAAGGGGGTGATTCATGATATTGACAAGCATGGAATTATGTATAATTTTATATACTGAACTATAGGACTCTCAGAACTCCATACCCATCAGGAGAAAACTAGAGGATTTTTGTTTAGAGTAAATAGTTCTGGTCAAAAGTTTAGTGACGAATTTTTAAATATAAATGGAAAGCCAAAGGTTGACAAACATTTGAGGAAAGTTTTCAAAGTAAAAGATCAAAACAAACCAACTAACCAAAAGAAAAAAAGATAAAAGTCAATGAAGAAGAAAATCTTCACAACACATAGGATGTTCAGAGAGATATCATTCTGTCTATAAAATGAGAAATTGATGCAATGAAAAAGGAACATTCCTGGAGTTTAAAATAAAAGAGCTCCTGAAAATTAAAGGTATTGTAACTGATTTTTTTAAATCAAAAACAGGGATAGAAGTTAAAGTTGAGAAATCCAGCAAAAGAGACTAAAATGTAAAACCAGATGGAATATAGGAAAGACATGACAACAACAAAATGAGAGAACTGTCCCTGCTTTCCAACATCTAACAGGGGTTCCAGAAAACCTGGATATAGAAATTACCCAAGAAATATTAGGTTTCCCTGAACTAAAATAAATAATCTTCCAGAAAGTGCTCAGGGATGCCCAGAACAATAACTAAGAAACATCACTAGAAATTTCATCAACAGTTAAAGGAAGATTCTGAAAGCTTATAACACATGTACACAAGACATCAGCAGCACTAGATACTCAATGACAGGGAAGCCAAACCTTTCAACTTCTGATCCAAAAATATTCTTAGTCTAGAATTCCATATAAACTGTATCAGTTTTAGTTGTAAACAAGTGAATGCACACTATTGGCCAAGAAAAATAAATTTCTAAAGGATAGTAGGTACTTACGGAATCATTGGAAAGGACAGAGAAATAAGCTCAAGATCAGGGTTCCAATAGCAAGGCCCAGAATCGCCTTGATGGGGAAACTTTTATTTTAGCCCTCCACCAACCTTGCACTGAAATTCACTGCAACTACTCCTGCCTCCAGCACTGATGACACTACTGCCCCTGGACCTTCACCAGAAAATTGGTAAACTCCTACAAAACTCAAGCTACTTGCTTCTGAATGGAAATCTGTACTGGTTTGTTTAATAGGCTGAAGGTACATAACTGCCCCATAGCTGCAAAGAAGGCTAGTGAAAGGAACAGTGTGAATTGTACCCTGGAAAGACAGAATTCACAAGGTGAGTAATCATAAAAATATAGGGAAAGTGTTCTACAGATTCTCTCAATGACCACACATTCCAATTAAATAATAGATGTATACTATTCGAGTCAAATTATCAATTAAATGTGAGGATAGGAATAAAGGTATTTGTAGACATGCAAGGATTCAAGTAAACTGGCATACAGCCTTTCTTAGAGACATACTGGAAGGCGAACAGCAAAATAAAAGAATAAACCAAGAAAGAAGACTCTGTAGCATCCCAGATAAAGATCAAACACTGAGGAAGACTGACCTTTGTTCAGGAAACCTAAAGCATAACCAGCTGAGACTGAAGAAGGGTGATGTAGGAATGGATGGAGGCTTCCAAATGGAAAAAAATTTTCTAATAAATTGATTTGTTATCTTATATGTTAACATTTGAAAAATATTAGTGTTTGACAGATCTATAAAATCTTTGGGGGAAAATGGAAAATAGAGAAATACAAACAGAGTAATAAATAGAGTAAATCTGGAAAGAAAGAAACATGATCTACTAGGATCAGCAGTAAATAATATTTACTTTTTCAATAACGTGTAAACTAAGTACTGAGTTCATTAGAAATGTGCTAAACTATATTGAGAGAACCATATGAGGGAACATGTGTGTATGTGTGGAAGGGGTTGTATTGAGTGATAGATCCTGAACTAGCAAGGCAGGAAGTCTAAAACCACTGAGATTGATAAGTTAAGAAAAAACAATACAAGTTCAAATATTTACAAAGATGTTGAAAATTAGAAAACTGTAAGAGAGCTGAACTTGATATGTACTAGGAGAACGGGACTTGAAAATGAGGAAGAAAGAGATAGGAGACTATATTTTATTCAAAATACACCTTTTAGTTCTATTAATTTTTAACTATGTGAATATAATACATTGATAAATGAAGGATTGTTTTTTAAAAGGAAAACTACCTTGAAAAATGATGATGT
Source organism: Tadarida brasiliensis (assembly GCA_030848825.1). Lineage (NCBI taxonomy): Eukaryota > Metazoa > Chordata > Mammalia > Chiroptera > Molossidae > Tadarida > Tadarida brasiliensis. The sequence goes on from CM061260.1 coordinate 72,542,251, forward strand.
AGAAAGTGGGATCTCAAGAGCCTGGATATCAGATAGCAAAACTTTAAAAAAGGATGACTAGCCCAACTGGTGTGGCTCAGTGGATTGAGCATCATCTCGTGGACTGAGAGGTCCTGGTTCGATTCCCGGTCAGGGCACATGCCCAGATTGCCGGGTCGATCCCCAATAGGAGGCATGCAAGAGGCAGCCAATTCATGTTTGTCTCTCACATAAATGTTTCTATCTTTCTCTCCCTTCTTCTCTCTCTAAAAAATCAATAAAAAATATTTAAAAATAAATTTTAAAACAAAAAAGGGATGACTAGTATTGCATAACAGATGACAACCTATTTGAACTTCCTAGGGAAATTAAGAAAAAAGAAAGTTAAAAAGAAGAGGGCAGGAGAAAGACATAATGGACAGTAGACAGGAAAAAGGTGAAATTTTGTGCTACACATTACATAATTCTTTTCATGACACTACCAAACCATCAATATCATATCTTAAACTCACAAATGATTAATGTAAGTGATCTCTGACAAGAAAACTGAAGAAGAAATTGTTGATCTTTCAAACATAGTTCAGATGGAGAAAGATCCAACAGGCTAGGTTCACTCTTAGAAAACAAGCACCTTCTTACCTTTTGTGACAGCATGGATAGATCTGGAGATTATTATGCTAAGCAAAATAAACCAGACAGAGAAAGACAAGGACCATATGATTTCACCCATATGTGGAATCTAATGAACAAAATAGAAACAGAGGCACTGGAAATATGGAACAGACTGATGGCTATCCGAGGGGAAGGGGAAGGGGGGCCTCAGTGAAAGAAGATGAAGGGATTAGCCAAAGAACATATATGTATGCATAGTCCATGGACACAGATAGCAGTGTAGTGATGGCCAGAGGGAGGGCAGGCAGGGGCTGGGTGGAGATAGGCAAAGGGAGTAAAATGGGGGACATCTGTAGTAGTGTCAACAATAATTTTTTTAAATAAATTCTTTGAAAATTAGCAAAAATCTTAGAAGAATTTTGGAATTACAGATTTGATTTTTTTCTGCAAATGGAGGGGCACCAAACTACCCAACTAATATCTCATTGAAGATGGTTTAGACATAAAATATCTGATGAGTTTAGCACAGTGTCGGCATATAGTAAGGATTTAGAGTAGAGTAAATATTATGTATAACCTCATATAATTCTCACAAGAAAGTTTTGAAGTAAGCAATACTATTTTTTTTCTCCAGGAGGGAAAGGCTGAGACATATGATTTTCTCAAGATCACATAGACCAGATCCTTGTCAATCAAAGTCTTGGCCCAAACCATCAGAAACTTAATCAAATTCATCCTAAGGTAGAGGTAAGACCATAAATACACTGATCACATCATTAACATCTTATCCTCTGTGTACTATTTTTAAATGAGTGTGGCAAAAGATGAGGAAATAAACACCCTTTTGCTTTAGAACATAAGATGCTCTATCTATTCTTAAACAGATTGAATAGTAAAAACTGAGTAGGAGTGGAAATGATCATGATAAAGTAAAGGAATTTTTAAACATGTCCATATTTTATGTAGGAGGGTTATTTTATTCTGTTTTATTTGTAAAGACATTTTTTTTTTTTTTGTATGGGAGGGTAACTTGTATCCTCACACTTTTAGAAACCCAATACCCAAATTGTTCAATATATTAGATCATGAATGTTATCCTGATTCTGTTAAGATCTTCAACCTGCCCAGTTTGGCTTAGCAGTCAAAGTGTTGGCCCATGGACCAAATGGTCACAGGTTCAATTCCAAATCAAGGCTCATATGTGGGTTGCAGATTTGATCCCCGGCCCTGGTTGGGGTCATGCAGGAGGCAACCAATCAATGTATCTGTCTCACACTGATGTTTCTTCCTTCCTCTCTCTCTGTCTCTTTCCCTCTCTTCCATGCTATCTAAAAATCAATGAAAAAAATATTCTTGGGTGAGGATTAACAACAACAACAAAAAAGAGCACTAGATCCTCAACTACCAAAACAGAAAGTCTGAAAATAGCAACTAAAATAAATGAATTTTTTTAAATGGCCAAAATTTCTAATAAAATATCAAACCCTAGAACTTAAAGTATTAGAAAGAGAACAAAAATAAAAACCCAGAGTAAGTAGAAGGAAGGAAATAATAAAGATCAGAGCAGAAATAAATAACTTAGAGACTACAAAAAACAAAAAAACAAAAGATCAATGAAACCAAGAGCTAGTTCTTTGAAAAGATAAAGAAGATTGATCAATCTTCAGCCAGACTCACCAAGAAACAAAGAGAGAGGACCCAAATTAACAAAATCAGAAACAAAAGGGTGAAGTAACAACTGACACTGCAGCAATACAAAGGATTAGAAGAAAATACTATGAACAATTATATGCCAACAAATTGGACAACGTAGGTGAAATAGACAAATTCCTAGAATTATACAATTGTCCTGCTTTCAACCAGCAAAAGTCAGAAACCCTGAACAGATCAATAACAACTAAAGAAATTGAAGCAGTAATCAATGAACTGCCAACAAACAAAAGCCCTGGTCCAGATGGCTTCACAGCAGAGTTTCACCAAACATTCAAAGAAAAACTAACACCGATTCTCCTCAAACTATTCCAAAAAATTCGAGAGGAAGGAAGACTTCCAAGCTCTTTTTATGAGGCCAGCATAATCCCAATTCTAAAACCAGAGAAAGACACTACATAGAAAGAAAATTACAGGCCAATATCCCTGATGAACATAGATGCCAATATCCTCAACAAAATATTAGCAAATAGGATCCAGCAATATATCAAAAAAAATTATTCACCACGACCAAGTGCGATTTATCCCAGGGTTGCAAGGATGGTATAATATTTGCAAATCAACAAATGTGATACCATACAAACAAAATGAAAGATAAAAATCATATCAACAGATGCTGAAGAAGCATTTGACAAAATCTAACACCTATTTCTGATAAAAACTTTCAGCAAAGTGGGAATAGAGGGATCACACTTCAACATAATGAAAGCCATATATGACAAACCTATAGCCAACCTTGTACTTAGTGTGCAAAAACTAAAAGCATTTCCCTTAAGAACAGGAACAAGACAGGAATGTCTGCTTTCACCACTCTTATTCAACATAGTACTGGAAGTCTTAGCTACAGAAATAAGATAGGAAGAAACAATAAAATTGGAAAGGAGGAAGTGAAACCATCATTATTGGAACTTCTTGTCAAGATGGCGGCGTAGGTAAACACCGTATCGTGTCCTCCCACAACCACATCAAAGTTACAACTAAACTACAGAACAACCATCATTCAAACCCACCCGAAATCAAGCTGAATGGAAGTCCTACAACTACGAAATTAAAGAAGAAGCCACATCTAGACTGGTAGGAGGGGTAGAGGCAGGAAGGGCTGGTCCCACACCCATGTGTGGTGGATAAAAATCAGGAGGACACCTTGGATGCGAAGGTCCTCCCTGAAAACTGAGGGGTCCTTGTCCCACACCAGGCACCCAGCTCAGGGTTCCAGTGCCAGGAGAGAAGTCCCCATCACTTCTGGCTGGAAAAACCAGCGGAAACTAAGGCTGAGGGAGGCTGAAGCTGCTGGAGCCCCAGGTAGCTCCTCTTAAAGGGCCAGTACACGGACTAACTCGGACTCACACCCTCCAGGCTTCAGCATGGGGGAGGCAGCTTGAAAGGCACCAGAGACATATGGGGAAGAACTGAATTGTTTGGCATTGGGGCAAGGACTGGAGAGGCAGCTTTCTCCTGGACAGACGTGCTCTCAGAGGCCTTTGTTCCTTTGGTGAGCCCTTCCCTAGGGCAGCAAATAGCCACCACATCTGGGACTCCAGCAACTTGGCTCACACTGTTTGCCCAGCCCTGGTGATTCCCTGAGGCCCTGCCCCACCCAGTTTTCAAGCCCACCCAAGCTGTTGCTAATTGCTTTACCATAGGATTGGCCTGTCTTGGATCCTGCTTCAGGTTTTCCTAAATTCTTTCAAACAAGCAGCATCTGGTCTCAGCTATCCCCATACCTCTCGTTAAGTAGCCCCAGGCCTGGCACTAGAAGCAGCTAGCCTTGGTTCACAACTTGGCTTTTCCTGGGCACCTCCAAGCCCAGCACAAGAAGCAGCCATCAGCAGATCACTTTGTAGCTTATGCCTGGTAGCCCTGGGTAGAACACAGGCAGTGGCTGACCTGGCCCCAGAGCCAGCATACCCAGTGGACAGCTTCAGAACACTATGAAGCACCGCCACCCAACCACCTCTACAAGTGACACACTCAAGGAGTGGACTCAGTGGGTACCAGAGCCTTGCTGAAGTAAGTCTTGCTCTGTGTGGTGGGCCCCTACACAGCTGATCATCCAAGGTAGTCAGAGGTCGGTGGATAGTGGTCACTGCCAATCCTTGCAGCTGATCAGCCCGAGTAAAACCCTCTCGTTGATGTGCCAATAGCAATTAAAACTCATTTACAATAGAAGGGTGTAAAGTCCACACGAGGGGTGCACCTTGAGGGCCCATCTGGGAGATCAGGGAGGCTGTGCCAATGGACCCTACTGGACACCTACTACAACAGGCCACCCTACGAAGTGCAGGAGACATAGCAACTCTACCTAATACATAGAAACAAACACAGGAGGCAGTCAAAATGAGGAGACAAAGAAACAGGTCCCAAATGAAATAACAGAACAAAACTCCAGGAAAAGAACTAAGCAAAATGGAGATAAGCAACCTAACAGATGCAGAGTTCAAAACACTGCTTATAAGGATGCTCAATGAACTTAGTGAGAACTTCAGTGAACTTAGTGAGGGCCTCAAGAGCATACAAAAGGACCAGTCAGAAATGAAGGATGCACAGTCAGAAATGAAGGAGGCACTAACTGAAATAAAGAATAATTTACACAGATTCAATAATAGAGTAGGTAAAGCCAAGAAGCAAACCATTGATTTGGAATATAAGGAAGCAAAAACACCCAATCAGAACAGCAAAAAGAAAAAAGAATCCAAAAAAATGAGGATACTGTAAGGATCCTCTGGGACAACTTCAAGCATACCAACATTCACATCTTGGGAGTGCCAGAAGGAGAAGAGAGAGAACAAGAAATTGAAAACCTATTTAAAACAATAATGACAGAAAACTTCCCTAACTTGGTGAAGGAAACAGACATACAAGTCCAGGAAGCACAGAGAGTCCCAAACAAGATGAACCCCAAGAGACCCACACCAAGACACATCATCATCAAAATGCAAAAGGTTCAAGACAAAGAGAGAATCTTACAAGCAGCAAGAGAAAAGCAGTTGGTTACCTACAAGGGAGTTCCCATAAGACTGTCAGCTGATTTCTCAAAAGAAACTTTGCAGGCCAGAAGGGAGTGGCCAGAAATATTCAGAGTGATGAAAAGCAAGAACCAACAACCAAGATTACTCTATCCTGCAAAGCTGTCATTTAGAATTGATAGCCATATAAAGAGTTTCCCAGACAAGAAAAAGCTAAAGGAGTTCATCACCACCAAACCATTATTATATGAAATGTTGAAGGGTCTTCTTGAAGAAAAAGATAAAAAATATGAACAAACAAAATGGCAATAAATACACATCTATCGACAATTGAATCTACAAACAAAATGAACAAGCAGAACAGAAACATTCTCATAGATACAGAGTACATTTTGTTGATTGCCAGATGGGAGGGGGGTTGGGGGAATGGGTGAAAAAGATGAAGGGATTAGGAAGTACAAATTTGTGTTAGACTGACAAACCTCAAAGGGAAGAGGGGTTGGGGGTGTGGGAAGAAATAAACCAAAGAACTTATATACATATATGCATAACCAATGGACACAGACAACAGTGTGGGGAAAAGCAGGAGGGGGGCAGGAGCAGGGAGGAGGAGGTCAATAGGAGAAAAAGGAGGAACATCTGTAATACATTCAATAATAAAGATAAGTTAAAAAATAAAAATAAAATAAAATGAAGATGACAATTAAAAAAAAGAAACTGTCATTATTCATAGATGTCATGATATTGTACATAGAAGACCCTAAAGACTCCATCAAAAAACTACTAGATTTGATAAATAAATTTGGCAAAGACGCAGGATACAAAATTAATATCCAGAAATCGATAGCATTTTTATACACCAATAATGAACACTCAGAAAGAAAAACTAAAAAGAAATCACATTTACCATTGCAATAGAAAAATTAAGATACCTAGAAATAAACTTAACCAAGGAGGTAAAAGACCTATTCTCAGAAAACTACAGCACATTGAAAAAATAGAGAAAGATATAAAAAAGTGGAAGCAGATACCATGTACATGGATTGGAAGAATCATCATCACTAAAATGTCCATAATACCCAAAGCAATCTACGGATTCAACACAATCCCTATTAAAATAACAATGGCATATTTCACAGATCAAGAACAAATACTCCAAAAGTTTATATGGAACCAAAAAATATCCTGACTAGCCACAGCATTCTTGAAAAAGTAGAACAAAGTTAGAGGGATCACAATACTGGATATCGGGTTATACTACAAAGCCACTGTAATCAAAACAGCCTGGTACTGGTACAGAATAGGCATATAGATCAATGGAACAGAACAGAGAACCCAGAAATTGACCCAAGACATCATGCTCAATTAATATCTGACAAAGGAGGCAAGAGCATACAATAAAGACAGTCTCTACAATAAGTGGTGTTTGAAAAATTGGACAGGTACATGCAAAAAAAAAAAAAAGAAAGAAAAGAAAAGAAACTACACCACCAACTTATACCATACACAAGAAGAAACTCAAAATGGATAAAAGACTTCAATGTAAGTTGTGAAACCATGAAAATCTTAGAAGCAAATGTAGGCAGCAAAATCTCAGACATCACACATAGCAGAATTTTAATCGAGGGCAACAGAAACAAAGGAAAAAATTAATAAATGGGACTACATCAAACTAAAACGCTTCTGCACAGCAAAAGAAACCAGCATCAAAATGGAAAGGGAACCCACTCTATGGGAGAAGATATTTGCCAATGATACATTGGATAAGGGATTAAAATCCAAAATATATAAAGTTCTCATACAGTTCAATAAAAGGAAAATAAACAACCCAATTAAAAAATGGGCAGGAGACCTGAATAGACACTTCTCCAAAGAGGTCATACAAATGGCCAAGAGACATATCAAAAAATGTTCAATGTCACTAATCATCAGAGACATGCAGATTTGAAAAACTATGAGGTATTACCACACACCTGCCACAATGGCTGCCATCAACAAATCAACAAACAAGTGCTGACAAAGGTGTGGAGAAAAGGGGACTCTAGTACACTGCTGGTGAGAATGCAGACTGGTACAACCACTATGGAAAACAGTATGATGTTTCCTCAAAAAATTAAAAATGGAACTGCCATTTGGCCCAGTGATCCCACTTCTTGGAATATATCCTAAGAAGCCTGAAACACCATATAGAAAGAATATATGCACCCCTATGTTCATAGCAGTGCTATTTACAATCACTAAGATCTGGAAACAGCCCCAGTGTCCATCAGCAGAAGAGGAGATAAAAAAGCTGTGGTACATATACACAATGGAATACTATGCAGCTGTAAGAAATATCTCTTACCCTTTGAGACGACATGGAGGGACCTGGAGAGTATTATACTAAGGGAAATAAGCCAGTCAGAGAAATACAAGTATCACATGATCTCACTTATTTGTGGAATATAATGAACAAAATAAGCTGATGAACAAAATAGATCCAGAGACATGGAAGTAGGGAACAGACTGACAAACTTCAAAGGGGGGGTGGGGTGGGAAGAGATAAACCAAAGAACTTATATGCATATATGCATAACCAATGGACATAGACAACAGTGTGGTGAAGGCAGGGAGGGGAACAGGAGCAGGGAGGAGGGTGTCAATGAGGAAAAAATGGAGGGACATATGTAATATTTTCTACAGTAAAGATTTTAAAAAATGGCCATACAAGCATGTTATTTGGAAAGATGCTAGGAAATTCAGTTTGGACATGATTCATCAGTTCTAGCAATCATTGATAAACATGCTGAATATGTTACACCACTGACACAACCCTTTAGCTTTCCACTACCTCAATTTGCTACATGTTACTGTTAAATGCTGTCAAAAAAGTTAGAAATTATTTGCCCTGTGTCTTGGAAATCACCCTTTTCTCTCCAATATTTAGAAAAAAACATCCATCTGTGCAATGATATATTCTAGAATTAGGGAAAAAATTGGGGAACACAGCAGAGGGAGGTGAAAACTATAATAAACTACAAAACATATGTTCCCTAAAAGTGTTTGGATTCAATAACTTTTTCTGGACCAGTCAAAAGATTCTTGCCAGTTTTATTTGTCCTACAGACTACCAGTTTGTGCCTTCTTATGAAAAGTGTCATTTTCAAAATCAGTGTCATCCTTTGCTTCAGTAGCCACGGACTCCTCAGAGGTCACCTACAGAGAGTCAGTCAGTTCCTTCGTTCATGGAAGGTGTGCTGAGGCCCAGCGGTGTGCTGAGGCCCAGCCTCATCCCTGGCACTTTGCCAGCCATAAGGGAAACAGCACAGAGAGCACAACAGAGAGCTTTGTTTCTAGTGCCATACCTGGGACAGAAGAGTAATCACTGGCATAACCACACAAATCCATATATACTTACAAATCACAGCATAAATGTTTTACAGGGTGCTAGGAGAAACTACAACAGGAGTATTGATCTGTCCAAGAGTGTCCTAGTCTTCAAGGACATGTTTCTTCTAATAGAGACATGAGCTCATTTAGATCTGTTAGGTGATGTCTCATAATATCTCCACCCATATAGATTTAAATTCCCCTGTAACCAATTTTGCTTTACCCTCCTGTGGTTTGAAGGTCATTCTATTTGACAGAGAAGACAAAAGCAAAACAAAAGTTGAGAGTGTCTGCTCCTCCATATTACTCATCAATATTGTAATGCTGGCCCTAATCAACACACTGGTCCTTCATTGATCTTCTGCACTAAATATAGCTTTTTAAAAAGGCATTTCTGACAGTCTTTGCCTGTTTATTCTAGTCTCGGATCGATTTGGATTTTAAACTTTATGACACTTGCCCGACCAGTGTGGCTCAGTGGATTGCGCGTCGCCCCATGGACTGAGAGGTCCCGGTTCGATTCTCGGTCAGGGCACATGCCTGGGTTGTGGGCTCAATCCCCAGTGGGGGGCGTTCAGGAGGCAACTGATCGATGTTTCTCTCTCACATCAATGTTTCTATCTCTCTCTCCCTTCCTCTCTCTCTAAAATATCCATTAAAAAATATTTAAACTTTATGACACTCTTGTTAAAAGCAGCTAAGATTCGTAAAAAGATTGCTTGGTTTCAGATTCGAATCCTTAATCAAAGACTAACAAGTTGTTTTATCATAGCCAAATTATTTCATCTCTCTGAGCCTCAGCTTCCTCATTTTAAAAATAAAAGTAATAATTCTTACTTTGCAGTGCTGAGGTAATGATGAGATTAGATCATGAAAGCAAAATATATCTTGCAATGCCTAGCACAGAGCAGGGACCCCCCAAACGACCGAGGGCTGTTATTTTTACAGGTCTGTGCTATATATAATGGGTGTCCTCACCTATGCTGTGAATTTCTAAGGGACAGAGACAGAGCCTTCCATTTTTGTTCTCTCACACATTATGTACCTAATAAATAGAGCAGGCGGGTGTGTTGACCATTAATAACACTGGTGAAAACGGCAAAGGAATTCCGTATTTGCCACTATTCTTTAGTTTAACAGGGAAGAATATATTTTATCTTGTAAATACTAAATTGCGTGGTCCTATTCCAGTTAAACACACAGTTTGTTTACCACTAATTGTCACCTTAGTGGTTTCTGCTCCAATGAACATTCATACACTGTGTTGACAGGTTTATACGTCCACTGTGTCCCTGATCTCACAGAATACATACCCTGCATGATGAAGGCTTATCTCTCTATACCAAACAACCCTCTGCCTAATTTTTTACTGAATCAAAGTGTTCAGTTATTTTGATCCTGCTGAGCAAAGGTAAATTTCATCAAACCCCATTAGAACAAGGTATAGAAGAGAAAATCAAGTCCTACATATTTATAGCCTCTTTGCCTATGGCAATGAATTCCTAATTCTAGGTGGGTACATCGAGAAAGAAAGGAGGCAGCTCTTACTATCCCAGTTATTGAAAAGCTACTATAAACATGTTAAATGTTACAGATGAACCTCACTTTGCAAACCAGAATGGCAAACAGCCTCTATTCTACAAATCAGTTGAGTTCTAGGAGTTTAGTCCAGCAAACACTTTTCCTGGGGTATCAGAATAAAACTCTGTTCTGTTTAAGAACCACATTAAACTTCTCTGGGCCCATGTCCTAATCACAGAGGATATGCCACACCACTTCTGTGATCATACCCTGGTGCAGTGGGCACTGCAGATGCTCCTCCCAGATTCCCTCACATCTCTTTCACAGGTCCTGTGTGCCCAGCTCTGGCTTCTGTGCCCCTTTGTTTCTAGTGTCATACCTGGGACTCTCTTTGGAGAGTCATACGTTGCTAGCTTACCCTGCTACTATTAGACAAAATATTTAAGTACAATTTTAAATGTTATTTCTAAAAAAGATTAACTTATATATTTTAAAAATTATTTTTATTAATTTGTTTTTGTTACAGATGTTTCTCCTTTTTCCCCATTGACACCCTCCTCCCAATCCACCCCCCCGCCCCATCCCCAGCATTGTTGTCTATGTCCATTGGTTATGCATACCTGTATATAAGTTCTGTGGTTTATCTCTTCCCTCCCCTTCACCCCCTCTTCTGAGGTTTGTCAGTCTGTACCCTACTTCTATGTCTCTGGGTCTATTTTGTCCATCAGTTTGTTTTGTTCATTATACTCCACAAATAAGTGAGATCGTGTGATATTTGCCTTTCTCTGATTGGCTTGTTTCGCTCAGGAGGGACCTGGACAGTATTATCCTGATTTACATTTTAAAATTAGATTCTAGTAATATACTTAACCTTCTAATCCAAAGACTACCCATACTGGCACCATATAAAAGGCTCCCTTGAGATAACCCAGAAGTTGGCGGTGGGCAGGACTGGAGGGAGGGTGTGTGTGGGAGTGTGAGCGAGTGTGAGACAGAGTGTGAGTGGATGTGAGTGTGGAAGAGCAACCTCGAGCAGTGCAGAAACGTGGGGCAGAGGGTTGCCGTGCTGTGGACAGAGAGCAGCCGGCTACCACGGTAAGTGGTATGTCAGGGCACTTCTCCCTGTGTGGCCAGAAGGCCCTGCCATTTTGGAAGATCCCTGGTCTTCCCCGAGAGGAGGCAGAGGGAGCAGCTAGGGCCAAGCGACCTGAGTCCACCAGTGCACCTTGCAACATCGGACCAGTGGACCCCACTGTGTCAACACAGACCAGCGCACAGTAGCAGCACTGTCAAGGTACCTGCTGTGGAAGCCACAGCCAGGTGGGAGCCGAGCACCATCTCTCACAGCAGCAGCCTGATCAGGGAGCTGAGCACCATCCCCCAAAGCAGAAACCTGATAAGAGCCCAGCACCATCCCCCACAGCAGCAGCCTGATCAGAGCTGAGATACACCCCAGAAGCAGAAGCGCCAGCTTGGGAGCCCAGCACCTTCCCCCACAGCAGCAGTGACTGGGTAGGAGTGGAGTCCCACCGCCAACAGCATCTGAGGCTCAGGAGCCAAGACACACCCCAGCAGCAGAGGCTCGGAGTAGACATCCATCCCCAGGCAGCTGCAGCAGAGATCAGCAGCTAAGGCCCATCCCCAGCAGCATCAGCAGAGGCTGATCAGGAGCAATGCCCCAGCCCAAGCAGCAACAAGGCTTGGGCAGCTGAGACCAGCTCCTGACAACTGCAGCAGCAGATTTGGAGTGGAGCCCCTCCCCCAGAAGCAGCAAAGTCATGGGAGCTGAGCATCCTCAGCCCCCAACAACAGCAGAGAATTGGAGCTGAGAGCACCCCCTGGCAACAGCAGCAGCAGTAGCAGCACAAACCAGGAGCTGGCACTTGCCCCCAGCAGCATCAGCAGCTACTGATCAGGAGCTGAGCCCAACCAGGCATCAAGGCACCCCAGAAGGGCAGCAGCGGGACCCATGCACCCCAGCAGCTAACCAGCAGGACCCACGTACCCCAGAAACACACGAGCAGGACCCAAGCTTCCCAGCAGTGCACCAGCGTAACACACGCGACACAGCAGTGCCCACAACAACAGACCAATATCAGCCACCAGTTTTCAGTCCTCCAGGACCAACAGGAGGCAAGAAGTGCTAAACACCAAAACAGTCAGGAAGGCACAGCTACCTTATTTGATACACACTGACCTGCCTACACATCGCAACATGCCTCACCGGGCCTAGAATGACCAGGGTGCTAAAACGGTGAGACAAAGAAACACTCAAATGAAAGAAAAGGAGGAATCACCAGAAAATGAACTACATGAAATGGAAGCAAGCAATTTGTCAGATAAAGAATTCAAAGCAATGATTTTAAGGGTGCTCAAACAATTTATTGAGAACTACAAGCAACTTAATAAGAATTATGAAGAGCTCGGTGGGAACTACATCAGCTTAAAAAAAGAGGTAGAAGCTATGAAGAAAAATCAAGAGGAAGCACTGGCCAGTTTGGCTCAGTGGTTAGAGCATCGGCCTGCAGACCAGAGAGTCCCAGGTTCAGCTCCTGCTAAGGGCATGTACCCCGGTTGCAGTTTGTCCCGAGTCCTGGTTGGGGTCATGGGATTGTGAGGGTAGCAACCAGTCAATGTGTCTCTCTCATATAAATGTTTCTCTCTCTCTCTTCCCCCTCTCTCCCTCCCACTCTATCTGAAGATAAATGCAAAAATGTCCTCGAGTGAGGATAAAAAAAAAAAATCAAGAGGAAATAAAGAATGACATAGCTGATATGAAAAATACTTTAGAAGGATTCAATAGTAGATTAAAAGAACTTGACAACTGAATCAGCGAGTTAGAAGACAAGGTAGAAAAAAAAACACTGAAATAGAGCAGCAAATGAGGAAAAAAATTAAAAGCAGGAGGAGAGTTTAAAGGAGCTTTGGGACAATACAAAACATAACAACATTTGCATCATAGGTGTACCAGAAGGAGAAGAAGCAGAGAAAGGAATAGAGAACCTGTTTGAAGAAATAATGACAGAAATAGAAAAATTCCCTAATGTGGTGAAGGAAAAAGCCACACAAGTCCAGGAAACACAGAGAGTCCTAAACAAGATGAATCCAAAGAGACCCACAGATAGACACATCATAATTAAAATGGCAAACACTGAAGACAAAGAAAGTATCTTAAAGGAAGCAAGAGAGAGACAGAAAGTTACCTATAAGAGAGCTCCCATTAGACTGTCAGCTGATTTCACAATAGAAACACTACAGGCCAGAAGTGAGTGGCATGAAGTATACAAAGCAATGAAAGGCAAGGGTCTGAATCCAAGACTACTCTATCCAGCAAGGCTATCATTCAAAATTGAAGGTGAAATAAAGAGCTTCACAGACAAAAAAAAAAAAAAAAAAAAAAGTTAAAGGAATTTACCACCACCAAACCAGCATTGCAAGAAATGCTAAATGGACTGCTGTAAGAAAAAGAAGAAATAGAGAGGAACACAGGCATAAAATAAAAATGGCAACTAATAAGTATCTATCAATAATAACCTTAAATGTAAATGTCTTAAATGTTCCAGTGAAAAGACATAGGGTAGCTGATTGTATAACTATACATGACCCATATATATGCTGTCTACAAGAGACCCATCTCACAACAAAAGACTCACAAAGAATGAAAGTGAAGGGATGGAAAAAAATTTCCAGGCAAATGGAAATGAAAAAAAAGCGGGTGTAGCAATACTCATATCTGATAAAATAGACTTCAAAATGAGGGCCATAATAAGAGACAAAGGTCACTACAAAATATTAAAAGGATCCATCCAACACGAGGATATAATCCTGGTAAACATATATTCACCAAATACAGGAGCACTGGAATATATTTAAAAAAAACTTCTGGAGGACTTCAAGGGACAGATCAATAGCAATACAATCATAGTGGGTGACTTTAACACCCAACTGACACCACGGGACAGATCTTCTAGACAAAAAATTAACAAGGACACAGAGTCCTTAAATGACGAACTAGATCAGTTGGACTTAATTGATATTTACAGAACATTTCACCTCAAAGCTGCAGAATGTATATTCTTCTCAAGTGCACACAGGACATTCTTGAAGATAGACCACATGTTAGGACACAAAATAAGTCTCTACAAATTCAAGAAGATTGAAAGTATATCAAGTGTTTTCTCAGATCACAATGGTATGAAACTAGAAATCAATTACAACAGAAATATCCAAACACATGGAGGCTAAATAGCATGTTATTAGACAATGAATGGGTTATGAAGGAGATCAAGGAAGAAAATAAAAACATCCTGGAAAATAATGAAAATTAACACACATCAACACAAAATCTATGAGATGCAGCAAAAGCAGTCCTGAGAGGGAAGTTCATAGCACTACAGGCCTACCTCAAGAAACAAGAAAAATTCCTGATTGACTTTCTAACCCTACAACTAAAGAACTAGAAAGTAAACAAAAAGAAAAACCCAGAGCATGCAAAAGGAAAGAAATAGTAAAGGTCAGAGCAGAAATAAATGACATTGAAACTGAAAAATAAAAACAATCCAAAAGATCAATGAAACAAAGAGCTGGTTCTTTGAAAAGATAAACAAGATTGATGGACCCTTAGTCAGACTCACCAAGAAACAAAATAAGAGGACCCAAATAAACAAAATCAAAACTGAAAGAGGAGAAGTCACAAATGACAGCACAGAAATACAAAGGATCATTAAAACATACTACAAACAATTATATGCCAACAAATTGGAAAATCTATGCAAAATGGAAAAATTTCTAGAAACAGTCTCTCAAAACTGAACCGAGAAGAGATAGAAAACTTAAACAGACCAATAACAACTAAGGAAATTGAAGATGTAATCAAGAAACTCCCAGCAAACAAAATCCCAGGCCCGGACAGCTTTATGGGGGAGTTTTACCGAACATTCAAAGAAGAACTAACACCCATTCTCCTCAAACTATTCCAAAAAATTCAAGAAAATGGAAGACTTCCAAACTCATTTTATGAAGCCAACATAATTCTAATTCCAAAACCAGAAAAAGATACTACAAAGAAAGAAAACTACAGGCCATTATCCCTGATGAACACAGATGCCAAAATCCTTAACAAAATATTAGCAAATGGGATCCAGCAAATACATCAAAAAAAATGATTCATCATGACCAAGTGGGATCATTCCAGGGATACAAGGCTGGTACAATATTCTCAAATCAATTAATGTGATACACCACATAAACAAAATGAAAGATAGAAACCATACGATCATATCAATAGATGCTGAAAAACATTAGACAAAATCCAGCACCCATTTCTGATAAAAGTGCTCAGCAATGTGGGACTAGAAGGATCATATCTTGACATACTAAAGACCATATATGAAAAACCTACACCCAACACCATACTCAATGGGCAAAAAGTAAAAGCATTTTCCTTAAGAACAAGAATAAGATAGGGATGCTCACTTTCACCACTCTTATTTAACATAGTACTGGAAGTCTTAGCCATAGCAATTAGACGTAAAGAAAAAATAAAAGGGATCCAAATTGGAAAGGAGGAAGTGAAAAAGTCATTATTTGCAGATGACATCATATTATACATAGAAAACCCTAAAGATACCATCAAAAATCTACAAGAGATAGGAAATTAACTTGGCAAAGTAGCAGGACACAAAATTAATGTCAAGAAATAGATGGCATTCTTATACACCAATGATGAACTAACAGAAAGAAAAACTAAAAAAACAATACCATTTACCATCATGGCAAAAAAATTAAGATACCTAGAAATAAACATAACCAAAGAAGTAAAGGGCCCATTCGCAGAAAGCTACAGGACATTGAAAAAAGAAATAGAGGAAGATATAAAAAAGTGAAAGCACATACCTTATTCATGGATTGGAAGAATTAACATCATTAAAATGTCCGCACTACCCAAAGCAATCTATAGATTCAATGCAATCCCCATCAAAATACCAATGACATATTTCACAAAACTACAACAAATACTTCAAAAGTTTATATGGAACCAAAAAAGACCCCAAATAGCCACAGCAATCTTGAAAAAGAAGAACAAAGTAGAAAGATAACAATATCGGATATCAAGTTATACTACAAAGCCACTGTAATCAAAACAGCATGGTACTGGCACAAGAACAGGCATATAGATCAATGGCCCAGAACAGAGAACCCAGAAATTGACCCAAGACATTATGCTCAATTAATATTTGACAAAGGTGGCAAGAGCATACAATGGAGCAAAGGCAGATTCTTCAATAAATGGTGTTGGAAAAATTGGACAGCTACATGCAAAAAAATGAAGATAGACCACCAATTTAAACCATACACAAGAATAAATTCAAAATGGATAAAAGACTTAAATGTGACTCATGAATCCATAAAAATCCTAGAAGAAAATGTAGACAACAAAATTTCAGACACCACACACAGCAGAATTTTCGCTGACACAATGCCTAAGGCAAGAGAAACAATGGAAAAAAATGTACACATGGGACTACATCAAACTCAAAAGCTTCTGCACAGCTAAAGAAACAAGCATCAAAATGGAAAAGGAACCCACTATATGAGAGAGCATAATTGCCAATGATATATCAGATAAGGTGTTAATTTCTAAAATATATAGAGTACTCATACAACTCAAGAAAAGGAAGACAAGGAATCCAATTTAAAAATGGGCAGAGGACCTAAATAAATACCTCTTCAAACAGGACATACAAATGGCCAAGAGACATATATATATATATATATATATATATATATATATATATATATATAAAATTCAATGTCACTAATCATCAGAGAGATGCAAATTAAAACAACTATGGGGTATTACCTCAGACCTGCCAGAATGGCCAACATCAACAAATAATCAAACAACAACTGCTGGCCAGGGTGTGGAGGAAAGGGGACTCAAGTACCCTGCTAGTCGGAATGCAGACTGGTGGAACCACTATGGAAAACACTATGGTGTTACCTCAAAAAATTAAAAATGGAACTGGTTTTTGACCCAGTAATCCCACTTCTAGGAATATACCCTAAGAAGCCTGAAACACCAATCAGAAAGAATACATGTACCCCTATGTTCATAGCAGCACTATTTACAATAGCTAAGATCTGGAAACAGCCCAAGTGTCCATCAATAGATGAGTGGATAAAAAGCTGTGGTACATATACAAAATGGAATACTATGCAGCTGTAAGAAAGAAAGATCTCTGATCTCTTAACCTTTGAGATGACATAGTGGGACCTGGAAAGTATTATCCTAAGCGAAATAAGCCAATCAGAGAAAGACAAATGTCACATGATCTCACTTATTTGTGGAATATAATGGACAAAACAAGATGATAAACAAAATAGACCCAGAGACATGGAAGTAGGGTACAGACTGACAAACCTCAGAAGAGGGGGACAGGTGGGAGGGAAGAGATAAACCACAGAACTTATATTCATGTATGTGTAACCATGGACAAAATAATAGTGATCATAGCTCCATTAGTGAATTGAACTACCAGGTGTTCCTTTGAGACCAATGCTATAGATTCTATGGGAGCTTCTGGATCTAGAGCTATAGAGAATCTAGACACACAAACATACAAACACATCTGTCAAATTGATGTTTCTATCTTTTTCCCTTCCTCTCTCTCTAAAAAATAAAATAAAATCAATAAAAGACTCCTTTTTTATTTTTATTTTTTTAAGTTTGTTTTATAAATTTATTTTTGTTACAGATGTTTCTCCTTTTTTCCCCATTGACACCTTCCTCCCCATCTCCCCCACCCCATCCCCAGATTTGTTGTCCATGTCCATCAGTTATGCGTAGATGCATATAAATTCTGTGGTTTATCTCTTCCCTCCCCCCCCCACCCTCTCTTCTGAGGGTTGTCAGTCTGTACCCTACTTCCACGTCTCTGGGTCTACCCTGTTCCTCAGACTGTTATGTTTATTATATTTCACAAAAAAGTGAGATCATGTGATATTTGTCTTTCTCTGCTTGGCTTGTTTTGCTTAGGATAATACTATCCAGGTCCCTCCATGTCATCTCAAAGGATAGGAGATTTTTCTTTCTTACAGCTGCATAGTACTCCATTGTGTATATATTCCACTGCTTTTTTATCCATTCGTCCACTGATGGACACTTGGGCTGTTTCCAGCTCTTAGCTATTGTAAATAGTGCTGCTATGAACATGGGGGTACATGTATTCTTTCTGATTGGTGTTTCAGGCTTCTTAGGGTATATTCCTAGAAGTGGGATCACTGGGTCAAATGGCAGTTCAATTTTTAACTTTTTTGAGGTAACACCATAGTGTTTTCCACAGTGGCTGCACCAGTCTGCATTCCCACCAGCAGTGTACTAGAGTCCCCTTTTCTCCACACCTCGCCAACACTTGTTGTTTGATGATTTGTTGATGTTGGCCATTCTGACAGGTGTGAGGTGATACCTCATTGTTGTTTTAATTTGCATCTCTCTGATGATTAGTGATGTTGAGCATTTCTTCATATGTCTCTTAGCCATTTGTATGTCCTTTTTGGAGAGGTGTCTATTTAGTTCCTCTGCCCATTTTTTAATTGGGTTCTTTGTCTTCCTTTTGTTGAGTTGTATAACCACTCTATATATTTTGGAGATTAACCCCTTATCTGATGTATCATTGGCATTATGTTCTCCCATACAGTGGGTTCCCTTTCCATTTTGATTGTTGTTTCTTTTGCTGTGCAGAAGCTTTTGAGTTTGATGTAGTCCCTTGTGTTCATTTTTTCCTTTGTTTCTGTTGCCTTAGGTGATGTATCAGTGAAGATTCTGCTGCGTATTAGGTCTAAAATTTTGTTCCCTACATTTTCTTCTAGGATTTTTATGGATTCACGAGTCACATTTAAGTCTTTTATCCATTTTGAGTTTATTTTTGTGTATGGTGTAAGTTGATGGTCTAGTTTCATTTTTTTGCATGTAGCTGTCCAATTTTCCCAATACTATTTATTAAAGAGGCTGTCTTTACTCCATTGTATGCTCTTACCACCTTTGTCAAATATTAATTGCACATAATGTCTTGGGTCAATTTCCGTATTCTCTGTTCTATTCCACTGGTCTATATGCCTGTTCTTGTGCCAGTACCAGGCTGTTTTGATTACAGTAGCTTTGTAGTATAACCTGATATCCAGTATTGTGATCCCACCTACTTTGTCCTTATTTTTCAAGATTGCTGTGGCTATTTGGGGTCTTTTTTGGTTCCATATGAACTTTTGAAGTATTTACTCTAGTTCTGTGAAATATGTCATTGGTATTTTGATGGGGATTGCATTAAATCTATAGATTGCTTTTGGTAATATGGACATTTTATTGATATTAATTCTTCCAATCCATGAACAAGGTATGTGCTTCCACTTTTTTTATATCTTCCACTATTTATTTTTTCAATGTCCTGTAGTTTTCTGTAAATAGGTCCTTTACTTCTTTGGTTAAGTTTATTCCTAGGTATCTTAATTTTTTGCCATGATGGTAAATGGTATTTTTTTTTAGTTTTTCTTTCTGTGAGTTCATCATTGCTGTATAAGAATGTTGTCGATTTTTCGACGTTAATTTTGTATCCTGCTACTTTGCCAAATTTTTGATGGAGTCATTAGGATTTTCTATGTACAGTACGATGTCATCTGCGAATAAGAACAGTTTCACTTCCTCCTTTCCAATTTGGATCCCTTTTATTTTTTCTTCATGTCTGATTGCTGTGGTTAAGACTTCCAGTACTATGTTAAATAAGAGGGGTAAAAGTGGTCATCACTGTCTTGTTCCTGTTTTTAAGGGTAATGCTTTTAGTTTTTGCCCATTGAGTATGATGTTGGCTGTAGGTCTTTCATATATGGCCTTTATTATGTTGAGATATGATCTCTCTATTCCCACATTGGTGAGTGTTTTTATCAGAAATGGGTGTTGGATTTTGTTGAATGCTTTTTCAGCATCTATTGATATGATCATGTAGTTTTTATCTTTCATTTTGTTTATGTGGTGAATCATATTTATTGATTTGCGAATATTGAACCAGCCTTGCATCCCTGGGGTGAATCCCACTTAGTCATGGTGAATAATATTTTTGATGTCTCGCTGGATCCGATTTGCTAGTATTTTGTTAAGGATTAAGCATCTATATTCATCAGGGTTATTGGCCTGTAGGTTTCTTTCTTTGTAATGTCTTTTTCTGGTTTTGGAATTAGAATTATGATGGCCTCATAAAACGAGATTGGAAGTCTTCTTTCTTCTTGAATTTTTTGAAATAGTTTGAGGAGAATGGGTGTTAGTTCTTCTTTGAATGTTCGGTAAAACTCCCCCGTGAAGCTGTCTGGGCCTGGGCTTTTGTTTGCTGGGAGAGTCTTGATTACCTCTTCAATTTCCTTAGTTGTTATTGGTCTATTCAAGTTTTCTATCTCTTCCCGGTCCAGTTTTGGGAGACTATGTGTTTCCAGAAATTTGTCCATTTCGCTTACATTGTCGAATTTGTTGCCATATAAATGTTCATAGTATTTAACAATCCTTTGTATTTCTGTGGTGTCAGTTCTTACTTCTCCTCTTTTGTTTCTGATTTTGTGTATTTGGGTTCTCTCTCTTTGTTTCTTGGTGAATTAGCTAAGGGTCCATCAATCATGTTTATCCTTTCAAAAAACTAGCTCTTTGTTTCATTGATCTGTTGAATTGTTTTGTTTTTTTTTTGGTCTCTATGTCATTTATTTCTGCTCTGATCTTTACTATTTCCTTTCTTCTGCTTGCTCTGGGGTTTTCTTTTTGTTTGCTTTCTAGTTATTTAAGTTGTGAGGTTAGATAGTCTATTAGAAATTTTTCTTGTTTCTTGAGGTAGGCCTGTAGTGCTATGAACTTCCCTCTCAGAACTGCTTTCGCTGCATCCCATAGATTTTGTGTTGTTGTGTGTTCATTTTCATTGGTTTCTAGGAAGTTTTTAATTTCTTCCTTGATCTCCTCGGTAACCCATTCATTGTTTAATAACATGCTATTTAACCTCCATGTTTTCAAATGTCTTTACATGTTCTTGTTGCAATTGATTTCTAGTTTCATGCCATTGTGATCTGAGAAGATGCTTGATATGATTTCAATCTTCTTGAACTTGTAGAGACTTCATTTGTGTCCTAACATGTGGTCTATCTTTGAGAATGTCCCATGTGCACTTGAGAAGAATGTGAATTCTGTAGTTTTTGGGTGTAATTCTCTGTAGATATCTATTAAATCCATTTGGTCTAGTGCTTCATTTAGAGTCTCTGCTTCCTTGTTAATTTTTTTGTCTAGAGGATTTTTCCAGTGATGTCAGTGGAGTGTTGAAGTCCCTTGCTATGATTGTGTTGCTGTCGATTTCTCCTTTGAAGTCCTCCAGAAGATTTTTAATATCATTTTTTGGTGCTCCTATATTGGGTGCATATATGTTTACCAAGGTTATATCTTCCTGTTGGATAGATCCTTTCAATATTATGTAGTGACCTTCTTTTCTCTAGTTATGGCTTTCATTTTGAAATCTATTTTATCAGATATGAGTATTGCTACCGCCGCTTTCTTTCCTTTCCATTTGCTTGGAAGATTTTTTTTTCCATCCCTTTACTTTCAACTTATGTGAGTCTTTTGTTGTGAGGTGGCTCTCTTGTAAACAACATATATATGGGTCACACTTTCTTATGCAATCAGCTACTCTGTGTCTTTTGATTGGAGCATTCAATCCATTTACATTTAAGGTGATTATTGATATGTACTTATTTATTGCCATTTTTGTTTAGTGTGGTTCTATTTTCCTTCCTATGTTTTCTACTAATTACAGCAGTCCTTTTAACATTTCTTGCAGTGCTGGTTTGGTGCTAATGTACTCCCTTAGCTTTTTTTTGTCTGGGAAGCTCTTTATTTGACCTTCTATTTTGAATGATAGCCTTGCTGGGTAGAGTAGTCTTGGATTCAGATCCTGTTTTTCATGACCTTGATTACTTCATGTCATTCCCTTCTGGCCTGTAGTGTTTCTGTTAAGAAGTCAGCTGATAGCCTTATGGGGGTTTCTTTGTAGGTAACCTGTTGCTTATCTCTTGCTGCCTTTAGGATTCTCTCTTTGTCTTTAATCTTTGGCATTTTAATTACTATGTGTCTTGGTGTGGGCCTTTTTGGGTTCTTCTTACTTGGGGCTCTCTGTGCTTCTTGAACTTGAATGCTTTCTTCCTTCACTAAATTAGGGAAGTTTTCTGTCACTATTTCTTCAAATATATTCTCTAACCCTTTCTCATTTTCTTCTTCTTCAGGGACTCCTACCATGCGAATATTATTATGTTTCCAGTTGTCCCACAGTTCTCTTAAGCTGTCTTTTTGTTTTTTCATTGTTTTCTCCTTTTGGTTTTCTGATTGTTTAAGTTTTTTCTACCCTATCTTCTAATTCACTGATCCGGTCCTCAGTTTCCTCTACTCTGCTGTTTAGTCCTTCCATTGTGTTCTTTATTTCTGCTATGTCATTCTTCATTTCTTCTTGGTGTTTCTTCATTTCCAAGTGGTTGATTTTCAATGTTTCTATGTCTTTACTCATGGTGTTGATGACTTTACTCATACTGTTGAGCTTCCTCAAGATCATGGCTCTGAATTCTAGCTCTGTTAAGTTGCTTAATTGTATTTCATTTATTTCATCTTCAGTAGAGGTCTCTTGTTCCTTCATTTGGGATTTGTGTCTTAGTTTCCCCATTTTGGATATCTCAGTGGGTTTTTAGGCCTGCCAAATTTTCCCTGTGGGTGTTGGTGTTCTTCTGTTTGTGGCTCCCTCTACTGGGTTTGGATGAGCATGGGAGGAACCATGTTAAACACCACTGTCAAGTCTTACTTTCCTGGGTAGATTTGCAAGCCCAAGAATGGTTCAGTTATCCTCTAGCTTTTTGCCTAGAGGCTATTAGTCATGGTTACTTGAAGAGCCTTGGCTTCTCAGTTGAATGAAAACCTCCTTCAGGTGTTCAGCATAAGTGGATTTCCCAAAGGTGTGGCAGATGCTGGTTGGTAATGAGCCTCAATTTTCATTTCAATGGTCCACCTGGGTGGGGTTGAATCTCTGAGGAAGGGGCTGCTGCCTCTCCCCAGAGCCCTGGGAAGGAGTAAGATGGCCACCATCCTGTGTGGCCGCAACTCAGCAAAAGCTCTGAGAGCCCTCCAAATCCCAAGTGTCCCCACACAGTTCCAGTCCAGTCCGCCCTCCCTCTGCTGAAACCCAAGGTGAGTGGCTGTGGCTATTTTAGCACTCTGTCCCAGCCCTCTGCGCTGTAGAGTGGGCTTGGGAATTTAACCCTGAGGGCACTGCTCACAGCAAGGACTGCTGCTGTCGGTGGGCTCCCAGCCTCCCTTTCACACCTCCTCAATCCTACCAGGATCGATTCAGTGTCCCTGGTTATATGGTCCTCGCAAGCTGCTTTTCTTTTGCTTTTTCCTGACAATTTGTCTTTATTTTAATTGTAATTCCAGTTTGGTCCTGGGAGATGGTCTGTGTAGCTTCCATTCACTCCGCCGCCATTTTGGAATCTCAATAAAAGACTTCTATTACCACAATCAGCAAAACCATTCACTCTCAGGGAGTTTTAACTTGTGTGTGTGCACACATGGAGCACCAACTGAATTCTGTAAGGGGATAATGGTTTCTAGGGATGACAAATGTCTAATATGGGATCCAGCATCAGAGACAGGATTGTGCATGGTTTGGTACTTGCCCTAGTGGCTCCTGCAGCTATGGACATCAGTCCATATGCATGTATCATAGGTATGTCAAGGATGGCCAGTATTCCTAGAAGTGTATATCAAAACAGACATCTTTACCACAAACATTCTACTCTCAATAAATACTTTAAAGTCATTGTAGAGCAAATATTCATGCAAAGTAAGGAAGCATCTCTAATCAGTTTTGCAACTTATCTTTATGTTTTACTTAGAGTAAGATGACTCTGCAATGTGATTAAATAATAATGTAGTGACTTGTTAGAGCCAAGAATGAGAGGAAAGCTTATAATGAGTTCCAGCAAAGATTGACAGAATTTGGCTCCCTCCTCAAGAGGCATTTCCTCCTCACTCTTTGGAAAATGTGAGCTCCTGCACACTGTGAATAACATACTAGTATCAACCTCCATATAAATGTTATGTTACAGAATTATGATCATTTTTCTGACAGAATAAAGAACCCAGTTTACTTTTATTAACTATTTGCTTACTTTAGTAAAAATAGCATTTATTTTGATGCTGTGGGGAATTACTCCAAGTCCCCTGCAGCTGCACTGGTGAGCCTATAAGCAATTTGACTCATTAGAATATTTCCAAAGTTCCACAGAGTCAAATGATAGCTGGAGAAAAGACACCATGAGCACCGTGCTCAGTAATAACTGTGCCACTGCTGGAAGGGAACTGGTGAGGCAATTCTACAAAGAACATGGGGAAAATCACCAAAGGAGAAGATAGAAAATATGGCATCATAGGAAACTACATCTGGAAACTATATATTGTTGTTACAAAAATGTCTTCTTACATTTTAGACCAGGGTTGTTCAGATACCTTAGTTCTAAAGCATGAAAACACATCCATCAATATGCTGTCAGTCTTCATGGAGGCTCTGGATAATAACCTATTTTCGACATGTCAAAGGTAGACATTACTAATATCTGTAAGAATAAAAAGGTAGAAGAAAATCTTTAGCCAACTCTGACATCTTGATTACAGACTGCCTTGTATGGTCCTCTAGCATCTTTAGTACTCACTGGATCTTGAACATTGCTGGACAGTGTATGTGACAGGTAGGGTACTGTGGTATGGACAACACAAGCATTAGAGTCAGAAAACTGGTTTGAATTCTGTCTTGGCCAAAAAGGAGGTGTGCAACATTGAGCACTTAACACTTGGAGTATAACCTTCCTCATGGATGAGAGGAAGTAAGAACGTATACTTTACAGATTGTTAAGAGGGCCACATGTAATTACAGACATAAACTTCCTTGCGTGGTCTCATGGCAGGTGTGTAATAAATGTTCAAATAAATACAAAGTTGTCTTCATCTCACCACTAAGGAATGAAGTGTGGAGATTTGTACAATTACAATGACTCCTTGGGGTACACTCACCAAAATCTTCCAGCTTTCCTCTGCTTACTTACTTCCAAGTTAGAGAATTGTTTAGGATCCTCCCCAGCTCTAAAGCAATCTGTTTTACTGCTAACGTCCAGCTGTCCACAGCCTTCCACATGTGACCTCCACTCTTCCCTTCTGAATCCCATGTACCTCCAGATTAATCACCATAAATTAATCACCACATTCACTCTGATCATGTCACTTCATAATCAACAACCTCCTGTGCATCCCAAATGTCTAGGAAAGACTTCCAATTCTGAGCTAGAGCACTGAAGACCATCCATTCTCAATATACACATGTGGATGGGATGAAAATAGAAAATCTATCATTAAAATGACTATCAAAATTGACTAATGCGAATGATAAATACCGCAGTACAGTAGAATACCGCAGTACAGTATTCTATGCCTAAGCAGATTGAAAATCAGATATACAGACATATAGTCGTCAGTAGAGATGTCTTTGAATCCTTCTCTGCTAGAATTACTAGCATGTCTCTAAAATATTATGAGCACTTTGCTCTTTTTAATAAGTAGAGAGGTTATGCTGGGCTGTGTAGTACGATAGTCTGAATAAAGTAGCAACTCAAAGACTCTCCAGTAGGTGGAATAATACCAATAGTAGGAACTATTCAATGAGCCTGTCTCTGCCTTATTGGACAAAGTCAAAAGCTTATTGCTAACATCTTATTCAGAAGAGCAGAGAAAAAGGCAAAAGGCACTAAAGGAGAAAGAGAACCTACAAGGGAGTATATTGCTAAACTGGCCACAGCTTTGTAACAAGGTCCATCAATTGCTCAGGCTCCAAGGATGACTTTAGAGAAGCATGAGTTTCCAAACAGTTCAGAGAAAAGGGATAAGGAAATAGTTTCTTTGCTTTTTGCTTCTTGTCTCCTGCCCCCTGAATAGTCAATATTCACACCCTGGAAAATGAATTCCCTCTATCTTGTGGTTTCACCTGCCCCTTCAGATCTTATGGCCTTCACCTTGGTGCTCTGAGTCAGGATGTGGTGAGAGAAGTCAGTTTGAGGTCATGGATCTCACAGACCTTGTGGAGGTGGTCACTGATACTTTGAGTTTTACCACAGCAGGTAGCAAAGGGAAATCTATGCTGAGAGAGTCCTGGGATCCCTTCTGGGTCTGTTCTTCAGAATTCAGTGGATAATGCTCGTGAATGATAAAGTGAGAAGAAGCAGGTTGAGTAGGGAAAGTCTTCAGACCATTCAACAGATCTGACACCCGTGAGAGGAAAGAGGGAAGGAAGCAGGATTGGGCCTGCTTTGCAGGTGAACTGCAGGTCTGACAAAGCCTGAGCCGACGCCATCGGGTGTTCTGAACCAAAGACTGCCCCGTTGAGGAGACCCTGGTACCCCTACCATGCCTAGTGATGTGTTGACAGCTACCTGGGAAATAGTGACCTTGGTCCAAATGCCATGGCAGTTCCCAAAGGTGCTACAGTTGGATGCTGTTAGGTAACTTCATGTCTCCAACATTAACATAAGTTCTTCTTGAAGTGAGATTCAAGCAGGCCATTTCCACAGCTCTCACACCCACAGACACCTTGCTTGCCTCAGAGCAGCTAGCTAAGCAAATCAAGAGTTTGATGAGACCGATTCCCCTAATTGTAAAATTCAATACATGGTTTTCTTGTTTGAACTTTCTGATTTGGGAACTGTTGACCAATTTCTTCTAGCTAATCTGCCTGGTAAGTATACCCAGAAAGTATATTTCTTCATAACAGTAAACTTAGTAGGAAAAAAATGGCCAGAATTATTCAGGGGCAGTTTCCATCTTGAGATATGCATAGATCCCTGTAACTGCAAAACCAAAAGTTTTCACTCTTTTTGGACCAGTTCAGCAACATAGAGCAGGTGACAGATAGGAAAGTGTTCCAAGATGAGCAATGGTTATAATTATGGCAGGATTGATTGATGGAGAAAAAAAAAAAAAAAAGAAAGAAAGAAACATCTAATTGGTACAGCTGGTCATCACAGTTACTTGGAGGGACCAAAGAAATCTATAAATACTTGGGATGTAAAACTGATTAGAAAACACAATTAGTAGAATTGCGAGGGGTATAAGTCCATGCAGTAAAATGAAGTTGGAAAAATAAATAAATTTTTGCTGAATAGAAAAAACAAAAACAAACAAAAAAAAACCTTCCTGACCTAGAAGAGGCTTATAAAATTATATTTAAAAGTAGACTAGAAATAAATCCAGGTCATAGTAAACAATTTTGTACCATCCCGTAGGGGAATCAACTTATTGGATTTTTTTCCATTTCTTGTTTATCTCCTTCTGTGTCTATACCACAACTTTCCAGAGACTTTATTAGTGCTCTTGGCAGCTCTGGTTACAAATGGATACCTAATGATTTCCCTATGGAGGGATCAAATATCCTTGGAGAGAAGGCTGAATTGAAATTTTTCAGGCAGCTACCACATTCTCTCCTAAAGTGGCAGCTGGTCTGCTGGAGAGAAGTACAGGAAGTCCCCCGCCGAAGAGTAGGCTGTGTTCTAAAAGCTGCAGAGTAAAAAGTCTAATCCAGCTCCCCATGGAAAGGCTAACCCATTAACAATGATTAACGATCATTAGAGAATACTGGCTGCATCGAGTCTGTTAACCCCTACTGTACCAGAGGTGCAGTGATGGTAGTATTAGTTTAAACAAGTCTAACTTCCTATTCACTTGTATCACTCCTAAGTACTTGCTTCTAAGGGGAAACACTCTGCAAACAAGCAGGGCCTCAGAAAGACAACGCAGTCTTGCTAGAGCAATGCGAGTGAACATGTCCTCAGTCTCACAGCAGAAGCAGGGCAAGAAGTGGGACAAGGGGATGCACCCTGTTCTACTATTAACACTCAGGGATGGCTTTGTGGGTGTGCAGCTTACTTAGTCATACAGGGCCCCGTGCTTAGAGAAACCCTGTCTTTGGTTTAATGTCTGCTGTCGCCACCTTGAAATTCTTAATAGATTCTGTACAAATAGCCCTGCGTTTTAATTTTGCATCGGGTCCCACAAATCATGCAGCTGGTCCTGCTAATGCTAGCTTAAAATTAACAAAGTGCTTTCCCATAAATTACCTCACTGCATCATCACAAATGCCTGTGAAGTAGTAGGTAAGGCAGGTTTTACTGTCTTTGTTTTACAGCTATGTAAATGGACGCTCAGAGAAGATAAAACATGTCCTTCACCAAGTTAAATGCACAGTGCAGCTCAGACCCAAATCCATGACTTCAGGCTTCTAGGTAAGGGCTCTTTCCATTAGCCCACACTGCCTCCAGATATCCTGAACTGTGGCTCAGTTACAGACAATATAAAATAAGAGGTCGGACAGGTGAGAATAGCCTCCTAGTCTCAGTAGCTCTACATTACTAATATTTCATCTCAGATTCTTTCTATGTGAAAAGATCTTGCTCTTTTTTGACAAGATCAACTTCTTTCTTTTCTACTTCTTAACAGACCTTAAAATGTGGCTATTTAGTCATTATCTAAAGCCCACCGATCTTCGTGTGTAAATGTCCTTCCTCTAATTGGCAGGGTTATATCTGGCTCGTGTGACCCTGTCAGTACACAGAAATGATCTGTGATCTTGCTAGCTGAGTGTGTGGGATTTCTGGGTAACTTTTTCTTAGCTTTATGCAGTAAGAAGGGAGTTTTAATTAGGAATCCCATGAGGCATAGCAGAAAAATGTTGAACAGCATGTGATAAAGTGCATCTATCCCCGTTAGAAAATGCCTAGAAGTAGCAGATGAGGGAAAGATGAGTGATGACAAGACATCACGTTATGAGGATTACAGAAGCCCCTGGAAGGTACACAACATGGCCGGAACGACCAGGGGTTTCTCACGCTGCACAATAGATCTGAAGACGGGAAATTTCTCCAGGCTTCCATCTGTAAGTATAAAAGTCGTTTTAAAGCCCCTAAGGACAAGAAAATTATTTTTCTCTTGAAATTGCATGAATCATAAACAATCATATTTAAGTTACCCAGGTCTTTGGTCTTGGGGGCAAGTTATAGCCATACCAACGGTGAATCTGACTAAACTTCGGGGGAGAAAGATAAGTGAGATAATTACTATAGTGTACCATAAAAAAGAGACAGAAAAATCATTTGCAAAGATTATATTCCAATGACACCCTCAGTTTTAGACAATTACTGAGTAAAAATAACGTGGTAGCTTAATAAAATATTCTAGATCTCAACACATGTAGTACACAGTATAGAGAACAAAACATCATCTCTTGAACCATACAGAACTACAATAGATTCCAAGCTTACTTATTGCACAGTTTTGTGGGCTTGGTCAATTTATTTAATCTCAACAAATTTTTCCACTTTATAAGAAAATGGGAAATAATAACATCCACATACGTTTGTCAAGAATAATAAACAACCTTATGTCATAGTGTTTGACACAGAGTATGTGTCAAAAGGGGAAGCTGTTATATTTATTCCCCTCCAATCAAGTTGACAACCCTTGGCCTGCCTGGGAGACATTCTTTTCCCTCATGACTTGACCCTTTACCCAGTAGCACAGAATCTATAGTTGTCAATGGCCAAGGTGACAGGCAGCTCCTCCATTCCCAGGTAACAGAATCTTATAATTGGAGTGGAGGGGAATGTAGTCCTCCTTTTATGTTTGTTCAAGCCCTGGCAGCCCCCCCCCCCCAACACACACACACACACAAAATATATTTTAAATTATTCTGCTGCATCCTCCTTTCTATCTATCACTGCTTCCGACCCAACACTAGTGTGGCAGGATTCCAAGACCAACTTTATTCTCAGAGGATCTGTTATTGGAGGCACTACGAGAGGGAAAGCGTTTTGATTACAAGCTGCTTTCAACATAGAATCATTTTGTGTGAGCTGCAATTAAACATTTATAATCACTTAAGAGCAGTAAGAGAGACATTGTTTTAAAACATAATTGTGATGTTGGCTTTCCAGCATTTTTCTTTATATATAAATATTTGCAATCATGCAGTATTGACATATGTATAGAAGCTACCTATGAAAGAAGGAAATACTCTATAGTTTTATAAACATTGAATTTTTATTATTGCCAATTTATAAATAATATCCAAAACATTTTAATATAGTCTAAGAATTTGAGTTTTTCATGTTTTGAATTGTGACAGTAATTTTGTTTTCTATGTGCAAATGGCAATAATCAGCATCTTATTTTTCTAAGAGGACTACCACCTCTTACCATAAACTAATGAAATGTGTACAACAATTGCTTGAGCTGCTTTGTGGTTAACTCCCTCTATCTCTCAGTGATTCTAACCATCTAAAAATCCGAACTTACAGTATAACATCTAATAATTTTAGCAAGTTATGCTAAATCTGTCTTGCCAAGTAAGTTACCACACGTATGACTGTGTTCCTTGCTTCCACACCTGGCTCTTAGTGTGGTATAAAAGTCATTCTCAATGTGAGAAAGAAAGCCAACCTGGTAAGACATAAAGAAAGACATCCCAGGATTACTAGTCAAAAGACATGGGTTCTTTTTCCTACCTGCTGGAGGCTGAATGCTTGTATACCTCCTAAATTCCTATGTTGAAATCATAATGACAATGTGATAGCATTGGGGGGGGGGGGTTAGTCATGAGGGCAGTGTCCTCGTGAATGGCATGAGTGCTTTTATGAGAGAGGCCCCAGAGAGCTGCCTCTCCCCTTCCACCACGTGGAGGCTACAACAAGCAGCCTGCAGCTCAGAAGAGGATCCTCGAGCTGATCTCAGACTTCCAGCCCCCAGAACGGTGAGAAATACATTTCTGTTGTTTATAGACTACCCAGTCTGTGGTATTTTGTTATAGCAATCCAAGTGGATGGGCTCTTGAACTTCCCAGCATTTGATCTTAAACTAGTCACTTGTTTTTTTTATTTGAATCTTAAAATTTGGCCAAGGTGTACTATGAGATCTGAGTCCGTTCAGACTCCTGTGACCCAATGTTTCAGGAGCATTGTGTTAATGTAAAGGACAGGCCTTCTCCTCTTGTCTTGTCTTGCTCGTCATATTATAAGGAAAAAACTATTCTGCCAGAATGAATTAAAGAAAATCATTAAAGAGAAAATGGGAGAAGCAATGTGGCCGAACTTGTTCCCCTAACTCTGTACTGGAGAATTGTTCATTCATATCAGAGAACATCGTTAACTTAACCGGTATCTAGATCAAAAGCCTCAGGTAACAGATGGAAACTGACACGTGAAACATCTGTCCCAGGTTAACCACTCAAATGGTGGCAAAGGCAGGACTAAAACTCAGGTCTCCTGACTCCAGTCTACTGATTTGTAAATGTGCCAGGGTTCTTAACATTAATATGACAACGAGGGAGACTTTGAGAAACTTTATCCAAGTGAAATCTAAAGTTATGTTGCTCATAGTTTGGTGTACTTCCCAGTAATTTCTGGCCCAACAGTATGCAGAATTTGGGAAGAATGAGAAAGGCATGGATGATGAGAGGAAACCTTGGGCCTCTCAAACACTGAGCTAATCCCAAATGCCAGAAGTTTCTTGTGGCCTCTATGGATGCTATAAAAAACCA
Source organism: Tadarida brasiliensis (assembly GCA_030848825.1). Taxonomy (NCBI): domain Eukaryota; kingdom Metazoa; phylum Chordata; class Mammalia; order Chiroptera; family Molossidae; genus Tadarida; species Tadarida brasiliensis. The sequence goes on from CM061260.1 coordinate 72,574,097, forward strand.
CCTTCTTTATTTAGTTTTTAGTAATGGCCACAGCATTTATCAATTAACATGACTGGAAGGAAAACTGATCTTTAAAAAGTAACCTCACAGAGACTGATACCTATCATCAACATAGTTTTGATAACATCTACTGATCAGAGTTTAGGCATATCTTTATTTCCTCTCTACATTTCTTCTATATTGCTTCTAAAATGTGTATCTGGCCATGGCCGGTTTGGCTCAGCAGTTAGAGCATTGGCCAGCGGACCAAAGGGTCTCGAGTTCCATTCCGGTCAAGGGCACGTACCTGGGTTGCAGGTTCAATCCCTGGCCCCAGTCGGGGTTGTGCAGGAGGCAACCGAGCAATGTGTCTCTTTCACATCGATGTCTCTCTCTCTTTCTCTTTCTCTTTCTCTCCCCACCCCTCCCTCCCTCTCTCTGTACTAGAGAATTGTTCATTCATATCAGAGAACATCATGACCTTAAATGGTATCTAGATCAAAAGCCTCAGTTAATAGATGGAAACTGACACACGAAACATCTGTCCCTCCCTCCTCCCTCTCTTCCACTCTCTTCAAAAATCAATGGAAAAATACCCTCCAGTGAGGATTAACAAAAAATAAATAAATAATAAAATAAAATGTGTATCTGACCTCTCAGTCCTTGATTCACCTTTGGCCCTACATTATTCAGGCTCTCACCTAAAATGCCCCATGAATGGATGGTACTCTGGGTTGAGCTTCACCATCGCAAGCAACCAGCAGGAAATAAGGCAGCCAGTCTTGTTGCATTGAGGAAAGCTGAGCTAAATCAGCATGATCACCACATGGCCTCAAATCAGTGCTCATCTGTCCCTTGGGTGTTGAGAGATCTGAAGGACAATTTTAGCTTTCAAGAGATATAAAGGTGCAAGAAAAACTCTTTAGAATTAGCAGGTAAAAGATCACAATCCCTCCGGACACATGTGGTTTTGTTTAGAATCTCGTACAACTTGTTTCATTGGTGGCTGTTTCTTCTCCAGGTTATTTTATATAAGCTGTCATCTCAACTACTGATTAATTTTATGTAACTTAAATTTTTAAAATGTATTTACCATATGCTACGGAAACTGACAGCTCCTCACCGAGATCTGGTTTCCTTTTCTTCTTGGATTCAACGTGTGTGACATGTTTTTCTGCTAAGAATCTGACTCACACAGATGCTGAAAAGAGGACGCTGATGGCCCATCGGCAGAGACACAGAAGCCAGCAGCCACGGGGAGTTAACTGAAGGGACTTTTCCCCTTATTTTCAGGTCCCCACTCAGTCCCCCAATCAGAGGAGTTAAGCCTTGAGAAGAGACAGGGAAGAGGTCTGACCCCAAACAAGTCCCCACCCTTCAGAGAGAGAGAGAGAGAAAGAGAGAATAAAGAGATCAGAAGAGGCCCATACAGAAATAGGATAAATATGAACTATAAAAACAGCAGACAAATAAATACCATTAAAGGATGGTGTTGGAAGAATGAGCCAGTATGAAAAGATTGTGTGAAGGATAGAACAACTGAAGGTCAGGTTTCAAGCAGTACTAGGGAAACAACCTGACTAAGGTGCCTTTAAAATCACTGTTTCACAGATGGAATCACTGAGATTGTCAACGAGGTTTCACAGTTTACCTGCAATCATAGGAACCCGGGGGCAGAAGGGGCCTTAGATTTTTCCTTGACTCTTGAGTCACACTGCCTCTAAGGATGTGGCCTTTTACATTTACTCCCCCTTGAAAAATAGTCGTGAGTGACTGAGAACCACAAACAACCAGTCATATTTCCTGCAAGGGGATGAAAAAGTTACTGAGAAGAAAGCCTCATCTAGCCTTCTGTGTTTAAAAACCTACACAAGAGCATGTCATTCAATTAACATTAAAGATTTATCTGTAAATGATATTTTATAAATGTATATATATGGTAAAGGCAGAATCTACTTTATTTTATTTATTTATTTTAATCCTCACCCAAAGATATTTTTCTTTTTTTTTTTTCCCCCCCAAAACTCTCCTGGGTGAGTTTTAAACATTTTATTTATTTATTTATTTATTTATTTATTTATTTATTTATTTATTTGTTTTATTAATTAATTTTTGTTACAAATGTTTTTCTTTTTTTCCCCATTGACACCCCCCTCCCCATCCTCCCCACCCCATCCCCAGCTTTGCTGTCCATGTCCATCAGTTATGTGTACATGTGTATAAGTTCTGTGATTTATCTCCTCCCTCCTCCCCAACCCCCTGTTCTGAGGGTTGTCAGTCTGTACCCTACTTCCACGTCTCTGGGTCTACCCTGTTCCTCAGACTGTTATGTTCATTATATTCCACAAATAAGTGAGATAATGTAATATTTGTCTTTCTCTGCTTGGCTTGTTTCGCTTAGGATAATACTCTCGAGGTCCCTCCATGTCGTCTCAAAGGATAAGAGATCTTTCTTTCTTACAGCCGCATAGTACTCCATTGTGTATATGTACCACAGCTTTTTTATCCATTCGTCCACTGATGAACACTTGGGCTGTTTCCAGATCTTTGCTATTGTAAATAGTCCTGCTATGAACATGGGGGTACATAATTTCTTTCTGTTTGGTGCTTCAGGCTTCTTAGGGTATATTCCTAAAAGTGGGATCACTGGGTCAAATGGCAATTCAATTTTTACTTTTTTGAGGTAACACCATAGTGTTTTCCACAGTGGCTGCACCAGTCTGCATTCCCACCAGCAGTGTACTAGAGTCCCCTTTTCTTCACACTCTCGCCAACACTTGTTGTTTGATGATTTGTTGATGTTGGCCATTCTGACAAGTGTGAGGTGATACCTTATTGTTGTTTTAATTTGCATCTCTCTGATGATTAGTGATGTTGAGCATTTCTTCATATGTCTCTTAGCCCTTTGTATGTCCTTTTTGGAGAGGTGTCTATTTAGTTCCTCTGCCCATTTTTTAATTGGGTTCTTTGTCTTCCTTTTGTTGAGTTGTATGAGCACTCTATATATTTTGGAGATTAACCCCTTATCTGATGTATCATTGGCAATTATGGTCTCCCATATAGTGGGTTCCCTTTCCATTTTGATGGTTGTTTCTTTTGCTGTGCAGAAGCTTTTGAGTTTGATGTAGTCCCAAGTGTTCATTTTTTCCTTTGTTTCTGTTGCCTTAGGTGATGTATCAGTGAAGATTCTGCTGCATATGATGTCCGAAATTTTGTTGCCTACGTTTTCTTCTAGGATTTTTATGGATTCACGAGTCACATTTAAGTCTTTTATCCATTTTGAGTTTATTCTTGTGTGTGGTGTAAGTTGATGGTCTAGTTTCATTCTTTTGCATGTAGCTGTCCAATTTTCCCAACACCATTTATTAAACAGGCTATCTTTATTCCATTGTATGCTCTTGCCACCTTTGTCAAATATTAATTGAGCATAATGTCTTGGGTCAATTTCCGGATTCTCTGTTCTGTTCCACTGGTCTATATGCCTGTTCTTGTGCCAGTACCAAGCTGTTTTGATTACAGTAGCTTTGTAGTATAACCTGATATCCGGTATTGTGATCCCACCTACTTTGTCCTTCTTTTTCAAGATTGCTGTGGCTATTTGGGGTCTTTTTGGTGTCCATATGAACTTTTGAAGTATTTGTTCTAGTTCTGTGAAATATGTCACTGGTATTTTGATGGGGATTGCATTGAATCTATAGATTTCTTTGGGTAATATGGACATTTTAATGATATTAATTCTTCCAATCCATGAACACGGTGTGTGCTTCCACTTTTTTATATCTTCCTCTATTTTTTTTTCCCAATGTCCTGTAGTTCTCTGCAAATAGGCCCTTTACTTCTTTGGTTAAGTTTATTCCTAGGTATCTTAATTTTTTTGCCGCGATGGTAAATGGGATTTTTTTTTTTTTAGTTTCTCTTTCTGTGAGTTCATCATTGGTGTATAAGAATGCCGTCGATTTCTTGACGTTAATTTTGTATCCTGCTACTTTGCCAAATTCATTTATTAAGTCTAGTAGATTTTTGATGAAGTCTTTAGGGTTTTCTATGTATAATATCATGTCATCTGCGAATAATGACAGTTTCACTTCCTCCTTTCCAGTTTGGATCCCTTTTATTTTTTCTTCATGTCTGATTGCTGTGGCTAAGACTTCCAGTACTATGTTAAATAAGAGTGGCGAAAGTGGGTATCCCTGTCATGTTCCTGTTCTTAAGGGAAATGTTTTTAGTTTTTGCCCATTGAGTATGATGTTGGCTGTAGGTCTTTCATATATGGCCTTTATTATGTCGAGATATGATCCCTCTATTCCCACATTTCTGAGCGTTTTTATCAGAAATGGGTGCTGGATTTTATCAAATGTTTTTTCAGCATCTATTGATACGATCATGTGGTTTTTATCTTTCATTTTGTTTATGTGGTGTATCACATTTATTGATTTGTGAATACTGAACCAGGCTTGCATCCCTAGGATGAATCCCACTTGGTCATGGTGAATAATTTTTTTGATGTATTGCTGGATGATATTTTTCCATTTATCTTCAGATAGAGTGGGAGGGAGGGAGGGAGGGAGAGAGAAAGAGAAACATTGATGTAAGAGAGAAACATCGACTGGTTGTCTGCTGCAGGACCCTCACCAGGGTCGGGGACAAACCGAAACTGAGGTATGTGCCCTTGACTGGAATCAAACCAGAGACTCATTGGTCCGCAGGCCAACAGCCTAACCACTGAGCCGAACCAGTCAGGGCTAGACTTTATTTTTGATCATAGATATAACTCAGGAATCAGTGTTGGATTCTAATATCATAGAACTAGCTCTTCAGCTAATATCCATAGCCCAAGGTAATTTAATCACCATAAAACAAGATAGCTTCTTTAATTAAATATACAAATAAATGGAACATGAGATGTATTGTAATGATATATGTAATTCAGGTAATAATATTGGAGGAGGGATAATAATAATATTGACCATGTGGTGATCCCTTCCTTATCCTCAGGTATTAATGATTAGGTTAAATAGTTTCTTTTAAGAGCTTACAAAACTCATCAACTAACAGACACACTGGAATTCTACTGTGAAGTATCTTCATCTTCAAAATTATATTAACGTTGAAAGAACATTTTTTAATGTAGTCATATTTTTTCCAGATATTACATGAAATAATGCATCCTATTTCTGGCCAGGATGTTCTGGCATTAAGAATGTCTGAGACCATCTCAATACACTTTTGCTCAACATCTATCCATCACCTCTTAAGATGGCTCTAGTTTACTTTATTAATGAAAAATAACTGTTCTAATATTTTTCAGTACAGGGGGTCAGTGTTGAATTGCTACAGCAGTGACCAATGTGTCTACGTGTACCTGTGAACATGCACACACGCTCACATATTTAGGAAAAGGTTTCTTTGAAATAGCAATAAGGGGCTCATAAATCTGTTTTCATCCAAAGAGCCATATCTCAATTCCTAAACTGGCATTAAGTCACATCCAAAGCATGCCTTACACTCTTTCCATTGTCTTTCCAAACCTTAATCTTCTCCATTTTTAACCTCCTTATCTATTATCTCTCTATTGGCCTTTTCTCTCCACACTTTTGATCATGTTGTCCTCACTTCTTTCGTCCTGGCCAAATTATATCCATTATACATGCCCCGGTTTCAATTCTTCCTCTTCTAGAAAATGGTCCTCGAGTATTTCATCCCAATATTCATCCTCTCCTGTTCTCATTTGGCACTGTGAGTCTGTCTTACTAATTTTAAAATTAATTATTCACTACCTTATGAGAGATCTATTAATATTGAAGCTAGCCTCTGAGAGTTTTATCATTTTACTATGTCCATAATTACTGGAACTTCCCTGAGTGAATCTGTGTGTGACAGGAAATTCGAACAAAATATAAATAAGGGAAGGAAAGAGGTGAAGTGGGACTTTTTAATTATGTAAATATCTATATTACTTTTTTATGTTTTGTAATTTATGCTTTGTCATTTATTTGAACAACAGAGATGTGTCTTTATGCTTTTTTAAAAAGTTCCTGGCAATACTTAACACAGCAATTAATACCTATTGACAACCAACATTTTTGCTTGATTTGTGACATACAGAACCAGATTACTGATTAACACATGCAAGCTTGAGTGAAAGCTGGTATCAGGGAAAAAGAGGAAAACAAAACAGTGAGAATGAAAACCTTGGTCGGTGCTTTAGCCTGTCATATTCTCTTGGCTTAAGCACACATTCAAAGACACAGGAAAACCTCTTTGGATCGTCAGATCAATACAAACCAAGTTAACCTTGCAAGCACACTTCCAGAAAGACAAAAAAACCTACTTTAAAAAAGGAAAGGTAACTAACAAACATCAAAACTGGTAGCCAAACAGCCCACATGGCCCCATGTCCTTAAGTGTCTCACACGTGCCCTCTGGGGTCAGTTGCTAAGGAAGACTCCTTGAGGCTGTCCCTTCAGGTCTGCCTCCCCTCCTTCTGTGTCACCCTTTGCCTGTATCCCCTCTCTGCAAAGACAGTCTTTGGGTATTCCTGCGTAAGTAGCACTGGAAGGAGAAGGTGAACATGCCTGATTGGTGATTACAGCTCCCTTGCAGATCCTTGAGCTCAGGCTGTAAAGCTTCCCTCTTATAGTGTGTCCTCTGTTTGAAGAGCTATTGTCTCTGCATAAAAATTCTCTGAATAAGGTCATTCCGTGTCTTCCCTGTACTGCCTTATAGTTCATATTATGCGTGAGCTGCAAGAATCTCCTCAGACTCTCTCTGACTCTCAGTCCCTTCTTTCTCTAAGCTCTAGCATTTGGATCTCAAGCTACTGCTAAATCCAGCCTTGCCACACACACAAACTGAAGGGAATGAGGGACTGGCAACTGCCTCCCCAGTGACTCTCATTAAGCTCCATATGGGAGCATTCAACGTCCTAAACTAGGTGAGGCAACTCCTAGACTGAGAGTCTTGGACTGTCCCACAACAGCTTGGGGGTGTGCGTGCAGGAAATGGGCATCTGAAAAGACAAAGAGGACAGACAGAGTGTTGACTCGGGGTGGCTGAAAGGGTTAGTAACGTTTTAAAGGGTAAAGGTAAAAGCTTGCAAAAGGCGGAAACTGAAAAACTGTGTTGCTTGCATGACCTTTGCTCAGCTTTCTGTTGAGTACGGGTAAGGATTATCTGGATTATCTGCAAGAAAATGAATCACCCAGCAGATGCAGGACAAGATACCAGACCAGTCCAACTGCAGAGTGGACAATGGGCCAGGCAGGGTACGTCATCAGGAACTGCCGGAAGCTAAAAGTTAGAGTATATAACCTACACCCCAACTGTTATTCGAGGCTAACACCTTTTCAGCTCAGCCCGCCCGCACCCAGGCACATGCAATAAAGCTGTTCTGCTCCACATTGGCCTCGTGTTGTGGATGTGATCTCCCTCCAGCTCAGACCTTTTAGTGGCCACAGAAATTAAGGCTGGAAAAAGATTCCAAATTATAGGCAGGGAGGGGAAAAAAAGACCATTGCCTGCAAGACGGCACCAGGAAGGTGTTCTGATGTTTATAAAAATAACAGCATTTATTGATTATCACAGGTGCAGTACTTGGAAGATAAATGCTTACTAATCATGTAATGAACTTATGAACAATAACTATTTAGTATTTTATAATACTCAAAGCTCTTCCAAATATATTACTCGTGGGTTTCTCACAACATTGAAGTGGACCTTATTATCACTGACATGTACTAGAAGAAAAGATGAAGGGTAGGTGGGATTCAGTGACCTGGGCAAGATCTCAGAATAAAAGGAAATTAGGCTCCACCTTTTGGCCCAGTGCTGATATCTAAGCTTCAACCCTTGATCTAACACTAAATCTTTACCTTAAAATCTGCATACATCCCAGACTCTAGAATCTGCAGTCCCTTCCGAAATGAAAGCCTGACCCCTGAATAGAAACCTCCATGGCCGAGCCTCCCCCCCAAGGCAGACCTCCCTGATTCACTGCCTGCAACTTCCTGGAAGCTACTTGACTTCTCAGGAGAGGTGGATATTCTTAGGCCACCCACCCCTCCCTCCACATCCTTTGCATCACTGAGCACTACCTGCTTTCCTCATCCGGAGGGTGTAATCACAGAACGCGTGCAGTACTGGGGGTTTTGTTTTGTTTTTCAAGTCCAGACAGTGCTGAGTACCTGCAGTGATATGCATTCCCCCGCCTACCCCAAATGGGAACTGCCCCTCCTGTTACTCAGTCTCCTGCTGCTGACTGAGCCATGCCCAGTCCTGTCTGGAAATATCGCAGTGGTGACATCAAAGCTTCCCTCGCAAAATTCCAGCTCTGCATTAAGGTCCAGTCCAAGCCACTTCAAAGCAATAAAAAAGTGAGTCATAAGAGACTTTTTCAATGACAAAGATGTTCACCCCATAGTGTAATCCCTTATGATTCTGAAGAACTCTTTTCATAACATTATTTCTCTTTGGGTAAATTTAGAATTTGCCAGATAATAATGTGGTAGGTGCTGCAGGAAACTACAAATATCAGTGAACAACCTTTAATAAGACATAAAAATTCTCAATATGTGTTGGTACTGGTTTCCCATAAGAACAGATATTTCATAAGAAAAAGGGCAAAGCTGCCAGCTAATCTTCAGATCAGAATCAGGCACTAGGGGTGTTCGAGCAACTGCACAAAGAGATATCAAAGCTTTGTCTTTTGATGAAGTATTGCCCTTTTCCCCAAGTAATATCTAATTATTAATGCTCTTCCCAAAAATAGTAACACCCGTGCCCGGGGGCTCATCGCCAGGGGCCCGTGCCCACGTACGTCGCTGTCACAGAGCAGACACCAGCTAATAATTACAAGGGCCTCTCTCTTTCATGAATAAGGAAAAGGTTATCAGCAGAGATATGTTTTTAGGATGCCATTTCCAGATGTGCTAAATAAAACGAGCTCTCACCCAAAAGCCACCTTTTCTAATGAACTACTGTTAGCACAACTAAGCAAATGGTATAGGTAAAAACACATGGAGAATCTGAAAATTAAAATCTGAACCTAATTCCATTGCTTACATTATTACTAATACGAAGCTAGCTTAAAAATATCTCTAAGCCTCAGTATCTTCATCTGTAAAGTGGGCCCATCAGTATTGCTTAGTTTACTGTTATGAGGATAAAATGAGTGAAAGTATATTATAAAGCCTTATACAAACATTGATTGTTATTCTTATATTACCACTCTGAGATAGAGTTTGCAAAGCACAGCTAGACTAGGAGTTGCTGGCAGAGAACAATATAATTTATAATCTCCCCAGAAGTCACAAGAGTTGGGGGTGGCCTGGGATGGTTCAGATCACTTCCTGTCCAAAAGTATCATCGCAAAAGGAATCTTTGGGTAGCAGATGTAGGTCACATGTTTAAAGAAATATTGGAGCCCCACAAAAAATGTCCATCAGCATTAAATAACTTGAAGTTTGTTGTAATAAATTTAAATAGAATGAAATCCATGGACTTCTATTGTCTCTTATCAAATAAATATATCTGTATGACTAGAGGCAGAAAATTTTTTTCTGGCCATAAAGAGTGAGATAAATTCTAACCATTTTCTTTTCTGTCCCTTTCATTTGAACAAATGAAGAAACACAGTGAGCATCCAGATTAAGTAATGTTTCAAATGAAGGCATGCATGTGACGCACAAATTTCCATCCAAAGACATTCAAATTATCTATGAGTTCCTCCCGAGTTATCAGACACCTCAATGCAGTCACGGGCTCACATTCACACCCTTTACCCCAAACGTTATGCAAAGTTCTAGATATCATATTAACATAAGACTGCAGTCTGCCAATAAGAAAATAAACAATGGAGATTCTATAACTTACCAGACACCAGCCCTGTGCCTGACACAGTGCCAATCCCTGAGAAGAGAGAGATGAGCAATATAGTCGAGATCCCTGACCGCAGGTAATCCCCAGCCCAGAGATTCACAGGCTCACCTACCATCAGTGCCACCATAACATGTGCAGGAAGGGAGACTGCAGGTGTGGCACTGGGGGCCCTCTTCCAGCTCCTGGACTTTGGTGACTCCAACTGTGGCCCCTGCTCCCACCTCTCCTCCAGTTCCTAAATGGAGCATCCCATCTCTAGGATGGTCTGCTTCCTGTGTCTGGAAGACAGTATGTCCAGATATTCTTTTTCTTCCTTTCTTATGTAAAAATATTCATGAGTACAAGTGGAAGAAAAAGAGAAACAGGGGAAGGCCTTTCCTGTCTACTGGAACAGACGGAGAGGGAATCAGGATTTTTTCATTTGTCCATTCATTAAAATAAGAGCTCCTGAGCACCTAAGACTTCCCAAACTTATGCAAGCTTCTGGAGACACGAAGATGGCAAAAGACACTTTCTGCTGGAAAGCATGTCTCAGTTCAGTAGCAGGGTGCAGGCATATAAATAAGCACAATGCCACTAGATAAACGTCCTAGTGGGTGTGTGTACTGCGATCAACGGGAGCACTAAGGAGGACATCTACTTTTCGTGGAAGGAAGGGATAAGCTCTACTAGACCTTTGAGAGGAAGATGGAAAATTGGAGACCAAAAGGAGAGGAGAGAGGAGTTCTAGGATAAGAAGCATGTGCTAAGAGATACAGACACAAGAGTCCATGAACACACAATATGGCTGTGTGGTAGAGAGAAGCCAGAATGAGGCCGGGAAGGTGGGTGGAGCCCTAACTTGAAGTTTCTGAACAGTAGAATATGTGATTTGGACTTTATTCTCTGAGCGGAGAATTTAAAGCAAGAAAGCAATGCATTGAAATCTGAGTTTTGGTAATATTCTTCTAAAGATTGTGTCGACAATGGACAGCAAAATGGAAAATAGACTTTGGTTAAGAATTTATTACATGAATGGAAATGATACGAAGGTGAGAAAATAAAGTAATACATTCATATGCAAGCTCTTTCAAAGGTAAAATCAGCAGCACTTCTAGGCAAAGTGAATGTGGGGAGTGAGCAGTAGGTGGAAATAAATAACTCAAAGGTTTTTCTCCAAGAAAAATGACTAAGTTGAAGCACCATTAACTGAGATGGGAAGAAGAAGTAGTAAAGAACAAAGATTAACAGTTTGGTTTAAAATTTATTGAGTTTGAAGTACCCAGTGCCATCTATCTGCTATCTAAGAGCAGTTGGAATCACAAGTCTGGAGAACACCAACTGAAAATATTAATTGGAGTATCATTAGCATAAATACTTCATGGTTGAGAAAATATATGAGAGCAAACAAAAAATTGAATGATGAGTAGGAGGAATCTATTCCATAGTCATAGCCATGACCTTGGGGTGTCCGACACACACACACACACACACACACACACACACACACACATATATGTATTTTATGTCACAAGACTATTTATTCTCAAAGAGTCCAAATCTTACCAAGGAAAAATATAACTGAACAAAACGCAGGCTGCAGGATGTGATGTATTTCCTATCGCTTTTTCTTCTGCTGATCTTTTCAACCAAAGGAATTTTAAATGCACATATATTTTGTTAGTGTCTTTAACACATTAATTCATTCTTTGATTCCTTTGTCAAATAGAACACTCATTCCTTCACAGTACTGATATACAGCCACCATCTAGTGGTAAAAGCTGGTAAGGACAGGATTGCAAGTTGTGGGGGAGGGTTATTCCCTGGCAGTTTTAAGAGTTATGCTCAGTGAAAGATAGTCCAGGTTGACAGAGAATGCAAAGAAGCAGGTTTTCTATAATTTGCATGAGCATTAATTATGGGAAATACAAACAATTTACATAGTGTGAATATTCTTCCTTTGATCGCTATAGGAAACTGCGGAATGAGCCACAACTTCTGTAGGGTTATCTGGTCTCAGCTGACATGGCAACACTTCATTAGACTGATGAGAAACATGATCAGTACCCACAAACAGTCTTTATAATCCAGATACTTTATCATGTCCTAGAAGCTTTATAGGATCTAGCCACTGGTCCTCTCTCCAGCCTAACTTTTTGTCACTTTGACCTTTGACCATTAGGATGTAGCCATAGAGACCTCCTTGCTATTACTTAAACAAGCTCATTCCTGCCTCAGGGCCTTTGTACTTACTAGCTCACCTCTTCCACCAATTCTTTCCACCACCTCTCCTTCTCATCTTAGGTGTCTGCTTAAATATCTCCCTCTCAGAGAGACCTTCCCTGACAAGACTAACTCAAAACCCTTCTTTCCCCAGTTTATTTTATCCTTGGTACTTAGCACTACCTGAAGTTATATTATTTACTTATTTGTTCAAACAAATCTCCAAAGCTACAGTGAAAATGCATGAAAGAAGGGATTTGAACTGCATTCTGTGCTAGCACCCAGAGGAACACTGTCACATAAAAGGTGCTCAACAGATAGTTGGGGGTGGAGTGAATTAACCTGGGGGTGCCTGGGCAGGGTCTGGGCAAAAGAAAGAGCAGTGCACAGAAATCTACACAGAATCATGTGATGACAAGATTGAGGACAAAGGTTTTGATACATAAGCAAGAAGGCCCAGCATGTAATGGATATATCTTGCTTCAGGTTTGGTAACCAAGTATGGCCAAGGCAGATAGCATGAACTTGAGGTTTAACCAACAGTTAGGAATCAGGGTTCAAATAACAGATTGTTGGTGGAGCAGGGGTTAGAATAGAGGCTCCTGGGCTTTATAGGAAATAAGTCCCTGATCCCCCTGCAGGCAATTTCATCATCTACTCAAAAGACCTATATCATCAAGGACTTGCATGTCCTACCAGGAGATAAAGTCAAGAAGATCTGCATGCAGCAGTTTATTAACATTAATGACAAGATCCAAACCAATATAACCTATCTGGCTGATTTTATGGGGGATATTAGCATTGACAAGACTGAAGAGAATTTCTATCTGATCTGTGACACCAAGGGTCACTTTGCTGTTCATCACATAATACCTGAGGAGGCCAAGTACAGGTTGTGCAAAGTGGGAAAGTTCTTGGTGGGCACCAAAGGAACCCCTCATCTGGTGACCCACGATGCTCAACCATCCACTACCCTGAGCCCCTCATCAAGGTGAATGACACCATTCAGATTGATTTGGAGACTGGCAAAATTACTGACTTCATCAAGTTTGACACTGGTAACCTGTGTTTGGTGACCAGAGGTGCTAATCTGGGAAGAACTGGTGTGATCACCAACAGAGACATGCTGGTTTTTTTTGACATAGTTGACGTGAAAGATGCCAATGGCAACAGCTGTGCCACCAGCTCTCCGACATTTTTGTTATTGTTAAAGGCAGCAAACCATGGATTTTTCTTCCTCATGGAAAGGGTACCCACCTCACCATTGCTGCAGAGAGAGACAAGAGGCTGGCAGCCAAACAGAGCAATAGGTGAAGTGAGTCCTAGGTGAAGTGATTGGAAGAGTCCTCGTACTTAAGACAATAGAGCATGGGAAGAAATGTAGATTCCTCAGGGACACACCACCATTATGTCTGATTCCAGAGGTCTGTGGAACTCTGCAACTACATTTTTAAATTAGTACAAAAGGTGAGTCTAATGTCTGCATTCTGAAGATATATTTTTGACGTATACTCATTCTTGTGTTTTACTATTCATAAAACACTCTTACATATCACCTCCTTGATCCTCAACTATGACTTCGCTGAGTAGTAGACAGGTTTTTACTTATTATTATATTTTTAAATGTTTTATTATAGAATACGTCAAATACACAAGCAGAAAATATCATAATGAACCCCATGTATCTATCATCCAACTTCCATAGTTATCAACTATAATCAATCCCACACCCTATCCAGACATGTACAATGCATACACTTTCATCAAATCTCAGAAATATCTGAGACCAGTGTGGATCAGAGGAGAAATTTTATTTTTTACTTAAACAGGGCTCTCCATATCACCTCCACAGAAATGACGACTTAGACTTAGAACTGAGGCTAGAACTTACGGTATGACCCTGAGGGTGGAAGAGAGACACATACAGACAGCTACGCCCTTCACTAGACTTTGAGGCACATGGCAGTTCTCTATCTGAGTGTGTGTGTGTGTGTGTGTGTGTGTGTGTGTGTGTGTGTGTGTGTGTGTTTTACAAAGGTAGGCAACTATCTCTTTAGAATGATGTTTGCTAAGTCCTGCCTGGGGACCCTTGCAGGTCTTAGATTCTACTGTAAGTAATTATTTTACCGACACAAACACCCCCTGTGCTTGGAAACCTTAAGCTAAGAGGAAGTGGCCTTGAAGTAGCACCAGAGAGAAGCAGCAAGCTGCAGCTGGCCTGTGGAACCTTACACCACCTGAACTGCCAGGAAAACAAATGCATCTGAAAGGCTTCCATTTGGAAATGTGGCTGGAGGAACAGAGCTCCGCCTTGGGCTGCTTAGACAGTAACAGATGAAATGTTGGTTGATCCCTCATTTGTTTTATTTTTAACGTGTTTGCCAATACTGGGGCCGCCCTGGTTGTGTTGGGCTGCCACACCACCAGCAGCATGGAGATTCCCATCACTGTGCTCAGAGGCCCGTCCCATCTCAGTCACACTGTTTTCTACCTTTCCCAGTGACGACCCAATTAGGAGACTGAAAGTGAGCAGGCAAGGTTTCACATTGGCGAAGTTGCAAGTATTAAAATGAATCCATCTGGGAAATATGGCATGGAGCTCTTACTATCTCATCAGTGGGCATGGGGTCAGGCTCTGTCAGGGCATTTGGATAGTTCTAGAACTCTCTTTGAGTCAGGTCCTCTCGAATGGAACAAGATGTTTGCAGTGGCTGAAGCAAAGCCTCTTGTACTTCCTGGTTGCAGCCTTCCCATAAAACAGTCCACAAATGAACAGTGCCGTGCCAAGAAAAATAAAAGCCATTAGAAGAATATTTAGCATTTCTAATGCAAAGCATTTTGTAATTCTCTATCTGCCAAACCTCTCTTGAGAGGAGGTCAGTAATTTTCTCATTATCCTGCTAAGGAAACAAGTCAGCTGTTGTTCCCAAAGTAACATATGGTCAATCAATATCCGGAATTAGAACACAAGCCATTTTCATTCCAGGGACCATGCTAAGCCAACAACAAATTTGGGTGTTAAGAGTATTGTAAGTTTTGGAGGTAACCAAGATGATGAAATCATTCACCGGTGACAGGATATGCATGTGAGAAAGAAAATAAATTCTCCATTGCATTTAAAGCCAGACATTTGTTCATTTGAGCTTTACACGTTTCCTAATAATGCATGAGTTGAAGTAGAGGGGAACCGAGAGAGAAAGAGAGTGGAAAATATTATGTCAGAGAAATTTCAAAATAAAAATAGGTTCTGCACACATATGAAATTAGGTTAGTCATTTTTCTTTTAATTTAACAGCTCTCTCCCTGCCTCAGAAGAAAGATAAAGATTACAGAATACCTCACACAAAAAATTCTGAATAAAATATGACAAAGTCATAACATAAATTTAGTCTCCAGAGGGAACATATCAAATAAATAAAAGCATCTTGTGTTGTGACTCTGACTCAGACAACAGGATTGTCAATATATTTTTAAATCAATGAAAAGATATGAAAATAACTTCTATTTTTATTTGCCATTTAAGTTCAGAAAAATATATATCCCTCCACCCACCCACCACACACATCCTAAGCAGTAACTTTCAAATCGTTCCTGAGCACACCCACCACACTGTTACTTATATTACCCTTGAGTGAAATTTTATTCTTTCTTTGCCTTGTGTCTGGTCAGTCTACTGAATTTTTATTGTAATTCACTGGGCTGAGATCCTGTATAATCCTATTTTCCACGTAACCTTTAACACCTCATGTGCATTTTTATTAGAAATTAGCTGAATCAAGTGCTCCAAACTCATCAAGTCATATGCATTAAATATGTACAGCATTTTGTATTCAATCACACGTCAATAAAGTGGTTTACAACATTTTTAATATAATACTTGGTTCAAAAATAAACAAACAGCCCTGGCCAGTTTGGCTCAGCAGTTAGAGCATCAGCCTGCGGACCAGAGAGTCCCGGGTTCAGTTCCCGCTAAGGGCACGTACCTTGGTTGCAGTTTGTCCCCGGCCCCGGTTGGGGCCATGCGGGTGGCAACCAGTCAATGTGTCTCTCTCACATCGATGTCTCTCTCTCTCTCTTCCTCCCTCTCTCCCTCCCGCTCTATCTGAAGATAAATGCAAAAATGTCCTCAGGTGAGGATAAAATAAACAAACCAATTTTTTAATCAAATGCCATCTATCAGTTGCAGGGGGTGAATAGGATAAAGGTTTGTTTCATGTGACTCCTCTAATAACTTCTTATATTATTCTAAAACTCATACAACCTAGTTCATCTTATTTATTTATTTATTTAGTTATTTATTTATTTATTTATTTATTTATGTATTTATTTATTTTTTAGACAGAAGAAGGGAGAAGGAGAGAGAGATACAAACATCTATGAGAGAGAGAAGCATCAACATTGATCAGCTACCTCCTGCACACCCCCTACGGGGGATTGAGCTTGCAACTCAGGCATGTGCCCTGACCAGGAATCGAACCAGAGACCTCTTGGTGCATAGGTTGACGCTCAACCACTGAGCCACACCAGCTGGGTTCATTCATTATTTTTAAAAGCTTTATGTTCTTTCTAGAAATTACCAAGCTGATTTTTTTTTAACTGAACCTTCTAATGTATTTGGGGATTGGAGAGACTGGCTACATATTATTTAATATTTCTTGATGCATAATAACTTGCCCCAGTTTAAAGTGGTAGCTCTACACTGTCTTCGTCATCCCGTGTGCATTTAACTCAGACCACCATCACCAACCCCTATTTAAAGAAAAGTCTTGATTAATGGAAACTGTTTCAAGGAGTCTCACAACCAGGAATGGCAAAAATCAGAGATGAATGATTTTCTTCTCTTTGAAAAACTAAGCAGTGTCTCCCTCAAGACTTGTTTCTGCTGGCCTGAAGATGCTGGGTCTGTCCACACTGCTCTGGGTGCCACTCCTCCAGATTCCAGCAGACTCAGTGGCATGATCAGGTATGCAGACGCAGGCTCTGCAGCTGCTGTCCTCATTCTGAACTAATCTCAGTAGAGACGGACACTGAGCCTTCAGCACAGAGGCAATCCAAACACAGGCAATTCGAAGACTGCCGAGGAATTCTTCTGCAAGGTGTATATTCTGCAAATATGAGCTGATCATTGTATCTTTTCTGTAAATACACCCACAGGGTGATTAGATGTTGTCCGCCAGTTTTCTTTTCTTCTTTCAGTGTGCTCTGAGAAGTTGTTTGATGACAGAGAAATAGCTATGGGAGATCCTATATGTGTCCCTGGGTATCAATGGTGAGTTATGAACACACGTATCACAGGCTCTACCGCCTAAAAACACTTATGAAATAAATTGTCTATCTTCAGGTATTCATTTGCTTTAAATTTACGGAGAGTGAAATCCACAAAACATGCAGAGATCAGACAGTTCAGAATTTACTCTCCAAAACAAATATACTAAATTAATAAAAGCTCACAGTTCTTTTATGCTGACTTAGAATAGCAGGATTTGCAAGATATTATTTGAAGTTAATACAAAGAGGTGAATGACAAAAAAAATCTTTTTATTTTTACTTAACATTTTGTTTCAGAACTATATACAGGAGCTTGAGCAGTTCCTTAGGTGCTGAGCATGAAATAAACACAGCATTTTACCTTATGAAGTGCCTGCCTAGACCATGAACCTAATCACTTCTCTGAGAATAACCTCCATGAATATCATGTGGTGGGCCCCTGCAGCCCTATTTTACTATCTGACCCTCACCCTGCCCCTGCCCATAGCTATTTGAGACAAAGATGGACATTGACTCAAACTGCTTAATTTCTCTCCCTGGAGATTACAAATTTGGCCAATGAAGCAGCCACCCACAAGTGCATAGAACTGTAACACAGAAATGTGTGAGCCATGGTGTGGCCTATTCTGCCGTGTGATGGACAGGGAGAGAGGCCAGACCACAAGCACGGAGAGGAGCAGCCAAGACCCAGAGCTCTGCGCTGACCCTGATGGCTTTCCTTTTCTTTCTCCTGAAGCCCAGCTTCATTCTTGCCCTTCATTTCCATGCATTACCCCTGCCTTCTTATAACAACCTTCCTTTTTTCTTCCTTAATCTAGCTTAAGTTGGTTTCTGACACCTTTATCTCATACAAAGGAGGCCAATGGATATTAAAAAAAAGAAAGAGTTGTGAATATGTATGAACAGCACAGGAGTGAACCAGGCCACGGTCACTAAGCCCCATCATTTGAGGAGAGCCTCTTCCTCCTCTATCTCCATTTACACATTCTTTTCACTGTGAGACTATGCTTAGTTTCCATTTCATTTTATAGAGAATAAAACTGGGAAACACACATTAGAGTCTCAGGACTTTGCTGAGCATAAAAGAGTAAGAATGACATGTCTTATGCTTCATAAGGGAGTTAAGTAAACACAATGATTTCTATTAGCTGATGGACCTGCTTCAAGTTTATGCTTTTTCTTCCTCTTTTTATGATTTTTCTCAGTCCTTAAATGCTCACTAGAACTCCCCCACTGCACACTGAATTTGAAGAGAAACCTTGTTAAAAGATGCCTTACTATTTTTTTTCAAGTTGAAGCAAATGAACTGGCCTTCATGATAGGGGAATTAGAAGAAACATTTTCTTTCTTTGGACATATCTGCATCTCTGTACCACGATGGCACTCAGTAAATGCTAAAAATCTGTCATAGATGTTGTACTGTGGTAATGCTTATTAATACAAAAACAAAACAAAATCTAACAGACATCAACAGCCCAATCAGGAGACACGATAGTGAGAATGGCAGAGCTTACCCGAGTGCTCTGGTCCCCTCCCTGTCTCAGGTCTTGCGACACAGAGACAGTGCCCTCATGCTACCCTCAGAGCACCCCACCCAGTCTCATTTATCAGGTATTATGATTTCAGCTTCAGAGAGTTTTCTTCCTGCCCTCTCTCCCATTAAATCTTATAGTTTCTCAGTTCTATTTTTATTGTTATCCTACCCCCACCCCCCACTTTAGTCTACCAATGATTTAAGGAGGCTTAGGAAAGTATGTTTTTAAAAATAGAAAAAAAAATTAAAATTAATTCAGACCCAAGAAAATGTACTTAATTGTAAGAATGACACCTCTACTGCAATTTCCTAAGGGACTGAGGAGAAAGATAGCAGCTTGTCCAAAAATATCATTAGGTCTTTAAAAACTGGCTACATTAACCCTTGAATGAATGAGAAATAAAGCTCTGTTTTTAAGCTCTGTGTTATCTTGGGTCTTTGTTACTCGCATCTCTCCCAGTATCAGAGGCTAGGCTTCTTCAAGATCTACCTTCTATTCCTCTGCAGCACATTTCTCCAAAACTGGGCTAGCCAGTCTAGTGAGAACCTGGAAATGAGCAAGAACCTCTCCCATAACAGCCTAGGTTGGATACTGGCGTAGTCCAGTGGATATGGTCTTTCTAAGTCTGGTCCTTTTTGAATGCAAACTGCAGCCTTAATGTTATATTATGATATCAAATAATTAGTGATAGGACCCACATAGTCCTCCCAAAAAAGTCACAATTCAATCTAATCAAAATCAAATAATATTGAGTAATTTTATGGGACAATCACTGTCTAAACATATTTTATGCATTTTTCTTACTCTTCACTTCCATCTTTCGGGATAGATACTATTTCCTATTGCTCTCCATAGGTGACCTACATTCCCAACATCATCTCATTTGTCTATGATGCTTGCTAGAATCCTGCTACTCTGTCTATATTGTAACAGGAAGGAGGAAGCAACAGAGAAGGGCATGCCCACTTCCTTTATGAATACTTCCCATAAGTTGCATGCACTCCTTCAGCTTATATCCTACTGCTTAGGATTTAGTCACATGAGTATACCTGCATTAAGGAAGTCTGAGAAAGTGGTCTTTATTAAAGGCAGACATCTACCTAGCTAAAAATCAAAGGTTCTGTGACTGAGGAATGAAAGGAAACCAATAGGGGCAACTAGCAGTCTTCGTCATGTGGAGGGACATCTCAAAACTGATCCTAAGAAGGACATGATGCTGAGGAGAAACTAACATCTGGATGATTCAGAGAAATAATGTGACCCATTTTCCCTTTTTTTCTATATACCATAGGATGGTGAACTTGGAAATGGGTGAGAGGAGTCTGAGGCTTAGGTTGTGTATACGTAGAAAGGCAAGACTTACAGGAAAGTTAGAAGGGAAAAATTCAGGCCAAAGTGTCCACTGCTACTAAACTAATCATATATGTATATGTTTCCCCTTCTCATAAAGGGGCAAGAACAATTTATTTAGAAAATAAAGTGTTTCCAGTCACTGAGGCTCATTTATAACAACAAATCTCTCCATGGGCTTTATATAGGAGACACTGGGACATGTGACAGCAAGTTCTTGTTATTATACAATTAAGTCTTCCCTGGAAAGAAACCATCTTAACTGTATTAAGCTAAGATAACCTTTCTTAATGTATTAAAACTTCCCAGATATTTATATTTTAAAAAGTAAATGAAAAGACAGCCTCTTCAATAAATGGTGCTGGGAAACTTGGACAGGTACATGCAAAAAATAAAACTACACCACCAACTTATACCATACACAAGAATAAACTCACAATGAATTAAAGACTCAAATGTAAGTCATGAAACTATTAAAATCCTAGGAGAAAATATAGTCAATAAAATCTCAGACATCTCATGTAGCAGAATTTTAACCAATCTAGCATCTAGGGCAAGAGAAGCAAAGGAAAAAATTAATAAATGGGACCACATCAAACTAAAACGCTTCTGCACAGCAAAAGAAACAACCATCAAAATGGAAAGGGAACCCACTATATGGG
This sequence comes from Tadarida brasiliensis, assembly GCA_030848825.1. NCBI lineage: Eukaryota > Metazoa > Chordata > Mammalia > Chiroptera > Molossidae > Tadarida > Tadarida brasiliensis. The sequence goes on from CM061260.1 coordinate 72,594,969, forward strand.
AGAACATATTTGCCAATGGTACATTGGATAAGCGGTTAATTTCCAAAATATATAAAGTACTCATAGAACTCAATAAAAGGAATACAAACAATCCAATTAAAAAATGGGCAGAGGACCTGAATAGACACTTCTTCAAAGAAGACATACAAATGGCCAATAGGCATATGAAAAAATGCTCAACGTCACTTATCCTCAGAGAGATATAAATTAAAATGACTACGAGGTTTCACCTCACACCTGTCAGAATGGCTGCCATCAACAAAGCATCAAACAACAAGTGCTGGGGAGGGTGTGGAGAAAAGGGGATTCTAGTACACTGCTGGTGGGAATGCAGACTGGTGCAGCCACTATGGAAAACAATATGGAATTTCCTCAAAAAACTAAAAATGGAACTGCCGTTTGGCCCAGTGATCCCACTTCTTGGAATATATCCTAAGAAGCCGGAAACACCAATCAGAAAGACATTGTATGCACCCCTTATGTTCATAGCAGCACTATTTACAATAGCTAAGATCTGGAAATAGCTCAAGTGTCCATCAGTAGATGAATGGATTAAAAAGTTGTGGTATATTTACATAATGAAATACTATGCAGCTGTTAAAAGAAGGATCTCTTATCCTTTGAGACAACATGAAGGACCTGGAGAGTATTATGCTAAGCAAAATAAGCCAGTCAAACTTCTGGTCAAGATGGCGGCACAGGTAAAATGATACTGGCCTCCTCCCACACACATCAAAATTACAACTGAACTACAGAAAAACCATCATTCAGAACTGCCTGAAATCGAATTGAATGGAAGTTCTACATCTATGAAATTAAAGAAGAAGCCACACCGAGACCGGTAGGAGGGGCAGAGGTGCAGACGGGCTGGTCCCACACTCACAAGTGGCAGATAAAAATCAAGAGGGCTACCTCGGCTGTAAAGGTCTTCCCTAAGGAGTGAGGGGTCCCCATCCCACACCAGGCCCTCAGCTCAGGGTTCCAGTGCTAGGAAGAGAAGTCCCCATAACTGCTGGCTGTAAAACCAATGGGAATTAAGGCTGAAGCAGGCTGAGGCTTCTAGAGTCCCAGGCAGTTCCTCTTAAAGGGCTCATGCACAGACTTACTTGGATCAGCTCCCTCCAGGCTCCAGGGTGGAGGGGTGGCAGCTTGAAAGGCACTAGAGACATAAGGGGAAGAACTGAGTTGTCTGGCATAGGGGCGAGGGCTGGAGAGGCAGATTTCTCCCGGACAGAGGTACTGGCAGAGGCCTTTGTTCCTTTGGTGAGCCCTTCCCTGGGGCAGCAGATGGTTGCTATATCTGGAACTCCAGCAACCTGGCTCACACTGTTTGCCCCACTCTGGTGATTCCCTGAGGCCCTGCCCCACCCAACTTTCAGGTCCACCCAAGCTGTTTCCAGTGGCTTCACCACAGGATTGGCCTACCTTGGATCCTGCTTCAGGTTTTCCTAAATTTTCTCAAACAGCATCTGGCCACAGTGAGCCCCATACCTCTCACTAAGTGACCCCAGGCCTAGCACTAGAAGCAGCCAGCCTTGGTTCACAGCTTGGCTTTGCCTCTAAGCCCAGCACAAGAAGAAGCCATCGGCAGATTGCTTTGTAACTTATGCCTGGTAGCCCCAGGTAGAACACAGGCAGAGGCTGACCTTGCCCCAGAGCCAGCACACCCAGTGGACAGCTTCAGAACACTATGAAGCACCACCACCCAACCACCTCCACAAGTGACACACTCAAAGAATGGACTCAGTGGGTACCAGAGCCCTGCGGAAGTAAATTTTGCTCTGTGGGGTGGGCACCTGCACCCCATCCAAGGTAGTCAGTGGTCAGTGGGCACAGCCCGTCCTTGCAACTGATCAGCCTGGGTAAATCCTCCCATTGATGTGCCAACAGCAATCAAGACTCAATTACAACAAAAGTGTGTAAAGTCCACATGAAAGGTGCACCTTGAGGGCCCAGGTGGGTGCAGGGAGGATGTGCCACTGGACCTACAGGACACCTACCACAACAAGCCACCCTAAGAAGCCTAGGAGACATAGCAACTCTACCTAATACATAGAAACAAACACAGGGAGGCAGCCAAAATGAGGAGACAAGGAAACATGTCCCAAATGAAAGAACAGAACAAAACTCCAGGAAAAGAACTAAACAAAATGGAGATAAGCAAACTAACAGATGCAGAGTTCAAAACACTGCTTATAAGGATGCTAAATGAACTTTGTGAGAATTTCAAGGAATTTCGTGAGAATGTCAAAAAACTTAATGAGGACCTCAAGAGCATGATAAAGGACCAGTTGGAAATGAAAGATGCACTAACTGAAATAAAGAATAATTTACAGGGAATCAATAGTAAAGTAAGTGAAGCCAAGAAGCAAACCATCAATTTGGAATATAAGGAAGCAAAAAACACCCAATCAGAACAGCAAAAAGAAAAAAGAATCCAAAAAAAACTGAGGATAGTATAAGGAGCCTGTGAGACAACTTCAAGCATACTAACATTCATATCATGGGAGTGCCAGAAGGAGAAGAGAGAGAACAAGACATTGAAAACCTATTTGAAAAAATAATGACAGAAAACTTCCCTAACTTGGTGAAGGAAACAGATACACAAGGGCAGGAAGCACAGAGTCCCAAACAAGGTGAACCCAAAGAGGTCCACACCAAGACATATCATCATCAAAATGCCAAAGGTTAAAGACAAAGAGAGAATCTTAAAAGCAGCAAGAGAAAAGCAGTTATCTACAATGGAGCTCCCATAAGACTGTCAGCCAATTTCTCAAAAGAAACTTTATAGGCCAGAAGGGAGTGGCAAGAAATATTTAAAGTAATGAAAGGCAAGGACCTATAACCAAGATTACTCTATCCTGCAAAGCTATTGTTTAGAATCTATAGCCATATAAAGAGTTTCCCAGACAAGAATAAGCTAAAGGAGTTCATCACCACCAAACCAATATTATATGAAATGTTGATGGGTCTTCTTGAAGAAGAAGGAAGAAAGAAGAAGAAGAAAAAAGAAGAAGAAGGAGAAGGAGAAGGAGAAATATATGAACAATAAAATGGCAATAAATACATATCTATCAACAATTGAACCTATAAACAAAATGAGCAAGAAGAACAGAAACAGACTCATAGATACAGAAAACTTTTTGTTGCTTGCCAGATGGGAGGGGGTGGGGGGAATGGGTGAAAAAAATGAGAGGGAGTAGGGAGGGCAGGAAGAGAGAAACCAAAGAAATTATATGTATATATGCATAACCAATAGACACAGACAATAGTGTGGGGAAGGCAGGAGGGGAGTGGAAGTGGGGAGAAGGGAGTCAAGGGGGGAAAAATGAGGGACATCTGTAATACATTCAACAATAAAGATAAATTTAAAAAGAAAAAGAAAAAATAAGCCAGTCAGAGAAAGACAACTATCACGTGACCTCACTTACTTGTGAAATCTAATGAAAAAAATAAGCTGGTGAACAAAATAGATCCAGAAATATGGAAGTAGGGAACAGACTGCCAAACCTGGGAGGGGGGGGGAAGATAAACCAAAAAACTTATATGCATAACACAGACAACACTGTCCTGAAGGCAGGGAGGAGGGGTAGGAGAAGGGAGGACGGTATCAATGAGGGAAAAAGGAGGGACATCTGTAATATTTTCAACAATAAAGATAAATTTTAAATAAATAAATAAAATGTGTCACATCAAGAAAATAATAAAGGAAATGTAATTTTATACTTAAGAGTAAGATGTTTTTCACATGTGACGGGACAGACAAGCTTCCTGGTTGCCCTGAAATCATACCCTTGTGATACACATCCAGTCATGAAAGTTGCTGTGACAGATGCTCCAGAGCAGGGGCTTCCCCTCATCTTCTTCCTTCTGCCATCTGAAATGATACCCGCCCTTAGAAAGCCAGGTCAGGTTTCATCTCCTCCAAAGACTTATTTGACTTTACTAGCTCTCATTTCTCTTCCTCTTCTCTGAAATTCCCACTACATTTCACAGCCTGTGCCAGACAATTTAACAATTATATGCTGTCTGCTAATGTGTCATATGTGTTAAGATCCTAGAGGATATGTGTCTTGTGTTTCTTTGCAAACCCCATGGCCCCTAGAGTACTGAGTGCTTAATAAATATCTGTTGTATGATTGACTGACTTTTATGTTAGAGCCTAGGGTAATTACCCAAGTGTGTTGTACCTCAACCTAGTTACAGGGGGTCCGCCTGTTGAGTATTACAGAAAGAGGGATGTAGGATCACCAAGAGCTGGTAGGGAAAAAAGTGTGTCTGTGTGTATGTGTGTGCATGCCCCCCTTAATATGAGTAATAAGTAGCAAAATATTAGCTAAAGATTATTACTGACACTGAGTGTGCGTGCATGCATGTGTGTGCATGCACACATTTGGAACATGCACAAATCGAATGGGTGGGCCATTTATTTGCTATAATTTGAAAGGCACTTCTTGGCTGCTATGAAAACACCTGTTCATCCTATTTGGCTTAAAATTTCATCATTACAGTCAAGGAGTTTGAACAAGAAAGCAAGGATGCTGTCTCTCTCCAAAAGTCCATAAAATGCATGTTATTTTGAAGCCACCCTTAGCTCTCTCTGATAGGTGGTAAGATTATCATCTTTGTTTCCTGTGCCTCTAAGTAAAAAATAATAATAATAATAATAAGGCCAAACTGCTGGAAGAGATTGCAAGGAAGATAGTGGCTTCAGATTTGAATTCTTCTTTCTTCAAGACCTATTTGAAACCAACTCAATAAGGTAAAACATGGCAGAAGGCAAAGGGAAGGAGCAATTCTCAGTGCCAAGAAAGAATTCTGCGTCCTTGGCACACCCTTACCCTAGAGGCTGGCACTACTATACCTCTGAAAAACCCCAGGGTGGGAAGGAGGAGTTTGAACACTACAGCTCCAGTCCAGCCCTCACATTCCACAGGTTAATAACTTATTCTCTGATTCTACATGTCAGAATGTAAGTTAATAGATACATCAGCAGTAGAATCCATGTCCTTTTATTCTCAGTCAAATGCTTTTTCCACTGTGTTCTTGGTTCCTGAGAACACAAGCAACCTCCCTTATATCCAGACTATAAGAGTGCAGAAATATAGGTGTCTGTAATCGTCCCCTCCATTTTCACTAGCACCATGCCAACTTTTGAGAGGCAGGATTGCCTCGAAATTAGCAGTATGAGTAGTGGCTCTGTATTACAGCTGTGGGTTCAAATTCTGATGACCCCGCTTTCCAGCTGTGTGATCTTGAGCAAGTTACATAAACTTTGTGGTTCTTGGGTTCCCACCTGCATAGGGGAATAACAACAGTAATTAGATTTATTGGGAAGATAAAACTATAAAGCTATGCAAAGCACTTAGAAGGATAAACTGGCATTCTAGTTAATACTAAGCATTTACTATTACTGCTACCTTTAACCATAGAGAGAATGGAAACGAGTATCAGGGATAAGTGAACTTCAAAGATCCTAAAATTGATATTCTAGCTTCTCTGATGGGCAATGTCCGTTTGCATGAGTATTGAGTACTGAGTCCCAAGTATTGAGCACCAAGCACCAACTTTTATTTATTTATTTTATTTTTTTTCCCCATTGACGCCCTCCTCCCCATCCCCCCACCCCATCCCCAGCTCTGTTGTCCAGGTCCATCAGTTATGCATACATGCGTATAAGTTCTGTGGTTTATCTCTTCCCTCCCCCCCCACCCCCTCTTCTGAGGGTTGTCAGTCTGTACCCTACTTTCACATCTCTGGGTCTACCCTGTTCCCCTTACTGTTATGTTTATTATATTCCACAAATGAGTGAGATCATGTGATATTTTTCTTTCTCTGCTTGGTTTGTTTCGCTTAGGATAATACTCTCGAGGTCCCTCCATGTCGTCTCAAAGGATAAGAGATCTTTCTTTCTTACAGCTGCATAGTACTCCATTGTGTATATGTACCACAGCTTTTTTATCCATTCATCCACTGATGGGCACTTGGGCTGTTTCCAGATCTTAGCTATTGTGAATAGTGCTGCTATGAACATGGGAGTACATATATTCTTTCTGATTGGTGTTTCAGGTTTCTTAGGGTATATTCCTAGAAGTGGGATCACTGGGTCAAATGGCAGTTCAATTTTTAATTTTTTGAGGTAACACCATAGTGTTTTCCACAGTGGCTGCACCAGTCTGCATTCCCACCAGCAGTGGACTAGAGTCCCCTTTTCTCCACACCCTCGCCAACACTTGTTGTTTGACGATTTGTTGATGGCGGCCATTCTGACAGGTGTGAGGTGATACCTCATTGTTGTTTTAATTTGCATCTCTCTGATGATTAGTGATGTTGAGCATTTCTTCATATGTCTCTTAGCCATTTGTATGTCCTGTTTGGAGAGGTGTCTATTTAGTTCCTCTGCCCATTTTTTAATTGGGTTCTTTGTCTTCCTTTTGTTGAGTTGTATGAGCACTCTATATATTTTGGAGATTAACCCCTTATCTGATGTATCATTGGCAATTATGGTCTCCCATACAGTGGGTTCTCTTTCCGTTTTGATGGTTGTTTCTTTTGCTGTGCAGAAGCTTTTGAGTTTGATGTAGTCCCATGTGTTCATTTTTTCCTTTATTTCTGTTGCCTTAGGTGATGTATCAGTGAAGATTCTGCTGCGTATGATGTCTGAAATTTTGTTGCCTACATTTTGTTCTAGGATTTTTATGGATTCACGAGTCACATTTAAGTCTTTTACCCATTTTGAGTTTATTCTTGTGTATGGTGTAAGTTGATGGTCTAGTTTCATTTTTTTGCATGTAGCTGTCCAATTTTCCCAACACCATTTATTAAAGAGGCTGTCTTTGCTCCACTGTATGCTCTTGCCACCTTTGTCAAATATTAGTTGAGCATAATGTCTTAGGTCAATTTCTGGCTTCTCTGTTCTGTTCCACTGGTCTATATGTCTGTTCTTATGCCAATACCAGGCTGTTTTGATTATAGTAGCTCTGTAGTATAATCTGATATCTGGTATTGTGATCCCACCTACTTTGTCCTTCTTTTTCAAGATTGCTGTGGCTATTCGGGGTCTTTTTTGGTTCCATATGAACTTTTGGAGTATTTGTTCTAGTTCTGTGAAATATGTCTCTGGTATTTTGATTGGGATTGCATTGAATCTATAGATTGCTTTGGGTAATATGGACATTTTAATGATGTTAATTCTTCCAATCCATGAACAAGGTATGTGCTTCCACTTTTTTATATCTTCCTCTATTTCTTTTTTCAATGTCCTGTAGTTTTCTGCAAATAGATCCTTTACTTCTTTGGTTAAATTTATTCCTAGGTATCTTAATTTTTTTGCCGCGATGGTAAATGGGATTGTTTTTTTAGTTTCTCTTTCTGTGAGTTCATTATTGGTGTATAAGAATGCCGTCGATTTCTTGACGTTTATTTTGTATCCTGCTACTTTGCCAAATTCATTTATTAGGTCTAGTAGATTTTTGATGGAGTCTTTAGGGTTTTCTATGTATAATATCATGTCATCTGCGAATAATGACAGTTTCACTTCCTCCTTTCCAATTTGGATACCTTTTATTTTTTCTTCACATCTGATTGCTGTGGCTAAGACTTCCAGTACTATGTTAAATAAGAGTGGTGAAAGTGGGCATCCCTGTCTTGTTCCTGTTCTTAAGGGAAATGTTTTTAGTTTTTGCCCATTGATTATGATGTTGGCTGTAGGTCTTTCATATATGGCCTTTATAATGTTGAGATATGATCCCTCTATTCCCAAATTGCTGAGTGTTTTTATCAGAAATGGGTGTTGAATTTTGTCGAATGCTTTTTCAGCGTCTATTGATATGATCATGTGGTTTTTATCCTTCATTTTGTTTATGTGGTGTATCACATTTATTGATTTGCGAATATTGAACCAGCCTTGCATCCCTGGGATGAATCCCACTTGGTCATGGTGAATAATTTTTTTGATGTATTGCTGGATCCGATTTGCTAGTATTTTGTTCAGGATTTTGGCATCTATGTTCATCAGGGATATTGGCCTGTAGTTTTCTTTCTTTGTAGTGTCTTTTTCTGGTTTTGGAATTAGAATTATGCTGGCCTCATAAAATGAGTTTGGAAGTCTTCCTTCTTCTTGAATTTTTAGAAACAGTTTGAGAAGAATGGGTGTTAGTTCTTCTTTGAATGTTCGGTAAAACTCCCCTGTGAAGCCGTCTGGGCCTGGACTTTTGTTTGCTGGGAGAGTCTTGATTACATATTCAATTTCCTTGGTTGTTATTGGTCTGTTCAAGTTTTCTATCTCTTCCCGGTCCAGTTTTGGGAGACTATATGTTTCTAGAAATTTGTCCATTTCGCTTAGATTGTCGAATTTGTTGCCATATAAATGTTCATAGTATTCATTAACGATTCTTTGTATTTCTGTGGTGTCAGTTGTTACTTCTCCTCTTTTGTTTCTGATTTTGTGTATTTGGGTTCTCTCTCTTTGTTTCTTGGTGAGTCTAGCTAAGGGTCCATCAATCTTGTTTATCTTTTCAAAAAACCAGCTCTTTGTTTCATTGATCCTTTGAATTGTTTTTTTGGTCTCCATGTCGTTTATTTCTGCTCTGATCTTTACTATTTCCTTCCTTCTACTTGCTCTGGGGTTTTCCTTTTGTTTGCTTTCTAGTTCTTTAAGTTGTGAGGTTAGATAGTCTATTAGAAATTTTTCTTGTTTCTTGAGGTAGGCCTGTAGTGCTATGAACTTCCCTCTCAGAACTGCTTTCGCTGCATCCCACAGATTTTGTGTTGTTGTGTGTTCATTTTCATTCGTTTCCAGAAAGTTTTTAATTTCTTCCTTGATCTCCTTGGTAACCCATTCATTGTTTAATAACATGCTATTTAGTCTCCATGTATTCAAATGTCTTTGCATGTTCTTGTTGCAATTGATTTCTAGTTTCATGCCATTGTGATCTGAGAAGATGCTTGATATGATTTCAATCTTCTTGAATTTGTAGAGACTTCGTTTGTGTCCTAACATGTGGTCTATCTTTGAGAATGTCCCATGTGCACTTGAGAAGAAAGTGAATTCTGTAGTTTTGGGGTGTAATTCTCTGTAAATATCTATTAAATCCATTTGGTCTAGTGCTTCATTTAGAGTCTGTGTTTCCTTGTTAATTTTTTGTCTAGAGGATCTATCCAGTGATGTCAGCGGGGTGTTGAAGTCCCCTGCTATGATTGTATTGCTGTCGATTTCTCCTTTGAAGTTTTCCAGAAGATTTTTAATGTATTTTGGTCCTCCTATATTGGGTGCATATATGTTTACCAAGGTTATCTCTTCCTGTTGGATAGATCCTTTCAATATTATGTAGTGGCCTTCTTTGTCTCTGGTTATGGCCTTCATTTTAAAATCTATTTTATCAGATATGAGTATTGCTACCCCAGCTTTTTTTTCCTTTCTGTTTGCTTGGAAGATTTTTTTCCATCCCTTCACTTTCAGCCTATGTGAGTCTTTTGTTGTGAGGTGGGTCTCTTGTAAGCAACATATATATGGGTCATGCTTTCTTATCCAATCCGCTACTCTGTGTCTTTTGATCGGGGCGTTCAGTCCATTTACATTTAAGGTGATTACCGATATGTACTTACTTATTGCCATTTTTGTTTAGTGTGTTTCTATTTTCCTTTCTATTTCTTCTACTAATTACAGCAGTCCTTTTAACATTTCTTGCAGTGCTGGTTTGGTGCTAATGTATTCCCTTAGCCTTTTTTTGTCTGGGAAGCTCTTTATTTGACCTTCTATTTTGAATGATAGCCTTGCTGGGTAGAGTAGTCTTGGGTTCAGATCCTTGTTTTTCATGACCTTGATTATTTCATGCCATTCCCTTCTGGCCTGTAGTGTTTCTATGGAGAAGTCAGCTGATAGCCTTATGGGGGATCCTTTGTAGGTAACCTGTTGCTTTTCTCTTGCTGCCTTGAGGATTCTCTCTTTGTCTTTAATTTTTGGCATTTTAATTACTATGTGTCTTGGTGTGGGCCTCTTTGGGTTCTTCTTACTTGGGACTCTCTGTGCTTCTTGAACTTGAAAGCCTTCTTCCTTCACCAAATTAGGGAAATTTTCTGTCACTATTTCTTCAAATATATTCTCTAACCCTTTCTCATTTTCTTCTTCTTCGGCGACTCCTATGATGCGTATATTATTACGTTTCCAGTTGTCCCACAGTTCTCTTAAGCTGTCTTCCTGTTTTTTCATTGTTTTTTCCTTTTGGTTTTCTGATTGGTTGATTTTTTCTACCCTGTCTTCTAATTCACTGATCCGGTCCTCAGCTTCTTCTACTCTGCTTTTTAGCCCTTCCATTGTGTTCTTCATTTCTGCTATGTCATTCTTCATTTCCAATTGATTTATTTTCAATATTTCTATGTCTTTGCTCATGGTGTTGATGTCCTTACATATGCTGTTGAGCTTCCTCAAGATCATGGTTCTGAATTCTAGCTCTGTTAACTTGCTTAACTCCATTTCATTTATCTCATCTTCATTGGAGGTCTCTTGTTCTTTTGTTTGGCATCTGTTTCGTTGTTTTACCATTTTGGCTAGCTCAGTGGTTTTTGGAGCCTGCCAAATTTTCCCTGTGGATGTTGGTGTTCTGCTGTTTGTGGCTCCCTGTACTGGGTTTGGATGAGCGTGAGAGGACCCACGTTATACACCACTGTCGAGTCTTACTTTTCTGGGTAGAGTTGCAAGCCCAGAAAAGGTTCAGTTATCCTCTAGCTTTTTGCCTAGAGGCTATTAGTCCTGGTTACTTAAAGAGCCTTGGGTTCTCAGTTGAATGAAAACCTCCCTCAGGTGTTCAGCGTGAGAGGATTTCCCGAGGGTGGGGCAGATGCTGGTAGTTAATGAGCCTTGATTTGCATTTCAATGGCCCAACTGGGTGTGGCTGAATCTCCGAGGGAGGGGCTGCCGCCTCTCCCCAGAGCCCTGGGATGGAGTAAGTCGACCAGGCCACAGTCCCGCGTGGCCGAAACTCAGCAAAAGCTCTGAGTGCCCTCCAAATCCCGAGTGTCCCCACACAGTTCCAGTCCAGTCCGCCCTCCCTCCGCCGGAGTCCGAGGTGAGTGGCTGTGGCTGTTTTAGCGCTCTGTCCCGGCCCTCTGTGCTGTGGAGCCGGCTCGTGCTTCAACCCCAAGGGCGGAGCGCTGCTCACGGCTAAGGCCGCTGCTGTCTGTGGGCTCCCAGCCCCCCTCTAGCGCCTCCGCAATCCTACCAGGATCAAGTTAGTGTCCCTGGTTGTATGGTCCTCGCGAGCTGCTTTTCCGTTGCTTTTTCCCGACGATTTGACTTTATTTTCCCAAGCACCAACTTTTAAAGAGTAAGCAGTTTATGCCCTGGCCAGTTTGGCTCAGCAGTTAAAGCGTCAGCCCACGGACTAGAGAGTCCCGGGTTCGGTTCCTGCTAGGGGCACGTACCTTGGTTGAAGTTTGTCCCTGGCCCTGGTTGGGGTCATGTGGGTGGCAACCATTCGATGTGTCTCTCTCACATCGATGTTTCTCTCTCGCTCTTCCTCCCTCTCTCCCTCTTCCTCCCTCTCTCCCTCCCACTCTGTCTGATGATAAATGCAAAAGTATCCTCGGGTGAGGATTAAAAAAAAAAAGAGTAAGCAGTTTAAGTCTCTGGTCATGACTTTCATTTCGAAAGCATAGGACTAGGGAGGAATAAGTGAACAGATATGCCAAAAAAAGATGCCTTATATAGTAAAGCCTTGTCAACTCTGGTCTGCAATCCAATTTAAAAGGTTGGTCTATGTCAGTGGAAAAAATTCAGAAAAGCCTGCAAAAATTGAGCACTTTCTGCAGTCCTTTAAACTAGGGATTAGAATGCCCATCTGTCCCAAAACAGACACCTCCTCTTCTACTTGGGGATTTCTAAACAATGAAAATGATATTATTAACAATCAAAATTCCGTGGCGGGCTCCAGGGGTCTCAAGGCCAAAGGCGTTCCATATTAAAATCGCTGGAAGTGAAGTAGAAGAAGGTCCATTCATCCATCACTGGTGGATGGAGCACCGTTCTCGGACAGTGGGCAAGAGCAGCAGTGAGGACCCTGAGGGTGTGGGGTTTATTTTCTTTCATGTGAGGGTGTCAAGTAGCAGCACAGTGAGGACCCGGCTAAAATAGAAAGTCAGAAGGACATCCCCCTAATAGGAACAGGGAGTGGGCAGTACATGCAAAGGTGAGCAGCACAAGCCCAGAAGTGGCCAGTGTAAGGGACGCTCCTTAGAGTGAGGGCCTTGAGCTATGCTCCTAGATGCTGATGGAGTCTGTGTATCTTGATGGTTTATATGATCAGTCAAGTGTTTATATTCCAAACCTACTGTGGGGTTCATGTTCAGCTCTTGACAAAAGCATTCACAACACAGTGGCATGAATGTCAGGAAATCTTACTAGCATTCTAAACACAAAATTAATAAATACTACTGTAATACAAGTTTTGATTTTTTTTTTTTTGAGATCTCACCTCATAATTTAAAACTAAAAGAGTATTCTTTAAAAATAATGTTTCAGGCCCGGCTGGTGTGGCTCAGTGGTTGAGAGTTGACCCCTGCACCAAGAGGTTGTCAGTTCGATTCCCAGTCAGGGCACATGCCCAGGTTGTGGGCCCGATCCCCAGTGGGGGGCAGGTAGGAGGCGGCCAATATATGCTCTCGCTCATCGATGTTTCTATCTCTCTCTCTCCCTCTCCCTTCCTCTCTCTCTAAAATCAATAAAGAAAAAAAAATTTTTTTTTCAAATAATGTTTCCGGAAACAAAACAGCCTAATTTTTTTTAGGGCATAGATCATTTCAGCCTCTGAAAACTCCAAGTTTGCAGAATCAATAACATGAGATTAAAGTTCTGGAGCTATCTTCAGATTTTCCTCCAAGAAATTGAGAGGCATTCTCTGGACTTCAGACCACAAGCCTCTCAGTGCTATTAACAGGAATGGTTTCTCCTTCTCAGGGTTATGATAGATTCCTAAGTTGAGAATGGGATGAGATTCAAGTTAAGACTTCAGTCATCCATTTTTAAATTAATATATTTAATGATTCACCCTCTCACTTATTTATCCAAACAGTTATGTCAGATACTATATGGTGTAGTTGTGAATTATATACATTTATCCAATTATTAAATCACTCAATAAATGTGTTGAATTGTTACTTTAAACTAGGCATTTTTCTAGCTGCTGGTAATACAGAAGAAGAAACTAAAAAGCATGACCCTGTTTTCACAAGGCATACATTATGATAGAGGAGACAGAAATAAAAGAAGAGAAAACAACATACTATGATAAAACATAAGATAGGTGGTCACAGAAGACCTCCCTGAAAAGGTGACTGAGACCTGAATGACAAGAACGACTCAGTTATGAAAAGATCCAGGAGAGCAGCCCTACCCTGAGAAGACCATGAACCTGGTAAGTTGGAGGGATGGAAAGCAGACAGGGTGGCGGCCGGTTATAATGAGAGAGACGGGTACCGGGTAGGGTGAGGTAAGAATACCTCTCATCTATAGGATCCAGGAAATAATTTGGATTTTACAGGATCTCACTGTGGGCTTTAAAACAGGAGGATGACATGCTATAATTTATGTTTTTAAAAATATCACTTTTGCATCTATACAAAGAGGGAATTATAGGCAGTGGTGTGTCAGTAAATATTTACCATTAGCCATCTGGAAAACATATTTTAAAAATTCCTGACTTATAACACATTCCAATTTCTATGGTGTAAATATTGCCACCATGGCCAATTTCAAGCTATCACTATGTTACTAAAGGTGGAGTTGGAAAGTGATGCACACAACTGGCCCTGGAGAGCCTGGCCAAGGCAGCCCCAGCACACACCACTGACTGTAGGGCAGCAGGAGTGGAAACAGGAAAGCCAGCCATGAGGCTTCAGCAACGGTCCAAGAGAGACAGTGGGTTGGTAGAATAGACTGGGTGGTTGCAGATGCGATTAGAAGAAATGAACAGATTTAAGAGGTATTTATAAGAGAAAATAGACAGGACTTGATGAATTAAATATAGAAGGTAGTATGGCAGGCCTCAAGAATAAAGTCCATACTTCAAAATGTAAAATTCCTTTTAGCTAATGACTCTCTCCCAACTTGTCTCTATCCTTCTTATATCCTATCCAGACTCCTTTTATTTAATTTTTTAACGTCATTCATACCTATTTGTTTCTTGTCTAATGTAGGGAAAATAAAGAAGTTTCATCCATATGCCATGTTCTGTTCTCTTCCAGGTAGACATACCCCAAGAGATGCTGCTGAAAGTAGAGGTAGAAATTCTGAATTCAATACTAATGTTCTTACTCCAGCTGCCCATCCCGGCCGTCCTTGCTCAAGGCACACCTGGGCAGCTTAACCTCTGCCTGTGTTAAGGTCAGGATGGAAATGGCTGGTGCCCATGTGTTTAGAAAAAAAGGACAAGATGGTGTTAAGAGAAAGGCATGCTCTTTTCCAGCTGATTTTTCTCAATAATCAATTTGACAAGAAATACTGAAGTCTCTCATAGGAAGAGCTATTTGACTTTTTGATAAAAACCCTTTTCTAACTGAACACCACTCAACAGTTATTAAAATCTGTTATAACATTTTCAGTGTTTGCTGGGCAAGTATTTTAATCATCATGATCACTTTAGCACTGTCTCTGATCAGTTTCTGTATTACATCTCTCATGTTTCAGCCAGCTATCTCCAGAGACCCATAATGAGTTTTCAAATTACCTTAATAAGTACATTATGCCGGATCAGTCTTATTAAGGGACTCCCTCTCCCTCAATTTGACTGACTGAATGATACTAAGATTCAGTGATCCCGGAACTGGCAGAACATTGTATGGATAGCATTGTCTATTTGTCATTACAGTTGTTAATAGAAACACTAGGACTAATGATGAGCTAAATGTCAAAAAAAAGTTAATGTCATTTTTTTTTTTTGCAACTGGCAAATATTTATGTCCAAGGTATCCTTTCCATCAAACCACTTTTTCCTTACTCTCCTGTTGTCCTAGGTTTACGAGACAGGTCCACTAAAAAGGATTTTCTGTTTTTGCCTTTTTGTAATCTAGATATTGAATTCATTGTTACTATGATTTATTTTATCCAGACATAACTGTAGATGGCAATAACAAGTTTCCCAGACAACGTTCACATTCGTCACTGGCACAGCAGTGAGGGAGAAAGGTCATTGAACTATAAGCAAAATATTTGAGTTTAAGGTCTTTCAGTGACTTGGTTTGATGATAGGTGATATACTCGTCCTCCATAACTTTACTCATTTAAATAATACAGCGCTTAAAAAATAGGCATTTAAAAAAATTCCTCTTAGGTCTTAAGACAGAACATTTTCTTTTTTGGAGAAAGCTACATCTAGCTTATATAGGATCATATACAATATTAAATCATAGAATGATATCTCTTTTTATTTCTGTATTACTCATGATAATTGTAGTTAAGCTATTAATGGTTCACTGCCTATATGTTAGTAAAGAATCAACCCAAACTAGTTTACCAAAAAGAAGAAGAAGAAGAAGAAGAGGAAGAAGAGGAAGAGGAAGAAGGAGAAGAAGAAGAAGAAGCAGAAGAAGCAGCAGAAGAAGCAGCAGAAGAAGCAGAAGCAGAAGCAGAAGCAGAAGGAGAAGGAGGAGAAGGAGAAGGAGAAGGAGAAGGAGAAGGAGAAGGAGAAGGAGAAGGAGAAGGAGAAGGAGAAGGAGAAGGAGAAGGAGAAGGAGAAGGAGAAGGAGAAGAAGAAGAAGAAGAAGAAGAAGAAGAAGAAGAAGAAGAAGAAGAAGAAGAAGAAGAAGAAGAAGAAGAAGAAGAAGAAGAAGAAGAAGAAGAAGAAGAAGAAGAAGAAGAAGAAGAAGAAGAAGAAGGAGAAGAAGAAGGAGAAGAAAGGAGAATGGGAGAAGAAGCATTGGCTGAAAAACTGGGAAGTACAGTATAGGTCCAAGGACTGAAATGATGCTCTTTCATCTTTCACTCCCGCATCTTGGCCGCTCTCTGGGTTTTGACTATTTTGTCCTCTTTCTGACAGCTTCCAACATGAAAGCAGATGGTTGATATATGACCAGACGCAACTTCAACATTATATCATCCTACATTATAACCCAGAGGAGAAATTTCTTTCACCCAACTTTTGCATATGAAATCCCAGGAAGACTCTAACTGGCTCAGAAAGGATTCTAACTAGCCCAGTCACTGTAATAACTGAGTCAAATTCACTGCCCTATGAGTTGGAGGGTGATAGGAAAGAACACAGTTCACTAAGCAGCAGCCCCACCTTGAACCTTCCATATGAAGAAGGGTGGTGATATTCTTTCCAGAGAAGAGAGAAGAATACTACACTGAGAAAAAGAGCTATAAATACCAGAGTCTGTATTCAAGGTTTACCCTCACAGCAAGATATACAATTGTTTTCTTTTGGCCTTTAGTATGGGCCTTGATTCTTTTTGTTCATAAATTTCAGAATATTAGAAGTCTAACTGGATTGTCACACCACCTAGAGAAAGACTATGCAATTTCATTATTTAGAACCCACGTACTTTATTCAAGCAGCTATTCAATAAATATCTGGTGATAACGAAAAAGTTCTAGTTGCTATAAGCCAATTTCACTTTACATTTAACTTCTTTATATTGCCTACTTCTGCTAACTCTTTTTGGCTCAAGTTATTGTGGAAGAGTGAATTGTTCCTAGATACTTAATCTGTCAGCTTTAGTAGAGCTTTTTTTGTTCATTAGACAGTGCTTGATCTCTTCTGACAGCTTCAATCCTATAATGCTCTTCCCCAAAGGCTGTACTTAAAGTCTAGATATGTCTATACATCATAGAGGTCCAAGTTCATGACTTCGCTTCTTATTAGACTCTTATTGAAATTCCAAGGATCCTGGATATTTGTTATATGGGATCCATGGGATTTATGGGAGTTATTATTAAAGGCTTTGCAGTTCTTGGGCAGAATTTCTGTACCTGTGAGGTCACAAAATGTATTTGGTATCTGAATAATTATGTTCCTTTTCTTTCCACTGATCCTCAGGAGTGAGAGCTCATATGCATAAATCCATGTTCCTCCACTTTGCCTGTGATTTATAAATGAATTAAGTGAAACAATTTTAATACTGAGAAGTAAGCTCCACAGAAAACAAAAACGACACTAAGCTTCAGGGGTTGAGCACACAATAGAATATACAGATGTCGTATTATAAAGTTTTACACCTAAAATTTTTATGTTATTAACCAATATTACCCCAACAAACTTAATTTGAAAAATGGTGGTTGTTTTTTTCTACGATTGAAAATTATCCTTTATTTAATTGGATAAGATTTACCATGTCTAGTTTGTGATGGTAACAAAGAAAATATATGTGTCCATATATCAAGTATGTACTGTTCTATATCTGTATCACCTATGAATGTATCCATGTAACAATAATTCAAAGGCATTTTCTAGGTCAACAAAAATTTGGCCCAGATAATTTTTATATAAAATTGACCATAAAAATTTAATTGCATCCACAAATTGTTTTCTGTTTGTTTGTTTGTTTATGCTTTAGCTAATATTTTTCGATGTCTGTAATACATATCACAATAAACTTGGACAATTATTTGGCTTCCCACAAGATTTAGCTATACATTTTTTCAAGACACGTTTTTCCTCTACAATGGATTATTATAAATATTAAAGTAAAAGGCTATAATATAAAGAACATGCTGCACAGTTATATATTATACTGTAGTATATCTTCCTTGAATCTATACCCCTTCTAGTTGTTACATTTTTCTTGATCTTCATAGGAAAAGGCCTTGAAAGAGTGTTAGCCATTGTTTTGTTTTGCTTTGCTTTGTTACTTTTCTGTTTTTACATGCTGTATTTCCATTCTCTCACCAATCCCCTCCAATTAGGCTTTTCCCCCACCAGTCTACTGAACCCATTGTTGACATGGCCATAAGTTGACTCTGTCTTGCCAAATTCAGGGGTCAACTCTACCCTCTTTTTACTTGACCTTCTAGCAGAATTCAATGCATTTGATCACCTCCTCTTTCTTGAAGCATATCCTTCTCTTAGTGATTAAGAGAAGGATTGGCAAACTTTATCTATAAAAAGCCACACAGAAAATATGTTCGGTTTCATGGACCACAGTTTCTGTTGCAACTACACAACTGTTGTAGCACAAAAGCCACCTTAGATAATATGCAAATGAGCAAGTATGGCTGTGTTCCAACAAAACTTTATTCACAGATACTGAAATCTGAATTACATACTCATTTTATGTGTCACAAAACAGCATTCTTCTTTTGATAGTTTTTCAACTATTTAAAAATGTAAAACCCACTCTTTGCTTGACAGACACACAAAACAAATAGCCTGGATTTGCCATGAGTGCCTTAGTTTGCCAAAGCCAGGTTCAGGACAATAGATCTTCTCCTTTCCCATTATACTTGTTGGTTCTTCTTCTTAGTCTTCACTGCTATATCTGACTGTTAAATGTTGCAGTGCCTCCAGGCTCAGGTCTTGGCCCTTTTCCCTCCTCACACTTCCTCTTTTAGTGATCTCATCCAGCCCAATAGCTTTAAAAATCATCTCTATGCTTATGATTCCCAAATTTACACTTTCAGCCTGGATCTCACATTTAATTCTCACCTCATATTTCCAGCTGTCTACTTACCATCTCTACTTGGAAATCTAATACCCATATGACATGTAACTTATCCAAATCAGAACTTATTTTTTCTCTCCCTTCACTGCTATTCCCCTAATGTTTCTAATCTTGGCAAACAGTTCTGACATCCACTTAGTTGCTCAAGGCAAAGACACAGGCTCATCTTTTATTTCTTCTCTTTGCCTCATACCCACATCCAGAGCATGAACAAGTTCTGCCAGTATTCCCATTTTCCATTACTCACCAATTCCAACTTGGCTCAAGCCTTTCACACCTCTTGTCTGAATTACTTTACTAGCTTCATAACTCATTTCCTTATATTTATGTTTATCCTCCTGCCTTCTGTTCCCCACTGTGCTACCAGATTGACAATTTCAAAATGTAAGCAGAATCATATCATTCTCCTGCTCAAAATTCTCTAATGGCTTTCCATCATAATCAGAATAAATTCCAAAATCTGTAGCATGGCCTATGGGCCCTCTGTGATCTGATTACTGCTTATCTCTATGAATTTATCTCTCAATCACTCTCTTCTTATTATTTGCTCCATTCCAGCCTCTGGCTTGAACACTTTTCTTCCAGTACTTCACTTGGCTTGCTCTCTCACTTCATTCAGGTCATTGCTCAAATATTACTTCCTCAGATATGCTTTCCCTGACATGCTACCTAAAAAAGTGAAGTCCTTCCTTATGTTCTACCTACTTACCCTGCTTTGTTTTTCTTCATCAAACTTACACTTTCTGAAACATACTTGTAAATGTGTTTATTGATTATGCCTCCTGCTGGAATATCAGCTTTATCAAGTCACTTCTTTTGTCTGTATCTTTACATCTGCATCTCAGAGCCTAGAAGAGATATTATTTGTGCACAAATGAAAGAAAACAAACTAACTGACTAATTAATAAATATGAGGAAACTGAGTAATTTTCTATTCAATATATGTTAAGGATGTTCCTCAATACACATTTGAGAAGATCGTAATCCATAACCTGATATGACTATCAACCAAGGACTTGGTTATTCTGTCTATATTACTAATGTACTTTGCACTTTATACATTTATAGTTATTTATTCCAACTAGAAAGCTACACACACACACACACACACACACACACACACACACACTTGGTTTTCGCAGCCTGCTGAAATGTTTCTTATCTTCCCTTGTCTTTGTCCTCAACAAGGCTGAACTGGTATTACATTTGCGTCCAGAAATAGGAATGAGGGTAAGAGAGAACTGTGCTTTAAATGAAACAAAGAAGAAGAAGAAGAGGAGGAAGGCAGGCTGTGTGATGCGTGGAATAGCATGATGTTGGGAAAATGGGAGTAGTATTTAAAACAATGTGAGTATATAAAAAGCTTCTGCACAGCAAAAGAAACCAGCATCAAAATGAAAAAGGAACCCAGTCTTTGGGAGAATATACCTGCCAATAACATTGGATAAGGGGTTAATATCCAAAATATATAAACTACTCATACAGCTCAACAAAAGGAAGACAAAGAACCCAATTAAAAAATGGGCAGAGGACCTAAATAGACACCTCTCCAAACAGGACATACAAATGGCCAAGAGACACATGAAAAAATACTTAATGACACTAATCATTAGAGACATGCAGATTAAAACAACTATGAAGTATCACCTTACACCTGCCAGAATGGCTGCCATCAACAAATCATCAAACAACAAGTGTTGGCGAGGGTGTGGAGAAAAGGGAACTCTAGCACACTGCTGGTGGGAATGCAGAGTGGTGCAGCCACTATGGAAAACAGTATGGTGTTTCCTCAAAAAATTAAAATTGAACTGCCATTGACCCAGTGATCCCAATTCTAGTAGTACATCCTATGAAGCCTGAAACACCAATCAGAAAGAATATATGTAGCCCTATGTTCATAGCAGCACTATTTACAGTCACTAAGATCTGGAAACAGCCCAAGTGTCCATCAGTAGATGAGTGGATAAAAAAGCTGTGGCACATGTACACAATGGAATACTACGCAGCTGTAAGAAAGAAAGATCCCTTATCCTTTGAGATGACATGGAGGGACCTGGAGAGTATTATCCTAAGCGAAACAAGCCAAGCAGAGAAAGACAAATATCACATGATCTCACTTATTTGTGGAATATAATGAACTAAACAAATTGACGGACAAAATTGACCCAGAGACATAGAGGTAGGGTACAGACTGACAAACCTCAGAAGAGGGGGTGTTGGAGGGGGAAGAGATAAACCACAGAACTTATATGCATGTATGCATAACCAATGGACATAGACAACAAAGCTGGGGACGGGGCGGGGAGTATGGGGAGAAGGGTGTCAATGGGGGAAAAAGGAGAAACATCTGTAACAAAAACAAATTAATAAAAATAATTTTAAAAAAAATAAATAAAATCCCTTTCCCACTTTGTCCACCTTGCAAGTTTCTACTTGTTGGGAAAGGCAGCCACGCACAGCTGTATGAGGGTGGCCTTGAGCCTGGAACATTTCCTCGCAAAGAGAGAGTCTTCACAGCTTGTGCTGGACATGCTCTTGGCTTGGAAATCACTTTCCTTCTTCCAGGCTTAATGTGTATGTCTTTGTTCTCTATAAGCATGTATGTCATTTGTGACCTGGCCAGAGCCCTGCTATATCTGCTCCCAGGGGGCAGGGCGGGAATGGAGTCCTTCGCCTACGCACAGATGGGTGCATACACACCATCTCCCAGCATCGCCTGAGGGTGAGACCTGCTGGCCATGGGGACAGGTACTTGGTTGAAGCTGATCTTTCTCTGCTTCTTCAGTTTGTAAGTAAAGTGTTGTTCAATTCACTGCAAGTGTGAGTGAGTCATGTCTTTCTTACGCCTGCAAACCACGCAGCACACTGACATCCAGAAACTGCTGCCCTTGGTGGCAGGAGCTGTTCAGCTCTTTGCTGACCTCCACGCAGTGGGACTCCCCCTGGAGGCGGTAACTGGTATCATTTGCTCAACACTATTTATCGTTCAGATCTAGGTAGTTATTCACCCCATTCTTTCTGCTCCCAATGTACATTTACTTACCTGTGGAATCCAACCTATTATAACATTATCTGCAATTCTTTGTTTAAATATCTTTATCTGCGAGTCCATTGACATTTCTTTAGATAGACCTATGTCTCATTTATTATTGCATTTCCAACACGTACTCTGTTTCCTTCCAGTTAAGAAAAGTTAAGTGAATTAATCGACAAACAACAAGTGCTGGTGAAGATGTGGAGAAAAGGGAACCCTAAAGCACTGCTGGTGGGAACGCGGACTGGTGCAGCCACTGTGGGAAATAGTATGGAGCTTCCTCAAAAAATTAAAAGTGGAACTGCTTTTTGGCCCAGTGATCCCACTTCTGGGAATATATCCTAAGAATCCTAAAACACCAATCAGAAAGAATATATGCACCCCTATGTTCATAGCAGTGCTATTTACATTAGCTAAGATCTGGAAACGGCCCAAGTGCCCATTAGTAGAGGAGTGGGAAAAAAGCTGTGGTACATTTACACAATAGAATACTATGCAGCTGTAAAAAAGAAGGAGCTCTTATTATTTGAGACAGCATAAATGGACCTGGAGACTATTATGCTAAGTGAAATAAGCCAGTCAGAGAAAGACAAATATCATGTGATCTCACATATATGTGGAATCTAACGAACAAAATAAACTGATGAACAAAATAGGTCCAGAAGTATGGATGCATGGAACAGACTGACAGATCTCAGAAGGGAAGGGGTGGTGGGGATGGGAAGAGATTAAACAAAGAATATATATATATAACCAATGGACACAGACAGTAATGTGGTGAAGACCTGGGGGATGGGGGACAGGTGGAGGGGAAAAATAGGGGACATCTGTAATACTGTCAACAATTTTTTAAGAAGAGAAGAAAAGTGAAGTGAATGCCTGTTAATTAAATGGGTTCATAAATGGAGGAATGAATTAGACATTGCGGAGAAGCAAGGAGCTCTGGATCCTTCTTTTTGTGAGGTGGTTTCTACAGTCTCCATTTTGGTTTTGGTTTTCAGACTTTTTCCCTTTCCTTTATCTATCTCTGTACTAGTCTCTAGAACACTGATCTTTTCTTGCTCTTCATAACTTAATTCTAAGTTTCACACTCAGCTCCTCTTGAGAAACTATACAGTCAGATTTTCCTTTTAAATTCCAATTTCTCCTCTTTTCCAATATTGAAGTGTCTATCATGCTGCTTCCACAGTTATATTGAATTTGGCTCACACCACTTTGGGAAGTTACAGTTCTCATTGCAGTCAAGGCCCACATAGCTCACCTAACTGGTTAGTGGCTAGGCTGAGCCTTTCTTTCAACCTATCACCATACTATCTAAGGTTTTTGTGGGTTCCCCCCACCTTTGTACTAAATTCTACCCCATAAAATGTGAGAAGTAATGTCTCTTCCCAAATTGCTTAAGTTCAGGAAAAATTGGGGTTATTTGCTTCATTATATAGATCACAGAAAATGCCTCATATTGCCTCTGAGATTTTAATAAACAGAACAGCAAGTCATGCAAGTTTAGGAGGTGTAAGAACACATTAATATCCATGGAAAGCCTTACTCTCTATTAATGTCTTTTGAGAATCATGCCCCTAAGTTTTGTTGCAAATCACTTTGCCAGTGTCAAAGGAAGTGCTGTTTTCTTGCCTTAGTTGCTTTCTTTGTAAAACTCAAAGAAAAAAATTATATGCTACAATGTCACCTCTCCATAAAGAGGAAAATGTTTTCTTCTTTGCTTGCTTTCATTTTAGCAATTAAAACACTGTTTCTCTCTTGCTAATTAAGCCAGTACACCTGTGACAAATGCAAGCTCTGTGTGTGTGTGTGTGTGTGTGTGTGTGTGTGAGAGAGAGAGAGAGAGAGAGAGAGAGAGAGAGAGAGAGAGAGAGAGAGAGAGAGATTTGTTGTTGCACTGATTTGTGCATTCAGTGGTTGCTCCTTGTATGTGCCCTCATGGGGGATTGAACCAGCAACCTTGGCATATCAGGACTATGCTCTAACCAACTAAGCTATCTGGCCAGGGTGTTCTTTGTGTATTTTTTTTAACTCAGTTTTCTTTGCTGTTCCATTACCTGGGCTCATCTAAAGCAAGAAAGTGAGGAGAGAAAAAATTTTTAATGTAATGTCAATAGGTTATTCACTACAACAATGCCACCTTTCATATACTCCCTCTCCCATTCTCATCTTTCATAGATGGCTTGACTTGAACTGAACTCCCCAAGCTCTTATAATTTGTGCCACTTATTTGTTCATTATTTAAAGTTGTATCTTCAACACACATTATGATTAAAAGAACACTTCAGCTCTGAAAACAGTTCTTGCTCTTCACCGAAGACAAAATCTGGAGTTTTAAGGATAGAACACAGGAATAGAATAGCAATTTCCAAGAATGGGGTAACCTAGGAGAGTAAGATTTTCTAGGAAAAAAAAATCAAGACACTCTCCACTATATTTCAGTTAAGAGAAGTAAATTGGCTGTTGGGGGTGTATATTTACTCTTTATCATGATACCTGAAAATTTTAGGGCAGTAAATAAAATTGAGAGGCTCCTAACCAATATAAGGTTTATAGACATTGGGGGCCCTGGCACGAACATAGATGACTTTATTATATTCACACATGGTTAAATACAGAGGAATCTATTTGCCTTAGGTGACCAGAAAAGAGAACTTTCCAATGTCAAGAAAATAAAATGAGTTTTTATATTTTTACAATAGTTAATGAGAAGACCCAACATTGCATGCAACAGAGATAACAAGTATCTTAATTTGATTTTTATTGTTGCTTTAAATCTGTTTCTTATTTTGAATTTATAAGGAAATAAAATAGTTCTGTGCTTTTGTAAGTAAACACCATATATGTGTGTGTGTGTGTGAGAGAGAGACAGAGAGAGAGAGAGAGAGAGAGAGAGAGAGAGACTTAGGGCATTGTCCAACACACATACATTAACCTTCAAGTTCTAGAGCCACAGACAGTTTCCTTTACACATTTCTAACAATTACCTGTGTAAATCTATTAATAGTCTACTTGTTATAACTATGTTGGTGATAGAACTTACCTTTGGTTTGTAACATCAGCACTAAGGAGGTCTTATCCTTATCAAGTAGGAAAAAAGTTATGAGTCATATTTTCACTTGTATATTGCTTCCTCTTTCTGTCACTCCCTTAGGCAGTTTGCCTCCTTTTTATGTCTATCCATTTCACTTTTATTCATTGATCTTTGCTTATTTCCTCCCTGTGCCTGTTCACTACCTGCAAAATGAGAAGGTTGGGCTAAATCAAAGTTTAATGTAAATTTTGTGCATATGTGCATTTTTCTTAGGGAGACAAGTCATTGTTTATCAATTACTTAAAGTATTTCTTGAACCATAGTTGGTTTATTACTTAGACTAGCCAATTAACATTCTCTGCTCTCTTGTCTTCTAAAACAACTCAGGCAATAAGAAGAGTCATTTTCCCCAATACAGCCTCAAAAAGTGTTCATATATTTCTGGAGAATGAAAATTCCCTATGATATGTGCATGTGTGTTTTCCTAAATATAATTTTAAATTATTTTAATTAACATTGTAAAGTAAAAAAAAAAAATCAGTGGATATCAACAATAAAACTTATGAGAAACTATGTTTAAATAAATGAAAGCTGGGTGATGTTAAGACTGCCATTAATGTCCTTAAATAATGTAATATATGAAGATACATTTTTAAATAAAAGAAAATACAGTGTCTTGACATGATGGAATACTATAAAGTAATAATTTTTTCATCAAATTACTGATGATTTCAGCTACATTATTAATGTTTGGGAAAATATAATGATTGGACATTGTATATGTCAAACATTTCAGAATTTAAAATACTTGTTATTAAAGGCTAGCTTGAGTTTGCAGGTAGACATACCGAATATCTATATTTTATGGTGAAGTGTGGCTTCTTCTCATAGTCTCACAGCCAGATGAAAATTACCCAACCTGACCACAGTGGAGCTTTACATGGCTAAACAAGCTTGTCTTTAGGGACTATCTCCAGGAGGATGTTCACTGATGTTTCACAGGGTAAGACATGATGCTACACAGAAGAGAATTCTATTTTCAATGCTGACTCTAAGCAGCAAGTGGCTGGTCTTTTCAAGAGAGGTTTAAATCCCCTATGGCTACACTACACTGAATACCAATCCCTGCAGAGAAAATACATATGCAGCCTGTTCACATTAGATAAACACAGACACTATATTAATTCATAGCAATATCAGTATTGTGCAGAGCATATTTCATGAAAATAAAGATCCAGTAAGCTCTATCTGGAAAATCCCAAAGAAATCACTAATAGGATTTCATAGAGAGATCAGTAAATGATTCATACATAAAGCAATAGCTTTTCTTTATATCAGCAATAACCACCAGAGTGTAGTAGAAAAAAAAATAGCACATTGACAATAACAACAAAACACATAAAATATCTATGGCTAATGAAACAAAAAATATACTAGTCCTTTTCAGAAAACAGAATTTATAAAATGTTTTCTTCAAGGATTAAAAGATGGTTTGAATTATCTCTGTGCAATGGAAGAAGAAATACTGCAAAGGTATCTTCCCTTAAATTCATGTATAAATGCAATTAAATCCAATAAAATATGAAATTAATGTTACAAGCTAGTGCCAAAGTATATCTAGACCACGAAGTCAAATATCACACCTCTTTCAGTCTTCATCCTGTATTCAGTACTTGGTATTGTTGAGAGAACACACTCAGCCCTTGACTGATAACTATATGCTAACTGAATAAAAGAATACAATCTAAGTAATAAATCTGATATAATGTATACATGTACATATATGTATGTGTGTTTATATATATATCAAGAGCACACATGAGGTTATCCACTGCCTGTCATGACTCAGTAACATATTCCAGACTAGCCTTCCCATCATAAACAACTATAACAATGGAAAAATAAATAAGGCAAATGTTTTCAGACATTGGACAAAAGACAGTGAAATATTGCAATTTTTGAAAAAATGGTAAGAATCAAAAACTGAGTCCCACCTGTGTCCCAGCTCTCTGCTCATGGCATAGAAAAAAGGACCTGAGCTGAGTTTGGCAGTTCTTTAACACCTGACAAGGACTTTACAGGACAAAACAATTATATACCAATATCTTTCATTAACATAAATACAAAACTCCTCAACAAAACAGCAGCGACCAAGTCCAGAAATATATAAAAACAGGTATATTTATGAATAAATGGAGTTTATCCTTGGAATGCAAGGTTGGTTCAACATTCAAAAATCAATGTAATCTACTATATGTAAAGAATATTCAGTGAAATCACAGTAATTAAAACAATCTCAGTAGTAAGAACTTTGTTGCAAGAAATGGACATTCCATCATCAAGTAGAACAATGATGAGTACTATAGTGACAGTCCGAATAGAACTAGCTCAACATGATTTGGAGGTACTAATAGTTACTTAGAGAACAGAAACTGGAAACTGAGATTAAGACCAACTATATGTAAATATATAGAGAAAACATATAATTTTCATTATAGAACACAACTTTGAGCTATCTCAGCAAATTCCTTTAATTTCTTCATAATCTCCCGAAGCTGAAGAACCTCTCTGGCTATCGCTGTAAACAGAGACCTAACAGATCCTAAATAGTCAATAGTGTCCAGTGTTGAAATGGGCAAAGAATGGTCAACTATTCCCATTACAGAATTCAGCTTTAATGAGCTTTAGCTATATCTGGTCTTTATGTGTTACAATTTCATAGAAAATGCATGCAATTGCTAAGAAGCAATTAAGTTTAAGTTATAGCATTCCTCTCCAGATAAATAACAGTTGTTCTTCAATAAGTCACAGTATCAAAAAAGTTATAACACCTCAGTTGTAAATTTTGCTTGTACTATACTGTACGTCCAAACTGTTTTAGTGCTTACTTTCCCCAACCCTTAGGAGATAAAGAAGTCAAGATCACTAATGCATAGCTGGTTTCCCAGGTTATAAATCTTGTTGAAAGAGCCTCCTTTTGTCACAGATAAGAGACTTGGAGAAATAACTATAAGGACCAATTTACTGGACTTGGGAACTTTGAAGGATGAGAATTACTTAAGAAAAGAGACAATATCTATTTTAGTCTCTGAACTACCGTTCATTTACTTCCCCTCTAATTTAAGGTATTAGTCTAAGATTGATAGCGTTTTCATCCTGGCTACAAGTACCTTTCTTGGATCTTGCCCTCCCGTGTATTCCTTGTCGTTTACAGCCTCTGCTATGTATGGGTAGAGAATTTATCACTATAGGCTGCATTGTGTTACCTGACTGATTACAGTAGTGGCTTGTGGCTCAGCTACACTATTCTGAGGCACTGAAGAAGCTGAGAAGCTAGCAGAAGGAAATGCCAAGATATTTCTCCATCTCCTTGCCAATCACCTGTGGCCAGTATCTCTGGTAGTAACTGCATCTCCTATGTGGCTTCAGCTCCCATAAGACGGGTCTGCAGGGATTTGACTGGGTGACCCCAGCCCCTTTGCTCCTTTAACCACACCCTTTTTTATGATGAGCCCTGACATAATTTTTATTTAAAAATGTGAATTACTTTTAACAACATGCTATGAAAATAAATGTTGTTTTTCATGATAAATAATGAGATGAATTGTTTTGGAACAGAACACCAGCAGAGTGAGAGCTAAGAAACAAAAGCAATAGTTTAAGTGGACAGTGGCCTGCATTAGAGGGTTAAGAAAATAGGAAAAAAGAGCCCTGGCCAGTTTGGCTCAGTGGTTAGCACATCGGCCTGCGGACCAGAGAGTCCCAGGTTTGGTTCCCACTAAGAGCATGTACCTCGGTTGGGGTCGCTCTCACATCGATGTTTCTCTCTCTCTCTTCCTCCCTCTCTCCCTCTCATTCTATCTGAAGATAAAAATGTCCTTGGGTGAGGATAAAAATAAAAAAATAGGAAAAAAGAGATGTAGAGCTGAAAGAAATTTTAGACAAAGATTTAACTCAATGAAGTGAGGTGGCAGCAATGTATGTCTTCAAAACAAAAACTTAAATCATAGAGTTTTTTGTTTGTTTGTTTGTTTTTTAATCCTCACCCGAGGATATTTTTACATTTATCTTCAGATATATTATGTCTAATTTAAATACTTGCAAAGTTTTTTATTTTCCTAAATGGACTATGATAGTCATTCTACATAAGAAAAGTACATCAAAATAAAATTCTGAGTTTCTTGCAAATCAAAAGTCTTTATTACTGAGCCCTTGTTTTATATTTCATCAGCATACAGCGAGCGTACACCCTTTTAGATGAGGTGTGTGGGGTTGGTGTGTAGTTTTTACTACTGCTGCTACTGCCTCTACACTTGCTAAAGGAAACTATGCTTCTCTTACTTCTGTTCTCACCTGCAGGTTTGGACTGTGAGACCTAAAAATGCTGATTCCAGGACTTCTTAGAGCCTTTGTCATTAATACTAGCTTACTTTTATAGATGTTTTACAACTAGTTTTAGCATTCTTTCTGAATCCTACAAGTAGTGAACATCAGTTGTGTTTGGCTGCTCAATGTTCTTCCCCCTTTAGTCTGGTAACTAAAGATACATTTTCTATAGTAAACTGATTCCATATGCTGGACAGGGAGAACTTCTCCTTTCCTCCCTGACCACAGTGGTGGTCATTCAACCTGGGCCTGGTCAATGGTGAAAGCCTGTACTCTTGACCACAGGGACTGGGTAAGAGATTGACAAGTTTAACAAGCAGGACAATCAGAATCCATCCGCCCGGCCTCATGCGAGACTGTCTGATGGCCATAGGTTTTGAAAAAAAAAATCACCTCTTTCAACTGGATTTACTGTGGCAGACATGAAGATGAACTGCTCAGATCCTATTATAAGGAAAACTTTTGCACTAGGGCTGAGTGTAGTCAGCAAACGGCCTTTAGTTATCAGTTTTTTTCAGAGTCTACCTAAGTTTTCAAACTCACCTCCACCTGAGTTGATCACTTCCCAGGCAGCCAGCATCCAGTGATTGAGCAAGGTGGAGTTATAAAGGTTCATGCATTTTGGCTGGAAGCAGGAAACTCAGACGAGCTCTGTTTGCTAGTTCCCAATAGGTCTAGCCAAGGCTTTGTCAGGCATGAATCACAGTTTGTCTACGAACGGCATGGCAGCAAAGGACCCAGACCCCTTGGATTGAGGGTCTAGGTCATGACTATAGGTAGACCATTAAGGTGAGCACAGATGGGCATGGATGGTAGCCAAGATTAAGAAGAATGTAGGATGAATACTAGAGGATGGAAATAAGTATTAAATATGATGCTGAGAACAACCTCAGTGGCAGGGACTATAGTTCTTCCCACTAAACTCTCTCCTAAATGCAGATTCAAGAAGATCCGAGCAGCCCAACAGGTAAACTGTGGTAGACATGAAGAATCCCTGTGAGGGCAAGACATTCTGTACAACGGCACAAAGTACAGTCAGTAGACTGCCTCCAGCTCCCAGCTCCCAGCTCCCTTGGCGTCTGATGCAACTCCCTGGCCACACATACCCAACTTACTGGAGGTCACACAGTTCTAGGGCAGTGTGTATCCAGTGACTGGGTGAGGTGGGGGCATAAAGACCCAGCCATTTGAGCCTGATGTGAAACAACTCTGAAAGGCAATGCTCCAAATTTCCTCACCAGGTGGGTGGGGGCTTTGTCAGAACTGAATTTCAGCTCGACTTCTCCCTCTTCCCAATCTTGTTTCCCCTCTTCCTTTCACAGGTGTTGATTCCTAGTAAAGAACTTGTACCACAAACTCAACCTTAGTATCTGCCTATGGAGAATGCAACCAATGATAGCTGCTAAGCAAACGGGTGAAATTATTGGACTCCTGGCCATCATTTGTCCAGCACTTCCAAGTGCAACTGAAACTGATGACATCCTTTGAGTCCCATGTCATGCCTGAAGCCATGCCTACAGCCCAGTATACTTCTGGACTTTGCAGTTTTGTACATCAATAAATTTAGGCTCGTATTTACAGAGAACAGATTGGTGGCTGCCAGAGGCAAGGGGTGAGGGGGTGGGTGAAATGGGTGAAATGTTTTTATTTGTTTTCAGTTTAAATAAATTAAATTTAAAAACATAGTAGGTATGCAGAACCTATAGGAATTATAGGTTGGGAGATGGGAGGTGACCTGGGTAGCTGAGCTTCCCAGGATAACTGAAATAAACAAAGACAGGGGCACAATGAGATTAGTCTACTGGACTCAAGACAAGTATTAGTATTAAAGCTATAAGTATTGAAAGGTAGGAAGGAATGGATACCTCAACCCCCTCTCAAGCCCCAAAGATGGTGAGAGAGAAGGCCTATGGAGGCAACTTCTTTAAAAGTGTTAATTATTATTGATACTAATATTATTATGCATAAGCTATTTTAAATATATTTCTATCACTTACAACTAGATAATCTTGGTTGACAAAATACAAAAACCACTAAATTTATTAAAAAATAAAGGTGAACTATGAATGTTTATGAAAGAAATAGAATTTCATACCACCATGGGCTTGTCCCAAAAAAGACACCCAGATGTTCAACTTAGTCTTGTCTATTCCTGCTTCAGTTATGAGAAAATATGAGTCATTATCACCATTCACCATGCTGAGTCAGAATTACCTTGTACCTCTATAAAGCACTTAGTTTTTAACATCTGCCCAGCTCTTAAAATGTTATTTTAATAAACACATGGGTATAATTTTTTTTAATCCTCACCTAAGGATACTTTTCCATTTATCTTCAGATAGAGTGGGAGAGAGGGAGAGAAGGAGAGAGAGAGAGAGAGAGAGAGAGAGAGAGAGAGAGAGAGAGAGAGAGAAACATCAGTGTGAGAGAGACACATCGATTGGTTGCCTCCTGCACATCCCCAACCAGGGCCAGGGACCAAACTGCAACCAAGGTATGTGCCCTTGACCAAAATTGAACCCGAAACTCTTTGGTCCATGGACCAACACTAACTGCTAAGCCAAACTGGCCAGGGCTATGGGTATAATTAATAGATGGCCTTATATCCATATGTAAAGCCCAGTAGATAAGAGCAGTACGAGCAATAAATTATACAGAAGATCTAACACGTCTTTGCTATGGATGAACAGGTGAATCTATTTCCAACATGCTATTTCGTTTATAAGAAGGCTTGAGGGATGGTTTTCTGACACTTGATTATCTAAATATACAGAGCAACCATATGAATAAAGAAAATACCTAGTGGGAGGTATTTTGAAAATAGTCATGAATGTTATTTAGAGTTTTTCTATTTGAAATGTCAATTTTCAAAAGCAGGAGAATGAAAAATGGTATAATGCTAAAATTTAACAACTGTGTAGAGCAATATACAAGGCATATTTTAAACCCTAGTAGATTATTATCCTATATTTATGAGTAACAATTGTGCAGAGTATAGGTTGAGGAAGTTGCTCAAAGTAACAATAAATAAATTAGGGACCTGAGAGTTGCCAGTTCCTCTATCTATGTAGCCAAGAGTAATAGTATCAGGCTGGACTCTTTGCTATTACATACTATTCAATGAGCCCCCTGGAGCCCAAACTACAGTATGAACTGTTCTCTCTGGAGTTGTAAAATTGATATCTTTGGTAACCCAGGCACAGCTGCAGGGTTAGAATCACCTTGTCTGGAGGAAGCTACATGGCTCACAACTGGCCCAGGACGCTGTGTTTATTTATGAAACAGTAATAATTATAAACATCTTGCCTAAGTAAGCATTACTAAGAGGCAAAAATCTGCTCTGATCACACCAAATAATGTGTACACGAATGTCCAGAAAAGCTTTTTTCATAATACTCTCCATCAGAAACAACTGAAATGTCCATCAATAGGAGAACGGATACATAAATTGTGAAGGTTCACACAATGGAATAGCCGTAAAAAAGAACAAATGAATGATACCTGCAACAACATGAATGCAACTTACAGACACTGTGTTGAGTAAAAGAAGCCAGTTGGAAAACAGTACATACTATATGATTCTATTTACATGAAACTCAAAAACAGGCACATCTAATTGATGATAAGAGAAATGAGAATACTGGTTACCTTGAGAGGCTGAGTACTGACTGAGGAGGGGTATGTTGGAAGTTTGGGCTGCTACACACACGTTGCTTCTTGACCTCAGGGTTATTGTTTAGATAGGTGTGTAAAAAGTTCTTTAAGCTGACACTGAAGATTATTATGCTTTATTCACTTCATTATCCATATGTTAAAAAGCAGTAATAAAGTTTGGTTTTAAATCTGCTCTGAACCATTTTACACTGACTAATCTGACACATGATAGAGTAGAACAGTGAAACTCCAGGGCCAAATATCTAAATATGTCACCAACTCGACACTCTACTTACACTCATTCTTTCTTAATACATACAAGCATTTATATTTTTGAGATGTGTTCTTAATAGAACATGAACTTTGAATTGTTTATTCAGTTGCAGTAACAGATTTTCCCAGACTTCTGTTCTGAGATTCTCCTGCTGAAGAATCAGCAATATGTTTATATAAATAAACCAGAAATAACATACATAATATACACCCATTAGTAATCATATCCGCTATTATAGTATTGGTCTGTGTCACTTGATGCAAAAAATAGTTAAAGTGGGGTAAAAATTCAATTTTTATAAATGGATGTCTACTTAAACTCTTTTTTCAAAATTTTGCTTATTTCTCTATTTAAATCAACCAAAAATTAATTATCTGAAATCCCTTAAATATTATTGTCTCTTTTATTCAAACTGCTCAAAACTACACCATAGGTTAACAGAAGAAAGACACAAGTTTTGTTTTGTTTTGTTTCTTAGGGTGTTTGGTAGTGAGTAACTAGAAGAACAAAAAGACCAAGTAATTAAATCATTCAGAGTTAGGCCCCCAACTCCGAGTCAGACACCATTTATGAGGCTTGCTAATCCTGGGCTTTACTGGAAAATGTTGGTTATTAGAGGTTTAGGAGTCTGAGGTTCTTGTTAACAACCTCCCTGTGCTGACTGAGAACTTGAGAGCACTGCAATCTCTACCTAGACAGCATTTTAAACAAATTTCTCCTTGGCTGCTTTTCAGAGCTAAATGGTTTCTGTGCTTGGAAAACTGAACAAACAACTGCATTCTGGCCTTGCAAGAGTCTCTTCTCTTTTGAGGTTGGTGGCATTTCACCTTCCATATGTCATCCAATTTTTGAGACTAGAATCTCCCAGACTATCCTTGAAAACAACATCTGATATATTTTTGTGAGAGGAATAATGTGCTGTATTGAGCCTACTCTGCCTCATGCTAGATTAGAGCAACCTGTTCAAGAATTTATGATGGCCTTATATGCACTACAATCTCACTGAGAGCAATATACTTTTGACTCTCTTTTAGGGAAATAATTAAATTTTTCATTTTTTTTTTCTGTACGAGAGCCAAAAATAGTATTACTTATTGACAATAAAAATAACATGCAATTATTACAATGCTAGACACATCGGAAGCACCCAATACAGTCTCACTGAGTGACTGATGTGTCAATGAACTATGTGATTCTTTATGATATTTTATAGATTGGGAAGTTCAGGAAACACACTATGTATTCAAGAAAGAACTAAAAGATCAGTGTCTCGATGCCCAGTTTTACTGTTCTGTCCATCCTTCTTTGGCCTTGGTGAGAGGATATGTAACTTAGATTGAACTAATCTTCAGATGTGTGTTTGACTTTCCATAACACAAATGGAGTAAAAACAAATTATGCATAGAACGGAAAAGACTAGTCAACATCCAACCCTCGAAAGAACACAAAGAAGCATTTTAGCACTAAACTGTGTTGTTCAAGTTTCTATATAAAGAAAACAAAAGGCCTGATATTGGCCCTTATAGGAGTCCACAATACACTGAATGCTGGTCTCTGACACCAGAACTTTTGAAGAATAAGATGACTGTAGTATACAATGTTCAAGGTGAAGCTGAATGAATGCATAATTGAAGTAGATAGGGAGAGGGATATCAGGGGATTTATTCCTATAACCTAATGTAGGAAAGAGGAAGTTGTTGGTTTTTTGTTTTTTTTAATGTTGTTTTGGGTTTTATATTGGTTTTGCCCTTTCGTCCCAGTTTAGTCCTCATACTCTACCACTTTTCAAGAAGGGATCTTTTTCTGGTAAGAAAGCTCACCAACTCAGTATTATTAATATATCTGAACTTGATATACTATCTGTAGAATATTATACTAGATAATTATGTTTTTCAATGTCCAGTTTACATATGCTGGTCAAGGTCTTGGTGACATAAGTAATAATGATACCATATGGATAATGACTTGCCTATACAAACAACAGCATTTTGTGGTCACACTGCTCAACTTTAAATTGGAAAAGGCTATAGAAAATCCTCTAAATATTGGATTTCTGAAATTGAGTAAATTTCATGAACTCCTAAGTGGTTATTCTAATATTTGACTAGGCAGCTACACAGACATTTCTGATTGACTCACTGACACTCTTTATTAGTACATATTGAATCAGTTCATCAGAAAAACAGAAGCCAGTCTGTGAATCATGGATCTAACGGGTTTCATAGAGAATTAAGGGCTTACACCTTTCTTAGAAGAGATGAAAGAACAGAGATCGGGAAAGCTTCTACTGAAGGTTAGGGGAGTTGCCACTGAAGGGCAGAGATGTCTTCCTAGCCCGAAGCACTAAAGCTGCTGATTAGAGGTCTTGCCTGCATCTCTGAGAAGGTCCTATGTACTGACTCAGACTGAATCCACTGAGCTAGCTGTTCTCAAGAGCTCACCTCTGACTATGCGTCTGGTTATGCTATGTCCAGAGAACAAGGGTTTTCTCATCTCTTTCAAGGGCAAACTGAGATCTGGGACTACTCAGGGAAGGGGATTATGGGGAATATAGTTCCCAGCTTCCTTGCTGAAATTCAGATTTTAAACAGGAGTGTTAGATGCCCAATGAACCGCAGATGATACAGCACAAGCTTCCCCAAATTATACATCACTTTCTAAAATAATGCATATTGATAAGGTGTTACTACCTTAAAAGAACATTTGTATTCAACTTAAAAAGGAGGATTGCCTGGCCAGTGTGGCTCAGTGGATTGAGCGTTGTCCCATGGACTGAGAGGTCCTGGTTCGATTCCTGGTCAGGGCACATGCCTGGTTGCGGACTCGATTCCCAGTAGGGGGCGTGCAGGAGGCAGCTGATCCATGTTTCTCTCTTACACTGATGTTTCTATCTCTCCCTTCCTCTCTCTCTATAAAAATTAATAAAACAAAAAAAATTTTTTTAAAGGAGAAGGATTCTGGTGAGGAAAAGAGTGTGAGAAAAACATATTTTAACCTGGCTTAGAAATTAACAATGAACAATAAGTATAGAAGAGGCACTATAAAGCTGGGGGGAAATAGCATGTTTGACTTTATTTAATGCAACATTTCCACACTTATTGGATCAAAGCATCCTTTTTCTTTCCATGTGGAACTTATTAACAAGCTTCCACTGTGTGCTTTTATATAAACCCTGTTCCAGTTATTTTCAGCAACCTTCAAGATTATTAATCAAACTTATGGCTAAGTAAAGCATACTGGCTACTGCATTTATCTCTTCTCCCTCCTAACACTCTTCTGAAATTGCAGTATTGGGATTTTTAATGCATAAACCCCCAAAACAGATGGAACTAGAGAGAAAGACATCAGACATGACAGATTTCAAGTTTGAAAAGATGGATTATAGATGTAAAATCCGTAACTAAGGAATGTGATTTATGATATTTAACAATCAGCATGACCTTGGGCACCAGCCAATCAGAGCTGGGTCCTGGAGTTAGATATTAACCCTTTCATTGATGCATAGTGGAGAGTCCAGGGCCCCAGGTGGATAATTTGAGGCTCTGGAAAGTGGGTGATACTGGTAGGTTAGAGGACAAAACTATTTATGAAATGACAGAGAAATATTTCAGGGGTTTAACAGCAGGTAAACCATTCCAGGAAGAAGGTGTTCTAATTAGAGAGAGATGATAGAAATCTTCAATTGTATGTGTAAAATACAGTCCAAGCCTGTGTCACAGGGTTGCTTTGGCCTGCCAAGCGGTCCTACTGACCCTTGGAAGAAAATTATGTGGTATATATGCCGGTGCTTTGTAAGCTACAAAATGTTATACACATACTACTTATTATGCCTCCTATAACTGCCAGCATGGTGCTTGCTTCCTAAAATTAAGAAATTATTGGAAAATTTTAGGTCCTTTTATTCCATTTCCCCCCAAAGAATACATGTATCAGAATTGTTTACTGCTCACAAACAAGAATAAAAAATATATTTACAGCAAGAATATATGCCCTAAGTGTTCCCCAAATGTATTCTCAATAAACAAAGCTAATCTTTCTTGATCTAGCACAGCGACCCTAAAACCTTCAGGGTTATTATCAGAATAAACTCTTGTCCTCTGGAATTACCTTTCCTCAAATGTGAGTAGCTGTTCCCTCACTGCTATCACCCCTCCCCCATGCACACACACAAACCCCACACACACCTGCCATCATTTCCTCTCGCGACCCTTTCAATAAATGTACTGATTGATTCTTCAACAGACTCAGGCCCCAGTGAATTTGAAGGGCTGCCCACAAACTAAAGACTACTTTGCAGGGGCAGGAAGGGCGATCTTTGTTTTTGTTGCTTCGTTCCTGAGCCTTTATTTATTTTTTTTTTCTTTTACCAACGATCACACTGAGCCCAGGATTCTTGACCTTACTCTGAAAAATCACTGTAAAAATTAACATTGTTATCTAACAAAAGACTGTTAGGGCAGAATACCTGACATTTTCCTGGTAACAATTCACAATAATTTAAAGACATTATTAGACTTTCTAGCTGCTTGCAGAAGGACTACTAAGGTGAAAGTTTAAGTGGGGTTTTTGTCTAACGTGAAATCAGTTTGCTATGCTCTGGACTCAACATACTAATTTCACCTCAATAACTGCTAATGCTGTTCACTAAACAATGGCTTTCTCGCTTTTCTCTGAGCTTTTAATTTGTATTCATCCTTCATAAACAAATTCACACTTCATTTTATTGATGACCATTTTCTCACCAATTCTTGGCCATACTGATCTCTTACTCTCCTGACACCCTACAGTGCTGATTTTCTGCATCACACATTTGAGCTTATACCTAAAGGTAATCCTGACCTATTATCTGTGTTTTCATCTTCAGAGACCATTTCTCTTACGAGATGATAAGCCCTTTGAGAAAGAGACTGTCAAGAAATATTTAGTGAGTGTATTCCTCAGGGTTCAACCAGAGAAGTGGAACCAGTAGGAGATACATGCATTACAAGGGAATGGCTGGTACAATCGTGGGTGCTGGGTAAGCAAGTCCGAACTTCATAATACACGCAGTCAGGAAATGCAAATGACAAGCAGGCTGTAACCCCACAGGCACAAGCTGAAGCTTCCTGTTCACAGGTGGTGGTCAGGAAGGAAGATCCAGAAGAAAGAGAGAGCAATTACAGAGTCAGAGGCTATATGGAGTCCTGACTTTAGGAAAATCTTAAATCCTCTTGTAAAGGCTTTCCCACTGATTGGCAGGCCCACACAGGGTATTATTCCTTCTTATTAACTTAAAGTCTACTGATTAGGGACCTTAATCACATCTGCAAAATCCCTTCACAGCAGCACCTGGCTTCGAGTTTCAATGAGTGGAAGAAGTTATGTGTATGCTACAAAATGACAACTGCCTTCCTATTCTCATGAGAAGCTAGCTTTTGCTACCTGCCCTAACTGGACACATACAAGATGGAGAATTCTGGGGACTGCAGTTCAGTCAAGCCAAGTTGACATCAAAAAGCCATCACACTGAGCACGTGCTATGCAGGACATAGATAATACTGCTGCTGTCCGTAAAGAAGAAATAAAGCCTTATGTAAAAAATATAAAATAAAGTATTTCCAAACTCCCTGAAAGCCCAGCTCTATGCTAGAGACATAACAGGTACACAATAAATACTGGAAGAAATAATTGGTGGCTATGGTCCAATTTGATGATATTGAGTTGAGCACTAAACGGGTTTGATGAATACACTGTTTTGTCCGGTTAAAATGATCTGATGAGAAGCAAGTGTTGAGTTAATGGCAGCATTGTTTTTCTCTCACTGTTTTTCTGTTAGAAAATACACACTAAATGGTTATGCCTGAAAACAGCACAAAAGTGCTCTTACTATGTTTAATTTATTATGTGTAATAGAAGCAGGCTATTTCAAATTCTCAGTATAAGCCATCAGTAAGAATTATCAGAATAATTGAAGAAATAGCAACAACCTATCCTTTGAGGTCAATGGTATAATTCTTTCATTCATTCAATAAATAAATATCTATCAAATGACTTGTGTGTGCTATCATGGTTTCATGTGCTGAAGATCCAGTTGAGGACAAAACAGAGTTTCTGTACACATAGAGCATATGTTATGTGGGAGGTGGCAGAAAATAAATACATGAACAGTTTAATATACAAAAATATCAATCTGGGCAGATTCAATAACTTTGGCCTGAAATTTTTCATGGCCTTCATTAAAAGAAAGGAATAAAACACACAAAACCAATGAATACAAAATTAGATATACATGTTATAACTTAAGAATATGAAAACAAATTATAAATCTTAAAAAGCTATCAAAAACATCACAAAATTCATAAAAATTCCATAATCTTTTTATTAATTAACCTCCTGACACATTTTATAATTCATTTTTATTATATTTTGACTGCACACTCTAACAACTATGAAAATTATTTTGCATTATTTGGTAATATTTTCTATTAAAAAAGTGCTCATTCAGGTTTCTCTCTGGCATGGATGATTAAAATGTATGGGGTTTTTAAATTATTAATCATGAATTTAGAAATGTTTCTTTCAACTTCACAACTCATTATTGGTAATGTCAGGTAAACTTTTGTTGTACATTATACGTTTTTGAGCTAAACCACAGGAAATATAATCATTTGATTTTACATATTTCCAATAAAAATGAAGATATAGTTTTCATTATATAATTGTTATATGATATGTTATTAAGTATATTCTGATAAGACAGTAAATGTTGACTGGACAGCATTTCTGTTTTGTTTAAGCATCAATGGGAACAGAATCCTCCAAATACAATTTTACATATCTGATGATCAAAATAATTTTCCATAGATTAGCTTCTGGTACTTTATATTTCAAACCTTGTTTCTTCCCCACTACTTCCATAATTCCTGTGCCAGTCACTGTGGGGAACACTTAGTCATACAACATCTGGCCTGCTCCTCCCGTCTGTGAATGTCAACTGTATCCCCAACTCCACTTCCCCTTGATGCCTGCTGCCACTCTAATGCACCTGTCATACAGGAAAATGTGATACATGATTGCAGTTTTAAAGAAATTACTTTTAGGCTTGGAGAAAATGGCGGTGGAGTGAAGGGAAGCTACACAGACAATCTCCCAGGACCAAACGGGAATTACAACTAAAATAAAGACAAATCGTCAGGAAAAAGCAACAGAAAAGCAGCAGGAGAGGACCATACAACCAGGGACACTGAATGAGCCTGGTAGGATCTGTGGAGGTGTGTGAGGGTGGCAGGCTGGGAGCCCAGGGACAGCAGCGGCCTTAACTGTGAGCAGTGGCAGCGCCTGCCCTCAGGGTTGAGAACCCAAGCTGCTCCACAGCGCAGAAGGCCGGGACAGAGTGCTAAATAGCTACAGCCACTCACCTGGGGCTCCGGCAGAGGGAGGGCGGATTGGACTGGAATTCTGTGGGGACACCTGGGATTTGGAGGGCGCTTAGAGTTTGTGCTGAGCACCGGCCACAAACGATGGTGGTGGCCAGCCTGCTCTTTCCCGGATACACAGAACGGCAGCCAAGTTTGCTCCTTCCCGGAGCTGTGGCAGCCCCTCCCTTGGAGATTCCCAGGTGAGGCAAAGAAATGCAAATTGAGGCTCATTAACAACCAGCATTGGCCCCACCTTCGGGAAATCCTCTTACACTATAAACACCTGAGGGAGTTTCTCATTCAACTGAGATCCTCAGGCTTTTCAAGTAACTGAGGCTAGTAGCCTCCAGGCAAAAAGCTAGAGCATAAGTGAACCTTTTCTGAGCTTGCAAATCTACCCAGGAAAGTGAGACTTGACAGTGGTGTTTAAGGAAGGCCCTCGATGCTCATCCAAACCCAGTAGAGGGAGCCACAAATAACAGAACACCAAAACTCACAGGGAAAAGTTGGCAGGCTCCAAAACTCACTGAGATAGCAAAAATGGTGAAACAAAGAAACAGATCCCAAATGAAAGAACAAGAGAACTCTACCGAAGATGAGATAAATGAAATGCAGTTAAGCAAATTATCAGAGGTAGAGTTCAGAGCCATGATCTTGAGGAAACTAAACAGCATGAGTAAGGACAACCACACCATGAAAACCAACCAAGTGGAAATAAAGAATGACATAGCAGAAATAAAGAACACGTTGGAAGGACTGACCAGCAGAGTAGAGGAAGCGGAGGACCAGATCAGTGAATTAGAAGACAGAGTAGAAAAAAATCAATCAATCAGAAAACCAAAAGGAAAAAACAATTAAAAAACAGGAAGATAGCCCTGGCCGGTTTGGCTCAGCGGTTAGAGCGTCAGCCTGCGGTCCAGAGAGACCCGG
This sequence comes from Tadarida brasiliensis, assembly GCA_030848825.1. Lineage (NCBI taxonomy): Eukaryota > Metazoa > Chordata > Mammalia > Chiroptera > Molossidae > Tadarida > Tadarida brasiliensis. The sequence continues at coordinate 72,636,329 of CM061260.1, forward strand.
GTTCGGTTCCTGCTAGGGGCATGTACCTCGGTTGCCATTTGTCCCCGGCCCTGGAATAAAAAAAAAAAAAAAAAAAAAAAAAACAGGAAGATACCTTAAGAGAACTGTGGGACAACTGAAAACATAATACATTCGCATCATAGGAGTCCCCAAGAAGAAAAAAATGAGCAAGGGTTAGAGAATATATTTGAAGAAATAGTGACAGAAAACTTTCCTAACCTGGTGAAGGAAAAAGGCATTCAAGTTCAAGAAGCACAGAGAGCCCCAAGTAAGAAGAACCCAAACAGGCCCACACCAAGACACATAATAATTAAATGCCAAAAATTACAGACAAAGAGAGAATCCTAAAGGCAGCAAGAGATAAGCAACAGGTTACCTACAAAGGAACCCCCATAAGGCCATCAGCTGACTTCTCAACAGAAACACTACAGGCCAGAAGGGAATGGCATGAAGTAATCAAGCTCATGAAAAACAAGGATCTGAATCCAAGACTACTCTATCCAGCAAGGCTATCATCCAAAATAGAAGGTTGAATAAAGAGCTTCCCAGACAAAAAAAAAGGCTAAGGGAATATATTAGCACCAAACCAGCACTGCAAGAAATGTTAAAAGGACTGCTGTAATTAGTAGAAGAAATAGGAAGAAAAATATAACCACACTGAACAAAAATGGCAATAAATAAGTACATATCAATAATCACCTTAAATATAAATGTATTGAATGCTCCGATAAAAAGACACAGAGTACCTGACTGGATAAGAGCATGACTCACATACATGTTGTTTACAAGAGACCCACCTCACAAAAAAGACTCACATAGGTTGAAAGTGAAGGGATGGAAAAAGATCTTCCAAGCAAAGGGAAAGGAAAAAAAAGCTAGGGTAGCAATACTCATATCTGATCAATTAGATTTTACAATGAAGGCCATAACTAGAGACAAAGAAGGTCACTACATAATATTGAAAGGATCTATCCAACAGAAAGATATAACCTTGGTAAACATATATGCACCCAATAGAGGAGCACCAAAATATATTAAAAATCTTCTGGAGGACTTCAAAGGACAAATCGACAGCTATACAATCATAGCAGCGGGATGTCAACACCCCGCTGACATCACTGGATATATCATCTAGACAAAAAATTAACAAGGAAACAGAAATTCTAAATGAAGCACTAGATCAAATGGATTTAATAGATATATACAGAGAATTATACCCCAAAACTACAGAATTCACATTCTTCTCAAGTGCACATGGGACATTCTCAAAGATAGACCATATGTTAGGGCACAAACTAAGTCTCTACAAGTTCAAGAAGATTGAAATCATATCAAGCATCTTTTCAGATCACAATGGCATGAAACTAGAAATCAATTGCAACAAGAACATGCAAAGACATGTGAACACATGGAGGCTAAATAGCATGTTACTGAACAATGAATGGGTTACCATGGAGATCAAGGAAGAATTTAAAAACTTCCTGTAAACCAATGAAAATGAACACACAACAACACAAAATCTATGGGATGCAGCGAAAGCAGTTCTGAGAGGGAAGTACATAGCACTACAGGCCCACCTCAAGAAAGAAGAAAAATTTCTAATTGACTACCTAACCTCACAACTTAAAGAACTAGAAAGCAAACAAAAAGAAAACCCTAGAGCAAGTAGAAGGAAGGAAATAGTAAAGATCAGAGCAGAAATAAACGACATGGAGACCAAAAACAATTCAAAGGATCAATGAAACAAAGAGCTGGTTTTTTGAAAAGATAAACAAGATTGATGGACCCTTAGCTAGACTCACCAAGAAACAAAGAGAGAGAACCCAAATACACAAAATCAGAAACGAAAGAGGAGAAGTAACAACTGACACCACAGAAATACAAAGGATCGTTAATGAATACTATGAACATTTATATGGCAACAAATTCGACAATCTAAGTGAAATGGACAAATTTCTAGAAACACATAGTCTCCCAAAATTGAACCAGGAAGAGATAGAAAACTTGAACAGGCCAATAACAATGAAGGAAATTGAAGATGTAATCAAGACTCTCCCAGCAAACGAAAGCCCAGGCCCGGACGGCTTCATGGGGGAGTTTTACCAAACACTCAAAGAAGAACTAACACCCATTCTCCTCAAACTATTCCAAAAAATTCAAGAAGAAGGAAGACTTCCAAATTCCTTTCATGAAGCCAGCATAATTCTAATTCCAAAACCAGAAAAAGACACTACAAAGAAAGAAAACTACAGGCCAATATCCCTGATGAACATAGATGCCAAAATTCTGAACAAAATACTAGCAAATTGGATCCAGCAATACATCAAAAAAATTATTCACCATGACCAAGTGGGATTCATCCCAGGGATGCAAGGCTGGTACAATATTCGCAAATCAATAAATGTGATACATCACATAAACAAAATGAAAGATAAAAACCATATGATCATATCAATAGATGCTGAAAAAGCATTCGACAAAATCCAGCACCTATTTCTGATAAAAATGTTCAACAATTTGGGAATAGAGGGATCCTATCTCAACATTATAAAGTCCATATATGAAAGACCTACAGCCAACATCATACTCAATGGACAAAAACTAAAAGCATTTCCCTTAAGAACAGGAACAAGACAAGGATGCTCACTTTCACCACTCTTATTTAACATAGTACTGGAAGTCTTAGCCACAGCAATCAGACATGAAGAAAAAATAAAAGGGATCCAAATTGGAAAGGAGGAAGTGAAACTGTCATTCGCAGATGACATGATATTATACCTAGAAAACCCTAAAGACTCCATCAAAAATCTACTAGACTTAATAAATGAATTTGGCATAGTAGCAGGATGCAAAATTAACATCAAGAAATCGACGGCATTCTGATACACCAATGATGAACTCACAGAAAGAGAAACTAAAAAAACAATCCCATTTACCATCATGGCAAAAAAATTAAGATACCTAGGAATAAATTTAACCAAAGAAGTAAAGGACCTATTTGCAGAAAACTACAGGACATGAAAAAAGAAACAGAGGAAGATATAAAAAAGTGGAAGCACATACCTTGTTCATAGATTGGAAGAATTAACATCATTAAAATGTCCATATTACTCAAAGCAATCTATAGATTTAACGCAATCCCCATCAAAATACCAACGACATATTTCACAGAACTAGAACAAATGCTTTAGAAGTTCATATGGAACCAAAAACGACCCCGAATAGCTCCAGCAATCTTGAAAAAGAAGAACAAAGTAGGCGGGATCATAATACCGGACATCAGGTTATACTGCAAAGCTACTGTAATCAAAACAGCCTGGTACTGGCACAAGAACAGGCACATAGATCAATGAAATAGAACAGAGAACCCAGAAATTGACCCAAAACATTATGCTCAATTAATATTCGACAAAGGTGGCAAGAGCATACAATGGAGTAAAGCAGCCTCTTTAATAAATGGTGTTGGGAAAATTGGACAGCTACATGCAAAAAAAAATGAAACTAGACCATCAGCTTACACCATACACAAGAATAAACACAAAATGGATAAATGACTTAAATGTGACTCATGAATCCATAAAAATCCTAGAAGAAAATGTAGGCAACAAAATTTCAGACATCATTCGCAGCAGAATTTTCACTGATATATCACCTAAGGCAACAGAAACAAAGGAAAAAATGAACACATGGGACTACATCAAACTCAAAAGCTTCTGCACAGCAAAAGAAACAACCATGAAAGTGGAAAGGCAACCCACTGTATGGGAGAGCATAATTGCCAATGATATATCAGAAAAGGGATTGATTTCCAAAATATATAGAGTGCTCATACATCTCAACAAAAGGAAGACAAAGAACCCAATTAAAAAGTGGGCAGAGGAACTAAATAGACACCTCTCCAAACAGGACATACAAATGGCCAAGAGACATATGAAGAAATGCTCAACTTCACTAATCATCACAGAGATGCAAATTAAAACAACAATGAGGTATCACCTCACACTTGTCAGAATAGCTGCCATCAACAAAGCATCAAACATCAAGTGTTGGTGAGGGTGTGGAGAAAAGGTGACTCTAGTACACTTCTGGTGGGAATGCAGACTGGTGCAGCCACTATGGAAAACACTATGGTGTTACCTCAAAAAATTAAAAATTGAATTACCATTTGATCCAGTGATCCCACTCCTAGGAATATACCCTAAGAAGCCTGAAACACCAACCAGAAAGAATATATGTACCCCCATGTTCATAGCAGCACTATTTACAATAGCTAAGATCTGGAAACAGCCCAAGTGTCTATCAGTAGACGAATGGATAAAAAAGCTATGGTACATATACACAATGGAGTACTATGTAGCTGTAAGAAGGAAAGATATCTTATCCTTTGAGACGACGTGGGAGGACCTGGAAACTATTATCCTAAGCGAAACAAGCCAAGCAGAGAAAGACAAATATCATATGATCTCACTTATTTCTGGAATATAATGAACATAACAGTCTGAGGAACAGGGTAGTCCCAGAGACGTGGAAGTAGGGTACAGACTGACAATTGCCAGAAGAGGGGGTGGCAGAGGGGAGCGATGAACCACAGAACTTGTACGCATGTACTCATAACCAATGGACATGGACAACAAAATTGGGGATGGGGCAGGGAGGGAGGGGGAGGAGGGTGTTAATGTGGGAAAAAGGAAAAACAACTGTAACAAAAGTAAATTAATAAAAATAAAATAATAATAATAATAATAAAAAGAAATTACTTTTATAATTTTTACAAAATCTTGGTCCAGGAAGAGGTCCTGAATAATGAGGGCCAAAGTTAGTAGGGCAAATTGGCAGGGAATTGTTAAAGTTATTTCTCTAAAATTTTTGTTCATTTATGCTGTCATATTCCCAGTTTCTTGCCTAATTACTGTTAGTCTTACTGATCTTTGTCTGTGATATAATCACTAATGGTGTACAGCAGCAATTTTCAGCTTTTTTCATCTCATGGTGCACATAATGACTAAAATTCTGCGACACACCAAAAACTATATCTTTTGCTCATCTGACCAAAAAATAGGCATAATTTTGATTTATTCATACTGGATGACTATTGTTGTGTTGGCTGTTGTCATTTTTTTTTATTTGACAATCTAAGGGAAAAGAATTCAGTGCCCCAGACTAAATAGTCGGGTACTGCATGTTTTCAAACTTCTTGTGGCACACCGGCTGAAAATTGCTGGTGTAGCATTGACTCCTGCACTGCTACCGACTATATACTGTGGGACATTAACTAAGTCAAGTCATTCTCAAATCCAGAACCTTCCTCTCATTCGTATCTTTGAGTACGGTAATATATTTGAAATATTAAGTCATGTTTTTCTTCTATTTTGCTTCCCACCAACCCCTCCCCCTCCCCACACCACCAGCCATAGTCCCGCCTTCCTCCACAATGACTAAGCAGAATTGCTATGCTGTGAGAGGGATATGCAGAACTAAACAACAAAAAAAGTCTCTCCTCAGCTTTGCTTTCCAAAAGCTTAAGGTTCTGAGGTACACTGGTGAACTGAAAGAATTGATCCCAGCCTTCAAAATCAAAGAAACAATAGTAGATAATTCTGCCTCTAGCCCGCAGACCAGCAATTCTCAACCGATGTGCCACAAGAATTTTTAATACATGGAATACCTGACTATTTAATCAGGGACACTGACCTCTTTTCCCTTAAATTGTTAAATAAAAAAATGACAACAGTGAACATAACAATAGCCATCTGGTGTGGATACCCTGTCTTGAATCATAAACATACAGATTAAATAATAGAGTTGCATCTTTTTTTTTTAATCCTCTCCTAAGGACACTTTTTTGCATTCATAGAGCGAGAGGGAGAGAGGAAGGAAGAGAGAGAGAAACATCGATGTGAGAGAGATACATCGACTGGCTGCCACCCACACAACCCCAACCAGGGCGGGGGACAAACTGCAACCAAGGTACATGCCTTTACTGAGAACCAAACCTAGGTCTCTCCAGGCCATGGGCCAACTCTCTAACCGCTGAGCCAAACCAGCCAGGGCTAGAGTTGCATCTTATTGGACACATTGAATAATAAAGTTACATTTGGTTGGTTAATTCCTGGTACAGGGAATCCTTATATACAAGTATAGGCACCTAATTGTTTTTAATCACTTTGGAGCAAAATGTGTTGATAATTGCTTTTTTCTTTGTAAATCAATCAAAAGTATACCTACTTTTTTTTGGCAGATGGGCAAAAATGTAATATATTTTTGGTGTGCCACAGAATTTTAGTAATTAATTTATAGTGCCATGAGATGAAAAAGGTTGAAAATTGCTGCCATGGACAGAAAAGTTTCCTCCATTAAAGAAGGAGAAGAGAGTTGGAAGGCACATGACGAGAGTGTAGGCATCAGAGAGGAACGCTGAAGAGGTGAGGAAGGGTGGCACGGAGCCCAGATTTCTGGGCCCTGTGTTCTATTTCTAGACAATCTCTAGAGAGTTATCAAGATCCCAGAGGAAAAAAAGATGCACAGAGCATCCAGGCAGATGGATCTCAGCATTATGGTGACTTTAGTGCCCCAGCACAGACTGAGATCCTATAGTACCACACAGACCACTGAAGGGACCACTTAGACAGAAAAGAGAGATATATCAGAGATGATCTATGTGGACTAAGGACCAGACAGAAAGATGGCCATGGAGGTAGATATTTGTGAGGACAAATAACATGAAAAGTCCACTGTGCTAAGAGGAGTAGAGGGGATTCTTTGATTGACTGGGATTACATTTCTTCCACCCTGCCAGACGGCAGACTAAAAATAGATACCAAATCAAGATATAAAACAAATTAGAATTATAAATAGATTCATACAAAATTATAAAGAATTTAAATATGAAAAATGTTTAAAGGATTGTAAATGTGCATACACAAACACACCCATATCTTGCATAACTGAATTGTGCCGTGAAGAACGTATCTTACACACCTGATTATTAGAGGCTAAGCCAGTCTGTTATGGGCATTGAACAAACAGCTTTCCCTAAGAAAAATCAAAGAATTTGTTAATTAAAAAAAAAAAAATCTCACAATTCTCAAAGGAATTCCATGTCACTGTCAGTAAATCAGATAAGTTTTCTTTCATGGGAAAAGACTAATATTAATACATTCTGGGTCTATGCCTGATGGTATTTACATTTCATACTGAGTGGGAAAAGGTGTGTTTAAGTATTAATATAAAAGCTGTGTGTCATTACAAACATCTAGCCTTAAAACTGTCATTAACAATCTGTTTTTTTTTATTACAAACACAATAAAAACCTTGATGTTAATTTTACACATATTAGCTATATTCTGGATTAAGGAGGACTTTTTTATGAGGCTCTTATTTTTAGTCCTTAAACTTGCATAAATCTCATAGAATATTACAACATCAATTTTAAATGGTAAATATGGAAGGTTGCTAACTGAATGTGACTAATCTGAATGATAATTAAATGCATTTACTGTTCATTTTTTTAGAATTACATTGCATTTGTTTAAATTACAAATTCAAGCCATTTGTTTGTACTAGCAACACTCTCACTCCTCTCCAGGAAAGGTCTCCACTGTGTCTCACTTAGAAGAGGTGTTCTGAGGGGAAATCTGGATATAAAAACTCAACCAAGAGCTGTGCATCATCCACAGCCTCATGAAAGGTCCTCGGTCAAAAAGTCACCTGGAGACTCGAGAGAAGCTGGACAGACCCAGGTTCGCTTGAGAGACACAGGCACACAACTCCCCGAGGCCACATGCCCGGCCCAGGGCACTGACAAGCCCAGCACCACATTTCGTACATGGAAAAGAATCTAAAGGAGCTGCTTCACCCTCGCAAGAAACTCACGTGGAGCCCCAAATGCTAAAAGATCCGGCGTAACATAGACTACAACGTGGTGCACCTGCGCCTCCGCCAGCAGAGCTTAAACGTGTGCTGTGAGCATGCCCCGTGCCAGGTCAATGGCTGGACCCACGCACACGCGTGTGTCTGTCTCGCCCAGTGCTGCCGCCAAGACGCAGGCGCACGCACAGCCCGAGCCCGCCGGGCCAGCGCAGGATGGGCCCCCGGAACAGACTGAGAGGCCGAGGGCCCTCCCTCTTCCCCGACCCACCCACCGGCCAAGGGTCCTCCAGTAACATGATTACACTGTATATACACACACACTTTTGTACTAATTAGTCCTCATTGTCAGTATCAAACTTCTGTATATCTATCATTACAAAACATCAGCACCTAAGATGTCAATGTACATGGTATACCCAAGTGAAAATTGTTAAATTTGAATGGTAATCAATGAATATATGCATAACCAATGGACACAGACAATAGTGTAGTGAAGGCAGAGGTGGGAGGTGGGAGCAGAGAGAAGGGGGATAATGGGGGAGATATCTGTAACACTTTCAATAATAAAGATAAACTAAAAAAAGAATACAGTTTTTTAAAAAACCCATTCCCAGTTTCAGTTTGTAGTCACCTAAAACCCTATAATGATTCAAATGCAGTTAGTTGCAGGATGAGAATTGGGAATAAGAAAGGAAGCTCACTAGGTAAATATTTCATGGACCTTTCTCTTCTTTATTCTGATATATGGTTTCTTTTCAAGTGCCTCTGTAGCCACCTGGAGTGCCTCAGGGCTTCTGTTTCTTTGAAGGATGACAGACATGTTCACCCTCCAGTCACTGACCCTGGAAACAGATGCACTGGAGAAGGATCTGAGAAATAGAGAACCGGGTAGCTTACTCTCAGCTAATAAGATTTTGTAAGGATCCAAATTTGAGTCTGGACTGAGAGAGGGAATGAGGGTAGGGTGTAGGGTTTGGAGCTGGGGGTTGTACATAAGCCATAAGTGCAAAGTTAAATGCCATTATCATTTTCAAGGTCTAATGAAGGATGGGAAGAAAATGTGAACTAAATCACTAAATCTGTCCCCCCTACCCAAAAGCCCAGTGTGACTATTTTGTAAAATATCCACTCTCGAAAATGTCATGTCAATACAGAAAAACAAGAATAGATACAAGGCAAGAGAATGATTTCATCTTAGCACAGTAATGATTAGAAGAAAGCACCTAACAGGCTATAGTTTCACTATACAACACATGCCTGCAAAGCAACTGGTCAGTCACATACAACACTCACTCACTGAGTCATTCAACATACATTTTGATCCCTGACTGCCTAAATACAGTGATAAACAGAAAAGAGACTGTCTCTGATTTCCAGGAAACGCGTAGTCCAATATATGTATGTATGCTTGTTTGTGAAGAGAGGTGGGGATTTAATCAAATAATTTACTCACTCATTGAACTAATATTTATCAAATGGCTGCAATATGCCAGGCTTCTTATACATGCTGGCGATGAACACATCTCCTTTCCTTGGGATGGTTCACATTCTAATGAGAGAACCAATAAATAAAAAAATACTACTTGAGGTATTGGTAAATCCCATGAGAAAAACAAAACGCAAGGGAGTTGTGAGAGTACGTGTGAGTTTATGTGTGAGTGAATGCTACTTAGGATTTGAAGATTTGGTGGTTTAGGACAGGCTCCTCTATAGAGGGGACATTTCAGCAGAAATCTGAATGGAGAAATGAGCCATGGGAATATATAAGAAAGAAACTTTTTTAAATTTTATTTCTCAATTACAGTTGAAATTCAGTATTATTTTATATTAGTTTCAGGTGTACAGTATGGTGGACAATGATATAATTTACAAAGTGATCCCCCTGATAATTCTAGTATCCAGTTAGCACCATACATAGATTTTACATTATTGACTCTATTCTTTATGCTGTACTTTACATCCCCATGACTATTGTGTAACTGTCAATTTTTATTTCTTAATCCCTTCACCTTTTTAACCCTCCCCCTAACCCCCTCCCATCTGGCAACCCTCAGTTTGTTTTCTTCTGTTTGTTCATTTATTTTGTTCTTTACATTCCACATATAAGTGAAATCATATGGTATTTGGCTTTCTCTGTCTGAAGAAACATTTTAAGCAGAGAGAATTTTGAGAACAAAGACCTGGAGGTTGAAATGTGCTTGCATGTAAGGAATAGCACAAATGCCAAATGTATTGAGCAAACCATATTCTGAGCTCTGTGTGCCAGGAACCAAAGACCAATATAAGCAAAATCAAGTCCTTGCCTTCAAGGGGTATAATATCATACCCTCAAGGATTAAAATAGAAATAGATGGCAACTTCCGTCAAGATGGTGGCGTAGGTAAATGTGGTACTCGTCTCTTCCACAACCACATCAAAATTACAACTAAACAACAGAACAACCATCATTCAGAACTGTCTGACATTGAGCTGAATGGAAGTCCTACAACTATGAAATTAAAGAAGCCACATCTAGACTGGTAGGAGGGGCAGACGAACTGGTCCCATACCCACGTGTGGCGGATAAAAATCAGGAGGATATCTGGCTATGAAGGTCCTCCCTGAGGAGCAAGGGGTCCCTGTCCCACACTGGGCTCCCAGCTCAGGGTTCCAGTGCCAGGAAGAGAAGTCCCCATAACTTCTGGCTGAAAAAAACAGTGGAAACTGAGACTGAGGGAGGCTGAGGCTTCTGGAGGCCCCGCAGTTCCTCTTAAAGGGCCCATGCACGGACTTACTCGGATTCACACCCTCCAGGCTCCAGCAAGGGGGAGGCAGCCTGAAAGGCACCAGAATCATATGGGGAAGAACTGAGTTGTTTGGCATTGGAGCGAGAGCTGGAGAGGCAGCTTTCTCCTGGAGAGACATGCTATCAGAGGCCTTTGTTCCTTCGGTGATCCCTTCCCTGGGCCAGTAGACGCCGCCATATCTGGGACTCCAGCAACCTGGCTCACACTGTTTGCCCTGCCCTGGTGATTCCCTGAGGCCCTGCCCAACCCAATTTTTGGGCCCACCCAAGTTATTACCAGTGGCTTTACCATAGGATTGGCCTGTCTTGAATCCTGCTTCAGATTTTCCTAAAATCTATCAAACAAGCAGCATCTGGTCTCAGTAAGCCCCATAACTCTTGTTAAGTGGCCCCAGACCTGGCACTAGAAGCAGCCAGCCTTGGTTCACAACTTGGCTTTTCCTGGGCACCTCCAAGCCCAGCACAAGAAGCAGCCATCTGCAGATCACTTTGTAGCTTAACTGGCTGGCCCCGGGTAGAACACAGGCAGAGGCTGACCTTGTCACAGAGCCAGCACACCCAGTGGACAGCTTCATACCACATCGCAGCACCACCACCCAACCACCTCCACAAGAGACACACTCAGTAAGTGGACTCAATGGGTATCAGAGCCTTGCTGAAGTAAGTCTTGCTCTGTGTGGTGGGTCCCTACACAGCTGATGCTCCAAGGGAGTCAGAGGCCAGTGGTCAGTGAGCACAGCCAGTCCTTGCAGCTGATCAGCCTGAGTAAATCCCTCCCATTGATATGCCAACAGCAATCAAGACTCAAATACAACAGAAGTGTGTAAAGTCCACATGAGGAGTGCACCTTGAGGGCCCAGCTGGGTGACCAGGGAGGCTGTGCCACTGGACCTACAGGACCCTACCACAATAGGCCACCATAGGAAGCCTAGGAGACATAGCAACACTACCTAATACATAGAAACAAACACAGAGAGGCAGCCAAAATGAGGAGACAAGGAAACATGTCCCAAATAAAAGAACAGAACAAAACTCCAGGAAAAGAACTAAATGAAATGGAGATAAGCAATCTAACAGATGCAGAGTTCAAAACGCTGCTTACAAGGATGCTCAATGAACTTAGAATTTCAAGGAACTTAATGAGGACCTCAAGAGCATGATACAGGACCAGTCAGAAATGAAGGATGCACTAACTGAAACAAAGAATATTTTACAGGAAATCAATAGTAGAGTAGGTGACACCAAGAAGCAAACCATCGATTTGGAATATAAGGAAGCAGAAAACACCCAATCAGAACAGCAAAAAGAAAAAAGAATCTAAAAAAGCGAGGATAGTATAAGGAGCCTGTGGGACAACTTCAAGCATATTAACATTCACATTATGGGAGTGCCAGAAGGAGAAGAGAGAGAACAAGACATTGAAAACTTATTTGAAAAAATGACAGAAAACTTCCCTAACGTGGTGAAGGAAACAGACACACAAGTCCAGGAAGCACAGAGAATCCCAAACAAGATGAACTCAAAGAAATCCGCACCAAGACACATCATCATCAAAATGCCAAAGGTTAAAGACAAAGAAAGAATCTTAAAAGCAGCAAGAGAAAAGCAGTTTGTTACCTACAAAGGAGCTCCCATAAGATTTCAACCGATTTCTCAAAAGAAATTTTGCAGGCCAGAAAGGAGTGGCAAGAGATATTCAAAGTGATGAAAAGCTGTCTGGCTGCTGTGGTTCAGTGGTTGAGGGTCGACTCATGCACCAAGAGGTCACCGGTTCGCGGTCAGGGCACATGCCCAGGTTGTGGGCCAAATCCCCAGTGGGGAGCATGCAGGGGGCAGCCAATCAATGTTCTCTCTCATCGATGTTTCTATCTCTCTGCTTCTCACTTCCTCCCTCTCTCAAATCAATAAAGGAAAAAAAGATTTTTTTTCTTAAAGTGATGAAAAGCAATGACCTACAACTAAGATTACTCTATCCTGCAAAGCTATCATTTAGAACAGATGGACATATAAAAAGTTTCCTGGACAAGAAAAAGCTAAAGGAATTCATCACCACCAAACCAGTATTATATGAAATGTTGAAGGGTCTTCTTATTGGAAAAGAAGAACAAAATATGAACGATAAAATGGCAATAAATACATATCTATCAACAATTGAATCTACAAACAAAATGAGCAAGCAGAACAGAAACAGACTCACTCATAGATACAGAGAACTTTTTGTTGCTTGCCAAATGAGAGGGGGGTTGGGGAAATGGGTGAAAAAGATGAAGGAATTAAGAAGTACAAATTGGTTGTTAGACTGATGAACCTCAAAGGAAAGGGGGTAGGGAGGGCAGGAAGAGATGAACCAAAGAACTTCTATGCATATATATATATATATATATATATATATATATATATATATATATATAACCAATTGACACAACCAATAGTGTGGGGAAAGCAGGATGGGAACAAGATTGGAGAGGAGGGGATCAATAGGGGAAGAAAGGGGGGGACATCTGTAATATATTCAACAATAAAGATAAGTTAAAAAAAATAGAAATAGATGCGGATGAGATAAACCAAAGAACTTATGTGCATGTATGCGAAACCAATGAACATAGACAACAATGCTTGTGGTTGGGGGGGGGGATAGGGAGGAGGTTGTCTGGGGGAGAAAAGGAGAAACAGCTGTAACAAAAATAAAGTAATTAATTTTTTTAAAAAAGAAATAGATGCAAACACAAAGCTCCCCCACACTGATCAAGTACAGGTAGTTGGGAAAATTTCTTCAAAAATCTGTGATCAAGTTAATCCGAGGAATGAATATCATTAAGGGTACAAAATATTGGAGTCTACACAATTAAGTCAGTTCTAAGGGAGCACAAAGACCATTAGAGGCAAAAATATTCCCAGGCATAAATGTCATCAGTGAGAAGAGTAAAGAGGGGTATGGGTATGGGAGGAAGAGAACACACACATTTTTGGAAAAGATATGAGTGAAAAAGGTACTGTAACCGCCAATTATAAATAAATAAGTAGAGGTAAAGTTAGTTAAAATGGTATCATGTATACGTTAGTGTCCATTGACTAACAATCACACCAAGTGTTTATGTATGTTTATATATGTATGTTGTCAATGACATGTCTTCAATGTGCAGTTATGACTGTTAAGACAGATAAGAACATTTAAAATAATAGATACCCAAGTTTTCTGTTACTAACAACCCAAATTAGACAGGTTTATACTGAAAATATGCCACTTTGACGATTCTAAATAATTTTATTAGAAATGCTTCTAATTCTGGGTTAACTAGGCAATCTATCACCTTCTAAGAAAATTGAAGATTTTTGAAGGTTGTCATAAATATTCCTTCCTTTATCAAGGAGAATAGCTTTTCCATATGGATTGACAAACACAGGTCCTGACATGTCAAAACGGTGTTATATAAATGAGGCTAACAATGCTGGGACTAGCTCCCTCTTTTATTTCTACGGTACCTCAAATTACTCAGGGAAGGTTTTATGCAGAGGCAATAGAAATGAGGAGCATGGATAAAAATTCATTCCACATTTTCTATGAAAATTATTCATCACTTTGAAAAATTAAACTATAACTGATGTTTGCCAGAGGGGAGGATGCTTGGGGGGCCAGGTGAAAAGGTAAAGGGATTGAGAAGTACTAATTGGTAGTTGCAAAATACAGTATAGGGAATATAGTCAATAATATTGTAATAACTATATATGGTGCCATCTGAGTACTTGAAATATTAGGGAGATCACTGTGTAAAGTTTTTGATTGTCTATGCTGTATACCTGAAACTAATACAAAATAATATTGAATGTAAACTTTAATGGAAAAATAAAATTTTAAATAATAAAAAAAATTAAATTGTAAATAACTTATAACATTCTTAGATTTTTTTTCTTTGTTAGTTTTGTCAGATTAGAGTTCAATATCTCTGAGATTTCTTGGGATTAAAAGACAGGGTATTTGGTGCAGATTGATGCAGCCACTATGGAAAAGAGGGTGGGGGTTCCTCAAAAAAATTTAAAAAGGAATTGTCTTATGACTCAGCAGTTCTACTTCTGGGTATATATCTGAAGAAATCCAAAACACTAATTCAAAAAGATGTATGCACCCCTATGTTCATTGCAGTGCTATTTACAATAGCCAAGATATGGAAGTAACCCCAGTGCCCATTAATATTGGTTTACTGTCCCAGTGCATAAGAAATTCACCCTCTCCCTATACTTTTTCTTATACATTTAAGCCACAGCAGGACAAATCAAAATCAAATGTTCAAATGCCTACTGTGTGCCAATTTCTGTGTGAGATACTCCATAAACTTTTCACATCTTAAAGGCTTATAACAATACCCTTGAAAAATGATATTTTATAAGCTTGTTCTTTGCCTGTTGTTCTAGCTTGAACTGCTCTCAGAAATAATATCCAAGGCAAGAGAGTAAACTTGAAACACCATAACCCTAATCATCTACTTTTACACCTTGCAGTTGCGAGTAAATAGCGTGTTAGAAGCAAATTCAGTTTCTTCTTTGCAGCAAAAGCCCTATGGTCAAGCATGTAACTATCTAAGACATATTTATATAAAGAGTTACGTTCACAAAGTATGAACAATTATAAAAGATCTCATTATTTGTATCCGGTATTTATGTTTATAAATGCATATAACCTACTCTCATGAACACACATATGCTCATACAATTAACATTATTCATTCATAATATTAAATCATAAAATCCATCCAAAATCTTTTGTTAAACAAAAATGACTAATGTGATTGAACAATGGTAAGAAAACCCATGTCAGTCACACCGTGAGGTTATTCATATGCGTGGTATGAAATTAAGAAACACCTGGGAAACTTTTCAAGATTTCACTAAAGAGAAACAGCTTTTGGTAGATTCTGAACCTTTAATTTTCTCTTCTTTTTGAGCAATTATAGATCTATTAACTGAAAGTGAATTGCAGAATGTCACTTGATCACAGTCAGTCATTGTGATGGAGTCAACAGGTGTTCCGGCTAGAAAACTAATAGTCAGGGTTCTTTGAGAACAGTGAAGAATATGAATTTAACACACACAAAAAAGCTCATTAGAAAAGTATACTCCCCATGTACTTAATGAATACTTATATCAAATATTATTTTGCCTTAAATAATAGAATTGACAATACTAAGAAAGTATAGATAAAAATAAAGAATATGGAAAATCTTTAAAATCTCTCATTTTTTAAATTGTCCTTTAAATTTTTTTGAAACAATAATTTCATTTCTAGAAATTTATTCTAAGAAAATAATTAAGATTCTTCTTAAATACTTTCTGAGCATTATTTATAATTATTTATAAAACCTCTCCTTAAAAGATGACTGTGGCAGTGGGCACACAATGAAATATACAGATCATGTGTCATAGAAATGTACACTGGAAACCCATATGACTCTATTGACCGGTGTCAGTCCAATAAATGTAATAAGAAATTTTAAAAATACAAGAAGACTGTAAATTACGGAAAATCCATCTAATGCAATATTATTCATTCTTTAAATATCATGTCTTCAAATAACTTTAAATATCTTTAAAAATATTCATGGTATAATATTAAATAAAACAATAAAATACAAGATATTATACACATCTTTTACCATTTCCTATGTGTAAATGTACAAAAAAAGAGGGTTGAGGAAAATAAACTAAAACAGCATCTGTGCTTCTCCATGAATAGTAAGATTATATCATTTTCTCTTTATACTATTATGCATTTTACACATTTTTATGATAAATTGATAATACTTTTATTGAACACAAAGACATATTTTATAACTGAGCAGGCAGAAGGAAACTTTTGGAGGTGATAAGATATGTTTATGCTCGAAACCATAAAAATCCTAGAAGAAAACATAGGCAGTAAAATCTCGGACACTTTTCCTGGCAATATTTTTCTGATATATCTCCTTGGGCAAGGGAAATAAACGAAAAAATAAACAAATAGGACTACCTCAAACTAAAAAGTATTTGCACAGCAAAGAAAACCATCAACAAAATGAAAAGACAACCCACTAAATGGGAGAACATATTTACCAATGATAATCTGGTAAGGGGTTAATATCTAAAATTTATAAAGAATTTCTACAACTTAACACCAAAAAATCCAATTAAAAAATAGGCAAACGATCTGAATAGACACTTCTCCAAAGAGGACATGCAGATAGCCAATAGACATATGAAAAGATGCTCAATGTCTCTAATCATCAGAAAAATGCAAATTAAAACCACAATCAGGTATTACCTCACACCTGTCAGAATGGCTATGATCAGTCAACAAACAACAAGTGTTAGCTAAGATGTGGAGAAAACGGAGCCCTCCCGCACTATTGGTGGGAATGCAGCCACTGTGGAAAGCAGCATGGAGTTACCTCAAAAAAATTAAAAATGGAATTGCCTTATGACCCAGCGATTCCACTTCTGGGAATTTATCCAAAGAAACCCAAAACACTAATTTGAAAAATTCCATGCACCCTTATGTTCATTGCAGCCTTATTTACAGTAGCAAAGATTTAGAAGCAGCCTAAGTGTCCATCAGTAGATGAGATGAAAAAGCTGTGGTACATTTACACAATGAAATATTACTCAGCTGTAAAACAGAAGGAAATCTTACCCTTTGGGAAAGTATGGATGGACCTAGAGGGCATTATGTTAAGTGAAATAAACCAGTCACAAAAAGACAAGTACTGTATGATTTCACTCATATGCAGAATGTAATGAACAAAATGAACTAACAAGCAAAACAGAGACAGAGTCATAGATAAAGAGAAGGCTGACAGCTGGGGGGTGGGGAGTGGTTTGGGAGGCTGGGTAGGGGCTGGTGGAGGAATTGAGCAAAAAAGAGAAAAAAAACTCATGGACATGGACAACAGTATGGTGATTGCCGGGGGAGAGGTAATGAGGGGGTGGAGGAGGGTATGGGGGGATAAATGGTGATGAAAGGAGACTTGACTTAAGGTGGTGAATACAGAATACAGTGTACAGATGATATGTTGTGGAATTGTGCACCTGAAACCTGTATAACTTTCTTAACCAGTGTCACTCCAATAAATTCAATAAAAAGGAAAAATAAAGGATATGTTTATGGCATAGATTGTGGTAATGGTTCCACAGGTATATACTGATCTCCAAATTCACCAAGTTCTATATATCAAATACCACGTACAGTTTTTTGTATGTCCATCATTCTTGGCAAAGTGGGTTTCTTTTAAAAAGATTTTTAATTATTAATTTTGTCTAAATCTCTCTAATACTTAAAATTTCATAAACAATAAGAAATAAATTTATGCAAAAATACTGTTCAACTAAATTCAGAAAATTTCATTCCAGAAACTATTTTATACATATGCTAAATGTTGTGAGCCAATTACTGTAATTGTTGTTTTATTTTGTTGATAGTTTTTAAATTTAAGTAGTTAGTACTCTAAGGAATTATGTTTTATTGTTTGTTTTTTGTTTTATGTTGATGATAATTAGTTTTTCTTCTCTGGAAAGTCTCTTTTGTCCTTCCACTCAGCATATTATCAGTAATCATTAACCATGATTAGCTATCTGATTATTTACTTACGATCCATTTGCTGCTTAATTATGAGATGAATGCCTATACCACATAACAACAGCAACATTTTCAAAAAGACACCTATGAGAAAAAGTTTTAATAATCAAATGATTTTGGAAATCACTGCTTAACATCTCCCACTACTTCCCAGCTCTGGAAAGTCAGAATTTAATCGCAAATATTTCTTGAGAGGTACTGTTCTATAAGAACCTGTAAAACTTCACTTAATCCACTCTTCCCCAAACTGTTTTTTTACAGAATTCTTTCCCAGAATTTATTTTTTAATGATATAAAGAATTAGTGTTTTGGGGCAGTGCTTACCAAGCTTTAATTTGCAAAAGCATCTGCTGGGATGGTGATGAAATTCATAATCTGTAGGTCAAAGATGAAGCCTGAGATCTTGCATTTCTAGCAGTCTGCTAGGTGACTCCAGCACTGCAGGTCTGCTGACTATGAGTCCTAGTACTAGAGATCATACTTTAGAAACAGATAAAACCCTGAAATGCACCCTATACCCACCCACTCACATACAACTGTTTTTCTCTGTAAGCTAGCATTCTTTAATCAGATATTTATTGAATACACAGACATTGTATGAAGCATGGAATCAGATGATTTCTAAATGTAAGCTTTAAAAATTAACTATGTGGAAAGATAACAGCTTTGGTTTAGAGAAATGCCTTATGTTGTCTTTCCACATGGGTTAATTCATAGTCTGAACATCCTAGTTTAATATGTTACTGAATGGGCCTTTAGCATCAACTGTCTGTAGCCTAGGCTGGGCTCTCAGCTATAATAAATTCAGATGAGAGCACATTTGCGTGGGTACCTTGTTTAGTATCAGCATTTTTATTCCTTTGAGAAGTTCCTAACTGCCTTGTTATGTTAACTTTTAGACCAAGAGTAAACTCTTGCTAATTCACTAAAGTCACATAATTATCTTTGAAACAAATCAAAGATTAAATATATGCATCACATCTTTTCTTTAAAAAAAAAAAGGGAGTTACATTGCTTAAATTTTACTTTCTCTAAGGCAGTGGTCTCAACCAGGGACAATTTCACTCCCCAGCGAATGCTTGGCCACGTCTGGTGTCATTTTTTTGTTGTCACATGGGACAGAGAGGGATGCTACTGAAATCTAGTGGGTAGAGGTTAGGGATGCTGCTAAAAACCCTACAATGCACAGGAGAGTCCCCCACAAGAGAGAATTATCTGGCCCAAAATGCAATAATGCTGAGATTGAGATACCCTACTCTAAGACTGAAGACTCGTGCTATTTCTTAATATTGTCTTTGATTTGGTGCAGGATATGAATTGAAAAACTAAAAAAGAATGTGCAGAGCCTTAGACCCTTTTTATCTAGGGTAGATTTAATGCTGACTTGCAAATAAAAGTGAAGAGAAAAACTGTAGTGGCTGCCAGCTTTCCTGAGAAGATGAAGGCATTTAGGCAGAACACTGAAAATTCTAGTGGTCATAGTTCTAGTCACAGAGGGGGAGTTGAAGTACTGATGTACCATTATCTACTGATAACTGGTCATGTGCCACTTTTCATGTTTACATGGTCCATGGTTGCTATAAACCAGAGTAGGGGCTAAGATTTGTCAGGGCTCCTTCAGAAAAATTGCAATTCCCATGTGGGAACCTAGACAGTTGTGAAAAGTATCAGTCACTCCTCATGTGTTGAAGCAGTGTGACAGTAGCCAATATGCTTAACCTCCTTGTTCTTGTAGGACTGATTTGAAGATTTAAAAATGGGATACTATGCCTGGCTAGTGTGGCTCAGTGGGTCAAGAATTGTCCCATGCACTGAGAGGTCACTGGTTCGATTTCCGGTCAGGGCACATTCCTGGGCTGTGGGCTCTATCCCCAGTAGGGGACGTGCAGGAGGAAGTCAATTCATGTTTCTATTTCTCTCTCTCTCTCTCTTCCTCTCTCTAAAAATCAATAAAAATATTTCTTAAGTAGAATAATACATGATGTGATAATGAATTGCTTCCTGACAAAACGTCCTTGTGACACAACATGCTGATACCTACCATCTTCAGCATTAAGATTGCTTTAAGAATGTCAGATAGTCATAAGCGTGCCAACATTCACATCATAGGGGTGCCAGAAGGAGAAGAGAGAGAACAAGACATTGAAAACCTATTTGAAACAATAATGACAGAAAACTTCCCTAACTTGGTGAAGGAAATAGACATACAAGTCCAGGAAGCACAGAGAGCCCCAAACAAGATGAACCCAAAGAGGTCCACACCAAGACACATCATCATCAAAATGCAAAAGGTTAAAGACAAAGTGAGAATCTTAAAAACAGCACGAGAAAAGCAGTTAGTTACCTACAAAGGAGCTCCCATAAGACTGTCAGCTGATTTCTCAAAAGAAATTTTGCAGGCCAGAAAGGAATGGCAAGAGATATTCAAGGTGATGAAGAGCAACGACCTACAACCAAGATTACTCTATCCTGCAAAACTATCATTTAGATTCGATGGAAATATCAAGAGTTTCCCAGACAAGAAAAAGCTAAAGAAGTTCATCACCACCAAACCAGTATTATATGAAATGTTGAAGGGTCTTCTTGAAGGAGAAGATCAAAAGTATGAACAATAAAATGGCAATTAATACATATCTATCAACAATTGAATCTACAAACAAAATGAGCAAGCAGAACTGAAACAGACTCATAGATTCAGAGAACTTTTTGTTGCTTGCCAGATGGACAGGGGCTGGAGGGATAGGTGAAAAAGATGAAGGAATTAGAAGTACAAATTGGTTGTTAGACTGATGAACCTCAAAGGGAAGGAGGGAGGGATGGTGGGATGAGATAAACCAAAGAACTTCTATGCATATATGCATAACCAATGGGCACCAACAATAGTGTGGGGAAGGCAGGATGGGGGTAGGATTGGGGAGGAGGGAGTCCATGGGGAAAAAAAGGGGGGACATTTGTAATATATTCAACAATAAAGATAAGTTTTTTTTAAAAAAAAAGAATATCAATGGCAAAAGAAAAAGAAAAATTAGAAAAAAGAGTTGGGCTGAGGGAAAGAGGAAAAGTGATCAGAGAGAGATCCAGGCTGGCACAGATTAGGCACCGCTACCCAAAGGGGAACAGAGTAGACATCTGCAGGAATAGCTTATCCAGATTTCACCAGGCATATAGTTGGTGGCCACATGGAATGTTACACAGGACCAGGCAATTCTAAATGAACTTTTTGTTACAATAAGTTCAGAAACAAAGATTTATAGGGAATGTATAGATGGCATGCCATTTTTATGAATACACCAGAATTACCATGTCGTGTCTCAATTTTATCAACATACAAACCACTAGAGTGACAAGAGGAGGCGTATTTACTGTGTGTGTTTTTTTATTTTAACTAATTAATGGGTTTATAAAAATTGACATTGTTTAAACAGGGGAAAATGTTGTAACCATGTGTTCTTTGAAATGTAGACTACATAAATTTGAAAGTGAAGAATAATTGGACAGAGTGGCATCAGCAGAAATAAATTATAGGATTCAATATGTGCTGTAATATGCATATAAATATTAACATAGTTATGGCTGGAGAGGAATATTGTCTCAATAAGTTCCTTGGGATTTAGAATATGTGAAAAACAATTGAATGTGGTGGCATCTGGAAAGGTAAATGACAGGACTCAGAAGGTTAATAAGGTTCACACAGCTTTAACCCAGCTGGAACGACAGAGGGAGTAATGTTGCATGCCATGGCAGCTGGGGATTGCTGGAAAGACTGTTGCAATCAGGGAAAATCAGGGCATTGGGCACAACAGTGAGGGACTAAAGAAATTCCAGGGAGGAGAGTGAAGGGAGAAAAACGAAGCTGTACTGAGAAAGGACAGAAGTCAGTGTATGTGCTGCCATCAGATAGGGTCCAGTACAGTAAGGAGTCACAATTATACCAGAGATTGGAACATGATATTAGACATTTAAAAAGAACAATTTGCCCAGTTGATGTGGCTCAGTGTTGGGGGTTGACCCATGCACCAAGAGGTCACTGATTCGATTTCTGATCAGGGCACATGCCCAGGTTGTGGACCAAATCCCCAATGGGGGGCATATAGGAGGCGGCCAATCGATGTTCTCTCTCATCGATGTTTCTCTCTCTCTCTCTCTCTCTCTCTCTCTCTAATATCAATAATGAAAATAAATTTAAAATATATATATAAGAACAATCTTACAGTGCCTACCAGGCTCAGTAAAAAGTAGTTTGAGGTTGGTAGTTGAAGTTGTTGCTATAGAAGAAGATTATTTTTCAAAGTGTGGTTCATGGCTTAGCTGCATCAGAAGAATTACCTGAGTCATATTTAAAATACTGACAAAATAAAAAATAACAAGAAAGACATAAAAGAAGGAAGGAAGGACAGAAGGAAGAAAGGAAGGGAGGGAGGGAGGGAGGGATACCGCCACATGACCCCACAGCAAGTCTGATTCAGGAACTCCATACCAGGCCCAGGAAAAAGATTTACAAGTCTCCAGTGTGACTGAGATGCACACTCAAGAGTAAGATACAGCATCAGAGATGAAGAAGACAACACCAAGGTCAGAGGTCCCAGATCGACACTTGAGCTGATCAAGAATAGAGCTGGAAGGGAGTCTGTAGGTTCTGCCTATGGGGCTCTGCCTGGATCATTGACTATTACCACCAAGGTTGACTTCAGGATCCTGGTGTGACCGTATATTAGTAAGTGACTGTTTGCAATTATTTCTTTTTTCCTGCTACTATTACAGTAAAATAGAAAGTATCTCATAAAGGTTAGCATACCATTTTAAAGGTTGTATTAATTTAGCAAAGTGAAAAAATGACTTGGTTTTATAAAGTTTATTTCCCTCAGAAAATGAAAGTCTAGAATATAGGCAATCTTACAAGTTAAAAACAAAAATATTTCTGCTCTGGGTGGTGTGGCTCAGTAGACAGAAGCATCCGCCTGCTCACTGAAAGGTCAGTGTTTGGTTCCTGGTCAAGGACACATAAAACTGAGTTGATGGTTCGATCCCTGGCCCTGGTCAGGATGGGAGGCAACCAATGAATGTGTCTCTCTCTCATCAATGTTTCTCTCTGTCTCTCTTGCCTCCCACTTCCCTTCCACTTTCTCTAAAATTCAGTGGAAAAAATATCCTCGGGTGAGGATTAATAACAACAAAAAAAAGTTCTATGTTGTTTTACTTCCCAGATACATTGTAAGATTTCTGGGAAATACATTTCTTTACACTCAAACTATGTTCAGTGAATACTTGTTTGGAGGAAATAATATAGCACTAGAGAAAATATGTTAGAAAGAGAAGATGCTTGGTTAAAAAATAATATAAAATGATTGAACACTATTTCACATTCATACAAAACCAGCTAAAAAATGGAAAACATTTATTCAAAAATATAACAAGAAAAGCAAACAAACAAAAAGCCTAAGAGAGACATGAAATGTTCAGAACCTATGCGAATAAAAATTCAATGTTCTGCTGAGAAACATAAAAAAAATATCAGAAGGACACTTCTCATGCTTAGTAAGACATAGCATTTAAAAAATTGCCCCGGCCGGTTTGCTCAGCGGTTAGAGCGTCGGCCTGCGGTACAGAGAGACTGGGGTTCGGTTCCCGCTAAGGGCATGTGCCTCGGTTGCAGTTTGTCCCTGGCCCTGGTTGGTCGTGCGGGTGGCAGCCACTCGATGTGTCCCTTTCACGTCGATGTTTCTCTCTCTCTCTCTCTCTCTCTCTCTCTTCCTCTCTCTCCCTCCCACTCTATCTGAACAAAAAATGAAAAAATGTCCTCGGGTGAGGATAAAAAAAATAATAATAATAAAAAATAAATAAAAAATTGTCAATTTTGCCCTGGCCAGTTTGGCTCAGTGGTTAGAGCATCGGCCCCTGGACCAGAGAGTCCCGGGTTCAGTTCCCGCTAAGGGTACAGCACATACCTCAGTTGCAGTTTGTCCCTGGCCCCGGTTGGGGTTGTGTGGGTGGCAACCACTCGATGGGTCTCTCTCACATCAATGTTTCTCTCTCTCTCTCTCTTCCTCCCTCTCTCCCTCCTGCTCTATCTGAAGATAAATGCAAAAATGTCCTTGGGTGAGGATAAAAAAAAAAAAATTGTCAATTTTGCCTAGCTGGTATGGCTCAGTGGTTGAGCATCAACCCATGCACCAAGAGGTCACCAGTTCAACTCCCAGTCAGGGCACATGCCCAGGTTGTGGGTCAAAGCCCCAGTGGGGGGCATGTAGGAGGTGGTCAATCGATGTTCTCTCTCATCGATGTTTCTATCTCTGTCTCTCTCCCTTTCTCTATCTCTAAAAAGAAAGAAAAAAAATTTTTTTAATTGTCAATTTCATCCATCTCAGTAAAAATTATAAATAAGTCTTCACTTCCTTTTTATTTCCCTAAAATCATTTTATTATAGTCAAATATATTTAACATAAAATTCAACATTTTAACCATTTTTAATGTACAGTTCAGTGACATTAGGTACATTCACATCGCTGTGCAATATCACCACTGTCCATCTCCAGAACATTTCACTTTCTTAAACTTAAACCCATTAAACACTAATTATCCATTTCTGCCATCCTCCACCCCTGGCAGCTACCAATCTACTTGCTTTTATTATGAATTTGACTATTCTATGTACCTCATTTAAGTGGAAACATGCAGTAGCTGTATTTTTATTTTACTTAGCATAGTATCTTCAGGGTTCATCCATGTTGTAGCATGTTTCAGAGTGTCCTTCCTTTTTAGGTTGAGTAATATTTCACTGTATGTACATATTCCACATTTTGTTGATCCGTTCATCTTTTGATAGATACTTGGGTTGCTTCCACCTTTTGGAGATTATAAGTAATGCTGTCTTGAACATCAGTGTAAAATATCTCTTTGGGCCCTTGTTTTCAATTATTTTCTGTATATACCCAAAAGTGGAATTGCTAGATCATGGTAATTCTATTAATTTCAAATTATTCAATTTCAGGTTAATCGATTTAAGTGTTTGAGGGATCACCATACACTTATGCAATAGCTGAAACATTTTATATTCCCACGGGCAAAACACAAAGGTTCCAATTTCTCCACATCTTTGGTAGCAATTTGTCATTTTCTATTTTTTATAAATAATAATCTTAATGGATAAATGATATCTCACTATGGCTTGATTTGCATTTCCCTAATGGTTAGTGATGGTAAGTATTATTTCATGTGCTTATTCCCACATCTTATGGGGTAAAATTTAGTACAAAGGGGGGAAAAACCCACAAAAACCTTAGGTAGTATGGTGATAGGTTGAAAGAAAGGCTCAGCCTAGCCACTAACCAGTTAGGTGAGTTATGTGGGCCTTGACTGCAATGAGAACTGTAACTTCCCAAAGTGGTGTGAGCCAAATTCAATATAACTGTGGAAGCAGCATGATAGACACTTCAATATTGGAAAAGAGGAGAAATTGGAATTTAAAAGGAAAATCTGACTGTATAGTTTCTCAAGAGGAGCTGAGTGTGAAACTTAGAATTAAGTTATGAAGAGTAAGAAAAGATCAGTGTTCTAGAGACTAGTACAGAGATAGATAAAGGAAAGGGAAAAGGTCTGAAAACCAAAACCAAAATGGAGACTGTAGAAACCACCTCACAAAAAGAAGGATCCAGAGCTCCTTGCTTCTCCGCAATGTCTAATTCATTCCTCCATTTATGAACCCATTTAATTAACAGGCATTCACTTCACTTTTCTTCTCTTCTTAAAAAATTGTTGACAGTATTACAGATGTCCCCTATTTTTCCCCTCCACCCATCCCCCATCCCCCAGGTCTTCACTACATTACTGTCTGTGTCCATTGGTTATATATATATATTCTTTGTTTAATCTCTTCCCATCCCCACCACCCCTCTCCCCTCTGAGATCTGTCAGTCTGTTCCATGCATCCATACTTCTGGACCTATTTTGTTCATCAGTTTATTTTGTTCATTAGATTCCACATATATGTGAGATCACATGATATAATCAATTTAAGTTTTTGAGGGATCACCGTACCCTTATCCAGGAGCTGAATATTCCCACGGGCAAAACACAAGGGTTCCAATTTCTCCACATCTTTAGTAGCAATTTGTCATTTTCCATTTTTTATTATTAATAATCTTAATGGATAAATGATATCTCACTATGGGCTTGATTTGCATTTCCCTAAAGCTTAGTGATGTTGAGCATTATTTCATGTACTTATTGGTGATTTGTATATTTCCTTTGGAGAAATGCCTGCTAAAGTCCTTGACCCATTCATTTATTGGGATGTTAGTTTTTATTGTTATTGAATTGTAGGAGTTCTTTATAGATCCCATATATCAATAAAATATGATTTGCAAATATTTTCTTCCACTCTATGGCAGTGATTTTCAACCTTTTCATCTCATGGCACACATAAACTAATTACTAAAATTCTGCGGCATACCAAACATATGTTTTTTGCTGATCTGACAAAAAAATATGCATGATTTTGATTTATTCACACTGGACATTATTGTTGTGTTGGCTGTTGTCATATTTTTTTATTTGACAAGCTAAAGAAAAAGAGGTCAGTGTCCCTGACTAAATAGTCAGGTGTTGCATATTTTAAAAATTCTTTAAAATGCTGGGGCACAGCAATTGCAAATTGCTGCTCTATGGGTTACCATTTCACTCTGTCGACAGTGTCCTTTGATGCACAGGTTTTTCGCTTTTATTAAGTCCAGCTTACCTATATTTATCTTTTGTCACCTGTGCTTTAGATGTTCCACTTTTTTTTTTTTTCAAATTGACCGACTAATTCTAAAGTTCATCTGGAAAAATACATATGAATGGATAACGAGGAAATTTTGGAAAGAGTAGACTAATAGAGAAATAGGCTTCCCTGATAATAAAAGGTATTCTGAAATAGTATAGTCTTAGTCCATAAATAGATAGACAGTGAAGCATAGTAGAGAATCTCAGAATATATCCCTGTACAATTAGAAATTTAATATATTACAAGTATAGCATTTCAAATCAATATTTATAAAAACTGGCTGGCCATTTGAGAAAAAACAAATCTTCTTTCATATATATTATCAAAATGAATTAATCAATGTAAAAAATTGATTTAAATGTAAAACTTGAAACCAAAAGATTAATTTTAGAAAGCATAGAAACATATATATATATGTGTGTGTGTGTGTGTGTGCATGTGTGTGTGTGTGTAAAGAATTATTTTTCTAAGCTTATTACAAAACCTAGAAACTATATTGAAAATTTTTACCACATGTCAATTTGAAATACCTATATAGACTTTTGTGCTCTCCATAAACTGATGAACTCTCTTGGAAACAAGAAAAAAAGCTTGACACCATATATATGGCAACTGTTTGAAGACAACGAGATTTAAAAACCGAAGGCAGTATTTGGGGAATTATAATCTCTGAGAGAAGAAAACACAAAGTAATGTTACCATTCAAACTAAGTTAATAAACTTAATATTCAAATTGACACTTTCTCTTCAGGACATTTTCTAGTTCTCTGTGTATGAGGACTGGGCAGTAGAGCCTAAGCAGTCAATCTGGGCTGAGGGGGTACCCATTAGGGAGCTCCCTAAACAGCTGAGGCCTGAAGAATAAAATTTGAAAGAAGTAGGAATCTCAGAAAAATGAGCCCAAAATCTGACTACAGATTTTCTTCCAAACATTGACTGATTCTTAAATACCATATACTCAGGAAAATATCCCAAGAAATCCATCAGAAAGCAGCAGACAGGAAGCTAAAACCTGAGCAAAGATTACTGCAACCATACAGACATTGCAGTTCAAAGCCTGTGAGATCGGAGACCTTAATGAAACCCCAGGCTTTTAGTTATGAACCCAAAAGTGTCCCACTTAGGAGTAATGGACATTTGCTAGTACAGGAGACAGTAAACTACGATTTTTGTATGTCCCTGGAGCTAAAAATGTTTTTCACACTTTTACATGGTTGAATTTAAGTGAAGCAAAAGTACTGTTACATAACAATTGAAAATCATATGAAACTCAAATCTTAATGTCAATATGTCAGACAGTAAAATAACCAAGTTCATTTACTTACATATTGTCTATGACTGTTTTTCTGCTCCAACTGTAAAGTTGAGTAGTTGCAGCAAATATTGAATGATGCACAAAATCTAAAATATGTACTATCTAGTCCTTTACAGGAAGGGAATATTAGATATCCACATGCAGAAGAAAGAAATTGGACCCTTACCCCACCCACACAAAATTAACACAAGTGGGTGAAAGACTTAAACATAAGATTTAAAATCATAAAACTCTTGGGAGGAAAATAGGGGAAAACCTTCTTTTTACATTGGTCTGAAAAATGATTGGATATGACACCAAAAGTACAGTCAACAAAAGCAAAAATAAACAAGTGAGAGTGCATTCAACTAAAAATCTTCTGTACGGAGAAAGACAAATATCACATGATCTCACTTATTTGTGGAATATAATGAACATAACAGTCTGAGGAACAGGGCAGTCCCAGAGATGTGGAAGTAGGGTACAGACTGACAATCCTCAGAAGAGGGGTTGGTGGGAAAAGAGATAAACCACAGAACTTATATGCATGTACACATAACCAATGGACATGGACAAAAAAGCTGGGGATGGGGTGGGGAGGGATGGGGAGGAGGGTGTCAATGGGGGAAAAAAGAGAAACATCTGTAACAAAAATAAATAAATAAAAAATAAAAATCTTCTGCACAGCAAAGGAAACAATCAATAGAGTAAAGAGACAATCTATGGAATGGAGTTAAATATTCACAAACCATATATCTAAAATATATAAGGAGTTCATACAACTCAATAGCAAAAAATACAAAAAGCCCAACTGAAAAATGGGCAAAGGGTCTGAGTAGGTATTTCTCCAAAGAAGACAATACAGCCCTAGCTAGTGTGGCTCATTTGGTTGGGTATCATCCCATGCACCAAGAGGTCACTGGTGCGATTTCTGGTCAGAGCACATGCCTTGGTTGCAGGCTTGATCCCTGGTGGGGGGGCGGGGAGGCACCCAATCAATGTTTTTCTCTCTCTCTTCCTTCCTCTCTACCTAAAAGCCAATTTAAAAAATCTTTTTTATAAAAAGAACCATACTTAAAAAAAAAAGAAAGCAATATAGGTGGTCTATATGAAAAGGTGTTCAACATCATGGATCATCAAGGATATGCAAATCAAAACCACAATGAGATATCATCTCACACATGTAAAAATGGCTACTATAAAAAAGACAAAAGACGCATTCAAAATAGAAGGTCAAATAAAGAGCTTCTCAGACAAAAAAAGGCTAAGGGAATACATTAGCACCAAACCAGCACTGCAAGAAATGTTAAAAGGACTGCTGTAATTAGTAGAAGAAATAGGAAGGAAAGTAGAACCACACTGAACAAAAATGGCAATAAATAAGTACATATCAATAATCACCTTAAATGTAAATGGATTGAATGCTCTGATAAAAAGACACAGAGTAGTGGATTGGATAAGAAAGCATAACCCATATATATGCTGTTTACAAGAGACCCACCTCACAACAAAAGACTCACATAGGCTGAAAGTGAAGGGATGGAAAAAAATCTTCCAAGCAAATGGAAAGGAAAAAAAAGCTGGGATAGCAATACTCATATCTGATAAAATAGATTTCAAAACGAAAGCCATTACTAGAGACAAAGAAGGTCACTACATAATATTGAAAGGAACTATCCAACAGGAAGATATAACCTTGGTAAACATATATGCACCGAATATAGGAGCACCAAAATATATTAAAAATCTTCTGGAGGACTTCAAAGGAGAAATGGACAGCAATACAATCATAGCAGGGGACTTCAACACCCCGCTGACATCACTGGATAGATCCTCTAGACAAAAAATTAACAAGGACACAGAGACTCTAAACGAAGCACTAGACCAAATGGATTTAATAGATATTTACAGAGAATTACACCCCAAAACTATAGAATTCACATTCTTCTCAAGTGCACATGGGACATTCTCAAAGATAGACCACATGTTAGGACACAAACGAAGTCTCTACAAGTTCAAGAAGATTGAAATCATATCAAGCATCTTCTCAGATCACAATGGCATGAAACTAGAAATCAATTGCAAAAAGAACATGCAACGACATTTGAATACATGGAGGCTAAATAGCATGTTATTAAACAATGAATGGGTTACCGAGGAGATCAAGGAAGAAATTAAAAACTTCCTGGAAACCAAAGAAAATGAACACACAACAACACAAAATCTATGGGATGCAGCGAAAGCTGTTCTGAGAGGGAAGTTCATAGCACTACAGGCCTACCTCAAGAAACAACAAAAATTTCTAATAGACTATCTAACCTCACAACTTAAAGAACTAGAAAGCAAACAAAAAGAAAACCCCAGAGCAAATAGAAGGAAGGAAATAGTAAAGATCAGAGCAGAAATAAATGACATAGAGACCAGAGAAACAATTCAAAGGATCAATGAAACAAAGAGCTGGTTTTTTGAAAAGATAAACAAGATTGATGGACCCTTAGCTAGACTCACCAAGAAACAAAGAGAGAGAACACAAATACACAAAATCAGAAATGAAAGAGGAGAAGTAACAACTGACACAACAGAAATACAAAGGATCATTAGCAAATACTATGAACATTTATATGGCAACAAATTCGACAATCTAAGTGAAATGGACAAATTTCTAGAAACACATAATCTCCCAAAACTGGACCAGGAAGAGATAGAAAACTTGAACAGACCAATAACAGCTGAGGAAATTGAAGATGTAATCAAGACTCTCCCAGCAAACAAAAGCCCAGGCCCAGATGGCTTCACGGGGGGTTTTACCGAACACTCAAAGAAGAACTAACACCCATTCTCCTCAAACTATTTCAAAAAATTCAAGAAGAAGGAAGACTTCCAAACTCGTTTTATGAGGCCAGCATAATCCTAATTCCAAAACCAGAAAAAGACACTACAAAGAAAGAAAACTACAGGCCAATATCCCTGATGAACGTAGATGCCAAAATCCTAAACAAAATACTAGCAAATCGGATCCAGCAATACATCAAAAAAATTATTCACCATGACCAAGTGGGATTCATCCCAGGGATGCAAGGCTGGTTCAACATTCGCAAATCAATAAATGTGATACACCACATAAACAAAATGAAAGATAAAAACCACATGATCATATCAATAGATGCTGAAAAAGCATTCGACAAAATCCAGCACCCATTTCTGATAAAAACGCTCAGCAATTTGGGAGTAGAGGGATCATATCTTGATATAATAAAGGCCATATATGAAAGACCTACAGCCAACATCATACTCAATGGGCAAAAACTAAAAACATTTCCCTTAAGAACAGGAACAAGACAGGGATGCCCACTTTCGCCACTCTTATTTAACATAGTACTGGAAGTCTTAGCCACAGCAATCAGACGTGAAGAAAAAATAAAAGGAATCCAAATTGGAAAGGAAGAAGTGAAACTGTCATTATTCGCAGACGATATGATATTATATATAGAAAACCCTAAAGACTCCATTAAAAATCTACTAGACTTAATAAATGAATTTGGCAAAGTAGCAGGATACAAAATTAACGTCAAGAAATCAATGGCATTCTTATACACCAATGACGAACTTACGGAAAGAGAAACTAAAAAAACAATACCATTTACCATCGCAGCAAAAAAATTAAGATACCTAGGAATAAACTTAACCAAAGAAGTAAAGGACCTATTTGCAGAAAACTACAGGACATTGAAAAAAGAAATAGAGGAAGATATAAAAAAGTGGAAGCACATACCTTGTTCATGGATTGGAAGAATTAACATCATTAAAATGTCCATATTACCCAAAGCAATCTATAGATTCAATGCAATCCCCATCAAAATACCAGTGACATATTTCACAGAACTAGAACAAATATTTCAAAAATTCATATGGAACCAAAAAAGACCCCGAATAGCCACAGCAATCTTGAAAAAGAAGGACAAAGTAGGTGGGATCACAATACCGGATATCAGCTTATACTACAAAGCCACTGTAATCAAAACAGCCTGGTACTGGCACAAGAACAGGCATATAGACCAGTGGAACAGAACAGAGAATCCGGAAATTGACCCAAGACATTATGCTCAATTAATATTTGACAAAGGTGGCAAGAGCATACAATGGAGTAAAGATAGCCTCTTTAATAAATGGTGTTGGGAAAATTGGACAGCTACATGCAAAAAAATGAAACTAGACCATCAACTTACACCACACACAAGAATAAACTCAAAATGGATAAAAGACTTAAATGTGACTCGTGAATCCATAAAAATCCTAGAAGAAAATGTAGGCAACAAAATTTCGGACATCATACGCAGTAGAATCTTCACTGATACATCACCTAAGGCAACAGAAACAAAGGGAAAAATGAACACATGGGACTACATCAAACTCAAAAGCTTCTGCACAGCAAAAGAAACAACCATCAAAACAGATAGGGATCCCACTCTATGGGAGAGCATAATTGCCAATGACACATCAGATAAGGGGTTAATTTCCAAAATATACAGAGTGCTCATACAACTCAACAAAAGGAAGACAAAGAACCCAATTAAAAAATGGGCAGAGGAACTAAATAGACACCTCTCCAAAAAGGACATACAAATGGCTAAGAGACATATGAAGAAATGCTCAACATCATTAATCATCAGAGAGATGCAAATTAAAACAACAATGAGGTATCACCTCACACCTGTCAGAATGGCCGCCATCAACAAATCATCAAACAACAAGTGTTGGCGAGGGTGTGGAGAAAAGGGGACTCTAGTACACTGCTGGTGGGAATGCAGACTGGTGCAGCCACTGTGGAAAACACTATGGTGTTACCTCAAAAAATTAAAAATTGAATTGCCATTTGACCCAGTGATCCCACTTCTAGGAATATACCCTAAGAAGCCTGAAACACCAATCAGAAAGAATACATGTACCCCCATGTTCACAGCAGCACTATTTACAATAGCTAAGATCTGGAAACAGCCCAAGTGTCCATCAGTGGATGAAAGGATAAAAAAGCTGTGGTACATATACACAATGGAGTACTATCTCTTATCCTTTGAGATGATGTGGAGGGACCTCGAGAGTATTATCCTAAGCGAAACAAGCCAAGCAGAGAAAGACAAATATCACATGATCTCACTTATTTGTGGAACATAATGAACATAATAGTCTGAGGAACAGGGTAGACCCAGAGACGTGGAAGTAGGGTATAAACTGACACCCCTCAGGAGGGGGGGTGGGGGGGGAGGGAAGAGATAAACCACAGAACTTATGCACATGTATGCATAAGTGATAGACATGGACAACAAAGCTGGGGACAGGGTGGGGGGATGGGGAGGAGGGTGTCAATGGGGAAAAAAGGAGAAACATCTGTAACAAAAATAAATTAATAAAAAACAAACAAACAAACAAACAAACAAAAACAAACAAATGAATCAAGAGAACCATTAACTCACATTAGAAACCTTTAACAAAATGAACAAAAGCTATTTCCAAAAGAACTGCCTAGAAAAAAAAATGTTTTATTTTGGTAAAATATAGATAAAATTAATCATTTAAAAAAAAAAAAAAGACAAAAGACAACAGATGTTGACAAGGATATGGAGAAAAGGGAACCCTTCTTTTCATAATGTGATAAAAATGTATATTGGTACATCCATTATGGAAAACAGTATAGAGATTTCTCAAAAAATTAAAAATAGGACTACCTTCTGTTCCAGTGATTCCACTTCTGGGTATGTATCCAAAGGACATGAAATCAACATCTCAAAGAGATATCTGCACTACCATGTTCACTTGAGCAGTATTCACACTAGCCAAGATATGGAAACAACCCTCGTGTCCACCAAAAGATAAATGGATAAAGAAAATGGGGTGTCTATATATATAATGGAATATTTCTTAGTCTTAGAAAAGAAGGAAACCTGCCAGATGGGACAACATGGATGTACCAAGAAGACATGATAAGTGAAATAAACCAGACACAGAAAGACAAATACTGCATGATCTCCTTATACATAAAAAGTAAAATAGTCAAACTCATAGAAGCAGAGAGTACCATGTTGGTTGTCAGAGACTAGGGGGAAGAGAAAATGGGGAAATATTGGTCAAGGGGTACAATGTTTCAGTTTTCAAGATGAGTAAGCTCTGAAGATCTAATATACAGTAATGTGAATATAGTTAACAATGCTTTTTGTGTATTTGAAAATTTCTAATAGGGTGGATAATGTGTTTTCATCACACAAAGAAAATAAAAGAAGAAAAAAAGAAAAATGGTAACTATGTAAGGTGATCAGCTTGATTGAGGTGATTATTTCACTATGTGTGTATATCAAAACAGCAAGTCATCAACACATCAACACAACTTTTATTTGTCAGTTATACCTCTATAAAGATGGAAAGACAAACAGATTAAAACAAAAATATAGTAAGTTTTACTTATTAACTAACACATTAAAAATGTTATGATACCTAGAGAAAAGTGTATAGGAAAACTAAAACTTTCATATTCTATGAATAGAAGAATAAATTGCTATATAACCATCTTGGAGGCATTATGGAAATATTTTTCAAAAGTTTAAATATGGATACCCTTTGACCAGCATTCTATTCTAAAAATAAATAATCTTAATATATGCACAAACATGAAAAGCTATCTATATTCAAGGATGTTCATAAGAGGAAAAAAATAATCTTAAACTTCTCCCACATTCCATACCTTGGAAACAAGTCACTAATGCCAACTCATATTCAAAGTGTGGGGAATGAGATTCCACCTTTTGATCTGAGTAATGTCCTGGAATTTTGTGGATATGCTTAAAATTACCACAAAATGCAATGTGATGCAACCATTGTATAAAGAAAAGCAATGCAGCAGATCTCAGAATAACAGTAAGGAATGATGTCCAAGTTTAAAAGTTTGAGTATTATTATAATAGAATTCATTTAAAAATATATATGTGTGTGTGTGTGCATATATGTATACACATCTATATTTATTCATATATATTTGTATATGCATATAAAATCGGAAAGGTAAACTTAACTGCAGGAGGGACTTATATTTTTACTTTATATTCTTTTAATGATATAAAATATTTACAATAAAAATTACAATATAATAATTTTATACTTAAAATTTACTTTTTAAATTGAAAATAAATACTTTGTTTTATGCTTAATAGAGTTCCTATCTTTGAACTAGTAAATGAGTGTGGGAAAAAAAGGAGGAGGTGGTTACATTTCAGCTACATTGTCAGCTCTAGGCTTGAAAGTACAAAATGTTCTAGATGGGCCTGGCCAGTGTGACTCAGTTGGTTTGGTTGAGTGTCATCCCATGCACCAGGAGATCACTGGTTCAATTCCCAGTCAGGGCTCATGTTCGGTTTCAGGCTCAATCCCCAGTAGGGGACATGCAGGAGGCAGCCAATCAATGTTTCTCTCTGTCTCTCCCTCTTTCTTGTTCTCTTTGAAATCAATAAAAACAGATTCTACATGGTTTATATTTAGCAAATCACTTTTCTTCAATTCATTCTCTTTATTGGTAATATATGGGGGACTTGACTAGAGGGTAACTAAGATCCCTATAACAGGGTGACTGAGGTCCTTTACAAAGCATGAGCCATAGCAACTAGAAAAATCAAAATGCATGGCAAAGAATAAGGAAGCTCTGTTGGTGATATATATTTAATATGTCAGCATGATGTGTTTATCAGTGAAATGTCAGCTCATGGAGTTTGTAAGCTTGTAGTTAGGCCCTAGATATTGGTAGCAATAATATGAAAACCAGACTTCTTGAGACAGCTGCCCTCGATTCCACTTAATAGTATATATATATATATATATATATATATATATATATATATATATATATATATATATATTTGCTTCAATGCAAGATGTACAGAACTTCAATCTAAAAAGTTTTTAAGTTCTTGAAAAAATGGTGGCAAAGTAAATGAAAGCTACACAGACCATCTCCCAGGATGAAACTGTAATTACAACTAAAATAAAGACAAATCACTGGGGAAAAAAAACAGCAGAAAAGCAGCTGGACAGAACCCATGTGTATAACCAGGGAAGGAAAGAGGAAACCAAATCGAGCTGGGTAGGAACTGTGGAGGTGTGAGAGGGCAGGCTGGGAGCCCATGGATAGCAGCTGTTTTAGCTGTGAGCAGTTCCCTCAGGGTTAAAATCCCAAGCCAGCTCCACAGCGCAGAGTGCCAGGAAAGAGCACTAAGTTACCTACAGCCACTCACCTTGGGCTCTCGACTGGAACTGTGTGGAGAGACTTGGGAGTTTGGAGAGCTGAAAGGGCACTAGGAGTTTTGGGCTGAATCACTCCCTCATGAGACAGAAGCTATCTTACTCGAAGAGCCCCTTCCCAGAGCCCCAGAGAGAAGCAACAGCCCCTCCCTCAGGAATTTAACACCACCCAGCTATGCCAGAGAAACACAAATTGAGGCTGATTGACAGCTAGAGAAGGCCAACAAGCATCTGCCCCACCAGCTAGAAATCATCTTACCCTGAACACCTGAGGGATTTTTTCATTCAGCTGAGGGGACAACCCAAGGCTCATCAAGTAACTGAGGAAAATAGCCAGCAGGCAAAAGCTAGAGGAAAACTGAACCTTTGATTGGCCTGCAAATCTACCCAGAAAAGTAAGAATTGACAGTGATATTTAACATGGGTCCTCCCACACTCATCCAAACCCAGTAGAAGGAACCACAATCAGTGGAAAACCAACACCCACAGGGAAAATTTGGCAAGCTCCAAAACCCACTGAGACAGCCAAATGGTGAAAGAACAAAACAAATCCCAAGTGAAATAACAAGAGAATTTTACAGAAGACAAGATAAATGAAATGCATTTAAGCAAGTTATCAGAGGTAGGGTTCAGAGTAGTGATAATGAGGAAGCTCAACAACATGAGTAAAGAGCTCAACAGCATGAGTAAAGACATAGAAACACTGAAAATCAACCAACTGGAAATGAAAAACCACCAAGCAGAAATGAAGAATGATATAGCAGAAATAAAGAACACATTAGAAGGAATAACCAGTAGAGTAGAGGAAGTTGAGGATTGGATCAGTGAATTAGAAGACAGAGTAGAAAAAAATCACACACTCAGAGTTTCAAAAAGAAAAAACAAGAAGACAGCTTAAGAGAACTGTAGGACAATGTGAAACATAACAACATCCGCATCATAGCATTTCTAGAAGAAGAAGAAAATGAGCAAGGGTTAGAGAATATATTTGAAGAAATAGTGACAGAAAACTTCCCTAACTAGGTGAAAGAAAAAGGCATACAAGTTCAAGAAGCACAGAAAGCCCCAAGTAAGAACCCAAAAAGGCCCATATCAAGACACATAATAATTAAAATGTCAAAAATTACAAAGAGAGAATCCTAAAGGCAGCAAGAGATAAGCAACAGGTTACCTACAAAGGAACCCCCATAAGGCTATCAGCTGACTTCTCAACAGAAACACTACAGACTAGAAGGGAATGACATAAACTAATCAAGGTAATGAAAAACAAGGATCTGAATCCAAGTCTACTCTATCCAGCAAGGCTATCATTCAAAATAGAAAGAGAAATAAAGAGCTTCTCAGATGGAAAAAAAAAAAAAAAAAAAAAAAGACTAAAGGACTATATTAGCACCAAACCAGCACTGTAAGAAATGTTTAAAGGACTACTGAAATTAGCAGAAGAAATAGGAAGTAAAACATAACCACAATGATCAAAAATGGCAATAAATAAGTACATATCAATAATAAATGTAAATGGATTAAATGCTCTGACCAAAAGACACAGAGTAGCTGATTGGATAAGAAAGCATGACTCATATATATGTTGTTTACAAGAGACCCACCTCACAACAAAAGACTCACATAAGTTGAAAGTGAAGGGATGGAAAAAAATCTTCCAAGCAAACAAAAAGGAAAAAAAAGCTGGGGTAGCAATACTCAAATACAATAAAATAGACTACAAAATGAAGGCCATAACTAGAGAAAAAGAAGGCCACTAGATAATATTGAAAGGATCTATCCAACAGGAATATATAACCTTGGCAAACATACATGAACCCAATATAGGAGCACCAAAATATATTTAAAAACTTCTGGAAGACTTCAAAGGAGAAACGGACAGCAATACAATCATAGCAGGGGATTTCAACACCCCACTGACATCACTGGACAGATACTCTAGACCAGTGGTTCTCAACCTTCCTAATGCTGCGACCCTTTAATACAGTTCTTCATATTGTGGTGACCCCCAACCATAAAATTATTTTCGTTGCTACTTCATAACTTTAATTTTGCTACTGTTATGTCTTAGGCGACCCCTGTGAAAGGGTCATTCAACCTCCAAAGGGGTCGCGACCCACAGGTTGAGAACTGCTGCTCTAGACAAAAAAAGAGCAATGAAACAAAGATTCTAAATGATACACTACATCAAATGGATTTAATAGGTATCTACAGAGAATTACACCCCAAAACTGTAGAATTCATTCTTCTCAAGTGCACATGGGACATTCTCAAAGTTAGACCACATGTTAGGACACAAAATAAGTCTCTACAAGTTCAAGAAGATTGAAATCATATTAAGCATCTTCTCAGAGTACAGTGGCATGAAACTAGAAATCAATTATAATAAAAACACTCAAAAACATTCAAAGACATTCAGACCAAATAGCATGTCATTAAACAACAAATGGGTTACAAAGGAGATCAAGAAAGAAATTAAAAACTTTCTGGAAACCAATGAAAATGAACAGACAACAACACAAAATCTATGGGATGCAGCAAAAGCAGTCCTGAGAGGGAAGTTCATAGCACTACAGGCCTACCTCAAGAAACAAGAAAAATTTCCAATTGATTATTTAACCTCACGACTTAAAGAACTAGAAAGTAAACAAAAAGAAAAACCCAGAGCAAGTAGAAGGAAAGAAATATTAAAGTCAGATCAGGAATAAATGAAATAGAGACAAAAAAAAATGATTCAAAAGGTCAATGAAACGAAGAGCTGGTTCTTTAAAAAGATAAACAAGATTGATAGACCCTTACCCAGACTCACCAAGAAACAAAGAGAGAGGACCCAAATAAAGAAAATCAGGGGAAAAAAAAGAAGAAAAAATAACACACACCACAGAAATACAAAGGATCGTTAACAAATACTATGAACATTTATATGGCAACAAATTCAACAATCTAAGTGAAATGGACAAATTTCTAGAAACACATAGTCTCCCAAAACTGGACCGAGAAGAGATAGAAAACCTGAACAGACCAATAACAACTAAGGAAATTGAGGATGTAATCAAGACTCTCCCAGCAAACAAAAGCCTGGGCCCAGAAAGTCTCACAGGGGAGTTTTGCCAAACATTCAAAGAACTAACACCCATTCTCAAACTATTCCAAAATATTCAAGAAGAAGGAAGACTTCCAAATTCGTTTTATGAGGCCAGCATCATTCTAATTCCAAAACCAGACAAAGACACTACAAAGAAACAAAACTACAAGCCAATATCTGGTGAACATAGATGTCAAAATCCTGAACAAAATATTAGCAAATCAGATCTAGCAAATACATCAAAAAAATGATTCATCATGACCAAGTGGGATTCAACCCAGGCATGCAAAGATGGCACAATATTTGCAAATCAATAAATGTGATACACCACATAAACAAAATGAAAGATAAAAACCATATGATCATATCAATAGATGTTGAAAAAGCTTTTGACAAAATCCAGCACCCTTTTCTGATAAAAATGCTCAGCAACGTGGGACTAGAGGGATCGTATCTTGACACAAAAAAAGGCAATATATGGAAAACCTACAGCCAACACCATACTCAATGGGCAAAAACTAAAAGCATTCCCCTTAAGAACAGGAACAACACAGGGATGCCCACTTTCTCCACTCTTATTTAACATAGTACTGGAAGTCTTAGCCACAGCAATTAGACATGAAGAAAAAATAAAAGGGATCCAAATTGGAAAGGAGGAAGTGAAACTGTCCTTATTTGCAGATGACATGATATTGTACATAGAAAACCCTAAAGACTCCATCAAAAATCTACTAGAGCCAATAAATGATTTTGGCAAAGTAGAAGGATACAAAATTAAAATCAAGAAATTGATGGCATTCATATACACCAATAATGAACTCACAGAAAGAGAAACTAAAAAAACAATCCCATTTACCACTGTAGCAAAAAATTAAGATACCTAGGAATAAACTTAACCAAAGAAGTAAAGGAACTATTTGCAGAAAACTACAGGACATTGAAAAAAGGAATAGAGGAAGATATTAAAAAGTGGAAGCATATACCTTGTTCATGGATTGGAAGAATTAGCATCACTAAAATGTCCATACTACCCAATGCAATTTATACATTCAATGCAATCCCCATTAAAATACCAAAGACATATTTCATGGAAGTAGAACAAATACTCCAAAAGTTTATATGGAACCAAAAAAGACCCCGAATAGTCACAGCAATCTTGAAAAAGAGGAACAAAGTAGGAGGGATCATAATACCAGATATCAGGTTATACTACAAAGCCATTTAATCAAAACAGCCTAGTACTGGCACAAGAACAAGCACACAGATCAATGTAACAGAACAGAGAACCCAGACATTGATCAAAGACATTATACTCAATTAATATTTGACAAAGGTGGCAAGTGTATACAATAGAGTACAGACAGCCTCTTTAATAAATGGTGCTTGGAAAATTGGTCAGCTACATGCAAAAAAAAAAAAAAAATGAAACTAGACCACCAACTTACACGATACACAAGAATAAACTCAAAATGGATAAAAGACTTAAATGTGACTCATGAATCCATAAAAATCCTAGAAGAAAATGTAGGCAACAATATTTCAGACATCACACACAGCAATTTTCACTGATACAATGCCTACGTCAAGAGAAACAAAGGAAAAAATTAATACATAACACTACATCAAACTAAAAAGCTTCTGCACAGCAAAAGAAACAACCATCAAAGTGAAAAGGGAACTCACTATATGGGAGAGCATGATTGCCAATGATACATCAGATAAGGGATTAATTTCCAAAATATATAGACCGTTCATACAACTCAACAGAAGGAAGACAAAGAACTCAATTAAAAAATGGGCAGAGGAGCTAAATAGACACCTCTCCAAACAGGACATACAAATGGCCAAGAGACATATGAAAAAATGCTCAACATCACTAATCATCAGACAGATGCAAATTAAAAAGACTATGAGATCATCGCACACCAGCCAGAATGGCTGCCATCAACAAATCATCAAAAAATAAGTGCTGTCAAGGGTGTGGAGAAAAGGGGACTCTAGTATACTGCTGGTAGAATGCAAGACTGGTGCAGCCACTGTGGAAAACAATATGGTGTTTCCTCAAAAAATTAAACATTGAGCTGCCATTTGACCCAGTGATCCCACTTCTTGGAATATATCCTAAGAAGCCTGAAACACCAATCAGAAAGAATATACGTACCCCTGTGTTCATAGCAGCACTATTTACAATTGCTAAGAATTGGAAACAGCCCAAGTGTCCATCAACAGATGAGTGGATTAAAAAGGTGTGGTACATATACACAATGGAATACTTGCAGCTGTATAAAAAGAAAGATCTCTTATCCTTTGAGACAACATGGAGGGACCTGGTGAGTATTATGCTAAGCAAAATAAGCCAATCAGAGAAAGACAAGTATCACATGATCTCACTTATTTGTGGAATATAATGAACAAAATAAGCTGATGAACAAAATAGATGCAGAAACATAGAAAGGAGTATGGTTCAGACTGACAAACCTGAGAGGAAGGGGGTGGTGGTATGGATGAGATAAACCAAAGAACTTATATGCATGTATGCATAACCAATGCACATAGACAATAATGCTATGGGGGGCGGGGAG
The DNA here is from genome assembly GCA_030848825.1 of Tadarida brasiliensis. Classification (NCBI taxonomy): domain Eukaryota; kingdom Metazoa; phylum Chordata; class Mammalia; order Chiroptera; family Molossidae; genus Tadarida; species Tadarida brasiliensis. The sequence goes on from CM061260.1 coordinate 72,678,588, forward strand.
ATCAGGAGGATGGTGTCTAGTGGGGGAATAGGGGAAACATCTGTAACAAAAATAAATTAATTAATTTTTATTTTATTTTTTTTCTTTATTGATTTTAGAGAAAGAGGGAGAGAGAGATAGACATCAATGAGAGAGAACATTGGCCGCCTCCTACATGCCCCCCACTGTGGATCAGGCCCACAACCTGGGCATATGCCCTGACCAGGAATCAAACCAGCAACCTCCTGGTGCATGGGTCAATGCTCAACCACTGAGCCACACCGGCTGGGCAAATTAATTAATTTTTTTTAAAGTTTTTAAGTTCTCTAAATAAATTTCCTTACTATTTTCCCCATTTTATATATCTTTTCTCATTTTCACTCTTTGAAACACAACCCATGTTTTTAGAAAATGAATTCATCAGCATAAAATAGTCCAGAAAACAAATCATAAGAATGCATATTCACCTCACACTTTAGCTTTCCCCTAACCTACTGATCCTGGTGATATTGTTGACTCAATGATAAACATTTTGCATGTGGTGTAGAATATATTCATAACCTTAAATATCTGGAAATAAAATGATATCACAATTTGTTCGGCTGGTGTGGCTCAGTGGTTCAGCATCGACCCATGCACCAAGAGGTCACCGGTTTGATTCTTGGTCAGGAAACATGCCCAGGTTGTGGACCTGATCCCCAGTCAGGGGCATGCAGGAGGCGGCCAGTCGATGTTCTCTCTCATCGATGTTTCTATCTCTCTCTCCCTGTCACTTCCTCTCTCTAAAATCAATAAAGGGAAAAAAAATGTTATTACGATTCAAGCTTTTTTTCCCCCTTTACTGTCAAAGTAGGCAGTTCTCAATTTTCAAATGGGCTATGTCCCAGAATTTAGTTTTTATTTTAAAAAAAATATATTTAATCCTCACCTGAGGATATATTTTATTGGTTTTTTATTTTACAGAGAGAGGAAAAGAGAGAAAGAGAAAAAACATTGATGTGAAAAAGAAACGAGAGAAACACCAGTGGGTTGCATCTCCACACGTTCGCCGACTAAGGATCGAACCCACAACCCAGGCACATGCCCTGACCAGGAATGGAAGCCAAAATCTTCTGGTGTATGGGAAGATGCTCCAATCAATTGAGCCACCCAGCCAGAGCCAGAATTTAGTTTTTAAATCAGCTGCATAGAAGTAGGGATATACTTCTCTCTCCCACAGAAACACTATTTTAATTGCTTCAGGTATTTGCAATCTAAACCACAATGACCTACTTAATCCATAATATCCCCAAATTGGGGTACTTTTGAGGGATAGAGGAACCTAACAAAGAAAGCAAACCCAGACTGGGATCCTGGCTCTTCCCAACTGAGCAAGTTCTGAATGAGCTTCAGTGTCCTCCGTAAAATAGTGGTCATGATATTTATTTCTCAGAGTTCCCTGAGGATTATCTGAGACTATATAAGTGTTCATTTGAAACGAGAGGAGGTTTGTTTGCTCTATACCGCAATTATGGTATGAACTAAGCCATGAAAAGGGGCTTGCCTAATTTTAATCACAGGCCCAAGTAGCATCTGAAGGATAAGTCTGCTTCAACTCTGGAGGAGCAGAACAGGGCCTCATAGTACAGTGGCATCCACACTCATTGATGACCAAGACCACATGCTCTGGAGACAGAGGGATCAAGTTCAAAATCCTAGACTTGAGGTTGGTGGTATAGTAGTGAGCATTACAAAATCCTGAATCTACCACATACCTGATGCACAAACGGAAAGAATGTATTTAAACCCTCTGTGCCTTAGTTTCCTCATCTGAGGGGTGAGCATAATAATAGTACCTCCCACCTGAGGCTTGTTTGAAGATTAATTGAAGCAATGTGTGAAATACTTAAAAGAATTCCTTCTTAATATTATTTTTCTAGAGTTAAGCTTACTAATGATTGTTTTAATGCTTTCTAGCTTAAAACCAAAAGACATTTAAACAGAAAAGAAATCATGTAATACTGCTAATTCCGTTGGGGAAAATATTGCGAGTCAACTTCATAAAATATTCTTTTTGTTTGTTTAAAAGACACTTCTTGTTTATGGATTCAGGATTCAAAGTTTTACGTGTTCTTAGTCCGCCTTGATAAGTCCTTGTAAAAGAATAAATCTTAGTTCAAAAGTCAGGTGTCAAAATTATCATTTTGTTGCATTTTTTATAACAATTTAATATGTTGTATAATCCTCCTTCAGCCAGGGTGACAGCAACTCGGTCTCTGTATTTTGAGTTTCCTAGGAATAGCATCCAATTTATAGAGATTTCACACAGTCCCAGGACATCAGGCTGAGACACCTACTGCGTGATGCCAGCCATCCACACAGAAACATCTTTTTGGGTTCTCAGTCATCACAGGGGTTGCTCACGAAACATTCCTTATTCCCTTGTCCAGCCTCTTCAAAGCGGGAGGCTCTGCTACTTCTGTGACTCACTTGACTCTCCCTGCTCCTTCCAGGCCATGCTGGGGCTCGGGAACTGAGGCATGGCTGTCTCCAACCTTAGACAACACCAGAAGCTTCTTTCAAGTTCCTGAGAGTGTGACCAATAAGCAAAGAGCAGGGCCTTCCTCTCAGGGACCTATTATCATCTATACAGGGGTGGGCAAAGCAGGCTTACAATTGTGAGGATGTGAAACACAGTTTAATTATTTATTTAAATATGTTTTTGTTGATTTTTTAGAGAGAGAGGAAGGAAAAGAGAATAGAAACATTGATGTGAGAGAGAAACATGGATCGGCTGCCTCCTGCACGCCCCCTACTGGGGATCGAGCACACAATCCGGGCATGTGCCCTGACTGGGAATTGAACTGGGACCTCTCAGTCCGTGGGACAATGCTCAATCCACCGAGCCACACCGGCCAGGCACATTATTATTTATTAATTACTGTATTATGCATTTGTGTAACAACTGCAAACCTACTTTTGCCCACCTCGTATTTATTTCACGTCTCTTCCATCTCTACCCTCCTATGATGTTATCAAGGGTGCGTATGGATAGTCTCACAAACTGGGACAAGATGGGACATAAATAAACAAAATCTCAGCAAAGCAGGCTCGAAAAGGCCTCTCAAGGAGGCTAACCAAAGGTAGGAAGAAGTCTTGAGGGCTCTTGAGAGAGGGCCTTGGGTTTCTGCACGTGAAGTGAAGGGGGAGAAGCGTGTCCTTGTGTGGCGTGTGGTGAGGGAGAAGGAAGGGAGTCGTGAGAGGAAATGGCAACAAACTCGTGCAGGCTCGAGTCGTGTCTAAGCTGTGTCTGTAACGAGCTGTCGAGTTCCTAAAAATGATTTTCCTTCATTTTCCCGTGCCTAATTCTATCTTCCGTTTGTGTTACGCAAAACCATTTTTTGTTAGCATCATTCGGAGGCCTTTCTCAGCCTGCCTTGCTTAGATTTTATTTATTTATATCCCATCTTGTTCCAGAGCCTTCTTGGAGAGACAAGTCATACCGACTCCCTTTCTAACATCATCAGACTTTGCCTTTATCCTCTTAATCAACCTAGGTGCTTTTTCTCTGCACTCTCTCTGACCTTTCCTGATTGGGACAATCTCGAGTCCACTCATATTAAGCCTCTAGTCTTACTGGCCTTTCTTAAGCTAGGCTTTAGTTCATGCCACGCTATTATTTTCCAGGTCAATTGGGTTTACATTTTCAACATTGTGAGAATCCAGATCAAATACTTCCTCCCATTTTGTCATTCAACGGAATCTTACCACATTTCTCTGGAAAACCAAGGGCAATTTGAAGATAGTTATCAATTTTTGCATTCTTTTTCTGAAGCAGTGTTATACTGTGCATTACTGAATTTCAATGGGAATGGCTGGGAGCCTCATCTTTTGAAACTCTTTGGAAATATGAACATTTGGTTATCTTCTTCCTGGCCACAGGAGACATTTTAGGAAGTACAGCTCTAAATTCTAAGTAACAGAACTATTTCCATTTCTAATGAAATGGAAACATTTTTCTTAGGAAGTCTTATTTAAATAATGTGTCATCGTTTGTATATTTATTTAGCTGCGGAATGTAGCACTTGTATTTTGTTTTGTTTTTTATTTTAAATCAACTACACAAACTAGAATAGATTCCCAGGGACAGGACCTGAAAGAACTAAGCCCATATTTTTTAAAAGGCTCTGACCCAGATTATTTACAATAAAAGACAAAAATGCCGTATTTCCTCAAGCCTTCAAACCCAGCACCTTGAGACTGATGAGGGTCCTGCATTTAGATACTCTGTTTGGTTATGTATTCATTTAGATACTCTGTGTTTGGTTATGTATTCATTTAGGTACTCTCTAAGTGGTTATGTATTCTTTCCCTCAGAAACATTGAGTTGTTTTTCCTACAGACAGTGTCAAAGATAAACAAAGCTCCACTTTGGGTTTAGGTGTACAAAGGGTCAGAAACGTTTTTCAAGCCACTGCACAGGAGAGACAAAAAGAGCAAGTTCCTTTTTAAACATCAGAATTTACACTGACTTCTCAGAGTTCCACAGAAAGCACCCACCAGATAAAGTGGGAAAGGTGAAAAGGAAAGAACCCGCTGACTGTATTACATAGTGATTTACAACAAAATTGATTAACAACAGATAAAAATTATGCATTGATAGCCATCTCCTCAGTTTCTTCTTTTTTGCAACTTGGTGTAATATTCTAGAACCATTTCATGAACTGTAATGTCCATACAAACATAGTGGTTGAGATTTAGATTTTTATAAAAAGAACAAGACAGGCAGTGATTTTATTTGGGAAAGCTCTGTTTTCCTCACAGCGATGGTGAGAACAAGCAGTACAGCAGAGTGTGAAACTTCAGGACAAAGGCAGAGAAGAATAATCTGCATTTTGACCTAGGCCCATTACAGTTAACCCAATTATCCTGTTTCAACTGCAGTAACCATTCAGAGGCGATTCCGGGCACTGCCCTGGATAAGCAGTCAGTCCAATGTATTACTTCACAGTTTTCCCATAATTAATGCTAAATTTCGCCTTAAAGGTAAATTCAGAGGTGCGGTGTCATAGTCTACTCTCAAAGGGGGAGTGTTCGAATTGTTTCGTTGCCACACTGGCAACGCTCACCTACCCTCTCTGAATCAGTCCCTTGGGAACCACTGCACACCGATGCCTCTGCATGGCCAGAGAGGGAGGCGCCACGGAACTAGTGAGGCCCACAGGCCCTGACAGAGCTACAACTCCTCCAGTCAGCCTGCACCCAGGACCACGGTTCTGCACCCAATTAGCCTAAATGGCCACAGGCAACACATACCATTATGCTAGGACTGGTTAAACATAACTGAGACCTAGACATTTCTTTGTTTTTAATAACAGGAAGTCTGTGCTTTCCAGAGCCCTCCTTTTTTTTTTTTTTTTTAATGCAACAATAGAAAAATGTTCTTGATAAAATCTTGGTGTTTTTTTTTTTGTTTTTTTTTTTATCACATCTGTGCTATGATTGTGGATATATAAAGCTCACATATATAGATACGTGAACAGAAATGAAATGGAATATAGAAAAATATATTTTACTTTTTAAAAATTGCTAAATTCTAAGTAATTCCACTTTGTATACATTTTAAATCTCCAGTGCTGTTAAAATGTGTTTATGTAAAACATACACATACACAATACAAAAACATATCCTTAAGTTAGAAAAGAAATGTGACTTCACAGTTTTTCCCAGTTGTGAATCTTCATATTTTAACCAGCTTTTTTTAATATTTCTTAATTCTTTGCTCTATATGATCAAAATAAAAAGAGCCTTCAAGCTGGTAACCTGCCAATACCAAACTGAAGTTTCAGCTGATTTCTAAGAAACTTCAGAAAATGCAAGTAAAAGGAGTATGTTGAAAATACCTTCTTTTTCTTTTTTCTTTTTTTACTAATTTACTTTTGTTACAGATGTTTCTCCTTTTTCCCCCATTGACACCCTCCTCCCGCTCTTGTGCCCCCACCCCCGCCCCATCCCCAGCATTGTTGTCTATGTCCATGGTTACGCATACAGGCATACAAGTTCTGTAGTTTATCTCTTCCCTCCCCCCCACCCTCTCTTCTGATGTTTGTCAGTCTGTACCCTACTTCTATGTCTCTGGGTCTATTTTCTTCATTAGCTTGTTTTGTTCATTATATTCCACAAATAAGTGAGATCATGTGATATTTATCTTTCTCTGATTGGCTTGTTTCACTTAGGATAATACTCTCCAGGTCCCTCCATGTTGTCTCAAAGGATAAGAGACTTTCTTTCTTACAGCTGCATAGTACTCCATTGTGTATATGTACCACAGCTTTTTATCCACTCATCTATTGATGGACACTTGGGCTGTTTCCAGATCTTAGCTATTGTAAATAGTGCTGCTATGAACATGGGGGTACATATATTCTTTCTGATTGATGTTTCAGGCTTCTTAGGGTATATTCCTAGAAGTGGGATCACAGGGTCAAATGGCAATTCAATTTTTAATTTTTTGAGGTAACACCATAGTGTTTTCCATAGTGGCTGCACCAGTCTGCATTCCCACCAGCAGTGTGCTAGAGTCCCCTTCTCTCCACACCCTTGCCAGCACTTGTAATACCTTCTTGAGCTAATATTATGAAACAGGTTATTCTAAGAGAGGTCAAATACTTATTTCTACTATTTTATGTATTTAATAATTAACATATAAATTTTTATAAAGTTTTTCAGTGTCCATTGTGAGAGTAAAGAAATTAAGAGCAATATTATTTTATGCCAAATTTTGGGGCTACTGAGATAAATATAACACTTCCCGCTCTCAAATAAGAGATACATGTTGGTTTGTAAATAAATATGTTACAATCTAGGCTAAGAGCAACAAGAAAAAATATACAAGTTGCAGTGGTTCATACAATTTTTTGTGATGGCAGTGAAGTCGTGGGGAGTAAACTAGATTCTCAAAACAGGTTATAATTTATGCAGGTTTTATAAAATAAACTGAATTTCACTACATTGATGTTATGGGTTGAATCGTGTTCCACAAAAATAATGTGTTGGAACCCTAACTCTTAGTATCTCAGAATGTGACCTAATTTGGAAATGGAGTCTTAACAAAGGTAACCAAGTTAAAATGAGGTCATAGAATGGGCCCTCATCTGACATGACTGATATCCTTATGAAAAGGGGAAAATGTGGACATGAGAAAGACACACGGAGAGAGGAAATGATGAGAAGAGTTTCAGGGAGACAAAGGCCATTTACAAGTCAAAGTGAAAGGCCTGAAACATAGCCTTCCCTCAGAGCCCTCAAAAGGAACCAACTCTGTCAACATCTTGATTTCAGATTTCTAGGTTCCAGAACTGAGACAATAAATTTTGATGTTTCTAAGGTTTCTTTTAGTGTGATTGTATTATTTTTAAATGAGGTATAACTGACATAACATTATATGAGTTTCAGGAGTACAAAATAATTTGATATTTGTATATATTGTGAAATGATCACCACAAGAAGTCTAGTTAACATCCATCACCACACATATTTTGTCATGTGATGAAAACTTTTACAATAACTTTCAAATATAGAACATTATTATTAACTATAGTCATCATGCTATACATTACATCCCCATGACTTATTTTATAACTGGAAATTTGTATATTTGGACACCCCCCCCTGCCTTAGCCCATTTTGACCACCATCTACCATCACTACTTCTGGCAACCTCAAATCTATTCTCTGTATCTATGAGCACATTGTTTATTTGTTTTATTTTTTAAGATTTCACATATAGCCCAGCCAGTGTGACTCAGTGGACTGAGCGCCGTCCCACGCACCAAAAGTTTACCGGTTGGATTCCCAGTCAGGGTACATGCCCGGGTTGCGGGCTCGATCCCCAGTATGGGGCGTGTTTCTCTCTCCTTGGTGTTTCTGTCTCTTTCTCCCTCTCCCTTCCTATCTAAAAAATCAATAAAAAAATATTTTTAAAAAATGATTTCACATATAAGTGAGGTCATACGGCATTTGTCTTACTCTGACTTATTTCACTTAGCATAATGCCCTTAGGTTTCATCCATGTTGTTGCAAATGGCAGGATATCCTTTTTATGGTTGAATAATATTTCATTGTGTAAACATATATATGATATAGATAGTTATAAATATGTGCGGTCTTTTTTATTCATTCATCCATTGATGGATACTTAGGTTGACTCCATATTTTGACTATTGTAAATAACGCTGCAGTGAACATGGGAATGTATATATCTTTTTTTTTTTAAGATAAATATACAGAAGTGGAATTGCTGGGTTTTATGGTAGTTCCACTTTTAATTTTTTTAGAAACCTCCATACTGTTTTTCATAGTTGCTGCACCAATTTACATTCCCACCAACAGTGCATTAGGGTTTCCTTTTTCACATTCTCTCCAACACTTGTCATTTCTTGTCTTGTTTATAATAGCCATTCTAACATGTGTGAGGTGATGTCTCATTGTGGATTTTTACTTGTGCTTCTCTGATGATTGGTAATGTCAAGCATCCTTTTATGCACCTGTTAGCCATTATGTCGTCTCTGGAAAAAAAAAAAATGTCTATTCAGATCCTCTGTCCATCTTAAATGAATTGCTTAGGAAGAAGTAACTCTGTTAATATCTTGATTTCATCTGGACACCTCGAGGTTCCAGAACTGTGAGATAATACATTTCTGATGTGTAAATATGCAATTTGTGATACTTTGTCATGGCAATCTTAGCAAATGAATACAATAGACAAGATAGAAAATAGCATTCCAGGCAAAGGGAAGAGAATGTGCAAACCTTGGTGTGTTTAGGGAACATGGTTTCATATTACTGTTAACCAAGAAGAAAAATGGCAAGTCAGGAAGCTACACAGTTCATCAGCTATGACATCAAATGGCTTTAACTTGAAGATATAGTTGAGGGGAAATCATGGAGAGGTTCATGCAGTGAGAGACAATTCTCAAATATGTGGGCCAATTTCTTGATTTATAAATTTTAGACATTATGTCCTTTCAATTAAGATAGATAAGGATAAGCCTTTAGTTAGGGTGACTATGTGTTCCATTTTGCCTAGGATGATCTCATTTAACTCCAATCTGACATGATTGTTAATAGCATTCCCTTTCATTCTAAAGTGTCCCTGTTTGGAAGACAAACCACAGAACACACATTCACCTTTCCTTAAGCTAACTGACCCACCATCTTACTTCTCTCTCCCCATCGAACCAAAATAATTGCACCACTGCTGTCAGTTAAATATAATATTATAATAGGAAACATGTACTGAATGATTACTGTCAGGCATTTTTCTATGTATCTTATGTCTAATTCTTATATAGTTCTATGAGAAGTATTTTCTAATTGAATTTATTGGGGTAACATTGGTTAATAAAATTATATAGGTTTCAGGTATACAGTTCTATAATACATCATTTGTATATTGTATTATGTGTCCACCACACTTGTTAGAATGGCTGCCATCAGTAAATCAATAAACAACAAGTGTTGGGGAGGATGTGGAGGAAAGGGAACCCTCCTGCACTGTTGGTGGGAATGCAGATTGGTGCAGACACTGTGGAAAGCAGCATGGAGTTATCTCAAAAAATTTAATAGCTAAGATCTGGAACAGCCCAAGTGTCCATCAGTAGACGAATGCATAAAAAAGCTGTGGTACATATACACAATGGAGTACTATGCAGCTGTAAGAAAGAAAGATCTCTTATCCTTTGCGACGACATGGGAGGACCTGGAAACTATTATCCTAAGTGAAACCAGCCAAGCAGAGAAAGACAAATATCATATGATCTCACTTATTTCTGGAATATAATAAACATAACAGTCTGAGGAACAGGGTAGTCCCAGAGATGTGGAAGTAGGGTACAGACTGACAATTGCCAGAAGAGGAGGTGGGGGAGGGAAGCGATGAACCACAGAACTTGTACGCATGTACTCATAACCAATGGACATGGACAACAAAACTGGGGACAGGGCAGGGAGGGAGGGGGAGGAGGGTGACATTGGGGGGAAAAGGAGAAACATCTGTAACAAAAGTAAATTAATAAAAAATTAAAAAAAAAATTTTAAATGGAACTGCCTTATGACCCAGCAATTCCACTTCTGGAAATATATCCAAAGAAACCCAAAACACTGACTTGAAACAACATACGCACCCCTATGTTCATTGCATGGTTATTTACAATAATAGCCAAGATTTGGAAGAAGCCCAAGTGCCCATTAGTAAATGAGTGGATGAAACAGATGTGGTACATTTACACAATGGAATACTACTTGGCTGGGAAGTATTCTTTCACAGACTTTTTTGTTGTTTTTTATTTGTTTGTTTGTTTTTTAATTCAAATACAACTGACTACCATATGTGTTCTACTGAATGACAGAAATTAAAGATAAATATATATACATGTCAGAGACTTGGCTTGAAGAACCAAAGATGACTCTAAGTGCATTTGTGAGGATAGCAATGGGCAACAGTGAGGAGGAGAAAAACAGGAAAGAAAGAACGAAGATCTTCCAAGACAGTCTTCAAAGACAACCAAGGACTTTCTGAAACTGTTTTCTGAAGTTTTATTTCCAAGTCCATTTCAAATGACTGATGTTTTGTATGCCTAGGAGACTGGAGAGGGAGGTGGGGCTGAGAGGACTGGGGGGGAGAGGGGTCAGCCATGCCAGGGGAAGAGACTTGATCCAAATCCACATAAGGAAAAAATTGAGGCACAGAGAAATTAAGTAGGTTAAACAGCTAGTAAAAGTCGTAGATGAGAGTCAATTCAAGTTAGCTAGCTACAGAGTCCATGCTCATTACCACAGTCATCATTATGATCACACCATTGTTGTCCAATGCAGAATTAGTAGTGCATATATTTGTTTGTATTCTTTCTTGTATAAGTGTTGCTTATTTTTCTTGGAAGTAATAACTGTGCCTCTTTTTAATGTGCTTAATTCATCCAATATCTTTAATTCTTTTTAGATGCTCAATCATCATATCTACTTTATCAAGTCTACTTTTCTTAGAGACGTCACACTTACCCTCTCACTTTATCTGGAGTCATTGTTCTCTGGTCTTGCTGTTTGTATTGATCTGCTCTTCCACAATCCCAGTTCTTTCTCTTTCTTAGTGTCTTGCCTTGTTTTCTCTGAGCATAGCCTTCATATTCCCTTAGAAAAGGGTACCATAAAAGGTAAATTTCTGAGTCCTCACAATTCTGATGTTTTAATTCTTCCCTGAGGTTTCATTGATATTTTAGAATATTACAATGTGATAGAAGAATATACCTTGAAAACCATTTTCCATTAGGGTTTTCAAAACAACGCCCACTGCTTTCTAGAAGTAAAAAATATTTTTAATTACTCAATGTCATTTAATTTCCATTCGTGTAGATGCAAGCTTACTTACATTTGTTCTGAAATAAGACCTGTGCCTTGGTATGGGTCTTTTCTTATTTATTATGGTTACACTTGATACATACACCTTTTCAATATGAAGACTGGTGTTCATGTTTCCAGAATGTTCCTACGCTACTGCTTTCATAATTCCCTCTCAATTCTCTCTGTTTTTACCTATTAGTTGGATGATGGGACACCCATGTTCATCTTCTTAGTCTTTTATTATTTTTCTTTTGAATATTTTTCTTTACTTTGGTTATATTTTCTGAGAGATTTCTTTGATTTTATCTTACAACCCTTTCCTTGATTGTTAAATAAACTTTACTTTCTTGCTTATTCTGCTTTTTCCTTTTTTGATAGAATCTTATTCTTGCTTTCTGTGTTATATGTTTTTATAGTTCTCTTAGGATATTAATTGATTTTTAAATGTTTTATTTGTTCCCAGCATTACCTATGTCTCTTTGATTTGTTTTTTGTTTTTGTTTTCTCTCTTCAGTCTCTGCCTTAAAGGTGATTCATTTACACACATGTTCAGCAATTGTGCTTGCCTATTAATCAATGACTGAAAAAGCAGTGTTTTTTAGTTCTGACTGAACAATAGGACTTTTCACTGGAGGGCATCATTTCTGAGTGATTAGTCATGGAGTTAACCTCTTTCTTGAGTTCTCCAGATTTTGGAAGCCTTTTCTCAGGGGTTTTTCAGGATGTCCTGAGAATTCTCTGGGCTTCTATTTATGGTCTAGATGCCAAGCTGTTGCTATTCTGTGGTTGTGATAAGAGGAGAAGATGTGGTTGACAAGCTACACACAATTCGATGTACAGAAGATGTATCACAGACTTGTACACCTGAAACCTGTATGATCTTATTAACCAATGTCATCTCAATGAATTTGATTTTTTTTTTTAAGAGGAGAGGGAGCTTATTTAGAGTAAAGTTTGCGCCCCACAGCCCTAAAAATTTATATGCTGAAGTCCTAGCCCCCAGTGTAATGGTATTTGGAAGGAGGCCCTTTGGAAGGTAATTAAATTTAGATGAAGTTATGAGGGTGGACTCACATCATGGAATTAGTGTTCTTATAAGAAGAGGAAGAAAGACAAGATCTCTCTCTCTCTCTCTCTCTCTCTCTCTCTCTCTCTCTCTCTCTCTCTCTCTCTCTTTCTCTTTCTCTCCACCATGTGAGGACACAGGGAGAATGCAGCCACCTACAAGCCAGGAAGTAGGCTCTCACCAGGAACCCAATCCGCCAGCACCTTAATATTTGACTTTGCAACCTCCAGAATTGTAAGAAGAAAGCGTCTATTGTTTAAGCCACCCAGTCTACAGAATTGTGTTATAAGAGCCTAAGCTGACTAAGATAGAGCTTATGATCCAATCATTGTGGTTACGGACTCTAAATTAGTTCTGTTATGACCCGAAGTCCCATGCCACTCCCATGACTTTCCAAGATAGGAGAAATCATCTAAGTGTCAGTGTTTTATGCATTCCCTACATGGCATTTAAACCTACTTCCCTGATTTCTAGATCCACTACTCTTCCTCAGCATCCAATATAACCTGTGTTTTTAAATCTGGGATTTTGAAGGGTGCACACACTTTAAATTATGGCCCCTTGCATCCTATTAAATCATTTCATCAATAATTCATCTGTTTTCCCCCTTAGAATATTAAAATCTTTATTAGTTAGTATCTTCATTACCACTAAATGGGGTCTTGATAAAGAGAAGAGATAAATATATGGGTCATTGTGATTTTTTACTATTATATGGAAGGTGGATTTGAGGGAAATAAGACTAACAGAAAGCATATAAATTAAGTTGTTGCACTTACCTGAAGGTAAGGTTTGGAGATATGATATATGCCTATAATGTGTGATTGTAAATTGAAAGTATAATTTAGAAGAGATTTAGCATTGGGGCTCCAGCACAATGGCTCAGTTGGTTAGAACATCATTCCAACATGCCAAGGTTGTGGGTTTGATCTCCAGTCAAGGAACATGAAGAAGCAACCAAAGAATGCATAAATGGGTGGAACAACAAGTTGATATTTCTCTCTCTCTCCCTCCCTCCCTCCTTCCCTCTCTCTTCCTCTCTCTTTCCCTTCCTCTCTCTCTTTCTAAAAATCAATCAAACAAATTTTAAAAAGAGATTTAGGGTTGGAATACACAGACATTTGTGACTGACTAGATATGATATATAAAGCAAAAGCAAAACTATTATGGTGATGCTAACCAAAAAATTAACAAAACAATGCCACCTTTAAAACAGAAAATATGGAAGGCTAATTTAAAATGCTAATAAATGTTCAAAGTTGCAAAGACATTAGTGTTCATATTTTTATTATTCTACAAACATGTTTTTAAATTAATTCAGAGCCAGACAACTAGGCAGTGAACATAAAAAAGATGAATAACTGTTGCTCTGGAGGTGTTTATAATTCAGCAATTTATTTGGAATTTAAATATGGATTAGAAACCCCAGCCTATCAGTTGTGTGATTTCTATCCAGAATCACTCAAGTAGGAACACACAATAATAAATTAGGAGATAATCAGAAGGTAACTAAGTTTTTTAAAGGACTGGTGAGATACAGTGTAAGCTTGTGTACCATGGGATCCTCATTTGGGAGAAGGAAGTGAGTCCAGAAAGGGACTGATGCACTTGGCTATAAATATTGGATCAAAGAACTGGAGATGCCAATGAATTCAATGAATGAAAGTACAGTGAGAGTTTTACCAGAAGCAGCTAATAGTGTTCCCAAAACCATTCCATCTTTCTTCCTTTCCGACATAGAAAATCCTAGTTCGGGGTTTTACACAAGATTGCTCAGCTAGGGGTGTATCTCCCATGTTCTTTTTAGCTAGGTGCTATAGACTGAATGTTTATGTCCCCTCAGAATCTGTATGTTGAAACCTAACCCCAGTGTAATGGCATTTGGAGTTGGAGCCTTCAGAGGGTGCTTAAGTCGTGAGGATGGGCCTTCCTGAATGGTGTTAGTACTCTTATAAAAGAGATCCCAGAGAGCTACCTGGCCCCTTCCTTCCACTATGTGGGAATCCAGCAAGAAGACAACTGTCTATGAACCAGAAAGTTGGTTTTCACCAGACACCAATTCTAGTGGCAGCTTAATCTTGGACTTCCCAGCCTACAGAATTGTAAGAAATAAATTTATTTTGTTTATAGGCCACCCAATATATGGTATTTTGTTAGAGTAACTCAAATATAGTAAGTCACTTAGTATGACCATGTCATCAACCCTTAGCCAATAGGATAAGGGAGTAAGAAATATGTGCAACTTTTGGGTTACTTCTTTTAATAAAAAAAAAAAAAGCTGCTCATCATTTATTCTCTCTTCTTTCTGAGTGCTGGAAAGTATATATAACAGTAGTAAAACAGCTTCAAATATTTGAACAAACCTAAGTGCTGGCAGAACTACAAGACAGAAGAAACTTAGGTTCCTTTTCAATAATGTGCAATCCAGAAGAATGAGAGTTAAAATCAGAGTTTAGGATGTTAGATTTTGTGACTACAGATATGAAGTGGTTCTGGGGAACAAATGGAAGGGATCATAGGAGTTGGTTGCTGAAAGAAAGTGAAAATAGAATAAAAAGTAGAAACAAAATCTAAATTTAGCAAATGGGGCTAACAATTTCTGTGGTTATTGAAATAACCTGGATAAGAAGAGGACTGAGAATGGCAAAACAAAAATGATTAACCACATGACAGAGCTCTCAATGGATATAGGAAAACCTTGAACATTATAAATAATAAATAATGAGGACATGGAAAAAAGTAGGTTGCTATAGTTGATTGGCATGAACCTCAAGGTCCCAGGATATTTTTCCCAAGTGTGGATGAATAACATTATAGAAGTAGTAATGCAGGCTACTGGCAATTCTAGTCCATATGCTATCATTAGCTAACTTGGCAAATTGCTTAATAGCTCAAGGTCAAAGGACTCTCACCTATAAAAGGGGGAAATTGAATTTGATTATACCTAGTTTCCTTGCAGCCCTAATATTTCATGGTTTTAACTTAGAATTGAATCCAAATTCTTTAATTCTAATAACAGGCCAATCTTCTACTTGCTTTAGAACCATGTCACTGCACCTTTAATGGAACATAAACCCGGGGCTAGTGCCTCTTGGGGAGAGTGATGAAATGGTACATAAACAAGTCACTTCCCTTCTCTCTCCAGCAGAGATGCTAAACTTCACATTTGTTCCCTCTGTATCTGCGAGCTGTGGTTCACAGCTGTGTGAGCTGATTACCAATTACCATGATTTGCAGGAAAACCTAAGCCCAGACTAGATGAGGCCTATGGGAGGATCGAGGCTCACGCCCGTCAGGCGGCGTCTTGGGTGACCTCTTTGTGACCTGTGCTGTTTTATCATCCAGCTGCTGGTAGAGTGGTTGCTTATACAAGAGCATCTCCCTTTTCCTCAGCTATTTGTATGTTTCCTCTTCAATTTGTTTTTTTTTTTCTTTTCATTTCTATAATATTCCATTTAAGTAGATTATTTCAACTTGTGTATATGCGTGTGTTTACACACTATACATACACACACATTACTAATTTTCCCAATTTTCAAATAATCCTATCACGGTTTCGATCATTGATTGTATGAGCAAGATGATGTTCTAGTACTCTGCTAATGAGTCCCAAGGCTTTTATTTTGGCTTCTTTTACTTTTGGCAATGATACTTTGGATCTTTCTGACGCTCTGAGTCTCTTACATGTGTCTTACTGGGGTTGACCCAGCTAATGTGGGGGTAGCACTCTTGCCACATACCCAGTCCATCATTCATCTGTTTTTCTTCCTTTTCCAACAAGACAAACAGCAGCACAGGACAGAGGTGAAATCAATCACTAAGGTAAAGATATAGAGTCTACTGGATTGAGTTTGTCTTTAATAACCATGGAATAGGACTACTTTCGATCCACTTTCTTTTCCATGGCTGACTCTTAGTAAAGAAACCATGTTGGGACTGGGGGGGGGAGGGGGAGGCAGTACTATTTCTTAGGAACCATTTTGAAAACACTGAAGCTACAGTGCCCCCTCGCACCAGACCTTCCTGATTCTCTCACTGGTTCCAATAGCCACATGAAGGTCTACAAGGTGAACTTTAATTCTTCAATTTGAAAAAAAAAAAAAAAAAAAAGGTTAATTGGGAAGGAGAAGTTAATTATTGGTTATTTACTAGTTCTGTAGCTGATGCTATCGTCCTTGTCTTAAGTGTTGATTTTTTGTTTTAAAGAGGGAGGTCTCAGTTGTAAAGCTAATACTAACAGAGCTTAACATCCTACCTTGCTAATCTGTCATTGCTGGGTTTTTTGTTTGTTTGTTTTTTAGCATCTGAACAGATCTTTGTAGCATTTATTAAAATGGTAACCTGATCATTTATATTTATTTCTTAAAAATGAGACCTGCTAGGTTGCAATCTACTTAAGTGCTAAGGACATATTTGTATTTTCAACACTCTACTGTGACTTGCAATTGCTAGATACTCGAAAAATTGAATGAATGAATGAATGTAAATAGCATTATATGGAGTAATTGGTTTTTGTGTTTTTTTTTTCAAGTGTTTATTCCTCTGGGGTACATAGTTTTGGGAAGGTCCTACACAAGTATTAGGCCTGAAAAAATAGCAATAGTCAATTATGCTTGTGAGGTAAGCTTTGAATAAGAATAATACTCCCTATCCTAATCCTGATTAATTGCTATAAGGCTCTTAACCACACGGGTAATTCCCTTTTTTAATTTATTTTTTATTGTTGACATTATTACAGATGTCCCCCATTTTTCCCTCCTTTGCCCCCTCCACTCAGTCCCCACCCCATCCCAGGCTATTGTCTGTGTCCATGGCCTGTGTATATATGTACACAAGTCCTTTGGTTAATGCACTGGTAATTTTCAAAGTATCAGGAAAGCACCTACAACACAAAGCACACACATTCAGAATGTAATAGCCTTTTTTTTTTTTTTCTAACCTCAGCTGGCACTCCATGGTCATTTCTGTTAACATCAATTATCTCTACATTTTAAATGTGTGGAAGGGCAGTTAGGAAATTTATGGTTAACATCTCACCACGTAAAACAGGCTTTACTATAAAATGTAATATTAAAGTGTCACTGAGCATAATCAGTCATAGATCTCTTTCATGCCCCACTCTGTATTAGTGATCTCTAAGTATTTATTGCTGTGTTTCCCCTCTGAATTACAGTATTAATAGCAGGTCAGATGTGCTAAATGAATAGGTGTGAGTCAAGCAGGCTTCATTGTAAGCTCTATCACACTTTTATTTTTTTTCTAAACCATGACATAAATGCCAATGTTTCTTCCTATTACATATGCTTACCTTCATTGAAATCTCTCACATACCTATGAAATACTACAGTTTGGATGTGTTTCAAATAAAATCAGAAATGAAGAACTCCATGAATCTCATAGGACTTTCCTATTAAGTATTCAAACCATACATGGATGCTCCAATAAATAGTGTATGTAAGCCAAACCTTTAGCCATGCCAACACCATTTAAGGAACAGATCTCAAAAGAACAGATCACTCCTTCTATTTTGGCATGATTGTTTCTATTACAACACCATTTTTATTGCTAGGTTCATAATTCAATATAATATAATTGTTCTAGATTAAAATGTTTAGCATTGTCGGCTTGCTGGCTTGCAGTCCTGGCAAATTGTAGATAGCGTGAATCTGTAAACATGGATCACACATTCCAACAAATTCTTATTTTTATCTATTTGCCCATTAATACTTATTTATTTTACCTGAAAGATTATTCAAAACTAAATTTGTATTGACATTATTTCATTTATTCCTTATATCTAAACAGGCATATATCTCTTAGATGTCCCCTTTTTCTCTTGCTTCTATTGTCTTGGCACACCTTTGCTTAAAAACTGCCAAGAGCTGCAGCCTTTTTAAAAAGATTTTTAAATTGATTTTTAGAGAGAGTGGAAGAGAGAGGGAGAGAGAGAAACATCAATGTGGGAGAGAAACATTCACCTGATGTCTCCTGCACACCCCCACCGGGGATTGAACCCACAACCTGGGCATGTGCTCTGATTGGGAATCGAGAAGGCAACTTTTTGGTCCATGGGACGATGCCCAACCAACTGAGCCACACCAGCCAGGGCCCAAGTACTGCCTCTTATAAGAAATCTATGCCTTTCCAGAATATGGTTCCATCCATAGCCAGCCTATTTCAGTCCCTCTCTACCACGTAACTTCTGTCTTCGCTGACTTTTATTTTTCTAATCTCACGTATTTAAGCTTAACATACTACCCAATTCTTAATAGCTCTGCTTCTAACTCATCCTTAAAGCCCATTTAAATTCTTATTTAATGAAAGAGATTCTCTATCTGCCCTTCCAGATCCACTCTCCACACTTTTCCACCCTGACCTCTGCCCAGATGGCTGATGGATTACATTAATAGGCACCCTTGACCTTAAGCTGTCAGTGAAATTGGGCCAAAGAGGAGCCCTGGCAGAGATGGGAGGGGAAGAAAGAGGAGAGTGAGGTGATAAGGTCATTTTGATCTGACTGCACCTCTCACCCAAAGGCAGCCCTTTTCATTCCTTTCCTCCACGTTCCAGAAATTACTACATTCCTTGGCTTCTTAGGATAGTTTTAGAAGTTATCTGTTTCCTGCTAGGATACTGGTTGATACACAGCTCTTCCAAGAAGCCTTAACCAATAACTAACTCCATTCACTTTCAGGTGATGGCATATTTCTTTATCACACTGTGATGGTTTAAAATATGCCCACAAATTCTCTGATACTCCTCTCTTCAAAGAATGGAGCCTATTTTCTCTCTCCTATAGGCTGTAGAAAGGGACAGAAGTGTTGTCACATGACTTGCTTATTCAGACAGAAAAGGCATTGTGACTTCCTCTTTCTCTCTCTTTCTCTCTTTGATCCCTCACTCTAAGGAAGCCAGAGGCCAGCTGACACCCAAGCAGCCCTAGATAGAGGCGCACATGGCAAGGAATTGCTAATAGCCATATGAGTGATAGAAGCAAATCTTCCAGCCAGAGTCAAGCCTTCAGATGACTGCAGCTAATGGTTGACATCTTGACTCAACCTCATGAAAGACCCTGAACCAGAACTACCTAGCTAAATTGCTCTCAAATTTTTGATCCACAGAAACTGTGAGATGATATTTGTTCTTTTAAGATGCTAAATTTAGATAATCTGTTATGTATCAATAGATAACTAATACTAATAAATAACTTATATAGCAAGACACACACAAGACAGACGCTTACCCTATATAAACAGGTTTAGGCCACAAAGGAATAATGCAAGTTCAATACTGGATCAACCTAAAACTCATTGTCTTCAATTATCTCACTTTTTTCACTAGTGACTAATCTAATCTTTTTCAACAGCCATGTCTTGGAATTCTTCCATAATTTTGCTTTTTGTATATTTTAGTGAACTTCTAGCTTATGATACCAGCTGTGCCCCACAATTTTGCCCCATGGACCATAGATTAAACCTAAGCTCCACTCAGTACTTCTCCAGTCCTGACCATAAAAATATTTTATACTACCAATCCTACATCGAATAGGGATAGCACTGTCACATTCATCTCATCCTTGTCCAATTATATTTATATGACTACATTATTTAAGACTTAAAGCAGTGGTATATTCCTTTTGTCCCTCGACTGCAGTGCACAGGGGGAAGCCATAATCCTATGCATCTACATTCTACTACTTTCAGTTCCATTGAATATGTAGTAGAAAATAAGTGCCTATAAATGTGGATACCTCATGACATTCATGTTAAATAGATGCTCTCTTATTTCTCTCTTCATTTTTCTTCCACTGCTCCTACTACCTCACCAACCCCAAAAGCCATATATCTCGTTTGAGTTAGAAAATATTTACTTTCCCCTGGGCTCCTCTGTCATCCTCTTGGGCAAATTATTATATATTCTGTATAGATGTTAAACCTTTAGGGTTTTGTTTTTGGGGGTTTTTTTACGTGTTTGTTTTAGTTTATAGGAATTTGCTGGTCAAATGCATCACCTTCATCCATAACTTCTAAAGTAATTATATAAAAAACATTGCAGCTGTTTGCTCGATTCAACTTGGACATAAATGAAGATGGGTCTATCCTGGCGTTGCTGGGGTGGCTATTGAATAAATAGGAACATATGTGGCAGACCCAAAGTAAATGGATGACTTACTCTCCCAGGTAACTTAATTTGGCAAAAAGAAAACCACGTTTCCTGGCCCCTTTTCCTTTTGTCCAATAAAAATAAGCCTTTGAGACAGCTTTTCTCCCATTGACACTTCATTAACTGTCAATATTGCTGGAGCTACACAGTTATAAATATGTAAAGTGGGATATATGCAGGACTGTTTTGCATACTGTGCCTGTGTCCCCAGCTGCCTGCTATTTTTGTTTAAGTCAAACATGTTCTGATGTGCTTATTTTGTTGTTTTTGTTTGAATTCTGTGATACTGAATGATTAAAAACAGTTTATAAAAATCATCAGATATCCAAATATTGCTGACATACATCCAAAGTCTAACCTTCTGTGTTTGGATATAAATATAGATGCTAATATGGCAGTAACAGAGTAATTTGTGTTTCATTAAATCCGTCACACATATAGGCTTTAAATCATACCTAAATCATATAGACAATGTGCATGTGAACTCAAGAATGTCAGCGCATGTGTGGTTGAGTTATACAATGCCAGAGCAGCATGACAATTCAGAAGTATTTCAGTTCAACACTTTCACTTCCTTTATGAACAAGGTGAAGCCAAGGCATATAAGGGTATTTGTTTATGGCCACACAGCCAGCTTAATGATGGAAATACACAGAACCAGATTTCTAGGGTTCTTCATTCAGAGTTGTTTTCCTACACAAAAATCAGAAGTGACAGTTGTGTCATCTAGGAGAACATACACGCAGGAGTGCCTTATTCTCCATATCCTGAGATTTGATGTCCTGTCTAGCCATGTCAGCCTTGCTCTTTCCTATGCCCCAGGGATAATTAAGTTCTTAGAGCAGAATCTCACTAAATCAAAGGTATCTAACACTAAAGTAGTCACAAGAATGATCATTTAAAATTTAACGATGAGAAATAGAAAATTCTGTGCACCATATGACTTAGGTCAGCATTATCATCAAGCTACATGGAAAATGAGATATACATCCCTTTATTAATTAGCCATAAGGAATGACCAAAGATTTCAAGAATTTATTTTTATGTAATCAGAGAATTTCCCTTTAGGTTCAAAAGATAAAAACTCTACAGGAGCTGGCAGTTAAGTTGGTGAACAGCTGGGTGTAATATCACAGGGAATGGTGAAGATTCTGGTAAAATAGAATATAAATATCCTATTTAAAGGGAGCAGCTGCTATTCATCTCTAGTCAGTAGCTACTATCTAGAAACTTGAAACTAATCTCATAAAACTTTCTATATTTGGAGAGGAAGTAAGATCAGTTCCAAACTACTTTTCCAATTTTTATATATTCACAACTATTTATGAACATTTACTTTAATTGCATAAGAAAAAATTTTTGGTTTGAATTTGGCCTCTGGGTCCTCAGTTTACAGTCTTTCCAATGCAGACACACATAGAAAGTCAAATCATAACCAGATGTTTTCTTGCCTATAACAAAGTCAGAATAAGAGGAGTTATGATTATTTAATCTCCCCAGTCTATTAAAGTCCCATGTAGAGTTTCCATCAGAGATAATGTTGCCAATGAGGATCAGAAACACTGAACATTCACTCCCTCTATTTTTTGCATCGATGTACAAACCAAGGATGGTCTTGTCATCGGCCCAGAAATACTCCTGCTCCAACAGTCAAGAACCCTTTTCTCTTGTATTGTGCATATAGCTATGTCCAATTTTACCTCAATAATTCTCCATATTTTTTCTGTCCTTCCAAGATGATTGACTACCCTTGGATTAAAAAATATATCTTCTATAGATATTTTATGTATTTATTATGGCATTTGGGGGTTTTTTATTTCCTTCTTTGTAACTTTCTATGATTTCCAAATTCTCAATCAATACACACATATTACCTTTGTATTAAAAATACTTCTTTAAACAACTGCTAAATTTAAATTTGACAATTTCTTTGAGTATTTAAAATGTACAATTCTAAAACATCAGAGAAGCATATTTGATAGAAAGTTTTATCAACACACATATATTCAGACAAAGGAATTATTTCAATAT
This sequence comes from Tadarida brasiliensis, assembly GCA_030848825.1. Classification (NCBI taxonomy): domain Eukaryota; kingdom Metazoa; phylum Chordata; class Mammalia; order Chiroptera; family Molossidae; genus Tadarida; species Tadarida brasiliensis. The sequence continues at coordinate 72,701,203 of CM061260.1, forward strand.
ATGGAGATAATCAAACAGTGACATCGACTTCTACAATGTTTTGGGGGGGGGTTGTTTATTTGTTTGTTTTCATCTTTTTCGTTATTGTTGAAAGTATTACAGATGTCCCTCCTTTTTTATTTTATTTTTTATTTTAATAGATTCTTTCTGGTTAATTAAGGTTGGTTGGCCTGGAAAGAGTCCTGTTTCCTTCAGGTGAATTTGAATTTGCCTGCTAAGATCCTTCCTGTATTGATCTTACATTTAACAATGACTGTGTAATGATATTTTTCTCATGTCCAAATTATTGGGATTCAAGTCAGTGTGGCCTCTAATTCTGACTATGTTAACACTAGGTAATGGCATAGGATCATCAAGGTCATGGAGTAACATATATTTCCCAATACTCAAAAAAAATAATTGGTTAAAAATTAATTTCTGTCTAAAATATCAAACTAGTTGCTGAAGTAGGTGGAATTTACATGCAGTACCCTGTGTCCTCTCTTCTGGGTCCTGATGCATACTAGAACCTTCTTATTGTACAGAAGCAGTTGAGAAGGTCTTTGTGTTGTCCTCGACAATCAGGGTACACTGAAACTCATTATCAGACACTCAGATTACCACCTCATGTGTTCCTCATTTTTGACACACTATGAGTGCATACAACAGGGGGAACAAAGCATTGAATTTTCACAGAGAACAACTCATGTTCCTCATGGGATCTTGAGCTGATGGGGTCATGAGTGTGATCCTACTATTAGTCAGTTCTGTAGGGGTGGTGGCAATGCTATCTGAACACTCTCCTTGCTTAGCATGCCTAGGTAACCAGTGAGTTTGTCATGGGGGCCACTTGCCAGACAGCAGCTCCAAGTTTGCCATCAGTGCCTTTAGGGGAGTTGAGAGGCAGATAAGCAGGTGAAATCTTAGTTGCTCTTTAGTAAAGCTCCAGAAATCTTTTATATGTGATCAGTTTGCATCAGCCATGATTATTCTCTCTCATTACCTAAGAATTATAGCCCCTTTTATACTTAACCTATACACTGTACTTAGAGGCAGTATAATAGAGTGGTAAAGAGTATCATTCTATAGTAAGACTGACTTCACAGCTTGTTCTGCCACCTAGAAGGTTGTGCCTCAATTTCCTCATTTGAAAAATAGGGATTAACATTGTGTTATTGGAGAAATGCGTGTATAGCCTTTCTCCATTGCTAGTGGGAGTAGTGTTTTGTGGGTACCACTGGAATAAGCATTTCCAGAGGCTCCCAAGGGAGGATGAGATGTTGTAGAAAGCTTTATTTTCATGGAATTACATCCCTGGGTTTGTAAAGCCCCATTTCCCTTAACCCAGTCCTGGAAGAGGTGCAGCTAGGGATTCAGCAGAGCTAGAAGCAAAGCCAGTGTCCAGAGTTTCCATTCCATGGTGGAGCTGGGTCTAGTACAGTATTAGGCTAGTTCCAGTCCATTAGTCCATTGTGTATGGGGTCTGCTTGTGGGCAAATCCAGGGGAGCCATGAGAGCGTGCCCCTGCAACTAGAGTTCCAAGAGAGCAGGAGAGCAACAGGGCAAGAGAACAAACTCCTTTGTTTGAGAGCTTAAATATCTCAAATCTTCCCATCCTCGCAGTGACCACGCCTACTCTGGCCAATGACCTGTTCCCAAGTGTGACTGACAGGCAAGTACCTTCCCTATGTCACCCAGACTTTACTGGGCATGTGTCTAAACTGCAGGTTCCTGGCAGAGCTACACAAATGACATGCCCATAATATTTGGCCTTCCCTTTGTTTCTTTCCTCTTACTAATAACCAGGTTAAATGACAAAGATATCAATAGGACCTATGTCGTAGAGTTTTTATGACCATTAAATGAGTTATTTCCTTACACTTAGGATACTACCTGGTATATGATAGGTATATATAAATTTTATTTTTACCCCCTACATTGCCTTCTCTGTGGCTGTGCCTTTATGATTTTTTTGCTGGTCATTCTATCCACTGTCTCCATGATTTCATATAAGTCTGTCCAGCAGATGTCCCAATTTCTGGTTTAAAAACTATGTTCCATCATAATTAAAGAAAACATATTTCTAAAACAGTACTGTTGTTCAATTTTCCTAACCTTAAATACTAGCTGCAGAGTCCCCCAGCAGGAAATACCTCCTCATGTCTCTTAGTCCCTAGCACTCTGCTGGTCCTCTATGTCTTGGCCCATACAGGGCTAATTTCTTTAGGCACTTTAGCTCAAAATCAAGTCTCAAATGTTAAACAATGAGTATGTTTTCTTAAACATCACCAAAGGATATTCAGCAAGTTGATCCAAGTTCCTTTGCTTCTAGATCATGCACTCTCCTCAAATTAATGAGGCATTTTAAACTCCACTGTCATTTTCATTTTGGCTCTGCGCAAGATAGCCAGACTTCTGGTCATTAAAAATAATTTTTAGAAATACTTTATTGGAACAGAGATCATTGTTACTTTAATATAATAAGCTAGTCTATCCAGCAAGTCACATGGAATTTATTACTTTTTACATATTGCTTTCATTATTCAAAATATTGAAAGAAGATATAAGCCTTGCTACAGAGGTGAAATTTTCAGCTATCCATTGCTGTGTAATAAATCACCTTAAAATGTAGTGGCTTATAACAATCATGTTAGTATCTCTTACGTTTCTGTAGGTCGACTGGAACCAGCTAGATGGTTCTTGTGTTCCATAGAGTATTCATCTGCGGTCGTCTAGGGGCTCACTACACTGGATCATCCAAGATGGCTCACACTCAGGCTGGCAGTTGGTACTGACTATCCACTGGGAATTTATCTTGGGCTATAGACCAAAATACCTCAGGTCTCATGCTTCTTGTAGCATGACATCTGGGTTTTCAGAAGGAACATCACAAGAGTGAGTGTTTCAAGGGGATAGAAATGGGAACTATCAGTCCTTTTAAGTCCTGGACTCACAAGTCCCAGAACACTCTATTGGTCAAAACTATCACAAAAGCAGCTCAGATTTTAAAAGAAGGGGTATACAGACAGTTCAACTTAGGATTTCTGACTTTATGATGGTATACAAGCAATATGCATTCAGTTAAAAATGAACTTTGAATGTTGATCTTTTCCAGGGCTAGAAATATGCAGTACAGTGCTCTGTCATGATGCTGGGCAGGGCAGTGAGCCATGGCGCCCAGTCAGCCACACAACCCTGAGGGTGAACAACAGACATTCTACAGTATACTATGTTGACAGCATTTCTAGATATTGTATTTTGTGTTTTTGCATTTCATCATGTTTACAAATCAACCATCTGTGTCTCCTGCTTCTGGTGAGAACAAAAAGAGGTGGGAAATTACTCTTGAGATGAAACTCAAGATAATTGTGTAAATGTAGACCAATGTAAGTGTTCTGAGCACACTTACCATAGGCTAGGCTAAGCTATGTTGATTGGAAGATTAGTTACATCAAATACATTTTCTACTTAGGATATTTTCAGCTTAAGATGGGTGTAGCAGGACATCATCCTACTGTAAGTCGAGGCACATCTGTAACTCTCTCTTTCTGTGAGGGGTGGCATGCAGTGCAGGAGTGGAGGAACTGCCGGTGCCATCTTTGAAAACTGGTTACCACAATAACCAAAACCCTCCTCCTCCGCACAAATTTCTTCTGTCTGTTGATAGACAACAAATAGAATAAGAATGAAGAGAGTAGTTCAACAAGCCAAAAAAAGTTATGAATAAGGTCTCTAAATGTTATAGAAACAGAGTAGAAAGAAATATGACCTTGTACTCAGAGCATTGGGGTTCTAATCCAAGCTCTATAATTTATAAGCTAATGTGACCTAGAACAATTCACCTAAACTAAATATTTCAAATCATTCTCTTACAAGATTAGGCTGAGAGAAAACAGGCAAGGAACAAACCCTGAGATGGATATTAAAATAACCAATAAATGACCAACATATAACTTTCAAAGAGAAAATCATTAATCAGACTTAGGAAGATAAACTCGGTGTCTCAATATAGTCCCAGGATACTATCAGGCTCCTCTGATAGTTGTCATAACCACAAAACATAAAAGCCACATGGTTGGATTAGTCCCCATGTGAGGTCAAAGACAAAAGGCAAAATTCACCAGGATGTACTGAGAAACTGGGATGCAGGCATAGGTCAGACAACAAGCAGAGCTAAAAAGATTAGTATAGTTCCTCTGGTTTCTCTGCTTCTTTGTCCAGATTTTCTGAATTAATGAAGCAATTCTAAATTAAGATTTTTCAACCCTAGTTCTATACCAAAACTGCCTATGGATCTTTTAAAAGCATTGCATATACTATTGTGTATACTATTCCTCCTATATGGAGCACAGTTTTCTCCTGGTTAATTTCATTCTATCCTTTGAGTCTTAGCTCAGAAGTCACCTCCTCCCAAAGGAATTCCCAGAGACCCCTCAGCTCACATTAGATTCTGTATCTTTGCTTTATGTTCCCATAGATTTAATATGTCCTATTTTTTTTTCTTCTTCAGTATACTGTGAGCTAATGAATTCCTGGCACAGTGTCACCATCTTCCACCACCAAGATAGATGATAGATAGATAGATAGATAGATAGATAGATAGATAGATAGATAGACAGACAGATGGATAATAGAAGAAAATAGGAAGAAAGGAGAAAAGAAGGAGAGAAGGAGGGAAGGAGGGAAGGAAGGAAGGAAGGAAGGAAGGAAGGAAGGAAGGAAGGAAGGAAGGAAGGGAGGGAGGGAGGGAGGGAGGGAGGGAGGGAGGGAGGGAGGGAGGGAGGGAGGAAGGAAGGAAGGAAGGAAGGAAGAAAATAGGCTCAGTCTCTTTGTCCCATCTTTAAGACACACATGCACACACATTTACAACCTGGCCCCCTGCCAAAAGATTCTAAATCAATGGATAAACATTTTATAGATTCTAATCCTGAAGTATAGTCAGGGTTGATATTTATTGCTTTATGTTTGACAAGCAAATAAAGTCAGCTTGTATAGGCACAAAAATCTTATATTGGTCCAAATGCTGGGCATGAAATCCAAGGGTTGGAATACTGTGTGTTTCCGCTGATCCAGATATAGAAACCAAAACAAATAACTAATATTTTTTAGATTATTCATAATCTGTCAAGCACTGTCTAAATGTCTTAAATATATTTTATTTTCTCTATAACAACAACAGCAACCCCATCTTACCATCTCCATTTTTACTTATGAGGAAATTGAGGAAGGGTTCAGAAAGAATGAGTAATTCAAATCCACTCGTGGAGTCTGGTACACAACAGTAACATAGCAGTGTAGGGATTGTGTCCTTTTAGCTTTCTCTCTATATTGCAAAGCACAAGACTGTGCACAATTTGATGTTCAATGCATATTTATCATCAGCATCACAGGTCTTACCTTGTCTCCTCTTATCACCAGAAAACATACAAATGTATATAAAATTATTAAACCACAAAAACCATTGAGGCAAAAAGTAAATATTCAACTACAGTGCTACCACTGGGGTTGGGAAGGTGGCAGAAGAGGGAACATGAAATAATACAGCTGACAATATAATGAATGAGTTGAGTTTTCATAGGTCAGATACTTTCAAGAAGCACCTATGTGGTGTTCTTTCCCTCCCACCCACCAACTTGATGGTGTGCAACTTGGGGAGATGTACAGGGCCCATGTTTAGAAAGCTCTTCCTGGTTTAATGCTCTGTTGTCACGATCTTGAAAGTTTTAATAATTTTTAAATGAAGAACTATCTATTTTCATTTTACACTCTGTCCCACAACGTATGTGGCTGGTCCTGTCCAGGAGGTTCTGTAGAGCTCCTCACTGCAGAGCAAGATGTAAAGGAGACATCTTGAAATAGATGGCTACAGACAACACATTTGCAAAACTGGGGGAAGTTGCTTAAGTATTTATAATAACAAATGAGAAGAGAATTATTAGACTCATAGAAATACAGACAGGGTCTTAGAAATTCCTGTAATCTTAGTATATTTAAATCACGGGACTCTCTCTCTTCACCCCACTCTCCCTTCCGCTCTATCTGAAAAAAAAAAAAAAAAGAAGTTACCCCAAACTTACAGGCATAAAAAAAAAAAATCACAGGAGTGACAATGCTGACAGGAACAGATTAGATCAACAGGTATTGGCCCAGCATGGAATACACAAGTGGACCGACGGACTACGGCAAGGACAGTGAGAAAGCAGACATTGATACAAACTCAAACGACAATATCCTTAGCAGTGGTGGCAGAGTGTGTTTTTTCAAAGCCTCTGGAAAAATAATTGGTAATAAATATGAAGGGGGAATAAATTTATCTGGATATCATTTTTAACTGTTTATGCTTAAGTGAATTGCTTAGTAATCTGTATATAATTAATTTCATGATGTGAGTTCAGTCATTCTCAATTAATCATCTTCGATGTCTTTGTAAACTACTGGGATAGAAGAACCACTTTCAGAATTGTTAACTACAGGAAAATAACTAGATATTTGTGCTGACATTCTTATTGCTCAGAGGGAACAGATGAGGCAAGAACATGATTTTGAATGATCCTATGAAGACTTGTTCCTGTTTCGAGTGAGCTCTCTGCTTAAGGCATTCACTGGGAAGGAATAGGTGCTCAAAATAATGTCTAACATTTGAGTGATTTACGTGCATTGTTTGTTTCACTCCTTTAAGAACTCTATGAGGCAGATTATGATTTTGATCCTCACATTATTGATGGGGAAACTGAGGTACAGATGGGTTAGGTTATATATTCAAGATCATATAGGTAAGCCATATTCTAATCAAGGAGCAAACAAATGGGTACATTAAAGAAAATATAACTTATATAGTTATATATGTTTAAAATATAACATATGTATCAGAGAGATATACATCAGACCCATATCCATGAGTGTGGCTCCATGCAGTGTACGACCCACGGCCTCATGCTGCAGAGTGTCTTTCACAGGTGGGTGTGCCTTACCTCAAGAACTCATCATCCTGATCCTCCTGAACACATTTGAAGTAGTTCATTATTTAAAAGACTGTCCTTTCCCCCACTGAACTGGAATATTCATATGCCAAAAAAAAATGCAACTCAATCTTTACCTCACACCATATGCAAAAGATTAACTCAAAATGGGTCATAACCTAAATATAGAATATAAAACCTCTAGGGAAAAAATAACTTGGTAGTGACCTTGCATTAGGCAAAGATTTTTTAAACTAGGAAACAAATAGCTCAAGCTCTTTTTAAAAATTGATATTTTGAACATTATCCAAATTAAAATATTTTACTCCTCAAAAGACACTGATAAGAAAATGAAAAGACAAGTCACAAACTATAAACATTCTGCTATAAAGGGCTGTATCTAGAATATATAAAGAACTTTCACAATCTATAATTAGAAGATAAACAAATAGTCAAAAAACAATGAGTAAAACCGTTGAACAGACACTTCACTAAAGAAAAGATTTAGATGGTTAGTAGGTGCATGAAGGATGCTCAATGTTATTAGTAACTGGGAGATTGAAATTAAACTGAAATATAATACCACTAGGATGATTACATTAAAAACTGACAAATACCATATATAGGATATGAGGTCATTTCATCCCTTCAGGACACCCGCTGGTAGTGACTTTTTATCCAAGTAACTGCTGCCCAGATAAATTTAGTAAAAGCTTAAATGTTTGCATTCATCTTGATTCACTGTTTGGTATTTGTGGATAAAAATGTACCTGCTAAGTTTCTTTCATTCAAAAACTCACATTTCAGAGGAGGGGAGGTCTGAAAGCCCAGATGTTTGTTTTCTGCTTCTTCTAACTCATCCATGTCCACATTAGTGTAGATGCCAACAGCAGTCTGGACCGCCACAGTATCTTAAAAACAGAATTTTGGAGAACTGATTGAACCTGAAACCTATTAAGTAAAGTACTTTACATTCGCTTTTCCAAATGTACCTTTTTAAAGTAATGCACATAAATTGGAACATCGTTCAAAGTTCAGCATAGAAAAGAATAAATGTAAGAAAAGAATAATAATTCTGTGGTGCTTTCTGCTTAAAAATGCCTTTTTTATATATTATTTCAGATCAAACCAAACCACCAGGGGGTCAGCCGTGATTTAAGATTGACTTCTTAGGAATATTTTTTTTTTCCTTTGAATATAGAACATCTCTGGGAAGTTTCCTAACACTTGACTGACCTGAGACAGCTCACCACAGTCCACACCTCCCTGCACAGAGGACACAAGTCATTCATTTAAAAACTCCACACATGGAATACTAAGAGAATGGCCAGACCTCCAGTTATTAGCGACAACACACTAAGGGCTTTTTAAAAAATCAGCTGAACTCTTGTCATTTCCTAATACAACCAAGTTCCTACTGTTTCAAAACAGCTAATATCTCAAAGTGAAACGTTTTTGGCCCAGCCAAATCTAGAGTGTACTTTCACTCCACTCCCTGGATTTTTTTCCAGGAGGAATGTCGATTTGCCTGACTAAAAATGAGGTGCCACTAGGCACATAGACACATACTTTAGGAAAGTCAGCTCCAGGATGAAGGAAGTAGGAACTGTTACCATTGGGGACGACTAAAAGAAGATCTTGGGGTATGCTTCAAAAATCTGGAAATAAGGTCAGTTTCAAAGAATTAAATTAATAGCAATTCACATTCTCATAATGTAGCATTAAAACAAAAGATTAGCTGCTATAGGATAAAGAGTTTCGACGCATGTAGAACTCTAATTGAGGTAGTCTATTATTTTGTTCCTTTTCCTCATTTTAAAAAACGAATTTAAGGCAGCATCTATAAATATATACAATATAATAAGAAAGTAATAGATAACAAATAAATGTTGACACTTCTAGTATTAGAGTGGAAAATTGAGCACACAAAATTGCTTTCTTCTTAAAACCCTCTAAAATAATAGAACAAAGACTTTAAGACATAAGAGAAGATGGAAGAACAGGAGGTAATAATAGCAAAATTTTGGAATGGATAGGTTAGAGGTAATGACATAAACCACCTGAAAAATAGTAGGAGGTAATGCCCAAAATAACTTATTTATTCAACAGAATCCTCAAAGGGCTCAGGCATTCATGGCACCAGTTCAATTTTAAAATGATGATTAAAAATATATATATCCTAAAACAAGGAGGATTGCTTGGAGCAGTAGTTCTTCATATCCTCTGTCCTACCTCAGCAAAAGACAAGCTTTATTTATTAGAGAAGTTAGAAGACAGAGCCTCTGGATTGGGTATACCAGAAACAGTTGAGGGTAGAAGTAGAATGCCAGAGAGATTAAGTGCTAAATGCTTACTGGATTCTTAGACCCCAAATCACTCTCCCTACTCAGGTCTCAGAACACCATTGATTAATTGCTAGACCTACTACCTCCATGCAGAAGTTTCAAAGGATTTTCTTTGGAGAATCTGACTACTTAAGAGAAAAGAGCTGGAAGATAGTAATATCATAGGTTCACCCCCAAAAGATCCAGCCATATTAACTACAGTAAAACTCAGGGTGCATAAACCCTAATTTCACCCTCAGACTTTTTAAATGGCTTTTTGAACCCTTGCTCTTAAATGGGAGCAGCAAACAAAAAATACCAACATCTGAGTAGCCTTTCATGCAAAAGATAACAACCTGGTGGGGGTGTCAAGGACTACACAAAGAGAATAAAATGCAAAAATCATTAATATATTTAAAGAGATAAAGATAATCAATTGAATCCATAAAGACTGAAACAGTAGTGTTAGAAACATTCTCAAAACAGAATAAAACAACAAAAGAGCTCTTTGAAATTAAACATAGGATTACAGAACTGAAAAACCCAACAGAAGTGTTGAAAGATACAACTGAGCAAAATTCTCATAAAGAAGAGCAAAAAAATAAAGAGAGGAAGAATTACAAAAAATGATTAGAACAACTAGATCAGGAGGTCTAATGTCTGAATAATAAAAATTACATAGCAAACTGTGATTTTACATTCTATTGTAATTAATAAACATTTAGATCTTCATTTAAAAGAAGAAATCACAGAAGTCCTACAAGTATGAAATTAAACCAGCCACCACATCAAGACTGATAGGAAGGGCAGAGGCACAGACAGGCTGGTCCCACACCCACATGTGGTGGATAAAAATCAGGAGGGACACCTAGGCTGAGAAGGTCCTCCCTGAGGAGTGAGGGGTCGCCATCCCACACCAAGCACCCAGTTCAGGGTCCCAGTGCCAGGAAGAAAAGTCCCCATAACTTCTGGCTGGAAAAACCAGCAGGAACTGAGGCTGAGGGAGGCTGAGGCTTCTAGAGTCCCAGGCAGCTCCTTTTAAAGGACCCACACATGGACTTACTTGGACTTGCTCCCCCTGAGCTCGGAGGGGAGGCAGCTTGAGGGCCACCAGAGAACAGGAAAGAACTGAGCTGTTTGGCCTCAGGACGAGGACAGGAGGGGCAACTTTCTCCTAGACAGATGTGCTGGTGGAGGCTGATGTTCCTTCAGTGAGCCCTTCCCTGGGGCAGCAGATGGCTACCATATCTGAGACTCCAGCAACCTGGCTCACACTCTTGGCCCCGCCCTGGTGATTCCCTGAGGCCCTGCCCCAACCAACTTTCAGGCCCACCCAAGCTGTTTCCAATGGCTTTACCATAGGATTGGCCTGTCTTGTATCCTGCTTCAGAGTTTCCTAAAATCTCAAACAAACAGCAACTGGTCTCAGCAAGCCCCATACCTCTTGTTAAGTGGCCCTAGGTCTGGCATTAGAAGCAGCCAGCCTTGGTTCAAAACTTCACTTTTCCTGGATACCTCCAAGCCCAGCACAAGAAGCAGCCATCTGCAGATCACTTTGTAGCTTATGTCGGGTGGCCCTGGATAGAACACAGGCAGTGGCTGACCTTGCCCCAGAGCCAGCACACCCAGTAGACAGCTTCACACCACACTGAAGCACCACTACCTCCACAAGTGACACACTCAATGAGTGGACTCAGTGGGTACCAGAGCCCTGATGAAGTAAGTCTTGCTCTGTGTGGTGGGCTCCTACACAGCTGATCCTCCAAGGTAGTCAGAGGCCAGTGGCTAGTGGGCACAGCCAGTCTTTGCAGCTGATCAGCCTGAGTAAATCCCTCCCATTGACATGCCAACAGCAATCAAGACTCAAATACAACAGAAGGATGTACAGTCCACACTAGGGTGCACCTCGAGGACCCAACTGGGGTGATTAGGTGTCCTGATTCTACAGGACATCTACAATAGTAGGCCACCCTACGAAGCCTAGGAGACATAGCAACTCTGCCTAATACATAGAAACAATCACAGGGAAGCAGCCAAAATGAAGAGACAAAGAAACATGTCGCAAATGAAAGAAAAAAACTAAACTAAACAAAAAACTAAACAAAATGGAGATAAGCAATCAATGAGATGCAGAGTTCAAAACACAAGTTATAAAGTTGCTCAAGGAACTTGGTGAGACATTCAAGGGACTTAGTGAGACCTTCAAGGAACTTAAGGAGACCTCTGAGGAACATAGTGAGAACATCAACAACATAAAAAAGGACCAGTCAGAAATTAAGGATGCACTAACTGAAATAAAGAATCATTTACAGGGAATTAATAGTAGAGTAGGTAAAGCCAAGAAGCAAACCATCGATTTGGAACATAAGGAAGCAGAAGACACCCAACCAGAACAGTAAAAAGAAAAAAGAATCCAAAAAAATGAGGATAGTGTAAGGAGCCTCTGGGACAACTTCCAAGTGTACCAACATTCGCATCATAGGGGTGCCTGAAGGAGAAGAGAGAGAGCAAGACATTGAAAACCTATTTGAACAATAATGACAGAAAATTTCCCTAACTTGGTGAAGGAAACAGACATACAGGTCCAGGAAGCACAGAGAGTCCCAAACAAGTTGAACTCAAAGAGGTCCACACCAAGACATATCATCATCAAACTGCAAAAGGTTAAAGACAAAGAGAGAATTTTAAAAGCAGCGAGAGAAAAGCAGTCCGTTACCTACAAAGGAGCTCCCATAAGACTGTCAGCTGATATCTCAAAAGAAACTCTGCAGGCCAGAAAGAAGTGGCAAGAGATATTCAAGGTGATGAAAAGCAATGACCTACAACCAAGATTACTCTATCCTGCAAAGCTATCATTTAGAATCGATGGACATATCAAGAGTTTGCCAGACAAGAAAAAGCTAAAGGAATTCATCACCACCAAACCAGTATTATATGAAATGTTGAAGGGTCTTCTTGAAAGAGAAGAACAAAAGTATGAACAATAAAATGGCAATTAATACATATCTATCAACAATTGAATCTACAAACAAAATGAGCAAGCAGAACAGAAACAGACTCATAGATACAGAGAATTTTTTGTTGCTTGCCAGATGGGAGGGGGCTGGGAGGATGGGTGAAAAAGACAAAGGAATTAAGAAGTACAAATTGGTTGTTAGATTGATGAACCTCAAAGGGAAGGGAGGAGGTAGGGCGGGATGAGATAAACTAAAGAACTTCTATGCATATATGCATAACCAATGGACACCAACAATAGTGTGGGGAAGGCAGGAGGGGGGCGGGATTGGGAAAGAGGGGGGTCTATGGGGAAAAAAGGGAGAAACATCTGTAATACATTCAACAATAATGATGAGTTTAAAAAAAGAAGAAGAAGAAATCACAGGATCAGGGAGGAGGGGATCAATGGGGGAAAAAAGGGATAACATCTGTAATACTTATAACAATAAAGATAAAATAAAGAAATCACAGAAAAAAGGAATATAGAAAATGAAGAAAGAAAATAAGAAAAGTTTTCAAAAATGTCTGAGAATTAATGGACATTTCATGCTATTTCAGATTGAAAAAACGCAAGACAGTAGATTAAATTATACTACACTAAAGTATATTATAAAATTTCAGAGTGCTGGTGACAGAGAACAGTAAAAAACAGGTCACAAACTAACAGTATCATCATACTTCCAGAGTTACAGATGGACCTTGAAGATATAGAGCAATAACTTTAAAATACTGAAGGAAGGAGGTATGTACCCAGCCCAGTTCAAAATTAAATGTGAAAGTAAAGACCATTTTGGACACTCAGGATTTTGGAAGTTTCTCTTCCTTCTCAGAAATCTACGAGAGGATGAGCTTCACTAAAATGAAGGTGTAAGCCAAGAAAAAGGAAGAAACAAAGAGAAAAGTGCATTCTCACTAAAGGGGGGGGGGGATTCCCAGATGATGGCCAAGGAAGTTTCTATCGTAACAGCTGTGCCCCAGCAAAGCAGGAAAACAATTCAGACTGGAATAGGGAAGAAAGCTCTTCAGCAAGAGATTTCTTCAGGAAGATGAAACTGATAGAACACCTGATGTATCTCGACATCTTGAGAGAATATTCAGACAGTTATGACCCCCAGGGAAAACATAAAGGTGTGCAAGGAAACCAAATTACCAAGATTCACTACATGGCTCGACTTTCAGTGTGTTCAACTCTATCAAGAGGGCATGTGCAGTGGAGAACAGGAATGGCAAGAGCTAACGCTGCAAGTTCCATAGCTAAAAGTCAACAGGTCATGTTTACATTGATAAACCAATGAGTGGCAATAAAGTACATGACTTAGGGACATAGAAATATATCCCAAAATGATCCACCAAAAGTAAGAGTAAGGGGACATAGACTGCAAGTTTTCACAACAAATCTTGTAAAAACTACTTGTCTCTTTAAACTCTATGTTTAAAACTTAAAAAAGCAATATAGCAAGTAGTTACTTTTAGAGATTATGAATGTATGCCAATAGAACATGTAAGAGCACCAACTTCCTAATGTGACGTGAATGAGTATGTGTAGCGTAGGATGACTTTTCTAATGACATCATACATGGAATTATTAAGTGCATATCAAAAAAAATTAAATGGAAATGAAGATGACATGGTCATATCTCCAGCAGCCTAAGACTAAAAGTGAACTACATTATACTCTACTACTTTCCTATTAATATACTCATTACACCATGACATATTTCTTGGATTCAGGGTATTATTATGCCATATATGTGGGTGTCTGCATTGGCCCATTATTTGATTTACAGAGATAGATGATTTTGCTTTCCCAGGAGTTGCTAGGCCATACCTATGGACTGGATCTGGTACAGCTGTTTTCCAAAGGTCATTCAAGAGCCTCTGCAGAGAGACCCAACCTTCAAGCATTAGAAGAGTGGAAAAACAGCATGTAGCCCTGCCACAGGGCAACTAGTGACATTGAGCTGTGTAAGCTTAGGGTGCTTATACTTAGTAAACTTTCATATGCTGGTCTCAGATACTATTACTGCATATTTTAGCTTAGCTACCCCCACCAATCTGTAAATTTCATGCGGCTGTAAATTAAGAGGCTCTGCTAGGTTGATCCTGATAAGATGTGGTGTCCCTCACTGAATGTTGCTAGGTCTGTGGGTTGAAAATGATAAGGTGCTATGGTAAAAACTGCATTTAGAGTCATAATTCATACATAATGTCTGTGGACATTCTCTGGAAAACTGCCTATTGATTATAAAGATATCAATGGCAAAAAGGCATGCAACTAGTTTGAGCTTAACCTCTTTTTAAAATATAGTCAAAGAAAGCAGTATTTCTAAATTAAAATATATACCACTTTAACTGTGTATAAATATTCAAATAAATTGCATATATGTTTAACAGAAGAGAATTGTTTGAGAAAAGAAAAGGGAACCAGAGAAGGCCAAGGACACAAAATTGCAATCCATCAGATCCTTCAAGATCATTTGATGGTTCTCCTCGAGGAGACACTGTGGAATGACGACCTTATGTGACATGACCACAAGAAATACAGCAGTGAGTCCCAATGAGTCCCAATCTGATGCAGTCTGAGGGCAAACACCAAAGAACAGTGTAGTAAACGCATTACCATGAAAAGCCAAAGCAACCTGGTTTATATCCACAGTTCTCTGATGATTTGTCACGAAAGGAAGAGTGTGTGGTGAAAAATACCTAGGACTAAGATTCAAAATATCCAGGTTCTTATCCCAGCTCTGACACATATAAGATATATGCTATTAGGCAATTTGGTCATGATAAAATTCTGTGATTTGATTATTTTACCATAAATTAACTTACTGAAGTTACTCTTTATATCCAGCAGGAAAAAAAAATCCTATAAGTAGGTGGGAGGATAATGGTGGCATAAATGAGGCAATCATAAGGGGAGCTTGAGTTCAATGAGAACACTGGTATGTTGGTTTGCTACGGCCACCATAACAAAATCCCACATCCTGGGTGGCTTAAGTAACAGAACATCATTTTATCAGTTCCGAAGGCTGAAAGTGCCAACAGAGTTGGTTTCCTCTGAGGGCTCCCTTCTGGGCTTGTGGATGATCACCTCTTGCTTCTTTACATGGTCATCCCTCTGTGTACATACATCTCTGGTATTTCCTTTTGTGCATCCAAATTTCCTTTTCTTATGACACCAGTCAAATTGTATAGAGCCTACCCTAATGGCCTCATTTTAACTTATTTATCTCTTTAAAGGCCCTATCTCCAAATACAGTCACGTTTTCAGATACGGGGGGTTAGGACTTCAACATAGGAATTTGGGGGGGTGCAATTCAGTCCATAAAAATTGGGAAGAAGACAAAATGAGGGATCATAGAAAAGCAATAAATGATAGGTGAGAAGACACCAAAGCCAAGTGCCCTTCCCAAACAAGCTTTAAGTTGGCTTCACTCTTTGTTTGCTCTTAACTGTCTTCCTACAGAGCTCATGGAGAACTCGAGAGTACAAACAAAAATTAATAAATAAAGTAACATCCTTGGCCTCATCCTCCAAATCCTGAAAAGTATGGGGATGATGAAGCAGAAGGTGAGTAGGAGACGAGAGACAACTGAGTTATAACTCTCCAGAGTGCCAGAATTCAGAAGGAAGTGCATACAGAAGCACAAAAACTAGCCCTTTACCACTTGACCTTCGGCCCTTCTGTAGGATACATCATGGAGATCTCTCTCTCTCTCTCTCTCTCTCTCTCTCTCTCTCTCTCTCTCTCTCTTTCTCTCCATTTTTAGTTCTCATCAGCCTCATGAGCCAGATATGGGGATCCTCCGGAGCTATTCATAAGGGAACTTGGACATGATGATAGAAATTATATATTTCTGAGCACATTCACAGGTCCGTAGATTTAGTGCACATCACTACTCTCTTTCCTGTTCATTTATCCCCTAAGACAAATGTCATCACTTCATTTTCAGTTTAAACTATCCAGAAATTATACTGTTTTAGATTCCAATCCAAAGAGTGAAAAATGCGCTGCTACTGATGACAGTAAAGGCATTGGTTAAATATTATGATAAAAAATGTATAGCCCACACGTTGACATCTATGCATTTATAGCATTTGCTGACTTTCAGGATAGCAAGATATTTCCTATGGAAAAGTTTGCCACCTTCTGCTGCCCTATGATATTTATATCAGGTAAAATGGACTGGTTATAACATCTTAAAATTACCAGCAACCACTTTTTTCTGGCGAAAATTTATGAGAGCATAGTTTTCTAATTGCAGCAATTTGCCACTAACATTTAAAATGACTTCATGTATTAAATCCATAAAATTGAAGAGAACTATATCTCTGTCAAATGCAAATGTTACAGTTGGTTTTTTTAAAGCGAGTGTTAATCTCTGGCAGCATAATTAGATGTGCGCATAGTAGATGATCCATGCAGGTGAATTGTTTAACTTCCAATTAATATAGTTGTGCCAAATTTTCCTCCTGTTAAATTGTTTATATTTATTTCTTGAGAGTACCATATGTCCTCTGTTTCAGTTTTATACAATTTGTGTCTGACACCAGAGTTTCCTGTTGCAAGGTATTTAAACAGTGATTTACAACTGCAACAAACCAAACCATCTGGGGCCAGCAGCCACCGTATTTCACTACCACATTACAAAGTTGTTTTTGCATCTCAGAAAATATTCAGCAGAAATTTACTATCAGCTTTCTAACCTCTGGCCAAATGTAACTAATTGAATTTAGCCATGAAATATATTCCTGATTCTCTCTCTCTCTCCTAAGTAGTATTCCCATTGCCATGACTCCAATTTGGGTGTTCATTAACCCATTCTGGAGTTATTGCAATACCTTTTTAACACATATCCTTAATTTAGGGTCTACTCAATTCTTGTACTAATGTGGCTTGTATCCAAAAGCACATTAATCCTGCTACACACTCCTGTCATCACACTTTTCCCTACTACTTTGTTTCTCAAAAACATCCACAACCAATTTCAAAATAGAACACACACTCTAAACTCTCTGTTCAAGGCCCTCTGTTATAAACTGCATGTTTATGCCCCACCCAAGTTCATAGCTCGAAACCATAATCCCCTATGAGATGGTATTTGGAAATGGGGCCCATGGGAGATAATTAGATCATGAGGGTGAGGCCCTCCTGAAACATCTGGAAGGTATCTCAGATGAAGACATTATCAACATTACTCTTCCTGCTGGCATCCCCATCCAACTGGAACTGGATGAGAACCTGCATACTGTTGGGCCTCACCAGTTCTTGGGGGACCAAGAGGCTATCCAAAGAAAATAGAGGATCAAGGAAAAGTGAAAAAATCTGAAAAATAAGTCTTCCCCAGACTTTATTTGTAGCTGGCTAGGAATAGTTACAGAAAGGAATGGCATGCAGTATGTTGTTATAAGTGCTTCTCTCTCCCTCTCCCTCTCCCTCTCTCCCTCTCCCACCCCCCATTCTCTCCCCCCCTCCCTCCCTCCCTCCCTCCCTGATTTTTCTAGAGCTGGGCCATGGGGTAGTTTGTATAGGTAACTAGATAACTTATGTTGGCCCAGATAAAGACTTCAGGGTGCCTGAGTGATTATTTCATACGCCTTATGGGTTAGCTCTCCTGCCATCCCTGTTTGAATTAGTCACTAAACCAGTCACCAGTGGGGCTTAATCAATGTTATACATTTCTGAGATGGGAGAGTGATAGTGGAGGTAGACTTTAAGGTATTCACCATTCAGTAAATCATTATCAAGTCACCACTGACAGGTACTACTTACTCCAATAAGTAATTTACTTTTATATTTACTAAAACTTTCTGGGGTGGTAGGAAAGGATATTAGATAATACAATATACTTAAGTATTTATTATACTAGCCTTTTCCTCTAGGAAAAAGGATGTTTTGATACGTAAGATGAGAGAGGTACATTAAATGGGAAAGCCACAGATGGGTTCCTCCAAGACAGCCAGCAATAAACAACAAAGCCCCTTGTCCTGTCTCTAGTCCAAAGACTCCTTTGTTTGACATTTGGTGGAATTCTTTGGCAGCTAGAATTAGCAGCGCACAGACAACTGTAGCTGTTTGTGTTCTCTTTTTGTTTTGTTTTTGTTTTTTGAAACTTAATCCTTGGGTACTTAAAATTGATTTAAAAATAAAGTTGTGTGACAAAAAAAAAAAATGTCTAAATTACCCAAAGCAATCTATAGATTCAATTCAAACCCTATCAAAATACCAATGGTATTTTTTACAGATCTAGGACAAACAATCCTAAAATGTATGTGGGGTCACAAAGCCAAAGCAATCTTGAGAAAGAATAAAGGTGGAAATATCACACTACTTGATATCAAACTATACTACAAGGCTATAGTAATCAAAGCAGCATAGTACTGCCCTTGTCAGATGGTTCAGTTTGTTGGAGAATCATCCCTTACACCAAAAGGTTGCGAGTTCTATTGCTGGTCAGGCACATACCTAGGCTGCAGGTTCAATCCCCAGTCAGGGCACCTATGGGAGGCAACTGATCAATGTTTCTCTCTCACATCAATGTCTCTCTCTTCCTTTCTCTCTCTCTAAAAATCAATAAAAACATATCCTCAGGTGATGATTTAAAAAACAGCATAGTATTGGCATAAAAATGGGCACATAGATCAATGGAACAGAATAGAGAGCCCAGAAATAAAATGATGCCAGTATGATAAAGGAGGCAAGAATATACAATGGGGATAAAGACAGTCTCTTCAATAAATAGTGTTGGGAGATCTGGACAGTTACATGCAAAAAATGAAATTAGACCACTTTCTTACACTGTGTACAAGAATAAGCTCAAAATAGGTTAAAGACTTAAATGCAAGACTTGAAACCACAAAATTTCTAGAAGGAAACATAATATTAAACTCTTTGACATCATTCTTAGCAATATTTGTTTTGGATATGTCTCCTTGGGCAAGGGAAACAAAAAGAAAAAATAAATAAATGGGACTACATCAAAATAAAAATTGTTGCACAGTAAAGGAAATCATCAACTTGCTGAATGGAAGACGATATTTGCCAATGATACATCCAATAAGGGGTTAACATCAAAATATATAAGGTACTCATGTAACTTAACATCAGGAAAACAATCTGATTTTTAAAATGGTCAGATGAGATCCTGTGCTTTCAGGGTGGTATGGCCTAAGATAAACCTCAGAGGGAAGGGGAGTTGGGGAGGGGGGAGGTAGGGTGGGGAAGAGATAAACCAAAGAACTTATATGCATATATGCATATGGACGCAGACAATCTTGCAGTGAAGATAGCAGGAGGGGGTCTACGGCGGGGGAGGAGAAACATCTGTAATACTTTCAACAATAAAGATAAATTTTAAAAAATAAAATAAAAAATGATCAGAGGATTTGAACAGACATTTCTCCAAAGAGGACATACAGATGGCCAACAGACATGTGAAAAGATGCTCAGCATCACTAATCATCAAAGAAATGCAAAATAAAACCACAATGAGATAACACCTCACACCTTGCAGAATGGCTATCATTGATAAATCAACAAACAAGTGTTGGCAAGAATGTAAAGAAAAGGGAACACTTCTGCCCTGGTCAGATGGCTCATTTGGTTGGAGAATCAATTCCATTGTTGATGGAATTGTATATTGGTGCAATCACTATAGAAAATAGTATATCTCAATAAACTAAAAATAGAACTACCATATGATTTAGCAATTCCACTTCTTGGTATTTTGAGTATTTATACAAAGAAACCCAAAATACCAGTTCAAAAAGATATATGCACTTCTATATTCATTGTAGCATTATTTACAATGGCCAAGATACGAAAGCAACCTAAGTGTTCATCAATAGATAAATGGATAAAGATGTGATACATATATGCAATGGAATATTACTCAGTCATTAAAGATAATAAAATCTTGCCATTTGGGACAACAACTTTGGACCTGGAGGGTAGCATGCTAAGTGAAATAAATTAGTCAGAGAAAGGCAAATACCATATGATTTCAATTATATTTGGAATCTAAAAAACAAAATAAATAAACAAAACAGAAACAAACTCAGAGATACAGGGAACAAACTGATGGTTGCAGATGGGAAGAGGGTTTGGAGGGATGGATGAAAAAGATAAAGGGATGAAGAAGTACAAATTAGCAGTTATAAAAAATAGTCACAGGGTCCGGTCAGTGTGGCTCAGTGGTTGAGCATTGACCCATGCACCAAGGGGTCACCGGTTCAATTCCCAGTCAGGGCACAGGCCCAGGTTGTGAGCCAGATCCTCAGTGGGGGGCATGCAGGAGGAGGCCGATCAATGTTCTCTCTCATCGATGTTTCTATCTCTCTCTCCCTCTCACTTCATCTCTCCCTAAAATCAATAAAGGAAAAACAATTTTTTTTTTAATAGTCACATGGATGTAAAGTACAGCATAAGGAAACTAGTCAGTAATAATGTAATAACTATATAGGGTGTCAGATGGGTACTAGACCTATCAGAGTGATCACTTCATATGTCACATAAATGTCTAATCACTATGTTGTACACCTGAAACTAATATAATATTGTATGTCATGTATAATTGAAAAAGTTATTTTTTTAAGTTTAAAAATATATTTAAAAATATTACCTATGCTACACTTTTTGATTTTATGTCCCATCTTCTAAACAAAGACTTTTAATAATTATTCCAGGTTATAGTAATCTCACCAAGTAATCTCTCATGAGTCTCTTCATGTACTCATACTTTCATTAATTCATTCATTCAGTCAGTCTACACATATTTATATTCCTCTGAAGTCCACTTAGCTTAGTCCTAAGTGGTTTAAACATTGCACTTCAGAGCCCCTCTATGGCTGTCATAGAGGAAGTTGGGTGCCAAGGAAGCATAGTCCCAAGCTGCCTTAGCCCTACGCCAACCAGAGCAGCAAAGATTTCATTTGTATTACAGATGAACAACAGCTAAGTGAGACTAGAAACCAATGTTCTAACGCATACATTCAACCGTAAATGTTATTGCTCTCATAAGTGCTGTAGCTCCCAAGCTTGTAGTTTTTCTGTTGCCCGTTCTTTTATAAATGGTCTTTCCCAAACCTCAATGCATAGGCTTGAATAGAATTATGTACTACAGCTTTACTCCTCAAAAAAATTCCATTGCTTTTTTTCTACCATATCTCCTTAGCCCAGGTTTCATAGTCTGCTCTACATCAATAGTAAAATAAATACATTGGAGGAATACTAACGCTAATCACTGGAAAGCAGAATTCAGAAAGATTAAGTCATTAACAGCCACTTATTGAGTCAATATTTTTTGAGTGCCCCCCTATATACCAGGTATTGTTTTTCAAAACCAGTCTGATTCACAAATATTAGAAAAGATAATATCCTACCCTCCTCTTTGATCCCATGTATTCTCTGGACAAATTTGAAAATATCCCTCTTTAGTATTATTTATAAATTAAACATAAAGTAAATTGTTTGACTTAGAAAAAAAATCACAAAATGATCATTTTAATATATTTTGTCACATGTTATCAATGTGTGCAGTTGGTTTGCATACCACAAATTCTTCTAGCTCTTGTGGAATTAGACTGTAAGTCAGTGTTCACACTAAGTCTGTTGTTTTGCTTTGAAATCATAGACAAAAGTGCAGGAAAATCTACTTTAAGTATACATTCAGTCACAATAGTAAATATACATTTTCAAACTGCACATCCTAAATCTGGGCATTCACTTGCTATGTGCACAAAGACAGTGACTAATAAATTTGGCATTTTTCAATGTGTGATGTAATGTTTTACTAATGATATAAATACAACTTTAATTTTCCCATTTTCTCACTTTTTGAAGTGTCTCCTTTCTATAATAAATCATATTACAAATGTTGAAAAGGAGCCATTTAATTAATTTCCTACCTTAAGACAAAACTACACAGGAATACAGGTTTTTAAAAATTAAATTCCCATCATTTTCAGCTCATATATATTTGATTAAAGACACAAACTACACCTGTCATTAACTTAAGTAATAATAAGTTTATATAAGCTATTAACCAATAGTCTTTCATCTTTGAGTGAGGCCTTCACATGGAAAGCATCTTCCTCACTATTGAAATAAGAAACTATTTTCACTAGAACAGTGAGATTTGCAGTGAAGATTCACTGATGACATTACCCTCAGATTTCCCAGATTTTGTGATTTTATTTTTCACTCTCCTCTCTGCATGTTATTAATTGGAGTTTGTGATTTCAGAGTACTATGTGATACAGCTGGGGAATATAAGGCAGTAACTAAGACTCCATTATCTCATGTTATCCAAATAACCAGTTTTTTGTTTTGTTTTGTTTTGTTTTTTTAGTCTACCTCCTTGGTTTTTCATTGACTCTGTTTCCCAGGAACTGAGAGCAAGAAATAAAGTAAATCGAAAAAATAGAAAGAGTTTCTCGGAAAAGAGCATCAGCAGATAATGTTAATGAAGACTTGGGTGAGACCGTTAATGTTTTGTTGTTTTACAGTAATGATTTAATGATTTTTTTTCTGAAAGTTAAAAAGGAAAATCAGAATCTGTCAAGAGTCATAACCCACGATTTCTTCTCCCTAAAGAATTAAGTTGACAGGTAAAAGAAACAGACTTATTTCAAACCCCAGTAGCCATATTAGTCATTGGATAGATGATAGTACTAGAAGCTGGGGAACCTGAATTACAAACAGGGGCTTCTTAGTATTAACTTTATCTTCCCTAGGTTTCTGTTATTCTGTATATCCCGTTCTCTTTCTTTAGTTCAAGCTCTTTATCTTTATCATCACTATTTTCCTTCTTCCTCCCAGCACCTGAATGCTTGTGTCTCAAAATTCAGTTCAAAGACACTGAGGTATGTTTGACCCATATTTCTTTACCCATAGTATCAACCATCAAGTCCTGATGCTTTAAATTAAAACTGTTCCTTTTTGACAAATACCATATGATTTCACTTATATGTAGAATTTAAAGAGTAAATAAATAAATAACATAATAGAAATAGACTCATAGATACAGAAAACAGACTGATGGCTGCCAGAGGGGAGAGGGTTGGGGGACTGAGTGAAAAAGGTGAGGGGATTAAGAAGTACAGATTGGCAGTTGCAAAATAGTCATGGAATGTAAAGTCCAGCATACGGAATATAGTCAATAATATTGTAATATTATGTAGAGTGCCAGGTGGAGACTTGAATTATCAGGGGACCATTTTGTAAAGTATATGGTTATCTAATCACTATGCTATAAATCTGAAACTAAAATAATATTGAACATAAATTGTAATGGAAAAATAAATTTAACAAACACTTTTTCTTTCTTTCCATTCCCTTTAATATTACCCCATGAACTTATGACATCCTACTTTCTCACAATATTTTCTGAAGTCAAATGAAGAACCATATGCTAAACATATGCCACAATGACCAGCACATAGTAGGTGCTTAATAAATGCAGTTCCTTTCCTTTCTCACCCAAAGCTAGTTGTCTTGATTTCCACCTACGCTCAGAAACAGATCTCATACATTTAACACATTTTTTTTTTTTTTGGCATACATAACTCTCTGTTTTCAAACTTTCAATCTGCCTTCTATCTACCGGGTCATGCAATATGTAATATATTATGTAAACATCTAAAGCAACACTACTCTTACCCTATCGAGTCTACTTAGTATTTCCCAAGTGGTCATTCACACTTCTATCTCTATTTCCTTGCTCACTTTGTTTTCTTTTACTGCTGTCCAAAAATATGTCTAATTCTTCCATTAAAGTGTATCTTAAGTCTCACATTCTCCAACTACTTCAGTCATTGGTATTCTTTGCTGAATTACTTTGGCATTTACAGATACTTACAATCATTAGGATCAGAAAGGCTATTTAAAATCCCATTGAGTTGTAAGGCCACATGACTTATACAAGAGGCCATTAACACCATCTGCTGTTGGCCGGATGGGTTGGCATGCTTCTGCTCTGGCCAATAGCATAGTTCACATCAGCAATACTTCCTACTTTGCAAATGTGTAAGTGATAGTGCTTTTATAACATGAGCATCACTCAATATACTTAGCATATTTGCATTTGTATTTATCTTTCAGTGAGTAAGTCTGCTCTACTCCATCTAGCATATAAGTGGCCTTGAGGCTTATACAACCTTAAACATCTTTGCTTCCTGCTTCCCTAGCATAAAATCTCAGTCAATATTTTTGATGGTAATAAAAAAAATATTAGAATATTTGCCCAGTTACATCACAGGAATATTGCTGTGAAAATCTTTACAGCACCATGAGTTCCTCTGAGATATGTAATTTATATTGGAGGAGGGGAAAAGTTTTTATCCTTTTAGTTTTATTTTTGCAGGCTTTGTTTTGAGGAGAAAGAATAGTAATACAAACCTGCCAGGTCTCAAAGGAAAATGTTTGTGTCTTTGCAACCTGTTATATCTGTATAATTTGAATAATTATTTGGGAAAGACAAAATCATATTCATTAGCTGAAAAATATGAACAATACCATGACCAGGTCAGTTTCACAAATGGAGCTTGAAATATATACTGATGACCCTGTATAGTGCATAAGGGACAATGTCTGCTTCTAGTTCAAAGCTAACAGTAAAAGGTCCATTAACAAAGCATGGGAAACTCTCTAGAAGCAATATCAAAGAAAATATTTACAACAATCTTATAGAAATGTTGGAAAGAAGACATTTAGAGTCTAAGATACAAGTATTAGACTAAATTCCATTATATATGAATCCATTTTCTTGTAAACCCCCAATGCCTTCAGACTGAACAAAATATGAAATTTAAGATTCAACTGAGTGAGGAACTAAGGTAAGAAAAAGCAGTTTTCAAAGGACGTAAATAAGAAATCAAGATGGAAAGTGCACATATAAGGTGTAATCAGAACACTAACATTATGTCTTTAATAACCTGTTAAATTCGTATAATTTGTTAAATCTGTATAAAAAGATAGGAATATAGCATTCTCATATAGACCATAAGAAGAGTTTTAGGCCAGAGACTAGAAGATTAATCACCTTTTACTTTGTCACAATCTCTCAGCAATGCAGCCCCCTTATCTATAAACTGGTGGTGCAAATACTCAGCCCTTTCTTTCCGATAATTTATTTTAAAGAAAAAGTACTATGCAGCTGTAAGAAAGACAGATCTCCTATCCTTTAAGATGACATGGAGGAACCTGAAAAGTATTATCCTAAGTGAAACAAGCCAAGCAGAGAAAGACAAATATCATATGATCTCACTTATTTGTGGAATATAATGAACATAACAGTCTGAAGAACAGGGTAGTCCCAGAGACATGGAAGTAGGGTACAGACTGACAATCCTCAGAAGGGGGGGGGGGATAAACCACAGAACTTATATGCATGTACGCATAACCAATGGACATGGACAACAAAGCTGGGGACAGGGCAGGGAAGGAGGGGGAGGAGGGTGTCAATGGGGGAAAAAGGAGAAACATTTGTAACAAAAATAAAAAAAAAGAAAAAGTATAAAGTGCTTTTAAAGGTAATTCGATTTATTTGAAGACTCTGCACATATAGATACAAGGTATTCAGCTATATATGGTTGTGAATTTGTCATTTCATTTCCCCCCAAGCTACTAATTGCTCAAAAACAGCCAAGCAAAGCTGCTCGTTTAGGAAACAGCAGACTTTTCTGCTTTATTCATCTGTTTCTCATCTGAACTGAGCCATACTGGTACATTCCTATTGTCAATGCCGCATTTTAACAATTTCATTTAACTAATTCAATCAAGAGCCCATTATTTTCCAATTTGGATGTGGGGAGAAAAAAAAAAAAACCTGCTGGAACGGGAACCTTGGGTAGTTTGGACACCTCCGCTTCTGAATTAGCTAAATGACAGCTAAGTAA
Source organism: Tadarida brasiliensis (assembly GCA_030848825.1). Lineage (NCBI taxonomy): Eukaryota > Metazoa > Chordata > Mammalia > Chiroptera > Molossidae > Tadarida > Tadarida brasiliensis. The sequence goes on from CM061260.1 coordinate 72,727,358, forward strand.
TTTTATGAACCAAACACACCAATTTGTATAGCTACCAAACACACCCAATTTGTACAGCTACTCCTCAGAGTCCATTTTATTCATCATCAGTGTGGGACTATCAGAATGTCTTAGCTGAACCTACAGTGGATGGCTTTCTGTGCAGGGTCTCCTATGGATGTCTATTTGTGTGAGGGAGAGGTTTTAATTTTTGATTAAAGAAGAAAGGGGACATTTTATTGTTTTTATGGTGACAATACTACTATGACTAAGAGCCATGGAGAAAGAGTGTTGATAAACACCGTGGAAGTGATAGACGTGTTATATTTCTCCCTAACCTGAATCGGTTAACTAGCTTTAAACTTCTATAAAAGACAGATGAGGGTAGAAACTTACAGTTCTGTTCATAAAAGATGTGAGAATCTGAGCTTATTCAATGCTGCTTTGAGGTTTAGTTGTAAACTAGAGGGAAACAGAGGAAAGTATTTGTATCTAGAAGTCTTCAATGTCAGACGGTGGTGGGACAACCACACCGGTCAGGAATCGGCATGAGCACACAAGCAGTCTTATTCCAGAGCCCTGTGATGCCGCCATCCATGCTGGAGACATCTGACAGCTGAGAGAGACTTGATATTTGGGAGTAGACTGGAGCCCCACAAAATGATCTGGGCATAATAGAACAATTGAGATTTAGACGTTAATGTTAATGGTACTATATATGTTCTCACAGGTAGTAAAATCTGTTGCAGCCTGGCTGGTGTGGCTCAGTGGTGAGCGTTGACCCATGCACCAAGAGGTCACCGGTTCGATTTCTGGTCAGGACACATGCCCAGGTTGTGGGCCTGATCCCCAGTGGGGTACATGCAGGAGGCGGCCAGTCGATGTTCTCTATCATCGATGTTTCTGTCTCTCACTTCCTCTCTCTCTCTAAAATCAATAAAGGAAAAAAAAAATTTTTTTTTAATAATAAATAAATAAAAGACAACATTGTGTATGAAGTGGAGGGAGAAGACACTGCTGACCTGGCAAAAGTTTCTGGAGCTCGAGAGCACCCGACACACTGTTTCCCATGTTTATCCAGCTTCCTTCCCAAGTACACTCCGTATCTGTGATTGCCTGTAGCTCCCACTTCCTGGTCACCACCAATCTGAAAGGGGGGGGGGGGGGCAGGAGCAATAATATCTCTTACTCATTGGCCTAAATTGAAGATGGCAGGTGAAAATCAAGCTTTTTTATATCTCATATTAAGATAGTACGTGCAAAGTTTCCCTATCTGTAGGCAAAGATCTAAAATGTGCATCAACAGGGTGATAAACAGATATGAGATTAGAAGCCTTAGAAACCTTTTATAGGCCTCACATGTCCATGTATGTAGGCCGGTTATGATGTCAAATATCCAAGTGGTGGCTGGGGATGGGATTACAAATCATTTTTTTTTTAGAGCAACATAATGGACTTCAGAGCTATCAACTAGCAAATAAACTAAAGCCTATTTTTTATCTACAGGCCTTCCCTTACATGGGCATCGAGCATAAACTGTCTGCCGTAGGTTATGGTTCACTGCAAACCTAGATGAGAAAACATGCGTTAAGGGGGAGACAGAGTTTCATTTTGGCTTTTCTTTCCTATAGAGCAGCAGCGAGCATGTGAGCCTTCACATTTTGGAATCACCTGGAGAGTTATAAAAATAAAGAAAAACAGGTGCCTGGGTTCTACTCCTAGAGACACTGATTTAATTGGCCTGGGTGCTGTCTGGGCATGTGGGTCTCCAGAGCTCTTCAGGGGTGTCTAATGTGAAGCCAGAGCTGAGAATCTGTTTACCGAGGCTGCCAGCAAAGGGGCCAGCAGGTCCTTTTTGTGATTGTTAGCTCAGATGTGGGACAACTGTTCACTAAGAAATTGGGCTGAGGCAGCAATTCATTCTGTTCAGAGCACAAAATCACATTCCGCTGTTAATGGCTTTTTCGCTGCACTGACCTACGCTGAATTCAAACCAGCAATGACCTTCGCTTTCCATTGCCCGTAATTAAGGATGTCTGCCACCACCATAATCCAGTTTGGGGCTTGATTAATTCTCATAATTACCAAATGTCTTCTTGCAGCTGTAGAGAAAGAAGGTCCCGGCCACTAAAATGAGATAGTTATGATGACAAAATATAAATAACAATAATGCTTAGCATTTATTTCATGCTTAATCATTCTTTTTTATGCCGTTGACATTCATTAACTAGTTATTTCATATGATGTCCTGGGGAAGTAATGCAGAATTATTATTTGCATTATATGTCAGTCAGTGGGGCAGAAAACTATTTTGTCAGGTCTTAGGAGTTGCAATTTTAAATCCTTTAGTGCACGTTTAAGCTTGTGACTTCTCTTTAAAGGAGAGAACAATATCAGGGCTGTGGGGACTCAGAGACAGTAAACTTGCACTGACCTCAATAAATAAACTCTACCAAAGCAGACAAATTAATAATGCATTTTATGGCCATCTCATCATTATAATCTTCTTTCTTTTACAGAGTCCACTAGTAATCTCTAAGGGAGTTTAAAAGTCTCTAAGTTCAGGGTAAAAAGGCAGAATCCTTTCACCTAAACAGGAACTCCAATTTTATACTCAAAACGCCAAGTAGTATTATTTTATTTTTAAAGCTCCAGACCTTGCAGAGGAAGAGAGGAAATTTCCTGTCTTTTCCAATTTCCAACTCCCATTCAACATTCCCTGATAGTCAGTACAACCACAAGGGACTGAACACGTAACATTTTTATCAGGTTTCATTTATTGGGTGCTTACCATGCCTACCACTTTTATAGACTGTAACCCGTTTACTCACAAACTGTCTCCTAGGTAGTGGTTATTATCCCCGCCCTAGTTTATAAATAAGAAACCTGAAGCTCAGAGAAATGTAGGGACTAGCACAAAATGTAACAGGTGGGAACGGGATTAAAGCCCAGGTTTGTCTGACTCCAGAAACCTAAACACAAAACAAACACAAATCTGTAGAAATTGTTGAAGTTTATTTTCAGGCTTCCTTACCTCTCTGTGTAAATGTTCCCTCAGAGAATTCCCTCCACTGCAATGACCCACCCTGTGTCTGAAACTTAGCCTCCTGTCCTCCCAAAGAAGCTCATCTGACATGCTCTTCTGTCAGATCCTCCTAAACTGGCTAAATCCAACCTGCTGCAACCTAGAAAGGAATCACCTTGCAGTCCCTCTTTCACTCTGCATTCCTGTTGGTCACAAGGTCTGTCTGTCATTCCCTCTTAATGTTGATCCTATTTCTGCCATTGCTACTTCAAGTCCAGGCTCTGGAACAACAGTCTCCCCTCACTCTCACCATCTCCTTCCCAAGCAGTTAATTATTAGCTGGACTAATGATCTCCAAACACTTTATGGCGCAATTTTCTGACTTAAAACCTTCCATGGGTCCTCATTTCCTATCAGAGCAACTCTAAATCTTCGTATCTGGCTCTCAGTGTGTCTCGTATTATTTCCCCACATTATTAACATGATTTCTATCTCCTATTCAATTCAATTTCAGCTTTATTATGATCTCATCCGTTGTCATTAGACCTATTAACAAGTCGCTGTTAGGTCTGATAATAAATTACTAATGATTAGCTCTATCAATGAATTAGCTACTAATTTTAGATCTCATAAATAACACATTATGAGTGGCACACAGGATTGCCCAATGAATGATCACGGGAGAGTCTCGCTGAGCTGCCAAGCAATGAGAGAGAAGGGATTACTGATTCCTGCTCCCAGTGAAAAGGGCATCGACAGATTTCTTAAAGGAGAAACGGGCATGGTTTCTGTCAACAGCAGTTGAAGAACTGAAAAACTGCGTATGATCTAAAAACTATCCAAAATAAGTTTAAATTAGAACTCTCACAGGAAGGCGAACTCTACTGATTTACAAGCTTGCGTGGTTTCTGTAGTTATTAGTGGAGCTTCGTACAGATGCCAGCTTCTAACTTACAGCAGATTTACTTTCTGTCAAGTTCAAGTGTACAGTTTCTAATTCACAAAGTCAAAAAGAAGGGGCATTATGAGTAGTGAAGAAAAGACAGAGCAATAAGGAAATGGAGTTCCTGATTATCTTAAACCTAAAACTCACGGGACCTACGAGAGATAGAGTAACAAAAAATAAGGTGGAGTGGGGAGAAAGAGGGAGATTCACTTTAGATCATATTGTTGTAAATGAGGCAGAAAAGTTTATATTGAGCTGTAAAATGATCTATATACTGATGACATATAAAAAGCCATACAATGGATTGTAATACAAAGGTGATAAAGAATAACAGCAATAATAGGAAACACATTTAGTGAAATAGAACTGCACCAGACAGGGGTAAATACTTTATATGGATTACTTCATTTAATCTTTAAAACAAATCTATATGGTAGATGCTGCTCTTTTGAATTTGTTGTTGGTAATGAAACTGAGGTTTAAAGAGCTTAAGTATTATGTGTATGATTTTCTTAATGTTTTTACTGATTTTTAGAGAGAGAGGAAGGGACAAGGAGAGAGAGAGAAACATCAATGTGAGAGAGAAACATGGATGGGTGGCCTCTTACACACCCACTTACCAGGGATCGAGCCTTCAACCCAGGTATGTGCCCTGACCAGGAATCGAACCGACAACCTCTTAGTGCATGGGACAACACCCAACCAACTGAGCTACGCCAGCTAAGTCATGTGTATAATTTTTAATCATGAAAAAAGACTAAAGGGAGGAGGGGCAGATAAATAATTGAGCTATAGTCACATAAACAGTGAGAGGCAACGGCAGAATTCAAATCTAGCTCTTTTGACTCCAGGTCACATACGTCTAGCCAATTTAAAAGCACATACTAATTTAATGGACTTTCACTGCAACTATTACCTCCTAGATGTATTTTTTCCCCATAGTACAGGCACCCATTGGGAGTTGTCCCTGCTCCTCTAGTTTGCCAGTTGAGTGGGAAAGAATAGATAAATGGATTGTACACAAGCGACAGCATTGCCAGACTCTTCCACGTTCGGTTAATTAGGAGCAAGCATGCAGGAAAGAAAGACAGTTAGGGCATTGGAGAAAAATCAGACTCAACTGCACGGAGGTAAAGAACCCCCTGCTGTGAAGACGGGCGGTGACATGGGCAGCGTGGGGAGGGTAGAGCTGCAAAGCTCACGGGACTTTCACTAATGAAGTATCACAAGCAGCTTCTAAATCAAGATGCTTTCTTTCTGGACCATGAATAAAGGAAAACTAAAAAACAGAAAATGAAAGCTGTGAGATATCTGAAAATTGTTTTATTTATTGTCTTCAGTCGGGCAGGCAGACTGTTGGTTAACAAATACTTTGGAGAACTTGCTCTTGGTGAGGTTCACTAAAAGCTATGCAGAATATAAAAATATATATAATCCAGTTTTTCCTCTACACGCTTGTAACTAGAGAGACACTATATGGCACAATGTATTAAACTGCACAGTGTAAAGCCCAAACCATCCACAAGGTTCATGAATCCATTTCATTCATTTCCCACTGCTGAATACCATATATAGTGCATACAGACCTGCCTAGCTCCATTTAGCAATGTTTGGTGAACGCACTAAGCTGAGTAGGCATCTTTACTTCCCACAAATAACCAACTGTAATACTATAAACTAGAATATAATTTTCCTTCATTTCATTGTTTTTTAGAAGTGTCATAAATAAAGATCATTTTAAGCAAAGTGTAAGTCAATCTGACTTTAAAATCATTTGAAAATATGAATAGACCAGTTACAACTAATGAAATCAAAACAGTAATCAAAAAACTCCCAGTGAACAAAAGTCCAGGACCGGATAGCTTCACAGGAAAATTTTATCAAACTTACAAAGAAGAACTAACACCTATTCTTCTCAAAGTATTAAAAATAATTCAATAGGAGGAAAGACTTCCAACTTCTTTTTATAATGCCAGCATTATCCTAATTCCAAAACTAGGTAAAGACACTACAAAGAAAGAAAATTATAGGCCAATATCCCTGATGAACAGATGCTAAAATACTCAACAAAATATTAGCAAACTAGATCCAGCAATACACTGAAAAGATCACACGCCATGATCAAGTGGGATTTATTTCAGGAATGCAAGATTAGTACAATATTTGCAAATCAATAAACATGATACATCACATAAACAAAATGAAGGATAAAAATCACATGACCATATCAATAGATGGGGAAAAAAAGCATTTGATAAAATCCAGCATCCATTTATGATAGAGACTCTCAGCATAGTGAGAATAGAGGGGTCACACATAATACAAGCCATATATGACAACCCCACAGGAAACATCATATTCAGTGGGCAAAATCTAAAGTGTTTCCCTTAAGATCAGGAACAAGACAGGGATGTCCACACTTTTACCATTCCTATTCAACATAGTACTGGAAGTCCTAGTCACAACAATCAGACGAGAAGAAGAAACAAAAGGCATCCTAAAGGAAGAAATAAAACTGTCATTATTTGAAGATGACATGATATTGTATTTAGAAAACCCTAAAGACTCCACCAAAAAACTACTAGATCTAATAAATGAATTTGGCAAAGTCGCAGGATACAAAATTAATATTCAAAAATAGGTAGCATTTTTATACATCAATAATGAACTGTCAGAAAGAGAAACTAGGAAAACAATCCCATTTCTAATTATAACAACAAAAAAATAAGATACCCAAGAATAAACTTAACCAAGGATGTAAAAGAACTGTATTTGAAATATTATAAGATACTGAAGAAAGAAATTGAGGAAGATACAAATAAGTGGAAGCATATATATTTTGTTCATGGATAGGAAAAAATAACATCATTAAAATAACCACACTACCCAAAGTCATACACAGATTCAAGGCAATTCCTATTAAAATACCAATGGCATATCTCACAGATCTAGAACAAATATTACAAAACTTTATATGGAGCAACAAAAGACCCCTAATAGCAACAGCAATCTTAAGAAAGAAGAACAAAGTTGGAGGTATCACACTACCCAATATCAAATTATACTACAAAGCCATAGTAATCAAAACAGTATGGTATTGTCATAAGAACAGGCATAGAGCTCAATGGAACAGAATAGAGAGTACAGAAACAAACCCATGCCTTTATGATCAATTAATGTTTGACAAAAGAGGCAAGAACATACAATGGGGTAAAAACAGTCTCTACAATACAAGATGTTGGGAAAACTGGACAGTTACATGCAAAAACTAGACCACCAACTTACACCATACAAAAGAATAAACTCAAAATGGATTAAAGACTTAAATGTAAATCACGGAACTATAACAATCCTAGAAAAAAAACATAGGCAGTGAAATATTAGACATTTCTTGTAGCAATATTTTTGCTGATCTATATCCTCAGGCAAGGGAAACAAAAGAAAAAATAAGCAAATAGAACAACATCAAACTAAATATCTTTTGCACAAGAAAAAAAAATCAACAAAATGAAAAGACAACCCACTGCATAGAAGAACATATTTGCCAATGATACATCTGATAAGGGGTTAATTTACAAAATAAATAAAAAATTTATATGACTCATCACCAAGAAGACAACCCAATTAGGAAATGGACAAAGGACCTCAATAGGTACTTTTCCAAAGAGGATATAGAGATGGCCAATAGACATAAGAAAAGATGCTCAATGACACTAATCATGAGAGAGATGCAAATTAAAACCACAATGAGATATCACCTCACACCTGTCAGAATGGTCATCATCAATAAACTAGCAAACTGCAAGTACTGGTGAGGATATGGAAAAAAGGGAAACCTCGTGCACTGTTGGTAGGAATGCAGACTGGTGCAGCCACTGTGGAAAGCAGTATGAAGTTACCTCAAAAATTTAAAAATAGAGCTGCTTCTTTAACCAGCAATTCTACTTCAGGGAATATATCCGAAGAAACACAAAACACTAATTTGAAAGAATATATGCACCCCTATGTTCATTGCAGCCTTGTTTACAGTAGCCAAGATTTGGAAACAGCCTAAGTGCCCATCAGCAGATGAGTGAATAAAAAAGCTGTGGTACATTTACAGCATGGAATACTACTCAACCATAAAAAAGAAGGAAAGCGTACCCTTTGCAACAGCATGAATAGACCTGAAGAACACTATGCTAAGTGAATTAAGCCAGTCAGAGGAAGACAGGTACCTTATGATTTCTTTCATACGTGGAATTTTATGAACTAAACTAACAAACAAAATAGAAACAGACTCACAGAGAACAGAATGACAGTTGTCAGAAGGGAGGATATTTGGGGGGCCCTGCATAAAAGAAGCTGACGAGAGCTCTGGCCAGTGTGGCTTGGTTGGGTGGAGCATCCTCTCATACACCAAAGGGCCATGGATTCGATTCCCAGTCAGGGCACATACCCAGGTTTCGGGTTCGATCCCTGATTGGGATGCATACAGGAGGCTTGTTTCACTCTCACATCAGTATTTTTTTCTCTCTCTCTCCCTAAAAGAAATCAATTTTTAAAAACGTGTCCTCGGGTGAGGATTTAAAACAGAAAAAGGTGATGGGATAAAGAAAAAAAATATATATATATATATCACACACAGACACAGATGACAGTGTGATGAGTGCCAGAGGCAAAAGGTGGGTGGGGTAGGTTGAGGTGGTCAAAGAGGGGATAAATGGGGATGGAAAGAGACTTTGCTCTGGGAGATGGGTGCACGATGCAGTGTGCAGATGATGTTTTGTTGAGTTGTCCACTTGAAACCTATATGGTTTTGTGAACAATGTCACCTCAATAAATTAAATGAAAAATAAATTTAAAAATATAATTTTTCCCACTAATTACCCTCTCAATTCATCTTATCAACTCAATACCTCACAATTTCTCCAATCAACTCACTTACTTTTTCTACCCCTTAAAACATAAATGCAATATTTGATAAGAAAAAGCTATTCGGCCCAGCCAGTGTGGCTCAGTGGTTGAACGTCAACCCATGCATCAACAGGTCGCCAGTTCGAATCCCAGTCAGGGCACGTGCCCAGACTGTGGGCCCGATCCCCAGTTGGGGGCATGTAGGAGGCAGCCGATTGATGTTTCTCTCTCATCGATGTTTCTATCTCTCTCTCTTCCTCTCCCTTCCTCTCTCTCTAAAATCAATAAAGAAAAACAAAAATTTTTTTAAAGAAAAAGCTATTCATACATTGGAAGTACCCTTAAAGCTTCCCTTACAAAAAGAAAATAAAACCTTGAAATATCAAAATTTAAAAATTCAGAAGAGCAACAGCTGGTTGGCTTTCAGCAGGGTCACTGTGATTTATTTTAGGTTATGGGCATTTGAATGAGAACATATTTTAATGACTCTCTCTGGAAAAGAGTAGATTTAGCCAAGAAGTGAAACTACCATGCAAATTTGCATGAGTCTACAGGGTCAAACCCTCAAAGAAACAAGGTTACTAGGCAGACTTCACTATAGGACAAGTGCACTGCTGATATTAGACAAACCAAAGCCATAAAAATGTAATCACAAGGAAAACATTTATTAAGTTATTAATACAGGTTTCTATTAACTATGTGCCTAACCTGTACCAGATACTATTAATTGTGTTTAGCACATTGCAGGCTCTTAATAAGTATTGGTTGATTTAACAACTTATTTTTAACCTTCAAAAGACCCTGCATGTAGCTTTTATTACGTTCATTTTCCATGTGAGAAAATTAGGTCAAATAGCTAATAAATGATGTCTAAGCACTTTTCTCTGTACTGAGCTGCCCCTTACCAGGCCAAGGAAATCTGATGATTCTGCATTGAATACAATTTACCAAAAAACATAACTTTATTTTCTGTAATTTGAATGTCCTTAAACTTGGCATTTGAAAGACTCTTCTAAGTTGCAAGCATATAGAAAATACAAATACATCATTCTGCATAACTGAGAGGTTAAAATGCAGTTCCTTGACCTTCCATTGCTATAGATTTGCATACACACAATTTTGAGGCCCGTTGAATGAGACAGAATGAGACATCAAAAATGTCACTTAACTTGATAATTATTATCAAAGCATACACACAATAATAAAATATGTATAAATGGATTTTTATTTAAATTAATTTTAATTATGAGAATATATAGGATAAGGCAAGAGTAAGTTTACAATTGTGAGCATGCAAAACACAGAGTTTATCCTTGTATTATTATTTATGAATTACAGTATTATTTTCCATATAAACAACTGTAAATCTGCTTTTGTCCTACCTTATATACAGAGAGAAAGAAACACTTGATAAAAGGAAACTCTACATTGAGAAGAGATAAAGGAGATTTGAACACAACTGATATTTGGTCTCTATACTCTTTTCTAACTTTAATATTTTAGAATATAAATTGCCAATAAGGAACAATTATGTCCACTTTTCTGTCTTTTCTTTTATTGGAAACAAACCTGGCATATTTTCTTTTGTTATTGTTATACCTATAGTCACTATATTCTCCCAAATCATACAGTCATCAATTCTAAGAATCCGTTTAATTGGTAGGAAATCATCAATGGTATTTTCATGTTGGAGAAATTACAATAGGAAAAATTTGTGTTTTATCCATATCTTGAATCAAATGAGAAAAACATAAACATAAGGGGGGAAAAAACTTGCTTCAACTCCCAGGGTGTGTATTGTATCATAAAAAGTAAAATAAGAAAAGTTATTAATTACTCTTATTTTTAATGCACTGTCATAACATTGAACTGATAATTGCATATTATGATGCATAATAATCGATATTTCAAATATGAAACAAATAATATTGTCCATTTTATTTCTACAGCAGTTTGATTTTAAACTATCTATATTAAATCTAATAGAAAAATCAAATAGTAAACATAATATAATATAGATTAACTGTATTTGAATTTTATTTACCAGTAATTGAGGTAGAAAGAATATGTACCAATGGAATCTATTTACATGCCCTCTGCATTATTTATGGGGTTTAGACTGACTTTAATAAATTAAATATTATGAATACATTAGCCCTCAGAAACAAGAATGATGAGGAGGTAGATATTCTCTTGAAAATCTATGACCTTGCTGGCTTAAAAGATTCAGTAATTGTGATGGCCATGCCAGTCTGAATGATGGATATTTTTAAATGTTCCGGAAAACATACAGCAGAGTCCTTGATTGAAGGCAACAACGGTTTTACATAAAATTTGCCCCATGCAGACAGAGTTCTTGAAATTTAGCTGCCAGCCAGGTACACAGGGGGTAAGACAGGGTGTTCAGGACAGTCAGTAAGGGGTTTGAAGTTCTCTCTACACCTTAATGAACATGGGACCTCGGGCAGGTTATCTCACTGGTCTAAGCCTCGATTTCCTCATTAGCAAAATGAGGCTAATCACACCAGACTTGAAGAGTTAACATGGGAAAAAGAGACACCTCAACAGACATGCTTTCCTTCATTTGTACAATGAAAGCCTTCAGGATGGGAATCAGTAAACTGCAGCCTAATTGTTTCGCACGACACAGGCTTACTGTGTGTCCTTTGTTAAACTGTTCAGTTTCTTCAACGGACACATGTCACCTTCCTCATAAGTATAAGGCGAGAATTTCTTGGAATAATAAATCTATAGGAGATGTATACTGCATATGATACTATTTTTTGTTATTATTATTTATAATGTTAAAAGAAAATTACATTTTTTTTCCTACAGGAGTTTAGTTAGGCAAAATAGAGTTCCATGGGATTCGCAGTTTTGAAGTAGAATTGGGGGACAGGAAGAAGTGAATTGTACAAAGCATACAAAGTAACCCTTGATAAGTACCCAAATCTATATAACTAACCTCTTGTGGGAGTGACAGCCCTCCGCTAATATACGCAATATTTTTAAACAGTTCTTGAAAGGTTTAATTCCATGATAAGTAAAAGACTTTTATCTCAAAAATCTGAGAAACATACTACACATCTAATTCAGATCCACAAATACATTGATCAACTAGCATCTGTAATCTACGTGTTGAGAATTTTACTTTTTCACTTGTATTTACTTACTTATCCTTGTTTACATATTTATTGCACTCTTTCCTTTCCACCTAACGATGAAAACTGGCAGCTTATTAAAGCTGGGAATTCAGAGGCACTAAATGCAAGAACAACAAAGGAAAGGAACAATTACCCACAGTAAACCAAAAACCAAAGAAGTTTTCTCTGAGAACTACGTTAAGCACCAGACTTTTGATAGCTTTTATGCTCTGTCAACTTCCAGGCAGGCCACTAGAGAAAGAGTGGGGGAGAAAAAAAGGCAAAAAGACCTCAAAGCACTTGGCCAGTTTTCCATAATGAGCTTCTTGTCTAACACTCCTTTAAAGGCCAGCTCCAGCAGTGGGCCCCTGGCGAATCTGAGATTCTTAATCTACACGTTGCTTCACACAACTGCATGAGGCAGAGAGACCAGAGGGCACCTGGCCTTTTATACAGCTCCTCAAGGCAGGGTCCAAGACATTGTTCATCTCTGTATCTTCATTCCCCAGTCAGGATTAGGTGTTTGTAGAATCAATTTGAATATGAATTTTTGAGGCTGTTAGACAAAAAAAGATCCTTTACATGATTTATTTATGAAGTATATTTTTCCCTGAGCAAACTATGTCAATTACAAAGACTGTGTTAATCCATGTCGATCCATGAAAGTCCTCCACCAGACACATATGCACTTGCTATAATATATTCTTGTTTCTCACCCACGTGTCCCCATAACTAATCGATCATCCACTCTCAGACTTCCTGGCCAGTCCAGATGCTTTGACTAGTTTCACCCTTACCTAGGACATTCCAGTGGCCAGCCTCTACAATATCCTTGATCTCCTCTTCCTAAATGGTACAGGAAAATGAACCAAAGAACATTCACCCAATAAGCTGGAGGCTAGGTCCACTCCCTCTAGTTAGCCCCTGCTATCTCCAGCTGGTTTAAAAAACAGACAAAAAAACTGCATATCAGCAAAAGCTCTGATATTGTCACCAGCAGCCTCCTTTATAGACTCATCTGCTCCACTCCCACCCATCTCTTGTCAAAGCTCTGGGAGAACTTTATGTCCTCCACCCTGGGAGTCTACTAGAGGTTGAGTTTCTTTATTTGCAGCAGTTTGTCTTTTGAGCAGTAGCAGCAGTCACTAATAGAGGCGACAATATCCCAACAGGGTGAGGTCTGAGCAGCGGCTTGCAAGCCCAGGCATTGAAGACTAAGCAGCATGTTCTTTGTTACAGGGACCGAAGGTGGTCACATACAGTGCCTGTGAGCTCCCCATCAGTCTGCCATGAGAGAGGAGGTGTTTCATAAGGTTGAAGTATCAGACAAACATCACACTAAGAGGATCTGAGTCAGTGACTACTAACTGCAATAGGTGTGTCAACAGATTCTCTCCACAAGCCTTCTCTAGGCTGGTGACCAGAGAAACACCTGCTACCAGCACAAATGCCACTTTTAATGAAGTTGTTGCGCTCAAAAGTGCCATGGCCAAGACCCAGATGAAGCCTCCCCACAGAAACTACATTTTTCAAGATTTAATTTTTAGAGCAGTTTTAGGTTGACAACAAAATTGAGAGAATGGTGCAAAGATTTCCCGTATGTCCCTTGCCCCCACACATGCACAGCCTTCCCATCATCAACATTCCCCCATCAGAGTGGTACGTTTGTTGTGGCTGATTAACTGATGAATCTACATTAGCACATTATAACCACTCAAAGTCAATAGTTTACCTTAGGGTTCACTCTTGGTATTGGACAGTCTATGGTTTGGACAAAGGTGTAATGGCATGTATCCGTCATTATAGTATCATAGAGAGTATTTTTACTGTCCTAAAAAAATTCTCTGCACTCTGTCTATACATCCTTGCTTCCCACCCCAAACCTCTGGCAACCACCAATCTCTTTACTACCTCCACAGTGTTGCCTTTTCCAGAATGTCATATAGTTAAAATGATATAGTATGTACACTTTCAGAGTGGCTTTTTTCCCTGAGCAATGTGCATTTAAGTTTCCTCTATGACTTTTCATGTCTTGAGAGCTTTTTTTTCTTTTTAGCACTTAGTAATATTACACTGTCTGTATATACCAGTTTACTTATCCATTCACCTACTGAAGAATATCTTGGTTTCTTACAAGTTTTGGCAATTATGAATAAAGCTGCTGTAAACAGCATAGAGAATATTTTTGCTCTCTGTGCAGGTTTTTGTGTGGACATAAATTTTTAACCCCTTTGGGTAAATACCAAAGAGCACAGTTGCTGGATCTTATGGTAAGAACATGTTCAGTTTTATAAGAAACCATCAAACTGCCTTCCAAAGGGCTATACCATTTTGCATTTCCATCAGCAACGAATGAGAGTTTCTGTTAATGCACAAACTTGCCAGCATTTTGCATTGTCAGTATTCTGAATTTTGACCATTTTCATTTATGTGTAGTGATATATGAGGTGCAGTTTAATTTCAATTTCTCTGATGACGTATGTGGAATGTCTTTTCATAGGTTTATCTGCCATCTGTATATCTTCTTTGGTTAGGTGTCTGTTATAAAAGTGACATTTTAATTAAACTTAAGAAGCAATGCAGTCCGGCAGGTGTGGCTCAGTGGTGGAGCGTCAACCACGCACCAAGAGGTCGCCAGCTTGATTCCCAGTCAGGACACATGCCCAGGTTGTGGGTCCGATCCCCAGTGCGGGGCATGCAGGAGGCGGCCAATCAATGTTCTCTCTCATTGATGTTTCTATCTCTCTCCCCCTCTCACTTCCTCTCTAAAATCAATAAAGGGAAAAAAATTAAAAAAAGAGAAAAAGAAGCAATGCAAAAAGCTAAATTATTCCCTTGTCATCAATCCCTTAAAGTTCTCTCTCTAATCCAAAACAACTTTGGAAAGGGAGAACAAAATTAGTAAACAATTCTGATTTCAAGACATTGGAAAGCTACAATAATCAAGACAATGTGGTATTGGTATAAAAATAGACACAGGAACAAAGGCAACTTAGTAAAGAAAAAGAGTCTATTCAACAAGTTGTGGTGGAATAGTTGATATCCAGAGGCAAAAAAAAAACAAAACCAACTTTGGTATATACGTTGTATCATATACAGGCAAAATACAATACGTACTACATGATTCCATTTATATAAATCTAGGAAATGCAAATTAAATCAATCTGTTCAACAGCAGATTAGTCATTGTCTGGGAAGTGGGGGTAAACAGCAAGACTAGGAGCAAGGGATTACAAAGGGGCATGAGGAAACTTTGGGGCTGAAGGATATGTTCATCGTCTGGATTGTGGGGATAGTTTCACAAGTACACACATATATCAAAACACATCAAATTAGATACTTTACATAAGTGCAGTTTATTATGTCAATTATACCTAAATAAAACTGACTTTTAAACAGCACACAAAAAGTCATTACTTAAGTAAAGTACCTGTTTACTTACAAAAGTAAGAAATAAATGAGGAAAATGGGGTGTCCATAGTATATTGCTATGTGTGAAAAGAGAGGTTCAGAGCCATATTACTATTACTAATAGCAGGCTCATAGTTATTTGTGACAGATATTCTAAATGCTTCATGTACAATAGTTCATTTATTCTTGCTAATATTCATGGAAGGTGGCACTATTGCCTTATACTTATGCAAATGAGGGAAGTGAGTCTTGTCCCAGGCACATAGCTAATAACTTGTGAATGAAGACTGTTCATCCAGCAGTCAGGTCCTAATCTGTGCTCTTAACCTCCACACTTGACTGCAATGTCCCGCTTGTGTGAAGTAATGTGCATGTAAGGACAGATGTATTCAGATTAGGGAAGAACAGTGAAATATGGAAAAGGCACTGTTGAAAGGGAATTTTACTCTTTAATGTAAATATTATTGTCTTGTTTGAATTTTTACAGCAATCAATCCAGTGTCAGTTGGTCTTTCTGGAAGCAGATGCTGAAAAGTTAGAAATGCAAGTGGTTTATTAGGAGGTACACCTAAGATAAAGAGGAAGCAAGATTGGACAGGGAGAGCCTCAGACTATCACACAGATTGCTGTAAATCTAAGCCAACCAAATGGAGAGCTCTGAAGCAGACCTCCTTTAGAGAAGTCTTATGTTGAACAGAAATGGCCAGGCCCTGTAGTACCGCCATGCTCAGACCTTGTGTGGACTGCTTAGAGTGTTCCCTCAACTAGAACAAAAGTGCAGGAGGACGCTGAAGGCATTGCAGAAGAAAGCTGTCAGCTACTGGCACTCTGTGTAACAGAACAGTAACTCCTCCCTTAAAGGGAGATCTGAACAGCTGCCACACTACCAAACGGGAAGAATACATTTTCTTACAAAGCTCTTAAGTATAGGTTAAATTCTCAGAACTGGCTCTGAGAGAGTTGGAAGAGCTGCAATAATAATAAAGCACTGCAAATCTCAATGAAAAGAAATGAGTTAAGACATCTATCAAACTACAACAGCTATTGATTAGAAGGTTTGGAGAAATATCCATTTCTTTAGCATGTTTTCCCCCCTGCGGAGAAGTAAAAACAAATGCCCAAGTGGTATAGTTAGCCTTTTCCAAAAGAAATTGCTTCTCTATATCTGCCCAACCACCCCTTCTAAACAAATTTTTCTCTGGAAGGACTTACACTTTGTTTGTTAATACTATGCCAAGTAGAACCTCTATACTAGTATTTATTCATTTATGTTGTGTTGTGTTGTTATTGTTGTTATTATTATTATTATAGCATTGTAGAGTTTTCATGCAAGTCAAAGTGAAATCTAAAGTCATCAATGCAAAAGATTCCACTTGTGTTTTCAAATTCAATTGAATCAGGTAAGTAAACATGCTCAAAAAATAAATAAATTTGCTATTTCTAATCAAGAGAAAGAAAATAAATCTCTAGACTATTGAGTGAAAGGGGCATGGTGAAATACTCTGGCAGGTTTACTGTTTCGAAAGTGGTTGCATCACTGAGCCATATGAACAATTAAGCAAGTACTTGCTACCTGCAAGAAACAGAAAATGAAAGATAATATCAAGTACATGTCAACCCTAACTCTACAAAAAAAATAAAAGTCCCTGAAAATCAGTTGCTCCATCTTAATAAATTGGCAAAAATTATTGATTTTTTGTTTTACAAATTGAGACATAGCACTTTTTAAAACTTTACCTGCTCATCTTTCTTTTTTAATTGTTAACAGTATTACAGATGTCTCCCACTTTCTCCTTTATTGCCCCCCTTCACGCTACCCTACCCTGCCCCACCCCAGGTCTTCCTCATACTGTAGTCTGTGTCCATGGGTTATACATATATGTTCTTTGGTTAATCTCTTCTTGTATCCTTCCACCCTCACCCCCACTGAGATCTGTTATTCTCTTTCATTCATCCATACCTCTGGGCCTAATTTGTTCATCAGTTTATTTTGTTCATTAGATTCCACATTTAAGTGAGAGTATATGATATTTGTCTTTCTCTAACTGGCTTATTTCACTTAGCATAATAGTCTCCAGGTCCATCCATGCTGTCTCAAATGGTAAGAGCTCCTTCTTTTTTATAGCTGCATAGTATTCCATTGTGTAAATGTACCACAGCTTTTTTATCTACTCATCTACTGATGGAAATTTGGGCTGTTTCCAGATCTTAGCTATTGCTTATAATGCTGCTATGAACATAAGTGTGTACATATTATTTCTGATTGATGTTTTGGGATTCTTAGGATATATTCCCAGAAATGGGATTTGTCGAGTCAAATGGCAGTTCCATTTTTAATTTTTTGAGGAACCTCCATACAGTTTTTCACAGTGGCTGCACCAGTCTGCATTTCCACCAATATCCTTGCCAGCACCTTTTTTTGATGATTTGTTGATGGTAGCCATTCTGGCAGGTGTAAGGAGCTACCTCATTGTAGTTCTAATTTTCATCTCTCTGATGATTAAAGACATTGAGCATCTTTTCATATGTCTATTGGCTATCTGTACGTTCTCTTTGGAGAGTTATCTATTCAGGTCTTTGCCCATTTTTAATTGGATTCTTTGTCTTTCTCGTGTTCAACTGTGTGACTTATTTGTATGTTTCAGAAATTAACCCCTTATCAGATATAGCATTGGCAAATATGTTCCGTTATATAATAGGCTCCCTTTACATTTTGTTGGTGGTTTCTTTTGCTGTGCAGAAGCTTTTTAGTTTGATGTAGTCATATTTGTTTAGTTGTTTCCTTTGTTTCCCTTGCCCTAGGTGATGTATTGGTGAAAATACTGCTACATGAGATGTCTGATATTTTACTGCCTATGTTTTCTTCTAAGATTTTTATGGTTTTGTGACATATATAAGTATGTTATCTACTTGCTCATCTTTAATGATTATATATTTTTCACTATGTTCTCTCTTTTCTTTTCCAATCAACTACTCTACCCTCAAAACACATAAACACACACACACATTCACATATACACACTATATATTTTTAATGAACTTATTGGGGTGACATTAGTTAGCAAAATTATATAGGTTTTGGGTGTACAGTTCTATAATAAATCATCTGTATATTGTATTGTGAGTTCACCACTCCAAGTCAAGTCTCCTTCCATCATCATTTATCCTCACTATTCCCTTTTCTACCTCCTTCAAATCTTTTTCCCTCTGGTAATAACCATACCATTGTCTGTGTCTATGGGGTTTTTTATCTTTGCTTACTCCCTTCACCGTTCTCACCTAGCCCCCAAAACCCTCGTCTCTGACAGCTATCAATCTGTTCTCTGTATCTACGAGTCTGTTACTATTTTATTTGTTAGGTTATTTAGTTTGTTAGATTCCACATATAAGTAAAAGCATATGGTATTTGTCTTTCTCTGACTGGCTCATTTCATTTGGTATAATACTCTCCATGCTGCTTCCCAGCAGTCCGTAGAGGGAAGTTCATAGCAGTACATGCCTACCTCAAAAACAAAACCAAATGAAAAAAAACAAACAAAAACCACAAGAAAAAGCTCAAATAAACAATCTAACCTTACAACTTAAAGAATAAAAAAGAGAGCAAAAACAAAAAAGCCGAGAGTACATAAAGGATGGAAATAATAAAGATCAGAATGAAAATAAATGACAAAGAGACTAAAAACAAACAAAAAAAACAACAACAACAACAAAAAAAGATCAATGAAACCCAGAACTGGTTCTTTGAAAAGATAAACAACATTGATGAACCTTTAGCCAGACTCATCAAGAAACAAATAGAGAGGACTCAAATAAATAAAATCAGAAATGAAAGAGGTGAAGTAACAACTGACATCACAGAAATACAAAAGATTGTTAGAAATACTATGGACAACTATATGCCGACAAGCTGGACAACTTGGGAAAAATGGACAGATTCCTAGAAACACACAATCTTTCAAAACTCAATCAGTAAAAATCAGAAAGCCTGAATAGGCTAATAACAACTAATGATATTGAAACAGTAATCAAAAAACTCAAAGCAAACAAAAGTCCTGGACCAGATGGTTTCACAGGCAAGTCTAACCTAACATTCAAAGAAGAACTAACACCTATTCTCCTTAAACTATTCCAAATATTTCAAGAAGATTTCCAAGCTCTTTTTATGAGGCCTGCACTATCTTAATCTCAAAACAAACAAAGACACTACAAAGAAATTATAGGCCAGTATCCCTGATGAACATAGATGCTAAAATCCTCAACAACATATTACCAAATTTGATCCAGCAATATATTACAAAGATCATACACCATGGTCAAATGTGATTTATCCCGGGGATACAAGGCTGGTAAAATATTCACAAATCAATAAACTTGATACATCATATAAACAAAATGAAGGATAAAAATCACATGAAATATCAATAGACGTAGAAAAAGCATTTGACAAAATCCAGCACCCATTTACGATAAAAACTCTCAGCAAAGTGGGAATAGAAGGATCATACCTCAACGTAATAAAGGTTTTATGACAAATCTACAGCCAACATCATACTCAATGGGGAAAAACTAAGAGCATTTCCCTTAAGAACAGGAACAAAACATGGATGTATGCTTTCATAAATCTTATTCAACATGGTGTTGGAAGTCCTTGCCACAGTGATCAGAACAAGAAGAAATAAAAGGCATCCAAATTAGAACAGAGGAAGTAAAACGTATTATTTGCAGATAACATAAAATTACACATAGAAAACCCTAAAAACTCCACCAAAAAAACTGCTAGTTTAATAAATGAATTTGGCAAAGTAGCAGGATACAAAATTAACATCCAGAAATTGATGGCATTTTTATACACCAATAATGAACTCTCAGAAAGAGAAAATAAAAATACAATAACCAAACAACAAGTGTTGGCGAGGCTGTGGAGAAAAGGGGACTCTAGTACACTGCTGGTGGGAATGCAGACTGGTACAGCCACTATGGAAAACACTATAGTGTTACCTCAAAAAGTTAAAAATTGAACTGCCATTTGACCCAGTGAACCCACTTCTAGGAATATACCCTAAGAAGCCTGAAACACCAATCAGAAAGAATATATGTAGCCCTATGTTCATAGCAGCACTATTTACAATAGCTAAGATCTGGAAACAGCCCAAGTGTCCATCAGTAGATGAGTGGATAAAAAAGCTGTGGTATATGTACACAATGGAATACTATGCAGCGGTAAGAAAGAAATATCTCTTATCCTTTGAGATGACATGGAGGGACCTGGAGAGTATTATGCTAAGTGAAACAAGCCAAGCAGAGAAAGACACTTATTTGTGGAATATAATGAACTAAACAAACTGATGAACAAAATTGACCCAGAGACATAGAGGTAGGGTACAGACTGACAAACCTCAGAAGAGGAGGTGTTGGGTGGAAGAGATAAACCACAGAACTTATATGCATGTAGGCATAACCAATGGACATAGACAACAAAGCTGGGGATGGGGTGGAGGGTATGGGGAGAAGGGTGTCAATGGAGGAAAAAGGAGAAACATCTGTAACAAAAACAAATTAATAAAAATAATTTTTAAAAAAATACAATACTATTTACCACTGCAACAAAAAATAAAAAAATAAGATACCTGGCTACAAATTTAACCAAGGAGGTAAAAGACCTGTTCTCAGAAAACTATAGGACATTGAAAAAGGAAATAGAGAAAGATAAATACAAGAGGAAGCATATACCGTGTTCATGGATTGGAAGAAGTAACATCATTAAAAAGTCCATACTACCCAAAGCAATCTACAGATTCAATGCAATCTCTATGAAAATACCAATGGCATATTTCACAGATCTAGAACAAATATTACAAAAATTTATATGAAACCAAAAATGACCTCGAATAACTGCAGCAATCTTGAGAAAGAAGAACAAATTTGGAGGGATCACAATACTGGATATCAAACTATACTACAAAGCCATTTTAATCAAAACAGCTTGGCACTGACACAAGAACAGGTATGTAGATCACTGGAACAGAACAGAGACTCTAGAAATCAACCCACAGCAATATGGTCAATTAATATTTGACAAAGGAGGCAAGCGCATACAGTGGAGTAAAGATAGTTTCTTCAATAAATGGTGTTGGAAAAATTGGACAGGTTCATGCAAAATAAAAATGAAACTAGACCACCAACTTACACCATACACAAGAATAAACTCAAAATTGATAAGACTTAAATGTGAGTCATGAAACCATAAAAATCCTAGAAGAAAACACAGGCAATAAAATATCAGATATCTCACGTAGCGATATTTTCACCTATACATCTCCTGGGGCAAGAAAAACAAAGGAAAAAATAAACAAATAGGATTACATCAAACTAAAAAGCTTCTGCACAGCAAAAGAAACCACCAACAAAATCAAAAGGGAACCCACTGTATGAGAGAACATATTTTACAATGATATGGAGTTAATTTTCAAAATAAACAAAGAACTCACACAACACCAGGAAAACAAAGAATCCAATTAAAAAATGGACAAAGAACCTGAATAGACACTTCTTCAAGGAAAACATACAGATGGCCAATAGACATGTGAAAAAAATGTTCAACATCATTAGTCATCAGAGAGATGCAAATTAAGAATACAATGAGGTATTCCTTCACATGTGCCAGAATGGCTACGTATTTTGTCAATAAATCAACAAACAAGTGCTGGTGCAGGTGTGGAGAAAGGGAAACCCTAGTACACTGCTGGTGGGAATGCTGACTGGATCAGCCACTATTTAAAACAATATGGTGTTTCCTCAAAAAATTAAAAATGGGACTGCCATTTTACCCAGTGATTCCACTTCTAGGAATATATCCTAAGAATCCTGAAACACCAATCAGAAAGAATATATGCACCCCTATGTTCATACCAGTGCTATTTACAATAGCTAAGATCTGGAAACAGCTCAACTGACCATCAATAGATGAGTGGATATAAAAGCTGTGGTGCATTTATACAATGTAATACCATGCGGCTGTAAAAAAAGAAGGAGCTCTTACCATTTGAGACTGCATGGATGGACCTGGAGACTATTAAGCTAAGCAAAATAAACCAGTTAGAGAAAGACAAATATCACATGATTTCACTTATTTGTAGAATCTAATGAAGAAAACAAACTCATGAACAAAATAGGTCCAGAGACATGGAAGCATGGAACAGAATGACAGATCTCAGAGGGGAAGAGGCTGAAGGGGATGTGAAGAGATTAACCAAAGAACACATATGCATATATGCATAGCTCATGGACACAGACAATGTTGTGGGGAAGACCTGGGTTGGGGCTGGGTGGAGGGGGGCAAAGGGGGGGGAGGAATGGGGGCATCTGTCATACTGTCAACAAATAAATTAAAAAACTGACCCTGCAAGTTTTGACCAACATATATAGTCATGTAACCGGCACTATAATCAAGATATAAAATAGTGTCATCATCATTCCAAAAAATACCCCTGTGTTTCATTGTAATAAACCCTTCCCCTACCCCAGCCCCTGGCAACCACCAATATGTTTTCTGTTTCTACAGTTTTACCTTTTCCAGAATGTCATAGAAGTGAGATTATATAGTATATAGCTATTTAAGCCTGGCTTCTTTCTCTTAGTATAATGAATCTGATATGCATCTATTTTGTTTTGTGTCATTTGTTTTTCTTCATTGCTGAAGAATATTCCATTGTATGGACACACTACTCCTTGTTTAACTGGTCCCCAGTTGAGGAGCATTTGGGTTGTTTCCAATTTGGAACAATTAAGAAGAAAGCTGTTATAAACATTCACATACATGTTTTTGTGTATACATCTAGTAACAGGACTGCTGAATAATATGGTAAGAATATGTTAAACTAGCCCAGCCAGTGTGGATCAGTTGGTTGAGCATTGTCCCGTGCACCAAGAGGTCAACGGTTCGAATCCCGGTCAAGGCATGTGCCCAGGGTTGATCCCCAGAAGGGGGCATGCAGGAGGCAGCTTGATGATTCTCTTTCACTGATATTTTGATCTCTCTCTGCCAAGCCCTCCTCTCTCTATAAAAATCAATAAAAACATATATTTTTTAAAAAGAATATGTTAAACTACATGAGAAACTCCCGAACTGTTGTGCAGTATGGCTGTATCATTTTACATTCACACTAGCAATGTGTGAGTTGTTCCACATGCTCACCAGCACTTAATATTGTCAGTTGTTTTGTTTGTTTTAGAGAGAGAGGAAGGGAGAGAGAGATAGAAACATCGATGTGAGAAACATCAATCGACTGCCTCCTGCACGCCCCCTACTGGGGATTGAGCCTGCAACCCAGGCGTGTGCCCTGACCGGGAATCAAGCCCGTCCCTCCCAGCCCATGGGACTACACTCAGTCCACTGAGCCACACCAGCTGGGCAACACCATCATTTTTTTTTTAATCCTCACTCGAGGATATTTTTCCATTGATTCTCAGTTAGAGTGAGAGGGAGGGAGGGAGAGGGAGAGAGAGAGAAAAACATCAGCTCGAGAGAGACACATCGATTGGTTGCCTCCCACCCAACTTCAGCCAGAGCCAGGAACAGAACCACAACCGAGGTATGTGCCCTTGACCAGAATCAAACCCACAACTTTTTGGTCCGAAGACTGATGCTCTAACCGCTGAGCAAAACCGGTCAGAGCTGTTTTGTTTGTTTTTAATCTAGCCATGTAATGTATAGTGAAATCTCATAGCATAATTTGTATTTTCCTATTGACTAGTGATGTTGAAGATCTTTTTTATCTTGCTCTCTTTCAAACTTGTTTGTCTGTTCTAGTCCCTTTGTCTCTCCATATAAATTCTAAAATTAGTCTGTTGATTTCTATTAGAAACTACTGGGCTTTTGAATGTCATTGCTGACTCTAGGAAAATTAAGATCTACACAAAATTGGGTCTTCTCACCAAGGAATATGGCATTATCTCTCCATTTATTTAAGTCTTCTTTAATTTTGTTCATCAGTAGTTTCTTGTATTCAGATATTGAACATATTTTGACAGATTTATACCTAAGTATTTCAACTTTGATGCTATTGTAGTGCTACTTTTAAAATTTCCATTTCCAAATCTTTATTGCTAGTTAATCAATAATTTAACAATCAAGGATGCTTTAGTGGCAAAAGTGATAAGGGTTCACAGTAAAGTGTCAATAAATATTTTTGGTTTAGTAAATAAATTAATAAGTAAGTTACATGAGGGGGGAAAGAATCAGAAAGCAGCCTCAGGTTCCAGAGAGAGAGTAACCTAAGGAAGTAAAGGGTCAAAGTCTAAATGCTGTCCTGATATTATGCAGCTGTCCTCTGGAGCTTAGCTCATGTTTCTTAGCCATTCGGATATGTACCTCCTTCTTGACATTTGGGTCTCAACATATATGTCACTCACTCAGCCCCACTTCAGCCCCACTCCGAGTCATTTTACTGTCAATCCACATACCCTTTTTTAGTTGTTTTGCTTGACTCTTTTTATTATTTGATTTTTTATTTATTTATTTTTTCTTCCTTCATTAGTTTTGTTTACTACTATATCAAAATACCTGGAATAATGTCTGCCACATAGAAGGCATCCATATGTGTTATTGTATGAAAAAAGGAAAAATGCATAGATATAGGAGTGAACTAAAAACATAACCATTTTTAAATATAACAAAAAAAGAAAATCTACTTAAAAGACTAAAATATATCATGAAGTACTAGAAATAACCTTTTTTAAGTATGCAACACCTTTATGGAATAAAACATAAACTATGTATTGCAGCAGCTAAAAGAAGGCCTGAATAAATACTATATTCATGATCGAGAACCTCCAAATCACAAAAGATATTTTTCCTTAAATAAAATTATAAATGTATTGAACTTTCCGGGGCCAGCGCTGGAGTGATGGAAGTGAGGGAAGTGAGAGTCTTGACTAGGGTGCAAAATTTTAACAAAAGAGCACCAAAAAACTCAGCAATCAAGATAAATAATATCTTAACACACTCTTTTAAAAAATAAACATTAGTATAAAAAGTCAGTGATTAACAAAGTATAAAAATTTTTTTTTTTTATCCTCACCCGAGGACATTTTTTCATTTTTTTGTTCAGACAGAGTAGGAGAGAGAGAGAGGAAGAGAGAGAGAGAGAAACAAAGTATAAAAAATTTTAATAAAGAATTAAAGACAGACCTTGCAGCCAGAACTGCCATCTTCCAGTAACTCGCCAAAATGACTAAACAAAGGGAAAGATGGGAGGCACCTGCTATGTGTTCTGGGGCCTTTAGAAACACGGAGTTGTTCCTCTGGCCACATACCTGTGAGTCTACAAGAAAGGTGATGTTGTAGACACCAAGGGAAGGGCACTGTTCAAGAGGGAACGCCCCACCAATGTTCCCATGGCAACACTGGAGGAGTCCAGTGTCACCAGCCTGAGGCGGGCATCCTTGTAAACAAACAAGTTAAGGGCAAGATTCTCGCAGAGAATTAATGTACGTATAGAGCATATTAAGCACCCTAAGAGCAGGGATAGCTTCCTGAAACGTGTGAAGGAAAATGATCAGAAAAGGAAGGAGGCCAAAGACAAAGGCACCTGGTTCCGCTGAAGCGCCCGCCGGCTCCACCCAGAGCAGCTCACTCTGTGAGAAGCACCGGGAAGGAGCCTGGGCTGCGGGAGCCCATTCCCTATGGATTCACGGCATGATAAGTGTAAAACAAAATAAAATAAAAGGCCTCTGTACTGTTTAAAAAAAAGAATGAAAGACAGGATCAGTTCTGATTTTCCACTTGGCCTCTGCCTCCCGTATGGCTTGGCATGGCACTGTTAGCAACTCGGTCTTTATCAACAGTGTTGACATTTTATTATTCAGGCACTTTTACATTTATTTTATCTTCTAAAATGTTGCATTAAAACATTACTTATCTGGATTGTTGAGTTTTTCAACATCCCCTTATATTTTGCTCTGCTGGTAGATGCCTCATTCCCCTCATTTAACTTATCCTAGTCTGGGCCCATTTCTATGAAAATTACAGAGGATTTTTATTGAACCTATCAAACTGATTCTAAGGTCTATATATAACAAAATAGGTCCAAGAATAAATAGTCAAAAGGCAGTGAAATCTAAAAATCAGGCAATCCTTGGAAAACCTACTAATTGATTGCCACCACAGGTCAGGGTCTAACCACTCCTCCCCCTCGGGAAGGACGAAGATGAGGCCCAGTGCCTGGAGGGTGCAGCCAAGGGGACTAGGCAGGAATAGCAGGGTCGAGAGAATGACTCTGAAGCAGATGCTACTAAAGGAAGCCACAGAGGGGCAACAAAGATCAGACAGAACAGACCCGGGACCCAGAAAAACACAAGAGAGACCTGAGCCACCAAGAAACAGAGTGGATGAAGGATGTGGAAGTTGGCCTGGAGTCCCAGTTACTCCATTAGGTGATGTCAAGAAGACATGGCCTATCTTTAAGGTACAAAACAATGTCTGTGCTTGGAGTGGTTGAGAAGAACTACCAACCAGGTTTACCAAACACATTTCTCACAGATCCCCTTGTAAACACCCCCACTATGTGGTGGCTTTGCCTGGTCCCTAGGATTTGGCTCACTTTTCGGTCTTGACACCTCCTCCGGATTTACCCCATTCCCATGACAACCTGAACCATGGGTTCACCCATTTTGACTTTCAGATTCCCCTTGCCCCCTGCCACCTTACCTAGGCAGTTAACTCTACTCACACCCCTAACCCCCACCACCATCTCCCATTTGGCTTCTCTCTCCCATTATAATCTTCACTCCTACTTCTAGTTCTTCACGAATAAGCATACACAGTGCTGCACGGCCTAAAGAGGAAGAGCTATGTGTATTTTCCTGTCCAGAAATTAAAATATAAAATCTATTAACAGAAAAGTATTTTTTTTTTTTGTGGGACTTAAGCTGTTACTAAAAAAAAAAAAAAAAATGAATAAAGCCCAACTAAAAATATGAAGAAAAAGAGAGACCAACTTTATTTGCTATTAAATGGAATATGAATTTTAACAGGGATGCTAGGATACATAATTTCTACTGATTGCTTTATCATCACCTAAAGCTATTACACTTCTAAGAAGTGACCATGTGCAACCAGTACACCATTCATCACAAAACTGAACAAAGAGAAGGTGTCTGTAGTCAAAGGAGAATTTTTCCCTCTCATTTGCCCCGGCCAAACCTTTTTCTAAAACCTCTTACAAACATGAGAAAGACAAGCCAACTGTGCCTTTTCTACTGTCGGATGAAACCCCCTGGTTTTCCTAAGTGTAGCAGCATCTCTATCTTAACAAGACAAAGCTCTTACATTGTGAAATTGAAACCAGGTCAGTGAAAACTGACATGGTTAGCACACTCATTATGACCCACATCTGGAAACAACACAGTAAAAAAGAACATTCGGTGAGGCCAACTAACCCTCTCAGCAGTAATTTTCCCCATTTCCTATCTTCCCCAAAACGTTAATAATCTCATTTCTCAGTTATTATACACTTATTTCCAGTGGATTCCTCTCTGATTAAATTAACCTTATCAAACCAGTGGCAGTTTAAGAAATGCAAGTTACACAATGTGTGCAGTACAAAGATAGTGTCCAGAAGAATTTATTTTCCAGTTTTAATTTTTTGCTTGACATAAATTGTTAGCACAAGCCCTATAATAGTGCCGCATCTAAGCATGCTGGATGCTTTATGATGCCTTATTTGTGATAGCCTAAATATATTCTAGAGCTTGTGATATTTTTCCTTTTTCTGGTCCCTAAAAAATGTGTTTTTATGTATTTTCCACTTTGGGCTGTTTCATTTGCTTGATACTATCAACAGGAAAATGATAATGCATTCTATAGGTCATTGTTTCCTTTCCTTCCTATAATCCATTCAAGACAGATATCCCACATATTATCAATTAAATAATTCCAGAGTCACAAAATAAGAGGTAACATTGTTTATGTAGAGACTGGGCTGGGAATACTAACAAGCTCAGCACATCAATTCATGGTAACATCCTGTGATTCTGAAGTTCACCTTGAAGTTTGCATTGCATTTTGTCATTCTGTTTAATTGTGTTTTTGTCGAAGAAGAGTAATGCAACTTTTACTTCATTCTATTAGTAGTCCTTAAAGACGAATAATTAAAGTCAGTGCCAAACCATAGGTTTATCAATATGCTAAATTTCCCAGTGCCAAATGTATTTTTTCTTAATTTCTTTTCTTTAGTAATGCATGCTAAAATTGGGAGCAGGTACACTTTCTTTAAAAGGTGTAAGAAATACTAGTTCCCCAGAAATCATTTCAATAAAGCAATAATTGTGCTTTCTTGCTGAAACAGTTTTAATGGACTCACATTGTCTAAATAACCATGGTAGCTCTAAATTGTGATGAATGGTAGATAAAGCAATCTTCCATAAGAGTTTTAAATAGTATTCAAATTTGACAGTATGATACAAATTTATTATCAAACGCATATATAATTTCCAATTCAATTTAACTTTCATCCTGTAAATTCCATGCCTTATCACAGTCAACTAGCAACCGGGTACAGATTCCCATTCATTTTCAGAATTTATTGATTTTTTCTTTTTTTTGTAGAGAGAATGGAAGGGAGAAAGAGATGGAAACATTGATGTGAGAGAGAAATATCCATCAGCTGCCTTCTGTAAGCCCCATACTAGGGATCGAGCCTGAAACCCCGGCATGTTCCCTGGACATTTCAGTCCATGGGATGATGCTCAATCCACTGAGCCACACCAGCGGTGCTCATTTTCAGAATTTAGAATTACAAATCCTTTTTCATTTATAAGCCAGGTCAAATCTTCACAGATTATGGAGCTGGTAATAAGAGATTACTATATCATAAGGTCAAATGTTCAAGTACGTACTGAGAATCTATTATGTGTTATGCTTAGCCCTAGTTATTGGAGCACATCAGTTATAAACTAAACCAAAATAACCTTCTTTTGAGACCTTATAGTTTAGTTGAATGGGAGGTTGAAAATAAATAGGTAACATTTAACATATAGTGTGTATAATGGAGTTAAGTACTATTAGGAAAATAAAGCAGAAAAAAGGAAAAGGGTTCACTAGGAAGCATGACTGTTGAATTTTTAAATAGGCCAGAGTAAGAATTACTAAGGTGATACTTTTAAGTAAAAACCTGTAGAATCCACAGGAGAAGCTATATATATCTTTGAAGAGGAAGTGCAGAGAACCAGAGGGCAATGGCCCTGGAGTGTATTTGGCAAGTTTGAGTAATAGAATGTAGGCCAAGGGGATTGGAACAAAATAAATATAAAGAAAAATATGAAAAAAATAAAAAGAAAAGTCAGAGAGAAAAAAAGAGGGATGTGGTGGGCTTATGATGTGACACCTCATGTTCTCTATGGATGACACCCTCTGAAGTTACGCAGTTGTTCATGGGAACTCAGGGTGGGCTGAATTTTGTAGAGATTGGTGGAGTCCCAAAATGAATTTGCCCTTCCCTCTGAGTAAAATGAAAAGACAATGGAAGATTTTGAGCAGTACAGTAAAATGGTCAGACTTAAATTTTAGCAGGTTTACATTGGCAACTTAATTCTTTTCTCAAGTACAGACAGAAGGGGGACCACAGAGGAACCCAGGAATCCTTGTAAGAGACTATTGAAATAATCTGGGCAAAAGATGATGATGGCTTAGATGAGAATTGAAGTGAAGGTCGTGAGAAGACATTGGAACCTGATTCTATTTTTCAGAGTCTGCTGATGGATTGACTAGAAGATGAGAGAGAACTAGAGAAATCAAAGTCTCCTCCCAGAGCTTTGACCTGATAACTAGAAAAGTAAATTGCCATAATTGAAGGGAGGAAGAACACGGAAAGAATGAGCTTCAAGGTGGAAAGCTCTGAGCTCTTTTGGATATGTTAAGAAGAGGTGTCTATTTGACATCCAAGTCCAGATGTTAAGTTGACATTTGGATAATGGTATGAAATTAGAAAGAAGTCTGGAATGGAGATACGCATTTTGAGAGAATATATTTATTAGAAAGCTGTTTCAGCCAGAAGACTAGATAAAATCACCAAACCAGGACTGAATATACTGGTATAGAATCCAGACGACCTCCACCTTTGGTTTCAGGTATGTGGTTTTGGTCAAGTGATATAATTTCACTATGGCTTCAGTTTTACATAAAATAAGGAAAATATTACCTCTACTATGTCATAAATGTATTGTGAAAACAAATAAGACAGTATCTCATAATAAACAAAAAAAGTATCTCAATAATTTAGAAATACAAATATTTTAAGATAAGAATAAAGGTAATTATATCAGTTTTTAAGTTATTGTCTCTCAGGTTCAAATCCAACTTTTCTATTATGCTTTCTTATTCTAGATTCAGAATTCTGCAAGTCACACTCTTGGTAAATTCTGCAAACAAGAAGTGTTGGCGAAAGACCTCAAAGAGGAGTTTTCTTTATTGATATTAGAGAGAGAGAGAGAGGAAGGGAGAGGGAGAGACAGAGACATCGATGAGAGAGAACATTGATTGGCTACCTCCTGCATGCCCCCCACTGGGGATCTGGCCCACAACCTGGGCATGTGCCCCAACTGGAACTCGAACCAACAACCTCTTGGTGCATGGGTCGATGCTCAACCACTGAGCCACACTGGCTGGGCCAAGCAACAGTGATTTCTTCTTGGAACCTCAGTTGAATCTATTTTGCAGTGTTTCCAACACTTGCAGAATCTACCTTATTGTGTGCCCTAAGAAATTCCTGGAAGAGCCAGTCATCACTACCCTCCTCCATGGGCTTGTCTCAGCCTCACAGATACCTCCTCTGAGCTTAGAGACATCAGCACCACCCGACAAGCACCTCCTACTTTGAGGACAGGATTTTAGCCTTATAAATTCCCTTCTTTAATCATCCAAGTTGTAATGCTTTTTCCCCCTTTTTATTGCATTTATTGGGGTAACACTGGTTAACAAAATTATACAGATTTTAGGTGCACAATTCCACAACACATCATCTGTACACTGTATTGTGTATTTACCACCTCCAAGTCAAGTCTCCTTCCATCACCATTTATCCTACCTATACCCTCCTCCAACTCACCCCACCCCACCTTCCCCTGGAGCTTCATGTCCATGAGTCTTTTCTCTTTTTTCTCAGTCCTTCCACCCTCCCAATCTAATCCCTCCACCCCTGACAGCTGTTAGCCTGCTCAGTGACTATGGGTTTGTCTCTGTTTTGCTTGATAGTTCATTTTGATCATTAGATTCACATATGAGGGGAATCATATGGTACTTGTCTTTCTCTGACTGGCTTAATGTTTCTTTTTTTTTTCTTTGCTCTCTCAAATCTAAGAATGTAGCTGCTTCTTGGTACCATCATGTTCACTTTTTGTCTTTTTTCAATTCTAAATATCTAGTCAAACATTCTTTATATTGATTTTCCTCCATTAAAACAACTTGTATGGTTTCTATCTCCTACCAAGCCCTGAATGATACAACGCTATGGGACCACTGGCATGAAGAGAGTAGATCTAAAGTATTTTACATAAAAACCTCACATGAAGGAAATACTTTTAAAGAATTACACTTTAAAACAGATACTGGAATGGTGTAGGTAAGTGTGGTACTCACCTCCTCCCACAACCACATCAAAATTATAACTAAACTACAGAACAACCATCATTCAGAACCACCTGAAATCTAGCTGAGCAGAAGTCCATAATTAAGCATATAAAGAAGCCAAGTCCAGTTGGTGTGGCTCAGTGGTTGAGCATCGACCTATGCACCAAGAGGTTGCCGTTTCGATTCCTGGTCAGGGCACATGCCCAGGTTGTGGGCCAAATCCCAAGTGGGGGGCATGCAGGAGGGGGCCAGTCTATGTTCTTTCTCATCAATGTTTCTATCTCTCTCTCCCTTTCCCTTTCTCTCTCTCTAAAAATCAATAAAGGAAAAAATAAAATAAAAATAAACAAAGAAGAAGCCACATCAGAAGCCACATCTCCTCCCTACGAGGGGAGGAGATGCAGAACATGCTGGTCCCAAACCCACATGTAGTGGATAAAAATCAGGAGGAATATCTCCACTGTGGAAGTCTCCCCTGAGGAGCAAGGGGTGCCAGCCCCACACCAGGCCCCCAAGCCCAGGTTTCCAGTGCCAGGAAGAGAAGTCCCCAAAACTTCTCACTGTAAAAACCAGCAGGGATTGTGGCTTAGTGAGACTGAGCGCTTCTAGAGTCCCAGGCAGTTCCTCTTAAAGGGCCCACACATCGACTTACTCAGACTTACTGCCTCTGAGCTCACTGGGGCAGCAGCTGGATAGGCACCAGGACATACCAGGAGGAACTGAATTTTCTGGCATCAGAGCAAGAGCTGGAGAAGCAGCTTTCTCCCAGACAGAAGTGCTGGCAGAGGCCACTGTTCCTTTGATGAGCTGCCCCGTGAGCTGGCAGGTGGAAACCATATCTGAGTTTCCATCAACCTGGCTAACGCTGTTAGCCCTGCCCTGGTGATTCCCTGAGACTTTGGCTCACCCAAGTTT
This sequence comes from Tadarida brasiliensis, assembly GCA_030848825.1. Taxonomy (NCBI): domain Eukaryota; kingdom Metazoa; phylum Chordata; class Mammalia; order Chiroptera; family Molossidae; genus Tadarida; species Tadarida brasiliensis. The sequence goes on from CM061260.1 coordinate 72,760,297, forward strand.
CAGTCCCATCCAAGCAGTTTCTAGTGACTTTTCCATAGGAATTGTCTGTTTTGATTCATGCTTCAAATTTCTCTAAAATATCTCAAATAAGTAACATCTGGCCTCGGCATGCCCCATACCTCTTGCTAAGTGGCCCCAGATCTGGCACTAGCAGCAGCCAGCCTTGGTTCACAGCTTGGCCTCTCCCAAACACTTCCAAGCCCAGCACAAGTAGCAGCCATCTTCAGATGGCTTTGTAGCTCACACTGAGTAGCCCCGGGTAGGGCACAAGTGGTGGCTGACCTTGGCCTGCACCTCCTGGGAGAGCCAACATGCTTAATGGACAGCTTCAGACCATGTCAAAGCACACCCAACAACCTCCATAAGTGACACACTCAAGGGGCAGACTCAGTGGGCACCAGAGCCCACTGATGTAAGTCCTGCTCCATGAGATGAGCCCCTGCACAGCTAATCCTCTATGGTGGTTGCAGCCATTCCTTGCAGCTGATCTGCCTGAGGGTAAATCCCTCCCATTGACATACCAGTAGCAATCAAGGCTGAACTACAAAAGGAGGAAATAAAAATCCCACATTGGGTGGGCATTAACACATGGAGTGCCCAGCTCAGGTGAATGGGGATGCTCTGCCCTACAGGACACCTATCATATTAGGCCACTCTACCAAACCCAGGAGACATGCAGCTCTGCCTAATACATAGAAAGAAACAAAGGAAGGCTGCCAAAATGAAAAAAAAACAAAGAAACATGTCCCAAATGAAAGAACAGAACAAAACTAGAAAAAGAACTAAACAAAATGGAGACAAGCAATCTACTAGATGCAGAGTTCAAATACTGGTTATAAATCTGCTCAATGGACTTAGGGGAAGAATAGATGAACTTTAACAAAGAGATAGGAAACATACAAAATGGAACTAGAAAATATAAAAAAGAACCAGTCAGAAATGAAGAATACATGAACTGAAATGAAGAACACATTTCAGAGAATCAGTAGTGAAGTAGATGAAGCAGAGGATCAAATCAGATTTTTGGAAGATAAGTAAACAGAAAACATCTAGTCAGAACAGCAAAAAGAAGATTTAAAAAAAAAAAAAGATAATGTAAAGAAAGAGCCTCTGGGACAATTTCAAGTGTACCAACATTTGCATCATGGGAATGCCAGAAGGAGAAGAGAGACAGCAAGAAATTGAAAACCTATATGAAAAAATAATGGAAACTTCCCTAACCTGGTGAAGGAAATAGACATACAATTTTAAAAGGTAAGAGAGTTCCAAATAAGATACCAAAAGAGGCCCACATCAAGACACATCATAATTAAAATGCCAGAGGTTAAAGACAAAGAGAGAATCTTAAAAGCAGCAAGAGAAAAGTAGTTAGTTACCTGTAAGGAAGCCCTCATAAAACTGTCAGCTGATTTCTCAACAGAAGCTTTGCAGGCCAGAAGTGATTGTCAAGAAATATTCAAAGTAATGAAAAGCAAGGACCTACAACCAAGATTACTCTACCCAACAAAGCCATCATTCAGAATCAAAGGACAGATAAAGAGCTTCCCTGACAAGAAAAAGTTAAAAGAGTTCATCACCACCAAACCAGAATTACCTGAAATGTTAAAGGGTCTTCTTTAAGAACAAAGATTAAATATGTGAATAATAAAATGGCAATAAATACATATCGATTGATAATTGAATCTAAGAAACAAAATAAATGAACAAGCATAACGAAAACAGACTCATTTTGATCTTTGCCAGATAGGAGGTGGGTTGGAGAATGGGTAAGAAAGGTAAAGGAATTAAGAAGTACAACTTTGTAGTTACAGAGTAGTTACAGGGATGTAAAATACAGTATAGGGAATACAGTCAATAATATTCTAATAACTATGTATAATGTCAGATGGGTATAAGATTTACTGGAATGATCACTTAGTAAGTTATATAATGTCTCACCCCTGGGTTGTATACCTGAACCTAATATAATAATGTATGTCAACTATAATTAAAAGATAAAAAATAATTTAAAATAGAAAAAAAACAAAAACAGGTCCTTAAAAAATAAAATGCATATCCTTTGCAAAAAACTAGTAAAATTTAATTTATTTTAATTTGATTTTAGATATAATCTAAAAGGACAAAGTTATCAGGAGAAGGAAATAATAAACAGAATATTTTGTAAAATTGTAAAGCAGATGGAAAAATGACAACTGACCTAGAAAACCTGAGAATGCTAAAACCTAAACCTCTAGGTAAGAAAAAGCACAGAAACAAGCAAATTTGCACATTAGAACCAAAAAATTATTTCAGCAACAGAAGGCATGAGTCCTTCTGAGCAATGAGTTCCTGAGTTTTCTTTTTACCTCTTCTATTCCAGAGTGGGTGCATGCAACCTAGAAACATCAAGTCACAGAAAAAATTAAAAATGCCTCAAGAACAGACTTCCCAATCCAGTCAAAGATCCAGAAAAGGGGCAACCTACCAAGATTTTTATTTTTATTATTATTTTTTTTAATCTTCACCCGAGGACATTTTTGCATTTATCTTGAGATAAAGCAGGAGGGAGAGAGGGAAGAAGAGAGAGAGAGAGACATCGATGTGAGAGAGACACATCGACTGATCGCCACCCACACGACCCCAGTGGGGGCCGGGGACAAACTGCAACCAAGGTACATGCCCTTAGCGGGAACCAAACCCAGGACTCTCTGGTCCATGGGCCGACGCTCCAATCTCTGGGCCAAACCGGCCAAGGCTATTTTTTTAAATATGCTTTTATTGATTTTTTAGAGAGAGAGATAGAAACATCGATGTGAAAGAGAAACATCCATCAGCTGCCTCCTGCACACCCCCTACTGGGGATTGACCCTGAAACCTGGGCATGTGCCCTGACCAGGAATCAAACTGGGACCTCTCAGTCCATGGGATGACGCTCAATCCACTGAGCCACTCCGGCTGGGCAGATTTTTTAAAATTAGACAATAACTGCACTACTCCAGCGGAACACTACAGATCAACTATAACCCTATCCACACCTCTACCATCAACAGCCAAGTGAGGAAACTAGAATTATATGCCCACCAGGCCAAAAATAAGTCACCCCAATTCCTCTGCCAGGAAGGTGTCAATGAAGGATGAGAAAGGAGATGGAACTGATATCAGAAGTTAATGGTAACAAGATGTCCTTCGCTATGGGATCAGTGAAGGCCAAGTGGCAAACCTGGTCTTTCACGCCCACCTGGAGATATTTAGGTGCCCTTCTCTCCTCCTGAGTTGGTATGAGATGAGGCCTAGTGGAGAGTCATGTCTTTTGTCAACACCCAGTAGTAACAAGGCACCACTTGCAGACAGCATCAGGAAGGCCACCTGACGATCGAGGATGAGGCACCTCTCCCACCCCCAGCCAGAGCGGTATTAGTAGATGTATAATAAAGAGCCTAGTTCTCTACCCTCACCCAGCGGTGACAAAGAGCACTTCTCCCACACAAGTCGATGAAGTCAACTGGGGAGCCCGGACATTTATTCCCACCTGACACTAATGAGGTGACACCCTTCTTTCCCCTCTGGAGTGGTGTTATAGGATACTTGCTATACTAAAACTCTGAATAAGATCCAAATTCTCACAACAGAACCAAAATGGCAAGATTTAATAAAAAATAAATAAAATGAAAGTCACTCGTCATACAATAACTATGATATTCTCAACTAGAATTAGAAAAAGTAATCAGCAGATACTGATATTGCGACAGAGATGTTAGGATTATCTGACAAGAACTTTAAAGGATCAGTAATAAAAATGACTCAACAATTATAAACATGCTTAAAACAAATAAAAATATACAAAGTCTCAGTTAAAAAATAGAACATATAGCCCTGGCCGGTTGCTCAGTGGTTAGAGCATTGGCTCACAAACCAAAGGGTCATCAGTTTGATTCCCAGTCTAGGACACATTGGGTTGCAGGTTTGATCCCAGGTCCCAGTCAGAGCACATGCAGAAGGCAACCAATCGATGTGTCCCTCTCACATTGATGTTTCTCTCTCTCCTCTCTCTTCTCTCTTCTCTCTCTCTCTCTCTCTCTCTTTCTCTCTCTCTCTCTCTCTCTCCCCTAACCCCGCCCTTCTACTCTCTTTAAAAAACAATGAAAAAAATATCCTCAGGTGAGGATTTTTTTTTTCAAAAAAGGTCCAAATGCATTTCCAGAACTAAAATATAAAATAACTAAAATTTTAAAACTCAGTGAATGGGTTCAACAGCAAAATGGACAAGACAGAGGAAATAATCAATGAACTGAAAGACAGAACAACAAAAATTAACCAGTCTGAACAACAGAGAGAAAATTGCCTAGAAAAAACTAACAAGAACTTGTGGAACTTGAACAAAAGAGCTAACATTCTTTTCATAGGAAACCTGGAAGGAGAGGAGAAATTTCTCAAATTGACAAGAGAACATAAGCTTACAAATTCAAGAATTGAGCAGACCTCAAACAAAATAATTCCAAAGAAATCCACACCTATGCACATCATAATTGAGCTCTGAAAACTTAAGACAAAGGAGGAACCTTGGAAGCAAGGGGAGAAAAATGACCCTTTACCTGTAGGGGAAACACAATACATGTAACATCAGATTTCTCATTAGAAACCAGCAAAAATATCCTTCAGAAATGAGATAACCTCTTGTTTGTACTGTTTCCAGTGTGAAATATGCTGTCATTAAATATAATGTCAGCAGAGGTTATGAAGTTAGTATCATCCTGATTCCAAAGACAATACAGAAAATGAAAGCTACAGTTCAGTGTACCTCATTAATACAGTCACAAAGATACTTTAAGAAAATATTAGCAGAAAGACTTCAGCAATACATAATAAGCATTATATACCATGACTATATGGTATGTTTATTCTAAGAAGGCAAGGTTGGCTCAATATTAGAAAATCCATTAGTGTAATCCACTAAAAAGAAAAGGCTAAAAAGAAAAACTACATGATTAAATTAAATGATATAGAATGAAACACTTGACAATATTCATTACCCATTCAAACTAAAAACTCTCAGAAAACAAGGCATAAGGAAAATTTTCTCCACTTGATAAAGAGCATCTACAAAAAGGCCTTCCACCTAACATCATATTTAATGGTGAAAGACTGAAGGCTTTCCCCTAAGATCCCAACTAGGCAAGAATATTCCCAGCACTTCTAGTCAACATAGTGCTAAAAGTTGAAGAATAGGAAAAGATACACCATGCAACTATTACAAAAGAAAGCTGAAGTATCTATATTTTTATCAGACAAAGTGAATTTCAGGATAAAGAATATTAACATGACAAATATGGGACATTTCATAGTAATACAGAGGTCAATTCATCAAGCAGACAGAAATACTAAACCTTTATCTAGCTAATAAGAGAATTTCAAAATATAAGATGAGGCAAAAGTAGTTTGTACACAACTTATTCTTGTATCATTATTTATTAATTATTGTATTATTTCCCATACAAAAAACTGCAAGCTTACTTTTGCCCTGCCCTGTATATGATGTAGACACTGATGATAATACAGACTTGCATTACATTTCAGCTTGCTCATTTGCTCACTGAGAGTTCTTGGGCAGGCAAATTATTTAACCTCTCTAAGTCTTAGTGCCCACAGCTATCAAATGGAGCTAATAATAGTACCTACCTCATATTGAGAAGATTCAATGAGAATACAGATAACAACAGAAATAGGTAACAGTTACTGATCACCCATTATATGCAAATCTCTGCTTTAAGTTTTAAATAAACAAATATACATATATATATACATATATACATATGTATGTGTTGTTTTATATATATATATATATATATATATATATATATAACAAAAACTCATGAATGAGATCTATTAACTTGCCTAAGAGACTGAGACATCTAGGTAATGAGCTAGGGAGCCTGTCTTAAAGAGAGCTCATTGTCTTAATCTTAGAGAGTAGTAATTCAATAAATGCTTGTATTTATTGGTTATTTGTTGTTGGGTTGTTGTTCTTTATTGGCTTTTTGGTCTAAATAAACAACATACAAAAGATTATATTTGTTTATGGTTTTTGGTTTTGGATCCTTATATTTTCCTTGTATTAAAAAAATTTAAGTTTTTCCATATGATTAAAGAATCTAGAAATAGAAAAAAACTGAAACTGAAAATAAAATAGCAACATATAGATCAATGGAACAGAATAGAGAGTCCAGAAATAAATCCATGCTTTATGGTCAATTAATATTTGACAAAGGAGGCAAGAACATACAACAGGGTAAAGACAGTCTCTTCAATAAATGGTGCTGGGAAAATTGGAGAGATACATGAAAAAAAAAAAAGGAAACTAGACCACCAACTTACACTATACACAGAATAAACTCAAAATAGAGACTTAAATGTAAGTCATGAAACCATAAAAATCCTAGAAGAAAGCATAGGCAGTAAAATCTCAAACATTTCTCATAGTAGTATTTTTGCCAATGTATCTCCTCAGGAAAAGGAAACAAAAGAAAAAATAGCCCTGGCCGGTTTGGCTCAGCGGTTAGAGCATCGGCCCGCCGACCAGAGAGACCCCGGTTTGGTTCCCGCTAAGGGCACGTATCTTGGTTGCAGTTTGTCCCTGGCCCTGGTTGGGGTCTTGTGGGTGGCAACTAGTTGATGTGTCTCTCTCACATTGATGTTTCTCCCTTTCTCTCTCTTCCTCCCTCTCTCCCTCCCGCTCTATCTGAAGATAAATGCAAAATAAAATAAAATAAAATAAACAAATGGGACTACCTCAAACTAAAAAGCTTTTGCACACCAAAGAAAACCATCAACAAAATAAAAAAACAACTCACTGAATGGGAGAATATATTCACCAATGATACATCTGATAAGGGGTTAATATCTGAAATATATGAAGAATTTATACAACTCAACACCAAGAAAATAAACAATCCAATTAAAGAATGGGCAAAAGATCTGAATAGACACCTCTCCAAAGAGGACATACAGATGGCCAATAGACATATAAAAAGATGCTCAACGTCACTAATCATGAAAGAAATGCACATTAAAACCACAATGAGATATTACCTCACACCTCTCAGAATGACTATAATCAATAAATTAACAAACAACAAGTGTTGGTGAAGATGTGGAGAAAGGGAACCCTGATGGTGGAAATGCAGACTGGTATAGCCACTGTGAAAAACAGTATGGAGTTTCCTCAAAAAATTATAAATGGAACTGCCTTTTGATCTAGCGATTTCGCTTCTGAGAATATATTCAAAGAAACCCGAAACACTAATTCTAAAGAATATATGCACCCCTATGTTCATTGCAGTGTTATTTACAATGGCCATGATTTGGAAACAACCCAAATGCCCATCAGTAGATAAGTAGATAATAAAAAAGCTGTGGTACATTTACACAATGGAATACTACTTGGCCATAAAAGGAAGGAAATCTTACCTTTTGTGACAGCGTGGATGGGCCTGGGCAGTATTATGCTAAATGAAATAAGTCAGAGAAAGCCAAATAACTCACTTTTATGTTGAATATAATGAACAAAGTAATTTAACAAACAAAATAGAAACAGAAGCATAGGTACATAGGTCAGAGGAGAGGGGTGTTGGAGGGCTGGGCGAAAAAAGGTCAAGGGACTAAGCAAAAACAAACAAACAAACAAACAACTCATAGACACAGACAACAGTATGGTGATAGCCAGAGGAAAGGGGGCTGGAGGGAGGCAGAAGAGGTCAATGTGGGGAAATGGGGATGGAAAGGGACTTTACTTTGGACAATGGGTGCATGATGCAGTGTACAGATGATTTGTTGTTGAATTGTACACTTGAAACCTATATGGTTTTATTAACCAGTGTCACCCCAATAAATTCAATTTTAAAATTAATTAATTAATTAATCAATTAAAATGAATAAATGAAGGAACAGAACAAAATAGCAAAAATATGAAATATTTAATCCTCTTATCTGGCTACTTTCAAGTTACAATTCATCCAGTTTTACCCAGTCTGAGAAATCAAGCACAGTACACCCCCATATTCGCAGTTTCACTTTCTGAGGTTTCAGTTACCCACAGTCAACCTAGATTTGAAAATATTAAATGAAAAATCCCAGAAATAAACAATTCGTATGTTTTAAATTGCACACCAATCTGAGCAGCAAGATGAAACCTCGTGCTGTCCCACTCCGTCCCGCCTGAGCACGAATCCTCCCTTGTCCAGAACATCCGTGCAGCATAACTGATGGCACATTAGTCACTGAGTAGCCAGCTGAGTCACTAGATCGACTGTATCCAGTGATTGTGTTCAACTAACCCTTATTTTACTTTATAATGGCCCCAAGCCCAATTTAAATATGCTTCATTTAAGTGAAAAGGAGAAAGTTCTCTACCTAATAACGAAAGAAAAAAATCATATCTTGAGTTTGCTAAAATCTATGGTAAGAACAAATCTTTTATCCATGAAATTGTAAAGAAGGGAAAAAATTGTCTTAATTTGCTGAGAAAGACCCCATTCGTATAACTTGCATTATAGCATATTGTTATAACTTTTATTTTATTATTAGATGGTGTTAATCTCTTTCTATGCCTAACTGATAAATTAAACTTTATCATAGGTTTAATTATATATTTCAAGTACAGGTTCAGCACTATTCACAGTTCCAGGCTTCCACTGGAAGTCTTGGAACGTGTCCCCCATGGATGGATACAGCAAACTGTGACAGGCACCTCTCACAGACACCAGAGAGGTGTTATTGGACAGTCCCCTGAATCAGAGGGAGCAGGCTGTCCCCAACCTTGATCCGTGTCTTCTCATATAAGTGAATTTATAGGAGAGACCTTGATTTCATTGTAAAGTGTATTTATTAAAACATTAAAGAAGTGAATTTATGTAAAAAATGAAAGCATGAGGGCAGAGGACCTAAATAGACACCTCTCCAAACAGGACATACAAATGGCCAAGAGACATATGACAAAATGCTCAATGTCACTAATCATCAGAGAGATGCAAATTAAAACAACTATGAGGTATCACCTCACACCTGTCAGAATAGCCGCCATCAACAAATCATCAAACAACAAGTGCTGGCGAGGGTGTGGAGAAAAGGGGACTCTAGCACACTGCTGGTGGGAATGCAGACTGGTGCAGCCACTGTGGAAAACACTATGATGTTACCTCAAAAAGCTAAAAATTGAACTGCCATTTGACCCAGTGATCCTACTTCTAGGAATATACCCTAAGAAACCTGAAACACCAACCAGAAAGAATATATGTACCTCTATGTTCATAGCAGCACTATTTACAATAGCTAAGAGCTGGAAACAGCCCAAGTGTTCATCAGTGGACGAATGGATAAAAAAGCTGTGGTACATATACACAATGGAGTACTATGCAGCTGTAAGAAAGATCTCTTATCCTTTGAGATGTCATGAAGGGACCTGGAGAGTATTATCCTAAGCGAAACAAGCCAAGCAGAGAAAGACAAATATCACATGATCTCACTTATTTGTAGAATATAATGAACATAACAGTCTGAGGAACAGGGTAGACCCAGAGACGTGGATGTAGGGTACAGACTGACAACTCTCAGAAGAGGGGGTGGGGGGGAAGGAAGAGATAAACCACAGAACTTATATGCATGTACGCGTAACTGATGGACATGGACAACAATGCTGGGGATGGGGCGGTGGGGATGGGGAGGAAGGTGTCAGTGGGGGAAAAAAGAAAAACATCTGTAACAAAAACAAATTAATAAAAAAAAAATGAAAGCGTGCACCTTTATTAATGAAGCAAAGCAAGCAAACCTATACATTTGGTTTATGAAGCACAGATGGGCTCTCAGCTATTCTGAAGGGCCAGTGGGGTGGGCGGTTTCTGCCTTACGTTCTCTCCTGTCTACAGGTTTTTTTTAAAAATTCCTCTGCCAGATATCCTGGTACAGATTAACTCTAAAGGTCTCCCCTTTTCTTTGTGATGGCTTTTCCACAATTTATGGGAAGTACTTGGCAATTAAATTCCAACTGCTGGCTTTTTGTTTACACTCTTCTTTTCTCCTCCTCACTGCTGTTCTAACAACTTCAGGATGATTTGCACTAAGTGGTCTCTGATTTCTCCTCCTTCTCTCCCTCTTTCCCTTCCCCCTCCTCTTCTGTGAGGACAGGTTTTACCCCTTTGTTCTCAAGATAAGGCCCTGCTATAAGCGGCCTGCAAAGCCTTTGGGCTTTAACTTTCCTGCCTCAGTTTCCCTATTCCACATGTCCCAGAATTGTCCTAGCTTTTCATTGTCCTACAACAAAACTACTAGACTATCCTAAGGCTCTGTAACCCAGCAGCTCATCATGAACAATAAAGAAAGCTCAGCCAGAATCCTTTTGTGGTCTCCCTGAACTCATGAACTCGAACCGCTTTTCTGGCTCTGGTCTTTTTTGTGCAGTTCAACGTGTAACAAAGGCGACAGCTCTCAGAAGGCAAGGGTTCAATCAGTAGCCAGAATGTAGAGCTTATGAGACAGGGCCCTAAGTTCAGTCAATTGGTGTCATGGACAAATTGGCTTCGTAAAACGAAATATCCAGTTCTATAACTACAATCAGCACTCCTATCTCAAACCAGCACTCCTCCAAATATGTGCCCTTAATTGCAGCAGTGGCCTGGTAAAAGAATATGGGTGTGTCAACACAGCCCAACAGGCTGTGAGAAGGAGCAGTTGCAGCACAGGACCCAGGATTTCCCTCATGAGTGCTGTGCATCAAGTTTCTAACCCAAGGAACATCGATTGTATTGAACATCTATTTCATGCTATAGGGACTTACTCCTGGTGTAACACTTAAAACACTTGTGAAAACACTGTACAACAGTTTTGCAGAAGAAAATTAAAAGTTAGTTTTAATAATCAAGCCATGTGAGAGTTTACTCTAAGTGCTGTTCATCTAACTTGCAAGACAACACTGAGTTAAGGACTATAACAAGAAAGAAGCTGAAGATCAAAGTCCTTAGAGGTTTAACAGACATCACACAGTTTAAAATGAGTAAAGTCAGGATCTGACCCAGTTTTAGGTAAGGTTAAAATCGCTGCTCTTAACCACACTACGATACTGCCTTCAGTACAAACAATACCAACGAAGCTTTGAACCTATGTCTTTTCATGCAAGTGGGATTTACTGAATGGGGAAGCTTCGTTAGAAAGGAGCCTTCCGTGCTAAGAGATCGCCTGTGTCTTCTGTATGTGATTGCTCTGATCAGAGAACTAAACAGTGGACTTCCATAAGATTGATAGGAACAGAGTGATTATTGCTTTCCCAAAATTGTCCACTGACCCTTGGCAGGTCGTTATGTTTTCCTCAAACAGGAGAAAGCCTGGAAGCACTACCATGAATCTAAATGCATATGCTTTTAGCAGGACTCTTAGGGGGCAAATTCACAATTGCCTGAAATAATGACCAAAGCAATTTGTAAAATGTTTTCAAATAATAGTTGTGAGCACAGTCAGATTGTTCCACCCAAGATGCAAAAGAAAGGCAATAACCTGTGAAATGCTTAAAATGTATATTGTTTACTCATCAACTCCAAGCACCTTTATGAAAATGGGTAGAAGAAGATGTGTCCTGGCAATAAGGTGACATAAACAGCCATAGTAAGTCATAGGGACACAAAACCTCCCCAGCTGAGTGAATGACATCCCAATAACCTTGAAAAAGCCTTGTGACCAGACAGACTTTAATCACCTGTGGAAGCAGTATATTTTGGGAGAAAACCCAATAGCACTAGAGACTTCTCTACAGGCATGACCTTGTCCTTCTATAGTCTCTACCCAGATGATAGCAAACCACATGTTAAGCAAAGAAATAGAGAAGCAAGGACAAGTATAAATGACAAAACCCAATGAAAAATCTCAATCCTCTGAATCCCAAGAATCTTTTTTCCATTATTGCTACTCCTCCAAAGGTTCTATCGTGTAGGAGTCCTTAAAGTTCTTCATCCTTTTATATTAATAAAAGCATTTCTGGGGAAAGTATGAAGTCATTGAAAGAGAGTTTTGCTTGTATAATCTATCCATGTTTCCTTTCCCACAGTCTCAGGAAAACAAAGAAGTTAACTAATGTTTATTGGGTTACTTCATTGTGCCAGGCATTTATATACATTATATATAGAAACACATGTTCACAATAAACCTTGTAGTTCTTTCTTTTTTTCATAATCCATCCTTGCCTCCTGGAAGCAGAAATTATCAGAGGAGCTATTGCAAAAATGTAAGCAGAATACGAGGGCCGTACATGGCGCTCCTTTTTCTGACATTTTTCTTTTGTGTGTGCTGGCTTTCATCAGTTCTGAAAAGAATTTTCAGAATAACAGTCTGTGATTTTTATGAAGCACTTTTACTTAGTTTATGGTGACTTTAGTAATAGAGAGAGAATTCGGTTGCCAGTAGCTAAAGCAATTTCATTGAAATAATGTATAAGGACAGATGGACAGTAGATATGAACACAGGTAAATATAGATATATAATTCCCACCTTAGTCCCTCTTCTTTCTCTCTAAACCATGAAGCAAAAACTAGGGTGAGGCAAGAGTGTTGTCTTCAAAGGCATGAGTGGAAGGTTAAAACTTAAAATATATTTCTCTAGCAGAGTGATATGATTAGAACACTTTTCCAAGTGTCCAGGGCAAGCTCAAGTGAGAATGGACTTAATTCCCAATTTCCAAGCCACATTTAAAATGCTTTATATATTCACTCAAATATGCTTCTTGCCAAATTAGCAAACTAGCTTTGATTCTAGTAGCTGTGTTTTTAACTAATATGAGAGGCAATATACCAGAATGTTTATGAGCACAAATGCTTGAATCAACTTCCTGGGATTCAACTCCTGGCCCTACCATTCAGTAGCTGAGTGATTTAGCACTAATAACCTTTTATGCCTGAGAACTCTCATCTATAAAATGGGTGCAATGGAAGTATCTGCTTCATGAGTTGTTGTTAGGACTAAATAAATTAAGAAAGAAAGAACCTGAGAACAGTGCCTGGTACATAAACTCAATAGATGTCAGCTAATCTGATTAGCAACTTTCAAGTTATTACAAAAAGGAAATTCCTCACAATGAACAGAGCTTCATATGGTGCAGACAGCCATCTCCTTCGTGTGGCAAGTGGCCCGAGGTAATGCTATGGCTTCACAGGCAATAACAAAAGACTTGCTGTTTGAACAGGGCATGGAAGGAGAAAGACTAGGAGATCTGGAATAGTAAAGCCTTGGAAAGAGGCATGTGGATAGATGTAGAGAAATGGACACAATGTGCGAAAATACATGTATTATACGTTAATATGCTTGTGAGCCATGAGTAATCTGGCACACAGAAATATCACTGGGGTATTTCTTGGTGCTGCTTTGTTCAGATTTGAAGGGCAATTTCTGCTCACCCTTTGCTCACAGATATTGTTGCTGGGAATACATCCCTAGAAATCTCCTGCATATAAACTTCTCAGAGTCTGTCTCCCAAAGAACCCTATCCAAGAAAGGACCCAACTAAACATGTATAACTTAAAAGGAAAGACAATGGAAAATTGTTATGAAAGATATTTAATACTTTCATTATAAAATGTATACTTTAAATCCCTAAATAGGAACATTTTTTAAAAGGCTGAAGCAAGTAGATAAAATCATCACCACTACCACCCACCCTCCACCTGCCAACCATACAGAGACACACACTCACAGACATACCCAGACATATATACCATGCCTTCCTTGGAACAAAAAAGAACAGAACAGTGGGGTTTTCATAAAACCAGATTTCAGGCCAGAAGAAAATCAGAATTGAATCTAGAATATGCATAACATACATATCAAGCAATAAATGATTTATTAAATACATTATGTGTAGTTACATGATAGAATACTATGCCACAAAGGTAAACTATCTCATTTAGGAATATTTAATGACATGTTATTCCAAAGACTGACATAAAGTGAATAAAAGACATTATAAAACAAATGATATAACTGGCTGGTGTGGCTCAGTGGTTGAGCATCAACTCATGCACCAAGAGTTCACCAGTTTGATTCCCGGTCAGGGCACATGCCCAGGTTGTGGGCCCAATCCCCAGTGGGGGGCATGCAGGAGGCAGCCAATCGATGTTCTCTCTCATTGATGTTTCTATCTCTCTCTCCTTCTCACTTCCTCTCTCTCTAAATATCAATAAAGGGGAAAAAATGATACCACTTTATAACCATTAGAATGACTATTATCAAAAAAAAAAGCAGAGGTGGACTTCCGGTCAAGATGGCAGCCTAGGTGGACGCGGAATTGAGTCCTCCCACAACCACATCAAAGTTACAACTAAATCACAGAATAACTATCACTTAAAGACTGCATGAAATCAAGCTGAATGGAAGCCCTGCAACTACGAAATTAAAGAAGCAGCAGAATGGAGATGGCACACTGCCCTCCAGGACCCTCCATGTCGCCTCAAAGGAAACAAGATCCTGCAGCCAGGTGCGCGTGCAGAAGCTGAGCGACCCCCCCACCACGGAGGAACCCAGGCGGAATGAGGGAGCTGAGCGACCCCCACACCGACCCCCACACCAATGGAGGAAGCCCGCAACACACAGGAGAACTGAGCAAACTGAACAACGAAATTGACCCAGAGACATGGAGGGTGGAGTACGGGATGATGGGCCTCAGAGGAGGGGGGGAGGTGGGGGAAAGAGATGAATCACAGAGCCTATGTGCATGGGTGCATAACCAATGGACATGGACAACAGGGATGGGGAGGAGGAGAAGGGGAGGGGGAGGAGGGTGTCAATGGGGGAAAAAAAAGGAAAAACATCTGTAACAAAAACAAATTAATAATAAAATAAATAAATTAAAAAATAAAAAAATATATTAAAAAAAAGCAGAAAACAACATGTTTTGACAAGGATATGGAAAAACTGGAACCTTTGTATATTGCTGATGGAAAGGTAAAATGGTGCAGCTGCTGCAGAAAAAGTATGGAATTACAATATAAACCAGCCATTTTACTTCTGGTTATACATACAAAAGAATTGAAAACAGGATTATTCACAAAAGCCAAGATGATAACAAATAATCTTTAATGGATAAATAGATTTTTTTATTGTGATATATACATACAATAGAATATTATTCAGCCATAAGAGGAATGAAATTCAGAAACTTGCTACAACACGGTTAGATCTTGAAGACATTATGCTAAGTGAAATAAGTCATACTCAGAAGAATAAAGATTGCATTATTTCACTTATATGAGGTACCTAGAATAGTCAAATTACTAGAAAAGAAAGTAGAACAACAGTTATGAGGAACTTGGAGGAGGGATAAATGGGGATTTCTTGTTTAATGGGTACAGAATTTTACTATGGCATAATGAAAAAGTTCTAGAGATGGCCACGTGGTGATGGTAATACAGCAATGTGAATGTACTTAATACAACAAAAATGTTCCCTGAAAATGGTTAAAACAATGTTATGTTATGTATATTTTACAATAGAATAATTGTCCAAAAGAAAACAAAAACAAATATAGTACACTATAATACAATTTCTATAAAAATATACCAGATTCTGGAGTGAGTATCTAAGAATCCTCCCTCCTCCCCTCCTTTCTTCTTTTTTTCCTTATGACCACATACTGAGCACCTACTTAGTGTCAGATTCTAGATACTGAGAACACAAAGATTTCTAAAACAGAAAAGACTCCCTTAAAGGGTACACAAGCTCATCATTTAGTTCAAGAAAAGATATATTGAAGAAAAACTGACACCACAATTTAATTAAAGGCTCTAATGAATGTAAGGACAGAGACTGTGAGCTCAGTCAACTCTGCCCCAAATGAAGGTCTCCGTGATATCAGCAGTAGAGCTGGCATGGAACGTTCGCACTGAAATATACTTTTCAACGAAACTAATATTTTGAGTACCTACGCTAGGGAATGCAAGACGTCTAATTCAAAGCTTCCATCTAAAAAACTTCCATCACCTCTGTACAGACAAAATCTATAAAAACTTAAGAAATAAATGTTAGAATGTAAAAATAGAAAATACTTATTTTAAAGAAGCACTAGGATAAGGAAAGTATAATTAAAGTTACGTACACTGAATGCTGATCTCAATACAACCACTTAACAGTGGGTAGCCATGAACCAGTTACTTAATTACATGAGCCTCAGTTTCCTCTTCTATAAATTAAGAACACTGGGGAGGGTGAACTCTAAGATTCTTTCAGTGCTATTTTTTTTTTTTAATTACAGGTTCATCATTGTGGCTCATTCTGCTAATCATTAGAATCGGGTGAAGTATCTCAGATGTTGTAATACCTGGGATCGCATCTGTAGCTATTGGCTTTGCTATTGGAAAGATGACTAAATTGTATTTAGAGAAAATAAGAAAAAGATTTTTACCATGAATAATAATAGGAATAAGATTACTATTATAATAAGATTAGTAATAGTAATAAGATTACTATTCTAAATATCCTCAGTAAGGATAAATAATCCTGAGATTATTTCTCAATAATCTCAGATTAATGAGAAAATTTAAATCTTTGAGTTATGCAACTTTTTTTTTTTTTTTTTAGAGTATGGATGAGAAAAGGAAAAATCATATCAAGTCACTCTTTTATTCTTTTGGTGGTTAGTTTTATGTATCAATTGAGCTAACCTATAGTGTATAATTGGTCAAACACCCATCTAGATGTCGATGCAAATGTATTTCTTTTAGATGTGATTAACATCTAAATCAGTAAACTGTAAGAAAAAAATTTACTCCCCATAAGGTGGCTGGGCCTCATCCAATCTTAAGACTCCCAAGGCAGAAGAAATTCTTAAAATGGCAACATGCATACCCTACTGAATTTCCAATCTGCTGGCCTGCTCTACAAACTTCTGACTTGCCAGCCTGCAAAACCACACAAACCAATTCCTTAAAATAAATCTCCTTGTCTCTCTCACTCATATGTGTATATAAATTCTGCTCCTCACTAATACCGTTACCTCAGCACTCTCATAAACAGCCACTTCATTTGTGGCTGTTCACTAAGTATGATTCTTCATTTTGAAGATGGAGAAAAAGACATCAAATGAGCACTCTGATTAGTCATTGCCAACTTAAAGTCATAATGTTGCTTGAAGAATACTGTTTCTATGTCTCCAGATACATTGCAGTCCTAGACTTCAGTTTACTTTTCCAAGAAAATGTTAGGGATAGAAAATCTCAGAATTGTTGAGTTTCAATTGAAGAAACAGACTTAATCCAAACTATAACAGTAATGGTAGTGATATTCGCAGTAGCAGTAGCAGTAGAAATTATAATAACGGTTCACATAACTGAAAAATGAAAAGGTACACCTGACTTCAAAGTTAAAAGATCTCCAACCATGTCATCAGGACTCTAAGATATTTTGACTTGATTTTTTCAATAGAGAATGTATTCTCAGACATTTCTCTAATACACCAGCTCCTAGGCAATTCCAGCAGTGTCTTATCCTACACCTAACACTCTCTGTGGAAAGAGGGAGCTTATAATTCCCAATAAGTTTAAGTAAATTTCCAGAAACCATTCTAGTTGATCTCCTCTTGTCATGCGCCTATATCTAAATAAATCACTAACAAGGGGGTAGGTATGCTGATTGGCCAGGAATAAGTTACCTTCTACAACTTGGAATGAAGGGAGGAAGGGAATAACATTGCAGGAATGATGTAAGGTGAAATCTGGGGAAGAGAAAATTAAAAAAAAAAAAAAAAAAAAACACTGCAGAATGCTGTTACCGGAAGAATAGTACCATTTTTCAAGAATAAAAATTAAAAATAGAGAGTAATATTCTTTCTAGTGGGTATACTTAAACTTAGAGGTCTGTGATAGGAAGGTTTCTAAATGGCCCATAAGATACTCCCTGGGGTGCCCACTTTATGTAACTCCCTCCTCTTGAAATGTCATCAGAATGTGACGGAATATGGAATGTGATGAAATATTACTCCATGTTTATGTTGCACTGTAGGGAAAAAAGGGATTTTGCAGATATAAATTCCCTAATCAGTTGACTTTAAGTGAATCAAAAGGTAAATTATCCTAGATGGGGCTAACCTAATCAGATAAGGACTTTAAAAGAGACTGGAATTATCAGGAGCTCTCCTGCTGCTTAGCCATGTCATCAATTGTCTTTAGATGAGGTCGTGTGCTAAGACTTGAGGGTGGCCTTTAAAAGCCGAGAGCAACACTAGCCAACAGCTAGCAATAAAAGTACAGTCTTGGTCATTTTATAACCACAAGGGGCTGAATTATGTTAATAGTCTAAAGGAGCTGAGAAGAGTCCTCCAGCTACAAATAAGACAAGAGCACTGGCCAATAGCTTGATGTCAGCCTCCGAGACCCTGAGCACAGAACCCAGTTATGTCATGCTGGGATTTCTGAACCACAGAAACAATGAAGAAAGCTTAATGGTGTTTTAAGTTTGTGGTAATTTGTTACACAGCAATCGGAAGTGAACACAAGGTTACTTCTTAAACTCCTTTGGATTTTCGTTTTGGAACAGGCAACACAGTATACAAAACTGCACGCAGTATATTAATAATGATGATTTCGGTGTCAGAAACAAAGCGTTTTCTTTAAGTATTTTTAGTTTCCAACAATAGCCAATATGATAATTTTGAAATGTGAAGTGTGTTCTTCCTGACACTCCGGCGATGTGCCCTGCAGCTAACTTTTAGGCATACTAATTAGCAAAATAATCCACGTCTTCTTTTCACTTACTGAGCGAAAGAGAGAAAAATGTTAGTTGTTTACATTATAGTTTTCTCTGTCACAAAGAGCAATCTGCATTTCTCAAAATCTATTAAACCCTTTCAAAGCTATACCTGTTTAGCTCTAATCAGGAGATGCCTGCTGAATCTTTAATACTCAAAAGAAATGGAAGAAATGCAGAAAATGTTTCAAAAAGATGTTCTTTCCTAATGAAATCATGCACAAAATTCTAGACGCTTTACCAAAAATGATCCATTTGGAAAGAACCAGGAGCCAGAAAATGTTTCCTCCCTGAATCATTCACTTTCTGACCATGTGACCTAGGAAAACAACCTCTTCTGTATAAAAGATTGAATAAACTCTAACAAACACAATCTGTGAAAGGGTTCCATGAAAATTATGTATGTTGCCCGGCTGGTGTGGCTCAGTGGTTGAGCATCAACTCATTCACCAAGAGGTCGCTGATTCGATTACCAGTCAGGGCACATGCCCAGGTTGTGGACCAGATACCCAGGGCAGGGCATGCAGGAGGCAGCCAATCCATGTTCTCTCATCGATAATTCTGTCTCTCTCTCCCTCTCCCTTCTTCTCTCTCTAAAATCAATAAAGAAAAAATAAATTTAAAAAAATTATTTATGTTAAGTGCTTTGTAAATTCTAAAATGATAACTAAAATGTAAACATAGGGTAATATATTGGTTCAGTGCCATGTTTTTATTCTCCTCAAAACAGTATATTCCAGACACCAGCATGCTCAGAATGAAAATCATTTAGGAATGATGAAGCATTGAACGTAAATGATCTTTGGATTGCGTGGTAAAGTGTGATCTATTGGAGTGTTGATACTGGAAAACAAATACACTAATCAGGCTCTTAAATAAAACTTACCTTCTTTATAAAATGTATGTATAGGGGCACATTTAAATTGTTCAGTAAATTAAAGCAATTATTAAGTTAATTGTTATTGGCCTAAGAGTCTTGATTTATTAGTGTAATTAAGGTTGTATAAGAATGAATCTTGGAACGGGGCGGGGGGGGGGGTTGTTTGTTTATTTGTTTGTTTTAACTTCCTGTGATCGGACCTTAATAGGAATCCAAAATCATGTATATCCTGACAGGTATGAGGCCAGTAAGTTTGCGATGATTTTAGGAAAAGCAGAGATTTAAACTTCTACTACATTTAGGATACAAAAGATGTAGTGAGAACATTACTCCCTCTTCCGACTTATTACTATCTTTGTATTCTTCTGGAAAGTTTTTGTAGCATTTATTTAAAATGATCCCTGCATCCATTATATACATTATTTTGTTATTCAGAGAAAGGAAGAGAGATTCTCTATAAATATATCTGAGACAGGGACTTTGAGGAAAGTCTGGAAACTGCACTGTCTGACTACTTCACACTGTGGTTCAGAAATCCAGAATAACTTACCCCCTGGAATCTCCTTTGTCTTCCCATTGTTCTGGATGAAAGTCCTTCTGCACCACCAGGAGCTCCATCTAACCTAGAAAGTTGTGACTCCCTCCTCAGTAGTTTTGCCCAATGACATAAATTCTCTGTTTCACAAGACAACTATTTAAGGCAGAAAGAAAACTTTTATTGCAATATCTGCTTTGTTCTGTTTTTAATAAAAGTCCTTACAGGTAGGAAATCCTTTAAACTAGAACTATTTGTCAGATCAGAACAACTCAACAAACATGGATACCAAAGCAAGAAGTAAATCCAGCCAGTACTGCCTTTCCCCACAAAAAAGACTTATGGACGAGAGTAAAATGTACAACACAGTGCTATGGACTTCTAGGGTTACCTTGATTTAATCCATTAAATCCCTGTAGGATTTTGAAAGTGTTGTTGATGCCAGATGGCTGTCTTGATTAATAAGATGATGCAGAAATCCAATGTGTCAAATTCAAGGCTATTTAGCATTATTTAAATTAGCTACTTAGAGCAGGCTGCACCTTTCAAAGTGGGATTTGCATTGGAAGAACTATGAGAGTCATTTCAACAGTTAAAAAAGAGAAAATACTCAATGCTAAAAGAGTAAATCCTTTAGTTTAAAAAAAAAGGGTACATTTAAAATTATATTACTGTATTATAATGATTGTCAGACATTGCTATTGCTTTTGTGTCTAGCTTTCTCAAAGCTCCTATTGTTAATATTATTCATTATTTTCAACTGTG
This sequence comes from Tadarida brasiliensis, assembly GCA_030848825.1. Taxonomy (NCBI): domain Eukaryota; kingdom Metazoa; phylum Chordata; class Mammalia; order Chiroptera; family Molossidae; genus Tadarida; species Tadarida brasiliensis. The sequence goes on from CM061260.1 coordinate 72,781,221, forward strand.
TACATTAGGCAAGGTACAAGGAGCACACATACAGTGCGATGTACCACTGAGAGATTGTTCCTTGCTTTTCCAGTCCATCAGTGATACTTTCTTTTTTTTATCTTTTAATTTTTTTTTCTTTATTGATTTTAGAGAGGAAGGGAGATGGAGAGAGAGATAGAAACATCAATGAAAGAGAACATTGATTGGCCGCCTCTTGCATGCCCCCCACTGGGGATCTGGCCCACAATCTGGGCATGTGCTCTGACCAGGAATCTAACCGGAGACCTCTTGGTGCATGGGTCAACGCTCAGCCACTGAGCCACACCAGCTGGGCTGATACTTTCTTGACTCTAGGGCAGAGAAGAACCACAGAAATGATATTCCGAAAAGTAAAGCAAGAACTTAAGGACGAGCTTTAATAAAGCTCCTTCCAGGAACTCTGATGAAGCTAGGAGAGTACCCTTTATTACAGGTGTCGGGTGCTGGTGTAATAAGATGGTATGAATTAATGGACCAGACAAGAACCACAGCCTAATGAGATCTTTTACTCACCCAATGACAGATTGAGGCAGAGATCTGCTACTTTATTATTCATTAATGTACCTGCTATCTCTATCGCACTGCACAGAAATTGCTAAGAAAGATGCAACAAGATAGCAGTAGAGGAGGTGAAAGCTATACTCACCTCCTCCCAGGATCAAACAGGAAGTATAACTACATTATAGAACATCATCCTCAATAACCAACATAAGACTAGCTGAAGAGAATTCTTATAACCAAGGATTTATAGAAAAAGTCACATTGACACTGGTAGGAAGGGCGGAGACAGTAAAAGGGCTGACCCCACTCCTACAGGTGGTGGCTGAGATTCTAGAGGGATATCTAAGCTAAGAGGGTCCCCCTGAGAAGCAAGGATCTCAACCCCAAGCCAGGTTCCCAAGCCCAGAGCAGCAGAGCTAAGAACAGGTGTCTATATAACATCTGGCTGTGAAAATCAATGGATATTCTGTCTGCCAGGGAGACACAGGAGTCTGCTAGAGACACAGACATCCTCTTTAAGGGCCAAAGCATGATATTTTGTTCACAGCTACTCATTCACCCTGGGCTCTGGTGGAGAGAGGGAAGACTGGACTAGAGTCTTGTGAGAAGAGTCTGAGGTGTCTCTGGGGAGAGAGCTGAAGGTACAGCCACTGGGAGCCCTGTGCTGAGTCATTCTCTCATACCTCAGAACCATCTTTCTTGGGTAGAGCAATCCCCTTCATAAGGCATCAGCCTGGGAGAAAGCAATAGACCCACACTCTGGACTCCCTCCCACACTACACTGTGAAGCATATGCCCTGTTGAGGAGTCAGCTGCCTTGGCCAGGGTATTAAGGTCTTTGCAGACACAGGGGATGTCAGTGGCTGAGTTATGTAGCTTTGGGGGGACATTACCTTCAGTTAGTCATGAACCTATCTTGTGCTTCCCATTCATGGGAGAGCCCTAGAACCTCCCTCTGGGCTTCCAGCAGACCCACCCTCCAGGTGCTGGAGGGCCCACCAGCCTGACTCCCTAGTGGCTCCACCCTGCGGAGGTCAGGGTAAAATCCAGGACAGACAGAGTTGTGTGGCTCTGGGACAGAGGCCACATCCCCACCTTCCTCAAGGCCTGATCAGCACCTCCCCATCACAGGAGATCCACTAGCCCCACCCTCCTGACTCCCAGAGGCCCAACCTGCTCAGCTCAGTCTACTCCAGGCAGAATCTGGGACAGACTGAGTTGCGTGGCTCCAGGACAGGGGCCATATTTACATTGCACACCAGAGCAATGCAGAGCCCTCCTTTCACAGGACCAAATCTCGGTCTGCTTGGGCCTGAGAAACTCTGCTGCCCTCACCCTGAAGACTCCCTGAGGTCCCACCGCATCACAAAAGTGTGAAATCACCCAGCGGGTGGCAGCTAGATTTTGTATTCCCTGGGACATTTGTTGAGTGGCCTCAGACCCAGCACTGGCCCTGAGTTTGAACCTGCATCAATTTGGTGAATACTACTTGCCTCTACCTAGTGACTCACCAAGAACCTACCTAACGCAACTGGAGTACCACCAGAGGCTCTCTCAGTGACTGAGACAAACAGAAGACCAGCAGGTGGAAACAGGCAGAGGTGGATCTCCGGATGCATTGGGACTTTTGCTGACCTGCCCCCAGGTAATAGGCGGCCTTGGTGCACAGCTTGGTCCTTCTCATGCACATGCAGGCTTAGCAGAGGCAGCCACAAACTGTGAATCACTTTGTAGCTCCAAACATGTTGCTGAGGGCCAGTCACAGGCAGCATCTTACATTGACCTGAACCAGAGTTCCACCCAGAGGCCCAGAATGAAAACACCCAGTGGCCAGGCAAATACAAATGGAAAAAAAAAGCTCACCTGGCTGGTGTGGTTCAGTGGTTCAGCATTGACCCATGCACCAAGAGGTCACTGGTTCAATGTCTGGTCAGGGCACATGCCCAGGTTATGGGCCAAATCCCCAGTGTGGGGCATGCAGGAGGCGGCCAATCGATGTTCTCTCTCATCGATGTTTCCATCTCTCTCTCCCTCTCCTTTCCTCTCTCTCTAAAATCAATCAATAAAAATAAATAAATAAATAAATAAATAAAAATAAATAAATAAATAATAAATAAAAATTTAAAAGAGTTTAAAATAGACTTTAAAACAAAGGCTATACTCCTCAAACTATTCTGAAAAAAATAAAAGAAAGAAACACTTCTGAGTTCTTTTATGAGGCCAGCATTATCCTAATTCAAAACCCAGACAAAGACACTATAAAGAAAGAAAATTAAAGACCAACATACTTGATGAACATAGATGTTAAAATCCTCAACAAAATATTAGCAAATCAGATCCAGCAATACATTAAAAAGATCTACACCATGACCAAATGGGATTTATTCTCAGGATGAAAGGCTGGTACAATATTCACAAATCAATAAATGTGATATATCACATTAACAAAATGAAGGATAAAAATCACATGATCATATCAGTAGATGCACAAAAGGCATTTGACAAAATCCAGCACCCATTTTTTTAAATATTTCTATTGATTTATTTTTTTAGAGAGATTTATTTTTTTAGAGAGAGAGATAGAAACATCAATGTGAGAAAGACACATGAATCGGCTGCTTCCTACACACTCCCTACTAGGGATTGAGCCTGCAACCTGGGCATGTGCCCTGTCATGGAATTGAACCAGGACCTTTCAAGACCATGGGATGATGCTTAATCCACTGAGCCACACCAGCTGGGCCAGCACTCATTTTTGATAAAAACTCTCAGCAAAGCAGGAATAGAGGGATCACATCTAAACATAACAAAAGCTATATATGACAAATCTACAGCCAACATCATACTCAATGAGCAAAAACTAAAAGTGTTTCCATTAAGAATAAGAACAAGCCCAGCCGGTGTGGCTCAGTGGTTGAGCATTGACCCATGCATCAAGAGGTTGTCGGTTTGATTCCCGGTCATGGCACACACCCAGGTTGTGGGCCAAATCCCCAGTGGGAGGCATGCAAGAGGTGGACAATCAATGTTTCTCTCTTTCTCTCTCTCTCTTCCTCTCTCTCTAAAATCAATAAAGAAAAAATATTTTTTTGAAAAGGAATAAGAACAAAGCCCTGGCCAGTTTGGCTTAGCAGATAGAGCTTTGACCCATGGACCAAAGAGTCACAGGTTTGATTCTGGTCAAGGGCATAGCCTCGGTTGTGATTCGGTACCCAGCCTGGTCAGGGTCACACAGGAGGCAACCAATCGATGTGTCTCTCTCACATCAATGTTTCTCTCTCTCTCTCCCTTCCTCCCATTCTGTCTGAAAATAAATGGAAAAATATCCTCAAGTGAGGATTTAAAAAAAAAGAATAAGAACAAGAGAGGGATGTCCACTTTCACCACTCTGTTTTAATATATTTCCATCGATCTTTAGAGAGAGAGGAAGGGAGAGGGAGAGACAGAAACATTGATGAGAGAGAAACATCAATCAGCTGCCTCTTGCACATCCCCCACTGAGGATCAAGTCCGCAACCCGGGCATGCGCCCCCACCAGGAATCAAACCTGTGACTTCTTGGTGCATGAGATGATGTGCAATCCACTGAGCCACACCGACCGGGCACACTTTCACCACTCTTATTCAACATAGTACTGGAGGTCTTAGCACAGCGATCAGACAAGAAGAAAAAATAAAATGCATCCAAATTGGAAAGAAGGAAGTAAAACTGTCATATTTTCAGGTGACATGATACTATATACAAAGAACCCTAAAGATACTACCAAAAAACTACTATAACTGATCAATGAACTCAGTAAACTAGCAGAATACAAAATAAATATTCTGCAATCAGTTGCATTTTTAAACACCAATAATGAACTATCAGAAAGGAAAACTAAGGAAACAATTGCATCAGAAAAATTGAAATACCCAACAATAAATTTAATCAAAGATGTAAAAGAAATTAAAGAATTTCCAAATGAGTGGGAGCATATACTATGTTCATGGATAGGAAGAATTAACATCATTAAAATGTCCATACTACCCAAAGCAATCTATAGATTCAACACAATTCCTACCAAGATATCAATGGCATATTTCACAGAACTAGAACAAATATTCCAAAAATGTATATGGAACCACAACAGACCATGAATAGCCACAGCAATCCTGAGAAAGAAGAACAAAGTTAGAGGAATCATACTACCAGATATCAAAATATACTCAAGGCCATAGTTATCAAAATAGCATGATAGTGGCATAAAAACAGACATATAGATCACTGGAACACACTAGAGGTCCTAGAATTAAACCCATGCCTTTATGGTCAATTAATATTTGACAAAAGGAAGCAATAACACACAATGGGGTAAACACAGTCTTTTCAATAAATGGTGGTGGGAAAATTAGTCAGATACATGCAAAAAAGAAAGAAAGAAAGAAAGAAAGAAAGAAAGAAAGAAAGAAAGAAAGAAAGAAAGGGAAAGAAAGAAAGAAAGACCACCTTCTTACACCATCACAATAATAAACTCAAAATGCTTTAAAAACTTGTATGTTAGACTTGAAGCCATAAAACTCCTAGAGGAAAACCTAGGCAGTAAATCTCAGACATTTCTCATAGTAATATATTTTCTGATATATCTCCTTGGTCAAAAAAAGTAAAAATAAAAAATAGGACTACATCAAACTAAAAAGCTTTTGCACAGCAAAGGAAACCACCAACAAAATGAAAAGACAACCCACTGGAAACAAACATCAAAATGGAAAGGGAACTCACTATATGGGAAAGCATAATTGCCAACTATACATCAGATAAGGGGTTAATTTCCAAAATATATAGAGTACTCATACAACTCAACAAAAGGAAGACAAAGAACCCAATTTAAAAATAGGCAGAGGACCTAAACAGCCACCTCTCCGAAAAGGACATACAAGTGGCCAAGAGGTATATGAAAAAATGATCAATGTCACTAAACATCAGAGAGATGCAAATTAAAAAAACTATGAGGTATCACCTCACACTTGCCAGAATAGCTGCCATCAACAAATCATCAAACAAGTGCTGGCAAAGGTGTGGAGAAAAGAGGACTCTAGTACACTGCTGGTAGGAATGCAGACTGGTGCAGCCACTATGAAAAACAATATGGTGTTTCCTCAAGAAATTAAAAATGGAACTGCCATTTGACCCAGTGATCCCACTTCTAGGAATATATCCTAAGAAGCTTGAAACACCCATCAGAAAGAATATATGCACCCCTATGTTCATAGCAGCACTATTTACAATAGCTAAGATCTGGAAACAGCCTAAGTGTCCATCAATAGATGAGTGGATAAAAAAGCTGTGGCACATTTACACAATGGAATACTATGCAGCTGTAAGAAAGAAAGGTCTCTTATTCTTTGAGATGACATGGAGGGACCTGGAGAGTATTATGCTAAGCGAAATAAGCCAATCAGAGAAAGACAAATACCACATAATCTCACTTATTTGTGGAATATAATGAACACAATGGGCTGATGAACGAAATAGACACAGAGAAATAGAAAGGAGTACGGTTCAGACTGACAAACTTTAGAGGAGGGGGCGGGGGAGGGGTGAGACAAACCAAAGAACTTATATACATGTATGCGTAACCAATGGACATAGAAAACAATGCTTGGGGGGGGCGGGGGCGGGATAGGGAGGAGAATGCCTTGGGGGGGGAGAAACATCTGTAACAAAAATAAATTAATAAAAATTGGAGAAAGAAAAAAAAAGAAAACCCACTGAATAGGAGAGCATATTTGTCAAAGTATACATCTGATAAGCAGTTAATATTCAAAATATATAAAACATTTATGAAACTCAACACCAAAAAATCCAATTAATAATTGGGCCAAGGACCTGAATAGACACTTCTCTAAAAAGGACAAAGAGATAGCCAATAGACATGAAAAGGTGCGCAACGTGTCTAATCATCAGTGAAATGCCAGTTAAAATCACAGTAAGATATCACCTCGTACCTGTCAGAATGGCTATCATCAATAAATCCACAAACAAGTGCTGGTGAGGATGTGGAGAAAAGGGAACCCTCCTGCACTGTTGGTGGGAATGCGGTTTGGTGTCGCCACTGTGGAAAGCAGTATGGAGTTACCTCAAAAAAATTAAAAATGGAACATCCTTATGATCCAGCAATTCCACTTCTGGGTATATATCCGAAGAAGCCAGAAACACTATTTCGAAAGACTATAAGCACCCCTATGTTCATTGCAGTGTTACTTAAAATAGCTAAGATTTGGAAGCAGCCCAAGTATCCATCAGTAGATGAATGGATAAAAAAGCTGTGGTACATCTACACAATAGAATGCTACTTGACCATAACAAAGAAGGATATCTTACCCTTTGCGATAACATGAATGGACATAGAGAGCATTATGCTAAGTGAAATAAGCCAGTCAGAGGAAGAGAAGTACCATATGATTTCACTCATAGGTGGAATCTAATGAACAGAATGAACTAACAAGCTAAATGAAGACAGACTCATAGAGAGAGAGCAGGCTGACAACTATTGAGGGGATGGATGAGGAGGGATTGAGCAAAAGAGAAAAAACTCACAGACATGGACAATAGTATGGTGATTGCTGGTGGGAAGAGGCAATGGTGAGGTGGAGGAGAGTATGGGAGGATGGGGTGGTGAATACACAATACAGTGTTCAGGTGATGTGTTTTGGAACTGTGCACCTGAAGCCTGTACACTTTTGTTAACCAGTGTCTCCACAATAAATTCAATAAAAAGGGAAAAAAAGATATTAGTGGAAAAACTGGAAAATTTGATCAAAGTCTGTAGATTTAATAACAGTATTATATTATTGTTCATTTCTGATTTTGACTATTATACTGTGGTTATGTAAAATATTTTCTCATTTTTAAGAACTAGACACTGATGTGCTTAGAGGTAAGATGTATTGTAATTGCAATTTATTCTCAAACAGTCCCCCAAAAATGTATAAGTATTTTTAAAAAGAGAGGAAAACAAGGAAGGAAAGAAGAAAAAGGGGGGAAAATGATAAATGGGGTAAAATCTTCAGATTTGGACAATCTAGGTAAACATTATATGGAACTTCATTTTTGAAACATTTTTTTAATCTAAAATAATTGCAAAATAAAAATCTTAAAATAAAAGATTACTTTGTTTACAATATGATAAATGTCTTAGAGGGAGTCAATAGTTGAAAAGAAAAGCATATATCTAAATAATAAATTAATTTTATTTTTACATTCAAATCAAGCAAATTATCACCTGATTTAGTTGACTTCTACTTTTCCACCACAGGCTGCGATCTAGTCGTCTGTTTTTAGTTTATCTTTTATTATTCAGATACTCTTATAATTTTAGCAGTTTGATTCCAGCCTTATGTTTAAAAGGTTTTCCTTGCATCTCTTCTCAACTTTCACTGGAGTATTTTTTTTTAAATAATTTTTCTTTATTGATTTTAGAGAGAGAGGAAAGGAGGAGAGAGAGAGAGACATTCATGAGAGAGAACATTGATTGGCCACCTCCTGCACATCCCCCACTAGGGATCCAGCCCACAACCTGGGTATGTGCCCTGACCAGGAATCGAACCTGCAACTTCTTGGTGCATGGGTCAACGTTCAATGATGGAACCATGCAGCTGGGCTCACTGGAGTATTTTTCAAAAATTTCTAGTCCTGAAAATATATGTCACTGTGTCATTTAAATTTTCCCAGCCTTCTCCCCACAAAAGCATGTTCTTTTATTTCACATGCATGACCTAACCTAATTTCCACACTAGTGACAGCCTCATCTACTTCTCCATTGCTCTATGCCACTCTGAAATTAAGTAACGTTCTATCTTGTTAGCCTGCCCAGCATAGTCCCATCTGCAGACTGAATGAGCAATCTCTCCATTCCATTACTGAGGAAGACGCTAAGTAATTATTAAATTATAAGATAGAGTATGAAGACTATCTCTCTCTCTCGTTCTCTCTCTGTCACACACACAAACATAGGCAGACTGATTCTAAATTCTAAAAATTAGATGAGAAGGGGAATTTCAATAACAGTCTGCTTCCTGAATGACTTTATGCTATACTATTTGTGATTATTCCGTTGACCAACTACCATCACCAAATATATATACTTAAGATCTCCTGGAACTATGGGAGAGTCTCGCACTTGATCAACCAACACATTGCCATCTGCAGTCAGTTGCAGTTAGACTGTACCATGCTGAGAACTGGACAAGCTGTCTAAGTGTCAGAGGCAGAGAGAACTCAGCTGGCCTTTAAGGCTCTCGATGGAAGTTGCAGAGATGCTGGAGAGGCCTGAATCATCAGCTTTGTTTGTTTGTTTGTTTGTTTGTTTGTTTTGACATAGAACAACATCTTTATTACATGATCTAAGATCAGAGGGAGGAGGATTTATTTGCCTTTTCAGGCCTTGATTGTCCTCAGATAGAGCCCCAGCTCCTTGCCTTCTAGCACGGAGCCATCTGCTCGGCCACACGGGCCTGGTCCTGAAGTGATGCATACAAGAAGCTTGCCCTGCCCTGCTGGTGTGGCTCAGTGGTTGAGCGTCAACCTATGCACCAAGAGGTCGCCAGTTCGATTCCCAGTCAGGGCACATGACCAGGTTGTGGGCTCGATCCCCAGTGCGGGGCATGCAGGAGGTGGCCAATCGATGTTCTCTTTCATCAATGTTTCTATCTCTCTCTCCCTCTCCCTTCCTCTCTCTCTAAAATCAATAAAGAAAAAAAAAAAAAGAAGCTTGCCCTGCTGGTACTGCTCCTCTGGAAGACAGTTGATACTGCCATTCTTTTCCCGTTTGTCATATTTCTTCTGAATTTTCTTTGATTATTTTTGTTTAAAGTATTGTCCTCCTCAGGAGTCAGCGTGGCCCCCTGTGGCCCAGGCGCAGTGCCCAGTGGGACTTGTACCACTGTCAGTAGGGTGTGCGGTCAGTGAGCATGATGCAGTTCTTTACCGGGGTCTGGGTATGGACCAGTTCATGCTTGAATGCACTTTAGACAATGTCAATAGTCCTTGTTCTGTGCAGACAACACTCGGAGCCCCAGGAGAAGGTGCCCACGTGCAGCCTCAAAGCACAGGCCTTCTGGCTGCCTCCCCACACGCAGACTGTGTGCACGCAGCGGGGACCAACCTCAGTGTTGGCAGCAGGGTGCCCAGCTCATAGTTTCGCTTCTTGTGGTAGGGCTGTCTCTTGTCCCGGTCTTGCCATGCTCATGCTACTTGTCCTGAGAGATGCCTGTTGCTCAGTGCCAGCTGGAAAGAGAGCTCAATTTCAATATAACCCAGGAAACATAAGCTAGGATGTGCTTTCCCTTAGGGGGGAAAAAAAACTGAAATTGACCCCCAGGTCCAACTTTGTTTTTCTCCAGTGAAAAAAGTATCATCAAAGCCACATTTTATTGAAAGAAACCAAAAAGGATGCTATGAGGTCCAAAAGTCCAGAGTTCTTGTTTCCTCCCTAGTCTCTGAGAATTGTTTATGTATTCACAGGATGCAAGTAGCAAGTACGACCTCAGAATTTTAGGAAAACCAAAGCAGAAAGGATTAGACAAAGGCCATGTGTTTTGTGTGGTTTTTTTTTTTTTTTTAAAGAAATCTGATAATAGTAGCATCTACTATTTCAATCACAAAATCAAATCATGTTTTGTTAGATGACCTTATGGCAGCAATAACCAGTCAAACAAACGTCAGGCTATAGAATTTGCAGCTGAGGGACAGAGGCAGAAAATGCACGCTACCAAGCTCAGCAGAACACATGTAATTCACGTGTGCATTACATTTGGGTCACTCCATGGACTGCACAGAGGTAGAAGGACAAAGTAGGTGACCTTTCACCTGCCCTTCAGCCCTACCATTTTCCGATTTGGTGAAACAGTGGCTTTTCAGAAATAAATCTGACTTGATGCATTCAAATTTGACCTCTAGCTACCACCCATTTCTCTGGTGTCAAGTCCACGTCTAAAGATAATACTCAAGAAAAGTGAATACTGTATCAGGGAGGCCAGGTGTCCACTCATATGTAAGTAACTACTTCTAATAAACTATTAGATTATTCATGGATGAAAAGCTGTCACTATCTGACAGTTGTTGGGCACTTAGTAAAGAAATAAATAGATTTTAAAACAATTTTTTAAAAAGAAGTCGTCACAATCAAGGGAAGAACATCTGCGCACCTGAGATCTACCTTCGTGAGGTGGCTGTTCTGAGCAGGAGCCTCACCAGACAGCAGGAAAACTCCCAGTATAATCCTGCGGGGCTTTTTTTACAGAAACCCAGAAGTGTAAAAATTATTCCATAAATTCTTTACTTTGGGAACTTCTTGTTACCAGTGATGAATGAGGAAGGGGTATTTTCTCCAAGCTCTGAGTTTTCCCACTCCTGTGACACAGGGATTTCCCAATTTGTACCTTCATTAAGTGATTACAGACCAATTCTTAAATCACAGAACACTGATATCTGTTCTCAAGAAAATCACTGTTCATGAAAGGAGTTCTCTGCCTCATTCTGTGTTAGATTCTTTTTCATGTTGACCTTCGGTTTCATCCTTTTTCCTCCATCTGTTGCTTAAGATTTACACGTCCAGCCTTGCAGATGTAGTGCCTCTAAGCTGGGCAGCCCCAGCCCACAGGCTGCTTTTATTAGTGTCAATCATGTTCTCAAAAGCTCTTCCCCTGGCCTCTCCCGGGTGCCTACGTACCTTCCCACTTCAGGCTGATTCCCCGCTAATCTGGACCAGGTGTTGCGACTCAGAGGCGGATGTGCATGCAGGAGGCTTGACATGTATGTGAGCAGATTGCAAATCCAGGCACATTCTCCCCGTCAGTCCGGGAGTCTGTGTTGAAGACTCTGCCTGACACCTTTCCAACGACATCTCACTGGGTTTCCCCCAACAGTGCCATGAAGTAGATAAAGACCATTCGTCTTGTTTTAAAACGAGGAAAGGGAAGCTCAGAGAAATGAGATATCTTCCCCCGGGTTACGGGCGAGTTAAGAGAGAAATCAAACTTTGAGATGCCAAACTGCACGTTTTTCGTACTTATGTTGTCCGCTAGCTCAGTAAGATGGCAGATATTTCCCTTCGCTGGTTACACTGCGAATCAAATGCTGTTTTCTGGAAGATTTTGGTGATTAACCAAGAAGCTCATTTCCAGACCAGTGCATTCTCCCCTATGTAGGAATCAGCATTCATGCATTTGGTCCTACTCACTAGACTATAAATCCCTTCAGAACAAAGATTTTATTTAAACTACAACAACTTTTGTGTCCTGTGAGCAGAACCCAGCCCAGGTCAGCAGATGGTTCAATGCATATCAAGAATGTCATGTTCTCAAGTTGACTTCTCTGCCTATTAGGCATGGTAATCCTGTTTTCATGTTGATTCCCACTATAATTTCAAATCATCATGTCCTCATTTTTAATTACTCTCTATAATTGGCAGTGGATTCCTAATTATTTCATTTTCTCTGCCCTGTTTTTTTGTGGGTTTTTTTTTTTTTTTTTTTTTGACAAATAGTTAATGATGTGTAAAATAAGCAGATGTACTTTTAGAACTGGCTTTTGGAAGCAACCCCTTGGCAAATCCATTCAGTAAACTAAAGATCACTTTTGAGAAAAATCTTTTGACCTTTTTTGTATATGTGTGTGTAGATTCTCTCCTATCAGTTTTTATAAGCCAGGGGGCTCCTGTGGTCTAGATAAACTTCAGTTCCTAGAAAGGATCACTTATCTTGTCAGCACAGAACTCAGTGAAAAATGAAAGAAAATGTAAATCTGAATCTCCACAAAGTCTAAGAACAAACACTTCAGAAAATTAAATTTTGTTTACCAGGCGTTTTTGCACAAATGGCAGGTTGTGGTGCTAGAAAAGAAGCATCACAAAATTATATCTACTTGATACAGCCGGTTTAGAACAAGGCAAGCTAAATATGGAGGGGAAATGCTACGATACATTGACAACAGCAAAAGATATGTCATATGTGTCGGAGAAATATCTTTATGACTAAAGGTAATAATCAGAAAGCTACTTTGCTTCAGTTAAAGCTGTCAGAGTGGATGAAACGGCAACCGGTTTGGAGTTTGATCTTTTTCCCTTCCTAAGTAAAAAAACAAACCTGTATAGTACAAAGCCTCATTTACTGGAGTATGTTTTACTCTTATGCAACTTCCAGAAAATTGAAAAGGCATTTGTCACTCTGGTTCCCTGCAGTGTACATTGTTGAACTGTCTCTCTCCCTTTTGCTATAGCAAGAGGTATTTAAATATTGTCATTTGCATTTTTATTATAAGTCTGACAGGCAGCATCATGCTGCTAGTTCAACTGTTTTTTCCCCTCCCAACTTCCAACATTATTAACGCTGTGGCTGTCAAGATATTTCAGAAGAGCATCCTGTCAGTAAATCTTTTAGATTTACTCTATGTGAAATCAGGAGGATGGGGAGCTGGAGGGAGAGATCATATATGAAAATACTTAGGAAAGTTTCCAGCATTAATAACAGCTCAATGAATGGTAGGTACTATTACTATGAATTTAATTACTTTAGGGAAATGACATCTTATTCCAGGAGGTGAGCAAGGGGCCTGGTTAAGTCTGCCACATTGGGGCTGGAGAGAAAGGGAGGCTTCTGCCAGGAGCAGTTTACCTGAGTCCTTCAGAAAGGACAATCTGATTTAGTCTCTGTCTTTGAATTTAACCTTTAATTCTAAATGAATGGCAAAAAAATTAAGAGTAGTATTTTCCCAGTAATTAAGGACATTGTTTTGCTTTTGAAAATTAAGGTATTTTGTAAATATTTCTCTTTTCTGAATAATAAGGTGCTGAATTTTAAAATGTAGGTCCAGCCCTGGCCGGGTGGCTCACTTGGTTGGAGCATTGTCCTGTACACCGGAAGGCTGCAGGTTCCATTCCCAGTTGAGGAGAGTATGGGAGGCACCCAATGAATGTTTCGCTCTCACATCATGTTTCTCTCTCTCTCTCTCACTCACTCTCCCTTCCTGTCTAAATAAATAAACAAACACATCCTTGGGTGAGGATAAAATAATTTTTTAAAAATAAAATATAGGTCCACCTTACTGTCTGACAATTGCCTACAATGTTCAGAGGACAACTTTATTTTAAACTGATTCTGCACTCATACCTAAAGCCTATTTAAGTGAGCAGAATGTCTTTTGTTAAAAAAAATAGAATAAAAAGTTTTATTAGAAACAGTAGAGGTAGAAATACATAATGCAGACTAGAAACATGGCCATGGAAATGTGAGTTTTAAACAGTTTTTCCCAAGCATTAAAAATGGAGTCAACTCATAGAAATCACATAGAATAAATAATTATGTATACCAAAGGCAGTACAAGACACCGATTTTACCAAGCTTTATATCACAATCACAGAAAAATGAGAGTTCTAGTTTCTTTAAGACCCAATTCTCTTTCTTTCAATTCATTTTCCTTCAATTCTCATAACCTGACTGCCAGAGCTCAGTCTTAGAACCTCCCTTAATTTCAAACCGAAGAAAGGTCAAACACTGATATTCAAAATTGGAAGAGAAGCCAGGCCAGTGTGGCTCAGTGGTTGAGCATCGACCCATGCACCAAGAGGTTGCCGGTTCAATTCTCTGTCAGGGCACATGCCCAGGTTGTGGGCCTGATCCCTGGCTTTGGGGGGCATGCAGGAGGCGGCCAGTCAATGTTCTCTCTCATCGATGTTTCTATCTCTCTCTCCCTCTCACTTTCTCTCTCTTTAAAAATCAGTAAAGAAAAAAATAAAAAATAAAAAAATTGGAAGAGAAGGAAGGGGCAGGGAGCAGGTGGGGGAAAATGGGCTCCAGAAGGAGCAGAGAGTTCAGTTAACACTGATGGAGAGAATCACTGTCAACAGGAGACCATCATCTCCCTACTAACAGAAGTCCAGTTCAACTTGTAAGATTTCCAATCTACAAAACAGAAAATAGAAATATAGTTCATAAGGAAACCTGATTGCTGGGTAATTTGTGCTTATATATGGTTTCCAAGAAGGATGCATTAAGTACCAACATAAATATTAACCAATTTTTAAATTACTGCTATTTAATTTAGTATAAATTCCAATGTTACTCTCTATATCCTAGAGTAAGGTATATTAATTAGTAAACTGCAGTGGGACTCATGTGAAAATATTTATATTCTCTCAATACATACTACATTAGAATTAGTCCATCATATCAGAAAATTCCTCCCAATTCTAATTAAGGCGTATTAGATATGCATGAATTAACACTGGCATGATAATGCCAAATACATTAATTACTATCGACCACTATATAAAGACAGTAGAAAAGCTGAAAAACATGAAAATACAGTTTGTGAAGAGGCGGTTGTTCATTCCACCATGGACAGCTGGGTTGTTGTTTTCCCATACTTTGGAGATTTACATAAATTTATATCAACCAGATGTTCAACAGCTCACCATTTAGTTGCCTTTTGTTTCTTCTCTACTTGATTTTTCTTATTCTTTTTGAAATTAAAGCTTGATACATACTGAAGTCTGAACAAAACCCTTCAAAAATATTTAAGTATTACACTTCCCAGACCATAAACAACTTGCTTAGCAATGCTTATTTACCGCTGTTAAAGTGGGTTGTCACTAGTGAGTGGCATTAATGACAAAAACAAAACCACATAGAAAGTCTGTCTTGATAGTAAAAACAGTCCTTGGGGTGAGTGGAAGATATAAAGTGAACATTTGAATATCAAATAAGGTTTCATAACACTGTATCTGCATATAAATTTAAAGCCTTGGAACGCAATAAATATTGCACTTAAGATTTTCAACGTGCGCTTTCAGAGGCAATTTTACTTTTGGCTGGATACAGTCTCCACACATACGAAGTCCCATTCAACACCCTAAAAAAGGCTGATCCAAGGAATGACATATTTATTTTTGCACATTCAACTAAAAGCTCACATATTTTTAAATATACAACTTTAGCTTCTTTCCCGAGGAGACACCAAATGGCAGATGACGCCGGTGCTGCGGGAGGGCCCAGGGGCCCCGGGCGCCCTGGAATGGGAGGCCGCAGGAGGCTTCCGTGGAGGATTTGGCAGTGGCATCCTGGCCGAGGTCGCCGCCGGGGTCGGGGTCGCAGCCGTGGAACTCATGGAGCTCGTGGAGGCAAGGCGGAGGACAAGGAGTGGATCCCCGTCACCAAGTTGGGCCGCCTGGTCAAGGACATGAAGATCAAGTCCCTGGAGGAGATCTATCTTTTCTCCTTGCCAATCAAGGGATCTGAGATCATTGACTTTTTCTTGGGGGCGTCCCTCAAGGATGAGGTTTTGAAGATTATGACCCTACAAAAGCAGACTCGTGCTGGCCAGAGGACCTGGTTCAAGGCATTTGTCGCCATTGGGGACTACAATGGACACGTTGGTCTGGGTGTTAAGTGCTCGAAGGAAGTAGCCACTGCCATCCATAGGGCCATCATCCTAGCTAAGCTCTCTATTGTCCCTGTGCGGCGAGGCTACTGGGGGAACAAGATTGGCAAGCCCCATACTGTCCCTTGCAAGGTGACTGGCCGCTGTGGCTCTGTACTGGTGCGCCTCATCCCCGCCCCCAGGGGCACTGGCATAGTCTCAGCCCCTGTACCCAAGAAGCTGCTGATGATGGCTGGTATTGACGACTGCTACACCTCGGCCAGGGGCTGCACTGCCACCCTGGGCAACTTTGCCAAGGCCACCTTTGATGCCATCTCTAAGACTTACAGTTATCTCACCCCCGATCTCTGGAAAGAGACTGTGTTCACCAGTCTCCCTATCAGGAATTCACCGACCATCTTGTAAAGACCCACACCAGAGTTTCTGTGTAGAGGACCCAGACTCCAGCTGTGTCCACCACATAATTTTATACAAGAAAAATAAAGTGAATAAAGCCTGTTAATTAAATTAAAAAATAAATAAAATAAAATAAAATAAATATACAGCTTTATTGGAAATACTTTCACCAACTACAAGAACATGAATGTGTTTAAGCACCCTCATTGAGTATGACTTTATGCTAGTGTTGGTGGGGTGTCCTCTGTGGCCCCACCTGTCACTGGTGGAAGTAGAGCTCTGGGGGCCATGGGAACAAGAATTCCCTGAGGCCCCCACAGAAGGATGAGGTATCATGGAAAGTTTTATTGATGAGGAAACATGAAGGGAGTTCCTTTCCAAAGTCCCAAAACCCTCCATCCTGCCATGGAAAAAGTCCCCTTTTGTCTTCAGCAGAGCTAGGATTGAAGTCACTGCGCAGTTTCGGTTCTGTGTTAGAGCACAGTCCAGTCCAGCATCTGGTTAGCTTAGCTTGTGTTCCCAGCTGCAGTCCATTGCATATGGGGTCCTCAGGCCTGTGGGCCACGCAGCTTCTAGGACCACATTGTGGGCTAGCGTGGGTCACAGAACAAGCAAGTGCAATGAAGCAGGAGCAAAGCAAGAGGAAGAAGAGAGAGAAAATTCCTTTGTCTCTGGGAATGTTACCCTTCCAAGATTTCACAGGCTTTCAGTGGCCCCACCCCTCTAGCCAATTATATTTTCCCAGGTTAGATTGACAAGCACTTTCCCTATTAATCCACACTTCACTGAGCATGCTCCCATCTTCCCCTTTGTCTCATCCCTTCCCCCAGGGATTTGCAGGAAATGGACCCATGGTTCACTGAGGAGTGTGAAACTGCAGCTTCCTGGTGAAGCTACCCAGACAACCATGCTTATAATGTCTGGCCTTCCCTTTGTTCCTTTCCTATTATTAATAGTAGCTAGCTAGTTACAACAGTAACAATAGAAATTAACTTAAATCTCAAGATGCATGAAAGAGATGTTTTTAAATTCCAATCTCTCAATTTTCTGATTGCCTTTGTAATAAAGTTGTTTCCATCCCTTTTAAATGGTAATAAATGATATTAGATATATACTTAATGATTGGTTTTGACAATTAAGGGGCAAAAAAAACACCTACAGGACACTTACAGAATTGACCTGGTTCACAGAGAATTTTTTCAATTCTTTATGCAATGGACTGCACAAATGAAGACACCAGGTGTACAAATATATGCACCCAAGGCTGGAGTGGGTTCCAGTGGGCCTCTTGTCGGTGAATGGAGATGTTGAAGGCCAAGATCCTTTTGTGAGGTCCTGCGAGAGTGGAAAAACTATTTTGGCCAACTTCCTGACAGAATCTTCTGACATCACTGAATACAACCCAACCCAAGGAGCAGGATCCTGGAATTTGAGAACCCACACATTACCAGCAACAGCAAACACAAGGGGGTGTGGATCTGAGCTATGTGATGGTGGCAGGATTCAAAGTTCAAGTCTTGCTGTCCAGCCTTGAGGAAGGACTTTCAAGGAATGGTGATCACCTTCAATGCTGACAATCCCAAACCACCTGAAGGAAATCGAGATGTGGTATTCCTGCTTTGTTCAACAGCAGTTCTTACAAAATACTCACAAAATACACACCACAAACCAGGCTCTGGAAGTGAAAAAAGGAAACCTGTCTTTGTAGCCACCTTTGAACCAGCAGAAGCTGGTGTACTCGAATCTTGAGATAACCCTGAAGAGATCCACAGGGAATTAATAAGGTATTTAAAAAGCCTAATCAACTCAGTGTCTGAGAGCAGAGACTGGGACATGTCAATTGAGATGTCAATTATTACCTAACCAGCCTTCATCTGGACACTTCCATATTCCAAGTGAGGTCAGCTTCTTTCCCAATGCAGATTTGAATCTTACCCAGCTACTGATATTTTCTTCTCCCTGTGGATATAGAAGAACTGTGCTGTATCTGCTCAAAGGTACCAGTCACCCAAAGAGTTGAATCATTCCATCTATTCTCCGTCTTAACCTAACCCTATATTTCCCTGGGAGCAATGCTTTGGTATTCACTAGTCCAGTGTTCATAGTGACTTTATAGAACATAGTGGCCATGAATAATGAGAATCCACTGTGTCTCCATCTCTTGCAATATAAAGGTTTTCAGGTTAGTTCAGTCTGTAATAAATATTAAATTAATTCAAGATTACAATCCAAATATATATACATATATATACACCCAAAATAGGGCCACTGCCAGGGATTTATAAAATTAACTAGCCCTACCCAAGGTAATATGCACAAATCTAGTATCTGTTAGCACATTAACAAAATATTAGCTTAAACAATGCTTATCTATTCCTTTGTAAATTCAAAAGCTCATCTTTTTCTCTTTCAGATGTAATGCTTACGAATCCAGTGATAGAACTCCCAAAAGCTGTACCTGGTTGTCCATGGCTAACTACAACTTTTGGAACATGAAAGCAAGCTTTATCAAAAATGTGTCCTTAGGACAGACTCAGGAGGACCTTCATTTTGTAAACTTTATCTAGTTGTAAAAATTACCTCCCAAAAATGACATAGTTAATGCTACATGCTGGCAGAAATTCTAAAAATTACTTTCCAAATATAAGTACATTACATTACCGCTCAGAATTGCCTACAGTTCCTATAAAAAGTCATTAGCTCCCTGCCACTTTCAGTGTTGCATTACTACACTAACAGTTTCCATGTGATCACAGTTGTTGACAGGTTCACATGCTGGAGTGAATGCATGGCCAACACAGCAAAGCTTCAAATGTGCTTTCCTTTTGAAGCAAACAAAAGATGGCTTTCTGGGGATTCTGAGTGATCAAAGCACACTCCCCAGAACACACACACACACACACACACACACACACACACACACACACCTTTTCTAATGACTTGAATAGCAAAACACCCCCTTCCTCCTCCATGAGCCCTTATTCAGAGCTAAGTAGTTACAAATGCCCATGGTTCCCTTTCCACAAGGGACTTCCTGCAGTAAGGGCCTGTATGAAGACTGCACCACCATTTGGTTGAAGCAGGCTGGGTCCTTAGGTCATACTGCATGAGTTCAAGGCACCACTCTGCTACTTATTTCACTGTGCTATCTTGGATATGTCACTTAATCTCTCTGAGCCTCAATTTCCTCCTCTCTACAAAATGATATAATTTTAATGGCCAAATAAAAATGATGTAAGCTTCTACATGCAAAATGCTTGGTAAATGGTTAAGGCAATGCTCATATTTTCTGTGTGTATGTATGCAGATATATATAGAGAGAGATAGACTATTGCTAAAATATGTTTATAATGTATACAGGGTGTCCCCCAAAAAATATACACACAATTTGAATGATTATGAAGTCAGTGTTTATTAACATATTATTCCTTTTCAAAACTTAAAAGAATCTACAGAAATGAATAATTTTTCTTGTCAACTCCCGTTTACAAACTGATGACCGTTCTGGTCCAGGCGCTGCTGACGACATGAAGCAATGGGATACAAACATCGAGAGTCATTTCGTTCGGTATTTGTGCACATTCTCTTTCAATAGCTGCCCTCAATTTGCGGACTGCTGCTGGTTTTGTACCATAAACTTTATCTTTTATGTAACCCCACAAAAAAGTCTAGTGGATAAATGTTCTTTGTTCAAAGCTTAGTCTGGCTTCACTCATTATTTCAAATTAGTTAAACCTAAAAAAAAGTAAAAATTAAGTGAGTTATCAGCTGTTAAAGTATAGACATCCTATATTTATGTAAATATGTATCTATATATCTATATACTTCTATACATCTATGGATATAATATATAAAGACATAAATGCAATACATATAAGCATAACCAATGGACATAGAAAACAATGCTGG
Organism: Tadarida brasiliensis; assembly: GCA_030848825.1. Lineage (NCBI taxonomy): Eukaryota > Metazoa > Chordata > Mammalia > Chiroptera > Molossidae > Tadarida > Tadarida brasiliensis. The sequence continues at coordinate 72,801,462 of CM061260.1, forward strand.
GGGGGGGAACAGGAGGAGAGTGTCAATGGGAGAAAAAAGAGAACACTGTAACAAACATAAATTAATTAAATAAAAAAAGACATAAATACATACATGTATATGTATAGTATGTTAGTGTTCAGCACACTTTTTTGTAAAGAACCAGATAGTAAGTAGTTCGGGGTTTAAGACCTATACATTCTCTCTCACATCTACTCAACTCTGCTGTTGCAGTACAAAAGAAATCATAGACAACACATAAATAAAGAAGCTTTGCTGTGTTCCAGTAACACTTTATTTCCCAAAATAGGTGGAGGACAGGTAGGTGAGTCCTGCAATGAGGGCTGGGGAGCCTCTGCTGCCATCCGTGTGCGAGCTGTCCGCCTGCCCGCGGCCTGCACTGCTCTGACGGCGGCTGTGTCAACCTGTCATGATGTCCGTCTGTACCAACCAGGCTGCTGGAATCCCCAGCACTATAGTGAAATACTCAGGGCCCTCCAGCCCACAGGATGGCCCCACTGACCTTCAGTTTAAGAAAAGCCCTCCTGAGATCTCATATAAGACCACTGGTCCAGCCGGTGTAGCTCATTGATTGAGCATCAACCCATGCACCAAGAGGTCGCCAGTTCGATTCCCAGTCAGGACACATGCCCAGGTTATGGGCCCGATCCCCAGTGGGGGTCATGCAGGAGGCAGCCAATCGATGTTCTCTCTCATCGATGTTTCTATCTCCGTCTCACTTCCTCTCTCTCTAAAATCAATAAAGGATAAAATAAATTTTAAAAAGACCGCTGCACTTGCTACAGAGCTGTGTTTGATTGGCGCCTTCCTCATCATCATGACGCCCTCCTGCTGGTGGGCTATATCAGCAAAGAAGTGGGGGCAGACTGGGCCATCCCGTACAGGTTATCAGCATCCTGTTGTCCCTGCCAGGATTTTACTACCCGCACAGTGCCACCATGCATCCAACGGCTACCGGCATTACTCCTACGATGACATCCCACACTTTGATGACTAGCACCTACTTCAGCCCTGAGTAAGAGTCAGATGAAACTGAGCCCAGCTTTAAGACACTGAACAGAAATGATGGCTGAGAGCTAAGGAATTCTGCAGTTTGCAGACGTTTAACAAAACAATGGCCAGATTTTATGAGTCCATCCTAGAGATGTTAACTGAGCTTCCAATCCGCTAATTAGGACATGCTCCATTTTTCATCTCCTGGCCCTGACAAAAACCTGACAAGTTCTTTCACGTAAACCTGTATCATGGAAGAATAGCAATGTTAACTGTATGGAAAAACGGGAGGTTGCTGTGTAGAAGGAAGTGTTGCTGCTACCACCCTTTTTAGAGCTGAGCATTTTCCCTTTTAAACAGTTCTCATTGTCGTTTGTTCTTGTGGCAAGTGGAAGAATGCAGTATGTCGAATTTCTTGTTACTAAGTAATTTAATTTGAAAATATCTAAGTATCTTATCCCCTATACTCATCTCTGAACTTCATGTTCTAGTGGAAGAACTGGGCAAAATCAAATATCAGTGAGGTACATCTATAACATTTTTTTCTTGCTTTCTTATTAACAGCAACCAGCAATTTTTTAAACCTCAGAGCAAGCTTTCAAAATGTAAACACTTTCTCTGTTCATCAATCGTTGACCACCTCTGATTTGTTTCACAAATAGATTGACCAGCATATAATTTAGGTCATTCTGTCCTTTATAGGTCAAGATTTCCTCTATATCAGGCCTTTAAGGACTGAACTCTGTGCTGTTTCCTAAGGAAAATATGTAGATAAGTGATTTTTATTTAGAGTTTATAACCCCATTGTGAACACCTTGTATTATGATGACATTTTGCTAAAGACTGCAAGACTTGGCCTGGATCCCTAGAGGACTAGACCGCCTCAGTTTGCTTCTGTTTCTTAGCTTGCAAAAGAAATTATATTCAAACGAAATTAAATGTCAAAATTTAAATCCTATACTTAAATTGAGTTAACTTTAAACATATTTCAGGAGACATTTTAATGATTATACAATATCTTTGACCCTCCCCCCAAAAAATAGGTGGAGATTAGGTTTGACCAGTAGTTTGTAAACCCCAATACAGATATGTGTAGTATAGCTAATATATATATATATATATATATATATATATATATATATATATATATATAGCATAGATACGATTTTTCTGAACTTCAGTTTGGTATATTTTTATAGGCCTCTGGGATATCTGTATGTTTGTGTGAAAGGGCCTTGTAAATTACTCACACAGATGAATCATGAAGAAATGTGTCTGAGTATTTTATATATAATGGAATTTTTTTTCCACAAAAAACAACTCCTTCCCTTATTCCTACATAATTTGCCAAATGCAAATGTTTTTATAATCCTCTGAAGATGCAAAGGTTTCCCACATTGGTAATGATAATAAAATGTGAAAATAATCATTCTCCATAATTTTTAAACACATACTATCTGCCAGCTGCTGAATTATGACTTTGATGTACATTACAGAAATGCTAATGCCTTCAGTACAAGTAGATATTGTCCCAATTTTACAAATGGAAAATGTTAGTTTGACTAATAGGTACTCAAATGAAGTAAGAATTGATAAAAGGGACAATTTTATTTTCTGTTTATTCAGTCACAGGGTAGAGCTCTAAAATAATTAACTTAATCTCTAGATCCAAATTTGCTGTCTTCTCCCCTACCCATTACTTCATTTTGCACATGAGGAAATACAGCCAAGAGAAGTAAAATTCTTTGTCCAAGATTCCTTAGCTAGTGAAAAAACGCCGAAACTTAAATTTATTGCAAGTTGTACATGTAACGGTAATAGATTGAACTCTTAGTCAAATGCAATGAATGAGAATTCTTCATTCCATATCAGAGCTACAAGGTTCAGTGACTAGCTTAATTTCACCTATTCAAATTCATAGAGAGTTTAATACTGTACAAACATATATGGGGGGAAAATCACTCTTTGTCAGATTTTAAGACTTCTTTGGGAGACACAACACTCATTTGAAAGAATATTCCCCTAGGCCCACTTATAAATTCTTACTGTATTTATATCTTCTTCTTCATTCAAATAGCTGATCTCCCCATGATTAGGACCTTGTATGGAATTAATTCAGTTTCTTGGCCTGACCTTACACACTGGTCCCTCTACTCTGGTCTGAGCATTCCTCTGAAGTCATTATTGTCATCTCTTAGCAGTTCAATACCCCACCCGCCCTCTGGCAGCATAATGACCCCAGGCTTGCTTAAACTCAGGTCTCTGCTCTTTGTGGCTAAGCAACTTTTGACTGAACAGTATTTCCCAACAATTGGCATACATCCCCTTAAAACTCTGTCTTTGGAAAATACCAACATACAAAAAGAAAAATCACTGTGTGGAAGAAATTGGAATGTGGAATGTGTTGCCTCTTTCTCTATCTAGTGATTGAGAGTTATTCATTTCCTTGACATTCATTGTGCTATTATTAATTCAAACATATTAAAAATAGTTTAATTAAAATTGAGCAAGCCCAGATGATACAATGAATGGACTAAGGCATTATTAATTAATGAGAAATAAATACTTCCATAAGAATTCTAGTATGTTTAGCTCTTAATTATACCACTACATGAAGAAACACAAAAATATTATATAGTCTTTGAATGTTAAAATAATATTTAGAATTATATTTAACAGTTTTATATGGTTTATGTTTCATATGTATTTAAAAAATAAATTTAACTTTCCCTATAATTCTTCCCTGAAATAGCTTACTTTTTATCAGAAGTTCAATTATTGCACCACAGTCATTATTGTTGGCTTTACAAAGGGGCATTTCAATCTATATTCCAACTGTAACCTTAAGCTATAGTAAAGGTTTCCCCTCTATACACAACAATCTGTTTCTATTCTAACCCATGGCACTCAGCCTCTAACTGCCTCCATGAAGACAACTTATAATATAATATCCTAGAAATCACCCCTACTAAAATAATCAGGAGACCAAAACAAAATAAACCTGTTAGCCATTCTTTCTCAATATTATCTAATCCTTAACATAAGCTCTGAAAAACTTCAGTAAATATGCTTTTCTTGCAGTAGATGGCAATGTTAAAGGAACCTAACTTACCACCACCCCCCTTCCTTTGCTAATAGAGGGCTTTTGGTTTTACTTTTGTTTCTTTTGTTTGTTTGCTTATGGTATTTATTTGCTCTGTTTTGATTTTCTTATAAGCATCTTAAATATCATCAGTTTGGGTTATATATTAGATATCGTCTCAAATGTTAATCATAATGCTACTTTTGGCATAGTTTTCATTGTGAACAAAGTCTTACTCTTCCATTGGTTTTCTACCAGAGTCGAACAAGTTGTGGCAATTGCTATTTAATGAGAAAGTGCCTTGAATTACATTGTATGTCCTTAAACTGGTTTCGCACTCTTCTAGAAAACAACACATCCTGCTTGAGCACTGTGGTTCTCAACACACACAAAAGTCAAGTCCTACATAGATGTTTCTGGAATAATCAGTGTATGCAAAGCACTGTGCTAAACAGTGATTATTATGTGACTAAACTAAACATGGTACCCAGCTCTCAGACTTTACAGACCAGTGAAAGACAAAGGTGGTCAAGACACCTAACAAATACACATACATTTCAAACTGTAAAAATCTTCGTGGGGGAAAGCCACAGGGTACAGTGACAGAAAATAAACCGTGGGACTCACACAGATTAAGACAAGAACTGGAAGGGTATGCTTAGGAAGCATCCGTTGAACTGAAACTGAAGGGATGAGGAGAAACTCCTTGAAAATAGAAAGCAGAGGAAGTTTAGGAAAAAAGAACAGCCTGTATAAATGGATGTCCCCAATATAGTTGGGTGTCTCTGATACAGGTGTCCAGGCTGCCAGGAACATAGTAGTCAAGGAATGAGGAGATAAGGTTGGAGAGGTAAGCAGGGACTTTGTAGTTTATCGTAAAGGATTTAGGTTTATTTTTTTTCTCTGTACAAAGTAAACTTTCGGAAAAGGTTTTAAGTTCGCAGATGGCATACCCGGATTCATACATATATAGATATATCTATGCATATATGAAATTTTTAATTACTATGATTGCTCTTTGAAAACGGATTGGAGATGGACAATGATGGAAACAGAGGCCTGCTGGAAGACTATTCTAACAGTCCCTGTGAGAGATCATCATTACTTAGGTGAGAAGGGTGGCCGTGGAGATGGGAGAAGTAGACCAAATTCACTAGATATTTTGAAGGCAAAAATTATAGGAGTTTCTGAGAGATTGGATGTGCAGGATAAAGAAAATAGAAGAAACAGAGACATTGTATCTTTTCTTCTTTTGCTAGGAAGAGATTGACTCTGAGGGCTAAGATTTAAAGACAAAAAGGAAGGACGCCGCGGAACTGGTGTTGGAGAACCAGTGGGCTGCGCACTCCGGGCTGGCGGCGGAGGGGCAGGGATGTCGGTCAGTGCGAGCTCTGCTCTGCTGGGGAGAGGAGCTCAACAGCAGCACCATGGTAGCTCAACAGAAGAACCTTGAAGGCTATATGGGTTTTGCAAATCTCCCAAATCAAGTACACAGAAAATCAGTGAGGAGAGGGTTTCAATCCACACTTAACGGTTGTGGGTGAATCTGGATCGGGAAAGTCAATGTTAATCAACTAATTATTCCTCTCAGATTTGTATTCTCCAGAGTATCCAGGTCCTTCCCATAGAATATAAAAGACTGTACAGGTGGAACAATCTGAAAGTTTTAATCAAAGAGGGTGGAGTTCAGTTGCTGCTTACAATAGTTGATACCCCAGGATTTGGAGATGCAGTGGATAATATTAATTGCTGGCAGGCTGTTATCGACTACATTGATAGTAAATTTGAGTACTACCTAAATGCAGAATCTCCAGTGAACAGACATCAGATGCCTGGTAACAGGGTGCAGTGTTGTTGCACTTCATTGCTCCTTCAGCACATTGGATATTGAGTTTATGAAGCGTTCACATGAAAAAGTGAACGTCATCCCACTTATTGCCAAAGCAGACACACTCACACCAGAGGAGTGCCAACAGTTTAAGAAACAGGTCATGAAAGAAATCCCAAGAACATAAAAGTAAAATACATGAATTTCCAGAGACAGACAATGAAGAAAAAATAAGATTGTTATAAAGATAAAGGATCGTTTACCTCTTGTAGTGGTAGGTAGTAATACTATCATTGAAGTTAATGGCAAAAGGGTCAGAGGAAGGCAGTATCCTTGGGGTGTTGCTGAAGTTGAAAATGACGAACATTGTGGCCCTGCCTGTGTGGCTTAGTGGTTGAGCGTCGACCCATGCACCAAGAGGTCGCTGGTTTGATTCCGGGTCAGGACACAGGCCCAGGTTGTGGGCCAGATCCCCAGTGGGGGTCATGCAAGAGGCAGTCAGTCGATGTTCTCGCTCATCGATGTTTCTATCTCTCTCTTCTTCTCTTTTCCTCTCTCTCTAAAATCAATAAAGAAAAAAATTAAAAAGAAAATGGTGAACGTTGTCATTTCACAATTCTAAGAAATATGTTGATAAGAACACATATGCAGAATTTGAAAGATGTCACTAATAATGTACACTATGAGAACTACCGGAGCAGAAAACTGGCAGCTGTGACTTACAGTGGAATTGATAATAATAAGAATAAAGGGCAGCTTACTAAATATGACACAGTTGAAGGCATGAGCCCTCTGGCACAAATGGAAGAAGAAAGAAGGGAGTATGTTGCTGAGATGAAGAAGATGGAGATGGGGCAGATGTTTGAGATGAAGGTCAAAGAAAACATTCAGAATCTGAAGGATTCTGAAGCTGAGCTCCAACAGCACCATGAGCAAATGAAAAAGAATTTGCAAGCACAGCACAAAGAATTAGAGAAAAAATGTCATCAGTTTGAAGATGAGAAAGCAAACTGGGAAGCCCAAAAACGTATTTTAGAACAACAGAACTCTTCAAGAACCTTGGAAAAGAGCAAGAAGAAAGTTAAGATCTTTTAAACCCTCTACTGACCACCAGTTATGTAGTTGCCAATATGTCAGCTTGGACATCAGTGTGTGTTGGATCCATTTGACCAATTTGCACCAGTTTTTTCCTTAATGATGAATTTAACAGCATGACAAAAATTATTATTTTGTTGTTGTTCTTGATGGAGATTAAGATGCCTTGAATTGTCTAGGGTGTTTTGTACTTAGAAACTAACAGCTCTGAGTACCTTTCCTACATTTTCTTTTTCTTCTTCTTATTATTAAACAGATGTCTTCAATTTAATGCAAGAAAACATTTTATTATTGTACAATCATGTTCTGATGGTTTGACTGTTTACAGGATATTCCAAAATAAAAGGACTCTGAAAGTTTTTCACTGAGGATAAATTGCCATAATGTAATGCAAACTATGCTTCTCTATGATAATTATAATATAAAGGTTCCATCCAATGCAGCGATACAATAATGTAATTTAGTCTAACACAGTTGACCCTATTTTTTGACACTTTCATTGTTTAAAAATACACATGGGGGGGGGGGGAAGCTATATGCTTACAATGCACCTAGAGCTTTTTTATAACAGACTTTGTTTGTTTGTGTGTTTGTTTTGGATTCTTTAAATATATATTATTCTCATTTAGTGCCCTCTTTAGCCAGAATCTCATTACTGCTTCATTTTTGTAATAACATTTAATTTAGGTATTTTCCATTATTGGCCCTGCTAAAATAGAATATAGCATCTTTCATATGGTAGGAAGCAACAAGAAAACTTTTCCTTTAATTCCCTTTTTATACTTGATGGTAAGCAGCAGGGGGGAAATGCATTTATAGCTCATTTCTAGGCAAAATTGTGGAGCTAATGACCAACCTATTTCTACCCATGTTCAGTCTCTTTATTTTACTAGAAATTGGAATCATGGCCTCTTGAAAAGAAAAGAAAGGTCACCATTCTGCATTTAGCTGTATTCATATATTGCATTTCTGTATGTTTTTTTTGTTTGTATTGTAAAGAATTCACATAATAAACAATGTTGTGATATAAAAAATAAATAAATAAAAAAGAAGGGTGTAGAGTTTAGAGTTGCAGAAGAAATTTTCTCCAATGTCTACATTAAATACAAGGTGAAAATCAGTACCAAGAGGAATTTGAATTTGTAGCTGAATTTGAACATTAGTACCTGAGTTCCCAGTTCCTTTACCACCTGTAATGATTTAAAGAGCCTTAATACAACTCCAATATCAAGAGCCATGGCTATTTTAAAAAGACAGGAACACATTAAAAGAAAAAAAAAAATGAGCCAGTTTAAAGGGGCTACATCTGGCCATAGAATAAAATAATAATATATGACTCCACACTAATATAAATAAGGAAGAGAAAGCTCCTCTATACACTACAATTCCAACTAATAAATACAGTAGGAACAATGACAATAGAAAAAAATCTCCATTTAGCAACCACTGCAGTAATAAATTATAGTCAAGAATCATTTAGGGGTGCTAAAATGAATGAGTAAAAGTATGACTAGAGAGAGGATATTGACTTGGTCCCAAAGTCTTTCCCCACAAGATATTTATTAATTACAAAGTAATAATTATAGCTTTACAATAGACAAAACTGACAGACACCACCTAGGCTAACCCTAACCCTAACCTCAGCCCTAACCCTAGCATCCTCAACAATGGGACAAATCCACCTCCTGTGCTTCCAGCTCTGATGCACCGAGAACATAGCACCACTTCCGTTGTATTTCTGTCAAAAATTCGTAGCCCGAATCTCATATAAGGAAACCTCAGACAAACCTAAATTGAGAGACATTTTACAAAATGAGTGGTCTGTATTCCTTAAAATGTAAGGTCATGAAATCCAAAGAATGATTGTGGAAATATTCCAAGTTAAAGGCAACTAAAGAGATATGTTAACTCAATACAATGTGCAGTCCCAGGCCAGATCTTGAACTATCTAAATGTTATTGGTGGGACAATTGGTAAATTCTGACTATGGTCTGTGGATTAGATAATACTATTTTATCAGTATTAATGTCTTGATTTTGATCATTATGCTATAGTTTGATAAGAGAATGTCCATGTTTTAAGAAAATACCCACTGAATTAGGTAATAGTACAGGGATATCAAGTATGCAACTTACTGTCAAACCTTTAAGAAAAATTTCACACACATATGTCTGTATGTATGTATGCATGTATCTATAGAGATATATGTGTATATGTATTTTATACTTGTATATATGTGTGTGTATATATATATATATATATATATAGAGAGAGAGAGAGAGAGAGAGAGAGAGAGAATATATTAAAGCAAGTATGTTTAAATATTAACATTTGGGAAATCAAGGTAAAAAGTCATTCTTTGTCTTTCTATTAATTCTAAAATTATTTTAAATTTTTAAAAAATGTTTAAAAAAAAGACCATGAAAACCACAAACTAATATCCCTTATAAATATAGACACAAAATACTATCAAACCATATTCAACAAAATATAAAAAGATTATACATCATGAATAAGGTAGATTTAGCCCAGGATATAAGATTGGTTTAACATGCAAATGTCAGTCAATGTAATACACTATATTAATAAAAGGGAAAAAAAAGTACAACACCCCCCCACCATGATCTTCTCGATAGACACAGAAAAAGCATTTGACAACATTTACATAAAACATTTTAAAAATAAGGGTTAGAAAGAAATTTCCTGAATTTGATAAAGGGTATCTATGAAAGACCATAGCTAACACCATGCTCAATGAAAAAAAAAAAAAACAGAATGTGTTTGCCCTAAGATCAGAAACAAGACAATGCCTGTACTTAGTACTTTTATCAACATTGTACTAGAGGTTCTAGTCAGGGCAATTAGACAGGAAAAGATTGGAAAGAAAGATGTAAAACTATCTCTATTTGCAGAGCATATGATTTTGTATATAGACATTCCTATAGAATCCACTAAAAAAGCTATGAGAACTAATAAGTTCAACAAGTTTGCAGGATAAAACCTCAATATACAAAATCAATTGTATTTCTATCTACAAATAATAAACAATCTGAAGTGAAATTAACCAACAATCTCATTTATAATAGCTACAAATAAAATAGAATGAAATACCTAGGAAAAATTTAACAAAAGAAGCTAAAGGCCCGACAATGAATACTAAAATATATTGTTGAACAAAATAAAAGATCTAAATAAATGGAAAGACATTCCCTGTTTCTGAATGAGAAAACTTAACATTATTATAATGACAATACTTCTTAAACTAACCCACAAATTCAACAAAATGTTAGCACTTTTCCCCCAGAAACTGACAAGCTGATACTAAAATTCATATGGAAATGCAAGGGACCCAGAATAGCTAAAACAATCTTGAAAAATAACAAAGTTGGAGGACTCATACTTGCTGATTTTGAAACCTACTACAAAGCCACAGTGATCAAGACAGTGTGATACTGATAAAAAAAAGATAAACACATAGATCATGGAACAGAATTGAGAGCCCAGACATAAATACTCATGTTTATGATCAATTGATTTTTTGACAAAAATGTCAAAACAATTCAATGAACAAAGAATAGCATTTTCAACAAATAGTGCTGGGACACTGGATATAAACATGCAAAAAATAAATTTGGACAGTACTACACTTCATAATATACACAAATATTAAATCATAATGGGTAATAGATCCAAATGTAAGAGCTAAAATTATAAAATATCTAGAGAAAAACATAGGAGCAAATCTTTGAAATAGTGGGTTATGTGATGACTGATTTCTTAGATATGACACCAAAAACACAAGAAACAGCCTGAAACACCAATCAGAAAGAATATATGATATGCACCCCTATGTTCATAGCAGCACTATTTACAATTGCTAAGATCTGGAAACAGCCCAAGTGTCCATCAATAGATGAGTGGATAAAAAAGCTGTGGTACATATACACAATGGAATACTATGCAGCTATAAGAAAGAAAGATCCCGTATCCTTTGAGATGACATGGAGGGACCTGGAGAGTATTATGCTAAGCGAAATAAGCCAGTCAGAGAAAGACAAATACCACATGATCTCACTTATTTGTGGAATATAATAAACAAAAAAAACTCATGAACAAAATAGACCCAGAGACAAAGAAGTAGGGATCAGACTGACAAACCTCAGAGGAAGGGGGTGGGGGGAAGGGAAGAGATAAACCAAGAACATAAGCATATAAGCATAACCAATGGACATGCTTGGGGGTGGGGGGCAATGAGAGGAAGGTGTCAATGGGGGGAAAAAGAAACATCTGTAACAAAAATAAATTAATTTTTAAAAATTTTAAAGAAAGAAATGGAAAAAAAACACACAAAGAAACAGAAGGAAAATAGATAAATTGAACTACATTAAAATTTTAAAAAGTAATAAAACAATCCACAGTATTTGTAAATCAAATATCGGAAAAAGTACTTATATTCAGAACATACAAAATATACAACTGGACAATAAGTAACCCAATATAAAAATAGGTAAAGGAGTTGAATAGACATTTCTCCAAAGAAGAAACATAAATGGCCAATAACCATGTAACAAGATGTTCAATATCATTAGTCATTAGGTAAATGCAAATCAGAACCACAGTGACATACCCCTTTAACCTCACTAGAAAGACTATATTCAAAAATACAGATAATAACAAGTGTACAGAATGTGGAGAAATTGGAACCCTCATACATTGCTAGTGGGATTGAAAAATAGTGTAGCCACTTTGAAAACAGTTTGGCAGCTCTTCAAAATGTTAAACATACAGTTACCATATAACCACCACTTCTAGGTATATACCCAAGAGAAATGAAGACATTTCTTTTTTTTTTTTATCCTCACCCAAGGACATTTTTGCATTTATCTTCAGATAGAGCTGGAAGGAGAGAGGGAGGAAGAGAGAGAGAGAGAAAAACATTGATGTGAGAGAGACACATCGAGTGGTTGCCACCCACACGACCCCAACTGAGGCTGGGGAAAAACTGCAACCCAGGTACGTGCCCTTATCGGGAACCGAACCCAGGACTCTCTGGTCCGCGGGCCGATGCTCTAACCGCTGAGCGAAACCAGTCAGGGCTGAAGACATTTCTATACAGAAACTTATACATAAACAATTACAGCAGCATTATTCATAACAGCCAAAATATTGAAACCTAATGTTCATTAGCTGGTGAATAAACAAACAAAATGTATTTTCATAACATAGAATACTATTTGGCCACAAAAAAACATTAAGTACTGATACAGGCTATACAGATGAACATTGAAAACATTGTGCTAAGAAGCCAGTCACAAAAGATTATATATTGTATGATTCCATTTATGTGGAAAGTCCAGAATAGGCAACCCTTAGAAACAGAAAGTCGATTAGGGCTTGTTAGGTGCTAGGGTTAGGGACAGCAGTGGAAGTCAGCAGAGAGGAGGAAAGTCTGAAAGGGGAACTGACCGCTAATAGGTATGTATCTTTTTGGGATGCTGAAAATGTTCTAAAATTAGATTGGGACTAGTTTCACAACTCTGAATATACTAACAAACCCTGAGCTATAATACCTTAAGTAGATAAATTTTATGGTAAATGAACATTTATCAATAAAGCTGTGAAAAGTATAAGAATCATGTCTATGTCATAAATTAATCTTATTATATGTAAGTTACAAATGTATCTGTCATCAGGAGCTTCTCCAACTACTTTTTTGAGACATTTTAGTACTAAGTGTGACTTAGTATACAAACAGATAAGGTAGAATATTTTTTCTAAATGTTTCCATATTTTCCACTAGTTACACCTTCAGGATTTTCTTATTAAGATGTTAAACATGTTAACATCAGTCTCTTTTATGAATTGCAATCAATTATGAGTAGCAAAACTGTGCTACACACACACACACACACACACACACACACAAAGCAGCATACAAATTAAAATAGTAGCTTTAAAAAAATGTGGGTTTATTTTCCTTCAATGTAAAAATAGTTCAGAAGTCGACAATCCCAGATGCGGATGGCTGTTCTGTGACATCATATCATCATTGTAGCATAATATTTTCCATCCTTGTATTTTGCTATCCTGAGCAAAGGTATCTACCCTCAAGTACCTCATAGTTCAATAGGATTACTGGAACTCCTGGAACATTTTTGAATTTCAGACAGGAAGGAGGGGAAAGAATGCTCCCAATTAAAAGTAGCTTCATAGAACGCGTTCTTCCAATGATCTTCAGCTTATGACTCAGCAGCCATGCCTGGTTGTAAGAAAGGCTGTGAACAGTGGTCTCTTAGCTGGACACTTTGCTTCACTGAATAAAATTGGGTTATATTACTAAAGATAAAGCGGTGAATGGATTTAGCTAACAAGCCCTCTTCCCCAGTACCTAGTGGGGGTCTAGCTCAGTGCTCTCAACCCCATAAACTTTGAAGAATTAACTCTTTAAATATCAGGGAATGAAACTGATATCACAGTCTTTGAAGGAAATAAAAGATGCTAGTTAAAGATCAGAATCTCCCCTTTCTATAGTATTCAAATCATTTATCCAAAACTCTCAATATAAATTATCTCCAGTTTCTGGATAAACTGACTGGTGTGTTTGTGCCTCATCCATCTACTGGTCCCCACAGGCAGAGAGAATGTCTCCCTCTCATCATTTTCCTAAGGAAAAGACTTAAGTGTACCCTAACAAGAGATGAAGTCAACATCTGCATGCAGCGGTTTATTAAGATTGATGGCAAGGTCTGAGCTGATATAACCTACCCTGCTGGTTTTATGGATGATATTAACATTGACAAAACTGGAAAGAACTTCTGTCTGACACCTGAGGAGGCCAAGTATAGGTTGTGCAAAGTGAGAAAGATCTTGGTGGGCATAAAAGGAACCCCTCATCTGGTGACCCACAATGCTCACACGGTCCACTACCCTGAGCCCCTCATCAAGATGAACAACACCATTGAGATTGATATGGAGACTGGTAAAATTGCTGATTTCATCAAGTTTGACACTGGTAACCTGTGTGTGGTGACCAGAGGTGCTAACCTGAGAAGAATTGGTGTGATCACCAACAGAGACACACCTTGGTTCTTTAGATGTAGTTCATGTGAAAGATGCCAATGGCAACAGCTGTGCCACCTGGCTGTCCAACATTTTTGTTATTGGCAAAGGCAACAAACCATGTATTTCCCTTCCCTTCACTATTGCTGAAGAGAGAGACAAGAGACTGGCAGTCAAATAGAGCAGTGGGTGAAGTGAGCTCTAGGTGACATGATTGGAAGATTCTTTGTACTTAATTAAAGATAATACAGAATGAAAAAAATTATCTCCAGCGTCACTATTGAATTTATTTTCTTTCTTTTCTATATAATGTAACTCTCCAGATTAACCTTTCATTCATTCATTCACCCTTTCATTCATCCAACATTCCACCAATATTTATTGAATGCTAATCACTAATCAGCAGTTTACGTTCTAGTGGGATATTCAAGTAAATAATCTATTTAGACATAAAATTACCATGCAGGTATATTTAAAAAATGGTTGAATTGCATTAATTTCATATGTTTCAACTTCATATAGCAGAAAGTGATGAGGGCAGTGGGGAAAAAAATAGAGCAGATGAGAAAGATAATTAGAGATTGGAGATATGGGTGAAGATTTTAAATAGAGCAGTCCAGTAGGGCTTCACTGAACAGGTGACAATTGAGAACAAAAGAAGTAAGGGCAACATCCAACCAGATATCTGAAGGAATAGAATTAAAGACAGGATGAACTAGTGTAAGGGCCTAAGGATGAAGCAGCAAGTAGTCTAGGACCAACACGGAGGTAGCTGTGGCTAAAGGGCAGTGATCAGATGGGGAGAGTGGTAGACGAGGTCGGAAAGGTACAGGAGTCAGATGAAACAACTCCTTGTGAGTCACTGTAAAGATTTTTCCTTTCACTCAATCTTACGTGAGAAGCTATTAGAGACTTCTGAGCAAAGCAGTGGTGAGTCTGACTTTTGTAGAGATCACTCTGGCTGCTGTGTTGAAAAGAGATTGTTGGAAGCAAAAAACAACACGTTAGCTGGCTCACCGATTGTAGCGAGCTATGATGGTGGCTTGGGCCAGGACAGTGATAGCAAAGGTAGCAAAGAAATGTTTAGAATATTGGAAAGGTAGATAGTGCAGGGTTTTCTGATGCAAAGGATAAGAAGTGTGAGGAGAGAAGAAAAGTCAGGGATGATCCCAAGGTATTTAGCCTGAGCAATTAGAAGAATGAAGTTGTCACTAAGATGTGAAGAGTTAAAGGTGGAAAATGAGGAGGAAGGTTAAGAGTTCAGTAGCCATGTTAAGTTTAAGTTTTCTGTTAGATATCCAAGTTGTGAATCAAATGGAATGTGAAATATAGGTATCTGGAATTCAGAACCTAGGAGCTTTCCAGAAATGAGATGTGTGTGTGTGTGTGTGTGTGTGTGTGTGTGTATGTGTGTGTGTGTGTGTTTTAAGATAAATGATAGCATTTTTTTTATGCTGAAGGGAATGATGTCATAGAGAAGAGAATTTTTCATGAAAATTTTTCTTTTACTATGTGAATTATTACCAACAGTATTTGGGGTTTCACATTGGTGAAATGAAAGGATCAGAAAGTAATGTCTAAGATTTAATGGCTCATGTTCTATGATTCAAAACAATTGTTTTGGCATTCGTCCTGAATGCCAAAAGGTTGTGGATTCAATTCCCAGTCACATACCCAGGTTACAGTCCAATTCTCAGTCGGAGCACACACAGGAGATAACCGATAGATGTTTCTCTCTCACATCAATGTCTTTCTGTCTCTCTCTGTCTCTCTCTCTCCCTTCCTCTTTCTCTGAAATCAGTAAAAACATATCCTCAGGTGAGGATAAAAAAAAAACAATAATAAAAACAATGAAAATGTATTGATTAAAATACATGAATATATGCCCTGGCTGGTTTGGCTCAGTGGTTAGAGTGTTGGCCCATGGACCAAAGAGTCACAGGTTGGATTCCGGTCAAGGGTATGTACCTTGGTTGAGGTTCTGCCCCGTCTCTGGTCAGGGTCGTGTGGGAGGCAACCAATGATGTGTCTCTCTCACATTAATGCTTCTCTCTGTCTCTCTATCTCTCTCTATCTCTCCCTCCCTCCCACTCTATCTGAAGATAAATGGAAAAAAAAATGCTCAGCTGAGGATTCAAAAAAAAAAAAACATGAATATATAAAAACACATAGTTCTTAATCTGGAAATTGACCCAAGACATTATGCTCAATTAATATTTGACAAAGGTGGCAAGAGCATACAATGGAGTAAAGACAGCCTCTTTAATAAATGGTGTTGGGAAAATTGGACAGCTACATGCAAAAAAATGAAACTAGACCATCAACTTACACCATACATAAGAATAAACTAAAAATGGATAAAAGACTTAAATGTGACTCATGAATCCATAAAAATCCTAGAAGAAAATGTAGGCAATAAAATTTCGGACATCATACTCAGCAGAATCTTCACTGATACATCACCTAAGGCAACAGAAACAAAGAGAAAAATGAACACATGGGACTACATCAAACTCAAAAGCTTCTGCACAGCAAAAGAAACAACCATCAAAACAGATAGGGAACCCACTCTATGGAAGAGCATAATTTCCAATGATATATCAGATAAGGGGTTAATCTCCAAAATATATAGAGTGCTCATACAACTCAACAAAAGGAAGACAAAGAACCCAATTAAAAAATGGGCAGAGGAACTAAATAGACACCTTTCCAAACAGGACATACAAATGGCCAAGAGACATATGAAGAAATGCTCAACATCACTAATCATGAGAGAGATGCAAATTAAAACAACAATGAGGTATCACCTCACACCTGTCAGAATGGCCACCACTAACAAATCATCAAACAACAAGTGTTGGCGAGGGTGTGGAGAAAAGGGGACTCTAGTACACTGCTGGTGGGAATGCAGACTGGTGCAGCCACTGTGGAAAACACTATGGTGTTACCTCAAAAAATTAAAAATTGAATTGCCATTTGACCCAGTAATCCCACTTCTAAGAAGCCTGAAACACCAACCAGAAAGGATACATGTACCCCCATGTTCATAGCAGCACTATTTACAATAGCTAAGATCTGGAAACAGCCCAAGTGCCCATCAGTAGACGAATGGATAAAAAAGCTGTGGTACATATACACAATGGAGTACTATGCAGCTGTAAGAAAGAAAGATCTCTTATCCTTTGAGACGTCATGGAGGGACCTGGAGAGTATTATCCTAAGCGAAACAAGCCAAGCAGAGAAAGACAAATATCACATGATCTCAATTATTTGTGGAATATAATGAACATAACAGTCTGGGGAACAGGGTAGACCCAGAGATGTGGAAGTAGGGTATAGACTGACACCCCTCAGAAGAGGGGGTGGGGGGAGGGAAGAGATAAACCACAGAACTTATGCGCATGTATGCATAACTGATGGACATGGACAACAAAGCTGGGGATGGGGTGGGGGGATGGGGAGGAGGGTGTCAATGGGGAAAAAAGGAGAAACATCTCTAACAAAAATAAATTAATAAAAAAAATAATTAAAAATAAATAAATAAATAAATAAAAACACATAGTTCTTACCGCAAAAAAGAAAGGTTGTGTGAGAGACAGAAAACAGAGAAAGAAAGAGGGAGAGGGAGATTAGTCAACACTGGCATTAATTAGGACACTGAACAACTGAGGTTTAATTTTTTTAAAAAAATTAAGTGATTATCCAGCTTTTCTTTGTTAACTATAATTGGGATAAATAGAGAGGTTTTAACAACTAATGACTGACATGTCTTCATTAAAAAATAGTTACAGCTTAAAATGTGGAAATGATAGAAAAGCATTTGCAACCAATTGATGAAAAAAATAAATGAAAGTTTGATGGACAATTTATATATGAAGAAAACAGACTGTCATCACGTGAATTTCATGATGAATCACTAAGGTGGGACAACCAGAAAATATATGCTTCCTGACATTAAGCATGAAGAATTTAGCACCACTTGTAAAGTTGCCTTTCCAAAAACGGTGAATCTAAATCTAATAGAAACTTTAGTGCTAACTCCAGTTTACAATAAATATCAGGGATAGAATAATTTAAATGTCGGATCAGATAAGCTCAGAATGTGAGTCTTTCATAAGATACGAGATCCAGTTTCTTCAACAAATTTAATGGTAAAAGACATTTTTAAAAGATTAAAGATATAACAGTCAAATGCAATAGATAGACCTCATTTAGATATTCATTTGAATAAATCAGCTAGTTAATGAAAATTATTTGAGACATCTGTAAAATTTGAATAGGCCTTGGTTAATGGAAATCATGTTCAACTTATTAATGTGATAATGACATTGTGGTCATCTGTATATTTAGAATATGTTCTATAACCACTATTTTGTACACCTCAAACTAATGCAAAATATATTGAATGTATCTGTAATTAAAAAATAAAATGAGTTTAAAGAATTATGTTCTAAATTGTGTAGAAGAAATGACATATCTGGGATTTGCTCTAAAATATTTTAGCTAAAAAAGAGGAGGAGGAGGAGGGGAATAGAAGAAGTAAGTATGGCAAATTCTTGATAATTACTGAATCTAGTGATGAAAATATAGGCGTTCACTATAGTATTCCCTCTACTTTTGTTGTATGTGTGAAAGTTTTTATAACAAAAATATCACTCTGTACTTTATCTGCTCTTCCAATCCTGTCCCTTCTCCCAGAAAACCCTCCTCGTCCTTTGTCCCTTTCCATATACCCTCGACGTCAGGCACACAGGACAATTTGTTATTTCCTGCTTTTTGATACCACAAACATTTTGAGACAATCTTCAAAGCCCAGTTCACCCACCAGCCTTCTGTTCCCCAAACATACCAAGTGGCTCCTCCCTCCGGCTTTTGTACTTCTTGTTCCCTTTGCCTAGTGTCCTTTTCCTCTAAATAGCACATCACCCTGTCTACACTGGTGGATCTGTCCCAATATAATCTTGTCAAAAGTGTTTCTCTCTCTGCATGCCTCCCTCCATGAACCTCTCTATAACCTCCTATCCTGTCTCATTGTAACCAACAAACATAAAATATATTTATTTGTTTGCTTATGTCTGTCACCTCCAATAGAATGTCAGCTCAGTGAGAGTGTGACTGCTTTGTTGACCTGTATTCAGTCCAAAAACAGTACCCAGAGCGTAGAAGGAACGTAGTGAGCGTGGAATTGATGAATAGATAAAATGCCCTTCTTCTGTGGAATTTTCCTTGTTCTATTAACTGACTTAGACACTTCTTTCTTTGTGCTTTCCTGGCGCTTTTACCTATCATCCACCATATTACAGCATTTTGAAGTGACTGGTGAATATATCTCTACCTGATTACCGTGAGGTTCTTCAGGAAGTGGTGGTGTTTTATTCATCTTAATGATTAACAGTGCCAGGCACATAGTACTGAATAAAAGGGAAAATTTCAGAGCTTTGCCATTCTGTGTTCTTTATTGTTAAGATTCTTTCTCAAGATACCAGAGTCTGTGGGAAAATGGAGGTAAGATTTTGAGTTCTAAAAACATTACACACAACTAATTACTTTTTAACACCTAGGAAAAGAAACATCGACTTTACCATTATGTTTTTCCCATTGGCTGCATCCATGCTACTGTCCTGTATTATAATACCTAAGAATCAAGACATTAAAGGATGTGTGTGTTTGTGTCTGTAAAAAGAGAAAGAAAAATGTTGGAAATTATTTTTTCTTTAACTTTGAAGTTGAAGCTGTGCAAACATCATAAGCCAACTTTTCTACTCTTACATATCCATCCCTAGAGGAATTATAGCACGCAAGTACCAGGGGCCATGCACAAATATATTCATGGTAGCATGGTTTGTAATAGTAAAAACTTGGAAAAATGCAAATTTCATCAACAGAAAAATAGATAAACCAAAACTAGCATAATCAGGCAATAAAATAATCTATATCAGTGAAATTGAATGAACTTCAGTTATACACAGTAACATAGACCAGCAGTTTTCAACTAGAGGAGATTTGGTCCTCCAGGGACAATTGGCAATGTCTGAAGACATTTGTGATTATCATGACCAGGAGAATTGGTAGAGACCAGGGATGCTGCTAAACACTTCACAATCCATAGGGCAACCCCTCATAACAAATAATTATCCAGCCCCAAACGTCAGTAGTGCTGAGCTTGAGAAACTCTGACATTAGATAAATGACAAAGTCATACTGTGCAAAAACATACTGAGTAAAAAAAAAAAAAAAAGGTCACCAAAGAAACATATTTTATACATTTTTACATCATGTGTTATAATATCATAAAGCTTTAGTAAATAGACAGAATATAAATAAAAGTAAATGTTTTAGAAACTCATATTGATGTAAAATTGTGAAGAAAGTAAGGGAATAATAAATACCTGGAAGAGAATAAAAAGGATGAGTGAGGTTAGGGAGGAATACACAGGAACACCAAAGATACTGGCAACATGCTAGTTCCTGAGCGGGAAGACATGGGTGCGGGTTTCACTATTCTTCTTTAGAGTTTACTATATAATATATGTATTCTTTTGTATGTTTAATTATTACAGTATTTTTGAAGAGAGCAATATCAAGAGGAGGGATCTAGAATAAATGAGAAATAATTAACGATAAACAGTTTTAAGATCTCCTTGTACAGGCTATTATCTCCTTTGAAATAAATGTATTTTTCCTTCAAGTAAAATAATAACTACATACTTATATATAATATATTCTTCCTTAAAAATGTTTCTCAGGTGTAGTAAAATAAAGTACATACTTTTTTTTTTTACTGTGCTTATAGGTCTCTGGTTGGTAACACTTTCTATAATCTTCTTTTGCCAAGAAAATAAACAAACTGAATATAGTTCTAATAATTAATATACAGAAAATATATGGGATAAAAGAACATGCCAAATGTGTGATGCAATCAACAAAATTCTATCTGCAAAAATCTCTACGGGACCAATAACTAGCTGCTTGCTACAAATAATTTGAAGAAAATAAATGAAGGAAAGAGAAAAAAAAATAAAGGAAGATGAATGGGAGAGATCTGTTCCTTAAGAAAGACTTAAACAGCCCAGCCAGGGTGGCTCAGTGTTTGAGCATCAACTCATGCACCAAGAGGTTGCGGGTTTGATTCCCGGTCAGGGCACATGCCCAGGTTGTGAGCCCGATCCCCAGTTGTGAGCCACCTCCCCAGGAGGTGGCCAAGTGATGTTCTCTCTCATCAATGTTTCTATCTCTTTCTCCCTTCCTCTCTCTAAAATCAATAAAGAAAAATAAATTTTTTTAAATAAAGATATAAGCAGCAGATTAGCCCGGTTGCTGTGGCTCAGAGGACTGGACATTGTCCCATGGACTGAAAGTCCTGGTTCGATTTCAAGTCAGGGCACATGCCTGGGTTTCGGGCTCCATCCCCAGTGGGGGGCATGCAGGAGGAAGATGATCGATGTTCTTCTCTCACTAAAAACTCAATAAAACATATATTTTTTTAAAAGCCCTGGCTGATTTGGTTCAGTGGTTGGAGCGACAGCTTGCGGACCAAAGAGTCA
This sequence comes from Tadarida brasiliensis, assembly GCA_030848825.1. NCBI lineage: Eukaryota > Metazoa > Chordata > Mammalia > Chiroptera > Molossidae > Tadarida > Tadarida brasiliensis. The sequence goes on from CM061260.1 coordinate 72,823,063, forward strand.
TGGGTTCAATTCCAATCAAGGGCACATGCCTCGGTTTCAGTTCAATCTCTAGCCCTGGTTGGATTAAAAAAAAAAAAAAGAAGCAGATTAATTAAGGCATATACACTTTATTATCTTTTAAATAGGAAAGTGTTTAATATTCACTGATAAATTATTACTAATAAAGAATTATTGTCAATTCTTTATTAGTAATAATGTCATTTTTATAATGAATGCTTATATTTAGGACAAATTTTTGTCTGGAATTTATTTTAGAATTACCTAGAATAAAACAAGATGGCCATTAGTTGATAAATTGATAACCGTGTGGTTGGCATAAGGGTTTGTGCGTGTGTGAAATTTTATAAACTAAATTATTTCTAATTACCTACTTGTCTAAATGTATCTTTGCATTCACCCTTCCCATGCAAAGAGAAGTGAAAGGGTTAGCTAATCTGATCTAGTGGAAGAGTCTAAAGAAATTAGTATCAGCTTGGCCCGGGTAAAAAGTGAAAGTCAACTTGATCAAGTTGAATAATAAATGAACTGTGTCTTCTTTCCCACTCCCCAAATAATTGAAGAAAGGAAACTTTTCTTCCCTGCTGAAATCGCTGTAGTATAACATGGAACGGAATGGAATGGAGCACATGTAATATAATAGGATAAAAATCCTGTCACACCTCATGGCTTTCAAGGCAACCTACATATAACCTAATGTAAATGTTCAGACCATGTTTGAAATAAAACCCAGCTGATACCTTGGGAATCAGGAAGAGGGACAAGATAAAATAAAAGAGGGTTGTCTATTAAAATTTAGTCTTATGTGTTTTTTTTTTATAATTTATGTTTTTATATTTATAGAGGGAGTTGTTTAAGGAATGTGTTTTTCATTACTCTGAATAAAAACAACACTTATATGTGGAATCTAGTGAATAAAATAAACTGATGAATAAAATAGAACTGCCAAAGGCATGGAAACATGGAATAGACTAAGGAGGGAGGGGGGGAAAAGATCAACCAAAAAAACTTATATGCATATATGCATTGCTCATGGACACAGACAATAGTGTGGTGAAGGCAGGTAGGGGAGTGGGGAGAAGGGGGAATTAAGGGGGACATCTGTAATACTCTCACAATAAAGATAAAAATAAATAAATAAATAAATAAATAAATAAATAAATAAATAAATAAATAAATAAAGTAACCCTTCTCTTTTTGAGCAGTGTTTTTTATAGACAAGGCACAAAATCCTACTTTAGAGGTACCCCCAAGTTCAGCCACTCCCACCACTACCTGTCAGCGGAATGACAGAGTGCCTCAATCACATGTGCACCTGATAATGGTGATAATGAATTAGCGTCTTTCACCCCAGAGGCACCTTTAACTTTATGCCAAGCTTTGGTGGCCCAAGTCATGCTGAGACCTTCCAGAGGAATTAGATCAACTTTGTGAGCTTGATAATAAAACAGTTTCCCTGGGCTTTGAAGGTGTTCTGTGGATTGTAAACATTTTAAAGAAATAGACTTCTATATTGTAAGGGGTATATTATGAGTTAATATTAGTTTTTTGACCCAGTAACCATGCTCCCTTCTTTTTTTATATATTTTGTTTTATTGATGGTGATATATAGTAAAAATCTAATACACATTAATTACCCATGGTCCCTTATAAATATTTAAAGTTCTTTTTCACAAGCACAACCACACTGCAGTCTATGAATTTTTAGAAGACAATTTTAAAAATAAAATACATTCCCCACCGTGGGGGAGCCCAGGCGGAGCGGGGGAGCCGAGCGACCCCCCCACCAACGGAGGAAGCTGGCAACACACAGGAGAACTGAGCAAACGAAACTGACCCAGAGACATGGAGGGTGGAGTACGGGAAGATGGGCCTCAGAGGAGGGGGGGAAAGAGATAAATCACAGAGCCTATGCGCATGGGTGCATAACCAATGGACATGGACAACAGGGATGGGGAGGAGGAGAAGGGGAGGGGGAGGAGGGTGTCAATGGGGGAAAAAAAAGGAAAAACATCTGTAACAAAAACAAATTAATAATAAAATAAATTATAAAAAAAAATAAATAAAATACATTAAAGATATCATAATTCATGATGAGATATTGAGATGGATTTTAACTCTGACTTTAAACATTCTCATTACAATCAAGTGTAGACCTTGACCAAGAAGTTGATAATTCTGGGGAACCCTTCTGAGGATTGAGTTTTTATATAATTAATAGCCACTTAACATACCTGAAGTCTTATGTTCTTATTGAGCTCATTCAGAGTCCATAAGTGCAAGCAGATTATACAGTGTTCTTAGATGCACAAGCATCTTCAAAGAAATGTAATATATTCAGTTTGTCTTAAGATATGTATATTCCTTGAACTGACAATTATTGAAGTTTCCAAATATGATCTTTTCATATCTTCATATCCTGGATCTGACCTTAAAGCCAGTCTACACCTTCTTGCAATCCTCCTTTTACTGAAGCATAAGCACGGATATGCCCTGGCTTATCTTTGATGGTTTCTAAACACAGCAACTGAGACACTTTCACAGCTGTCACTGCATCTGTAGGGTCCATTTTGTTTGCAAAGAATAAGATTGATATTCGGCAGCGGGTGCTTAATATCTGGATGATTCAGAGGAGTATCAAGTTCTTCTGTGGCCCTACCATTCTTAATCTATCACTCCTATCAATGACAAAAATAATGGCTTGTCCATCTTTATAATAGTTTTCCCAGATATTTCTGTATCGTGCTCAACCTGACATGTCAAATGTTGTAAAAGACAAACTGGACGATTTGAATTTCTCTGTGCTGAATCCTATTGTTGGAACTATATCTTGAGATTGAGCAGTTGAAGGTTTAAGTGTGTTAATGATTGTTGTTTTGCCACTATTATCCAGCCCAAAGCACAAAACATGAACTTCCTTCTTTTTCAGGCCAAGCAACACTGAGAGTCTGTCTAGCAAGAAACGTCAATTTGTTATTCCATTTATTTATGTATTTATTGGTTGCTGACTGGGGATCGAACCTGCTGCCTTGGTGTATTGGGGCGATACTTCAATCAACTGAGCTACCCAGCCAGAGCAACCCTTTCTTTTCTTAAATTGAAGTTGATGTGAGAGCCAAAATATTCGTCCCCCAAAATGTCAGTGTCCTAATCCCCAGAACCTGTGAATATGCTGCCTTACATGGTAAAAGTGACTTTTCAGATGTGATTAGCATCTCGACAGTGGGAGATTATCCTGGGTTATGCAGATAGGCCCAATGTAATCACAAGGGTCCTCATAAGAGGGAGGCAGGAGGGTCAGGGTTAGAGAGAAGAGGAGGTGACTCGGGGCCACAAGCCAAGAAATGAGAGCAGCCTCTAAAAGCTGGAAGAGACAATGAAACCAATTCTCCTAGAGCATCCAAAAGGAACACAGCCGTCCTGATGCCTTGATTTTAGCCCAAGATTAATTTTTGGACTTCTGACCCCCAGAACTGTGAAAGAAGAATTTTGTGTGGTGTAAACTGCTAAATTTGTGATGATTTGTTACAGAAGCAGTAGGAAAGAAAGCAGTTGGCTTTCTGACATGTGCCTGAAAGTCTCCTAATCCTGGGAACAATTCAATACCAGTTACACAGTAAGGAGATCAACCTCCTGGATCTGTCAACCCATCCCCCACCCCCACTTACAAAACAATGCAGAGTTTCTGGAGTGAAGTTTTTGAAAACATAAATCCAGTTTTAAATTTGATTTTAAAATAAAACCAATGTTAACTTTTACAGTAATTATTTTGAATATATTTGACTACTACAGAACAACTGTTCATCCAAACAAAATAAAGGTGTTCCTATTGGAACAAATACAGAGTTTGTGCAGAACTCTTAAATGTCTACATTGACTGCCACCAAATCAAAAGGCATAGAAGAAAATTCCCATGAGGCATTCCCAAAAATGTTTAGTTGATTAAAAGAATGTTATAAGAGTATGATGTGAACCAAGGACATAAACTTTACAAGAAATTATCTCAAGGCCAACTTTTTTTTTAATATATATATATATATATATATATATATATATATTTTTTTTTTTTTTGAGTTTTTGGAGAGAGAGGAAGGGAGAGAGGGAAAGAAACCTCGATCAGCTGCCTCCTGCACGCCCCCTACTGGGGATCAAGCCGGCAACTCAGGCATGTGCCCTGACCAGAAATCAAACTGGGACCTCTCAGTCCATGGGATGGCACTCAATCCACTGAGCCACATAGACTGGGCTCAAAGTCAACTTTTAGTTTTCTTTTGTGTTGACCTGCCTTCAAATTAGAGTTGAAGGAAGCAGGTATTGGGAGATCGAAAATAGTCTTAAAATGTAAGAAACATAAAGGGAAAAGTCAGTGTGGATTCATGGCTTGAAGGGAAAAGAGAAGAAAGAACTGGAGTTGTGCACCTCACAACCCTGAGGATGAGCTCTACTTAAACATGTGTGCCCTTGTTCATCTCCATCGCAAACGTAAAGGTCGGCGGAGGGGACCAAGAAATGAAAAAAGAATAAAATGACATGATAGAAGGTTAACTCCTTCATTATTTCCAACCATTCCAATTTGGACAAAGCTGCCCTACCTGAGCATTTAATTGGTTGACAGGAAAAAGTGAACAAAGCAAACATAAAATTGAAAGTAGATGTATAAAAGAAAATTTAACTTCTTCATAGAGTCTAAAGCAGAATCTAAACAGAAAAATCCAGAAATGTTATTTTATTTATTTCTTTAATAATGCTGACTTGATGCTAGACCAGATTCTGGGGACATGCGTGGTGAAGTGTTGAAATAAGGGAGTAGACAGGCTAACCGTTCTCTGGAAGTAGCTTACATTCAAGTGGCCATAGATAACTGAAAAACAGATAATGCCATTACTTTGTCTCTCCCCTTGCCTTATCCTCTCCTCTTTTCTCCACATTCACACATAATTTAAACTGGGGAGAACCCTATTAAAGTAGTCAGGGTTGCACTGGCCAGGTGGGTCAGTTGGTTGGAGCATTGTTCTGTGCACCAAAAGATTTCAGGTTCAATCCCCAGTTGGGGCATGTTTGGGAGGCAACCCACTGATGTTTCTCTCTCTCTCTCTCTCTCTCTCTCTCTCTCTCTCTCTCAAATCAATAAACATATCCTTGAGTGAGGATAAAAAAAAATGTTTTAATAAAAAAATAAAGTAGTCAGGGTCCATGCCTGATAGAAATAGAGTTTGTAGACAGTGGCAGTCCTCAATTAATCAACAAATTAACTTTTTACTTTCTCCTAGCTGAACACACTAAGAATTTTTCAGTTATATTTAAATAGATTGTTGTGTAGCTATGTGCTAAGGTAACCTCAGTGAAATCAGGGACCTAATCAGTCTTATTCACTGTTGTATATCCAGCACTGAGACAGTGCCTGACACATAACAGATGCTCAATAAATGGGTGCTAAATTAAAAAAAAAAATACAAAGGAATAAAGGACTATCAATGCTTATCATAAGAAAAATATTAAAAAAAAAGAAAGAGTTGATAAAAGACATGATACTAATCAAATAAAGGCTGTGGATACTGTTTGCCCAAGGGTAAGAGAGAGGAGAATTCTATCTGCAATAGAAGTATTTAGTGGTCACTCCTCTACAGTGCATGTCAGCCTAGCAGTTCTCACTTGTGCCTAGAAAGGGAGTATTGCTGGTATGTCAGTGTCTAGAATGGCATTGTCCAATCCATTAGTCATTTGCCACATATGGCTATTCAAATTTAAGTTAATGAAAATTTGATTTAATTTAAAATTGTCACTCAGGAGGTGGGAGCTGCAAGGAGGGAGTCAATGGGGGGTGGGCAGTGGGCACATCTGTAATACTTGCCACAGTAAAGATTTAAAAAATTGAAAAATAAGATAAAATTCTGACACTCGTTTGCATTAGCCACGTTTCAAGAGCTCAATAGTCATGAGTCTACTGGCTACCATATTGGACAGTAAAGATGTAGAACATTTTCATCATCACAGATAATTCTATTAGACAGCTCATTCCACACCATGCTACATTAAAACATAAAAGTAGCCAGAATTTCATAAATGAGAGAAATAAGACACAGCATGTACACACAGTTAAACAAATTGCTTCACATCACAGCTTTTGGAGGAACCAAATAAGTTTTGTTCCTCACAAATCTCACTTCCTCCCAAATATTTTCATGTATTAAGTTAGTACAGATAACTGTATAGTTAACACAAATAGGTTTAGCCATCATTGGGAAACCCCAGCACCATTCGATGTTATCAGCCATTATTTTTACCTAGTCTTTCAAAGCCCAATACTATCTTATTAAGCAAAATCTGCCAAATCTTGACATTTATGGACTTGCATATTTCTCTTCTGGGCACTGTTTAAAAATCTTGTAGCTAGTTGACAATTCACCTTTAGAACTGGCTGTGTGCTGGAATTTAGTAACACATCTATCTGTCAAGCTGCAATTACCAAGGCAAATTTGCATTTTATTTCCAAGTGCTCATAGAAGCAGTTTTACCCAAACTAGCAAGTCTCTGGTGTAAAATTATTCCCTAGATTCTGCACTTCATGAGGGTACCTAATAGACAGAGATTGATTTACCAATTAGGTGAAATCTGCATTTCCTAAACCAAAAAATAAGCTGACTGAGGTTTATTTAGCTGGAAATCCCTTGTTAAATTATAGAAATTGAGACATAAACAGGGCAAACACCATTGCATGATGACTAATTACAAAAATGAATGATTTTATTGTAAAATTAGAGGTTGATTTAAAAACACACCTGGGAATAAAAAACAAAACAAAGCTTAAAGTAAAAGAAATGTAATTCACCAACTTGTATATATGTCCCTAGGTGTACTATAACATCTAGGTCTATTTTTATATCTTTTATTATTTATTTATTTATTTATTTATTTTAGTGAGAGAGAGGCAGTGAGAGGGAGAGGGAAGGAGAGAGAGAGAGAGAGAGAGAGAGAGAGAGAGAGAGAGAGAGAGAGAGAGAGAGAAGCATCGATGTGAGAAACATCAATTTGTTCCCTCCCACATGCACCCCAATCAGGGATCAAACCCACAACCTGGGCATGTTCCCTAACCAGGAATCAAATTCGAGACCCATCAGTGCATGAAATTATGCTCCAGCCAACTGAGCCAGACTGGCCAGGGCAACATCTAGGTCTTGATAGTTGCATTTGTTAACTACTGTTGACCCTGAGAAGAATATGCCTGCCAAAAAGGACTCCATGTGGTTAACTGGGTTCAAATTCACAATCAGAGTCTAGCAGCCACTGTTTGCAGAGGTTCCTCAGGCTCGCTGCATTTCAGTGAAAAGCCACAGACTGGGCTGCCAAGCCTCCCACACTATGCTTCTGCTATCTGAGTCAACTCGTATAATGAGAGAGCTCCCAGGATTCAAATGAGCAATAGCTCTGAAACTTTCCCTGTCCAATCAGAGCTGCAGAGGTATATCCTCATTTGCATCTTCACCATCCAATCAGAGCAGCTCCATCCTGACCAATCAGGATGATGCTATTTGGACCAATCAAACTGTGAAGATTTGGCATCCTCATTTGCCTCCCCTGTCTCTGTGGAGCACACTGTCAGTTTGAAGACTTGTTTCATTAGCTGGAGCTTCAACATCAGCTGAGCTGCAACATTGGAGTGAAACTGTCGCCCCACCTGAACTGTAACACCAGGGCTGCCTCACCTGAGCCACCTCACAGCTATGCTGTATCATAATTGACTTGTATCACAGTCGTGCTATTCCAATGATAAGCTATATCATAATTGAGCTGTTTGCACTGAATAAAGTCTCCCTCCCCTCACCACACCCCAAATTGAGGACTCTTGTTGGTGTTGAGTTGGCAACAATGATCTTCAGTTGGCATGCAAAGGGAAAAAAGTCAGACTGAGTAAATTAGGAAATACAATTGACCCTTAAACAATGCAGGGGTTAGGGGGATATATAACTGCTTTTCTTTATTGATTTGAGAGAGAGAGATAGAAACATCGATGAGAGAGAATATTGATCGGCCGCCTCCTGCACACCCCCCACTTGGAATTTGGCCCACAACCTGGGCATGTACCCTTACCAGGAATCCAACAAGTGACCTCTTGGTGCATGGGTCGATGCTCAACCACTGAACCACACTGGCCGGGCAGGGATATATAACTTTTTACTCCCCCAAAACTTAACTACTAATAGCTTACTGTTAAAAAGAAGCTGTATTAATAACGTAAACAGTCAATTAAAATGTATTCTGTATATTATACATATTATATACTATATTCTTACACTAAAGTAAGCTACAGGAAAGAAAATCATAAGGAAGACCTGGCTGGTGTGACTCAGTTGGTTAGAGTGTTGTCCTGTACTCTAAAGGGTGTTAGGTTCAATTCCAGGTCTGGGCACCTACCCAGGTCGGGATGTGTGCAGGAGGCAACCGATCAATGTCTCTCTCTCTCTCACGCGAGCGTGTGCTCTCTCACTCTCACTCTCTCAAAATTAATTTTTAAAAAAGAAAATCATAAGGAAGAGGATATACATTTACAGTATTTATTGAAGAAAATTTTGCCTTAAAGGGGACGTTTGCATTTCAAACCTGTGCTGTTCACGTGTCAACTGTACTTGCATACCCTCTTTGCCTTAACATATCCCTGTGGTGGGTACCAGTGATTTCCCTCTCCTTGACAAGAATTATATAAGATCAAGGAGATAAACTTGGGAAATGATATGACTTTAGAGAAAATAGCACTAAATCATTTACAAACTGCCCAAGTTAAAAAGAGTAGAAGAGACAGAATTCGAATTATGCACGAGGTCAGTAGTTCTTTTGCAAACATGAACATTAAAGAACTTCCATAGGGATTAGCAGATCCTGGGCTGTTCAACCTCATCCTGAAAACCTAAAACCCTCATTTTGCAGAGGGAACACCAAGTGGCAGCTCTTAAAAAGGCACAAGAGACCAGATTTTCAAATGGGCAATGTAGTGAAAGATTTGATCAAGGTTTTTCATGCCTTACTAAGTTTAATGATAGAAGTCGCATTTGATTAGCCAGGTTAAGTGTCCACTGTAAAGAGCAGCTTAAATACAGAGAAACATCCTCTCTTACTGCCACACTGTCACTTTGATTTATTTAGAATCTCATCCATGTTTAAGGGTCTCTCCTTGGGGTACAAATTAACTGTTTTACAAAGGCCTACCCAAAATGCTTTAAATACTCAAAGGAAGCTCCCATGTATCATTATTGGAGGCAAAAGCAGTTTTACAATTTTAAATAAATTTTCTGTTATTTTTTTAAAAATTGACTTTGCATTTTTTTATTGATTGATTTGAGAGTGGGGAGAGAAACATCGATCTGTTGTTCCAGTTACTTATGCATTCATTGGTAGATTCTTGTGTGTGCCCTGACCCGGGATTGAACCCACAACCTTGGTGTACCAGGATGGCACTCTAACCAAATGAGCTACCCAGCCAGGGCCAGACTTTGCATTTTTATCTAGAAGTAGAAATAGGAGCTTTCCCCTAAAGATTCCCAGCAATGGACCTACCTAGATAGCAGGGGACTAAAAATAACTAGAGCTCCCTCCATCCAATATTTGAGACTAACTTCAATAAATATTACTGGCATAACAAAACTGTAGTGTTTTATGCTCAACCACTAAAACAACTCAAAAATAATAACTACCACTCATTGAACATAATTTATACCAGGCACTAGATTAATTCATCACAAGTATAATTAACAGCTGTATTAGATAGGTATTATTATTCCAATGTTCAGATGAATATATTGAGATTCAGAGAATTTTAAATATATGGCAAAGTCAAGTCATTAGGACTAGTAGATATGAGATTTATAATACAGTCAAATCCTGACTCTAAAATTTAGATATTTCGGACTTCCGGTCAAGATGGCGGCGTAGGTAAACGCGGTATCGCGTCCTCCCACAACCACATCAAAGTTACAACTAAACTACAGAACAACCATCATTCAAAACCGCCTGAAATCAAGCTGAATGGAAGTCCGACAACTACGAAATTAAAGAAGAAGCCGCATGGAGACTGGTAGGAGGGGCGGAGGCGCGACAGGCTGGTCCCACACCCACGTGTGGCGGATAAAAATTAGGAGGACACCTCGGCTGGGAAGGTCCTCCCTGAGAACTGAGGGGTCCCCGTCCCACACCAGGCACCCAGCTCAGGGTTTCAGTGCCAGGAAGAGAAGTCCCCATAACTTCTGGCTGGAAAAACCAGCGGGAACTGAGGCTGAGGCGGCTGGAGCCCCCGGCAGCTCCTCTTAAAGGGCCCGCGCACAGACTTACTCGGACTCCCACCCTCCAGGCTCCAGCGTGGGGGAGGCAGCTTGAAAGGCACCAGAGTCATATGGGGAAGAACTGAACTGTTTGGCATTGGAGCGAGGGCTGAAGAGGCAGCTTTCTCCTGGACAGACGTGCTATCAGAGGCCTTTGTTCCTTTGGTGAGCCCTTCCCTGGGCAGGCAGACGCCGCCATATCTGGGACTCCAGCAACCTGTCTCACACTATTGGCCCCACCCTGGTGATTCCCTGAGGCCCCGCCCCACCCAACTTTCAGGCCCATCCAAGCTGTTGCCAGTTGCTTTACCATAGGATTGGCCTGTTTTGGATCCTGCTTCAGCTTTTCCTAAATTCTTTCAAACAAGCAGCATCTGGTCTCAGCTAGCCCCATACCTCTTGCTAAGTAATACATAGAAACAAACACAGGAAGGCAGCCAAAATGAGGAGACAAAGAAACAGGTCCCAAATGAAAGAATAGAACAAACTCCAGGAAAAGAACTAAGTGAAATGGAGTTAAGCAACCTAACAGATGCTGAGTTCAAAACACTGCTTACAAAGATGCTCAATGGACTTAGTGAGAACCTCAGTGAACTTAGAGAGGGCCTCAAGAGCATAAAAAAGGACCAGTCAGAAATGAAGGAGGCACTAACTGAAATAAAGAATAGTTTACACAGATTCAATAGTAGAGTAGGTAAAACCAAGAAGCAAACCATCGATTTGGAATATAAGGAAGCAAAAAACACCCAATCAGAACAGCAAAAAGAAAAAAGAATCCAAAGAAATGAGGATAGTGTAAGGAGCCTCTGGGACAACTTCAAGCGTGCCAACATTCGCATCTTGGGGGTGCCAGAAGGAGAAGAAAGAGAACAAGAACTCGAAAACCTATTTGAAACAATAATGGCAGAAAACTTCCCTAACTTGGTGAAGGAAACAGACATACAAGTCCAGGAAGCACAGAGAGTCCCAAACAAAATGAACCCCAAGAGCCCCACACCAAGACACATCATCAACAAAATGCAAAAGGTTCAAGACAAAGAGAGAATCTTAAAAGCAGCAAGAGAAAAGCACTTAGTTACCTACAAGGGGGTTCCCATAAGACTGTCAGCTGATTTCTCAAAAGAAACTTTGCAGGCCAGAAGGGAGTGGCAAGAAATATTCAGGGTGATGAAAAGCAAGAACCTACAACCAAGATTACTCTATCCTGCAAAGCTGTCATTTAGAATAGATGGCCATATAGAGAGTTTCCCAGACAAGGAAAAGTTAAAGGAGTTCATCACCACCAAACCATTATTATGTGAAACGTTGAAGGGTCTTCTTGAAGAAAAAGATAAAAAAATATGAACAAACAAAATGGCAATAAATACATATCTATCAACAATTAAATCTACAAACAAAATGAACAAGCAGAACAGAAACATTCTCATAGATACAGAGAACTTTTGTTGGGTACCAGATGGGTGGGGGCTGGGGGGAGGGGTGAAAAAGGTGAAGGGATTAAGAAGTACAAATTGGTTGTTAGACTGACAAACCTCAAAGGGAAGGGGGCTTCGGGGGGGTGGGAAGAAATAAACCAAAGAACTTATATGTATATATGCATAACCAGTGCACACAGACAACAGTGTGGGGAAAAGCAGGAGGGGGGCAGGAATGGGGAGTAGGGGGCAATGGGGGAAAAATGAGGAACATCTGTAATGCATTCAACAATAAAGATAAGTTAAAAAAATAATAATAATAAATAAAATTTAGATATTTCTATTTTCTTCTCAAATTGCTCATATTACACATTTACACAATTTTCTTATTTGAGAGGAAAAGAGATTTTCATTTCTCAGTTTTCTTATTTTTAAAACGGTATTCGTACCCTCTTCTTTGATTGAATCACATTACTGTTGTAGGATAAAATTAAAGTAGATATGTCAACCTGCTTTGAAAATTAAGTTTCTTGCAGGTCTTATGAAGGTCAATTCAATTTCCCTCCAGAAACTGATAACATTAGTCACCTCCAGGAGGAAACCAGCATGATGGTGGAAAAGAGCCGGAGAGAGAATTTTCATTACACGCCCTTTTACTCTTTTGAACCATGTAACTACATGAACTAATCAAATAAATAAAATTTAATTTCAAATAATCTCAAATGATCCATGTGGTAATGGATTACAGTTCAAAAAAAACCAATATGAATTCATCTTAATGTAGACACAGATGGTGATATATAGAAATGTTTATCGATATGCGTATATGCACAAGCTTGTGTATACATATATTTTTGCTCTGTCAGCTTAGAGGACCTGAAAAAGTAAAGATACTCCTGTAGTGACAAGTATAGCTAGTGCCCAGAACTTTGTTTCTAATCCTAGTTTCCTGTGAAAGGAACCAGACTCCTTGGCAAAATGGCTGGTTCTGAGAATGAGACCAGGTATACAGAATATGAGCCTGAAGCATTCTGTAGTATCAGAGTAAGGAAGTACTCAAAACATAAAAGCCACATTGATGGGGTATATCAGATGAACACAAGGGCCACTGAACAAGCTCCCAATGGCCAAGGCTGGAACAATTTTAGCAAGAAAATTAAGTAGTATTGGGTTATAACCCAACGTATAAAATAAATATCCATGAGTCGATGAATGAATTACTTTTTTATAAGCAAAAGTTTATTTGAAAGATAGACAGACTCCCCAAAGCCAGGAGGGGACCCAACTGGGTTGTCCCATGAATTACTATTTAAATTAATTAATAAATAAAGAAAAGACAAATCTCCTGAGCCATAGAATTTCAAAAAATTTATGTAGATACTCCAGCCTCAAGGAGAAGAAACATATCTCCCTATTCCTTAGAGGACAGCAAATACTGGCTTGCTTCCAAAGATATTTTGATTTTTTTTTTTTTTATCCTCACCCAAGGACATTTTTCCATTTTTTGTTCAGATAGAGCAGGAGGGAGAGAGAGGAAGAGAGAGAGAAACATCGACGTGAAAGGGACACATAGAGTGGCTGCCTCCCGCATGACCCAACCAGGGCCTGGGACAAACTGCAACCGAGGTACGTGCCCTTAGCGGGAACCGAACCCGTCTCTCTGGACCGCAGGCCGAGACTCTAACCGCTGAGCCAAACCGGCCAGGGCTGCTTTTATTTTTAAATATTGTAAAAGATGATTGACAATTTGAAGCAAAAATAATAAAACATAATTGACCATTTATGTCCTATTTAAAAGTAAAATGCCGGCCACTGTGGCTCAGTGGTTGAGCATCAGCCCATGTACGAAGAGGTCGCCAGTTCAATTCCCCATCAGGACACATGCCCAGGCTGTGGGCCCAGTCCCCAGTGGGGGGCATGCAGGAGGCAGCCAATCGATGTTCTCTCTCATCAATGTTTCTATCTCTCTCTCCCTCTCCCTTCCTGTTTCTCTAAAATCAATAAAGAAAAAAAAAATTTTTAAATCACTAAGAAATCTACCAAGTCAATATCATCTCCTACCAAATATAAGCAAGATTTGGCAGAAACTGACACACTGTTTTTCATTTGAAAATGCACAGGAGTTAAAATATCCAAAACAATTTTGTAAAAAGAATAACAAAGTTATAGAACTTAATTACCTAATTTAAAACTTACTATAAAGCTATAGCAATCAAGACAGTAATATTGACAGAGAGACATATAGATCAATAGTGTACAATACAAAGGCTAAAGAGATACAAACATATATGGCCAATTGATTTTCTACAAGATTGCCAAAGGAATTCAATGGGAAAATACAATCTTTTCAACAAATGAAGCTGGAACACTTAGAAAGTCCTATGGAAATAAAGGGGCAGGGAGAGGGAGGAAGAAAAGTAGGAAGGAAGGAAGACAGGCAGGGACAGAGGGAAGGAAATCTAATCATTTCCTCAAACCATATACAAAAATTCCCAATCATTTTCTCAAACCATGTACATATGTTTTTTTCAAAACCATATATAAAGCTATCACACATATAAAATAATACAGAGAATTAAATCTTGATGTTCTTAGGTTATGGAAAGATTTCGCAAATAGGACATAAAAAGTGCAAAATACCAAAGGAAAAAACTGATAAACTGGACCTCATTAAAATTAAAACCTTTATACTTCCCATAACACTATTAAGAAAATGAAAAGGCAAGCTGCAGACTGGACAAAATGTCTACAAAGCATATAATCTGACAAGCGACTTGTTTCTAAAGCATATAAAGAATTCTTAGAACTCAATAAGAAGAAGATGAGCCAATAAAATACATGAAGAAGATCTGAAAAAACACTTCACCAAAAAGATACACAAAAGACAAATAAGCCCACAAAAAAATGTTTAACATCCAAAGTTAATAGGAAAATGCAAATTAAAACTATCAAATGGTACCACTGTGCACACTCTAAAATGCTATAACCAAGGAAGACTAACCATGCCAAGTGTTGTTGGTGAGGACATCAAGCAATGGAAGTGTTCAAGTACTGTTGGGGAAATCTAAATGGCACAAACACTTGGATAATTTAGCAGTTTGTTGAAGCTCAGTAGAGCTCTCCTGTGTAATCCAGCCATTTCAAGAGAATTAAAGAATACATTCACATAAGGATGTGTACATAAACTTGTACAAAGACTTGTACTTATTCATAGCAACTTTGTATAGTCCCAAACTAAAAAAATGTCCATCAGTAGGTGAATGGGCAAACAATCTGATAAGTCAATATCATAAAATACTACTCAGCAATAAAAAGAATGAACTATTATACTCAATAACATAGATGAATCTCAAAATACTTATACTGAGTAAAAGAAGCCAGATCCCTCCAAAAAATACATACTGTACAATTCCATTTATATAAAATTCTAGAAAAAAAATGAAAACTAATCTACAATGTCAGATATCAAATCAGTGGTTTCCTCAAATGCAGGGAGAGAAAGTAAAGGAGTTTGAGTTTTCGAGAACAAGAAAACTTGTGGTGGTGAAAATGTTCATTTTATTGATTGTAGTGGTGGTTTTTTCACTGTATACATACACCAAAACTCCTCAAACTTTAAACATAAGCAGTTTGTTATAGGTCAAGTATACCTCAATAAAGCTGTAAAAAAATAATAATTAATGATTCTAACCATCATAATAAAATAAGAATCCATAGTCCATACTGACATAAACATAAAAGTAAATACAAAGAGAAAGCTCTATCTTACAGCAGAATGCCAACTAATAAATGTAGGAGTGACAGAATTAGAAAATATCATTCAGCAAACACCATTATAATAAATGATTCAATGAATGTTAAATGGGTGAAATTTCAATGAGAAAGGGGATAAATGTGTATATAATCTCACAGTAAATCTCAACAAAATATCTATTAATTACTTATTAATGAACTTTACAGTGGAGAAATATCACAGACACCAATTTGACCAAATGATACAAGTTAATGCCATTGGTAATGAGAATACATAGTGTGTGCCTCCCAGTGTGAAGCGCTGAGAACAAAAGCGCATCATTTCTGTGGTATTCACACCAAAAAAAAAGTATATCCTGAATCCAGTTATGAACAAAAAAATCAGAGAACCTCAAATGGAAAGAAATTTTATAAAATAACTGAGCCACACTCTTCAAAAATGTCAAAATCATGAAAAACTAAGGGATTACAGATTGAAAGAAACTAAACAGACATGGCAAGTAAATATAATGGATGATTCTGGACTGGATCTTGAACCAGAAAAGAAAGGAGAGAAAGGTAATAAATTTGTTATTACTATTCTTTTCACAAGTGACAACTGGAAAAATTTTGAGTGGGGTTTGGGGGTTAGGTAAAACTATTGTAGTAGTGTTTATATCCTGAATTGGGTGAGGGTACTGTATTGAGGTTATGTGGGAGAGTGTCCTTGTTTTTAAGAAACACACACTGAAGAATTTAGAGGGTAATTTGGCAACATGTCTGCAACCTAATTTTAAACATTTCACAAAGACAATAATGATAGATGAGAGAAAAATGAAAAGACAAATGTAAACTGTTAATAATTAGAAAACCTGGGTGAAAGATATAGGGGAATTCTTTGTATTATTATTTGTAGTTTTCTTGCAAATCTTTTTTAACTTTGAAATTATTTTTTAAAATATGTTTTTATTGATTTTTTTTAGAGAGAGAGGAAGGGAGAGAGAGATAGAAACATCAATGTGAGAGAAAAACATCGATCGGCTGCCTCCTGCGCTCCCCCTACTGGGGATCGAGCCCGAAACCCAGGCTTGTGCCCTGACCGGGAATCAAACCAGGACATCAGTCCATGGGACGATGCTCAGTCCACTGAGCCACACCAGCCGGCTTAACTTTGAAATTACTTTGAAATAAAATGTTAAAAATTAAAAAATACTGTTGACTTTGTATAAAGGGTAGACGAGAGTTACTTTTATTATTCTTGCATCTTTTCTGTAAGTCTGAAACTATCTTTCCTCCAGAAAAACGTAGGTAATGAAAACTTTGGGAAGATAGAGAGATGCTTCTGATCTAACCCATTTATTCCTATATTTAACACATATATATTGAATGCCTACCCTGTGCCAAGCATGATATTAGTTTCTAGGAGTGTAGACTTGAATAAAATGGGCAAGCTTTTTTCAGTTAGAGAGTCCTAGTAACCAGCTGTACTAAGTTCCTTGATGAAACCGAACAAAAGGAAAGGAGAATCAGCAATGGTAGACATCCCACTTCAATCTCTGGCTAACAACATCGTTATTGCTTAAAGTCTTCAAATATATCAGTCTTTTGCTGAAAAATACTTCTGCAGTATTTCATCTGGAAGGGATTCATCATCATCTAATTCCATATCACTTAAATTCTAATGTCTAGAAATCTCATTTATAGAAAGAAATAACATCATTTACAAAACTTATTCCCTTTATGGACTAAAAGTTGTGTCCCCCAAAATGCACATCTTAAAACTCTATGCCCAATTCCAATGGCATTTAGAGGTGGGGCCTTTGGGAGGAGATTAGGGTTAGATTATATCATGAGGGTGTGACTCTCATGAGATTATTGGCTTTCTAAGATGAGGAAGAGAGAGAGGAAAGACCATAAGAGCACATAGCAAAATGGCAATCATATGCAAGTCAGGAAAGAGTCCTCACGAGTACCACCATGCTAGTACCCTGATCTTGCATCTAGAACTTCCAGCATTTAGAACTGAGAAGACCATGGCCAGGTAGCCCAGTGGGTTAGAGCATCATCCCCATATGCCAAGGTTTTGGGTTCGATCCCCAGTCAGGACATGTACAAGAATCAACCAATGAATGCATAAATAACTGGAACGACAAATCGATGTTTCTCTTGCTCTCTCTCTTTTCCTCTCTCTCTCTGAAAATCAATTTTAAAAAATTAAAAAGAAATCGAACTGTGAAAAAAATAACTGGCTATTATGTGAACAACCCAGTCTGTGGTATTTTGTTATGGCAGCCTGAGCTGACTAAGAGTCCTTTCTCCTTTCCCTTTCTAGTTCAGGATCCAATCCAGGATAAAGTGTTATATTTAATCGCCACGTCTCTTGGAATAATGTCTCTGTGTTAACATTTTGAACAAATAAATAAACTAGAAGGGAAATTGTTACAAGGGAATTTTAACCAAAAAAAGAAGTATTTTCTTTCTATTACAAAATAATAATAATAATGGCTAACTTTTTTTTAAAAGCATGCATTAGATACCAGCTAGTGTGTTAAGGGCTTTAGAGAGTTTATATAATTAAATCCTCCCAATAATACATGAAATGAGTTCTAGTATTCCATTCCCCTCATTTGCTAATGGCTTAGAGAAGTGAATTTACTTTCTCAAAGTCATAGCAGTATTTAAGGGTAGAGTTAAGGGGAATTCTCTAGAACAGTGCCTCTTAAATAAACATACAAGTCACTGAAGGATCTTGTTAAAATGCAGATACTGATTCCATATGTCTGGAGGAGGACTAAGATTCTGCATTTCTAATGAGCTCCCAGGTGATGCCGATGCTGTGTTCCACCAAACGCTTTAAACAACAAGCTAAGGGTGCCTTACATATCAGTGCTCACTAGATTTTTCTTAAATTATTTAACAAAGGGACAGAAGAGAAAGAGATTTGAAAAATCTTTTGTTGGCCTCATGCTTAATCAGTGTCTTAATTAATTATTGTGACTTTTCTCCACGAGGATGTTATACAGTCAAGTATTTCATGGGAGAGCTGGAAGATTTTCAGGCACAAGATGATGCACAATTACAGAGATCACAATGCTACAAAGCCGAAAGCAGACTGTCACCACGCAGGGAACGCTTTCCCTGGAGGTGCGTCTACTTAATTGTAGCATCATTTCAGCAAGATTCCATTTCCTACCCCATCCTTCTTTCCATTGGCCTGGCCTCGTGAGAAAGCTATAAGTTAATGAGATATCTCATCCTCTGCATGTCATATGAGGCTACAGGGAATGCAAAAATCCTGTCCGGAAGAGAAGCTTCACTGGGAACCAAGTTGAAGGTCAATGTTAGCTAGCTTTCCTACTTAGTGTATGTGGGTAGAAACCTTCACAGCAAAGTCACTGATATGGCAACTGCACACTGGTGTTAAAGAGTATAAATTAAATATAACTACAGGCTAGTGTGTAACAATTTCTAGAAAGAGATCCGTTTTGGACTCTTAAATACTCCTAGTAATCGTTACAGCCTTTTAGGGGAAACTAAAGCACGGTTAGTGGGGTTGCAGATTGGTGCAGGCACTATGGAAAACAGTATGGAGGTTCCTTAAGAAATTAAAAATAGAATTACTATATGACCCAGCAATTCCTCTTTGGGGTATTTGCCTGAAAAATATGAAAACACTAATTCAAAAAGATGTATGGATTCCTATGCTCATTGCAGTGTTATTTACAATAACCAAGATATAGAAGCAATCCAAGTGCCCATCAATAGATGACTGGATAAGAAGATGTGGTACATATATGCAATGGAATATTACTCAGCCATAAAAAAGAATGAAACCTTACCATTTTCAACAACATGGATGGACCTAGATGGTATTATGCTAAGTGAAATAAGTTAGACAGAAAGACATATGATTTTGGAGGCTAGGTGAAAAAAGGTGAAGGGATCAAAAGTATAAATTGATAGTTACAGAATAGCCATGGGATGTAAAGTACAGCATAGGAAATATAGTTAATACTATTGTAGTAACTATGTATGGTGCCAGGTAGGTACTAGACTTACTGGGGGCATCACTTCATAAATTATATAAATGTCTAACCATTATGCAGCACAACTGAAACAAATATAACACTGAATGTCAACTGTAATTTCAAAAATGTTTTACTTTTTCAAGATAAAGATATAGCCTTTTTAAAAAACTACCTGAGGTATAACTGGCATACCATAAACTATACATCACATATTTAAAGTGTACAATTCTGTAAGTTTTGACAAATGTATACATCCATGAAACCATCATCACAATTAAGATCATGAAAAAATGCATGAGTCACCCACCAAAAATTTCCTTAGGACCTTTGGTAATCCCTGCCTACTCCCATTTTGAAGCAACCACTAATTTGCTTTCTATCATTATAGATGAATTTGGGTTTTGTATGCACTTTTTTGTCTAGTTTCCTTAACTTGGCAATAATTTTTTTGAGATTCATTCATGTTGTTGCATGACTAAATAATTCACCACTCTAAATGCTGAGTAGTATTTCATTGCATGGATACTCCAGCAATTGTTTATCTATTTCTCTGTTGATGGGCATGTGAATTGTTTCCATTTTTTTACTATCACAAATAAAGCTGTTATTTTTTTTAATATGTTTTTATTTACTTTTTAGAGAGAGAGTAAAACATCAATCAGCTGCCTCCTGCACACCCCCTACTGGGGATCAAGCCCACAACCCGGGCATGTGCCCTGACTGGGAATCAAACCAGGACTTCTCAGTCCATGGGACTATGCTCAATCCACTGAGCCACACCGGCTGCGCACAAATAAAGCTGTTATAATGACATTGTCACTTTCATCTTTAGAGGTTCAATTTGGGTCTTTTTTAAAAAAAAAAATTTTATGTCTTTATTTTACTTTTTAAGCATCTGAAATAGAATAACTGTTTTTAATGTCCTGCTTATTCTAACATACGTATTAGTTGTTGATCTGGATCTCTAGATTTTTTTTCCTGCCTTTTTTTTTTTTTTTTTTGTATTTTCATAAATACTCTTGAGGATGCATATTTGTTTGAGGATGCATTTAAGTGACTTGGAAATGATGGGGTCCTTCCTTGGCCTTGCTTTTAAGATTTATTAGGAATGAGCAGAGCTGGGTTTAGTGTGGTTCTTACTCCCTGCTACTGAAACACGGTTCTTCTGAGTATTGTCTGCAGTGCTCCCGAGTTATGAGCTTGACCAATCTGGCTGGTGGGACAGGCACTTCTCCTGGCCCTGTGTGTGCTATGGTCTATTCCTGCCAATCATTTCAGGTGGTTCTTTCCCCAGCCTTGAGTCCTTTCCTTACATGCATGGGCTGAACAGCACTGTCCTGAAAACTCGAGGAACACCACCTGCAGATGCCCGAGTTCTCTCGGGTGCAGCTCCTGCACTTCTGGCACTGTCCTGAGAACTCCAGCTGCCTTGGTCTCCCCAGACTCCTGGCCCTGTCACGTCGATGCAGAGTCTGCCGGGCTCTGCCTGGGTTCCCCTTCCTGTGCCATAGCCTGGAACCTCCTTCAGTCACTACGCTGGGTCAGTGAAATGGCTCGCCTCATTGTTTCCCATTTTTCCAGGATTACTGTCCATTGCTTGATACCCAGTGTCTTAAAAACTGGTTTCATATATTTTTGTCTACTTTTCCGCTTTATTTATTTTCAGACAGGAGGGTAAATCCAGTGCTTCCAACTCCATATTAACCAAAGTAAAAATCTATATTTATATCTTGGAATTATACTGTGGTTTAGGTTTCTGAGCTGAGACACAAACCCCAGACCAATTCCCCCATTTCCTCGGTGTTCTGAGTTTAGCTCTACAGAGCTCTTTCTCTGAGCTTTTAATGGATTCCCCTTCCTTAGGAATGTGGTATGAAATAAAGTATGCCCCCCACATTTGTATGTTGAAGTCCTAACCCCCACAACCTCGAATGTGTCTGTATTTGAAGCTAGGATTTTTAAAGAGGTGATTAAATTCAAATTCGGCCCTTAGTGGGAATCCTAATCCAACATGACTGGTGTCCTCATAAGAAGAGAAGAGTTGGATGTGGACAAGTACAAAGGGAAAACCATATGCAAACAGGGGAAAGACAGACATCTATACGCCGAGGAGAGAGGCCTGTTGACACCTTGTCTCACACTAGCCTCCAGTATTGTTAAGGAATCAACATCTGTTGTTGGGGTCACCTAGGCTGTGGTATTTTGTCAATAGCTGCTTCTCTAGTTGCTACATTTATGTTATCCTAGAGGAGGTATTGTTTTTCACCTAATTATCTAGTACTAACTTTATTTCTAGCTAACAATATTCTGTGTTAAATTCCCTCCGTTCCAATAGCTGTTCTGGTTACTGTCCCCTGACCGCACCCTGAGTACAAGCTTGGAGTGTCCATCAGCCGCCTTCACTACCCTCGCCTGCCTGCCCCCAAAAGCAAGCAGATAGATTCAGTTTGTCTGGACCTTCTTCTTCACTGATGCAGACAGCCCAGGGCTCCAGCAAAAGCAGGTCAGTATAAATTTCTGGTTCCAAGGTATTAAAATAACTGGTGAGTTCAAAAGCTTGTAAGAAAGGGGATAATACTCCAATAATAGAGGAAATTTAGAAAAATTAATGAGTCCTATATACAATTACATACCAAAATTTTCTGAAATAAAACTCAAAAATACATTAAAATATGTTACTAAAATTGACAGGAAATAAATTTAAAAATCTAAAGAGACTAATTATTATAAAGAAATTAGAGTGATCCCACTCCTAAGAATATACCCTAAGAAGCCTGAAACACCAACCAGAAAGAATATGTGTACTCCCATGTTCATAACAGCACTATTTACAATAGCTAAGATCTGGAAACAGCCCAAGTGTCCATCAGTAGACGAATGGATAAAAAAGCTGTGGTACATATACACAATGGAGTACTATACGGCTGTAAGAAAGAAGGATCTCTTATCCTTTGAGACGACATGGAGGGACCTGGAGAGTATTATCCTAAGCAAAACAAGCCAAGCAGAGAAAGACAAATATCACATGATCTCACTTATTTGTGGAATATAATGAACATAACAGTCTGAGGAACAGGGTAGTCCCAGAGACATGGAAGTAGGGTACAGACTGACAATTGCCAGAAGAGGGGGGGGAGTGGTAAACCACAAAACTTATACGCATGTACGCATAACCAATGGACATGGACAACAAAACTGGGGACGGGGCAGGGAGGGAGGGGGAGGAGGGTGTCAATGGGGGAAAAAGGAGAAACATCTGTAACAAAAATAAATAAATAAAATAAAATGTGAAAAAAAAAAAAAGAAATTAGAAAGATCTAAAACTATCGTCATCTCCCCCCAACTCTCACCACTTCAAACACAAGCCAGTTGTTTCCGTGAATCCTATTGCACTTAAATGGGGTTCCCATGCTATTTGAACTGTTTCAGGACACAGGCGGACAAGGAAGCCTTGCCAAATCGTTTTATGAAGGAAGCAAAACTTGGATTCAAAGTCTAGCAAAGAGTCCCCACTCTCCTTCCAACAGAAAGAAAATAAGATGACTTCTAAAGGTCAATAATTTTCTTTTTTCTTTTTTTTTGTTTTGTTTTTCTTTATTGATTTTAGAGGGAGAGGGAGAGAGAGAAACACCGATTGGCCGCCTCCTGCATGCCCCCCACTGGGGATCGGGCCCACAACCTGGGCATGTGCCCTGACCGGGAATCGAACTGGCGACCTCTTGGTCCATGGGTCCATGCTCAACCTCTGAGCCACACCAGCCAGGCTAAAGGTCAACAATTTTAGAGAAGAGTGAAGTCAGGTAGGTCGGGGAGAGAATGTATTAGCTTGGGAATCGTTTTCAGATTCTCAGAGAAAGGTGCTACCTCTGTTCATCTGTTCCATCCCTCTACCTTTGAGACAAATCTCACCTCATGTCTGATACCTGGGCACCTGCCCTACTGTTGAAGATCCTTAGGAGCGAGAGCCAGCATGCTCTTTCAACAGTGTGTGCCAGGGCTTCACCTGAGGGCATTAATCCCACTTGTTTTCTCAACACTGTGTGTCAGTCTATTTCCTTGTGATCTGAATTTACACACACACACACACACACACACACACACACACACACACGCTGTTTTCCTCATCTCTATCCTTTAAACAAAGGAGATATCCAGTATCTGATTATGGATGTTAATCAAAGGATCTGAGTAGGAAAACTGAGCATTTTATATAGTAAACTAAATTTTTTGCCTGTCTGTTTTGGTGGGTATATGGCCATGAGGAGATCTTACACTGACTCAAGAGAGTGAAATAAAAAGAACTGAGAAGGATCAGTAATCATTATAAAACTGGTAGTCCTAGACCCCAAGTCATGGCTGGCTCAAAGTTTTTACTTCCTAGTATACAAGACACACAAAAAATTGATTTTCACTTGAGCTCTAAATATTATTACTTTGTAAGTTGCTTTAGAATCTAGAAACTATAACCAAGAACCTAATATGTAGAATAGAGTAGCACTAAATAGTTACTATTAAAACTGTAAATATGACAAACAACAGAAAAAAAAGATCCGTTTTGAATCCCAGAAATGTCTAACCTCTTAGAGCATTCAAAACAATCTAAAAGTGACCCAGAGTGAGGTGTCAGAAACTTGAAACCACATAATTATTTTTTAACTGAAAATTTAGTTTAGGATTCTTAGGACCATCCTCTTATTTAAATAAAACTATGTATTTATGAAAAGTTACTGCAAAAAAAAAAAAATGATCTTTCCATTCTAAAAGTTTAGCTGTAAATAAGAGCTATACCTCCTTGATAGATAAGTCCTGAGTGAAAATGTTTGAAAGGGGTGATTTTTTAACTATTTATGCAGGAGGTAAAGTCAAAATAAATGATAAGTGTGCCATGGGTTTAGGAATTGAAGTGTCCTCACTCAGTGGATTGGAAAAAAAACAGAAGGTCATTCTGACTCTGCCATTTATTAAAAATCTTCAAAAGTAAAGGATGTGTAGAATAGAACATCAAATAACTCCTAAAAGGCTCTTGCTTTTTAAGAAAATAAAAAAAGCTGGCTTCAGAGAGGTGACTCAAATAATTTTTTATCAACAGCGGATTCACCATCGCCTTCAAATATGCTGAGTTCAGATGACAACCTCAGTATATCATACACCCCTGCTACTCAATGAATACACAATTTTGAAGACACACTCTTCAAAACTCATGTGTTGAAAGCGCTAACCTCTAAAGTGATGGTATTTGGAGATGGGGCCTTTGGGAGGTAATCAGGTTTAGATGAGGTGAGGAGGGTGGGTGCTCATAGTGGGATTTCGAGAAAAGGCGAAAAGCAAAAATATCGTTCAGCATTTGTTTTGCAGCAAGCCTACACTCAGCATCAGCACCAAGCCACGCTAGCTGCAAACTGTGTCTGTGAGCATCTTTGTTTACCTCACGTTATTTTGTGTATCCATTAGCAAGATGTGTCCTAACGTAACTGCTTCTTCACTTTACACCATCTCAACTTAAGAAAGGTTTCACAGGAACTCTACTTTGGGAAACCTGTAGTGGAAAAAATATGCATACTCTCATTTTTTTTTTACATTTTAAAACCAAAAATGTATATAAATAAAACAAAGCACAGCATCTAAATTACCCCATTTACATGCTATAACGCGTTTTTTATGTGCATAGAGAACTTGAAACAAGACCTCAACACTATTAGCATTGGTAAGCTCTGAGAAATAAAATGGGAATAGATTAAGGGAAAAATTTGACGATTACTTCATATATGGTGGAATGCCTTTTATGCTTGATGTGATACTTTTCTAATTTAAAAAAATGTAATTGCATTGTTGCGAGAAAGGTTATGGGAAGAATAATGTGTTAAAGCCTATGCCCTATGTCTTTCAAAAACAAAACTTTAAAAACCAGAGTGGTAATGATAACAACCACTCTAGAAAGAGTGTTGGTATAGTTAAAAACTAAAGCAAGAAGAAACAGGTGATTGGAACATGTGCAAGCATATTTAAAATAACTCTATTCACAATATCCCACACCAGGAAACAATACATTGCCTGTCTACATTAGGATTAAAAAATAAATATTAGTTACCTTTGGAGGATAATATTTACTGGGAACAGACCTCATGTAACCTTGTGGGTTGCTAAAAATACTTATAATTGGCCCTGGCCAGTTTTGCTCAGAGGTTAGAGCATCAGCCCATGGACCAGAGAGTCCTGGGTTCGGTTCCCGTTAAGAGCACGTACGTACCTTGGTTGTGGTTTGTCCCCAGCCCCAATTGGGGTCGTGTGGGTGGCAACCAGTCAATGTGTCTCTCTCACATCGATGTTTCTCTCTCTCTCTTCCCCCCTCTCTCCCTCCCACTCTATCTGAAGATAAATGCAAAAATGTCCTTGGGTGAGGATAAAAATAAATAAATAAATAAGTGTAATTGTATCTGTGTTGTAGTTAAAGCAAGTGTTTATATATGTAAAAATTGATGGAATGCTTAAAGTAGTATACAGTATTGTATATAGATATAACTCAACTTTTTAAAAAAGAAAAACAGTTATGTATTTCTTATATAAAGGGTACTCTGGACTCTTTTGTCTTGCTTAGTGACCTCTGGAGCCTGCAAGCTTGTAGCCAAGAGGGTGGTAGCAACACTATCAGTGGGCACATCCAGATCTTACCTCTAGGTGGCCTCAGAGGACCAGCCACAGCCCAAACACTCCATGGGTAAGCCCAGAGCCCTCCCCCACCTTCCCTGGGCCCTCACCACACCTCCTGCTGTGGTGATCAAGAGGAGAGGAAACTGGTAACAGCCCAGAACTGGAAGCAGTAACTGCTTCAGGTACTGCTCCAGGTACAAACTCTTACCCTGAAAAAAAGGCTCTAAAGGATCCCAAAGAGTCACTATAGCAGCGGTCCTCAACCTGTGGGTCGCGATTCCTTTGGGGGTCGAACAACCCTTTCACAGGGGTCGCCTAAGACCATCGGAAAACACATATTTCCGATGGCGATTCATAACAGTAGCAAAGTTACTGTTATGAAGCAGCAACGAAAATAATTTTATGGTTGGGGGTCACCACAACATGAGGAACTGTATTACAGGGTCGCAGCATTAGGAAGGTTGAGAACAACTGCACTATAGTATATCGTACAATAGAACAATCTCAACCGCCTCCCAACTTTCTCTACTCTGCTCTTCTAATGTCCCTCTCAGGCCACACACTCCACCCTAATGTAGAAAGTGCAGTAAGAAATCAGGAAGGCACGCCCCTTCAATGCTTCTGTTTGGTGGTAACTTCATTCCATCTAGAAAAGTTCACACTCCTTTATGACTGAAACACATGGCACAAGCTTGCCAACACTTATTCCTGCTTTCTCCCAGGCTCTTCTAGTTTTTAAAAGATGAATTAGTCCGGCCGGTGTGGTTCAGTAGTTGAGCGTCGACCCATGCACCAAGAGGTTGCCGGTTTGATTCCTGGTCAGGGCACATGCCCAGGTTGTGGGCCTGATCCCCAGTGGGGGCATGCAGGAGGCAGTCAATTGATGTTCTCTCTCATCGATGTTTCTATCTCTCTGTCCTCCTCACTTCCTCTCTCTGTAAAATCAATAAAGGGAAAAAAATTTTTTTTAATAAAATAAAAGATGAATTATTTCCTGTTTCATAGCTTGTTTTCTTTTCTTGGGGGGTGGTTCTAGAATTACTCCTTCAGGACTGTGGTGGAGAAAGAAAGAGGAATATGGACATAATAGAGATGCTAGAATGTCTCAGAGGAACACCAAAATATTATCCAAGGAACAGCTTTAATGAAGTAAATTGCTGAGTCATTAATTTGAAGTGTATAACTCTGCTATTCTCAGAGAGCATAATAAAAAAAATGTGTAGTCATATGCAAGAGAAATGACAGGGGCACATGCCCAGGTCACAGGCTGGATCCCTGGTGAGGGGCATGCAGGAGGCAGCCAATAGATGTTTCTCTCTCATCAGTGTTTTTCTCTCCCTCCCTCTCTCTGTAAAATCAATAAAAGAAACATATTTTTAAAAAGGACTCTTCTGGCTGATCAAATAATCAAATAGACAAATTAGCAGGAGAAAAATACACACATATGAGAACCGCACATACATGAGAGAATCAGAGACCCCACATGCAGGAGGGGTTCTGAGATAGAAAGGGAAATCTAAGTATATAAGACATTCAGAACCAGGAATGAGGCAACGCTCCTTGGGGGTTTCAAAGGGTCATTGCAGGATGATAAGGAATTCTTAGTGATTACTGTGGGCAAGACCCCTAATTCAAGTTCTCCTAGGTTTAAGGGAGGGGCATCAGTGTCTCTTGAGTCTGAGGTTAAAATTAGCTTTAGCTCAAAATATCTACATACCACAGACACACATCTTGGGGTGTCTTATTCTGAACCCCGCCCCTCGGTCTTTTAGGCTTTCAAAAACACAGCATCTAAGATCAAGCTTGAGAACTAAGAATGGGCTGTGCCCCAAGTGTAAGAACACTTCTTACCCTTTTCATTCAATGCTCACCCCCTCAACTCCAGTTACTTTTCCATTACTTCCTCTCTCCTCAGATTTGCTTTCTACAATCATTTTCTCAACACTTTACTTCTATTGCCTCTGGGTCCTCAATGACCTGTCTAGTTTTTTATGTAAAGGGAAGGTTTTAACAGAAAACATTTTACTCCTTGTTTGGGCCCTGCCTGCCACCACAGTAGACAGACCATGCAGTTAAGATGAACCCCAGTTTTTTACTAGCTGGTTGGCTGTGGAGGAGCTCTTAAACCTCAGTTAACTCATTTAAAAAGATGAGAATAGCCCGGCCGGTATGGCTCAGTGGTTGAGCGTTGATCCATGCACCAAGAGGTCACCAGTTTGATTCCCAGCCAGGACACATGCCCAGGTTGTGGGACCAATCCCCAGTCGGGGGCATGCAGGCATGCAGGAGGTGGCCAATCGATGTTCTCTTTCATCGATGTTTCTGTCTCTCCCTCTCCTTTCCTCTCTCTATAATATCAATAAAGAACAAAAAAAATTTTTTTTAAAGATGAGGATAAGATTAAGATTCATATTAAGATTTAGAATTACCGTCACTGGAAAGGGACCGGGACCAAGGCAAGGTTTGCCCCCGGCGTGGTCTGAAATGTGTGGGTTCTTGACTTCGTGCAGGAAATATTTCACAATACAAGTCAAGGTGATTTTGAGAATACGTCTATTAAAGCTGGAGACACTGAAACAAAAGAAGGGCTTAAGCCCGGCCGGTGTGGCTCAGTGGTTGAGCATCGACCCATGCACCAAGAGGTCACCAGTTCGATTCCCAGTCAGGGCACATGCCCAGGTTGTGGGCCCGATTCCCAGTGGGGGGCATGCAGGAAACGGCCAATTGATGTTCTCTCTCATCTATGTTTCCATCTCTCTCTCCCTCTCCCTTCCTCTGTTTCTCTAATATATCAATAAAGAAAAAACATTTTTTTAAAAAAAAGGAAGGGCTTAAGACAGTTGAGGCAGCCCAACCTGTATGACTCAGTGGATTGAACATCGCCTCGTAGACTGAGAGGTCCCTGTTCAATTCCCGGTCAGGGCACATGCCCAGGTTGCGGGCTCGATCCCCAGTAGGCATGGAGGAAGCAGCTAATCAATGTTTCTCTTTCACATCCATGTTTCTATCTCTCTCTCCCTTCCTCTCTCTCTAAAAAAAAATCAATAAAAACGTATTTTTTGTAATAAAAGATAGTTGAGGCAGAATTATACCAACAGGAGCAAGCCTGCGCGGAGCTGCCTTGGCCCTTTGGAACTGTGAAGAAAAGTTGAGCCTCGGTGAGGCTGCCTGGGCCCTTTAGAAAGAAGTCACAGAGGCAGAAGAAGTGAGCCAGCTGGGCTGTGTGGACTCAGGAAACAAGTTACATAGGCAAAAGTTTCCGGGGTTAGCCCGGAATGAGCTGCTGCTGCCCACTATTCCCCTAGTTGCAAATCTCTTTGGATCTTTCGAGCTTAGGAGAAGAAAGCAAAGATACACACCTGTGGAAAGAAGGAACGGAAGGCACAGGAGTGCTCAAGAGAGAGCGTGTGTACTGGGTCCTTTGTCTTAAGGGATTTTATCTGTTTTCTAAAGGTGGGAATTTTAGGGAAGATCTCAGTGGAGGATCCCAATGGAATATTCATCAGATTCCCAGGTGTGTCCTTTAAAATGCTTTTTCATAAAAATGAGCAGATAGAGGGGTCAGGGTCATTTTCTGGTCAGTTTCACCTTCAAAGAATGTCAACAAAGAGAGACCCAAACCAAGGTGGGTCTGCCCCCAGCAAAGTCTGGAATGTGTAAACCATTTGTTCCTAAGTGTCCATGGTTAAGGAAGATGAGATCTTGTGATTTATTAGCTGGCTATAAATTGTTTAGCCAGTTTGTTTAATTATCTATCTGTGTCCCCACTCCACTCGCCAAGGAATTTTCTTAGCTTCTTACTATCCTGTGTTATTACTATAAGCTTTTATTTTAATTCATTTAATCCTCAAAACAACCCTATGAAGTAAGTACTGTCAGTCCCATTTTATAGATGAGAAAACTGAGGCACTGAGAGGATCGGTGACCTGTCCAAAGTCGCACAGCTACAAGATGGCAGAGCTGAGATTTGAACAGGTGCGTGGCTCCTGAGTATAAACTTGTATCCCTCTGCTTCACTGCCTTATGTACTTGTTCAGTTAATATTAGCTATGGGGCCCGGCCAGTGTGGCTCAGTGGTTAACCATTGACCCATACACCAGGAGGTTGCTGGTTCGATTCCCAGGCCCAGGTTGTGGGCCAAATCCCCAGTGAGGGTCATGTAGGAGGCAGCCAATCCATGTTCTCTCTCATCGATGTCTCCATCTCTCTGTCTCTCTCTTTCCCTTCCTCTCTCTAAAATCAATAAAGAAAAAATATATAATAGCTATGGGAATTTAGGGTAGTGACCACATAACTGAAATGATAAGCTGAAGATGGGCCTGATGTTTACACAGAAAAGTAGTGGAAGCTACTGATCATCACGTAATAATTAATTCATTGATACATTCGTTTAATAAATACATGAGGGCTTGGCACTATTCTAATATGTAGCTATGGATAAGACAAAACTTTATGGTTTTAGCTCTGTACCTTTTCACATGAAGCTCCTTTTGTCAGGAATATGTACACACACACAAACACACTCACTCACACAAGTACATACACATCACAGTCTGGTCAGTTCTCACTTTTTCTCTTCAGTGTATTAAAAGGCAGCTACCCCTCAGTCTATTCTAAATTTCTACCTTCTGCACATATCTCAGATTTCCTCATTAAACTCAGAGAAGAAAAAAATAATAACAAAAGAAGAAAGAGCCCGGCCAGTGTGGCTCAGTGGTTGAGCATCAACCCATGCACCCAGAGGTCACCAGTTGATTCCCAGTCAGGGCACATGCCCAGGTTGTGGGCCTGATCCCCAGTGGGGGGCATGCAGGAGGCGGCCAATCCATGTTCTCTCTCGTCGATGTTTCTATCTCTCTCTCTAAAAATGAATAAAGAAAATAAAAGAAAAAAATTTTTTAAAAAAGAAGAAGAAGAAAGAGCCCTGGCCGATTTGGCTCAGCAGTTGGAGCATCAGCCCACAGACTGGAGAGTCCCGGGTTCGTTCCTGCTAAGGGCACATGCCTCGGTTGCAGTTTGTCCCCGGCCCGGGTTGGAGTCGTGTGGGTGGTGACCAGTCGATATGTCTCTCTCACATTGATGTTTCTCTCTCTCTCTTCCCCCCCTCTCTTCCTCCCGCTTTATCTAAAGATAAATGCAAAAAGTGTCCTGGGGTGAGGATAAAAAAAGAAGAAGAAGAAAAGAAAAAGAATGTATTTGAGAAGGCGTCAAAGGAAAGAAACCAAAAACAGAAATTAGAGATGAAAACAGTATTAAAGAGTGAAAAGATGAGACCAAGAGGCAATTTATTAATACTTTTGTAGTTCATGAAGAATTTCTTACATGGAGACTAATAACAGGCTCTACTTTTGAGGGAGTTAGTTATAAGGGAGAAATCCATTTCAGTGAAAGTGGTAGAGACAGAGTCAGCTAGCTTTTAATGGGCATTTAGCATAGACAGGACATGATCACTACTATCAAGGAGCTAACAATTTAATGGGAAAGACAGCTGCACATGAAAAGATGACTAATAATCAATTTAATGGAACATATTACAAGAGCAATTACTTCAGAGAAGGGAGAGATCTCTATGAATTCATGAGCTGAGATAAAGTGGAAACACTTCACTGAAAAGATAAAATGGTACAATCCTACTGTAAATGGATAAAAGGCTATGTAATAAACCTGAGAAGCTGGGGGTGCGGGGGGCACACCTGGCAGGCCCCACAAGCTCAGTGACCGAAAGTAACCACATAGGATGTCTGATCGCAAATTCCTAACTAGGCAGATCATGGTGGGTACCCATGTCCTTAGCAAAGGTCAATCTTGACCTTAAGTGAGCCCTGTCCATTGCACTTATGATTTAGAATAATGTACCTTTGAAATGTCAGAGTAATTTTCTTTTCTGGACCCCTCAACGTCATAACCGGAGCATAAGACCACCAGAGCACGAGACCACAGGACCCCTCAGTGTTCTCTTGTTCCCCATATACCATCTCTATGTACTATAAATGTTAATTACTAACTATCCTGTACCCATCAATGCAAAAAAAAAGTATGAGTTTGTTTATTTTGCTCTTTACACAATTATGGAGAGTTCCCCCACTTCGTTTTCTCTAGTCTCCTTAATCCACCACCAAAAAAGTTTCATGTAACCCTCTCCTAATGTATAAAATAAGATGCAAAATTGCCATTCTCTGGAGTATTTTCTCAATCCATTGAGATTTTGCTTCTGGGCATATCCAAATTTTGGCTCAAATAAACTCTATTAGACTTTTCTATAGTCTAGGTGTTCTTTCATCAATACTATCAATGAAAGAGAGAAAGGACTCGGGCAAAGAGAAGT
Source organism: Tadarida brasiliensis (assembly GCA_030848825.1). NCBI lineage: Eukaryota > Metazoa > Chordata > Mammalia > Chiroptera > Molossidae > Tadarida > Tadarida brasiliensis. The sequence goes on from CM061260.1 coordinate 72,855,518, forward strand.
TGAGAAGGGCACAAAACATCGAAACGTCTGAAAAATGCACTTTTAGCAGCTCCTTGCTAAAGCCAATCTCTCCGCTTCCCCCCCAGAACCAGGACAGCTTCGGAAGATCTCTCTTCTCCAACTTTTTTTCCCCTCCTTCCACTGGACAATTCCATCAACATTCAGTTTGTGTTTCTATTATCTAAAAAACAAAACTACTTCTGCTCTACCTATTGTCTCATTTCTCTCCTTTGTTAAACTTTTTCTTTATGGGGAAAATTCATTGAAATCGTTGTGGATACTCCCTGTCTTCTATTCATCTTCTCACATTCTCTCTCAATCCCACCACAATCAGGACAACCCCACACCAAACTGCTATCAGGCCTCCAGTGATAGTCACATGGTTAAATTCAGCAGTCAGTTCTCAGTCCTCATCTTACTTATTTGACTCACGTGATGCTTCTCTCTATGAAATGCTTTCTGACCTGGCTTTCAGGACACCAAGCTTCACTCCCATGCGATGTCACTCAATCTCATGGCTTTCAATACCACCTGTATGCTAATGACTTCCACTTCAAGATCTCTGTCTTAAATCCACACTTGTGTATCCAACTGCCTACCTGATACCCGTCTAGAGATGATCACAGGCATCACTAGTTTATCATTTCCAACATTCCCTCACCCTCTTCCCCCAAATCTACTCCTTGTACCACATTCCCATTGTTATCCTTTGTAAGTGCCAGCTCTTCTTAGAGAAATCTTAGAATACTCACTGAATTCATGTTTTCTCACCCTATATTCAGTTCAGGAAATCATGATAGTGCCCCCTTCAAAATAAATCCAGAAATTGGATTTTCAACACCTTTCTTACAACTATCTGAGTTAAGTCACAATAGCTCTCACCTGGGTCATTACATACCTCTGTCTTCACTCCTCCAGTCTATTCTCAACACAATAGCCAGGACATCCACATAAAATGCCAGTCAGACCACGGTGTGACTCCACACAAAGGCCCCCAGGGCCTTCCTATCTCACTCACAAGGAAGGGCCAAGGTCCTTCCTCTGACCTACAACACCCACATGAGCTGCTCTGACTGTTGACCTCTCTGACCTAGTCTCACGCACTTGGATTTGTTCACCAAATGCCAACTCCTCTGGCCTCTTCTCTTTCCTAGAAAACACCAGGCACATTTCTTCTTGGGGACTCTGCGCTTGTTGTTTGTTTCTCTGCTTAGAATGTGCTTCTTGTCCAGCCGGTGTGGCTCAGTGGTTGAATGTCGACCCATGCACCAAGAGGCTGCTGGTTCGATTCCGTCAGGGCACATGCCCAGGTTGTAGGCCTGATCCCCAGTGTGGGGCATGCAGGAGGCAGCCAATTGATGTTTCTATCTCTCTCTCCCTCTCCCTTCCTCTCTCTCTAAAATCAATAAAGAAAAAAAAATTTTTAAAAATAAAAAAGAATGTGCTTCTCTCAGATATCTACATGGGCAGATTCCTCACTTTCTTTAGGGCTCTGCTCCTATAAAACTTTCTTAGAGAGGACTTCCTTGGCCACCTGATCTAACATTTTGAACTCTTCCCAAAAACTTCCTATCTTCCTTCCATTTGTATCTTACCCCTTTGCACTGATTAGCTATCACACAATAAAATTTACTTGTTTAATCTTGAAGAGATATCTGCACCCCGATGTTCATTGCAGCACTATTCACAATAGCCAAGAACATAGAAGCAACCTAAGTGTCAAGCGACAGATGAATAAATGGTATACAATGGTATTTCATACACACACACACACACACACACACACACCCATAGCCAGTCAGACCAGGGCGCATCTCCACACAAAGGCCTTCAGTGCCTTTGTCTCTCATTCACAGGGAGAAATATATTATATATATACATATATATATATATATATATATATATGCCATAAAATGCCATACAGACATGATGGAATATTATTCAACCATAAAAAGAAAGATATCCTGCCATTTGGGACAACATGGATGGAACTTGAGGGCATTTTGGTAAGTGAATTAAGTCAGACAGAAAAAGACAAATACTATATGATTTCACTTATATGTGGGATCTAAAAAAAACACCAAACTCATAGAATCACAATGTAGAATGGTAGTGGCCAGAGTTAGGGGTGAAGAAAATGGGGAGATGTTGGTCAAAGGGCACAAATTTCCAGGCACAAGATGAGTAAGTCTGGGGAAACTAATTAATGTACAGCATCAAGACTATAGTTAGCAATCCTGTATTTTAAGTTGCTAAGAGACTAGATCTTTTTTTAAATTTTTATTTAGTGATTTTTTAGAGAGAGAGAAACATCGATTTGTTGTTTCATTTATTTATGCATTCATTGGTTGCTTCTTGTATGTGCCTTGATGGGAGATCAAACCCACAACCTTGGCATATCAACTCAACTACTCTAAAACTACGCTAAAAGACTAGAGATCTTAAAAGTTCTCACAACACTCACACCAATTATAATTATGTTTTGTAATGGACGTGTTAAACAATCTTATTGTGGAGATCATTTCACGATATATACATGCATCAAGTCACCAAGTTGTACAACTTGAACTTACACAATGATATATGTCATTTATATCTCAATAAAGCTGGGGAAAAAAGAAAAAGAAATTTACCCATTTATCTTTGTTATCATCTACCCCATTAGAAGCTAAGCTCCTCGATGACAAGACTTTACTACTGTGTCCCCAAACGTACCATGACTAGTGGACGATAAATATTTTTCAATGAATGAATGAATGCTGTCAAATAGTCATTGTAGGTTTAACATCTTCAATAAAGCTTCTATTCAAGCAGAAATTGTTTTATATAGCCTAAAACCCACTTGAAATTGAAAGTTTTGACATTTTTTTCCATGCTGCATCTTCCACTATAAAGGCAAACTATAATGCTTTCACAAGCCATGAAATGAGTAACCCAGATATAACTATATTAGTACATTCTCATTATTACCTACCAAAAGTGATGAAATTGTGTCTCATGCATAAAATGTTAATATCATAATATTTATATTTTAATGGTTTTTGGTGAAGTAACATATGCATATTAAAACTAACTGAATGTGAAATTTGGAGAATATTTAAAATCTCTTCAAGAAAATAGTCCATAGAATAATCCACATACTCCCAAAAGTAATGATACTGTATTACATTAAGTCTAAGGTACCATCAGTAGTACTGTTCACCATTATATTATCCACCACTAACAAAAACAGAAAGAAAAAATATCACCCATAAAACTATGACAAAAATGTTTTATCACTTAGAATTTTTATTTTATGCCTATTGAAAGAGTTTTTCCAGATGTATTTAGATATAAATTTCTATTATGTATCATCCTTGTGCTTATGTAAAAAGGAAAATGTAAGTGAAATCCATCAGTCAAGGCATCTCTAATATTTCACATTCAGAGGCTGACATCTGAATCACTTTTCAGCTCAATCCCATTGATGCCCATGTTTTCCACCTATTTTGCCATCATAGCAAAAGAATATACCACTATGATCTCTGGAGGCTTTTCTGATCTTACCATAAAGTGCCAATGCATGGTTTCCAAACCACAAGTAGAAATGACTTAGAGTCTTTCTGGAATGTTCCTGAAATAGTCTGTTGATGGAAACTTTGTGGAGTTGCAGTTTTATATTCAGGCCACCGAGGAATATCAACTAGGACTCTCGTGTCTCAGCAGTGGTAACTAGGTCATGTCTGCCCCTCCCCCATTTTGACAGTTAATAAAATACGCTGGATCAGTGGTTCTCAACCTTCCTAATGCCGCGACCCTTTAATACAGTTCCTCATGTTGTGGTGACCCCCAACCATAAAATTATTTTCGTCGCTACTTCATAACTTTAATTTTGATAATGTTATGAATTGCCATGGGAAATATGTGTTTTCCGATGGTCTTAGGCGACCGCTGAGAAAGGGTCGTTTGACCCCCAAAGGTGTCGAGACCCACAGGTTGAGAACCGCTGCTCTAGACTGTAAGTCACACCCTGATTTCAAAAATGAAATGTAACTTAAAATTTATAGCATATGGCAACAAACTTATAGCATATGGCATATGTAGGAACATCACCCTGTTTTTTTTTTTTCTTTCTTTATTGATTTGAGAGAGAGAGGAAGGGAGAGGGAGAGAGATAGAAACATCGATGAGAGAGAACATTGATTGGCTACCTCCTTCATGCCCCCACTGGGCACCTGGCCCACAACCTGGGCATGTGACCTAACTGGGAATTGAACCGGTGACCTCTTGGTGCATGGGTAGATGCTCAACCACTGAGCCACACCAGCCGGGCTTGGTTTTGATATCGATGCGCTGTTGCTCTCCTTGCTAAGTGCTATGACACACAGAATCAGCATTCTACTACTCAAAGCATGAAAAGACTCAATTGTAGGCAATAGACCTTTAAACCAATGTGGAGGTTACTGTCAGAGGTTAATAGAAAAAAGCTGAGGTGGATAGAAGGCTGGACCACAAGCTGAAAAAATGCCACAGATTTGGTTTAGACTCAGGCATATCACGGGTCAATTTGGTTTTGCTTGACCTCTTGAAAATACATATACACATTTTTCCACTGGATTAAGTTATAAAAATAAGTGGCTAAGAGAGAGAAACTTAGGAATTCACAGCTTAATATGCTTTTGTTAAAAAAACAAGAAAAAAATGTTAGATATCATTATTTAACATTTATTGAGTTCCTTAGGTCTTATAATAGGTTATGAAATACAGTATTAAAAGTAATCCTATAATCCTCAGAAAGAAAATGTTGGCTTTTCCAACCCTAGCATGAAAAGGAGGACTGCCTCTATTATAAGTCAATTCACACTCTTAGAAAACCCATTAAAATAGCTGCATATTATGCTCAAATCTCTTAGAATCTTGGTATAAAATGAGGATTAGAAACCTGGCTATTGAGACTGTTTCAGAACTGTGTATGGTTAAACTTACTCTTAAATTTGGGATTGCAAAGTCTTCCCCTGAGGTAGAGAGCACTGTAGTTTTTTGTTGTTTTTTTTCCTTCCAGCATAATAGTAATGCTAAAATACTAAAGCAAAAAATTATATTTAAATTGGTTTATCCGGCAAGTAAATAAGTGCTTCTTCGCATTCCGGTGGAAGGGAAGACCCTCTGATGAAGTGTCTGCTAGGCTTTGCCAGGGATCATCTCATTGAATTCTCACAGTGTATTTGTGAGATGGGTGACTTGAAACCAGGGCTTGGGAAACCCAAGTAACACACCTGAGACCATGAGACTAGTGGAAATGGGAGTGAAATTGGAACCCAGTCTACATAACCGTCTCATTTTATGCTCTTTGCACCCTCACACCTGCTAAAAGATTGCTAGATTACCAAAAGTGATGCTTTCTGCCTCCACATAATCCTCGATTTCTCAAAGAGGAATAGCTAGAAAGAAGCCAATCCACACAGAGACACACAGAGATCCTATTTCTATCTGCCTGGGGACAAGCCTAACATTCTGTTTACGGAACAGCTTCTAGGATGCTCACTGGCTACAGGTTGCTTTGCTGACACTGCTAATTAGATCCTTTCCCAGGACCCAGTCAACACCCTGTACCTCCCGTCTTTGCTCTACCAGCCCCCTCATTGCCTCTGCCTTCTCTAATAACTGATAATTGGAATGGAAAACCTAACAGAGAAGATCTGCTCCTTCCCCCTAATTTTTTTTTCCTTTATTGATTTTTTAGAGAGAGGGGAAGTGAAAGAGAGAGACAGATAAAAACACCTATGAGAGAAAACATTGATTGACCGCCTCCTGCATGCCCCCCACTGAGGATGTGGCCCACAACCTGGGCATGTGTCCTGACCAGGAATCGAACCGGCGACCTCTTGGTGCATGGGTTGACGCTCAACCACCGAGCCACACTGGCAGGACGATCCCCCTAATTTTTATATCCATGAGCACTTTGGCTTTACAACTGGGTTTTAATCCTGAAAAGATTAAGCGGTTCCCTGTAGCTTCACCATCACACTATGAGGAGTCCCCCAAGTCCCACCGGAATTCAGGGTGTTTTAACTACAGTACACGAGACCCCATGGCAGCTCATGCCTCAGTAGGACCGGCCCTGATTCTTTTCCAGATGTGATTTTTTCTTTCTTTCTTTAAAGACCTCTCCTTCTACGTCTTGAGACATCAACAGGAAATAAATCTCTTTGACTTCCTCCTTCCCTCCCTGCTACTCTATTTATAGTTCCAAATATTGCCAGGTGTCAGCAACAAAATTAAGGAGGGACTATTAGAGTCTCTCCAAGCTGTTGGTGTTACTTAGGGTGCATCTAATATTTTATATTAGCAAGTGGCAGTGGAGTGGCATTGATTCCAATGTTCTGGACATTTTAAAGATGCTGAAAAATGGACTCAAACAGAGCCCCAAACAGAGCTTCTCTCTGTGCTATGCACATTTAAGCAGCTAATACCAAAAGAATTGAGCCTGGGGGAGTCATGATTCAAGCTGAAACCCTGGTGCAAAGTGCCTGGTACTCCACTGCATGTTGTGATAAAGCAGATAAGTGGCTCTGCTTGAACACAGGTGAAATGGAGCAAGTGTCGAAGACGGTAATTCCCATGCCTTTACAAGCAGGCGCTCACGTTCATCAACAGGTTCAACTCATTTATCTACAGAACGGGAATGGTTTTAATTAAGAGATAACTTCTTGGGGGGAAAAAAGACGGCTTTCTCTATTGCTCCTGCTTAATTAGCTTTATCACGGAAGAAAGCTGGAAACTCATAGCCTAGTAAGTTTCATAACCGTGACAGGAAGTATCTCTGGGTGGGTGTGTGGAGGGGCGGGGATCATTGAACAGCAGCAATTTTGCCATATTTCTTGGAATAACCCATTATGAACAAGCTTGTATTTTGACCAGTGAGGGATATGAGGCATATAATCAGGTGCTGCCATCTCCTCTCAATCCTGCTGGTCAGTGGAAATGACAAGAAAATCGCAGTGAAAAACAAAGGATCAAACCACGAAGAGTAACTGTGATTTTCCCAAAGCGTAAATGGTCATCCAATCCTCATTATAATGGAGACAACTGATATTTGGAACTTGAACTCACCAGTTCTGGTTTGAAAGTATGGGGGAGGAACAAACTTTTCTCTACCTTCAGGATTCTTCTGGCTGGACTAATAATAAAATGCACATGAGACAGATTATCAAGAGAAAACAACCAAATTTAATGCATACATATGTATGGAATCCCCACATACATGAGAGTCAGAGGCTGCCCGTGCAGGAGAGATTCATAGAAAGGGAACTGAGGAATGTATATATACTTTCTGAGCCAGGGATGAAGTAAGGTGCCTTGGCTTCAAAGAGTCATTGCAGGATGCTAAGAAGAGCAGGTGTTTAGTAAATAAAAAGTTTGCCCTGCCATGTAGGTAGATCGAAAGGTTATGGCTGATAACCTCTTATGGGCAAGGCCTCTAATTCAAGTTCTTCTAGGCAGTTAAGGGTGGGGGCACTGACCTCTCTTAAGCCTATGGCTAAAGTTGCCTTCAGCTCAAAATAATATGCATACCACAGAAGGATATCTTAGGGTGACTCATTCTGAACCCCCACAAAAGTCAGCCCAGCATTTGTAGGACCAAAAGGTGGGGATACAGAGAGATAAGGAAACTAGATTTCTCCTCTACTGTTTGCTATGATCAATTCTCTGTGCTTTAGAGCTAATTCTCACCAAATCCTTTGGGAGATAAATATTTTTATATCAATTTAAAAGATGATGGAAAGGGGATTTACAGAGGCTCTAAATTTGGTCACACACAAACATAAGGCTAACCAACCCCAAAACCATACAGTATTAATTATTATAGGCAGGGGGAGTGGACAGTCCAACCCAGGTCGGTCTGGCTCCAAAGCCCTTGCTTTTTCTACTCAGTATGTCGAGTTTTGCTTTTTGTAAGCACCACTGGGGGGGGGGGGGGGGGGGGGGAGAAGATTAGCCAATATTACTAATGCTTTTGAGTATGTTTAGCTATACTTAAATGTTTTAGGTTTTTTTTTTTTCTTAAAATATGTTTTATTGATTTTTTAGAGGGAGAGGAAGGGAGAGAGAGAAACATTCATGTGAGAAACATCTATTGGCTGCCTCTTGCACGCCCCCTCCTGGGGATCTAGCCTGCAACCCAGGCATGTGCCCTGACTGGGAATCAAACTGGGATCTCTCAGTCCATGGGACAACGCTCAATCTACTGAGCCACACTGGCTGGGCAAATGTTTTAGTTTTAAAAGTTATAGAACTACTAACAGCAAAGAGGATACGACTAGGCATCCGGATATGAAAGCAAATCGGAACCCTTCAAATTAGCAAAAACTCAAGATTATTTATGGCCCTGAACAAAAATTACTAGTTTATCAATTTCTTTGACACCATCTGCAGAGAGAAATGTCATCAGTTACTTCTAAATTATGCCTCCGGTTCCAACCCCTGAACTAGAAACTTCATTATAAAATCAAATAGAATATTATACTTCTGCCACGTTCCAGCCACTGTTCCCCACTCCTACTCCACAGTCCAAGTCCATGTGCACCAGCCCACTTTTGAGTAGTAGAGGATATGGCTCAATTCCCAAATCTCACTGTGCAGGGTACTAGCATAAACGTTAATCTATCCAGGATCTAACCACATTTTAATTGCTCCAGCTAGCCTGGGACATTTACTGGCTGTTCCTTTTTGATGGTGGGGTTGGGGTGTGGTGTATATATGGGGAAGACTATTGGCAAAGGTTGCTTCAGATTTCAAACTAGGAAATGTCTGCCCTGGCCAGCAACACAGTTGGTTGGAACATCATCCGTACACCAAAATGTTGTGAGTTCGATTCCCCAGGGCACATACCTAGGTGACGGGTTGGATCCTCGATCAGGGAACAAACATATTCTCAGGTGAGGATTAAAAATATAAAAATAATAAAACTAGAAAATTTCTGAAGACCTTTTTTCTTGAACAAAACAAAACAAAAAAATCGTCTTTTAGATTATAGTCCATGCTTTTCATACTTGAATTTTCTTACCTCCTTTACAACTAAAATCAGTGTGTAAATACTTTTATTAAAATACAGTCTTAGAGCCCGGCCAGTGTGACTCAGTGGTTGAGTATTGACCCATGCACTGAGAAGTCACTGGTTCGATTCCTGGTCAGGGCACATGGCTGGGTTGTGGACCCAATCCCCAGTGGGGGTATGCAGAAGGCAGCCAATCGGTGTTCTCTCTCATCGATGTTTCTAACTTTCTCTCCCTTTCCCTTCCTCTCTCTCTAAAATCAATAAAGAAAAAAAATATTTTTTTAAAATGCAGTCTTAGACTGAGGTTTTTCAAGAGCTTAGAGAACAGTAGGTTTATTTGCAGCTAACTCATTGATTTTTCTGTCATCTTCAGGATTAGTTGATTGGCTTCAAATAAGACTTTTGTACTACTTGCATCAGAGATAATTTTAAAACCTCAGTAGAGAACTTAAAGAAATAAAAAATATATAGGAAGTATCATATCAAATAAATATTTATCTTTTTTTTATTTTACTTTGCAAGTTATTCCAAAGAGGCTTCTAAATAGTATGAATGAAATACATGGTTGTGGAAGCAAACCAAGATCAACCAAATGAGAAAAGCAAAAGCTGTTCCTTCAGAGCTTGCTATAGCCAGGGAATATTGGTTTGCACACTTGCTGAGTGAAATCTGAAACTCGCCCTGGAACACAGAGGGCAAGAAAGGCTGATCGCCAGATTCTTACAAGTTTATATAGAGCCTTACCTGGGTTCAGTTTCAATGTCCATCCAGTCTCAGCACTTTGCTCTCTCAAGGCTGCATCCTTGAAAACGGCTCCAATATTCCAAGGACAGCAGAGGGGACGAGGAGCCTCCAATTGCCTGGCTAGAGCTCACGGATGATCCGGAGGTTAATTCTGCTCCAGAACTTTCTTCAACACTCCACCGCTCCTGACAGGCTCTGCGGTCTTACGGAGCCACCCCTTCTGCAGCGAGCCCAGAGGGTCAGCAAGGGGTTTCACCGGCATGGAAGTGGCTCTCTTGGCGGTCGTCTGGCTGCGCTGGAGGCAGCACCACAGCAACGGGATAGGCACGTGCCCGGGGAAACACAGGTCAAGATAACGATTGCCAAAATGAGCAACCATTTCTTGCATCAAGGGCTCCATGATCCAATCCACTGATTTATCAAATCCCCTAGGGACTAAGAGTTTGTTGTATGTCCCCTATAGATTTCCAAGGTCCCACGTGCCCGGAGAGATGCTCCTCATTGGCCCAAGCCTCTCTGCAGGCTAGAATAAACTAATCTATATGGGAGCGGGTCCCTTGAATGCCCTACCCAGTCAGAGAAATGCCTTCACCCCCATATCTCACAACCACACTAACCATGCCTGGATACACTCCCTGGTCTTTTTCTGGAAATTGACAGCAATATTGATACATGAGCAGAGCAAGGATGATGGGCCAGGTACAGAAACTCACCAGGGAAGAAAGCCCCGGATGCCTAGCAAGGGACAAAACTAGGAAAATAAGAACCTTGCCCCAGGGTCACCTTTCCTCCCTCGCATATCGCTGGTCATGTGTTTTGGACCCCCTGACTTTTCATATTGCTAGTCATGCAGTTTATAGTCCCTCTGACTTTTTCCTCCCTAAAGATAACATCTAGTCCTATTGTGGCAGATATTCGGTCGGTGGGAAGAGACAGACTAGAGACAGACTCGGAGGATTAGAAAAGGACTGTTTGATGTGCACCGGTGCTGTCTCAGCAGAGTCACCTCCAAAGGCTGAGCCCCGGGCCCGGGTTCCAGCCAACTTTTATACACGATGAGCCACCAGGCATTTGGGGGCTTTCTAGTTCTGCTGTAGTTTAGGCTGTTGGCGGATGGACGGGAATTACAAAAGCCAAGGGCAGGGTCTCTGCGCTGCTTAGGGGCTGCACCTGGTTTGCCTTCTCAGGCCTGTTGTATTTCAGCTCCAGGCCCAGAAAAGCAGCAGAAACCAGACAAGTGATACCTCAAGACCAGGTGCATTGACTAATGACTCCCCTGGAACTGACCAATCAGTGGAGACCACAACCCTGAGAAAGCACACCTGGAAAGCTGATGAATATTCCATTAAGACCCTCCCCTAAGATTCCCACCTGCAACTGAGAGATAAGTGTCTTCATCACAAAGGACCCAGTGCGTGCTCTCCCTTAGGGGTGCATGCCTACGCCATTCCCCCACCAGATTTGCAACCAGGGGAGCAATGGACAGTGGCAGCTCATCCCAGGCTAACCCCCTGAACCTGTCTCCAAGGCCCCTTTTCTCTGACTTCTCAGTGAGCCAAAGCAGCCCAGCCTAGGCTCTCCTGTTGCTTCTTCTATGCCCTTCTTCATTTCACTTTCCTGAGTATTTTTGCTATGGCCAATAAATTCTTTCTTGCTTTACTTTCATTTTCATTGGCCTTAAAATCTTTTCTGCGCCTACGAGAAGAACTGAGGTCCCAGCCCATAACACCAATCAGAAACAAAGTCGGTGGGAGTATACTCTCTCATCATGAATGTTTCCAGAGCTGAGGACTGCCCCGCTGGCTGGGGTTACAGTTGCTGTGGTTTTTGCCTTCCTGTGTATTGGGGGTTCAATGGCACCGGGCATTTTGTCTGTTTCATTGACCATCGTAACGACCTCCTCTTTGCCCTCCTTACTTTCCCAGGAAATCCACCTCTTAGTGTCCCAATCAAGTAGCCTCTTCCCAGAAGTTGCTACTTTCAGTCAGATTAAAGGAAGCTCCAAGAAGTCTTCTTTTCATCTGTTGAATCTCAAATGTCTCCAGCTTAAAATATTTTTTTTTATTTCTATTTTTTTTATTTTTATTTTATTTTTTTTTTTTATCCTCACCCGAGGACATTTTTTCATTTTTTGTTCAGATAGAGTGGGAGGGAGAGAGAGGAAGAGAGAGAGAGAGAGAAACATCGACGTGAAAGGGACACATCGAGTGGCTGCCACCCGCACGACCAACCAGGGCCAGGGACAAACTGCAACCGAAGTACATGCTCTTAGCGGGAACCGAACCCGGGTCTCTCTGGATCGCAGGCTGACGCTCTAACCGCTGAGCCAAACCGGCCAGGGCTAAAATAATCTTCATATCAACTCTGGGATCCAAGTGGGTCCCCATGACTGAGAGCAAATGGCTTCCTGGCACTTTATTGTGAATAAGGGGGTTCAGTTCCTGGGCAGGTGGCTGCCAGTTGTGAGTCAATGTTCTATTTGTATATATGGTCCAGCCATTGTCCGTTTGTACATGGTCCTATGTGATGGCATTTTGCAGGGAAGGAAGGACAGATCTTGTTTCTCATCCTTTGCCTATAAATCCATATTGTTGTGAATGTAAGCAGGTGTGCCTGAGGTTTAAAGGAATTTAGAATGAATAAGGAATACTTTGAGCATAGTCAGCTTCTCCTTTTTTCTTCCAGTTAATTGTGCTATATTTGGGGAAGAACTGCATCCCTTCACCCAATAGACATAAGAAGGATGTAATGGAAATGGATGTATTAATAGAAGAAAAAACTAACGGCAAAGGAAGATGACTCACAAGAAGGTTTTGGTGCTTTTGCATTGGGAACCTTGGGAAGAACTCTTGCAGTGACTGGTTGTCTGGCTTTATTTAACGCAGGAAAAGAGTCATGGGGGATATTTGGCAAGGTGGTGAAGAGAGAGAGGCAAAGAGAAGTAGGACAAATAGCAAAAGACAATGAGACTCAATAAGTCTAATTAGCATTTAACTTCCTTCCTACCCAAAGTCGTTAGAATGATCTTCATCTGTACAAATCAGTGTCCTTCTCTTTCTTTTCCTTTGCCAACTGGTTTTTTCACAAATCTAAGACTAACCACAAGATCTCATTCTCATTAAGAGAAAGTACAGAGACTTACAGGACAAAATTGGTTGATCCAAGCAAAATAATAAATGGCAAGAAAAATAAAAGGTAGAAAAAATATTAGTAATGATATCAAGAAAAAGAAGTGCAGTGAAAACGCCGCCCTCTTTTTACATGGCATACTCCATAACAGACATCTCTAAGTAGGCTAGAAGTTTTCAAACCTTAAAATCTTCAGCTTTTAGCCCGGCCAGTGTGGCTCAGTGGTTGAGCATTGACCCATGCACCAAGAGGTCGCCAGTTCGATTTCCGGTCAGAGCACATGCCCAGGTTGTGGGCCTGATCCCCAGTGGGGGGCAGCCAATCGATGTTCTTTCTCATCAATGTTTCTATCTCTCTCTCTCTTCCTCTCTCTCTAAAATCAATAAAGAAAAGAAAAATTCTTTTCATCTTCAGCTTTTAAAAAAGTAACTGGAATTTGATTCACATAATATGTACCATCTGTACCAGGAGAGTGGCAAAGTCAAGACTGACTTGTCGTGGGAAGAAATTGTTGAAATGTAATGTACATATAGGATGGACTCATTGGCATTCAATTTAAAATACTCAAGAAATTAGCCTCCAGTGCCAAGCTATTAGCTCTTACTAAGAAACATTGGAAGACAGGACATATGAGCTACTCTTGAAAAGGGCAAATGTTATGTTCACTTTTAATGAAAAATTGTGATATCCCTGTCAATTATAGACTATTCAGCATCACTTGGGTTCCCAAAGAAATATTTCATTGAATCTTCATGTTATCAATGCAAAAATATCAACATTGCTAAGTATGGAAGGATGCTCAGCCTGACTCTGTGCAGAGGAAATCTCATCAACCCCATTTTCTATTCTGTGACAGCTTGCCAGGATATGTGGATAAGGTGAATCCAACTGATGGACTTAAATGAGATTTTAATTCTCTAATACCTGAATTTCTTATCAACAAAGAAAAAATTTAGCGTCCTAGTATAGGGTTTGTAAAACCTAAGTAAAGGCTTATATGCAAAGGGTTCGATAACTCAATATTGCCAGAGGACATTTCAAGGAATGCCCCAGTTAAAGGCAGATGTTTTGGTCACCACCTGCAGCCTCCTGAAGCCCCGCCATGATTACCCAGGAAAAGACACGTTTCCAGCAGACTGCTGGATCTCAGCCCCTGCTTCTACCTCACTAAACATGCTTGTGTAGGACACATCTAGAGAAGCAGGTAGCCTGATTGCAATTCCCTCCACCTTCTTCTCCCTCGTCCTTTCCCCTGCTTTGTCTTCACAGTACATCACAGCTTGTGATACACTACACTATATAAATTATTTTGTTTATTTCTGTTCTCATACTAGAATACTGTATGCTTCCTGATGACAAGGCTTTTTGTCTGTTTTATTTACTCTTGTTGTCACTAGCATTTGGTGTGTCTGATTAATCAAAATAGTGTTCAATAAATAATTGCTGCAGAAACTGTGGATAAAGTGGATCAGATAAAATGAAATAAATGAAGGCAAATAAACAACTTTTGAAGGCAAAAAGGAAGAGGATATCTTTATTATCATTTGGCTTGTCAATAATGTTCTACCATAATAGCCAGAGTCAAGAGATGATCCATGGACACTTCTTGCCCTTGATCTAGACCTGAATACCAAAGCATAAAATTAAAAATCTTCCCTTTTCCTTCTCCTTTTGGTCTTTCTCTTTGCTCTGCCCGAATTCACCAATAGCAATTTCATTTCTAAGGCAGTGTGACAAGAACGCCCTCTAGTGATATGCTGCTCTGCAAAAGTCCATGAAGCCAGGATGAACTGGGGAGGCTGGACTCATTCTTTTCCCCTGTTTAAAAGCAGCATCCTTGCCCTGGCAGGTCGCTCAATTGGTAGAGTGTCAACTGGATACGTCAAGGTTGTGGGTTCCATCTTCAGTCAAGACACAGACAAGAATCAACCTATGAATGCATAAATAAGTGAAACAACAAATAGATGTTACTCTCTCCCTCTCTCTCTAAAATTAATAAATAAAAACTAAAAATACTAAACCATTTACACAAAAACAGTTGTTTTTACTATTTCATGATAACCACTCCTGAGAATTGTTAAGTTATTCCCCAGAGCTCCAGAAGTAGCAGGAAAAATCTCCTAATCAGAGAATGTTGTATCCCATCTGCATATTGACCCCTAAATAGCATTTACTAACATACCTAGATATATATATCATCTGGTTGATAACCACCACATTTTTTTACAGTTTACATCTAATTTTAATAATATCTGTGATAGTATTCAATGCTTTCTATTTTATACATGGATTTTATGAAATATTTTCCCCATTGGGTCCACAGATTATAAAAGGAGTTAGCTACTTTTCAGGATCTACTTTTTTATTTTTTTGATAATAAACATTTTATTTAAAGATTACTTACAGAAGTAGTACATGAAAAAAGATGCAGTATCATAACTGTGCAGTCTGATGACTTACCATGAAGTGAACATATTCATGCAACAACCACCAAAGTCAAGTAACGAAATGTTAGTCTCTAATACCTCCCTTATGTTCTTACAGTCGCTACTCCTTTCCTCCTCCCAGAGTTAACCACTAACCAGTTCTAACAATTTGTAATGTGCTTGAATCCAAGTTTGACTTTGGTGAGCCCCTGTCCACATCTCATTATTGTGCCAACTAATGGCAGAGCTGGGATTCCAATTTGACTCTGTCTATTTATAATGCCAATACTTTTGGAATGTTTTTTATGGTTGTTTCCATTCCCTACTGATATAGCAGAATTGCTAAGAAAAAGATAACTTAATTATTTCTTGATTACAGAAGTTTCCACACTCGACAGGAAAGAAAAGTACACTTCACTCAGCCAAGCAAAATATCTGAATGAAGATGGACATTAAATCTAATTGTTTATTAAACAATGAAGCTACTAATTCTAACATCTTTTGATGGATATAATAACTCCATGTAGATGTGTGTGTGTATATATATGTATGTAAATATATACATTATACATATATATGTGCCTATAATCCTGTATCTGCAATGCAATAAAATATATTTTTCTAAGTTTGGCATGAACGCATTTGGCAGTAACACCTACCCTAAACATATATGAGGCTAAATATACGTAGTCTTTATTTATATAAATATAAATAATTATGTGAATATAATAAATATATTTTGCTGGTGAAATTCTGTTTTAATTTTATTTATTGATTTGAGAGAGAGACAGACAGAGAACGAAATATCATTTTGTTTTGTCACTAATTCATGCATTCATTGGTTGCTTCTTGTATGTGCCCTGACCAGACACAGAACCCGAAACCTTGGCATACCATTACAACACTCTAACCAACTGAGCTACTGTTACAACGCTCTAACCAGCTGAGCTACCCGGCCAAGGCTGGAAATGTTAATGTTTGAATAAGTGGTACTATTCCAGACCTTCTGGGTATGTTATGTAATATAGCATATGTATTATATTATTTCATTCTAGAATCAGATAATTTCTAATTTCTGAAACATCTGGCCCCAAAAGTTTGGGCAAGAAATGAGGGATTTATACAATGAAGATACTGTATCATTGGTATGGTGAGTGAGTTATCTTCCCCTACTGTCTACTTCAACCAAAAAATAAAGGGAAAGGAATGAAAATAAATCTGGTAGTGTACACATAGGTTTTTATGTACTTAAAAAAAATTTTTCCTGAAGGAAATCGATATCTGTTGAACTATTATAGACACACAAAAAAATACAACCAACCAATTGCCTGTTCCACTAAGAGATGACCAAAAAATAAGAAATGTGGCCTTGGAAAAGGTACCATAGTTAATGGAAAGCTTATGAGACTCCATAGCTTAACAAGCTGCCCTCGTTCGTCATCCCTGCCTAACAAAGTAGACAGAAATGTCATTTCAACATCATACACAGTTATACTCGACTTCAAGATGTTTTTCATATTTGATCATTTCTGAAATCCAAGTGTATCTTACAATTAATGTGTATATTTAGTGTATAAGAAAAATAGCTATAGATAAATCAGAGGTGATCTTTATAGTCACAGGTATCCAAGGGAATAAATTATGTCTCAACGAACTTAGAGATTTCACCTGTTTCTACTAGTGGACCACAATTCAATAAAATTACAGTGTTCATAGGCACTGTGTCAAAGACAGTCACAGAATTCCAAATGGTGTCTTAGTGTTTTTGGTTATGAGATCTGACCTATACAGACTTATTCAGCAATCTTTTCGCAGTGCATAAATTACTTATAGAAGTAACTTCCTCAAGTTAGCAGACCAGAAAATAAATTGATTCATTAAGCACACTGTTATATCCTTATGATATAAATATGTAAAAGGTCCAACTAGATTGCAAAAATACTACAATAAAGAGCACCTAATTCTGGCATTTTCTTCCCTCCCGCCCCCGGCCAGTGCCTTCTTCCTTTAGGGGTGTCTCTTTGTTTTCTTTCTCCTAAGCTCCAGGGGCCCTTCTTTCTCCTCCGTGACTTGTCTCCTGGGCCCACACAGCCAGGCTGGCTCACTTTCTAAATAAACTTTTGCTTGTAAAAAAAAAAAAAAATGCACTTGCCCGGCTGGTGTGGCTCAGTGGTTGCCAGTTCAATTCCCAGTCAGGGTACATGCCCAGGTTGTGGGCCAAGTCCCCGGTGGGGGGCATGCAGAAGGTGGCCAGTTGATATTCTCTCAAATCAGTGTTTCTATCTTTCTCTCCCTCTCCCTCCTCTCTCCTTAAAATCAATAAAGAAGAAAAAAAGTTAAATGCACCTAATTCTAATTCTTAATCACTAGATATTGATTATAAACATGAAATTATTTTTATTTATCTGTAAGTATATATTTCCATGTAACATTATTATGTGTGTGCTTAAAAGGAAGTTCTCATTTTGCAACCTGCCTTTTTTTTTTTTTAAATATGTTTTCATTGATTTTTTTAGAGAAAGAGGAAGGGAGAGAGAGATAGAAACACAGATGTGAGAGAGAAACATCGATCGGCTGCCTCCTACTGGGAATCGAGCCTGCAATCTGGGCATGTGACCTGACCAGGAATCGAACCAGGACCCCTCAGTCCGTGGGACAACACTCAGTCCACTGAGGCACACTGGCCGGGGGCAACCTGCCTTTTCAATTGCTGCCTCTTATACAAAGGGTGCCTATTCCACAGACATGACCCATACTAATGAACATTTTGACTATTTTCTAATTTTTTGCTATTTCCAATATGCTTCAGAATATCTCTAAGGGTACATTAAAAATTGGTATATCCTGGTTACCTCTCGGAAGAACATATCATGTATAGACACATGGGTTTGAAAAGGACACTTACTTTTCCCTGAACATCATTTTATACTATTTGAATTTTTCCAAATAAAAATAGCTTGAAATATAATCTCAATACTGTGGAGTCATTAAAGTTGAAAAACAAAAATCAAAGCTGCGATGAATTTCCCTTCTTGGGCATGATTTTTTGTTACAATCTACCAGGCACTGTGTTAAGAGCTCTACATATATTTCTTCACTTTGCCTCATTTAATCTTTACAGTTATCTTACAAGACAGATATTATTTTCCCCACTTTACAGACAAGGAAATTGAGTGTGAAGAAGTTAATTAATGTTCTTGAGTCACAGAGAAAGAGAGAAAGAGAGTGACAAAACCAGGATTTAAACCAGATCTTTCTGGCTCAGAAACCTTTGATTTCAGCCACTAAAAGCTACGATATAACAACAGCTTCTTTGCCAGAAACTTCTCCTAACTCTCTGCCTCTGACTGTGCTACAGCTTCGGTAATCATTTATAGGATTCCAGTGAACTAGGTTTTCTCATGTCCCTGGACTTCTGTACATTTGTCCTTTCTGTTAACATACCTTTCCCTCCTGGTTAAAATGCCTGCCCAGCCTTCAGCGATCAATGTTTTCATCTCTTGAAGTCTTTCCCGAAACCTCAGACTGAGATGGGTGCCTTTTTTTTTTTTTTATTGATTTTAGAGAGAGAGAAAGGGAGAGGGAGAGACAGAAACATCGACAGAGAACATTGATTGGCCACCTCCTGCATGCCCCCCACTGGGGATCGGGCCCACAACCTGGGCATGTGTCCTGACCAGGAATCGAACTGGTGACCTCTCGGTGCACGGGCCGATGCTCAATCACTGAGCCGCACCGGCTGGACAAGATGGGTGCCTTTTGTCTGCCTTTTGCAACATCCTGTGCTACCAATGTGTTCAGAAAGCTGTTAGATCACCTATGTGTCTCTCGTGGACAAGTCCTTCGGGGTCAGGAAATCTAAATATTCCTCATATTACGAGTCCCTGTGCTGGTAATATTTCGCATATATCAGACCCTCAGTGACCATATGTTGAATTCAAGTCAAGGACTAACATATAAAAAGCATAATAGGATGTTAGAACTAATTCAAGATTTTCCAACCCTCACTGTACACTGAAATCTCAGGAGCTTTTAAAATGGATTATCTAGCCTTGACCTGGAACTAATAAATCAGAGTGTCTACAGGTGGAACTCCACAGTCTGTATTATTTAAAAGGCTTTCCGGGTGATGCCAAGTTTGGGAATCTCTGACCTATTCTACTTGTCTCGTTTTACAAAATATGGAGATTGTGCGCTGGCTAGGTAATTTAGTTGGTTAGACCATCCTCCCAATACATCAAGGTTGCAGGTTCTATCCCTGGTCAGGGCACATACAAGAAGCAACCAATGAATGCATAAATAAGTGGAACAACAAATCAATGTTTCTCTCTCTAAAATCAATAAAAATTAAAAAATAAATCTGTAGCTTGAGACTTAAAGAAGTTTAAAAGTTGGTCAAGATTACACAGAGAGATAGGACTTGAACCTTAGACTCTTGACTCATAGCTGTTTTACTTCATCACTGAAAAAATACTTGTTAAATGCTTCTGATGTGAGAAGCGTTGCACTAGCACTGGAGATACCGTGGCTTATTGGTGGATAAACTACACGTGGTGCCTGTGCTTGCATTAAACTCATGGCCACATAATCAACTGCCGAGCCTGATTGGATTAAAGGAGTACCTGGTGGTGTATATACACATAACTGGGGGGCTTCACTTACTTTAGGGTTTTGAGGGTTGTCAAGTACATCTTAACTTTATTTATTTGTTTATTTTTTTAATCCTCACTGGAGGACATTTTTGCATTTATCTTCAGACAGAGCAGGAGGGGGGGAAGAGAGAGAGAGAGAAACATCGATATGAAAGAGACACATCAATTGGTTGCCACCCACACAACCCCATCCGGGGCCAGGGACAAACTGCAACCGAGGTACATGCCCTTAGCGGGAGTCGAACCCGGGACTCTCTGGTCCGCGGGCTGACGCTCTAACCGCTGAGCCAAACTGGCCAGGGCCATCTTAACTTTAGCTGAGCCCTGAGAAATATATATACAGACATAACTAGCCTTGTGTTTTTTTAACCTGAAATGTTCTTGGGCCCATCAGAATTCTTTTAATTTCACATTTTCATTTTGATGACAACCTTAAAAATAAACAGAAACATGTTCTGGATCTTTTACGACTGAGTTCCGCCCAAAGCTTTAAAAGCCCATGTCGAACATGTGTGTTTTTTATTGAGTTGGCCACAAGTAGTGCGACTCTAATGTTCTCAAGCTAATGTGAAAAAAACAGAGACCTAGTTAATATGTATACGTTGCATTCCTGCCAAGTGAAGATCAAATGCCCAGCTTTAACTCTGCAAGAAGGAAGACTTCAGGGTAGTTCACACAGAGGGAGTGGTGGATGAAGGGTGCTGTCTTCTCAGCGCCTGTGGACAGGTCATGCTGAACTTCAAAGAACTCGAACTGTGAGAGTCAGGTGTAGGCTGCAATTTCGACTTCAACTAAACAGAATCTATCCCACTAAATTAATAAGGTGAATTGTTATTTGGCAAAGAATGCAGCAAATCTGTATACAAATAAATAAAGAATAAATAACCTATATACCAAATGGTGATTGAAAACAAAATTAAATAAAAATTTTAAAAAATAAAATCACGCACACAAATAAACAAAAACCTATATACCTCTGGATATATAGTTTTCCTTTAGGAAGAGGAACTGCAAGGCTGGAACATTGGGAAAAAATTTATTTTTTTTACTAGACATCCTATAGTACATTTTTAGCAAAGAGTTTTTTTCTTTTCAGTTCATGTTTTTGTATATGAACTGTGAACATAAGGAGTTACAATTTTATGTTTGTACTGTTCTATAGCATAATAAAATCATTTAAATCAATATTTGGACACAAGAAGACACATTTTTTTTGCTTTTGAAGTGATTCATACATTACTCACTAGACAAAGGGGGAGTGTGCGTGCATGTTGGGGAGTCCGTGGGAGGAAGCACCTGAGCAGAGCTGAGAAGGCTCACGGGAGAGAAGGTCCCATAGGAAGAACCCCCAGGTGGCCCTGAGCATGGCTGGTGCAGAACCAGCAGGGGGCAGGCAAGGCAGACCAGTCAGTCCCTGCAGTCCCACCACAACGAGGATGTCAGTCTCTCCCCTGAGAACAGTAAGAAGTCCTTGTTCTTTCTCTTCTATTCAGCATTTTAGAAATAAATTTCTGTTGTGGCATTTAAAATTCTAAAACCACATTATTTTAAATGTAATGTCTCTCCAAATTCGTCCAAAATATTAACATTTTTATGATATCCAGGCAAGCAAGGAATGGTAGTATTTGAATAAAGTAAAAGAACTGACAAATTTATAGATCGATATGTAGACCTATAGATCAATAGTTACTCAATAGAGTAACTATTAACCACATGTTGATAGCTAGTGGGCACTTGAGCTGGGGCTAGTCCCAGTTAAACTGGTGTTCTGTAAGTATAAAATGCACACCAAATTTCATTTTTCTTCTTTTTTTTGCACACCAAATTTCAAAGAATTAACACCAAAAAGATTATAAAGTAGTACATTAAAATATATTTTTATTAGTTACATGTTAAATATGATTTGGATATATTGAGGTAAATAAAATACATTACTAACTTTTTTATCTGTTTCTTTTTACTTTTTTAACGAGGCTACTAGAAAATGCAATTATATTTCATAAGTGTCTCACATTATATTTCTATTTGCACACCACTGATATACAACCTTTATGCTAGTACATACATAATAATTAGCAAAAATAATAAAATTCATGGTATATGCCTGGCTCCATTGTAAGTGCTCTGACATGTTAATGCATTTACCCCTCACAAAAGCCTAATGAGATAGATGCTATTATTACCCCATTTTGCAGATTAATAAACTGAAGCAGGGTGCTGCATGGAACATTTTTGGAAGGGTACACGAGAAACTGACAACAGTGGTGGTGTCTTGTGGAGGAACTGGGGATTAAGGTGTTGAAATAAATTTCTAGACCCAAGATGGAGTCACTGTAGCCTGGGGTGCCACATCAGCAAACTGAAATTTAGATAATACTCCTGTCCCTGTGCACTCTCTATTTGAACAGAAATGCGATATCTCCAGTCAACCAATTCCCACAGGCCAAGCCAACACTGGGCTTTACATTTACTTCCTTGTCTCTTGTTCTTTATTCTTTATCCTGTGAAAGCTCCTTGCCTTCTGATCCATTTTGCAGTACTCTGTACCCTTGGGAACAGAAACTGCCCGCTTCATAAAGTACTAAATAAAGTTTGTATCACCTAAGTTGTCTCCTTTAATCATTTATAACAAAATCAGGGATAAAGGGGGCACTAATTTTCATTGTTTATCTTTTTGTACAAATTGAATGTTGTTACAATATGAATATGTCATATTCTACCACTTCAATTTAAATGTAAAAATATATTGGGACATTCCACAAAACCAGTGTTAAGAGCATAAAGTCAAGTATAATTAAGTGCAATTGAGTACTTAATTGAGAGTAATTGAGAAAAGATCGCCTAGAAGTCAAAACAAAAACTATTGAAGAATATGCATCTTTCAACCTAATCGCAGACATGTCCTCTTTGCTTCCTACCTGTAATCTGCCAAAAAAACGGTGAGCACTGACTTGGTCTAAATGCCAAAGCTTTCACATGGAGAAGCCAGGCTCAGCAACCGCTTCCAGGACAAAAGGCCTGAAAAGAGCAAAAGCATCTTGCTTCAGTTTCTGCCGGCAGCATTTACATGAATTGGGTCGTGTTCCTCCTTCCTGTAAATGTGAATTCAGCTTTCACAATGTATGTGAACTCATTAAGATTTGCCCAGGCCCTGGCAGGGTAGCTCAGTGGGTTGAAGAGTTGTCCTGATAGGCCAAGGTTGCAGGTTTGTTCCATCCCCGGTCAGGGCACAGATAAGGACCAACCAGTTAATGTATAAATGAGTAGAACAACACATTGATGTTTCTATAAATAAATAAATAAATAAATAAATAAATAAATAAATAAATAAAAGTTTTCCTAAAAACATGGCTTAGAAGCTGGGTGAGCCAAGGTCAGGCTCACTATGGTTGATTAGATGACCCCTGTGGGTCACTCACACTTCTATACTAATCAGCACTATCAGAAAAACCCAGATTGTTAAGATCTCTTAAGTAACAGTTTGTATTTACTGAAAATTTACCCTCTAATTCTTTCTCTCTCTCTCTCTGTCTCTCGCCTCTCTCTCTCTCTCTCTCTCTCTCTCCATATATATATATATATATATATATATATATATATACACACACACACACACACACACACACACACATACACACATACCTCACTAAGTGTATTCCTCTATATGTCAGGGGCAGGTGGGGGGTAGCAGTGGCTTAGACAGAGAAAAGATTTTCTCTCATGGCTACTATTCTTCTGTAGTGGACAGAAAAGCCATAAGCAAATAAATAGGCAGACCAATTTCAAATGGCGATCAGTGCTCTGTGGGGAGAAGGTCATGAGATACACAGGTGGAGGGAGGGTGGCTTTCTTAGAATGGGTGCTCAGGGAAGGGCTAAGAAGGTGACGTTTGAACTGAATGAAGAGGGAGCCAGCCATGAGGCTCTGCAGGGGGGAAACATTCTAAGCAGAAGGCAGAGCAGGCACGAAGGCCTTGAAGGGAGGGGTAGGTCAGGCATGTTGGAGGAGCAGCGAGAGTAAGTGTACCCTGGAGCAGGGTGAACCCGGGGTACCCTCAGAGAGGTAGGCTAAGTTTCCTGTCACATAAAAAAATGTGTAAACCATAGTCACACGTTTAGACTTTACTCTAAATTTAATGGAATTTTCAAGATTTATATTTTAAAGTGTCTGGCACTCAAATGTTGAGCACTAGTTTAATGGTGAGCAATGAAATTATTGTGCGGAGTCAGCTGGTGTCCGGGAGTTAATAATATCCAAGGGCTTGTGGTGCACAGCATGGGTCCCCTCATCCCCTGCCCTCCAGCAACGGTAAGTCTTGGGAACTAGGTTGAAAATGCAGAACCTCGGGCCCTGCCCCAGACAGACAGGATCATCATTTGCATTTTAATAAGCTGCCCAGGAGATTTGTGAGCACATTAAAGTTTGAGAAGTGCTAAGGCAGGGGGTCTGGACATTGACTGCATTTTGAAATCACCTTGGGAGCTATTAAAATACGGATGCCTGCATCATCCCAGAGAGGCTGGGGCAACTGGTTCAGGGTGCAACCATGACATTGGGAACTTTGGAAGTCCCTTATCTTCCAAAGGTTGGAAACCACTGTCCTAAAGTGTCAGTGGGTGACCAGCAGCTGTTTTTCACGCTCAGGTGATTACGCCCGAACTGTTTTTCTTTATTTTCCCTGGTAGCATTTCCCAAAGACTCACCTTATTTTCCTTTGTCTGTTCACTAGCAAAAAGTATTTCTCTCCCTGGGGATTTTAAAACTGACTGCACTAAGAAAAGCAACCAGGCTGGCCACGAAGACGGACACACTGGCTTTTAATGCTAAGGATCAGCTGTTCTCTCTGTTAGGCTGAAAGCTGTTAAAGAGAACAACCCTGAACAAGTTGCAAAGCCCACAATGTTCTTTCCGAAGAGATCCTTCCTAATTCCCCTCCCAGAGAAAGCACAGAATGAAGAACTCAGCTCTCTTGTCAGCCTCTCACTTTTCAAGCTGTCAGGCATTCAGAAAAGGCCTTTTCTTCAAACGTAATCATTGTGGCAGGAAAAAAGGCAGTACTCCCCCTGAAACCTCTATAATTTTATTAACCAATGTCACCCCAATAAATACAGTAAAAAACATAAGGAAAAGAAAAATAGGTAGTACTCTGCAGTTAATTTGCATCTCTGAGGCGTTGGTTCCTCCCAAATCCCACCCAGCACAGAAATGAGTCCCCTGGGCATTTCCTGCCTGACCTTTAAGTCACTTCCTAGCCTGACTGACTTCTGGAGCAGACAGTTAGGATCCATTATTGCTAAATTGTAGCCAAGGGTCGACAACAGCTCTTAATAAAGGGATTTCTTTTCACCTTCAACTTCTCCTGTTGGGACAAGATGAGAATAAGGAAAAAAGGAAAGAGACATTCCAAATTTTCACACAATGATTTGGCTTCATGTCTTCAACTCAGTACTTCAAAAGTATTAGATTAAATAGTTTTTCTGAAGAACCATTACTCCCAGTGTGGCTCAGTTGGTTGGAGCACCTTCCGGTACACCAGAAGGCTCGGGTTCCGTTCCTGGGTCAGGCACAAACTGAGGTGGTTCGTTTCAGGTGATTCAACATTAATATACCTTACAAAGTGATCACCACGATAAATCTAGTAACCATCTGTCAGCAGGGACAGTTATTACGATGTTATTGACTCCATTCCCTGCTCTGTACGTTACATCTCTGTGACTTATTTTATAACTGGAAGTTCGTACTTCTTAACCCTTTATCTCTTTCCAGCCCCTCCCTCGGCCCCTTCCCTACTCCCTCTTTTTTTTTTTTTTTTATTTTTGATTTTTAGAGAGAGAAGAAGGGAGAGGGAGAGAGAGAGAAACATCGATGAGAGAGAACATCAATTGGCCGTCCACTGGGGACCGGGCCCACAGCCTGAGCATGTGCCCTGGTGAGAATCGAACCGGCGACCTCTTGGTGCCATGGGTGGACCACACTGGCCGGGCTTCCCTCATTTCTTTTTAGTTTTCTAAACTTTGAGCCTCAACAAGTCATTATCATTTTAAATCTACCTCCTGGCAACTTGTTAGCAAAAGCATTTGAAACTCCCTATGAAAAATCAGAGTCACTCCCTATGAAAAATCAGAGTCACGCCCTGGCCGGTTTGGCTCGGCGGTTGGAGCTTGGCCTGCAGACCAGAGAGTCCCAGGTTCGGTTCCCGCTAGGGGCACATACCAAAAAAAAAAGAAAGAAAAATCAGAGTCAAATGATAACTTTATGAAAATGCAAACTGCACTCAAAGCTAATCTAAAAATAATGAAATCAGGAAGGGAATGGAAATTTAAGACTTCTTTTCCTTACTAATGGTAAATATGAATATTTACTCACCCATACTGCAAGAGAACTAAAAGACATTTTATGAAAAATTTTGCAATGCAGGGCTTTAAAAAGGAGAGAAGAGAGTCGTTACAAGTCATTGCTTTTTACAATAGTGACGTTATAACCTGCTTCTTCCTAATGTTCAAACGATGAAAAATAGTCTACTCTTTGAGTCCATTTGGACGGTGTTCTTATGTTGGCTTTGAGTTTAGGCCAAGAATAATTGGAGTTAATTCAAGAATTAAGCTCACTCGCTCTGTAACATCTGGGCCTTTGTCAATCGGCTTTGCTTATTTTTGCAGTCACATTGCAATCATCAGCACCACTCTGGGATACTTTGGATTTAATTCCCCTCCTAAGGACTAGGTTTTCTACTATGAGTACTGTCATCTTAAGCATATGTAATACAATCAGTAACTTCATTACAAACACATTATATTTTCCATACTTGGTTCCTGATCAAGTTTATTGCTGCTGTAGGGCCTTAGCACTAGCTCTGCCCTCTGTCTAGAATGTTCCTGACTCAGTTCTTGTTATTTAATTCTCAGTTCCCTCCTCAGAGAGTCTTTGCTGAGCACCCAATCTGAAGCAGTTCCCCCAGACACTTCTATCACATAACCCTATGTTATTTTCCCCACCAGTGGTCACTGCCTGAAATAACTTGGTTTATTTCCGTCTCTCCTTCTGTTACCATCATAACTATCTAGTTATTAATATTAATATAGGAAGAGAGTAGTGGGGAGGCCAGACATTATAAGCATGGTCATCTGGGCAGCTTCACTAGGAAGCTGCAACTTTACATTCTCCAGGGAACCACCAGTCCACTCCTGGCAAATCACAGGGGGAAGGGGTCCAACAAAGGGGAGAAAGGGACACGCGCAGTGAAGTCAGGGTGATATAGGGATGGTGCTTGCCTGTCAGTCTAATCTGGGAACAAAAATAATTGGCCAGAGGGGTGGAGCCAATGCAAGCCCAGGAAAATTTGGGAATACAAAATCTCCAGACAAAGAATTCTCTCTCTTGTTCCTTTTGCTTCACTCCTGCTTCCTTGCACTTGTCCATGCTCCCTTCCTAGTCATGAGGTCCTAGAAGCTGCAAGGCCCATGACCATGGGGACTGTACACACAATGGACTTCTTTTTTTTTTTTCTTTATTGATCTTTAGAGAGAGAGGAAGAGTGAGGGAGAGAGAGAGATAGAAACATCGATGAGAGAGAACATCAATTGGCCACCTCCTGCATGCCCCTCACTGGGGATTTAGCCCACAACCTGGGCATGTGCCCTGACCAGGAATTGAACCGGCTACCTCTTGGTGCATGGGCCGATGCTCAACCACTGAGCCACACCGACCAGGCTGGACTTTCATTGGGAACACAAGCTACACTAGCCAGATGCTGGACTGAACTGTGCAAATACAGAACAGTGGCTCTGGGCAGTGGCTTTGATTCTAGCTCTGCTAAAGACAAAATGAGACTGTTTCCATGGCGGAACAGAGGAAAATGGGACCTTGGAAACTCAGGGGGTTAATTCCACAGAAATAAAGCTTCCCATGATACCTCATCCTCCCATGGGGGCCTCAGGAAATTCTTATCCCCTCAGCACCCCAGGAAGCCCACTTCCACCAGCAACAGGTGGGGACACAGAGAGCACTCCACCAATAACACTTCCACTAAAATGAAGCTTCCTTTCTGGGGGTCTGTCTACTTACAACTCTATCCCTAGCACCTAAAATTGTAACTGGGACATAGGGGGTGCTCAGATATTGCTGACTACTTTTCAGAAAATGTTGTGGATTTTTTGTTATCATTTCATCCAGTTGTGATAGCGGAAATAAAACACCATGAATCTTTACTTTAATGCATCAGAAGGACAACAAAAATGTTTAACATATTATTGCTTCATAAAGGACTTGAAAATTAGTATTCTTTAATAATGAAACATCAAATAATGGAGGTAGAATTGCAAACCTGACTTCCACCCCACCCCACGCCCCCACCCCCACCCAAGTCAGAGAATAACAAAAAAGAGATTGGATCTTTAAAAAAAAAACAAAAAACAAAAAAACATTTTTTAATGATTTTTAGAGAGAAAGGGAAGGAGAGGGAGACAGAAAGAGAAACATCGATGTGAGAGAGCAGAACACTGATTAGCTGCCTCCTGCACACCCCCAACTGGAGATCAAGCCTGAAACGGGGGCATGTGCCCCGACTGGGAATCAAACCAAAAATCTTTTGGTGCAAAGGATGTCACCCAACCAACTGAGCCACACTGGCCAGGGCAAAAGATTGGATCTTTGATGCCATTTTAATTTCTGTCACTATGACTAAAACTCAGATTGGATTCACTGTCTCAGAGAGATATCAGACCATGGTGATATAACATAGAGAGAGGATCAAGAAGAGAAATCTTGCTCAGCTTGTGTGGTTCAGTGGTTGAGCATCAACCCATGAACCAAGAGGTCGCCAGTTCGAATCCCGGTCAGGGCACATGCTCAGGTTGTGGGCCAAATCCCCAGTGAGGGGCATGCAGGAGGTGGCCAATCAATGTTCTCTCTCATCAATGTTTCTATCTCTCTCTCTAAAATCAATAAAGGAAAAAAAAATTATTTAAAAAAAAAAAAAAGGGCAATCTTGGCATGAAAGGGATCTTAATAATATTGATAACTCATAGAACTTTTTTTTTGGGGGGGGGGTACGTGCCCTTAGCGGAAACCGAACCCGGGACTCTCTGGTCCGCAGGCTGATGCTCCAACCGCTGAGCCAAACCGGCCAGAGCTCATAGAACATTTTATAAGTAAATTTATCTCAGAGAAAAGTCTCTTTATAGTCATGGATCTATAATTGGTTACCAATATATTTTCTGAAAAAATATTTCTATATTGTGGAGAAAAAAGGGCCACATACTAAACCTGACAAGCTTAGGGGAGGCCTTCATGGCAGGCCTGACTAACACAGAAGCTGAAAGTAACCACATAGGATGGTCTGAAATTAAAACTTCCTAACTAGCCCTGGCCGGTTTGGCTCAGCGGTTAGAGCGTCGGCCTGCGGTCCAGAGAGACCCGGGTTCGGTTCCCGCTAAGGGCATGTACTTCGGTTGCAGTTTGTCCCCGGCCCTGGTTGGTCGTGTGGGTGGCAGCCACTCGATGTGTCCCTTTCACGTCGATGTCTCTCTCTCTCTCTCTTCCTCTCTCTCCCTCCCACTCCATCTGAACAAAAAATGAAAAAAATGTCCTTAGGTGAGGATTAAAAAATAAAATAAAATAAAAAAATAAATTAAAAAAATAAATAAAACTTCCTAACTAAAAGCCAATCATGGCGGGTAGGGTGGTATCTTCCTTGGCAAAAGTCAATCTTTACTCAACTAAGCCTGTATTGTCTTTTTGAATCTACAATAACATACCTTTGGAATGTCAGAGTAATCCTCTGCTTTCCAGACCTCTCAGGGCACAGTCTCCACCAGAGCACAAGACCACAGACCCCCTCCTTGCTCCCTTGATCCCCTGAATACCATCTCTATGTTCTATAAATGTGCGGTTTTTAAAAATATGTGTTTATTGATTTTAGAGAGATAGGAAGAAAGAGGAAAAGAGAGATAGAAACATCAATGACAGAGAAACATCAACATGGATCGACTGCCTCCTGCATGCCCCCTACTGGGGATTGAGCCTGCAACATGCAACATGGCCCTGACCAGGAATCAAACCAGCGACCTCTTGGTGCATGGGTTGATGCTCAGCCTCTCAGCCACACTGGCAGGGCTAAATGTGTGTTTTTTAATTGATTGATTTTTAGAGAGAGAGAGAAACATCAATTTGTTGTTCCACTTATTGATGTCTTCATTGGTTGATTCTTGTATGTGCCCTGACCGGGAATCTAACCTACAACCTTGGAGTATGGGGACAACACTCTAACCAACTGAGCTACCTGAACAGGGCTTGTGCTGTAAATGTTAATAGTTAACTATCCTGTACTCACCAATGTAAAATAAATATTTGTCTCTCCATTTTATTCTTTATCCAATCTCAGAGATTTCCCCACTTTGCTTTCTCCCATCTCCCTAATCTACCACCAATGAATTTCATGTAACCTTCCTTATGTCTCCTCCTTTGATTCTAGTGTGTAAAACAAACTGCAAAACTGCCTTTTTCCTGAGCATTTTCTCAATCCATTGAGATTTTGCTTCCTGGCAGTTATCATCAATTTGGCTCAAATAAACTCAAAACTTCTCTACAGGCTTGGACATTTCTAACGTTGACAATTTGCTTTGCCTTGTATGCACTGCTGATAATCTGATTAAACCATATCAATTTTAGGATGAAGACAAACGTGCTATATAACATATAGCAAATCCACTGCCACAGTTACTGCACCATTTAGGTTTTCTATAAACTACCTTCTTCTTACATTCCCAATCACTTTAATTCCAGCTGTATACTCCACATCTGTTTAAAGAAATATTTTATTTTTTAAACTGTATATCAGGTTTTCACATGTAACATAACTTATCATTGGCTGTTATATTCCTGCAGAAAGATAAAGAGATCATTTGCTACTTGGACTTTTGTTTAGGTTGTTAGGTTTTTCACTGACTCTAATGTGCCAGATGTTATCCAGTTGGCAAAACAGTGCTTTCTTAACCATCTGTGTGCTCATCTCTCCATTTCACTCTCCAGCTGTATTTGCTCTCTGCCTCCTCGTACAAATAACAATATTGAAATATTTCCCAAGAAAACATGCCACTTGTTAACTTTCCTTTCCTTGTCCACAAGGAACTTGGTTGGAGTCATCTGCACCTGTCTCCTAGGACCCTCTGGATCTCCTTCCATGGTACTAAAAGAGTCACAGTTGCACCCAGCCAGTGTGGCTCAGTGGTTGAACGTCGACCCATACACCGAGAGGTCCCCAGTTCGATTCCCTGTCAGGGCACATGCTCAGGGTGTGGGCCAGATCCCCAGTGGGGAGCATGCAGGAGGTGGCCAATCGATGTTCTCTCTCATCTATGTTTCTATTTCGCTCTCCTTCTCCCATTTTCTCTCTCTAAAAATCAATAAAGTAAAAAAAAATTTTTTTAAAGAATCACAGTTGCAATGCTGACATCCCAGCAGTAATGGTAAGATAGTTCTGAAGCTGACTAGATCAACTGGGGTTATAGCTTACTTCTAAATTCAGCTAGGCACTGTGAAGAGCCTTAGCGAAGATGTTTACCTTTTCTGAAGAAGGCACATAGATCATTTATGCAAACTAAGAGCAAGTCACTAGTATCAATAAATGATAAAGGTATGTTTGTTTTACAATCATTTACCCAAGTCCCAAAACCCAATGAAAATATGTTAATGTCATTAACTAATGTTATACATTTAAATTATCTTTTAAGCTTATAAATAAACTATACCAGTAGAGCTCATTACTTTAAAATTATAAAACATTCTTACTATTATTTAATATCTCCTCTACAAATGCTCAGACTCAGAGGAAAAGAAAGCAACCCCTGATTCAGTAGGATAGAAAAGAAAAACAATGATTTATACAATAATAATAATTAATGTTTATTGAGTGGTTACTATGTATCAGATCCTGTATAAAGAGATTTACATTCACTATCTCTTTCCTTCCTCATAAAGACCCTAAGGTAGATGCTATTATTACTACCATTTAACAGAAAAGTCGCCTGATAATTACTTTGGCCAAGGTCACATGGTAGATGAATAATGCAGGCAAGATTCTACATAGAATATCAGGAAAATACATCATGATCATCACATCACATCATAAGGTACAAAAATAATGAATCACTATGTTGTGCACTTGAAACTAACATGATATCGTATGTCAACAATACCTTAATAAAAAAAAAAGAACATCAGGAAAATGAAAATTTGCTTTGTATTTTTAAACTATCATAAATTAGAATTAAGAGATGAAAAGCTATGGAGGCTGGATTACTCTTTCCAATAGTTTTAATTGTGATAACTTTTAAACACACACAAAGTATCGAGAGCATTATAATGCATTTTCATATACCCATTATCCAGACACTATACTCATCAAATTTTATCATTTTTCTTTACCTATCCCTGTTTACCCTTTGCGAAACTATTTTATTCTTTTTATTTTTTAATTTTTTTTCTTTATTGATTTTTAAGGAGGGAGAAGGGAACGAGAGGGAGAAAGAAATAGAAACATCAACGAAAGAGAACATTGATTAGCCGCCTCCTGCATGCCCGGGATCGAGCCCCCAACCCAGACATGTACCCTGACCGGGAATCGAACCGATGACCTCTTGGTGCATGGGACAACACTCAATGCACTGAGCCACACTGGCTGGGCGGTATGTGGCATTCTTCATGTTGCATCACATCAAGCACCACAGTGTCTGATTGTTTCTCACTATTTATGTTAAGATGGGTCAGTGGATTTATGTAGTAACTGCTGAATGCCTCCTCCATTGTAAACATCAGCATTGGCCTCATCTACTGATTTCATCCATTGATGATTGCTGCATGAATTTATTACATTAGGAGTTGCAAAATGTAACTTTCTAATTCTATTATTCCTTCCATAGTCACTATCTGTAATTCTTCCGTAGAGAACTTTCCAACAATTCTGGGGCTATTGCTTTACTTGACACACTGTTTGTACGAGGAAAGCTTAATTCTTTCCATTTCATTGTAAAGTTTAGAATAAAAAGTGTACGTCTTAGCAACTACCAATGTTGTCCAATGAGTTGGAGGTGATGAGGTTGGTGGGGACCAAGTGGGAGGCTCTCTCTCTCTCTCTGTCTCTCATTAATTCCACTATGAATTTATCATTCTATATTAATAAATATACATGTATTTGACCAATTGCAGTGGTGTCTAGTTTTCTATTGTTTGACTAGATTAATAGTTGTCACAATGTAACCCCTGGACAAGCAGTATCAGCATCGCCTGGGAATTGATTAGAAATGCAATACTCCTGCTCTATTCCAGACCTACTGAATCAGACACTCTGCAGATGAAGCCCAGAAAGATATATTTAACAGCCCTCAGGGTGGTTCTGATACCCACTAAAGTTTAAGAAACAATGGGCTAAATCATATTTGAATTAACCGTTCATTTATTGTTATTATAACCTTGCCTTACACCTGTCAATCTCACCTGCATCACCTTAGAATGACAAGCTTGTGCTCACTTCAGCAGCACATAAGTTTTATTTATTTATTTATTTATGTATTTATGTATTTATTTATTTATTTATTTATTTATTTATTTATTTTTTATCCTCACCCGAGGACATTTTTTGCATTTATCTTCCGATAGAGCGGGGGGGGGGGGGGGGGGAAGAGAGAGGAACATTGATGTGAGAGAGACACATCGACTGGTTGTCACCCACACGACCCCAACCGGGGCCGGGGACAAACCGAAACTGATGTACCTGCCCTTAGCAGGAACGGAACCCAGGCCTCTCTGGTCCGCAGGCCAACACTCTAACCGCTGAGCCAAACCGGCCAGGGCTGCAGCACATCATTTTGAAAAGGGTGGGGGAATGCTACAGAGAAGATTAGCATGGCCCCTGCACAAGGATGACACCCAAACCCTGCAGCGTTCTATGTTAGAATGACAAGCTTGTTTTATATCTCTTCTCAGTGAGCCCATAATTGCATACTGGCAAATTCAGTTTTAGTTCTTTTATTTGTCTTGTATCATTTGTAAGTTAGAAACACTAAAATCTAAGAATCGTACAAATAAAGATCCGATTTTCATGAAAGAAAATATATTTATTTGTCAAATAGGAAGACAATGATAAGGGACAAGGGAAGTAGAGAGAGATCACTTGTAACTGCTGCTTTGTTTAGCAGTGGGTTTGAAAAAATGCTTCCAAAAGCAAAGTCAGTGCTTTAAAAGATATATACTTTTAAATCGTTTTTTTAACCAATGTATTACTTGAGGTC
Organism: Tadarida brasiliensis; assembly: GCA_030848825.1. Taxonomy (NCBI): domain Eukaryota; kingdom Metazoa; phylum Chordata; class Mammalia; order Chiroptera; family Molossidae; genus Tadarida; species Tadarida brasiliensis. The sequence continues at coordinate 72,889,791 of CM061260.1, forward strand.
ATTGTCAAATCCAAAGCAGACGCTGGATCTGTATCACAATCACTGAAAAAGAAACTTGCTGTAAAATATTAAATATCAGCACTGGGACATTGCTGAATCTTATGGACAGTTATCAAGATGCCATTAAACTGGAATTGAAAAGGAAAGTAAATATATATATCTCGAGATTAGTAAAACCACCATGTTAATTTTTATGAAGGTTAAAACATTCTCCCCATGAATCAGAAGATTCTTGAGAAGAACAAATAAAGAAGACTTTTTAAGGTAAGACAGATTTTATTATGCATTTCTTTTTCTTTCTTTCTTTCTTTCTTTTTTGGCAATTTGTATAAACCTTTATTTCCCAAATCACTTCTTCCTGCCATCTTCAGTTTCTCTGATGTCACACTTCAGCCAATCACGACCCCACAGTTTTCCCCCTGACTCTCTTGTGTCCAGACTTGCTTATCCAGCTATGCCCTTGGGTGTCCACAGGCACCTTAGACTCAGTGTGTCAGTGTGACCTCCATAATAAAACCAGTCCCCATGTGGCCTCCTCTCCCTTGGCTGGTCTAAGAAGAGTACCTTGTGACCAGGACCCCAGTAGTATTCTGCTGGCTGACAGCTAGGAAAAGAATGGGGCTCTTTGGGGCTCTTTGCATCTAACACCTCTCCAATTCCATTCTTCCCGGTCTCAGTAGGAACCACCATCCACTCATTTGTGCAAGTCAGCGATCTAGGAGCCAACCTTCATGCCCTCTCCACCCTCACTCCCTCAGGGATTTTATGGGGTGTACCTTACCAGCTCTCTGCACTTCTCTACTTCCAGCCACCACTTTAACCCCGTTGGGCATCTCTGCCTCCTCACTGCCTCCCAGCTCCCTCTCTTGCTCTCTATAAACCTTCTCCCTGATGCTCACAACACTTGTCAGTTCCCGCAACTCAGTCTGGCGCACCTCTGTTATGCATTTCTTTGAAGTAAGGGGGAATCTTTCAAAGAAAAATGATGTAATATAAAATGAGCCCGGCTGGTGTGGCTCAGTGGTTGAGTGTTGACCAATGCACCAAGAGGTTGCCAGTTCGATTCCCGGTCAGGGCACATGCCCAGGTTGTGGGCCAAATCCCCAGTGAGGGGCATGCAGGAGGCGGCCAATCGATGTTCTCTTTCATCAATGTTTCTATCTCTCTCTCCCTTCCTCTCTCTCTAAAATCAATCAATCAATCAATCAATAAGCAAAATGAACATGGGATATCGTATTATGTCAAAAAACAAGAAGGCGATCAAAAACTCACTGGGCATGTCAACACGAGCTATGAGAGAACAGTACAGGCCTCACGGATGGGATACCATGCACTCCAGAACTTGCTGTTTGTATTTTGTACCCCAACACTTAGCATAGTGACTGTACACATTACCTCTTGGGTATAGGTATCTGAGAATTAGGAAAAGAAATATCAAATTTTTATCAGAGTAATAGAAAGGAAACTAGATGCTACAAAAATAAATGTGCCTACTTAGATTTCTGCTATTTTCCCTACCCCTGACCTCACACCTCATACCATCCTCCCATCATCCCCACCAGTTGCCAACCAAAGCCCTGACTCATCACACATGTAGAACATCAATATAGCCCATCTGGAGGAGTAATTTGAGTCAACATCAAGATTCCTGTGGCCAGACACTCAAATTTAGCAACAATAAGAACTAAACTAAGTTCCTGGAGCATTTTGTTTGTTCATGATTCATCATGAGTCATTTACTCACTACTTAGCAATACTTGTGTCCTGAGTCCTTGGACTAGGGCTGGCAATACAAAGTTAAATAAAACAAAACATAGTCCATTTATTTATTTATTTATTTATTTATTTATTTATTTATTTATTTACTTTATTGATTTTAGAGAGGAAGAGAGAGAGAGAAACATCGATGAGAGAGAACATCAATTGGCCGCCTCCTGCCTGCCCCCCACTGAGGATTAGGCCCACAACCTGGGCATGTGCCCTGACCAGGAATCGAACCAGCGACCTCTTGGTGCATGGGTTGACACTCAACCACTGAGCCACACTGGCCGAGTAAAATATAGTCCTTTTAATCAAGAAACTCCCAATCTGGCAAAGCATTATACCAGCGATTTTCAACCGGTGTGCCACAAGAATATTTAAAACATGCAATACCTGACTATTTAGTCAGGGGCACTGACCTCTTTTCTGTTAGATAGTCAAATTTAAAAAATGACAACAGCCAACACAATAATAGCGATCCGGTGTCAATGAATCAAAATTATACCTATTTTTTTTTTGTCAGATTGGCAAAAAATATATTTGTTGGTGTGCCGCAGAATTTTAGAAATCAGTTTATGTGTGCCATGAGATGAAAGAGGTTGAAAATCACTGTATCATACTATAGAATAAGAGTGCTAGATCTGCAGAAAATCAAGGAGGAAGTTAACTGGGGTGAAGTAATTTGTCAGATGATTAACTAGGACGTTTTATTAGGCTGGTTGTATTTTGGACCACTAAATGAACCACGCGTTTGCAATTTCAAGCTCTTTAACAAAGAAAATGTAATATGCTTCTCCCCTCTATACTGTCTCCAGAATCTTGGCCAAAGCCTGACAGATACTTGATTATACTGTACCCTTGGATTCATTTTCTGCCAGGTTGGGTCATGGCAGAAAACAACACCTATGAACAGTAACTAAGTGCTGCAATCTCTTAAGTTCATGATATATCTCCTGTCTTCTGGATCTTCTCTCTGCTTCAAGTGTGGTGTTAATACCACCACCATTGGAGACAGTAAAACAACAGAGACAGTTAATACTACATTTAAGCCTCATTTTTGTAACCAAGTTCACTCCACTCCCCACATCCAATAAGTTCCCATGGGATTCTGCCTATGCAGCGCTTTACCAAACAATCTTCACTGCCTTTTTGGTCCCACAAGCAACCCCCTCACTGCGATTTTCCTGGTCCCTGGGAGGGAGCCCCATAATAGCTCCTTAACAGAGGAATTTTCCTAAAGCAGCACTCCCATCATGCATCTCTCAGAGCACAGCTGTGCTCATCATTAACTTCTCATCAGTGCTGACCCATAGGAGTCAATAAATGTTTGTTGGCGTTTACCCCTGGCTCCTGCTAATGAAATTCCCAAGGTGAGTAGAAGGGATTTAATAGTCTTAGTATCTGCTTCGCTGTAGTATGCTTATGTTTATGTCCACTAGCTGAAGCTTCTCTCTCCTTTGGACAGTTGTAAATAAATTCAAGCACTGACACATTCTTTTTCTTCACCCTACTGTTTGGTTTATAACAGGATGTGACCACGCTGCCTTTCTTCATTTCCATTGCTTTCAAACCAGGTTACAGTTCTGAAGTGTACAGATTTTTTACATTTATTTCATGACAGGTTGGTTATGTCTCTTTTTTTAATATGTTTTTATTGATTTTTTTTAGAGAGAGTGATAGGAACATCCATGTGAAAGAGAAACATCAATCGGCTGCCTCCTGCACGCCCCCTACTGGGGACCTGGGGATCGAGCCTGCAACCCGGGCAGGTGCCCTGACTGGGAATCGAACCAGGACCTCTCAGTCCATGGGACAATGTTCAATCCACTGAGCCACACCAGCTGGGCCAGGTTGGTTACTTCTTAATAATATAAAGGGCCAACATCTTGTCAGAAAATTGCCTTTGAATCACATTAAATGAGTTATCATACCTCTATATTCTTACATGCTTTTTAAAAAGGGATATATTTCAAAAGAACTTTTTATGACCTTTTACCAAAGTCATATCTAAGAATATTTGTGGGATTCATCTTACTGGTGCATCAGAACCATTGTTTACTGTCTGTATGGGATCATCAATCTATATTAACTACCTCATTTGGTATTGTGGGAACTAATATAAGGGTCATGTGGGTTGAATGAGAATCTGTTCTCTTTAAATCTAACTCTACACATAGGCACTGTGGGAAGCTTCCTGGATAATGTGTCTTACACAAGACTGCACTGATTCTCATGTATTTCTAACACCATTCTGCTATAATTGTTGCTAATTGACTGCATTAGTAGTGGTTGAGGGATGATCTAAAAAAGAACCATAGTCAAGAATGTAAGGAGATAATAGCTGTGCCATTCAACATAGTAGCTGCTAACAATATGTGGCTATTTAAATCTTATCTAAAATTAAATAAAATTAAAAATGTAGTTATTCAGTCACACTAGCTGCATTTCAAAGTCTCAATACCTACATGTGGTTAGTTGCTACCTTATTAGACAAGGGATTCCATAAAACATTTCCATCATCCCAGAACGTTCAATTGGGTAACTCTACTCCCTAACTTGGGGCATTAGTGTGCTTTGAAATCACCTGCAGGGCATTTTTAAAAATAGCTTTCTGGGCTCCAAAGTTCCTTATCCAGTATATGTGAGGTAGAGATGGAGAACTCACTTCTAATAAGTTCCCAGGTGATGCTGGTGCTGCGGGTCAGGCTCCACATTTTGATAACCACTGGTTTAGGGGTTCACATCTCAGGTTACTGAGACAAGACAAAAACATCTGAGTTTGAATCTTTTTTTTTTTAATCCTCACTGGAGGATATTTTTCCATTTACTTTCAGATAGAGTGAGAGGGAGGGAGAGAGAGAGAAACATCGATGCAAGAGAGACACATCGATTGGTTGCCTCCCGCACAACCCCGACCAGAACCGGGACTGAATGGCAACTGAGGCACATGCCCTTGACCAGAATCGAACCCAAGACTCTTTGATCTGCAGGCCAATGCTCTAACTGGTGAGCCAAACCGGCCAGGCTTGAGTTTGAATCTTAAGCTCACTTCTCGTTAACTGTATGATGCTAAGTAAAATTTTTTTTTCTTTATTGATTTTAGAGAGAGAGGAAGGAAGAGAGAGAAAGATAGAAACATCAATGAGAGAGAACATCGATTGGCTTCCTCCTGCATGCCCCCCACTGGGGATCAGGTCCACAACCTGAGCTTGTGCCCTGACTGGGAATCGTACCAGCGAACTCTTGGTGCATGGGTCGACGCTCAACCACTGAGCCACACCAGCCAGGCTGAGTAAACTTCTGATCATCAGTTTCTCACCTGCAAAAAAGAAATGACAACAATGATAATGAATGAAATAATGAATGAGATAATGAATGAGATAATGAATGAGATAAGGCTTAGCACATATGCTCACTAAATGTTAACTGTTATAATTACATTGACCAAGAATTTTTCTGTTTGTTACCTAACAAATTCCCACACAAAGAGTACAACTAGAGGAAATCAGTCAAAGTAACAGGTAGGTGTTAATGGATAAGTGGGAAGTAAGTATTTGCAATCACTATTAGTGTTCTCAGACTGGTGCCTAAGGAAAGTGCTCCAAGGTGTAAGATTCTGGGTTCTTGGGGTGCTGCCTATGTCACTGGGTAAAGAAGGTCAGAGGTTACCAAGAAAATCAATGAAGAGTGTAAATACTGAACACAAACTGTATGAGTGTCACTAATTTCTAAGAATGTCCCCACCACTCACCCTTAATAAAATTTAGGACAGCTGTTCCATTCAGAGACCTCGTCTGATGAATTGGAAAGTTACATTTTCCTTTCTTCTAGTTGGCCTGAAACCATGCTCTGAACAAAAAGGGAAGATTTTTCACCTATCACACCATCATTAACATTGTGTGTAACAAATTATCTTTTTAGTGCAGTTTGAATGTTATGTGGTTAAAATATTCTTAAGTAAAGAAATATTTCAAAATATAGTCTCAACACAGGATACAGTGGCTAAATCCTTTTAATGTTTTTTTTTCCTAATTATAAAAATAATGCGTTCCAGCTGCAAGAATTTCAAAAATTACAGAAATGTCTGACTAGAAAATAACAATGCCCAATTTTCCTTTCCCCCATTCTCCACATATGATTGTATAAAATGTTGCTACAGCATACACATTGGTCTAAACTCTGCCTTTTTACTTAGAAATGCACTTAAGTTTGCCCTGGCCGGGTAGCCCAGTTGGTTAGAGCATCATTCCAATACATCAAGATTTCGGGTTCGATCCCCAGTCAGGGCACACACAAAAATCAAGTAATGAATGCATAAATAATTGGAACAAGACATTGATTTCTTTCTCAAATCAATTAAAATAATAATTATTTTATTTTAAAACGCACCTAAGTTTTCTTTCCTACGTGAGGGTACATTGCTCTACCTTATTACTTTTAGTGGCCAGAAAGCATTTCATTGTATGACCAGTTATCTATGGCTGGATATTTGGCCGATTTTAAGTTTTTCACTATTTCATATTTTCTAAATAGATTTCATATTTTTGAACATTTTTATATATTGTAAGTTATATTTTCTTCCAGTGAAACTTTGATTCACTTTTTTTTTTTTTATCCTCACCCGAGGACATTTTTTCATTTTTTGTTCAGATAGAGTGGGAGGGAGAGAGAGGAAGAGAGAGAGAGAGAAACATCGACGTGAAAGGGACACATCGAGTGGCTGCCACCAGCACGACCAACCAGGGCCAGGGACAAACTGCAACCGAAGTACATGCCCCTAGCGGGAACCGAACCCGGGTCTCTCTGGACCACAGGCCGACGCTCTAACCGCTGAGCCAAACCGGCCAGGGCTTGATTCACTTTTTAAATGTATTTTGTTTTACATCTCTGTGATGTATTATGTTGAAAAACACACTAATTTTCTTTAAAATATGGTGTATTTAAGACTGTTCATTCAGTTGAGCTAATCTTGTTCAATGAATGCATGTGAAGGGGGAGAACAGAGAGGAGACCAGTCCCGAGTCCAGGTTGTCACCTGTGCTTCTCACCCACCAGCTATAGATCGGAAGTTCCAACGACCCCCTGCTTAAGTTCCATTAATGTGCTAGAGCGGCTCACAGAACTCAGAGAAACATTTTACTTACTAGATTACTGGCTTACTGTGAAAGAATGTAACTCAAGAACAGCCCGATGGAAGAGATGCGCAGAACAAGGTATTAGAGCTTCCGTGCTCTCTCCAGGTGCACCAGTCTCAGCACCTCCATGCATTTACCAACCGAGAAGCTCTTCGAACCCCCATCCTTTTGTATTTTTATGGAGGCTTCACTACCTAGGCACAATTAATTAAAATCATTTGGCCACTGGTAATTGATTGAACCTCCAGCTCCTCCCCCCCCCTCCCCCCAGAGGTAAGAATGTGAGGTGGGTGGGAGACTGAACGTTCCAACTCCAATCACAGGGCTGGCTCCACAGGTAACCAACCCCCTTTCTTAGGTGCTTTCCAAAAGACACCTCATTAATATAACAAAAGACTCCAGCTCTCATCACTTAGAAAATTCCAATAGTTCTAGCAGCTCTCCTAGAAATAGAGATGAAGATCAAATATATCGTTCTTATGGTAAGTCACAATATTACAATCTGAAAGGCCCAAGACACTTCCAATTTTTGAGATTCCATGTATATTAAAAAATGTTTAAATGACAAGTGAGGTCCTGTTGGTGTGGCTCAGTGGTTGAGCATCGACCCATGCACCAAGAGGTCACGGGTTCGATTTCCCACCAGGACACATACCCAGGTTGTGGGCCAAATTCCCAATGGGGGGGCATGCAGGAGGCGGCCAATCGATGTTCTCTCTCATTGATGTTTATCTCGCTCTCCCTCTCCCTTCCTCTCTCTCTAAAATCAATAAAGGGAAAAAAAAATTTTTTTAATGACAAGTGAGGACAGAAGCCAGATCCAGCTAGGATATGTATGAAGAGGGATGAGAAAATGGAGACCAAATTTTCTAGAAGTTTGGTCAAAAAGAAAATGAGAGTAACAGGGTACCAAGTGGAGGGGACAAGGGGTCAAAGGAGGTATTTTGTTTTCTTTCAAGGATAATACAAGCATGTTTCAGACTGATAGGAAGGAATGGAGAATGTCATGATGAGCTGGGGGGAAAAAAAAGAAAGAAGAACATTTACTGAAAATGTTGTATAATTGTAGAAATCTTTACTTCTAACAAAGTTGCATGATTGACATCTTTTTCTTTTACTCCTAGTGATTGCTGGCTACATGGATAACCTCATCTGGAGATCATTTGATGTGTCTAAATGTGAGGCTCTTTGAACTGTGAAGCCCAGACCTCTCGGTTCCCGTTATGGTAAGATCGGATCCTATTTATCATGAAAATTTTAATACCTTGGGAAAATATTTATCATTTACCTTTTGCTTATATTACTTTTTCTGTAAGGAATTAACCTTCAAAAAATGTTCTTTTTCTATCTATTTAGAGATTTAGAGGCTCACTGTTTAACCCCTCTTACGTTATTACCAGAAGGGGACTAGGCCCGGAGCGGGTCTGCCTGGGGCCAGCTGGTAGTGTCTGGGTTCTAGACTTCATGCAGGAAAGATTTCACAAGACCAGATGATTTTGAAAGTACGTTTACTAAAGCTGGGGATAGTGAAACAAGGATAAAGGAAACAGGGGACTCATCAGGGCTGCTCTGGCTCTGTAGAAACGTTATGGAAAAGAAGTGAGCTGAGGTGGGGCTGCTGTCAGCTCCCTGGAGAGTCAGAGAAAAGGGAGCCTTGGGGACAGAGTCAGGGGGTTAGCCTGCCACTGCCCATTGCTCCCCTGGTTGCAAGTCTCCTGCAGACCCTTAGAGTTTAGGAGGTGCATGCCTGTGGGGGACAAAGAGAGGGAACGGAAAAGCCCAGGCGTGCTCCCAGGAGGGAGAGTGCACACTGAGTCCTTTGTCTTGAGGGTTTTAAAGGCTGGGGTTTAGGGGAGGTCTTAGGGAAGGATCTCAATAGACTGTTCATCAGCTTTTCCAGGTGTGTCCTTTCAGGGCCGTGGTCTCCACTGATTGGTCAGTGCCAGGAGATCATTAGTCACTGCAGCTGGTCCTGGCATCGCCCACCTGGTGTTGCTGCTTTTCTGGGTCTGGAGCTGAAATACAGCTGAGGCCTAGAAGTTATCTCTAGGGAGGAAAGGTAAGGTGGTCCAGCTATATGCCAGGGGAGGAAAGGCCACCCTGGGGGCAAGGCCCTGTGCCAGTTTCATCCTTTGCTAGGCACCCAGGGCTTTCCACCCTGGTGACTTCCTGCAACTGGCTGTAAATTGCATGGCCAGTTTGTTCAGCCACCTATCTCAGTTTCCCCATTCCACTTGCTAAAGAATTTTCCCAGCTTCTTAATATCATACCTCAATGCCAGGAGTCAAACATGCCTACAGATAGGTATTATACGAACATTTAAAGCCACCAATAGCCCTGGCCGGTTTGGCTCAGCGGTTAGAGCGTCGGCCTGCGGTCCAGAGAGACCCGGGTTCGGTTCCCGCTAAGGGCATGTACCTCGGTTGCAATTTGTCCCCGGCCCTGGTTGGTCGTGCGGGTGGTAGCCACTCGATGTGTCCTTTTCACATCAATGTTTCTCTCTCTCTCTCTCTCTCTTCCTCTCTCTCCCTCCCACTATCTGAACAAAAAATGAAAAAAAAAAAGTCCTCAGGTGAGGATAAAAAAATAAATAAATAAAAATAAAGCCACCAATAAAATACAAGATCATGTCCTGGCCAGTTTGGCTCAGCGATTAGAGCATTGGCCCGCTGACCAGAGTCCCGGGTTCGGTTTCCGCTAAGGGCACGTACCTCGGTTGCAGTTTGTCCCCGGCCCCGGTTGGGGTCGTGTGGGTGGCAACCAGTCGATGTGTCTCTCTCACATCGGTGTTTCTCTCTCTCTCTTCCCCCCTCCTTCCCTCCCACTCTATCAGAAGATAAATGCAAAAATGTCCTCGGGTGAGGATATAAAAAAAAAATACAAGGTCATAACCTCACAAGAGCAAGTGTGTAAAGGGTTGAGGTCTGGGTGAAAAAGGTGAAGGAATTAAGCAGTACAAATTAAGTAGCTGCACAGTAGCCACAGAGATGCAGATTGCAGCAAAGGAATATAGTCAATAATGTCGAGATAACTGGGGATGGGGCCAGGTGGGTGTTTGGAGGAGTGGGGAGGGGGGGTTCTGTAGAGTATAGTTTTCTGACACTTTACTGTACATCTGAAGCTGGTGAGGAATGGTATTGAATGTAAGCTATGGTTGAAACATAAAAATTTACCAAAAAAGGAACAATAAAAAAAAAAAGAAAAGAAAGTGTGTAAAGAGGATCAGTAGCAATGTATTTCTGGGGAATTTGAGACCGACTCTCGATATACAGGACATTTACAGTAGTGTATTTCAGGGCTGTATTTGGAATCATTTCCATGTATATCACTGAGCACATCCTATGAATCTTTTGCTTCAGGAGAGTGGACAGGCCAATTTTCCGATGCATTCTTGAACTGTTTGTTAGTAGCGTGGTTGACTTTATTCTGGGGGACCAGAAAATGTTCTATTTTAATGTTCGTCTCTCTACTTTTTTACTACAACTTTAGAACAGCTCAGAAATGTGTCCATTCATCCCTTATCATTATGTTGTTCTCCAAGGAGAACAAATGCTTCAAAGCCACAAAGGCAGGTGGTCCATCAAAGCCTTTGCAGCTCAGGTTGATGTTCAAGGGGTAGAAAGAGAGGAAGAGAAGGCTGTGTTAAAAATCAATACACGGCCCTGGCTGGTTTGGCTTAGTGGTTAGAGCGTCGGACTGCGGTCCAGAGAGACCCAGGTTCGGTTCCCGCTAAGGGCATGTACCTCGGTTGCAGTGTGTCCCCGGCCCTGGTTGGTCGTGCGGGTGGCAGCCACTCGATGTGTCCCTTTCACGTCGATGTTTCTCTCTCTCTCTCTTCCTCTCTCTCCCTCCCACTCTAAAAAAAAAAAAAAAAAAAAAAAATCAATACACGTTTGGCTCTCTCCCTCTTGGGAGCATGCCTATGCCTTTCCAGTCCCCCCCCCAACCCTCCCCCCCCAGGAACATTCCCTTTGCCTTCCCTCTCCTAGGCTACAAGGGCCCTTCTTTTGCTTCTGTAACTTGTTTTCTGAGCCCACACAGCCCAGCTGGTTCACTTCTACTACCTTTGTGACTTTCTAAAATAAACTTTCTCTTATAATTTGAAAAAAAAAAAAAAATTCTAGAGATGCTTTAACTCAGTATCATAGTTGAGAAAGGAAACACTCAAGAATAAGGAAATTGCTCAGTTGTAATTTTCCACTATAACACAGCATCAGCCACAGTTTGCCTCCCTTTGAGACACTCAGATGAAAGGCAGGCATGTATGAATGCAAAGTGTCATTACCTATCTTCTCTTTGAGGCTGCGGTTATTTAGTAATCATTCTCATTTAAGTTACTCTTACTGTTCTATGCATAGCTATGCTTCTAGCTCAGGAGGAAAGCAATTTTTATCATAAAAGCCACCTTATTTCAGAGCCCAGTAAACTTAAAGAAAATGAATTATAATGCACAAGAGTTAAGGCTTCTGGGCAAAAAAGCACACTGCTGCAGACTTAATGAAGCCTGCTTTCATCAACTCGCACTGCTAAGTTCCTTGGGACGGTTATCTATGAAAAAAAAGCCTCCCTGCTGGTGTGGCTCAGTGGTTGAGTGTCGACCCATGCACCAAGAGGTCACCGGTTTGATTCCCAGTCGGGGCACATGCCCAGGTTGTGGGCCCGATCCCCAGTGGGGGGCATGCAGGAGGCGGCAGATCGATGTTCTCTCTCATCAATGTTTCTATCTCTCTCCTTCTCCCTTCCTCTCTCTATAAAATCAATAAAGAAAAAAAAATTAAAGGAAAAAAAGCCTGTGGACTTACGTTTTATAAGCTCTGTGTCATTTGGACGTTAGAGCTAAAAGGACAACAGGGACCACCATTCACGTCACGCCCAGGTCCCCTGGAGAAGGACAACACAACCTCACATAGCAGACTCATGTGGGCAGTACTTGGAAGGAGACCAAATGAAGATTGAACCTCAGTGAGGAGGTCATTACAGTGGTGCAGGTGAGAAGACACGAAATCCTGAATGCGGACGTTCGCTGTGAGGATGCCGGTGAGCGATCAGTGCTATGAAACACTCAGGAGGCAGACTCAGCGGGACTTGGTGGGTAACGAGGCGTTAGTAAGGATTCTGTCCTCACACTGGCAACTGCGGAACGTTCTCAGTCACTACGTCTTGTCTTAATCTTTGTATCGCCCTCCTTTTCTTCAAAGTAGGTCCCTGTATCTAGTGGGTTCTTGTGATCACAAAGACTAGTACAGAGCCAGGTATTTCTCCATTTTCAAGTAACATTGGTTCCTTAAGGCCTGCAGACCCACCAATGCCTTTCTTCCCCAGCAACGTGTCAGCAAACAACCTGGGAAATCAACCCTAATTAATCAACTGGCAAAGCACTAACCCTTGGCTTGGCAAAGAGCAAACTTTGGGAAACATCCACAACCTCTACGGCAGTGATGGATCTCTGGGGGGACTGATAGACATAGTTTGTCTTGGCTTCGAACAGTATTTGCATATGTCCTCAGTAACATATTTGAAATGAACTAGAGCTGCCATGGTAATTGTGCAGGTTGAGGTCTTCATGTGGATGCTCCAGAGAAAGAAGATGGATGGAGACAGAATAAAGCTTATGGGAGACTCGCCATTCCCTGTGCTTCAAAGCGGAACCAGCCAGGAGGAACTGGCAACTTTTTTTTTCTAACTGATTTGCTGAGGATATGCCTTTCTGCCATTTGTCAACCCCAAAGTATCATCTTTTTCGAATATATACTAAATTTTGTATCTTGAAGGGGACCAAAAGGTTTGTCTTTGGGGATATTGATTTTAAAGGTAGTAATTAAGAAAAAGGACTCAGAAAGAAGCATGGACTCCCCATGCTCCCTTCCCTGTCCAAGAGATTCAGATACAAAAACTTGCTTCAGGAAGGAAGTCTTAGGATGTTCACCTTAGCCTGATTTGAATTAAGTATGATAAAAAAAAAAATAGGACCCTGGCCTAGCCGGTGTGGTTCAGTGGTTGAGCGTCGACCCATGCACCAAGAGATTGCCAGTTCGATTCCAGTCAGGGCCTGATCCCCAGTGGGGGGCAGGCAGGAGGCAGTCAATTGATGTTCTCTCTCATCAATGTTTCTATCTCTCGCTCCCTCTCCCTTCATCTCTCTCTAAAAGCAATAAAGAGCCCTAGCCAGTTTGGCTCAGTGTTTAGAGCATCGGCCTGCAGACCAATGAGTCTAGGGTTCAATTCCAGTCAAGGGCACGTACCTCGGTTTCGATTCGTACCCGGCCCTGATTGGGGTCGTGCGGGAGCGATGTGTCCCTCTCATGTCGATGTTTCTCTCTCTCTCTCTCCCTCCCACTCTATCTGAACAAAAATGGAAAAATATCCTCAGGTGAGGATTTTTTTTTCTTTTTTTTTTTTTTTTTTTATCCTCATCCGAGGACATTTTTTCTTTTTCTTTTTTTTTTTTTTTTTTTGTTCAGATAGAGTGGGAGGGAGAGAGAGGAAGAGAAAGAGAGAGAAACATCGATGTGAAAGGGACACATTGAGTGGCTGCCACCCGCATGACCAACCAGGGCCGGGGACAAACTGCAACCGAGGTACATGCCCTTAGCGGGAACCGAACCCGGGTCTCTCTGGACCGCAGGCCGATGCTCCAACCGCTGAGCCAAACCGGCCAGGGCTCAGGTGAGGATTTAAAAAAAGAAAAAAGAAAATCAATAAAGAAAAAAAAGTATAAATAGGACCCTGGCTGGGTAACTCAGTTAGTTAGAGCATTATCCAGGCACACCAAAGCTGCAGGTTCCATCCCTGGTCAGGGCACATACAAGAATCAACCAATGAATGAATAACCAAGTGGAAAAACAAACCAATGTTTCTCTCTCCCTCTCTCTTCCTCTCTCTAAAATAAATTTTTTAAAAAGTATGATAGCCCTGCCAATGTGGCTCAGTGGTTGAGAGTGGACCCACGCACCAAGAGGTTGCTGGTTCGATTCCTGGTCAGGGCACATGTCCAGGTTGTGGGCCAAATCCCCAGTGGGGGGCATGCAGGAGGCAGCCAATCGATGTTCTCTCTCATCGATGTTTCTATCTCTCTTCTCCTTTCTTCTCTCCCTAAAATCAATAAAGGAAAAAAAATTTTTTTTTAAGAAGTGTGATAAATAGGAGGGCTTCAGGCAGGGGTGTGTTAGCTAGACACTACTCCTTGTGCCCCATGGTTTCTGAGTGGCCTGGCAAGAATCTGCCAACCATGTGCATTCCTCCTCCTCCACCACCAGAAAATCCTTCATTCTCACTTTAAAGTCTAAGTCCCCATTCCCTTCCTTTTCTCCTTTGTCCAAAATGACATATATATCCAATGTCGTCTGGCTGTCTTTGGAATTTTTATGCTCATGTGAGTTCCCCGTGCTCAGGTATTAAAAATTTGACGTTTAAAGAACAAAAAAGTATAAAGAAAGGCTCGTTCACCCTCACCCCACCGCCTGGGCAGGTCAGTGCGGCGCTGCGCGGGCCTTGCCGGCGGGGTTGGTGCAGGCAGCTCTGGGTGCCCTGGCGAGGAGGAGGGCAGGAGCGCCCAGTCCGCGGGAAGCCGCGCTGGGGGTGCCCTGCTTGGCACAGATCAGCTCGCCCGCGAGGTGCTGCGGCCGCTTCATGCCGTCAGGTACCCTGGCGGGTTTAGGGGGCCTGGTGCCAGCGGCTGAGGGCGCCACAGCCCAACCTAGGCCGCAGCCCAGATGGTTTGGACTCCCGCCCAGTCCTACCACCTCCCTGCCGGTTGCGTGTAAGGAACGCGGAGCTCAGAGGATAAGCAATTGCCCGAGGTCAGCGGCAGAGCTCAGTGGGACTAAAATGGGGTCTGACTTCCAAGTCCTCCCGGTACTACTTCCTCGGATTCATCTCATTTGTACCCTCCAATCCCTTGGGCTTCTTTTTTTAAAATATATATATATTTTTTATTGATTTTTAGAGAGAGGGGAAGGGATAGAGAGATAGAAACATCCATGTGAGAGAGATTCATCACCGGATGCCTCCTGCACGCCCCCTACTGGGCACCGAGCCCGCAACCTGGGCATGTGCCCTGCTGGGGAATCAACCAGGACCGCCCAGTCCACACGTGGACGCTCAACCACTGAGCCCCTTGGGCTTCTTAGCAGGCGCCGGCATGCCCTTGCACACCTATCTCTTATTCCTTCGCCCCCATCTCCTCCCTGTATACAGTCGGACCTAGTTTCTGGGGCTGAAATGAGGACATAGTCCAAAATACAAAGTTTTCAAATGAATAAATTCATAAATCGGAACTTAGGTATACATTTAATATTTCTAAAATTTAACAAATCTTGAAGAAGAAATAAAAAGAAGAAATTGCTTTTTTTTTTTTCCAATTGATTTCCCCCTGTTAATGTGTCTCTGGTCATTTGCTTGTTAGCCCAGCCAGAAGAACTTAGGTGAGCGGAAGTATTACCCTTTTTTTTACCCTCAGCAGGTGCTAGTGATGGCCTCAGGACACAGTTACTTTGACACTTAGCAGATACAGGAAGACAAGCTAGAAATCTCAGAACCAAGTAATGCTTCTGTTGGTGCACAGTTAGGTGAGAGCAGGCTGGGGAGTCATAGGGGGAAGCAAAAAGAGGTGAGATTTTCAAGGGGTGTTATTGTTTTGTACAACCATTTCAGTATTTATGTATCATCACTGGGGTAGATCTGTGGGGCCTGGAGCTTATATAACTTTGGAGGTCCTTCTTTAAGAAAAATAATATAAAATTCTGTATGCAAAATTTCTAGGGTTCTGACAGAAATGGGCCAGCACCAGGACAGTACCTGAAGCTTTAAACTTCAGTAGCTTCATGGTAAATCTGATTGATTAGTGTGTCCTGTTCTTTAAAGTAGTAGCCTGCCCAGCCAGTGTGGCTCAGTGGTTGAGGATGGCCCCACAGACCAAGAGGTTGCTGATTTGATTCCCTGAGGCAAACAATTGATGTGTCTGTCTCATGGATGTTTCTATCTCTCTCCTTCTTTCTCTAAAAATTAATGAAAACATATTTCTTTAAAAAAAAAAAAAAGATAAACAGAAGACCATTCTAAAATAATAATAAAGTAGATGCCTAAGGAACTAGGTGTGTAATTCAATGACAGTGTTTGATCACATTTTTTTTCTTTATTGATTTTAGAGGGAAAGGGAGAGAGAGAGAGATAGAAACATTGATGAGAGAGAATATCGATTGGCCGCCTCCTGCATGCCCCACACTGGGGATTGGGCCCACAACGTGGGCATTGCCTTGACCGGGAATCAAACTGGTGACCTCTTAGTGCATGGGTCAACGCTCAACCAGTGAGCCACACCGGCTGGCTGGGCTGATCACATTTTTGAATCACTCCTACTGTGAGATAATTAAGGACCAGACACACCTTGTTATCATTCTTGTCTAACACCTGACCAGAGGGAAAGAGGGAAGTTGGAAAGGAGATAACTTATAAAGAAACAAGTTTGTTTTTGTGGGGTTTTTTTTCTTTATATCATGTCTACCACCATCAGCCTCAAACTTTTCCCAGCACTTCTAGGAATACACCATGCAGAGAGATTCAGACAGCTGCTCCATGCAGCCCCCACAGTCACAGCCCCACAGAATCTCTCCTTCTGTCAAATATGAAACAGTGGTTATGTATGATGTGGTCCTGCTTTGTCTGCTGTAAATGCAGATTAATGACTTTGGAAGAGTCGTTGCCTCCAGATAAACTCCAGGCCTCATTAACTCAGCTCATTTTATTCAATTAAAACTTTTTTTTAGAGAAAATACACACAAAAACAAAGAAAAAAGAAAACCTGGTGGGACTACTCTACATCTCACAAATGTCTTCCTCTTCAAAACTCTAAAATAGAAACATCTAACATTGACCCAACATGCACTGCAGCAGACACTTTGGGGACATGGGAGAGCCCACTTCACTCCGCCCGTAACCCTCTGAGTGAGGACTGTTATTTTTTATCACCCCCATTTTACAGATGAGGAAAGAGAGAGACCTAAAGATGTTAGATAACTTGCTCAAGGTCTTACAGCTAGTAAAGAGAAGGTTGGGGTTGTGGACCAAAGAAAGGGGCCACGTGCTAAACTTGACAAGCTCAGGGGAGGTCTGCATGGCAGCCGTACAAACTCAGAGACCCAAAGTAACCGCCCAGGATGGCCTGAAATGAAAACTTTTTAACTAAAAGTGAGTCATGGTCAGTAGTCATGTCCTAGGCCTGTATCTTCCCTGATAAACGTCCATCTTTACCTTACCTAAGCCTAGTATCTTTCTTCTTTTCTTTCTTTTTTTTTTTTTTTAATTTGAAGGCATAATTTTATTATTTTCACTTCTGGGAAGAAAGTAATCTCAACATATGCATTTAGTAAAAGGCATTATTTGGTACTTTGAAAGATTGGCTTTGCTATTGTTCTTGAATAAACTATACTTCTTACTTAATCTTTCTTTATTTCAATTGTTAATTTGCTGAGCAAACCTTTTTTTTTTTTTAGTTATTATTTATTTATTTTTTTTATCCTCACCCGAGGACATTTTTCCATTTTTTGTTCAGATAGAGTGGGAGGGAGAGAGAGAGAGAGAAACATGGACGTGAAAGAGCGGACGCTCTAACCGCTGAGCCAAACCAGCCAGGGCGCGCAAAGCTTTTTCATCCGCATCATATAAATTAAATCTCAGCCATAGCCTTTTTACCTTGTCAACAATCCTACGTAAATACAGGTACACAAAGCAGACAGGGGGAGCTAGCTGCTCTGAGCTCACAGAAGTTATGAGCCAATTAATCCAAAGAATAAGGTTTACTGTGCCAGTCTATTATCTTTTTGCATCTATGTATGATAAGATACCTTTGGAATATCAGAGCAATCCCCTTTTTTCCACACCCCTCAGGGCACGATTTCCAGACAAAGTATGAGACCACAGATCCTCATTGTTATCTTGTTGCTCAAATATCAACTCTATCTGCTGTAAATGTTAATTGTTAACTATACCCACCAATGTAAAAGAAGTATTTGTCTCTCCTTTTTACTCTTTATCCAATCTCAGAGAGTTCCCTGCTTTGCTTTCTTGCGCCTGACTCACCTACCAGCAAGGAATTTCCTGTAACCCTCCGTGGGGCCTCCTCCTTTGATTGCAATGTATAAAATAAACTGCAAAACTGCCATTTTCCAGAGAATTTTCTCAATCCTTTGAGATGTTGCTTTCCAGCAATTGTTGTCTGTTTGGCTCAGATAAATTCATGAAACTTCTCTACAGGTTGGGACGTTTTTTAGATCGACAGGGTTTAAATGCAGTCTGGATTTCAGCCTGTGTTTTCATCACAGCCCACTTTGGTACCACTCCGGCTGCCAGTACCTCAGGCCTAAAACTACGAGAGTAGCCCCCTAACTCACCTTCCTCTGTCTACTCTGATCCATCTCCACCTCTTTCTCCTCACTGATGACCTTTACAAAATGCTCATCAGGGTCCACCCACCCACACCCCCACTTTGAAGTTGTCATAGCTTTCCATTGCTCTCAGCCTAAAGATCCAAAAATAACCTTGTCTAAAATACCATACAATTTCACTTATATGTGGAATCTAATGAACAAAATAAAAACAAACTCATAGCTACAGAGAACAGACTGAGAACTATCAGAGGGGCGGGCGGTTTGGGGGCTGAATTAAAAAGGTGAAGGGATTAAGTGAAAAAACAAAGTCACAGATACAGACAACAGCATGGTGATTACCAGAGGGAAAGCAGGGTAGAGGGAGGTAGAAGAGGGTAAAGGTGGGACAAATGGTGACGGAAGGAGACTTGACTTTGGGTGGTGAACACACAATATAATATACAAATGAGGTACTAGAGAACTAACTGTACACTTGAAACATATATAATTTTATTAACTAATGTCACCTCCATAAATTCAATAAAAATGCTTTTTTTATTTTTATTTTTTCTTTATTGAGTTTTAGAGAGAGAGGAAGGGAGAGGGAGAAAGAGATAGAAACATGAATGAGAGAGAACATCAATTGGCCACCTCCTGCATGCCCCCTACTGGGGATTGGGCCCACAACCTGGGCATGTGCCCTGTCTGGGAATCAAACTGGCAAACTCTTGATGCATGGGCCAATGCTCAACCACTGAGCCACACCGGCCAGGGTCAATAAAAATATTTTTATAAAAGATTATCTTGTCTAGATTCAGTTTATACTTTCTTCCTCCCCCTCTGAGCTCCAGCTATACAGTCCTTTCACTTTTAACAATATGCTTTTATGATTTTTTGTAGAGAGAGAGGAAGGGTGAGAGAGAGAGAAATATCAATCGGCTGCCTCCTACACACCTCCTACTGGGGATCGAGCCCATACCCAGGCTTGTGCCCTCACAGGGAATTGAACCTGGTAACCTTTTGGTGCATGGGACAATGCTCAAGCAACTAAGCCACATCGGCCAGGGCAAATCATACGGTCCTTTTAGTTCCTGAGTTGATCTGGACCCTCAGGTGTGCCTCCAGTCTGGGCAGATCCCCCCCTTCCTCTGTTCAGTTAGTTCAGTTCACCTGGTCCTTCAGATTTGATACTTTCCTGACTTTTTTTTTTTTTTTCAGTTTTATAATTGTATTAAAAAATCAGCAGTTAATTCTCATCTATATTAACTGTAGATTTTTGAAAGTGGTGACAGGTACATAGGTAACCAATATATAGAACTTGTTTGGTGAATCTTCATCCTCATTATGTTTTCAGGACAACTGCACCTGGCTACTGTATGGGACATTCCTTATTCCTTTGGCCCAGACAGCTTAGTTGAGCCTGGTGTCACTGTGTACATCTGGAGTTCCCATCTCCTTCATGGCAAATCTCCAGATCTCTTTGAATGCCCCAGTGACACGGTTCTTGAAAGCCACTCCATGGATGCATTTGTGACTGTTGATGCTGTATTCTCTGGTCACAACCTCACTGATGGCAGAACAGCCCTTCTTCCTGGCACGCTTCTTTGTGGGAATCATTCTGCGGGGGCCCACGTTGGAAAAGGCTCCTGACTTCTTGATGAGATCAAAACCTCTATTGCAGGATGCCATACTTGGGGAGTTTTCCTATTTTTCCATTGAACAGTTTATCTTTGTTTTGATAATACATATACGTAAATATAATACATTTAAAAAGCATGTAAAAGAGCATTTGCTTTTCTTATAATTGATATTATTTGCTTAATGTCTGTTATCTCTCTTAAGCCCATGAGGTCAGGGTTCTTGTTTGCTTTTGTCCACCACTGTACCTCCCGTGTAGAGCACATAGTAGACACCCAATACATTTTCTTCAATAAATGAACAAGAGAATCAATTATGAATATTTTTGGAACTCAGGATAGAACATTGGGCATTGACATAACATTTCAGAAGGCAGTAAACAGTTTTTCTTTGGACTACTAAGCACTTGTAAGAAATTTTACACAAAAATTAGTGTTAGTTGCCCTGGCCGGTTTGGCTCAGCGGTTGGAGTGTGAGCCTGCGGACCAGAGAGTCCTGGGTTCGGTTCCCGCTAGGGGCACGTACCAAAAAAAAAAAAAAAAAAATAGTGTTAGTTATTTCTCTTTAAAACACACACAATAGCCCCGGCCAGTGTGGCTCAGTTGGTTGAGCCTGGTCCCATGTACCAGGTTCCATTCTCTGGTTGCAGGCTCGATCCCCAGTAGGGGGCGTGCAAGAGGCAGCTGATCAATGTTTCTATCTCTCCCTCTCCCTTCCTCACTCTGAAATCAATTAAAAATATTTTAAATAGTAAACTTACAGTTATTTCTATTTTACATTTGAGAAACCAAAGCACAGATACATCACTTTGCCCAAGATTGCTTATAATACCACAACAAGCCCGAGAGAAAAATATTTGGCTCTCCCAGGACGGATGGCTCAGTTAGTTGGAGCATCCTCCCATGCACCAAAAGGTCATGGGTTCAGTTCCCTGTGAGGGCACATACCCAGGTTTCAGGTTTGATTCCTGTCAGGGTGCGTAGGGAGGCAACCAATCAATGTTTCTCGCACATCAGTATTTCTCTCTCTACTTTCAATTACATTAAAACAGAAAGGTGACTCAATCAAACGCTTTCTATATAAACCTTAACTGGTAAGTCTCTAATGGCTGCTGTCTATAAGCCAGGATATAAAACTGATGAGTCAAAGCCCACCCCACCCCACTCCGGTATGACCTCCGAGATGATCTAGACCAGTGGTTCTCAACCTTCCTAATGCCGCAACCCTTTTTTTTTTTTTTTATTTCCTTTCTTTCTTTTTTTTTATCCTCACCTGAGGACATTTTTTCATTTTTTATCCAGATAGAGTGGGAGGGAGAGAGAGGAAGAGAGAGAGAGAGAGAAACATCAACGTGAAAAGGACACATCGAGTGGCTGCCACCCGCACGGCCCTGGTGGCCGGGGACAAACTGCAACCGAAGTACATTCCCTTAGCGGGTCCTTAGCGGGAACCGAACCCGGGTCTCTCTGGACCGCAGGCCAACACTCTAACTGCTGAGCCAAACCGGCCAGGGGCTAATGCCACAACCCTTTAATACAGTTCCTCATGTCGTGGTGACCCCCAACCATAAAATTATTTTCGTTGCTACTTCATAACTGTAATTTTGCTACTGTTATGAATTGACATCGGAAATAGGTGTTTTCCGATGGTCTTAGGAGACCCCTGTGAAAGGGTCGTTCAACCCCCAAAGGGGTCACAACCCACAGGTTGAGAACCGCTGATCTAGACACTTGCTTTTCTCTCTGGTAATCTGGGGCTTGCTCAGTCCACACCTACACTTCCTTCTCTACTCCCAGCTTCCATTTACTTACTCCCCATGTCCACCTAATTCTATACTGTGAGTAAATGATCACTTCCACTTGGGTAAGAATCATCTCTTCATCATTTTAGGGATAGCAACGAGATGTTGGAAAACAAAACAAAACAAAATAAAGAACAAAACAGTTTTTGTAGTCTGACAAAGGAAAGTTTGAATCCCACCAGTCACTCGTTCTGAACATAGAAAAGTCTTCACTCATCTCTGATCCCTGACAGCTGGGTGGTGAGGAGGACTCTGAGGTCTCCGGAGCCACACCTTAGATACTTAGGTTGAAAAGCTCACACAAAAAGGGCCTGGAATGGTTTTGATTCATACAATAGTCCCCTAATGAAAAACAAAAACAAAACCGAAAACGTACATACTTAGCATTCACAAACTGTGGGGGAGGGAACAGAAAGGAAGAGGGGGAAGAAGTGCCTTTGGATGGCAGGAAGTGGGAGGAGACTTTTAAAAAAGCAATCCTGGGCCAGAGGCCATTTCAGAAGTAAGAAGATTTTCTTTTTCTCAACCTTGGTTTCTTTTCTCAGTATGGAAAACGCAAAAGGCAAGAAGGTAAATACATTTTAGTGGCTTTGTTTTCTGTCCTTGTCTCTTCATGTTGCTCTGTCACCATGAGCACACATTCTTTTGAGAGTAAAAAATGTGCCTTAGAGTGTTCTCTACACTTGATTTTTTAAAAAGTAAAGTCCTAGATATGATTGCAGCCTTCTATATTGGAGTGAGGAAATAAGAAATGGGTTGCCTGTTTTGGTTTTGAAGAGTCAAGTATCAGGGCTAGAGGGAAATGCTAACAGGAGAAAAAGGGAGGTGAGGAAAAGATTTTAGAAAGAGGCAGTTGACTGAGGCTGGGGGAAAAACGAGATCCTTTCCTTTCTCTTCCACACACGTCCTAAACCAAAGGTGCTGGGTCTAAGCTCATCGTCTTTTTCCGAGGTGGTTAGAGCCAAAAATAATTAGAAGGCTCACATACTGATGAGAACTGCAGACAGAAACTAAAGGTGAAGAGGCTTAGTACTGTGGGGGCCAAAACAAATGTTATACTTTTCCTCTCCCCTTCTAAGTTCTTCCGGCTGGGCTAATGATCAAATTAGAGAATGATTAGCAGGAGAAAATAATGTTTTAATACATGTGCATGGGGAATTCAGGTGAGCATAAATATTCCCAAAGACAGTGAGGCTACCTTGACATTTTGGACAAAATAGAAAAGGGGAGCAATAGTGGGATCTTCGTTTCGTAAGCGAGAATGGGTAGTTGAGAAAGAGCTGAACGTGTACGGCAGGAAAATCCTTGCCAAGGACTCAGAAACTATGGGACACAGGAGGATCTGGCCAACAGACCCCTGCCTGAAGTCCTCACAATTATTGTACTAAATTCAAATTAGGCCACGGTGCATATCCTAAGAAGCATGTTTCTCTGTCTGAATCTCTTGAGAAGGAAAGGGGGAGGGTCAAAAGTTCTGAGTCTTATTTCTTAATAAACAGCTTAAAATCAATCTCCCAAAAGGGCATCTTCAGGGTGGCAAGTTTGGATTCTTGTAAGACAGAGGAATTGAACTACTCTGCCAAGGAAACCTGACTGCCCTCGGGGTCTCTTTCCTAGAACTGGGTCATTTTTGCCCTCTCAATTTTAAGACTTTTGTGAGGATTTTGTAAAAGTACTTTGCAAATGTAAGATTTGAAGATGAATGTTAAACTGCTATAGAGTTGTAAAAATGCCATACAAATGTTAATTTGTCCAGTACCCCAACCGTGATGGATGATGGGAAAGGCTTTAGATTTGGGAGCAAGTTGACCTTGGATTTAATTTTATCTAAAATACCTACCTGTGTGCCCTTAGTTATGTAACCTCTCTTCCTCAGCATTTGAAAAGCAGAGTAATAAGTCATCACCTGATTGTTGTGAGGAGTATACGAAAGAAAATAAGGAACGTGTCAAACAATGCCTGAGAGGAGAGAGAGGTTCCACAAATGTCATTTTCTCCCTTTCACCCAACATTATCCCCACTGTTGTCTTGTTTCTTTTCCTTCAATTAAGCAATAAGTTTTGAGTGCCTACAAGGAAAGGAAAAGAAATTCTACCTTTGTGGGGCTTACAACCAAATGGAGTAACAGATATTGATCAAATCACAAGCAAATGGTAAAATTGCAACTGACAAGTGGCAGGAATGAGGACTTTTGATTTGACATGGTCTGTAAAGACGAGAAAGGGTTGCCAGAGGAACTGACCCTTGAAGAGAGATTCTAAAAGAGTAAGACTTTAAAATGTAAATGGAAGTGGGTAGGGGTGGAGCCGAGGGAAATCTCTTTGGGTCAAAGAAACTGGGTGGGAAAGAAAGGAATGCTGTGACTGGAACTTGAGCAAGAAAAGAAGCTGGAGTGGAAGAGATGAGGCTGGTAGGTTGTGTAAGGATCTTTGATTATCTTCATAGTTCCCTGCTAAGAACAATACTCCAGTGAATAGATGTATAGCATCCCTCTGGGAAACATTTATTTGGAAGAGGTCAAGAATAAAGAAATGGGGGGAAAGCCCAGCTGGTGTGGCTCAGTGGTTGAGCATCAGCCCATGCACCAAGAGGTCACTGGTTCGATTCCTGGTCAGGGCACATGTCCAGGTTGTGGGCTCAATCCCCAGTGGGCGGCATGCAGGAGGTGGCCAATCAAAGTTCTCTCTCGATGTTTCTGTCTCTCCTTCTCCCTTCCTCTCTCTCTAAAAATCAATAAAGAAAAAAACATATTAAAAAAAAGAAATGGGAGAAAAAAATCTTCCAGGTGAGAGATAAGGATAATGAGGGTGATCTAAGGGCTTCCTCCAAAGCAGAGCACAGTTTCTTCTATTTTATTTGTATCCATATTTTCTGTCTTTTCACATACTTTCAAATTGGCCTTCTCCCATTTCTCCATCATTGCTTTGCTATCTGTCTTATAAATAAACCTGGGCATTAAGATGTTACCCTGAGAGTACACACTGCCTGCAGATTCAATGACTGCCTTGGTGTCTTGGGTGTGGGTTACCTTAAGGCAGGTAATGTGATGTGGGGGGTCAGACACCAGAGGAATGACTCACTGGCTCCTCTATCCCCAGCAGAACTCCACAAAGAAGTCAGGGGGAGCAAAAAAGTCTTGCAAATCCGAAGCAGTAGGAGCTAAAGAGAAAAATCAGGCTGCTGGTGAACCAAGTACACAAGGAACCTCAGGGAAGGAGACCAAACGGAAGAGATCTGTGAAAGATGACAAAGGTAAAAGGAGCACCACCCCTCAAATCCCATTGCCTTGGATTTAAGAAGCCCGAGGAATTTTTCTGGAGTCGGAAAGAAAGTTTTGTCCTCCATTCTGCAAATCCTACCCTTCCTTTGAAGCCTAGCTTAAATCTCACCTCCCTGAAGCCTTTTGGTCACCTCTGTTAAAACGTATTACTTCCTGTCTCTAAACTCCCACAATATATTTTGGTTCTAATCATCATTTTGCTTTCACTCTGCAAAGGAGATCATTCTGAGATGTCCTAAATTACAGCCGCCCGAGCTTGAGAAAAAGACAGAACTGTTAGTCTGTTCATGGGTGTGGGTCAGCTAAGAAAGGATGGCTCCCATTCTTTCTATGTTGGTTGGCGCTTGGATTAAATTCCTGGTGGCTATTTCTGCAGATCATTTTAACCAGGCACCATCAGACTCCAGGAGCCCCGCTTTTTCTTTACAGGTGGGCTTTCTGGCTCTGTGCCCATCCCAGTCCCCGCCCCGCTTCACTTTCTTCCCCCTCCCTGCTACTTAATGTATAAAAACACTTGTAAACTCCCAAGTGGGTGGACACGTCTATCTTTTCTAGCTAGCCAAGCTGCTGGTGGTTTGGACTTCATGCCCCAAGACCCATCTTCTTTTTAGCCAGCATTTTGGGCTCAATAAAACCTTATTGAAAACCTTAAAAAAAAAAAAACTTTCGGCTGTGGAAATTATAATTTTTGTTTTAACTAGCTGCTTGGAGTTAAAGACCTTGATGTGCAATGATTTGGGGACAGACCCATGTAAGTTTGAAATTACATTCTTGAAACTCCACTTCCTATTTTATTTTATTTATTTATTTTTTTAATTCTCACCCGAGGATATTTTTACATTTACCTTCAGACAGAGTGGGACAGGGAGAGAGAGAGAAAAACATTGATGTGGGAGAGACACATCAATTGGTTGCCACCCGCATAACCCCAACTGGGGTCTGAGGACTAACTGCAACTGAGGTACGTGCCCTTGGCCGGGATCGAGCCCAGGACTCTGGTCCGCAGGCCAACGCTCTAACCACTGAGCCAAACCGGCCAGGGCTCCACTGGCTATTTTTAAAAGGGAAGATGACGCCTACCGGGCTGAGTTGGGATGGGCTGGAGGGTGGGTTATAATTTTCGCAGAATGATTAGGTAAAATGCCTAAACTCGACCTGACTAGTAATGTGCACTCAGTAAATGCTAGCGATTATTAGTGTCAACAGAATTGTGTCTGTTCTGGAGCTGTGTTCTGTAAGCCTTTTCCAAAACGGTGTGTGATGTGTGAAGTGCAGCAGTAGACCTGTGGGCTGCGAGGCCAGTGCTGCCCTCGTGGGGTGGACTGGCAGAATGATGGGTAATAGTGGTTGTGCTTGTAGCATTCATTGCTGAGTGGCTTATCTGGTGTGTGAGAGGACAAGGTGTCACCGAGTATGATCTCAGGTCTGACACTTCTCTCGTTCCCCTGGAATGGAAGTACAGTCTCCAGGCAACCTCCTTGGAGTCCCTGTGTTAAGGAGCTCACAGGTGTGTGTCAGGAGTGGGGAAGAGGGGGGACTTTTCGGAAGTAAAAGCTGTGGAACTCAGAAGCATTAAGTCCTAGGTTTGAGGTCTATCCCTTTGAGCTTTTGTGGTCTTTGGTAAGTCATTTAACTATACAATAGGGACTGTACTATGATAACTAAAAGTGATTGTGCTTTTGATATTTTAAAGGGTTACAGAAAAGTTAATTATTACTAATTTTAACTCATTCTTCTTCAGCTGCCTGCCCACAAAAGATGGAGCCGGGCAATAAAAGAATAAGAATTCACAAGAAAATACCAGTTCCTCCATTGCCCATTAAATTGCCGCCAGTTAACCTGCTTCACCGAGACATCGTGAGATCTTGGTGCCAACAATTAAAGCTGAGCACCAGAGGCTCGGTGAGGGCCCAGGGTGTCAGTGCTGCCGGGAGAGAGGGTGGGGACCTTCCTTTAGTTAATTAACTCGTTTTTCTCTTGTCCTAGAAATTGGAAGCTTATAAGAGGCTGTGTGAATATGCTTACCAAGATCAAAAGGTGAGTGATTTGTAGGGAAGTGGCAGAGTGGAAGCTTTGGATCTCATCCTCCTTACCAATTTCAGTATGGAAAAGGGAGGAAAGGACTTGCCCCAGCCCCTCCTTCCCCCTCCCCTCCTTGTAAGAAGACACAACAACCCGGTGCTCACTTTTCACCACCTCTGCAAAGAGCAATAATAACGAGGCTGCCCGCCGATGATTTTAATCTCTCCAACCCTATCTGTAGGATTTTCCCGCCACAGCAAAGGAAGCCAAGATGTTGACAGAATCACAAAGAAAACTGAAGATGGAGAAGGGGGAAACAACTCTGGGAAGTTTCAGTCTTCCGGAAGCGATTGCTCCCCTTGAGGAGGGGGTGCCTGCTCTTGAAGGGGCCACTGCTCTCCTTGAGGGAATGGACAATGCTTTCGTGACCTCTGCCACCCCCGAGGCTGTGTTTGCCTCCTGGAGCAGAATTGCAGCCCGGGCTGGGAAGGTGGAGCCCGTTGCCTCACCACAGGAGGCCTCTGGTGAGCCCAATATCGAAAGCTGGTTCTGGTTCAGATGAGGAAATAAGTTGAATTGTTGTTAATCTCTGATCAATTTTAGAGTGTATCAAAATGACCTGAAGGCTAGTGATAGCTGACGCTGCTGCCCGCCTCGTCCCAGTTTCAGATTCAGGTTTGAGCAGGGCCTGAGAACCTGCATTTCTTTTTTTTTTTTATCTTTATTGTTGAAATTATTACAAATGTCCCCTCCCTTGCCCCCTAGACCCCCTCCATCCTGCTCCAGCCCTTCATCCAGGCCTTCACCACACTATTGTCTGTGTCCATTGGTTGTGCATAGAAGTTCTTTGGTTTATCTCTTCCTGCCCCCATCCCCCTTCCCTCTGAGGTTCATCAGTCTGTTCCCTACTTCCATGTCTCTGGATCTATTTTGTTCATCAGTTGAAACTGCATTTCTAACCATTTTCCTGCTCTGCTGATGACGCTGGTCAGCGGACCACCACTCTTGGAGAACCACGGCTCCAAATTACTGATGTCATCACGAGGGGATAGCAATCTGTTTGAATTCAGTTCTTTCCTCTTCTTTAAGGAATTAGAAGTAAGGTAGGCTCTGAAATCAACTGCCTGAGCTGAAGCCCTGGATCTTCTAACACCCATTAAGTGAGAGACACTGACAAGTTGTTCCGACTAGTTCCCAGTTTTCTCACCATAAAATCAGTTAATGCCTGTAATGCCTACCTCATATTGTTATAAGAATTACAGAAGATATAGTTAAGGAAGACCATAAACCGGTGAGTTCAATAAGCAGCCTGTGAAGTGTGTTCACCCCTGGACCTATTTCACAAAGGCCATTCCTGACCTCTCTGGTTTAATCTTTCCACTGAAGGAAATCAGAATAGGTCATCCACAAGTATACCTCTTTGACATAAAAAAATAAATAAATTATTTTGAGGTGAAGACGATTACTCTAACCCAGAAAAATATGCCCCCTTTTCTGCCTAAAGGCAGGATATAAATTCTCCTTTTGCTGGAGATACTCTTATCAAAAGAGGCGATACCACAGGAATATGCAAGCAAGCCTCCCTCCTCTAGTCCCTCCCATATACTTACCCCCACAGTGCGCACCCTTAGGGGCCTGAAACTGCTTTCCTTTGTCCTGTCATTTCTCCACAAATTCATTGTTCTTTGTAGAAGGTGTTCGTGTTTGAGATAGTTTTTGTTGCATTTTCTCCTACCTGGTGTATGCTTCCTCCATTAATAAACTGTTTTTCTCTTATTAATCTGTCTTTCTGTTCAGGATTCCAGCTGAAAGCCTAAGATGGGTAGAAGTCAAGCTTTGCCTCTGCACACCACCACCTACCCACTTGCAACTGCTCTGCCACTTCCCACTGTAGTTTGTGTTTCTTTTTAAAGTTGTAACAGGAGCTGCCTTGCATTGTTTTCTAAAGAGAACAGGAGAGCCCTGGCCAATTTGGCTCAGTGGTTAGAGTGTTGGTCTGGGGACTGGAGAGACCTGGGTTCGATTCCCGCTAAGGCAGTGGTTCTCAACCTTACTAATACCGCGACCCTTTAATACAGTTCCTCATGTTGTGGTGACCCCCAACCATAAAATTATTTTAGTTGCTATTTCATAACTGTAATTTTGCTACTATTATGTCTTAGGCGACCCCTGTGAAAGGGTCGTTCGACCCCCAAAGGGGTCGCAACCCACAGGTTGCGAACCACTGTGCTAAGGGCACATACCTTGGTTGCAGTTTGTCCCCCGGCCCCGGTTGGGGTCGTGTGGGTGGCGACCACTCAGTGTGTGTCTCTCACATCGATGTTTCCTCTCTCTCTCTCCTCGCCTCTCTCCCTCCCGCTCTATCTGAAGATAAATGCAAAAATGTCCTCGGGTGAGGATAAAAAAAAAAAGAGAACAAGAACAAGAGAGAACAGGTTAATAGAATTCCAGGGTTCGTATCTCAGGAGGCAGCACTTGAGAAAGAATCAAAGACCGTGATGCCATCTCAAACATGGTAACGTGGTCCCGCTCTGTTCATCTGTACCTCTCTTTCCTTCCCCAGATGTCAGGTGGTGTGTGGTCCATGGACGAAGTCTCCCTGCAGACACAGACGGTTGGGTTCAGCTGCAGTTTTATGCTGGGCAAGCCTGGGTTCCTGAGAAGCAAGGGAAAGTGTGTGCGCTCTTCTTGCTACCTGCCTGCACCTTCCCGCCCCCGCACCTGGAGGACAATATGCTGTGCCCCAAGTGCATTCATAGGTAACACCTCGTGCTTTTCTACAAACTAAGTGGGCACCTGGGTTTTCGTTTTGAGGAGAGGAGAGATGCATGTTTCCTCATCTTCATTAGCCTGTATTTCAAGCATAAATTACCAGTAAAGAGTTTCAAGAAAAGTATTACCCATTAGTATATTCCTAGGAAAAAGAGCATTTATGTCTACCTGGAGACCCATAATTCTAGAGAAACACATTTATAATTACTATATTCCAAGTACATGCGCTACACAGAAGTAATGATGCAAAAAACTCCTTCCTTTAAGGAGCCTACAGTCTAATGGGGATGATTGGTTTGTAAGCAGCTGTAGGGCCATGTGGTGACTGGTATCACAAAAGAGATTTCTTTTTTTTTTTTTCTTCTTTTAATATGTTTTTATTGATTTTTTTTTTTTTTTTAAGAGAGAGAGATAGAAACATGGATGTGAGAGAGAAGCATCAATCAGCTGCCTCCTGCATGCCCCTTACTGGGGATCGAGCCTGCAACCCAGGCATGTGCCCTGATTGGGAATCGAACTGGGACCTCAGTCCATGGGAGATACTCAGCCCACTGAGCCACACTGGCTGGGCAAAAGAGATTTCTTTTTTTTTTTTTTTTTAAATACTCACTCAATATTTTTCCATTTACTTTCAGATAGAGTGGAAGGGAGGGGTAGAGATAGAAAAACACCGATGTGAGAGAGACACATCGATTGTTTGCCTCCTGCTCGCCCTTGACCAGAATTGAACCCTCAAGTCTTTGGTCCGTGGGCTGACACTCTAACCGCTGAGCCAAACCAGCCAGGGCAAGATTCTTAATGTAAGGGAAGAACTGACTAGAAGAAAAGCGGTAAGGTCATTTTTCAGGATAGGGACCAGAGCCAGGGCTGTGAAAGAACTTAGGATGACATAGATATCGCAAGTAGTTCATTGTGACAGAACATGGTGGAAAATAAACCTCCGTTTCCCAGTTACAAAATGTGCATAATAATAATGCCTACCTAAAGATACTGTGAAAATTAAACGAGTAAACAATAAGAAATGTACATCTGCAAAATTGTGCAAATAATTTCTGTTGGGGGACAAACAAGGAGTTGAGTCAGGCAGCTCATTCCTGGGTGATGGGCCACTGAAGGGTTTTAAGCAGGTAAGTGGACTTAGGAGGGAAGCATGTGAGATCTATTAGAAAAATCTTATGGGATAATTGAGTTTTTCATATGTTTAATGGGCCTGGCACCTTGTATCGGTACCAATAAAATAAAATAAAATCTGGCTTCTAGATAATTATTTGGCAGTTATTTAAATATTGATAAAGGTACTAATAGTTGCAGTGGGGCTGAGCACAGAGCTTCAAGGAACAGCAGTACTGGGGAGACCTGTCACAGGAGGCAGAAAAGAAATGAGAACAGCTGGGATAGGGAAGTAATGGGAGAGTTTGTATAGGGAAGTCTTAATTCCAAGTGAAGTTTGACGAAGGCACACATAATACACTTGCTTAGAGGATATAAGATTCCAAGCACTTAAGGATACAGACAATTTGGTGATGGTTGGATCAGGAGGAAAGAAGTAGGAACTGCAATTGGAGGTACTTTCTGAAGGTACAAATGAGGAAGTGGAGCAGTAGGATGCTTCGAGGGAATTTTCATTATGGAGAAGGAAGATGGGGAGAAGAGAATCCCTCTGAACAGGAACCTGGTGCAGACCCGTCTTGGCTCCTAGGGATCCATTCCCTCACCACTGGGCTCATCTCCATCTCCTGCTTACCCTCCACCCCTTGTGTCATGGTTACTGGCACCGGAGACCTAGCACAGCTGGCGGAGGATAGCAGTCCGAGTGGACGGGCCCTCAGGGCGGGCTCCCCCTCCACCATAGGGGCAGCCCCTGGCCCTGGCACAGTGAGGGTACACTTGTCTTTCCCTTTCTGGCTGTCCTGCCTCCTGCCACAATTCTATGCCAAGAAAAATACAATTGAGGTCTCTTTGGATAGCTCTTTTCTTTCTTTTTTTGGTACGTGCCCCTAGTGGGAACCGAACCCGGGACTCTCTGGTCCGCAGGCTGAGGCTCCAACCACTGAGCCAAACCGGCCAGGGCTGGATAGCTCTTTAATGACATACTGGAGCCACTGGAAAAATAGTTTTAAAACAAATCGCTCTGGGCCCTCTCCTGCGCATGGCTGCACACACAGAGCAGGAGGCTGTTGGGGACATGCCTCACCTGGGAGGACATGGCCACGTGCTTTCCATCCTGAAGTTGAAGGGCAGTTTTACTGGCGTTCCAACAGTGGGTTTCTTGGTATTTCTTGTTTGCTTTTCAAAAGATGACAATCATTTCATTTGCTTTATAGGAATAAGGTATTAATAAAAAGCCTCCAGTGAGATTATAATGTCAAGAAAGAGTACAGCGATGATTATAATGAATGGTAGAAGGTGGCTACAATCAACTCCATGGTGCCACTGACAGGCCGAACCCCAGGCTGCTCGACACCCTCCATGCTTCCTGCTCCCAGGCCCACAGACTGGTGTGGGCAGATGCCACCCTCAGACTCCCGACAGTGTCTGCTGCTCGTCCGTTAGGTGACAGACATTTATGTTTTAAAATGGACGAGCATTTCACAAATTATTATTCACTGAAGTTAAGATGAAAAAGTCACTCACACCATCCAACGATGACCGGTCTGAAACAAGGGACCCCAGCAGCCCTTTTGCAGCGGGAACCTGAAGTCACCTTGTGAAGGGAGTGAGGAGACCAAGGTGCGCTCCTGCCTCAGGATGCTGACTCCTGGGGGCTGCTGCCTCCTGATTCTAAGTTGAATAACTTCAAACTACTGCCTATCTTAAGCCAAAGCTGTTATCATCTTCACTCCCAAAAAACACCTTCTTAATATACAAAACATTTTTCAAACTTTTCTGAACCTGAGATTTCTATGGCGTGTCTCTGGGATAAAAACACAGGACGATGGCCAGCCGGTGAGGCTCAGTGGTTGAGCATCGACTCATGCACCAAGAGGTCGCCGCCTGTTCCATTCCCTGTCAGGGCACATGCCAGGTTGTGGGCCCGATCCCCTGTGGGGGGCATGCAGGAGGTGGCCAATCTATGTTCTCTCTCATCCCTTCCTCTCTCTCTAAAATCAATAAAAGAGAAAATATTTTTTAAAATAAACAATCTTTAAAAAAAAAAAACACGGCGCTTTGCCAGTGTTATTTCCCGTTGTAACTGTTTTGTGTATTTTTGCTGTTCAAAAATGTTCAAGGTTATTTCTGAGTCATAATATGCTTAAAATGTGTATGTAAAGTAATTCATCTGCTGTGTTTTGGAAACTTGCATGCAAATTATTGTTAATGTTCTTAAATTCAGAGGATTAAGCCAAAAGGCATGATTATTAGTGTTTATTTTTCAGTGTAATAAATAATATACACTTTATTCCTTATTATTGTATGTAATTTTAATTTTGTTTTCTTTTTAACTTTTTTCTTTCTTCTATTATTCATGTTTCTATTTTATTTCCTTCCTCTCTTTATTAATTTGAGAATTTTACTTTGCTTTCCAGTTCTGCTTATAGATAGCCCCCTCTTCTAACACACTAAAATAAACTTAGAATTCTCTCTATATAAAATAAGTCCTAGTCTACCACTAAGATTGTTTATTTACCCTCCTTACTGCCCTTGGCAAAATAAAATCTAAAGTCACATTACCCCATTCTCCCTAAAATCCACAAACCTCCCCTCCCAAATTACTGTGAAGTTTTAATTATCTTACTCGATCCCCCCTTAACTGTCTCTGTCCCATGCTCTCAGAAGATTATTTCAAGGAAGAGACAAGTTGGAGCTGTATACTCTGCCTCAGTTGAATTTCATGACAATGGGGACTGAGAATAGGCATTTTTTCCCATCTGGAAATTAAAGTTAACAGTCATGAAGAGATGTCTGTGCACACAAGCACACGTGTGGTGTGTTTGTGTGCAAGGTGTGAGGTGCAATAGGAATGTGACATGAGAAATCTGGAGCCAGCTCTCCAAATTTTCCTTGTCTCCAAAGGGACATAGAAGACTCCAAGAGTTGTTGCTGAAGTAACAGCTCTGAATCCAGATCCTGAATCTGCATATAGAAAGTCTGAACTCACTAACAGGAAGCAAAAGTCAAAATGGCCATATCTTCAAAGATCCCAGCCCTAAGGAGCAGAGGTGGAAAGGAGAAAAGAGATGGAAAAAATTTTTAAATACTAATCCACTTAATGGGAATTAATCTACATGAAGGTGACTTATGTAAATTTCTACATCTGGCAAGAATGGGCATATAGACAAAAATTGGTTGCCCTGCCCGTGTGGCTCAATGGTTGAGTGTCGACCCATGCACCAAGAGGTCACCGGTTCGATTCCCGCTCAGGGCACATGCCCAGATTGTGGGCCAAATCCGCAGTGGGGGGTATGCAGGAGGCGTCCAACAATGTTTCTCTCTCTCTCTCTCTCTCTCTCTCTCTCTAAAATCAATAAAAGAAAAAAATTGTTTTTAATATAAAAAATAAATAAATAAAATAAAATCACAAGCTATTTTTCAACTCCTATCAACACCATTTATCCCTCTCACCCTGCTCTACAGTTCTAGATAAATGATGAATGGAAAGGCTTGACATGAATTATCAAAGAAAATGGATTGCAAGTTACTTAGGAGTCAATATTTTAAAAATTGATCTTTGTCCTTTGTGTCTATCTAATGTATTATGACATGGTTAGTATTATACAGCTACAATCTGATGCATTGACCTGACCTGTGAGTTGGGGCTACAAAAAAAAGGATGGCAGCATGCCTGTTGGGTGAAATGTCAATGACCTGCACCGATTAAGGAAGTAAGAAGTCTAAGACCTAGGTTTCAGGACCAGTCATGCTCTTTTAGTTACTGGTTAATTTGGAGTATATGTTGCCTACATAGCAATAATTATAATATTTATTTCACAGGGTTGTAAGAATGAATGAAAGAATATATGTAACACGCTTCACAAAGTCTATGCAAATGTTATCTATGACTATTTTATTAAATTTTTTCTTAGCTTCCATTCTTCAATGTTAAGTTTTCCAAAACAGAATGCTTTTCTGGCCCCCAGTCTGCCTCCCACAGGGAGGCTTGAGACACTTTGTGTAGCTGGTGCCAACAACAGAATTTGAGTATTGCTAGCAGGGTTAGTAAATTAGGAACTGGTGCTGCTCAGAACAAAGGTGGGAATGTGAGTCCTTTGGTTAACTTATTTTGCCCTTATTCTCTGCAGAAAACGTAATTTTAGAGACTTTTCAAGCAGTCATTTCAAAAAAAGTCACTTGTTGGGAAGGGAGCAATGCTATAAAGTCATAATTCTTTTATTGAACTATTTTGCCTAATTATGGTATGAAGCAAGGTCAGAGAAGGCAGAAGGGTAGAGAGGGGAGGACAATATTCTTAGTCTTTGTTCCATATATTACTCCCTTCACATCCTGTTCTTCTTCCACCTCTAACTATTGAGATAAGTAACATTTATTTTTTTTAAATGAGCCCAGCTGGTGTGGCTCAGTGGTTGAGCGTCGACCCATGCACCAAGAGGTCACTGGTTCGATTCCTGGTTGTGGGCCCGATCCCCAGTGGGGAGCACGCAGGAGACGGCCAATTGATGTTCTCTCTCATCGATGTTTCTATCTCTCTCTCCCTCTCCTTTCCTCTCTCTCTAAAAATCAATAAAGAAAAAATAAATTTAAAAAAATATTGGGAAGTGTTCTTCAGAAAAATAAATGATAGTAGTACCTCACTTTTGGACAGTGATCATGAGGCTTGTTTGCAGAATATGCTCACCTCAGCAGAAGTGGTCCAAAAATTGTCATATTCAAGAAGAGGCTTGATATTGGCTCGTTCGGCAATGCCTCAGCACAAGCCTAAAAGAGGGAAGAAGTCTGAAGTAGCCACTGCCCTTGACATAGCTGAAAGATTTATGATAAATAAGTCAGACTGTATTCAAGAAAAAGGATCAAGGGTGGTGAACACATAACACAATATACAGATGATATATTATAGAATTGTACACCTGAAACCTATATAACTTTATTAACCAATATCAGCCCAGTAAAGTCAATAAAAGTTTAAATAAAAAGTGAATAATAAGAAGCAAAAAGAAAGAGAGAGAGAGAGAGAGAGAGAGAGAGAGAGAGAGAGAAAGAAGAAAGAAAGAAAGAAAGAAAGAAAGAAAGAAAGAAAGAAAGAAAGAAAGAAAGAAAGAAAGAAAGAAAGAAAGAAAAAGAAAAAGGATCAAGATATGATCCCCATAGCAGTAGCCTCAGCTATCTCTACTTCTGAACCCTGGACCCAAAATCTCTCCAGTAAGACTGGTCATAGTTAGTGCTGGTCTGAAAGAGGAAATAGTTCCATTTTAATTAGCTTTAAGTGGAAAAGAAGTGATGGAACAAGCCACTTATTTAACCGTCCATAGGTTGGAAAATAGTTTCTTGTAAGTGATCTCTGTTTATAGGAGCTCACATCCTACTGGCAGATGTCAATGCCACTCCGAAGTTGATTTCTAAACCAGGTGATCTGGCCCTCTTCCTTACCCATAATTTAATGCAATTATAATTTGAGAGGGAAGTGTAAAGTGTTGATGTGTTCAGAAAAGAAGTGCCACAATCCCTGGCCGGTTTGGCTCAGCGGTTGGAGCGTCGGCCCGCGGATCAGAGAATTTCGGGTTCGGTTCCCGCTAGGGGCACGTACTGAAAAAAGAAAAAAGAAAAAAAAAAGAAGTGCCACAAGCTAGGTATACCTTATTTCTGTTTCTTCAAGGCAATCAGGCAAAGTAGAGCGGACGGTGTGGTGACCATGCAAGAGCGCTTTTAAGCTTTGTACTGCAGGGAGACAAATTGTCCAATGGCCCCAACTTGAACTTCACCACTATGTTTATGCCTTTGCTATAACTCCCATCTGCTACCCCAGCCACTGAGTGGAGCAGGCATTCCAAGGTAGGGCCATTCTTATAGCTAACACTTGAGGACTCCTCACCAACCTTGCTTAGATTTTCTTAGAACTGACTGCAGCTCAAGACTCTTCCTACCTAAACCACCTTGCCTCTCCTTCACAGACCTACATCACGGTCTGACAGCTCTCCCAGACTCCTGGTTACCTTCTCATTTGCCTTCACAGATGTTTTCTACAATAAATCTCTTGCACACCCAATTCCATCTTGGCATCTGCTTCTTGGTGGAGATGAACAAATACATATGGTGCCAGGAGTAGTCAGAGAAAACGTGATAACATGGAATTCTGTAGCTGCTCACTGACCTGCTGGTGAACACAAAAGGACACCATTCTGAATGCTGTGTTAGGGGTGGATAGTTCCTGACACACAACAGTGGTCCAATTACTAAACATTTCACTGGAGGTGACCTGAAAAAATGTCTTGGTATAAGGGAATTCCCTTGCAAATTCAGGCATTTTGGAAATATAGGTGCAAAAAAGGTCTACAAAGAGAGTGGAGTTGCTTGGTTATTGGTAAGTTCTATTAATGTTCATCAATGGGATAATGAGAAACTGAAGACCATTAACAAGCATTGAAAGACTAAGTATGAGATGTGAGAGCCAGAGACCTTCTAGTAGTTTTCAGAGGTGCACATTTTGTGTTTCCAGAAGAGTGGACATAGTTGAGCAGCAAACAGAAGCTCAAATAGCTAAAGTTGCAGAGCTACAGAGACTTATAATTTTAGTAAAGGCAGCTCTGTTATGCTAAAGTAAGCAACCTGGTTGGGAAAATCTTGGACCCTGAAATATTGGGTGGGGGCATTGAAATGGATGCCCCATGAGACTGTCAGCTCTGTAGACCTCTATGAATTCTCAGAATTTACAGAGGTGTTCCATGGTTCCCTAGTAAGAACTAACACTACCTCTGTGTTGGAAGATGCTGCACAAGCATCTCAAAAACTCCTCCAAAATTCTCTCCCAGCTAGTAGGCAAACAATTGAGAATTAAATTCTAGCATGAACCAGCTGGGGAAGAGATGGGCCTGGCAAGGGAGCAAAGAGAATATACACCAAAGGATCTGCAGACATTAGCCAGCATGTATTGGCAAGAGGTAGGGAAGTAATTCTGAAATTAGATTTTGAGAGCAATTGATCAAAAGAACTGGAACACAACACTAGATAAACAAGAATTCATTGACTTGGGGTAGGGGGCACTTTCTCTTTGCACAGGATTTAACATCCTAGCAGGGATCCCAGGAGATGGGACATATTCACTGCTTGGCTGATTCTTAAAGGTCCAGAGAAAGTGACTGCCAGCACTGGGCAAAGTATGAATGCCCAAGCTGCTCTGGAATAGGGGAGGGAATAAAGAGACTGAACAAAGTGGGACTGTGGAGATGGAAACTTATATGTGGGGTCAGACACCCACCAGAGGATGTTCCTCAGGTGGGCCCAAAAGACCCAGCATTCACCAAGGCCACCAGGAATGTGTTAGAAAGGAGGCACAGCATTGCTGAGAAGGTCATTATTCCTCTGCAGACAGGGCTGATGGTAGGTGAGGCAGCCACAGAGCTGGACTTGTTAATGTTAATCTAGGGATGATAGCCCTGAAGTAAATGGTGGCACTTAACCAGTAGAAACCAGAAAGTTGTAATTACTAGAAAGGTTGGAAGGCAGCCTAGAGGGCTTGACCACAGGGGTATGTGGAGATGGTCACCAAAGCATGATATCCCTAGCAGTAAGGTAGGTGGGCAGTCAACAAGAATAAATATCTATAATTACTTTTATTTTAATTTTTCCCAGTTTTATTAAGATATAATTGACGTAGCATTGTACAAGTTAAGGTATACAACATAATGATTTGATATATGTATGTATTTTGGAAAAGAAT
Organism: Tadarida brasiliensis; assembly: GCA_030848825.1. Classification (NCBI taxonomy): domain Eukaryota; kingdom Metazoa; phylum Chordata; class Mammalia; order Chiroptera; family Molossidae; genus Tadarida; species Tadarida brasiliensis. The sequence goes on from CM061260.1 coordinate 72,928,393, forward strand.
TTTTTTGTTTGTTTTTGGTTTTTTAAATTGATTTTAGAGAAAGAAGAAAGGAGAGGAAGAGAGAGATGGAAACATCGATGAGAGAGAACATCGATTGGCCGCCTCCTACATGCTCCCCACTGGGGATTTGGCCCACAACCTGGGCATGTGCCCTGACTGGGAATCAAACTGGTGACCTCTTGGTACATGAGTCGATGTCAACTACTGAGCCACACTGGCAGGGTGAAAAGAATGTTTCTTTTTTTTTAGCAGTTCTTTTTTTTTTTTAATCCTCGCCTGAGGACATTTTTGCATTTATCCTCAGATAGAGCAGGAGGAAGAGAGTGGGGAAGAGAGAGAAAGAAACATCACTGTGAGAGAGACACATTGACTGGTTGCCACCCACACGACCCCGGTTGGGGCCGGGGACGAACTGCAACCGAGGTATATTCCCTTAGCGGGAACCGAACCCAGGACTCTCTGGTCCGCAGGCCGACGCTCTAACCGCTGAGCCAAACCGGCCAGGGCGAAAAGAATGTTTCTTAACTTCTACAATCAAAAGTCAAGAATAGAGGAGCGAGAGGTGGAGGGCAGTCACCCTAGTTAAGAGTCATCATCTCTGTCTCAGCTCCCAGACCTGAGCTGATTTTTAGATCCAGTATCCACTAGGTGATAAGATGGCTAGCTTCCTGGGAGGAAGGATTGTGTACCACCATGACAAGGAAGTTTTTATAATGATTCCCTCAGTCCTTCCCCAAAGGGATCTATAGTCTTTTAACCATGTGACTATACTGGAAAAGAGAAATAAGGCATTTTGAAGATTGTTGGACACAAGGTCTGAATTAACATTAATATTCAAATTATCATTATGCCCCTTCACCCCAACACACACACACACACAACTCCAGCCTTTGTTAGAGTTGGGGCTTAAGGAGCCAGGTAATAACTAGAGTCTTCGCTAATGTCTAGCTCAAGTAAGCCCAGTGGTTTTGTATATACAACCTAGGGAAATTTTCCCAGTCTCTGAATGTATAATTGATAGTTGAAGTAACCCCGACTTTGGGTCCTTGGCCTATTGGGTAAGAGTTAACATTGTGGGAAGGCCAATTCAAAACCTCTGAAAATGCTTCCTAAATTCCCAGTTACAACACTCAGTTTGAGGTAACCTATAATCAATATTTTGTAGCATCGAGAATGGGATGGCTGGGAGGTAATATTGCCAGTTAGAGATTTCAATAACTGGTTAGAGTGCTTTAGACAAAAAATAAGGCAATGGTAGTAAAATTACAGGAGAGACAAAATCAAGTAAGGTGTTTACGTTTGACTCCACTGGAGCTTAAGAATGGGTGTGTTAAGGTAGTTGTTATGTTTCAGAATTTAGATGATTGGATGGATGACAATACATCTCAAAAGAGAAGAAATACAGGAGGTCGAAAGTTGTTGGGGAAGACAATGAGTTTATTTTTTAGTATGTTTGAGGTGCATAATGGGATATGCAAAACCCTGGGTTGATAATGCAATAAAAAAGATTGGGCTGGAAATGCATATGTGGAAGTAGTCAGCATACAGGCGGTAGATGAAATGAAGAAATGGGTGAAGCTGCTCTAGGAAAGCATGAGGCATGATCGAGAACAGAGAAATGAACTCTATGGTACATAAATGTGGGGAAAAGAGTCAGAAAAACCATTAGACCAGAACGGAAAAGAACGAGGTAGACTAAGAAGACTATGTTTAGAAAGTTGGGCAACTGTGAAAGAGGGGAGAGAATAACAGTTTAAATACATAGTGTTAAAGGAGACGTGTGTGTGCGTGTGCGTGTGTGTGTGTGTGTGTGTGTGTGTCTGCAGTGCGTACGTGCACTCTGGTAGGACAGAACTTGTGACGAGGAAGAAGTAGAAAACTCAAGAAGGAACAAGTGTCTGACAGGGACATAAAAAGGAGTAGCCTGGGTTTACTTTACTTGGCCTCAGTCCCCATCTTTCCTCATCCACAATCCTCAGATAGTAGGATAATTGCTTACGGGTCCAAAAGTTTTTGACACCAATCTTCAGCCATGTCAAGAGAACAACACGGCCCTGGCTGGTTTGGCTCAGTGTTTAGAGTGTTGGCCTTCGGACCGAAGGGTCACCTCTTGGATTCCCCGTCAAGGGCACATACCTGGGTTACAGGTTCGATCCCTGGCTCTGGTCGGGGTCATGTGGAAGGCAACCAATCTATGTGTCTCTCACATCGATGTTTCTCTCTCTCTCCCTCCCTCTCTCCCTCCCTTCCACTCTATTTAAAAAAAATAAAAATAAAAAAATTTTTTAAAGAGAACAACATGATTTGAGCTTTCGAACTCCAATATGTTTCACACATTCTATTTGTTTCATAAGAAACAGATCTTGATGAAAAGCATTCGATATGCAAAGAGGATGGTGAGAAAGGACTTGGTTTGACCAGCAAGGACACAGCTAAGACCACAAATTTAGGCTATACCTAAATTTTCGACTCTTTTTGGAGAACCTACAGCCAAATCAGTTCTCTGTCCAGTCATCAAAAGTTGCCCTCCCCAACCTCCTTCTCCGAGACTTCTGCTCTGTCCTAACCCCATCCTCTGAGCTATACAGACTGGAAGAGGACAGACCTTACTGGTCTGGATTCTGAATTTAAGATTCTCCTAATAGTGACTGTTGTGTTTAGTTTTACTACAATTTCAAACCCTCTTGTTTATGGCTTAAGTGAAGTTGCTTTAATCCATTTGTTTATGACAATAAAGACAAAAATTATTTTTCTGTAGAAGCAAAGTTGTTTTGACATAAGTAAAGTAAGGATGTCATCATTCTACAGGTGTTTTTATTTATTTATTTATTTATTTATTTATTTATTTATTTATTTTTATCCTCACCTGAGGACTTTTTTTTTTTTTTTTTGCATTCATCTTCAAATAGAGCCGGAGGGAGTGAGGGAGGAAGAGAGAGAGAGAAACATCTATGTGAGAGAGACACATCGACTGGTTGCCACCCACACAACCCCAACCGGGGCTGGGGACAAACTGCAACTGAGGTACGTGCCCTTAGCGGGAACCGAACCCAGGACTCTCTGGTCCGCGGGCCGACGCTCTAACCTCTGAGCCAAATCGGCCAGGGCTACAGCTGTTTGTATTGATAAGCAGTCAGCAGCCCAGCAACTAAGGGGCCCCACTGGGGGCTTATGGATAAATACAAGTGGAGAAGCAACTATGGCAAGGGAGCATTTAGACTAAATATTGAGAGTTTGTGAGGACTATTTAAGAGTTTAGATTTGGAAGAAGTGACTCTTCACTAACCTAAAAACTCTCCAAAGACTGTTGGGCATTCTCTCTTGTCTTGGGAAGGCATTCCGCACAGATGGTGATGATAAACCACCCCAGCATCCAGGTGAAAGACATCAACCTGCCTATTAACACTAAAGTCTTTGTTCCCTAGCAACACGCTCTCTAGCAACAGGGAACTTTTACTTTTGTGCTGGCAGTTGAAAATCAGCTCTAGTTTGGATGTCATCTCTCCGAAGTCCCTTCTAACATAAAAAGGCACATCTCATATTAAATGTGGACTTTATTTCTTTACCTCCCCTGGCCTGGAACAATAGTGTGATTTCTCTGTCATTTGTTTGGAGTATTTTTTTTATTTTACTTGTTAAGAAATATTATCTTGTATGCTATTGGCTTGTGAAATTGGAATTCCCACGGAGAACCTGGGTGCCCCTCAAAACAAAAGACAAAACATAACTCTGTTGCTCCATGGTTCAGAAGAGATTTTTCTTTTTCAAAAGAAAAAAAAGAGCAAAAATGCCCATGTATTTTCATTCAGAAAATTAGATCTGTAAGTATTACTCTAAAGTAGAAATTAGTTCAATAGTCCTTTTAAGTGGAAATTTCTTGAAATGAAGGATGTGGCAAAAGTTGGGAACATCTTTCAGTGCGATTTCATTTTCCTCCTCAGAAAACTGAAGACCTCAGGAGCTGAGCCTTCCACCTGGAAGTGATACCGAGCCAGTTTCCAGACTGGGTCTCAGAACCTTAGGTTCCTGCAGGTGCCCTGTGGGATTTACCTCCCAGTCAGAGTCGCTCCATTTTTATCTATTTATATCCGTGCTCCATAAACATTTATTCTTTAGAGCATATTCCTCTAATTTAAAAAAAAAAAAAAAGGATTTTGAAGATACAATGCATTTATAAATACTTATCCTAAATAAATGTATTTGAAATAGGTAATGTATTTTTATTTCAGAACTCTGTTACTGAAATAAATATTAAAATGCAAGTGTTCATAAACAATTGTTTTCTCTCTTTTTAATATTTCTACCCTAAAGCAGAGGTTTTTTGTTTGTTTGTTTGTTTGTTTTTTGCATCCTTTTAGTGGCTGCTTTTGAGCTTTGAGGTATGTACTGAGCCCCAAACTTAAGTTGGTGTAATAAGATTTAGAGTAATTTGTTGCACCTAATTAAGAGCCTTCCCTGAACCAGGCACTGTGCTGAGTGCCAGGAGAATAAAGATGCCTTTGTTTACTTAAGAGTGTCATAGTTTGTAAGAGAGAGTCAGGTGAGTCTGTGATCAGCGTTTACACCGTATCTTTTAGCAGCAGTGCAGAGAGGGGCATCTACTCAAAAAGGGGTTGGGTAGGATGAGGAAGGCAAGGGGGAGCTGCAGCAATCTGAATAGCTGGCATTGATTGAGCCTCTGTTCGGAGCTAGACACAGCACAGGGTTCCGGATAGATGGAGGAGGAGCCAAACATGTCCGGCTGCTGCACTCTGGGACCTGCTGTCTGACTGGGGAAATAAAGTTAAACAAGTAAAATCCCAAACATATATAGAATTACACATTCAAGTGAATTCGATGAAGGAAAAGTGTGACAGAATAACAGGAGCACACTTTTAAGGACACTCCAAGAAATTGGCATTTAGGCTTAATGAATGTATTACAAGTGCTAATTATCACTACAATGGCAATAGTATTACAATGAATAAATGTTTCAGATTAACATGTTGTATGCCTTAAATTTGCATGATGTTATATGTCAAACATACTTCAGTTTAAAAAAATATATAAAGCCTGGCCTGTGTAGCTCAGTGGATTGAACGTCATCCCATGGACTGAGAGGTCCTGGTTCGATTTCTGGCCAGAGCACATGCCCAGGGTTGCGAGCTCGATCCCCAGTAGGGGGCCTGCAAGAGGCAGCTGGTTGATGTTTCTCACATCCATGTTTCTATCTTTCTCTCCCTTCCTCTCTCTAAAAAATCAATAAAAACATATTTAAAAATAATAATAAAAATAAAAAGTATATAAATGTAAACAATGAAGAGTCAGATGAATGAAGAGGGAGGGAAAGAATGTTCTTGTTTAAAAAAAGAAGTTGTCCCTGATCTGATCAAACTAATTTGCAATAAATGAGATTGGCTGGAAGTCAATAGTAGTTGGAGCTGGATGATGGATACATGATATTATTGTCTGCTTTGTACGTGTTTGAACTTTCCTATAATAATAACATTTTTTTTTTTTTTTTTGGTATGTGCCCCTAGCGGGAACCGAACCCGGGACTCTCTGGTCCGCAGGCCAACGCTCCAACAGCTGAGCCAAACTGGCCAGGGCAATAATAACATTTTCAAAAAGCAAAAAAACAAAACAACCCAACAATTAAGGAAAAAATGAGATAATTATATTGTAATAAATGCTGGGAAGAGAAAAAGTGGCAATGAAATAGTTTTCCACTTGAAGTTCTGTCTTAGCCTAAGGCACTGGGATCAGTTCAGGCTGCAGGTCAGTTCCTCTCTAAATCACTAGGGAAAAGCCCACCAGGTGGGGCCACACCCAAGTGGATAGCTGGAGTGCTTTTCTGGCTGAATTTCCATGGATTGATTCAGTTTCTAACCTTGAAAGAAAGGAGCCAGATTCCAACCATTATCTGCCTAATCTAAAACCTTTTGGATCTAGTCTATGCTTCTAGACTTCCAAATGCTTTTCCTTTAGGTAATTCTTTACCTTGAAGGCTTGTTGAAGTACAGATTCCTGAAGGTCTGGGGTGTGGTCTCATAATTTATTTTTCCAATCATTTCTTCGGGAAACTGAAGCTGTGTCCTTGCAGACCACATTTAGAATGTAGTACATAAACAGTAAATTAAGCTGATCTGGGCTCCATGGGTCCTGAGACTAATGGACCAAACCATTTTCCTAGAGTGGAGAAAGCACCCTGTGGATGCCGGTGCTGCTGTCTTGTTTGCTGATAGTATCCTTAGAGTGACATGAAAATATCTGTGACTTCTTCAGGCTCATCTCTGGTCACACCCTGCCTCCAACATCATGCTCCAGCGATCCCCACGTGCTTGCAGTTACTTCTGCATCCATCAGTCCATCACTGGCCTGGATGGTTTGGCTCTTGCTCCTCTTCTAGACGGCCAAACCCTTTCCTTCTGCCCAGCTCACCAACATTACAAGCTTAATACTTGTGTTTAGAACAAAATCTAGGAGGGATTATGTTATTCAAGCCCTGCAATATAAATCTAATCGCCCAGTGAGTGACACACCCATGGGCATAAATCAGTTATAAAACACCTCTGAATCTTTTTCTATTCCTTCCATAATAACGTCATTCCATCTGTCACCACGATTGTCTGAGAAATGTTTCAAACTACTCTGTTCAATTGTAATTTGTCTGCAAGAGTTGTTCACTTCCAGTTTTCTCCCAAGTCTTTATTCCTTAAGGATAAAAATCTCTCTTTTTAAAACATTGTGATATTAATTACCCGATAATTCCAAACTCACCTAATACACAAGATAGGGAATAAAACTGATAAGATTATCACACTGCCAGATAATGGGGGGGAAGGGCGGGAAGAGGAGAAAGAAAAGAGCTCTTCAGAGAAACAGGAAGTAGAAGGAGACATTTGCTTATAAAAAGAGAGACCAGGCTAGAAACCCTCAGGTTAAAAGGAGTCAACTGCAGGTATCCTTCCCTCTGCCTCGGACTGTTCCTGGAAATGGCAAGCTCGAGTTCTGACAGCATCGGAAAGGTAAGTTTAGTTCCAATAGAATTAATTTTCCTGCAGATTCACTTTCTAAAGCCTTTCTGGAGCTCCCCTATGTTTCCCTCTTGCCACAAACCTTAATTTCTGGATGTAAGAAATCTTCACCTTGGAATCTCCTCTTTGCGATGGATTATTCCTTTCCTGTGATTGTGGCTCTGTATATTTGGGTGAGAGTAACAGAAGAGAAACAAAGATTCCTTTTCATCGTGCAAAGGAAGAGATTTCTTTTGCAGAAAGGGGTGTTGGAGGTGGACAAGATCAAACCAGTAAAGAAGTGGATAGCTACGCTAAAAAGAATGTGGGAAAGGTTGATGTGGATAAGGCCAGAAAGTGAAGTGACCGATTAGTTTCTTTACTCCGGGAGTGAGAAGTAATTTACTTTCAATGGCCTTGGTTTACAGGTTTCCACACTGGGCTGGGTCACCCTGGATTGGAGGACAGGATAAATTGAGAAGGTTTCACGGGTATTTGCAGGCTGCTGTACCAGGCTAGAGGACTGAATTGACCAACATTAAGTGTGATTATGGGCAGGGCGTACAGCTGCTTTGAGCCCCATTTATCTCTAGAGTGGAGTAATATTTCCCTACTCGTGTCAATGTTATTTTGAAGCTGACCTTTGAATGTGTGTGAAAGTGCTTTGAAAAGGTGGTATACAAATGCAAAATCCCTGTATGCAAGCTAGGAGTTTGAGAACCATAGGAAGTCATTCAGATGATTTAAATAGGGAAAGGGCGTGGCTGCATCAGATATTACAATAGGGCTGGAGTAGAGATGATTTACCTTTGCTTTTGAGAGGAAAAGCTAAGTTCAGAGACTGACTCAAGCATATGTTACACTGTGGCATTGGTCATTTCATTTCTGAGACTCGGTTGCCTAATTTGTAAAATAGGAAAACTAATAAATTACTACAAGTATGCTATGAGGATTAAATGAGAGAAATACAGAAAGCATCTAGCACGGTGCACGGTTACTGTACAAAACCAGGAAATGTTATTTCCTACCATTCCACTTCACCTTTCAGTCATTCGATCATTAAAGGACATTGGGTGCCTAGTTTACGCTGGGTACTTGTTAGTTACTGTGATTGCAGCGGGAGTAAAACAGACACAGTCTCTCCCCTCGGGTCCTGGGCTGACCTAAGGCCAATATGACTGGAGCTCAGAAAGCTCTAAAGCTGGAGTGCCAGGCAGGGGCCACACTTAGGAAGGTGGAGGCTACACCAGGGAGTTTTGCCATTTACCAGAAAAGCAGTGATACACGGTGGAAGTATTTCAAGCAAGCAGGAGAGCAATCTGAAGAAAGAGTGGAGTTAGAATGAATTCTGGAATAACAGGAGATTTTTGCATCTGCCAGTGAGAGCTAATGATGGCTTGAATTGTAATCATGTGATGAAAGACGGAAAGGCAGGAGCACATTTCATTTACAGATTTAGGAGATAAAATGAAAGTAATGTTTTACCTGCTGGAAAGGATGGCCACAGGGGAAATGGTTTCCATTTCCTCTTTATCACTCACTTGTAAATCTGTTTTTGCCCATTTTTTCGTTTTTAAAAAATCTAGTGAAGCGTCTACTAATCAACATCAAATTTAAGGAAATGTCAGGAAGTCTTTATTTCCCCCTCTCGGTTTCTTATTCATTAGTTGTGATTTGAAAGGAAGCAGTTTAATTATATGCATCTAATGAGAATTGGTGGTTGACCCTTCCCTTTCCAGAATTTCTTTGAGGCTGAATTAGGTGACGAAAGCGTGATTCTCACATTGGTTCCAGTTAACGAGGAACGTAATGAAGAACATCAACTGGAACCCAGTGTTTCTTCAACCTCAGAAGCCAAACTGATGACGCCTAGGACAAACGATGAAGGTATGAGGACAAGGACTGCTCCGTTTGCTGCTCCTCCAGCTCTGGGAAGCCCAGGAAGAAAGACTTTTCTTCTCTAGTCTTTGACCATACAAGGCCCAGCTAAAATCTCACCTTGATACCTGTGGTGAGAGATTTCTCACACTCACGTACTGCCTTGCTTTTAAGACACACACACACACACACACACACACACACACACACACACACAATCAGCATGTGGAGTTCCGGTCAGAGCATAGTCTTATGGGGCAGCTAGATAGAAGTTCAAATTCCCAACCCATGAAGCTCAACCTTCTCTTCATTTTGGTTAATATATACATTACATACCTCTTACAAAGCCTAATTTTTCTCAGCTTTATTGAGATAGTGACACATAACACTGTAATTTTAAGGTATAAGATGCAATGATTGGTACACGTATATATTGTGAGATGATTACAAAAATAAGGTTAATTAACACATTCATCACCTCATATAGTTAGCTTTTTCCCCCCTGTGACAAGAACATTTAAGATTTACTCTCTTTTTTTAAATCCTCACTCGAGGATATGGTTTTAATGATTTCAGAGAGAGGAAAGGATAGGGAGGGAGAGAGAGAAATGACATCAATCTGTTGCCTACTGTAGTCATCTGGACTGGGGATCAAACTCTCAATCTGGGTATGTGCCCTGAGCAGGAATCGAACTTGAACTTTTGGTGTATGGGATGATGCTCAAACCAACTGAGCCACACCCTCCAGGGCAAGATTTACTCTCTTAGCAACTTTCAAGTATACAATATATTGTTAACTATAGTCACCATGCTGTACATTAGATCCCCAGAACTTATTCACCTTATAAATTAAAATGTATACCCTTTGATCAACATCTCCCCATTTTTCTCACCCCCAAACCCCTGGCAACCACCACTCTACTCTGTTTCTATGAGTTCTGCTTTTTTATTTTTAAATATGTTTTTATTGATTTTTTTTTTTAGAGAGGAAGGGAAAGAGAGATAGAAACATCAGTCAGCTGCCTCCTGCATGACCCCCTACTGGGGATCAAGCCTGCAACCTGGGCATGTGCCCTGACCGGGAATCGAGCCAGGATCTCTCAGTCCATGGGACATGGCTCAATCCACTGAGCCACATTGGCTGGGCGAGTTCTGCTTTTTTAGATACTACATATAAGTGAGATCATAGAGTATTTGGGAGACAGAATAATTTTGAAAAAAATTTAATATTTTGCTGGGTGAGTGAGTAACGATCATATATCCAGCAGCTCTTATTATCATGACCCTTTATGTCCTCAGTGCCTCATGTAAAGGGATTGAGTACGTATTTTCAGAATGATTTTCCCCCCCCTCCCGGGCCAATAATAAGGACTTCAAGATGAAGTAGAGGATGACAAGTTGCGATAAGCAGACTGAGCAGAGACAAAGTGCTGTAGAGGAAAAGAAGGCAGGCTGACAGAGTGGAGGACTCGTGTTGGGTAGCATGCTTTTTTCGATTTCTATAGGTCCAAAATCTAGACATTTTTGGAGGGGCAATCCAACATAGTGTTCTATTCAGGTGCTGTTAATGGACACACAAAACAACAGGTTACTGTATTTAGTGTCGAAAACATGAAATTTTTGAGTGTCAAGACATACGTTTGAGTCTCAGGTCTCTCATTTTAATGGGGATGTGATCTTGGGTAGTCCTTTATTCTTGAATCTGTTACCTTATTTGTAATATGAGGAAAAATATTTGGTATGTATATGTGCAAATTGGGTTCTAAGAAATAGGTGAGAACTTTGCAAAATGATCAAGAATCTTACAAATTTTAAATTATTACGACTTTGGTTTCCTTGTTTTCACAGTTAATCTTCCTCAGATGAACGAACAGTTCAAATCTCACTGGCAATCAGCCCTTCCCTTGCCCACCATCTTGCCTTCAGTTAATAAAGTGCGCTGCGACACCTTGCGGAGCTGGTGCCAACAACTGAATTTGAGTAGCGATGGCAAGGTGAGTACATTGTGAGAATCTGCTGCTCAGACTAAATATTGGAAGCTTGGTCAACTTTGACCTTTTCTCCCCCTCTTAATTTTCTTAGAAAATAGAGGTTTATCTGAGGCTCAGAGAATATGCTTACTCTGAAGAAAAACAAGTGAGTGGGAAGTATGGAGACAGTGTAAAGGTGAGTTCTGACTATGAATTGTTCCTCCTGTCCCAGCATCTCTACCTATGGTGTACCCCTATGGCAAGGTTTCTCAACCAAGACTATTGACACTTTGGGCCAAATAATTTCTGTTTGTTTGGGGGGCTGTCCTTATAATTTAGGATTTTTATTTTTTAATTAAAAAAAACATTTTTTTTCTTTATTGATTTTAGGGAGAGAGGAAAGGAGAGGGAGATAGAAACATTGATGAGAGAGAACATAGATTGGTTACCTCCCACATGCCCCCACTGGGGATTTGGCCCACAACCTGGACATGTGCCCTAACCAGGAATCGAACTGGTGACCTCTTGGTGCATGGGTCGTCGCTCAACCACTGAGCTACACCAGCTGGGCTAATTTAGGATTTTTAGCAGACTAAATATCCCTGGCCTCTACCCACTAGCCGCCCTTCCTCCCCCACACAGGTTTAGCAATCAACAATTTCTCCCAGGTGAGAACCACTACTCTAAGGGAACTAACATTCCTGAACCCTTCCCTCGCTGACCTACCTGGGTCACTGTCTAAAGAATGATGAAACGGACACATGCTGGCAGCAGCACTTCTGATTACCCATCATGCATCCCATTTGCAGAGTACTGCTGAATCAGCACAGGAGGCCACACTGCAGTCATGTTCCAGGAGCAGCAAGATGGTGACCAAGAGAGCAAGGGGTGAGAAAAGTTGTCAGATGAGTAAGAGAGAGGAAGGGACCAGTCCAGGTGAAGTGACTAACACAGTTGAAGTGACAACTTCCGCTCAGGAGGCCATGTTGGCAGCGTGGTCAAGAATTGCTGCAAGAGCCGTGCAGTCTCGGGCTGCGAATTCACACGCCATTCCTATTTCTGCTGAGAATTTTCTGCTGCAGACATCTGGTAAGAGCAACCTTTAAACAGGGAATACCATTCCAGAGAAAGGAGGTTGACTTATTAGTCCAATACTGAAAGGTAGTACAAGGAAAAAAGTTAGTTAAAATACCTGTAGCTTGGATATTAGGTTTCTAAAGGACTTATTTTTGTGTGTGTGTACGTGCCCCTAGCGGGAACCGAACCCAGGAGTCTCTGGTCCGCAGGCTGACACTCCAACCGCTGAGCCAAACCGGGCAGGGCTAAAGGATTTATCTTTGGATTGATAGTCAAGTTGCACCTGGATTAATTTCTAAGCCAGGGGATTGAGTGGTGACCCTTTCTGATCACTAAACAGAAAGAAAGGTGGAAGAAAGCATAATCTGACATGTGGTCAGCCACATCCTGAGCTCTCCACTCTGTCTCCTTTCCCTCAAGGCTTTTTTTTTTTTTTCCTTTATTGATTTTAGAGAGAGAGGAAGTGAAAGGGTGAGAGAGATAGAAGCATCGAAGAGAGAGAACATCAATTGCCCGCCTCCTGCACGCCCCCTATTGGGGATCGGGCCCACAACCTGGGCATGTGTCCTGGCCAAGAATCGAACCCGTGACCCCTTGGTGCATGGGTCAATGCTCAACCACTGAGCCACACTGGCCGGACTCGACACTTTCTTTCTAGCACAGTGAATAAGAGTGTGGGGATTTGAACAGCCCTGGTTCAGATTCTTGTCTTATGACCTCTTTGGTATGTGGCATTGGCAAGTTACATAACATAAGTCCTGGCATCCTGATTTCCTTCCTAGAATGATTGTGAGACTTATGAGATGCAACTTGGCATATTAAAAGTAGGCAATAATAATTAAAACATTTGGGGCCCCTGTCCTCTTCAGAAATCTTGAGAATAACTTACCCCCGCCTTCCTCCAATTCCTCCTCCTTGTTATTTTTGTTGTCATCTCCAGCAGACCCTAGCTCAGGTCAGCACAGTCACCCTCGTTGTCTTTTGCTTGAGTTCTTCTCTCTACCTCATTTCCAAGTGTTCTGGCTCCTCCTTTACCCAGGGCTGACTTGTATGTAAGGCACTGTGTTCATTACACAAGGCATCCAGCCAAAAGGAAGACGGAAGCTAAAGTCGGCCTACTGCCTGCTCTCCAAGCCGTGCTCCCTCCTGTGAAAGGGAACGGGCACCGTTCTGCTGATTTCCAAAAGTCTTGTCCATCCACAAATCTGTCTCTGAAGGACTGCTAACCCAAAGAAGACACCTCTTTCTTTCTTTTTTTTATTGTTGAAAGTATTACAGATGTTCCCCTTTTTTCCCATTGACCCCTTCCCGCTCCCACCCCTCTCCTGCCTTCCCCAGCCTCGTGTCCTTGTCGATTGGTTGTGCATATTACACCTCTTTCTAATCTTCATTAATATGCCATATGACCTAGTGGCATCCACACTTATTCATCCTTTTAGTTCCTCTCCACTTAGCAGTTATTAAGCACCTACTGTGATCCAGGAGTGTGTCTAGTCACCGGGTATATAGCGCTAAACATAATCTCTATTGTTTTACAGTTGGGCATTTTTACGAATATTTAAGCTCACAGTGACTGCTTCTTTCTCTCAATTTCAGACACTTGGTATCTTCCCTTGTTTTTTTTTTAATATCCCCCTCCTCAGTTTGATTGCTCCTTAGGCTTTTAAACAAAGATCCTTTGCCTGTTTCTTGTATTTGAAGCAGTACAGTGTAGTAAAGACAAATGGGCTGTGAATCAGAATACCTGGATCCATTCTTTGTTCTGGGAAAATTACAATATTTAACATTCCAAGCTTTAGTTACCTCACCTGCAAATAAGAAAAGTGAATAGAAGGTAAATATTAATAGTGTTCTTTTTTTTTTTTTTTTTTTTGGTACGTGCCCCTAGTGGGAACCGAACCCGGGACTCTCTGGTCCACAGGCCAACGATCCAACCACTGAGCCAAACCGGCCAGGGCAATAGTGTTCTTTTTTAAATGTTTTTATTGATTTTTTTAGAAAAAGGAAGGGAGATAGAAACATCGATGTGAGAAACATCAATTGACTGCCTCCTGCATGCCCCCTACTGGGGATCAAGCCTGCAACCTGGGCATGTGCCTTGACCAGGAATTGAACCGGTTCCTCTCAGTCCATGGGGCGACGCTCAATTCACTGGGCCACACCAGCTGGGCAAGTGTTCTTAATGAATGTATGAATATATATAAACAACTTAGCAACATTCTGGACACCAAGCAAGCATTTCAAAAACTTTATTATTTATTTATTTATTTAAATCCTCACCCAAGGAGATTTTTCCATTTATCTTCAGACAGACTGGGAGGGAGAGAGAGAGAGAGAGAGAGAGAGAGATGAAAGATCGATTGGTTGCCTATTGCACTACCCTGACCAGGGCCGGGGACTGAATCGCAACCGAGGCACATGCCCTTGACCTGAATAGAAATCACGACTCTTCAGTCCTTGGGCTGATGCTCTAACCACTGAGAAAAACTGTCCAGGGCTCAAGAACTTTACTTTTATTATCCCTCATGCTATATAATTGGTGAAGTGACTTGCAAAAAGGTTGGATTGGAGTGTGATTACTTGCTCTCATCTGTTTATATTTGCTCTTCTCTCCTCCCCAGGGGTCAGGTGGTGTGTGGTCCACGGCAGACCTCTCCTGGCAGACAAGAAGGGCTGGGTTCGCCTGCAGTTCCATGCAGGCCAGGCCTGGGTGCCTGACACTCCCAGGAAGATGATCTCTCTCTTACTGTTACCGGCCTGCACTTTCCCATTCTCAGGCCTAGAAGATAATATGTTATGCCCTGAATGTGTCAAGAGGTAAACCTTAAATATTTTTCTGTGTGGCACACTGAAAAGTAGATGTCTAGATGGGTTTCAGAATAATTTAGTAGGAGAAAGCAGAGGGTAAACCTACTATTTTCTGTTTTTAATTTTTTTTTTCTTTATTGATTTTAGAGAGAGAGAAAGGGAGAGGAAGAGAGATAGAAACATCGATGAGAGAGAGTATTGATTGGCTGCTTCCTGCATGCCTCCATATGGGATTGGGCCCGCAACCTGGGCATGTGCCCTGACTGGGAATCGAACTGGTGACCTCGGTGCATGGGTCAACGTTCAACCACTGAGCCACACCAGCTGGGCAACCTACTGTTTTCTTAATTTGCCATATAAATCAGGCAAAGCTAGGAAGGAAAAAGAACTTGGTAGTGGACTAGAACTCAGATAAATTTGGCTTCTTAATAATCTTAAAGAAAGTATCTGAAAAGTTAGAATACTTATTGCCTCAATTTCAGAGACCTATTTTAAGAGAAAAAAAACATTGGAGTTCTTAACATGTCATGTTTAGGTGGGGATAAAAATTGTAAGGCACCCAGCTGGTGTGGCTCAGTGGTTGAGCATTGACCCATGCACCAAGAGGTCACCAGTTCAATTCCCAGTCAGGGCACATGCCCAGGTTGTGGGCCCGATCCCCAGTGGGGGGTGTGCATGAGGTAGCCAATCGATGTTATCTCTCTCTTCAATATTTCTGTCTCTTTCTCCCTCTCCCTTCCTCTCTCTTTAAAAATCAACAAAGAAAAATAATCAGTAAGGTAAAATCCATGTCGCAGGCTGAAATGAAAAGAGGTGCTGTGGAATATGGGCAGTACCTACACTGGAGCGGCTTAGGGAAACTTCAGAAAGGATTGCGTGTACTGAGGAAGATTTATCAGTTGGAAAATAATAATTTGGGTATTTTGATAGTGGGAACAGCCCATACAAATACCTGGAAATAAAAAAAAATGACATACTTAGACATTATAAATAGATCAATATAATTGAAGCTTATATTGACAAATGAAGTCTCATGAAGGGAGGAGTAGACCACTAATGGGTTTCTCTGCAGTAAAGCTCTCATATATTATCTTGTGGGGCATTCTTTCTCAGTCACTTTTGGGACATAGGTTCCCTTGAGAATATGATAGCTATACTCCCACTGTGCAGGAAAATATACATTGGACATACATCAGAACTGCTTTGATTTGCTATAGACTAGAGAACTCCTAAAGTTCACTCATCATCACCCATTAGTAACAGCTTTTGGTGATAGAATTGAGAGGTGAAGTGAGATGAGTGTGGAGGGAAGCTAAGGTTTTTTTAGGAAGTGGATTAAAATCTTGCAACAGAAACTGGGTTGGAGGGTAAGTAAGAGATTACTATAATAATTTTAAAAGATATAATTTATCACCTTGGCGAAGAATTTAAAGAGGAATGGGACAAATGTAAGAGATGTAGGAGTAAAAGGAACAGCGTGTTTTCTTAGATGGAGGAAAGGTAGAAGTCTGTCCGGTGCAGTGGTGAAGAATATGATTGGCATGGCTCTAGAGGCCTGAGATAAGGATGGATTATAGAGAAATGTTTTTGAGCATCATTAGCACTTTTTATTTGTTTGTTAGTCTTCACTGGAAGACATTTTTCCATTGATTTTTTTTTTTTTTTTTTTTTTTTTTTTTAGATTGGAATGGAGGGAGGGAGAGAGAGAAACATCCATGTGAGAGAGACACATTGGTTGCCTCCTGCCTGGGTCGGGGATCAAACCTGCAACCTAGGTATATGTTCTTGACTGGGAATCGAACCTGCAACTGTTTGGTCCTGATACTCTAACCACTGAGCAAACCAGTCAGCATGGGAGTCATTAGCATTTAAATTGTAATAAGAGTATGTAGGAATTGAAAGGGATGTAGGAAGGAACCCTAAAGAGAATCAGTATATTGATGGCAGGTGAGCAATGGAGACTATAAAAAGTACAGTTATAGGGTGGGAAATAAGTGAGAGAAAGAAGCAATGGGCAGAGTTTCTGAAGAAAATGGTTGGCAGTGAGATGGCTATGTAAGATTATGAATAATGCAGTGCTTTTTTTAAAAAAAAAATTAATATTAGAGAGAGGAAGGGAGGGGTAGAGAGAGAAACATCAATGTGAGGATGAGAAAAACATCCATCAGTTACCTCCTCGTGTGCCCGACCAAGCATCGAACCCACAACCTGGATGCGTGTACTGACTGGAATCCAGTCCGTCACCCAGTGCATGGGAAGACTCTTCAACCAACGGAGCCACACTGGCCAGAGCTGCAGTGCTGTTGAGAATGTCAGTTTAGGACATAATTGGTCGCCTTTTTGAGAGTAGGTTGAGAGGGTCAGTAGAAGCAGAAATGTGATACTGACAGGTTTAGGGTACAGCATGTGAAGGACTATGACAGGACATACTGATAATCTACTACCTGATTGAGAAGGAGGGGATAGCAGTTAGTTAAAATAATAATATCGAGGGAGCTTCCTCCCTCCTTTCCTTCCTTCCTTGCTTCTTTTTTCACGGGAAAACCATGGCAATGTGTGATCAGAGAAGGAATGTGGGAGAAACTGTGGGAAGGAAGGGAGAGTATAAAGATAAGTGAACCAATTGCAGTATAAAGAATATGAGGCTTGTCCGGCCAGTGTGGCTCAATGGTTGAGCGTCAACCCATTCACCAAGAGGTCACCTGTTCAAATCCCGGTCAGGACACATGCTCAGGATATGGGCCTGATCCCCGTTGGGGGGCATGCTAGAGGCGGCCAATTGCTGTTCTCTCTCATTGATGTTTCTATCTCTCTCTCCCTCTCACTTCTTCTCTGTAAAATCAATAAAGGAAAAAAAATATATGTTAAAAAAAAGAATTTGAGGCTTGATAGTAAGTGGACAATTTTGTTTCTTTGTTTACTGCATAAAATTCTTTCACTCACCATTCTTAGGTGAGGGTACTAACTACTCAGGAACTCCAGAAGTGGATTTCTTATTTTATTGGTTATTTCCGAGGGGTTGGTATGGAATGGTTGTCTTATTCTAACAGTGTTTTAAAATTATTTTCTAACTTGTTTTATAGGAATAAAAGGATGATGGAAAGATTAGTTAAAATGAGGAAGAAAAAGCAACCTGGTTTGAAAACTCTCAAAAAAGAATCAACAGTGGAGAGCTCACCACAGCTAAATTAACTTGAATCCCAATGATTGCTGTGCTCTGCCCTGGACATCCTCAGCGTTGCCTGGAGACTTGAGTAGAGATGTGAATGTCTGGATTCTGTACTTGAGGTTGCCAAAAAGTGACTGCAACTGCTGCTTCAGGTATTTAGCTATCTGGAATATATTTTGGCTTTGTTTTAATTAATAGATTTTTTTTTTTTTTTTTTTTTTGAACAGTAGGGGCAATGTTTGGCTTGCCACGCTTTTTTTTTTTTCTAAGTTTTTTTTTTTTTTTTTTCTTTTTCATTTATTGATTTTAGAGAGAAAGGAAGGGAGCGAGAAATAGAAACATCAATGAGAGAGAACATGATTGGCTGCCTCCTGCATGCCCTCCACTGGGGATTGGGCCCACAACCTGGGCATGTGCTCTCTGACCAGGAATCGAACTGGCAACTTCTTGGTGCATGAGTCAATGCTCAACCACTGAGCCACAGTGACTGGGCAACTAATAGATTTTTTTTTTTTAGCAGTTTAGGCTTTCAGAAAAATTGAGCATAAAGTAAGAGTTCCAAAATTCTGCTCCCTCCCTTACTCCCATTTCCCCTACTATCAATGCCCTGTACCAGAATGATAAATTTGGTGAACTTATACTGACCCATCATTATCACTGAAAGCCCATAGTTGACATGAGGGTTCATTCTTTGTATTTTACATTCTATGAGTTTTGACAAATGTATAATGAGACATAGCCACCATTATAGAGTCATATGAAATAGTTTCACTGCCCTAAAAACTCTGTATTCCTATTCGACGCTCCCTACTCCCAATCCCTGATCCACTGATATTTTTACTGTATCCATAGCTTTGCCTTTTCCAAAATGTCATGCAGTTGGAATTATACAGTAGCCTTTTCGTCTTGAATTCTTTCACAGCAATATGCATTTAAGGTTACTCCATGATAGTCCACTCTTTTTTGGTACTAACTATTCCATTGTCTGGATGTACCATTAATTTGTTTATCCATTCACTTATTGAAGGCCATCTTGGTTGCTTCCAAATTTTGACAATTATGAATAAAACTGCTATAAACATTTGTGTTCAGGTTTTTGTGGACATATATTTTCAACTTATTTGGGTAAATACCAAGGAGCATGATTTTTGGATATAATGTTAAGAGGGTTTAGTTTTATAAGAAATTGCCAAACTTCCAAAATGGCTGTACCTCATCATATCCTCATCAGCATATGGCGTTGTCAGCGATTTGGATTTTAGCCATTCTAATAGGTGTATAATGGTATCTCATTGTTTTGTTTTTGTTTTTTAATTTTTTTCTTTATTAATTTTTAGAGAGAGAGAAAGGGAGAGGGAGAGAGAGAGAAACATCAATGAGAGAACATCGATCAGCCGCCTCCTGCATGCCCCCCACTGGGGATTTGGCCCACAGCCTGGGCATGTGCCCTGACTGGGAATCAACTGGCGACTTCTTGGTGCATGGGTCGATGCTCAACCACTGAGCCACACCGGTGGGGCAGTATCTCATTGTTTTAATGTGCAGTTTCATAGTTAGATATGATGTGAACAGGCTTTTTTTTTTTTAATTTTTTTTTCCTTTATTGATTTTTGAGAGAAAAGAAGGGAGAGGGAGAGAGAAATAGAAACATCAATGAGAGAGAACATCGACTGGCCGCCTCCTGCATGCCCCACACTGGGGATTTGGCCCACAACCTGGGCATGTGCCCTGACTGGGAATCAACAGGCGACCACTTGGTGCATGGGTCAACGCTCAACCACTGAGCCACACCAGCCGGGCTGGACAGGCTTTTAATATGCTTCATCATCTGTAGATCTTTGGTGAAGTGTCAGTTCAGGTCTTTTTGCCCATTTGTTTTTAACCTGGATGTTCATTTTGCTAAGTTTTTTGTTTTTTTTAAGTTTTTTTGTTTTTTTGTACTCTCTCATGATATTTAAAATTTTATTTATGGATAGATTTTAGAGAGAGAGGAAGGGAGAGAAAGAACATTGGTTTGTTCCACTTTCTTATGCATTCATTGGTTGATTCGTGTATGTGTCCTGACTAGGGATCAAATCCACAACCTCAGCGTATCTGGACGGTGCTGTAACCAATGGAGCTACTCAGTCAGGGCTTATTAAGTTTTAAGAGTTCTTTTTATATTTTGGATGACATTTCTTTATCAGATAAATAAGTCTTATGCAAATATTTTTCCCAGTCTTTGGGTTATCCTTTCATTATGTTGATTAATTAGTATATTTAGATCATTGACATTTAAAGTGATTGATAGAGATGAATTGAGATACTTTTCATTGCCCTTATTTTATAGTTCTTCTTTTGTCTTCCTCTCTTTCCATTCTCTGGTTTTAATTGAAGTATTTTATTAACTATTAATGAAATATATGCCCATTAATAGAATCCAACCCCCTTTCAGGATGAAAACATTCACTACACAAAGCATAGAAAGGAGCCCTGGCTGGTGGCTCTGCTGGTTAGAGCATCCTCCCATTAACCAGCAAGTTGCAGGTTTGTTTCCCAGTCAGGGCACATACCTGGGTTGTGGGGGGGTTTTGTTTTTTTATTTATGTATTTTTAAATTTTTAAAAAAATATATTTTTCCTTTATTGATTTTAGAGAGAGAGGAAGGGAGAGGGAGAGAGACAGAAACATCGATGAGAGAGAACATCGACTGGCTGCCTCTTGCATGCCCCCCACTGGGGATCGGGCCCACAACCTGGGCATGTGCCCTGACCAGGAATCAAACCAGTGACCTCTTGGTGTGTGAGCTGATGCTCAACCACTGAGCCACACCAGCTGGGCTGGGTTGTGGGTTTTATCCCCAGCTGGGGCACATATGGGAGGCAACCAATCGATGTTTCTCTCACATCAATGTCTCTCTCTTCTTTCCTCACTCTCTAAAAAGAACAAAGAAAAGAAAAGAAAAACATATCCTTGGGTGAGAATTAAAAAAAAAAGACTAGCATGGAACACCCTCAACATGATAAAAGCCCACAGCTAACATACTAAGGGCGAAAGGCTGAAAGTTTCCCCCTTGAAGTCAGGATCAAGACAAAGATACCCACTTTTACTATTTCTATTCAAGATGGTACTAAAAGTTCTAGCCAGAGAAGTTAGGCAAGAAAAAGAAATAAAGGTTATCTAAATTGGAAATGCAGAAGTAAAACTGTCTATACACAGATGACATGACATTACATATAGAAAACTGAGTAATTCTTCAAAATACTATTGGAGCTAATTAACAAATACAGCAAATTTGCAGAATATATAAATCACAATTATTTCTATTTCTATATGCTAGCAATGATCTGACAAAATTTAAATGATTTCATTTCCAAAACCATCAAACATAGCATATAATACTATTAAAGAAATAAACTTTAAGAAGTTACGCCCAGCCGGTGTGGCTCAGTGGATTGAGCGTCAGTCCTATGGACTGAGAGGTACCCGTTTGGTTCCCGGTCAGGGCATATGCCCGGGTTTTGGGCTGGATTCCCAGTCGGGGGCATGCAGGAGGCAGCCAATTGATGTATCTTTCACATCGATGTTTCTATCTCTTCTTTCTTCTCTCTCTAAAAAAAAATCAATTAAAACATAAAAAAATTTTTTTAAAAGTTACAAAACATATACACTGAAGATTACAAACTATTGCTGAAAGAAATCCCTTAGTTCATAAGTGTGGTAAACAGATCAGTTTCAATATAGAAACATGCATATTTTTTATACTGGTAGCTTATGCATTTTATTCTATTTAAAAAATGTTGCACTAAAGAAAAGTTGAAAGAAGAGCAGCGATTCACAACTTTTTCCCCCACATTTTTTTTTTTTAATCTTCACCTGAGGATATTTTTTTCCATTAATCTTCAGATAGAGTGGGAGGGAGGGAGAGAGAGATAGAGAGACAGAGAGAAACATCTGGATTGGTTGCCTCCCGCACGATCCCAACCAGGGACCAGGGCCAGGGACAAACCACACCTGAGGTACATGCCCTTGACCAGAATCGAACCCACAACCCTGGTCCACTGGCCAACGCTCTAACCACTGAGCAAAACCGGCCAGGGCTCATTTTTCCCACATTTGAAAACCGTCTTCCACTTGTTTTTTATTGGTTACCCTGCATATAGAGTAAGCAGACACGTTCTTTGCGCGCTTTAGCATGCACCCTCTAAGAATGACATTCTACATAATCAACGTCATTACCAAACCTAAGAAATACTCATTTTATAATAGCATCTAATATCTAGTTGATAGTCAAATATGACTAATTGTCTCCAGAATGTTTTGTGCTCTTTTTCTTTTTTTTTTTTTTTTTAATCCTCACCTGAGGATATTTTTCCATTGATTTTTTTTTTTTAGATAGAGTGGAAGGGAGAGAGAAACATCCAAGTGAGAGACACATAGACTGGTTGCTTCCCGCACGACCCCCACCGGGGCCAGAGATCAAACCTGCAACCCAGGCATATGCCATTGACTGGGAATCGAACCTGAGACCCTCTGGTCTGCAGGCTGACGCTCTAACCGCTGAGCCAAACCATTCAGGGCTGTTTTGTACTTTTAAAAATCTAGGATTCAATAGTTTCAGGCAATTAATTATATTTTTCTAGTTCATTTTAATCAAAGATATTTTTTATGATATTGTCTTTGAAGAGAAAAGGTCAGTTTTCTTGTGCACTATACCACATTCTAGATTGTTTTCTCATGGGGTGTTCTTGGAATAATTATATTTTCTGTAAACTCAAAAGTAAGACTAGAGACTTGATTGGATTCAGATAAAGCATTTTTAGAAGAATACTGTATACATGAGATTGAGTACTTCCTATTTCATTGCATGAGAAGGAACATAATTCAGATCGTCTCATCATTATATTAAAAATGTTACATTATTACAGTGATGACCACCTTATTTTTCCAATGTCTGAGTGAAATTTTGACTTTGAAATTTATAACTCATTTGTAGGGTGATTCTTTAACACCTTGTGGTTCTCTTGCCCTTCCCAACAACTCTTTTTTTTTTTTTTTTTTACTTCATTGTCTTTCCATCACCATTTATTCCCCCATATACCTTCTTCCAACAACTTTACCCAACGAATTTTAGCCTCCGATGGTCATTCATGTCTGAATCAATTATTACATTGAGGGTTGCAAACTCTTACCAGTCTTGATTCATTTTTTTTTATCCTCATCCGAGGACATTTTTTTTTCATTTTTTGGTCAGATAGAGTGGGAGGGAGAGAGAGGGAGAGAGAGAGAAACATCGACGTGAAAGGGACACATTGAGTGGCTGCCACCCGCACAACCAACCAGGGCCGGGGACAAACTGCAACCGAGGTACATGCCCTTAGCGGGAACCGAACCCAGGTCTCTCTGGACCGCAGGCCGACGCTCCAACCGCTGAGCCAAACTGGCCAGGGCTTGATTCATTTTTTTAGCTGATGTTCTGTAAAGAAGAAGGAAAACTTTTATTATTTATTTATTTATTGGAAGTTTGGTGTTTTTTTGTTTTGTTTTGTTTTTTTATTGATTTTTTAGAGAGAGAGTAAGAGAGAGGGAGAGAGAGATAGAAACATTGATGAGAGAGAATATCATTGGCTGCCTCCTACATGCCCCCCACTGAGGATGGGGCCCACAACCTGGGCATGTGCCCTGACCAGGAATCAAACTGGCGACCTCTTGGTGCATGGGTAGATGCTCAACCACTGAGCCACACCAGCCGGGTGAAGAAGGAAAACTTTTAGAGTACCATTATGGCCTCTTGAATTTAAGATACGTATTTTTATTTTAATATTATCTTTTAATTTAAAATTTGATTTTAAGTTTAACTTTCAGTTCTGTGGTAAGACCAATAAATGTCATGATGCATTAAAATATTCTATTTAAATTGTATAACATGAGTGATGAACTTTATCATATTTTTCACATACCTAGTTTTAAAATATAGATTATACTGGTTTTATTAACAAAGTTTGGAAATGTTATCTTTCTATTCTCTGGAATAAGGTGTATAATAAGGGAAATATTTAATATTTGAAAATCTGTTGTATCCACATGTGAAAACATCTAGGCAAGGATGTGTGTTGAGGCTGTTCCCGAAAGGGGACCTGGCCTGAGCAGGTAGTGTGTGAGTTCTTGACTTTGAGCAGGAAAAAGTTTCACAACACAAGTCCATGTGAATTTTAGAGGACATTAAAGCTGAGGACAGTGAAACAAGAAAGGGCTGGGAAAATGAGCCTAGGCTTGTCTGCTTTTGCTCACTAAGGTCACGGAAGAGGGGCCTTGAGGACAGGTTCAGGGGTTTGTCTGGGAGGAACTGCTGCTGCCCATTGCTCCTCTGGTTGCAGGTCTCCTGGGGTCCCTTAGAGTTTAGGAGATGCGTGCCTGTGGGGGAAGGAATTGGGGATGGGGAGGGTTGCTCCAGGGAAGGAGAGTGTAGCCTGGGATCTTTGTTTTGAGGGGTTTTAAAAGCTGGGCATTTAGGGGAGGTCTTAGGGAAGGAGTACAATAGAATATTCATCAGCTTTATGCTGATGCACCAAAATGAGATGTATTCTCTTTATCTGTCCTTGGGTGTGGTTGGCAAATGGCACTAATTGGATTTCTGCTATCTTCCTGAGTAGGGTGATTTAAGCTATTTACCCTCTGGCTGGGGAGAAGTGCAAAACCATTCACTTTTTTGGGGGGGGTTGCTAAAATTAAAGTTTTAATAGTTTTTTTTTTTATCAATTTATTTTTGTTACAGATCTCTCCCCCACCCCTCACCAAGCGTAGTCTATGTTCATTGGTTATGCACACATGCATATAAGTTCTTTGGTTTATCTCATCCCACCCCCCCATGAGGTTTGTCAGTCTGAACCATACTCTTCTATCTCTGTTTTGTTCATTAGATGTTTTTGTTCATTATATTCCACAAGATCATGTAATATTTGTCTATCTCTGATTGGCTTATTTCACTTAGGATAATACTCTCCAGGTCCCTTCATGTCATCTCAAAGGATAAGAGGTCTTTTTTTCTTATAGCTGCATAGTGTTCCATTGTGTATATGTACCACTGCTTTTTTATCCACTCATCTATTGATGGACACTTGGACTGTTTCCAGATCTTAGCTATTGTAAATAGTGCTGCTATGAACATAGGGGTACATATATTCTTTCTGATTGGTGTTTGAGGCTTCTTAGGGTATATTCCTAGAAGTGGGATCACTGGTTCAAATGGCAGATCAATATTTAATTTTTTGAGGTAACACCATAGTGTTTTCCATAGTGGCTACACCAGTCTGTATTCCCACCAGCAGTGTACTAGAGTCCCCTTTTCTCCACACCCTCGCCAGCACTTGTTGTTTGATGATTTCAAACCATTCACTCTTAAGTGTCCCTGATTTAGGAAAGATAGAATTGACTAGATGGCTGCAAACTGCTGTTTAACTATCTGTCTCAGTTTCCCCATTCCACTCGTCCTGCTTTACTGGCCTGTCTAAAGGGGAAGAAGTATGTGACTCATTTTAATTTCTTTAATCACTATTGGTTTATTCAAGTTTTCTATTTACTTTTTCCCCCCCTTTATTGACTTTTAGAGAGGGGGGGAGGGAGAGTGAGATAGAAACATTGATGAGAGAGAACATAAACTGGCTGCCTTCTGCATGCCCCCCACTGGGGATTGGGCCCACAACCTGGGCATGTTCCCTGACCTGGAATCAACTGGCGACCTCTTGGTGCATGGGTCGATGCTCAACCACTGAGCCACACAGGCCGGGCTCTATTTACTTTTATGCTACTTGTTTCATCTTATTTTTTTCTTCCAAGTTTTCAAAGTTATCACTATATTTTTTGTCTACTGTGTCTGTAAACTTCTTTTTAGATTCTGTATTTTATTTGATTTTTCTCATGTTTTCTTTTTCAGCCTTGTTAGAGATTCACTCATCTTATTAATTTTTCTAAAGAACAATGCCCAGGCAGGGTTCTTCAGAAATCAGACTTTGAGAATGTAGGGTACAGGATTTGGGGGAGCAACTTTGGGATCATCACTAAAAAAAGAGAAGCAAAGAAAGCAAGACTGGGGAGAGAAAGAAATTGGACTGTGATGCAAGCTTGAACAGAATAAAAGCCTTGGTCCACCTCTGGAGGAAGTTCTGGAGCTGAAATATCAGGGTTGTTCTGCCTCAGGTCAAAAGTTGATACTCTAGTCTGGCCGGTGTGGCTCAGTGGTTGAGCCTCAACCCATGCACTAATTGGATGCCAGTTCAGGGCACATGCCCAGGTTGTGGGGCCCGTTCCCCAGTGGGGGGCATGCAGGAGGCAGCCAATCTATGTTCTCTCTCATCGATGTTTTTATCTCTTCCTCTCACTTCTCTCTCTAAAAAAATATGTTTAAAAAAAAAAAGTTGATACTCCAGCCAAGTTAGTCACTGGGAGTGGGCTGCAGGGGAAGGCCGAGGCCTGGGGCAAGGGCATTTATCTTCAACTGAGGGTTGGGTTCTCCCAAGGGCTGCTAGCTGGAGGCTGTCTCCTGGTTACATTCTGATTCTCAGTAAGGGAATCTGGGCAACTCTCTCTGGTCCAAGTCCACTGCAGCTGATTTCTGCTTTTGATCACTCTTGCCTTGTTATTTTATTTTCTATTTCCTTAATTTTTGTTATCTTTATTTTTTTCTTTCCTCCATGATTCTTTGAATTTATTCAGCAGTTCTTTTCCTAGCTTGAGTTGTAATTTTTCTGGAGTTAAATTCTTGGCTCATTAATATTTAATCCTTCTGGTGTTTTTTTTTTTTGCTTTGTTTTTTTTAACAGAATGCTTCTCGAAATTGTGTGTCATCCTTGGGCAGGGGCCCTGCTAATCTTCTCTGTATCAATCCGATTTTAGTATATGTGCTGCCAAAGTGAGAACAATCCTGTTTTCTGATCGATAGTTTTAAACCTAGACGTGTCCTTATAAGAACTGTTTTCTCTAATTCTGGGAAGTTCTCAGTCATTGTTTCTTCAAAATATTTTGTCCCTTGTGTTTATTCTTTTCTTCTCCAGGGTTCTCACTAAATATTAACTTTATTCCTTCCATTGAGCCACATCAGCTGGGCCATACCTCTTACTTTTGTTTCATAATTTTATCTTGGGTCTGTGTCTGGAAGACCAGGACTGGGAAGACACCTGCCAGATGGAAGGAGTCCTGAACAAGGAATTCCTAGATTCTTCCCTCTCTTCTTCAGACAAGCCACGTAAAAGCCCAGAATAAATATGTGCTACCACAAAAAGCACGAGTTCTGCCCCTCTGCAAGCCAGAAGGGTTCCCACCAGCCCTAGGGATACCATGTCATCACCACTTCTGTCTCAGCTGCTGTCTCCAAACGACTGTGCTCTTCTTTTCTGTTCCTACTTATAATCTTTCCAACAGAACATATGGCTTGGATTATTGTACTCTGTCCAAATGCTTCTATATACCTGTGTATTTATTTATTTTTAGAAAGAGTGGGAGGGAGAGAGGGGGTGAGGGGAAGGGGGGGAGAGAGAGAGAGAAAGAGAAACATCCATGTGAGAGACACATCGATTGGTTACCTCCTGCATGTGCCCTGATTGGGCTGGGAATGGAACCTGTAACCCAGATCTGCGCCCTTGACTGGGAATCAAACCTGAGACCCTTTGGTGCTCGAGCCAACAGGAGGGGAGGAAAGGGACATGTCATCGTCCCAAGTAAGCACTTATTTTCACCCTTTACACCTTTATTACTTACATTTCAAACTCCACAAGCTTGAGAATACGTGTTTCTGACCAGCAACACATGTTTTAAAATTAAAGTGAGGCTACTCTGAACTCGGGCTATTGGTGGCTAGCAGCACAGTTTCATCGGTGTTTTGTAGGGATCCCAGACTGGTAAGGAGACTGGAACACAAAGATCAAATGTCCCTAGAACGCCTTCCCAGGAGAGTGCTTAGCTGAGCTCTCAGGGCAAAATAGACTTAGGGCAAAGTCCTATGAGGTCTTTTAAAAGTGTCACAGATTGAAAGTGAGTGTGGTTTCAGAGTTGTGATACCATTAATCCATAACACTAAGCTTGCAGTAGTCAGAGAGGAGATAATGACTTGATGGAAACACTTCTTACCATCTGCTATTTATCATCTATTGTATCAAGGCAAATGAGTGGTTATATGGCCAAAATGATAAACTGTCTAACATTACATGAAAGTGAGTTTAGATATAAAAAATAAGCTTTCCTAAAAGCCCGCAGACACCTTCCTGTTAGCAAAAAGTACTTTTTGAAACTAAATGTTATGGAGTTCAGGTTTATACCTATTTTTAAAAATTAAGCTTGCCTTTCAAGTTAGACAATCGTATATAAGGTAATGAAATGTATAGTTGCCTAATCACAGCATTTTTTTTCTTTATTTTTAGAGAGAGAAGAAGGGAGAGGGAGAGAGAGATAGAAACATCAATGAGAGAGAACATCTACTGGCCGCCTCCTGTATACCCCCCACTGGGGGTTTGGCCCACAACCTGGGCATGTGCCCTGACCAGGAATCGAACCAGCGACCTCTTGGTGCATGGGTCGACACTCAACCACTGAGCCACACCAGCCCAGGGTAATCACTGCATTTAAGTATGTCATTGGGACACCTCAAGAACCTTTCCCATCTTCACTGTTGAAGATTGGGATCTCTAGGCCTGTCTTCTTTAACCTCTGAATTTAAAGGCACAGTGAAAAGAATATTTGTGTTGGAATTAAACAGAGCAGTGGGCAAAGGCTGGTTTCACCACTGGACAGGTATGAGTCCTTCCTCATCAGTAAAAGGACAGTGAAGTTTCTTACAAGGCTGGGTTTTTTTGTTTGTTGGTTTTTTTTTTTTATTTTAAAATATGTTTTTATTGATTTTTTTTAGAGAGGAAAGGAGAGAGAGATAGAAACGTCAATGTAAGAGAAACATCAATCAGCTGCCCCTTGCTCGCCCCCTACTGGGGATCGAGTCCACAACCCAGGCATGTGCCCTGATCCGGAATCAAACCCAGACCTCTCAGTTCATGGGATGACGCTTAATTCATTGAGCCACACTGGCGGGGCAAGGCTGGTTGTTTTGTGAAAGAATGCCTGTAAAACTCCTTGCAGAAAACAGATCTTTGATAAAAGGTAGCAGTTATTGTTATTTTTAGTAGACAGGAGAGAGTGGGAAAGAAAGGAGAACGAACCTATGCCAATATTGGGCAGGAACCTTGGAAAATTATGAAGGGTTTACAGCAGGAACTGAGCTAGCATTTTGTCTAGTACTTTCCATAGAAATGTCCTCCAAAATGTCCCAATTGTCAAATAAAGAATCTTGAGCTATCTTCCTTATTTAACTCTCCTGCTTGAAATCTCTTTATCTCCCTCTGCCACTGCCTTAATAGGAAGTTCATGTCTGTTCATAATCTGTTACTTTATATTCAAATTTATTTTTCAGACTCCCCTCTGGAAAATGTGTACTCTTTATCGGCAGTAGAGAAGGTCTTTTTCTCGTTCACTCCAGGCTTTGATGCCAGCTGCTCTCCCACCTTGCCCTCTCATCTCCAGCCATCTTTCCCTGCCTACACCATCCTCTCCAATAAAAGGACCAAACAGCAAAGCTCTCCCCACATAAGAGTTGAGAGTTGCCTCTCTTGTTTTCTGAATTCTTATAGTATATTCTGCCTTTTATTGGAATTTAACTTTGCATTAAGAGTATCGCTTGTCTTTTCAGTGAGAGTGTTTCCTTAAGGCAGTGATTGTTCTGTTAGAGTTCTTGGTGTCCAACCAAGATTCTAATGTCTGTAATTTATGTTCCTTAGAGAATTCTATAAAAGGAGTCTGTGGGTTCAATTACCCCTTCACTGATAATTTTGATAATGCACCTAAAAAATTAGGACTTAATACAAAAGCCACATGAGAGTGAAGTTCCCTCAGCTATTTCTGCCTCAAATACTCTTTTCTCAAAGTCATTATTTCACTGTAAATCATTCTTTTTCAGGAGCGCCCCCTATTGGGCAAGCGACTGTTAGGTTAAATATGCTATCTGAAATTTCAACATAGTAATTTCTCAACTCCAGAGTTTCAGTCTACAGGATGCTTAAAGCAATGATGCAACCCCAGTGTAAATTAGTAGTGGTTTTTTCCCTTCTAATCCCTCTATGCCTCAATGGCTCTTGATGACTTTTTAAATAGAACACTGTTCAAATCATGTCTTTGAAACACATGGATTCCTATCCTTGTTTAATTTCCTTGGCTTCAAAATTTGACTCAAGTAAAGGATTCCATTCTTACGCTGCAATTCAGTCCCCTATCCCCTAAGACTGTGTAGTCAATTAAGCTATCCTTCCAAGAGTGCTAAATACTCATTAACATTATTAATCATTTTAAACATATCAGTGGCCTGATTTCCTCTGGGAAATGAGTATACTGCTTTTCAGTGTTTCTCATCGGATCTACTGCACAAACCTTTCCTAGGGCCCTATCCTTCAGCTCTGTTTTCAAATGTGCCAACACTAAGTTTCCTGTTGATGAAATGACAACTATGAATTTTAGATATAGTTTGTGTCTTCATAAATCATTTGAGACTCGACATCTGGATATATATTTTTTAATCTGAGAGAGAAAGATACAG
Source organism: Tadarida brasiliensis (assembly GCA_030848825.1). Lineage (NCBI taxonomy): Eukaryota > Metazoa > Chordata > Mammalia > Chiroptera > Molossidae > Tadarida > Tadarida brasiliensis. The sequence goes on from CM061260.1 coordinate 72,958,897, forward strand.
AGAAACATTGATGTGAGAGAAACATCAATCAGTTGCCTCCCGAACATGCCCCCACTGGGGGTGGAACTCAAAACCTAGGCATGTGTCCCGAGCAGGATCTGAACCTGTGACCTTTTGGTGTATGGGACAACGCTCCAACCAATGGGCCACCTGGCCAAGGCTATGTTTCCCTTTTTAAAAAGTTATTTTAATCATAACTGAGCATAGAAATGTTCAGCGACTAGAACTAGATTAAATCAGAAAATAAGATTCACCATTGCTAATATCATACACTCACACATTCCTTCCTATCACCCCATTTTACTAATAAGAAAATTGAAACTTCCCTGGCCGGTTTGGCTCAGCGGTTAGAGCGTCGGACTGCGGACCAGAGAGTCCCGGGTTCGGTTCCCGCTAAGGGCACGTACCTCGGTTGCAGTTTTTCCCCGGCCCTGGTTGGGGTTGTGTGTGGCAACCACTTGATGTGTCTCTCTCACATCGATGTTTCTCTCTTCCCCTCTCTCTCCCTCCTGCTCTATCTGAAGATAAATGCAAAAATGTCCTTGGGTGAGGATAAAAAAAAAGAAAATTGAAACTTAGAGAAGTTAAAGTAGTTGAACCTAAGTCACCCAACTATAAACAGTAGAGACAGAATTCAAACCCCAAGGCATCGAGGACTCAGATTTATTTCTCTTTAAAACTGCTGGAAGGTATGAGTTTGTGAGATGAATTACTGAAATTAAGATACCTCCACAACTGAGCATGTACTATACAGAGTACTGAAATTATCTAGTGTTGAGGTTACCAGTGTTGCCTGCCTTCTCCTTTGAGCAGACTTTATTTGGATATGCCAGTTGTCTGTACTAGGTATTCCGTTTCTAGTCCTTACCCTTAACTAGAGGCAAAATTGAATAATTTTATGACTCCTCCACACTCAACATCTAATTAGCATAAGTCTTCCCATTTCTCACTCTAATGCTCCAATTCAGACCTTGGGGTATGCAGAGTTTTATAGATAATTTGCTTTTTGACTGACATCTAATTTCTGTATTTGTATATTAGTTTAGGAGATTATGGTAATCACAGTAACTTGTTATTCATTGTCCCTTTTGTAAGAATGTTTAAAGTATCATGTTACAGTAATAATAACATCTAGCCACCAAAGATTGAGGTGGGTAAATACATACCTCCCCCCACTCCACTGCCAGCACCTCCACCTCCCCATCACTATTAACAGCAAACATATGGCATTTGGTTTGAGTTAGGCAATGTTCTAAGCACTTCACATACATTAACTTACTTAATCTATGGGCTATCTCTGAAAGAATTTGCAAGAAACGGGTCATTGTGGTTCCCCTGGAAACAGAGTCTAGGGCCACTGGAGTCTGTATCCTTTTTACTGTATCCTTTTATATTGGTTTGAAATTAACATACACATTATATTCAATTTAATATTAAAATAAATTGAATGTAAGAATCACTTCATTGTTATTAAAATTATGTGGCAATAAACAACACAGGTATGTAGAAACATAGCGTGTGTGCATGTGCACTATAGCTACAGATTTCTTTAAGAAATATGACTAACTGGAAAGCACAGCTCAAATCTCCCTTCAAGAAAGGACTCATTTCCCCGGCCGGTTTGGCTCAGAGGTTAGAGCGTCAGCCCGCAGTACAGAGAGACCCCGGTTCGGTTCCAGTCCTGGGCCCCTGTTGGGGTCGTGTGGGTGGCAGCCAGTCGATGTATCTCTCTCACATCGATGTTTCTCTCTCCCTCTCTCCTTGCTCTATCTGAAGATGAATGCAAAAATGTCCTCAGGTGAGGATTTAAAAAACGCCCTGGCCGATTTGTCTCAGCGGTTAGAGTGTCGGCCTGCGGACCAGAGAGACCTGGGTTCGGTGAGACCCGGGTTCGGTTCCCATTAAGGGCATGTACCTCGGTTGCAGTTTGTCCCCGGCCCTGGTTGCGGGAGGCAGCCGCTCGATGTGTCCCTTTCACGTCGATGTTTCTCTCTCTCTGTCTCTTCCTCTCTCTCCCTCCCACTCAATTGGAGCAAAACATGGAAAAATGTCCTTGGGTGAGGATTAAAAAAAAAAAAAGGACTCACTGCCCAGTTACAAAGAGAGGTTATCGGACATCTTCCAACAAGGCAGTCCAGCTGAGGCTATTCTCTTCCCCTTCCTCTCTATTAACAGTGAGGTCGTAAAACAAGGGCCAGACTACTGCCCAATAGACTCTAATCTTTGCTCCAGACTCCTCACTGGGCTGAGGGTGACTGTCAGTCTGCCTCCTCGTCTGACAGCTCCCTCTGCCTAATCCTGTGTTTTACCTGTTTTTCTTTCACAAGTTTTCCTCCTCAATATCCATTTGCATTCCTAATTCAGTCTCAGTTCCTGCTTCCCAAAGAAATGAACCAACATGTAGAGGAAGAAAAATTCTCTTCTACTCTCTTAGGATGTCTGGCTGGGCTGAAGAATGAAACTGACATTAGAGTAACAGGAGAGTTTGTTCGTTGTTTTGCAAGTACATGGCGACCTTTATAAGAGGATGAAGACCTGAAGAAGTGACCAGAGCAGAAAGCTTTTATATCTTTTAGGAAAAACTAAAACTATTTTTGTGAAGGAATAACAAGACCGAGGAGTTTGGGACGGGGGCTGTAAATTGTGGGGCGGTGAGGAGACATGGGAGAAGGCTGTAGACAGGACTTGTGGGAGATGAGGGTTGTTTTAGTAAGTTTGTACAGATGCATTGTAGTGTTGATTCCCAGTCTCCGGTAGTAAGGATGTTGTCTTCTGGTACAGGGAGGACACCTGCCCTCTCATGGGAAATGTTATGGCCTGTTTTTATGTAGAAAAGGGTAGATCAGCGAGCCCTTATGGCATGTGCTGTGTCTCAAGTGTTTTCAGTTTATGCCAAAGTGACATATTTTGGGAAGACATGTCCTGAACTCCTTCGAGGATAAGAATAGGTCTTGAAGAAAATGTAGGTTGTTCCTCTCTTCCCTTAAAATGTTACTTTATCTTTTTTTTCTTTTGCAATTATTATTTTAATCATGCATCTACATAGTTTAAATGCATGCACATAGTTTAACTGCATATAAAGAATCAACCAGTTCAAAGACTTGCTAAGATCAACAGAAGTCTCTAGTCCTTCATATTTCTTTCCCCAGAGGCCAACATTTTCTTTTATTTTTTTTTATTATTATTTTTATTGATTTTAGAGAGAGAGGAAGGGAGAGGGAGAAACATCGATGAGAGAGAACATCGATCGGCCGCCTCCTGCATGCCCCACATTGGGGATTTGGCCCACAACCTGGGCATGTGCCCTGACCGGGAATTGAACCGGTGACCTCTTGGTGCATGGGTGGATGCTCAACCACTGAGCCACACCCGCCAGGCGAGGCCAACATTTTCAATGCTTCAAGTTGATCCTTGATTTTAGCCTCCATATTGCTAATTAACATGCTTGTATTGCTGCTTCTTGATTTTTCATGTTAGATTTTATTGGCTGTCTACTAAGAAAGATAAGGATTTAGCTCCTTTCTCTTCCTAGTTGCACTGCATGAGCACCCTCCAAATCTCCCAATATTTTAAATACCATTGTACCATAATATTGGTTAGATTAATATTTAATATTCATATTATTATAACAATGAAAATGCCATTCACAACACAGTCATGTAGGAAAGTATAATTACTTTATTTTTTTTACGCCCTTTCCTTTTTAATGCCATTTTTTGTCTTTCCTGAAGTTGATTTTTCTAGGTTGTGTTTTTTTTTTTTTTTTTAATTGTTGGCATTTCTGCGCTCTTGGGAAGTCAGTATGGAATAATGGTCAAAGAAAGTCTCGAGTCAGATTGCCTGCATTTCAGCTACTTCTTACTAGCTGTGTGACTTCAAGTTAGCTGGTTATTCAGCTTTGCCTTTTTTTTTTTTAATGTAAAATAGGGACAGTACATAACATCCACTGAGTAAGATTCATATTCAAAGTGTTTGAAGAGTGCTTGCTCACATAGTAAGCATACCCATTGTTATCTATTATTAATCACTAATTCAACCCCAAACACTGTCAATTTGCCTGAGTCTCTTAATAAGATAGCCCATAGCAGGGATCTGTCAATTTCATCTTTGGGGACCTGTCTCAGGTCTTCCAACCTGTGCCACACAGGAGTATTTGCCCTCCCCATTGGGGATGAACAGGACCAACTCTTACTCAGAATTTTCTTTTATGTTCATCTTTTCTTGCTCATTGTTTTGATCTGTCTTCTGGACTCCATCTCTCCCCTTTTGTTGGTTTATGCCTGTGTTTTAATGAACCCTATCAATAGCTTCCTGAGAAAGAGTATTTTGGAAAGTAATTAAAAAAATTTTTTTTTCTTTATTGATTTTAGAGAGAGAGGGAAGGAGAGAGAGATAGAAATATTGATGAGAGAGAGAGAACATCGATTGGCCGCCTCCTGCATGCCCCCCAGTAGGGATTGGGCCCACAACCTGGGCATGTGCCCCGACCAGGAATCGAACCAGAGACCTCTTGGTGCATGGGTCGACTCTCACTGAGCCACACCAGCCAGGTGGAAAGTAATTTTTAAAAAAGAAATTGCATGCCTAAAAATGCCTGTACTCTGTCTATCTTTACACTACTTCATTGTTCGGTTGGATGTGGAGTTCAAAAATCAAAGTAATTTATCTTCAGAATTAGGAAAGCATTCTTGTCTTATTTTCAGTACTACTGTTGAGAGGTCTGAAGCTCTTCTAACTTGTGACCCTGAAATATGACCTAGCTTTTCCTCTCCTGTAGAATATTATAGGTCCTCGTCTTTGACTCCGGAATTCTGAAATTTCACGGTGATGTGTTTAAATTAAAAAAAAAAAAAGTTGTGGGTCCCTTTCTTCTATGAAATATAACTCACTTTATGGGCCATTCTGCTCCTTGCTTTTTTTTTTTTAACTGAAATCTCAGCATATCAGCCGTCCTTGCTGGAAAATCTGCTTCACAAAGCACAGCATGCAGAGATGGCAACATCCTCTTAGGGCAATCTCATAACGAGAGATTGTGGGTACCTTTAAATAATCAAAACAATTTAAAATATATTTAGTAAAACAAAATAATGAACAAACTATACACAGTAAATGCGTGCAGTTATTTATATATTAATTATACTGTAGCAAAGCTATTAAGAATTATAAGGATTTGGGGCTGACTTTAGGTCAGACTCAATTTGATTGTCACTGTTTCTGTCTTGAATGTGATCGACAGAGTCTGCAGAAAACTCTAAGTGCCTACTCAGCCTTTTCTGTTATTGCTTTCTTTGTACTTGGATTATAGCAGTCCCTTCTTCCCCGTGGTTTCGCTCTTCATTGTTTTAGTTACCTGTCATGAACTGCAGTCCGAAAATATTAAATGGAAAATTCCAGAAGTAAGCAATTCATAAATTTTAAATTGCATGCCATTCCCGGGAGCTGTGATAAAATCTCATGTGCCCTGCTCCCACCTGCCCACCCCTTTGCACAGTGTCTCCACACTGTACAAGCTACCAGACAGACCATTGTCACTCAGTAGCCATTTTGGTTACCAGATTGGCTGTCACAGTATGTGCTTGTGTTCAAGCAACAATTATTATTATTTTTTTAAAATATGTTTTTAATGATTTTTTTTTTTAGAAAGAGAGGAAGGGAGAGAGAGATAGAAACATTGATGTGAGAGAGAGATATTGATCTGCTGCCTCCTGCACGCCCCCCAATGGGGATTGAGCCCACAACCCGGGCACGTGCCCTGACCGGGAGTCGAACCAGGACCTCTCAGTCCATGGCACGACGTTCAATCCGCTGAGCCACATCAGCCGGGCAACCCTTATTTTTCTTAACGATGGCTCCAAAGCACCAGAGCAGTGATGCTGACAGTTCAGATATGCCAGAGAGGCTGTAGTGTGTTTCCTTTAGGTGAAAAAGCAGTAAGTTCTTGATTTAATAAGGGAAAGAAAAAAATTCATAGGCTGAAGTTGCTTAGATTTATGCTAAGAATGAATCTTCTACCTGTGAACCATGAAGAAGGAAGAGTAAATTCATGCTAGATTTGCTGTTGTACTTCAAACTGCAAAATTCCTGGCCCCAATGAAGTGCTTAGTTAAAAAGGAAGAGGCATTAAAGCTGTGAATGAAAAACATGAACAGAAAATATTTTCTGATGGACAAAAATGTGTTGCGACAGAAAGCATTGAGTCTATAAGACATCAGTAAGGGATCCCCTGAAACCAGAGACACCAAGCCATTTACTGGAAGTAAGGGGTGGTTACACAGATTCATTATGTCTGGGAAGGGGCCTGTGACTCTGCATTTCTCATACACTCCCAAGTGACGGCAGTGACGTTGGTCTATGAAACACACTGAGGTCGCCCTGGCCGGTTTGGCTCAGTGGTTGGAGCGTGGGCCTGTGGTCCAGAGAGACCCGGGTTCGGTTCCCGCTAAGGGCATGTACTTCGGTTGCAGTTTGTCCCCGGCCCTGGTTGGTCGTGCGGGTGGCAGCCACTCGATGTGTCACTTTCACATCGATGTTTCTCTCTTTCTCTCTTCCTCTCTCTCCCTCCCACTCTATCTGAACAAAAAATGAAAAAATGTCCTCAGGTGAGGATAAAAAAAAAAAAAAAAAAGAAACACACTGAGGTCTATGGCTGGGATGCAAAGATGCACACAGTCTGATCTCTCCATTAAGGGAATTCTACTATAGTCAGGAATGAGCACAGATCTGAGTAATTAAACATTTATGTAAGTGTGGTATAGCTCTCCTTTTTTAGTGTTTGTGTTGTCCCATTCTTCTCAAGGTCACCACATTTTACTTACCCTCCAGGACAGTAGCAGCATGTGCCATGTGTTTTATTTTTTTATAAATTTTTTTCTTTATTGATTTTAGAGAGAGAAAGGGAGAGGGAGAGAAGGATAGAAACATCGATGAGAGAGAACATCGATTAGCCATCTCCTGCATGCCCCCCATTGGGGATTTGGCCCACAACCTGGGCATGTGCCTTGACCGGAAATCGAACCAGCGACCTCTTAGTGCATGGGTCAGTGCTCAACCACTGAGCCACAACGGCTGGCCTGCCAAGTGTTTTAAAACTCACCTGTATTCCCCGAGTATACCCTTTCTGAGGCTGTTACCCTTTTCAAATTAATATATTATTCTATTGCTTTAAAATATGTTAAAATCTGTTAATGTCTAATCCCTCTCAGATAGTATATGGAAATTTGTACCAGGTGAGTAAAATTTGGTGAATTGCTCAAAGTGAATTTTTCAAAGGGTTATGTATTATCAGAGGACACAAACCAAAGACTGTCTCCAGTAGGAGGTCTAAGGACTGGGGAAATGATGGAAAATAGATTATAAAATAGTTCTAGGAGTTGGGACAAATCTGCCGTGCAGTTCCATGTTTAATTACTCAGGAGTTCTATACATAGCCCAGCTCCATAAAGTAAACATTTCCTGAATGAGCAGGACTGGGCCTGATACACAGAGAACAAAGAGTGCAAGAAAGGAGCTCTGTTAGCTTCAAAATGGACTCATAAAAGGATTAATCATCAGTGATAAATGTTCGTAGTCCCCAAAGAGTTGAATGTGTTGTGCTATTTTGAGCAAATTCCATCCATCACTGTTGACCCATAATAGCTATCCATCTATTACACTGACTGGTAAGGAGCTGCCCCCAACGGGGTCAGTTTTATGACTTGCTTGGCTTCAAACTGCCACAGTGGCTGTCACACCGTTGTTATATTCTTCCCTTCACACAATTGCCAACACACACACATGCACACTCACATCTTCATTCTAAAGAGGAAAAGAGAAATATACCTGCCAAATTTAACTGAGCAATTAACATATGGGCTTTCAGGTCTAATCAGTTACTGAACATTGGTTGAGTACTACTTTATAAAAGTACGCAGGCCCCTGGGGGGATACAAAGATGCATAAGACCTGGTTACCATCTTCACAGCTTACAATCTATTAATACTTGTTCTGATAATACATAGGCTTTTGTAGAATTTACTATGAGCGATCGATAGTTTTCTTCACCTTTTTGTTTTCCTACCTAAGAAAGTGACTGGCAAAGAGTAGGTGACCAAAATGTATACTGAAGAATGGTAATTAAATAAGGATATTAAGCAACAGTTTTAGGCAATAATGAAGAACTCTCACAGGACATGATAGAGATAATTTTAAAATAAACTATGCAGACAATGATACACGAAGTATATTTCTCAAACTGGGTCCACAGGTTTGCTTCAAGAATTTTTTTTGATTTTATAGATATGTGACAGCCATAGACTTGAGGAATTTATATCTGGTTTCATGTTTGCATGTGTTTAACCAACAATATACCTGTAATTAAAATGACTTAAAGTAATATTAGGGATCCTCAGAAATATTATCCTTTTAATAGAAAATTATTCAATGCCATGTATGGATTGCATTTAAATTCTCTTTCAAACAAACTGCAAAATATATTTTTAAAAATATGTTTTTATTGATTTTTTGAGAGAGGGAGAGAGAGAGATAGAAATATTGATGTGAGAGAGAAACATCAATGGGCTGCCTCCTGCACGCCACCTACTGGGGATCGAGCCCACAACCCAGGCATGTGCCCTGACAGGGAATTGAACCAGGACCTCTCAGTCCATGGGAGAATGCTCAATCCACTGAGCCACACCAGCCAGGCTGCAAAATATTTTTAAAATCATGACAGAATAAGGAAAATCTAAATAATTACTGGATATTTAATGATTTTAAGAAGCTGTTATTTTCTCTTAAATAGTTCTTTTTTTGAGAGAGAGAGATTTGTTTTTCCACTTATGCATCCATTGGTTGATTCTTATATGTGCCCTGACCAGGGATTGAACTTGGCTTATCAGGATAATGTTCTAACCAATTCTAATCTACCCAGCCAGGGCTTCTTTTAAAGAATTCTTATCTTCTTTTTTAAAATATGGTTTTATTGATTTTTTTTTAGAGAGAAAGGAAGGGAGAGAGATAGAAACATCGATGTGAGAGAGATACATCAAACAGCTGCTTCCTGCATGCCCCCCACTGGGGATTTGGCCCACAATCTGGGCATGTGCCCTGACCTGGAATCGAACTGGGACTTCTCAGTCCATAGGATGATGCTCAATCCACTGAGCCACATCAGCGGGGCAAGAATTCTTATCTTTTAAAAATACATACTGAAATAGCTAAGAAATGAGATAACAGGGTGTCTGAAATATGCTCTGAAATAATCTAGAGGATGGGTTGCTAATATGTGACACATGGATTGTGATGGGAAAAATAGTGGCTCCCATAGAAGTCCATATCCTAATCCCCAGAAATTAAGATAGTGGATGCAATTAAGGTTGCTAATCAGTTCACTTTAAAATGAGGAGATTATCCTGGATTAACCATGAAGACCCAGCATAATCACAAGTGTCCTTATGTGAGGACGAAGGAGGCAGAGTCAGAGTCAGAGAGATGCAAAGTGAGGAAGACTTGACTGGTCGTTGCCAGCTTAAAGATGGACAAGAATCACAAACCACTAAGCCACGTGGAATGTAGGAATCATGTAACAATATATTCCCACTTACCACATCTGTCCTTTATAGTAGTATCGTTCTGTATTTTAACCCTAGATATGTTATAATCTCCAAAATACAATATTATAATATTTGCATTAAACAATTTGTTTTCTTTTTAAAAAGAGCATTTCTGTCTGGCCATAGTGGCTCTGGTTGAGTATTGATCCATGCACCAAGAGGTCGCCGGTTCAATTCCTGGTCAGGACACATGCCCAGGTTGTGGGCCAAATCCCCAGTGGGTGGCATGCAGGAGGCAGCCAGTCAGTGTTCTCTCTCATCGATGTTTCTATCTCTCTCTCTCTTTCTCCTTCTCTCTCTAAAATCAACAAAGGAAAAAAAAAAAAAAAAAAAAGAGCATATCCAGTTATCCAGTACCCTTCATTTATTCCTGTAGAACTAACTTTCTGGTATCATTCCCCTTCTGTCTGAACATTTTTCTTTAGTGTTTCTTGTAGGACAGGTCTGCTTGTAATGAATTCTCCCAGTTTGGTTCTGTTTTGTTCTATCTTTGCTGTTTTTAATTCTCCAAAATATATACTGAGGACAAAATAAGAGCAAGGCACTAAATAGTTGTCTAATGTATTGTTAATAAGGGAAGTGGTTGTTTAGAAACTGTTTTGAAATTCTATTTTAAAATACTTTGCTTTTAGTGTTTACTGAACAATAGGTATCAGCGGCAAGTCAAGATCAGCTGAAACTATTTAAACACCATCTGAGAAACAGAAATTCAAGTAATTTAATGGAAAAGAAATATTAGTAACAAAGAATCCCACTATTTAAGTTCTTAACATTATCATTATCTTTACACTGTAATTTAGAATTACAACAATTGTTTTAACAAAGTTATTTTCAAAAGGAAGCAGTAAGTAGCTACTGGTTTAAGCATAAAATGGCAGGTGATTAGTTCAATGTTTCTACAATTTAAAAATTCCTCTAACAGGTTTATGTAAAGAAGAGATAAGCAGACATTTCAAATTAAATTCAAAATACAAAAATGTTTTTGTATTTTGTTCTGCTTCTGTGTGTGTGTGTATGTGTGTGTTTTCTTTAATAGGATTTTACAAATGTTTGGCTTTATCCCCTCATAGTCACTGTAGAAAATGAACAAGCATATGAATTATGGCAATAACTGTCACTCTTTTGAGTCTAGTTAGTCTTTTTTAAATTTTATTTATTTATTTATTTATTTATTTATTTATTTATTTATTTATTTATTTAATCTTCACTCGAGGACATTTTTGCATTTATCTTCAGATAGAGCTGGAGGGAGAGAGGGAGGAAGAGAGAGAGAGAAACATCGATATGAGAGAGACACACTGAGTGGCTGCCACCCACACGACCCTATCCAGGGCCGGGGACCAATTGCAACCGAGGTATGTGCCTTTAGCAGGAACTGAACCCGGGACTCTCTGGTCCACAGGCCGACGCTCTAACTGCTGAGCCAAACCAGCCAGGGCTAATTAGTCTTCTTTAAAAAAATATGTTTTTATTGATTTTTTTTTTTTTTTTTTTTTTTTTTTTTAGAGAGAGAAGAAGGGAGAGAGAGAGAGAAACACTGATGTGAGAGAGAATCATTGATCAGCTGCCTCCTGCACGCCCCCGAATGGGGATCGAGCCTAAAACCCAGGCATGACCAGGAATCAAACCAGGACCTCTCAGTCCATGGGATGATGCTCAAGCCACTGAGCCACACAGGTCGAGCTCTAATTAGTCTTTATTAAGACTTAAAGCTAAACCTGAACTATCTGCTATTTTATCTTGTCAGATATATTCCAGTTTGAGTTAAAATGCAAAAGTTTTATGATATAAAAATTTTAGGGATGAGAAGTGACTGGCTTAAAATTATGGCTAATAAAATTATAACCTAGCCTGGCTGGTGTGGCTCAGTGGTTGAGCATTGACCCATGTACCAAGAGGTCGCCGGTTCGATTCCTGGTCGTGGGGTACATGCCCAGGTTGTGGGCCCGATCCCCAGTAGGGGGCGTGCAGGAGATGGCCAATCGATGTTCTCTCTCATTGATGTTTCTCTCTCTCCCTTCCTCTCTCTCTAAAATCAATAAAGAAAAAATATATATAACCTAAATCTATTAGTATTCAGTAACCATAGACACATGCTTATTTACTTACAACAAAGCCTGTATTTTAAGAAGAATCTTTGAAATTTCTTTTCTTCTCATTTTGATGATTATCCATTTATCCATTCTATTATTCTTTTGTAGTGAATATATTGAATTTCTGATGCTGTTTATATATATAAAGACTGATCCTGAATATTCAAATGGATGTGCCCTCTGACATGGGGATAAATTATAGCACGTAGTGATTGAAAATAGAACTAACCCAGAAAGTGATTCTGATGTAAGATCTCAATGTTTTCCAGTTTCTGGCTTTGGGGATGAGTTAAGCAGCCCAGAACAGGGGAGAGTGGAGGGTGGTGCAGGGCAGGTTCATACTTGTAAATTCTGCAGTACCCAGGCAGATCCGTTGTTAGCAGGAATATCTGAAATGTCAGATCATGCTTGTCAATTAACAAATATTTAATGAGCACCTCCTTTCTGCCTGACACTGCTGCAAATACTGTGGGAAATATAAAAATATCTGTAAGACAAATAGAGGACCTACAATCATGCTGGAGAAACAATCCAATTGTTAAGAACAATTAAATGCTAAATTTTGTAGTAATATACCAATCATAGGTTCAATAAAGAGAGATTCTGTGGATTGAAATAATGTTTTACCAAAGGAAATGGGGAATCGACTGAAGGCTTATTAACCTTGATTCTATTCTAGGTAGGATGACTATAAAGCAAAAACAAACAAACAAATGAAAGGATTGTTTTGGTGGAAATAACATAATGATCTACATAGGATCAGCTTAGGAATAGATGAATAAAGTTACAAGATAAATTTCAAGATCTGATTTCTATTTCATTGAGCTAAAGGAGAAGAGGTGTTCAACAGATTAAATTCTGGTCTTCATTAGTGATTAGCTTAGGCATTAGTCTTTGTTTGTTTTTTAATTTTTTTTTCTTTATTGATTTTAGAGAGAGAGAGAGGAAGGGAGAGGGAGAGAGAGATGGAAACATCAATGAGAGAGAATTTCCATTGGCCTTCCATGGATCTACGTTCAACCACTGAGCCACACCAGCTGGGCTAGTTTTGTTGTTGTTGTTGTTTTATTTTTTTTTTCCTTTATTGATTTTAGAGAGAGAGGAAAGGAGAAGGAGAGAGAGATAGAAACTTCGATGAGAGAGAACATCGATTGGCCACCTCCTGCATGCCCCCCACTGGGGATCTGGCCCACAATCTGGGCATGTGCCCTGACCAGGAATTGAACCCACGACCTCTTGGTACATGGGTTGATGCTCAACCACTTAGCCATACTGGCTGAGCTGGGCTAGCTTTTGTATTAGTTTTACATTGCTGCACAACAAATCACAAATTTAGCAGCTTAAAACAGCACATATTTATTAACTCATAGTTTCTCTCAGTCAAGAGTCTTGGTATAGCCAAATTTGGTCCTTTGCTCAGGGTTTCAAAAGCCTACAATCAAGATGTTCACCAGGCTGCATTCTTACCTGGAGGCTCAAGTAGGGAAAAATCTGTTCCCATGCTCATTTATGTTGTTGACAGAATTCTGATCCTTGAAGCTATATGACTGAGGATGCCAACTTTTTATTGATTATTGACTAGATGCTGTCTTTGTTCTTAGAGAACACTCATAATTTCTTACTAGTATATAAACCTTTCCATAAGCAGTTACAATACAAAAGTGTGCTTCTCCAAGACCAGTCAGTTTTGGCCTGGATCTGCTAATATAGATAGATAGATATAGATATAGATATAGATATAGATATAGATATAGATATAGATATAGATATAGATATAGATAGATATAGATATAGATATAGATATAGATAGATATAGATATATCTGTCTTAGGTGTTATATTTATCTTTCTAATCTATATATACGCTATAAGTCTCCTAAGAGATGATAGATAGATAAATAGATAGATGATAGATAGATAGATAGATAGATAGATAGATCAACCTATCATGAGATATGCTATCACCTTTGACACGTTATTTTGTTTAAAATCAAGTTCCAGCTTTCTGCATTCAAGGAGAAGAGATTGACTCATTAGGTGTCACCTTAGGATGTGTCCAACTATCAAATATTAGATACTATATTTCTGCTATACTTTATTGTACTTACTAAGAATGCAGTACTTGAGTTGGTGATCTTAAATCATCTCTTCTCCACTAAATCTCAGTGTCGAGTGACAGTTCTTTATACGTCTGTCACATTTCTGCACATCTGAGCAGGAGGCATTGATATCTTTGCCCAGATGTTTATAGAGCTAATGTCTTCCTCCAGGGCAGTTAACAGATTTGTTTCCTGACCAGGGTGATAAAGATACTTTTTTCCTTCCTAGAAAACATTAGGCAGGTTTGCTAGCACCCTCCCTATAAAATTGAGGGTTTCCTAAACTTGAAATCCCTCAGCTGTGACACAAATCCACTTTGTTTTCCAGCATCTACTTATGTTCACATCCTCATCCCCAGATAGGACTTGGGAAGCGATGGGAATAAATTTAAACATGAAGGTCATGTTGTCTATTGTGCCCTGTCTACCAAAGTCCTTTGTCTCTGACCCAGGGGTATCATGCCTTCTGCCAGCATATATGCAATTGCGGGTAAGCTAAGGCATTAGGTTAAAAGCAGTGCAGAATCTCAGACACTTCACAATTCTTGACACTCAGTTTTCCTCTATGTAATTTAAGGTATTAGACTGAGATTATTTCTAAGATTCCTTTCATGTTTAATCTCCAGTATTCCAGTACTCTAATTGGCTCTGTCATTTTCATCATCATCATAGAAGAATGCAAGCATTTTTGTGCTTGACCTCCTTAAAAATATTTAACTGAACACTCCACAATAGTCTGGAGATAGTAAAGATTATTTAAAACCACCTTTTGCAAATACGTAAATTAAATTTATTTTAATTTGCTGGTACTGCTAATGTGATGCATTAACCATTTGGAAAACATATTTGTTAAAACACTGGTTTGAGTAGGGGTCAGGTGCTTATCACTTAGCTCATGTCATTGTTGCAGGTTTTTTTCTTTTTTTCTACGGTAACATTATAAAATTCCATCTTTTGCATTTCTTTAAATCATGTTTAAATATGTCACTGAAAAATCCCACATCTTGCATTTTGTTCAAACTTTTCATCTCTCACATTTTCAAACATTAAATTGTCTGCTATTGTTAATTAGCATCACTTAATTGATCTTTTTTGTTTATTATGAAAAAACTGAAGTGCTTTGGCAGGAGATGGAATTGCAGTGAACCACAGAGTGGGGTTGGGGTCCTGAAACAGACATGCACTGGCAGGCAAAGTGCAGGGATATGGCAGCCAGGTTTCCACAGACCAAAGGACAACAACTACAAGAAACCATCCTGGTTTTGCTATTTTCTTCAGCTACAATTAAAAGTAATAAAATCAAAAGTTAACTTTTATTGCATATGCCAAATTTATGGAGACTTCGGAAATAGCTAATAAACATTTTTTATGGAAAATTATATTTGTCCTAATACTTTAAAATAAAAACCCCAAAATAAAAAAAAGTCTAGCATTCTAATATCAGAGTTTGTGCCATACATAAGCATCCTATAAGTGCATGTGTGTATGGGTGTGTTTTTGTGTAATAGGTCAAACTAAAGTGGCAATGTACCCCTATTTCCACCTAAGGGACCAAGCTTTAGGCAAAATAACATTGTATTGGAGTTGTTCTTTCTTCTCCCCTCTCAGCATCAAACGATGATGAAGATAAAGATAATGATGGCAGCTCAGCCGGTGTGGCTGAGTAGATTGGTGTCGTCCTATGGACTGAGAGGTTTGATTCCCAGTCAGGGCACATGCCCAGATTGTGGGCCAAATCCCCAGTGAGGGTCTGCAGGAGGCCGCCAATTGATGTTCTCACTCATTGATGTTTCCGTCTCTCCCTCTTTCTTCCTCTCCCTCTAAAATCAATGAAGGAATAAATAAATAAATAACTTCTCAGCAGACTGCCCTGGCTGGTGTGGCTCAGTTGGTTGAATGTTGATCCATGCACCGAAAGGTTGCCAGTTTGATTCCTGATCCAGACACATGCTCAGGTTGCAAGCTCAATCCCCTGTAGGGGTGCGTGTGGGAGGCAACCGATTGATGTTTTCACATCGGTGCTTCCCTTCCTCTCCCTTCCTCTCTCTCCAAAAATCAATAAAATATATTTTAAATTTGTTTTTAAAGATTCACACATACACACACACACACACACACACACACACACACACACACAAAGATTTACACGAGACCAAAACAAAACATCAAAAAACCCAATCATCAACAATTGAATTAGTAAAAATAAACCTAATTTAGATCATGAAATATCTATTAAATATTCCACTTATCATTAATTTGGAACAATGAGCAAAATAAGAAATATATCATCAAAAAAAGATAATGTTGAGCCCTGGTCGATTTGGCTCAGCCATTAGAGCATCGGCCCATGGACTAAAGAGTCACAGGTTCAATTTCGGTTGAGGGCACATACCTCGGTTGTGGTTCAGTCCCCAGCCTTGGTCAGGGTCGTGCGGGAGGCAACTAGTCAATGTGTCTCTCTCACATCGATATTTCTCTCTCTCTTTCTCTCCCACTCTATCTGAAGATAAATGGAAAAATATCCTTGGGTGAGGATTAAAAAAAGATAAGGTTAAATAGAGAGTGACAGAGACCAAGAGCTGGACAGTTCTTTGGGGCCTACCCCACTGCTACGCATCAGCCTCTCTGGCTCTGTCAGTTCAGTTCCAGGAGCATTCAGCACGCCACTGTAACTTTTATGATTTAAAGCACTCTCTCCAGCGCACATTCTTCTTCAGATACCACCACATCTCACTGCTCCCTTGCCAGAAAAATTCCCTAAAGAGCTGCCTATGCTTACTGTCACTATTTCCTTCACTTCTCTTCATCCCACTCTAGTCAGGTTTTTTGTTCAACATTCCACGGAAACGGCCTTTGCCAAAAACACCTGATGTTCTTGTCATCTTCAATAGATATTTCTGGTTCTTGCCTTACTATACTTTTCAACATCATCTAACAGGGATGATTATCTTTTTCTTAATGAAACACTCCCTTTTTTTGTAACATCATCCTTGACCGATTGGCCTCTTTTCTTACTGGCCTGTTTTTCTCAGTCTCTTCCTGGCTTCTCCTGCAGGAACAAATTCAGATCAAGTGTGTTCCCTTTATTGTTGTGACTACCCCAGTGCATTGCCCATGAGAGTACCCAATAAATACTTGCTGGATGTGTGAATGAACGAGTGAATGGGCGGGTGAATGAGTAAGTTAATAAATGAAGTGTTTCAGAAGTGCCTAGGTAGGAAAGCTTACTTTTGCCTGTGGGAGTCAGGAAAGTTTTTCTGGAGAAGGTAAAATTTGACGTGTCTTGAGAGATAAGTGGAGATTTGTCTAGTGAACAATAATGCATTTATTTTCAAAGATGAATTTTTTTTTACAAAATTAATTTATAAGGTACCATTTCTCAGGAAGCTATGGCAGAAAAGCACTATTCCAAAAGAAGAAAGTAAACTGATAAAAAGAAAAATGTGAGATTCAGAAGTTCCAACACCAGTGAGAGGGAAAGGAAATCCTCTGGACGATGGGTAAGAAGATGCTGTGATGGCGCCTGGGCGGGAGGCCAGACCTGAGCCTCCAGATTGGATCAGGAGGGCAGAGGGCAGAGGGCTGCAAGAAGACGGATCTGATAGAATGTACTTCTGTCAGGGAAACTGAGTCAGTAGGTACATAGAAATCTAGGTTAGTTAAAAAGGGATGGTTCTTAAATATAGGTAAAATTAAATGTCATACAAAAAGAAAAAGCATCGTGGTCCAGGTGTGGATAGTTTACATAGTCACAACAATGCAGACACTGAATATGTATTTTGAATTATTGGAAACGTGAAAGGGAAAAGTCTGTGTTTAGGGGAGGAATAAGCATAAAGAGGAGCTACGTTCTCATGCCCTACAAAGAAAATTCAATAAATAATGGCTAAAACTGAAAAATATTAACTGGCATTATAAATATATTATTTAGAGTTGGAAATGGTTGCCTCTATGGAAGAGGATGGAGGGAGAGGGAGGTCAGTGATTATTGCTTTTCATGATAAACATATAGAAGTATTGGCATTGAAATTTAAATACATTAAAAAGAATGAAATTAGGCAAAAGAGAGGTTAAACAATGTTATTTTTTAAAAATGATTTTATTGATTTTTAAAGAGAGGAAGGGAGAGAGAGAGATAGAAACATCAGTGAGAAATATTGATCAGCTGCCTCCTGCACACCCCCTACTGGGGATTGAGCCCACAACCCGGACATGTGCCTTGACTGGGAATCAAACCAGTGACCTCTTGGTGCATGGGTCAATGCTGAACCACTGAGCCATACCAGCTGGGCAACAATGTTATTAAAATAAACAATTCAGTCTTCAACACTGGTTTCTCAGTATTGATGCCAAAAACCTTGCTTCAGTGTGGGAAAGACTTTAAAAAGCATTGGTAGAAAGGTTGAGGGCTTTGTATTTCATTAATCTTTATAAAAATAATCATATTTCAATTGATGTAATCTCAGAAGGTGATGATGTGACCATAGATAGATCTAACTGGGAGGAAATGGCAGTTGGTGAATATCAGGGCTATTTGCAATTATCTCTTAGTGGTAAATTCAGAGACCACATTCTTAGTTTAATCTGGTTTATAATAAACATGTATTGTAGGTTATAGTCAAGCTTATTGTAGGAAAATGTGTTTTCTTATGCTAAAAACCCCTTGAGAAAAATCATTCTTTTTCTAAGGAACTCTGTAATTTCATAGCTCTTATGTTACAGAATTCATTTTTAATGAGAAAAAGTCATCCAGCAGAGGTGACCTATTAAATGAAGTTATAACATACCTAGAAAACTGTGTCTGGTGCTATTATAGAAGTGTTGACACAGGACGATGGAAAAGCAGACCAAAGACTAAGCCCACATACTCAGAGTTAAACAACCATCCTCAATTTAGATCTGAGAATTGTACTGTAGAAAAAGAGTAGCATCAGATGGTTTGTGCTTAGGCAGAAGATAATTTTCCTATAGCCTATTTATTTCTGTGGGGTTAGGCTGTGGAGGTGAAATAAATTAGGACAGAGAAAATTATTCTATGGCAAGAAGCTTGCCTGGTTAAGTTTCTGCAGAGATGACACCCATTTCTAGAATGGTTCTCTTTCTTTGTTGCATCCCAGGAGCCTTCTAGTTGCTCCCTTAAGAGTCTTAAAACATGATTATTTGAGGAAAGAAACTTGATTTTTTATTATTATTGATTTATTATTATTATTTTTTTAACTTATCTTTATTGTTGAATGTATTACAGATGTTCCTCATTTTTCCCCCATTGCCCCCCTCCTCCCCATTCCCACCCCCCTCCTGCCTTTCCCCACACTGTTGTCTGTGTCCATTGGTTATGCATATATACATATAAGTTCTTTGGTTTATTTCTTCCCACCCCCAAACCCCCTTCCCTTTGAGGTTTGTCAGTCTAACAACCAATTTGTACTTCTTAATCCCTTCACCTTTTTCACCCATCCCCCCAGCCCCCACCCATCTGGTATCCAAAAAAATTTCTCTGTATCTATGAGAATGTTTCTGTTCTGCTTGTTCATTTTGTTTGTAGATTCAATTGTTGATAGATATGTGTTTATTGCCATTTTGTTTGTTCATATTTTTTTATCTTTTTCTTCAAGAAGACCCTTCAACATTTCATATAATAATGGTTTGGTGGTGATGAACTCCTTTAGCTTTTCCTTGTCTGGGAAGCTCTTTATATGGCCATCGATTCTAAATGACAGCTTTGCAGAATAGAGTAATCTTGGTTGTAGGTTCTTGCTTTTCATCACTCTGAATATTTCTTGCCACTCCCTTCTGGCCTGCAAAGTTTCTTTTGAGAAATCAGCTGACAGTCTTATGGGAAACCCCTTATAGGTAACTAAGTGCTTTTCTCTTGCTGCTTTGAAGATTCTCTCTTTGTCGTGAACTTTTTGCATTTTGATGATGATGTGTCTTGGTGTGGGCCTCTTGGGGTTCATCTTGTTTGGGACTCTCTGTGCTTCCTGCACTTGTATGTCTGTTTCCTTCACCAAGTTAGGGAAGTTTTCTGCCATTATTGTTTCAAATAGGTTTTCGAGTTCTTGTTCTCTCTCTTCTCCTTCTGGCACCCCCAAGATGCGAAAGTTGGCACGCTTGAAGTTGTCCCAGAGGCTCCTTACACTATTCTCATTTTTTTGGATTCCTTTTTCTTTTTGCTGTTCTGATTGGGTGTTTTTTGCTTCCTTATATTCCAAATCGATGGTTTGTTTCTTGGCTTTACCTACTCTACTATTGAATCTGTGTAAACTATTCTTTATTTCAGTTAGTGCCTCCTTCATTTCTGACTGGTCCTTTTTTATGCTCTTGAGGCCCTCACTAAGTTCACTGAGGTTCTCACCAAGTCCATTGAGCAACCTTATAAGCAGTATTTTGAACTCAGCATTTGTTAGGTTGCTTAACTCCATTTCACTTAGTTCTTTTCCTGGAGTTTTGTTTTGTTCTTTCATTTGGGACCTGTTTCTTTGTCTCCTCATTTTGGCTGCCTCCCTGTGTTTGTTTCTATGTATTACTTAGCAAGAGGTATGGGGCTAGTTGAGACCAGATGCTGTTTGTTTGAATGAATTTAGGAAAAGCTAAAGCAGGATCCAAAGCAGGCCAATCCTATGGTAAAGCAACTGGCAACAGCTTGGGTGGGCCTGAAAGTTGGGTGGGGCGGGGCCTCAGGGAATCACCAGGGCGGGGCAAACAGTGTGAGCCAGGTTGCTGGAGTCCCAGATATGGCGGCATCTGCTGGCCCAGGGAAGGGCTCACCAAAGGAACAAAAGCCTCTGATAGCACGTCTGTCCAAGAGAAAGCTGTCTTCCCAGCCCTTGCTCCAATGCCAAGTTCTTCCCCATATGATTCTGTTGCCTTTCAAGCTGCCTCCCCCACGCTGGAGCCTGGAGGGTGCGAGTCCGAGTAAGTCCGTGCGCGGGCCCTTTAAGAGGAGCTGCCGGGGGCTCCAGCCGCCTCAGCCTCAGTTCCCGCTGGTTTTTCCAGCCAGAAGTTATAGGGACTACTCTTCCTGGCACTGGAACCCTGAGCTGGGCACCTGGTGTGGGACGGGGACCCCTCAGTCCTCAGGGAGGACCTTCCCAGCTGAGGTGTCCTCCTAATTTTTATCTGGCACACGCGGGTGTGGGACCAGCCCGTCCGCCTCCGCCCCTCCTACCAGTCTCGATGCGGCTGCTTCTTTAATTTCGTAGTTGTAGGACTTCCTTTCAGCTCGATGTCAGGCGGTTTTGAATGATGGTTGTTCTGTAGTTTAGTTGTAACTTTGATGTGATTGTGGGAGCACACAATACGGTGTTTACCTACGCCGCCATCTTGATTTTTTAGAGAAAGGAAGGGAGAGAGAAAAACATTGATGTGAGCCCTGGCCAGTTTGGCTCAGCGGTTAGAGCGTCGGCCTGCAGACCAGAGAGTCCTGGGTTCGGTTCCCGCTAAGGGCGCATACCTCGGTTGCAGTTTGTCCCCGGCCCCGGTTGGGGTCATGTGGGTGGCAGCCACTCGATGTGTCTCTCTCACGTCGATGTTTCTCTCTCTCTCTTCCCCCATCTCCTTCCAGCTCTATCTGAAGATAAATGCAAAAATGTCCTGGGATGAGGATAAAAAAAAAACTAAGAAAAACATTGATGTGAGAGGAAACATCAATTGGCTGCTTCCTGCACTCCCCCTACTGGGGATTGAGCCCACAACCCAGGCATGTGCCCTGAATGGGAATGGAACTGGGACCTCTCAGTCCATGGGATGATGCTCAATCCACTGAGCCACACTGGCTGGGCAAGACCTTTGATTTTCATACAGTCTTCTCAATCTTTTCTTGGGGGAGGGAGAGTAGCAACAGAAACTTGTGGTGAGTTTAACGGTATCTTCCCCAAAGTATGTCCAGTTGGAACTTGTGAATGTGACTTTATTTGGAAAAAGAATTTTGGGAGTTGTATTTAAGATAAGGATGTCAAGATGAGATCACCTTGGATTCAGGTGGTCCCTAAATCTAATGACAAATGTCCGTATAAGATTTGAGAAGGGAAGGAGACACGAAGGGGAGAAGGTCATGTGATGATGCAGGCACAGTGGAGTGATGTACAGAGAAGCCAGGGAACCCCAAGGACGCCAGGCAGCCACCGGAAGCGAAAGGACCGGCTGGAACAGGTCTTCAGAGAGCCTCCATGCGGAACTAAACCTGCTGAGACCTTAATTTCAGACTTCTGGCCTCTGCAAGTGTGAGAGACCAAGTTTCTGTTGTTTTTAGGCACCAGTCTGTGGCAAATTTCTTACAGTAGCATAGGAAATTAACACATAGCGTCCCTAGTTTGCTCCCAGCAGATCCCCCACCCAGCCGGGTCCAGCCTCTCTCTGCTCCCTGTCCAATTCTTTTCAGGAGAAAGTATTGTCAGTAAACAGGTGACACTTTTCTAAATATTTGTGTACTACAAAAATGCTTTGAATTTTTATCCATTCTCTTAATTTGACAAAGGTTATTGATTTAACACACACCAGTTGAAGGGCTCGGTTTCTCCAAGGAATAAGCCAGATTTGAGGGAAGCTGCAGCTGGGGGACTGGTGTCTAACATCATTGGCCATATCAGTAAGGCCCATTCAACTATTTCTTTTTTTTAATCCTCACCCGAGGACATTTTTGCATTTATCTTCAGATAGAGCCAGAGGGAGAGAGGGAGGAAGACAGAGAGAGAAACATCGATGTAAGAGAGACACATTGAGTGGTTGCCACCCACACGACCCCAACCGGGGCCGGGGACAAACTGCAACGGAGTTACGTGGCCTTAGCGGGAACCGAACCCGGGACTCTCTGTTCCACAGGCCGACGCTCTAACCGCTGAGCCAAACCGGCCAGGGCTCATTCAACTATTTTATTTATTTATTATTTTTTTTAAAATTAAATTTTCCTGATAATATATCATAGATCTAAGATGTTCCAGGCATCATGGGAGGATAGGAGGTTTCATCAGATGCAGTTCTTGCCTTCAGGGTTATTAAGTTTTGTAAAAGAGGAAGACACAATCTTAAACAACCTTCAGGCAGAATGGGATTGATGTGATCAATTACAAATACAATTCTGTAGAAAAGATCTTTTCTGACGAAGGCCATTGCAGGTGTTTTGTGAAAGGTGTTTTTGTTGCTGTATTGTTCTGTTTTATTAACTTAAGCTGATTTTTTAAAAGAGCCAGGTCAATCACCATTTCCACTGGGAAACCTTCTCTGACCCCTGATGCTGGCAGCCCAGTCTTCTGTGACCTGATGTGTTGAGATTTCTCTGTTTCAGCAATTAGCTCATTTAATTATGAGGATTTATTTGCACATCTTACTCCCCTTACTAGACTTTGACCAAATTTTGAGTGTAAGTGATTATTTTTTTATAGCACAGTGTCTGACACATAATTGCTACACTAACAATTAAATGAGTGCATGCTACAGAGATGCTTGGAGCACAGGACAATCCAGGTGGAAGAAATGGCAGGAACAGGTGTAGAATGTGAGAGAAGAAATAGTTATCCATATTGAACACCATCTTCTTTGCTGGAGGCTGATCCCAATTAAGGGTACATCTGCTGCAGGTAACAGAAGCCCAACCACAGTGGTTTATAAAACAGAGGGAATTTTTCCCCCTTAAATGAGAATCTAGACCTAGGCATCCAAGGATTGAGTCATCATGACTCAGTCTCCCTTTCTGTTTTTATTTCACCTTCCTCAGTAAGCAGCTTTGCCCCAGGATTACTTCATAGTCACAGTCCAACTTCATACCTGTATTCTAGTCAGAACGAAAACGCAAATTGGGCAACAGGAAGGAAGAATCATGCCTATGTCAGAAAAATAAAACTTTCCTGTAAACTCCCAACAGATTTCTATCTATGTGTCATTGATCAAAACTGTACATGTGACCACTTCTAGCTGCAAGGGAGGCTAGTGTAAAAAACAGGGTGCATTTTATATATATATATATATATATATATATATATATTCCTCTTACAAGTGATATTCTAGGGATGATGTTATAGCATCATGAAAGCTTATCAAAATAATTGTAAATGTAATGTCAAATTATGTTTTGAACAACATCGATCACCCTATTTAGCAATAATGTCATGTTTCATTTGTCCCTGATTTTCTTTTTTGAAATATTGGATGCTCTAGTTCCCCTAAACTGGAGCCTGCAAATGGGAAGCAGTTTCTGTAACTATGGTTTCTATAACTATCTGAGCAGTATGTGGCTTAGCACCCAGTTTTAAAATGCCTAGGTTCAAATCCCACCTCTAATATTTGTCAACTCTGTGACCTCATGCAAGTTTCTTAACCTCTCTGTACCTCAATTTTATCTTTGTAAACGGGAGGAATTCAAAGTACTGATGTCATTGTGTTGTTATAAAGATAAAACTCAGAAGAACAGGCACCATGAAAGTGCCGTGCACACTTTAGCCTTATAAAGGTAGTCATTATTGTTGAAAGTAGGACTACAGACATGGTTAGTATATTTTTATTTTATTTTTAAAAAATATATTTTTCTTTTTTTTATTGATATTAGAGAGAGAGAGGAAAGGAGAGGGAGAGAGAGATAGAAACATCAATGAGAGAGAACATAGATTGGCCGCCTCCTGCATGCCGCACACTGGGGATTTGGCCCACAACCTGGGCATGTGCCCTGACTGGGAATCAAACTGGCGACCTCTTGGTGCATGAGTCGATGCTCAACCGCTGAGCCACACCAGCCAGACCAGACATGGTTAGTTTATAGAGATGATTTACCTCTCCGAGTCTCAGCCACTGTGGGGAAGCAAACAACCTTCCATGCTCTGTCTAAAAAGATGCCAACTTATTCCTCAGAATATGCTCAAGGCTCACTAGAATACAGTTTTCCATGCAGTCCTCTGAAGGTAAATTTAGAGAAATGTACATGGGAAAGGGAAATAGGAATCATGTCAATAAGCTAGTTGAAGTCCAACATTTAAGGATTCCAAGCACATGATTCTTGCCTTCAATGTTGGAGGCATAGATTTAGATACCTCTGTCCGGCTAGTGTGGCACAGCGGTTGAGTGTCGACCCATGCACCAAGAGGTCACTGGTTTGATTCCCGGTCAGGGCACATGCCCAGGTTGTGGGCCTATGGGGGCCATGCAGAAGGTGGCCAATGGATGTTCTCTCTCATCAATGTTTCTATCTCTCCCTCTCTCTTCCTCTGTCTCTAAAATCAATAAAGAAAAAATATTTTAGATACCTCTGTCATTTAGGAATGTTTTCAGTTGTAAGTATCAGAACACCCAGTGGCTTTGTCAATCATCATCTTTCATTATCTTATGTAATCAACAATCTGGAGGTAGGTAGTTCCCAGTTAGGGGTAGAGACTTAACAGGGTATCGAGGTACCAGTATGTTATGTCTTTTTGCTCTGCTGTTATGAGCACATTGGCTTTCACCTGTTTTTATTATGCTGAAGATAAGGCTCCTACAGCTTTAAGCATCATCCTCACCATTGGCATCTCAAGAAGAAATGAAAAGGGACACGTTCGGGGAAAAGGAAAAGGGTTTCTTTCATATTTGGGAGGTACATGGACCAAGTGGTGTTGCCTCAAAATTAACGTATTGAAGCTTTAACTGCCAACATGATTTTATTTGTATATATCTCTTCATTCACCCAACTACTCACACCACCTTAAATAAGGACCTTCCTTATATCTTACCTGGATCACAGACTTCTCGATGTCCAGTGTTTCCTCTTCAATACAATCTCCATGCTCTAGCCAGTGTACAACATGAAGCTGATCACTCCCACTTACCATATTTCCACCATTCCTCGGGCCCTTCTGAATAAGATCTGATGCTCCTTATTTTACCCTAGTCTACTTTTCCTTTCTCATCTCTTCATTGCCACCTGTCCAGCCATTCAGATCTACTTGGAGTTGCCTCAAGGAGTCCAGTACTTTCAGACTCCATCCATAGCTCATGCTGTTCTCAGTCACCCAGCTTTTTCATTTGGTAAAGTTAAAAAAAAATTATTGATTAGAGAGAGAGGAAGGGAGAGAGATTGAGTCACAGAGAGAGAAAGACAGAACGAGACATCAATTTGTTGTTCCACTTATCTATGCATTCATCGGTTGATTCTTGCCCTGACTAGAAATTGCACCCACAACCTTGGCATGTTAGACTGACATTCTAAGCAACTGAGCTACCTGGCCAGGGCTTACTTACTTGGTAAACTCTTGTTTATTCTTTTTTACAGATTTTTAAAAATAGATTTTTAGAGAGAGGGGAAGGGAGAGAGAGAGAGAGAGAGAGAGAGAGAGGAAAACATCAATGTGAGAGCAATACATCCACTGGCTGCCTCCTGTACGCCCCCTATGGAGGATGGAGCCTGAAACCTGGGCATGTGCCCTGACAGAGAATCAAACTGGGAACCTTTTGGTGCATGGGACAATGTTCAACCAACTGCTCCACACTGGCCAGGGCTGTCATCTGATTCTTTAGAGTGTGTCAGGCCTCTTTAGTCTTTGTTTCCTATTTCCTGCCATAACTCTTGGTAACAACCTTTATTAGAGGGAAGAAAGAGTTTTTAAGTGTGTTTTTTTATTTTATTTATTTTATTTTATTTTTTTTTAGAGAGAGAGAGAGAGGAAGGGAGAGAGAAGTAGAAACATCGATGTGTGAGAGAAACATCGATTGGCTGTCTTTTGCATGCTCCCTACTGGGGATTGAGCCCACAACCCAGGCATGTGCCCTGACCAGGAATCGAACCCAGACCTCTCAGTCCATGGAACAACACTCAATCCACTGAGCCACACTGGCTGGGCAGAGGAAGAAAAAGTTTTGTTGAGAACCTACTATGTGCCAAACGTTAGGTTGGGTATTTTATAGACTATCTCATTTAATGCACACAACACTGCACTATAAGAATTATTACAGACTAATCTCATTTAGCACAGGGTAATCCTGTTTGACATGGAAAAGCTAACTGAATCTGCAATATATGGGCTCCACAGCAAAAGGCCAAGGAATGTTTTTCCCAATATCATATATTGGCCATGTGCTCCTTTTCAAATGGGGAGTTGTAACGTATCATCTCCAGGCATAATTTCTGCAGGCTCCCACACATTTGTTGGCCACTTCCTCCAAGGCTATTTAAGATGACTTCATGTCAAAGGACCTCCCCCAACCCCTGTTGACTGTTAAGCTTTACCATGAGTTACCACCATCCCTTTTTTAAAGGTGCTCACATACCATAAAATGTGCATTTTAATATTTAGTGTGAAACTCTGCCTTAGTATCTTGCAGCATCGCCAACATTTACCAATTTGCTTGCGGTTCATCAGCCATTAAGAGTTCACACAGCTCAACAAAACATGAAATGGCAGAAAGAAATATCATGTCAGAGTAAGCAACTAAATTGGCTTGGAGCATATGATATTGCTTACTCTGTGTGCTGGTTGATGGGTCATGAGAAAATATATATTAATTTTACTGCTCAGTGGAGTAGTAAATACATTCTTCTCTTTAAAAATATAAAACTATTCCTGAGGAAAAAGTCTAACAAACCAGAACTGTGTAGGACAGAACTAAACAAGAAATGCTTTGCTTAGAGGAGATAGAGCTGAGTCAGAGACTGAGACCTGGCCCAAGGCCACTCTCTTAGGAATCCGAGGCAGGATTTGGACCCAAGTCTGTCTTGTTCAGCAGCAGATTTTGTTTTCTCTCCACCACCTTCTCCCTCTATAGCAATTTGCACATGCTGTTGTAATCAATACTTTTTAAAAAACTCTCTTTCTGAAGTTGATAGAGGAAATATTAAATATCAAAAGGTGTATGTTAACCAAAAAATACATTTTTTAAACATCTGACCACTCTATTTGTTAAAATGTATGTTAGTATACATCACCATCACACTGTATATAAGTTTTATTGTCACAGAATTAATTGGAGAGACTGTCTTGAGCTAGTTCAGGAAGTAAGATCGTAACCAAGAGGTGCAGAAGAGTGTTTCTGAGCAAGCCTAGTGAAAGACTACCGTATTTTGTGCTATTTGACAGCTGAATTGTGAGTTCTATCTTTCAGTTGCAACTGGTACGTTGAAGCAGCGTGACCTACAGATCGATGCTCATGATTGAGCTTCAATTATTTTATTAATTTGTCTTCAATTACTCCATTACATTTATTCATTAAATCTCCTCCTTTCCCTTCCCCTGAATAAAATTTTGGTTGCACTAAAATATTTCTGGTCATTCATAGGCAATATACAGTGCAGAATTTAAGGCGTCCACTTCCATTTAATAGTACAAATTTCAAACTCGATTTAAAATCGAGGGTTCTCCCCTCTTCCTAAGGTTTGTTTCAGGCACGACAGCCTAAAATCAATCAGCCAAAGAACATATATGCATAGCCCATGGACACAGACAACAGTGTGGTGAAGGTCAGAGGGAGAGAGAGCTGGGGCAGGGTGGAGGTGGGGTAAGGGGGGAAAATGGGGGACATCTGCAATAGTGTCAACAATAAAAAAAAAAGAAGTACAAATTTGTAGTTACAAAATAGTCATGGGGATGTAAAGTACAGCATTAGGAATGTAGTCAATAATACTGTGATAACTATGTATGGTGCCAGGTAGGTGCGGGAAATATTGGGGGGATCACTTTATAAAGTATATCACACAACGATGAGGGGGGATCACTTTATAAAGTATATCACTTTATAAAGTATATCACAAATTGATGGCAAAAGGGACATGGATTTTGGGGGGATCGAGCTGTTCTATATCCTGATTGTTGCTTACATGGCTATGCATATGTCAAAACTCATAGAACTGGAGTAAAATGTGTGACTTTTACAGCATGTAAATGGTACTGTGATAAAATTATTTTTAAATAAAATATATCAATATTTTATTTTTTCATTACTGAATAATATTTCATTGTATGGACATATTACCTTTTGTTTATGTAATCTTCCATTAATGGACATTTGGATTGTTTCCATTTTCAGCTATTATAAATGATGATACTACTACGAACATCTGTGTGCAAGTTTTTGTATGGACTTAGGTTTTTATTTCTCTTGATTGTATAGCTGGGAGCAGTACTGCTCATTCATATAATAACTTTAGGTTTAACATTTTGAGAAACTGCTAATCTGTTTGCCAGAGGCCAGAGTGCTGCACCTTTTTAAAAAAAAAAATTTTTTTTTCTTTTCTTTTTTTTATCCTCACTCAAGGACGTTTTTCCATTTTTTGTTCAGGTAGAGTGGGAGAGAGAGAGAGGAAGAGAGAGAGAAACATTGACGTGAAAGGGACACATCGAGTGGCTCCCTCCTGCACGACCCAACCAGGGCCGGGGACAAACTGCAACCGAAGTACATGCCCTTAGCGGGAACCGAACTCAGGCCTCTCTGGACTGCAGGCCGACACTCTAACCGCTGAGCCAAACCGGCCAGGGCTTTTTTTTCTTTATTGATTTTAGAGAGAGAGGAAGGGAGAAGGAGAGAGAGATGGAAACATCGATGAGAGAGAACATCGATTGGCTGCCTCCTGCATGCCCCACACTGGGGATTGGGCCCACAGCCTGGGCATGTGCCCTGACTGGGAATCGAACCAGCGAGCTCTTGGTGCATGGGTCGAGGCTCAACCACTGAGCCATACTGGCCAGGCATGGCTGCAACTTTTTATAATTCCACTTAGCGATGGATGAGGGCTCCAATTTCTTCACATCTTCACCGACATTTGCCATTGTCTTTTTTATTTTAGCCATCCTAAATAGGTGGGAAGTGGTGTTAATTTGTATTTCCCTACTGACTAATAATGTTAAGCTTTGTTTCATGTGCTGTTGGCCATTCAAATATCTTTGGAGAACTACCTATTCAGATCCTCTGCCCATTTTAAAATTGGGTAATTTGTCCTTCTATTGTTGAGTCATAGGAGTTCTTTATATAATCTGGATACAAATCCCTTATCAGATATAAGAGCTGCAAATATTTTCTTCCTTTTCCCCTCCAAAGTTTTATTATGAAAAAATGCTATACATCTCCCTGAAGCTGGAAAATAGTAGAGTGAGAACCAATATACTTACCACCTACATTCTTTTTTTTTTTTTTATCCTCACCTGAGGACATTTTTTCATTTTTTGTTCAGATAGAGTAGGAGGGAGAGAGAGGAAGAGAGAGAGAGAGAAACATTGACATGAAAGGGACACATCGAGTGGCTGCCACCCGCATGACCAACCAGGGCCGGGGACAAACCGCAATCGAGGCACATGCCCTCAGCGGGAACCGAACCCCGGTCTCTCTGTACCGCAGGCCGACGCTCTAACCGCTGAGCCAAACCAGCCAGGGCTTACCACCTACATTCAACAATGCTTAACCTTTTGCATATATTTTTCTTTCCTACCTATTTGAAAGTAAGGCATAGACATCATGACACTTCACTCCTGAAGATTTCAGCATGACTCTCCTAAAAATAAGTATATTTCCTTACATAGCCCTAATAAAATGATCAAAACCTCAAAATCTAAATTCCAATATAAATTTTAATATATCTTCATGTTTCACAGTTATCCTCAAAGTGATTTTATTGTGGACTACAACCCAATCAAGTTCTATGCATAATATTTAGCTTTTATCTCTTTTAATCTAAGAATAGTTCCCTCTCTTTTTCTTGACACGGATTTTTGAGGAGACTAAACCAGTTGCCTTAAAACATGCCCCATATCCTGAATTTGGCTAACTGTTTGCTTGTGAAATCATGTGTTAGCGTGATCCTCTGTTTAATGAATTTGATGTAAACTTGAAGTTAGTGTTAAAGGCTCCACTTGATTTTGGATAAACATTCTGGGCAAGAATAGTTCATAGGTGATGCTGAGGACTTCATATTTCAACTCCCTCTCGCCAGGCTCAATATGAGAGGAACAGATTGTACCTTTCATGTGAGAGGTTTAGGCATATCTGTACAGATTTCATTCCAAATTCCAGAGGATGGCCTGTTTCACAACTGTCCTTCTTATCTGATAGCGCCTGTCTTAAATCTCAGCAGAAATTTCCATCTTAATATCCTCTTACATACTCAGTCACTCATCGGGCAATTCAAAGCTTACGCTGAATAAAGTGGTATCTTCACTTTTCACTTCTGTGCATTGAAGTGGCCAAAACTGGATCGCTAAATTTTATACTTCCTTATATTTTAAGTTCTTCAATTTATGGTATGTTCATTCTGTGAATTCTCACAGACAGCACTCAGCAAACATTATAGTCCCTGTTAGGTGGTTTTTCACTTGATTTTACTATTCCAGAGCCTGGCTGCGGTTTGCCCAGATGCATGAGAACATCAATTGTCCAGTCGTACACCACCTTATTACACACTGAGTTTCAGTCTGTTTAACGGAGCTTTCTGTTTGGGTAAGGGGTATCTTCATATTACATTTTTTCCCAGATAAATATAAAACTTTTACTTGTGTAAGACTGTGACTACTTTGCAAAAAAAATGTCTCCCCAATGCATTGGTAACTATGAGTTCTAGGTAATTGTGAGGCCTCCATACTGACAGGCAAAGGCGCTCATTGTTTCAGCTTTACCATCTGGTGGTATAAAGTTTACAGTTTCTATCGTTGATCATTACAAGTGCTTATTAGCAATATTAGCAGCTTTCTTTCCATTTATAGAAACACTGATATTTGCATTTTCTGTAATGAGAATTCGTGTTGCTTAGAAGAGCTCTTGCCTCTGTGCAAAAGCTTTTTAACAGATTACCCATAAAGCAAGAGATAACTGAGGAGAGAACTAGACCAGGACCCCAGAGACCTGGATGAAAGTTCAGGAATGCTTGCAGGAAATGAAAAATTGTTATTATCCTAGTTTTTAATGTTATTGTTAATGGTTTTTAAATCTTTTTTCTGCATATGCATATTCTGTTTCCAAGTACCTCAAAGTAATGTGGAATATTATTCATCATTAATACAAATAGATAATTCAATTACTTAAGGCTTTGGTTTTCAAAGAACTGTAAATATAAATACAAAGACCTAAAAATGTCAAATTTTTTTTGAAAGACAGTGTTTATAAATCACATCAATTTACTTGAATGTACTCTTTTTTTTAATTAAAACTTTTTTTCAATTACAGTTTACAGTTAATATTAGTTTGTATTAGTTTCAGATGTATAGCATAGTGATTGGTCAATCATATACTCTACAAAGTGTTCAAAGTCAACCATATATATATTAGTCTCTTCCTCTTGTTCTAATGAGGCGACACTTGGTGGGCTCCCAGATGGGGGGCTGGGCTCCCAGATGGGGGGCTGGTCACCAAAAAGACCATGCCATGATTATAAACTTGGAGTATTTAGCTCCACCCCATTCTCTGGAAAGAGGAGGGGGGTGGAAATGGGGTTAATGATCAATTATGCCTACCTTCATAATTGATAAAAACCTTCATAAAAATCCCTAAAATACAGGTTCAGAGTGCCCCTGGGTTAGTGAGCAGTGGAGGAGCTGGGAACATAGTCCACCGGGAGAGAGCATGGAAACTCCACACCCCTTCCCATATGCCTTGCCCTGTGCATCTCTTCCATCTGGATATTCATCTGTATCCTTTATCATATCATTTTATAATAAACTGGTAACAGTAAGTAAACTGTTTTCTTGAGTTCTGTGAGCTGCTCTAGCAAAATAATCAACTCCCGAGTTGGGGGTCATGGGACCTCTGATTTACAATTGATAAGTCAGAAGCACAGGTGATAACCTGGACTTGCAATTGGTGTCTGAAATGGGGACCGGAGGGCAGTTTTGTAGGATGAGCCTCTAACCTGTGCGATCTGGTGCTATCTCCAGGTAAATAGTGTCAGAATTGAGTTTGATCGTAGGACACCCAGCTAGTGTGGCAGAATTGCTTGGTGTGGGGGAAAACCCATACATTGGTGACCAGACATATTAGAAGTGGAATTCTGTGTGAGTTGAAGAAGAGACACACAAGAGAAGTGTTTCCTACTTAGAACAGCTTCCAAATTCCTAAAGCTCTTACACTGTCTATTTCAGTTGGAGAATATAATCGGTTGAAAATAAAATTGTCCCCTAATTCTTTTAAGAAGGTAGGCAAAAGATCAAGAAATTTCTATAGGGCGTCATCATGAGGAGAGGCAAATAAACTCCTTATTCCAGAGGATCTTTAGATTGCTTCCTCTCCCTTTGATTAAATCTATCATTATTTGGTCAATTAAAGAAAATATTTCTAGACTCGTATTAATAAAGGTCTTAAAACAGCTTCCTGTCCTCTTAGCAACAGTTTTTGGTTTTCATATCTATTGTTCTGTGATAAGTGTAATACTTTGAATTTTCATGAAAATTTCTAAGAGTATATGGCAGAAATACAAGCCACCAATTATATTCTCTTAGCTGAATATGGTGAGAATTGCAAAAGAGAATGGTATGTTGGAGTTGTTAGATGATATAAGTAATGGTGAAAAAGTTTGTGACTTGGAGATACATATAGAGTATTTTTCTCAACCTTCAAAGGCAATAGAAAATGTGTCATACTGGGTCAGGGAGATGTGGTCCTGCCAGTTATCAGCTCTGAGTCAGAGAACATTTGTTTCCTATCTATAAAATAGAAATGATTATGTTACCTACTAGTGAGGATTATTAGAGATTATTATGAAAATTAACCTTTAATAATCTTTAAGGTCACAATGTGGTCATTGCCTCCACTGAGAAGCTACTATTGATTCTCTCCTTTCACAACATAAGGTACCCCCTCGCCCCCACTTACTCCACTCCACTCCAGGACCCAGTGCCGTCACTGCATTTCTCACTGTATTGAAATTGCATCGACATATGCCTGTTACTCCCACTAGACTGTGATATCTTAATAAACCTCATAGCTTCAACACTTAATAGAGTACCTGCACATCAAAGAGTATGAGCTCAGCTTATTACAGAGTATGAGTTTGTTAAGTGAATGAATGACATATTTTAAGTGCTTGCTCAGTACTCAAAACATTGATCACATTCAATTATTTGCTCTTGACTTCTTTGGTAAATTTTTGTCCCCAAAGTTTTATCAGGGGAAAGATTGATCTTTTGTCTATAATGCTTTAACTACTAAAATGCAGAGCAAGGACTGTTTTTTGGATCCATTCTTGGTAATTAGATCCATTGTGAGAGGCTTGGTTCACGGAAGTTTAAGATCTATCAAACTTGATGAATAATGGGATGAAAATTGCTTCAGACCTTTAGCCACAGATTATGTACATACATTCAGGGGAAAAAAAATTGTTTGACCTTTTGTCCATATTTTTGTAAATATATAACTTGGCAGTGTCAATTTAGGTAATGAAAGCAATGTGTTGGAGACCTTTTTGCATTTGCCTCAGCTGCCTTATTTTATTGCATTGCAAATGATGTTAATTCTGTGCTTAATTATGCTTAATATAATATGTATGCAGCCCAGTGTTTATCAGTTGGACATAACAAAAATGCTGTTGTTTCTTCCCATCTTCCTTCTGCTTATCATTTGTTGATTTGGAAAGCAGCTGGAGTTGTTCCATGTGAATTGAAACAATTTTAAGACTGTACAATAAATGTTTTCTCTCTCAAAACTAACATATCAACTGTGGTCTTTTCCTTTTAAAGAGCTGGTGTACAGTCTCATGAAAACTTCTAACCTAATCTTTGCTATTTTTTTTCAGATCAGAAGAAATCTCTCTTTATATTAACAACAACAACAAAAGCTCATATTACCCAGACTTTTTCAAAAGCATGCATCTTTCATCCATTGAAACAGGAACTTTCATCTCTCCAAACCGACTATTATAGTTTGTTGGGTACATGTTGATTATGTTTACATAAAAGACCATGCTAATATAATGACTGGATATTTGTGGCTTAGGTTCTCATGTTTTCAGCTATTACATTTGGCTTAGGAGATGGAGAGGGAGTAGTTTTAGATGAGTATTTATTTTAGACGTATTATTTCATCTAGCTTGATGATAAAAGATGAATATATTTTTAAAAATGTGCTTTAAAAATTTTTTCAGCACAAGATCAAAACTACAATTAGAGCCTAAGTATTGAAAAACATTGGAGCATGTGTAATTTTTTCCAAGCATTTTAAGATTAATATTCATGAAAATATTTTTGGTGGTTATCAATACTTATTTAAAACAAACATAATTTCTGCCCTGGCCGGTTTGGCTCAGCGGTTAGAGTATCGGCCTGCCGACCAGAGAGTTCCGGGTTCGGTTCCCGCTAAGGGCATGTACCTTGGTTGCAGTTTGTCCCCAGCCCCAGTTGGGGTCGTGTGGGTGGCAGCCAGTCTATGTGTCTCTCTCACATCGATGTTTCTCTCTCTCTCTTCCTCCCTCTCTCCCTCTTGCTGTATCTGAAGATGAATGCAAAAATGTCCTCACGTGAGGATAAAAAAATAAATAAAACTAACAATTTCTGACAGCAGTTTTATATGTAAAATTTAGGTCATTGTAAAATTTGGGTTATGTTATAATAATAATAAGGATGATTATTACACAACTATTCTGTCTCAAGTGCTTTACATACATTATACTTATCCCATTTATTCCTCAGAACAATCTATTTAAAATATGAATACCAGAAGGCTAAGGATTTTGTTCATATTTAGTAAGTGGAAGGTGCAGGATCAAAAACCATGTTCGCCTGTGCAGAATCCTTGCTCTGTCTGTTCTTGTTGGTACTGTGTATCGTCCTTCACTCATTTTGTCACCAGGAGGACCCAGGAGACAGAGCCCACTTTTCTGAACGTTGATCCCACCCTAAATCCTTGCTATCTTTTCTCTCAGTACACTTAACACATCTAGAAAGGAATTTTTTAGTTAATGTTGCTTCTTCCTCATAAATCTCTCGTTTCGTTTTAGCAAATTCTAAATACTAGAGAATTTCTTCCTTTAAAGGGAGTAAGAACTATTAAGTGCCACAGTTTCTTCCTTTTCCCTTCTCTCTTCCCTTCTGATTTTCTGTCTCCTTTGCCCACACAGACTGCCTGGAACACAGAAAGTGCTCAATAAATGGCCACTATTACTACTTTCCAGGTTCTGGGGCTCCTTTCTGAAGGGATTTTTAATAATAACAATAAAAAGCACAGCTAATATTTATTGCACACTATGGGCCAGAATCCTTCCAAACACTTTAAATGTATGTGCTCTGTTATTATGTGTATCTTTATCAGGAAAAAGGTGACATTCAGAATGTGCATTGTCCAAGATAACATGGACCTCTGGTTGGTAGTGACAGGTTTTAACTTCAAGTTTTCTGATCTCTAGTCCTTCATTGACTCGCAGTAGCTGCAGAAATGTGCTGCTCAAATCTCCTTCAACAGAATCTTCCCTGAGGAGCTTAGGTGATGACAGACTCCAATTGCCAACCCCTTCAGATCCACTATGGTGTTCATACCAAAACTATACTTCTGTCCCCTGGGCTGCCCCCAAACAATGACTGAGCGTGGTGGGGAAAATAGTCGGCTATTCCAGGGATGGGAAAATGATTCAACACTAGCAACTTTGTTAACATCATTCACTTAGAGTAGCACAGATAAGAGAAATTATATAATCATACCAATTAAGTATTGAAGAAGAAAAAAATCAATAAACTGGGGTCTAAACAATTTAAACAATAGTTACTACCTAAAAGGCAGAATCATTTTTAATAAAAACACACTGTGAAAATCCATGTTAGTGTCAAGAACAAGCCAGAGTGTCCATTGTCACTACTACTTTTTAAACATGGTTCTGAAGGTATTTGCCAATGCAGTTAGCAAGGAGAAGAGATACAGTTGAAAGAGAACATAAAACTCATTTTTGTCAAATGTTATACTTGCTTACATGAATATGCAAAAGAATCAACTAAGTCCTGGCTAGTAGCTTGGCTGCTTGGAGCAGTGTTCCATGTACCAAAAGGTTATAGGTCAATTCCTGGTCAGGACACATACCTAGGCACGTACGGGAGGCAACCAATCGATGTTTCTCTCTTTCTCTTTCTCAAATCAAAGAACATATCCTTGGGTGAGGCTAAGAAACAAAAAGAATCAACTAGAAAATTGTAAGAAACAATAGGGGAATTTATAAATGACTGAGTACCATCATAAATAGCAATCAAGCACTTTTATAAGTGCAGACAATAACCAATTGAAAGCTATAATGAAAGAAAAAAATAGCAATAATAGCAAAAAATAAAAATAAATTTAACAAAAATCATTCAAAATCTGTACAAAGAAAGCATACATTTTCTTAAATAGAAAAATTAAATATTATGTAGATGTCAGCTCTTCCTCATTAAGAAATAAACTTAATTCTATAACAATAAATATAATAAGAGTATTATTAATCTGTTCATTTATTTTTTAAGCTGGGAAGGTTGACTCACATGCAAAATAGAAAGTATTCGAGAAAATTCTAGGACTAAAAAGAGTAATAATTTGCAAGATCTTTGATATTTTAAAATATAGAGTTGTAATAATTGTCCTAATGTTATAATAATTTATGAAAATAGACATGCAGATAAATGGAATAGACAAGAAAGTCTATAAGTAGACCCAAATAGTATGCATTGGATATTAGCGTATGCCAAGAAATAAGAAATCAGTAGGTAAGTGATGAATTATTAATAAATATATTGGGACAACTAAATAGGCATCTGGAAAACAAAATTATTTTTAGATGCTCACCTCATTACTTATACCAAAGTTCTAGGTGTTTCAAGGATTTAAATAGAAAAATTAGAGAGATTCCAAAATGGTGGGCAGAGTGAATGGAAGCTACACAGACCATCTCCCAGGACCAAACTGGAATTACAACTAAAATAAAGACAAATCCTCAGGAAAAAGCAACAGAAAAGCAGCTTGCGAGGACCATACAACCAGGGGCACTGAATCAATCCTGGTAGGATTACGGAGGCGCGAGAGGGGGGCTGAGAGTTCACGGACAGCAGCAGTTTTAGCTGTGAGCACCGCCCACACCTGCTTGGTTGAAAGCCCAAGCAGGCTCCACAGCGCGTGGAGGGCCGGGACAGAGAGCTAAAATAGCCACAGCCACTCACCTTGGGTTCCAGCAGAGGGAGGGCAGACTGGACTGGAACTGTGTGGGGATACTTGGGATTTGGAGGGCACTCAGAGCTTTTGCTGAGTTGTGGCCACACAGGACAGTGGCCATCTTACTCCTTCCCAGGGCTCTGGGGAGAGGTGGCAGCCCCTCCCTCAGAGATTCAGCCACACCCAGATGGGCCATTGAAATGCAAATTGAGGCTCATTAACAACCACCATCTGCCCCACCCTCGGGAAATCCTCTCACGCTGAACACCTGAGGGAGGTTTTCATTCAACTGAGAACCCAAAGCTCTTCAAGTAACCAGGACTAATAGCCTCTAGGAAAAAAGCTAGAGGATAACTTAACCTTGGCTGGGCTTGCAAATCTACCCAGGAAAGTAAGACTCCAGGGTGGTGTTTAATGTGGGTCCTCCCACGCTCATCCAAACCCAGTAGAGGGAGCCACAGACAGCAGAACACCAACATCCACAGGGAAAATTTGGCAGGCTCCAAAAACCACTGAGATAGCCAAAATGGTGAAACAAAGAAACAGATGCCAAATGAAAGAACAAGAGACCTCCAACGAAGATGAGATAAATGAAATGGAGTTAAGCAAGTTAACAGAAGTAGAATTCAGAGCCATGATCTTGAGGAAGCTCAACAGCATGAGTAAGGACATCAACACCTTGAGTAAAGACATCAACACCATGAGCAAAGATATAGAAATACTGAAAACCAACCAAGTGGAAATTAAGAAGCAGCAAGAAGAAATGAAGAATGACATAGCAGAAATGAAGAACCCGTTGGAAGGACTAAACAGCAGAGTTGAAGAAGCTGAGGACCGCATGAGTGAATTAGAAGACAGGGTAGAAAAAATCAACCAATCAGAAAACCAAAAGGAAAAAACAATGAAAAAACAGGAAGACAGCTTAAGAGAACTGTGAGACAACTGGAAACATAATAATATTCACATCATAGGAGTCCCTAAAGAAGAAGAATGAACAAAAGTTAGAGAATATATTTGAAGAAATAGTGACAGAAAACTTCCCTAATTTGGTGAAGAAAGAAGGCATTCAAGTTCAAGAAGCACAGAGAGTCCCAAGTAAGAAGAACCCAAACAGGCCCACACCAAGACACATAGTAATTAAAATGCCAAAATTAAAGAAAAAGAGAGAATCCTAAAGGCAGCAAGAGCTAAGCAACAGGTTACCTACAAAGGAACCCCCATAAGGTTATCAGCTGACTTTTCAATAGAAACACTCAGGCCAGAAGGGAATGGCATGAACTAATCAAGGTCATGAAAAACAAGGATCTGAACCCAAGAGTACTCTACCCAGCAAGGCTATCATTCAAAATAGAAGGTCAAATAAAGAGCTTCTCAGACAAAAACAAAAAGGCTAAGGGAATACATTAGCACCAAACCAGCACTGCAAGAAATGTTAAAAGGACTGCTGTAATTAGTAGAAGAAATAGAAAGGAAAATAAAACCACACTAAACAAAAATGGCAATCAATAAATAAGTACATATCAATAATCACCTTAAATGTAAATGGACTGAACGCCCCGATCAAAAGACACAGAGTAGCGGATTGGATAAGAAAGCATGACCCATATATATGTTGTTTACAAGAGACCACTCACAACAAAAGACTCACATAAGCTGAGAGTGAAGGGATGGAAAAAAATCTTCCAAGTAAATGGAAAGGAAAAAAAAGCTGGGGTAGCAATACTCATATCTGATAAAATAGATTTCCAAATGAAGGCCATAACTAGAGACAAAGAAGGTCACTACATAATATTGAAAGGATCTATCCAACAGGAAGATATAACCTTGGTAAACATATATGCACCCAATATAGGAGCACCAAAATATAATTAAAAATCTTCTGGAGGACTTCAAAGGAGAAATCAACAGCAATACAATAATAGCAGGGGACTTCAACACCCTGCTGACATCACTGGATAGATCCTCTAGACAAAAAATTAACAAGGAAACAGAGACTCTAAAGGAAGCACTAGACCAAATGGATTTAATAGATATTTACAGAGAATTACACCCCAAAACTATAGAATTCACATTCTTCTCAAGTGCACATGGGACATTCTCAAAGATAGACCACATGTTAGGACACAAACTAAGTCTCTACAAATTCAAGAAGATTGAAATCATATCAAGCATCTTCTCAGATCACAATGGCACGAAACTAGAAATCAATTGCAACAAGAACATGCAAAGACATTTGAATACATGGAGACTAAATAATATGTTATTAAACAATGAATGGGTTACCGAGGAGATCAAGGAAGAAATTAAAAACTTTCTGGAAACCAATGAAAATGAACACACAACAACACAAAATCTATGGGATGCAGCAAAAGCAGTTTTGAGAGGGAAGTTCATAGCACTACAGGCCTACCTCAAGAAACAAGAAAAATTTCTAATAGACTTTCTAACCTCACAACTTGAAGAACTAGAAAGCAAACAAAAAGAAAACCCCAGAGCAAGTAGAAGGAAGGAAATAGTAAAGATCAGAGCAGAAATAAATGACATAGAGACCTGAAAAACAATTCAAAGGATCAATGAAACAAAGAGCTGGTTTTTTGAAAAGATAAACAAGATTGATGGACCCTTAGCTAGACTCACCAAGAAACAAAGAAAGAGAACCGAAATACAGAAAATCATTAATGAAAGAGAAGTAACAACTGAAACCACAGAAATACAAAAGATCGTTAACAAATACTATGAACATTTATATGGCAACAAATTCGACAATCTAAGAGAAATGGACACATTTCTAGAAACACAGTCTCCCAAAACTGGACCAGGAAGAGATAGGAAACTTGAACAGGCCAATAACAACGAAGGAAATTGAAGATGTAATCAAGACTCTCCCAGCAAACAAAAGCCCAGGCCCTGACGGCTTCACGGGGGAGTTTTACCGAACATTCAAAGAAGAACTAACACCCATTCTCCTCAAACTATTTCTAAAAATTCAAGAAGAAGGAAGACTTCCAAACTCATTTTATGAGGCCAGCATAATTCTAATTCCAAAACCAGAAAGAGACACTACAAAGAAAGAAAACTACAGGCCAATATCCCTGATGAACATAGATGCCAAAATCCTAACCAAAATACTAGCAAATCGGATCCAGAAATACATCAAATAATTATGCACCATGACCAAGTGGGATTCATCCCAGGGATGCAAGGCTGGTTCAATATTCCCAAATCAATAAATGTGATACACCACATAAACAAAGTGAAAGATAAAAACCACATGATCATATCAATAGACGCTGAAAAAGCATTTGACAAAATCCAGCACCCATTTCTGATAAAAACGCTCAGCAATTTGGGAATAGAGGGATCATATCTTGATATAATAAAGGCCATATATGAAAGACCTACAGCCAACACCATACTCAATGGGCAAAAACTAAAAACATTTCCCTTAAGAACAGGAACAAGACATGGATGCCCACTTTCACCACTCTTATTTAACTTAGTACTGGAAGTCTTAGCCACAGCAATCAGGCGTGAAGAAAAAAATAAAAGGAATCCAAATTGGAAAGGAGGAAGTGAAACTGTCATTATTCGCAGACGACATGATATTATATATAGAAAACCCTAAAGACTGCATCAAAAATCTACTAGACTTAATAAATGAATTTGGTAAAGTAGCAGGATACAAAATTAACGTCAAGAAATCGACAGCATTCTTACACACCAATGATGAACTCACAGAAAGAGAAATTAAAAAAACAATTCCATTTACCCTCGCGGCAAAAAAATTAAGATACCTAGGAATAAACTTAACCAAAGAAGTAAAGGATCTAGTTGCAGAAAACTACAAGACATTGAAAAAAGAAATAGAGGAAGATATAAAACAGTGGAAGCACATACCTTGTTCATGGATTGGAAGAATTAACATCATTAAAATGTCCGTATTACCCAAAGCAATCTATAGATTCAATGCAATCCCCATCAAAATACCAGTGACATATTTCACAGAACTAGAACAAATACTCCAAAAGTTCATATGTATGGAACCAAAAAAGACCCTGAATAGCCACAGCAATCTTGAAAAAGAAGAACAAAGTAGGTGGGATCACAATACCGAATATTAGTTTATACTACAAAGCTACTATAATCAAAACAGCCTGGTACTGGCACAAGAACAGGCATATAGACCAGTGGAACAAAACAGAGAATCCAGAAATTGACCCAAGACATTATGCTCAATTAATATTTGACAAAGGTGGCAAGAACATACAATGGGGCAAAGACAGCCTCTTTAATAAATGGTGTTGTGAAAATTGGACAGCTACATGCAAAAAAATGAAACTAGACCATCAACTTACACCATACACAAGAATAAACTAAAAATGGGTAAAAGACTTAAATGTGACTCGTGAATCCATAAAAATCCTAAAAGAAAATGTAGGCAACAAAATTTCAGATATCATACGCAGCAGAATCTTCACTGATACATCACCTAAGGCAACAGAAACAAAGGAAAAAATGAACACATAGGACCACATCAAACTCAAAAGCTTCTGCACAGCAAAAGAAACAACCATCAAAATGGAAAGGCAACCCACTGTATGGGAGAGCATAATTGCTGATGATATATCAGTTAAGGGATTAATTTCCAAAATATATAGAGTGCTCATACATCTCAACAAAAGGAAGACAAAAAACCCAATTAAAAAATGGGCAGAGGAACTAAATAGACACCTCTCCAAACAGGACATACAAATGGCCAAAAGACATATGAAGAAATGCTCAACATTGCTAATCATCAGAGAGATGCAAATTAAAACAACAATGAGGTATCACCTCACACCTGTCAGAATGGCCGCCATCAACAAATCATCAAACAACAAGTGTTGGCGAGGGTGTGGAGAAAAGGGGACTCTAGTACACTGCTGGTGGGAATGCAGACTGGTGCAGCCACTATGGAAATCACTATGGTGTTTCCTCAAAATATTAAAAACTGAATTGCCATTTGACCCAGTGATCCCACTTCTAGGAACATACCCTAAGAAGCCTGAAACACCAATTAGAAAGAATATATGTACCCCCATGTTCATAGCAGCACTATTTACAATAGCTAAGATCTGGAAACAGCCCAAGTGTCCATCAGTGGATGAATGGATAAAAAAGCTGTGGCACATATACACAATGGAGTACTATGCAGCTGTAGGAAAGAAAGATCTCTTATCCTTGAGACGACATGGAAGGACCTCGAGAGTATTATCCTAAGTGAAACAAGCCAAGCAGAGAAAGACAAATATCACATGATCTCACTCATTTATGGAATATAATAAACATAACAGTCTGGGGAACAGAGTAGACCCAGAGATGTGAAAGTAGGGTACAGACTGACAACCCTCAGAAGAGGGGGTGGGGGGAGGGAAGAGATAAACCACAGAACTTTTGCGCATGTATGCATAACTGATGGACATGGACAACAAAGCTGGGGAAGGGGTGGAGGGTCAGGGAGGAGGGTATATGGGGAAAAAAGGAGAAACATCTGTAACAAAAATAAATTAATAAATAATAAAAAAAGGTAATGTAAAAATATTCAAATCTATACAATTGTATGTGAATATTATAAATGGATTTTATTTCAAAAATAAATAAATAAATAGAAAAATTAAAATGTAAGTATACTAGAAAATATATATGTATACACACAGAGGTATATTTACATGTGTGTCTGTGTGTGTAAATAACTTTGAACTTGGGAAGACATTTCTTATGGTTAAGCCAAAACTAAGAAATCATAAATGAAAAGATAGGTTAATTTGACCATATGAAATTAAAATAAAATTTTTATGGCATTAAAATACCATAAACAAATGACAAACCAGGGGAAAATAATTGTCTGCAACTTATGACATAAACCAAATGATATGTTCCTCAGCATATACAAATAAATATGTAAGAATAGGACCAATACTCCTACAAGTATGGACAAAAGATAAAAACAGTTAGCATCAAAGGAAATATAATGGGTCTTATATGAAAAGATATTCACTTTATACATAAGAAAAATATTAATTTAAAAATTAAAACTATAATGGGTGTCATTTTTTCTTATAGATTTGCAAAGATAAAAGAATTTTGATAGCATACTGTATAATGAAAAGGGTATGAGAAAATAGGCATCCAATACACTGCTCTTAGGAATATAAATTGGTATAAACCCTCAAAAAGCTGTTTAGTAATACCTTATCACAATTACAAATGTACATATTCTTTAATTTTGCAATTCTACTGTAAAAATTTATCCATAGATATGTTACCACGTCTTAAATGAAAAACATACAAGAATATTCATCATAGCATTGTTTGAAATAGCAGAAAGACTGGAAACAGCATAACTGTATTAGGAGACAGATTAAACAATTTACGTACATGTATGACATGGGATACTATAATATATAGCCTTTATTATGAATGAAGTTGTTCTATATGCCTTGATTTTGAACAATTTCCAACATACAGGGGTGGGAAAAGAATTGGTTTTGTGTAATGGTAAAAGAGTAAAGTGTAGCCCTGGCCGGTTTGGCTCAGCGGTTAGATCGTTCGCCCACGGACCAATGAGTCACGGGTTCGATTCTGGTCAAGGGCGCGTGCCTCAGTTGCCATTCGTCCCGGGTCCTGGTTGGGGTTGTGCGGGAAGCAGCCACTCGATGTGTCCCTTTTATGTCGAAGTTTCTCTCTTCCTCTCTCCCTCCCATTCTATCTGAACAAAAATGGAAAAATGTCCTCGGGTGAGGATAAAAAAAAAAAAAAAGGAGTAAAGTGTAAAGTGAAGAATATTATACATAGTGTGTGATTTTTGTTTTGTTTTACACACACATGCTTTCATATGCATTGAATATATGT
Source organism: Tadarida brasiliensis (assembly GCA_030848825.1). Lineage (NCBI taxonomy): Eukaryota > Metazoa > Chordata > Mammalia > Chiroptera > Molossidae > Tadarida > Tadarida brasiliensis. The sequence goes on from CM061260.1 coordinate 73,003,599, forward strand.
AAACCGATGAAGTTATCTCTAGGGAATGAAACTAGGAAACTAAAGAAAAGGAGAGGTGAAGTAGGCTAAATTTTAACCTATGAATTTTTCATTTGCATTTTTTTTTTTACTGTGTGATGTAATATTCAACTACAACATGAGTCATACTATTCAATTCAGTTGATCTTTGTGCCAAGACTTTCTCGATGGAGGATGGAATGTCTTGTCAAAGCATTTGCTGACTGGCTGCTGATCTAGGCTGTTTCTGAAACAGGGAATGTATGTTTGTACTTACTGGGACTCTGGTGACTTGAACTGTATTTGTTGTGCTAGGGATGGAAACCTAGAGAGTCCTAGGAGGGTGAGACCAGGAATTGTAATGGGTGGGGCAGACACAGTTGGTAGACTTTGGGATAAGGAGGTGAAACTTACTAGAAACTTTCACTCCTTTTATTAAAATATTTATCTTAGATGGGAAAAAGCATTCTGGATGTCTACTTTGTAATCTGAAGAAATAGAATATCATGCCACAGAGTTAACCAGAGCCTGGCATTCTCTCCAAGGAAGCAAAACAGCTAAGGCATAGCAGTAATTTAATACTTATGAAGAATGGACTGAAATGACTACAGTACATCAAAAGCAAATAACTGCTGTGGAAATAGGTATATTTTAATTTGGTTCAGACTATATTTTACATGTTGTGTTTGTACAAATTCGTATGAGTTTGTATGTAGAGCTTAAATATATAATTAATGTAGCTTTGATGCTAGTCCTGTCCACACGATTAAAATTCATCATGGAATTAGCTTTCAAACAGAGACTTTTTAACAAGTTATAGTCAATGCTATAAATTAGATCTTCTCTGATGAACTCTGAATAAAGGACTATCATTTACCCCAATGGTATTTTATTAGAGACATTTTAATTGCTGTGGCAGGTAAAAAGACCATCCAGTATCTTGGTTAAACATTTCTGTTAATGAAATCATTTTTCCTTCCAGCACTGTTGGTTTAAGAATATTCTGTTTTATTGAAGATGAACTAAAAATCTTTATTTGATACACACAATTCAGCCTCATGTTAAATACCAAGCAAATCTACTTTGTGGGGGCGTTTACTCCATAAAGGCAAAAAGAAACCTTTGAACATTTGTGAAGGAGATGACAGGTCCTTGTAAGTGAAAGATAAAAAAGAGAAATTCCACATTTCCCTTTCAGTGATTTAAAAAGTAAAGTTCTGGGGATTGACTGCTGGTGAAATGATTATGGCATTTTCCTTGCTTCCCAATTATTTGTATTTCCTTTCCTTATAATATCACATATGCTTTTTGAAAAAATCAAAATGATAGAAATATACAATTTCAAAGAAAAAATCTTCAATAATCTTTTCTAAGAGATAACTACTATGAACATTGTGGCACACACTCTTCCAGAATTTATCTACACAAAGTATTTTCTTCTTCTTAAGACTGTGAGTTGATTGCCAGCAATGTCTGAATTCTTCCTGCTGTGCCTTCTGTATCTTAACAAATTTGCCCACCCCTGCAGTTTCCCTCACTTTGCTGGAATCATATATTAAGTAAATATAGCCAAAATTCCCAGTTTCTGGGCCTAAGGACAGATTTTGTGCCAATGCATCTGTGCCTAAGAGCAGATTTTAGATTGTGTACCTGTGCCCAAGTAGCAACTGGGTGCCAGCTTGTTCAAAGCTTAGCGGAGTACAGGTCTCCACATGGAGTGAGGCTGCTTTTGGTGGCTCCATTTCCCCCACCCAGACACGAGTATCTGGCAGAGCATAGTGCTGAAGGGCTGGGTCTTTATCACACTTCCTCACATTGGTTCAGTGGATTAAGCAAGGTCCTTTAATTCAATTTCGCCCTTGTCAAAATGATTACCAAGTTTATTCCATCTTGGGTGTATGTTTCCCAGCTTCTAATGGATAATTTTTATGGTTTAGTATTTGACCACTAATTCAGTAGACACTAGTGAGAAGCTTTTAAAAATGTCTTAGAAAGCAATCTTTTTCAATGTGATGGGTCATTTGGAGTAAATGTTCATCATTTAAAAAGGGGCTGAAATGAACAGTCTAAATGCCCATGCATTTAGTGTGTGATTGGATTTTAACATATCAAATAGATTTACTAAAGCCTAATAAAAAATTCCATGGACATTAGAATATTAATTCTGAGAAACCTGGGTCATAATGCATCAAAAACAGTTAAATATCTTATTGAATTTGGTTCATTTGCCCACCCTCCTTTATAAGCCATATTCAGAGTCAGGAAAACAGAAAGTGCATAGCTGAAGGCCAAGTCTGTGCTTCTAAATTATTTTCAAAGCTATTTGTAATGTTTCTTCTTCAGACAGAATTGGGATAGATTTAAAACACCAGCTTTTCCTATTTCCATGTTAAAAATATCTCCTGTGTCTTAGACCAGGTGAATTTGGTGTTATATCAATACATATAGAAAATTTATATATGCTACCTTTTATTGAAGACTTGCTTTACAGTAGACATCTTACTAAGCATTCATGTGGATCATATTGTAAACTATAAGCACCTCTCGATCTCATCAGTGTTTATAAAGTTCTGGTGAATCTCATAATGAGATCAAGCACCCCTATTTTCATTTAAAAATAGGCAATGAAATATCACTCAGTTTTCCAACAGGATAGTTACAAGAAATTGACATTGCTATGATGAATTCCTGATAATTCCTCTATAGCACGTCATGGGCTAAACTTGCCAGGAAACTTCCAGAAGCAGAGTCCAGAAGTGTGGCTAAACCTCCTGTCTCTCATTTAAATATTTGTCTGATGAAGCCATAAGATGAAATACTGCCGTTTATGACAACATGGATAGATCTTGAGAATATCATGCTAAGCAAAATAAGTCAGACACAAAAAGTCAAGAACCATATGACTTTACTCATATATGGGATATAAAACTGAAAGCAAGAAATGAACAAACAAGACAAACAAAAACTCATACACACAGACAATAGTATGGTGGTTACCAGGGGGAAGGGAGGAGGGAGGGTAATATAGGGTAAAGAGGGTCAAATATATGGTGATGAAGAAAGATTTGACTTTGGGTGGTGGGCACACAATGCAGTATACGGATGATATGTTATAGAATTGTGTCCTTGAAACCTACGTAATTGTACTAACCAATGGCATTCCAATAAATTTAATAATATTTGATGAAACTTTCAGGGGTCTTGAAATTTAGAGTAGGAAGAAACAAATATTATTGTCTTAATTTTATTGATGAGGAAACAGAAGATCAGAGTAACTTATTCATTGATTTATTCATCCATTCTATTGTCAATCACTAAAAACTGTCTATAGGCTTGATTATCAGATCCTGTGATAAAAAGCAAACAAGCCATGGCTCAGCCTAGTGCCAAGAATTTAAGAATTGTTTCCTTTAGTGGGAGAGGGCTTAGAAGAAGCAATATTGAATGCCCAGCTGGTGTGGCTTGAGCATCATCCCAAGGATTGAGAGGTCCCAGATTGATTCCCGGTCAGGGCAGATGACAAGGTTGCGGGCTCGATTCCCAGTAGGGGGCATGCAAGAGGCAGCCAATCAATGTCTCTCATACATCAATGTTCCTATCTCTCTCTCCCTTCATCTCTCTCTAAAAAATCAATAAAAACATATTTAAAATAGAAGAAGAAGAAGCAATGAATGTGTTGTCACGGTATTGGGTTTAGCCCAAATTCATTTAGGGGTAGAATCCACAATTCACCATTAACTTTTTGAACTCCTGCTATGTCAGGCATAGGACAAAACAGGGTAAAGAAAACACATCAGGCCTCTGCTCTCATTTAGTTTACAGTCGAATTGAAGAGAGAGTCAAAAGGAAGTAAACAAACAAATACTTACAATTTGTGAAAATAAACAAGGTGAAGTGATAGAAAACTAGAGAGCAGGTTCTAACTAGATGGTTTCTCTGATATGTCATTGAAGAATGCTGAGTCCAAATGATGAGAAGCCTCAAGCCAGGACTAGAATGTGATCTGATGTTCAGGTTGTGGCTAAGATAGTTATATTGACCAGATCAGGCGGAGCTCAGAAATCTGTGCCACGAATTAAAATTACATTTGAAGAGCAATGAGAAGCCACCAAGGGGTGTTTAATAATGGAAGACCCACTTTGTATTTTTAGAAGGACACTCTTTCTGTTGAGTGGAGTATGTATAGGTGTGCAACAATGCAGCAAAGAGGTTCTATGCAATGGTCCAGGTGAGAGATTGAAATGAATTGACAGTGGCAGTGGTGAAGAACGTGGGTGGAGATATTTTGGGGAGCCATAAACCAGGACTTGCTTCCGGATTGTTTGTGGGAAATGAGGGAGGTTATCAAGGTTGATATAAAGGTTTCTGGCTTTGCAACTAAATGGCTGACAATGTTGATGCATTTATTAGAAAATTAGAGGAAGACAGGGGTGGGGGTGGTGGGGGGTGGAGATTAGAGTCTTTAGAGGTCTTATACAATAAAAATATTGCATTGCTTCCTTTCTCTAAACACAATAGAAAATAAAAACAACACTAATAACAAATAAAAAGATGTCTAATCAAGCCCTAATTCTGATGACTACTTATATAGTTTTAAAATATTAAATTATTAGACATCATACACAGCAGAATTTTCACTGATACAATGCCTAAGGCAAGAGAAACAAAGGAAAAAATGAACACATGGGATTACATCAAACGAAAAAGCTTCTGCACAGCAAAAGAAACAACCATCAAAATGAAAGGGGAACCCACTATATGGGAGAGCATAATTGCCAATGATAATCAGACAAGGGGTTAATTTCCAAAATATATAGAGTACTCATACAACTCAACAAAAGGAAGACAAAGAGCCCAATTAAAAAATGGGCAGAGGACCTAAAGAGACACCTCTCCAAAAAGGACATATAAATGGCCAAGAGACATATGAAAAAATGCTCAACATCACAAATCATCACAGTGATGCAAATTAAAACAACAATGAGGTATCACCTCACACCTGTCAGAATGGCTGCCATCAACAAATCATCAAACAGCAAGTGCTGGCGAGGGTGTGGAGAAAAGGGGACTCTAGCACACTGCTGGTGGGAATGCAGACTGGTGCAGCCACTATGGAAAACACTATGGTGTTACCTCAAAAAGTTAAAAATTGAATTGCTATTTGACCCAGTGATCCCACTTCTAGGAATATATCCTAAAAAGCCTCAAACACCAATCAGAAAGAATATATGTACCCCTATGTTCATAGCAGCACTATTTACAATAGCTAAGATCTGGAAACAGCCCAAGTGTCCATCAATAGATGAGTGGATAAAAAAGCAGTGGTACATATACAAAATGGAATACTATGCAGCTGTAAGAAAGAAAGATCTTTTATCCTTTGAGATGACATGGAGGGACCTGGAGAGTATTATCCGAAGTGAAACAAGCCAAGCAGAGAAAGACAAATATCACATGATCTCACTTATTTGTGGAATATAATGAACAAAACAAACTAATGAACAAAATAGACCCAGAGACATAGAAGTAGGGTACAGACTGACAAACCTCAGAAGAGGGGGTTGGGGGGAGGGAAGAGATAAACCACAGAACTTATAAGCATGTATGCGTAACCAATGGACATAGAGAACAAAGCTGGGGACGGGGTGGGGATTGGGAGGAAGGTGTCAATGGAGAAAAAAGGAGAAATATCTGTAACAAAAATAAATTAATAAAAATAATTAAAATATATATATTATGGTTGAGATAAAATAAAACCTTCTGTAAGAAAAATAAAATACTCAATTATTTTCTTTAAAAGTTTCTGGGGGGTGCGGTTCCCTGGTTTTATTGGTGCTTTATCCATATGCTTAGTTTTCTCAGTCAATTACCAACCCCTGGGAAAAATCTGGAGTTTTATTTTGGTATGTTGAGATGCATATAGAACTGCTAAGAGAAATCGATTAAGTAGTTGGATATACAACTGTGGAGGCTTAGAGGGTGAAATAGTTACATAAATCTGGGAGTTGTCAGCATATAGATGGTTTTAAAAGCTACATAAATAGATGAGATCACCAAAAGAAAATGTGTTGAGAGAAGAGAAGAAATCCATGTGAATTTCTAACATTTAGATGAAAAGCAGACAAAGGAGACTGAAATGGAGGGGCCAGACTAGGGTTGGATGATGTCAGGGAAGCTAAGAGGAGAGTGATCCAAGAATGGCACAGTATACAGCACTGTCAGTGCTTCTGATTGGTCAAATACGATGATGTTGGAAAAGTGGATGTTATTGATGATTTTAGCATGAAAGTGTTTGAGGTTATTGTTGAGATTAAAATAGATTGAGAAGGTAATCAAAGGTGAAGAAGTAGAAATGATGTGTGTAGAAAGTTTTTATAATCTGTTTTGCTGTGAAGGAGAAAATAATAGTGGTGCAATTACTGGAGGGAATTACTGAGTGAGGGGTGTTTTATTTGGTTTTGGTTTTGTAGTTGCATGACAATAGCAGATCTTTGCGTAGAGGAATAATGCAGGGAGGAAACATTGACTGATCAGAAAAAAGAAGGGATAACTGAAGGAGAAAAATTCTTGAGAGGGTGAGAAGAGTTGGGATTCAGAGAAGGAAAGTCAAAGAAGATAGAGAACTTACTGTCTGATGCTTAAGAATAGGAAGAAAATATCTTAAAATATTGATCTTTGTGTTTCCCCCAGCAACATCATTGTACAAAATCTTTTCTTGATCAGAGCATACATGTTGCCTTGAGAAATAAGAATTTTATAGCATAAATAAAATACTAGTAAATTGTAAAGAGTAAAAAGAGATGTCAAGATGAAGGATACAGAAGTTATGTCAGAAAGATGTTCCTAGACAGGAAGTAGATGATGAGCCTGAGTTTCTCCATCTTCCTGGGGGAAGTCAAAACCAGATTGAAGCCCTGGCCAGTTTGGCTCAGGGGTTAGAGCATCTGAGTGTGGACCGAAGGGTCAAGGGTTCAATTTTCAGTCAAGTGCACATACCTGGGTTACAGGTTTGATCCCAGGCCCCGGTTGGGGTCCTGTGGGAGGAAACCAATCAATGTCTCTCTCATATCAATGTTTCTCTCTCTCTCTCTCTCTCTCTCTCTCTCTCTCTCTCTCTCTCTCTCCTTCCCTCTCTTCCACTCTATCTAAAAATCAATGGAAATCTATCCTCGGGTGAAGATTAACAAACAAACAAACAAAAGGATTGAAGCCAGAGAGGAGGTCTGTGGGTAAGACATAGAAGAGGAACAGGTTAAAATTAAGAAAGTTCTGCACACCCTCTCATAGCCAACATCAAAGAGTTTTGTGGAAGGCTGGCTGACACAATAATAACAATAACTTACATTTATTAAGCACTTGCTATGTGGCAGGTAGTATTCTAAGTGCTTTTACATATATAACTAATCTAATCAGACAATCTAATCCCAACAACATGTAAGGTCGGAAGAATTATTTCTCCATTTTATACATGAGGAAACTGAGGTATAGAACTTTCCCAGAAGCACACAACTTTAAGTTGGGTCAGAAATTCAAATCCAGGCAGTGTTGATCTAGAGCCTCATTCTAATCACTACTGCACATATGTGTAGACCATTTATTAACAGTAGGGAAAATTTCTGCATGATGGCCAAGGATTGACGATTTTGGCCACTCATCATTCTAGTGTTGGGTGAGACTTTCTATCGAAAGTTACCTATATGGCCCGGCCAGTGTGGCTCAGTGGTTGAGCATCGACCCATGCACCAAGAGGTCACAAGTTTGATTTCCGGTCAGGGCACATGCACAGGTTGTGGGCCTAATCCCCAGTTGGGGGCATGCAGGAGGTGGCCAATCGATATTCTCTCTCATCAATGTTTCTATCTCTCTCTCCCTTCCTCTCTCTCTAAAATCAATAAATAAAAAAAAGTTACCTATATGACATTTGGATGTTGAAGTTGATGACTATGGGACAGGAAACACTAGCCAGATGCTCTTCAGAATATAGAGATGTAGGTTGGTATTACTTGGACCACAGTTAGGATAAAAATACTCTAAACAAAACCTTCTGCTTTAAGTCTAACCAGACAGGATCTGAGCAATGTCCCCATCCCTTAAAAATCTCTCTGATTAATAATTCTGTCCCCAAAAGAGAAGGAGAAAAAGGCTGAGGCCAGGCCAGGAGAACATGGTCAGGGCACCTTGCTAAAGGGTATCAACCAGCCATAGCTAAAGTCTAGATAATGAGTAAGTGAGAGCTAAACAAACACAATTCTGCATTGCAGCTTTACTGGGCTTCAGAAAAAAAGTTGTGCTCTGGCCAGTTTGGCTCAGTGGTTAGAGTGTCGGCCCATGGACCAAAGAGCTGCAAGTTTGATTCTGGCCAAGGACACATACCTGGGTTGCAGTTCGGTCCCCGGCCCTGGTTGGGGTCATGCAGGTGGCAACCAATCGATGTCTCCCTCTCTGTCCCCCTCCCCCCCCTCTATCTGGAGATAAATGGAAAAATATCCTCAGGTGAGGATTATAAAAAGAAAAAAGAGGTTGCTCACTGGACTCCCAAGAGCTAACTGCCAAGATGTACTGAACTTCGTACTTGTCCAGAGTAGGCTTGGAAACACTTTATTTTCTTAAAGAGGGGTTGGGATAAGAAAAGGGTATAGAATCTGTATCTTGGAGGTTGGGAATCTTACCATTAAATCAGAAAAAGGCAGTCCTGGACAGCATGACTCGGTGGTTAGAGCATCAGACCATGCACCAAAAGGTCATGAGTTCAATTCCCAGTCAAGGGCACATACCTTGGTAGCAGGTTTGATTTTGGCTCCGATCTGGGCTTGTTTGGGAGGCAACCAATGATAGGTCTCTCTCACATCAATGTTTCTCTCTCTCCCTCTCCTCCTTCCCTTCCACTAAAAAAATTAATGGAAAAAATATCCTTGGGTGAGGATTAACAATAAATAAATAAATAAATAAATAAATAAATAAATAAATAAATAAATAAATAGGAAAAGGCAAATGGGGACATGACCAAGACTTTTTCAGCATCTTCCAGAGCAGTCCACACCTGGTTACAACACTAGCGCTCTTGCCTCCAGGGCTGGTGGGCCCTATGTGGAGGTTACTGCAAAGGCAGAAGGAGAGCAGGCATTAGAGCTTACTGACTCTAACTAGTGGGCTACATGACAATGGGAACAAATCTTTCAATGAGAAACAGGCAGATTTATATAAAGTTAATGAAGTTTAAATTTCAGGGCTTTTGATTTGCATGCATTCCTTTCCCAAAACTGGCAGGTTCTTCTCTGGAGATGCACAAAGTCCAGACTCAGTCCACCTCCCTAGCCTGATGGTGGTCCTGGGATCTGGGTGTAGCCCCTGAGCTGTCAATACCACGTCTGTCTCTGGTAGGCCCCAAGCAACAACTTGCTCCATTACATATGGGGGCCCTATCTTTGATCTCAAGGAGAAGACCTTAGAAGATCTGCTCCTGGCTGATCAAGGACCCATCTAGAGATGAGGACGATCAAATTGTGTGGGTAGGACCAAGGGCTTGAGTTCTGGTGGATCTGCACCAGCAGCTATGCAGTAGCTGGTAGGCTGAGGCCTGGCCAAGTGAGACCAAAAAAGCTAGAGTTCTCCCAAGTACTTGCCTGTGGGCAAGAAGTATCATCTGAATAAGAAACTGGATAGACATGGAACTAAAGCATTAACCCAAACAAGTTGTGACACTAAAAGAATCTTTACCAAATTATCAAAAATAAAAAACAGATTTTTATCAATCTTGCTACAGGAGAGACTGAATTATTTTTTATTCTTGCTATATAAATTTATATTATAAAATTATTGTCATAGGAAGAGGTGGCCAAATAGAATACAGCCCAAAAATGTAGAAAAAAAATTATAGAGGTGTGTCAGATAGTTAATCCATAATAATAAAGATACATTATGATTTTCTGGATTTTGTGATACTGTCAGTGGTCTATTTCTACAAAACAAATCACCTCAAAATGTACTGGCTTGAAACAACAAATAACCATAGACATTTAATTTCTCCCTGAATCTTTGATTTGGGAGACTTCCGGTCAAGATGGCAGCGAAGGTAAACATGGTACTGCCTCCTCCCACAACCACATCAAAATGACAATTAAACTACAGAACGACCATCACTCAGAACCTCCTGAAATTGAGCTGAATGGAAGAACTACAACTACAAAATTAAAGAAGAAGCCACATCGAGACTGGCACCTCCAAGCCCAGCACAAGAAGTAGCCATTGGCAGATGGCTTTGTAGCTTATGCCTGGTGGGCCCTGGTAGAACACAGGCAGTGGCTGACCTTGCCCCAAAGCCAGCACATCCAGTGGACAGCTTCAGACCAAGTCGAAGCACCACCACCTAACTACCCCTACAAGTGACACACTCAATGAGTGGACTCAGTGGGTACCAGAACCCCGCTGAAGTAAGTCTTGCTCTGTGTGGTAGGCCCCTGCACCGCTGATCCTCCAAGGTAGTCAGAGGCCAGTGGTCAGTGGGCACAGCCAGTCCTTGCAATTGATCAGCCTGAGTAAATCCCTCCCATTGATGTGCCAACAGCAATCAAGACTCAAATACAACAGAAGGTATATAGTCCACACGAAGGGTGCACCTCAAGGGCCCAGCTGGGGTGATCAGGGAAGCTGTGCCACTGGACCTTACAGGACATCTACTAGAATAAGCACCCATATGAAGCTCAGGAGACATAGGAGCTCTACCTAATACATAGAAACAAACACAGGGAGGCAGCCAAAATGAGGAGACAAAGAAACATGTCCCAAATGAAAGAACAGAACAAAACTCCAGGAAAAGAACTAAACGAAATGGAGATAAGAAATCAATCAGAAGCAGAGTTCAAAACATTGGTGAAAAGGATGCTCAAGGAACTTAGTAAGAACTTCAAGGAACTTAGTGAGAACATCAACAACATAAAAAAGGACCAATCAGATATGAAGGATGCACTAACTGAAATAAAGAATAGTTTACAGAGATTCAATAGTAGAGTAGGTAAAGCCAAGAAGCAAAGCATTGATTGGGAATATAAGGAAGCAAAAAACACCCAATCAGAACAGCAAAAAGAAAAAAGAATTAAAAAAATGAAGATAGTGTAAGGAGCCTTTGGGACAACTTCAAGCGTGCCAACATTTGCATCATAGGGGTGCCAGAGGAGAAGAGCGATAACAAGAAATCGAAAACCTATTTGAAACAATAAAACTTTCAAAACTTGGTGAAGGAAACAGACATACAAGACTGTGGGGGACTGGAAAGTTCACCCCCGGCTATAAGACATTCTTGGCATTATTCTCTTTGGTGGGCGTGACTCAGGTCACAATGCCCCCAGGACCTCTGCAGAAACGACAGTTCTCGGAACTGCAGCAGGTGTTTTCTGCTTGCCTCAAGCACTGACTTATTGATTATGGATTATGCCATTAGGGTCTGGTCTCCTAACAACCAGATTAGCCCCGACTTCAGCGCCCCAGGAACATTCCTGCTTTCATGCTATAAAACCTTGCCCCTGTTTTACAATAAACGAGACTTGATCAGAATCCTGTCTTATCTCCATTCTTCGTGTCTCTTGCCCCCTACCATCCTCACTCCCCCTCTAGAGTCCTCGTTGCTCGACCTGCGGGATGGGTCACAAGACCAGGAAGCACAGAGAGTCCCAAACAAGATGAACCCAAAGAGGTCCACATCAAGACACATCGTCATCAAAATGCAAACGTTTAAAGACAGAGAGCAGCAAGAGAAAAGCAGTTCATTACCTACAAAGGAGCTCCCATAAGACTGTCAGCTGATTTCTCAAAAGAAACTTTGCAGGCCAGAAAGGAGTGGCAAGAGATATTCAAGGTGATGAAGAGCAACGACCTACAACCAAGATTACTCTAACCTGCAAAGCTATCATTTAGAATCGATGGCCATATCAAGAGTTTCCCAGACAAGAAAAAGCTAAATGAGTTCACCACCATCAAACCAGAACTATATGAAAGGTTGAAGGGTCTTCTTGAAGGAGAAGAAGAACAAAAATATGAATAATAAAAGGGCAATTAGTACATATCTATTAACAATTGAATGTAGAAACAAAATGAGCAAGCAGAACAGAAACAGACTCATAGATACTGAGAACTTTTTGTTGCTTGCCAGATAGGAGGGGGCTGGGGGGTCCAGGTGAAAAAGATGAAGAAATTAAGAAGTACAAATTGATTGTTAGACTGATGAACCTCAAAGGGAAGGGGTGAGGGAGGGCCAGATGAGATAAACCAAAGAACTTCTATGCATATACGCAAAACCAATGGAGACAGACAATAGTGTGGGGAAGGCAGGATGGGGTGGGATTGGGGAGGAGGGCGTCAATGGGGAAAAATGGGGGGACATCTGCAATTCATTCAACAATAAAGATAAATTTTTAAAAATATTTGATTTGGGCCCTGGCCGGTTTGGCTCAGCGGTTAGAGCGTCGGCCTGCGGTCCAGAGAGACCCGGGTTCGGTTCCCGCTAAGGGCATGTACTTCGGTTGCAGTTTGTCCCCGGCCCTGGTTGGTCGTGCGGGTGGCAGCCACTCGATGTGTCCCTTTCACGTCGATGTTTCTCTCTCTCTCTCTCTTCCTCTCCCTCCCTCCCACTCTATCTGAACAAAACACACAAAAAAATGAAAAAATGTCCTCGGGTGAGGATAAAAAAAAAAAAAAAATATTTGATTTGGGTGGTGCTCAGAAGGGATAGCTTTTTCCCTGTTTTGGGGGCGGGAGTGGTTCAAATGGGCCTGAGGGTCCACTTGATCATTCAACTCACATGCCTGGCAAATTGGTGCTGGATGTTGGCTGGCAGCTCAGTTGGGCCTGTTCAAACAGGAGCCTCAGTTCCTGTCTCCTTGGGCCTTTTTATTTATTTATTTAATTGTTGAAAGTATTACAGACGCCCCCCTTTTTTCCCCATTGACCCCCTCCTTCCTGCTCCCACCCCCCTCCTACTTTCCCCAACCTAATATCTGTGTCCATTGGTTGTGCATATATGCATATAAGTTCTTTGGTTTATCTCTTCCCACCCCTCCCATCCCCCATCCCTCTGAGGTTTGTTAGTCTGTTCCCTGCTCTCATGATTCTGGATCTCTTTTGGTCAACAGCCTCCTTGGGACTTTTGGAGATTCTTGCTCTTCCTCATAGCACAGTGGATGAGTGCTAAAAGCCCTGAGTGAAAGTGACTAGGCTTCCTGTGATCTAGTTTACAAGTCCTAGAATGTCACTTCTGTCCCAGTGAATTGGTCATCATGTCACTAAAGCCAGTTTACATATAAGGGGCTTGGAACTAGACTTCATCTCTTAATGAGATGAGTTGCAAAGAAATTGGATCATCATTGTTTTACTACAGTCAGCTTTTTAAACTTTTTAACTTGCTGTGACTTTTTAAATTTTAAATAAAAGCTCTTTTTTTTTTTGAAAAAATTTTATTCTTTATTGATTTTAGAGAGAGGGGAAGGGAGAGAGAGAGAGATAGAAACATCAGTGAGAGAGAACATCGATTGGCTGCCTCCTGCATGCCCCCCATTGGGGATTTGGCCCACAGCCTGGGCATGTGCCCTGACTGGGAATTGAACCGGTGACCTCTTGGTGCATGGTTCAATGCTCAATCACTGAGCCACACTGGCTGGACAATAAATGCTTTTTCATATTTGATTTTGTATGTGTAGTTTTATATTCTTTCTCTTAAAGACAGCCCTAAGACTATAAGTTTGAAGCCCCTAAAAACCTGGATACAGCCTTTAACAGTGGTTCTCAACCTTCCTAATGTGGCGACCCTTTAACGCAATTCCTCATGTTGTATGTGGGCGTATTTGCATGTGGGCGGACCTGCCTGGAGACGGATAGAGGAGTCGTGTCTTGGTTCCTAAGACTATCAGAAATATGTGTTTTCCGATGGTCTTAGGCAACCACGGTGAAAAGGTCATTCGACCCCCAAAGGGGTCGCAACCCACAGGTTGAGAACCGCTGCTTTAGAGGGAATATTGATGTCCCTCCCCCATAATACAGAGGTAGACAGTTTTGAACCTACATGATTTAATTTCAGAGAATTATTCTTATTTTGTTATTATTTGTTTTAAATTTTAGACTAGCATTTCTCTAGTGGTTCTGGAGTCATTTAGGAAGTAGATAATCTAGTACTGTATGCACCAATCTGGGAAGCCTGTGGGGCATGTCTTATCCAGGAGAATGAAGGGCAAGCCCAGTAGTGTCAGCAAGCAGGCAGACCTTGCATATTTAGATGTGCTTTTCTACTCTTGCTTATTTGCTGCTGTCTGTAAAAAAAAAAAAGAGAGAATGGACACCTTGGCCAAACAGAGGTATATGCCATAACCCTTGCTTTTCTTTTTTATTTTATTTATTTTTAACTTATCTTTATTGTTGAATGTATTACAGATGTTCCTCATTTTTTCCCCATTGCCCCCCTCCTCCCCATTCCTGTCCCCCTCCTGCTTTTCCCCCACACTGTTGTCTGTGTCCATTGATTATGCATATATACATATAAGTTCTTTGGTTTATTTCTTCCCACCTCCCAACCCCCTTCCCTTTGAGGTTTGTCAGTCTAACAACCAATTTGTACTTCTTAATCCCTTCACCTTTTTCACCCATCCCCCCAGTCCCCACCCATCTGGTGCCCAACAAAAGTTCTCTGTATCTATGAGAATGTTTCTGTTCTGCTTGTTCATTTTGTTTGTAGATTCAATTGTTGATAGATATGTATTTATTGCCATTTTGTTTGTTCATATTTTTTTATCTTTTTCTTCAAGAAGACCCTTCAACATTTCATGTAATAATGGTTTGGTGATGATGAACTCTTTTAGCTTTTCCTTGTCTGGGAAATTCTTTATATGGCCATCGATTCTAAATGACAGCTTTGCAGGATAGGGTAATCTTGGTTGTAGGTTCCTGCTTTTCATCACTCTGAATATTTCTTGCCACTCCCTTCTGGCCTGCAAAGTTTCTTTTGAGAAATCAGCTGACAGTCTTATGGGAACTCCCTTGTAGGTAACTAACTGCTGTTCTCTTGCTGCTTTTAATAGTCTCTCTTTGTCGTGAACTTTTTGCATTTTGATGATGATGTGTCTTGGTGTGGGCCTCTTGGGGTTCATCTTGTTTGGGACTCTCTGTGCTTCCTGGACTTGTATGTCTGTTTCCTGCACCAAGTTAGGGAAGTTTTCTGCCATTATTGTTTCAAATAGGTTTTCAATTTCTTGTTCTCTCTCTTCTCCTTCTGGCACCCCTAAGATGCGAATGTTGGCATGCTTGAAGTTGTCCCAGAGGCTCCTTACACTATCCTCATTTCTTTGGATTCTTTTTTCTTTTTGCTGTTCTGATTGGGTGTTTTTTGCTTCCTTATATTCCAAATCGATGGTTTGCTTCTTGGATTTACCTACTCTCCTATTGCATCTGTGTAAACTATTCTTTATTTCAGTTAGTGCCTCCTTCATTTCTGACTGGTCCTTTTTTATGCTCTTGAGGCCCTCTCTAAGTTCACTGAGGTTCTCACTAAGTCCATTGAGCATCCTTATAAGCAGTATTTTGAACTCAGCATCTGTTAGGTTGCTTAACTCCATTTCACTTAGTTCTTTTCCTAGAGTTTTGTTCTATTCTTTCATTTGGGACCTGTTTCTTTGTCTCCTCATTTTGGCTGCCTCCCTGTGTTTGTTTCTATGTATTACTTAGTGAGAGGTATAGGGCTAACTGAGACCAGATGCTGCTTGTTTGAAAGAATTTAGGAAAAGCTGAAGCAGGCTCCAAGACAGGCCAATTCTATGGTAAAGCAACTGGCATCAGCTTGGGTGGGCCTGGAAGCTGGGTGGGGTGGGGCCTCAGGGAATCACCAGGGCGGGGCAAACAGTGTAAGCCAGGTTGCTGGAGTCCCAGATATGGCGGCATCTGCCGGCCCAGGGAAGGGCTCACCAAAAGAACAAAAGCCTCTGATAGCACGTCTGTCCAGGAGAAAGCTGCCTCTCCAGCCCTCGCTCCAATGCCAAACAGCTCAGTTCTTCCCCATATGACTCTGGTGCCTTTCAGGCTCCCTCCCGCACGCTGGAGCCTGGAGGGAGCGAGTCCGAGTAAGTCCGTGCGCGGGCCCTTTAAGAGGAGCTGCCGGGGGGGGGGGGGGGGGGGGGGGGGGGGGGGGGGGGGCTCCAGCCGCCTCAGCCTCAGTTCCCGCTGGTTTTTCCAGCCAGAAGTTATGAGGATTCTCTTCCTGGCACTGGGACCCTGAGCTGGGCTCCTGGTGTGGGACGGGGACCCCTCAGTCCTCAGGGAGGACCTTCCCAGCTGAGGTATCCTCCTGATTTTTATCCGCCACACGTGGGTGTGGGACCAGCCCATCGCACCTCTGCCCCTCCTACCAGTCTCGATGTGGCTTCTTCTTTAATTTCGTAGTTGTAGGACTTCCATTCAGCTTGATTTCAGGCGGTTTTGAATGATGGTTGTTCTGTAGTTTAGTTGTAACTTTGATGTGTTTGTGGGAGGACGCGATACCGCGTTTACCTACGCCGCCATCTTGACCGGAAGTAACCCTTGCTTTTCTAACTAGAGTTGCTTTCATAGTATCTCCTAAATTAAAGCTAAAATATTTGGATGTTAAAGATTTCTCAGTTTTTAGTGAGGAGATGGAGAGACTAGGAAGAATACTTTTTAAGACAGGGGAAAATTTTGTCCTTTTATGAGTGAGAAATATGTTCAGTGACAACAAAGAATAGAATACAAATGATCCATGCACTTTCCAGAAGCATTGTAGATAAAATGTAAGATATGAAATGAAATTAAACTTATATGTGAGCATATTAGAGATTATTCACCAACAGCACTGTACCCAAATCTCAGGGCCAGTAATGAAAGAAATCCACTGAAGTATTAATTCCTTGGACTACAGTCGTCCCTCGCCACTTCGCGTTTCGACTTCACTCTATCGCAGTTTTTTCAAATATATTCATTAAAAAGTTGATCGAGACAGTGAAAATGATACAGCACGTGATTGGTTGTCTGAGTCAATTATACACCCTTGTATTACAATTAAAATTAAAATTACTGTACGTATGGACTGTAGGCCTATGTATTTGAGCACCCCAGGAATCCTTCAACGCCAGGTGCAACCCGTAGAGTCTGGAATGGATTAACCGCGATAAACGAGGGACGACTGTATGCCATTCTGAATGAGGTCACTAAAATAAACCAGGTTCAAGTCACCTTGGACTGTCTGCCAAGGAAGTCATACCTGGATTTGAGAATAAGGAATAATCAAATACCTATGTCTCAGGAGGACCAAGAAAAAATTGACTTCACTTGCCCCGTGTCTGAAAAAGGGATGGAGTATCAATTTGAAAGCATGCCCAAAAGTGTTTCCAAGGCCTCTGCCAGTTTTCAATGTTTAATGGAGAAGGTAATCGGGGGCTATAAATTACCTTGAGGCATTTATTTATTTAGATGTCATAATCACTTTGCCTCCTTCTCTCCCTTCCTTCTTTCCTCCTTTCCTTCTTTCCTCCTTTCCTTCCTCCCTCCCTCCCTCCCTCCCTCCCTTCCTCCCTTCCTTCCTTCCTTCCTTCCTTCCTTCCTTCCTTCCTTCCTTCCTTCCTTCCTTCCTTCCTTCCTTCCAAGTTACTTACTATCTAGACCTCTTAAAACTTGGATTACTGGGGGAAGAAAGTACTTTAGAACTAATCTAGACTCAAGATAAAATGCCAGAAGACATTAAATCCAAAAACAACACTTACACTGATCACATCCAGCAAAGAGCTGGCCCATTCTGGCTGCTTATCCAGAAACTATCCAAAGCAGAAAGACACTGAAATCAGTGTGCATGGATTTTTTGGGCCTTGGACCCTGGTATTTGTAATCTGACCCAGTTACCTGTTTTTGTTTTTATTTGTGTTTTTTTACAGGCTGTCTTACCTGGGAATAAACATCATAAATATAAGTGTTTGAAATCCAGGAAGGCACAACTTCCCTTCTCAAAAACGAACTTGTTTATTTTTCAGACTTTAGACAAGGTGAGATTTAGAAAGCTTGTAAGAGGAAGGACAAATTTACTTTGGGTAGTGAAAGAAGGCAGGAGGGAGGGAAGGAAAGAAGAAGGAGCAAAAAGGGAGGGAGGGAGAGAGGAAGGAAGAAAGAGTGGTTAATGAGATACAAAAGATATATATTTAATATATATATATCATATATATATAATTTACAATTTTCAGTGTGGCTTTATTTTCTGATTTAAAATACTGTGACTTCCCCAAAAGTTAGTTTCACAAAAGTAAGTTAATAATTCTCAAGTCAAATGGAAATGACTTGATTATCTATATTCTTGTTCATCTCGGATAGTGACAATGATCAGAAAGTACATAATGAAAGCACGCTCAGCCAGATTCTCCAGCTATGGAAAACAAGACTGGGGAAAAGGCAGCACGTCAATTAAGGTCTCGTTGGTAAATCAGTAATAAAGCTAGGAGTAAAATGTTCATGTTCTCACTTCAGGGTTATGGTCACCACTTTATAATATTCTGCTTCTAATGAGCACTGATTATTTTAAAAATATAGAAGTTCTGTGCTTTTACAATGGTGAGCACACTGCTGGTTACATTGTATTCATGGTATCACTGGTGGTAGAAATGAAAAAGCTGATTAGGTCATCTTGTCCACTTCCTGGGCATGACTGTCTATTCAACTGCAGTGGCTCAGCTGATGAAAATTTCACTGAGGGCTGAGAAGTGATTGCAGAACTCAGCCTGCAGTAGGACTCAGGCATAATGAGATGATGAAATGGATTTATTAAAAAACAAAGAAAAGCCCTGGCTGGTTTGGCTCAGTGGTTAGAGCGTCAGCCCATGAACCAAAGAGTCTCAGGTTCGATTCCAATCAAGGGCATGTACCTTGGTTGTGATTTGAGCCCCGGCCCTGGTTGGGGTTCTGTGGAAGGCAACCAACTGGTGTGTCGCTCTCACATCAATGTTTCTGTCTCTCCCTCCCTCCCTCCCCACTCTCTCTGAAAATCAATGGAAAAATATCCTCAGGTAAGAATTAAAAAAAGAAAAGCAGAAGCAGACTGGAAAAACACCAGAAGGGTAGAACATTTGAGGGACTGTTAGAGGTCATATTTCATTTGTGGATAAGGTTATTGAGTTTATTCTAAATAAAAATAAAAAATATTGTATTCTTTCTTAGGAAGACCATTCACCAGAGCTGGGTTCATGGCAGTCCTTCAAAGTCAGTTCTCTTTATTCTCATAGCTAAATTTCAAATTAGGGTGGGAATAAAAAGGTCTAGTAGAAAATGAATTTTATCTTAACACATGGGAAATTTAGCTCCCTGATGTTTGTGCAGCTTTCCATGACCTCATCTTGATACCTGTCTTCTGCTTTTGTAACCTGGTAAGTCATCAGAAGAGACACATTTATTTGTCTCCCTAACCATCTGAATGAAGGAAATCCCTCAGGCTTCACTTCTTAGCTTCATCTCATCACAGTGCCTGTTTTGTACCTCTTTGACTTTATTCTGACTCCCTCCTCCCCACTCTATTCCAACTGTGTTGGCCTCCTCCCTCTTTCTCAAACATGTCAGGGACTCTCTCACCCAGTACTTGTCAATCCCTCTGCCTGGATTGCTCCTTCCTCTCTTCCTCCCTCTCTCCCTTTCTCTTCCTTCCTTCCTTCCTTCCTTGCCTACCCAAAGTAAATGTGTCCCTCTTTCTTTCCAAACATGCTTTCTAGAGCTCACCTTGTCAAGAGTTTGGAGAATAAACAAGTTTGTTTTTAAGAAGGGAATTTAAGCCCTGGCCAGTCTGGCTCAGCAATTAAAGCATCAGTCTGTAGACTGAAGGAAGGACCTGAACAGAGCAATGACAACAAATAAAATAGAAGCAGTAATAAAAAAAATTCCCAACAAACCAAAGTCCTGGACTATATGACTTCATAGGTGAATTTTACTAAATATTCAAAGAAATAGTAACAGATATACTTCTGAAACTATTCCAAAAAGAACAAGTGGAGGGAAGACGCATAAGCTCATTTTATGAGGCCAGTATTACCCTAATTCCAAAACCAGATAAAGACGCTACAAAGAAAGAAAATTATAGGCCAATATCTCTGATGAACATAGATGTTAAAATCCACAACAAAATATTAGCAAACCGAATCCAGCAATACATTAAAAAGGTCATACACCATGATCAAGTGGTATTTATTCTGGGGATGCAAGGTTGGTACAATAATCAAAAATCAATAAATGTAATACACCACATTAAAAAATGAAGGATAAAAACAAAGGATAATATTAATAGATGCAGAAAAATTATTGATAAAGCACAGCACAGATTTATAATAAAAACTTTCAGTGAAGTGGGAATGGAGGAAACATACCTCAATGTAATAAAGGCCACATATGACAAACCCATAGCCAACATACTCGATGGGCAAAAACTACAAGTGTTTCCCTTAAGATCAGGAGCAAGACAAGAATGTCTGCTTTTACTACTCTTATTCTATATAGTATTGGAAGATCTAGACAAGAAGAAGAAACAAAAGGCATTGAGACAAGAAGAAGAAATAAGTGTTATTCAATTGGGAAGAAAATAGTAAAACTGTCATTATTTGCAGATAACATACAGAAAATCCTAAAGACACCACAAAAAACTACTAAGACTGATTAATGAATTCAATAAAATAGTAGTATACAAAATTAATATTGAGAAATTGGTGGCATTTTTATACACAAATAATGAACTATCAGAAAGACAAACTAAGAAAACAATCCCATTCACAATCTCAACAACAAAGTAAGGTACCTAGGAATATACTTAACTAAGGATGTAAAAGACCTGTACTGAAAAAAATTTTAGGGTACTGAAGAAAGAAATTGAGGAAAAATCAAATAAGTGGACACATATACTGTATTCATGGGTAGGAAGAATTAATGTCATTAAAATGTCCATACTCCCCAAAGCAATCTATAGATTCAGTGCAATTCCTATTAAAATGCCAATGGAATATCTCACAGAACTAGAACAAATATTCCAAAAATTTATATGGAACCACAAAAGATCCTGAATAGCCTCAGCAATTTTGAGAAAGGAGAACAAAGTAGGAGGTAATGCACTGTCTAATATAAAATTATAGTACAAGGCCATAGTAATCAAAACAGCATGGTACTGGCATAAACAGAGATATATAGACCAATGGAACAGAATAGAGATCCTAGAAATAAACCCATGTCTTTATGGTCAATTAATATTTGACAAAGGAGGCAAAAACATACAATGGACTAAAGATAGTCTATTCAATAACAGTGTTGGGAAAATTGGACAGATAGGTGCAAAAAATGAAACTAGACCACCTCCTTACACCATACATAAGAATAAACTCAAAATGGATTAAAGACTTAATTGTAAGTCACAAAACCATAAAAATCCTTGAAGAAAACATAGACAGTAAAATCTCAGACATTTCTCGTAATAATTTTTTTTATATATATTACCTCAGGCAAGGGAAGCAAAAGAAAAAAAATAAATGGGACTATATTAAATTAAAATATTTTTGCACAGCAAAAGAAACCATCAACAAAATGAAAAGAGAACCCATTGAATGAGAGAATATGTATACCAATGATACATCTGATAAGGGGTTTATTTCCAAAATTTATAAAGAACTTATACAACCCAACAACAAGAAAACAAACAATCCAATTAAAAAGTGAGTAAAGTATTAGAAGGGGGGAGCATCTGTAATACTTTCAACAATAAAGATAAAAACAACAACACAAACGTTAAAAAAAAACTCCACAAAAATAGTGGGCAAAGGACTTGAATAGATACTTCTTCAAAGAGGACAGAGATTTCCAATAGACATATGAAAAAATGCTCAATGTCACTAATCATCAGAGAGATGCAAATTAAAGCTACAACGAGGTATCACTCACACCTGCCAGATGGCTACCATCAACAAATCATCAAACAAGTGCTGGCAAGGATGTGGAGAAAAGTAAACTGCTGGTGGGAATAGACTGGTGCAGTCACTGTGGAAAACAGTATAGAGTTTCCTCAAAAAATTAAAAACATGAAACTGTCTTTTGACTCAGTGATCCCACTTCTTGGAATATATCCTAAGAATCCCAAAACACCAATTTAAAAGAATATATGCACCTCTATGTTTATTGTAGCGTTATATACAATAGCCAAGATCTGGAAACAGCCCAAATGCCCATCAGTAGATGAATGGATAAAATGTTGTAGTATAGCCCTGGCTGGTGTGGCTCAGTTGATTGGGCAATCTCCTGTGTACCAAAAGGTTGCTGGTTTGATTCCTGGTCAGGACACATGCCTGGGTTTCAGGCTGATCCCTAGTAGGGGGCATGCAGAAAGCAGCTGGTCAATGTTGTGCACTCACATTGATGTTTCTCTCTCTCCCTCTTCCTTCCTCTCTCTAAAAATCAATTTTAAAAATGTTTTAAAAACTGCTGTGGTACATTTACACAATGGAATACAACTCAGCTGTAGGAAGAAAATCTTACTTTTTGCAGTAGCATAGATGGACCTGGAGACCGTTATGCTAAGTGAATTAAACCAGTCAGAGAAAGACAAGTATTATATGATTTCACTTACATGTGGAATCTAATGAACAAAATAAACTAACAGACAAAATAGAAACAGACTCATAGAGAACAGACTGACAGCTATCAGAAGGGAGGGACGTTGTGGGAGCTGGGTGAAAAAGATGAAGGGACTAAGCAAAAAATAATTTTAAAAACAAACACGGACAACAGTATGGTCATTGCCTGCTAGAGGGAAAGATGGGTGGTGGGGGGTGAAAAGGGCAAAGTGGGGATAAATGGTGGTGGAAAGAGTTGACTTTGGGTGGTGAGCACACAATGCAGTATGCAGATGATGTGTTATAGAGTTGTACACTTGAAACTTGTACTGTTTCATTAACCAATGTTACCCCAATAAATTCAATAAAAAAGAAAGAGTAATCTACAAAATCTGAGTTTTTATAACTAGAGAAACCATGTTAGACTTTTATTTCAGATCCTTTCTAATAGTGAGCAGAATGATAAAGTGTGAGGATAATCTACTTATCTCCCTAACATCTATTTGCATAATGTATTTTCCATCCAGTCATAAAGAGTGAACTAAACCATGTTTTTTCTTAGGAGTTTCAACCTCTGGAAAATTGACCAAATTTTGTCCTACAACTTGCATGAAATTATTTTTTTTACTTAATACAACAAATGGACAACAAACTATTTTAATCAAAGGAAAGAATCAACTGAAAGTCTTGTGTGAGAACTTACATCCTTGTGTGAGAACATTCATCACTGAGATGAATCAATCTATAGCTTCTGTTCCTTGAGATGTTGCCTGATAGCACCATGGGAAACCAACTATTTTGTGAAATGGCAAATTAATTTCCTTATAAAAGGCAGGGGCATCGGAAGTTACCTATTCCAATCTACTCCTTCTATAGGTGAGCCCCATGGGGGTTAAATGACTTACCTAATGTCACAAGACATAGTTAATAGCAGAGCTTGCCTAAAGCCTGCCTGTTGATCCATTTCTCCTACTATATCTCTGTTTTTGCTAATGCTATGACCATTTGCCAAGATGGAATCATGAACTCCATCCTTTTGATCCATTGGGAGGTCAAGTCTATTAATTCTACCTCGTAACTGTCTTCTGAACTGACCACATCTTTTCTATTCTTATTGCTTCCACCTTCTCCCAGACCTTTGCCATCACTTGCTGAATTCTAGAACAGTTTTCTACATGATTTCCTTGCCACAGATTTCTTCTGACTCAAATTCACCCTCCCATCATACAGTTTCCAAAGAAATGATTCTGATCATGTTCCTTTTGTAAGTGAAGATATCCAAATCCCTTACTCTGACATCCTAAACCCAATCAATCTGCTTTCAGAATACCCATCTATTTTTTTTTAACCATACCTTTTATCCACCCCCCTCCCCAGTAACTGTTATGAATGTTATGTCATTTTTCAAACACACCATGCCCTTTTAAGTCTCTATGTTATTAGGATTAAATCTGGATTTATGGGAAAGGAGAAAAATGTCTCGGTTGGCTTATACAAGATATAAACTGAATTCCTCTCACATGAAAGAAGCCGAGACGTGGGCAGTGCTAGGATGGTGTGGCAGCTCCCCAGCTCCCCCAGCCCCACACTGTGGTCTTGCTGTTTTCCTGTCATCAGCACATGGCTTCCATACTTTCAAAGTCCATCTTATAAACCAAGGTGGCTTCTAGAGTTCTAACCATCACGTTCAAGTTCCAGGCTGACATCAAGAAGAAAAAGAAAAATATTCATTCCTTCTCCTTTAAGGAAACTTCTTGCAAGTCTCATGTCATCAACTCACATCTCATTGTATAGAACTTGGTCACATCGCCGTGCAGAGCTGCTTGTGAAGCTGCAAAATGTAGATTTGGGCCATGTTGCCAACCCCCAATAAATATAAGGCTTCTGATGGAAAGGGAAAGTCTAACTCACAGCTTTAAAAGCCAGCTAAAACGCCTTTCCCTCCCCCTGACTTCCCCACACAGAGGGGGTTTTGCCTCTTTTGCTTACTAAGCATTAGGTATATATTTCATATATGTGATTATCTATCTATCTATCTATCTATCTATCTATCTATCTATCTATCTATCTATCTATCTATCGTACATATATACATTTTAAACTTCGGTTTCCCTTACCATAAGGAAGCTTTTACAAGTAGATATCATGACTCACTCAAACTTTTCTCTTGGCACCTAGCACAGGGTAAGCCCCTGATAAATGTTTGTAGGATAGAGTATGCATGCATACAGAAATAAGCCACAGTTTTGAGGTCCTTGAGTGAATGACATTTTGTGATAAAATTTGGGCCCTATTTTTGTGTTGCTGATGAAGACATAAAGTTGGCTAAACTTACAGCCAGGGCCTCTACAGAGAGTGGTTGGTGCTGGTTGTTCACTGCATTAACACAGCCAGAGGGATGACTGAGATTCGAAATCGAGCCCTGAGTCTCCCCACCCTCCCTCCTGCCTTACCCCACTAGGTAAGAAGCCCTGGAAAGGAAGGGCACCAGCCTGGAGGGGCCCTTTTTCTATTTGCCCAGAGTCAGTATGTGAGCTTGCACTGGGATGCCCATAGTGGTGTCTGAGAGGACCTTGAGGCCTTTAACTAGGGCTAGGGGCCCACATGTCCCTTCTGTGGGCTACCAAGCTATAGGAAAGCACAGGGAAGGGACAGCATTCTGCCCTTCAGAAGTGAGAAACTAAGCATCTCATCTCCTCTCTTTCTCTCTTGCCCTCAATTAAGCACCCCTTTATTTATATTTCAACTTCCAGAACACAGGTAATTCCACCACTGAAGAACTGGGGATTTACCCTCCCTTTGGGGAGCCAGAAATGTAAGTCAAGGGAAAGTATCTGAAGACATATGATGTAACAGGACCGAGGCTGCAGATGGTTCCTTATGGAACTGGTTCTTAACTCAGGGGCATGAAGGGCAGCTGGAGAACCTGGGACTGGGAGAGAAGTGCCGAGGGAAGCAGGATGCACCCAGCGCACACGTCGTCCAGCCTGCAGTCTCAGGAGAAGGGCTTTCTGCGCTCTGTGGGTCTGCTTCTCTGCACTCACAACACCACTGTGAGTAAAAATTGTGTTGGTGGGTTGTGGAGTCCGGGGTCTCCTGGCCTCCAGAAAGCTGTCCCTCCAGTAAGGTTACCGTATGTATCCTATGAGCTGTGATACTTGGGATTGTTTTTCCATCCACACCTGAAGCAGGTCGTCCCAGGTTTCTTCCTGGACACTGCATATTGTAAAATATGAGGATTAGAGTTATTTATTTACCAACACCTTCCTCTCCAGGCGGCGGACCAATTTCCTTTTCTCCAGATGGCTCTCACAGGCCAGCCAAAGAAGGCACTGCTGGCCATCTGCTCCCTGTTGCCTTTTCAAGCTGGCTAGCCACTCGGCAGGCTGGCACAGCCCAAGACACCAGCTGTAGGTATAGGCTGCCCCTGCTGGCCTTGCACCTTGCGTCACGAGGAATGATAGGGCAGGGGCCACACTGAAATCGGTGTTTGACACTCACAAGGCGGGAAAGTTTCCTCCAAACCTACACCAGCTGGCTTCCCTGATGGCAAGCACAAGAAAAATGCCTGCCCTTGGACTTTCTCTGACAGTGGCACCTCCACTGACTTCATATGGACTAAGGGGGATGACTGTGGGCAGGGAAAAGGCAGTGTTTGTGGTCAACAGACAGGACAGAACTCTGAACCCCACATAAGTAAAATAATTTCATCATAATTTCTAATTTACCCTCCCATTTTTGTTTTGTTGTCTATTCTTTCGAATTATATGTTTATTTATTTACAATGACAAAATAAACATCTACTCATTGAAGAAAATATGTAGAGTAGAGCTGGAGATTTAAAAAACCATTTATAACTCCATAAATCATAGAGATAACTATTTCTATTGTTGAATAACCTTTCTCTTTTTTCCCTCCTAGCAAAGTTGGGTTAACAATATATACAATTTTTTTTTTAAATTTTGGTTTAGTGGTTAATGTTACAATATAAAAATGTTATGTTTTAAAAATATAAAAGTAATTTTTAATAAAAATAATTTGGGCTACTAATAATACAATGCAAGATAATACCTTAATTCACTTAACCATTCCCAAATTGCTGGACATTAAGATTTTCCCAACTTTTTACTATTTTAAATAATTCTATAAGAAACATCTTTGTGCATAAAACTTGCATATTTTAGATTATGTCCTTAAGATTATTTCCTTAAGCCCTGGCCAGTTTGGCTCAGCGGTTAGAGCGTCGGCCTGCAGTCCAGAGAGACGGTTCCCGCTAAGGGCACGTACCTCGGTTGCAATTTGTCCCCGGCCCTGGTTGGGTCGTGCAGGAGGCGACCACTCGATGTGTCCCTTTCACGTCCATGTTTCTCTCTCTCTCTTTCCCTCCCACTCTATCTGAACAAAATATGTAAAAATGTCCTCAGGTGAGGATAAAAAAAAAAAAAAAAGATTATTTCCTTAAGATAGAATGATTGTGCCAATTTTAAGGACAATTTACTATATTGCCAAATTGTTTACACGCATTAATCAAGAGTGCTGGTTTCAGAGTTGCTTCAATAGCTATATTTGTTCTTTTTGAAATTTCAGCTGACTTGGTGCATTTTCCCCATCTCAAAACTCTAAGCATTGGAGGATAGGTAGGGGTGAAGGCACTAAGCTCATTACCCTGCAGCAGACCTTCATTTTGCCCAGTTCCAAGCCATGGATCTGGCGTGTAATCTGAGCACTGATGAGTCAGAAGCAGGGATGCCTTGTGGATCACTGTGCCTGAACAGCATCTGCTGTTCTCAGAGACCCAGTTCAGTGCTTTTCTTTGAGCAATGCTTTTCATTGGCTCCCCTCCATGAGCTGGCTCTGTGGCCGTTATTGACAGCCCTGGGTCTTTAATGGCTTCTTCCGAGGCCAGGTGGCCTTACCTACAGGGAACAGCACGAGTGCTCTGCCAAGTGGTGAGGCTATTAGCGCCAAGTTGGGCATGGTGGTTGGCTCTCAGAAGAGAGGTTCAGCAGGAGAAATGGAGTCCTGCTAGGAAGCCAGGCTGCTTCAGAGGCACTGGGGTGAGAGGCCAGCATACCTGGCCTTCTCTGGACTTGAGTCAATGGTCTGAAGTGCCCAGTGGGTGGTGATGTAGAATTGTGTGATCTTATTGTTATATCATCCATCACAGCCAATCTTCTGTCTTTGCTGAGCCTTTTAGGTCTCCCATTAATTAGTGCAGATTTCCCACCACGGAAACCCTGCTTGTCTTCCCAGACCACCACCAATCTCACTCCCTTAAGGAATGTATGCCAGTAACTCTGGACTGCATTTGTGTCTCCCTCTTCTATATCTCCATAGTTTTAAGAAGTTATTATTGATGCCAAACATTTTGGCATTTGATGAGCTACCATTTTGTTTTTTCTTCTAATTTGTCGATATAGGCAAGTCTGTGGCCTCAACAATATCACAAGTTTTTGTTGTTGTTGTTGTTTTTAGAAAAGAGATCTGTCTTTGTTTTGTATCTCTAGTTTATCTATACTTCTCCATTGAACCCCATTGCAAATCTAACTGGTCTACTCAAATGACATCCTAGATCTCATTCAATCCTTCTTTCATACTACAACCAAAGTAACCTTTGCAAGATCTAATTTTGATTATGCCACTCTTACACAGCCTATTTTAAGCCTGTTAATAGCTTCCCTTCCTTTTTTATTTTTTGAAATTTGTCATTATGGTAAAAATGTATATAACATAACATTCGCCATTTTAACCATTTTTAAATGTATAATTCAGTGAAATTAAGTACATTTATGCTGTGCAGTCAACTCTTTCCAAAACTCTTTGTCATTCCAAACTAAAACTCTATTTTCATTAAGCAAAACTTTATTTCCCCCACACCATTTTCTGGTAATGTTTTATCTACTTTCTTTCTCTATGAATTTGCCTATTCTACATGTTTCATACGAGTGGAATCATACAATATGTGCTCTTTTCTGTCTGGCTTCTTTCACTTAGTATATTGTTTACAAGATTCACCCATGTAGTATGTGTCAGAATTTTATTATTTTTTATAATATTTTATAATATTTTGTTGTATGGTCATACCACCTATTGTTGATGCATTCCCACACTGATGGACATTTGATTTGTCTCCACCTTTTGACTATTGTGTATAATGCTACAATGAACACCGGCATACAGCTATCTGCCTGAGTCCCTGTTTTTAATTCTTTTTTTATTATTTATTTATTAATTTATTTTTGTTATAGATACATCTCCTTTTTTCCCCATTGACACCCTCCTCCCCATCCCCCCGCTACCCTGTCCCCAGCTTTATTGTCTATGTCCATCGGTTATGCATACATGCATATAAGTTCTGTGGTTTATCTTTTCCCTCCCCCACCCCCTCTTCTGAGGATTGTCAGTCTGTACCCTACTTCCACATCTCTAGGCCTATTTTTAATTCTTTAGCCTACTCTTTCACTTAATATTTAAAAATGAATGTCTTAACCTGGTTTTTCTTTCTCCCCTTAGCAGAAAATTCTCCTTTCTTCTTATTTTAGTCTTTAAAAAATTTTTTATTATTGATTTTTAGAGAGAAGGGGAAAGAGAGACATCAATTGCTTGACTACCATACCATCCCAGATCGGGGATAGAACCCACAACCTGGGTATGTGCCCTGACCAGGAATCAAACCTACCATCTTTTGGTGTATGGGATGATGCTCCAACCAACTGAGCCACACTGGCCAGCACTTATTTTAATCTTGAAATAGATTTTTTCCTGGTGCTGAAATCTGCATTTATTAGGGAGGTAATGTTTTTATACTAAGTATTTAAAATTCAGAAGGCATTTGATACTTACAGAACATTTTAATTAGGACCAGTCAATTTTGGATGCTCAATAGCCACATGTGTCTAGTATCATATTTTTTTCCTCCCAATTTTTATTAATTTATTTTTGTTATAGATGTTTCTCCTTTTCCTCCCAGACACTCTCCTCCCTATCCCCCCCCACCCCCCTAGCATTGTTGTCTATGTCCATTGGTTATGCATACATACATATAAGTTCTTTGGTTCATCTCATCCATCATCCCCCCCCCCCCCGCCCCATCCCCCTACTCTGAGGTTTGTCAGTCTGAACCATACTTCTTTCTATGTCTCTGGGTTTATTTCATTCATCAGCCCACCTTGTTCATTATATTCCACAAATAAGTGAGATCATGTGGTATTTGTCTTTCTCTGATTGGCTTATTTCACTTAGCATAATACTCTCAAGGTCCCTCCATGTCATCTCAAAGGGTAAGAGATATTTCTTTCTTACAACTGCATAGTATTCCATTGTGTATATGTACCACAGCTTTTTTTATCCACTCATCTATTGATGGACACTTGGGCTATTTCCAGATCTTAGCAATTGTAAATAGTGCTCCTATGAACATAGGGAGTATCATATTTATTAATCAGCACAAATCTATACTATGAGTTCCATGAAGGCAAGGACTTAGTCTATTTTGTTCATTGCTATGCACAGAGCCTGGCACATAGTATGTGCTCAAAATATATATGTTGAACATTCTAATAATGTGCACAGCTTAAAATCATACTCAACAATAAAATTAAAAGTTTTTTTTTTCCTCTAAGATAAAGAACAAGGTAAGGAAGCCCACTCTTGCCACTTCTTTTCAACAAAATACTGGGATTCCTAGCCAGAGCAATTAGGCAAGAAAAAGAAGAAATGCAAAGCATTCAAATCAGAAAGGAAGACGCAAAACTTTCCCTGTTTGCAGATGACGTGCTCTGATATATAGAAAACACTAACTACTTCACCAAAAAAATAAAAAAATAATAAAAACTGTTAGAACTAATAAACAAATTTAATTAAGTTATAGGATAAAAAATAAACATACAAAAATTAGTTTTGTTTCCATATATCAACAAACAATGTAAAAATAAAATTAGGAATAATAGCACTTGTAATAGACCCAATAATTAGGAATAATACCACATATAATGGCACCCAAAAGAATAAAATAGTTCTTAAAAATAAACCAAGAAGTGAAAGAGTTGTACACTGAAAACTACAAAACATTAATGAAAGAAATCAAAGAAGATACAAACAAATGGAAAGGCATTCATGTTTATGGGTCAGACAGTTTTATATGTTTAAATGACAGATTTTTAAAAGGCTTCCTGTGGCTGATTTGTTGATAAGAGGGACAGGGTGGGAATCAAGGATCTCAGTTAGGACACTTTTTTTTAATCCTCGCCTGAGGATACTTTTCCATTTTTAAAAATTTCAGACAGACTGAGAGGGAGAGAGAGACAGAGAGAGAGAACCATCAATTCAAGAGAGACACATCGACTGGTTGCCTCCCACATGACCCCGACCAGGGCCGGGGACCAAACTGCAACCTAGGTCTGTGCCCTTGACCGGAATCGAACCTGAAACTCTTTGGCCCACCAGCTGATACTTTAACCACTCAGCCCAACTGACCAGGGCAGGACACTCTTTTGATAATCCTCATGGCACATCACAATTTTATAACAGTGTAGGTGATGGGAGATATTTAGATTCTGGATATACTTTGAGTGCACATTTAACAGAATTTGCTGACAGATTGGATATGTAATGTGTGAGAAACAGGAGTTAAGAATGACTGAAGCAGAAAACAAAAACAAAAAAACTACCAAACTATTTTCCAAAGTAGCTGTGTCATTTTGAATGTGCACCAGCAAGGTATCAACAGTCCACTTCTGCATCCTTGCCAGTGTTGTTGTTGTTACTGTTTTATTTATTTTTTCCTTTATTGATTTTAGCGAGAGAAGAAGTGAGAGGGAGAGAGAGATAGAAACATCGATGAGAGAGAACATCAACTGGCCGCCTCCTGCATACCTCCACTGGGGATCAGGCCTACAACCTGACCAGGAATCAAACCAGCGACCTCTTGGTGCATGGATCGATACTCAACCACTGAGCCACATCGGCTGGATACTGTTTTTTATTTTAGCCATTCTGATAGGTGTTTAATGATGTCTCACTGTGTTTTTAATTTGCATTTCCCTAAAACACAACTAAAAAATCCCCAACAACAACAAAGCAAGTGACCAAAATGGATTTAGACAGTGATAATGGCTACACAACCCTATGACTATACTAACAACCACTGAATTGTATACTAAAAAAGAGTGAATTTTATGACATCTGAATTATATTTCAACTAAGAAGTAATAATCACTGAACTTTTTTGGTCGTGAGCAACTGGAAGAATCTATTGGCAATTATCAAGATAGGAAAGACGGGGCAAAGGACCAGGTCTTTGTGGAGTGAAGGAAGAGAACAGGAGTCGTAGATATATTAAGTTTGAGATGCCTATTAAACATCCATGTGGAAATGTTTAGTATGTAATTACATAAATGAATCTGAAATGCAAGGGGAAGTTTGAATTTGGAGATAGCAACTGGACAGTGTCAGAATGTAGAAAGTATTATTTATTTATTTAAAATATTTTTAGAGAGATAGGGAGGGAGAGGGAGAGAGAGAAAGAAACATCAATCGACCGCTTCCTGCACACCCCCTACCTGGGATTGATCCCACAACCCAGGCATGTGCCCTGACCAGGAATTGAACTGTCAACCTTTCGGTGCATGGATCGATGCCCAACCAACTGAACCACACTGGCCAGGGCAGAATGTGGGAGACATTTAAAGCCACAAAACAGGATGAAGTCTTTTCCAGGGAAAGAATGTAAAGAGAGAATAGAAAGACTTGGCCAAAGGGCACTCCAACATTTAGAGGTCAGAGAGGTGTGAAAAATCAGCAAAAAAAAAAAAGATTGAAAAAAGAGGTGTTGGTGAGATAGGAAGAGAACCTGATGCCCCAAATGCCCAGTAAAGAAAATGTTTTATGAAGCAGAAGTGATCAATTCCATCAAATGCTGCTGATAGGTCAAGCAAAATAAGAATTGAGATTGATCACCAAATTTACAGTTGGTGATCATGACAAGAATTATTTGATGAAATTGGAGAGCAAAAACCCACTGGGGGTTTCATGGGTGAGAGGAAAGGAATGGAAATTAATGGGAGCAGAGACTTGGAGGGAGGGAGATAGAGGGAAATATGGAATCGAGAGGTTTTTTTCCTTTTGAAGTCGGAGAAATATAGCAGGTTTACAGGCTGATGGAAAGAAACAGAGAGATGGAAATTGATGATGCAGGAGGTAGAAGAGAGAACAGCTGTAGTGATATCCTTGAATGCTGAATGCAGATGAAGAGGATGGGATCCAGTGTTAAATGGAGGGTTGTTCTTAGATAGGAATCTTTGTATAACAGGAGAAATGTGAGTGTATGTGAGTATAAGTAGGCTAGTAGATATGGTTAGGAGTGTGTACTTTTCTTTGTATCAATTCTATTTTCTTAGAGAACTGGAAACCAAAGCCATTGGCCAAGAGTGAGGATAGAGGTGACACTGAAGGTTTGTCAAAGGGAGGGTCTTAAGTGCCTGTCTAGAAGAGTGAGAGGAGGGAGGTTTAAGGAAATGTAGTTGATATTCTAAGCAGTGCCAAGGGCCCATGCGAGAGACTATGTTACAAATGTAAAGTGAAATCTCCTTTTGGCACTCTGAGCAGCACCGGGGCGGTTGGCAATAATAAGCACCTTAAGGAAGGCAGCAAAAAGGGAGCCAAGAAGAAAGTGGTTGATCCATTTTCTTTTTTTCTTTTTTTAAATTTTTTTTCTTTATTGATTTTAGAGAGAGAGGAAGTGAGAGGGAAAGAGAGATAGAAACATCAATGAGAGAGAACATCGATTGGCCGCCTCCTGCATGCTCCCACTGGGGATTGGGCCCACAACCTGGGCATGTGTCCTGACCGGGAATCGAACTGGCGACCTCTTGGTGCATGGGTCGACGCTCAACCACTGAGCCACACCAGCCGGACGGTTGATCCATTTTCTAAGAAAGACTGGTAAGATGTGAAAGCACCAGCTATGTTCAATAAACAAAATGTTGGAAAAACACTAGTCATGAGAACTCAAGGAGCCAAAATCACATCTGATGGTCCTAAGGGTCATGTTTTTGAAGTGAGCCTAGCTGATCTGCGAAATAATGATGTTGCATTTAGAAAATGCAAGCTAATAACTGAGGATGTTCAGGGCAAAAATTGCCTGACAAATTTCTATGGAATGGATCTTAATGGTGACAAAATGCGCTCCATGGTAAAAAATGGCAGACCACGACCGAAGCTCAAGTTGATGTCAAGACTACCAATGGCTATTTGCTTCATCTATCTGGTGTTAATTTTACTAAAAAAGTCAACAATAAGATTCAGAAGACCTCTTATGCTCAGTATCAACAAGGTCACCAAATCTGGAAGATGGTGGAAATCATGACTCAGGAGGTGCAAATGACTTGAAAGAAGTGGTCAATAAGTTGATTCCAGATAGCACTGGAAAAGACATAGAAAGGGCTTGCCAATCTATTTCTCTGCTCCATGATGTCTTCGTCAGAAAAGTCAAAATGCTGAAGAAGCCCAAGTTTGAACTCAGACAACTCATGGAGCTTCACGGTGAAGGTAGCTGTTCTGGAAAAGCGACTGGGTATGAGAAGGTGCTAAAGTGAACGAGCTGATGCATATGAGCCCCCAGTCCAAGAATCTATTTAAAATTCAGAATTTTATTTATTTATATTTATTTTTTATTTTTTTCCTTTATTGATTTTAGAGAGAGGAAGTGAGAGGGAGAGACATATAGAAACATCGATGAGAGAGAACATCAACTGGCCACCTCCTGCATGCCCCCTACTGGGGATCTGGGCATGTGTCCTGATCGGGTATCGAACTGGCGACCTCTTGGTGCATGGGTTGACGCTTAACCACTGAGCCACACCGGCTGGACATAAAATTCAGAATTTTAATGGTGACAAATAAAAAATCCTATTTGTGGGAAAAAAAATAAAAAAAAATAAAGTGAGATCTACCAGCACAGTTGTGTGTGTGTTTAGCAACCACAATGCAGGTAAAAGTGCAGAGTAAGCAGGAAGTTGGATTAATCAGAATTAGAGATTTTTCTCAGATAAGTAGACTGGGAAAGCATGTGAGGAAGAACCAAGGTGGGGTTACAGTGATGGATCATGACCTTTAAACCCAATAAAGCAGGAAGGAAGGACCTGAGCAGAGGGAAGGACAGAGAATAATGGTGAGCATACCAACTCTGCTTCATCCGTAGACATCTAAATCCAGTGGCACAAAATAGCCAAGGAAACCTTCAAAACTCATTGAAATATCCTTCACGTAAACTTACGTGATGATATTAAATGCTGTGAATAAAAATCCCTTTATACACTCTTTCTTATAGAAAACAAATGAATGTGTGTTATCATTGCTCAGAGGCAGGAAAAGAGCAGTAGTTTGTTCATGACTAAATGTGTCAATGCTTAAAAAATATCCCACAGTCAATATTTAATCAAGTTGCCATGCCCATTTGACAGATGGTGTGCTATAAGAGTGTCATCTATAGAATGAAGAATTGATAAATCCCTGTCAGGAAAGAATGGGAATTTAAAAAAATCTGTTTATCTATCTATCTATCTATCTATCTATCTATCTATCTATCTATCTATCTATCTATCTCCTCTGATAATAAACAGAAGAAATTAAAAAGATTGAGGAGCAGTCACTAGAATATCCTTGTGTCAGGAAGGAGCTTTCATAGAATGCAGAAGACTTCTGTGGTTGAAATCTTGAGTTCAATAAAAATGTTTCATGCACAGTAGACATAAAACAAGTATTTGTTCAATGAATTGAATGAATGAATTAATAAATGATGATGATGAGTCATCCCTCCAACATGACATTAGTACGTCATACAATCTGTCCCATTTCACCTGCCCCTGCAGGTTCAGTTTGTGCTTGGTAACTGGCGATGGTAGAACGGCTGTTCAGAATAAAGAGGCCTCTGGTTGTTCATGCACCACAATTCCTCAGCCAGGCAACGCCTGCAGTCCACTAGACTGATGATCTTCTTTCACACCCTGTGCTTTTGTAAATACTATTGTTTCAGTCTAAAAATTGTTTATTGCCAACCTCCTATTGTCATCTCCATGACCTCTCACCCACCTCTAGCTTATCTACCTGGAAAT
The DNA here is from genome assembly GCA_030848825.1 of Tadarida brasiliensis. Classification (NCBI taxonomy): domain Eukaryota; kingdom Metazoa; phylum Chordata; class Mammalia; order Chiroptera; family Molossidae; genus Tadarida; species Tadarida brasiliensis. Next base: position 73,039,309 of record CM061260.1, read on the forward strand.
TCCTTCTTTCTTTCCAGCAGTAATTCAAGCATCACCTCCTCTGGGAAACCTTTTTGACTCTGCTTTAGTCTGTTTTGGCCCCAATTTTTGCACCTCTTCAGATTTACTGGGACTCCTGTACTTGGCAGGCCTCAGTCACTTGTTTAGTGGAGTTCCCTTCCTCTCTGATGGCCACAACTTCTAACCCTGCCCTCTTTCTCCACCTTGCCTAGTGGAGGGCTGGGCTCAGGCATGCCTTTGGCACATCCACTTGCAAAGGCCCTGGTGCCCATCCCCTACCCACTGTGCCCCACAAGCTTAACCTCCCTGACTCCCAGAGTCAGATGAAGCACCGTGCAGGGAGGTCTGGGTTCTGACACCCCCAGGCTTGGGGCCAGGTCAGATAATCCAGAAGTGCAAGGAAGGGGATTCCTTTTACAACAGGAACGTTGACCAGTGACAGACAACGTTTTCTGTCTCTACCACCACCCTATTTGGACTGTGCTAAAGCACAGAGGTTTCCATACAGCTGTCTGGAGATGTCTAGTGTGGCCAAGACATCAACTGTGTTTTATTATGAATGCATCACTTTTGTTTTCCCTTTTTCTTTCCTTCTTGATGCTCAATAAAGTGTTAACACAGGAGCATTGGCCTAGGTTTTGATTTTTATGACAGAGTTTGTCCTCCAAAGTCTCATAGCAACCAACGCATAGCTAACTTTCAACAGCCTGGGTTGTGATTGTTGATTTACTCTTAGAGAAATTCTTAAAGGAAGAAACTTTCTTTCCCTAAGTAGTCTCATTACCTAGCACCATGTTGGGAATATGGTAGGTGATTTAATAAATAATTGTTAATTAATTAATGGCTTTAATACCAAACTAAGTATAACACATTCAAAAGAAGAAATTTCCTTAGACATTTTTGTTTTAACTCCTTTCTATATGGAAGAACAAACCTGAGGCCAAGAGAAATTAAGGGACTTTTTCAAGGTCATGCAACTATTGAGTAGCATGACTAGAACCAGCACATTGTTTTCCTGATCACGCAGCACTATTCTCTTATTTGAAATTGATTACTTCCATTTATGTGAGAGGAAAACAATACCAGGACCAAGCTGACAAACCTGTGTTTCTCTAGACCATTTTAAGCCTCAGGATTAAATTATTAAATTGGTTAATACCAGCAGTCTTTGCTTCTGTCCCCACTCTCCTATAAAGTTTCTGTTGCATTTTCCCCCTGGATGTCTCCAGATGTTGTCTCCCACGTGTTTGCAAACAGTCCCACCAGCTCCCACGTAACACCTTTCATTGCATTCCTTTTCTTCTTCAATTTCTAGCGTGATGCCCACAGCCAGGCTTGGCATACGTGCAGAGCTTCAAGTGGCTCCTCCTGCTGCTGCAATGCCACCAGCACTGACCACTAATGCCCACCAAGGGCCCTGATTTCATCCTCAGGATACCTGTATGCCAGTCAGCTCGTTTCTCGAGAGCCAGTGTGTGGAGTCTATGCTCCTATAGTAACTTGATTTGGGGAAAGTCTCCTGCACCTCCTCAACTGTAGCACCATGTTCTGGAGGTTGGAGAACAGAGCTTTACTGTCTAGGGCTCCCGGAGTGAAGCAAAAGAAGAAAAGAAATCAACACCCTCTCAGCATAGCCACAGATGCTGTGGCAGTCAAGCCTCTCTGCAGATGGGGATGGTCCATCAATCAGTCAAGTCACTCTCTGGGTCAGCAGGATTGTAGTCTGGATCATCCTTACCAGCTCCAAGTCATCCATTTCCTGGAACAAAGACTCATCTACCTCCACATTGTTTCCAGCACCCTCCAAGAACCGGATATCAGATGTGTCAAGATTATGATCTGTTTCAAATGGCTGTTTCCCATTTAATTTTTTTCCTGCTTGTTCTTCTTCTTCATTCGTTTCTTTTTAATTTCCAAAAGTTCTGCATCAATCTTGGCTTTCCAACTTAAGAAATTTTCAACTGCTCTGGCCAGTTTGGCTCAGCAGTTAGAGTGTCAGCCTGTGGACCAAACAGTCGCTGGTTCGATTCTGGTCAAGGGCAAGTACCTTGGTTGCAGTTAGGTCGGGGTCTAGGGGGAGGCAACCAGTCGATGTGTCTCTCTCACATCGATGTCTCTCTATCTATCTATCTATCTATCTATCTATCTATCTATCTATCTATCATCTATCTATCTATTTATCTATCTATCTCCCCCTCCCTCCCTCCTTCCCACTCTATCTGAAGATAAATGGAAAAAAAAAAATCCTTGGGTAAGGATTAAAAAATAATAATAATACAATGAAAAAAGAAATTCTCAATTATAACAGGAGTGCCATGAAATAATTGCTTTTCTGCTTCTTCTGCTTCTTTTTCTTTTTGTTTTTCTTTTCTTCAATTTTTATTTGATCCACTGTTACATTTAGTTTTTCTTGTACAGCTGTCACTAAAGTAATGATCATCACCATACCAAGGTTTTTTTCTGCCTGTAATGCTAATCATTTTAAAATGTTTGAGACATCTTCTAGATTTTCTTGGGAGAATATTTCATAAAGGGGGGGGCTTCATCTGGGTACTTCTCACTATGTGTAAACTTGAGGGTAGTCTGGACAGTTTTGTCATTCTCTCCAGCGTCAGGTGTCACAGTAATGGTGAAGCTAGGAGGGTTTTCTGATAATACTGTAAAGAGTCGGGGTCGATGGACTCCAGAGCCCCCAGCTCGCTGTGCTGCTCCTTGCCGTCATTTGTCATCGTGGCCCTCGCAGCTGCCCACGGATTGCCCAGACACCCAGGCGGCGCGCTGCAGCCCGGACCACGGCAGCACTGGGAGAGCGGGCAGCGGCCGGGCGGGCGCAGAGTCCCCTGCACGGGCCCCGGAGCCCAAAGCCAGGCCCGGCCTGCTGAGCACCAGCCCCGCTCAGGCCTCGCCTGCTCCTTAGCTCCGCGTTAGACTCTATTCATTTTTAATCACAGCTTGCAGTCTCGGATATGAATCTCCAGGATTGGTTCAAGGCAACTGGACAAGCTGACCAAGAGTCCTAACTGTGAGATAGGGAAGAGGTAAGGTGGAAGAAGGCCTATCAAGTCCCTAGCCCCACCAAAACACGTTCTCCTGAATGCCCAATGTCCTAGTGCAGGGGTCAGCCCATGGCTGTGTTTCTTTGACTAGTGAGCTAAAAATGATTTTTATGCTTTTATTTATTTATTAAAAAAATTTTTTTTGATTGATTTTTAGAGGAAGGAAGAGGGAGAGAGAGAGATAGAAACATTGATTGGCCACCGCCTGCACACCCCCCACCAGGGATCAAGCCCACAACCTGGGCATGTGCCCTGACCAAGAATCTAACCTGTGACCTCTTGGTCCATAGGTCAATGCTCAACCGCTAAGCCACATCATCCAGGCAGTTTTTATACTTTTAAAAGGTTGAAAACCCCAAAAAACAAAGAAGAGTATATTGCAGAGACCCATGTGACATACAAAACCGAAAGTATTTACTATCTGTCCCTTTACAGAGAGAGTTTGTGTACTCTTGTCCTAGAGGGAAAACAAAATGCAAAATTAGAAATGGGAACTACTGCAATGTACAATATGAACTATGTAATTGTAAACTATAAATCAGTTCCATTTGTTCCACAACGATATTAAAATCTTGCATTTTTTTTTTTTCATCATGACGGGAACCGAAAACATGGAAAAGTGAGTTTCATTTGATGATGACTGGTCACTGCCCCAGCAGATGAGGGCTCTGCCTCCGGGCATGGCGGCCCTGTGCTGCCTCTGGTCTTAGTGCCTGACCTGGCAGTTGAGGGAGACTCCATCCTCTCGCTTTCTGTCCCATTATTCTTGAACCAAAGGGATCACTTTATGTCTGTCTTCCCTTAGGATGAGGAACCCCATCCTCCCAGAATAGAGGTCCTCAAGCTTTTCTGCAGATTAGAATTTTGAGGATCTTGGACCACAGGTTCTTCAGCTCTGCCCAGAGGGGAATGAATCTGAAGTCAAACACAGTTAAGACTCAAACTGCGGCCCCCTCTCAATTTGGTTTAGAATAGACCAAAAGTATAAATATCTGCTTCCTCTTTGCTACATATTTCCTTCCAGGCCTGACCTCAATGTAAAATTTAATAAAAATTTCTTGGAAATGAAGGAAGGTTATATTTCATTTATATATTCTTTGCCTTTGAAATTTAAATTTTCTGCCCTTTTTGGCTTGTTGTTTGCTAGCTCATCATTGATAGATAAAGGTTCCATATGCCAAGAAATATTCTAGGATGCCAGAAACAAGGAAAATAGAAACCTTGCCATGTGTTACTGGTTTATTTGCTCATTTGAGCTTACCACTCCATGTCTGTTCTCCAAGTGTCAATTAAAAACAGCAGCAAAGTAATGTATTGTTTTTGGCTTAAGAGGAAAAAAAGCTTCAACATTAATACAATTAACACCTCTTAGCTTATTGATATTAGATTAAAACATTAAGGATTGTGACACCAATGCCACAAATGTGCTTAACTTTACCCATGTGCTTATTTTTCTTTTTACTTTAAAGTTTTTTCTTTATTGATTTTAGAGAGAGAGGAACAGAGAAGGAGAGAGAGATGGAAACATTGATGAAAAAGAGCATCGATTGGCCACCTCCTGCATGCCCCCTACTGGGGATCGGACCCACAACCTGGGCATGTGCCCTGACCAGGAATCGAACCGGCGAACTGTCGGTGCATGGGTTGACGTTCAACCACTGAGCCACACTGGCCGGGCTCTTTTGCTTTTTATAAATGGATGGAGAAGAGGAGTTTCCATCAAAAGCAGCACCAGACTGTTGCCAGTTACCTGTCACCTCTGTGATGTGGTCTGTAATTAGCCAATTTCCTCTCTGAGACTCGGTTTCTTTTCTTGCAAAATACAGCATCAATTTGTCATTTATCTATCCATTTTGGAAGACATTTGAGTAGAAAATGAGATCGTGTCTACAGAGTGTTTTGTGTTTTTTGGAAGAGAGGTTCTCTAGCATTTTAAGGACACTTTTTCTGGAAGAACAGGTGGATTCACCTGAGATGGTACTAAAGCTGCCACTGAGAATGCAGACTGGGAAAATGAACCTGCCTGATTGGCTGATGATCGTGCACAACCCAAAGCCTTGGGTTCTCGGATTCTTGGCTCAAACATCTCTTTAGTTGTTCTTCAACCATGACCCATCCCATCTTAAACCCTACGTGAAAGAGGAGCTTAGATTTGATAGAACTTTGATTCTACATATTTGGAATAAATACACCTCACAATAATACCTGCATCTTTCTTTAAACTTTCCAAAGACCTACTTTTTAACTTTTTTCCATTCTGTCCTGTTGTGGACCTATTCTTATTTTCAGTACAATAGAACCTAAATAAGTCACACAAAAAGGAATCAAATTGATAGGATATTTTAAAAAATAAGCAATGAAACAAAAAAAAAACAATAGTAGATGTTTTCTTAGATTAACCAATGTTTATGTTTATTGGGTAAAACACCTCACTTCATGCCCATCACCTGGAGGGTAATCACTGTTCTGTACTATGCTGCTTTCCTGCTCCCTCCAGGAGCGCTGCGTGCTCACCAAGATTCTGTTGTTTACCCTCGACCTGGGTTAGGCTATTTGTATTTGTTAGTGTAATGATCAAATGTAATTACATTTTGTCAAATTTTATTAAAATAGAAGTTTGAGAAAAAATTATATTTTTCCAATAAAATCTATGAATATTCTGGAAAGGACTATAAAAATAAATCATAGCAATAGTCACTGTTGGATTAGATGTGGGCAAGTAGCTATTAAAGATTGGGGTAAACTCTAGCCCTGGCCAGTTTGGCTCAGCGGTTAGAGCGTCGGCCTGCGGTCCAGAGAGACCCGGGTTCGGTTCCCGCTAAGGGCATGTACTTTGGTTGCAGTTTGTCCCCGGCCCTGGTTGGTTGTGCGGGTGGCAGCCACTCGATGTGTCCCTTTCACGTTGATGTTTCTCTCTCTCTCTCTTCCTCTCTCTCCCTCCCACTCTATCTGAACAAAAAATGAAAAAATGTCCTCGGGTGAGGATAAAAAAAATAAATAAATAAAATAAATAAAGATTGGGGTAAACTCTGGCCGGTGTGGCTCAGTGGTTCGGCGTCGATCCATGCACCAAGAGGTCACCAGTTCAATTCCCTGTCAGGGCACATGCCCAGGTTGTGGGCCTGATTCCCAGTGGGGGGCATGCAGGAGGTGGCCAATCAGTGTTCTCTCTCATTGATGTTTCTATCTCTCTCTTCCTCTCTCTCTCTCTAATATCAATAAAGAAAAAAAATTTTTTTTAAAGATTGGGGTAAAGTAACAAAAATCTGGAATAATTTTGCACTCAAATTATCTAAAAAAAAAAATCCTCAAGTTCTTGTTTCATTAAAAACACACATGCACTAAAAATGAAAACTGCAGATGTGAATTATAGGTATGCTGAAAGAAAGAAAAATAATATGAAACTCCTCAGTAGAATAATAATGAAAGGGAACACCAGTAAAGAAATAAGAAAAGCTATAAATCACTAGACATAGACAAAGTAATGTGATTGGATCTTAAAAATATGATGCTGCGCCCTGGCTGGTGTTGCTCAGTGGTTAGAGCATCGGCCCGTTCACCAAAGGGTCATGGGTTCTATTCCCGGTCAAGGGCATGTAGCTAGGTTGCAGGTATGATCCCTGGCCCTGGTCCGGGCACATGCGAGAGGCAACCAATCAATGTGTCTCGCTCATATTGATGTTTCTTTCTCTCTCTCTCATCCACTACCTCCCTCCCTTCCATTCTCTCCAAAAAAATCAATGGAAAAAATATCCTTGAATGAGGATTAACAACAACAAAAAATATGATGCTGAGCCCTGGCTGGTGTGGCTCAGTTGGTTGAGCATCGTCCTGTGCACCACAAGGTTGCCAGTTCGACTTTTGGTCAAGGTACACACCCAGGTTGTGGGTTTGATACCCAGTCAGGGTGTGTATGGAGGCAACCAATCAATGTTTCTCTCTCAAGTCGATATTTCTCTCTCTCCCTCACCCTCTCTCTCTCAAATCGATAAAAACATATTAAAAATAAATAAATAAATAAATGCATCCAGCTGCTGGTGTTCCTTGGCTTTTCTATCTGTGAAATCAGGAGTTTGGCAAAACAGTCAGAACCCCAGAGGAGATGCCCTGCTGAACTCAGATCGATCGGTGTGATCATCCAGCAGAAGTCTACCAGTTCTGTCATCAGTGAGCATCTTGGTTGATGTATTAAAGCCTGGAAAAAATCTTCAGAGAGCATCTCTAGCTTTACTATAGGAAAAAGGGGAAGAGAAAGAGAAAAATGCTGGCAGAAGGACTTTCTTATCAGTATTTTTTGCTTTCCTATTAATCTTCCTCTGTGCTCGTGATGCCCTTGTGCACTGTTATCTTTAAGAGTGTAAGCTGGAGGATGATTGAATTGTTCAAATTTTCCTGTCTTAGCCTCCTATGGAAAGTACAAAGCCAATCATGTACTGCTGGCCTGGGGTATCGCCTCGGAGGTCTTGACTGGGCTTGTGAAAGGATTAACATGCCTTTGGCTAGAGATTTACTATATCCGTCCTTGGAAGAGGAAAAGAAAAAAAAAATACATAAAAAGAAACGGTTAGTTCAAAGTCCAAATTCTTATTTTATGGATGTAAAATGTTCAGCTTGCTACACAATCACCACAGTTTTCAGCCATGCTCGGACGTGGTTCTCTTTGTAGGTTGTTGGACAGTGTTGTGCCAGCCGACAGGAGGAAAACTAGACTCACGGAAGGGTGTTGAAGAAAGTCACACTAATGACTACACAATTTCCTGAATCTGTGTTATATCACAGAAAGCCTTATCATTCAGTAATTCTACTTACCTACCAAGATAATGTAACTACATTTAATGTAAGTATTCAACAGTGATCTTCTATTTTGATGTCAGTTTTTTGATAAAGTTTTGATTATGGACACAAAAAAAAGTGCAAAGGCAAATGTACCTGCTGCAGAGTTTCTCAGGATGGACATTAACCATGCCTTTTATTTTCTGTGTTCTGATGGTTTGACATTTGGGACCTTCCAGGGCTAGCCAATTCCTACATAGTAAAAAACTCATCCATGCGGATGCCTTTTAAATACAAACCAGCCAATTCAGAGCCCTACCCCCAATCACCTCCTGTATCAGGTTCTCACTCTCTGGCTTGCTATCCACCAGCTCTAATTACCCCAGGGCCGGGTACCAGACACATGGGGACAGCTGCTTTACCCCAGAGATCATTGAAGTTATTGAACCAAGACCATCCTAAACCTTACTCTGCCTCTTTCATTCCTTCCAACAGAAACCAGATAAAGACCCTTGCCTACATTCCACCCTTCCCGGGTTCTTCTGACACTTGTCCCTTGGTCCTCCATGATGTGGCATGTCTCTTCCTCTTGGAAACTAGGAGTGACAAACTATCATTTCAATGGCAGTCAGGCACTTATCTCCTGATCTGTTGGCCTTGCTGTACATAAATAAATTAAAACAGAGAAAGCATGCTAGACTGGGAGGCAAATCCCAAGAGGCCATCTTTTGAGGTTTGGTTCTTTCATGAGACTTTCCCTGACTTCATCAGCTTACAATGAACTTATCTCCTCATGTACATTCAGCATCATTGCTTATGTCTCCCACTTGACATTTAGACATCTGTTACTTCACAATAACATGTCTGTGTTTAAATTTCTTGTGTGTGATCTTGTTCTTCCAACTGAAATGTAATTTCCTCAGAGTATAATTTCTCAGATGTATAATTCTCAATGTCTTCTAACAAGTACTAACAAGTTAATTTTAAAAATAGACAGATGTAAGTTACTAAATTTGACCCCCAACCCATAAAGATCTACTTTTTTTCTTCTTTCTGAACATTCTGTTTTCAGATGACTTGTATGACATATGACTATGACAAGTCCCCAACGGCAAACCTCTGTAGCTGCGAGCAGGTACTGTTGTTGTCTCCATGTCTATGGCACTTACGCTGAAATCAGCTTGATTTTGTTTCCTGTGAATTACCAGTGGTACAGAAAGCAACCCTAACACTGTCTTCAGTTCAGCTGTCAAGTCTGCATGAATGTCTTAGATGTTAAAGTCTTAGTGGAACTTTGTACAATATCATGTGTGAGTCTTAGAGATATGAATGTGTTTTGATAATGGTATGGACCGAATTGTACTCCTCCCAAATTCATGTATTGAAGTCCTAGCACTCAGTGTGACTTTAGAATGAGATAGGGCCAGTGAGGAGGTAACTAAGGTAAACATGAGACTCATCCAATAGAACTGGTGTCCTTAGAAGGGAAGAGACATGAAATTTCTCTCTTAGCATGCATAGAGAAGAGGCTATGTGAGAACAAAACAAGAAGGCAGCTGTCTATAAGCCAAGAAGAGAGGTGTCACCAGAAACCAGCCCTGACAGCACCTCAGTCTTGGAGTTCTAGTCTTCAAACTGTGAGAAAATGCATAAATCTCTGTTGTTTGAGCCATCCAGTCTGTGGTATTTTGTTATTGCAGGTCAAGTAGATTAATACAGACAATAAAAAATTGTGATCAAGAGATTAAATGTGTGGGGGGGAAATCTGTGTATAATTTTGGAATTGGACTAAGAGCATTGGAGAAGCCCTGCATTTAGGGAAGAATCAGTAGGTCAAAGGATGCTAAATGAAAAGTTGGCATTATAAATATGTGAACCTGCTCAAAGATGATACGAAAGGGAATAGTGAGGACTGTAGTCAAACCAGACAGCACATGTCCTGTTGAAATTCTGATTTTCTAAAGCCTCCAAGCAGGTTAAACAAAACACATCAATAAAGAGCTGGTGACTCTAGTGAATGTCTTTGGAAGTATAGGTGACCCAGATTGTCCTCTGGAGAGCACTGAGGTGGGGGTTTCACAAGTGAATAGAATCTACACAAGTGGAGACATAAGGAAAGAGGTTCGAGAGAGGAGGAATGATATGGAACAGGCTCTAGACAGCACTGACTGCTAGGTTATGTGACACAGGTAGATTAAAGTTTTTTTAGGTTCCTTTAAGGTCAATCAATTTTATTGGGGTAGAAGCACCATATAAAGAAGACTAGAAGTTACATGCAAAAAAAAAAAAATGAAGTTAGACCACCAACTTACACTATATACAAGAATAAACTCAAAATAGATAAAGGTCTTAAATGCAACTCATGAATCCATAAAAAATCCTAGAAGAAAACGTAGGCAGCAAAATTTCAGACATCACACATAGCAGAATTTTCACTGATATAACACCTAAGGCAAGAGAAACAAAGGAAAAATTGAACTCATGGGGCTACATCAAACTGAAAAGCTTCTGCACAGCAAAAGAAACAACCATCAAAATGGAAAGGGAACCCACTCTATGGGAGAGCATAATTGCCAACGATATATCAGATAAGGGGTTAATCTCCAAAATATATAGAGTACTCATATAACTCAACAAAAGGAAGACAAAGAATCTAATTAAAAATTGGGCAGAGGCCCTGGCAGATTTGGCTCAGTGGTTAGAGCATCGGCCTGCAGTCCAGAGAGGCCCGGGGTTCAGTTCCCGCTAAGGGCACGTACCTCAGTTGCAGTTTGTCCCCGGCTCTGTTTGGGTTGTACAGGAGGCAGCCACTCGATGTGTCCCTTTCATGTCGACGTTTCTCTCTCTTTCTCTCCCTCCCACTCTATCTGAACATAAAATGTCCTCGGGTGAGGATAAAAAAAAAAATGGGCAGAGGACCTAAACAGACACCTCTCCAAACAGGACATACAAATGGCCAAGAGACATATGGAAAAATGTTCAACGTCACTAATCATCAGAGAGATGCAAATTAACACGACTATGAGGTATCACCTCACACCTGCCAGAATGGCCGCCATCAACAAATCATCAAACAACAAGTGTTGGTGAGGGTGTGGAGAAAAGGGGACTCTAGTACACTGCTGGTGGGAATGCAGACTGGTCCAACCACTATGGAAAATAATATGGTGTTTCCTAAAAAACTTAAAAATTGAACTGCCATTGGATCCAGTGATCCCACTTCTAGGAATTTATCCTAAGAAGCCTGAAACACCAATCAGAAAAATAGATGTACCCCTATGTTCATAGCAGCACTATTTGCAATTGTTAAGATCTGGAAACAGCCCAAGTGTCCATCAATAGATGAGTGGATAAAAAAGCTGTGGTACATAGATATAATGGAATACTATGCAGCTGTAGGAAAGAAGATCTCTTATCATTTGAGACAACATGAAAGGACCTGGAGAGTATTATGCTAAGTGAAATAAGCCAGTCAGAGAAAGACAAATATCACATGATCTCACTTATTTGTGGAATATAATAAACAAAACAAACTGATGAACATAATGAACCCAGAGACATGGATATGGGGTAGAGACTTACAAACCTCAGAAGAGAGGGATAGAGGGAGGGAAGAGTTACACCACAGAACTTATATGGATATGTATGTGTAACCAATGGACATAAACAACTTTGCTGGAGGAGGGAGGATCGGGAGGAGGGCGTCAATGGGGGAAAAAGGAGAACCATTTGTAACAAAAATAAATAAATTAATTTTTAAAAAATGTAAATAAAACTCTCAAAAAAAAAAAAAAGACTAGAAAAGAGGGATAGAAAAGTTCAGATTGCATTTGGTGACAAATTCTGGACTTATAACTTTGGACATCAAGTGATTCATTTCAGCAAAATAAAGTTATCATTAAAACAAAACAGTGTTACCAAATGAATCATAAGTACTGGTTAGGATTTTTTGAAGGGAGAAGGAATTGGAATGAATTCCTATGACTCTACACACTTAAGTACAACCTGGTTTGCCATTTTATCCTACATGATATATTGCAGGTAAGCAAATCACCTGTGGATCTTGTTAAAAAATATAGAAACCAGAATGATATCACCTCGCACCTGTCAGAATGGCTATGATAAAAAAGTTAGCACATAACAAGTATTGGTGAGGATATGGAGAAAAGGGAATCACTGTGCACTGTTGGTAGGATTGTAAATTGGTTTAGTCACTACGGAAAACTAATATAATATTATATGCCAATTATACATTAATGAAAAAAATATGTAGGGTCTAATTCAACAGGTCTGAAATGAGGCCTGAGGTTCTGCATTTTCAACAAACTGATGATGCTGACACTGCTGGTCTCTAACCACAATGTAAGTTGCAAAGAATTAGATGACCTCTAAGTTCACTTACAACCTATAGTTCCTTGATTTTACTACCTATCATGTTGAGAAAATAGGCTGAAATTTGCATTCAATATCAGCTTGAGTCATTCTGCTTGTCCCTATTGGTGCAATTGTGCATTTCAGAATGCCAAGTCAAACCATGCACAAAAGGATTAAACACACCTCTTTGCCTTGCAATTACCTCACCACACACTGTGAACAAGGAGAAAATAAGCACAAGATTCTGAAAACTGGAACTGGACTTGAATTTAGTAATTAAAAACAAACAAACAAACAAAAAACAACTTTGCTATCTCCAGAAAGAAAGATGTAACGGAAATAATTGTGGGACTTAATTATGGATTAGATTTGTTTTGTTTAAGAGATAAACCACAGAACTTATACGCATGTATGCATAACTGATGGACATGGACAACAAAGCTGGGGAAGGGGTGGAGGGTCGGGGAGGAGGTTGTCAATGGGGAAAAAAGGAGAAACATCTGTAACAAAAATAAATTAATAAAAAATAAATAAAAAAATAAAAGGTTTGCAACTAAAAATTTAACTTCTTTAATTATTAAAGAATTATACAGTTTATTTATTTCATATTAGATGAATTTTGATTATTTATGGTTTGCAAGGAATTGGTCCATTTCATCTACATTGTCAAATTAATTTGGGTAGAGCTGTTCACAGTATCCCCTACTATCCTTTTAATGACTATGGGGTTTGTAGTGATATCCCTTAATTCATTCCTGACATTGGTAATTTGGATTTTTTCTTCTTTGTCAATATTTGTAGAGCTTTATCAACTTTATAAATAATTTTTATAAATATTTTCAAAGAACAGCTTTTGTTTTTATTGATTTCATAAAAATAAAAAAAATAAAAAGAATATAGTTTGGCTATGTGGAATCTAAATAACAAAAAAAGTCAAACTCATAGAAACAGAGAGTAGAAGAGTAGTTGCCAGGCACTGGGGGAAATAGGGATAGGTTGGTAAATGAGTACAAACTTACATCTGTAAGATGAATAAGGTCTGAGGGTCTGATGTATAACATGGTGATTATAGTTGATAACACTGTATTTGTTAAGAGAGTAGAACTTAAATGTTCTCACCCCCCCCCGCAAAAAAAAGTTCTCCATTAGGGGAGAATCCTTTCACAGTGTATAAACATATATCAAACCACCATGATGGACACTTTAAATATTTTACAATTTAAATGTCAATTATACCTCAGTAAAGCTGAAATGAAAGAATATAGTTTGGCTTGCTCACTGAATATAAAACTTCATCTCACCATATCATCATATAATTTCCATGAAGCTGCATGTGAACAAAATATTTTCTCAAATTTGCTTTTCCTGATTGCTCCATTTAGACCTTAAGGATATGGTCATACAGAAAATTCTTCGTCAGCAGTATGTTAAAAGTATTTAAGAATCACAAATTTTCATTTTAAAGAGTTTCTATCTAGGCACCTTTTTACTTTTATTTTATTGTATTTTTTTTTTAATTTTAAAAAATAGGATGGATTTTATTTTTCCTTTATTGATTTTAGAGAGAGAGGAAGTGAGAGGAAGAGAGAAATAGTAACATCAAGAGAGAGAACATCCATTGGCTGCCTCCTGCACGTTCCCCACTAGGAATCGGGCCCACAGCCTGGGCACGTGTCCTGACCCAGAATCGAACTGGTGACCTCTTGCTGCATGAGTTGACGCTCAACCACTGAGCCATACTGGCCGGACAAGTATTTTTTTACTTTTAATCTTTGATATGATCAACATGGAGAAGGTGGCTTGTTTCAAAATAAAAAAGACATTGAATTTTAATGAGAGCAGGTCAGATGATTTTTGTTTATATAAAGTACCTTGACTATAGAATAGTGTGATTTAAGGACTGAAAAGCATTCTGTGAAATCATATGTTCTGTTCCCTTCATTTCACAAACGAAAAAAACCAAAGTTCAGAGATTAAAAGTGAATTGCTCATGACCACTCAGTAGACTAATACAGAAATGTAGTTCTCTCTGTGCAGTTCTGAGCTATTTCCACAACACCATATTGATATATTTTGAATAACCAGTAATAGCACCATTACTAAGATTAAATATTATCCCTCAGCATGTACTATCATTTTAGAGGAGAGACATGAGCAATACTTTTGTGTGTTTGGAGAAGGTTTTAAAGAGGGAGATTTTAGTTTGTCCACAAAAAATTGTGCAACAAATAAATAAGCGGAAGGATGACGTAGGGGTTCTAGGACCCAGAGATAGCAATGTTAGCTAAAGCCTGGAGGTAGAAGTAGCAGGAGATTATCCTGAGACCTGAGGAGAGTGACTAGTTAGAATTATTGGGCTGCAAAATAAGGTGAGAGGGTGGAGCCAGCGATCAAAGATCTAGGAAATCCGCTAAGTAGTTGAACTTCATGCCAGAACTTAAGTTGAACTTAATGTTCTGGTGCAGGGCCAGAACCAATGGTGTGCTGGGGACCGGCTCAAACCAGCTGTGAGAGCCAATTACATGCTTCTCAACCCAACTTGGAGTTTAGTAACACCATGTCAGCAGTTTGAAACTGGCCATGGAAGGAGTATTTACACCATGGAAATCAGCAAACACTGCTAACCAGGAATCTTTCTTCCCGAAGCAGTGTTACAGCATATCTAGACAAAATGGAAATCTGTATTCCAGTAGCTGGACTAGGCCATGCAGCAGGAAGGAGAAACCGAGAGGAGGATCGAGGAGATGGAAACCTCCATCTTCCAATCTATTGAGAAGTTTCTGAGGCATGTTCTCCCAACCAATTTCCACAGTAAATATTAAGTATATGTCCAAGGCTCCTTAATTTGTAGAACCCAGAGATCCTGACTTTCAACTCATTCAGTTTGGTGACATGCATAGCATTTTGTAGTTTTTCAGACCTTGGCTCAATTCCAAAGTGCTTCAAGCAGGAAGAGAATGAGCATCCTTATCAGGAAAAGAATATACAAAAAAAAAAAAAAGAAAGAAAGTCTAAGCACTGAAAATATTTTTGTGTTAACATTAAACTCTAATTCACACCTGCCATATCTAAGTAAGGCAAGGTAAGATTTCCATCAGATATTACTGTTATACTGACTCCAGCCTTGTAGAAGGCTCTCATGATTTTCATCACCACCATCAACACATCACCACCACCACCAGCAGCAGCACGATCATTTATTGAGCAGTTACCCTTAGCCAAGCTCCATGCCACTCATTCAACAATGATTTATAAGTGGTTGCTATGTGCCAGGCTTGTGTTACATTAGTGGTTCTCAGTTTTCTTGGTCTCAGGACCCCTTTACACTCTTAGAAATAGTTTAAGACCTCAAAGAGCTTTGATTATGTGAGTTTTAGTAGTGGATATTCACTGTATTAGAAATTAAAACTAGGATGTTTAAAGATATGTCTTCATTCATTCACTTAATCATAATAACATAAACCCATTACATGTTAGTATAAATAATATTTTATGTTTTTAAAAAACTATATTTTCTAAAACAAAAAAAAATTAGTGAGAATAGTGACATTGTTTTAAAATATTATACATCGCTTTAATGTCTGATTTAATTGAAGGCAGTTGGATTTTCTCATATCTGCTTCTACAGTCCATGTGTTGCAATATCTCTTATGTAGTTTTTGGGAAACTCCATTTTATATTTACGTGAGAACTAGAGTGAAAAAGGCAAATAATGTCCTAGTATTTTTATTAGAATAGTTTTGACTTCATGGCCTCCAGCCAAAGCCCTGGGGACTCCCAGGAGTCCCCACAATACATTTTAAAAACTGCTTGACTAAATTTGGTATTTAATAGTTAAGTCAGACCTCTCCTGCTCTCATGGAACGTACATTGTAAGGCTAAGTCTGTTGTAGGCCCACAACAACTCTGTGAGATAGCTACTTGTGTTGCCTCCATTTTTCACACAAGAAAACTCAAGAACAGAGAGTAACAGAGAACTATGTAAGATTGAGGTACTTTTGCCAGAATTCAAAGTGGCAGAGCTGGTCCTAGATGTGTCTGATTCCAGAGGTGATGTTTGTATCACTATGCAAACTTCTTACTAAAGCACCAAAGAGCAAAGTCCTTCTAAAAGTTCCACCAGGATAGGAAGGAAAACTTAATCCTCTTTTAAAGAGATTTTTTACAAAACAACTTCTTTTTTTTGTTTGTTTTTAATTTTTTTCAATTACACTTTACATTTAATATTATTTAGTATTAAATGTGTGCAGTATAGTGGTTAGACAGTCATATACTTTACAGAGTGTTCTCCTTGATATTCCAGTACACACCTGGCACCATACATAGCTATTACAATATTACTGACTATACCATATGCTGTACTTTATATCCCTATGACTATTCTGTAACTGTCAATCTGTACTTCCCAATCTCTTCACCTTTTTTTACCCAGTCCCCCCACTCCCTTCCTCTCTAGCAACCATCAGTTTGATCTCTGTATCTGTGAGTTTGTTTCTGTTTTTTTTGGTTTGTTTATATTGGTCTTTCTTTCTTACTTTTTAAAAATTATGTTTATTGTTCAGAGTATTAGAGATGTCCCCCTTTTTTCCCCCATTTACCCCCTCCACCCTGCTCCCCACCCAGGCCTTCATTGCACTATTGTCTGTGTCCATTGGTTATGAATATATGCATATAAGTTCTTTGGTTAATCTCTTCCTGTCCCCCTCCCCCCTTCCCTCTGAGATTCATCAATCCCTACTTCCATGTCTCTGGATCTATTTTGTTCATCAGTTTATTTTGTTCATTAGATTCCACGTATAAGTGAGATCATGTGACACTTGTCTTTCTGTGACTGGCTTATTTCACTTAGGGTAATACCCTCCATCCCACATAAAAGTGAAATCATATGGTATTTGTTTTTCTCTGACTGATTTATTTCACTTAGCATAGTACTCTCTAGGTCCATCCATGCTGTCACAAATGGTAAGATTTTGATCTTTTTTATGGCCAAGTAATATTCCATTGTATATATGTACCACACCTTTTATATCTGCTTGTCTATTGATGAGCACTTGGGTTGCTTGATAGCTTGGCTATTGTAAATAATTCTGCAATGATCATAGGGGTGCCTATATTCTTCTGAATTAGTCTTTGGGTTTCTTCAGATATGTACCCTGAAGTGGAATTGCTGGGTATAAGACAGTTCCATTTTTAATTTTTTGAGGAAATTTCACAGTGTTTTCCACAGTGGCTGTACCAGTCTGAATTCCCACCAACAATGCATGAGGGTTCCCTCTTCTCCACATCTTCGCCAACACTTGTTGTACGTCGATTTATTGATGATAACCATTCTAACAGGTGTAGGGTGATATCTCATTGTGGTTTTAGTTTGCATTTATCAGATGATTAATGACACCGAGCATCTTTCATATGTCTATTGACCTTCTGTATGTCCTCTTTGGAGAAATGTCTATCCAGGTCCTTTGCCCATTTTTAAATTGGATTGTTTGTTTTTCTGGTGTTAAGTTGTGTGAGTTATTTATACATTTTGCATATTAATCCCTTATCAGGTGTTTCATTGGTGAATATGTTCTCCCATTTAGTGGGTCATCTTTTCATTTTGTTGATAATTTTCTTTGCTGTGCAAAAATGTTTTAGTTTGATGTAGTCCCATTTGTTTATTTTTTCTTTTGTTTCCCTTGCCCAAGGCAATATATAAAAAAATATTGCTACAAGAAATGTCCAAGATTTTACTGCCTATGTTTTCTTCTAGGATTTTTATGGTTTGGAGTCCAACATTTAAGTCTTTAATGCATTTTATTTTTTTTTCTTTATTGATTTTAGAGAGAGAGGAAGGGAGAGGGAGAGAGAGATAGAAACATTGATGAGAGAGAGCATCGATGGGCCGCCTCCTGCATGTCCCCCACTGGGGATTTAGCCCACAATCTGGGTATGTGCGCTGATTGGGAATCGAACCAGCGAGCTTTTGGTGCATGGGTCGATGCTCAACCACTGAGCCACACTGGCCAGGCTCTTTAATGCATTTTAAATTTATTCTTGTGTATGGTGATCTAATTTCATTTTGTTGTCCAATTTTCTCAACACCATTTATTGAATAGACTGTTTTTACCCCATTGTATGTTTTTGCTTCCTTTGTCAAATATTAATTGACCATATAGGCATGGATTTATTTCTGGGATCACTATTCTGTTCCATTAATCTATATATATATATATATGTTTTTATGCCAGTACCATACTGTTTTGATTACTATGACCTTGTAATATAGTTGGAAATCAGGTTGAGTGATTCCATCAACTTTGTTCTGTTTTAAATTAAATTTATTGACACAATCATATAATTTTTATCTTTCATTTTGTTTTTTTTTTTTTATAATTTATTTTATTATTAATTTGTTTTTGTTACAGATGTTTTTCCTTTTTTTTCCCCCATTGACACCCTCCTCCCCCTCCCCTTCTCCTCCTCCCCATCCCTGTTGTCCATGTCCATTGGTTATGCACCCATGCACATAGGCTCTGTGATTTATCTCTTTCCCCCGCCTCCCCCCCTCCTCTGAGGCCCGTCATCCCGTACTCCACCCTCCATGTCTCTGGGTCAATTTCGTTGTTCAGTTTGCTCAGTTCTCCTGTGTGTTGCTGGCTTCCTCCGTTGGTGGGGGGGTCGCCGGGCTCCCCCGCGGTGGGCGGGGTCGCCCGGCTCCCCCGCTCCGCCTGGGTTCCCCCGCGGTGGGGGGGGTCGCCCGGCACCCCTGCTCCGCCTGGGTTCCCCCGCGGTGGGGGCGTCTTTCATTTTGTTTATGTGGTGCATCATGTTAATTGATTTGCAATTACTGTACCAACTTTGCATCCCTGGAATAAATATCACTTCATCATGGTGTATGATCTTTTTAATGTATTGCTGGATTGGTTTTCTAATATTTTGGTGAGGATTTTAGCATCTATGTCCATCAGTGTATTGGCCTATAATTTTTTTTCTTTTTAATGCCTTTATCTCGTTTACAAAACAACTTCTACTTCAGTAGTTGCTACTATTACTTACTAGTTACAACCAAAAATATAATCCTAAGGCAGGCATTTTTTTTTTTTTTTTTTTTAAGCATGGCAAGTGGCTGGGATGACTGATGTACTCTGAGAACTTGGAAGTGAAGGAGAAGAATGTGCATGGAAATCCCGGCCAGGAAATTTCAGTCTTTGAAATAAGCTGAGCTGTACTGAGAGTAAAAAAAGGAAAAGGTTGGTTTGGTGTTTCCAGTCAGCAGAATAGTGAGGTGCCATCATCCACAGGACTCTGTTTCCACAAAGATCTCTTCCTGGCTGCAAAAATAAATAGCTTTTCCTTGCTGAGATCAGACAATAGATTTGGGTGCTACCTATCACTGTACTTATGGAAAATAGTGGATTACATTGTCATTATTGCCAGATGACCCAGGGATGAAATAGACAGTAACTGTGACATTATCATACTTCTAAAAAAAATTCCTCAGGAGTTTTATAAGTAAAACTCTCTTTACATATAATCTCTGCTTTCTACTACATTAGCACCATGTACATGAGCTTCTTCGGTGTAGCTGCCATAGAATTCTTTCAAGAATTACAAGGTCTAGAAACAATGTTCAAAGATCACCTGGCTGTTCTACAGCATTCAAATATCACAGTAGAAAGAGCATGCACTTTGGAGTCATAGAGATGAAGGTTTAACTGCAGAATCTGCCAGTGACAGATTGTACAGTCTTGGGCAAATGAACTTCTGAGCTTCAGTTTTTCTATCTGTAAACTGGAGGACACAACTTAATTGGATAAATACTGAGGTACATGATTGCTAGAAAATATGATAAGACTATGTTTAACCTTTGTAAGAAGCTATCAAACTGCCTTCCAAAATGGCTGTACTATTTTGTATTCCCACCAGCAAAGAGCTCTGTTGCTCTGCATCCTTGTCTGCACTTGATATGGGCAAGTTTTTCATTGCTTCCTTCAGATCATGACTATATCATGTAGAACTACAACAAGAATTGCCTTAACTATTTAAATCATTCTGTGCTTATGTCAAAGTAGTTAAATCATCTCCCCCAACTTGGGTCTCCTAAAATATATCAATCAGAATTAATCTAAATATTCTTAAATATAAACAATGATGGTAAAGGGGGGATAAATGATGACAGAAGGAGACTGGACTTTGAGAGGTGAACATACAATACAATATACAGATGATGATTTATAGAATTGTACACCTGAAACCTATATAATTTTATTAATCAATGTAACCCTGATAAATTCAATAAAAATATAAATAAAACAATAAGAAAGAATATAAATTATTTTTGTTCAGATAAAGAACTACATAAAAATTTGGTGTTTCATAGGAAATTATTATTTCAAAATAAACTTTTCTTTTAAAGAAGAAAATAATAGAATCTTTAACTATGAATATTTAAGTTATGTATTTTATTAAATTTTTCAAAAGTAATCACTGGTGAAATGAGAGACAAAAGGAGAAAGGTGGGGAAAGCATTTCACAATTTATCAAATACCATGTGATTTTTGTTGTTATTTAACTGTTTGATGTCCTGCCCGGTTTGCTTTTGTCATCTAGATTAGCACTAGCTGATTGTCTTGTTCATTAAAACCTTTCATTACAAAGTGAGTCCTTAACTTCCCAAATCTAACACCGGTGTTTGTGCATAATATGATCTGAATAGAGAGTAGAATGAGATGAGAGTGGAGCATGAAATTAAACATTTAAAACCAAACACGTCATTTCTTGACCTCAGGAACCTATCAGATTTTCCCGCTCATCTCGCTTGCTGTTTTTGAAGACTTCATTGCCCATGGCACCCACACTTGAAACTTTGATGTCATCTTTGATTCATCCTCTCTCTTATCGCTTAGTTATAAGCCTTTTCAAATAGCAGTGTTTTTTTGTTGTTGTTTTGTTTTGTTTATACCATTGTTCAATTGGAGCACGAGAAAAAGACAGTGGAATAACTTACCAAATACAACTTCATACTGTATCGCCTAACTGGAACATATAAAATTGAATCTTTCTGTTTGTTTGTTTGTTTTTTATACCAATGGGCTTTTATCTTCTTCAAGATTTTAAAGAGGATAAAACCTGTCCTCTTTAAGATTTTAAGAAAATCTTACGAAGGCAGCCCAAATCTTCTGCAATTGCTAAGGGAAAAAAGAAAATTGTCTCCAATGATCAACCATTATAATACATATTACCTAGAGGAAGAAATTGATTTTCTAGGAACGATTTTCTGTTAACACTTTGGCATTCATTAGTTTTTGTTTTTGTTTTTTTTATAGAGATATATTTAAATTTTTTTCCTTTATTGATTTTAGAGAGAGAGGAAGTGAGAGGGAGAGACAGAAACATCGATGAGAGAGAACATCGATTAGCTGTCTCCTGCATGCCCCCCACTGGGGATCTGGCTCACAACCCGGGCATGTGTCCTGACCAGGAATCGAACTGGTTAACCTCTTGGTGCATGGGTCGATGCTCAACCACTGAGCCACACCGGCTGGACAGCATTCATTACTTTATCAGATCAATTAGCTAAAATCTTGGAAGTCAGGATAAAACTTACTTCCCAGCCTCTCATTTGCCCTTTCTCCAAATAATCTCAGACAATGACATAGTGGCTTAGTGTCGGTCTAATGTAAAGCCAATCAAGTTACTCCTCCATATGAAATCCTTCAATGGCCCTCATTACACACCAAATGAAGTCTAAAAAGGTTTTGGTGATTTGCCTCTGATTCGTTTTGTTCAGCCTCTCATTTTTGGTCACTCTGCCAAGCGCTGTACTGAGGAAAAATGATTTGCAGTGGTATGCGAATCAAAAAGAGCAACTCGGATGGTCAAATAAACTTGTTGACTGGGCTTTCTGGTGGGAATTTTTTCAACATGCCATCATAATCAGGTAATTTCTAACTTTAAAACAAGACAAAACAAAACCCAGTAGCCTTTGTGCATTAGTAAGATGAAGAATTCTCCTAACAGTTAATGTCGATTTTTGAAACCAAAGTGGAGCTATGTGCATTCCATTAATGCAAAACAGTAATTGTAGAGGGCCTATCACATGCCAGAAGCTCATTTCACGCAAGCTTCACTCTACCCCACAAAGCCAAGTCAGTGCTTTTGTTATCTCCATCTCCCAGGTAGGAACTCAGCCATAGCAAGGCTAAGTGACATGCCCACACAGAAAATGCTAGTCATTAAAAAAAATTTTTTTTTAATTTATTTATTGATTTTGAGAGAGAGAGAGAGTAGAGAGAAAGAGAGGCACATTGACTGGTTGCCTTCGGTTGCCTCTGGTATGCACCCCAACCAGGGACCAAACAGGTAACCCCGGCAATACTCATAAGGCACGTGCCCTGATGGGGAAGAGAACCGGAGATTTTTTGGTGCATGGGACCATGCTCAACCAACTGAGCCCCACCAGCCAGGACTACAAGTTATGTTTTTCCTCTCTACAGTCACTGCCTGAATTAAAGGTAATCAGAAAACCTCTTTAAATTTACTTTTGATGGAGTAAAAAGGGGCAGGGCTAAGAAGGCATAACTTTCTTGAAACTGTCTGTTAAAAAAATAATTAGCTTCTTTTCTAATATTATGCTCAGAAGGAGAAAATGCAGCTGCTTTTGTCACTGTGATGGATAGAAGAAAATATTTTGAATTTAAATAATTTTTTATTTTTATATTTGAACTGCCTCCCAAGACAGTTCCAATTTGTGATGTAATCTCCAAACATTTATTTTTTTTGTCTCTAATTCGAAGAAGTCTGGCAATGTCTCTGCTTCAGATGAGTAGTTTGTATATTT
The DNA here is from genome assembly GCA_030848825.1 of Tadarida brasiliensis. NCBI lineage: Eukaryota > Metazoa > Chordata > Mammalia > Chiroptera > Molossidae > Tadarida > Tadarida brasiliensis. The sequence goes on from CM061260.1 coordinate 73,062,334, forward strand.
AACCAGTCAATGCTAAATTACTTTCAATAAAATTCATTTGGGCTGTCGCTATCATCGCAGATTACAGTGTGAGAGATATATATTCTGTGTCTGGTCCAGTTGCCTGAGATGTTTTAGATCAATCTGAGGAAAATGAATGGAATAAGTAAAATCAACACATGAAAATAAATACCTTTATTTTTCATTTGTTCTATATGTACAGTATTCCCAGCCATTAGTTAGTCTATGTAAATTATGTCTTTTGAGACTGGGTCTGCTGTACAGATGAAACTAAAGACCAGAAGTGAAAAAATATTGAGTTCTTATCCAGTTCTCTTATTGATTCACTGGACAACATGTGGAAAAATTATATCACGTCTTACTCGTTTGTCCTGTCACTGATATAAGAAGGCATCTTAGTCTGTTCAGGCAGCTATAAAAGAACACCATCAGCTGGGTGGCTTATGAACAACAGAAATTTATTTCTCACTGTTCTGGAGTCTGGGAAGTCTAAGATCAAGGTGTGGGCAGATTTGGTGTTGGGTAGGAGGAGCTTCCTGGTTCATAAGCAGATGTCTTCTTGCTGTGTCCTCACATGGCAGAAGGGGCTACAGAGCTCTGTGGGGTCTGATCTCATTCAGGTGGCCTACACTCTCATGACCTAACCACCTCCCAGAGGTCCCACCTTCAAATACCATTACATTGCAGATTAGGTTACAATATATGAATTTGGGGGGGAACAACATTCAATCTACAGCAAAGGGTAAGAGCAAAATCTTGGGAATACCACCTATCTCCCTGACAGGCACCTTCCTCAACATTATCAATTTATTCATCAAGTTTTTGTTGCATAATAAGCACTGTCCTGAGTATTGTTGGAGTTGCAAATATTAATCTCATGTAAACCCTGCCCTTAAAAAGTTTATACTATAATAATAAAATACATGCTATAATAATAGTATAAAATATACTATAATAGAAAATTTATAATTATAGTGATTGCATATATTACCTTTTTTTTTCTTTATTGATCTTTAGAGAGGAAGAGAGAGGGAGAGAGAGATAGAAACATTGATGAGAGAGAACATTGACTGGCCGCCTCCTGCGTGCCCCCCACTGGGGATTGGGCCCACAACCTGGGCATGTGCCCTGACTAGGAATTGAACCAGCAACCTCTTGGTGCATGGGTCAATGCTCAACCACTGAGCCACATCGGCCAGGCTACATATATTACTCTTATGCATCCTTTGAAACCTAAATCTAAAGGCACTTTCTCCAGGGAGACTTGCCTGACTGCCCTGAATCCCCCAGACTGAGAAAGTTGTCTATCCACTGGGTACACATGATTAGTAATTTAAGTATCTGTAATTCATCTGGATATTTACAGTGGATGCTCATCTTTCTTACTGAACTTAAAGATCTATGGAGAAGGGACTGTGTCTCAATGTTCTTTGTATCTCCACCTTGACAAGGCCAAAGAAAGCTGGCAGCAGTGTTTGTTAAATAAGTGAATAAATGAGTCAATAAATGATGCAAGTTATCAAGAATATTTGAGGTGTAAGTAGATGAAATATTAAGAAAGGGGCCAGATCATGGGGACAAAGAATTCTGGAGCCACCTTGTGATATTAAGAAAAGAGCATGAATTTTCATGTAACCTTAGCCAAGCTAATAATAATAGCTAACTTTTACTGATTGTGTACTTACATATCAGGCACTGTTCTAAGTGTTTTATGTGTATTGTCTTATGTATTTCTCTCATTAAGTAGGTCCAATTGTTAATAATACAGGAGAGCAACTGAGACACAGAGAGGTAAGTGACATGTACACGATTGCACAGCTAGCATTTAGGTTTAGACATTCTAGTTAGCTATATCTATGTAATCTATCTAAGCTTTAATTTTTACCTGTACAATGGGTCCTGCAAGACCTTCCTTATAAGAATGTTACGATATTCAATGCAATAAAGTATATGGACTGTCTAGTACAGTGCACAGCAAAGCCTATATCCCAATAAATGTTATTTTCTCTCCTCTTAGTCAATTAAAAAACAGGTTTTTCAGCAGAATATGTAATAAGATTAGAACTGTACTTCTCATGAATCTCATTGAAGGAAGACACCGAATTGTTTCTTTGGACTAATTTAGCATTGGAACGTCCACTGGGAAACCATGTACAGCATTACTGCAATTCTACGGGGTAGAGGGTACAAGGGATCATAAAATAAGGTCAGCCTGATCTTTGGTGTATCGTTGACTGGGTCTATAAAAATGCAGGAAAACTTAGCAGAATACTGTTTATGTAACAAGCAGAGTGACACTGGTGAGCCTCAAATTTGCAGCAAAGTCTCAGGGGAGTCTAAATTTAGTGGGAATATCATTACCAGTCACTTCCACTTAAATAGTGGGACTGTTTGATCAGTCAAAGAAGGCAAATCAACATGGTTTTCTTTAGATTTTAGAGTGGAAACCTTCCACTTCAGAAAAATTCAGAGTCACCACAGTATTTGTTTTAATGCTACACTAGGACATGTGAACATCGCAGCTGCAGAGAGTAGAGTCTCAGGAAGTAAGTCAGAAAAAGTGTAGTCTCTGATCCTCTCTCTGTTTCCTAATATCATACAGATTGCTGAAGTTTGTTCAGGACTCTTCAAGATGTTGAAAAAGTCTTTAGTCTTCAAATAGAAAGACTTTTACATAGGGTTTATATACTAGATACAGACTTGATCAAATTGGAACCACCCCCCAAAATCAGTTATGTCAACTTACATACCATTCTGAAAACAGTTAAATAGAGTCAGCCAGATAATTGGTACCTCAATACAATCAATTTCTTTAAACACTGAATTTAGAGTTGTTCTGTTCTAAGCTGATTTTGCACATAGACACTAAATATGTTGTACCTGTGTTTTCTTAAATTCTACCTAAAAAACAGAATAGTCACCAATTCCTGCTCAGCTGTGCGGAAGTTAACTAGATTTCCAGATACATTATTTTATTGGATCTAGGTTGTTTGTTTTGTTTGTTTGCTTGTTTTCCGATATCATATGAATTTCCAAAAATTTCTCATGGAATTATGTCTGGATAAGAAACTTCCTTTTCATTCTTGTTCGATCAGATAACTACCTAATAGCAGAATTGCTCCTCACTGTTACTTAAATAAAAATTAACTTGGTAGCTAACTTTCAATTTTATATTATTATGGGCCCACAATCCACTAAGCTTATTCCTTATATTATACTGAACAAAACAAATGAATTAAAGTCTTTTTCTTTTTTTCCACTCTATGTTGGTCCACTCACAGCTGTGTGAGTATATGTATGTATGTGTGTGTGTGCATGTGTTGACAATCTAAATAACTTAAAATAGGTTGAAATAGTTAATTTGTGCATCAACTTGGCTGGGCTACTGTGCCCAGCTATGTGATCAAACATTACTTTGGATGTTTCCATAAGGATGTTTTTGGATAAGAAAAGCATTTAAATTGGCAAACTTTGAGTAAAGCAAATTGCCCTCCATGATGTGGGTGGACCTTATCCAGTCAGCTGAAGCCTGAATAGAACAAACGGACTGACTTTCTTCAAGCAACAGGGGATTCTGTCAGCAGATGATCTTAGGAATTGAGCTGCAATATTGGCTCTTTTCTGAATCATTAGCCTGCTGGCCTTTGGACTTGAACTGCAATATTGGTTATTCTCGGGTCTTCAGCCTGCCAACCTACCCTGCAGTATTTGGACTTGCCAGCCTCCTTAATTGCATGAGCCAATTCCTTAAAATAAATACATTTTATTTTATATATATATATATATATATATACACACACACACACATTCTATTGATTTTGATTCTCTGGAGGAGCCTGACCAATAACACAGGCATTCTCTAATTTTGTTTTAAACAGTCAGAGAGTAGAGCTTTGTGGTAGCAAAATGTATATTCTTGTTGAAACTCTGAAGATATGTTTATGTATAATCTCTAACTTATTTCTTTTTTTTTTCTTGTCAGTTTTTTTAAACTCATCTTCATTGTTGAATGTATTACAGATGTCCCCCCTCTCTTCCCCCATTAACCCCCTCCTCCCCAATCCCGCCCCCATCCTGCCTTCCTCACACCATTGTCTGTGTCCACTGGTTATGTATATATGCATAGAAGTTCTTTGGTTTACCTCATTCCACCCTCCCTCCCCCCTTCCCTTTGAGGTTCATCAGTCTAACAACAAATCTGTACTTCTTAATTCCTTCATCTTTTTCACCCATCCCTCCAGCCCCCGCCCATTTGGCAAGCAACAAAAAGTTCTCTGTATCTATGAATCTGTTTCTGTTCTGCTTGCTCATTTTGTTTGCGGATTCAATTGTTGATAGATATGTATTAATTGCCATTTTATTGTTCATATTTTTGTTCTTCTCTTTCAGAAAGACTCTTCAACATTTCATATAATACTGCTTTGGTGGTGATGAACTCCTTTAGCTTTTTCTTATCTGGGAAACTCTTTACATGTCCATTGATTCTAAATGATAGCTTTGCAGGATAGAGTAATCTTGGTTGTAGGTCATTGCTTTTCATCACCTTGATTATCTCTTGCCACTTCTTTCTGGCCTGCAAAGTTTCTTTTGAGAAATCAACTGACAGTCTTATGGGAGCACCTTTGTAGGTAACACAGTGCTTTTCTCTTGCTGCTTTTAAGATTCTTTCATTGTCTTTAACCTTTGGCATTTTGATGATGATGTGTCTTGGTGTGGACCTCTTTGGGTCCATCTTGTTTGGGACTCTCTGTGCTTCCTGGACTTGTATGTCTGTTTCCTTCACCAAGTTAGGGAAGTTTTCTGTCATTATTATTTCAAATAGGTTTTCAATTCCTTGCTCTCTCTTCTTCTTCTGGTATCCCTTAGATGCGAATGTTGGCACACTTGAAGTTGTCCCAGAAGCTCCTTATACTATCCTCAATTTTTTGGATTCTTTTTTCTTTTTGCTGTTCTGATTGGGTGTTTTTTGTTTCCTTATATTCCAAATTGATGGTTTGCTTCTTGGCTTTATCTACTCTACTATTGATTCCCTGTAAATTATTCTTTATTTCAGTTAGTGCATCCTTCATTTCTGACTGGTCCTTTTTTTGTTGTTGATGTTCTTTCTTTGGAGGTCTCCTTAAGTTCCCACTAAGTTCCTTGAATGTCTCACCAAGTTCCTTGAGCAACCTTATAACCAGCGTTTTGAACTCTGCATGTGATTGATTGCTTATCTCCATTTTGTTTAGTTTTTTTCCTAGAGTTTTTTTCTTTTCTTTCATTTGGGACATGTTTCTTTGTCTTCTCATTTTGGCTGCTTCCCTGTGATTGTTTCTATGTAAGATAGAATTGCTATGTCTCCTAGGCTTCGTAGGGTGGCCTATTATTGTAGGTGTCCTGTAGGATCCAGTGGCACAGCCTCCCTGATCACCCCAGCTGGACCTTTGAGGTGCACCCCTAGTGTGGACTGTACATCCTTCTGTTGTAATTGAGTCTTGATTGCTGTTGGCACGTTAATGGGAGGGGTTTACTCAGATTGATCAGCTGCAAGAACTGGCTATACCTACTGACCACTGGCCTCTGACTCCCTTCGAGGATCATTGGTGTAGGGGCCCAACACATAGAGCAAGACTTACTTCAGCAGGGTTCTGGTACCCACTGAGTCCACTCATTGAGTGTGTCACTTGTAGAGGTGGTTGGGTGGTGGTGCTTTGATGTGGTCTGAAGCTGTCCACTGGGTGTGCTGGCTCTGGGGCCAGGTCAGCCACTGCCTGTGTTCTACCAGAGGCCACTCAGCATAATCTACAAAGTGATCTGCCAATGGCTCCTTCTTATGCTGGGCTTGGAGGTGCCCAGGAAAAGCCAAGTGGTGAACCAAGGCTGGCTGCTTCTAGTTCCAGGCCTGGGGCCACTTAAGGAGAGGTATGGGGCTCGCTGAGACAAACGTTGCTTGTCTGAGAGATTTTAGGAAACTCTGAAGCAAGATCCAAGACAAGCCAATCCTATGGTAAAGCCATTGGAAACAGCTTGGGTGGGCCTGAAAGTTGGGTGGGGCGGGGCCTCAGGGAATCAGCAGGGCGGGGCAAACATTGTGAGCCAGGTTGCTGGAGTCCCAGATATGGCGCCCATCTGCTGCCCCAGGGAAGGGCTCATCAAAGGAACAAAGGCCTCCGCCAGCATGTCTGTCTGAGAGAAAGTTGCCTCTCCAGCCCTCATCAGGAGGCCAAACAGCTCAGTTCTTCCCTGTATGTCTCTGGCGCCCCTCAAGCTGCCTCCCCTCTGAGCTCAGAGAGAGCAAGTCCGAGTAAGTCCATGCATGGGCCCTTTAAGAGGAGCTGCCTGGGGCTCCAGAAGCCTCAGCCTCCCTCAGCCTCAGTTCCCCCTGGTTTTTCCAGCCAGAAGTTATGGGGACTTCTCTTCCTGGCATTGGAACCCTGAGCTGGGCGCCTGGTGTGGGATGGGAACCCCTCACTCCTCAGGGAGGATCTTTACAGCCCAGGTGTCCCCCTGATTTTTATCCACCACACATGGGTGTGGGACCAGCCTGTCCACGCCTCCAACCCTCCTACCAGTCTCAATGTGGTGGCTGCTTTAATTTCGTAGTTGAAGGACTTCTTTCAGCTCGATGTCAGGTGGTTCTGAATGATGGCTGTGCTGTAGTTTAGTTGTAATTGTGATGTGTTTGTGAAAGCAGGCGATACTGTGTATACCTACACTGCCATCTTGACCAGAAGTCTCTCAAACTTATTTCTTAATAAAACCAAATGATTCAACTTCTTTGTATTGACCATTCAGTTGTGTTTGAGTTTTAAAAATCTCTGTCTATATGTATTGAACGTGGATGATTGTTAACATAATAAATTATGCATTAGCTTTTAATTTCTCACTGAAAACATGTATAGGGGCTGGGATAGGAAATGGGGAATACTTAGTACCTGCCAGTGTCTTCTTGGAGACAAAAGTGCTCGGCCAAAGTCTTTGCTATACATCTTCCTGGCATCTGATTTTACTGATATCCCCACTGCTGAAAAAGTGCTTAAGACTGTTGTAAGAATACATAAGACAATTATGGTCTTGGGGGGAATGCTTCTATTTACTAAATAAATCCCCCCCAAGAGAAAAATTGACCCACATATATAGAGACAAATATACTTTTGAAGATAAACATTTCACTTATCTGTGATTTGGTGGGTGGGAGGCAATCAGTCTTGGTGATTTGGTTGTATCATCTCTTCAGTATTTCTCAAACCAGAGTTCTGAGGTGCTATTCCATGGGTATATGGAAAACTATAGGATAAGTGTAGTAGACTCTTCCTTAGAGTAAATTTTTCAGTTTTATTTAAAAAGATTAATAAATATTCCTGGCCAGTAAGTTAAATTTGTTATTTCATATTAAAATAAACATCAATAGAATATTACGGACCAGAATACAAGCTTGCATAAATTCTGTAAAACTTGAGGAAGTCTACACTTACAGATGAGTGGCTTTCAGTGGTTCTTAGTCAGCATCTCCTCCCCAATATGAGTTAGGCTTTTATTCTCTACTGCCCTCAGCAATACACCTTTGATGAAAAAAGTTTCAGAAATGTGGTCTTAATATAGCCTGGCTTTAGACAGTGACCCATATTGAAGACAAGAGGAGAGGCCACCAGCTCCTTTTGAGAAATCCCTCTTCCTTGAATTAAAAAGTAAATTAACAATGAAGAGGCCACAGAAAGCAACAGCTATGGATAGAGAATTTTAATGACATTGTTTTAAAAAACTCTTTTTTTTTTCATAGAAGCCCTTTTTAGTAAATGTTATTACTATAGTCTTTTTAATTTTAGTTCTCATTTTATCTATCATTTACAGAGAACTTTAAATTCTAGGGCACTACATGAATTTTTGTATTTACTTTGTTCAACATTTCTATGAGATAGACATCCTAGATAGTCTAGTAAATGACAAGTATTTGCCTTCAGCTCAACAAAGCCTGTAGTTTTGGTACAACTCCCACCGTTTTTGCTGTCTTGGTTTAACCAGCAAAGCACATTTATCGGGTAGTAGATATATCAGAGGTGTAGGTATTCCCATTCAGATAATACTGTGCTGTTGTTTTCAAAGCAGTCCACTTTTCACGAGCCTGCAGTAAAAGGAAACTCAAGTCATGATCTCTGTGTGTGTAGAACATGCGTTGTATCAATTATTCTGATTATCATACAGATATTCTCTAAAAGACTGAGAGAAATACAATGGGAGCATAATTCCAACGAAGGTTTAGTTTTCACACTTTCAGTAATCTGTTTACTTCACTACTGAAATGTTTTGCAGTATCTGCGGGGCCACAGTGTGAACCCTTGTGGTAGAGTCTGGTTACATTACAGTAAGTATCTGTCCGTTGACCACAGCACTAATATGCAACTATAGTCAGGAGTGTACTTGAAAATTTGAATATTTCATAAGGAAGACATAGTCGTCCAGTCTATGTAATTATTTAATTTGGTAAATAAAGTCTTGTTTTAATACCTCTAAATTATGCCTGTTGGAGAAAAACAAGCATAAAACTATATATATATATATATATATATATATATATATATATATATATATTTTTTTTTTTTTTTTTTTTTTTGGGTACTTGCCCCTAGCGGGAACCGAACCCAGGACTCTCTGGTCTGCAGGCCAACGCTCCAACCACTGAGCCAAACTGGCCAGGGCAAAACTAGATATATTATTAAAGCTGGTGGTTTTTATCAGCAAATGCTAAGCAGAACCAAGTTGATCCTGCTAGACTAGTTAAAACCCAGATGTGTGGAATAAGGATAGGACCCAGGCCCCGAGAAAACAAAGAAATTAGGTTTTTAAAATGATTTTATACAACCCTTATACTTGGTGGTAGTGAGAGCCTAATACACGTGGAAAGAAAGAAAGAACAAATCAGTGAAGGAATTAATTAATTGTTATATATCTTTGTTTTCTAAATTGCTGAGTGTAAGAGGGAAATCATGACTGATTGAAATCCTCAGATAATTTTTCAACTTCATTTGGCCTGGAGTTTCAAAGTGTTCTTCCATCGAAAAGATGAAATAAAACTGGCGAATGCAAGTTTCTTTTTTATTTCTCTTGGAGTGAGAATACAAAGGAATAGAAAAATGTACAAAAGGCAAGCAAATGAAATGACATTAAAGGACTGGATAATTATAATGAGTGAAATTAGCCACAGAACAAGTGAGGGGACTAAAATGTGATCGCAATCCATCTATCCACCTACCCAAACATTTAATCATTTATTGAGACTTGACAACATAACAGTCATTTTAGTAGCTCCTGAGAATAATTATTTTGATGTATACGACATTCACATTACCTTTGTAGCCTAGGTAAGGAGGTTGGGTACACGAAACAAATAATTTCAGTGTGACATTTTGTGAGCTATTCACATGTGAACAGTATGTGAAGGGGAGAGAAGAAGGACAAATGCCTCCCTGGAAAGCAGGGAAAGGCTTCAGAAAGGAGAAGACATTTGATCTTAGTCTTGAAGGAAAAAGTGGAGTTCACCAGACAAAAGACACTTTATGGAGAGGAAAGGGCACGTATAGCTCATGGCAGATGGAGAGGAAATATCAGGACTAAGTTGGTGGTATGTTAAAGCCAGCTGATGTGATGCCCATTTAAAAAGATAGACGCTGAAGGGCCGTTTGTTTGTAATGCAAATACCTGGTCAGCCAGTGTGTTTTCCCACATATGCGGATTGTGATCTGGGTCCCAGTAATCCTGCAAGTACATGTGTCTTTTGAGATGTAGGAACTGGTTTGCTGGGTCTTCCAACAAAAATGGTGCTGCCAACGCTCCTGTAATTCAGAGTACAAGAGCACAGCAACTTTTAGGACAATAGTTCACATCTCAGTGTTTCCTCTTAAAGAGACACAGCTTTGGTCTTTGGGAGAATGGGCGCCTGGGAAGGAAACCCTGGAAAAGTTTTGCCTTGAGGGAGATGGCTGCTCCTTAGCCCTTTGCCACCTTTGTACTGTCACCGCCCTACGTGAAGTGCTATGTGGTGGGTGGAGAAGATTTTCAGAGCTCTGTGCGTGCATGGGAGCCCACAGACCTTGAATCAAATTTCAGCTCTATCACTTTTTTAGGCAAGTTGTTCAATTTCTCTGAGCTCTAGTTTTCTTGTATGTAAAATGGTATAGTAATAACACAGTAACAGAATAACAATGGATAACCATAAAGATTGGATAAATTAATGGATATAAACCACCTGGCTCAAACCTGGCAGTCAACAATCTTAATCTTGCATTCCTAGCTTTCTGAAATAGAACATATCTTTCAGTTTAAAGCATACTGCTCCCAAATCTGGCACTGTAGTTAAAATTGTTAGAATTGAAAGAGCTGTTATTAAATCAGACAGGCTCGTGTCTTCTATCTCCTTCACACTCAGGATTAAGAAAAAAATAAGATGATAATTTTAAAAATTCAGACTTCTTTAATATCTTGAAATTTTAAGAGTCTATATTGTGTTTTTATTCTTAAATAAAACACAATCATACCCTGGCCGGTATGGCTCAGTTGGTTGAGCATCATCCCATGCACCAAGATGTCACCAGTTCAATTTCTGGTTAGGGAACATACCGGGGTTTTGGGCTTGATCCCTAGTAGGGGGTGTGCAGGAGGCAGCCAATTGATGTTTCTCTCTCATGGATGTCTCTCTCTCTCTCTCTCTCTCTCCCCCCCCTCACTCCCTTCCTCTCTCTCTAAAATCCATAAAAACATATTTTAAAAAAAACCTACGATCAGGCTGAGAGTTGTAACTTGAATCAATATAAAGGAAAACACACTCTTGACCTATATGTAACAATACAATCTGTTTATTGCTTGTGATAAAGAAAAATGTATTACAAATATAATTGTAAGTAATGTTATGTTAAACACTCTACAGCTTCATCATTAACAGACCTCTATTGATCAATACTCTGTATAGATTAGGATAAGTAAGCTATGAAATATGAAACTTCTCTGTGGGAGAGAGGAAGAAAGGGTCTAAGATACAAAACAAAACAAGGCAACATAGGATTTGAGTGTGCTAAGGGAGTTTGGAGAAGGTTGTATTACTGAGCACTGGGCACTGAGACACAAGCAGACATTTTCACGTTCAGGAAATTGCTATTCCTTGAAGAAAAGCATGATGGGAGACGGGTCAAGACTTTTAATTTTAAGCTTTTGGCATGATGAGAGCAAAAGTCATTGAGAATCTACAAGACCAATGTCTGAAAACAAATATATACACAAATATTAATAATATTAGCTAACATTTATTGAGTATGGTACTAAATAGTTTACCTGTATTACCTTATTTTATACAACAAACCTAAGAAGTATCACTGTCAATCATTATATTTCATGGGATGGACATGGAAACTAAGCCTTCAGATGACTACAACCCTCACTAACATCTCTAATTGCAACCTCATGAGAGATCCTGAGTCAGAAATACCAACCTATGCCACTCCCAAACTCCTGACCCACAGAAACTGTAAAATAATAAGTGTTCATTGTTTTAAGCTTCTAAGGTTTGGGGAAATTAGTTATGTCATAGTAGATAACCAATACAATGCATTATAAGCACCTACTAATCAAGGAAACTGCTCATCACCGGAGACTAGGATGAGGCAAGTGAGGCCACGAGGGCATAAAATATAAGAAAGAGCTCACTCTCAGGATTATACAGATTTTGTGCCATAAGATCTCCACTAGCCTCACCCTACTCCCTACTCTGATAATCACCATTGCATGGAAAGATAAACAAACAAACAAATTAAAAAAACAACAACAAACCTTGCCTCTAAGGAATTTACATTATATTGAGTTCATAAATAATTATATGGCTCTGACCAGTTTGGCTCAGTGGTTAGAGTGACAACCCGAAGACCAAAGAGTCTTGGGTTCGGTTCCCGTCAAGGGCAAATACCTCAGTGTTGGTTCATTGCTGGCCCTGGTTGGGGTCGTGCAGGAGGCAACCAATCAGTGTGTCTCTCTCACATGGATGTTTCTCTCTCTCTCTCCCTCCCTCCCACTCTATCTGAAAATCAATGGAAAAATATCCTTGGAGAAGGATTAAAAAAACAACAACATAAATAATTATATGAAGACATATTGTGACTAGACCACACAAAGCAGTAGTGATTAATTTGAATATTGGCATGGAGGCCTCATGGAGAAATTAGTTCTGAGTTGAGCGTCAAAGACTACGTAAGGTTTCCACAGCTAGGAGGAAGGAGCAGCAGCCAAGAGCACGTATCCCAGGCTGAAAGAGATTGAAGAGCTCAGAAACAGAGAAGCAAGGTAGGGTCCAGGTTCAGTGACCCTCACCTGGCCAATGTGATTGAAAGGTATCTTTGCAGTGGAGATGTGTCAAAGATAATGTCGGAAAGGTAATCTGGAGCACAGTTCTGAAGGATTATTACTGTCATACCAAGGAGTTTGGACTTTATTCTGTAACGAATAATCATTTCTGAATCAGAAAATGATAGAACCAGATTTATTTTTAAATTTTTTGTTTTATTGCGATAAAATATACATAACATAAAACATATAATTGTAACCATTTTTAAGTGTACAAGTCAGTGGTATCAAGTACATTCACGATGTTGTGGAACCTTCACCACTATCTCCAGAGCTTTCTCAGTATCTCCATAGAAACTCTGCACTTTAAACAATAACTCTCATTATCCTCTCCCCGAACCCCTGGTACCACCTTATACTTTCTGTCTCTATGAGTTCGCTTATTCTAGGCACCTTAGCTAGAGAGAATCCTGTAATATTTGTCCTTCTGCGTCTGACTTATTTCTCTTAGTATAATATCTTCAAGTTTTATCCTTGTTGTAGTATATGTCAACATTTCATTCCTTTTTAAGGCTAAATAATATTTCATATGTAGATCAACATTTCGTTTATCCATTCATAGATTTATTTTTGAAAACTCCTTTGTCAGTGGTATGGAGGACAGATGATATAAAAGGAAGAGAGCCAAGTGAGAGGAGCAAGGTCAGAGGCTCTTCGAATAGTCCAGATGAGAGATAAGCAGGGTCTGAGTCAGGTAAGTGACAGCAGTATGGGAAGACAGGATGGATTTGGAGGGGATAGAGAACGCTCACTCATTTGGGCTGACTAGTGTGGACTGACCAGCATTAAAGTTTTGGTTTTAGCTACATGTTTAATGTGAACTTATTATGTTTTAAAAAGTTGTTTTTGAAAACAAAGGGAATGGCTAGGTAAAGTAAATCCAATACCCTCAATAGCTAAAAAATATTTCTAAATAAATTATGGTTAGAATATAATTTACAGTTAAAAAAGAAAACACAGTAATTCCTTTTTTAAAAAAATATGTTTTTATTAATTTTTTTAGAGAGAGAGGAAGGGAGAGAGAGAGAGAAACATCTATGTGAGAGAAACATCAATCAGCTGCCTCCTGCATGCCCCCTCCTGGGGATTGGGCCTGCAACCCAGGCAGATGTCCTGACCAGGAATCAAACCAGGACCTCTCAGTCCATGGGATGACACTTAATCCACTGAGCCACACCAGATGGGCAACACAGTAATTCTTAAGATTGTGTTATTTGGAATCATCCAAAAGTAAAACTAGTATTCTGCACTATCATTATCTTGGTGCATTGTACAATCACTAAGAAAAACATTGCTATTACGTACATCTTGGCCGAGAAGCATTCTTTAAAATATAAGCCTTAGCTATTTTAAGTTCTAATAATTCTGTCTTTTGTAAATCTACTTTTTTTTTTCTCATAGAAAATGTTTCACTCGTATAATCTCCTCCGGCCCCCAATCCACCCTGCAGAACACAGTGCTTACCTCAGCATTAGGTGACCAACAAGCATGCAATAAATATTAATGGATGGTGATGATAACATCATCCAGGAGAGAGACAGAGAGTAGTATTTATTATCCTACTTTACAAAAGATAAAATTGACACATGGAGATGAAATGACTCACTCAAGGTCACATAGTAAGTCAATGGCAGGACTAGAAATAAAATGTAAGTAAGATAGAAGGTCATGCTATTATCCTCTCTGCTTGAGAAATTTCTCCTCCCTTTTTCATTCTGCCTGATCATCCTTGAAAGTTAGTGAGAGCAAGATCCGACTTTTGTATTTGCAAGCCTATGTAATAGTGCTGGGGTTTGAAAAATGAACCCTGAGTTTTATTACCTTGTTGGCTATTAAATGGGTGGCTTTTTAAAATGTAGGCAATATGAATCAGGTTAATACCTTTTTTAAACTTTATAATCAATCATAAGCTATAAGAAATATATTTTTCTCTTTCTTTCCAAATTCCTACACACCCTTCTTTCTTTCATCTTTTATCATAGTCAGTTTTATTTTTTATTTTATTTTTTAAATGTTTTTATTGATTTTTTTTTTTTTAGAGAGAGGGGAAAGGAGAGATAGAAACATCAATGTGAGAGAGAAACATCGCTCGGCTGTCTCCTGCACGTCCCCTACTGGGGATTGAGCCTGCAACCCAGGCATGTGCCCTGACCAGTCCATGGGACGACACTCAATCCACTGATCCACACCAGCCAGGCTGACCCTAATATTTTTAACTGGAATGTATTCATAACAAATAGGTCATTAACTGAAAATGTCTTTCTCTGTGTGGTGTGATGTCATCAGAAGCATATAGAATATGCTAAGTTGCCGCAGCTCCTGCTACCTTGCATGTTGAGAAATTCAGCACTGAAACAGTCAGAAACAAGTGAAAGAGAAGTCAAAATAGACCTAGCCAATAATTAGAGCAAAACAAATAAAACTGTGTTCATATTATGCACAAAGAGATGAGTGACCATCACAGGCTGATGAGCGGTACGCGAGCAACGGAAGCTATGTATTTAGAAGTGGAAAGACTCCCTATATTGCCATCACCCAGGAAAGGTTGAAAACCAGACTTTAAATTGTACAGTGGAGAAATGACTGAATAGTCTACATATATACTATGCATATGACCATCAAAATGATACTTGTGGTAGGAACCTATACACTAAAAAGATCAATGTTACCCTGGCTGGTTTGGCTCAACTGTTAGAGAGTCGGCCCATGGACCGAAGGGTTGCGGGTTCGATTCTGGTCAAGGGCATGTACCTGGGTTGCAGGTTTGATCCCTGGCCCCTGTCAGGGTACATGCAGGAGGCAATCAATTGATGTGTCTCTCTCACATCGATGTCTCTCTCTCCCTCCTTCCTTTCCACTCTTTCTAAAAATCAATGGAAAAATATCCTCAGGTGAGAATTAACAAAAATAAAAAACAAAAATAATAAGATCACTGTGAACTAATGTGAAACAAGATGTAGAATGAAAGGGCAGAGTCTGATGGTGGATTCCTGTTTTCTTCCTTGCAGAGGGAGCTCATTTGGAGTAATCCCAGGCCTCTCTTTTCCCCTTTCTGTGCTCTGCCCCTTGGAAGAAGTGCCTCATTTAACTGTTAAATTCAAGAGGCATAACTTGTCATGAACAGCCCGCTCTTCCTTCTTCCTCTGGAGAGTGAGCTGCCCTCAGAGGGCACACTTTCTGTTCTGGTTCTGCAGCCTGCAATTGGATATGAGATTGTAGGTCCTTGTCATCAGGCCCGTTATGTACTTACAGTACACTACATCTTCCAATTGGCCTTTCTCTGTAATAAAGATTGTTTTCCATAATCATTTTTGGTTTCTTTCTCAACCTGATCAAAACCAGAGCAAAGAAGGGGCTTGCTATGTGCAGGAAGGTGGCTCAGAGAACCTAGCAGGTCTGTTGTCTCAGAGCCTCACTAAGAAATAGGAAAAAAAATAGGGCACAGACCAGGGCCCTTCAACCAGCAGGAGCTCATCATCCCTGGACAGCCACGACCGTTTCTTCCCTGTGCAACTTCCAACATCTGTGAAGTAACTGTGTTGGGATTCAGTGGGGGCAGAAGACACAAAATGTCTGGCAGGTTCACAGGATGGGCCTCCAGTTGGTCCTTTCCTTAGGGGCCGAGATACTGATGTTTGTAGTGTTACCTGATGCCTGGTGCTGGAGACAGAGAATAAGCACTATAGTCCTGTCACAAGTTTAAAACACTTAGGTATGGGATACTGAAAGTAAAGCACTTAGCATTCCGTCTAAGTAATGAGAAAATAACGTTTATTATTTACTTTTTTTTATTGGACTGAGTCTTAGTCACTGCTCTTAAATTATTAATTTTTAAAAATATGTTTTTATTAATTATTTAGAGAGAGAGAGAAACATCAATGTGAGAGAGAAAAATCTATCAGCTGCCTCCTGCACACCCCCTACTGGGGACTGAGCCTGCAACCTGGGCATGTGCCCTGACCAGTCCATGGGATGATGCTCAATCCACTGAGCCACACTGGCCAGGCTGCCCTTAAATTCTTTATGTCTTAAAAAAGAAAGATAAAATAAGTACCAGGCAATTATGTGTGCACATAAATTAAGTACTAAAGAGGATGGAGAGAAAAGGATGTACAGACATCTTGGCAATACAGTAACATTTTCAAAGACCTCTATAAATGTAGGAGACATTTTTTTAATTTTATGAGAGATTAAAATACTCATGTTTAGGTTCAAATTTTTTAGACATAAATATTCTATTCTTTGTGTTAAGTAAATAATTTTCTCCACAAATAATAAAATAGTTTTTTTCTTTCCATTCTACACTTTAGTCACTGACCAATAATTCATGATGGAAAATAAAAGATGTATTAAATAGAATGGATTTTCTCACTTTGCTGCAATACATATAAAAATTAGTGAGTGAGAGAGACAAAGAGAATGAGAGAGTAAAAATATGGGTTAAAATAAAAGTTGTTTTAAATAGAACGAATTCTCTCACTTTGCTGTAATTCATATAAAAATTAGTGAGTGAGAGAGTGAGAGAGACAGAGAATGAGAGACAAGAAATTTGGGTTGTGAGAGAAAAAAAAATGTCAAAAAGAAAGAGAAGAAAGGATTAGAGAGAAATCAAAAGAAGAAGAGAAAAAGGAGGGAGGTTACACAATGTCAGAAGCCCTGGGAAGAAGGAACAGGACAAGAAGAGGCAGTGAAAAGGGAGACAGCAAAGAGAACTGACAGACATGAATCGGGAAAAAGAAGGAGGCCCTGAACTGTGGGACCAGCTCTCAAATCCTCAGCATCATATGAAACTATCTGTTAATAAAATGCTTTGCAACTGAACTTTTAACTCAGGAGCTTCAACTTTATTGACGTTACAATTGCTGATGTGTTGAGTACTTTGAAATGTAAACAGAAACTGGTATCACTTGAGTTCAACTTCAATCTGTTTTAACCTGCTCTCAGTACACAAACATACAGCCACAGTCACGCTCACTCTCGTGACCATGTAATTCCCTGGGATATATTTTGGAGCCAGCCGATATTTTATTGGTTTTTGATCTTGTAGACAGAGAAATTTATAACCCATGAAAAGCAGTATTTTACATGGTCCAACAGAGACCCCTTCTGGGTCACTGCCTGTGTGTGTTGGTGGGAGCCCCAACGCTAATGCCATGACAAATGATGCCATGTGGGTAGGAAAATAGATTGTTTTTCTACAACATGCTCAATAATCTAGTCACAGGCAATGACATTTGTTGTCCAACCAAATTATTTCCCAGTTTATTCTTACTACCCACTTTCTTTAGAGCATCGATCAACCTTAAACCAAAGTGAACATGAAAATTAAGAACAAAAATCTTATGAAAGAAAACAAAAGTGTATCAAGGAATACAGACTCTCCAAGAAATTGGAGGGCTGCAGACCTAACTGAAAAGGGCCATTCCTTCCATGGAAGAGAGGGCAAAAAGGAAGGCTTTGGAGGTATGGCAGGGTCTTGGGGGAGAAAATGTGAGCTTAACTTAACAGCTCTTGTCAAAACAAAACAAACCAAAACAAACAACTTCAAGAGAAATTGGCCTTGGTTACTAACCATGGACTGAAAAACAAGAGCTGAGCAAATAAACAAGCAAACAAAAAACCAAGAGCTGAAACTATGCTAGAGAAACAGGCCAAAGCACTTTCATTTTTCCTCTGTCTAAAACCAGAAGACATACTTATACTTTATAGATAGTTCTGATCACAGGCCAACAATAAGGGCATAACCCTCCCCCCAATTGTTTCATATACAAGTCAACACCAAGAATTGGTTTACTTACTCGGTGAAACACTTTCCAAATATGTATATTTTCCACATCTCCTCATTATGTGATATGGGGCTGTTTGATTTTAATAAGTGCCCTACTGAGATGGAACATGCTGAGTTTAGGACTTCTTTTTACTCTCAGTACAACTAAGAACTGTCATAGAAAGTCTTCGGTTATGTTCTGGTTTGGCTCTGTTTCCTCAGACAAAGTCACCCAGCTCCCTAACTCCTGGCCTTTCCTTGTGAGCCCAATGGCTACAATATTGATTCCATTATTTTTCAGGAGGAGATCTTGCTGTGTGCTCTGCTGCCTCTTCTATTTCTACATACCCCACAAGTAGCATTGTAGTGCCAGAAAGGGTGGTTTGTAGAAAAGAGAGTTTTGTTGTCAAAAGACCTGGATGTAGAATTTGGGTGTGAATTGGCATCCACTATTGATGGACTGTGTAGTTTGGTCATTTGTCTCACCTAAGCCTCAGTTTTCTTTTTGTGCAATGGGAACCATAGCACCTATTTGCAGAGTGATTCTGAGAGTTGAACTAAGGTAACACAGGGACAACCCCTGACACACAGTAATATTTGCTGTTTTATTATAGGAGAGAACAATTCTTGACCTAAATGCTGAACAGAGTTGCTTCGTTTTGTTTTGTTTTGTTTTGTAATCAAATCATGATGCTCAGACTCTAATTCTCTGACCAGGGAATTATCTCCAATGTGTCTAAGTTACTATTTTGAGAAAATCAATAAAAGAATTTGGGGTCTCTGCTCATAAATTTAATTGCTTGAGTCCAAGGCTCTTTATCATTTTTTTGGTTTCAGCATTCCCATTAGGAAAATAGATAATGAGATCTTTTCCCTATTTACTTCAAATTAAGTTCTAGACAAAAATAATTTGTTAGACAACTAATCTGTAACAGAGAAAAAAACATTTTTTAAATAATAGAAACAAATAAAATTTTTAAATGGTTGTTTTCTTACGATAAGCAGAAGGGCTCCAGGGTGGAATAGATGAATAGGCTACATTCTTATATGAAAAAGGGAGGGAGGAGAAGTAAAGGAACTTGATTTAAGCTATTACTTCCTACTTTAGAGCTGTATGATTCAGAAAAAGTCAGTTAAACCAGTTATTAGTTTAACAAATGAAGTGGAGACTTCCGTTTCTTCAGCCCGCAGCAATAAAGTCTTCCTTTCTGGGAAGGGCTAACCCAGAGTGTCAACAGTCCTCTGTCCTTAGTTTCTGATCTCAGCTAGTAATTTCATGAACTTCAATTACATAAATTTAGTCATTCGTTTATTCATCCATTCACTTATTAAGTGAAGTCAGTCAAAGCGGTTGTCTTTATAGGTAGACATATTTGTATCTCAGCTGGAGTTAAAGTTAATTCCAACTTAAGTCCACAGGAGTTATTTTTGCAGATCATTTTCATTTTGCCAGATATTTTTGACCCTGCAGCGTCCACAGGAGAATTGGACCAGATGTGGTGGTTTTAAACTTGCGGTCATCTGCCGTCACCCACTTTGAAGTCAAATGCATGGATCAGCAGTCAAGGCAGAGCTTTATACTGATGGATTATAACCAGCCCATGACTCCCATCTGCAGTGTGCTCCCAGACACTCACTGAAACTGAGCCAGCCTCACTTTTTTTGTCTGGAGATATGGGCTGTAACTTGGTGTGATGAGAATTGCTTTATAATAACTTGGCTTAAAGTTTCTAAATAATTTATTTAAACAGTTTCCAAATACAAAGTGCAATATTGATGATTAGAACTCTTTATTAAAATTATTCACAAGCTTAGGAATAAAAGGCTAATTATGTATGCACAAACATATATTAATATATATGTATTTCCACATATACCCAGATTAATAGTCTAGATATAGTGCACTGTGGGTAGGAATAGAGATTGGTGCAGCCACTGTGGAAAACAGTATAAATATTTCTCCAAAAAATTACAAATGGAATTGCCTTATGACCCAGCAATTTCACTTCTAAAGTATATATCCAAAGAAATTTAGAACACTAATTCCAAAGAATATATACACCCCTCTGTTCCTTGCAGTGTTATTTACAACAGCCAAGATATGGAGACGACCCAAGAGCCCATCAGTAGACAAATGGATAAGAAAGTGGTGGTATACATATAAAATGGAATATTACTCAGCCATAAAAAAAAAAATGAGATCATTTATAACAGCATGGATGGACCTATAGGGTATTAGGCTAAGTGAAATAAGTCAGGAAGAGAAAGAAAAATACCAAAAATAAATAAAGTAAGAGCAAAATAAACAAAAAGGAAACAGTCTCATAGATACAGAGAATAGAGTGATGTTTGCCATAGGGGTGGGGAGTTATGGGACTGGATGAAAAGATGAAGGGATTAAGAAGTACAAACTCGCCTGGCCGGTGTGGCTCAGTGGTTGAGCATCAACCCATGCACCAAGAGGCTTGCCAGTTCAATTGCTGGTCAGGGCACATGCTCAGGTTGTGGGCCTGATCCCCAGTGGGGGGCATGCAGGAGGCGGCCAGTTGATGTACTCTCTCATCAATATTTCTATCTCTCTCTCCCTTTCCCTTCCTCTCTCTCTAATATCAAAAAAGAAAAAAAATTAAAGAAAAAAGAAAAAGAAGTACAAACTTGGCTCTGGCTGGTTTTGTTCAGTGGTTAGAGCGTCTGCCCATGGACCAAAGAGTCGCAGGTTCAATTCCCAGTCAAGGGCACATACTTTGGTTTTGAGTTTGATCCCCAGCCCTGGTCGGGGTCATGTGGGAGGCAATCAATTAATGTGTCTCTCTCATATCTATGTTTTTCTCTCAATGGAAAAATATCCTCGGATGAGGATTAAAAAAAAAAAAAAAAAAGAAGAAGTACAAACTGGTAGCTACAAAATAGTAATGGAGATGTAAAGTACAGCATAGGTTATAGTCAGTAATAGTGTAATAACTATATATGGTGCCAGGTGGGTACTTGAAATATCAGGGGGTCACTTTGTAAGATATATGATTGTCTAACCACTATGCTGTACACCTGAAAATAAAATAGAATAATATTGAGTGTAAGCTGTAATTGAAAAATTAAACAAAATAAATAAATAAATAAAGCAATGCAAAAATGAATGAAATATAAAAAATAATCTAGCTATAGATATATATCTATTTGTATGCGTGTATGTGTGTGTGTACCTCAAGCAAAGTACATAATTTTTCGCATGGGTCTCAAGCTTATCATAAAAGTAGAAATTTATTCTTATTTAAGCATCTTCATCAGAAGTATTTATAAATTGTAGAGATTTAACTGTGAGAATAATTGATACCTTTGTGTGTATCTTCAGTTTTGGTTACAAGCAAAACAAATGACCTCTCAGTTCAATTGAGATATAAGCCACTGAATTACCAGGCCAATTTGGCAGCAAATTATCTGGTCTTCAGTGCCTTCCTTGATCTGTCTTTAAAGCACCACTTCTCTGAGCTACTGCTTGCCCTGGCCTAAAGGTTAATGAATTTCCACTCTCGAAGTACCTTGAGGTCTCCACATAATTGTACTATGTAAGTATTACAGTTTCTAAAAGGCATTTAAATGTCTTCTTTGCTCAAGGACACCCGAGCACTTTTTTGGTGGCAGCAGTTAAACAGACTTCTCAGCAACAGTAACATGTTAATGTTTGCACATAATTAGGAATAAAATGATCACACATACACAGTGAACACTAACATGTTCAAAACCACAGCATGACACATAGTTTGGTTTCCTCAGTGCTTTAGAACAGTCTCTGGATTATGCAGGTCTTAAAAAAGTCCAAAGGAGTTATCTATCAACCCAGTAGTTGTAAGACATGATAAATACAAAAAAAAACAGGTTCTTACCTATAAGCAATGTTGAACACAGGGCCACTTGAAGCATTTTATAGGCCATGATCCTGTTTTGAAAAGAAAAGATGTATTTATTTTAATTGACACCAATCAAAGCTTTAGGGCATGTTGGGACTTTCCAGGAGTAGGAAGCACACCTGTAGTAAGCGTTAGGAGCTGAGGCAGGCCAGAGAGAGGCCGTTGCTTGAGATAGCTTTTTTTTATATAACTCCTGCCTTTTTACCCTTTGGACTTTTTGGATTGACATTTTACAAGCTGTTTTTTATATGGGTCATGTATTTATTTACTAATTTGTCATTCACACAGACTAATGTGATGTAAAAAAAAAAGTGAAAACTGGATCACTCATACATTACTGGTGGGAATATAAAATGGCACAGTCACTTTGGAAAACAGTTTGGCAGTTTCTTATAAATCTGGCATGCAATTACTGTACAACCCAGAAATTGCACTATTGGGCATATATCTCAGGCAAATGCAAACATATATTCATACAAAAACCTGTGTAAGAATGTTCATAGCAGCTTGATTAGTGATATGCAAAAACTGGAAATAACCCAGATATCTTTCAGCAGCTGAATGTTAAGCAGATTGACGTATATCTATACTATGGACTACTACTCAGCAATAATGATATAATAAAAATTACTGATAGACATGACAACTTGGATGAATCTCAAGGGTTACTTACCTGTATGTGTCCATTTCTATACTCTTCTTGATATGACAAAATTATAAAAATCAAGAACATTTTGGTAGTGGTTAGGGATTAAACATGGAGGTTGGGAAAGTGGGTGTGGTTATAAAAGGGCAATATGAGGGACCCTTGTGGTGAAGGAGCTGTTCTGTATCTTGACTGTGGTGGGTATGTGAGCATGAACATGATCAAATTGCACAGAAATAAATACACATCTCACTCTGTCTCTCTCTCATACACACACAAACACACACACTCACACGCACGAGTACATATAAGACTAGGTAAATTTGAACAGGACTAGTAGATTATCTCAAGATTCTACCAATATCAATATCCTGGTTGTGATATTACACTACACTATAGCTATGCAAAATGTTGCCCAGGGGGAAACCAGGAGAAGTGCACACAGCATCTGTCTGTATTATTCTTTACAAGTGTACATGCGATTCTAGATATCTCAAAATAAAAAATTTACTGAAAAACAAAGGAATGTTTAACTGCATGGTAAAAAGTGTTTGTTTCCAGCAAGAGAACATAGTGAGTAAAACCAGAACTTTTCTCATTTAGATTTTTCAATTACCCTTTTTAATGGCATGATTAACAGTTAATCCAATGAATTCATTATCACATAGTTTATTTATTTATTTATTTTTTAATGTTTTTATTGATTTCAGAGAGAGGAAGGGAGAGGGAGCGAGAGATAGAAACATTGATTGGCTACTGCCTGCACACTCCTTCTGGGGATTGAGCCCATAACCCAGGCATGTGCCCTGACCAGGAATTGAACCGGCGACCTCCTGGTGCATGGGACAACACTCAGCCCACTGAGCCATGCTGGCCAGGCTATACAGTTTATTCTTAACAACAAACTATGCATCTGTTATGTCAACCAGTCTCATCAAGATTATTCAATACGTAACAACAACTTTCTTGTTGTCTATTTTTGAATTGAAGAGAGTGTTTAGAAACCCGGATTTACGTAGCTGGGATTTACCCCTGTAATCACAGATGGAATGTTTGGGAAGACAGATACTGGAATAAGCACAGCAAAAGCTTGGCAGCTTATCCCCTATGTCCATTTATAAGAGATTTTGTTGATGCAACAGCTATCGCCCCTGTTTTTTATTCAGTGGAGAGGTATAAATATGTGGTTACGTAACAGAATAGGGGAATCTCAAGAAAATCAGATGCAAAATATTTTGTTACTTGAAGTGCACAGAGCCAGAGGAGAAATGCATCTTCCTCTCTCCTCTTTCTTCCATTGTTCTTCAATTTATGTACCTAAAGGGGAGCTTGTCTAGAGGAGGGAGGGAGCAAGGTTTTACTTTACTTCTCTCACAAAGGGAGTCATTCATTAGTCAGTTATTTTGGATGAGATTTACAATGCAAGTATAAGATAATAGTTCTTCATAAATTACATACATACACATATATATGTACATATACAGTCTCATTTAATCCTCATGTCAATTCAATGGTGAAGGTATTCTTATGATTTTACAGATGAATAAACTTTGGCTCAGAGAAGCTTTATAACTTGTCCAAGGAGTATTCAGAAACAGCAGGGTGAAACTCTGCAGCAGGAAGTAGAGTGGGCTCCTTGTACTTAGAGGCACAAGCCAGGGAAAGGAAACAAATTAAGTGAATGTGACCCCAATTTGGACCACAGGTGATGTGGCCTGAGAATCTCAGTGTCACAGGAAAGATATAAGTTTAATTCAAGATCCTTCATGGGCTAGAAAATGTTGTCTTTCCTGGTGAATGAAACCTTCTCTGATCCCACAGATCAGATTTGCCTGCTCTCTCCTCCGTCTGCATACCTTTGGTACTCAGGCCCCATCTCCCTGAGAATGGTCGTGAGTGTACATTTCAGTGTGGTGCTGCGTCTTACTGCTATCTGTATGCCTGCGGTGCCCTGCACAGTGCCTGTCATGTAATAGCCCTCAGAAACATGATTGAACTTAATGAAGTCAACGGATTCAGATTAAATTGTACTACATTGAATTAAGTCAGTATTTTCCTGCACTGGTCTATCAGTATACAGTCTCATCCTACTGGCTACAAAAGACAAGTATAATGCAACAGTTTTGTTTTTAAGTTGACATTTGGGTTATAAATAGTGTTTCCACTCTGGCCGGTTTGGCTCAGTGGTTAGAGCATCGGCCCACAGGCAAACGGGTCTTGGATTTGATTCCTGTACCGAGGTTGCAGGTTGGATCCCTGGTCATGTGGGAGGTGACCAATTGATGTGTCGCTTTCACATCGATGTCTCTCTCTCTCTCTCCCCACCCTTTCCTCCCTTCCACTCTATCTAAAAATCAATGGGAAAGTACCCTCAGGTGAGGATAAGTAAAAAAATACATAAATAGTATTCCCTAGAACCTGTTTCTTCTTATGATCTATATAAAAAAGTTGGATCCATAAAAATTGGCAATCTTAATTATAAAGACAGAGAAATGCTCTTTGAAATATAATTAGAATATCTATCTTTAAAAAATAGAAGGATTGCCCTGGCCTGTTTGGCTCAGTGGTTGGACCATCGGCCTGAGGACCAGAGAGTCCCGGGTTCGGTTCCCGCTAGGGGCACGTACCAAAAAAAAAAAAAAATAGAAGGATCAAGCAACATGAGTTAATGAAGCTCATCAGTGGAGTCTGTTTACAATGTTTGTTGATGCTGTATACTCAGAAATTATAACTTTAATATGATCTGATAGACCTAGTAAGCTCTCATGGTCTCTTCTATATCAATGAAGTATAAATGTTAGAAGGGAAATATGTGAAATCAGATCTAATACAAAAAATTTTTTAAGAAGAAAGAAAAAACATTCTAC
Organism: Tadarida brasiliensis; assembly: GCA_030848825.1. Lineage (NCBI taxonomy): Eukaryota > Metazoa > Chordata > Mammalia > Chiroptera > Molossidae > Tadarida > Tadarida brasiliensis. Next base: position 73,087,882 of record CM061260.1, read on the forward strand.
GAAGGAGCAAGCTGCAATTAGTTTCTGCTGAGTCTTGCCACCAATGCAATAAGACTCAGTAAACTACAAAGCTTTGGAGAATCAAAGATTCATTTATAAAATTCTGATAAGAAGTGATAGAGGGCATGGTGCAACCTGGCAGGATTGAATGACATCATCAGCATCAGCAAAAGGTGAAGGGCCAGCCAACGTGTTGGAAGAGAGGACACTAACCCTTATAAACATTGTACTGAGCTTTCAATTGCATCCAACTTATTGAAAACAAGCTGGTGATAGCACCTGTTTTTATGAAGTCATTTGAGATTCTTGAAGAGTTGCTACATGATAAAAATTGTTTTACCATAGCACCTGGCAAAGGAGACAATTTTAAACTGATTTGACTGCAGATAGATTAGTTATCATTTATAAGCCATAGTGTAATGAGCCCTCATTATCAGGTCAAATCTCTGAGGGGTGCCACTTCCCTCCTAGAATATCCCACTCTACACGGTTATTGGCTTACCTTTAGGCAGAGAACGACATGGCGACTCCATCCCAAGAATGAGTAAGGGTTTCTGTCAAGTCTTAGGCGACACGTAGAAAGTGGCTCTTCGGTGAGGCACAAAATGTCAGCTTCAGACTTAGTTGGTATAATGCAGAAACCACTTTTGAATTTCTATATGAATTTTGTTTTGCTTTGAAAACTGGAGATTTAAAAAATATTTTTCTCAATTTTTGAATGGAACAAAGCCTTGCTAAATGCAAACAGAAGGTATAGTCTCTCTTTAACCTTTCTCCTCTTCCTGAGTACATACAATATACTCCCTCTTTCCCTGAAGACTATTGAGCCTTGAGTGTTGCTCTCACCAAGACATGGGGGCATACACCCATTATATGTTAAGATAGGAGCTGGATTCATTAGGAAAATTAGCTAAAATCTTAAGGAAATGTCTTCTGTTTTTGTATTAATTTTTAGTGTGACTGCTACAGATACAAAAACTTGCTATAGCTTGAGATGCCTTAGGTTTAATGTGGTTTGGAAATGTAATTTGACATTACTTCTCTTTTACCAGATTTGGTAGTTCAGGATCTTGGAAAGATTGAACTGATGTTACCTGGTTTGGGGGTAACCATTATGTGGGGGCTCATTGTCATCTTGAGATCTAGGCAATATTGCCCAGGGTTTCCTTCTCTTCCCTCTTTCCCATTGATTTGCTAATTTGTACATCCACCACAGAACAGTATAAAAAAGTAGACAATGGAGAATTTACAGATTTATTATTCAGGTATTATTTATTCACTTAGCAACTATTTACTGGGCATTTCCCATGTTCCAAGCACTTTCAGAATCCATCTATTTTGAACACATTCAATAGACATTATTCCAAGTACTAGACTTATAAAGATACATCAGACATTGTTTCTTGTGTGGGAGAGTTTCTTAGTGAGGCGAGTTGGAGTTTTCCATGAAGAAAGAGCCAGTGTAGGAAGGAAGACAATTCCAGGAAAGGAAAGATCATGGGTAAAGATCAAGGGGCTTGCCTTGGCCAGTTTTGCTCAGTGGTTAGAGCAACAGCCTGCAGATCAAGGGTCATGGGTTTGATTCTGAGTCAAGGGCACATACCTGGGTTGCAGGTTCAATCCCCAGCCTTGATTGGGGCCGTGCAGGAGAAATCAATCAATGTGTCTCTGTCACATTGATGTTTCTCTCTCTCCTTCCCTCCCCTCCACTATATCTAAAAACCAATAGAAAAAATGTTGTTGGGTGAGGATTAACAACAACAACAAAAATATCAAAGGGCTTGAATGGACTGGACACATTGGTCAGCCATCATTTGGGGCTGTCACCATAACTTTTGTGAATACTGTACTGGCCTACTTAAAAAGTCTTTATGTTACTGATAGTCAATAATTTCAGTGGTTTCTACTGTTGTCACTATAAACAAATTGGAGTCATTCAAAGATATGTCATTAATACAAATGTATACAGTCTAGCAGTTTAAGTAAAAATGCCTATCTATTATATAATAGGTGTCAGATTCACACAGCTTCTTGATTAAACTTTGAGGCAATGCATGCCAAGGCATTTTTCTCATTATACACTGAATAATTGAGAGTTGACAATATGTGACATTTATTGAACATCAGCAATGTGTTAGCTTATTTACAGAGCCCAGAACTATCAAAGGACCCTGCCCTACTGGCTCATTATCAAAATGCAGCCTATCATTTGCTAAGCCTTCCATGCTGCACTAAACTAAAAGGAAAGAAAGCATTTCTGGAGATTCACTGCAGAAGTGAATAGAGCCAGATTTTCTCTGCAGGTAGCTTGGTGGGCATTGGTATTAGCTCCACGGGGAAGCAATCTGTTCCCATGATTCTGGTAATCTCAAAAGATGAACTTGATAATCTAGTACAGATTTGAAGTCAAGGCTATTCTATCATTTTATGATGCTTTTTTTTTTCTGCTGCAACCTGTAATTGAGCCTTCACCAGTGTGACTTTCTCAGGATCGAGATGTAAGTACATGTGTTTCAGTCTAGTGCATATAAAAACAACAGCTGGAGTCTCCAGGGAAAGGCTTAGCTTTAAAAGATTTAAAGTTTTGCTTGATTTTTCTGGTTCCCTGCAGAAAAGATGGGAGACATAAGATACAGGAGAGGGATACAGAGGAGAGCATATGAAAATGAAAAGCCGTGGGTGGGTAGAGTTGGGGAAAGTAAACAGAGAATTTTGAGTTTTGGGTTGGAAGGCGCAAGAGGTCACAAGGAGAGCACCAGGATGGTGCAGTGGCTGGAGAAGAATGACAGAATTACCTTCCATGAACTGTTGTTGGATGGCTGTATTTGCTAGAGCTGCCATAATAAATCCCACAGACTGGGTAGCGTAAACAGTAGAAATTTATTTCTCACAGTTGGAGGCTAGAAGTCCCAAATCAAGGTGTGGACACATTTGGTTTCCTGAGGTCTCTCTTTTTGGGCTGCCCTTTTGGTGCCTCTCCATATGGCTGTCCCTCTGTGCGCTCACACATCCCCGGTGTCCCTCTGTATGTCCCAATCTCCTCTCATAAATACACCAGTCAAATAACCCCATTTTAACTTAATTACTTATTTAAAGGCATTATTGCCTAATACAAACACATTCTGAGGTATTGGACATTAAGGATTCAACCTATACAATTTCCGGGGACATTACTTAGTCCATACTAATAACAAAGAGAAACCCTTTGAAATGTGGGTAGTTTGCTTTTCCCAACTCCTATTCCTCCATAAGGCATGGGAGTGTTTATTTATTTTTATTTTAAAATATTTTTTATTGATTCTTTTTAGAGAGAGGACAGGAGGGAGAGATAGAGACATCAATGTGAGAAAGAAACATCAATTGGCTGCCTCCTGCACGCCCCCTACTGGGGATGGAGCCCGAAACCTGGGCGTGTGCCCTGACAGGGAATTGAACTGGGACCTCTCAGTCCATGGGGTGATGTTCAATCCACTGAGCCACATGGTCCAGATGGCATGGGAGAGTTTAGAAGGTTGATAGAAAATATCAGAGGGGAGGAAGGGCCTCCATGAGGACCTGTCAGCCAAGGATGTTTTTCCTTGGTGAGATTGCCTCTCTCCTAGATAGACAGGTTTGAGAAAGACAAGAAATGCTCTCAGGCAATCCTCCCTCTTCATCTCCCCTGATTCAGTGTCCATCCTATTTGTATCTCTGGGTCCATGTATTGAGGCTAATGTAAAATTTTAGTTCCCATTCTCACTGAAGTTGACTAACAGCTTGCTGGATTCTTCTCTTTTTCATGGAAGGAAGCTGTATCAGGGCAGCTATAAAGAGTCAAGAGTGAGTTAGAGAGTGTAGCAAAAGGCGTTCTATACCATGGCAGCATTGGTTTTATTTTTAGGAGACTATTCAGATAAAATTCATAAACTTCACATGAGCCCTAAAATTGGATTATTTCCTCATCATAAATAGGCATTAAATGCATTATTATAGTCATTTTTCTTTATCATCCATTGTAATATATTTCTCAAGCAAGCCTGAGAATGTTATCATGTGGATACAAGGTCAAATTTAGTACTTGCTGCAAAGCTGTTGAAGTTGGGATTATCCTCATATAGAGGGTTCTTGTAAGAAACACAGGTACACTGGTTACAGAATCTCAGCCTCTGGCAACTCCGTTGTCCCCACTGTGTCAGTGAGACATCATGTTCTTTACTGTCACCCTCAGACTTTCTGCTCAGGATTAATAACAATGCTTTAGTTACTCTAGATGAGAATGATGATGCTATAAAGAAGGGAACTTTAGGTGGAGACAAGAATGGAGGGGTAGTCCTGACAAGGAGTATGAGAAAAAGGAAAACAGTCTACAAACCCAGAAAGCCTTAAGCAACATTGGGACTCAATCTAAGATAAACAAAGAATTGCATGGTCTGGTCAAGATACAGGTGCAAAGACAAGCCCATGACAGAAACGGGGATCTGTCTGTGCACTAGGGGATGATAAAAGACAGAAGAAGGGATAAGTATACGACCAGCTATAAACCTATCATGCACCTACCTGTCTTGGAAAAAATTCTAAATCCCTAAGTTGATAGAATAATATGGGCCAAAATTTAATAAATCCAGCTAGTCTAAGGAACCCAGCCTCGTGGACTCCTTGGCATATGATAGCATGCCTCTTTCTCTGGGAAAATCCTGCCAGTGGGAAGGTGATCATGATAAATATCCATCACCTCTGGTATTTATGGGAATTTTCTAAGAGCTAGGTAAAGGAAGATAGGAAATAACACTTTGGGAGTGGTGATATTCACTCCAAATATCACTTTTAATTGGTGAGAGACTACCTAGTGTTGGGATGGGGGTCCTTAAATGATAGGGTGATTAGTTTCATCAGGGAGTGATGCTCTGAATAGAGATAACAACCCAATTCACCAATTCGATGTTTGGTAATCAGAGGGTAGAGAATGCTTCTTCCAGCAATGGGGAGGGACAAGAGGAAGAATTGAAGCAAAAGAGATAGCCCTCCCCCCCCAAAGAAAGAGAGACTGAGAGAAGCATGTTACAGAGACTGATGAAAAGTCAGGAAGCTACAGTGGAAAGGATTCAGGCTCTAAATAAATGTTTCTGTACCCACCCTCAATCTCCTTGTGCCACACCAAAACTGAATGATTTGGGGTGGAAAGTTGTGGAATTTGGAAACCTGAGAGACATTGTGGACTCTTAGTCCCCATATGCATACTTCATATGAAAGCCTGTTGGCGTGTTTTTGTTGATTAGATGTTTTCCAGTAGCATTACCTACTATCCGTCACTAGACCCAGGAAGACAATGATAGAGCTCCATCATTAACCACAACGCCAGGAAAAGGGCAAAGAGCAAGCTGTCCCTTCTGGACACTGCTGCAGTCCCCAACCAAGGGAGGGGTATTCAGCAAACGCCTGAGAGCCAAATAGCAGGAAAACATCAGTGTTTCAACTTGAAACTAGCCACTTTTGCATTCAGCCCACATTCAGTAATTCTCCTCTGCCATCCCTATTATTTCTCCCAGCAGTATGTGTGAAATGAAAGGCTTTATGCCTTGTTGAAGAAATTTTAGGCTACAAATAAAAAGACAGTAGAGTGTTGTGCTGATGGTAAAAGATCCCTGACATCACATCACAGGCTCATTTCTTCTATATGTTGGATTTTTATGTTACTTTACTGTCATATTTATGGTGAAACATAAATAATTTAAATTCAGCAATAAAATTAATAAAACCCAAACTGTTCAAACACTGTTGTGCAGCTTTGGTTACAGACAAAACTGTGCTTGCTCTAATTTTATCTTTAAATTATAACATTTTTTTTGACCTTATCTCAAATTAAAAAGTCTGGCAATGTGCTATAGAGAAATATGATAGTGGAAAAAATATATATCAGATAGCAAATTTTACATTAGAAACAAATGTTTATTTGAATGTCTAAAATATGCCAGGCATTTTCTGGATGTTGTTGTGGTATAATAAGAGGGGAAAATAACATAATTATGGGTAAGAAAGATCCCCAGATTGAAAATTGTTTGTTGGGGAACAGGCAGGACAATTTGTTTCATTTTCAAAGGCCAGCAATTTGAGTTAGATAAGAAGTCTTAAGAGGTGTTCTTTTTGCCCCAGCAGGAAAAATGTGTTTACCTCTTCCTTTGAATTACCAGTGACTCACTGCATGTCTGTAAGTGCTGTGTGCAAAGGTCAGGGTACAAGTCCTCCTTACATGTGTGAGGTTTTTTTCCTACCTTTGAACTCTTAAGAAGATTTTTATTACAGAGTGCCCCAAGGATCAATGTGTTCTGTTTCATCAAGTTGCATTCTAATAATGCATTAAATTTGACTATTTGCAATGGTTTTTAAAAGGGTTTGGTTGAAAGACAATGAAACAAGTTTGAGAGGGGCGTGGACACATTGTTTTCCCTTCATTTTCTATGAAAAAAAAATCCCAGGAAATACAATGGCAGAAAATGCTGCCTTGTCTTTTCAGGTCAAGGCTAGTGTTAACACTTGGCAGTCTATTGAGTTCACATAATGTCTCACTTCAGAAATTAAACGTTAGTATGTAAATAAGAGTTTTGTGCAGAAATTTTTTTTATAAATTCTTTTTTGGTCAGTCATGACAAATACTAACTTATGTCCAAAAATTTGCATTTCTCCATTTATTTACGTATGTATGTCTCTTTCCTCTCTGGTATCTTTAACTTCTCCCATTCCCATGATCTTCTCTCTTTTTTTAAAAAAAATATTTTTTCTTTATTGATTTTAGAGAGAGAAGAAGGGAGAGGGAGAGAGAGATTAGAAATGTGATAAGAGAACATTGATTGGCCGCCTCCTGCATGCTCCCCACTGGGGATTGGGCCCACAACCTGGGCATGTGCCTTGACTGGGAATCAACCTGGCAACTTCTTGGTGCATGGGTTGATGCTCAACCAGCTGGACTCCCATAATCTTCTCACTCTCTGATTTCCCCATAATCTTCTCACTCTCTGATTTCAGAGGCATACAAAGCTCAATAATTTTGAGGCAGGATAGTAAGTAGCTAGGAAAATTCCTTGGCAAATGGAGTGGGGAAACTAAGACAAGATAATTAAACAAGGCCAAAGAATTTGACCAGTTCACAGCCAGCTGGTGAATCACAAGACCTTATCTTCCCCACCAAGGATACTTGAGAGTAAATGGTTTATACCTCTCCTCTATAACCAGAGAATACATAGCTTAAACCACCCTGGTCAGGCAGATAGGTAACAGAGACCCAATTAGTGCCATTCGTACCAACCACACTCAGGGACAGATGAAGTCAGGGACCAAATAACAAAACATCCAATTAGAGCCAGATAGATCCAGGATCAAAACAAAGCAGTGAAGCTGACCAGAGAATGATCCCAAACTCCCCTACATGCTCATTTTGATGAATCAACATATTGAAGGACACAACTAGAAAACTAATGAATATTCTGTTAAGACCCTCCCCTGAGACCTCCCCTAGGATTCCACCCACAGAAGAGAGATAAAAACCCTATAGACAAAGGATGCCAGCATGGGCTTTCTCTCTGGAGCTGCCCACAACTTTCTTCCCTCTCAGGTGTCCATTTTTACTTTTCTCTCTTAAACTCTAGGGGTCCCTACAAGATTTGCAACCAGGGAAGCAGCAGACAGTGGCAGCTTGTCCCAAGTTAACCCCCTGAACTTGTCTCCAAGGCCCCTTTTCTCTGACTTTCCAGTGAGCTAACAGCTCCTTCTTGGCTAACTTCTATCACTGTGACTTTTATTTCCCAGCAAGCTAACAGCAGCCCCGCCTTGGCTCACTTCTTTCCTATAACATTTCTAGGGAGCCAAAACAGAGCACCACATAGGCTCTCTCCTATTGCTTCTTCTACCCTAAATCCTTCCTTTGTTTCACTGCCCCCAGCTTTAATAAATGTACTCTCAAAATCAAATGGTCTTGTGTTGTAAAATCTTTCCTGCACAAAGTCAAGAATTCACACACTACAAGCCAGTCCGAGGCAGACCGTCTCTGGGCCTAGACCCCATCTGGTGACAACTTCACCCATATTTTTCACAACACAAAATTATGTTTTATTGAAAAATGCCAACCTGTTGTTAGCTAACTCCATTGAAGACAGAAAAACCATATATTTATTTGAAGAGCATTGACAATTCTCTACTTGGATGTGCTGTTTAATGCTAAACTGTAACATGACAACAATGAGCTTATTCTCTTCTATCTTTCAAACTGGTAATTTTTTGTGACTTGTCCAATACTGTCAGCGGCAGCACAGTCTTCGCAGGACTTCAAGCTAAAAAGTGTGGAGCAACTTTTGCCTCCTGCTTCCCTCAGACCCCCAAAGAACTAAATTAAGTCACTCAAACTTGCATTTCCCCATTACATTTACTATTATCTGTTGATCCCATTTAGAAATGCCTGCTTCCAAGTTTTCCTAATCAAGAACTTTCATATTCATCTCTTCCTCTCCACTGGCACTACTCTCAGCCTTATCTCTGTTGTCTCCTCTCCACTTTATTGCAAGTCTTCTAGAGATGACCTTTCCAGCTCACTTCCAGGTCACCCAGTTAATCTTTCTTCCTCTTAATAACAAGTTTCCCCCCAGCACAAGAGTCTATTCCTCACTTTCTATTGCAACACTCTTCTAACTGGCCTTCCTTCTTCTAGTCTTGAACTCCTCCAGTCCAGTATTCAGATGCATCCAGAGTGGTCCTTGTGAAGCACAACTTCATTCATGGCACTCCACCACTTATGGCTTACTCTACCATTCCCTACAGGATACACTCCAAATTCTTCAGCATGGTATTCAGGGTTCACCGTGATCTGACGCTCACTTCCTTTCCAGTCCTCTCTAAATTTGCACTTTTTCTCTTCCTGCCTCACTTTGCACCCCACACGTCAGACACGATGAGTTACTTGCTGAATGTCCAAGCATTCACACTTTCCGTTTTTGAACTGAGCACTCTATCTAGAATGACAATCCAGACTGTGTTTACCTAGCTTACCTTTCAAAGCACTGTTCAAGTGTCATCACTTCTTTGAAATCTTTTATAACCCACCTCCCTCCTTGGAGCCTGGACTTCTCGCTGAGGACCTGTAACATCTTACTGCCCTGACTGAGGCCTTAAAAGTCTATGTAGTAGAATCTGCATATTGTCTCTCTTTGTCTCCATGAACCTTCTCTTTAATCTCTTTAGTTAGAGAGATTGGAAAACTAGAAACTATACTTAGACACCTTAGCAGCCAAGACTCTGGATGTAGAAAAGATGATTTAGTTATTTAATTTTGTTTTGCTGTTACCATCTAGGACATAGGCTGTGAGTCTGTAGAGGCAATGGGCAGCCTCAGTATTCCTATATATGAAAACCATTCTTGTGGGTAACTGGAAGCATCAGCAGACTGTTGCTTTCTGCTCTGCAACTTCATGGTGTGAGGCTGAATTCAATTGTCCAGGATAGGCCGCTGATTTTGGCCCTTTTAACCCTTCCAGGGGTTTGGAAACATCCATTTTGCTGTATTATATTTCTTTGTGTCTAATGTACCTGGAATGATTTCTATTTCTAATGTTGAAACTTGATACAATTTGTCTCTATTAAACTAACCACTTGGAGGCAGAATCAAGATATTTTATTTTTATATTCTTGGAATCTACCCTAGAGCTGACTCTCACAAAATAAATGACTGATTCACTAGATGAGCCAATAATGGCTCCAAATTATATATCACAGTAAACACAATCTTCATCCTTACACTCCAACTCTTCCTTAATGCTCTCCTTCCTTATCTGGCCAACCTTATCTTTTCCTGTCTTTCAGCCTAGTGATTCTAGTTAAATATTCTGTACACATATATCTTTCTCCTTCCCCTCTCTCTTTCTTCTGATGGCTGCTCCTGTCTGCAGAGTCTTCCTTCCTCTCAACTCACATTTACCATCTCTGGCAAGAAAAGACTTATAAATCATATTCCATAATAAATAATCTGCTGATGTCCAATGATGGAAAGATAATATGCTTCAGGTGCTTTCTAGCATTATGGTTTGTCTCTTTCTATTGGTTAGGAATAGTTTTGGCTACAAGTAAAAGAAACCCCAATTATAGTTAAACTAATAAAGATGAATTTTAGTTTTTGTTCCTTTTTAAATTTTTTTGTCTTTATTCTTTTTTTTTTTTTTTTTTTTTTTTTATTATTTTTTTTTTTTATTAATTTATTTTTGTTACAGATGTTTCTCCTTTTTTCCCCGTTGACACCCTCCTCCCCATCCCCCCACCCCATCCCCAGCTTTGTTGTCCAGGTCCATCAGTTATGCATACATGCGTATAAGTTCTGTGGTTTATCTCTTCCCTCCCCCCCACCCCCTCTTCTGAGGGTTGTCAGTCTGTACCCTACTTTCACATCTCTGGGTCTACCCTGTTCCCCATACTGTTATGTTTATTATATTCCACAAATGAGTGAGATCATGTGATATTTTTCTTTCTCTGCTTGGTTTGTTTCGCTTAGGATAATACTCTCGAGGTCCCTCCATGTCGTCTCAAAGGATAAGAGATCTTTCTTTCTTACAGCTGCATAGTACTCCATTGTGTATATGTACCACAGCTTTTTTATCCATTCATCCACTGATGGGCACTTGGGCTGTTTCCAGATCTTAGCTATTGTGAATAGTGCTGCTATGAACATGGGAGTACATACATTCTTTCTGATTGGTGTTTCAGGTTTCTTAGGGTATATTCCTAGAAGTGGGATCACTGGGTCAAATGGCAGTTCAATTTTTAATTTTTTGAGGTAACACCATAGTGTTTTCCACAATGGCTGCACCAGTCTGCATTCCCACCAGCAGTGTACTAGAGTCCCCTTTTCTCCACACCCTCGCCAACACTTGTTGTTTGACGATTTGTTGATGGCGGCCATTCTGACAGGTGTGAGGTGATACCTCATTGTTGTTTTAATTTGCATCTCTCTGATGATTAGTGATGTTGAGCATTTCTTCATATGTCTCTTAGCCATTTGTATGTCCTGTTTGGAGAGGTGTCTATTTAGTTCCTCTGCCCATTTTTTAATTGGGTTCTTTGTCTTCCTTTTGTTGAGTTGTATGAGCACTCTATATATTTTGGAGATTAACCCCTTATCTGATGTATCATTGGCAATTATGGTCTCCCATACAGTGGGTTGTCTTTCCGTTTTGATGGTTGTTTCTTTTGCTGTGCAGAAGCTTTTGAGTTTGATGTAGTCCCATGTGTTCATTTTTTCCTTTATTTCTGTTGCCTTAGGTGATGTATCAGTGAAGATTCTGCTGCGTATGATGTCTGGAATTTTGTTGCCTACATTTTCTTCTAGGATTTTTATGGATTCACGAGTCACATTTAAGTCTTTTACCCATTTTGAGTTTATTCTTGTGTATGGTGTAAGTTGATGGTCTAGTTTCATTTTTTTGCATGTAGCTGTCCAATTTTCCCAACACCATTTATTAAAGAGGCTGTCTTTGCTCCACTGTATGCTCTTGACACCTTTGTCAAATATTAGTTGAGCATAATATCTTGGGTTAATTTCTGGATTCTCTGTTCTGTTCCACTGGTCTATATGCCTGTTCTTATGCCAATACCAGGCTGTTTTGATTATAGTAGCTCTGTAGTATAATCTGATATCTGGTATTGTGATCCCACCTACTTTGTCCTTCTTTTTCAAGATTGCTGTGGCTATTCGGGGTCTTTTTTGGTTCCATATGAACTTTTGGAGTATTTGTTCTAGTTCTGTGAAATATGTCGCTGGTATTTTGATTGGGATTGCATTGAATCTATAGATTGCTTTGGGTGATATGGACATTTTAATGATGTTAATTCTTCCAATCCATGAACAAGGTATGTGCTTCCACTTTTTTATATCTTCCTCTATTTCTTTTTTCAATGTCCTGTAGTTTTCTGCAAATAGATCCTTTACTTCTTTGGTTAAATTTATTCCTAGGTATCTTAATTTTTTTGCCGCGATGGTAAATGGGATTGTTTTTTTAGTTTCTCTTTCTGTGAGTTCATCATTGGTGTATAAGAATGCCGTCGATTTCTTGACGTTTATTTTGTATCCTGCTACTTTGCCAAATTCATTTATTAGGTCTAGTAGATTTTTGATGGAGTCTTTAGGGTTTTCTATGTATAATATCATGTCATCTGCGAATAATGACAGTTTCACTTCCTCCTTTCCAATTTGGATACCTTTTATTTTTTCTTCACGTCTGATTGCTGTGGCTAAGACTTCCAGTACTATGTTAAATAAGAGTGGTGAAAGTGGGCATCCCTGTCTTGTTCCTGTTCTTAAGGGAAATGTTTTTAGTTTTTGCCCATTGATTATGATGTTGGCTGTAGGTCTTTCATATATGGCCTTTATAATGTTGAGATATGATCCCTCTATTCCCAAATTGCTGAGTGTTTTTATCAGAAATGGGTGTTGAATTTTGTCGAATGCTTTTTCAGCGTCTATTGATATGATCATGTGGTTTTTATCTTTCACTTTGTTTATGTGGTGTATCACATTTATTGATTTGCGAATATTGAACCAGCCTTGCATCCCTGGGATGAATCCCACTTGGTCATGGTGAATAATTTTTTTGATGTATTGCTGGATCCGATTTGCTAGTATTTTGTTCAGGATTTTGGCATCTATGTTCATCAGGGATATTGGCCTGTAGTTTTCTTTCTTTGTAGTGTCTTTTTCTGGTTTTGGAATTAGAATTATGCTGGCCTCATAAAATGAGTTTGGAAGTCTTCCTTCTTCTTGAATTTTTAGAAACAGTTTGAGAAGAATGGGTGTTAGTTCTTCTTTGAATGTTCGGTAAAACTCCCCTGTGAAGCCGTCTGGGCCTGGACTTTTGTTTCCTGGGAGAGTCTTGATTACATCTTCAATTTCCTTGGTTGTTATTGGTCTGTTCAAGTTTTCTATCTCTTCCCGGTCCAGTTTTGGGAGACTATATGTTTCTAGAAATTTGTCCATTTCGCTTAGATTGTCGAATTTGTTGCCATATAAATGTTCATAGTATTCATTAACGATCCTTTGTATTTCTGTGGTGTCAGTTGTTACTTCTCCTCTTTCGTTTCTGATTTTGTGTATTTGGGTTCTCTCTCTTTGTTTCTTGGTGAGTCTAGCTAAGGGTCCATCAATCTTGTTTATCTTTTCAAAAAACCAGCTCTTTGTTTCATTGATCCTTTGAATTGTTTTTTTGGTCTCCATGTCGTTTATTTCTGCTCTGATCTTTACTATTTCCTTCCTTCTACTTGCTCTGGGGTTTTCCTTTTGTTTGCTTTCTAGTTCTTTAAGTTGTGAGGTTAGATAGTCTATTAGAAATTTTTCTTGTTTCTTGAGGTAGGCCTGTAGTGCTATGAACTTCCCTCTCAGAACTGCTTTCGCTGCATCCCACAGATTTTGTGTTGTTGTGTGTTCATTTTCATTCGTTTCCAGAAAGTTTTTAATTTCTTCCTTGATCTCCTTGGTAACCCATTCATTGTTTAATAACATGCTATTTAGCCTCCATGTATTCAAATGTCTTTGCATGTTCTTGTTGCAATTGATTTCTAGTTTCATGCCATTGTGATCTGAGAAGATGCTTGATATGATTTCAATCTTCTTGAATTTGTAGAGACTTCGTTTGTGTCCTAACATGTGGTCTATCTTTGAGAATGTCCCATGTGCACTTGAGAAGAAAGTGAATTCTGTAGTTTTGGGGTGTAATTCTCTGTAAATATCTATTAAATCCATTTGGTCTAGTGCTTCATTTAGAGTCTGTGTTTCCTTGTTAATTTTTTGTCTAGAGGATCTATCCAGTGATGTCAGCGGGGTGTTGAAGTCCCCTGCTATGATTGTATTGCTGTCGATTTCTCCTTTGAAGTTTTCCAGAAGATTTTTAATGTATTTTGGTCCTCCTGTATTGGGTGCATATATGTTTACCAAGGTTATCTCTTCCTGTTGGATAGATCCTTTCAATATTATGTAGTGGCCTTCTTTGTCTCTAGTTATGGCCTTCATTTTAAAATCTATTTTATCAGATATGAGTATTGCTACCCCAGCTTTTTTTTCCTTTCTGTTTGCTTGGAAGATTTTTTTCCATCCCTTCACTTTCAGCCTATGTGAGTCTTTTGTTGTGAGGTGGGTCTCTTGTAAACAACATATATATGGGTCATGCTTTCTCATCCAATCCGCTACTCTGTGTCTTTTGATCGGGGCGTTCAGTCCATTTACATTTAAGGTGATTACCGATATGTACTTACTTATTGCCATTTTTGTTTAGTGTGTTTCTATTTTCCTTTCTATTTCTTCTACTAATTACAGCAGTCCTTTTAACATTTCTTGCAGTGCTGGTTTGGTGCTAATGTATTCCCTTAGCCTTTTTTTGTCTGGGAAGCTCTTTATTTGACCTTCTATTTTGAATGATAGCCTTGCTGGGTAGAGTAGTCTTGGGTTCAGATCCTTGTTTTTCATGACCTTGATTATTTCATGCCATTCCCTTCTGGCCTGTAGTGTTTCTATGGAGAAGTCAGCTGATAACCTTATGGGGGATCCTTTGTAGGTAACCTGTTGCTTAGCTCTTGCTGCCTTGAGGATTCTCTCTTTGTCTTTAATTTTTGGCATTTTAATTACTATGTGTCTTGGTGTGGGCCTGTTTGGGTTCTTCTTACTTGGGACTCTCTGTGCTTCTTGAACTTGAAAGCCTTCTTCCTTCACCAAATTAGGGAAATTTTCTGTCACTATTTCTTCAAATATATTCTCTAACCCTTTCTCATTTTCTTCTTCTTCGGCGACTCCTATGATGCGAATATTATTACGTTTCCAGTTGTCCCACAGTTCTCTTAAGCTGTCTTCCTGTTTTTTCATTGTTTTTTCCTTTTGGTTTTCTGATTGGTTGATTTTTTCTACCCTGTCTTCTAATTCACTGATCCGGTCCTCAGCTTCTTCTACTCTGCTTTTTAGCCCTTCCATTGTGTTCTTCATTTCTGCTATGTCATTCTTCATTTCCAATTGATTTATTTTCAATATTTCTATGTCTTTGCTCATGGTGTTGATGTCCTTACACATGCTGTTGAGCTTCCTCAAGATCATGGCTCTGAATTCTAGCTCTGTTAACTTGCTTAACTCCATTTCATTTATCTCATCTTCATTGGAGGTCTCTTGTTCTTTCGTTTGGCATCTGTTTCGTTGTTTTACCATTTTGGCTATCTCAGTGGTTTTTGGAGCCTGCCAAATTTTCCCTGTGGATGTTGGTGTTCTGCTGTTTGTGGCTCCCTGTACTGGGTTTGGATGAGCGTGAGAGGACCCACGTTATACACCACTGTCGAGTCTTACTTTTCTGGGTAGAGTTGCAAGCCCAGAAAAGGTTCAGTTATCCTCTAGCTTTTTGCCTAGAGGCTATTAGTCCTGGTTACTTAAAGAGCCTTGGGTTCTCAGTTGAATGAAAACCTCCCTCAGGTGTTCAGCGTGAGAGGATTTCCCGAGGGTGGGGCAGATGCTGGTAGTTAATGAGCCTTGATTTGCATTTCAATGGCCCAACTGGGTGTGGCTGAATCTCCGAGGGAGGGGCTGCCGCCTCTCCCCAGAGCCCTGGGATGGAGTAAGTCGACCAGGCCACAGTCCCGCGTGGCCGAAACTCAGCAAAAGCTCTGAGCGCCCTCCAAATCCCGAGTGTCCCCACACAGTTCCAGTCCAGTCCGCCCTCCCTCCGCCGGAGTCCGAGGTGAGTGGCTGTGGCTGTTTTAGCGCTCTGTCCCGGCTCTGCGCTGTGGAGCCGGCTCGGGCTTCAACCCCAAGGGCAGGCACTGCTCACGGCTAAGGCCGCTGCTGTCTGTGGGCTCCCAGCCCCCCTCTCGCGCCTCCGCAATCCTACCAGGATCAAGTTAGTGTCCCTGGTTGTATGGTCCTCGCGAGCTGCTTTTCCGTTGCTTTTTCCCGACGATTTGACTTTATTTTAGTTGTATTTCCAGTTTGGTCCTGGGAGATGATCTGTGTAGCTTCCATTCACTCCGCCGCCATTTTGGAATCTCTGTCTTTATTCTTTAGAGAGAGGAAGGGAGAGGGAGAGAAAGATAGAAACATTGATGAGAGAGAACACCAGTTGGCCACCTCCTGCATGCCCCCCACTGGGGATTTGGCCCACAACCTGGGCATGTGCCCTGACCAGGAATCAAACCAGTGACCTCTTGATGCATGGGTAGATACTCAACCACTGAGCCATACTAGCCGTGCTTAGTTTTTGTTCAATAACAAACAATCTGGAGGTGAGTGACTGCTGGATTTGGTTTAGTACTTCAAGAATGTTTGGGCCCTGGCAGGTTTCGCTCAGTGGTTAGAGCGTCAGCCTGCGGTCCAGAGAGATCCGGGTTCAGTTCACACTAAGGGCATATACCTCGGTTGCAGTTTGTCCCCGGCCCCGGATTGGGTTGTGTGGGTGGCAGCCAGTCAATGTGTTTCTCTCGCATCAATGTTTCGCTCTCTTTCATCCTCCCTCTCTCCCTCTCGCTCTATCTGAAGATGAATGCAAAAATGTCCTCGGGTGAGGATTTAAAAAAAAGAATGTTTGGGACAGCTTCACAGATGCAAGTGACACCCCCAAATCCAGGTTTTGTACCTGTATTTAAGGAAGAAACAAGAAAGAAGAGAGATAGAGCCAACCCTGCCTGTGCCTTTTATCAGGAGAGCAAAAACCTTCTTAGAAACCACTCAGCACACATCTGCTTCTACCTTTTTTATGAGGACTGAGTCCAATGGCCACCCTTTGCTGCAGGGGAGTCTAGGAAAGCAACTTTTTTCCAAGATGTTGAGAGTGGAAAGAGAAAAGTTAGGAAAATGGCTAGTGGGTTAGCCAAACTAAAGTGACTCTCATATTATCTAACTCATTCAATGACATCATAATTCTTTGGGAAACCTCTAGGCCTCATGGAAAGTATATTTTCCATGGTCTCCAGAGGTACTACCATCATGCTATGTACTGGAGTGTAAAGATTACCAGTTATATGGACAATGGAAACTCGATGTAATGAAAACCCCACCATTGTTTAAAATGAACTAGATTGGAAGAGATGAAAACACACTAACCAGGTTTAATCTTGTAAAAAAGCAATGCAATGAATAAGAAATGTGTAAGTTGCTTTGAGAGATAGTTCACTATTATCAATTGAGGGTCATTGGCCTCTTTCAACATTATTACCTTAATAACATTTATTTTCTGTTTCCTGTAATATGCCCATGTCAAATTTTTCAAAGTTTATTTCTTAAAAACTACACTTTACATTCAATATTATTTTGCATGAGATTCAAGTGTACAGCACAGTGCTCAGACAATCATACACTTCACAAATTGCTCCCCCTGGTATTTCCAGTACTCACTTGGCACCATACATAGCCAGGTGAATGTTACTCACCTCCTCCCAGGACCAAACTGGAATTACAACTAAATTATAACAACCGTCCTGAATAACCAACTGAAGAGGAGCTGAAGAGAAGTCTTATAACTAAGGATTTACAGAAGAAGCCACATCGAGACTGGTAGGAAAGGTGGAGGTGCAAAACGGGCTGGCCCTACTCCCACAGGCAGCAGCTGATGTTCCAGAGGAATATCTCAGCTGCAGTAGGGCAGGGTTCCCCATGAAAAGTGTGGGGTCTAAACTCAAAGTCAGGTTCCCCAGCCCAGAGCACCAGAGCTGGAAAGAGGTGCCCACATAACATCTGGCTGTGAAAAGCAGCAAGGTTTCTCCCCATCAGGGAGAGGCAGAGTCCACCAGAGACACAGGCACACTCTTAAAATGCCAACACACAAAATCTCATTCGCAGACGCTCACTCTGGACTCCAGTATAAGGAGGGTGGAGCAAACTAGAGTTGTGTGAGAAGAGTTTGGGGTTTGTGGCTCTGGGGAGAGAGCCACCAGGATCCCTGTGTTGAGTCATTCTTTCACACCACAGACAGCATCTTTCTTGGGTGAAGTACCAGCCTGCCTAGGGGAGTGCAACAGCCTCACCTTCAGGACTCCCTGTAGCCCCATTCTGCAGAGCTTGAGCCCTGCTGAGGAGTCAGCTGTCTTGGCCAGGGTGTATAAGTGCGGGCAGACTCAGGGAGTGTTAGTGACTGAGTTGTGTGGCTTTGGTGGGGGAGTGGGGCATTTCCTCATCTTTACTGTGAACCTAACTGGTGCTTCCCCCTCACAAGAGATCTCCTAGAACCACACTCTGGGATTCCTGCAGACCCACCCCCTGATCTCTAAAGGCCTCACCTGCCTAACTCCTAGTGGCTCTGTCCTGTTGAGGTCAAGGAAAAAATCTGGGTCAGAATGTGTGGTGTGGGTCTGGGGAAGGTCCTCACCCTTTACCTCACCCGAAGCCTGACCAGCACCTCCCCCTCACAGGAGATCAACTAGCCCTATCTTCTCAACTTCCGGCAGCCACACCCTGCTGAATTATGTCTCCTTCCGGCAGAATCTGAGACAGATGGAGTTCTGTGGCTCTAGAAGAGGAGCCATTCTTCCCTTGCATGCCCTACCAAAACAGAGCCCTCCTTTCATGTGGCCAAATTTTGGTCTGTTTGGGACTGATAAACTCTGTTGGCTTCACCCTGAGGACTCCCTGAGACCCTGCCCCAGTACAAAGGTGTGCAAGCACCCAGAAGGTGGTAGCTAGATTTGGTATATCCTCAGACATACCAGTGGCCTCAGACTCAGCACTGGCACTGAGTTTGAACCTGTATCAGCCTGGTGTCCACCACTCACCCCTATGTGGTGACTCACTGTAAACTTACCTCATGCAACTCGAATACCGCCAGAGGCTCTTTCAGTGACTGAACTTAGCAGGCAGCCAGAAGGTGGAGGCAGGTGGAGACAGATCTTGCTGTGCCTTGGGACTTTTGATGCTCTGCCCCCATGCTGGTAAAAGCCGGCCTTGTTGTACAGCTTGGTCCTTCCTGCACATACACAAGCCCAGTAGAGGCAGTCATCAACTGTGGATCACTTGTAGCTCCAAACAGGTTGCCCAAGGCCCATCACAGGCAATGTTTTATAATAGCCTGCACCAGAGTCCCTCCCAAGAAACACAGAAACAACACACCCAGTGGCCAGCTTCAGACAATTTAAGAGAAGGATCCAATAAGCTTCAAAAGTGGCATATCCAAAGGGAAACCTCAACAGGCACCAGACCCACTGAGGCAAATTCCAATTCAGGTGATCTACACCTGCACAACAGCTTACATAGGGTGGTCGAGGTTGAGCCTCATAGTCAGCCTGTGTGAGAGTGATCATACACACAAAAGAGCCAATAGCAATCAAGGCTCAATTACATAAGGAGGGCCCTCATAACTCACACAAGGGATATTCCTGAAGCACCCATCTCAGGTGATCAAGAAGACTGCACCACTGGACCCCACTGGACACCTACTCCATAAGACCAACCCACAAAGACTGGGAGTCAGAGTAGATCTATCTAATACATAAAAATAAACACAAAGAGGCAGCCAAAGTGGGAAGACAAAGAAACATGCCCCAAATGAAAGAACAGGAGAAACCTCCAGAAAAAGCTAAATGAAATGGTGGCAAGCAATTTAAATTAGAGTTCAAAGTAATGGTTATAAGGATGCTCAACAACATGAAAAATGACATAGAAACCATAAAAGAAGACCAGTCAGAAATGAATACTACACTGGAAGAAATAAACATTAAGTGGGATGAAGCAGAGGATCAAATTAGTGATTTGGAAGATTATGTAGAAAAATTATACCCAATCAGAGCAGCAAAAAGAAAAAAGAGGGGATTCAAGATGGTGGCAGATGAGGTGGAAGTTATACTCACCTCCTCCCAGGACTAAACTGGAATTAAAACTAAAGTATAGAAAAGTCATCCTGAATAACAAACTGAAAACTAGCTGGAGAGAAGCTTTATAACCAAGGACTTACAGAGGAGGACACACTGAGACTGGTAGGAGGTGCAGAGGCATGAGCAGGCTGGCTGGGCACTCATGGGCAGCAGCTGAAGTATCTGAGGGATATATCAGCTGTGGGGGGTTCCCTGAGAAGTGTGGGGTCTAAACCCCAAGTCAGGCTCCCCAGAAAGAGCATCAGAACCTGGAAAGGCACCCACATAACATCTGGCTGTGAAAAGCAGCAAGGGTTCTGTTCACCAGGAAGAGGAGGCTAGAAATGCAGGTGCACTCTGAAAGGGCCAATGCATAAAATTTCATTCACAGCCCTTCACTCTGAGGACAGAGTGGAATAGAGCTCCAGGAGAAGAGGCTGGGGTTGGTGGCTCTGGAAAGAGAGCTGAGAGGTCAGCCATGAGGATCCCTGTGCTGAGTCATTCACCTATACTGGAGAAGCCATCCCTCTTAGGCAGAGTACTCCTCCATGCAGCATAAGCCTGGGTGGAAGCAATAGCCCCACCCATTGGAATCCCTCTTGCCCCACCATGTGGAGTTTACACCCTGCTGAGGAGTACAGTTGGAGGCTCTCTAAGTGATGAACTCTAACAGACAGCCTGCAGACAGAGGCATATCTCTAGGTGCTTTGAGACTTTTGTTGACCTGCTCCTGGTGCTAATAAAAGCAGACCTTGGTTCTTTCCACAAGTACCCAGGCCCAGCAGAAGGAGCCACAAGTTGTGGATGGTTGATATATCCAAACAGGTTGCCCTGGGCCAGTCACAGACTGTATGATATTTGCCTCTACCAAATTCCCTCTGAAGAGACCCAAAACCAATATACCCAGTGGCCAGCTGCAGACAACAACAGAGAAGGATCCAATAAGCTTCACGAGGAGCATATTCACAGGGAGATCTTGGCAGGCACCAAACCCTGCTGAGGCAAATTCCGTTTTGTGTGATCAGCACCTGCACAGCCACTTGCACAGTGTGTTGGGAGTTAAGCCTCACTGTCAGCCAACCTGAGGGTCGATCCCATACATGAAGAGGCCAATAGCAATTAAGACTCAATTGCAATAGGAGGGCCCACATCATGTGCACAAGTCTCCCCAATCACCTGAGCTGGGTGCTCTTAGACTGGGCCACTGGGTTCCACAGGTCACCTGCTACAGAAGGCCACCTGACCAAGACAGAGAGTCATAAAAGATCTACCTAACACATAAAAACAAACACAAAGAGGCAGCAAAAATGGAGAAACAAAGAAACATACCCTTAATGAAAGAACAGGAGAATTCCCCAGAAGAAGAGCTAAATGTAATGTAGATAAACAATTTATCAGATATACAGTTCAGAGTAATGATTATAAGGATGCTTAAGGGCATGAATAAAGACATAGAAACCATTAAAAAAGGACCAGTCAGAAATGAAGAATGCCATATCTGAAATAAAGAATACACTGGAAGAATATACAGTAAGCTCAATGAAGCAGTGACTCGAATCAGCAATTTGGAAGACAAGGTAGGAAAAAAACAAAAAACAATCAGAGCAGCAAAAAGAAAATACAATGAAAAAAAAAAAAGAAGATAGTTGCCTGGCTGGTGTGGCTCAGTGGTTGAGCATCAACCCATGAACCAAGAGGTCATCAGTTTGTATACCAGTCAGGGCACATGCCCAGATTGTGGGCCAAATCCCCAGTGGGGGGCATGCAGGTGACCAATCAATGTTCTCTCTCATTAATGTTTCTATTTCTCTCTCCCTCTCCTTCTTCTCTCTCTCAAATCAACAAAGAATAAAATATAAATAAATAAATAAAATTATTAAGAAAAAATGAGGGCCTGGCTAGTGGGACTTAGTGGTTGAGCATTGACCCATGCACCAAGAGGTTGCTGGTTCAATTCCCAGTCAGGGCACATGCCCAGGTTGTGGGCCTGATCCCCAGTGGGGGGTATGCAGGAGGAGGCCAATCAATGTTCTCGCTCATCAATGTTCCTAACTCTCTCGCCCTCTCCCTCTTCTCCCTTCCTTTCTCTCTCTCTAATATCAATTAAAAAAAAAAAAAAAAAAAAAGGATAGTTGAAGGGACCTTTGGGACACTATGAAGCATAACAACATCCACACCATAGGGGTACCAGAAGGAGAAGAGAGAGAGTAAGGGATTGAGAACCTATTTGTAGAAGTAATGACTGAAAACTTTCCTAACCTGGTGAAGGAAAAGAACACAAAGGTCCAGGAAGTGCAGAGAATCCAAAACAGGATGAACCCAAAGAGTCCCACACCAAGACAAATCATAATTAAAATAGCAAAAGTTAAAGACAAAGAATTTTAAAAGCCACAAGAGAAAAACAGTTAGTTACCTACAAGGAAGCTCCCATAAGACTTGTCAGTTGATTTCTCAACAGAAACATTTAATTCCAGAAGAGATAGGCAAGAAATATTCAAAATGATGAAAAGCAAGTACCTACAATCAAGACAACTTTACCCAGCAAAGTTATCATCTAAAATTGAAGGACAAATAAAGAGCTTCCAGACAAGAAAAAGATAAAAAAATTTGTTGCCATCAAACCAGTGTTACAAGAAAGGGCTTGCTTTAAAAAGAAAAAGAAGTAAAAGAAGAAGAAAAAGGAGGAGGAAGATGAGGAGAAAACAGAAGAACATAGTTTAAAGAATTAAATGGCAATAAATAAAACTATCAATAATCACTTTAAATGTAAATGGCTTAAATGCTACAATCAAAAGACATAGGGTAGTTGACTGGATAAGAAAACAGGACCATTTGCTGTCCGCAAATTACCCACCTCAGAATGAAAGATACACATGGACTTACAGAATGGAGAAGGATATTTTATGAAAATACAAAGGGAAAAAAAGCTGGGGTAGCAATATTTATAGCTAACAAAATAGTCTTTAAAACCAAGGCTGTAGCCCTGGATGGTGTTGCTAAATGGTTAGAGCATCAGCCCATGTACAGAAGGGTTGTGGGTTTGATTCCCAGTCAAGGGCACATACCTGGGGTTGCAGGTTCAATTCCCTGGCCCTGGTGAGGGTGTGTGTGGGAGGCAACCAATTGATGTGTCCCTCTCACATTGATGTTTCTCTCTCTCTCTCTCTCTCTCTCTCTCTCTCTCTCTCTCTCTCTCTCTGTCGTCCCCCCTCTCTCCCTCCCACTCCTTCTAAAAATCAATGGAAAAAAATATTCTAAGGTAGGGATTAACAACAACAAAAAAGAAAAGAAAAATAAAACCAAGGCTATAGTGAGAGAAAAAGAAGGACAATATGTAATTAAAAAAGGAACAATCCAACAAGAGGATATAACCCTTGAAAACATTTATGCACCCAACATAGAAGCACCTAAATAAAAATAACGAATCTTGATGGACGTAAAGGGAGAGATTGACAGTAATGCAGTCATAGTTTGGAATTTTGACATCCAATTGAAAACAATGGATAGATCTTCCAGACAGAAAATGAACAAGGAAATGGTGGTCTTAGATGACACACCAGATCAGATAAATTTAATTGATATCTACAGAGAATTTTACCTCAAAGCATCAGAATATGCATTTTTTTTAAAACTTATCTTTATGGTTGAATGTATTAATACTATAGATGTTCCTCCTTTTTCCCCTATTGACCCCTCCTCCCCATTACTGGCCCCCTCCTGCCTTTCCCCACACTGTTGTCTGTGTCCATTGGTTACGCATATATGCACATAAGTTCTTTGGTTTATTTCTTCCTATCCCCACTTCCCTTTGAGGTTTGTCAGTTTAACAACCAAT
This sequence comes from Tadarida brasiliensis, assembly GCA_030848825.1. Taxonomy (NCBI): domain Eukaryota; kingdom Metazoa; phylum Chordata; class Mammalia; order Chiroptera; family Molossidae; genus Tadarida; species Tadarida brasiliensis. The sequence goes on from CM061260.1 coordinate 73,111,526, forward strand.
TTGTACCTCTTAATCCCCTCACCTTTTTCACACATTTCCCCAACACCCCTCCCATCTGGCAACCAACAAAATGTTCTCTATATCTATGAGAATATTTCTGTTCTGCTTGTTCATCTTGTTTGTCGATTCAATTGTCGATAGATATGTATTCATTGCCATTTTGTTTGTTCATATTTTTTATCTTCTTTTTCTTCAAGAAGACCCTTCAACATTTCATATAATAATGGTTTGGTGGTGATGATCTCCTTTACTTTTTCTTGCCTGGGAAACTCTATATATCCATTGATTCTAAATGATAACTATGCAGATAGAGTAATCTTGGTTGTAGGTTCTTACTTTTCATCACTCTGAATATTTCTTGCCACTCCCTTCTGCCTTGCAAAGTTTCTTTTCAGAAATCAGCTAACAGTCTTATGGGAGCTCCCTTGTAGGTAACTAACTGCTTTTCTCTTGCTGCTTTTAAGATTCTTTCATTGTCTTGAACCTTTTGCATTTTGATGATGATGTGTCTTGGTGTGGGTCTCTTGGGGTTCATCTTGTTTGGGTCTCTCTGTGCTTCCTGGACTTGTATGTCTGTTTCCTTCACCAAGTTAGGGAAGTTTTCTGTCATTATTATTTCAAATAGGTTTTAAATTTCTTGTTCTCTCTCTTCTCCTTCTGGCACCCCCATGATGTGAATGCTGGTACACTTGAAGTTGTCCCAGAGGCTCCTTACACTATTCTTATTTTTTTGGATTCTTTTTTCTTTTTGCTGTTCTGATTGGGTATTTTTTGCTTCCTTATATTCCAAATCAATGGTTTGCTTTTTGGCTTTACTTACTCTACTATTGATTCTCTGGAAATTATTCTTTATTTCAGTTAGTGCCTCCTTCATTTCTGACTGGTCCTTTTTTATGCTCTTGAGGCCCTTACTAAATTCACTGAAGTTCTCACTAAGTTCATTGAGCATCCTTACAAGCAGTGTTTTAAACTCTGTATCTGTTAGATTGCTTATCTCCATTTCATTTAGTTATTTTTCTGGAATTTTATTCTGTTCTTTCATTTGGGACATGTTTCTTTGTCTCCTCATTTTGGCTGCCTCCCTGTGTTTGTTTCTATGTATTAGGTAGAGTTGCTATGTCTCCTGGGCTTCCTAGGGTGGCCTATTATAGTAGGTGTCCTGTAGGGTCCAGTGGCACAGCCTCCCTGGTCTCCCAGCTGGGCCCTCAAGGTGCACCACTCATGTAGACTTTACACCCTTCTGTTGTAATTGAGTTTTGATTGCTTGGATGATCAGCTGTACAGGGACCCACCATACAGAGCAAGACTGATTTCAGCCTGGCTCTGGTACCCACTGAGTCCACTCCTTGAGTGTGTCACTTGTGGAGGTGATTGGGTAGTGGTGCTTCACAGTGTTCTGAAGCTGTCCACTGGGTGTGTTGGCTTTGGGACCAGGTCAGCCATTGCCTGTGTTGTACCCAGAGCCACCAGGCATAAGCTACAAAGTGGTCTACAGATGGATGCTTCTTGTGCTGGGCTTGGAGGTGCCCAGGAAAAGTCAAGTTGTGAACCAAGGCTGGCTGCTTCTAGTGCCAGGCCTGGGGCCACTTAACGAGAGGTATGGGGCTCGCTGAGGCCAGATGCTGCTTGTTTGAGAGAATTTAGGAAAATCTGAAGCAGGATCCAAGACAGGCCAATCCTATGGTAAAGCAACTGGCAACAGCTTGGGTGGGCCTGAAAGTTGGGTGGGGTGGAGCCTCAGGAAATCAGCAGGGCGGGGCAAACATTGTGAGCCAGGTTGCTGGAGTCCCAGATATGGCGGCTGTCTGCCTGCCCTGTGGGAGAAGGGCTCACCAAAGGAACAAAGGTCTCTGATAGCATGTCTATCCAGGAGAAAGTTGCCTCTCCAGCCCTCACTCCAATGCCAAACAACTCAGTTCTTCCCCATATGACTCTGGTGCCTTTCAGGCTGCCTCCCCCTTGCTGGAGCCTGGAGGGTGTGAGTCCGAGTAAGTCCGTGTGTGGGCCCTTTAAGAGGAGCTGCCGGGGGCTCCAGCCGCCTCAGCCTCAGTTCCCTCTGGTTTTTCCAGCCAGAAGTTATGGGGACTTCTCTTCCTGGCACTGGAACCCTGAGCTGGGCACCTGGTGTGGGATCGGGACCCCTCAGTCCTCAGGGAGGACCTTCCCAGCCGAGGTATCCTCCTAATTTTTATCCACCACAGGCGGTGTGGGACCAGCCCATCGCATGTCTGCCCCTCCTACCAGTCTCGATGAGGCTTCTTCTTTAATTTAACAGTTGTAGGACTTCCATTCAGCTTGATTTCAGGTGGTTTTTGAATGATGGTTGTTCTGTAGTTTAGTTGTAACTTTGATGTGGTTGTGGGAGGACGTGATACTGCATTTACGTACACCGCCATCTTGATGAGAAGTTAAAGACTGACAAATCTTTAACCAAACTAATCAAGAAAAAACAGAGAGGCTCCAAATAAATAAAATCAGAAATGAAGAAGGAGAAGTAACAACTGACACCAAAGATATACAAAGAAAATATTATGAATATGTCAACGAATAGGACAATCTGGAAGAAATGGTTAAATATCTAGAAACATACAGTCTTCCAAAACAGAATCAGGAAGAATCAGAGAATCTGAAAAGACAAATTACAATGAGTGAAATTGAAGCAGTAATAAAAATAACTCCCAAGAAATAAAAGTCCTGGACCAGATGGCTTCACCGGTGAATTTTACCAAATATTCAAAAAAGAACTGACACCTGTCCTTCTCAAATTATTCCAAAAAATTCAAGAAGAGGGAAGATCCCTAAGTTCACTTTTGGAGGCCAACATTATCTTAATTCAAAAACCCAATAAAGACATGACAAAGGAAGATTCCAAAATGGTGGCAGAGTGAATGGAAGCTACACAGACCATCTCCCAGGACCAAACTGAAATTACAACTAAAATAAACACAAATCATCGGGAAAAAACATCAGAAAAGCAGCTGGCGAGGGCCTGTATAACCAGAGATAAAAAGAGGACAATAAATCCAGCCTGATGGTAACTGTAGAGGTGTGAGAGGGTGGGCTGGGAGCCCATGGACAACAGCTGTTTTAGCTGTAAGCAGCTCCCTTGGGGTTAAAATCCCACACTGGCTCCACAATGCAGAGGGCTGGGACAGAGCACTAAATTAGCTAGAGCCACTCACCTTGGGCTCTGGCAGAGGGAAGGCAGACTGGACTAGAACTGTATGGAGAGACTTGGGAGATTGTAGAGCTGAGAGGCACAGGGAGCTTTGTGCTGAATCACTCCCTCACAGGAAAGTAGCTATCTTATTCAAAGAGTCCCTTCCCAGAGCCCCAGGGAGAAGTAAAAGCTGCTCCCTCAGGATTTAACATCACCCAGCCAGGTGAGAGAAATGCAAATTGAGGCTCATTAACATTGAGTCTGATAGCAAGCAAATGCCTCACCCACTGGAAATCCTCTTACACCTGAGAGATTTTTTTTTTCAGTTGAGGGCTAGAAATTGAGGCTCATCAAGTAACTGAGACTAATAGCCTCCAGGCAAAAAGCTAGAGGACAACTGAACCTTTCCTGGGCTTGCAAATCTACCCAGGAAAGTAAGACTTGACAGTGGTGTTTAATATGGGTCCTCCCACACTCATTTAAACACAGTAGAGGGAGCCACAAATAGCGGAAAACCAACACCCACAGGGAAAAGTTGGCAGGCCCCCAAACCCACTGAGATAGCCAAAATGGTTAAACAAAGAAACAAATCCCAAATGAAAGAACAAGAGGACTCTACTGAAGAATAGATAAATGACATGCAGTTAAGCAAGTTATCAGAGGTAGAGTTCAGACAGATGATAATGAAGAAGCTCAACAACATGGATAAAGATATAGAAACATTGAAAATCTACCAATTGGAAATGAAAAACCACCAAGCAGAAATGAAGCATGATATAGCAGAAATAAAGAACACATTGGAAGGAATAACCAGCAGAGTAGAGGAAGCCAAGGATAGGATCAGTGAATTAGAAAATAGGGTAGAAAAAAATTACCCAACAGAGAACCAAAAAGAAGAAAAAATTAAAAAACAGGAAGACAGCTTAAGAGAACTGTAGGACAATATGAAATGTAACAACATCTGCATCATAAGAGGTCCAGAGAAAGAAAATGAGCAAGGGTTAGAGAATATATTTGAAGAAATAGTGACAGAAAACTTCCCTAACTTGGTGAAGGAAAAAGGCATTCAAGTTCAAGAAGCACAGAGAGCCCCAAGTAAGACGAACCCAAAGAGGTCCACACCAAGACACATAATAATTAAAATGTCAAAACTTAAAGGCAAAAGAGAATCCTAAAGGCAGCAAGAGATAAGCAACAGGTTACCTACAAAGGAATCCCATAAGGCTATCAGCTGACTTCACAACAGAAACACGAGAGGCCAGAAGGGAATGGCATGGACTAATCAAGGTAATAAAAAACAAGGATCTGAATCCAAGACTACTCTATCCAGCAAGGCTATCATTCAAAATAGAAGGTGAAATAAAGAGCTTACCAGACAAAAAAATGTGAAGGGAATATATTAGCACTAAACCAGCACTGCAAGAAATGTTAAAAGGACTGCTGTAACTAGTAGAAGAAATACTAGAAGAAATAACCACAATTTTTTAAAAAATGGCAATAAATAAGTACATGTCAATAATAACCTTAAATGTAAATGGATTAAACACTTCATCAAGATAGAGTAGCTGATTGGATAAGAAAGCATGACTCATCTATATGTTGTTTACAAGAGACCCACCTCACAACAAAAGACTCACATATGTTGAAAGTGAACGATGGAAAAAAATATTCCAAGCAAACAGAAAGGAAAAAACAGCTGGGATAGCAATACGTGTACCCGATAAAATAGACTTCAAAATGAAGGCCATAACTAGAGACAAAGAAGGCCACTACATAATATTGAAAGGATCTATCCAACAGGAAGCTATAACTTTGGTAAACATATATGCACCCAATATAGGAGCACAAAAGTATATTTAAAAACTTTTAGAGGACTTCATAGAGGAAATCAACAGCAATACAATCATAGCAGGGGACTTCAACACCCCGCTGACATCACTGGAGAGATCCTCCAGACAAAAAATGAGCAAAGAAACAGAGACTCTAAATGATGCACTAGATCAACTGGATTTAAGAGATATCTACAGATAATTACACCACAAAACTGCAGATTTCTCATTCTCCTCAAGTGCACATGGGACATTCTCAAAGATAGGCCACATGTTAGGACACAAACTAAGTCTCTACAAGTTCAAGATGATTGAAATCATATCAAGCATCTTCGCAGATCACAATGGCATGAAACTAGAAATCAATTACAATAAAAACATTCAAACACATGGAGGCCAAATAGCATGTTATTAAAAAATGAATGGGTTACCAAGGAGATCAAGGAAGAAATTAAAAACTTCCTGGAAACCAATGAAAATGAACACACAACAACACAAAATCTATGGGACACAGTGAAAGCAGAACTGAGAGGGAAGTTCGTAGCACTACAGGCCTACCTCAAGCAACAAGAAAAATGTCTAATTGATAATCTAACCTCACAACTTAAAGAACTAGAAAGCAAACAAAGAAAAGCCCAGAGAAAGTACAAAGAAAGAAATAGTAAAGATCAGAGCAGAAATAAACAACGTAGAGACTTAAAAAAAAAAAAAAACAATTCAAAAGATCAATGAAACAAAGAGCTGGTTCTTTGAAAAGATAAGCAAGATTGATGGACCCTTAGCTAGACTCACCAAGAAACAAAGAGGAGAGGACCCAAATAAACAAAATCAGAAACAAACGAGGAGAAGTAACAACTGACACCACAGAAATACAAAGGATTGTTAACAAATACTATGAACAATAATACGCCAAAATATTGGACAGTCTAGGCAAAATGGACAAATTTCTAGAAACACATAGTCTCCCAAAACTGAATCAGGAAGAGACAGAAAACTTGAACAGTCCAATAACAACTAAAGAAATTGAAGATGTAATCAAGAATCTCCCAGCAAACGAAAGCCCAGGCCCAGACGACTTCATGGGGGAGTTTTACTGAACATTCAAAGAGGAACTAACACTCATTCTCCTCAAACTATTCCAAAAAATCCAAGAAGAAAGACTTCCAAACTCATTTTATGAGGCTAGCATAATTCTAATTCCAAAACCAGATAAAGACACTATAAAGAAAGAAAACTACAGGCCAATATCCCCGATGAACATAGATTCCAAAATCCTTAACAAAATATTAGCAAATCAGATCCAGCAATACATTAAAAAAAAGTATTCACTATGACCAAGTGGGATTCATCCCAGGTATGCAAGGTTGGTACTATATTCACAAATCAATAAATGTGATACACCACATAAACAAAATAAATGATTAAAAACATATGTTCATATCAATAGATGCTAAAAAAGCATTCAATAAAATCCAGCACTGATTTCTGATAAAAATGCTCAGTAATGTGGGAAAAGAGGGATCATATCTCGACATAATAAAGGCCATATATGAAAAACCTACAGCCAACATCATACTCAATGGGAAAAAATTACAACCATTTCCCTTAAGAACAGGAACAGGACAGGGATGCTCGCTTTTGCCTGTCTTATTTAACATAGTACTGGATGTCTTAGCCACAGCAATCAGACATGAAGAAAAAATAAAAGGGATCCCAATTGGAAAGGAGGAAGTGAAACTGTCATTATTAGCAGATGACATGATATTGTACATAGATAATCCTAAAGACTCCATAAAAAATCTGCTAGATTTAATAAACAAATTTGGCAAAGTAGCAGGATACAAAATTAACATCAAGAAATTGATGGCATTCTTATACACCAATAATGAACTCATAGAAAGACAAACTAAAAAAAATCCTATTTACCATTGCAGCAAAAAATTAAGATACCTAGGAATAAACTTAACCAAAGAAGTAAAGGACCTATTTGCAGAAAACTACAGGACATTGAAAAAAGAAAGAGAGGAAGATATAAAAAGTAGAAGTAGAGATTGGAAGAATTAACATCATTAAAATGTCCGTATTACCCAAAGCAATCTATAGATTCAACACTATCCCCATTAAAATACCAATGACATATTTCACAGAACTAGAACAAATACTTCAAAAGTTTATATGGAACCAAAAAAGACCCTGAGTATCCACAGCAATCTTGAAAAAGAAGAACAAAGTAGGATGGATCACAATACCGGATATCAGGTTATACTACAAAGGCACTATAATCAAAACAGCCTGGTACTGGCGAAAGAACAGGCATATAGATCAATGGAACAGAACAGAAAACCCAGAAATTGACCCAAGACATTATGCTCACCTAATATTTGACAAAGGTGGCAAAAGCATACAATGGAGTAAAGACAGTCTCTTTAATAAATGGTGTTGGGAAAATTGGACAGCTACATGCAAAAAAAATGAAACTAGACCACCAACTTACACCATATACAAGAATAAACTCCAAATGGATAAAAGACTTAAACGTGACTCGTGAATCCATAAAAATCCTAGAAGAAAATGTAGGCAACAAAATTTCAGACATCTCACACAGCAGAATTTTCACTGGTACAATGCCTAAGACAAGAAAAAAAAAGTAAAAAATTAATACATGGGACCACATCAAACTCAAAAGCTTCTGCACAGCAAAAGAAACAGGCATCAAAGTGGAAAGGGAACCCACTCTATGGGAGAGCATAATTGCCAATGATACATCAGATAAGGCGTTAATATCCAAAATATATAGAGTACTCATAAAAATCAACCAAAGGAAGACAAAGAACCCAATTAAAAAATGGGCAGAGGACCTAAATAGACACTTCTCCAAATAGGACATACAAATGGCTAAGAGACATATGAAGAAATGCTTAACGTCACCAATCATCAGAGAGATGCAAATTAAAACAGCTATGAGGTATCACCTCACACCTTCCAGAATGGCCACCATCAACAAATCATCAAACAACAAGTGCTAGCGAGGGTGTGGAGAAAAGTGAACTCTAGTACACTGCTGGTGGGAATGCAGACTAGTGCAGCCACTATGGAAAACAATATAGAGTTTCCTCAAAAAATTAAAAATTGAATTGCCATTTGACCCAGTGATCCCACTTTTAGGAATATATCCTAAGAAGCCCGAAACACCAATCAGAAAGAATATATGTACCCCTATGTTCATAGCAGCACTATTTACAATTGCTAAGATCTGGAAACAGCCCAAGTGTCCATCAATAGATGAATGGATAAAAAAGCTGTGGTACATATACACAATGGATCACTATGCAGCTGTAAGAAAGAAAGATCTCTTATCCTTTGAGATGACATGGAAGGACCTGGAGAGTATTATGCTAAGCGAAATAAGCCAATCAGAGAAACACAAATACCATACCACATGATCTCACTTATTTGTGGAATATAATGAATAAAATAAGCTGATGAACAAAATAGACCCAGAGACATAGAAAGGAGTATGGTTCAGACTGACAAACCTCAGAGGAGGGGAGTGTGGGTGATGGATGAGATAAACCAAAGAATTTATATGCATGTATGTGTAACCAGTGGGCATAGACAACAATGCTGGGGGGGTGGGCGTATCTGGAGGAGGGTGTCTGGGGGAGAAAGGAGAAACATCTATAACAAAAATTAATTAATTAATAATAATAAAGAAAAAGACATGACAAAGAAAGGAAATTATAGGTTAATATCCATGGTGAACATAGATGTTAAAATCCTCAACAAAATACTAGCCAACCAAATCCAGCAATACATTAAAAAGGTCATACACCATGATCAAGTGGGATTTATTTCAGGAATGCAAGATTGGGACAATATTTGCAAATCAATAAATGTGACGCACCACATAAACAAAATGAAAGATAAAAACCACCTGATCATATCAATAAATACAGAAAAAGCATTTTATAAAATCCAGTACCCATTTATGATAAAAACTCTCAGCAAAGGGGTAATAGAAGGAATATACCTCAATGTAATAAAGGCCATAGGACAAACCCACAGCCAAAATCATACTCAATGGGTAAAAACTACATTTCCTTTAAGAAGTGGAACAGGACAAGGATATCTGCTTTCCCCACTGTTATTCAATACAGTACTAGAAGTCCTAGCTATAGTAATCAGACTAGAAGAAGAAATAAGTGTCATCCAAATTGGAAAAGAGGAAGTAAAACTGGAATTATTTGCAGATGACATCATACTGTATATAGAGGACCCTAAAGATTCCACCATAAAGCTACTAGAACTGATAAATGAATTCAGTAAAGTAGCAGAATACAAAATAATTATTCAGAAATCACAGCTGCATTTTTATACACCAATAATGAGCTATCACAAAGGGAAACTAAGGAAACAATACCATTCACAATTGCTTCAAAAAAATTAAATACCTATGAATAAATTTAAGCAAGGATATAAAAGACCTGCACCTGGAAAATTATAGACACTGAAAAAAGAAATTGAGGAAGATACAAATAAGTAGAAGCATATACTATGTTCATGGGTAGAGAGAATTAACATCACTAAAATGTCCATACTTCCCAAAGCAATCTATAAGTTCAAATAATTTCTATCATGATATCAATGGCATATTTCACAGAACTAGAACAAATATTCCAAAAATGTATGTGGAACCACAAAAGATCTCTAATAGCCACAGCAATCTTACGAAAGAAGAACAAATTTGGAGGAATCATGATACCTGATATAAAACTATACTGCCAGGCCATAGTAATCAAAATAGCATGGTACTGACATAAAAATAAACATAAATCAATGTAACAGAATAGAGAGCCCAGAAATAAATCCATGGCTTTAGAGTCTATTAATATTTGACAAAGGAGGCCAAAACATACAAAGGGGTGAAGATAGTCTATTCAATAAATGGTGTTGGGAAAATTGGACAGATAGGTGCAAAAAAATGAAACTAGACCGCCTTCTAACACCCAAGAATAAACTCAAAATGGGTTAAAGTCTTAAATGTTAGACTTGAAACCATAAAAATCGTAGAAGAACATAAAGGCAGTAAAACCTTGAACATTTGTTTAAAAAATTTTTTTTTAATCCTCACCCAAGGATTTTTTTTTCATTGATTTTTTGAGAGAGTGGAAGAGAAAGAGGGAGGGAGGGGGGCAGAGAGAGAGACAGAGAAACATTGATGTGAGACACATCAATTGGTTGCCTTCCGAATGTGCCCTGATCTGGGCCTGGGATTTAACCTGCATCCCAGGTATGTGCCCTTGACTGAGAATCGAACCTGTGACCCTTTGGTCCATGGGCCGACATTCTAACCACTGAGCCACACCAGCCAGGCAAAATCTTGGACATTTCTCAAAGCAATATTATTTTTGATGTATTGCCTTGGGCAAGGGAGATAAAAAAAATAAACAAATGAGACTATATCAAACTAAAATGTTTTTGCACAGCAAGGGAAACCATCAACAAAATGAAAAGAAAACCCATGAATGCAAGAACACATTTGCTGATACTTCTGATAAGGTGTTAATATCCAAAATTCATAAAACTCAACATAAAAACAAACAAATAATCCAATTAAATGGGCTGAAGACCTGAATAGATCCTTCTCCAAAGAGGATAACAAATGACCAATAGACATAAGAAAAGATGCTCAACATCACTAATCATCAGAGAGAGGCAAATTAAAAAGACTATGAGGTATCACCTCACACCTTCCAGAATGGCTGCCATCAACAAATCATCAAACAACCAGTGCTAGCGAGGGTGTGGAGAAAAGCGGACTCTACTACACTGCTGGTGGGAATGCAGATTGGTGCAGCCACTATGGAAAACAGTATGGAGTTTCCTCAAAAAATTAAAAATGGAACTGCCTTATGACCCAGCGATTCCACTTCTGAGAATATATCCAAAGAAACCTGACACACTAATTTGAAAGAATATATGCACCCCTATGTTCATTGTATCGTTATTTACAATAGTCAAGATTTGGAAGCAGTTTAATTGTCCATCAGCCGATTAGTGGATAAAAAAAGCTATGATAGACACATTTACAGAATGGAATACTAACTCAGTCATAGAAAGAAAGAAATCTTACCCTTTGGGAGAGCATGAATGGACCTGGAGAGCATCATGCTAAGTGAAATAAGCCAGTCAGAGAAAAACAAATACTATATGATTGCACTCATATGTGGAATCTAATGAACAGAATGAACTAACAAGCAAAATGAAGACAGACTGACAGAGAGCAGGCTGACAGCTGTCAGGAGTGGTTGGTTGAGGGGCTGGATGGAGGTAGGTGGAGGGATTGAACAAAAAAAAAAAGAGAAAAATCTCATGGAGACCGACAACGGTGTGGTGATTGCTGGGGGTGGGAGTGGTGGTGAGACATGGAGGAGGGTATAGGGGGATAAACGGTGGTGGAAGGAGCTCTGACTTGGGGGGGGCGGTGAATACACAATGCAGTGTACAGAACATGTTGTGAAATTGTGCACCTGAAACCTGTATAATTTTGTTAATTAGTGTCACCCTGATAAATTCAATAAAAAGGATAAAAAGAAAGAAATAAAAGGGGGAGCGTGTAGTTTGAAAGATTTGAGCCATCATTTGTGACAAGTACGTGAATGTCGCAAAATTGAAATCTAAATGTCAGTAAGAGTTCTGTCTCTTATCCCAAATCGACTATCCTTAAAATCAGGATTAACCATGAAATAAGCAGATGATGTTCTCATTTAAAATTTTATCCTCCCTGCTATTCCACCAGTATATATTTTTTTTTATCATGAAATAATGTTAAAATGAATCTTGAGGCAGGATTGAGGGAGGTGGCTAAGACAAGGAATCCCAAAAGTGAACCTTGAAGAGGAGCCAGATTTTCCTTTATGAATGAAGAGTATCTAAACGGAGTTGAAATGGGGAAGGAGAAAAGGCCTTGGATGAATTGTGGGCAGTGACTCCCAGGTCTATTTTTAGTACCATCTAACAGATCCCCATGTGTGCCTGTCATCCAGGCCAATCAGTACCGTCTAGGGCTTTGGAGCTGGCCACTTACTATACAAAGGCTCTGCTCAGATTATTAGGATTGTTTCTGCGATAATCACACCCTTCCCTCTGGTACAAATTAGATATTACCGTTTTTACTAATTACAGGCTACAGGCTCCGGTGCCCTCCCAACAGTAAACTGCTTTGAGACAGCAGCTGGAAATTGGGGTAGTAAAGTAAATCCAGAAGAGGCTCATCACGCTTTTCTCGCCCATTAAATGAAAATAAAATATTATATTTGTCAAGTTCTATGGAAGGAAAAATTGACAAGATAGCTCAAGTTGCTTAGTAAAGAGAATTTTGCAATCAAAACACCACCACATCAGCCACAGTTAAAACAAAAATGCAATCAGGAAAATTACTTGAAATGTTCATGTTTGCTTCCAGTTTTCAAATTAGAGCATCAAGTCCTTTGGGTTGTCATTCAAATTCTCTCTTCCTCTCCTGATTCCTATAAATGTAGTAGCTGATAAACTCCTTTCTTTAGAAGTAGAATTATTATCCCAAAACTGACATTTTTTTTTTCTTTCCTGAGAACTTCATTGCTTGTATGATTCCCAGAAATCACAAGCACATCTAGTTCAAGTTCTTAATTCAATAGAAACTCATTTCTGGTTTTAAAACTATCATTTAAAATCTCTGCTGAGTACTATCGAACTACCTTAGTTTATAAGTCATTTAACCCTAAATTGAAGGAGTTTGAAACCTTCTTAAAGGTCATCCAGGTCAATTAATTTCTCATCTCAACCAGAACCTTTCTATACAGCATCTTTGACAAATCTTTTTTCAGCTTGGGTTTTAGTGACTTGGTACTCAGTGCTTTGTGAGTAACACCATTTGGAAAGCTGGTGTACAAAGCCCTTCCTTATATTTATCCCCATCCCCCAACCTTCCACTTGCCTAGTTCTATCTTTCAGAATATACAGAATGTTTATTCCTGGAGCTGGGCTTGCACATCAAACAGTTGAGTGTCAGCGGACAGGTGAAAAATGTTCTTACACAACACAAGTCTCCACATTATAGCATAGTTTAAACTTTGTTCTGATTGCCTTTACTTCTTCCTTCCTTTCTCTCTCTGGATGACCTCTTTTCTTCTGGCTTTCCTTCAAATGGAGAAAACATGATCAACCCAGGAGGCACAGGAAGGTAGTGCTGGGGTTAGAACACAAGACACCTTTGCCTCTGGTGCTGTGCAAGGAAAGGGGAACTACCCGTTTTCCTTCCCTGCACTCTCCAACCTCGACACATAGATTCTTTTAAACATTAAAAAATTTTTTCAATTATAGTTGACATCAATTTAATATTAGTTTCAGATGTACAACATAGTGATTCAACATTTATATAACTGACAAAGTGATCATCCCATAAGTCTAGTACCCATCTGACACCATACAGTTACTACAATATTATTGACTATTTCCCTGTGCTGTACTATACAACCCAGTGCCTACTTTAATAACTGCCAATTTGTACTTCTTAATCTATTCTGCTCATTCATCCATCCTCCCTACATTCTCTCCTATCTGGCAACGATCAATTTGTTCTCTGTATCTACGAGCATTTTTCTGCTCCCCTACCTTGATCCATCACATTCTTTATGTATGTGTAATCATTTCTGATCAAATTCTAACCCCAACCTTGAGCTCCATTTCCCAGTTGGGGAATGACAGTAACAGCAACGTAAATCTCAATTCGGGGAGAGGGGCCTAGCTCAGAGGCCTCATTTGCTCAAAAGGTGGGTCCAAGACCAGCATCAACTTAACTTTGCCAGACGCCAGCCAACAGCGCAGAGTGAACTTCGCACTCTGGCCTCCAGGGGGAGCGCGCGTTCCCCGAGCCGGTTTCCAGGCGTGGGGGCGTGGGCGTGAGGGACCCCCTGCAGGGCTGGGCGTCCTTGTCTTTTAGGGGTGCGCGGGTCGCGTTGGGGGCCATGGGCGACAAGTATGCTGCTCTGCGGCGGGCGCAGCTGCATCTGGATTTCATCCACGCCAACTCGTGAGTGACTCCGGGGAGCCTGGCCGGGGCCGGCGTCGGCCGTGGGGGAGGGGCTCAGTGGAAAGTTTGGTCTGTCCTAGCGAAATATGAACGTGGTGCCATTGACTTACGGAAATTTTATTTATTTATCTGAAGTTGTTTATGCTTTTGTCCTGATTGGTGTGGCCTGAGCCTGCGCACCTAAGGGTCGTGGGTTCTATTCCCGGTCAAGGGCAGGTACTTGGGTTGCAGGTTGGATCCCGGCTCCTGCAGGAGGCGACCAATCCCTGTGTCTCTCTCACATCGAAATTTCTCTCCACCCGCCTTATATTCTCTCTAAAAAATTAATGGAAAAAAATGCCCTCAGGTGAGGATTTTAAAAAAGTTATTTATGCTTTAAAAAGAAAAACAAGAGCGATAAAAATATATATTCTGGGCCAGACTAAACCCTTTTGGGTTTGTTTGTTTGTTTTTGTTTTTCTCATGAACACCAAGTGGTAGGAGGCCCTATATTTAACATTTAACAAAACTGTGTAATTTAGACCAGCAGAACCCTCATTCCACCAAGGTTGCCTCTCTCTAGTGATTTTCTGCCCAATATCCAGACATTTTAAAGATTAAGTTGCCTCCAGAGTTTAATTTGTATTTATTGATTCCAGCCTCTGTGGCCACCAGAGTCTTTCCAAAATTGTAACCTCTCTGCGGATAGAATTCTCACATTTTAGTTATTACGAAGGCACTCATTTTCTGTCAGGACATATGCCTTTTGGCTACTGAGTAGGTGTTATTTCAGGTACTCAGATTGCAGAGGAAGATGACAGAGGTTTTCTGTCCACCGTCACTCCCAACACAGCCAAGCATGGCAGTGAGTGCTGTGTAATGCACGGTGGTATGTTGTTTCCTGGGGATCTTTCAATACTTTGAATTTACTAAACATACTGATGGATATAAAGCAGCGATTATTCACTTACACCGGATGGCTATTGTTGTGTTGGCTGTTGTCATTTTTTAATTTGACAGTCTAAGGAAAATAGTCAGGTATTGTATGTTTAAGAATTTTGTCCCTCACCAGTGGAAAATCGCTGATACGAAGATGCACCCGATTTGAAACCACAGAAAAATGTAAAGAAAACCAGGGAAAGCCAGCCTTGCTGTGTGGGAAATTACAATCTCTACAGAAAATACGGGTAGAACAGGAAGTATTCAGCAGATATGTAATTTTTATTTCTCTGTCATGGAGAATGATTTCAAGCTGGAAGCGATTGGACAGTTAAAAGTTGACAGAGGTGGAAGACAAATGAGGAAATGGCAATTGTGAGTTGCATTTTAGAAAAAAATTATAAGCTGAGTGCTAGAAGGACTGTGAGCTTGATCTTGGGAAGTTTCCTCACCCTCAGCTCTGTGTAGTTTCAGCAGGTATTGCTCCCAGTCTCCTCCTCCTCCTCCTCCTCCTCCTCCTCCCCAGCCCCCCATCATCAGTCTGGGGTCTGGAAACTGAGTAACAGAAGTGAGAGCAGCTGAGCAGCAGGAGCAAAATCAGATACAAACGGGCATCTCCTCATCCCCAGGTCATTTGTTTGAGACTTCCCTCAGCAAACACAGGGGTGATTTCGTATTTGTCCCTCCTTCATTCACCCCCTATCCAATCCATCGTCAAGTCCCCTTCATGCTGTCTCTACCTAGGTCTCCAGTTCATCTGTTCCTCCCCATCTCCACAACCATTGACTGGTCCACA
Source organism: Tadarida brasiliensis (assembly GCA_030848825.1). Taxonomy (NCBI): domain Eukaryota; kingdom Metazoa; phylum Chordata; class Mammalia; order Chiroptera; family Molossidae; genus Tadarida; species Tadarida brasiliensis. Next base: position 73,127,302 of record CM061260.1, read on the forward strand.
CCACTGCCATCTTCCTTCTGAACTCCTCCACATAGCCTCTGAACTGGGTGCTCTGCTTCCTATTCTTGCTCCCCAAATGGTCCATTTTCCTGAAAGCTGTCAGTGTGAGCTTTTTAAAAAAGTAAACCAGATGTGTCACTCTTCTTAAACCAGGACCGTGGTGTCCAGGTGCGTGGAAACTGCACAGAAGCTCCTACCCTGACCCAGCCATCCCACTGTCCACACCATCTCCCATTTAACCAGAGCCAGAGCAGACGGCCTCCTTGGCTCTTTTCTGCTCCAAGGTCTTTGCATCTCCTGCTCTTGCTGGGAGTTTCCACTTTGGCTGTGAGAAGAAGGGAGATCTCCTCCTCCTTCAGGGCTCTGTTTAAATGCTTTCTATGAGGAGAGTCTCTCCCTGACACCATGCCCTCTCCTCACCAGTTCCTCTTCCCGTCTTCCTTCCTTCATAGCTCCTAATCACAATGTCACATCATCTTAATGTGTTTGCTGAATTGTGTATTTTCCATACCCCCTACTAGCTTGAGCTCCCAAAGGGTAAAGATATGCCCCTCCCTATTAGCACATGGAAGACAGACAGTAAAATATCTTGAGTGAAATAGTACAGCAACTCCTATTGCTTTTTTTTTTTTTTTTTGGCCAGAGTGATTGCAATGATTTTCCTGAAGGATTGCTTGAATTTTTGTATACTGAATCCTGTGTTTTAAATTCACTAGAAGGGCTTTTGGTTTAAATGCTGCTTTTGTAAAGCATATTACCTACACTTCCCCTTTGCTTTTTTTAGATTTTTATAGACTTTTTTGAATGAAGAACACCTATTTGCAACAATAGTGTTTATTAGTTTTTTTAAATTACTAACTTGAAAACTAACTTGAATCAAGAGTGCCCTCATCAGCATGTAAATAAACTTTAAAATTCCAAAAAAAATGGATATGTGTGTGTGTGTGTGTGTGTGTGTGTGTGTGTATATATATATATATATATATATATTTAAAAATAAATTTCCAGCTACCATGTTGTCGTGTGGCCTGCGGTATTGGCTCTCTGAGACACTGCAGATGGTCCTTCCTCCTGTACACATGAGCAGGTGTTTTTTGTTAAAGGGTGTCTATTGCTTTTGCTCCCTGTTTACTAAATATAAAAAGATAATTGCCTACTGAATCTTCCCTTAATGCTGGGATAAGTTTGCTGATTGAAATACACTCAGCAGGAAATGAAAAGCAAGTGTGAGACCCTGAAGGCAGTCTGATTTCACCCACAGACGACTATCCATCCCTCAGGGTGTAAGTGGAGATGGCCGTCTGGTGTGTTCTGTTGTCCAGGACCTGGCACAAGAGGGTATAGGACAGAGTGACCGCAGGCAATTCTTGATGTTATTTAAGGAGCAGGCTTTTCAGATGTGGAAAGGTTCTACAGAGAAATAGAGAAATATAGATCAGTGGGGCAAACAGGGGTCCTCTGCTAGAGCCTGTGCCTACACATGTGGTCTGAGGGACTTTAGTGGGCCAGGTTTTTGTTTTTTTAACATACGTATATATGGTAATATATACACACACGTGTGTGCGCATGCACACACACACCCGCCCGCCTTCACTGCACTATTTTCTGTATCCATGGGTTATGTATATATGCATATAAGTTCTTTGGTATATCTTTTCCTGTCCCCCATCCCCCCTTCCCTCTGAGGTTCATCAGTCTGTTCCCTACTTCCATGTCTCTGAATCTATTTTGTTTGTCAGTTTATTTTGTGCATTAGATTATACATGTAAGTGAGATCATGTGATACTTGTCTTTCTCTGATTTGGCTTATTTTGCTTAGCATAATAGTCTTTAGGTCCCTCCATGCTGTCTCAAAGGGTTAGAGATCCTTCATCTATCAGCTTTTTTATCCACTCATCTACTAATGGGCACTTGTGCTCTTTCCAGATCTTAGCTATTGTAAATAGCGCTGCTATGAACTGCATATATTCTTTCTGATTGGTGTGGGCCAGGGTTTTCATCAGGATTTTTTAGAAATAATTCGGCCTTAAAAATATAATTTTAATGAAAAAATATTTGAAAAAACTTGAGCGAAGTCTTACAAAGCAATTTAAAATGCCAGCATTTGCTCTGAGTACAGTGAGACCCGTGAAGCCTTGTTCCATTGGGTGTAGACAGGATGCTGTGGCCCTCGTGCTCTCAGCCCTGGCTTTGTAATGGAGCGCATCTACTGCCGAATCCTGACGGTGCTGAGAAAGTTGTTTCTAGAAGAACTCCTTAATGTATTATCTGGCTAGACCTGGAGAGCATTTCTCTGCAACCTTCTTGAACCTTTTGCACTGATTGCAGAGTAATTTAACTTTTGGTTTTCCTTCTGTTTCTTCCTCAGCACCACGCACAGTTTCCTTTTTGGAGCCCTGGCTGAATTGCTGGACAATGCAAGGTAAGGCTCATCTGTGGACAAAGGTCATTGTGGGAACCTCACACAGATCCAAGCTTTTTATATTTAAAGATGAAAAGATAGTGTCATTTTCCCCCACCTGCAATATTTTGTGAATTGACTTGCTATAAAAACAAAGTATTGTAGGCGAAAGAACAGGTGAGAGGAGGAATATTCACTCTGTCTTTATGATCAAACTTGAAGTGCTGGTAAGTTGGATGTCTGTTTCTGTGTTAATAAGCATGTAACAGCAGATAGTCATGTGGATATTTTGAGTTATGTATCAACGTATATACTGTGTCTTGAGAATTTTTGGGTTTGAGCATTTGTTGAAGTCTGCATAGTTAAGTGACTTGCATAGTTAAGGAGACAATAGCTCACTGTTGTTGATCTCTTACTCTGTATCAAACCCTGTTCTGTGTATATTATAGAAAGGTATTAACTCCTTCATCTTCACTACGGTATGCTGAGGTGGTTGTAATTGTCTCAATTCTACAGATGTGGAAGTTGATGCACAGAGAGGTTAGATGACTTAATCAGGGTCATACAATTGATATTGGCAGGGGTAGAATTCACATTTAGTCAGTCTGGCTACAGAACTCTCCAGCCCCATTTTACTGTCTCTGATAGAGGCAGTGATGTTTAAAGACACTTCTTTAACAATCTTTAACAATTTAAGGTCCACGTAAGTGTATTTGCGGGGGCTTGTGAGTGAGTCAGTGCTCAGCTACTTGAATATGGCACTAAATTAGTTTTATATTTGTATTTTCCTATAACAGACCATTTTACCCACCTTTTCTGCAGAAAGCAGTCTACCCAGGAGGTAGTAGGCTGTTTTTATTGTTAGATCAGTGATCTCACTAGAGAGACCTAAATTCCCTGCCACGGGTTGATAAATGGATTTTAACCTTTTGCATTTGGCCCCCCAGTTTTGGCCTAAGAAGGGAGATGACAGAGTGTGAATGCAGGATGTTGTCAGTTAACCAGCCATCCGGAACTTTCTGCACAGCAATGCCCAGTACTGGGTAAAATGTTATTAGCTCCTCCTTATATGAAATCCTTTCTCTGTAGAACTAATGGAATCACAGTTATCACAGAAAAGGTGGGGAGAGGAGAAAAAGAATAAGGTTGATTGGTCAGGAGAGCCCTAAACTCAACTTAGAAGGAGCCAACTGGGAAGGGGCCAAGACTCATGGACATTCGTGGTTAGTCTCCACACAGGATGTCAGGGCTGCTGCTGTTTGTTGTGCCCACAGCTCTGCAGCAAGGCTCCTTGGTGTCCATTAGTCCTTCCTCCCACTGAATGTCCATTTCAGCACCTTGGTATCTGTAACTTGAAAGAAGACATTTGTTACTCTGAAAGAACACATGTCTATTTTGCCAACATCTTCTCCTTTGAATTGTTTCACTGATTCATTCAACAGTGGAGGGCAGGTAAAATCAGAATGCAGAAGAAATAGAACAACGGGAACAGTTTGTGTAGCAGAGGGAGACTGAGTGATTGGCAAAGGAAGATTGAGTTCAGATTCAGGGGAGTGAGAGAATTGTGATCAATAAAGGAATTCTTAGAGCAACATTGGTAACTGGCAGCCCCTGACCAAGTCCTGCCTGTCTCATGTTTGTTTGATTCATAGTGAAAGTCCACACAGTGTTTATAAAGAAAAGGAAGAGCACAGCTGGTGTGGCTCAGTGGTTGAGCATAGACCCATGCACCAAGAGGTCGCCGGTTTGATTCCCGGTCAGGGACATGCTCAGGTTGTAGGCCCGATCCCCAGTGGGGGGCATGCAGGAGGTGGCCAATTGATGTTTCTCTCTCTTTCTCCTTCTCTCTCTAAAATCAATAAATAAATAAAAAAAGGAAGAAAAGAAGGATTTGTTTGTTAAGTTTAAGAAATAGGAAGTGCCACATAAAAAAGCTGGATCCTCCATTTTTGTTGTTGTTGTTGTGGTTTGTTTTAAAGATTAGGAGCAGCAACGTCAAGGCTGCATCCCAAAGGGATCAGGTGCTTAGCAGGTGCTCTCGGGTTCAGCCTGTGCCTTCAGCTTTGCCATTCTCGATGCCCCCAGCCAGCCTGAACCCCTCAGTTCCTCCCTCCTCAGTGGACACGTGACTGTGCCATCTCTGCTTCGATGCTAGTGTTTGACATCCAGTGGAGCTGTTTAACAGACTCATTCAAGATGCTCGTTGGTTTCATAGGAAGGTTTGCATACAGTCTTGTGTTATTCTAAAAAATTATTTTATATTATTTTATTCAAGATTTTGATGATTTTGTGTAGTTTTCAGAACTAGACATGGAAGATTTTAAAGGAATGCTGTAAAAAGGAAAGGACAGTTTGTGGCAGTGCAGGAGGGCGTGGTTAGCAGCCTCTGCCAAATGCAGTAGCTGTTCAGAGAGAAATGAACCTGGGCTGAGTTACAACATCTGTTATAAAATGTCTTAATAGGCTGTACAGGTGAATTATTATTCTGTGCCTTTTACCTATGGAATTTTTGTATGAGGAACAGTTTCTTTGAAAACTTTCATATCAGTATACGGGCATTTATTGAGTACCTGTTGTGTACATGGCACTTTGTATAATGTCTGATTATATAATGGAAATAATGAGTCCTGTGTTTCATGTGATGGTGGTAAAAATTAGAAGAGAATTCTTCTAATAGTCAAAATAAAAATAGTTCAAAGACACTTCATTCATTGCTTAGCTGACACACAGAAAATGCTCAGAAATGGCAGTTGTAGCACCAGACTTTCTATATAGGAGGATCTTAGAAGAAGCAGTTGGTAGAGGAAGGAGCTAAGGGGGAACTTTGAAACTAAGCATGGAGAACAAGTACAGGGTGCATACTCAGCTTTATATGGGGTAGTTTGGGGTTGGGATTGATGGAAATTTGGGGAGAGACTCAGATTTTGCCATCAGACTTTTACTGGTTGTTTTTATTATTCTGAGCTTCCATTTAGACTCCTCATTCCCTCAACATACCCTCTTCTGTGTCTAAGACCTTATTCTTCATCATCTTTCTTCTTTCCCTCACACCCTTGAAATTGAAGCCAGGATCTTATGCCTTTTTCTCCTTTCCATTTAAAACGTTTACTTTAAAAATACATAAATAATATCTGTGAATTGTAGAAAATTAAGAAAAACTCACACAGCAATCTTATCACATTGAGTGGGTGGTCAGCATACTTCTCTGTAGAAGGCTAGATGGAAATATTTTCCTCTTTGCAGCCCATGTGTTCTCTGTTGAAACTATTAAACCCTGCCATTGTAGTGTGAAGGCAGCCACAGACAAGATGTAAATGAATGGACCTGATTGTGTTCCAATAAAACTTTATTTACAAAAACAGTTGGTGGGCCAGATTTGGCTAATGGGCTATATAGTATTCCCAACCTCTGACCTAGAGAAAACCACTGTTAACATTCTGAATTCTTTCATTAGAGATATGTACCTGTACACTATATGTGTTCTTAAAAATGTGTTCATGCAGCACGTTATTGCTCAGTAACTTGATTTTTCTTTTCACCTTTTGTAAAAAAATGTTTTTATTCATTTTTTAGAGAGAGGAAGGAAGAGGGAGAGAGAAACATTAATGTGAGAGAGAAACATTGATCATCTGCCTCCTACACATCCCCTATTGGGTATCAAGCCCCAGCTACCTCCTGCATGCCCCCTAATGGGGATCAAGCCAGAAACCCCTGGCAGGCATGTGCCCTGACTGGGAATCGAACAGGTGACCTCTTGGTCAATGGGACAATGCTCAGTCCACTGAGCCACACCAGCCGGGCTTTTCACCTTTTTTTAGAACTAAAATATATCATGAAAATCTTTCTTTGACCACTAGATTATTCTCTAATAAGTTTTTTTAAATATTCATATCTATTTTGTTGAACTTTTTGTGAAATTACCATTAATTTCTCCTCTTCTTTAAAATTTCTGACTTTCAGGCTTTGTAACATTCTCAAATTATATGTGATCATGGGTCTTAATGTATAACTGCAGAATAAAACATTTTAGTAATTAAATTGCTCCTGAGGCAATTTAAGTGGATTTCTTTATTGTTTGCTACCTGATAATAGGCTCTGCCTCATATAAGCAATTCAGATTAATGTAATTTTTAAAAACAATTTCACATTGAAGCAATGATATTTTTATATTGATTCCAGAGATGCGGGGGCTGCAAGACTTGATGTGTTTTCAGGTGAGCCGATTTGCTTTTTTCTTCCAATGTAAAAGCCTGTAGTTGTTTTGCCTTTGTTTTACCCCATGAAATCCAACACATTCTATAGATCTGTAAGATAAGGTAAGTGCTTTGTTTTTGTTTTTTTTCTTTATTGATTTTTAGAGAGGAAGGGAGAGAGAAACATCGATGAGAGAGAACATCGATTGGCTGCCTCCTGCATGCCCCCCACTGGGGATATGGCCCACAACCTGGGCATGTGCCCTGACCAGGAATTGAACTGGCTTGGCGACCTCTTGATGCATGGGTCGATGCTCAACCACTGAGCCACACTAGCCAGGCAGGTAAGTGCTTTGTGACGACAGTGTCCCCATGGGGACCCGGTTGAGAAAAGCACACTGCAAGAGTGACATTGTTCACTTATGAGGGGACCCATTTACAAAGTTAGATTGCTCAGGTTTTGTGAAAGCAGCGGAGTGATTTGGAACAGTCACTTTGTCTGCCACGAGAAAACAGTTTTATTTTTAAAAGCATGTTAACTGAAAAGATATTTATAATTATGTATACATCATTCTCAATTTATCACAGTTTTAAAATGCATAAATGAACGTGCAGTATGAATGTTCGAGTGCTATGAAATTCACACCAAATACGTTTTCTTCTTTAAGTTCATTTTCAATCACCAAGTATTTATTGCGCTTATTAGTTCATTTCATAGAATATGATGTGAATGTTGTTAGGTTCTGTGATCCATTCCTGCAGTCAGCACCACCTAGAGAAAGGCCTCTGGTGTTAAAAATGATCCCACCCTCAGCTCTGTCGGATCTCCTGTAAATATTGTGTATTGGTCCGAGGCGAGAGAATACGGTCCATGGTGTAAACCCATATCTGTATTTGAAAAGCAACTCAGTTCCCCCCAGTTTTCTAGGTGTTTAAGATCCTGTGCAGGTGGGTGTTTATGGTTCACCAGGGAGAGAGACGGACATCTTGAGAGTTCTGATGAAACATTATAATTGACAGTATTCTTTCCTTTGTACTCTCCAAGTTCTGAGAAGTGAGAAATACAACCAGAGTTATTCTTTATTACTGGTAAGTGCTAGGTTGGCGTATGGAGCTCAGTGTGAGAGAGCTAGCCCACGTGCTGATCAAGCCCCAGGACCAGGGACTTGCCCACCAGTGGAGTAAGGCTTCCCCTCGGAGGTGGTCTGCTCTGAGGAGAGGGGAGGGGCCTCTGCTCTCTGCAGGCAACTCACTCCCAAGAGGGAAACTCGAGGTCTCAGCAGAGTCTCTCCAAATTACCAGATGAGTGAGCTCACTGCCATCGGGGAAAAGTGAGTCAAAGGGACAGAGAGGGCCTCTTTACTAACAGTGCTTGAACTCCATTCCATAGGGAACAGCAGTAGTGGGGAGAAGTCATCTTCCCTTATGTACCCAGTTGATAGAGTAAAATAGAATAAGCATCTGTTGCCCAGGAGAGGCTCAAGTATGGTGGGAACAGAAAGAACACATCATGCTGAGGAGCTGGGAACTGAAATACGGATGTGATTTTTGTCAAGCAGTGTGGGAAGAAAAGGATATTCTTGTCTGAGGAATTATCATGAGAAAAAGAACAGAGGTAGACTAGTTCAGAGGCTCATTCATGTATTCAATAACAGTTTATTGAGGGCCTATTATGAATGAACCAAGTAATTATTCTGGGTGCTGGGGATGGAGCATGGAGCAAAATCTTTGATTAAGTCTGTGCACTCATGGAACATGCCTTCCAGTGGTGAGACAATAAAGAAATGAACAAATACATAAACACCAGCAATGATAAGTGCCTAAAGGGAAGAAAAATAAAGCAGGAAAAGAACAGAGATTGATGGGCAAGATATACTGTTTTTCATGGGGTGATAACGCAAATCAGCTAAACAGGTGATTTACCAGCTTAGACCTGGATGACGTGAGACATGGAGCCATGTAACACTTGGGGAAGAAGCATTCAGGGAACAATGACTAGGTTAGGTTGACCAGAGCTAAGCGTTAGATGAGCACTTTGAATACCACACTAAGGGTTTTTTTTTCTTCTGTAAACAGCGGACTATTGAATAACTTTGAGCAGTGTCATTTGGCAAATTAGCAATGTTGTCTTTACCTTTTTTAAAAAAAATGTTTTATTGATTTTTTTTTTTAAAGAGAGAGGGAGGGAGGAAGAGAGAAACATCGATGTAAGAGAGAGACATGGATAGGCTGCCTCCTGCACGCCCCCTACTGGGGATCAAGCCTGCAACCTGGGCATGTGCCCTGGCTGGGAATCAAACCGGGACCTCTCAGTCCATGGGATGATGCTCAGTCCACTGAGCCACACTAGCTGGGCTATCTTTTCCTTTTTAAGAGGTACTCCAGCAATAGCATGCAGGCCGGTCTGTAGAAGTGTGAGAGAAGACACAGCAGGGAGGTGGGCTATGGAGATATCCTAAGTAAGATTTCCTGAGGGTTTGAACATGGGCTGTGGTCTTAGAAATGGAGAAGGGAGAAGAGAATGAAGCTGCATTTTATTCGGAGCACACATGTTCCTGATGAAGGGTTGAGAGGAATTCTCTGGAATCACAAAGTACAACAAATGTCATGAGAATTCACACAGTATGTTTTTTGTGTTTGTGGCAGGACTCCAAGTAGGGCATGACAGTATCTGCCTCACTTGTCATGGTCATAACAAATGCAAGAGAGTCTTTGCGATTTGTATTCAAAGTGGCACCTCTTTCTTGAGGTTGTATGTGTTTTGTGAAACACTGAACTTGTGGTTTTTGGTTTTAAACTACACATTCATGTTATAAAGTTTTTTGTTGTTGTTGTTTTTTAATCCTCACCCGAGGATATTTTTACATTTATCTTCAGACAGAGTGGGAGGGGGAGAGAGAGAGAGAGAGAGAAACATAGATGTGAGAGAGACACATTGACTGGTTGCCAACTGCACGACCCCAACCGGGGCCGGGGATGAACTGCAACCGTGGTACGTGCCCTTGGCTGGAATCGAACCCAGGACTCTTTGGTCTGTTGGCCGACGCTCTAACTGGTGAGCCAAACCGGCCAGGGCTATTTATTTATTTATTTATTTTATTGCAGCAAACTATACTGTGGTCATAAACCTAGCACATTCATTTTTACAAACAGACCAGGGCCAGGAGTTATGCGCCAGTAGATAGAAGAGGTATGGGGATGCGTAGTTAACCTAAGCTATTGGGCTGATTTTCAAATTATTTGCTGAGGCCTCTGAATTACTCTCCAGACTTAGGGTTTCTTCAGGTAACTTGAGGGCTATAAAATTCAAACTAAATATATGTATAGTCATGGGTGTTTTATCTCTGCCTGTGTATTAGTTCTAGTAAACATGGGTATGCATTTGATACATTTTTTTCCGTGCTTACCAAGAGCAGGCACGGGGCCACGTGCTTAGTACACACTGTGTACTTTTAAGGAATTGGCATCCTAGTGCAGGGGACCATGGAAGTAGGGTACATAGCTGCACTGTTATGGGTAGATGGTCCATAGCTTTCATTATGTCTCAGAGGCAACTGTGATCCCAAAAGTGTAAGAACCACTAGTCTGAAAGAGGAGTAGATATGTGAATAGGTATTTAAATATATGCGAAAGGTGGGAAAGAGAAATGATAAAGAACACATTCATTATGGGCACTGGTGACATGGAAGAATTAGGAAAGCTTCCTGGAGGAAATCTTAAATGAACTAAAGAGCCAACTAGGCCTTGAATTGGTGAGTCAAGGATGGGAAGGGCAGAAGAGTGTACGTGCAGTGGCTTGAATCTGGAGACAACCTAGAGCACTGATGGAGCTGCAGGAATGCTTGAGTTGTGATTTAGTTTGAGGGATTATTTGTGTGGAAGTAGAAGATTGCAGTAGGGTGGGGGAGGGGTGACCAGGGATGAGCTTGGAGAGTATATTAGTCAGAGGTTTTCAGAGAAACAGAACAAGTAGGAGATAGAGAGATAGATAATATCTCTCTTTCCTCCTCCCTCTCCCCGTTCTCCTCGTCTCTCTCTCTTTCTCTCTCACTCACTCACCATATATATATATATATACATATATATATTGGACCATCTACCCATAAAAGTGCAGATACATAGCATATTTCCATGGACTGCTACACTAGGATGCCAATTCCTTAAAAGTACACAGTGTAATATATATTTGGCTTACATAACTGTGGGGGCTGGCAGTCTGAGATCTGAAGGGCAGATGGCAGGCTGGTTATCCAGATGCTGCCGTCCGGGGTTCTAAATCTTCGGGGCGGGCCAGCAGACTGGAAGCTCATGTAAGGGTTTCTATTTTGTAGTCTTGAGGCAGAAAATTGCTTCTTCTTTTCAAAACCTAAGTCTTTGCTTTAAGACCTTCAAATGATTGGATGAGGGCTAGCCACAATATTGAGTGTGATCTGCTTTACTTAAAGTCAGCTGATGGTAAAAGTTAATTATATCCACAAATAATCTCATAGCAACCTCTGGTCTAATGTTGGACCAAACAACTGGGCCCCATTGCTTAGCCAGGTTGACACATAAATTAACCATCCCTTGCCCTGGCCAGTTTGGCTCAGGAGTTAGAACACAGGCCCTCGGACTGGAGGGTTGTGGGTTTGGTTCCGGTCAAGGGCACATCATACCTGAGTTGCAGGTTTAATCCCTGGTTCTGGTCTGGATCTTGTGGAAGACAATCAATTGATGTGTCTCGCGCACATTGATGTTCCTCCCTCCCTCTCTCCCTCCCACTCTATCTAAAAAAAAAAAAAAAAAAAAAAAACCAATGGAAAAATATCCTTAGATGAGGATTAAAAAAAAAAAAAAGCTAACAGAGACTGACAAGTTTAAAGTTATCAATCCCTAAAGGAAAAAATAAAAATGAACATATATACTTGGAAATGTGAATGAAATACTGTGTCCAACTTTCAAAGGATAAGACCACCACAGTGAATGGCAGCTCTCTGAGAAATTATGTTGGAACGGCATACTTTCAAATGATCACCATGAGCGCAATGTTAAGAATGAAAATTTGTAAAGTATTGTCAGTTTTGTTATGGAAATGCATACACAACAGAGGTTGTCTCAAGTCATCTCTTGGCTCGAATTGTATTCAGTACTTGCTCTTAAGCATCTTTCTTTGCTTTTCCCATCTGTACCAGTTCCTAGGAGGGGAGAAAGGTTTCTTTAGAATTGGTAGACATTTCTAGTGTTTGGTATAAATAGTAAAATACTCAAATTGGATGAATCTGTTATTAAAGACACTACTGAAATAGTCCATTTACTAACCGTCAGAGCTCTGAAAATTTCTAAGACTGGTCATTTCTTTGTGATTTTGGCCCCATTACTATTGTGGTACTGAAATAAGCAAAAATCTATAAACTCAAAAAACCTGCAACAACAACAATAATAAAAGAAGCATGCTCACATTGCTCTTATGGGACTTAACTACTTGGAAGGGAGCTTAATGAATTTAATAAGAATGGCCTGGCCTGACTTTAGAATTAGACCTTTGGTGGAAGGGAATAAAGGTTGATCAGTTTGGAGTTTGGATAGAGGGACCCTGGGGTCACATCGCCATCTACCTTTCTCCCCTCCCCCAAGGAGGAAATACATGGAGTCTAAACGGCCAGTCTGGCGCTGGACATGTCAATAATTTATTAATGTGTAGATGCTTTATGTTAATTCAAAGCCTTTTTGTTGCTTGCTTTCCCCCTGCAATTTCTTGTGAAATTGTAGCCAAACGCCTTTCTGAGCTCTATCATTGTGCCATAACTCTGTCACTCAGTAGCTGCATTTGAAGAGGACGAATAATTATGTAAGCAGCATGACTTTCTGACGAACAAATTACGCCCAATATTTATTAGCAATAACTGCTTTCTCTTACAGTGGATAATGAAAAACTGCAGGGTGGATTCATGTTGTGCTTCCTGGATGATGGATGTGGTATGAGCCCTGGTAAGTTAATTATCTAGATACCTAACTGGCTGTTAGAGGAAACAGTATGAAAACTCATAAAATAAATAAAAGTAAATGGAGCTATCTGTGCAAACACAGGTATGGAGCTAGTAGGGAAAACAAACCTCAGCCTAACCAATTTATTGAACTTTTTAGGTTTAAATATTTCAGCTGACAGAATAAATTCATTGCAACCATCTAAAACCAAGACAGAAAGTTAACGTAAATACATATTGCCAGGAAAATGCGAGGCAGAAGGTACCTATGAGTGGAATACAAAGAGTTACTGGTTGGACTCCGAGATTGTTCTTAGACCATCTTTCAGGTATTGATTGTGAGAACTCTGAGGCAGTTTCCAATGCCTTTCATCTACTTAAAATTTTCTGCTTAACCTTGAGGTAGATAGAGGTCATCTCTCCTTGTTTTTAGCAGTTCGCGATTTTTCTTGGCACGTTCAAAGGTTCAGTTGCTTCATTTGAAGGTACCCAGCATAATGAATACTTCCGCAATACATGGACGCCTTACAATTGTATCCTAAGGCTGGCAAAAAGCTAGCACATAGTAGGTGCACAATGCCTGTTTGCTGTGGAATTGAAATGATATTTATTTCCTCTGATGAGGGCTCTGTGTTATTCGGGCTTAACCCTGAATTCTCATAACATTTGTGTATGTGCCACAAGCCAAGGTTCTTGACCACTAGGGTTAAAAATAGTAAGGGAGTGCAAGCAAGACGGGACTGTTCTGGTCAGTTCCACACCAAAAGCAAGAATGCTCATTCGCGCTGATAGGCACTGAGATTACAAAGAAAAGCAGTTATCTTTTTCTGAGTCTTGGAAGTTCCCCCTTGGTCTAAATAGTCCAAAGAATAATTTATTAACAAATTTAGAAATGCTCTAATATCCAACTCAGTTCTTGTTCTGACTTTGTTTGGATAATTTTGGTATTTCCAGGTTTGATTGAAAAGTATTGTTGGTTCTTTGGTGTTTAACTAAACTAAATAAGAGAGCAGAGTTTGTAAGAGAACCATGCTGAAAAAGCAGTTTCATTTTTCACTCCTAGGCTGAATGTTAAATTCATTTTCCTAAATTCTTAAAATAAATAACAGAATATGGGATACATTGTAAGGCAATTCCTTAAAAAAAAAAAAAAAGAAGCAGCTCATTTTATAGGGCTCCTTGAACAAAATGATCAGAACACAGGAAAGGGACAAATATTCAGATCTTCAGAAGGAACACACTTCAGTTGACATATAGAGTATTAAAAAAAAGCCCACTGGTGTTGAGAGAGCAATTCTTTATTGACATGGATTAGAAATTAAGTAATACGCTGGAAGGAGGAGTTTATCTGACGACTGAAAGTAGAATCTGCCTGTTGTCCAAACTGAGCCAGATCCATCTGGACCCACGGAAAAGAAGGACTGCAGAGGTTTCCAAACTCATTCACCTCCAGTCTTGTCCCGTGACATTTGTTCCCCTACAGAAATCCTGAGTGGATTTTTTTCTTTTAATGTGAATCATATCATATGACTCTGCTGATTAGAACTCTTACTGGTTTTTCCATTACTTTCAAATAAAATTCATACACCCCAATAACACTTTCAATTTCTTGTGTTACTTGCCCCTGACCTTTTCTCCTCCCACTCACCTCCTTGCTTGTAGCACTCCAGCCACACTGGCTGACCCCTCATCATTTGAATCTCATCTCAGTTGACACCTTGTAAAAGGCCTTCCCTGACCATTCTGTCTGTAGGACACATTCCTGTCAATTCTCCGTCACATACCCTGCTTTGTTACCCTCACTTAACACTCTCAGCAATGATCTTGTTTATTTGCCTACTTCTTTCCATCTGTTTCTCCTCCATGACATAAAGTTGTTGAAGGCAAGGGTCCTGTCTGTCCTACTCAGTGCTCTGTCCTTCTGCCCAGAACTCTGGCCACAGTACATGGGAGTCTATATGGAGCGTAATGAAAACCATGGGATCTGGTCTTTGACAGATTTGTAATCCTGGCTGTAGCATTGATCAGCTATGTGACTTTGGGAAGGTTACATAAACTCCTTAAACGTAAATTTCCTCATCTGTAACATGCAAATAATATCTTCCTTTAGGTTTGTCATAAATATTAAATGGTTCATGTAAAATATATAATATAGAGCCGAGAACATACTGAACAATCAATAAATTGTAGCTAATATTGTCAATATGGATACCCTCACCTAATATCCAACCCTGTGTGAGAACATGTGATTGAATGTCAGGTTAGCTTCCGACAAGCAGAGTGTCTGGTTGCTTCCACACATCCCGTAACAGGTGCCCCCAGACTCACACAGGTCCTTAGAACAGTTCTAGAGCATGTAGTCAAGTAGGCCAATTGGGAGGCCCATTTCTATTTGTTTCCCTGGGAGATTTCTGTTTCTGGAAGTATGTATTTTCTGAAGTCCAGAGGATTTTTCTCTAGAATTCCAAAATGCCCTGAAGAGAACAGGAGACTCACTGTAAAGGTCTGAAATAAGTAGCTCTTCCCCCCCAGGTAGTATCAGGCCAGAAGTCATTCTGTTCATTTAGTCACACATGGGGATAGATAAGGGCCAAATTTATAGAAAATTACTGGTGATACAAGTAATCGTAATACTTAAAATGTATTAGCATTTATCAAGTACCGTGTGTTGTGTCCAGGGTTTGAAAAATATACCATCTTATTTAACTCATTTTTAAAATCTTTATCAACAACTGTGTTACAAGTATTAGTAGTTCTCTTTTAGAGACGAGGAAATTGAGCTTCAGAGTTTTAAACTCTTATTTACCCCAAATCACATGGCTAGGTCTGTCTGACCTCCTTCAAAATAGTATTATTAAGATCCTGGTCTGAGATTATGGAGCCTGACAAGGAGCCTTGTTTCTGAGCTGACCCATGAGTATGGATTTGTCCTAATGCCCTGAGATATATGTGACGTCCCAGCGACTGGACGTCTGGCCCCTGTGAACTATTCGTAATCCTAACCACCTTAAACACTTTTGTGGATCACAGAGGAAGCCTCAGATATCATTTACTTTGGAGCATCCAAGAAACGGTTATCAACCTTGAAGTTTATTGGGCAATATGGCAATGGTCTTAAAAGGTAAGCATTTTTTTCTTTAAGGCATTTATTATTGATATTGGAACAATATTTAGTTAAAGGCAATATTATACAGAATGGTATAAGTTTATTAAACTTTAAAAAGAATATAAACTTGGGAGTCTTACCTTGGTTTGGAATCTCCATACTGTCTTGGATCTTTATAAGATTTTAAAATTTAATTTTCAAATTGATGATGAATCTTCTTTCAGGAATTGCTGTACTCTAGAGCTTAATTTCATCTCTGTAGTTTATTGTTTCTCAAAGCATAGTTTCGCATAGGTGTTATTTGTGTCCATGACTTATTTCATTTTTCAATCATTTTTATTTTTCAATTACAGTTGACACATATAATTATATTAGTTTCAGGTGTACATCCCAGTGACCAGACATTACATAACTTAGTAAGTGATCACCCTTATAAATCCCTCCCCCATCCAGCACCATGCCTAGTTATTAGACTATTATTGACTATATTTGCTATGCTGTACTTTACATCCATCCCCATGACTATTCTTTAACAACCAATTTGTTCTTCTTAATCCCTTCACCTTTTCCCATGGCTTATTTTAGTAGAAGCCTCAATGAAAGACAATGACACAGGCCACCATCACCAGTGTGTCACCTGCCAGGGATAGATGATTTTTCTCCTCTTCAGCCCAGACAGCACCTTATCTCCAGAAGTCATGTCTCAAGCAAGAGTGTGGGGCTGGATTAGTTCAAATCTATCTGCTCTACTTTGGGGAAAAAAAATCATATTGTACCCTCTTGGTGATGGGTCAGCAAAACAGTGGAGCCATTTCTGTGAAGAGAAAACCTGTTATAGCACACAGTATCATGCCTGCCTGTTCCTTCTTTTTAGTGTTTGAGATGTAAACTGTTATGTTCTTGATTTTTAATATAGTGGATCCATGAGGATTGGAAAAGACTTTATTCTTTTTACAAAGAAGGAAGAAACGATGACCTGTGTGTTTTTCTCTCAGACATTCTGTGAAGGAGAAGGTCTGAGTGAGGTAAGAGTTGAGATTTTTCTTCGGTTCCATTGGTATCAGTGTTGTTTTCATTTCCTATCTCAGGAGTAAAAATATATGATGAGTTCTTTCTGATTATGATTTAGAAATTTAGGAATATATTTGGGAAATGAAGAAAGGGTGGCCGGGGTCATTGGAGGCTTGTCCTGTTGACCCTCGCTTGGGTTTTAAACTTCTAGGCAGTTTTCAGAACCTTATTTACATTATCTGTGTACCTAAATCTCCCAGAAGAAGAGGCTCCTTCTGGCACAATTGGGGAAGAAGCCTGAAAAAGTTTCTACCACTTGTGCCATAAATGGATTATCCTTCTTAAAAGAAATAGAATATTGGATTCAAAGTCTTGGAATAGAAACTGTAAAGAAATAGAATGTGAAATAGACTTAAAATTGTAACTCCAGTGACCATAATTTCAACTCCATGTGATGACCCAGAGACATTTTATTAATTTGCAATGTCTGAGTTTTACTATTAAGAACACCAGTTATAATTCAGTATAGCAAATATGTGTTGAGGAACTGCTGTCTGCCCAGCACTGGCTAGACCCCGTGGAAGGTAGAAAACAAGCCAAGACCATCTGACCATCAGAGTGTTTTCAGCACTGTCACTAAATAAGGCAGACACATGAATTGGCTAAATAACAAAATGGAGGTGTTGAAAAAGAGCGCCCTTCAGCAAGTGTGTGTTCCTGCAGTTATGAATTGTCAAAAGCAGCGATATGGATGGAGATGTCAGAGAGCCGTGAGTAGTCAATGACTGTTTTGTGGAGTGAGTATACCTTGCCACTGGAAAGGCTGGTTTGTGGAGAGAAATGACATACAGCAAGTCTCAGACCCGGAGATGAGATTGGGGTTTGGAGGGACAGTATGGGAAGGTGAAACTGCCCAGCAGGAGCACAGCCTGCTCACCGGCTGCAGTGCAGCAGGGCTGGGTAATAGGCACAGTCTGCAGGCAACAGCGGGTTGCTAAGTGGGATGCTGACATGAGGCAAAGCGATGGTTTAAGCATTTATGTTGTACTGTATGTAATTGAAGGGCATGGGAAACTGGGCCAGAGCTCTGGGGTTATAGCTTTCCTAAAATGGACCATTCCCCCCACCATACTTATTTTTTTTTACTAAAACCAACAACCTCTTTCTATTTTCACAGAGGCAGCCTCTTTAAACACTGTTAACTGATTCTTTTTATTTATTTTTTCCTGGATATCTCTGTGTAATAGGCCTATATTGCTTCTTTCTTTTCCTTTTTATTAATTAATTAAAAAAAATATGTCCCTCCTTTTTCTCCCATTGACACCCTCCACTGTGCTCCCATCCCCCCCTTCACTGTACTGTTGTCTGTGTCCATTGGTTGTGCATATATGCATATAAGTTCTTTGGTTTATCTCTTCCCTCCCTCCCACCCCCTTCTCTCTGAGGTTTGTCAGTCTGTTCCCTATTTCCATGTCTCCGGATCTGTTTTGTTCATCAGCTTATTTTGTTCATTGTAGTCCACAAATAAGTGAGATCATGTGATATTTGTCTTTCTCTGATTGGCTTGTTTTGCTTAGCATAATACTCTCCAGGTCCCTCCATGTCGTCTCAAAGGGTAAGAGATCTCTCTTTCTTACAGCTGCATAGTACTCCATTGTGTATATGTACCACAGCTTTTTAATCCACTCATCTACTGATGGACACTTGGGCTGTTTCCAGATCTTAGCAATTGTAAATAGTGCTGCTATGAACATAGGGGAGCATATATTCTTCCTGATTGGTGTTTCAGGCTTCTTAGGATATATTTGTAGAAGTGGGATCAGTGGGTCAAATGGCAGTTCCATTTTTAATTTTTTAAGGAAACACCATATTGTTTTCCATAGTGGCCGCACCAGTCTGCATTCCCACCAGCAGTGTACTAGAGTCCCCTTTTCTCCACACCCTCGCCAGCACTTGTTGTTTGATAATTTGTTGATGGCAGCAATTCTGGCAGGTGTGAGATGATCTCATAGTCTTTTTAATTTGCATGTCTTTGATGATTAATGGCATTGAGCATTTTTTCACATGTCTCTTGGTCATTTATATGTCCTGTTTGGAGAAGTGTCTTTATTTATTTATTTATTTATTTATTTATTTATTTATTTATTTATTTATTTATTTATTGCTGTAGGAGAGATATTTAATTAATGAATTCGCAAAAATTAACCTTGCAATAAAACTGTACAGGTACTTAGCTAAATTGCAAGACTGTTAAGAGTGTTTTGTGCATGCAATTTGGCATTATAAGAAATCACAAGATAAACCATGCCTTTGTGCAAAGGTATTGTTTCTTTTGATTTGATTTGGCATTATCTATTAACCTCCCACTAGAAGAGAGGAGGATTTATCTCTTTTTTTCTTCTACTCCTATCACATACACATCCTCCTATTCCATAGCTCGATTGTAATTATGGTCATGACAATATTCAGTGTTTACATTATGAGACTATATAAACACCATTCATAGTTATACTATGTCATAAACTGTTATTTTTTCTCTTTCCCGCACAACTTTTTATTTTCTCGGGAATCAATAATTGTCTGCTTAGTGTTCTGTGTACTCATCACTACCACTGAGTATCTGCTTGGTTTTCTGTCTTCACCCTGCTTATGTGCTGCAGCTCATACTCCTGCTTCCCATGGGCGGTGTTCAGCTGCCATCCTGGGATCTGCCTGTGTCCAGGAGAGTCTCTTCCTCTCTCTTCTGTGTTAAAGCTCAGATCCTAAATCTCAGGTCTTCTTTCATCGCTTGCTCCCTTTTTTGGGTGTAACATATCCTCCGGCAGGATTTCAGCAAGGGTGCATAAGAGGTGAATATTTTGAGATCTCAAATGCATGAAAATGTTTTTATCTTGCTTGAAAATGTAACGACAGTCTGGTTTGGTGTTATTGCTAGGTTGGAATAAGTTTTCCTCCAAACCTTTGAAGGCATTGCTCCTTTATCTTCTAATTTCTAGTGTTGTTAAAGAGTCTGAAGCATTTGAATTCCTCAGTCTTGTATGTGACCCATTCTTCCCACCCCTCACCCCCCACCACGCACTTTTTAAAGGTCAGTAGAATCTTTGTTCCCAGTATTGTGATTTCAGTGTTTTGCCTTTGGGTGGGTCTGTTTGCATCCTTTGAGCTGGGCGCTTGGACGTTTTCAATCTGGAAACTCATGTCCTTCAATTCTGGGATATTTTCCTATAACATTTGATGGTTTTCTCTCATCCATATCTTTTTGTAGCTTCTGTTTCTTAGCTCTTGGATGTCTGAGACCAGTTCTTTAATTTTCTTATCTTTCCTCTCCTGTTCTTGTCCTTTATATATGTATTTTTGTTTTCTAAGAGATTTTATAACATTTATCTTCCACTTATTTCATAGAAATTGTTTTTTTCTGTAATCATATTCTTAATTTCCAAGAAGTCTTTTATTTTCTCTCAATGTTCCTTTTAAACAGTTCTTGTTTCATGGTACTTCCTCTTAGAGCTCTGGAGATATTAACAATGATTGATTTTTTTTCCTCTGAACGTTTTATGTTCAAATGTTTTTTGTTTCCACTGAGTTGCTTTGTTTATGCTTGTTTATTTGGTCTCTATTTATCATAGTAGAGACTTTACTTAGATGGTTATTCATCCTGAATACAGTATGTCCTCTCTTAACTTCCTGGATGTATTCTTGGAAATTGTGATTTTTAAGTGAAGCAATGCATAATGAAACCAATTTTACTATAGGCTAATTGATGTAAACAAGAGTTACGTTCCTACAGCATATTTCTGGTTACAAAACATCACCAAACTTATAAAAGAAAGACTCAAAATGCTTCCAGTATTAAACATTGAAATACATGTGAGATATCCATACATTTAAGAAAGATTAACAGAAACAAGATAATTCTTTTCTAACCCATTTATTCCAGTACAGGGTCATGGGTGACCTCTTACAGCAGCTCAGGGCATGCCGTGGGACCCTACCGTGGAGAGGATGCCCTTCCTTTGCAGGGCCACTCATAGACACCCACACTCACTCAGACTAGGACAATTCAGGCACACCAGTTCACCTCAGGCGCACTTCTTTGGGATGTGGGAGAAACTAGAGTACCTGGAGAAAACCCACATAGACATGGGGTTCAGAATGTGCAAACTCCACACAGACAGTGGCCTTGGCTGAGAATTTTTTTCTCATCAACAAAACAACCTTGAAGGAAACAGCATTTGAGAGCCTGTTGTACTTTAAAGATTGACCCAATAAGATGCCTATTGAAAGTTCTGACAGTGTGGGTGGGGCTCGGCAGCTCTGAGCGTCACGGTAAGATCTAGCTGGCTGTTTTATTGGGAAACCCTCAGTTTACTTTTCTCTATGTTTTTTCTTCTGGGCTGGTCAGATTTCTCAGGGAAGACTCCTGCAGTCTTGGGCCTGAAGGCCTACCTGACAGTTTTCCGGGAGCCAAATGGAAGAAGAGATCTGGGGTTCTCAGTGCCCAATATGTACACTTTCACTTAATCCCTCTCATCTCAGGAAGTCCTCTGACAGCTATGCTTGGCATGTCATCTAATTCCGAAATGCTCTGTCCCAGTCTTTCCAGAGAATGAGCATCCAGCCCCTGTTGGGGGGAGGGGGGCATTGCCAGACAGGGGTCTGGATGCATGTCTCACTCTCTTCCCGCTTTGTCCACGTCTAGAGTTCATTCATGTCATCCATTTCTGATTCTGAATGATAAACCAGGCTGGTTTCCTTTTCTGGCATGGGCTTCGGATTGGTTTTCCTAGATATGCTGTCATTTGCTTCTCAGTTTCTCAATGCTGCTACTCTGGTTCCCTCTGCCATTCTACTCATAGCTCAAAAGAAAGCGGAAGTGGAGTCCATCTGTCCCCACATTTCACAGCGGAGCATTTTAGAATAAAATCCCGAGTATACATATTTGTTGTGCGTCTCTTCCTTATAAACTGGAACGCACAGGGAAATAAGCTTTTTGCTTTGTGTTTGGTTTTGTAATTTGGCTGAAGAGTGGACTGAAGTACAGTCAGACAAAAGGATGATGGTTTTTATTTGTGTGTTTTATAGTAAATTTTTTTTTTTAAAAAACAGGTTGTGGTTCCAATGCCTTCGTGGTTAACAAGAACCAGAGAATCTGTCACAGATGATCCTCAGAAATTCTCAACAGAATTGTCTATAATTTATAAGTACTCTCCATTTAAAACCAAAGCTGAATTAATGCAGCAGTTTGATATAATCTATGGGAAATGTGGTAAGATCATCAGAACTTTGAAATTTTGATAGAAGTGTTTGTTTTCAGTGTCTTATGAAAGGCACTGTATGTATATGTTCATATTTTTCTCTTTATAATACCACACGGCATCCCACATGGGGGCAGTCATTTATTGTATCCGTATAAGTTTTGTATTAAGAGAATCCAAACATATATAACTCTAAGTTCCTGACAATGGGAAAAAGGTTTATACCTGCATGCACTTGGTGAAAATGGATCAGAAGAGGATGATAACAAGCTATGACCGCAGGGTCTCCACAGTCCCTGCACCAGATACCAAAGTTAGGAGATACTTATTGCATCAGATGAGATGATCCCAGGTTTATAAGAGTTAGCAACTTATGAAGGAATGAATCCAAGTTTCTGTGGCAGTTAGCAAAAACTTTGTAGATACTCTTTTCAAATTTAATAGATCTTTTTTTGCATTCATTTAACCTCCCCAAACTATCTATTCAATATGAAGAACGTACTATGTCTAATAACATTTTCCAGTGATGATCTTTCTCTAGACTTCCACTACTTTTCATATCTAGAAGCAAAAGAAGCCTACTCTGGAGACAGCTATGTGTATTCTGATTTTTCCAACTCCTTGATTTGTGTAATGTTTATAGAAAAATTCTGAGAAATGTGTTTTTTCTCTAACCTGTGGCATCTTGTTTAATAGTGATGTTTTGTGTCATCCTCTTCTCTTTTTCATAGAGAAAAATATTGGCAATGATAGTGTTCTTTTTATCAACATATATGTAATATATTTTGAGGACTGTTAGTATAATCTCTTAGCTGACTTCTAGTTGTGAAGTACTCTTACAAATACTAATGAAGAGTATACTATTTCCTGAATACTTTTCTAAATGGCTTATAAAAATTAGCGCATTTAATTCTCAAAACAACTATTTGTTTTAGGTACTTTATAAGCTCCACGGTGTAGCTGAGAAAAATTAGGTTCAGCGAAGTTAGGAAACTTACCTGAGATCATTGCACTAGTAAATGGTCGATCCAGGATTTAGACACAGGCATTTTGGCTCCCAAGGGCAATTCTGAACCACTATGTTCTTCCTTGGATTAAAGTACTACCAAAAAAGTATAACTGTTTGTTCTTTTCATTTCTCTGACAATCTGTTTGTCTTCATGTTATAAACAACTTTTTTTGTTAACTATGCCTTAGAGCAGAGTCAGAAAACTGTGGCCCACAGGTCAAATCTGGCTTCATACCTGTTCTTGTAAATAAAGTTTTATTGGAATATGACCACATTCAGACATTTATGTGTTCTCAGTGGCAGCTCTCATGCTACCTTGGTGGAGCTGGGTTGTGAGTAGTTGTGACAGAGACTATATGTCCTGCAAAGCCTGGAATATTTATTACCTGGCCCTTTACCAAAAAAAAAAAAAAAAAAAAAAAGGCCAACACCTGTTATGGGTCTAAAAGCAATACTTCATAATTGTACACATTTTAAAACTCACATTTGTTCTTATGCATATTGATTGTAGTTCCATCCATGAGAGCTTTACCTGTGATACAAATTTGGCTAAGGCTCCTAGTAATTTTTATAATGCAAATTATGACAAGTGCCCTAGTTTAAGAATCCACATCGAAAGACATAATAAATTGAGTAGTAATAAGAAGCACTATCCTGTAGAAACGCAACACTCCTTGGCAGAGAGCGGGATTTGCTATGAGACATATATCTTGGAGCTTATCCAGGTGTATTTACTGAAGTACAAAGAGAAATTTGGCCTAGAGCAGGCTTAAATAAAAAATGAGATAATATGACTGTGACTAATATTTAGTGTAGTTAAAATATTGACAAGTCAAACATCTATTTTCCACTAGGTACTTTGCTGGTTATTTATAACTTGAAGCTTCTGCTTAACGGAGAACCAGAGTTGGATGTTAACACTGACAAGGAAGATATATTGATCGCCGGAGCTACTGAGGAGTAAGTCATGTGTGTTCGACAGGAGGTCTCTCAGAATGGCACAGAGCTATAGTGAGCAGCCCTGCATCCTGGTTGCAGGTCTGGGCTACTGGGCCTTAGCACTAGGACAATTCATTTTGCCCTTGTTACAGATGAAGTAAGTTAGGCTGGACCACTGGTTCCCGAACCTCACTGAGCCTCTGAGTGACCTGGGCAGCTTAAGAAGTATAAGATCCTGTCTCATCCCAGACCTACTGAGTCAGACTCTCTAGCTATCAAATGGCCTAGAAATGAATATTTTCCTTATGTTCCCCAGGTGATTCAGAGGTGCCAGCATGTTTGGGAACCACTGGGATATAAGATCACTAATAACCTCTAATTCCAAACCTCCTGTTTTATGAATATTAAAACTGGAAAAAACCCAGAGTTCATTATTCATTCAGAGCATTAGAAATGCATCAGTATGGTATGAAGCAAAAAGGACTATGACCAAATGGCAATTGAGAATGGCCCTGTGAACTGCATGTTTGCAGTTTATAAATAAATTGACAGATTCATTTTTCTTGGCTATTAGGAATCCGTAGAAACAGAATGAGAAAGCACTGGGGTGGGGGGTGAAAAAGTGTGGAGAAATAATGAAATAGTGACTAAGCATAGTTTTCTCTAAAATAACTTTGAAATTAAAACTTATCAGCTGAGCATGCCATTTCTTAGTGTTAGAACTTTAGAGCTAGAGGGACTTCAGAGAAATTTAATCCAATGGAGTCATTTTAAATACCAGTGCTGTCCAGTAGAAACATGAGAGCCACCAGTATGAACCTATATGTACTGTTTTTTTTATTTTTATTTTGTTTTTTTAAAAATAATTTTTATTAATTTATTTGTGTTACAGATGTTTCTCCTTTTCCCCCCATTGACACCCTCCTCCCCATACCCCCGCCCCATCCCCAGCTTTGTTGTCTATGTCCATTGGTTATGTGTACATGCATATAAGTTCTGTGGTTTATCTCTTCCCCCCAGCACCCCCTCTTCTAAGGTTTGTCAGTCTGTACCCTACCTCTGTGACTCTGGGTCAATTTTGTTCATCAGTTTGTTTAGTTCATTATATTCCACAAATAGGTAAGATCATGTGATATTTGTCTTTCTCTGCTTGGCTTGTTTAGCTTAGCATAATATTCTCCCAGTCCCTCCATGTCGTCTCAAAGGATAAGAGATCTTTCTTTCTTACAGCTGCATAGTATTCCATTGTGTACATGTACCACAGCTTTTTTATCCACTCATCTACTGATGGACACTTGGGTTGTTTCCAGATCTTAGCTATTATAAATAGTGCTGCTATGAACATAGGGGTACATATATTCTTTCTGATTGGTGTTTGAGGCTTCTTAGGGTATATTCCTAGAAGTGGGATCACTGGGTCAAATGGCAGTTCAATTTTTAACTTTTTGAGGTAACACCATAGTGTTTTCCATAGTGGCTGCACCAGTCTGCATTCCCACCAGCAGTGTACTAAAGTTCCCTTTTCTCCACACCCTCGCCAACACTTGTTGTTTGATGATTTGTTGATGGCGGCCATTCTGACGGGTGTGAAGTGTGAACCTATATGTACTGTTAAGTTTTCTAGTAATCGTGTTAATAAATGTAAAAAGAAACAGGTGAAATTAATTTTAATACTGTTTTAATTTAATCTGGTATATATGAAATGTTATCATTTCAATTTTGATATAAAAATATGAAGACTAAGTTTTTGAAATCCAGAGTATGTTTTACACATACAGCACCTATCAATTGGAAATAGTGCCCAATAGTCACGTGTGACCAGTAGCTGCCTGTTGGACAGGGCGGTTTTAGACTAAGATGTTAACTCCCAAGTAAACACATAAATTTAAAGAAGAACTGTTTTTTTGGCTTTGAGGTAAAATTTAGAAAGTCCCTTTCACAGTTAGAAAATTTGGCAACACACTTTTAGATTATTTTTTCTACTTTATTTATTTTCATTTTATTCCAACATGTGGAATTCTTTTTTTTTTGGTTAATCTTCACCCGAGGATATTTTTTCCATTGATTTCTAGAGAGTGGAAGAGCAGGGGTGGGGAGAAACATTGATGTGATAGAGACACATTGACTGGTTGCCTCTTGCATGCACCCTGCCTGGAGTTGGGGATCAAACTTGCAATCCAGGTACGTGCCCTTGATCAGAAATCGAACTTGTGACCCTCACACCCCAACCACAGAGCCACACCAGCCAGGGCTGGAATTCTTAATTTATACAGAAATGGAGGTTGTTTTCTTTTGGAAAAAAATCCAACCTAATTACTATTGGATAAATGTTGGGAACCCTTTTGCCAACATTAATATGCCAATGTCAGAAAGGAGGCCCAGAATTGTTACTGGCACCTCCAGTGCTATATCCCTCTTTTCCTGCTGGCCCTGTCCTTCCACTTAAGAGCTGGTTCTAAAACCATTATCTCATGCTATTTAAAAGCCTTGAGCATACACTTCCAAACAGTTATCTGTCCGAGTGCCATGGCATTTCAACGCTAGCATCAGGAAACAATACATTATTAGAGGAATAATTTGACAGCTCATTCTTTGGGGAAACGTTCTTACTGTTTCCAGATTGTTTAACAAAGCCAGAAGCTTCTTAAGCCATTTAGGCAGTTAGTTATAAAATAAAGAAAATGGATCAGACCTAGGACGTGTACACTTTCACTTTGGAACATTGAATACATTGGATTTCTTTTTGTTTGATTTTTCAACAGAATTTTTTATAGTTTAATCACAAAGTCTTTTAAAAACAAGGATGGAGTCTTGTGAGAAAGGGTTAATGTAAAGAGGCCATAGTTTCTGTACTAAGGATGCTACACATTTCATGGCTTCTGATACAAGTTGGTGGGTTCTGATTATAACACCCATTCCTCTTCACCAAGAGACTGGAAAAAAATTAACTCATGGGGCTAAAAATACTCTGGGCCAAGGTGGATTTTTTTCCTGACACTTCTTGCCTTTTTGATTTCTGATATTTAAACTTCTAATCAAGTATAGTTAACATTATCTTGGTTTCTAGAAGAAGTGCTTTGTAATGTATTAACTCCTTCACCATTCCTTTTTCTTGTGGTTATTTATCCCCTTGAACCCACTGGGCATGATTCTACATCTGTCCAAAACAAGTTTCAAGTGTTGGAACTGTGTTATTTTCACCTTCCATCTTAGATGGTGTGGTCCTGCTGGTTCTGAAAATAATTTAATTTTCTACATAGGAATAGGAAAATAGAATCTTTCAGGCTTGTATTTGGCCCCAGAGGAGAGGTTTTCTGGAATTGTTGATTTTCTTCCAATTTTGTTTATTGTAAAATCAAGAGTGAAATGATATTTTCAACATATTTTAGGAAAAGAATTTACATGTTATTATTGATTGTTAATTTGTGTTATTTCATTCTAGTGTTTAAGTGTAATTTCTCATATCTATTTTTTCATAACTTCATTCTCAGTTATATATTCTTTTTTTCCATTTTTATTTTTATATTTAAATTTTTTTCCATTACAGTTTACATTCAACATTATTTTATATTAGTTTCAGGTAAACAGCATATTTGTTAGACAATCATATACTTTAAAAAGTGTTCCCTCTGATGTTTCCAGTATTCAACTAACACCATATATATTTATTATAGTATTATTGACTGTATTTCCTATGGTGTACTTTACATCCCCATGACTAATTTGTAACTACCAAACCATACTTCTCAATTCTTTCACCTTTTTTACTTGTCCCCCAAACCCCATCCTGTCTGGCAACCATCAGTCTGTTCTCTGTATTTGTGAGTCTGTTTATATTTTGTTTGTTCATTTATATTGTTCTTTAGATTTCACAGATAGGTGAAATCATATGGTATTTGTCTTTCTCTGAGTGACATATTTCATTTAGTGTAATATCTCTAGATCCATCCATGCTGCCTCAAATGGTAAAATTTCATTCAATATTTTGGTTGAGTAATATTCCATTGTATATGTACCACCACTTTTTAATCCGCTCATCTATTGATAGACACTTGAGTTGCTTCCATAGCTTGGCTATTATAAATAATGCTGCAATGATCATAGGGGTGCATATATTCTTTCAAATTGGTATTTCAGGTTTCTTTGGATATATTTTTAGAAGTGGAATCTCTGGGTCAAAAGGCAGTTCCATTTTTAATTTTTTGAGGAAACTCCATACTGCTTGCTTTCCGCAGTGGCTAAACCAATCTGCATTCCCACCAACAGTGCACGAGGGTTCTCTTTTCTTTACATCCTATCCAACACTTGTTGTTTGTTGACTTACTGATGATAGCAATTCTGACAGGTGTGAGGTGATATCTCATTGTGGTTTTAATTTGCATTTCTCTGATGATTAGTGATATTGAGCATCTTTTTATATGTGTATTGGCCATCTGTATGTTCTGTTTGGAGGAGTGTCTATTTAACTCCTTTGCCCATTTTTAAAAAAAATTCTGAGTTATTTATTTTTAAAATTTAATTTAATTTTTATTATTTTATTTATTTTTAAAATTTTTATTTTGTTTTGTTTTATTTTATTTTTATTGATTTTAGAGAGAAAGGGAGAGGGAGAGAGAAACATCGATATGAGAGCACAACATCCATTGGTTGTCTCCTACACACCCTCTACTTGGGATCTAGCCTGAAACTCAGGCATGTGCCCTTTACTGGGAATTGAACCGTTGGCCTCTCAGTGCATGGGATGACACTCAACCAACTGAGCCACATGGGCTAGGGCCTTTGACCATTTATTAATTGGATTGTTGTATGTGTGTGTGTGTGCACGCGCTAAGATCTTTATAAATTTTGGATATTAACTTCTTATCAGATGTATTATTGGAGATTATTTTCTCCCATTCAATGTGTTGTTTCTTTTTCATTTTGTTGATGGCTTCCTTTGCGATGCAAAAACTTTTTATTTTGATGTAGTCCCATTTTTTTCTTTTGTTTCTGTTGCCCAAGGAGAGATACTAGTAAAAATACTACGAAGAGAAATGTTCGAGATTTTACTGCCTACGTTTTCTTCTAGGATTTTTATGATATCGAGTCTTACATTTAAGTCTTTAATTTATTTTGAGTTTATTCTTGTATATGGTGGTCTAGTTTCATTTTTTTGCATCTAACTGCCCAGTTTTCCCAACACTATTAAATAAATGGTATTTTATTAGACATCCCCATTGTATATTCTTGCCCTTTTTGTCAAATATTAGTTGACCATACAGGTGTGGGTTTATTTCTGAGCTCTCTATTCTGTTCCATTGATTATATGTCTGTTTTTATGCCCAATCCATGCTGTTTTGATTACCATGGCCTTGTAGTATAGATTGATATCAGGTAGCATGATTCCTCCAACTTTGTTCTTCTTTCTCAAGATTGCTGTGCCTTTCAGGTCCTTGTGGTTCCATCTGAATTTTTGGATTATTTGTTCTAGTTCTGTGAGATATACCATTGCTATTTTTATAGGAATTGTGCCAAATCTATAGATTGCTTTGGGTAGTATGGACACAATATTGGTTTTTCCTATTCATGGGCATGGTGTACGCTTCCATTTATTTGTATCTTCTTCAGTTTCTTTCTTCAGCATCTTATAATTTTCTGAATACAGGTCTTTTACCTCCTTGGTTATTTTTTTTATTCCTAGGTGTTTTTTTAAAATGCAAATGTAAATGGGATTGATTTCTTAGTTTCCTTTTCTGATAGTTTATTATTGGTGTATAAAAATGCAACCAAGCCCTGGTGGGTTTTGCTCAGTGGTTAGAGCATCAGCCCACGGACCAAAGAGTTGCTGGTTCGATTCTGGTCAAGGGCATATACCTTGGTTGCATTTCGTCCCCAGCCTTGGTCAGGTCATGCGGGAGGCAGCCAATCGATGTGCCTCTCTCACATCAGTGTTTCTTTCTCTCTCCCTCTCTCTCTCTCTCTCTCTCTCTCTCTCTCTCTCTCTCTCTCTTCCCCTCCCTCCTACTCTATCTGAAAATAAATGGAAAAATATCCTCAGTGAGGATTTAAAAAAAAATGTAGCTGATTTTTGGATATTTATTTTACATCCTGCTCCTTTAATGAATTTTTAAATTAGTTCTAGTAGTTTTTTTGTGGAATTTTTAGGGTCCTTTATATACAGTGTCATCATCTGTTGTGTAGTCTTGATAAGTCTGGTTTTATAATGCTTTCTTGATAAGTGGCTTTATAATAGTCCTGTTAATTGATTCATGATAATTTACATAACTATTCCTGTATTTTTGGATGCTAGCATTGGTCCTAATGTTTCACATTATTTATGGATAATGTTGAAATAAACATATTCATACAGATGGATTTTTTTTATTCTTTTGAATTATTTTTTAAGGCAGATTCTCAGGATGGGAGCTACTGAGTCAGAGAGTCTGAGCTTTTGTATAGTTCTTGCAAATATTTGGCATCAGTTTTAAGCTTAGCAATCAAACCCTTTATCTGCTTTGGGCTAAGGCTCTAACCATAGTAATCAGACCATTGGCCTGGCCTTGTTTCAAGATGACAATAACTTCATGAAAATTTCATCAAGAGTGATATTCAAGCACACAGGCAGTGGTGGCATGGGCTTTGGCAATATCAGTCCAAAGACAACCTGTTTTCACTTAAATTTTAAAAATGTGTTAACACATAACAGACATCTCAGGATTTCAGAATGCAGATGAGGCAGAAGTTTGCATTTAGTGTATGATATTTTAAATCGCAATTTGAATCTGTGAATGCGGTATGTTGAAGGGTGCCAGGGAATTAGACATAGGTTCCAGGGTGATATGCGGAAAGTGGGTTGCATCTGTAGGGAAAGAATCATGTTGAATTATATGTCATGCATCTATGCCATATCTTTTCCAACTGTCTTTAAAAATAAAACAATCTGGATTCTTTTCATTAAGTCCACTGGGTTGATATTAATTTTATATTCTACTTCCTAAGGTGTATGTTTTATTTGTTTATTTTCAAACTCATTTTCTAATCTAAATTAAGGCTCTTATTTATCCCCTGCATTATGGCTATATTGTATAGGTTTCAAAATTTTTGAATAGTTTATACATTCCATTTTGATTTTCTCTTTAGCTCAAGAATTACTTTTAAAAGATATTTTAAAAGTCTACAAGTACATAGATTTTTTAAAGGGAGATTTTCAAATATACTTTTATTATTGTTCTGTATCTTTTATTATGTTTTTGGAGGGATAGAGAATGTAGCCTGTGCTATGTCTGCTCTTGAAAATGTGTTGAAACTTTCTTGTTGCCTAGTGTTTTAAACATTGGAAATAAAATTCTGATGACAGATTCTGTTATAGCAAGTTCTTAATTAAGTTCTTCAATCACCCATATCTTTTTTTTTCCTCCTTGATCTTCAATTTCAGAGAAGTATGTTAGACCATCTTACAGAATCTATGAATATGTCCAGGTTCCTTTTATTTCTACTAGTGATTCTTAGTTGTTAGATTTGGGACACGTATATCATTCTGTTTAAGTGAACCTTTTGTTAAAATAAAGCATTACTCACCCTGGCTGGTGTTGCTTAGTTGGTTGCAGCATCATCCCGTACACCAAAAAGGTGGCAGGTTTGATTCCTGGTCAGAGCATATACCCAGGTTGCGGATTCAATCCCTGGTCGGGGCGTGTATGGGAGGCATCCAACCAGTTTCTCTTTCATCTCTCTCTCTCTCTCTCTCTCTCTCTCTCTCTCTCTCTCTCTCTCTCTTTCTCTCTCTCTCTCTCTCTCTCTCTCTCTCTCTCTCTCTCTCACCCTTCTTCTCTCTAAAAATCAATACAAATTAAAAAAATAAAGGTATAATATTTATAAAAAAATCCATAAAAATAAAGTATCCCTCTATGTTCTAGGTAATGCTTTCCAATAATTTTGTTTCTGTTTTTTAATCTAATACTGACCAGTGTTTGCTTTCTTTTGGTTAACTTTTCTTTCTGTATATTTTAACACTGCTTTATTTTTAACAGTACTATTTTGCTTTGGTTTGCCTCTTATAAATGACATATAACTAGATTTTTTACTCATTCTAAGTGCTTCTGTCTTTTAATAGGTAATTTACCTAGTTCACATTTATTGTGACATCTGCTATGGTTGGACTTACTCTATCTTCTTATTTTATGTTTTATATTTACTTTGTTTTTTTGGTTGCTATTTGTTTGTACTTACTTGTTTTTTGTTTATTTTGCTCTGCTTCATTTTTCCTCTTTGTGATGTTGGTTGAATGGCTTTTTTTTTTTTTTCAAAGAGGAAAGTTCATTTAAAAAAATGTTTCAGTAGTAGAAAATTATTTATTCCATTATATACTTTCATTGGAGTACCTTTACATTTAATTTTTTTTCTTTATTAATTTTTAGAGAGAGAGGAAGGGAGAGGGAGAGAGATAGAAACATCGATGAGAGGAGAGGGAAGAGATAAGCCAAAGAACTTATATGCATATATGCATAACCAATGGACATAGACAAGAATGCTGTAAGGGGGGGAGGGGATCAAGAGGAGGATGTCAATGGGGGGAAAGGAGAAACATCTGTAACAAAAATAAATTAATTAATAAAAGAAAGAAAAGAAAAGAAACATCAATGAGAGAGAACATCGACTGGCCGCCTCCTGCATGACCCCCACTGGGGATTGGGCCCACAACTCAGGCATGTGCCCTGAGCGGGAATCGAAACAGCGACCTCTTGCTCAATCACTGAGCCACTCCGGCTGGGCAGTACCTTTACATTTTAAATAAACACATCCAAACTTATAGTTTTCTTAATAAAGTGTAGAGTTAATCAGTATCTATGTCATCTCACAAATAAGTCAAGGCCTTTTATTTTTCTTCCTTACCAGTTTCACTTTTTTGATTATTTTATCTAGGATTTATATGCAAATTTTTACAATATTTCATCACATCCTGCATAAGTAGTTATTTAGACTAAATTATAAGGCTTATTATTTTCTTTGCTTACCACTCTATTTTCTTTATTTATTTCTTAGTTCATTTGCTGGATTATATTGTCTCTCTTTTTTAAATTGAATTTATTGGGGTGACATTGGTTCATAAAATCATACAGGTTTCAAATGTGCAACTCAAGAAAACATCATCTGAACACTGCATTGTGCACCCATCACCCCAAACACAGTCTCTTTCTATCCCCATTTCCCCCCACTTTGCTCACCTCTACCTACTCCCCACCCCCCCTTACCACTAACTCTCATCACGCTGTTGTCTGTGTCTATGTGATATATATGTTTTGTTTGTTTTTTTTTGCCGAATCCCTTCACCTTCTTTTATTCAGCCCCCAACTCCCCTTCCCTCTGACAGCTATCAGACTGTTTCATGTATCCATGCCTCTGTTTCTATTTTGTTCATTGGATTCCACATATAAGTGAGATCATCTAGTATTTATATTTCTCAGACTGGCTTATTTCACTTATCATAATACTCTCCAGATCCATGAATGCTGTCACAGAAGGTAATATTTTCTTTTTTATGGCCGAGTAGTATTCTACTGTGTAAATGTACCACAGCTCTTTTTTTTTTATCCATTCATCTACTGATGGACACTTGGGCTCTTTCCATATTTGGGCAATGGTAAATAATGCTGCAATGAACATAGGGGCACATGTATTCTTTAGAATTAGTGACTCGGGTTCCTTCAGATATATTCCCAGAAGTAGGATCACTGGGTCAGAAGGCAGTTTCATTTTTAATTTTTTCAGGTAACTCCTTTTTCACAGTGGCTGTAGCAGTCTGCATTCCCAACAATGCATGAGGGTTCCCTTTTCTCCACATCCTCACCAGTACTTTTTGTTTGTTGACTTATTTATTTTTGTAATCCTCACTTTTTGTAAAAAAGTTTTTTTTTTTTTTTTAATTGATATTTGGGAGACAGGATGAGAGAGAGAGAAAGCATTGATGTGAGAGAGGATGAACATCAATCGGTTGCCTCCTGTACATGCACTGACCAGGGATCAAACCCACAACCTAGGTATGTGTTCTGACTGGGAATCGAACCTGCAACCTTTTTGTGTATGGGATCATGCTCCAACAAACTGAGCAAACTGTCCAGGGCTATTTGTTGATTTATTGATAATAGCCATTATGAAGGTGTCAGGTGATATCTTATTGTGGTTTTAATTTTCATTCCTCTGATGATTACTGACATTGAGCATCTTTTCATATGTCTATTGGCCAGCTGTATATTCTCTTTAGGGAAATATCTATCCAGTTCCTTTGCCCATTTTTTAATTGGGTTGTTTGTCTTCTTGGTGTTGAGTTGTATAAGTTCTTTATATAATTTTTCAAATTAACCCCTTATCAGAGGTATCACTGGAAGATATGTTCTCTCATTCAGTGGGTTCTTTTTTCATTCGTTGATGGTTTCATTTGATTTTCAAAAGCTTTTTAGTTTGATGTAGTCCCATTTGTTTATTTTTTCCTTTGTTTCCCTTGCTGCAGGAGATATATCAGCAAAAATATTGCTATGAGAAATGTCTGAGATTTTGCTGCTTATGTTTTCTTCTAGGTTTTGGTTTTGAGTCTAACACTTAAGTATTTAATCCCTTTTGAGTTTATTCTTGTTTATGGTGTAAGGAGGTGGTCTAGTTTCATTTTTTTTTTTTTTTGCATGTATCTGTCCACTATTACCAGCACCATTTATTGAATAGACTATCTTTACCCTATTGTTTGTTTTTGCTTCCTTTGTCAAATATTAATTGACCATAAAGGCATAGGTTTATTTCTGGGCTGTCTGTTCTGTTCCATTAATCTATATATCTTTTTTTATGCCAGTACCATGCTGTTTTGATTAGGATGACCATGTAGTATAGTTTGATATCAGGTAGCATGATTCCTCCAACTTTATTCTTCTTTCTCAAGATTGCTGTGACTATTCAGGGTCTTTTGTGTTTTCATAGTAATTTTGGAATGTTTGTTCTGGTTCTGTGAAATATGCCATTGGTATCTTGATCGGAATTGTGTTGAATCTATAGATTACTTTGGGTAGTATGGGCATATTAATGATATTAATTCTTCCTATCCATGAACATGGTATATACTTTCACTTATTTGTATCTTCACTTTCTTTCTTTAGTGTCTAATAATTTACCGAGTGCAGCTCTTTTATATCCTAGGTTAAATTTATTCTCAGATACCTTATTTTATTGTTGCAGTAGTAAATGGGATTGTTTTTGTTTTTATATCCTTACCCAAGGACATTTTTCCATTTTAGTTCAGATAGAGTGGGAGGGAGGGAGAGGATGAGAGAGAGAGGAGAGAGAGAGAGAGAGAGAGAGAGAGAGAGAGGGGGGGAAAACATTGACGTGAAAGGGACACATCTAGTGGCTGCCTCCCTCAGGATCCCAACCAGGGCTGGGGAGGAACCACAACCGAGGTACGTGCCCTTGACTGGAATCGAACCCGCGACTCATTGGTCCACGGGCTGACGCTCTAACCACCGAGCCAAACTGGCCAGGGCTGGATTGTTTTTTTGATTTCTCTTTCTGACTATTCATTATTAATGTAGAGAAATGTCACTGATTTCTGAATATTAATTTGTATCCTGCTACTTTGCTGATTTATTTATTAGATCTAGTAGTTTTTTGGTGGAGTCTTTAGGGTTTTCTGTATACCATATCATGTCACCTGTGAAGAATGACAGTTTTATTTCCTCATTCCCAATTTGGATGCCTTTTATTTCTTCTTTTCTGAGTGCTGTGGCTAGTACTTCCAGTACTATATTGAATAAGAGTGGTGAAGCAGATATCCCTTGTCTTGGTCATGATCTTATGGGGAACACTTTTAGTTTTTGCCCATTGAGTATGATGTTGGCTGTGGATTTGTCAAATATGGCCTTTAACATGTTGAGGTATAATCCCTCTTTTCCCACTTTGCTGAGAGTCATTATCCTAAATTGGTGCTGGATTTTATTAAATGTTCTTTCTGCATCTATTGATATGGTCATGTGATTTTTATTCTTCATTTTGTTTATGTTATGTATCACATTTATTGATTTGTGACTATTGTACCAGCCTTGCATCACTGAAATAAATCACAATCATGGTGTATGATCTTTTTAATGTATTGCTGGATTTGTTTTGCTAATATTTTGTTGTTCATCTGTGTTCACCAGGGATAGTGGCCTCTAATATTCTGTCTTTGTAGTGTCTTTATCTGGTTTTGAAATTAGGATAACTCTGGCCTCATAAATAGAGCTTATAAGTCTTCTCTCCACTTGAATTTTTTGGAATAGTTTGTGAAGGATAGGTGTTAGTTCTTCCTTGAATGTTTGATGAAATTTGCCTATGAAGCCATCCTGTCCAGGACTTTTGTTTGCTGAGTATTTTTAAAAAAAATTATTATTGTTTTGATTTCATTATTTGTAATTGGTTTATACAGGTTTTCTGATTCTTCCTGATTCAGTTTTGAAATATTTTCTGTTTCTAGGGATTTATCTATTTTGCCCAGGTTGTCCAATTTGTTGGCATATAGTTGTTTGTAGTTTTTTCTTATAATCCTCTGTATTTCTATGGTATCCTTTGTTACTTTTCCTCTTTCCTTTCTGATTTTATTTATTTGAGTCCTCTCTCTTTTTTTCTTCTTTAGAAAAATTTTTTATTAATTTATTTTTGTTACAGATGTTTCTCCTTTTTCCCCCCAGACACCCTCCTCCCTATCCCACCCCCCACCCTGGTTAAAGGTTTATCAATCTAGTTAATCTTTGTTGATTTAAAAAAAAAATCTATGTCATTTATTTCTGCTCTAAGTTTAATTACAGTGAAACCCCAGTTCTCGAATTTAATTTATTCTGGAAGGCTATTTGAAAACCAAAGCATTTTTTTCCCATTAGAAATAATGCAAATTGGATTAATCCATTCCAAACTCCCAAATGATTCCCTGTTTTAACATTTCTTATATACAGTACATGTCTAATATACTGTTTAACCTATAAACACTTAAAAAACAAAAGGACATGAAATGTAAAGGAAAATTAAATAAAAAGGAAATGAAATATACAGTAAAAAATGAAAATTTAACCCAGCTGGTTTGGCTTAGTGGATTGAGCATTGTCCCATGGACTGAGGTCCCAGTTCAATTCGCAGTCAGGGAACATGCCCTGGTTGTGGGCTTGATCCCCAGTAGGGGGCATGCAGGAGGTAGCTGATTGATGTTTCTCACATCAATGTTTCTATCTCTCCCTTCCTCTCTCTCTCTCTAAAAAATCAATAAAAACATATTTTTAAAAAATGAAAATTTAGTAGTAATGGTAAACAGCAACAAAAGCAAAAAAAAACAAAACCAAAAAAACTTGAAAATGCCCAGCCAGCATGGCTCAGTGGATTGAGCATCATCCCATGGACTGAGAGGTCCTGGTTCAATTCCCGGTCAGTGACTTGCCTGGGTTGCAGGCTCGATACCCAGTGCGGGGCATACAGGAGGCAGCAGATCAATGTTTCTCCCTCACATTGATGTTTCTATGTCTCTCTCCCTCTCTATTCCTCTCTCTCTAAAAAATCAATATAAACATATCAAACAAAAACACGAAAATACTCACAGCACAATATCCTGAGATGTTAACATCGGTAAACTCTTTCATAGTTGGGCATTCTCTCCTTTGTTTGCTGCCTGGGAGACGTGCAACTGATCATAAATGTATCAGCATGAAAGGGTTGTCGGGTTGAGAAGCGAATTGTTTAAGATGGGAGTTGTTCGAGAACTGAGGTTTAAATGAATTTCTTCCTTCTACTTACACTAGGCTTTATTTGTTGTTCTTTTTCTAGTTCTCTTAGGTATTGGGTTAGATTGTTTAACTTAGTTTTCTCTTGCTGCTTGTGGTAAGCCTTTGATGCCATGAACCTACATCTCAGGACTGCTTTTGTTGTTTCCCATAGATTTGGAGTTGTGTGTTCATTTTCATTTGTTTCCAGGTAATTTTGATTACTTTATTTATCTCATTATTAACCAATTCATTATTTAATAGCATGTTATTTAACCTCCATGTGTTTGAATATTTTTCAGTTTTTTAAATTATATTTCTAGTTTCATACCATTGTGGTCAGAGAAGATTCTTTTTTTTTTTTTTTAATTATTAATTTACTTTTGTTACAGATGATTCTCCTTTTTTTCCCCCATTGACACCCCCTCCCCCTCCCTCCCTGCCCGGTCCCCATTTTTGTTGTCCATGTCCATTGGTTATGAGTACATGCGTACAAGTTCTGTGTTCATCGCTCCCCTCCCCCACCCCCTCTTCTGGCAGATGTCAGTCTGTACCCCACTTCCACATCCCCAGGACTACCCTGCTCCTCACCCTGTTATGTTCATTATATTCCAGAAATAAGTGAGATCATATGATGTTTGTCTTTCTCTGCTTGGCTTGTTTCACTTAGGATAATAGTTTCCAGGTCCTCCCATGTCGACACAAAGGATAAGAGATCGTTCTTTCTT
Source organism: Tadarida brasiliensis (assembly GCA_030848825.1). NCBI lineage: Eukaryota > Metazoa > Chordata > Mammalia > Chiroptera > Molossidae > Tadarida > Tadarida brasiliensis. The sequence continues at coordinate 73,165,649 of CM061260.1, forward strand.
AAAGCTGCATAGTACTCCATTGTGTATATGTACCACAGCTTTTTTATCCATTCATCTACTGATGGACACTTGGGCTGTTTTCAGATCTTAGCTATTGTAAATAGTGCTGCTATGAACATGGGGGTACATGTATTCTTTCTGATTGGTGTTTCAGGTTTCTTAGGGTATATTCCTAGGATACCAACGACATATTTCACAGAACTAGAACAAATACTTCAGAAGTTCATATGGAACCAAAAAAGACCCTGAATAGCTACAGCAATCTTGAAAAAGAAGGACAAAGTAGGAGGGATCACAATACCGGACATCAGGTTATACTACAAAGCTACTGTAATCAAAACAGCCTGGTACTGGCACAAGAACAGGCACATAGACCAGTGGAACAGAACAGAGAATCCGGAAATTGACCCAAGACATTATGCTCAATTAATATTTGACAAAGGTGGTAAGAGCATACATTGGAGTAAAGACAGCCTCTTCAATAAATGGCGTTGGGAAAATTGGACAGCTACATGCAAAAAAATGAAACTAGATCATCAACTTACACCATACACAAGAATAAACTCAAAATGGATAAAAGACTTAAATGTGACTCATGAATCCATAAAAATCCTACAAGAAAATGTAGGCAACAAAATTTCAGACATCATACGCAGCAAAATTTTCACTGATATATCACCTAAGGCAACAGAAACAAAGGAAAAAATGAACACATGGGACTACATCAAACTCAAAAGCTTCTGCACAGCAAAAGAAACAACCATCAAAGTGGAAAGGCAACCCACTGTATGGGAGAGCATAATTGCCTATGATATATCAGATAAGGGACTAATTTCCAAAATATATAGAGTGCTCATACATCTCAACAAAAGGAAGACAAAGAACCCAATTAAAAAATGGGCAGAGGAACTAAATAGACACCTCTCCAAACAGGACATACAAACGGCCAAGAGACATATGAAGAAATGCTCAACTTCACTAATCATCAGAGAGATGCAAATTAAAACAACAATGAGGTATTACCTCACACCTGTCAGAATAGCCGCCATCAACAAAGCATCAAACAACAAGTGTTGGCGAGGATGTGGAGAAAAGGGGACTCTAGTACACTGCTGGTGGGAGTGCAGACTGGTGCAGCCACTATGGAAAACACTATGGTGTTACCTCAAAAAAGATTCTTGATATGATTTCAGTCTTCTTGAACTTAGTAAGACTTATTTTGTGTCCTAAAATGGCCTATCTTTGAGAATGTTCCATGTACACTGGAGAGGAATGTATATTCTGCTGCTTTGGCTTGAAATATTCTGTAAACATCAATAGAATTTATCTGTTCCACTGTATTGTTTAAAGTTGCTGTTTTCTTGTTGTTTTTGTCTGGAAGATCTATCCATTGCTGTCAATGGAGTGTTAAAATCCCCTACTATGACTGTATTGCTGTCAATCTTTCCCTTAAAGCCCTCCAAGATTTCCTTTATACATTTTGGTGCTCTTATGTTGGGTGCACATATGTTTACAAGGGTCATGTCTTCTTGTTGGATGAATCCTTTTAATATTATGTAATGACCTTCTTTGTCTCTCTTATGGTCTTTCTCCTGAAGTCTATTTTTTCTGATATAAGTATTGCTACTCCAGCTTTTTTGTTGTTTTATTTCCATTTGCATGGAATATTTCTTTCTCATCCCTTCACTTTTGGTTTGTGTGCATCTTTTATTCTAAGGTAGGTCTCTTGTAGATAGCATATATATAGGTCATGTTTTCTTATCCATGCAGCTACCCTATGTCTTTTGATTGGAGCATTTAATTTGTTTACATTTAAGATTACTATTTATAGGTACTTATCTATTGCCATTTTAATCTTTATGCCAGTTTTCCTTTCTCTCTATTTCTTCTTCTTTGAGCAGGCCCTTTATCATTTCTTGCAATACTGGTTTGGTGGTAATGAACTTCTTTAGTTTTTTTGTCTGGAAAGATTTTTATTTTGCCTTCACTTTTAAATGATAGCCTTGCCGGATAAAGTAGTTTTGGTTGTAGGTTTTTGCTTTTCACCAGTTTGAAAGTTTGAATATTTCATGCCAGTGCCTTCTGCCTGAAGTGGTTCTGTTGAGAAATCAGCTGACAGCCTTATGGGAGTTGCCTTGTAGGTAACTGTCTCACCCTTACTGCTTTTAAGATTCTCTCTTTGTCTTTAAGCTTTGCCATTTTAATTATGATGTGTCTTGGTGTGGGCCTCTTTGGGTTCATCTTGATTGAGACTTAAACTATCCTCATTTTTTAAAATTCTTTTTTCTTTTTGATGCTCTGCTTGGGTGCTTATTGTGATCTTGTCCTCTAAATCACTGATTTAGTTATCTGCTTCATCTAATCTGCTATTGATTCCTTCTAGTGTATTTTTCATTTCAAATATTGTATTCTTCATTTATGACTGATCTGTTTTTATGGTTTCAATGTCCTTTTTTGTGCTTGTTTTTTGTTGAAGTTCTAAATTCCTTGATTATCCTTATAACCACTTCTGGGTATATATTCAAGGAAACCCAAAACATTAATTCAAAAGCATATATGCACCTCTATATTCATTGCAGTGTTATTTACAATAGCCATGATTTGGAAGCAGCCCAAGTGCTCTTAAGAAGATGAGTGGATAAAAAAGTTGTGGTACATTTACACAATAGAATACTACTTGGCCGAAAAAGAGAAGGACATCTTACCTTTTGTGACAGCATGGATCTGATTGGTTCTTTTTTATAATTCTGTGTCCTTTCTAATGCTTACTATCTCTTTGTTTAAGTTCTCACTGAGAGCATCTATTCTTCCTCTAAGTTGTGGAATGGGCTGTCATTAAATGGGCTTGCCATGCTCCTGGAATCCATTATGGTGCAGGATCTCAGGTGGCTGAAGAACTCCATCCCGAAAACAGCTCTGAGAGTGATGCTATAATATTGAGGACTAGAATTTAAATTTTGTGTTATGTTTTGAAATAAGGTGCCACATTGGCACTGTGTTTCTAAATTGGTAGTCATTGGGCAGCATTCCATAATGTCTCTAGTTTCTGTCTTAACTGAGCTGATTGGGAACACATCAAGAGTTACAACTTCAAATTGTTATAATGTGCGGCTTGTCATGCTGTGGTTATAACAGAAGTACTTTCAATACTTTGCAGAGCTTATAACTTTTCTTTTAAATTATCTCTTTGAGTTGACATTTCTCTTAGGTATAAAATACCCTAAGATTACATTTGGTTAGCCCCTTTATAGTTCAGAATTTAAACTAGTTAAAAGTCTTTATATTCAAGATAATACAGGACTTGTTAATTTCAACGTCAAGAAATCTTCAGAAACTTTGTAGAGACTTTAACAATAAATTTAGAAAACAGTTTTTGTAATAATGTACAGTATTTTCATGAATAAAAATACGGTACTTCAGAGATATTCCAAAAAGGATCTAATTTAGTCTAGTGCCTCAAGCTCAGAGTCATTTTTTCAACCATGGACCTCAGTGGTTGGGCTGAATGGGAGTTTGTTGTCTGTGTACCCAGTGAGGATAAATGTAGAGGGTGTCCTAGATCTAAAAACCTGTGAGAGACTGTTCTGCTCCCCTCTTCCAGGCCACCTGCCTTGCACAACACCCTGTCCACTAGGTCTATAGGCAGTAGTTCTCAAAACCGACAGACAAGGGAAACACCTGGATAGCTTTAAAAATTCACTTTCTCAGACTTCAGCCACAGAGAATTTGAGTTGGTAGATAAAGGAGATAATGACCTTGGCTACCGGACCCCACTTTTTGGCTCCTCTCCTGTTCTTAACACCATTTGCTGACCACAACACACCAGTCCACCCATGACATACCACTTATGGAGCAACATTTAAGCAGTGGCAGAATAATGTAGATCAACTGGGAGAAGAAGGCCACACAGAAGCCACAGCCACATCTGCAGGTGAAGTGGAAAGCTTTTAAGAATACCCACTGCTGATCAGGGGACCGAAAGCGTCTCCATCTCCTCCTGTTATATTCTGCAGACTATCAAAGCAGTTTCTGCCTTAAACTACTCTCTTCTTTCCCCATCTCTATCATGTGCCTCTGTGCATCTGGTGGTGTGCGTGCGTGTGTGTTAGTAGGTTTGCTCTCTCTTTTGTTCTTTAGTTTTATTATAGCCAGTTAAACAAAGTAAGAAAGAAAGATACAAATAAAGGTAAAGATATGGACACTTCTGGCAAAGTTTAAGACAGAAAAGAGACATTTAGGAGGAAACGAGAGAAGAACACATTTTGAAAAAGATGTGAAGCAGTTCCTGATGGGTAGAGAGTAAGAGTATGTTTTCCCTGGATCTTCTGAAGATACCCTGGTTACTTAGTACATTTGTATCCCAGATTCCCAAGTGAATGGCTTTATTAAGACTGATAGCATTATCATTGAAGATGATCAATCATTATAAGTCTTTCTTACATAGGAGCCCCATGGTGTTCATTTTAAATTAAGCCAAGGGAGTGCTGGATAATTATCATTTATTCAACAAATATTTAATGATGAGGATGCTAGACTCATGAAATTTATAGCCTGATAGGGATACAGATAAATAAACAGGCAAATGACACCACCAAGTGGCAAGTGCTGTGATGGGAAGGCAAAAAAGAAGAAGGGGAGTACCAGAAGAGAGTGATTTACGCAGTCTTGGGGAGTGAGGAAAGGCTTTGAGAGGAAGTGAGATTGTGTGTTGCATTCTTACGGGTGAAAAAGAGCCAAACAAAAATGGCCAAAAGATTGAATGTGCCTATGCTTGGGGATAAGAAAGCATGACCCCATATCTGAAGTACTGTGAGTGGTCCTAAATGGCTAGACAGAAGCTGGTAAGAGACAACGCTGGAGAGTTAAGTGGGAGCCAGATCATGAAGAATCTTCCACATCCTATAAAGGAGTTTGAAAGTTACACTGGGTGGCCATTTTCCTATATAGATTTTATGTTTCACCCTATTTGCCTTTTTTTTTTTAAATCATAGATATCATAATAGCGTAAGAGGTACCCATTTGTTTGTCATACATAAATAAGAACTTTCAAAAGTAGGCATGTGCGTAGAAAAGGGTTAACATAGAAGGCTTCTGTTCACTGTAAGTCTTGCTTGCAAGGTTGGTCTTTGGCTGGCTTTTGGGAACTTGGCTGATAAACAGTTCCCTACACTGATGTAAACCTTTCCCTAACAGAAAAGGGTGGCACAGTGTGTTTAGACTATGCAAACAATATGGTTTATACTGAAGTAAACCTACTTTCTTTCTGGGACTCTGGAGTTTTGATGTACACTAGGCAGAGGGTGCTTATGTGACCAGCCCTCAATGAAAACATTTGGTGCTGAGTCTGTAATAGGCTTTCTTGGGCAGAAACATCACATACAGGGTCCTGCACGTTCATATTTGGGGGAAGAGTATGTTCTGTGTGACCCGTCATGAGAAAGAGAGACCATATGAAAGCTGCACATGAATTGCTCCGGACTCCACCTATCTTTCCCTTTTATGATTCACTGCATATTCTACTGCATCACTTTGATAAATCTTAGTCGTGAGTACAATTATATGGTAAGTCCCATGAGACTTTCCAGAAAATCTTTTTTTTTTATATATTTTATTTTATTTAAAAAAAATTTTTTTTTATTAATTTATTTTTGTTACAGATGTTTCTCCTTTTTTCCCCATTGACACCCTCCTCCCCATCCCCCCACCCTGTCCCCAGCTTTGTTGTCCATGTCCATCACTTATGCATACATGTGTATAAGTTCTGTGGTTTATCTCTTCCCTCCCCCCCCACCCCCTCTTCTGAGGGGTGTCAGTTTATACCCTACTTCCACATCTCTGGGTCTGCCCTGTTCCTCAGACTGTTATGTTCATTATATTCCACAAATAAGTGAGATCATGTGATATTTGTCTTTCTCTGCTTGGCTTGTTTCGCTTAGGATAATACTCTCGAGGTCCCTCCACGTCATCTCAAAGGATAAGACATCTTTCTTTCTTACAGCTGCATAGTACTCCATTGTGTATATGTACCACAGCTTTTTTATCCATTCATCCACTGATGGACACTTGGGCTGTTTCCAGATCTTAGCTATTGTAAATAGTGCTGCTATGAACATGGGGGTACATGTATTTTTTCTGATTGGTGTTTCAGGCTTCTTAGGGTATATTCCTAGAAGTCGGATCACTGGGTCAAATGGCAATTCAATTTTTAATTTTTTGAGGTAACACCATAGTGTTTGCCACAGTGGCTGCACCAGTCTGCATTCCCACCAGCAGTGTACTAGAGTCCCCTTTTCTCCACACCCTCACCAACACTTGTTGTTTGATGATTTGTTGATGGCGGCCATTCTGACAGGTGTGAGGTGATACCTCATTGTTGTTTTAATTTGCATCTCTCTGATGATTAATGATGTTGAGCATTTCTTCATATGTCTCTTAGCCATTTGTATGTCCTGTTTGGAGAGGTGTCTATTTAGTTCCTCTGCCCATTTTTTAATTGGGTTCTTTGTCTTCCTTTTGTTGAGTTGTATGAGCACTCTGTATATTTTGGAAATTAGTCCCTTATCTGATGTATCATTGGCAATTATGCTCTCCCATAGAGTGGGTTCCCTATCTGTTTTGATGGTTGTTTCTTTTGCTGTGCAGAAGCTTTTGAGTTTGATGTAGTCCCATGGGTTCAATTTTCCCTTTGTTTCTGTTGCCTTAGGTGATGTATCAGTGAAGATTCTACTGCGTATGATGTCCGAAATTTTGTTGCCTACATTTTCTTCTAGGATTTTTATGGATTCACGAGTCACATTTAAGTCTTTTATCCATTTTGAGTTTATTCTTGTGTGTGGTGTAAGTTGATGGTCTAGTTTCATCTTTTTGCATGTAGCTCTCCAATTTTCCCAACACCATTTATTAAAGAGGCTATCTTTACTCCATTGTATGCTCTTGCCACCTTTGTCAAATATTAATTGAGCATAATGTCTTGGGTCAATTTCCGGATTCTCTGTTCTGTTCCACTGGTCTATATGCCTGTTCTTGTGCCAGTACCAGGCTGTTTTGATTACAGTGGCTTTGTAGTATAAGCTAATATCCGGTATTGTGATCCCACCTACTTTGTCCTTCTTTTTCAAGATTGCTGTGGCTATTCGGGGTCTTTTTTAGTTCCATATGAACTTTTGAAATATTTGTTCTAGTTCTGTGAAATATGTCACTGGTATTTTGATGGGGATTGCATTGAATCTATAGATTGCTTTGGGTAATATGGACATTTTAATGATGTTAATTCTTCCAATCCATGAACAAGGTATGTGCTTCCACTTTTTTATATCTTCCTCTATTTCTTTTTTCAATATCCTGTAGTTTTCTGCAAATAGGTCCTTTACTTCTTTGGTTAAGTTTATTCCTAGGTATCTTAATTTTTTTGCCGCGATGGTAAATTGTTTTTTTAGTTTCTCTTTCCGTGAGTGCATCATTGGTGTATAAGAATGCCGTTGATTTCTTGACGTTAATTTTGTATCCTGCTACTTTGCCAAATTCATTTATTAAGTCTAGTAGATTTTTGATGGAGTCTTTAGGGTTTTCTATATATAATATCATATCGTCTGCGAATAATGACAGTTTCACTTCCTCCTTCCCAATTTGGATTCCTTTTATTTTTTCTTCACGTCTGATTGCTGTGGCAAAGACTTCCAGTACTATGTTGAATAAGAGTGGCGAAAGTGGGCATCCCTGTCTTGTTCCTGTTCTTAAGGGAAATGTTTTTAGTTTTTGCCCATTGAGTATGATGTTGGCTGTAGGTCTTTCATATATGGCCTTTATTATATCAAGATATGATCCCTCTACTCCCAAATTGCTGAGCGTTTTTATCAGAACTGGGTGCTGGATATTGTCGAATGCTTTTTCAGCGTCTATTGATATGATCATGTGGTTTTTATCTTTCATTTTGTTTATGTGGTGTATCACATTTATTGATTTGCGAATGTTGAACCAGCCTTGCATCCCTGGGATGAATCCCACTTGGTCATGGTGAATAATTTTTTTGATGTATTGCTGGATTCAATTTGCAAGTATTTTGTTAAGGATTTTGGCATCTATGTTCATCAGGGATATTGGCCTGTAGTTTTCTTTCTTTGTAGTGTCTTTTTCTGGTTTTGGAATTAGGATTATGCTGGCCTCATAAAACGAGTTTAGAAGTCTTCCTTCTTCTTGAATTTTTTGAAATAGTTTGAGGAGAATGGATGTTAGTTCTTCTTTGAATGTTCAGTAAAACTCCCCCGTGAAGCCGTCCAGGCCTGGGCTTTTGTTTGCTGGGAGAGTCTTGATTACATCTTCAATTTCCTTCGTTGTTATTGGTCTGTTCAAGTTTTCTATCTCTTCTCGGTCCAGTTTTGGGAGACTATGAGTTTCTAGAAATTTGTCCATTTCACTTAGATTGTCGAATTTGTTGCCATATAAATGTTCATAGTATTTGCTAATGATCCTTTGTATTTCTGTGGTGTCAGTTGTTACTTCTCCTCTTTCATTTCTGATTTTGTGTATTTGGGTTCTCTCTCTTTGTTTCTTGGTGAGTCTAGCTAAGGGTCCATCAATCTTGTTTATCTTTTCAAAAAACCAGCTCTTTCTTTCATTGATCCTTTGAATTGTTTCTCTGGTCTCTATGTCGTTTATTTCTGCTCTGATCTTTACTATTTCCTTCCTTCTACTTGCTCTGGGGTTTTCTTTTTGTTTGCTTTCTAGTTCTTTAAGTTGTGAGGTTAGATAGTCTATTAGAAATTTTTCTTGTTTCTTGAGGTAGGCCTGTAGTGCTATGAACTTCCCTCTCAGAACAGCTTTCGCTGCATCCCATAGATTTTGTGTTGTTGTGTGTTCATTTTCGTTGGTTTCCAGGAATTTTTTAATTTCTTCCTTGATCTCCTTGGTAACCCATTCATTGTTTAATAACATGCTATTTAGCCTCCATGTATTCAAATGTCTTTGCATGTTCTTGTTGCAATTGATTTCTAGTTTTATGCCATTGTGATCTGAGAAGATGCTTGATATGATTTCAATCTTCTTGAACTTGTAGAGACTTAGTTTGTGTCCTAACATGTGGTCTATCTTTGAGAATGTCCCATGTGCACTTGAGAAGAATGTGAATTCTGTAGTTTTGGGGTGTAATTCTCTGTAAATATCTATTAAATCCATTTGGTCTAGTGCTTCGTTTAGAGTCTCTGTGTCCTTGTTAATTTTTTGTCTAGAGGATCTATCCAGTGATGTCAGCGGGGTGTTGAAGTCCCCTGCTATGATTGTATTGCTGTCAATTTCTCCTTTGAAGTCCTCCAGAAGATTTTTAATATATTTTGGTGCTCCTGTATTCGGTGCATATATGTTTACCAAGGTTATATCTTCCTGTTGGATAGATCCTTTCAATATTATGTAGTGACCTTCTTTGTCTCTAGTAATGGCTTTCGTTTTGAAATCTATTTTATCAGATATGAGTATTGCTACCCCAGCTTTTTTTTCCTTTCCATTTGCTTGGAAGATTTTTTTCCATCCCTTCACTTTCAGCCTATGTGAGTCTTTTGTTGTGAGGTGGGTCTCTTGTAAACAGCATATATATGGGTTATGCTTTCTTATCCAATCCGCTACTCTGTGTCTTTTTATCGGAGCATTCAATCCATTTACATTTAAGGTGATTATTGATATGTACTTATTTATTGCCATTTTTGTTCAGTGTGGTTCTATTTTCCTTCCTATTTCTTCTACTAATTATAGCAGTCCTTTTAACATTTCTTGCAGTGCTGGTTTGGTGCTAATGTATTCCCTTAGCCTTTTTTTGTCTGAGAAGCTCTTTATTTGACCTTCTATTTTGAATGACAGCCTTGCTGGGTAGAGTAGTCTTGGATTCAGATCCTTGTTTTTCATGACCTTGATTACTTCATGCCATTCCCTTCTGGCCTGTAGTGTTTCTGTTGAGAAGTCAGCTGGAAGCCTGATGGGGGTTCCTTTGTAGGTAACCTGTTGCTTTTCTCTTGCTGCCTTGAGGATTCTCTCTTTGTCTTTAATTTTTGGCATTTTAATTACTATGTGTCTTGGTGTGGGCCTGTTTGGGTTCTTCTTACTTGGGACTCTCTGTGCTTCTTGAACTTGAATGCCTTCTTTCTTCACCAAATTAGGGAAGTTTTCTGTCATTATTTCTTCAAATATATTCTCTAACCCTTGCTCATTTTCTTCTTCTTCAGGGACTCCAATGATGCGAATATTATTACGTTTCCAGTTGTCCCACAGTTCTCTTAAGCTGTCTTCCTGTTTTTTCATTGTTTTTTCCTTTTGGTTTTCTGATTGGTTGATTTTCAGAAAATCTTAACAGAGAGGAGGCCTTGAGGATCCCTAACACACATGCTATGAATATTTACCTATAAATATTTATTGAGTAAACAAATGACCTATCAAGAGGTAGAAGTGTTAGTGCCCTTGTTTTGATTTTTTAACCAAAAGTTGTATACCCAATTTGATCTCCCACTGTATTTCTCAAATTCTTAAACTTGACTCTGAATTTATTTTGGCTTTTTTACCCTCAAATGACAGAGATGTGTTTGCTTTAAGGACAGTCAAAAGAAAGAGCTATATTATCTCTATATCAAATCAAGAGATCCAGAAAGCATTTGAATAATGGCAAAAGTCCCTGAAATGTTTATAGTGTCCCAAGCTAACTATTTTTTTTTTTTCTTTTAACAGGTGAGGACTTAGTTGATTGTGCAGTTTCTGATATACTAAAGTCAGCCTCATTATTGTAGTGCTACACCCAAATGCAGACAGCCTCTCTTCTCACATTAATAATACATTAGTATGTATAGAGTATTTATTAGTAATACTAATACTATTATTGGTAGTATAACCATGGACTAGATACTTTTTTATAATTTATATTGGGAACTTCTACTTGAGGCTTACTATCAAATAATTTCTTTTTAAACAACTAAAAGAAGAAGGAACTTAGAACCAACCAGGAAATCCTTGGATTTCTTATGGGCTTCATCTTCATTTTTGTAAATTCTTTGGAGAGCCCTGTTCTTTCTTACAGAGTAACTGGCAGTGGTGTGACCCCATTGAGCAGTCCCCCTTGGACAGGTTTTATACTTCCTTTCCATCATCTTTGTCTCCCACTGGACTGAGGTAGGATTGTAAAAATGATGGGTTTACTGCTCCCTGATTTCCATGTGGCCTTGTAAGCCCTTCATTGTAGCCTCTTCTGGGACTCAGCAGATAAAGAGCACTACCTCTGAAGCATAGCGGGGCTTGTTTTTGATCTTTATTTCTTGTCTAATTGGAGAAGATTTACAGTTCATAAGTGGACTTAATATAGAAGCTCCCTGCAGTTGTTACTATGCAGCAATATAGCGGTTTCTCAACATAGGCTATTTTACATTGCTCCCATTTTATTGCCTTCCCATCCTTTATTTTTCTCTTTTCTTTTCCACTTATCATACCATCAAACTCCTCCCCTCTGTTGGACATAAACACTTATTTTAATACTTATTGTACTTACAGAATGAAGTTTTATGTTTCTTATTCATAATTTTCAAAGCAAATGAAATATTTTTATTGTATTTCTCTGCAATAATTTCATGGAATTATTTTTATTCATGCAGGCCTAGATTTTTTTTTGTTATGTTGGAGCAGGGGTATTGTTTTGTTTATTTGGCTTGATTTTGTCCTTCTGGGCCAATAGCTTTAATGGAAAGTATGTTTTCTATTGCTGATGTAAGTCTACTTGGAATCAGTTACTTGCCAACAAAAGTTCAGTTCTAATCAAAGTGCAGGTTATTCATGTAGGCCCTTGTCCTTGGAGGCCTGTTTTTTTATTCTTATTACTTTTACTTTAATCAGTTGTCTTATGATTACGTATAAGAAGAAAAATAAAACCTAGTATTCATATTCAACTACTTATTTGTAAAGAGGCCTGCTTAATGAAGCATGTGAGTGTTGCAAGATTTGCTGGTGTTTGCTGTGTCATTAGGTTTAGAAGAAAAGTTCCTGAGGCTGGTAATAGTAACCATCATAACCTGATAGTCTGATTTTATTTTTTTCTGAAAAGATGTGTTGTTATTGCATCCTCTAATAGCCTTTGCTATTTTCTGTTCCAGTTTCCCAGAGAGATGGTCATTCCGAGCTTACACCTCTGTTCTGTATTTTGACCCTTGGATGAGAATATTTATTCAGGCAAAAAAAGTTAAAACAAAACACCTATGTCATTGCCTCTACAGACCCAGGTAACTCAAGTTCCTTTAATTATCTTCATACAGTTTTTATTTATAAAATCAATATGCTCTCCTCCCCCAAATTGTTAAATTGACTTGTTAGTAAGGTTTTTACAATTCGATGGCAAGATTTTACAATTTGATGGTAAGATTTTTGCTATTGTAAATAAAATTTAAACTGCATTCTGGAAGATTTGCCAAAGAGTAATCATATGTAACAAGTATTTGACCATAATAGCAAAACACTGCACTGAACTCTCTAAGTTAGATAATCACCTAAAGTAAGATTTTGTTTTATTGTTTTACTTTTATTTATTTATTTTTTTAATCCTCACTTGAGGACATTTTTGCATTCATCTTCAGATAGAGCGGGAGAGAGAGAGGGAGGAAGAGAGAGAGAGAAACATCGATGTGAGAGAGACACATCAACTGGTACCACCCACACAACCCCAACTGGGGCTGGGGACAAACTGCAGCCAAGGTACGTGCCCTTAGCGGGAACTGAACCCGGGTCTCTCTGGTCCTCAAGCCAACACTCTAACCGCTGAGCCAAACTGGCCAGGGCTTGTTTTATACTCTAGTGAATCTTAGGTGCTTTGCTTGTGATAGTTTCCATTTTTTAAAAAAAATCACAAGTCATTTATAATTTTTGTTTACTCAATATATTTGAACTATTGAAACACCTACTTTTTTTTATGATTCTTTTTTTTAAATTATTTTTTAATTAATTTATTTTTATTACAAATGTTTCTCCTTTTTTCCCCATTGACACCCTCCTCCCCATTCCCCCACCCCATCCCCAGCTTTGTTGTCCATGTCCATCAGTTATGCATACATGCGTATAAGTTCTGTGGTTTATCTCTTCCCTCCCTCCCCACCTCCTCTTCTGAGGGTTGTCAGTCTATACCCTACTTCCACATCTTTGGGTCTACCCTGTTCCTCAGACTGTTATGTTTATTATATTCCACAAATAAGTGAGATCATGTGATATTTGTCTTTCTCTGCTTGGCTTGTTTCGCTTAGGATAATACTCTCGAGGTCTCTTCATGTCGTCTCAAAGGATAAGAGATCTTTCTTTCTTACAGCTGCATAGTACTCCATTGTTTATATGTACCACAGCTTTTTTATCCATTCATCCACTGATGGGCAGTTGGGCTGTTTCTAGCTCTCAGCTATTGTAAATAGTGCTGCTATGAACATAGGGTGAAACACCTATTTTTATGTGTGTATATATTTTATGTATGAAATGAACATATTTATAAATATACATTTGGTTCATTTATATTTCATATTTTAGCATAAACCTTTTTTTGTTACCACAATAAATCTAGTTAACATCTATTGCTATACATAAATTTTTTTTCCTGTGATGAAAACTTTTAAGATCTACTATCTTACAGCTTTCAGACATGCAATTTAACTATAGTTACTATGTTATACATTACATCCCCATGACTTATTTTATAACTGAAAGTTTGTAACAGCATAAACTTTTTTTAAGCTGACATTTGCATATTATAAAACTTACCTTGACCAACTATAACTATACATACAATCAGAGCAGTCATTCTCTGTGTGTGGGGTTTCCTTGGATATATACTCAAAAGTGATTATAAGGATGATTGAGGAACTTAGAACTTCAACAAAGAAATAGCAAGCATAAAAAAGAAGTAGAAACCATAAAAAAGGACCAGTCGTAAATGAAGAATACAATAGCTGAAATGAAGAATATACTAGAAAGCCCTGGCCAGTTTGGCTCAGCGGTTGAAGCGTCGACCGGCGGACTGGAGAGTCCTGGGTTCGGTTCCCGCTAAGGGCACGTACCTCGGTTGCAGTTTGTTCTCGGCCCTGATTGGGGTCGTGTGGGTGGCAGCCAGTCGATGTGTCTCTCTCACATCGATGTTTCTCTCTCTCTCTCTCTTCCCCCCTCTTTCCCTCCCACTCTATCTGAAGATAAAAGCAAGAATGTCCTCGGGTGAGGATTAAAAAAAAAAAAAGAATATACTAGAAGGAATAAACAGCAGGTTGGATGAAGCAGAGGATTCAGTCAGTGTTTTGGAAGACAAAGTAGAAAAAAACACCCCATCAGAGCAGAAAAAAAAAAGAATTTATAAAATGAGGATAATTTAAGTGACCTTTGGGACAACATAAAGCATAACAACATCTGCATCATAGGGCTACCAGAAGAAGAAGGAGAACGAAGGATTGAGAAGCTATTTGAAGAAAAAAAATGACTGAAAATGTCCCTAAACTGGCTAAGTACAAAGACACACAAGTCCAGGATGCAATGAGAGTCCCAGAGAAGATGAACCCAAAGAGGTCCACACCAAGACACATCATAATTAAAATGGCAAAGCTTAAAGACAGAGAGAGAATCTTAAATGAGGGAAAGGAAAAGCAGTTGGTTACCTATAAGGGAGCTCTCATAGACTGTCAGCTGATTTCTCAACAGAAACATTTTAGGGTAGAAGGGATTGGCATGAAATATTCAAAGTGATGAAAAGTAAGGAGCTACAACCAAGACAACTTTACCCAGCAAGACTATCATTTAAAATTGAAGGGGAGGCTGGCTGGTGTAGCTCAGTGGTTGAGTGTTGACCCATGCACCAGGAGGTCACTGGTTTGATTCCTAGTCAGGGTACATGCCCAGGTTGTGGGCCCAATCCCCAGTCGGGGGGCATGCAGGAGGCGGCCAATCAATGTTTCTCTCTCATTGATGTTTCTATCTCTCTCTCCCTCTCCCTTCCTCTCTAAAAACCAATAAAGAAAAAAACTTTTTAATAAAATAAAATAAAATTGAAGGGGAAATAAAGAGCTTCCAAGACAAGAGAAAGTGAAAGGGGTTTGTTACCACCAAAACAGTATTATAAAAAATGTTAAAGGGCCTTCTTTAAGAAGAAGAAAAGAAAAGTAGAGGAACAAGTTAAAAGAATAAAATGGCAACAAATACATATCTATCAATAATCAATTTAAATTTAAATGGCTTAAATGCTCTAATCAAAAGACACAGGGTAGCTGAATGGATAAGAAAATGAGACCTATATTATGCTGTCTACAGGAGCCCCATTTCAGGATGAAAGATACACACAAACTAAAAGTAAAGGGATGGAAAAAGATATTTCATGCAAATGGAAAGGGAAAAAAGCTGGGGTAGCAATACTTATATCTGACAAAATAGACTTTAGAACAAAACTATAGTAGCAGAAAAAGGAGGACAGTACATAATGATAAAGGGAGCAATCCAACAAGAAGATATAACCCTTGTAAACATTTATGCACCCAATTTAGGAGCTGCTAAATAGGTAAAATAAATCTTAGTGAATGTATAGGGAGAGATTGATAGTAATACAGTCATAGTAGGGGATTTTAACACATCATTGACATCTATGAATAGATTTTCCAGATAGAAATCAACAAGGAAACAGTGACCTAAAATGACACACTAGATTCAGATGGATTTAATAGATATCTTTAGATCATTTCATCCCAAAGCAGCAGGATATACATGCTTTTCAAGTGCATGGAACATTTTATGGGCTAAACCTTGTTTTGCCACAAAACAAGCATCAATGAATTTAAGATTGAAATAATTTCAAGCATTTTCTCTGACCATAATGATATCAAACTGGAAATCAATCACACACAAAAAAACCCTGAAAAACAGACAAAAACATGGAGGTTAAATAACACCTTACCATACAATACAATGAAATGGGTTAACAATGAGATCAAGAAAAAAATAAAAAGATACCTTGAAACAAATGGAGGTGAGAACACTACAACCCAAAATCTGTGGGACATAGCAAAAGCAGTCCAAAGAGGGAAATTCACAGCATTGCAGGCCTATCTCAAGAAGCAAGAAGAATCTCAAATGAATAATGTAACTTTACATTTAACGGAACTTGCAAAAGAGCAACAAACAGAGCCAAGAGTGAGTACAAAGAAGGAAATAATAAAGATCAGAGCAGAAATAAATGACATAGAGTCTTAAAAAAAAACCACAACAGCCCGGCCTGTGTGGCTTAGTGGTTGAGTGTCAACTCATGCACCAAGAGGTCACCAGTTCAATTCCCAGTCAGGGCACATGCCCAGGTTGTGGGCCAAATCCCCAGTCGGGGGGCATGCAGGAGGTGGCCAATCAATGTTCTCTCTCATTGATGTTTCTGTCTCTCTCTCACTTCCTCTTTCTCTAAAATCAATAAAAAACAACAACAATATAAAAGATCAATTAAACCAAGAGATGGTTCTTTGAAAAGACTGACAAACCTTTAACCAGACTAAAAAAAAAAAAAAAAAACTAAAAAAACCGAAATAAATAAAATCAGAAATGAAAGAGAAAAGTAACAACTGACACCACAGAAATGCAAAGGGTTTAAGAAAATATTATGAACAACCATATGCCAACAAATTGAACAATCTGGAAGAAATGGATAAATTCCTAGAATCATATAACCTTCAAAAACTGAATCAGGAAGTATCAGAGAATCTGAATAGACAGAATACAACTAGTGAAAATGAAACAGTGATAATAAAAAAACAAAAAACCTTCCACAAACAGAAGTCCTGGGTCATATTCCTTCAAGGGTGAATGTTACCCAACATTCAAAGAAAAACACCTAACCTCAAACTAGTCCAAAAAACACAAGAGGAAGGAAGACTCCCAAGCTCATTTTACAAGGCCAGCATTATCATAATTCCAAAACTAGCTAAAGACACCACAAAGATAGAAAATTAGAGGCCAATATCCCTGTTGAATATAGATGCTAAAATCCTCCACAAAATATTTGCAAACTGAATCCAGTGATACAGTAAAAAGATCATACACCATGATCAAATGAGATTTATTTTGGGGATTCAAAGTTGGTACAATATCTACCAATCAATAAACATGATACACTACATAAACAAAATGAAGGATAAAAATTACATGATCATATCAAAGATGCAGAAAAACCATTTGATAAAATCCAGCACCCATTTATGATAAAAATTCTCAGCAAAGTGGGGACAGAGGGAACATACCTCAATGTAATAAAGGTCATATATGACAAACCCGTAACCGACATCATACTCACTGGGCAAAAACTACAAGCGTTTCCCATAAGATTAGGAACAACACAAGGATGTCTGCATTCACCATTCGTATTCAACATAGTACTAGAAGTCCTAGCCACAGCAATCAGACGAGAAGAAATAAAAGGCATCCAAATTGGTAAGGAAGAAGTAAAACTGTCATTATTTGCATATGATGTGATATAGAGAACATTAATGATTCTACCAAAAACTATTAGATTTGATCAATTAATTCAGTAAAGTAGCAGGATACAAAATAAATATCCACAAATTGGTTGCATTTTTATGTGCCAATAATGAAGTATCAGAAAAGGAAACTAAGAAAACAATCTCATTTACATTGCATCAATAAGAATAAAATGCCTAGGAATAAATTTAACCAAGGATATAAAGGACCTGTGTTCAGAAAATTATAAGACCTTGAAGAAAGAAATTGAAGAAGATACAAATAAGTGGAAGCATATACTGTGTTCATGGATAGGAAGAAGTAACATCATTAAAATGACCATACTACCCAAAGTAATCTATAGATTAAACACAATTTTTATCAAGATACCAATGGCGTATTTCACAGAACTAGAACAAATAATCTAAAATTTTATATGGAACCACAAAAGACCCTGAATAGCAGCAGTGATCTTGAGAAAAAAGAACAAAGTTGGAGGAATTACTCTGATATCAAACTATACTACAAGACCATAGTAATCAAAACATCAGGGTACTGGCATAAGAACAGACATATAGATCAATGGGACAGAACAGAGAGCCCGGAAATAAACCCATGCCTTTATAGTCAATTAATATTTGACAAATGAGGCAAAAACATAGAGTCTTTTCAATAAATGGTGTTTGGAATATTGGACAGATGCATGCAAAAATAAAAATAAAACTACACCATACACAAGAAAAAACTCAAAATGGATTAAAGCCTTAAACGTTAGATTCAAAACATAAAAATCCTAAAAAACATAGGCAGTAATACTCAGAGCAATATTTTTTCTGATATATTGCCTCAGGCAAAGGAAACAAAAGAAAAAATAAATAAATGGGACTACAGCAAACTAAAATGTTTTTGTACAGCAAAGGAAACCATCAACAAAAGGAAAAGACAACACACTGAATGGGAGAACATATTCGCCGATACATCTGATAAGGTATTAATCAGCATTTATAAAGAACTTATAAAACTCAACACCAAAAACACAAACACTTCAATTAAAAAATGGGCAGCCCTGGCTGGTTTTGCTCAGTGGTTAGAGTGTCGGCCCACGGACCAGAGAGTCCCAGGTTCGGTTCCCGCTAAGGGCATGTACCTCGGTTGCAGTTTGTCCCTGGCCCCAGTTGGGGTTGTGTGGGCGGCAGCCACTCGATGTGTCTCTCTTGCGTCGATGTTTCTCTCTCTCTCTTCCTCCCTCTCTCCCTCCCGCTCTATCTGAAGATAAATGCAAAAATGTTCTCGGGTGAGGATAAAAAATAAAAAAAATAGGCAAAGGATCTAATACATACTTCTCAAAAGAGGATTTACTGACGGCCAATAGACATAGGAAAAGATACTCAACTTCACTAATCATCAGAGAAATGCAAATTAAAACCACAATGACATGTCATCTCACACCTATCAGAATGGCTATCATCAATAAATTAACAAACAACTGTGTTGGTGAGGATGTGGAGAAAAGGGAACACTTGTGCACTGTTGGTAGGAATGCAGACTGGTGCAACCACTGTGGAAAGCAGTATGGAGTTACCTCAAAAAATTAAAAACAGAACTGCCTTACGACCCAGTGATTTCACTTCTGGGAGTTTATTTGAAGAAGCCCGAAACACTAATTCAAAAGAAGATATGCACCCCTGTATTCATTGCAGCGTTATTTCCAATAGCAAAGATTTGGAAGCAGCCCTAGTGCCCATCAGTAGATGAGTAGATCAAAAAGTGGTGGTGCATTACACAAGGGAATACTACTCGACTGTAAAAAGGAAGAAACATGTTACACTTTGTGACAGCATGAATGGACCTGGAGAACATGATGCTAAGTGACATAAGCCAGTCAGAGAAAGACAAGCACCCTGTGATTTCACTCATATGTGGAATCTAATGAACAAACTGAACTACCAAGCAAAATAGAGACCAACTCAGAAAAAAAGCATGGAGACAGTTCTGGGGAGGGGGTTGAGGGGAGGAGTGGATTGAGCAAAAAAGACAAAAAAAGAACTCATGGATGTGGACAACAGTGTGCTGATTGCACGGAGTTGGGAAGAGTGGTTGTGGAAGAGGGCATAGAGGGGATAAGTGGTGATGGAAAAAATAAAATAAAAGTAAACTAACTAAAATTTATTTGTAGACAAAAAAAGGAAGGAATCTTACCCTTTAAGACAGCATGAGTGGAACTGGAGAACATTATGCTAAGTGAAATAAGCCGGTTAGAGGAAGACAAACACCACATGATTTCACTCATATGTCAAATCTAAAGGAACAAAATTAACAAACCAAATAGAAACAGACTCACAGCTGTCAGAGGGGAGAGGGGTTATGGAGCTGAGTGAAAAAGGTAAAGGAATTAAGGAAAAACTCATAGACACAGACAACAGTATTGTGATCACCAGAGGGAAAGGGGGTGGTGGAGGTAGAAGAGGGTAAAGTGGGGAGAGATGGTGATGGAAGGAGGCTTGACTTGGGGTGGTGAGCACACAGTACAATATACAGATGATGTATTGTAGGATTGTGTATCTGAAACCTATATAGTTTTAAAAAAATTATTTTTTCCTTTATTGATTTTTTTTTTTTTTTTTTTTTTTTTAGAGGGAGAGAGAGATAGAAACATGGATGAGAGAGAACATTGATTGGCTGCCTCCTGCTTGCCCCCCAGGGCATGTGTCCTGACCAGGAATCGAACCGGCAACCTCTTGGTGCATGGGTCGACGCTCAACCACTGAGCCACACTAGCTGGACCTGTATAGTTTTATTAACCAATGTCACCTCAATAAATTCAATAAAATTTTTTTTCAAATATTAAAAGTTAAAGACTCTTCTTTGGCATAAAATTTGCTGATTTATTAGCTGGATGCAACTTGCACTATGAATCTTTATAAATGTTTATCTCTGGAGTATGTAGTGTTTGTTCTTAAAGAATATTCTTGCATTATACTTGAAAATGATCATCTGACTTGATTATTTTTTATTTTTCAGAAAGTATCTGTATGTCACATCTTCTTTTAAAGGAGCATTTAAAAATGAAGTTAAAAAGGCAGAAGAAGCAGTAAAGATTGGTATGTAATTACCTATGGCCTACCTCATTATTGTTCAGTCATTCTACAAACATTAATTATGCATATGTTCTAATATGTATACTTCTCTAGGCATTGTAGGAATGACTACAATTAATCAAATGTAGTTTCTACCTCTGAGGAATTTTACAACAGTTTTTTTTTTCCATTTCTGGTTTTGTTTAATTACTATGTTTATTATAAGTATGATCACTGATGCTGAGTTAGATCGTTTTAGAGACTAGTGCTGCATCCACTTTAAGAAGGATGTTCTCCACATGCACTTCTCTCACAGGGAGGACAGGGCCATCCTTTCCCAGTGATGCAGGAGGGAGGAGCAGCTCTTCACCGTATTTCATGGAGTTAGATCGTTTTCAGTCAGCCAAACATTCAGCTGGGACTTGTGAATTTGTACATAGATGTTTTTGCACCTTAAATTGCCATGTCTAAGAGGAAGTACAGTATGACTACCTCCACTTAGAATGTGTAAGAGCTGTGGAAGGAATATAGGGTTTTCTGAGATGATTATTTGTAATCCTTTCTCCTGGTCATGGCTGGGTTCTTGAGCTTGATTCATTCCGGAAGGCTGTTGGAAAAGCCATTTGTTCGAAAACAGAATCATTTTTTTCCCATTAGACATAATGTAAATTGAATGAATCTGTTCCAGACCCACAAACGCTTCCCTGTTTTACCCTTTCTTATATACAGTACATGTCTAATGTACTGTTTACTCTATAAACAAATATTTCTTTCCTTAAGTTTATCCAACCACCCCTACTAGCCTTAAATGAATGCCTTTCAGCCCTCCTTCCAGGGGTGTTTTCAGGAGGTCAGCATGGGGCAGCTACTCCTTTTCACATATCATTGCCTCCAAAATGCTATCCCTGGCCAACTGCTTTTTGTGTTTCCAAATCAACAACAGTTTTTCTACCCCTTCAATTGCCTGAGATTGTTGTTTTGTGAGCACTTTCACACCCTTAGCAACACCAGCACTCTGGATGGCCTCTTTATGTTTTAAAATTGTGCTAATCCTGGATTTCACCAGCAACAAAAGCATTTGTTTGTGGCCTGAGAGACGCTTTTTGTCAAGCTGAGGTATCAGCGTGAAAGGGTTGTCAGGTCAAAAACTGAAGTTTTGGTCGACAATGAGACATTTTTTTCCCTGTGAACAACTTGCTTGAGAACTGAATTGTTTGAGATGGGAGACATTCAGGAACCAAGGTTTGACTGTGTGTGTGTGTGTGTGTGTGTGTGTGTGTGTGTTCACTTAAAATTTCAATGAAAGAATTTCATGGTATTATAGTTACCTTGTTTCTACTTCTAGCTGAACTCAGGTTGAAAGATGTGCAAATCAAGGCAAACCAGCCTGACAGAACTTCCTTGTCTTCTCCTGCCAAGGTATGACATCAGATAGTCTTCTTAAATGGCAAAAACAGTGTCCTTTGCTTCTTCCTGTACACAGTTGTTTCTTATCATTTGCTGCCTAAACTTTTAAACGCAGGCAAGCTCAGATGACTAAGTTGATTTTAACACAGGTAAACAGAGTAGATGAATGCAGAGAAAAGAGATGAAACTCAGCAAGTGGGGGAAGTCTGAAACAGCAAAGATGAAAAGAATGGAGGGTGAATTTGGAACAGTGGGGAAGAGAATCACAACTTATTTCTTTTTTTAATGAAAAGAAAAGGAATTTAAGAAAAAGAAAAGAATGAAAAGCAGAAAAAAAACTAGCTTATCAAGTCTACTTGAAATATCTTTTCAAATTATAGCTCCCTATGGACCTAAATAAATGGGCAGAGCAGGAAGAAGACTAATAAGCAATCCTTCTTTCTAGGGCTGGGAATTATGTGCTGTAGTTATGAATATTAATAACAATGCTTCCAGCTCACAAAGCTCTTTTCTTACGAGGTGCTCCCCACAGTTCATAAACATTCTCTGTAATTCTTGCAGTATACCCATGAGTAGGATAGGTTATAAAGAACTATTATTATTAATTATAATGCATGGCAACTAAGAGAAAAAGAATATTGCTGCAGGACATTCTACATTTTGTAAGTTTGCTAACTTTTTATCAAAAACAGGGTACAAAGCTTTCTACCACGGTGAATCATTACCCAACATATTTACTTGCTTACAAAGGGATAAGAAGGTATTTGGAGAAAAAAGGCTTTACTTCATCTTTCCTTGATCCTCTTCTGTGGACTCACTGTGTGAGTTCCTTTCATGACGTGCCCTAACTTTTAAAGACCTGATCTGTGTCTGAAGAGCTCTCATATCTAATGGTCATGATTGGGGATGAAATCAAAGAGTAGCACATGGTAATGCCCCAAAGCTGTCCACGGCTCTCCCCAAATTCTCTTACTCTTTTTTTCACTTATTTTTTTAAGTTGAAGCTAGACCTATTTTGCTGTCTATCTAAAGTTTAAGCTTTTGTTATTTTGTCTTTAAGAAATAAATTTCTTTGACTTTATGTATTTGAGAGACAAGAGAAACAGACTCTTTCTAATGGGTCAGGTCCTTACTTTCTTGTTGTCTTACCCTGTTACCTGTCACTGCCTCTTTGTCCTGTGCTCTGACTGCAGACAGGAAGGGCAGCAACCAGCTCACTTGGTTGCTCTGATGCACCCTGGTTTCTGTAACTCAGAGAAGAGAGCAAAGCAGAATGACCTCAGCTTTTGCCCTCTTAAATTCCTCTCAGCAGTTGAGTGGTTGAATTTGAAGTGAAATGAAATACTTACCAACCATTTACATTTATTTATTTATTTATTTATTTATTTATTTATTTATTTATTTATGTTGTTAATCTCCCTTGAGGATATTTTTCCATTGATTTTTAGATAAAGTGGAAGGGAGGGAGAGAGAGAAAGAAACATCCATATGAGAGAGACACACTGATTGGCTACCTCCCACACGACCCTGACTGAAGCAGCGGATTGAACCTGTAGCCCAGGTACCTGCCCTCGACTGGGATTCAAACCCAGGACCCTTCGTTTGTGGGCTGACACTCTAACCGCTGAGTCAAACTGGCCAGGGCTAGCTTTATTTATTTATTTATTTTTTAAGTCAGTGAAAATAATGTTCAGTTAGTGAGATGCCCATTTTTCACATCAGGTGGATGAAGCACATTAGAAGTCTATTCTTATTTGCATTTTTTTCTGTCTCATTAGAGGGAGTGTATTAGAGATAAGATAGGGGATGACCCAAATATATCAAATTAAAAGAGAAGGAAGGCAGAGGGAACTAGTATTGAGGCACTCTGAGAGGCAGAAAGCCTACAGATGGGATATTCTCTAAAGGGAATATCCAGAGGGTATCAGGAACTTTTTCTATAAAGAAGACATTTTCTTTTATCTACTGACAAAAGTTTTTAATGGTGATTTTTTTTCTGAAAGAAGCCTTAGTGATTGATCATGTGATTCAGCATTTTCTATTCTCACAGATGAAAACCAGAGTCTAGGTACATTGAATGACTTTCCCAAGCTTTCAGGAAGTTTGTGTGGTTACAGAGAGCAGTGCCCCTTTCTTTGAAAGGCACAGAGGACATGGGAGTTTGTGCAAGAAGAGAATTGTGGGCTGGGATTTAGTTTGTCTTCTTAGCTATTGGAACTTAGTCATTTATCAAGTATTTATTGAGTATCTACTGTGGTAAAATTGCATTAGGCAATGTGACCTAGCACTGGTACCCTTGTGAAACATTTGTATAATAGGATAATAAATATAAGCTCGGCTTTCATTAATTTAATGGCATAATGTTCTCTCCTAACCAAATGTTCTTCTCCAGGACATATTACAGAAAGCTTTGGAAGATGTGGAAGCAAAGCATAAGATTCTTAAAGAGAAACGGAGGTAAGACATAAGATTTTCTGTTTGCTAGAATCCTCTGGGCTATATTAATGATTTCTTAGTGGACATATTTGATGGTTTTTGTGACACATTCTCTTTCTCAGCCTGTGACTTCTTATGATATTAAGCATAATATGATCAAAATCCTCCAACCAACATAATCAATATACAGTATTTATAAAATATATATTTGCATGTATACGTATGTTTACATAATGTTAAAACTTCTGAATACAGAGTAAAAAATTAGTTCAGTGTCTGGTCGGAGGAAGAAGTGAACTTCCCAGGGGATCAGCGGACAGCTTCACTTTCCCTGTATCCTTGCCGTTTAAACTCTAGGAAGTTGGTCCCAGTTTCTTCCCTCTTCTAGTACTGATGAAAATTTAAGACAGAAAATCTTTCAAGTAAATGTATCACTTATTTATAGTTAAGATAAAAATAGCAGGCCTGTATTACACCACCATTATTTACACTTGTAAGGTCAGACTTTGAAAACTGCATTATCTTTGAGAAACAACTTTTTAGGGAAGCATTACTAGTTTTCAGCATTATTTTTTGTGAAGTGCTATATAATCATCACTTTCCCCCCAAATTAAATGTTAAATAAATGTCATGGAAATCTTCATGGAAAAGCAAAGGCCTCTTTAAAGTCTTCAGAAGGAAAAAGCTGGTTGATGACTTGTTTGAAATCACAATGATATGCAGGAAATGTAATCAAATTATATTTTATTAATAATAATGCCAATTGATGTGAGATTTTTATAGCAAAATGCTTTAAAAAAATTGAAAGCAATCAGTATGCCACTTCATATCACAGAGTGATGGTCATCTTGTAACACCCTGTTATGGGGTTCCTTAATAGTATTCTTTTTTGTTAAATAACAGGGATCTAATTACTGAGTAGACATTTTTGAGAATAAGTTTGATTCACATATATTTAACCCTACATGTACAGTACATGCATTTAAAAATACCATAAATGTGAGCCCAGGTTAATAACTTCCTCAGAAAGTCTGATATACTCTATATCATGCCCACATAGAAGGACTGATAGAACTTTATCATTGTCCTTTAATGATAGAGACATTTAATCAGTCCGGTAAGTATTTATGTCAGTTGTAATAATAGCTCATGGTCATGAATTTGAAAAGAAAAAGCTGTTTTTGTAGCATGAAAGGAGCTACAGGATGGGTGGAGGGGAACAATTATATTTGCTACCATTCTTGGGGAAAGAAAATAACATTTGTTAAGCATCTAAACCGTTTAAGATGATCTCTTTGAGTCTTCACGGCATTCCATGTGGCTAGATAGGTGTTTTCTCCGTTTTTTTAGATGAGACAGAAAGTTGAGTGACTCATTCAGAGTCACATGGTCATTACACAAGCTTTTCATAGCTCCAAGCAGGCTCCTGATGTCAGTATGGTTGTTTCTATCCTTCTGCGTTGTCTCAATTTCTGTCTTACACTTTTAATAGAAAAGTCATGTAAAGCACAGTATTGCAGGACAGAGTTAGAAAAACAGGAGCTCGTAATCTGTCGAAACTTGCTTTATTAATTTTAATTTACCTTTGATTTTGGAAAAAGAAAGAAAGCTAAAGAATCTGTTTTAGCTCACTCCGATCTGTGTAGGATATTTAGGGGTTTGAGAACATGCTGGAAGTTAGAAATCACATCCAGTGTTAGAAATAACTGGATTTTAGCCCTGGCCAGTTTGGCTCAAGGGCACGTATCTCGGTTGCGGTTCGTCCCCAGCCCTGGTCGGGTGGGAGGCAGCCAGTCGATGTGTCTCTCTCACACCGATGTTTCTCTCGCTCCATCTCTTCCTTTCTTTCCCTCCCTCCCACTCTATCTGAAGATAAATAGAAAAATATCCTCAGGCGAGGATTAAAAAAAAAAGACAAGAAATACCTGAATTTTAAAAAAGCAAATTGTCATTTTTCAAAAGTGCTGCAATGTACATATTAGACCAGTCAACATTTTACAACCTTTTGGGCATTTTCTCATTCTTGTAAATTTAAACCGGCAAACCTGTTTTTGAACCCAGGAATGCTTGTGTTTGACTGGTATAGTTATTGGCCATTATGTTTATGCAGAATACTTGGCTATACAGGGATACTGAGTGAACCCAGTAGGTTTTGCAAAATACCTGGATATCTTTATTTATTTTTTTTATTTTGTTTAATTTTTCCATTGATCATTAGGGAGAGAGTGGAAGGGAGAGAAGAGAGAGAGAAACATTGATGTGAGAGAGACACATCGATTGGTTGCCTCCCGCACACTCCCCAACGGGGTGGGGATCAAACATACAACCCAGGCATATGCCCTTGACTGGAAATTGAACCTGTGACTCTTTGGTCTGAGGGCCAGTGCTGCAACTGCTGAGCCATACCAGCCAGGGCCAATACCTGGATATCTTATATATAATTTCTTCGATATTTGCCTTCTGCGTTTGTTAACATTCTTGGAAACTGTATATTTTTATTTAATAAAAAAACTTTTAAACTTTTCGAAATATAATGCTAGAGAATTAAAAACAGCAAGGACACTCTCCCTGTTCTTTGGAGTGAACATAGAAAACCGAAGCCAAGCTGGGATGTTCATTTACAGTAATAACCGCTTGATCAAGATGCATGAGAAAGTGGGCCCACAGTTGAAACTGAAGTCCTTGTAAGTATGTTTTTGTTTTCAGAAGCACAGGCAGGAGGGGGGGGGTTGATTAAACATAATGGGAGCAGGTGTCACGTCCTCCATTCACCCTTCCCATCAGTGTGCAGCCGTGACTCTGTCTGATTTATAATACCAGCAGAACTGTAAGCCTGCTCTAAGGAAGAAGCTCACTTTGGGGAATTTTTTCAATGCATTTTCTGAGCAAACTGATGTTTTACCATTCTTTGCGCCATTTACTCAAGTTAAGTTTTTAGTATTTTACTGATTAAAAAGTGATGCAAGCATATTAAAGAAATTTTAGAAAAGAAAAAATCCATAGTCTTGCAAAGCAACAGAATCTTGTTAATATATTGTGTAGCCCCTTCATGTATGAGTTCTTGCCAGTTACCTGCTTGAGCGTATCTTTTTAACATTCTCCAGCCTGTTTGAATTCCACAGTAGTACAGTCTGCTACTTTCCCAACGGTCCGAAACTCCACAAGCTGCTTTCATGAATTATGTAGAGTCCTGAAGAGAGACCCTAGGAAAGCACAGAGTTGGACAAGACAACCATGACCAGGGGAAAATTTTTCATCTTGCTTCCTCCCAAGGAATTAGCAACTCATTCATATGTTCATATAACAAGCACTTATGTTGCAGTGTCATGCATGCCAGGCATTGCACTAAGCTCTGCAGACAAGATGGTGAAGACCTACTACCACTGAGGGCTTCTAGTCCAGTGAAACGGACGACTGTATAAATACATATTTTTCATATTGTATGGAAACAAGAATGATCATTTAAAACATAAAGTAATTTACCTTCTTGCTTAAAATCCCAATGCATGTAAAATAGAACTAGTTACCATGGTCTTCTAGTGATCTGGTCTCTGCCTCGCTCTGTGACACCCCTTGCCCTACCCATACCCACCCTCTCACTGTATTCCCCTCACCCCAGCCAGCTTCCTGTTCCTCCGGCATCCTAAGCTCTCTCCTCCTTATGCCTTGGCACTTGCCATTTCCTCTGCCTAGAACCTTCTGTCTTTAGATCTTACTACTGGTCCCAGATGTCACTGAGGACCCAGCTCTAAAGTCCCCTCTGCAAGGTCTTCCTGGACTGTCTAAATAAAATTAGCCCCTGCCATCACCACCCCCCCCCCACACACATATCTATCATTCTTTACATATTACAGCACCTGCTTTATTTTCCTTATATGACTTATCACCATCTGAAATGATCTTGTGTACATTTATCCACTTACTAGCATCATGCCTTGTCACCCTTCAATAGAAGAGAAACTTCATAAACAGGGACATTGTTTTTCTGTTCGTTACTATATTCCTAGTTTCTAGAATAGGCCTAGAAGATCAGCCTGAATGAATGAATGAATGAATGAATGAATGAATGAATGAATGAACGAACGAACGAACGAATGAATGAACGAACGAATGAACGAATGAACATATTGCTAGAGCTAAGCATCAGTTGCAAAAAGACCATTTAGGAGAGGCAATAAACCAAACCAGTCAGGCTTCCTGGGAGAAGTGATGCCCTAATTTAGACTTACAGAATGAATATCGAAGGGAGGGCTGGGTGGGAGGGGAAAGTGGTGAAAAACTTGATAGGCATGGGCCCTCAGTTGGGAAGGTTTGCTTTGTATGCCATGCCAAGGGCATTGGGTTGGCCCTGAAGAGTTGAGTCCAGATACCCTTTCCCAAAACAGGTTATGTCACTAAGCAGAAGATCCTAGTTACATACATCATGAGCTGCTAAAAATGTGGGGGGGGGAAATTAAGTGTATCTGTCAGACTAACAGGCAGATACCTGTCACTATCGGGAATAATCCAGCCATATGTTCCCTTAGAATTCATTGAGCATCCCTTGGACCTTTGCAATGATGAGGAGAAAGCCAACTTGACAGATAAAATCAGGATGAAGAAAATGACTCTCAGTTTCATTAAGAGGATCATGCCAGTTTCTTGCAGCAAGGCACTGTTAGTGGTGTTTAATGCTAAGAGACTTCCTCTTCCCACCCACCCTGACTCCCCATGTAAGGTGATAGGTTTGGAAAAGGAGGCATGTTAATTCAGTAATGATGTACTGAAGCCATTTTGTATTATGAGATGAAATATCCCTGGGATCACCATAGATTTATGGAACAAAATACAATTGTAAAGTAACTTGTTAAACTTTGACATGGTTCAGACCAAGTGAACAAATTTATTTTTTTTAAAAATTGATTTCAACATATTGGGTATATTTGCTTTTTTTTTTTTTTTTTCCCTTAGCTAAATGTCACAACATTTGTATATGTATTTATTCCCCCAGACTTGGTGCAGGCGTGGTTGGAATTGTTAATGTACCCTTGGAGATCATGGAACCATCTCATAATAAGCAGGAATTTCTCAATGTCCAAGAATATAATCATCTACTAAAAGTCATGGGACAGTTCTTGGTCCAGTACTGTAAGGACACTGGGATCAGTGAGTATTCAGTAGTCATATAAGAGGTACTTAAAGGGGATCAACTTGCGTGGTTTTTTACGCTGCAACGATTGCACAGATTCGGGTAACTGCTGACCCAGTGCCCTGAAAGAACTGCATTGAAAATGTGAGGGCAGTGAGAAAGGAGCCAGTCTCAGAATCTTTCCCAGAATATTATGCAAAAAATAAAGCAGCAAATTAAAAATTGTAATTAGAAGGCAGAGAGCAGTGTGAAGTGGCAAGCTGATCATGGAGGAAGGAGGCAGAAGTTTGCTCCAAATAGGCTGAGAAACCCCCACAGGGCATCTAAGACTCCACTGTGGAAGAGCGCACAGCCCATTGGGACCTGAGTGGTTCCTGCAGCATTGTTGTATCATGCCATTAAATAATCATTGTTGACCCTGGATAATTGAATATACGTTAAATTTTGTTTTGTGTATCGAACAAGTCTTGACTATATTAATTCCAGAAAGATTCTAGTTAAAAACCACTAAAATAAATATCTTGGAAAACTTAAAAAGATAAACTTCAGTTATCTGGAAAATTTGAATGATCCAGATCACCTCACTCTCTAGAGATACCTGAACAATGAGGTGGTATGCTGTGCATTAATTAAATAAAC
Source organism: Tadarida brasiliensis (assembly GCA_030848825.1). Classification (NCBI taxonomy): domain Eukaryota; kingdom Metazoa; phylum Chordata; class Mammalia; order Chiroptera; family Molossidae; genus Tadarida; species Tadarida brasiliensis. The sequence goes on from CM061260.1 coordinate 73,195,802, forward strand.
GTCCTGTAAGCTATGCAGATAGGGCTTCATTTATAGAAAGAAATAGAAGGCTACTGTGTATTTGTTCAATGATTTGCATGAAGTATGTATAATTCATACATATCAAAAATTATGTTTCTACCCTTGAGACAACTTAAAATCTTATTATTGCTCCACTTGAGGTTGAAATTTTAGAATATTTTCTTTTCTTTTGTACCCATTTCTATGAATTGATTTCGGGCTACAGGGTACTCTCAAAAAGATGTTCCTCTAGAAGGGGGGCAGAGTGGAGAAAGGATAGCAAGCGTGTGCGTTTGTTTGTACCTCACACAACTTCATCCTAAAAGTTCATTATCAAACTGAGTCCAGTAATCAAGGTCAGAATTGGTAGTCCCAGGAACTATGTTGAGGAGATTGACCTTCAAGGTCTTTGCTTAATAACTCCCACAGGAATAGCCAACATGTTATATAATGTTTGCTTGATACTCTGAAAGCCAGTATTACAGGACACGCAATTTTAATGAAAAATAGGTTGGGTAGGTTTTTTTGCCTTATAAATAAAAGATGCAGTATTTGTATTCGCTGTAAATCTGATCTGTTTCTATGGAAAATTGGGCCCTTGCAAAAAATCGAATCGACAGAAAGGGAAATGGAGAGGTAATGACTTTGTCATTTATCAAATCTGCGTTTCCTTTTGACACAGCAGATGCTAAGAGTCTCAAATACTTTCCTCGTCTCTGAGTCTGACCTCACCTCACTGTCTGCTTCTGTGTTTTCTGAACTTTTATGCATCCTTACAGTAAAATGAAAATATTAATCATCAGCTTTTTGGAGTAGGGAGAGAAGAAAGGAAAGATAGAAACATCAACTGAGATTTGAGTTTAAACAGAAGCAATTGCATAGATATTTATTACTAAACTTTTCCAAAATGGGTCAGAATATGGCTGAGGTACTAAAATGAAATGTGATATAATAAGCATAACCTTTTTCAGCAGAACTCAAATTAGAGGAACTCAGGTTGGCAAGGAGGCTAAGAATCCTTTAATCCAGTCACCCCTCCCCCATGCTTTATCCCCTCTATCTCACCCACCCCTGCCCCAGGCAAGTGGACTGCCATTTTAAGACAGAGTGAGGGCCTCTCCTGTAAGAAAAATGGCTACTCCTTGAGGCAGCCTGTGAATATCTGCACAACTATATTAAAAATGCATTTTTATATTAAAGTCAAATCTATTTCTCATGTATTCTTTCATCCATTCACCTGTGCTAGGCATGAAGTATTATAGGACTAACACATCAGACATGGTCCAGCCTCTTTGGAATTTACAGTCCAGCAGAGCTCGTATGGTTTGACAATTAGAAATAGGATTGGTATCCAACAGAGAAGAATGAGTGCTAAGGAAGCCAGGGATCCAGAGCTCACAATCTGGAGTCCAGAAAAGGCCTCCTGGAAGAAGTGGTATTTCCTAAGGGATGAGATGGAGTTAGCCAAGCCAATTTAATTCTTCCTCCTTGGGTAGTGAATGACTGGCCTAAACGCCTTTTTAAATGACAGCCCTCCAGATATTTGAAGACAAGCATTCTGTCTCTGTCCAGCCTTGTTTTATCCTCACATTTTAAAATTTTACTGCTATTCTTCATTTAGCATGGCATTAAATATATTCATCATTTTAACTTTATAAAGTGTATCACCTATAAACAAAAATTCCAGATGAAACCTGAAAAACCTTGAATAAAATGGGATGATCATCTCTTTCTCATAAGAGGTTGTAATTCTGTTGATACTGACTGATATAGTAACTGTCAATAGCACATTATTGACCCTCAGTGTCTTTATCACCAATTTAAATTCTCAATAAAAATTTTAATGTCTATTCTTGTTCAGCCATACTTTTCTTATATTTTCTAGTAAGTGTTTTTTGGAGCCTCGTTTAGGATCATTTATTCCTAATAAATTTTATCACCTTATTAGGCCCATCCTTTCTGGTTGTCAGGACTTTTGGGGGAATTTAATGTTGACTTCTAACTAATGTGCTAGTTTTCCAGAGATGTTAAATTTGGCCACTATTTTCTCTATGATTTTATTTACATCCTGTTTCAGAATCAGGGAAATTGTGCACTTAGCCTTGCACTGATGAACTCCACTGAGGTAGAAATAGGACATTGGGTGAGGACAATTAACCAATTACAAATGTTCCTAATTATGCTATCACCCAACTCATATCAATTTCTCAGTTTGTGTATAATTTTGAAAGTGAGGGATAATACTTATAGATGAATAGTTTTCTTTAAAAAATAGATAATGCTTTATGTCTTAGCTTGGGCTGCTATAACAAAATACCATAAACTGATGGTTTATGAACAACGTAAATTTATATCTCACAGTTCTGGAGAATAGAAGTCCAAGATCAGGGTGACAGCATGGTGGGGTCCTGGTGAGAGCTCTCTTTTGGTTCACAGATGGCTGATACCTTGATGTATCCTTCTATTGTGGAAAGAGAGTGAGTAAGCTCTCTGGCCTCTCCTTATAAGGCACTAATCCCATACATGAGGGCTCCACCTTCTTGACCTAATTACCTCCCAAAAGTTCCTACCTCCAAATAACATCACACTGAGAATTAGGTTTCAAATTTAGGGGGTGGGTGGGGGGACAAACCTTCAGTTCATAACACTCTAGCAGCTGGATATAGCTAGCTGTTCACAACAAAATTTTGTTTACATTATGATTGTACTTTAGTATCTGAGATCTTAGAAAGCCACTACAAAAAAAAAAAAAAGAGAGATACAACACTTATACGCCAACAAATTGGACAGTCTAGGCAAAATGGACAAATTTCGAGAAACAGATAGTCTCCCAAAACTGGACTGGGAAGAGATAGAAAACTTGAACAGACCAATAACAACTAAGGAAATTGAGGATGTGGTGTTTAACGTGGGTCCTCCCACGCTCATCCAAACCCAGTAGAGGGAGCCACAAACAGCAGAACACCAACATCCACAGGGAAAATTTGGCAGGCTCCAAAACGCGCTGAGATAGCCAAAATGGTGAAACAAAGAAACAAATCCCAAATGAAAGAACAAGAGACCTCTACTGAAGATGAGATAAATGAAATGCAATTAAGCAAGTTATCAGAGGTAGAGTTCAGAGCCATGATATTGAGGAAGCTCAACAGCATGAGTAAGGACATCAACGCCATGAGTAAAGATATAGAAGCATTGAAAATCAACCAACTGGAAATGGAAAACCACCAAGAAGAAATGAAGAATGACATAGCAGAAATAAAGAACCCGTTGGAAGGACTAAACAGCAGAGTTGAAGAAGCTGAGGACCGCATGAGTGAATTAGAAGACAGGGTAGAAAAAATCAACCAATCAGAAAACCAAAAGGAAAAAACAATGAAAAAACAGGAAGACAGCTTAAGAGAACTGTGAGACAACTGGAAACATAATAATATTCACATCATAGGAGTCCCTAAAGAAGAAGAATGAACAAAGGTTAGAGAATATATTTGAAGAAATAGTGACAGAAAACTTCCCTAATTTGGTGAAGGAAGAAAGCATTCAAGTTCAAGAAGCACAGAGAGCCCCAAGTAAGAAGAACCCAAACAGGCCCACACCAAGACACATAGTAATTAAAATGCCAAAAATTAAAGACAGAGAGAATCCTAAAGGCAGCAAGAGATAAGCAACAGGTTACCTACAAAGGAACCCCCATAAGGTTATCAGCTGACTTCTCAACAGAAACACTACAGGCCAGAAGGGAATGACATGAAAAAATCAAGGTCATGAAAAACAAGGATCTGAATCCAAGACTACTCTATTCAGCAAGGCTATCATTCAAAATAGAAGGTCAAATAAAGAGCTTCCCAGACAAAAAAAAAAAAAAAAAAGACTAAGGGAATACATTAGCACCAAACCAGCACTGCAAGAAATGTTAAAAGGACTGCTGTAATTAGTAGAAGAAACAGGAAGAAAAATATAACCACATTAAACAAAAATGACAATAAATAAGTACATATCAATAATCACCTTAAATGTAAATGGATTGAATGCTCCGATAAAAAGATACAGAGTAGCTGATTGGATAAGAAAGCATGACTCATATATATGTTGTTTACAAGAGACCCACCTCACAACAAAAGACTCACATAGGTTGAAAGTGAAGGGATGGAAAAAAATCTTCCAAACAAACAGAAAGGAAAAAAAAGCTGGGGTAGCAATACTCGTATCTGATAAAATAGATTTCAAAATGAAGGCCATAACTAGAGACAAAGAAGGTCACTACATAATATTGAAAGGATCTATCCAACAGGAAGATATAACCTTGGTAAACATATATGCACCCAATATAGGAGCACCAAAATATATTTAAAATCTTCTGGAGGACTTCAAAGGAGAAATCAACAGCAATACAATCATAGTAGGAGACTTCAACACCCCGCTGACATCACTGGACAGATCCTCTAGACAAAATACCAAGAAACAGAGACTCTAAATGAAGCACTAGACCAAATGGATTTAATATCTACAGAGAATTATACCTACAGATATCTACAGAGAATTATACCCCAAAACTACAGAATTCACATTCTTCTCAAGTGCACATGGGACATTCTCAAAGATAGACCACATGTTAGGACACAAACTAAGTCTCTATAAGTTCAAGAAGACTGAAATCATATCAAGCATCTTCTCAGATCACAATGGCATGAAATTAGAAATCAATTGCAACAAGAACATGCAAAAACATTTGAATACATGGAGGCTAAATAGCATGTTATTAAAACAATGAATGGGTTACCATGGAGATCAAGGAAGAAATTAAAAACTTCCTGGAAACCAATGAAAATGAACACACAACAACACAAAATCTATGGGATGCAGCGAAAGCAGTTCTGAGAGGGAAGTTCAGAGTACTCCAGGCCTACCTCAAGAAACAAGAAAAATTTCTAATAGACTATCTAACCTCACAACTTAAAGAACTAGAAAGTAAACAAAAAGAAAACCCCAGAGCAAGTAGAAGGAAGGAAATAGTAAAGATCAGAGCAGAAATAAATGACATAGAGACCAAAAAAAAAAAAAAAATTCAAAGGATAAACGAAACAAAGAACTGGTTTTTCAAAAAGGTAAACAAGATTGATGGATCCTTAGCTAGACTCACCAAGAAACAGAGAGAGAGAACCCAAATACACAAAATCAGAAATGAAAGAGGAGAAGTGACAACTGACACCACAGAAATACAAAGGATTGTTAAAAAATACTATGAACAATTATATGGCAACAAATTCGACAATCAAAGCAAAATGGACAAATTTCTAGAAACACATAGTCTCCCAAAACTGGACCGGGAAGAGATAGAAAACTTGAACAGACCAATAACAACTAAGGAAATTGAAGATGTAATCAAGACTCTCCCAGCAAACAAAAGACCAGGCCCGGACGGCTTCACGGGGGAGTTTTACCGAACATTCAAAGAACTAACATCTATTCTCCTCAAACTATTTCAAAAAATTCAAGAAGAAAGAAGACTTCTAAACTCGTTTTATGAGGCCAGCATAATTCTAATTCCAAAACCAGAAAAAGACACTGCAAAGAAAGAAAACTACAGGCCAGTATCCCTGATGAACATAGATGCCAAAATCCTTAACAAAATACTTGCAAATTGAATCCAGCAATACATCAAAAAAATTATTCACCATGACCAAGTGGGATTCATTGCAGGGATGCAAGGCTGGTTCAATATTCGCAAATCAATAAATGTGATACACCACATAAACAAAATGAAAGATATAAACCATATGATCATAACAATAGATGCCAAAAAAGTATTTGACAAAATCCAGCACCCAGTTCTGATAAAAAGGCTCAGCAATGTGGGAATAGAGGGATCATATCTTAACATAATAAAGGCCACATATGAAAGACCTACAGCCAACATCATACTCAATGGGCAAAAACTAAAAGCATTTCCCTTAAGAACAGGAACAAGACACGGATGCCCACTTTCACCACTCTTATTTAACATAGTACTGGAAGTCTTAGCCACAGCAATCAGACATGAAGAAAAAATAAAAGGGATCCAAATTGGAAAGGAAAAATTGAAACTGTCATTATTCGCAAATGACATCATATTATACATAGAAAACCCTAAAGACTCCATCAAAAATCTACTAGACCTAATAAATGAATTTGGCAAAGTAGCAGGATACAAAATTAACGTCAAGAAAGAGACGGCATTCTTATACACCAATGATGAACTCACAGAAAGAGAAACTAAAGAAAACAATCCCATTTACCATTGTGGAAAACAAATTGAGATACCTAGGAATAAACTTAACCAAAGAAGTAAAGGACCTATTTGCAGAGAACTACAGGACATTGAAAAAAGAAATAGAGGAAGATATAAAAAAGTGGAAGCACATACCTTGTTCATGGATTGGAAGAATTAACATTATTAAAACGTCCATATTACTCAAAGCAATCTATAGATTCAATGCAATTCCTATCAAAATATGAACGACATATTTCACAGAAGTAGAACAAATACTTCAAAAGTTCATATGGAACCAAAAAAGACCCCGAATAGCCACAGCAATCTTGAAAAAGAAGAACAAAGTAGGTGGGATCACAATACCGAATATCAGGTTATACTACAAAGCTACTGTAATCAAAACAGCCTGGTACTGGCACAAGAACAGGCATATAGACCAGTGGAACAGAACAGAGAACCCGGAAATTGACCCAAGACATCATGCTCAATTAATATTTGACAAAGGTCGCAAGAGCATACAATGGAGTAAAGACAGCCTCTTTAATGGTGTTGGGAAAATTGGACAGCTACATGCAAAAAAATGAAACTTAGACCATCAACTTACACCGTACCCAAGAATAAACTCAAAATGGATTAAAAACTTAAATGTGACTTGTGAATACATAAAAATCCCAGAAGAAACTGTAGGCAACAAAATTTCAGACCTCATACACAGCAGAATTTTCACTGATACATCACCTAAGGCCACAGAAACAAAGGAGAAAATGAATACATGGGACTACATCAAATTTAAAAGCTTCTGCACAGCAAAAGAAACAACCATCAAAATGGAAAAGGAACCCACTGTATGGGAGAGCATAATTGCCAGTGATACATCAGATAAGGGGTTAATCTCCAAAATATATAGAGTGCTCATACAACTCAACAAAAGGAAGACAAAGAACCCAATTAAAAAATGGGCAGAGGAACTAAATAGACACCTCTCCAAACAGGATATACTAATGGCCAACAGACATATGAAGAAATGCTCAACATCACTAATCAGCAGAGAGATGCAAATTAAAACAACTATGAGGTATCACCTCACACCTGTCAGAATGGCCGCCATCAACAAATCATCAAACAACAAGTGTTGGCGAGGGTGTGGAGAAAAGGGGACTCTAGTACACTGCTGGTAGGAATGCAGACTCGTGCAGCCACTATGGAAAACGCTATGGTGTTACCTCAAAAAATTAAAAATTGAACTGCCATTTGACCCAGTGATTCCACTTCTAGGAATACACCCCTAAGAAACCTGAAACACCAATCAGAAAGAATATATGTACCCCTATGTTCATAGCAGCACTATTTACAATAGCTAAGATCTGGAAACAGCCCAAGTGCCCAGCAGTGGACGAATGGATAAAAAAGCTGTGGTACATATACACAATGGAGTACTATGCAGCTGTAAGAAAGAAAGATCTCTCATCCTTTGAGACGACATGGAGGAACCTGGAGAGTATTTTCCTAAGCGAAACAAGCCAAGCAGAGAAAGACAAATATCACATGATCTCACTTATTTGTGGAATATAATGAACATAACAGTCTGGGGAACAGGGTAGACCCAGAGATGTGGAAGTAGGGTAGAGACTGACAACCCTCAGAAGAGGGGGTGGGAGGGAGGGAGGAGATAAACCACAGAACTTATATGCATGTACGCATAACCGATGGACATGGACAACAAAGCTGGGGATGGGGTGAGGGGGATGGGGAGGAGAGTGTCAATGGGGAAAAAAGGGGAAACATCTGTAACAAAAATAAATTAAAAAAAAAAAGTCCTCTGGTGAAGATAAAAAAAAAAAAAATTGTTACTTATGCTGCCAGCTCCCTGCAAACAGCAGCATGGTTCAGGAGTTCATTGGATTGACTTCTCTTTTAAAGAAATCACGTTCTTAGATTGTATCCATTTTACACTGCTTTCACCTGGTAATTGAAATTATCACCATTGACAGCACTTATGCTTCCTTTTCTTTCTGACTGCACTTGTATTATTATCATGATAATGACAGTTTTATATCTACAATGAAGTTCCTTGTGAAAATACCTCAGAAGATCTCACTCATCTTGCAAATAAAATACTAAAAAGCTTAGTGCCCTTTTTTTTGGCTGGAATTAAACACATTTTGAGTTTGATTTTTCCCTGCCATACCAGAAACAAGACCTCAAAACTCTCTTCATTAGTCTGTTTATGTCTACCTTAGTAAATAAAATAACTTGTATTTAATGACTCCAAAATTAAAACAGTGCAATCAAGATTAAATATAAGTTGTATTAACAACAACAACAAAATATTTGACTCTGAAGGACAGTGAGTTAGTCAGTGGGCATTGTGTATGTCTGAGTAAAGTAAGGAGAGTCCTGGTAGAAAGATAAACTATGCTAACCCAAGAACTGGGGAGATATAGTTAGCTAATGAGGCTATTGCCTGCGCTAACACAGAACTCTCTGTGAATATGCTTTAGATTAGACTATCATGTTTAATTTGGTTTCCACATTGTAGAGAGAGTTAGAAAAACTGGAGTGTATCCAGAGGACAGCAGTGACAATGACTAAATAAAAATACAACCTAAAATGGGAAAGTAAAAGTTATTTCTTCCCTAGGGAAGACTCAGAAGAAGCCTCACTGTCCTCGTTTTGTTTTGTTTTTCATTGATTTTATTGATTTTTAGCGAGAGAGAGAAACATCGATGTGAGAGGGAAAGATTGACCAGCTGTCTCCTGCATGTCCCCTACGGGGGATCAAGCCTGCAACCCTGGCATGTGCCCTGACTGGGAATTGAACCAGCAACTTTTTGGTGCACAGGACAATGCTCAACCACCTCAGCCACACTGGCCAGGGCTCCTTGGTTTTGTTTTTGAAGGTTTGTCATCATGAGGCCTCTGACCCTTTCCTTTATAGTCTCCAGTGCACAGAAGAGTGTGATTCTGAACTGGGAGCCAGGAAGCCCTAGGAAACCTCAGAGTATGGCTAGATATCCTTGAATCCCTATCTACCAGTTATTGTCTAAAGTGGCATTATGCCTCATACATATATACCTGTTTCTCAAACATGTATAGATGTAGTTGTGGGTAGTAAAATTTAAAATCACGTAAAAGTGTTAAAAATTTATAGTTTTTTTTTTTTTTTTTTTGGTCATCATGCATACTCTCAGGTCGGAGGGTGGTGGTTCTAAAATTATTTTGCATTTTAAAGAGATCCTCTTGGGAAACCACTGATATGGAACAAGAGAAAAATGATGCTACGTTGCCAGGTGAAGTAATGAAGTTGATGTCTAGAGCAAGCTAGAGCAACTCAGCAGATTCCTGGAGTTTTGCTGTGGAGCCTACTGTGCTCACAGTAGAGAGGAAGAGGGAAGACTTTCTGACTGCAGCTGCCACCTACTTCTGCCGTTGACTGTACCCATAACGTGAGACCAGCCCACCCCACTCTGCCACACCCTGGAGCCACAAGAAGACATGGGGCTGTAAGCAGCATCATCACCACTGAAGACATCTTGTCTTGCTGTCCTTCAATTCAAATAGAGCACTTGGGGAGTGATGACATAGGGCTTCTCTCATCTCACATACACCACAGGCTCTAGGCCATCATGTCAGTTCTTCCTGATAAGCGGCGATTAGCCTCATGATCCTTCTCAAGTATGTGCAGGCATCACTACCAACTGATTGGAGTTGGCATGTCACTGAGAACCTGTTTGGCATTCCTAACCCAGGAATTCTGTCGAGAATATAGATGATAAATGATCACACCATGCGTCAGCTTAGGAAGGATTGAATGTCTGGTTTATCTCTCAAAATGAGAGGGTAGTCCTTCCTTTCTCACCCCTTGGCCATCCTGGCAGCTGCTCTTGGTTGGGGGCTGTCCTGCACCTAAGGCAGGAAGGCGGTGGCTGCAAAGAATACAAGTTGCTGGAGTCAATCATCTCTAGGTTCCAGTTTGTGAAAACTGGAAAGTACATGCTGGGGTAGAAGCAAACTCTGAAGATGATCAGACAAGGCAAAGTGAAACTGGTCATCCTCACCAACAACTGTCTAGCCTTGAGGAAATCTGAAATAGAGTACTTTGTCATGTTGGCCAAGACTGGTGCCCATCACTACTATGGCAATAATATTGAATTGGGCACATGATGCACACTGGCTCTCATTGAAGCAGATAATTCTGATATCACTAGAAGCATGCCAGAACAGACTGGTGAAAAATAATCATGCAAACGTTTCCTTTAATAAAACTGGCCAGAGCTTGGTTTTAAAGGGGAGGGTGGAGAGAGAGAGAGGAGGCCATGACAGGGCAATACTCAACAGAGGAGGCGGCATGATTTACAGTGCTGAGCATAGATATGCAATATCTATCTTAAAAGATCTTGAAAAATAGAATATAAGCATGTATTTAGATGTAAAACTACCTGAAGGCAAGAACCTGATTTAAATACCTTCTCTAGCTTATCATTTTCCTGGTGCTTGGATTTCTTTTTTTAATTTATTTTTGTTACAGATGTTTCTCCTTTTTTCCCCATTGACATCCTCCTCCCCATCCCCCCATCCCGTCCCCAGCTTTATTGTCCATGTCCATCAGTTATGCATACGTGCGTATAAGTTCTGTGGTTTATCTCTTCCCTCCCCCCACCCCCTTTTCTGAGGGTTGTCAGTCTGTACCCTACTTCCACATCTCTGGGTCTACCCTGTTCCTCAGACTGTTATGTTTATTATATTCCACAAATAAGTGAGATCATGTGATATTTGTCTTTCTCTGCTTGGCTTGTTTCGCTTAGGATAATACTCTCAAGGTCCCTCCATGTCGTCTCAAAGAATAAGAGATCTTTCTTTCTTAACAGCTGCATAGTACTCCATTGTGTATATGTACCACAGCTTTTTTATCCATTCATCCACTGATGGACACTTGGGCTGTTTCCAGATCTTAGCTATTGTAAATAGTGCTGCTATGAACATAGGGGTACATGTATTCTTTCTGATTGGTGTTTCAGGCTTCTTAGGGTATATTCCTAGAAGTGGGATCACTGGGTCAAATGGCAGTTCCATTTTTAATTTTTTGAGGTAACACCATAGTGTTTTCCATAGTGGCAGCACCAGTCTGCATTCCCACCAGCAATGTACTAGAGTCCCATTTTCTCCACACCCTCGCCAACACTTGTTGTTTGATGATTTGTTGATGGTGGCCATTCTGACAGGTGTGAGGTGATACCTCATTGTTGTTTTAATTTGCATCTCTCTGATGATTAGTGATGTTGAGTATTTCTTCATATGTCTCTTAGCCATTTGTATGTCCTGTTTGGAGAGGTGTCTATTTAGTTCTGCCCATTTTTTAATTGGGTTCTTTGTCTTCCTTTTGTTGAGTTGTATGAGCACTCTATATATTTTGGAGATTAACCCCTTATCTGATGTATCATTGGCACTTACGCTCTCCCATACAGTGGGTTCTCTTTCCGTTTTGATGGTGGTTTCTTTTGCTGTGCAGAAGCTCTTAAGTTTGATGTAGTCCCATGTGTTCATTTTTTCCTTTGTTTCTAAAAATATGGAACGCTTCATGAATTTGCGTGTCATCCTTGCACAGGGGCCATGCTAATCTTCTCTGTATTGTTCCAATTTTAGTATATGTGCTGCCGAAGCGAGCACTGGTGCTTGGATTTCATAAACTGTTTTGGGCGTCCTTATTTTGATTGAAACTATCAGAGCTTTACTTAAGTAGTTTATTACTGAATTTTATTATTTCTCCCTTTGGGTGATTGATTTCCTGGATGTCATTGTACATTCTATGAACAGATATGAAACTGACATCTACGAGGGGGTTACATTTCTCCTATTTTTCAGAGGCAAAATCTGTGTGAACTGTTCTTTTAGTTATTGGGTTGTTAGACAAATTTTTAGTAAGTTATTGCAATAGTTTACATTATTTTTTCCTGGTTTTAAGAAGCTCCTAAAATTAATCAAATGAATTTGAACATTAGAAATCTTCTGAATTAAATACTCCATACATAGCTAGCAGTAAATTAAATTTTCACTGTTTTTCTCAGATACTTGTTCTAGAAATTAGGACTTTAATTCTGTGTGCATTAATCCCTGATTATTCTATTAATTTAACAAGCTTGTTGGTTATTCAAACAAAAGTCTCAAGACTTTTGTCATTTTGAATATTACCCATGTGCTTGCAGCATTTCCTTTTTACAAATTTTTAAATCAGAATACCTTCAGGATATTGAAATAATTTTGGAATTAATAAATTTTGGGTTATCTACATAGCTCTCTTCATAGTTGGTGTAAATATTGAAGATATATTTTTTAAAATCAAGTATTTTTTAAAGTTTTGAAATTTCACTTTTTTGTTCTTAACTTCTGGATGAAAGAGCAATTAAAAAACACTCATGAAGACACGTTAACAGAAGCATGGGTTTTTAAAAGCATATATTTAAAGTATCCGTAATTATAGGTATATAGTTGGCTCCATCAGTCAAGACCAACCTAATATAATGAATTATTATTACTACTTTTACTGTTTCTTGCCAGACTAAGATAGACAATAGACAAGAATTTTTTTTTAGCTTTATTGGAGTATAATTGACCAAAAAATATTGTATATGCTTGAAGTGTTCAATGTGATAATTCGATACATACTGTGAAATGTCTACCACAGTCAAGTTAATCAGTATATTTACCTGTTTGTGTGTGTGGATGAGAATGCTTAAGATCTATTCTCTTAGAAAATTCTAAATATACAATACTAGTCTTATTAACTAGTCATGATGCACATTAGATCCCCAGAACTTATTCATCTTATAACTGAAAGTTCGTGCCCTTTGACCAACATCTCCCCGATCCCCCTTCCCCACAGCTGCCAACAACCACCATTCTACTGTCTGTTTCTGGATCATATAGTAGTTCTATTTTTAATTTTTTGGGGAACCTTCATACTGTGTTCCATAATGGTTGTACCAGTTTGCATTCCCACCAACAGTGTGCAAGGTCACTTTGCTCTGCATCCTTGCCAACACTTACCTCTTCTCTTTTTGAGAATAGCCACCCTAACAGATGTAAGGTAAAATCTCATTGTGGTTTTGATTTGCATTTCCTGATGATTAATGATGTTCAACAACTTTTCTTTACTTTTTTTTTAATTTTTTTTTCTTTATTCATTTTTGAGAGAGGAAAGGAGAGGGAGAGAGAGATAGAAACATCAATGAGAGAGAACATCGATTGGCTGCCTCCCACACGCCCCCCCCCCCCCACTGGGTATGTGCCCTGACCAGGAATCGAACCGACGACCTCTTGGTGCATGGGTTGATGCTCAACCACTGAGCCACACTGGCCGGGCCGTTTAACAACTTTTCATGTACCTGGTGGACATTTGTATGTATTTTTGGAAAACTGTCTATTTAGGTTCTTTACCCATTTATTAATCAGAGTTTTGTTTTGTTTTGTTTTGCTCTAGAGTTATATAAGTTTCTTGTATATTTTAGATATTAACCCCTTATCAGATATATAGTTTTCAAATATTTTCTCATTTTATGTGTGTTGTCCTTGCATTTTGTTAATTATTTCTTTTGCTCTGCAGAAGTTTTTAGTTTGATGTAGTCCCACATTCTGTTTTCTTTTGTTTGTTAATTGTGTGTTTTGGTTTTATATCCAAAAACCAAATACTCCTAGTCCAATGTCAAGGAGTATTTTTCTTATGCTTCCCTCTAGGAATTTTATGGTTTCAGGTTTTACATTTATTTAAGTCTTTTATCCATTTCAAGTTCATTTTTATGAGTGGCATAAGATATGGTGTCCAGTTCTGTTCATTTGCGTGTGGATATCTAATTTTCCCGACGCAATTTATTGAAGAGACTGTCTTTTCCCATTGGGTATTCTTGGCATCCTTGTCAAAGATTAGTTGACTGTATATGTGTGGATTTATTTCTAGGCTTTCTATTCTGTTCCATTGGTCTGTGTATCTTTTTGTTGTTGTTGTTTGTTTGTGTTTTCAAAGGTCATATTGTTTTGATTGCTATAGTTTGATAATATAGTTTGAAATCCCAGTGTGATGCATGTAGCTTTGTTGTTCTTTTTCAAGATAGGTTTGGCTGTTCAAGGTCATTTGTGATTATGTATGAATTTTAGGATTATTTTTTGTACTACTCTGAAAAATGCCACATGAATTTTCATAGGGATTGCATTGAATGTATATTTGAGATCTTCCTTGTTTCTTAATTTTATTTACTTATTTGTTTATTTATTTATTTTTTGTTAATCCTCACCGAGGATATTTTTTCCATTAATTTTTTAAAAAGAGTGGGAGGGAGGGGGGGTGAGAAAGAGAGAGAGAGTGGGAGGGACACCAATATGAGAGAGACACATTGATTGTTTGCCTCCCAAATGACACTGATCAGGGCTAGGGATCAAACCAGCAACCCAGGTACATGCCCTTTACTGGGAATCAAACCCACGACCCTTCAGTGTGTCCTTCGCTGGGAATCGAACCATTGAGCAACACCAACAAGAGCAGATCTTTCCTGTTTCTTTATGTAAGTGTTTATCACTATGAACTTCCCTCTTAGAACCGCTTTTGTCGTAGCTGTTAAGTTTCGGTATGCTGTTTCCATTTTCATTTATCTCAATATATTTTTAAATCTCACTTTTGATTTCCTTTTTGGATCCATTGGTTGTTCAAGAGTATGTTGTTTAATTTGTACATGTTTATGAATTTTCCAACTTTCCTTCTGTTACTAACTTGTAGTTTTACACCATATTGATATGACTTCAATCTTTGTCAATTTGAGGCTTGTTTAGTGACCAGTCCTATGATCTATCCTGGAAAATATTCCATGTGCATTTGAGAAGAATGTATATTCTGCTGCTATTAGGTGAAATACTGTGTGTATGTCTGTTAGATTCTTTTGATCTAAAGATGTTCCTTTGATTTTCATTCTGGATGATGTATTCGTTGTTGAAAGTGAGACAACAAAGTCCCTTACTATTATTGCATTACTGTCTATTTCTGCCTGTAGATCTTTTAATATTTGCTTAATATTTTTAGGTGCTGTGATGTTGGGTGCATATATATTTACAATTATTATATCCTTTGATAATTGATCCCCCTTTCATTATATAATAATCTTATTTGTTTCCTGTTACAGTTTTTGTCATAAAGTATATTTTGTCTAATTATAGCTCTTGGTTTCCATTATCCATTCCTTTTCTTTGAGCTTATGTATGTGTTTAAACTTGAAGTGAATCTCTTGAGGACAGCATATCGTTGGGTTTTGTTTTTGTCCACTCAGTTGCTCTATGTCTTTTTATTGGTGAATTTAAGTCATTTACATTGAAGTAATTTTTGATATATAAGGACTTACTGTTGCCATCTTAGTAATTTTTTTCTGGCTATTTTGTAGTGTCTTTGTTTCTTCCTCTTTTTATATATTCCTTTGTAATATGATAATTTTCTGTAGTGTTATGTTTTAACACTACAGAATGTTATTTTTTGTTATCTTTTGTATATCTATATTAAGTTTGCTTTGTGGTTACCATGAGGCTTACATAAAATATCTTATAGTTATAACAGTCTATTTTTTTTTTATCCTCACCTGGGGATGTTTTTCTGTTTATCTTCAAATAGAGTGGGAGGGAGGGAGAGAGGAAGAGAGAGAGAAAAACATTGATGTGAGAGAGACACATCAACTGGTTGCCTCCCGCATGACCCCGACCAGGGCCAGGGACAAACCACAACTGAGGTATATGCCCTTGGCCGGAATCGAACCCAAGACTCATTGGTCCACGGGCCGACTCTCTAACTGCTGAGCCAAACTGGCCAGGGCCTGACAGTCTATTTTTAAGCTTATAACAACTTAACTTTGCATACAAAAACTCTACCTTTTTACTCTCTTTTCCCCACATTTGGTTTTTTATATCACAGTTTACATGTTTTTGTATTGAGTATCCATTAAGAAATTATTGTAGCTATACTTATTTTAATACTTTTGTCTTTAAACCTTTATATTAGAGTTAAGCAATTTATATACCACCATCACAGTATTAGAGTATTCTGAATTTGACTATATATTTACCTTTACCAGTGAGTTTCATATTTTTATGTTTTCAGGGTACTAATTATGTCCTTTCATTTCAGTTTGGAGAACTTGTGTTAGCATTTCTTGTAAGTCAGACCTAGTGGTAATGAACTGCCTGAGCTTTTGCTTGTTTGGGACATTATTTTTCCTTTATTTCTGAAAGACAGCTTTGCCAGATTGAATATGTTTGGTTGGCATTTTTTCTCTTTCAGCCCTTTGATTATGTCATACAACTCTCTCCTGACCTGCAATGTTCTGCTAAAAAATCTGCTGAATGCCTTATGTGGGGTTGAATTTGTATGGGAAGAATTTTTCTACAGACTGAGTAACATATAAAAGAAAACAGAAACTGACATGATGTCTTTTCTCCCAGTGCCTTCCCTCTGGCCGACTTGCTTATCTGCTTGCTGGAGCATCCACCTAGTCTTCAGGGTCCACTGCATGGAAATTTGTTTTAATAACACCATGAGCACAACTTAAGTTGTACATCTTGCACTAGCTCCTGCTTGAAGAGAAAAAGTCAAGGTTTCATTGGTAGTTAGGAAAACCCATTTCTGATCGGGAGTGAAAAACTTCATTCCTTTGCCCTGATACTTGTCTTGAATAGCATAGTATCTTCCATCAGGCCTGGTCTGCAGGTGTTTGTGGTAGTGAATCTTCTAATCTCTGCCTTTGATAGCCAGTAATTCTTTAGTATTATTTAGTCCTGTAAGTGAATGTTAAGCTCTGTGCGTTAGCTACCGAATACAAGATCCTAAATGTCACCACTGCCTTCAAGGATTTCACTATCCAAGGGGGGAAATAGGCACAAAGTAAACTGAAATGTAATGTGTAAGGGCTACTGGGATGGTGTGATTACAGAGCATGTATCACTCCACCCTTGAGGAGTGTGTGCTTATGTTTCTAACACCCTAGTAGCTTTACCACTCTTACAATGTTTGTGTCGGCCCTGGCCAGTTTGGCTCAGCAGTTAGAGCATCGGCCTGCGGTCCAGAGAGACCTCGGTTCGGTTCCCGCTGAGGGCACGTACCTCGGTTGCAGTTTGTCCCCGGCCCCTGGTTGGGTCGTGTGGGAGGCAGCCACTCGATGTGTCCCTTTCACGTCATGTTTCTCTCTCTCTCTCTCTCTCTCTCTTCCTCTCTATCTGAACAACAACAAAAAATGTTTGTGTCGTGGTTCACGGTTGATACTCATTTTAGAAATTAGCTGTGTTGTGTTAACTGTCTTTGGTTAATGTTTTCAGGGAGAGAGACTCTCTCATCTTCATTTTATCCTAAAGAACACATTCACGAGGTAGTTTGTCAAGAGTAGCAGCAGTAGTTTTTGCACAGGATGCTGAGCTGTGTGTGTTGAGGGCATGCAGAGTTATAAAGCACAGTTCCTCCTTGGAAAGGCAGTTTTCTGGGGGAAGTAACATTTAGAGAGAGGACAAATACAATGCAGAAGCAACTAAAATTTCCGCAGAGTTCTATAGTTTTTAATGTGCCTTCACATTTATTCTTTATGATAAACCTGTTGGGCAGGTTATTGGAAATGCTCATTTTATGAATAAAAATTTAGTGGCTTCCCACAATTACACAGCTACTGTGTGCCAGAGGCAGCATTGGAAGCCACCTGACTTTAATCTACAGCTCCTCTTACCCTGACTCAGTAAGAACTGAGTAACTCATGTGAAAATAGGAGACAAAATCTTCATGAGCCCTGTCCAGACACCATAGAGTAGACATCAGGATTTGGAGTGCAGTGAGGGAACGGAGTTGGGGCTGGGCCAAGACCAAATGCTGAGCAAAGAGCAAAAATACGAAAGCCTGAATTGAGAAAAACCCAAGAAGTAGAATCCAAAGGGAAATTTGAGGCAAAGGCTGTTAGGGATTTTGTGAAGAGACAGAGTGGGAAACCTGGGAATTTGTGAGGGCAGCTTTCAGCCCCGCACCCTTGTGAAGTCTCTTTTGAAGGCTGGTGCCTTCCCTGCTGGTCTTCTAGGCACGTAACACTCTGACTCTAAATTGTACAGGATTAGTAAGGTGTAAGGATGTTTATTTGTATTTTGCATTAATTACACAGTTATATGTTAAGATTGATGTATGGCTGGTCCTATTTCATATATTTTTAAAATATATTTTTATTGATTTCTTAGAGAGAGGAAGGGAGAGAGAGATAGAAACATTGATGTGAGAGAGAAACATCAATTGGCCACCTCCTGCACGCCCCCTACTGGAGATCAAGCCCACAACCCGGGCATGTGCCCTGACCAGGAATCAAATGGGGGCCTATCAGTCCTTGGGATGATGTTCACTCCACTGAGCCACACCAGCTGGACCTATTTCATATGTTTTATTTCTAAGATTTATATTTCAGAACCTTACTTTATGAACTTTGTTGATGAAATGTTCAATATCCGCCACATTTCAAGTACTCAGTAGCCACATGTGGCTAGTGGTTACCATGTTGGACAGAATGGAAAACATAAATTCTTATTTTTTTTAATGTATATTTAAATACTTGAAGATGTAAAAATATTCATTGTTTAGAAAGTAAAAAACGAAAAGTTAAAGTATCTTCCCTGTCTTTCTCTTGACCTCTCTCTCTTTCTCCAGTGGTATTCACTATTAAAACTCTTGTTTCCTTTCAGGAAAAAAAAATAAAAAAGTATGCCCATCAAAATTTTATATGTATATGCTTTTTATAAATCTCAAAAATTGATTATACTAGGTATGCTGTTTTACATCTTTTTTAAAAACTAAAACTCTGTCTTTTATATCTTGATGCAGCAATACATTTAGCTCTAACTCCCTGTTTTAAAGGTTTCTTTGTTTGGAAGTGGAATCTATTCATTCCATATTCTAGGCATTTATGTTGCCCCCCCCCCTTTTTTTGCTATTCTAATAGTGCTAGTGTGTGTGTGTGTGTGTGTGTGTGTGTGTGTGTGTGTGTATCTCCATTGTTTTGCATGTTTGTAAGGAAGATTCCAAGCAGTGCAATTGCTGCGTGGTTTCTAAGCAAGGAGGGAGTAGAGAATCTGGCATGAGGGTAGGGCATAAACAATAAAGACTGGTAGAAAAGGGAACCAGAGATAAAAGAAAGGTAAAGAAACTCTGGCTGTGAGACAAGATGATAAATATTTATATCAATAGTCATAAGGGTGGCCTTTAAGTTTATTCAGTACCATCCCTCCTGGGAGTACTTAAGAAAAGTGTTAAATGTCAATGTATTTTATATATAAAACTGTGGTTATATTTAGTCTTATTATAAAGATATTGCATATTTATTATATATAGGTTGGAAAATATAAGAAAGTATAAAGCAGAAAACAAATTTCACCCATACTCAGAGAAAACCAACATTCATACTTTAATCTCTTACTTCTGTTTATTGGTTTTACATAGCTGAGATCACATTGTACATACATGTGTTTATAACTAAACTTCCCTTTGCTTATCAGCTTAATCTTGTTGATTTTCTTTTTATTACTCTTTGCCTCCTTTGTTTCTTTAGGTAATAGAAATCTAACATTGTTTTGGAATGAATTTGGATACCAGAATAACAAGGACACTGAGAGGTCTTTAGAGTCTATTCAGTATCAAAGAAGACAAGCCATGGCCATCCCATTCATCATTCAGTGTGGTGAGTGTTGAATTCCATTCTAATTAGCGATTATTTAGTGAGTTTCTAAATATGCAAGTCATTGTGTTAATAAATGGGGTGTGAGGGAGACAAAGGTGGTGGGTAAAACCTGATTCTTACTTGCAGTGAGGTTAAGGTCCAGCAGAGAGGTTAAGATAAGTATTAAACTAATTATAATAGAGATAAAATTCAGATAAATGATGTGAAAGAGACACAGAGTTCTTTGAGGGTTCAAGAGCAAAGAGGAGGATGTTGAGGCAAGCCTTTATGACAGAGGTAGCCTTTGCCATGATATTTAAAACAGAATTTTGATTAGTAGAGATGTAGCAGGAGATATGTGTTAGTATCAGGTATACATTCAACTGAAATTTTAGAAGTACTCATCTTTCTATTTGTAATACTTAACACTGTGTTAACTATATAGTTGGCACTTAGTAGTTGACTACTGAATAAGTGAATGATGAATAAATAATTTAAAAAATCAGGTGGAATAAACATGTTATAGGGCCTTGAATGGCAGGATAAGGAGTTTTTACTTTGATAAGCAATGGAGAGGCACTGGATATTATTCAGTAGGAGAATAACATCATTGAAGCATTGAGCACTTACTATGTTCCTCTGATACATCTTCTAGCCACTATTCAAAGGGTTAGAGAATTAAAGACACTGTGTACTATCTGCAAGGAATCTACTATTTAGCAAGGGAGCCAAACAAACAAAAAAACACACTATAGTATGTAAAACATTATAGTTATTTACACAGTGCCAAGAGAACACCTTCTTAACCTTGAGCCAGGGGTGGTCCAAAGAGGATGTGTGCAAGGTATTGCCAGAATCTAATCTCCAGTATTACAGAACTATATGCGATTGGGCAAATTCCTTAATTTCTCTAAGCCTCAGTTTCCTTATTTATAGCATCAGTTTAGTGTTTATAGCTACATCATACAGTTTTTTGCAAATAAAATATATTATCACATGTAAAGTTTACTAAGTGCTTAGGATGGTGTATTAGGGTTCTCCAGAGAAACAGAATCAACAGGATGGATGGATGATGATAGATAGATAGATAGATAGATAGATAGATAGATAGATAGATAGATATTAACTATAGAGTAATGGTTCACATGATTATAGAAGTTAACAAGTCTTAAGATCTTCAGTCAGAAAGGTGGAGACCCAGGAGAGCCATTGGTTTAATTCCAGCTTGAGTCTGAAGGCCTGAGAACCAAGAGACCCAGTGATATAGTTCCAGTCTCAATACCCAGGAAGAAGTAGTGCTTTAATTTGAGTCTGAAGGCAGGAAAAAGCTAATGTCCCAACTCAAGACAGTCAAGAAGGAGAGGTTCCTTTTTACTCTCAAGAGGGTCAGTCTTTTCTGTTTTATTTAGGCCTTCAACTGATTGGGTGAAGCCCACCCACATTAGGGAGGATGATCTGCTTTACTCAGTCTACCAATTCAGATGTTAATCTCATTCAAAACACCCTCACAGACACACTCAGAATAATGTTTGACCAACTATCTGGGTACTCTATAGCCCAGTCAAATTGACATAAAATTAACCATCACAGATCATGTCTAGCAATGTTGGCTTTTATCATTACTATGTATGTTAACCCTCACTAGCCTTTTAGGTAAGTAACAATAGTAATTTCTTCTTACAGATGATGATGCTGAAACATAGAGACATAATTTGTCCAGGACCATAGAATCATAAGTGGTGGGGCTGTTCAGGTTCTTAACCACTGTGCGAACTGCCTCCATCTAAGATGAACAGAGAGAAGTGTTTACCCGAGAGCCATTAGCAGGGTGTCTGGAAGGAATTCAGGATTAAAGTTAAGAATAGCCTGGAGAGAGTGGAGGACCTTGGTCCTAAAAGCACGGAGGGACTGAAAGGGAGAAATGGATGACAAAGTCCAAGAAAGTGGGAATTCAAGTGACTGGAAGTCTTCATGTGGTAGAGAGAGATTTATTACTTAAAATTTTTTTGGCTGAAAGCAGCAGAAACCAATGGGAAGATCTTAAGCAATGATCATCATCATCATCATCATCATCATCATCCACTGACAGTGTCCTAAGTTAGCTCATAGAATCCTAGACTAGTTGTGCCATCAAGTATAATGATATACAATCAAGGATTCACTTGCCTTTGTCCTGAAAGATACCTCGGGACATATGCCTTGGTATATGCAGCCTGACATCTTACGATGATGGATTCACTTCTGATTGTGGTCTTTCTTGTGTGTGATTTTGTTTTGATGACCAGATCTTTGCCTTAAATGGAGAGTCTTGCCTCCCTCTACTAATTATCAGGAAAAAGAACTCCTGGACGTCTGGATTTGTGCTAATAATTCTAACCTCTCGGAAAACAGGTAGTTTTTGATAGTTTTCTAAAATTCTTTATCCATTTTTAATTCCAAAAATACATATGTATGAAACTAGAAAATGTCAGCTACAGATACCTTTTAGCTGAGTAGCTGTCGTCCCCTAGAACTCTTTTTAGCACCTTGCCACTTGTGGAGAGATACTTCATTAGTGGGCTTTTCCATCAAGATGAAAGAGACCTGGATGTAGTGATTTGCAAATAGTGGGCACACCGCTCTGCGCCTACACTGGTGGGAGACTACCCCCGCTATTTAAGAGATCTGTCTTTCCGTTCGTTTTCACACAACACAGCGTCTTATCACACAGGAGTTTTATGCAGATGGTGTCTCCAAGGGACAAAACTCTAGGATCATGTGCTTTTTCTATATTGATTTCATTGCTTTGTGCTCTTGGAGGAAGAAGTTCAGACTAAAACAGGAAAAAGACCCATTAAATAGTGATGAATGTCAGTGTTATTACAAACCATTTTAGACTAATATTCTTTTTCTTGGGGGAGGTGGAATCGTTAGTATACCTCTTTAATAAAGGCCACCCCTAAGTCAAGCATTGCTGTTTCGTAGAGTTTGCTCTAAGTCCTTTTGCCTGGCTAAGTCAATCAATATTGCTAATACAGACATTAGGGTAATAGCTCATGTTGGATTATTTTTATCCAGTCTTGAAAAAAGAGCAAATAAAAAAATTTCAAAGAAGAAAACATTCAGAAACTGCCACTAAAATCCCGTCACCTGGAGTCCCCAGGTTAATCATATTTAGAAACTAAGAAGGAATGTCAGAGATGACAGGGCTCTTCGATTCCACGTGATCCAGGGGTTTCATCAGTTTCCCTGTCTGGGTTTGCAGAGGAACTTGTTTTGTTCCCCTCCACCCCAAACAAAATTTGCTTCAGACCCAAACTATATGAAACAGATAAATACAGAACTGTCCTGATTTGAATTGTAAGTTGGGAATCTGGGGGCCAAAGGTATCCATCCACTTCATACTTCTGTTCCCTACTCTCTGCAGAAAGCCTGGAGCTCCAGGGAGCATGTTTACAAAACACTGGTCTAGCTGAACTTATTAATTTTAGAGTCGTGAAAAATGAACCCCGAATGGGGGCTAAGAAACCTGCTCATGAAGCCACCAGCCAAGGTCTTTTGATTCCTAACCTGATTTCAACCCTAACTTGGAACTTCAGCATCTCCCAGATAGGAATAAAGCGTTGGCTTACTTTCAGTATTAACAGTCTGATGATGTAGTGTTTTCATTTTCAGTGCCATTATTTTTATCAAAGTGGTGTTTAATAGAAGATTTTGTTTTTGTTGTTTTTTAATTTCAGTTTGTATGGAAAGACCTGGGCTTGAAAATGTAAACAAAATTGACCCAAGCCCCTAACCCTAAAAAAAAAAAAAGAATAGTTAATAACATTGATCACTTATTGTGAGCTAAGAACTTTTCATGCAGCGTAGGATAGTGTCTTAGCGTTCAGACCCTGGAGCCAGACTGTCTGGGTTTGACTCCTAGCTCCCTTAGCTGTGAATCCTTGGACCAGTGTCCAATCTCTTTTTAACTCAGATGTCCCTGGTCCCTGGGGACCTCTTGATCACAAGCCATGAGAATATTGGCTTCTGTCAGATCTAACCATGGAACTGCCAATCTGTCCTCTACAGCTTCTCCTTGAAAAGTGGTGACACCGCCCACCACAGAGCACTGTTCCAAAGCTGCACCTATTCTGTCTCTTTTGCACATCAAAGCAGTGCCACTTGTGAGGACAGGAGAGATCCATGGAGCCATGTAGACAGAAAACGGATGGACCTTAAAAGCCTACAATGCAAAAAGTCCTTTCATACTTATAATTTCTTCTTAAGTCCTTGATTCTTTACATATATGGACATAATTTTGACCACTTGTATTTTTTCACTGAAAAGATTATGAAAAAAAATATGCTTAAAGTGACAGCAAGAGATTTAGGGGAGATGTAAAGAAAGAATTCCTGATTTTAAAGGCTGTTAAATAAGAGTTGACGCTTTTTGTATGGGAGATCATTGACAGCAAGTAGAAACGGTGATTTCCAGGGGGAGAGAAATTGATGTGATGACCTCACTCAGTCCTCTGATTCAGTGTAGTAGGATGGGCCGTGCATACTTTGAGAATATGCATGACCTAGATTATTGTTGGACAAAACCCTAATATATGTGAGCCATTGATTTGGATAGAAGCACATAAAGTG
This sequence comes from Tadarida brasiliensis, assembly GCA_030848825.1. Lineage (NCBI taxonomy): Eukaryota > Metazoa > Chordata > Mammalia > Chiroptera > Molossidae > Tadarida > Tadarida brasiliensis. The sequence goes on from CM061260.1 coordinate 73,220,356, forward strand.
GGTGTGTTGAAGTGACGAGAAGTGGAGTATAGATATTTATTAAGCAACATTTGATGAATGGAAGGACAGCGTAATGGGGCGAGAAGTGGCATTGTCTGTATTTACAGAAAATATTGTTTATTTGTCAGTAGTTAATTGCTAAGCAACAAGGTTAATGCCAGTGAACAGCATTTGAATAAACAATGTGGAAACAGAACTTGAGGAGGAAACCTAATAGCAGCTCTCTTTTACAAAGCAATTACACGTGTTATCTCATTTCATCTGTACAATAACCCTGTGAACTTTCTGTGTGTCTCAGAAGAGAAAACAGTGAGGCTAAGAGAGGTCCAATGACTTGCCAGGATGCCTCCCTAGAGCTGAAACTTGAAGCCAAGCATTTTCGAGCAAAACCTGTATTCTTTCCTCCTTATCATACCCACTCTCTGAAGGCATCCTTTACATTTGAGAAAGCCTAATTCCAGCCTCATACGTTATGGTGACACAGTACACCATTTTACAAATGGTAGTATCAGAGTAGTGACTCAGGCAGGGGAAAGTAGACCCACTGTTTCAGACCACTGAAGCCTCTTTCTGTTTCTCCCTTTAAGCGCAGAGGCAGGTTGGACATTTTTGTCACAGTACCCAAGAAATAGATACATTCGTGCTGTGTATTTATCTGCATTGCAAACAGGGATCACCAGCAGAGTGAAAATGATGACTATCATTTGACTGAACCAAAAAGTCTGAATTTTGAAAAGGATGTTAAAAAATATCCATGGATTGGATTGTATATTAAATTGATTCTGTTTCCAAAAATCTTTGAAGACAATTGAGTGGATCGCACTTTAATAAAATACTTGTGGTTTCTCTTTTCTGAATAAAAATTTAATGCTGCCACAAAGTTCTTTTCTCCCATGAAATCAAAAAGGTATAGGTACCGCCCCACAGGTGTCTTCACTTCCACACTGCAGGTGGCTGCATGTATAGTAGGTGTCCCCTGATTTGTTTATCTACTACCTTTCTTTGAAAATGACAGTAACAACAAATGCCATATGTAGGTGGAATTGAGTGTGTGTATTTTTTATTTTTTACAGTAGCACTTGAATTTGATTGTGGTTCTCTGTTGGTGGGGGCAACATCTCCCCAAATATAAGCTGCGTCTCCCCAAATTGCGAAATTGTGGGTTTGATCTGCTTCATTTTCCCCACACTGTTTCAGATGGGAGAAGGCCCTCTCTCTCTATTCTCAACCTCCTCCTCCCTCTCCTGGCCTGATGCACATTTATTTTGTCCCTCCCACCTCCTTTTGGTCCCTACCTAATAGAAAAACCCCTGTGTAAAAGCAGGCTCTAAGTATTGACCTTAACCACACATCCCCAGCCATGAATCAAAGCCAGCCCAGTGGAAGTTGAACCTCTTATTCTTGCCAAGCCTTGACACCAAGGTGAACAATATAATCTCTCCATTTTTCAGCAGTTTGGCTAACTCAGCTCCCAGAACATAGCCACAAAACCAAAAGTAGGGGAAATAAGACCTCAAACCTTTCAAATCATATGTCCTAAAAGTCATTAGCAGTTTTTGTAGCCGTGACAAGGGAAGCCCTCACTCACAGCCTGTTTATTGTCACTTACACACAATTCTGCTTGATGATATAATACGTGTGAACTCACTAGAGATTAGAAACAGCACATCACAGAGCTTGGGAAGCAGAGTGATCGCCAGAAGCAGATACACGGACAATAGCAGGAGAGAAGGATGTTGCAACAAGGGAGTGCCATTGGGGGGGAGGTATTTGATGAAGGGCTCTACTACACCCCCAAGGCTATCAATGAGTACACCCCATCTTCGCAATGATCCTGAGTCATCATACAAAGGACCCATGTGTTTCAGAAGCAGAACTCTTTGGGTGTATTGTGGACAGACAGATGAATTTCTATCCCTAATTATTTGGGAAAAAAATGTTTAACAGTAATAAGATAAGCTTTAATTATCTAAAAAACACTTTTGCAAAAGGCCTCATTTTATGATAATGGGAGATAAATGAAGCATTAGTAAGTAATAAACGGTCTCTCATTCTGGTAAATATATACTACCTCTCACATTTTCCATTGAGCTCTTTTTTTTTCCATTAAGCTCTTTTTCATGCAAATTGGAGATTTAAGGTCATGTATTATCTAAAGTCATCAACACAGTGCTCCTCCCTTGTATTCAGATTTTGGATATAAGACATAAAGAGTAAGTCCTTGTAGAAGTAAATAATCTTTTACAGATAGTAAACAGTTTTATGCTTCCTCCTGATGTTATTATCTCTTGTGCTTGTTGATTGCGAAGTTGTCATCAGGAGGAACACTTACCTTCCATCCCCCTGGGCACCATGAGCACTGTGTCACCATCAAAAAATGAGAAAGAGAAGCGACTTCAGGAGTCAGTCCAAAGGTATCAGAATCAGCTGGCAGAGCGGCAGCCGCAGGTAAGCAGTTTGAGTTCTTTCCAAAATCTACCCTGACGCTCGAGCTGTTGGTTTCATGTGTGCAAATTGACTGCTGTGGTTTATTTACCCAGGTAAAATGTGCAGCCTCTTTTTCCCGTCCTCTTTTGTCACCCCCTTTAAATTTGGGGTCTAGGACTGTTTTAGGGGTGAGCACAAGTGCTCCAGGGGTCCAGACAGGGAGAAGAGTGCTTTAAAAACTCTATGCACATGAGAGCTAAGTCAAACTACACAGCAGGGCGTGTGAGGAATGGGGGGATTTATTTCTATTCCACGGATGCACGCAGAGCCTCGTACAGGTCAGCCAGCATGTCAGTCATCACGTGGTCAACACTGGGACATGGGTCCATACGACTCCAAAGGTTAGGCTCTTTTTAATTTATTAAGCTTCTCTTAGGGGCGGATTTTTAAGGAAAAGAGTTGTTCTTTTAAAAAATATTAGCCTGTTAATACAGAAACTGAGAATCATATTTAATTGTTAAGAAAATTCAATGAATAAAACATTACTATCAGTACATGTAGGTAACCATGACAATTTCAAGTGAAGGAAAATTTGCAGAAATACTGTTTTAATCTCTGCTCTAATGAAGTCATTAGATCTCTGTTTCCTTTATGGATTTAGCATCCAAATTCAACAATTTTTAATAGTATAGCATGTCAACTTCCTCAAATAGAACTTGAGAAGGTCCAAATGTGTGACCTCCTTTGGATGTCAGGACATAAATTGCTCATTCAAATAGAAAAATTTTGAAGAAAGGGATTTAAGACCCTTTAGACTGAATGCCTTATTATAATGTGTATTCCTGGGCTCTTAGAAGATAAACTTTCTTTTTTTTATTTATTTACTTATTTTTTATTATTGAAAGTATTACAGATGTCCCCCTTTTTTCCCCAATGACCCCTTCCTTCCCGCTCCCACTCCACCTCCTGCCTTCCAGAACTTAGTGTCCATGTCCATTGGTTGTGCATATATGCATATAAGTTCTTTGGTTTATCTCTTCTCTTCCCTCCCCTCTCACTCCCCATCCCTCTGAGGTTTGTCAGTCTGTTCCCTACTTCCATGATTCTGGATCTCTTTTGGTTAACAGGTTATTTTGTTCATTATGTTCCACAAATAAGTGAGATCATGTGATACTTGTCTTTCTCTGACTGACTTATTTTGCTTAGCATAATACTCTCGAGGTCCCTCCACGTCATCTCAAAGGGTGAGAGATCTCTCTTTCTTACAGCTGCATAGTATTCCATTGTGTAAATGTACCACAGCTTTTTTATCCCCTCATCTACTGATGGGCACTTGGGCTGTTTCCAGATCTTAGCTATTGTGAATAGTGCTGCTATGAACATGGGGGTACATATATTCTTTCTGATTAGTATTTTGGGCTTCTTAGGATATATTCCTAGCAGTGGGATCACTGGGTCAAATGGCAGTTCCATTTTTAATTTTTGGAGGAAACACCATACTATTTTCCACAGTGGCTCCACCAGTCTGCATTCCCACCAGCAGTGTGTTAGAGTCTCCTTTTCTCCACACCCTCGCCAGCACTAGTTGTTTGATGATTTGTTGATGGCCAGCTTTCTGGCAGGTGTGAGGTGATACCTCGTTGTTGTTTTCATTTAAACTTTCTTTTCTACCCCAGTTTCTGTTTTCTTTTCTCTCTCACCTTGCTAGGGATCTGCCATGCAAATCAGCTACCTGCTGGGTTCACAGCCAAAGAACCCCCTGGTCCCCCTTTAGCGTGGAGTCTCTGGGTTTCTATAGGGAAGCTACTGAGAGTCACTTTGGGAACACATTCTCCTGTACCGTCCCCATCCCCCTAAAGTGGCTCAGCTTTCTACAGTTTTAGAGCCTCTAGCTGTGGATTTGATGACAGGTCAGAAGTAAAGAAAGATATCACAGCCTGTGGGTATTTTCATAAGCAATGCGGTGAAGTGGACTTTTCCAATGTGGAATGTCTTAATTTGTTCTGTTACTAATTTTGTTTACCACTCCTGGCAGCTCTGTGAAGGCATTCAGCATACTCTGAGTTGATTTTATCTTTGTTGGATTTTTTTCTTTTTCCTATGAAGGCCAGAGCTGGCCTTTAGAAGTACTAGTGCCCATCACGAAGTCTTAATTACCTTTCTGTTTATTTAGGATTGGTTGTTGTATTCATTAGTGAGTTAGAGATTTTGATGGCCGCTGATGGAATAACAGATTTGGGCCATCCATTCTGTTTATTCTATCTTTCTTGGTAGTTGACTTTTTCATAAAAAGTTGAGCCAGGTTTATAGATTCAGTTTATTTCAAATATTAACAAACAAGTTTAGCAGCACTCAAATAGAAACCTACTTCCACCAAGGCAAAGGACATAGACTCCTCACCATCCTCCTTGCCCTCGTTTGTGAAAATAAGCCTAGCATCTCAATATCAGGAAATAATCAGATGCATGCCACATAATTACGGTTTGCCCACCTCCTGTTCTCTCGTCCTGCTTCCCACTACCAATGCCCTCCTATCCATTGATCAGACCTGTGGAGCAAGTATAAAAATGACCTAAATTTGCACAGCCCATTTCTTACTGTCTTGTGTTTCGCGTCAGTGGCAGAAGGCATCCCAGTGTAAAAAAATGAAGAGTTGACTAGGTAAATCAGAGACTGTTCTGGATCTTAGATTCTGTGGTTCTGGGCATTTGTCACTGACAGCCAGGAGGAATAGAATAGTGGCAAGGTAGCATTATGGTAATAGTATCAGAAATCAGCAGCTACAGCCTCGTTTCTGCCCCTCATACCCCACTGGTGTGTAGAGTGACTAAGTCTACTAAGAGTACCACCCACAGGACACCCTAGTTAGAGAACACCCATAGTGAGTTAGAAAACTATTCTGATAAAAGAGGCAATCCAGTGATTGGATCTGTTCCTCTAGAAGAAAATGAGTAGCTGGGTCCAGAGCTGTCATCTCAATGGATGTTATCTTAGAAAATCCCCACCCAGCCCTGGCCATTTTGGCTCAGCAGTTAGAGTGTCAGCCCACAGACCAGAGAGTTCTGGGTTCGGTTCCCGCTAAGGGCACGTACCTCGGTTGCAGTTTGTCCCCACCCTGGTTGGGGTCGTGTGGGTGGCAACCACTCGATGTGTCTCTCTCACACTGATGTTTCTCTCTCTCCCTCCCTCCGTTCTATCTGAAGATAAACGCAAAAATGTCCTCGGGTGAGGATAAAATCAAATCAAATCCCCACCCATTTCGCTAGTTACATCAGTTATAACAACAGAGGGAAATGAAGTTCAAAGAAGTTGAATAACTTGAATCAAGTCACACATAATTATTTTTTTTAATTTTTTTGTTAATCCTACCTGAGGATATTTTTTCCATTGATTTTTAGAAGGGACGGAGGGAGGGAGAGAGAGAGAAACATCGATGTGAGAGAGACACATCGATTGTTTGCCTCCCGCATACACCCCGACTGGGGCCAGGTATGAACCTGCAACCCAGGTACATGCCCTTGACCGGAATCGAACCACTGAGCCACACCAGCCAGGGCAAGTCACACATCTTTAACTGGCGAAGTTGGAATTTGTTTCCTTTTTGCTTCATTCTAGCACTGATCTCATAATCTCACAGGGTAAATACAGACAAAAAGGACCTTTACAAAGACAACAGACTGATGTATTGCGGATCATATTTGTTGAAGGAAATACGTAGGTTTTCCCTAATAAACCTAAAAGGAGAGCTCAAATTCAGGATGTAATTGATAAGCTGTGTCAGCAAGCCAAGACCCTGTTTATAACTTGTGCTTCTGAAACAGTCCATTCCGCTTTCTCCTTTCTGAGGCAATGAAGGGGTAACCTGTTCCCAACCACGAATTTCCAGCTCACTCAGCACTTGCTGTTTTCTATACTGAGTGACAAGTGCCACCTGCTGGCCAAACGGTGAAGCATTTTCATTTTCACTGTGTCTCTTGAATTGCTCAGCTAACTGGTTGGCATATTATCTGGATAATTGTTATTCTGTTTTTCACTAAACCCAGACCACAATTTAAAACCATAAAGCAGAGTTACAGAATCAGTTTCTCTGAAGCTGAGGACTTTCCCGTCCTCAATTTTTCCCCTTTCTTAGTTTTAACTCACAATTTGGATTCTCTTCTACCTTCTATTGTGTGGCAAGGATGATTACACACAAGAAATATAGTCTGGGATACATTTCATTCAGGGTTCTGGGGTATCGCTTTAAATCCACTTGGTGCTTTCAATCATTATAAGACAGGTAAAACTTAATTTCCTGAATGAAGCCTACTCTACATTTACTTATTTGCACATAAGTAATGTTAATGAGTAGTATGTTTATATAATCAATTTATCTGTGCAAATGGTCTATATTGGTTATGTACTCTCCAGGTCTTTCTGGGTTCATCTTTTCTGATCAATATTAATTTCTTGTCCTGTGGTAGGTCCAGGCTCTCTCTTATCTGACACTAGTTACTTTTCTGGAATTAGTTTCTTCCCTCCTTAGGGTTCTCCCGCTGAGTGGCTTCGTGCTCCTTACGGAAGTTCTCCATTCCATGCTGCTGAGGGCCTTTCTTCCTGCCCCAAGTTTTGTCTGAAGTGGCATCTGCCACTCCCCCTCATCCTTCAGGGTCTGAAACTAATGTTGTTTCTGTATGAAGTCGTCCCTCATTTCCCTTTGCCCTTGATGTGTGTCTTCCTTCGAGCGTGTTTTACTTTCTACCTGATATTATAGTCACTTGTGTATATAACAGCTCCTATAGTAGACCGTCAGCTTTTTGAAAGGAGGGACCTTTTTTATTTATCGTTGAATTCCCAACAAGCTAGGTCTGGATCTTTTACATAACAGGTGTTTACCCAACAAGAGTGGAGGATTGAAGGAAATTGATTTTATGCAGAATTCTTTACAAATAGGTACAAAAAAGTAAATATTTTTCATTTGATTGGATTGGTTGACTCTACATAGGTTAGACTTAAAACCTTTTTCAGGTGTTATTGGAAACCAAAATGTCCTTACACTTGCTCAAAATAAAGGGTTGCATTTGGATGGGATTACAGACTTTATTTGGATTTTGTTTGTCTTATTCCTAGTCTTTGCATCAAATGAGTAGCCTTTGTACAATTCCATTCCTGTTGAAAAAGAACTCCAGCGATAGCATGCCATTCTTTTGTAGTGCTCACGTGGACACAGAAGAGGAAATAGTTTAACGTGACAAGTCCCACATTGGTTGTTTTAGCAGTAAATGGGGAGCAAAGAGGACACGCTGAACGGTTCGCTGTGTTTCCTCATTGAAACGGCGTATCTGAGTACAGCTTTGTAATGAAGAATGTGAACACATTTTCCCATTTACAATTTAATCTTTTTAATGTGTCACTGTTGTGTAGGATGCTGAGATTTCAAATCTGTATAACTGCGCAGACAGATGTCTCAGAAAGATATATTTATTCATCAAGAGTGCTTTTCAGCCTCCTTACATAAACTGCCATAATCTAAAATTTATGACACCTAAAGCCCTTTGTCTAACAAGAGGCTATTATACTCACTGTAGTTGAAATATTTTACTTTATTACTCTCGCTACAAAGATCTCATTTCTCTATGGTGATGCATTGCTTTTCCAAAAGGGATAATACGTAATATATTCACACTTGTGGGCGCCGTGTTCACAGCATAGCGAATGAGACATTAAGCGAATTGCTCATGACGAACCGTGGAGACGTTGCTTGAAGGCAGCGTCTGTGTTCTTTTCCATGTGCACGGCCCGCCGTCACCCCTGGCTCCCCAGGGGGCACACTAGGTGTTTCACAAAAGCTGTTCAACTTCTTAACTTGAATCACTCGTGCAGATTATCTTTGTATCCTTTCTTGAGGAATTGATGCCATACTAGCCGAGACAGCATTCTCGGTTTACTCTACAAACGGGACAGCACCAGGAGCCCCAGGGACATCAGAACAGACGGGCTTCAGGGCAGTGGGCTGTGGTGAGACCAGGGTAGTCCTTGCTCCTGGCTTCATACGTCAGCCCATTCTGCCCTGGAGATTGAGACCAAGGAATATCACCCATTGTTGTTTGCTCCTGGGTTTCACAGGAGTGACCAGATGCTGCCTCAGAGGGCCCATAGGAAGTGAGTCTCGAGGGAGCGCAGCCTTAATCTGAGAGGGACAGAAGGAGCTCGGGCAGGGGCAGGCGGTCTTGCCACATGTCAATCAGTCATTTCTATTCTGGCCACAGAGATGGAGGAATAAGTAGAGGTCCGGGTGTGTTGCCTGAAATGATTTTTAATGAAGGGAATACTGATTTGGGTTTCAATGCAAATATGCCTATTTGATCTCTGCCCTACAAAAATTCCTTATGCACCTGAACTGTCTGTACAACCATTTCTCAGTTAGTGTACGTGCTAATCTGGGACAGTCAGAGGCTGCCGGGTTTCCTGGATGCGCCTCAGGTCCTGGTTCCTGAGTCTGCTCAGTAAGGTACAGGTGTTTGACTTCCTTCCAAAGCAGGCTACTCGCCGGTCCCTTCTAAGGAAACCCTGTGCCCCTGAGCCCCAGCACTCCTGAGTCCTCCCCTCTGAGCTGGAATCTGCTTCTCGTCTTGTGAGATCTAATCTCCCCTCTTACTCAGGACCCAGCTTTACATGTTGAATTCAGTTTAAGGACTGTACTTTAAGATTGTCCTGATTTTGGATTCAGAGCAGAGGGGGTAGTCTCTTGGCACACCTGGGGATTCTAATTCAGTCCTAGAGGACTAACTGATGTTTGTCTGCGACCTTTGCTTCACAGTGGTCTAGAATCATCCTTCCCCTATTCAGGGACTCCTCAGTTGTGTGCTTGCCATCCAAAGTCTGTCATCTAGTATTTGACCCCCTTTACCCTCTTTGTCCATCCCCTTCCCTTCTGGTCACCACCATTCTATTATCTGTATTTATAAGTTTAGGGTTTTGTTTGTTTGTTTGTTGCTTTTTGTATTACATGCCACATATGAGTGAAATCATACAGTTATCCTTTCTGTCTGATTTACTTCACTTAGCATAATGCTCTCAAGATCCATCCATGTTGTTACCAGTGGCAGTATTTCATCTTTTTTATGGCTGAGTAGTATTCCATTGTATATACGTACCACATCATCTTTGTCCAATCATCCATTGAAGGACAGTTGGGTTGTTTCCATGTCTTGGCTATTGTAAATAAGCTGCAATGAGCATAAGGGTACATACATACAGGCCCATTTTTAATCAATTGTTTTGTTTTTTATTATTGAGTTCTAACAGTTCTTTATACATTTTGTATAACATTTTGGCCTTTTACCAGATGTTTCTTTTGCAAACACTTTCTCCTAGTGTGTGGCTTGTCTCTGCATTGTCTTGACCCACTGGTTTTTATTACTTAAGGGCCATTTCTTACATAGGCAAGATACGTTTCAGAGAAGAAGCCAGGTGTGTTGAGAAGTCAATGAAAAGTAAAGGAATGGGAGCAATGAGTAGTAAGCTATATTAGGAGATGTTTACTGAAGGGGCAGAGAAGATAGGGTTGAAGTACAGAGGGTAGTTAGGGTTGAAGTAAATTTGTGGCTGGGAGAGAGTTGGCAGTGTTTCTGGACTAAGAGAAAGGAGCCAGTGAAGTTGGAGGAAGTTCACAGCAGAAATGAGGCCTGATTGATGAAGGAAGGGTTCCTAGGACTCAGGTAGAGAGTTGAAGTTAGGGTAAGAGGAAGTTTTTTCCCTCTGAGATCGTGGGAGACAAGGTAAAGGTGTTCCACCCACACCTTATAAAAGGAGATTCAATATTTGCGTCATTGGAATTCTCAAAGAAAAAGTAGGGCAGAACACATTTTTAAAGGTATAAATCAGAAAAGTATTTTTAGTTTTCAAGGAAAAATAAATAAAACTTGTAACTACATATTTGGAACAGTGCACTGCAGGGTATGGTAACTGTCCCAGAACAGTCAACAAGAAGGCACATTCTAGTAAAATTACTCAACTGTAAAGAAAAAGATAAAATCCTTTGGTGAATAGGCATTAAGGTCAGATCACTTGTAGGGAGAAAAATTTAGATTGTCTTCAAATCCTCTACAAAAATCTCAGCTCCAGGGGGTAGTGAAGTGAACTAGAAGATCCTGAAGGAAAGGAGTTGTGCACCAGGAATCTCATATTCACCACACCATTTTCAAATAAAAAGCCTATAGATAAACAGTTTTGAAACTAGAAAGGAAAAAAAAAAAAAACTCAGAAAATATTGTTCTCTTGATTTCTTTTGAGGGAACAACTAGAGATTAAATTTGAAACAGCCAAGAAATGCCCGAAAGTTCTACAGTAAAGAACTGGAAATGAGCATTGACTGTATTTAACTATAGAAATGAGACTAAAACTTATGTGACGTTAGGTACCTAACTGAGTGTAAATGTCCTGGAAATGTAGTGATAAGTCAGCTAACAAAAATAGGAAGCCAAGAACAATAGGTGGAAGGTAAGTTGTTTGCCTCACCTATACTAGGAGATGAAGATATATCATTTAAGCAATTTAAACATACTTTTTGGTACTAACAGAAACACTAATAAAGATAATACTATCCATAAATATCAGAGAGTGGAGTTAAAGAGGGAAGAGAAAATACATTCTGTCACTATTCAGAGTAGGAGACTTATAGATACTACCTGAAATAGAAAGAACCAAGACTAGGAGGATAATATAAAGTTATCATTATAATGGTTGTCACTAGGGAAAAAACTTACATAATATCAGAAGTACCTGCACAAAACAAAACAAAAATGGAGTTTTTCATTAAAAAACCTAAGAGAAATTATAGAAACAAATCATATGACAGCTAATACCAAACACATGTATGATATCAATAAATATAAATGGCCTAAGCTTACCTTAATGAAGGATAAGGAGCTTCAGGTTGTATCACATAGCAGAAATCAAGCCTGCACTGTATACAAGACATATCTAAAATGATAATTCAGAAAAGCTGAATTCAGATAAATATACAAAAAAAACAACAAACAATAGAGGTCCAGCCTAAAATCAGACAAGCTGACATTCAAGGGGGAAACTATTAAACAGCGCAAAGAAGGGCATTTAATTAGGCTAAAGTCATTCGTTCACAGTGAAGATGTATTTATTACAAATCTCTCACATCAGCTTATGTAGTGTTGAGTTATATAAGGCAAAACCTACAAATGATACATGGAAAAAGAGACAATCATACTAGTAATTAGAAACTTCAGTTTGCTCTCAATTTAGGAATACCTAATAATAATGATAAATGTAAAATTGATATATAAAGAGCTCAGTACTCTCAAAATACAGAATAAACATTTTATGTGCTCTTGGAATAGTCACAGGAATGACTGTATGCTAGGTCACCAAAAAGCCCGATGGAGACAATTCAGCAATGTCTATCAAAATTACAAGTGCATATACCTTTTGACCCAGAAACTTTACTTTTAGATATTGATTGTATAGATACACTCACACAAACATGAAATTACCTATTTATAAAATTACTTGTTTTACTAAATGTTCTGTATAGTAAAATATTGAGCAGACCTAAATGTCTGTCAACATGTCTGGTTATATAAAATGTTGTACAACAATGCATTAGAATACAATGCAGCTGAAAAAGAGGATGAAGAAGCTTTTTAAGTACTAACAGAGAAAGAACTCTAGGATATATCCTTACGTAATAAGCAAGATGCAGACTATGTGTATAATATACTACCTTTTTTTCCCTACCTCAAAAAAGTGGGGAAAACTTATTTACATATGCTTGTATACAGTACACAAACAATCTCTGCAAAGATACACAAAAAAGTAGCATCAGTGATTACTTGTTAGTGGAATATGAACTGGACAGATGGAGAATAGACTAGTAAGTAGACAAAAAAAATAGACTTTTAAAAATGTATATGGTTCCATGTGACTATATTATCTATATAAACATCTAAAAAGAAATTAGCCTACAGGGGCATAGGAGACAAAGCAATTAATTCCCCCTTGGGAAACTGGAGGATGCCTTCAGAATGTGTAAGATTTGAACTGAGACTTGAAGGATGAGTGAAATTTAACAAATGGAGAAGACTGGAAAAATTATTACAGGAAAAGGATATGGGTGATACAAAAGCATGAGAATGTGAAAGTGAACCTAGAAAATAGGGATTGAACATTGAGTCTGTGAGGGCAACAGGGGGCATCAGAGGAATGGGAAATGGCTCAGAAGAGGAATTTAGAAAGTTTAGGTGCAACCGTTTGAAAGATGCTTGGATGTTATGCTAGGTACCGTGTGGTTCCATTTAACAAACTTAAATGTCTGTATGGCCCATTCCATGTGCTAGGTGCTGTAGAAATGAGACTGTCTTCTAGGCTAGTGGTTCTCAACCCTCAGTGCGTATTAGAATCACTTGGAGAGCTCTAAAAAATGCTGATGTCAGGCCCCCACTCCACACAATTCAATGAGAATTTTAGGGTGTAAAGACATGGCATCAGTAGTCTTTTAAAAAAGACTTACCAGGTGATTCTATTCACATACATTTAATTTTGAGAATGCCACCTCCCCACCCTTCCTCCTCCTCTTCCTTATTTTAATTAAGGAAATAATATAGTGTAGGAAGTAGTTGTGACATACATGTGGAGAAGTCCCTGAACTAGAAGCAAGAAAATGAGGAGATTATAGAAACTAGTTCAATAAGAGATGATAAAGCCTTTAAAAAGTGTGGTTATTTGAGGCTCGTGCAAAGTTTTGCATTTAAAAGCTATTTAAGTAGAGAAATCCACAAGGTTTGATCACTGGTTAGGTGTGGAAAGGATTGAGAGCGATCATAACCAAAGATAACTGTCTAGCTTGGATGGCTGGGTATGTGGTGATGCCATCAGTTGAAAGAGGGAATGCACTAGGAAGTACTGGTTGGGGGTGAGTGCAGGTATAGAGGCAAAATAATGGATTCAAGTTTGGAAAGTTTGCCTTGAAGGTACCTGCAGTTTATAAGATGTACCAAGAGGCATTTGGATCTCAGTGCAGAGGAAAAGGCACCATTTCAAAATCTTTGCAGGCCATCCACACCCGACAACTTTTCAGCCGAGAACAGATCCAACCCTTAGAGTCAGACTCCAGTTTGGGGGATAGGGGACTTACAAGGGCAAGGTAAATAATCTGTCCTAGGAAATCGGCCAATCTGGATATCACAGTGGAAGAGTCAAAGATAATGGGTACACTGTCAGGGAGGTGCACGTGGACCCCTAACCAGGGTTTCAACCAAGCCTGGGATGCAGAGACCCCATTGCTCTTTATCCTCTCTCTGTGTATTTCATTCATGTCTCATTATTTTAGGGTAACAATTATCACAGCCAATTTAACCTAAAGGGTGCTTCTTTTTCAGGAAGAGCAAATGCTTCCTCTCTCTCTAGCCATGCCTCTGAGCACAAGGCAGTAGCTGGGTGATGGGATAAGGCAGCATCCAGTGAGTGGGACACAGTTAAAGCCTCTCTGCCATCAAAAGTCCCTTGATGCTCAGGCCTAGAGCTCTGAACTAGACAGAGCTGTTGCTGAAGATCGGAATTCATTTCAGGTGCTGGGACCTCAAAGTAGGAAACCAAGGGTCTCCCGAAAGGGGAGATGAGGCCTGTGGAGATGGTGTTTAATACAGGGGCACCCTGAATTTCTCATGAGACATTAGATCTGTAAGGTTTCAACAAACCATTGGATTCTCTTGTACCATCCAATCCCTGCTAATCAGAACATCTAATCTGAAAGGGACCCCTTAAATAATTATCGGCAAGGATATGCAATCTTGTAACGTCTTTTTTAAGAAATGAAGAATATTGAATTATTGTAATATGCCAGTTGGAAGTTATTTTGACTCACATTTGTCTAATGACTTTTTCTATAAAAGCCTCAGTTTATACCAACAAGCAGGATCACTGAGTTCACTACCATCTGCCGAACTTCAGCATCTAGGGTGAGTAATTAAAGTAGGATTGAGCCGTCTGTGTGATGTTTTTATATAAAGGATAAGACTTATTATCAAGGGGCAAATGTCATCATGGTTTATGAAATTCAGAAAGTGAAGCACTAATGAATTTTTTAAAAACTGTCACCATTTTTTTTCTCATTAGAGTGATACATGTTTATTAGGGAAAACTCAGAAAATAAAATATAGATAAGATTTAAATCACCTATTGTCTTACTTCCTGGAGCTAATGACCATTTTAAATATTTTAATGTATTTCTTTCCAGTATTTTCTATGGGTATATATGATCCATGTATTGTGTGTGTGTTTGTGTGTATAATACATATATATATACATATATATATTATTAATACATTTAATACATATATATATATATATATATATATATAGAGAGAGAGAGAGAGAGAGAGAGAGAGAGAGACTGATTTGTCTGTGGATATATATTTGCCTAGAAATGCATTATATGTGTAATTCCTACATTGTTTGCTAAGTATCATGTTACATTATATTCCTCAGATGTTATTAACTCAAATTTAAAGTGTAGAGGGGATATTTTTCAATCTTTAGATAAAACTTTCATTTACACCAATCACACACAAAAACTATGAAAACTCTATAATTTTAGTTATTCACATTTTTTAATAGGCAGATGATGGGATTGATAAACCCCAGCCAACATTTAGATAAGTAGATTATTGATATATATGCACCAGGGAGCCAAAGGCAAGTAAATCTCTGTTGAGAGGAAGTCAGGAAGCACACTGTTCTCAATCTGGGGTCTTCTGCATCCTCGAAATTGGATTTGTTGACTCGGCCCAGCTCTGCTGAGTCAGATTCTGAGTGATCCATTACAGTGGTATACATTTGCTGAAGTCGGTTTCTAAGTTTGTGCTTTTTAAGATTTTGATTACTAATAAATATCACCTAATGTTACAAGGGTTTTAGGAAAATGGTGCTTAATTATAAATAAGCTGACTACCCCAAAATAAAAACATGTTCTTTGTTGTTTAAGGAAAATACAAAAGCTCAGAGAATCAGGCCTTCAGGTAATGGCCTGAAGCATGAGTCTCGTGCATCCTTTGAACTTTCGGTCAGCCACAGAGGCTGGAAGAGAAACCCGGAAGGGACGGACTCCGATGTAGAGTACATTTCAGAGACTACAGTGATGAAGTCCACAAGGAAGAAAGTGCAACCACAGCAGACACTTCCAGCAGCCCTACCAGGAAATGTCAGACCAGCTGCCAGATCCCAGGTGTGTTGTTCTTTTCTTCTTATTTACCAAATGTGTAGTAATTCATCTACCTAGAAATAGCATTTGGTAAAGGTTTTGCTTCTTTTTCACATTTTTAAAGCACTCTATTTAAAGTGTACACATTGTAATCTGACTTTCCTGGACAAGGTCCCAATTTCTATTTTTTCTTCTCAGTTTTCTCTTTTGGAGGAAAAGTCAGATTGCTAATATCAGTATATCAGCATTATATATGGAGAGCTCAGCCAACTGAAGAGCCCCCAAAGAACACCTGGATGGGAAATATGTCTCTCTGTATTTAAGAGAGACATATTCTTACAGGATATTCATATTGGATAAACCTGTAAACTTGAGGATTTTGCATTCAATGCTTTATAGCAAAAATGCTTAGCCAAATTCTATAATAGGACATTACCCCTGTAGTCAAGGTTCTGGAAAAATGGGATATAATTTCAGTAGTACAATTAAGTGTTAAGATTTTAACAAATGTACTACCCAAGAATGTCCATGTATCCAAAGGAGTTTGTTTCTTTTCTTTTTTTTTTCTTTATTGATTTTAGAGAGGAAGGGAGTGAGAGAGAGAGAGAAACATCAATGAGAGAAAACATTGATTGGCTGCCTCCCTCCTGCATGCCCCCGACTGGGGATTGGGCCCACAACCTGGGCATGTGCCCTGACCAGGAATCAAACCAGTGACCTCTTGGTACATGGGTCGATGCTCAACCACTGAGCCACACTGGCTGGGCTGTTTCTTTTCTTTCTTTATTTAAATATGTTTTTATTTATTTTAGAGAGAGAAGAAGGGAGAGGGATAGAGAGAGAAACATCAACAAGAGAGAAAATTCAGTTGACTGCTTCCTGCATGCCCCCTACTGGGGAGCCCGAAACCTGGGTATGTGCCCTGACCAGGATTCTAACCAATGACCTCTTGGTGCATGGGACGATGCTCAACCACTGTGCACACCGGCCAAGATGAGTTTGTTTCTTTTAAAAGAATCATTGTACTTTCACTTTTACAGTGTTACCCTTATGTAAGTCCTTTTTGAGAATTATCCCTCAGATTCAGTTTATAATAACAATACCCACAACTGAGTGAGCATTTACCCTGTGCCAGACTAGTGCTAAGTGATTACAGACATTATTATCCCACTACCATTTTAAATCTTTCATAAGCCAACATTGATGGCCTAGTTTATCTGCCTTGTTCATCAAACTTGGCTTCTAATATCTTTTTCCTGATTCCAAAAATCAAATTCACCCTTCAAGGGTTGATATCAGCCACCGTAAAATATATTGAAATGAATTTCCATGGGCTCTCAAAGCCAGAAACTGATTGAGTCAGCAAGTATCTGCTGAACTTCTGCCCCGTGTAAGATACTGTTACACATGTGGGAGACAAGGTGTGTTCCGCCTGGTTCTTTCAGAAGCAGTTATTCGTAACAATGGTTACCTTACAGAAATAGCTCACATATCCCTTTGTAATATCTTTGGCAAATGATGTATAGACTTTTCTTGAATATCTTTAGTGATGGAGACTCATTACCTCCTAAGGCAACCTTTTCTCATTTCGTTTTTGGGCAGCTCATTCTCTTAAAATATTTCAAGTCCAGTTCCCTATAACCTGGAAATTTTGGCCATAAGCCCTTTTTTTTGAGACAATAGAAGCCAAGCCGAATCTGTCTACAATCATCAGAATTTTACTTTAAATTATATATCATATATATACAAGTTCATATATTCAGCAGATTCTCATTCAATCCTTGCTATGTCCAAAATACTGCATGTTAGTAATACCCTGTTTAAAAATGAGTTTTATCCTTTAACCCTGGCTTCCACTCACTAACTGTGATTTCAGGATTTGGGATTTGTTGGTGTATTTTATAGGCAGGTAGCATGATGCAAAAACACACGAATGATTAAGAAGTTGAAGTGTGTCCAAGTGTTAGAATATGATATTTTAGACTTTAAATATAGAGATTCACTGAGTGTGTGTATATATATTATCAGGTAAATGTTCAGTTAATGTATATATACCCGATCCCTGCCCCATCGGCCTTACATGGGGACAGACAATCCAGTAATTACACAGACGAATGTGTAAAAAAACTGTGACTGTGGCAGTTTTTATGACTTAGTAGCATGAGTACTCATAACAGGGAATTTGACTTTATCTGGGAGGACAGGGAAATCTTCCCTGGAAAAGTGATGTCTGAACTTTTAGGATTGAGTTCCAATTAAAGTGGTCCAAGGAGAGGAAGAGCATTTCCAAGCAATGCAAACAGCATTTGCTCAAGAGGAAACATGGTGAGGACAAAGGGCCCTGGGATGACCCCTCAGCTGTAACGGGCAGAGAGACTGCAAGGGGCTGGTGTGAATGAGTGCAGAGTGGCCAGAACCATGCGGGTCCTGTGTGTAACCTAGGATTAGAGGTTTTGCATTTATTCTCAAAGCAACGGGAAACCATTGAAGAGATTCAAGTAGGGAAGTGGCGTGACTGGATTTTCCTTTAGAAACGATTGCTTTGGCTGAGTATGGAAGAAGGGTTAGTAGAGAGCAGAGCGAACGCAGGCAGAGCAGTTAGGCTATTACAGTGGGCGCATGGAGAAGTAACAGTAGGGTGGGCTAGGGTGATGGGGGAGTGGGGAGAAGTGCACCCAGTTCCTTCTGTGTTGTCTTGAGGAGGGAACACTGACCCATCTTGGTGATGTATTGCATACAGAAGGTGAAGCAGAGAGAAATGGCAAGAATGGCTATGGAATCTCAGGCTCTTGCATGTGAGGGATATTAGCATCTTATGGCTAGCAGCCTGAGGATGTGGGCACAGGGGATTGTGAGGGAATAGCCAGAGCAGTAAGAGAAGAAATCAGGAATTTGTTTTGTTATGAAAGCCGGGAGGGAGGGAGTAAAAGGCAGTCCAAGTGAGATTGTCAGAGAGACTAAATTCTATAGAGAGGCCAAAGGCCTTTAAAAAATGTCCATTGACTTAATGACTTAGAGGTCATTGAGATGATCTCGGGATTTTATTGTTTTTGTGGAAGTGAAGAGGGTAAAAGATTAGAAGGGATTGATTAGCAAGTGGAGGGTGAAGAAAGGGAGACTGATTATATGCCACCTCTTGGAAAGGTAAGATAATTTCACTTCAGAAGATGTTTTATACTCACGAAAATCTAGAAGTGAGTTAGATAGATCAGGAGACTGTGTCATTCTTTATAAGCTGCTGAAAAATGAATTCAATCAGGTTTTAAACTGCAGTTGAAACAACTTTCAATTATTTGAGGATTATTTGCAGTAAATTTTTAATATTCTGTCCAGTAAACACAGACAGCACTAGGCATTACCACTGCCAGAGGAGGTGCAGGAAGTGTAATTAATTTTAATATTAGCCTAAATCGATGGGATTAGGAAGGCAGATGTGCTCTGAGTAAATCTTATCATGTGCTCCAGAAGCTTGATAAAAATGGCTGTGAAATTAGCAAATGATTTAGCTCACTTGCACCCTAGTTCAGCTCTGCTAATACAGGTAATTAATTAATTAACCATTCTTCCTAGAGAGTTGTTTTTTATCACACCCTTGTGTTTCTCAGAAGATTCCACTTTCTTTATCCCAAACAATTTTACCCCCATTTCTTGAAAAGAGGGCTCCCACGAAATATAATATACATATTGTTTCCTACATCTGCAGCTTTTAATTCTTTTCCATTTTCCCTCTGTGTTCTTTGTTCATTCATTTCACTGAACAAACAAAAATATTAAGCCAGGTGCTGAGGATTCTGAGTTTGACACCTTTCCTGCCCTCAAGAAGCTAAGAGTCTACCTTTAGCCATTCTAATTGAAAGAGACCTTTCCCTGCATCTTACATGTTCCATTCAAATGGTTTCTCACCTTTCATGTATGAGGATGTCCTTTCAATATCAAAAGAATGACTGTAGACGTATCACATAATACTAGGCATGTCTAGTGTCCATTGATTAAGAACTACATAAGAGAAAGCCATCCTAGTTATTTTGAAATGAATGCATATCTTATTCTCTCCAGCAACACCTCCATAAATATAAAGAACAATGTGTATATCATATAAGATATCATTTCTCCATTGTATGGGCAGTAATTCATGCAGATCCTTTGCAAAATACTACAAGCCCTTTGATTCACTGTTGAGCACCATAGTCTACACCACTCATTTCATACTTAATTTGTCTTGTGCTATTCTTTTTTAATTGTTGTCTTTTGTTATTTAACCTTTACATAGGCTTATCTAGATCATATACTTCTTGAGAGCAATGATCAGACATTGAATTTCCTCTGACGTGGAAGTAGGGTACAGACTGACAATTGCCAGAAGAGGGGGTGGGGGAGGGGAGCGATGAACCACAGAACTTGTACACATGTACTCATAACCAATGGACATGGACAACAAAACTGGGGACGGGGCGGGGAGGGAGAGGAAGGAGGGTGTCAATCGGGGAAAAAGGAGAAACATTTGTAACAAAAGTAAATTAATAAAATAATTTAAAAAAAAAGAATTTCCTCTAATTATCCTACAGAAGTCTGCTTCTGTACAGAAGTTAATAGAGGGTGCACGAAGGTAGTTGAACGTGTACTGATTACTCATTGATTGCTACTAATCCTTGTATATTTTTTGTTAATGCCTTGCTATAGGCCTCTTCTTGGGAAATGAAAAGGAAGCAGAGTCAGAACCTTGTGCAGGAATGCCAGGCTTTGATTGAAGTTGAAACCAGCAACCGCGATCCAGATGTAATCCTGGTGAGATAAACTTTACTGGCTAAATGACACCTTGAGATTTATTCACATTCATCAGGATTAGATGAATCCAAGAAGCATTTTACATTCGCGCCTCAAAGTAACAGAAACATTTAATTGAATGACCTAGTTTTTAGGTGAAGAAACAAAATTCAAGAAAGTTAGTTACTTGCCCAAGACTACACAGACTAGTAAAAATAAAACTGTAGCTTATATCCTGACCGCTAGCTCATGATGCTTTTCATTTTAGTTGTTAGGGTTTGAAAGCATTAACATTATGTAAATACACATCAATTATGTATATAACTTGAAGGTCATCCCAAAACCTGCATGCCCAAATCCAAAGCATATGAACCTTTCTGTAATTTGCAATATGACTCTCACCAGAAAGTGTCATTACAAATTGACTTAATCTAGGCCACTGTTCAAAAGCCCTGCTAAGAGAAGTCTGTTTACAAAAATATGGACATACTTTCCATTTACTCCCCTTGATTTAGTATCCCTGACTCTAACTTGGTAGTCGATACCAAAAAGCTACATATCTGGATTCTTCTACCGTAGACGCAGCAGAGTTGCTCTGCCTCACTGACTCCAGTGCAAAAACCCTTGATGTTGAGGAGGAAGTCAGTCAGGACTGACTGTATGAGAAACCCTTCAGCTGTGAAGCCAAGTTAAAGACATTGTCCATTGTGTTGTATAGTGTCCTTTGCATTATAAGACAAAGTTCATTAAGACATTAGAATTTAATGCCAGGAAAAAATCTATTTGATTTTTTTTTATGAGAACATGAATTTTATTACTTACTATAATTCCCTTTTGACCTTTATTTGCAAGAAGCTTATAGCTGAACTTGAAATAAGAATGACTACAGTCACCTGGATGATTGCTGTTTTTGATCTGATAACATAATGAGAGTGTTTAGAGAAGTCTGTCCTCATTGTACATGTCTCTAGGTACGACACCTCAGAATGCTATTTGGAATTGTGGGTTAGATTTCAGTTACAAATGAGCCAATAAAGTCTCCTGGCTGAAGCTCAGTTTCTGTGCCCTTCAGCAGAAAATTATTGTCATAAAGTACATGGTTTAATAATAATTGGTTTTATTTAAAAAAATAGTTTCATTATGGAAAATTTCAAACATAGTACAATCAACTCCTATGTGCCCATGTTTCATCTCCAACAACGATCAGCTCGTGGCCAGTCTTGTTCCATTTGTGTCCACTGCCCATCACTCCCAGGCATCATAGCACTTCATCCACAAAGTGTAAGTGTTTTAAGAAGCCATCCGAAGGAAGATGAACAAAGCTAGGAGTGATTTGTCAAAGGGAGCAGGAAAGTACCTCCTTATTGACAGTAAGGGACAGCTAAATCCAGGACGTGAAGAAAGGGAACCCCAAAGTATTTTCTAAAGGGAAAGGGAAAAAATTTAATCAGAGGCTCAAAAGGAAGAGAAAAACTGCAACTCCTATTGTAAATAATGCCACTTTCATTTACCTCTTTGAAGCAAACTGTGGTACAGTTGTACCTGTGGATAGTGCTAGTCACCACCTGCTTTGCAGAGTCTTCAAAGTCGTGGCATGTTTTTTTTATGTAGCCATTGCTTTGTCACCTTTCCAAGCTTTTAGCTAGTGCTTTTCAAAATTAGATATGACATTTATATTAAAATCGTTGTCTTGTTTGTAATATTTCTCAAGTTGTTAAGTGACTTCTGTGTATGTGTGTGGTATCATTTGAGTCCCTGTGATCCTAGTAGGAAGTCTGTTTTGAAACTCATGGTGTCTAATTAATTTGGATAAGTAAGGATTATCCAAAGTTGTGTATTAATTTCTCCATTTAACTATGATTTCCAGTAGGAAATAATTCTGAGTGTTTGTCTGTCTGTACTTTCTTAAACTCAGAAATTAAAAATGATTCTTGTTAACCCCTGGACTTCTTCCCAGTTATCCTCTAGCTATAGTGCATGTGCATGTGTGTGTGTGTGTGTGTGTGTGTGTGTGTGCGCGCGCGTGCACATGTACTTTAATTCCGACCCAGTACCTGTCACATTTAAAGAAGGACGGCACTCAGGGCTACTAGTGCTACAAGAGGTTATCACTTAAGGAAGAACAATTAGTTACCACACAGGACACTCTCCACCACCTCTCCATAAGCAGGTGGCTTTTATTATTTTGACGAATTTACTGACACCCAGAGTCTTGTTTTCAGGTGTAATGGGCTCAGAAATGTATGTTCAGCACACTGAAGAAAGTTCATCTCACAGGGATGATTTTCCGTTATCCAAACTCATGAGACTGTTGTATAAAATCATAATGGCACTTTAGTCATTTAAAAGGTGAATACAGCCTCATTGCAATCGGAAGTCTCAGACTGTCTTTACACTGTGCATTCTGTCCCTTTACGCCAATCTGCATAGGCTAGCCTGTTGCAATCTGACAGTTGCTGGTGAGCTGTATGCCTGAATATTCCAAATGCTTCCAGCTAAAACAGCCTGCTGTATCCACTCCCCAAAAGAGACATGAGGTTATGTTACCAATGCGACTGTAACACTAAGAGGGCCCAGCCCCCTTGGCCTGTGGCTACCTGTGCTCCTATTAGTGTATTTTTTCACCTTGTATGGGAAACGAGTCCATTCTGATCAGCATGTTCTTTCTTTTTTTCTTTTTTTTAAATTATTTTTTCTTTTTTTCTTTTTTTATTAATTTATTTTTGTTACAGGTGTTTCTCCTTTTTTCCCCATTGATACCCTCCTCCCCATCCCCCCCACCCCGTCCCCAGTTTTGTTGTCCATGTCCATCAGTTATGCATACATGCGTATAAGTTCTGTGGTTTATCTCTTCCCTCCCCCCCACCCCCTCTTCTGAGGGTTGTCAGTCTGTACCCTACTTTCACATCTCTGGGTCTACCCTGTTCCCCAGACTGTTATGTTTATTATATTCCACAAATGAGTGAGATCATGTGGTATTTGTCTTTCTCTGTTTGGCTTGTCTCACTTAGGATAATACTCTCGAGGTCCCTCCGTGTCGTCTCAAAGGATAAGAGATCTTTCTTTCTTAACAGCTGCATAGTACTCCATTGTGTATATGTGCCACAGCTTTTTTATCCATTCATCCACTGATGGGCACTTGGGCTGCTTCCAGATCTTAGCTATTGTAAATAGTGCTGCTATGAACATGCCAACCCCTAACTCTTGAGTGAATGCTCTTCGTGTTCCTTTTCTCCAAGGTCTACAGTCTATTGTAGCTATTCGAAAAACAAAACAAAACAAACATAATCCAATTAAAATGGGCAAAGGGCTTGAGTAGACACCTCTCCAAAGGGGACATACAGATGGCCAATAGACATATGAGAAGATGCTCAACATCATTAATCGTCAGAGAAATGCAAATTAAAGCCATAATGAGATATCATCTCACACCTGTCAGAATTGCTATCATCAATAAATCAACATACAAGTGTTGGTGAGGATGTGGAGAAAAGAAGACCCTCCCACACTGTTGGTGGGAATGCAGATTGGTGCAGCCACTATGGAAAGCAGTGGAGAGTTTCCTCAAAAAATTAAAAATGGAGCTGCCTTATGACCCAGTGATTCCACTTCTGGGAATTTATCCGAAGAAACCCCAAACTAATTTGCAAGAATATATGCACCCTTATGTTCTCTGCAGCGTTATTTACAATAGCCAAGATTTGGAAGCAGCCAAGTGCCCGTCAGTAGATGAGTGGATCAAAAAGCTGTGGTACCTTTACACAATGGAGTACTACTCAGCCGTAAAAAAGAAGGAAGTCTGCCCTGGCTGGTTTGGCTCAGCAGTTAGAACGTTGGCCCACAGACCAGAGAGGCCTGGGTTTGGTTCCCACTAAGGGCATGTACCTTGGTTGCAGTTTGTCCCTGGCCCCGTTTGGGGTTGGGTGGGTGGCAACCACTTGATGTGTCTCTCTCACATCGATGTCTCTCTCTCTTTCTTCTTCTCTCTCTCTCTCCCGCTCTGTCTCAAGATAAATGCAAAAATGTCCTCGGGTGAGGATTAAAAAAAAAAGAAGAAGGAAATCTTACCTTTCGTGACAGCATGGATGGACCTGGAGAGTATTATGCTAAGTGAAATAAGCCAGTCAGAAAAAGACAAGTACAATATGATTTCACTTATATGTGGAATCTAATGAATAAAATAAACTAACAAACAAAATAGCAGCAGACTCATAGATACAGAGAACAGACTGATAGCTGTCAGAGGGGTGGGGGGATTATGGGGCTGGGTGAAAAGGTGAAGGGATTAAGCAAAAAAATAAATAAATAAAACCTCATAGCCCTGGCCGGTTTGGCTCAGCAGTTAGAGCGTCAACCTGTGGACCCAAGGGTTTCAGGTTCGATTCCCAGTCAAGGGCACATACCTGGGTTTGTGCCCTGGTCAGGGTCGTGAGGGAGGTATCCAATTGATGGTGCTTCTCTCTCTCTCTCCCCCTCTCTCCCTCTCTTCCACTCTTTCTAAAAGTCAAAAGAAAAATATCCCTGAGTGAGGATTAACAATAACAAAAAAACCCTTACAGACACAGACAACAGTATGGTGATTACCAGAGGGAAAGGGGAGTTGAGGGAGGTAGAAGAGGGTATAAGAGGAATAAATGGTGATGGAAGGAGACTTGACTTTGGGTGATGAACACACGATACAATATACAGATGATGTATTATAGAATTGAACACCTGAAACCTATATAATTTTATTAACCAGTGTCACCCCAATAAATTCAATAAAAATGACAAAAAACAGTAATGAAAAGATCTTGTAAAGGACATCTTAATCCTTACCAAAATGCCCTGGACAGCCTCCCCGTCGGACCTTTGGAGATGATGTGTGTGTGGCTATCAGCCTGCACGACAGCTAGTGTGATCCAGATTTATTATCTCTCACCCTGTAAAACCGTGTTTTCTGAAATTCTGTGTGAGCACATGCGTGTGAGTTTTGGTGGAGTTAGCCGTTCCTTTTTTATGCAGTTATGATGAAATTCAGGTACTGCATTTCACATGCATTACCTAATATAATGATTTTAGTAACCTAAGGAGTAAGCTCTCTTTTCATCCCCAGTTTACAGACGAGGAAAGTAAACTTGCTGAGGGTCACGCTGCCCGCAGTGGTCACCTTGAACCTTAGTGTTGACTTCAGCTCCCACTTTCTTAGCCACTTTTTATTACGACTTTTCTCTTTGTTGTCCATCTCCATATTCTGTCCCCCACATTGATTCAACCAGCCCATTCCACACAGGTTGGTTGGAGTACACTCTACTCAGGGATAAGCTTTTCAAGGTACAAATATATTCTGCATTGATTAACACTCAACATTTGGGTAAGACAGGTTTGCAAAGTTTTAGACATGGGTGTTCTCCAGGTAGGAGTTTTGAATTTATTTTTTAAAAATCAATCCATAGTCTACTCCTTGCTCAGATGAAGTTACCTTCCCTTTGGCCCATTTCTCCCCTTATCCGCCCTAAATCTGACCCACACGATGAAGTTATTTTCTGCTCAAGACCTGGCTGTGCTCTTTCCAGTCCACCGAGGTCACGGAAGAGTCATCAGGACCATCACTTCAGGGATGATTCCTGGAAAGGAGAGTCTTCTCCTTGCCCAAGATAATCACTCTAGGAATGTGTTTGTGGTCTTAACCTTAGGAGCTGGTGTCACCTGACCTATGGTCTCCAGAAAATCCTATTATTTCCATGCCCGAAACACACATACTGCTCTCTCATGTTACAAATACTGAATATTCTGAACTAGTTCTGTCTGAAGCATTCCCAGACCCACAGGTAAAGTTCAAGCTTGTCTCAGTTAACCCCAGTGGGAAGGGAGCAGAAATTCTTCTATAGCACTTCTTATAGGTGTACCAGCCTTCGTCAGGGGAATTCGTCTCGGGAAAAGCTGCTTCGGTTCTGTTTTACTGGAGCAGTGCCCTGTGGTACTGTTGTAATTAAGGATTTGTCAGAGTTCTGTGAAAAGCCCTGGTGCGCTGCCATGTGAGGAGTTGGCAGTTCGGCTTTACTCCAGGCAAAATTTGGCATCTGAGCTCCGCATCACCCCAGCGCCCCTCAGAGTGATGCTTTCTAATCAGCTGTCACTGCACCATGCTTAAGAAGCAGGAAAAATAAAAAGGAGGCAATGGGACTCGATTGCCACGCATCGGGACAGAGAGGCAAGCAGTCTTAAGTTGTATCATCAGATGAGCTATGAGAACTGACTCTACAGAGGAGATATCCTAGGGGATCTGTTCTGAAAGGTGACTTCTGCCAGACCACAGCAGATGGTCAAGAAAGCAAATGATTAACTCGAAGAAAGCTTGAAAATTCAAGAATATTTTTAGCAGAGGGATAAAATTAACAGTGCCAACCGTAAGTTAGAGGAGTTGGGTAGGAGTCATACTCGACTCTGAGACTCAAGTCAGAGGGATAAAAGGACTAACTGACTTTTTGTTATACATGTTCTTGCTTTTATTCATCTTGGTGGAGCACACACACCAAATTGACATTATTCAAATGTTCTTACTCTAATATGAAGCAACATTTACCTTTCTCGTAAATATTGGTGTTTTTTTTTTAATTTTCATATTTTATAATAATCTCTCCGTTACTGCTGTGACTGTCGGTGGCAAATTCAGGTTGCTAAGAGAGAGAGAGACTATCTGTGGTGTGGTTATTTAGGATTAGGGTAGACCTGCCTGTTTAATAACCAGGAAGCATTCTGCCTTTTTGGTCGGACTAACATTAGCCCTTGTGTCATCTGTGGTCATTCAGGTCTTTTTTTTTTTTTTTTGACTTTCACCTGGCCTTGAGAGCAGACTGGCAGATGAATTTATTTCATTTTCCCAATCTGAAGACATCCTTGAAAACTTGATGGCCAGATTAGCACTGACAGATGTATTTTAAGAGTTTGGCAGTGGAACGTCTGGTATTTCCTGTGAAAGGTGTAACTTCCAGGGTCTAACCCAAAGTGTGGCACTTTCTGGGGTTCAAGAAAGATGTGTGAATGGAAGGATGAGTGAATGCAACCCTCTTCCTGTCACAGAACTGAGCTAAGCCCTTTACCATTACACCTGGTTAGCTACTTGGACTTTTTAAAAAAGGGGTTGATTCTGGCTCAAGAAAGTCATCAGCCCACCCGAGTCCCTGGGGCCACTGATAGGGCCTCCGTAGTATCTTATAAAAGCCGAGGACCAGATGGAAGAGCTGATGGGTTTCCAGGATCTACACTTATGCTCTGTGGTGGCCAAACAAACAACAAAAACAACTCCAAGTACTCAGTTTCGGCATCAGTACTATGACAGTAAACGTGGAAAAATGGCTCAGTGAACCCAAAAGAAGATGAAAAAGAAGAAATACAAACAACCTGTCTACCTAGTCCCTAAACCAGCTATGTTCACCCTAAACATGCATAATTTTTTGACTCCTCCAAGAGATTTTTAATGGGAAACTGCACTGGTGTTGCAGTAACATCATTTCAGATGATTGACGTCGCCTTGATTTTAAAAGCAGGCCAGCTCGCAGCCAGTGTTCCTGGTGGGTGACAGTCCCATTTCCTCTGCCTGAACCTGGATGGTGCTGCGGTTGTTGCTCACAGTACCAGAAACTCCACGGGCAGAGCCAGGCTCTGTACGAGATACAAACCAAAGTTGCCCCAAGGACTCTGGAGGAAAAATGGTCTAGTCTCACCCTCCACAGCATCATTCATTAACTTGCCAATACACTTACAGATAGATACACTTACTGATACAGTCCCTGACCTAAAGGAAAATCTCATGGGTGACTTATAACAGATCTAAATATTCAAGTTCCAGTGTGTGAACTATTAGCAACCATGCACCAGGTAAGACAACTGTATTCAATAATGCTATGTTAGCAGTTTTTTTTTTCTGTATTGATTTTAGAAAGAGAGGAAGGGAGAAGGAGAGAGAGATAGAAACATTGATGAGAGAGAACATCGATTGACCACCTCCTGCATGCCCCCCACTGGGGATCGGGCCCACAACCTGGGCATGTGCCCTGACTGGGAACTGAACCAGTGACCTATTGGTACATGGGTTGATGCCCAACCACTGAGCCATTACAGCCGGGCCTATGTTAGAGATTTTGAGGGACACCGAAAGATAAAATAGAATATAAAAGGCTCTATCCTTAAAGAGAAGGAGAACTGGAAGACAGTTTTACAAAACCATGAGATAGCGCTATGTTATGGGAAGGAGACGAGCTCCACACCAACAGACCAGCCCAGGGTCAGATTCAGACGAACAGGCTGCTTGTCAGTGGTGTCAACTTTTGATCTTCTGGGTTTTTTATATAGTTTTATAGTTTTGCCCTTTATTTTTAGGTCTTTAATGAGATTGATTTTTTAAGAAGAAATTTTATTTTTTAATTACAGTTTACATTCAATATTATTTTCTATTAGTTTCAGGTGTACAGCATAATGGTTAGACAATCATATACTCTACGAAGTGTTCCCCCCAATATTTCCAGTACCCACCTGGCATCATACACAGTTATTACAATATTATTGACTGTACTCCTTATGCTGCACAATCTTCTGTTTTCTTATCTGTAAAATGGGAATAATAATATACCTACTCTCAAGGTGGTTATGAGAATGAGCGGGATGATTTGTGACAGAATGAAAATAATTTTGTGCGTGTGTGTATTGTGAGAAATATTTTTTAAACCCCTTCTGTAATTCTGAAGAGTGTAAATTCAGCCTCTGTTGGGTGGGCCAGAAGATGGGAGTAAGAATGAAAATTGAGAGAGTGGAATTGCTTGTGGAAGAAAAGGGAGAGCTAGAGAGTGACCTTGTGTGTGTGTCAGGGTGGGGAGGTGGATTACGTCTAGATAACTTAGAATCACACTGAGAAGAACTTTGAAAGCCAAATAGTTTGTACTTGAGGCCTGGCCAGTGTGGCTCAGTTGGTTGGAGCATCATACTGTACACCAAAAGGTTGCGAGTTCGATCCCCAAACCAATCAACGTTTCTCACATTGATGTCTTTCTCTCCCTTCCCCTAAAAAAAAAGAATTTGTACTTGAGGTAGAAAGCAGTCAAGAGCTTGAGGAAGCTTTTGGGAAAGAATATTTAATCGTTGAGATTTTACCTAAAAAGTTTATTCTGTGTGTTATAAAAATGCTGTGATAATGGAGCAATACTGGAAAGAACAGAAACTACTTTTTTTTGTTTGTTTTTTTATGTCCTATCTATGAGTATAGTGAGTGTCAGTTACTGACCTGGACAATCAGGGTGCAGCATGAAAAAAATAGACGATTCTCCCTGTCTTCATGGTGCTTCCATTCTGGGAGAATCAGGCGATGGACGAGATAAATGAGTAAAATATGTCGCATGGCAGGCAATGGTCAGCACTAAGGAGCAAAACAAAGCAGAGGAAGCAGATAGGAAGTGTCAGTGCTGGCTGTGATGAAGGTGAGTTTCCATTTTGTATAGAGTGGGCAAGGAAGGCCTGACTGGAGGGATGTTTGAGGAAAGACTAGAAAAATATTAGGGGCACAAACAAATGAAAACTACGTCAGGGAGCTTGAGAGAGGAGAGGGCCTGGATGCTTGTGGAAGACAGGCCAGAGAGGAGACCTGGCGGGCGCGGGATGAGAACAGTGCGGCCCAGAGGGGCAGCTGGGCTCGGTTATGACACCCCTTTCTCTGCTGTTTTTCTTCACAGAGTTTACGTGACCGGACATTATATTACACATCTATCTTTTTCTATTGATTTCATATCTTCCCCCTCCCCCCACTAGAAAATATGCTCCAAAAAGGCAGGACTTTGCCTCTTTACCATAAGCGTCTGAGCCGTACTGGGGACCAACTTTAGTGACTAGATTAATGAGTGAAAGGGAGGAGCCTAGAACATCATGTTAACTATGGAGGAGTGAAAACAGGAAGGTGTTTACTGGTCCGTATCCTTTGCGGGTCCTTGATGATGATAAGTGCTTGGGGCGGAGGTTGAGGGACAATGACCTAGAAGGAAAGAAACCAGATAAAGTGATACCAGTCAGTGCTTATCTTCCTTAACTACAGTTGAATCAGGTTACACAGCGGACTGTGGTATGTTCTTTTTCCTTTCTCTAACCTATTTATGATGTACTTACCCTCTTAAATGGAAATACTTCACAGAATTACGTTGGTGGTATGATGCCGGTCCATTGCATCCCTTGGGAACCGACACACCCCGCTCTGCTCATTGTTAACATAATTTTAGTTAACGTATTGAAAGCCCCATGTTCAGATTTAACGATGATCTCGTTTACTGTGTGGGAGGTGTTACCTGTTTCATGACTGAGCTAAAAATCTTGGGAAAATGTATCTCTAAACTGCAAAGCATGAAACACAGTCAAACCTAAAAGACTGGAGAGCTTTTCTGTAATGAAATGGAGTAATATATGTGAAGGAGCTTGGTAAGTAATTGCAAAATATGCAAACAGTGTCAGTAAGACAACTAACTGCTTGTCTTGTCTCAGCTGGAAAAATTCAGACTTTCAGAGCTCCAAGTACATTGTAATAGGAGGGAGCATCCTAGGAACTCAGAAATTTACATGGTATTATTTAAAGGGAAATACTGTAGGCTGTGAATTATTTATCCAAACTCTTAAACATCTCTATGGCAAAGAAGAAAGAAAACATTGGAAAGGAAAATAAGGCAATCGCTCTCACAGTAGAGATGGTAAAGCTTTGTATAAGTAACATTTGCAGGGAGAGAGGACCTATCCTTGAAAACAGCCTTCAAGAGGCAGAGCTCAAAACAGAGAACTAAACAATAAAATGCAAAAATAATGTTATAAGACTGTTAATAACACTACCAACAGAAGTTCCCTGCTGGGCACACTGTCATTTTTATTCCTCTCAGCTCCTTCCATCTTATCTGTGTTTCATCATAAGAAGGATTTTCACCAAAGAAAATGAACACAGCCTAAGCAGGCTCATCACGGATGATAACGGAGTGGTTATAACTGAAGGCATTATATAGTTCCTCTTGTAAGCATATCTCGTGCTTGCTGCTAACTGCTGTGGGAAATAGTCCCTGCTGCTTATATAAACTGGTCAAAAAATATTTAGCTCAAAGTTGGAAACACTTAATAAAGTAAGTAGATTTTTCTTATGTATCAGCACATCCAAAGAAACATTTAAATTTTACAATGCAGGAGAAATAAATAAGATGCGTTTTAAGGTCCTTGGCAAAATGAACTTTTAAAACTATGTGCACTTTATTTACTTCCCAGAGCATGAATTTATTTATAGTAGTACTACAAAAATATTTTGAAAGAGACAAAAGTAGCTTAGAATCTGTTTTATATCTTTTCCTCTGCCTACAAGGCTTTACGTCCCCTCGATGTGGGTAAACTAGAAAACAGCGATGTTGGACAGCCTCACGGTTCTTGCGTTGCTAGGCTACACATGTGCCCATTGAACCAGCTTTCTGACGGAGCACAGTTTCCAGAATGCCCTGTAAAATACACACCTGTATTTCTTGGGAAGGGAGAAGGGGAAGGTTGACAGCTTCTCCCTCCCACGTTTGTAGAGCAAGGTAGCGAGGGCGTGAAATAGAAATACATGCACAGAGGGCAGGCTCCGGAGCACTGCCGGCCCCACGCCTCCCACCAGGTACGGGAGGTGGGAGCAAGGCTGTGTCTCTGTGTGTTCAGGGGTCTCCAGATCAAGGAGTAGATGGGAGCATTGCCTTACCTCTGCCTTGACCGTTTTCCTTTTCTGCTGCCTGTTCCCCGATCTTCTCACAGATTTACAAAATACATAATATGGGGAGCATTGTAGGTCTATTTTCCTGAGGGACATTATCTATCTATTTGTCTGTCTGTCCATCTGTCCGTTCATCCGTCCATCCGTCCATCCATATCCATCCATCTCTCTCTCTCCCCTCTAAAGAAATACATTCCCAAAATGTAATTTTGTTTTGCGTGAGCCTTGTTCAGTGGGTCTTACAGGATTCCCAAAGTGATGACCTGGCTTCTAAATGCCACCCCTCAACTCCCTCAGTCGCCCTGTGCCCCCCAGTCCTGATGTCACACACCACATCACTTACTCTCAGGTACCACCAACACTGCCGGCTCCTGCACTGAACACAATAAGTGTCTGAGATCCCTTTTAGACAGATTTCCTGGAATTCTGTCAAAAGACAAGGTGTCTCTTCCCTCGACATTCTAGGTGCGCTCTCCAGCCACATCCCCAGGCCCATATTCTTCCCCGTCATGCTTTGGGGCCTCAAACCCCAGGCTCCAACCTCCCCAGTGTTTGCACTGCTATTGAGCTCATACCCTGGGTCTGCTCTGTAGCAACCAGAGGTGTGATAAGCCTCTTTGAAACAGCAGAGACTCCTTGTTGCTCCTGGTGATCAAATACTGGGCTCATTTGTTGGAGTCATTGTTACACCTGTGCCAGATACGGGTTTTTGAAAATATCTGTACAAAGATTGGTGCAATGCAAACATCCCTTTAAAGAAACGATAGAAGTAAATACGACAGTTACAATGCAATCATCCTTGTGATGCATGCCAGTATAATTTTCTACACGTGACTGTCCCCCTTCATGAAATGCTCATAACACTGTACTTGGGGCAGTGCTGTGGTCTCTCCTCTGACGTGGGCACTGATGTTCAAGGTCGTTTTTGCACCCTATACTGTGCCCTATGTTTTTGTACAGCTTTAAATAAAGAGCTTGTTTTTCAGATTTTAGATCAAAGTGACAACAGTATTTTATTGAAACAAGAAAAAAAGGAAGATTCTCGTATGAAAAAAGGTAAAAAAAAAAAGAATTCAGTTTATACATATTAGATCTAATGTTTGAGTTGTTTTCAATATGGCTGTGTGACTTATGTGGGACGTAGATCAGAAGTTTGGAACAGTTTGGATTTAAAAAAATTGTTTGTCATTCCAGAAGTGGGAGGAGGGGTGGGTAGAGAGCCACCAGCCACGTGTGTTTAGAAAGGGCAGAGAGATACCTCCTGCCCGAGAATCATGCCCCCGCACTGCCACACTGCCTGAAATGCTCATTGAATGCTGTTTCGTAATTTGCTGAGGATTGATAGCAGAATCTATTTTGAAAATAATAATGACATTCTCCTGTTTTCAGTCACTTAATCCTTTTCCTACTTTTCATGACTCCTCTGAGATCACTAAGAGTGATCACATGTATTTGTTCCTTCGTGTCCTTGCTATCTAATCTGTCTCAGGTTAGAGATGTGAACTTTTTAAAAAAAGCATAAAGTTGCCGTCTTATAATATTCAATTTAAAGACAATT
The DNA here is from genome assembly GCA_030848825.1 of Tadarida brasiliensis. NCBI lineage: Eukaryota > Metazoa > Chordata > Mammalia > Chiroptera > Molossidae > Tadarida > Tadarida brasiliensis. The sequence goes on from CM061260.1 coordinate 73,254,052, forward strand.
TCCCTAGACAGAGAAGCTGGAAATAAACTGGACTCAGGAAATTTTATTTTCTTACTGTCTATTCATTGTTATTACTATAATTCTTTTATTATGTATTATGCTAGTATTACACCATTCTCCCTTTTATTTTGAAATTATACCTAGGGCCTAAGCAGTAAGTGCATTATTTTTGTTGTCATCTTCTCATTCTGAAGTTTTATTATCTCATTAGCAAGTCTCAGCTCATTTTGGCTTCATCATTCAAAAGCCTTTTTGTATTGATCCGTGCCATTGTCTGTGTTCACTTTCGGTGGTAGGCTCTCCCTTCCTTCATGCTTTGTTGCTTAGGTAACCTAACCATCCATTCATTCACATCTTTATATTTGAACTCATTAGTGAGGTCCCTAAGAAATCACACTTTTTTTTTTTAGCTTAATTAGAATAATTTGCAATTTCACAATCAGGATTTCTTTTGTAAGGATCTCTTAATTTTTAAAGCCAATCCTTTACAGAAGTTTTAAATGATTACCGGCCTTCAAGTATGTGCCTGTTGAGTTTCCAAATTATAATGGAAAAATTGTTACTATAATTTTGATCCTAAAATTAATATTTAATTTCAAACAGTGATCCTGGGTTTAGAAGGAACAACTTGTGAAATATTTTCAAATGACTGTAATTATGGATTAGTTGGCTGTTGTGTTAAACATTTTCACTTTGTAGGCAAGTCAGTGAGCAAAACCAACAGTGCCTGCAGTGTGCTTGGAAAACCTCTCTCTGTTCCCTTTTGTATTTCCTAAAGGAGTCAGGCAGAGTCTCAGCCACTTACCACCGTCTAAAACTTACCTTGTTCTGTCCTGTCCCACTTGGCCTTTGGTGGTCCAAACTTGTTGGCAAGGGTTTACTTGGTAACAAGCTGTTTGGACAGATAGCACAAAGAATTCCAGAGAGAGATGGAAGAAGGACACATTGACCCATTGCTCATACTGTCCCCAAACACTGTTAACACCACTCCAAGGGGTCAAAGCATTTCTGCTTCTCTGTGGACTGGAAACAAATCACTAACTCCTCTGAACTTGCAGTTCTGAGGTTCTGTGAGTGAGATGACTGGCTAGATGACTCTAAGTCTGTTCCTGCTTTCAAGTTTCACTCTCTGCCAGAGACACATTTCTGATTGGGATCTGTTAGGACGTCTTTCAGCCTGAACCCAAAATGGAATAGAGAAGGATGCCAGAGGGGAGTCAGGTGGTTGTCTGGGCAGAGGCTGGTGGGAGAAGGGAATCTGAGCAGTGCTGATCAAGTCCCCCAGGCACGGCAATAGCAGAAAATAAGCATCGCTAAAAAAAAATTACAAAAAAAAAAATGCTTCAGAGGCTCTTGGGTTAATATATATACTATATACACTTTGTTAAAAGGTTACTATAAATTGCCTTGAGAACATGTTGGTGCAGTTTTACAAAGGGATGTTTGACTACAAAACCAAATAGTAGTTAATGAACTGATAACACTTCTTTCAGTTTACTTTATTGTGTGATCATCAAAAAGTGACTGTCTTCATTTTGTCTATGTTCTTTTGAAGAGAAACAAGAGCTGTGCAGTGATGCTGCAGAAATAAAGAGAAACTCATTACCTAACTGGAAAAGGTGAGTGTACTGCAGTGATACAAAATCCAAGTGAGTGAAATTATACTGTTGAAAAGTAATTAACCGTGTTTAAACACAAGAAGAAAGGAGATAATAGCAACAAGCAAAGGCAATTAAGAATGGAACCACATTTTACAAAGGAGACAAGAAAGAATAGAGTACAACTAAATTTCTTACTTGCCCCCCAAACCTTTTTATTTTCTTCTGTGAGGATTTGGGAATAATAAAATGGAACAGGCTGAACTTCCTACTCACAGCAAGCAGCTAATTCAAATTACTGTAATGGCAGTCCAGGAATGGAAAATGTCCCATAATGTAAGGTATGACTATGAAATCATGAACTGATTTTTTGTGTGGTTCATTATCTAGTTGTTGTACGTGTATGCAATTATAATAATGAGTGCATGCTAGAATTTTCTTGACATGAGACTTTTGTGACGTTTGAAGTAAAATCAGCTGAATATTTGGGGTACCTCGTAGAATGAAAAGAATGTTTTCAAGGAAGCAGACTCTTACCCTCACTCTACGACAAACTTGTCTGAGTTGCTTGTCAGACATTCAGACCCAGTGTCTCTGAATCGAACCCTCCTGGTCGTTTGGCACAGGAGCTCATTGAATTAAGTGCAAGAAAAAACAGAGAGGAGCTTTCTGCTCCACACTTGCTGACAGCAGTCATTCTGACGTTCGCATCCCATCACTTCACTCTCCTGTTCGGAAGCCTGCCACAGCCCCATCGCTGTCAGGATGAATTACAGAGCCCTTAGCATGGAGTCTTCCTCCCTCCTGGCTCTCTCCCTTTGGCCCCCACTTTGCTTCCCAGAGTTTCTAAATTGCTTATCGTTCTGTTTTATGACATACCTCCATTTCTTTGTCCATACTCCTTCCTTTGTTTGAATGCCCTCTGAAACGTGTACACCGGTCGGTGATCTTTCATTCGACCCCCAGTCCAGCGTCCTCTCCTTCGGAGCCCCCCCCGAGTTTCCCAGGTAACTGAGGTATTCACACCACCTCTGCGCAATGATCATATTGCATCATTCCACTTCAATCATTATTTGTCATGGTCTCACACACAATGGTGAAGGAACAGTGCTTCACGGTCAAGTGGAATGATCTATCAGAACATGTCTTCCATCGCCTATGACCTTTATTAAGGACAGGGGCCATCTTTTCTTCTCTATAACTCCAAGCCTCTGAGAGGTCTTTCCTGACCACTGCACCTAAAAGAGCCCACCCCACTTCTGACAAGGCACACTGTCAAGTCATACCATCCTGTTTTATTTTTTCTAGAGCACTTCTTGCTGTTTTAAAATATCTCATTGTTATCTGTTTCTTTTAATGTTGTAAATCCTAGCTTGCTTCTTTTCTATATTTTTTTCACTTGAAGCTAGCTCACTCCACGAGAGCAGAGGCTGTCTGCCTCACCGCTGTGTGTCCTTAGTGTCCGGAATAGCACCTGACTCAGAGGGGTCACTCTATAATATTTGCTGAGTGAATAAATGTAATTTCCCCCCAGTGGTGTTGTGAGGCCAATTTTACGGCCAATGCTTTAACCTAGAGTTATTTATTAAGATTTGAGTTAAAATTAAAAATCCACCCAAAACTAAAACATTGTGTGTGTGTGTTATTATTTCATAACAGTAGGCATTGAGGGAAATTCTTTGTATATCTTGTTTAATCTTCAGCACAGATCAGTGAGGTAGGCACTGTTGTTATTTGGCAGAAAAAGGAACAGGGGCGCAGAGAGGAACCTCTCTGCTCTGGTGTAGGGCATTTTACCCTCTGCCTCTAACACCAGCATACATTTTCAGCCTGCCAAAAATAAAAAAAATAAAAATTTTTAAGGATTTCTTTAATGAAATTCCAGCATAAAGGAAGTTATCATTAATGGGCATTCAGACGCTGTGCAAAGATTCTTTAACAGACAATTAAGCATTAAAATGTTCTTCATCTTAAGTGGAATATCAGCTGAAGTTAGTATAATTAATGCCCAAGAACTGTTGGCGGTAGAAGCACATTTCATTTGCTATGAGCTATTATCCAGTTTCTAAAAGGCCAATGCAGTATGAAATATAAAACTCTCTAGAGCATCTTTTTAATTTATGTCGTCTCAATTAGGAAAGGATCACAAGAATCTCCTATTACTTGACAAACACAACCCTGCGTGATCTGACCCGTACCTGCCCCCCAGCTTTGTTTCCCATATTGCACCGCTCCTGAACTTTCTTGTTCCCACCACACTGAAATCTTTGGGTTTCATTAACACACAACCCTACTGTGTGCATCCTCACTGGGGGTTATTCTCCGTGCTCTAGCCAGTTATATATATATTTTTCAGTCCTCACCTGAGGATATTTTTCTATTTATCATCAGATAGAGTGGGAAGGAGGGAGAGAGAGAAAGAAACATCTATGTGAGAGAGACACACCGACTGGTTGCCTCCCGCACGACCCGACCAGGGCCCGGGATGAACCGCAACTGAGGTACATGCCCTGACTGGAATCAAACCTGTGACTCCTTGGTCCGAAGGCCGGCGCTCTAGCTATTAAGCCAAACCAGCCAGGGCTAGCCAGTTATACTTTTAAAACATGTGTCAGATCACCTTACTTCCCTGCAAGAAACCCTTCAGTGGTAGTGCCTGCTCCACTTGGGATAAACTGCAGTTCCTGGCCCACGGCCACGAGTGGGGCTGTCCTCCGCCCTCCACTGTCCCTCTGCCTGCGCTCCACCTCAACAGCTCTGGCCTCCTGTTCTTCTCCCAGCAGCCCCACCTTGTTTCTGTCCCAGGATCATGATACTTCACCTGCAACACTCTTCCTCCAGATTTGAATACATGTTTCTTTCACTTGACTTTGCCCCCTTTTTGTTTTATTTCTGTACATACCTTCCCCGTGGGGCTAAACTAGAACTTTAGTTTAAAAGCCTCTTTCCCCAATAAGAGACAAATGGTATACGACTACTGTTGTTAAGAATAAATCACCACCAATTTTATTTAATTGTGACCATCCAAAAACCCTGGAACAAGATTTGTCGGGAATAAATAGTAATTCCTCTACCGGAGAATTGATTTTGTATAACTGTGACAGGCACCTCTCACAGACACCAGAGAGGTTACTGGATAGCCCCATTGAATCAGAGGGAGCAGGCTGTCCCCAACCTCAATCCTTGTCTTCTCCTATAAATGAATTTATAGGAGAGGACTTGATTGCATTGTGAAGTGTATTTATTAAAACATTAAGGCAAGTGAATGTATGTAAAGAATGAAAGCATGCACCTTTATTAATGAAGCAAAGCAAGCAAAGCTACACGTCTGACTTATGAAGCACAGACGGGCTCTCAGCTAATCTGAAGAGCATGGGGTGGGCGGTTTCTGCTTTATATACCCTCCTGTTTATAAGTTTATTAAAAAAATTCCTCTGCTAGATATCCTGGTACAGATTAACTCTAAAAGTCTCCCCTTTCCTTTGTGATGGCTTTCCCACAATTTATAGGCAGTACCTGGCTTTTTCGCTTATACTCCTCTTTTCTCCTCCTCCCTGCTGTTCTAACAACTTCAGGATGATTTGCACTAAGTGGTCTCTGATTTCTCTTCCTCCTCTCCCCCTTTCCTCCTCCCTCCTCTCCTGCATTCTTCTGTGAAGAGAGGTTTTAACTCTGTTCTCAAGATAAGGCCCTGCTGCAAGCGGCCTGCAAAGCTTTTTGGCTTTGTTTAACTTTCCTGCCTCAGTTTCCCTATTCCACCTGTCCCAGAATTTTCCTAGCTTTTCATTGTCCTACAACAAAACTACACAAATGACAGTTTTCAGCATTGCACTTATGTCCTTGCTTTCATTTGGTGTGTATTCACATTTCATTCATTGTATATTGACATTTCTGAATTTATTAGTATCTAATGTGATTCCTCCTTTGAAATCACAAACCTCGGCTTGTTTTTGTCCAGTGCACCAGTAGAAGAGCTAGATCCGAGTGCTGGACGCAAAGCCAGCGTCTCTGTGAGTGGTGACTGGACGGTTGCTTCTGCGACGACAAAGTCTTCTCCAAGCACATCTGTCAAGGACACAGTCAGAAAACTGATGTCTAATTTATGGTAAAGATATTTACTGACATATTTCCACATGCTTTATTGAACTTTCTAAACAGTGGTAATGTTAATGAGAAAATTCAATTGAGTGATGTTATGACTTATCTCCTAACTACTCTGATTCAGATAGACCATGGGTTAACAGTCTCCTGAAATAGAACTACAACTACTAACTGCCTATTGTTACATGGTCCAGCAACACGGTAGATGTAAGTCCTCCCTCAGATGCAATGAAAAGTACTTACTGAGTTTGTCTTACTAAATTAATTTCCTTCCTTCTCTTCCTTCCTTCCTCCCTCCCTCCCTCCTTCCCTCCATCCCTCCCTCTCTTCCTCTCTCCCTCCCTCCCTTCCTACCTTCTTTTCTTCCTTCCTCTTCTTATTCCTCATGACATTTGCATGGCCTTCTAAAAAGTCTCTTTTTGTAGCTGTAGATACTAAACTTCCTGAGGGAAACTGAGTTTTACTTTTTGGCTCAGTGCAGAATGTTATCTTTGTGGCCATAGTTAATGAGGAACTTAGACATCTGGATCTCAGTTCTCAGAGGGTGGAGACACAGAGTGGATCAAGTCCAGGATTCAGAGTTTTTCCAAATAGGGTCTGATGATGGGAGGGGGCTTTGCAGTCAAGCCAAAGAAGTTAATATACAGAAGAGGGCTCAGAAATAGTGTCATACGGGAGGGTGGGGGCAGGAGCAGTAACAGCACTGCATTAGTGCAGCCAGTTGATTTGGTTGGGGTTCACAGACTGAGGAGACTGTGTGTGGTAATAGGCTTTCGGCTAAGGAGGCCACACATCATGCCATAGCTGGAAGAGTGTTTTTCCTTAGGACAGTTACTTTGACTTTCCTGATGAGTGACTGGTAGGCTCTTCCTGGAGAAGAGACTTAGCAAATAGACGCAGATAGGAAGAAACAGAAAGGTAGAGGTTGGCTTTTTCTATAAATGACATGAACTCAATTCTGCAGTTGCCCCAGACCTTTATGGAAATGTCTGTGGCAGCATCCAGGGCTGTGGAGCTGTGCTTATGTGGGCATGAAAGCCCCACCTGCTGTTGTTTAGGAACACACTCCTAACATCTGTCCAGCTGCAGGAGAAAGGAGGAATCACTCTTGTCTATATGTAGGTGGATCTACTGTGGATCTTGCATCAGGACACATTTTTCTAATGTTACTAGGGATCCAGAGACAAGTTGTTAAGCAAGAAATGAAGCTAGAATGCTACGTTTCTGGACACTAAGTTCTGACCACCAAATGTACCATAGTGCCTGGGCTGGCAAGCTTACCCAGCCTGGGAAAGGCCAGGCCTCAGGTTGTACAGGGATTATGAGGTTGAAAAAGACCACTTCTCCAGTGATCTGGATGGGTGTCACTCTCAGATTGCCATGGCCTGTAGTATAGTCCCTGAAGAATGGGATTCTCCAACCAGTGTCTTACCTTCTGTCAGTATTTCATCAGAAGTAATATGTAAGATTCTCAGCTTTGAATTGGGTAGCCATACATTTGCTTCCTGGTTTTTCACTTACTAAGATTTAGGCATGTCAGTTGGTGACTGAGACATTGTAGTATGCAATAAATTATCTAAGTATGTGCCTTTGTATATCTGAACAGGTATGTGCATATTATTAAAAATGTATGGATATGACCACATGTCCAGTGATTGTGACCTCTCTCAGACACCAGAGAAGTGTTATTGGGCAGCCCCTGAATCAGAGGGAGTGGGCTGTCCCTAACCTTGATCTTTGTCTTCTCATATACATGAATTTAAATGAGAGACTCTAGATAATATTTGCATCGTGTTCAGTGAATTTATTAAAACATTAATGCAAGTGAATTTATTAAAAAATGAAAGCATGCACATTTATTAATGAAGCAAAGCAAGCAAACCTATACATCTGGCCTGTGAAGCACAGACGGGCTCTCAGCTAATCTGAAGGGCAGGTGGGGTGAGCAGTTACTGCCTTATATACCCTTCTGTCTATTAAGTTTTTTAAAAATACTTTTTTGATATCCTGGTATAGACTAACTCTAAAAGGCTCCTCTTTGTTATGACTTTACCACAATTTATGGGAAGTACCTGGCAATTAAATCCTGACTGCTGGTTTTTTGTTGTTGTGGTTTATACTCTTTCTTTCCCCTACTCACTGCTGTTCTAACAGCTTCAGGGTGATTTGCACTAAGTGGTCTTGGATTCTTCCTCCTCCTCTCCCCTTCCCTTCCCCCTCCTCTCCTACATTCTTTTGTGAGGAGAGGTTTTTAACCCTTTGTTCTCAATATAAGGTCCTTCTATAAGTAAGCAGCCAGCAAAACGATTTGGCTTTGTTGAATTTTTCTGCCTCTGTTTCCCTATTCCACTTGTCCCAGAATTTTCCTAACTTTTCATTGTCCTACAACACTTATATATACATATACATGGAAATATATACATATGTTTACATATGAAATTATGTGTGTGTGTTTATGTTTATGTGTGTTTGTACTATGAGACCTGTTGAGACCTGTCTGGTTGTGTTGCAGCAGAGTTTGGATGTACCACTGTGTATCATCACTTTCTTTTTTTCACTTAGCTAATTTTTGTTCGGCATCTAAGTGGATCATTACTATTAATTTTAATAAGTTATGGTTGATCAAAAAGGAGATAATCTGATCGAGTATACTAAAACTTTAAAGTACATCCACTTCTATAATTAGGCATCAATAGAAAATTAGAATTTCCCAGACACCATCTCCCTAATGAACATGTAGGATCTCTAGTGCTTGAAATCATTGTACTGTTATCAACTGAACACTCTGAAAGCTGAATGCATTAACATCAGCTCTTCTCTGCACCAGCTGGAATTTTTGTGGTAATGATTTTATCAAAATATTCAGTAGAAAGAGAATTGCGCAGAACACAAGGCTTTAACTGGAACAAAACGAGTTCCTCGTTTCCCAGTTTTCTCTTTTGCCTTAAGCAGCAGTACTAGGTTTCCTCACATTTCCCTGGTGGAAGCAGATTCCTTGTCATCTTTGTTTTTTTGTTTATCCTCCACTGCTCTATTCTATATCTGGTCCCAAGTTATTCCTTGTGTTAACTAGACTTATATCCCTCAAAGCATGGATTGTGGCTGCTGTATGACGTGGAGGGCACCTGTTCTTTGACTCACTGTTGTTGGCCAGTTTTGCCCTTGCTTGTCACATGGTTAAGAGAGTAGACAGAGCCCTTTCTAGTGTGTGTTGATTCCCTATGGATGTGCTTTCATCCTTATGCCTTTCCACACCACCAAAGCAGAGTCAGGGCACCTCTGCTTAGTTCCTGTGAATGGAATAAGTTAATAAAAAATAGTAGCTTTCATTGTCCATGTTTATTACCTGATTGTGCTCAACTTAGCATTTTCCTGTCTTATATTACTTTTTTGTGTTATATATATTAGTTTATTTAATCCCCAAATGTAGTAGTAGCTTCTTTAAAAACAGATTGGATTTTCCACATCGTATCCAGCACATATTAGTATGTATTCAAAGAATGCTTTTGCCTGGCTGGTGTGGCTCAGTGGTTGAGCATCGACCCATGCACCAAGAGGTCGCCGGTTCAATTCCAAGTCAGGGCACATGCTCAGGTTGTGGGCTAAATCCCTAATGGGGGACATGCAGGAGGTGGCCAGTCAATGTTTTCTCTCATCGATGTTTCTATCTCTCTCTCCTTCTCCTTTCCTCTCTCTCTAAAAATCAATAAAGAAAAAAAAACACACAAAGAATGCTTTTAATTAAATGGGAAGGGATTAATGTAAAAAGCAGTGAATAGTATTTATTGCTGGATATTAAAATATTTTCAAATAATGGGTTGTGTTAGAGGTAAATAAGCTAAACTGAGATCCAGACTATTACATTTTATCAGATGGTCGTACATAGTGGAGTACTAGCAAATCTCAAATCACTTCCAATAATATTTATTAGGCACTTAAGGGCTTTGTATATGTTAACTCATTTAAACCTTATAACAACCCTATGAATAGATACTTGTATTGTCCCCATTTTATAGATGAGAAAATTGAGGTATGTGGAGGTTAAGTAATTTGCTCAGCATTACATAACTCTTGGAAAGTAGAACTGGAATTTGAGCCCTGGCCATCTGGTCTCATAGTCCTTGCTCTTAACTGCAAACCCTATAATGCCTTGTTTTGGCTTGTTGTATATGTACTTGGCAGACTTCATTTATTTCAACTCTACAAAAGCACAGACATGCTTTGTGTTACCTTAAATTTTAAAAACACCAAAAATAAGCTCTAAAAAAGAGAGTCATTTTTTCAGGTTGTTGCCAGTTACTGAAGCAAAAGAAGGTCCATAAAAATAAATACACCAGCAATTAAGGTCTGTCAGCAGCCAGGAGCTGATTTCTGGTGTTGAAAGTGGAGCCAGGCCACCCCTTTCATCCTGATCTTTTTCTTTCCCTGGGTCGAAGGAGAGCATTTCGGTCCATCTCAAGGAGGAAGCTAGCCCTTCTCCTTAGCCACGGCCCAGTTTATGAACTAGATTACGGTTTTAAAGGCACGGCTGGATGACCAGGTACCTTTCTGTGTCCCTGCTCATGTCTGGAAAGAGTGGACTTGTGTTCATGCAAGGAAGAGATTTTTTTAAAGGAAAAATGACTCTGTCGAGAAGAGACTATGACCATGGGGTGAAAAGGAAATGGCCCTCGCCTGGAACTTGTCAGAGCTTGGCCATCACAAACAGAGGCAGAGCTGATGTAGTGTTCTAGCTCACCTAGCTGAACGCTATAGAAACCTCCAATTCAGACTTGCAGATATACATATAAATTCTATAGGAATTCGACTGAGATGGGCATCATAGCCGAGGCCTGCTGTGGTCCTGGGTGCAGGCAATAGCTCTGGAAAATATTTCTTTCTTGAATTCCTGGGAAGAGACAAATGTTAAAGGCCAACTCCTGATTTTATTATCAAGTCTGGGAGTAGAATTGTGAGTAAATGCTCCGAGGGAAGAGGGCTGTTGGTGGTGGGACAGGAGTCCCATTGCAATGGCAGCACTTGGTTCCCGAGTCCCCCAGATCCACAGTGTCCACCTGATTGAATGGATGTTAGTAAGCAGACGCCAGTTTATGCCCATAGTTTCATGCTGGGCATCTCCTGGCCTTTTTAAAAAGGTCTCCTTGAAGGACCTTTAAAAAAAGTTTTTTTTTCTTTATTCATTTTAGAGAGAGAGGAAGGAAGAGGAAGAGAGAGCTAGAAGAGAGAGCTAGAAACATTGATGAGAACATCAATTAGCCACCTCTGCATGCCCCTCACTGGGGATCGGGCTCACAACCTGGGCATGTGTCCTGACCAGGAATCGAACCGGCAACCTCTTGGTGCATGGGTCGACGCTCAACCACTGAGCCACACTGGCCGGGCTTGAAGGACGTTTTTTAGACTAGATGATCACTGTCTGTCCTGAAGGAAACCTGAACTTTGAGGGTGGAAAGAGGTTTAATAGGAGATACCACAGGAACAAAAGAAAAGTGTCATTGAAGAATACCATCAAAGAAAGGGACTCAAGACATGAAATGAAGGAATTTTAAAAGAATTCTTAAACATCTACTTTTAGACCCTACATTAGTGACTTCTGGTATCTTAGAGTTTTGTTTTGTTTTTTTAACAGTATCTAATAGTTTTCTTGATTTAATTTTTCAGGAAAAGGTCTGTGTGTTTGTGCCTGGAGGCCCCAGGAGCTGGATAACCTGTCCGCTTTTTCAGTTAGTCTTAGGGGATAGAAACCCCCCGGGAAAAGCTATTAGCAGCAGCTAATAGCTGAACACCGGGGTCCCAGAGGGAGAGCACAGACAGCCTGCTTGAGCCTGACGGTGGGGGTGGTGAATGGGGTCCTTAATAATCAGGAAACCAGAGAGTTTCACAATAGGAATAACTCCTCAATCAGAGTTTCCATGAAAACTACATGAAATTATATGTACAAAGCAGATAGCAATGCTTAGCACATTTTTAACACTTTATAAAAAGTGGTTGAATCTGACTGGGGGTTCAGTATCTTCAGAAAATACTCAGTTCCCCTACATAGAGTGCAGCTGACCTAGAATCCTTCCCTCATGCCCCCCACTCCTGCTCTCTACAGCTGGCTAACCCCTCTTCTTCGGGGCTCCCCAACTATGTGTTAGGGTCCCTTCTCTCAGTACCTGTGGTGCTGCATTCTCATGCTCATCTCAACATGTTTTTCTAGAAGTACTTCCTTAGAAGATGCTGATAAGCTCTAAACCCAGAAGAGTTTACACCCACCATGAAAAGGACCAGTGCTCAGAAGAGGGTTCAGCCCTCCGTTGGAGGAAGGGAGACTGGATTTGCGGAGAGAGAGCAGTGGTTTGTGTAAAAGACCCCTCCCCAAACCAGCCACAGAGGTGACCACAGGTCCCTTTCCCAGGGACTCCAGATGCAGCTTTCTGTCTACCATCTGATTTCTGCTCCCCTCACACACCCGGAGGCTCTTCATCACTCTGCCCCAACCACTCATCTCACGAGCCAGACCAATAATTCTGCAGAGTGTGTGTGTGTAGGTGTGCGTACGTGTGTTGGATTTGATGTTGTTGCAATGCTGAGGATTTTTAATTTTTCAGATTGAATCTCCTTAAGACTATAAATAAATATTACCACAAATAATATACTTAAAATACTAGTAATGTCAATTATATAAGAAATCGCTGTTTTATCTTTCGGGGGCCATATTGTTTTATGGTTGAAAAGTGTCGTCAGTCCCTTGGCTAACGTACATGAGGTTTTTGGAGCACTTCAACACGAACTCACTGCACAGTCTTAAGATGGGGTAGTTGTGCATTTCTAAATTTGATGTTCTCCCAGGAATGAAATGTGTCATCCAGGTGCTCAATCCTCGAAAAGCTGTCTCACGAGAATGATAGGGTGCTCCTGCTTTTGGGAAAAATGTAGCACCTGTCAGAACAATGGCCACCACTGTTTGGAAAGAGCAGGGTCCGCGTGTGATTTCTAAGAGTGTCCTGGAGGGCCCAATGAAAGGACTTAATCCGGAAAGTTAAGGTTTTTGGTTTTCTTAGGAAAAATGTCAGTAAGCCCGTAGTCAGCCTATTTCCCTCCAGGAATTTTGCAATGCTGAGTTCTCTGCCCAGAACACTCGAGGGTGCTGGGCTTTTCTGGACTGCTTGGCTAGGGGTGGGTATGGTGAGCCTTTCCTCCCTCCCTCCCTCCTGTCCTTCCTCCCTCCCTCCCTCCCTCCCTCCTTTCCTTCCTTCCTTCCTTCCTTCCTTCCTTCCTTCCTTCCTTCCTTCCTTCCTGCCTTCCTTCCTTCCTTCTTTCTTTCCATAAACGTTTTAAGATAAGTGTGGATTCACATGCAGTGGTAAGAAATAATAGAGATCCCCACTACCCAGCTTCTGCCAATGGTAACATCTTGCAGAACAACAGAACAGGAGCACACCTGGGGTATTGGCTTTGACACAGTCAAGGTGCAGAACATTCCGTTACCACAGGATCCCTCCTGTTGCCTTTTCGTGGCCATGCCTTCCTTCCTCTCCCCAGCTTATGCTTTTGAAGAGCACTTTGGTGCCAGTGGTAAAAATAGTTTGGTGGGCACGAATGTTCGTCTTTGCTAGGACGTTTAACACCCGGGAGTCAGAGCCAGTTCTGACAGATGCGTGCTCTTTTTTCCGGGTACATTCCCATCTCTGCTGTGCTTTTTTTCCCCAGGGAGATTATTCTGTATTTTTTCCCTGAGTACCAGCTACCGCCAGAATTTGGCTACTCATCTGTGGAGGAATTTGTGGCAAGGTCGGAGGTAAGCTGGCTTTTGTGAAACTCTTGAAGGAATGACAAAAGAGCCTAATTTAATCTTCAGTGAAGAAAAATGTGAAGTGTTACCAGTAAGAGGAACTAAGGGAATGAAGATGAGGATCTTCGTACCAAACGGATGACTCAGAACTAAAGCCATGGTGGCCAAGGGTTAAATAAGCTTCGGGAAGACGTGCAGACTGAGAACAGTCCAGTCGGTTGCAGAGACCAAAGGAAATGGGACATAGCCCCTGGCTTCCCTCCCTTGCACCAAAAATAGAGTTTCTATTTCTTAGGTACACTAACTCAGCCACATTTTATGAGGAGCTGAGGTGAGGGTTGGGTGGGTCGCCACGTCAGGTGCTCAGAGCACTAGTCTCATTAGAATCTCTGCGACATCACATGGAAAGATGAAGACAGTTGTGTCTATGAAATCTGTTCGCAGGGACAGTACCACCTATGAAGGGAAGGGAAACTGATCAGCTCCCTGGGGTACACAGGGTGAGCCTCGCAGTGTCTCACAGTGGATGTCCCGTGCTGCCGAGTCCCCGCAGGCCGTGGGAAAGCTGAGTGAGCCGGGCCAGCCTGCAGCCCAAGCTGCCCCCAGGACTGCAGAAGAGCCTGTGAGGTGCAGAGGGTGGGGCTCCTTCCCACACTCACGTTCAGTGTGGCTCGTGGGAAGAATGAATGCATACATGTGGAAAGGCTGTCAGTGAAAAGGGCACCACATTATTAATTTGGCCAGAGTGCCATGTGCTGTAATCTGATCCTGGGTAAAGTCCTGAGTTTTCTGATCTGCATCCTTGTTTCTGCTTCTTCACCCTGTACTCTCACCGGGCCAGGGTTGTGAGGCCACCCATGACCACTGTGCGGACAGAGGCAGTGGTCAGTCACTTACCTGGCCTCTCAGAGGCCTTCAACCCAGTCGACCACTTTCTCCTTCTTTAAACATTTTCTTTGTGTAGCTTCCATAACAACACTCTTCTCATTTTCTTGTTCCCTCCTGTGTTTGCTGGCAGCTCCTTCTCTATTTGGTTTCTAAATGTTGGCATGTGTGAGGACTCGTTCCTGGAACACTTTCTTCTGTCTATTGAATGATGCTTCTAGGTGACTTTAGCCAGTATTCAAATCCCACCCCATATGCCGGTGACACCCCCCCCCCCCCCGACTCAACTCCATCTATTTCCGTGGTGTTCCCATCCAGGAATACAGATTGCAACTACCTTCTTGACATTGCTTTCAATATTTATTATCCTTTACTTTTCCTTCGCCTTGATTTTGTTCTTTGCAATTTCTTAACCATGCTGTATTAATTATGTGGACTGCCTTAATCATTTTTTGGAATGAGGTGAGGTAAACCTTAGTGAATTAATGTAATTAGACCCAGGCTTAAAAGACCCACTGTATCTGTGTTGGCCTGTTCTATGTTTTGATGCTTCTTTTATACTGGATATTGCATGTTATAACTGTTGTAGACAGTTGATTCTCCAGAAGTTAATATCCTGTTTTATTACAATTTACGAAAACAGCTGGAGCAATGCCCAGAGCAGACAAACAGAAAGCTGAAAATGTGTTTCCAACAGGTAAGCTTCCTTTCAATGTAGTTGTTTATATTCTAAATGATCCTGTATTCCAAAGGAGAAATAATATACATTTCCAAATGTTCTGTTTGGAAGGAAATCAAATTTGCCTTCACTTATTAAGACTTAGATTAATGTGTAGAATATCAGATGTCACAAAGCAACATCCTTTTCCATTTTAAAATGCAAGTGTTTCCACAGCGTAAAGCTCATGAAACACTTGGAGGAGGACTGTTGTTTGTACTGGAAACATGACATTCTGAGTCTTTAAGAAATAGATTCACTGAATTCTCGAGACACTGGACTAAACCAGAAATTGTTCGTAGATTAAAGTTTTAATTACAGTTAAGTCCTCTTTTAACATCATCGATAGCTTCTTGACTTTAAGTGAAACACTGTGTAGTGAAACCAATGTTGCCATAGGCTGTTGATGTAAACAAGAGTTAAGTTCCTGTGGCATCTCATCAACGTTATAATGAAACGGTGTTGAACGAAACTACCTTATTTGAGGACCTGCTATAGTCTGGACAAGTTCATAGTTCCCTGTTTTTTGTTGGTGGTGTGTGTTTGTTTGTTTAGTATCCTATCAACAGTTTTTCAGGTTTATGATTTTTTCATTATAAAAGTAGTTATAAAAATAATTACTGCTAATAAAAATTTTTTAAATTATCCATAGCCCCAAACCATTCCAAGATCACTGCTATTACTATTTTGATGTATTTCATTATAATCTCTCCCTCATCCCTGTCTGTCTTTCTCTCTCTTTCTGTAGATGTGTTTGTTTTTACAATCTTGAATAATACTGTATATTTAGTTCTTAAAGATTTTCGGGGAGCGGGGGGAGGGGAGTCCATAGAGACATTCAGTTCTATTAGACAAATATCTCAAAAAATCATATGCCCTCAACCCCCTTGATTCACACTCAAGGGAACTGAGACGCCAAGATGTGAACTACAACGCTAATCCCCAGGCTGACACAGGGAATTAGTGTTGGAGCCAGGACAGCCAGAGGGCCGCAGATTCCACACAGAGGCCACAGCAGTCTAGAACTTTCCGTGACACCAGGATCGATGCTGAGGTGGTAGCTCGTCACTGACACTTGTGTTTGCTTCAACAGGTGCACCAGCTCCATCGTTACCACATGTACTAGCATCTTCTTCCGCATGCTTATGCTGTTAAGGAGGAAGCCACAGGCTCAAAATAGCATCACATGTGTTAAAGCCCATGATACCAAACCTAGATTTAATACCTGACCTAATTGCTGTCTTAACCTCTCCCTAGAAATACATTATTAATCAGCCAATCTGGAATTTTCTAGTCAATGCCAATGAGGTAATCTGTCATGTGGGCTGTGCTCACCCCCCATAGAAAGAACAGGCAATCTGCACCATAAAAACCCTTGTCTCCCCCCCTCCCCCCCAACAGATGTCCTGGTCTAAAAATAATCCTTTCTTTTCTTTTGTTACTAGCTCCCTCGCCCCACCCTTTTTTTTTAAAAAGCCTTCTATTTGGTACAACCCCTCAGAGAGCCCTTGTTGCTAATGGGATGCTGCCCAATTAATGAATTGCTTAATAAAGCCAATTAGATCTTCAGATTTACTGTTAAATTTTGTTAAACAATGTTTGTAGCCATCTTCTGGAAAACTATCATAACAACATGCAAATCTATAAAGACTAGGAGATGAATGGTGCCCCCTGGAGTTGTGCAAAGCACAACTAACTATAAGCGAAGGCATTGCCTCATCTCTTTAGTAAGAAATAGTCTATATCTGATACTCTGGTTTTATAAATGAAATGAAATTCTGAAGTAAGTTCCCAAAGACATATAACTAGCAAACTTGAAATGAAAGTTAGAACCTAAACCAGATTTCTTCCTAGAAAGGCTGTATTTGAAGTTTAGGGTGTGCCTAAATTTTACACCCTGGTTGATATATTTGCCTCTGATGTTCCTGATGGAGTGCATACTGTGATGGGCACCAATGAAGGTGTATTGTAGGTCTTAGTTTCTCATCATTGTTCCAATGAAAAGTGAGTTTATCTCCTGAATAATGTCTTGTTGAAAAAGCAGTCATTGAACATTCTCAGCTTGAAGACTTACTTGTCATCATTTCCAAACTAGAAAAAGACTAAGTTTTCTTTTAACATGTTTTTGACCCTATTCTAGCACTATTATTGTTATCATCGGTGAAGATAAAACTGTGATTGATCAAAAGTTACTAGAGCCAGACACTGAACTAGGCCTTTTATATACGTTGCCTCATTTAACTCTCACAGCTTTGGGAGGTGGGTGCCACTATCTCCATGTTAGCAGTGAGAAATGCAGAGTCAGAAAGACAATATTCCAGTGTCACAGTGCAAGTAGCCAGTTTAGGGTTAGAACCCAGATGTGTCCCACTTCAAAGCTCTTTTTACTATGCCACTGCCCTTCATCTCACTCTTATCCAGATGGTAATACTTTAGCCTTGTGATAGAGTTTGCATGTATTACTTGCAAAAGGTATACTACATCTTCTCAGCCTGTTGGTATAAAATAACTGTTGTTTACTTACTAGACACCTTGACGTTACATGATGAGATATGTATGGGGGAGATGCGGACAGTGAAATGTCAGGAGTAGGGTGTGTGTGTGCATGTGGTAGGCAGGTTTAGTGTCCCATCAAGACTGTAAGTCTGTGGCTGCCAGCTTGAAGAATTACCGGTAAGGCTTCCGGATCCTCCCACAGATCTTCATCTGCTGGTTAGGGAACTCTGATTTAAATAGTTACACTGTAAAAGCTAAGACTTAGATTGTCATGCATCTCAAGTTCCCCACGCTTCTATATGTCCTTCATGTCTGTTTCTAAATGATCATTTTTTAGTGTCTACACTTTTAGTAATGGAGTCAGGTTATGGTGTCTTGGAGGCCAGACTGAGTAAGAGAAGTGTTTATTCAGGGTAAACTGTACTAGCAGAGATGATGAATAGAATCCCCTTAATGTTCAGGGCACGTGGGATTGAAAGAACCAAAGCAAAATAGTCGGGAGACCATGCCTGTTGAAACTGAGATGTTTGCAAGCAAAACACAGAGCAGCTGGAATCATGCCTTCCCTAATGTGAAACGGCTTGTTGTTAAGGACTTTATTACTGATTGTTAGCTTTAGGTGGTAGCTATAAAGTCTTTTCAAAGTATTTCTTGAAATCCATGTAGAGGACAATCCATGCAGCATGCTTTAAGGTGTGTACTTTTAGGGAAGACAGTCACGTCCAAGCAAGGAGAACCCTCGATAACTCACAGACTTCTTTGGCCCCCTCACCCTGACCACATCAGTGGTTTTCATAGCTACTGTTGGAGTCGTCAGTGAGTCATGGCAGCACTGGTGGTCCGCCTCAACCTGAGCCAACCACCATCCTCTATTTTTCCCTCTCACAAGCCATCTGGTCCATCCAAATTAGAATTGCTCCAACCTACTACACTAGCCTGCCTGTGAGCCGTTCCCCATGCCATTCCCTAGAATACTCTTATCTACTCTCCCAGTCCACAGTTGGCCTCTTGAAATCCTGCCCCCCCCCCCATGTAGAACCTGGTCAATGCTGCCTTCTACACCAAGCCTTCTCTCCAAGGGAAATTAATCTTGACTTTCTGTGTTCTGAGAGAGCCTTAAAACTTGATTTTAGCATTAATTAAATTTTCTTCCTTGTCTTGTAGTAGCTTCTGGTGTTTTATTTTTCCCCCCAACTAGATTATAGAATCTTTAAAGGTAACAATCCTCTCACAACAAGCTCTGTCCTGATGGCATTCAGTCAGTAACTTTGAATGCATCTGGATCTTACCGTTTGTGTGTTGAATCAACGTTGATGGTTTCTGCTGTAGAGTCTGCCCACACAAACACTCACATGCTTATCCCTGTGAGTAAGGAACCAAATCGATAGATCTTGTATCTTTGTTTTCTTAATTCTTACCAGAGGATATTTTTTTCATTGAATTTTTTTTTTCTTTTTTTAGAGAGAGTAGAAGGGAGGGAGGAGGGGGAGAGAAAGAGAGAGACACATCAATGTACTGTGAGAGAGGTACATAGATTGGTTGCCTTCTGCATGTGCCCCAACCAGGGTTGGGGATCGAACCTGCAACCCTTGATAGGGAATTGAACCTGCGACCCTTTGGTTCATGGGCTGATGCTCTAACCATTGAGCAACACTGGCCAGGGCTTGTAGGCCTGTTTTACTTTATGCAAACTTGTTAGGATTCTGGAACTCCAGAGTTCTGACTTTTTAAATTCAAGGCAGAAAATTTAAATCTCAGTTTAATATCCTTTGTTTCAAATTCTAATTCTGTTCTGAATTAATGTAGTCTGGGAAGAATTCCATTTTTGATCTGCCACAAATACCTCTACAAGTGGAAGTTGATCCAGCAGAACTAAGCCTCTCATCTTGTTACAATTCTCTACTCACCTTAATTAAAATGTTAATACAACTAGAAGTCCTTTTATATTGAGCTTTAAAAGTTGTCAAAATTGCTACCTTTTATGGAAACCTCCTGGAGATGTTAGCCTGAGAAAGGCAGAAGAGTAAATCAGGAAACAGGCTGGTAGTATTTGAAGGAAATATAGTTTGCTGGTTACAAGACAGTGAGGTTTGAGAGACTAAATATGACTTTGAATGTAATGTGCTTATAAACATCCTTCTTCTTAAAAAAAATTTTTTTCTTTATTGATTTTTATAGAGAGAGGAAGGGAGAGGGAGGGAAAGATAGAAACATCAATGAGAGAGAACATGGATTGGCCACCTCCTACATGGCCCCCACTGGGGATCGGGCCCACAACCTGGGCATGTGCCCTGACCAGGAATCGAACTGGCGACCTCTTGGTGCATGGGTCGACGCTCAACTACTGAGCCACACTGGCTAAGTGCTATATAAACATTCTTAATGTCATACCACATTAACAGTGTTGTCTTTTGAACTTTCTTATTTTAAAGTAATCATAGATACACAGAAATTTACAAAATATTAAAAGTCCCATGTACCCTTCACCCAATGCTTACATCCTACATATTTATATAATTATAGTACAATATCAAAACCAGGAAATGGAAATGGGTAAAATATGTGTTGCATTTTTATATGTCCAGATTTGTGTAACCACCACTGAAACCAGGATACAGAACTCCCATTTCCACAAAGATCTCCCTTACAGTCCTGCTTCCCACACACAGATATGCCTAACTCCTGGCAACCACTAACCCATTTTCCATCCCTATAATTTTGTCATTTTAAGGATGTTATAGAAATAGTCATACATAGTATGTGTCACTTTATGATTGGCTTGATTTGCTCAGCATATTGCCCTTTAGGTCCATTCAAGTTTGTCAATAGTGTGTTCCTTTTTGTTGCTGGTGAGCAATACTGCAGTTTTTCTAAATAATGTTGTTTTTAATATTCTATATTTCTTTTCTGTTTTATTTGTTCTGGTTTGTTTTATTGTTGTTGCTTATATAAAAAGGTGTGTGTGGCTTTTGTTCAGGATGGCAACAGTTGTAAAATTCTGGAGTTCTGAAAACCACGGAGTATAAGTGGCTGGTGACATCTGAACTACCTGACCTTGTCCTTATTCCAGCTGAACTGAGTTATTTACCCCACTGCACCTGCAGACCATGGGACTGTCACTGCCTGGGTTTGACTGAAGTCTCCATAGGAAGCATCTGTGCAGCTTCCTGGAGGAGGTGGTGTTGCCTTAGTTGTAAGTCATCAGCTTCGTGTAGGTTGAATTGAGGATGTTCAGCAATAGAGTCCCCTCCACGATCTCAAAATGTGGCAGGATTGGCCCACGTGTCTGAATTCCCCTTGCTGTGAATGCTACACCTGCTCTCCTAACTCCCCACTATTTTTTAAAAATATATTTTTACTGATTTTTTAGAGAGAGAGGAAGGGAGAGAGAGATAGAAACATCACTGTGAGAGAGAAACATGGATCAGGCTGCCTTCTGCACGCCCCCTACTGGAGATCGAGCCCACAACCTGGGCATGTGCCCCGACCAGGAATCGAACCGGGACCTCTCAGTCCATGGGACGACACTCAGTCCACTGAGTTACACCAGCCGGGCTTAACTCCCCACTATTTAGGGCTCACTGTGTGGCAGGCATTGGAAATACATAGATGAACAAAACCAATTTATTTTTACATTGAGGTCAACATTCTAAAAAAAGGGATAAACACATAAATAAAATAATGCAGTGTCACATAGTGATAGATACTAAACACATACATAAGTAAACATATAATGTGATGTACTTTAAAATGACTGAGCTAGACCAGGGACAGACAGTGATGTGTGAGCTGGGGAAGGGGAGGCTGCTCCCCATGAGCACAGAATCCCTGAGCCATGTCTCAGTACATTCCAAGGCAAAGAGGTAGCCTTGTCTAAGTCTGAGGTCAAACTTACCAAAGAGAAAAATAGCAGGGGTGAAGGACCCGGGGCAAGAATGAGATTCTAAGACTCCTGGAAGAATCCTAGAACTCAGGAAAAAAGGTAAAAATAGGCAGAGTTAGGTCAAGGCTTTCAGAATCTAATTCCTGGTGCCTCACACAAGTTCCCAGGAAGTTTAAGACCAAATATCTAGAATTTGTTTATGTGGCAATCTACAAACGTCACAAGCAAGTCTCACCTTTAACAGACTACTTTGTGTGTGTGTGTAGGGCCAGTGTTTGCTATGATGGAGTGGTATTTGGTTCCCTGCTCTCAGATACTCCTCTCAGTTAATAGCACATGAAAAGCATAAATAATTGGGGGATAAGTTACTGACATAAATCTATGGTAAGCGCTTTAAGTAAGAATTTTAATTTAATGGAGAATCCACACCCTTCTCTGAACTCTAATAATATCTGGGTCTTACTTGGGGGCACAATTGCACTTTCTCCAATAAGATTTAATTGTTGCATTACTTGTATTATCTTACCTTGCAGACTAGAACTGCTCGAGGGTAAAGACTGAACCTTATATATCTTTGTATCACCTATAGTTAAATTCGATGCCTTGAATTTAGGAAACAGTTGGTGAGTGTCTATTAAACAGAACTTAATATACTTAGGGGATTTAGTTTTTTTGTTTAAAAGATTTTATAGAAAGAGGAGACACTCATGATGAGGTCAACAAGTACAAAGGGGACCATGTGGACAATGTCTGGGAAGGGCCTGCACATATTAGTGAGTGTGTTAGAGGAGGGGTGAGGGGAGAGGGGAGACAAGTAAGGCTGCTTTGCAATTTTCCTGGCAACCCAGTCATGTTAAAGCTCAGAAATCTAATTACAGAAACATTCAAATGATTATCAAGACAGGATTTGCCATGTATCTCTTTTCTCAGAATATCCCCTGGCCCTTTCAAAATGTTGATACAAGAAATTAATGTCATTTTGAAATGGAAGCATTTGGCCTCCGCATTACTTTGTCTGCTCTGTGAGTGCCTCAAGCACAACATGGGCTCTTGGAAAACAACTGAGACTCTTGAATTAGCAAGGGTCGTATGCGTTAGTGTATGTCTGCACCCTACATCAGGAAAAGGAATCTGAGCGACAGAACAGGAATTCCTCTCACTGTAGCTTCTGTACCTTTCAGACTTAAGTTATAAGTAATAGGACATTATCTTCCATGAAAGCCCTGATTGGCTGGCCCTTCTGTCATTGTCTGTGAGTTACTGGTTCTGTGGAGAGAGGGTTCCAGGTTGTCTGTGAGTTACTAGTTGTGTGGAGAGTGCCTTGAATGATCCAGTATCACTGGTGGGAGAACAAATTCAACCAGTACTGGATTCTTTCTTCATTCCAAAGCAAGGGAATGCATTGGTGTGCCTCTCTCATCCTTATGTTATTGTTACTGGACAATTGTACATTTTTCTTCCTTTCTTTTCCTCTTCTATTAAAGCGTAAGTTCCTTAGGTTTACAGAACATGTGACCACTTATATACATATGGAGCTGACTCTTGGTATATATGTGCATAATTGAAATATGAAATTTCTTTCTGATGTTAGAGGGGAAAGTAAGATTTAAAAATATACTAAAACTTTTTCTAAAAAACATTTCCAGATCCAGAATGTCTACATGACCCAATATGAGAAAAAACTAAAGGGAAAAACACAGTCTATTATCTATGATGCTAACAGAAGAGGAGTGATTAATGAAATATCTTTGGTGCAATGTGAACAAAAAAGAAAAATTACTGAAGATAAACTGAATAATCTCCGTGTGAAACTGGCAGCATTTTTGCAGAAACTTCAGCTGGTAAGTGATGAGATTTTGGCTGAGTAGTAGGAATACACTTTGTGGGACTCCTAACAGCGTCACCCACTGATTGACCTTGGACAAGTCATTAACCTCGCCCTGACCTTCCCTGTAATGATATTGAAACCATAAGTAAGTGAACTTTGAAAGTATATGCTAGAACATTTTTAAAAGTCTGTTATTCTCTCTCCCAACAAAATCAGAGTCTTGGCTTCTGCCGCTGGTATAGTTTGATTTCCCTCAGTCTCCTCAATAGCATGTTTCCAGTTGGGAAATTTTTCTCAGACAGCAAACTATGCTCATTTATTTGTATCCTAATACATAGATAAAAATGGACTCTTCGACTCTTACAGGATAGGATACATCATGTAAATATGGTCATTGCCCATCTTGTTTGTGTGTGTATTTTAATGCATAAAGAAGTGGGCTTCTATGGAGTTGAGCTAGTGAGGAAGGGTTCATCTGCTATTGTAGCACATAGAAGTGTTCAGTAAAATACATTAAAAAATGAAATAAAATATATATAGCCAAGGTTGAAAACTCTTTCTGTAAATGCTAGAAATAAGTTGAGAAGTCAACAGTGAGCCTAGGAAGCACAGGGAATTTTCCTCAGAACAGGCCCTAGTCTGGGACAGAGACAGGGCCTTCCTGGCCATGCCGGGTAAGAGGGCAGGAGCTGTGCCCTGCAGAGAGCCCTGGCTGGAGGGTTGGAGGCTTGTCTTGCCCATGCACAGGTTTGGGGAGAGAGACGGACTTTGAAGCCAGACTGCCTGGGTTTCAGTCCTGGCTGGGAACACTTCAAGCTGAAAATCCATTCCTCCTTCAAAAAATATACAGATTTTGGTGTCTCTGGGATTTCTTTATATTCAATACAAAATAAAATGCAGAATATATTTTTGCTTGATTGAAGTCTATAGCCAAAAGAAAAGACCCCTCCCCCCTTGGGGTCTAGACAACAGTTAAAATTTGTCATTATTAAAACATAAAAGGACCATCAATGCAACCTGTTTTCACATAATGGTAATTATGTGCTTCTCTCGACAAGACTAAATGAGCCTGTTCAAGTTTACTTGTTGCTGAAAGAGTGGGGTTCCTTTTGGTTCTTGTAGCTGTAAAAGGTGGGAAATGTTTTTATGTGTAAAAGGCCTAATACAAAGCCTGGCATATGGTAAAGTTTCGGTGATAACAGTTGTGTCACTAACAAGAAAAACTAGAGAGACCAAAGAAATTCTACGTCATAGAAATTGAATAGCACACTTTATCTGAAAAGTTCATAAAAATTGTTGGTTCTTAGAATAGCAGATCATGTTTGGCTAGGGAAAAAAAAAAAGAAAGAGTAATAATTTGCTCTTCTATGCCAAACCCCTGAGCTCTCCCCCAAAATAGTCAGGGTAATTATACTAATTTAATTTGCTGTATTCACAAAGTTTGGTAAGGAGGTGAAGGGCTGTAGCCAGCAGAGTGTGAAACACTGTCTGGTATCACTGGAGAGGCACTCAAAGGGTTTCTGCCCAAATATGTTTACTCTCATCCCCCACTTGAAATTGCAGGGGACTAGAGCAGAGACTCGATGTAGGTAGACCCAGTGGACTAGAGCAGAGACTCGATGTGAGGTAGACCCCGATGCAAGTGCAGCAGGCCCAGGAAGGAGCTGGGAATCACCTGAAGTCCTAGGAGGAAGTCTAGTCTGCCAGGTAGAGAGCTGTATTTGAAGGACTGAACTAGACCAAGTAGGCCAAGGGTGGTCCTTGTCAGAAAAGGTCACACCAGGTATCCCTCAGGGTCCATGAATATTTGGAAATTGAGGTGAATATCAGTGTTGTGGAAACCTGTCTTCAGGAACAGGATCCCAGGCACACAGCTGAGGTGTAACCCAAGTCAGCCTTGTGAGAGGACAGCAGATCTAGGGCAGAGGGAGCAAAGTGGAAGCACCTTTAATGGAACCAGAGAGGGATGGAGAAACTAGGATGGTGGAGCCAGATACCTACTGAGAACCATAATAAAATTGGTATTGTTTCAGAAAGGTCCTTCCTACAATGTCTCTTTTTCTATCAGCTCATTTAGAGAGTAGGTTGATCCCATGGTTGTGCCCGAGGGGAGTGAGATTGAGGTCAGTAAAGAAGGAGCATTTGTCCAGCTGTTCATGGATTCAGAAGCCCAAAGGAGAACATGAAATTAACCCAGAAATCTCGGGGGAGGGGTGGGGAGAGAGAAAAGGGAGCAGATGCGGGCAGAAACCAAGGGTTTTGGGAAAAGATGCTGCAGAAGAAAGAGGAGAAACAGGAGTCAGGATGTCCTATTCAGTCCAGCCCGTGTGGCTCAGTGGTTGAGCGTCGACCTATGCACCAAGAGGTTGCTGATTCCCAGTCAGGGCACATGCCCAGGTTGTGGGCCCGATCCCCAGTGGGGAGCATGCAGGAGGCGGCCAGTTGATGTTCTCTCTCATCGATGTTTCTATCTCTCTCTCCTTCTCACTTCCTCTCTCTCTAAAATCAATAAAAGAAAAAAAATTCTTTTGAATGTCCTACTCATCAGTTTTTCCTGTAAGGCTAAAGAGTCTTGAATTTTAAAAATGGGAGATGAGAGCCTATAACAGAGAAAGATGAGATGGGGGTGGAGGAGAGGCTTTAGGAATATGACAAGTAGTTAAGTAGAAGGGGAGGAAAAAAACAGTTACATTAACTTCCACTAAAGAAGAAAAAATGATCCAACTTTCGCTAGAATCTTGCATTAGATCTTTCGTTAGAATCACTTGCGAGCATAACATGAGCTGAAATGTGAAAACATTTTGAAAGGTTAAAAGCATTATTCAAATGCAAGGCAGCTTGTGTTGTTGTGGGAAACATAGAGAAGACTGTTCAGAGGCCACCCAGATGATAGGAATAAACTCTGTAACTTCTTTCCTTGCTGCGAGTGTTGGTTTTCTCTTCCAGGGAGGTCCAGGAGGAGACCTGGAGCAAATGGACAGTTATTTAGAAGCTTTGCTGAAAGAAGATCATCTCCTCTTGGGGAGAGCTTTAAAGAAAGGAACTACAGGTACAGGACGTAGTCTCCCTTTGGAGAGAAGTCAAAGTACTTCTCAACACTAAAAGTCGGAAAAGACATTTCCTTTTAAGAAAAGGCTAGTAAGAAAAAGGAAAATTCTTTTCAAAAAATATTTCCTCTTGTTACTGTGAAGTTCGTCCTGTTTGACACTGAGACAATTGTATACTTTGGAGATGGAGAGTGATTTACAGTGTACAGATTTCCCAGTCCTATTCCCTAACTCTCTCTTTAGTTCTGTAATTCCCATGTGAGCAACTAAGAAAGTTGGAAATGTCATTTAGGCTTAAATGTTGATTTTATTTAAAAGACTATAAAGGCTGGAAAACCATGGTTTTTAAAGTCAATATACACAGGACTACAGAATTACCTCCTCTTGAAACTTGTGTTGAAAAAGACAGACATTGTGCCTTTTCTCCACTACGGCCAACACTCAGTTAGGAAGCAGAAAATACAAATCCTCAAAAGACTTTGAGCTGCAGTATATATGATGATTTTCTTACTGAGTTGTTGTAAAAGAGCAAATCTTCTAAGTATAAGGTGGACAGTACACAAATGGAAGAGTTGTGTTTTTACATTTTCTTTGTTAACTGGTTCTTTTGTGTTTGTTTTGAACTGTCTTCTACCTTTGGACAAAAACAATAAACATTTAATATTTATTTGTGGAATTGTATAATTTTAATTGTATGTACATGCACAAAGTAGAAAATCCAGAACGTGGGAAATGGAATATGAAGCTAAGTCTTCACCCCTTGCTTGTCTTGAGTGATTTACTTTCCTCAAGAGGCATGCTTTTACCAGTTCCTTGTGAATCCATTCAAGTACAATCAATGTATATAAAACCATATAAATCATTAGATAGATATAAACATGGATGTAATAGCAGCCAAAAGATGTTCTTGCTTTTCCACTTAATATACCTTCAAGATCATTCCGTATCAGGGGTCATACGTGTAGAGCTCTCTCACGATCTCTAACTGCTCCTTATTATTCCTTTTCATGGACATACCAGAAGTGATGTAATTATTCTCTTATCAATGGATCTTTACATGTTCCCATTCTTTTGGATTTGCACACACACAACAGTGAATATTCTTTTAAATATGTTCATTTCACGTAGGTGCAATTATATCTGTTAAATGAATCACAGAAGATGAATTGCTAGGTCAAAGGGCACGTACATTTTATTACTAATCGATATTGCCGAATAGTACTCCCTAAAAAGTTTATTAATATACACCCCACATCAATGTATGAGTGTTCCTGTTTCCTCACACCTTCACCTACCTGGTGAATTATCAGTCTTTCTAGCTGATCAAATAGGATATAAAGGGGTATATCCTTGTAGCTTTCACATATATTTTTATATCATGAGTAAGGTTGAGAATCTTGCAGTGTTTAAAATTCATTTGAATTTTAAAATTTAGCCTTTGTTCATTTTTGATTGGGTGGCATTTTCTTAACTGGTTTATAGGAACTATTTTCATATTAGGGACATTATCTTTTTTATATTATATATATTAAAAATATTTTCTCATAATTTTTTCATTTAAAAAATGTATAGCAGTTTTAGTCATATAGGATTTTTTAAAGTTTTGGTTTAATTTTCTTTTGTTTTTGGCTTCTGGGCTTTATAGCCATATTTAGAGAGAGCTTTCCAACACTAAACGTATAAAGGAATTTTACTTTGTTTTCTTATAATGATTTTAATAATTATAGTGTTAAATCTTTGATTCAGCTAGAATTTATTTTGGTGTAAGGAGTGAGTTAAAAATCCAACTTGTGTGTGTTTCCACAGAGTCACAGTGTTGTCCCAAAATTATTAATTAAATAATCAATCTTTTCCCCCACTGATCTGCAAGCCACCTTTATTGCATGTTAAATTCCTATTTACATTTGGACCAAGTTCTAAAAAACAAATTTCTATCATTTTTCATTGATTGTCCCATCTTTTCTTATGTCAGACCCATGTTGTTTGGGTAGGGCTGGTCAGTAATTTTGTGTCTCATAATTTTCCTGTGTGTGCTTGCATGTTTAATTCTCATTCAAACTTGGAGTTAGTATTTTTAGTCACCACCCACCCTCACATTTTATCTGTATTTTGTTGGGTTTGTGGTGATATTATTAAGATAGAGAGAATTTTCTTTTAATATCATGTCTTTCTACCCAAGACAAAATATGCCTTTCTATATGTTCAAGTCTTCATTGGTTCCCTATACTAGCATTTAAAATATTTCAACTACATCTAGCACATTCTAGTTATATTTATTGAAATTAATTAGATTTATGCTTTGACCTATTATAAATGAAGCCTTTTTCCCATTATTTTTTTTTCTCCCATTATCTTATAACTGGTTAGTGTTCTGTATAGCAAGACTCCTGACTTGTAGGTGTCAATATTGTATCCAGTATAAGAATTCTCATACTATTTGTGATCATTTTAAAGTTTTTCCCCTGTAATCATTATGCAGATTTTTTTCTTTTTAAGTATGATCTCTGGATCTCACGTCCTTGTATTCTTGACTTACCCAAAGTTTTTCTTCCATGAGGGATTTTCTTGGTCCCTTGAAAACTTTCATTACTTTTCTCTGCCATCATCAGTATCTGTTCTTCCTTTAATCTAAAAATTGGTGATTAATAAATGCTAATGGTGATAAGAAGTCAGAGCCTCTGAACATCCTTCTGGCAGACATTTAGAAAGAGTCTGAAGAGGGACTTTCTGGAGAATGGGTTTTGAAGATTCTAACAGGATATTCCTCATCTTTCCTGACTGAATAAATCCCCAGGGCTGAGTCCTTATTATCTCCTCTACTCTAATGGTTTCAAGTAATACTACCAAATGAGTGTTCCAGATTTCTATTACTTTATTGAGCACTTGTTATATAACTCTAATTATGAAATTAAAATTTGCTATTGAAGATCTATAATGGTATGTTTGAAACAAAACTGATCATATTCACCCTGACCATCATCACTTCCTGTCAAGACAGTTCAGTTAAGGCCCCCATGGCTCTAGTTCTTGAGGAATCTGGGGTTTTATACAGGTAATCAGGAAGAAGAAATAGGGACAAAGGCAGAGATCAGATTTATGAACTGAGTCAATACGGGGATTGAGGGGAAATATGGAGCAAGGTTAGGAGGGAAGAAGCATGTTTGCAAACACATGACCCTGGGTGGAAATAATGTAATTCTTTCACTCCTGAGTATGGCTGGTGGCAAGATGGCTTGAGGACCACATGAGCAATTATTTCTGTGACTGGGGCATAGATACAGTTCTTAAGCCCATTCATTCCATTCTCAAGGCCACTGCAATTGGCTCAGACAAGATCAGCTTGGGAACTGGAGTGGAGTAAAGCTAGCAGGCAGTGGGCGTGGGTAGATGCAGACTGGAGAGGCAGAAAAGACAAAACAACTAAAAAGAAAAAAGGGGGGTGGGGAAGCAAGAACAATGCCAGGAGACACCTTCCTTGGTCTGCAAACCACACTTTTCCACCTCCTACAGCTTCTTTTACTGCTAATAATATGGTTATCTCTTACCCATTTCCCTGTCCTATACATAGACTTCCTTTCAATTTAACAATACTCCGAATGTATAATTTCCCCCTGGTTTTAAAAGATGTTCTTCGTCTAAATTTATCTTCACAATATTTAGGTGTGCAAAGGCAATTAGTCTTGTTACTATTTTACAGATAGGGAAACTGAGACTGGAAAACGTAAGTAATGTTTCAGTGTGGTTATTAAGTGGCAAACAAAGCCCAGAACCGAGGTTTCCCGATTGCAACTCAGAGTCCTTCCATTAGATCCCACTATGTGACTCTGTAATGTAGGCAGAATTTATGGCTAACGAAACAGCAAGGATTACCTGCCCTAAATCACTGCTTCTGCCCCTCACAGAAAACTGGATCTCTGAGTAGCAAGTTAGCACAATCCCATCGGTTAGTGGTAAATGACCCAGTCTTAAAACTGCACAGATGAGTTAATCTCACTGGCTTTCTGTTCTTATTTAGCTTGTAGCTGTAAGAGGTTTAAAGTAGCTTTCTAAGGGCATGTGTTAGCCTGGAGTTTTAGTGAAGACTGAGGGACTAACTGCAGACAGACCCTACCTGAAAACAACCCGAGAAAAAGCTGTAGACTGAGACACGATGGGAAATAGCGAATCTATGGCTGATGGCCTGACAGCAATTCCTGCTAAAGAGACCCACGTGTGGTACAGAAAATTTATGATGGAATATCCCTCTGGCCTGCAAACACTGCATGAATTTAAGACACTCTTGGGTCTGCAAGGTCTGAATCAAAAGGCCAATCAACACGTTGACCAAGTCTATAATACCTTTGACATGAACAAGGTAAGAACTTTCACTTTTCATTGGGTTATGGCTCTGCATTTTACCTTTTTAAAAATATAAATTAGCCTGAGGTAAAACGTGTGCATCCCACTGAATGGGGAGGTCTTCAGAGAACCCACAGCTTGTGGGTAAGTGAGTTATTAAACACATTTAGCACTGGCGGCGTGAAAATAATTGGGAACTAGCCTCTCCGCCCTTGGAAATGTTCTGCATGTAGGGAGTTATTTTAAAACCAAATTAAATCTCGGCATGGAATGCTAATGCTATCGTTTAAACAAATCTAATAACGGCAGATTGATTTACAAAGACCGTTTTCGAAGTGTTTAGTGCAATGGTGACATTTTATAGAAAAGCAAATTACAGAAATCTGCTTTTTAAAGTGTGATTGCATCTAGATTGGCAGATAAAATCAATACAAATTAGCCAACACGTTGTTTGTGCTCAAATCAAAAGTTGGAATGCTTCATAATACCTTTTTCCCCCCTATATCTGACACATTTAGTTTGAGGGGGAAAACAAAACCATTTCTTTACAGTTTTAAATTCAGATAAATTTTAGTTTCTGAAGATTGTCAGCTATTGTTCTGAACGTACTCATTCCTGAGGAGTTGCAGCACATTTAAGTTCGTATCTTAGAAAAATGTAAAGATGAGAAAAGAAAATATGGAAGAGAAAAAATAGGACAACAAATGTAATCTGAAATACTAGGCTAAAGTTCTTCCTGCCTGCTTTGCCTGGTACATTTCAGTTGTGTTTTCTGTAGACCTGTATATTTCAAAATGTTACTGATGCGTCTAGAACAAAAAGAAAGGGGAAACACTACTCATAGAAAAACAGATGACACTGGAAGGCTGTGCATTATAATAGGAGAGAAAGAAGGGATAATGAATTTACTACACTGGAAACAACTGGTTTTCTACAAGGATGTGCGGAATCCAGCACAGACCTTGGAGCCCCTTTCCAAAGCCAAAGAGCAGATGACCTAAAAGGAGTTAATAGCCGAGAACTGGGGAAAATTAAACCTTTGCAAAATGAATGCTATTTTAGTCCTTGTAGCAATGTTGGCAACAGATTTCTTTTAGGACATTAGTGTCCTTTGTTCTTTGTTATCAAACATGAATTAGGTACTGCCCGTGTAGCATGACTCTGTTTTCCTCCTAAATTGTATTTAGCGTAGTTGCAAGCAAACAGAGCTCAGCCTCCAAAGAGCTTACACATCAGAGGGAAAATGAGAAAGGTTCTTTTTTTTTTGTTGTTAACACTGAAATATGTTCTGAATGTGCTACAGACTGAATGTGCCACCCCAAATCCATATGTTAAAGCCTAAACCCCAATGGATGGTATTTAGAGGTGGGGGTCTTTGGGAGGTGATTAGTTCATGAGGGCAGAGCCTTCATGAATGGGATTAGTGCCCTTATAAAGAGACCCCCAGAGAGAGTTTTCCCACCCCTTCCCCCATGTGAAGACACAGTGGGATGACAGTTATCAATGAACCAGGAAGTGGGCCCTCACTAGACAAGGAGAGTACTCTGCCTGTGCCTTGATCTTGGACTTCCCAGCCTAGAGAACTGTTGTTTAAACTGCCCAGTCTATGGTGTTTTGTTACAGCAGCGGGAACTAAGACAGGAGACCATGCCAGGTTGCGTGCTGTCTCTCTGTCTCTGTATGTGGGCATCTGTCAGGGCATGCTCGCCCTCTCTCACCCTGTCGTCCTCTGTTTCACTCGTGGTGTGGCTGCTGCTGTCCCATGGTGCCTGCTCTAAGCAGCCCAGTTCCACAGTGGACGTCTGTTGTTCTAGACAGCAGTGTCTCAGGCTCTGACAGCACTCCTGCGAGGTTGGAAGATGAGCTACCATCAAGTTCTTTAGTTACTCTCCGAAGGTGTCAGTGTCATGTCCCAGGACAGCGATTTGGTTGTCAGCCCAATGTTTTCAGAAGCGCTGCGCAGGTCGGTTCCCGGGCACGAGCAGGGACGTGAAAAGCAGTGCTGGGCAGAAACAAGAAAGGGCTGTCAAAATGAAGCCGGCCGTCAGGGAAGCAGGGCAGACCACGTCCAGACAGGCACCTGGGGCGTGTGCCACTGCAGTGAGAATCCTCTCAGTGACAGTCATGGGGCGGCCAGGCCCATCTCAGGAGCTTAATTTAAATGACTTGGAAGGTCTTCTGGTATTTGTGATTTATCTTAGAGGTTTTATGTTCGCTTAGGAAGCAAGTGCACCAGGCAGTGATGACAAACGCCATGAAAGGTGTGGGGATCTCAGCATAAAAACAGGTCATAAAACGAGAAGGGTAATGATTGTTCATTATCAAGTGATGGTAAAAAATGACATGCAATTATGCAAAGGAAAACAAAAGAGCCATAGATTTAATTAGATCAATAAAACTATCAGCTGCCCAGAATCCTGGAGGATTTACTCTCTGAGGAGCTCCTCGGCAGTTTTAACTCTTCCGGATGGAAGTCATTCTAAGATGCATTTCGTACTTTCCAGCCTCCTCAAAGTGCTGGTGAAACATTTTCTTGATATCACTCATTCTCATGAACATCAGTTGTTACATTTAGAAAATAGCACGAAGTACCCATCATGCCTATGGAAGTTGCTGGGGCTAAGTTTCCTAATGCTAAAAATCCTGAAAATATGTGCTATTGTTGGTAATTAAATAAAATAAGAGGGGAAGTGACAACTTTAATACCCTCACTTTTATATGAGCACTTTTTCCTTTCCATTCCTCTCTCCTCTCCATTTTTGTCTCACGTTTATACCAAAGATGGCCACTGTGTCTTTCAAATTCTTACTTGGTGCCCAATTGGAGTGATCATCTCAAGGGAGATTTTAAATTTTATTTATTTATTATTATTTTTAAAATTTTATTGAATTTATTGGAGTGACATTTTTTAATAAAACTATATAGGTTTTAGGTGTACAATTCTACAATACATCATCTGTATATTGTATTGTGTGTTTACCACCCCAAGTCAAGTCTTCCGTCACCATTTATCCCCCCTATACCCTCTTCTACTTGCCCCTACCCATCTTCCCTCTGGTAATCACCATACTGTTGTCTGTGTCTATGAATTATTGTTTTATTTTGCTTAATTCCTTCACCTATTTCACCCAGCCCCCTAACCCCCCTCCCCTCTGACAGCTTCCAGTCTATTATCTGTATCTATGAGTTTGTTTCTATTTCATTAGTTTGTTTATCTTGTTCACTTGATTCTGCATATAAGTGAAATCATCTGGTATTTCTCTGACTGGCTTATTTCACTTAGCATAATACTCTCCAGGTCCATCCATGCTATTGCAGAAGGTAAGCTTTCCTTCTTTTTTATAGCCAAGTAGTATTCCATTGTGTAAATGTACCACAGCTTTTTAATCCACTCATCTACTGATGGATACTTGGGTTGCTTCCAAATCTTGGCTCTTGCAAATAATGCTGCAGTAGACACAGGGGTGCATATATTCTTTTGAATTAATGTTTTGGGTTTCCTCAGGTATATTCCCAAAAATGGAGTCACTGGGTCATAAGGCAATTCCATTTTTAATTTTTTGAGGAAACTCCATACTGTTTTCTACAGTGGCTGCATCAATCTTAAGTTTATTTTTAATCTGTGCTGTGGGAAAGAATTTCAGCTCACATACTTAGACATTGAAGAAATGTAACTGTAGTTTTCCATAGTGAAGTTGATTTATACTTTTAGTCCCCATTTTACCCGTCCACTTTCCAGGGCTGCATATAAACCTCAAGGTGCTAATAGAGGTCAGCGGAGCATCTGCCCACACTGGTATTTGCTGAGACAGCATCACTTCTCATCCCCTACTTCACTTATAAGGCTACTGTCTTGCATGGCTAGGCCTACTGGGTATGAATTTCTGTCAGTTACTTTATACTCTTAGGCACAGAGGCCTTGTAGACTGGGTCTGGATGGTCTGACCAGCCCCTCCTCACAGCCTTCCTCCCAAACTGTATTAGGTTCAGGGGAACTTGGTGAGTTTCTACCTAGTCAGTGGATCATAGGTGCTTCTGCTTTCCATCTGCCAACCCCAGCTGGCATTTCTCTCACTCCCTCCAACCGTTCTGGGCCTTTCAAAACAGTCCCCTCTCCCTTCTCCTCCCCATCCTCCAGTGTCTTGTAACTCTGTCTTCCCTATTCCATCCCTCTCCAGCCTATGGAATCTTTATCTAGTTTGGGGGAGCCAAGAGAAACTAGGAAACTGACTCTAATGTATGTACTCTTTCAAATCTTTTGTTTATGGCATAGATTTTAGGCTCTGAATCCTGGATGGCTTAAACTATTGAAACTCAAGAGCTAAGAAGGAACATTTGATTTCTGCTTTTTTTGCTATAAAGGCAATGAATGTCTTTACTGAAGGTGGGAGGGCTGGGTGGCAGAGAGGATTACCAGGAGCAAAGACAGGCACAGCCCTATTACACCATGTGACGATCCCACAGCACTTGCAGGTATATATTGAGGACCCGGAGGCATGGCGGAAGGAAAGTAGGCACAAAGGTGAATAGAAATTGGCCCCTTTCCTCAAAGGAGTTTACAGTCTAGAAGGGTGACAAATGCCTTCTTAACAAATAAAAGGTAGTAGATAATCAAAGATTGAGAGGGCAAAGCATTATACTAACTCTAGTTTCAAGGTTCCAGATGGGTCTCAGGTATTACAGGGATGCCTTTAAACCCTGCCCAGTAATGTGACTAATGGTGCAGCTTCTTCCTAGACAGGCAGGCTGGACGGGAGGGCCAGGGGAAGTCTTCAGTATCAGCCGAGCAGGGTGGGTAATGGTAGAAAAATCACACTCAAATTTTGGAGGGTGTGGGGATGAGGGTGAGTAGGCAGATGGAAGACATTATTTTCAGTGCTCCCAAAGAGTTTAAGTTACTTGAGGATAAACATTATACCAAGATTAAATGCCAAAGAATAAAATAAGGCTGTATAATATAACACATTGCAGCATGCCTACTCAATTCAAGGTACATTTATTAAGATCAGTTGAGTTAGTTAGGTAAAGGCTATCTGGAGAAGTTGAGGCAGTTGGGATCTTGAACAAAGTGAGGAACTTGAATTATTACTAATAAAAGCTAACACACTGAACATTTCTGTATCAGTCACTGTTTTAAGGACATTAAGTTTATTATAGAATTCTCATAGCAATAATATAAGAGTGGGTACCATTTTTATCATTGTCATTTTACAAATGAAGATACTGAGGTACTGACAGATTATCTAACTTGCCTAAAACTACACAGCAGAATTGGAATGCTGGCAGTCTGACTCCAAGGGCTATACTCTAAATTGTTGTGGTATTTCACCTTTAACAAAGGAGTTAAGGATTTAGGTGAAGAGACGAGCTCAAATTAAAGTACGAGATAGAAGAAAGAAGGGAGTGGGGGACTTAACTACGGCCGAGGGTGACTGCTAGAGCATAACGGGACCACACACTCCACCTATATCTTTTGCTCCGTACAGATGACCAGCCTGTTGTTGGGGCTGCATTTATTCTTACATCATAGCAGAGAAATGAGGCACTCAGAGCACCAAGATGCCAGTAGTGAGTGACTTACTTGGAGAATCTCAGAGCAGAAAGTCAGCCCTGGGTCCTTCTGGCACCTGATCTGTATTCTTGCTGCTGAACTAGGTGTGAAGGTAAATGTGTGGCCCTCAGGGCCACACCTAGGCATTTGGATTTTATCCAAACAAAGTGACACTGTCAGCCCTTAGGATCAAAAGTGCTCTAGGAATAATTATTTGCTAGGTGTGTACACGCAGGAGGACAAGGGTGGGGCCTTTTCTAATGAGCAGAAATGGGATAATGAGAGCCTGATTGTTAGAGCAGGAGGAATGGGGGTGGGGTGGAGGGTGAGGGGAAAAAATGAACCTAAAACAATTGTCCAAAGATATGCCTCTTGTAAGACCCCAAGATAAGGAAGGTAAAGTGGTTTCTCTGAATCTATGGTTTTGGAGCTCAAACCAGGAATGGAATGATGGTTTAGGGCAGAAAACCAGTTGTCAGAACTAGAATACATCTAAACACTAGGATAAAACAAAACAGCCAAGGCAAATTTACAGATTATTTAAATTAGGAGCCTCAGACCACTCCTGGGAATCAAGAGGGAGGGGATGGCGAGTGAATTAAGCTGTTACAGAAAGAAAAGTGAAGATAACTGGTAAGCTGTGGGATTTAATACATGATTACTACAATATATGTGATAGTTTTCCATTAATATCCTCACAAATCAAATCTTAGCTTTAATGTATCAGAAGTGCTGTTTTACTTATTCTTTAAATTGATTTTTAGAGAGAGAGGAGGGGAGAGGGGGGAGAGAGAGAGAAACATCAATGTGAGAGTGAAACATCGATTGGCTGCCTCCTGCACGTCCCTTACTGGAGACTGAGCCCTCAACCTGGGCATGTGCCCTGATGAGGAATCAAACTGGCAACCTTTTGGTGCACAGGACAATGCCCAACCAACTGAGCCACACTGGCCAGGGCAGTCCTTGCTATTTTTAGATGAGCCCTTTGGTGACTCTCTTGATCATCATGGGGACAGTGGCGGCGGAACCTCAGGAAGAGTAGTATGGCCGGGCTCCTGCCCCAGCTCTGACCCTATTGCTGTGTGCAACCTTGGACAAGGCTCATAACCCCTTCGTGTTAACATCTTCACTGCTAAAACTCAGGCAAGACATATCCTGCCTACATTTTCCTGAGCTCATGTGAAATAATGTAGGAGGAAACTTGGGAAAAAACGTGCAATACAGCCCACAGAGGGATAGATAATATGTTTATGTGTAAAATGCAGATAACTCTGACCTCAGCCCTTGCAGGTTTCATAACAGTGAAGATTAACTCTACTTTTTATCAAGTTCAAATTCTATTTCCAAATGAAAGAGAGCGCCTGCAGAGGCAGGAGTTGCTTTCCCTCCATTTCTCATCTATAATCGATCTGAGTGCCTTAGACATTCATTTGTGCTGTTGGAGGCAATACAAGCCCCTTGCAAGGGTTGCCCGTCTCAGAATGAAATTAATTAAATGGGAATCGTTTTTAGAGTTTGACTGTCTCCGTAATCTAACTAGGATAGCTGCATGGGAGTTCCAGCTCTACTTGAAATTCAGAAGTGACCTTTGGTTATCTGATTCCTTCACTTCTCTTTGCGTGAGAGCCATTAAAAATCGGAGCAGACAAAAGATGTATGTGATTGGAAGAGAAACCCGTTCATGTTTGCCTATTACTGGTTTGGATTGGATTTTTTTTTCTTAACTAATGTGAAGTTTTTATGTTACATATGTAGTAACCCTCTGCACTATATGTCATGAATACTTTTTCCAGTTTGCTCGTTCTGTATTTTAGTTTTTCATCACAAAGGAGTTCGTTCATCAGATTGAATTTTGTATTTTTTTTTTTTTACTTCTGTTGCCTTAAGATGAACAAACTTGTCATCCTTTGAGAGCTCTAATACCGATTCTGTTTCTCATCCTTTGCTATTTCTTAAGGTTTAATTAGAAGACATTTCTTGGGGGGGGGGATTGCATCAGGCAACCCTGCTTTTCACTGGTGTGGTAGTCGCTGCTGGGCATTAACCCCCGGCTGCCCTGCAGTCTGTAACTCCGTGTCAGACCGTCTGACCTGCAAGGTGACCACAGTTTCTGCTGCAGCTCTTCAGACACGCTTCCTGGAAACAAGTGAGCATCTCTGAGACTGTAAACCACTGGGCGGCAGTCTCTGCAGGGAAAGTCCAAGGCTACTCACTTCACAACCAGCAAGGCTGACACTCTCAGGAAACATTTGTTCATGATCATTAAAACACGTCATACTTGTTCAGCACTTTATAGTTTGCAGAACATTTTCATATATATCATCAATCATTAACATTGGCTGAGCCTTTCACAGAATTTTACCTGTTAAAGACATCAACTGTGCCTGCTGACATACATTTAAACGTTAGTTGGTATAACTCAAAATCTGTTGGAATTGTGCTGGTCAATCCTGGCTACATAGTAGAAGCACCTGGGGGTATTATTAAATATACCCGTGGCTGGGTCTCCACCTCAGTCCAGTGGAATCAAAGCAATGTTTTGTTTTGTTGGTTTTAAGCTGCCAGGTGGTTGGAATGTGCAGTCGGATATGAGCACCACTGCTAGACCAGAAAGACCACAGTCAAAGTGGCAGAAAACTGGGTTCTAGGCCCATTTCTGCCACCAAAGAGCTGTGTACCATGGATACATAAAAAAGGGGGATTCTGGGTCCAAAATACTAATCCAGGAGCCGTTCCTCTGACTCTTTTTTTTTTAAATCTACAGTCATAGTAAAGGAACATGGCCTGGAGGCAAGTAACGCATGGTGTATTGCTGGTACACATATTCTACCATCTACTCTGCTGTTTTCTATGTCCCCTGTTCACCTCTTCTATTCCTTAAAGAGCAAGGATCCAGGCTCTTTCATGGGAAATGCAATACCCTTAGGAGACAGGCAGACTGAATCAGGGTGAGGCTGGATCTTATTGTATCTGTAGCATGTCAGTTGAGGGAGACAGCTGTTTATAAGAGGAAACACATTGGCTACCTGAGGAAGTTCCTTGCGAAAAGCTGCCATTCACTCAGAAGTGATCAAGCTCAGACAATTGTCTTGCTTCCCCAGATGCACTTGAGACTGGCTT
This sequence comes from Tadarida brasiliensis, assembly GCA_030848825.1. Lineage (NCBI taxonomy): Eukaryota > Metazoa > Chordata > Mammalia > Chiroptera > Molossidae > Tadarida > Tadarida brasiliensis. Next base: position 73,293,394 of record CM061260.1, read on the forward strand.
CTAACTCACAGTGGGGCATACGCCCGCTGAGCTGGCTGCATCTTGGAGGCAGATTCTGGGGGTCATGGCTTCCTGATATATCCAGGAAACCTATCAATTATCAAGAGCTTGTTTGGTAAATAATATGAGAAGCTTTACGTCCCAGAATCCTCGATTTTGTACAGTCGTGATTAAGTCGAGAACAACCGTGTCTGATCTGCATAAAGGTCACATTAGAGAACCAATCTACCGAGCCAGGTGTATTTCTCATCTTGCAGAAGGGAGTCTCTCCTCAGGACATTCCAACAATTCCATGGCTGATGTATATTTGTTGTTAATATAAGTACCAATAGGTGAAAATGGGCTAGGTCATGTATGCTGAACATAATATTTCCCTTACAAATTGTAAAAATTTACAAAAGTATTTAAAAAGTATTCACATGTATTTGCCATGATAGGGGCGGCCCTTATATTGTCTACTTTCTTTGCAGTTCCTAAAATGCAAATTAAATATCACTGGTAATTGTTGCTCAATCCTATAATGTGCTTATACCAGCTCTCTGGGTTCCCTTACTTCTGAGCATCTGAGTAACCATTTTCAAACATTTGTTTCATTTCTTATGTTGCTGCTGACCTACCACAGCTGGTAAAATGTCAATGAAAAGTGTCACCTGTGAAAAAAAGAAAACATCTAAATGTCTTCAGGTTAGGGGCTGTGACAATTCATGGATTTTTCTCAGATAGTGATCCTGGGAGAAGTAGCAGAAAGTTAATGCTGCAGGAGGAAGTGGCATTAATCTGGGGCTACAGTTTGGTGGGTTTTTACTAGATTTGAATGATTTGTTTTCCTGAAGAAGAGGGTCCACTAGAACAGGTTTTGTCACCAGTTGTTGTAACAATCGTCTTTATTTCCATGGTCGTAGTGTTACGAGGCCCAGGAAACATGCTTCTTGGTCGGCACTGTGTGAGGTCTTGTTAGGACTCAGTGAGCTCATGTGTGTCAAGTGCAGTGCCTGGCACTGTATGTGTAGGAAGTATTACATTAACACCAGCAGCTGTCATTGTCATCATGATGATGATTGTCATTGTTATTATTAATAGTCCAGTCCATTTCTCATCTGCAAAATGAAGGACTGCTTCCAGAGCTTTCATTCTATGATTTGAATCAATGAAATGAAGACAAGTTACCCTAACGACATGACCCAGTTTATAAATTCATGGTTCCATCATTGGGACAAAACCCCAAAGCAGATGCCTCTGTTTCTTGGGGTCACTCAGGCAACCAGAGAGAGAGAGGGAGTGATGGCGGCACCATACTGGATGTATTGGATGATATCTGTAGAGATTTTACCCAGGGATTTTACAGGGTGGGGAGAATGGAGGGGAAAATGCTGAGCCAAAGCAAGAACCAGCTGCACAGCAAAGGCAGGCTATGGATTTCTAGCCGAGAGCATGGGTGAAGACTAAGAACATGATCAGTGAAAGCACGACCTGTAGGTCCTGGAGGGCAGCTGGGTACATTTCCTGGGAAAACTGTAGGCAGGGAGAGGCTGTTGTCTGTGGGGTGGGAGAGAGGGCCTAAGGATTCCAAAATGGACAGAGGAAATATACACCAGAGACACCAGGGAGCAGGAGAGGGCAAGAGGAGAAAGAACAACTTTTGTCCTGCTGAGCCAGATGGCTACGGGGCAGAGTGAGGGAGGGCCTGGAAGCGGTAGCCCCGAGGGCCCTCTGGGCTCATGAGTCTCCCTGAGGCTAAGCAGCTTAGTGCGGACAGGCCAGCTTTGCTTGGGCAGCACCAGGTATGCAGGCGGCCAAGCTCCAAGGTGCAGCATCTCAGACACTCCGAGTTCCCTTACTTTATGCAACTGCGTTGTTACCGAATAGTTCCCACGCAGCAATCCAGAACAACATGCTGCGTTGAACATGCCCCGTCTGTTCAAGTCTGTGGACACTTCTTCCAGAACGAAAATTCAGTTGTCATGAGTTTTGGAGACAATATTGGGTGGTACAAAGAATAAAGGTCTTAGAAAAAGGCTGGCTGGGTTTAAATCCTGGATTCTCTCATACCCTAGTTCTGTTACTTTAACTAGTTTATGTAACTTCTCTGACAATCTGTTTTCTCTTCTATAAAATAAGAAGAATAAGGCTACCTGTAAGGCTGCTGTTAGAATGAAAGATAATGCATGGAAAGTGACTAGCACAGCGCTTGGAACATGGGCTTTATTCCCTTTTAAAAATATAAATAGTAGCTCTTACAGTCAGTATTAAATATTACAATAATTATTTTCATTTGCATATAAGCTTTGTAAATTATTTTCATTTGCATATAAGCTTTATAAGTCAATGTTCTGCCTGCATTTCAAATGTATTATAACCTGAAAATAACTGTGATTCATGGCAGGTCAGAAACGTTGCCCGGAGGCCCCATATTCACCTGTGGATTTTCTGTTGGACGGAGGCACTACAGGACCTTGTTTCCTTCTTTTTGTTATATTAGACTTCTAAGGTTTTATCTCCTTAATGGTAGAAAGGAAAAAACCTTATATGTATTTTATACTTTCTTTATAGATGTAAAAACATGCATTTTCACATGGTTTAGAGACCGCAAGAAGGCTTAAATTTGAAATTTCCAGATATATATGTTTTCCTCTTTCTCTTGTTTTAAACCCTTTCTACAAAATGACTTATATTAATGGAGCCAAACTCCTTCAGGAGCCTGAGAAACTATCATGCTTCCGTATCTTGACCCCTGTTTCAGCTCTTCCTGTGGACCACTCCATCCTCAGAACGTAATGCGTACACCTGTACACGTGTTGGAGTGACAATTATTTTTGTTTGCATCCTCCCAACTCTCCCTTCCTGAGGCTCACTGGAATGACTGTGTGGCCCGATCTGCAACCTCCCTCATCCTCTAAAGAGAATCCTGCCATTGCCACACTGATTTTTTGGGGCTTTTGTGATGCAGAATTCTGAGACTTGGTGGAGTAAGAGGGTGAACTATTCTTGTGCTAGGCTGGCAGCAGAGGAACTGGGTGCTGAAGACTGAGCCGCAGGTGCGTGTGAAACAGCAGATGGGAGAGGAAGGCGATGTCGCAAAGAAATCCATACATTTTGTGCAACTCGTGTTTGTTCCAGAAACGAGAGTAAAGACTTGCTATTATTTTGAAATTAATGTTTGATTGCTGGACTGCATTTGTAGGACTAGGTCGGTTTTCTGAGCTATGTGGGGGATAATTTTTCTAATTAGTCTTACGAGGTTACATACATTCATGTAAGATGAGTCACACGATAGCCACTCAGAGAGAGCACTAGATGATTGCATTGCCTATAGCGAAAGACATGGGTAGGGAAAACAGCTTAGGTCCAGGGTTTCCAAGTCTTGGGATACCTAAGGCCAATCTGGGAGCATTTAAAAATACAGTCTTGCCTGGCCGGTGTAGCTCAGTAGTTGAACATCGACCCAGGCACCAAGAGGTCACTGGTTCGATTCCCAGTCAGGACACATGCCCAGATTGTGGGCCAGATCCCCAGTGGGGAGGATGCAAGAGGCGGCCAATCAATGTTCTCTCTCATCAATGTTTCTATCTCTCTCTCCCTCTCCCTTCCTCTCTCTCTAAAATCAATAAAGAAAAAAAAATTTTTTTAAATAGTCTTACACCCCATCCCAAGGAGTTTTGATACTGTCGTTTGGGGTTGGGAGTCTAGGAATCTGCATATTCCATTGTCCTGACATGATTCTAATGCAGGCAGTTTATGAATCCCACTCTGACATTTTCAGACAGTTTTGTGTACCCTGGGGACTCCTGTAGCCCAACTACAGAACTATGAACTAACAGTGTTACTTTGGATTGCCCCAAAGAAAAGTTTTGGGGCATTCTCTATTACCTTCTTCCTAGTCACATTCGCAGGGACATTTCACCTTCCCTGTAACTCAGCCCCCACGCCCATCCTTGACATCTGTAGGTTAACTGAAGACAAGACTTTTTCTTTTTCTGATTTACAGAATAAACATTTACCTAAATCCCTCTCCAACACTAACACAAGCTATTAAATCACACTCACTGGGGTCATCTCACTAATGCAAATTTCTATAAAATCTTAACAGAAAGAAGAGTTGGCTGAGGATTGTAAGGAGCAGTTTGCTCAACTACATAACAAAATGCTGAAATGAAAACAGGAAATATTTTGCTTCCAGGAGCTTTTGGAGAGGCTGCACTTGTCTAAATAGAAAGGCTTCCTCACTCATGATCGACTTTGGCTGTACATTAAGCAGGTTGTCCATTTTAAAACCATCCAATAGAAATGTTTATGCTCATCTCCTGGTAGGGTTTTCCCCAAGCTTTCAGAGCCTGGATTAGAAGGTGCTAGGGCCACCCACCCGCTGTGTCTAAACATAAAATATCAACTGTCCTAAAGGTCACTCTGCTCCATCTAGCCTGTTGCCATCCATCATGCAGGTACCACCGAAAACGGTGGTCAGTGATGCAGGACTCGAAAAATGAAACAAACCATCATAAAATATCAGGTTTTTATGGGAACACTGGAGGATCAACTTTTTATAACAAGCCAGCTCAGTCTGCACAGGGAGGCTGCTTCTGTGACCTTTCAGTAAAGATGGACAGTAACTGCCCAGGAAACAGTTGTGTTGATTGGTCAACTCCAAAGACTCAGTAGGAAGACCTGGGAGCAGATGTGCCCCTGGTCGGATACTGTCCACCCAGGTTACATCCTCTGCACCTGCCAGTCCTGTTTCCGAAAAATAATGGTCATGTCCTGCCAAATCTGGAGATGCGATATCTCGATGTCATTGTAAATAAATTTCAACTCTATAAAAACATATTTTTTCCTGCCTCAGCCATAGCTCTGCTAGGGATTAATAAGGTGGTAGTAACAAGCAATAGGAAAGGCAGAGGGAGAAAAGGTAAAACCACTTTACATTTTGTATACTTGAGCAAACTTTCTTTAGGAGACTCATTCAACCAGACTCCAATCTGTTTGCAGAAGTCTTATCTCATAAGAACTATTAAAGTTATTGATGGGGTGAAGATGCCTAAATTGTAAAATGTAAACTCTAATACCCAAATGTAGTGAGCTGATTTTTAAATGTTTGCTGCTTCTTTTTTAAAAAATATGTTTCATTGACTTTTTTTTTTTTTTTATAGAGGAAGGGAGAGAGAGATAGGAACATCGATGTGAGAGAGAAACAGCTATCAATCAGCTGCCTGCTGCATGTCCCCTACTGGGGATTAAGCCCACAACACAGGCAGGTGTCCTGACCGGTAATTGAACCGGCTACCTCTTGGTCCATGGGTCGATGTTCAACCACTGAGCCACACCAGCTGGGCTGCTTCTTTGTTTTTGTTGTTGTTGTTTTTTACTATAGAGGTAAAACATTCACATTGTGAAGAAAATTTAAAAACATAATACATTTAGAAGATAATGTTACAGTGATTAGCACATTGGCTTCCAATATCAGAGATGCTGTAGTTGTCTCCTTTTTTTTTTTTAAGCCACTGACCAACCAAACGGGTTCTGCTTTACATCCAGAACTACTGGTGATTTCTCAGTTGCTTTTCTTAGAGACTTGGTGGAACTAGACACAAAAGCTTGAGACTCAAGGCAAACACAAATCACTTTACAGATCAATAAATCTAAAGCCCTTTATTTCCAAGGGAAAGGGGTACTTTATGTCACATCCCATTCTGTATATAAGACTTGACATTCCAAATATTCCAAAGAAACGCAGCTGACAGCATGTCTTGGACTGGGTATGCTGCCATCAGCATCTGAACTCACGGAAAAATAGCAGAGTGACTCACACACCCAGACCTGGCCACCTCTCTGAAGATCCTATAGTTGAGCATTTGGTTGAACAAAGTTTGAAGTGTATGGTTCTTGAGAATGACACAAACTGTGTGTTTGTGTTTTTTTCAACTGAGGATGCCTTCTGTCATGGCCTTTTAGAACCATTTATTTTTAGTATACGAAGTAGAGATTTTCTCCAAAGAGGTACTTAACTATATATTTAAAGTTACTTGTTTCTTTTTTATACTCATTTTTATTTTACTCATATATAATTTTTTTTTAACAAAACACCAGGAAAAAGTTCTTTGCTAAAATCCTGTGGGTTGTATTAAATTGTACTAAAGGTCTCGTTCATAAATGATGACTTCTCAAGTAAAATATAATTGTTCTTAAACATTTATTTCTCTTTCCACCTTGCTTTCCATAGGATGGATTTATTGACTTTTTAGAGTTTATCGCTGCTGTAAATCTAGTTGTACGAGGAAAAATGGAGCAAAAATTAAAGTGGTATTTTAAGCTGTATGATGCTGATGGAAATGGTTCTATTGACAAAAAGGAACTACTGAACATCTTCATGGTAAGCGAAGTAGTAAAATACCCTTTGCAGGAGGTTATGTAGTTAATTCCGTCTTCTTCCCTGTGGAGTTGGTGACAGGTCTCTGAGTGCTTGGCTCTTTTTGGGATATACTTTTGGAATTGGTGAAACACTGTAAGTTTCATTATCTTGTTGGTTCCTGAGTGTACAACTGCCAATCATTTTCTTCTAGGTAGTCCACTCTGAAGTTCACAAGTTAGCAGGGTATTGAGATGAAAAATGAAATAAACGTGGTGTTCTAAAACAGCTTATCTTTTTTCTCTGCCTTGGTGCAGAAAGTCTTGCAAGGAGCAAGTGAAATAGAAGATGGCTTGTATATCAAGAGACATGGACTGAGAATAAAGTACCTCAAGACTAATCTGTCTGGGAGCTGGACTAAAGTATTTCTTTTAAAAGAGCTCAAGAATCCCCGATCCTTTCCATCTCTAAAGTTCAATAGTCCTTTTATAAATCTCATCCCCTGTAGCAATGGAGTGGGGATAGTTATTATCATTGTATGAAATAAACTAGATTTCAAAGTAAAAGGTGAATAAGTAGGAGACTGCACTTAAATGAAGATATAAAGTAAAATAAACATTATAAAGGTAATACTCTGAATTTATAACAGAATCAGAGCTAGAATCAAATGTCTTATAAATAATCTGGTCCAAATTCTTTCATTTATAGATGAAGGTGCTGAGTTGCAAACATAATTTATAGTAGAAATATCAGTAAAAATGCCAAAAAAAAAAAAAAAGGCTGAACTACAATTTTAATGAAATACCTCAAATGGACCAAGTTGTTAAAATTAAAACTCTTAGCAAATGTAGAGTTAATCTACATACAGAAAGAATTCAAAAGTATGATAATACTAATATTGCTTCCACTTTAATCTCACATAGGACATTCACAAAAAAGTATTAAGAAGCACTCTGCAATAAAACTTTGTAAACATTAAATTCAGAAATTCTGCATGGTCGCAACACAAAATGAAGAATACAAAACGTTCTGTAGAGAGTGCCGAACTCCACGTAAATTTGAAAATATCTTCTTAAATATATACACTCAAACTTATTTTAAAAACACTGAATATCAAATGCAGCATGCAAATGTTAGGAAAGCCTCCAAAGCAGTACTCAGAGCAGGGTAGGATCTGTGCATAAGGGACTCTGAGACCTTTGAAATTGAGGGCAGAATTTTGCCTGTGTGTTGTCCATTTTGCAGGGAGGGAAAGGGTCATCAGAGTCTCAAAAAAATTAGGAAGCCCTGGCCGGTTTTGCTCAGCGGTTAGAGCGTTGCCCTGCGGTCCAGAGAAACCCGGGTTCGGTTCTCGTTAAGGGCACGTACCTCGGTTGCAGTTTGTCCCCGGCCCTGGTTGGGTCATGCAGGAGGCAGCCACTCGATGTGTCCCTTTCACGTCAATGTTTCTCTCTCTCTCTCTTCCTCTCTCTCCCTCCCACTCTAGCTGAACAAAAAATGGGAAAATGTCCTCGGGTGAGGATAAAAAAAGAAAAACAAAAAGATAAAAGTAGTTTTGTTTAAATCTTATGGGAAGATATACATAGTTTTTTATTAATTAAAATGTGTAACTTAGTGAGTCAAGGAAAAAGAAATATTAAGTAGCTAATTCAGTTTTTCATGAAAATGTTTAGAAAGAGAACAAAAAGAAAGGGAAGCAAAATAATAAAAGCAAAGAGCAGACATTAATTTTTTTTTTTAAATCTTCACCCAAGGATATGTTTCCATTTATCTTCAGATAGAGTGGGAGGGGGAGAGAGAGAGAAAGAGACATCGATGTGAGACAGACACATCAATTGGTTGCCTCCCACACGACTCCGACCAGGGCAGGGACTGAACTGCAACAGAGGTATGTGCCCTTGACCAGAATCGAACCCGCAAGACTTTGGTCTGCGGGCTGATGCTCTAACCACTGAGCCAAACTGGCCAGAGTGAGCAGACATTAATTTAATAATCAGATATGATTTGTCCTCAATTAAATCAATAAAGATTAAAACAATAAGATGTATTTCTGGTAAGAACACTATAAGAACACCCTTACCCACTGCAGGGGGAGTGTAAATGGATAAAACATTCTTGGAAATTTGATAATCTGCATTAAGACACTATATTTTTATTTTGGAGTCAACATTACTCACTTTAGGTCAGGAAAAAGAATCATTAATGTCATAAAGATAGAAGTTCTATTATTTACATCACAGAACCATTTAAGATAGTAAAAATACAAAACAACCTAAAAGAGAAAATATTTAAAATAATTTAATGCAATGGAATGTGTACATATAAAAAATTTGTGGTCTACAAACATACTTTCTATATTATGACAAAAAACCTCAGCAGGGTAAAGAATAATACATGCCATATACTATAAGTTCTCTCAACACGTGATATCAGGATGTTAAAATGGAATTCAGCCCAGGCATTAAGGTCTGAAGGAAGTACTAGATTATAGTCAGAATTTACAAAGGAAGTAGTTACATCTTAATCTCACTTTAAGGGTATAAAATGGTCAAGAGAAGGATTTTTGAGAAGGATTAGAGAAAGGATTTTTTTTGGGTAAGAGTCCTCAAGTCAACAGCACGGGGATGTTAAGGAGACCCTGTGATGTGGTCGTACCCTACAGTTTCGGAACACAATGTTGAGTGTTTGAGTCATACCTGAAAAATCCAAAGAGGCACACATGACACAGAGTTACAGGGATGAAGTTTAGGAACTGCCTGCATTCCTAGAATTTGTTGGTGTGAAGGATGCCTGGGTTTCTCCAGGGATCAGATATGGGCACTGGGAGAGGAAGCTGTCATAGAGCTTCTTGGATCTCGTCCAGCTTGAGCCCCTTGGAGAAGTGGGGAATCTCAGGAGAAGACAACTGGATATCCATCTAGAGAATGGTTCTCAACCAGGAGTGATGCTAGGCTCCTCCTCCCCTGGAGACAGTTGGCAATGTCACGGGATATTTTGGTTGTCAACTGGGAAGCTAGGGAGGGTGTGGTGCTGCCACCATTTATTGTGTGGAGACCAGGGCTGCTGTTCAACGTTATACAAAGCAGGGGTTGATCTTGAACAAGGAAGAATTGTCTAGTCCAAAACGTCAATTGTATAGGAGTTGAGAAACCCAGAACTGGAGGCTGTCGAGGAGCTTGAAGGATCATTTGGAATCAAAATGCTTTATGTTTAGAGAATTGCAAGAGAGAGTCTCAGTAATAAAAAGGAGGAGGAGGTCCTCAGAAAAAGAGTGGACTTTAGACATCCGCCCTCCAGAGAGCTCTGAAACTAGGCAACCACCACAGGACCCGGTCAGAGCTCTGCTGCTTGCATTTCTCTCGAGCCTCCTCCTGCTCCCACTCAGAGAGCCATCAGAGAAAAGCTTAGCAAAATGCAGGAGAAAGAGCACATGCTCCGTGAGGAGGGACGCAAGGACCCAAACCACCATGCTTCTCCTATAGGAAGGAGAGGGAAGACAAGACACACTGACAGTTCCTCCAAAAAATTGTCCCCTCAAGCTTTGTCACCTTCCAATCCATCCTTCACGCTCACGTTGCCAGGGCATGGGTGGTAGACACATCCTAGACAGTTTATCATCTTTTATTATGACTCATACGTGAGGTCTAGTATCACCTGAGGATGTGGGAATACCGGAGGCCTAGCCACATTTTCTAGGCTTTGGGGGTCTCTGCCAAGACACTTGGAAATACCCTAAAAACGTCATCTAAGATGCTCCATAGATGTGACCGTTACTCTAAGCATGACCTTGTATTTAACTGTGAGGCCTCGACTTGCTGAAGCCACGAGTGGTGCTTGGCCACGGTGGACTATGATTGGTCCTGGATTCAGGACCAGTGGTGCTTGGGAAGCAGCACAAGAGAGAGTCATATTTAAGCCCATGTCCTCTGATTGAAATGTTTTGCCACCAGTTTTTCTAAAAATTCCTTGATATTCAATCAAGATACCTGTGTTCAAATTCCAGATGACTAACTTATTCTGTGTGTCTCTCTCTTTCATTTTATTATGAATTTCCATGTCAAACATGGGTCATTTAATTTAATCCCCTAGGGCAGGGAGTGGAGGTGTGGGGGTTAAATCTTCCCTCAGGAAAGCTGGAAATGTCACTTTCCCTGAGTGCTGACAGCTTTTATGATGAAAAGGTGCCAGCAGTGTGCTAGAGAAATCCAGTGTCCTTCCAAGTCACACCTATCTGTCTTCCCAGTCCAATATTTTATAGAAGGGCAGAAAGTATCACAGGTACCAGTGTCAGAAGCCAGAAAGGAAGACTTGGATACTTACAGATCATCTTTTATGTTCATTCATAAGATCAAAGATAACAGGTCTGAAATGGAAAACAGTGTCTGTTTTCTGGGTCTGTAATTGTTATCACAGTGCCCACCACAAATGTTTTTCTTCAGTGGGCTCTTGGCATCTTCTGTGACCTAATACGTTGAACGGATCCCTCTGTGCTGTATGGAATTGAACTTCAGATTGTATTCAGTTCATTTCACTTCCAAGCCTCATTACTCAGAACTGACATACAATCTTTTTATTTTTAACAATTAGAATAGGTTGGATAGCAAAACTGACACGCACACATACAATTCTGTCACATTGCAGTAGAAATGTCACATAACGTGTTCATGTCCAGCAAAGTTGAACTCCCCGATCTAATTTCTCTTTGCAGAATGTACAAGCCCTCAATGGCCAGCAAACTCTGAGTCCTGAAGAATTCACCGACTTGGTGTTTCATAAGATTGATATAAACCACGATGGTAAGACAGCTACTCTCTCCTCAGGCTCACTCTTCTTACAAAGCAGGAGATCGTGGTGGTGGCCATTTAGACAAAAGCATGACGCTTTTAGGAGATCCCTAGTTGTGATATCGGTTGAGCCACAGAATTTGACCAGTCTAATGTTTTCCAGTTGTTACAATTCAATTGAGCAAATATTTCTTGACCATATTTCTATTCAGTGCATGGTGTTCGAGACTTTAGGATGAAGAATAAAGGGAGACACCAGGAAAGACAAATAGGAGATTATAAGATGAAGGAAACTTTGTTGTTTGCTCTGGGACATATTCGAGTCATTATTCCTTTCTACTAGAGATTTCTCATCAACTTCCAAGTAAACTTTAGTTTTTCTTACTGAAGAAACCTTTCAATTATGCTATCTTCTTCTATTATCAATTTTTGATTCTTCCTTTTGGCTACACATTTCTGGAAAGAGTTGTCCATACTTGCCTCCATTTCTGCTCTTTGTGCTCATTTCTCCACCTGCTCTTTCTACCCTAAAATATGGATTACTCCTTGGATCAAAGAAGGTTCACATCCTCAGATGCAGAGTGAAAGGGAAGACACTGATATTCCAAGAGAAGAGAGAGTGTGCTCACACAATTGGCTAGGTGAGCATATTAATTTGAGATTGAGGCAGCATATCTAGGAATGGTCCTTGAAAAAAAAAACTTTAGAATTGTGTAAAATATGATGTTAGTAAATTTTTTTTTTTTTTTAAAGTATGGATATGAGGCTTTAGGACTTTGGCCATGGTTGCATCAATCCCCAGTAACTTTTCCTGCAGAATCAACCTGCCCAAGTGAGTCACTTCTTAGAGTGGACATTAGAGGGCAGTAGAGATCCATGTTGAGTGTGGCAGTTTGCGCTAGTCAGAAGTGGCAGCTTAGTCTGGCAGGATGGAATGGTGAGGAGGCTGAAGGGGAGTTCAAATGAAATCGCCATTATGAGTGAGCCAAACAACTGGACAAGAGTATACAAGAAAAACATTGCAAATAATCAAGAGCATCAATCCTCCTCTTAAGAACCTAGTTTTAGATCAGCCTCACCTCAATCTCAGGTCAGAATGCTCACTTAACTCATTTACCAAGGTCAAAGCGATTTGGTGTAATCACTCATGTTTGGGTCTGTACAGATTGAGAATAAAATAAGTGAGTCCATAAAATAAGTGAGTTCATGAAATAAGTGAAAGCTTGCAGGGAACAAATGCAGACTACCCAGGGTTGATAAGGAAGTTAAGTGAAGCTAGACAAGGACCAGAGAAATGGAGAGTGGAAGGTCTTGTGAGGCCAATGCAACCTTATTTGGAATATGCAACCCAAAATGGTGATCACCAAACAGGAGACATGCTGTAGGGTTTGTTCTGCTTTGTTGCCGTTTTCAATCTCAGTGGTCCTGCTGGATGGCAGAGACTGGGGTGGAGAGGATCCATTTCTTCCTGGGGGCTGACATTGTTGACCGAAGGATGAGTACTCTGGAAGTAGATAGAACATCACAATGTTTAAGACTTAGTATAGAGTGAATTTCAAAAATCAGGTCAAGAATGTTTGAAAATATCAATAGATCCTGTTTCTAGTGCTGGGAGAAGGGGGGTAGAAAAAAGGTGGCCTTCTTTGGAGAAATAAGGATTGTAGTATCCATAAGAAGAGGCTCAGATTCTATTAGTTTGAAGGAACAGAAAGTATGTTGCAGAAAACAAGAAAATGATGCAGGACTCTTTGTATACTATCTAAGCAGATTTCTCAAGAACAAAGTATAAGGAAACAGTAAAATGGGGAATATGGGTTGGAAGAGGCCTAGAAATAGAAAGATCTGAGTTGAAAAAGGATGTGGATCTGCGGGAGTAAAGGTGGCGTCCTTAGGCACTAACTGAAGGTACCTGCAGTTAGGAAAATGGGCTCTCTGACCTGGAAGAATATGTCAGAAGAGAGAGAATGCATTATGGTTTCTGGAACTAATTACATGAATCATTTCCTCTGATAAAAACTTGTATTTAAGAAAAAAATATGTATCATTGGCTTTTACAAAATGAGGATATCGCATAAACTAGTTGCACTTTGGAATAACAGTGAACCACTGTTTCTTGGCAAATGCGTACCCACAGCTAAAAATGATAGAGTTCACTTCTATATGGAAATTGGTAGAGGTTGTTATATTATCTCATCAAGAGACAGCTGGGTCATTCCATGTATCAAAGAAAATATGCTAAAATTGTCCTGCTGGACAAAGACAGCTCAGGGCACCAGAGGACAAGGAAGAGAAAGTCATGAAGGTGGAGAAGGTTGATATTTGCAGAAGTGTAAAAGGATTTTGCCAGTATTTGACGGAGGAGAATAAAGTGTTTCACTCACACATAAAGGGGAAGTTAGTACCACACAGGAGAATGTCTCTACATTTGTACAAGCCCAATCAAATATGATTTTTATTTTTATCATCATTGTTATCGAAACGTCAGTGTTGGTAGAAATAGAAATGTTCAATTAAGTATAGCAGAATAGTGCTAACTATATGCCAAGATATATATATATATATATATATATATATATATATATATATAACCAGATATGTATATATTTATCAAGATAAAAGCAAGCACATCATTAGTACCTGATGATCCAATGACTATTGAAACCAAAGACGAAGAAGGTCACAGCACACCAAGACACAACCAGAAAAACCTCAGGAACACATGTGAAAACCCCAATTAGACCATAAATTGTTTGCAAAAGAATGACCAACATCAATTCTGTTGGTACAAAAAAATACATCACAACTATGAAGTATTCTATACATAAATATTGTAGTAGTTAGCAAATCAAAGTTAGAAGATTAATCAAAAGAGATATGTAGGAATAATGCTAAGAAAATAAGAAATAAAGAGCTATAAGCTCCATGAGGGCAAGAACTATTTTCTTTTAAAAAAAATAGTTTATTGATTTTTAGAGAGAGGGAGAAGGAGAGCGAGAGAAACATCAATGCGATGTGAGAGAACAGCATAAATCGGCTACCTTCTGCGCATCCCCTACTGGGGGTCGTCCTGACCGGGAATCAAACCAGCAACTTCCTGGTTCACAGAAAGATGCCCAACCAACTGAGCCAAACCACCCAGGGCAAGAACTATTTCATTTTATGTATTTTGGTATTTCCTGTGCTCTCACACTTCCTGGCACATAGTAGGTACTCTAGAAATAGTTGCAAAATGAATGAGAGTCTGATGAGGTGTCATATGAAAAGCAAAGGAAGAAATAAAGAAGAAACAAGCATAATATGCAATGCTTATCTGTAGGAAGAAAGGCCTCTTTAATAGAGAACTATTTTGAAAATTAACATATACATGCATATGCATTGCAAACTTCATAAACTATAAACACGGATTGCACCACGAGCATGTACTACTGTTATTATAATTCAACAAGTCAGTCTTATTTTATATTATGCACAGTAGCATCCAGGAAGGAGAGCTTGATGAGAATCACAAAGACAGAACATTCAATATTCTTTATTGATTTTAGAGAGAGAGGAAGGGACAGGGAGAGAGAGATAGAAACATTGATGAAAGAGAACCTCGATTGGCCTCCTCCTGCATGCTCCCCACTAGGAATCTGGCCCACAACCTGGGCATGTGCGCTGACCAGGAATCGAACTGGCGACCTCTTGGTACATGGTTCGATGCTCAACCACTGAGCCACACCGGCTAGGCTGAACATTCAATATTCTTGAAGAACGAAAAGAGAGGACAGCGAGACAAGTCAGGATAAATGAGCATGGAATTCTGCAACCTTTCCTGTGGGGAGAAGAGCACTCCGCAGTCCACCGCGAGCTGCTTAGAAGTCGTCCTGACAAAGGCAGATTTACAGATGCTGTTCGCAACGCTGAGTCCCGAACGTCCAACCCAGCATCTAACAGCACAGGGACAAGGGAGACTTCAGCAGCTCATAAAAATAAACGGTGACAGTAAAAAGAGCCAGAAGGAAGCCAAAGGGGAAATGAAAGAGGGCGATTACTGGGCAGACATTTAGGGTAAAAGAAAAAAGGGACAGAACGAAAAGGAAGACATTGAGCCACTAACCGGAAAGCTGTGTTTTAGACTGGACCGTTCTGGAAAGCTGCAAGGGTCCCAGTGAAGCAAACAGGGAAGCTGGGAACTACTGGGAGATCAGAGGAAATGGAAATTTCCTCATATAAGACAGGAAACTGCTGCACAACATAAAACTCTGCTATGATTGCATTGTGAGTTTTAAGTGCAGCCGAAGAACACATATGTATAACCCATGGACACAGGCCACAGTGTGGTGATGGCCAGAGGGAGGGGGTGGAGGTGGGCAAAGGGTGGGGATGGGGATGAGGACATCTGCAATAGTATCAACAATAAAAGTAAAGTTATATAAAAAAAAAACCTCTGCTATGATTGTACCGTGTTTTAAAACTCTGCTATGATTTTATAGCAGAATTTTAAGTGCAGTGGTTTCCTTTCTTATATGAGGAAGTTTCAGTTTCCTCTGATCTCCTGGTAGTTCCCAGTTTCCCAGTTTGCTTCACTGTGACCCTTGTGGCTTTCCAGAATGTTCCAGTCTAAAACACGTCTTTCTGGTTAGTCACAATGTCTTCCTTTATGTTCTGTCCGTGTGTGTGTGTATGTGTGTGTGTGTGTGTGTGTGTGTGTTTTAACCCTAAATGTCTGCTCAATAATCACCCTCTTTCTACTATGCTGTACACCTGAAATTAACACAAAATAATATTGAATGTAAACTGAACTGAAAAAATAAAAGAAAACACCTCTGCTATAAAATGCTGTGAAAAGCCTCTGGTGCCACCTTTCTAACAAATACAGAACTGCTCCGTGGAAATCTTCTCCGGACTCCCTCATTCTCATCTCCTGAGACGCCCCATTCCTATCTCGGCTAATTTCCCAGCTCCAGCATTATCCCCCCCCCCCCCCGATGTTCTATTATAAAAGAATTAGGAATCATTGGAAAAAATCCTTTTTTTACATAGGCTGGTTTCTTCTAAAACCAGGCTGCTTCTTCAGAGCAAATGCGCTCCTGTGGGCACGCGCAATACAGTTTGGCTCCTTTTGTTGGGGTGGGGGGGTCAAATTTGTTATAAGAGATATTTAAGGTGTTCATGGGAAGAAATACATGATCCAGGAAGGTCATGAAGATAACCAGACTGTGAAAACAGAACTAAAGAAAAAGTCATGGGTAGCTTTTGTGTCACCAGTGAAACTCCTGAAATTGGTACTGAGTGATAGCGAGCGCCCATAACTCTGACCAGCTGTGCAAAGCAAGCTGAAGGGGTTGAGAAGGACAGATTGGTAGCTACATAATAGTCCTAGGATGTAAAGTACAGCACGGTCAGTAACATTGTAAGAGCTACGTATGGGTACTGGAAATAGCGGAGGGAACACTTTGTAAGATATATGGTCGTCTGATCCCTATGCTGTACACCTGAAATGACCACAAAATAAGTTTGAATGTAAACTGTAACTGAAAAATAAAATTAAAAACAGAAAAGCAAGACTATAATTCTTTCACGATAAAAATTATTAAGGAAAAGAATTCCTTGTTCTCTTTTTCACATCAGTCACCCCCATTCTTTTTCATCAACACGGCGACTGCGCCCAGCGCTGCAGACACAGCTGCTTTCGCGGCCAGAGTGGAAACCGTGGCGACTGAGTGGTCAAACCCACTCCAGCTCTCCTAGTTCTGCTCCCACTTCTCTCCAGGTCACGCTGAGCCCCTAAAGGTTTGAAAAATCTCCTGGGTTGGGACTTGAGCAGCTGTGATTTTCCTTTGCAAAGGACAGCGATTCTTTTGTTATTTGTGGTGCCCCAGCCCCACCATCTCTGCACCCATGTGTCCCTCCGCACCCACACACTTCCCACTCTTTTTTATTTTCAGTTTTCTCTACTTCCAATTTGGTTTATTCCATAATCGTACATTCCCTGTGTGACATCCACTGTTTTCTGGGGTTTTGCAGATTTCCTCAGCATAAGGAAAACATGAGGAGCAAAGATGAGAGTTCCCTCTAAAGAATGTATTTTAGTATTTTGCCACTGAAAGCAAAACGTGTGTTATAAGAATGTGATGATTCATGCTTATTGATATTTGAATCGCTATGATGGTATTTTAGATATTTGTCTTTATCCGTTAAAAAGTACTGGTACAGCCCTGGCCGGTTTGGCTCAGCGGTTAGAGCGTCGGCCTGCGGTCCAGAGAGACCCGGGTTTGGTTCCCGCTAAGGGCATGTACTTCGGTTGCAGTTTGTCCCTGGCCCTGGTTGGTCGTGTGGGTGGCAGCCACTCGATGTGTCCCTTTCACGTCGATGTTTCTCTCTCTCTCTCTTCCTCTCCCTCCCACTCTATCTGAACACACACACACAAAAAATGTACTGGTACAAGGTAACGCCTGATTCCAGTCTCTGCTGACTTTCTGCCCCAAGTGCACGTCCTCTCGTTACTGAATGGACTCGACTCCTGTCTTTGGCTGGCCTCCACCCAGCGCAGACTCTATTGGGTACAATCTCTTTGAAATCAGAAATTGCATCTGTACCCCTCCACTTGAATAAACTCATAATTATAATACAAATAACGTAAGTCAACAGAGAAACCCACCCCATCTCCACCAAAAATGTTGGAAAGGTGTCTTGTGGGATGAGGGTAGTGGGAAAGAAAGCATGGCGTCCGGTACACCAGGTCTGTGGTGTTTTTAAAGCACCACACTGGCCAGAGTAGCCTAAGGCTTAAGTCGAGGTAACGAAATTAGGAATCAAACATCAGAACACAGGAGAACTAATGACCAATACGTAATTGTATGTGGAATGAATACATGTTTAACCTTCCTCACAGCTTTGGATAGTCTGGAATTTTTTCTCAGAGAGAAGAATATTGAAAACATCCTTGCAAAACATCATTTCCTTCAGATCTTAGAAATCTTACATCTTCATGCTTCTATGACTTGCTAGATCTTCAAGAGTAAAGGTCCAGTAATCAATACTGTGTAAAGAAGTGAATGTATCTGTGCTCACAGGCTTTATCTGACATTCTCAACTCAAAATAAAAATAGAGTGTATTCATCATTTTTGTTTTCACCAGCAATCCCTGCGTTGTTTGCTGTTCTGTTTAAGGATATTCAAGGAATTCAGAGTCTGGTTGCGGTAAAAAGATATCAAAAGAAGAACATCAATAATCATACCAGTGACTGTATTATATATGCCAGTGTTTGGTATGGACAAAGCCTCCTGCTAATTGTTTATTATTTTCTAGGAGAGCTGACTTTAGAAGAATTTATCAGTGGCACAGAAAAAGATCAGAATCTTCTGGAGATCGTTTCCAAGAGCTTCGATTTTTCCAATGTCCTGAGAGTTATCTGTACCGGGAAGCAGCCAGACACGGAGGAGGCTTCCTTCAGACCATCTGACAAGGCTGGTCCACGGCAGGCGAGACAGGCTTTGAGAATGCCTTTCCCAGAGCTCAGTTAAGAAGACATGAAATCACCCCCCACTGTGTACATGTTATTGATATCAAGGTTTGATTATAATTGGTGTCAGTCTATTGAATACATCACTCATAGAAAGTCCCGCAGAGACTTCCATAAAGATCCTAGACAGAAGCATTGTTGTTTTTCTGTTTATACATTAGTATTCTCTGAGCAGATCAGAAAATGACAATTAAATTGAAGAATTGTCTCCATATCTGTCAGTTCAAAATAGAGCTCACGCTTGTGTTTCCTTGCACACCCAAATCAATCTGCATCTTAAAGTGGAACTAGACGGTCCGGGCTCTTGTGGCATCTGTATATTATAAATGGCTGAGTTCTGGTCTATTGGGAAATGTTTTTTTATGCCCATCTTTCTCATTCCTGACCCTGAATGCTGTCTTGAATCAGTAATAATTCTCTGTTCCAAAGGCAAAGTCTTAAGTTATGTAGCAAAAGGAGAAAATTTCGGGCTGGGCAAGGAGAACGTTTTTGTCTTTGTTATAAATCTGGGTCTGGTTGTGCATGAAAATGCACTAGCTGTAATTATTATGCCGGTCGGAGGTTTGATCAGAACAGCAGACAGCCAGGCTCTGCAACAACCAGCACTTGACATTTTAAACGGTCCTGACATTATAGCTCTGACATTTTATTTTCTATATCCTTTCCAAAAAATGAAACGATGAATGGGATTCCCTGATGGGGTAGAACTTTGTAAGTTTGGGGTTCTGTATCACAGGCCCCTCAGTACGTCGTTCAACACAAAGGCTTTCTTACGGAAACACGGTGGAAGTTGAAGAGCAGATGTGAGCTGTCTTTATGTAAAAAGCTTCCTAATTATGCTTTCAGATTCAAATTTGGGTGAAAAACACACAATTGAAACTATAAAGACAGAAAGGATACTGTCTCTGTCTCCCTCATAGTTACAGATATGGATAAAAGCACAGAGAGAGGTGTAGATGAGGCGTGCGTGGTGGTAAGAAAGTGTAAGCGGAGGTAAGAAAAGGTTATAGATGAATGTATAGATGAAGATGTGGAGGACGGCAGTACAGATGGAGGTGGAAATATTCTAGGGGTTTCCAAAAGATTTTGAGGACCTTCACAAAGAAGTACACAGTATAATATAAAATATGTTAAAATAAAATCATCACAGCCCTGAACAGTGTGGCTCAGTTGGTTGGAGCATTGTCCCATGCATGGAAGGGGTGCAGGTTCGACCTGGTCTGGGCACAGACCCAGGTTTTGGGTTCCATCCCCAGTCTCAGGGCGCATACGGAAGGCAACCGATAGATGTTTCTCTCTCACATTGATGTTTCTCTCTCTTTCTCTCTCTCTCTCTCTCCTTTCCTCCCTCCCTCCCTCCCTCCCTCCCTCTTCCTTCCCCTCTCTCTAAACTCAATGAAAACAGCCTGACTGGTGTGGCTCACTGTTTGAACGTTGACCCATGCACCAAGAAGTCAAGGCACATGCCCAGGTTGTTGGGCCCAATCCCCAGTGGGGGACATGGAGGAGGCGGCCAATCAGTGTTCTCTCTCATCGATGTTTCTATCTCTCTCCCCCTCTCCCATCCTCTCTCTAAAAGAATTAATAAAGAAAACAATTTTTTAAAATATAAAATAAATGAAAACATATCTTTAGGTGAAGATTAAACATAAAAATTAAATGATCACAAATAAAGTAATGTGAGAAAAATCATTGCAGCCATAATAACACAAAGTTCTCATTTGCCAAAAGTGGGCTGCCCATTGGACTCTGAGCTTCCTAGGAGTAGACGTGAAAAGAAAAACATCGTTACAGTCTTACCCCAGCAACAACCCCATTCTGGCAGTGACCACTGATGTCACTCCCCCCCCCACACATTCCTCTGAGGTACCTAGTGTCCCCTCCACAGAAAACTGGGTCCCAGCTCCCCCTTCCAAGCTTCTGTGTTCTCATAACCCCAACCTCTTCCCATTGTTCCCCCAGCCTAGAGTGGTAGCTTCTTCCTGCCATTTCCGTGTGACTTCACTGTCCTCCAATGTCTTGTCAACAAATTCTTATTCTAAATTTTCTCCGTGAAAATAGCTAATGTGGTTTTTACTTCCCTGACTGGAGCCTGACTAATATTGGGCCCTGACTGACTGAAGGGTCAACCCTATTTAGGATGAGGAAGCCCCCTGCCCCCCTGCCCCCCCATCCCCCCCACCCTGCTTCTTTACATGCACTGAGTACTTTGGAACTGGGCTGAGTGGGATTGTTTCATCATAATATCCTGGTGACGTGGCTGTTATTCCTATTTTATGCCTGGTAGCTGAGACTCAAACAAGTGATTTTGTTTCCCCAAAATTAATGCCTGGTAATACCCCTTTAGCACCCCCCTTGGGCTGAACCTAGCTAACAGGAAAACAGCTGGCAAAGGAGCCAGCCATGTGGGCAGTAGGACCCCAGCCCGGTTTCACAAAGCAGAATATGGAAGATGGGTTTGGAGTTGAGAATTTATAGCCTAATTACCAGCACAGTTAGGATAGGTGGGGTGAGTCAAGTAGACACCTTAGGGACACCTCACCACCCATAGGTCCCATATCACGAGCATCCAAGCTCTGCTGTACCCCAGGCCCCACCTCCCACTTTATGCTTTGAATCCTGTAGTTCTCATCTGGCTTCCCCAGGCTCCAGTCACCCTGCTGCCTCTTACCTGGATCCTCCTCCACCCCTACCCCTTTGGGATCATGACTGCTTTGTCTAGTTTACCTAGGTTTGGTTTTAGTTTTTCCCTGGATGCTGCCTCTTAGATTTCTAAGCTCTGTTGCTTGTACTATACCCACACCCACTCCGTGTCTACCCTCCTCTCAAGTGGACCCTAGGGCTCGTGGATCCTTCCCTGAGCTTTGCTTTACCTGGAAGAAGGGCAGGCAAGCTCACATAGCACACCCTGTCAGCTTTAAGGATAATTGGTTGTTGGGTACAAAGAGTCTAAAGATACTAGTTGTTTGTCATAAGAAAACATCATAAAATAATATCTACTTCATAGGTTTGCTGAGGGTGGTGCTAAGAAGAAGATTAGTCTGAAATTTAGGTACAAAAAATTTAGATTAATTAATGGTTAGGTAAGGTAGGGGGAAAAAAGAGGCTGGAAGAACAGAACTGCATTGTTTCCCTCAAGTGTCCAGCTCATAAGGTCACCTCTCTTTTTAAAAAAAAAAATTTTTTTTCTTTATTGATTTTAGAGAGAGAGGATGGGAAAGAGAAAGAGAGATAGAAACATCAATGATAGAGAACACTGACTGGCCGCCTCCTGCATGCCCCTCACTGGGGATTGGGCCCACAATCTGGGCATGTGCCCTGACCAGGAATTGAACCGGTGACTTCTTGGTGCATGGGTCGATGCTCAGCCACTGAGCCACACTGGCCAGGCAAGGTTATATCTCTTTGAAGTCAAGTTTACTCTCCATGCTTTCCTCTGCAACATAGCATCATGAGCCCAGTCCAAGGAAACAGTCCTGGTCTACATATGAAGTCATGTTACTTTCACGACCTGGATATTTATTTAACAAAATTTCTTCTTCCTTCAGATGATAAGCTTTAAGTAGAGCCTATCTATAGCCCAATGATTTAAAAAAGTTGCATTATTTGGTATTTAATCAGAATTCCATGTGTTTCCCCTTAATGGTTTTACAGTAGCATTTCAAGTAAGGGATTTCATGACAAGTAGGGGCTGGTGTGTGAAGAACCTCAAAAACTTTAATTAATTTCTGAGACTGTCATTCTCATTTACCAAATGGCAGGGCCCAGCCATAATTATAACCATCTAATGAGAACCTAGATACTCCAACATGTTTTCCTTTTTTCTCCCTACAATTTCTTGATGCTTTGATGGAAAAACACTATTTTTAAAAAGAAAGATGAATGGGAAGATATTAAAAGGTATAATAATTTTTACCTTATAAAAATGACTTCCACCCCTTCGAAAAGATAAAAATCATATTACTCAAATCTCCCTATAAGAGTTAAAGATGTACTAGAAAGATGGCCTGATTCTTTGGTCTGAAGCATCAGGAAAGAAAAGAAGAAAAATGAGGAAAGAGACGAGTGGCAGCTGGACCAGGATGAGAACAAGTTCTAATACAATTTTTCTCCTTTTTCCTCAAGTCAGTGGCAGGTGATCAGCTGCCCCTTCAGTGAAGCCTTGGTTCTTTCTGGCCCAGACAAAGAACTTTCCACCGAGTGAAGTATCTACTGAAATGGAACTGATGTTTAAAGCAGAACACTCAGCTGTGGAGGCAGAGAATGATTTAGGAGGGGCAGATATTTCTTTCATTTTCCTTTCCAAAGTGTGTTGGCATAAATACGATGGGAAAATAAATGAGAAATATAGTTTGTTTGAAATGAACGATATGGTTGAGAGCCAATGAAGAGGCCTGAAGGGTCCGTGCATTAAGGAAACGAGTGCTCCAGAGAGCCTGCTTCTCTGCTCCCACTACCCTGCCCCTGCTTATGTTAGAATAACCTTTGAAAATGAAAATGAAATGCAGAGAAATCCTGACATTTAAAACCAAGCGAGGGTCTTGCTGAAGAAATCTAAATCATTAAAATTGTGTGGACAGAGAATAGCTTTTTCCAGGACTCAGAGTTTGTGTCTGAGGACAGCTGTAGGTATGCGAAACCGGACATTCAAATTAAACCCAAGGCATACAAAGTTTTATCAGATGGCTGACAGCATTGAAATAAATGTTTAGGGAGGCAGATTGCTTGAAAGAGCACTGAACTAAGACCCAGATCTGGATTCTTGTGACCTTCGACAAGCCACTTTGCCCCTTTGAGTCTTGGTCTCCTTAGCTCTCAAGGGAGGGGGAAATCTCTGAGATTCCTTCCACTGCTAGTAGTCTATGATTCCATGAGACCTTCACAATGCAGGCAATGACACCTCGGTACCTCAGAAAGGTTAGTTGCTTAGAAAAAAAATTTAAGAAAAAGTGTAGGTGATACATATTGCAGGAAGTCCAGATTTTTTTAGACTGTTGTGGCCAGTGGGTTTCAGGTTCCTACCTAAGGGCTCTATGTCTTCCATTGTTATTTTTTGTCCCTACCTCTCATTCTGAGTTGTTCTTCATCATGTACAAATGATAGGTTAGTGACAGACCGCCTGTGTGATCTTAATGCATGCCGGGCATAGAAACCACAGCTGTTCATAAGGATCCTTCCGCATGGTTGCCCTGAAGAAGACCAGAATCCATCCACACTCTGTCTCCTAGCATTGACCTTTTAAATTCCTTGGAGCCATGGAGTCCTGCTCCATTTATAAGATAAAACAAACGTCATGGATTTGCATGCATGCAGACTAATTTAAATCCTGCCTCCAAAACTCACTATTACCCTTGATAAGTCATTTTACCTCAATTAGTCTGAACTTCCATGCCCATGAAATGAGATTAAAAATACTTCATACAGTAAAACAGTGCAGAGATTCCTCAAAAAATTAAAAATAGAACTACCATATGACCCAGCAATTTCACTTCCGGGTATGTGAAATAACCCAAAACACAAATTCAAAGAGATGTATGTATCCCTATGTTAATTGCACCATGGTTTACAATAGCCAAGATATGAAAGCAACCTAAGTTCCCATCAATATACAATTGGAAAAAAAAGATGTGGTACATACTACAATGGAATATTACTCTGCTGTAAGAAGAATGAAATCATGCCATTTGTGACAACATGGGTGGATCCAGAAGGTGTAAAATAAGTCAACCAGAGAAGAACAAATACCATATGATTGGACCTACATGTAGAATCTAAAAAATGACATAAACAAACAAAACAGAAACAAACTCATAGATACAGAGAACAAATTAATAGTCTCCAGATTGGAGAGGGTGTGGGGCGGGAGATGGGCAGTGAAAAAGGTGAAGGGTTAAGAAGTACAAATTGATAGCTACAAATAGTCATGGGGATGTAAAGTAAAGCATGGGAAATATAGTCAATAATATTATAAAAATATGTATGCTATCAGATGGGTACTAGACTTACCGGGATAATCACTTCATAAGGTATATAAATGTCTAATCACTGTTTTGTACACCTGAAACTAATATAATACTGTATGTTAACTTGAATTGAAAAATTAAGTAAAAAGTACTTCAGAGGGTTGTTATGAAGATGACATGAGATAACATATGCAAGCACCTAGCACCGTGCCTGGCACATTATTCATTTAGGACATGTTTGTTCTTCTAAATTTTAGAATTTTTAAAACGACAGATATATGGAGCTAAAGTTATTTCTGAGGCAATCGTTCCCGTTCTGGCCTAGCGCAAGGCTATATACTTGTCCCAGACACTTTAATTTCTTGGTTCTCAAGCCACATTTAATTGGCCCTTCTAATGAGGTCTGAGAATACAATCATCTATATAAACTATTATCTCTGAATGGGCAAAACTTTTAAAATGCCAACAGGGAACAGACCCTCACACTGTCAGCTAAACAGACCTTTAAGATCTTTTTCATGCTCTTAAAATGACAATGAGTCCTCACTGATTTTCAGGCAAAAGTCTTATAATTAGACTTCTCTCTTGGTCTCTGCTCTAGCACATATGTTCTCTCCTTCTGATCATAAATTTTATATCTTGGTAACATTTTACACTTTTAATGAGGACACTAAGAAATATAATATCAAATTATCCATTAAGGTAATTCAGCTATTATCATCATCATTTAATATATATTATTTGGATCAATATATGTGAGAATATTAAGTAAAAATATATCCAGAACTTGACCCCTTTCTTGACCAAGTTACAACCTCCCATACTACCAGCCTGCTCTTGGCTGCCATTATCTGTCACCTGGATTATAGGAACCCCCTGAATGATCTCCCTGCTCCCACTCTTGTCCTCCCCTGTCTGTTCTCAACAGAGCAGTCAAAGTGATCAGACCAAAGCATAAGGCAGATCATGTCATTCCAGAGGTTCACGTGGCTTCTATTCTCTCTCCAGATAGAGGCAAAGCTCTGGGGGTGGACTTCAGGCCCTTAGATCTCTGCTCCTCACCTCTCCCCTTATCTTTCTCTCCTGTCTGCTGCTACTCTCTCATTCACTTCACTTTCATCACTTTTCTCTTTCTAAAACACACCAGGTGCAGCCCTCCTCCTGGATCCCTCCTGGCTCCCGGCTATTCTCTCTGCCTCTGCCTGGGATGCTTCTCTCCAGACAGCAACATCAACATGGCTTTTTCTCTCATCTCCTTCAAGCTTCTGCTTAATTGTCACCTTTTCAGTGAGGCTTTCCCTGACCACCTATCAAAATTGCAAACGTCCTTTCCCTTCACCCCACACTCCCTGTGCTTAAGTTCATTCCATAATACTAGCTGTCTTCTAACCTATTAGGTCATTGCTTATTTTCCTTATTCTTTGCCTCTTCCCTATTAAAACACAAATTACACAAGGCAAAGATATTTGGATTTCCAATACTTAAAACAGAGCCTGGTGCATAGTAAGCACTCAGCAAATATTTATTGAATGAATAAAGAAATTACAAAACTTACCAACGATTATACATTTTAATAGTGACAGAAACTTGCCAATGATTACACATCTTCATAGTGTCAGAGCTAACAGAGCTCTTTTATTTATCTTTGCAAAATCTTTCATTTCATATACCCTTTATTTTGTCACAAAAGTAATAATAGAGAAATAATTCTTTTATTATCCTTCAAATTAGTTTCCATGGGAGCCCATATAATCCAACTGATGCTGCCATTTAAAAAATGCATTTGAGCCCTGACCGGTTTGGCTCAGCAGTTGGAGCATTGGCCCACGGACCAGAGAGTCTTGGGTTCAGGTCCCACTAAGGGCACGTGCCTTGGTTGCAGTTTGTCCCCACCCCGCTTGGGGTCGTGTGGGTGGCGACCAGTCGATGTGTCTCTCTCAAGTCAATGTTTCTCTCTCTCTCTTCCTCCCTCTCTCCTTTCTGCTCTATCTCAAGATAAATGCAAAAAAAATGTCCTTGGGTGAGGATAAAAAAAAAAAAATGCATTTGAGCCCTGGCTGGTTTGGCTCAGCGGTTAGGGCGTCAGCCCGTGGACCGAAGAGTTGCGGGTTCAATTCTCATCAAGGGCACATGCCTTGGTTACTGTCAGGTCCTTGGCCCTGGTCGGGGTCATGTGGGAGGCAACCAATTGATGTGTCTCTCTCATATCGATGTTTCTCTCTCTTTCTCTCTCTCCCCCTCCTCCAACTCTATCTGAAGATAAATGGAAAAATATCTTTGGGTGAGGACTACAAAAAAAAAACAACAACATTTGAAATTGGCTTTTAAGCCATTTCTTGATCACACAAGAAAATCACAATGTTATCATTACATTATCATCACAGCTGGCTGATGGTTCTGTTTTTTTGGTTTGTCCGTTTTCTTACCAAATGCTATTTGTTTATCTGTAATCTGGTTACCTGGCTTGACTACACATGACTTCTGGCTCCTTTCAGAATTCAAAATATATTCTTAAAGAAGAGAATGATACACCACCATTAAGAGCAAAATAGTTCTCAAAATAAGATTTTAAATACTTAAAAAACTAATACTTAAAAATTCTAAACTATTAGATCAAAAATTAAAAGACAAATAAGTTGACTTCATTTGTACCCATATGACAACAAACACACATCAAAAACATAAAAGTTTAGAAAAATTTATAAGAAATACACTAAGACTCTGAAGATTGGAAAATTATCAGGATAAAAAAATTGCAAAGGAGAAAATACAACTGATAATTGATTAGCAGACACAAAGAAAAGTTTTCAAGGTCATGGGTAATAGGGGAAAAAACCCATCACAAATTAAAACAAAACAGAAACAATTTCACAAGTCAAATTTAAAGTTTCTTTAAAAAATCAATCATAAGATAGTAATATTAGGGGTAATTGGGTAACAGATACAAGGGAATTTTTGGTACCATTTTTGCAGCTTTTCTGTAAATCTAAAATTAGTTCATCACTCTATTTGTCTATCCCCGCATCAATTCCAAACTCTCTTAATCCCTGAGGTAGTATAATAAGTCTTGATATCTGGCATCTGCTTTCTTCGTTTTTACAATTAATTGTCTCAGCTATTCTTGACCCTTGGCTTTCGATATAAAATGTAAGATCAGCTTGTCAATTTCCACAAAAATCTCTGCTGGCATTTCCCATTACAATTATGTTGAATGTATAGGTCGGTTTGGAGAAAATTAACAGTGAAAGCTAGGCACTGCAACACCAACATGCTGAGCGTGTCTCCTCTGTTGATGCTGCCTGAGCTCCTCTCCCAGGTCCTGTATATCGGGTAGAGCTGGGCCTGATCAGAGCTTGGATCTCCCCAGATGTACTATCTGGTCCGATGGGTATACAGCCTATTTTTCCACTTGGAGTATTTCTGATAAAATTTTAATCTGGTGTGGAAAATAAAGCTTGCCTTCCTGTCTTCTTCTTCTTCTTCTTTTTTTTTTTTAAGCGTTTTTATTTATTATTTTTAGGGAGAGAGAGATAGAAAAATCCATGTGAGAGAGAAACATCAATCCGCTGCCTCTTGCACACCTCAAGGGATCGAGCCTGCAACCCAGGTATGTGCCCTGACTGGGAATCAAACCGGGACCTCCCAGTCCACGGAACATTGCTCAATCCACTGAGCCACAACAGCAGGGAAATCTTCCTATCTTCTAAACTAAGTTCCATTTTAGTAGGTGTCTTTGTCATGGTTTAGAATAAATTGATGACTCTTCCTATACCAGTTTAGGAGTGGAGGATGCTGATTAATTCGAATGTAGTAGTCAACAGCAGAAACCTAGCTCAAAAGAGCTTAAGTAGAAAAGGGAGTTCTACTCACTCACATAGCAAACATTCAGACAGCTGGATGCAAGGCTCAAAGGATGTAATCAGGCTCTCTGAATTTCTCATCTCTGATTGTCTCTATAAGCTGGCCTCATTCTCTTCATGTTCTCCCTGAGGCTGGGATAGATGGCCAGAAATAAATCTAACCTTAATTAGTCTTACAATTTTCCATGCCTGCTTCCATCAAGCACTAGGATAAAATAGATGGATAAATGTGTGAGCTTTTTTTGCCCTGAAGGCCAGTTACAGGCTGTGGTGGTAACTATCCTATGGAGTCACCAGACCTTGTTTAATGAGCAACACGAGTCTGCAGGGCATATTATTTCCCAGGGTTTGAGTCAAAGATTGCAAAAAGAGGCTAACAAAACAAACAGACAAATAAACACAAACAAAAACCCCACCAGGAACAATTTTTTTTCAAATGTTATTCATACGGCTTTATAATATTTATAGTATACATTGCCATTAATTCCAACAATCAGTGGGGAAAATGGCAGGATATTCTCAAAAAAAGCTTATAATAACTCTACTCATGTTTATATTTTCTATCTAACATATTAGATGTTATTGCAAATCCTCTGACTTCTCTTCAGATTTAGCCCTCTGGATTACATAAAACATTAATGAAATATATCTACATTTTTTCATAGAAATCAGATATGCTAATTTAATGATCTAAGGCAGGCTTAAACAAGTTGTTGATTAATTTTTCATGATTGGTGATGTTTTCTCAGTATAGTTTCTTTTCAACAACACATTTAGAAACCCTACCAAGGGCTAACATTCAGGGGATATTTATTCTGACCAGTTGCCTCTTTAGAAAGGTATTATTAGACATTTTATTGGTACAATTTTAAATAATAATCTTGTCATATTGGCAACAAAACAAATCAAAAAAACTTGAAGCCTAAGAAATGATGGCAATCCAAAATTCATTCCCTATAGATGTAATTATAGCTGGTAAAGCTAAGGAGTAATAGGGACATTTATAGGATGATAACTTAAAGTAAAAAAAAAATAATTTATTTGAAAATGAACAAAAAGATAAACAAGGCAGATATTTTATGATGCACACATTTATACATACATAATTTATATTATCAAAAATCCATATACAAACATCGACATGGAAAATTGTCTGCAAATAATATAATTACACAAAAATGAATTAAAAAGGTATAAAGTCACCATCTGAAGAATTGGTCACTATAATCTTTTTTTAAATACTGCTTATTTGGAGGAAAAGTTGTTAAGCCAAAAACAAATGAAACATTATATAAAGAATATACGGCAATTTGTTCAGTGACAATTTAAGGAGGATACTGTTGAAATCAAAATGGTTTGACTTTGAAATATTATTTCTGTTATTTGGGTTTTTCCTGAAGTAAACTGCAAAGGTAGTTTCTGATCCAGCCATGAATTTTGAGCACCTAAATGTTCACATTATTTTTTTTTATATCTATCCTCCAATTTATTATGAGATGGGTTAGGACAGGTGATCAAGGTTATGACCAGAAATAGGAGAATGGGTTTTGTAGGTATGGGACAGTGGGAAGGTTGGAGGGGACACTGATAATCAAGGTAATTGTGTAAGAAATGCAATCAATTCTTATATAAAAATACTAAATTGCTATTGTTTCTCCCAGATTCCTTATTTGGAAAAAATGTAAAATTTGTGCAATGGAAGTGAATGCCCAACATAATTAACATATTACAGATAATTCACTGACCTCTGTGTAAAATAATTTGTATCTATACAAGTGAAAATAAGTAGCTCTCTACACTGCCCTCTGTTCTGATTAAAGTTAGGAAATGTATTATTTTTTCTACAGAGGGCAAGATTGTCCATTAGAACACGCACTCTCTGCTTGTTTTCTATTTCGAAAATTATTCAGCATTTTCAGCTACATTTTTTTTTTTTTTTTTTAGGCAGAAATTCATTTCAACAAACCTAGTGTGGCCGTGGCTAGTGTACCTTGTATACTGACTGAATAGCAATTTTAAATGCTTAAGGTCATATCAAGTGAGAAAAATAAAATGTGTAACTTGTTTTGGATCATAACACATTAAAATGCAGGTGCTATAGTGGAAAATTGATTATTTTCTCTGTGATATATTAAGCTAACCTTTGGACTGAAGAAGTAATAAGGAAAAACAGACTAATAACCTTGTAGCTCAAAGAAAAGGAAGTTCCTAATCAAGCCTAAATTATATGAACTAGGGTACAAAGTTAGTTTGCACAATTGTATTATTTTCAACTGAGTGGATACAAAGTTTTAAAATTTATTTTCATTTTTTAAATATGTTTTTATTGATTTTTTAGATAGAGAGGAAAGGAGAGATAGAAACATTGATGTGAGAGAGAAACATCTATTGGCTGCCTCCTGCACTCTCCCTACTGGGGATTGAGCCCGAAATCCGGGCATGTGCCCTGACCGGGAATAGAACCGGGACCTCTCAATCCATGAGACAATACTCAATCCACTGAGCCACACTGACTGGGCTTGTTTCATTTTTTAACCACTTCTAACAGGAATAAGAGGCGGTAGCAGCAGCCACCACCCCAGGTAGAGCTGGATACCCCTTCAATTTATGAACTGAAATGAAGCGGAAAATCTACACCTTTATCTATATAAACACAGCTCCCTTGAGCCTACTGCCCTGTGAAATATCGAGGCAGAAAGATACGTTTTGTAGGCGCTATGCTGCTAAGATAGTGGAATTGGTGACACAGAGTCATTCATTAATTTATTTTTGAATTTATAAAATATCTATTGTGAACTTGTTATCCGCCAGACTCTGTGAGATGGGCACTAAGGAGACAAAGTTAATAAAGCCAGACCTGTTGGAGTTTGCAGGCCAGTAGGAGTTATTAACCAAACAACTTACATTATGAAAATAAAATTGCAAATTTTGACACGTACTGTGAAAGAGAGCAAGACCAAGTCAGTTCTGAATTTTACACAGTGGTAATTCAGTGACTAGTGCAGTGGCCACGGAAGGACATGGGCAACTGTCAGAATGCATTTAGAGATCTTGGAAAGGGTATATGCGTTACCTTTACTTATTTCTGTGAAGGCAGTGGGGTTGAATTGCTGCAAAAGCACAGGGAGGTGGAATTATGTAGATTTGCTGTTATCTGGAAAAATTTAAGCATTTTTTGGAAACACTATTTTATTTTTTTAATTAATTACAATTACTAATGTCGGGCATGACACCACTTCTCAAACCTTGGAGTCAGCTTAGATACCACCCCTTAAGAGTTTTTTTTTTTCCATATTAATTTTTCCATATTGCTTTTTCTTACACTTTTTATTTTGAGATAGTTGTAAATTCATATGCAGTTGTAAGAAAAATACAGAGAGATTCTGTGTACCCTTTACCTAGTTTCCCCAGTAGTGACATATTTCAAAACCATAGTGTCATATTACAACCAGACATTGATGGTGATACAGTCAAGCTACAGGATATGTGCACCACCACAGAATCCCCCGCTGCACTTTGACAGTCCCGCCCACTTCCCACCTGCCTCTACCCCTCAAACCCCACCTGTGACTGTTACATCTGTAAACAAGATACTCTGCCCACATGTTAGAAAAATGGAAACAAAATCATGACTCAGTATTTATCAAGGGATCCCTGACCTTTTTGACATTCTGTCCAACAGAGGACTTAGCTTCATGAAGAAGTTAAGAATCTATGCAATAAATTGCAAAACGTTTGATTTCACTCAACTTTTATTTTTGAAATGAAATTGAATTTCAATACGGAATAAGCAGAATGACTTTCCTATTGGGTTTACACATTGTCAGAAAAGTGACAAAATCCATTGCTTTATTGCATATTCTGGAAGGGCCTTGCAAAACCTTTGAGAGTTCTTGAGGGTGGGAGGGGTCCTTTGCCTCAGATCTTAGGGCTCCTCCACAGTGCTTTTCGAAGAGCTCTCTGAAGGGTACAAAAACAAAGGAGAAACGTCAGAAATGACTGCTTCCCAGCATGACAAGTAGAGACAGCAGTTTGGAATCAGTGTAGATGTTGGAGTTCGGGTTTTTGGTAGAAAATTTTTATTTTGGCCTTACTCAAGAAAAAGCTGTTTCCAACACACACGGCATAATTAGGCTCATTGCATACTCTCTCACTGTTTAAGTAACATGCTAAATACATTATAAACAAACTGTTCTGTGTATGACAAGCAGCTTTCAAAACATAACAAAAAAGTGAGAAAAGTGAGATGAAAGAATGAAGCTATTATGAATAAATCATGATACAATGATCAAAGCTCAAATAACCAGTGGAATGATTTAATATGAGGATATTTAATTTTGGAGAAATGAGACCAACTGCAAATTTCAAGAGAGCCTTTTGTTTCCCCTTCAGAATAATTTCCTTTCCCTTACTGAATGCAAGGTATTGATTATTAAACAAACACACACTTATTTTTCATTGAACACCTCGAAAAATAGAGCCACAGTTTGCCATTTGTTGGTGACACAGAGGCAGGTGTCATTAATCAGATAGCTCAGCTTTGTTTTCTGTTCTCCTACCTTATGCAATTTTCCTTTATAACTGAGAAAGCTTTTAATTCCCCTGATCAGAGTGTGACACTACCCAAACTGAAAGGAGGTAGATTAAATAGTAGCATGTCTGAGGTAGATGAATTATCTGCTGATGAGCATAGAATGACAAGTGATTACCATGCTTTTTTCAACTATAATTTGCCCAATTATCCTTACATGTTTAATTATCTTCGATAGAATATGAGGCTAATAACATTTTCAAGACAGAACTTCGTATCATTTTCGTACAGCTTATATTGATAAACAGCAGCTAAATAAAACGATCAGGACACAACAATGTCAACATTGAAAAGGCCCTTTTATTATCTGGCTTTGTTAACGTTTAGTGCACTTGCTGTCAGAGAGAAATAAGAAATATGGTGGGGAAAAAAGAGAAGGAAAAAGAAAGCAAAAAAACGAAAAATGTGAAGCTTGTGTATCCTTCCCCGAAGGATACACAAAGTGGGCCACTTGGTATGTAGGTTCCGGATCTCCCAGCAGGTCCCTGTTAGATGCTGTCCACGCCTGGCCCTCGGCAACCTGTCTGAAGCTACAAGTGATCCACAGTTTGTGGCTGCACACGGGAAGGACCAAGCTGCCCTCTAAGGCTGGCTTTTACCAACACAGGGCTCAGGGGTGTGTCAGCAAATGTCCCAAGGCACCCCAGGATCCGCACCTGCCCCCACCTGATGACCTGCTGCCAAGTTTAACCTCGGTAAAGGCTTAGTCTTTGTTAATCCTCACCAGAGGATAATTTTTTTCATTGGTTTTTTTAGAGAGAGCAGAAGGGAGGGTGGGAAGGGGGAGAGAGAGAGAGAGAAACATCGATGTGAGACACATCAATTAGTTGCCTCCCACACGCACCCCGACTGAGGTCGGAAATGAAACCTACAACCCGGTATGTGCCCTTCACTGGGAATCCAACCTGGGACCCTTTGGTCCTCGGGCCGATGCTCTAACCACTGGGCCACCCCTGCCAGGGTGAAAAGGCTTAGTCTTTGATAGAGCCTCTGGAAGAATGAGGAGGATGGGGTCACTAGATCTTTCATGAACGGGAGCTACCATTCAGACTTCAAGGAAGGGGTGGGTGTGTTTTCCTGCCCCTGAGCTATACATCTGAGTCTGACTTGGATTTTTTTTCCTGACCTCGGCAGGGCACAGCCTGTAATATTTAAGCAGTTGGGGCTTACTGAGCCCAGAGGTTGGGTCTGCCAGAAACTTTGGTGGGGAGGTGTTTCTACTGGATCTCCCATAAGTTTCCCTGGAAAGCGGGGGAAATGGCCCAGCTAGTCACTGCCAACCCCTGAGACTGCCCAGCCCTCTCAGCCCCAGTCTGTACCACTGACTCTTCAGGGGGGTTTAAAATGCAGGGTGGGGCAAGTTTGATTCCAGAGGGGGTGGGGGGAGCGTGATCCCAGAGGGTGGGGTAACTGCTTTTCCTCAGGCTGATTCCACTCAGAGAGAATTGTTCCACCCAAGAAAAATGGCTGCTGTGGTATCAGAGGATGACAGCACAGGGAGTCTGGTGACTGCTACCCATCCCTCTCCCAAAGCCAGCCACCTCAGGAGCTCCGCAGACCACTCCAGTCCTCACTGCCCTCCCCATGCTGGAGCCCAGGGTGAGTGGTTTGAACAAAACTTCTGTGTATTGGCCCTTTAAACCTATGGCTTTGACTCCAGCAGGCTCTGCCTCTCCTTGGTGGACAGAAACCCTGCTGCCTGGCACAGCTGGGTGCTGTGTGGGCACCTGTTTCTGGCTCTGGTGCTCCGGGCTGGGGAGCCTTGCCTGGGGTCTGTGCTTCATGCTGCTCAGGGGGACCCCCTGCAACTGAGCCATCCCTCTGTCACCTGAGCCGGCCACCTGTGGGAGCAGGGCCAGCACTGTCACAAATCCGCCCTTCCTGCCTGTCCCAGGTGGCTTCTGCAGTCCTAGGTGAACAGTCTCCTCCTCCTACAGTCTCAGGTTAGTAATTCAGGGAGATTCTTTCCCAATTTAACTGTAACATGCCTTGTGTTCTGGGAGGCGTGGGGAGCAAGAGCCACCATCTTGAGCCTTGTGTCTGTTTAACAGTCATAGAACCTTGTAGTTTTTCTGTTTTTTTCCTCAAGTTAGTTCTAGTCATTTGTACCTTTGTAGAAATTTATGCACTTTGTCTAAATGTCTACACATTTTTGCATTTATTTGTTCTCCTTATCATTCTGTGTTTAATGTCTTTCTGTATTTGTAGATGTGACCTCTTTTCATTCCTAATATTGTTTCCTAAATGGCTTCTCTCCATTCTTCATCCATCCGTCCCCTCAGGGCTCCTCAGCCTTGACTTGTGGGTCAGGTGGTTCTGGGCAGGGCTGTGCTGGGCACTGTCAGATGTGAGCAGCATCCTGGCCCCTGCCCACTGCATGCCAGTGTCACTCCCACCCCAGGTGCCGTTTCCAGTCACCGTGTCTCCAGACGTTGCCAGATGAATGCCCCTGGGAAAGGGGGGGGGGCGGAGGGAAGCAAGATTGCTCTCAGTTGAGAACCACTGATCCAGAAGTTTGGCTTTTTTTTCTTACTTTTATTTATTTTATTAAAAATATTTTTTTTCTTTATTTATTTTAGAAAGAGAGGAAGAGAGAAAGAGAGCGAGAGAGAGATAGAAACATTGATGAGAGAGAACATCAATTGACCACCTCCTGCATGCCCCTGACTGTGGATTGAAGTCACAACCTGGGCATGTGCCCTGACCAGGAGGCCTTTTTGAAGAATGAACTTTGATTTTATTACTTCTATTTTTTCTTTTTTACTTAACTAATTGCTGCTTTTACCTTTGACATTTTTCTCAGTTTAGTCTTATTAATAGTTGTTTTCAACTTTGTATGAATGATAGTTAACGCTTTTTAGTTTTCACCTTATTATTTTTCTGACACAAGTGTTTAAGGCATTTCATTCTAAGTATCACTTAACTGCATTCCACAGGCAGGTGCACTTATAGTTTGGATTTAACTTTCAGGTTTAATTTTAACTATTTCTTCTTTTATTCATGGGTTAAAATTTTTTTAAATATTTTTTTATAATTTCTAAATTTATGGATTTTTATCTTATTTAAAAAATGATTTCTAACTTCCTTTAATTGTCAAAGAATATGTCTGCATAACTGTGATCTTTTGACATATTTTGAGACTTATGGTTTAGATTATGGTCAATCATTTTTATAAATGTTCTATGTATTCTTCTTTTAATTGAATTTATTGGGGTAACATTGGTTAATAAAATTATATAGGTTTTGGGTATATAATTCTACAACACATCATTTGTATATTTTATTGTGCATTTAGCAGCCCAAGTCAAATCTCCCTCCACTACCGTTTATCCCCCCTTTACCCTCCTCTACCTCTGCTCCACACCCCCTTCCCTCTGGCAATTTCAGTACTGTTGTCTATGTCTCAGTGTTCTTGAAAATAACATCTAGTTGCTGAATACAGTCTTCAGTACAAGTTCATACCCAGTTCTCAAACATTTTCATATTATGTCTTCCTGCAGTAAGTGAATGAGGCAGCTTGAGGTCAGCTTAGACTGATCTGCAGTGCTCAGGACCCCACACCCTCTGACAGCCATCCCGAGGAAAGAGGGATGGGGATCTGGGCCAACCTGAAACCCTTTCACAAGTATCACTTTGCCAGAGCTCAGCAGCTGATAAGTTCTGCATTGGGTCGATTTAGCTCCATTTTCCAAATCTTCCAAATCCTTCTTAAACTATTAATCTATTAATTACAAAGAAACATGTATTTTAAGTCTCTTATTTTCATACTTTCTTTTCAGTAGTTTGGCAGATTTTGGCTTTATATATGGTATTAGGTATATACAAGTTAGAATTGTTACATATTCCTAGTAAATGTTAAGTTTATTTACAGCAACTAATAAACTGCAATTGTATGGGTTTCTGCTTTTATGTTTATGTTGCTTAAAATTAAGAGTCATGTCAATTTTATTTTGTTATTTGCTTACTATATATTTTTTCTCTTTTTATTTTCAACTTTTCTATCCTTATGTTTTAGATATATTACTTGTAGGCAGCATATGGGTGGAATATCCCTCCATTTTCATAACACCTGTGAAATATTATTGCTGAGAAGCTGTAGACTCAATCTCCCTTGTTAAAAAAAAGAAAAGTTGCAGGCATAGGTTTAATTTGTTTCCATCATGCCTGTCAGAAAAGAGGAAAATGCCAGTGATTCTTTCTGATATGACCTACAAATCTTACAAGTATTTATATTGTTTAAAAACACTGAGCTATCCGTTATAATAATA
The DNA here is from genome assembly GCA_030848825.1 of Tadarida brasiliensis. Lineage (NCBI taxonomy): Eukaryota > Metazoa > Chordata > Mammalia > Chiroptera > Molossidae > Tadarida > Tadarida brasiliensis. Next base: position 73,330,708 of record CM061260.1, read on the forward strand.
TTACCAGGCCGAGTAAAATAACAAATCAAAATTGCAAGTTTTTTTGTTTTGTTTTGTTTGTTTTTTCTTATTGTTACAGGGCCTGGTAACAATTTCAAACTCTTTAGAGTCTTAAAAGAATTTTTTCTTTGAATGATACTTCCAAGGACAAATTTGTATTAATAGACTAGTACAAGTTGGTAACAGTTATGAATATTCACACAAGTCCCCTGTTGCAGAGGTAAGAAGGTTGATCTTGAGAATGTTCTCAATTTAATACCTTATTAAATAAGGCTGTTTGAAAGTGTTTTATGATGCAGAAACTCTATCTCTGTAACTTCAGAGAGAGAGAAGATACCTCTTTTAGACTGCTTATGTTAATTGTGAAGACTTGTACTTTTTTTTTTAAAGGTGAGACTCTATTAACTTTATTACTGGCATAAAAAGAAATATGAGCAGGCCAAAGACCTTATTTTTATTTGCAGAAATGGAATAAAAAAGGAATGGGATTTATTCATTAACAGGGAAAGAAGGTGCAGGTAGCATAAATCTTCCACATTCTGATTTTCCAAATGAGAAATGTGCTATTCTTCATTGAATGCAAAGAATTCAGGAATGGTGGAATTGACAAAATGATGTCAACAGACAGCAAATGACAAAGGTATTTCTTTCTTAAGAAGCACTCAAAGGTTTCAAAACTTAGAGAGCAGGGTAAACTGAGGCACTCCTGCCAGGGGAGCAGGTTTCCTTGCTCTCCTAAATCCCCTACAAGAGTCTGCACACCTGCCTTCTGGTTAGAAACTGACCTTTGCCCTTTTCCATTCCTTTCCTCTAACCTGTGTCTGTTATCTGTACAGGCCAGTTGCTTTATATCTTTGCTGGAACCTTGTCTTCCAGGGCTGGTTAGGTTGACTGAATTTGGTCAGATTAATAGCAACTTGGTAATTAAAAATGCAGCAGGTATTATTGTCCTTAATAATTTGATCGTAAGATGTAGAGAGTGGATGAAGTATAAATAACCATGAGTCCTTTAAAAACAGGTAGTATAATATTTATTTAAAATATTTCTAAATATCTCACCAAATATTTTCTTTTAAGTGATCTCTTGGCCCAATTTTATTATTTTGATTATATTTCCTGAGTATTTGTGAATATAACTGATAACTATATGTAAATTTAATTTTCATAGTCCCACATAAAATATTCTAAGTTTTAATGGCAAGGAAACAAGTTTATGCATTTGTAAGAAATTTCAATATTATCTGCTTAAAAACTGGTTTCCTTATTTCTAAGAATAATCTGAGTATCATGGAGCAGATTCAGTCCTAAAACAAAAAATGAGTGGTTCTCACTCTGCCAACACCCCCTCACCCTAAATGACACTATTTTAGTACTCCTCATTACACGTCGTAAAGTGTACTAATAAGTAAAACCACTATATGTGTGGATGTATTAACTAGATTAGCTCTCCCAGGAAGCAGCCGAAAACTCAAAATAGTAATGGCTTAATTAGAACAGAAATTTCTAATTTACATTTTATTTACGTTAAAAAAGCTGGAGACAGTGGGTTCAAGGTTGGAAGAAAGTTCAATGTCTGAGGGACTTAGACCCTTTTTATTGTCAATGTAAGAAATGTCCAAATTTGTAATGAATTTTTATGAATTTGACTCAAAGTGGTGACAATTGCCAGGAAGCTAAATCTCAACAAATTGAGAAAATGCTCCAGAGAATGGCAGTTTTGCAGTTTATTTTATACATCATAATAAAAGGAGAAGGTATAAGAAGAATTTCATTGGTGATAGATTAGGGAGGCAGGAGAAAGCAAAGCAGGGAAATCTCTGAGATTGCATAAGGAGTAAAATGAAGAGACAAATACTTCTTTTACATTGACGGGTGTAGGATAGTTAACAATGAACATTTTTAGAATATAGAGATAATATACGAAGAAACAGGTAACAATGAGAAGTCCTGTAATAACATGTTCTGTTGGGAGATTGTGCCCTGGGGTCTGGAAAAATAAAAGGATTATTCTTGATGTTCCAAAGGTCATCGTAGATGCAAAATGACAATAGGCAATCTCAGTTAAGGTAAAGATTGACCTTTGCCAAGAAAGATACCAGCCTGGGACATGACTACCCTCCAGGATTCAATTTTAGTTAGGAAGTTTTCATTTCAGACCATCCTACATGGTTACTTTCAGCCTCTGAGTTTCTAGGGCTGCCAGGCAGGCATCCCCCGAGGTTGTCAGGTTTAGGATGCAGCCCCTTTTTCGTCCACAGAATCCTGTCTATCCTCTTTTTCTGGAGTCTTTGGGCACATGGACAAATGCCCACCTGCAGCTCCAGAGGGGCTTTGTGTGAAGGACGCAGGGTCCAGGAGGGTGAGAGCACAGCAGCCTGTAAGCACGCAGACTGCCCCGCTGGAGGACAGCCCACCTCCTTACACGTGACCGGCTCAGGTACAGTGGGCAATGACCTTGCTCCCCGGCCTTCCTTCATATGGAGTAGTCCCTTCTCAGTCCCCTTCCACGCTGACTTAAAAACCTCTCTTGCTGCTGAAACTCTTCCTCCACCATACAAAGAAGGCTGGGCCAGCTTGTTGAAAACATGGGGGCCGGCCGAGAGCCAGCACCAGCAGACAGACACGTAAGGGAGCCCCAGTTGAGCTGCCAGCTGACTGCAGGTGCACGGGTGACCTCAATTTGGAGCAGAACTGCACAAGGGAGCCTCCACCAAAGTGTGAACATGAATTGTGAGCAGAAAAAATGGGTGTCTCAGCCACTAAGTGATGGAAGGGCTTTTATTACATCAATATAAGAGGTACAATAAAATAAAATTTAAAAATATGTATCATATAATATGGTAGAAAGGGAAAGATAGAAGTACATAGTGTGGGAAGATTTTCTAAAATATGGATAAATGGGATCAAGGAAAAAAAAATGTCAGTTGGGATGAGCTGGGGCCATGAAAGATTCTTCCTTTTTATGCAAAGTTTCCACTAAAAACAAATGATCTCAGGGCGGTCTTATGTTCAGGTGTTGAGTTCATTCTTCTGCAGGAAAAATCTCTTATTTATGTACAAAGCCAGAGTACAGTATTTCATCCCAATTAAAAATATTTAGAAAAATCTTTCTCAGTGGGATAGTGCAGGAAATAAAGGAAAGGAAGGTCAAGTGGGATTCTGGAGATGCTCATCTTGAGAGACTTAGAAAACTGTCCCCAGGCAGCTGGGTGGACAAGGCCCGTCGGGGCCAAGGCCCATCCCGGAGGCTGCCTTTCCTACAGCCTAGCACGCCCACCGGCTTGGAGTCCAGGCGTTTCTTGTGGTCACTGCTGAAATGAAAACAGTTGTCTTAGCATAAGCATATTCTCAGGCAGTAGACTCATCTCAGTGTGTCAAGGAATGCATTTTCCTAAAAATTGGCATAAAGCATTGAGGTATATGACATAAAACCAAGAAATGTTGCCCTGACTGGTTTGGCTCAGCAGTTAGAGTGTCAGTGTGGACGGAAGGGTTGTGGGTTCGATTCCTGGTCAAGGGCATGTGCCTGGGTTGCAGGTTCGATCCCTGGCCTGGGTCATGTTGGAAGCAACCAACCAATCAGTGTGTCTCTCTTGCATCAGTGTTTCTCTCTCTTTCTCTCTCCCTCCCTCCTTTTCACTCTCCCTAAAAAGCAATGGAAAAATATCCTGGGTTGAGGATTAACAAAATATAAAACAAAACAAAAAAACAAGAAGTGTCAAAAATATGAAGGGACTTGTGATCCATGACCCAGATTCTGCTCTCCCCCTTGAGAGTGAGAGAGTGAAATGTGGCCAGTGCGCTCTGCTTAGTCAGCCCAGAGAAAATGAGCTCCTGTCTCAGAGGGACTTCTGCCAGCCCTGTTTGCTGCTCCACACCTTACGTTTACATCCATTATCATATATAATCTCGCCAAGAATCCCCAGATTGAGACATCACTTTGTCCACATTTTAGAGATGAAGAAATATTGCTGAGGCTGGTTTTCATTTGTGTAAACTATTTCTTACCCCAGGAATTTGGAAGGGGGGCCGAGAGGGGACAGGTTATCACAAGTCGCACCCCCAGTGGCCTAACCTCGAAAGGGGGGAGGGGCAGAGCCCTGGGCCTCTGATCCGGATTCTAACTGTCTTGCCTCAACATGAGGTCTCCCAGTGTCAGTTCCCTTCGGTCTGAGGACAGTGCGAACCCTCCCTGACCTGTGCGCCGGCCTTCTGAAGACAGAGTGTGTGGGGTCACTGACCTTGGGATGTGCTCTGCAGTGCCATGGAAGCATCTCCCACCCCAGGCAGCCTTAGGGTCTGTTTCTCCCCAATGCCAGTTCCATCGTTCATGGTACCTTTTTGCCTTTTCCCCGCACAGAAGGTTTTCCCTGCAAAGGGAGGTGATGTCTTCTCCGAAGATCTTGAGTCCATTTTCAATCAGAAACTGTGCGAGATCAACCTGGAACACCTAGGGCAAAGTGGGCATCCCACTAATCACATGTAAATGACATGGCATATATGGGTCCTGGATCTAACAGAATGGGAAGGAATTCTGAGATAACTTCGGAGCTGAGTAAAACATATTTAAAGTGGTTTACTCAAAGAAATAACTTTCAAGAGTTATTCTTTTCTTTCTTTCTTTTTTTTTTTTATCCTCACCCGAGGACATTTTTCCATTTTTGTTCAGACAGAGTGGGAGGGAGAGAGAGGAAGAGAGAGAGAGAAACATCGACGTGAAAGGGATACATCAAGTGGCTGCCTCCCGCACGACCTAACCAGGCCTGGGGACAAACTGCAACCGAGGTACATGCCCTTAGCGGGAACTGAACCCGGGTCTCTCTGGACCGCAGGCCGACGCTCTAACCACTGAGCCAAACCAGCCAGGGCAAGAGTTAATTTTCAAGAAACCCAGATAAAAATTTGGGGGTAAAAATATATACTCTCTCATTAAGTTGTATCTATTTTTATTGTTATAATTTAAAATTTTCCCAATTTTATTGAGTTATATATAACTTATAACCACTTACGAACATTTGTAAAGCATCCAATAGACAAAACTTGTGAAATTACTTCTTAAGTGAAGAGTGTGTGAGGCGTGGGAAGCAGAGAGGTCTGTGGTTCTTGTGGAGGAAGCAGGCGGTGGGAGGAGCATGTCCGTTTGTCTGACTGCACGGGGTCCTCATGCACTGCCTGCCTGATCACGCTTGCTGGAGGGTGAGCTTGGGGAAGAGCAGAGATCTTCCCAGGCCTGTGGTGGCTGCATGAGGTGCTCTGGACTCTTACACCAGTTTCCTCACCCGTAGCAGAGGTCAAAGGGTCGCCAATAGTTTTGTCAATGGGCCTCACTGGCTGGAAGCCCGTGTGAGTGTGGCCATGGGTGCTCACGTCTCCCCAGCACTGAGGACGTGCCAGGCAGGATCCAGAGGAGCTGGTGTTGTCACTACTGTGTCACGGTGGAACCAGCACCTGGAAACTCTGCCCAAGGTTAACCCTCCCTCAGTGATGGTTGGAGAGTTAACCCTGGTTTGCCAGACTCAAAAGCCCAGGTTTTCTCTAGATGCCACAAGAATATTATCTCTCTGTCCTTTACTCATCTAGTGTTTTGCCTCCTGGGTGAGATTGGAGAAGGGACTGAAGGGCTTTACATTAGCCCACAAACCACCCACCTTCCCATACCCCACGGGAATAGGCCAAATGACCCTGCACCTGCAGAGGCCTGAGGTTGAAGTGTCCACTTCCAGACACTGGTCCCTGAGAGAGTGAGTAACACAATTTTGGGGTTCCAAGTGTGGATTGTGCCCCAGGGCATCAAAGTGAGAGATCTCCTTACCTTTGTTCTCAAGTCCCTCACTAAGTCTGACGTGCAGGCACTGGGCAGACAGAAATTGCTGGGGGTGAGGCACACGCCCAGGCTGCGAGCTGTCACCTGGTTGGAGGAGGAGTGCTGCTGGATGGTGTGCAGCAGCCCAAACAGGTGTCGCAGGAGCACAGCGTTCGCTCTGGGCAGCTGCTCCAGGAGCCTGGGGACAGACCACACTTTCCATAGACCAGCCATTTCTCACAGTAAAAGCCTGGGCATTGCTTATGATCTTGGAGACTAGCAGAGCTGCAGACATAAATGCAAGTAAACATGCTTCAATGGACTCAGTTCCTGGACCAGATCAGAACTTCTCTGGTTCAGTAAGTGACAGAGATGAGAGCTACCACTGGCAGAGTGGTCCTCTAGCACCTCTCTTGGACCAATGGATTTCATCTCCTGTCAGTTTCATGTATGCAGAAGGTATATGATGGTCAGAGATTCCATATGACTCAGATTAGGAGAGAACAGAATTCAATACCAGCTGTAGATATGCATCTGTGATTGAACTGGCCTCCCTGGGTGTGATGGAATGAACGCTGTGGCACTCGTCATCATTTCAGTGACAGGGCTTGAACTCTAAGCTAACATGTTCCTAAGGGTATGTTTGCTGTGCTTGCAAGTGTGACCCAGTGGAGTCATCACTGCCTCCTTACCTCTGGGACAAGGCGATTTTCTCCTCCTCAGTCCCTTATCCATGACACCGAGCCACTGGTCATAGGCACTATATGAAAATATACTTCCTGGGATGTTTCAAAGGAAATCCTTACATAGGTAAAAAGGAATAATATTGTTAGGGCAAATGTGTATTTGGAGACTTTAAAGTGAAAATACTCAGTTGTAAACTCTGTTTCAGTCCCCACTTTCTTCATAGACCCTCTGACTGTGACACCCGGAATATCGCGGGTCTAGCTCCTAGCAGAAGCCCCAACTCAGAGGCAAAAGCTAAGATATCTCCAACTAAACTGAGTAGCTCCAAATCAGAGTCTGGAATGTGGTGGGAATGAAGATGAAGCCCATTCTATCATCTGGCTCCTCCTCTCTTCATACACGTTAGCAAGTTGTTCCAGAACAACAAAGTCATTTCTGGAAAAGAATTACACGTCCCCACTGTGTATGTGCAGGTCAGAGACTGCTCACTCTTATTTCCCAGCAGGAGAAGTTTGAAGCACACACAGCCCATGCTCTTGCACACGTATGAAGAGAGAACTGGGCCTTGGGACTAGAAGTGTAGATGCCTCTGGGGAGAAAACGACTCTGAGAATAGCTTCATTCTTCCTTATGTTTCCCTGTATCAAAGTTCATTTCTGCGGATGTGACAGCAGAAAGTGTGGAATCTATAGCCGATGCCCAGTGGATAAGGACACGGAACCCCTGGCAACCCCTGAGTGGAACAGATATATCTTCCCCCAAAGAAACTCAATCAAATTATAGATAAATGTGCCCAGTCAGTGTGGCGCAGTGGTTGAGCGTTGACCCGTGCATCACTAAGTCCCAGGTTCGATTCCGGGTCAGGTTACATGCCCAGATTGTGGGCCCAGTCCCAGTGGAGGTGGCCAATTGACGTTCTCTCTCATCGATGTTTTTATCTCTCTCTCCCTGTCCCCTCCCCTCTCTCTGAAATCAATAAAGAAAAAATATTTAAAAAATATATATATATGTAAATGGCAGCTTCAGATCTATGAATATCCGGGGTACAGATGCACAAATATGAGCTTCCTAAATGGAGGCCTGGGAACTTGGTCACTGTAGGTGGCTGAAGAACAAGTCCAAATACCATAGAATTGAGGTCCTTAACATTTATGAAGCATGACTTGTTTGTCCCAGATTGAGCAGAAGTTGTCCAGCATGTTTTGATTCACCATAAGGAAATCCTTGCTAACTCTGATAAACTACTAGTAGTATTTTCAAACATTTCGTATGAATTTTCTTTTGGAAACTTTGCCTTTATCAGGGTGATAATGAGGATTTCATCAAAAACAGGATGTTTATTACTCTAAACTCTGTGTATGTATGTGAATTTGAAAATTTTATCAGTATCATGATAAATATTATTGTTATTATTATTATCTTCAGGAGAGTGTCCAGGAGGGAAGGGGTAGTGTGGTGTGTGATCAATGAAAGTGTATCTAACATGTGGGGCTTTTTATACCCAAAGGGGCTTCCTTAAATGTTCACTTGGTGAAGTGTACCTCAGGTGTTCAGATTCTTACTCTGTGATGCCTGTTATGGTCCTTAGGCAGCCACGGCGAAGGAAGCCAGTCATGCAGTGTCAGAGTTGTGCTGTCTGTGGATAGCTCTAGAAGAATCCTTACCTTTAGCACACATGTGACCACGAGCACGCATTCACTGTCCAGGTTGACTTTTCGCCCAGAATTTAGTTTTTCCTTGAGGACTCTACATGCATCCATATTGGACGACTTTCTAAAAACGCCCTTGTTGGCTCAGAAGTTGAAGCGATGGCCTGCAGTCCAGAGAGTCCTGGGTTTGGTTCCCACGAAGGGCACGAACCAAAAAAATAAATAAATAATGTAAATAAATAAAATAAAAATAAAAATGCCTTCTACAAACGGCTGTTTATCCTTTACGCAGGAACGCATTTCCTATAGGAAAGAAAAGTATGTGCCACTCAGTATCCACAGCCAAGAGCACAAACTGTCCCCTTGACAGGCAGACCTGGGTAAGTGAGGTGACAGTGCTGGAGTTCATGTCTGAAGAAAATGTGGATTTGTCCTTTAGTGTCTCAATATATTTACTACCCAGCAGTCCATTCTCATTTCATAGACTGAAACAGGTACAGAGGTGTTTTTCATGTAAAATCCTGTCCTCCTCTGATTACATTCCCTTCCCATCAGTCTCTCATTTCCTCGGCCGCATATTCTGTCCTCTGCTCACAGTGGTGAGGGTCATGGGGGTTGGAGTGAGGAATCCATGGATTTGAAACTGATTATGCTAACCATTTTCTCTGTGCCTTGGGCATGGTACATATTCACAAGGCTTCTCTTTGTATTTGTGAGATGGGGTGATGATCCTTGTAATTGCCCCTAAAGCTGCTGAGAAAGATACAGGATGTGGTCATACCCGGCACACTTTTTCTTCTCTAGAAAGATTCCCCTCATCTAGTGTCAGGTTTCAAGGGACCTTGGACTCAATCCGTGTTAACACTGAGAATTCACTTTGAGACAACATGGGCAAATGCTGGCTCATTTTCTGAACACACACTGCTAGGATGAATGGCTCATCATTTGCCAGAGGGAGGGACTTCATGCGAAAGCACGTGAAATACCATCAAATCCATGTGAGGTACCTGAGTTGTAAGGTTGTAAGGAGAGGAGTGAAGGAAGGAGATGTCAGGAGGAGGTGAGGGAGGGGCCGTTTCCAGATTCCTGCACACAGATCCATTGTTTCTGGTCTGACTCTGTCTGGTGGCTCTTTCCTGAATCCATGGAATGGACAACAGTGTCTTTTTATGTTCTACCTGCCCTAGAACTCAGTGACACCTATCTCAGATTTGATTATTTGAAGTCATGTTTACAAAGCTTCTCAGCCAAAGCCAGGGACAGTGGATGACAACTATTTGGGGATAGATTCTGGTGAGAATATGATCTTTCCGTGTTCTCCCACATCCACTCAAGAAAGCTACAGAGACCAAAATGAGACCTACCGGAAGAGGGCCAGGCAGGGTGTCACCCTCACGTAGCTCTTTGAGAGACGCACCGGAGAGCTGTTTTGGCTTTGAGGATGGTGATGTTGTGACATAGTTGTCCTGGCTAGTGCTAGGGTCTCCCCACACAGATGTTATTGGTGACCTTCTGTTAACTCTCTTCTGACCTGCATCTAGGAAGAAATAAAATAATTAACAGTAATAGTTTAATTATCTTAACCTTACATCCCCCATTTTCATTTAAACTTGTTTTTTGGGAGTCTAGAAAAGGGAAAAACTGAGTCGTTTTTGTGTAGAATTTTTAACATTCTTCATTTGGCTGATCGCGTTCTTGTGGCACTGAGATATTTTTCTTTCCCTTATTCTACAAACTGGTATTTTAACCCAGAGACTTCACCAGGCTCAGGGTCAATTCTTCCTAGAACAGATGTGGATCTTGATTTCAGACCTCTGAGGTTCCTCTCCGCTTGATTCTGAGTGGGTTCTGGTCCCTACCATTACTGTCCCCCGCCCATCTGCACATGGAGGACGTCATGAGCTTGTTTAAGGAATGGAGACTTGAGCCAGGAGAAGACACTTGCAGGAAGGGAATGCTCACCTCCCTCCTGCTGGTGCTCGACTGGGTTCCAGATGAAATGGTCTTGCTTCTTTGGGGACCCCAGGACAGAAGGCGAAAAGGATCCCTGTGGTTTCTCAGGCAAGAGATTAGTGGCCAGAGAATGGCTCTCTGTTAGGTGATAGGGATGTTCATGACCTAGACAGAGAAAAATCAAGATGGTAGATTTAGACTCATGGTGATGGGAGTGATCACACATAGCTTACCGAGAGCATGGGCTCTACCCTGCTGTGCCATTCTCCCAGGGCTTCTGGATAAAGAAGGCAGTGCCTCTGGAGTGAGCATCATGGGCACTCTCGTTGAAGATACCCTGTAAGGCCAGTCTCCATGAAGTAGAGTTTAAACAGTAAAGGGAATAAAATGTTGAATCACGTTGCACTGCCTGGGAGGCTCTGATTCGTCAGCAGTAAAGTAACAACAAATCTCCAGAAAAAGCAAGATTTAATCCACAACTGAGCATTGAGAGCAGTTGGAAAATGCACTCAGAGTAGTTGCTAAGGGGTCGGTAGAATTTTAGAGACTGCCTTGCTGGAGGAGGCTCTCCTAACCTAACAGGTGTATTCTACATTCTTGTGTCCATAGTAACACATTTATTCATATAAATATGTTTAAGTATTTATTTGATTTTTTGATAAAAAACAAATGAACAAAATACATGAAGTTGCTGCAGGGATTTTGTCCTCAAGTATGTACCTGGTGACTCCTTTTGATTTCACACAGGGAAGGTATATTTCATAGTAAATATTTGGTTATTCAGAATTTCCAGATGACTTGAAAAGGAGTAATAGCCTCCCAGAAATTGTTTAAAGGATAAAAAAAGAGAATGCATGCAAGAGGGGATGTTCTCAGATTTCCCACAGAAGTTCTTGGCACAGAGCAGGTGTTAAATAATTATCTGTGCTTGGATTTTAGACTGGAAAGAAATGAGAAGATTCTCACCAAACAGAGACTACCTAGTAGTCAGAAAAACGGACAGAGGAATTCAAGAGTAGGTTTTGAAAAACACAAGTATGAGAAAAAGCAATTCCAAGCTGTCTTCTTTCATACATACCGGCAGATGGAGATATTTTTAAAGACAGCTCTGTTTCTATGAACCACAGTGCAGTCAGCCCCTCACTCTGTGGGTGGCGCATGGCATATGAAATCATAGCTATGGTCCTCAGAGAAGGAAGAAAAGTCCAGTCTCAAGAGCCCATCTACTTGCCAGAATCCGCAGATTGAGACATCGCTTTTGTGGACATTTTAGAGATGGAGAAAAAGAGCATGTGGTAGAAGAATTGGACAAAGATAAAACAGCTGGTAACGCAGAGCAGAAAAGGGGTGGTGGGATAAAACAGACCGCGCTCCAGGTTCCTGAGTCTGCTTTCACCCAGGGCACCTCTGTCATGCACAGAGGGGCTCAGTTCAAGTTTTATTTTCAAATTCCATTTACTACTGATCCCAGAGGGCTCACAGGAGGGCCAAGGGAGGAGTGCTGCTGGATGGTGTGCAGCAGCCCAAACAGGTGTCGCAGGAGCACAGCGTTGGCTCTGGGCAGCTGCTCCAGGAGCCTGGGGACAGACCACACTTTCCATAGACCAGCCATTTCTCTTAGGAAGTCATAACAGAGAGAAGGGAGCAGGGTCCATCTCTGGATGTTATGGACAAAGCCAGTGAAAAGGAAAATAGTGTAGAAATATGTGTCCTGAAATACTGCCTGACATAGTTCTCTGAGAGTCCTGTAACGTGTTCTTGGGGGGCAAACCCCCAAATTATTGATATCTCATTTGATATAAGTATATGTGAAACATTTTCGAATGTGCTCAACTAAAGTGCACACGAGCTTATTAATTCAATTAAACCTCACTAACTTAGTGGAGACTCTGTAATTTTTTAGCTAGTAGTATGGGCAGGGTAGCCCAAAGTCAAAGCCTGAGCACTGCTTATGATCCAGGAGCCTAGCAGAGTTCCCGGCATGAATGCATACAAACGTGCCTCATTGAACTAATTTCTGGGACCAGATTAGAACTTCTCTGACAGAGTGGTTCTCTAGCATCTCTCTTGGACCAATGGATTTCATCTCCTATCAGTTTCATGTATGCAGAAGGTATATGATGGTTAGGGATTCCATGTGAATAAGATTAGGAGAAAAGAATTCAATACCTCTTGTAGATATGCATCTGTGATTAAACTGGCCTCCCTGGGTGTGATCGAATGAATGCTGTGTCACTGGTCATCATTTCAGTGGACAGGGCTGTGAACTCTAAGCTAACATTTTCCTAAGGGTATGTGGGCTGTATTTGGAAGTGTGACCCAGTGGAGTCATCTCTGCCTCCTTACCTCCGGGACACAATGATTTCTCCTCTTCATTCCCCTCATCCATGACACCGACCCATTGAAAATAGACACCCTGTGAAAATATACTTCCTGGGCGGTTTCAAAGGAAATCCTTACACAGATGATAAGGAATAGTATTGTCATGACGAATGTTACCTAGAAAATGGAGACATTACTTAGAAAATATTCAGTTAAAGATTCCATTTCAGTCCCCACTTCCTTCAAAGACCCTCTGACTATGATCTCCCAAATTTTCAGGGTCCAGCTCTTAGCTCATGGGGAAAACCCAGAGGCAAGGCCTGGGAGATCTCCATCTAAACAGAACCTCGAAATCAGACTATGGAATGTGGTGGGAATGAAGATGAAGCTCATTCTATCATCTGGCTCTTCCTCTCTGCATACATGTTAACAAGCTGCTACAGAACAACAAAGTCATTTCTTAAAAAAAGAAATACACATCCCCCTGTGTGTGTGCCAGTCAGACACAGTGCTCACTCTTATTTCCTAGCAGGAGATGATTGAGGCACACACAGCCAGTGTTCTTGCACACGTATGAAGAGAGAACTGGGCCCTGTGACTTGAGCTGTAGGTGCTTCTTGGAGAAAAAGACTCTGAGAGCAGCTTCATTCCTCCTTAAGTTTCAGTGGATGAAAGTTCCAATTTGCAGCCTTGGAAGCAGCAAGTGTGGGAACTGCATCCCAATCCGCACTGGGAATGGACCTGTCACCCCTGGCCACCCCTTGAGTGGAACAGATGTATCCTCCCTCAACAAAAACTTAGTTGGAATTAGGTAGAGCACAGCTTCAGGCCTGTGACTATCCTGGGTAGAGAAGCACAAATGTGAGCTTCCTAAGAAGTGGAGGCCTGGGAACTAGTCACTGTAAATGGTTTAGAACAAGTCTTAATACTATGGAGTCGGACCTCTTAACATTTATGAAGCTTTACTTGTTTTGTCTGAGACGGAGAAGTTATCACATGGCCCTGCTAGCCTCCAAGGCACACCCAGCTGCTCTCACCTAATAGCCCAACAGTTTTCTTCATTCTAGCTGGCTCAGGAACTCCTCCAGGCAATGCCCATGGCTCTAATCCAGGGAAGGTTCACTGCTCCTAACACTTCCTGAGCTGTTGCTCATGGCAGGCACTTGTCTGAGTCCTGGCGACAGAGCTGTGAAGCAAGTGGACAAGTTCCAGTCCTCTCCTACCTCTCCACATATGACACTCGCCCATGGTAGTTAGAGTTTGTCCCTGTTCCCTACTGAGTGGTCCCAGTGTGTCAGCAGGGAGGAAGCATTCAGTTGTGTCTGACTGATAGTCTGGGAGGGTTTGGGAACAATTTTGCCTCAAGTGCCTGCTCTAGGGGCACCCGTCTCCTCTTTGTTTCCTGGACCTTGTGCTATGGAGTCCACTGGTGAGGCTAGTGTGGTAATTTTAGAACATGACCCAAGCGGAAGATGCCCAAGGTATTCACTTTTTGGTTGTGGTTTATAGACTGCTCAATGGTAAACTCAGTGTGGTCTTGATGAAATATGCCTTTCTGGGTTTAGTTCAGCCCTCTAGCTAATTTGACATGGCATATCATGGCCAAGGTTGCACACTCTGACCAAACCAAGATCAGTCCACTTTAGGAAACTCAGACTGTCTAGAACTGTCTCCAAAGGGGCCACCAACTTGCCAGTCTGTACTTATCGTATGGAAATTGGCAAGAGTCTGCAGATGGGCCTCCTTTCTCACTGTGAAGGCTGTTCCATGTGTTCACCTACCAGAGGGTAACACCCAGCTTGCTGTTTGCACACCTACTGTGCATCACTGTGGTCCCCTGTGCATCACTGTGGTCCCAGTCTATGGGGTAGATTCCAAGTCACTTCTGAACTGTTGTGATTTATCATGCAGGTGAACAGGAAGAGGGCACAAAGGAAGTCCCATGTAACCAGGAATCTAGGACAATTTTAATATCCTTTTTGTAGTCATTTCTACATTACTATATTGTTCAGCACCTTCAGAAGTACCAACATGGATGGTTTAATTCTCTCTCTGGTCTATTATTCCCCTTATAGACATGTACTTGGATAGTCGTGATTTCATAGTAGTATTTCACAATTCATCTTTTTTTTGTACAAATCTAATACATTTTTGGAATTCCCGACTTACTTTGGCTGCTGCACTGACTTTAAAAGTCAGATTCATAAGGAGAGGTATGTGGTGGGAGCCTGTTACCACATAACCATAATCGTGGGTGGTGGGTTAAGCATAAGAACTACTGAGAAAGGATGTCAACTTGGGAGCTGTCAAAGGAGGTCCCAGGGGTGGACTCATCTCTACATGGCTTTCCCACCAAAAGTCCTGGAGTGACCACTGGCCATGACAGAGTGTACAGGGCTTCCTGTGGCCTCACGAGCATGTTTGGATTCACCATAAGGCAACTGCTTGCTGACTCTTGTAAACTTCTGTAACTATTTTCAAACATTTAGTATGAATTTTGTCTTTTAAAGAAACTTTGCCTTCATCAGGATGATGGTGAAGATTTCTTTAAAAACAGGTTGTTTGTTTTGCTAAACTTGTGTATGTATTTTCAGTTTGAAATTTTTATCATTATTATTATTAATACTTTTGTTGTTAACATTTTCGAGAGAGTGTTCAGCAGTGAAGAGGGGGGTGTGGTTTGTGTGATTAAGGAAAGTATATCTAATATATAGGGCTTTTTGTACCCAAATGGGTTACCTTAAATGTTGACTTGGTGAAGTGTTTTTCAGCTTTTTAGATTCTTACTCTACGGTGTGTATTTTGGTCCTTAGGCAGCCAGGGTGAAGGAAGCCAGTAGTGTCAGAGTTATGTTGTGTGTGGGTAACTCTAGAGGACCCTTACTTTTAGGACACATGGTACCAACAAGCACGGCTTCACTGTCCAGGTTAACTCAGTCCCCAGAACTGAGTTTGTCCTTTAGGAATCTGCATGAGTCCATATGGGCCGATTTTCTGAATATGCCTTCTGTGCGCGGCTCTTTTTCACTAATAATAAAAAAAAAATCTCCTAAAGGAAAGAAAAGTATGTGGCACTTAGTATCCACAAGCCCAGGGCACAAGCTGTCCCCTTGACAGGCGGGCCTGGGTAAGCGAGAGTACAGTGCTGGAGTTGAGGCGTAACACAAATTTGGTTTTGTCTTTTAGTGTCTCAATATAGTTTTACCTAGTGGTCCACTCTCTGTTCAGAGTGTAACAGGTACAGAGGTCTTTCTTCCATACTCATTCCACTTCCTTATTCCCCATTAAGTGACTGCACACCTGCTTTTCTTTGTAAAATCAGGCTCACAATCCCTGTCCAATGACTACGCTCCCTTCTCATCAGTCTCTCATTCCCTTTGTTGCATCTTCCTATCCTCTGCTCACAGTGCAGAGGGTCATGGGGGTTGGAGTCAGGAATCCATGGATCAGAAACATATTGTGCTTCTGAATTTTCGGGTTGCCTTGGGCACTGTTTACACTTCACCGGGGCTTCCCTTTGGATTTGTGAAGTGGAGTGATGATAATCATAGTTGCCTTAAAGCTGCTGAGCAAGATAGAGGCCTGTGGTCATAGCTAACATGAACCTACAGGACGAACTTCTTCTCTAGAAGGAATTCCCTACATCTACTATCAAGCTAGGAGAAACCCTGGACATTCAGTCAATGGTATCACTGTAAATTTACTCTGAGATAATACAGGCCAAATGTGCAGTTATTTTCTGAACACATGTGGCCAGGCTGAATGTATTCTCATGTGCCAGAGGGTGAGACTTCATGGATAAGCACTTGAAATACCAGTCAAATCCTTGAGAGATCCTTGAGTGGTAAGGTTGAAGAGACTCAGCTGAAGATGGAATTAATTAACAGTGACATGAGAGGAGTGTGACTTTGAAGGAGTCACATGTCAGGAGGAGGTGAGGGTGGGGTAGACTCCAGACTCCTGCACACAGACCCATCCTGACTGGTCTGAGCCTGTGGGGTGGCTCTTTGCTGAATCTGTGGAATGGACAAGAGTGTCTTTTCTGATGTACCTGACTTATTTCTCTGCAAAACCTATCAGCTTTATTCTTCAAAGTGTTTACAAAGTTTCTTAGCCAAAGCCAGGGGTTGTGTAATGACAACTATTTGGGGATAAATCTAGATGAGAACACGACCTTTCAGGGTCCTACACCCTCCGCTCAGGGGACTACAGAGATCAAAATGAGACTTACCAGAACAGGGCCAGTCAGGTGTCATCTTCACACAGGTCTGCGAGAGAATCTCCGAAGATGTGTTTTGGCTTTGAGGATGGTGGAATTGGGTCATGGTTGTCCTGGCTAGTATGAAGGTCCCCCCGGACAGGACATGTTATAGGTGACTTTATATTACCTGTCTTCATCCTGCATCAAGGAAGAAGTGAGATCATTATTAGTAGTAGTTTAATTCACTTAACCTTTCTTCCACCATTTGCATTTTAATCTTTTTTGCTGTGAGGCTAGAAGAGGGAGAAACGGAGTCATTTTTATGTAGAATTTTCCACATTCTAATTTGGCTGATGGCACCTATGTGACACTAAGGTGTTTCTTCCCCATATTCTACAATCCAGCATTTCAACACAGAGAATTTCTCAAGCTCAGGGTCATTTCCTCATGAGACTGACATGGTCTTGATTTTATACCTTTGAGGTTCCTCTCAGCTTGATACTGAGTGGGTACTGGTACCTACTGGTACTGTCCCCTCACCACCTCCACATGGAGAATGGGCTCAGTGGCATGAGATTGTTTAAGGAATGGAGTCCTGAGTCAAGAGAAGACACTGGTAGGTAGGGATGACTCACCGCTCTCCTGCTGGTGCCCGGCTGGGTGCCTGGGCTTCAGGATGAACTGGCCTTGCATATTTGGGTTCGCCAGGGTAGAAGGAGAAGTGGAGTCCTCGGCTCCCTGAGGCAGGAGAGCAGTGGCTGGAAGATGGCTCTCTGTCAGGTCATTGGGATGTCAGGACTTAGAGGAAAATCCATATGTATGATCAAACCAAACTTACCATGAGCATGGGCCCCACCCTGGTGTTCTGCTGTCCTGTGTCATCTGGGTAAAGAAGACCATGCCTCCGGAGTGAGCATCATGGGCACATTTACTGGAGACACCCTGTATAAAAGGCAGGTGCCCAAGCAGAAGAATTGAAAAAGTAAAGAAAAAAAGTTGAATCACGTTACTTTGCTTGGAAGGCACAGATCTGTCAGTACGTTGCACAATGTTGACTTTTGCTGTTTCCATCTGAGAATATTTTAGTTTTTAAAACATGTTTGCCGTGGTATCAGATAGATCTGTACATCTTAGGCAAATTACTTGACCCTTCTGAGCCTAACATGTGTTTTTTGAAAGGCTTACCTCTGTTACCCAGCCTGATAAGGAACAGAGTAAATATATTAATCAACACAGATATATTAACATTTATGGTTAATATTTTTCAAATAATGGGACTATATCTGTCAAGAATTCTGATTGTCTCACACCTGATGTTAGTGTAAATGGTGTTCTTTCCTTCTGGGGGTGCCGTACGCAGGCCTACCCCAGAGCCAGTGGCAGCTAGCCCTGGTCCTTGCCCCACTGTGCCCCACCCCCTGAAGGGTTCCTACCAGGCAGGGATCAGAGGGGAGGATGCCTGGTCCTGAGAACCAGAAACAGATTGAAAAGCAGTGTGTACATAGTGGGAAACCACACTAAGATCATCTGGGATTGTGGCTAAATGATTTGTTTGGCATTTTCATGCTTTAAATTGCTTCCTCTCTGTAGACTGTCCAAGGCCCTATACTATGGGGTGGGTTTGTGTTGAAGAACAGAATGGAAGACCCTTTCTTCCTTTCTGATTTACTAGTGAGTGTAACTCGGGAGTGCTTGCTCTTCCCTTTCAACTGCCACGGAGCGATGTTGGGGCTCTGTTAGGAAAAAGATTGACAGCAACTTCCATCTTTAAAGACCAAAGCAGCTTCCATGATAGCAATAACGTGCAAGCAAATCTCCAGGAAAGCCAGGAGTTAGTCACCCATTGAGAATTGAGAGCAGTTGGAAAATGCACTCAGAATAGCTGCTAGGGGGTTGGTAGGATTTTAGAGCCTGCCTTGCTGCAGGAGGCTGTCCTAAGCCTAAAAGTTGTCACCTACGTTCTTGTGACCTTATTAACACATTTTGCTAATATAAATGTACTTAAGTATTTATTTGATTTTTTCCACTTTATTACAATTGACTTTTACAAAGAAGTCAACATTGATTAAAAAAAAAAAGAAGGTGCTGCAGGGATTTTGTCCTCAGGTATGTACCTGGTGACTCCTTTTGATTTCACACAGGGAAGGTATATTTCATAGTAAATATTTGGTTATTCAGAATTTCCAGATGACTTGAAAAGGAATCATGGCCTTACAAAATTGTTTAAAGGATAAAAAAAAGAGAATGCATGCCAGAGGGGATGTTCTCAGATTTCTCACAGAAGTCACCATCATCACCATCACTATAGTGCAGGGTCTGCTACAGATCCTAGCCATGCCCTTCTTTTAATCCCTCTGTTTCCCTTCACCACACTGAACAAACCTGTTGATCCTAGATTTATCATTATTTTTTAGCTAAATTGTGCCAATAACTATTTTAGAAGAGGTGTAATCTGTGAATGACCTCAAGAACAATGCTGGAAAACTCGGCCAGGAAAATAGCCCAGTGTAGGAGGTTCAGGCAGTGACATCCTGAGGAGTCTGAAGGTGATGGTCTGGTTTTCTCTCTGCTGCTGAAAAGTTCTTAGCACAGAGCAGGTGTTAAATAAATATTTGAACTTGGATTCAGAGGCAGGACAGAAATTAGAAGATTCTCACCAAACAGAGGCTACTTAATAGGAAATGGAACAAAAGAATTCAAGACTGCATTATGAAAAATAAAAGTTTTGGGGAAAATACTCCAATCAGTATCTCTTTCATACATACAGACAGAGGTGTTTTTTCAAGGCAACTCTCTGTCAAGTAAAAAAATAGAGAAGAAAAATTCACATTTCTTTACCCAACTAGACCATAAGCTGCTGAATGAAGAGATATTATCAGTGTCTGGGAGAGAATAAGTATTTGGTGGTTATTTATTAAATCTATGGGTGAAGATTTCATGGGATTTTCACTTTTAAGAATATTCAAGCTTATAACCACGCAGTTATTACTTTGAGACTTTGGAGTTGCAATTTTGAACCCAATCAACTCTACTCAGATTTTTCCTGACACTCACCGATGAGTGGGGATGGGGCCTCATCCTTTCCAGAGCTGACCCACAGCTGGTCATCTCTCTCAGAGCCCTTGGAAACCAAAAGAACTATGTGTCACCACCAAGCATTCATTAGGTACCTGAAGAACACATGTCCTTAGCATTTCTATGTTTCCAAAAAGAGAAAGTAAAGGGACCAATAGACAAGCTATTCGCTCCATGGGAGTGCCTACAGTTGTTGAGTTAACAGAGTTGAGTTCGATAAGCCATTGTCCCCTTTCCAGCCTCCCACAGACCATTCCAGATTCTTGCCTCTTCTGTTTCGGTAGGCTGGGGATGTATGAACCACAATGCAGTCAGCCTCTCACTTTGTGGGTGGCATATAGCATGAGAAATCACAGTTATGGTCTTTCACAAAGGAAGAAAATTTCAGTCTCTAGAGCTCTGCTTTCTGCTGTCTCCCGTCCCCTTGGAGAAGGTTGGGTTTTCACTTTGATGTCCCTGCCCAGACAAGCATGTTGTCCAGAGAGCCACACACCCTACCCTGACTGTTTCTGAACAAAGTCAAACATGAAAGGCATCATGAGCTCAGCAACCCTGAGCAAAATGACAGAGATGCTCAAGATGCCTAGAGATGATGGCAGAGTGAAGTCAGCCCACTGCTCTTGGTGCAGGCGAGCCCCATTCCAGGGAGAGAGGAAACAGGGACTGTAACCTAGAGTACAGGTCAAAGCAAAGAACACTTTCCCCTAGCAGAATGGTAGCCCAGTAACACCAGAAATTCCTTTGAAACAAACAAATCCAATTATAAAAACTGATGAGTTATTTTAACGAGTCCTCTAGGAGAGGACAAAGCAGATAACATTTGAAATGGAGTTAAAGCTAGTTGGGTACTCTGCTTGCCTTGACTCCTCATAAAATATCATGGTTTTGTCCTTAGGAAGGAGAGTGCCAGAAGCAATCACACAGACATGCACACACACACCTACACACACACACACACACACACACACAGACACACACACACACACAACTAATTCTGCACAAAAATGTATTGCAAATAGGAAGTGAGAACTCATAAGAAGTTTTTCTTTCAAAGTAGGGTGGGAAACACTGTGTTGGAAGCACTTATCTGCATACACGTATAGCCCAGTAACCACAGTTCTTCCCTAAACAGAACAGTTTTCCAATCTGGTGAGATTGATCACTTTAAGCAAAGGAGAGTCACAAACATGACATAAAATGAGCTGTGTCATGAATCAATTTCCCTAACCTCTTCCCTAATACGACTCACTGTCTTCCAAGGTTTAGTTCTTAACTCTGGGTGTGCATATCAGGTAGGTTAGAAATCATTGCAGAAGAGAGCTTTACTCAGTGCATGTGGTGGAGAGCAGAGTTAGCATAACTAGCTCCATCTTAAGTTTGAACCTTATCATCTGAACACATATAAGTTTGGGCCAGCAGACAAGTTCTGAACTGCAAGCCAATGGAGATAACACACAGGTGCAAGTGATAAGGATGACTAGGCACCTCCATGGACGTTGTCAAATATTGTGATTTGGGACTTTGAAGACTAATCTGAGAGACCACAAACACGTCAGACAATTGCAGATTAAGGGAGACATCTCCACAGAACGATAAAAGTGGACTCAGGAACAGTGATAGTTGCTATTTACCCTCCACTGAAAGAGCCGTGCTGAGCGCTTGTGTGTCTGGCCCAGTGACCATTGACTATCCTGGGGTCTTGATGTCTCCAGCAATCTTCCTTGCAAGACATAGACCCCTGGACTCAGGCTTCTGTGAGTCTGAGTGACCAGTGATCACTGCTCTATGAATAGTCCAGACTGGAGGACATTTGGGTCTCTTGGACTTTCGGTTCGTTAACCCGCAACACTTGTGTGTGTGTGTGTGTGTGTGTGTGTGTGTGTGTGTGTGTGTGTGTTTTGATGTGTTTGTAATTTGGATTAAATCTGCAAGAAATAAAAGCTTAGTTGACAGCAACTGTGTTTGCTCATTGTTGTTACTTGGTGTCGAGAACCTAGGGGGCCAGGTGACCACCTAGGGTCCCGGCCTCAATCAGGCATACCTGATACAATCTGGGGGTCGGGACATTGAGTGACCTATCAGAAAGACGATACTCACAGCCAGAGTGCTAGCGACAGTTGGCGTAGTCGGTCATTGAAACTCTATAAGTTCTAAATTATATTGACCTGAAATTTTAAAACTTAAAAGCCTGACACTTCAAGAAACAAAAAGGAGCCTATCTGCTCACGTGCAACTGTTTGGCAAAACAAATATATAACTTGGCAGAAAGGAAGGAGAATAGATTGATTGATGGTGTTGCTGTTTACTGCCAGTTCACACGGGAACTGGATTTTGGTATTGTTAAAGCATTATATAAGGTTTCAACCAAGATGCTTGAAAATGCTAGTACTGGGAAATAAACTAAGAAAGTTCATTTTGCAAAGAAGGCCTGAGACTGTATTATCAGTAGGGGACCAGAGGTCAAGTATGAGACAGAGGTCAAGTTTTTAAGGAACTGCCCATACAAACATGTGATGATATACTGATAGACCTCACCATCCTAGCAATGTAGAAGCCCTAGTGAGCAGGCATATAAACAGGAAGTGCCAGCATCATGGTTACAAACTCCATCACAGGTTGAGGCAGATAGTCATGAAGGAAAATCCTAGCTGGGAGAATATACAGAGAAGTAAGTCAGCTGACAGAATAAAGGTCAGAGGGATAGATGAAGATATACTACGAAGAAACCCATACCCCGAGCTTCTAGGGGACTATGATAATCTATCTGATGGTAGATCTTTCCAGACCAGGAGTAACTAGAAAAACTATTCATTATAACCATGGAAATGGTCAGCCAGGAGAATCCATAGATGGCAGAGACTATACAAGATAAGAGTTGCAAACAATGAGAGTAGATTTCAACAAGGAAATTTGTCAGATACTGATTGGCTTGCTAGAATTTGAGACAATTCTGCTGACAGAAACAGAAATGAGGCAGATCTCAGGCATGACAGAATAGCATTGACTAAACTCAGAGCTGCTGAGGCTCCCTGCTCAATAAACAGACCGACGCTACACGTTATGGGATCAGAGAGCTAGAGTGTGGAGGACATACCACCAACAGTAAATGTGACAACACATGGCCATCACCTGAGATGGAACACAAATGAGCAGGCCATGCAGGCAGTGAGAAAACTGGCTACTTTGTCACTGGTTTATGACCCTCTGGGTTAAATACGCCCCTGCAGGTCCTAGCAGTGCCAGGTTTTCAGAAAGCCATTTTCAGAGGAGTACCACAGGGAATGAAAATGTCATACAGTACTCCAATGCACAGGCACGGACAGTCAAAGACAGACTGAATATTTTCATTTTTATTTTATTTATTTATTTATTTTCCCAGGTCAAAGATTTATTTTACTAATTAATTAAAAAACCAACAGAGTGGGAAGTTGGTTCTTAGGAGAATCTGAGAGACCGAAGCATATATAGTCAACAAAAGAAGAAATGCTTAAAGAAGGCTGCACAGTTAGATATGAATCTGGTTCATGTTCTAGAGAACAAAAAGGCCATAACCTGTGGAGCTGTTTTTTCTACCAGACTATTCGTTTGCAGTTATACTGGACAGAAAATTACTTGTAGCTTGCCAATTTTTATTTTTATTTTATTCATTTTTTATTTTTTAATTTAATCCTCACCCAAGGATATTTTTCCATTTATTTTCAGACAGAGTGGGAGGGAGGGAGGGGGAAGAGAGAGAGAGAGAGAGAAAGAGAAAGAGAGAGAGAGAGAGAGAGAGAGAGAGAGAGAGAGAGAAATATTGATGGGAAAGAGACACATCAACTGGTTGCCTCCTACTAGACCTCAACCAGGGCCAGGGACCGAACTGCAACCGAGGTACATGCCCTTGACCATAATCGAACCCAAGACCCTTTGGTCTGTGGGCTGACGCTCCCACCCCTGAGCCAAACTGGCTAGGGCTATTTTTATTTTTTTACTGAGCTTAAATAGTACATTTTGTTTTTTCTTGGTTTTATTTCTTTATTGTTGAAAGTATTATAGATGTCCCCCCTTTTATCCCCCACTGACCCCCTCCTCCCAACCTTCACCCCACCCCTGCTTTCCCCAAACTGATGTCTGTGTCCATTGGTTGTGCATATATGCATATAAGTTCTTTGGTTTCTCTGTACCAGACTAAATATTTTTAAACTAGCAAATGATCTGAACGGACAACCAAACTTTATATTTAATGTTAGGTACACAACAAACAACATCACATATCCACAGAAAAAAAACTTTCTTTAAGCACAGGATATTCACCAAACCATCAAACACAAAGAATTTCAAACCATATAACCAAAACAAATGCTTTAGACCAGTGATTCTTAACCTTCCTAATGCCATGACTCTTTAATACAGTACCTCATTGTGGTGACCCCCAACCATAAAATTATTTTTGTTTTTACTTCATAACTGTAATTTTGCTACTGTTATGAATCACCATCAGAAATATGTGTTTTCCAATGGTCTTAGGCGACCCCTGTGAAAGGGTCGTTTGACCCCCAAAAGGGTCGCGACCCACAGGTTGAGAACTGCTGCTTTAGACCATTTAGAAACAATCAAACAGGAGAAAAACCACAGAATTATCAAAAGAAATACACGCCTGAACAAGACAGGACTAGACAATTCACTAAAACATTTTTCAATGCTTCAAAAAACGGGCAATCCTGGGGCTGGGACCCTGGGCAAAGGAGAAATTAAGACATGAAAGTAGACCCTTTATTAAGCTAAAAATACAAATAGTTAATTGGGATAGAATTACAGAATTTTTAATTAATACAGGATCACAGATAACTCTTTTAAAACAAGATTTCAAAACATAAAACTAATATCCTAATACAGGTACAAGGACTTAGAGGAAAAATAACCCATTGTTGGCTCATAAAATTTCTTGTATATAATTATAACCTGGAATTCATAGAATTGCAGAGACACACATTGCCAGATGTAGAGAATATTCTAGGAATGGATAGCCTTGCAAAACTTCTAGGAGACTTTATTCCTTGGAAAAACCTTAAACCATATAAAGTAAAATGAGCTGAAGTGAAAATTAAGCCTATAGATTTACCTAAAACATCTAAAGCCACATGTACAAGTCAATATCCTTTAAAAGGAAGACATGAAGAAATTAGAAACAAAATCCAGGAACTATTAAAAGAAGGCATTATAGAAAAAGGCATATCTCATGTATATAATAGCCCTGTGTAGCCAGTACTAAAACCAAACAGAAAATACAGATTAGCAGTAGATTAGAGAAGCCTTAGTAAATTTTCACCTAAAGCGGATGGAGTATTGCCTGATGCAGAAGAGCTGACTAACAGAGTAACTGAGAGAAGTTCAAAATATTTTGTAACCATTGATGTGTCTGATACGTTCTTCGCTATTACCATATCTTAGAAATCTAGACTATACACAACCCTCCCATGGGAAGGAACACTATATCAATATAAAGATTACCAAAAGTTCCTTGAAAAGCTGGGTAATAGCACATACATTGTTAACATCACAGATAAACACATCACAATTCCAATCACTAATAAATCTCTTACAGAAGTGATATTATCATGATGCATGATGACAATTATTACAGTCAGAGAAAATGAAAGTAATAGAACAATTAAGAAGTAAAGGATGGACTGCTAATAATGACAGAACTCATGGTCCAGATACTTCAGTAAAATTTTTAGGAATAAATTGGTCCTCGGAAGGAAGACAGGTACCACAAACAGCACTTGACAAGGTGAATGCATTAAAACTCCTAGTGACAAGGCAGAAGCACAACATCTTATAGGCATGTTTGGATATTGGAGACAACATATTCCATACTTAGGTATGATTCTTCAACCTATATATGATGTAACAAGAAAAGCCTCAGATTTCGAATGGACAGAAAAACAACAACAGGCATTTACTCTCTTGAAAGAATACGTTACCAGTTTTCAAAAATTAAACTACCCAAGGCCGGGAGATCAGTTAAGAATGGGTGTGATCTACTATAATGACTTGGAATCATGAGCTCTATGGACAAAACGTCCTCAAGATAAATTATTTAAACCAGTAGCGTTCTGGACCAGAATCTTTCCATTTGCCCCCACCAAATATACAAAGGTAGAAAAAAAAATGGTGTGGCTTTTATTTAAAGCTTTAAAAATGAGGAAACCATTAATAGACAATTCACCAGTTGTGATCAGATCGGCTGTTCCAGCCCTGACCTGGCCAAAGCTTAGTCCTGAAGAAGTGGCAGGAACGTGTCTGAACCAGAGGTCCTCACGTGCAAGTGGTCCATACAGTCAAGAGAAGCCACAGCCAAAGGACAGCCTGGCTTCCTCACAGAGGAAATATCCTAAGCAGAGAGGCTTGCCAGAAATATTTCTGAGGGAGGAGCACATCCATGCCCTGTAGGGAAATGGGGCCCCTCCTGGCCTAATACTCTGCCTGATTCCTGGTTAACAGAAGGGTCCTCGCACACTGTAAGTGGACAGACTGCATGGACAGCAGTAGCTTTCAGGCCCCAGGACTGTCAGATCCTCCGATCCACTGGTAAGTCTCAAAATGCACAACCTGTATACGCATAGCAACAGTATTGGCATTAGGCATTCATAGGCAGAAAGTCAAAAGAAGATGTTACCTATTTACTGATTCATGCGTGGTGGTAAATGGAATAGCAGTCTGGTCACAGAAATGGGAAAAGACTAGTTTTCAGATAAATGGCAAAGCTGTATGGTCACGTGAATATTGGCAGGAACTGACAAAAGTAAAGGATAAAATCCAGATATATGTGACCCATATATCAGCTCATCAGAAAGATTCTGAAGCTGAAACTTTATTTGATAACATAGCAGATAAGTTAACAAGAGGTGAGATAAAACCAGAAAAGATAGAAAAGGAAAAGTTAAGACAAGAATACCTGAGAGGAATAGGACTAAGAGACAAACTAAAATATCTGCAAAATTACAGGATTATATGTTATATCCTATAGTTAAATGGGAAGAACCTAGTGAAGATGACATAAGAAAACTGCACATAAAGCTAGAACATCCAGGAACACATGCATTGCACACATGGTAGAATAGAAGAAATCTCAAACTATCATGTCAGGGGATAAAAATGTTTATACAAGGTTGTGAGAAATGTAAATGTTTTTACTGAACAATTTAGACCACTGGACACATATAGGATGGATGCATTTAATTTTGTGGTGCAGGTTGACTTCATAGGACCAATGGAATCAGGATTTCAACAAAATTGTGCATGCACGATGGTAGCTGGACACCCAGGAATGGGTATGATGGTGGGAAGCAAAAATCCAGAGGCCGGAACAACCATAAGAGCATTAGTGAGATGGTGCAGCCATTATGGAGCACCTACAATCTAGAGAGTGGTCAAGGCTCCCATTTCACAGCAGCTAGAGTGAAAAACTTGGCAGAACTATTAGACATATAATGGAGTTCTCATTTACCATATAACCCCACTGCAGCAGGCAATACTGAACGATTTAAAAGATTGCTTTACAAAAGGGAATTAAAGTTAATTGACTCAGCCAAAAGCTGGCAAGAGACATTAGATTGGGCTATATTCCACTTAAATCAAAGAGAAAGGTTAGGGAGAGAAACACCACACAGCTATTTAGAACAAAATCCTAGTCAAATAAATACAGAAGGAGAAAGAACTTCACGCCCTATCCCTTATAAAGTAACCACTAAGGATCATAGGGGATCTCCCTCAACAGGAAACAATAGCCAATGGAGAGGGAAACACCTACTGGGCATCAGGAAGGAAAGGAGAATTACAACTGCACAAGATTGAAAAACTTTTGCCCCCCCCCCCCGAAGAAGAGCGAGATAATTTTCCTTGGTTACTTTATGTTGTGGTAGTGATACTATCATGAGCTATAGCAAGTCTAATATTAGGAATTCTGATCAGGCTTAGAGAAATGGGAAAAGAGGGATGTTTTTCACAGCCATAGTAAGCACTGCTTCCCTATTGATGCTTTATTTCGCCTTCAGGGCCAAGTATGGAATCGACACTAACCCAATTCCTCTATGTGGACGTCTGCCCCACAGACCTCCACAGCCTTGTGATGGGCCAGGAATGGTTTGAACTTTTGATGAAAACTGCTCACAAGAAATGCAATTGTAGCTGTTGTGTGTGTGACTGCTTAACTATTATGTTTAAAAAGTCAAAAGCTTTAACATTTGAAATATATGCAAGCATAGCAACAACTTTAAATGCAATGGAAGCTAGTTAAAACACTTTGCTTTTTGTAATAACCAGAATATATAGGGCAGCATAAGGCAACAAATACTAGAATTTCCTGGTGGACACAGTACAATGTGAAACAGATAACAAGATATCTTGGATACCTGAAAACAAAAACAAAACAACAACAACAAAAAAGCCCCAGATAATCTAGAAACCAAAAGTTGGCAAAAGCTATTAGGACCCATCCAAAACTTGGGGGATTTGTATGTGGAGAGATATAAAATAGGAAAGGCCACAAGGAATAAAAAATTGAGACCAAGCTCAGATGGAAATTATGAATTCAGGATTCAACCATTTGATTATCAAGAATACTTAAACAGACCAAAAATAAGGGCAAGAATTGAAGCTTATCACTTAGAGCAAAGATTATGATGGGAAACTTTCCAGAGAAAAGGGGAAAGAAGGACCAAATTTGGGGAAAGAGTTAAAAGCTTTTTGAAACAACATAATTTTATACATGAGGACTTGGGTCTAATTAATCTTAAATTACCAGATTAGGAAGATATGTCTACCCAAGATAATCTACATACCAATCCTGACCATCCTCCACCTGCTTCTCATCTGCATTGCTATATTTTTGGCAGGACATTATTCCTTTTGCCCAATTAGATGTTGCAGTGATAATCATCAGTGTGAATTCTTTACCAACTATATCACCTACTTGTTAGAAACTCTACTTCAGTCATAGGTGGAGCCCCTGTGAGCCTGAATCATGGATCCACAGGCCTGACTGAGTGGGCCCATCTGACCGATTCATGTGAAGTTGTACTTATGGAACCTGGGAGAACATTGTCAAACCTTAGCAGACTCATGTGATGAAAGATTCCATATACAGCTTAGTTGATATTTGACTTATTTGGCATTATGTATAAATAGATTAACAGCTAAAAGGGTATTGTCAGGAAGTCCAGTTCTATATGTAGACAGCCTTATGATGGGCCAGGAATGGTTTGAACTTTTGATAAAAACTGCTCATAAGAAATGCAATTCCATGAATTGCCTACACCCTACCTTGATTGCCATGAAATACTTTTCAGAATGATGTGATTTGGGATTACCCCAAAGTGTGCAGAATGCTACTGAGTGTGATTCTACTCCTTATTTGATAGTACCTGCTACTATTGCTTTGGCTTCAATTGCTACTTCTAATGCTTTTCCAAATCCCAAAACTGTAAATGGCCAGAAATACAAAATATTAACTTTGAAAGATGTCGTGCCCGGACTATGTGACAAAGTACCACAATCTCAAATATTTCATAACTTATCTATGTTAGAAACCATATTTAGAAACAACCCAAAAATCACAGTTTTCCCCTGTCATGAGAGATCTGGGCAGCAAATCCAGTCCTCAAAGCTTTCCAGCCTAGATTGGGGTCCCAGCTCTCTCCTGGGTTCCAGGGCAGAAAGCAGAGGTTGCCTGGAGAATCAGTGAGTAGTGTCACCTGCCCTTAGGGACGTTTAATATATGTATTGACAACAGCGTTAGCTCTAAGCCATAGGGTTGGAGAGAAGGGAAAGAGGAGAGTGAAAACATGAACTTCCTCTTAAAGAAGCAAAAACCCATGTCAGTGAGAGCACTTGATTGCAAGGTCAATGTCAATAGGCAGTCTGTGAGAAGAGATTGAGGATTTCACTGAAAACAGGGATAACGGGGCGGGGGGTGGGGGAGACACAGCTTTGCAGAGGTTAGCATTCTTTTATCAGGCATTAAAGATGTCAAATATGTACACTGACAAAGTACCTTTGAAGGAGCAGGAGCCATTTCTCCTTTAGTTCTGAAGAATTAAACTACATAAAATACATACACTTTCATGTTAAGACTGTGATTCCAGAAAATGATATCAGCAGGAAGTAGTTAGCAATGAGGACGCGTGTGTAAGTTGTCCCCTCTTCATAAGGACTTTTGAGGGACCCTGTTCTTTCTTGGGCAGTGTCACAGTGATGGGAAGTAGATCTTAAAGTGTGAGAGAAGTTGCTTTGAAATCTAAACACTTCATTGCAATAGGTGACGCAAGCTGGGTGGTTGTGGGCAAGTCACTTAGCTCCTCTGAGCTGCATTTTCCAGAGCTGAAAAAGGGTCAATTTCATCTCAGAGTGTTCTCGCAACTGGAAGTGCTCTTCAAATATGAAGAACATTATTATTAAGATGAAAACCTACTTCAGAAATTTGGCATTTGGATGGAAACCTCTTGGCCTAGAAACCAGAATATTGTTTTTGAAGGAAAAAAACTACAATGTTTCATTTCTTCATACATATGTCAGGTTGTGATGCATTACATTATTTCCTAGAAAGTTTATTCTTCATTACTATGATCCTCTAATCAAGATCAATCTTCCTATTGCTAAATTACTCATGATTATTCTTTTCTTTGCTGAAGTTTCTGCAGATTTTAATACCCAAATGTGAAAACTATTCACGGACTTATCACTTACTAACATTTTCATTGTAGTGTACTTCGCGTAAGATAAAATTGATCGTTAGTGACTTTTAGTACATTGAAAATGCTGTGCAACCACTTCTATCTAGTTCTAGAACATTTTCATTGCCCCGAAGCAAACCTCGTGTCCATAAAGTGGTCACTCTTCACTCTCCCGTCCCAGGGTCTTATACCATATTTTGTTTATCCAGCCATCAGCAGACAAACACGTGAGTAGTTTCCACTTTCTTTGGCTGTAAGGAACAATGCTCTGTGAACATTTGTGTATAACTTTTTGTGTGTTCCATTTCTCTTGGATATATCCCTGGAGGTGGCATTTCTGGGTCACATGTGAATTGTACACTGAAATCATGGAGAAACCATCAGACCTTTCCCCAGTGGCTGCCGCATTTTATATTCTCACCAGAAACACTACTTCTACCTCCTCTGCTAGATTGGAGCCACAAAGAAAATACAGAAGTTGAAATTATCCCGAAAATGCAGAGAGAGAGTCCAGAGCACAGGCTTTTATCAGTCCTGTTAGGCCTTGTTCAGGGTTCTACTCTTAAAACCAATTTAGCATAGAAGCAGCCGATAGCTAGTGGCCTCCAGGACTTGTGACCCCTTGTTATGGACAACACTAGTCTGGCCATGGGTGCCTGTATGTAGAGCCCTGGAGGCTCAGTGGACAACCCATTCTGGCCTCCATCAATCACCTGTCTATGTCTAGATGAGGAAGGACTTGTGGGCAGTCTTGTCCCTGGACCTTCCCCAAGTCTCAGATAAGCTTCCATTCTCTGCCTCACCATTTCGGAGAGGTTGGAGGCAGGACAACTTTTCTCTTTCTAGAAGCTCGAGGCTGGTCATCAATTCTGATATGTATTCCAATCACTTGGGAGACTTTTCAGGCTCCCCGCCCCAAGGTTCATCAGATATAGAAAAACATGCATTTTCTTTATTTTTATTTCTTTCATTTTTCAATTGCAGTTAACTTCCAATGTTATTTTGTATTGGTTTCAGATGTACAGCTTAGTTGTTACACAAGCATATACTATACACAGTGTTTCCCTCAATATTTCTAGTTCCCAGCTGGCACCATACATACATAGTGATCACAATATTATTGACTGTGTTTCCTATGCTGTATCGTAACATGCCCGGGACTCTTTTGTTACGGCCAATTTGTACTTAAACCTCTCAACTCTCTCACTCCCCCAACACCACTGTCCTCTGGCAACCACCAGTCTGCTCTTTGTGTCTGTTTCAGTTTTGTTTGTTCATTTATTTTATTCATTGATTTTATTCTTTAGATTCCACATATAGTGAAATCATATGATGTTTGTCTTTCTCTGACTGGCTTATCTCACTTAGCATAATACTGTCCAGGTCCATCCATGCTCTCCCAAAAGGTAAGATTTCGTTCTTATTTATAGTCCAGTAATATTTCACTTTATATATGTACCACCACCTTTTATTTGCTCGTCTACTGATGGGCACTTGGGTTGCTGCCATATCTTGGCTATTATAAATAATGCTGCAATGAACAATGCGGTGCGTGTATTCTTTCCAATTAGTGTTTTGGGTTTCTATGAATAAACTCCCAGAAGTGGATCACTTGGTCATGAGGCAGTTCCAATTTTAATTTTTGTGTGAAAAATTCATAGTGTTTTTTATACTGGCTGCACCAATCTGCATTTCCACCAACAACATATGAATGTTTCCTTTTCTCTACATCCTCGTCAGCCCTTATCATTTGTGCATTTATTGATGATAGCCATTCTGACAGGTGTGACTCCCCTACCTCCTCTCCCATCTGGTACCATAAGTTTGCTCTCTGTATCTGTGAAGTTTTTTCTATTCCCCACATACCCTTATTCATCACATTCTTTATGTGTGTGTGTAACCATTTCTGATCAAATTCTAACCCCAACCTTGGTCTCCATTACCCAGTAGCGGAATGACAGGAACAACAACATAAATCTCAGATGCCTCATTTGCACAGTTGTATATACAAGACCTGCAACAAGTTATCTTGCCAGACACCAGCCAACAGCACAAAGTGAACTTCGCCTCCAGGGGG
Organism: Tadarida brasiliensis; assembly: GCA_030848825.1. Classification (NCBI taxonomy): domain Eukaryota; kingdom Metazoa; phylum Chordata; class Mammalia; order Chiroptera; family Molossidae; genus Tadarida; species Tadarida brasiliensis. Next base: position 73,363,192 of record CM061260.1, read on the forward strand.
AGCAGGTATTGGGGGAACTGATTTCTGTGCGTAGGGGCATGGGCATAAGGGAACCACTACAGGGCTGGTCATTTGTGTGTTTTAGGGGTGCTCAGGTCGCATGGAAGATCATGAGCGACAAGTCTGCTGCTCTGCGGTGGGCCCAGCTGCACCTGGATTTCATCCATGTCAACTTGTGAGTGACTCAGGAGAGCCTGAACGGGGGAGGGTCTCACAGTGAAAAGTTTGTTCTATCTCCTAGAGAAATACGTGCACTTGGTACCATTGACTTGTGGAAATTTTATTTATTTATCTATAGTTGTTTATGCTTTAAAAAGTAAAACCAATAAAAGTAATAAAGACTAACCCTCCATCTTTTTCCCCCAGTAACTCCAAATGGTAGGATGGCCCTTATTTTAGCATTTAACAAAACTACGTAAGTGTAGGCCAGTAGAACCCTCATTCCACCAAGGTTGTCTATCTCTAGTGATTTCTCTACCCAGTATACTGACACTTTGAAAATTAAACTTGCCTCACGAGGATAATGTGTATTTATTGATTCCAGCCTCTTAGTCCTCCAGAGCCTTTCCAAAAATGTAACCTCTCTGAGAAGAGAATTCTCACATTTTAGTTATTATGAGGGCACTCTTCTCTCTCAAGCCCAGATGCCTTTTGGCTACTGATTAAGTGTTATTTCAGGTACTCAGATTGCAGAGAAAGATGACAGAGGTTTTCTGTCCACCGTCACTCCCAACACAGCCAAGCATGGCAGCGAGCGCTGTGTAATGCATGGTGGTCTTTTGTTTCCTGGGGATCTTTTTGTACTTTGGATTTACTAAACATACTGATTGCTATGAGGCAGCGATTTTAACCTTTTTCATCTCATGGCACGCATACACTATTTATTAAAATCTTGTGGCACACCAAAAAATATTTTCTATTTTTTGCTGATGTGACCATAAAATACGTATAATTTTTTTTCTAATTTATTCATTTTTAAAACTTATCTTTATTGTTGAATGAATTACAAATTTCACTACTTTTCCCCCTATTGACCCCTTCCTCTCTGCTCCCACCTCCCTCCTGCCTTCCCCACACTATCGTCTGTGTCCATTAGTTATACATATAATTTCTTTGGTTTATCTCTTCCCATCCCCCTCCCCCCTTCCCTTTGAGGTATGTCAGTCTAACAACCAATTTGTATATCTTTTTTTTTTTCCTTTATTGATTTTAGAGAGAGAGGAAGTGAGAGGGAGAGAGAGATAGAAACATTGTTGAGAGAGAACATCCATTGGCCGCCTCCTGCATGCTCCCTACTGGGAATCTGGACCACAACCACGGGCATGTGTCCTGACCAGGAATCGAACCGGCGACCTCTTGGTGTATGGGTTGATGCTCAACCACTGAGCCACACTGGCTGGACCCAATTTGTACTTCTTAATCCCTTCACTTTTTCTATCCATTCCCCCACCCCCCCTCCCATCTCGCAACCAACAAAATGTTCTCTGTATCTATGAGTCTATTTCTGTCCTGCTTGTTCAGTTTGTTTGTAGATTCAATTGTTGATAGATATATATTTATTGCCATTTTATTGTTCATATTTTTTATCTTTTTCCTCAAGAAGACTGTTCAACATTTGATATAATACTGGTTTGTTAGTGATGAACTCCTTTGACTTTTTCTTGTCTGGAAAACTCTTCATATGTCCATTGATTACTAAATGATAGCTTTGCTGGATAGAGTAATCTTGGTTGTAGGTCCTTGCTTTTCATCACTTTGAATAGTTCTTGCCACTCCCTTCTGACCTGCAAAGTTTCTTTTGAGAAATAAATGGACAGTCTTATGGGATCTCCCTTGTAGGTAACTAAATGCTTTTCTCTTGCTGCTTTTAAGATTCTCTCTTTGTCTTTAACCGTTTGCATTTTGATAATGATGTGTCTTGGTGTGGCCTCTTTGGGTTCATCTTGTTTGGGACTCTCTGTGCTTCCTGGAATTGTATGTCTGTTTCCTTCACCAAGTTAGGGGAGTTTCCTGTCATTATTTTTTCAAATAGGTTTGCTCTTTCTCTTCTCCTTCTGGCACCCCAGGGAGGCAAATATTGGTCTGCTTGAAGTTGTCCCTTACACTATCCTCATTTTTTTTGGATTCTTTTTTCTTTTAGGTGTTCTGATTGGGTGTTTTTTGCTTCCTTATATTCCAAATCAATAGTTTGCTTCTTGGCTTCACCTACTCTACTATTGATTTCCTGTAAATTCTTTATTTCAGTTAGTGCCTCCTTCATTTCTGACTGGTCCTTTTTTATGCTCTTGAGGTCCTCACTAAGTTGATTGAGCATCCTCATGACCAGTGTTTTGAACTCTGCATCTGTTATATTGCTTATCTCCATTTCACTTATTTCTTTCCCTGGAGTTTTGTTCTGTTCTTTCATTTGGGACATGTTTCTTTGTCTTCTCATTTTGGCTGCCTCCCTGTGTTTGTTTCTATGTATTAGGTAGAGTTGCTATGACTCCTAGGCTTCATAGGGTGGCCTATTGTAGTAGGTGTCCTATAGGGTCCAGTAGCACAGCCTACTTGATCACCCCAGTTGTGCCCTCAAGGTGCACCCCTCATGTGGACTGTATACCCTTCTGTTGTAATTGAGTCTTGATTGTTGTTTGCACATCAATGGGAGGGATTTACTCAGGCTGATAAGCTGCAAGGGCTGGCCATGCCCACTGACCACTGACCTCTGACTACCTTGGAGGACCAGCTATGCAGGGGCCCACCACACAGAGCAAGACTTACTTCAGCAGGGCTCTGGTACCCACTGAGTCCACTCCTTGAGTGTGTCACATGTGGAGTTGGTTGGGTGGTGGTGCTTTGCCATGGTCTGAAGCTGTCTACTGGGTGTGATGGCTCTGGAGCAAGGTCAGCCACTGCCTGTGTTCACCAGGCAGAAGCTACAGAGCAATCTGCAGATGGGTGCTTCTTGTGCTGGGCTTGGAGATGACTAGGCAAAGCCAAGTTGTGAAACAGGTCTGGGGCCACTTAGTGAGAGGTATAGGGCTTGCAGAGGCCAGATGTTGCTTACTTGAGAGAATTTAGGAAGTTCTGAAACAGTTGCCAAGACAGGCCCTTCCTATGGTAAAGCCACTGGAAACAGGTTGGGTGGGCCTGAAAGTTGGGTGTGGCAGGGTCTAAGGGAATCACCAGGGTGGTGCAAACAGTGTGAGCCAGGTTGCTGGAGTCCCAGATATGACCCCTTCTGCCACCCTGTGGGGGAAGTGCTCACCAAAGAACAATGGCCTCCACCAGCCCTCGCCCCCATGCCAAACAACTCAGTTCTTCCCCATATGTCTCTGCTGCCTTTCAAGGTGCCTCCCCCATACTGGAACCTGGAGGGTGCAAGTTTAAGTAAGTCCATGCACAGGCCCTTTAAGAAGAACTGCCTGGGGCTCCTACAGCCTCAGCCTCCCTCAGTCTTAGTTCCCACTGGTTTTTATAGCCAGAAGTTATGGGGACTTCTTTTCCTGGCTCTGGAACCTGAGCTGGGGGCTTGGTATGGGACCCCCTCACTCGCCAGGGAGGATCTTCACAGCCAAGGTAATCTTGCTTATTTTTATCTGCCACACGTGGGTGTGGGACCAGCCTGTCTGTGCATCCGCCCCTCCTACCAGTCTAAAGGTGGCTTCTTCTTTAATTTCGTAGTTGTAGGACTTCCATTCAGCTTGATTTCAGGCGGTTTTGAATGATGGCTGTTCTGTAGTTTAGTTGTAATTTTCATGTGGTTGTGGGAGGAGGTGAGGACCGTGTTTACCTATACCGCCATCCTGACCAGAAGTCAATAGTATACTTTAGGTTCATTCACTCTGGACCACTATTGTTGTGTTGGCTCTTGCATTTTTTTTTTTTTTATCCTCACCCGAGGATATTTTTCTGTTTTTCTTCAGACAGAGTGGGAGGGAGGGAGAGAGAGAAAGAAACATCCATGCGAGAGAGACACATCAATTGGTTGCTTCCCACACAACCCCGACCAGGGGTACTTGCAACCGAGGTGCATGCCCTTGACTGGAATCAAACCCACGATGACTCTTTGGACTGGGGGCCGACGCTCCAACTGCTGAGCCAAACTGTCCAGGGCTCTTGTCATTTCTCAATTTGACAGTCTAAGGGAAAAAGAGTCAGTGCCCCAGACTAAATAGTCAGGTATTGCATGTTTAAGAATTCTGTGGCTCACCAGTTGAAAATCGCTGATACAGGAATGCACCTGATTTGAAACCACAGAAAAGTGTAAGAAAACCAGGGAAAGCCAGCCCTGCTGTGTGGGAAGGTGCAATTGCTACAGAAAATATGAGTGAAACGGGCAATATTCAGCAGATATATAATTTTTATTTCTCTGTCATGGAGAATGATTTCAAGCTGGAAGCGATCAAACAGTTAATTAAAAGTTGACAGAGGTGGAAGACAAATGAGGAAATGGCAATTGTGATTTGCGTTTTAGGAAAAATTATAAGCTGAGTGCTAGAAGGACTGTGAGCTTGATCTTGGGAAGTTTCCTCAGCCTCAGTTCTGTGTATTTCTGCAGGTATTGCTCCAAGCCTCCTCCTCCCCAGCCCCCCATCATCAGTCTGGGGTCTGGAAACTGAGTAACAGAAGTGAGAGCAGCTGAGCAGCAGGAGCAAAATCAGATACAAACGGGCATCTCCTCATCCCCAGGTCATTTGTTTGAGACTTCCCTCAGCAAACACAGGGGTTATTTTGTATTACTCTCTCCTTCATTCACCCCCTATCCAATCCATCGTCAAGTCTTCTTCATGCTGTCTCTACCTAGGTCTCCAATTCATCTGTTCCTCCCCATCTCCACAACCATTGACTGGTCCACACCACTGCCATCTCCCTTCTGGACTCCTCCACAGAGCCTCTGAACTCGGTTCTCTGCTTCCTATTCTTGATCCCCAAATGGTCCATTTTCCTGAAAGCTGTCAGTGTGAGCTTTTTAAAAAACTGAACCAGACATGTCCCTCTTCTTAAAACATGACCATGGTGTCCAGGTGCATGGAAACTGCACAGAAGCTCCTACCCTGACCCAGCCATCCCACTGTCCACGCGATCTCCCGTTTCACCAGAGCCAGAGCAGACGGCCTCGTTGGCTTTTTTCTGCTCCAAGGTCTTTGCATCTGCTGCTCTTGCTGGGAGTTTCCACTTTGGCTGTGTGAAGGAGGGAGATCTCCTCCTCCTTCAGGGCTCTGTTTAAATTCTTTCTGTGAGGAGGGTCTCTCCCTGACACCATGCCCTCTCCTCACCAGTTCCTCTTCCCGTCTTCCTTCCTTCATAGCTCCTAATCACAATGTCACATCATCTTAATGTGTTTGCTGAATTGTGTATTTTCCATACCCCCCACTAGCTGGAGCTCTCAAAGTGTAAAGACCATGTCCCTCCACATTGGCACATGGCAGACAGTACAATCTCAAGAATGAAATAGTACAGAAACTCATATGGTATTTTTTCTTTTCTTGTCAGAATGATTACAATGACTTTCCTGAAGGATTGATTGAATTTTTGTGTATTGGTTTATGTGTTTTAAATTCACTAGAAAGGCTTGTGGTGTAAATGCTGTTTTTGTAAACATATAACCTACACTTCTCTTTTGCTTTTTAAGATATTTATAGACTAGCTCTCTTTTGAGTGAAGAACACCTCTTTGCAACAATCATATTTGATAGTTTGTTACAAATTAGAAACTTTAAAACTGACTTGAGTGGACAGCTCTCATCAGCATATGTTTAAAATATAAAATTCCCCAAAAGGGATATATGTATATATATTTTCAGCCACCATATTGTCCTGTGACCTGAGGTATTGATGTCTGTGTGACACTGCAGATGGTCCTTCCTCCTGTACACATGAGCAGGTGTTTTTTGATAAAGGGTGTCTATTGTTTTTGCTCCCCCTTTACTAAACATAAAAAGAAAATTGCATGCTGAAGCGTCCCTTAATTCTATGATAAGGTTGCTTATCAAAATATGCACATCAAAAAAATGAAAAGAACATGTGAGGTCTTGAAGGAAGCCTGATTTCACGCACAGATGACTATTCAGCCTTCAGGGTGCAAGTGGTGATGGCTCTCTGGTGTGTTCTGTTGTCCAGGACCTGGCACGAGTGGGTATAAGACAGGCGACCACAGGCAATTCATGAGTTTATCTAAGGAGCAGGCTTTTCAGAGGTGAAAAGTTTCTACAGAAAAAAAAAAAAAGATCGCTGAGGCAAACAGGGGTTCCCTGCTAGAAGCTATGAATACGTAGGGAGTCTGTCTGCGGCCTGTTAGTGTGCCAGAGTTTGATCAGAAATTTTCAGAAATAAATCAGCCTTAAAAAATACAATTTTAATGAAAAATTGTTTGAAAAATCTAGACCAAAGGCTTACAAATAAATTTAAATTGCCAGCATTTGCTCTGAGTACAGTGAGGCCCGTGAAACCTTGTCCCATGGGGCGTAGACAGGATGCTGTGGCCCTCGTGCTCTCAGCCCTGGCTTTGTAATGGAGCGCATCTACTGCCGAATCCTGATGGTGCTGAGAAAGTTGTTTCTAGAGGAACTCCTTCATGGAGTTTCTGGCTAGACCTGGAGAGCATTTCTCTGCAACCTTTTTGAAACTTTTGCACTGATTCCAGACTTAGTTTAACTTTTGGTTTTCCCTCTGTTTCTTCCTCAGCACCATGCACAGTTTCCTTTTTGGAGCCCTGGCTAAATTTCTGGACAAGGCAAGGTAAGACTCATTGGTGGACAAAGGTCATTGCGGGAACCTCACACAGATCCAGGCTTTTTATATTTGAAGATGCAAAGATACTGTCATTTTTCCCCACCTGCAATATTTTCTGAATTGACTTGCTATTAAAAACAAAGTATTATAGGAAAAAGAACAGGTGAGAGGAGGGATTATTTAGTTTGTATTTACAATCAAACTTGAAGTGCAGGTAAATCAGATGTCTGTTTCTGTGTTAATAAGCATGTAACAGCAGATAGTCATGTGGATGTTTTTGAGTTACATAACAACATATATACTGTGTCTTGAAAATTTTGGGGTTTGGGCATTTAGTGAACTCTGCATCAAAATGAATTGCAACTTAAGGAGAAAATGGCTCATTGTTGGTGATCCACTCTGTATCAGACCCTGTTCTATGTGCCTTAGAGATGGGTATTATAGCTCCTTCATCTTCACAACAGTACGTTGAGGTGGTTGTAATTGTCCCAATTCTACAGATGTGGGAGTTGATGCACAGAGAGGGTAGATGACTTAATCAGGGTCATACAACTGATATAGGCAGAGCTAGAATTCACATGTAGTCCCTCTGGCTACAGAACTCCCCAGTCCCATTTTACTGTCTGTGTCAAAGGCAGTGATGTTTAAAGACATCTCTTTAACAATTTAAGGCCCACTTAAGTATATTTGTGGGGGCTTGTGAGTCAGTACTCAGCTACTTGGATATGACACTGACTTTATTTAATATTTGTATACTCCTATAACAGACCATTTTACCCACTTTTACTGCAGGAAGCAGTCTATGCAGGTGGTAGTAGGCGGTGAATAGATCAATGATCTCAGAAGAGAGACTTAATTTCCCTGCCACAGGTGTGATGAATGGATTTCAACATTTTGCATTTGGCCCCCATTTATGGCCTAAGAAGGGAGGTGACAGAGTGTGAATGCAGCATGGAGTCAGTTAACCAGCCATCCGGAACTTTCAGCACAGCAATGCCCAGTACTGGGTAAAAAGTCACTGGCTCCTCCTTTTATGAAATTCTGTCTCTGTAGAACTAGTGGAATGACAGTTATCAGAGAAAAGGTGGAGAGAGGAGAAAAAGAATAAGGTTGATTGTTCAGGAGAGCCCTGAACTCAACTTAGAAGGGGCCAATAGGGAAGAGGCCAAGACTCATGGACATTCGTGGTTAGTCTCCACACAGGATTTCAGGGCTGCTGCTGTTTGTTGTGCCCACAGCTCTGCAGCAAGGCTCCTTGGTGTCCATTAGTCCTTCCTCCTACTGAATGTCCATTTCAGCACCTTGATGTCTGTAGCTTGAAAGCAGACATTTGTTACTCTGAAAGAACATGTGTCTATTTCGCCAACTGTCTTCTCCTCTGAATTGTTTCACTGTTTCATTCAACAGTGGAGGGCAGGTAAAATCAGAATGCAGAAGAAATAGAACAACGGAAACAGTTTGTGTAGCAGAGGGAGACTGAGTGATAGGCAAAGAAAGACTGAATTCCAGTTCAGAGGAGGGAGAGAAATGTGATCAATAAAGGAATTCTTGCAGCAACATTTGTAACTGGTAGCCCCTGACCAAGTCCTGCCTGTCTCATGTTTGTTTGATTCACAGTGAAAGTTCACAGAGCAATTATAAAGAAAAGAAGGACTTTTTAATTAAGTTTAAGAAATAGGAGTTGCCACATGAAAATGTGGATTCACCATATTTTTACAGTTTTTTTTTTGTTTTTTTTTTTTTTAAAGATTAGGAGCAGCAATTTAAGAGCACATCCCCAAAGGGATCAGGTTCTTAGGAGGTGATCTCTTGGGTCCAACCTGTGCCTTCAACTCTGATGCCCCCAGCCAGCCAGAACCCCTCAGTCACTCTGTCCTCAGTGGATTCGTGACTATGCCACCTCTGATAGATGCCAGTGTTTGACATCTAGTGGAGCTGTTTAACAGACTCATTCAAGATGCTCAGTGGTCTCATAGGAAAGTCTGCATATAGTCCCGGGTACTCTAAAAAATTATTTTATATGATTTCAGTCAAGATTTTGATGATTTCGTGTAGTTTTCAGAACTAGACCTGCAAGATATTAAAGGAATGTTGTGAAAAGGAAAGGACAGTGTGTGGCAGTGCAGGAGGGCGTGGTTAGCAGCCTCTGCCAAATGCAGTAGCTGTTCAGAGAGAAATTTCCAGCAGGGGCATTTATAGAGCACCTGTTGTGTATATGGTACTTTGTATAATGTATTATTTATGATGAAATTAATGACACCTACGTTTCATGTGATGACGGTAAAAAGTAGAAGTTTTCTAATATTCAAAATAAAAATAGTTCAAAGTCACTTCATTCAGTGTTTAGCTGACACACAGAAAATGCTCAGAAATGGCAGTTGTCGCACCAGACTTTCTATATAGGAGGAGCTTAGAAGAAGTAGTTGGTAGAGGAAGGAGCTAAGGGGCAAACTTTGAAACTAGGCTTGGAGAACCAGAACAGTGAACATTTTCAGATTTATATGGGGTAGTTTTGGGTTGAGGTTGATGGAAATTTGGGGAGAGATTCAGATTTTGCCATTAGACTTTGACTGACTGTTGTTATTATTCTGAGCTTCTATTTAGACTCCTCATTCCTTCAACATATCCTTTTCTGCATCTAAGACCTTATTCCTCATCATCTTTCTCCTTTCCCTCACACCCTTGAAATTGAAGCCACAATCTTATGCTTTTTTCACCCTTCCTTTTTTGAATTTTGACTTTGAAAATACACAAATGATATCTGTGAATTGTACAAAATTAAGAAAAAAAGAAAAGAATATCTCACCGAGAACTCTTATCACATAGAGTGGGGATCAGGATACATTTCCACAGAAGGCCCGATAGGAAATATTTTCACCTTTGTGGGCCATGTGTTTTTTGTTGAAACTATTCAACTCTGTCCCGCCAGTGTGGCTCAGTGGTTGAGATTCGACCCATGCACCAAGAGGTCACCAGTTCGATCCCAGTCAGGATACGTGCCCAGGTTGTAGGCCCAATCCCCAGTGGGTGGCATGCAGGAGGTGGCCATTCGATGTTCTCTCTCATGGATGTTTCTCTCTCTCTCTCCCTCTTGCTTCCTCTCTCTCTAAAATCAATAAAGGAAAAAAAATTACAAAAGAAAAACAAACTACTAAACTCTGCCACTGTAGTGTGAATGCAGCCATAGACAGGATGTAAATGAATGGCCCTGATTGTGTTTAAATAAAACTTTATTTATAAAAGCAGTTGGTGGGCCAGATTTTTTCAGTGGTCTGTAAAATATTCCTAATTCTGACCTACAGAAAAACACTGTTAGTATTTTGATTTCTTTCATTAGAGATATACACCTATACACTATAAGTGTTCCTGAAAATGTATTTATGCAATATGTTATTGCTTAGTAATTTGCTTTTTTTCCCACCTCCTTTTAGAACTGGAATATATCATGAAAATCTTTCTTTGACTTCTAGATTATTCTCCAATAATTTTTTTTATATTCATATCTATTTTGTTGAGCTGTTCGTGAAAACACCATTAATTCCACACCTTCTTTCAAATTTCTGAGTTTCAGTCTTTGTAATATCTCAAATTATGAGCAATCATGTCTTAGTATATAAATGCAGAGCGAAACATTTTAATAATGACTTTGTTCCTGAAACAATTAGGTGGTTCTCTTTCTTGTTTGCTACCTGATAGTAGGCTCTGCTTCACATAAGCAATTCAGATTAATGTAATTTTTAAAAACTTTTTACACTGAAGCAATGATATTTTTATACTGTGCCCAGAGATGCACAAGGGCTGCTAGCCTTGATGTGTTTTAACATGAGCAGATTTGCTTTCTTTTTCTTCTTCTAATGGAAAAGCCTGTAGTTGTTTTGCATTTGTTTTATTCTATGAAATTCAACACATTCTATAGATCTATAAGGTAAGGTAAGTGCTTTGTCACGACAGTGTCCCCATGAGGGCCCGGTAGAGAAAAGCACACTGCAAGAGTGACATTGTTCACTTATGAGGGGACCTGTTTACAAAGTCAGATCATTCAGGGTTTTGTGAAAGCAGCGGAGTGATTTGGAGCAGTCACTTTGCCACGAGAAAAGAGTTTTATTTTAAAAAGCAAGTTAAAATATTTATAATGAAGTATACATCATTCTCAACTTATCACAGTTTTAAAATGCATCAATGAACGTGCAGTATAAATGTTCAAGTGCTATAAAATTCTCTCCAAATATGTTTTCTTCATAACTTCATTTTCAGTCACCAAGAATTTATTGAACTTATTAGTTCATTTCATAGAATATGCTGTGAATGTTGTTAGGTTCTGTGATCCATTCCTGTAGTCAGCACCACCTAGAGAAAAAAGGGTGTGGTGTTAAAAGTGATCCCACCCCCAGCCCTGTCAGATCTCCTGTAAATATTGTGTATTGGTCCGAGGCGAGAGAATACGGTCCATGGTATAAACCCATATCTGTATTTTAAAAGCAACTCAGTTCACTCCAGTTTTCTAAGTGTTTAAGATCCTGTGCAGGGACTTCCGGTCAAGATGGCGGTGTAGGTTATCACAGTACTCGCCTCCTCCCACAACAACATCAAAATTACAACTAAACCACAGCACAACCATCATTCAGAACCGCCTGAAATCGGCATATATATGTATCGAAGTTTACCAAATTGTGCACTTTAAACATGTACAGTTTTGTGTGTGTGTAAGTTATTTCTCAATAAAGCTATTATATATATATAAAAAAAAACAACAACAAGAGGTGCCGGAACTTATATATCCAAATGTTGAAATTTTTCAGGAACATATTATAAACTGCATTAAAATTAGTATCAATACTGTTAGTTATACCTTAAAATTTTTTTAAAAATAAAAGTAATTCTATTATGTAACTTAATGATAGCTCTTAATCATCAAAATTGATTCCAAATAATACCAGAGGAAAGTAAGGTCATTCATGCTGATAGGCACTGAGAATACAAAGAAAAGCAGTTATCTTTTTCTGAGTCTTGAAAGTTCCCCCTTGGTCTAAATAGTCCAAAGAATAATTTATTAACAAATTTAGAAATGCTCCAATATCCAACTCAATTCTTGTTCTGACTTTGTTTGGATAATTTTGGTATTTCCAGGTTTGATTAAAAGGTATTGTTTGTTCTTTAGTGTTTAACTAAACTAAATAACAGAAAAGAGTTTGTAAGAGAACCATGCTGAAAAAGCAGTTTCATTTTATAATCCTAGGCTGAATGTTAAATTCATTTTCCTGAATTCTTAAAATAAATAACAGAATATATTATACATTCTAAGGCAATTCTTTAAAAAAAAAAAAAAAAAGCAGTTCATTTTATAGGGCTCCTTGAACAAAATGATGAAAACACAGGAAAGAGACAAATATTCACATCTTCAGAAGAAGGAACAAATTTCAGTTGAAATATAGAGTATTAAAAAAAAAAAAGCCCACTAGTGTTGAGAGAGCAATTCGTTATTGACATGGATTAGAAATTAAGTAATAATGCTGGAAGGAGGAGAATAGCTGACGATTGAAAGTAAAATCTGCCTGTTGTCCAAACTGAACCAGATCCGTCTGGACCCACAGAAAAGGACTGCAGTGGTTTCCAAACTCATTCACCTCCAGTCTTGTCCCATGACATTCGTTCCCCTACAGAAATCCTGAGTGGATTTTTTTCTTTTATTGTGAATCATATCATATGACTCTGCTGATTAGAACTCTTACTGATTTTCCCATTACTTTCATCAAATAAAATTCATACTCCCCAATAACACTTCCAATTTCTTGTGCTACTTGCCCCTGACCTTTTCTCCTCCCACTCACCTCCTTGCTTGTAGCACTCCAGCCACACTGGCTGGCCCCTCATCATTTGAATCTCATCTCAGTGGACACCTTGTAAAAGGCCTTCCCTGACCATTCTGTGTGTTGGACACTCTCCTGTCAATTCTCCGTCACATACCCTGCTTTGTTACCTTCACATAACACTCTCAGAAATGATCTTGTTTATTTGCTACTTCTTTCCATCTGTTTCTCCTCATGACATAAAGTTGTTGAAGGCAAGGGTCCTGTCTGTCCTACTCAGTGCTCTGTCCTTATGCCCAGAACTCTGGCCACAGTACATGGGAGTCTATATGGAGTGTAATGACAACCGTGGGATCTGGTCTTTGACAGATCTGGGTGTAATCCTGGCTGTAGCATTGCTCAGTTGTGTGACCTTTGCTGAACAGGGCTTCCCCTGACCTCATTGAGCATTTATTGATTCACCATAAGGCAAATACTTGCTAACTCGGGTAAACTTCTGTAACTATTGTCAAACAATCTGAATTTCCTTTTGGAAATTTTACCTTCATTTGGAAGAGGAGGAGGATTTCATCAAAAACAGATTGAATGTTTTGGTAAACATTCTGTATGTGTGTATTTTTAGACTTTTATTATTATGATTAATAATATTATAGTATTACTATTATCTTCCAGTGAGTGTTGAAGAATGAAGAAAGGGAGTGTAATGTGTGTGATAAAGGAAAGTGTATCTATACTCAAAGGGGCTTCCTTAATTTTGACTTGTTGAATTATTTTCAGCGTTTCAGATTCTTACTCTCTGATGCTTGTTTTGGTTTTAGGCAACCATGGTGAAGGAAGCCAGTTGTGTAGTGTCAGACTTATGTTGTGTGTGGATAATTCTAGAAGGTTCTCTACCTTTAGGACACATGGTACCACAAGCACGGATTCACTGTCCAGGTTCACTTTTTGCCCAGAATTGAGTTTGGCCTTAAGGAGTCCGCATGCATCCATATTGGCTGATTTTCCGAAGACGCCTCTGTGTGCGGCTCTTTTGATTAATGCAGGAAAGCATTTCCTATAGGAAAGAAAAGTATGTGGCACTTACTATCCACATGGCCTGAGCACAAGCTGTCCCTTGGACAGGCAGACCTGGGTGAGTGAGGGTACAGTGCTAGAGTTAAGGTGTAACGCAAATTTGAATTTGTCTTTAAGTGTCTCAATATATTTTCTACCCAAGAGTCCATTCTCCATTCATAGACTGAAACAGGTACAGAGGTCTTTTTCTATACTCATTCCACTTCTTTGTTCCCCATTGAGTGACGAGGGAACATTTTTTGGGTGTAAAATCAGGCTCACAATCCATGTCCTCCTCTGATTACATTCCCTTCCCATCAGTTTCTCATTCCCTTTGCTGCATGTTCTTATTCTCTGCTCAGTGTAGAGGGTCATGGGGGTTGGAGTCAGGAATCCAAGAATTGGAAACCTATTAAGGTACTAATTTTGTGTGTGGCCTTCGACATGGTACATACTACATGAGGCTTCTCTTTGGATTTGCAAAGTGGGGTGACGATAAATATAGTTGCCCCTAAAGATGCTGAGAAAGACAGAGGCCTGTGGCCATAGCTAGGATAGAAACACATGACAACCTTCATCTCAAGAAAGAATTCCTACATCTAGTATCACGTTTGGGCAGACCATGGACTCAATCAATATTAGCACTGAGAAATCACTTTGAGATAACACAGGCAAATGTTGGGTCAGGTTTGGGCACATGCTGTTAGGATGAATGGATTTTTATTTGCCTGAGGGTGAGACTTTATATGTTAACTCTTGAAAAACAAGTCAAATCCATGTGAGATACTTGAGTTGTAAGGTTGAATAGACTCAGCTGAAGATGGAATTAATTAATGGTGACATGAGAGGAGTGTGGCTTTGAAGGAAGGAGATGTCTGGGGAATGTGAGGGTGGGGTACACTCCAGATTCCTGCACTCAGACACATCCTGAGCCTGTGGGGGGCTCTTTGCTGAATCCTATGGAATGGACAAGAGTGTCTTTTCTGATGTACCTGGCTGGGTGCCGGGGCTTCAGAATGAACTGGCCATGCATCTTTGGTGACCCCAGGATTGAAGGAGAAGAGGAGTCTCAGGCCCTGAGGCAGGAGAGTAGTGAACAAAAGATGCCTCTCTGTAAGGTCATAGGGATGTTCATGACCTAGACAGTGAAAAATCTGGATGTAGATTCAGGCTGATGATGATAGGTGTGATCAATCCTACCTACCATGAGCTTGGGCACCACCCTGGTGTGCCCTTCTCGTGGGGCATCTGGATAAAGAAGTGTGTCTGGAGTGAGCATCATGGGCACTCTTATTGGAGACACCCTGCATAAGGCAGGTGCCCAAGCTGAAGTGTTTAAAAGGTAAGGAGAAAAAATGTTGAATTTTTCCTTGCTGGGAAGGCACAGCCATCAGTACGTTGCACAATATTGACCTTTACTGTTTCCATCTGAGAATATTTCAGAAATCACTTTTATCAACATTTTAGAGATGAAGAGCTATAGCATAAACTAGAACTGGCCAAAGATAAATAAGCTGGTAATTCAGAGCAGGAAAGGGAGATGAAGGGTATAAAACAGGCACCATTCCAGATCCCTGAATCTGGTTTGAAACAGGGCACATCTGTCATGCTTAGAGGGGTTGAGTTCAAGTTTTGTTTTAAAAAATTCCAATTACTATTGATGCTGGAGGGCTCCTGGGGAGGCCATGGGAGGCCTCAACCCAATGGCTGTGTCCAGATTCTTGTCATTGCCCAAGGAAGGGTCAGGATTGAGACACAGATTCAAGAAAGCACTGCAGATGAAGAAGGGTGGGGTGGAACTCAGAATATGAGTCTGGCCAAGGGGTCTGAGTGGAGGTTTTTATCAGCAGTGGGCAAGGGGAGGGAATGGGGATAGTTTGTAGTCTCAGATGCCCTCAGCACAGCTCATCTCAGTCTCTTTACTCTAGATGGTGGCTGTCTGAAGGGCAGAGCAGCTTTAAAACTGTGATTTTTGTCAATATGGCTAGTTTTCATTTGTCTCTACATTATCTTACCCCAGAAAATTGAAAGTGGGTCAGAGAGGGGACAGTTGTCTAGCCATAAGTCACATCACCAGTGGCCTAAGCAAGGAGGGTGGGTAGAGCCCTGGGCCTCTATTCCCTGTGCCAACACTCTGGCCTCCCCATGATGTCTCTTCTAATGTCATTTACCTTTGGTCTTAGCATAGGGCGTACCCTACATGATCTGTGTGCCAACCTTCTGAAAAAGGACCTTGTGGAGTCTCTGATTTTAGGATGTGCTCTGCAGCACCAAGGTGCATCTCCCTCAACCCTGGCCAGCTTTGGGGTGTGTTTCTCCCCAGTGCCAGTTCCATCGAGCCCAGGGTTAGGTCAGCAAACACCCTAAGGCACCCAGGATCTGCCTCCACCTACCTCTGCCTGCTGACTGGCTGCTAGGCTTACTCACCTGAGTCAGTGACAGAATCCCAAGAATGGGGCCTCTAGCTCGCCCATGAATGGGAGGTGCCATTCAGACTTCAGGGAACATGGTGGGTGAGTTTTCCTGTCCCTGAGTCACAGGTCTAAGTCTGACCTGGATTTTTTTCTGACCTCAGAAGCCGGGAGCCCTTAGAAGTCCGGAGGATGGGGCCTACTGAGCCCAGAGGTTGGGTCTGTTGGAAGCTAGGCAAGGGGTTTATATTGATTCTTCCATAAAGTTCCCTGGAACATGAGGATATTGTTCCACCCCAGATCCAGCCACTGCCAACCCCTGAGACTGCCCAGCCTTCTAAGCCCCAGCCTATGCTGCTGACTCTTCAGCAGGGCTCAAAATGCAGGGTGAGGTGAGCGTGATCCCACAGGGAGGGGTAACTGCTTTTCCTCAGGCTGATTCTGCTCAGAGGGGATTGTTCCTCCCAAGAAAAATGGCTTCTGTGGTATCAGAGGATAATAGCACAGGGAGTCTAGCAGCCTTTCCCCCATGTCTCTCCACAAAGCCAGCCACCCCAGACTCTCCTCAAAGGACTCCAGTCCTCACTGCCCCCCCAATGCCGAAGCCCAGGGTGAATGGCTTTGAAGAAAACTTCTGTGTGTTGGCCCTTTAAACCTGTGGCTTTGACTCCAGCAGGCTCTGCCTCTCCTTGGTGGACAGAAACCCTGCTGCCTGGCACAGCTGGGTGTTGTGTGGGCAACTTTTCCAGCTCTGGTGCTCCGAGCTGGGGAGCCTTGCCTGGGGTCTGTGCTTCATGCTGCTCAGGGGGACCCCCTGCAACTGAGCCATCCCTCTGTCACCTGAGCCGGCCACCTGTGGGAGCAGGGCCAGCCCTGTCACGATTCCACCCTTGCTGCCAGTCCCAGGTGGCTTCTGCAGTCCTAGGTGAACAGTCTCCTCCTCCTACAGTGTCAGGTTAGTAATTCAGGGAGATTCTTTTCCAATTTAACTGTAACTTACCATTTGTTCTGGGAGGCGTGGGGAGCAAGAGCCACCATCTTGAGCCTTGTGTCCGTTTACTTTAACATTTATAGAACCTTGTCTGGTTTTTTCCCTCGAGGTAGTTCTGGTCATTTGTACTTTTCTAGGAATTTATGCACTTTATCTAAATCTACACATTTTTACATTTATTTGTTCTCCTTATCATTCTGTGTTTAATGTCTTTCTGTATTTGTAGATGTGACCTCTTTTCATTCCTAATATAGTTTCCTAAATGGCTTCTCTTCATTCTTCATCCATCCATCCCCTCAGGGATCCTCAGCCTTGACATGTGGGTCAGGTGGTTCTGGGCGGGGCTGTGCTGGGCACTGTCGGATGTGAGCAGCATCCTGGCCCCTGCCCGCTACATGCCAGTGTCACTCCCAGCCCAGGTGCCATTTCCAGTCACCATGTCTCCAGACATTGGCAGATGATTGTCCCCTGGGAAAGGGTGGGGGGGTGGAGGGAAGCAAGATTGCTCTCAGTTGAGAACCACTGATCCAGATGTTTGGCTGTAGGAGGCCTTTTTGAAGAATGAACTTTGATTTTGTTAATTCTATGTTTTCTTTCTACTTAATTGCTGCCTTCTCTGTCTTTGTTTCTCTGTTTAGTCTTAGTACTAGTTATTTTCAACTTTTTATGATTGATTGCTAACCCTTTAGTTTTCACCTTATTATTTTTCTGACACAAGTGTTTAAGGCATTTCATTCTAAGTATCACTTAACTGCAATCCACAGGCAGGTGCAATTATAGTTTGCTTATAATTTCAGTTTGAACTTTATTTATTTCTTTTATTCATGGTTTAAAATTTTTAAATGTTTTTATAATTTCTAAATGTATGGATTTTGAACTTATTTTTGAAGAAATGATTTCTAAATTCCTTTGTCAAGGAATATGCCTAATTGGGATACTTTGATAGATGTTGAAATTTATGGTTTAGAATGTGGTCAATAATTTTAATAAATGTTCTATGTATTCTTATTTATTTATTCTTTTTTTATAAGTTAAATTGATTGGGGTAATGTTGGTCAACAAAATTGTATAGGTTTCATGTATACAATTCTACAATACCTCATTTGAATATTTTATTGTGTACTTAGCAGCCCAAGTCAAGTTTCCTTCCATTACCATTTATCCCCCTTTCACCCTCTTCTACCTCCTTTTTAGGAATTCAACACCCCATTACTTCTGGTAATTCCCATACTGTTGTCTAGGTCTCTGTGTTCTTGTAAATAACATCCAATTGCTGTACACAGTCTTCAGTACAAGTTTATTATCCCAATTCTTAAACATTTTCATGTTATGTCTTATTGCAGTAAACATATGAGGCAGCTTGAAGTCAGCTTAGACTGACCTGCAGTGCTCAGGACCCCACACCCTCAGACTGCTATCTCTAGTTGGGAGGGACGATGATCTGGGACAACCTGAAACAGTTTCACATGTACCACTTTGCCAGAGCTCAGCAGCTGATAAGTTCTGCATTGGGTTGATATTAGATATATTTTCCAAATCTTCCAAATCCTTCTTAAACTATTAATCTATTAATTACAAAGAAACTTGTGTTTTATGTGTCTTATTTTCATACTTTCTCTCTAGGAGTTTGACAAATTTTGGCTTTATATATGGTATTAGACATATACAAGTTAGAATTGGTACATATTCCTAGTAAATGTTAAGTTTTTTTACAGCAATTAATAAACTGCAATTAAATTACTTTCTGCTTTTATGTTTATGTGGCTTAAAATTGAGACACGTCAATTTTATTTTGTTATTTGCTTACTATATATTTTTATCCTTTATTTTCAACCTTTGTATCCTTATATTTTACATGTATTAGTTGTAGCCAGCATATGGATGGACTATGCCCCAATTTTCACAATAATAATGAAATATTGTTCCTCATAAGAGGTAGACACAATCTCCCATGTTAAAATGAGAAAAGTTGCAGGCATAGGTTTAATTTTTTTCCATCATGCCTGTCAGAGAAGAGGAAAATGCCAGTGATTCTTTCTTATATGACTTACAAATCTTACAAGTATTTATATTGTTTAAAAACACTGAGATATAAGTTATACTAATATTACCAGGTCAAGTATGATAACCAATCAGAATTGCGAGTTTCTTTTGGTTATTTTTACCAGGCCTGGCAATAAACCCTGAACTCTTTATAGTCTTACCAGATATTTTTGTCAGATGATATTTTCAAGAACAAATTTATATTAATTGAATAGTACAAGTTGGTAACAGTTATGAATGTTCACACAAGCCCCCTATTGCAGAGGTAACAGGACTGATATTCTTGAGAATGTTCTCATTTTAATACCTTATTAAGTCATGCTGTTTGAAAGTGTTTTATGGTGTGGAAAGGTCTATCTCTGTAACTTTAAAGAGAGAGGATATCTCTTTTAGACTGCTTTTATTAATTGTGAATATTTGTACTTTTTTCAAGATGAGACTCTGCTAACTTTTATTACTTAGCATTAAAGGTAAAGAAAAAAAGAAAAAAACCACAGTCCAAAGACCTCATTTTTATTTGCAGAAATGGAACAAGAAATGATTAGGATTTCTTCATTAACAGGGAAAGAAGGCGCAGGTAGCATAAATCTTCCACATTCTGATTTTCCCAATGAGAAATGTGCTATTCCTCATTGAATGCAAAGAATTCAAGAATGGTGGAATTGACAAAGTGATGTCAACAGACAGCAAATGACAAAGGTACTGGTTTCTTAAGGGGCACTCAAAGGTTTCAAACCCTAGAGAGCAGGCAAACTGAGGCACTCCTGCCAGGGGAGCAGGTTCCCTTGCTCTCCTAAATCCCCTACAAGAGTCTGCACACCTGCCTTCTCCTTAGAAACTGACCTTTGCCCTTTTCCATTCCTTTCCTCTAACCTGTGTCAGTTGAGCTCTACAGGCCAGTTGATTGATATCTTTGCTGGAACCTTATCTGCCAGGGTCTGCCAGGTTGACTGGTTTTGGTGGGATAGCAACTTGGTAATTAAAAATGCAGCAAGTATTATTGTCCTTAATAATTTGATAGTAAGATTTAGAGAGTTGGTGAAGTATAAATAACCAAAAATAAGTTGTTTAATATTATTTAAAAATATCTCACCAAATATTTTCTTTTAAGTGATCTCCTTAAGGCACAATTTTATTCTTTTGGTTAGAATTTCTCAGTATTGGTGAATATAATTGATAACTATATGTAAATTTAATTTCCATAGTCCTACATAAAATAGTCTAAGTTTTAATGGAGAGGAAACAAGTGTATGCATTTGTAAGAAATTTCAATATTATCTTCTTCAAAACTGGCTTCCTTATCTCTAAGAATAATCTGAGTGTCATGGAGCAGATTCAGTCCTAAAACAAAAAGTGAGTGGATCTCACTCTGCCAACACCCCCTCACCCTAAATGACACTATTTTAGTACTACTCATTATCCCTTAGAAAGAAAAGATAACTAATAAGTAAAAGCACTATATGTGTGCATGTATTAACTAGATTAGCTCTCCCAGGAAGTAACAGAAAACCAAAAATAATAGTAGATTCATTGAAACAGAAATTTCTCTCTCTCATTAAAAAAGCTGGAGACAGTTGGTTCAAGGTTGGCAGATAGTTCAATGTGTTCGGGATGTAGACCCTGTTTTTGTCAATGTAAGAAACTGACCTTGCTCCCCAGCCTTCCTTCATATGTGAGTACGTAATCGCTTCCCAGTCCCCTTCCACGCTGACTTAAAAACACTCTCTTGCTGCTGGAACTCGTCCTCCACCATAGAAAGAAGGCTGGGCCAGCTTGTTGAAAACATGGGGGCCGGCCGAGAGCCAGCACCAGCAGACAGACACGTAAGGGAGCCCCAGTTGAGCTGCCAGCTGACTGCAGGTGCACGGGTGACCTCATTTTAGACCAGAACTGCACAAGGGAGCCTCCACCAAAGTGTGAACATGAATCGTGAGCAGAAAAAATGGGTGTCTCAGCCACTAAGTGATGGAAGGGCTTTTATTACATTGATATAAGATGTACAATTAAGTAAAATTCAAAAATATCTAAAACTTACCAAAAAAATAAATAAATAATATAAATAAATAAAATAAAAATAAAAATGCCTTCTACAAATGGCCATTTATCCTTCATGCAGGAACGCATTTCCTATAGGAAAGAAAAGTATGTGCCACTCAGTATCCACAGCCAAGAGCACAAACTGTCCCCTTGACAGGCAGACCTGGGTAAATGAGGTGACAGTGCTGGAGTTCATGTCTGAAGAAAATGTGGATTTGTCCTTTAGTGTCTCAATATATTTTCTTCCCAGCAGTCCATTCTCATTTCATTGACTGAAACAGGTACAGAGGATTTTTTCATGTAAAATCCCTGTCCTCCCCTGATTACATTCCCTTCCCATCAGTCTCTCATTTCCTCAGCCGCATATTCTGTCCTCTGCTCACAGTGGTGAGGGTCATGGGGGTTGGAGTGAGGAATCCATGGATTTGAAACTGATTATGCTAACCATTTTCTCTGTGCCTTGGGCATGGTACAGATTCACAAGGCTTCTCTTTGTATTTGTGAGATGGTGTGATGATCCTTGTAGTTGCCCCTAAAGCTGCTGAGAAAGATACAGGATGTGGTCATACCCGGCACACTTTTTCTTCTCTAGAAAGATTCCCCTCATCTAGTGTCAGGTTTCAAGGGACCTTGGACTCAATCCGTGTTAACACTGAGAATTCACTTTGAGACAACATGGGCAAATGCTGGCTCATTTTCTGAACACACACTGCTAGGATGAATGGCTCATCATTTGCCAGAGGGTGGGACTTCATGCATAAGCACGTGAAATACCATCAAATCCATGTGAGGTACCTGAGTTGTAAGGTTGTAAGGAGAGGAGTGAAGGAAGGAGATGTCAGGAGGAGGTGAGGGAGGGGCCGTTTCCAGATTCCTGCACACAGATCCATTGTTTCTGGTCTGACTCTGTCTGGTGGCTCTTTCCTGAATCCATGGAATGGACAACAGTGTCTTTTTATGTTCTACCTGCCCTAGGACTCAGTGACACCTATCTCAGATTTGATTATTTGAAGTCATGTTTACAAAGCTTCTCAGCCAAAGCCAGGGAGTGTGGATGACAATTATATGGGCATAGATTCTGGTGAGAATATGATCTTTCCATGTATTTTCACATCCACTCAAGAAAACTACAGAGACCAAAATGAGACCTACTGCAAGAGGGCCAGGCAGGGTGTCACCCTCACATAGCTCTTCAAGGGAAGCATCAGAGACCTGTTTTGGTTGTGAGGATGGTGGTGTTTCCTCATGGTTGTCCTGGCTAGTGCTAGGGTCTCCCCACACAGATGTTATTGGTGATCTTCTCTTCTGACCTGCATCTAGGAAGAAATAAAGTAATTAATAGTAATAGTTTAATTATCTTAACCTTACATCCCACATTTTCATTTAAACTTGTTTTTTGGTAGTCTAGAAAAGGGAGAAACTGAGTCATTTTTGTGTAGAATTTTTAACATTCTGCATTTGGCTGATCGCATCCTTGTGGCACTAAGATATTTTTCTTTCCCTTATTCTACAAAAACCGGTATTTTAACTCAGAGACTTCACCAGGTTCGGGGTCAATTCTTCCTAGAACAGATGTGGATCTTGATTTCAGACCTTTGAGGTTCCTCTCTGCTTGATTCTAGTGGGTTCTGGTCCCTACCATTACTGTCCCCCACCCATCTGCACATGGAGGACGTCATGAGCTTGTTTAAGGAATGGAGACTTGAGCAAAGAGAAGACAGTTTCAGGAAGGGAATGCTCACCTCCCTCCTGCTGGTGCTTGACTGAGGTCAGGATCAACTGTTCTTGCTTCTTTGGGGACGCCAGGACAGAAGGCGAAATGGATTCCTGTGCTTTCTCAGGCAGGAGATTAGTGGCCAGAGAATGGCTCTCTGTTAGGTGATAGAGATGTTCATGACGTAGACAAAAAAAACCACGTGTCACAACACATCATTCACAGTAGGTACCGGAAGAACACATTTCCTTAGCATTCCAATGTTTCCAAAGACAGACAGAAAAGGGAACAATAGAAATGCTATCTGGTCAAAGGAGTGGCCTACAGTTGTTGAGATAACAGAGTTGAGTTTGGTAAACACTGGTTCCCTTCCCAGCCTCTGATAGACCATTCCAGATTGATTCCTGCCTTTTCCCCTTCGGTAGGCTGGGGAATCTATGAACAACAGTGCAGTCAGCCCCTCACTTTGTGGGTGGCACTATCATATGAAATAATTGCTTGGTCCTCAGAGAAGGAAGAAAATTCCAGTCTCAAGAGCTCTGCTTTTTGCTGTCTCCCATCCCCTTGGAGAAGGTTGGGTTTTCTCTTTGATGTCTCTGCCAAGACAGAATGTTGTCCAGAGAGCAACACACCCTGCCCTGAGTGTTTCTGTACAAAGTCAAACATGAAAGGCATCATGAGCTCAGCAGTCCTGAAAAACATGGCAGAGATGCTCAAGACGCGTAGAGATGATGGCAGAGTGAAGGGAGCCCACTGCCCTTGGTGCAGATGAACCCCATTCTAGGGAGAAAAGGGACAGGGACTGGGACCTGGAGTATAGGTCAGAGCTGAAAACACTTACCCAGCAGAACTGAGACCCAGTAACACAGGAAATTCATTTGAAACAAACAAGTCCAGTTATAAAGACTGATGAGTTATTTTAATGAATCCTCTAGGAGAGGACAAAGCAGAGAAGGTCTGAAATGGAGTTAAAGCTAGTTGGGTACTCTGCTTGCCTTGACTCCTCATAAAACATCATGCCTTGTCTTTAGGACGGAGGGTGGCCAAAGCAATCACACACTCACACAAAACTAAGTTGGCTAAAAAATGTGTTGCCAATAGGAAGTGGAAGCTCATCAGAAGCTCTTCTTTCAAGGTAGGGTTGGAAACACTGTGTTGGAAGCCCTTATCTGTGTATATGTACAGCCCAGTGACCCCAGTGCTTCACTGAACAGCACATTCTCGTCTACTGAGATTGATCGCTTTAAGCAAAGAGAATCACCAACGTGAAATGAAGTGATCTGCATCATGAACCAATCTCCTTAATCTTTTTTTTTTAATCTTCACCTGAGGATTGTTTTTTTCCCCATTCATCTTCAGGCAGAGTGGGAGGGAGAGGAAAGAGGGGGAGAGAAACATTGATGTGAGAGAAAGACAATTGGACTGCTTGCCTCCTGCACTACCCCATCCAGGGCAGGGCACTGAACCACAACCAAGGTACATGCCCTTGACCTCAATCGAACCCAAAACTCTTCGGTCTGTGGGCCGACACTTAAATTGCTGAGCCAGGGCACAATCTCCCTAATCTTATCCACAAAACCACTCTCTGTCTTCCACTGTTAAGTTGTTACTCAGGGTGTGTATATCCTGTAGGTCCGAAGTCCATGCAGAAGGTGGTCTATTCAGTGCATGTCACTTCTATGTTATTTTTGATGCATATTCAGTTCCACTAGCACATCAGTCATTGATGGTCTTATGGTAAATTCTGGTTGCACTGAGTTTTCAGGGGCCCCTATATACCATTGGGTGAGATACACCTACATACAAATCTTATGATCACCCCAGGTCATAACAGCAAGGCATTTTCCCACGAGTCAGGGATCTATAGAAGGAGCCGAGCTGGTTCCTGCAGGTCCATCCATCTGCAGGTCACTCCCCTCTCTTTTCACAATTTAAAAACTGTCCCATGAAATTTTTTCTAAAGAAAAAAATAGTCTTCTTTTGAGACAATAACAAGAACTCTCTAATTTATTATAAAAAAAATGTTTAATTCTCATAAAAGTGTCTGCTTGAAAAAATCATATTATTACAAACCACTATAAGTTTATCTTGCAAAGATGCAGAGAAATGTTATTTAATATTCTTTCCAAGAATAAGAATTGTAGCTATCATGCATTGCCCTAATTCCTATTGCCTGGATTCACTCTTTATACATACAAAGACATACATGTACTTAGAAAATATATTTTCCCACATAGTTCTCTTTAAATGTTCTCTCTTCCCTTTTCCTGTCCATCCTCCTCACCCGCGACCTTGCGTTCTGCCTAAATTAGGAACTTAGATTTAATTTGGGGTCTTAATAACACTTACAGGTGCACAGTTCTCCCTGTCCTCCGTGGATGTGTTGAGAGAAAGGCTTTTCTCTTGGTCCATCCCTTTGGCTAGGTCAATGTACCTAATAAAATGCAAAATTAACCCAAAGGAGAGGAGGAGGAATTAGCTCATAGCTTATTTTCAAATTAATCTATGTTGCTAGTATTTTCACTATAATACACAATTTTAAAAATCACATATAGGTTCAGCAAAAAGTGTATGGGATGAAGGAAAGTAAATATGTAAAAGTATTTCAGGAAAATAAATCCTGGCCCCAAAATAACTGGTTGTCCCTGTCATGTGAGATCTGGGCAGCAAATCCAGTCCTCTAAGCTTTCCTGTCTAGATTGGGGACCCAGCTCTCCCCTTAGTTCCAGGGCAGAAATCAGCAGTCACCTGGTGAATCAGTCAGTAGTGTAACCTGCCCTAAGGGAAGTTTAATATATGTTTTGGGACTAATGTTAGCTCTAAGCCCTAGGCTTGCAGAGAAGGGAAGAGGAGAGTGAAAACATGAACTTCCTCGTGAGAAGTGAACACCCGTGTCAGTGAGAGCACTTGACTGCAGGGTCAGTCTCAACAGGCAGTTCTGTGAGAACAGGCTGAGGATTTCACTGAGAACAGGGAGAACGGGTGGGGACACTGCTCAGCAGAGATTTGCATTCTTTTATCAGGGGTTAAAGATGTCAAATATATATACTAACAAACTACCTTTGAAGGAACAAGAGCCATTTCTCCTTCAGTTCTGAAGAACTGCAATGTTAAAAGAGGAGAAAACAATTCAGCTACATTAAATGCATACACTATCATGTTTAGATGGTCATTCCAGATAATGATATCAGCAGGCTGTAGTTAGCAATGTGGATGCGTCTGTAAATTGTCCCCTTCTCATGAGGACTTTTGAGGGACCCTGTTCTTTCTTGGGCAGTGTCACAGTGATGGGAGGAAGATCTTAAGTGTGAGAACAGTTGCTTTGAAATCTAAACACTTGAGTGAACCTGGCTTCCACATTACCCCCTCATTAGACAAAGACCTTTTTTTGGAAACTCTTTTCCAAAGACTTTCTCTGTGCCCCATTGAGAGTGCCTTTTCCCTGCAAGATGAAGACGATATGAAGCAAGTGGAACTGATACTCTTTAGATAAATATGTCACGGGAAACAGACATGTAGAGAAGGTAGAGAATGAAGTAAATGCAAGTTTCTTAATAACCTTTGAAAAAATGTTTAAATCAACAGTTGCATTAAAAAACTCAGTAAATTCGTAACTTGGGAACATTTTAGTTGTCTCCTCATTATAGTGAAGGGTGATATTTTGCACCAATGGGGCGAGGACAGGAAGATACAAGAGCCTTTACTGCAGGTGATGAACACTTGACAAATAAAAGAAGAATGAGACTCTGTGATCCAGGGCTGGGGCCACATCCCCGTCCTCAGGGCTGCTGAGAAATATGTCTTGGAAAAGTAACATGCATTCCATGAATCACATATTTGTTTTAGTTTGTCACCTCTCTAAAGGCACCAAATAAGATAATGTGTATACAGCCAACCTGGTTCCCAGAGTTTGATGACATGATGACTTTCATTTGTAATTTTAAGGGAATTATTTTGGGAGTATAAAAGGAATGTTTCCAATGGACCTGTACCCCTTGATAGTGCTTGATCAAGAAAGATATTCCAGTGATTTAAAAACACAGACACTATCCGAAGACTAAGGACAGGATGTTGGAGAGAGGCACAAGGCCCTTGTCCTCTCTCCCCAAGTGGATCTCACAGCCCTTTTGAAAACCACTGACCCAACTCAAGGAGAATCACATCAATAGTTCCCACCCTTTCCACTTGCATACATTTTTGGCACATAAGAAACTTTCTGTGGAAAGTACAAGGTATACAAATGTCATTATGAGACTGCACAATTTAAGGACCTGGAAGAATATACAATCAATTAAATAGTTTCCATTTTAAACCTAGGTAAATACATGACCAAGGGGTAGGTCTTACCTAAATGTGGCCACAAAGTTCCCTGTGTAGTAGCCCAAGACCAAGGACCTCCTGGCTCCTTTGTTGGCTTTCCCTCCTTGGTTCATGCAGTCAGCAACCCACATGGTGTTCAGTGGTATTTTGTTCTTTATCTTAAAGATTTTCTTATACCTAGAAAGATAACCAAACAGGGCCTCTGTTAGCTTCCTATGGTGAGCAGCTGTGCTCATCATAAGATGCCCATTCCCACTGCTTCAGGAAAGCAGGCCTCCTCCCCCTCCGTCACCCTCTGTGCACAGCACAGCCATTGATGATGTGTGCGGGGCATGACCACGTGTTCTGACAGAAGCCTGGCTCAGCAAGGTCCTGACCTCACTTCATTGAGGGCACCAAAGAGTCATTTTTCTGGAAGGTGAGTATTGGATATGGACCAACTTCATATTTTAGATCTTTTTTAGAGAACCATTAATTAATTAACTAATTAATTAATTTTGTTTCTTTTTGTCCATTATATATTATCATATTATTTTAATTTATATTTATTATTATTAATTTATAATTTATACATGTAGTGTTTACTACAAAATTATTTGAGAGGCTAAACAAAGATACATGGTGTATAATATATCACTTCAACCTGTTTATAAGACAGAAAAACTTAAAAATAAATGCTTAGATTGGAGGGATTTCAAGTACCTTTTCAGACTTAAGTTGCAAAAATATTTTCTAATTTTTAAGGCATACGTTGTCATAAAATTCCTTTCTTAAATTTTCATTATTAACCTTTTGTCTTAGATTGCGAATAAACCTGCAAAACTATTATTTTAAGGTCAGAACCCAACTTAGAAATCAATCCATGCATCCTTCCATCCATCCATCTATCCCAGACCAGTGACAAGGAGTATTAAATGTAACTGATGGACATACTTCCCACTTATCACTGGAAACCCAAAAGTAATCAACTTTGTCAACAGTGAAATCACTTTCTATTTCTGACTAATCTGCCTTTGACCTCTGACATGGAAATCAGCATACACCTTGAGTACCAACTCTGACGATCAGGTAGCCTGGGTTAAATAGTCACAAGCCCTATGAACCGATGAAGGATGTCCAGGCAATATGGGCACACATCTGGGACTCCCTGCTATTCAGAAACCACTTGTGGAAACACCAAAGATAAAATGAGATCAAAGAAAGCCATGTACAAAAGTTCCTATGACTCCCCCTATTCAGGGAACATTTACAGCTAAAACTCCAATGGTTTTCAAGAAATGAATATTTTTTTACAGTGAGGGTTAGTGAAAATGCAATTCTGTGGTAATCAAGAGAGTGTGTAGTGTAGACGTACTTGGTATTCGATACAAGCAACAAATCGCGGAACAGGAAGAAGTGCCGCCCCTTTCTCCTGCAGCCTCTTCCCAGCACCACGGGACTGTGCAGGAGCAGGGTGAACCTGCTGTCCTCAGCTGTGGAAGAGTGTTTCAGGACGGTGTCCTCACATCCGGCAGAGGGCTCCATCTCGGCATCCTCAGATGGACATTGTTCGATGTCGGTGTCGACCTCAGAAGGGCTTCTCCTGCGTCAGAACAAATGCCACACATCAACTAGTCACTGGTCAAACATACACGAGAGTTTTATGCTAAAGATCAAGGTTGGCACAAAACTGAAAATGTCTCAATCCCCCACCCAGAGCTCCATGACCCAAATGCAGGAGTCACTGCGTCATAGACAGTGGTTGAGAGAGAGGAGGTCACTTAGGGAGCTGATGTACATGGAGAACTCTTTCCAGGACTTGTCCTGGGCACTGCCAGTTATTAGAGGTGGGAGAAGAGAAAGCAGTAAAATGATCAGATCAGAGCTGTTGGGAGAGAAGAACCAAGAGGGCACATGTAGGGAGTATTACAAGAAGGCAAAACCAAAACAAAATGGGAAAGTTTATGGCCTAATGTTGTGTAAAGAGAATGATATGAAGATGTGAGGAAGGAATGACAGTTTGGTTTCATGTGAACGTACAAATTTAGATAATTGAGGATTATGCATAACTGACCTTAATCTTATCTAAGTCAATAATGAAAAATTAAGGAAAAGTCTCAAAAATCAGCAAATAATACTGAAAACATCAAAGAGTTTTTAAACACGAGCAAGTGCTTAGCTCTGATTCGGTTGAGCAATAACTAAGCTTAACAGGACTTGCTGGTCATCATGGGTAAAGCCACTCTATTGAACGGAACATGAAAACTCTTTGATAATAGGGCAGAGATGTTCACAGAGCTACAGAAAACTCTCTCCCTTGGAGTCAGGAAAGTGCCCCCTTCCCTGACAATGAAAAGCCTGCTCTCTTGTGCTCAGCAACACTGAGTCAAGTAGCTTTTCCTGAAACCAGTGCTGAAGTGGAGAATTAGCCCAGGGTTTGCGAGGAAACAAAACAGAACACTTCCCATGAATCCCAGACCGTTTCTATGATCACAGGTGGGATATAAAAAGACTACCTTATACAGCAAAGCCTTGAAATGCCATCTGGAAGCCCGAAATGCTTTCTAATTGACGCGAACATCCTTCTCTCTCCAATTCTTGGCACAGAAAAACGAGTGTGTCTCCAGCACTTGGCAGAAAACTGTCAAGAATGCCAGGAAGCCCGAGGGTTCCGCAGTCGTCTAGACCACCGACCATGATGATGTCGAGGTTCTAAGGCTCATGCCATCCGTGACCAAGGGACAGACCGTTTCCCTGCTTCGTCCTCCATCTTGACACTTGAGTAATTGCATGATTCTGAGGAAACTAGATTCATTCACAGTAGTAAAGATAAAACAGAGATTCCATCCACACTTTACCTAGTTTTCCCCAATGGTAACATCTCTCTCAGCTGTAGGCCACGTCAGAACTGTGATATTAATGTTGGTCGAATCACTACCTCTCCACAGGGCCCTTTGTGTCACCTCTGCTGCCACACACATGTCCATCCCCCCTCAACCACCTCTCTCATTCCTGGCAACCACTCATCTGTTCTTTATGTCTATAATTTTTTCTTTTTACGATGTTGTATAAATGGGCTTATACATTTTTAACCTTTTATTTATTTATTTATTTATTTATTTATTTATTTATTTATTTATTTGGTACGTGTTCCAGCAGTAACTGAACCCGGGACTCTCTGGTCTACAGGCTGATGCTCCAACCGCTGAACCAAACCGACCAGGGCCATTTTCCAACCTTTCATATTGACACTTTCCGCTCAGCGTAACAGGACGTGTATCTGCATTGGTGCAGGTGTGAGTAGTTCATTACTCTGTATCACATGGGAGGCCCATGATGCGATGTGTCACAGTTTGTTTACCCAACTGTCGAGAGACTTCTGGGTTGTGTGTAGTTGGAGTTATTATGCCTCTGAGGCTATTAACATCTGTGTACAGGGTTTTGTGTCAATGTATGTCTTCCTTTCCATGGGATTAAACACCCACAAGTGAAGTTTCTGGGCCATGTGGTAGTTCTAAGTATTGTTTTTTTAAGGAACTGTCACACTGTTTTTCAGAGCGGCTGTACCGTTTCATGGTCTCACCAGCACTGCTTAAGTGATTCAGTTTTCTCGCATCCACACCGGCATTCGGTGTTGTCATTCTTATTTTCTCCATTCTGATAGCTGTGTGGTGAGACCTCACTGTGGATTTCATTTGTATTTTCCTGATGTTAATGTGCTGACGTCTCTTCATGAGCTTATTTGCATGTGTCCATCTTCTTCAGTGTCAGTGGACCTATGGCACTCTGCTAAACACCTTTCATGTGAAGAGAATTCCTCCCACCAGACAATGGACCACTTTGCGGATGAGGAGGCAGCACAGAGAGGTGAGGGGCTTTGCAGCCCAGCAGCCACGATGTGACAGGAAGGGTTCCCGTCCCACTGCTCAGGAGTCACAGCCCTTCTCTCAGGGACCTCTTCCCTTGACAGCTAGGGAGGGCTGAAACCTGATGTCACTAACAAAGTTTGTTGTTTCCCTTATAGGCTCCTGCATGTTCCTTGTATACATATTTTTTCCCCACTAGAATCTAAGGACCTCAAAGAAAAAATTTATACCTGACTTATCATTTAATTCTCATTGAGTGTTAGAGGAATTTAAATATTTTTATTGAATGACACCAGTCCACCTCTCTGAAACCTAGATTTGAATGGGGGAGACAGAAATTAAACAAAGAGTCCCACCAATAACTATGTCAGGGCAGAATCTGGACAGTGCTGCCAAGAGAGTGGGATGAGAACATAAAAGAGGGGCCCATCCCTGAGGCCACTGTGCAGAGTGCGTGGAAGGAAAGCTTCTCTGAAGTCTCGTTTGAAATGGCCTTTACAGGGTGCTTTGGAGATGGATGGATGGATGATAGATGGATTGGTAAAGAGATAGTCAGATATATGACATATACATAGACACATGCATATATGATAGATAGATAGATGATAGATAGACAGATAAATGATAGATTATGACAAGTTAGATGATAGATAGGTGCAAACCTCGATAATAGATTAATCGATGGCTGCATGGGCTGATTGATAGAAAGATGGGTAGGTAGGTATGTAGATACATAGATGGATAGAGAGGAGTGTGTGTTAAAAGGGATGTTTCATTTTCATATGAAGGGATAGAATTTGACTACATGAATTTCAGAGACAAGAAGAGTGTGCTACTTTGAAGACACTAACAGAATATAGAGAGCTTGAAATAAGCCCAAAATGGCAGAGACAGTTCAGACCGCAGTTTTGTTTTGTTTTTCTCTTTTGAATCCTTTTAGACCTTGTTAAGGGTTCTCCTCCTAAAACCAAATTAGCATAGAAGCAGCTTCTAGCTAGTGTCCTCCAGGACTTGTGACCCCTTGTTATGGCCAATGCTAGTCTGGCCATGGGTGCCTGGATGTAGAGCCTTGGAGTCTCAGTGGACATCACGTTCCTGCCTCCATCAATCAATGTCCATGTCTAGATATGGAAAGACATGCAGAAAGTCTTATCTCTGGATCATCCTCATATCTCAGATTAGCTTCTGTTTTCTGCCTCATCCTTTAGAAGAGGTTAGAAGAGGGACAACTTTTCTCTTTCTAGAAGCTTGAGGCTGGTCTTCAATACTGATAGGCATTCCTAATGCTCGGGGAAGTTTTTAGGCACCCTCTCCAAGTTTCTGATTCATCAAATGTAGCAAAACATGCTTCTTTTATTTTTATTTCCTTACTTTTTCAATTACAGTTAACTTCCAATATTATTTTGTATTGGTTTCAGATGTACAACTTATTGGTTACATACCCATATACTATACACAGTGTTTCCCTCGATATTTCCAGTACCCAACTGGCACCATACATACATAGTGATTACAATATTTTTTACTGTATTTCCTATGCTGTACCTTGCATGCCCATACTCTTTTGTAACTGTCAATTTGTACTTAAACCTCTCAACTCTCACTCACGCCCCCAACACCACTGTCCTCTGGCAACCACCAGTCTGCTCTCCGTGTCTGTTAGTCTGCTTCAGTTTGGTTGTTCATTTATTTTGTTCTCGAGATTCCACATGTGTGTAAAATCATGTCATGTTTGTCTTTCTCTGACTGGCTTATCTCACTTAAGATAACATTCTCCAAGGCCATCGATGGAGTTGTGAAAGGTAAGTTCCATTCTAATGTATGGTTGAATAATATTTCATTTTATGTATGTACCACCCTTTTTATTTACTCATCTACTGATGGGCACTTGGGTTGCTTCTATATCTTGGTTATTATAAATAACGCTGCAATGAACATAGCGGGGCATATATTCTTTTGAGTGAGTGTTTGGGTTTCTTTGAATAAATCCCCAGAAGTAGAATCACTGGGTTGTAACACAATTCCATTTTTAATTTTTTGTAGAAACTTAATAATGTTCTCTTATACTGGCTGCACCAATCTGCATTTCCACCAACAATGTATGAAAGTTTCCTTTTCTCTACATCCTGGTCAACCCTTATCATTTGTGCATTTATTGTTGATTGCCATTCTGACAGGTGTGAGCCATCCCGCTACCTCCTCTCCCATCTGGTACCATCAGTTTGCTCTCTGTATCTGTGAGCTTTTTTCTATTTCCCACACACCCTATTCGTCACATTCCTATATGTGTGTAACCATTTCCGATCAAATTCTAACCCCAACCTTGGGCTCCATGACCCAGTTGGGGAATTGCAGGAACAAGAAAATAAATCTCAGATGCCTCACTTGCACATTAGTGCATCCAAGACCTGCAGCAAGTTATCTTGCCTGACACCTTCCAACAGCCCAGCCTGAACTTCTCACTCTGTCCTCCAGGGGGAGCGGGTGTTCGCGGAGGCGGTTTCAGGGCTTGGAGGCCTTGGTGTGAGGGAATCACTACAGGGCTGCTAGTCCATGTCTTTTAGGGGCACTCGGGTGGCTTTGGAAGACATGGCACCAAGTATGCTGCTCTCTGGCAGGCACAACTGAGTCTGGATCTCATCCAAGTCAACTCGTGAGTCACTCAGGAGAGCCTGAACAGGAGAGGGTCTCACAGTGTAAAGTTTGCTCTATCTCCTAGAGAAATACATGCACTTGGTACCATTGACTTATGGAAATTTTATTTATTTATCTAAAGTTGTTTATGCTTAAAAAGAAAAACCAATAAAAGTGATAAAGATATATATTCTGGGCCAGACAAACGCCCCCACCAAACATTTTTCTTCCAATAACACCAAGTGGCAGGATGGCCCTTATTTTAACATTGAACAAAACTATGTAATTGTAGGTCAGCAGAAACCTCATTCCGCCAAGGTTGCCTATCTCAAGTGCTTTCTCTGCCCAATATACTGACATTTTAAAGATTAAGTAGCCTCCAGAGGATAATTTGTATTTATTGATTCCAGCCTCTTTGGCCTCCAGAGCCTTTCCAAAAATGTAACCTGTCTGAGGGTAAAATTCTCACCCTTTAGTTATTACCAGGGCAGTCTTACTCCTCAGATGCCTCTTGGCTACTGAGTAGGTGTTATTTCAGGTACTCAGACTGCAGAGGAAGATGACAGAGGTTTTCTATCCAGCGTCATTCCCAGTTCAGCCAAGCATGGCAGTGAGTGCTGTGTAATGCACGGTGGCATGCTGTTTCCTGGGGATCTTTTCACACTTTGGATTTCCTAAAAATACTCATTGACATTAGGCAGTGATTTTTCCCTGTGTCATCTTATGGCACACATAAACAATTGACTAAAATTCTGCGGCACACCATAATATATTTTCTGTTCTTTGCTGATCTGACCAAAAAATAGGTATAATTTTGATTCATCCCCAATGGACCACTATTGTTGCGTTAGTTCTGGTCATTTTTAAATTTGACAATCTAGGGGAAGTGTGCACGGTGCCACTGACTAAATAGTCAGGTATTCCATGTTTAAGAATTCTGAGGCTCACCAGAGGAAAATCGCTGATATAGGGATACATCCAATTTGAAACCATAGAAAAGTGTAAAGAAAACCAGGGAAAGCCAGCCCTGCTGTGTGGAAAATTATAATACAATCTCTACAGAAAAAACGAGTGAAACGGGCAATATTCAGCAGATATATAATTTTTATTTCTCTGTCATGGAGAATGATTTCAAGCTTGAAGCAATCAAACAGTTAATTGAAAGCTGACAGAGGTGGAAGACAAATGAGGAAATGGCAATTGTGAGTTGTGTTTATAGAAAAATTATAAGCTGAGTGCTAGAAGGACTGTGAGCTTGATCTTGGGAAGTTTCCTCAGCCTCAGTTCTGTGTATTTCTGCAGGTATTACTCCCAGCCTCCTCCTCCCCAGGCCCCCATCATCAGTCTGGGGTCTGGAAACTGAGTAACAGAAGTGAGAGCAGCTGAGCAGAAGGAGCAAAATCAGATACAAAAGGTCAGCTCCTCATCCGCTAGGTCATTTGTTTGAGACTTCCCTCAGTAAACACAGGGGTGATTTTACAATTCTCCCTCATTCATTCACCCCCTATCCAATCTATCATCATGTCCCCTTCATGCTGTCTCTACCTAGGTCTCCAATTCATCTGTTCCTCCCCATCTCCACAACCATTGACTGGTCCACACCACTGCCATCTCCCTTCTGGACTCCTCCACAGAGCCTCTGAACTGGGTTCTCTGCTTCCTAGTCTTGCTCCCCAAATGGTCCATTTTCCTGAAAGCTGTCAGTGTGAGCTTTCTACAAAAGTAAACCAGACATGTCACTCTTCTTAAAACACGGCAGTGGTGTCCAGGTGCATGGAAACTGCACAGAAGCTTCTAACCCTGACCCAGCCATCCCACTGTCCACACGATCTCCCATTTTACCAGAGCCAAAGCAGACAGCCTCCTTGGCTCTTTTCTGCTCCAAGATCTTTGCATCTCCTGCTCTTACTGGAGAGTTTCCACTTTGGCT
Source organism: Tadarida brasiliensis (assembly GCA_030848825.1). Lineage (NCBI taxonomy): Eukaryota > Metazoa > Chordata > Mammalia > Chiroptera > Molossidae > Tadarida > Tadarida brasiliensis. The sequence continues at coordinate 73,398,693 of CM061260.1, forward strand.
GTGAGAAGGAGCGAGGTCTCCTCCTCCTTCAGGGATCTTTTTTTATTCTTTATATGGAGGGTCTGTCCCTACCACCATACACTCTCCTCACCAGTTCCTCTTCCCGTCTTCCTTCTTCATAGCTCCTAATCACAATGTCACATCATCTTGAGGTGTTTGCTGACTTGTGTATTTTCCACACCCCCCACTAGCTCGAGCTCCCAAGGGTAAAGACCAGGTCCCTCCACATTGGCACATGGCAGGCAGACAGTGCAATCTCTTGAGTCAAATAGTACAGAAACTCATATGATATTTTATTTTTGTCAGAATGATTGCAACGACTTTCCTGAAGGATTTCTTGAATTTTGTACATTGAATCTTGTGTTTTAAATCCACGAGAAAGTCTTGTGATGAAAATACTGCTTTTGTAAAGAATATTACCTACACTCCCCCTTTTCCTTTTTTAGATTTTTATAGACTAGCTTTCTTTTGGTTGAAGAGCACCCTTTTACAATAATACCATCTAGTATTTTTTTTTTTTTTTAATTACAAACTTGAAAACTGACTTGAGTGGAGAGCCCTCATCAGCATATGTTTGAAGTTAAAAATTCTCCCAAATGCAAGTCTGGTTCAACATTCTCAAATCAATAAATGTGATACACCACATAAACAAAATGAAAGACAAAAACCACATGATCATATTAATAGACGCTGAAAAAGCATTCAACAAAATCCAGCACCCATTTCTGATAAAAATGCTCAGCAATTTGGGAGTAGAGGGATCATTTCTTGATATAATAAAGGCCATATATGAAAGACCTACAGCCAACATCATACTCAATGGGCAAAAACTAAAAACATTTCCCTTAAGAACAGGAACAAGACAGGGATGCCCACTTTCGCCACTCTTATTTAACGTAGTACTGGAAGTCTTAGCGACAGCAATCAGACTTGAAGAAAAAATAAAAGGAATCCAAATTGGAAAGGAGGAAGTGAAACTGTCATTATTCGCAGACGATATGATATTATATATAGAAAACCCTAAAGACTCCATCAAAAATCTACTAGACTTAATAAATGAATTTGGCAAAGTAGCAGGATACAAAATTAACGTTAAGAAATCAACGGCATTCTTATACACCAATGATGAACTCACGGAAAGAGAAACTAAAAAAACAATTCCATTTACCATCGTGGCAAAAAAATTAAGATACCTAGGAATAAACTTAACCAAAGAAGTAAAGGACCTATTTGCAGAAAACTACAGGACATTGAAAAAAGAAATAGAGGAAGATATAAAAAAGTGGAAGCACATACCTTGTTCATGGATTGGAAGAATTAACATCATTAAAATGTCCATATTACCCAAAGCAATCTATAGATTCAATGCAATCCCCATCAAAATACCAGTGACATATTTCACAGAACTAGAACAAATATTTCAAAAGTTCATATGGAACCAAAAAAGACCCCAAATAGCTTCAGCAATCTTGAAAAAGAAGGACAAAGTAGGTGGAATCACAATACCAGATATCAGCTTATACTACAAAGCTACTGTAATCAAAACAGCCTGGTACTGGCACAAGAACAGGCATATAGACCAGTGGAACAGAACAGAGAATCTGGAAATTGACCCAAGACATTATGCTCAATTAATATTTGACAAAGGTGGCAAGAGCATACAATGGAGTAAAGACAGCCTCTTTAATAAATGGTGTTGGGAAAATTGGACAGCTACATGCAAAAAAATGAAACTAGACCATCAACTTACACCATACACAAGAATAAACTCAAAATGGATAAAAGACTTAAATGTGACTCGTGAATCCATAAAAATCCTACAAGAAAATGTAGGCAACAAAATTTCGGACATCATACGCAGTAGAATCTTCACTGATACATCACCTAAGGCAACAGAAACAAAGGGAAAAATGAACACATGGGACTACATCAAGTTTAAAAGCTTCTGCACAGCAAAAGAAACAACCATCAAAATGGAAAAGGAACCCACTGTATGGGAGAGCATAATTGCCAATGATACATCAGATAAGGGGTTAATCTCCAAAATATATAGAGTGCTCATACAACTCAACAAAAGGAAGACAAAGAACCCAATTAAAAAATGGGCAGAGGAACTAAATAGACACCTCTCCAAAAGGGACATACAAATGGCTAAGAGACATATGAAGAAATGCTCAACATCACTAATCATCAGAGAGATGCAAATTAAAACAACAATGAGGTATCACCTCACACCTGTCAGAATGGCCGCCATCAACAAAGCATCAAACAACAAGTGTTGGCGAGGGTGTGGAGAAAAGGGGACTCTAGTACACTGCTGGTGGGAATGCAGACTGGTGTAGCCACTGTGGAAAACACTGTGGTGTTACCTCAAAAAATTAAAAATTGAATTGCCATTTGACCCAGTGATCCCACTTCTAGGAATATACCCTATGAAGCCTGAAACATCAATCAGAAAAAATACATGTACCCCCATGTTCATAGCAGCACTATTTACAATAGCTAAGATCTGGAAACAGCCCAAGTGTCCATCAGTGGATGAATGGATAAAAAAGCTGTGGTACATATACACAATGGAGTACTATGCAGCTGTTAAGAAAGAAAGATCTCTTATCCTTTGAGACGACATGGAGGGACCTCGAGAGTATAATCCTAAGCGAAACAAGCCAAGCAGAGAAAGACAAATATCACATGATCTCACTTATTTGTGGAATATAATGAACATAACAGTCTGAGGAACAGGGTAGACCCAGAGATGTGGAATTAGGGTATAAACTGACACCCCCCAGAAGAGGGGGTGGGGGGGGAGGGAAGAGATAAACCACAGAACTTATGCCCATGTATGCATACGTGATGGACATGGACAACAAAGCTGGGGACAGGGTGGGGGGATGGGGAGGAGGGTGTCAATGGGGAAAAAAGGAGAAACATCTGTAACAAAAATAAATTAATAAAAAAAAATTCTTCCAAAATGAATACTTGTATATATATTTTTAAAAATAAATGTTCAGCTACTGTGGTGTCCTGTGGCCTGAGATATTGGCATCTCTAAGACACTGCAGATGGTCCTTCCTCCTGTACACATGAGCAGGTGTTTTTTGATAAACGGTGTCTATTGTTTTTGCTCCCTGTTTACTACATATAAAAATAAAATTGCATGCTGAATCTTCTCTTAGTTCTGTGATAATGTTGCTCATCAGAATACACACATCAAGAAATGAAAAGAAAATGTACAGCTCTAAAGATAGCCAGATTTCAGCCACAAACGACTATTCAGCCTTCAGGGTGTAAGTGACGATGGCTGTCTGGTGTGTACTGTTGTCCAGGACCTGGCACGAGTGGGTATAGGACAGGCGACCACAGGTAATTCATGAGGTTATCTAAGGAGCAGGCTTTTCAGAGGTGAAAAGGTTCTACAGAACAAAACAGATCAGTGGGGCAAACAGGCGTCTGTAGCCTGTGCCTACACATGGGGTCTGAGGGTGTTTTAGGGGTGGGGGCCAAGGTTTGTTTGTTTTTTTTAATTTTTAATGACTTTTTTTTAGGGGGAGAGGAAGGGAGAGAGAGATCAAAACATGTATGTGAGAGAGAAACATTGATCCGCTGCTTTCTTCATGCCACCTCCTGGTGATCAAGCCTGCAACCGGGCATGTGTCCTGACCAGGAATTGAACCAGGCCTCTCAGTCTATGGATGATGCTCAATCCACTGAGCCACACCGGCTGGGCATGGGGGGGCCAGAGTTTTGATCAAGATTTCTCAGAAATAATTTGATGTTAAAAATATAATTTTAATGAAAAAATATTTGAAAAAACATGAACAAAGGCCTATAAAGCAATTTAAAATGCCAATATTTGCTCTGAGTACAGTGAGGCCCATGAAGCCTTGTCCCATGAGGCGTAGACAGGATGCTGTGGCCCTCGTGCTGTCAGCCCTGGCTTTGTAATGGAGCCCATCTGCTGCCGAATCCTGACGGTGCTGAGAAAGTTGTTTCTAGAAGAACTCCTTAATTGATTACCTGACTAGCCCTGGAGAACATCTGTGTGCAGTTTTCTTGAACCTTTTGCACTGATTGCAGAGTAATTTAACTTTTGGTTTTCCCTCTGTTTCTTCCTCAGCACCACACAGAGTTTGCTTTTTGCAACCCTGGCTGAATGGCTGGACAGTGCAAGGTAATGCTCATCGATGGACAAAGGTCATTGCGGGAACCTCACACGGTTCCAGGCTTTTTATATTTGAAGATGCAAAGACACTGTCATTTTTTCCACCTGCAATATTTTGTGAATTGATTTGCTATAGAAACAAAGTATTATAGCAAAAAGAACAGGTGAGAGGAGAAATTATTCAGTTTGTATTTACAATCAAACTTCAAATGCAAGTAAATCGGATGTCTGTTTCTGTGTTAATAAGCGTGTAACAGCACATAGTCATGTGGATGTTTTTGAGTTACATATCAACATATATAGTATATCTTGAGAATTTTTGGGTTTGGGCATTTAGTGAACTCTGCATCAAAATGAATTGCAACTTAAGGAGAAAATGGCTCATTGTTGGTGATCTCCTATTCTGTATCAGACCCTGTTCTATGCGCCTTAGAGATGGGTATTATAGCTCCTTCATCTTCACAGCAGTATATTGAGGTGGTTGTAATTGTCCCAATTCTACAGATGTGGGAGTTGATGCACAGAGAGGGTAGATGACTTAATCAGGGTCATACAACTGATATTGGCAGAGTTAGAATTCACATGTAGTCCCTCTGGCTACAAAACACCCCAGCCCCATTTTACTGTCTCTGACAAAGGCAGTGATGTTTAAAGACATCTCTTTAACAATTTAAGGTCCACTTAAGTGTATTTGTGGGGGCTTGTGAGTCAGTGCTCAGCTACTTGGATATGACACTGAATTTGTTTTAATTTGTATACTCCTAAAACAGACCATTTTATCCACTTTTACTGCAGAAAGCAGTCTACGCAGGTGGTAGTAGGTGGTGAATAGATCAATGATCTCAGTAGAGAGACCTAATTTCCCTGCCACAGGTGTGATGAATGGATTTCAACATTTTGCATTTGGCCCCCATTTATGGCCTAAGAAGGGAGGTGACAGAGTGTGAATGTAGCATGTAGTCACTTAACCAGCCATCCGGAACTTTCAGCACAGCAATGCCCAGTACTGGGTAAAAAGTCACTGGCTCCTCCTTTTATGAAATTCTGTCTCTGTAGAACTAGTGGAATGACAGTTATCAGAGAAAAGGTGGGGAGAGGAGAAAAAGAATAAGGTTGATTGTTCAGGAGAGCCCTGAACTGAACTTAGAAGGGGCCAATAGGGAAGAGGCCAAGACTCATGGACATTCATGGTTAGTCTCCACACAGGATGTCAGGGCTGCTGCTGTTTGTTGTGCCCACAGCTCTGCAGCAAGGCTCCTTGGTGTCCATTAGTCCTTCCTCCCACTGAATGTCCATTTCAGCACCTTGATGTCTGTAGCTTGAAAGCAGACATTTGTTACTCTGAAAGAACAGGTGTCTATTTCGCCAACTGTCTTCTCCTCTGAATTGTTTCACTGTTTCATTCAACAGTGGAGGGCAGGTAAAATCAGAATGCAGAAGAAATAGAACAACGGAAACAGTTTGTGTAGCAGAGGGAGACTGAGTGATAGGCAAAGAAAGACTGAATTCCAGTTCAGAGGAGGGAGAGAAATGTGATCTATAAAGGAATTCTTGCAGCAACATTAGTAACTGGCAGCCCCTGACCAAGTCCTCCTTTCACTTGATTCACAGTGAACGTTTACACAGTGTTTTAAAGAAATGAAGGACTTTTTAATTAAGTTTTAGAAATAGGAGTTGCCACATGAAAATGTGGATTCCCCATATTTTTCTTTGTTTGTTTTAAATATTAGGAGCAGCAATTTAAGAGCACATCCCCAAAGGGATCAGGTTCTTAGGAGGTGATCTCTTGGGTCCAACCTGTGCCTTCAGCTCTGATGCCCCCAACCAGCCAGAACCCCTCAGTCACTCTGTCCTCAGTGGACTTGTGAATATGCCACCTCTGATAGATGCTAGTGTTTGACATGTAGTGGAGCTGTTTAACAGACTCATTCAAGATGCTCAGTGGTCTCATAGGAAGGTCTGCATATAGTCCCGGGTACGCTAAAAAATTATTTTATATGATTTCAGTCAAGATTGTGATGATTCGTGTAGTTTTCAGAACTAGACCTGCAAGATATTAAAGGAATGCTGTGACAAGGAAAGGACAGTGTGTGGCAGTGCAGGAGGGCGTGGTTAGCAGCCTCTGCCAAATGCAGTAGCTGTTCAGAGAGAAATTTCCAGCAGGGGCATTTATTGAGCACCTGTTGTGTACATGGTACTTTGTATAATGTATAATTGTATAACGGAATTAATGATACCTATATTTCATGTGATGGTGGTAAAAATTAGAAGAGAATTTTTCTAATATTCAAAATAAAAATTGCTCCAAGACACTTCATTCAGTGCTAACCTGACACACAGAAAATGCTCAGAAAGGCCAGTTGTAGCACCAGACTTTCTGTATAGGAAGAGCTTAGAAGAAGCAGTTGGTAGAGGAAGGAGCTAAGGGGCAAACTTTGAAACTAGGCTCGGAGAACCAGGACAGTGAATATTTTCAGATGTAAATGGGGTAGATTTGGGTTGGGGTTTGATGGAAATTTGGGGAGAGACTCAGATTTTGCCATCAGACTTTGACTGATTGTTGTTATTATTCTGAGCTTCCATTTAGACTCCTCATTCCCTCAACATATCCTTTTCTGCATCTAAGACCTTATTCCTCGTCATCTTTCTCCTTCCCCTCACACCCTTGAAACTGAAGCCAAGATCTTATGCCTTTTTCTCCTTTCCTTTTTAGAATATTGACTTTGAAAATTCACAAATGATATTTGTGAATTATAGAAAATTAAGTAAAAAAGAAAAGAAAATCTCACCAAGAACTCTTATCACATAGAGTAGGGGTCAGGATACATTTCCACAGAAGGCCCGATAGGAAATATTTTCACCTTTGTAGGCCATGTGTTCTCTGTTGAAACCACTCCACTCTGCCACTGTAGTGTGAATGCAGCCATAGACAGGATGTAAATGAATGGCCCTGATTGTGTTCCAATAAAACTTTATTTATAAAAGCTGTTGGTGGGCCAGATTTGTTCAGTGGTCTATATAATATTTCCTACTTCTGACCTACAGAGAAACACTGTTAGCATTTTTATTTCTTTCATTAGAGATATGCACCTGTACAATATATGTATTCCTGAAAATGTCTTTCTGCAGTATGTTATTGCTTAGTAATTTACTTTTTTTCCCACCTCCTTTTAGAACTGGAATATATCATGAAAATCTTTCTTTGACTTCTGGATTATTCTCCAATATATTTTTTTTATATTTATATCTATTTTCTTGAGCTGTTCGTGAAAACACCATTAATTCCACACCTTCTTTCAAATTTCTGAGTTTCAGTCTTTGTAATATCTCAAATTATGAGCAATCATGTCATAGTATATAAATGCAGAGCAAAATATTTTAATAATGATGTTGTTCCTGAAACAATTAGGTGGGTTTCTTTCTTGTTTGCTACCTGATAGTAGGCTCTGCTTCACATAAACAATTCAAATTAATGTAATTTTTAAAAGCTTTTTACACTGAAGCAATGATATTTTTATACTGTGTCCAGAGATGCGCAGGGCTGCTAGCCTCGATGTGTTTTCACGTGAGCAGATTTACTTTCTTTTTCTTCTTCTAATGGAAAAGCCTGTAGTTGTTTTGCATTTGTTTTATTCCATGAAATCCAACTACATTCTACAGATCTGCAATGTAAGGTAAGTGTGTTGTGACTACAGTGTCCCCATGGGGGCCCAGGGGAGAAAAGTATACTGTAAGAGTGACATTGTTCACTTGTGAGGGGATCTGTTTACAAAGTCAGATCGTTCAGGTTTTGTGAAAGCAGCGGAGTGATTTGGAACAGTCACTTTGTCTGCCACAAGAAAACAGTTTTATTTTTAAAAGCATGTTAAGTATCTATAATGAAGTATACATCATTCTCAACTTATCACAGTTTTAAAATGCATCAATGAACGTGCAGTATAAATGTTCAAGTGCTATAAAATTCTCTCCAAATATGTTTTCTTCATAATTTCATTTTCAGTCACCAAGGATTTATTGAACTTATTAGTTCATTTCATAGAATATACTGTGAATGTTGTTAGGTTCTGTGATCCATTCCTGTAGTCAGCACCACCTAGAGAAAGGCCTCTGGTGTTAAGGCCACCCCCAGCTCTGTCAGATCTCCTGTAAATATTGTGTATTGGTCCAAGGTGAGAGAATATGGTTCATGGTATAAACCCATATCTGTATTTTAAAAGCAACTCAGTTCACTCCAGTTTTCTAAGTGTTTAAGATCCTGTGCAGGGACTTCCGGTCAAGATGGCGGTGTAGGTTACACAGTACTCGCCTCCTCCCACAACAACATCAAAATTACAACTAAACTACAGCACAACCATCATTCAGAACTGCCTGAAATCAGCATATATATGTATCGAAGTTTCACAAATTGTACACTTTAAACATGTACAGTTTTGTGTGTGTAAGCTATTTCTCAATAAAGCTATTTAAAAAAAACAACAACAAAGTGTGCTGGAATTTATATATCCAAATGTTGAAATTTTTCAGGAGTAGATTATAAACTGCATTAAAATTAGTCTTGATACTGTTAGTTATACCTTAAAAATTTTTAAATAATAAAAGCAATTGTATTATGTAGCTTAAAGATATCTCTTAATCATCAAAATTGATTTCAAATAACACCAGAGGAAAGTAAGGTCATTCATGCTGATAGGCACTGAGAATACAAAGAAAAGCAGTTATTTTTCTGAGTCTTGGAAGTTCCTCCTTGGTTTAAATAGTCTAAAGAATAATTTATTAACAAATTTAGAAATGCTCTAATATCCAACTCAGTTCTTGTTCTGACTTTGTTTGGATTATTTTGTTATTTCCAGGTTGATTAAAATGTATTGTTGGTTCTTTAGTGTTTAACTAAGCTAAATAAACAGTTTCTAAGAGAACCATGCTGAAAAAGTAGTTTCATTTTTCACTCCTAGTCTGAATGTTAAATTCATTTTCCTGAATTCTTAAAATAAATAACTGAATATGTGATACATTCTAAGGCAATTCTTTAAAAAAAAAAAAGAAGAAGAAGCAGTTCATTTTATAGGGCTCCTTGAACAAAATGATCAAAACACAGGAAAGGGACAAATATTCAGATCTTCAGAAGAAGGAACACACTTCAGTGGACATATAGAGTATTAAAGAAAAGCCCACTAGTGTTGAGAGAGCAATTCTTTATTGACATGGATTAGAAATTAAGTAATAAGCTGGAAGGAGGAGTTTATCTGATGACTGAAAGTAGAATCTGCCTGTTGTCCAAACTGAGCCAGATCTGTCTGGATCCACAGGAAAGGACTGCAGGTGTTTCCAAACTCATTCACCTCCAATGAATGTAGGACATTCGTTCCCCTACAGAAATCCTGAGTGAATTTTTTTCTTTTAATGTGAATCATATCATATGACTCCTCTGATTAGAACTCTTACTGGTTTTTCCATTACTTTCATCAAATAAAATTCATACTCCCCAATAACACTTCCAATTTCTTGTGCTACTTGCTCCTGACCTTTTCTCCTCCCACTCACCTCCTTGCTTGTAGCACTCCAGCCACACTGGTTGGCCCCTCATCATTTGAATCTCATCTCAGTGGACACCTTGTAAAAGGCCTTCCCTGACCATTCTGTGTGTTGGACACTCTCCTGTCAATTCTCCGTCACATACCCTGCTTTGTTACCTTCACATAACACTCTCAGAAATGATTTTGTTTATTTGCCTACCTATTTCCATCTGTTTCTCCTCCATGACATAAAGTTGTTGAAGGCAAGGGTCCTGTCTGTCCTAGTCAGTGCTCTGTCCTTCTGCCCAGAACTCTGGCCACAGTACATGGGAGTCTACGTGGAATGTAATGACAACCGTGGGATCTGGTCTTTGACAGATCTGGGTTGTAATCCTGGCTGTAGCATTGCTCAGTTGTGTGACTTATGCTGAAGAGGGCTTCCCATGGCCTCATCGAGCATTTATTGATTCACCATAAGGCAAATACTTGCTAACTCGGGTAAAATTCTATAACTGTTTTCAAACAATCTGAATTTTCTTTTGGAAATTTTGCCTTCATTTGGAAGAGGAGGAGGATTTCATCAAAAACAGAATGTTTGTTTTGGTAAGCATTCTGTGTGTGTGTGTTTTGAAACTTTTATTATAATGATTAACAATATTACAGTATTACTATTATCATCCAGGGAGTGTTGAAGAATGAAGAGGGGGTGTGTAATATGTGTGATAAACGTAAGTGTATCTACACCCAAAGGGGCTTCTTTAATTTTGACTTGGTGAATTTCAGAATTTCAGATTCTTACTCTCTGATGCCTATTTCAGTTTTAGGCAACCATGGTGAAGGAAGCCAGTTGTGTAGTGTCAGACTTATGCTGTGTGTGGATAATTCTAGAAGGTTCTCTACCTTTAGGACACATGGTACCACAAGCACGGATTCACTGTCCAGGTTACTTTTTGCCCAGATTTGAAATTGTCCTGTAGGACTCTGCATGCATCCATATTGGCTGATTTTCTGAAGATGCCTTCTGTGAGCAGCCCTTTTGTTTAATGCAGGAAAGAAAGCATTTCCTATAGGAAAGAAAAGTATGTGGCATTTAGTATCCACAAGCCCTGAGCACAAGCTGTCCCCTGGACAGGCAGACCTGGGTGAATGAGGGTACAGTGCTAGAGTTCAGGCCTAACACAAATTTGGAGTTGTTTTTAAGTGTCTCAATATTTTTTCTACCCAACAGTCCATTCTCAATTTATAGACTGAAACAGATACAGAGGTCTTTTTCCATATTCATTCCACTTCTTATTCCCCATTGAGTGACTAGGGACCCACAGTTTTTAGTGTAAAATCAGGTTCACAATCCCTGTCCTCCTGTGATTATGTTCCCTTCCCATCAGTTTCTCCTTTCCTTTGTTGCATGTTCTTATCCTCTGCTCAATGTAGAGGGTCATGGGGGTTGGCGTAAGGAATCCAAGGATTGGAAACCTATTAAGGTACTAGTTTTGTGTATGGCCTTCAACATCGTACATACTACATGAGGCTTCTCTTTGGATTTGCGAAGTGGGGTGATGATAAATATAGTTGCCCCTAAAGCTGCTGAGAAAGATAGAGGCCTGTGGTCATAGCTAGGATGGAAATATGTGACAAACTTCATCTCAAGAAAGAAATCCTACATCTGGTATCAAGTTTGAGCAGACCATGGACTCAATCATTATTAGCACTGAGAAATCACTTTGAGATAACACAGGCCAAATGTTGGGTCAGGTTTGGGCACATGCTGTTAGGATGAATGGATTTTTATTTGCCTGACAGTGAGACTTTATTTAATAGCTCTTGAAAAACAAGTCAAATCCATGTGAGATACTTGAGTTGTAAGGTTGAATAGACTCAGCTGAAGATGGAATAAATTAATGGTGACATGAGAAGAGTGTGGCTTTGAAGGAAGGAGGTGTTTGGGGAAGGTGAGGGTGGGCATACTCCAGGTTCCTGCACACAGACCCATCCTGAGCCAGTGTGGTGGCTCTTTGCTGATTCCCATGGAATGGACAAGAGTGTCTTTTCTGATGTACCTGCCTTATGACACTGTGACGCCTGAATCATGTTTTATTCTTCTAAGTCATGTTTACAAAGCTTCTTAGCCAAGGCCAAGGGTGTCTAATGACAAATATTTGGGGATATATTTTGGTGATAACAGGACTTTTCAGGGTTCTCCACAATCTGCTAGGAGTAGGGGTGGGGCTACAGAGACCAAAATGACACCTACCAGGAGTGGGCCAGGCAGGGTGTCATCCTCACACAGGTCTCTGAGAGCAGCTCCCAAGAGCTGTTTTGGCTTTGCAGGTGATGGGGTCGGGACCTGGTTGTCCTGGCTCGTGCGAGGGTCACCCTGGACAGGAGATGTTATAGGTGACCTTATGTTACCTCTCTTCTGCCTGGATCTAGGAAGATGTGAGATCATTAGTAGTAGAAGTTTAATTCACTTAATGTTACTTCCACTCCTTTCATTTTAAGATTGTTTGTTGTTTTGCTAAGAGAGGGAGAAAATGAGTCATTTTTGTGTAGAATTACCTACATTTTGAATTTGACTGATTGTATCATATGTCACTAAGGTGTTCTTTTCCTCCATATTCTACAAACTAGTAATTTAACCCAGAGACTACATCAGGCTCACAGTCAGTTCTTTTTTTTTTTTTTTTTGTATCAATACGTGCATTTTATAAGTAGAAAAATTAACACATTGTATGAAAAATGAAATGTATTATGATGCATAATACAGTCAAAGATCTTAAATACAATTGGTGTCTTAACCATTTCCCATCTTTAATTAATAAATAATATTCCCCTTAAGAAGAGGTGAAAAAATACCTATATTAAAGGAACCTCTTTATTTCATTAACTAGCCTCCAGAGTAAAAATAGTTATGATATTTGAAATGGCTTCATATTTCTTTAAAATATTAATTAAGACAAATTAAGAATTTGGTAAACCTCATAAATAACTAATACCATTTGGTTTTCAACAGAATTGTGTCTTAATCATCAAGGTAAAGACATAACAAAAAAATAATGACATTGTCACTAAAAGGTTGTCTAAGTCTATTGTTCATCATGTAATCAGACACCCTTAAGTAAACTGGAGCAGAAACTCTAAGGGATTCATGGATCAATCTCCTAAGCACATCAAGGAAAGTGCTAATACACTTAAATAAGCAGTAGAACAGCTTATTTAAACTCTAGATAATAAAACAATACAGAGGTGGAAAACCTTGTGAAATTTTTCTCATTTCAGTAACAATTATACTGCATAAAAATGAGCCTTCTGTGACAGTGTAAGGTGTAAATAAAATAAGCAAGAGAGCGCCTTAATACACTTGAAATATAAAAGACTGTACAATAACTTTCCCAAGCACAAAGTTCCTTAAGTTCCAGCAAGTCTAGTTGTCCCTCATTATTTATTAGGACACCTTCAAGCAATACACTACAAATGGCTCTTCCTTACTACGTAGGGCTCAGGATGAACATGTTTCTGCTCTGACCGAACAGTCACGTGGATACTATCAACATGGCTCCTGTACATCACTACTCGGTGAAATTTCCTGCCTTCCTTCACGATTTCTTCAGTCTTTTTTTCAGTGGACAAAAGATGTTCTAAGAAGTTTGAATCTTCTATGTATAGCTCATCTCCTGGTGAAAGTGACATCTGCCCATCCGCAGTTAATAACGTGATCGGCATCCACCTTTCCACCCCATCTAATGCATGATCCAAACAAAATTTGTGCAAGTCGGAGAGAGAGGCAAAGTTTTCCAGTCTTCTTATTTCATAGAGCTGTGGAGGTGCCAACCAAATTTGTTTTGATATGAAATGTTCAGTTGCCTCCAACGGAGATGAGCATGGCGGTGCGGCCCTTGCGGAGGTTCGGATGGGCCTGGCCTCCGGGGGTCCCTGAGGGCGCCCTACCTGGCAGCCCCCCACTCGGCCAAGGCTGGGTAGCCGGGCGGGCGGCGGCTCCCGCAGGCAGCACAGGAACAAGGTCGTGTGGAGGAGGCGGCCGCCAGGGTAACTGGACAACGTGAGCCAGGCGCTCCAGTGGTGCAGCGCCCAGATGTCGGGGTGCAGTCCAGGTGCTCACACAGGCGCAGGAAGTGGTGCGGGTCGCAGGGGACTCAGTCCCACCAGGCGGCCAGGCCCTCCTGCAGCGGGAGGGGGTGCCCGGCTCCCGCGCAGCGCCCTAGAGGCCCGGGGCCTCAGCAGCAGCCTCACAGTCAGTTCTTTCTACAACTGACGTGGGTCTTAATTTCAGATCTTTGAGGTTCTTCTCAGCCTGATTGTGAGTGGTTACTGGTCCTGGCCAGTATTGTCCCCTGCTCATCTGCACATGGAGAATGGGCTACGTGGCACGAGATTGTTTAAGGAATGGAGTCATGTGTCCAAAGAGGACACTTACAGGAAGGGATAACTCACCTCTGTCCTGCTGCTGCCTGGCTGGGTGCCGGGGCTCCAGAATGATCTGGCCATGCATCTTTGGGGACCCCAGGATCGAAAGAGAAGAGGAGTCCTCGGGTCCCTGAGGCAGGAGAGCAGTGGACAGAAGATGGCTCTCTGTAAGGTCATAGGGATGTTAATGACCTAGACAGAAAAATCTAGATGTAGATTCAGGCTGATGATGATAGATGTGATCAATCCTACCTACCATGAGCTTGGGCTCCACCTCGGTGTGCCCTTCTGGGGCTTCTGGATAAACAAGTGTGTCTGGAGTGAGCATCATGGGCACTCTTATTGGAGACACCCTGCATAAGGCAGGTGCCCAAGCTGAAGAGTTTAAAAAGTAAGGAGAAAAAATGTTGAATTTTTCCTTGCTGGGAAGGCACAGCCATCAGTACGTTGCACAATATTGACCTTTACTGTTCCATCTGAGAATATTTCAGACATCACTTTTATCAACATTTTAGAGATGAAGAAATATAGCATAAACTAGAGCTGGCCAAAGATAAATCAGCTGGTAACTCAGAGGAGGAAAGGCAGATGGGGGGATAAAACAGGTACCACTCCAGGTACCTGAATCTGGTTTGAAACAGGGCACATCTGTCATGCTTAGAGGGGTTGAGTTCAAGTTTTGTTTTAAAAAATTCCATTTACTATTGATGCTGGAGGGCTCCCGGGGAGGCCATGAGAGGCCTCAACCAAATGGCTGTGTCCAGATTCTTGTCATTGTCCAAGAAAGGGTCAGGATTGAGACACAGGTTCAGGAAAGCACTGCAGATGAAGAAGGGTGGGGTGGAACTCAGAATATGAGTCCTGCCAAGGGGTCTGAGTGGAGGTTTTTATCAGGGGTGGGCAAGGGGAGGGAATGGGGATAGTTTGTAGTCTCAGATGCCCTAAGCACAGCTCATTTCAGTCTCTTTACACTAGAGGGTGGCTGTCTGAAAGGCAGAGCAGCTTTAAAACAGCGATTTAGGTCAATATGGCTAGTTTTCATTTGTCTCTACATTATCTTACCCCAGAAAATTGAAAGTGGGTCAGAGAGGGGACAGTTGTCTAGCCATAAGTCACATCACCAGTGGCCTAAGCAAGGAGGGTGGGTAGAGCCCTGGGCCTCTATTCCTTATGCCAACACTCTTGCCTCCCCGTGATGTCTGTCCTAATGTCATTTACCTTCGGTCTTAGGATAGTGCGTATCCTCCCTGACTTGTGTGCCAACCTTCTAAAAAAGGATCTTGTGGAGTCTCTGATTTTAGGATGTGCTCTGCAGCACCATTGGTGCATCTCCCTCCACCCTGGCCAGCTTTGGGGTGTGTTTCTCCCCAGTGCCAGTTCCATCGAGCCCAGGGATAGGTCAGCAAACACTCAAAAGCACCCGGGATCTGCCTCCACCTACCTCCGCCTGCTGACTGGCTGCTAGGCTTACTCACCTGAAAAGGTTTAGATCTGATAGAGCCTGTGACAGAATCCCTAGGATGAGGCCTCTAGCTCGCCCATGAAGGGGAGGTGCCGTTCAGACTTCAGGGAACATGGTGGGTGAGTTTCCCTGTCCCCGATCACAGGTCTAAGTCTGACCTGGATTTTTTTCTGAGCTCAGCAGCCAGGAGCTCCTAGTTGTCAGGAGAATGTGGCCCTCTGGGCCCAGGGGTTGGGTCTGTTGGAAGCTAGGGAAGGGTGTTTCTATTGGATCTCCCATAAAGTTCCCTGGAACGTGAGGAAATTGCCCCACCCCAGATCCAGCCACTGCCAACCCCTGAGACTGCCCACCCTTCTAAGCCCCTGCCTGTGCTGCTGACTCTTCAGCAGGGCTCAAAATGCAGGGTGGGGTGAGCATGATCCCACAGGCTGGTTCCCACATGCTTTTCCTCAGGCTGGTTCCGCTAGGAGGGGATTGTTTCTCCCAAGAAAAATGGCTTCTGTGGTATCAGAGGATAATAGCACAGGGAGTCTGGCAGCCTTTCCCCCATGTCTCTCCCCAAAGCCAGCCACCCCAGACTCTCCTCAAAAGACTCCAGACCTCACTGCCCCCCCCAATGCAGAAGCCCAGGGTGAATGGCTGTGAACAAAACTTCTGTGTGTTGGCCCTTTAAACCTGTGGCTTTGACTCCAGCAGGCTCTGCCTCTCCTTGGTGGACAGAAACCCTGCTGCCTGGCACAGCTGTGTGCTGTGTGGGCACCTGTTTCTGGCTCTGGCGCTCCGAGCTGGGGAGCCTTGCCTGGGGTCTGTGCTTCATGCTGCTCAGGGGGACCCCCTGCAACTGAGCCATCCCTCTGTCACCTGAGCCGGCCACCTGTGGGAGCAGGGCCAGCACTGTCACGATTCCACCCTTGCTGCCAGTCCCAGGTGGCTTCTGCAGTCCTAGGTGAAGAGTCTCCTCCTCCTACAGTGTCAGGTTAGTAATTCAGAGAGATTCTTTCCCAATTTAACTGTAACTTACCATTTGTTCTGGGAGGCGTGGGGAGCAAGAGCCACCATCTTGAGCCTTGTGTCCGTTTACTTTAACAGTTATAGAACCTTGTCTGTTTTTTTTCCCTCGAGGTAGTTCTGGTCATTTGTACTTTTCTAGGAATTTATGCACTTTATCTAAATCTACACATTTTTACATTTATTTGTTCTCCTTATCATTCTGTGTTTAATGTCTTTCTGTATTTGTAGATGTGACCTCTTTTCATTCCTAATATAGTTTCCTAAATGGCTTGTCTCCATTCTTCATCCATCCGTCCCCTCAGGGCTCCTCAGCCTTGACATGTGGGTCAGGTGGTTCTAGCTGGTGCTGTGCTGGGCACTGTCAAATGTAAGCAGCATCCTGGCCCCTGCCCACTACATGCCAGTGTCACTCCCACCCCAGGTGCCGTTTCCAGTCACCGTGTCTCCAGACGTTGCCAGATGAATGTCCCCTGGGAAAGGGGGGGGCAGAAGGAAGCAAGATTGCTCTCAGTTGAGAACCACTGATCCAGAAGTTTGGCTGTAGGAGGCCTTTTTGAAGAATGAACTTTGATTTTGTTAATTCTATTTTGTCTTTCTACTTAATTGCTGCCTTCTCTGTCTTTGTTTCTCTGTTTAGTCTTAGTAGTAGTTATTTTCAACTTTTTATGATTGATTGCTCACCCTTTAGTTTTCACCTTATTATTTTTCTGACACAAGTGTTTAAGGCATTTCATTCTAAGTATCACTTAACTGCAACCCACAGGCAGGTGCAACTATAGTTTGGTTTTAATTTCAGTATGAACTTTATTCATTTCTTTTATTCATGGTTTAAAATTTTTAAATGTTTCCATAATTTCTAAATGTATGGATTTTGAACTTATTTTTTAAGAAATGATTTCTAATTTTCTTTGTCAAAGATTATGCCTAATTGGAATCCTTTGATAGATGTTGACATTTATGGGTTAGAATATGGTCAATAATTTTAATAAATGTTCTATGTATTCTTTTTTACTTATTCTTTTTTTAAGTTAAATTGATTGGGGTAATGTTGGTAAACAAAATTATATAGGTTTCATGTATACAATTCTACAATACCTCATTTGTATATTTTATTGTGTGCTTAGCAGCCCAAGTCAAGTCTCTGCCCATTACCATTTATCCCCCCTTTACCCTCTCTACCTCCTTACTAGGAATTCCACACCCCCTTACTTCTGGTAATTCTCATACTGTTGTCTAGGTCTCTGTGTTCTTGTAAATAGCATCCAATTGCTGTACACAGTCTTTGGTACAAGTTCATTTTCCTAATTCTTAAACATTTTCATGTTATGTCTTATTGCAGTAAATGAATGAGGCAGCTTGAAGTCAGCTTAGACTGCCCTGCAGTGCTCAGGACCCCACACCCTGAGACTGCTATCTCTAGTTGGGAGGGACGATGATCGGGGCCAACCTGAAACCCTTTCACATGTACCACTTTGCCAGAGCTCAGCAGCTGATAAGTTCTGCATTGGGTTGATATTAGATATATTTTCCAAATCTTCCAAATCCTTCTTAAACTATTAATCTATTAATTACAAAGAAACTTGTGTTTTATGTGTCTTATTTTCATACTTTCTCTCTAGGAGTTTGACAAATTTTGGCTTTATATATGGTATTAGACATATACAAGTTAGAATTGGTACATATTCCTAGTAAATGTGAAGTTTTTTTACAGCAATTAATAAACTGCAATTAAATTACTTTCTGCTTTTATGTTTATGTGGCTTAAAATTGAGTCATGTCAATTTTATTTTGTTATTTGCTTACTATATATTTTTATCCTTTATTTTCAACCTTTGTATCCTTATATTTTAGACGTATTACTTGTAGGCAGCATATGGATTGACTGTGTCCCGTTTTCACAATATCTGTGAAATATGATTCCTGATAAGATGTAGACTCAATCTCCTTTGTTAAAATGAGAGGAGTTGTAGGCATAGGTTTAATTTTTTTCCATCAGGCCTGACAGAGAAGAGGAAAATGCCAGTGATTCTTTCTGATATGACTTACAAATCTTACAAGTATTTATATTGTTTAAAAAACACTGAGATATCAGTTATACTAATATTACCAGGTCAAGTATGATAACCAATCAGAATTGCAAGTTTCTTTTGGTTATCATTACCAGGCCTGGCAAAAATCCCTGAACTCTTTATCGTCTTACCAGATATTTTGTCAGATGATATTTTCAAGAACAAATTTATATTAATTGAATAGTACAAGTTGGTAACAGTTATGAATGTTCACACAAGCCACCTGTTGCAGAGGTAAGAAGACTGATATTCTTGAGAATGTTCTCATTTTAATACCTTATTAAGTCAGGCTGTTTGAAAGTGTTTTATGGTGTGGAAAGGTCTATCTCTGTAACTTTAAAGAGAGAGGATATCTCTTTTAGATTGCTTTTATTAATTGTGAATATTTGTACTTTTTTCAAGATGAGACTCTGCTATATTTTATTACTTAGCATTAAAGGTAAAGAAAAATGAAAAAAACACAGTCCAAAGACCTCATTTTTATTTGCAGAAATGGAACAAGAAATGATTAGGATTTCTTCATTAACAGGGAAAGAAGGTGCAGGTAGCATAAATCTTCCACATTCTGATTTTCCAAATGAGAAATGTGCTATTCCTCATTGAATGCAAAGAATTCAAGAATGGTGGAATTGACAAAGTGATGTCAACAGACAGCAAATGACAAAGGTACTGGTTTCTTAAGGGGCACTCAAAGGTTTCAAACCCTAGAGAGCAGGCAAACTGAGGCACTCCTGCCAGGGGAGCAGGTTCCCTTGCTCTCCTAAATCCCCTACAAGAGTCTGCACACCTGCCTTCTGGTTAGAAACTGACCTTTGCCCTTTTCCATTCCTTTCCTCTAACCTGTGTCTGTGGATCTCTACAGGCCAGTTGATTGATATCTTTGCTGGAAACTTATCTGCCAGGGTCTGCCAGGTTGACTGGTTTTGGTGGGATAGCAACTTGGTAATTAAAAATGCAGCAAGTATTATTGTCCTTAATAATTTGATAGTAAGATTTAGAGAGTGGATGAAGTATAAATAACCAAAAATAAGTTGTTTAATATTATTTAAAAATATCTCACCAAATATTTTCTTTTAAGTGATCTCCTTAAGGCACAATTTTATTCTTTTGGTTAGAATTTCTCAGTATTGGTGAATATAACTGATAACTACATGTAAATTTAATTTCCATAGTCCTACATAAAATATTCTAAGTTTTAATGGAGAGGAAACAAGTGTATGCATTTGTAAGAAATTTCAATATTATCTTCTTCAAAACTGGCTTCCTTATCTCTAAGAATAATCTGAGTGTCATGGAGCAGATTCAGTCCTAAAACAAAAAGTGAGTGGATCTCCCTCTGCCAACACCCCCTCACCCTGAAGGACACTATTTTAGTACTCCTCATTACCCCTCAGAAAGAAAAGATAACTAATAAGTAAAAGCACTATATGTGTGCATGTATTAACTAGATTAGCTCTCCCAGGAAGTAACAGAAAACCAAAAATAATAGTAGATTCATTAAAACAGACATTTCTCTCTCTCAGGAAAAAAGCTGGAGACAGTTGGTTCAAGGTTGGCAGATAATTCAATGTGTTCGGGATGTAGACCCTGTTTTTGTCAATGTAAGAAGCTGACCTTGCTCCCCAGCCTTCCTTCATATGTGAGTACGTAATCCCTTCTCAGTCCCCTTCCACGCTGACTTAAAAACACTCTCTTGCTGCTGGAACTCGTCCTCCACCATAGAAAGAAGGCTGGGCCAGCTTGTTGAAAACATGGGGGCCAGCCGAGAGCCAGCACCAGCAGACAGACACGTAAGGGAGCCCCAGTTGAGCTGCCAGCTGACTGCAGGTGCACGGGTGACCTCATTTGAGACCAGAACTGCACAAGGGAGCCTCCACCAAAGTGTGAACATGAATCGTGAGCAGAAAAAATGGGTGTCTCAGCCACTAAGTGATTGAAGGGATTTTATTACATAAATATAAGGGGTATAATTAAATAAAATTAAAAAATATCTAAAACTTACCAAAAAAATAAATAAATAATATAAATAAATAAAATAAAAATAAAGATGCCTTCTCCAAATGTTGGTTTATCCATTATACAGGAACACATTTCCTATAGGAAAGAAAAGTATGTGCCACTCAGTATCCACAGCCAAGAGCACAAACTGTCCCCTTGACAGGCAGACCTGGGTAAGTGAGGTGACAGTGCTGGAGTTCATGTCTGAAGAAAATGTGGATTTGTCCTTTAGTGTCTCAATATATTTACTACCCAGCTGTCCATTCTCATTTCATAGACTGAAACAGGTACAGAGGTGTTTTTCATGTAAAATCCCTGTCCTCCTCTGATCACATTCCCTTCCCATCAGTCTCTCATTTCCTCGGCCGCATATTCTGTCCTCTGCTCACAGTGGTGAGGGTCATGGGGGTTGGAGTGAGGAATCCATGGATTTGAAACTGATTATGCTAACCATTTTCTCTGTGCCTTGGGCATGGTACAGATTCACAAGGCTTCTCTTTGTATTTGTGAGATGGGGTGATGATCCTTGTAGTTGCCCCTAAAGCTGCTGAGAAAGATACAGGATGTGGTCATACCCGGCACACTTTTTCTTCTCTAGAAAGATTCCCCTCATCTAGTGTCAGGTTTCAAGGGACCTTGGACTCAATCCGTGTTAACACTGAGAATTCACTTTGAGACAACATGGGCAAATGCTGGCTCATTTTCTGAACACACACTGCTAGGATGAATGGCTCATCATTTGCCAGAGGGTGGGACTTCATGCGTAAGCACGTGAAATACCATCAAATCCATGTGAGGTACCTGAGTTGTAAGGTTGTAAGGAGAGGAGTGAAGGAAGGAGATGTCAGGAGGAGGTGAGGGAGGGGCCGTTTCCAGATTCCTGCACACAGATCCATTGTTTCTGGTCTGATTCTGTGTGGTGGTTCTTTCCTGAATCCATGGACTGGACAAGAGTGTCTTTCTATGTTCTACCTGCCATAGGACTCAGTGACACCTATCTCAGATTTGATTCTTTAAAGTCATGTTTACAAAGCTTCTCAGCCAAAGCCAGGGACTGTGGATAACAATTATTTGGGCATAGATTCTGGTGTGAATATGATCTTTCCGTGTCCTCCCACATCCACTCAAAAAAGCTACAGAGACCAAAATGAGACCTACTGAAAGAGGGCCAGGCAGGGGGTCACCCTCACATAGCTCTTCAAGAGAAGCGCCACAGACCTGTTTTGGTTGTGAGGATGGTGGTGTTTCCTCATGGTTGTCCGGGCCTGTGCTAGGGTCTCCCCACATAGGTGTTATTGGTGATATTCTCTTCTGACCTGCATCTAGGAAGAAATAAAATAATTAACAGTAATAGTTTAATTATCTTAACCTTACATCCCCCATTTTCATTTAAACTTGTTTTATGGGAGTCTAGAAAAGGGAAAAACTGAGTCGTTTTTGTGTAGAATTTTTAACATTCTGCATTTGGCTGATCGCGTTCTTGTGGCACTGAGATATTTTTCTTTCCCTTATTCTACAAACCGGTATTTTAACCCAGAGACTTCACCAGGCTCAGGGTCAATTCTTCCTAGAACAGATGTGGATCTTGATTTCAGACCTTTGAGGTTCCTGTCTGCTTGATTCTGAGTGGGTTCTGGTCCCTACCATTACTGTCCCCCGCCCATCTGCACATGGAGGACGTCATGAGCTTGTTTAAGGAATGGAGACTTGAGCCAGGAGAAGACACTTGCAGGAAGGGAATGCTCACCTCCGTCCTGCTGGTGCTCGACCGAGGTCAGGATCAACTCTTCTTGCTTCTTTGGGGACCCCAGGACAGAAGGTGAAAAGGATCCCTGTGCTTCCTCAGGCAGATCAGTGGACAGAGAATGGCTCTCTGTTAGGTGATAGGGATGTTCATGACGTAGACAGAGAAAAATCAAGATGTAGATTTAGACTGAAGGTGATGGGAGTAATCACACATAGCCTACTGTGAGCATGGGCTCTACACTGGTGTGCCGTTCTCCCAGGGCTTCTGGATAAAGAAGGCAGTGCCTCTGGAGTGAGCATCATGGGCACTCTCGTTGGAGACACCCTATAAGGCCAGTCTCCATGAAGTAGAGTTTAAACAGTAAAGGGAATAAAATATTGAATCACGTTGCACTGCCTGGGAGGCACTGATTCATCAGCAGTAAAGTAACATGAAATCTCCAGAAAAGGCAAGATTTAATCCACAACTGAGCATTGAGAGCAGTTGGAAAATGCACTCAGAGTAGTTGCTAAGGGGTCGGTAGAATTTTAGAGCCTGCCTTGCTGGAGGACGCTCTCCTAACCTAACAGGTGTATTCTACATTCTTGTGTCCATAGTAACACATTTATTCATATAAATATGTTTAAGTATTTATTTGAATTTTTGATTAAAAAAACAATGAACAAAATTCATGAAGTTGCTGCAGGGATTTTGTCCTCAAGTATGTACCTAGTGACTCCTTTTGATTTCACACAGGGAAGGTGTATTTCATAGTAAATATTTGGTTATTCAGAATTTCCAGATGACTTGAAAAGGAGTAATAGCCTCCCAGAAATTGTATAAAGGATAAAAAAAGAGAATGCATGCAAGAAGGGATGTTCTCAGATTTCCCACAGAAGTTCTTGGCACAGAGCAGGTGTTAAATAATTATCTGTGCTTGGATTATAGACTGGAAAGAAATGAGAAGATTCTCACCAAACAGAGACTACCTAGTAGTCAGAAAAACGGACAGAGGAATTCAAGAGTAAGTTTTGAAAAACACAATTATGAGAAAAAGGAATTCCATGCTATCTTGCTTCCATACATAGAGTAAGACAGAGATATTTTTCAAGACAGCTCTGTTTCTCAAGTAGAAAATGGAGAAGAAAAATTCACATATTTTACGCTGCTGAATGAAGAGAAGTTCTTAGTGTCTGAGAGAGAATAAGTATTTGGTGATTATTTATGAAATGTTTGGCTAAAGATTGCATGAGAGTTTCTCTTTTAAGAGTATTTAGTCTTAGGACTAAATAGTTACAACTCTGAGACTTTAGACTTATAATTTGGAACCCAGTCAACTCAACATATTTTTTTCCTGACACTCACCGATGAGTGGGGATGGGGTCTCATCCTTTCCAGAGCCGACCCACAGCTGGTCATCTCTCCCAGAGCCCTCGGAGACAAAAAAAAACCACGTGTCACAACACATCATTCACAGTACGTACCGGAAGAACACATTTCCTTAGCATTCCAATGTTTCCAAAGACAGACAGAAAAGGGAACAATAGAAATGCTATTTGGTCCAAGGAACAACCTACAGTTGTTGAGATAACAGAGGAGTTTGGTAAACACTGGTTCCCTTCCCAGCCTCTGATAGACCATTCCAGATTGATTCCTGCCTTTTCCCCTTCGGTAGGCTGGGGAATCTATGAACAACAGTGCAGTCAGCCCCTCACTTTGTGGGTGGCGCCTGGCATATGAAATAATTGCTTGGTCCTCAGAGAAGGAAGAAAAGTCCAGTCTCAAGAGCTCTGCTTTGTGCTGTCTCCCATCCCCTTGGAGAAGGTTGGGTTTTCTCTTTGATGTCTCTGCCAAGACAGAATGTTGTCCAGAGAGCAACACATCCTGCCCTGAGTGTTTCTGCACAAAGTCAAACATGAAAGGCATCATGAGCTCAGCAGCCCTGAAAAACATGGCAGAGATGCTCAAGACGCGTAGAGATGATGGCAGAGTGAAGGGAGCCCACTGCCCTTGGTGCAGATGAACCCCATTCTAGGGAGAAAAGGGACAGGGACTGGAACCTGGAGTATAGGTCAGAGCAGAAAACACTTACCCAGCAGAACTGAGACCCAGTAACACAGGAAATTCATTTGAAACAAACAAGTCCAATTATAAAGACTGATGAGTTATTTTAATGAATCCTCTAGGAGAGGACAAAGCAGAGAAGGTTTGAAATGGAGTTAAAGCTAGTTGGGTACTCTGCTTGCCTTGACTCCTCATAAAATATCATGCCTTGTCTTTAGGACAGAGGGTGGCCAAAGCAATCACACACTCACACAAAACTAAGTTGGCTAAAAAATGTGTTGCCAATAGGAAGTGGAAGCTCATAAGAAGCTCTTCTTTAAAGGTAGGGTTGGAAACACTGTGTTGGAAGCCCTTATCTGCGTATATGTACAGCCCAGTGACCCCAGTGCTTCACTAAACAGCACATTCTCGTCTACTGAGATTGATCGCTTTAAGCAAAGAGAATCACCAACATGAAATGAAGTGATCTGCATCATGAACCAATCTTCTTAATCTTTTTTTTCTTTTTTTTATAATCTTCACCTGAGGATTTTTTTTTCCCCATTTATCTTCAGGCAGATTGGGAGGGAGAGGAAAGAGAGGGAGAGAAACATTGATGTGAGAGAAAGACAATTGGACTGCTTGCCTCCTGCACTACCCCATCCAGGGCAGGGGACTGAACCACAACCAAGATACATGCCCTTGACCTCAATCCAACCCGAATCTCTTCGGTCTGTGGGCCGACACTTAAACTGCTGAGCCAGGGCACAATCTCCCTAATCTTATCCACACAATCACTCTCTGTCTTCCACTGTTTACTTGTTACTCAGGGCGTATATATCTTGTAGGTCCGAAGTCCATGCAGAAGGTGGTCTATTCAGTGCATGTCACTTCTATGTTATTTTCGATGTATATTCAGTTCCACTAGCACATCAGTCATTGATGGTCTTATGGTAAATTCTGGTTGCACTGAGTTTTCAGGGGCCCCTATATACCATCAGGTGAGATACACCTACATACAAATCTTATGATCACCCCAGGTCATAACAGCAAGGCATTTTCCCACCAGTCAGGGATCTGTAGAAGGAGCAGAGCTGGTTCCTGCAGGTCCATCCACCTGCAGGTCACTCCCCTCTCTTTTCACAATTTAAAAACTGTCCCATGATATTTTTTTAAAGAAAAAAATAGTCTTCTTTTGAGACAATAACAAGCATCCCTAATTTATTATAAATAAAAGTTTCATTCTCATAGAAAGTGTCTGCTTGAAAAAATCATATTATTACGAACCACTATAAGTTTATCTTGCAAAGATGCAGAGAAATGTTATGTAATATTCTTTCCAAGAATAAGAATTGTAGCTATCATGCATTCCCCTAATTCCTATTGCCTGGATTCACTCTTTATATATACCAAAACATACATGTACTCAGAAAATACATTTTCCCACATAGTTCTCTTGAAATGTTCTCTCTTCCCTGTTCCTGTCCATCCTCCTCACCCCGGACCTTGCATTCTGCCTAAATTAGGAACTTGGATTTAATTTGGGGTCTTAACAACACTTACAGGTGCACAGTTCTCCATGCCCTCCTTGGAGATGTTGAGAGGAAGGCTTTCCTCTTGGTCCATCCCTCTGGCTAGGTCAATGTACCTAATCAAATGCAAAATTAACCCAAAGGAGAGGAGGAGAAATTAGCTCATAGCTTACTTTCAAATTAATCTATGTTGCTAGTATTTTCACTATAATTCACAATTTAAAAAATCACATATAGGTTCAGCAAAAAGTGTATGGTTTGAAAGAAAGTAAATATGCAAAAGTATTTCAGGAAAATAAATCCTGGCCCCAAAATAACTGGTTGTCCCTGTCATGTGAGATCTGGGCAGCAAATTCAGTCCTCCAAGCTTTCCTGTCTAGGTTGGGGGCCCAGCTCTCCCCTGAGTTGCAGGGCAGAAATCAGCAGTCACCTGGTGAATCAGTCAGTAGTGTCACCAGCCTTTAGGGAAGTTTAATATATATTTTGGAACTAATGTTAGCTCTAAGCCCTAGGGTTGAAGAGAAGGGAAGAGGAGAGTGAAAACATGAACTTCCTCATGAAAAGTGAACACCCATGTCAGTGAGAGCACTTGACTGCAGGGGCAGTCCCAACAGGCAGTTCTGTGAGAACAGGCTGAGGATTTCACTGAGAACAGGGAGAACGGGTGGGGACACTGCTCAGCAGAGATTTACATTCTTTTATCAGGGGTTAAAGATGTCAAATATATATACTAACAAAGTACCTTTGAAGGAACGAGAGCCATTTCTCCTTCAGTTCTGATGATCTGCCATTTTAAAAGGGGAGAAAACAATTAAGCTACATAAAATGCATACACTATCATGTGAAGACGGTCATTCCAGATAATGATATCAGCAGGCTGTAGTTAGCAATGTGGATGCGTCTGTAATTTGTCCCCTTCTCATGAGGACTTTTGAGGGACCCTGTTCTTTCTTGGACAGTGTCACAGTGATGGGAGGTAGATCTTAAGTGTGAGAACAGTTGCTTTGAAATCTAAACACTTGAGTGAACCTGGCTTCCACATTACCCCCTCATTAGACAAAGACCTTTTTATGGAAACTCTCTTTTCCAAGGACTTTCTCTGTGCTCCATTGAGAGTGCCTTTTCCCTGCAAGATGAAGATGATATGAAACAAGTGGAACTGATACTCTTTAGAGAAATATGTCATGGAAAAACACATGTAGAGATGGTAGAGAATAACATAAATGCAAGTTTCTTAATGACTTTGAAAAAATGTTTAAATCAACAGTTGCATTAAAAAAAACTTAGTAAATTCCTAACTTGGGAACATTTTAGTTGTCTCCTCATTATGGTAAGGGTGAGATTTTGCACCAATGGGGCGAGGATAGGAAGAAACAAGAGCCCTTACTGCAGGTGGTGAACACTTGACAAATAAAAGAAGAATGAGACTCTGTGGTCAAGGGCTGTGGCCACATCCCCGTCCTCAGGGCAGCTGAGAAATATGTCTTGGAAAAGTAACATGCATTCCATGAATCATATATTTGTTTTAGTTTGTGACCTCTCTAAAGACACCAAATAAGATAATGTGTATACAGCCAACCTGGTACCCAGAGTTTGATGACATGATGACTTTCATTTGTAATTTTAAGGGAATTATTTTGGGAGTATAAAAGGAATGTTGAAATGGACCTGTACCCCTTGATAGTGCTTGATCAAGAAAGATATTCCAGTGATTTAAAAACGCAGACACTATCCGGAGACTAGGGGCAGGATGTTGGAGAGAGGCACAAGGCCCTTGTCCTCTCTCCCCAAGTGGAACTCACAGACCTTTTGAAAACCACTGACCCAACTCAAGGAGAATCACATCAATAGTTCCCACCCTTTCCACTTGCATACATTTTTGGCACATAAGAAACTTTTTGGGGAAAGTACAAGGTATACAAATGTCATTATGAGACCGCACAATTTAAGGACCTGGAAGAATATACAATCAATTAAATAGTTTCCATTTTAAACCTAGGTAAATACAGGACCAAGGGGTAGGTCTTACCTAAATGTGGCCACAAAGTTCCCTGTGTAGTAGCCCAAGACCAAGGACCTCCTGGCTCCTTTGTTGGCTTTCCCTCCTTGGTTCATGCAGTCGGCAACCCACATGGTGTTCAATGGAATTTTCTTTTTTATCAGAAAGATTTTCTTATAGCTAGAAAGATAACCAAACAGGGACGCTGTTAGCTACTTACACATTTGGGAGCAGCTGTGCTCCTCATAAGATGCCTGTTCCCACTGCTTCAGGGAAGAAGGCCTCCTCCCCCTCCGTCACCCTCTGTGCACAGCACAGCCAATGATGAGGTGTGCGGCCAATGAGAGAAGCCTGGCTCAGCAAGGCCCTGAGCTCACTTCATTGAGGGCAGCAAAGAGCCATTTTTCTGGAAGCTGAGTATTGGATAAGGACCAACTTCATATTTTAGATCTTTGTTAGAAGACCATTAATTAATTAACTAATTAATTAATTTTGTTTCTTTTTGTCCATTATTATTATCATATTATTTTATCTTTATATTTATTATTATTAGTTTATAATTTATACATGTGGTGATTACTACAAAATTATTTGAGAGGCTAAACAAAGATACATGGTGAATAAAATATCACTTCAACCTGTTTATAAGAGAGAAAAACTTAAAAATAAATGCTTGGATTGGAGGGATTTCAAGTACCTTTTCAGACTTAAGTTGCAAAAATATTTTCTAATTTTTAAGGCATAGGTTGTTATAAAATTCCTTTCTTAAATTTTCATTATTAACCTTTTCTCTTAGATTGCAAATAAACCTGCAAAACTGTTATTTTAAGGTCAGAACTCAACTTAGAAATCAATCCATGCATCCTTCCATCCATCCATCTATCCCAGACCAGTGTCAAGGAGTATTAAATGTAATTGATGGACATACTTCCCACTTATCTCTGCAAACACAGAAAGTAATCAACTTTGTCAACAGTGAAATCACTTTCTGACTAATCTGCCTTTGACCTCTGACATGGAAATCAGCATACACCTTGAGTACCAACTCTGACGATCAGGTAGCCTGGGTTATATAGTCACAAGCCCTATGAACCGATGAAGGATGTCCAGGCAATATGGGCACACATCTGGAACTCTCTGCTATTCAGAAACCTCTTGTGGAAACACCAAAGATAAAATGAGACCAAAGAAAGCCATGTACAAATGTTCCTATGACTCCCCCTATTCAGGGAACATTTACAGCTAAAACTCCAATGTTTTTCAAGAAATGAATATTTTTTTACAGTGAGGGTTAGTGAAAATGCAGTTCTGTGCTAATCAAGAGAGTGTGTAGTGTAGACGTACTTGGTATTCGATACAAGCAACAAATCACGGAACAAGAAGAAGTGCCGCCCCTTCCTCCTGCAGCCTCTTCCCAGCACCACGGGACTGTGCAGGAGCAGGGTGAACCTGCTGTCCTCAGCTGTGGAAGAGTGTTTCAGGACGGTGTCCTCACATCCGGCAGAGGGCTCCATCTCGGCATCCTCAGATGGACATTGTTCCATAGCGGTGTTGACCTCAGAAGGGCTTCTCCTGCGTCAGAACAAATGCCACACATCAACTAGTCACTGGTCAAACATACACGAGAGTTTTATGCTAAAGGTCAAGGTTGGCACAAAACTGAAAATGAGTCTCAATCCCCCACCCAGGGCTCCATGACCCAAATGCAGGAGTCACTGCGTCATAGACAGTGATTGAGAGGGAGGAGGTCACTTAGGGAGCTGATGTAGATGGAGAACTCTTTCCAGGACTTGTCCTGGGCACTGCCAGTTATTAGAGGTGGGAGAAGAGAAAGCTGTAAAATGGATCAGATCAGAGCTGTTGGGAGAGATGAACCAAGAGGCCACAGGGAGGGAGTATTCCAAGAAGGCAAAACCAAAACAAAACGGGAAAGTTTATGGCCTAATGTTGTGTAAAGAGAATGATATGAAGATGTGAGGAAGGAATGACAGTTTGGTTTCATGTGAATGTACAAATTTAGATAATTGAGGGTTATGGATAACTGACCTCAATCTTATCTAAGTCAATAATGAAAAATTAAGGAAAAGTCTCCAATATCAGCAAATAATACTGAAAACATCAAAGAGTTTTTAAACACAAACAAGTGCTTAGCTCTGATTCGGTTGAGCTATATCTAAGCTTAACAGGACTTGCTGGTCATCTTGGGTAAGGCAACTCGATTGAACGGACCATGGAAACTCTTTAATAATAGGACAGATATGTTCACAGAGCTACAGAAAACTCTCTCCCGTGGAGTCAGGAAAGTGCCCCCTTCCCTGACAATGAAAAGCCTGCTCTCTTGTGCTCAGCAACACTGAGTCAAGTAGCTTTTCCTGAAACCAGTGCTGAAGTGGAGAATTAGCCCATGGTTTGAGAGGAAACAAAACAGAACCCTTCCCATGAATCCCAGACCATTTCTATGATCACAGGTGGGATATAAAAAGACTACCTTATACAGCAAAGCCTTGAAATGCCATCTGGAAGCCCGAAATGCTTTCTAATTGACGCGAACATCCTTCTCTCTCCAATTCTTGGCACAGAAAAACGAGTGTGTCTCCAGCACTTGGCAGAAAACTGTCAAGAATGCCAGGAAGCCCGAGGGTTCCGCAGTCGTCTAGACCACCGGCCATGATGATGTCGAGGTTCTAAGGCTCATGCCATCCGGGACCAAGGGACAGACCGTTTCCCTGCTTCGTCCTCCATCTTGACATTTGAATAATTGCGTGATTCTGAGGAAACTAGATTCATTCACAGTAGTAAAGATAAAACAGGGATTCCATCCACACTTTACCTAGTTTTCCCCAATGGTAACATCTCTCTCAGCTGTAGGCCACGTCAGAACTGTGATATTAATGTTGGTCGAATCACTACCTCTCCACAGGGCCCTTTGTGTCACCTCTGCTGCCACACACATGTCCATCCCCCCTCAACCACCTCTCTCATTCCTGGCAACCACTCATCTGTTCTTTATGTCTATAATTTTTTCTTTTTACGAATGTTGTATAAATGGGCTCATACATTTTCTAACCTTTTTTTATTTTTTATTTATTTTGGTATGTGCCCCTAGCGGTAACCGAACCCGGGACTCTCTGGTCTGCAGGCTGATGCTCCAACTGCTGAACCAAACCGACCAGTGCCATTTTCTAACCTTCTATATTGACACTTTCTGCTCAGCATTACAGGACCCGTGTCTGCATTGGTGCAGGTGTGAGTAGTTCATTACTCTGTATCACATGGGAGGCCCATGATGCGATGTATCACAGTTTGTTTACCCAACTGTCGAGGGACTTCTGGGTTGTGTGTAGTTAGAGTTATTATGGCTCAGAGTACTATTAACATCTGTGTACAGGGTTTTGTGTCAATATATGTCTTCCTTTCCATGGGTTTAAACACCCACACATGAAGTGGCTGGGCCATGTGGTAGTTCTAAGTATTGTTTTTTTAAGAAACTGTCACACTGTTTTCCAGAGCGGCTGTACCATTTCGCGGTCTCACCAGCACTTCTTACATGATTCAGTTTTCTCGCATCCACACTGGCATTCGGTGTTGTCATTCTTATTTTCTCCATTCTGATAGCTGTGTGGTGAGACCTCATCGTGAATTTCATTTATATTTTCCTGATATTAATGTGCTGACGTCTCTTCATGAGCTTATTTGCATGTGTCCGTCTTCTTCAGTGTCAGTGGACCTATGGCACTCTGCTAAACACCTTTCATGTGAAGAGAGTTCCTCCCACCAGACAACGGACCACTTTGCAGATGAGGAGGCAGCAGAGAGAGGTGAGGGGCTTTGCAGCCCAGCAGCCATGATGTGACAGGAAGGGTCCCCGTCCCACTGCTCAGGAGTCACAGCCCTTCTCTCAGGGACCTCTCTCCTTGACCACTAGGGAATGCTGAAACCTGATGTCGCTAAGAAAGTTTGTTGTTTCACTTATAGGCTCCTGTACATAGTTTCTTGTATACATATCTTTTTTCCCCCACTAGACTCTAAGGACCTTAATGAAAGAGTCCATACCTGATTTATCATTTAATTCTCATTAAATGTTAGAGGAATTTAAAATTTTTTATTGAATGACCCAAGCCCAACTTTCAGAAAACCTAGATTTGAATGGGGGAGGCAGAAATTAAACAAAGAGTCCCACCAATAACTATGTCAGAAAAGAATCTGTCAAGGTCTGTGGAGGAAGAAAGTGCGATGAGAAACTAAAAGGACCTGACCCCTGACTCCTTGTGAAAGGAAGCCTTCTTGTAAAGCTCACTTGAAATGAGCTTTAAAGGATGCTTTGGAGATAGGTGAATGGATAGATGAAAGAGAGATAGATAAATAGAGAGATAGACAGATAGATGATAGATAGATAGGTACATGCATACATACATAGATGGACAGACAGATAGATAAGTAGATAGATAGATAGATGATAGATGATAGATAGATAGATAGATAGATAGATAGATAGATAGATAGATAGATAGATAATAGATAGATAGATAAGTAGATAATACTACATATGATAACTACATAGATGATGGATAGGCAGATGATAGATTATAGATACATATATACATACACAGATAGGTAAATGATAGATTAATGATGAATAGACAGATTACATATATGTATGTAGATAGATGGATAATAGATGGAAGATAGATACATAGATATATCTAATAGATACCTAGGTGGGTAGATAGGATAGTGTGTGTTGGAAGGGATGTTTCATTTTCTTGTGAAGAGATAGAATTTGAGTATATGGATTTCAGAGACATAAAGAGTTTGCTAGATTGGAGACAACATCAGAAAGCAGAGAGCTTGAAATAGCCCAGAAAGGCAGAAAGAGTCCAGAGCACAGGTCCTTTCAGTCCTTTTACACCTGGTTAAGGGTTCTTCTCTTAAAACCAAATTAACATAGAAGCAGCCTATAGCTAGTGGCCTCCAGTGACCCCTTATTATGGACAATGTTAGACTGGCCATGTGTGTCTGTATTTAGAACCCTGGAGACTCAGTGGGCAACACGTTCCGACCTCCATCAAGCATCTGTCAGTATCTAGATAAGGAAAGATATATAGGATGGACTTGTCTCTGGACCTTCCCCAGTTCTCAGATTAGCTTCCATTCTCTGCCTCTCCCTTTCAGAGAGGTTAGAGACAGGACAACTTTTCTCCTTCTAGAAGCCAGAGGCTGGTCATCAATTCTGATATGCATCACAATCACTTGGGGGACTTTTCAGGCTCCCCTCCCCAAAGTTCTAATTCATCAGGTCTGGAAAAACATGCATTTCCTTTATTTTTATCTCTTTAATTTTCCAGTTACAGTTTACTTTCAATATTATTTTGTATTGGTTTCAGGTATACAGATTAGTGGTTACAGAACCATATACTGTGTATAGTGTTTCCCTCGATATTTCCAGTACCCAACTAGCACCATACGTAGTGATCACAATATTATTTATTGTATTCCTTATGCTTTACTTTACAGCCCTGTGACTATTTTATAACTACCAATTTGTACTTCTTAATCCCTTTGCTTCTTTTTCCCAGTTCCCTAAACCCCCTCCCCTCTGACAACCACCAGTCTGCTGTTTATGTCTATGAGTCAGTTTCAGTTTTGTTTGTTCATTTATTTTGTTCATTAGATTCCACATATAAGTAAAATCATATGGTACTTGTCTTTCTCTGACTGGCTCTTCTCACTTAGCACAATACTCTCCAGGTCCATCCATACTCTAGAAAAAGTTAAGATTTCATTCCCTTTTACGGTGAGGAAATATTTGGTTGCATATATGTATCACTGCTTTTTTATCCACTCGTCTACTGATGGGCATTTGGGTTGCTTCCTTATCTTGGTTATTGTAAATAATGTTGCAGTGAACACAGGAGTGCATATGAACTTTTGAATTAGTGTTTTGAGTTTCTCTGCATAAATCCCCAGAAGTGCAATTGCTGGGTTATAGGCAGTTCCATTTTCAATTTTTTAAAGAAACTTCAAAATGTTTTTTATAGTGGCTGCACCAATCTGAATTCCCACCCACAGTGCACGAGGGTTCCCTTTTCTCCACATCCTTGCCAACACTTGTCATTTGTGCATTTATTGATGATAGCCATTCTGACAGGTATGAGGTCATATCTCATTGTGGTTTTACATGCATTTCTCTGAAAATTAGTGACTTTGAGCACTATGTCTATTGGCCACCCATATGTCCTCTTTAGAGAAGTGCCTATTCAGGTCCTCTCTCGATTTTTTCTTTGTTTAATTTTTTTTCTTTTATTAATTTTTAGAGACAGAGGAAGGGAGAGGGAGAGACAGAAAAATTTATGAGAGAGAACATCGAATGACCACCTCCTGCATGCCCCCCACTGGGGATTTGGCCCACAACCTGGGCATGTGCTCTGACCGGGAATCGAACCAGCGACCTCTTGGTGCATGGGTTGCCACTCAACCACTGAGCCACACCAGCCAGGCCTCTCTCCATTTTTAAATTTGATCATTTATTTTTTTATTGTTGAGTTGTATGAGTTCTTTAGAAATTGTAGATATTAACCCCTTATCTGATGTATCATTGGCAAATATGTTCTCTCATTTAGTAGGTTGTCTTTTTATTTTGTTTATGGTTTCTTTTGTTGTGTAAAAGTGTTTAGTTTGATATAGTCCCATTTGTTTATTTTTTCTTTTGTTTCCTTTGCCCAATGATATATATCAGAAAAGATATTGCTAAGAGGAATGCGAGAAATTTCCTGACTATGTGGGGAAACTATATTTCTAAAAAGCTTTGTGAGTGATTACTATATGCAACCAGGATTGTGAGTGACTGGCTTTTAGGTATCCTTTGGGATGTAAGTGGTGTTCTGATACCATCTTCCCCTTGTAATAAAGCAAAAGAGAGAAAACCATGTTTTAGGAACTTCAGGGAAGCTGTCCTTAGTCATGGATTAGAGTTACTTTTATGTGTAACAGCTAAAGTTTAATTTCTCCCCAAATGCCATTGCATTTCTTAAACTTTCATGAAAGAGCTCTAAATGGAATAACAATGACTGTCTCTTACAGTTTATTTCACTGAACACTTCATGTTGGGGCCATAATGTTGTTTTTGAACATGTCAACAGTGGACCTTCAATGTCTTTTGTGATCAGTGACCCCTTGGAGAGTAGAATCAGAGATAGGAAAGAACTTTGAAGAGTCTGAAGAAGCTACATCCATTCCTGTGAATGACAACCCAGGACACGCTGCCTCTGTGGGAACCCAGGCATCTGAGCCAGCCCTGTAGCTGAAACTGAGCCAGTTGTACAGAATTGGGAACGGGGGCATTTGACTCTCTATGGGTTTTTATTTTCAAGGGCATTTAGTTTCTGGGGAAGTTGAATAATAAGAGTTTCTTTCATGTTGTTCATATTTGGGACTTTTTTACTGTTGATCAGTCTTTTTTATTCATTGACATGGTGTGGTGAGCTATTCTGGACAATATGACTGGGCATCATTAGTGACAAGAAATAGACTAGGATTTTCCATTTAAGCTGCTACATGGAATTGTCAGTGCAAGAAATGTCCAAAGCTGTACATAATTTTTTATGAGTTTATTTGAGTCAAACTGACAATTGCAGGAAGCAAAATCTCAACAGATTGAGAAAATGCTCTGTATAATGGCAAGTTTAAATCAGAATCAAAGGAGAAGATGGTAGGCGGTTCCCAAAAACCCATTGGTGATAGATTAGAGAGGTGGGAAAAGGAAAGCGGGTACATCTCTGGGATTGGATAAAAGTAAAATGAATAGACATATACTTCTTTTACATTGGTGGGTATAGGATATATAACAATTAACACTTATAGCACATAAAGATGGTGTGCAGGAGAATAAGATAACAATGAAGGGTCCTGTGGTCTCCTGTTCTGGTGGGAGATCATGCCCTAAGGGGTCTAAAAAAGAGGGATAACTCTGACATTTCTATAGTATGTTATTGTAGATGCGAAAAGGCAATAGACAGGCTTGGTTAAGGTAAAGATTGACCTTTGTCAAGGAAGACACCAGCCTAGGACATGACAACCCACCATGACTCTCCTTTAGTTAGAAAGTTTAATAACAGACCAGCCTATGTGGTTACTTTTGTTCTCTGATTTGTAAGGCCACCATGCAGACCTCCCCTGATTTTGTCAGATTTAGTACGTGGCATTTTTTCGGTCCACATTAACTTGTTTTTCTGTTATCTTCAGCCTATGGCTTCCATCCTGCAATCTAATATTGCTGCTCAAATTCAGACATCATATCTTTATTCTAGCTGGAGGGAGTGAGACCAAAGAAAGCCACACCAGGCTTCAGGTAGAACATTGGTCCAGCAGCTATGCATTAGTGTCAATTGCACTGGACAAATTTAAACAGGCAGGAAGACTTTATTCAAAACTATCACAATAGAGGAAAGAGATGGAGCTTAATTAACACCACGGAAATAAAGGACTAAAGAGCTTTTAAGAGCCTGGGTTGGGTAATATTAAGCCACCTGTATTTGCTAGTTGACCTTACCCAAAGGAAAAACAGGCTTTCTCCTATCACCTGGACAGGAGGTAGTTTTACATCTTGGAGCAAAGTACCCACTGATATTAGGCTTCTAACTTCCCAAGGAGACTAGGAAATAGTGTCACTATCTTACTTTGATGAAAAAAAAGTTTTTTTTTCTTTATTGATTTTAGAGAGAGGAAGGGAGAGGGAGAGAGAGATGGAAACATCAATGAAAGAGAACATTGACTGGCCACCTCCTGCATGCCCCCCACTGGGGATTTAGCTCACAACGTGGGCATGTACCCTGGTCAGGAATCGAACCAGTGACCTCTTGGTGCATGGGTTGATGCTCAGCCACTGAGCCACACTGGCCAGGCTGATTTTTACATTTTAAAGAGATGGTCCAGGCCCTTGAAAGATATTTCTGAGTCAGGAAACTCCAAAGAGGCTTTCAAGGAAATGTGTACACATTTCAAAGGGAGGGAGGGTAAACAAATAATTTGCAAATACATGTATTTTAAGTAAATTCTCTAGGTAAAGAAAGGTCAGAGGCTTGTAGTCAGAAAGAAAGCTGTCTAAAGTTTGTCAAACTGAGAGCATTAAGACCCTGAGGTCACCCATTAAAAAATCAAGATTCTCTAGTAAGGAAGTTTAATTCAAAAAATTAGTCTTTCTACTGGTGCAGCCACTGTGGAAAACACTATAGTGTTACCTCAAAAAATTAAAAATTGAATTGCCATTTGACCCAGTGATCCCACTTCTAGGAATATACCCTAAGAAGCCTGAAACACCAACCAGAAAGAATACATGTACCCCCATGTTCATAGCAGCACTATTTACAATAGCTAAGATCTGGAAACAGCCCAAGTGTCCATCAGTGGATGAATGGATAAAAAAGCAGTGGTACATATACACAATGGAGTACTATGCAGCTGTTAAGAAAGAAGGATCTCTTATCCTCTGAGACGACATGGAGGGACCTCAAGAGTATTATCCTAAGCGAAACAAGCCAAGCAGAGAAAGACAAATATCACATGATCTCACTTATTTGTGGAATATAATGAACATAACAGTCTGAGGAACAGGGTAGACCCAGAGATGTGGAAGTAGGGTACAGACTGACACCCCTCAGAAGAGGGGGTGGGGGAGAGGGAAGAGATAAACCACAGAACTTATGCGCATGTATGCATAACTGATGGACATGGACAACAAAGCTGGGGACAGGGTGGGGGGATGGGGAGGAGGGTGTCAATGGGGAAAAAAGGAGAAACATCTGTAACAAAAATAAATTAATTAAAAAATAAAAAAAATAAACTGTGTAAAAAAAAAAAAATTAGTCTTTCTATATGTAGAATCTCAGGCACTACTGGTGCTTGTGTTGTAAAGATTTTGTGGTGTGGAGACACTTCCAGGGTTCCAAATATTCATTTTGTAAAGCTGACTTGGATTTAGCAGATTTACTAATTGACCTCCATTTGTCATTGTTATGATAGTTACCTGATTATTCTGATTAGTTATGAAGTCTTGAACTCCACTCTATACCAACTATGTTTTGTACTTACTCTTAGTTTCTGCCCCTTGTAATTGTGCCTTGCTTCCCAAGGCCTTGATTCTGTCTAGGGCATCCTTTTGGCTCTGTCCTCACTGGCCACTGTTCAATCTCCTTTATATAGATTGGTTCAGAAGAGGAATTGACTGTCATGATTTAGGTACTCACTTCTGATCCAGCCAGAAGGTAGTAGGTGGTAGGAGCTGCAAGTGGGTAGGGTGTTTTCCCTCAGAATAGGTTAAAAGAATAGCAAACAGCATTAGGAGTGCACTTCTGCTGAATTTGTGTTCTTTCTTGTTCCCTTTTCTGAATTTTTGTTTCCTGTTTTTAGTATCTTGATATAAGTTGTCTGTTCTGTTCATTAAGTGAAGGAAAAAATTCAAAGAGAGATTTGAAGTATATTTCAAACTATTCTCCCTGCCTTTACTGTGCCAGAAATGAGGTCTTTAATACCAAAGGGAAATGAGGTATTGCTCCTATTTTTGAGATTTGATTTCAACTTTTGGGGATCTTAAGACATTCTCAGTGAAAATCTCAAGACTTTGAAATTTATTTGTTGTCTATTCAAAAAGTTCTCTTTATTTCCCCCTTTACATTATTTTTCAGTTGAAATGTGAAACCTTATGATGATAGCCCTTCTGGGACATAGCCCTGAAAATTGCCACAGGTGAAGTATATAGATTCCTTTAATAGGTGCATGATGATCAGTAACTAATAGCTTATTAATTAACATTCCAAGAGTACTTGTTAGCTCACAGAATTACACCAAATTATACTAAAATATATTGTAGAATTATACTAAGTTTTAGGAAGGACTTGGAGTTCTGTTTCTGGTCAAGATGGAATAACATCTTGGATTTACCCTCTCACTTGGATACATATACCTTTCACCATAAACAATTAAAATCCAAACAAAAATATACGAGACAATGGCACCCAAGATTGTTGAACATCAGGCAGTTAAGGACAATAATCCTTGAAAGATGGGAAATAAATGAGATAAACCCTACTATTGCCCTATCTTATTGCCTTGAGAAAGTTTTCAGGCTCTTGAGCAGGTGAAGAGAATGTAGGTATTGACCACTGATCTCCTGAACTAAGACAAAAATGCAGGTTAAGAGACGCCAAGAAGGCAGAGTACTAGAGAGGAGAGAGCTGCATGTAGAGGAACTCTGGGAATCTGCAAAGAGTCTGCTTTGAGTATATAGCTGAACACTGATCAGTGCGTGTGTGTGAGAAAACTACCAAAACTTACAGAAGGACCTATCTGAAAAGATTGGAGAAAACAGTGCCTGTGACTCACACAAAACCAGGAATTCTGCTTGTTTTCAACAGCCATAGTGGAAAACCTTATAATTCATGAGGGCCAGAGCAGCTTTTAATCTAAATTAAAGTTGGCCTACTACTGAGGTAAGACTGCTCTGGTCTTTTCTAACAAAGTTCAAAAGCAAGACTCTAACAGATTAAATTGTGTCCAACTGTATGCTGCCAACAACAAAAACATGCATTTTAAATTTAAAGATGTAAATAAGTTTTAAAAAGATAGAAAAGAATCTACAATGCTAACATTAATCAAAAGAAAGTTGGAGTGACAACATCAATATTAGACAAAGTAGATTTCATAGAAAATAATACTACCAAGGATAAAGGGAAACTTTCTAATAATGAAGGATTAATTCATCCTAAAACCATAATGCTTCCAAACATTTATGCCCCCAATAATAGGCCTTCCAAATACATGAAGCAAAAACTGATATAATGGTATAGAAGATTTGAA
Organism: Tadarida brasiliensis; assembly: GCA_030848825.1. Lineage (NCBI taxonomy): Eukaryota > Metazoa > Chordata > Mammalia > Chiroptera > Molossidae > Tadarida > Tadarida brasiliensis. The sequence goes on from CM061260.1 coordinate 73,438,480, forward strand.
AAGCTCTATCAACCAAATTGACCTAATTGAAATTTATAGAACACTCTGCCCAACTACAATAAAATATGCATTATTCAAGTGCACACCATCATCCACCATGATAAACTACATTCTGAGCAATAAAGGAAGGTTCAATAAATGTATAAGGATTTAAGTCATGTTTTCTGACCACAATGGAATTAAATTAGAAATCAATAAAGAAAGAGAGCCCAAAAAATCCTCAAATATTTGAGAACTAAGTAACACACTTCTAAATAACCCATAAGTCAAAGAAGAAATCAAAAGTGAAACTGAAAGTATAGAAATGAATAAAAATGAAAACACAATATATCAATTGTGGGATGCAGCTAAAGGAAAACAATATTTTAAAAAGGGAAATTTATATAACTAAATTACTATTTTAGACAAGAAGAAAAGTCTCATATTAATGATGTCAGCTTCCACCTTAAGAAGCTACAAAAAAAAAAAATGAAGAACTATTGAAACACACAGTAAGCAGAAGAAAAAAATGTAATATTGATCAGAGGAAAAGTCAATGAAACAAAGTATAAAAACAATAGAAAAATCTTGTGAAGAATAACTAGTTCTTTGAGGAAATCAATACAATTGATAAAACTGGATAGATGAAGAAAAATAGAAGCAAATTGCTAGTATCAAAGAGAGTTGAAACAATTACAGATTCTACAGATATTTAAAGGATAAAATGGAAATATTTTGAACAACTTTATGCCAATATATTTAACTACTTAGATCAGAGGAACAAATCCTTTGAAAGACTCAAGCTACTAAAGTTCACTCTACAGGAAATAGATAACTTTAATAGCCTTGTATCTAGAATAAAATTTGAATTTGTAGTTAAAGGCCTTCCCAGTCATCAGATATATTTGATGCATAAAACTCAAATTATCAGTCATCAGATATATTTGGTGCATAAAACTCAAAATGTTATTGAGTGAAATTCAAATGGTATAAACCAGAAGCAAAAAATTTAAATATCTTTGGGGGCTAGGTAAATAATATAAGTGAATGATGTAAAATAATTATAGGAAAAATAACTGCCAAAAATACAATCAAACTTTATTTTCACTGAACCATGGTATATATAGAAATGTGACATAAAATAAACATGTGATAACAAAATTTTATTTTAATTTGAAAGTAAAACTTAAAGTCTACATGTAATTATTAATTAATTATCAATTTTATGTTTTGTGGTGTTTTGGCTGTTCTCTGGAATCAGAAACCTGATTCCTTTTCTTCTACCCTTAGATATTACCATATTTTGTGTTTCGTATGGCATTGTGGACAACTTCAAATATTTTACTTTAAATTACTGGCATTTAATTTTATATAGATTCATAATGAAAAATAATTATTGTCAGAAGTAGGTACTTCCAAATATGGATAGAATTCTTACACAACAACTTACTCTTCCTTCCTCTCTTTTCACATGGGTGACTCCTTCTCATTCCTCAGTTCTTCAATTAAAATTTCCTCTTCAGATGTGCCTTTTTCCCATTATTATTCCTCATTCTTCTGTTTTCTTAAAAGTATTTTTCAGTACTAGTAGCTACACTTTTTATTCTTGTTAACCTGATACTCATCTTTTCTATTAGCCTGTAAGTTCCATGGGAATAGGGTCTGTCTGTCTCCCTCATCATTGTATACCAGTATCCAACTTCATGCCTAAACTACAGTGGGAGCTCGATAAAGAACTGAAGAAAGAATGAATAAAATCCTCTAAGCTCTGGTCAGAGGTCAGGACTGACCACTGCCTCTACAGTCTTCTTGGTCAGTGATGATTTGAGACTCAATTAAACTATTCCAAATGGAGAAAGATAACAGAATTGTTTTTTAAAATAACTTTTCAGAGGAATATTTAGGCATTTATCAGAACTTAAATTGAACACATATTTTGACCAAACTGTGAACCTTTCCGTAATATATTTGATAGAGATTCACAATATACACACCTTTTAAAGCAGCAGCTCCTTTCCTACTACAAGAAATCGGACAAGTACCCAGACATGTGTGGAGATGCATTCTCATTTAATGTTTAATGTTATTTGTAAAAGCAAAAGACAGGTGTTGGAAATTAGCTAAATGTACCTCAAAACTATTTTTTAAAATTCTGATGTAGTCATCAATAAGATGCTATGCAAATAACATTAAAATTTTAATACACGGTGGGGGCAAAAGTAGGTTTACAATTGTTCGTATGAAAAATAATGCAATAAGTAATAATAATACAAAAATAAACTCTGTGCTTCACATACTCACAACTGTAAGCCTACTTTTGCCCACCCTGTATATAACTGTGTTTAGTTATCGTTAATAATCACAGTGAAAATAAATCCATAATGTATTGTTAAGTGAAAAACGTTTAAATAACATATATATGGTAATCATGCCTCTTTTTGATTAAAAACAACAACAATAAACAATTAATATATGCACATGGGTATGCCCAGAAAAATATTTAGAAGGATATATAGGAAGTTGCTCATAGTGATTATTTCTGGCTAGTGGAATTTCTAAATTCTTTTTGATATTGTTTACAAGAAGCATGCATTAATTTTATAAGAATTTTTTAAACTAATAAATATATTTCTATTTGGAAAAAATATTTTTTAAGAAGAGTACCCCACTTCTCTTAGGAATATATTTAAATGTCTCCCACACCTTTGAATCAGAAATTTCTTCCACTTTATGACCCAGCAATTTTACTTCTGGGAATATATCCAAATAAACCTGAAACACTAATTCGAAATAATATATGCATCCCTATGTTCATTTCAGCACTATTTACAATAGCCAAAATTTGAAAGCAGCCCAGGTGCCCATGAGTAGATGAGTGGATAAAAAAGCTGTGGTACATTTATACAATGGAATACTACTTGGCTATAACAAAGAAGAAAATCTTACCTTTTGTGACAGCATGGATGGACCTGGAGATTATTATTCTAAGCTAAATAAGCCAGTCAGAGAGAGACAAATACCACATGATTTCACTTATATGTGGAATCTAATGAACAAAATAGAAACAGACTTATAGATACAGACTGAGAGCTGTTAGAGAGGATGGGGGTTGGTGGGCTTGGGAGAAAACGGTGAAAGAATTAAGCAAACAAACAAAAACCCCTTAGACACAGACAACAATATGTTGATTATCTGAGGGAAGGGGTGTGGGAGAGGTAGAAGAGGGTAAAGGGAGGATAAATGGTGATGGAAGGAGACTTGACTTGGGGTGGTGAGCACACAATACAATATACAGATGATGTATTGTAGAATTATACACCTGAAACCTATATAATTTTATTAACCAATACCCCAATAGATTCAATAAAAATTTTTTAAAAATTAATTTCTTCCAGTTATGGGTGTTTCACCTTGGTTAGAAAAGAGAAATTTTTTTTTAAAAATTGACTTTTATTCTTCCAATGTATTCCAGAACACAATTAATGGTTAAAATATTTTTTTGTTTGTTTTAGTTCATGGGGTATTAAGCATTGTTAGTGAAGCTGTGATGTTGTCGTCAAGCTCAATTTGCAACCTTGATTCTATTTTACATTTTACTGTTAGACATTTTTGAAGTGAATTCAAATAACTAATTTTCATGACGTTGCATTCAGTGTGCAAGAACGTAAGTTCTGAGTAAGAGGTAAATCACTGTCCTACCAACAAAGGAAGGATGGTCACCCTGCCACATCACACTGTGTCATAGAGGGATCTTGCTTTCTTTCACAATCTTCTTCAACAAAAGCCAAATCATCGTCACGCTAGCTTACAGGTTCTGTCTTAGCACGAATCAATCCAAACAGTCTCATGGGATCATCATGAATGTTTTCCTCTATTGCCTGGCTCTCGGGTGGGAAACTGTCTACCAGAGAAGTCGTAGAAAGGCTGGTGTTCATTCCATAGGATGGCTCGTCTTCACTCTTGTCTGACAAATACGCAGTTTGTTTCCTGGGCTTTCCACGCTTCCCCTTACAGTTGTGATTCAGCGAGGCATAACACATCTCAGCTGCCTGAAAAGAAAGACGTGTTAATTTTTCATTGTTAGCCAATTCTTTCACTTTGATGACTTCTAGGAATTTTTAAGTCCTATGAAAAGCAAGCTTGTTTTCTGGGCTTCAGCCACCTGGTTTTGCCAGATTTGTCAGAATGATGATTGAAAAAAAAAAGCAATAGTCAACACAAGATATTTTAGTGGAAAACAGCGTCTACATAAACTTTGTGTGTGTGGTTTTATTTCTTTCTTGTAGTCAAAATATGTGTGTATATTTTAGATGGACTCTTACCTGCCTTCCCCCTTCCTTTGCCTTAGGGAGTGTTTGCCCTATGCTGCTCTTACCAAGTAACAATACCCCAGTTTGTTAAACTGGGAACAAGCATGATAGGAAGGAATCTAACAAATCACAAGGTCTGCTTTACATGTTTAGTAATTAGGCATTTAATGGTATCCACAAAAGTCTCCAACTTTTCTACATTTTTGAGATTCATAAAAATAACAATGTCTATTTATATGACTGGTATTTGGCAAGAATTACATTCCCACCATTATCTATTATTTTCTTCTTGCCTGCCTGTCCCTAGGTCCTCTTTGAGCTCATTTTAGGTTGGTCTTCGAGATACTTATTTGCATCTAAGAGGGCCTGGTAGTCCTTTCTGGCCTAGAGCTGGGTCAGAGATTAGGGAAATTTGGGGAAGCAATAGGCTTAAACGCAAGACCTTGAATTGGTGTTGGAAAGCCGAGGATTGAATTCTAGCTCTGTAACGTACAAATCACAGGACCTTGGGCTGATTTTAAAAACTATTCTGAGTCTCAGTGTTCTTGCTTATAAACAGAAAGTACCCAAATCATAGTGTCATGAGTATAGAGATAATGTATATGAAAGCTATAACCATTGTCCAAAAGTAAGGTATGGGATTATAATTATTAGAATTTACAGGCCAAACCTTTAGGACAGGCATTAAAAAAAACAAAAATTTCTGTATTAAGGATTTAACTTTATGAGTAGGCTCAAATTATATCAACTTGTGAGGACAGGGGGAAGGAAGCAACATTTGGATTAAATAAACCCCTAACGCCCAGCCGGTGTGGCTCAGTGGTTGAGAGTTGACCCATGCACCAAGAGGTTGCCAGTTCGATTCCCGTTCAGGGCACATGCCCAGGTTGTGGGCCTGATCCCCAGCAGGGGGCATGCAGGAGGTAGCCAATTGATGTTCTCTCTCGTGGATGTTTCTATCTCTCTCTCCCTCTCCCTTCCTCTCTCTCTAAACTCAATAAAGACAAAAAAACATTAATGAATCAGTAAGCATCTCCCTGTTGCACTCATTTTCATGCTAAGAGTTAAATGTGTTATATTTGCTACCAGGCAGAAGAGATTGTTCTATTTGCAATTTCTCTGGTATTTTTGTCTGAATTTTTGTTCCTAAAATAATCATGTCTAGAAAATTGCAATAGCTGCCTAACGGGATCCTTGCTCTAGTCTCTTCCCTCTGCCAGTGAGCTCATGTACCACATTCAAATTATCTTCCTAAGACACAACTTTTATATTTTTACCATCCTGCCTCCAAAATTTTAGCCTATAGACTGAAGTCTGAACTTCATATCGTGACATTCCATCATGACAATGTTTTCCATGCTTGTACTATACCACTTTTTACATTTATTTCTACTACTCTCCTGCATAAACTCTGTATTGCAGGCAAACTGGACAATTCTCCATTTTCCTTTGGAAAATTCCTCCCCCTTACCTGGTCCTGGATTATAGTGCTGTACCCAGCACAGCACAGGAGTACACATGAGCCCTAGACTGGAACTAATCACACCATCTACCCCCCTGGCAACAGAGGTTGGCCCAAGAATATGTGACATGTGGTTACAGCAGAGCCAATTATATGGTATGTTTGGGATTGATGTACAGACGCAGGAATAGAAAACATGTTGTCCCAGAGCTGGGAGGAAGAAAATCTGTGTCTTCCAGGGGCTTGCCCAGCCTCAATGGAAGAGTCTGTGGTAATAGAAGAGAATGAAATCAGTAACCGAGGGGAGCAGGGAAGGAGGAGAAACGAAGAGAACCCTCATATGCAGTCATCTCAGAAACAAAATATTCCCTTACAGCTCCCTATCATGTGAGCCAGTGATTCTCCTCTTATGCTGAAGTGGTTTGAATTGGGCTTCTGCGCTGATAACCTAAAGCATTACCAATAGTGTATGTCTGGTCAACAAGCGGTCTACTTGATCAAGTGCTGCAGAGTTCAAAACTGTGGTCCTGAGAAAGAACCACAAATTGTACATGGCATAGTTACTTGTGACTTCCAGAATGTTATTTCAGTTGAGTGCGTGGGTGGAAGATATATAGCCAGAGGTAAAAGAATGCAGATCTATGGAGAGAAGTGGAAACAGTAGAGGAAAGCAAGAATCAGTTTAGGAGTCAGAGAGATAAGTTGGAGTCAAGTTTTGTTTTTAAATATTGGGGTGATTTGTGTGTATTGGTAAATAAGTAGTAATAATTAGTTTTTAAAAAGTGAAAAATGGCCTGACTGGTGTAGCTCAGTGATTGAGCGTTGACCCATGTGCCAAGAGGTTGCCGGTTCGATTCCCAGTGAGGGCATATGCCCAGGTTGTGGGCTAAATCCCCAGCAGGGGCCATGTAGGAGGGAGCCAGCCAATCAATGTTTCTCTCTCATTGATGTTTCTATCTCTCCCTCTCCCTTCCTCTCTCTCTAAAATCAATAAAGAAAAAAAATATTTTTAAAAAGTGAAAAATGAATGGGAAACATTTCATTCTTTTAAAAAAAATTCTCTCAAGTTTCAGCAGTTCAACTTTATAACAATATAAATAAACCTGTTAAATTTTTCTGGACAATGCCAGCATTTGGATTTTTTTAAAACAAGTAAGTTTCTTATTGATGGCAACTAAATGGTGTTTGTAGCATTTTTATCATACAGTAGATTCCATCCATTCACTATACTTTTCTAACTGAGTTGTCCTACATGCAAGTACATGTTTTTAATGTTGTCTGTCTTCTGTGCTGTTCCTGTAAGTTTGCTAATAAAATACATTAAACTATAAAAAAAAAAATTTTTTAAGTGAAAAATGGAGACAAATAATTTAATGTGCAAGATCTTGGAAAAAAATAGGAGAAATGGTCAAGAGCATAAGCAGTAGTATTGACTTTGGAAAGAAGAGAGGGTGCTTCTGACGTGGGGGGAAAGCAGAGATTGATGACAGATTTTGACATGAAGATAAGAGAGAGGAGCAAGCTCACACTTGTGTCCCTCAAATTTTTTTAGGATATGAGAATTCTTGTGGACTCATTTTCTTGTTAGGTTTCCTGATAACTCTTCCTACTTAATAGAAGATTGAGATACTGAAATTATAAGTTCTGAAGTGTACACATGATTTTCAAAAGGCAAGGAACTTATTTCTATTTTTCCAACAAACCCTTCATCCATGAAGCTTTATGCACAATACTGTAGATTCCTTACCCTTTTGTAATTGACTATAGCAACAAAGTAAATATTGTAGTAACAAACTGGGCAGTGTTTCTTATTATGATGATTATTCTAATAAAAGGGAATTAAGCAAATATAAATTACTTCTAATCTGTGAAACTAAATTTGTAAGAAGGGTGTAATAGAATAAAGACTAATCTCTTTAGAATATCTAATTTAATTCTATAATTTATAAAATAGCAGACTTTTAAAGACATTTTAAGGCTTTGCACAATTTCCACTTTAGTAAAAACAGATGCAGCTCAAATAAAGGAGGCTTGTTCAATTTGTATGTATTAAATAGCAACTTCTATCCCAATTCTCAGTCCTTTCACAGGTGAGGTGCTGTGAATCTCTACACTTCAGATGGTGTGGTTATATTTTCACCTTCTTTTAGAAGTTTTCTTTTTGTTATCATGGAGTTAGCAGGTCATATTATAACATGCAGTTTTTCACATCTTCTAGCTAAAAATACATTTTACAATTAATTCAACATCAAATGACAGATTTGCCCATCAGAGGGCGACTTTACATTTGCTTAAAGTTTACCACGTTTTGATTTCTTAAATTTCAAGAACTTTGATTGTGTAGGGAATTCATATTAAAAAGAAAAAGAAAAAAAAATTCTACCTCGCTGGGAAGTTTCCAAGATGTGACCCATCTTAGAAAGGAGAATATGTTCTGTTAGGGCTGAGTTTAGATTCCATCTCCCCACCTAGCACCTGAGTGCTCTAGGGCAAGCTTTTCATCCTTTTCAAGACTGCCAGCTGAGAATAATAGTGCTGCCTCCTTCATAGAAAGCGAAAAAGAAATGCCTAGAACACATAATACAAGGCTTGACACATCCCAGCTGCAGGACACACTGGCCTTATGGCTGTTTCTAGACAGTCACAAGACTGCACATCTTTGAAGAAACAAGATCCAGGAGAAGGAATAAGGACTATTTTAACTGAAATCTATCCTTCAGCAGCATGTAGCCTAACCACTGTGAGAGGCTTTGGATGAAGTCAGTGCTCTGTCTGAGGAGGTTGAGCTGATTGTGGTAGGAAAAGAGAAACTATCCGCTTTTTCTTTGGTTTTTATATGTTTTTGCTCAAGCTATTGCCCTGCCTATCCCCAATTAAGCTTTTGTAAATAAATTTCTTTTCATAAGACCAAAGCCATAGGATTGGTATTAAAATTTACACTCATTTGCCTTATAGAATATGGTCTTTTATGTATTTATTTTAAATATTTTTGAGAGGGACAGAGAGAGAGAGAGAGAAAAAACATTGTGGGAGTAGAACATCGATTGGCCGCCTCCTGCACACCCCCTGCTGGGAACAGAGCCACAACCTGGGCATGTGCTCTGACCAGGAATCGAACTGGCAACCTTTTGGTGCACTGGATGATGTCCAACCAACTGAGCCACACCAGCTAGGGCAAAAGTATGGTCTTTTACATCTAGATAATTTACCTTTTAACTAAAGGTCTCTTCTCTCTCTCTCTTCCCCTGCCCCATAAATTCCCAACATGTAGGTCTTATGAGCCTTATACATGTGTCAACTTTTATATTTATCTCTGTGACACACATAATTTATTTTTTTAATCTGAAAGAAAAAGCTTAATTGACTTTTTAGGAAGAAAGTCCACTTTTCCATTCAAATCTATTGCCTTTGTAATTGTACACAATTTTGACTCTTTGTGGGTCTGAGTAGTGTTTACTTGCCATTGAGTTTCCCTTTAGAGCTCAGGTCCCAGAACTTGACACATTCAAACTGCAAAATTTCTAACAACTGCTTTAGCTGTGCATCAGAATATGCTCCTTTTCCGCTCTTGAGACCTGAAGCTGGGCTGTGGTCTAGACTAAACTTGACCCTTGATACAGAAAACAAAACTCACCTGTGCAGTTGGGGTAGCTTCTTGCAGTTCATTCCCAGATCTCTCTGGTCGGGCTTTCATTTGTTCATAGCAGTTTTCATCCATTGGTTCTTGGGAGTTGAAAAGATTATGATTGACAATGGAAAAAAATATGCTGGCACAAGTGAAAATACATGACCTAAATGACATTTAGCTGTAAATGTGAAATCTCCAAGAATCATTTAACTTGTATTTTTCGGGAAGATGCAAAGAGGTAAGAAAGCACTAACTGTCCTCTGCAGGTCAGAGAGTGACATCTTTTACCCCACAGCATTAACAATAAGACAAGAGGAGGTCACTTGGGATAAGGACCAGATCCTAGTCATTTTTAAAAATACCATTATAGGCCATGACAGTCTCCAACTACCATTTAGATGTTACAGAGATCCCATGAGTTAAATTTTGGCCTGTGTTCTCTTCTATTTAAGTATGATCGCAAATGATGTATGGTGGCATAGTGCACAGTGCACCTGTGTTGATGATTACAATTTGGGAAAGTTTTCCATGAGTAAGATGTTTTACTCAGAGGCATTCATCCTATTTTTGAAAAATAGGATTTAGATTACGTTTTTTGTTCCATAAATCACTGATGGGACAGTTCCGCCAGGCTGTTCTGGAGGTGGGCTGTCTAATGCTGACTCCAAGCACGTGGAGTTTTTGCGCAGTATCCACCAGCCAGCAGACCTGCGTTCCTCTCACCCTGCGGGCACATGCTTAGTGAATCATTCATGCCTTTCCTACCCCAGACACACCAATTTTAAAAGGAGAGGAAAGCGACTCAGTGACTGGTAGGATGACCAGTAATGTGGCAGAAATGTGGACTGCCCCAATTTGACCCCGTAGAAAAAAATATATATTTGCTGTAATACAAGGTACCTCACAATTATTCAGCCCTTTCTGAAAGCAACACAAAAGGGTCCATAGAGTGATATTTCTCAAAGCATAGTTCTTAAAAAACATGCATTAGAATCACCTGGGAGCTTTATTAAATAGTAGAGTCCTGGGCCCTATGCTGGACCTCCTAAATCAGAACCCCTGGGGGTGACCCTGTGCTCACTTCGATAAGGAAATCATAGATACGGTGGCTTCAAGCAACCAGAATACATAAGAAATGAAGTCCTCAAATATATGGGCGAGCACCACGGTTCTGCAAGGTGAAACAGGAGGGCAAATTCATTTTAATAGTTCATTACTGAAAAACAGTTCCTGATTCCCAAGAGCACAGAGATTAGAGGGCACTTTACAATGGAGGAAAGACAACAACTATATAAATCCCTGAATCCTATAAATCTCACATTCCTAACTTCAGGAGAATTCTAATTCTGTTTTGATATACAGAAATTCAGATCAATGGAGTCCATTCCTGGAAATCTCTGTGTTTGATACTCAGAGATCCACAGGAGTGAAGCCCCAGTTCTCCTGTCTTGAATTAAGTGAAGTGCTTGCTGGGCAAGGATGGGCTTAAATTCCAGCATTACCCTCCTGTCTTATTTTGTCAGAGCTCTGGGATCAGATCACAGTTGTCTGTTTTGAGGAATTTGAGGTGTTTTGTTTTGGGGTGGTTGGGATGTTTCAAGTAATGAAGGATGCTGGGAACTGGTGAGTATCTGTTCACATAAAAACAAAAACAGACAACCCACTCAGTGACGATTCAGCTCTTCTCTTGCCCCATTGCGGTCAAAATAGCCCCAGGTTCTTACTTACAAAGAACGAGTTAAAACAAGGGAAACCAGAAAACGTATTTATTATTCCAGATATTTCACTGTATGTAAATTTGCTTTTGTATATGGTGCATAAAGTACTGTTTCCCTGGGTGGGCCATTTTCTGTTCTAGAAATAGCATTTCCTAGAATTCTGTCTGTCAAAAATCATGGTAACAGAGTCTTCCTGTATTCTCATTACTACCAGAGTGAAATGGAGAACATATAGAAAACAGGATGTTAATTTACACCGAACATTGCAATGCAATTTAGAGTGTGGCTTTGTAAATATATATTAAATAACATGCTAAACATACTTGAATTTATGGTTATCATTGGGATACTTAAATGTGATTGTGACAAAAAGTAAGCCACCTCCGATTCTTTGTAGAATTAAGTGGGGAGGGGTGTATTAATTTATAGGTAAATTAATTTCTGGAAAAAGAAAACTTACCTGAGACCACATTATCTAAGTTACCATAAATTGGTGTGTCTTCAACATAATACTCATTCTCCCTAAAATAAGGAAAAATAATTTATTTTATTAGAATCCATTTTACACACAGTTCTTAACTAATTTCTCAGTTAAATTTGATATTAGGTAAACTATTGTTCTTGTTCTGCCTTGGCCAACCAAGGTAGATGTAGTTATGTCCGAGCTAGTGAATACAAGTGTGCAAGCATGCCTGTATCCGTGTGTGTATACATTTAAAAAGTTACTTTTTGGATCTTCTCGCAGGGAATAATGATAGCAATTACTTATTTAGCACTTACTGTTTGTCAGATGCTACTTGAAGCGCATTTTATATATTCATTTACTTAATCCTTACAACAATTGGACAAAATAGTCATTATAGCATCCTTATTTTAGAGGTATGGAATCTAAGGCACAGAGAGGTCATATATTTGCTGAAGGTCATGAGTAGTAAGTGGCAGAGCTGGGATTAGAACCTAGGTTATCTATGTTCTTAACTATACATTGTACTACTACCTGTTCACTTGCCCAGATGTTCACTCTGAGCTTCACATAAAACTATGTTACTAAATAAATATTCATTGACGGGGTTGTTTAAAAAAACATAAATAAAAGGCCAAAGAAATATTGGCAGATGCAATAAAATGATTGATTGCTTATTACATCCAGATGCTGTGCTGTGTTACATACATTCACTACATCACAGACACAGAGAAATTCTCCCAAAATGCTGTTATCATTCCCCACTTTACAGATAAGAAGTCTGATTCAAAAAAGATTAATGTATTTTCCCTAACCTTATGTGTAATATCAGCAATAACTACCAATTATGAAAGCTTTTCTTTATGCTGACGCTCACTGAACCCTCAGATGCATTTTGTTTTTATCCCCACTGTGTATGTAAGGAGTTTGCAGCTCAAAGAAGTAAATTGTCCAAAGACACACAGACAGTAGCTGGCAGTGCTGGGATTATAATGTGAGTCTGATCCTAAAGGCCTGAATCCTATCTACTCTTCACGTTTGATTAAGTTTCCTTACAGCCGCATTTGAGTAATCCCATTAGGATTACAGCAGACATCCCACCGTTGTCACCAGACAGCAAAGATGGCCCTGCTGACCAGCTTTCACAATAGCAGTCTGGGAACAGAGCTCTATCAGGCAGTGAGAGTGACATTTCATAAAATAGTAGCAACTGCTTTAACTTTGAGATTACATATCACCGAGAGCTGGAGGGAATTGCATCAAAAGAAAAAAGAACTCTTATCTCAAGGGATAACACCTATATTACTCGCCATGCTTCTGAAAGAAGACACAGTATATGTAAATAACAAGTAGATGTCCTTTAAAAAAAATTATAGATCAAATGATACCTGGATAAAATGGTTTGAAAAGTCCAGATGCTGGCATGTATTTTGTTTATCTTATAAAAAGAACTCATTCATAACCTTTCTTTCCATCAGTAATTCAATATAGCTTAATATTGGGACACAGAGGAGACACTACTAATGGTTTTTCTCTGGCTATGCAGAGAATATAATACCAAAAGGTGAAGAATTTTTAATAAGACAATCCATCTATTTTCCTAGCCCACATATATAGCAGATACAATCTTCAAATGATAAATCATGTCCAAAAAATGAACATCATTTCATTCATTATGAATGAAAATAAGATGTGATTTATAATGCATTGCCCTGTGTCTACAGGCATGTCTCAAATGATTAATCATCTCAAATAAGACATTATTCAGAAGCAGTTGCCTAACAAATTAAAAATATATATACCTATGTATTTTACTGATCAATGCCAAAAAGCTTCAGCCTATTGCAAATATCTAATAAACTTCAAGCACAAATGTTTGGCAGTATTTATATGGATAATTAATTACTATTAAAAATAAATTCATGATATCCCAGAGGCCAGTGCACCTCTGAGTTTTGCGTCAAATCAGATTCTCCATTGCTCAGAACATGTCTGAAATAATCCTCTAACCAATAAGCACATTTAATGACACTCCAAAACTTAAAATAACATTGTCTTTCACTAGGGTCCAAATTTTCTACTTTCACTTATATTTTCTCTAGTTTACATTTTAAAGTTGTTATTTATATTTTACTATTATTTTATTGTTAAGCCCTTATTAGAACAATGTCTCAGTACATTATTATCTAAGTAGATTCAATAACTAAATTCAATTAAATTCAATTTTTAAAGATACAATTACTTCTGCCTGGGTGACCTTGGGCATAACTTCTCTGAGTTGCCATTTTCTTATTTATAAGTCAAAGATATTAAACTATTCAATCCTTATTTTTCTTTCAGTTCCCAAATTCTATGATATAAATGTAGGGTTCCAATATCCAACTAAAAATGAAAGATATTTCTACAAAACTAAATAAAGCTATTCTAGGGGGCTGGAAAGTTCTCAGATTGAGGAAAGAGCAAGCTTAGGGGTAAGTGTTAACTTGATTTGCTTAATAGATATTTCTTTGAACAGGCAGATGTATGTTCGGGTTCCATGAGTGTGTAAATGTTATTTGAAGCCATGAGTAATTTTGGCTCCCAGAGTACATAGACAAGTTGTGCAGTATATACATAAATGTGTGAATTAACATGCCAACCAATTTTTATAGATAAAATCTGCACTTTATAATCAAATTTTGCCTAAATGGAAATTCATTACAGTAGATTATTAAATCCTTGAGGGAATCTCCATCTTTTCATCTTTGTATGTCCATTGTCTAGCAAAGTTCTTATTTGTTGAATGTTATTAAATGAACAAATGTTATTAAATGAATGAATGTTATAAAAGGACCAGCCTCTTTTCTGCATTTGCCCTACACCTAAGAGCCTGTTTGCTTTACGATGGGTGTTTTACCATCCTCATCTCCAAACTACCAACCTAGTCTTTAGCAAAATGATAAAATCACAAGACTCTCTATCATATTGCATCTTAATTGCCCTCAAATGCCAAGTATCAAATCAATCGTCAGATTAATTTATACATAGCTACATAGGATTTTCTTTGTTACATTGTTATAACCAAGTCAGCAAATTGCTCTTGATTTGAACTAATGACTTGAAAATTATCTCATGATAGAATCCAAGGTTAAGAGTACGTACTCATAAAAATGAGTGTGTGTGTGTTTGTGTGTGTGTGTGTGTGTGTGTGTGTGTGTGAATCTGCCTGCAGCATAGATCCTGAATCTGCCAGAGATGGAGAAGAAGGGGGAAGAAAAGACCTTTTAGAGGTTGACAAAAAGCTTATAATCTTATCCTACCTAGTGAGAAAGCTCTGTGTTTCTGAAAGACCTTTCAGCCTTTCAGTCTACCATTTCAGAAAGGTCTTGAAGAGTCCTCAAGGAAATTCTCTATATTTAGATTTTTTAAATTCCCAAAGAGAAATCTCCAACCTAATGACATATTTGGGTCAGAATATACTGTCTAAAAAAATGAAACTTCTTTACTATAACTCACACTGTAAACATTTTATAAAAAAAAGTATCATACTATACAATTTCTCTGTAACTAGCTCAATAAGTATTAAAGAGAGTAAGTAATAACTGCATATTATTTTAGAGTTGATTGATCACATTTCTCTAGTGATTGACATTACCCTTTAAAACAGCCTGGTACTGGCACAAGAACAGGCACATAGATCAATGGAACAGAACAGAGAACCCAGAAATTGACCCAAGTCATTATGTACAATTAATATTTGACAAAGGTGGCAAGAACATACAGTGGAGTAAAGACAGCCTCTTCAATAAATGCTGGTGGGAAAATTGGACAGCTACATGCAAAAAACTGAAACTAGATCACCAACTTATACCATGCACAAGAATAAACTCAAAATGGATGAAAGACTTAAATGTGACCAATGAATCCATAAAAATCCTAGAAGAAAATGCAGGAAACAAAATTTCAGACATCACACGCAGCAGAATTTTCACTAATGCAATGCCTAAGGCAATAGAAATAAAGGAAAAAATGAACACATGGGACTACATCAAACTAAAAAGCTTCTGCACAGCAAAAGAAACAATCATCAAAATGGAAAGGGAACCCACTATATGGGAGAGCATAATTGCAAACAATGTATCAGATAAGGGGCAAATTTCCAAAATATATAGAGTACTCATACAACTCAATAAAAAGAAGACAGAGAACCCAATTAAAAATGGGCAGAGGACCTAAAGAGACACCTCTCCTAAAAGGACATACAAATGGCCAAGAGACATATGAAAACAAATGCTCAATGTCACTAATCATCAGAGAGATGCAAATTAAAACAACTATGAGGTATCACCTCACACCTGCCAGAATGGCTACCATCCAGAAATCATCAAACAACAAGTGCTGGCCAGGGTGTGGAGAAAAGGGGACTCTAGTACACTGCTGGTGGGAATGCAAACCAGTGCAGCCACTATGGAAAACACTATGGTGTTTCCTCAAAAAATTAAAAATTGAACTGCCATTTGATCCAGTGATCCCACTTCTAGCAATATATCCTAAGAAGCCTGAAACACCAATCAGGAAAATATATGTACCCCTATGTTCATAGCAGCACTGTTTACAGTCACTAAAATCTGGAAACAGCTTAAGTGTCCATCCATAGATGAGTGGATAAAAAAGCTGTGATACATATACACAATGGAATATTATGCAGCCATAAGAAAGTAGGATCTCTTATCCTTTTAGACGACATGAAAGGACGTGGAGACTATTATCCTAAACGAAACAAGCCAATCAAAGAAAGACAAATATCACATGATCTCACTTATTTGTGGAATATAATGAACAAAACAAGCTGAGGAACAAAATAGATCCAGAGACATGGAAGTGGGGTGCAAACTGACAAACCTCAGAAGAGGTGGATTGCGAGGGAGGGAAGAGATAAACCACAGAACTTTTACACATGTATGTGTAAACAAGGACATAGACAATAATGCTGGTGGGGGGGGTGGAGCAGGAGGAGGGTGTCAATGGGGGGGAAAAAAGAGAAACATCTGTAACAAAAATAAATAAATATATATATATATATATATATATATATATATATATATATATATAAAACGGCATACCATGAAACATCCTAGTCAATGTATGTGTGTAAATATACCTTAAATTGTATTAAGTATTGCCAGATTTCTTTTTACCCTGGATTCTTAAGGGCCAGATAATTTTATATATAATTAGACTGCATTCTTACCATCTGATCTGAATTATAACCTAGGATATTTCCCCCTTGAAATTGATGATAATTTTGTAGATAACACGGTAGAGTCCCATTCTGTTCTTTACTCAACTCTCTCATTGACTCAGGATGTGTAAGTAACTGGGGCAGATAATAAATAATGCTATAGCTTTTAATTTTCAGATGGGAGTAAAAGTAATTAAAACTCACTTTTAATTTTATTTTTAACCCAAATACAATATCCCTGAGCCAAACTTTTAAGCAATATAGCATTAATTACTTTCCAAAATTAATTGGGAATCACAATGCATAATTCATTTTCTACATACCTGGGAATGAAGTCATCAGAGTAGCTGTATATTTTACCTGAAAGATATTAAAAATAGACAAATTAAAAGAAATGTTGACATACATTTGTTAAATCTTCTAGAGAGGGTTGTGAGGGGAGCTTAGCCTCAATGTCAGTTAACATCTTTAATCAAGTCACTTGGACACCACTGTTTGAAATAAAGATCATCTCTGATTTGGACCAATCATAGTCCACATTCTCTCTTGGTAATCTGAAATAGAAACACGGTGCAGCAGAAAAAAAGAAATAATAAAAATTAGAGCAGAATTAAATGAAATAGAGAACAAAAAGACTATACAAAAAATTAATACTCAAAGAGCTGGTTCTTTGAAGAGATTTAAAAAATTGACAAACCCTTGGCTAAGCTCACTAAAGAAAAAAGAGAAAATACTCATATAAACAAAATCAGAAGTGAAAAAGGAGACATTACCACAGACATCACAGATATACAAAGGATTGTACTAGAATATTATGAAAGACTATATGCCACTAAATTCAATAACCTAGAAAAAATAGATAGATTCCTAGAACTATATAACCAATCTTCCTAGACCGAATCATAAAGAATTGGACAATCTAAATAGACTGATCGACACTGAGGAAATTGAAACACCCATCAAAAACTTCCCAAAAAATAAAAGTCCAGGACCAGACGGCTTCACTAGTGAATTGTACCAAACATTCGAAGAAGATTTGATACATATTCTCCTTAAACTCTCCAAAAATCCTGAAAAAGAGGCAATACTTCCTAACACTGGTTATGAGGCCAACATAACCCTCATACAAAAACCTGGCAAGGGTAACACTAAAAAAGAAAACTATAGATCAATATCTCTGATGAATACAGATGCAAAAATCCTAAACAAAATACTAGCAAATTGAATACAACAATACATTTAAAAAAATAATAATCAGCACAATCAAGTAGGGTTCATTCCAGGTGCACAAGGATGACTCAACATACACAAATTGATCAATGTAACAAAACAAAGGATAAAAATCACATGATCTTATCAATAGATGCAGAAAAAGCATTTGATAAGATACATCCATTTATGATTAAAACACTCAATAAAATGGGTATAGAAGAAAAGTATCTCAACATAATTAAGGCCATATATGACAAACCCTCAGCTAAAATCATATTCAGTGGTGAAAAACTGAAAGCTTTTCCTCTGAAATCAGAACAAGATAAGGATGACATGATTCTGTATATAGACAACTGAAAAACTATTAGAAACAGTAAACAAATACAGTAAAATTGAAGGATACAAAATCAATGTACAAAAATCCACCACTTTCCTATATACTAAAAAAGAAACATCAGAAAAAGAAATGCAAAAATTCCTTTTGCAATTGCAACAGAAAGAATAACATACCTAGGAATAAACTTAACAAAGGATATGAAGGACCTATACACTGAAAACTGCAAAGCATTATTAAAGAGATTGAAAAAAGACACAGTGAAATAGTAAGATATTCAGTGTCACAGGTTGGAAGAATAAGCATAATTAAAATGGCCAAAGCAATAGTATTCAGATTGAATGCAATCCTCATCAAAATCCCAATGTCATTTTTTTTTTTAAGAAATAAAACAAAAGTCATCAGATTTGTATGGAACCATAAAAGACCTCAAATAGCCAAGACAATCCTGAGAAAAAAGAACAAAGCAGGAGGTATCACACTACCTGACTTAAAATTATACTACAGAGCTATGGTAATCAAAACAGCATGGTATTAGCAGAAAAACAGACACATAGACCAATGGAACAGAATTGAGAGCTCAGAAATAAAACTACATATACATGGGCAAATGATTTTTGACAAAAGAGTAAAAAATACACAATAAAGAAAAGAAAGCCTCTTCAATAAATGGTACTGGGAGAAATGGAAAGCCACATTGCAAAAAAATGAAACTAGATTAGTTTGTCCCCATGCACAAAAATTAATTCAAAATAGATCAAAGACCTAAATATAAGATCCGAAACAATAAATTACATAGAAGAAAACATAGGTACTAAACGTATGGACCTTGTTCATAGAGAATATGTTATGAATTTGACCCCAAAGACCAGGGAAATGAAGGCAAAAATAAATAAATGAGACTATATCAAACTAAAAAGCTTCTGCACATCAAAAGAAACCACCAACAAAACAAAAGGGCTATCAACCGAATGGGAGATGACATTTGCAAACAATAGTTTTGACAAGGTGTTAATATCCAAAATATATAAAGAACTCATACAACTCAACACCAAACAAACAAACAAGGACCTCTCCCAAGAAGACATACAAATGGCCAACAGATACATGAAAAGATGCTCAACTTCACTGTTAGGAAGATGCAAATCAAAACTACATTGATTTACAATAGCTAAGATCTCGAAACAATCCAAGTGTCCATCAGTAGATGAGTGGATAAAAAAAAGCTGTGGTACTTGTACACAATGAAATACTATGCAGCTGTAAGAAAGAAGGATCTCTTATCTTATGAGATGACATTGAGGGACCTGGTATTATGCTAAGTGAAACAAGCAAAGCAGAGAAAGACAAATATCATGTGATCTCACTTATTTGTGGAATATAATGAACTAAACAAACTGATGAACAAAACTGGCCCAGAGACATAGAGGTAGACATAGAGGACCCACAGACTGACAAGCCTCAGAAGAGGAGGTGTTGGGGGGGGGGGAGATAAACCACAGAACTTATATGCATGTATGCATAACCAATAGACATAGACAACAAAGCTGGGGATGGGGCGGGGGGATGGGGGGAGGGTGTCAATGGGGGGAAAAGGAGAAACATCTGTAACAAAAACAAATTAATAAAAATAATTTTTTAAAAAAACTATATTGAAATACCACTTTACACCTGTTAGCATGACTACTATCAACAAGACGGGTAATAACAAGTGTTGGATAGGTTGTGGAGAGAAAGGAACCCTTATTCACTGCTGGTGGGATTATAAACTGGTATAGCCACTATGGGAAACAGTGTGGCAGTTCCTCAAAAAATTAAGAATAATGCTATCAGATGACCTAGCAATCCCAAAAAACTTGAAAACGTATATTTGCAAAGATACATGCACCCCTATGTTCATTGCAGCATTCTTAGTGATGCCAAGACATGGAGACAAATAAAGTGTCCTTTGATAGAGGATCTGATAAAGAGATGCGGTATATACATACTATGGAATACTACTCAGCCATAAGAAAAGATGAAATGCTGTCATTTGTGACAACATGGATGAACCTTGAAAATATTATACTAAGTGAAATAAGTCAGTCAGAAAAAGCTAAGAACCATATGATTTCCCTCATAAGTGGGATATAAAACTGAAACTTATAGACACAGACAACGATATGGTGGTTACAAGAGGGAAGGGGCTGAGGATGGTAATACAGAACAAAGGGGGGCAAATATATGGTGATGGAAGATTATTTGACTTTGGGTGGTGGGCACACAATGCAATATACAGATCATATATCATAGAAATGTATACTTGATACCTATATGATCTTATTAACCAATGTCACCTCAATAATTTTTTTTTTCTTTATTGATTTTAGAGAGAGGAAGAGAGCAGGAGAGAGAGATAGAAACATTGATGAGAGAGAACATCGATTGGCCACCTCCTGCATGACCCACACTGGGGATCTGGCCCAAAACCTGGGCATGTGCCCTGACCGGGAATCGAACTGGTGACCTCTTGGTGCATGGGTCAACACTCAACCACTGAGCCACACTGGCCGGGCAATGTCACCCCAATAATTTAATAAAAAAACAACAGTAAAATGGCTTTTAGAAGAAACAGTAATCTGGTCTGCAGTAATAATACTGACCAGAGATCTGATGTAGTGTTATAAAACCATGAAAAATTTTTGTGCCAATTCTCAGAGAGTAACTCACTGTTGAGCCATGAAGGTGCTGGTTCAAAGGCAAATAAAAGGAAATATTTTTATTTAAAATTAAATATATGTATTCAAAATTGAAAAAAATAGTTTCAAGAATTTCTTATTTTAGTGAAAGGCATTTATAATGAATTATTGAGGGACATTAAAGCAAATTCAGAGTATAGTTTTAATAAGTAGGATCAATACAGTGATATTACAGCCCTGGCCGGGTGGCTCAGTTGGTTGGAGCAACATCCCATACACCAAAAGGTTGCAGGTTTGATCCCGGTCAGGGTGCGTATGGGAGGCAACCAATAGATGTTTCTCTCTCACACTGATGTTTCTCTCTCTTTCTCTCTCTAAAATCAATAAACCTGTCTTTGGGTGAGGATTTAAAAAAGTGATCAACATTATGAAGAAGTGTATATTATCTGTTCATCAATAAGTTTTCTTTGATCTTGAACTGAGTGAATATATATATTATATTTATTATATTTGACTATATATTAGTTAACCTGGCATTAAATAAAAGCCAAAATCTTGCAGAAGTTATTCCTATAAAAATGAAGCCCATATTATCTAAGTCTCTGACAATGACTCAGACACTATAGTGATCAAACAATGATCTTTCAGCTTTAATATATGAAAAGACAATGTGTATGGGTAAGGAGCTATTATTTCCAAATAATTGAATGAATCACCAAATAATTACAAAGATTATTTTTAGGTAGATTTATGTGCGACAAAGTTAAGTTATTCTCCAGAGAGGTCATTAACTGTTAGAGAAACATTATCAGAACAACATATTAAAATCATTACATTGGAGGATGAAGTGGACATGTCGCCTGTCAGTGTATTTGGAATAATTCTGTGAAGGAACAAATGGGAAAGATTTTGCAAAACCAAGCAGCTATGGGTCCAAAAATGATTAATGTAATCCATTGGGGATCTATGCAAAAGACTCTTCTTCTAGCCCACAGGAAATTCCCTATCATGAGCTGCATATAAAAGATGCAGTTGTTTTCAACCACCGTCAGATTAGTCTTGTCAGTATGAAAGCACGTAGATGTAGGGAGAAGCATCTGCTGTTGCACAAAACCACAGTTAATGGAAGCCCAACAAAATCAGAAAGCTTGAGAAACACACAATACCAATGAGCATAAGAATAAAAATTAGTTAATATAGAGCAGAAAATTGTAAACTGGAAAATATAAAGTATGTGCTGATTTTTTTTTATATGAAAAATGTTTATACTCAGGTCATCAATAATTATTCAGACTTGTCTGGAATTAAAGTATATATACAAGAATAGTCTGATGTATTGTGGAACCAATTTAGGGTGAGAAGTCAGAAGACCTAGGATTGAGGTAGCAGCAGTTCAGTGCATTTGCTATGTAGCAACATGCAAATCACTTTAAAACTCTGATTCTCAGCTTACCTGTAAGTAAGGATAATAATGCCTATGTCAGTCAAGTAGATTAGAAGATAAATTTTTTTTAAATGTTTTTTTATAAAAACATCATAGAAAATGACAAAGTTGATTTTTATATTAGATATTCTAAATCCCTATCATATAACAAGCCACAATTTAATTGTGCTGATTTGAACTGGGAAGTCTCTTCATTAAATGTATTAACTGAAAACAACTGATATAATTAGGATGCTACTTTAATGATAAAATATTTATAAGTAAAGCTTGATTTACAGTGAAATAACCAAATCTCACCATTGGCAGAGATTGTCACCATCTGAGTGTTAAATGGAAAGGAAAGATAGAAAATAATGTGAAAACAAAAATAAACAGTGACATTACTTAAATAGAATAAGAAAAAATAGGTATGGAGTAAAAATATTTCCCCAAACAAACTAAAGATAATGTGTATTTTCCTGTGGAGATGGTTGGAGTAGGAATGTTGATGCCTGGACAGTACACTAATGTAATGTGTAAAAGAACAGCCCTATAGGAAGAAAATGTAGTTGGATGTGTTATCACCAGAGAAAAGCAAAAAAGAGTTTCAGACCAAAAAGTTTTGTGGGGGAAAAGGAAGTGGAAGCAACTATGTAAAGGATAAAATATAATAATGTGATGCTTAGCTAAAAGGAAAGAGAACTAAAACAATGTGAAGAAAAAAATAAGTAACAGGTAAAAAAAAATTATATGGCAAGACCAACTCTATTGAAGAAGTACCCTGAAGGGGGGAATTCAATAAAGTTCAAGGACACCACCACATTCCACACTACTCTTCCTATTTAAACATGCAATTTGGAGCTGGACACTCAGGATTTGTGTGGTTTTAGTTTTACAATACTTATTCTAAGAAGTGAGATAGAATATGATCTCCTTAAAAAGGGGGATGTTAATCAAAAGTCTAGAGGTTACAGCTAAAGAGAAAGGTCAGCAAAACTAGGCTCCTGGGCTTCCTCTCTCATGAGGGCTTAGAAGTTTATTTACAAATAACTGGAATGATTTAAAAGCCACCTAATGATTTCAAGGATAATCAGTAAAACAAAACAAAAAAATAGCAGTTTTAATTTTTCTATAAAGCAGTTACACTGACAAGACTCTGTTTGAGAAGAGCTGGCTGTTTTCATAATCCTCCCCAGTGACTCAGATACAAACACTTGTTTGTTTGGGGTTCAGGGTTACGAGGGTGTGAACAAACATTTGCTGTTACGTTTTCCCCCTCATAGTGTTCACCCTTCCATGTGCAACACATAACAACAAGAAACAACAGCACATGGCTGAAACTCCACAGTAAAAAACTGTTGATACATTTTTAATATGAAAAATGTGCCATAATTTTCTAGTGAATAGAAGATACACTGATAAGACTTTGATGTATGAGCAAACCATACACTTGTTTATCCTTCTCATACAGAGAAGAAAGGTTGGATAAAGGTTATTATTATTATTATTATTTTGCTTTTAAAGAAGGAAAAAGATGAATGCAATCCTATCAGAAAAAAATAAAAGAAAGAAACATAATCCTCCTACAGAATAGATTTGGACAAAGAATCACATAAAAATGAAAGATTTATTTTGTGGGGAAGGAAGAACTCCATTTCAAAGCTTCTACCTAGCAATGCTGCAGAAAACATCAAGGAGAGGCTTATCTTGTCTATCTGATTGAATGTGTAGATATTATATTGTTGCTGGGATAGAGATTGTCTTTTATAAACTATTTAATACACCAGCAGAATTTACTCACTGACTGTTTGCCAAGGGGGGGCCATATCTTGCAAGTTTCTTAACCACAAAGAATAACACAAAGATGCAAAAACAAGGTGAAGGGATTAGCTGTAGAACATATATGATAGCCCATGGACACGGACTTTAGTGTAGGGAGGCCAGAGGAGGGGAGATGGGCTGGGTAGAGATGGGCAAAGGATGGAAATTGGGGGACATCTGCAATAGTATTAACAATAAAAAATTTAAATGAAAAATATGTTACATCAGGCCAGATACAGGTGTATTGCATTTCCAGACCAAGGGGCAGAAGAATGGGCTAATGGGGTGGAATCTCTTCTAGTCTGTGTGTCTAGCAGAACCCAAGCAGGGAAGAATCTTCCAGAGGACTGGAAAGGAGTCAGTTTGCAGAGCTAATCCCAAATCCACCTGGAAACTCTGGGTGGAAAGAAAGATAGTGCTATTTACTCATGTAATAGAAAGGAAGGTGGTTATTAGTAATACGTGGGGAAAGATGTAGGGAGAAGCTGGGGAGGTTGGGAAGGGACAGCAGACAGAAAAAGGAGAGGGGATGAGAACGAAGGGCATTCTTTCAGCATAAATAAACATTGCTCCAAGTCTCAGTTTAGATTTGCACACTAATAAAGTGCACGACTCAGGGTTGTGTGCACCACCTAAGAAGGACACATTGCATCTCAAATTAAATAATTTGCAGTAGGCTAATGTTTAGAACCAATTCCATGAAAGCCTACAGAAAACTCTCTGAAATGAACCTGTGTGTGACTTAAGTGAACACAATAGTTATTGCTAAAACTCAGGCAATTGTACAGACGTGTCAGGTAGAGATGGGACAGGAAGTGAGCTGGGAGCTGAGGGCCTAGACTCAGAGTGTAGGAATGGTGGGAGCAGAAAAGAAGCCAGAGGAACTCATGTTCACTGAAATAACAGACATTCAAACTAAATGGTCTAGCCCTGGCCGGTTTGACTCAGCAGTTAGAGTGTCAGCCCACGGACCAAAGAGTCCTGGGATCAAGTCCAGCCAAGGGCACATACCTCGGTTGTGGTTCGTCCCTGGCCTCGGTTAGGGTCGCGCGGGTGGCAAACAGTCGATGTTTCTCTCTCACATCGATGTTTCTCTCTCTCTCTCTCTCCCTCCCACTCTGTCTGAAGATAAATGTAAAAATATCCTCCGGTGAGGATTAAAAAAAAAACACAAAACTAAATGGTCTAACATGTAGTCATAGTAACTTCTTAACAAAGGGGTATGTGGAGTGAAGGAAGGAAGTACCAGGTCACCAAGAATGGTGATGTGGGCTGTACACTATCCAGGACCGACCTACTAAGTCCCTACCACTGTGCTGAGGTACAGGAGTGCCCCCCTTATCTGTGCTTTCAGTTACCCATGGTCAACCACAGATCAAAAATATTAACTAGAAAACTCCAGAAATAAACAATACATACATTTTAAATTGTGTGCTACTCTAAGGAGTATGATTACATCTCACCCTGCTGTCTCCCCTGGGACATGAATCGTCCCTCTGTCCAGCCTGCTCACACTGGATGCACTCCCTGACCATCAGTCTCTTAACAGCCTCTCAGCTATCAGATCCACTGTCACAGTGTCACAGTGCTTGTGTTCAAATGACCCTTATTCTACTGTACCTTTTCTACTTCATTGTTGTTATTGTTAATCCCTTACTGTGCTTAATATAAAATTAAACGTCATCATAAGTAAATACATGTAAGAAAAAAACATAGCATATACAGAATTTGGTATTCTCCACAGTTTCAGGTATCCACTGGGGGTCTTGGAACGCATCACCCCTGGATAAGGGGGACTCCTATATCTATATAATTCTCACAAGAACCCTATGGTCTAGATGATATTTACATTTTATAGATAAGGAGACTGAAACTCAGAGAATTTATACTACTTGTGTAAGATGTCCCAGGAAAATATTAAAAGCAGAGTTCTAAATTCAGTGTCAGGTTGACTTAAAAACAATGATGTTAAAAACAATTGAGGGAACTGAAAATGATTTTTTAGAAGTTACCTTTATGGTTGAGAGTATGATAGATATCCCCATCTCCCCCCCCCCCCCCATTGACCCCATCCACCCTGCTCCCACCTCCCACCCAGGCCTTCACCGCACTATTGTCTGTGTCCATTGGTTATGCATATATGCATGTAAGTTCTTTGGTTAATCTCTTCCTGCTCCCCACCCCACCCTTCCCTCTGAGATTTGTCAGTCTTTCTCTACTTCCATGTCTCTGGATCTGTTTTGTTCGTCAGTTTATTTTGTTCATTAGATTCCACATATAAGTGAGATCATGTGATATTTGTCTTTCTCTGACTGGATTATTTCACTTAGGATAATACTCTCCAGGTCCCTCCATGTCATCTCAAAGGGTAAGAGAGCCTTCTTTTTAACACCTGCATAGTATTCCATTGTGTATATGTACCATATATTTTTTTATCCACTCATGTACTGACAGACACTTGGGCTGTTTCCAGATCTTAGCTATTGTAAATAGTGCTGCTATGAACATAGGGGTGCATATATTCTTTCTGATTGATGTTTCATGTCTTTTAAGATATATTCCTAGAAGTGGGATCACTGGGTCAAATGGCAGTTCCACTTTTAATTTTTTGAGGAAACTCCATACTGTTTTCCACAGTGGCTGCACCAGTCTGCATTCCCACCAGCATACATTAGTAAGTGTAATTTATTATTTCCTGTTTTTAAAAAATGTTATTTCCCACTATACTGCTTTTAGATAGTAAATTTGTTTATGGTATGCCAGTGGCAGTAAGGGTATGTACAATTGAAAAGAAATAAAAATAAATCAGTCTTAAAAAATAAAATTAAAACCTGCTACTGTCTTTTAGCAGTGATCAATTAACCATTATAAGCAAACAATTCTCCAAGGGAGTTTATATGGTAGCAAAATGGTATGGATATGGATAAATAAATTTCAGTGTACAAACTATCAAAAATGAGAATTGGAAAACCCACCTGTTCCCTGGCCCTACACAGTCTCCAAACGATTATCACTAGAATGAGTGGAGGAGTGAATTACTGGTTCAGATGCTTATTGTCGTCCCAGTTTCCACCTTAAAGTATTTCACCTCTATTGTTCTCAATTAACCTTTTCTAATTCAGGTGAAAATATTATCTGCATCCATAAAACATTTTAATAAAATTTAAAATATATTCATTTTAAGCTATTGTCTTAAGGAAAGTGCTACTCTTTTCTCATTTTTTTTTTTTTTCTATAAAGGAAGGAAACTTTTTGAAGGCGATGTCTGATAATGGGTTACTTGTGCAACTGATATAAACTTTCAAAAGTATTTCATTTTAAAAGTAATTACTGAAATCGTTGCTAATGAAGAAGTGTTGCTTGTCTGAAATTTCATTGTAGGCATAGAAATGATATAATAGAGATCCTAACAGAGTGTAGGGTTTCTGGCTGAGGACGTTTGGTGAACAATGCAAAGGCAGCATGTGCTGGTTGAAACCATTTTGGACAGAGAATTAGAAAAACTGAGCACTTATTCTTGATTTTGCTATTACATAGCTGTGTGACCTCAGCTACGCCACTTCATTTTCTAGTGCTTCTCATTTTTCTTCAAACCCACATGACAATGATATCTTCCTCTCCATATTTTACGTTAGTGTTATCAGCGCTGAAGAAGACACACCTAAGAGAATCAAGGACTCGCCCCAGAATCTGACCATTGTTCCAAATGAGCCTTATGCAATTTTTCTTGGTCACATGTTGTCTAACTTAGGTTAGTTAACTTCATTTTATTTCATTTCATCTGTTTAAGGAATATGTATTTATCTTTTCTATTTGTTTATTACCACTTAAATGCTCTGCCCCAACAGTTTTTTGGTTTTAGAATATTAAGACCCCTCCCAAAAATAGTTGAATATTCATTTTTTCATCCATCCATCCATTCATCCATCCATCATCCATCCATCCATCCATTCACCCATCCATCCATCCAATTTTCATTTTCCATCAGTCCATCTATACATCCATCCATTCATCATCCACCCATCCATCCAGCCAGCCATTCATCCATCCACCCATTCAATCTATTCCTGCATTCATTGTATATTTATTGAATGCCTACATTGCGCAAAGATTGTGCCAGTTGCTGGGCATTACACTATTTCAGTAATGCACGTGAGGGTGAAATTCATATGGTTAAAACTGCTGCCCAGCTTGTTGAAAAGAAAAGCTGACAGTGGCAAGTCCCCTTGACCTGCCCCTCTAGACTCTGGGAGTGTTTAAAAACAAGCCCAAGGTCCAGTTCCCTTCTGATCCCAAAAGCACCTTCTGCACTTTCGAGGCCCTGACAGGTGCTGAGAAGTTTGAGTAGGCTTACGTGGAAACTTAAAGAGCTAGTCTTAAATGTTCTCATCATGTATCAGAGAGAATCTTTATGGCTGTTGCAGAGTAGACTGATTTTATAGGTTGTTCAATTGAAGCAGGAAAAGTACATTTTATCAGGACAATCTCTTCCTACTCCATACCTTAAGGCAGAGATAAAGTTAGGATTGGGAATCTTTTACATTTCTAATATGACTGCATTCTTAAGAGAACGTTTAGGGTGAAAAATGTATCAAATAGATTTTCTACAGATAAAAATTATCCTGTTGGATACCATTTTATAAAATTGTCTTCTTCTGTAGGCTTTCCAGTGAATCAGTTTTGATTCAAGCAGGTCCCACATGGCTGTTTCTCAAAATGTCTTACCTTGTCGCTGCTTTTCCACATAGTGGGAAACATTGAAGATCAGCGATATAACCAGAGCTAAAATCAAGGCGGCTATAATTGCCCAGACATAAAACTGGCATTCAGAGTTTCCTGCAAAGCAAAGCAAACATGCCCTTAATATAGGTACTAGACTTATTGGGGGAGTTACTTCGCAAATTATATAAATGTCTAACTGCTATGCTGTACATCTGACACTAATATAAAATAATATTGAATGTCAATTGTAATTAAAAAATAAATAAATAAGTCCAGCCAGTGTGGCTCAGTGGATTGAGCATCGTCCCATGGACTGAGAGGTCCCAGTTTGATTCCTGGGCAGGGCATATGCCTGGAGTTTGGGCTTGATCCTCAGTAGGGGGCGTGCAGGAGGCAGCCGATAGATGTTTCTCACATTGATGTTTCTATCTCTCTCTCCCTTCCTCTCTCTCTAAAAAAAAAATAAAATCATTTAAAAATTAAATAAATAAAATGTGCTGTCAAATCAATAAATATATATAGTAGCTTCTTACCTATGTGTTTTAAAACTATTCTATTTATTCACAACAAAGGACAATCCTCTGCTAAAAAATTAACATTGAAAGCCAAAGGCTTCTTACAGATTTCAGTATGGGTATTGGTGAAGGTCCCTGAATTCAGTGTGGGCAAAAAGAAGCATTCTTAGTGTTAATGACATGGAAGACATTTCTAGTCTAGCTACTAAAATTTGACAACTGGTGACTGATTATAAAAATTTTGGTTTAAAACCAAGAATACCCAAATACCCAGAATCATAATTTGCTATATTTTTGCTATTTCTTTCATCCTCAGGCTATAATTATACTTGCTTTCCATATTTACTGAAAACTACTTATTCCCTTCTATTATTCCCAGTAGCGTAGGATACTGTGTTTTGGGATAAAACAATAATTCTGGAATCACAGTAATCCAGTTTTGTCAAGACTGGCCATAAGGAGCTTTTCTCATATTATTTAGATCCCCATGAATGAATGATGGAGAGTTGATTATGCTTCCCTTTCCCATCTGTGAAGGCTTCTTTTTTCATTCCTGAGCCATCAAGGGGGTTCTGTGGGATATCATTGCCTATCAGTCACCCTTGATTATTTATGACAATCTTTACACATAATATGAGTGACTACTAAGATAATTAGCTTGATTTTATAAATATAATATAATATATAGTATACATAAATTATACAACTTATATAATAAGGAGGTGGGGGCATAGATGTGTAAACATAATTAGAAATGCAAGAAAGGCGATGTGTAAATAGCTACAACGGGGACTGTGTTCCTTCCAGTCCCAGCTCTCTGTGACTACTCAGAGAGTAGTTTTAGACCCTTTCAAAGAAGTCCAAGTACTGACATTAAACACGATAAACAGAACAAGCAAGCCCTTAATAGGAGGGATATTAGTTTTGCTTCCCTAATCTCTCTTTAAGTCATCCAATAAAGAACACCTAAGTCCAAATGTTCTTTGTGCTGCTCTATTTTACTTACTATCTTCATCTCAAATTGGACATTTGAATTGCTAATTGTTTTCTGTGAATACTTGTTGACATTGCCCTGGTTCTTGAACTGCTCTCAGTGGTCCTGTGCATTTTACTTGGCTTATTTATTTATTGACATCATTTATTTAGAAATGAACATAAGTATATAGATGGTTAAATATATAAAATGTATATATATGTATTTATGTTATAGATGTACAAATACATATATGCACATAATTTACACATCATTTATTCTTATATACACTGCTTTTGTTTGAACCAGTCTGTGGCTCTCATAACACCAGCGAATCTGTCTACTAATGTTCGCTACCTCCTCTTAATACTGCACCGTGTTAGTTAGATGTTCAAAGTATTTTAAATTCCACAAAGAATAGGATGGTTTTTGCCTTCTACTCTGCAATGCCAGACATAGAGTATATGAATTATAAAAATTTTCAAGAGTTAATTAACAAATAGGAAAAGTTAACTGATAATGGTAGGAATATGTGTGGTTTTCTTTTCTTTAAGGGGATTTTTATATTTCAGAAAACAAGAAAATTGAGAAGACTGGAATCGTTTTTTATCTTCTGCAATAGACCTACCAATCAATTTAGTTAAAAACACTAATTTATTTAACAAGAACATAATCTTGTAAATATTTATGAGAATTCTACAATATAACTTATTAACTATTTAAAATATACTAATAATTCTAGGTATTTTATGATACTGCATATATCCCTAGAATTACTTATTTAATATTTACACTTAATTATATATTTTTAAATAAATCACAAGTGCCTTCTGCCCTGGCCGGTTTTACTTTAGTGGTGAGAGCATCGGCCAGAGGGCCAAAGAGTCTCAGGTTCGAATCCCAGTCAAGGGCATGTACCTGGGTGGCAGGTTCGATCCCCAATCCCAGTTGGGGTCATTTGAGAAGTAACCAATCAATGTGTCTCTCACATTGATGTCTCTCTCTCTCTCTCTCTCTCTCTCTCTCTCTCCCCCCCCTCCCTTCCTCCCTCCCACTCTACCTAAAAATCAATGGAAAAAATATCCTTGGGTGAGAATTAAAAAAAAAAAATCACAAGTGCCTTCTGAGTGTAAATTTTAAAAATTCCAACAATAGTGAAATACAAAATAACATGTAAGGTCCTCTATTAAAATATAAATGGGACACTAATATTACACTAATTGGCCTTTAAAAAAAAATAACTTACCAGTGTGTTTGGGGGATTTTTAGCATGCTAGTATGTTAATTGTAGTGGCTGCATAGAATTCCATGGTATTTGCTGTAATATAATTCATCTACCCATTTCTCAGAGATGGACATTCTGATGTTTTAAAATGGTTTTTTCCTATAACCAAAATGCGAGAAACTCCACCGGATAGATATGTTGTGCATATATATGTGGCTTATTTGTAGAAGAGGGTCCTGAGAATAGAATTACTGTGTCAAAGGGAACTTTTAAAAAAGCATGCTTTCTGGGAGAGATTGATCCCCTCCTTCTAGTGATGCTAATCCTTTTCAGGTGGTTGATTTAACATAATTGTGGAAAATGGGGCCAGTAAGCTGTCTCACTTCCCAGATGGATACCAGTTTCCCTCTTTGCTGTCACAATACCGAAATTTTACAGAAGTATTCATTTTTTATGTTTGTTATTAAATTAATGAGTTTATTATTAAAGACTTTTCTTCTTGCATATGTCACTTAAGGACCCATAGTCTAAGTACAGTTCTAATTTCTTTCACATTTTATTTTTATTTTTTTAATTTATTTTTTATTGTTTAGAGAGAGAGGAAGGGAGAGGGAGAGAGAGATGGAAACATCGATGAGAGAACATCGATTGGCCACCTCCTTCATGCCCCTCATTGGGGATTTGGCCCACAACTTGGGCATGTACCCTGACCAGGAATCGAACCAGCGACCTCTTAGTGCATGGGTCGACGCTCAACCACTGAGCCACACCAGCTGGGCTTCTTTCACATTTTAAAGCAATTTGAGGGCACACACTATATTTTCTATTGAGCTACGTCACAATGATCATTTCAGGTTATTCAGGCAGTCAAAGTAGACTATATTTCATTCATTCACCATCTACAATCACTATATTTGGTGACATGTAAATAAATAAACTCTAATTGTTACAAAGAAGCCAGTAATATTATACACATTATCCATGTTTAATATTAGAAAACAATTAGTAAACTCAGATGAGAAAAATTAAAAAGAGAAGTATCAACCACAATTTTATCAAGAGACAATCACTGTGAACACTTTGGTTAATATCCTTCCAAAATTATTATTTTCTGTGTAGAAAATTTTACAGGTGAAGACACAGGATTTAGTTATATTGACTATACTGTTATCTACTTTACCCCCAACAATTTCATAATGTGCTTCTTGTCCTAGAAACAAAATATGCTTCCATTTCTTTTAGCTGTGCCTACATTCCACTGTATGGGTTTTCCATAATTTATTTAAACAACACTTCATTGTAAGAAATTTAAGTTGCTTCTAATTTGTAGTTATATAAACAATGTTATGATGAATATCTTTAGCTAAATCTGTATACCCACCTTATTTTTTTTTTAGGTAAAAATTCTTGATGATGAATTGCTAGATCAAAGGATATACACATCTTAAAGGATTTTGATATCTTGATGTCCAAGATTTTAAAACACAATACTAAGCAAACCATTCACAGGTCAGTCTGCCCTCTTTCCTATTAGTTCAGTTGGCCCTGATGTTATGTTTATAGCTCGTTTGGTTAATCTACACTACAACTACCACTCAGGATCTAGCTCTATCCTTCCACACACTGTCCTCCTACATTCCCCTCCTCCATGATTCCTAGAGAAAGTTGTTACTTTGTCCTTCTGGAGTCTATGACATAGGTCCTTCAAAAGAAGGTGCTTGTTCCTATTTCTGCTCGAAATATAGAGGACATCACACTTTTCTTTCCTTACCACAAACTAGTTCTACAAAATACTGTTTTAGGTTTCTTATATCTTTTAGGGTTTATCTGCTATACCCACCCAATAAAACACCATGCTCCAATCATTCTGAAGCACTTGCAATTTTCAAGAGATACCATACTTACCATTTTGTGTCTTTATGTCTCTGTGTATTTGCCCCTTTGCCTGAAATACCTTTCCCTTACCCATCTGATGAATTCCTAGTCATCCTTTCTCTTTGAGGTGTTCATTCAAGGCTTCCTGTCCCCCACCAAGTGACATTCCAAATATCCCTCTAGATTTCAACAAGTATTGATATAATAATCATTTATATAAAAGAATCTCTCCCAATAGACTCTTAACTTCCCAAAGGACAGAAAGACTATCATATTTATCTTCATCTTCATGCCTCATTTCTTCATTGTATCTACTATTATAGGGATTAAATTAATTAAGACATGTAATGAGATCTGGAGAGTTTTTCTCACTAATATTTAATATTCAATAAACATTGGCTGTTGTTCTTTTATTATCTTACTACTAGTAAGACTCCTATCATCATTTCTGCAATCTATTCAGCACAAAGTAGGTGCTCAGTAAACATGTATCAACTGACTAAATAAATGAAAAGTTGGAGTAAAGAAGGGTAATGTAATGACCAGGGCCAACAGAAAGGTTCTGATCAAGTATGAGGTCTAGAAATAGCCACAACCCAAGAAAGATTCTATTACATTTGTCTCCAGTACTATTGAGAAAAGACCTTCCTTCCAGAAGCTGGGAAATAGAACCTGTAAGAAAAGAGTAGCTCATAGGCCCCTGTGGCTCTGCTGAGAGTTCTTATCAACAAATCCTGATTCTCTCTGCCCTGAGTCTGTGTTTACCAAAAACATACAGAGAATTCATTTGTTTCCCAGGAAGCATGATACAAAAATGTTGGTCCTAATAGCTAGCTTTCTGATTAGATTTATGGGAGTAGTCACCACTATAAATACAAGATTTTACTTTCTGGTTTAAAAATCATTGGGTAGTTTGGTTAGTCAGTATAATCTCTGGGAGAGACATTTAGAATATACCACTAGTTGAGGTAAGCTGTCTAAACCCAACCACAATCCTAGGAATATACATGCTTGCATAAGATTGGGATGTTAATAACGTAAGAGTCGGGATGAACAGAAATAATCTGCTTACAGCCCACATAATAATCTTAAGCATAAAATGGGATGTGCTTTCATCCTCTTCTTTTGAACTTTTACCTTAAGAACCTACTGTGTTTATTTTTACTTGTTAAATGTATACCCTCCAACTATGAGAACAGAAAAATGGATTCTTCTTATATGCTGATTATATGATTCTACCTTCATAAACCAAGTCATGAAATAGTTGCTCTATCTAGCTATTATTAAGGAAAGAATAACTGAAGAGTAATTATTTAAAGTTCAAATTATTGTTTTTGATAGATGTCCATTTTCTTTCAGCCTGGCAATTATGTATCAGCATAGCACAGCATAGCATAGTGTAGTATAACTAAGAACATATTTCACAGCTAATTTATCACTATAGAGTTAACCAGAAAGTTGCATTGCTTAAAATTAAATAGTTAATGGATGTGTTAATAGTTTATCTTTGACCAAATTGGGTGACTGGTAACCTTGCTTTAGAAATAGTCAGGTTTAGAATGATTGTATCAAATGTCTGTGACATATGCTTTGGAACTGTGATCATTCGCTCATACACATGCTGAAAGGATAGCTTCTCCCTGGATCTACCTCTGAAGGGAGGTAGAATGGGCTTAATCATTGACTTTGTGTTCTAGGACATATCCCAGCTATGTACCCAAGATTTCTTATGAGAATATCAAACCTGCTTTCATCTCAGCTGACTTTGGTCCCTCAGATGGCAACAGAGAATGAACTTCAGGTTGTCGTCAGAAAATAGAAATTAAAACTCTCTGCTGCTCTTTTTGTTCTATTTTATTTTCTACATTTTTCTGTCTTTGTTATCAGGGAAAAATAAACCCTATTTTAAGAAAAAGAACCAACTATATGAACCATTGTTTTAATCAATTATATGGGTGCTATGAACTGGAATATATTGTTTAGTACATCATTGGGTATCTCAGGTATAAGAAGCTGGGAATCTCCTCAAAAACTGGAACATTTTGCCCGGCTGGTGCGGCTCAGTGGTTGAGCATCAACCCATGCACCAAGAGGTCACTGGTTCGATTCTTCATCAGGTCAAATCCCCAGTGGGGGACATGCAGGAGGCGGCCACTCGATATTCTCTCTCATCGATGTTTCTCTCTCTTCTTCTCCCTTCCTCTCTCTCTAAAATCAATAAAAAGAAAAAAAAATTTTTTTTAAACTGGAACATTTTTATTCTTGTAGTCCATGTGAATATTGTCATTGGTCATGTGTCGTTTGTGTATTACTTGACAATCTACCATAAATCTCTAGGATTATATGATACTCATTTTTTGTGAAGTGATTGTATCCCTTGCTCCTTAGTTTCCCCTTGTTTTGATTTATTTTATTATCTTTTATACTGTTCTCTGTATTTCTAATACCTCTCTTTCTTGGGGAGGGGTAAGAGATTAAATGAATACATAGAAAATAATAACAAATCTCTAGAACTTATTCTTCAGAGAACTAATCAAATCATATTTCTTCCTACTTAGCATTTTTTCCCTTCATTCCTTACATCTAGTGTTTAGTATAGACTCAATAAATAGTTGTGGTTTGGGCAAATAAAATACAGCACAGTATAAAAAAGCAAACTTCAAGGCAGTAAGCAGAAAGCCCTAATCTTATTTAAATAATAAATATAATTTAGCTATAATTTATCCCATCATTTGCACAAAATTATATTTCAATTAAAAGTTTCTCTTTCACCTTTTAATTAAAGAAAGCACTGCAAAAGTTGCATTAGTTCATCAATTGCTACAAGAAGATAATTTCCCTCTCAGCTACAAACAGCTAAATCAGTATAACAAGCCTATATTTTATATAAATCTTTAAGGAAAGACCTAATACTTTTGATGAAATGTCCCCAACACTAATGCAAGAACTTAGACCACACTGTACATTCCTCTAGGTTTTATCATTTACTGTAACAGTAAATTTGTTTCACATAACCAGTTAGAGGCCTTTTAAAACACAGGCTACATTCTAATGTGTAAAGGTTGAGCATGGTCTCCAGTTTTCCTCTGATGTTAGGAGTCTATATTCCTACTGAACCCTTTTATTTTCCAAGATTTTTTTTTCCTTTTTTAATATGATCTGAGTTTTATATAGGAAGATTTTCATTTATAAGCTTTGTATTTCATGACATTCTTGATGTCTTTTATAATGTTTGATTGCCAACAATAAATTCTCCCATTTTGAAAAAAAATAAAACACACACACACACACAGATGAAAAGATACTGAGTAGCTAAATGGTGAAGATTTTCAACTTGAATGGCATATCTGTATAAATGTTCACACACACACCCCTTGATCCCTCCCTTACCCAGTTATTGTCCATATGCAATATGAATATTCCGAGATCCATGTGTGTATCTAGTCAGTAGAAACAGTTCCTCTTATAAAATTGAATGCACAAAGTGCTCAAATATTCTTGCCCAACAAATGCAATCTTTAGTATCATTATTCATTAACTGTAATTATTTTCATTTGTATAGCTTTTATCAATTTAAAAAGAACTCCCACATAATTTGAATTTAGCTATTTACACTGTTAAAAAGCCAAAGGCCTCAAGAAGTTATTAGTGAGGCAATGACAACTAGGAAACCATGATTTAAGTTCCTATTTGTCTTTTAACTGCCAAA
This sequence comes from Tadarida brasiliensis, assembly GCA_030848825.1. Lineage (NCBI taxonomy): Eukaryota > Metazoa > Chordata > Mammalia > Chiroptera > Molossidae > Tadarida > Tadarida brasiliensis. The sequence continues at coordinate 73,475,748 of CM061260.1, forward strand.
GGCTAACAGAGATAGGTTTAATTATAAGAACTCAGACTCCCTTAAAGCCAGAATTACTTGGCAGACAGTGTATTTAAAATTCACAATTACATGTGCTCTAGAAAGAAACTCAGCTAAGCAAATGTAATGTGTTTCTGCTTGCAGGTTTGAGTCATACATAAACCTTTAGTTAAACAGTAACAATAGAAAAGCAATAAATACAATGCCTTAATTGTTTCTCCTTCAGGGATTCTGTAACTGAGCCAAGTGTATGAGTGTATAGTATTTAGGATATGGCTTCTCTTGATGGTTTCTCTCCTTGGCTTGTAAACTATGTCAGAGTAGTGACTATCTCTTCCTTGCATTCCATGAATGTGTATATTCATTTTAGGCACCCCAGAAAGTTCGAACAAAGAGTTCTGATGTAACAGTCCCCACAGATTCTACTCATGAGTTTTTCTTACTGTGCTGATGGTTTGGTGATGAACTAGGCACATTCTTAGCTCTTTAAGTAAATGTAGCACGTTGTCATTATCCACACAACCCCCTGCCCCAACTATCCATCCCCATCTCCCCATCACTAGAAGGCATTAGAGTGATAGGCGCACTGGAAGGAATTCTCAAATCTAGTCCCATGAAAGAGAGGACAATAGCAGTATAGCGCATTGGAATGTCTGTTTCAAACAGCGTGGAGACAGTGAATGAGTATAGTCACATATTAGCTGTGTGACTTTCTGCAAATCACTGAACCTCACTCCCTGAGCCACTTGTAAAACAGGAGTTCAGATCCCCATCTCTGTGACATCAAGGTTCCTTCCTTTTAATACATCATGAGTGCTCTTAACCAATACTGACTAAATTTAATCAAGGAAAGCATAGTTATGGGAGTATTGTTTCCTGTAGCAGACGCACCTTGGTAAGACCCTCTGAAGATAGCATGGGTGTGTGGAAATTTTCATCCAAAAAAAATGCTTTTACTACTATGTGTCTTTAGCGTTTTAAGGTCTGTTAATTTTTTCTCTCTTCTTTTAAATTCAGGAATCACCCTGGCCAGTTTGGCTCAGCGGTGACAGCGTCGGCCGCGGACCAAAGAGTCGCGGGTTTGATTCCGGTCAAGGGCACGAACCTCGGTTACAGTTTGTCCCCGTCCCTGGTCGGGTCATGCGGGAGGCAACCAGTCAGTGTGGCTCTATCACATCAATGTTTCTCTCTGTCTGTCTCTCTCTCCCTCCCGCTCTATCTGATAATAAGTAGAAAAATATCCTCAGGTGAGGAATAAATAAATAAATTCAAGAATGCTGAGAAAATGAAATGAAATTTAAAATATCTGGAAAAATGATTGATAAGGTTTATTATTGACTAGCAATTTATGGACATTTATTTCTGAGCTGTGATATTTAAGAGACAATTTTTCCTGGGTTGACTTTCCTTTAAATCACTGCCAAATTATCTAAATTAAATGATGAAACATCTTTAACCTACTTTTATTTTAGAGAACTTCTGAATTTAAAAGATGAGTCATAAATCAGTCCTACCTACCTAGTTTCTAAAAGAAAGGCTTTCATTGTTCTCAAAAAGGTGATTGAGGCTCAAGGGAAAAGGAAACTGAACAAAGACAATGAAAATGATTTATTAGAAAAACAGCACGGTAACTACATTGTGAATCATTGTTTAAATTAATGGTAGCCCAAAGGAGTTGTTTTTACCACTTGACTCAGCTAATATTGATTTTGTGCGAATGCAGAAACATAGTAGGAATTATGATAGCCGCACATTTATTGATGCAGTGACTACAAGGCATATAGGTAGGAGAAAAGGAAAGATTTGATTTTTCTTTTCACGCATTGTTTTAATTAACTAGGAATTTCACTTTTTTGTTGGGTTCAAACATTTTCTATTTTACTTTACCTATTTCAATGTAAAAAATATTATCATCTGATAATCATCTTATTTCACATTAAGGTTTTTGTTTTAAGATCTATGAGGCTTTCATAATGAATACTTTATATTTTTGTCTCTTCTGTGGAATTGTAGAAGGTCTTAATTGACAGTGGAGGAGCTCCTGTATTACACCTGAAGGGAAAATCTAAATTTCAAAGTGCGATGGAGGAAATTTTATCACATCCCTTATAAAATTAGCATTAATTAATACTGGAAATAGCTGAATGTCATAGTTACTGACTTTGGCCTTCCCTGTTCCCCATCACCATCAGTTCATGGCAACTGTTCCTAGTATTGCTGTGTTCATTTCTTGCAGGACACTAGCAAAACTGGAACAATTGTTTTTGTCCTTTGCTACTCTATGAACCTGGAAAAGATGAAAACCATATATGTCAGCTCACACTCCCCTATGTGATTAATCCAATCAATTGTTTTAAAATCCAGCAAAAGAAAAAACACTGGAAGGAAATTCACAGAAATTATAAGATATAATATCTTTACAAATAGCTCATGCAAATTAACGTTAAAAGTATATAAGCATAACAATTAAGCAAAATATGTACTCAGACTATTTACAAATGATGGAATTATAAACAGTTTTTAAAACCCATGCAAAAATGTTCAACCTCATTATAATCAAAGTAATGCATATTAAACAATGGTTTAGCATGCTGTGCTTTTTATTAGGAAACATTTCTTTAATTAGGTCAGCCTGCTAAGGAGAAGCCCTGCTAGGACGAGAGTGAATTGGCTTTGGTCTTGGAAAAGCAATTTGGTAATAATGAAACTTAAAATGTTCATAACCTCTTACTCAGTAATTCCAGTTCTAGAAATCTTTCCCAAGAAAATAATCCTAAATGTAGAAAAAGCTACAGAGATGCTCATCTTTCGGTCATTTAAAATACTTTTTTAAAAACTGGATACAACATAAATGCCCAACAATAAACAAGTAACATAAATTATAATTAACCCAATAGATGTTATTTTGTGTATTCATGTAAGATAGGCAGAAATTATTATAAAAAGGGAAATAGTTACATTATAATGTTTGTGAAAAAAGCTGGATTATGATTTTATGTACATTATTATTTCAATTATAAAAAGCAAACCATGTAGAATGTACAGAAATAAAAATGGGAAGGAAACACAATGTACTATATTGAGGTTTTTTTTTTAAGGAGATGGGAACTATGTAAATCATATATATATATGTGTATAAATACACACACACACGCACACATATATATACATATATATGTATGTGTATATATATTTAACAGTTCTCACCCTTAATAAATATACATGTTTTCTCTTACCACAAACAATGTTTATTAAAGAAAAAAATTACTTAAAAGAATTAAAGACGGATGAACTATCAACATGGAAGAGACACAGCTAACCAATGTGGATTCAGCTCTCACAATCCATTCCACACATGATGTAATTTTGTGGGGAGTTAATATATTTCCTAAACTCTAAAGAATTAGAACGTGGCTACTCTTAACCTACTTTATAACTAAACTAAACTGAAGAGGAATGTGTATGGTCAATGAGTTTTTTAAAAAATAACAAGTCCTGTGTCATAATTATTTTTAAAAAAAGAAAAGAAAAACAACAACAACACTTACTAAACAACTATAACTCACTTTATATTATAAAACACTTCCCAAATTTTTCTTCTAAGAGCAAATAGTCATGTATGCTCATTAATAGATTTCAAAATATGTTCTAATTATACTGAAGGTTATCTCACGTTTAAAAAATAATGTGTAAACTAACTTACTTTCCAAATCTTACGTGTCTTTGCTGGAGACTTGGAAATTATTAAGTGAAATTTTAGGCATAGGAATGGAAAAAAAGAATTAAAAACTCCACTTACCTGACATGCTTCTTTTCTCAGAGAAATCCTTATGTAGCCATAAGGCAAATGCATGGATTCAAAATGCTCCTGCAAACGTTTGCTCCTAACTAACGTTAGCTTTGTTGTGTTAGAAGAAGTGTGCCAATAAAACTTGTGATCTCCACCTCGTTTTCTCTCTCTTCTGTTTCTTAAAATCTTTCGTGTGTACTTTGTTCAGTTACAAACAGGAAATGTGGTGATGGAGGCTTCTAGACTTCTGATCTGAAACTGGTAGGCTCTTAAGTTTTTGTGTAACGTGAGAAAATACCACAATGCTGTGTACTCTGGCATTTACATTTTTATCAATACCTAAACCTAATTCAAAACGAAACAATGAAATCAAGTTCTAAATTAGACCAAGAGGGTTCTCAGCTCTTTCTAGAAAGAATGCAGAGGTCTCCTCACTAATGAGTTTACATGGAAATAAAATAAAGTACATAAACTGGGGAGGAAACAGAAGTCCCCAGGTGCGCTAAGCTGTCAGCTTTGTTTTCTTTGAGACATGACAGAAGAAAGGAAATGAACACCTTTTGAACACTACCGTATGCCAGGTACCTTCTCTACATTACTCCACCGGGAGAGTGAGGGCCTGCCTTCTTGACCAACCCTCACCTCAGCCAGTGTGAGTCCCTCCGATCAATCTGGGCCCACTGGGCAACAAGCTCCCGCTCTCAGTTCCCACCCCAGAGTCTCCATAATCAGAAGTTTTCAAATGTTAGTGAGCGTCAGTATGTTATGCGGTACTGATTTAACATGCCTATTCCTGAGACCCTCTAAGTCAGAACATCTGGAGTGGAGCCTGGGAACCCGCAGTTTCACAAGCACCCTCTGGTTATTTTCATGCAGATGTTCTGAACAATGCTCTGAGAACCTCATGTACATCGGTGGAAGCATTTTATCTCAGTGGGATCTATATATGTGGTCTGTATGTGTTTCTGTGTATTTGTATCTGTTGTGTGCTGTGTGCCTGTGCATCTTTGCTTACGTAGTCCACAGGTTTTCTTGAATTATGGAACAATGGCAAACTTGAATCCAGTTTATTACAAAAGGAGAAGTACTTAAACTTTTAGAACTTAAACTTTAAGGGAGACTTAAAAATGAGGCCTGATGCACAGACTCAAAGTGAAGGCATTCGATAGATGGTTTGCAGGATATTTTACTATCCTTGAGGGCAGGGAGAGTATTGATCTTATCCATCATTAAAATTCCAGGCTCCAGAAAGATGCCTGGCACATTGTAGTTCTCAATAAATATGTTCACAATGACTGAACAAATAGAAGAATGTTAGTTTTCTGCTTTCTCCTTGCTTCATTACAAAAACAACAACTCCCTAGTAACCAAAATGAAGGGCTTCCTTACTCTAGAGTTGACTAAACACTAACAGAATTTTCTACTTCAATCATTTTCTTCAAAAACATTTCTTGTGAATCATTGAATCGGAGTCTGTAAAACTAAAAGAGACAATGGAGATTCCTCATCTAATCTGATTTTTTTTTTAATTTTCAAAATGTGTTCTATACAGCACTAGGACTTTAAGAAACTTTTGGAAAATTAATGTTCCTTCAACAAATATATTTGAAAAAATTGCTGTTTTCACCTTTGTGAATGCGAACATATTAGAGACTTGGTAAGTCCTAAAAAAAGAAACCTGAATAACCATTTTAACAGAGCTTTTTCTAAACCTATTTGGTCAGTCAGAGAATTTTTTTGTTCAACTGTCATTCATTAGCAGGGTGACAGGCTGTGTGAAGTAGGCCTGGATGCCCACAGACCAAGAGCTCAAGGGAACAGAAGAATCGGGTTCCTGTAAGGACCGAAGGACAGCAAAGAATCAGGAGGATCCATTCAAGAATTAGGTAGAACACAGGAAGAGAGACTGCTGAAAAGCTGAATCCCAGTTTCTAGGTAGTTTGGAATGCCTGAGACATCTGTTTAAGAGGAGGGGTCCTAGCTGTGGGGCAGCTTGGAGGGGTTGAGCTTTGGTCCTGAAATAGGATAACTGGCAAGGAAAATTGGAGCCCCAGGCTCAAAAGGGAACTGCATGGAACCTAAACAAGACCTTGGAACATGGGCAAAGTAGATGTCCATTTATATCAACTGCGACACACAGAGAACATACATAGGAGGGAGAAGTGTCTCAGGACAGGAAATTTAGGTGCAGGCATCCTCCTGTTAGAACAACAACAGTGTAGAGGATGAAAAAGAAGGAACAAAAATACCCGCATCCTAGGTCTTCCATAAAGCACAAATCCAGAAACAGTAAGGGTGTTCAGTAGTTGGCTTTGGTTGTAGAGAAGGTAAACTCAGGAAGAATGATTCAGGAAAAAGGCAGAAATTCTTTGGTTAGCCCAGGAGGTAAGTGTACCTCTTAAGACAGCCCAAAAAAGGGGAGAGAGCCTAACTAAACCCACCAGTTGGACCAGTGCCTGAAGCTGCCTAAGGACTTCCCTGCCTCAACTCTGTGAGATCTGGGGAAGGCAAGGGCAGAAGAGATGGGCAGAGACAGAAAAAGGGTATACTCTCCCTCTTCAGGTCAATAAGGCAGTCTGTGGTACACATTTTAATGACTTAAAAGAGTTAAAGAACATGATGCATGATCGGTATTTCCAAAATAGTAAAACTTAGGCAGATAAACCCTAACCACTTCACAATTTCCAATTATGATAATATTTTTGAAAAGCGATCTGCATTATAGTGTCCCCCATTCTTAGATTTATATAATCAGGAGAGAGCAAGACTATTCAAGTTCACACAGAAAGTTTGTGTTTGTGCATTAGATAGCTCTATAGATGTTTGAAATTTGTCAGGGAAAAATATGATAGTTTTTCATTAAATATAGAGGGCTGAGCACATAGAGACATTATCAGAATATAAAAGAGCCCATGGATCTATATTTGTTATGAAATATATTAACGAGTGCATTCAGGGATTTGAATAATAGCTTCATGAGCATGTTCAAATGATAAATAAACATGAGGCTTCTGTAGTACTTTTTAATGAGATGGGTTTTCAAAATGAAGTTTATAAGATAGCTAGACTAAGCAAAACTGTCCTAACAGTTAGACATGTTGTAGGACATTTTGGCAGAAGGTATGTGGTTTTGATGGTCACCTGTCAAGAAATGAGAATTTTAAGACCAACAAAACTGAGGTTTAGTTACCAAAAAAATAAAATAAAAACATATCAGAATGGCAGCTGCCAGTCAGAGTTTGCACACTCAGAAAAAATGGGTCATAGAATATAAAAAGAAGCCAGTTTTCAAATCTTTTCTTATGGTTATGTATTACTTTTGTAATTTATCTTTATCATGATAGTATACTTATTTATTTATAACTCTGTGTATATATGTATATGCATATATATATATATATATATATATATATATATATATATATATATAAAATACACACACTCATATATATTTTTCTTTATTTTTTTTAATGCAAGGAATTCCAAACTATAAGGAGTAGTTTGTAGCAAGGGATTATCTGGGACTTTGACTTTACATTTTATATATTTATCTATTATTTAAATTATTTATAAGCCCTGGCCAGTGCTGCCTAGTGGTTAGAGCATCAGTCCATGCACCAAAGGGTCGTGGGTTTGATTCCTGGTCAGGAGCAGGTACCTGAGTTGCAGGTTCAATCCCGGGCCCTGGTCAGGGTGTGTACAAGAGGCAACCAATTGATGTGTCCCCCTCACATCAATGTTTCTCTTTCTCTCTCTCTCTCTCTCTCTCTCTCTCTTTTTCTCTCTCTCTCAGTCTGCCTCCCTCCCTTCTACTCTCTCTAAAAAAAAAAATCAATGGAAAAAAATATCCTCAGGTGAGGATTAACAAAATAACATGCACAACTTTTAGAGTTGTAATAAATAATACTTATTTTAAAGACTCTTTAGAATACTATTGTTTCATAGAAACAATTTATTTCTCTGTGTGATTTTTCTTTATTCTTGTGAATCATTCTTTAGTAATACTGAGCTAGTAAAAAATAAACAAATAACTTTAGGGGAAGAACCCCTATGCTTTCAATTATGCTGTTTTAAATTGTGAAATTATTCAAAATTAATTATTATATTATAATTGCATCTGATTAGACTATATTGATTATTCATATTTCCATTGTGTTTACACTATAAGATCGTCCAGAGAATATAATAATTATTCAGATGGAAAAGAAAAAAGACAATTTAAAAGCAATAGAAAAATGCATACATTTGGCATAAGATTCTCAGATCTTTTTATTACACTTATTATAGACTTATGGAACAATAGAGTAATAAAAATTGAGAAACAAGAGAGAGAAATTGCTAATAGCAGTTATAGTTTATTTTCCTACATGGGAAAGGCTTAAGTATCTAAAACTTCTGGAAGAAAACAATTTGCCCCATTATACAGATTTTTATGTGATGTTCTAGAGCAGCGGTCCTCAACCTGTGGGTCTCAACCACTTTGGGGGTCGAACGACCCTTTCACAGGGGTCGCCTAAGACATAACAGTAGCAAAATTATAGTTATGAAGTAGCAACGAAAATAATTTTATGGTTAAGGGTCACCACAACATGAGGAACTGTATTAAAGGGTCACGGCATTAGGAAGGTTGAGAACCACTGTTCTAGAGGGTGTGCTATTATCAAAGACAAAGCATTCTGAGAAATTTTGTTTATTTGACACACAACTGACTGAACAAATTAAAATCAGTATATTTTCTGTAGGACTTTTCATAGCTTTAATGAGCTAATATGCAATTTCTCTTCTCAAGAGGAGGATGTATTATGCAATATTTCCAAAAATTATTGAGCAAGAGGAATATACCTTTATTTTTTCAAAGTATTTTGCAGAATGCTGAATCAAGTCATTTTATCTTCCTGTTGAACTACCTCTTACCTTCTGGCCTCCTCCCACATTCAGGACCTGATTTTAATTGAGGGACACCAAAAATAATATCATCTTTACCACCTATATATTAATTTCCATCTCTAGAAATGTTTTGCTTGAGATTATAAAGAAATGAGCCCTTAAATTCAAATGTCCAGGACAGGTAACACAGCATCCTTAGAATAGCTTACACAGTGACACTAGTTCTAGTGAATTCACCAAATAAGACATACAGTAAATTAAATTTGATCAAAATAAGAGACTTTGGACTAGGACATTTCTAGAAGGCAAACCTTAGTTGGAGGACTCTAGGACCAGAAACATACAATGAAAGCAGGGTCCTGATTAGAAACAGATGGAACAGTCAAAAGGGGTAGTTGGAGGAGTTTAATGAAAGGACTATTTGCAGAGGTGCCAGCAGGGATAACAGGAAGAGCAAGGGCTGGTGAAGCACTTTCAGATTAACAACAGCAAAAGCCCATATCAACCCTTTGGTTTGAAAGTACTAGAGGAATATCTAGTTACTGTAAACCAGTGAGATATATAGCTGTAAGAAAGGGCTGCCAGACAGGAACTATAGCTTTCAGTTAAAAACAACAACAACAACACTCATAGCCATTGCCACTTATGAACAGACAAGGAGGGAGTTGTGGGAAAATATCCAAAATTGTTCTTCTTTACCCTTCAGTCTCCCACTCATTTTCCTCATTGGTCAAACCTAGTGACGTCAGAGGGAAAGGCAGCCCTCTTAATGCACTTCATAGAAGTCAGCCTTTCATGGGTGAAGAGAGGTAAAAACGGAGAATGGGTCTAGAGTGATGTATTTTAACATAAGTGGTGCAGACAATGAACTAAATTTTAATAGGTACTATCTCTCCTGCCAGACATGGACTTTATAATTTTATAAGTTTACTTATTCTCCAGAACATCAAACAGTAAATAAAATCAATTAATTTTGAGATACTTAACTAGATTCATTAAGGCATTTTTTATGCTCAGCTGAAGATATGTTTATTGATTCTAGAGAGAGAGGAAGGGAGAGAGAAAGAGAAAGAGAAACATTGGTGTGAGAAAGAAACATCAATTGATCAGTGGCCTCCCATACACGCTCTGGCCAGGGATTGAACCCGCAAACTTTTGGTGTACAGGATGATGCTCCAACCAACTAAGCCACCCAGCCAGGGCAGGGCAGTTTTATTGACCCTAAAAAAATACCTGAAATGTCCTGAATAATGTTAAGATGGTTCTGCCATAATAAAACAAAATTAAAAAGAACATTTATCCAGAGATTGTATTATAATCGGAGGATATAATAAAGGAAGCTATATGTAAACATTTCTCAGAGCTTAAGAAAGACATTAATCTTTAGTGCACCCAACATAAGAGCACCTAAATATATAATGAAAATCTTGATGGAAATTAAGGGAGAGATCAACAGCAATACAGTCATAGTAGGGAATTTTAACAGCCCACTGACATCAATGGATAAATCTTCCAGACAAAAAATCAACAAGGCAACAGTGACTTTAAACATCACTAGAATGGATGGATTAAATTGATATTTATAGAACATTTTATCCCAAAGCAGCAGAATATACATTCTTCTCAAGGGTGCATAAAACATTCTCAAAGATAGACCACATGTTGAGATGCAAAATAAATCTTAATAAATTCAAGAAGACTGAAATCATATCAAGCACCTTGACCACAATAGTATAAAACTAGAAATCAATTACAAATTAAAAAATGAGAAACATTCAAACACACATAGGTTAAATAACATGTTATTAAACAATGAATGGGTTAACAATGAGAATAAGGAAGAAATCAAAAGTTACCTGAAAACAAACAAACAAAAACAAACAAACAGAACAATCCAAAATCTATTAGACACAATGAAAGCAGTCCTGAGAGTGAAGGTCATACCATTACAGTCCTACTTAAAGAAACAAGAAAAATCTCAAATAGACAATCTAACCACACACCTAAAAAAAAATTTTTTTAAATAACAACAAACAAAGCCCAGAATAAGAAGAAGGAAGGAAATAATAATGAATAGAGAGGAAATGACATAGAGACTAAAAAATAATACAGAAGATGAATGAAACAAAGAGCTGGTTCTTTGCAAAGATAAACAAGCTAGACAAACTTTTAACAAGACATTAAGAAAAAAAGAGAGAACCCAAATAAATAAAATCAGAAAAGAAAGAGGAGAAGTAATGACTGATACCACAGAAATACAAAGGAGTGTAAGAAAATACCATGAATACATATGAATACTATATGCCAACAAATTGGACAGTCTGGAAGAAATGAATAAATTCTAAGAAATATACAGTCTTCTGAAACTGATTCAGAAAGAACCAGAAAACCTGAAAAACCAATTACAAATAATGAAATCAAAGCAATAAAAAAAAAAAAAAAAAACCTCCCAGCAAACCAAAGTCCTGAATGGGATGGCTTCACAGGTGAATTTTATCAAACATTCAAGGAAGAGCTAATACTTTTCCTTCTCAAACTATTCCAAAAAATTCAAGAGGAGGAAAGACTTCCAAGCACTTTTTACGAGGCCAAAATTATCTTAATTCCAAAACGAGATAAAGACACTACAAAGAAAACAATTACAGGTAATATTTCTGATGAACATAGATACTAAAGTCTCTAACAAAATATTAGCAAACCAGATCCAGCAATACATTAAAAAGATCATATACCATGACCACAGGGGTTTATTCCAGGGATGCAAGGAGATCGGTAAATGTGATACATCACATAAACAAAATGAAGAATAAAAATCACATAATCATAGCAATACATGCAGAAAAAGCATTTGATAAAACCCAGTACCCATTTATGTTTAAAAAAATAATAATAATAAAACTCTCAGCAAAGTGGAAATAGAGGGATCATACCTCAACATAATAAAGGCCATATATGACAAACCCACAGCCAAAATCATACTCAACAGACAAAAACTAAAAATGTTTCTTGTAAAATCGGGAACAAGACAGGGATGTCTGCGTTCACCCCTCTTATTCACTATAGCATTGGAAGTACTAGGCACAGCAATGAGACAAGAAGAAGAAATAAAAGGCATCCAAATTGGAAAGGAAAAAGTAAAACTGTATTTATTCGCAGATGACATGATATTGTGTATAGAAAACCCGAAAGACTCCACTAGAAAAAAAACTACTAGATCTAATAAATGAATTTGGCAAAGTGGCAGGATACAAAGTTAACATTTAAAAATTGGTGGTATTTTTATGCACCAATAATGAACTATCAAAAAGAGAAATTAAGAAAACATCCCATTTACTATTGCCAAAAGAATGGTACCTAGGAATACATTTTATCAAGGAGGTAAAAGACCTGCACTTGAACAATTATAAGATACTGAAAAAAGAAATGGAGGAAGATACAAATAAATGGAAGCATATACCATGTTCATAGATAGGAAAAGTTAACATCATTAAAATGTCCATACACCCAAAGCAATCTACAGATGCAACACAATTCCTATTAAAATACCAATATTTCACAGAACTAGAACAAATTTTCCAAAAATTTATATGGAACCAAAAAAGACCCCAAATAGTTGCACCAATCTTGAGAAAGAAGAACAAAGTTGGAGGGATCACAGTACTGGATATCAAACTATACTAAAATGCTATTGTAATCTAAACAGCCTGGTACTGGCACAGAACAGGCATATAGATCAATGGAACATAACAGACACCCCAGAAATCGACCCATTCCATTATGGTCAATTAATATTTAACAAAGAAGATAAGAGCATACAATGGAGTAAAGACTGTCTTTTCAATAAATAGTGCTGGGAAAATAGGACAGGTATGTGCAAAAAATGAAATTAGACCACCAACTTACACCATATACAAGAATAAACTCAAAATGGATAAGACTTATGTTAAGTCATGAAACCCTAAAAATCCTAGAAGAAAACATAGGCAATAAAATCTCAGACATTTTACATAGCAGAATTTTCACAGATACATCTCCTAGGACAAGAGAAACAGGAAAAAATAAAGAAATGGGACTACATCAAACTAAAAAGTTTCTGCATAACAAAAGAAGCCACCAACAAAATAAAAAGGGAACCCATGTATAGGAAAACATATTTGCTAATGATACATCTGCTAAGGTGTTAATTTCTAAAATATGTAAAGACCTCATACAACTCAACACCAGGAAGATAAATAATCCAATTAAAAGGGGCAGAGGGCCTGAATAGACACTTCTCCAAAAAGGACATACAGATAGCCAATAGACACATGAAAAAATGCTTAACATCACTAATCATCAGAGAGATGCAAATTAAAACTACAATGAGGTATCATCTCACACCTGCCAGAATGGCTAATATCAATAAATCAACAAACAACAAGTGCTGGTGAGGATGTGAAGGAAAGGGAACCCTAGTACACTGCTGGTGAGAATGCAGACTGATGCAGCCACTATGGAAAACAGTATGGTGTTTCCTTAAAAATTTTAAAATGGAACTGTTCTATTTTCCCCCTAATATAGGCATAAGGCAAGGATATTAGGGGAAAAATATATAATTTTATAAAATATATATATAATATATATCTTTTGTAAATATTATATGTACATATATGTTACAGATTTATATATAAAGTATATACAGGGCAAAAGTAGGTTTACAGTTGTAATGCAAATAAACAATGCAATAATCAATAAATAATAGTACAAGAACAAACTGTTTTGTGTATTTACAACTGTAAACCTACTTTTGCCCACCCCTGTGAGTGTGTGTGTGTGTGTGTGTGTGTGTGTGTGTGTAAATTCAGTTGAATTCCAGCATAATTTAACATTGTACTGGAGGTTCTACCTTAAGCAAAAAGATAAGAAAGAGAAATTAAATATATGCATCTGGAATAGAAAGGAAGAAGTAAAACTGTCTTGCAGATGGCAGGATTCTATGGACTCTACAAAAATAAATCTCCTAGAACGAATTAGCAAGTGTAGCAGGGTTTCAGAATATAAGATTAATATATAAAAACTTAATTGTATTTTTTATACCAGCAACAAAAAATCAGAAATTAAAATTAAAATGGGAACAAATGAGGTCAGTAGATTTAAGGTCTAAAGGTTGGGGAAGGGGTTAACTGAAAAAGACAGAAGGGAACCATTTTAAATGGTTCATTTTTACTGTATGTAAAATATACCTCAATAAATCTAACTTAAAATATTTGGAGAAAAAGAAAAAAAAGAGCCCTGGCCAATTTGGCTCAGCACTTCGGGTGTCTGTGGGTTCAATTCCTGGTCAAGGCACATACCTAGTTGCAGGTTAGATCCCTGGTCCTGGTCAGGGTCATGCAGGAGGCAACCAATTATGTGTTTCGCTCACATAGATGTTTATCTCTCTCTCCCCCCTCCCTCTCTCTTCCTCCATTCTACTCTCTAAAAAGCAATGGAAAAATATCCTCTGGTGAGAATTATCATAAAAGAGAGAGAGAGAAAATAAGAATCTATTTGATAAATAAACAAATAAATTAATAAATGAAAAGGAATAATTGTTTCTTAGTGTGCAAACTAATATATGTGGGAGGAATGATGGAGTTAGAAAATCCACCATTTTGAAACTATCAAATTAATAACTGATTCAGAAAAAAAAACTGCCAATAGATGATAAACTAGTAGATGAGTGATTAATGAGCAAAAGATTATTTACTTATCTCAAAATTACAAACTTTGAAAAATAGTTTACAAATTATAATTTAAAAGGGGAAGTATAAATTTCTTGATGGAGAAACAGCAGATACAACCTTAACCAAGTATCAAAGCTAATGTTATCAATAATGGAACAAACTAAATTCAAATATCTCCTAATATAGTGCACTAAGTAGTATTATTCTGCTTTCTTGTGATAAATGCAAAGCTTTAGCCAATCATGAGGAAATAAAGACAAGCCCAAACTAAGAGGGATACAGTAAAATAACTGGCTCATAGACCTCAAAAGCATGAAGGTCAAGAAAGACAAAGAAATGCTGATTAACTATTCCAGATTACAGCAGACTAAGGAGACATGACAAGTAAATGCAACACATGATCCTCCCTTTGATCCTAGGATTAGGGGAAAAATAAGTATAAAGGGCATTATTGGGATAATTTTTAAATTTTGAATATGGACTGTCAATTAGATAACAGTATGGTATTAATGTTAAATTTATTGATTTTGATAATAGTACTATGTTTATAGAATAGAAAGTCCTAATTGTAGGAAATACACACTAATGTATTTAGAGATAAAGGGGCATAATTTCTTCAATTTACAATCAATTCACAAATCCATGCACAGAAAGAGAGAGCAAGCAAATGATCAATGTAAAACAAAGGGAGAGAATGTTAACAGTTGGTGTTTATGAATAAAAGGGAAATGAGATATCTTTGTGCTATCAACTTACGGGTTACAGTTTAACTAGAGCTCAGAAAAAAATGTAGGACTTTATGCTATTAATAAATAAGAATAAATTAAATGGGTTGAATACCCAACTCAGTAAGTTAGTTATATAACTACAAAATAAATCCAAAAATCAATGTAGAATATAGTTAAGATAAAAGCAATGATTAATGAATTAGAAAACTAAAAAATGTTAAATTAATAAATAGATTTAAAAGCTAGTTATTTGAAACCTCAATATTAAAACAAATAAATTATTGGCTATCCAAATCTAGTTAAAATGGAGAATATTTTGTATATTTCTTATACAAAATAAGAAATAAGAATGAGAAAATAACTTCTAAGGACAGAGGAAATTGACAGGATTACAAAGAGTATTTTGTTTAACTCCAAGCAAATATATTTGATAACCTAGTTGAAAGACATGATTTCTTAGAAAAATATAAATTTCCAAAATGGACTCCAATAGAGATGTCTAAACTGGAAAATTCTCAAGGAATTAAAAAAATTGTAAGGATTCTCCCATAAAAAAGTGCTAACCCTTTACAATTGGGAGTGTTTCTAGTGTTTCAACACTAAATATTCTACTCATTTGCCTTGAGATAGAGGTACAGATATATAATTAGATATAGTCTTAATTATAGAGACAAAATAGGTATTCAAAAGATATAGGTATAGTATCATGTTAAAGAAATAGCCATTGAATCATCTGATTATATTTGTATCAAAATCAAACATGCATTATTTTAAAAGGCAGATGGAGGGAGATCTATGACAGTGACAGGAGGAGGTTATAGAGTTCCACTTGCAATGAAACAAGTATAAAAACAAGTAAAATGGGGGAAATGCCTAAAACCACTATCTGAAAATTAAGAAATGCTTGTTCTTGGAAAATTGCTATAGTTTCAGATAAGAATGGCAGCAGGCCATGGTTTTCTGGCCTTGGTCACTCTCATCTCCCTCTCCTTTTCCACCTTTTTGTTGCTTGGTAGCTTACAGGCTTGAAAAGGATGGCAGCAAAACCAAGATGTAAGACTCAATTTGTGTGTGGGGGGTGGAGGGGAGTTTGCAGTATGAGAAGAGTGAGGTAGAAAGATGAGTGTGAAAATCCCATAAATTGCTGACTAAAAGTGGCACCCTCATTTCAGAATGAATGGGGAAAGATCACAACTTTGCTAGTCCAGGTTGCAGGCCCAGTTAGAACGAATGATGTGCCAGATACAAATTTAATGGTGAGAATCATAACAGCACTGAGATAAGCTCTTCACTCACTGCTGCCTGATGCTAAATTATCATGGTATCTGGGAGACCTAAGAGGGGCCAGGGAAAAATAAAAGCCAAGGTAGATTTGAGAACTGACTGCAACTTTGAATGCATTCTTCAACATACACATACCTCAATCAGCAATGTCTGGGAAAGCCTTAGAGAATTAAGATGTCTGCTCAAATCATTGACTGGCCATTTAACTATGCAGACAGAGGGGAAGCCCAAAAAACAAATGCTAAGGGGGGAAAACACTGAGAAGACCCCTGTTTGTTTTGTTTTTTTAGCTTCAGAAGAAGAAAGATTATGTGGTTTAAGCCCAGGCAAGTTATTAATACAAAGGAACAAGCAATAACAAAAACCCACAGTACAGCAACCCTTAGAAAAATAAAACTGAATGCACAGGTGCTACAATATATTACCTAAATTTTTTAGTTTCACAAACTATTATAAGACATGCTGAGAAACAGAACAGTGCAACCCATACCTGGGGAAAAAGCAGTCAATAGAAATTGACCCTTAAGGATCCAGATAAAAGAAACAAATGGAAATTCTAGAGTTGAAAAGTACAATAACTGAAATAAAAAATTCACCAAGTGGACTCAACAGCAGATTTTAACTAGCAGAAGCCTTAGTGAATTAGAAGATAGATCAATAGAAATTGTAACCCAAAGAACAAAAATAAAAGAAATTGAACAAAAGGAAAGTGTCTCAAAGATCTGCAGGACAATTTCAATAATTCCAGCATATATTTACTGGGAGTCATGAAAGGAGGGCACAGAAAAGGGCAGAAAATTATTTAAAATATAATAGCTGAAAACTTCTTGATGAAAGTTTTTTGATGAAAAACTCTTTGATGAAAGTTTTTTGATGAAAAACATTTCTCTTCATACACAAGAAGTGCAATGAACATCAAGTAACTATATACACAAAAGAAAATCCGGGATTCCAAAATGGTGGTGGAGTGAATGGAAGCTACACAGATGTTCTCCCAGGACCAAACTGGAATTACAACTAAAATAAAGACAAATCGTTGGGAAAAAGCAACAGAAAAGCAGCTGGAGAGGACCATAAAACCAGGGACACTGAATTGAGTCTGGTAGGTCTGTGGAAGCATGAGAGGGCAGGATGGGAGCCCACGGACAGCAGTGGTTTTAGCTTTGTGCAGCTCCCTCGGGGTTAAAATCCCAAGCCAGCTCCACAGCACAGAGGGCTGGGTCAGAGTACTAAATTAGCTACAGCCACTCACCTTGGGTTCCGGCAGAGGGAGGGCAGACTGCACTGGAACAGTGTGGGGACACTTGGAATTTGGAGCGCACTCAGAGTTTTTGCTGAGTTGTGGCCACACAGGATGATGGCCATCTTACACCTTCCTGGAGCTCTGGCGAGAAGCAGTAGCCCCTACTTGGAGATTTAACCCCACCCAGCTGGGCCAAAGAAATGCAAATTGAGCCTCATTAACAACAGCATCTGCCCCACCCTCTGGAAATCCTCTTATGCTGAACACCTGAGGGAGTGTTTCATTCAACTGAGGGCTACAACCCAAGGTTCATCAAGTAACTGAGACTAATAGCCTCCAGGCAAAAAGCTAGAGGATAACTAAACCTTTCCTGGGCTTGCAAATCTACCCAGGAAAGTAAGACTTGACAATGGTGTTTAATGTGGGTCCTCCCACACTCATCCAAACTCAGTAGAGGGAGCCACAAACAGCAAAACACCAACACCCACAGGGAAAATTTGACAGGCTCCAAAACCCACTGAGGTAGCCAAGATGGTGAAACAAAGAAACAGATCCCAAATGAAAGAACAAGAGAACTCTACTGAAGATGAAATAAATGAAATGCAGTTAAGCAAGTTACCAGAGGTAGAGTTCAGAGCCATGATCTTGAGGAAGCTCAACAGCATGAGTAAGGACCTCAACACCATGAGTAAAGATATAGAAACATTGAAAACCAACCAAGTGGAAATGAAGAACGACATAACAGAAATAAAGAACACATTGGAAGGAATAACCAGCAGAGTAGAGGAATCTGAGGACTGGATCAGTGAATTAGAAGACAGGGTAGAAAAAATCAACCAATCAGAAAATCAAAAAGAAAAAACAATTAAAAAACAGGAAGACAGCTTAAGAGAACTGTGGGACAACTGCAAACGTAACAACATTCGCATCACAGGAGTCCCCAAAGAAGAAGAAAATGAGCAAGGGTTAGAGAATATATTTGAAGAAATAGTGACAGAAAACTTCCTTAACTTGGTGAAGGAAGAAGGCATTCAAGTTCAAGAAGCACAGAGAGTCCCAAGTAAGAAGAGCCCAAACAGGCCCACACCAAGACACATAGTAATTAAAATGCCAAAAATTAAAGACAAAGAGAGAATCCTAAAGGCAGCAAGAGATAAGCAACAGGTTATCTACAAAGGAACCCCCATTAGGCTATCATGTGATTTCTCAACAGAAACACTACAGGCCAGAAGGGAATGGCATGAAGTAATCAAAGTCATAAAAAACAAAGATGTGAATTCAAGACAACTCTATTCTGCAAGGCTATCATTCAAAATAGAAGGTCAAATAAAGAGCATCCCAGACAAAAAAAAAAAAAAAAGGCTAAGGGAATAAAATAGCACCAAACCAGCACTGCAAGAAATGTTAAAAGGACTGCTGTAATTAGTAGAAGAAATAGGAACAAAAATAGAACCACACTAACAGAAATGGCAATAAATAAGTACATATCAATAATCACCTTAAATGTAAATGGATTGAATGATCTGATAAAAAGACACAGAGCAGCTGATTGCATAAGAAAGCATGACCCATATATATGTTGTTTACAAGAGACCCACCTCACAACAAAAGACTCACATAGGCTGAAAGTGAAGGGATGGGAAAAAATCTTCCAAGCAAACAAAAAGAAAAAAAAAGCTGGAGTAGCAATACTCATATCTGATAAAATACATTTCAAAATGAAGGCCATAACTAGAGACAAAAAAGGCTACTACATAATATTGAAAGGATCTATCCAACAGGAAGATATAACTTTGGTAAACATATATGCACCCAATATAGGAGCACCAAAATATATTAAAAATCTTCTGGAGGACTTCAAAGGAGAAATCGACAGCAATACAATCATAGCAAGGGACTTCAACACCCCGCTGACATCACTGGATAGATCCTTTAGACAAAAAATAACAAGGAAACGGACTCTAAATGAAGCACTAGATCAAATGAATTTAATAGATATCTACAGAGAATTACAAAACTGCAGAATTCACATTCTTCTCAAGTGCACATGGGACATTCTCAAAGATAGACCACATATTAGGGCACAAACTAAGTCTCTACAAGTTCAAAAAGATTGAAATCATATCAAGCGTCTTCTCAGATCACAATGCCATGAAACTAGAAATTAATTGCAACAAGAACATGTAAAGACATTTGAACACATGGAAGCTAAATAGCATCTTATTAAACAATGAATGGGTTACCAAGGAGATCAAGAAAGAAATTAAAAACTTCCTGGAAACCAATGAAAATGAACACACAACAACACAAAATCTATGGGATGCAGCAAAAGCAGTTCTGAGAGGGAAGTTCATAGGACTACAGGCCTACCTCAAGAAACAAGAAAAATTCCTAATTGACTAACCTCGCAACTTAAAGAACTAGAAAGCAAACAAAAAGAAAACCCCAGAGCAAGTAGAAGGAAAGAAATAGTAAAGATCAGAGCAGAAATAAACGGCATAGTGACCAAAAGAACAATTCAAAGGATCAATGAAACAAGGAGCTGGTGTTTTGGAAAGATAAAAAAGATTGATGGACCCTTAGCTAGACTCACCAAGAAACAAAAAGAGAGAACTCAAATACACAAAATCAGAAATGAAAGAGGAGAAGTAACAACTGACACCACAGAAATACAAAGGATCACTAACAAATACTATGAACAATTGTATGGCAACAAATTCGACAATCTAAGCAAAATGGACAAATTTCCTAGAAACACATAGTCTCCCAAAACTGAACCGGGAAGAGATGGAAAACTTGAACAGACCAATAACAACTAAGGAAATTGAAGATGTAATCAAGACTCTCCCAGCAAACAAAAGCCCAGGCCCGGATGGCTTAACAGGGGAGTTTTACCGAACATTCAAAGAAGAACTAACACCCATTCTCCTCAAACTATTCCAAAAAATTCAAGAAGAAGGAAGACTTCCAAACTCATTTTATGAGGCCAGCATAATTCTAATTCCAAAACCAGAAAAAGACACTACAAAGAAAGAAAACTACAAGCCAATATCCATGATGAACATAAATGTCAAAATCCTGAAAAAAATACTAGCAAATTAGATCCAGCAATACATTAAAAAAATTATCCACCATGACCAAGTGGGATTCATCCCAGGGATGCAAGGATGGTACAATATTCACAAATCAATAAATGTGATACACCACATAAACAATATGAAAGATAAAAACCATATGATCATATCAATAGACGCTGAAAAAGCATTTGACAAAATCCAGCACCCATTTCTGATAAAAACACTCAGCAATTTGGGCATAGAGGGATCATATCTCGACATAATAAAGGCCATATATGAAAGACCTACAGCCAACATCATACTCAATGGGCAAAAACTAAAAGCATTTCGTTAAGAACAGGAACAAGACAGGAATGCCAACTTTCACCACTCTCATTTAACATAGTAGTGGAAGTCTTAACCACAGCAATCAGACATGAAGAAAAAATAAAAGGGATCCAAATTGGCAAGGAGGAAGTGAAACTGTCATTATTTGCAGATGACATGATATTATACATAGAAACTGTCATTGTTCGCAGATGACATGATATTATACATAGAAAACCCTAAACACTCCATCAAAAATCTACTAGACTTAATAAATGAGTTTGGCAACGTAGCAGGATACAAAATTAACGTCAAGAAATCGACGGCATTCTTATACACCAATGATGAACTCACAGAAATAGAAACTAAAAAAAACAATCCCATTTACCATCGTGGCAAAAAAATTAAGATACCTAGGAATAAACTTAACCAAAGAAGTAAAGGACCTATTTGCAGAAAACACAGGACATTGAAAAAAGAAATAGAGGAAGATATAAAAAAGTAAAAGCACATACCTTGTTCATGGATTGGAAGAATTAACATCATTAAAATGTCCATATTACCCAAAGCAATCTATAGATTCAATGCAATCCCCATCAAAATACCAACAACATATTTCACAGAACTAGAACAAATACTTCAAAAGTTCATATGGACCCAAAAAAGACCCCAAATAGCCACAACAATCTTGAAAAAGAAGGACAAAGTAGGTGGGATCACAAAACTAAGTATCAGGTTATACTACAAAGCTACTGTAATCAAAACAGCCTGGTACTGGCACAAGAACAGGCAGATAGATCAATGGAATAGAACAGAGAACCCAGAAATTGACCCAAAACATTATGCTCAATTAATATTTGACAAAGGTGTCAAGAGCATACAATGGAGCAAAGACAGCCTCTTTAATAAATGGTGTTGGGAAAATTGGACAGCTACGTGCAAAAAAATGAAACTAGACCATTAGTTTACATCATACACAAGAATAAACTCAAAATGGATAAAAGACTTAAATGTGACTCGTGAATCCATAAAAATCCTAAAAGAAAATGTAGACATCAAAATTTCAGATGTCATACACAGCAGAATTTTCACTGATATATCACCTAAGGCCACAGAAACAAAGGAAAAAATGAACACATGAGACTACATCAAACTAAAAGCTTCTGCACAACAAAAGAAACAACCATCAAAATGTAAAGGGAACCCACTGTATGGGAGAGCATAATTGCCAATGATACATCAGATAAAGGGTTAATCTCCAAAATATATAGAGTGCTCATACAACTCAACAAAAGGAAGACAAAGAACCCAATTAAAAAATGGGCAGAGGAGCTAAATAGACACCTCTCCAAACAGGACATACAAATGGCCAAGAGACATATGAGGAAATGCTCAATGTCACTAATCATCAGAGAGATGCAAATTAAAACAATGATGAGATATCACCTCACACCAGCCAGAATAGCTGCCATCAACAAATCATCAAACAATAAGTGCTGGCAAGGGTGTGGAGAAAAGGGGACTCTAGTACACTGCTGGTGGGAATGCAGACTGGTGCAGCCACTATGGAAAACAATATGGTGTTTCCTCAAAAAAACTAAAAATTGAATTGCCATTTGACCCAGTAATCCCATTTCTAGGAATATATCCTAAGAAGCCTGAAACACCAATCAGAAAGAATATATGTACCACTATGTTCATAGCAGCACTATTTACAATTGCCAAGATCTGGAAACAGCCCAAGTGTCCATCAATAGTTGAGCGGATAAAAAAGCTGTGGTACATATATACAATGGAATACTATACAGCTGTAAGAAAGAAAGATCTCTTATCCCTTGAGACAACATGGAGGGACCTCGAGAGTATTATGCTAAGCAAAATAAGCCAATCACAGAAAGACAAATACCACATGATCTCACTTATTTGTGGAATATAATGAACAAGGTGGGCTGATGAACAAAATAGACTGAGAGACATAGAAAGTAGTATGGTTCAAACAGACAACCCTCAGAGTAGAGGGTTGGGGGGGGGATGGATGAGATGAACCAAAGAACTTGTATGCATGTAACCATATGGACATAGACAACAATGCTAGGGGGCTGGGGGGTCAAGATGGGGAGGAGGGAGTCTATGGGGGGGGCGGAAAGGAGAAACAGCTGTAACAAAAATAAATAATACAAATTGAAAAGAAAAAAAGAAAAAAAGAAAAGAAAGAAAACCCAACTAGATACATTATAGTCAGATTCATGAAAACCAAAGAAAAGAGAAAGTCTTGAAAGCAGTGAGAGAAAACAACTCTTATATAGAAGGAAACAATGTGATTAATAGCTAACATTTCATAAGAAATAATGGAAGCCACTAGAAAAAAGAAAGACATATTCAAAGTACTGAAAGAAAAAAAAGTCAACCAAGAATTCTATAGCCTACTGAAATTAACCTCTAAACAAATAAAACAATTTTTTAGTTTGAAGGAAGGAGACTTTATAAAATTTTATAAAGCCCTAGATAAACAAAAATTGATTGAATTCACTGTGGATCTAACTTACAGGAAAACAAAACAAAACAAACAAACAAAACCCCAACAAAGTAAATCCTTTAGGTTGAAGGAAATTAGATGAGAGAGTAATTCAGATCTACAGGATAGAATAGAGGTCATCAGAATATGTGAGTAAATTAAAAGACTATGTGTGTGTATATATATAATTCTTTTCTTTCTTAATTTCTTTAACATTAGGAGATTGCTTAAAGCTGTAATTCTAACACATTATTATTAGTTTTATAATATATGTGAAGTTTTTTTATGTATATGACCACACTAATGGGGAGAGATGAAATGGAGCTTTACTGATATTTTACTAAAATTAAGTCAGTGTTTACGTAAGTAAATTGTGAAAGTTAAAGATGAACAGTTTAATCCCTAGAGAAACTAACAAAAAACTCTCAAAGAATTCTGTTAAATAATCAACAGGGGAATTAAAATGGTATACAAAAAGGTTTTGTTTAGCACAAGACAATAATAGGGAATAGAGAAACAAAAAAAGAAATGAGATATGTAGAAAATAGCAAAATGGCAGATTTAAATTCAACTATATTAATAATTACATTAAATGTGAATGAGCTGAACACTCCACTCAAAAGGCAGAGGTAGAATAGATTTAAAAAACACAAAATCTTATAATCTGTCTACAAAAGAAATAATTAAAATTCAAAGATACAAACAGGCGAGGGTAAAAAGATGGGACAAAGATGTATGCATACAGTAACCATAACAGCCAGTGGCTATAGTAACCTGAGATGAAACAGACTTCAAGGCAAAGAATATTACTAGTGGTGATTTTGTGGACATTTCATAATGGTAAAAGGCTCAATACATCAGAAACATACAAAATTATAAGTATATATGCTTACAACAATAGAACCCCAAAAACAAATGAAGTAAAAACTGACACAATTTAAGGAGAAATAGAAAATACAACAGCCATAGTTGGAGATTTAGCTACTCCTGACTCAGTAATTGATAGAAGTTGAGAGAAAATGGGAAAAAAATATAGAAGTCTTGAACAACATCATCAAAAGGATTTAATTTACATGTAAAGGGTACTTGCCACATAGTAACAACAAAATGCACTTTTTTTTTTTAAGCACACATAGAGCAATCTTCAGAATAGACTGGTACATGGTATTTCATAAAACAAGTCTCACAACAATTAAAGGGATTGAAATAACACCAAGTATTTTTATTATCAAATGGAATTAAACTAGAAATCAACAATAGAAATAGATTTGGGAAATCCTCAAATATTTGGAAAATAAACAACAGACTTCTAAATAACTTTGGTCAAAGAAAAATTACAAAATACTTTAAACTGAATGAAAATAAAAAGACAACACCCAAGTTTATGGGATGCAGCTTAAGCAATGTTTAGAAGGAAATATTGGTCATAAAATGCTTACATTAACTAAAAAGGAAAATCTAAATCAATAATCTTCTACTTGACAAGCAAGAAGGAAGAAATCAAACTTAAAGTAGAAAGAAGAAAATAGTAAACATCAGAGCAGAAATTAGTTCAATTGAAACATAAAAAGAATAGAAAATATCAATGGAACCAAGAGCTAGTTTTTTTGTAAAGGTCAGTAAAATTGATAAACATAAGTAGTGGCCCTATAGGAATAAAAATAATTAAAAGAAAATATGAACAACTCTATATGCCTAAAAATTAAACACAGATCAAATGGGTAAATTTCTAGAAAGAAGTGAATTACCAAAACTGACTTGAGAAGTAATAGAAAACTTGAATAGACCTAGCAAAAGAAGGACATTAAAATTAAATTGGTTATTAAAAATAAGGGAAGAGGGAGATTGAAGGAAGGAGACTTTATAAAATTTTATGTTATTTGAATCTTTTACAATGAGAATATAGTGCTGAATTATTTGTGTGATGCTAAAAATGTCTGTTTCTGCTAGTGGTAAGTGTTTAGAGTTCAGCTTAAATATTAAGAACACATCAGGCTTCACCCAGCATCAGGTTTATTTAGTTTTAAGAAAGCAAACAGAAAATAGCCCAGCACATAGAACAGCAATGCAGCCACAGTGTTGCACCTGCCAGGCACAGCTTGCAGTGTTCCTGCCATGATGCTTATGGAACGTGTATGGTCATAAGAAATGAAGTGAGCCCTGGCTGGTTTGGCTCAGCGGTTAGAACGTCAGCCTGCGGTATAGAGAGACCCGGGTTCGGTTCCCCCCGGCCCTGGTTGGTCGTGCGGGTGGCAGCCACTCGATGTGTCCCTTTTACATCGATGTTTCTCTCTCTCTCTCTCTTCCTCTCTCTCCCCCTCCCACTCTAAAAAAAAAAAAAAAGAAATGAAGTGAAAAGTATAGAGTGTGATACTTCAGGGAACCATCACCTCTAGGTCTCTTAAGCTTTTTTTTTTTTTTTAAATCATTCGTGATTCAGTTTTCCTCTTTTTAATTTTTAAAATTTTTATTTATTTTTTAATTTTATATTTTCTCTTTTTAATTAAAGTATAGTTGACATACACTATTATATTAGTTTCAGGTGTACAATAATGATTCGACATTTATATACCTTATGATATAATCAGCATGATAAGTCTTGTAACCATTTGTCACTGTACAAAGTTATGATGACATTATTGACTATATGATCTGTGCCATACAAATTACTTAAGCTTTTAGTCCTAGGTAGTCACACTGTTCTCTGAGTATATGCAACTAGCCTAAACCCTCTGGCACAGCTGCATCTCCTAAATCCCCATTATTCATGACTCCATCTCAATAATGAGGGAGATGTGGTTTGGTCCTGTACCTAGTCCCTAGCCAGATGCTTTTTTAATATAGATCTTCTCTAGTTAAGTTCCTAAATATTTTTTCAGTTAATATTGCAAGGAGCATTGAACATGAGTCAAATCCTCAGACTTTCCTGAGACTAAAGAAAGTTCACGGAAACAGCTACTAACTCCTTTTAAAAGTCTGGACAGATATCACTCAAAGATTAGTAACAGTTATGTATTAGGATTATGGGAATTTTTCTCTTCTTTTAATTTAAATTTTCACCTGTCTTGTAATTTTGCACTAATTAATTTTAATGAGCCCATTAACAAATGAGCACTAATTAATTTTATATTTACAAAAATAAAGTTATTTCCAAAAACAATACATTTTTATAAACAAATCAAGTATTTGCTCAATGGGGGAAATGAACAGTTGGTACAGATGGCAAATATTTTCATACTTGCCAATGTTGAAAAGACAAAGAATTTCATTGGCATGTGGCACTCTTAAAAATTACATTTTAACTTCAATAACTCTAATTTTTAAAAAGTTACTTCAAAATTCCAAATAAGCTTTGAAACTAAAAGAGGAAGGAACATGTTTCAAGTACGTTCGATTTCCTATTCTATTTTCGTAGCAGGCTGGGTTTTCCAGGAAGAAGTCTCTGAGATGAACATTAGCTTGCAGGAGGTTTATTAGGAGTGCAGTTGGGATCAAGTGTACCTGTGGAAGACAAGGACAAAAGCAGGTTTGGGCAAAGGGAAAAGTCAAGCTGCAATGCAGTCTCAATTAGAAGCTTCAGCCAACCCCTGCTCTAAAGATGGAATGACCTTTCAGAGCG
The DNA here is from genome assembly GCA_030848825.1 of Tadarida brasiliensis. NCBI lineage: Eukaryota > Metazoa > Chordata > Mammalia > Chiroptera > Molossidae > Tadarida > Tadarida brasiliensis. The sequence goes on from CM061260.1 coordinate 73,502,902, forward strand.
GTTCTAAGAGGGGGGGAGGGGCAGTGGAGAAGAGGAAAGGGAATGAAGGGGAAAGGAATGGGGTAGGACCTTCGCAGGCCCATGTTGATGAAGCCAGCCCTGGAGAGGGGGCATGTCCTTGGTAAGGTGACTCTATTCAGTCCAGGCAATAGCTGAAGGGAACTGACTGATAGCTTGAGGCCTTCTTCCTTAGAGCAACCGTCCCAACAGCTGAGTGATCAGGCCTTTATTCCTTAAGGGAGGTGTGGACAGTACATTACAGTGTTCATCACAATTTGAAAATGACAAATGAGCTATGCTGAGTTTGTCTTGTAACACAGTCTGTATAGCTGGTATTGTTAGTTGCCTGGCCGAGACCCATCTTCTCTTGGTAGCCTAATTTGTTTGAAGCAGTGGCATGCCCAGGGCGGGTGAAATAATGTGAGTATCTATACCAATGACAAGAATCCTATTCTCTGCCTCCTAGAGCCTCTACCTGCTCTCCCACCCTCTGTAGCAGTTAGATGTGGTCAAGTAGCCTGATGATAATATGATAATGAGACCTAAGGAAATGTCTGTTACAGGAATTCTGAAAAATATTTGTTTTCCTTGTTAAAGGAACAGATGAAGCTGATATCCTCTTTCTCCTAATTCCCCCTTCCTATACTTATACACAGCTGTGGTACTTGTTTGTAGCTGAAGAAGTTATTTTGCAACCAAGAGGAAAAGGTCAAGAGAATTATTATGAGTTTGTTCCAACATTTGTGAGCCACTGACTAAAGCCACAAACCCACTTCAGAGTGTCTTGCTCTTAAACAAAAATAACCCCTAATTGCTTAAGTAGCTAAAATTGGATATTTTGTCACTGGCTGCAAAGCATAATCCAAACTGAATCAAGAGTTATAAGATAGGATGATGACTCTATTGAAAATACATAGTTGATACATGTACTGTATGTATGTGTGTGTGTTTACCAAATTGTGGTGTGTTTGCAATAAATTTGAAAACAACAAATGCTGTATCTTCCTTCTGGGATTTCATACTGCATATTAGCATGAATGATATTAATTAATTGCAGTAAGATGTTCTGCCATAAATGAACCTACTTCAATGAACCAAAAAATACCTAGTAAAACTTCACCTGCTAATATGGAATGGATTGGGAGTCGTTATTCAGCATGTGTTCTGATCCATGATTCATTAACTTGTTCCCTATTTCTGTGATTATTTTCTGCAGCAGTATCCCTAAGAGCATCCAGTGTAAGTTGGAGTAAACAAAAACAGTGAAACCTGGTTGCCCTAGATTTCTCAAGCAAGCAAACTAGTTAGCTCTGAAATATTGCCACGTTGAACTGTGTTTTAGGATGTGGTCAAAGCCCAACAGAGAAACATGTGCAGCACACTTGCAGATCACAACTAACCTGCAAACTTTGTTTGCTGGTCACAATTAACATCCTGTGTCTCTTTATACTAGTTATTTTTATCTGCCTGCAATGAGCACCCTTTTACTACTACGTGGGCTTCCTTATTGACAGTGCAGAAAGAGAGATGTGAGGTGGTGGCATGAAGCTTTCCATGCTGGAGAAGGAGGTCATCCTCTGTTTTGACACAGGAAGTAATGGTCGTGGCCACTTTAACAGAAGTCCTGAGTTGCATTTGCTCACATAGTTTCAGAGCCTGGCATCTCTATATATCATGATCTACAAAAAGGGGTTTTGGTACACTCCCTCCAAAGTCATTCTAGTGTGAATGACAGGATACTGGTCTTGCTTCTTTGACCTGCTTCAAAAATGGTCTGTTTTTCTTTGCACTTATTTATCCAATCATTCTTCTTTTGAAGGATGACTCAGAATGTCTCACAGACATGTCAAACTAAAACTTTCTGAAACTGAACTTTTGATTCCTTCTCCTTCTTCCACATGACATAAGCAGCACTATTATTACCCAGAAACCTAATTCAAGCCAGAAACATAAAACTAATCATCCTTGCTGCCTTGGTATGTCTCTCACCCTCATATCCAGTCCATTTTCATGCCCTGACTTCAGAAGACATATTAATTCATCCACACCATCTCTCTGCTGCCCCCAAGCATCATAATCTCCTTGCCCAGACCACCGCAAAGATCTTCCGTACTCCTACACTGATGACTTATATGATCTCTTCCCCACACAACATCCAGAATAGTATTTTCAAAACTAAATTATACGAAGTCACGTCCTTGCTTAATGGGCACTCTCAATGGTTCAACATTGCATTAACAATAACATTCCAACTCTACCATGCCTTCAGGCTCCACACGGTCTGGTCACTGCACAGTTTTCCAGTTTCAACGTGTAACACTTTTCCTTTTTTTTTAAACAAATCTGTATTTCATATTTTTTTAAAATTTACTTTAGAGAGAGGAAGGGGACAGAGAGAGAGAAGGAGAGAGAGAAACATCAATGTGAGAGAGATATTTCCCAACCGGGCATTGAACCTGGCACCCCTTGGTGCATGGGACAACACTCTAACCAAATGAGCCACACTAGCCATGGAGACGCTATAGTCTGGAGCAGGACAATCTACAGCCCATGGACCAAATCCACCCTATCACCTGTTTTTGCAAATAAAGTTTCCTTGGAACATAGGCACACTCATTCATTGATGTGTGTGTATGGCTGCCTTTGTACTGCAGCAGAACAGTTGAATGTTTCAACAGAGAACATGTGGCCCCAAAAGCCCAAAACATTTCCTATCAGACGCTGTGGAGAAAATGTTGCTGACCACTCCTTTAATTCTCACTAGCCTCCTTTCCCGCTTTGATCAAGATAAACTCTGTATCAACTCCAGCCTTTGCGCTTGCCCTCTCCTTTGCTTGGAGAGGGTAAAAGGTTTCTTTTATTTATTTATTCATTCATTCATTCTTTATTGACATTAGAGAGAGAGGAAGGGAGAGGGAGAGATAGAAACATCGATGAGAGAGAATATCAACAGGCCACCTCCTGCATGTCCCCCACTGGGGATCTGGCCCACAACCTGGGCATGTGCCCTGACCGGGAATCAAACCGGCAACCTCTTGATGCATGGGTCGATGCTCAACCACTGAGCCACACTGGCCGGGCATTCATGAAGCTTCTTCCATCTCCTCAATGACTCAGCTCAAATTAAATGTTCAGAACAGCCTTCCTTTATAACTAACTAAAGTAGGGTACCCATCTCCCCAGGTACGCTCTACTCTATCATATCCTGTTTCCAGTATAACACATTTAAGTAGAAATTACTTTGCTTCTGTTTTTTTGAGTCTACTTTCTTCCACAACACTCTAAGTTCCAGGAAGTCAGGCCCTGTGACTGTCTTCTTCAGTGCTGCTTCCCCAAAACCTAGAAAGTGATTGTACATAGGACATACTCAGCAAATATTTATCTATTTAATGAAATAACACTTGTGACCAATTTTCCTAAATGACATCCTATCATTTAATTTCACAGCCAATATAAATTTCCCACAGGAAAAACGGTGCTCTTTCTCTCCCTTCAAAATAGCCTAGAATCATGGGAAGATAACAATAAACATTGTTACTGCAGCTTCTAGATGTAGTTGGCTTTTGTGTTCATTCATCTGTGCATTTGTTCATTCAAGAAATATTTATTGATAGCCATCTGTGGGAAACATGGGGCAAGATATATAATATAACAAGCTTATCTATTGGGCAGAAGTGTGACTATCATTGTCTTGATATGACTGAGAGATTTCAAAAGTCACAGACTTCACTGAGATTTTCCCAACTCACTACCCTGCTCATCCTAGTTATCCAGAAATACTACCCCAAAGACTCAGCAAGAATTGTTCTGTTAACCCCGGGAGCAGAACAGTAAGCCTTGGTCATGTGAGCCCCACCGGAAACTGCTCTGTAGAACTAAGCATGTTTAGACAGGTGTGGCTGAAGCACTCTCTAAGCAGGAATAAAGTAACTGGGTTTCTTCTCGGGATTGTGAGTCTGGTCAGCAATGGAGAGGAGCTGTTTGGGACATTGGGCTTGGATGTGGCTCTGCAGTGGAAGGCTTTGGACAATGTGGTCATTGGGTGTTTGTGGAGTTAGACAAAATGTCATCTGACAGCTAAGGATAGGGAAGAAAAGAGCAAATGCAGAATTTTTCCACCTTGCATATATTACAATTCATCTAGCACTGCAAATCATTTAATCATTCTTTTTTTGGCCATGGCCATAGCTTACAGGATCTTACCTTATTTATCTTTATAGCTCTCAAAATGCCCCAGTCAGAGGCTTTCACATAGTATTCTCTTAAATACTTGCTGAATTGAATAGCAAGTATACTTTGAGAGAAGGGGTTTTCCCTCTGATTTCACCTGCAACAAGTGAACCAAAAACATTTGCACGGTTTTTTACTAGACTAAGTTTGGCGTTCCATGCTACTAAACCCACAGCTCGGTTATTTTTTGTTCATTGTATGCATAGATAAATTGTCAATCACAGCATTGAAAGGTAGACCTACAGGCTTTTGGTTTTACAAGATAAAGCTGCTTGATAATTGCCATCTTTTTTGTAAATGACAAATGATGGGTTTCAGGATGGTTAGCAAGCCATAATCGCATTTACCTGCCCTTGAAGTCAGTTTTACTACAAGCTGCAAGATGGATTTCCTGTGGGAAACCACTACTCTGGCCCTAGTCCTCCTCGTCCCACCACTAGTCTTAACTGCATCATTTCCAAGGAAGCTCTGCAGGGTTAGCAAATACTGATAATAAAAGTGACTAGTTTTAAAATTACTTTTATTAATTTATTTTTGTTACAGATGTTCTCCTTTTTCCCCCATCGACACCCTCCTCCCAATCCCCTGCCCCGCCCCTCCCCGTCCCCAGCTTTCTGTCTATGTCCATGGTTACGCATGCATGCGTGTAAGTTCTCTGGTTTATCTCTTCCTTCCCCCCCCCCCCTTCTGAGCTTTGTCAGTCTGTACCCTATTTCTACGTCTCTGGGTCTATTTTGTTCATCAGTTTGTGATTATTTTTAAAGTATATACATTTCCAGACAAGAAGGGGAGAAAAGGGGAAAAGCGTGTGTTATAGACATAGGTGATCTTTTTTGAGTCTCTTGAGGTGCTTCGTATACATTGGTACAAGCCCTTCAACTTTGTCCTGTTTCCAGAGACTTACATTTTTAAAGGCTCTTTTGATTGTATTTATTTATGCTTGAAAGCCTCGCCTTGCTAAATGGTCCTAGTAAGTATTCATATATATTGTGTCAATTTGTCTGCGTCCTTATATCAGTGAAGACTGGTATTCAAAATGTAAAAACTAATTAGAAACAATGAATGATTTATACAAAAAGCTCAATATTGCCCTGTTATTAATCAAAGCAAAACTGTTTGGGTGGAAGGGATTACAGCATAAGAATATCACTTGGCTCAGAAATCCAGGTTCTCATTTGATATCAAAAAGCTGCCAGATTGAAGCACCTAAAACCATCCAGGCAAAATAAAAGGCTAATAAATCATTTTGAGAATCGTGGGTAAGGAAAAATATTGAAATTTCACAGCTGTTTCAGAAACTGACATTTACTTGAATAACACTGAATTATGTCTAAAAGAAAAATGGGAAAAATAGTTTTAGTCAGGTAAAGAAATGCAGATAAATTTTTAAAAATTAAAAAAATAGCCCTGGCCCTTTTGGCTCAGTGGTTAGAACATTGGCCCATGGGCCGAAGGGTATTGGGTTTGATTCCTGGTCAAGAGCACATACCTGGGTTGTAGGTTTGATCCCCAGCCCAGGTCAGGGTCGTGTGGGAGGCAACCAATCGATGTGTCTCTCTCACATCAATGTTTCTTTCTCTCTCTCCCCCCCACCTTCTGCTCTCTCTAAAAATCAATGGAAAGAATATCCTCGGGTGAGGATTAACAAAAATAAATGAATAAATAAAATAGTACAATTAGCTCAGTGTCAAATGAGCTGTCATGTGGTTGAGAGGAAATCGACACCATTTCTTCCATTGCTCTCCCTTACAGATTAATCAAACTCTCTGTTCAGCAAAACTCTGTGAGGCAAAGGTCCAACTTATTTACTGACCCTATTGGTATAATAAAAAAATCTGGACTGGTAGGAAAGATAAATGTTACAGAAGTTGTATATAAAGGCCTTTAAACTGCATTATGTAACCTTCTTAGGGCAGAGACTATTTCTTATGCATTTTTGTGATTCTTCATAACGCATAAAACTGTTCCAAGTACATACGAGGGGCTCAGTGTTTACTTTACTAACAGGATGGCCTTGGTGCTAAATCAAACTGGTAAAGCTAGATAGCCCTAAATTAAAAAGACTTATCCACATTTTGCACTTAAATATTGTGAAGAACTTCATTTTGACATACTCTTAAATTTTTATCTCTCTTGAAATTCAGTTGTGATAAGTTAGTGTCAGTTCCTGATGAACAATAAGCAGATTTTATAGGAGACTGGGTTTTGAATTATTTATTTTATCAATCTACTACGTGGTTACCATTTATCATTTAGAGCATCGTGGCAGCTAAAGAGATGCTGTGATCTTTCGGATGCACATTTTGGAGAAGCTTCATTTTTACTTTCATTCAAAGGTGTTTTATTTTTAACTTTACTTTTAAGTGTTTTGACTTGTTTCTCACTCAAATAATTTATTATCCACCCATTTTTATAAATTTTGATTTTAGAACATTTTTAAGATTTATGGAATTGCGATGAAGACAGCACAGAGAGCTCCTATATACTTCAAACCCAGTTTCCCCTGCTAACATCCTACATTCCATCAGTCACAGTTAATGAGTGTATATTTCTCCATCCCTTATCTTCTAACCTATCAGTGTCTTTTTATTCCACTTCATATACAGTACAGAAACCTTATAACAGAATATTCCCAATTTCTCCCTCTCATATTTGGGACATTGCTGTTCTTCATTCATTTATCTATAATGTCATAATCACACAAAAAGTATTGCTGTTGTTCCAAATAATTATTTTTAGCATAAAAATATTTTACCTACATTTATTCTTTCTCTAAAACTCTTCCTTTCTCTAGATAGATTCAAGTTACTGACCTATATCATTTTCCTTCTGCCTGAAAAAATTTTTAGACATTCTTTGCATGGTAAGTCTGCTGGTGATGAATTCACCCCATTTGTATTTGTCTCTGCTCTAGGTAAGCAAATGCACTGTGGTGTTGGATCTACCTGTCTCTCCCAATTTCAGGGCAGTGTTTTGTACTACAAACTCAGTTCTCTGATGGGTCCAAGAAAAGGTGTTGATTTTCAGTTTGTCCAACTTTGTTTTTAGACCTTGGAATGATAACCCTTAAATATTGGAGATGAAGCCTGCATTTAACTTTCACTGGCTTTCTTTTGCAAATGAAAATTCATACTTAAATATTAAAAATGTTTGTGCTTTTCTTCTTGACAATACATCCACTGCTATTGATTTACATTTTGATCACCAGCAATAAAAAGACCACATAACCATTTTTATCTTATGCTACATGTTTTACATCTATGGTACTTCCGTTTATTTTGCTGAAAATGCCTGGCTTTATATCTTAAATGTACAAGTGAACATAAATTACCTCAAATAGCCCTTTTAAATGTATGTATTGAATCGTTTTCTTATGTTGTATTTTATACCTTTTTATAGTGAAATGCATATTCAAAAGAAGTGTACAAAATACACATACAATTTAGAAAATGATTATAAAGTCATTACACCTGTGGGCACCTACATTAAGAATATAATATGACTAGTTAAAGACCTCTAATATAATGCTAAATGGTAACAGAAATAGTGAGCATACTTGCTTCATTTCTAACCTTATTGGGATAGTATCTAGTGTTTCCCCAGTCAATAACGTGATTACTTCAAGTACCAAAGTATATACTTTCTATCATGTTAAGGAACAATTACTATTTTATTGAGTGTTTTTATCAGGAATGGATATCTGGGTTTTTGTTTTTGTTTTTCCAATGGAACCTTTCAAAGTGTATGGATATACTCAAATGACTTTTCCTTTTGATCGATTAATATAGTGAATTAAATTAACAAATTCCCTAATTGAATGATCCTTTTATTCTGGGGATAAATCATACTTGGTTGTGATGTGTTTGTTTGTTTGTTTTTTGTAATGTGCTGGTGAATTCAATTAGTTGTATCCTTTAAAGAGGTCATTAAGGTAAAAGGAGTGGGTCCTATTTCAATGTGACTGGTGTAACCCTGTAAATAAAACGAGTCCTAGATCATCCATTTTTTTCTATCAGAATAACTCTTAACCAACTCTTAAATGTTTTCTTGTTTGTGTTTGTTTTGTCTTGTACCATTATTATGCACAGTGCACTCCTGAAGTTATGTATCGAAGGCTCAGCCTTGAAAGAGTATCTGCTAAAATAGCTAAATTTATGAATGACTGTTCTTAAAATGAGAAATTCATACACCTTTCCCAGCCTCATCCTTTTCCATGGTGCCTTTTTCTTTTATTAATGAAGAAAATAAAATAGCAAGTCAACCTTCAGTTTAAAAACTCAGCAACTCTCCCTAGCTAAGAAAATGTATGTATTTGCAGCAAAATACTTTTTCTGACAAAGTCATATGAAAGTCTTTTAAATTGATGATTTTTACCCCTCTGTTGAACATCCAAAGGCCGACTTTGAGGCAAGCGTCTTGCTGCTACACATTCAGGAGGTTTAGTGGCCATTAGAGCTTCCACTTGGCACTTTTGTTCTTATAGATCTGGTGTCACTTTCCCCATACCTGAACCTATCTTGCATTCAAGTACATCAACTACACTATAAATTAGCCTCACTTTAGATGTCACTAGTATAAATGTAGTAACCAAAAACAAGTGACCAAATCACTAATGTCTGTATTGTCATCCAGCCACATGGTAAAGAATCAAATTCACCTGTATCTCTCAGCTACTTGTTCAAATCCAGCCTTGTCTACACACAATGCTCCCTCAGACATTCTCTTCTTATATGAAGTCTACCTTGTAAAATAATCATGAAATTGAGCTTAAGGAAAAAATCAGGCAATTTCATTCTGTTGTTTAATTGTGTTTCATGGAATTACGCCTTATCAAGACTTCTTTTTTTTAGTTCCCCAAAATAGAAATTTTACTAATGAACAAATGGTTAATTCATGAACCTTCTCAATTTTCACCCTTTCTTAAAGATTCTGATTTTTTTTTTCATGTGTTAAGTCACCTCCTGGGCACTACTTGGTTCTTTAAAAAAATGACCAATGAGGAGAGAGTACTGAGGAAGCCAAAGAATTCAGCATTGGCTTGTTTAATAGGGAACTAAAGTTAAACTAAGGTGTGCTTTTGGGGGAAGCTCCAAGAGTTGGGGGAGGAAGGAGTTTGGAAGAGTTGAGCATGGGAAGAGAATTGAAGAGAGTAGACATGTTTTGAGTGAAGTATACGGAGGGGAGAGTGATGATAAAGGGTTTTTAAAGATGCTTGCTTTGCTTTGCTTTGCTTTGCTTTGCTTTGCTTTGCTTTGCTTTGCTTTGCAATGCACATTTCTCTTATATGGTCCATTGAGAGATTGATTAAATTATTAAATCTTTTAAATTACTTTTAACTGTCAGAACCAAATGATCTGGGCTCTAGAATTGGATTGCTTTATACCAGATTGATTTGTGAATGTCATTTAGGAAGGGATTGCTTCATGCAAATATTGCTGAAGGCCTTTTCACACAAAAATCACAACAAAGAAAAATAGAAAATGACAAAGAACAAACTCTTCCCAAGAATACGATTTGGTGATGGCCTGATACTTCACCAGCTACTTTCCTCTTTGGCTACACCAAACTACTAAATTCCTTACCATTCTACTCAGTGTTTCTATCAGGTGTTTTTTCCTGAAGAGCCTTCTCAGAGAACCTTAGGAAGAGCTCATCACAAGTAGGCCCTTCATAAATGCTTCTTAAATGAATCATTTAATTTACATTTATATTCATCTGCCTTTTGCTATCATGCTCCCCCTGATGGTTTTTCTTTTGTTTTGTATCAGTTTCTTGGTAAAATTCTTCATAAATATTTCCATCTGTCACCATCACTGACCACACCTGCTGGCTAAATTAGACATGGAGCAGCTTAAGCAGAAAAATGTCTCCCTTCCTGCTCATAGTGACAAGTTGCTTCTCAGAAGCCTGTCCAAAACTAACTGTGACTAGCAAGGCTTCAGGAGACATTTCTCTAACCTCATTCTAGCTTCACCGTGCTCTGGGGGAAGGGCAGGATCTCAGCCTAGCACATGCATAGACAGGCCACCCTGCTCCATTTCCTCAGGGCAGCCGTGCTATTGGGCCAGTGGCTCTTAGCTGCATGGGACAGCTCCCAGGAAGTGGGCATGGGAGGATGCACCTCAAACCACACTGGCACGTGAGGCAGAGGCTGTCTGTGCCTACGTGCTGAGTGGCTTGTCTGGATGCCGTGTTATAGTCAGGAGTGGGATAACACTGCTTTGTGGTTGTGCCTATATTTACTCTTCCCTTGTCAACCTAATCTTGAAATACCTTGAACCCACTACGTTCTCCACTTGGTTGCTTTTAACTTTGCTCTCTGATGCCATTTCCTTCACAGATGGAAATCAATGGAACACTTCTGGTAAGTGTACTATTTTGAGAAGGAATTAAGTCATCTCAGTAGAATAGTCCTGCTATGGGGTCAAAGGGCTAGCCACTGAGTGGATTATGTCTTTTACCGAGATGTGCCTCACCTCTGTTAATGAGCCTTAACAGATGAAAGAGAATGGTCTTATTGCAGCCCCTGCTTTATACTGATGAAGTGGGCTAGTCCTTCATTGCCATATTGCCCTTTCATTCAACAGTTATGCTCTGAGTACCAACAGCTACCACGTACTGTGCTATATATTAGGTATACAAAGATGAAAAGATTACTGCTGCCTTTATAATCTACCAGAAACCAGACATAAAAATAACCAGTCACAATGAGAAAAGTCTAGGAAAAGGCATATGTAAGGTGCTAGGCTTAATCCTGGTAACAAGAAGACATCACTAATAAATTGGCATTTAAGAAAGGATTTAAAATTTTTACACAATGGAATACTATGCAGCTGTAATAAAGAAGGATCTCTTACCCTTTGAGACAGCATGGAAGGACCTAGAGAGTATTATGCGAAGCAAAATGAACCAGGCAGAAAAATACAAATATCATATGATCTCACTTATATGTGGAATCTAATGGACAAAATAAACCAAAGAAAGAAACTGATGCAGACACATGGAAACAAGGAACAGACTGATGAACCTCAGAGGGAAGGAGGGAGGCAGGGGGATGGGAAGAGATAAACCAAAGAACTTATATGCATATATGCATAACCAATGGACACAGACAAAAGTGTGGTGAAGGCTGGGGATGGGGCAGGAGCAGGGAGGAGGGGATCAATGGGGGGAAAATGGAGGAACACCTGTAATACTTTCAACAATAAAGATAAATTTTAAACAACCGACAATGAATGGATAGAGAAGGCAGGAAAGGCCTTTCTAAACTAATGAAACTGTATAAGTTAAAGCAAAGAAGCATTAAAGAGCATGGCATCTAGATTTTTTAAATATGGCTGCTAAATCAATTGGATTAACTACTTTTCAAATCCTTAATATTCTTATCATTATTATGATTGTCTCATTGAAATGTCAGCCACGGATAGAGGAGTGTCTCCAATTTGAAGTATGGTGTTCCCCCACCCCTTTCTTTTTATTTCTCTTCATTTTTAAAATGTATGGTTTTTTATGCTATGTTAATCCGTATCTAAACTTTCATCACTATTTTATCTTTTTGATGGAGTGCATTTTTTATGAATATAAATGAAATCATTCATCTTTGTCTGTTCTAGTGTTTTGGGCTTAAATTTCCACCTTGTCTAATTTGTTAAATTACTTTCATTAAATAAATTAGTTGAATCTATGATAATTGGACCACAGCCTTCTGTCTGAGCCTTGAGGAGGAATAAGGCAACGTGAAATGAGCCTAATCTGATAGTTCAGCCTTGAGGGTCATGATCTGTGAAGACATGATTTTGGTGTATAGGCACTAGAGAAACAGTAGGAGAGGGAAAATCTGTGAGAGTTCTGAGTCCTGGCCATACAACAGAGCCAATACAGTTAGTGTGACAATCTCTCTTTTTGTTTGTTTATTAATCCTCACTCGAGGATGTTTTTCTGTTCATTTTTAGAGAGAGAGACGTCTATGTGAGAGAGACACATCAATTGGTTGCTTTCCAACGACCCTGACCAGGCTGGGGATCAAAACTGCAACGCAGGGACCTGCCCTTAACTAGAATCGAACCCACAACCCTTTAGTTTTACAGGCCAGGGCTCTAACCTCTGAGCCAAACTGGCAAGGGCACAATCATTTCTTTTTTGATATTTCTTTGAAATCCAAACTCACTCCAGTACTTCTTCAAAAGTACGAGATGTGGGACCCTATAGAGTTGAGCTACTGTCCAGGATAAATCATTAACACTTCCCAGATGCCTGGTAAGCTGCATGTTCTACCAAAGGAAAGAATGCTCATTCAGTGAAACCGTTCTGCCATGGGACCAGAAGTGAGTAAATGGGAGGGAATGTAGTTGCATATACTTTTTCTTTGTTCATAACTAAATAAGCTTCTTTATCATTTAGGTTGGATCATGTAGGCTGAGAATAATTGCTATTTAATTCAATTAGGCTAGAAGCCCCCCCTCATTAAACCTGCCCAAGAGGACTGGCTAAGAGGGCAATAAGATGCCAGCAGAGTGAGTCTGTGAGGAGTGGGCAGCTCAGACAGGACAGCTGCTGTCAGAGGTCTCCACCGAGTGCATGCAGAGAGGCGGCAATAGACATCCACCAGGCCCGGAGAGAACGAAATGTACTTGGGACAGCAGTAGATGTAAACATTCTGCCCCTCATTGCCTTTCTCCCTACCTGTCCTCCCACTCCATAGGGCTTGGGTAATGAGCAGCTGGGGAGCAGAAGTAGGTGAAAGAGAGAGAAAAAAGTTAGAAAAGAAGAACGAATCCCCAGGAGTTGTACTTGAAGAATTGCATCCTGATCTGAGGAGCCTTATCCTCTCCTGGACTTGGTATCAATGACAACATCTGGATGTGGGCCTGTTGAAACTTCTGGAGCAATTGTATCCTGCATGTGAGAGGGATGTGAATTGTTGTGTCTAGATAGAAGACTGTGGCAAATTGTATTTTACAAAATGGACACAGTAAGATTTGCCTTCTTCCTAGCTCCTCTTGCCTCCCCTGTCCCGTCAGCATGCTCTTCTGTAATGTGACCTGGTCAGTCCCCATCACTTTCCCTCTGCTTGAATCTGGTTTGACCATAGTGACTTGACAAATAGAAAGTGGTGGAAGCGACATTATGCACTTTCAAGGCGAGGTTATTAGAAGCTTTGCAGCTTCCTCTTAGAACACTTGGACTTGTGAAACTCTTTTTGTAAATCCAGCGGCAATGCTGAGGAAAGCCCCAGATCATGAAGAAGGACTCACAGTGCTGCAGTGAACAGCTCCATCACAGCTGCCAGCTTGGGCCACCTGTGAGTGAGACCTCTTGAACACTCAGCCTAGCCGATCCTTCAGATGCCAACATCTGGCTGCAACTGCATGGGCAACCCCAAGCGAGAACCACCTACCTCAGCATGACAGATAAAAATAAACCTAGCTGGTATTCTTAGCCATACACTGGTTGTCGTCCCGTAGAGGATGAAATAATCTGCCTTTCTTCTTCCTTTTCTGAACATGACAAGTGCAAAAAATAAAAATGTTTGTTCTCCAGCCCTTTTCATCCCACCTTCCCTTCTTAGAAACTAGATTTCTGCCACTCAAAGAATGTTTTCACACTCTGTGGTTTCTATTTACCTTGAGATTCTTGCTCTGTTTCTAAGAAGTCATAGAAGAAAGATATCATCTGTTTTAATACATTTTTTCATCATATAGATTTTCAAAACTCAAGAATTGAGCTCCATGAATTCACCTGCTTCTCAGAGGTACAAGTGTGACAGGAGAGCAGTTCGGTGGAATGAGGGTGAATTTATCCTTACATCTTCTGTCCTCAATATCAGGAACATGCACAGCGCTACCATGGAGAAAATCAGAATTCAAATTATTTTATACATAAAGCAACTATTGGATATCAGCATGCCTTTTACTTTTTAAAATCCTGTGAAAAGTGGGGTGGAGATTAAAATTTTTCATCTGGCAAATATTTATAAAGGGTAGTTTCCCTTCTGCATTAGATTTCTGTTCGACCCACAATCCATCATGGATGTTTGATAAGAATTTGGTCCATTCACATAATTTTTGTTGACATGTTATAATGAATAGCACACATGCCTAGTTTGATGAGAAAGGATGATTTCCTGGCAAAACTGAAATGTATTGATAATTTGAATATTCCCCTCACTTGAAAAATCATCTTGACAAAGTGTTCAGTCTCATTTAGTGAGTTAAATAATGAGCAAGTTGTATACAGTTTCCCTAAATGTAGGATTAGATTTAGCAAAAGATGAAAAACATTGAAAGAAAAAGAACAACTGACTTAGGGAATGTTACCAGATACTCGAATGTAATGTCAGAGTAAGAGTTCTCATGAGGAAATATAGAAAAACTTGGTACCTCGAACTTCCAGGAAGTATTCTGCAAGTTGAAGTTACCTAAGTTGAAGTACTGGTTTCTAATCAAGTTTGTAATAGCCACTATATTTTGGTAGAATAACCACAGACAAAAAATTTAATTAACCATAAGTAATATGCCTACATCTATGCCATTAGCTGGTTAGTTGTGGAATTAATTTAATATAGAATACTGTAGTAGTTGCCTCATTGTTCTTATCTTACTTGAAAGTCCCTTCTTTATTTCTATAGCAACCTACACAGACTGGGTGGTTTTGAAAACTTCTTTGAGAATGTTGATTGGCATTTTTGGACAGCAGTGGAAGGAATATGAATTTTGTCACTAAAGCTGTCTGGTTTGGGTAACCTTCATGTGGACTTGGGCAAATCACAGAGCCCTTTGAGACTAGATGTCCTTATTTTGAAGGAATGCTCCCAGTTGTGAATCCCCAGCCCCTCTCACCTAGCAGGGTTAGGTGTCTCTCTGCCCTTCTTTAGCACCCTGTATCCTACTCGTTGTCTAGTGCTGCAGTTGTTCGGTTAGTTATCGTCTCACATGTTCCTTAAGGGCAGGTGCTGCTCCTTGTTTGCCAGTGTGTGCCCCATACTTATCCACACCACCTGTGCCAAACAAAGCACCCAGCTAATGTTGGATGGATGGATGGATGGATGGATGGATGGATGGATGGATGGATGGATGGATGGATGAATGGATGGATGGATGGATCAGACATTGAATCTTGGCTCACCAATCTGAATTTGTGTTTTGTGTATTAGACAGTACAGATATTATTGAAAATGTCCCTCATCATAGAAAGTTCTATTGGACAGTGTTGTGCTGGATTGCAATGCTAAATAACCAGACATGGTTGGCTAAAGAAACGGAATTTTACAGAAACAGTACAAGAATTACATGTTCCATTTGTTTAAATATGTGACAGCTGTCTTCTGGAATAATTGCATACCTATCTTCATATGACTTACTTAAATACAGTCACACAATATGCAAATCCTACCTGTTTCCCATAAGTAACAATAAACCCCCCTTTACAGTGAGTGTTGGTCTTTTCAGACCAAGATGGTAAATGTGAGTGAGTACTAGTCTAAAAACTGTACTTGTGAGTAATTTCAAATCACGGAGAGGGTAGGCCTAAAGCCATAATGTCCTTCCTTTTTTTAAGGTTCTATGATTTTATGAATCAAATGGTTTAGTAACAATCCTCAGGAACACTGTGATATTTGGCTAAGTGAGAGGTGCAAAAATGGAGAGATGACAGGGAACAAGGTATCAAAATCATTTCTTAGGAGAGGAGACATTGAACTTGATACTCAGATGTCTTGATAATGTTGATTCCTTTAAATAGGTCAGAAAATTCTCTCCCAGTTCTCTCCTGCAGATGAAAGAATGTGAGCTCATATGAAACTAATCTAGAAGAGGGCTCCTCGACCCTTTGTCAGTACCTGCATCTCAGCTCAAGGCCTGCCCTGGTTGAAATTCAGAGAACAATACTCATTCAGCATAAGTAGTTCATTATTTGAGACTCTACGACTTGAACTAACAGTGAAAAGAGTGTTTATATCAGCAAATAAAATATTCTTGGAATTTATTTTCCCATCTCAAGCAGTGTTGTTCCCCTTCTGATGTCCAACTTATCTGTTACTTTTGTTGTCCTGCTTCTGCATTCAAAACAAACCTTTATAGTTAATTTGTAAAGTATCTCATTTAAATTTTATCACAATGCATTCAATACAATGCTTCATTCAAAAGATTTCACATTGAATTGCTTGCCTGGATGCCCCACCTGATCAATAACAACTATTAATTTTTAACAAAAACACATTTCTCCTGTTTTTCCCCACTAATGGTGTCATGGGCTGAATTGTGACCCCCGACCCTCCCCTGCAAAATCATATGTTGAAGTCCTAACTCTCAGTGCCTCAGAATGTGACTATATTTGAAGATAGGTCTTTTAAAGGTAATTAAGGTAAAATTTGGCTCTGACTGGTGTTCTCATTAAAAGAGGAGATTAGGGAACAAACACAGAGAAAGGACTGTGTGAAGACAGAGGGAGGACATGGCCATCTACAAGCCAAAGAGAGAAGCCTCAGGAGAAACAGCCCTTCTGATCCTTCGTCACAGACTTCCAGGCTCCAAAACTGTGAGAGGATGGTTTCTGCCGTTTAAGGTACTTTGTCATTTCCAACACTGAATAATGAAGTTTGTTTTTTTAAACCCAAAGTGAATGATATGCCAGCACAGAGGAAAGAACTGAGAGTTAAATGTGTGACTAGATTCTTCTGTTCTTTACACCACATGAGTGTAAAGACCAAGAACATTTTATTTTAGCAATACTTTCGGGAAAGAAAGCATGTGTTTGTGTATGAATTTATTATTTGGATGTGAGATTGGGTGTGATTTATTAATTATCTGAGCCTTAGAAACATATTAGAATGAGATAATATTTTGAGGCTTCTTCATTCACACCAAACTCACCACCCTGAATGAAAAGATTTTGTTTATTCTCAAAATATGCCCATTCAGCCCCAATAACCCCATGAACTAAATGCTTGGCTTATTGAAATGTGATTCAGAAGAGGATAATAATGACATAATATAATTTACTAATAGATGTAATAATAACTAACAAGCTGCCATGATAATTTCACACACATAAGTCCATTTAATCCTCATCACAGCCCTTGAACCACTATCTCCCCATGTTAGGGATGAGGAAACTAAGATCTTGAGAGGATGCGTAACCTCTTGCCTCACAGCCAGGAGAGTAGGAAGTGATGCCACCTTCTGAGATAGAATCAAAGGGTAGTTTGAGATCTAAAGATAGTGTAGGAATTTAAGGTAGTCTTGAGGGGTAGTCCATAATTTACCAATGAGCAGTGACTAAAGGAAGGTCAACAGAAGTTATTCAGCTCCAGTGTTTAGTAGAACAGAACAGCATGTGTGTTGTTTATTTTAATCTTACCCAACAATTTCAGGAGAGAGAGAGAGAGAGAGAACTGGAAACTGGCAAGGCAGAGAGGAAGGGTTGGGGTGGGAGGAGAGTGGCAAGAAAACATGTCAGAGAACAGAAAATCAAGAAAACATTTTTTTTCATACGAAAAGAAAGTTTTTGTGAATTTGAAATGCTGGAAGTGGGAGGGACTTATGGGAGGACAAGAGAATGTGTAGAGATATTAGGTGAAGAGAAAACTGAAGAGATTCACAATGAGACATACCTACACCGCTTCAATATCCTCCAACTCTGAGCCTCCGAGTTCTTGCAACTAGGAGGCCTCCATTACTGCAGAGATCCTCCGTTCCCCAGGAACCTCAGGGTCTGTCTGTAGCCTGAATAAATAAAATGTAAGGATTCGGTATGTGGCAGCCATGAGAATGGCACCATAGCCCTCCTCCTCCAAGGAGTGTCATAGACCAAGCACCCCTTTGCTAGACTTGGAAATTCATCAGTGTGGGGCCGAGGCTGAGCCTCCCACGGGCTCCTAACCCCAAGGCTGTGCACAGTGGGGACACTAAGGAAGAACCATTCCTGGGAGACCCAGCCTCCTTGGTGGGCCAACTTCAGTTCCCGGACCCTTCCATAGCTACAATGCCTTCGAGGATGCTGCTGCCCACCCTTTTCTCCCTCTCACCTTCGCTCCTGACCAGACTTGCATTTGAGGTCACAGCTGCCCCAGGCTCTCCACCCACTCCTATTTCCCTTCCTCAGGCCTTTCCCCTAATAAAAGTCCTGGGGTGTTTAATCCCATCTTAGGAGCTGCAGCTCGGAGGACTCAAACAAAACAAAGTGTTTTATGTCTTTAAATGTGTAAGGATGCTGGCATAATAAACACAAACACGTTCAAGTATTACTAAATTCATAAGCAGTGGTATTATATATTTATATTTACATCTCATGTGTCTGCACGTCTTTTCAACCTTCCTGCTGTTACCCCTACTCCGGACTTCCACCACCTTTCACCAAAGTAATTGATCCTCAGAAGGGTCTCCTTCCATGTGTTCTTGATCTCGTCCCATCCATTCTCCACGGGGCACCCAGAAATGCTTCCTAAGTGCAAACCTGTAACAAGCAAAATCTTTCTCCCATGGGCCTTCAAACCTGCGTTTCTGCACCTGCTCTCTATATCTATGTGAAATGTTGTCCCTCCCAACCCAGCCTGGCCTATTTCAGTTTGGAAGCCTCCTTTCGGAGAACCTGCTTCCTGCTCTGGGCTGTTGCTCTTAACTCCTGACACCAGGAGCTTGTACTCATCTTCAAGTCATGTAAATGCCTCTTGCACAGGGACAGTGCCCCTCCAATTTTTCATTCTAACCCTTAAAAAATGGTAAGTATGTAGCTATTTTGTGAATCATTGTTTAATAGTTAATATTTTTCACCCCAGTAGACTATAATCTCCATGAGGGCAGAGACTATGTTTATTTTGTTGATGGCCCCAAACCTTTATAGTCACTCAATAATTTTTTTGATAAATGAATATGAAAAGATTTTCTTAACGGATATTGGGAAGAATGACAACTATAATGGAAGTGTAAAGCGTCCTTTTATTTGTCTTCTTTTACCGCCCTCAACCCCTCTTTCCCTCTTGTAATCTCAATACTGTTGTCCGAGTCTATGAGGGTTTTTCCTTAATCCCTTCACCTTTTCACTCAGCCTACCAACCCTCTCCCTTCCAACAGCTGTCAGTCTGTTTTCTGTATCTATGAGTAGGTTTCTATTTTGTTTCTCTTTTTTTGTTCATTAGATTCCATATATAAGTGAAATCATATAGTATTTGTCTTCCTCTGACTGGCTTCTTTCACTTAGTGTAGTACTCTCCAGCTCCATCCATGCTGTCATAAAGGGTAAGATGTCCTTCTGTTTTATGGCTGAGTTGTATTCCATTGTGTAAATGTACCAGTTTTTTTTTTACCCACTCATCTACTGATGAGGACTTGGACTTGGTTATTTTAAATTGTGCTGCAATGAACATCGGGGAACATATATTCTTTCAAATCAGTGTTTTGAGTTTCTTCAGATATATTTCCAGAAGTGGAATTGCTGGGTCATAATGCAGTTCCATTTTTAATTTTTTGAGGAACTTCTATACTGTTTTCCACAGTGACTGCATTAATCTGCATTTCCACCAACAGTGCACGACAGTTCCCTTTTCTCCATATCCTCGCCAACACTTGTACTTTGTTCATTTATTGATGATAGTCATTCTGATAGGTGTGAGATGATATCTCATTGTAGTTTTAATTTGCATTTCTCTGATGATTAGTGATGTTGAGCATCTTTTCATATGTTTATTGGCCATCTGTATGTCCTCTTTGAAAAAGTGTCTATTCAGGTCTTTGCCCATTTTAATTGGACTATTTGAGTCTTTTGGTGTTGAGTTGTATAAGTTTTTAAATAAATTTTGGATATTAACCCTTTACCAGATGTATCATTGGTGAATATGTTCTCGCCATCAATGGGTTGTCCTTTCATTTTGTTGATGGTTTCTTTTGCTGTGCAAAAACTTTTTAGTTTGATGTAGTACTATTTTTTTTCTTTTGTTTCTCTTGCCTGAGGGGATATATCAGAAAAAATATAACTAAGGGAAATGTCAGAGATTTTACTGCCTATGGTTTCCTCTAGGAGTTTTAGGGTTTTGAGTTTTACATTTAAGTCTCTATTCCATTTTGAGTTTATTCTTGTGTATGGTATAAGAAGGTGGTCTAGTTTCATTTCTTTTGCATGTATCTGTTCAATTTCCCCAACACCATTTATTGAAAAGATTGTCTTTACTCCATTGTATGTTCTTGCCACTTTGTCAAATATTAATAGACTATATGGTCATAGGTTAATTTCTGGGCTCTCTATTCTGTTCCATTGGTATATATATGTCTGTTTTTATGCCAGTACCATGCTGTTTTGAATACTATGGACTTGTAGTATAGTTTCATATCAAGTAGCATGATTCTTCCAATTTTGTTCTTCTTTTACAAGACCACTGTTGCTATTTGGAGTCTTTTGGGGTTCCATATTAATTTTTGGATTATTTGTTCTAGTCCTGTAAAATATACTATCAGTATCTCGATAAGAATTGTGTTGAACCCATAGATTGCTTTTTGGTAGTATGGACATTTTAATTATGTTAATTCTTCCTATCCATGAACATGGTATATGCTTCCACTTATTTGCATCTTCTTCAATTTCTTTCTTCAATGACTTTTAATTATCCAAGTACAGGTCTTTTACATCTTTGGTTAAATTTATTTCTAGTGTTTTTTTGTTTTTTGTGTTTGTTTTTTAGGCAGTTGTAAATGGGACCGTTTTCTTAGTTTTCCTTTCTGATAGTTCATTATTAGTGTATAAAAATGCAACTGATTTCTGGATATTTATGTTTTTATCTGGCTACTTTACTGAATTCATCTTTCAGTTCTAGTAGTTTTTTGGTGGAATTATTAGGGTTCTCTATAAACAGTGTCATGTCATCTGAAAATAGTGACAGTTACTTCTTTTTTTTTTAAATTGGATCTTTTATTTCTTATTCTTGTCTAATTCCTGTGACTGGGACTTCCAGTACTATGTTGAATAAGAGTGGTGAAAGCAGACATCCTTATCTATTACTGATCTTAAGGGAAACACTTCTAGTTTTTGCCTGTTGAGTATAATGTTGGCTGTGAGTTTGTCATATATGGTCTTTATTATGTTGAGGTATGTTCCCTGTATTCCCAGTTTGCTGAGAGTTATTTTTGTCATAAATTCATGCTGGATTTTATCAAATGCTTTTTTTGTGTCTATTGATAGGATCATGTGATTTTTAACCTTCATTTTCTTTATGTAGTTTATCACATTTATTGATTTGCAAATATTGTACCAAACTCACATTCCCAGAATAAATCCCACTTGGTCATGGTGTATGATCTTTTTAATGTATTGCTGAATCTGGTTTACTAATATTTTATTGAGGATTTTAGCATATATGTTCATCAGGGATATTAACCTATAATTTATTTTTCTTTGTAGTGTCTTCATCTGATTTTGCAATTAGGTTAACGCTGGCCTCATAAAATGAACTTGGAAGTCTTCTTTCCTCTTGAATTTTTAGGAACAGTTTGAAAAGGACAGATATTAGTTCTTTGAATGTTTGGTAAAATTTACTTGTGAAGCCATGCAGTCCCGGACTTTTGTTTGTTGAGATATTTTGATTATTGCTTCAATTTCATTAGTTGTAATCAGACTATTCAGATTTTCTAATTCTTCCTGATTCACTTTTGGCAGATTGTATGTTTCTAGGAATTTATCCATTTTGTTCAGATTGTCCAATTTTTTGGCATGTGCATGTTGTAATATTTTCTTACCATCATTTGTATTTCTTTGATATCAGTTGTTACTTCTTCTCTTTCATTTCTGATGTTATTTATTTGAGTTCTCTCACTTTTTGTCTCAATGAGTGTGGCTAAAATTTTGTCAATCTTGTTTATCTTAAAAAACAAAAAACAAACTACAGCTCTCACTCAGCCAGTGTGGCTCAGTGGATTGAGCATTGTCCCATGGACTGAGAGGTCCCAGTTCGATTCCTAGTCAGGGCACATGCCCAGGTTGCAGGCTCTATCCTTAGTAGGGGGTATGCATGAGGCAGCCAACTGATGTTTCTCTTTCACCTCAATGTTTCTATCTCTCTCTCTCTTCCTCTCTCTCTAAAAAATCAATAAAAGCATATTTTAAAAGTTAAAATTAAATAAATAAACAAACAAACAAACAGCTTTTGGTTCCATTGATCTTTTGAATGTTTTGTTTATACTCTATTTTGTTTATTTCTGCCCTGATCTTTATTATTTCCTTTCTTTTACTCACTTTGGGCTTTGTTGTTCTTTTCTTTTAGTCCATTTAAGTGTAAAATTAGATTGTTTATTTGAGATTTTTCTTGTTTCTTGAGGCAAGCTTGTAGTGCTTTGAATTTTCCTCTTAGGACTGCTTTTACTGTGTTCCACAGGTTTTGGATTGTTGTGTTCTTATTTTTATTTGTTTCAAGTTATCTTTTGATTTTTTCCTTGATGTCATTGTTAACCTTTTCATTGTTTAGTAAGATGTTATTTAGTTTCCATGTCCTTGTGTGTTTTTCAGTTTCTTTTGTGATTGATTTTAGTTTTATAGTATTATGTTCAAAGATACTTGATATGATTTCAATCTTCTTAAATTAATTCAGACTTGTTTTGTGTCCTAAAATGTGGTCTCTCTTAGAAAATATTCAATTTGCATTTGTAAAGAATGTATATTCTTCTTTGGGGTATAATGCTCTGTAGACAGCAATTAAATCCATCTGATCTAGTGTGTCAGTTAAGGCTACTGTTTCCTTATTGATTTTCTGTCTGGAAGATCTATCAATTGATGTCAATGGGATGTTAAAATCCCCTACTATGACTGTATTACTGTCAATCTCTCCCTTTATGTCCATCAAGATTTCCTTTATATATTTAGGTGCTCCTATGTTGGGTGTATAAATGTTTACAAGGGTTATATCTTCTTGATGAATTGCTCCCTTTATCATTTGTCTCTTACTATAGTCTTTGTTTTAAAATCTATTTTATTATACATAAGAATTACTACTCCAGTTTTTTTTTTCCTTTTCATTTGTATGAAACATCTTTTTTCATCCCTTTACTTTTACTTTTAGTCTATGTGTGTCTTTTGTTCTGAGGTAGGTCTCTTGTAGACAGGGTCTTGTTTTCTTATACATTTAGCTACCCTATGTCTTTTGATTGGAGCATTTAATCCATTTACATTTAAAGTGATTATTGATATGTATATGTTTATTGTCATTTTATTCTTTATAAGTATGTTCTTTTTTTTTTCTTTTTTCTTCTTAAGGAAGACCCATTAATATTTCTTGCTATAGTGGTTTGTTAGTAAAGAATTCTTTTATCTATTTTTTGTCTGGAAATCTCTTTATTCCTCTTTCCATTTGAAATGATAGCCTTACAGGGTAAATAGTCTTTGTTGTAGATTCTTGCTTTTCATCACTTTGATTATTTCATGCCAATCTCTTCTGGCCTGAAATGTTTCTTTTGAGAAATCAGCTGACAGTCTTATGGGAGCTCCCTTGTAGGTAACTAACTGCTTTTAAGATTCTCTCTTTGTCTTTAACCTTTGCCATTTTAATTATGATGTGTCTTGATGTGGGCCTCTTTCAGTTCATCTTGTTTGGGACTCTCTGTGTTTCCTGGACTTATGTGTCTTTCTCTTCTACCAGATTAGGAAAGTTTTCAGTCATTATTTTTTCAAATAGGTTCTTGATCCCTTGCTCTCCCTCTTCTCCTTCTGGATCTCCTATGATGTGGATGTTTTTATGCTTTATGTTTTCCCAAAGATCCCTTAAACTATCCTCATTTTTTTAATTCTCTCTCTCTTTTTTTTTTCCCCTGCTCTGATTGGCTGTTTTCTGCCACCTAGTCTTTCAAATCACTGATTCAGTCCTCTGCTCCATGCAGCCTTTGAGTGTATTATACATTTCTGACTTGTTCTTTCTTATGGTTTCTATGTCCTTTTTCATGCTCTCATGGTTCTCACTACATTTCTTGAGTATCCTTATAACCATTTTTTGAATTCTTTATCTGGTAACTTGCTTGCCTCTATTTCATTTAGCTCTTTTCTGGAGATTTCTCCTGTTATTTCATTTGGGGCATGTTTCTTTGTCTCCCCTTTTTGGCCACCTGTTTTTGTTTCCTTCTATGTATTTGGTAGATCTGCAATGTCTCCCAGTATTTGTAGGATGGCCTTGTGTAGTAGGTGTCCTGTTAGATCCAGTGGCACAGTCTCATTGGTCACCTGAGCTAGATGCTCCAGGAATGTCCCTTGTGCGGTTTATGTAAGCCTACTGTTGTAATTGAGTCTTGATTTCTATTGGCCCATTCATGCATGGGTTCAACCCTCAGCCTGGTTGATTGTGAGGATTGAGCTTGACCACAGTGTACAAGCTGCTGTTTAGGTGCTGACCACACTAAGCAGATTTTGCCTCAGCATGATCTGGTGACTGCTGAGATCTCTCTTCGGATATGCCACTTGTGAAGCTAATTGGATTATGCTCTATTGTTGTCTGAAGTTGGCCTCTGGGTGAGTTGGTTTTGGGGCCTCTTGAGAGGAACTCTGGTGATGGTCAATGTCAGATGCTGCCTGTGACTAGTCCTGGGCAACCTGTTTGTGGCTGCTTCTGCTGGGTCTGGGTGTGTGCTGGAAGGACCAAGTTGTGCACCAAGGCCAGCTTCCACCAGCACCAAGTCCAGGGGCAGGTCAGCAAAAGGCCTAAGGCACCTAAAGGGTCTTTCTTAAAAAACTATTTGGAAATCCTGTTTAGTTCCTTAATATGGTGACACTAAGGCCAAGCATGGGCTTTTAAACATGTTTTTCTTTGCAAGGACAGGCTCAAGTGTATGATTTGGAGGAAGGATGTGGGAAACAATAAATTATAACATGAAATTGAGGCAGCATCAGAGATGTCAGAATTCTGTTTCTTGAATACTAGTCCTTGATTTAATAATGAATCACTTCTCAGGAAGTAAACTCAGAGGAAAGGGTAGTATGTGTCCCTTGAACCTTATTCAATATTTTGTGAAGAAAACAGACAATGAAAACCAAGAAATGCAAACCTGAGATGAGCATTTTCCTCCAGGATGAGTTAAGTGCTTGGAAAGAAAGGTGCAACCTGGGTGGAGGACCTACAAGATGCTTCAATAGGAGATGCAAATCTGAATGTGATGGAAATCATTTGCATGTAATTTACCCTCTGATTACATGTAAACAACTAATTTTATCTTTTTCAAAATATTGTGCAGGCCAAGGTCCTTAGCCAAAATTTGCATCCTTTGTATTATTAGAACTTATTAGACTTTTCTTTGCTCCTAATCTTGCTTTACAGGTCTGCTCAACTCCTGACTTCTTAGGTTTTGACTCCTGCTCTAAATGTTATGCATGCCCTTGACCTTAATGAAAAATATTTCCAAAAGCAAGGGTCAGGTTAAGTTAGCAGGTTTTCCAGCTCTTGATCCACATATGCCCCAGCTCTCCAACCCTAGCACAAAACCTCCGTGGTCAGACCCCACAAAGAGCAAATGGACAAAGCTCCATGCCAACAAAGTGTGACAGCTCCCAAAATATCCTAAGCCCTTGTCAAATGTGTATGAGCTTAACCTATCATTTTGCTGGCAAAAGAGTGAAATGAATGAGAGCTCAGAAGAGCAACAGAATTTAGAACCTGTCACGACTAAAGAAAGCTTGGACATCATGGAAACTTGTGCCAAAATTGATGCCAATAAGGAATGCTAAGGTCCCACCCCAGATGTCTTGGTTGGCATCAGAAAGCTTCAAAAAGAGCCAGAGGTTTAAATACTTTCCTTGTTCTGAGCCAGAATTACTTAATTCTAAGAAGGAAGTGCAGCAGGGAGAAGAAGGTACTCTCAGAGCAGGACTAACTTCTAGATTCTGATCTATGGGCACAACTGCCAAGGTTGGGCATGTTGAAAATAGATCATCCTTCTTATATTTGTTAACACAGCTTTGAAACCTCATACCCAGCTCAGGGATCTTGGCCAGGGCTCAGCATGGAAAAGACAAAATAATAATAATGGAGATTGATTACAGAGGAATCTGTCAGTGAGTGTGACATCTGTGAGGATTATGCTAGGGGCAGATGAACTGCAAAAAATAGGATATTAAAACTAGCAGTTGTCAGAATTCTTTTCCCCAAACACCACATGCTCCTGTTTAGTTTTATAATAAATATCAATTACCCAGTAGGAGAGGAGAGAGACAACATCCATCACAAGACATCTGGCTTTAGAAAGAGCTTTGCTGAGGAGAACACAGCCTATGAAACTGAATCTATGCAGCCTCCATTCTCTGGTGGTCTCAAGCAATCTTGCATCCAGAGAATCACTTTGTTATTTTATTTAATGGTTATATTTACAGTATTGGTTGCATAACTTTGAGGATTTTCCTCTTCTATAACCAATGATCCTGCTGAAATGTGAAATGAACCTAAAATTAGCAAAGGCCAAGTCTCATCCCATCACTTGGATTTCATTTGGTCTTGGAAAAGTGGGACACAATTGTACAAAGTACAATGCAGAGAAGCAGAGACACCTGAGTATACTCCCAGCTCTGTGTCTACAAAGTCACTTATTTATGACCTGAGATAAGCCACGGCAATTGTCTCAGTCTTAGACTGAGTCTTCTTTTCAGAATAGAATTATAATAATCCCAAAGGCCCTGGTAAATTCTAAGATTTTAATGTTGAACTCAGGCTGACATCTGAGACACAGATTTATGGGTCTCATTTTCAAGTTTTTATTCCTATAATGATACATGGATCACTAAAGGGTAGAGTGTTAGGGAGATGTAGATTTCAGAGGAATAAGTTAACAGAGAACTTTGTGCCATTATTCCTGAGAAATTTCTCATTTCTGTGGACAAGACATAAAGGTTTTGAGAATATCTTCAAAAATAGTGTGGAACCCTATCTCTTTTCCTATAGACAAGTAATTAACTATAAATGTGTGTGCTTAAAATTGGTAACAAGAATTTTAGCTCACTAGTCAAAGAGACCTGGTCTGGTGATGCAGAGAAGGAAGGAAGGGAGGAAGGGAGGGAGGGAGGGAGGGAGGGAGGGAAGGAGGGAGGAAGGAAGAGTCAGGCAGAGGGAAAGAAATAAAAAGGTAAAAAGTTATGGGCTCAAGAAAAGGCAAAGAGGTGGGAAAGGAAATCTGGAATTAATTTCATAAGCAGAGATGGATCAAGAAGGTTTAAAAAAATTAATGCTGGCTGGATGTCTATGTTGAACTAGATGAGGGAAGATGGGGTCTGAGAACCAGGGAGACTGGGCAACCCATTACTGCATCTGGAGTGTGCCAGGATTGACCCTGTTCAACCTTAACTCAGTGGCTGTTTTTTTTTAAAAAATGACAAAAGATCCAGAATCCTCATGGTTTATTCTCAACAGCATGAGAAACTCTAGTTTGGCCTTCAAATTAAGGCAGGATAGAACAAGATAAAAAGGTAAAATAAGTTCTTAGGCCAATATTAATCCATTCATTTTTTCATCAATAACATCTGGCCTTGAATAGAGGTTATGGAGTCCTACTTGATTTCTCAGCCACATATGGTGGAAAGGGAGGTCACATGACCCAGAACTGAACAAGGAAATGTAGGAAGAAATCTACTTGAGCTTCTAGAGAAAAATCATGCTTCCATAATGGAAAGGCAAAGC
The DNA here is from genome assembly GCA_030848825.1 of Tadarida brasiliensis. NCBI lineage: Eukaryota > Metazoa > Chordata > Mammalia > Chiroptera > Molossidae > Tadarida > Tadarida brasiliensis. Next base: position 73,530,752 of record CM061260.1, read on the forward strand.
CTCCAAAGAGAATGGTCGTATCCCAATCCTTCCTTCCTGCTCAGGGTCTCCACTGACAAGATCAAGGACAAAAAGCCAGTATACTGAGAATGGTGGAGAAAAAGGGGCAAAGATCAGGTTCATAATGACCTGTTGAGTCTCCAAAAGAGCCCTGGAATCGAGCACCATGCCTCTGGTTAAGTAAATAGTACACTTCCTTGTTTATAAATAGTGGTCATCAGATTTTCTACTTTCCCACAGATGGGATTAACCAGGGACAATAAAACGATGTCTTAACAGGTGACAGGTTGAGCCCTCACTCAGCAGACCATAAAGTAACCTCTTCCTGATAAAGAATCAAACAAGAGGCCTTTAATATAGGGCAGTCAATAGAAGGTCCAGGTGCTGACCTTATCTGATTGTCAAGAAGAAAAGAGAGGGAAGAACAGAAAGGCAGGAGATTTCCCCTTGGCACTAGAGAAGCAGAACAAAGCAGCTGGTGCTTATCAAGGACAAATTAAAGTTTATCACTGTTGTGTGGCACACCCTAGTTGGCAGAGTCCTCTGAAAATATACTAGGAAGTGTGTTTGCATGTGTGTGCATCCTTGTGTGTTAAAGAGTGCCTAGGTTAATACCACAGGTTATAAAACATCATTGCCTGAACAGTCTTTGCAGACCTTTCCTGAACTTTTCGGTGAGTGAGACCTCTCTGCAGTCATGCTCCTTGCCTCTCCAAACTGCTTAGAGAGATCCAAACTACATATGGACACTGCCATTTCTCCACGGTCTTTTCTCCCTTCCTCCCCAGCCACACTGGAGCTCAGAGATCTCAGCTTCTTTCCAATTTTTCCTCCCAGCCCCAGGACACTGCCTTTCCACAGGATGATGCCTACCTCTTGCTGCCTTCTCATCTCCATCCTCCTTCTCCAGCTGGTGATCCCGGGGAACACTCAGTTATCCTTAGACACCATTGTGGATAGAAAGATAAAGAGAGCTCTCCAAGGTTTGGGTAACTAACAGGAATTGGGGGAAGTGGGAGGGTAACCCCTGATCATGCCTTCTGCTCCTAAAGCCCAGCTTCTCCTCTATCCCGTCCCCAGATCCCTACTTCAAATTAGTCCACTCAAGCAAAGCTTCCCGAACAGGGCTTTCCCACCCCCCATCTCTTTTGGAACTCTTGGCTAAAAGTTCAGGTTTCCTTAATGATAATGCAATTGATGATGATGAGGGTGCGGAGAATAGTAATAATTTATAAACACTCATTATGAATAAGGTATGATGAAAAACTTTCCATGGATTACTTCACTTAATTTGTACTTTCTAAGGTAAGTACAACTATTACTTTCATTTTAAAACTGAGAAAACTAAATATTAAAACTAGTTAGTAGCTTGATTATGGACACGGGGACACAAGTGAGGAAGAAGGGGATTTAGGGGGGCATTATGGGAGCCAGCGATCATGGGCAATACCCCTTCTTCTCTCCTACTCAGATTTTAATCCTGCTCCGACAACCATCTCATGTAGCAGCGTCACCAGATCCGGCAAAGTGTCCTCCTGCCCTGAAGGTGAGTAATTCCACGAGAAGGATGGCAGGGAAGATGCCCTGAGCCCTCCCCTGTCCCTCCCCAGCGCCTACACCTCTCCCCTACCTCACGTTTGCTTTGCCTAGCTCCCAGAGATTGCTTACCATTCTCAGTTCCCTTAAGGATGCTACTGAGGGATCATGGGTTTTTGCCTCTTTCCTTCCCACCTTCCTTTCATGACCTAATATGTGAGCCCTTCCTCTCAACTGTCCTGTTACAGTCCTATCACCTACCAAATCTCTTGTCATTTATCTCCCTTTATCAATCTATCGCCCTGTTTCGATGGATAGAGGCAACAGCAAGGAGGTAAATTTATTATGAATCTGAGGGAACAGAAATGCCTAGGCCCCTCACTTTTACAGATCTCCTCCTTACTCACGTACCCAAATTTGTGTTAGTAATTTTATTTTTCTTAAAGAGGACCTTCACAATTGAATTGACTTTAGGCCCTGCAGGGATGAAAGACGGTTGTGGGTAAACTCCCCCCTCTCAAAATCTCAGGGCTCTGACATCCATGTCTCATGTGCCCACACAGGGACGGTTGTCACCGGCTGTGCTTGTGGCTATGCCTGTGGTTCCTGGGACGTCCAGGGGGAAACCACGTGTCACTGCCAGTGCGGCTTGGTAGACTGGACCACTGCCCGCTGCTGCCGCCTGAACTGAGGAGGAGGAGGAGAACCCAAGTGTGTGAGCAGGACCGTACTGAGACCATGACCCCAAACAGGAAACCTGATTCAAACTGACCCTTTCATTTGTTATAACCCTGCTTCTTAGGCAATAAAACAATTTTTGCATCTCTCTCTCTCTTTATATTTTTTTGGTGTTACCACTTCTGGATAGGACTCCAGAAGCTGTTTCTAACATCCCAATTACTCCATCTTAGCAAGGATTAGGGAAATAAGAAAAGCTGAGAGGGACATTCCAGTTCTTTTATTATCTAACAAAAGGATGATGGCTCTATGCCAGGCATTGTGTTTGGCAGCAGAGGTACAAAGAAAGGGAATAACACACATGCCCTTGTGGACCTCACCAACGAGCATGGCGGCTCCATGCTAGGTGCAGGCAGGCTGTCCAACGTGGGGGCAGGCAAAGGCCGTTTGGCAATAATCAGTTCCTAGATTTTTTATTTGTAGATGTACTGTTTCCTAAACTTATGTGCCAGAGATCTGCTTTGATCAAGGTGATAAACGTGCCATTGTGTTTCTCCCCCATAACAAAACAAAAACAAGCCCTTACCTATCCTCGAATCTTCCCATGATTCATTGCCCTGGGGTATAGAAATCTGCAGAATTACAAAAAAATCATTCAAAATATTGGCACCAAGGTTCAGTGATTCAGTGACTGGGTAACAAGCCTTCTATAAGTTGAGAAGCTTCCAGTTTTTGACTCAGTACTAGGGGAGGACATAATACAGTTGTCAATGGATAGATCATCAAAATAATTTTTAATACTAAGTTGCAGTGTGATTTTTAACTAACAATGCAAAAGGAATTTAAACAAATATAATAAAATTTCTCCTTCCTACATAACTATGAAGTAGTCTCAAAGCTTATAACTATGAGAAGTAAAAAATAAGAATATAATTGGTTCTAAACTTTATTTCTCTCTAGGATTATTTATTCATGGGTATATAAAATACTTAGGGGCCGGGAAGCAGCCCCATCTCTCTCATTTAAGAAATACATTTACAAAAGATACCATTTGTGTTTATTAATTACTTATCAAAATTTATGTTTTATTCAATTGTGTACTATTAATCATTGTAATAATTAAAATGGACTATTTATGACAGCTAGAATGAGTTTTTAAAAAGATAAACTAAGTTATGTCACTTTCCTGTCCAAAGTACACTTCTAGTGACTTCTCATTACACATAGAATAAAATCCCAGTACTTATCATGGCCGAGAAAACCCTGCATCTAGCCACTGGTTACATCTCTGACCTCATTTCTGATCCTTGCTCACTTCGTCCTGCCCACACCTGTGTTCTTGGTGTTCCTGTAAGTTATAACCACCCTCCTACCTCAGGGCCTTTCCACTCTGTCCCCAGATAGTGACATGGTTCTCCACACACAAGGTCAAGCCTCAATATTTTTCAGAGAAACCATCCCATCATGCTTTATGTCTTGCCCTCCCCTTTTTAAAACTGCTTCTCAGTCCTGACATCATAATATGTATTAATGTTCTGCCAATGTATTAACTTTCTGCCCCCTTGGGACATGTGATTCACAGAAGATAAAACGTTATTTAATTTGCATGTCATTGAATCCCCAGTGCTTAGAATAGTGCCCATGGAGGAGCTATAATGAATGACTGAATGAGTCTACAACCAAGTCCAAGTCCAAGTCCAAGTCCAAGTCCACTTTCTCTCTTGCTTTCTATTTATTCTTCTTCTTTACTTCAACCTTGGTCACTGAAGGATACATTCTGTTTTATCCAGTCCCTGGGTTCCATTCTCGAGGGGCTTGTAGAAGAAATAGCTGTATGTCAGAGGGCACCTCTTTGAAAGAAAAGCCAAAGAGAGAGATGGAAGCTAGAGAGGTCAGCAAGAGTAGAAGCAGAAGTCAGATTGTGTAGCTCTGGCTGACATAGTTCTTTGCCCACGTAGTAGCCAATTTTCGCTTTCTCTGTGTTGACAGTATCCTGATTTTATTCAGGGTGGTCATATGCCCAGTCCTGAACGATCAATTACTGTTTAAGCCAATAATCAAGCTCCTGCTCCTCCTGGCCAGATATTCTCTGTGCTATACACCTTTGTATGGGGTAGAGTTGTGGCATGGGACCAAAATCAGGCAAGAAGACAGAGAAGAACTCTGTTTGGACCTCCTGAGAAAGAGTTTGTTTCCTGAATAAAAAACAGAGATTCAGAATTGTCTATAGCCCTTGTTACTCTGGATGTTGGTGTGAGAATGTGAGTCTGGAGTTATCACCATGGAATTAGTCAACAATTTGGTGACTTTTGAGGAAAAATTATAAGGATTGTGAAATAGAAAGAGGCAAAAAAATCTGATGCTATAATAACATTATTCAGCCACTGAACAAAGTTTATTGTCATTGAACCTCATTTCTTCATAGGTAAATAATAAATGTTTGTGTTCATTCATTTTACATTTATTGAGTTCTTTTGTGTGACAGGCATTGGAATATAGCAGAGGCTAAAACAGATAAGGACTACTGCCTTCAGGGAGCCTCTATTCTAATTTTAAGCCTTTACCAGCTGGGATTTTTGTTACTGTCCCATGGACAGAATTAGTCAAGGACAATGTCATGGTATCTGAGCAGATGACAACGAGGACTCTTAGACCACAACTCTTCCTGATGAAGGAATGAACAAAAGTCTATAATGAGAGATGTCAGCAAACTTGGTAATTCCTGGCAGGGTAGCTGCCAGGCTTGTGGGGCTGCCAAGAAGAGAGGAGAGGGGAAACGGAGGAAGGCAGAAAGACTTCCCTAAGGCAGAGAAACATAGCAAAGGCAGCTAGTATCTCTCCAGACACACACTGGAGATTGCTTTCTAAAGATTTGACTCTTCCCGGCTATCTTAGATCCCAAGTACTGCCAGTGTTAGTGGTTAAAGAGAAGGGAATCCCTTCATGACAGGACACCAGGGTGTAAAACATCTCTGCCCTCCCAACCTCGGCAGCCCTTTCTAAACCTGGCTGGGTGAGTGTGATACGCAGCTCTCTTCCACGACACCTGTCTTCTCTGAGTGCTGCAAAGAGATCCAGGTTGCCCTGGTCATGCTGCTTCCCTTCCCCTGCTCTCAAGAGACCTTTTCCTACTTTGTTTTCTCCTTCTCCTCCCCTCCCTCTCTGGTCCCAGGAGTTGTTTTTCATATTCTGTCCATTTTCCCCTTCAACACAGGATGCTGTCTCTCTATAGAATGAAGCTCTCTTTTCACCTTCTCATTGCCCTTCTTCAACTGATGAGCTCAGGGGATGCTCAACACACTTCAGATTTAGCTATGAATGAAACGATAAGAGCATCTCTCAGTGAACTGGGGTGACTTTGCAGGGGGTGACAGAAGGAGGCCAGCTATATCCCTGATGCTCAGTCCTGCTGCTAGACCCACCCCTCATTTCCCACCCCCTCTCCGGATGGCAAGCTCTAACTGGAAGATTCATCTCAAAGCCCCTGTCCTCTCCATGCCTTATCAGCTCTTAGAGCTGCTGGTGATGCAGAGATGAAGACCACACCTAACATTCTTGAGCATGGGCCATGTGCCAGGCATTGTTAGGTGTTCTGTTATTATTTTATTAACTCCCCAGTACAACTCTATGAGGTAAGCCCTGCGACTTCCATTTTGCAAAAGAGCAAACTGGGGCTTAGGAAAGTTACATAATTTTGCCAACAGCACAGCTATTAAGTGACTGGATCCTGGGCACAGTGACTCCTTTGTATGAGCGTGAAAGTGCTATGGGATTTGGGGAAAGGGTCTGGTCATTTTAGGCCCTGTTTTAGCTTTTTGTCTCTTCCACAAAGTGTAAGCCCTCAGGCTATACACAACAGCCCTCCTGTACCAGCATCGCTAATGACAGTAATTGGTCATCCTGCCCCTCAGGTTAAGTAGTTATATGAGGATAAAGGTGCTTGCTCACCCCACACTCATTCTCAAGCTTCTGTGCTGAGGCTACCAGCAGGTTGTCCCCAACTTCAGGATTGTAATGTCGTTGGGTTGAGTCACAACTCCAATACCAATAATTTTCTTTCTATCCTTTCCTCCCAAGAGGATGCTTAGGAACCTGAGGTTTCTTCCACCCCTCCCTCTTCCTTAAGCTCAGCTACCCAACCTTCCTTTCTTTCTTCCAGTGCTAAGGCATCTACCTCCTGCTCCACGTCCTCTAGCTCCCCTCCCGACCAAATCTCACACTGTTTCCGCCCCATCGGAAGGGAGGAGACAAAGGATAATTAGCAGAAGGCCTCTCTCAAAATCTAAGGGCTGTGGTTTTCTGTCCCTACCCCACGCCATGCCTGGTGCATCATCACCAGATGCCCATGTGGCTACCCCTGCGGCTCCTGGGACATTCAGGAGGAAACCACATCCACCGTCAGAATAGTCACGCAGGGTGGACTCCTGCCCACTCCTGCCACCTTATCTAAGTGAAGGAGGCCGAGACCTCAGACTGGGGACCATGAAGGCAACAAAACCAGGAAACCTCTACCCGTTCTCATTCAAATCATGACTTCTCAAGTTCCCTCTGCCTGTGACACCCCGGCTTCCCACATAATATAGTCTTTGTGTGTTTCTTTGGTGTTTCTAACCCCTGGCCTGGGTCTTTTCTCTCTATTGGATATCTCCCTGCCCCAAGTGCTCCAGCGTGTGCTGAGATGGGGAAGCTATGGAGAGGACAAGGAGAACTGAAATCAACATCCCATCTCCACCACCATCATCCCATTCTTCAGCACACACACGCACTGTTCCGGGCTCTGTGCTTTGCACTAGAGGTATAGAGGAGTATAGTCACATGGTTGGGGAAGGTCATCAAGAAGGCATGACCACTGGATTGACACAAGAGCTGGACCAGGGCAATTGGAGGCTCCCCACTTCCTCCTGTGTTTGGAATGTGCTCTCTGCTACCTTTCCCTGTGCTGGAGGCTGCCCAAGCACAGCCTTGAGATAGTAATGGGGGATGAGACTGGGTACATGACTGAACACTATTAAGGTTTCCTGTGTACATGGAAACTTTGAAAAGTTGGCAGGTGGACACGGAAATCGACTAGTCTTGCAGTTGCCTGAGACAGCCTCGTAGGTAAGTTTCTTTGTTTAGTACACTTACAGCCTACCAATCTGGAGTGGTCTGCCTTTTCTTTGGTTTTTGCCTTCCCTCTGAGTTAAAGGGCTAGTTTCAGATTACACCCAGGAAGCTTCTGAGGGGGTTGCAGTCCAACACACACACATGCCCCGAGAGTCTCACCATCTAGAATATTCCTTAGACATCAAGGCGCATACATTATGCCTCTGCTGGGGAACAACCTTGGGGATGTAGCAATCACTCTCCCGATCACTACACACTGTTTTAAAATATAGGTCTTATTATTTAAGTATGGCAAGGCCAGCAGATCAGGAGATGGCTGCCATTGAAAAGATAGTTTATTATACTTACAGATCCAAGACACAGGGACATGTCATGCCATACTATGGGGCAGGGGCGGGCACACAGGGAAGCACTGGGATCAGCCAGGAGACACAGCCATGGTGAGGGGGCTGGCAGGCAGGAGCATTTTATTGTGGTTTCCACAAGAAGGAATGGGTAAGGCAGGGTAAGCAGGTTTAGGATCAACCAGTTTTTACAATTCAGCAGGCTCCAGGCATAGGGGCTGTCCTAGATGTCTGGTATCTGGTCTTGTGGTGATGAGAGCAGGTGGATAGAGACCCAGAGTGTGAAACCCCAATAAAGGAGGTGGATAAGGTTATGGGCCCTGGACTGGTTCCTTTGCATATTAAATGCGCCTTCACAGTCTAGTTGTTGCTATCTCTAGAAATTAGCTCAGCAGCAAAGCCACAAGATGTCAAAGCATCAGAAAATAAAAGGCATGGTTTGTACACTCACTCTTTGCAGGTGGTCAGTTTTGCTGACACTCTCTCCAGGAAAGGAGCCTGGCACATAATTCCTCTTCAGACTACTATGATGCTCCAGCCTGAGCATGTGTACATGCTGCCTCAGATCCTTCCAAGTGTACTAGAATCTCTGTGTCACAAGCTCCACAGATCCTATTAGCAGAGCTCAGTGCTCAAGTCTGACCAACTGTCAGGGTCAGGCTGACTGCACTCACTTCACTGTGCAGTTCCCCTGCCGTGGGATTTCAGTGACTTGTCTGAGAATGAGTTACAGACCTGGAATTGGACCCTACGCTGATATCCAAAGAGAACCCCTGAGATGTATTATCCTGTGATCAGTGCCATAAAACACCCAGAAAAAAACCCAGAAAACTAGAAGGGCCTTTTGTCTTTTGGAGAAGCCAAGTCGAAGAGAAAGTAGCAGGTGCCAAAGAGAGGTGGTAATTCTCCCTGCAGCTTTCTGGTGTCTTCAGGGCCAGTCTGTGAATGCAGGGCCTCTCTAGAGAATCAGGAGCCAGGAGTCAAACATCAACTGATAATGCTGACAGCTTCCCCAAACCACAGGGAGAAATCTTTCTACTGCCTCTGAGATCCAGCATAAATGAACCTGCTTCTGACTCCAACGTGAATGACCACTCAGCCCTCACTCCTTGAGATCTGCAATCATCTGTCCTGGGCTGACCAGTTCCCAACGCCTCTGGTAAGGAAAATAAATCTTCCACTGTTATGGAATCATATAGCCTAGCGCCCATGAGTTTTAGACAGTTATCTTCAATTCTACAGCAGGCACTTAATAATAAAATAAAGGACTCTTAGTTCCTAATGTATGAACAAAAAGAAAAAGATAAACATGTAACCAATATCCAATGTTCCCTTTCTCTTCCACACGGATCCAGTGTAGACTACTCTCACAATTATGGGTATGCTTTCCCTCCAAATGGGAATGGCTTGCACCATTTACCGTGTACTGTTTCAGATCATGGTTCCACTGACCAGGCCACCATCTTTTCTGTGCTTGGAAGAACCAGAGAAGTGTGACTGGTGTTCACATGCTCATTCTAACAGGAGGGTGTTAACACCAATGTACCACCTGGTGTGGGATCAGGAGTCAGATGTTGCAGTGTGGCTCCTTCCTCTCCTCCTTACCTCTGCACCCACCATAACCATTACAGCCAAGCTCTTGCGTCTCACAACATTTTTTCCTCTAAAGTTTGTTACTCCTTTAGACAAGAGTTGGCTTATTCACGCCGAAAACTTTATTGAAAAATATTCATTTAATGACAAATATCTTAAATGTTTTATCTATTGGCTTTATCATGTAGTTCAACACAAAACTCTTTTTATTCATGTTAAACCAAAACATATCATCTTTTTTCTGAACTTTTGCTTTTGGGAGAGAAAAACAGTAGCAATAGTCCACAGGGAAAACAATCTCCCAAATGAGGCTAGCCACTGCTTTATTTTTCTACTCAAATCCCTAAAATACCGTGATCACAAAGAGAACAGGACATTTCTCAGAAACCTATACATTATTCAGTGATCATTGATCATTTATTATTCATAAGATGAGATTGAGGAGGTGGAACATACAAGACAGGAAACAGAAAAAGATAATTAGTCAAAAATGTGTGTGCATATTTAGTTGTCCACAATTTTTATTCAAATGCTGACTACCCCCCCCCACATAACTTTCACATGTTACTTTTTGGATCCCTAGAATAGAACAGCTTACATTCTTTTTATTTAATCAATAAACTTTATTTCAGCAATTTTGGTTTCATAGCTAAATTAAATAGAAATTACAGAGTTCCCATATACCTTTGGTCCCCACTACCCACAATCTCCCTCTATTGACATCCCTGTACCACAGTGATACATTTGTTACAATCAGTTAACCTATATTGACACGTTATTATCACTCAAAGTTAATAGTTTACATTAGGGTTCACTCTTGGTGGTGTATATTCTATAAATTGAAAAATGTATAGTGACATGTATTCAACATTGTTGTATACAGAATAGTTTTATGCTCTAAAAAACCTCTGTGCTCTATTCATCCCTTCCTCCTCCAACTCTTGGCCACCACTGATCTTTTTACTATATCCACAGCTTTACTTTTTCCAGAATATTATATAGTTGGAGTCATACTATATGTAGATTTGTCAGATTGTCTTCTTTCACTTAGTAATATGCATTTAAGTTTCCTCCATGTCTTTTCATGGCTTTATAGCTCATTTCTTTTTTTTCCTCTTTATTGATTTTAGAGAGAGGAAAGGAGAAGGAGAGAGAGAGAGAAACATCACTGAAAGAGAACATCGACTGGTTACCTCCTGCATGCCCCCCACTGGGGATCGGGCCCACAACCTGGGCATGTGCCCTGACCGGGAATTGAACTGGCGACTTCTTGGTGCATGGGTCGATGCTCAACCAGTGAGCCACACTGGCCAGGCAATATTGATTAATATTCTATTGTCTGGATGTACCAGCTTATTTATCCATTTACCTATTGAAGAACATCTTGGTGGCTTCTAAGTTTTGACAATTATGAATGAAGCTGCTATAAACATCTGTGTGCAGGATTTTGTATGGACATATGTTTTCAACTCCTCTAGATAAGTAAGTACCAAGGAACATGATTGCTGGATCATATGGTGAAAGTATATTTAGTTTTGTAAGAAACTGCTAAATTGTCTTCCAAAGCAGCTGTACCACTTTGTTTTTCCACCAGCGATAAACAAGAGTTCCTGTTGCTCCATATCTTTGTCAGCATTTGGTATTGTCAGTGTTCCGGATTTGGGCCTTTCTAATAGATATTTACTAATATCTTATTTTTTTAATTGGCAATTCCCTAATGATATATATATGATGTTGAACATCTTGTCATATGCTTACTTGCTCTCTGTATATCTTCTTTGTATGTTTTGGATAACAATCCTTTATCAAATATATCTTTTGCAAATATTTTCTCCCTATCTGTGGCTTGTCTTATTCTCTTGACATTGTCTTTTGCAAAGCAAAAGTTTTTTATTTAAATGAAGTGCAGCTTAACAATTATTTCTTTCACGGATTTTATCTTTGGTGTTGTATCTAAAAAGCCATCATCATACCCAAAGTCAACTAACTTTCCTCCTATGTTATCTACTAGAAGCTTCAAGTCCGTGACCCATTTTTAGTTACTTTTGAGGAAGACTGTGCCTAGACTTATTATTTGGGATGTGGATGTCCAGTTGTTCCAGCACTATTTTTTGAAAAAACTATCTTTTCTCCATTTTTTTGCCTTTGCATCTTTGTTCAAGGTCACTTGATTAAATGTATTTGAGTCTATTTCTGGGCTATATATCCTGCTCTACTGATCTTTTAAAAATTCTTTTGTGAAAACCACATTTTCTTGTCCTTGTTTACTGTAGCTTTAGAGTAGGTCTTGAAGTCAAATAGTGTTAGTCCTCTGACGTTCTTCTTCTTCACTATTCTGGATCTTTGGCCTCTCCATATAAATGTCGGAATCAGTTTGTTAATATCCACAAAGTAACTTGCTGAGATTATATTGACTCTACAGATCACGTTAGGATGAGCTCTCATCGTGACAATATTGAGTCTTGCTATTCATGAACATGAAATATCTCTTCATTTATTCAGTTCTACATTGATATCTTTCATCAGAGTTTGGTAGTTTTCCTTTCATAGATCCTTGTTATGGACCAAATATTTGTGTCCCACAAAAATTCATGTTGAACCCCTACCTCCCAATGTAATGGTATTAGAAGATGAGGCTTTTGAGAAGTAATTAAAATTAGATAAAGTCATGAAGATGAAACCCTCAAGAATGGAATTAGATTTCTTTTAAGAGTCACAAGATCCATTGTTTCCTGTTTCTGCTTTTTGTCATGTAAAAATACAAGGAGAATTTGGCAGTCTACAACCCAGAAAACTTTCCCCACCAGAACCCAACCATACAGCACCCTAACTAACCTCAGATTTAAACCTCCAGTACTGTAAGTACTAAATATCTGATTTTTATAAGCTACTGAGTCTATGGTAGTTTGTTATAGTAGCCTAAACAGACTAAGACAATCTTGTAAATATTTTGTTAGATTTATGCCTAAGTATTTAATTTTTTGGAAGCTAATGTAAATAGTATTGTCTTTTTAAATTTCATTGCTGGTATATAAGAAAGTGATTGACTTTTGTATATTAACCTTGAATTCTGAAACCTTGTTATAATTATTTTCTAAGTTCCAGGAGATTTTTGTCGATTCTGTCTGATTTCTACATAGAGGATCATGTCATCTGCAAGCAAAAATCAGTTTTATTTCTTCTTTTTCAGTCTACATACTTTTTATTTTATTTTCATGTCTTATTGCATTACCCAGGAGTTCTAGTATGATGTTGAAATGCAGAGGACATCCTTGCCTTGTTCCTGATTTTGAAGGAAAGCTTTGAGTTTTTCACCATTAATTGTGATGTTATCTATACTTTTTTTTTTTTTTTTTTGGTAAATGTTCTTTATTAAGTTGAGGGAGTTCACCTCTATTCCTAGTTTACTGAGAGTTTTTACCATGAAAGGGTGTTGAATTTTTTCAAATGCTTTTTCTGTATCTATTGAAATTATGATGTAATTTTTCTTCTTTAGCCTATTGAAATGATGGATTACATTAGTGGGTTTTTGACTGTTAAACTACCTTACATACCTGAGATAAATCCCAGTTGATCATGGTATGTAATTCTTTTTATACATTGTTGGATTCAATTTGCTAATATTTTGTTGAAGATTTTTGTCCCTTCTTTTTATACTAGAATAGTGGTTCTCAACCAGAAAATTTGGAAATGCCTGGAAACCTTTTTGGTTGCCACACTTGTGGGGACATGAGGATAATGGCATCTAGTGGGTATAGACCCCAGATGCTGGAAAACCTCCTGCAATGCGCAGGAGAGGCTCCCACAACAATGACTCCATGCAAAATATCAAGTGCCGATAATAAGAAACCCTGTGCTAGAACGTGTGTTTCTATTGTTAGTATGTGGCCTTATTTCTCACTCAAAGGGAATACTGGAGATGGGTTTCAGCAACATTAACAATACTAATCTTCTAGATATCACTATTTTAAAACTAAAATAGATGTATCTCCATTCCCTAATTCCCAAGAGGGCTGCTTGTTACCTAAATCAAGGCATGATTGTAATAGAGAACACCAGCTTTCCCAGTAGCTGATGTTAACAGTTCTTCCTCACATACTAGCAATTAGAAGCACATTTCTTACACATGTTCAAACTCACGAATGAATAAGTATCTGGAAGATATTTTGAATGACATATTTCTATTCTACAGAAACCATAAAACTGACCGTAAGAGAGAAAAACATTGGAGCTACCAGTGTATCATGTGTTGTAAATCTACATGCCAGCTGCTTCAGAAGCCAGAGCTTCTGCACATGTGTGCAGCATAAACATAGTGTGAACCATTTGGGAAGACATTGGCTATCTAGTAAGTCATCACTGGGTCTTTATCTCAGCATCACATACACTATTTTTGAGGTATTAAGTGTTATTTTAATTATTTCGTTATTTTAGTTTAGGGAAAGAATATGTTAGTGTTAGGACTGGGACCTAAACCCTTAGTATATGGAATAAAGATAGAATAGAAGGTCCCTGATTATGAATGGAAACTCCATTCAGGCCCTAAATAGATTGAGAAAACAAGTCTATGACTCTACAGTAACAGTACTTGTCTGAGCAATGATCACTATTTGATTGACTTGTGATATAATTTGAGAGATTCTAAGAAAGCTCCCTTTCTTCAAATGTCCTTGTTCTTCCTGCTTCAAATACCATCACTAGATTAATTTGGACAGTGAATGTGACCAGAAATCTCTGAATCTTCTCATTTAAACACACCCACACCCACAGGAGTGGTCCCACTTTGAGCCCTACCTAGTAGTGTTGTTTGTATAATGGGAGGGACAATAGAATCTAAGGTAGAAAAGTTACCAAGGCAAGGTTCACACTATTGACTCTAAAGTCAGTCCTGGAGTTCAACCTTGGAGGGGGGGGAAGTAGAAGGAAGAAAAGAAAGAGTTTTGTCTACTAGTAAGATCTGCCTGGGAGAGGACACCATAGCTGAGGAGTAAATGGTAGAAATAGTGGGGATACGAGGATGTGTTGTGGGGGTGTCAGGAGAGAAGGGCTGAAAAGGAAGGGATGAGAGGCTGAAGACTGCCTGAGACTGGCTGTGCTTAGATGAAAAAGGTCTGTTTCCTCTCACTATAGATTGAGAGTTGGTTTTCAAGAAAAATCATGAGTGAGGCTTAGGGGTTTCACTAATTATGGAAAATCCTGAGAGAAGAGATTTGTGTAGCCCTCTTGGCACATGGTTGGCAGGATTAGGACAGGCAAGCAGCAGGGTTCACAAGGGAGAGATACAGTGTACCACTTAATTATATCCTTGTCTTCTGTAAGCAACTAGTACCAGAAGTTTGTGATAATTAGGATAAGCACAGTTTATGTGAGTCAATCGCCACATCTAGTGGTGAATATCTCATTAATTGTTATTGATGGTGTAAAATTTCAGACTTTCAGAGAAAAACACATATTGGTAAACTGCCTTGGGTCTGGTCTCCTCCAAATAGACTCATTACTCTTAAGACTAAGGTAGAGCCCTTTATTCCTAATATTCATACTTATAGCTATTTTAATCATATAAAACACACATATAATTTATGAAGACATTTAAAAAATTTACTGAGGCAACAGATTTTCTGAGTTGTTAAAACTATTTTTTGCTCTAGTTCCTAGTTTTCCCATAGTTTCCCCACTCATTGAATCAATGGAGTCATTTCTTAGATTTGAGTCTGAAAACTGACTTATTTGAATCCCTGGGGAGAAAATAATGTTTAAAATTAGATTTTTGTGAAAAAAAAATTAAACTAAATTTAAAAATCTTTCTTTTATATGGAAAGTCAAAGTCTGGTTCTACAGCTTTACCAAAAGTTGATGTTCTAGGTCTCTATTCTGTCATGGGGCGGGGGGGGGGGGGTGGGGGGACACAGGGATGTTATTCTTATAGTGCAGAACATTGTTCTTTGAATGATGGGATTGAGGCATGTGTTGTCACCTCCTAGACAACAAAGTTTTTACTGCTCAAGTGCATGTTTTTCTTATACTGGGAAGAACTGAAAAGTAGCTTGGGTCTGAGGACATCATCCTGAGGGTTGTTATTGGGGGAGGAAAGTTGTGTGTCATTCCTGGTCCTTGATCTGTTCTCAGATCTCTTCTAGAACTGCCCCCCCCTCCTCTGTCTCATTGTGTCCTTTTTGGCCATCAGTCCAATGTCACCTGCCCATAGATCCTTCTCTTCCAGGCTGTTATATTAGAAGTAGAGTCTAACCATCATTGGCTCATTTCCTCCAAAGACTCAAATAAAAGCATAGGGGTCTAATTGTTTAAATATTTCATGTCATGTAGTTAATCAAAACAATCTTCTGGCTGAGACATGATAACCAAAACAAAATCACTTTGGATTTATGATATACTTTGGGGAAAAACATACTCATCTTTGGAAACAAACATTTGCTTCTTTTTTGTGGGGAAAAATTATTAGAACTTTCTCCAGAAAGAATTCTCAACAAATTATATGACATCTGACTGACTTTTTATTCAAATTCTGTTTATACATATTAATCATTATAACTAAATTAAAGAAGAACAGAGTATTTGAGAAGGCCCTGATAATCTATCAGCCATTACTGGGTCCTGTCTTCAGTTGACACATATTATTTCTATTATAATAAATGTCTTTTGTGTTAAATAATTTTCTTTGTATTGAAATGATAGGTAGTTGGAGTTGTTATTTTACCTTTTGTCAAACCCTTAAGAAAAAAAAATCAAGCCGCATGGTCTGTAGGAACAGGAGTGTATGCAAATTACTAAGACCAGGACACAATCCCTTAGAAGCTAGAGAGGAACTGGAAGAGGAAGCACTGTTTATGATTAGGCTCTCCTCTACTGATGAAAGAGGCCACAGAAAAACAACTCTACACCTCCACAGTGACTCCACTTCTCTGAACAAAGATTAGTTCATGACCAGTGGTATAGTTTGAGGTATTCTGAGAAAATCCTTTCTTTAAATGTTCTTGTGTTTCTTGGCTCAAATTCTTCCATTAGTTTAATTTGGATGAGTCTAGAACTCTCTTAGCTCTCTAATTAAAGACACATATCTACTTTGAGCCTTCTCAAACAGTGTTGTGTATATAAAGGGAAGGGCAATGGAACTTAAGGTGAAAAAAATCACAAAGGTAAATTTCCTCTATGTCCCTATTTACTGTCAACCATGGAGCCAAGCCCCGGAGGGGAGAAAGGAGAAGGGAAGATGTCTAGAAACATGGGCTTCCTGAGAGAAGGTACTCTGAAGAGTAAGCAATGAAAAATATGAGAAAGTAAGCTTGTGTTTGGGAGAAAAGGACTGGGGTAGTCAAGGTACAGTTATGCTCTGAGGTCTGTTTGAGAATGAGTGTGCATAATGGAAGTACCTAGAAGAAAAGGTTTCCTCAATGCGCAGGCTGAGGGAAATTATCTGTGGGAAATGCTGTGATGAGTGAGGCTCACATGAGAATATACCAAGTAAGGAAAGTGATCAAAGAAGTCTGTGAAGTCCCTAAGTAGCATTGGGATGGACGAGAAATGAGATTCACAGAGCGGGGAGAGGCTGATGGAAGCTCAGTCTAGGCTCACCTCAAGTAGACATCTACTGGCAAAGGTTTAAAGTCATATACACTGGAAGATGTGAGAAAACTCACCACTGCAGTGGTCAATATATTATTTAACTGATCATGCAAACAACGTTTATGCCTGATGGACTCCCAGTGCAGGTGCAATGACAACGCAGCCTTAGAGCAAAGTGATCACCTCTCAGCTTTGGGTCTGACTGGTTGTACAAAACACTTATTCACACAAATCCCCAGGAGGAAGAAATAAACTGCTCTTTAAAAGACGATGAGCTTAATAGGGAATTCATGGGATCCAGCTATAGAATGGCACAACTTTTCACTTATGATTTAAGATAATATGCGGGGCATGAAAATCTGACCAAAACACCGAGAACATTAGCACCCATCGAAGGTGAGATGAGATCTCTTTGAAAAAGGACCTTGCTCTTAACTGCATGGGCACTTTGAGGGGCCTCCTGTACCCTGGCCTCAAATAAGAGGGCTGGTTATTTGATAGGGTGGATCTTTGAGATCATTTAAAACCCACCCAGTTTATATTTGGAGGATACAATTGGAAGGTGACCATGTGATGAGACCACAGTCTGGAATCAGCACAATTGAAAACCCTCACCCTGCCATGGTTCTCTTCACCAACCACCAAAAGTGGGCTGATGAACACTGAGGACTTGCACCATGGTTACAAGTGCCCTCTAAATAAATGTATGATTTGGGTCCCAACAAGCACCAAATAATCTTGACGGAGATAAATGCAGACTGTTAGGGTGTATGGTGGATTGGGTCTGACTAAAATGAGCATAAGCCATTACTCAGACCTAAAAATGATAGGATTTGTCAGAACTTAATGTGTATTAGACTCAGCATATACACCGAAGGACTTCTTCATGATCTGTACCACTGTTCACCATGTCCACTAGCCCTTCTACCTTAGAGGAGGGTGAGTGGCATCTGAGCAGAGCTGGGATGGTACCATCTTCTGGACACAACAAAGGAGAGCATTTCTGAACGAGTAAATTTGAAAGACCCTGGACTTAAATATATTTAAACCATATTTTTGAGCTTAAAAATGTTTATATTATTGGGTATTGACCTAATGCCTTAAATGCCCTGACTAATCAGGAATTAGCATTAATATATTGTTCCTTTTATGTATGAGAGTAATAAGTGCCACAGAATATAAAATAATATCAACCCTATCAATAAGGCTGTTCAGGTAGAGTAGCAGTGTTTACATCTTTCTCATCTGTGAACTTGTTCATGACAGGAATTTTTTACTGGATTCAAGACAAGTTGCATCAGAAAAATGGTTGGATGTGAGGTAATCGAGCAGCATCAATTCTGCAATGCTCTCAGGTACTTGGGCAGCTGAAATCACCACCTGGTTTTGTAAGTCATCACCATGCCTAGCCCTTCAAATGAAAATGGGCCCTGGCTGGTGTGGCCCAGTCTGTTGAGTGTCATCCCATGCATCAAAGGGTCACCAGTTTGATTTCCCATCAGGATACATGCTCGGGGTTACAGGCTTGATCCCCAGTAGGGGATGTGTAAGAGGCAGCTGATCAATGTTTCTCTCTCACATCATTATTTCTCTCTCACTCTCTTCCTCTCTCTAAAATCAATAAAAACATATTTTAAAATTGGAAGAGTTGCGTAACCATGGACATAGACAACAATGCTGGTGATGGGGCAGGGAGGGGGGATCGAGAGGAGGGTGTCAATGGGGGAAAAAGGAGAAACATCTGTAACAAAAATAAATTAATAAAAAATTTTGAAAAAACAGATTGTTATGGCTAAAAAAATAAAATTGGAAGAGATTTAAAAAAAAAATGAAAATGGGCTTTGGTGCAAAAATTTGTCAGTTTGTAAAATACCTCACACATAAAAGGTCTGTGACCAATAGGAACATTATCACTGTAAAATGAATATTAAACCTCCCTCCCCTGGGTGACTCTCAGTTCAGTGACCAGGCCATGGGTTTAGAGCAGAGCAACTGGAATGACCATCAAACATAATTGGAAGCATCTGACAATAACAAAAAATGCCAATGAACAAAAAGCACTGGGCTTAGGTGAAGCCTTGCTAAAATGCCCGGTAGCACCCTGGTGTGGATAGATACCCTTTATTCATTTTTGTTATCAATGCTTTATCATATGATTTAATTCTTTGTGATGCTATATCTTTGGCCTCAGGACTTGTTGAAACAATTTTACTGCTGTAGAAGCATAACTAATGTTTTCGTGTGGAATGACCAAGGAATCATTTCCCATTGACCTCTATGAAATAAAACAAATTATAAACTAGCTTCTTTCAAATCTGCTTGATTTGAAAGAAAGATATGAAAATGCATAAAGATATGAGATAGTTGTATGATAATTCTATGCATTAGTCTCCTCATCTACAAAATGGGGATAACAAATACCTGTACATACCTCATAAGGATGTTGAAAGCATTAAATAGATAATAATACAGCTATGTAAAATATTGCATCAATATTAGCTTTAATTTTTATATAATTAAAATACATTTAAGATATTATTTTCCAAACTACCAAATCAGATCCTAGTCTATAGTAAGTGCTCTAGAGTATTAGTTATCTCACCAAAGGTACCACTTCAAAAGCGTTACTCTGCCCTGCCATTGACTTTATCCTCTTTCGTGTCAATACCAAATCATCACTTTTTATACAGCAAACAGGAGTGGATCTGGCAGCATAAGACCTTCATCAGTAGCCAGGAGATCAAACGAGGAGATGGGGCGCTGTGCCAGGGATCTGCCCATTTATCACTGGGGGAAAGATAAAGAAGGCATTTCTGAAGCATTAACTTATGAGTCTAGAATTCTAAATTACATCACCAATAAATCTAAGCTCTGCCAGAGTGAGACTTACACCTGAACTTTGAGAGCTGAAGAATAATGGTGCAGTTTATCTGCCAGGGCCTGGTGGGTGGCAGAAAGCCCAGAATTAACACTGATAGTCAACACTGCTGAAGAAGAGCCAGCCACTCTGAATCAGCTCCAGGTATTTTATCTGGCGACAATCTCTGTCATGTGAGACAGGAAATGAGAGTGCTACCAACAGGAAATTCTCTTAGTTTGTTTTGTTGGCTTTGGGTACTTTTCAGGGGCGGTATTTCTTTTTTTCCCCTCAGGAAAAGCAACTGTGGATCAGCAGGGTTGTTTTTAACCCCTCATTGATGGGTTTGAGCTTTCTCTTTCTTCCTTCTTTGGGAATTTAATATCTTTCGGTGGTTTAAATGTTGGTCTACAGCCTGCACCATTTGGCTCAGTGGTTGGAGCATCAGCCCAAGGACCAAAGAGTCGTGGGTTCAATTCCTGGTCAAGGGCATATACCTCGGTTGCAGGTTTCATCCCCGGTCGTGTGGGAGGCAACCAATCAATGTGTCTCTCTCACACTGATGTTTCTCTCTCTCTCTCTCTCCCTCCCTCCCTCCCTCCCACTTTATCTAAAAATCAATGGAAAAATATCCTCAGGTGAAGATTTAAAAAAAAAAAAATGTAGGTCTACAGTGTTAGAAGGAAATTGGATTTGCTTTCTAGTGTTGGTTACAGTAGAAAAAACTTTTTCTTTTATTTTAGATTAAGCTGTCTTGTTAGTGACTGGAAAGGAAAAGGGTATTAAAAAAATCAAATGCTCTCTAAGGAGAAATATTACAGATTATTTATTTATTTATTTTATTAATTTATTTTTATTACAGATGTTTCTCCTTTCCCCTCCTAGATTTTAGTAATGTTAATTTTTTTAAAATCACCAAATGAAGCTTGGACCAAATTGAGCACATTCTATGTCCCCCAGTGCCTATTAAAGAAATGTCTGAGCAGAAGGAAGAAAACCCATTTCCCTTAAAATTCAAGATAAACTAATGGCATGTAACAGATAATTTCCTAACGTTCTGATTCAAACAAAGGCACAAAAATTTCAAAACAAGATAACTGAAGATGTACCTGATTTTTGATATTTAAAAAAGCAACTGGCTGGGAGATTTGTGAGGGTTTCAGGCTGGAAAGGGTAAGAACTGCCGCAGAGCAATTGGCATAGACACAGCCTCCCTCGAGCAAGTATTTACTCAAGGCTGTGGGCCTGGCAACGCCACGTTAGGCGCAATGGAGGGAAGAATCAACAGAGTATTGATCCCTTTTCTGGAAGTGCTGAAAGTCTGCGTGTAGGGCTATCATCAACTCAAGGACCATAATTAAAATGGAGAATAAAGAGCAAATTCACAAATAAAAGCCATCATTTGGGTTCAGATCTGGGTTGACATAGATTACAGGAGATAATGATAGAGTAACACGAAGGCAAAAATCCTGCGTTCTAGTCTTGACTCTGCCATTAGTCTGTTTTGGGATCTGAACAAGTTACTTAAACTCCCTGGGCTTCTGGTCCCTGTAGTAGAGACATAAAATATGGGGATAAAACATGAGCGTGCCTTAGGAAAGGGAATGGAGCCAAATGCCAGGTGATGCTCCCTTCTTTTTTGATATAATGCAAGAGATCCTTGGGTGACTCTATATGTCTTAGAATCCCAAAGGAAATGGGACTTTCTGGGGTCGATGAACGAAGTAAACTCCCCTGTGTAGGAGTTTACTGTCTTATGAAGAAGAAAAATTTGGAGTGACTATAGATTTTTTCTTTACCTGTTTTTGATATTTTCTACAGTGATGACTATGATCAGTCATTGATCTCACCACATGAAAGAGCTGTTGTGATTATGAGCAACAAGTTATATAAGGTGACTGGTATGAAGTATCTCTCATAATAGGTTCTCAATTAGCAGGAGCTCTTGTTATTTTCTCATCAATTAGGTAAACTTGGCCCAGGGGCCCAGGTCTCACGTGATGATTAAAGATGGGATTTATCCTTCCACGTTCAGCGCCTCTATTTCTCCTTTAAAACCATTTTCAAAATATCTGTAAAAGATTTTCTATTTATTGATGAAAACATAAATGGCCCCTGTGACTCTTGTTTCAAAGGAAATGAGAGCTTTTGTCTTTTCTTGGACCTTTGTTTGTTTTTTCACAATGGGGTTATAGGCAAGCAAATGAGAAGATATCATCATTTGCCTTAATGATCTAGAATTAACCATTTTCTTTCATGTTTGTTTTTTTTTTTTTTCACGTTTCTCTGCTCGGAATCGCTACCCAAAAGTTCTCTATAGCCAATGTGAAGATTAAACAGCAAACCCTTAAATGTTAGGGGAAAAAAGTGTGACATTTGAAAGTTATTTCCCCTAGTCTTAGAATTTTAATCAAGAAGTCTAAGAAACCACAAGTTTCTATGTGATGTGTGAACCACATTCTAAAAATACATACACGTTTGAAAAAAAGTTGACACCAGTGGTATTAACAAGGCCAGTAGGTCACAGGTCACCATCACTTTGCCTTGAGCTGACCTTATTGAATGATCTAAAGGATTGACTGTGTCCCTTGATTACTTAAGTTTTCAAAGAATTGGATTCCTCCCTACCTCACTGATGCTCTTTCCCTTGTTTCATTCTATCCTCTCCCTTTCTTTCTCCAAGCCCCTTTCTATAATACCTCCTCCTGGCCTGCCCTACACTTGAGCTTGCTTCTTTCTCTGAGATCCCCATGAACAGGGGCGGGTGAGCATTGCTGTGTGGGTTAATCATTCGCCATTCTTCCCATTTGAAGCAGACTTTGTCCTACTCTCTAGAGTCTAAAATTATTATTTTCTTTTTACATAAGTAAAACATGTTAATTATTGAAAAAAGAACTACAGTCAAGAAAAAAAAAAAAAAGAAAATGAAAAAAAAAAGCTTCTGTAATCTACCATTCAGAAAACCAGTTATATTTTAGAATATATCTTTCTGATGTATTGCTATGCATATGAAACAATTTTCTACAAAAATTGGATCATAGTATTGGACCGTTTTCTAATTTGTTGCCTTTCACTTAATTATTATATAAACTTTTCCATGTCATCCAAAATTCTATAACATTTTTTTCCATTTCAATTTAACAAACATTTCTTTAGAGCTACCACACACACAAACCTATGCTACCAGGTAGGGACCACAGGTGAACCAGACAAACATAGTTCTGCTTGCAAACACAAAACAAGCACAAGTCAGATGAGTGTTGGGATGTGAATGGACAGGGTGTTATAGAAGAAGTAAATACCTGGGAGATTGAACCTTGACCAGAGGTTGGGAAAGGTCTCCCAAGAAAGTGACTTTACCTTGTAATGAGAATGCAGGTATTCCAGTGTATAGCTGCCCCTGTAGACATTATCAGCTCGTATCTGAGGCCACCTCACCTAGCTAGCAGGTGTTCATATCTATTTAAATATTATTCTTTGTAACATCTATTATCCATCTTGTGTAAACAGGCTTGTTTCTTTGCCTTTGCCAATTAAAAGGATATTTGCTTATTAACAGGTGTCTTCTGGGCCAACAGCCTATGATAAGAAAGGTTCCACAGGAAAAACAGTAACTGTATATTTCTCCAATCTGGCCTCAGCTTCAGAACTGCCTGCTGAATTCATTGCAGGCACACTGCCTGGCTTCAGACTAGCCCTACGTGGGACACTGGGGAAAGGCTTGCTACCTCTCTAAGCTTCGTTCCTCATCTGTAAAATGGGTAATTATTCCACTTCATAAATGTCATGGGGATCAAGTTAGAAAACTCATGTGATATCTGGCTTAAATGTAGCATTATATTATCATCATCATCATCATCATCATCATCATTCATCCATTTGACTGAAAATAGCAGGAAGAGAAGGCTGGAAGCCTGGTGACTCATACAACTTCTCTATATTCCCAAGTGACTGGTGGTTTCCAGTCACTGGGATGGTTTCCAGATTCCTCCTAGCACCTCTGAAATGTGGGTCCCACCAACAGCTCCACCTAGAGATGTCATGTGGTCACTCTCCTGCAAAGCTCCAGACCACTCCACTACCTGAAGGGTTTCCTTCTTCTTGTATGTTATAGATCACTGCTGCTTCAGACTAGTGTCCCTCCTCCCTATCCAACTTGAACCCACTTCCTTTAAGAAACTGACAAGAGCCCTGGCTGGTTTGGCTTAGCGGTTAGAGCGTTGGCCTGCGGACCAGAGAGTCCCGGGTTCAGTTCCCACTAAGGGCATGTACCTCAGTTGCAGTTTGTCCCCAGTCCCGATTGGGGTCGTGTGGGTGGCCCCCAGTTGATGTGTCTCTCTCACATCGATGTTTCTCTCTCTCTCTTCCTTCCTCTCTCTCTCCTGCTCTATCTGAAGATAAATGCAAAAATGTCTTGGGTGAGGATAAAAAAATTTTTAAAAAAAAGAAAGAAATTGACAAGAAACACTGTCATTCCACTGCACCCAGTGACCTCAGGATAAAACCACCAAACAGCATGGCATCATGGAAGGCCCAGAATCCCTTCCCAAAACAGAACTCTCAGCTCCTCATCCTGCTTGCTCCCTACCTCTTCTGCCAGCAGAGATCTGCTCTGATCTCTCTTCGCTATTTCTGATTTGTTTTGTGGAACATCCTGTTTACATTATATATTTTCTCTGACTAAATTTGGCGGTCAGAAGCCTCTGCTTTTTTTCTGTCTACTGAATATCCACTTTTGATTTTACATTTAGAAAGAAACGATGAAATGAGGAAAACAGAGATTTGAAATATCCAATTCAGGATAATATTCTGGACACCAAATTATATAGGAAGTCCCCACATATTTGAGTCAACAAATCTCTTACCTCTCTAAGAAGGAAATAGTACATTTTGTTACTGTAATTATTGGAGTAAATGTGTTCTTGCTTTGATAGGGAGACTTGGGAAAGCAGAAGAGTACATTGTAAAGATATTTTCTAGGGTGAAGGGATTAAGAAAACTACAACTAGCCTTGGCTGGTTTGGCTCAGCGGTAGAGCGTCAGCCTGCGGAGTCATGGGTTCGATTCCGGTCAAGGGCACGTACCTTGGTTGCAGTTCAGTCCCCAGCCCTGGTCGGATTGTGCCGGAGGCAACCGATAGATGTGTCTCCCTCACTTCAATGTCTCTCTCTCTCTCTCTCTCTCTCTCTCTCTCTCTCTCTCGCTCTTTTTCTCCCCCACTCTATCTGAAGATAAAAATGGAAAAAAGTATCCTCGGGTGAGGACTAAAAAAAAAGAAAGAAAATATGAATTGCCTGTTCTAAAATCAGTCATGGAGATGTCGGGGATATAGTCAATTATATTGTAATAAGTATGTCTGTTGTCAGGTGGGTACTAGACTAACCAGGGTGATCACTTTGTAAGTTATTTGGATGTCTAATCACTATGTTGTATACTTGAAACGAATACAATATTGTATGTCAACTGTAATTGAAAAACAATTAAAAAATATACTTTAAAAAATAAAATAGGAAAGGAATTTTCTTGAACAGTGGGAAGTCTTTGAGATCCAGAGTGTGGAGGTCTGTCCCCCTGATTACTGGCTATGTGACCATTTCTGAGGATGGGATCCCAATTTGTGGGTCTCAGAACCTTGATGTCCTCATCTAAAAATGGGTCAAATAATAACCTGCCAACATCTCAGAAATGTCCCGCGGCTCACATGATACTTGTGAAAATGACTTACAAATGCGGGAAGTTTTATAAAAGTTAATTATTTATTTTTATAAATGAGCTGGCTCTTTCTTGGGTATAATACCTTAAGAAGTTCATGAAGAAATGTAAGCCTCTCAACAATATTTCACAAATATTTAGAAAATAAAATATATTTCTTTCAAATTTGTTTTATTTGTATTTCCATTACCAATTATTTCTAGGAAGTTTTCTATTTTGTTACAGTTTTATTTCATGCTGTTGTAACGTGTCAGCGAGATAACCAGAGACGCATGGCCGAATTGTAAAGGAGCACTTTATTACACCGGTGGGCTGTTACAGTGGTGGGCTGGGGGGTACAGCTTCCCCAAATCCTCAGCCCCGAGCCTTCTTTGTTGCCCGCTTTTAAAGGCACAAACTACAGAAAAAAAACCTACATTCTCTTGGCACCGCTTTTGGCACCGTTAAGGGGGGCTGATACAGAGAAGCGGGGGAGAGGAGCAGGGCAACTATTAATGTCTTTTTTCTCATGGTTTCTCTGAGTTTCCCAAGGCCATCCTCAACCCCTTATCTTTACAGTTTTCTTTGGGTGTCTCAAGGTCCTTATGTTTACAGAAAAGAAACTGCCAGGGCGTGTACGTGCAGTAACTGAGGGTCAGAATGGAGTTATTACATCCCCACTGGTTTTATGCACAAGTCAAATCATTGACCCTTTTTTTTATTAAGAATATTAACTCTGTCCTGTATTATTCCCAAATTATTGGCATAGAAACAGCAGGTTTCACCTAGTGCTACACAGAGTCCTCCCTGCTTGAGGAAAAGGAGATCTAAACCTTATCTGTTTTGTATTGCTGGAGGTTATACTTAGGTGGGAGTATGCAAGTCCCTTGCCCCTGGATATCCCCCAAAGTTAACTTGGGCTGGTTCCATGTACAGTTGTCAGTATTTGGGGTCTGAGAAATTGGCTTGGAGAGGCCTAGCCCTATATAATAAGGTGGCCCCGAATTTAGGCATAACTAGTAGTCAGCCCCCTATATCCTCCCTGTGGCCTAATAAAGGTCTGGCTGACTAATGATATTAATCTGAATGGGGTCAGATTTTCCTATAGGGAAACCCTTGGGCTTGGTTAACCTTCTAAAATCTATATGAGGGTGCCTGCTTCTCAGATAGTCCTTAGTAGTAAACATGGTTTCACAACCCCGAGATGGACAAAAGTATTCATTTGCATTCAAGCAACTTGTGGTGACTGTACCGCTCCCTGGGCATATATATTCCGACCCCTCATAGTCCCCATTCCCCCATAAGTGTCCCATAACTCCAGGGAAGGGGCCCTTCTATACGACATTAATCTTCAGTAATACCATCTGTGCCTATGGTGCCTTTCATGAGGTCACATACGTCGAGACTGAAAACAGGTTTTTCTATCCCCTTTAGTGGTGACTTTTCTTAAGACCTCCCCCAATATCCCATTTTCAAGTTCCCAGTTCCACTGGGGCCCAGATCTATAAAGATTCCCCTGTACAGTCATAATCAGAAAAATTAGAGTCCCGATAAATGCAAGAGTCTCATTTTTAAGGGATCTGGAGAGGCCTGCACCGTCCGTTCTGCATTTTCTGCCTTCAGCCGGGAATGGTGCAGCCAGACCGGGATGCCGTTGACCTTGACAGCCGTTGGTGCAGGTAGGATGACAGTGTATGGTCCCTTCCAGGCCGGAGTCAGTCCCTGGGTGGTAAATTTCTTTACCCATATTGAGTCCCCAGGCTGGAGAGGGTGCACAGGGTCCGAGGTGGGCACAGGCAGGGCGTCGCAGACGTGTTTATGGACAGCTTTCTGGGCGGACTGCAGGGCCTGCAAGAACTGTAAGAGGGCAAGGGGAAGCAGAGTGGTCCAGTTTTCACCGGTTTTTAAAGCAAATCTGGTTAAGGTTTCCTTTAAGGTCCTGTTCATGCGCTCTACCTGCCTGGAACTCTGTGGAACTCTGTAAGCACAACTGAGGTTCCAATTTATATTTAACCCCTTAGAGATATCCTGTGATATCTTTATTATAAAGGTGGGGCCGTTATCTGATCTAAGGGTCAGGAGTAGTCTAAACCTGTTACTTTCTTTATTACATCCTAGACTGTTATTCCATTACCAGGGGCAAGCTCTCCCTCTCTCAGTGTCCTATCTTTTTCCCTTCTTGAGTATTCCTCCAATGTCCTGTCTTCCTGTAATATGTATGTCCCTTTCTTATCTTTTTATTTCCTCTGTACAATCCTTCTCTTTCTATTTCTTCCCTTCTCTATAAACTTTCTCCAACTTACACAGACCCTCTGCGAATTACACAATCCTTCTTCAACTTACACAGACCCTCTGTGACTTTCCTAGTCCCTCCCCTGACATGCACCTGAGAGCTTGCTCCATCTATCTGCAGTCTGCACATCCCCCAGCTTTTCTTCTCCTCCTCCCTACTTAGACCCACACATTCCTGCTTCCTTCTGCCTTCTCCCTTTCCCTGTGACCTTACTGGGCATTGCCTGCCTCTCAGGAGTTCAGTAAGCTTGGTGTAACCTAAGTGGGTAGTCTGGTGCAGCTGGTTGACTAAAGTCTGACCTAGAGCCTCTGGGACTAACAACCTCCCATCAGGCAGTGTCCACCATCCATTGATTTCTTTTATGGCTTGTTTCTGCTTGTCCAAGTCATTTTCTGACCTAGTGTATCTGGAGAGGCCATTCCCCACTGGTTTTAGGGCTGCCTCTCAAGCTTCCTGGTGCAGTAGATTTTCTTTCTTGATCCATCGGAGAGCCTGGATTAGGGCTATGAGTTCAGCCCACTGGGCTGAAGTTCCCCTACTTAATGACTGTGACCAGATGACGCAGTCCTGAGTTATTACTGCTGTCCCAGCATACCTGATTTCTTCCTGGACATAGCTGCTCCCATCCGTGAACAATACCTCATCTGATGATGGCAGTGGGACATCCTTGAGGTCTGGGTGGGCCATCTGCACTATGTCAATTACCTCCAGGCAGTCCTGTAGAGGTTTCTCTGGGTCATCGTCTGGAGGCAGGCTGGCAGGACTGATGACCAATGTCTTGTGGAACTTGATGCGGGGGCTGGCCTGGAGTGGCAGTGGCCAGCAATCGAATGATCTCTGGAGGAGATCACGTCTGAGTAGGGGGTATGGGCACTCTGGCAGGACTAGAAACGAAGGAGTCACAGTATTTTCTCAAAGTCCATAGTCCTCTTTGAAGTCCAGGGGTAGGTTAGAGCCCCATTGGCTCGGTCAGGACTGAGTCTGCTGCACCAGTACCTACCAGGAAACTACCTAGTTTGTCCTCTATTGTCTTGTATTATTCTGGGCTCCCGGGGGTGGGGTGGGGGGGGAGCTCAGTTGGAAGGAGCCCTGGCCTTGTTATTTTTCTAAGTTAAAGACAGCTTTTTACTTTGTTCCTGTATACCTGACTTTGTCCTTGTCTTTTCTATCTCTAATCGGGACCTATGCCTGCTGTCCTGGCTCTTCCTCATGTTTCCCTTTCTAGGGTGATCCTTTTCTATGGGCCCTGTTCCCCTTAAGGCTGTTATTACTACCTTTGCGATTCTACTATCTTGTTTCCCCGATATTTCATTTCTAAGAATGTTTACTATGCAACCCAATGAGGTCTTCTGGGCATTAAGGCTGCTATCCATGATTAGACTAACTGTAACAAAGTTGAGGGAGACACAGTAGGGAGGCAGACGAGAACGAAAACGAGGGAAGACATACACGACAGAAACTTTCGCTTCGTCCGCCTGGCCGCTCCCCTCGCAGAGATCTCAGATGCCTCTTGGCATGTGGCAGGTTGGAATAAGCCCCCAACGTGGATCAGGCTCACTAGTGGGACACCAGAGTGGCCCAAGAACCTGATACCGCCTTTTAGCCGTATGAGGTCATCACGGAACCGCAGGGTAGGACTCACACAGGCTCCCTAACGAGGGTCGCGGGGCACAGTCACTCACACACAATTACATTCACATAGTCACACTCACACATCAGAAGTTCTCGGGAGGTGATCAGTCTCCCCTTCCGCCCCAGTGGCGGACCAGAAAGCACCGTGGTCCAGAACCAGAATTTACAGAAATGAATCCCACCTAACGTCTCAGGGGGATCCCAGAGAGGAGAGGTTGTGCCGCGTTCGTCCCTCTCACTCTCACCCAGATAGACCGGTCACCCAGAACTCACCTCCAGAGGCTTTACCAGGTCTCCTTTAAATCTTTTTGAGGACATCTTGGCATCTCCCAGCCGCTCGTTGGAAACCTAAGTAGGATCTTTGAGGCCCTGGAACATCTCAGGGGGTACCCCCCTAAAGATCTACAGGCATCCGGCGGCCGGACTGGGAGAGGCCTCCCGCCCTAGGCGTCTAGCCCCTGGTGTCCTACAACACCTGGGATCTCGCTGGGGCCTCTAAATGTTGTAACGTGTCAGCGAGATAACCAGAGACGCACTGCCGAATTGTAAAGGAGCACTTCATTACACCGGCGGGCTACGGGGGTACAGCTTCCCCAGATCCTCAGCCCCGAGCCTTCTTTGTTGCCCGCTTTAAAAGCCACAAACTACAGAAGAAAACTACATTCTCTTGGCACCGCTTTTGGCTCCATTAAGGGGGGCTGATGCAGAGAAGTGGGGGAGAGGAGCAGGGCAACTATTAATCTCTTTTTCTCATGGTTTTTCTGAGTTTCCCAAGGCCACCCTCAACCCCTTATCTTTACAGTTTTCTTTGGGTGTCTCAAGGCCCTTATGTTTACAGAAAAGAAACGGCCAGGGTGTGTACGTGCAGTAACTGAGGGTCAGAATGGAGTTATTACAATACAAGCAGCTAAGAATATTTAACAGATTTGATTTCGTCCATCAGTGAAAGGTTGTTTTCTTTAACCTTTTATGCTACAGCGCAAGCACTTCTGATGTGGCGCTCTACAGGTTCGAGCCTGGGCACAGAGCAGATGGCAGGTACAAGGGCTGAGAGTAGCAGTCTGGTCTCAGCAGAGCTGGTATCACAGCGACATTGTTCAGGTCCGATGACCAGCAGGTGACCACACCGGAGTGTAGCAGAAGGAGCATCGCCTTTCGAGTCAGATTGACCTGGCTTCAAGTTTTAGATGAGTCTTTCACTTTAGTTTTCTTATCTTTAAGATGGAGATAATAATCCCTATCTTGCAGCATGTCTGAGGACAAAATAAGGTGAAGAATATTGTTATGGCCCTGGCCGGTTTGGCTCAGCAGTTAGAGCGGTGGCCCTCGGACCAAGGAGTTGCAGGTTCGATTCCGGCCAAAGGTACGTACCTAGGTTGCTGTTTGGTCCCTGGCCCTGGTCAGGGTCGTGTGGGAGGCAACCAGTCAATGTGTCTCTCTCACATGGATGTTTCTCTCTCTCTCTCCCTCCTTCCCAGTCTATATGAAGATAAATGAACCTCAAAAAGTTAAAAATTGAACTGCCATTTGACCCAGTGATCCCACTTCTAAGAATATACCCTAAGAAACCTGAAACACCAACCAGAAAGAATATATGTTCATAGCAGCACTATTTACAATAGCTAAGATCTGGAAACAACCCAAGTGTCCATCAGTAGATGAGTGGATAAAAAAGCTGTGGTACATGTACACAATGGAACACTATGCAGCTGTAAGAAAGAAAGATCCCTTATCCTTTGAGATGTCAGGGAAGGATCTGGAGAGTATTATGCTAAGCGAAACAAGCCAATCAGAGAAAAACAAATATCACATGATCTCACTTATTTGTGGAATATAATGAACTAAACAAACTGATGAACAGAATTGACCCAGAGACATAGAGGTAGGGTACAGACTGACAAACCTCAGAGGAGGGAAGTTGGGGGGGGGAAGAGGTAAACCACAGAACTTACATGCATGTACGCATGACCAACGGACATAGTCAACAATGCTGCGGATGGGGCGGGGGGGATGGGGAGGAGGGTGTCAATGGAGGAAAAAGGAGAAACATCTGTAACAAAAACAAATTAATAAAAATAAATAAATAAATAAAATACTGTACAAAAAAAAAGAAGAAGAAAAAAGAATCCTCGGGTGAGGATTAAAAAAAAAAGAATATTGTTATGCCACAATCCTAGAATTCAGAGATGAAAACAAATGCTTCCTTTCTTCTTCCTCCTCCACCTCCAGGTTGACGCTCTGGTATCTCCAGGCGAGTCACCAGCCACTTGCTCCAGCACAGACAGGGCCAAGCTGGCACCAAGCTCGGTTGCAGCATGTCCCCCATTTAGAAGGATCCTGCTTCACAAGACAATTTCTTAGACATAGTACTAATTGCCTGGTCGTATGTTATGTAGAGAAGTGAATACAAACCTGAGTCTCAATGAATGCTTGCTCATTGAATATGCGTCTCTTTATCACACGGTGGCAATGACCATTTTTCCCAGAAAGAAATGTTTCTGATTTACGTATGTGTGGTTGGTACATGAAGTGGGTTTTATAAATAAATCACTATAACATCACCACCAAAAAAATGTCCTCTAGCCATATTAAAAAGAACCCGTGACAAGGGGCCTATCAAATAGAATAGAAAGGCCATAAAACCATCAGTTCATTTGAGGTACAACTGACATATTATGTGATAATGCTTCAAGTGGAATCCGGGACCCCATTCATCACACCCGCTGCTCCTCCGCTGAGTTCTGGGCTGTATGCTAATGAAACCATCATGCTCCGCTCACACTGCAGATCGCAGTCTCCAATCAGCGCTTGGGGACCTATACACCAGAAAATGTTCCCGCTGAAAATATGTTTCGTTCACTAATGAACGTTTTGGGGAGAAGGTTACATCAGGACAAAGGTCACACGGCTTCTTGGGAATACAGTGTCCTCACATGGAAAAGGTCAGACTAAATCCATGGTTCTCAATAAGAGAAGTGCATCAGTGTTATTTGGCTAACATATCATAGAAAAGCACAGGGTCAGAACCCCATCCCAGTGCAGGACCTGGGAATCCTCAGCTTTAGAAGATCCCTGGGTGATTTTGATACTCACCTCGGTTGAGACTTTTTACTCAAGGTGTCATCCCAGGACTAACAGCATCAGCATCTGCTAGGAGCTTATTAGAAATGCAGATTCTGAATCTGAATTTTAACAAGATCCCCACTGATTCAAAGCACATTGAAATCTGGAACAGTGTTTCACAGCCTTAAACCCATATTAACATCTCTTGGGAAGCTTTTAAATATCCCACTGCTCAGATGTGCCACAGACTCAACCCAAAACCTCTAGGAGCACAATATTATTGACTATATTCCTTATACTGTACTTTACATCCCCATGAATATTTTTATACTTGGCAGTGTGTGTTTGTTTATTAATCCCGTCAGCTTTTCCACCTGTCCCTGAAATTCTCTCCCCTCTGGCAGCCATCAGTTTATTCTCTGTATCTATGAGTTTGTTTCTGTTTTGATTGTTCGTTCATTTTGTTTTTTAGATTCCACATACAAGTGAAATCATATGGTATTTGTCTTTCTCTGTCTGACTTATTTCATTTAGTATAATACCCTCTAGGTCAGTCCATGTTGTTGCAAATGGCAAGATTCCACCTTTTATTATGGCAAGGTAATATTCCATCATATATATATTTATATATATATATATGGATATATATATCCATATATATATATATATCCATATATATATAAAATATTTCTTCTTTATCCACTTATCTATTGATAGACGCAGGTTGCTTCCATACCGGGCTATTATACATAATGCTGAAATGAACATAACGATGCATATATCTTTTTGAATTTGGATTTGGATTTGGATTTTTTCGGATAAAAAACCAGAAGAGTCATAAGATGATTCTATTTTTAAGTTTTTGAGAAACCTCCATACCGTTTTCCACAGTGGCTGTACCAATCTGCATTTCCACCAACAGTGCACAAGGGTCCAATCAGGTCATATCTCATTGTGGTTTTAATTTGCATTTCTCTGGTGATTAGTGATGTTGACCCTCCTTTCATATGTCTATTGGCCATCTGTATGTCTTTCTTTGGAGAAATGTCTGTTTAGGTCCTCTACTCATTTTTTAATTGGATTGTTTGTTTTTTGTGTGTTCAGTTGTATGAGTTCCTTATATATTTTGGATATTAACCCTTATTGGATATATCATTGGTGAATGTCTTATCCCATTCAGTAGGTTGTCTTTTCATTTTGTTGATGGTTTCCTTTGCTGAGCAAAAACTTTTTAGTTTGCTGTAGTCCCATTTGTTCATTTTTTTCTCTTCTTTTCCTTGCCCAAGGAGATATATCCCATATATATATTGCTAAGAATAATCAGTCATATCACAGAGTTTATTGCCTATATTTTTGTATTTTTCTAGGAGTTTTATGGTTTCAGGCCTTACATTTAAGTCTTTAATTCATTTTCAGTTTATTCTTGTATGTAGTGTAAGAAAGTGGTCTAATTTTTTGCATGCGTTTGTCCAATTGTCCCAACACCATTTATTGAAGAGATTGTCTTTACCCCATGTATATTCTTGCCTCATTTGTCATAGATTAATTGACCAAATAGTTGTGGGTTTAATTCTGAGATATTGTGTCAGATAGGTACTAGACTTACTTATCAGGGTGATCACTTTGTAAGTTATATCAATGTCTAATCACTATGTTGTACACCTGAAATTAATATAATATCATACGTCAACTGTAATTGAAAAATAAAAAAAAATATTTAAAAAATACTTATTAAAGCATCTCTGTGATCTTGGAGCTAACAAAGATTTTTATATAGGATACAAAAAGCAGGAATTATAAAAGAAAAAAATTGATAAAGTAGTTTTTATCAAAATTAAAACTTTTGCTCTTCAAAAGTCCCTATTAAGAAAAAATGTCAAGGGGGAAAAAAATCTCTAGGAGTAGAACCCAAGCATCAGGTTTTGTCGTTTTTTAAAATCTCCCCAGATGATGCTAATATGTAGCCACGCTTGAGACCCACCAGCTCAGAACCTTGTTTACAGGTCACACCTGAGGCTTCAGCTGGGCGTCCCGAGAGCATGAGGACAATGGGCATGCGCAGGATTCCTGCCTTAAGGAAGGGGCTTCAAACAGCGCAGAAAGGAGGGAGGCAGTCCTTACTGAGCTCCACATTCAGCCCGGTATTGTTTCATTCTTTTATACGTATACCTCCAAGACGACTCTGTGAAGTAAGACTTGTTAACTATTTTTAAAAGGAGAAATTGCAGCTTAGAGACGTAGTGATTTGCCCAAGGTTATGTAGCTGGCAAGCAGTGTTCATCCCACTCTAAAGCTCATTCTCCAGTACCCTCCCCTCACTCCCTCCCATTGCCGGTCTCCTGCTCCCAAGACATGTTAGATTTTTTTTTTTTAAGTGGGAGCTCAGTTTCAAGAGTGAGA
Source organism: Tadarida brasiliensis (assembly GCA_030848825.1). Taxonomy (NCBI): domain Eukaryota; kingdom Metazoa; phylum Chordata; class Mammalia; order Chiroptera; family Molossidae; genus Tadarida; species Tadarida brasiliensis. The sequence continues at coordinate 73,565,526 of CM061260.1, forward strand.
GGTAGAAACTGGGTGATTGTCATTTTCAGTCATTCTATGAGTATCATCAGAATGGAATGTGGGAAAAGATCCAAACATTAAGCTTTCTAAGAATGAGATAGTAGAAAACCAAAGAAGCCCAGATTCCCTAGCTATGTGGTGGTCCTGGGTGGGACCTGATCGTAGCGTCTTTGTTCTAGTTGACTAAAGCAACCTCCTTAGGATGGAATAACAATTCCGCTATGTATGATTTAATGCTCACTAAAGAAGAAAAAGTTTAATTGAGATATAATTGACATACAATAAACTGCACATATGTAGAGCATACAATTTGATAAATGTTGATATATGTATATACTCATGAAAACACCACAGTCAAGATATGTTCATTAACATATCACCCACCCCCAAATTTCTTTGTGCTTCTTAGTAATAACTTTTTTCTGTCTTTCCCACTCCCAGGTGACCACTGGTCCGCTCTTGGTCAATATAGATAAAGTTGCGTTTTCTAAAGTTTTAAACGAATTGATTCATACAATGTATACTACTTTTTGGTCTGGCTTCTTTCAATCAGCATAATTATTTTGAGATTATCCAAATAGTTACATATATCTAGTGTTTGTTCTCTTTATTGTTTATCTATTTACCTAGAGAGATGTTGTGATATAATAAGAAATATATATTTGGTCTTTGTTCCCAGATCCTGATAGCTCCCAAAACCCTTGGAAGTCTCTGAGTGATGAGTGTCTTTAGTATGCTAATGAGATGACCCCTAGATAGCTTCAGGTTGAAGACTATCACCAGAAAGACCAAGGCATGTTGGAACTTTCAGCCCCAAGCCACCCACTCCGACCTCCAGGGAGGGGAGAGGGACGGGAGATTGAATTAATTGCCAATGATCAATGGTTTAATCAATCATGCCTACATAATGGAACCTCCATAAAACCCCTCTAAATGAGAGGGTCAGAGTGCTTCCAAGTTGGCAACTACATGAGGATTCTGGGAGAGTTAAAGGCCCAGAGAGGGCAAGAAAGCTCTGGGCTCCCTCCACCATAGTTTGCCCAATTCATCTTTTCCATCTAGCTATTTCTGAGTTGTATTTTTTTTTTTAATAATAAACCAGTAATAGTAAGTAAAGCACTTTCCTGAGTTCTGTGAGCCAGTCCAGCAAATTATTGGCACTGAGGAGGGGGTTATGGGAAGCCCGATTTATAGCTAGTCAGTCAGAAATATAGGAGGCCCGGGACTTGTGATTGGCATCTGAAGTCGGTGTAGTTTTGTGACTGAGTTCTTATCTGTGAGGTCTGTGCTAACTCTGGGGGGTTAGTTTCAGAATTGAATGTAAGACAGTCAGTTGGCATTCTGAGTAAGGGAAAACTAGTTGTTGGTGTGGAAAACACCCATACATTTTGTGTCAGAAGTGTTGAAAGTAAAAATAACTCAGAGGAATATTTGGGGTTATTTCCAGTGTAGGGGTAATACAGATAGAACTTGTATGAACATCACATATGAGCCTTGTATGGTTATATGCTTTCATTACTCTTGGGTAAACACCTGGGAGTGAAATGCATGGGTCGTATAGGTGTATGTTTAACTGTATAAGACAATTCCAAATTGTTTTCCAAAGTGGCATTTTATATTCCCAAAAGCAGCATGTGAGAGTTCCGTGTCCTCCACATATTTACCAACACTTGGTATGTTCAATCTTTTTAATTTTAGACATTCTAATAAAATGTATAGTAACATTTCATTGTGGTTATAATCTGCATTTTCCTGATGATTTTGAGCATATTTATCTGAAATGTGTGTGTGTATGTGTATGTGTATATATATAAAGTTTTGCCCATTTTTATAGAGTTGTTTCCTGTTACTGCATTTCTATATGTACTAGATAAGTGTAATTTGTGATTTGAAAATATTTTATCTCAGTCTATGACTTGTCTTTTAAGTCTCTTAATAGCATCTTTTGAAGAGCAAAATTTTTATTTTCAAATGAAGTTAAACTTATTAGTTTCTCCTTTTGTGGATTGTGGTTTTTGTGTTGTATCTAAGAACCTTTTGCCTAACCCAAAGGGAAAAAAATTTTCTTCAAGAATTTTTAGCTTTAAATTTAAATTGAGTTTTACAATTCTAAATTGGATCCAAGATATAGATCAAAAAATTTTTTTACTATGGATATTTAATTATTCCAGTATCATTTGTTGAAAACACTTGTTTCCATTGGATTGACTTTAAATTTTGTAAGAAAAAAAAAAACAGTTGTCCATATATGTATGGGTTTATTTATAGACTCTGTTTTGTTCTCATTGATGTATTTTTCTATTTTGACATACTACCTCACTGTCTTGATTACTGTAGCATTAAATTTAGTGAAGAATATAGTTAGTGGAAGTTCTCCAGCTTTGTTTTTCTTTTTCAGTGTTGTTTGCCTATTTTAGGTCCTTTGAATTTCCAAATAAACATTACAATCAGCTTGTAAATTTCTACAAAGAAAAGAAAAGAAAAGCCTGTTGGGATTTCAATTGGGATTCTATTGAATTTATAAATCAGTTTGGTGAGCATTGATATATTTAGTATTCTAATCCATGAAGATGGCATTTATCTTCATATATTTAGATATTCTTAATTTCTCTCAGCAGTGTTTTTTTGTTTTTTAAGTCCTCACCCGAGAATGTTTTTCCATTTTTGTTCAGACAAAATGGGAGGGAGGGAGAGAGAGAGAGGCAGAGAGGGAGAGAGACACAACGACTGGTTGCCTCCCGCATGACCTGGACCAGAGCTGGGGACTGATCCTCAATCAAGGTTGTCCTTAGCCAGAATCGAACCCGCTACGCAACTCATTGGTTTGCGGGCCGATGCTCTAACCGCTGAGCCAAATCGGCCAGGGCAGCAGTATTGTTTTTATTGTAGGGGTCTTGCACATCTCTTGTCAGATTTACTTTCAAGTATTTCATATATTTTGATGCTACTAGAATATATTGCTTTCTTATTTTAATTTCTAAGTCATCATTGCTGTTCTACACAAATACAATAGATTTTTGTATGTTTACCTTGTATCCTGCAATCTTGCTAAATTCATAGTTTATTTGTAGAGTCCTTCAGATTTTATACAAAGAAATAATGTCATCTGTGTATAAAGAGAATATTACTTCTACCTTTCCAAACTGAATACCTTTCATTTCTTGCCTTATTTCACTGGCTAGAACCTCCAATACAATATTGAATAGAAGTTGCGACAGCAGACATCCCTGCCTTGTTTTAGAACATAGTGGAAAAGCATTTAGTCTTTCACCACTTAGTGTTAACTGTAGTTTTTTTTGTTTTTGTTTTTGTTTACTGGATGACTTTATCAGATTTGGTGTTTCCTTCTAGTCCTAGTTGTTGAATACTTTTATCAGGAATAGATGTTGGTTTTTGTCAAATGCTTTTTCTGAATTAAGCTTTTCTTCTTGTCTATTAATATGATGAATTACACTGATTGATTTAAAAATGTTAACTCAAAATTGCATTCCTAGTCATGATGTATTATCCTTTTTATATACTGTTGTACTAAATTTCTTAAAATGTTAAGACTTCTGCATCTGTTGTGTTCATGAAGGATGTTGGTTTCTAATGTTCTCTTCTTGAAGTGTCTTCATTTGGCTTTGGTATTGTTATAACCTGACGGCGAGATAACCAGAGACGCATGGCCGAATTGTAAAGGAGCACTTTATTTCGCCGGCGGGCTGCGGAGGGCATAGTTTCCCCTCAGATCAACAGCCCCGATTCTCCTTGCTCGTCCCATTTTAAAGACAGAAACTCCCTCCTCCTTTTGCCCCCTCCCCTCAGGGAACCAACACAATAGTGGGAGTGACAGAGACCACAGAAGTCAAAATTAGCATTATTTACCGACGGCCTAAGCACTTACAAGTACCTGCAAATACCTATACTCAGGAAACTGCAAATGCCTCCCAACTCCTGGGGCCACTATAATCTTAGGTAATATTCCTTTCTGTCTAGGGGTAATTAACCTATTGTTGGAAGAATATCGAGGAATGTCTATTGGTGACAAAATGGAGTCTTTTAGTCGCCTTAACCAAGGGGCCTACATAAAATGGAATCTAGTTGCCTTAGCCTTGGAGCCCACAACATTCCCCACTGGTTTTCCTGACAAGTCAAATCGTTGACTCAACTTAGTTTTTATGAGGACCTCTATTAGACATGGCCCAAATGCTAGGAGTAAATATAGTATAAGCCAATTTTAAGATTGTCACCTTTTTCTTTCTTGTTCCTCGATATTTTTCCTAAGTAGTGATAAACTTTCTTGAATAATCCCTCAATTATTCGCATAAAAACAGCATTTTTCCCTCAGTGCAACACATAATCTTTCTCCCTTGAGAAATAAGAGGTTTAATCCTCTCCTGTTCTGCAGGACCATTTCTAAGTTCCCAGTTACATTGGTGCCCAGGTCTATAAGGACTCCCCTGTACAGTCATAACCAGAAAAATCAAAGTCCCGATAAACACAAGAGTCTTATCTGGAGGGGCCTGAACAGTTCATTTTGCTTTTCCCCCTCAGCCAGGAATGGTGCTGTCAGATGGTCAAGGATGCCGTTGACCTTGACAGCCTTTGGTGCAGGCAGGATGACAGTGTACAGTCCCTTCAAGGCTGGAGTTAGTTCCTGGGTGGTGAACTTCTTTGCCCATATCAAGTCCCCGGGCTGGAAGGGGTGCACAGGGTCCGCGGTGGGCACAGGCAGGGCGTCGCAGACGTGTTTCTGGACAGCTTTCTGGGCGGACTGTAGGGCCTGCAAGAACTGTAAGAGGGCAAGGAGAGCAGAGTGGTCCAGTTTTCACCGGTTTTTAAAGTAAATTTGGTTAAGGTTCCCTTCAAGGTCCTGTTTCGCCCACTCTGTGGGTGGTAAGCCTAATTGAGCTTCCAATTTACATCTAACCCCTTAGAGATAGCCTATGATCTCTTTGCTATAAAGGCGGGGCCATTGTCTGGTCCAAGAGTGAGGAGTAGCTTAAACCTGTTACTTCCTTTACTATATCCCAGACTGTTATTCCATTTCCAGAGGCAAGCTCTCCCTCTACACAATCCTTTAACTTGCATAGACTCTCTGTGACTTTCCTAGTCCTTCCCCTGACATTAACCTGAGAGCTTGTTCAATCTACCTGCAGTCTGCACATCCCCCAGCTTTATTTCTTTTCCTCCCTATTCAGACCCACACATTTCTGCTTCCCTCTGCCTTCTCCCTTTCCCTGTGACCTTACTGGACATTACCTGCCTCTCAGAAATTCAGTAAGCTTGGTGTAACCTAAGTGGGTAGTCTGGTGCAGCTGGTTGACTAAAGTCCGACCTAGAGCCTCTGGGACCAACAACCTCCCATCAGGCAGAGTCCATCACCCGTTTGGTTCTTGGGTAGCTTGCTTCTGTTCAGCCAAGTCATTTTCTGGCCTAGTGTATCTGGTCATTCCCCACTGGTTTTTAGGGCCACTCCCAAGCTTTCTGGTGTAGCAGATTTTCCCGTGCCTCACCGGAGTTCCCTTTTTAATGTTCTTCCCCGCTGAGGTTAATAACCCTCAGACCCTGTAGATGGCGCTATACAAGTGCGCTGTGGCAAAGGCATATCTGTTGTCAGTATAGATGGTTACTGACTTTCCCTTGCCCCATCAGGGAGCCTGGATTAGGGCTATGAGTTCAGCCCGTTGGGCTGAAGTTCCCCTACTCAAGGACTGTGACCAAATGACACAGTCCAGAGTTACTACTGCTGCCCCAGCATACCTGATTTATTCCTGGACATAGCTGCTCCCATCCGTGAACAATACCTCATCTGATGATGGCAGTGGAACATCCTTGAGGTCTGGGCGGGCCGTCTGCACTATGTTGATTACCTCCAGGCAGTCCTGTAGAAGTTTCTCGGGGTCATCATCTGGAGGCAGGCTGGCAGGATCGATGGCCAATGGCTTGGAGTGGCAGTGACCAGTAATTGAACAGTCACTGAAGAAGATCACAGTATTCTTCCCAAAGTCTATAGTCCTCTTTTAAGTCCAGGGGTAGGTTAGAGGCCCATTGGCTCGGTCAGGACCGAGTCTGCTGCACCAGTACCTACCAGAAAACTAAACCTAGTTTGTCCCCTATTGTCTTATTATTCTAGGCTCCTGAGGGCTCAGTTGGAAGGAACTCTAGCCCTATCAATTTTCCAAATTAAAGATTTCACTCTGTTCCTCTACACCTGACTTTGCCCTTGTCTTTTCTATCCCTAGCTGGAACCTAGGGCTGCCATCCTGACCCTTCCTAGGGTGCTGTTTTCCATGGGCCCTCTTTCCCTTAAGGCTGATACTAACCAATTGGGCCTATAGGCCTAACAGGAGAACACGGTGAAAAGTGTCCAAGGAAGCCCTCCCACGGCAGTATTTGGGTCCATCCCACCATGGGCAGAGGGATGGGAAAATTTACTCTGACCCCAGGTTTACAAAAGGACGCAGGAGAGGGGAACACAGGGCAGAGTGTTTTTCAACTCTCCAAGAGCACTACGCGCATGCGCCTGGGATCCCTATTTTCAACTCCCCAAAATTCAGAGAAGCCTGTTGGAAACTTGCTGGTGCCAAACCCCGGGGCGCCAAACCCCAGGCGGGGAATCCTGCCTTTCCCCGGATTTCCTTTGATAGCACTTTAGCACTTTCCCAGCCGCCTGATGCGGCAAAATTACAACTTGTGCTATCCTAGTTTCAGGTAAAACCTACACAATGGCCTTAGTGGTCCAGGCCACAACTCCCATTTCCCCTAAATAATCAGAACCAATAACTCCAGGCAACACCTGGAACCCCCCACAGTGAGACCATTCCTTCCCAAGACCAAACACACTGCTCCACCAGGCAGTGGCCCACAGACCCCTGCTGGGATAGCTCCCGGCCCCACCTCTGGTGTGGCAGAGGTCCAGCCCTGCACTCCCCGAGGTGGCGCCATAGAGATCCCTCCTGGTCTCCACCCTGGCAGACATTTGCCCCACTGTTGGACGGGGTGGGGTGGCCCCTGAATCAGTTACTACTCTGTTAACTGCCTGTAGCAACAGAGCCACAAAATAGCAAATTTTCCCTTTTTTTTTCCTTCCCCTGAGCCGCGTGCATGAGGGAGCTCCCAAAGGGACCGTGGTGCGGCCGCAAAACCTCGCGCCCTCAGTCCCTCTTGCCTGCGCAGCCGCGGGAGATGCTGAGGTGTCCCGCGGGTCATTACCGGGTCACGCGTCCCCAGGGCACAGCCCCGTGCTCGATGTCAGCCTCGGCGGCGCAAGCCGCCCCAACAGGGGCCTGGAGGGCGAGGGGGTAACACCCCCCTTCTTCCCCCACTGGGGACCCGGCCCACAACCGGGAACCGAACTGGCGACCCCCTGGTGTATGGGTCGACACTCAACCACTGAGCCACACCGGCCAGGCCTTTTGCTGTATCTCTGCCCTGCCGGCACTTCCCTGCCTTTCCCAGGCCTCCCCTGGGGCCCAGACCAGTATTCGTGCCCCTAGCGGGAACCGAACCTGGGTCTCTCTTGACCGCTGGCCTATGCTCCAACTGCTGAGCCAAACCGGCCAGGGCCCTATCCATGATCAGACCAACCACAACAAAGTTGAGGGAGACACAATAGGGAGGCAGACAAGGACAAAAACAAGGGAAGACACACAAGACAGAAACTTTCGCTTCGTCCGCCTGGCCGCTCCCCTCGCGGAGATTTCAGACGCCTCTTGGCATGTGGCGGGTTGGTATAATCCCCCAACCCGGACCAGGTTCGCTGGTGGAACACCAGAGTGCTCCAAGAACCTGGCACCGCCTTACAGCCGTATGAGGTCGCCACGGAACCGCAGGGTAGGACTCACTCAGGCTCCGTAACCGAAGTCGTGGAGCACGGTCACTCACACACAGTTACATTCACACGGTCACACTCACACACCGTCTGAACTTCCTACCAGAAATTTCCTTCCTGAAATTTCCTATCCTGAGTGGCACCCATGCCGCTCGCAGTCACACACACCGTCTGAACTTCCTACCAGAAATTTCCTTCCTGAAATTTCCTATCCTGAGTGTTGGTGACTGCGGTGGGACTCGAACCCACAATCACAGACACCGGTGGTAACTGCGGTGGGACTCGAACCCACGATCACAGTCACCGGCAACTGCGGTGGGACTCGAACCCACGATCACAGTCGCTGGTGGTAACTGCGGTGGGACTCGAACCCACGATCACAGTCACCGGCAACTGCGGTGGGACTCGAACCCACGATCACAGTCGCTGTTGGGGAGGTGATCAGTCTCCCCGGTCCGCACCTGGAGCGGACCAGATTTTACCAGGGTTTTGAACTCCACCTAACGTCTTAGGGGATCCTGGAGAGGAGAGGTTGTGCCGCGTCCGACCCTCTCACTCTCCCCCAGTTGGACCGGTCACCCAGAACTCACCTCCGGAGGCTTTACCAGGTCTCCTTTAATCTTTTTGGGGATGTCTTGGCGTCTCCCGACCGCTCATCAGAAATCCAAGTAGAATCTTCGGGGCCCTGGAACTTCCTAGGGGGTACCCCCCCGAAGAACTCCAGATATCTGGTGGCCGGACCGGGAGAGGCCATTCATCCTAGGCGTCTATCCCCTGGTTTCCTAAAGCACCAGGGATCTCGCTGGGGCCTCCAAATGTTATAACCTGACGGCGAGATAACCAGAGACGCATGGCCGAATTGTAAAGGAGCACTTTATTTCGCCGGCGGGCTGCGGAGGGCATAGTTTCCCCTCAGATCAACAGCCCCGATTCTCCTTGCTCGTCCCATTTTAAAGACAGAAACTCCCTCCTCCTTTTGCCCCCTCCCCTCAGGGAACCAACACAATAGTGGGAGTGACAGAGACCACAGAAGTCAAAATTAGCATTATTTACCGACGGCCTAAGCACTTACAAGTACCTGCAAATACCTATACTCAGGAAACTGCAAATGCCTCCCAACTCCTGGGGCCACTATAATCTTAGGTAATATTCCTTTCTGTCTAGGGGTAATTAACCTATTGTTGGAAGAATATCGAGGAATGTCTATTGGTGACAAAATGGAGTCTTTTAGTCGCCTTAACCAAGGGGCCTACATAAAATGGAATCTAGTTGCCTTAGCCTTGGAGCCCACAACAGTATCAGAGTAATTCTGGCCTCAAGATAAATCCAGAAGGGTTCAGTCCTCTTCCATTTTCTGGAAGACTGTGTGTACAAATGGTATTATTTCTTCCTTAAATGTTTGGTAGAATTCTCAAGTAAAGTCATCTGGGCCTGAAATTCTCTTAGTTGGAATATTTTTAACTATGAATGCAATTTTTGAAAATAGATACAGGATTGTTCAGGTTATGTCTTTTTTCTTGAGGAAGCTTTGGTAGTTTGTGTCTTTTAAACAATGTGTCCACCTCATCTAAGTTGTAGATTTTATTAGCATAACGTTGTTCCTAGTATTCTCTTGTTAATATGTGTATAAACTGTGGTGATGTCAGCTCTCTTATTCCTGATAGTGGTCATCTGTGTCTTCTCTCTTGTTTTTCCTGACCACTCTGGCTAGAAGTTTATCAGTTTTTTGGATCTTCTCAAAGAAACAGCTACTTTTATTGATTTTATTCTATTGTTTTGCTATTTTCCATTTCATTGCTTTCCGTTATGATCTTATTTCCTTTCTCCTTCTTACTTTGGATTTCTATGCTCTTCTCTGTCTAATTTTTAAAGGTAGAGCTTGAGGTCATTAACTAGATCTCTTTCTTCTCTCTAATACAGGACTTGTATTAGTGCTTGCTATAAATTTCCCTCTGAGCAATAAATTAGTACTTAGCATCAATATTTCAACATTCCACTAATTTTGATATATTATTTTTATTCACTACAAAACACTATTTTTTCTCCCCTCATCACCCCCTTTCTTTATTTTGACCCAGGAATAATTTAGAAGTTTATTTAATTTCTAAATATTTGGGATTTTCTTGTTATCGTTCTGTTACGGATTTTTAATTTAATTTCATTGTGATCATAGAGCATACTTTGTATACCTTGAATCCTCTTTAATTGATTGAGAATTGTTTTGTGGTAAAAAAAATAAGGCCCATCTTGGTAATATAACTCACTCCTGAAGTGAAACCATTCTAAGTACTTTACCCCATGCTGTGTGCATTCTGTCTTCTTCTCCTCAAAATGGTGGAGAAAGGCCTGTGTGAGTATCGGAGATTATTTCATTTAATCTTTTCTCATGGTTTTTGCCCCAGCCTTGGTTTATTTCTTCAGATGCATAAATTATTATAAATGAGTACTCTATGGGTGGTACTCTCTGCAGAACTCTGGAGTTCTCACCTCTCAAGCATTCTGATCTGTGAAATCCAGCTGCCTATACTGTTAATCTCATCTAAAAAACACCTTCGCAGCAACATCTAGACTAGTGTTTGACCAAATATCTGGGTACTGCAACCTAGCCAAGTTGACACGTAAAGTTAACTATCACACCTACTAATGAGAATGCTTGTCCTATACAAATTTCTTGTGTACACTTCGGATTGTTTCCTCATTCTGAAATCTTAGTAGTATATTTACTGGTCAAAGAGTTAAAACTTCTTGAAGCCTAGAGCCAGCTTCATAGTAAGGGCAATAACTCAGTCCTAGTTCTGCCCAGTCCTATCTTCATCTTCTTGATTGGTCCATTTTGGCATAAACTCAGACAGCTTTGAGAATTAGCCCATCCTAATTTTTGCATGCTGTGTGCAAATATACACAGAATTTTATATATGAATGACACAGAGGTTATAGGTGATCATCCATTCTTCTCTCATGACCCCAGCAATTGAAGGAGCTAGATCCTGGAGGTAATGACTCAGTTATAATACGCTTTAGAGAAGGAGAACATAACCTAGGAATTGGGAGTATCAGGAGTAAATAACCTCAGCTATCCAAAATAATAGGAGTATCAGAGGGCTCAATTAAGTTATTGGGGTGGTGAATAGGATTGGATCTCTCTGGTTTAGTTATGAATGGGAGCAGGTAGAAGGCAGGTGAGAAAGTATATTTTATGGGTTTATTGACCAGATGAAGAACCAGGATGGTTAAGAGACTTAAAATCATGTCACACATGGAGAGTAATAGAACTGGGGATCCTTATAATGTAGAAGAGAGGATGTAGGAAAAGAGGTGATGATAGCTAACTTCCCACAGTTGATAACAAAAAAAAAACAACTGTCTTTTGGATGGGGTTGAAGATCTCTTTTATATAGTCTTATAAATCAGAAATAGGATAGTACCACCAATCTGTCAAAGTTACATGGTAGTCTTGGGCTCGAGATAACAACAACAACAACAACAACAACAACAAACATTTTAATAATTAGGGTTATGCAACAATGAAGTGTGTAGTCCTATGAGGTAGAAAGTCCTCTATTAGTACAAGTGCTTGAGTAGAGGACAGATAACCTTGAGTCAGCAGTATCAGAGTCTTTAATGCAAGCATTCTATTGTGTATTGAGAATCTGGAAATTGGAAGGAACATTGGGTGGGCTTATGAGCAGTAGGTGCTTAAGATGGGATAGATAACACCTTGAAAGTTGCAGATATCATTCAAAGACTATGCCAGTGATTGTTGGGTGGATTATGGATGACTTATTTTCTTCTTTGTGCCTTTCTGTATTGTATCTTTTTGCCATTCTTATTAGTTTTTATTAAAATATGACATAAGTAGTGTAAAGTATGTACATGTTATGTATACAGCTCAAGACACATAGAATATTACATAAATTCCAGACTCTTTCCTCATACCCATCCCCAAACATGCCCTTTCCATATATTAGTTTATCTTTTTTGAACTTTATCTAAATGGAATCATATAGTATGTACTCCTTTTTATCTGTATTAATTCATTCAAAATTACAATTTATCCATATTGTTGTGGGGAATAGTCCTTTCTTTTTCATTACTTTATAGTACTCCATTGTGAGACTATATAACAATTTACCCATTCCCTTGTTGATAAGGTTATTTCCAGTTCGAAGCTATTATGAATAATATTGTTATGAACACTCTAGTACATGTATTTTGGTGTACATATGTACACATTATATTGTGTCTATTGCTACAATAGAATTGGATCATAGAGTAAGCCTATTCTTAGCTTTGGTAAACCTTGCAAATCAGTTTTCAAAATGGTTATGTCAATTTACATTCTTACAAGCAAACTCAATTTGGCATTACCTAAAAGAAAATAATAAGTAAGGATACAAAATAATAATAATAATAATAATAATAATGATACAAATACATAATATAATAATACAAGAATAAACTCTGTTTCGTGTACTCACAATTGTAAACCTAGTTTTGCCCACTCTTATATTAACTGACTGCCAGATAAAGTTTTAGGTAATGGATAGACAATGGTAAGCAAGACGTACAAGATGAATTTTAAGAAAGGTAAACAAGTAAATGACTGATTTTCAGATAACGAGTGGAAAATGGTATATATGGTGGGGAAGAGGTCTATTACATCATAGTCAGGAAAAACTACGCCGAGGTCACATTTGAACAGAGAACTAAAAGAAGAGAGTGAAATACGTAGCCTAAAAAGAATATGTTCCAGCGGGAGAGTACCCGGGACAGATCTGGATGCGATTGTCAGCAGGATCCAGTTCCATTCCTCCACGTTCAATCAGAAGCTCTGATTCCTTCAGCTTGCAGTGACACACTCTTACAGCAGCACTTGTCTGTGTGATTCATTTGGCACTGAATATATGTTGCATTATAATGTTAGTTGGCTTGAGAAGTTGAGATTCTGCTCTCCACTTAAGACTGAGCTCCTTGCCCTGGCCTGTTTGGCTCAGCGGTTAGAGAGTTGGCCTGTGGACCAAAGGGTCATGGTTCAATTTCGGTCAATAGCATGTGCCTTGGTTACGGTTCGATCCTGGCCCTGGATGGGGTCGTGTGGGATGCAACCAATCTCTATGTCTCTCTTCTCTACCCTCCACTCTATCTGAAATTCATTGGAAAAAAATATTTGGGTGAGGATTAAAAAAAAAAAGACTTGAGTTCCTTCAGGCCAAGGACCTTTGTCTATGCTGCTTGATATACCCGAAGTCCAAAATAGTACTCTCATGTAACAAGCATTCAGTAAACACTCATAATAATCATTATCTGGTATAATGATCTGCGCTGTTGTCATGCCTTCAAGGAGCATACACCTTTATTTTCCCACTATCATTTATCTCTTCTATGCCCTCCTCCACCTCCACCCACCCTGCAATCACCACACTGTTGTCCATGTCCCTGAGTTCTATTTTTTTCTTTTCTGCTCAATCCCTTCACCCCCTTCGACACCCCCTCCCCCCATTACCAGCTACCACCAGAGCTGCCTGCCTGCTCTCTCTGAGTCTGTCTCCATTTTGCTTGGTAGTTCAGTTTGTTCATTAAACTCCACATATGAGTGAAATCATATGGTACTTGTCTTTCTTTGACTGGCTTATTTCACCTAGCATAATGCTCTCCAGGTCCATCCATGCTGTCCAAAGGGTAAAGCTGGACAGAGGATAGAGAGAGGTTCTGGCTATTTAAAAAAAAAAAAAAAATTCAATAAACATATGTGGGTTTTGAACTTACTGGGTTTATTTTGTAATGAACTGATAATGTTGTAAATGTGTTCATAGTTTATTAAAATAATCCACTTTTCTTAAATGAAATTACAAATAAAGTACTTCACCTTTAGTTGCTAAGAAATACTTTTAATTCTAAAGGCTTTTGTCTTAGGCCTTTAGAATTAAAAGTCTTTCTTACACTAAAAGAATGCAAACTTCATAGCTGCTGTTTGTAATTAGTCTTTCCTTTGGTCATGTAATCGCATTTCAAGAGAGAAGTCAAAGGCCCCTGATACCAGTTACTACATTGCTGCTATTTTCCCTGAGCTGAGATATAGCACCATTGCCAGAGGTTATTTACACTGCAGAAGTGTGTTACATGATACTGGGATCCTAATAGTGCTTGCAAAATTTCATAGTTTAAGAAAATGACACAACCCTGGAAACATGTTCTAAATGAACACCAATATGATGTTTGAAATTGAAAAGGTGAAACATCTATACTTTGCCTCTTAAAAATATTGATCAAATACCATCAACCTTGAAATAAGAATACTGTAATTTTGGTTTTATTTTGAGTTAGAATAATGTCTTGTGATAATACTCTAAACTTGTTTTCTTCCACATTTACCCAAAGAAACAACATGGTGATTTACAACTAGTCAGTTCTTATAAAAAAAATTTTTCCCCCTTTATTGATTTTAGAGAGAGAGGGGAAGGGAGAGGAAGAGAGAGATAGAAACATCAATGAGAGAGAACACTGATTGGCCGCCTCCTTCATGCCCCCCACTGGGGATTAGGCCTACAACCTGGGCATGTGCCCTGACTGGGAATCAAACCGGTGACCTCTTGGTGTACGGGTCAACACTCAGCCACTGAGCCACACCGGCCAGGCAAAACCTATATTTTTGTGTGCATAAAATCAATCCAGAATGGGGATGCAGCTTGAAGTACTGGAAGAGAATACTGGCGAAAGGACTAAAGGTCTGCATTCACATCCAGAATGTACTTTGTAGCTATGGCCTAGGACAAGTTATTTCCCTTTCACTTGAGCCCCCACTTCACCAGCTGTAAAATAAGGAGGATAACATCCACTTCAGAGTTACAGAACAAACACATTTGAAGGTGTCCCATGAAAGCTGGAAAAACGTTATATACATGGACAATACATGAAAAAAAACATTAGAAGACATATCCTCTGACAGAAGCTACAATGATACTACTAGGGGATTACAGGTGGTTTTGATGTAAATATTGCCACTTCCCCCACTGGACTTCTGGGCAGGATGGTATTCTGGATCCTGCATACTCACAGGAACGACAGTGATGACTGTTTATAGCATAATGAGCCCTACAGTTGTCTTTATTATAAAAATGCAACTCAAAAAGAAAAAGATAATCCCATTACCTTCAGCATCTCCATATTGGATATGACTTCTGGGAGCACATACTACTACATTCTTACTATATATAAGCTATAGTGTTAAGTCCTCAGGCCCCATCTTTGGAGCCAAGAATAGCAGGTTCAGCACCTGCTATATAATCTCCCAGCATGAGTTTGTTGAGAAAGCATGTGACTGAGTGTCAGGGCCCTCAAGTATTAGGACTGCCTCAGCTCCTATTTGGCCATGTGACCTTGGGCAAGATGTACCTGTAAAATGAGGGGATAGACTCGAGGATCATTAAGGACAAGCTCTGGACATTCAATATCCAGGACATCCTTGGCACTTTACAAGTCTAGATGACTTGTAAACTGTTCCTATCTTTTCTCCTAACAGAAGAAAAAGTTTAAGCACAATTAAACAGAAACAGACTTTAAAATAGAGCTTTAAAGTAGTTTCAGGATACATTTAAACAGATATACACAGATAAAATAGGTGTTCAAGTAAGAAACATTTATTCTTTCCCACATGAAAATGAAATTGCAGTTGTAAACATAGACTAAGAAACATTTGTTTTACAAGGTAATTTGCTATATTATCATGACCTTGAGGTGTTTGACAAGAAAATTATTAAAGGTCCTATAAGTTCTGAATTTTGCAATTCTGATACATTCTTGGCATCTTAACAGGTCTAAATGACTGCCTTCATTTGGAGTGTTTCCCTTACATTTTACAGTCTGTTCTCATGAAAGAAGAAAACATTTAGCATACCATTAGAGAAACAACAGAGATCTGAAGTAACTTCAAGATACGTTTACACTGAAATACACAGAAAGAATACTTGCTGAGTCAGGGAACACAGTCACAGTCTCAATTTCATTAATTATGGAAAAAATATATGAACCAAGTAACATTTGTCTTACAAGGTAACTGAATTCTAATTTTGTAAACTGGAGACATGTACAACACTTACAGCATTTACACAATACTATTTTCAAAATAAATTTTTTACTTCTAGGAATGAAAGTTCTCAGTAACAAGCTTTAGATATGCAACTTAGCCCAGTGGGTATCAAGTTTGTCACAAGAAGCAACTACACACAGTTCCCCACACACTCTAGCATCAGAAGGCAAAATTAGACACTTAAGGCAGAAAAACAACATTCCTACAAAGTATAAGTGATTATGGCCCAAAGACTTTACAACAAATGGACATAAGATCTCAATTATTCAACTGAACAAGTGACTTAATTCACACATTTAGCTCCTTTTCTTATTACTTCCTTATTTCTGATTCTGGGAATACCTGCGCTGCACTGACTGGGTAAGACACTGGGAGCCCAAAGAAGGATCAGACATGGTCCCAGTGCTGTGCTGGTAAATGTTTAACAACTAGCTCTTGAGAGGAAGAAGCACTTAATTACAGTATTTGCCATCTTCCCTGGGGTAAAATACTCCCACTACGGCAAATTTCAAGCCACCAACAACTTGATAACTGGCTCACAAAATTCCTGAAACTTGAACAATCATCTCTCGTAAGCCATTATAAGCCAGCGCCAACACACCACTGTACGGTCCATACCCTCAAGCAGCTCGTAATCTCTTCATGACTACAATGTTTAGATAATAGAAAAGAATGGGGAAGACAGAGATAACATTTAAATTATTATATTTTTGAAAGCAGTTTTAAAAGTAAAAGAAACAGTAAAATCTGTGGAATTTTCTAACTTCTCTTTACTATTCCAGTTTTTCTCTTGCTTAAATGTTAGGAAATTAAAATGCAGTATAATGGGGAAAGTAAAGTATGAGTGGAATAAGGAAAAATGACAAGAAAAGACATCCTAAGATATATGCTAACAGTTGTCATGTTTATGCTGAAAGAAAATATCTACTAAGGTAAGAGGAAGTATTATGTAACCTTTACAATTCTATCCTCTTTAAGCCCTTTCGGTTCAGTGCACGTCCTGAAGATTTGTCCTGTCCTCTTTGGCTGCAGCTTTGATGAGATTGGCTAGCTTCTTTTGCACAACACTAAGGAGTGTACTGCTTCACACCACTCACACTAAAGCTCATAACAAAAGGCAAAACTAAATTGTAGAGTCTGAAAATTTCCTTTGCAGAGTTACTCCGTGTATCAGATCTTTGGCAAGTGCCGGCTGGAGTGACCAGGAAATTCTTCTGGTAGCAAAACATGGAGCCTGCAGGTTGGGCACGTCCCCTGCTGCATTAACCAAGGTCTAATGCACTAAGGAGAAAAAAGATGCATGTCAGTCTCAGATTTAGCCTGGCAGAGGCACCTATTAATCTATACATCAGGAATGTCCACCAACACGCCTGTCAGTAGGTCTTAAAGCCTATCTGGAGGATTGCCAAGCCAACTGCTGCAATCACGGCACCTTCTCTATGCTCTGCTGAGTGATATAGCTGGTAACAGAACGCCTTTCAGCCAGTTTATTCTACTAGGCTCCTTCCCCTAATTCCAATATTCAGGATGATTAGCAGTTCTTCCTAACAAAAAGGTTGTAGAAAGCTGCTACATTTTTTCTCTATTTGCTTACATATTGTCCTCATTTATAATCCAGAAAATGTCATGACTAAACATATAAAAGTCACCAATACCTGGTATCAAGTGCTTATAGTGTTTTGAAGTTAATGATGATGGATATACTTTTCAGATTGCTTTTTCTTTGGTGACAATGGTAGAACTGTTTGGCTATGAACTATCTGTTAAATCATTTGGTTGAAAATTAATTCTGCAAAAAAATGTTTTACCTATAAGAATAATGGAGAGCCAGGTCAAATGAGAGAGGGTTAAGAATAGACACTATATGAAGCCCATTAAATCTAACCCTAAAAAGTAATCTGGATGGCCCTGGCCGGTTTGGTTCAGCGGTTAGAGCGTTGGCCCGCGGACCAGAGAGTCCCGGGTTCGGTTCCCGCTAAGGGCACGTAACTCGGTTACAGTTTGTCCCCAGCCCCGGTTGGGGTCGTGTGGGTGGCAACCACTTGATGTGTCTCTCTCACGTTGATGTTTCGCTCTCTCTTCTTCCCTCTCTCCCTCCTGCTCTATCTGATGATAAAAGCAAAAAATGTCCTTGGGTGAGGATAAAAAAAAAAAGTAACCTGGATGAATTACCTGCTTTCTATTCAATGGGTAATGGCAAAGAATAAAATACGTTTTGTGAAACATTTAATTTCTAAATGAATCAGACTTAAAACTTTAAATGGGAAAATCAGGTGGCTAAGTATGTGTCCTGGAGATCTTTTAGGATTAGCCCTTCTGTGTATATCTCTTCATATCAGAGCAGATGCAAAATATAATTCTATAGCAGGTATCATATATCTTTGAAATGATGTTTTAGAAATATGGCTTGAATGAGCTGACTATTGTTCACTTCCCTGAGGAGCTTTTTTGTGTAAGAGTCTCTCTTCTGGTGTCAAATTACATCTTTGCAACAGAAGACTTGGGTCATAAATTGTATATCAATGGAATTTGCACAGCAGTAACACTAGGAGTTGATCTATATGAATGCCAAGAATCACCAAAAGATATTCCATCTTTACCTTTTTCTAACATCAAAACTCAACCCTAAGCATCATCAAAAGCAAATACCAGAGCCTGGACAGACTACTAAGGTAAGTCTCATGCATTATAACGGTAGGGGCCATATCAGTGTGGACAAGGGACACGATGTGTTATTTACAGCACATCACAGTTGAAGTGGCACTGTTGCTAAACTGCCACTGAATTGCAATGTTAATCAACATTCTTGCCAGTTATATTCAAGTGAACCGCCTATTCTCTACCATTTAAGTCCCCTCATTGTCCCCTTCTCTGAGAAAGCACAGTGCAATCCATAGCTAGGTATGGGGAAACAGGTGTACGTATTTCTGTGTGGAACCCTGAAGCCCAGCATTATATCCAATGGAACTCAAGAAACAGCAGTGGATAATGACACATGCATACGATTTCAAGCAAGTGTAAGTCTCGCTTAGTTGATTAATGGTAAAATATGAAAAGATTAGTTTACCTGAGAGTGGAATTTGTGAGCACAAGGCAAAACTAAGAGGTTTTCTGGAGACAGATTCTCATGACAGATCACACAAGGCTCTTCCTCCTCTTCCTCATCCTCCTAGGGAAAATACACACAAGATGTATTCAGCTCATTTCTTTCTCCCAAACTGAAATGTATTTACAATCAACAGTCTCAGACTCACCAAATTATTGGCTCCTTCCCACGTGACAGGACCTTGTGAACTGAGGGGCCTCCAGGCTGGTTTTGGGGGCTGAGCAGCATTGGACTGTGCTGGAGTATGGCTGGGTGAAACACAACTACCATTTGGCAATGATTTTCCTTGACTCTGAAAAGAATATTATACTGACTTTTTAAGACTTGTTTTAAAACAGGAAAAACCAATAGAATAGCACAAAATATGGTATAGTGAGAATTAGGCAAAAAGGTATAAAGACAAATTAGATTCATAATAAATCTTGAAACAAAATGTTACTTATTGCAATATTACTTATACACTGAGAGCCAGGTAAAACAAAAATGACTATATATATTCTTTTAATTTATACAATTACATGCAGAAAATTTTTTAAAAAGGCCTTCTTTAGAATCATTCAAATTAACCTAGTGTAAATTTCAAAAGGTTTAGTTTATACTAGAACGATCAGGAGGTATTTCAAAGACTTCCCATGCCATTTGTCCAGTTGAAGTTGACTTTTTTAATGTTAACAGATGACTGAACACAATTACAGGTTATTGATTTTTCCAAATATGTTATGATCATAATTAAGACAGCTAACTACTAGAGTCGAGGGCCTGAGGGGGCTCAAGATGGAAACTGGATGAGCACAACAACACATAGCAGTGAGAAGGATAAGAGAGATACGGTCCCACTAAGGGGAAAAAAAACATGTCCCAGCCACAGTGTCCATGGTCAGTAGGGATCTCAAAGGTAGAGAACTTTTCTTTGATGAGTGAGGGATTCAAGTTCCACGTCAAGCATCCCAACCCTTAGTATATGCACAAGACAGATGAGCCCCCAGAACAGCTGCATTTGAAAAACAATGGGGAATACATCCAGGAAAACTATAGAGCTGCAGGGAAAAGAAATTCCACTCTTAAAGGGCTTGTGCATAGACTCATGCAATCTGCAAACCAGTGAAAAATCACCAGGTGAAAAGCACATAGATCAGTGATTTTCAACCTTTTTCACCTCATGGCACACATAAACTAATTACTAAAATTCTGCAGCACACCAAAAAATAAATGTTTTGCCAATCTGAGAAAAATAGGTATACTTTTTTTTTTTAATCCTCATCTGAGGACTTTTTTTCCATTTTTATTCAGATAGAGTGGGAGGGGGAGAGAGGAAGAGAGAGCGAGAGAAAGAGAGAAAGATTGACGTGAAAGGGACACTTCGAGTGGCTGCCTCCCATACAACCCCAACCAGGGCCGAGGACGAATCGCAACTGAGGTATGTGCCCTTGGCCGGAATCGAACTCGTGACTCACTGGTCCGCGGGCCAACGCTCTAACCACTGAGCCAAACCGGCCAGGGCAAAATAGGTATATTTTTTATTCCTGCACATTGGACAGCTGTTGGGTTGGTTGTTGTCTTTTTTTTTTTTTAATCCTCACCCGAGGATATTTTTCCATTTGTTTTTAGACAGAGTGGGAGGGAGAGATAGAGATAGAGAGAGAAACATTGATGTGAGAGAGACACATCGATTAGTTACCTCCCGCACGATCCCGACCAGGGCCGGGGACTGAACCGCAACCACGGTAGGTGCCCTTGGCTAGAATTGAACCTGCGACTCTTTGGTCTGCAGGCCGATGCTCTTAACTGCTGAGCCAAACCGGCCAGGGCTGTTATCATTTTTTAATTGACAGTCTTAGGGGAAAAGAGGTCAGTGCCTCTGACTAAATAGTCAGGTATTGCAAGTGATAAAAATTCTGGTGGCTCATGGGAAAATCGCTGCCACAGACCATAGTTGAAGGAAACACATTTACTATTCTTCAAATGCCTGCCAAAGAGGCAGGAGGCAGGAGGCAGCAGGGACTCTCCCCAGGGTCTGAATCACTGGTGGCAGCCATTTTTGCGATCTAGTTCTGCTGTGCTGATGCTGGTACTATTAGGAGACACCCTTTTAAAATTCTTCCTCTAGCCTCCTAATGCCAGTGGGAACACTCTGATGAAAGCCCCACATACCCCTACACCTCAACCCTGCTACATAGCCAGTCCTGCCTACACAATGTGCCAGTAGCAACTGTGGCCCACACAATAGATGGGTGCATGCAGCCCAACAGGGGACACCCCTAGAGCACCTGGCTCTAGTGGTCAGAGATTTCCCTGCTGGGCCCCACAGGACATCACTTACATAAGGCCACTTCTTCAAGACTGGGAGACATAGATGATCTACCTAATACAGTGAAACAAGCACAGAAAATTGGGTAAAATGAGAAAATAGAGGAATATGTTCCAAACTAGACAACAAGATAAAACCTAGAAAAAGAACTAAATGAAATGAAGATAAGCAATGGTCATAAAGATGTTCACCAAACATAAGAGAAAAATGAATGAACACACTGAGAACTTCAACAAAGAGATAGAAAATATAAGAAAGTACCAATCAGAGGTAAAGAATACAATAATCTGCAATGAGAAATACGAGGGATTCAACAAATTAGATGGCTTAGAAGAACAGATCAGCAATCTGGAAGACAGAGCAGTAGAACTCACCCAAGTTGAAAAACAACAACAAAAATGTCTTTTAAACAAGAAAATGAGAATAGCTTAAGGGACCTCTGGGACAACATCAAGCACATTAACATTTGTATTATAGGGGTCCCAGATGGAGATGAGAGAAAAGGGAAGAAAACTTCTTTGAAGAAATAATAGCTAAAAACTTCCCTAACCTGAGAAAGGAAAGACAGCCAGGTCCAGGAAGCACAGAGTCCCAAACTAGATGAACTCAAAGAGGTACACACACTAAGACATTATAATCACAATGTCAATAACTAAAGATAAACAGAGAGTAAAAGCTGCAATAGAAAAACAAGAAGCAATAAGCAAGAAAACCCCGGATAAGACTATCAGCTGATTTTTAAGCAGACATCTTGCAAGCCAGTAGGAAAAAGACACCATATACTCCAAGTGCTGAAAGAAAAAACAAACAAAACAAAACTATATCCAAGAATACTCTACCTAGCAAGGTTACCATTCAGAATTAAAGGAAAGAGAAACAGTTTCCCAGATAAGCAAAAGCTAAAGAAGTTCATCACCACTAAATCAGCCATAAAACAAATGTTGAAGAGACTTCCTTAAATGGAAAAGGAAAAGGCAATAACTAGAAATAAGAAAATATATGTATTAAGGAGATCCAAGATGGCAACAAAATAGGGGAAATTACACAGTTTCTCCCAGATCAAATTGGAATTAAAACTAAATTATAAAACAACCCAAATAACCAACTGAAGACTAACTGAACAGAAGTCTTATATCTAAGGACACACAGAAGAGCAGAGATGTGAAAAAAAACGGACCTGGAAGTTGAGAATCGAGAGAAATATCTCAGCTGCAAAGGTTCACCTTGAGGAGCAAGTAGTCTCAACCCAATGCCAGGCGCCCAGCCCAGAGTACCAGAACAGGAAGAGGAGCTCATGTCACATCTGGCTGTGAGAATCAGCAGGGATTCTGATTGCCAGGGACAGACAGGACTACTAGAAACCCAGGCACCCTCTTAAAGGGCCAGCACACAAAAATCTCATTCGTGGGCACTCACCCTAGATTTGGCAGAGGGATGACAGCTTTAAGAAGATTGGAGTCATACAAAGAGAGACTGAATAGTGTGGCTTCAGGGAGTGGGCTACAGTGACAGCTGCCACTGTCCTTGTGCTGAGACCTTCTCCCACATCACCCACAGACTCCATTTTCCTGGCTAGAGCATTCCCCTCCATATGGCATCAATTAATTGCCTGGGTAATAGCCCCACCTTCCCGACTCCCTGTGGCCTCACCCTGCTAAGCTGGCTCCCTGCGGCGGAAACAGCCAGCTGCAGGCAGCCTGGGCCTGCTGCAGTCTTTCTTGAAAGGTTCTCAAGGAGGTCCAGGCAAACTCAGGGAGTATTAGAGATGCATGGGGAAAGACCAAGTCATATGGTTCTAGGGCAAAGCTGCCCCCACCCCCACCCCCCACACACACCCCAACCAGTGCCACCGTCCCTGTGAAGAGCCCTCCTTCCACAAAGCCAAATCCTGTTGTTATAGCCTGATGAACTCTGCTGGCCTCACCCTGATGACTCCTTGAGACCATGCTGCCCCTGACAAAGATGTGCAGGCCCCAGGTGGGTGGCAGCTGAACTTGATATACATTGAGAATTTTACTGAGTGGCCTCAGACCCAACACTGACATAAAGATTGAATCTGTACCAACCTGCTAAACGCCACTTGCCCATACCTAGTGACCCAGAACCTGCCTCATGCAACTCATGTACCACCAGATGTTCTTTCAGTAGCTGAACAAGACAGGCAGTGGAAGACAGAGCCAGATCTCAAGGCGCCTTGGGCCTTCTGCTAACCTGTCCCAGACTCAATTCTGGTGGAAGTGGGCCTTGATGCACAGCTTGGCCCTGCAACATGCATCCAGGACCAGCAGAGGCAGCCACGAACTGTAGATCACCTTACAGCTCCTAACACGTAGCCCAGGGCCAATCACTGGAAGGTTCTAACAATGACCTCCATCAGAGTCCCTCCCAAGAGGTCCCAGAACCAACACACCCAGTGGCTGGCTTCAAATCACATCAAAGCATGACTCTATTAGCTCCACAAGCAGCACACTTAAAGGGAGTTCTCAGTTGGTGCCAGACCATTTTGGAACAAATTCTGCTTCATGGGGTCAGCCCCCATATAGTAAGCTCCTCCACTGTGGTCAATCTTCACAGTCAGCCAGGCTGAGTCAACCCCACCCACAGATGGACAAATAGCAATCAAGACTCGGTTACAACTGGAGGGCTAACATAAGCCACACAAGGGACATTCTTGAAGCACCTCACACAGATGATCAGGGAGACTGCACAACTGAGCCCCACCGGACACCTACTACATAAGGCCGCCCTATTGAGAATGGGAAATAAGACAGATCTACTTAATACACAGAAAAAAATATAGAGAGGCAGTCAAAATGGGGAGACAAAGAAATATGCCCTAAATGAAAGAATAGGAGAAATCACCAGAAAAAGAACTAAATGAAATGGAGGCAAACAATCTACTAGATACGAAGTTCAAAACGATTATAAGGAGGCTTTCAACAGCACAAAAAAGGACACAGAAACAATAAAAAAAAAAGTCAGAAATAAATACTACAATATTTAAAATGAGGCATACAATAGAAATCAACACCAGATTAGATGAAGCAGAGGATCGATTAAGTGATTTAAAAGAAAAGGTAGCAGAAAACACCCCAATCAGAGCAGCACACACACACAAAAAAAATTAAAATGAGGATCATTTAAGGAACCTTTGAGAAAACATGAAGCATGACAATATCCACATCATAGAAATACCAGGAGATGAGAGAGAGCAAGGGATCAAGAACCTATATGAAAAAAATGATTGAAAACTTCCCTAAACTGGAGAAAAGGCGGACAAGTCCAGGAAGAACATAGAATCCCAAACAAGATGAGCCCAAAGAGGCCCACACCAAGACACATCATAATTAAAACGGAAAAGGTTAAAGACAAAGAAACAATCTTAAAAGCAGCAGGAAAAAAAAAGTTAATTGCTTACAAATAAGCTTCCATAAAACAGTCATCTGATTTCTCAACAGAAACATTTCAGGCCAGAAGGGATTTGCACAAACTATTCAAAATGATGAAAAGGAAGGACCTACAAACAAGACTACTCCAGCCAGCAAGGCTATCATTTAAAACTGAAGAAGAAATGAAGAGCTTCCAAGACAAAAAAAAAAAGCTAAAGGAGTTGATCACCATAAAACCAGTATTATAAGAAATGTTAAAGGAACTTCTTAAGGAGGAAGAAAGGAAAAAAAAAAGGAGGAACACAAATAATGTAATAAAACATCAATAAATATGTACCTATCAATAATTACTTTAAATGTAAAAAGATTAAATGCTCCAATCAAAAGGCATAGGGTACCTGAATAGATAAGAAAACAAGACCCATATATATGTGGTCTACAAGAAACCCATTTCATATAAAAAGATACAGACAGACTGAAAGTAAAAGGATGGAAAAAAATATTTCATGAAAATGGAAATGAAAAAAAGCTGGGGTAGCAATACTTATTTCAAACAAAATAGACTCTAAAACAAAGGCTATAATAAGAATCAAAGGGCATTACATAATGATAACGGGATCAATCCAACAAGAAGATATAACCCTTGTAAACATGTACACATTCAACAAAGGAGCACCTAAATATCTTAATGGAAAACCTTAATGGATATAAAGGGAGAAAGCCACAGTAATACAGATGGGGACTTTAATACCCCATCAACAAGGAACCATTGCCCTTAAATGACACACTAGACCAGATGGGCTTAATTGATATTTTAGAACATTTCACCTCAAAGAAGCAGAATATTCATTCTTTTCAAGTGCAAATAGAACATTTTCCAGAATCGATCACTTGTTAGGCCACAAAACAAGTCTCAATAAATTTCAGAAGAATGAAATCAAGCATCTTCTCTGATCACAGTGGTATGGAACTAAAAATCAATTATACCCCAAAAACTGGCAAACACACAAAAACACAGAAGTCAAATAACATGTTACTAAAGAATAAATGGGCTAACAATGAGTCAAGAAATTAAAAAAAAAACCTTGAGACAAATGAAAATGAAAATCTATGGGACACAGCAAAATCAGTCCTAAAATTAAAATTCATAACAATATAGTCCTACCTCAAGAAACAATAAAAATCTCAAATAAGTTTAAATTACACCTAAAGGAACTAGAAAAAGAACAACTGATAAAGCCCAAAATGAGTAGTAGGAGGAAATAACAAAGATTAGAATGGAAATAAATGTAATAGAGTCTAAAAAAAAAAACAATATAAAAGATCAATGAAACCAAGAGCTGGTTCTTTGAAAAAATAAACAGGATTGATAAACCTTTAACCAGACTCATCAACAACAACAACAAATGAGAGAGAGAGAGAGAGAGAGAGAGAGAGAGAGAGAGAGAGAGAGAAAGAGAGAGAGAAAGAGAGAAAGAGAGAAGCCAGTTTAATAAAATCAGAAATAAAAAAGGAGAAGTAACAATTTACACCACAGAAATACAAAGGATTAGAAGAAAATATTGTGAACAACCATATGCCAACATTTTGGACAATCTGGAAGAAATGGATAAATTCTTAAAATATGCAATCTTACTAGACTGTATCAAGAAGAAACAGAAAATCTGAGCAGATCGATTACAACCAATGACATTAAAGGAGCAATCAAAGCACTCCCAACAAACAAAAATCCTGGACTAGATGACGTCACGGGTACATTTTACAAAACATTCAAGAACTAACACCTGACTTTCTCAAATTATTCCCAAAAATTCAAGAGGAGAGAAGACCCCTCAGCCCATTTTATGAGGCCAACATTATCCTAATTTCAAAAGCAGATAAAGATACTACAAAGTAAGAAAACTATAGGCCGATATCCCAGATGACCATAGATGTAAAAATCCTCAACAAAATATTAGCAAACTGATTCTCCAATACATTAGAAAAATCATACACCATGATCAAGTGGGATTTATTCCTGAGATGCAAGGTTAGTACAATATGTGCAAATCAATTAAAATATGATCATATCAATAGATGCAGAAAAAGCATTTGACAAAATCCTGCACTGATTTATAATAAAATATCTGAGCAAAGTGGAAATACAAGGAACATATCTCAACATAATAAAGGCCATATATGACAAACCCGCAGCTAATATCATACTCAACAGAGAACAACTAAAATGTGTTTCCCTTGAAATACAAAATAAGACAGGGATGTCCACTTTGACCACTCTTATTCAGCACAGTATTCTAAGTCCTAGCCATAGTAATCAGACAAGAAAAAGAAATAAAAGATATCCAAAATGGAAAAGGAAGAAGTAGAACTGTAATTATTTGCAGATGACATGATACTGTATATAGAGAACCCTAAAGATTCCACCAAAAAACTACTAGAAATGATAAGCGAATTCAGTAAAGTAGCAGGATAAAAAATAGATATTCAGAAATTGGTTTCATTTTTATACACTAATAATGAACTATCAGAAGGGAAAATCAACAAAAATCTACTTACAATTGCATCAAAAATATAAACTACCTAGGAATAAATTTAACCAAGGAGGTTAAAGACCTGTACTTGGAAAATTATAAGACACTGAAGAAATAAGCTGAAGAATAAACAAGTAAATGGACATATATACCATGCTCATGGACAGGAAGAATTAAAATCATTAAAATGTCTAGTATACCCAAAGCAATCTATATATTCAACATAATTCCTATCAAAATACCCATGGCATGTTTTAAATAAGTAGAATAAATAATCCCAAAATTTATATGGACTCAAAAAAGTCCCAGAATAACCACAGCAATCTTGAGAAAGAAGAATAAAGTTGGAGGTATCACATTACCTAATATCAAACTATACTACAATGCTATAATAATCAAAACAGCATGGTACTGGCATAAAAACACATCTAGATCAATGGAACAGAATAAGGAGCCCAGAAATAAACCCACACCTATATGGTCAATTAATGTATGACAAAAGAGGCAAGAACATACAATGGGGTAAAGACAATCTATTCAATAAATAGTGTTGGTAAAATTAAACATATGAATACAAAAAAAATTAAACTAGACCACTTTCTTACACCAGATAAAGAATAAACTCAAAGTGGATTACATACTTAAATGTAACATTCAAAACTATAAAACTCCTAGAAAACAAAGGCAGTAAAAATCTCTGACATTTCTCTTAGCAATATTTTTTTCTGATATATCTCCTCAGGCAAGGAAATCGATGGAAAAAATAAACAAATAGAACTACATAAAACTAAAAAGTGTTCGCACAGCAAATACCATCAACAAAACGAAAAGAAACCCACTAAATGAAAGATGGTCACAAACAATACATATTGCACAAGGGATTAATATATAAAATTTATAAGAAAATCATGTAACTCAATACCAAAAAAACAAGTAGTCCAATTAAAATTGAGAAAGGATCTGAATAGACACTTCTCCAAAGATATACAGATGATCAATAGATATATAAAAAGATGCTCAAAGTTACCAATCATCAGAAAATTGCAAATGAAAACCATGATGAATATCACCTCACACCTGTCAGAATGGCTATCATCAATAAATTAACAAACAAGTGTTGGCGAGGATGTGGAGAAAAGGGAACCTTCTCCACACTTCTGCACTGTTGGTGGGAATGCAGACTAGTGCAACCACTATAAAAAACATTATGGAGTTTCTTCAAACAATTAAAAATGGAATTGCCTTATGACCCAGCGATTCCACTTCAGGGGATTTATCCAAAGAAACCCAAAACACTAATTCAAAAGAACACATGCACTCCTATGTTCATTGCAGCGTTATTTACATTGGCCAAGATACAGAAGCAAACTAAGTGTCCACTGACACATAAATGGATAAAGCTGATATACACACACACACACACACACACACACACACACACACACAAAGACAATGGAATATTAGTCATAAAAAAGAATGAGATCTTGCCATTTGCATTTGAGACCACATGGATGTTTTACTAAGTGAAATAAGTCTGACAGATAAAGGCAAATATTGTATTATTTCACTTATATCTGGTATCTAAAATGTAATATAAATGAAGAAACAAAACAGATTCATAGATACAAAAAACAAACTGATGGTTGCTGAGGGAAGCAGGGTGAAATGAGCGAAATAAAGGGGATTAGAGGTACAAATTTCCAGTTATATATGAGTTATGGGGATGTAATATACAGCTTAGAAAATATAGTCAATAATATTGCAATAATTTTGTATGGTGACAGATGGTTACTAGACTTAATGTGGTGATCATTTTATAAAGTATTTAAATGTTATACACCTGTAACTAATATAATATTGTAAGTCAACTATACTTCATAAAAGGCCTTTAGTTTATATAGAGCAGAAGTAAAAACAACTTTGAATTCAAGACTCCCAACTTCATGTTTTTAATTATATTGTTTATATTAAAGTCACCTTAAACTACATGACAGTAAAGTACCTCCCAAAAAGTGACCTCAATGATATTCAAAGAGACTTATTACACAGAAATGTGCTTCTTCTAATGAGCACTGGGAGGGGCAGCAGAAATGCATTATAAAGGAGCATGAGAAAACTATTGTGGGTGATAGATATACTCATTACCTTGATTGAAGTGATGATTTTATAGGTATATACATGTGTCAAAATTTATCACACTGTATAGTTTAAACATGTGTAGTTTGTCATATTTCAAGTATGCCTCAATAATGATATAAATTTATATATATCAAAACAACCAGCGAACTACTGTAGTTAAGGGCAGAGAGAGATAGGTTCTCTGGCTTTTTTACCTGAGATCTCTTGGGGTCAATAAATTGAGAAATCTTGTAAACAATTTCATCAAATGTTAGTCCAGATAAGGACTTCCCATGAGCATCCTTCAACTTTCGTAAGAAATCTGTAAGCTCCTTTCTGGAATAGATAAAAGAAAAAGCAGTGGTGATTTTCCCTACTGCCTTGAGGATGTGCTCCCCAAACAAGATATAAAATCCTACTATGTGATAGATATGTATCATATACATGACCCTTTATATCTCCGATCTAAAAAGGTGATCACAGGTCAATCTGCATTTATCTTAAACCAAAATGAAAAGCCCTAATGTTTTATTAAGATACTAAATATGTTCATCAGTGATAAAGTTTAGTATTTGTTTTCTTTCAAAAAGATATTTTAACTGTTTTTGAAAGCTCACTGTGTGAAATTTGTTTGTTATCTACTTATTTATGTACTGAGCTCTTTATATCACATCTCTCAATGCTCTCTTGCTAGGACTAAATATTCCTTAACTATGTTACCATTGGTCTTTCTCTCCTTTATCACTCTTAACAGTTTTACTTTTGTAAAACTCAGATACAGGAAACAAATATTAAACAGAAGAGAAAAGAAAAGGTTAAAAGACAATTTTTTTTTAAAGCCTAGGAATATTTTAATTGATAGGGTCTTTTTCAATTGTCATGGTCCATTGACCCAAAGCCTGCACATACATTTTTGGTACAATAGTAATAATTGTAACACAGTTCTATTTTCATTATCTATTCATCATAATATTTATAAAACCATAGTCCATCCTGAAGCATAACAGTACATACATTAAATAAAAGTATTCATCTTCAAATAAAAATAATGGTGAAAACTAGATTTATTTCCTTGGATACAGGAGTAAAGATAAAAGAAACTTCATTTCTCAAGGGATAGAATTATCTTTCTACTAATGTCAGAATTGTGAAAAGAATAGTAAAATTATGATTTCTTGTAATTACTTGTGTTGCCTAATAAACTATGACCTTCAATAAAATTAAGAAAATAGAAAAGTAAAACCTAATCATGTTTGGGTTTATATGGCACACTATCACCTTAAAATTCACTTTGGAAATAGGTTATTAAGATAATTATTGCAGCTGATGGCATTAAAATTGGATAAGTTTACAACTAGTTGCACTTTCAGTCAACGAACACAGCTAAATTTAAAAATGCATTCTCTCATGACTTAACACTAGTAACTTCAGTGAAGAGGTTTAGCATTTATATTATTTATTTATTTATTTATCCTCACCCGAGGACATTTTTCCATTTTTTGTTCAGATAGAGTGGGAGGGAGAGAGAGGAAGAGAGAGAGAAAGAGAAACATTGATGTGAAAGGGACACATCGAGTGGCTGCCTCCCAAACGACCCAACCAGGGCCGGGAGCAAATTGCAACCGAGGTATGTGCCCCCAGCAGGAACCGAACCCGGGTCTCTCTGGACCGCAGGCCGACGCTCTAACCGCTGAGCCAAACTGGCCAGGGCTAGCATTTATATTGAACACAATCCCTTCTTGACACATTTCATTTTCCTTACCAAGGCCATGGTAAGGAAATATCTGTAGTGTGTGTGTGTGTGTGTGTGTGTGTGTGTGTGTGTGTGTGTGTGGCTATGGACTGTAGAGTATGATCTGCACTCACCACTAAATATAAACCAAGGTACCTGGTCTGTTGTGGAAAGGCAGTTTTCAGTCTGTCTGTAATCCTCTCCCAATTCATCATGGGGGGATCGCTGCCCAGACCTGCACTGGGATGCACAGCCTCTCCCACAGGCGCCGGCACAGTCCAGGCTATGCCAGTCATCTGTAAGGAATACAGAGTTATGACCCATCGGCTTCAATTATTAGGAAGTAACATTCCATGCCAACATGGTATTTCCATACTTCAGAAAATGGGTAGAATAAAGAAGAGAAATATTGACATATGCGTACCCTTTTTAGTTTTCTCTTAACTAGCACAATATTTCTAATTGTTTATATTACCCTGTTTTAAAAATGGGACATACTAGTCTCAGTAATTGGAAACATGTACAGAAATACATATAGGGTGTTTATTTCTGTATATACAGAAAAGGTCTATAAGCTGTAAACCAATCTGTAAATAGTGATTATTTCCTAGGATTCAATTGCAGGGCAATTTTGTTTCTCCTTCATGTATTTCTTTATTATATATTTTGTATATTTATATATTACTTGCTTTTTTATGATTAGCATATACTACTTTTATAATTAGAAAAATAATAAAGTTGAATTTTCCAACAACTAAATAAAGATGAGAATACTACTAGAATGTCTGCCCAATATCTCATGAATGTTATGAAGGTGGACTGGAAGTTGTAGTGACACCTCTGAGTCATGAAACCATCAAAGTTTTCCCCATATTTTATGGTAGTTCCTTATTAGAACTATTAGGATTCTAATTAATATCAATAAGTGAATATTTTGGGAGTGCTAATTTGATTACTATGGTAATTATGAACATGGCATCTTTTACCTATGGCTCTACAGGTAATTTTCAAATATAAGATTATTACTCATAAAAACTAACAACTATTAACAGCCATCAAAATAACTCATACAAAGCCTAGTAAATCAGAGAAGGAGCAGGATACTGCTCAGAAATCGGGGTTTGCCTCAATATCAAGCTTTTTCCCGGCAATCAGAAAGTAATCCTATTAAAAGGCTGAGTGACTTTAGTGTTTTTTCAATAAAATTTTACCATAGTTCCTTATAGAATGGAGCAGGAGCAAAGCACAGTGAGTAACACTGTGAAATCATGGTGATAAAAAGATATGGTACTTAGTTAACATATTTGTTTGCAGAGAGGCAGCCTCTAGAAAAATAAGCAGAGTCCCTTGGACTATATATTTCAAAGGGAGACTGTTAGCAATATATAGGTACAAAAAAATCTGACTAGAATGTACTTATGGGAAAGTCAAAATAAGATAATTTTCATTAATTATATTTAACATAATCTCCTGGGAAAATATTTTTCTTTTAATAAAAAAATTTACCTTACCCAAGATTATAACTAATAATTCTATTCATTTTAAATTTCTCTATTGCTTCTTCAAATTTGCATAAGGCTTATCTAGTGATTTGTAGCTAGGAAAATTTATAACTTTACAGTATAATATGTTCCAAGGTGATGCTATTTATATTGTGTTTATAGTTAAATACTGTCCTATATATTCATGTGTGTTTAAATTTTTTCTTTAGCTTTGTAGCATAATTTAGTTTGCTGTGACTTGGCTTTTTTTAGTTTTCAACCTACCCATCAATCATGCTAAATATAAATTATCTGTTAAAATATCAATCTAACCATCATTGCTGCCAGTTATAGAAACAAAGAGTAACTGTAGGGATTTTCTACTATAAAAATATATTTATCTTTGTATCAAAAAACTAAGCTAATTATCAGTTAATGAAATAAATAATATATGTAACATCTTTAACATAGTGCCTCACATGAAACTGTGTATTCAGTTATCATTCAGTCATCATCATTTATCAAATAAATGAACAAAGGGAAGATAGACATTCATTCTGGAAATCCACTGCAGTGATAAAGAACTAGTTAATATCTATTGCACCAAGAAGGGCTCTGTACCAAGGGGGGTCTAGGTTGGCCAGCTGCAGAGATGACTCCATGACAAACGGCAGGCATTTGAGGAACAGTAAGTACGGGTCTAAAGAAAGATTCTTTCACAAGGGGTCTTCCCAAGAACTGCTGCATCTAAAATAGAAACAGTAAAAAATAAAAACATCTATTCATATGGGCAATGATCAAAACTCATAGAGCAATGTTTGGGGAAAAGACTGATTTAAAATGTAGTTACAAAGCACAATAAAAACAACATTGTCATAAAATTAGTTAAATATATGAATATTCAAATAGTAAAGGTCAGTAAAATATACTAAAGAACACTGAGAGAGAAGAGAAGGGAACAGAGTTCTAGTCCCACATTTTTTCCACATAGCTGCGTAACCTTGGATGCCAAGTCACTAATCTATAAAATAAGAGCTGGGTTAGGTATCTTTAAGGTTCCCTCACAAATGGAATAATATAGAACTATGCAAAAGAGCTCCTCAGTGAGTACTGTCATTGTTGATGAGCAATAGTGACCCTTAAAATTCCACGAAAGAGCCCTGGCCAGTTTGGCTCAGTGGTAGAGCACTGGCCCACGGACCAATGAGTCGATTCCAGTCAAGGGCACGTACCTCGGTTGCAGTTCGTCCCTGGCCTTGGTTGGGTCATGCAGGAGGCAACCAGTCGACGTGTCCCTCTCACATCGATGTTTCTCTCTTTCCCTTTCTCTCCCTCCTTCCCACTCTATCTGAAGATAAATAGAAAAATATCCTCGGGTGAGGATTAAAAAAAAAAATTCCACAAAAGAACCAAAGTTGTCTATAGATAATATTACTTTTGCTACTATGTATTGGAGGGACCTTGTACCACATTATGGACTTTATATTTAGCTCCAAGGACATTAGTGAGTTAAAGTGGGGTGTGCCTGGAGAATCAACTCTCCTGCAGTGACTAGAAGACATGCTTATGTTACTGTACTTCCCACGGGGTTGTGGAAAGCAAGCTCTTCTTAGCATCTACCCATAAGATGAATATCTTAATGGCTGGACCACAGAAGAGGACAGATTTATTGAGCATCTACCATGTGCCAGGTCTAATATAGGCATAAAGTAGGAGTTCAACTATTTGTTGAATTAAAAAATTGAGTATCAGCCCTGGCCGGTTTGGCTCAGCAGTTAGAGTGTTGGCCCTCAGACCAAAGAATTGCAGGTTCGATTCCAGTCAATGGTATGTACCTTGGTTGCAGTTCAGTCCTCAGCCCTGGTCGGGGCCCTGCGGGAGGCAGCCAATCGATGTGTCTCTCTCACATCGATGTTTCTCTCTTTCTCCCTCCCTCCTTCCCTTCCTCCTACTCTATCTGAAGATAAATGAAAAAATGTCCTCGGGTGAGGATTTAAAAAAAAAATAAATGAGTACCAGTATAGCTCTTAATGATCCTAAAACAACAGGTCAAAGGTTAATGAGGAACTTATTGGATTGCTTTTTAAAAATAAGTGTTTTAAAGTAAGGGTAATTATAACCAAATTGGAAATATTATCAAGCTAGGTAAGAAAAAGACATTTTTGAGACAACTGGCATAATATAAAATTTAAGTAGATATTATTAAAAATAATTTGAAAAATGGTGTTATGATTATATCCAATAATATGAGTCCTCATCTTTTAGGAATACATACTAAAGTATATATGGATGAAATTATAAGATATGTAAGGTTTACTTTAAAATATTCCAGTGGGAGGAAGAAAGAGGTGAGATGAAACAAGACTGACAAAATGTTGACAGTGTTAAAGTTGGTTCTTGGGTTCACAGAGGTTCATTATACTATTGTATTTTCATACATATTTTATATTTTCATGATATAAAGTTCTTAAAAAATGAATGAGTGGTGGGTACTGAGTCAAAAGACCTGCTCTCTTTGAGGACAAGTATTACCAAACACTACTTTGAGGATTAGATAGCCAGGGTACAGAAATAAAAATATAATGAAACACATTAAAATACTGGGTTATATTGGGAACAGAACCCGTTATTCCAGACTTCTCAGGTTAGACTATTATATAGTAAAAATCTGGTGACCATTTCTTACAGTACTAGAATCTCAGAGATTGATGGACTGTAGTGATCAGATCAACTAGTACAAATTCCTGATCTATAAATGAGAAAACCAAAGTCCGTAACAGCTCATTTTCTGAAGACCAGCATAGTTCTTCAGAGTTAGGACCTGAACCCAGATCTCTAGTGTATTTCCATTGTATATTACCACCTTAACTTATCTAGTATTTGTGCTTTCAAACTGTTCCACTGATGCTCAATGGTCACTGATGCCTGCACTTTAACACACTGTCAGCTTTGATCAAGCACAGCATGACTCTGTTAGGAAGCACAAAAGACAAACTTATACCTCTCAGATGTTAGCAGAAGGATGCTTATGAATTCCATAGGGCCTAACTGCCAGTGGGTTTATGCCCTAGACCAAACCTGGGTAGCTGCATCAGAACTAAAACAGTCTCTGAAGGAATAAGGATATAGAGGTCAAATTTTGCCTATGTTTGTCAGCTGCACAATGTCACCGGTATCAGACAGTTTATGCTGAACTGATTCCAGGAAACTCCAAAAAACAACTCTATAACTAACTTTTTAGTCTCTGGAGCCATTTTATATTTACAGTTATGGGAGAGTTTAAATACAACCTATAAGTCATAGTTTGAATATAGGCAGAAGGCACAGGGTTCCTAGAAATCCTACCAAGAATATGTTACTTTCTGTTGAATTACAGGGAATCTCTGGGGTTTCTCGGTCACCTATGTAACACATTCCTTATCATAAGTTGGGTATAATGGTACTCCAAGCCCAAAATAATAATATCCATAATACAGTACTCCTCTAAGAAGCAGACTAACCAAAATATAACTAAAGTCCAGAATGGATGTCATATAATACTTTCAGTTTTGGATTCTGCCTTTGAAATACAGCGAAAATTCATACAATGTACATAATTTTTTAAATTCTTTAATTTATTCAGCTATTTGTAGAAATACCAAGTTCTCCTACAAGCAGAAGTGCGGATGTCAAAAGTGATCTGCCCCTAAATATCTCACACCTTTTTTTCTTCTCCTACCCCCAGATCTGTTATGATAATAAAAATTGTCACCTAATAGTTCTGTCCTAAAAGGCATTAGGAAAGCTGTATGTGTTTACTGGGTTAAGGTACTATGTTTCCCAAAAGGCTAACATAAATAGTATAGCATAGATATTAGTATGTCTGATTAAGACGCGTGGATCCCTATTAACAAGTAGGGAAGGGGAATGAATACAAGGTGTCCTTGCTGTTAAAGGTAGAATGGAAGATAAAATTTAAGGAAAAGAAAGTCTAAAGTAGAAGTGGAGGGGTGAAGTCCAGCCTGCTGGGGTATTATGCTGGAGTGTTTCAGTCACCTAGGGGTAACCTGAGTGCACTGGAAATCCTGAGCACTCATCAGTTTTCTCCCATGATGTAGATGAGAGTGACAGGATGAATAAAAATATACTACCTGTTTAGGTATCAAATGCATCACTAAAACCCAGTGATATAACCTATGTAAGTGGCCTCAGTTGAGCCAGCAAAATTAATGGACATAATTACAAATGACAAGTACATTATGTGCCTATTCCATTTTGAATACACATTAAAAAATACTGCATATTCAGTGTTTTATAGCCCTTCCCACTTTATCAAGATGATGATGGGAATTTTTCAAAATGTCATTATTTCTTACCAGTATCTCAGGACTGGGTGGTGGTGGAGGAAGCTGTATTGGAGGCAAAGTACTCAAGGCAAATCCTTGCTTCACCTTGTTAATTTGTTCATTGTACTGTGTCTAGCAGAGAAAGAGAAACAATATTTTAAAGCAAACTCAACTTCAAAAAAATAGCACATAGAAATACTTAACGGAGTTTTGAATAATACAGCATAGAAGAGTGATTCTCAATCTACTGTTAGAAATAATACAAAAACAAGTTCTGACATAAAAACAATTCTATACAACATTATCCCTGAATGTAAAGAATTGTGTTTTTAGAAGTATCTGTTGATTGACAGGATACAGACACACATAATTCACAGATTCTCAATTTTCCATAATTTTGAGCCCCAGACTGGGAACCACTGACATAAAATGAATAGAGTCTGAAGATACAAGAAGCTATAAATAATGTACTGGTTGATAAAATATGGGGAAAAGGTATCTTCAACAGAGTTGTATTACTTGCAAATGTTTATTTTAAAACACAGAAGAGAAATTTTAGGGAATATTTTTTAAATATTCATATTTTGTTTATCTCAAAAGTTGTATCTCTAGCTTTCTCCAGTTCCATATACACCTTTGTTTTATTCTCTTGGATTTTGCCAAAAGACTCTAATCCCTGAAACAATATGCTTTTAACATGTTTTGGCATTGTCCCTGTTTTGCTTTACATATTATTTTGTAAACAAACCACAAGAGCTGAAAAAGAAAGTCTTAAGAAGCAGAACATTTAGAAACTTTCACACAGAATATGCGCTTGAAAGAAAACAAGGATACAAAACAAGGAGCAGCTCTTTTGAGGCGAGAACTATGAATAAACCCAACAGAAATGCTAAGCATCAGTAAAGACTGAGTAAGAAAGAGCCTGGGAGAGAAATAGTGGAGACCACAACAAAAAAGCTAGATAAGTAGTTAATGCTTTGAGGTAGCTCTTCACAACTGAATGTCATTGTTCGTGCTGTGAAATCACAAAACAATCAACATTATATGTAAACTTGAAGATATAAATACAAAAATATCCAAAAACCAAATGAATAAATTAATAAACATTGAATGGGTTACTTCCCTACATTACCTTTATCATAGTCCTAATAGTATTATTTTGCATTATGGAATAATTACATCAACGTTAAGATTGAAGACTAATACAGGTCTGCTTGATCTTCCTCTAATTCTGTAAACACGCAATTACTAAAACCAAGTTAGACATTTATTTCTGATTGGAGCATAGTTAGCTTTAGAATTCTAGAAAAATTAGGTGTGAGGTACAATGTTTGAGTTTAGCATTTACTATAATGAATTGGTTGCTATCTACAACCAACTATGTGTAAGTAATTGATAGTAAACCTCAAAAAGGCATAAACTGTAATAACTGAAATGAAAACCATGTTCTTCCTTAAATTTCTCTAGCAATTGTTTTTAATGTTTAAGTATATACCACCTACAACATTTAGTCAATTTACTCTAAATACACTTCACAACTTACCCTAAGGAATGCAATCTTGCTTCTGACATCTGTCACAATGGCATTCCAACTGTCTACTGCAGCCTTTAATTGAAGCGATTCTAGGTTGCTGGTGTAGACAAGGAGACACAAGAGGAAGTTCTTTCTTTTAATACAAGAAGTAGGTTTCCAAAAAATTCCATTATGTTTTGTAGCAAATATGTAAATAATGCAAAACAACAAAATTACCTCCATCACCTCAAATGGGCACAAAGTATTATGGAAGGGCTTATTATTAAAAATAAAAACAAGGACTAGAAACATATAAGGTTTTTGTTTTTTCCAAGAGAAAATGTAACTTCTGCTTCAGTGCAGCAAGGATTTTTTTTTCTAGCTTGGCAATATATTTTTAGGACATATAAAACCTTTGCGCAGGAATCCCTCCATTGAAGTGGGAAGGCAGTGAAAGCCAAACAAGGAAATTGCCCTAGCCATCCAATGTTGAGAATAGGCATCTGGCAAGCAGGTTTTGGACTATTTTCACATTAACCCTGACATCACAAGGCCACAGTTGGCATATCAGGCTCTTTTGCAAATTAGAAAAAGATATTCCATATGGGAAGGCAAATGAGAAAGAAGTACTCTTGTGCAAAGATGAGTTAGATTGTTGCTTCTATGTAGTGTATAAATTGCACAAACATAGCAGCTCTGTCAAACATACCCACCAAATGACTTAAGTAGGAATAGCTTTGAGGTGTATAGGGTCTGCCATCTCCAGAACAGAGATTTCTAAGCCTTTCAAAAGGCTAAACATCCCCAGCCCAGTGTCACCCAGTACAACAGCTTTAAAAGAGCAGAACAAGCCATCACTGGGATCATCTCATACAAAGAGGCTTGATAATATTCTAATTTACAGAGCATTCTTTTCTCCTTCTAGCAAAGAGACTGATCACTTAAAACAGTGCTTCCCTGACCTGAATGCACATCAATATATCCTGGGAATCTTGCTAAATCTCAGATTCTGATTCTTTAGAAATGAAGAATGATAATCATTAAAATAATAATTATTAAAAAATAATGATGTGCCCAGCCAGATGGTTCAGTTGGTTGGAGCGTCATCCTATATAACAAAAAGGTTGCAGGTTCAATTCCTGGTTAGGGCACATGCCTAGGTTGCAAGTTCGATCCCTAGTTAGGGCGCGTAAGGCAACCGATCAATGCTTCTCTCACATCAATGTTTCTCTCTGTCTCTCCCTTCCTCTCTTTCTAAAATCAATAAATATATCCTCACGTGAAAATTAAGATAATAATAATGATGATGATGCCTTGGTTCCAGAGATTCTAACTTAATTCTTTAAATTTGAAGTTATACCTCATAAAATTATAAATTTAAAGAGAATCTCATACAACCTGCCCAATATTTGAAAATCACTCATTTATACCACAGCAGGAAATTGCCTTTAACATATGATTTTAGGTGTGTTAATACTGATTCTTCCCCCCAAAATATTCCAAAGGTATTTAAAATCAAGCCTTTGAAGAGACAATAATTAGAAAAGTTTTCCACTTAGAATCCACCTTGGTTTGTAAATATCTGGTCTTTATACATATTTGACTGAGATTTTTGATCTATTTCATTGTGGAGGTAGAGAAAAAACTGCCAGCAGCTATTACTGTATTCAGTAGACTTCTCAGTGCTTCAGCAGAAGCAACAAAGTAAAAGCATCAAAGTGACTAGGTGACTTCTGAAGTTTAAAAACACAAGGACTTATTCATTCCAAAAACTCTGATGTTATATATGTAAAACACATCACAGATTATGTTCAACCTTGGAGCCACTTAAGAGTATCTCTGAGACCAAGATGCATTAAGGAAAAGGGAAAAGTTACCTTGCTGCCATTTGAGTCACCCTGGCAAGCTGACTGAGGCATTCCTTTTCAGTCTGCTCTAGATGAAGCAAACCAAAATCTCTACGACACTGTAAGAAATACACCTACAGATTTTTGAGAGAAAGAAAAAGAAGTTGAAGGTGTCCTTATAAATGAACACATTCTTTTCTCAATCATTTCAAGTAAATTTTAAGCTATTTTTCAGTCTCTTCCAACAACACCTGAGCTTCTTGACTTTCCACGATACATTATAAAAGCATTCTGATCAATTCTGCAGTTCTAATTTTTTATTTGTTACTGGGTTTGTAAACATTCTAGAAGATTCGTTTTTGAACTTGTACATACACTGGAATCATTTCAAAAGTTTTTAAACCAGCTTTAAAAAATGATGCCTGGTCCCAGAGATTCTAATTTAATTGATATTAGATGTAACCTGGGTATTGAGTTAAAAACAATAAAAAGAATTCCTGCAATTTGTCTGTTTTCTCATGAAGAGGTAAGAAAATAATCAGACCATACAGTCCAATGGGCCTTGGAGATTATCTAGTCCAATGTCAATCCCACAGCAGGAATCCCTTTTGCACCGTTATTGAAAATAGTGTATTATTCTCTTGGACAGCATTAAGTGTTTCTAAAATTAATAATGGAAGTAGAAAGAAACTTCCTGACTAAAAGCAGTGAAAAACAAAGAATACAAACTTTACCTCTTAAGATAGTCTGAGCTTTTTTTTTTTCTTTTTTTTTAGTTAAATCTAGCACTCCAACACTTTACTCTCCAGAGTTTTTTGGTTCAGATATCACTCCTCGATTGTAGACCTCTGGATTTCTGAGCACTCTGCTAAAGAATAGAGCTTACTATGACAGAGGTGGGAAGATCTGTAATGATTTTAATGTCAGTGAGCTCTCCAAAACTTGAATCTTATTGTATATCAAGTTTGGTTATCTATAAACAAAAATTATATACGCACATATAATCATATTTCTTTTGAGACTCTAGTTGTGGGGTTCTAAGCTAACTTAAAGGAAACTGGGTAACTTTCTGGATCCAAAAGGTAAGCTGGTTTTTGACACTGGAGTGTATGATGTATATGTGCTTTTAGAAGACCTATGTAAGAAGTAGCAAAGAAAAGAGACATGGCAGCAGTAAATGTTATTCTTCGAAGTTTGGCTTGGTGACCTGTCTTCATGTTTGGCTTGGTGACCTGGCTTCATGAGAATTTTCCTAAGATGTCTGTATTTGCTTTACATACTGAAGCAGACCAATTTCTTTAAGTAATTTGAGGAAAAATAACATAAGATCACCAACACTGAAGTAATCATGTACAAAATGCCAATGAGTCAAAAAAGCACAGAGGTTGGAGCTGAATTTTTTAGGCTAGTCCTAGAATGTCTTATTTCTCTTTGGCCATAAAACAGTTTTTAAAAAAATTCTTTAGTATATTAGTACACAAGTAAAACTTGTCTCCCCAACCCCAGCTCTCTCTCTTCTTTTTTTTTTACCTCAGCTGTTAAAGCTCTGCTAGTTTCTGCATTCAGTTTGCTTAAGTATGTTTTAATTGTGCTTTCCATATTATGCTTCTCCATTTCCCACTGAGATCTGAAATACATGATCACTAGAGTCAGTAACATTGTAGCAAGAACAGATTTTTCTACCTTATTCAGGAGGAAGGAAGGTAAGCTATTCAATGAGTAGTTAATGATTTCTTGAAAAGTATACAGCATATAAAAGCAAGAGAAGACATTACTTAAGTCTTACTGTTATCCTTTACCATCAAGAGCATGGAAGTTTTAAAGTTGTCAATACAGAGGTAATGATTTGAAACTTGGCTCTCGCCCGGCCGGTGTGGCTCAGTGGTTGAGTGTCAACCTATGCACCAAGAGGTCACCAGTTCGATTCCCGGTCAGGGCACATGTTTAGGTTATGGGCCCAATCCCCAGTGGGGGGCATGCAGGAGGCGGCCAATCGATGTTCTCTCTCATCGATGTTTTGCTTTCTCCCTCTCTCAAATCAATAAAAAAAAATATATTTTTAAAACTTGGCTCTCAAATCAAGTTGTCTGAGAATGAATCTGAGTTCTACATTTTATTAAATGTGAAACCCTGGGCAAGTTACTGAACTTCTCTATACCTCAGTTTCCTCACAAGTAAAACTGGAGAAAATTGTATTATTTGCCTCAAAGAGCTATAGTGAAAATTAATTCAGAAAGTATACATAAAGCACTGTGTTTGGCACATAGTAAGTGTTAAATAAATGTCAGGCATTATCATTATTAATAAATTTTACATAAAGGTTCTACAAGCCTTTTTTTATCCCAACAATAGCAACTACAGAGGTTTTTATTATCCCTGTCAACAAGCTAGGTCACTGCATGAAAATATTTTACTGTTACCTCAGTGCTTACTACAACACCTGAGAATGAAAACAAATGCTACAGCTTAAGAGGGAGGAAGATGATGATAGGACATTATTTATCAAGGACATTATGGAAAATGGCTACCTGTGAGGTTTCTCTTTTTCTTATCTCATTTCAGCTTGAGCCCCAGAACTCTAGAGCATACAAACCAATGTCTTAAATGGAAACAATTAATTGGAAATGTAACATGGTAATAGGGAACTTTCACAAAAGCTATCCTCAATAATTTATTATTAGAAACATCTGGATACTTGAGACAAACATTGATGAGAAGCTTGATAAAACAATATATTGTTAATACCATTAAGGCGAGAGTGTTTTGAGGGGGGAAAAATCATAAAATATTCAAGGAGATATATTAACTCAACCAAGAGAATTAGTATACCATTGAAGAGTGTAGAAAATATGCCTACAGGAACAAGAGAAAAATAGATAAATTGGACTTCATATAAAAACCTTTGTACTTCAAAGGACAAGACAACCCAAAGAATGGGAGAAATATTTGCAAATATCTGATAAGGGACTGTATCCAGAACATACAAAGAACAATTAAAACTCAACAGTAAAAACACAAACAGCCCAATTTAAAAAATGGTCAAAGGATATAAATAGACATTTCTCTAATTAGATACACAAATGGCCGATAAGCACATGGTAAGGTGCTCCACATAATTAACCATTAGAAAAATGCAAGTGAAAACTACAATGGGTAAAATATCACATCCATTACAATGGGTAAAATAAAGATGGATGTATTGGTGAGGATGTAGAGAAATCAGAACTCTCATCCATTGCTGGTGAGATGGTGAATTGGTGAACTGATCTGGCAAACAGTTTGGCAGTTCCTCAAAAAGTTAAAAAGAATTTACTGTATGTCTTAGCAATTGCATTCTTAGGTATATACCCAAGAGAAATGAAAACATATCCACATAAAAATTTGTATACAGATGTTCTAACAGTATACAATGGAATATTATTTACCCACAAAAAGGAATGAGTACATGCTATCCCACGGATGAACCTTGAAAAAAAATTGTGTTAAGTGAAAGAAGTTAATCACAAGATATCACACATTAAATGATTCCATTTATATGAAATGTCCAGAACAGGCAAATCCAGAGACAAAATATAGAGTAGTAGTTGCCAGAAGCTGGGGGAAGAGAGAATGAGGAGTGACTTCTAATGAATCCAGGGTTTCTTTTTAGGGTGATAAAAATGTTCTGGAATTACACAGTAGTGATGGTTGTACACGTCTGTGAATATACTAAAAACCAATGAATTGTTTACTTTAACAGGGTAAATTTTATTCTGTATGAATCAGAACTCAAAAAAGCTGTTATAAAAAAATTACCTACAGGCAAATCTATGAATGAAAACAAAATTTAGGCCAATTTCATAAAGCAGTCACACCCAGTTGTATTGATTAGGGTCAAGAGATAAG
The DNA here is from genome assembly GCA_030848825.1 of Tadarida brasiliensis. Taxonomy (NCBI): domain Eukaryota; kingdom Metazoa; phylum Chordata; class Mammalia; order Chiroptera; family Molossidae; genus Tadarida; species Tadarida brasiliensis. The sequence goes on from CM061260.1 coordinate 73,609,663, forward strand.
AACTCAATAAGCTGAGTCCCTGACAGTAGTATGTTGTGAGACCATAATTTGGCTGATTTATTCTGTCTCAGCAATTTTCTAGGGCCAGGGCTAAAGTGAACATACCTCCCAATTTGCCGAGGACACTTCCAGTTTATACCTGTTGTCCCAGTGTACTTAGGAATACTGCTCAATTTCAGGCTCAAAGTGCTCCAGTTTGGATGATAAATTATATGGTTACCCTAGCCAGAACATGCTGAGTGGAATACACAGTTTCCAAGAGGGTGCACTCAACCAAAATAACAACTGTCTGTACCTTTTCATGGAAAGTTGCTCTTTAAGGTTCTTGATTTCATTATCTTTAGCATGGCTCTGACGCTGTAATCTAAGCAAAGAAGAAAGTCATAAAATGTTAGAAATTATTTGTCATTAATATAGTCAGAACAGCTCCATTTATAGATGAAGAAAGATTAAGTATGCCCATCTGGGGCCACAAATGTTGAGCCTGAAAATAACGAAACTCTGAAACCTAGTCCTTCTGAAATTTACCTTATTTCTGATGTCTGATTTACTGACCTCACAAAGAACTAAATTCTAACCCTTACTTTCAAATAAGTTATAAATTAGAAAGACAAAGAGAAGAGTTATCTTATCTTGTATTCCCAGTTTAATGACTGCGAAAAATGTCTTTAGTTCTTTGTACTTCAGTTTACTCACTAGAAAACAGAGATGGTACCTTCTGATGTTCTAGGCCTGTGGTGGGATTGAGAACTTTAAGTTCTTTAAAGAGATATTACATCAAGTCATGCAAACTATTAAATATTTAAGGTCTGAAAGAAATCAGACCTTAAATATATAAGCAATAAAACTATGCAAATAAGAATTTTAATAAAAATGATAAACTGGGAATCACTCATATGACCTAATCATGGGAAGTTTGGGTAAAAATTTTGTATAAATCAGAAGGCATAACCTGTGATTAACTTAAAACTAGTATGCAAGAAGCTATTAAGAAAAATACACCCTGCCAGTGTGGCTCAGTGGTTGAGCATCAACACATGCACTAAGAGGTCGCCGGCTCGATTCCCGGTCAGAGAATAAGCACAGGTTGTGGGCCCAATCCCCAGTGGGGAGCATGCAGGAGGCGGCCAGTCGATGTTCTCTCTCATTGATGTTTCTATCTCTCCCTCTCCCTTCCTCTCTCTCTAAAATCAATAAAGAAAAAAAAATATTTAAAAAAGAAAAATACAAAGTAATACTTTTCAGTTAACATCTATTCACATACCATTTTTGATGTGCCTCCTCTCTTCTCTTCACACCAAGCTTTTACATCACCCTTAATCTGCTTTAGTATGAAGGGATTTATAGCAAAAGCACATTTAAGTTTCAATATGCTGAGACACTTGAGATACACAAGAGTACTGGTTAATATAAATTATTGAAATGGTAAAGCCTTAAGACAATGACTTTAAATGTTGGCTAGATTGTTCACTACTACATTTCAGAGACTACCCAGGCACCTTTACTCTAAGCTTCTCGTGAATGTTCTGTTGGACTGAACATGCAATGAAAGAAACCAGGTCTCTTTTTATACAAAAGAGGTTATGTACTCAAATAAATAATATGAAATACAAGCTTTGTTATTGTAATATACAGGAGAATGCAGAGAGTTAAAAAGTAGTGAGATTTCTAAAACTGGCATCTTCCTTTCCTTTGTATACTTCTATAATTTCAATATTTTACCCAGCTCCAGTTTAGAGTGGGTGATAAGAGTTGACAGAGACGACAGGGAATACAGAGGGCCTAGATTTGTAAATAACTGAGGATAAGGTATGCACAGTTCTTATCATCCAGCTTGGATATGAACCAGATATCTACGTTCAGGCAGTCATTACTTCTCAGTCCTATTTTCCTCATGAATATGATAGGGTAGAAATAGATTTTCTTTTCTAAAATATCTGATGTTCTCAAGCTGGTTCTGGCTGGCTATTAAGTTTATTATATGGACTTCACTGACAGCAGTTTCTTAACATTTATTAAGTACTTATTGTAATTTGTAGAAAATGTCACTTTTATGTAAATCTTCTTTGTTAAAATTGCAATGATCACCAACAAATATTTACCAAACATTTACTGTAGGATTGGCATTGAATTAGGCCAAAGAAAAATGTTTATTTTTTGCTTCCTACTAAACACCACATCCTAAGATGAAACAAATCAACATTCTATAATTAAAGATTATTTGTATTTTTATCAGAAATTCCTGGGACATGATCAAGTTAAAAAAAAAAAAAAGGTTCAAGAGCTTATATGCAAACACACACAGTGCTCATACCTTTTTTTTCCGGCTTAGATGCCCTCTGTCTTTTCTCCCATCTCACCTTACCTACCCTAGGTTCTATAGTATGTCTTCAGTGAAGTTCTTCCTTACCATAACAAAATCCCTATGAAGCATAGCTCCACTGGACAGTTATGTGCTTTTCAAAAAGTTAAACTTTTTGAGATAGTCAGATCACATTCAGGTGTAAAAAATGATACAGACAAGATCCCATGTACCCTTTACCCACCTTCCTGCACTGGTACAATGGTATCATCCTACAAAATGACAGTACAATAATCAGCATGTTGACAGTGATACAGTCCAGATACTGTAGCTTTATCACCACAAGGATCCTTCATTTTGCCCTTTTAGAGCCAATCTTTATTATTTCCCACTGTTTGTTTTGGGTTATTTTGCTTTTCTTTTTCTGTGTTCCTGAGATAAGAGCTTACATTATTCATTTGAGACTTCTACCTTTTCTGATGTGCACATTAGTTCTTCTCAGAACTGCTTTAGCTGTGTCCACAAATTTTGATATATTGTATTTTCATGTTATTCAGTGCAATGTATTTTTATTTCCCTTGGAGTAATTAGATATGTGTTGTATAGTTTTCAAGTTTTAGGAGATTTTCCTGTTATCTTTTAGCAGTTTTGTTTTCTAGTTTGATTCCATGTGATCTGAGTGTATGTTTTGCATAATTTCAATTCTTTTAAATTTGTTGAGGTTTGTTTTATGGCCCAGGAGGTAATCTATTTTGGTGTATTTCCTGTGGAAACTTGAAAGCATAAGGATTTTGCTGTTATCTGGTGAAGTGTTCTATAAATACCGATCAGATCCTGTTGGTTGATGGTACTGTAGAGGTCTTTTATATCCTTGTTGATTTTCTGTCTAGTAGTTCTATAGATTGCTGAGATTGGATGTTGAAATCACCACCTAAAATTATACATTTTTCTATTCCTTTCAGTTTTTTTTTTCATAAAGCAGGATTTATTGTTTCCTTTTTTTTAAACTTATCTTTATTGTTGAATGTATTACAAATTTTCCTCATTTTTCCCCCATTGCCCCCCTCCTCCCCATTTCTGCCCCCCTCCTGCCTTTCCCCACACTGTTGTCCGTGTCCATTGGTTATGCATATATACATATAAGTTCTTTGGTATATTTCTTCCCACCCCCCAATCCCCCTTCCCTTTGAGGTTTGTCAGTCTAACAAGCAATTTGTACATCTTAATCCCTTCACCTTTTCACCCATCCCCCCAGCCCCCACCCATCTGGTACCCAAAAAAGTTCTCTGTATCTATGAGAATGTCTCTGTTCTGCTTGTTCATTTTGTTTGTAGATTCAATTGTTGACAGATATGTATTTATTGCCATTTTGTTTGTTCATATTTTTTTATCTTTTTCTTCAAGACGACCCTTCAACATTTCATATAATAATGGTTTGGTGGTGATGAACTCCTTTAGCTTTTCCTTATCTGGGAAACTTTATATGGCCATCGATTCTAAATGACAGCTTTGCAGGATAGAGTAATCTTGGTTGTAGGTTCTTGCTTTTCATCACTCTGAATATTTCTTGCCACTCCCTTCTGGCCTGCAAAGTTTCTTTTGAGAAATCAGCTGACAGTCTTATGGGAACCCCCTTGTAGGTAACTAACTGCTTTTCTCTTGCTGCTTTTAAGATTCTTTGTCTTGAACCTTTTGCATTTTGATGATGATGTGTCTTGGTGTGGGCCTCTTGGGGCTCATCTTGTTTGGGACTCTCTGTGCTTCCTGGACTTGTATGTCTGTTTCCTTCACCAAGTTAGGGAAGTTTTCTGCCATTATTGTTTCAAACAGGTTTTTTATTTCTTGTTCTCTCTCTTCTCCTTCTGGCACCCCCAAGATGCGAATGTTGGCACGCTTGAAGTTGTCCCAGAGGCTCCTTACACTATCCTCATTTTTTTGGATTCTTTTTTCTTTTTGCTGTTCTGATTGGGTGTTTTTTGCTTCCTTATATTCCAAATCAATGGTTTGCTTCTTGGCTTTACCTACTCTACCATTCCATCTGTGTAAACTATTCTTTATTTCAGTTAGTGCATCCTTCATTTCAGACTGGTCCTTTTTTATGCTCTTGAGGTCCTCACTAAGTCCATTGAGCATCCTTATAAGCAGTATTTTGAACTCTGCATCTGTTAGGTTGCTTAACTCCATTTCACTTAGTTCTTTTCCTGGAGTTTTGTTCTGTTCTTTCATTTGGGACCTGTTTCTTTGTCTCCTCATTTTGGCTGCCTCCCTGTGTTTGTTTCTATGTATTACTTAGCGAGAGGTATGGGGCTAGCTGAGACCAGATGCTGCTTGTTTGAAAGAATTTAGGAAAAGCTGAAGCAGGATCCAAGACAGGCCAATCCTATGGTAAAGCAACTGGCAACAGCTTGGGTGGGCCTGAAAGTTGAGTGGGGCGGGGCCTCAGGGCATCACCAGGGCGGGGCAAACAGTGTGAGCCAGGTAGCTGGAGTCCCAGATATGGGGGCTTCTGCCGGCCCAGGGAAGGGCTCACCAAAGGAACAAGCACGTCTGTCCAGGAGAAAGCTGCCTCTCCAGCCCTTGCTCCACTGCCAAACAGCTCAGTTTTTCCCCATATGATTCTAATGCCTTTCAAGCTGCCTCCCCCATGCTGAAGCCTGGAGGGAGCAAGTCCGAGTAAATCCGTGTGCGGGACCTTTAAGAGGAGCTGCCGGGGGCTCCAGCCACCTCAGCCTCAGTTCCCGCTGGTGTTTCCAGCCAGAAGTTATGGGGACTTCTCTTCCTGGCACTGGAACCCTGAGCTGGGCGCCTGGTGTGGGACAGGGAACCCTCAGTCCTCAGGGAGGGCCTTCCCAGCTGAGGTGTCCCTCCTAATTTTTATCCGCCACACGTGGGTGTGCGACCAGTCCCTCACGCCTCCGCCCCTCCTACCAGTCTCGATGTGGCTTCTTCTTTAATTTCGTAGTTGTTATTCCTTTCAGTTTTATTAGGTTTTGTTTCATGTACTTTGAGGCTCTGTTTTTGGTACATACAACATTGTTTTGGTGCCTTCCTGGTAGATTGGTCCTTTTATCATCAGTAATGTCCCTCTTTGTCTCCAGTAGTTTAGTTTGCTCTGAAGCCCATTTTATCTATATTAATATAGCCACTCCTGCTTTTATTAATGTTTGCATAATGTATCTTTTACCATCCTTTTACTTTCAGTCTACTTATGTTATTGAAACTGAGGTGAGTTTCTTGTAAACAGCATATTATTGGATCACATTTTTTTTTTTTGGTTTTATTTTTTAAATCCACTCTGCCAATCTCTTTTAATTGGTGTATTTAGACCGTTTACATTTAAGGTAATTATTGGTATGTTAGTGATTAGATCTTCCATTTCATTTTTGGTTTTGTTTCCTCTGTTTCTCTTCTTACCTTCTTGTGTGAGTTATTTGAACATTTATTATTATTATCTTGACTTACAATGTTTTTGCGTATCTCTATTTGTGTAGCTTTCTTAGTTGTTGCACTAGGTATTATAATATGCATACATAGCCTACTGCTATTGCTCTTTTCCTACTTCAAGTGAAGTGTAGAAAGGCTGATTCACACTGCTTTGTTGCTGTAGGGTGGAGAGAGGCAGGAGCTCTGGTACCAACTAGGGAGAGGGAAAGAAAAGGGAGTGCCAACTAGCCCAGTGGTGGAGACTCAACTCCGCAAAGGGAGAGGAAGGATGAAACCTAGCATCGACTAGTCCCACCTCAAATCAGTTTAAGTCCACTGATGCTGGGTAGAGGTAGAGGCTTATTAGCTCACAGCTGGACCACATGGATGCTATCCTAGCAGATTAACTGGAGCACTACCTGCTTCTTCCGGTGGAGAATGGAAGATCAACTGCCTGCTCAGTACTACTACCCCAGCAAAGAAATCGGATTCCTGCCATCTGTTTTTGTTCAAACACATTACCTGCTTCCAAGGAGTGGTGTGGGGCTGCTGGTGTTTGGCTGGAGTAGGTGGGTAGTGGCAAGGTTTTTAGTTGTTATATTTTCCCTTTCGTGATCCTTTAGCTAGAGGGAACAGGTTTTTCGTGGAGGTTTTTTCACCCTGTGCCTATTGGCAGTTGTAGGTGGGAAGCTTCTGTAGCACCCTGTCTAGGATATATAGGAGGCAATAAGGAAAATCACTGCTGTATCATTTCTCAAGTCCAAAAGTTTCTCGATAGTCTGCTTTCTTCTTTCACCTCTCTGAGTCTTCCTATGTTTGTTTGTTGTTTTAGGTCCAGGGTGTTTTAGTTGTAAGATGGAGGACTTGCAAGTAGTGGAGCTACTATATCTTAGTGGAACTGGAAGTCACACTCCTTTAGCTAGATTTAAATATGTGATTTTAATCCCCTCATGATAATCTATACTCTGTTAGCTCACATCAGTGTCTAACACGTCTTTGTATCCTCTACATGTGCCTTACATAATTCTTCTCATGGTTAGTACTTAATAAATGTTTGGTGAATGTTCAACATGGAATGCTTATTGAGTGAAGACATGCATCCCTTAAAGTGATCTGTTTGTCATCTTGAGCATATAAGGGAGCCTGGGTCAGCTATAGAACTGAGAAGGGATATCCTCAGATAGTGAAGGAGAGAAGAAGCTCATCTGCATAGATGGCGTTACTTTTCTGATCTCTGGTATTATGTAACACATTTCTGGACTGTTCATTATCTTCAAGGCTAAAAGACAAAGTTTAGAATCCTTAAGTTAATGCAGTGCTTAGTTTGCCCAAGCTACCTTTGGTACTCACCTCCTTCTGAAGTTGAAGGATCTCTCTAAGTCTAGCAGAGACAAGTCTGAAAGTATTTTCAACTGATATTATGTTGCCAGAGCTATGGCATTCAGTTCTTAAAAACTAGACGATATGATAAGTGGGAAAAAATTTAAGACCTCAATTTCTGCCAAATATTTCTCCAATTTTACAATTAGTACTTTGGACTCCTCATTTTAAGATATTTCCTAGAACTTGAGTATTCTCCTTATTAGCAGTCTAGGAACTGCAAAGGATTTCAAATTAGACTTCATAGACGATTAGTATCATGTGGTACTAGTGTTCATTAAAATAATTTGTTATGAATTATATTATTCTTTCAACTGATACTCACATGGAGGCAGTGATTACTAGAAAAAAATAAAGCAAGACACCTGTTTTTCTTTATTAAGTCAGAATTTTTAGTCTTAAGCATTTAATACTTAAGGTTGTAAGGTAGAAATGAAATTGGTAGGGGTGAGAAGAGTCTCCAGGAATTTGATTTATTTTCACTCACTTGGGCTTAGAACACAAATTCTCTGAGGAACCAACATAAAAAAGCATGCAAGTGATTCCATGGCGTCTTTGAGGAATATATTTATTACATGCTATAAAGAAACAGCCAATCATTGGTCACATTGTTGTTGTTTTGTTAATCTTCACACATGGATATTTTTTCCATTTATTTTCAGAGAGTGTAATGGAGGAAGGGGGAGAGAGAGAAACATCGATGTTAGAGACACACATCGATTGGTTGCCTCCCGAACGACCCCAAATCATGACTGGGGCCAGGGATTGAACCTGCAACCCAGGCATATGCCCTTGACAGGACTCGAACCTGCAACCCTTCGGTCCTCCGGCCGACACTCTAACTGCTGAGCCAAACCGGCCGGGGCCATTGGTAAAATTTTTTTACAAACTAGAATCATAATCTGAAAGTTAATTATCTTTCTCATGAAATTCTATTATTTTCACACTTGTTCATCTAATACATGAAAAGCTTGATATATAGAGTGATCAGTTGCTTATTTCTCCATTCAGCTGGCAAGGCAAAAACAGATTTCGTTTTTAAGCAAGTGCAGTCCTGTGGTTGGCAGTTCCTAATGTGCAGTCACAATGCCACCTAGTGGCTACAAAGGGATTATCTTTTAAAGATAGTGTTCACAGGCGGGCCGGAGGACTCAGTGATTGAGCATCCACCCATGTACCAACAGGTCGCCAGTTCGATTCCCAGCCAGGGCACATGCCCAGGTTGTGGGCCCAATCCCCAGTGGGGGGTATGCAGGAGGTGGCCAATCGATGTTCTCTTTCATCGATGTTTCTATCTCTCTCTTCCTCTCTCTTCTCTCTCTAAAATCAATTAAAAAAAGAAAAAAAAAAGATAGTGTTCACTATGGAGCAAACCCCAAATTTTCTGTTTTTAACTGATTTGTACTCACTTGGAAACCTTATTGATTCCAAAAGCCACTTGTTGGTTAAGAGATGAGATGATTTTGTCTCTCTTTTTAATCTGCATTTGGTTTTCTTGCCACCGAAATGTCACTGTTTTCAACTGTCTTTTGAAATCCTGCTCAAAGAAAAATATTATTTCAGTTATTTCTACTCAAGTCACCAGAAATTGAAAGAAGAAAAATTGGGTTCTGAGGTTGAACATTTGAACTACCTGTGATTTGCCTCAGATCTAATGGCAAAAGTACTTACTTCACACTGATAATGCAATTTATAAAGCTGCTGCTGTCGAGCAAGCTTTTCCTTCTCAGTTTCTCCATATTCTGCAGATACCTTGCTGGTTGAGCCCTGTTGAGGAAATGGAGTACGTATGCTTTATTTTCCTCTTTTAAAAAAGCACTAATATTTTAGTTATTCAAAGGGGATTCAAGGTTGCTATCTACCATCTATTCATGCTTTATAGGTCCCAATGCAAACATTCTTTCTGATTAGTTTAGATAAATCCAACCTCTCCCTAATTACAGCATCCACTAAATAATACCATAGTAACTTGTCTACTGACTTACTTGTCTACTGATGCTACTACTGGATAAAATTACCTGCATGCTTACCATTTATTAGGCACTTTTTGGGGGGTAATATTTTTACTGTCAAAAAAATCATATGAGGTAGGCAATGAATACATCCATTTTAGAGATGATAAAATTGAGTAACGTGCCCAAGGTCACATAGACAGGAGTGGAGGAGCCTTAATTGCCCAAGCACTTAATATTATTACAGGACATACCTTAGTTTAATGTTCAACTTCTTCACTATATTATAAACACTATGATCACAGGGCCCATGCTATAGCATAGCTCTTGCGACAAAGCAAATGCTAAATGTCTTTTGAGTAAAAGAATGAACTATTTTCAAAGGTGTATAACATTTTTTGAATGGTGTATATAAAATACTTTGTCCTGTTTGCAAGTTCTCACAGTTGTCATGGCTATTAAATGAAAACCAAAGGACACACATTTAAACTTAGTGTGACATCCAAAGCTTAGAATATTTCATTTCAGTTAAAATATACACATTACATAATATTATAATTGGAAAGGAGAAAAAAAGTATGTCAATTATATGAATGTGCTACTAGCCAGGGAATAATCTGTACTAACTGTATACTCTTCAGACAATCAATATTCCTACATACTATATATACATCATTATATTTAAACCATGGGAACAGGTTATCATAAAATTACCTCAGTTCAGAATTCTCATGGGTATGTAAATTAAGTAGATTAAAAAAAAAATCTTCCATATGTTTTGTCTGATTAAGTGCTCTGAAGAATACTTAAATCAGGTTCATATGCACTTCACATATAGGCATCTCATTCCCAGCAATGACTACTACCAGGAAAGGAACCAAAAACACATTGTTGTACACTGATACTTTTTGTAAACATTTTATGGTAACAACCTGGTTTAATTAAAAAACAATGAAATAGGTTTGTTTTACAAAACCATTTTTCTCATGAAATTTAATTTAGCTTGAGGGCTAAAATGAGAAGTTTCTAGCTCCTAACGTTCTTTTTCCTTTCTCATCCCTCTGTCCCTTTCCCTTCCCGTTTGTTTCTTTCTCCTCACAAACACAGAATAAACCACTACACTAACATGCTGTTCAAAGAGTCAGGGGCAAACAAAAGTTAACAATTATTTCTGGAAGAAGGAAGGCAGAGCTATCCCCTCTCCAGTCAGGCTTACCTGCTCTATCATGTCCAGAATATGCAATTCATCCAGGCTATAGAACTTTTCTTCAGTTGCAGAATCTTCTTGAACATCACTTGCATCATCTTTCATAAATCTATTGACTGGGTGTAGATTTGCTTGCTCTTTCTTCAACTGCTCTTCCTTTTCTACCATAATTGGGCTACAGAAGTGACATAACCAGTGCAATCTTTTAGAATTGTATAGAGTTTTTCATCTAAGCCATTGTGTCCCAAATTAATACTGCAGTGGTCTCATGAGATGTTCAGCATCAGAAGGGCTCATGGTCTAAAGTTTAGACAGTGCTCAGACTGTGTATTTCTCTTGAAGATGACAATGAATTTTAGTGTATTTGAAATAGCACTCAATCAAAGTACCTATTCTGCTCATCCCAGTGTTTTCAAGAACTATGGACCATGAAGTTCATTTTTCAAATTGTAACTATTAATATCAATTACTTTGGAAAATATGGACAAGCATTCCCACAGCTACTATATTATTTTATCACAACATTCTCGACAGGTATGTTGGTTTAATCAACTTCAGCACTTAGATTCAGTGTACATTTAAATAGAAGGCTGCAAATAGCAACATAAAGTAGATTTTTAAATGTAGGTTTCTTTTGTAACAGGGCCTTAAAAAAATTGTAGTGATAACATGGATTTCAGCCACTAGGAACCACTGCAAAAAGCATAAAAATACTACATGTACAATGACAATTAACCCATTTTATACCCGTGTTTAGAGGGTAAATGCTTGTTACTATCCTTTCAGTTGGCCTACTATTTAGTAGCTATAAATTTCCCTCCTAATCTCATTGAATGCTAACAAAAAATAGTACTTTTACTTAAAGCATGATATTAAATGACTTGATTTTATTAGTGAATAGAGAGAAAAAAGGTAACTCTAGGATGCATTATTACTTCTTTTTTTAAAGATATTTCTGATGGTAAGCAGTTCAGTTTTTAATTTTTGAAAAAGTTTTTTTTCTTTATTGATTTTAGAGAGAGAAAGGAAGGGAGAGGGAGAGAGAGAGAGAGAGAGAGAAACATCGATGAGAGAGGACATCAACTGGCTGCCTCCCACATGCCCCCCACTGGGGATTTGGCCTACAACTTGGGTGTGTGCCCTGACCAGGAATCGAACCAGCGACCTCTTGGTGCATGGGTTGATGCTCAACCACTGAGCCACACTGGCCAGGCACATTATTACTTCTTTTAGGCCACTGAGACCTAGGAAAACTGACATCTAATGCTTGTAGAATAACTACATCTAATGCTTGCAGTACACGTATTAGGTATCACTGAAGTGTTCTAGAATGATTCAAATATTTTGGAAAGTTCAATGAAATTAACTGTGTACACCATTGGTTCCCAAACAAAATTAATTTTCCAGATTATCTGAAGAACTTTTTTTTTTTTTTGGTACGTGCCCCTAGCAGGAACCGAACCTGGGACTCTCTGGTCCACAGGCCAACGCTCCAACGGCTGAGTCAAACCACCCAGGGCTATCAGAAGAACTTATAAAAAAAATTACATTTTCCCAGGTACCCCAACAAATGTAAAAATATAGATAAATTTGTATTTTTGAAAAGCTCCAGAAGATTATTCCTAAATTTTAAAGTATAATTAATAGCACTGTGATAATATAGGAAAATGTTCATATTACTAAGAGAGGCAAACTAAAACATGTAGAGGAAAAATTACATAAACTTAGGGATTGAAAACACTTCAACAAAGAAAAAAATGTTAAAGGAAGAATGAAGCAAATGTGGAAAAATAGTGATAATTGTTGAATCAAGACAATAGGTAGATGTACTAATGTAGATATATTATTTTTTCTACTTCTGTATGCATTTGAAAATTCTCATGTAAAAACGAAGCTTTCTGGGTGATCTGATGATCATACAAGTTTGGGTCTACACTGCAGGCAAAATGAGCAAAATCACTGATGATACGATTTCATTCTTTACTAAGTTATTTTTATGGCATTTAGTCACAGCCTAAAAAAAAAGAACAAAAAAACCTACTGTTCTAGGGCAGCGATTTTCAACCTTTTTCATCTCATGGCATACATAAACTAACTACTAAAATTCTGTAGCACACCAAAATATATTTTTTGCCAATGTGACACAAAAAAAATAGGTATAATTTTGATTCATTCACACCAGATGGCTATTGTTGTGTTGGCTGTTGTCATTTTTTAATTTGACAATCTAAGGGAAAAGAGGTCAGTGACCCTGACTAAACAGCTACTGCATGTTTTAAAAATTCTTGCGGCACATTGGTTGAAAATCACTGCTCTAGGGGCTCGTTGATAGTGAAAGTGAAAATCCATTTTGAAAGATGAACTATTTACTTACCAAGTGGATCATATCAACTATCAATGAAAAAATACCAACTACAAGTGATAGCTTTATAATTAAGAAAATATGTATGTTCTTGTTACCATTTTAAAGATAACATGTTCTCACAGTGAGTTCTATAAAGGTACTAATTTCAGTTAAAAACATTTTGGTGGGTATAATGATCTCTTCATTGGACTGTCTCCCCTACTTCCTTCCTCTACTGCACTGTCATCAATCTAATGGCTGTACAATAAAGCTCACAGTGGTCTTTAGACACTATAAAAGGCTTCCAGTAAAAATTCAAAATTCACTGTTAACAACTGGGATTAAAAAACAACAAACCCTCAGGTTAATTAAATAAACTAAACCAAAACAAATCAAACAAACTCGTCTGTTAAAGAGATGACTGGGACAATCAATATTCTGTCCTTTAAAGTTAAGTCTTATTTAGTAAAGTTAAGGTTGTGGTTAGCCAAATCTAGACTATATTTGAAAAGATTTTATGCTGGACCCAAATTAGTCCTCAAATAAAAGTGTTAGCATTGGATGAGTCTTGAGTAGCCTTATAGAAAAATGGCAAGAGATTCTATTCTACCAAAGTAAATGATAATTTACTTTTTGTCACTTTCTGTAAAGGATGACAATTTATTAAGCTAAGGAACTGTCCTTTCTTCTCTTAATGAGAACACTTGCCAAGGCAAGTTTGTGTCATAATAGCAAAGCACATTTTGAAAATACTAAGAAAACTTAAAAAATTAAATAAACTAATACTTACACTTGCTCTTCTTTTGATTCCTTATTCTGAAAAACAGCATCAAGAATTAGTAATCTATATCAACTATGTCAATACAGAATAGTGATCTGACTATATTTAGGTCAGTGTTTCTCACTTTTTTGACCACAACCATACTAAGAAATATATTTTACTTAATAATATAAATGCACTTACATAAACATCTTTATACATAATTATAAAACTGAAATATAAGTTTCATGAAATAAACCTTACCCATATTATGTGTTATGAACTGAATATTTGTGTCCCCTCCCCCCAACTCATACACTGAAACCCTAACCCCCAATGTGATAGTAACTGGAGGTAGGCCCATTGGGAGGTGATTAGGTTAAGATGATGTTGTGGAGTCCTCATAATGGAATTAGTACCCTTATTAAACAGACCAAAGAGCTAGCTAGATCTTTCTCTCTCCACCATGTGATGACAGAGCAAGAAGGTAGCTGTCTGCAAATAAGAAGAGGGCCTTCTATCAGACACCAAATCTGCTGGCACCTTGATCTTGGACTTCCCAGCCTCCAGAACTGTGTGAAATACATGTTTGTTATTTAAGCCATCCAAACTATCGTAGTTTATTGTAGCAGCCTAACCTGACTAAAACAATGGGTGGTGAACTCTAGAAAAATTTTTATTCCTACTAATTCTATTTCCTTTTAAAATTGGTAGTTGTGACCCACTGACTTGATTTTGTAACCTTTACTGAGTAATGAAACACATTTGAAAATCATTCATGCAGATATTGGAAGTGAGTATTGAGGCTGAGTTTGTATCTATTGGTGTATCTTGGGAAAGGGTACATGGAACTGTCATTTACAGAATCCTATATTAAATACAAGAGTCCTTAAAATCACCATGTCAAAAAGATTTATATATTAAAAATCTTAAAAAAAGAAATGTTAGGGGAATCACAAAGTCTCTATACATACTAGTCAGAAGTTATCTGTACTGTATCCTCTATTTGCTACAAAAATTTTACTTTTTTATCACATTCTCCCAGTGAGTCCCTGATAGGTGTTTTTAGGACTTCAACTATGGTTAGGTAGAAATGATGCAAAACAAATAATTAATAGAGGACACAATTTCATGCAAAAGGGCATGGTCATCACTCTATTAACACAAGCAAATTTCTATATGTTAGACTTTTTCATGAAAACTCCTGATTAGAACATTGGACTGATTTAATTTTATAACTGGTTGCTTATACTACAAGTAGACAATTCTTTGCACTTAAAATAATAGCAATTGAGTATATGAAAAGGGCTATTCTATATAAAATAATCATATATAAAAATTTCAGCATTTTTAGGTCCCATACTTTAAATTTAGATAAAAGATGTAAGATCTCTCTTCTAATGTCCAAATTTTATCTTGATAAAATTATCTTATAATCAAAGGATCGCAACTTCTTTTAATAAAATAAATTGGAAAAAAACTTAGGATGTTAAAAAAAAAATTCCGTCTGGCCAGTGTGGCCCAGTGGTTGAGCATCGACCCATGCACCAAGAGGTCGCAGGTTCGATTCCCGGCCAGGACACATGCCCAGGTTGTGGGCCCAATCCCCAGTGGGGGGCATGCAGGAGGCGGCCAATTGATGTTCTCTCTCATCGATGTTTCTATCTCTCTCCCTCTCATTTCCTCTCTTTCTAAAAAATCAATAAAGGAAAAGAAAAAAAAATTCCTATATAGTGGCTGACATTTAAAAAGAAAATGTTAGTATCACTAGGCTATGAATTTTTGAATGGTGTTTACATTTATTTATAGTTGTATTTATTCCCTGTTTAATTTTAATTAGAAAATAAAGTCTGAATTAAAAAAAAAATCAAGTCCCCCAAAAATGACTGTTGACTTTCCCTTGTAATTTTCCAAGTAATTAAAAAACTTCTTGATTCATTCAACTGAGAACCCAAGGCTCTTCAAGTAACCGGGACTAATAGCCTCTAGGCAAAAAGCTAGAGGATAACTGAACCTTTTCTGGGCTTGCAAATCTACCCAGGAAAGTAAGACTCCACAGTGGTGTATAACGTGGGTCCTCCCACGCTCATCCAAACCCAGTACAGGGAGCCACAAACAGCAGAACACCAACATCCACAGGGAAAATTTGGCAGGCTCCAAAAACCACTGAGATAGCCAAAATGGTGAAACAAAGAAACAGATGCCAAATGAAAGAACAAGAGACCTCCACCAAAGATGAGATAAATGAAATGGAGTTAAGCAAGTTAACAGAGCTAGAATTCAGAGCCATGATCTTGAGGAAGCTCAACAGCATGTGTAAGGACATCAACACCATGAGCAAAGACATAGAAATATTGAAAATAAACCAATTGGAAATGAAGAATAACATAGCAGAAATGAAGAACACATTGGAAGGACTAAATATCAGAGTAGAAGAAGCTGAGGACCGGATCAGTGAATTAGAAGACAGGGTAGAAAAAAAATCAACAAATCAGAAAACCAAAAGGAAAAAACAATGAAAAAACAGGAAGACAGCTTAAGAGAACTGTGGGACAACTGGAAACGTAATAATATTCGCATCACTGGAGTCCCCAAAGAAGAAGAAAATGAGAAAGGGTTAGAGAATATATTTGAAGAAATAGTAACAGAAAATTTCCCTAATTTGGTGAAGGAAGAAGGCATTCAAGTTCAAGAAGCACAGAGAGTCCCAAGTAAAAAGTACCCAAACAGGCCCACACAAAGACACATAGTAATTAAAATGCCAAACATTAAAGACAAAGAGAGAATCCTAAAGGCAGCAAGAGATAAGCAACAGGTTACATACAAAGGAACCCCCATAAAGCTATCAGCTGACTTCTCAATAGAAACACTACAGGCCAGAAGGGAATGGCATGAAATAATCAAGGTCATGAAAAACAAGGATCTGAATCCAAGACTACTCTACCCAGCAAGGCTATCATTCAAAATAGAAGGTCAAATAAAGAGCTTCCCAGACAAAAAAAGGCTAAGGGAATACATTAGCACCAAACCAGCACTGCAAGAAATGTTAAAAGGACTGCTGTAATTAGTAGAAGAAATAGAAAGGAAAATAGAACCACACTAAACAAAAATGGCAATAAATAAGTACATATCAATAATCACCTTAAATGTAAATGGACTGAACGCCCCGATCAAAAGACACAGAATAGCAGATTGGATAAGAAAGCATGACCCATATATATGTTGTTTACAAGAGACCCACCTCACAGCAAAAGACTCACATAGGCTGAAAGTGAAGGGATGGAGAAAAATCTTCCAAGCAAACAGAAAGGAAAAAAAAGCTGGGGTAGCGATACTCATATCTGATAAAATAGATTTCAAAATGAAGGCCATAACTAGAGACAAAGAAGGTCACTACATAATATTGAAAGGATCTATCCAACAGGAAGATATAACCTTGGTAAACATATATGCACCCAATATAGGAGCACCAAAATACATTAAAAATCTTCTGGAGGACTTCAAAGGAGAAATCGACAGCAATACAATCATAGCAGGGGACTTCAACACCCCGCTGACATCACTGGATAGATCCTCTAGACAAAAAATTAACAAGGAAACAGAGACTCTAAATGAAGCACTAGACCAAATGGATTTAATAGATATCTACAGAGAATTACACCCCAAAACTACAGAATTCACATTCTTCTCAAGTGTACATGGGACATTCTCAAAGACAGACCACATGTTAGGACACAAACGAAGTCTCTACAAGTTCAAGAAGATTGAAATCATATCAAGCATCTTCTCAGATCAAAATGGCATGAAACTAGAAATCAATTGCAACAAGAACATGCAAAGACATTTGAATACTTGGAGGCTAAATAGCATGTTTTTAAACAATGAATAGGTTACTGATGAGATCAAGGAAGAAATTAAAAACTTTCTGGAAACCAATGAAAATGAACACACAACACCACAAAATCTATGGGACACAGTGAAAGCAGTTCTGAGAGGGAAGTTCATAGCACTACAGGTCTACCTCAAGAAACAAGAAAAATTTCCAATAGACAACAAATCTGGGGAAGGGGTGGAGGGTCGGGGAGGAGGGTGTCAATGGGGAAAAAAGGGGAAACATCTGTAACAAAAAAAAATTAATAAAAAAAAAAAAAACAAAAAAACTTCTTGCTAAAACTGTGTGATAGTTAACCTGGAAAATAAACAAGGAAGAGCCTTCAAAGAAGCTTTTTTGCATTTGTACCATTTTTGCACATTATTGCATTGTTGGCAGACTCTTAGACAAAAGAAATCAAGATTTTTTAAGGTTTCAAAAAATGCTTCTGAATATACAAGTAGAAATATGATGAGAAGCTGTTTTTAAAACACTAAGCAGTCATTTTAAAAATGAGAGTGGTATGCAGAAATTAATGGAATTTCTAACTGACTACTTCTATTTCTTACTTGTATATTTAAATGTATAAATTATGATTCAGGGAAGTAAAGTAGGCACTCTGTATATTTAAGTCATTCAGGATCTAAAATACACATAGACTTCTCTATAATCCTACATTCAATAAGCTATTGACATTTTCAAGTCATTTGTGCTATATGTCTACTTAGAGTAATTATAAGTCCTAACAGTGAATCCATATTATTACACAAGTGTTCATAATCAGATATTGCTCTATTATAATGCTAATACAGTCTCTTACCTTTTTATTCTTAGTCTTTTTCTTTTTCTTTGGTTTACTCTTAACCTGAGAGGTAAGAAATAAATCCTTTAGTTAATATGAAATCAAACTGTACAATGGATTGTTTTGCAAAATAAGTTTCCTCTACCCGCTGAAACCTTTTATCTTCTAATATTGTAGATTATATTTTCTTTCTAGACTCTATGGAGATTTTTCATTTTAATTTCAGTCTTCTGCTCTTAAAAAAAAAAAGTCACTGATGTATAATGGAACAAAAGACAATGTCAGTTGTTTCTCCAGCACTTTATTCCGTAATGTTTCCTGCCTAAACCGTTCATTTTGCCAACATTTATTGAACATTTATTATGTGTCAGGCACTATGCTAAACTTTTGAACATGTTTCTTTATGTTCACTGAAAAAAAAACTCACAAATCCTCACTTCCACATGTGCATGCACTAGTAACAAGAGGAGGCACCTTTTAAAAGTCAATATATTCAGGTCCATAAGATTAAAAATTAAGCCTAGGTGGAATTTAGTGACTATATAACTGTTACCACTTGTCTATAAAGAAATACAGAATTCCAACCTGGATGAGTTTAACTCTACCTCTGTGTAAATGGTGTTGAAATAGCCCTGTTTTTCCTCCTCTCTCTCTCCTTCTATTCCCCACTATGCTTTCTTCTACTTTCTATTAACCTTCCATATCCACTCCCATCAATCAGAATAAAGAAATATGTTCAAAAGTTTAGCATAGTGCCTGACACATAATAAATGTTCAATAAATGTTGGCAAAATGAACGGTTTAGGCAGGAAACATTACGGAATAAAGTGCTGGAGAAAGAACCACTACAATTTAAGTTTTGTGCAAACACTATGATAAATATAAACTAAGACTGTCTGAGATCCTTTAAGTACAGCACATGCGACAAACTAAAGGCTCTGATTATTAGTTCTTCTAATTTAGATATTAATGAGAGCTTATACTTCCTGGAGATCTTTAATAGATTCTGTTGAAGATTCACTGGGTATCGATGCCCCATCTTTACTCATTTCTGCTAACTGTATTTCAGGGTTTGAGTTCACATTTATATTGTACTCCATGAGAGGTGGACTTAGTTCTTCTTCCTCATTCTGTAATTCTTCAGTTTCAATATCTAAATATTAAAGACAAAACACTCAAAATTTGAATGCACACAATTTTAGCCTCTATCACTATTATAAATATAAATATATATATATATATATCCCTAAAACACCATTCCAGAAATAGAAATAGAAGATATCTTACTTTGTTTAATTACTAGATGAAAATAAAATGCCCATTTATCAATGACCACATACTAAGTACATATACTGGCCTGAACCCAAATGCTAAGATACTTTACTGTTATCTTAGGTAAACTCTACATATTAGATATTCTAGGACTTAAGCTGACTCTACATATTAAGTTTTTGAGTATCCTAACATTGACCCTGTTATTACTCTACAAGTAGAATTGTTTTAGGACACAAGTCTAAAACAGAGAGAAAGCTAGATGGTCTATTTTCCCCCGTTTTTCTTCTTTTTCATAACCAAAAGTTTGGAAAGGGTATCAGCCCCATATTATGTGACCTCTTCTTTGACACCATGCTCATTGATATTGCCCTAGAGATTTACTCTCAAAACTTGTGAACTTCATCTGACTGGTCACAGATGGTCCAAACAAAACCCACTATATTATTAAGTATAATTTACTCCAAACAAAACCCATGGTGGTGTTTTCTTAAGTCAATTTTAACTGCACAGTATAATTACATTAAAAAAAACAGCACAAAAATGAAAATTAAAAAAATAGCAACTCACCATCCAGCAAAAAAAGAATACAGCTTTAACAACCAATAGCTAACTAGATAAAAGCTACATAAGCTAAACAGTAGCATACATGAGCAAGTAGAGCAAGCAGGTAGGCATTTTTGCCTGCTGAAGTGTCCTGGGTGTCACAAAGTTAAAACACTATGCTTGGGTAAGCCCTGGGGCACAGCCACTAAGACCGAGACAGAGTAAAATGGCTCAAACTAGATTCAGCCTTTAACAATTATAGTTTATCAGACCAAGTAAGACTTTTATAGTGATCCCTTAGATTTCCCAAACTGAAGGTCACTTATGCATTTTGGTTTTTGTTTTTCACATACTTACGTTGATTGCCGGTTATTGACTGTAGAGCAATTCCTATGATACATAAAGGAAACAGCACAAAACATTTAGATGTGCAATTGCAAATGCAATCAACAAATATATGACTGAGACTAAGAAAACCCAGAAGATGTATACTGCACCAAGTAATTTTATAACTAATTGTAAAAATAATCAGCTTCACTCATAAATCCAGTTTAAACAAGGCATGATCGTCAGATTATAAAATAAAGGTTATAAAGCCATGATTAGAGAAAGAAAAGTACACAAAAATTTTGATAGCTCTTGATATATAATGCCTAGATAATAAGCACTTTTAATCAATCAGCAAATGGGTACAATTTATAAAGTCTAAGGTCATGAAGTCAAATTTCCATTGAAAGTTCGAGCCTTTTTTAGCAATATTAATTATCCTGATCTGCTGCACTCCATTCTTCTTGCATATTAATATTATATCAGGCTCTAGAAATTGAATGGTACATAAAAAGACACCTTCATAAAGATTTAGTGGGGACAACGGATATTAATCAAATAATCAGATACACAAATAAAAACTGCAACTATAATAACTACTAGGAAAGAGTTATAAGATGTTAGGAAAGTCTCTATTAAAGGGACTTGGTCAATTAGGTCTTCAGACTACCTGAGTGAGAATTCTTGAAATGTCTTGAATTTATTTAGAGCTCAAAGCACTTTCTCAAATAATCGCCTTTATTCTCATGAGTTTTTGTCATTTAAAGTCTTAATACAGTGAATGTGTGTGTGTGTGTGTGTATATTAATATGTGTGTGTGTGTGTGTGTGTGTGTATATGTGTGTGTGTGTGTATGTATATATATATATATATAAAGCCTGTAATTTATAAGTCATGGGTCCTTGCCTGACTTTCTTATATCATCAAACTTGGCATTCTCTTCTTTTATGCTCAAAGAAAAGCTCTTAAAGGTTAAGCAGGAAAACATAATGGTATCCCAGAGCCTTAAAGGAATGGGATAGGGAGCCTAGCAATCATCTCTGAAAAAAATCTGGACCTGTTCAACAATTACTAGAAACTTGGGAAGTTGTACATTTAAATAGCATCAGCGTGGTCATCAGTTGCTCTCACTCGGTAGTATGACTAATAACTTGGGATCAGAAACAGTCACCCAAAATAACACAAGGGTTTCAGTGATGCTGATGTGCCTTGAACTCTGCTTTCCATGTTACAGCTGAGAGGCTATCTTGGTATGTGGGAGAGGAGGTCTGAAGTACTTTCCGTATCAACAGTGCCTAGGAATGGCCACTGCTGGCCTTAAATACTTGCATAAACGTTATCTAATTTTTGTAATTACCCATGGCCACTGGGTAGCTGCCGAATATATAAACATTAAGATTCTGCTGAGAAACACATATTTATGATGTCTAAAAGAGTATCCTTGAAACACACAGTACCAGTATTTCACCGTTTTAGGCATCCTAATTTTGTACAAGTAATAAAACTCCTCTCTACTTAAAAATCTTCAGCAATTCCTTTCTGATAAAATAAACCCCTCATAAGAGAAATCCTCCTGAATGTATTCTCTCTATGAATGCTCCCCTACTGTAATCTCTTTAAGATATACTACTTAATTTACTTTAAGGTCAAACTTTTAGTTCCCTGCACTATATTTTTTTGTTTCTATATCTGTGTTCTTAATTCCTTCTGAAACATTCTTCTCTCTTCTTCACTTGGCTAACTTTTACATGTGATTTAGGAATTCCTTAAATGTTATATTCTCCAGAAAGTTGTTTTGGACTCTCTTAGGCTAGGATTTCCCACGCTATTCTGGAACATTCTCTAGCACTGTAATTTCTATTAGCTTCTTGATGAGTCTATCCTCTCAAGAATGTGAGCTCTCTGAATCTCTTGCCCTTAGCACTGTGTCTGGCACATAGCAGACACTCAATGAAGGTTTTCTGGCTGAAGTAAATAATTATTTTGTACCTTGTTGATAGCAGGATAACATCCTCTGGATGATTTCTGGTACTGGTATGCCTAGGTAGATGGACAGCTGATGGTAATCAAGGGAGATATTCTCAATGGGATTCTCCTTCACTTTGTCAATATCCTCTTGCTTCATCCCAAGGCGCAGAAGAGTATCTGAAACTTTTTTCCAAATTGAATTGAATTGTGACTCAGTGAGACCATTCATCAAAATCTCACTAAGGAGGATATCCCTGTACTTGCACAGCCTCAGGATGTCTGCAGACTTAGAGAGATCAGAAGATGGTGGTTCCATATTCCAGCCTTTTTTGGGTGCAGGGAATACATTCAAATGTTTTATGAGAGCTAATAGGAGGTATAAGTCAAACTGTTTGGACTGTGGTAGCTCCTTGTTTGGGGGATAAAGCAGATGCCATGCTCCACCCAAAGGGTGATTAGTCCAAAGATGGTTGTAGTAGGGTTCCAGCACATTCTTGTGAATAAGAAGCTCTTTTTTCAAAAGAGGGGGTGGCAGAGCCTCATCAAATATTTGCCGGACAATGTCAGTACCGGAAATAATAATTATATGAAGCAGATGATAGAAATAATTATAATCAAGTTTGAAGATAGGCATTTCATCTGAAAATGAATTTTGAGAAGTCAAACATTCCACATTAATGCTATTTTCCTATGTGGTCTCCCGTATTACATGCTAAGCTTCTGTAGGACAGGGACTAGTACAAAAGAATGAAGTACAGTACAGTGCTTTGCCACAGCCAGTGCTCAATACATATGCTGCTATCAAAAACTCAAACAAAAACATTATATCCCCAAGCAAAAGTAATCACAAAGACTAATCACAGAAGCCTTTCAACCATCCAGGGTTTTGTTCAAGTAAATGAGCTTTGGCAACCAAATGGCATAAAAGTATCAGGCTTTCAATTCTGAAGATTGTCAAGAATGGTATCTGCCAGTGTTTAATTATACTTTACTTAGGCAATTATATGTTATCTTAATCAGCACTGTCCAACAGAACTTATGAAAATGTTTTAGATTTTCACTGTCCACTAGCCACTGAACAATGAAAATGCTGCTTGTCTGACAAAGAAACCGAGTTTAAAATTTTATCTAATTTTGATTAATTTAAATTTAAATAGCCACATATGGCTAGTGGCTACCATATTAGACAACACAGAACTATATCAAGAAATACAAAGTGATATAATGCCTTGCTGCAGAAAGTGCAGGCCATGGACTAGAGCATCAGCATCCACACGGAAGCCTGTTAGAAAAGGACACTCTCAGGCCCCACCCCAGAGCTACTGAATTGGCACCTAACATTTTAACAAAATCACCAGATGATATAAATAGCTATTCAAGTCTGAGACACACTTATCTAATGAACCTCATGTTCTTACCCTCTTAAAAAAGAGAGCAATGATTAAGTGGTTATATATCAATGAAATGAAATAAGGCATGAGATCAGACTGGTATTTTTCTGGATTGGCAGCACTTCCAATGAAGGAAAGTAGACTGAGATGAATTAGAAAGTAGTAAGAAAGTGGTATATGATGGTATATTTGTTGTATTAATTTTAATACATAAAATATGTTTATCATAAAATGCAGCTTTATTATTTTATCCTCATGATTCTGTGTTTCAAGAGAATTTTAAATTAATACTCTTCCTTGATATTTGACATACACTATGGAGACAAGCAAGGTTACAAAGCAAATGACCCAGGGAGGTTTCTCTGGGTTGCCAAATAAGGCTGGGATCAGGGGTATCCGTTCCCTTCAGCAAGAAGGAATGCCACCCAACTATTCTTCCATGGGACCAGGAGCCTTTACAGTCTTCAAGTGCTAAGCAGCTGGCATTTACTAGCACACATTCCTAAACAGCTGGAAATTAAGTTTAGACTATTTGGTTTTGAGCCCAAAATGTTCATTTCTTCCATTTTACTCTATTAAAAGGGAATGCAATAAGGGAGGAGGGTTTGTTAGGGAATCTGCTGAAGTCCAATTTCATTGTGAAGTCACAGCTATGCATTAGACTAGCAAACCTCTCTATAGAATACCAAGGTATGGTGCCATACACCTGCTGATCTTTCTGTCCATGAATTCTAGCCTACACCAAGTAATGCTGGCTAGTGTAAATCTAAGCCCAGTGGATGACAAACACAAGAAACACATGGTTGTATATGGCATTATACTCTACAGAATAAGTAAAAAACTTTAACACACTTTTCAATAGGAGGCATATAAAAATAAAATAATACCTTTTGTACTAAATTTTAAACTGATCTTCGGTCTTATATCAGTATCAGTTCTTTTCAGAGACATCAACTTTTTATAACTGCAAGTGGAAAAAAATTGTTACAATCAATACCCAAGTCAGTCAAGATTTCTGGTATAAGCATGGCTAAGTGAGTATTTTCTTCTCCTCCTGGGAATAATTTAAAAGCAAAGGAGAAAAATGAATGAACAAACAAAAACCATCAACAGTGACAACTCCAACTGTCATTTTCATTGGAATTAAGAGGCAAATAGAATTTCTAGATTTCATATCCAAAAATATCACACAACTAGCTTATCTGCAAAAAGACTGTATAGTAGCAGAGAAAAAGAAATCTTTGCATTGTAAAAAACAAGCAAAACTAGCCCTGGCCGGTTTGGCTCAGCGGTTAGAGCATCAGCCTGCGGTCCGGAGAGACCCGGGTTCGGTTCCCGCTAAGGGCATGTGCCTCGGTTGCAGTTTGTCCCCGGCCCTGGTTGGTTGTGCGGGTGGCAGCCACTCGATGTGGCCCTTTCACGTCGATGTTTCTCTCTCTCTCTCTCTTCCTCTCTCTCCCTCCTACTCTGTCTGAACAAAAAAAAATAAAAATAAAAAACAAACAAAACAAAAAAAAAACAAGCAAAACTAAACTCCTTCAGGTCATCCCTACCACAGAATATGCTTACCAATAATTAATCTAAAAAAATTCAATTCATTTAATGATAAGTGATTTTAAAAAGAAAGAAACTGGCACAACAGCAATACAAATAATTAGAAAAAAATAAGGGAAACATAGCAAAACTTATTAAATGGACTAAACTCTAAGTAAATGTTGCCATAAAACAGACACCAAATCCAGACAAAGACAGTACAAAAAGAAAACTGTGAATCAATTTCCCTTAGGAACATAGAGCAGAAATCCATTAAACATTTTAGAAAATTGAATCCAGTGATAAAGATTCTCTCTTTAACCAAACTCTAGTAGGATCCTCTGAGCTATTTTTCAGCTAGGCCTCAACCTTGTCCATGTCCCCAAGAGCTCAAATATAGCAAGCATCACCAAGCCAGCAACCTTAACCAACAGCAGAGGACAGTCAACAGCTTACCTGATCACAAAGCCTAGCCTGCAGCCTTGCCCAACTTCAGGGCACAGCTTGCAGCCCTACATGATCTCAGAGCACAGTATGAGACTCCATCTGACCAAGAAGCCTGGCCTATGGCCCCACCTAAATATGAAGTCTAGCTAGTGGTACCATCTGGTCAGAGAGCACAACCTGAGGCCACACCCAATCAGAAGCAACTGCACAGCATAGTCTGCAGCCCTGCCCAATCACAGAATTCAACTGGTGACAATGCCTTGCCAAATATCAAAGCCTGCCTGACCAGAAGTGAATACAGAACATAGTTAGTGGCCCTACCTAACTATGGAAAATAGCTACCACCTGGCCAGGGAGCCCACGCAGCAGTCCCACTTGAACATGGAGCCCAGCCACAAGCCCTACCCAACGAGGAAGCCCAGCCTACAGCACCCCAATCCCAATCTTGGAGATTCTGCGGCTTCACATAATTAGAGAACACAATAGGAAGCTCCACCTGCCTTTAGACACTACCAGCTGACTCATCCAGTACCCCTCAAGCTGAGCTGACTGGTGAAAGTCTTTTCCTGCCAAAACAAAGTCTGCATGAAACCACATACTCAAATGTGCAGATACCTACACATGAATACGAATATCATGAAGAACCAGATAACATTACATCACCAAAAGCAATAAACCTCCAATAAGTGACCGTAAAGAAATGGAGATATGAACTATCTAAAAAAGAATTCAGAATAATCCTCTTAAAGAACTTCAGTGAACTTCAAGAGCACACAGACAACTAAATGAAATTAGAAAAACAATGCACGAACAAAATTAGAAGTTCAACAAAGAAATAGAAACCATTAAAAAAACAACACCCAGAGATCTTAGAGCTGAAGAGTCACTGAATGAAAGGAATAATTCTATAGAGAGCTTCAACAAACTCAATTAAGGAGAAGAAAGAATTAGTGAACTCAAAGGCAGGTCATTTGAAATTACCTAGTTAGAGAAGCAAGAAAGAACAGAGAATGAAAAAGAGTGAAGAAAATGTATGGAACTTATGGGTCAAAAGAGAAACAATGTATATGGAAATCCCTGAAGAAGAGAAAGAGAAAGGGGCAGAAAGTCTATTTTAAAAAATAATGTCCCTTGGCCTGGCCAGTTTAGCTCAGCGGTTAGAGCGTTGGCCCATGGACCAAAGAGTCGCGGGCTGGATTCTGGCCAAGGGCACGTACCTCCGTTGCAGTTCAGTCCCTGGCCCTGGTCGAGGTCATGCAGGAGGCAACCAATCGATGTGCCTCTCTCACATAGATGTTTCTCTCTCTCTCTCTCTCTCTCTCTTCCTCCCTCCCTCCCACTCTATCTGAAGATAAGTGGAAAAATATCCTTGGGTGAGGATTTTAAAAAATAAAAATATAAATATAAAAATAAGAAATAATGTTCCTTAACCAAACTTTGGATAAGAAATGAACATTCAGATTTATGAGGCTCAAAGGCTACAAGTAGGTTGAACCCTACACTGAAACACATTATAATTAAATTGATAAACATCAAAGAAGATAGAACTTTGAAAGTAGCAAGAGAAAAACAACATTGCCTTGACAGTGGACTTGGCAACAATTTTTTTGGATTTGATACCAAAAGCACAAGCAACAAAAGGAAAAACAAGCAAATGGGACTATGTCAAATTTAAAAGCTTCTGCACAGCAAAAGCAACAATCAAAAAATGAAATGGCAATCTACCGAATGGGAGAAAATATTTGCAAATCACATATCTAATTAGAGGTTAATATCCAAAGTATATAAGAAACCCATACAAACTGAATAGCAAAAACATAAATACTGTAGTTTAAAAAATCAATATAGGACTTGAATAGACATTTTCCCAAATAAGACACAAAATAGCCAATAAGTACATGAAAAGGTGATATATCACCTCACATCTTATTAAGATTAAGAGACAGTGCTAGCCAGGATATGGAGAAAAAGGAACCCTTGTGTACTGTTGGTGAGAATGTGAACTGACAGAGCTACAAGGGGAAAGAGTATGGAGGTTTCTCAGAAAATTAAAAATAAAATTGATCCAGTAATCCCTCTTCTAAGTATATATTATATAGCTAAAGAAAACAAAATCTCATCTCCATGTTCACTGCCATATTATTTACAACAGCCAAGACATGGAAACAGCCCAAGTGTCTATCAATGGACTCATGAATAAAGAAAATGTTGGACGGACGGACACATACACATGCATATACATACACACTGGAATAGTATTCATCCATAAGAAAGAAGGGAATCCTGCTATTTGCAACAACATGGATTAACCTGGAGGGCATTATGCTAAGTGAAATAAGCCAGACACAGTAGACAAATACTGTATGATTTCACTTATATGTGGGTGCGAAAAACAAAAACAAAAACCAAGCTCATAGAAACAGAGAGTAGTTGCTAGGGTTGGGGTAGGGGCAAAATGATAAAGGGGTAACAGGATACAAACTGGGGGTCCAATGTACAGCATAGTGACTATATTTACAATAATGTATTGTACACTTGAAAGTGGTTAAGGAAGTAATTATTAAGAGTTCTCACCACAAAAAAATGTTAATTATATGATATAATTGATGTGATAACTAACCTCATTGTGGTAATCATTTCACAGTATGTACATATATCAAATCATCCTGTTATACACCTTAAACTTACAAAATGCCATATGTCAGTTATAGCTCAATAAAGCTAGAAAAAGAAAACAGCAGCAATATGGAAAAAGTAAACTGATCATGACCAACTGTTATTTATCCCAGGAAAGTAAGATTAATTCAACATTTGAAGATAAAGTAATTCAGCATATTAACAGATTAAAGAAGAAAACCATATAATTATCTCAATGCATGCTAAAAAGCATTATTTCAATTCCATTTATAAGAAAAACATTTTGTAAAGTTGGAAGAGAAAAGAATTTCTTCAACTTGAAAAAGGGCATCTATAAAAAATCTACATCTGCCCGGCCGCTGTGGCTCAGGGGTTGCGCGGCGACCCATGCATCAAGAGGTCGCCGGTTCGATTCCCATTCAGGGCACATGCCCAGGTTGTGTGTGGGCCAAATCCTCAGTGGGAGGCATGCAGGAGGTAGCCAACCGATGTTCTCGCTCATTGATGTTTCTATCTCTTTCTCCCTCTCCCCTCCTCTCTCTCTAAAATCAATAAAGAAAAAAAATAAAAATAAAAATCTACAGTTTACAACATACTAAATGGTGAAAAACTGAAGGCTTCTTCCTAGGATCTGAAAACGGTAAACATGTCTGCTCTTACCACTCATATTTAACACTGTACCAGGGGACATAGCCAGGGCAATAAAAAAAGATAATAAAGCACATATAGATTTTAAAAAAATAAAGTTATCTTTATCCATGGATGACATAAATATCTATAGAGAACCTCAAACAATCTATAAAATTATATTAGAACTATTAAGTCTCAAGTCACAAGATACATGAAGTTCAATATACACAAATAATTTCATATAATACAAAAACTAGAAATTGAAATTTTAAAAATCATTTGCAAAAGCATAAAAAATCTAATACATATGAATACTATAACAAAATAGTACAAGATTGTATACAGAAAACGACAAAGTATTTCCTAAGAGACATTTAAAAAGATCTAATTGAATGCAGTTATATACCACATTCATGAAGGGAATCCTCAATGTTATTAAGATGTAAATCATGCTCAACTTTATCTACAGATTCAACAAAATCCCAATAAAAATCCTACAAATGTTTGGAGAAAGTGTGTGTATGTGTGTGTGTATAGTATATATAGTCATGTGATTTTCAACAAAGGTGTCAAGGTAATTCAACAGGGAAAGGATTATCTTTTCAACAAATCATGTTAGAACATCTGGATATCTATATGGAACAGAATGAACCTTGACCCTTATGTCATACCACATGCAAAAATTAACTAAAAATGAATTATAAATCTAAATGTAAAACCTAAAACTACATTTGGAGAAAATCTTTGTGATTTTGGATTGGAAAAAATTTTAAAAATAGAACACAAGCACATGTAGCATAAAATAAATAACTGATAAATTAGACTCCATCAAAATGAATAATTTATGCTTTTTGAAAGATACATTTTAGAATATAAAAAGACAAGCCACTGACTGGCATAAAATATTTTAAAAATACATATTAGATAAAGGACTTGTATCCATAATACATAAAGAAAGCTTGCAACTCAAAAATAAGACAATCCAATGGAAAAAATGGGCAAAAAATTTGAACAGATAATTCATCAGAAAGATTTACAGGTGGCAAATAAATACATGAAAAAATATTCAACTTCATTAATCATTAGGCAAGTGCAAATTAAAACCATAATAAGATAACATTACAAATTTATTAACATGGCTGAATTTTTTTAAATTGATAATAGCAAGTGCTAACGAGGATGCAGAGAAACTAGAAATCTCCTATACTGCTGGCAAGAATAATAAAATGTACAGCTACTTTGAAAACAGTTTGGCAGTATTTATACTATTAAATACATACCATATGATTCAGCAATACTGTTCCTAGGAACTTACTCAAGAGAAATGAAAGCATACATCTATACAAAGAATAATACGTGAAGATTTATAGCAGCTTTATTCATAATAGCCAAAAAAACAGAAACAACTCAAATGTCATCAACTGTTGAATGAATAAAAAAGTCGTATATCTGTATGTACAATAAAAGACTACTCAGTAACAAATAAAAATGAACTACTGATACATGCAATAACACAGATGGATCTCAGAAGCATTATGCTAAGTAAAAACATCCAGATGCAAAACATCCTACTATAGGAGAGTCAGGAAAAATGTCAGGTTTTTTTCAAGATTATCAGAACAGAAATCCTATCAGTGGTTACCAGGGTTTGGAAGTTGGGGGAGGGAAATGACTACAAAAGAGATTTTGGGGGAACCTTTTGAGATTTTGGAGGAACCTTTTGGGATAACAGAAATATTCTGAATCTCAACCATGGTAGTAGTTACCGAACTTTATACAAAGAAATTCATTTAAATGTTTATTTTTAAAGAGTAAATTTCACTGTATATAAACTATAGCTTGAAAAACCTGACCTATAAAAAACTTCAGTGTTTAAAAATGCATTTATAAGAAAATGTCCTTACTAATTATAAATGTATTTTTAAGCACTGAAGTTTTTTATAGGTCAGGTTTTTCAAGCTATAGTTTATAAAAAACAGAAGGTGAGGATAACAGTTACCTAGGGAGAACAGAAGTTGGGGGACAGTGGCACGTTGATTGCTTCTGGAGTGCTGGAAAAATTCTGTATGTTGACTTGGATGTGGTCACAAGCCACAAGAGTGTTTGCCTTATAATTTTTGTTAAATTATGCTTTTATACTTTGTGAGCTTTTCTTTATGTATATTTTAATAACAATAGAGTATAAAAAGTAACCAAACATTTTGCCATTCATTCATAAAACTCCATGAAGTAGTTCTTCCACTTTTAGTAGTAAGATCCAGTTACCAGAGAAATCTCCCACCAAAAACAATTATAAAACCTAGGCAAGTTATAGAAAGCAATTCTCTGAAGGCACTGCAGTGTGAAAGGAACAGACCAACTCTGATGGTGGGGTACACACTCAGAGGAAAGGATTATATAAAACAAGCTTATAAATTCACCAATATTAGAGCTTTAGCCTGGGGCTAAGGCTAGCCTGGTAGAAAACAAAGGTCTCCTTGGCTGAAGGAACCAGAAAATTGAAGCCACAGAACCATGGCTGCTGAAGAGAGTGGGGGAATTCCAGAAGGGAAAGAGTCAGAGAAGAGATTCCAAATTCTAGCCACATCTCTGACTGACTAATGAACCATACGTGTAGATTATACTCAAAGCAGCTCAGCTAAAGGTAAAAGATCCAAATTAAGACTGGAACCACCACCCAAGAAAAAGAGTTCACAGTTCATATCACCAAGTTAACTGCCTGTCAAAACAAAAAGTAACATACCCATTGCAAAATAATGGAATTCAGAATCTCTACATCTCTCCTGTATTTATTGGATACATGCTATATGACAGGTATCATGCTATGTTCTGGGATTATAGCAGTAAGAAAGATAAAGTTCTTGCCCTGGTGGAGGTTATAGTTAAATGAACAAGATAGCCATGAAAGCATAA
The DNA here is from genome assembly GCA_030848825.1 of Tadarida brasiliensis. Lineage (NCBI taxonomy): Eukaryota > Metazoa > Chordata > Mammalia > Chiroptera > Molossidae > Tadarida > Tadarida brasiliensis. The sequence goes on from CM061260.1 coordinate 73,641,368, forward strand.
TGAAACTTAGTATATGTTTTATTAGCAAAAGTCAAGGGAATACATGATACAAACACCTAATCTAATGTAAATAAGGCTTTCCAGAAACTTTAAACAGGTAAAGCCAAAGGAGTAGAGTATTCTAAGCAAGGCTTGGAGGTAAAACAGATAGCAAAATCAAGAACTAAAGGAAGCTCAGTATAGTTGGTGTATATATCTAATTAAGAAAAGATGACAAGAGATGACACTAGCGAAGTCAGCAGGAAGCAAAGTGACTGAAGAGCCAAGCTAAGGAGTCTGAACTTAATTAAGAGTAATGAGAAGCCTCTGAAAGATTTTCAAGCAGAAAAGTGATATATTTCAATTTTCATTTTAGAAATGTGCTCTTGATATCTATGTAAACAACAGACTGAAGAAAAGGTAAGAAAGACCTGTTAAGAAGCTGTTTCAGAATTCCAAGTGAGAAATAATACTTCATCTAGTTTAGTGGAAGTGCAGAGGCCTAAGTCAAATTTACAATATACTTAATAAGTCAAATTGATTGGACTTAAAAAATGTTACAGAGCAGTGTTGAGGAGAAAGATCACAAGTCCAGTTGTAGGCATGCTGAACTATAAATCTTTTCAAAACATCAAAGTGGATTATCTTCTGCATGCAGGTATATTGACCTATATTTTAAGAGTGAGATCTATGCTAGAGATCAAGATTTGGGTTTCACTAGCTCATAAGGGATAACTTAATGCCTTAGATAATCAATGCAATATCCCTGGTAGATTGAAAAATGGTAGACATTAACACTTTAAATCGAAGAAAGGGGAATCAATATGTTAGAAGAACTTTTTATATCGAAATTTCTAATTTCAATGGCCACATTCTATACCTCTATGAATTCCCTGCTTATACTATATATTCCTCTGGGGTACAGTTTTCTCATCTAAGCAACAGGACGATTCTAATTGTCACACAAGCTTAGAGGCCTGGATAAGTTTTGAAAGCTAGGAGAAAGTTTTTATATCATAACAACCAATTAAATAACTTTAAGAAAAATATGTTTTGCCCTGGCTGGTGTTGCTCAGTGGTTAGAGCGTCAACCCTCACACCATAGGGTTTCCAGTTCAATTCCAGTTCAGTCAAAGGCATGTACCTGGGTTGCAAGTATGATCCCCAGTCCTGGTCAAGGCACATGCAGGAGGCAACCAATTGATGTGTGTCTCTCACATCAATGTTTCTCTCTCCCTCCTTCTCTCTCTCTCTCTCTCTCTCTCTCTCTCTCTCTCCAAAAATCTGTAGAAAAAATATCCTCAGGTCAGAATTAACAACAGCAACAAAATAATATGTTTGATTTCAGGGAAAGATTATTTTCCTACTTAAGGGTGAAATATTCACATAATTTCTCCTTCCCTGCTTTAGAATTTGAATGTCTACAAGGCAGGGAGAGAGGGAGAGATAAATATCAGTTAAATATAATTTTTTCACACAATTAATATTACCTTTCAATTTAATGGAGCTCCAACAACTGACAGAAACACAGAAGAAAGAAGCAACTGAAAAATACATACATGCTCAGAAAAAATATGAAATATTTTATTTCAAGCTTACCTTGCTCCTAAATTTTCAATGGTTATAAATTCATCCTTTCTCACAACTTCAAACTGCAAGTGATGGAAAAAAATAGCCCTAAAGTAGTTCAATTTTCAAAATTCTTTATTGTTACTAGTTAGCCTTAACATTTGAAAACAGATAATGAGAATGAAGCTAGACAAATATAAAACAAATCAGACAGTGAGCCACAAGCAATTCTAATCAAACAATAAACTAGAGCTATCTTAGAAATTCTACATCACTACAAGATTTATATGCCAAATCTGAAATACAGAAAGAGTATAAAGATAAAGAAGTAATATATGTATTTCTGTTCACAATTTTGGTCTATTTACTTATAAACTGAAAATGCAACAAGCATTTCAGTAATTCTAAAAATATGAATACCATTTGAGCACATTTTATGTAACAGGTACTATATGTGATTTCTATAGGTATTTTGATAGAAAGATGCTTACAGACTGAAAGAGGGTCAGAAAGTCTAAAAGCATTTTTAACCTCAGGTGGCACAGATTAGACTATCATCTTTGGTTCATGACAGACTTCTCACTGGTACAGGCATGGCCTGCTGTGGGTGTGTGTGCACGTGTCTTTATTTTTTGAATTGTCTTATTCTTAAGGACCAGTTAAATACAACTTTGGAGAAATCAAAGCAATAGAAAGATCAGATAATTTAATCACCATTAAAGAGAATATGGCTAAAATACTATTATTATGATTCCCAACTATGTTGAAGTTGAAAATACCATTCCAATGAGAGAGAGCAAGAAAAATAAGAAAAAGATACTCACCAAAATTTTAACAATTCCAGGTACATCACACTGTAGCATCCTTACCATGTCACCTGTACATCCTTCCTTCAAACATTTTTTCCCACTAAAACTCTAAAGTTATCAATAGAAAAAAAAACAATAAATTATCAAAAGAAAAAAACAATAAAAATATAAAAAATTACTGATGTGCAAATCTAATTATATTTAAATAAAGTTAGAAGCAGATATTGCTAGATGGTAAAACAAAAGATGTGAATAAACATTTGAGAGTTAACTGTTCAAAAACAGTCCATCTCATTTATCAATCAATGGCTTTCCTATTTAAAATGTATGACTACTTTTTTCTCATCATTTCTACTTCAAAATCTTCATGTAGCTATATTACAGCCTAAGATGTAGTCACTATGCATAGGGAAAACAACTTCTAGTAAAATGTACTAATTAGGTAATTGTACAAAGGAATACTGAATTTCTATTAGATATACGAGGATTCCAGGAAAAAGGGAAGAATTAAAATTTTGAGTCTTTCTCTGGTTCTGACCTTATATCCTCTTAAGTCACTTATTTTTCCTTTCCTTCTCTTTCTAAAGTTGAACAATACTGATTGCTCTAACAATCAAAGAAGGTAAAAAACACATGCTGTTTGAACAAATGAATAATGCTTTATTATACAATGATTTTTGCAGTGCAAAACAATGCAAGTTCATGTTTTATCTGTTAATCCTCACAACAACCTCATGAAGTAGGTATTACTATCCTCACTTTATGGCTTAGAAATACTAGTCTCAGAGCAGTTAAATTACCAGCCTAATGTAAAAAAATAAATAAAATAAAGAAAGAAAAGGAAAAAAAAAAAACTATAAGTGACTCAATTTGGACTTGAAACCAGCTCTCCCAACTCCACATACAATGTTCTTTCTACACCACAATTGCTTTATTGGGGTTTTCTGTTTGCACAATGTAAACACTCTAGGACCAAATATCATAGATCCAACTTACAGTCATCAGCTCACCAAAGAGTAATTAATATAGAATTGGGCTTTATATTTTTACTTTAATTTTAGTGGCAAAGAATTCGATTTTGTTATATGACTTTAGGAAAATATACCTAATCACCAATAGATTTTTGAAGACTATAAAATTTATCATTGTTCTCTACCCTTAAAATAGAAACTATCCTTAAAAATTGTATAATTGTCCTTTCTGTTTATTAAGCAATTCTATTCTTTGATTCTATGTCTTTTATGTGAATATATGCAACAATATTTCTATTCTTAAAAGTATAAACTTCTATAGGGAAAATAACAAATTGATAGAAATCACTAAGCAAAACAATTAGCAGAGTATCCCCCACAGAGATCTGTTTAATAAGTGGTGATGATGAACAAATAGTAAGGAGAAAAACATCAGAGAAAACGGGGGATAAAATGGAGGAAGAAAAACAGAGGAGGAGGATGTGAATAGAAAGAAATGAAAGGAAAACAGGAAAAAAGAGAAAAGGGTAAAGAAAGAAATGTAGTAAGGTTTGAAAGAAAAACAAAATACCTGATCATTTTCACCTGGGTATTTTAAATTTTTGAACTTTTTCCAACAAATTTTATGAAAATAAACACAGCAGCTTTTACTGCACATTAATTGAAAAAATCCCTGGAAAAGAATGAAAGTAAGATGTTGACATGGAAATAGGAATTCATGTATATACAGAAAATACCACCATAAGTCATTTTTAACTTTACAAGTTTCTTGTGCTTTCCAGTGTGTCCTCCCTTGGAACTACAGCTATGCTTCCTTTAAACAGGTAGATTGCTTGGATGACAAAAATCTAAATTTTGTGGCCAGGACTTCCAGTTGCTACATGCTATCCGTATGATTGGAACTTTAATGCCTCCCTGGGAAACCACAAGCATATCACCATGTCACCTAAACCAAGACTGAACTTGCCCCACTATACTTCACCAGGCCCACTTTCCTAATTCCGAACTTACCCTAATGAGTAAGATCTTGGCTTTCTCCTCCTCCCTATTTACCCCATTTGTTATACACATCATGCCTTTCTCTTTTTTTCCATTGTAATAGCCAAATTTATTTGTAAAAATCCATATATAACATGTATTCTTTTGCCCAGCAGGTGTGGCTCAGTGGTTGAGCATTGACCCATGCACCAAGAGGTCGCTGGTTCGATTCCCGGTCAGGGCACATGCCCAGGTTGTGAGCCTGGTCCCCAGTGGGGGGCATGCAGGAGGTGGCCAATCAATGTTCTCTCTCATTGATGATTCTATCTCTCTCCCTCTCCCTTTCTCTCTCTCTAAAACTCAATGAAAGAAAAAAAAAATTTTTTTAAACCTGAGGGGGGGATATATTCTTTCAGTCTTTTTGAGTTTTCCTTTTTACAAAAACAAACAAAAGCACATATAAAAACCTTCCCCGCTGTCATTCCCACAAACAGATGTTTTTCAGGCAGCCCTCCTCACTACATGCTTCATTCCAGATATCTATGCCTTTCAACTGAGATTTCTATTATCTTATATAAATGGTGTCAGATTTGCACTGATAATCTCGTCTCATTTTATCTTGTGATTTTCTAGTCTTATTCTGACAGATCCAGTGAGAACTCGACTTGAAGTATTTTGATTGTTGAATTTCTTCAAATCAAGGCTAGATGTGTTTTTTTCTCCCCCAAGGCCCACAGCAGAGATAATGATCACTTACTTAGTAACATAATTCTTGATGAGTGACAACCTTTCTCCTTAGTAAAATAAATTTTAAATAAATGATCACAAAATAACATTTCTAACTATAAAGAATATTTTAGATAATTTCCACTGTATGATAGCAGGAATATTAATTATAACTTCAGAGACTTGAATATTACAAAAACCTTAGCAAAACAAATTCATTCTTTTATTGACTCACAGGGTATAAATAATTCTAACTCATTATGATTCTAAGTTCTCAGAGATACTCAAACAACTTCTCAACTGCATTACCACTGTAATTAAACTAAGTGCTCTTTTCAATACTATTTTGATGCATAATACAATAATTTTTATCTAAGTTCAATTTTATAATTACATTTTTTAAAATATTCAGTTAATTGATAATGATAGTACCTTATAATTGGTGTTCCTTAAAATGTCAGCTTCACAAGATCGTTCACAATCTAGATAACTGCAAATAGTCTGTTTCATTATATTACTTTCAGTTGTCTTGATAAAATTAATGAGAAGATCCTAGATTTTAAAAATAAATTTCATGAATTAGTAACAATAAGACTATATCACTTCCAATTTTTTACCATATGGAATTTTAAGTAATTTAAGTAGTATACCTTTTGGAAGGCATTATATGTGGGGTTTTTTTGTTTGTTTTTTAATAATAGAATGTATTTTCCTCACCCAAAGTAAACAAAGGTTAGGAAAGTGCTAAAATAGAAATACTGGATTTCTTACTGACTATAAACATGGAGATAGGAAAAAAGTCCATATTTGAAGCCATACCTCATGTCACCATCCTAACTTATATAGCATAACACCTAGCATGTTCCTATCAAGAATTACCTGCTCTGATACCTATATACAGACAGACAAGAAATCACTAGAAGCCAGGAGAGTCTTTGCTAGAACTGGCCCCCAAGACACTGTGCTGGCAGTGGAACTACTGCAGTGGTACACTATGGAACTCACTTTTTTTTTTTCATCCTCACCTGAGGACTTTTTTTTTTTTTTTGCATTTATCTTCAGATAGAGCGGGAGGGAGAGTGGGAGGAAGAGAGAGAGAGAAACATTGATGTGAGAGAGACACATCGAGTGGTTGCCACCCACACGACCCCAACCGAGGTACATGCCCTTAGCGGGAACCGAACCAGGGCCTCTCTGGTCCACAGGCCGACGTTCTAACCGCTGAGCCAAACTGGCCAGGACGGCACTCACTTTCTTGATAAACAAAAGTAGGGTACAGAAATATGCTTCCAATGTTCAACTCAGAATGCAAGTTCCTATTTTAAAATGCTGATGAAATGCAGGTAAAACACATTTTCAAGTCTAAGTCAAACTGGTCCTTAAAGCAGGTCCTTACTACTTATCCCTTCTCTAAAAGGGGTAGTATTACAAGATTTCAAACAGTATTATTTATAATATACTGAAGGTATATGACATGATAAATAAGCCTCTATAGACTACTTCATGAATCTAGTCACCATTCATAACATTTGTTCAATGGCATTCATATTTTTAAATTGATAGGATATGAAGATTAGAGAAAAGAGCAGTATTCCAGGGCCAATCAGTATGAAGGTAGTAGATCCTATCAGGATAGCCAATAGCCAAGTGGAGATGCCAAAAACAAAAGAACAGAACTCATTGTCATATATAACTACTGCAGTTTCACAGATCTCAAACTTAATAGTTCAATGATGACCTACTGATTCTTCTACCAAATCTATTCCTTGTCTCTTATTCTTCATCTCATGCACCCAATCTTTGGCATTCATTTATTCAACAAATGTTTACTGAGTGCCTGTTATGGGCCAGGTTGTTATGGATGTTAAGGTATGTTATGGATGTTAAGGATACAGCAGTGAACTTCATAGGCTAATATTAGCCCTCATGGACATCAATCTCATCTACCACCACCTACTCAGCTTCAAGCCCAAAATCTTGAAGTCACCCAATGTATAATGGATCACCCTTTACATGTAATATATTAGCAAGTACTATTGAGTCTTCTTCCAAAATACATTGCAGATTCTTCCATTTCTATCTCCATTGCTACCACTTTGTATCTTACATAGATTACTGACTGTAATAGATGCCTAACTGTTCCCCCTCTTCCCTGAATACTCTGCTCCAAAGCACTATGCAGAAGAAAAAGATCATGTTAGATCCTTGCTTAAAGTCCTTCAATGGCTTCTCAGTGTACCTAAAATAAAATCCAGAACCCTTACTAAGAACTGACTGCAAGGTCCTGCAGAACCTGCAAACTGAACTCAATATATCTAGCCACCTGTGATACATCTCTTCAAATTCATTTCTAGCCTCACTCACTATAAAAATTAACAGTTTTATTTTTTCAGCTCCTCAAACTTGAGGCCCTTTTCACATACTATTTCATTTACCCAGACTGTTTTTCCCTCTACTCTTTACAGAGCTAGTTCAGTTCTCAATCTTCTGGTTCCCGACTTAAATAATACCTCCCAGAGAGGCTTTTCCTAACCACTACACACACAAACACACAGACAGACACAGACACACACACACACATTTATGCATATATACACACAGGTAAATATGGGGACACGCAGGTATATGAGTGTGTCTCTGTGTGCGCTCTCCATTTTCTCTCTCCTAGTCCCTTCTTTCTCTTTAGAACACTACCTCTGATCTGTAACTATTTTATTAGGTTTCTAACTTTCTTAACTCCTTCCTTATCCTAAATACAGAAACTATTCAATGTCGTAAATTCTACAACTCATACTTTATTTTACTTTGATTACATTATCCCATTGTTTAAAAGTCTTCAGGGGTTTCACATTACCCTCAAGACTGAGCCTGAGCCATTTACTTAGCTTATAAGGTCTTCCATGATATGGCTAACATTTACCTCTAATATATTAGGCATTCTTGAAAAAAGAACAGGATGTTATTTTTTTAAAAAAAAGAAACATTCATTTAAAAAAAACACCTCTTGGTAGTTAATAGTTAAAATAATCATTAAAATTAAAATTCAACAGAAGGCTAGAAACAGCAATGTTAAAAATAATAACATTGAAAGGACACTGCCCTGCTAGAATGCCAGCATCTCTAGGGGTACTATCTTCCCCCACCATGGTAAGTTTATTTAAGGAGACATGAGGATAGAAGCATTTGGGGGCAGGGCAGGCCTCTAGTGGTACCCACCTGGAATTCCTCAGTGTCAGATAAAGGGGAGAGGCTAGCATTCTAGGTTCGCTAAGGAACACTAATCACAGTGTCTGAGAAGTAGGACTTTCAGTGGGCTGACAGGCACAGGCACCAAACAACAGATTAAGAAGAACATGCTGGCCTAGAGCCAAAGCAGGATCATGGAAGTATTTTGCTCTATCAGACATTAAACCTTCAGTTATTAGATTTTAGAGACATATGGGGAGAGAGGGAGGCAGAGAGTCCAGGGCAGCTGGAATGATGGCTGGGTACTCAAGAAACTCATGGCAGCAACTATTTTTGAAATGGTATAGAAATATTTTAACATTATAGTAGCATTTAGTGTCTGCTGGATGAATAACAGCCCTATGCAGAAAGATAAAGTTGAGAAAATCTCCTAGAATGTAGAACAAAAAGACAAAAAATAAAAAACAGGAAAAAAATATGGAAATCAGATTCAGTCCATGATGTCAAACATCTGAGCAATAAACATTTCAGAAAGAAAGGAGAAAATGCAGAAGAACTCATCAAGTAAATAAATCAGAAAAATGTCCCACAACCAAAAAACATTAGTTCAGATCACTGGGGATACAACTTCCAGAAAGAAAAAAAAAAATAAACAGGTTACAAGCAAAAGATTGAGAATCACAGTAATATTAGATTTCTCAGAAGTATTACTGGAAGCTAGAAAATAATAAAAACACACTTTTAAAAAATGAGGGAGCCCTGGCCGGTTTGGCTCAGCGGTTAGAGCATCAGCCCATGGACCAGAGAGATCCAGGTTCAGTTCCCACTAAGGGCACGTAACTCGGTTGCAGTTTGTCCCCAGCCCCGGTTGGGGTCGTGTGGGTGGCAGCCAGTCAATGTGTCTCTCTCACATCGATGTTTCTCTCTCTCTCTCTTCCTCCCTCTCTCCCTCCCACTCTATCTGAAGATAAATGCAAAAATGTCCTCGGGTGAGGATTAAAAAAAAAAAATGAGGGAAAGTTATTTCAACCTATAATTCTATGCCAGGTAAGATATAAATAAAGTACACAAAGGATCAATTATTTTTATGTTTGAAACATCTCAAAAAAATTTACCTCCTAAGCAAGCACCCTTTTTTAAAGCTGCTTGATGAGGTATACCACTAAAACAAGGAAGTACACCTAGAAAGAGAAAATGCTGAGCTCCAATAAATGGGATTCTACACAAGAAAGAGGTAAAGGATATTCCCAGAAATAAAGGAAAACCCTAAGACCAATGAAACAAAAACTTGTAACTATTAGTAGGACAGGGAAAGGAAAGTGTTTATGTGAAGGGGATGTATAAGAAAGCTACTAAACCCTCATCTTCTTACAGTGGGAAGTCAAAAGATATCTAAAATGGAGAAATTCTTAAAATAGCAGTGCAACTTTTTAAAAAAGATATAGATAAATATCAAAATGCCTAGAGAGTTGAAGAAATGCCTCTAGTTAGGAACTACAATTAGGGATGACAGAATACAGACTGTTAATATTTAAGCCTTTTAATATTATTTGACAAACTGCATACATGTATTACTTTGCATAAAAATTCACTAAAAAAGTTTAAATATTAAAGAAAAACATTTTAAAGGGAGGAGGAAAAATAGAAAAACAACCAAGACCACATAGGGATTCTTTAGATAAGTAGAGTTCAATTTTTTTTTAATGTATAAAATTATTACTTTATTAAGTCAAATTTAAAAGTCATATGGTTATCCTAACAAATGCCAAAAACTGTCTGTTTATTCTATTGATTGCCGAGATACATATATTAAAAATAATCTGCTGTGATTGGGAGTTTTTTATTTTTCCTTTCAGTTCTATCAATTTTTGTCCAATCTATATTGAGGCTATATTACAAATTTTGAGTTGCTATAGCTTCCTGGAAAATTGAATTTTGTATTTTAATGAAACATCTCTTTTTATTTTGAGGAATGCATTTGGTCTTAAAGTCAGCTAAAATATAAGGATTCAAAAAGGTTTAAAGTAAACGTTTGGAACGAGGTATGTAATTCAAACACTAACCAAGAAAAACCTGTGGTTAATGTTCATATTAAATAAATTAAAAAGTGACCAATGTGACCTATGAAATAGGTAAAAAATTATCCAAAAAGCAAAGAATACTCAGAGGATGTGGAAATATGGAACTCTCATACTCTGTCTTAAGAATATAAACTGATACAAACTTTCCAAGAGAAAATATGGAGATATATATCAGCAAGTTTACAAGTGTGTGAACATTTGCTTCACAATTCCACTTTTACAAATTTATCCTAAGAAAATGGTGTAAAAAATACACAAAGATTAATTTACATAATAGTGAAAAACTGAAATGTTTGGGATAAACTAAATATTCAATAGCAGGATGAGTGTTTAGAAAGCTATAAATGAAAATACTAACAATAGTTTCTCCATTTAAAGAAATATGAACAAATTTTAGTTTTACTTTCAGGTATTTTTACATTTTTCAAGTTTTCTGAAGCATTTAGTACTTTTAAAATTTAAATCAACAACAAAATAATGGTTAAGTATAATTTGAAAAAAAGAAGTTAACTATTGCATTTAGTAAAGAGCTGGACTAGAAAAGCTTTTAATCTTGTTATTTGGAAATGCTAACACAGCCTCCTCACTTCTCTCTACTTGTAGAGTCATATTTACATTCCGCACTATGTAATGAAATAAAGGTTGTTTCTTATATAAAAAACTAATTTCCAATAAAATGTGCTTGCTATAGAATATGACAGTTAAGATTAAACTGCACTTTATCAAAGATGATTCTGATTAGTCAGAAATGAAATGTTATTCTTAAATAATTGCTTACTTTAAAAGTTGTAGGTAAATCTTCATCTTCCATAGAATCTACGTCAAACCAGTGATCATTTGTATCTCCTATTTCTTGTAAGCTTTTATGAAATTCTAGCAGTCCTCCATTATATCTGCAAGGCATTTAAAATAAGGTTAGTTTGAATGTGACTAAATAGTTTACAAATAAGACAAGTAACTCAATTTTTGTGTGTGTGATAATAGGGTAGTGATAACCTCTGGCATGCTATAAAAATACAAATACTAGGACTCTCACCTGTGGTAGATTGGGATGAAATACAGGTGGAAGGGGAGACAATAGATTATGTAGTAGCTCAAGCTTGAACAGTATGGGGACCATGGTAATTAAAGGGATTGTAGAGTTGGTTGGCTTTTGTTTACTGTCTCGGAAGCCTTGAAGAAAGAGAATGACAGGCATAGGTCAGCCAACTATTGACTCAGGACACATTGTGAAAGACAGAGGTCTCTATAGCAGCATTTAAAGAGACCGTCATCTTCTGTGTTAAAAATCTGTCCCAAATTTAATCACAAGGTGCAACAAACCATAAAAGAGATGAAATGCATAACCTCAACAGGACTAGTACTATCAACTCAGGATAAAAGGCCTCTAAGGTAACATATAAAGAATCCTTACCAACCCTAAACATAAGGACAAACTATGCTGAAAATGAGGCCCAGTGTTTAATCATAAGGGTAAAACAACAACAAAGACCAAAAGCAGAGCCTCAACAGGACCATTATGTGAAAATCAGGGCTCTGACAGGAAACAAGTAGACTCTGAGATCTGGAATGGGGACATTTAGGTGAATATGCTTAGAAACAATGAATCCCTAAATTCCCCTGAACCTTCTGGCTGGCAAAGACCTCTTCCTTGCTAGAGGAGAGGAGATTCCCTTTACTTAAGGACCATACAAAAATACCATCTGGGGTACATGTCTCAAAAGATGATGCCTTTCTTCTCAAGATCCTTCCTATCTCCACTCATAGCCTACAGACTAATATATTTAGGATTAGGTAAAAGCAAAGTCCAAATGGGAAAACAAAGCCCCTTCCCAGGGAGAAAAAAATGTATTCATTATGGGAATTTCAGAACTTGAGTAGTATGTACTGGCAGGAACATGTGTGGAAGTGAATCTTAACACATTGTTGACCAGCAATTTCACACAGAAGTTATCTCATGTCACCGGCTATTTTTTCGTAATTGCGTATTAAAGTGAAACAATCTAAATAAACTTCAGTAAACATTATTTATACATAATGAATTTAAATGAAACTTTGTACATATCTGCTACATATATTTTATACATATTATATATTTTAGTAATTGTTTTGGTGTAGTATACTGTATAGCAATCACCTTTTGAAACACACTTTACATGTTCTCATTGGATTTTTTTTTTTTGTACCAGTGACTATTTTTTCTAAAACGTGGTCTTTTAGTTGCCCTGAAAGCCTAAAAGGTGAATCAATGTAAGGAGCTCTTTTAGAAGTATAAGAAGAAGTGTTAGGGTCTGAGCTGCATTCATTTGAACCAGCAGATATCCATTCCCTAGCTACTTCAAAAACATAGAACAGTGTGCTGTTTTTCTAACTTCAACCCTCAGGGCGAAAAGTCACAAATACAATAATCCTATATTACCCTGAGTTTAAAAAATTGAAATAGCTAACGCAAGTGCAAACACGAGTTAACTCGTAAGCGGTCAGCAACGTTTGGGCATGAAAACACAAGTTAACTCATGAGTGGTCAATATTAAGAGTGCTGAACCAGAGGACAAATATATAGCTGGAAAGGGACATGTGTACTGACATGGGACAACTCTTCCATAACTCAAGATTTAATTTCCTAGCAAGGACACCTGAAACCAGTCCTAACATGCTGCTAAGAAGGTTATTTGAAGCTTGGACATAACAATGGCTTATAGTAACTGAGGGTGGAAATGCTGGAAATTTCTTGGCAGTGTTAAAAGAAAGCTCAGGGAGGTGAAAATGTTAGAAAGGACTTAGTACATAAGGCCACAGAGCCCACCACTAGGTAATGTCTCCTGGAAAGACCTAGATGACACTCCATCCATTAATACAATAAAAAATACAGAGTGAGAAGGGCAGCCAGCAGTGACTTCTCTATAGCTCAGGGATGAAAGTAAATGATGCTATATACTGGGCTTTCCAGTGTCAATGATCTGGAAAATGGATTCTCTCCAATGCCCACAAGCAAAGAATAAAAAGTAATTCACATATATGAGGGAAGGATAGCAGTACACATTCTTTGTCTTGTCTCAGAGCTATGTTCTTTCCACAATGTAAACTAAAGGGATTTTGATCATTCTAACATTCTGCAAAACATCACACTGTTCACTAGTATTGGTGACATCATACTAGTGAATAGGAAGTGAGAAATCTCCTGGATACCTTAGTAAAAAGTAAGCACGCCAAAGGATAGAAGATAAACCAAAGAATCAGAGAATGACCAGATAGTGATGCATTTAGGGATCCAATGGCTGGGCCAAGCAGTAATCCTTCATAAGGATTTGCATAAGTAAACTTTGTCTAATTCACCCTTCAGATCTCAGCCAAACATTATTTCCTCAGATACACTTCTGATTTCCAGAACCAGACTGGGGCTCCAGAAGTCATTTATTGTTCACTGTATTTTCCTTCATTGTTCTTTATCACATTTCATAATTATTTTGCATAACTTATTATTTTGTTAATATCTATAACATTATCAGTTACATGAGAACAGGAACTATCCATTTTGTAAATCTAGCACAGTCTCTAAAATATGATAAATGCTTAGCAAATAAAATGAATGAATGATGTTACAAATAGCTAAGGATCTCCATATAGGGAGTGAACAGACTGCTAGTCCATATAGGTTACCCTGTACAATATCACAAAATATATAATATGCAACACTTCCAAAACTCAGCATTTGGACCCTTTCAATGCTTTCTAAGTTCACTTATACTTTAAACAAGTTCATTTATACCTATTCCAAGTGGTGATAATATTAGTAACTACAACCATCATCTAGTTATTAAGAATAGCATTTGTGTGTCCTGGGCACTATGTTAATCACCTGCAACATCCTTATGAGGTGGGCACTGTTATTAATTCCATTTACAAATAAGAAAAAAAAGACAAGGCTTAGCAACATTAAGTTTCCTTGGATCAAAGATTAGGTAGGTGGTAGAAAACATAATGGAACCCAGAACTGCCAGACTCCAAAGCCTATGTTTCAATATCTATGCTATACTGCCTCTTATTGTCATGACCTGTTAAGTTTGATACTTAATATTCTCAAGTACATTAAAGAAATTATTATCTATAAAAATAGGTGAAGAAGAAAAAAATCAGTCTAGCACAAATGTCATTATACCTGGTATACTGTGCAAACTTTATTCCCATTTCACAATGTAGAAAGCTGACAGGGAAGATATACCCATTAATTAAAATCCTTACCTCTTCTGAGCACATCGAAGCAAACCACGACCAAAATAAACTAAAGACATAAAGTTTTCACAAATTTCATTTTCTTGGATCACCATCTTCATCACTAGAAACTTATTCTCAGCTTCTGTATAATCCTGTAGGAACATAAAATTAGGTTTGGCTGATGTAAAGGCATTTTTTTTCCTTTTACAATAAACAAGTATTTCCCAAACTAGAGAAGTTAGGGAAACTTTCATATTGATCCAGCCTCTAATCCTAGCACCTCTGTATGTGATCATATATGCTTAAAATATTTATTTACAAAATAAGATATTCTTGACCAACATTTCAAAGTGAACATTAAAACAACAACAGCACTGGCCTGGTGGCCCAGTTGGTTGCAGTACCGTCCCGTACACCAAAGGTTGCGGGTTTGATCCCCAGTCCGGGCAAGTACAGGAGATGTTTCTCTCTCACATAGTATTTCTCTCTCTCTCTCTCTCTCTCTCTCAAAATCAATAAAAACATATCCTCAAGTGAGTATTAAAAAAACAACAACAACAATTTTTGTTTCTAAAACTAAGAAACATTAATAGCTAAAATGAGGGCTTTTCTGATGACTATGGGAGCAGGTCTTTATAATTCTTACTAATTTTCTTTCTAATTGGAGCACAAATCTTCTAATTTTTTAAATAGCAAGTACAGCGTATAGATTTCTGAAGACCAAAAGTAAAGGAAATATCATAGTTGCAAAGAAATTATGATAAATCATTAAGAATCATAAAAAAGAGAATGTTAAATTCGAAAGGACTCTTAGAAATCACCTAGTTAACTCCCAGATGTTTGCTTTTTGCACTTCACCTTATTCAACAAAGAATTTGAAGTGAAACTCATATTTTATAAGGGGTACAACTAGGACCAGAGAGATTAAGCTATACTAGAAAATGGATTAAAAAGGAATTGTATAAGTGAAAGATGCTAAACAATTTTCTGTTTTATAAAATGGTAAGTAAAGGAAATAAAATAACTAAAGTTATAAGCTAAAATTATGTTTCCCCTATCAACATTTTCAATTTCACAAAATAGTCTCTGGCATAATTTTTCTATATTATAAATATATGAATGAAAAGTCACTGAGTAGTTTCCATTTTTAAGAGAATTTAAAAAATCAACATTTTAATTTGTTAAAATGAGGTCAATATATGAAAAAGATTTATAATGCGCAAATAACAATTTCTACATACCTCTTTCTTGCCTCTCTCAGTGAGTGCTACTCCATACAAAAACAGTAATGTCAAATAATAACCAATATTAATCTGATGTGCCTAAAAAGATAAAATATATTCTAATTGGTTATTTAGATTAAGCTACTTTAAACTTTAGCAAGGTTAATTAAATATTCTAGGTCTATTTAGTAATTATTAAAAATGGTAAAATTATCATTATATTACCAATTATCTCATAATAACTATAGAGTGCACTTTAAATGATTTTGATAATTTGACCCAGAAGAAGAGGACAGTCAATAATCCTGAAATAAAAATGAGAGTTTCATTAAAGAAAATGAAAGCAAATGCCATCAATATTTGTTATATTAAAACTTTCAAAAAATTCTCTCACTCTCTCACTTATATTTCAAGTATCAAAACACTTTAGGTAATAATATAATGAACACCCAAGTATATACCATCCAGCTTAAAAATACAAAGATCTCTTAAATCAAAGTTTTTTATTGTCCATGTGTACATTTTGTTATAACAGTGTAAATATAAAGCTTGCCACTTTTTCAGTAGAAAAGTAAAACAGGATATTTCCTTCATTTATAAATGGTCTATGTCAAATTATAGTGATGGAGAAAAGAGTAGTGATTAGGGAGAGTGAGGAGGGCAAAGGGTACATGTGACTATAAAGGGGTAGTATAAAAGACATTTTTGTAGTGATGTAATAGTTCTTTTATCTTGACTACAGTAGTGGTTACACAAACACTTGTAATAAAATGGCACAGAACAATACACACCATGCTTAAAAGTCAGCATAGCTGGCCTGAGAGTGCTATCCTTAGAAGGCCTGCTTGCAAGACTGACTCTGCTGCTGTCTGGGGACCTGGATTTCAGGAGTGTTCCCACTGTTCTCTGACTGACAAGGCTGGCTCACTGTTACTAAATTGTTTGTGCAAACAATGTTATTTATGCTGAAAACCTGGGTTTCTTCTGGGAGTCAGGAATTTTTATACATGCTAGGCAGAGGGTGCCTACATGACCAATCCCCAATAAAAACCTTGGGCACCGAGTCTCTACTAGGCTTCTCTGGGCAGAAACATACACATACATATGTTGTTGCATTTTTGTTGTCCCTCTTTTGCATCCATCTAGGACTCCTTTAGAATGGTGTACACAACCTCCTAGAACCCTAGTCCTAAGGGTTCTAAATAAGAATGATTTTTCCACAAGCTCATATGTCATTATAATGTGGAATTTGGTATCTTACGCTACCTTGTGTGTTGCTTGGGTAGTCCTTTCTTGAGGATAACTCTAATCCACCATCTACCTGGGTGTAAAACTTGGTTTACTTTACTGATCCAAATTATTCAAAGAACTGATTTTTCCTTTTACCATCTTGTACTACTGGTTCTAATTTTTGATGCAGATTTTTCTATTTATTTCTAAACTATCATTTGACCTTGAACATGTAATTATATCTTATCAATTTTATTTCACACGATAACTCAATAATAGATAATAGCAGTACCAATTTCTACAAATATAGAACTACCAGAAGAAAGAGGAGCTGATTAATAATTCGGGGAAAGGAAGGAGTCGATTTTGTCATGACTCTCCATTTCTAATTGGGAAAGCCCATTTTTACTAGTTCAAGTTTCTCTCTATTTAAGATAAACAATTTCGTGGCAGGAAAGGGGACTAGAATAAGCTCTAGTCATAAGAAAGTACAAGACAAAGGAATAAAATCAATTTATGTGTACCTTTCTCTGGAGGTAAAAGAGGAAAATAAAAATTGACCTAAACCTTAAAGTTAGCATGCATTAGCCATTTTCTCATTGAAAAATATGAGTCCACTATTTCAAACATTCAAACAAAACACTTACCGTATAATTAGTAGCTTGAATGTTCCTAAGTGCTGCTTCCAGTTGTATTATCAAGAAACGTAAAGTCAAAGCAGGAACAATTTCCTCCTC
Source organism: Tadarida brasiliensis (assembly GCA_030848825.1). Taxonomy (NCBI): domain Eukaryota; kingdom Metazoa; phylum Chordata; class Mammalia; order Chiroptera; family Molossidae; genus Tadarida; species Tadarida brasiliensis. The sequence goes on from CM061260.1 coordinate 73,659,072, forward strand.
ATTCTGGCTATTGGATGCAGCTTCTCTCTATGCAAAATTATTCAGTTGAAAATGTCCTTAAGTTAGAATAAATATCTACATATTTTTATTACACAAATAATACATTGTCATTGTAAAAAATTTAAGTACAGATATAAAGATGCTTTTTTAAAAATTCATACAACCCAGATATAACTGTTTTCATACTTGTTTGTTTTTAAGCAGTCTGGCAAATCTTTGTAACTATTTCCTCAAAACGCTAAAAAACATTCCTATACCTGCCAGGAAGTTGGCAACATACACTCTTACTTCAGAGGAAGGTGGTAATCCCATTTTGTTCTCATACCTTCTGTTCTCTAGCATAACTAAAATCTTCCTTCCAACTCTGAACCTGTGGTAAGCAGGAATGACGGCTTTAATACCAACACCAAAGTAAGCCATCTTGTACTGCAATCTGATGGGAACCACGCTAATTTATGACTTATTATATACCATAGTTTGATGAAATGAAACTATGGATGAAATGAAAGGAAGGACTGTGTCTTATATTTGTGTCCATTCTTCAATGCCTTGTGCCCATAAGTGCTTGGCTTACATTACATTATCTGTTTAGTGATGTATCATCTGTGTGAGAAGTTTAATTTACACTTTCTTAACTTGGTTTCCAGTATACAATACTTTCCTGTTTTTTTCCTAGCTAACTAGATGCTTTATTTCAGTTTCCCTAGCACTCAATTTAATGAACCTTTTCTCCATCAACACATATTCCTTGGATAAAGTAATCCACTCTCATGTTTCTAAACAGTGTCTACACACTGACAGTTTCCGTATTTATATTTCCAGCTCAGAACTATAACTTGAATTCCAGATTCATACATCCAACCACTTCCTGAACAATGTATTTTGAATTTCAAAAGGCATATAAAGCATAACAACTGAAGTTCCACCTCTGCCAAATAGTCTATAAATAGTTTCAGATCAATCGTCTCAATAACAAGTAAAAAAGCTGGACAAAATATAAAAACCATTTGTTTGAAAGCAATGGAAAACTACTAACTCATTGAAAATCTCTGGGGCCAATAGGCAAGAGAGAGGAAGATCCAGAAATGTGAGACTGACTTTTGGAGTTACTTTTATCCTTAAGGCAATTAATTATTGTATTCAGTTGTGGCTGAGGCCGAGCTGTTAGGCAGAGCTTTCAGCAAACTTGCAAAACTAGAAGGAAAATTGAGAGTTCATGATCTATCAGGGAAGAGGGGCCCTGGTAAACACCTCATTCTTTTGGTTGGAACCCTGAAGAAATACACCTAAGAGTGTCTGTGTTGATTCCAATTGGAAACAGACCCTAACACTAGGATTTGAATGCACATAGTTTATCTGGGACATGCAGAGAACAACGGTAAAGAAGTTGAGAAGTGATACAGGGAAGGGAAAGCAGGCTTTAAATTAATGGATGTGTTAGTAAGCCAGTTACCCACAAAGGGCAACTGGTGTTAATATAACAAGGAAACTGAGAAACAGTAAAAATACAAACCTCAGTATTACCCAACTCAAGAAGAAAAGGAACTGGGATATTTATATAAAAACTCCCAAGGCCTATTGATTGAGTGCTTTCTAGGATGAAGCGGGAATTTTAATTTCTTAGGAATTCTTAACTGCTATGAGAGTACAGCCTTCTGTAGTTCCAGAAAAAATAAAGGCCTGAGGCAGAGAGATGCAGATACTGAAAACTGGAAACTGTTCAGAGCATACTGAAATGATAGAAGTCAAGGATTATGGGCAGGACAATGACAGTATCTGCTACAAAGGGTAAACCATAAATAGACCCTTCTTCATGGAAAAGAAGTAAAGCTTGAAATCATCTCAATCCCTAGTTGAATTAAGTGATGTGCCAGAAAAGCACAAATAGGCATTACTAAGAAATATTTTGTCTAGTTTTTCTAGTTCTTCTCAAAGGAAGGTTGCTCTAAGTTAGGGGTGGGGAACATATAAGGCCCTCAAAATAATACCAGCTAACATCACATGCCTTATCAAATTAGCCTGACCAAATATAGCAGGCTAATTTTTAAGTTGATAATTTTGTATGGCCCAACTATGATATTATAAATATCCAAATGGTCTTGGCAGAAAAAAAAGTTCCCCACCCCTGCAGCAATCCAGGCTGCCACTACAAGTAGCAAAATTCTCTATTATCTTTTCAATGACTATGGAATCTGTATTAATGTTTTCATGTTCACATTTATGATTTGGTTATTTTTGCCTTCTTTCATTTTCTTTGAAAATTCTAACAGGCATTGATCAATTTTATTGGTCTTTTCAAAAGAACAAATTTTGGCTTAACTGACCTCTGTTACATGTTTTATTCTATTTTATTAGTTTTAGCTATTTTTATTACTTCATTCTTTAGACTTTGTTGTTAATTTGCTGTTCTTCCATTAACCTCTTGAACTTTATATTTAGATGATTAGTATTCAATCTTGCTTCTTTTTCTAATATGTGCAGTTCAAGCTATAAATATTCCTGGAAGCACAGTTTTTAGTTAATAACATAGTTTTAATATATGTACTTTTTATTCAGTTCAAAAATGTATGTAATTTTCATTGTGATTTCTCCTTTGACCCATAGGTTATCTAGGTTAAAGGTATATATTTTAACTTAAGAACAGTGGCTTTCTAGTTTATCTTTCTTTATTGATTTCTAAATTAATTGTACAACAGTTAGAGAACATGCTCTGTATGTTTTGATTCTTTGAAATTTGATTAGACTTCCTTTGTGATCTAGCACATGGTCAATTTTTGTAAATGTTCTGTGTGCACTTAAAAAGAATGTATACATACTATATTTGAAAAAACCGTGACAGAGTGACGCTGCGAAAGTCAAAGCGCGAAGTGGCGAGGGACGACTGTATAGTAAATACTATCCTGCCACCATTAGGTGCAGTTTATATATATATAGACACACACACACATGTCAGCAAGATCAAATTTGCTACAGCTCTACTAATTTTGTGTCCACATTCTATCAGGTATTCAGAGAGTTATGTTAAATTCTCCCACTAGGATTGTTGATTTATCTCTTTCCCCTTTAGCATTACCAATTTTTGTCATCTTATCACACATAAAAGTTCTATATGTATTTGGGTCTACTTTTGAAGTTTCTCTTCTAATTTCTAGACTTGTCTGTAGAGTCAAGAGCAAGTAACACAGTATTTTAGTTATTAGAGCTCCATATGAGTTTTAATATCTATTGGGGCAAATTCCAAGCCCTTCTCTCATACACTTCTCTTTCATAATTTTCTTGGCTATTCTTCCTTTTATTTCCCATTTGAACTTTAGAATTAGCTTTTAGTAATAATAACAAAAAATCCTTTTGTCATTTTTATTGAATTATATGACATTTGTACATTTTAATTTTGGGAAAATTGACAGCTTTATCATATTTTATCTTCCTACATGTACTGTTTCCATTCAGGTCTTTTCTTACCTTTAATAGAGTTTTAGAGATTTTGATTTGTTTATAATAGAGTATTGATTTCTAAACTTAATGTAAAGAAAATCAGTGTATGGGGGTACTTGTTTGCTAAAATGCACATTCCTGGACCTAACCCGAGAGATTTTGATCCTTTAGGACTAGTATGGGGTTCAGACAGTCTCATGTAGGTGGCTTAGGAAAAACTTTGAGAAATACTAGTTTATAATCTTATATAGTTCTTGGGTGTTTTCCTAAGTAGTTTACCTTTTATTTGTGGCTATTATAAATAAGTACTTTTCTTTCATTTTTACCTTTGATTAGCTATTGTTTGCATATATAAAGGCTACTGGTTTCTATTTTTTATTATTGTTTCTGGGTGATCTCCAAAAGATAAGAAGAAAATAGTGGCATTATTCCATCAATTTCAAACCAGAATTCATACTGTGGCAAATTATCTCAGTTAAGGTTATAATTGTACATAAAGTCTTTGGATATTTTCAGAGTTTGTTTGACTTTTTAATCATAATAGTATTAATTTATTTCATGGAAATAATTAATGATATATTTTTTCACAGAAAAGGCAAATGTGGCCTTATGGTGTTTTGCTGCCTTCTCCCCAATTAATTATTACAAAGAAAAGAGTAGATAATTTTCTTTAGCTTTGGAAAACTCCATTAATTTAAAAACTGATGCCCATCTTGTGCTGAAAATTTCACAAATTATTATCCAGAAAAATTCTTTGCAAGATAGAAATTTATAATATATTCTCTAGAATATTTCACTCATGAATCTTAAAAGTTATGGACATTATTTTTCTTTTACATTTTTGAAAAATTTGTCATTTTAAAAATTAGGAAAAGCGTATGCAGTCCCCTCTCCCAGAGTTGCATGTTATGGGTTATTAATAGAATTAGAATAAATAATACTAGACCTTATAGTCAACAGCTTACAAACTACTAACCAACATTCCTACCATTATTCTTAAAAGGCTAGCACCAACTAACTCTATTTATTTAATTTAAAAAGTCTACAGTCAAGGTTGACACTAAGCCCTTTACAAGCAGTACGGTGGAGATTTCAAGACTTTAGTTGCACATTTGTGATTTAAAAAAAAAAAAAAGAGTTATTATTAAAAAATAAGGCATATATATTGATCTCTACCTTTTTGGTTTTTGACCCTGGTTCCTAACACAGAGCACCTAAAATCCTTGAAATTTTCTAAATGATAGAAGTTTCTTTTGCTCTAATGAAGTGACTCTTGGTGGGCTCCTGGACAGGGTTTAGTCACTAGAAAGACTGAGCCAAGATTAGAAGTGTGAAACTTTCAGGCCCTTCAGGAAAGAAGCCAGAATTTGAATTAATAATTGATCATGCCTACATGATGAAGCATCCATAGAAATCCTAAAAGTAAGGGATTGGAGAGCTTCCAGTTTAGGGAACACATCCCCGTGCCAGAAGAAGGGTATACCCCAACTCCACTGGGACAGAAGCTGCTGCACTCGAGACCCTTCCAGACCCTGACCTGGCTGTTCATCTGCATCCTTTATCATGACCTCTATTATGTAATAAAATAGTAAACATAAGTGTTTCCCCAAGTTCTGTGGGCTGTTCTAGTAAATCATTGCAACCAAGAGGTGGGTTATAACCCCAATTTATAGCCAGTTGGTCAGAAGTACCGGAGATAACGTAGGACTGGTGAATGGCATTTGAAGTGGGGGCAGTCTTGTGGTACTGGGCCCTTAACTTGTAGGATCTGATGCAAACTCCAGGTAGATGGTGTCAGAATTGAATTGACTTGTAGGACACCCAGCTAGCCTTGGAGAATTGATCAGTGTGGGAATAAACCCACACATCTAGTGTCAGAAGTGCTGTGAGCGCAGTAGCAATATGAGAGTAAAGGAACATAAAGCGTTTTCCTAAATAGTTACATACAGAAAGCTACACTTTTGCCCCAATGAACAAATCATGATCTTACCTGCATAGTTTGGAAAGAAAAATCTTCTTGTAAAAACTTCTTAATGTGAGGGACCACACCTTTTGGTAGATTACTAATTGCACCCAATAACTTCTTCACCTCTGATAGTAGATTAACACGGACAAGATCAGTAGGTGTGTCCTTTTCCTGTTTATCCTAGAAGACATTATTAAAAATTTACACAATTATATTTGGCTAACATTAAAACCAGCCAAAGTATTTAAAAAAAATAAAAGAACAAAGTGTCTTTACATACTATATACAGATCACTGTGACAAACTACAGAAAATCTAAATAAGATTAAGACATTCTTCTGCTCTCAAGGAACTTACAACACTGCAGGAAGTTTAAGACCAAAACTCAAGAAGCTTTACTATAGGGAATGTTATTCTAAATTCTGATCTTTGAACATCAGAACAGCTTCTTACTATAGAGGCCATGTAGGGCTTGAGTCACTGAAAATGCCCTTGTGTGGGGTGACTCTGACTGTAACTAGGAATGAATAAAGTCCATTGCAGAATTATCTGCCTATTCTCCATTTGTGGGTTTGAGTCTTAAATTAAGATTCCTCCATTTCCAACAATACCCAACAAATACACCTTACATTTTATAGCACTCCATTATATGAAAATTATATCCAAAAATGTAGAAAAACATTAAAAACCTTCTAAATTTTTATTGGAGGGTACATAAGTGCGAAGGGTATATAAGTGTATGCTGTACAATTCTTGCAATTTTTCTGTAGGTTTGATATTTCTCAAAAAGTTAAAAAAAGAACTTCTATAAAGTAACTAGACAAGCTCTTATAAAGAATGACCACTATCAGTAATGCATATATTTCAAATTAAGGGCCAATTCTGCAGTCAAAAGTCACCACAGAATCATTAATTATCTAACACTAATTACTAAATTGATACACAAGCAAGATTATGACATAAATAAAATTTTTTCAACAGGAAATACTACAAGCATCATGCTTGTTAAATATCTTAGTATAAATATATCTTATTATAAATACAATTTAAATTTTTTTAAAGTTAGTTGTCAAAATATTTGATGCTCAATCCATTTTTGCAAAATTGATTTAGCACCTAAATTAAGTTCAGGTCAAAGTTTCCACCTCCCTTGCCTTCTGTATTCCCAAATCTGGATCTTGAAATGTCTTTTCTGAATTTAGTTCCCCTGGTTCAACTGTGCATCCCTATGTACATTTGCACATATTGTGTTTACCCTGCAAAAATTTTTATGGTAACAACCTCATGCAAGTAAATACTATGGTTAGTTTATGTTTATATATATTCTCTTCATAAATTACTAAATTCTCTTCATAAAACCTTTACAAACTTTATTAAGTGGAAACCAATCATTACATAAAACCTATTCATTCGGACTTCATCAACTATAAACACTTGTGATATTCATATTTAATTAACCACAAAGTATATTATCACTGGCAGTAAAAGCCTTATATTAATATATTTAATATAATTTATTTTCATTCATTGAGTATTGGACATTCTAACAGTAAAAAAAAAAACAGGGAAGAGAATTAATTTCAGAAACAACTAAGTGAATTTCTTACTAAATAAAATTCCGTATGTGTGTGTGGTGTGTTTTCTTTGTACGTATATCGTTTTCATTTTGTTTGAATTTTGCTGTTAAAAGACGAGATTTCTTAAAACCGACTGTTGAGATGTTTCTGGGCAAGTCAATTCAATTATCTATTAATTTTAACTTACAGTGAGGATTGATGCATAGAATGATAACTTTGAGACACAGGTATCAATTATTAAAAAAAGACTGAATTATGACCATAATTTTACTTATTAAGGTACGACAGTGAACGTACCTTAAAATTTTAAGATAATTAAACTAATTAGATTTAGCAATACATTTTCTACATAACTAGTCATTATTAATTAACAGTTAATGAAAATTAAATTTTCTCTTACCAGTTGATCAGTTGATTTTTCTACCTTATTCTCAGTTTCTTTCTTAGTCTGCTCCTCCACAGGAGGATCCCTATTTTAAATAAAACAGAAAGGTGTATTCAGGGCATCACCTTACAAAGAACACAATTAAATTTAGTAATAAAAACTCTAACAAGTGAATTTTTATCTGAAAGTTTCAAAAGTGTGGACAATGTGTATCAAAGACTGATAAATGGTGGTAGGTGCCATATCTTTTTAGGGACTCAAATAAATTATACCATGCCCTAACTGTATGGTGGTAGAGAACAGAAAACTGATGTAAAAAACTTCATCTTCAAATAGAAACACAGTAGACCAAAATAATGGGGGGGGGGGGGACTTTATAACACTGGTTCAATGTAAAGAAAAAAGGTTGATGTTTTGTTTTAGGTGTGTGTGTATGCGTGTGTGTATATGTTTATGAAGAAAATAAAGGTTAGAAAGGATCTATAAAGTAGATCATTTGATTTTTTGTTTCAGGTTCCTGGCCTTACAATTGTCTCGTTTTCCAAAATGATTTTTTTTTAAATCCTTACCTGAGGATATTTTTCCATTGATTTTTAGATAGAGTGGAATGGAGGGAGGAGAGAGAGAGAAATATCGATATGAGAGAGACATCGATTGGTTGCCTCCTGCACAGCCAGGGATCGAACCTACAACCCAGGTATGTGCCCTTGACTGGGAATCGAACCCACAACCCTTCAGTCCAAGGGCTGACGTTCTAACTGCTGAGCCAGACTGGCCAGGGCTTACTGATTTTTAGATAGAGAGGAAGGGAGAGGGGGAGAAAGCTAAAAATATTGATGACATCGATCAGCTGCCTCCTGCACGCCTTTGGGTATTCGAGCCTGCAACCCTGGCATGTGACCCGACTGGGAATTGAACCAGCAACCTTTTGGTGGATGGGTTCATGCTCAACCACTAAGTCATACCAGACACCAGCCAGGCAATGAATAACTTGTTTTAAGTTATATATCTAGAAAGTAGCAAAGCTAAAACTAGACACAAGACTCGTATTTTTCTTTTGCTATTCAGCTACTTTTTCCACCTGTAAACTTTGTTCTGGGGCTGGGAGAAGCTGAACTTTTACTATAACAATATATCCTGAAATACACATAGTACATCTAGTAATGTTCCCATTTTAGCCCCCCCCCCCACTTTTTTAAAGTACATTTTCTACCTAAACCAATCCCATTTATGCCATGTATAAAATACTCTCAAAAGGGGTTCAGGTCCTTCTTATTCATTATCTTCAAGTATCTAGCCCAACATCTGACATAGAGTAGGTGCTCAAGTATTTATTGAACAAATGAATATAAATAAGTGAGCAAACTTCCATGAACTTAAATAGCATCCCATTCTAATGATCCCCAAATCTATTATCTCCAGCCTTAATTGCTTTGAAGCTACAGCTACACATTTCAAACTACCTACTCTACAACCTCCACAAGAATATCTTAGCAGCACCTTAATCTCCTCAGGTCCAAAACTGAATTCATTGTATGTTCTCTCTTTGCTTCTCACACACACATTAAGCCCGTTTCCTTTTGAGATCCCCATATTAGTTAATAGTACCATTTCCTTCTGGTCATTAAGAACCTTTGAGACATCTCTACTTCTCTTTTGCCCCTTTTCTCATATTTAAGCAGTCATAGAATTCTATTAACTCTAGTTTTATAAATCCCTCCTTTCTTACTATTTCCGATTCCTACCATTACAAGCCTCCATCAGCTTCTTCCTAAGCTATTACAAGTGTAATGTCTGTCATCCCATGTCTTCCACTATCAATACAGGCAGTCTTTCCAAAATATAGTATAAAATGTCATTTTTCTTCTTTTTTAAAAATCCTCACCCAAGGATATTTTTCCATTGATATATATTTTTTTTTTCCAGATAGAGTGGGCGAAAGGGAGGGGGGGAGAGAGAGAGAGAGAGAGAGAGAGAGAGAGAGAGAGAGAGAGAAAGACAAGTATTGATGTGAGAGAGACACATTGATTGATTGCCTCCCGAACAACCCCGACTGGTCATGCCCTTGACTGGAAATCAAATACGAGACTTTTTGGTCCGAGGGCCAATACTCTAACCGCTGAGCCAAACAGGCCAGGGCCATTTCTCTTCTTAAAATGTCAATGGCTCTGCACAAAGTAAAGCTAAACTCCTTAGCAGAACAGTCAAAATGCTCCCCAAGAATTTGTCTTAAGTACTTTTTCTTACCATTTCCTTAGTCAAATGACCTCCCATCAGCTCTGCTTCTACACCCATCAAAATGCTTCCTATCCTTTACAGTTCAGTTCAAACATCACCTTGTGAAAACCCACTCACCCCAGTCAATAATTATTGTTCCTTTCTTTATATATAGCCTCAGCATCGCTAATATAACAGTTATGTATGCATTTTGCCTAAATATAAAATAACTTTTTATATACCCTTTCTATTACATTATAATTCTAAGTACACAAATTTTGTTTAGTCTTTATTTCCTAAGTACCAAGAAAGTCAGTAAATGCTTGTAAAATAAATTAATAGACCACAATGCTTATTATATGAGATAGCTTAAAGTAGGAGGGAGATCTCCAATACTAACCCATTGTTTAGCATTATATGAGAGAGGTATAGGCAGGCTAAACTTGCCCTGATTGGAGGGAACAGATGGAGTTTTGACTGGACCCAGTTGAACCACTCAGTCGAGTCTTCTGTGTTACACTTAGGTTACCTTCCATAAAATGAGAATAATAATAGCATCCACCTCACAGAGTTGTTATAAGGTTTATATAAGTTAACATTTGTAAAAGCATTTAAAACAATGCCTGGCAAAGACTAGATCCATTTTGTTGAAAATACCCCAAATATTACAAGCTATGGTATATTTTTCAATTCTTGGCTCTTCAGCCAGGGTGTGGTCCTTAAAGAAATTTTCTAAAATTAGATTTCATCCAGTCTACACCCCCACTAATCAAAGTTGCTAAACTTTCCTGAAAAACAAGATTATCTCATTCACACTAGCTTCATAAGGTTACATGGAAGAGACAAATGTTGTCTTTGGAATACAACAAATGCAGTTGGCTTTTGTCAATCCATCCCTTACCTCACAAAAAACTCTTCTGGTAGAGAATCCATGATGCACAACGTTCTCTTGCAAAAGTCTTTTTCCAGCGCTTGCAGACTGACTTTTAATACTGCTGTTTAAAGCTGTAAGGAAAGTCGCATTTTTAGTGGAAAGGTAGGAGGATTACATTCTTTCTCCCTAGTATATAAGTGGTACATGATGATTAAAGAAAAATTTGAAACTGCTGTAAGAGAAAACAAAAATCACAGTTTCATCGTCCAAACATATAAATCACTGTTTACATTTGAATATACTTAATTTTCCCCCAAGCATATGTATATTTTACCAATTTGTAATAATATTTAATAGAAAATGCTCTATACCACCTATTTCACTACTAAACACTATATCAAAAGCCATCTTTCTTGTGATTTTATACTTCTAGTAATCATTTTCCATGGCTACACAGTTGCTTGATTAGCGTTTCTTTGACCATTTCCTTACAGTTGGACATTTAGATTGTTTTTCATTGTTTTATTATAAATAGTATTTTGATCAACTCCACTGTCCATAAGACCTTCTCTATATTTGTGACTATTTCCTTATAATCAAATCTCAGAAGCAGAATCCCTAGGTCACAAGACACATATTTTAAGCCTCCTGTATATTGCTAAATGGCTTCCGAAAGTCTGTATTAATTTATTTCCCATAGGTATAAAAGTTCCTGTTTAACACAATCTTGATAGCACTGACTGTTTTATTTTCTTTTAGTCAAAAAATAACATGTAGCCACTTTTTCCCAAAGTCACATGATTGTATATCTCCATTAAATAAGAAAGGTGTGATGTAAAGAACTCTTGCATACTCTCTGGTTCAAATAGCAAAGCATGTTGTGAATATTTCCTGAAAGAAAAAAAATACTGAGGCAACACAAATGAAAACATAAAGGGTAATAGTTTAGAATAGCATCATTAGTATATCTATTTATTTATATATGGCTCTCTATTTAACTGGCCCAAGACCAACTCTTCTCAATTTAGTCCCATATGATCTCTTTTACTAAGAGTGCAAGCCTCCAGACTCCACTGCCTTCTGCTAGGCTGACTTGCCTTTCTGATCCCACTGTACATAAGCCCAGAAACTAATAGAGCAAACATATGTAAAACTATTTTTCAATGCTTTGGGGCAAAGTAAGATATGATGAGGAAAAAGAAAAGACTATGGCAGCAATAGCATAAATGAAACAGAACTGGAGTACCTTGGGCTTGCTACCTAACACTGGATAAAGTTTCTCTTTTGTTGCCTCTGGATTGCTAATTTATCTCAATAATTGGGTAGCTAGTTTCTCTAAAAATATATTTAATATACACCCATAAATTAGATTGGTAGAGCTTTTGGAGGCCCATTATTAAAAGGCAATTCAGCATAGGTAATTTCCAAATCAAGAAGACGTATTTCACAAGATCATTTGTAAGTCACCTATTAAGAATTCAGATTGGCCCTGCCAGTGTGGCTTAGTAGACTGAGCATCATCCCCTGGACTGAGAGGTCCTGGTTCAATTACTGGTCAGAGCACATGACCGGTTGCAGGCTCGATCCCCAGTAGGGGGCGTGCAGGAGGCAGATGATCCGTATTTCTCTCTCACATTGATGTTTCTCTCTCTCTCTCCCTTTCTCTCTCTCTCTAAAATCAATAAAACAAACGAAAAGATTTTTTTAAAAAAGAATTCAGATTGTATTTTACTCAAAGAAATATTGTTTTACATGACATCCAGTATCCCCAAAAGCCAGAAAAGGACAATAACACAAAGAGAGGAAGAAGGAACTGTAGTACTTAACCCTTCCTAAGCCTTGAGATCTGAGTATCCTGTCACACATAAGCTTAACAGGGTGGGACAACTAAGTTCCTGGTCTAAAAGCTAAATGAAGTCCTGAAGGAATCATCTGCAAAACAAGTACCCCTAACTATAATGCAACCTATAGTCTGTATTTGACTCACACCAGCTCTCAGTTACACAGAAAGTCTTGAGACAAAAATAATTTAATGCTAGCTGATACATCTTAATCAAAACACAAATGCAAAGATTCACACACGTGCTGATTTCTACCCAATTTTCTCATTTAAAACAGAGCTTTCTAACAACACCTCTTGGTTTCTTGCCCATTCCTAACAAAACACTTCTTGCTGTCAGTATTATAGCTTACCTATTCAGAATCTATTTCTCCTGGGTAAATTATTTTATTTTAGTTGTTTTCTTATTTTTAAACCTGAGTAAGCAAAGTCATATGCCTATTTAAATTTGCATTCTGTTCAAATACCAGTGAAAGATATAACCTAAAGCTAATAACGAAACAGAGAGAGATTGGATAAACCTTGTTATTCTTTCACAGTAAATCAGATCTGCTTCATCTCTTTAATACAGTGTAAAAAAAGACATGGTTTTGAGAATTTTAGGACTGTAATTAAACTGTTTTTCTTTTATGGTTTCTATAACCTCCCTGGGTATTTTAATAAAAAGTAACAGGCATTATTCCATACCAGAGCATACAAACATAAACCTTTTCTAAACAAACAATCCCTTCATTTCCAGAATTTAAAAGCTCAGACATGAATACTTCCCCCTCTAATAAGCTTGCCTTCAGTCAGGACTGTTTGCACAGACAACAGGGAGGCTAAAAAGAAGCGAGGCAAATCCTCTGGCAACAAGGTAGAGAGGATGGAAGGCCTCTGCTAAACTATTCATTGTTTAGCTTGAAAAATAAAATGGTGTAAAATTAATCAATCAGAAGATATTTGGATACGAAATTAAGAATTTAAAAAGGGGTAATGGCTTTTCTTTTCAGCCTGCTTAAAAATACAACCTGAGATGAATCTGTGTGATAAAAGGTATCCAGGAGAGATCATCAATCCCATCATTCCCCTGTAGCTGAGCAGGTATGTGTGGCAAACTCTACTGGCAATAACAGCAGCAGCAGCACTTTACAGTCTCTGCTGGGAAGGAAGGCCTAAGTGCCTAGCAACAGAAAGGAAGTACTCAGCCTGAAACATTACCACTGTGCTTCTAAAATAGTCCAAAGGTTTTTACCAGTCTAGTTGCTGACGGAAACCTTTAAACTCCGGGTTAACATGGGAGAAAGGGTAAATCTGGTTTCCCCTGGTATATTCATTGCAATAGATTTTTCCTATCAGCAGGAAACTAAAACCTGACTCTGCCTCCCTGGAATCGAGGAACTGCTCTTCTACTGGAACCTATTCAGATTCTAGCTGGTCCAAGAGAGGGCAAGCTGAAGTTCAGGGTCCATTTACAATACATCTTTACCTGCCAACCAAAATGATTTTTATTTGCAGGTTGTTTGAAAAATAAGGCATTAACATCCATATCTTGATAATAGTAAAATACCTTTTTTACTGCTCTGAGTTACCAGCTCCCACTTTCCTTCTTATCTACTGAAATTATAACAAACTCTGTTTTTATTGTAAAGGGTTATTTTTACCCATTTTTAAAGCTGTGCTTATTCATATCAAAGTAGGCAGAGCTCTTGTTTATAACTTCTTAATCATTCATCTAAACATGTACCTTGAGGACTCCTACCTCCTCCCTAACTTTTTTGTATATAAGTAGTGTTTTATATCCACCTGACCAATTTACTGGCTCTGATTGGCCAACAAGTTTACATTTTAATGTGTGAGAGAATGTCCCATGAATTTGCTACCCTTGATAGCTCTGGCACTTACAGATTGCACAATTCCAAGTAGAAAAGTTGACATCAATGTAAAAAACAATAAAAAGAAAGAAAATAAAACAAAACCTCACTTTTCTCAATGCTATTACCTTGAAAACAGAACAATACAATACACTTGCTATTTTGCAGGCAGGAGTTCAGTTATTGAGAACTTTCCTTATGCTCACTAAAATCAGGGTTTCTCTTTCTTGGCACTACTGACATTTTGGGCTGGATAAATCTTTGTTACAGGAAGCTGTTCTACACATTTTTATTTTTTATTAATTTTTTTTCATTGATTTTAGAGAGAGGCAGAGAGACAGAGAGCAAGTCAGAGAAACACAAGCAGTTGCCTCCTGCAACCGGGGACTGAACCCATAAACGGGGTATGTGCCCAGACAGGAAATCAAACCCGCCACCTTTTGGTGTATGGAATGATGCTCCAACCAACTGAGCCACACTAGCCAGGGCTGTCCTACACATTTTTAGAATGTTTAGCAGCATCTCTGGCCTCTACCCAGTAGATGCCAGTAGCAACTCTCTCTCTCTCACTTCTGAGCCCCATTGTGGCAAACAAAAATGTGTCTAAACGTTGCCAAATGTCCTCTGGGAGACAAAACTGCCCCCAGTTGAGAACTACCTAACTAAATAAATGAAAAGGTTAATTAAATGACCATAAACAGATTGTTCTGAGGAAGAAAAATAAGACCATCCTTATATTATGTAGCATATACAAACAATAACTCACCTGTCTACAAGAAAGAGAAATGACATAAAGTATGTCATTTAGATTTCCATCAATGCCAAAAACAAGTTGAGAGGTCATATAACATTGGTAGCTAGGAGCACAGAAACTTTGGAATCAATCTGCAAAGGTATGTAAGACTGCTTTGACACACACTAGCTGTGTAACCTTGTATAAATTTTTTTTTAAATCTTCACGTGAGGATATTTTTCCATTTATCTTCAGATAGAGTGTGAGAGAGGGAGAAAAACATCCATGTGAGACACATCAATTAGCTGCCTCCCGCAGGACCCCAACTGCGACAGGGGACACATCGCAACTGAGGTACGTGCCCTTGGCCGAAATCAAACCTGGGACTCCTCAGTCTGTGGGACAGCAGTCTAACCGCTGAGCCAAACTGGACAGGGGTAACCTTGTGTAAGTTAATTAACACCTCTATGCCTCAGTTTTCTCATCTGAAAAATGGGTATTAAGATGATACCTGCTTCATAGGGTTGTCATGAAGATTAGGTGTTTAAAACATATGATAGAACAGTATCAGATATAGAGTCAGCACTATGTAAGTGTTCCTATCATTATCACCATCATCATCATCATTTAATTTTGTTTAAATTTGCAGCAAAATTAGTTCACTTTTCTTCCAATTCTCTACATGATGGACAAATGCTATTGTACAAAAAGAAATGGTAATAATGACACTTAAGAATTGTGACAAAAACACTATTTTTCAAATACATCCCACATGGCACAAATGGCATCTTAATTTGCACGTTTGGCACCTTGTATTTTTCATATCAGCATATATACATCAGCCATATTCTTTAAACTGCATGACGTGCCATTGTATAAATATATCATTTTCTCTGACCACTAATGATAAATACTTCAGTTGTCTCCAGTTGTATCTTGGTTTTGTGTGTGTGTGTGTGTGTGTGTGTGTGTGCGCGCGCGTGCATGTGTGTGTATGTGTTTTAGTTTGGGGGGGGCTTTTTTGCCTATTACAAACAATGCTGCAATTAACAACTTTGAACCTACAACCTGGTAAAATTTTGATAGCTATTTTTTAAAAGCTGGATTTACTAGGTCAGCACTGAATTAAATGTACTCAAGAAATTCATGGATCTATTAATAACACAAACTCTGACACCATTAGTAATCACTTTTGTTAGATTTTTACCAAAAGAATTCAAAAAAATTCCTTAAAGTTGATGTGAGATGTTTTGACCACATATGAGAAGTAACCACTTCAAGACTTTAAAAAGAAAAAAAATACAAAAAGGACACTTTCTAGAAATAAGACAAGACATATTTAATGTGAGTTCCTTAGAACCAACATTTTAACTATTACTGATCACATTATGTCTACTAGACAAGCAGCAACAGCCAATCATTCTTGGTGGCTTTTAAAGTACTAAAGCAGGTGTTCTGTGACTCTAGTACTCTGAAAGTCTTTATTTTTCATGTCAGACAGCTCCAGGTAAACAAGAATGGCTAAGGCCATCAGGTTAGACTCAAAGAATAACAAGTTGTACCATTATTTTGATATTAGCTGTGCTAAGAATGAACAAAATATATTGATCATTTAATTTTCAAATTTTCCATTAGTTTCTTCCATTTTTGTATTTGTTGAACTTCTTGGCAAGGCCACAAAATGAATGTACCTAGACATGGGCAGCCAAAACATTATTTTACCCTACATAAAAAGTATTTAGTTTGCTTAAGCAAACTCCAGGATGGGTGAATGATGACTGGAAAATCTTTGCAAAAGTTATCAGAAAGTGAAGACATTTTCCACCCCAAAAGATCAGGGTATTCATTGTCTATCTCAGCTCTTGCCATTTAGCAAAGATCATTGTTAGCACTACTTGGCAGCTTATACCAGGAAACAAAAACCTTGCAATGTATACCTGGTGCCCCCTCTTTACAAATTTGCCATAATAGGAGACATCCTTGCCAAAATTAGCATCTTGTCAGAAGTAGATTTTTAATTATCTTCAGATCTATCCAATCAGTTACTTCTGCACTTACATAGGCAAACCCAAAGAATACATATTAATTTGTTTTGAATATTTGGAATATACCTGCAATTACTATGCACAGGTTAGGATTTACCTGAAAAAACATTCAAATATCAAACTACCCATCAGTTTCAGGTTATTTACAAGTAGCACCACTAAAACCACACTGTTCAGAAATATAGCTAGGAACTTAAAAATATCATGTTGTCATTTCATTTGTTAGACAAAAGGAAACAAGACAGGGTGTTAAGACATGATACATTTAGAGATGATAATCAAGCAGGGAATAGAGGACACAATATGTACTTGACTCCATCACTACCAATAACAAAGCCTACCCTACCCAAATCCAACTGGATCCACCCATGTGAGAAAAGTCCTGTCCTTCATCATCTCAGAAAGACATATGTTTGTAAGAAGGGTTTAGGTGTGAAGGTATATCAAGGTTTTAGTTATAAAAAGTTTTCATTCATATAAAATTAACAGGGTCCATTAACTTGGTTTCTTGAAAATAAGATTAATTTTCAACAGCTCCTATATACTGGGCTCTGGGCTATGTATCTATCTACACTGAATAAATATCTGATCTTCACACAACTCTGGAAGATAAACATTACTGTGTTCCATTTTAAAAATTAAGAAACTAAAGCTTAGAAAGTTCACATTGCTAATAAATCAACAAGAGCAGAAACTCATGCCCAAGTTTTACCAACCACAAATTCCATATTCTTAAGTGCCATATTTGACTTTATATAGTATAAAATTAGAAGCTGAACTAGATAATAATCACACAGGCAAACACTCAAAAATAACACTATTTACATGACCGCACTGGTCAGTAAATGATACTGTAAAGATAATTAATCATGCCATCTTAATATTTCATACTATACCATTCACATTAGTTTTTGCTAACAAAACAATTCAGAGCAATGCCAGATACTATATTTGGTACTTAAGTGAATAATGTTTGTCTAAATACTCTGTCAAAGTTAAAGATTTAGGGGAAGTCTCCAATTATTTTGATCACATTATTTCTAAAGCCATAAACCAGAGAATATAGTTAAAATATATGAATAGCAATTGACTTAAGAATTATATGCAATTACAACTATAATAATAAAAAGAATGATATTAAAATAAGTAAAAATAAAAGTTCTAATATTTGTTCCCACACCCCAAAAGACAGTTTCACATATCTTGAGATGTGCACACTCCACTCTGGACACCACTGTCTTAAAAAACAGCCTCACATTTTATTTCAGGGAACAGATATCTACCCATTTCATGAACTTAATAATATCTATTTTCTGAAAGACGAGATATCTAAAAATGAGACACATAAAGGACCTCTCTCTGCACAAAGTAGACCTTTAATATATATTAGTTATAATTAAATATGATTACTGTGCCTTAACTTAAAGTAAAAGTATGTCACCTTCATATTTACTATCTACAAAATTGGGTTCAGAAACAATGAATAGTACTTGTGTTTAAACAAAATGGCACCCTGCTAATTCTGAGATATGAAATTAGATGTAAAAATGGGGGGCAGGGGGCAATTTATCGAAAATATCCAAACCTTGAAAAGTTAGCAAGTTTATCTTATGGTTTGGAAAATCTTTTAGAGATTAGCTGAATTTTAATACTTGACAGTTGGAAAACAGGAAGAAGAAGAACTGTAAAGGGAGAAAACTTTTGGTTTATATATGTTTTCTGGTTTTGTGATGAAGATAACATTTCTGAAAAATGAGAGGTGACATTAATTGTACAGACTTTGTTTTTTGGACCTGCACAAAGGATAAAATCCATTTAATTTTAGTGTTTAAATTGTTTTAGCCATAGTGGGGACATGGTATCCAAATGACCCCACACCTAGACCTCTGCCAGTTCTACCACTGAATTTCTTTGCCTTGAATTTTTGGAACCTGGACCAATGGAACTTCTGTTCTACCTAATGTTTATGCCTACTGAATAATCTCCTAGTTTTAAAGTTGGTCTCATGTCCCCATTAGAATGCAAGCCCTACAAGTCAGGAAACATTTTTTTAATTCCTCTGTTATATCCCAAGTGCCTAGAACACTGGCACACTTAAACACTCCACATTGATTTAAAGAATGAAGCCTCCCATCTTTCTGCACACCTCAAGGCCCCTGAAAGAAGAAGTAAAGGGTGAGCTTGTGTGTCAATTAAAACTGCTTTCTCTGCCAACCTCAAGTCCTCCTTTAGAAGTCAAGAGCAGCCCAGATGCTATAAGACTGATCCATGCAGACAACGATGGGGTCAAGATAGGGACTCTATTTGGGTAGAGGCTCTACTTGGGTAGAATAAAAGCTCTAGTGGGTAGAAATTTTTGTTTATTTGACTCACTGCTATATCCCCAGAATCTAGAAATGTACCTACCACTGGACATTCATTAAATATATAGTGGATGAATGAATGAACAAATAGCCCTGTGTTGATGGCTCTACTATAATTCCCATATTATAATATTCAGTATTCTACAAACTCTGAACTTCTCAAATATATAATTCATATTATCATTCACTCTGAGTCATCTAATATGACTTAAACCCTGATCATGAGGCATTAAAAATTTCCATTTTCCTATTCAGTATGGAAGATTTGTTTTGTGTGTTTTTGTTGTTGTTGTTGTTGTTTTCAGTTTTTCCAAAAGACATAAGGAGCTAGACAACCCTAAACTTAGGTTGTAAGATCCTAAGCAACTTTTGTTTAACTCCCTTAAATGTGTTTTCTGAACTATAAATTAGAGAAAATAAAAAACAAGCAGCAATAAAAATTTACAGAGAATAGGAATGTTATGCCAATCCTTAAAAAATGAAGGAATTGGATACTTAATATTTTGCCCTAAAAAATATCATGTGTTCCTATAGCATATTCTATTTCTCTTAATAGCACTTACCTTGGTTTGTCTATTTCCCCAACAGACTCTAAGCTCTCTGAAAAAGAACTAGTCCTCAATAAATATTTGATGAATGAATGTATATTAGCATTTAAAATATATATTTACCTGACTGATAAAATGCAGATTCTCACTTTAGCTAGTGTCTTTTAAATTTTTTTTGGCATAAAAAAAAAAAGGACTTTATTTAAAAACATACTATGGAAATATACTAAGCTTTCAACTTTAAAAAAAAACGATAAAAAGAACAAATAAAGGAAAAATGTATGTATATGGATGGAACTGATAAAGAAGTAAAATTAGTGATTTTGGGGGGAAAAAACAAGAGTAAGATGAAAGTTGGTTTTGAAATGCTGAATAAGCCCTGGCCGGTTTGCTCAGCAGTTAGAGCATCGGCCTGTGGACTGAAGGGATTGATTCTGGTCACAGGCAAGTACCTGGGTTGCAGGATGGATCCCCAGCCCCAATTGATGTATCTGTCTCACATCAATGTTTCTTTCTCTCTCTCGCTCTCTCTCTCTCTCTCTCTCTCTCTCTCTCTCTCTCTCTCCCCCCCTCCGTCCCTTCTTCCCTCCCTCTCTCTCCCTCTCTCCCTTCCATCCTATATAAAATCAATGGGGAAAAAAATCCTCGAGTGAGGATTAACAACAAAACAAAATAAACAAACAAAAGAAATGCTGAATAAAATAGAATAATGGCTAGAAAGCCCAACTAAGAAAAAAGATAAATAACATTAGGATGAAAAGGGAAATTTAAAACTGCAAAGAAGAGATGAGAATTACTGGAATATTGATACTTCATGTCAATAATTTTTTAATTCTAGATAAATAGTTGGTATGCTAAAAAATTTCTAGTATTTCCAAAATCAACTCAAAAAAAAATAGAAGATATTATGAAATCGATAACCCTTTTACAAATACAAATATTTTCTAAAGATCTACCACTAAATAAGCTATCAAGCTTAATTTTATAGGCCAGCTGTGTACAACCCACAAAGATCAGATTATTCCTATGTGATTCTCATTATTCTATAGCACAGAAAAAAAAAAAAACGATGAAAACTTTCAATTCATTTTTCAAAAGTAACATATAACCCAAATTCCAAGAGAGAATAAAGAAAAACATAGATATAAAATCCTTAATAAAATATTTGTAGCATAGCAAACAGAAGGTTTGTTATTATTACCTATGTGACGGCAAATTATACCATCTGCAAAATGGACAACATAAGTACCTAAAGCATGGAGTTATGAAGATTAAACAATAAGTATCAAGTTCTTAGTGCTTGGCAAATGCTCAAGAAGCTATTTTTATCCCAAGAACAAAAGTGACATAATCCACTACATTATCATTTTAAAGAGGAAAGTAAGATATATAAATGTAAATACGTGATAATTTTTTTAGTAGACATTTTGGCAAATCTTTAAATAAAATAGGTATAAAGGGCAATCTCCTAAACATTTTTCAAAACATCTGTCAAACGCCAATAGCACAAATTATATTGTGTTAAAATACTAGTCATTTTCATTCAATTAAATGTTAAGACAAAGATATTCAGTATTACCATGATTATTCCATATTTTGGAGATTATACTAATGAAATAAAGTAAAACAACAAATATTGAAAGAGATGAAATTATTATTTGCAATTATGTATATAGCTAGGAAGTCTAAGAGAGTAAGTAAAACCCTATCAGACTTTATGAGATTTTAGTTAGTAGGCTGAATAAAAGACATACCAAAAATCAGTATATCTTTTTTTATAGTAGCAGTGACAAATTAAAAATTTATAGAAGAAAAGAGAACCTACTCATAGTAATAAAACTTTTTTAATGCCCAGGAATAAACTTAATGAAAACAGTATGATTATATGATAAATTATATAACATTTCATTGAGCATAAAATACAACCTGAATGCTTTCTATTAACTACTAAGCACTATCTGTATCTTCTTAACCACCTAAACTAAGAAACTTGGAATACCTTAGTTTCATCCCTTTCCTCACTCTTTAGACATCTGAAATTAGTCAAGTCCTACCTATTTCACCTTATATAGTTCTCAAACTTGTCACCTCTTTGCTAGCTCCACTTTAATTATGCTTTGGAAAAACTCCAGCAAATCAAATATTCTCTCTACTTGTAGCCTTACCCTCCTCAAAATCATAGCCCATCCAGCTGCCAGTAATCAATTTAAAACACAAACCTAACTAGACCAGGTCCCAGCTTAAAACCAGAGGTCACCAATGAATTCTGGATGGAGTCCAAGTTCAAGGCTAATAAGGTCTTCAGTCATCTGCACCCAGCTTCATCTCTTCTTCCTTTCCCCCGCTTTTTGAGGCTTAAAATATGTCTCTATGTTCCCCACATTAGGATATGCAAGTATCTCTGACTAAAGATGTTAGGGCTTCTCAGTTATTATCACAGTACACCCCTACGACACTTACAGTATCAATTTGTGGTGATTTTTTTTTTTGAGAAAAAATGTTATATTAAAATGAATACTTTATGAAAGCGATGCAAAATTTGTGTGACTGCTTAAATTAAAATGCAGGTTTTCAAAGAAAGATGGCACAGCAAGCAGCTTTGATCCTTTCCTTTGGGTCAAAATGGGGATGGCGATGACGACACGCCTGTCATTACTAGTGAAGTCTAACACTACCAAAATGTTATCACTGCATTTGCCAAGGAACTAAGATGTAACTAACACTTGCTGAGAACATAATTATGCCAGGCAAGTGTCTGCACTGCCTGACATGACCTCATCTCTACTACTGTATCTATTCCAGCAGCAGCAGCTTCCTCGCCTTTCCTGAAACACCTCAGGCTCCCATTTCAGGGCCTCTGCCCTTGCTATTCTATCTAGAAATCTTTTCCCCTAAAGACCACGGCTCCTTGAAGTATTTCCTCAAATGCTGCTTTCTCTATCCTGACCTCTCATTTTCCTTCTCAGTCACTGTTAGTTTAGAGAAATAATTGTTTTTTCCCACTTCACTTTCCCTAACTTACTGTGTTTATTATTTATTGTTTTTCTTTTCCCTACCAGAGTGTAATGGTGGAATTTTGTTTTATTTGCAGTAGAATTTTTGTTTTATTCACTGATTCAAGTCTCTAGCACATTGTAGGCTCTAATTATTTACTGAATGAACAATCTTATGAAACAGGTATTATTGTTTGCCAGATTTTACCTTATGAAGAGCCTGAAGCAGTGAGCATCTGCCTATGGTCACTCAGTAAAAGATAGGGCTAGGATTTGTAAGCAGACAGCCGGACACCACTCTTTCCCATAACTGCATGGTGCCTCTAATTTTTGTGGTGAATTACACAGGTACCATTGAGGATGTTTCCCTTATTAGACAGTTCCTTTGTAGCACAGGATATGTTATCTTTGTCCCCTGACTGGTCACATCTAGCCCATGTTACACACTCAATAATTATTTGCAGAATGAATGAATGCATAAATATATTAATTACCCAATGATTTTTACATGTCTCAATTGGCTAGATTATTTAAACTTTCAGATTTAATTTTAAAATTGATTTTCAATATTAAAATCCTGCCTTTAAAAATGTAGTGATGTAAAAAAAAAATACTTTCTTTGAATTGAGAACACATGATTTCTGACAAACAGTTTAATTAAAAGGATATGTACCCCCATTCTTACAATTTTCTCCAAACTGGTTTTTAAAGCTTTATTCAACATTAACATACATTAAGAAAAAAAAGCTCAAGAACCAGCTATTCGACTCATTTCATGATGTACACATGCATAATATTACTTATCTCTGATCAAAAACCGCAAACGACAGTGCCATTTCCAAAGACACCGAGATTTATAAAACAGTCAATCATGCCAGGTAAAACAGACATCTTCACTTACAAAAACTGACGCTGATGAGAACACCCCCGGGGCAAATACCTGGCCCAGGAGTCACCCGCAGGTAGCTTCCTCACATAAGTTTGACAACGACACCCGTAAAGGCACGACTAACTTGCCACAGAAGCCCCACGGCCATAGGTTTACTCTGAGGAACAAACATTCCTGGGTAGAAGGAGTGGACATACGAGAGATTTTAAAAAGAGACCCCCTCCCAGGCCGCCTCAAAATCCAGAGCCCGAGTTCCTCCTCCTCAGAACTCCTCACCGTGTCTAGACTAGGGAGAAGCGACCATTTCTCAGGTAGAGGCTGATGCACAAAGGAAAACCTGGCCATCCAGCGTGAAGGCCGAGGAATCGAACCAAAACACGGCGCCCTGATGAACAAGGACCCCTTGCGCCTAACCGCCCCTTCACTGATGGAGCTGCAATCGCATTTCTCGCGAGATCTCTCGTCTTTATGGGATCTCGAAGCTAAAACCTCGCGGCTTTTCAGAGAAGGGGTGTGCAAAGAGCAGCTCCTAACCCGCTTCACGGAATCTTCCAGCGCCTCGACCTCGCTGCCCGTACTCCCTTTCCTTCCATCCTCTCCTCCCCTACTCCCTCCCGTCATTAAGAGCAGTCCTAGGGACTTCCGGAGCTAGACCGGAACCGGAAGCTTCTGGAAGCGGAGGGGGTGGGGCCGAAAAATCAAAAAAAGCGCGGCGAAAGCTGGAGACTGGACCTGGCCGGGCGGTGGTAGCCCCCTGGCGGTCCTGTGCCGGTTCCGAATGGACTCCACCGCCTGCTTGAAGTCCTTGCTCCTGATCATCAGTCAGTATAAAGCCGTTAAATCGGAGGCGAACGCTACCCAGCTTTTGCGGCACTTGGAGGTGAGGGGCTCCAGCGGGGAGGTCGAGAGGGGCTTCCCGGTAGTAATATTTAGGGCTCGGCGCAGCCGGGGTGTAGCGGCCCCAGTTTAGGAAAGAAAGGGGCAGCCAGCCCCTCCCTTCCTCAGCTGTGTTTTTGTGATGGTAAAGAAGGCGAGTGAGCGCCAGCCCCGAATTCCCACCCTCTCCCACCCCTCCCTAGGCCCTCGCGTTCCTTCAGCGGGCTGCGGCTGGCTGAAAGTCCCAGGGAAAAGGTTGGGAAGTCAGGCTGTGTTTGGGGTTTGTGGAGGAGAAAGCTCAAACCTGTGTCTTTTCCCTTGCTTCATCGTAACTGCCCTGCCAGAACACAGCGATTCTCGGGAGTGAAGGTGATGGGGAGTGACGACTAAAACTTGTTATCCCTTGTCTCTCTTAGGCAGTCTGCAGTCTAAACCTGTTCCTTACTGCTTTTGTTTTAACTCATGTTGAACTTGAAAAATACTGTTTCATCTTTTCCTGGATTAAAGAAGCGATTTCACTTACTAGTAATCTAAATCATTTTTCTTTCCCCAAATATATTGCTCACAGTCTTTCCATCCTAAAATGCGGAATTGCTTTCATTTTTTTCTATTGGTGCCCACTGATTTGTGTCTAGAACACTTAGTGTGTGTTATAACGTTTTTTGCTTAATCTGCTGTCATTTTGTCATGCATTCATGGAACTCCAACTAACATTGACCTCAGTTTAATAACGAAACAAACTCAATCAAACCTTATTTTAATCCTCTCTGTCGCAGCTTCTGTTAACATAGAATTGAACATAACTTTAAAATATACTCCATTTGTTATATTAACCCTGTGATAAAAGGTTAAATTCCCAAAGATGAGCAAAATACTACAAAGAAGACAGTTGTGACTGGTACGGCAATATCAGTTTTTTGTGAAACTGGAGTGCATTAAATGTGCCTTTGTTCTCAAGCTTCCTTGGCCTCCTTACTACTTCCAGTGCCCATCTCCTAAGTTTTTTTTTTTTTTTTTTTCATTCATTACCTCAACAAATTTCTGCAAACTTAATGATGAGGGTGTTAGCTGTTCAGTGCTAATGCTTTACTTCTCAATTAGGATAGAACAGTGTGCTAGTGGATCCACGAGCCACAGAATAAGCAGGACTGTTAGTTTTATTTAAGACAAAGGAGTTAAGTATTTTAAATATTAATTTGAAATATTACCTGTCTTTGGGAATAAACAGCTGTGAATCTGAGCACCATGTTATGGTGAATTCACGAAGGAGACTTCAAAGAAATTTGAGGCTTAAAGACGATACTGTGTCCCAAACTTTCAAGGGGTTTACTGAAAAATTTAAGGTTTAGAGAGATGACATACATTCAGTGCATAATGTGCAATAATTTTAACTGAAAAGCTTGATAGTTTTGGTTTTTTTTTAAACATATGTGTATACTAAACTAGCTACCATTCTTATCATAATATAGAATATTTCTAGCTCCCTATTAGGATTTTTTCAATTGTCCGTTCTCATAAAGTTCAGATAAGTGGACTTATAAAATACATACTTTTATATCTGGCTTCTTTCACTCAGTATAATCTGAAATTCATTTGTGTTGCATACTTTATTCTTTTTAATTACTGTGCAGAATTTCATTTTATAAATTCACCAGTTTATTTATATTTTATTGATGGGCATGTGGGTTGTTTCCAGTTCTAGGTAGAATTTGAATACATTTTTTATAAGTATTTTCATACTTTTTTTGTGGATATGTGCATTCATTTTTCTTATATACCTAGAAGTGGAATTGTTAGGTCTTACAGCTTGTGTTCAGTTTTAGTTGAAACTGCCAAGCAAATTTTCACTAGTTATATACCATTTTACCATCCCACCAGCAATATATGAAATTTACTATCATTCATCCACACCAATCCTTGGTGTTTTCAGATTTTAAAATTTTAACCATTTTGGTGATGATAATGTTAATATCTTTGTGCAGACTTTATGAGAGCAACATCTGAGGATACAAAGAGAGATGGTTATTCTGTGAAAAAGAGATTGACTCTTCATTCTGCTATTCTGCTGCACTTCTGCTAATTTTTCTTTATAGTCCCATGCAGAACCTGAGTTCTGAATTCTTTTATGATTGGCAAAGCTGAACTGGTCTCAATCTTTATGTTTTTCATAGCACTAATCTTATGTAATGATTATGAGCATTGATTCAAGAACAATGAATCCCAAATATGCTACTGTAGTATGTGCTTCAGTTTACTCGTGTGCAATACTGTTAGCACCTACCTTGCAGATTATTATGAATATGAAAAGATTTACCATACATGTGCCTAGGGCAATGCCTAGGCCAGAGTAAGTGCTAAAGTATTAGTTATTACTAAAATAAATTCTATTTACATAAAACATTCAATGTGTATGTGCAAAGAATAAAATTTGTAAAGCAATTTTTAAATTTTACACTGTAATAGATAATTATTACATGTGAGAGTAATTATGTTATTTAAAAACAGGTCCAGTCCTGGGGGAAATTATATTTAAAGCAGAAAATGTCTTAATTTTCTAGAGGACTAGCTTTGTAAGTAGGCAAAAAGGCAATGCTCAGGAGGTTCCTTATTACAAAATATCTTTTATCAGTATCTAATTTCACCTTTAGACCATTTTTCACTCTTACAGACTTTTACTTTAATGTTAAAACATAATCCATGTGAAAAGATATTCTGAAGCTCCTTTATCAGCAGAACTATAGAAGAAAAAAATCTGGGTGAGGGAATAAAAGGACTCAGAAAGGAAAGATTGGAGGGATACTAAAACAGCCTTCTTAGACTTGATCTTTTAAAAAATAAAAACGTTTAGAACAAATTTACCCTAATTCTGAAGTAATTAATTGTTTTTCCATTTTCATAGAAAAGATATGCTTATTAATGAATACCATTCAAAAAGCATTTTGAAAATACATGGCTGTCTGACAGCTCTTTTGGGCCTTTAATTCTAGCTTTACCTTTTTGAGGGGGAGATGGGAGGAGTAAAAAGTAGAATAACCAAAAATAAAATTTGTCTATGCTTGGCCTGGCTACTTAAAAAATTTTTTTTAAACTTACTCTTTTGTAATTTCTAATTTCTGGGCTCAGCTACTGTTTTGGGGAGGGAGCAGAAATAATCACATTACTAACTTCATAGCTAAGCCTTTGAATTTAGCTGCTTTTCACTTTCCATTGTCTCCCTCAAAGTAGGTGGAATAAATGTACTGGGATTCATTTATTCAATAAATATAATGGTAGTAGAGTGTTGTTTTGTAGTTGATGCCTTCATGGAGTGTTCAGTGTAGTAGGGAGGATAAATATTGCTAGGTCAGTAGGGAGGATATATATTGCTAGGTCCTCAAAAGTTTGCCAGTTTATGAAATAAAAGTATAATGTACTACAGGATAGTGTAATAGGTAAACCTAACTCGTTGGTGAAAGAGGGTTAGAAAAAGCTTCCTGGAGGAAATAAATTAAAGCTGAGACCCAAATGATTTACATTAGCCAGTGAAAGAAGGGATAGGCAATTAATCTTCCAGGCAGAGGGAACAGCATGTGTGAATTTTCTAAATTGGGGAAAGAGGGTGGCAGTGGCACTTTGGTAGAACTATTTTTTGTTTGAAATGGAATAGAGAGAAAAACTGCCAATTTGTAGCTAACATTTTAATTACTATTTTGTAGGTGATTTCTGGACAAAAGCTCACTCGATTATTTACATCAAATCAGATATTACCAAGTGAATGCTTGAGTTGCCTTGTAGAGCTACTTGAAGACCCAAACCTAAGTGCACCACTGATCTTCAGTATCATCAGTTTGTTATCTCAATTAGGTAATTTAATTTCTCTTTTTCATTTTTTAGATGTATGAATTTAATGGTTTTTAAAGGATAGATTTAGTTATAGAATCTTTAGGAGAATGATTTACATTCAAAAGATTTCTTCATTGCAGGACCTTACAGAACTATCTTGCTTTGTGGATCTCTTGAAAAGGAAATATTGTATGCATCCTTTCTTAAAATTATTGGGGCAAAGAATCTGAAACATAAGTTCAGTAGTCAACAGATAAGAATGCACCTTTGGAAATGCTGACCTACTTTTGAATTAAAAAAAAAAAAACACATTCACATAATGCCAGTATTAAATACACCACTTAGAAAAGTCATAGCTAGTGATAAAAAATAAAAAATAAATCATCCTTTTTTGATAGACTACACTGAACTTAGAGTCAGGGTAAAAATGTAGCTGTAGCTTTTTCTATTTTTGCCTTAGCTTTAGTTTTAAAATTTTCATTTAATAGTTACTTTTTTTCTTGATTTGTGTTTGAGGGTATAGGGGAGATATTTTTGTGTGTGATAAAATTAATACATGCTTATTATCTTTTTAAAAATTCCAGTGGTCCAAAAGGATTAACATACAGCAGCATGTTCAATAGAACTTTCTTTTTTTTTTTAATTCCTCACCGGAGGATATTTTTTCCATTGATTTTCAGATAGAGTGGAAGGGACAGAGGGAGAGAGAGAAATATCCATGTGAGAGAGACACATCGACTGATTGCCTCCTGCACTACCCCAACCAGGGCCAGGGATCGAGTAGCAACTGAGGACGGGCATCTTACCTGCGACTCCCTGGTCCACAAGCTCTAATTTTTTAATTATTTTTTTAATCTTCACCTGAGGATATTTTTTCCATTGATTTTTGGAGAGAGTGGAAGGGAGGAAAGGAGAGGGGAGGGAGAGAGAGAGAGAGAAAAAACATCAATGTGAGAGAGATACATGATTGGTTGCCTCCCACACAGGGCCCAATCAGGACCAGGGATCGAACCTGCAACCCAGATATGTGCCCTTGACCAGGAATGGAGCCCGAGACCCCTCAGTCCGTGGACTGATGCACTAACCACATAGCCACACTGGCTAGGGCCAATAGAACTTTATTGATGAAAATGTTCTGTATCTGTTGTTCAGTATAATAGCCACAAGCCACATAGGACTATTAACAAATAATTTTGGTTATTTTTAACAAAAATGATGTTGCACAGCACCACTTTTTTTTTTTTTTTTCCACTTGCTATATCTTAGATATGTTTCCATAATTGCTATTTTTAATAGCTGCCTTGTACCACATTGTAGAATGCTATAATTTAGTCAACGACTCCACTAAGGAAATGTACTCATGTATGTTCTTTTTTGGTTTTGCTGTTGATATCAATAGTGCAATGAACATTTTTATGTTTTTTTCCTCAGATGTTGCTGTGTATTTGTTGAATAAATTCCCAGTAGAATTTTCAGGACATTGTTAATTTGATAGTCATTCCTAAATTGCTTTCCAAAAAGGCCATGCTGATTCTAACATCCACCAACCATTTGTATGAGAATAGCAGTCACTTTTAACATTGAAATATATTAAAGTGATGATCTTTATGTTTTTTTAATTTTTATTTATTTTTTAGTTAATAGACTTAATTTTTAGAGCAGTTTCAGATTACGGAAAAATTGAAATAATTTTTTAACAGCAAAATATCAGCAAATATGTAAAGCAAGTTTTTTCCTTGAGATTAATTTAGTCCACATTGAAAACTCATTTGTTTATGGGCAAAAAAGAAGAAGCTCATACTCCCTTTTCTTTTACAGCTCATATAATTTGTCACTAGATTTCTGAATTGGAAAGTATTTGTAAATAAAATAGCCATATCATATCTGATGTTTTTATATAATGGTAAATTTAATATGGTATTTATTTGTTTCGTCTATGAAGACCATATTGCTATGTTTTGTGCCATTTTATTTTAATTTACAGCTGTAGACAATGAAACCAGAGACTATCTTCAGAATACATATAACCTGAATAATGTGCTGGCAGGAGTGGTATGTCGGAGCAGCACTTGCCACAATGATTCAGTGTTTTTGCAGGTATACACACCCACACTGTACTTTTCACTTAGTACTCTTTCTTCCTTCCTTATTTTCAGATCAAAATTGATAGTGTCTCTTAGAAACTGCTAACTTATAGAGTATATGCAGGCATAATACTGCATAATTAGGCACATTCTTGCCATTAATAAATTTAAGAACTGGATGATTACACATGTGCTGCTGTTTAAAAGTTGTGGAGAAGTGAAGCTTATTCATATCTTGCATTATTACTAAAGAAAAATACAAATCTACATTATAACTTCTTTGACAGACTTATAAACACAGATGTTAGCATTTTGAGATGTAAATTACTCACATTTAAATTGTAATTTGAGTTGGCAGTCTTAATTTGTTGAGGAAACATTCTAAAAAAAATTGAAGTTATAGATTTGGTCTTATTTAGCATAAACTCAAAACTCTTTACCCATAATATTTTATTGAACCTAAAATGCACTCGTAAGAAGGAAAAGTGTTGCCAATTAAACTGACGTGAAATTTTAAAGATAGTAAATGTGAAAAAATATATATCTTAGAATTGATGGAATATATATGTTTCAACCTGCATGTAAATTTAAGATGATTAAGTAAACCAGGTTGATAGAAAGATGCTCTGTTTGAGATGGGATATATAGGAATGTGTGAATCAGGATATTAATCCTAGGTTCTTAGCAGTCTTATTACTTTGTATTTTAAAAAAAGAGAGAGAGAGAACCCTTTTAAGAAATGGAAAAGTTCTTGCTCTAAACTCTGCCTCCTAAAATGGTGGTGACATGTTCAGAATATGCACAGAAGTGCACTTTCTGTGAGCATGCAATATGTTTTTATGTGTTTATATTCATTACTATTTTTTTATTCTCAGTGCATTCAACTTCTGCAAAAGTTAACATATAACGTCAAAACTTTCCATTCTGGTGCAAATATTGATGAATTAATTACATTCCTGATAGATCATATGTGAGTATGCAACCAAACATATAACCAGATAATCTATTGGTATTTTTTAAACTAAAACCATGTAATAGTTCAATTTTTCTTAATTTTTTTCATCTTTTTAAAACTGAGACTGATCCTTGTCTACTCCTCTTAGATGATTTTAAGAATCAAATGGTGAAAATCATCAAATGGTGTAAAATAGCTTTAATTTTCATAACAAAAATTTATGAAATGACTTTTTGAACAGAAAAAAGTTATTGAAAGTGAAAGTTTTGTTTTTATATTTTATATTCTGGGTAGGACAATATGCTAATGAGATAGCACTTGATGACTGATAATTATTTTTATATTTCTATGCTGCAATTGAATAGGATCATTTGGTTTCAAAACATAAAATGGGCAATATTATTCCAAACTTGACTATCTTCACATGTTAATCAGATTTTTCTTTTTGTGTGAAACAGTAATTTATATGTGTAAATTTTGAATAATTTTAAATGAACTTAATGCTTGCATTTTTTATTATTTTTCTTAAACAATAGTCAGTCTTCTGAAGATGAGTTAACAATGCCTTGTCTAGGATTATTGGCAAATCTTTGTCGACACAATCTTTCTGTTCAAACACACGTAAAGACTTTGGTAAGAACTTTGTAAAATGTTTCTTTCTTGTTTTGTGTTGGGTTCTGTGTTTCAAGAAAATTTTATTCATTTTGTCTTGTCCAGCTGACCCATCAGAGTTAATGAAGAATCAAATGGACATATAAATAACTTGAAGTATTCAATCCTTCTTATATATTGTATTTAAGATGTTAAGAGTTAATACAGGTGTTGAATACTAAAAGTTTTCCTTCTATTAGCATCCCATTATTTGTTGTGTTGAATAACACAAGAAAAGCTAAATTATTCTGTGGTGATGGAAGGGAGGCACGTCACTCACAATCCCATTTACCTCAGTCTTGTATTTCCACAAAGTCAATGGCAACTCCACCACAAAGATTCATGAAAAATGCCTCACATCAACTACCAGTACTTGTGATAATCAAAGGCACACTAATGAGGTTAAGTGACCAACCATTAGAAATATATTAAATCAAGGAAGTTTGTTGATTCTTTAAGGTGCTTTGTGAACAGTTCTCCTGCTGTGCAATAGACAGTATTACCTGTTTTATTGCAAATTAAATAATATCTTACTTGTTCATATGTTGGGTTATTCTGGGTCTCATTTTGGAGGTGGGGATTATTTGGAGCCATGGAAGTGTTTGAGAAGTTAAACTTTTACTCATAATCCCATATCTAAACTCTGTCTTCACTAAGATTGTACCTATCTGTAATACTGTAAGCAGTATATGAAGGTACCCTCTCACTCCTTGAAATTACCTCTTAAGTTGATAATGATGTTTAATAACAGTTTACCTACCCTGTGCAAGTTATACTTTCTGAACCAAAATATAAAACATATAATTTTTCATTCTAATATTTTTTTTAATTTTTTTCTTCCTCAGAATAATGTGAAATCTTTTTATCGAACTCTTATAAGCTTCTTGGCCCATAGTAGTTTAACTGTAGTTGTGTTTGCACTTTCAATATTATCCAGTTTGACATTAAACGAAGAGGTTGGGGATAAGGTAAATATGATTTTTTGTTATTATTTTTTAAGATAATTCTGAACTTTATATTCTCTGATACTCTGAAAGTCATTGAGGCTCTTTATTAAGTTTTAGGATGGTTTCAGCTTAACTGTTTTTTGTATAATATGCTTTCCCTAATTTCTTTTTAAGCTGTTCCATGCTCGAAACATTCATCAGACTTTTCAGCTGATATTTAATATTCTCATAAACGGTGATGGCACACTAACCAGAAAGTATTCAGTTGACCTATTGATGGATCTCCTTAAGAATCCTAAAATTGCTGATTATCTTACCAGGTATGGCTCTCTTTGACAAATTTTAAGACCTTTTTTTAAAAAAAATAAACACCAGAAAAATCAGGACGTGTTTCTGATAAATAAAACTGCCTCTCTAGATTTAGTAAACTTGAATTCTACATTCACAGTATACTAAATAAGAATATTTTGATGTGCTTTATTCCCATTCTTTTTGCTTTCCTGGCCTGAAATGTAAAAGTATAACAAAGGTGTGTGTGTATGTTTCAGTCTTTGTCTTAGATGAATAAGGTTGTGTCATTCTCCAAAATGTGCACATCTTAACTAATCTGTTTCAAAACCAGTTTTAGATCTTGAACATTATGACTTTTTGAAAGAATATTTTTATTATAGGAACATTCATGTCAGTATGTCTTTCTGTGTTTTTTTTTTTTCTTTTTTGTATAATAAATAGATGTTTCCTTCAGTGGATGCCTCTATTGTGTTATATGGTAAAAATGAGAACACATGTTTATATGTCCATTCTATCTCAACGGCATTTCATGTGATTATGTTTTTAGATCAATTAGTAACTGTTTTACAAAGAGTTCATGCCTTTTTTCATCTTGAGTTAAATTTTCCCAATGCCTAAGCTCCTATGTGGTCCTAAGTTAGAAAATTGTTGAAATTGCTTCAAAGAGTTAAATTAATGAATCATTCATAAATAAGAAAATGTTTATTGAGCCCCTACTATAGTTAAGCATGCGGGAGGAGTCAGTGTTAGCAGAGGCAGGGCTATGAAAGCATAGTTCTTAAACATTAAGGAGTGTAGAATCTAGAAGTTATACAAAGACATGGTTCCCAATCTTTGAGGAACATAGAATCTAGAAGTTAAATAAAAGCTAAGCACTACAGCAAGGTTGACTACTACTCATACGGTTAACTGATACTTTGTAATACCAAACAGCATTCACATTGGCATTTTATTTTTTCTTCTTCTAAGCATCAGTAGATAAGATAACTGTCTTCCAGAGTGCCCTCCCTTTACCTGCCCTCTCTAAAAATCTTCCCAATATATTCTCCTGTATTACCCATTCTGTCCACCAAATAGTGCTTATTTAATAGTTTTGGAGAAAGATGTCCTGATTTAACATTAGCAAGTGGTTGCTTAATCACTTCTGTACATCTCTCAGTTGCATTATCTGTTTTCTTTTCTGTCTAGAAAGAAAGTTATGTTGACTTCTTAGTCATCTGCTGTACCATTTAGGAAAACATTCATGTTCCAAAGTCTAACTTAATGGCTGGGTTCCTGATCAAAGCTTGAGCAAAATCACATCTTATGAATTTGTATGCTACATGCTCATGATCTCTAGCTTTATCTGGGCAACACCTCTTATATATTCCCAGTCGGTTTCTTTCACATTTTCTACGTTGGCTCCTTTAAATACTTACTACTTTCCTCTTGCCACTTTTCACTCAGAATATGTCCTTAATCTTTGTTTCACAGAAAAAAAAAGAATCCCATGTAATTGGAGTTTCCTCAAATATATTCTCCTGGGCAAAGTTACCCATGTTTATTCCCATTCTTACTTAGTGTCCTTCTGCTTTGTTCATAAACATATTCCATTATTCTATGTATTAAGTCTCATTCTGTCCTATCTTCAGCAGTTTCTCATATCTCTTTAGTGCCTACCATTCAGTTGACTCCTTTGGTTTATGCATATGTCGAACTTCCATCTTTTTCTTCAACCATATGTCCCTTTTAATATCTGTGATCTGCAATTGTTTTCAAGGTTAATATCCATATTCTCAACATAGCCCCCAAAATGTGATCAGCCCTCCAGAATCTGGCCCCTGGAAATCTACAGCTTTATTTCTTCACATTTTCTTTTTTGTGTACTTTTGTATAAGCATTTCAGACAATAAAAAGAATCCCCAACTTGCTAGAAATGCCATTTCATGTACCCATGTGCTGTTTCCTTTGGAGTGCTTCATCTGGAAGTCTGGAATACTCTTTCCACTGTATATGCATGACTCCTGTTTATTGTTTAAGATTAAAGTCTGGGAAGTTTCACCTGATCAGGCCTGTTTCCACCAGGTCTGGGTTTGATACCCATCCTGTTTCATAGCATTTTATACATTTCTATTACAGCATATTTTACATTATATTATTACTTTTTTGTATTTTTGCTGCCATCCTTAGACTGTGAGTTCTCTGACAGGGCACTATTCTCCCAAATCTAGGATGTACCAATCACATAGAACGTAATGTGAGTGGCACCACTAGTACCTCTTAGAATTGTTTAACACAGGGCCCTGCTCTTTACCTCTATATTTGCAGAGCCTGATTTAATGTCTGGAAATTGTAAATACTTTATAAATAAGTAGTGGTCTAATTTTTTGTATATTAGTGTTCTTTGAATTTTACAAACTTAAGAAAAGGCCAATAAGGTATAGAAAGTTTTGATGATTTATTTATTGCCACGAGTCATTTTTTCACTGTTTTATAAATCACAGAGCCAATTTATGTATATCATAGTGGTAGAATATGTTTCAAGTTTTAAGTATAAACCTTATAAAGACTTTTATATTAGAAGTTCAAAATAAATAGATGAGAGAAAATACAATTGTATGTTTGTTTTATCCATAAATTATTTTTGATGTATCAATTTTATAACCTTATTTGATGTATTTTCTTTTTAATTTCATATAAGTTTCAGGTGTACAGCATAGTGGTTAGACAACAATATACTTTACAAAGTGTCCTCCCCCCCGCAATATTTCCAGTACCCACCTGGCACCCTACATAGTTATTACAACATTATTCATTTGATGTATATTTTTATTTCAAACCTAGGTATGAGCACTTTTCTTCATGTCTTAATCAAGTATTAGGTCTTCTTAATGGAAAGGATCCTGATTCTTCTTCAAAGGTATGTAAAAACATGACTGTTTGTTGTAAACTTTTTAAAAACTATAATGTCGGGGGCGGGGAATCGCAAGTGCACAGTACTCTTAGTTTTTACAAACTAGACATATAACCAGTGTATAGATCAGGAAACAGAACATTACCAATACTCTAGAACCCTCCTTGAATCTTCATACCCTGGTACAGTAGTCCCTTTGGAAAACTGTTTCATGGTGCCTGCTGAGCATGTGTGTACCGTATAACATAGCAATTCCATTCCTAGCTACATAGAAAAGACAGACATGTCCATAAGTTCACCCAAATAGATGCAGAAAATGTTAAACAAATAGAAAATGACACCATTTACTGATTTTTAAAAATATCAAATGCTTAGGGGATAAATCCAACAAAACATGTACAAAGCTTCTGCTCAAATTATGAAACATTGAGAGAAATTAAAGACCAAAATAAATATATATGTACCAAGTTCATAGATAGCAAGAGTTTACAATATTAGGTCAATCAAAATTACAGCAAGTTTTAGTATTTTTGTTTGTTTGTTTTGTTTTTTTTATCCTCACCCGAGGACATTTTTTCATTTTTTGTTCAGATAGAGTGGGAGGGAGAGAGAGGAAGAGAGAGAGAGAGAAACATCGACGTGAAAGGGACACATCGAGTGGCTGCCACCCACACGACCAACCAGGGCCGGGGACAAACTGCAACCGAAGTACATGCCCTTAGCGGGAACCGAACCCGGGTCTCTCTGGACCGCAGGTCAACGCTCTAACCGCTGAGCCAAACCGGCCAGGGCACAAGTTTTAGTATTTATTTGTTTTTGTATTTGTTTTATTTTGGTGCATGGGGAAATTGGAAAGCTGATTACAAAATGTGTGTGGTTATGCAAAGGTCCAAAAATAACCGTAACTACCCTGAAAAAAAATGAACAAAGTTGGAGGGCTTATAATACTACCAGATATTAAGATTTAATATGAAGCTGCAGTAATTAAAACAGTGCAGTGTTGTCATAAGTGTAGACAGCTAGCCCAATGGAACAGAGGACAGTCCAAAACCAAATCCATAGTTTATGGATCTTATTGATAACAGTGTAGTCTTAAAAGTATGGTCATTTCAATAAATGCCTCTGGGTTGATTGAACATCCATATGGGAACAAACTGAATTTTGACCCCTACCTCACACCAAGTGAGGACATTAGTTCTAGGAAAATTGTAGCTCTAAATGTGAAAGGTAAAACAGTGAACTATGAACTTTTAGAAGAAACACCTAGCAGAATTTCTTTACAGCCTTGTATACATGAAGATTTTCTTAGACAAGAAACAAAAACACCAACTATACAGGAAAAAAATTGAAATTAAAATTAAGAGTTTCTGTTCATGAAAAGTCCACCAATAAGAGTGAAAAGGCAACTCACGGCATGGGAAAAGTTATCTATGATACATATAATTTAAAAAGGACTCATCTAAAATATATTATTTAAAAACTTATACATATACATTAGAAAAACACTACTGAACTCAATAGCTAACCTAAACAAAGAAAACTTGAATTGGTCAATAAATATGAAACGGTTACTCAACTTTATTAATATTCTGGGAAATACAAATTTAAATGGTAATTTAATACCACTGCATACCCACCAGATGGTTAAATTTAAAAATAGGGATAAGATCAAGAATAGATGAGAATGTAAAATATTCCTAAGTGTCCCAGTACGCATGGGCTGAAAATTTTTATAAGCACTTACGAAAACTGATATTATCTACAGTCAAACCTCAGTTGTTGACAAAACTTTGATTTTCAACCCAACAACCCTTTCAAGCTGATATTGTACTAACATGGACACATGCATACACCAGGACCCAACCATTCAACTCTTAAATATTTACCCCAAAGAACCTAATATGTATGTTCACCAGAAGACATATGCAAAACATAGTAGTACTGCTCATAACAGCCAAGAATTAGAAACAACTCAAATGCCATCAACAGCGGGATGGGCAGAAAAACTGTAATATATTTATACACTGGAATACAGTTATGCACTGCTTAACAATGGGAATAGATTCTGAGAAATGCATTTTTGTATGATCATAAATATACTTACATAAACATAGGTGGTATAGCCTACTCTACACCTAGGCTATATGGCATAGTCTATTGCTCCGAGGCCACAAACTTGTACAGCATGTTACTGTACTGAAAACTGTAGGCAATTGTAACAATGGTATTTATGTATCTAAACATAGTAAAGGTACAGTATAAGAGATAAAAAAACGTGTGCTATATAGGACACTTGCTCTGGGTGAGTGATTGAGTGGTGAATGTGAAGTCCTAGGACATTACTGTACCCTACTGTAGACTTCATAAACACTACACACCTACACTAAATTCACAAAACACGGGATTAAATCAAGCACAAGAGAAAATGGTACAGTCAAGAGATGCTATAAACACGAAATCTTTGAATGTGCTACTGGTGTAACAGCATACTGTTTTACCACAAACTATCTTTTTTTTATAAGTAGAGTACATTCTAAAATAATGATTAAAAAGAATAGTATAGTAAACACACAAAGCAGTAACAGTCGTTTATCATCATCAACTATGCACTGAAAATAATTATATGGCATGGCTATACTTTTATACAACTGGCAGCGCACTAAGTATGTTTACACCAGCGTCACCACAAACACGAGTGGTGCTCTGACATTAAGTTGACACTAAGCCACTAAGTGATGAGAATTTTTCAGCTCTATTGTAATGTTATGGGATCACCATTGTATATGTGGTCTGTCATTGACTGAAATGTCATTATGTGGTACATGACTGTACTTTAAAGCAGTGAACATATGTGAAATGCAACTACTTGCAACAATATGCATGAATCTCGGTAACACAATGCTAAGCTAAAAAGCCAGACATAAGAATATACACTGTAAAATTCTATTTATATGTAGAGTGGGGCAAAAGTAGGTTTACAGTTGTGAGTACACAAAACAGAGTTTGTTCTTGTATTATTATTTATTAATTATTATATTATTTTCCATATGAACAACTATAAACCTGCTTTTACCAAACCCTGTATAAAGTTCCATGTGATTGTTCAATATAAACTTGTATACTGATTGAAAAGTTTATGTAGAAATACAAAGATCCAAGAATAGCCAAAATAATTAATCTGTGTAATCATAAATCTGATGTGGAGGCGTGGTTCCACATGGCCTTAGGAGGGGACACAAGTGAGTTCTGGAGGTCTGGTAGAATTTTCTTTCTTGATCCGCTTGCTCGTTACACAGGTGTGTTCACTTTGGGAAAACCATCTAGCTTTATACTAGTGACTGATTACTTCTCTGTATACTTATAGAGTAAGTGTACTTGACAAAATATTTTTGTGTAAGATAAAACAAGAAACTACTAATGTTATTTGTCCCCAGGGAGTATAGCTAGAGGTCAGGCTGGCACATACTTTTGACTTTGGAATCAAGAAAAAGTATTACCTATTCAAAAACAAGTACTATAATTTATATTTAAAAGAGAACAAATCAAAGATTGCTTATCATTTGTTTCATAGTAAATGCTAATGGACTGAATTCTATTAAAATTAGATACTATCAAGTTGATTAAAACACAAATCCCAATTAAATGTCATTTACAAGAAACAGACAAGGTAGAAAATAAATGTTAGGCAAAGAGTTACTAAAAGAATATTTTTAAAGATAGTTTGGTAGCATATAAAATAAGGTAGCATTTAACTTAACAGAGAAATAAACAGATTGATGTGGATGTTATGTAATGGTATATGGCCCAATTGCA
The DNA here is from genome assembly GCA_030848825.1 of Tadarida brasiliensis. Taxonomy (NCBI): domain Eukaryota; kingdom Metazoa; phylum Chordata; class Mammalia; order Chiroptera; family Molossidae; genus Tadarida; species Tadarida brasiliensis. The sequence goes on from CM061260.1 coordinate 73,699,121, forward strand.
AAGTAAAGAAGAAATGAAGTGGAATTGGGGGGCTCAGGGGCATAATGTTGACATTATGCAAACATAGTCTGGAAATAGCCATTCTTAAGGTTTTAAAGTTTTTTGAGATGCCACTTTTAAATGTTATCCTAAAATATGCTTTATAGAAATTCTTGAATCTTAGCATGATAGCAAGTGTTAATTACTAATTTTATTTTTCATTTTAAAAACATATAGGTGCTTTAAAATTTTAAGTACTGTAGAAGGCGTATAAACATTGGTTGAAGTTGCCCTTCTTTGGCTCTTGTAGTCTTGTTAATCAGGAGTAACCACCATTAACAAAATTCTTTGTAACCACGTGGAACCTATTAACTCATTTTGAAAAATAATACTGAAAAAAAAAATTGGAAGCTGCTCCTAATTTTTGTTGTAGGAAGCTGCTCCTAATTTTTGTTGTAGAATATTTTCTTTAAAAATGTGTGTCATTTTCAGTTTTATAATTTGATTGCTTTGTGCGCTAATAGAATTGACATTTAATGAAGACTTTATATCGCACAGGTTTTAGAATTACTTCTTGCCTTCTGTTCAGTGACTCAGCTGCGCCATGTGCTCACTCAGATGATATTTGAACAGTCTCCACCTGGCAATACCATTCTGGGAAGCCGTTCTAAATGTTTAGAACCTACTGTAGCTCTACTTCGTTGGTCAAGCCAACCCTTGGATGGATCAGAAAACTGTTCTATTTTAGCACTAGAGTTGTTCAAGGAAATATTTGAGGTAATATTTGACAATTTGACTTTTCCATTTTTTTGATTCTCAGTGAACAGTTTGTTTTCCAAAATGTTCATAATAAGCTTCCAGTTGTTCATACACTTTAGGAAAAGTGCTCCATTTCTAACTAGGCTTCCTAGCATTCAGCTGCTAAATTTCTCTTCTCTGGCAAAGTCACAAATATTAGTGTTTTCCTTTTTTCACTGATTAGCTTATATATACTCATTTCAGTGTAATAAGCAAAGGCTTTTATGGTTTGTATGTTTTGTTGTTGTATGACTTTTTTGAAGTAATCACATTCTGTCTATCTCAGTAGATACTGTCTGCTCTCTTTATTAGCATGTTGAGTGAATTAACAGAGGACATTGGATTCAGTCAGTGAAATGGCATGGAGTATGCCAGACACTTCTAGACACAGACAAAAATTCTTTCAATAGAGGCCATTACATTCTAGCAGATTCTACTGTCAGGATCATTTTGTATTCTCTACTGTTATCCCCGTTTTTACCCATTCTGCCTACCCTTAGTATCTTCCTAGAATGTTTCCCCTCTCCTTACTGGATCCTATGTACAAATAGAAATGTGTATGAATGATTAAATTACATTTTAGCAAATTCAGGATATTTGTTTTTAGTACACACTTTTAATTTATAATAATTTTTAAATCACAGATATAGTCTTATTTAAAAACATCTTGATTTAATTTTTAAATCACAGATATAGTCTTATTTAAAAACATCTTGCAGTTGATTAACCCAAAACCTTATTGTTCCATTGGAGAAGAAGTCATCATGGCCCTCAATACTGGATGAAAGGGTAGATTTTTGAATAGAAGGCACAGGTCAATGAACTATTAAAGTAATTATAAAAAATTTAAAGAGAGTATTGCAGCTCTGTGATGACTATTTCTGCATTCTGTATTCCATCTTTTGTTTTGTTTCTAACCATTGGTATTGGTTAATTCCAGGATGTCATAGATACTGCTAGTAGTTCCTTAGCTGACCGTTTTGTGACCCTTCTGCTGCCTACAGTCCTTGATCAGCTTCAGTTCACAGAGCAAAATCTAGATGAAGCCTTAATAAGAAAAAAATGTGAAAGGATGGTCAAAGCCATTGAAGTTTTGTTAAATATCCTTTACTGTTATGGACACTAAATAACCACTCACCTTTTTTTCCAGCATTGTATTTACTGCATTTTTGTCTTTAGTTATAAGTTTTTAACTTCTCATGCTTGTATCTATTCACAATTATTGAACTGAAGTTTAAACTGTAAAACTAATTCTCAATGAAGAATTTCTATGAAAGTTATTGAGACTTTTTTCCCTTATTTTTGTGCAAAACTTTTAAGCTAAAGAACATTTTCAAAAATGCTTTTTTTTTTGTTTATCCTCAACAGAGGACGTTTTTGCATTTATCTTCAGATAGAGCATGAGGGAGAGAGGGGGGAAGAGAGAGAGAGAAACATCGATGTGAGAGAGACACATTGACTGGTTGCCACCCCACAACCCCAACCAGGGCCGGGGACAAACTGCAGCCAAGGTACGTGCCCTTAGCAGAAAACGAACCCAACTCTCTGGTCCGCGGGCCGACATTCTAACTGCTGAGCCAAACCGGCCAGGGCTCAAAAATGCTTTTAAAACTTGATTTATATATTTTTATAATTTTAAATTAGGATCTATATTCTAAAATAACTGCCCTGTTACTTTCTTCTGATGCTAATTACTGCCCCTGGATGATTTGTGGTGCCATCTTTGATGGAGTGGATCAGAATAAATAAACGGTAAAGGTGTCGTTATTTTAGCTCAGTAATTTTTAGCTATGTTTTAAAAATTAAAGCATAAATGTTTTTAATAAAGGTGACATCACACTTGATTATAAAACAGACAAATATTATCAAGGCAAATTCATTTTCCAAAAAACTTTGATTACAATTAGTGTCACTGCTCATCTTCTGTATACTGATATTCTTAGGTGTTTCCTTGTTAGCTTTTATTTTTATTTATTTATTTTTAGATCAGCTGGTTCTAACCCTCCAAAAAGTTCAAAACTCAATTTTGAAATATTTTATTAATGCTTTTTAAAACTATTATCAGCAAGGAGCCACTATATCTGAGCCAGATCTCTTTTATTTTCCTAGATAGGTTTCTTTGTATCTCAAAGCAAGAAGGATTTGCTCAACTTTGTCCTGTCTTAGAGCAAACTCCACATCTCTTTACCTCTCCTCAGCTGCTTCTTAATTTTCTTATTCCTTTACAACATTAATTCTAACCTTGGCTATTTATTAGAATCACCAGGAGAACATTTAAAAAATACTTATACCAGAACCTTACTTCCAGAAATCTAATTTAACTCAAGTAATATAAAACCCTAGGAGGGAGGAGTGCTTATGATTATTTATTTAAACTACTCAGGTGATTCTGACATACAGCCAAAATCGAAAACCAATGCTATGGAGACACATGATTATTTTGCTTGACCTTAGAGATATCTATAATATATTCAGGCCTTCTCTCATTGATTGGTACCAAACTTGACCCTTTTAATTAATTTATTTATTTGCTTACTTTCTTATTCACTTATTTATTAAAGAGAAACATTAGTGATTTGTTTTTCCACTTATTTATGCATTCATTGGTTGATTTTTGTATGTACCCTGACTGGGGATCAAACCCACAACCTTGACATATCGGGACAGTGCTCTAACCAACTGAGCTACTTGGTCAAGGGAAAACTTATCCCTTTATAAATGATAAATATTCAAAATAACTTACAATATACAAAGTATGAGAAGAAAATAACTTTCTTTAGTTCAACAAATATTTATTGAACCATTGTGATACCTAACGAAACATGAACATGTAGTGGAGAAACAGATTATTTCTGTTTTATCTTTGAGTCAGAAACTTTTGGTGTCCCATCTCTTGCCACTTACCAGTCACTTAAATGCTCTGAGCTCTAGTTTCCTAATCTGTCATTGAGGTAATGCAACAATAATTACACCAAATTTCAGTGAGATAATTTGCATGAAATCATCCTAAATGCTGAAAAGTGTTATGCAAGTGTAAGGTTTTTTGAGAATTTTTTGTTTGTGTCCCTTAACAAAACTTACCTCTATGTGGAGATGATACTCTAAAAGTGCATATTGCAAAAATTCTGACTGCTGTCAAATGTACCACTCTGATAGAACAACAATTTACATATGGCAAGATTGATCTGGGGTTTGGAACAAAGGTAGCTGATTCTGAACTGTGGTAAGTATATGAAATCCAAATTGTGAAATGATAAGGCCAAACTTAATAAAAATCAAAGGATATGATTCTCACCCCTTTTGGAGGCTCATCCTTGGGGTATATTCTATTAACTCCATGTGTAGCAGAGAATTAAAAATATTTTCATAATGAATTTTTAGAAAATTCAATTCATAGATCACATGCTTCTGAAGAAATATATTAACATCTGTGATTTATTTTTTTTTGTTTAGGTTTGTTTCATTGTGTTTTATTATCTAAGAGTCTTTTATACTCCTGAACATTTCTTTTCTGGCTGTCCTTTTTGACATTGCCTTAGTAATTATTTTTATGTTTATTTAATTTTACATGTTTAAGTGAAAAAACAGGGATAGTTTTTATTATAAGGAAATCAGTCACTGCTAAAGATTTCCTAATAACAAAGAAGGTATTTCTTAATAACCTTCTGCCTTAGCATGCTAAGATTTATGGTCAAGGTGGCATACTAAGAAGATTATTTTATTCCCACATGAATTAAGTCCATCTAACAATTATTTATTGAGGAACTGCTAAATGCTTGACACTATGATTTGTTCCAATTTTCATAAATATTATAATTGTCAGGATTACACTCTTCTATAACAAGGCTTATCTTTTTACTTTACTTTTTTTTTTTTTTATATCCTCACCCGAGGACATTCTTGCATTTATCCTCAGATAGAGCGGGAGGGAGAGAGGGAGGAAGAGAGAGAAACATCGATGTGAGAGAGACACATCGACTGGCTGCCACGCACACTACCCCAACCGGGGCCAGGGACAAACTGCAACTGAGGTATGTGCCCTTAGCGGGAACCGAACCCGTGTCTCTCTGGTCCGCAGGCCGATGCTCTAACCACTGAGCCAAACCTGCCAGGGCTCTTTTTACTTTTCTATACTCCCATTTAGGTACATGGCTGAGAATACAGTTTAGTATAATTCATTCAGTAAATATTAGGTATTTTTTATTGCCTCACATTGCCCTCCCTTGTTGATTTTCCAGCAACAAAGCTAGGAATTAAATGGGTCATGTTACCAATGCTGCTAGTAACTTGAAGCCAGAAGTTGAAGCATGCTGGTATTTGAGAATAGGGAAAAAATACTATCCAAACTATTAATGCTAGTTTGTTCTCTTTGGGTCTTGGAATAGAAGAATGTTGGTCTCTAGGATATTTTTACTTCTCAATATTTTTACTTCTCAAAAAAGAACAACAATACCTTCTTGATTTAAAAACAAAGATGTTGGTTTTCATTTTCTTTAGAATTATGGACAGAAATAAGCTAAGCAATTTTTGAGTTAACTAATTTAAATATGACTTTTTTTAAAGCAAACTTGCTGCTGATGTAATTTTGAAAACTCTTGATTTGATGAACAAACTTAAACATTTGGTTCCTGGTATGGAAGTAAGCTTCTACAAAATCCTTCAGGTGAGTTTAAACTCTTCAAATAATTATAGTTTATTCATATGTAAATGCTTCCTGATATATGTTTCTGTTTTAAAATTGTTAACTTTTGGAAGGTGTTTTTTTAGAATTAGCATTCAGAACAAGGTTTAAGGTTGTTAATTGTGCTAAGTAGCTATAATATTCTTACTACACAGTTATTTTACAGTCAGAAACTGTAGTTTCACAGGAACTGAACTTAAGGTGCTCCTGGTTCTAATGTACAGAATGTTCATGAGAGTGACTCTTCCTCAGCCTTTTTCTTTTTTGTGTCCTATTTCAGTTTTCTTTATTTTTATTGGCATTGTAGTGATGAGGGGAGTGGTATTTGGGATTTTTGTTTTTAGTTGGAGTTGATGAAGTAGGGTATTAAGGGGAAAGGGAGACATTTGGAAGAAAAGGACTTGATTGTGAATGATAAGATTAGAGAGGGTGAGCAGAAAAATGTTTATTGACATGAAGGACTTATACTGTAAGTATAATTGTTTTAGTCACTAAATTGAAAAAATTTTATTGAGTTAATTTGAATTTTACTTTGATTAATTTGAAATGATTAGCCATTTTTTCTTTTAAATGGTAGCTAGAAAAATAAAGCCATAATTCCAAACATCAGTCAGTTGTGGATGATATATTAAATTCATCAAAATATTTAAGACATGATGTTCATAGGCACAGTAAAAAACATTCAAAACCTTTGCCAGGTTTTTATTTTTTTGTTAATCTTCACCTGAAGAAATTTTTCCCATTGATTTTTAGATAGAGTAGAAGGGAGGGAGTGTGAGAGAGAGATAGACAGACGCATCGATTGGTTGCCTCCCACATGACCCTATCAGGGGCCAGGGATCAAACCTGCAACCCCGGTACATGCCCTTGACCGGGAATCAAACCCTCAACAGTTGGGTCCCAGAGCCAATGCTCTAACCGCTAAGCCAAACTAGCCAGGGCATCTTTGCTAGATTTTTAAAGCTAGTGTTAATGTTTATTGCTAAGATAATTATAACAAGGTAAAGATTAATGAATACATTCAAATATCAGATAAAAACACTTTAGAATTTTCCTAGAATTATTTTGTGATTTAGCTCTGTCTACTCACCTTACTCTGTAAGACCTGACATTATTTATTCTTTCTGCCTCTTGTTTTCTGGTTTCTGATTTTCTTAGGATCCACGTATGATAACTCCCTTGGCGTTTGCTTTAACATCAGATAATAGAGAACAAGTACAGTCTGGATTGGGAATATTATTGGAAGCTGCTCCACTGCCAGATTTTCCTGCTTTAGTGTGAGTTATAATCATTTACAGTGTATCTGTTGTAGTACTGGAATATCCTGCTGTGTTTCTTTAGTAGGCCTTAAAATAGATTAGAAAATTAGTGAACTGAAGACTTCATTGTAATAGTAATTTTTCAAGTAATTTAAAAAAATTGACTCCACTTGGAAAGACCAGGTGTGTACTTAGGGAGAAGCTAGATCCAAATGGTTAAATATGTTATCCAGGTATTTTGTCTCTCTGTCTCTCACCTCTTCTTTTTAATATAGTAGTTTCTAGAATGAGCTTATATTCTACCAGTTTAGTTTCTCTCTAGAAAGAGTTTTATCTTTCCAGCTGTTTAAATAAGTCTGAGCATCACTGTCATTGACTAGGTCTGGGTCATTTGCCAAGAAGAGAACCTTGGCAAATGCCAAGAGTTTAACTATGAGAACTACATGGACTTGAGGTTGGGAGTTGTGGGTGTGGGAGGTAGGAGGTAGGGGGTGAGAGGATTCCCCCCAAAAAATTCTGTGCTTTTATCAGAAAATGGAATAGATAATGGCCAGGCAAAATTATCCACTATACTCATTAATTTCTAACATTAAGAGAATATTTGCAATTATGTTTGAAAAAAAATTTAGATTTTCAGAGCTCTTGACAAAACGTCTAGTAAGGTTATACTTTTAAAAAGTTGAAGTATGTGAGCCTGGATAGCTCAGTCGGTAGAGCATCAGAATTTTAAAGTAACAAAAGTAAATTAATAAAAAAAAAAAAAAATTAAAAAAAATAAATAAATAAAAATAAAAAAAAGTTGAAGTGCTTTGTATAAACGTATTTGCAAAAGTAGTTTGAATAAACGGAAGCAGTAGTAAGTAGGTAACACATTTCTACATGCCTGGAGTCAGCAAACTATAGCTAGCAGACAGGAGCCTGTTTTTGTAAATAAAGTTTTATTGAGATAAGGCCACATCCATTCATTTTCATACTGTCCATATTGTCTATGTCTATATTCATGTATGATGTCAGGGTTTGGAAATTGTAACAGAAACTGTATAGACCCTCAAGCCTAAAATACTTACTTTGTTCTTTAAGAAAAAATTTGTTAACCTCTGCTATTTCTGTTAACTGACTTAGCAAACTCATTTTTCAGAATTAATTTAAATAATCATAAATTCAGAGAGAACGAACTACGGAAAACAAGGCCTACTGATCACTTAATCAAAATTCCCTTCATTTTATAGTAAATATTTTTTAAGAAATAAATGGACAAATAGGGAGCTTCTCAAGTCACAAGGTAGAAATGGTCTGTGAAGCTGCTTCATTTTGTGGTGGCCTGCTTGCTTCCGCTATGATCATCAGACATGAAGCAAAACCCCCACACTTCAGAGTGGAAAGTTTCAGCATCACGAGAAGTGGAAGTCTTATCTTGTCTCTGTCTGTGACACCTTCCCACCATTTCACTGTGTCTTGCTCGTCCCTGTCTTTCTTGTGTTGTATGATTTTCTCTTTGGAAACTATTTCAGGTGTCCATTTATATCTATTTATGCCTTTGTTTACATTACCTTAGACAGTTTAATAAAGTAAAATCATATGTTGGATGGATGGGTTGGGTGGGTATGTAGGTAGAATTTTTGGTGTGTGTTAATTTTATTTAAACATTTAACAAACATCTGGTGAGAGCCAGCTATGTGCCAGGTTCTCTTCTAGGCATTTTGAACATTGCAGTGAATTGGACAGGGGGCCTTCTGTCATGAGGTTCGCATTCTAGTTGGGAGACAAGTTAAGTAAGTTTTATAATGTGCACATTATTATGAGTAGAGGGACCTCTCTAAGGAAGTAAATTTGAATTGAGACCTGATGATAAGAAGGAACCAACACTGCGGATCTGGTGGGATAAGTGTTCTAGGTAAAGGAACAGCTTGTACCAAGGCCCTGAGACAGGAATAAGATAGGATAAATGGAAGGGGCGGAATGGAAGTCAGGTTTGTAAGAACATATACTGAGGGAGAAAGGAAAGGGTGAAGAACATAGGTAAAGGCCAGGTGATGTTGCCCATGGTAAGGGTGTTCTTACTACTACCAATAATTTTGCACTTAATTTTTACAAATAAATTCACTCACACCCTGGCCGGTTTGGTTCAGCCATTAGAGCGTCGGCCCGCGGTCCATAGACACCCGGGTTCCGTTTCCGCTAAGGGCACGTACATCAGTTGCGGTTTGTCCCTGGCCCCGGTTGGGGTTATGCAGGTGGCAACCAGTCAATGTGTCTCTCTCACGTCAATGTTTCTCTCTCTCTTCCTCCTTCTCTCCCTCCCACTCTATCTGAAGATAAATGCAAAAAAAATATCCTCGGGTGAGGATAAAAAAAAAAATTCACACTTACAAACTATTTCTAGTGCCTCCAAACCAGAGGTGGGGTAGTTATTATAAAGTGTTGTAAGTAGAAAAGAGTTTTCTCTAGCAAATTTAGATATTTCCCAAATTCCCACTTCTTCATGGACTCCAAGATTATTTCAAAAAGATCTGAAGACTTATATTCTCAAAAAGACCCGTTCTAAAAGATTCCCCAATTCTGCACTAACTCTGCCTTTTACTCTATTTTTATGTAATTATTTCTTATTCATTTTGATTCTCATTCAGACTTGGAGAAAGTATAGCAGCAAACAATGCCTATAGACAACAGGAAACAGAACATATGCCCAGAAGAATGCCTTTGCAATCATTAAATCACAGTTTTCCAACATCAGTAAAGTGTTCAACTCCTCCGCTTTTGAAAGACAGAGTTCCTGGATTGAACATTGAGGACTTAATAGAGAAACTTCAGTCTGGAGTGGTGGTGAGTGATAAACAGCCCTTATAAATGGGATTCTGCTCGCTACATACCAGTGAGTATCAGCCTCGATTATAACATTTATTTAAACTTTAGATGCAGATTTGATTGTTGAGACCTTTTAATATAAAAAGTAACAATATTCTGGAAAGTTTGGAAATAAGAAAGAAATCAGCCATAAAACTCCTATATTTTAACACACCTATCATATATCCCTGCTGTTACTCATTAAGTTTTAAAGATTTAGTTTTATAGTAGGCATTAATTTTTTTATTTTGTCAGTTGTTAAAATTTTCTGATTTTTGACTCAGTTGTATTAAAACTTAGGTAAAGGATCAGATTAATGATGTGAGACTATCTGACATAATGGATGTATATGAGATGAAACTGTCTACATTAGCTGTGAGTACAAGCTTCTTTTAACTATGTGTAACAATTAAGCTTTAGTACATGTATTCCAGTAAATGATGAAGATTAATGCAGTTTTTTTCATAGTCCAAAGAAAGCAGGCTACAAGATCTCTTGGAAGCAAAGGCTCTAGCCCTCGCACAGGCCGATAGACTGATTGCTCAATATCGCTGTCAAAGAACTCAAGCTGAGACAGAGGTGTGTACAATATAAAGACACATATGATTAGTAGAAAAATAAATAAAGTAAAACATGTACAAAATATTAGTTATATCTTTGTTGCTCTGATTGTAGTAGATTGTCCTCAGCATTTCATACAACTATTCCCTCTATCTTGAAACCATTTTCCCTTTGATTTTGGTTCCACCATTATCTTCTGATTTTCTTTCTACCCTAATGGATATTCCTTTTCTTTTTACTTATTTTTTAATTACAATTGATATGCAATATTATATTAGTTTCAGGTGTACAACATAGTGATTAGACATTTATATACCCTATGAAGTGATCACCATGATAAGTCTAGTACCTATCTGACATCATACATAGTTATTATAATATTATTAACTATATTACCTATGCTGTACTTTATATCCCTGTGAGTATTTCTGTAACTAGTGATTTGTACTTAATCCCTTTTACCTTTTTCACCCATCCCTTCAACACGCCTCCCATCTGGCAACCATCAATTTGTTCTCTATATCTATGAGTTTGCTTCTGTTTTATTTGTTTATTTTGTTTTTTCTATATCCTCTGAGTTTATTTTTTCTCCATTCAACCCTAAATGTTGGGTTTTCCCAGGATTATGTTCTAAGCCAGTGGTTCTCAACCTTCCTAATGCCACGACCCTTTAATACAGTTCCTCATGTTGTGGCCACCCCCAACCATAAAATTATTTTTGTTGCTACTTCATAACTATAATTTTGCTACTTTTATGTCTTAGGTGACCCCTGTGAAAGGGTCGTCGTGACCCACAGGTTGAGAACCGCTGTAAAAGCTCCTCGGGTGAGGATTAAAAAAAACAACAAAAAAACTGGAAATTCCTCAAAAACCTGAAAGTAGAACAATCATATGACCCAGCAATTCTACTTCTTGGTATTTATCCTTTTCCCCTTTTTAGGTGGTCCATGGTATCATTACCAGAATGTTAGTACCTCTGAATTTATATACTGTACCTTTTTTCCTAAGTACTAAATTCCTCCTTGTATAGCTCCATTTAGATACATAGCAAATACTGCAAACTCAGCATGACCAAAACTGAAGTAATCAACCCTCCTTTTTAAAAATATATTCTTTCACCCTGGCCTGGTGGCTCAGTTGGTTGGCTCGTCATCCCATATACCAAAGGTTGAGGGTTCGATTCCCGGTCAGGACACATACCTAGGTTGTGGGTTCTGTCCCCAGAGACAACTGGGCAGTGTTTCTCACATGATGTTTCTTTCTCCCTTCCTCTAAAATTCAATAAAATAAAATTTAAAAATTATATATATTCTTGTATATTCATTCCCGTAGTGTTCTTAGAGTTTTCTAAACAAGAAAAATAGAAATCACAGTTTACCTTCTATAATTATTTACCAAGTCCAGTTGATTTTAGCTAAATATTACTTTTTTCCGTCTTTTTCTCTCTTCTTACCACTATTTGTTACAGATTAAAACCTTTTCATTTCTCCTATGAACCACAGCAGAGTCTGTGATTGGGCTTCCTGCCTTCAGTCTACTGCCCTCTTTTCAGCCCTGCACTACACACAGCCACAGTCATCTTTTTTTTTGTATTTGATTCTACCATCCCTTCTTCCCCCACAGTGATCCCTGAGGCTGTAATCTGATCCTATAGCTCTTCCTGTGCTAAACTTTTTTTAGTGGTTTACCTGCAGCTCAGGGATAATTTAAATTCCTTAGTTTGGCATGCTAGGATTCTGACTACTTCTCATCCACATCTTGCATTTCTGTGCATTCTCTGCAGTCAACCATACTAGATTACTTGCTGTTTCTGGAGCTTGACGTTCTTAGATTTCTCTGACCTTGCACTTGCTCCTCCATGTCTGGAACACCTTTTCCTCTCTAACTCTTAATAAACCTTCAGATTTTAGTTTAAATATCTCCATTTCCCAGGAAGCTTCTCTGGTCTTCCCTTTCCCACACATGTTTAGTGGTACTTCCTCATATGCCCTGTGCTTCCCTCTATAACACTTCTCACACCATGTGGAAAGTATATGACTTCACCCCTACCCTTGATGTCAGAGACACTTTCTGTATCTAAAGGGCCCCAGCACAATACTTGGCACATAGTAGGTGCTGGGAAAATTTGTCTTTGTGCTATGTATGTATATGTATATAATGTGTACATTATGGACGAGAACTTAGTGCAGTAATATGAAAATCCCAGTACATACAAATTTATTAAAAACAACATGATATTGTTTTTAATTAATTATAAGTCCTTTGACTTTTGAAAGAGATATTAAAATCTGTGACAAATACTATACCTTTTAAATCTTTTCTGAGTAAAAGTATTCTAAAACATAAATATAACCATAATTTTCCTTTTTTTTCTTATTTTAACATAGATTCATTTGTCTTGACTGGTGATAGTATATTGAGTTTTTCATAAATTCCAATAAAAAGTTAGTGATATTAAAATCATTTTTTCTCTCCTTCCTCATAGCACATTCTTATATCCTGTCTGTTGGACATGACTTGAATTTTGGGGGAGAATTTAATGCTTTACACATTTTACTGAAAAGGCTTTTTTTTAAAATCACACCAAATACCTGGGCGTTATTGCTTTCCAGACTGTCCTGAAAGCAGAGAATAGCTTACATTTTCATCAGGCATTTCAAAATAAGTAGTATTTTTTTGGACAAAAATGGGGAAAGTACACATCTTATTCTAGTTATTTTCCTGCTTTTTTTTTTCTTTAATATTTTTGTTACAATTACTCTCATGTTGAATCTAGTCTGTGTTTGCGATTGTGCTTATTTTTAAATGTTTGCTTAAGTATCTGTGATGTGGTTAAGATCTTTTTCTTAATCCAAAATGAGAAAACTAAGGTGTACAAAGTTTGTGATTTAGTGTTGACAGCTAGCCCAGAGACTATACCATTTTTATTGAGTACTGTATGTAGTATTGTTATTATAATTGTGTTCATTTTCATGAATCTGTCATACAGAGATTGTTTTGTTAGAATGATCTATTAAATAAAAAACTGTAGTAGTGTCAGATTTATTAGAAGTAATTAACTAATAAGCATTGACTAATCTTTATATAACCCAGTAGATGCTAACCTATTACATATTTGGTAAATCTTTTAAATTGTAAAAAACTGAGCATATTAAATAATGATAGTGAAAAAATCTCTATTCCATTTTCTTTTAGGCACGGACACTTGCTGGTATGTTGAGAGAAGTTGAGAGAAAAAATGAAGAGCTTGGTGTGTTGCTGAAGTCACAGCAGGCTGAATCAGAAAGAGCCCAGAGTGATATAGAGCATCTCTTTCAACATAATAGGAAGTTACAGTCTGTGGCTGAAGAACATGAAATACTGACAAAATCCTACATGGAACTTCTTCAGAGGTAAATTAATAGATGTTTCTGTTTAAGATTAGAATCTATAATGAACACATAACACTTCTTTTCTGTGGTCCTAAAATCCTTTTATAAGCATTTATATATTCTAATAATACCATAAGGTAAGTAGTTAGCAAGAAACTTAAAGTGAAATGAAATATTACTCAGTCAAACTCAGTATTAAAGTTGGAAACAGAATACAGGTCTCTACTTCTTTCCAGTTGACTCTACTTCTTTTCATTTGTTCATCAGTCATCTGGGATGTTAGCACCACAAGGATAAGTTTTGTCTATTTTGTTCACTGAGAGATCCCTAGGGCCTAGAACAGAGTGCTTGGTACATGGTCAGGCACTCCATAAGTCATTGTTCAATGACATTACATGTCACAGTTTATATTAGATTTAACCATATGAAGTGGTCATTTTTACAGATCAAAAGTTGTTGAATATTAACACTTTCATGTCATTAAGTCTAATAGAATGGGAATTTGGGTGTTAGTGTTTAACTGATTTCTAAATTTTTAGTCAGTATTTATCCTTAATGCCATTGAATACAGTTTCTTTGTATGTGACTATATCTGTACAATAGATTCTTAAAGGTGAATTGCTGGGTTAAAGAGTATGCGCTTTAAGATTTTTTGATATATTGCCAAGTGTCCCTCCAAGAAGGATATACCAATTTATACATTCACTAACAAAGTATAAGATTGATTGTTTTTCCCTCCCTTGTGAAACTTTTTTATCTTTTAAGCCAGTCTTAAAACTTTTGAATTATAAGGAAGACCAGGAACAATTATGTATTTTCTGCCAAACAATAAGAATAAAAATACTCTGGTTAATTTGTTCCTTGTTTTAATTTATATTTTAAGATTGGTTAAGATTTGTAAAATTTCTACTGTTCTGTGCTGTTAATAAACAGATATAGAAAATGGTTAGCCTGGCTGGTGTGGCTCAGTGGATTGCGCATCGTCCCATGGACTCAGAGGTCCTGGTTCGATTCTCTGTTGGAGCACATGCCTGGGTTGCTATCTCAATCCCCAGTAGGAGACGTACAGGAGGCAGTCGATCGATGTTTCCCTCTCACATCAATGTTTCTATCTCTCTCATCCTTCTCCTCTCTGTAAAAAATCAGTTAAAACACATTTTTTTAAAAAAGAAAAGAAAATGGTTAACTTCGGCAAGGTCCATGTGCTTATTTGCCCATCAATAAAAATGAAGGGTGGAAAATATATAACATCTGAAAAATGTGTGATGACAAGGTGACTTCTAAACAGGTTATTTTCCCCCAACAACAACTTTTTCCAAAGTCTGATTTAGGCAGCCCTCAGAAAGTGAACTATTAGTGTTAAGTCAGGGTGTAAGAGAAAGTAAGCAAGTGGTCCAAGAGAAATAGTGGTTTCCAGGACCTGCTGATGTTCCAGTTAGTGACTGAGGAGCCAAGAAGTAAAACTCCTGCCTGGAGGGGCTAGGTAGGTAACAAGTAAATGAAGCTGGCTGGGGAAAAATCATGTGTAATATTAGGGAATTCAAATTTAGATTTTATAAACTCTGTGTAGGACAGATAAAACATTTCTGCTGGCCAAATTTGGCTAGTGTGCCAGTCAATTTGTTTATCTTAGTAAAGTGAAAAGGACATTTTATGCTTACGTTAACCTAAAAAGAAAAGGCCGTAGTGAGAGGCGCAGTTAGTGTTTATTTCAGATCACAAAGAATAGCTGTTTGAGACACACTTGATTCAGGCAGAAACCAAAATAGTGTTTGAATTAGGGAGTGAAGGAAGAGGTTTTTATGAGAAAATAATTACATAAATAGAAGGAATTTCTGTAGGTACAAATAAGCTAAGTTATTGTTTAGCTATACATGGTGGTGCTAATTCTAAAGAATGTCTTTAATTTTCAGTTTGGTAGTCAGGATGTCTGCTTTCCTGTTAGCTTTGCAAACAGTTCTTTGAAATACAGTGTTCGTTTGGCCCAGTTCCAACATTATTTTTCCCAGTTCAAACATTCCAGAGTTTCAAGGAGTAAGGTATGCAAGACAATTCCTTTGGAATGTCTGCTCTAGCTGTATTTAAAAATGGCTCCACTTATGTCAACTTTTCACACTTAAGGTAGTTGGGTATCAAAGTATCACTCTTTGTGTTTACTTTGCAGGTAAAATAAACATCACTATTAGATGCAAAGCTTTAAAGAGACAAGAGAAATTTAGAATTCATTACTTTGACATTTTACTTTTTCTGTAATCTTTATTGTTGAATGTATTACAGATGTTCCTCCTTGATCCCCATTATTAATTTGACATTTATTTATTTTTTTTAAATATGTTTTTATTGACTCTTTAGAGAGAGGAAGGGCGAGTGAGATAGAAACATCGAAGTGAGAGAGAAGCATCGATCAGCTCCCACCTGCACACCCCCTGGGGATCGAGCCTGAAACCCAGACATGTGCTCTGACTGGGAATGGAACTGGGACCTCTCAGTCCATGGGACGATGCTCAATCCACTGAGCCATACCGGCCAGGCTAATTTGACATTTTAAATTAAACATATAATATGCCCAATGGGCTAATGATGATAGACTTTTACAGAGGTTGTTTCAATTTCTGGACCTAACTATAAAGATAGCTCTGTGTATTTTATAGGAAGTGTAGTGCACTATTATGTGTAAAATAAAGCTATGTATTTACAAATATGAGGTTGATACCCCACACATTTCCATTTCATAAGTCATTTTTATCACCTCGGTCAGCCAAAACATGTCTTTAACTGTCTTTCAAAGTTAATCTAACTCTATTTATGTCCTGCTTGTTTGTAACATTCCTCTTACCTTCAGTGTATGCAGTTTGGTTAGAAGAAAAAGTCAATATTGAGTTTCTTTTCTTACATGTTTTCTTCCATAAAAATACCACTCATCTCCTAACTTTTTAGGAATGAAACCACTGAAAAGAAGAATAAAGAGTTGCAGATCACATGTGATTCTCTGAAGAAACAAATTGAGACAGTGAAAAAATTGAATGAGTCACTCAAGCAACAAAATGAAAAGTAAAATCTTTAGTTCTTTATTCTGATTATTTTTTAATTTTCAAAAACAGTGATTTCCTTTATACAGAACAGTGTTTTTTACAGATAATTTAATAGAATTTTAACTTATTTTAGATATAAAACACATTTGGCAGAATGTAAGGGTGATTACTATTCTTCAGAATTTTCTCCTAAAATACTTTAGGAGAAAAAGAAACGATAATGGTTCATTGATATTTTCTTCTATCTTTTTTATAACTTTAGAACTGTTGCCCAGTTAATAGAAAGAGAAGAACAGAGAAAAGAAGTACACAACCAACTAGTAGACAGAGAGTGTAAACTAGCAAGTAAGTAGCTTTTTATTTAACAAATTGTTTATATGTTAACATTATCTTGCGTTGGAAGAAAGTCAAAACAGGAGTGGTTTTTATTTTGGTTTTTCATTAGTTTCTACTGCTCTCATTTTTTAAAACCTTAAATCACATTCTAAACAGCTCTCCTTTTTTTGCCATGACATTTCACAGAGCAATTTAGTTAAATTGATTTTAAAAACTGGGAGTTGTTGGAAATTATTGCCCTTTTTAAAATAAAACATTTTAAAGGAACATAACAGCAGGTGGCAGTGCTAGGTAACTTTTAGTTACTCGTTTCTTAAGGATAGCTCTGAGGTGATCCACAGAAACATTTTTGTTCTAACTCACTTGCCTTAGAGCACAGACATCATCTATCTATATAATTTTTCATAGTTTTCTCTCCCTTTCTCTTCTAACCCTTAAGCTCTGAGGATTGTCCTTCCCCTCATTACTATATATTATCTTTAGAACAGAGGAAGAGGGAAAGACATGGGAATTTGGGAATTTGGCATTTTACTGTAGAATACTGGTATAGGGAAGAGTTACATGGTTTTTTTAATTCATCAAATGCTGTAATACTTTTATTTCCGGTAAATATTTCTTTGTCTTCCTAGTTGTCTTTCTTTTGCCTTATGACATTACAGCTATGAAAGCTTTCCGGGGTAAGTCAGTATAGTTGTCTGTTTGTTTGTTTTAAGACTTGCAACAAAAAACAAAAGTACAAGAAGAAAAGATTAAAGTCTTACAAAAAGAAAGGGAAGAAAAGGAAGAAACCATTGATATCCTTAGAAAAGAAGTAAGCAGATCGGAACATATAAGAAAAGAATTGAGCATTAAGGTAAGAAGCTATTGAGTCCTCGTTTGCAGTAAAATTAAGTCTTAATTTATGAAAAAGGTGAATTTGGATAAATTAATATTCTCTTTGTTTAGTATAATTTTGTTTTGAAGATATTAGGATCTCAAAGTGGTTTGACAATTGTTTGTTATGAGGACTCTCACAGTGTGATAACCTGTATTCCCTAAAATAATTGAACATTTATTAAATATATACTGTTTGCCAGCACTTGTTGCTGTTAAGTGGGCAAGGAATACAGAAAAGGGTTTCCAATTCTTTATGTCACATACAGGTAGCTGCTTATAGAAATGGTAATAATAATAGTAGTTCACATTTGTTTAGAACTTATGATTTGCGCCCGGCCAGTGTGGCTCAGTGCAATGAGCATCATCCCATGGACTGAGAGGTTCCAGTTTAATTCCTGGTCAGGGCACATGCCTGGGTTGCAGGCTCAATCCCCAGTGGGGAGCGTACAGGAGACAGCTGATCACTGTATCTCTCTCACATCCTCTCTTTCTGGAAAATCAATAAAAACATATTTTAAAAAAAGAAGAACTTTATGATTTGCAAAGGACTATTTGAAACATTTTTCTTAATCCTCTTCACTTTGACAAATATATTAATATGTAAGTTAATAATTATTTTCATCCAAAAAATGAAACTGAGTCTTGGGTTAAGTTATTGGCTAAAGGACAGTCACATAGCTAAGTGGAATAGTAGACATATATTCTGAATCTGATTCCATTGCTCTTTCTGCATTATCATGGCCGTTTGATGTGGTAACTATGAAGAGTGCTTTCTGGTCCATCTACTACTACCAGGAAGGTGAGAACAGACCAAAATTAAACAACTGAACAACTACACAGCATAAGTGACAGAAGAGGCATAAAATTCCATGTCACATTTACAGATTTCCTGGTTCTGCTTTCATGTGGTTATTTTAATAGTAATTCTAAATAGTAATATATAGTATTTTCTGCAAAATTTTAGTTGCTAGCAATGACTTAAAAAGACAAATTGAATGTGTCTTCCCAATTTATTTTGTATTGTTTAATGATTACTTACCTTAACCTAACCATATAATTTAGTTAACTAAAATATACATATTTATAATGTGTCATTTGAAATGGTTAATGAAAAATAAGGATATCTTAAAATATCTATGAAGAGAAAAATGCAAAATTATTTGTTTTCCTCCCTCCCTCCCTCCAATTTCTTAGGCATCCTCTCTTGAGGTTCAAAAGTCCCAATTAGAAGGTCGTTTGGAAGAGAAAGAGTCGCAAGTGAAACTTCAGCAAGAGGAATTGAACAAACACTCTCATATGATAGCAATGATCCACAGTTTAAGTGGTGGAAAAATAAATCCAGAAACTGTGAATCTCAGTATATAGACATTATGTATTTATCTACTGGTGGAGGTGTGGTGGGGAAGGTAATTTCTGACTCCAAAAGAGTAGCAAATTATTATCTAATAATTTAGTAAAGAACCTGATCTGATACATGGTTTTATTTGGTCTTAAAGTTTTACTTCCTGTTTTGGCTTTTATTGCTTAAAGTTTTCTATGGTTCTTACATTAGAATATTATTCCTAACCTCCATTATTGTTTTTTCTAAGGTTTTTTTTTTCTCTTTCTTAGTTACTTCCTACTCTCTGCTTGTTTAATTTAGTTTCACTTGTGATTTTTTTAAATTTTAAAATCAAACTTGTTTGATATAACAATCCTAAAGATTAATAAGTTGAAAATGTGATTAGTAAAAAGAGAGTAGGCATGATATAGCCAGAGAAGTTTTTATTCTAAAGTAACACAAAAGAAAATATCAATGAATTTAAAATAATTTTATTACTGCATTTAAAGTGCACTGAGATATATGGTATAAGTTCTAAATTTGAAAAAAAAATGTAATGAATATAAAACAAATAATGTATAAAAATTAGAAAATAGCTGATGTGTTAAATGACTACGTTGTTTGTTACATATAAAACTAATATCTTGTAGAATTATTTATGAGATAGCTTTAGTTTTACTCTTTAAAATGTATATTGCCCCACACATATCATTTCAATCAATTATGTATTTCTTATGATTTACATCCATAACTTGGATTCTGTCCTTGCTACATATTCAAAAATTTATTTGTTGTTAATTCTGATATGAATTTCAATTAATATATTGCCTTCATTTAAATAGTTTTTAATTTGGCCATTTAATTTTAAAGCATAGGTTAAATAGTCTTTATGTTTCTCTTGAATACAAGGGAATTTTTCAATACTCTTCATTTGAATCAAATGTTATAAGTAGTGTTTAAGAATGAATATGGCAATGTTATATCAATATTTTGATTGATTTTATTGCTACACTTTTACAACTACTAATTTTGCTTGTTTTTTTTTTCATATTTATATCTCCATTTAACTTAGGTGAAGTTAGATTTACTTTTCTATTTTTCAACTATAGTAAATCTGAATTTATGTTTAGAAATTGAGCAAACATATTTTTGTAATTTGCTAGTTAAATTAAATAATATCAAACTAATAGTTTTATATATCTGTATGCATTTTGTTTATTTATGCAAATTTTAAAAAGCATTGTGCAAAGTAACATTTTAAATTGCCACTTGTTCTATAAGGAGTACATTCTATTTCTTTTGTGCAATTGCATGCATTTTCAATTTAATATGAAAAATGTTTAAATGGATATATATGACTGAAGAACATAAGGCACTATAAAATAAAAAACAAAAAGTTTTGTAAAGTAAATAAATGAACCAAAAGCTCTAGGGAAAATCATACTATCTTTATGAGACCCTCTCAAGACACTGAGCCTAGCCCAGAGTGCCCAGCAGAACTTTTTGTGATAATTGAAATGTTCTGCATCCAGACTGTTTAGTGTCCTAGCCTTTAGCCACATGAGACTATTGAGCAATTAAAATGTGGCTAATGTAACTGAAAATTTGAATTTTTAACATTGAATTTTCATTAATTTTTATTTTAATTGCCACCCTATTTGACAGTGCAGTTCTAGATCATTCTTGCTAGTATGCAGTTATTTAAACCAATTTGCCTATTCTTGAAGACCCACATAGACAGAGGCTCCATATATTTTTTATCAGCCATTTGTTAATACAATTTTAACCTATTATTCCTAATTTCTTCTGTCTGAAGAGGAAAAGCGTACTTCAGTTTTAAAGGTGAGTGAGTACTTATCCTTCTTCACTTTTCCTGTTTTTCCTTGTCTTTCTGTCTCTTACAGCATCTATCATATTGTTCCTATTGTTTTTCTGAACCTAAGTATGTTGGGTACATTTTTGTTTTTGTTTTTTGGTTCTGTGTGCCTCAGATTTAAAAACACAAAACAAAAACCCACAGAGTGTGTCTGCATTTTTTAATTTAAAAAAAAATTCACTTAAACCAAGTTTGAGCCACCGTCGTAGTCAGAATTTGACAAATGATTTCTCTGTGTGTGTATGCCCATTTTCTAATGGAGAAAATAAAACCAAGTAAATGCAACATTATATTAGATTTGTTCAAATCTCTAAAATTTGGCTGTGAAGAATTTTTATTCAGGTGTACATTAACACAGTTCCTTTTACCATTTACATTTGCTGTTTGAACAAACATAAAATATAAACTTAAAATTTGGCTGTTTGGAGTTTATACTAAACTGTCCATTTAATGTCAAGATAAAAAACAAAATCATTAAAATGCTGTGTTTTGGGGGAGGGGGATTATTAGATTAGTGCCCTTTTAGTTTTATTTACTTCTGTGTTATAAAAACTAGTTATTTATGTTAATTTATGTTAAGGATATAATGAGATTCTGCATTGAGTTAGGACTATTATTTAAATGAAAATATGTTTGAATTTCAAGTTTTATAACCTGAGGCTTATTTACACATTACAGGTGTTTTAAATCAAGGTATAGTCCCTAAAACACATAACCTTATTTTGATTCTTTTTCTCTTTTTAAATAGTTATGCATTGTATTTACAACTTTGCTTTTGACTGACTTAGTGTTGGACCAAGCACATGTATGGTTTGTAACTTAATTCCTTTTTAGGAGTCAACAGACATTTTCTGTAAAGGGCCAGGTGGTAAATATTTTAGGCTTTGTGAAACATACAGTCTCTCTCACACAACTACTCAGCACTGCCATTGTAGCATGAAAGCAGTCATAGACAATACCTACATAAATGGGCATGGCTATCCAGTATCATAGCCTTCCAAAAAAACTTTATTTACAAAAATAGTTGGAGCTTTGCTTTTGGATGTTATATTTTACTGATGAACTCTTTTATCATCAAGAAGTGTGTCTCTTGCCCTGGCCAGTTTGGCTCAGCGGTTAGAGCGTCGGCCTGCGGTCCAGAGAGACCCGGGTTCGGTTCCCGCGAAGGGCATGTACCTCGGTTGCAGTTTGTCCCCAGCCCCTGGTTGGGTCGTGGGGGAGGCAGCCACTCGATGTGTCCCTTTCACATCGATGTTTCTCTCTCTCTCTCTCCTCCTCTCTCCCTCCCACTCTATCTGAACAGAAAATGGAAAAATGTCCTCCGGTGAGGATAAAAAAAAAAAAGTGAGTGTGTCTCTTTACCTTTGATTTCTTTGTCTTGAGGTCTATTTTATTTGATATTAATATAGCCACTCCAGCCTTTTAACATTTTCTATTGGCCTGATATATCTTTTTCTATTCATTTACTTTCTTAAAAATGTTTTCATTGATTTTTTTTTTTTAGAGAGAGAGAAACATCGATGAGAGAGAAGCATCAACATCCATCAGCTGCCTCTTGCACATCCCCTACTGGGGATCGAGCCCACATCCTGGGCATATGCCCTGACTGGGAACCCAACCAGTGACCTCTTGGTGCATGGGTCAACACTCAACTACTGAGCCACACTGACAGGGCTATTAATTTACTTTTAACCAGTGTCTTTATATATAAATTGCATGAACTTGTAGACTACATATAGTTGGGTCTTGCTTTTTTATCTATTTTGACAAATAAGTCTTTTAACTTTCACAGTCTACTTGGAGTTAATATTGTACTACTTTGCCCTGGCCAGTTTAGCTCAGCTGTTAAAGGGTCTCGGGTTCGATTCCCCGTCATGAACCTAGGTTGCAGGTTCGATCCCTGGCCCAGGTCGAGATCGTGTCTCACATTGATGCTTCTCTCTCTGTCTCCCGCCCTCCCTTCCATTCTCTCTAAAAAACAATGGATAAATATCCTCAGGTGAGGATTAATAAAAAATATATATTGTACTACTTAATATAAAGTGTAGAAATTTTGCAATTATGTCAGTCTATTCTCCATTTTTTATTCTATAATTGACTCATATATCTACATACATTACAATGTTATAATTTTTGCTTTAAATGAGTATAGGGAAATACGTTGGTTTGTAACATCATAGTGTAGTTATCTACTTACATGCACTAATACACACAAAGTAATATCTTCAATGTAACATTATTATTTTCCCTTTGGAAATAGTAACTTGTGGGGAGATGTTGCAAATAACTTGTTTCTTTCAACTTTCACCCACTAGTTTTAGCATATGTTTATAAGTCTTGCTTGAATCAATTATTACTCTGATGGCTGCCAAGTGATTATTTTCTTTTACTTTTTAATGGGAGAAAATTGAACTTTTTGGTAATATTATGGTATACTATGAATTTCATCTAAATTGCATCATTTATTATAGCATTGACAGAATTAAAATATAGTGCTTATAGTTTTATAATTAATAGAATATGCACATTGTATGCGTATATTTTCCCAAACCAAGAATTTGAGATTTGTTTTCTGTAGTTTAAGAAAATAAGTAATAGGTATGTTAAGCATATTGAATTTTTTTTCAAGCCACAGGGCCCTTTAGATATTATTTTCCTTTCCAAGCCCCCTAATTTGAGAATTGCTCATTTAGATCATAAATTCTGTTTGTTTTGGTCACTTGCCTTGATTCTCTCAGTGATCATCAATAAATATTAAATGCCTATTACTCATAATGATAAATAAGTCTTTTGAATTAAGAAACATTATATATTTTCAGCAGTCACTGGGTATACATTCAGGATGTTTTGTGTTTTTTTTTAATTGCCCAACCAGTGTGGCTCACTTGTTGAGTGTCGACACATGCACCAAGAGGTCACTGGTTCGATTCCTGGTCAGGGCACATGCCCAGGTTGTGGGCCCAATCCCCAGTGGGGCGTATTCAGGAGGCGGCCAGTCGATGTTCTCTCTCATCGATGTTTCTATCTCTCTCTCCCTCTCCCTTCCTCTCTCTAAAATCAATAAAGAAAAAATATTTTAAAAAATAATAATAATTTAAAGTGAACAAATAAAAAATATAACCTGTACCTTTAAAAGGTAGATGATTAATTTTTATAATGTGAGTAATGAGCCTGATGTGTATTTGAAATTGTATGTCTCTGCAAACCATAAATTGAAGGGAAACATTATTAATATTTTTTTTTAATCGTGTTCTTTTGAATCTGCAAATCACCCGGAAATCTTATAGTCTTACTTTGTTCAGCATTTTGTAGCTAATTGACTTTCTTCCTGTCATTCAAAGACTGTAAGGCCTGTTTTGTTTATGCTTGTGTTCATCTAAACATTTCAAAAATACCCTAGAGAAAAGTTAATTATCACCATAAATGAAGTGCCATAATTCTTAGAACCGTTTTTTTGTGTGTGTGTTTTTGGTTTTTTTTTTGCACATTGAGCTACAGTATAGCCCTTCATAAAGGTTGTTAAATGTGAGAAGAGTCTTTCCTCCCAACTACATGTACTTTTTTAGTTATCTAATTTCCTTAGGACCCAGTGTTTATATGTTCTTGGTATCTAAAAAAAAAAAAAAAGTAGACAATCCTAGGATACATAGCAAAGGGGTTTTTGTGTAAGGTCCAGCCAGTGCTGCATGAGAGAGTGACATTTGCAAAGTCAGTAGAATAGGTTGGATTACAGTTTCATTATATTATTAAAAACTAATTTTCCACTAAGTAGCAGAGCATTTGGCAGGGATTTAATAGTGAACATGATTCTGTCTCTCCACTACATTATCTACGCTGTTATTACAAGTGTTATATTTTATCTCACTTATCTCAAAGAGCCAAAAGATAAAATGTATTAGAGTAGCCTTATTTTTTTTCTCAAACTTCAAATAAAAAGGCTTATGATTAGCCCTAGGAAAAGACAACACTGTTCATGTCCAATTAGGCAGGGTTTTTATTTACCCACAAATAAAGACTAGTTTTGACTATTAGTAAAGAAGCCCCGTGATTTCAACACAGGCTGGTATGTGATTAAAAAATAAACATGTATCATAGGCAATTTCACTTCTAGGAATTTATCTTAAGAAAATACAAATATGTACTAAGAAATAAGTACAGTAATATTCATTACAACACTTTACTGTGGCACAAAATTAGAAACAATTTATATATACAATAAGAAAATTGGTTTATCAGGGTAAAGTATAGTCATTTAATAGAATAACAATGCAGACTTTTTGAAAAGATATTGAAATATGTAAGTACATGGAAAGATTCCTGGTGTATTAAGTGGAAAAGGCAGGAAACCAGACTACATATTTGTAAACAATGATTCATATATCTGCATTTTTTAAAGATATATAGGTGTGTATAATATGTATACAAAAAATGAAATGATTGATAAACAATGTGTCGACATAAATGCCCAAACCTGTAGAGAACTTTTATGAATTTATTTCAGCCAAACAGAACTGCTGGTAAGCTAGATCTCAAACCTTTCAGAGAATGACAGTTTTGCAGTTTCTTTCATGCATTTGAAATTAAGGAGGAAACAAAAAGAAGATAACATGAAGGTGGGAGAAAGCAAGGCAGGGATTGGATAGGATAGTTGAGATTATGTGCTCTCTTGAGGGATGTTACACTTCTGAGGGATCTGAAAAGGCATTTCGAAAGTGGTTACCTAGATACACAGGGCTTGCTTAAGGCAAAGATACACCTTTTACTAAGGTTGTATGCCTGGGGCATGAGTACCCACCATGTTGAGTGTATGATTAGAACACCCTGTGAGGAGAAGTTACTTTGCTTAAAACCCCATTTTTGTCCATGCCTCTGAGCAATGAAATGATGTTTGATTTTGTTGTTTATTTACATTCTAAATATTTAAAATAAATGTCACTTTAACTTTTAAAACATGAGTTTTATAACCATGTCTAACTTTAATTTCTGGCTCTACCTCAAGTATCTGCAGAATGAAAGTAATACATATTTCATAGTATTGTTATTTTTTTTAAAATACAAATAAAGCTCCTGGCTTTTAGCAGTTTCTCAGTAAGTGTTTCTTTTGGAAGGGGAATGGAATAGAAACCTTTTTTCCTTTGTCCTTGGTTTCTTATCTCTTCTCAACAAACCTGTGGCCAGTTGTAGAAAGTAAAATTAACAGTAAAGATTCTGCATTTTCAAGAGTAGTGTAAGGTGGTGAGGTTAGTACTGGAGTTAAGTCTTCAGTTCATATCTTCAGAGTGTCCTTTTCTATGCCTAGAGTAACAACTTTATTGGCTAAAGCTAGTCCGGGTTGCTCTTCTACTTAATTTATTTCTGTTAAGTAGCTGTTCTAAGCAGTGTTTAGTAAACTTTTTTTTTCTCTTTCAAGGAAGCATTTTTCACACTCTTTTTTCCTTCAGACAGAGTGGGAGGGAGAGAAGGAGGAAGAGAGAGAGAGAAACATGGATGTGAGAGAGACACATCGAATGGTTGCCACCCACACGACCCCAACCGGGGCCAGGGACAAACTGCAACCGAGGTTCGTGCCCTTAGCGGGAACCGAACCTGGGACTCTGGTCCGCGGGCCGACACTCTAACTGCTGAGCCAAACTGGCCAGGGCCATTTTTCATACTTTAAATCAGCCTTCTCTTGGATGTTACAGCCCTTTCCGATTGATGAATGTACCTACAAAATGTATTATGAAGTTGTACAGTGCCATTTCTTTAATTACCTGAAAGAGATTATGAGAAAAAAACATAGTTGAGAAAAGTTTGCTGAATTCCAAAACAAAACAATATGTCCGAGACTTGGATCCTAGTCTATTCCTAGCTCTTTTGACAGATATGTGAACACTAACAACAAACAAGCTTTAAAGAATACTTGGTTACTTACGCCACATATTTGTAATAGCCTTACTGATTTTCCACTTTATATTAATTAGAGTTTTTCTATTCTATGTTAATATTTCTGTTTAGACATATCATTTTCCTATTAGCCGTTTTTAAAAAGTCCAAAAACATTTAGGACCATGCATTTCAAAAATTTATGTGTTGTCTTTACAGAGATATGAAACCATAAGCCTTTTAGTTGGAATGTCAAGGAAGGGTTACAATATTGGAAATTTGTATAGAATCAAGAGGCAAGATAACATGATGATAGAAGTTTGAGGCTGGCTTTGTAAAAACCCTTTAGGAGAATTATCAAGGTCACCCTGAACCATTTAGTCTGACTGGCATTTCATACAAATACCCTTGAGATTAGACTAATTGAAGCCATGGCTCAAATTGCTACTTTCTTTGCGCTACTGATCTGAATAAGAGACTCACGTATTGATGTGGATTGATCCAAGTAGTAAAATGTCTCATTTACTGTGGTGCTTGGGTGGGACTGTTCCTTCTGCTAAAAACTGATTGCCTGATGGTGGGGAGGGGATGGCAGGGAAGACAGATAAATAGGTGAAGGCTAGGTAATTTTTAGGGCAGTGAAACTATTTTGTATGATATTGTAATGGTGAGTACATGACATTCGTTTGTCAAAATCCATGGAACTCAAAGAATGAACCTTTAATATAAATTATGGACTCTGGTTACTATATCATATTGGTACGTTAATTGTAATAAATATACCACACAAATGCAAGGTATAAATGATAGAGGTGCCAGGGGGTAGGGTGGGTATATGGAACTCTATCTGCTTACTTATTCTCTAAATCTAAAACGATAGTAAAAAATTATCTTATTTTTTAAGTGTAAAAAAGTACATGGTGATAATTATTCCCCTTTACCCCCCTCTCTTAGCCATCTAGTTTTCCTCCACAGAATTGACTTGTTACCAGTATATGTAGCCTTAAAGAGATGTGCATTACATACAGAGATGTATGTGCATATATGTTCTTGGTGGGTTACAGAAATAAAAGCATTCTAAACCATTCTGTACCTTTCCCACCAGACAATATCTAGGAAAATGTTAAAGGGTATTAGTACACATAGAGCTTCTTGATCACTTTTGACAATTTCATATTTCACTGATAGATACACCATTGTTTATTCAACTCATTAATGAATACATTATTTTTCATCTTTTGCTGTAATGAAGACTGTAGTTATCCTTATACAGATGTCATTTGAAGTAGAATCGTTTGGTCCAAATGTATGCATTTTATTTATTTTAAATATTTTTTAAATATGTTTTTATTGATTCTTTTAGAGAGAGGAAGGGAGAGAGAGATAGAAACATCAATATGAGAGAGATACATTGATTGGCTGCCTCCTGCATGCTCCTTACTGGGGATAGAGCCCTCAACCCGGTCATGTGCCCTGACTAGGAATTGAACCGGGACCTCTCAGTCCATGGGATGACGCTCAATCCACTGAACCACACCAGCCAGGCCAAATGTATGCGTTTTAAAATATTCCACCAGCAATGTTTGTTTCCCCACATCCTCATCATTTTATTATGATTAAACAATCAACCATTATGATGTTAAACTTTTCATGGCTGCCATACATGTAGAAATTATATTTTTCTGTTTTCTATGAACTGTTTAATCCCTTTCCAGTTTTTTTCTTGGGTGGTTCATGTTATTGGATTGTAGGCAGTCTTTAGTAAGAAATATTCCAATTACCTATCATAAAAGTTGCAAATACTTTTCCCACTTAGTTGACTGACTTTTGACTTTGTTTATGGTGTAATTTTTCTATGCATAAATTTTTTGCTTTAAATTTATTTTTCTTAATTTTATTGTAGCTTGATGTTTTAATATTTTATAGAACTGATCTTGTCTTTTTGAGAATTTTCCTGAATATACTTGTTTATTTTTTCCATAGTATTTTAGAATCTTATTGTCTAGTTTAAAAAAATAAAAGGTTGCCCTGGCCAGTGTGGCTCAGTGGTTGAGCGTTGACCCATGCACCAAGAGGTTGCCGGTTCGATTCCCGGTCAGGGCACATGCCCAGGTTGTGGGCCAAATCCCCAGTGTGGGGCAGGAGGCAGCCAATCAATGTTCTCTCATCGATGTTTCTAGCTATCTCTCCCTCTCCCTTCCTTCCTCTCTAAAATCAATAAAGAAAAAAAAAATTTTTTTAATAAAAAAATGAAAGGTTGATACTTTTGCTTGTATAATGTTAGATTATGGATTATTTTAGAAATAATTGACATTTCTATAATGTTAAATCATCTTTTCTAAAACATGATGTGCCTTTCTATGGGTTCAAGTCTTTTATAACCTTTGATAATATTTTATTTGTATATAGTTTTTGTATATTGTTAGATTTTAACTTTTTTGTCTTTTTATCCATTATATTTTCTGGTTAAATGGAAGCTCTTGATATCTGTAAGCAGTTTTATATTTTGTACCCAAAGCATTGCTGAATTTACCTGATAGAATCCAAGAGAAGCACCTAAAAACTTTTATAAATAATAAACCATTTATATCATCTATAAGCAAGAAAAAATTTACATTTTCATTTCTAAGTTTTAAATCATATTATTTCTTTCTCTGATTCAGGTCTTTATTCTTAAAAATACATTAATAAAGGAATTCCTTATTCATTCCTGGCTCTAATTGAAATACTTCCAGTATTTTCCTGTTTTGCATTATGCTAACTTTTGAGTTAAGATGTATAGGTTTTAATGTGTTAAATATTTCTATTAAGAATTTTTATCAAAATGGATATAAATTTTTGTCTTTTGGGCATCTATGAAAAATAACATGACTTCTCATTTATTAATATATATCAGTCAGTATATGCTAGTTTGTGCTGGAGTAATCAGTAACCTCACATTCTCAGCTTAGAACAACATGGTTTATTTCTTGCTCATGCTGCATGTCATAGATGCTCTAGCTCTTCCTTGCTCCCAGACTCAGGCTTACAGAGCAGCCCTCTGGAGCACTGAGAGTTGCTATTGTGGAGGGAAACGAACATGGCTAGTCAGCCACTGACTTAAACTTTCCTCCTGGAAGTGACACACATCTCTGGCTCTCACTTTATTGACCAGTGCAAATCACGTGACCATAGGGAACTATAAGGAGAGGAAAAAGAAATCCTACATGTATCCTAGAAAAGAGCTTGAAAATTTGTCAATGTATGATAAAATATATTGATATGTTCCTTCATTTTAATAATCCTTAAGTTCTCAAATAAATAGAACCTAGTCATGGAAAATTTAAATGTGTTAATGGATTCTGTCTGGTAACATTTTATTTAGAATTTTTGCAATGACAGTCAAAGTTCGAGTTTCCCATTTTAGTTTTGGTGCACTCATACACATTCCTTGTCAGAGTTTGGTATCATTCTAGCTTAATAAAAGAATTATGTTTTATGTACTTTTTATGCTCATATATAATTTTAAAAGAATAGTAGGAGTTTTATGTTTCTCAAAGATTAATAGAATTGACCATCTAGGTGTGGTGCACTTTTTTGGAAAGGAAGGGGTCAGTGCCACGATGGCTTTCTGTATTATTTCATTGTTAATTTGTTCAGATTTTTTTCTCTATTCCAAGTTTTTTAAAATAATTTATGTTTTTCTTAAAAATAACATTTGTTTTAATTCCAGGTTTTAAATTGTTTTACAATTTGAACAAAGAAATGTCCTGATATACTTTTAATTTTCTCTACAACTCTAATTATCTTTTCTGATTTTATGTACTTGATCTTTTTACTTTTTCTTCTGGTTTAGATCTACTGGAAGTTTATTAATGTATTGCAGAGAATCAGCTCTTGGATGCATTTGTTTATCATTTTTCTATTTATTAATATATAACATTTCACTTTATCTTTAATGTTTAATTGTGAAGATACACATGTAGAAAAATGCACAGAGTAATGTTATTCCATGATATATATATAACAAAGCAAAACACTAGTAAACCCATAACCAAGTTGCAAGTTTACCTCACTCCCCGTCTCATCATTTCTGTCCTTCATCAAAGGTAAGTACTGTAGTGCTAATGACTACAGTTTAGTTTTACCTGGTTTGAAACTTTATATAAGTAGAGTCGCCATGTATGTGTTCATTTGTATCTTTCACTCAATGAGATTTTTTTCCATTTTATTTTCTAAATTTGTGTCTATTAAAATGCAGTTGATTTTTCTATATTAACCTTGGATCCAGCCAACTTGCTAAAGTCATAGTTTATTCATCTATTCTTTTGAATTTTTGTATATTGTTTGCCCAAAATAAAATAGTTTTCCTTATATTTATCATTCATTTATCATTTTATTGTACCTGTGTCTTTTTTTTTTTTTTTTCACTTTTTTTTTTTTTTTAAATCCTACCCGGGGACATTTTTGCATTTATCTTCAGATAGAGTGGGAGGGAGAGAGGGACGAAGAGGGAGAGAGAAACATCGAGGTGAGAGAGACACATCGAGTGGCTGCCACCCACACAACCCCAACCGGGGCCAGGAACAAACCGCAGCCGAGGTACATGCCATGCCCTTAGCGGGAACCGAACTCAGGCCTCTCCGGTCCGTGGGCCGACACTCTAACCACTGAGCCAAACTGGCCAGGGCTGTGTCTTTATTTTTAAGACCTCCAATAAAATATTACATTGAATGGACATTTTTGATCTCCTTCCCAATCCTGAAGGATATGATGTTAGCATTTCACCATTAAGTATGAGTAATGTAGAGGTCTTTTTTATAAACGCTTTATGAGATTAAATAAAATTCTATTTTTA
Organism: Tadarida brasiliensis; assembly: GCA_030848825.1. NCBI lineage: Eukaryota > Metazoa > Chordata > Mammalia > Chiroptera > Molossidae > Tadarida > Tadarida brasiliensis. Next base: position 73,730,757 of record CM061260.1, read on the forward strand.
GTTTAAAATAATTTAAATTTTTTATTAAACGTTTTCCCTGTAAAGGATATAAATAGGATGGGTTCCTTTATTCCCATTGATCCAGCAGAATTTGAACTTCCAATTCCTGCAAACCTTAGGCTGTGCTGGATTTGGGTTTCTGGTTCCCAGAGTAAAATTCTTTCACCAACGGATACAGTAACTGTTCTAGTAAACTGGTAATTGAAACCTTCACCTAGCTACTTTGAGCTTTGAATGCCAGTGAAACGTCAGGAGAAGAAGGAGTTACTGTATTGACAGAGGAATGATCCTGCACAGTATACAAGGAGAGCCTCAGAGGTGCTTCTTAGTACTTATATGCCTGTGATAAAAGTTATTGGGAAACTACATTAACTGCTAATGACCTAGGCCTTTAAGGAATGACAGTTTGTATCACTCAACAGGCAACAAAGTAGCCAGCTGAACTGTTTACTAAGAGCAAAGGGATATGGAATGGATAGCGCTATAGGGAAGTTAGAAATGCCAGTAATGACCACATATCCAGTTACAAAAGCAGAGACTGGTAGTGAGTATTTCATCTCAAATTTGACATGTATATGTATTCATTCAATTTCAGTTCTTTTCCTTTGTTTTTTTCTCATCTTCCATCTCTTTGTTATCCAACATAAGATGTGCTAGTTGTGGTTAACCTTATAGCCTAATACTTAGATTTCAGCATATCAAAGATGTAGTGTGATTCAGCCCAAAGGGGAATGGACATCACCTGTGACTGAGGTGATAGGAACTATGCATCCTCTGGGAAGAGGGTGAGTATGTTTTGGTTGTACAGGGATAGATAAATCATTTTAAGTGGAAGTATGATTTTGCTATTGTCTTTATTTGGAGGTTAAGTATGGCTGAAACTGTGTTCCCCAGAACCCCTTTTTAAGGCTTAGGATTAGAGTTAGTCAAAAGAGAAGCTGCATAAGATTTGGAAGGCAGAGACAAAGCAGTTGTCACTTTCTGAAGGTTTCCATGGTTGGTGTGGTGAGAGGTGCAGAGAGACCAGGGCATTCATTCGAGGTTATCTTTGGAAGGCCCCTCATTGGAAACTTGGGGACCTGGGACTTGGGATCCCACCTTAACACACTTCATGTGCCCTTTTGTCACTGTGGCTCAAAGAGCCTTGTAAATACTTTAGTTGAGGCTACTAAACTGACATCTATTTTGTTGTTGTTGTTACAGATGTTTCTCCTTTTTTCCCCGTAGACACCCTCCTCCCCAACCCCCCACCCTGTCCCCAGCTTTGTTGTCCATGTCCATCAGTTATGCATCCATGCGTATAAGTTCTGTAGTTTATCTCTTCCCTTCCCCCTCCCCCTCTCCTGAGGGTTGTCAGTCTGTACCCTATTTTCACATCTCTGGGTCTACCCTGTTCCCCAGACTGTTATGTTTATTATATTCCACAAATGAGTGAGATCATGTGATATTTGTCTTTCTCTGCTTGGCTTGTTTCGCTGAGATTAATACTCTTGAGGTCCCTCCATGTCGTCTCAAAGGATGGGAGATCTTTATTTCTTGCAGCTGCATAGTACTCCATTGTGTATATGTGCCAAGCTTTTTTATCCATTCATCCACTGATGGACACTTGGGCTATTTCCAGATCTTAGCTATTGTAAATAGTGCTGCTGTGAACACAGGGGGTACATATATTCTTTCTGATTGGTGTTTCAGGTTTCTTAGGGTATATTCCTAGAAGTGGGATCACTGGGTCAAATGGCAATTCAATTTTTAATTTTTTGAGGTAACACCATAGTGTTTTCCACAGTGGCTGCACTAGTCTGCATTCCCACCAACAGTGTACTAGAGTCCCCTTTTCTCCACACCCTCACCAACACTTGTTGTTTGATGATTTGTTGATGGTGGCCATTCTGACAGGTGTGAGGTGATACCTCGTTGTTTTAATTTGCATCTCTCTGATGATTAGTGATGTTGAGCATTTCTTCATATGTCTCTTAACCATTTGTATGTCCTGTTTGGAGAGGTGTCTACTTAGGTCCTCTGCCCATTTTTTAATTGGGTTCTTTGTCTTCCTTTTGTTGAGTTGTATGAGCACTCTATATATTTTGGAGATTAACCCCTTATCTGATGTATCATTGGCAATTATGCTCTCCCATACAGTGGGTTCCCTTTCTGTTTTGATGGTTGTTTCTTTTGCTATGCAGAAGCTTTTGAGTTTGATGTAGTCCCATGTTTTCATTTTTTCCTTTGTTTCTGTTGCCTTAGGTGATGTATCAGTGAAGATTCTGCTGCGTATGATGTCCAAAATTTTGTTGCCTACATTTTCTTCTAGGATTTTTATGGATTCACGAGTCATATTTAAGTATTTTACCCATTTTGAGTTTATTCTTGTGTATGGTGTAAGTTGATGGTCTAGTTTCATTTTTTTGCATGGAGCTGTCCAATTTTCCCAACACCATTTATTAAAGAGGCTGTCTTTGCTCCATTGTATGCTCTTGCCACCTTTGTCAAATATTAATTGAGCATAATGTCTTGGGTCAATTTCCGGATTCTCTGTTCTGTTCCACTGGTCTATATGACTGTTCTTGTGCCAGTACCAGGCTGTTTTGATTATAGTAGCTTTGTAGTATAACCTGATATCCAGTATTGTGATCCCACCTACTTTGTCCTTCTTTTTCAAGATTGCTGTGGCTATTCGGGGTCTTTTTTGGTTCCATATGAACTTTTGGAGTGTTTGTTCTAGTTCTGTGAAATATGTCACTGGTATTTTGATGGGGATTGCATTGAATCTATAGATTGCTTTGGGTAATATGGACATTTTAATGATGTTAATTCTTCCAATCCATGAACAAGGTGTGTGCTTCCACTTGTTTATATCTTCCTCTATTTCTTTTTTCAACTGACATCTATTTATAATTCTATAGACTGACCCATCATCCATGTCAGCCCCTCCTTGCCTGTGTGAGTTCGTTCTCAGACTACAGTGTGGGAAAACAAAATCCTACACTTACTTCCCTTTATGCGAGGGCTTGTCCTGAGCCGTGGTTCTGACCAGTAAACCACAGAAATATGCTAAGCGAGTGTTCTTTTTTTTGTTTAATCCTCACCTGAAGATATTTTTCTATTTATCTTCAGATAAAGTGGGAGGGAGAAAGAGGAAGGGAAAGAGAAACATCGAAGTGAGAGATACATCAACTGGTTGCCTCCCGCATGACCCCGACCAGGGCCGGGGACAAACCACAACCGAGGTACGTGCCCTTGACCGGAATCGAACCCGGGTCTCACTGGTCCGCAGGCCGATGTTCTAACTGCTGAACCAAACCAGCCAGGGCTGATAGAGCTTTTATCGGGCATCCTTCTAAGAATAAACCTACTGCAAGATAATGTATTGTCAAATAGACTGGTCTAATCTCCTCTTTGCAAGTCAAATGCATTAATATGGCTGACATGTTTTACCATATGCAATTGGATTATCTGATGTGCACTTCATTGACCACTATCACTCAGCTTTCTTAAAGGACCCAGGCACCTCATTAGTATTCGTTACTGAGCAGTGTGATCATTTGTGCAGTGGCTAGAGAAGGATCATATTTTTCATAGGACTCCTTGGATTAATGATAAGAAATGCTCTGGTAGTGACCCGTGAATAGAGAGCAGGAATCTTTCAAAAAGCTCTTCAAATTTACGAGCCTGTTTTTTTTTTTTTTTTTTTTTTTCAGAGTAAGTTTTTTTGTTGTTCGTGGTGGTGGTGGTGGGATTTTTTAATGCTTATAGTAAAAATCTACTTGGCTGTCTACCTACTAGCTCTCTTTACCACCAAATCTAGGAATGCATGTTCTCTATCTGTACATCCCCACCCAACAAGCTTAATCCTACCTTTGATCAGGCATCATCTTTAAAAGCCCTGGAGGGAAAGGCAGGGTGGGTTTTTTTACCTTGTCAAACTTGCTGCTGATCCAGCTCTAACCAGATGTCCAAATTCCACTACCTATGCTCTTGCCTTTTAATTAAATCCTACCTTACAACCAAGTCCTAATTGGATTCTTAACGTGCCATGTGTGTCCTGGTTTTCTTTACAGAACCCCAAATCCTCCATGATTATGATCTTGCCTAGTTTCCAGGTCTTCCAAGAAATGCAGCCTGACTCCCATAGTCTGACGCCCTGCCGGTGCTGGGAGGGTCCCAGTGTGTCTGCCACCTGCATGAGCACCGTGCCAATATCTGTGTAGGACTTGACCTTTGACAAACAGCCCTCTCATCTTTTTATACGTTTTCTTCTTTGATCATCAAATATGGACAGGTGAGCATATTTAGAGAGGCTCGGAAGGGTTAAACTGCTCAGGGTCCCCCAACTAACAAATGATCAACACTGATGTGAGATCAGGTCCTCTGAACATAACTTCGGTGCTGTTTTTCTTAACCCTCCCTAGGTACCAAACTTTACCGAAATTTTAGCACTTAATCTGCCTCAACTTCTTTTTCCTGCTTGCTGCTGGGACCTTCTCTAGGACAGTGTGCTCTCCGGATCAAACCTGGTCTTACCCATTCTGCCTATTCTCCTGCTCAGAACTTATGGGAAGGGAGAGAAAAAAGCTCTTCAAAGTATTTTACTGAATTGAATTAAAGTATAGTCACAAAAGATATAATTTGAGACTAGGAAGAACAATTCACCCAAAATATAAATTTATCTCATAAATAAGGTTCCTTTCTTTTTTACTGCTCCCCTGAAATTGCTTATTCTAAGGTGAGGAAGGAATTCCCTACCAAATCTCAGTTATTCTTCAGTCTTCATCTCTTTGTCTCTGTGGCATCCTGAATTCCTTCTCTATGATGCAGTCCCTTTTGTTTCCTTGGCTATATCTCAGGTTCACATCCTTGGGGAAGGAGTGTGGAAGATAGGGAAGAAGCGGGTGGGGACTGGGAAACAGAATGTCTCAGTACAAATCCTGGCACCAGCTTGTTATTTTAGGTCAAGTACCTAACTTCTCTGGGCAGGTGGGATGGCCAAGGGTACTGGCATCTGGAGAGCAGACAGGCTGTCACCCTGAAGAAGATGAGGCCCTGGGACATGTCCCAGCATCACACCTTCTTTTCAATAAAATGGAGATAATTGCTTTCCTCTCCAAGTGAGATTTACTTAACCTTAATGCCCTACAGTTGAGAGTATTAATGTTATTACTTTGATTTTATAACACCTTACATATTCCAAGTATTTTTTGCATGTTATTTTACATTTAGAAATTGGATACTTGGAGAACTTAAGCAATGATCCCAAGGATGCAAAATTAGAGTACAAACTGGAACCAAATTGCCTGTATTCCTATCCTCACTCTCTCCACCACACACATTTATCATTACCTTACCCTGGATTACAATCACCTGCAGCCTTGCTCCACCATTTACTCCTTTGTTTTTTTGTGTTTTTTTTTAAACTATAATTTTTTTTTGAGGTGTATTTTTTTAATTATTTTTATTAATTTGTTTTTGTTACAGATGTTTCTCCTTTTTCCCCTCCCCCATTGACACCCTCCTCCCCATCACCCCCACCCCTTCCCCAGCTTTGTTGTCTATGTCCATTGGTTACGCATACATGCTTATAAGTTCTGTGATTTATCTCTTCTCCCCCAACCCCCCCTTTTCTGGGGTTTGTCAGTCTGTACCCTACCTCTATGTCTCTGGGTCAATTTTGTTCATCAGTTTATTTAGTTCATTATATTCCACAAATAAGTGAGATCATGTGATATTTGTCTTTCTCTGTTTGGCTTGTTTCTCTTAGCATCATACTCTCCAGGTCCCTCCATGTCATCTCAAATGATAAGAGATCTTTCTTTCTTACAGCTGCATAGTATTCCATTGTGTACATGTACCACAGCTTTTTTATCCACTCATCTACTGATGGACACTTGGGTTGTTTCCAGATCTTAGCTATTGTATATAGTGCTGCTATGAACATAGGGGTACATATATTCTTTCTGATTGGTGTTTCAGGCTTCTTAGGGTATATTCCTAGAAGTGGGATCACTGCGTCAAATGACAGTTCAATTTTTAAATTTTGAGGTAACACCATAGTGTTTTCCATAGTGGCTGCACTAGTCTGCATTCCCACCAGCAGTGTACTAGAGTCCCCTTTTCTCCACACCCTCGCCAACACTTGTTGTTTGATGATTTGTTGATGGTGGCCATTCTGACAGGTGTGAAGTGATACCTCATAGTTGTTTTAATTTGCATCTCTCTGATGATTAGTGGTGTTGAGCATTTTTTCATATGTCCTTTGGCCAAAATGAACACATGGGACTACATCAAACTCAAAAGCTTCTGCACAGCAAAAGAAATAATCATCAAAATGAAAAGGGAACCTACTGTATGGGAGACCATAATTGCCAATGATGCATCAGATAAGGGATTAATTTCCAAAGTATATAGAGTGCTCATACAACTCAACAAAAGGAATACAAAGAACTCAATTAAAAAATGGGCAGAGGACCTAAATAGACACCTCTCCAAACAGGACTCCTTTGTTTTTACAGGCGATAGAGACCACTTCCACAAAAATACGTGCTATGGGTCTATCTCAAGTGTCTGTACATGATGTTTTGAGTAGGGGAAGTATCTTGCACTTAATGATGTTCAAATGGGTTAGAGGTGGGAGAGAAAATTGGAGAAGAAAGCAAGGCTGGCTACCTGATGCTCACTGGCTCCATTGCAGAGTACAATAGCTGCTGGGCACATGTGGCTACTGAGCACTTGAAATGTGACTAGTCCAAATTGAGTTGTGTTGTAAGGGTAAGATACACACCAGATTAATGTGTGTATCTTTATATGAAAGAAATATATAAAATTTCTCAATAATTTTAGATTGATCATATATTTCAGATATATTGGTTTAAATAAAATATATTGTCTATTTAATTAATAAAATTAATTTTACCCATTTCTCTTTACCTTTTTTAATGTGGCTACTAGAAAATTTAAAATTACACCTGCGGCTTGCATTCTGTTCTGTTAGACAGCACCGCTCTTTGGCACTGATTCATCGCATTCTACTTCTGAGATAGTTGTTTCCTTCTTGGTGTCTTTGCTCATATAATTTCTTCTACTTAAATCTAAATCTCTTTCTTCATAACTTGACTTGTCACAAAGTTTGACCCCGTTCAATTAATCAACTTACACTTAAAACCAAGGACCATTCTCCAATACTAACTTTCATACAAAATATGAATTATTCTGTTTCTTATTTCTAAAAAGAAGCCCCACTCTTTATGACATTTAATGCCTTCTTATACATTGTTCTAAGACACCCAGTAGAGCTATAAGTCTTTATTATTTTTTGTAATATATTTTTATTCATTTTTAGATAGAGAGGAAGGGAGAGGGAGAGAGAGATAGAAACATCGATGAGAGAGAACATCGATTGGCTGCCTCCTGCACGCCCCCTATTGGGGATTGAGCCCACAACCCCAGGCATGTGTCATGACTAGGAATCGAACCTGTGACTTCTTGGTGCATGGGACGATGCTCAATCAACTGAGCCACAATCGCCGGGCTATTTAGTAACAAAATGTAGATTGAAAAGAAAAAATTTCTTACCTCATTCCACTGCCCATTATTTTGGGCCAAAATCTCATTTTCCTATTGTTTTATTATAGTTACCTCCTGCCTGAAATCTTTGCTTCTCATCAATCAATTGTTTCTGAATGCCCTACCTGCTCAGGCTCCCTAAAATACCACTATTGTCATGTCTAATTTTGCCGAAAAGTTTTCAATGGTACCAGTAGCCTGGAGTAATAATCTCACACTGCTGCACGAACCATGTGCTTTTGCTCATCTTCAGGTTACTACTTCTTTGAAACAACTATTCCATGCTCTCCTTATTACATTCAGTCTTCCTCTGGTTTCTTGAACATAAAGAATAGTTATAGTAATTGTATCTTCCATGATATCTCTAGATCAGTTTGAATGATTGATTTTTCTTCTCATTCAAGCTATATTTTCTCTCTTCTTTGAATGCTTTCTGATTTTTTTTAATTGGATGCCAGACACTGTGAATTTTAGCTTGTTTGGTGCTGGACATACTTGTATTCCTATAAGTAATTTTGAGTTTTGTTCTGGAATGGCCTTCCACAATCCGCCCTCAGTCTAAATTTCAAATGTATTGCCCTGTTACAAGCGGAGTGGCTAAATACAGTTTGCACGTTTCACCTCTCTGTTTACAGATTTCCCATGCTGTCAACATAACATTGTCTTCCTGGCTACTGTCCTTTTATCTGAGCCTTCATTTTGGTCATTTGGCTTTATATAATCATTTTAATTGTGTTTATTTCATGTTACCAACAAGACCATATGCTCTTTTAGGATGGTAACTATGTCTGATATTTTTATATTTTTCCCAAAAGCTTAGCATAAAGACTGGGCAGTGAGTGGGTACTCAGCATATGTTTGTAATTTGTCTAATGGAATGCTGAATGCCCTGAGAGTAGGAGCCTAGAGTTTTATTCTTGCTAGTCTTAATCAGCAGCACACAAATTACTATATGACAGAATAAAAATAGGCTGTGATGTAATTTCTGAGTAATCATGATGTGACATAAATGTAGTCAGCCTACTTTTTAAAAATCCAGACAGATGGTACAACATTCTGTGTGATTTATTCTGTGTGCTCTGTATCCAGTCCAACCACACCACCCTCTCACTCCCCTTTTCTCAGACACCAGGGGTCACGGTGCTAACATTTTCCACTGTGCCAGGTTTCTCCTCGGTACCTGGTGGGCAGAATATGCCATGTCACCTTCTCTATTTTTAATGACACCAAACCTGCATGAATCCTAATTATTTACTAAGAGTAGTTGTCTATGGGACCAACCTAGAGGCAAGAGCCAGAATGAGTAGGAACATGGCCTCTGGTGTCCGACTTTGAGTACTGGTTCTGCTGGATGTTAACACTGTGACCTTGTGCAGTCATTTCTCCTCCTCAAGCCTCAATTCCTCACTTCTAAACAGGAGGCACCAACTGTATCCAGCACACAGAGTTCTGTAGGAACTTAGATCTTCTTACCAGTGGCAGTGTAATGCTTTTGAATTGGGCTGAGATATACCTCATACTCCTAAACTGGGTCATTGTTTTTTAGGAACATAATTCCTCCTCATAATGAAACCCGTGGCAGTGACCGAGTGCAGAAGGACATAGCCATTATCCTCGATTTCCACGTATCTGTGAATTCAACCTGTTTCACCACGACTATTGCAAGATGTTTAAGATCCAAACAAATGTAGTATATTTTATACCTGCCTATTCATCTTGACAGAATTTAGCCATTCTTAATTAGTGAAAAATTAAATAAATTCTACTCATATGTGCCCCAATATAATTCCAGTTCTTTTATAATAATAGTAAACATTGTCATTTATTGAACATTTCCAGGCATGTGTAGATTTTATTTAAAATGAAACCCTTATAAGGTAAGCATACCACAGATGAGAAAACTAAGGCACAGGAGGAATAAAGAACGTCCTCAGTGTCACCTGGCTAGATAAGATCAGAGTGAGAATTCACACAGGCAGACTTCAGAGCCTACCCCTTCACCTCTGTGCTCTTCTTATAAGCCAAGATAAGATTTTATCTAGGATGACATATTTGTGTGACTTTGAATAGGCCTGACTAGTATAAATATTGGGAAGTTCTGAGGCATGGTCAATGCAAAATAGGAGTCATGGAAATGCATTCCAGATAGTATTCAGAGTGGGATGAGTGATCATTTAAAAAATAATAATTAAATGCTGCATAGAATAACATAAATCGTTTTATAAAACATAGACTCTGCAGCTGAGAGTCCTTTGTAGTGCATGGTGGAGAAGGATGTTTCCAGGTAGACCTGTGCTGGGGCAGATGCACTTGGGGAGGAAGCTTTGCCTCCCTTGGATGTGGAAAAGTGCTAGTGTGTGCCAGCGTCTGAGTCAGTAGGGAAAGGGTAATTGAGGCTCGTCTTTTGGGTTGGCTGGGTAGGCAAGGCTAAAGGGGTATAGAGCCCCCAGTGGCTTAACAGAATCTCCCCACTGGCTTATTACTGTAGGAAATGCCTTTAGCACGATGGTTCTCAAAGTGAGATCCCCAGACCAGCAGCGTCAATTTCAACTAGGAGCTGGTTAGAAAAGCAAATTCTCACCCAATTTTTCCCAGTGGTTAGAGCATCAGCCCGAGGACCAAAGAGTCTCAGGTTCAATTCCAGTCAAGGGCACATACCTCGGTTGTTGCTCAGTCCCTGGCCCTGGTTGGGGTTGTGTGGAAGGCAACCAGTCAATGTGTCTCTCTCATGTCAATGTTAGCAGGACACTTTTTAAATTCCATAAAAGTATTGAAATGTAAGAACATAGTTGAGAACTCTTTAAGATGAATTAGTTACAGATAATTCATCTGTTTGACCCACTGCATTTGATCTGTTCTCAAATTCTTTTTGACTGAAATAAGTGCACCAGATAAATCCAGTCCTTACCTCTTTCCTCTGCCACATACATGACTAATGTTGCTAAAATCAAGGTTAGGGCTTGTGGCGTGGACCAGATGGGCTGCGTTTGTGACCAGGTGTCAGGCCCTTTTATTGGAGAAAACATATGTGAGTGCAAATATATGTGTTAATGTGTGGATATTTAAAAATACCTTCTAATTTTAAATAGATGTTAGAATATGAGAGGATGGAGGGAGGAAAAGAGAGAGAGCCTTAAATAAAAGTCACTGGGAAACATTACCATTACCATTATTATTGTTCTGTTTCAAATAATTGGTAATGGGTCTCAACACAGGGCTGAGTTCTGCTCTGGAGTGAGCTCCCGAGGGCAAGGACCTGCCTTATTCACCAGCGTTCACCCGTGCCTGGCACAGAGCCCGGTGCCCAACTGCCCAACAAACAGACCCTGAGCTGAACTGACTGGAATCCCATAAACAGGTCAGAGAGCATTAACCTCACAAGTAAGAAAACAGAGAAAGGAAACGGAAGCAGAACAGGGAAAACACGTTTCAGGCTTGACAATTTACCATCTTCAGTTTCGTGAGGACTAATCGGAGTTCGACCTAGAAGTCTATACCTCACAGCTGTGAAATCAGGTAGCTCTGATTTGCATGATTTATCATTTTAACAACTTGGTGGTGGCATGAATTGATTAATAAAGTGCTGCATGGAGAGTTTGTTTATCAAAGCATCACCGCATACGAGTCTAGCTTTCCTGGCCCATTTCATGCATTTGGGTTCAGTGTCAATCACCAGGGAAGAAGCCATCCTACTGAATGGCAGACCCAGGAGTTTTCAGAAACTGGGTTGTAAATGAACAATTCAGGACTGGGTGTTCTTTCTTCTTCCTCTCCTCCTACTCCTTTTTATTACTATTAGACATGGTCAGAGAATAAAATCATAAGGCACATGTCTGCCTATCATGTGTCCCTAATTCTAATTTCTGACCATTTCTTTAATATTACAGAAATTTTATTTTAAAACTAGAGGCCCAATTTGCTCAGAATGTTTTCATTATTCTTAACATACAGCAAGCATTGGTGAAATGTATTTTGAAAGTCATCTCAGGTTCAAAAGGCAGCCAGATAACAAACCCACATTATAAACTATGACATCTGCTTTTCGTCTCTTTACTTCTCAAAGATAAAATTTATTACATTCTTTTGCAATGTGCAATCTTATTAAAAATGGCGAGAGACCTGAGAGCATCTAAACAGTATAGTGACTCCGTTGAATCTAGCCACTCATTACAGCATTAACCCTCTAGCAGCTAGAGTCAAGCTGAAAAGTGTTTTGTTTTGTTTTTCCCAGTAGATTCTTTTTTTTAAATCCTTTTACCAGGATCAAGAAGGAAGTTTCCAGGTTGTTGAGAGCATCAGGCATAAGGGATAAGCGATTGATGAACCCGAGCAGTGGATCAGAAAAATAAGTCTACGCAGCGGTGCCCGGTCACTTCTCTTGATAGCAATTTTCCAAATAAGTAGGCATCATCTGCTGAAACATCTGTGCCCACCTAGCTAGAGAAGAAAATGATGGTCAGGGAGTGGCCATCTTGGAAGAGCGAAGTTAGGGATAGTGAATGAGCTCTGGAAAACTGAGCAGTGAGCTCATTAACTCGTTTATTCAGTCCTCATTTATTTGTATACCTGTTTGCTTAGAGCAGTATCAAGTTCATAAAAGGTATATATTATTTCCAAAATAATTAGTCTCAAAGTATCTCAGCAAATTGTTGTTTTGAAACTCGTGGTGAGCTTTACCCATCTCCCAATGTATTGAAACCCCCAATTTTTGCTGAGCACAAGGCCACCTGAAATAAAGACTGTTTCATAGTCTCTCTTCATTAGTTGCCCGGTGAAATATAAGCATCTTTTGCAACTAAGTGTAATTAAGTTCTTGTTGATAAGATGTTAACATGATATAAATGGAAACTGGACAATTTCTGGGGAAAATCTTTAGAGGGCATGGCCCTTCCTCTTCTCACCTGGAAATGGACAGATGGCTGGATCTGTAACAGAATTTTGAATCGTGAGTTGACCTGGGGAACTGAAACCATGCCCAGTAGATCATCAAGAAAGAAGAAACCCGATCCCTTACTCTGCGGTACACACACAAGCCCTGGGGTAACTCCTTCTAGAGTTCAAGACAAATAAACATCTATCTTACTTAAGTCATTGTTATTTTGGAGTTTTCTGTTCCTAACTTGTTCATTTGCAAAGGGCAATTTTCTTATTGTTGTTCCCCTTGGCGATATACTGGGACGACCGAGAAATACTGACTAAACATAAACATTTATAATCCTCCAAAACTAGACAAAAATTAGTAGTAGTTACAAAAAGAAAAGATAGCTATTTTTAGCTATATCACAATATAAGACAAATGTTACTATAAACAAGTTTAGGAAAATTGATATGGAAAATTTAAATTAATAATCCATAAAGGACTAGGTTATACATCCTAATCCAATTTGTTTTTATTAATTTAGTTGGACATTTAACTTTGTTTTTATAATAGAGATGTCTGAATATATTTATGGAATTCAAGCAATTATGCCACTTGACCAAGAAATTGGAATTTTAAAATATCTGTGTGAAGATATACTAGGTATGAGAAAGTTTATGTATTGCCAAAAGACTTGCATATTGCCATGTTATATATCACCAGAAGTTACATGACTGAATATCTGGTTTAGCAGAAATCAGCATTATTAGAACTTTGATATATTGAAGGACATTAAAGTCATACTGAGTATAATTTGACTTCTTGGAATCAGATTTTAGCTTGGTATAGTTAAGTGTTTCAGTGTTGCCATTATGAGCAATTACTGTTTTATATACAGCACGTTAGACATACTAGGGCTGTCTGGCATTCTCTGGATATTGCTCTTCTAAAACATAAATTCCTTGTGTCAGCTTAAAAAATCAAAATTGCAAACTGAAAAGGGAAAGCAAATACCCCATAAAAATAGGCAAAATAAATGGGCAGAATAAACAACTCTGACAAGGATAAATAAAGAGGATGAGCATTTCAAAAGATGTTCAAATTTTTTAATAGGGAAATCAAAGTTACAATGAGATATTACTTTATACTCATTAGATTATTGAAAATTAAAAAGAATGCAAATGTCAATTACTTTCAGTAATGCAGGAAAAAATACTTTTATACGTGGCTGGCTGTGCTCGCTTCTGCAGCATATATACGAAAATATACATGGCTGGTGAAATTGTTAAGTGCTACTGCCTTTTTGGAAAGCAATCTGGCAATACCTATTAAAAATTTAAATGCATTTTCTCTGACTTAACATTGCCACCCCTGGGACACTTTCCCAAAGAAATAAAACTACGAGTAATGACACATGTTTAAGGATGCCAATTACATTTTTCGTAATGGTAAACTAGAACCTTCAACAGAAGAATTGCTGAATAAGTTATGGCACATTTACACTATGGAATATCATACAGCCTTTACGATAATAAATTGGAGTTCTAGCAGTTGGCTTGGCAGGTGTTCAATTGAGTGAGAAAGGCAAGACATGGAGACCTATGTATATTGATCCAATTTTGCTAAACAACCAATAGCAATGTATGATGTGTTTGCAGGTCTACATGAGCATATAAGCATTGAGGAAAATATAAAAGGATGAATTTTAAATTGTTAACCCTGTCATGTGTGGGGTGGGTGAGAACAAGACAGGTGATACGAGTGGAAGGATAAGAAGATGCAAGATCTGATATGGGTTACACAAGAGGACAAAAGCAAGCAAAAAAAAACATAACATGTTTGAGTTATTTATATGTTAATTACATATGTGTGTGTATATATGTATAGGTGTGTAATATATATGTATATAGAGTTCATATACCCAATTCTGATCCTAATCTACACCCAGAATACTGGGCATCTTATTTTAAGATAATTTTTATTACACAAAAATGCATGTTTATTATAATAAGATTAGAAAATATAGTGATGCAAAATAATTTTTAAAGACCATAATCCCACCACCCAGAGATAAGCACTTTGGGACTATTTTTAACTCCATGTATTTTTTTTTAATTGTTGAAAGTATTACAGATGTCCCCCTTTTTTCCCCATTGACCCCTCTCCTGCCTTCCCCTGCCTAGTGTCTGTGTCGATTGGTTGTGCATATATGCATATAAGTTCTTTGGTTTATCTCTTCCCACCCTTCCCACCCCTCCATCCCTCTGAGGTTTGTCAGTCTGTTCCCTACTTCCATGATTCTGGATCTCTTTTGGTCGACAGCTTATTTTGTTCATTATGTTCCACAAATAAGTGAGATCATGTGTACTTGTCTTTCTCTGACTGGCTTATTTCACTTAGCATAATACTCTCCAGGTCCCTCCATGTCATCTCAAAGGGTAAGAGATCTCTCTTTCTTACAGCTGCGTAGTATTCCATTGTGTATATGTACCACAGCTTTTTTATCCATTCGTCTACTGATGGGCACTTGGGTGGTTTCTAGATCTTAGCTATTGTAAATAGTGCTGCTATGAACATATGGCTGCATATATTCTTCCTGATTGATGTTTCAGGCAACTCCATGTATTGTTAAATATACTGTGATAACTGTTTTATGATTCGTTCTCATTTAAATACTACAATAATTTCTTTAATAATTAACTGTTTCTCATAAGTTTATGATTTATTTTTTGACAATCATAAAACCATCACTTTATAGCCACACATGAAGTTCTGTCATAAACATGTTCATCCGCAAATTACACAGTTAGAGTTGGGAAAGGAAGAAAGTGGGCACCCTGGAAGTGATGGAATTCTGGGAGTTTTTTCTTTCTTTGTACATCTGCAGCAAGCTCATATGAAAGACCCTCTCTTTCCCTCCCTCCATCCTCTGATATATCCTAACATCCTTTATGATATTGACCCTTCTATCTAGGTTGGAACAGAAAAGAATGACTTGTTATAAATTGTGTTTCAATGAGGCATCGTGTGGATTCTTTGGCTCCTCAGATGGTTTGTTAACAACTGTGTAGTCAGTGCTGCAAACCATTTCGTCTTCAGCAATTGTTGTAAGAGCTGAGAACTGACTTTTGATTCTGTGTATTAAAGTGCTTAATCAACTATTAATACATTCTAAGTAGATGACTTATGGTCATCAATACATAGCATATCTTCAAAGGAGTTTCTACATTGGGAATGATTAATTTTATCATCATCAATAGGATTTGATCATTTGAATATAGCAGCTGTTGACAAAGTTTAGCTGTTACCTGCTTTATTTTTATTATGACACCACTTACTTTATTTACATTAAGGCCCATGATTCTGATCCCCATTCTCCCTTTAGCCTGGAGAACAACTAACCCTGCCTCACTCTACATACAGCAAGTTCTCAAATCCTGTCTTTTGGTTCAACGTCATTTTGTTATAATGTTGATGAGATGTCTAAAGGAACTTAACTCTTGTTTCTGTCAATTGGCCTATGGTAGATTGGTTTTGTTAAGTCACAGAATCTGTTGATGATGTTAAATAGGGACTCACTATACTGGGGTTATAGTAGGATATCATCGGTCAAATCTAATCTCCAGGGCAGCCATGCCTATCTACCTTGTAGATCTGTCAACAGGCACTTGAGCAACTTTCTGATTCTGCTCTTTCTTAGAATTTTTTTTTAATGTACCCTTCCCCACCACATACACCTCCTCTTTCTCTCCCCCCCCCGCCCTCTCCTCCTGACCATTAAAAATGGAAAGAGGTTTATTACTTTTAACAGCTGTCTCTTATTTATTCCAAATTAGACCCCTCTGAAAACCCAATCTGGTTCATTTTCTCTGCATTTGGACATTTTGAATCCTCAGAGCTCCTTGAAATGCAAATTAAACAGTTTTGTCGGCTTCATCTGGATTGATTCCTTTTTAAAAGTTCAAACACAGCAACACACTCTTTTGCTCAAGTGCTAAGCACACATGAAAAATGGCCTCCAGTCCCCCGAAGGCCAAATGGACAGCTTTCATGTCCATTTCCCACAAACCGCAAGCCAGCCAGGGTTTCACTGCTCCTGCTTCATCTCATATAACCTGGGATTCTGGGAGGGTGCTGCTGACTGCCAGTTTACCCACTCTAATTAAACTTCATTCCTGGAAGAAGCAACAAGGAACATCTCAATTCGGCTGCTGTATTGGCTCATTTTAGCATAACTGATTAGTTACAATTATGCAGTACCTGCTTCAGCATTCATTACTAGCCCCTTTCTGCCCACACCACTGCTGTAACAGGCTTCAGTATAGGTGGCTTTCTACTCTCCTCTTCCTCCCTCCTTGGGAAATGGTAATTAATTGAGAGAAGAGTTATGCAGAACTGGCCCATCAGTACTGATAACTGATTGCGTGAGCTGTTTCCTACAACCCAAAGGAGTCCTACGTTTTTATATCATTTCCCAAGTTACTTTCAACATAGTTTAGAGAGTCCTTTGCTCCAGGGAGACATTTTCAAGTTTTGCAAAGGCTTTCAAGTCCTGGGAAAATGATTCAAAGCCAAAGGCTTCGACTGGCTGTTTCTCCTTTTATAGTAATTGGTTAGCTGTTTGCTTCACCTAGGCTGCAGCAGAAGAACGTTTCTCGGCTGCTGGAAGAAGCAAATAGCAATCAAGTTCCTTGTATAGAAAGGACACTTTTTAAAGTTTACATTTTGGGGGGAATGAGATTAAAGATCATTATCAGAATTATGACCTAATAATTGTATATCGTAATGGTTACAAGATTAAATTTTCAGACCCAGCATTCTAGGCTCAAATCTGTCTCCAAAAACTTCTGTCTTATCATCTCTGCCTCTGTTTCCTCATCTATAAAAAGGGAATAATAAAAGTCCTTTCTTATAGGGTTGCTATGAGGCTCAAATGAATTCAAATATGCAAAGGGCTTAATAGTGCTTGTCCCATAGTAAAACCCTTAATATGTGTGAAATCACTCGAGGCTATTTTTCCATTTATCTTCAGATAGAGTGGGAGAGAAGGAGGGAGAGAGAGAGAGAGAGAGACATCAATTGGTTGCCTCCCACACAACCCCGACCAGGGCCAGGGACCTAACCCTAACTGAGGTATGTGCCCTTGACCGAAATCGAACTCGAGACTCCTAGGTCCTCGGACCGACGCTCTAACCACTGAGCCAAACCAGCCAGGGCTGTTTTTTAGTACTAATAGAATAGCCTAAATAAATAGTAGACAATTACTACTGACTATTTTCTTGCATTGTGGAAAATGTAACCCTTAGCTTAACTGTTCAAAATTATTGGGAGAGAGCGCCAGAGCCCAGGACTCCAAATCTGATGCCACCAGACGGGCGTTACTGCTTCTCTTACTAATATTCTAATCTTACTGTACAGCAAGCATTTAGTGAGTTGAAGTAGGCTGTGGATTTGGGTTCTAGAAATGGAATCATTTTCTGGCGTCTCACAACCTTTCCTCAGAGACATTTTGGGTGTCAAATCCAGATCCATGGGTTCAGTTTCTCAAAGACAAGTAGGTAAATTTAGAAAAAATGGCAAAAATGACTGAGGTTGTCACCCACCTCAACAAAAGTATATCAAGTCTTGGTTCAGCATTGGTCTGCTCATTTCTTTTGCTCTTTCCAAGGTAGGTTTTTCTTGTTGTTTGTTTTTGTTTTTTCTCTCTCTCCCTTTTCCACCAATATGTTGAACGACAGGTATGAAAGACAATTTGCTGCCCTGACCAGTTTGGTTCAGCAGTTAGAGCGTCGGCCTGCAGACCGAAGGGTTTTGGGTTCAATTCCTGGTCAGGGGCACGTACCTGGGTTGCAGGTTAGATACCTGGCCCCAGTAGGGGTCGTGCAGGAGGCAACGAATCAGTATGTCTCTCTCACATCGATGTTTCTCTGTCTCTCTCTCTCTCTCTATCTCTTTTCCTCCCTTCCACTCTAAGAAAGACAATTTGCTATTTTTACTAATTTATTTCTCTTGGAGGTTATCTATTGCATAAAATAAAATATCTTAAGAAAAAAAGGAAAAACAGTGTATTTGTAGAATGGAATCATTGTGAGGTAAGAATTTTAACACTTTATTTAATTTTATAATCTCTTGGAGAATGTATGTCTATTATTGCACTTACCATACTGAAAATGATTTGTTGACAAGTCTTGTCTCCTACTAGACTCAAATTTTGAGAGTAGAAATCATATATTAATTATTCTGGTATCTTGCCCAGCCAGTGTGGCTCAGTGGATTGAGCATCGGCCCGTGGATTGAGAGGTCCCGGTTTGATTCCTGGTCAAGGGCACATGCCAGGGTTACGGGCTCGATCCCCAGTAGGGGGCGTGCAGGAGGCAGCCAATTGATGTTTCTCTCTCACACAGATGTTTCTATCTCTCTCTCTCTCTAAAAAAAAATTTTTTTTTAATTATTCTGGTATCTCTAGTATTTTACCAATTCTTGGCACTTACTGGTTGTTCAAAAAGTATTTGTTGAAATTAATTGAACTACAATACATGATACTCCAATTTTATTTTGAATATCTATCATGTGAAGATGTTGATTACAATTGTATGTAGTTAAAACTCATATAATTATCCTGGGTTAAGGTCATATCAATCAGAAAAACACAAAACAATGAGAAGAATACAAATAATACCTTGGCTTTCTATTATATATCACCTTTTAGAATCACTACATATTTTTAATGCAAATCATGTGTGCTGAAGAAGAACACCAGCAATTCTAAACCAGATGTTAAGCTATTACACAGACCATAGGTCACTCAGCCGGAGGCATATTATTTTACTAGATCATGACAATGTTCCATTCCATCTAATATTTACTCTCTATGATAACTTATATTTTATATTTACTGTCTATGATGTTAACTTATATTTTATGTGAGAGTATATTTGCCTTCAACTCTGAAGCACAAAGATACAATGAATCTTAGTTTTCTTCAGTTCTTCTTCATAGATCTATCACGAGTATTTTTTTTTTCCATATTCTGCTCAAAACTGTCCATACTTTCATCCTGGCTCCACTGTTGATGACTGGTGAACTTGGGCGTCTTTATGCTCACCTACAAATTATGGAGCACCGAGGTCGCTGATATTAAAGAACTTCCAGTTCTTCAATTCCACAGATTCAAAAATCTTGGGATAATACAATTTATATTTCTTAATGAATACTTTTATTAGAAAATAATCTACTTATTTAAGTATTTCCCTGCAAGCCTCGTACTCTTGGTATAATCAACCAGTTGGTTTTTATCCTCATCGTACTCCTTTTGAACCATACACATAGATTTTGATTTCTCATCCAGCTTAGAGAATGAGGTGGTGATGCTTTCTTAATCAAGTACATGCTGTTTGTAAGGACATGTTGCGTCTTGGTTGGAACCTCTTCCAACCAAGAACATGGTCCCTCCTGAGCTGGAGCTCAGCATGAACTCAGGAGGCAGACTGATGAGTCTAAAATGTTGGTTCATCCCCACCCTGTGCAAAAGACTGGAGTCAGCTTTGAATGTAGCAGACCTAGTCCCTGCCCTACGATAGCTTTTGCTTATGCTTAGTAGGAAGATAGACAATTAAACAAGTAATAATAGAAATATAGAATGAAGATTACCATGACACAAGTAGTAAAGGGATCTAAAGACACATCTAAGAGAGACACGACCTAGACAACATCTGCCCGTAGAAATGGTGGTGGGTGCAGACCCAAAACATGATTAGGAATTAGCCAGGGGGGCAGGGCAGGGCTGAATGTTCCAGCAGAGGTCACATTGTGTGTGAACACCCAGAGGTCAGAGAGAGCTCTTGGTGCCTACTGGTAGTGCACTACAGGTGATGCCTAGGGCTGGAGAGTCAGGGAGATGGGGTGGGGACCTCAGGCAGGTCAGAGAGTGAAGAGTTCTGGAGGCCCTGTTAACATATCAGGCTTTGTCTTAAGTAAAATGGGGAAAGGTTTTAAATAAAATAGTAATATGATCGTTCCTGTACATCATGCCTCACTCTGGATTGTCTGCTGTCAAGAAACAAATTAAGAGAGTAAAGCAATAAGCCAGGAGAGAAAGGGTGATGCCTTGATGGGATGCTGGCAGGAGATTGGAAAGATGTGGATGGTTCTGAGTGATATTTAGAGAAAGACTCAGCAGAACTTGGCAGATGATTGGCTACGAAGGTGAAGGAAGAAATAGCAATGAAGGTGACTTTCACGTATCTGGAATCCAAACCAGAGACACCTCTTCCTACCTCTCCAAGGCTCAGTGTCTTCGTGCAGTGTGGGTTCCTCCATATGTCCCTCCTAGAGCTGCTGTGAGGTTAAAAAGTTATTATATGGAAAGCACTGGTGTGCAATAAACTCTCAGAAATGGCAAGTATTGTTTGCTCTTATAAAATAGTGTTGGTACTGACTCTACAGGTATCATTTCGGGAACTTTTGAGATTCCATCCTTTGAGTTGCAAACTGTAATTTTAAAAATACAGTTATAGTTGAGCAGGTCATGGCTCCTTGACTTGTACATGGTTCTCTCTCAGGATGTCGCATTATCAATTTTAAGACCTGATGCACAGCCCTGGCCGGTTTGGCTCAGCGGTAGATCATTGGCCCGAGGATCAATGTGCCACGGGTTCGACTCCGGTCAAGGGCACATACCTCAGTTGCGGTTCATCCCTGGCCCTGGTCGGTGTTGTGAGGGAGGCAACCAGTCGATGTGTCCCTCTCATGTTGATGTTTCTGTCTCTCTCCCTTTCTCTCCCTCCCACTCTGTCTGAAGATAAATAGAAAAATATCCTCAGGTGAGGATTAAAACACAAAGAGCTGATGCACATCTGTGTAGCCTCGCCCCCTCGAGAGTGGGACCTTCTTGAGGTCTTATTGCTCTTTCCACCCACAGACCTAAGAGGGCATACTCGAACGTGAACGCATGAGAATTTATTCACAAGTTTTTCTCTGGGTAAATAGTAAGTAGCTGAGTGCACAGAACTGGAATTTTGATCAGAGACTGGGAAGGAAGAGGAAAGATAGCCCTGGACAGGATAGAAGGGCCATGGGAAACTGGGAGAGGGAAACCAGCGGAAGGAGGGTGCTGGGGGGGGGGGGAGGGTGGGCAGAGTCCGGGAGCATGGAATGGATTGCCTCTAGACCTGTAGTTGTCGTCATAATCACCCTTTGAAGTGAGTGCTTCAATCATCAATAATCTGTGCAACACTTTGATTTGCAATTCAATTAAATTCGACACTAACATTTCTCTTTTAAGGAGATAAACCTGCTTAAAGCCCCTGCTTTTATAGAAAGCTAACGTGCATATAAATAAGTAAAATGCAGACTTGTCGCCAGTTAAGGGGTTGTAGATTTATGCACAAAGACTACGCTATTAGCAGTTTTCTAGTGAGTAAACCTTGCTGAGTTGAGGCATGTAACAGATTATCCCAGCAGCATGAATATTAGGAGAATTCAGCATCATTTGTCTACCCAGTAGTGCCCCTAATTAAGAGCACCTTGCAGCATTTCCCCAGACCCATGGTGTGCACTGGGCCTTGTAACTAGATGTATTTCACTTGCTGCCTTGAGACACATGTTCAGCATGTGGGAGTCATTTGCGTGCTTGGTAATTGTCCCCTTTCCCTGTCGACATCTGGATAAATCCATTCTCATTTTCAGGCACTTTGTCTCCAATTTTAATAACGGAAGAGGTTTTGTCAAGAGATTCTTAGTGTTTGTTTACTCAGAGGAATATTAATATTTCCTCTTATTACTTGCCTCATGGTTTCCCAGCAGTGGAAGCCTTTGAAAGGAAACACGCATAATAACCCAACTTGATGAAGAACTCGAGTGAATCTAATCAATTATGATGAAACCAACTTGAAGAACTGTTGGGGTTGCTAACATGAAAATAATTTAACTCTGTGAACAATTTACTTAATAGGCCTTGATTGAGTTTCTTCTTACAGTTGAGTCACTAAAATGCCAAGGTGGTGTAAATTCCAAAGAAGGCAGTCTCTGCATCCCCCACCTCCAGAAATGTATTGTCTGGCCCTGGTTGAAAGAGAGAAGATTCCCTGAAGATAGATTCACTGTGGCCAGCAGCCAGAGGACCAGAGTCCGCGTGACCTCCCAGGACAGACCCTTCCTAAGTACAGATGAATGATGCTGTTGTCTCACCCCCACCTACCCAACTACAGCTGTCACTTTGCAGATGTCTCCCCCTGCTTCCCCAAGGCACTGTCCTCCATCGTGGCTTTGCACATCTCCGTCACTAAGCAATGGAGACAGCAAAGCTGCCGTCCTGCATATTGAGCACAGCGTTCAAAGACTGAACACATGCTTGTGGAATAGCAATCGAGGAGTTAACATTGAAATGTTACTATGCACCCGACACCGTGCTGACTTCATTTGCATACAATCTTCACATCATCCCGGGAGAGAAATTAAGAAGCTGTATTAGGACAAAGACTGAGACATCATTTCTTTTTGTTTTATTTTGTTTTTGTTTTATTAATTTATTTTTGTTACGGATGTTTCTCCTTTCTTCCCCATTGACACCCTCCTCCCCATCCCTCTACCCCTTCCCCAGCTTTGTTGTCCATGTCCATCACGTATGCATACATGCGCATAAGTTCTGTGGTTTATCTCTTCCCTCCCCCCCACCCCCTCTTCTGAGGGGTGTCAGTCTGTACCCTACTTCCACATCTCTGGGTCTACCCTGTTCCTCAGACTGTTATGTTCATTATATTCCACAAATAAGTGAGATCATGTGATATTTGTCTTTCTCTGCTTGGCTTGTTTCGCTTAGGATAATATTCTCGAGGTCCCTCCATGTCGTCTCAAAGGATAAGAGATCTTTCTTTCTTACAGCTGCATAGTACTCCATTGTGTATATGTACCATAGCTTTTTTATCCATTCATCCACTGATGGACACTGAGACATCATTTCTTCATTAAGGGTATTTTGTAGGCAAAAACAGAAACTCAAGATAATTTAAAGTTGAGCGGGAAACAGGACTTACAGGAAGGCTATTGAAAGATCTTGTGGAAACCAAAGGCAGGAGTTGAATCTAGGTCTCACGAGGTACTGTAGCCAGGAAAGCTTTGGGGAACATAAGCAAGCAATCTCTTCTTCTCTCTTTCCCCTCTTGCTGCTTCTCCTCATTCTTGTGACTCCCTCTCCACTGATGCTTTTATTGATTACCAGGCCTCGGCGCCGTGCCCCAGTGCCGACCCCAACCCCCGAGTTTTCCTCACTTCATTCAAGCAAAATCCTCAGACTGAGAATGGCACCTAAGTCCCAAATCTGTATCCAGGGAGAGACAGCCTGATGGTCCCTGATTGGATCAGGAACTCACACCTGGTGTCATGCGCTGGGCTAGGTCACCAGCATCCCCTTAAAGGCCTGACAAACTTGTGGTTCGTGCCTGTGGACGGTGGCTGGCACTCCAAACCATGTCTGCTAGAAGTGGATAAGAATCTGATCATTATAGAACCAACAGAACTTGGTGACCAATTGAATGTGGGCACGAGAGAGGAGAAATGGGAGCTGACTCCCAGGGTTCTATGTCGGGGGACGAAGAGGGTCAAAGATGGGGACCCTTCCACTGAGAGGCTAGCGGAGGAGGATGAGGGCATGAAGGAGCCTGTGAAAGAACAATGTGACGAAAAGGCCTCTCGTGTCAAGAAAAACTGAACAAGGTCTAAGGTTTTAGCCGAGTGGTGAGGGGCAGTCGGAGGTGCACAGACTCACCTCTCCCCCCGCTCCTGCAGTCTCCCCCAGGCTCCCCCTTCTGATCTCTGCCACATGACCACCACCGCCCCTCCCCAGGGTGCGACGATTTTTCTCTACAAATTTGCCTAACGCGTAGCCATATTTTAAGACAGAAGAACTGCCTCCCCTCACCACGCCCAGCCCAGTCCCAGTCTACCCCTCTAAAAGATCAAAGAGTGTGTCTAATGCCCATCATTGTACACACACTCCCATTCCGTGTGGGCAATTTTAGATGGGCAATAAATATATGTAATGAGAGAATAAATGGACATTTTCAAAAAGCTATTTACAAAATACCTAAATATTTTGTAGAGAGAAGCCCAAAAATGCAATCAGCACAAAAAGTAGCTAATTTTTATTTACTTTTTTTTTCTTTATTGATTTTTAGAGTGAGAGGAAGGGAGAGATAGAGAGAGATAGAAACATCGATGAGAGAGAACATCGATTGGCCACCTCCTGCATGCCCCCCACTGGGGATCAGGCCTACA
This sequence comes from Tadarida brasiliensis, assembly GCA_030848825.1. Lineage (NCBI taxonomy): Eukaryota > Metazoa > Chordata > Mammalia > Chiroptera > Molossidae > Tadarida > Tadarida brasiliensis. The sequence goes on from CM061260.1 coordinate 73,755,445, forward strand.
CCCTGGGCATGTGTCCTGACCAGGAATCGAACTGGCGACCTCTTGGTGCATGGGTCGATGTTCAACCACTGAGCCACACCGGCCGGGCAAAAAAGAGCTAATTTTTAAATGAGAGATTTTATTCTGAAAATAACTCAATGCTCTAGACTTAAAAGTAAGAAGACCAACTTGTCCCAGCTTACCTGGGACTTACCTGGTGTGAGCATTGGAAGTCCCAAGTCCTGGGAAATACTTTAGATCCCAGCTACTAGGACGGTCGGTCACCTAGGCTGATGTCAGTTCTCATGTGGCAGGTGTTCATTTATGTCCTGTAGAGTGCGGTTGGATTTGGACATGACCCCTTCCAGCTCACATCTCAGTCGTCCCGTCCAGGCCTTCCCACTCCTCATCTTTACCTTGCTACCTAGGTAACCGGGATACATTCAGTTCTGGAAACTGCATCATGTTAATGCAGAAGGAAGAGGGTGGTTTGCATAGAACTGGTCTCTGGAAAAGTGAATGTCAGAACAGAACAGGGGAAGTTGTCTGGCTGTAACAAACAGAATGACAATGCCCGTGAGTATCTAAGGCCTCTCTCCGAGTTCAGCTTTCCGATAGAAATGTTGTCTAAGTTCCCTGTGAACAATGGAGACAAGTAATCTGACCTTTGTGGTTACCAGAGAGGTGTACCTTTGTCTCTGATTTATAAATTGTTACTGTAAGGCATCAATTCTCTCATGTGTCATCCATATGTCTCTATTTGCTTGGGGTGGTATCAGATTGTGTCTGTTGCCCACTTTTAAATTATTAATAGCACCCCTTTTCACTCTCAAAGTGTCTCAGTATGACAAAAAAACATGTCCAGGTTTAGCTAATAAATACGATGGTCACCACACTTATGAGCGTAGCTCTCCGACTCTCAGAGCCTAATCATCCCCGCACCGACAGATTGAGCTCCTACACCCAAAGGGGCCACCGGGCCAGATGCGAGGAAGCCCCAGCCGCGCAGACAGCCCTGTGCCTTACCCCTTCCTCCCACGGCCGGCTTTCCAGCCTGCTCCCTTCTCTCTTCTGCCTCTTCCAATATTTCCTAGCAGATAAAAGTTTACAGTAGATCTCAGGATCTCTTGACAGAAATATGCCAAAATGCCAGTCTCAAATTTAATTTCCTCCCCACATCTAGATTAACTTATCCTTCTGAAAGAACTCCCTCTAGTTCTGTATTCACCTATGTTTCCCCGTCATGATTAAAATATACCGCCCGCTGATTTTGCTGGCAAGGTTAATTTTGTTTACTTCTTTGGGGAGTTCGGACTCTTCCTTAATCTATTTTAAGGTTTTGATGTGACTGTGCTGTGACAAGTGTGTTATTCCATAAAGTTCTAAGCCATGCCTGCAATGTGAAACTAAAGGGTGGGAAGGTGGGGGCATTGGGTTCGTGGATGCAGGGGGAGGCCAAGGAGGAAGGAGGATTCTGGTCCTTCTCTTGGCCTCTGTTACCTCCCTGCGAACACTTAGTTGTCAGGTCCTCGGTGGGGCCGACACAGTTTCCTCCCGTCTAGTGCTGCTTTCTACACATATTGCTTCCTGTATTCCTTTAAATATGCTAAGTGGTCCAGACTAGCAAAGAGATTTACACAGCTGTGTGCTCTGTGTGTTGTGACCGTTTTATCCTTGAGTGTTATAAGAACTACTTTAAAACTCTGTTAAAGCACATGCACATGCCACAGATTGAAACAGACCGGGGTGGCATGCAGCGAAAGGTCACTGTCTCCTTCCCCCACCCACATCCTGCTCCCACTCCCTCCATACTGGTTCTTAGGTCTTCTTGCAGGAAGCTGGTGCACATACACACCCCCGCAGACACGCAGACACGTTTATGAGTGTCTTCTGTATCCAAAATCTACTTCCTGAGCCCTTCTGTCTCCTGAGTGCAAGGTAGCAGGAAGCCACACGCGGTGAGGGGAGCAGGACGAGTTCAGCTCTCCCACAGACAGACTCGCACCTTGTCTCCCGGACTCCGGCTTCTCCCTGCTTCAATCGTTTCAAATACACCGCCAGAGCCTTTTCCTAAAACCCTGCTGTCCTCGGGTCCCTGCCCGGAGTACGATGTTTCTGGCAGTCTTCGTTTAAACTTCTCCTCTTAACATGCAGGGCTTGCCTTTCTCTGCTCCTTCTAGCCAGTCAAGTTTTTGTTATCAGTGTCCTGGATGTTCTCCTGGGAAATGCCACTTGCAGTGCCATGGCTGGGCGTTTGCTCACGTGAGTCCCTTCCTCCTGTCAACCTCGGGAAATGCCCCCCTAGACGAGGACTAGTCCTTGCATTGTGCAGCTGAGGAAACTGAACATCCAGAGGGTAAACGGCTTCCTACAAGTCACATGCCTATTTTCTGGCAGAGAGAAAACTAGCTCTTAGACTGGACCACTAGTCTTTGTTTTAAATCCTACTCCTTAGATCCCAGAGATGGTATCACTGGACACATCGAGTCACCACAAGAAAAGAGTAGATTAAGTGTAGTGAAATACATTTCTTTATGGGGTGTTCATTATCATCCCTGTGTGAGAAAGTGACTGCAGTGCATTTTGGGGGTGGGGGGACAGACTGCGGCACTGCTCAGTCCTTGAGTGGGGTACTGCAGCTAAGCGACCTCGGCAAGTCCTTCTCTACCTTCTCATCTGTAGAATGGGGCTAATAATACTTGCTGTGCAAGCTTGAGCAGAGAGGGCAGAGCCTAAGACATCTTTTTTTTTTTTCAATTAGAGAAAATAATCTCATTTTGGACCATAGTGGCCCAGATGCCATTTCTTCCTCCATGTTATCAAATGTGAAGGGTAAAGATTAAAGATAAAAGAAGTGTTTGGTGTAGAGTGACCGCTCCATGACTTTAGCCCTGATGATTTGCCCAGCAACCCAGTCCCTCCACAACTGGAAATGCTGGAGCCCAGGACTCCTTGACTCACACCTGCTCACTCCTCTCACCACACAGCCTGCTTCCTGCCTCCAGCAACGCTTCCCACTGCTGGCCGAGGCCGGCTTCCTGCATGTCTGTCTGCCTGTGGTTTCTGCTGGGATACTTTTCCATGCCTTTACTCTCCAGTGCTGAACATCTGTCGAAGTCACTTCTCCTCTCCATCACCATCATCTGGCTACAATGCTCTGTCTACCTGGATGCACCTAGACACCTGCAAGCCCTTCCACCACTCCTAGCAAAGCACCTAGTGTCCCCAACTTGACACTTCTCCATCTGGCCCATTCTCTCACCTGCCAAGGTCAGAAGTCTATGGTCCAGGGTTGTATGATGACTTTCATGGACTCGGGACACTTTTATCTTTGTGAGTCCCTTCTTTCACCAAAAAAAACCCCAAAATTGGATTTTACAACTAGGTTGGTATAAAAGACATTACTGTAATCTGGGTTGGATTTATTATTATATATTAATATTATATTCATATTTTTTTCTGATTTTAAAGGAAATTAAACTATTTTCATGAGCCCCTATAGGTGGGCTGGGCCACAGCCACTGTGCCTGGTGGATACATTGGTCCTGCTAGAGTCAGGTGTTCTTGAGTCCAAATTTGTCATAAACTCGAGGCATGACAGAGAGAGGAGGAACAGAGGTAGTTAGCAAGAAGACTCAACCCTTTCTGTTCTATCCATAGTGAACAGTTTGTCATGTTCCTGCCTGATGCCTCATTTCCACTTTTCCCCATACCTGCCTTCTGCAGAGTGAACCTTCAGCTCCCTTTTAGGCCTACCCTTTTGAGTGGGTCACTTTGAGAAGGATGGACCCGTCAGAGCTTGGAGGGGCTGCGACCTTCCTCAGAACAAGCGAGGCCGAGCTGCTTCTGCCACAGGCCACGGCCTTTGATGGTGACACGTGGTGGCTGCTGGCCTCACTTGACTTTGCTGCTTCCAGGTGGCAACTGAGATATCTGGTTGAGAGAAACCATCAGTTCTGGAGCCCACCTCATTTGCTCGAGGTGTAACCCACCTCTGTGAACATCTGACTGAGCAACTGAAGAGCTCCGAGTGTCCAGGATAGGGATGGAGGTCAGCAGAGAAGGGGAGGCATGCTGGAGGCAGCCAGCTGCAGGCCCTGCTCACTTGGCCCTAAAACATGTTTTCTCTTCCAGAAGCTCTATTATAGCACAGATATTGCAGGAGTGACCCCAGATAAACTCTTTCTCAGAAACCTCTTAGTTGCAGTGGATACTGGAGGGAGCAGACTGAGATTGAGACTGTAGGTTGGGCTTGTTGATTGAAAGAAGAAGGGAAAAGACTCTGAGAAGGCAGGACCAACAAGCTGTCTCTGGCCCTCCACAGAATTTACCAGTGTTGGAACTTTGCCCTCTGGCTGTCTTCTAGGTCATCAAGGTCACTCAGCCAACAGGAAACAAAAGATAATTGGGAGACTTGCTCACCCTGATTAATAATTTCTTGGTAGTTACAGGCAAAAACAAAGGTTAATGAGGATTTAGCCTCAAGATAAAGGCTAAATGCAACATGAAAATCTCTAAATAAATTATATATTTTCCCCTCGTTCTTTACATGTCTGGGCTGCCTGGTCATCTTCTGAATTCTAGTTTAATTGGAGATTTGGAGTTGAATTCACAGTGTAACCTAGCGTCAAGCCACCTACACATCTTAATTCCAAAATGATTCAATAGTGCAACATAAATACTGACTGAGTATTGTTCTAGTACTCAAAATCAGTCAACATCAGGCTTTAATATGACCAATTAGAATCCAAGCCAGTTATGTAGGACATTATATTTCCATCATAGACCAGTTCTGGATCAGTTCCCAGTTTCCAGTCATTGAATTTCATTACTGTGATTGCATTTTAGAGTAGCTAATTATAATCCGTCAAATCGAATACAACAACAGAACTATCCCTGAGGTCAGAACTGGTCATGCAGAAGCTTATCAAAGGTAGTGAGATAACAAAGGACAAGACCATAGTGATGCCAGGGAGAAAATCAGAACCGAGCCAAAGCTTTAGAGATAATTGGATGATACATTTGGTAGACTCGGCCGGCACTCTAAACAATTACTTAAAATCTAACAACTGCATAATTTTTAATTATTTTGGGGGGGTCCAAATTATCCTTCCTCATAGAAATGCACTGGCAGCAAAAAGACGAGAGTCAGCAAAAGTTTTTCACCCCCCTGGGCTAGCAGACAATGCATTATGCTTTTTTGAACTCAGGCCAAGTGAAAGCAATGTGATAAGAGTATTTGGCAAATAGTCTTGGGATCAAATTCCCTGTCCTTGATGTTCTCTAGCTGTGTAATTAGAGCAAATCACTTCTTACTGAGCCTCGGTTTCCTCATCTGTCAAACCGTATAATAATACTTACTCCGCCTGCCTTCCTCCATGAGGACAAATGAGACAGTAAATGTGAAAAAACAAACACAATGCAATAGGGTGATACCTAGGAAAGAAAGCTAGAATTGCTGGCTGTCAGGGAGGAAGCGTGCTTTAGAGATAAAGACAAAACACCATCTCAAAGCCAGACATAAATGACTTTTATATAAGGATGGCAAATAATCTACCCAAAATAACTATAAAACTGAATCTAGTATTACTCCAATATTGTAATTACTCCAATTACTAGAAAAAACACCTGAAAGAAATGCTTCACATAGATACTAGTGGTTTTCTGAGTTCCATCATTGGTGACATTTTTTAAAAAGTTCTCCATACTTTTAAAGTTTTCCTCAATAAACATGTTACCATTATATTGGAAAAGATATTTAATCATCTATAAATACAAAATCATACAGGCAAACCTCCTGAATTTACAGATGAAACAACTGAGGCCCAAGGAAATGATATCATTGTTTATATTTTGTTCCTGGGAAAGCCAGGACTCAAATCCAGGTGTCCTGACTCAAATCCATTGCTGTCTCCATTTCCATCTCTGCAGTTATTTATGAATGCAAAGACTCAAAACTTGACTGAGTTCATTCATTTTGTCTTCAAAAACATCCCCGTCAGGGGCCTCAGATAGGTAAGGGCTTCTGAAAATTCTTCTCTCCCACTGTTTCCAGGGGTGATTTTTAAAAAATGCTAATTAAGAGGCAGGTGATGAACCCAATGCTTGAGAGAAACAATGGAGGGGAAAGAGCTAAGCAAGTGAGATAGAGGAAGCATGTTGTAACGGAAGCACTCCGATTTAGGAGGTAGGTGATCTAATTTCTAGCCATTTTTCTAATGACTGCCACTCATTAGCTATGTGAACATGGACAACTCTCGTAATCTCTTTTCGTTGTTGTCCCCACTCCCCCAAAAGGGAGTGTGGGGGAGAATCTGTGCCAGGTGATAGCCATGTTTTTTTCCAAGTGATAACATTTGGTTTAAAATGCAGTGTATTTACCTTAAATATACAATATGTATGCAAAATGGGTGCTTTTCATAAACAAGCCTATTTTCATAGAAATAACACAAAGCAAAATCCATTTCTGCAAAAAGAGACCAAAAGAATAAACACAATGCAAACCCAGTATTTAAAATGCAAATGACAAGTAGAAGTAAATGCAAAATCAGTCAAATAGGAATATCAAAATCCTCTGGCCCAGCAGTTTTAGTGGTGAATTGGTTGCAATCAGGGAACCGGGGAAGGGAGCACAGTGGAGATGTCACCGTGATGGCAAGAAAATAGTGAGCAAAAAATTCTTTGCAGAGACAAGCATGGTGGAAGAAGACGTGAATGCCGCCCAACTTCACCTCCTTCTTAAACACTGTCTGCAAGTCGGTCTCCCCACCTCTGGGGAGAGCATCTGGTGAGGGCCCTGTGCAGCCTTAGGCCTTCCTAGCTTTTGTGATGCGTGTGGCAGGGGTGGTGGTGGTGGTGGCGACAAGGTCGGCATTACCCCCGTGGCTGTAGCGGGGTTTCACCTGGACCACACGGTCAGATTTTCCCTCTTCCAGACAAATGCTCTCTTCTCCCCTCCCCACTACCTACTTGAGAAGCTATAACAGGGGACTTAGTGAGCTTCTGGTAGGACTCAGTTTGCTTTAAAGTCTGTTTCTTATTCATCTTCCCTGGCTATCTACCTCAGGTGGGAAAGAACTTGAGAAGCTGCCTCGGGGGTTTAGAAGAGTTCTGGCTCATTTTACTAGAAGAAACCTCTTACTGGTGAATGGCTTTGTGGAGGGCTGCTTTGCTTAGGGATGGGTCGTGGGTGTGAGGAGGCTGAGGAGAGGAAAGGGATATGAACCAGTTATGCGGCATGATAGAAGTAACCCATATTCTCTGTCCTCCTTCTCCCCCTCCAGTTCTACCATGTAATTCCCTTAGCAGGCTTTGATTCCAAAACGGGAACAGAGGTTTAAGAAATCCTGAAGGACAGACATGGCCACTAACCTAAATTTTCACTTAGTTATCTGAGTGAAGTTTTTTGGAGGGGAGCTGGGAAGGGACAGAGCACTAGGACAACCACCCAGGATCTGGGGTTGTATGAGGTAAGTGCTGGGGTTGGGAGCAGGGGGTAAGGTCTGTTCAGGCAAATTTCTGGTAGCAAAATGACGTATGATGTTCCCAGCTTCTGCTTGTCGAAATGTTTCTTGTTCCTACAGTCATTGCGTGGGAGTTTTTTCAGGATGACCTTTCGTGATTTTACTGAATTTTGCAATTGTCTATATTGGCAATTCCAAGCCAACAAACAGAATTAACATAAACAAGGTCATAGCTATCGTATTAAAGTGTCTAACCTATATTGCCTGTAATGCATATTGTTTCTCTATAGAGAAGAAGAAATGCTGGATTCGTGACAGCTTGTGTTGAGGCTGAGGTTAAAGGGCAACATAATTGTTGAGACAACAGATGGGAAGGTAAAGGAATCACTATTTTATCTCAGGAATGACTAGGTTCTCAATTTAACTAAATAACTGATATTTTCTCCAACAGTTTAATTAAGAACCTGTGGTAGGAGATGCCACTGATAGCCTTGGGAAACCTCATTCGTCTTTAAGAAGCTTCTCCACTTACTGTCAAAGATTTAATGTCAAACGTTGAGTAAATCAGAGTAAACCGATTGCTGTTGGTCACGATCATTAACTCTGGAACTCACAACTTTTTTCATTTTTCATCAATGTTTCAAGCTTTTTTTTTTTTTTTTAAGGTATCCCCTGAAGTGACTAGCAACCTAAAAAACTATGAAGCAAATTGTGTTTATAGGCTCAAGAAAAAGAAGGATAATTAGAATAAGAATAGTACAGTGTCAGAGAAGCCTGAAGACGTGGGAATGGTCAGTAGTGTCAAATGCTAGGAAAGAGATTAAGGGCTTGGAGAAAGCCTTGCATTTCAGAATTAGGAGGTCACTGATGACCTCCGAAAGAGAAGATTAGGGCAAGTGTTAGACTGTAAGGGGCCATAGAGGGAAAGTGTAGTAAGGATGTAACAGTCCCCCACCCCTTCTCCCTGTCACTAAAGCATTCGGAGCAGCAGGGTGGTACGGAGGTGGCCTACTCTCAGGACCTTCGCCTCCATCACGGACCTCAGGTTGCCTGCCATCCCCATATCAGTGAGTGGGGCCCTATTTCTGACCTCACATGGATGAATACTTCCTCAGAGATTTTACAGATGATTCTCTGACCATAATTCACTCACCCAGTGTCCTCCCACTTCTGCCCCATCTGCATAACAGAAAGGCATAGCATCCTTTAACAAACAGGTGTAATCATTATCAGAAACTTTGTCTTTCTTACCCTTACCTTTGTATTTGGACAGTTTATAATCTAAAGCATTGCCATTTGAGTTGTAAATATCTAGAGGCCACTCAAACTATTACTTATGGTGTCTTAACATGCCTTCCTGACAGTATCTGGATATAAAAATAATTCCAAATTAGGTAGAGTTTGTATAACCAACTAATAGAATTAAGGGAGGAATTTGAGGCTTATCAACAGGAACATAAATAAGTAGAAAAGGGGAAATTCAGAATGTCCTACATAAGAAAATAGAAAGACTCAATAAGAACCATTTAGCCTTGGGATAATTTATTACAAGAAAAAAAACGGTAGATTTGAATCTCTTTTTCATCATTGCTCATACCACCTTTTTTTTTTTTAATGTGTTTTTATTGAATTTTTAGAGAGAGAGGAAGGGAGAGAGAGATAGAAACATCGATGTGAAAGAGAAACATCAAATGGCTGCCTCCTGCATGCCCCCTACTGGGGATTGAGCCTCCAACCCGGCCATGTGCCCTGACCGGAACGGAACCAGGACCTCTCGATCCATGGGACAACGTTCAATCCACTGAGCCACACCGGCCGGGCTACAGCTCATACCAACTTTATCGAGATATTTATATACAATATAGTTCACATCTTTAAAGTGTACAACCCAAAAGTTTCTAGTATATTTCAAGAATTGTGAAAACATCACCATAACCTAATTTTAGAATATTTTCATCATCCCCCAAAGAAATCTTATACCCATTAGCAGTCACTACCCTGTCTCCCTTCAACTACCCAGGCACCCTCAATCTACTTTCTTCCTGTATAGATTTGCCTATTATGGCATTTAAGATAAATAGGATCATACAGCCTATGATCTTTTGTGCCTGGCTTCTTTAACTTAGTATAATGGTTTTGAGGTTCATTCATGTAGCATATATCAGTGCTTCATTCTTTTTTATAGCTGAATAATATTCCATAGTATGAATATACCACACTTTGTTTATTCATTCATCAGTTAATGGACATTGGGACTGTTTACATGTTTTGGCTACTATGCATAATGCTGTTTTTACAAATAGTGCAAGTTTTTGTATTTTAATTTCTCTTGGGTATATACCCAGGAGTGGAATTGCTGGGTCATTGGTAACTCCAATGTTTAGCATTTTGAAGAACTGTCAAACTGTTTTCCAAAGTGACTGCATCATTTTACATTCCCGCTAGCAATGTGCAAGGGTTGTAATTTCTCTACATCCTCACCAACACATGCTACAATCTATTTTTTATTATAGCCATTCTAGTGTGTGTGAAGTAGTATTTTAATGTGATTTTTATTTGTATTTCCCTAATGAATAATGTTGCATCTTTTCCCATCCTTATAGGCCATTTGTGTATCTTCTTTAGAGAAATGTCTATTCAAGCCCTTCGCCCATTTTTAATTAGTTTATTGCTTTTTTGTCATTGAGTTGTAAGAATTCTTCATGCATTCTGGAAACAAGTCCCTTATCAGATATATGATTTGCAAATATTTTCTCCTTGTCTGTGTGTTGTCTTTCCACTTCCTTGATGGTGTCCAACTCAATTATATTAGGCCTCCTGATGAGAGGCTTGCCTCTTCTTAGCACATTCTCCAAGACTACTGTCTTTTCAACAGTATTTAAGGTTATTTGTAAACATAATGTGGTTACAACTATACTTTTTCAAAAGAAATTCTAGGAAGAAGAGCATGAAAGCAATAAGTTAATAATGTAGAAAGAGGAGTCTAAAGGTGGTTTCTTTGGTCCCGTTTGTTTTTCTACCATAGAATGGAGGTCCCATCCCCCCAACCCCACTCTGCATCTCCCTGGCTCCAGGCTTCCTCCTCCTGATGTTAGAAGTGATTCCACTTCCAATCACTGTTGGTCTTTATAACAGAGGCAATAAAGCCAGTGGATGTAGAGTGATACTTATGGAAGAACATTGGTTATGTTCTACAGAAGAGAAGGAGTCCTTGAAATAGGAAAATTGAAGGGACTCAAAAGAAAAGGGATTGCTATTGGAACAATGTCAAAGAAGACTGTGGGTGGAAACTGGATCAAGAATAGAAAGTGTGAGAGCCTTCAAAGAAGTTAGCACCAGCTCGGAATCAGCTGCTGCCAGCATTTATCAATCAAGGAACGGGGCCATAGGAAATGGTGTTAGGAAACTTTTGAGGGCAACTCAATGCAACTATTTGATAGTAGCAATGCATCCATACTAATGAAGTGATCACTACTGAATATCTACCATGTCCCTAGCATTGTGACAGGTGCTTTAATAGCTATAGAAGAAGACATCAAAATACCTTCTTAAGGTGCTTGTAATCTAGCTGGGTAATAGTCTAACATAGTTATTAAAATATTTAAGAGTTAATAATGTCAATATATGGTAAAAAGACTTTATGAAAGCAAACTGGGGGAGTTGGGGAAGGTTTGGGGAAGAGGATACATGTTGAACAAAGTCTGAAAGGATGAGTGCCTCGTTGGTTCCTCCTTCTAAACCTCCAGGATATGTTGAGACATCTCGAGGGGCCAAACCATACATATTATGATGTGTGTCCTTTCAAAGGCAGAGTCAGTGAGGAGCTATAAGGTGAGGGCAGTGCAATTTATAAAATTTGATTCAACAAAAACACCATTTAAACTTCATCTTTGGGCAAGGAAAAAGCCTGGGCAAGCGAACACCTGTTTCTTCCATTAAGGCTGATTAACTTCTGGCTCAATCCTCTACTGAGGCATCTTTTTCTTGACACTGAAAATTCTTTGCAATACCTGGCGAAATAAATGAGCATAGAAAAAACAGGGGAATATATCTTGAATTGTTCCCTCTGCAGAGTCTGAGTGTCAAGGGGGAGGAAGTTCGGCAGATGAGTCCTCCGGGGTTCGGCAGGATTGAAGGCGTGGCCGTGCCGACTCACCTCGATGAGGCCGCTGTGCCCCATGCTCCGAAGAGGCTCTGTGGCCATTGCATGATCTACGTTCGTGTGTCTGCTTCGCTGCGGAAATGTTTATGTCCCAGCCCTCTCTTGGGTGAAAAAGATACCATCAAATTTAAGCATAGTCACTGGGCTATAATCCCTGAGGAATGCCCAAAAGGATTCTTAGCATTTCCCAGTTTTATTTTGTTGGTATTAATATCCCTTCTGAGAAGTTGTCTTGCTAAAGAAAAGGACTGAGGCTTGGAGCCCGATAGACCAGTGTCCAAATGTCAGCTCTGTCACCTACTAGCTGTTAAGTTTCTCATCTTCTTGAAGTCATTGTTCCAGTAAAATGGGATCATAATGCCAGTCTCTCCAGGGTAGCTTGTAGAAGTTAGTAAAAGAATTTAGGCCCAGCTGGTGTGGCTCAGTGCTTGAGCGTCGACCCATGCACCAAGGGGTCACTGGTTCGATTCCCGATCAGGGCACATGCCCAGGTTGTGGGACAAATCCCCAGTGGGGGGTTTGCTGGAGGAGGCCAACCGATGTTCTCTCTCATTGATGTTTCCATCTCTCTCTCCCTCTCCCTTCCTCTCTCTCTGAAATCAATAAAGAAAAAAAGACAAAAGTAAAAAGAATTTAGGTAAAGCATGTAGTTCAGTGCCTACTACCTAGTTAGTGCTCAATAAATGGAATGGGTTCTTTTTCTACATCATCATTAAATTGGTGGTGGTTGGTTGCTGAGATTTTTTTTTTTTTTTAATTTGCTCAGCACCTATTCAGCAGAAGCAGCATGAGCAGATTAAGCTATAATGATAGCATTTGGGACCCAGTACTGTACTGTAGAAGTCTTGACATGCAGCCAGCTTGCTCCTTGGCTCTCTGATTTACTGTATTAGTTTCCCTGGGACGCTGTAACAGAATTACCACAAACTGGGAGGCTCAAACAACGGAAATTTATTCTGTCACAGTTCTAGGGACCAAGTCCAAAATCAAATCAGCTGTCACACCCCACTGCCCTCCCTGCAGCCTCTAGCGGAGAATCATCCCTTGCCTGTTTCAGTTTCTGGTGGCTTCTGGCATTCCTCGTGGCTGATCTCTCCAGTCTCTGCCTCCTTCTTCACGTCAACTTCTCCTCGGTGTGTTTCTTATAAGGACCACAGCCACCAGATTTAAGGCCCACCCAGATATCATCTTGATATCCTTAAGTTAATTACATATGCTAAGATCCTCTTACCAAATAAGATCATATTCACAGGCTCTGGGCATTCGGACATGGACATATCTTTTGTAGCCATAATTCAACCCTTCAGGTGACCGAGCGACTGGCACGAGTTATTACCCCTCAGTGCCGTAAACATCAGGGTCCTAACCCCACTGAGGTTCACGTTCCTTCGGACCTCGAATGCCTGCAAGAGCTGCAGGCAGGCTGTCAGTTAGCATCTTCTCTGACTGCAAGGTGTTTGTGTCACACACAGTAGTTCGGCTCTCCCTGGGGAAGAGGTAATCCCAGGCCCTGTTGTTACCCTAACCTCGTTCTGTCTCTACCTGTGAGCACTCCCTTCTCTGCAAGAATCCAAACGCTCTCTCCTTGCAGTTCTTTTATAAGTAAATATTCTAGCAAACGTTACCTGACCATGACCCAGCTGATAATCCTGGAAGTGTTTCTCACCTGTTTTTTGAAATCTTTTCTGAACTTCCCTCAGACATATTCGGGTCTCTTTCGTGTGAGCATAAACCCTCACAAGTGGCTTCCAGGGTGTCAGAATGACGCGCCGCTGCCTACAAAGGGAAGAGGCGATCAGAGGGTCCCCCTCACATCTTCGGTGTTGCCGAGAGCGCCTTTCAGGATAGGTTTCACAGTAAGTGGCTGCCCTACAAAATGAAAGGTAAAAATATCTGGTCCACTTTTTTCTGTGTCGCTGGGAGGCATGCAGGCATTGTGAGCAGAGCGTGGCCTTTGCAGTTACCTAACCACTTCAAGGCTCTTTTTCCTTCTGGATGAAACGTGGGCAAAATGGAGCCTACCACCTAGGGTTCTGAGGACGATTAGCACACACATCAAATTAAGTGAAATAATGCATTGAAAACACTCGGCCCAGTGGCTGGCCCCCTGTGGATGGCCACTTTTATTATATAAAGTGTCTGCTAGAGTTTCTGGCATAAAGAAGATTTTCTGTAGCTATTATTACACCATGCTTCTTGAAAGGCTTAAAATGGCAAAAATGTCAACCATTAGTCAGTTGCCATTTGTATTTGGAACAAGAAAATAGGCCTAGACTTTGTATGTACTTATGACTGGCAAAAATAGGGGCAGGAAAGAAATCTATTTTACTCTGTACTATTTAAATGGTTTTTTCCCCCCTAACTGTATACAGAGCAAATCCCTTTTCTTTTTTCTGACTTCAGATCGCCACGGTAGAGGCTCTGGCAGAAGGATGTCCTGACATTTCCTCCTCTTTTGTAGATCGAGGAAATCAGTCTGCAGACTTCACGTAAGTGTTTGCCTTGCTTTTTCTTTTCGGACAGCAGTGAGAGTTTCACTGGAGACAGACACCTACATTTCACTAGGAATAAAACACAAATTCACAGCCTATGAATTGTTTGCTCTTCAGATGCAGAATATGTTCTGGGAAAGAATAATGTACTCAGGAAATGATTCCACATGTGATACCAGCCAGGCTGCCTCCATCATTTTAGGAGATCCTTTAGAACCCACAGTGTACAAGCTGGTTTTAATCATCTTCTTGATCATCATTTTCAAAGGCCTCTGGACTGGCTCATTAGGCAGAGAGACTGAAAATCCAATGGGGATGATGTGACAGCCAGATTGGGGCCGGCCAAGGTACATTACGTAGTAGGAACTAAAGATGGAGACGCTTGGAGGGACAAGAAAAGGCGGTGAAGAGGAAGGAAGGAAAGCATTCAATGATACCATATTGTTTGTTAGCTTTGATGGGAAGTGCACTGACTGGCCAGGTGAACTGTTAGCGTGGTGGCTGAGAAGATAGGCTGAGACTCCAGTGGCCGTGAAATGCTCAAGTCCCTGGTCTTCCCATGCAATGGTGATGCACCTCGTGTGTCGAGCTCTCCATTGCCTTCAGCTATGCCAAGAAAAATAGTAGCATCTCAGAATCTTAGAGCTGAAAGGGCAGTTCGAGCTCAGCCCTTTGCAGAGAGGTAGACTGTTTTTGGAATTTCCTATGGGGAAGGCAGACCTTGATCCTTGACATTTTGGGTGATGAGGCTGTAAATTTACCATTGTGTTCTCCCCAAATTTCAAAGTTAGCTGGTCACCAATGGTAGAAGGGAAGTCTGAAGCCCAGCTGCCTAGTGAAATGATTGGTAGGCTCTCTTCTGAGGAAGATGGTTGGGTCTGGCCATGTGGTAGCCTCAATATATGAAAATCTCTTGAACAGCTGGTAGTGAGGAGACCCATCTGTAATTAGCAGAGGTACTCTGTAGCTTTGTTAATAGGACCACAAAGAATAGGCTTCTTTTTTTTTTTTTTTTTTAATATGTTTTATTGATTTTTTAGAGAGAGAGGAAGGGAGAGGGAGAGAGAGATGAAAACATCATTGAGAGAGACACGTTGATCGGCTGCCTCCTGCACGCTGCCTGCTGGGGATCGAGCCTGCAATCTGGGCGTGTGCCCTGACTGGGATTGAACCAGTGACCTCTTGGTGCACGGGAAGACACTCAATCCACTGAGCCACACTGGCTTCTTGTTTTTATAAATGTCTTCGATCTTTTTAGATTTTTGTTAATGTTATTTTTCCAGCTTGAGCTGTCCCCCTCCTTCTCCCAACCAATGAAATATCTGCATTTCCTTCAAGTTCCCTCTTAAGTTCCACTTTTCCATAAAACATCCCCTTCTTGCCTTAGCTTATATGGTTGACATTATTTAACTTTCATTGCATTTATAATCTGAACAAGTTAACTGTACAATGGAATTCCCCATTGTAGAGGAAAATCTGGCTCTGGAAAGACTGTGAACTCCCAACATATTATCCAGCATTTTGCCACCATAGCAACTATAGGTGAATCTAGGGAAAAGCCAGTAAGTGTTCACATACCTTGGCAGAAAAGGTAAGGTGGCTCTACCCACTGATCATGGAGGCTGTGTACCCTGACCACTTATAGGAAAAAAGGAGGGAGAAAGAACCATAGGACAATTAGAAAATTATAGAAAAGTCTTTTTTTCCCATTTTTTCTTCACCGCTTGAGAGAATCATCAACGGCTCCAAACCAATAAACCTAAAACATAAAATTACATAATTTGTTGTATATCTGCTTCAAGGGGCATTTACTGGACAGCTTTTTGTTGATTGGACCCTTTGAAAATGAGGCACTTAAGACACAAACCACATTTCTTAAAGGCTGGGGTCATTAGTGCCCTGAATGGCCACTTTTGATATTTCTGGATTCCTTTAGCTATAGTAGCTGTCAGACTCCCATAAATATGTGCCAATAGAAGTCTGCGTCCTTTATCGCCAACATCTGGATCAAATCTCAAACACGGATGGATATACCCTCAACCTAATCACATTCCAGGTTCTGAAAACCTTTACCTTCTCTCTGTATTTAATTATCTGCATCCTTGGTGATTTTTAATTTTGCCTATTTTGTTTAGCTTCATTAACAGGGCTTTGATGGGCTTCATAATTTGAAGATGGCTAGACCATGAGAGTTGGTATACAAAACGAAGTTAGAGAATGCTGAGTGGAACTCAAAATTGATGAGTTATTGACTATTAGAACCTCACATCTTTCTATGTCTGACATTGTTATTTCATAATTGTTTTGTGCTGTTTTTGCAAAGTGACAAGTATGTCAAAATGGCAATCTGGTCCAATTTTCAAACCATAAAAAGTTCTTTTCCAAGCACCAAATTTCTGAATTTGATTTCTTTAGGTATTATTGAATTCTATTAGATATTACTTCATTTTTGCATGCATTTTAAGTTGTTTGGTGTGCATTTGTTTGTTTGGTCTGCCCACTGAGCCTTATGATAATACATAACACAATACATAGTACATAACACTTTTATAAAAATCTTTGCTCATATAGCCCTTTTACTTATTTAAAGGACACTATACCCATAATACTTTACAAGGGTAAAGTATTTGTAAATCTATAAATTCTTGAATACCATATACTATATAATTCCCGCCATAAAATAGGCTTATGAGGCTGAGTGAAAGACAAAAGCCATTGCAATTTGGATGTTGAGTGATCATTCAGACTCGCTCTGTGTAGATGTCCTGCTTTGGCCCACCAGCCTGAGCACACCATGATTCAAATTCAAGATCAATACCATTACAGGTCTTTGTTTGACATAGACTTCTAGATTACATAGGAATGGTAGCAAAGAAAATATAATTTAATGCCAAGAGTCTGCTGTATTATCTTAGGATACAATTTCAGATGTGAAGATTAGATGGGGAAAGAGGGAGATTAACAATGGGGGGGTGGGGGGGGGAATATATGGAATGAAGTTTACAAATGGGCTATGGCATTTGTTATTTATTCTGTAAAATATCCATTTTCATTTCCTACTCAGGTGATTACCAACCAAACGAGAAGCATTGCAAATGAATGAGCTCCATATATATTCATAGGGGCATTTCACAGTGTCAGTATCTCATCCATCTATTTTCCTAAGTTCCCTTCCCAAAATAACATTTCATCACCAAATTTGGAAACAGTTTTGACTATTCATTTTCAAAGCAGGAATGAAGTTTGACCTGGGGATGGGGAGGCATGCCACATTACATTATAGAATTCTGCTAACGACTTCTTCAGTTGTACCTCTCGTACCTGTATCTCAGGGGACTTTAGAAGACCAAATCAAACAAGTGAATCCTATCTTGGAAGCATTTGAAATGCCAAAACCCTGAGAAATGACAACTCCTCTCGTTTTGTAAGTAACATGGTTGAGCAGTATATAAGAATCTTTATTTTATTATTTTATTTTATTTTTTGTTAATCCTTACCCGAGGATATTTTTCCATTGATTTTTTTTTTTTTTTTTAGAGGGTGAAAGGGAGAGAAGGAGACAGAAAGAGTGACTATACGATTTACAAGGAAATTTGCAGAAGGCTTCCTGTTTGAGTCTCTAGACATAATTAATAATAGCCTCTTGCCTGTTTGGCTAGTTTCCACCCAAGGCCTTAGATCTACTTGCAATGTCCAGCTGCAGAGCAGGTGCCAATCCTGGTCCATAAAACACATACTAGATTTGGGATTTGTTAGAATGTGAAGGGATTTTCTGCTGAAATATGAAAGAAAGAAAGCTGGGGGAAAAATAGGGGGAAGGAAGAGAGAGAGGGGAAAAAGGCAAGTAAAAGGGAAGAATAAGAAAAAGAAAAGACAGTAAAAAGAGAAAGAAAGGAAAGACCATCAAGTAGAAAGAAAGATAAGGAAAGAAAGCAATGGAAAAGAACAAGAAAAATGTTGGAAGGCTAGAAAGAAAAAAGTAGGGAAGAAAAATAAAGATAATGCAAGGAAGGGCGGAAAGAAGGGAGAAGGGAAGAGAGAAAGGGGGATTAAAAAATTTTTTTAAATCCAGATTAAATGTTTTCAATGAAAATTATGTATGTATGTGTATTGTGTGTGAATGTACATATGCATACATGTGCATTATGTATGTGTGTGTGTATGTGTGGCTCCCACTATGTTACATTCTTTTTAACTTACTGGCTCCATTCCCTTCTATGCTGCCACTTGCCTTCCCTCCCCAGGCTGCTGTCCTGCCCTGACTCCTTCCCTGCACGGGCCGACCTCCACCATGCTGCCTCTGCCCAGCACCAATATCACCACCCTGCAGCTCTAGCTGCCACTAGCCTGCCTCCTTGGCTGCTTCAGGCATTCTGAGAAAGGCTCTGTCACCTCCGGGCTGTCCTGGCCCACTAGATCCTGTTCAAAGCTTTTCATTGAGAAGGAAGTGAGCCCAATCTATTATTTCTGCCAAAGTGGTGTTTTGAAACAGATCACATCACTTCTTTGCTTAAAACCTCCCAATGTCCTCCAAGCACATACAACACTAAAACCCTGCTCCTTCCTGGGCCCACGTGGTTTCCATGATATAATAATGCCCAATGCCTGTCTACCTCTCAGATTGTTTTTCGCCTCCGTTTCTCTTTCTCACTAAACTCTGGCACACCAGCTTTCTTGTGATTTTAAGACACGCTGTATGTTCCTACGTTAGAGCCTTTGCATTGGCTGCTTACACCTAGAATCCAGAAGAGTAGAGACCACATCTGTTTTTCCAATGTGGCATTTCCAGTGCCTAGCAGGTTTCCTGGATCAGAGTAGATGCTCAATGAATGTTTGTTGAATAAATGAAAGAATATACTAAGCAGATATTATTTTTCTCATTTTTAGATAAGAACATGGAGACCCAAAGAAATTAAGGAATGCACATTAGAGCACACAGCTGGCAATGAGCAGATCCGAGACTAGAATCCAGGACCTCTGCAGGTCCTGACACTTGATCTGGCTGCCTCCCAACATGGACTCATTCTATCTCAGGACCATGTTGCCTTGATTTTATTAATTTTTTAACTTTTAGCAAAATAGTTCTCTGTGAATAATGTGTATAATGAAGCCATCGCAACTGCTTGAGATGTTTCTATAGGAGACTGTGTTCTGTGTCCACCTAGGGCGAATTCATCAGGATGCACTTCTGTGCTGGAGAAAAGCTGTCATCTGCAGACATCACCGTCTGTGAGTGGCCATCACACTGTCTGATCGCTTTTCTTCTCAGTGTTGCAGGATCGCCTAAATATGTGTCTTTATCCATTTCCCATCATGCAGATTTGCTTGAAAGGTCCGGGTGATTTTTCAGCAGCCCAGAGAGAGGAACTACCACATATTCTATCAGATTCTGTCTGGAAAAAGAGAACTTCATGGTAAATGTATTATTCCAGACCTGAGGGTCATTCTAAAACCAGAGACAGAAGTCAGATTATCAGACTTGGCAAAGTACTGTTTAATAAATCTCTTAGTCTCTTTAGAACTCAGTTTATTCATCCCAAAACTTAGGAAGTTTAATCAATTATGGATCTATGTTCTATAACTTTATATGAGTAGAGAGCCAATGGTAGCATTCCCCCCCCCCCAATTTGGTAGTGTTTGGAGGTGGGTAGGATGACCAACAAAGTTAAATGAATGTGTGTGTGTGTGTGTGTGTGTGTGTGTGTGTGTGTGTGTGTATAAGAAACATTACCATGGTGTGTAGTGGTCAATGTGAATTTTATAAAGAAGGGAAAATTTGGATTGGGATATGAAGAATAGGAAGGAGATTTAATCAGAGTAAGGAGTAAGCGTATTTCTGGAGGAACAGTGTGCACAATGTCAGGGATAAGGCAAGGCAAAGTCAGGGAACGGAGTTAACTGGGGAAAGGGTTTGCTTAGAGGAATAGTGGAGATTTCATTCTGATGGTTTCTGAACTCAGGTTGTTGGGAGGGTGTGTGAGCATGTATGCATGTGTGTTGTATGTTGTTGGGGTGGAATGGGGTAAAAGGAGGTCATGATTTGTTGAAGGCAATGACAGTGAAGCTGGTATGATGGGCAGGATGAACTGAAGGTAGAAATACTAGAGGAAAGTAATTATAATTGTCCTGGTGTGAGATGACAGGACAGTTGTCTAAGGTAGTGTATGTGGGAATGGGGATGGGGGGTGGGAAAGGGGATGGATTCATGGAAGACTAGAAAGGTCTTGGCAATGACTGAAGGTAAGAATGAGGGATAGTGATGTGTCAAAAAACTCCCAGGTTTTGCCCTGGCCAGTTTGGCTCAGCGGTTAGAGCATAGGGCTGCAGTCCAGAGAGACCCGGGTTCGGTTCCTGCTAAGGGCATGTACCTTGGTTGCGGTTTGTCCTTGGCCCTGGTTAGGTCGTGCGGGAGGCAGCCACTTGATGTGTCCCTTTCACATCGATGTTTCTCTCTCTCTCTCTCTTCCTCTCTCTCCCTCCCACTCTATCTGAACAAAAAATGGAAAAATGTCCTCAGGTGAGGATAAAAAACAACAACAACAACAACAAAAAACTCCAAAGTTTTGTCATTTGACTAGGATAAAGGCAGTGCCATGAACAGAAAGAGAAAAGCAGCTTGGGGGGTGGGTGGCAAAAAGAATGAATTTCCTATATTTCTTCAACAAATATTTACTGTGAGACTCATATGGGTGCACCAGGCACGACTTTTTAAGCATGGGAGACAGAGAAGTAAATGAGATAGACAGATTCCTGCCCTCATGAGCTTACATTCTAATACGGAAGACAGGCAACAAACAAATTAATACGTAATTTCACAGAACGGTAGGTCTACACATAAGAATTAAAGGAGGGTGAGAGGATAAACGAAACTGTAGGATAATGGGTAGTTATATTTCAGATAGAATGGTCGGGCACAATCTTTCTGAGAAGGCAATATTTTTCCTAATGCCGGAATGAGTGAAGGAGCAAGTAAGCAAAGATTTTCAGGAATAAAGTTCCAGGTCGAGGGAACAGTGAGTGCAAAGGCCCTGAGGCAGAATGCATTTGGTTTATTCTTGGAATAGGAAAATGGCCACTGTGGGTGGTGGAGTGGAGAGGTAACGCAGAGTGAGATAGACAGGGGCCAGACCACACTGTACCTTGCCGGCTGTGGCAGAGGGTTTACGCTTTATTTTAAGTGCTGTTGGGAGTCATTGGAAGGGCAGAATGACAAGCTGATTGGATTTCAAAGGCACCGCACCTGATGTAAGCTATTGAGGACAACAGTGCTCCCACAGGAGTGAGTGTGGGATGCGATGGCAGATCCAGGTGAGCACACTGATGGGGAACAATTCCTCAGCCCCTTATGCTTAGGTTAAGGGTGGCATAAGTCTGGCAGAGTTTTGACTACCTGGTTTTCAACTCTAAAGTGCCCTCACTTTGGGGAAAGCTCTGCAAACCAGACAATTATTTTTCCCATGGTGTGATCAGTGATATGAAAGTAGCAGCTATTCTCCTTCCCACCTTCCTTCCACCTGAACCTCGAACAGATTTTGGGGGTCTTCCTTTGATTAGCAAATCTAATATTCTTAACACAAATTTCTGTGCTGTGCAGGACATGACACACAGTGTCCATGGTGGGTACCAGCCGTGACTGCAAGGTTTTTTTGGAGTATCTCTGTTTACTAGAACTATCTGAAGACCGGCTGCTGCGGAAAATGTACCCTCATCCTGAATTCATTGCTCTTGTTCAGTCTTTGGGGGCTGTTGGATTGACTACTGCACAAAGGCTGACATCTGCTGGTCTGAATTAGGGAACGTCAGTTCACCTGTTTTTGACCTGCATTGTCCTTGGGGACACTTTAAAATTCCGAACTCTTTCTATTCATGTTTGCCAAAGAAAAGCTTCCGAGTGTCCTGAGGATTGATACAAGAGGGTGCATCTGAGCAGTGGGAGGATTATGTCCAAATTTCCTAAAATAGGAGCATTTTTGTACTCCAGAAGAATCAGGTATGGAAAATCTCAGCAGAAAGGCTGGCCATCCATTGAAGAAGCTGAGGAAATGGGGTCATGCGTTCCTGCAGAGCCAGCCCCCTCCTAGTCTCCCCATGGCTTGGAACACCCCTCCTCTCCTTTCCTTTCTGTTGAGGCGACCTCTGTTCCAGGCATGGCTAAACCCACTTCCTCAGTCCCCTCGGATATGGCTCTTTGAAATCCCTTAGTTCTCAATGCCATCTGTATAGCTTGGGCCTGCATACATCTTCCTTTTTCACTTTTCTTTGTCTTTGTTTTCCTTCTATTTATTTATTATACCCATATTTGCTATTCAACTCGTGTGTAAACTTCAGAAGGAGAGGTCAGGAAGCGTGTCCTTGCCCCTTGGAACCCTTGACACTTGGCCCAGTGTTCTGCATGGTTGGCGACCTGCCAAGAGGTGCACCTGAGCCCGTCTACTGGTGGCCGGAAAGCCTTTGGGGAAGGAAACTGTCAGCATCTGGACCTCCTTTTCTGGAGCCCATCCCGTTGCACCCTTTTCCCATGGTCTCCCTTGAACTAGTCTGTCTGTACTCCCTTCTC
Organism: Tadarida brasiliensis; assembly: GCA_030848825.1. Taxonomy (NCBI): domain Eukaryota; kingdom Metazoa; phylum Chordata; class Mammalia; order Chiroptera; family Molossidae; genus Tadarida; species Tadarida brasiliensis. The sequence continues at coordinate 73,778,098 of CM061260.1, forward strand.
CCCACTGGCCATTAGTGGGGCCCAAGATGTGATGATGCCAGCGGTGCCCTAACTCCAGAGCATGCCGTCCAAACTGCAGCCTGGGAATGATCCCCCTGGCTTGGCCAGTGCCCAGTCTCTGCAGCTGTCCACGCGCACCCGAGGAGCAGGTGATGAGCGGCGACATGGCACAGAAGCACTAGCTACAGAACTTTGTGATCTAAAGTTTTTTTTAGCCCAATGTTGGCTTTGCTGTTTTTCCCAGTGAACGCAAATGAATCTTGGGGAACATTCAGCCACGCGGAAAGTAAAACTGAATGTCAGGATGCCACGCAAAACAAGGTCTGGAGTGATGGAAGACTCACTTTTAAAGGGCTCTTTGCACCTCCTGCTGCAGAGTTTCCTCTAGAAGTGAACCTGCCTGGAGGTTGACATTGTGCTTTGGAATGGGGGAGCAGTGGGCTTTCCCTGAGCATCCTCTCGTCCGTCTTCCCCGAGCTCCCGCCCGCCCCTCCTGACAAGCTCCTGTCTGTCACACGCCCACAGTCTAGTCAGCAACCTCCTGTGGGGGTCCTTAAGGCCGCCGCAGTCTCTCTGGTCCCAATAGTGTCCCGTATAAGTGTTTTACTTTTCTTTCTTTCTCTCAGGGCCATTTCTCTTGGTAGGGATAAAATTCATTAAAAGAATTCCTGTTTACATGATACTCCTTTGAGATAACCTCACTCCTCAACCCAATTAAAATGCACTGCTCCTTGAATGTAAAATCGTGTGCGGCCCGGGGGGGATGGTGTTTGAAGCTCAAGGCCTTTCAGAGTCTAGTCTGCGCCTTGTTTGGAGGCCCCGTTCACACTGAGCGCAGCGGTCCCCGCGGATGGTCCTGTAAGGAGAGAGGAGACAACTCCACTAGGCGTGCTCATGCCTTCTAGAAAGAACACGTCTGGAGGCAGGGAGGTGCTGAGGGAGAAGCGCATCTGTGGCTCTTGGGCCCCCACCCTGCCTTGCTACTGTAACCGAGGACCAGCTCAAACTGGTCCTGTCCTGTTTGTCAAGACCCAGAGCCCCACCTGACACCACTCACGAGTCACACTTGTGAACCCCTTAAGATCCCGTCCTGATCCCTGGATCATCGAGATTTGGGCCTTGCTTCCTGTCGTCTTAGTTGACTTGCAAATAAAGCTCCTTTCTTTTCTCAGATTGCTTGGTAACAATTTTAGTAACCACCCAGGGATTTGGTCCTTGTGACTGCCTGCCCCAGGCGTGGTGTGGGCCCTTGCCCCACTCTGTGGCCCCCGGAACCAGGTTGTGTAGAGGCTTGGCTAACGGGTTTCTGCTTCCGGGGCCACAGTGGTCGAGCCTCCTCCCTGCTCCTTTCACTTCTGAGAAAAAAAAAGCTCCTGGATCAGATGAATTCCCATGCGTGGCCTCATTAAAATTCGCTTGTGCCTAAATTATCTGAAAATCTCTTGAGGATTGTGGATTCCAGTCCCATCGCACCCCACCCCACCCCCAGACTTGGATTAGAATCCCAGGGCTAGAACTGTGGGTTCCAGTCAACAGAAAGAAAAGTTACAACCACTGAAGTCCTCAAAGGTCAGGTTTGAGTCCAGGGTCTTGGATTTCTTTGTCTGGAAGAGTATTCAATCTACTGTGCTTTATGGGTGTCGGTCTTGTTGTGTGTGTCTTTGTTTTAGATTAAAAGTACGGGAGCCCTACATTCACTGGCTTCAGCGTGGGAAGTCATTAACCTGGTCACCTTAGCCGAAGGACTAAAGTTTTGCGAAGAATAGGTAACCTATCTTTTATGGTCATTTGAGTAAATGAATCACAGTGATATATGTATTTTTGGTCAAGTATCTATGATAAACTTCTCAGGGTTCAGATTTTAAAAAGAGACTTTTTCTTAACCTGGAAATGGCTGTGGGTTAGTCAGTGGGCTCATGGAATGCCTCAAAGATTTTCTCTCTCTCTCCTTACAAAGAGAAATTTTAAACTAATTAGGATATTACAATTGTATGGGAAGTTTTGTCAAAGAAATAATTCTAGTTGTTATCTTAAAATGTTAAATATTATCATGACATATGTTATAGACAAAAGAAAATTTCTTTGTCAATTGCATTGTAATCAGATTTATAACAGTGTGAAATTGTGGGCAATGTTATATCTGGCTGCAGTCCTTTGGGAGTTATTCTTCAAAATTGGTCAATATTTAGCAAAATGTTTTTCTTTTGTAACACTGCTTAGCCCCGATATCAGAGTCGGGTGAGAAATGGCCCCAAAATGGGTCCTTAAACCAAAATTATGGTTCAGAAGGAAGACCCTCAGGGAAACATAATACCATCCCTCCGCCCCCCCCCCCAAAAAAAAAACCCTGTCTTGCCTGAGTCAGAGCTAAATAATGATATCAATTTTCTACAACTGGCTCCTCCCGTGATTCCTCCTCCGCACGAAGGGGGAATTCTTGTGAGTAATGCTGAAGCCTCCACTAACAATCCTCCTAGGGCCACAGGTCCAGCGCTGCACCCTTCCTTGCCAGATAGTCGGAAAGGAACAGTCTGGTCTCCCCAGGGTATTCCCTTTGCCTCAGGCAGGGCAATATCCGTGGAGACAAGTCCCTGCAGTCTAGATGACCAAGGTCAGCCCAGGGGATTTGTATATGTGCACTCCATCCTGCTGAGATGATGCTGTAAAGGTGGAGAGTGTCTTCATCTGTGCACTTGGGAAGCCTCCAGTGAGGAGAAGCTGGTGTTAGTGAAGGAACAGAGAACCCCGGGGTAGAGAGCTTTGTTCCAGGTGCGGCAGCCTCCTCGGCAGCTGTTGTGAATTCTAAAGGCAGGATTCAGAGGGAGAGGCTGTGGGAAGCCCAGCAGGTAGAGACACAGCAGGCAGCGGCCGGCTCGGACAGCACCAGGCCCAGAAGCTCCCACCTCAGCCCCTGTCCTGGGCTCCTGGCATAGCTTTGATGTCTCCGAGGCCAGCCTGGGGCTGAGCCCAGGCAGCAGCAAGCCCAGAGCTCCATGTGAAGCCTGCAGCCGCCAGGATCTGCCAGCGGCATGCCAGCCCCCTCCCAGCAGAAGCAAGCTGCGTGTGCCTGATAACAGGACCTCATAAAGAGGCCCCAAACAAAGGCCCAGGGAGACCCATCCACCTCCCTTGAGAGGGTGTTTGAGGCTTCGAACTTGACATGAGACAACAAGCTGCCATCAATCAAGACCCATTAAGGCTCTTACTGGAAGGAAACAACCAACCTTGAGTAAGACCTCCCTCCTTCCAACCAATGTGCATGTTGTAAACAGGAGGGTCATTGGAGAGGAGCATGTCCTGATCCCCTTAAAAGACAGGGGAAGGAACTTCCCATGAATCAGCTTATCAGATGCGGAGGCCGAAGGGTCATAAGCTGATGGATTTTGCTGCTGAAAATGAAGGGACATTGGGAGGCAGTCTCCAGAGTGGAGCTGAGCGGGCATGGCAAAGTCTCTTGTCGGGCAGGGAGGAGTCAGGACATAGCAGGGACAGACGGAGGAGGCTGAGGTGGAGAGGTGGGGAATGGACTGACAGGAGTGGAGAAGATATGGGATGGAGAAGAAGGAAGCGGGCAAAGGAAATGTGAGTAGTGGATCTAATGGTTGTGAAGAAAGAAGTTACGGACTGGTGGGAAATGGAAGAAGGTCCCTGGATGGCCAGTGGCTAATGCAGAGGGTGAGGGTGGGCCTGAGGTGAATGAAAAGAACTAGACACATTGGAGGTGACGCAGGAAATGGATAGTAGTTTGGTGATGAAAGAAGAGAGGGGGATGAATCAGAGGTAAGGGAAGAGAAAGTGAAGGTGAAGGATGAGATGGTGGACTGACTAGGAGTGAAGGAAGAGAAGAAAAATAACCTGGAGATAAAACAGGAGGAGGTGTTTGTTGGTCAAAACATATTAGAGGAGGAAATGGTGAAGTATGTAAAAGAACAAAAGTATTTCCCAAGGAAAGAAATGAGGGCTAATACGAAGGTGAGGAAGAGCCTCAGAGAGTTCCCCAGTGGCCTCCAAGCAGGAACTGGCCATGCCCAGCTGTGGGACCTGTGGCACGGAAGAAGCAAACTGCAGCTGTCTACAGTGCAAAGGGTCTTACCAGGTGCCCTTCTTAGGATAACAGTAACCCCTTAGAAACAAGTTTCAGTTGAGCCCCTATGAAATGCTATATGGGAGACCCTTTTTTAAGACTGTAACCGCAATCTTGAAAATGATCATATTGCAAAAGAATTAGATACTATAAAATGTATACAGTCTCTAGGCACTACTTCATCTGCCATACACGAGTATGCCTATTAGTGTCTCCTGTAGATGTTCCACTGCATTGTGTAAGCCCAGGGGATGGGGTTCTCAAGGCTTGGCAACCTAAATAAAATGGATCCTATGGAGTCCTCCTGGTTACCCACGTCCAGCAGGAACCCCTCATCCCCTTTATAGTCCCATCATCGTTACAAACACAGGTTTGAGTAGGTGGGTGGCACAGTGTAACAGAAATACTAGAGGCTGTGGTGTAAATTCAGTTTATCATTAACTGATTGTGGGCAAATAGTAAGTCTTTCTAGTCTTCTGTTTTCCTATACTTAACATAGAGAAAACAGTGATGACTGGGATGAAAATGATAAAAAATGACATAAACATGAGACTAAAATGATACATAAGTCACAATTTAGAATAATCTAAAAGGTAATTCTTGACAAAATAATCTTGGAAAGTAGATTTTTTAAAAAATGAGTCAGTCAGCCTGACTGGTGTGGCTCAGTGGTTGAGCATCGACCCATGCACCAAGAGGTAGGTCGCTGGTTTGATTCCGAGTCAGAGCACATGCCCAGGTTGTGGGCCCAGTCCCCAGTGGGGGGCATGCAGGGGGCGGCCAATCGATGTTCTCTCTCCTCGATGTTTCTATCTCTCCCTCTCCCTTCCTGTCTCTAAAATCAATAAAGAAAAAAAAAATTAAAAAATGAGTCAGTCAACTGAAGGATGCCACCACCCTACAGACACAGCAGCATTTCCTGCATTGTTCAGTTGTGTGGTTCCTCAGCATCCTTGAAGGAAAGGATATGTTCTCTTTGCATCTTAACCTCCTCCCACAGCATTACATAAATGCTTTGATGCGAAAGACATGGAAATGATGTCTATCTGAGCTGTGAAGGAGGTGAAGGGCCAGGAAGTCATGGTGCCCAGGTGTCGGGCCTAGGTAGGGTGGTGACATTCACTGACATAAGGAACCACTTGAGCTACTTATTGCTATCTACATTGAAATGTCTAATGGGAAGTTGGAGATCTAGGTCTGGAGCTCAGAAAATAAATACAGATTTGAGTCATCGGGAAGGCCTCGAATGAACCTGGCAGTAGACGATATAGGAATATTCTTGATTTTTAGAGTGTGACAGTATTTGACACTGCTCACTAGTCTCTCCTTCAAAATCTCCCCTTGGCTTCCAGTATGCCTCCGTCGCTGGCTTCATTCCTAAATCTTGGGCATCTCTTTTTGAGTGGGTTCCTCTTTCATCTAGCCCATGACTTTAGAGTGTCCTGGGGCTCAGTGCTTGGGTCTGTCTCATGGTGACAGATCATAGACGGATGGTTTTAAAGACTTTTTCTATCTGTTGACTTCCAAAGTTTGGTCACAGGTCCAGGCTTCTCTCCAGTATTCTAGAATCACAGCTAAATGACTCTTTTATATTTCCACTTGGTTTAGAGAAGGACCACATTATATAAATGTTTTATGATGAAATTTACTTGTTACTGTTTTTTGTTTGTTTGTTCTATCGTACCACTATTTGAGGATTTTGCACAGTGTAAAATGACATAATCATTTATTGCTATGGTTAAGGCTGTATAGACAGTAAAACTATGGGTTTTAAAGTGTGGGGAAATTTCTATGGTAAAAGAGGCATGCAGAAGAATCTCAACAAGGTCTGTGTGCATGCCCACGATCTTTTGAGATTTCAGTGAGTAAATTTCCTTTTAGCTTTCCCCAAAAAATAATTTAATGGAAACAATTTTTTTCTAGAATTTTATAAGATGGTTTCATACAGTATATATTCTTTTATGTCTGGCTTATTCCACTCAGCACAATTATTTTGAGTAAAATCTAGTGTGTGCAAATACAACAGTTTAACTCTTAACAGACACGGGGGTTGTTTCCGAATAGAGCTGCTGGGAACATTTGCATGGTAACCCAATTTCTTCCTTTCTGAAATGAAGGGGTCAGGAGAACAGAGCTTCCCTTCACTGAGTGATCCATAGAAAAATCAGATCCGCTCAAAGGAACTTCCTTGAGAGCGAGCGTTTGGCACTAAGAGGTTCTGTGATTTGGCCGAGTCGGTGGCTGATGTGCTCCCGACAGCCTGCCTTGGCCTTGGCCCGCATCGTGTTTCCTGACTGACTGAGTCACGTCAGGACTCTTAGACAGAGCAGAGGCGCAGCGCCGAGCTCAGTAGCTGATTTATGGGTTCCTTGAAACATGAACTCAGCCTCCTGATAGGCTAGATGTGATGTGACAGGATCACACGGCTAGTGTTCCCTGGGCGCTGACCCCAGGGTCTGCTCGCTTCCTAGTCTCTGAAGCTCGGGCTCATTATACTTATAATTTTATAAAATGCTTTTTGTTCTCCCGTCCTCGACCATGCATCACGGCCAAATTCCTGTTTTCAGAGTTTTGCCAACACACTCGATCTGTTTTCTTTCACACCAGTCCAAGCTGCTGCCATTAGATCTGCTTTCGGATTTGGCCTGCCTGGTCTTCTCAGAGGCCTGACGAGTTAATGGAGGGCAAACACTGATCGCAGAGGTTTGGGGATTGAATATGGGTTTTATTTGGGCTTGTTTGCAAGTATGCTATAAGCTGTAAGAGTAAACTGTGAATATTGGTCAGTTATTTTCTAAAGCTTCGTGGGTTCCTCTAAGCTGTTTCACTGGTGGTTTTCCCACCGTAGATATGCTCCTGGTGTCTGAAAATCCCTCTGACTTTCACTTCTGTTGTCATGGAGAAGTTGCTGTGGAGAGCTCGGATGATGCTGAAGAATCGCTCGTCACAGATGTAAGGCTTGTTAGTTATCAAAGCGAAGTCTGGTAACAACAATGAGAAATGCACGAAAGCGTCTTAGATCTCCATTCTTCTGAAGGGTCCTGGAGAAGTGACCTTCCTGGCCCGGCAGGTGGAGAGGAAGGAGGCCCTCCAGGGCTGCTGCTGTCCAAAGCTGACTTATTTATTGTAAAAGTGTACATTGTTTGTATGGCAACTTTGGGACAAATAGAAAAGTAGGATGATATTTCAACGAAATGGCAGCCACTGTTTTTTATTTGGTATATATGTGTGTGTACACACACACACACACACACACACACATACACAGTTACAGTCTTTATTCTTTTCTTTTCTTTTTTTTTTTTTTATCCTCACCCGAGGACATTTTTCCATTTTTTGTTCAGATAGAGCGGGAGGGAGAGAGAGGAAGAGAGAGAGAGAGAGAGAGAAACATAGACGTGAAAGGGACACATTGAGCGGCTGCCTCCTGCACAACCCAACCAGGGCCGGGGACAAACTGCAACCGAGGTACACGCCCTTAGCGGGAACCAAAGCCGGGTCTCTCTGGACCGCAGGCCGATGCTCTAACCGCTTTTCTTTTATATGGGGTTGCTATCTTTTATTTTTAAATGAAAGATTATAACCACACTGTATATATATTTGGTATATAGAGTTTACTTTTTCAGTTAATGTTATAATATAAGCATTTTCAGTGTTATTACAAACTCTTCATAACCATTTACATGGATACTTAATGTTTTATCAGGCATTTGCCCTGTAATTTTTTAGCCATTCTCCTATTGTTAGACATAAGGGTTTTCATTGGTTTGTTTTGTTTTTGTGCTGTGGTGAATATCTTTGCAGGTAAATGCTTTTTCCGTAGCTTAGATTCACCTAAAAGTGAAATTACTAGATAAGAATTGTAATGTAATATAAAATATAGGCTATGTCTTTATAGCCTGTTTATATATATTCCAAATTCACCACGGGAAAGATTGTATCAATTTCCACCTTCCTAGAGAGGAAGATGGAAATTGGTCCACATCTTACCATGTGCAGTAGCTTCTTAGGATACAGTCCTCTGATGACACGGTTTTTCTTTTCTTAAACATTTCCTTTCAACAGCCTTTGAAATGTATCAGCTCTGGAAGAAAGTTGGGAGAACATATGGAATCCCAGAAATAAGCAACCCATCAGACAGGGAGCTATTTCTGCCATAGCATGAAAAGCAAAATAACTTACCTCATATAGCCAGTTAATGACCAATTGCTGGGAGGGAGAGGAGGGACACAGGGTATCAAGGAAAGTTCTAGAACTACTGGAAATCAAATAAGCCAAATCCGGTGTCTTCCTAATTCTCTTAAAGGGATAAGTAGACATGTGTGACCAAGTGCATTTGCTTTGAACAGAGCTGTCACACTGGAGCTGTGGTGATGTCTCGTTCCCTTCTGGAGCTGCAGCCTGCAGAGTGCAGGGGAGGGTGACACACCGCGGGGGGAGGTGCTCACTGCAGCCCTGAGGCAAGTGAAGGCTCGGCCATCTGTTTCTCCTTTTACAGCAAGCCACGGACATCTTGGGCTTTCTTCCTGAAGAGAAGTGTGGGTCCTATGAACTCACTGGAGTCATCATGCACATTGGAAATATGGAATTGAAACAGAAACCCAGAGAAGAGCAAGTGGAAGCAGATGGCACAGAAAGTAAGACTTTCTTTGAAGACGTGACATACACTCTCTTCAAACCCCTGACCCCAGCCTGCTCCCCTTTCCTTGCTGTTGATGTCCCCTCTTGGGTTTTGGAAAAATGTTGAGATTAATCAGCAATCTCTCTCGATTGCTGTTCCTCAAAATTATTCTCTTAACCACCATTCCTTCTGTCTTAGGATACATTCCTTAATTAATTATTGAGGATGCAGTACGTGTGTTAAACTTCGGTGACACAGGATTGACGAGGACATCACCTGCCTTCAGCACACAGATTATTGAGAAAAACAGAGCAGGGAACAAATTACCATAGAACAGTAAGTGAGGTCATGGAGGTGTGGGCAGAGAGCTTCCGAATTCCGAAGGCAGAGTTTTCACTGGACAGAGACCACAATGGCTTCATTTCCCTTTGTTTCTTCTTCACATTCTAAAAATCAATAGTCTCGTCTGCTCACCAGAAGGATTTGAGGCGTTTTACAATGAATGCTCTGTCTAGAATAATCATTAAAACAGAAAATCACAATTATGAAAAGCAGGAAGCTGGGTTGTTACAATTATTTTATTGAGTATTAAAATTCCTGGCAACGGAACAAAACAAAAAGAGAAAACTCATTCAAATTCCCCAACAAATAATTTTAAATAAATTTTGTATTTTTAATTGTGATAAAATATGCATAACATAAAAATTACTATTTTAACTATTTTTAAGTTTAAGGCTGTTTCACAGTCAGCGGCATTAAGTGCAATCACACTGTTGTGCAACCATCACCACCGTCCATCTCCAGACATTCTTCATCTTCCCAAACCGAAACTCTGTATCTGTGACACAATGGCTCCTTTTCCCCCTAAACCCTGGCCACCATGGTTCTACTTCGTGTGTCTATGGATTTGACTATTCCAGGTACCTCAGGGAAGTGGAATCACATGGTATTTGTTCTTTTGTGTCTGGCTTATTTCCCTTAGCATGATGTCTTTAAGATTCATCCATGGCCCAGCCAGTGTGACCCAGTGGTTGAGCATCGACCCATGCACCAAGAGGTCACCAGTTCAGTTCCTGGTCAGGGTACATGCCCTGGTTGTGGACCTGATCCCCAGTGCGGGGCATGCAGGAGGCGGCCAATCGATGTTCTCTCTCATCGATGTTTCTATCTCTCACTCCCTTCCTCTCTCTAACATCGATAAAGAAAAAATAAAATAAAATAATAAATAATTAAAGATTCATCCATGTTGTCTGCATCAGAATTTCATTCCTTTTTAAGTGTGACTAATATTCTGTTATATGTATAGACCACATTGTGTTTGTCTATTCATCCACTGATGAGCACTTGAGTGACTTCCACTTTTCACTGCTGTGAAGGGATTTCTTCCTATCTCAGACTCTCATCATACTTGATTTCTTTGTCTCCTCTGCGGTTGTTTTACTGACTGACTTGATATTTTTGCTTGTGTTTTATTTATTCTCATGGATTATAACTCCTTGATGCCGAGGGTTTTTGTCTCTTCTCAGGCCTTGCACAGAGCAAGTGCTCAGTAACCTTAGTGTGACTGGCTCAGAGACCATACACCAACCCTTCAAAAAGACTATCGAATGTCATTATCATAACCCCTCTTGCAGATTCGCCAGGTCGTGGACTGACAAACTGGATTTTGTTTTTGTTTTTGTTCTTTATTTGGCTGTTTACAAATGAGACTAAACTGGGATAAAAGTTTAGAGTTGGAAAGAATTGCCTCTTGCTTTTCTCAACCTTATTACCTGTTATAGGTGAAGTCAGACTTCGTGCTCTCAATTGTCTAGACTTCCAAATGTCCTTACCAAACCCAGCCACCATTGTCTACAGAGTACTTTTCAAAGTTGGCTTTATATCGGAATTACCTGCGGAGTTTTTAAATTTCTGAAGCTCAGGCCTCCCCCAGACCAAAGAAAACTGATCTCTAGGGGTAGGTACAGGCATCAGTGTTTGTTTTTACAACTTGCCAGGTGACCCCAACGTTTAGTGAAGGTTGAGGACCCCTGTAGTAAGGACTGTTCTCCAGTATTTATGTGTATCAGAATCACTTGGAGACCGTGATAAAAATAAGCCCAGACCCTAACCTCCTTCAGCAAGCTAGTGTTTTGTTTCTGTGTTAACTCTCCAGGCGAACTGATCCACACCAATGTTTGAGAACCCCTGCTCTGCCTGTGTGTTACCCTTCCCAGCTAAGCCCGTACACCCTAATTAAAACCCACGGGTTTATCCACAACATCCCAATGGAATGGTATTTATTGGTGGGAATTTCAGAAAGCCTCTTTCAGGACCACATCAGGTCACGTGATGAAAATGTGTTTACAGACATCATTGGCTATGTTTGCAATAGCATTTTCTGAATGTCGATGGGCGTTTATTCAGAGATTTAAACTATTTTCATCTTCATTGTAAAACCATAAATTTTTAGTGCAAATGAAGTAATTTGCTTTTTGTAACATGATGACCACTTGTTTTCTGTCAGTAAAACAAAACAAACAAACAAAAAAACCCAAGCTGGAGGACATGTGCGATGTGTAAGGTACACCTGTGGGGCAAATTGGAGGCACGCCAGCCCTCATCTGTTGGTACTTGACTGCCTCTGCAGTGGGCGAGAAGCAATTCTGTAATATTGGATACTCTTTCTGTGAGAGCTTACGGTAGGATACTATACAAAAAAATTGTGTTTTTTTTTTCTTTGTGAATGGATAAAAATAGACTCAAAGAACTGTTCATAACACAGGAAAAAGGATGGATGAATTTGAGACTATTATTACCTCTAATGTCCATTTGAATGCTTCCAATGCTTAGAAAACTAGACTCCTGTCTTTTTCGTCCTGGACAGATATTATGGAATTGCTCATTTTTCACAGTGTTGGTTACTATTTATCTCCACGCAGATGCATCAGGCATGTGGCATTTCTCCCTTTCTTTTAAATATTTTCATGTTGGGCTAATGGGTCTCTTTGAGTTTAAAAATGTATGGCCCACTGGATTCCCAACTTGAAATGATCAGACTTTTGTCTTCCAACATGGCACTCTTAGTAGGACTTAGGACTATCTCAGCACAGATGGACATGTCTGCTCTGCTCTAGTTTTGATTTTTCCATTTATTTTCCCCCAAGAGGCTTTGCATTTTGAAAGTTTTCATAGCAACCGAGTACCTAGGCCATTATCACTGACATAGAGTGGGTGTGTAGCTTGCAGAAATGTATGTATAATATGTATTGATTTTAGTTAACAAGCAAACCAAACATTTCATGCTTTTAAGCCTTTGTGAAAAGTTTAAAGGCCCACAAAAAGGAGATGGATATTGTTAATAATGGCATACAGCTCTATTGTGTGTGTGTGTGTGTGTGTGTGTAAATTTCCCCATTTGTGGTTATTGCTCAGGACATTTTATACTTCTTAGTGAAGTGAGGAAAGACTGCATTTCCTTCTATTGTAAGACATTATTTTACAGAGTGATTACATCAGATAGAGTGGTATATCTCAGGATTCATTTAAAATGGAAGACGTAGCAGAGAGTTCAGATGAGTGAAATATTCCTTTTGTGTGATAGCTGAAGAAATCTACAATTTGAAACATGCCTATAACGTTTTGCCTGTGGCGTTCTTTTGTGCTAAGGTTATTTTTTAACACCTGATGTGATACGTGTCTATTTACTTTTCCTTCTAAGAACACTTAACTCTTCTCCACTTCTTCCCTTAGAAAATGGAAACTGTTTTCTTGAAGTGCAATTGTGAGGGTTGCAAGTACTCTTGTTGGGCAGCAGAGGGCAGTATGCCACAAACAGAGACTTCGAGGGAAACGAAAGGTTTTTGATAGATACTGGGCAAGTGTCCTGACTTCTGTTGATTGGTGGTTGTCTTGAATTATCAAAGTACAAGTCCTTGTTTCATTGAAAGAATCAACAAGTACATACGTAGAAGGAAAAAATAGGCAAATAATACAGACGAAATGTTCCATGTCCTTCAGATAAATATTTATTTTTAGAAAGAGCCAACATCAAGAAATAGTCTTTTTTAAAAAATTAAGCTATAATTCATATACAACAAAATTCACCATTTAAAAATATAGCTTAGTGAGATTTAGTGTATTTATATGTTGTATAACCATCACCACTATCTAATTCCAGAACATTACTCCAAAAAGAAACCCTGTACCAGGAGGAGTTACTCTGCCCCCACCCCATTCCCTTCTCTCCCTAGCCTTTGACAACCACAAATCTACTTTTTGTCTCTATGGATTTGCCCATTCTCAACAGGTCCCATAAGTGGAATCATATAATATGAAGTCTTTAGTGTCTGGCTTCTTTCATGCAGCATAATGTTTTCAAGTTTCACCCACGTTGTAGCATGCACCAACTCTTCGTTTCTTTCTATGGCTGAAAAATATTTCATTGTATTTATATACAGAATTTTGTTTATCCATTTATCAGTTGATGAACATTTGGGCTTTTCCCACTTTTTGACTATTATGAATAATGCTGCTAGAAACATTTGTGTACAATTTTTGTGTGTCTGAACATATGTTTTCAGTTCTATTGGGTATATAACCTAGAAGTGGGATTTCTGGGTCTAGAGTAATTCTGTTTGACTTTTGAGTAGCTGCCAAACGATTTTCCACAGCTGCTGTGCTTGTTACTTTCCAACCAGCAGTGTACGAGGGTTCCAATTTCTCCACATCTTCACCAACACTTACTATCCTGTCCTTTTGACTATGACCATTCTAGTGGGTGTGAAGTGGCATTTCATGTGGTTTTAATTTGCATTTCCAAGAAATAGAGTCTTTTAAATATTTAGGACTCAAACCTAGAATCTACCTTGCTACATCAGTTTGCACATATCATCCTTCCATCCTCTGGATAGTCTGTTTGGCTGTAACAGAATAAATTTTAACAGTGTTTTCTCTCCCCCACTCCCTCCCTCCCTCCTCCTTTTCCTTTCTTTCTTCTGATCAGGTGCTGACAAAGCTGCTTTCCTTGTGGGCATTAAATCCTCTGAGTTGGTGAAGGGCTTGATCCATCCTAGAATCAAAGTTGGTAATGAATATGTTACTAGAGGTCAAAATGTAGAACAGGTAAGGCGATATTTTAAGAGCATCGTGATTCTATGATCTTGTAATAATTGTATACATAGTGCACCTGTGTATTTTTCAATTTCTGATGATGTCTGCAACAAGAGCTTCCATGAAAAAGCAACAAAGAGCTACCGTGATGAGTATCCGAAATGTTTTTACTTGTGATGCGCACCAGAATGAATGCTCTTGTAGTAAGAGTCTTTGTAGCCCGAAATACACCATTCTGACAGCTTTCCTTTGAGCAACACATCTCTGTGCAGAGGCAGGTAAGCCCTTTACATGTTGTGATCAAATCTTTGTTGTCCAGCTAAGAAGCTTTCAAAGCTATTGGTATCTGCCATGAATAAAATTCGCAAATTGGCATCCCTTGTCCGTTTGGAATATTGACTTTTGAGAGTAACAGACACATGGTGACATAGTTGAGGAGGGATTTCAGAACACATGCTGAAGTTAATATTTGAAGGGAGGGGATTAAGAACAGAAATGAAAGATGAGAGATCATGTAGGTTTCGTCCAGCGTCCAGGAGAATGTTTTAATGATAGAATAACAAATGCTCTGAGGCTTTGCCAGAATGCAGCAGATATCTCCAGAGCTGCTGGGTAATGAGACCATTCAAGTATGCCAGTGTATTCCCAAATAATAACTGACATCTGTAATGTGTATTAGTCAGTATGAAATAGGCATGTTGCAGTGACACACATGTGCTAAAATCTCAATGACAATAAAATAAACATTTATTTCTTACTCCCGCCAAGACCAGTACAGATTGGACACCCTTCTTCCACTTTGTAGTTAGGCCATCTGGAACACATGGACTCCAAAGTTGCTGCACAAGGGGTAGAGATAATTTGTGGAGAAAGTACACACCCCTTAATTGCTTGGGGCTAGACGTGATGTCACTTTCACTAATACTCTATTGGTAAGAATGAGTCAAATGATCCCCTTAGCTGCAGGGGGGCTAAGAAATGTAGTCTTTCTGGAAAGAAGAAATGTATTAAGCTTTCAGAGGTATTATCTCCTTCCATTCTTACAATACTCAGAGATAAGTAGGGAGGGCAGGAAGACTTAGGTTTTTCCAGCTGAGGAAACTAAGGACTAGAGAACATAAGTAATACTCCAGAGGACACACAGCTCGTACTCAGGTGACACCTGGACTGTTTCATACACCTGAAATCTGAAAACAACAAATACACGTACAAATTTGTGATAGAAGACAGCTATTTTGACTGCGGAAAACTATTTCTTTTGGTATATTAAGGCAGCCGGTGTGCCTGTGTTACTTAAAACATTTCAACAACTGATCAAAATCAATTTCCTACTTCAGCTTACTCTATAAATCAATGATTTTGTCTCCACCACAATACTAAGTAGACTGAAACAATTTGCTTACATTTGTGTCCCCCCTGGTAACCTGGGCTCCTTGGGGCCACTGAATGTGTGCAGTTCATCCGATGCCCTCAGCAGTTAGCACAGTGCCCTGCAAGCAGCAGATGCTCCATACATGTTAAATAAAGTAAATACCGGGCTGAACATGAACCGGGATCAGCAGGACAAGTAGTTGAACTATTTCTCGGTAGTGAGGTTAGAGGTGTTTGGCAGTATCTTGCTTTGTAAGACATTCACCACAACATGCCTGTATGACATGCTATGATTACAGAACAAGGATTTGCTCTGTAGAAAACTAATAAGCCCATAGAAGGACAGAAATCAAACCTTCGCCTCCTTAACACAGTGTTCTCAGGGACTGAGTTACCACACCAGCCTTTACTGTAATAGAACCAGTGAAGCAAGCTTATATATTCTTACTGAACATTAAAAGAAAAGAAGAAAACTCTCATCTTCCACCATCCCTCCCTCCCTCCCTCCCTCCCTCCCTCCCTCCCTCCCTCCCTCTTCCTCCCCACCCGCGCCTTCCCTTTCCCTCTCCCCCTCTGTCTTCCTCTTTCTCCTGGAGACAGAGTAAGAAAGCAGACTGTAAGGCTTTTCTTTTCTTAGGAATTTTACTGACTTTATAGAGACAATTGCCACTGCTAAGAATAGAGATGTATGTATGTGCTCTGTTGATGACAATTGCAAAAGATGGCAAAAATTCTTGCAGTGTTAACACTCTAAAAAACTTAGTTCTAGCTCTAATGCTAACTGACTCTGAGACCTTGGTGAAATAACTGCATCTCTCTGAGCACCCCAGTGAATACAGTGGATCCTCTGTGTTTCAGTGAAGGGGCGCTTGGCATCTAAATGGGACAGTTCTTCATGTATGAGTACACATTGTACTCATGTATGAGTACTGCACATTGTAGCTGGTTTTCCATTCCTGCCCCCAGCTGTTGAGTATCAGTAGCATGCAGTCCATATGACATTCAGCAAGTGCCCTCCCTGTTTCCAAAGGCACTCTTCCTTTAGGGGGAGGTACCATGCTGAGTTGAGAACCACCATACATGATTACGTACATATATACAAAAGATTACTACTCAGCCATAAGAAAAGATGAAATACTGCCATTTGCAACAACATGGGTGGACCCGGAGAAAATCATGCGGTGCGAAATGTCAGACAGAAAAAGTTAAGAACCATATGATTTCACTCATATGTGGGATATAAAACTGAAACTCATAGACACAGACAAGAGTATGGTGGTGACCAGAGGGAAAGGGGAGTGGGGGGATAGTAAAAGGTAAGGGGGATCAAACGTATGGTGACGGAAGATGATTTGACTTTGGGCGGTGGACACACAATGCAATATGCAGATCAAGTATCATAGAAATGTACACTTGAAACCTATATAATCTTATTAACCAATGTCAGCAAAATAAATTTAATTTAAAAAGAACTGGGGTTCTTTAGGTATAGTGTTTTATGATCCAGTGAGAGTTCTAACTATGTCTATTAGAAATAAGTTATTTTAATTTAAGAAAGATTAATAATGATAGAACAACAATAAAAATCAGTAGCCACTGAGTATGTACTGTGGTTGCTGTGCTAAGTATGGATATCTCATTCAATCGAACGCAAGCCTGCAAAGTTGATATTATTTCGATCTCCACTGTGTTGTTCGACAGTGAACCTTAGAAAGTTGAGCTCCTCAAGGTAACACAGCTAGTAAACACTGAAGTAAGGAAGAGGCAGTGATAACAATTGAAGGGGGGCTCTAACTATCCAATATCTGCTCAATGTTGTGCTATATATATTTACATCATCTATCACATGGACTCTCTCCCAACAACCCCGCGATGTGCATATTTTAATATCGTTATCTTACAGCTGAGAAAGGTAGGGATCAAAGTGGTTAAAAATATGGCTGACTCCATGCTTTCTATTATTGTTTTGTTCTTGCTATCATGCACCATTGCCCCGCCCCACCCCCAGTAATCAAAGTCTTCTGTGAGGTTATTCTAAAAAGAGTTAACAAATTAGTCAATTTAGTCCCTGAAAAGTAGAAGTGTAGGTTTAGCTGCCTAATTCCTGTCACTGGGCAGAAAATGATGAAAATGATTAATTAGTGCGCCGTGTATTGGTTTATTGGTTTCATTAATTCGTTCAGCAGACATCACACCATCTATTTCTTTCTCTGCCTCCATCTTCAGGCTTTCTTCCAGTATTTCTCACTGCTCCCTCCAGCCTGTTTTTCTCCCACCCCCACTTCTTGAGTATTTAGGGCGTTGAAAGGAGGTGAACAAGTTAGTTGTGTCCTTTTTCAAGTTTCAAAGTGACTGCTGTAGACAGAGAGTGATTTCCTCGGTGCTCCAGAGGATAAAAATCATTCCTGGTGCTTTGTTTGTGCGGGTGTGCTCTTGACGCCGATAATAAAAATCTGTGATGCCATCCGGCGTATGGATTGCTGTGGGAATGACTCAAGATAACTGATCAGAGAGTGGGTGACTCAGAACTAAATCACCACCAGACACCAACTGGCTCCTGCTGCGTGCTCTCTCCTGGGCAGCTGAAGGATGGATGTGATGGGCCTGTTTCAAATGTTAGTGGTTGGAGCACCTTCTGCTTCCAGGTTTGGAGCAGGTCCAGCTGGAATCCACTCCTACTTGGATCCTGTCAGAAACCTGCTACTACATCAGCGCCTTTGCATCCTGGAAGCAGGATCTGCCTTTGCACAGCGTCATCCAGATACAGAGGTTGGAGCTCTCCCCAGTAGGTTACGTGACAGTCTTTGCCACACACCTCCGGGGAGGGGAACGCAGCCCGAGTTTTCAGTAGGAGAGTCTGAGTCAGAATGATGCACTGAATTGCCCTTCTCCTTGCAGGGAGTTGAGAGCAGCCCTGGGAACTAATAATAAAGAACATGGAAGCTGAGGCTAGAAAGAGCCTTCAGAGCATTATTAAGATGAAGATACTGCGTGCAGGATGGTGAGGCTAGGTCACTTGCCAAAGGGGACACAATTCATTAGCAGCTACAACAGCAGCAGTAGGACAAGGGGTAGGGATTCCAGAGTCCTTACCTACTGTACCGGCACCTTTCAAACTTGATGGTACGTAGGAATCAGTGGAGGATTGCGTTAGAGTGCGGATTCTGGTTCTTAGGTCTGGAACTGGAGTTGGCATCGTCACCAAGCTTTTAGGGAGTGCTGATGCTGCAGGTCTGAGGGCCACACTTTGAATAGCAAGGCTTTGGAACACAGTGCCCCTCACCCCTGCACATTTGGTCCTTCGGTAATAGGAACATGCTTTCTCTCACAGGAGTGTTGGGAAAAGAGGCACCAGGGTGACTGGACTCCTTTCACTTACCTTTCTCCCCCTCTCCTCTCCCTTTCCTCCCTTCCTTGCTTCTTTCTTCTTTTTCTTTCATTTTATTGTATTTCCCCTTGTGTGCCATCTCAGCAGCATGCTAGAACCACAGAAAGTCAATAAATATGTCGTGATTTTACTAGAAAGCAGTCACTGATAGAGAATGCACAAGATCAAAATGGACACTGCTGTCAGGTGGAGTGCTTTCGATGTCATTCCTAGGTGACTGAGGCTGTTGGAGTCCTGTCCAAGTCGATATATGAAAGGATGTTCAAGTGGCTCATGGCACGAATGTATCAACAGGGCCTGGATGCCAGGCTACCAAGGCAGTTCTTCTTGGCCTTCCTGACATCACAGGTTTTGAAATCCTTGATGTAAGTATATTTGGTAAGAATGAAGTCAATGCATATTTACAAGGAGATTAGAAAATGTGAATTGAATGTCAGAAAATGTCATCAATGCATGATGCAATTCATTCTTGGCAAGCTTTAAAAGGTACTTTGGTTGGAAAAGACCATTATTAATATTAATAAATAACAATAATTACTATAATTAATAGTATTAAGAAATTAATTAAGCCATAAATAAAGGTAACTAGAGATATAAGAATATTTTATGTTTTTGAATTGTAATATTAATTTATTTCTGTTACAGATGTTTCTCCTTTTTTCCCCATTGACACCCTCCTCCCCATCCCCCACACCCCGTCCCCAGTTTTGTTGTCCATGTCCATCAGTTATGCATACATGCATATAAGTTCTGTGGTTTATCTCTTTCCTCCCCCCCACCTCCTCTTCTGAGGGTTGTCAGTTTGTACCCTACTTCCACATCTCTGGGTCTACCCTGTTCCTCAGACTGTTATGTTCATTATATTCCACAAATAAGTGAGATCATGTGATATTTGTCTTTCTCTGCTTGGCTTGTTTTGCTTAGGATAATACTCTCCAGGTCCTTCCATGTCATCTCAAAGGATAAGAGATCTATCTTTCTTACAGCTGCATAGTACTCCATTGTGTATATGTACCACTGCTTTTTTATCCATTCGTCTACTGATGGACACTTGGGCTGTTTCCAGATCTTAGCTATTGTAAATAGTGCTGCTATGAACATGGGGGTACATATATTTTTTCTGATTGGTGTTTCAGGCTTCTTAGGGTACATTCCTAGAAGTGGGATCACTGGGTCAAATGGCAATTCAACTTTTAATTTTTTGAGGAAACACCATAGTGTTTTCCATAGTGGCTGTACCAGTCTGCATTCCCACCAGCAGTGTACTAGAGTCCCCTTTTCTCCACACCCTCGCCAACACTTGTTGTTTGATGATTTGTTGATGGCAGCCATTCTGACAGGTGTGAGGTGATACCTCATTATTGTTTTAATTTGCATCTCTCTGATGATTAGTGATGTTGAGCATTTCTTCATATGTCTCTTAGCCACTTATATGTCCTGTTTGGAGAGGTGTCTATTTAGTTCCTCTGCCCTTTTTTAAATTGGGTTCTTTGTCTTCCTTTTGTTGAGTTGTATGAGCACTCTATATATTTTGGAGATTAACCCCTTATCTGATGTATCATTGGCATATGCTCTCCCATATAGTGGGTTCCCTTTCCGTTTTGATGGTTGTTTCTTTTGCTGTGCAGAAGCTTTTTAGTTTGATGTAGTCCCATGTTTTCATTTTTTCCTTTGTTTCTTCTGTTGCCTTAGGTGATATATCAGTGAAGATTCTGCTGCGTATGATGTCCGAAATTTTGTTGCCTACATTTTCTTCTAGGATATTTATGGATTCACGAGTCACATTTAGGTCTTTCCCATTTTGAGTTTATTCTTGTGTATAGTGTAAGTTGATGGTCTAGTTTCATTTTTTTACATGTAGCTGTCCAATTTTCCCAACACCATTTATTAAAGAGGCTGTCTTTACTCCACTGTATGCTCTTACCACCTTTGTCAAATATTAATTGAGTATAATGTCTTGGGTCAATTTCTGGATACTCTGTTCTGTTCCACTGGTCTATATGCCTGTTCTTGTGCCAGTACCAGGCTGTTTTGATTACAATAGCTTTGTAGTATAACCTGATATCCAGTATTGTGATCCCACCTACTTTGTCCTTCTTTTTCAAGGTTGCTGTGGCTATTTGGGGTCTTTTTTGGTTCAATATGAACTTTTGAAGTATTTGTTCTAGTTCTGTGAAATATGTCATTGGTATGTAGATGGGGATTGCATTGAATCTATAGATTACTTTGGGTAGTGTGGACATTTTAATGATGTTAATTCTTCCAAGCCATGAACAAGGTATGTGCTTCCACTTTTTTATATCTTTCTCTATTTCTTTTTTCAATGTCCTGTAGTTTTTTGCAAATAGGTCCTTTACTTCTTTGGTTAAGTTTATTCCTAGGTATCTTAATTTTTTTGCCACGATGGTAAATGGAATTGTTTTTTTAGTTTCTCTTTTCGTGAGTTCATCATTGGTGTATAAGAATGCCGTTGATTTCTTGACGTTAATTTTGTATCCTGCTACTTTGCCAAATTCATTTATTAAGTCTAGTAGATTTTTGATGGAGTCTTTAGGGTTTTCTATATATAATATCATATCGTCTGCGAATAATGACAGTTTCACTTCCTCCTTTCCAATTTGGATTCCTTTTATTTTTTCTTCACGTCTGATTGCTGTGGCTAAGACTTCCAGTAGTATGTTAAATAATAGTGGCGAAAGTGGGCATTCCCTGTCTCGTTCCTGTTCTTAAGGGAAATGTTTTTAGTTTTTGCCCATTGAGTATGATGTTGGCTGTAGGTCTTTCATATATGGCCTTTATTATATCAAGATATGATCCCTCTAATCCCAAATTGCTGAGCGTTTTTATCAGAAATGGGTGCTGGATTTTGTCGAATGCTTTTTCAGCATCTATTGATATGATCGTGTGGTTTTTATCTTTCATTTTGTTTATGTGGTGTATCACATTTATTGATTTGCGAATGTTGAACCAGCCTTGCATCCCTGGGATGAATCCCACTTGGTCATGGTGAATAATTTTTTTGATGTATTGCTGGATCCGATTTGCTAGTATTTTGTTTACGATTTTTGCATCTACGTTCATCAGGGATATTGGCCTGTAGTTTTCTTTCTTTGTAGTGTCTTTTTCTGGTTTTGGAATTAGGATTATGTTGGCCTCATAAAACGAGTTTGGAAGTCTTCCTTCTTCTTGAATTTTTTGAAATAGTTTGAGGAGAATGGGTGTTAGTTCTTTGAATGTTCAGTAAAACTCCCCCGTGAAGCCATCCGGGCCTGGGCTTTTGTTTGCTGGGAGAGTCTTGATTACATCTTCAATTTCCTTAGTTGTTATTGGTCTGTTCAAGTTTTCTATCTCTTCCCAGTCCAGTTTTAGGAGACTATGTGTTTCTAGAAATTTGTCCATTTCACTTAGATTGTCGAATTTGTTGCCATATAAATGTTCATAGTATTTGCTAATGATCCTTTGTATTTCTGTTGTGTCAGTTGTTACTTCTCCTCTTTCATTTCTGATTTTGTGTATTTGGGTTCTCTCTCTTTGTTTCTTGGTGAGTCTAGCTAAGGGTCCATCAATCTTGTTTATCTTTTCAAAAAACCAGCTCTTTGTTTCATTGATCCTTTGAATTGTTTTTCTGGTCTCTATGTCATTTATTTCTGCTCTGATCTTTACTATTTCCTTCCTTCTACTTGCTCTGGGGTTTTCTTTTTGTTTGCTTTCTAGTTCTTTAAGTTGTGAGGTTAGATAGTCTATTAGAAATTTTTCTTGTTTCTTGAGGTAGGCCTGTAGTGCTATGAACTTCCCTCTCAGAACAGCTTTTGCTGCATCCCATAGATTTTGTGTTGTTGTGTGTTCATTTTCATTGGTTTCCAGGAAGTTTTTAATTTCTTCCTTGATCTCCTTGGTAACCCATTCATTGTTTAATAACATGCTATTTAGCCTCCATGTGTTCAAATGTCTTTGCAGGTTCTTGTTGCAATTGATTTCTAGTTTCATGCCATTGTGATCTGAGAAGATGCTTGATATGATTTCAATCTTCTTGAACTTGTAGAGACTTTGTTTGTGTCCTAACATGTGGTCCATCTTTGAGAATGTCCCATGTGCACTTGAGAAGTATGTGAATTCTGTAGTTTTTGCGGTATAATTCTCTGTATATATCTATATAGTCCATTTGATCTACTGCTTTATTTAGAATCTCTGTTTCCTTGTAAATTTTTTGTTTAGAGGATCTATCCAGTGATGTCAGCGGGGTTTTGAAGTCTCCTCCTATGATTGTATTGCTGTCGATTTCACCTTTGAAGCCCTCCAGAAGATTTTTAATATATTTCGGTACTCCTCTATTGGGTGCTTATATGTTTACCAAGGTTATATCTTCCTGTTGGATAGATCCTTTCAAAATTATGTAGTGACCTTCTTTGTCTCTAGTTATGACCTTCATTTTGAAATCTATTTTATCAGATATGAGTATTGTTACCCCAGATTTTTTTTCCTTTCCGTTTGCTTGGAAGATTTTTTTCCATCCCTTCACTTTCAACCTATGTGAGTCTTTTGTTGTGAGGTGGGTTTCTTGTAAACAACATATATATGGGTCATGCTTTCTTATCTAATCTGCTACTCTGTGTCTTTTTATCGGAGCATTCAATCCATTTACATTTAAGGTGATTATTGATATGTACTTATTTATTGCCATTTTTGTTTAGTGTGGTTCTATTTTCCTTCCTATTTCTTCTACTAATTACAGCAGTCCTTTTAACATTTCTTGCAATGCTGGTTTGGTGCTAATGTATTCCCTTAGCCTTTTTTTTGTCTGGGAAGCTCTTTATTTGACCTTCTATTTTGAATGACAGCCTTGGTGGGTAGAGTAGTAGTCTTGGATTCAGATCCTTGTTTTTCATGACCTTGATTACTTCATGCCATTCTCTTCTGGCCTGTACTGTTTCTTTTGAGAAGTCAGATGATAGCCTTATGGGGGTTCCTTTGTATGTTACCGGTTACTTATCTCTTGCTGCCTTTAGGATTCTCTCTTTGTCTTTAATTTTTGGCATTTTAATTACTATGTGTCTTGGTGTGGGCCTGTTTGGGTTCTTCTTACTTGGGACTCTCTGGGCTTCTTGAACTTGAATGCGTTCTTCCTTCACCAAATTAAGGAAGTTTTGTGTCACTATTTCTTCAAATATATTCTCTAACCCTTGCTCATTTTCTTCTTCTTTGAGGACTCCTATGATGTGAATATTACTACGTTTCCAGTTGTCCCACAGTTCTCTTAAGCTGTCTTCCTGTTTTTTCATTGTGTTTTCCTTTTGGTTTTCTGATTGGTTAATTTTTTCTACTCTGTCTTCTAATTCACTGATCCAGTCCTCAGCTTACTCTACTCTGCTGTTTAGTCCTTGCAATGTGTTCTTTATTTCTGCTATGTCATTCTTCATTTCTTCTTGGTGCTTCTTGATTTCCAATTGGTTGATTTTCAATGTTTCTATGTCTTTATTCATGGTGTTGATGTTCTTACCCATGCTGTTGAGCTTCCTCAAGATCATGGCTCTGAATTCTAGCTCTGTTAACTTGCTTAACTGCATTTCATTTATCTCATCTTCAGTAGAGGTCTCTTGTTCTTTCATTTGGGATTTGTTTCTTTGTTTCACCATTTTGGCTATCTCAGTGGGTTTGGAGCCTGCCAAGTTTTTCCTGTGGATGTTGGTGTTCTGCTGGTTGTGGCTCCCTCTACTGGGTTTGGATGAGCATGGGAGTACCCAAGTTAAACATCATTGTCAAGTCTTACTTTCCTGAGTAGATTTTCAAGCCCGGGAAATGTTCAGTTATCCTCTAGCTTTTTGCCTAGAGGCTATTAGTTGAGATTATTTGAAGAGCCTTGGGTTCTCGAATGAAAACCTCCCTCAGGTGTTCAGTGTAAGAGGATTTCCCGAGGATGGGGCAGATGCTGGTTGTTAATGAGCCTCAATATGCATTTCAGTGGTCCACTTGGGTGGGGTTGACTCTCCAAGGGAGGGGCTGCCGTCTCTCCCCAGAGCCCTGGGAAGGAGTAATATGGCCACGTATGTGTGGCAGCAACTCAGCACAAGTTCTGAGCACCCTCCAAATCCCGAGTGTCCCCACATAGTTCCAGTCCAGTCTGCCTTCCCTCTGCCAGAGCCCAAGGTGAGTGGCTGTGGCTATTTTAGCACTCTGTCCCGACCCTCTGTGCTGTGGAGCGGGCTTGGGAATTTAACCCCGTGTGCGCTGCTCACGGCTAAGGCCGCTGCTGTCCGTGGGCTCCCAGCCCCCCTCTTGCACCTCTGCAATCCTACCAGGATCGATTCAGTGTCCCTGGTTATGTGGTCCTCGCAAGCTGCTTTTCTGTTGCTTTTCCCCGACGTTTGTCTTTATTTTAGTTGTAATTTCAGTTTGGTCCTGGGAGATGGTCTGTGTAGCTTCCATTCACTCTGCCACCATTTTGGAATCTGAATTGTAATATAATTAAATATTATTTTATTGTCATGATCTTGAGTTTCTGAGTATATCTGAAGGAGGTAAAAATTATTTTTAAGAATTTTTTTTTTAATCCTCACTTGAGGATATGTTTATTGATTTTAGAGAGACAAAGGGAGAGAGAGGAAAAAAAACTTTGATGTGAGAAAGATACATTGATTGGTTGCCTATGTACATGCCCCAACCTGGGACCAAACCAACAACCCAGGTGTGTGCCCTGATCGGGTATCAAATCCGTGACCTTTCAGTGTTCAGGATGAAGCTCCAACCCACTGAGCCACACTGACCAGGGTTGCAGGAGGTAAAAATTTAAGCATTTGTTACTTACTGGGTTTATTTGCCATCGTGTGATAGTGATTATGGTTTTCTCTTCACATTTTTCCAAGTGGACCTCAATTTTATTTTATTTTTCTGAGGTATATTTGACAATTAAAATGTATATATTTAAGGTGTACAATTTCATGATTTGGTACACATATATTATGAAATAATCACCACAGTCAAGTTAATTTACATATCCATCACCTCAAGTAGTTGCCATTTTCTCAATTTTATTTTTATCTCTTCTTCCTACCTAATACATCTTTAAAGTATAAGAGCCTTGAGCAACTTTGCATCAATTTCACCAATGAAATGTTACAACAGTTCTTCAATCAGCACATGTCTGTTCCGGAGTAAGAGGAATACAGGAAAGACGGCATTGACTGGATGTCCATCAACGCTGTCTGGATTTGCAAGCCTGCCCAGATCTCGTTGAGAAGGTAATGCATGCTTTTCTCCTCGTTCATTGTCATTTAAAGATTGTCCCTGCTTGCCCTGTTGATCCATGTCAGGACTCACGCTCTGTCGGGGGATGGGAAGTGGGGGCAGGAGAGCTCTGTATGTTTTCTCTTAATGGTCTTTGTGTGCAGCACCCATGACATCGCAACTAAGCTCTCGTGTCAGCTCCCCCACTCCATCATCTCTGTCGCAGACCGTCGCTGCGCCTTTGCTGCTTACCCATGGCCTCCGCTGTTAATGCGTGAGGAAACTTGTCGAGATTAAAAATGGTCATGCTCTTGACTGGAAAAACAGAGCTGAAAATATGAGTACTGTCGGGCCTGGCTGATTAACACGAGGTGAAGGAGTGGACCCAGAGCAGTTCAACGAAATTTGGCAAATTAGCACGCAAACAAACACCAGCCATCCATCCTCCAGGCCACTGCCTTGCAGGGTGTAGTTTGTTCATTTAATTGGACAAGTACCAGTTAGTTTAAGTAATTTATGACAATGCTTTATGGCTTATTAGTAAATTAGCCGCAGTGCATGGTTTCTGACTTCAGCGGTGTTTCCAGACTCTGAAATATTTCCACGTGCTCTGGGAAAGATTAAGTGGGTTTGCTGGAGGAACTCATGATGGCCCTTTTCTGTGGCTTTGTTCACAGGAGCAAGTGTGGCGATGTGTTAGTAGCTACCTGCCCCTTGTGTCTTGCTATAACTGTGGATTGCCGTGAAGTCTGAAGACCAGGCTGGGTAGGTCAAGGCCTCATGCTTTTAACTTTCTGAATGGTTTCTTTATCTATGCTGTTGCATTGGATTCTCAACAGCCCTGCTGGGATGGGGCTAAGATGACAGTTTTCTGTGGGCCTCAGATTTTATCAGTCAGTGTTCCATCAGTTTTATTTATTAGGCTTTAGATGAAATGAAATCTTCCTTGAAAATAGCCATTATTTCCAACAGTAGTGGACATTGATTTTCCTCTCTTTATAACCAGTGTACTTCCTGGGGGAAGAACAGGTTGATTAAAAAAATAATGATATTGACCAACCTGTGAGTTGATTAAAAATAATAATAATAACCCAATCATGATCTGGTCAGTGTTTGCTGGCATCATAAAGCTGTAGTTTTCTGATTAGAAATGAAAGAAAAGGACTGGAGCTTCTCAGAGGACCGATGTAGCTTCTGGCGATTGTTACCTGTAATATTAACTCACTCTGATTATGGCAAGATACTCTTTTCAAGCAGGAAGATGGAATATAGGCATGATTCAGATCCTGGTAGGTCTGTGAATGTTACCGATCTTTAGTTGATCTGAAGCCTATGGTCTCACGTCTGCCGGTATCAGTTGTTCCAAATAACACACGAGCAACCTGGACACAATTTCCTGTTGTGTTTTCTACTGAGATGATAGAACAAGAAAACAAAAACTGACCCAATGATAGAAGGAAAAGGTAAGTCTTCAGCTCCCTATGAGTGATTTCAAAGGTATTCAGGTCAGGCAAATGAGGAATGCCAAAAGCTTTCTTAAAATGATTTTATATTTTGAAAAGATTCATGGTGCTGGCTCAAGTAATGTGAAGAAAATTTGTAGTAAATATTAATGATCAAACTTACTCCTTGAAATAGAATAAATCATGGGGAGTTTTCAAAGTCCAAAGGAACTAAAATACATCAATATGTAAAAAATTTCTTAAAAAAAAAAAAAGATATGTCTATATTGATCTTTTTAGAAAGAGAGAGGAAGGGAGAAGGAGAGAGAGAGAAGAAGAAAAAGCATTGATGAGAGATCAGCCCTATTGGAGATGGAGCCCATAACCTGGGTATATGCCCTGACTGGGAATTAAACTGGCCACCTCTCCGCGCATGGGACGATGCTCAACCAACTGAGCCACACCAGCCAGGGCTGTACAAACCAGGGCTGTACAAAATGTCTTATAGCATGCATCTGTGACATATATATAAAGAAAATGGATTTTCATACATAAAAGTTTAAAATGTATATGTTTATAAAAAAGTTTATCTCTAACACAAATGTATTTTTTAATTAAGCTTTTATTTTTAAAGCAGTTTTAGGTTCACAGAAAAATCGAAAACAAAGTACAGAGATATACCTTCTCCCCCATAAGTCCATAGCTTCCCCAGTTATCAATGTCCCCTACCAGAGTGGTACATTTGACACAGTTGATGAATCTACACTGACACATCGTTATCACTCAAAGTCCATAATTTACTTTAGGCTTCACTCTTGGTATTGTATATTCTATGCGTTTGGGACAAATGTATGATGACATGTATCCATCATTATGGTATCATACAGAGTATTTTCACTGCCCCCCAAATTCCTGGAAAACACTGATCTTTTTAACCTTTTCCAGAATGTTATGTAGTTGGAATTCATACAGAAGTAGCCTTTTTAGATTGGCTTCTTTCACTTAGTAATATGTATTTAAGGTTCCTCCATGTCTTTTCATGGTCTGGTGGCTCATTTATTTTTAGCACTGAATACTATTCCATTGTCTAGATGTACCACAGTTTATTTATCCATTCACCTACAGCAGGAAATCTTGGTTGCTTCCAATTTGGGCAAGCAAAATTGCTATAAATATCCAAGCTGCTCTAAATATCTATATGCAAGTTTTTTAGGTGGACATAAGTTTTCAACTCCTTTGGTAAATACCAAGGAGCATAACACAAATGTATTTTAATGCCAGCCTTAATTGTTAACTTGGTCTTCAAGCTTGCAGTGACCTTCCACACATATGCAGTAAACAAAGCTATTCTAGGATTAGCTCACACTTAGATCATCACTTGGAATATGCTAGTTTGTTTAGAACTTGAGCACCAATCATTTGTATATTGAAGTATTAACCTATAATTACATATTTATGGTTTTACATGGGAATTGGTGAAGAGATTAATTCTAATAGTTTTAAGCAAATAAATCTACAAGTATACATTTGAAAATCTGTGGCCCCTTCACTGTAGTCACCTTGAGAGGCTATATCCATCTTGGAATAATTCAGCCTTTTGGAAAAAGTGTCTCACAAGATGGGGATTGGAATAATGTTTTAGAATGTTACCAGCTTTGAGAGAAAATTAGCTTTAATATCGGTCATCTTAACTGTTTTTGAGTCCAAACTGTGTTACCTAACTTGGTCACACCGTTCACCTTATTTGCCTGACTTGGCCTGAGTAACTTTTGATTATTTCTATAAAATGATACACCATCGAACAACAGGAAGTTTCCATGTCCCAGAAGTCCATGGTGTCAGATATAAAAGGAGAAACATCTGTAACAAAAATAAATTAATTAATAAAAAAGAAAAAAAAAAAAAAAGGAGTTTCTAAACTATTTTAAATCCTGTTAGCATCTTGGCAGTAAATATTGTTGCCTCCCAAGTGGGGTTCTTTGACTGTGCTCATTCTGACTTTTTTATTATAAAATGAATCACATTAATGTCTAGTTACCTTTTGTATGCACATAACTATTTTCTTTACACCTCTAACTCTGTGCTTTTTTGTGCCTGCCCATTGCCCACAGCAAAGCAGTCCAGGCCCCAAAGCTCAAACTTGCATGACCGAGTGTTCACCTATCAATTAGTGACTTAAAATTTTGCTGAGGACTTACATTTTATTCCCCTCGGAACTCACTATGCTACGCGTTGTGAGAAATGTTAGCCAGCGGTATCATCCTAGCTCTCAAGGAACTTAGAATGTAATTGGAAAGATCTCTTAAGACCAAAACTATTACTTTTTTTTTTTTTTTATTAGAGAAACTAGTAAATTTATTCAGTAACTAACTTGTTTTTGATCAGTTCCTTGTCACCCAACTGATGAGGGGAGATTCCTGTCCTAGAGTTACGGCGGTAGCTAAACATAGAACACCGACACCAGGCAGATGAGACTGAGAACAGCTTATTAGTCACAGATACTCACAGCCTGGGGGCGGAGAACACTGCCCACCAGGCAGAGCCACGTGACATTTGCACTTGAGAAGAGAATAAAGGAGCAGGGGCTGTGGGAGGCAGGCTTTGTAGTAATAATAGGGTGAGGTGACCCTTGGTTGCCACTGGAGGATGTGATTGACTTGTTGGAGTAATTCCATGGGCTGGCCGGGAACTGAAACCCATTACTCAAGGATAAGCAGACACTGTGACAGGTCCCATGATAAGGAGGGCTGTTGGATAGGGGACCTCACCCATGGACGTACAATGGGAAGGGGAACTTGTGATTTAGGTCATCTGAGGCCCTCCTGGTTTTCCTTGATGTCAAGGCACACATAATGTTGGGCCTTAATTTTAGGCCTAATGCCACCCCACTGTGTAGAAGACTTTAAATTAAATGCTGTAGAACACTTAAGCATTTGTTATAAATAGCAGTTGCCCTTAGGAAATATGCAGTCAAGTAGATTTGTAAGTCTAATAAATGTAAAAATATGTGTCAGCATAAATGTAGTAAAGGCACCGTCAAAGACCCACAGAATTCAGAAGAGCAGAAATCTAGGAAGGCCTGGTGGGAATGAGTTTAAAATTTTAGCTAGATCTTAAGGAATGGATATGATTTCAGCAGGTGAAGAGAGGAAGTTAGCAGGTAAGGGGATTGGCAATAGCAAAGGCATAGAGACAGGAAAGCAAAGGACACATTCTAAAATGTTAGGTAGTCTAATTAGAGCTCAGACCACACAGGCAGAAGTAGCTAGAAGTTTCAAAAAAAAAAAAAAAAAAAAGAGGGTCAGGTTGTGAAGGGCTTTTAATGAATTTCTACCTTATTTTTAGGCAATGGGGAGCTCAAGAGGGTTCTATGCTGGGCAATAGAATAGTCAGAGCTGCTCATGTTTAATCTGGTGGATTCGTGTATGGGGTTGCACTGGAAGGAAAGGCTCAAATTAAGGCATTTAGGAAGCTGTTAGAGAAGTCCAGGTGAGGACCTGACAGGTTCTGAATCAGGACAGCAGAAATGGAAATAGTAAGAAAGTGACAGATACAAGTTAGAGGAAGGCAGACTTGATCGTATTTGAAGAGGGAGAGGTTAGAGCACGAATGTTGTGAGTCAGGGCAACTGGCTCAAACCATTTACTGTGCACTATAGAACACTTGATGCTAAGGGGCAGCCTTTGGAAATTAATTTACTGTAGTGCCTCATATTTATTAGAAGCTCTATACCTCCTAAGCACTGGAGAAATGGAGAATGCTGTGAAGAAAGAGAGTTTTTCCCTCCTCAGTCATTTAGTTGTTACATCATGAGCTATGACATCTGCTTGTTTTACATAAAACTTCCATTCACCCCCAAATTGGCTTCATTAAAGTCCCAGGGAAGTGGCAGTCCTCATGCATGGAAGGTGGC
This sequence comes from Tadarida brasiliensis, assembly GCA_030848825.1. Lineage (NCBI taxonomy): Eukaryota > Metazoa > Chordata > Mammalia > Chiroptera > Molossidae > Tadarida > Tadarida brasiliensis. Next base: position 73,809,229 of record CM061260.1, read on the forward strand.
TCTGCCTGAAATGGGGCTACCGCTCCTGGTGAGTTTGCCAAAACACCCTTGCTGACAGACACCATCCCAGGAGATGCTGAAATTTTTAAATGATTAATTTCAGTTCTTATTGAGGGTTGACTATAGGCATGATGAAAAAATACATAGTGCAAGATGGAGTCCATGACTCCAAGAGCTTGTACCAGCAAATTCACTGTTTGATTTATGAAATTCTCCCTTGTCCTCCCCACCCTCTTTCTCATTTCTCTTTCCCAAGAACCCAAAAGGTCAGTGCTGCCAGGAGCAAGACAGGTGTCAGTTTCACTTAGACTGTTTTGTCCTCAGTTAGAACACTTCATATATTCTCTCATTACATCGTTCCCTGCCTAGATGCTTGAGATGAAGGAAGATGTCTCAGAACTATTCAGTGCAAGAATTATTGGTGGAATGTTGTTCAATACATTTTCTATTAAATGCAGGCTCTACGTCTCTGAGAATAAACAAAATAGGTAGAAAACTATAGTCCATATATTAGAATGATAGACTCAGATGGATCAAAACCACAATCTTAAATATCTGATGATCCACCATTTAGAAGAAGAATTAGACAGATTTGTATTGGCTCCAGTGGAATGATTTAAAACAAAATATTCTGAACTGCAAATAAATTTTCTTTTAATATATCACCCTTCCAGAGTATTGACTCAAACTTAGTTTGTTCTTGCTCTATAGAAGTATTTAAGCATGAGCTAATCTGCTTTTTAGAAGGAAATAGAGAAGGGAATTCCAGTTGCTATTAGGTGGGTTAGAATAGACTTTTAATGTCTTTCTCAAACCTGAGAGTCAATAGTTCTTAGGTACAAAAGGCTAGTAGAGAATTATGAAATTTATATGGTTGGGCCAAGCGGTCATGGAATTCTCATGATATTTTTACCTGTACCTTTGTTTTGTCTACTTTGTGGTCTACCTATCATGTATATATCCTGTCTTCTCCCCTCAATGCTCTGGAACCAGAACCTGTTTCTGATTCCTTCTTTCATTTTTTTTTTTTTATCTTCACCCAAGGACATTTTTCCATTTTTGTTCAGATAGAGTGAGAGGGAGAGAGAGAGAGAGAGAAACATCGACATGCAAGGGCCAACTCAAGTGGCCACCTCCTGCATGACCCCAACCAGGGCCAGGGATGAATCACAATCAAGGTACATGCCCTTCACCAGAATTGAACCCATGACTCATTGGTCCACGGGCTGATGCTCTAACCACTGAGCAAAACTGGCCAGGGCTCTGATTGCGTCTTTTAAACCCAAAGTGTCTAGTACAAAAATTTGTTCATGAAGGCCCTTCAAAAGTATTTATGAAGCAGATAAATAAATATAGCAATATACAAAATCATATGCAAATATAAGAGTCCTTGATCCCCTCTAAAACCTGGTTTTACACACACACACACAGACACACACACACACGCACCCTATATGGATTAATGGCAGCATCCATTACCATTTGCTCAAACAAAAACCTGGTCATCTTTGCTATTACATCCCATATTCTATCCACTGGCAAGTTGTGACCTTGCTCTAATTTTAACCTATATCACATAGCAATGACTTTTCCTCCAACACTACCTCTAGTCTAGACCAGAGGTCAGTGAACTATAGTCCTGCAGGCCAGTTCCAGTCTGCATCCTGTTTTGTAAAGAGTTCTAATGGAACATCCTCACACTCATTTTATCTGCATATTGTCAATTGCTCTTTAAGGGCTGACAGGGCAGAGCTGATGGCAAAGGTGCAACAGAGACTTAATGGTCCACCAAGTCTGAAATATTTACTATCTGGTCCTTTAGAGAGAAAGTCTGCTGACTGGGGTCCTCAGGTTTCCCATCACATATCCTGTGTTTGTTTTTATAACCCTTTAAAAATGTAAAAACCAATAAAAAAAAATGTGAACACCATTGTTAGCTCACTAGCTTTCCAATACAGGTCCCAGGGAAGATTTGGCCCACAGGCTCTACTTCACCAACCCCTGTTCTAAACCCATGACCCTTTTCAAGCATAAATCAAATCACATCACTTCATGTTAAAAATCTTCAAAGGCCTCCTATTACATTTAAAGTAAAACCCAAATGTCTTACCATGGTCTGTAAGACCTTTGGGACCCAGTACTCCTTACCTCTCTGACTTTCTCTGATAACCACATACTCCATCCAACTAGCTTTGCTCTGTCCACACTTGACTCTGGCAGGACCTCAGACTTGCCAAGTGTGCCACTACCTCAGAGCTTTGCATTCTATTTCTCTGCACAGAATACTTCATAGAGATTTCAGGATTGCTCTTCTCATTCAGGTCAGAGGGTATTACCCCACTATTCTACTAAAATAGCTTCCACTCAGTCCCTCAGTCATTCTCTGTCTCTTCAATTTGCATGATTCCTTCAGAGCATTAATGTAAAACTAAGTTTGTTTGTTTGTTTGTTTGTTTACTTGTCTGTTTGCTCCACTAGAAGTAAGCACGCTGAGGAAAGGCACTTTGTCTCTCTGGCTCATGGACACATGGCCAGCTCCTACTGGTGTCTGGCCCCTAGTAGACATTTAATAACTTTTGTTGAATGGATGATTGGATAGTTATATGCAGTGAGTACCCTTTCCCTTTGTCAGTTGATTCGGTTCCTGGGAAAGAGGTTACACTGACCCTCTACTGAAAGGACCAGTTCCTGGTGCTTTCTCATCTGCTATTCCTCTGTATCCCCAACAGCCAATGGGCATCTTTTTCATCCTTGAAGAGGAATGTATGTTTCCTCAAGACCAGACTTTTTGACAACCATTTTGGAAAGTGGGTTCATTTCCAAAAGCCCAAGCCTGATAAGAAGAAGAAATATGAAACTCACTTTGAACTTGTTCATTATGCAGGAGTGGTAAGTTACCTCTAGACCTTCAGCCCTGACTGTATCAAATGCACTCAGCCAAAGTCCTTAGGTAATATATAAATAAAGTTTAGATTAAATGAAGTGATTAACAAAATAAATCTCAGTTCCAGAAAAAAAGTTGGTGTAGCCTTTTTGCACTTAGGGAATGAAATACCTACAACTATAATAGTTTTCCATGTGCACAGAGGTAAAAGTTTCTCAAAATGGACTCTGTCACCCCAACTCAAAGTAAGACAGCTTCAGAAGGTCATGGAGACTATCAGAGTCATGGGATTTTCCTTATTTGTCCTTCTTTTTAACTTAACATTGTATGAATCAGTGATTTCAATTGATCTTTTTATTGAAGTTTTTTTTTATTCTCTCATAAAGAAGTAGTCACTATGAATTAATGGTCTCCAACCTATGGCCAACAAAGGTTTCTAATGACCCTCACTGCCTCTTCTCATTTCTCTACTGGTGTGTATACCACACACCCCCCCCTTTTTTCTGCTTTTATGTTTCTGGTGAGTAATTCTAGATGGACTAGAAAGCGAACTTCAATTTAAAATAATACTTCAACCTAAAAATTACCAGCCAACTGTACAAATATGCTTGTAATTCTCTTCTTTGATATCCTTGAATATTAATTATGATAACATTTACAGCAAAATACCATTATTTTGTATTTTGTCGATGGTTTTTTGAATTCTTACTGTGTATGAGAGACACTCGGATTATTTCACCCATTCTTGCCTGTGCAGGAGTGCTGAAGGGAATTGTTTCTACTAGAAATACCATCCTTTTCTTCCTCTCCCCTTCTCTTCCTTTCTTCCGCAATGCAAATGGTAAAGCCTGAACATCTCTTTGGGTAGCACAACAGACTTCTGGGAGTAGTTATTCAGTATTGTTACATCAAACTAATTTAAAATTAAAGGACCCACACAACTTGTGATTTTTTAAAAGAAATGCACAGTTTGCTATGTTAATTTATGTATTCTTCTCTTTTGTTACCTGAATTGCGTGTCTTTCCAAAGATGCCTTATAACATCAGTGGCTGGCTTGACAAAAACAAAGACCTTCTTAATGAAAAGGGTGGTGGTGTATTTCAGAAGTCATCTAACAGACTTCTGGTAAATCTTTTTGAAAATTACATCAGTACTGACAGTGGTGAGTCAAACAATCTTCCCTCCTTTTTCGGCCTCAGAATGAAACCCATGGCTGCCTCAGTGCTTACAACAATCTGTGCTTCTTCTCTGTGATATCTGTGTCTGCTCCGTGGTCTGAGTTGTCCTCTCTCATTAGCCTTTCTGTCCTCAGGCTGGTGGTTCTTCAGGGAAATGGTGCTCAAAGATAGATATATTTCAAGGAGCCTCTCTGGCCTGCTTTTATCTTCTGCTTGACCCAGCTGCAAAGAAAGAGCAGCAAACCATGTTTTGATAAATGATTTTGGGGAAATAATAAGTCCCTTTAATAGATATTCCCCAAATATCTTGGAATTCTCCTTCATAGTGTTTTTCTATTATAATAACTTGGGGTTATTCTAAGCTTCATGATGACAGGAATGATGTCTGATTTGTTCAATTGTAGCCTCAAGCATATAGTAAATGCCTGTTTAGCAGGCACTCCATACATAATTATTGGTCAACTAATAACTAATCTCATTGAGCAGTTTGTAATGTACAAAGCACTTTCAGGTATATTCTCTTACTCAGCCCTTGCCATGACCCTTTCAGATACATAGAGGAAAACCTCTCTCTTTCTTACAAGAACAAGGGTAGAAGAGTTACGTAGCATATCTGGTTTCAGAAATCTACTAAATGGCAAAGCCAAGGTCGGAAGCAGGACATCTGCTTCTGGTCTGGTGCCTATTCCATTCTCAGTGTCTCCCAGAAACAAACAAATGGAGAGATGGACAGGATACATGTATTTAGGATGCAATTCCAACTTCTGCACTATTAGACAAAAGATTTGAAGATACTGAGCCTAAGATGCTAACATCAGCCTCACAACCAAACTAATGCTAAGGCTAGCTACAGAGGGAAGCTCTCACGATTCATAGCAAAAGCGACAGGTTGGCAGCCCTTGAACAAAACCTGGCCTTCAAACCTGGTTGTGTTTGGGCCACACAGGTTAAAAAATAATCAGAAGATTTCACATACACATTTGGTTTCCCCTTGTCTTTCAAAAAAGGAATTACGGGAAAATAGAAAATCTGGCCAGCCTGGTTCAGATACCTTCATGGCAACTGGGCAGATGTTCTTTGAGTGGGGTGTGTACTCTTACTTCCTAACATTCTCATCCTCCTGCTATCTTACACCCAGCTTCAAGTGAACTCCTGGGCCCTGTGGGCTGATTTGGAACTCCTGACTAACATGGTCAAGGGATGGAGAGAGAATTTAGCTCTTCCTGGCTTCTTCAGCCCATGATGACGTAATTCAGGAACATGCCTGAAATCCTGTGGGCCTGTCTCAAAAGGAAGTTGAGAATGGAAGCTATTGTGTTTGGACCCTGATCATCTTCAGGCAGTGCATCTGCCTGATTCTAATAGCTTCTAAAGTGGCTGTTAGGTAGTGGTCACATCGCTTATGGCTCCCAGATGAGTAATTCTCGGATCATAAGGAATCAGAGAGTGGTTTGGGCAGAGAATTAGGGAGGAAATCATCTTCTAACTCTTCAGGGGATGTGCTGTGTTCTTTGGAAATAGAGGAGAATTGTCCAGAATGTCCTTTTTCATAATTCTTTAAGCACCCCCTGAAAATACTTGCCTCCAAATTTCTGACTCATCCAAACATCAAGTTACCTAACAACCACATTTTCTTCTGGGGTACCCAAATATTTTAAACCACGTATATGTATATTTTTAAAATTAATGAAAGGTAGTATATTCCCTTTTCATGTGTGAAGAAACTGAAGTACAAAGAAATCAACTGCTTCTCTTTGAGGGCTTGGGGAATGTCAGTAAGGCATTCCTGATTAAACTTGATGACATCTGTCTCAGCACAGTGCTATGCAGGCAGAGAGAATATATTATTAGTTTTCCATATTGATAGCTGGCCCATTTTTTTTTCAGATTGCCTGTGGATTTTGTTGTTGTACATCTTCGTGAGTTAGCACTACACAGATGTTTATAAAACAGTTTGGCTTAGCATAATTTCTTTTGCTTCAAGAAAATGGAAATAGATTGCTTTTTTAAAATAAATTATAAAGGTAATGTATGAGTATTGTCAAAAATATAGACAATATAGAAAAACTAAAAAGAGGAACATAAAAATTACCTATAATCTCACATAGGAGATAGCAACTACTAACATTTTGATGTATACGCCTCCCAAGATTTTTTATGTATGTAGTCACGCAGAATACAACTGCACTTAAAAACATGTATGCACACTCAGGATCGTAATATACAAACTGTTCTGTGACCTACTTTTCCTCTTAAACTAAATCCTAGAAATATTTCCATGTCAGTTATATGGATCCATACCATCATTTTAAAACGTCGAAGTATTTCATTGTATGCATATTCTTTCATAATTTAATTAGCCAACTTCCTATTGATGAACATTTGTTGATCATTTTATTTTTTGCTTAATTTTTTTTGTAATGACTAACCAATGATGCAATGAGTATCTTTGCACAGTTGTCTGATTATTTCCTCAAGGAAAGCACTAGAAATAGACTTTTTGTGTTGAGACATAAGTGTTTTTAAAGCTTTTGTAGATATTGCCATATTGCTTCTAGAACTTTGACGAATATATGCTCTCATCAGCCGTATATGGTAATGTGACAAAAAGAGCTTTTTAAATGTTTTTTATCTTTTTATCTCAACAGTTTGGGAAGAATAAATGCAAGAAAGGAACTTCATTCCAAATGGTTGCATTGCTGCATAAAGTAATTTTTATTTTATTATTATTATTATTTTAATCCTCACTTGAGTATATTTTTTTCATTGATTTTTAGAGTAGGAGGGAGGAAGTTGGGGGGAGAGAGAGAGAGAAACATCGATGTGAGAGAGACACATCAATTGGTTGCCTCCCACATGACCCTGACAGGGCCTGGGGAATGAACCTGCAATGGAGATACATGCCTTTGACTGGGACTCAAACCTGTGACTCTTTGGTCCACAGGCCGACACTCTAACCACTGAGCCAAACCGGCCAGGGCTGCATAAAGTAATTTTTTTAATGCATCTATTCACATATTAACTGCCTTACAATCTGCATATGTTATTACTTATTTGAAATTTTACAAATTCAAATAAGAATAAAGTATCTGAAGCTAACCAAATTGGAGAAGTTGAAGATTATCTTGATATTAATGGATTTTAGTGGACACTGTTGGCTCTAATGAAAATAGTGGCTCATAACAACTCATAGTCGCCAGAACTGCCCTTGGCCGCATGGGAAGCTCAGCTGTCTTCCTACCCTCAGCTCCAGACTCTGGCCCCTCCCTTTGCTCACGGTGGGACTAACTGTGATGCAGTTGGTGCATTTGTGCTCAGAGTTCCTGCAGGGATCAGACTAAGCAGAGTCTATATCATTGCGTCCACACCCCCACCCCCACTCCTGCCCAACCTTCTTCCCTCATTCTCCAAATAAGTCTCTCAAACCAGAATTGTCATCTCAGATTCTGCTCCCAGAGAATTTAAGATAAATATTTTCCAGACAGAAAACTTGAGAAACAATTTCTTTCCTCAAGCCATTTTATTGCCCAACCATAAATTATTGCGATCAAAATCAAAACCGGTAGATATGATTCATAATAGAACTATGTCAGATAAAGAACTGCTTGGCATAGGAAAGAAATCATGTATGTTTGGTAAGCGGAGAAGAATCTTGAATTCGTTATTTTATTGTTGGTGTGCATCGTGGCTTTAAGATGAAGTTGATAGACTTGGAGATGCTTGTGAGGTGGATTGATGTTTTTAGTGAGTTGCACAGCGATTTTATGTTTGTTATGGTCCCTATTTTAGGAAAACCTAAATAAATTGATGACTAATCTGAAATCAACAGCCTCTCATTCTGTGAGATGCATAAATCCCAATGTAAACAAAATGCCAGGTAGGAACTGGACTCCTTTGTAAGCCTCACTACAGCATACGTGGGATTTAAGCCACATTGAATGTCTCTTTAAGAAACATTTACCGATCCCCTTTACATAAGGGTAGATTTTCAGATAGAAAAATGAAAGTAAGTTAAAAGCGAGATCTTCAGAACCTCCACAAGATTGCCTTTGAATTGAGATTCAAGTGGACATATAGAAGGATTTCACAAAGCAGGCTCAATTGGGTAACATCAGAATGCTTGATATTACCATTTAAATTCTTTCTTGAATTTCATGCTAAAATGTGGATGAGCTTCTGTGTCTTTGTCTACAAGGGCAAAGTATAATGAAAAGGATTGAATAATCAATTGGGGGATTAAAGGAAATTGTTTGGTCTGAATTATCTAAATTGACCATAAAGACAGTTCCTAAGTCCATTTCTAATTGTTAAGAACTCCCTCTAGTCTTCCTTCCCATGAATAATATATTCCCTCTCCCTAATAGTAACTATCTTTTTATTTATGTACTTCTGGGCAGTGGGTACTTTTTTGCTTGTTTGTTTCTTTTCTTTCCCAGTTTTACTGAGATATTATTGATGCACAGCACCGTATATGTTTAAGGCGTACAACATAATGATTTGACTTATCTATATGTGAAAGGGTTGCCCGAGCGTAGTTAACATCCATCATCTCGTATAGATACCAAAAAATAAAGAAAAAGAAAAAAATTTTTCCTTGTGATGAGAACTCTTAGGATTTACTCTCTTAACTTTCATATATACCAATAGCAGTGTTTACTGTAGTGATCATATTGTACATGCATCCCTAGTATTATTTATCTTATAACTGGAAGTTTGTACTTTTTAACCACCTTCATCCAGTTTTCCATCCTCCCATGCCCCACTCTAGTTAACGACAAATTTGGTCTCTCTTTTTCTATGAGTTTGGCATTTTCTTTTTCTTTTTATAAGATTCCACATATAAGAGAGACCATATAGTATTTGTCTTTCTCTGTCTTACTTATTTCACTCAGTATAATGCCCTCAAGATTCATGCCTGTTGCCACATATGGCAGGATTTCCTCCTTTTTATGGCTAAATAATATTCCACTGAATATACATACTACAACTTTTCAATCCAGTCATTGTAGATGGATACTTAGGTTGTTCACATGTCTTGGCTTATTGTAGTGGATACTTTTTGATAAGTAGATGGTGGTAGAAGAATGATGGGATAAGGTGGGTGATGATGAATTATTATGTTTTTAATTGCCAAAACCAAGTTTTTACAGATATTAACTACATGAATTGCTTTCTTTATATCATGGGTTTAGAGATTCCCAGCCTTCTCTTTAGAATTTCAGGTTTCTATAGAGCTTGGCCGGAGGCTACCAGCCTCAAAGTTGTGTATTTGACAAGCATTTACATCTTCAGAGCACTAATCACCCTTGGAATATGTAGCCAGATGTTGCTGATTCTGATTTCTAAGGTTCTATAGTATTTTGCATTTTTATTAACCTCCTGTAATTAAGATCTCAATCTTGACAGTCTGTGACCTATTTTTGGAAAGTGTGATGCTCAACAATGATGCTGCAGTTTGAATTTTTGCAATGCAAACACTTCATGTTCATTCAGTCTGTATGTTTTTGCCTCATTGTTTCTTATCAGCTGGGTTTCTGAATGCATCTAGGGACATTGCTTCCATCTAGCAAGGAATCTAATTAGCTGCCTCTGTTTTGGAGTCGTTCTGTTACCTATTAGAGTTGCCTCCCATGGAGTCAGCTCTGATTTCAGCAGGGCTGCTTTTTGTTTTTTTAAAGTCATAAGACAAAGTTATAAGAAAAGCTTCACGATCTAAGCAAAACAGCTCTTCATATGTACTTAAAGGAAATGAGTGTGCTTGATTGTAAGGTGTCATAGGACCCCACTTTTGCCGCTTCTTACAGATCATCTGTCTACGAATGGGATGGGAGTACGGGATTATGGCATTTACCTATTTATTTCTGTGACCCTGCACACAGGCAGTCCTCTCGTTCCCATTTTTCTTATCGCACTGTGTGAGGAGGAGTGCTGCTTGGCTTCTTCCAGAAGCCTTGCTGAGAGCCAGACACAGTGGTCCCTTCCATGGTTTTTCAAAGGCTGCTACCTGAGATGGCAGTGCTAGTGCTGCTGCTTTTGATGGAAGAGAAGTGATAGGAGGATGCTTGTATTACACACTAAACTTAGATGCTGAATGCAGGCTGGAATACGGCCAAGTCCTTCCTAAGGCAAAACAGTAAATGGAATTTTGTTGTTGCATCATTTTCCTCTTTCCTTTTATTCCCCCTTCTTGTAACCTCTTTGTCCTACTTGGAGATACCAGTTCCCTTTTGAATCCTTATTTCTCTCTCTAGCTGTTTTTTTGTTTGTTTGTTTGTTTGTTTTTGGTCTGGTGAATAGATGTGATACCAGCCATTTACATTCTAGCAAAAATGTATTCCTTTTCATCTTCCAGGAGTATTATAAAATCTTGACTGACTGCAAACTGAAGGGTTCATTCCACGTTAAAGGAATTTCAGATAAATCCTATTTGGAGATGCCCACATAACAGGATGAGTACTGTGAGTGCCACCAGGCTGGGAGTGAGGGAACCATTTATCACCTGTCACACCGAGAACACCAAATTCAAACTCCTTGAACCCAGGATGGAGCAGTTAGGACAGAATCGAGGGTGATAATTTTAGACACAGACTCGACTTGACCCTTCTTTCCTCAGGTGTAACGGATCCTTACTCAGTTCTACAGCCGTTGCGCCATAACGGTGTCTTGGAAGGGATTAGGACATGCCGTGAAGGTTTTCCAAACTGGATGCCATCTGCTGATTTTAAACAAAGGTAAACACACACTCCAGGATCAAAGAAGCCCGAGGCAGTCCGTTCTGTTTACCTCTCTTTCCGTGTTTAGGCATGCATTATTTGTTTGGTTGATGTCCTCCAGACTACAGATCAATGTGTTTTGGTGGTGGTAAGATGTATGATGACAGAGTTCCATTATTATTTCCCCTTAAATCCAACATCCACGTAGCTGTAATATCCTTATATCTCTATTAACGGATAATAGACCCACATATAGAAGAAATATATACAGAAGAAAGATATGGAGGCTGAATTGAATCTCCGAAATGCTGTATATACTTAATCCTAGCTGCCATCCGCACAGGCTGTTGCTTCACCAGCAAACGGTGAAAGGAAGGGAGCCAGCAGGGTGTGTGACAGGAGGCAGGAGGCAGGAGAGGTATCTTTGCTTTCTACTTCTTGAATTTTGAAAGTGTAAATTATAGGTCATCAAGCAAATTTGAGCAAAGTATGATAGCATAGACAGAGTACCTGTCTGAGAATTAAAAGGCATATTTCTAGTTCTCCACCAGCTTACCATTAGGGTGAAGGAATCTGGGACTTTATTGCTTCTGCTTTTCATTTTGTTTATCTGTACAATAGAGACACGTAAACCTGCCTCTCTGTCTTTCCTCTCCCAATCTCTCCTTCCCTCCCTAATTGAGCGGAGAGTCCAATGAGGTTGTCTCTAAAGTACTATGAAAAATACAAACTATTATACCAGAGTAAGGGATGATTGCTTGCACCCTCATTACTATTGCCAGGAGTTTCATGAAAATGGAACATATTGGTACAAGATAAAAGTCTGTACTTCTGTCCACCTTACTTGTTCAGATCATTCATTCTATATTTGAATCATATAACCTCCTGACCCCAGAATTTATTCTTTACCTGTTTTAAATTAGGTACTGCATTCTGAACCCAAAGGCCTTTCCAAAGAGCAAGTTTATGAACAGCAGAAAAGCAGCTGGACAATTACTTGGCTCCCTAGAGATAGACCATACCCAGTACCGCTTGGGAATCACCAAGGTAACCAGAACACTACACCGACTGCATTTGGAGAAGAGTGGGAGGAAAGAATGTGTATCTTAAAATACCCATGAAAGTTCAATTATAAGGCATTCAAGAGCTCTAGTGACCACAAATAATACAAATAAAGTGCAGTTGAAAGTGGAAACTTCTGTGCTACTTGAGAGAGAAAATGTAATGCTTCTTAAACCTTAGTCTTAACTACATTCACATATTTATAATTATTCATCTAAGCAAGTTGGTGCCAAGATATAAAATACTGAATCAACCTTAGTCTGCTAAAAATTATGTATACATATCAGAGCTAGAAAAAGGTGAATCAACTTGCTGAGGTTAACTGAATGTGTGTGAATTATTCAATCCATACGTATTGTTTTAGGGAATTAATTCTAGAAGACTGAATAATTAAAAACTTTGAGGTCAACCCCACTATCCAAAAAAATCAATCCAAAGGTAACTTCGTTAAATGTGATTCACTAAATTCTGCTTTATCTTAGATGATCTTAGAGGCTCCACATATTTTGGGAAACTTCTGACTAATAGATTTGGTTTTATCTGACAGTCAACATCATGTTGTTCCTAATGCTATCCATATAAGGACCATATTATTTGAAGGAGAATTGGAGGGTCTAAGTTGAAGAGCTCATGGGAAAAGAACTATGTAGAACATAATTGTAAATGTTACTTGATTCCCCCATTTTCAGTACCTGAGTGTCTGATTATGCTGTGTGTTGTTTCTGCTGATTTTCACTACTGGTGTCTTGCTTCCTTGTGTGTTTAGTTATTTTTGCTGTGTACCCCTCATCTAGTATGAGGTCAGTGAGCCTCCTAAGGCACAAAATTTAAGGAGGAGCTCACTCTTAGGGTTATGCAAGTGCTGACTTGTACAACTCTGAAAGTGATGGCCTCCTTAGAATTTGTGCCTTGGGTACTTCACTCATGTCATCTTGGCCATTACTAATGATTCTCAAAAGAAAGTTTTATGTGAATTCCTTAAAGCTTAGTACAAAGTGCCTTTCTCTAGAGCAGGAATCAGCAAACTATAGCCTAAGGGCCATCTCAATGGCCTATTTTTTTATATGACCTGCTTGCTGATAAGATTTTATATTTTTAAAAGGTTGTTTAAAAAAGAAGAATATTCTACAGAGACTCTTATGTGGACCACAAAGCCTAAAAATATTTACTGTGGGTCATTTACAAAAATGTTTGCAGAACCCTGCCTGGCACTTTAGAGAACTGCCTGCCTGGGCCTATCTTAAAACTTAAACAAAGTTTCCTGTATAACCTAGACATTATTAATAGGTAAGGGGGAAGATAGTCTAAGTTCTTAAGGAACCAATATAAGCACAGGATTAAATAAAATATTTTTTGCAAACAATATTTATAAAAACAAACTTGCTAAAATACACATTTTAGATAATAAATAAAACTTAACAAGAGCCCAGCCAGTGTGGCTCAGTGGATTAAGTGTCATCCCCTGGACTGAGAGGTCCTGGTTGGATTCCCAGTCAGAGCACATGCCCGGATTGTGGGCTCAATCCCAGTAGGGGACGTGCAGGAGGCAGCCGATGGATGTTTCTCTCTCACATCAATGTTTCTATCTCTCTACCTTCCTCTTTCTCTAAAAAATCAATGAAAACATATTTCAAAAAAACTTAAGAAATAGAACTGATAAATGAATACATCAATTACTCGACTAATTCAACAGATGTTTCCTGAATACCCATTATGAGTGGAACTAACATCTGACTATTTCTTTTAGGTGTTTTTAAAAGGTGGCTTTCCGGGCCAACTGGAAGCAATAAAAGATGAAAGACTATCTAAAGTGTTCACATTGTTCCAAGCTAGAGTATCGGGCACACTGATGCAAATCAAATTCCAGAGGATTCTGGAAGAGAGGTATGATATCCCTTCCCTGTATCCGCACTGCTAGGGTAATGGTGTGCTTCAATCAATGTGATCTTATCTCATTGCCTTATCATAGGTCCAGGTAAAGAGCTGCCTCCTCTGCTTAGGCTCAGACTTAAAAGTTTTTAAATCATGAAACACCAAACAGACAGAGCACAAAGGTCTTTTATTGCCTTATCCAATCAAGTATAGCATAATTCAGATATTTCTTGCATTGCTTGTAGCCTTCCCTGAGGAGGGATTCCTTATAGTCAGAGAATTCTGGGTCTCTGAGGGTGGTGTGACTCATAGTCCATAGCAGACGCAGACCTGGAAGGGTTTTATGCACCCACAGCCATCTCTCTCTATGGGGACGTTTTCTATCAGGTGGGAGCTGTTCTGACAACTTTACAATCTCCCCTGGGTCAGAAACTGTGCCTCTTGGTGACATGTAATAACAACTCTTACTTCATTTCAGGTAGGTTCACTAGGCACATTTATCATCACATGTGGACACTTAGGTGTGGGATTTTTCTGTTCTTAGTGGACTAATGGAAAGCAATCTAGCAAAATCTCCAAATAATGAGACTGTGAGCAAGGGCTTCTGTAGTTGCGTTTTCTTTTCTGTAGCATAGTTTACCTTCTGGAGAGAATCCCACAGGTCTTAGTCAACTTGCTTAATTAACAATCTGGTAATTCCTTCTGTTAAAACAAAGAATAAAAGGATTATTACATGGTAATGTCAGAGATACTAGAGATATGTTTCCTAAGAGTCTTGTCTGACCCTCATATAGTCTCAGTGTAGAAGTTTATGGGAATATGGGGATCAGGGGACATGGATTCTAGGATCATTTGTATGAACGTGAGTAAGCCTCTTTATTTCTCTATAGTTCACTTTCTTCGTCTCTAAAATACGGTATTTATTGTTCTTTCTAAATCATAGGATGACATTTTAAAAATTGTTATGAATTTTTTCAAACACACTGAAAATATTGTAATATATACTCACGGAGCTATCACCAAAGTGTATCAATTGTTAACACTTTTTTCTTTAAATGCTCACAACTTAAAAAAAAAAAAATTCGTTAACAAAGGTAACCCCTTGCATATTTCTCTGTTGATCCAAGTTCTGTAAAGATATGAAGATATGTAGATATGCAGATATCTTTAAAAGGTGATGTGATTTTTTTTTTATGTTTTAAGTTTTCACATAAATATTTGTGTATGTTATCCTGAAATTTGCTCTTTAAATTCAGTACCAGTTTTTAATTTTATTAATGTTGATAAACATAGTGCAAGATTATTGATTTTTAACTACTGCATTATATTATAACTATAATTTATCCATTTTCCAGTTCAAGTAAATTTAAGTCAATAACAATTTTTTGCTTTTACAAACAGTTCTGCAGTGACATTTTGTAAATGTTCTCCCCCGCACCCTGGCCACGAACATGTGCAGTAGTTTCTTGAGGATACTCGTATTACTCAAAATGCTGGTCATGCTGATAGTCTGTGGATAGCAGCTGGCCGAGGCCTACACTTTGAGTGACATTTCTCCAGGGCATTAATTATTAGGTTTTAGGCTATACACAATTCAACTTTATGAGATATTGCCAAAATGCTTTCCAATTTACTCTTCACCAGAAGTATATGAAAGTCTAATTGCTCTATATTATCACCAAGTTGTGGTATTTCAGACTTTAAAAACTTCAGCCAAACTCTGTCATATATCTGACTTTGGGGGAAGCTATTCTTTCCCTAAGATGATGTTTTCTGTAGTTTGTGTGTGTGTGTTTTGTAGATATGATATATTGTGTGGAGGACATTACTTCCATCTTATTTTGTGAAGCATTTTACTAGGAAAATGGTTAGATTACTTTCCCGAATCTATTGAAATAATCACTTTTTTTTTCATTAACCTATAAATGGATTTAATCATATTAATAGATTTTTTTTAAAAATGCTAAACCTACTTTGTTTATGAAATACTATCTTTTTCATACACTAATAGTATTATTATGAGGATTTTTGCATCAGTGTTCGGGAATAAGTTCCTCCTATAATCTTTTTTCCTGTTGTGTTATCTGACTTAGGATCAAGGTTACCTTGATTTAATGAAAGAGTTAAGGAATGTTTCATTTTTTTCAAAACATGAACAATTTATTGTGATTATTTATTCCTTGAATAAATACAATTTTATTTGATAAAATTTGCCCATAAAACCTTCTAATTCTGGTGTTTCTTTTGTGATATATTTTACAATTTTGATTCAATTTATTTAATAGTTATAGGCCAATTGAGATTTCTTTCTTTTTGAATCAGTTTAGATGTTTCTTCTTTTTTTAAGAAGGAAAATTTACATTTCTTCTAAACTTTCCAATTTGCTAGATTGATATTTAATCTCTGCCATATCTATGATTGTTTCTAGAAAACATTCCTAGATTATTTTATTTCTAGAGTGTCACCCTTCCTAGTATTGCTCATTTATACCTTCTCTTCTTTTTCTGGATCATTCATGTCAGATGTTTATTTAGCCTATTTAATAAACCATCTTTTATTTATTTTTTTATTAATTAATTTATTTTTGTTACAGATGTTTCTCCTTTTTCCCCCCTAGACACCCTCCTCCCGATCCCCCTCCCCCCACCATTGTTGTCTCTGTCCATTGGTTATGCATACATGCATATAAGTTCTTTGGAATAAACCATCTTTTAAATTTTTCTTTATTGGTTTTTGTTTCCTAGTTCATTAGTTTCTGATCTCATCTTTATTCTTTCCTTCCACTTTCTTTGAGTTTATTATTTTCTTAATTCCCATTTTTCCCCCAGTGGTCTAAACAGCTGCTTAATTCTTCCATTGAGTGTTTGATTTCAATGACTATGCTTTTAGTTTTAGACGATTTATTTGGTCCTCTTTCAAAGTTGTGTACCCTTTTATCATGGTGGCTCATTTCTTTCTTGTTTTTCAATTCTTTCCTTTATGTCTTTAATAATTACAACATCTATTTTATAGTATCCACAAGATTATTCAATTTCTGAAATTCTTGGGAGTTTAATCAAACTTTTTATTGTAGGTGTTTACTCTTACTGATGGCTGATTTTTAAAAGATATGTGTTCTGTAATTTTGAATTGTAAGCTCATCTTCAGGGGGCTTTATCTAAGAGAATCTTTGATGCTTGATATTAGGGTGTTTTCTTCAGTACAGTTTTGCATTTTTCTCCCCAAAGGGCCCAGTGTACAAAATTACCACAGTAAAAAATGATCATGCGCCCTGGCCGGTTTGGCTCAGCAGTTAGAGCGTCAGCCTGCGGTCCAGAGAGACCCGGGTTCGGTTTCCGCTAAGGGCATGTACCTCGGTTGCAGTTTGTCCCCGGCCCTGGTTGGTCGTGCGGGTGGCAGCCACTCGATGTGTCCCTTTCACATCGATGTTTCTCTCTCTCTCTCTTCCTCTCTCTCCCTCCCATTCTATCTGAACAAAAAATGAAAAAATGTCCTCGAGTGAGGATAAAAAAAAAAAAAAGATCATGCAAATTTTTCTTGCCTATTTCTACACCAATCAGATAGTATAATTTAAACCTCAAACATTTCAGTGGTGCTGGTCCATGATTAAAAAAAATTCTTGCCCTGGCCAGTTTGGCTCAGCAGTAGAGCATCAGCCTGTGGACCAATGAGTCTCTGGTTCGATTCTGGCCAAGGGCACGTACCTTGGTTGCAGTTCGTCCCGGCCCTGATCCGGGCTGTGCGGGAGGCAACCAGTCGCTGTGTCCCTCTCGTGTCGATGTTTCTCTCTCTCCCTTTCTCCCCCTGTCTCTCCCTCCCACACTCTATCTGAAGATAAATAGAAAAATATCATCAGGTGAGGATTAAAAATAAAAAAAAGAAATTCTTAGAGTAGGATTTTTTTTCTTCACCCTGAGCTCAGACTAAATCAGATGTACTTCTCTTTGACATTTCTCTATCCAATGGTGAACTCTTTAGTCTTTCTTTTCATCAAGGGTCATATTCTTTGAAGATCTTAGCCCCTCTCTTTATCCATGTGGACATATAACTACAAATCCCTACAATACTAAGCCTGGCTCCCTTCTTCCATGAACATGTATTCACTTACTGCTCAGGTGTTTCGCTCCCTCTTTATTTCTCACTCTTTTTCAGGCTCAGCTCTCATGTAAAGACTGTTTGTGGTGGGAGTACTTTCAGGATGTCAAACCCACAATATTGCCAGCCCCAGAAGTCCTACAGAGGGCTTTGCTTGAATCAAATGAGAGCCCAGATGTAGAAGTGCTTTGAAGACGAATGAGAATTTATGACTCATAAAAAGATGTGCTTATTAAGAATTGTAACTTAGAGAAGAGCTCTCTTGTAGTCTGGGTTAACTTGCTTTTCTTTGTTCTCCTTGATTTAGGGATGCACTTCTTTTGATCCAGTGGAACGTCAGAACTTTCATGACTGTGAAGGACTGGCCCTGGATGAGGCTCTTCGAGATCAAGCCTCTTGTTAAATCTGCAGGGATGGGAAAGCAGGTAGCTGGACTGAAGGAAGAGTGTGTGCAACTGCAGAAAGCCTTGGAGAAGTCAGAGGGAGGAACTGAAAGCAAAGCAAGTCTCCCTCATCCAGGAAACAAATGACCTGCTCCTTCAGCTGCAGGCTGTGAGTGGCCCCAGCATTTGTTCTTCAAATCAAGTTTGTAATTAGATTCCCTGTTTTGCAGGCAGTGTTGACTTGAAAAAAAGAGAGGCACGTGCTTTTCAAGTACAATAGAATTTCATCAAACACAGACAATGGAAACACTTAAAGAGACACTCTGTTTCAATAGAGAAGTGATTTTATTGACAGGATGTCTTTGAAAAAGAGACAAACTATTAGATGGGTTTTAACTATATAAAAGCACCACAATCTATCATGGGAGCCAGCCAGGAAGCTCTGGGTTTTAATTTAAATTCTTTATCTAGCTCACGACTCATTAACAAATCAAAGCACAGGATTTTCATAGATCTTCAGGATTATTGTTATATGCACCTAGTGGGTTTTCCTGATTGGGTCCCTACTTCCCCTTTCCCTAGTCCAGATTAATATTACTCATCAGTTTAGTTCTTAAAAACAGCAGTTCTCAACTTTGGATTTGCATCAGAATCATTTGTGAAGCCTTAAAATAAAAAGATGCTTAGACCCCACTCTCAGATACTTCGATTAAGCAGGCCCTGTGTGGGTCTAAATAATCTGTTTGGGTGATTCTGATGTCCAGTCAGGATTGAGAACCAGTGTTTTAAACCAACATGATGTTGCTTCTCTGATGAACAAGCTTCAGTTCCTGCTACAGGTGCGTTCTGGACCCAGCCCCTTGGCCCTGGCGCCTCCACCCAGTCTGATGCCCATGTTCTGTTGCGCACGCCCTCCCCTAGTGCCCCGTCTGCCACTGGGACTACGGTATCGCCAAACATCCCAAGGCAGGGGTGGGACTGCTTCCACTTTTATTATATTCTTCACCCCACTTAGAACTGTGCTGAGTTAAAAAATACGGGGCTCCAATATAATCGAATGAATAAAACAGTTTTCCCTGCTTTCTAAATGTACTGAAAACAGAAAATATAGTAATTTTAGACTGACCCAAGTCCCTCTGTTATTTGGGGGCTATAGTCTCCATCAGTGTTTTAGTAGTCCATATTTTACATAATAATTTATACCCATACCACAGTTCTGATACATATTTAACATAATGGTGATTCTAAAACTTTAGACTATATAGAATATTTCAAATATATCAGCCTTGTTAGAAATACAAAATCGTGGTCCCCCCTTGAAACCGACTTTAAGATCCATACCATGAGAACCACAGTTTTCTGTGTCATATGTTGTCTGGCTTAGGGGAGAGGCAGCTTTGGGTGAGACCTGGCCTCCCAGGTTTCATCTTTCTTCCTATTGACAGGGAGAGGGGCCAGTGCTCCCTGGGCTGACATGGGACATAGAAATGGACCCAACTTGTGTAGGGGGTGAGGGGTCAAGCCTGGGATACATGATAGCAGATCAGTGTGGTGAGCATGGGAAGCATGCGGAAGCCAGTTCCAGAGCAAACCCAGGAAGTGTGAGAGGAGTTCAGATTGTAACTGTGATTAAAAATGTTGACAGAGCTGTGAAATATTTGATCATCATTCATTTTTTAAGGGACACAACACAGTAGGGATTGAGGAAACAAGGAATCTTTTAAAATCACCCATTTATGCAAAATACCAGCAGAACGCAGAACCCATAACCCATTCCAATGAACATATTGTGAGTACGTGAGGGAATAACTGGCATTGGGGACAGGTATTTCTCCTATCCGACTGCCACACCACTGCTCAGCTGGCCCCAAGTCCTGCCATCGTGTTGAATAAAGGGACTGATGACGGTAAATTGGACTGTCCCCTTCATTCTGCGATGGGGACAGGTCCCGCACACGTGCTGAGTGGAATCGAGCAAACGCTGTTCTGCTTGTTACCCTGGGGTAAATGAAGCTCCATTGTCCCCATTATTTCCCAAACATTGAGAGAGTCTCTGATTTGCATGGACTCTTCCTGCTTTTAGGCTATTATATGTTTTTAACTTAGCCCTTCTCTGTACATCCCCCAGCTATGCTTCTTTGAGCCCCTTTTGTTGGTCCATTCCTTGCCAGGAGTTAGCCAGAAACCAATCGCCTGGATTTGTTTGTACCTATGTCTGTTCTTCTGCCCTTGATCTAACCCTAAATTAAGCCAGACAAATAGATACAGAATGAATAAGTTACCCAAACTAGCATCTTGCAGAGGATGAATAAGGTCTAGAGACGGAAGATGGAGATGTGTGTGAAGTTATGTTTCAACGAGACCTACGGTAATTAAAGACTTGCTCACAAAGGGGAGGCTTTATGTAGCTTCTAATGGAGAGATACCTGGGGGGGTAGGGGGCTCAAAATTATAAAAGGTGCTTTTGTAGCCAAAAGCAATCGGCTCCTTCATTTTTACCTGACCCATAACACAGGAACAATGGGTCACTCAGAGTTGGAGAGCACATTTGAAAGGATAAAAGGAAAGAATATTTTATGCTCTATGCATATAACTTTTGGAATTTACTGCTGGCAGAATTACTGAGAGAAAGATTTTAGATGGAAATAGTGAAATCTAGTTAGTGACTTGCAAGTAACCCTCTGAATTCAGCCTATGAATAAATCTACAGCTCAGCTCTCTTTATTAGAAGATACCGATATGTATTAAACAAGGACATCAGGGTGCTCATGACAGTATTATAAGCATTCTACTGTCTGAGGGAACATTTCTTAAAAGACTGTATTCTGAGCAGGTATCAACCTCAAATTCTATGCCCCGTGGATGCTTCCAGAATCTGTGATTTAAGCAGTACACCCCTGATTTCAGGAGGCCTGTTAGCTCCTTCAGGCCACCAGGATTCTATTAAGTGCTTCAGAAGAGGTAATCTAATCTTCAGAATGGCCTGAAAGATCGAAAGCACCTCCAAACACAAGCAACTCTTCTCCTTCTCAACAATAGGATCAGGGAAACGGGGAATATTATTTCAACTGCTTAGGAAAGAAGGTGGGTGAAAGTCCTGGGCAGAGGGCAGGCAATTATCTCCTCGCTAGTGTTAAGCAGCATTTTCGCCTAGCTGATAAATTACTTCCAGCTGTTGGCAACAATTTTCTCCTCATCATGGCAGGAGCAAGAGACCCTGGCAAACGTTGAAGAGCAGTTCGAGTCGCTGATTAAATCCAAGATCCAGCTGGAGGCCAGATTCAAGGCGCTGTCTGCACGGGTGGAGGAAGAAGAGGAGATAAATTCTGAGCTGACTGCCAGGGGGCGGAAACTCGAAGATGAATGTTCCGAGCCGAAGAAAGAAATCGATGACCTGGAAACAATATTGGCGAAGCCACAGAAGGAGAAGCGTGCTACAGAGCACAAGGTACTTTTTGCTATGGCGTTAGGGAGGCCAGATGCCTGAATGCCTCTCCCAGGCAGGTTTCGGTACCAGACTCGCTCTGTTGAAATGAACGGACACAGCGGTCTGCAAACTTGGCGACACTGGGAGGCAGAAATGGCATCCAGTGAAGGGTCTGATGAACTGGGCTGTCCCAGTTCAAATTTCCAACTGGATTTGTGCAACCCACTAAATCTCCCCGATGAAACGTCTTCATTTATTCTATTCTTGCAGCATCTGAAATCTATTAGAAAGAGCACAAGGGTTGCACAGAGCCTCTCAGGGTCCTTGTTTGGAAGGAGAGTAAGCCTGATGTGTCTGAATCTCCAGCTCCTTCACTAATTTGGAGTTTGACCTTAGAGGTGTCACTTTCATTCCAGTTAAGGACTTGGCTGCTTTGTCCATTTCAGTCGAGGGTTTTAACTTGTACATCTGTGTATTGATTAAAGTTAGCTGAAGAGTCTGTATCAAATTTCTAATAAATAACTAGACTCCAGCATGACACTTAATTTTGGCAGATGATTAAATAACTCTTATGCCATTGGTTTGTTTACATAAAAAGCACCTGGGCCTGAGAGCCAGTTTCCATTTTTGCTTATTTTGTCAGCTTGACCTCTCGATTAATGACCACTTTTGGGGGAATATTGAAGCACAACAAGATTAGCATGTGCCCCCTGAATACGCAAAAGAAGGCTCTACCGTAAGTGGTGTTCTTGTTATACAACAATGTGACACTCTAAAAACTGGCCATTCATTGAGCTATATTGATAATAGCTGATTAACCAGAATACCCCACCCCCTGACCATGACAGGTGACATGATTTTGTGTGTGTGGAAGAAAGTGAATTCAGAAATTTTAAAAGTCTATGAGGGATTTGGCTAGATTTGGTTCTTTATGACAATGGATAGCTTGTGAGATTTTTTTTTTATATATACCAGAAAAGAGAGGAGGTGGCCCTTGGCGTTATGTCCAACCTTCCAGTGGTCGCTCTAATGAAACTGTTGTCTTCTTCCCCCAGGTCAGGAGCTTGAGTGAGGAAGTGGAGTCTCTGCATGAGGACGTCAGCAAACTTAACAGAACAGCGAGGGTGTGCGGGAGGCCCAGCAGCAGACCCCAGACGACCTGCACACGGAGAATCTCAGCAACCTGAGCAAAGCCAAGCTGAAATTGGAAGAGCAAGGACAGGAGGTAAGATGTGGTGTGTCTAGCTGGTTAGCTGTGTGTCTACAAATATACAAATCTCCAGTTTTTATTTAGTTAATTTATCTTGACAGTTTCAGGAAATCTTAGTCCCTCATTATTGGAAAATTTTTTCTTTTCTTTTAAATCCTCACCTGAGGATATTTTTTTCCATTTATCTTCAGATAGAGTGGGAGGGAGAGGGGGAGAGAGAAACATCGATGTGAGAGAGCCACATCAACTGGCTGCCTCCTGCACGACCACGACCAGGGCTGGGGACCAAACTGCAACCGAGGTACGTGCCCTTGACCAGAATCGAACCCACAACTCTTCAATCCACAGGCCGATGCTCTAACTGCTGAGCCAAACCGGCCAGGGCAGAAACATTTTTCTTAATGTACGTTGAACCACTACAGCATAGAGAAGCCCCAGCACTTAATCTGTCAGTTTTTAAATGCAAATTTCATACAACCCTGGGCAGTCTGAGAAGAACACTGGGATGAATCATAAAGTGTTATCACTCTAAGTGACTGACTTTTTCCCCACAGAACCTGGTATTTTGCCCCACAGATAGGCTGGTACCCTCTCTATCTGACACTGGTGTTGAAGGATTGGTTTAAAGCCCTGTTATGTCTCCACTGGGACCTGAGGTTTATTTCTAGTTGAAAGAGATGTAAGTCACACGCTGTGTTCTACATACACTATTAGAAAGTACTCGTTAGATTCCGAAGATGGTCTGATCTGCCCCCAAACACCCCGACAGCAAGTTATTTCAGACCAGCCTCTGAGGATCGGTTCATTGTCCTTCCTTCACCGCCCCAGCTGACATCGTGTAAGCATCCATTCTCTTATTAGTCCCCAAAGCTTAGCCTTTATAAAATTGCTGTCAAGGGTGGATAGGTGGCTATTATTATTATCATTATTATTATTAATCTGCTTTTTCCTCAAGCCTCTCTGTCAATTTGCTCTATTACCTCTTAGTTGTCTCACTTCTCTTTCTATCTCCACTCACTGTGTATCTCATAAAGCCTCTGTATGAGGATTTATTGGCCACATACTTGTTTTCTCCTGGAGTTTATCTACTTTCAGTTTTTTACATAGGACATCCAGAAATTCTCCCTCCTCCACCCATTGAAACTTCATATTTTTGCTCTTTACTTCCATTACTAAAAAGTAAACATACCAATGAAAAAATAGCTACATTGTAGCTGCTATCTATCCTGTTAAACTAACCTCAATATCGTTGTTGGCAACATTAATTCAGACAAAACTAGAATGTTCTGAGCACTTTGCTGTGGTACCAGAGTATGCCATAATGTTATGGACTAGAAGAGGGTACCCAGGGGGTGAAGGAGTTATGCAAATCATGCCATGTGAGACGTGTTGGAAAGGGTCGGGACTGAGTTGGGAGTCTCAGGACAGCTGTGCAGACAGATTTGCTTGGTATTGCTCCAGGGATCAGAGCTTAGACTTGTGGGAGGAATTTACAGAGAATATCTTGGCTTTTTATGAAGAAGCACTCTGGAGTAAATGGACTTATCCACCCATGAAATGAGCTGCCATATGAAGAAGTGAGCTTCCCATCACTGGAAAGCGAGCAAACAAGGCGTCACTAGACATTTATTATTAGTTCCTTCCTTAGGATAGAATGTGTGTTATTCCTTAATCGCCAAAGTTTTCTTCCATCACAGTGATGGCTAGATTATTTTGTTATCTTATTGATGCATGCAATATTTATTTTAAAATATCTACATAGTGGCCCTGGCCGGGTAGTTCAGTTGGTTAAAGCGTTGCCTTGATGTGCCAAGGTTGTTGGTTTGATCCCTGGTCAGGGCACATACGAGAAGCAGCCACTGAATGCATAAATAAATGGAACAACAAATTGGTGTTTCTCTCTCTCAAAATCAATAAATAAGAATAAAAATAATAATAACATATCTACACAGCTGGGCATCATTTACAGAATCTGTACTATTTTATCTTTTTCCAGAAGGTAAGTAATTAATGAACACATCTAGTGAAGTATAGACTTTACCTATTTATTTAGCTAAATAATTACCTCCTTTTGTCAGCTTGAGGGTGCCCTTGAGCAGGAGAGAAAAGCAAGAATGAACTGTGAAAGGGAAAACACAGACTGGAGGGCGATTTAAAGCTGAACCAGGAGCGGGCGGTGCACCTGGAGAGCCGCCAGCTGCCGCTTGCAGGAGAACTGAGGAAGTGAGCCACCTCCGTGTTGACATGAGATTCTGGGAGACCTGATATTGGAAGGAACAGCTTTCTCATATCATTTGTCCTCACAACTCCTGGGCCAGATCTCTCAAAACCTGAAGGGGAGGATAACGAGCCTAGGAAATGGATTTTTTTTTGGCTGGACTTTATTATATAGTTGTAAGACGAGAGTAAATGTATAATCTAGAAGAATATGACTTAGAAGGCATCTGACTAGCAGATGTGAATGAGAGGTCTAAAGCATAGGAGATGTGAATTTTTAGAATTGGAGGCTACAAGTCAAAAAATAAAAATCGCTCACTTCTTTTACGTATGATGAGACCAATGGCATAAAAGTAAAAATAAGTCAAAATTAACAGTTGAGTCCGGCCAGTGTGACCCAGTGGTTGAGTGTTGACCCATGCACCAAGAGGTCGCCAGGTGGATTCCCGGTCAGGGCACATGCCCAGGTTGTAGGCCTGATCCCCAGTGGGGGGCATGGAGGAGGTGGCCAATCGATGTTCTCTCTCATCGATGTTTCTATCTCTCTCTCTCACTTCCTCTCTCTCTAAAATCAATAAAGGGGAAAAAAATTTTTTTTTAAATTAACAATTGACCCTAATGTGAAATCCTATATATTCTCTGATTACTTAAAAAAAAATACTTGTTTGCCAGATATACTCTATTATTTATATTACTTTTTTTTTTTTACTATATTAATATTAAACCTTAAAATCGAATGCAAAACATAACACAATCAAAACTAGTGGAACCTCAGTTCACATGGGCGCCCAAGGCACTGAGGGCAAGACGCCGTCCGCGTTCAGCCTCACGACACAGTGAAACGGATCTTCTCACCCTGTGCCTTTTGCCTTCCGCTGTTTAGCTAGACTTGCTTCTAACCATTAGGGGTGTTCAGATTAATTTGGAATATATCAAATGAGAGGGGAAACAGTTCCAAGAGTCAGATGAGGTGAGGTTAAAGCTGGGAGCATACTGGTCATTAGGACCCACAGTGAGAAGGAGGAGAGTCAGTCGAGCAGCTGTGATTCTGGTTTTCCTGTTGGTGGACATGACTTGCAGTTTTGCATGCCTGTGGTCAGGCGTGATTAATATGCTACTAATAAGTTGCTGAACTTGATAAGTGTTTGGACAAGGTGAAATAAGTAACCTCATGAATGTAACGGAACAGTGAAAGGCAAAATGATGATAGAGGTTTCTTAGCCTTTTGAAGATTGTGTTCAAGCCCAGCAACGTGAAAATGATAAGCCGTGTTCCTACAGGTCAAAGAGCTCTGGCATTTTAGAAATTCATGTGTGTAGGAAGTTACAACTTTAGTGCAAATACTTTTCTATAAATGAAACTGTATATGCTTAGTACATGATAAAGATGGCATTTCAAAATATTGATGACAAGATAGACTACTTAATGAATGGTGCGAGATTATTAGCTATTCATGTTCTGAGGGGAAAGTTCATTGTCTACCTCACATTGTGCACACACACAAAATCCAGGTGCATTCAAGAATCACATGTAAACATAAAGCTATAAGACCATTAGAAGATGCGTCATTATTCACGATAGCCAAGACATGGAAACAACCTAGGTGCCCACTGATGGATGAATGCATAGAGAAAATGTGTGTACATATAATGAAATATCACCCAGCTTTTAAAAAGAAGGAAATCTTCCCGTATGCTACAACATGGACAAACCTGGAAGGCATCATGCTAAGTAAAACGAGCCAGTCACAGAGGACAAATACTGCATGATTCCACCTGCGTGAGGCATCTGAATAGTCAGACTCCTAGAAACAGTGAGTGATGGTTGCCAGGGGCGGGAGGGAAGGGAACGTGAAGGTGCTATTCAACGGGCATGAAGTCTTGGCTCTGCAGGATGATTAAGTTCTAGGTGTCCTTGTACCACATCGTGCCGTAGTTAACAATATTGTGCACTTACGTATTTAAGAGAATAGATCTCATGTTAAATATTCTTATTGCAATAAAAACAACAAAAACCACTAAAAGGCATTATATAGATGATAAGTCTTAGGAAATTGGCAGGTCAAATATTCTTTTTTTTTTTAATTATTTTTTAATTGATTTTAGAGAGAGAGGAAGAGGGAGAGAGAGAGAGAGAGAGAGAGAGAGAGAGAGAGAGAGAGAGAGAGAGCAATATCCATGAGAGAGAACATGGATTGGCTGCCTCCTGCATGCCCCACACTGGGGATTTGGTCCACAACCTGGGCATGTGCCCTGACCAGGAATCGAACCAGCGACCTCATGGTGCATGGGTCAACGCTCAACCATGGAGCCACCCGGCCGGGCTCAGATATTCTTGAATAAGTCACAAAAAGACATAAAAGGAATATCTTAATAAATTTCACTGTATCAAGTTTTTAAACATTTATGTGACAAAAGCCAACAAAAATAAAATTGTGACAAATTGTAAGTGGGAGAAATATTTGTAACAGATATAAAAAAAATAAATATCAAGAATGTTAAGAGAAATCTGTAATTTAAAAACTACATGAGCAACCTAGTAGAAAAATGGGTAGAGGATACAAGCAGGCAGTTCATTCGGTTTATTGCCCATTTTTAAATCCTCATGTTGACAAGATGTTGTCATCACTAATAAACAAGGACATTCAAGATAAAACAATGGCATTCTAATCTATTCTTGAGATTGGAAAATTTAGAAGCATGCTAATATGAAGCATAAATGTAGAGTAATAATTTCACACTGCTGTTGGAGGTCAAAGGACAGGGTTGTATATTTTTAAACACATATCTGTACCTGACTTAGCAAATTTCTATTCAGTATCCACTCTATAGAAACACTCACTTGTACACAATGGACATGTACATACACAATGTTATTTAGCCCTGGCCGGTTTGGCTCAGTGGTTAGAGCGTTGGCCCGCAGACCAGTGAGTCGCAGGTTCGATTCTGGCCAAGGGCAGGTACCTCTGTTGCGATTCATCCCCGGCCCTGGTTGGGGTTGTGCGGGAGGCAGCCACTCGATGTGTCCCTTTCACATCAATGTTTCTCTCTCTTCCTCTCTCTCCTTCCCACTCTATTTGAACAAAAATGGAAAAATGTCCTCGGGTGAGGATTAAAAAACCAAACAAAACAGTGTTATTTATAAAAGCGAAATATTGGGAAAACCTAAGTACTTATTAATAGGGAAATGGAAAAATAAAACCACCAGATGTCTAAATCATGGACTAGTATATCACAGTTAATTTTTAAATGAAACAGTCTGTGTGTGGGCCAACATGGAAAAATCTCCAAAGTATTATTGTGTTAAAAATAAGTTATAGAACTATAAATACAAATGCATACAATATTATATCTGTCACAGTAAAAGAAATAAAAGTATATCTACTGACATAATAAACACAAACATATGTCAATACAAAAAAAAAAAAAATGTTTGGGTGGATTCACACCAAACTGAAAGGTGTTGACCTCTAGGCAAGGAGCAGAGATCGAATGTAAGAGCCAAGACTTCAGAGGTAGATGTAACAGTTGAATTTTTACCGTGAGAACGGATTCATGTGTTGTTATAATTCTAAAAATATTTCAACAAAACATTATTACTCTGAGCAATTTCATTTGATACGTATTTCCAAACAGGAAAGGATTAGAAATGAGTCAGATGAATTAAAAGATGGAGCACGAGAAAGGCCTGGTGGCTCAGCTTTGGAAGATGGTTCAGGACCTTCAGGTAATTATTTATCAGACACCCGTGAGTCCCTGAATTTATTTATGTATTTTTAAAAATCTTTATTGTTGAAAGTATTACAGATGTTCCCCTTTTCCCCCCACTGATCTCCTCCACCCCTCCCTGCCCCCAGGCCTTTACCACAGTATTGTCTGTGTCATGGTTGTGCATATATGCATATAAATTCTTTAGTTATTCTCTCCCCGCCCCCTTTCTTCTGAGATCTGTCAGTCTGTTCCCTGCTTCCATGTCTCTGGATCTATTTTGTTCATCAGCTTATTTTGTTCATCAGATTCCACATACAAGTGAGATCATGTGGTATTTGTTTCTCTCTGACTAGCTTATTTCACTCAGCATAATAATCCCCAGTTCCCTCCATGCTGTCTCAAAGAGTAAGAGATCTTTCTTTCTTACAACTGCATAATATTCCATTGTGTATGCACCACGGATTTTTTTTTTATTTTTTTTATCCTCACCTGAGGACATTTTTGCATTTATCTTCAGATAGAGCGGGAGGGAGAGAGAGAGGAAGAGAGAGAGAGAAACATCGATGTGGGAGAGACACATCAACGTGTTGCCACCCACACGACCCTGGTTGGGGCTGGGGACAAACTGCAACCGAGGTATGTGCCCTTAGTGGGAACCGAACTCAGAACTCTCCGGTCTGCGGGCTGACACTCTAACCGCTGAGCCAAACCAGCCAGGGCATACCATGGCTTTTTTATCGACTCATCTACTGATGGGCACTGGGGCTGTTTCCAGATCTTAGCTTTGTGAATAGTGTGATGAGTACCTGTGTTTGGATGAATGGGTGATGGTTGGTGCTTCAGTGAAAGATGCTCCACCAAAATGCCCAAGCCCTTAGCCAGCTAGAGACAGAGGCAGAAAAGAGCAGTGATTAAAAGGTAAATGGTGGCATTCCACAGATATGTGAATCTGGGGAAAATTACTTTTTTAAGCTTAAATTTTCTTTTGAGGATAATAAAAACAAATAGCTAATTTGTTAAATGTTTGCCATGAACCAGACATTGTGCTAGAACCCTGGACATATATTTTTCACTTGTTAATCCTGACAACCTTTGAGCTAGTATTATTAAATGCAGCAGTACACGTAAGTGGTAAGCACTGTGCCTGACCTGGGCAAGCATTCAGTGTTAGCAGTTTAATTTCTATGATGATTAGTCTTTGTGATTAGAAGTCAGCTATGCTGAAAATTTGTTTTGTAGCTACATGTAGCCTCAAAACATCTGATAATGGAGAGCTATTTATAAGTTTTAGACCATGTGACTATTTTATACCATATAACCATGTTATAAAAATAATATAAATACTATATTATATCCTCACTTATGCATACAGATGGATGTTTTTCCTTTGGAGCTAAATATTTATCTCAGTAATTAACCATTACTCAAAATAATTTAGAACCCCTTTCTGATCATTTCTTCTGAGACATTTTGAGCCAAATTAAAAAACAAATAAAAGTCTCATTGCTACATGGCCATGCTTTCAGATACAACATTAATATCCAAGCAGTTATCTGTCATAGTCACCATGCTTGTCTTCATATGACACTTGACTTTATCCAAAATACAAAACCCCCAAATTTAAATTTATCCAAAAGATGGATTTTATTACCTTGGTGATTAAAAAAAAAATGCTCTAAAGATTATTTCTGAGGAAATGTTTTAGAATTGTGTTGGTCCAGTGACAGCATTGTTTGGGATAAAGGTATTGGATCTCAAGATAAGTAGTTGGAAGGAAATCACGTTTACTTGGATGTGAAGTCATAAATTTTTTTTTAGCACCTACTCTGTCACGACTCATCCACAGATCTTGATAGTCTATGTATTTGGTATGATGTAGAAATTGGCTTCCTTTAAGCCATGATACTCTTATTTAATGGAAAGGAAAATATATTGTAAAATAGATTCTGTTTCCCCCCCCCACCCTTACCTATGCCTATTTATTTAAGGTGATGTTAATAAGCACCAATGACTTCGATATGCTGTAATACAGTGATGCCATCAGGATTTGTAGAGCCATTTGCCCCTTAACTAAAAGAATTTTGTGCTCTCAGAATTCTTATCACTACTTTTATTTGTCTAATAATTCTGCCCCTAATGGTATCAGATCACCACTCTCTTTAGTAGTCCTCATTCCTCTACCAATTCTACTTTGTTACTTCAGATAAGAAACCAAATAACCAAGCTCGCCAATATTGTGTATACAGTTAAATTGATACTGTTTCTTATGAGTAAGTTGCTTGAACTCAGAGATGTTCATGCTATTGATCAGGTTTTTGCCCGAGTTTCTAATATTTGATACTGTCAGTTAAATAAATTTCAGAGGAGTGAAGTATTATATATAAAATTCATCATGTTATCTTTTATAAGCTATCTTTCAAATGTTTTTTCTTATTATGTGAAAGGTGTTCTCTATTCCTTTGGAAAGTGCCCTTTACTAAAATGGCCCCTTCATGTATATCACTTAGGAAGTTGCTCATTACCAAGCGCTGGGAGAAATGGAGGAACTGCACATTTTAATTCTGGTCTTGCTACTGATTTGGAGCAAATCAGTTGGTTTCTGGGTATTCTATCTTCTTTAACTACTAAATGGGAACCAAAAGTGTTACGTTACGTTTCTTAGTTGTGAGAAATTAAAAATAAATATATACAGTAGAGCTCTTGAATATGAAATATACTACAGGGTCTTAGTAAAAGTCAAGATTATTTATTGCTATAGACTCAAATACAGCATTTGAAAGAGGAACTGGAAGCTGAAAGGACCACTCGAGCCAAGGTGGAGAGGAAGAGAGAGCTAACCTCACCCAAGAACTGGAAGACTTGAATGAGAGGCTGGGGGAGGCAGGAGGGGCCAGTTTGGCTCAGCTGGAGAAAACTAAGAAACAGGAAGCAAAATTACAGGAGCTTCACTGAGATATGAAAGAGCCCACACTGCACTTTGAGGCAACTTCTGCCTCTTTGAAGAGGAGATATGCACACAGCCTGGCTGAACTTGAGAGCCAGGTAGAAAATCTACAACAGGTCAAGCAGAAATTGGAAAAAGACAAGAGTGACTTGCAGCTACAAGTGGATGACCATCAGACCCATGTTGAGCAGATGGCCCGAGCTAAGGTAATACACATCCCCAAGCCCTCCCCGGGGACTTAGAACATGGAATTAGGTAAGAAAGAAAAATAAACCAGATTGGTGCCTCGGGTATTTGCTGATGGAGGCTATAGTTCTTCAGATTGATGAGATCAGGTCTAACCTCAGAGGTCACTGTTAGGGTCACATGGCGATCACCTGAATGTAGCCTTACAAGGGCTCCTAGTGTTAGCGGAATTCCACGCTATGTTCCTTATGTTCTGTCTGGCGATGCCAGAGTGAGTAGGCTGGAAAAGTGGAGTTGCCAGCTACGTGAGTGGGGTTTCTCTCTTGAGAATGCCTTTGTGCTGGGAGCACTCTCTACGGGTGGCCCAGATGCTTCTTGATTCTGTCTGAATGAATGTGACACAAACAGCTTTGCTTGGAGGAGAGAACTTTTTCTCCCTCGTGTGCTCTGGCATCTCTTTAACCAGCCAGCACTAAAAGAAAGTTTTATGACATCTCCTTTCTTCACTGAGACTGTGAATCTATACATTGCAAGCTCTCATCTCAAAGGACCAGCATCCGATCACCGGTGATAACCACCCTACCTTCTGGCAGTTGGGAGGAGGCTTGCTTTAGGTCAAGCAGAGCACATTTTCCTTGTGAGCAAAATTTGTCAAGTCATCTGGGAAAGAGACCAACCAACAGTAAAGCTTGATCTTCATGGACCGTGGCCAGAAAGATGTAGAATTTATTTACAGATATTGAGTGGCTCCTAAAATATTTACCACTAATTCCCTTTAAAGACCACATTGAGAAGAAAGAGACACAATAATCCTGCGTCCCCTTGCGCCCTCTTTCTCTACACTATTCCTGACACCCCACCCCCTATTATCTTAGAATATGAATCTAGTGAGGACTTGGGTCCTCTCTTTCTCCTCTCTCTTGTGTATTCTGTATTTTCTTCTTTCTTTCACTCAGCGATGAAAATACTCTCTCTCCAAGCTCTGTAGGCTTCATTTGCCTTCCTCCGATCAAGTGAGGTCCTAGAAGTCCTTACTCTCTCTGCTTCTGTCTCCACATTTCAGTAGGAAGTCACGCAACCATAAAACGATTGATAGGTTCACCATAAATCCATATCAGGCTTGAATTTTATACTGTCCAACTTCCTCTAGAATTTCATTGCTTCTCAGTTCTTTATTCTTAAACTTTACTTTGTTTTATTTTTAAAGCAGAAGCAAAATCCTTCCTCAGATTCTAATCCTGCCTTACTGACCCCTTCTTTTCAATAAATAAGACCTGACTGATAAGATCAAGACCATTTAGGAAAACTTCTTTCTTCACCTTATATATTTCTTTTCACTTATCCATTTATTTCCTTTTTGACCCAAAGAATAAAATATTCTTTCACATAACTATTATTCACCTATTTAAAAAAAAAAAAAAACTAAAATAAAAAAGACCTTTCCTCAGATACTAGTGATTGGATTTTGAGAAGAAGGCAAAGTCTGTCCCTATCTGCCTTAATCTGTCTCCTTGACCAAAAAATAGTGTTCTACCTATTTCTGAATAACAAATCACCCCCAAACCTTGTAGCTTAAAACAACAATTTGTTATCACCTCTCCTGGTTCTGAGAGTTGACAGGCTTAGCTTAGATGGTAGTTAGACTAGAGTCATCTGAATTTTTATTTACTCAGATGTCTGGCTCCTGGGCTGGGATAGCTAGAACAGCTGGGGGCTGGTCGGACAGCTCTCTTTCCAGATGACCTCTCCACGTGGCTAGCTTGGGCTTCCTCACAGCAGAGCAGCCACAGGGGGCGTGGACTTCTTACGTGGCAATTCAAGGCACTGAGACCATGTATGTACTCTAAGAGACCAAGGCAGAAGCTGCACAGATTCTTCTGAGGCAGACTTACAGTGCAGTAAGGGACTCTGTGTGACTCCCATCAGCTACAAGGCAGGGCCCGGGATCAACACGAGGGTATGAATACCCAAGGCTGGGGCTCACTGGGGGCCATCTTTGGAGACCAGCCTCTATAGGCAGGTATGTACCTCACTACCTCCTCACTCCTTTAACCCCCTCAGTGTCTTTTATTTTCCCCACTCTTCTTAAAAGCATTCCCTTACATTGTTCATTCAAGGATGAGTCAGGATTTCTTTTTCTCGGATCAGCATTTCTGAAACCAAACTTATCATCTTTTCCTGAAGCTGGTGTTTCCACTGGACAGACATTTCTGCCACTGGCACCCTGGCTCTTCCCATCACCCAGGCTCTCAGCCTGCACTTGATGACTTGTTTCCTCTCTGGTTCTTTGATCTCCAGTCGGTAACGGCAGCAGGTCAGTCCGGCACAACTTTCCAGCTTTCCAGCCCGCTCCCGCGCAGGTCTCTGGCTCCCGCGCAGGTGTCTGGCTCCCGCGCGCTGCCTTTCCACCGCACCACTGAGGGGTTTCCTAAGTCAGCGCGTTTGCTTCTGGTCGTCGTCTTCTTTTTTATAAAAATATGTTTTTATTGATTTCAGAAAGAGGAAGGGAGAGGGAGAGAGAGATAGAAACATCTATGATGAGGGAAATATTTGGGATCGAGCCCAAAACCTG
Organism: Tadarida brasiliensis; assembly: GCA_030848825.1. Classification (NCBI taxonomy): domain Eukaryota; kingdom Metazoa; phylum Chordata; class Mammalia; order Chiroptera; family Molossidae; genus Tadarida; species Tadarida brasiliensis. The sequence continues at coordinate 73,843,683 of CM061260.1, forward strand.
GGAATCGAACCAGGGACCTCCTGGTGCATAGGTCGATGCTCAACCCCTGAGCCACTGCACCGGGCCTGGTTTTTCCCAGTCCATCCTGTAGAGTATCATATTACTATTTCTACACATGGCTTCACTGAATCCTGTCCCTGCTCAAAAGTGATCCCAGAATGTGTGCCTTTTCCAAACTGAATCTTCTCCTTGGAATGCTCAACTTCAGCTTCCCATATTAAAATGTGTCTGTTTCTGCTTTCCTGTAGCGCTTTTGGGGGTCTTCTTAACATGATAGCTTTTTAACTTTGCTTAAATAGAAAGCATCTCTATGACAGAAACTAGGTCTTATTTTACTCGTGTTTATTACATGCTTTGCATAATCTGTGCACTCAATTGCTAGCATTAACTTTTTTTTTATCCTCACCCGAGGACATTTATTTTTGCATTTATCTTCAGAGAGAATGTGAAGGAGAGAGGGAGGAAGAGAGAGAGAGAAACATTGATGTGAGAGAGACACATTGACTGGTTGCCACCCACACGACCCCGACCAGGGCTGGGACAAACCACAACTGAGGTATGTGCCCTTAGCGGGAACCGAACCTGGGACTCTCTGGTCCACGGGCCGACACTCCAACTGCTGAGCCAAACCGGCCAGGGCACTAGCATTAACTTTTACACATGTGAAAATTACACAGAATTTTGGGAATTCTTTGGCTCGTAGGTCCAGTGACTTATTTAGGGTCACACAATTATATGTCACCCATGGGCCTCAGTTCTAAATCCTGTGTGTGTCTGTGGGTGGCCACATTCTGCAGCCGCCTCAAACATCTGTTGGTGGGATAAATTGATTCTGTTCACTCCCATAGGCATACACATTATGTTGAACTTTTTCTTGAATTGTTTCCTTCATCTTTCCTAAATTAGAATGCCAGAAATGCCAATACTCGATGGCACATTGGAAACGGAAGCATTTTCAAAAAACATATTATGCTGACAGAGAGGCCCGGGGACATGGAGAAGTTACAGGCAATCTCACGATTATTTTGATTATTTTGGATTCCCATTGGTCCCTGCATTTCTGGGAGGCAGCCTCTTTACGCACCGTTTTAAGAACCAGCTTTAAGATGAATGTGCATTTTCCATTGACCTCTTCTTTCCTGGTGTCAAAATGAAGTGTCTGTCCTTATGCTTAAATGTGAAGTTCTTTTAAAGGTTCAAGCTGCCTTTAGATAAACAATCTCTTTATCTTTGAAGGTCCTGTGTATTAAAATACTTTGTGAATTAAAAAGGCTGTACCAATGGCGAGCAGTGTCCATGGACAACCTACCCTTTGAAACTCCAAGTGCGGCCAGTGCCTCTTCGGTCTGCCCAGGCGGCCCCTACTCTACAGAGATGCACAGCCCAGCTGGGCTCACCACACAGGTGTCTCTTGAAAACGGGGGATTCTCTGGCTCCTCTGCTTGCCATTTCCACACATCATTGACTAAGTCATATTACAGAGATCTGTGTTCTTTCACCCTCAGCAAACAGGTGCCTAGCAGAGCACATTCAGGGCCATAAACAGACGTGCTGTTCACACACCTGGACGTTTCCCTCCTGGCCCAGTTAATGGGTCATTTATTATTGGAGACAACATACAATAAAAATGATTAACAGTCATCATATTTTGATCGAGTTTCCTCTGGGATCCAGGATTCTTGACAATCTGAGCCAAGTGGGACATCGCTTTTCTTTGTTCTTACGAATTCATGTAACAGATGCTTGGGAATCTAGTATTTGACCTTTTTCTTTTTTTGCCTCTGCACAGGCAGTTATCAGGTTAAATCCTAATTCCAACACTTACTAGCTGTGTGAGTTTGGGCAAGGTGGTTAGCCTCTCTAACTCTTTTCTCGTTTATAAAACAGAGTCGACCTGAACTCTTGAGTAACATAATGAGGTAAACAATGAGTGTGCCAACTTTCATAAACAAGAAGAAACATATTCAACATTCAAAGTGGAATTACAAATTTCAGACCATCCAAAGTTACACTGTCACATTCATCACTAGCGTAGCTTTCTTCTAATAGCATCGGAGAGTGTGGATAATTGAGTGTGCCTGGCATTTACCGTCAGTGCTCTAACCAGTGATGCTGATGGCATGGTATGAGAAGCTGTCGTGGAACACCTGCCAGGTGTGGTTTCACAACCACCACCAAGCCTGGGTGTGCTATGGAACATCTGTGAGCTAGCACTATATGACTTTCCTCATTAGCTTCCAAATGGGCATACACCTGACTTGCTCTTCACTTGTGTGCTAATCTGTGGATAATATTCTGACCAAGTTAAAAAAATAACAAATTAGGTGGTTGGGGTTTGTAAGGAGAGCTTGACTATGACCTCTAAGTATCAACTTCAGTGGGTATGATGGCCAACCTCTCACTAAAGTCTGCAATAATTTGAGTGTCCCAGACATTTATGAAGTGCCCATTTTTTGTCAAGCAATGCATTTGACTTTGGGGATATAAGAAGATATAATCTAGTAGTCTTTCATAGGAAGTTTAGAATACTCACTAGTATGAGCTTAAAAAGAACAACCTTCAACTCAGTGTAGACTCCAGCTGGAGGGCTCCAAGGTATTTGCTGACTCAGAAGTTTCCCAGAAGACCAAATCTGGTACCATCTTTTAAAACGTTTTTTCTTTCTTTTTGATTTTTAGAGAGAGAGGAAGGGAGAGGTAGAGAGAGATGGAAACATCGATGAGAGGGGACATCGATTGGCTGCCTCCTGCATGCCCCTCACTGGGGATTTGGCCCACAACCTGGGCATATGCCGTGACCGGGAATCGAACCAGCAACCTCTTGGTGCATGGGTCGATGCTCAACCACTGAGCCACACCGACCAGGCTGGTAACATCTTTTAAATGTTCCTGCTCCTTGGCCATTGCTATATCATAAGAATTAGGTTAACATTGAGACTATTAGGTTTACCACCAGATTTACCATTTGCCTATGGTGTGATTCCTTCTTTGTCATCTTCTTCTGCCATTTCCATAGCAGTCTTAGAGACGAAAGTCTCACGGAGCATTGTAAGGGTTGACACTGAATAGGTATAAAGAACAAAACACAAAAACAGCTCTGTAAAATCTACAGAACTATGGGTCCGTAGAACCACCACTGTCTTTTTACCATATTTGACCACATTAATAATAAGAATACAAGGTACAGCTAGGTGAAGAGCATACCACCATCTTGCATTTGGCAGCTGCTGGTCCTGTGAGCATTGGATTTCACAGTCACTAGCATTAGTTTCCAGAGTGTGGCAAGAATCCAGTGATCCAATTGGTTACCTAAACCAGGTAGAAGTGCAAAAGCCGACTGACATATCTTCACTTGTTTGCTAATCTGTGGATAATGTTCTGACCAAGCATGGAAAAACAATTCTGAGAAGTTGCGGTTTGGGATTGAATGATTAACCCAGTAGGGTTATCTTGAGCCTGCAGCCTTCAGGATCAGGAGGGTACAGATGCATTGACAGTTCAAATTTCTGTTATTAAGAGAATGCTGCTTAGATCTATCTACTTTCTCCTGTCCTGCTTGCTCAGCCCTTTGGCTATCCTTCCTTCTTCCTCCATCCTCTCCCCCATTTGCCTCACCTCCCTCTGCACTTACTCCCTTGTTTTTTCAGCTCCTAGTATGTGCTTGACACTATTCTAGGCACTAGAGGTATATCTGTAATCAATAGAATCTTTACTTTCACGGAACTTATAGTCTAGTGGGAGAGAAAGATGGTTAAATATGTAATTTCGGGAAGTGATTCTGTACTTCATCAGTATTTGACATGTTCTGTTCCAGAAGAACAAAGAATTCTAGAGAGGGTCCAATATCCGGAGAGCTGGGTTTCTCTATTGACACCTATAGTCTGAGAAGTTTGGGCCTCTTAGAGGCCAAGACCCTGCATTTATTGGGCTTGCTTAAATTAGAAGATGTGCCCTGGCCAGTTTAGCTCAGCAGTTAGAGCATTGGCCCTCGGACCAAAGAATCACTGGTTCAATTCCAATCAAGGGCACGTACCTCGGTTGTGGTTTGTCCCCAGCCCTGGTCAGGGTCATGCGGGAGGCAGCCAATCAATGTGTCTCTCTCACGTCCATGTTTCTCTCTCTTTCTCTCTCTCTCTCTCTCTCTCTCTCTCTCTCTCTCTCTCTCTCTCTCTCTCTCTCTCTCCCCCTCCCTCCCACTCTATCTGAAGATAAATGAATATATATATATATATATATATATATATATATATATATATAAATTAAATGAGAAGATGTGATTTCCCAATGCTGGCTGTGGTCTTCAGGGCAGAAGAGAGCACAAGGGTCCCAGAAACCACCCCTCCCCTCCTTTCCCCTCCCCTTCTCTCTCCTGCCTCCCCTCCCCTCCCCTCCCTCCTCATGCAACTAATTCAGCACAGATTCTATGAGCTGCGTCCAACCCTTCTTTCTCAACTTGTAGGCTAATGCTGAGAGGCTCTGTAGTCTGTATAAAGAGCGCTTGAATGAAGCACATGTAAAACTAGATGAAATGACTCCGCTGTCAAAGACCTGACAGCACAGAAGACAAAGCTCCAGACTGAGACAGTCAGTGAGCACCTGCTTCACTTGTGCCTGAGCCTCAAGCCCAGCACATTGGTGGGGTCACCTGGGACGATGAGCCAACCACTGGGCCTAAGTGGGCATTTGAAGATTCTAGGGGAAGAACGAGGCCTCTGATACACCCTTGTCTACAGACAGACTCTTGTCTGGGAAGGGACACCTCTGTGCCACTTTGGGAGGCCCTGCCCAGCTCTCTCCATGAAAGGGAAAAGCAACATGCACTTGGCTGAAGCACTCAAGATCAAAAGACGGTGGGGGCTGTCCACCCTCAAGAATGACATTTTATAAGGTCTACCTCATTGAAATAGGCTTTATTTTTTTTCTCATTTTCAATTATGAACCTACACTTTCTATTTTCTTTTGTTTGCTTGTTTTTAGTTTTACACTTAGTAAAAGCCATAGTCTGGGTACTGGCCTCCAAGGGCCACCTGATTGGGCCCCATTATCTCTCTGACTTCGAGACTGCTTGTCCTGCTCTCATCCTGCCTTGGCCACACGGACCTCTTTGCTGTTGCTTTTATCACACCGGGCACATTCCCGCCCTGGACTGTTGCCCTAGCTGTTTCCTCCGCCTGGAATTCCCATTCATTCTGCAGCCCATGAAGATGAGGGTTTATCAGATGCCGGGGGGAGCTAGAATATGCCTTATTGGGAAGGTGACATTTGAGCACATTCAACCTGCTTTCTCCTGTGCTTCTTTTTCATAGCATTTAATACCTTAAACTACATACTTGACATCATGAATACGATTATTTGTCTCCTCCATCGACCAGAATGTAAGCTTCGTGAGAATGGGGCTGGGTGGTCTTTGTTCTGTTCATTGATGTGTGTCAATCATCAAGAGCAATTTTCTTATCAAAAAAGTGAGCAGAAAATTGAAAGTAGAAAAATGTTCCATGATTTACTAGCTACTATCAACCACTATTGTGTGTGTGTGTGTGTGTGTGTGTGTGTGTGTGTGTGTAATTTCCCCCCCCCAACCTTTTACCTGTGGCAATTGTTGACAAAAGGTCAAAACCTATAGAGAATGTTATGAGTTTATTTGAGCCAAACTGACGACAATTGCTGGGAAGGAAAGTCTCAACAGATTGAGAAAATGCTCCAGAGAATGGCAAATTTGCAGCTTATTTTATACATTAGAATAAAAGGAGGAGGTGTAAGGAAGGTTACATGAAATCCACTGGTGGTAGATTAAAGGGGCAGGAGAAAGCAAAGTGAGGATTGGATAAAAAGCAAAATAGAGAAACACACTTCTTTTACATTGGTGGGTACGGGATAATTGATATTTACAGCATGCAGAAGTGGTATGCAGGCAACAAAATAGCAATGAGGGGTTCTGTGTTCTGGTGCTTTGACGTTTGTGCCTTTAGGGGTCAGGGAAAGAAGATTACTCTGACATTTCAAAGGTATGTTATCTTAAAATGCAAAAGACAATAGTCTGGCTCATTTAAGGTAAATAATGACCGTTGTCAAGGAAGCTCCAGGTCTAGGATGACTACACACCTTGACTCACTTTTAGTTAGGTAGGAATTTTTATATTTAGATAACATCCCACATGGTTACTTTCGGTCTCTGAGTTTGTAAGGCTCACCATGCAGGCCTCCCCTGAGCTTGTCAGGTTTAGTGTGTGGCCCCCTTTTCATTCCCACGATCTATTTGGTGTTTTTCTTTTTCAATTTGTCATAAGCTTTTTTGTATCTTAGTCACTTGTAGTAATGGATTATTTTAATCCATCAAGCAGAGGGACTGTAGTTTACTTAACCTTGCCCTGTAACTTGACTTGTTTCTCTGCTATGCACAGGATGTGGCTAGATGTCTGTAATTAGAATTATTTTTAGGAATATATTGCCAGAGATGGAATTTCTAGGTCAGTGAAAATAAACAATATGTTCTTGATGCCCAGAGGCACTCACTTGAGCAAGAGAATGAAGACCAGTTAGACTGTATCATGTCCTCTGCCAGTGGATATCTGCTTCTAGATCAAGGCTGGGGAACATGCAGCCCGCGGGCCATAGAAGGCCCTCAAAATCAATACCAGCTAGCATCACACACCTCACCAAAGAGAAGCAGTTCCAGCCATCCCATGAGGCGTGAGTTAATTAAATGTTTGACCAAATATAGCAGGCTAATTTTTAAGTTGATAATTTTGTTGTTGTTGTTAATCCTCCTCGGGGATATTTTTCCATTGATTTTTTTTTTTAAGATAGAGTGGGAAGGAGGGAGGGGGAGAGAGAGAAACATCCATGTGAGAGAGACACATCGATTGGTTGCCTCCTGCACGGCCCCGACCGGGGCAGGAATCGAACCTGCAGCCCAGGTACGTGCCCTTGACTGGGAATCAAACCCGAGACCCTTCGGTCCATAGGCCGATGCTCTAACTGCTGAGCCAAACCGGCCAGGGCTAAGTCGATAATTTTGTATGGCCCTCGAATGATGTTATAAGTATCCAAATGGCCCTTGGCAGAAAAAATGTTCCCCACCTCTGTTCTGGATACTAAACCTAGAGTCAAAACTAAAGTGAACGGTCACAACGGCAAATCTGGAAATCTAGAAGAGAAAAATGTTTTTGGTTGTAGCAAGGACACCAGATAGGACTCTTCCGATGCTGGTGACAGCGCGTATACCCTCAGCCTTGCCATAACCCTCATTTGTGCCATTTACAATGTAGTCTGTGTGTGGTCTCCACAGTCCAGGGACAAGGCTGAAGAATCTCAGTATATCTGGCTCTGAAGGAAGTGTTGTATGAAATCTGTTTTGATAGGCATTGCCAATTTCCCCCTAATTATTGCCATTAATTTTCTACTCACTTTTTTGATAAGAAAATTGGCGGTAAGTGAAATGAACGTGAGTCTGAGATGATAATTCTGCTTAGGATACAGAACTTTTTTCTGCCTTTAATGCTTGTCTTTACATTTTGGCTTTTGTGTGAATTAAATTGTAAGTACGATATATGCCTATCCAAGCCTCCTCTCTTCCCACTGGGTCTATGCTCCAAATATTTTTTGCTACTGCCATCAAAGTATTTTTCTTATGCCCTGCCCTACCAACCTATCTCCTGCTTTCAAAGGAGACCAATAATCAATGGGATCAATGGAGTCATGTTAAATGAGTTCTGGGTCTGTAATATGTGATGTATTAGTCTCAACCCCCTAATGGATTGGCATGTCTTCAGAATCCTTTTAAATATGATGTTTTCACCCAGAGATTTCTCAAAGTTTGGTCCACAGACCCCCCACTGATTGTCAAAAACCTCGTAGGGGGCTTTGAGGTTAATGATTGTATTAGATTTTGACCCCGAGTATGTGTCTCTTTAGTGTTCTGTGTGAGGCAGCCAGAAGTCTGCATGAAGCACTAGCTCCATAAGGAAGCGTGGCACCTGATCACATTCTGAGCTGAACGAGCAGTTTTCTCGGGGAGCATCACATTTACCTGAAAGAGTGACTGACAAACAAACTATGCTCATTCAGACTTAGATCCTTGGCAGATATTTCTCAAAAATAAAGTGCGCCTGTCACTTCAAGGAAATAACTGACAATATTTGTTGCAATAAAATGGGAGCTTTTAGGCAAAAATTAGATATTGGGAAACGTATGTGTCATCATGAGCTTGATGGCTTTCAACTCTTAAAGACTTTTCTGATGAGGCCAGTGGTGATGTTAAAAAATGATATTTTTATGTTATGTAATGAAATGTGTCAACATTTGGAAGATGTGCATAATTCAGTGAATACATTTTTCAAATCACCGCTGCATGATGTTGCAGAATCGTGTGTGGGTAAAAAACCCACTGAAAGTTTAACATAGACCAGTGAATTTAATGTAACAGTAAAAACGTTCATTGATATGGTTTATTCCGTATTGCAACTAAACCTTAAGAAATTTCTATTTCTTGGGTTTTGATGTAGTAGCAAATGGTCACAATTATCTGAAAAGACTATGGAAATACATTTCCCTTTTGCAACTACATATCTGTGACAGGCTGGATTTTCTTCACATACCGCGACAAAAACAGTATATTTCAATAGATTGAATTCAGAAGCAGATATGAGATTCCACTGTCTTTTATTAAGCCAGAGATTTTTTTAAAAAAATGCAAAATAGTGTCATTTTTTCCCCTAATTTTTTTTGGTTTTGGAAAATAGACTTTTTCCAATATACTGCAACAAACACAATATATTTCAATAGATTGAATTCAGAAGCAGATATGAGATTCCCGCAGTCTTTTATTAAGCCAGAGATTTTTTTTTTTAAATGCAAAATAATGCCTGGCTGGTGTGGCTCAGTGGATTGAGCATCGTCCCATGGACTGAGAGGTCCCGGTTGGATTTCTGGTCAGGGCACATGCCCAGGTTGTGGGCTCGATCCCCAGTAGGGGGCGTGCCGGAGGCAGCTGATGGATGTTTCTCTTCCACATCGATGTTTCTATCTCTCCCTTTCTCTCTAAAAAATCAATAAAAACATTTTTAAAATGTTCTTTAATGTTATTTTTCCCCCATTTTTTTTTTTTTTTTTGGTTCAGGAAAATAGATTTTTTCCCCTAAAACATGTTGTTTGTGTTAACATGTTAAGACAGCATTATGATTTTTATTATTATTTCAAAATCAACAAATCCATGTTTTAAATTCTATACACTATCTGTTAATATAAAACCCACATAAACAAAATCTCTTTGGGGTCCTCAATAATGTTTAAGCATATAAAGTATTCCTGAGACCAAAAGGTTTGGGAGTTGCTACTTCAGCCCACACAGATGCTTCCTTATACTGTTGAGAGCTTTGGAGCTTGTTTGTAGTAACAGGGGTAGGAGTCATAAATAGTTGGAGCTTTATTGTTGCACTAATTACACAGAAGCAACTGCCTTTGCCCAGGATTGGCTCAGCTTTTAGCACCATTTCTAATGACCAAGGCATTTCTGTCCTCTCATTAATGAAATAAGATAATCAGAGAGTGTAGACTAGAGTGTAATAGAATTTCCCCTTCTCGGGGTCACATTCTCTACTATTTAATGACTACTCATATTCATCTAGCAATTACTCTACAAAATACATTCACACACATTTAACTTCCACTAACAATATTTTATTGTTATCCTTATTTTACAAATAAGGCAAAGAAGTGTAATTATCTAAAAAATTATATAGTCAGAAATCGGTAGAGCCATGCATAATAAACGAGGGTATGGCACAGAAGAAAGGATGTGTTCTGCAGGGTTAAAACCCCAACTTGAACCTACCTCCACCAATTACTGGCTATGCATGTGTCTAGTCGCAGTTAAGTAAGCTGTCCTGTTTCTCCCTTTGCAAAATGGGTTATGTAATACCTACATTATCAAGAAGTTATGAGAGTTAAACTAGATAATATGCATAAAGTGCCTACTGCATAGAAGATTCTCAATAAGTGGTAGCTGATATTATCTGCTATTGACTCATATTTACTACTAAAAATCAGTTCTTTATTAGGGCTCTCTTGTGAGTCCTGGAAAGGATCATTGCCATGATTTTGCTAATAACTGGACTCTCAAACCCTTTCTAAATATTAGGTATATGTGAGTGGGAGTCATTCTGGTTGTCCTTAAAGTGAACAAGGTAAGTGGTGGAGGCAGTCTGTGATAAAGACCATGATTAAATCACTTTGTGAAACCTTTCTGTAGATGAATTCCTAAGGAGGCTGGAAGAAAAGGAGGCTCTGATAAACCAACTTTCCAAGGAGAAGAGCACCTTCATTCCGCAAATTGAAGAATTGAAAGGGCAACTGGAAGAGGAGACCAAAGTAATGCATCTATTATTTCTCACTAGTAGCTTGACCGTATATTTTTAAAAAAATAATGCTTGGTGGGTCAGCCTGCATATCTTCTCATATAAAAGACAAAGGGAAAGTACCCTAGAAGTTAAAAGAAAGAGAACATGTTGGAACTTGTATGTGCTGGAAAGGACCCTGATCACGAAAGGCCTTCCTCAGTAATTCAAATTGCATCTCTAGTTTGTCAGATTTAGAGCAAGCTAAGTATGTGTTTCCATTTTGCATTATTCCTTGCACAGAGAGTCAGCAAGGTTCTTTATGGATCTCTGATTTTGAATTGTGCTAAGAAGTGGAATTAAATAAAAGACCAGAATAAAATAAATGGAGCTAACTTAGCTCAATATTACTTTGAAATTGTCAATAAATTATAGATATTAGTAATTTCTTCCCAAGAGAATATATACTGTTGCTAGTAGGTGACCCCGGTGAAGGTGGTTATTTAAGGTGAAACATAATGACTAGCATGAGAGATGAATTCTTTTAGCCCTGGTAGTTGAAGCGAACTCTTAGTTGATGTTCAAGGCATCTTGTTACTAAGACCCCAAAGTATCTCACTTGTACATAATCTCACTCTAAAGACATCAACCTAGAGGGGTAAAGGTCACTGGATCATGAGACTTCTGTTTTTATACATTTTATTTTGTTCCCTACACTCTCTTTATTTTCTATATTATATATAATTTTTAAAATTACTACCATGGTTTGTACATTAGACATTATGCTAAATACCTCTCACGTTATCTCAATCTTCATATAAGTCATGTAGAGTTATAAACTCTGAGATGACAAATAACTTGTCCAAGGTCATGCAGGGAGTAGTAGACTGGGAAGGAATTTATGCAGATAGTGAAATGACTTGATTTATATTTTAGAACATCATTCTGGCTGCCTTCCCAGTGCCTTCCAATTGGCCTACAAGGCCCCTTTGCTCTGGCTCCAGCCTCCTTCTGTGATCTTAGCTCGTACATCTGCTGCCCTCATTTACTTCCCTGCAGTCACCCTGGCTCCCCTCTACCTGTTAAACAGCCACCATCACTCCTGCCCTAGGACTTTTGTAGCTGCTGTTCCTATTACTCGAAGGCCCTTCTCCAAGGTCTTTGGGGATGACGAGAAGGAGCTAAATAGTCTAGATCATGTCAGTCTGTTTTATTGTCTTACTGCTGCTAGCTATATTATTTATTAATTTGTTTATGTGTTGATTTGTGTATCCTCTTCTTTTTGGCTCCTTAGGGCAAAGACTTTGTCCTTGTCTCATTTACTTCTGCAACACTAATGCCTGGAACAGATGCTCAAGAAATACATTAAATAAGAAGAAGGGTCCCAATTTGAAGCCAAGTTTATCAGGTTCCAAAGCCGGCACGCTTCTCAGGGTCACTGCGTGTTGTTGCTCCTCCTTCTCCGTCCAGGGGTGTCTGGCTGAGGCTGCCATTAACTAAGCCTTGTGCTAAGAATACATTTTTCTAATTTGCATAAAGGATACATGAGGACTGGTACAGACCCCCTGTTCTTCCCATAGACCAGGTTATCTCCTAGGAGCTATGCTGCTAGGTTAACCAGACTACCATGTAAGTGGTAGAAATGTTCACTAAACTCTGCCCTGCTGTCCAATAAACACAGTGGCCACTTCTACACTGCAGATGGCGATCTTAATTTAAATGCATGTTAATTAAAATGTAATAGAATTAAAATTCTGTTTTGGCCACACATTGTACTGGGGACATTTTGAGTATTCAGCAGCTACACATGGGCTGGTGGTTACCACACTGGACAGTGTACACATAGACTGTTTCCTCACTATAGAAAGTTCTATTGGGCAGTGCAGTTTCAGAGTGCTGAGAGATGTTGTCAGAGATTTACTTGTGACATAAAAGAGGTTGTCTTCCTCATCAATGGACTGAAAAGGCTAGACTAAATCTCAGCGGTCCTTTCTAGTCCCAACAAGATCTGAATCTCATATATTGCTAAATATAGATCTTATTGCCTAAATGATAGTAAATGTTCTCCTTGCGACCTTTGCATTGTGCACTATTTCCAGAACTCCAGGCCTGTGTATCATTGAAGCCCACATAGTCAGGGTATTTCCCTAAATAGAACTCTCTTTCCTGTTTTAACAGCAGCATTTAGATACTCTAGTCTTTCTCGTCTTGTCTCAGATGCTCTTCCTGGTACCATTTTACTAGGTTCAGGTTCAACTTGGATTTGTGGCAGGTTGTTATTAACTTCATCTTAAAAAAAAAAAAAAATGTCACCTCCAAGCCTTTTGTTGTTAATGGTGGTGGTGTCTTTTTTTCTTTCTTTCTTTTTCTTTTTTCTTTATTGATTTCAGAGAGAGAGGAAGGGAGAGGGAGAGAGAGTTAGAAACATCGATGAGAGAGAACATTGATTGGCTGCCTCCTGCATGCCCCTCACTGGGGATTTGGCCCACAACCTGGGCATGTGCCCTGACTGGGAATCAAACCGGTCGATGCTCAACCACTGAGCCACACTGGCTGGGCAGTGGTGTCTTTTTCCAATGTGTATTGTGTCCCATATAGTCACAGAGTGCCCTAGCCCAGTCCCTGCAGTCAGCCAAGTGTGACTGTGACCTTCTACGAGGATAATATAAAGAAGAACAAGAGGCTAAGGCTGAGCTGCCCCGAGCTCTCTCCAAAGGCTATGCTGAAATGGTGCGGTGGAGAATGAACTCTGAAGATGATGCTATCCAGAGGACTGAAGACTTGGAGGATGCCAAGTGAGTAGAGCAAGGTAACCCTGAACCTGGAGTTAGTGACCTGGAGGAGCACGAGAATAGGGACTGTGTCCTTAAGGCCAAGTGCATGAACAAGCCCAAGACAAAGCTGAAAAAGCCACCACTGGTAAGAAGCACATGCTCTAGAGGGGCTAAAAAAAAGTTATAATAATATGAAATGATAAAGACTATAGAGAGGTCCTGGGTCTTTCTAGGGGCACAAGGGAAATCTTCATAGAAGATAGGGCTTTGAGCTATGGTTTGAAAATGGGCTAACACTTAAAATCCTGTATTTCATTGAGTTCATGTTTGTATAGGTGTCTGTAATTGAAGTCATTGTGTCTCTGGTCTACAACCTGTAGATTACAAACTGGTTTGTGGTGATGGACAGAGGTAGCTGGAAACATGTTAGGATCTGTCATCATGCCTAATTGGATAAATGTTTATTCGAAAAGAAATCACCCTTATGCCATCTCTAGGGTTAGAATATCAGTTTTATAGCCAACGCTACATGAAGGCTTTAGAAGTTCTTCTCAGGAACCACAGACGTTTTGGGCCCAAATGAATCAAGACTTGGTACCACGGTGTAATTCCTAAAGCATTTTGCTTGGAGATTGAAAGACTGTATCTGTGAGAGAAAATGTCAAACAACCCCAGCTTGTAACCTGTAAAATGTACTCAAAAGAATGTGTCCCTGGCTTCGTAGCTTGGCAAAAATCCAGGGCAGATTAATACATTTCTTTTTAGCTTCAACCAAAGATATTGTTTTTCAGTTCTTCCCCGACACCTTTGCGATACATTGCGGCGCAGTTGTTGAACGGCTGCTGTGTTCTGTCCCAGAACGGGTACCACGTGACCCGGCTCTGTAGCCACAGTAACTTACAAAGCTTTGGGATGACAGATCCTAAAAATACCTGCAGCAGACGTTTTACAAACTCTGGACCACCGAAAAGTGGGGCTTTCAACTAAAATGACTTCATATCCAAAATATGGGATTTGCTTCTAAAGTAAGATTTTTTTCTTCTGATATAAAGAATTTGGGTGAAAGTGCCTACCAGTCATTCTGTCTGATGTTCTTTTTTTGAGGGCTAGAAAAGAGGGAAAGTATATAGACTACTTTATGACCACATGGATTTATTGGAACTAGCAAATTGTTCTTCTGTCATACGAGAGAAGTAAAGAAAAATAATACGGTAATATCCAAAAATTATATTTGCTTTAGATTTAGTTGATTATATCGATTATATAAAGCATTGTCTGTACTATGCTTTCCCTCTAAATCACCTCAGGAAGGTAGAGCCACTAAAAAAAAAAAAAAAAAATCTAGGATTCTTTTTTTTTTTTTAATTGGAAAGTTGAAGATCTGCCTCTCATTTCCAGGCTTGAGTTCACCTGATACGTTAGTTCAGCGGAATCTAGCTAACCTGAGACCGAGTTTACAGCTTCTGAGTGCTAAATCCCCCAGGGCAGAAATTTGGTTCCTTCATCTCCCACATCCCCGTGTATATTCTAGACAACTAAGTAGGGACGTGTGGTTGGCGATTTGGGGAGCAAAGTGGTAGTCGGTGTTCAATGTAGAGCAACATCAGTGAAACCAGGGTGACCAACTTGTCCAGTTTGCCCTGAACCAGCCTGATTTCAGCACCAACGCAAACAGCAGAGTCTGTCACCCACAGGAAAATTCCTGTTTTCTGGTCCCAGCTGAGCATTTCTAAAGTAGTTAAAAATACATGTAATTATTTTACTTGACTCCTGTTTTAGGTAGGGTAGAAATCCTCTTTTTTTCAGCTTTATTGAGCTATAACTGACATCTAACATTGTGTGAGTTTAAGATATACAGGGTGATGACTGGACCCATGTACATATTGCAGAATCTTTGCCACGATGAGGTTAGTTAACGCATTGTTGAGCCCACACGATTACCGTCTGTGTCGTTGCTGTCGCTGTGAGAACACCAGAGCTCCCCTCTCGTGGCGACCTGCAGGTGTGCAGTGCGGTGCCGTTAGCTGTGGTCACTGTGCAGCTCATCGGAACCTTCGTGTCACAGGGAAGAACAATGAAGTCGACACAGGAGGTTTAGCAAGCAGTAAGCACAGACAAGTTGAGAGCCCAGCTCCTTCCTGGACATTGAGCACTGACTGGCCTTTGCAGGATTCCACCAAAAAGGGGCTTTGTGACCACACTGCTCTGTGGGGCTAGTTGTGTGGCACACGTGAGTTCCTGAGGACCCTTCTCTGTTTACTAACAGTAGATGAGAAAAAGCTGTGGTGCCTACAGTCTCTTCCATCCACGAAGCATAATGGGTGACTACGAATGGGACTGCCTGTGTCCCTGCAGGAGATGTGAGCAGGAAGTCACGCTTCATCCATTCGAAAACCTCCAAGCCCTGGATGGTGGGGGTGGTGGAAGAGGCACCTGAATAAGCCACCCCGTCTCAGGAGACGCAGGTGGAGGCTCATAGCCCCTAAGAGCAGTGGGACCTGTTAAATGAGCTTAACGATGGGTTGGATTTGGGTGTATGGATTTGGGCAGAGGAGCTGAGGTGGAAAAGACATTCAGAGAAAAGAGATAATTTGGGCACATTTAGGGGCTGCCTAAGAGGCAGCGAGAAAGCGCAGGGGAGCGGCAGCAGATGTTCTCTGGCAGCAGCACAGCCAAGGAGCTCTTTAGAGACTAGATGTGCCTGCGGATGTTTAACAGTTGCTTACCGTTGGTGGGGTATTCAGTGCAATCTTGTCTCCCACTTCTTATGAAGTCATCGATAAAGTCTGTATGCTTCATTGCTTATTTCAGGTTCAGGGTGAGCAGAGACTTACAGGGATTCAGAGACCCTCAGTCCCGAGTCCAGGTTGGGAACGGCTCGGTGAAAGTCCTGGACACGGGAGCAGGAGGGCGGTGGTCAGTAGACACCTGGCTTCTGTCAGCGCAGGAGGTCATTTTCAGACACAGTCTGCTTCTGCTTCATCCTATTAAGCCAACCTCAGCGGCCACCCTGTTTGGTCCCCAAGTGCCATCTTTAATCAAGTACAGACGGATGAGCTCTTTAGGATTGTGGCTTCACTTGCCTTTTGGGTCTCCCTTGCTCAGGAAGAAGCTGGCAATTAGGTTGCAGGAAGCTGCCAAAGCCATGGGGGTGGCCAATGTCAGAAATGCCTCCCTGGAGAGGGCCAGGTACTGACTGCAGCTCGAGCTTGGGGATGCCTGTTGGACCCGGGAAGGCCCGCTCTGCGGCAGCCGTGTTGGACCAGAGCAGCGGCACTTTGACCAGCGCCCGGACCGCTGGAGGCAGAGGCACGAGGAGTCTCAGGTGGTGCCGGACTCAGGCAATGCTCTCAGAAGGAGGCCCGGGCCCTCAGCACCAAGCTCCTCCAGCTCAGGGGTGCCTACGAGGAGAGCACCATGGGCCCGGAGACCTTCCAGAGGGAGAACAAGAACCTCCAGGTGCTCTGAGCGGGGCTTGCAGCCAGAGCGGGAGCACGGAGCTCGGGGAGAGCCCTGCCTTCAAGGGCCGGCTGTTCTGCGTGGGCCGGACATTGGGGTCCCACTCAGGTTTTAACATCTCCATCTCTTCAGACTTAAAACATTTTTTACTACTGATATTGCTTTTATCCTAAAAATAAGACTACTTTTCTATCTTTAGCCCCAGTTCTGTTTTCTAAAGAAAACCACAATTAAGATTTTTTTTTAAATTTATTTTTGTTACAGATGTTTCTCCTTTTTTCCCCATTGACACCCTCCTCCCCATCCCCACACCCCGTCCCCAGCTTTGTTGTCCATGTCCATCAGTTATGCATACCTGCGCATAAGTTCTGTGGTTTATCTCTTCCCTCCTCCCCCACCCCCTCTTCTGAGGGGTGTCAGTCTATACCCTACTTCCACATCTCTGGGTCTACCCTGTTCCTCAGACTGTTATGTTCATTATATTCCACAAATAAGTGAGATCATGTGATATTTGTCTTTCTCTGCTTGGCTTGTTTCGCTTAGGATAATACTCTCCAGGTCCCTCCATGTTGTCTCAAAGGATAAGAGATCTTTCTTTCTTATAGCTGCATAGTACTCCATTGTGTATATGTACCACGGCTTTTTCATCCATTCGTCTACTGATGGACACTTGGGCTGTTTCCAGATCTTACCTATTGTAAATAGCGCTGCTATGAACATGGGGGTACATGTATTCTTTCTCTTTGGTGTTTCAGGTTTCTTAGGGTATATTCCTAGGAGTGGGATCACTGGGTCAAATGGCAATTCCATTTTTAATTTTTTGAGGTAACACCATAGTGTTTTCCATAGTGGCTGCACCAATCTGCATTCCCACCAGCAGTGTACTAGAGTCCCCTTTTCTCCACACCCTTGCCAACACTTGTTGTTTGATGCTTTGTTGATGGCGGCTATTCTGACAGGTGTGAGGTGATACCTCATTGTTGTTTTAATTTGCATCTCTCTGATGATTAGTGATGTTGAGCATTTCTTCATATGTCTCTTGGCCATTTGTATGTCCTGTTTGGAGAGGTGTCTATTTAGTTCCTCTGCCCATTTTTTAATTGGGTCCTTTGTCTTCCTTTTGTTGAGTTATATGAGCACTCTATATATTTTGGAAATTAATCCCTTATCTGATATATCATCGGCAATTATGCTCTCCCATAGATTGGTTTCCCTATCTGTTTTGATGGTTGTTTCTTTTGCTGTGCAGAAGCTTTTGAGTTTGATGTAGTCCCATGTGTTCATTTTTCCCTTTGTTTCTGTTGCCTTAGGTGATGTATCAGTGAAGATTCTGCTGCGTATGATGTCCGAAATTTTGTTGCCTACATTTTCTTCTAGGATTTTTATGGATTCACAAGTCATATTTAAGTATTTTATTCATTTTGAGTTTATTCTTGTGTATGGTGTAAGTTGATGGTCTAGTTTCATTTTTTTGCATGTAGCTGTCCAATTTTCCCAACACCATTTATTAAAGAGGCTGTCTTTACTCCATTGTATGCTCTTGCTGTCTTTGTCAAATATTAATTGAGCATAATGTCTTGGGTCAATTTCCGGATTCTCTGTTCTGTTCCACTGGTCTATATGCCTGTTCTTGTGCCAGTACCAGGCTGTTTTGATTACAGTAGCTTTGTAGTATAACCTGATATCTGGTATTGTGATCCCACCTACTTTGTCCTTCTTTTTCAAGATTGCGGTGGCTATTCGGGGTCTTTTTTGGTTCCATATGAACTTTTGAAATATTTGTTCTAGTTCTGTGAAATATGTCACTGGTATTTTAATGGGGATTACATTGAATCTATAGATTGCTTTGGGTAATATGGACATTTTAATGATGTTAATTCTTCCAATCCATGAACAAGGTATGTGCTTCCACTTTTTTATATCTTCCTCTATTTCTTTTTTCAATGTCCTATAGTTTTCTGCAAATAGGTCCTTTACTTCTTTGGTTAAGTTTATTCCTAGGTATCTTAATTTTTTTGCCGCGATGGTAAATGGAATTGTTTTTTTAGTTTCTCTTTCTGTGAGTTCATCATTGGTGTATAAGAATGCCGTCGATTTCTTGACATTAATTTTCTATCCTGCTACTTTGCCAAATTCATTTATTTAGTAGATTTTTGATGGAGTCTTTAGGGTTTTCTATATATAATATCATGTCATCTGCGAATAATGACAGTTCACTTCCTCCTTACCAATTTGGATCCCTTTTATTTTTTCTTCATGTCTAATTGCTGTGGCTAAGACTTTCAGTACTATGTTAAATAAGAGTGGTGAAAGTGGGCCTCCCTGTCTTGTTCCTGTTCTTAAGGGAAATGTTTTTAGTTTTTGCCCATTGAGTATGATGTTGGCTGTAGGTCTTTCATATAAGGCCTTTATTATATCAAGATATGATCCCTCTATTCCCAAATTGCTGAGCGTTTTTATCAGAAATGGGTGCTGGACTTTGTCGAATGCTTTTTCAGCGTCTATTGATATGATCATGTGGTTTTTATCTTTCATTTTGTTTATGTGGTGTATCACATTTATTGATTTGCGAATATTGAACCAGCCTTGCATCCCTGGGATGAATCCCACTTGGTCATGGTGAATAATTTTTTTGATGTATTGCTGGATCCGATTTGCTAGTATTTTGTTCAGGATTTCGGCATCTACGCTCATCAAGGATATTGGCCTGTAGTTTTCTTTCTTTGTAGTGTCTTTTTCTGGTTTTGGAATTAGGATTATGCTGACCTCATAAAACGAGTTTGGAAGTCTTCCTTCTTCTTGAATTTTTAGAAATAGTTTGAGGAGAATGGGTGTTATTTCTTCTTTGAATGTTTGGTAAAACTGCCCCGTGAAGCCATCCGGGCCTGGGCTTTTGTTTGCTGGGAGAGTCTTGATTACATCTTCAATTTCCTTAGCTGTTATTGGTCTGTTCAAGTTTTCTATCTCTTCCCGGTCCAGATTTGGGAGACTATGTGTTTCTAGAAATTTGTCCATTTCACCGAGATTGTCGAATTTGTTGCCATATAAATGTTCATAGTATTTGTTAACGATCCTTTGTATTTCTGTGGTGTCAGTTGTTACTTCTCCTCTTTCATTTCTGATTTTGTGTATTTGGGTTCTCTCTCTTTGTTTCTTGGTGAGTCTAGCTAAGGGTCCATCAATCTTGTTTATCTTTTCAAAAAACCAGCTCTTTGTTTCATTGATCCTTTGAATTGTTTTTCTGGTCTCTATGTCATTTATTTCTGCTCTGATCTTTACTATTTCCTTCCTTCTACTTGCTCTGGGGTTTTCTTTTTGTTTGCTTTCTAGTAAGTTGTGAGGTTAGATAGTCCATTAGAAATTTTTCTTGTTTCTTGAGGTAGGCCTGTAGTGCTATGAACTTCCCTCCCAGAACTGCTTTCGCTGCATCCCATAGATTTTGTGTTGTTGCGTGTTCATTTTCATTGGTTTCTAGGAAGTTTTTAATTTCTTCCTTGATCTCCTCGGTAACCCATTCATTGTTTAATAACATGCTATTTAGCCTCCATGTGTTCATATGTCTTTGCATGTTCTTGTTGCAATTGATTTCTAGTTTCATGCCATTGTGATCTGAGAAGATGCTTGATATGATTTCAATCTTCTTGAACTTGTAGAGACTTCGTTTGTGTCCTAACATGTGGTCTATCTTTGAGAATGTCCCATGTGCACTTGAGAAGAATGTGAATTCTGTAGTTTTGGGGTGTAATTCTCTGTAAATATCCATTAAATCCATTTGGTCTAGTGCTTCGTTTAGAGTCTCTGTTTCCTTGTTAATTTTTTGGACAATTTAGAGGATCTATCCAGTGATGTCAGCGGGGTGTTGAAGTCCCCTGCCCTGATTGTATTGCTGTCATTTTCTCCTTTGAAGTCCTCCAGAAGATTTTTAATATATTTTGGTGCTCCTATATTGGGTGCATATATGTTTACCGAGTTATATCTTCCTGTTGGATAGATCTTTTCAATATTATGTAGTGGCCTTCTTTGTCTCTAGTTATGACCTTCATTTTCAAATCTATTTTATCAGATATGAGTATTGCTACCCCAGCTTTTTTTTCCTTTCCGTTTGCTTGGAAGATTTTTTTCCATCCCTTCACTTTCAGCCTATGTGAGTCTTTTGTTGTGAGGTGGGTCTCTTGTAAACAACATATATATGGATCATGCTTTCTTATCTAATCCGCTACTCTGTGTCTTTGTATGGGAGCATTCAATCCATTTACATTTAAGGTGATTATTGATATGTACTTATTTATTGCCATTTTTGTTTAGTGTGGTTCTACTTTCCTTCCTATTTCTTCTACTAATTACAGCAGTCCTTTTAACATTTCTTGCAGTGCTGGCTTGGTGCTAATGTATTCCCTTAGCCTTTTTTTGTCTGGGAAGCTCTTTATTTGACCTTCTATTTTGAATGACAGCCTTGCTGGGTAGAGTAGTCTTGGATTCAGATCCTTGTTTTTCATGACCTTGATTACTTCATGCCATTCCCTTCTGGCCTGTAGTGTTTCTGTTGAGAAGTCAGCTGATAGCCTTATGGGGGTTCCTTTGTAGGTAACCTGTTGCTTATCTCTTGCTGCCTTTAGGATTCTCTCTTTGTCTTTCATTTTTGGCATTTTAATTACTATGTGTCTTGGTGTAGGCCTGTTTGGGTTCTTCTTACTTGGGACTCTCTGTGCTTCTTGAACTTGAATGCCTTCTTTCTTCACCAAATTAGGCAAGTTTTCTGTTACTATTTCTTCAAATATATTCTCTAACCCTTGCTCATTTTCTTCTTCTTCGGGGACTCCAATGATGCGAATATTATTACATTTCCAGTTGTCCCACAGTTCTCTTAAGCTGTCTTCCTGTTTTTTCATTGTTTTTTCCTTTTGGTTTTCTGATTGGTTGATTGTTTCTACCCTGTCTTCTAATTCACTGATCCCATCCTCAGCTTCCTCTACTCTGCTGTTTAGTCCTTCCAATGTGTTCTTCATTTCTGCCATGTCATTCTTTATTTCTTCTTGATGCTTCTTAATTTCCACTTGGTTGGTTTTCAGTATTTCTATGTCTTTGCTCATGATGTTGATGTCTTTACCTAAGGTGTTGATGTCCTTACTCATGCTGTTGAGCTTCCTCAAGATCATGGCTCTGAATTCTAGCTCTGTTAACTTGCTTAACTCCGTTTCATTTATCTCATCTTCAGTAGAGGTCTCTTGTTCTTTCATTTGGGATCTGTTTCTTTGTTTCACCATTTTGGCTATCTCATTGGTTTTTGGAGCCTGCCAAATTTTCCTGTGGATGTTGGTGTTCTGTTTTTTGTGGCTCCCTCTACTGGGTTTGGATGAGCGTGGGAGGACCCACGTTAAACACCACCCTGGAGTCTTACTTTCCAGGGTAGATTTGCAAGCCCAGCAAAGGTTAAGTCATCCTCTAGCTTTTTGCCTAGAGGCTATTAGTTGTGGTTGCTTGAAGAGCTTTGGGTTTTCAGTTGAATGAAAACCTCCCTCAGGTGTTCAGCGTGAGAGGATTTCCAGAGGGTAGGGCAGATGCTAGTAGTTAATGAGCCTCAGTTTGCATTTCAATGGCCCACTAGGGAGTGGCTGGATCTCCGAGGGAGGGGCTACCACCTCTCCCCAGAGCCCTGGGATGGAGTAAGAGGGCCAGGCCACAGTCCTGCGTGGCCACAACTCAGCAAAAGCTCTGAGCACTCTCCAAATCCCGAGTGTCCCCACACAGTTCCAGTTCAGTCCACCCTCCCTCTGCCAGAGCCCAGGTGAGTGGCTGTGGCTATTTTCGCGCTCTGTCCCAGCTCTGCGCAGTGGAGCCGGCTCGGGCTTTAACCCCGAGGGCGGGCGCTGCTCACGGCTAAGGCCGCTGCTGTCCGTGGGCTCCCAGCCCCCCTCTCGCGCCTCCGCAATCCTACCAGGATCGATTCAGTGTCCCTGGTTGTATGGTCCTCACAAGCTGCTTTTCTGTTGCTTTTTCCCAACGATTTGTCTTTATTTTAGTTGTATTTCCAGTTTGGTCCTGGGAGATGGTCTGTGTAGCTTCCATTCACTCCGTGGCCATTTTGGAATCCTCAGTTAAGATTTTTTTATATCCATAACCTTACCAAGATTTTCCATGCATATATCCATGCATGTATTTTTTTACTGAAATTACACATTATTCTACACCTTTTTATTTCTTCATGTATCAATATATTTTCTAATTTACCAAATATTTCTATAGCCTATACAGCATGCCAGGCACTGTTTTATATACAATTATTTATTGTTTAATTCTCAGAACAGTGTTAAAGGTCAAGTTTTTTATATCTGCAAAATGCAAACGATGTTGAGTGACGTAAGGTTAAGAACTGGTCCAAATTCACAGTCCCAAATCAAACAGATCTGAGCTTGACTCTGGCACGTACGCACTCAAGTCTGTGCTCCACACCTTCCCACGTGCCTGTGACTCTTTGCGTGGAGACCCACCGTGTGACTCTCAGTAGCTACACTGTGTTTTATAAGGACGACTAACACTTATTTAAGTAGACTTTATTCCTTTTAGATATCATTTTTCACAATTATGAATAATCCTATACTATGCATCCCTGTACATACATTTGTGGACATGTAGAAATATTTCAGTGGCATGGAGTCCTAGAAGTGGAACTGCTTGGTTAGAGGAATGCATTTTTAAATGTCGAGACAATGCCAAGCAGCCCTTGAAAGAGGCTGCCAACTTCCACCAGCACAGACAGCCATGTGCATCGAAATACGGAGATGCCCTGGGAGTGAATTCATTACTGTTGAGGCATAAATAACACTTGCTGTCTGTGTTGACCTATATTCATGACCAGGTCACTGACTGGGCATATCAGAAGTGCTGGAACAGTGAGCTGTATCCAAATCACCTGGAGGGCTTGTTAAACCAGTTGGCTGAGTTTTTGATTCATTAAGTCTAGGAGTGGGGTCTGAGAATTTGCATTGCTAACAAGTTTCCAGGTGAGGTCCAACTGCTTGTCTGGGGACCACACCTGGTCTGGGTGGGGTTCGGACAGAGGTCTGTTTCAAAAGATCTCCAAGTGATTCTAAGGCGTGGTCAGTAGAGAACCATTAGCCTGAGTTTTCTCTTGGGAACATCTCTTCTGGAGAGAGCTTGTCAGAAAGATTTATTGTTCACATGAGAATTGCTATCCAATGGGTTTGTTTTTGTAACTGTTTAAAATTCTTCTCATATCACACCACAGCCCGGGATCTCAGAACCAGAGGAGGGGCAAGCTCTTGAGCTCCTTCTACTGCCCTGGACTGTGGGTACTTCCCAGAGCTACTTGGCCCTACTCCGCACATCTTAGGTACCTGAGGCTTCCTTCACGAAGAGGCAGAACTGACAATAACAGTATCGAGGTGGAGTTTGGGTGCCTTACTCCATCAAAGGCTTGTGTTCATGAGAAGCTAGCCACACACCCTCAAGTGCTCAAGCTCCTTCAGATTCTTTGGTCTGTCTGGGCTCATTGCGTTGGCTTCTGGCAGGCAGTGACCCAGCTTATGCTTTAGAAACCCACCCTGGTGTTGAGCAGCAGCTGACAAAACAGCAGCCACTGGCGTTGCTAGCTAAGCACCCACCCTGGAAATGTAAGCATTCCAGTCTGTGTTTCTGAGCCCCACCAGGTGGAATCTGGCATGGCCCCAGCAAGCAGGCCCCCTGTGGAGTTGTACAGGTGTTCAGTGCACAACACTCTAAGAAGCACTTTCTGGCAGATGAAGAAAGAGATGCCTTTTTCTAATCGAACAAAGGTCCCTTATGTGCCAGTGGTGGTCTCGCCATGAAGTTACCAAGGATGACCTGACTACAGTCCCTGTGGGCCTCAGGGAACAGTCTGCTCTGCCTGAAATCACGGGTCTGAGACTGGTCCTGTTGGTGGTGGTGGGAATGGCACCAGGTGGGGTCAGACGGACCTTTGTTCAGCAGCCGCGTACTGAGTTCTGGCTAGGAAAGAATTCAGAGCCAAGACTCAAACTATAAGAGAACATTTAGGTAGAAAGTCACAGGGGTAGACAAAATAGGCTCTGGAAACAATTTACAGAGGCAAAAGAAGGACCCTTGGAACTTAGAAGTGAGGAAGGTAAAGGTGACATGCCTGGGGGATGGGAGAGGGGAAGGCGCGGGGGTGGGTTCCTCTGTCCTCAGGGGTTGTAAGGGTAGAGATTTTAGAAGAGTCCCAGGGGAAGATCTCAATAGATTGTTAGCAGCTTTCCAGGTTTGTCCTTTCAGGGTTGGGGGTCTCAGTGATTGATTGATTAGCACCAGGGCAGGGGTTGATTATCCAATGCAGCTGGTCCTGAGGTCAGCTGGGGGTCTCTTGTCTGGTTTTGCTGCTTTTCTGGGCCTGGAGCTGAAACACAACTGAGGCCTAGATGTTATCTCTAAGGAGGAAAGGTCAGTGGGGTCAAAACCACAAGACCAGTGATATGCTAAGGGAGGAAGGTCACCCTGGGGAGAGGCCTCACCCTACAGTTGTCTGTTGCTAGGCACCCAGGGCTTTCCACCCTGGTGACCTTCTGTACCTGGCTTACGGTCCCAACTCTGCTCATGTCTGTCTCACTGCCTACCAGTTCCTTTAACTTTGCCCCCACCCCCTTTCAGAAGAGATCTCTAACCTGACAAAGCAGCTGAGAGAAGAAAACAAGAAGTGAAATGGAAAAGGTCAGGAAACAGAATGAACAAGAGGAGACTGAAGTCCGTGGGGCGCTGGAGGGAGCACAGGCATTTCCTTCAGGGAGCAAAGGAGGCTTTGTCTTTGTGACCAAGCGGAAGGTCTGCTTTGCAGCGACAGCAATAGCACCGTGGCACTTATTCACGGGTTAACTACATGCCAGGCACTATACCGAGCGCTCAATATGCATTATTAATATGCAGACTGTTGTCTCATTCTACAGACGAGGAAATTGAGGCTCAGAGAGCAGGGTAAGCAATAGTGGATTCAAATCTGATTGTAATGAACGCAGGAACCCAGAAACCGTGTCTACCTTGTTCAACAATTCATCCCCAGTGCCTTGACCCTCACTACTCAGAACAGGCATCACCGGGAGCTCGTTGGAAATTCAGACCGTCAGGCCTTTCCTGGGCGCTGATGAATTGGAATCTGCATTTTCATCAGGTGCCTTGGTGGTTCATGTTCACATTCACATTCGAGAAACACTGGCCTAAAACACTGTCTCCTGTGTAGTCGGGGTTCAATAAATATTTGTTGAATGTTGAAAATAAATATCCTCCTACTTCCTCCTCTCTACACAAAATCAGTCAAAACACTTAAAAAAAAATAAACAACACTTTAGATAATTTTTTTCTGAAAGCTCATTTTGTGCGGGAGGTTTGACAGGGATGTTTTCAGTAGTACGGATTAAAAATTCAGGAGAACTCTCCGATTTTATCCGTAGGTGTGATTGAAAGGACTGCTGAGAAGACCTTTTGTCAAGGAGGGTGAACTAAAAAGGAAGTCGCCCTGTCCCAGTCACTAAGTAGGTACTAAGCCCTGCAAAGCCTCTCTTCTCATAGCTGGATTTCATTGGCTTGGCCCACCCTTTGAAGGAGAACCCAGTCGTATTAAAATGCAGCCCCCCCGCCCCCACTCACCCTCCAATAGAGAAAATGATTTTTAGAAGACACAGTGGAGTTTGGGGCAGGGGCCTTTGGAAGTGTGATAAAGGAAAGTTGGACTCCAGAGCACTGTTGTGTGCCAAGCAGTGTCTCTTAAATTTATCTCACTGTTACACTTCTGTGAGAAGCCTGTCAGACAAAAGCCGTATTCATATTCCCCTTGCCTGCAGAGTTGTCGAGTGGATAGCTCTTGCCTTTTTATGCATAATTGTTTTTCAAAGTCTTCTACCTTTTATACAGACTCTTGCAATTAGCAGTGTGGAGTTCCCTGGCAAGGCTGGTCCTGGGAAGATTGGTAACCTCGTTTCATTTGTTTGCTCCCTTTGGTTGGTTCTCTGGGCCTCCCGCTAGGGACTTTCTAAAGCTACCACCTTAACCCAAAGAATTAACTTCTCTGGGAGACATTTCAAGCACCATGACAATCAAATGAGAGATACGATTGGTCAGGAGTAATTTTCGTCCTGCATAACATTTAGACATGTTTGTGTATTAAATTGACTGGCACTCGCATCAAAGGTGGGACTATGAAGGCCATAGCGCTCATACCATTTAGTACCACTAGATGGCACTCTATTCTATTCACATTTTCCCAGACTTTGTCTTCAGCCACATCCATAAATACTTCATCAACTTGGACATGTATTTGTAAAATTGGGTTATTTATTTTTCTGGGCGAGCCTTTATGAGAAACTTTATCAGATTATTTTTGAAATCACAAAACTCAAATTATCCCAGGTCACCTTCTCCAAAGATTCACCTTCTCAGTCAGTCTGGAGGGTGAGAGGTGACAGTTCCCCCTGAAGAAGGGGACAGTAGCATTCCCCAGGAGGAAATTGCTATCCAAGCATTTGGTTTTGATTTATTTTCTTTTATATTGAAGGTAGTGTTCAGAGAACAGCAGTGAGACCTTAAGCCATATTAAAATTTGCAACATCTTTCTTATGTTTGTTATGAAACGGCTACTCAGTTTTACTTTTTACTTTTGGTGGTATGTGTGAATAGCTCCTCATAAGAGGCTACTATAAAAATTACTCTTGCCCTCAGGACTGTCTAACAATTGTTAACTGAACAATAGATTTTCATCATCCCTGTGTTCTTTTTAAAAATATTTTTGTTAATTTTAGAGAGAGAGGAAGGGAGAGGGAGAGAGAGAGAAACATCGATGTGAGACAGAAGCATAGACCAGGAATCGAATCGGCGACCTTTTGGTGCGTGGGCAATGCTAACCACTGAGCAACACCAGCCAGGGCCCCTGTGCCCTTTAGAAACACCCCCTCAGTATCCTCCTAGTGTTTGTTTCTTCTATATAAATTTTATGTTTAGAACAGCCTTTAAAAATTTAATCAAACTCACATTTAAAAACTTGAATCACCTTTATAATAATCCTGGTAGTAACGTCCTTATCCCTAAATATTCAGAGGGACAGGAGATCTCCCTATCTGCCAAAGGGATCTGTTTGGAGTAGTAGAAATAATTATGGTGATCGTGGCTCACACTGAGTGTTATGTGTCCAATGCGTCCTAAATTTCTTCATTGTTCTTCATATGACAGTGTTCGGGCACTATTCTGTTTCTCTCTCTCTCAGTGCTTTCAACATTTTCTCTATCCAGAATTGATGGATTCCCGGTGGAATCCTTGTTTTAGCTTTGATACTTTTATGGATTCATCCCAAAGATGGAATACATTAGAAAAAAATCAAGGGCCATACATTTGAAAGTTTAAATATGGTCACAGACAAAATTGAAATTTTGTATTTTAAAAATGCTTTAGAACTCTAGTTCTTGAAGTATGGCTGAGAACCCCAAGAATGTCAAAGCTATTAAGTGACGTTGTCGGCTGTGAAACGTCAGCAGTGCTGGACCCATGGACTCGGCCCGGACCTCAGGGCAGCAACCTCGGTACTTGAGTTCTGGCCTAGAAAGAATTTAGAGCTAAGGCTCAAACTTTAAGAGAAAGTTTGTTTAGAAAGTCACAGGGGTAGAGGAAGTGAATGGTAGAAGAAATAGGCTCAGGAAACAAGTTACAGAGGCCAAAGAAAGGCCCTTGGGACTTTGGAGAAAGAGCGAGGCAAGGAAAACACCCTGGGGAGGAAGGCGTCGGCGTGCTCCATGGGGAGCTGCCCGGGTCCTTCATCTTGAGGGTGTTTATCTGGATGTCTTAGGAGAGGATCCCAATAAAATACTCATCAGCTTTCCAGGTGTGTCCTTCCAGGGTCCTGGTCTCCCCTGGTTGGTCAGTGCCAAGGCAGGGGGACATTAGTCAATGCAGTTGGTCCTGAGGTCAGCTGTGGCATCGCTTGGCTAGTTTTGCTACTTCTCTGGGACCTGGAGCTGAAACACAGCTGAGACCTAGATGTTTTTGATGTGGGTCAGAACCTCATTGTCCTGGGGTCTTAATGCTTACGGGCTATTCTCCAGGTCCTTGTTTACTCCCCCTCTAAGGTGGTCTCACCCACATGACTAGCAACAAGGGGGAGGGAGGGTCAGAAGCACATGACCAGCGATGTGAAAGGTCAGGGGGTCTAAACAGCATGACCAGAGATGTGCTGGGGGAGGAAAGGTCACCTGGGGATGAAGTCTTTATTTTCCCAGGTTTACCCGTTGCTAGGCAGCTGGGGCTTTCCACCCTGGTGACGTGTACCTGGCCCACCGTCCTTGCTCTGCTCATGTCTGTCTGACTGTCCACCACCACGTGGCAAACACAAGTAATCACTCCTCTCATCTGGTTCCACACTTCAGGGACCTGATTTGAACCGAGATCTTTACCAGAAACTCTAACGAGAGCGACATCAGTGACATACGTTTTGAGAAGGAAAAAAAATTGTCTAAAAGTGGACTTCATTTAGTGCTTTTTATTTATGCATTTTAGGGAGCTCTGGGACGTCATGAAAGCAAGATTCTTTGTTCCCAGCTTGAACTCTTGGAAACTAAAGCGGCACTTGAAAGAAAGCTTTTAGAGAAAGATGAAGACATAGAACGTTTGAGGTATCTAAGACTGTTTTGATAAGCAACAATCGCGTATTTCAGAACTCTTGACCAAACAGAACTGTCTGCATTTGGCCTCTTCTATGACCCCTTTTGGGACACTATCCAAGAGACTTAGCCAGTCGAACCCGACACCAGGATCTGTCTAGAAAGCTCACCATTGTTCCTATCTACACAGTTACTGTCAGTTTTTAGAATTTTGTTTACTTTTGAGCAGCTTCTATTCCCATACAAAGCGAAAAACTCACACACAAAAACCTTAATTATCTATACAATTACTGTGTCTCTGGGTCTTCGTACAAAACGTCTCTTTCTTGGGTATTCTAGACATCGATCATGGTAAGCAGTGGAGGGAAAGAACTAACTGTGATGCTGTACACTAAAATTAGTGTCAGATCAGAGCGAGATTGTCACATACCCGCCGCCCGTACCTGAGGCCGTTTGTTCAAAGAGTGACCTGGGCCCTTGGCTAAGGCGAGTAAATGACTCCATTTTTATCATCAATGGACCTTCCCCTATATTCTTCCAATAATAGGTTAATTACCCCTAGAAGTAAAGGAATTTTGCCTAAGGTTATAGTTGCCCCACGTGTTGGGAGGCATTTGCAGTTTCCTGAGTATTGGTATTTGCAGGCATTTGCAGGTACTTGTGCCCCAGCAAATATGCTAATTTTGACTTCTGTAATCCCTGTCACTCCCAATATTGTACCAGTCCCCTGAGGGGGGGCACGAGGGGGATGGGGCTTCTGTCTTTAAAATCGGATAAGCAAGAAGAATCTGTGCTGAGGATCTGGGGAAGCTGTACGCCCCCAGCCCCCAGCGTAATGAAGTGCTCCTTTACAATTCGGCCGTGCGTCTCTGGTTCTATCGCTGACACGTTACAAGGGGAGCAAGCCAAGAGTTAAGCTGCTGATTGAGTCCCTGCTGAAGCAGCTGAGTCCTAATAGTCGGAACCGAATCAGACAGGATTCATGGGTGGCAGGATCTTTTCTTAACTTCATCATTACAAGCTGATGACTTTGGACATTTCACTTCTCAGCGTCTCCGTGAAGTGAGGGGATAAAAGCAGCCCGTTCATGTCACAGAAGGTGGTAAGAGAGATCAGTGAGCTGATGTTGGCAAAGCTCTTCACACTCTATAGATCAAAGGCACAATTATAAACACATGGAATTAACTACTATGATATTATCTATCTGATCTGCTCCCCTAAGTCAATGCCATATGTCAGCAATGAAAATCATTCGAGTCTGAGGTTCAACTGGCAACTTGCTTTCCATGCATTTGTTAAACATTAAAAAAAAACAAAAAACAAAAACCCACACCCAAAACCTGTCAACAGGTACAACTGCCCTCTTTCCCATAGCCCATTTTCAGACCAAACTCCTGTAGGGGGTCATTTTTTCAATGAGGGTGTCAAGACAAACGTGGCCCTCTGCGTGCTTTGAGCTGTGTTCGCGCCCACCCACCGGCACTTGCCCCTAGGACTGACTGTGGTGATGAATTCTGGGCTACTTAAGAGGCTCTGAGTCAGTGTCTTAACGAATATTTTGATGAAGGGCAAAAACATTGGGCTTTGATATTTGCCCTACTTCCGTCCACGAGGAGCAAGCATGAATGTCTCCTTGTGCAGTTAAACAAAAACAAAAACAAAACACCTCATTTTAGGTAACATCAAACCTGTGCCTATTAATAAACCGAGCGAAGGAAAAACGACTCCTCAGAGAGTCTGCATCTCATCAGGTCCATCTGAATGCTGCAGAGCTGTTCGCCGACCATAATTATCTTAGTGCCAGGGAAGCTGAAGCACCAAACAGCCAGGGCTGGAGAAGAAAGGCCGAAAGACTGGGCAGAAGCTGTGAAAGAAGGGGCTGAAAAGAGAAGGGGCAGGCTGGAGGGAGGAGGGAGCTATTCATGAGTTTTAGTTAATGGTTCATAATCACTATAATAGGTACATCCGGGAAGGAAAGATGAGCATGTCTTACAAAATATTACAAATAGCATCCCAGGCTCTTTTTTTATTACATGGAGTGCTCTGTGTGAGTGCAGGCTGTATCAGATTGGCTTGGATTAATCTGACTTCAGGGTGAGGAGGGGGAGGGATATTAAGGAAAATGAACAGACTATTGGGAAAATGTGAGCAAAGCATAGGATTTCAAACAATCAAGGAGAAGACAGGTAAATTACAGAACTCAAGGGAAATATTGCCTGAGGGCAAGATGAGGTTCAAGGTCCTATGTCTGCATAACCCACAAGAACTGAAGGAGGCCTGTGAGCCAGGACCCAGGAAGCCAAAGGGACCACAGAAGCAGGAGAGAGACTCAGAGGCAAAGGCAAAACCTAGGCAGGCTCCAAACATGGTCACTCAGCCCATTCTCTGCGGCTGGGCTGTTCTTCCATCCTCTCGTGAGGACTGATCCTGAGCGAGCTGGGCCTGGAGGCCTGTTGGTGGTGAGAAGCGAGCAGCTGGGTATGCATGTCGTGTGTGTTGCGTGCTCAACAGGTATCTGAGCACAGAATGTTGGGTAGACAGCGTGCCTGCTATTCTAGCCAAGACTTCCTCAACTTTTATGGATGATAGGGCTGATTTGTTTTGTTTTTGGATTTCTACCAATGTTATAATTAGCATAGCTAGAGGTCGGAGGGGACAATGCAGGTGCTGATGGAAGGAAGGGAAGAGCTTTGGTGACTGGCTTTGATCCTCTCCATCCCAGGCACAGGAAAGGGGGACTGATGTCAATGGCCAGCCTAAAGGCCATCACTGCCATGTGGGTCAAGTCCTACCGCAAGGCCCGAGACTGGGTAAAAAACCAGTCGGTCAGGTATGTCCTGAATCTTCAGGGATCACCAACTATATTCTTCCCAACTCAAGGCATTCAAAGACATGCTGAGATGTGTGAGGGTCTTCTCACTGGCCTAGGCCAGAGTGCACCTGCTCTGTATTCTAGTGTCCCAGACAAACCCAGAGAGGTGCCGTGGAAGGAGCTTTTGGGAACGAGGCACCGAAACTCCTTATTCTATCAAAATGCATTTGTTTGCTTTGGTTCGATCACCTATAGAAGGGTTAGGCAAACTTCTTCTGTATAAGGTCAGGGAGTAGATGTTTTTGCCTTTGCAGTCCATAGGGGCTCTGCCACAACGACTCAACTCTGCCGTGGTAGCTTGAAAGCAGCCATAGACATTGGACATCAAATGCGCATAGCCAGATTTGGCCCATAACCCATAGTGTGCCCACCCCTGCCCTATAGCCTCAGGTATATAGTAATGTTCCACCATTTTTCCTTCCATATGGTCCACTCCTCTGAGCTCAATAATATGAAACTTTGCTGTGTGGTCTTAAGTTGTATGCACCACCTGACTTAATTTCTTTTATTGTTCAAGTCTCTGCCAGAAGAAGATATTTAAATCTCTTCTCATTTCTAATTAAAAATATGTTAGCATGTCTTCAAAAAGCAGGATCTCAAACTCAGACATAGCACTTAGCTAACAAAACACCTTGTTAATCATTTTAAAGCTGAATCGTATGCCCTGGAATTAAGGAAAACCTTGCACTTCTCTGAAATGGATGAGCCGTATTGCAAGAGAAAAGAAAGGACCTATTGAATTGTCCATAGCCTTTTCAAGTTTTAAGATTTTATTCTTATTTTTTTTCACATTTGGTTTCCTTCCTCAAATTGTATTTTACATTTCAGGGGAGGGGGGCGGGGGAAAAGGAACTTCTTATCATAATGCTCTGGCCCTGAGAGCTTCATTTTTCTTAAAAATCTACTTGGGGGAGTCTTCATTTTAAAGATATCTTACACTTAATGAATTGTGTTGATTGTCTGGCAGCCGTTCCCTCGGTCTGCATCGTATCCAAGCCTCTTAAACCGCAGCACTTTTAACGTGTCCAGAGGCACTCATGAAGTTTCATAAACAGCGGTGGGGAAAGGACAGCTTGGAGCACTCGGTTTGTCTACTTAGGCAGGATGTATCTCTGCACAGAGGATTGTGACACCAAACTAGGGATGCTTTAGTGTTCCTGCGCACGGAGAGGCCGCAGTGGCGAGAATGAGCTTCCGCTGGAAGACAGAGAAACGTCTCAAAGCTTTTAGTGATGTTGAGTGTGCGTGTCCTCGTAGGAGTTATGGGCCAGAGCTGCCATAACAAAATACACAGACTGGGTGGCTTAACCAGCAGAAGTGTATTTTCTCACAGTCCTGAACGTTGGAAGTCCAAGGTCAAAGTGTCAGCAAATGTGGTTTCTCCTGAGGCCTCTCTCTTGGGCTTGCAGATGGCCACTCTCCTGCTGTGTTCTCAAGGGTCCTCTCTGTGTGTGCATCCCTGGTGTCTCTGCATGGCCAAATGTCCTCTTTGTACAAGGACACCGGTCAGGTTGGATTAGGCCCCACCCTCATGGCGTCATTTGACCTTAATCACCACTTCAAAAGGTCCTGTCTCCAAGTACGGTCACATTCTGAGGTTCTGGGGTTAGGGCTTCAACATGAGAATGTGGGTGTAGGGACACACTTAGCCCATAACAGTCCCTGGTAACTTTATATACTGACATCCCTGAAGGATTCTGATCTGGGAACTGAACAAAGGCCCAGGACCTGAAGATAAGCACGGGAGGCTGATCTTGGCGTGTGGCAGCCGGGGACATGAGGTCGGCAGAGGAGAGGTGCCAGCTCTGGGCTCTGGAACCAGAAAGAATGATCTCCCACACATTTTCACAACTACTGTGAGACCCGCCCGACTAATGGAGAGAGGGTGGTCCTGGAGAGTGGTGCTTCCACGTGACCCAGTCGGAGACCCTGGCCACACTCCTGCTCCCCTGCAGGCCGCACACCTTCCTGATCGGCCCCAGAGCGCAGGACACAGGCTCCGTGACAACCCAGCATGCAGCCTAATTCTGACCCAAGACGAACCTGTGCTGACAGGCTTTTTGAGGAAGACGAACAGAAAGGGTCTTTCCTCCTCTGCTGCAGCGGTTCAGCGCTCTGCCCTGTTTCAGGTGAGCCTCCCAGGGCGTGCGCTAGTTACAGCAGTGAACCTGTCCTGCCTCCCACCCACCACAGTTCAATGGCTTAAATGATCAGATTTGTTGTTGTTTATTTGTTTTGCTCTAGGTCAGAGTCAAATGTGGAGTAGGGATGGAGAGCAGGCCACTGTCTTTCAGTCATTTCCAGGTTTTTCCCATCTTGTCATGCCATGGCCTTCCATGTGTGGCCACAGATGGGGACAAGTTTGCCATAGATGGGGACAAGAGAACACAGAATCACAAGGACAAAATGTGTATTGGCAGGGCTTGTCAACACGTCTGCCCATAGCCCATCAGCAAAAATTCAGCCACACGGTTCCAAACCCACTGCAAAAGGGCTGGGAAATGATTGCATGTGCTCCCCAAACTTTTTATTGCCTTGCTGAACACACATTTATTGTCTGAGCGTCTGTCACTTTGCCAGTGTGATTCCAGCACAGGGCTCTGTTTTTATGAAAGAGTATTGAGGTGATTCAGTATCACCCAGCAGGTGGCTTTCTCAGCCGATCCTTGGTGGTGCCCTCACAGTGCGGGAGAGAGAACCAGGCCAGCCCAGGAGATGAGTCTCCGAGGCCATCCCAGCAGTGTGGCCGGAGCCCAGCCCTTGTTTCCACCTCCGTGGCGCTGTCTTGCCTTGTGCAGGCATTTTGCCTCATTGAAAGTGTTAAATATTATGGCTGTCTTAGCCACTCCAGAAAATACAGATATTTGCCCTGGATCGTCCTTCAACAGGTCTAAGAGAAGGCTAAGTCTGCCCCACAGGAACCCAAAAAAGATTCTGGTGCTTCCAGTGATTCTCCCAGGAGGTTGGCCTGGAATCTTAATCTGTTTTGATGGACATATGCTCACTAGCCATACCCTTTAACCTCTGGGTTTTAAAAGTGAAAACCCTTCAGAGTCATTTTGTTAATTACCCAGAATTTTTCTGGAATTTTAATGCTCTTCTGTTTCCTAAACTGTTATTTACACAGCAGGCAACCTTTCTTAATTTGGGTGCATGATTTCTTTCCCCTGAATGTTATTCTAAAATTAGGAGGAACCAGCAGCGTGCTATCGGCTCCCTGCAGTCAGGCCTGGAGTCTGAAACCAGGAGCAGAATGGAGGCTCCCCGGCTGAAGAAGGACACGGAATGGGACCTCGGTGACATGGAACTCCAGCTCGGCTGTGCCAGCCGGCGGGTGTCAGAGGCAGCCAAGCCCCGGGGCCAGCTTCACATTCAAATCCAGGTATTTCCAAATGTAATGTGGGGGTGGGGAGTGCCTCTGCTTATGGAAGCAAGCCAAACAACAGATTGAATTGAGCAGTAAAAGTGGAGACAACAAATGAGACCTTCCACGAGAGCAAGGACACGCTTAAATTTCAGTTGGTGGAGCTTTGTTCGGCACATGCGTGCACAGGTGCGTGTCCCATTGAACTCGGAGGACCTCCAGGTGAGCTGGATGACAGCACACACCTGAGGAGTGAGCTGAGGGAGCAGGGGGCTGCGGCCGGGCGGCACAACTGCCTTCTCCAGTCTGAACTAGAGGAACTGAGGTCCTTGCAAGAGCAGACGAACATGGGCTCAGGCTGGCAGAGGAAGAGCTCCTGGAAGCCACAGAAAGAATCAGTCTTTTCCACACCCCAGTGGGGCCCATAAACCCTCCCCATTGACTGCATCACCTGACTGAAGGCAGTGGTTTCCACTCATGGGTCAGCCTGGGGCAGACAGAGTTGCCATGATAAGCCTGGGGGTGGCATGCGAGGCACAGGGAGAACCGTTGGCTTCAGAGCAGTGCTCACACTCTTCATTTATTCCCAAGTGGATGAGTTTCCTCTGCTGCTGTAACAAAGTACCACACACTGGGTGGCTTACAACAACAGACATCTCTTCTCTCACACTCCTGAAGGCTAGGAGACAGAAGCCAAGGTCGGCAGGGCCATGGTCCCTCTCAGTCTCCTGGGTGACTCCTTTCTTGCCTTTTCCTAGCTTCCGGAGGTTTGCTGGCCATCTTGGGTGTTTCTTGGCTTATAGATGTACCACTCCAACCCTGTGGCATTCTCCCTGCACGTCCTAACACGCGTTCCTTCCTGGGCATCAGTGTCCAAATTTTCTCTTCTTATGAGGACATCAGTCATTTTGGATTAGCACCCACCCTAACGACTTTATTTCAACTTGATTACCTCTATAAAGATCCTATGTCCAAATATAGTAACATTCTGAAGTATCGGGGTTTAGGACTCCAACGTGGGTTTTTTTAAAGCTAGGTTCACAATTTGATCCATAACACTAAGCCTTCTGCCAGAAGAACAGACTGTGAAGGGATTCACAACCAGGATGCTAGGGGGAGAGAGATGGACATTCCCTACTGTTCCAGAACCACCTGCCTGCTTCTCCTGCTCCCTCTAAGCCACACGGTCCCCCAGCACTCCAGGATTCAAAAAAAACAAAAACAAAACATAAAACCTCTTGCTTCAGCGCCAGCAGAGACCTAACAATTCTGAGTTGCTACTGACATCCTGTCGGGACTCTGGCTTCTCATGGAAGGTCATGGAAGTGATACCAGCAAGAATTCTTAGAATGTTCGCCGCTCTCAAAGAATCAGGAAAAGTCGTCGTGGCCAGGACAACTGTGTACAGTAAACAGGCCATTCAACAAACGTTTTTAGGGCACCCACCATAACTTGAACCGGAATACATGGTATAGATACAAAATGTCTCTACTATCCTAAAAATGTGAAGATCTAAGTAAATAAACTCTAGTGCACAGCTGTGAGTATCGTGGTAGAGCAAGTACATCCCTGCAGAAAGCCTTCCTGACAATCCTAGACTAAGGTGGATACATAGTATATTTAATCTGACTCATGAAGGACAAGAAAGCAGTCAGCCAGGTAGAGAGGAGTCAAGGGCGGAAGCACAGGGAGAGGAGGGAGCTGGGAATGTTAAGGGAAATTGACATTCTCACTAGAGCATGGGGTCAGAGTAGGAAAGATCAGCAGAAATGATGCTAAATAAGAGCCCTGTCACCAGGGACCTTGAATCTGAGACCGATGGATTTTGAATCCTGTCTTGCAGCTAATGGGGGTCCGCTGAAGAATTTTAGGGAGCTGAAAGTAAAGTTATCAGATTTATATTTTAGGAATTTTACTCTCATGATTGTTATGAAGGCTGGATTTAAACAACTAGGGGAAGAACTACCATGCTCTGGGGTATTTGGAAAGGCCTTTGGGGTCATTTCAGTTGCCACGGTGACTGGGAAGTGACATTTAGTGCAAAAGGTCCAGAGATGCTAATACTCCCGCAAGGTGCCGGATAATCCTACATCACAGAGAACTGCCCCTCCTAGAATGCCAACTGTGCCCCCACTGAGGAAAACAGGAAGTCGAAACCAGAGATGCACCAGCTGGAAGGCACTGCAATTAGAGTGTGTCTCCAGTGTGGCTTTTGTGTCCATGTGCATGACACAGTCCTGTTTGGATACCATGTGGGGTGGAGCAAATAGGCTGAAGGTGAAGGCTACCTCAAATCAACATCCTCTTTATCTCTCAAGAAAGCTGACCTAAATCCAATGAGCAGGGTTCTTATAAAGTAGAATATCACATTTTTAAAAGAAGGAAATCATTTGCTATCTGTAGTACTTGATAGCTACTGGTAACAAATCATTTGCCACGTGTATTATAACTGATAGTGCACCAGTGAGTCCCCATCTGATGAAGTGGGTCGGGGAAAAGTCCATCAGTAGAGACCTGCTCTCTCAGGCAGCGTTTCGGAAACTTCAGGTGCGTGGGAGACACTAACAGCAATGCGAACTCTGGGCGCTCACCCAGACCTACCGCATGGGCAGCTCCGCGGTGGGAGCCGGAATCAAGCGCGTTCTCGGGTGACGCCGCTGGTCCAGGCGCTACCTTTCAACCAGCATATCTAGGTGACAGTGTGTTGCTCCTAAGGACCTCTCCCCCACCTTAACCACGTGGGGACACCTTGCAATTAAGAGAACACTATCAGTCTTTTAATAACATAATGAAACTTTTATGGAACCTTCTTAAGCCCTCCTGACTTCTCAGACCTCTGGCCTAGAACACACATCTGAGGCCAAACCTGTCCTTGGCTAATTACCTGTGTCCTTTCTCAAACCTGAGCTGTGACCGGCCAGATGACCTTTCCACACAATACCCCCTCACCTTCTTTCCCTCCACCAGAGAACCAATTAGAAAGTCATTCAGCTTGAAAAGGACTTTTTATCATTTTTTTTTTTAATCCTCACCCAAGGATATGCTTTTTCATTGATTTTAGAAAGAGGAAGGGAGGGAGGAAGGGAAGGTTGGGGACGGGGTGGGGGTGGGGGAGAGAGAGAAACATCCATGTAGGAGAGAAACATCGATTCCAGTACATCCCCTGACCAGGGATCAAAACCGCAACCTGGGTATGTGCACTGCCCAGGAATCAAACCTGAGACCTTTTGGTGTAGGGGATGACACTCCAGCCAACCAAGCCACACCAGCCAGTATGGCTGCATCTTCCTTTACACAGATGTCACTTCTAAGTAATCAAGTGCAGTGAGCATCCAGAATATACTCCAGAAAAACACGCTTACCTGCCCCAGGCCACACCCATGGCAGTGGGAAGTGGGGGTGCCCAGAGCCTGGCTGTCCGATGGGGACAGAGGACAGAAGCCCTGATGAAAATGCTTCATGCCATCAAGGAAACAGGGTGGAGCCTGTGGGGCAGGAATATCTTTCTTTCTGTGACTAAGGCTCGATCCTGCCACTGAGAG
The DNA here is from genome assembly GCA_030848825.1 of Tadarida brasiliensis. Taxonomy (NCBI): domain Eukaryota; kingdom Metazoa; phylum Chordata; class Mammalia; order Chiroptera; family Molossidae; genus Tadarida; species Tadarida brasiliensis. The sequence continues at coordinate 73,882,655 of CM061260.1, forward strand.
ACACCAGCTAGAGGAAAGGGAAAGGACAATGAGGAGAAATAAAAAATAGCAAGCGCATGCCTTTTATACACACTCTGTGCTAAGGTTTCACACCCTCAGAAAATCTGTGCTTCAAACATGGACCAAATAGCAGCAAAAGGAGCTCCAGCCTCTTATCACACCCCAGGAAGGAAAGAATTAGGACAGCACCCGCCACAGAACAAAGACTCCTCCAGTGCAGGACGGTGGGGGGTGAGGCTCATCTCAGCTGCTCTTCCCACCTCCTCACTGCAAAGCCCGATAGGAGAGGGAGGCAGACAAAGAGACAGATTGCTTTTTCCTGGAGCATCCTGCTGGAAGCTGAGTTTTATTCCCCAACACCCTGCTCCCCAAAGGTCTGAAGTTGACCCTGACTTCTGCTCTAGGACATTGGTTCTACCCCATCAAAGAGCAAAAAGCAGAAAACCATTGTTCAGCAAGTTGAAAACCAAACACGTATTCGGGGCTTGTCGGTTATCTGGCTCCATTTCTCCTTTCTGATTCCGCTGCCATCTCTTTGATACGGAGTGGTTGAAATCTCTTCCATTCAAGTATGCCTTTGATGGCGAGGGGCTTTTCCAACCTGGCCTCCTGGGCCTGGAAATTCTGTTTAAGTGAGTGTGGCCGACGAGAATAAAACTCCTGAGCCTCTCCCGTCGCCTGTCCTGAATAGACTGGCTTGTGTTCGCATCCCTGGTCTCAATTGCCTAACAAGACAGCTGCTTTTCCTTAGAATACAAGTCTCCTCGGCCAGAAGAAGAACTGGAGGTCGATGTTGCCAGGATGCAAAAGGAAGCCAAGGAGGCAGTGCAGGGGTGTCGAAATGCAGACGAGAAGGCCAAGAAGGCAGCCGCTGAGGTGGGTGCCTTGGGTGCCTGCTCCCTCCTGCCTTCCAGCGTTGACTGCAGCAGTAGCCAAGGGGCGGAGGCCGGGCTGCATCCAAAAAGGATTCCACTGATTCTCCGGTCAGCCAGGAGGTTAGCTCACCCTCTGCTCTCTGTCCCCATTTTGAAAAATGAGGCCAATTAGCTCCTCCCCTGCAACCTCCTAAGGCAATGAACAGGAGCAGCTGAATTTCTATAAGCAAAACCTTCTGAAAGCAAGAGATTTTTTTTTTTAACTTAAGCTACTTTCCGCTTGTGAATCAATGTATCTGGTGTCTAGAAATAATTCCTCCCGTGTTTACCTACAAATAGCTCTGTTCCTAGAGTACATAATGGTTTTATGACGATGGTCTGTCTGGAAAGAATGCTTCTCTCGCTGATTTCTTACAAGCCACACTCCTGCTTGAGAGCAGCAGAATAGGTTGATAAAGGGCTTTGGGGTTGGTGTGTGACTTCTTTATTTACAAGCTTCAGATCGTTGAGGGCGGTGCTTTGCATAAATGATGCTAAGCTCAGGGTTAGCTGCCAGCCTTGACTGTACCTTCCTGGGAACTGCTGAAAGGCCACCCTCCGGGCACAGACGCAGCACTTCTCTCAAAGGATCAGCAGAAAGGAATACTCACCAAAAACTCACGGAGGAACGGAGGGAGAAGGTGAAACCAGCCTTGCAGGTCCCGGTACCTGCTGAGCAGGCTTGGGCTTGATATCAGCCTCCACTCACCCCAACCCCAGGAAGTGATTCTGTGTGGTCCTAACAAACAACCCTAGGCAGCACCTTGACCTTGCTACGTGAATGGAAGCTGCTGCTCTTGCTGAAAAGGGTATGAGAGCTGGGGAGACAAGAAGCTCAGTTCGATTTTACATTTGTCATTTTGAAATTCAGACAAGGGGAAGGGCTTGTGTCTCTATGTGCCCGAGTTATTCAGCACTCGGGGAGCCAAACAAAATGTTTGCCCCACATCCTGGCTACCAGGTCACTGCAGGGGCCAGAAGAACGGAGAAGCATGCCTCCCACTTAGCCACTTTGTATCAAGACCGACACTTCTCTCTGATGGGAAAGAGGTGTGTGAAAGCTTGAAATGGTTTGGCCAAGGGGAAAAATAATGTGCTTAACATTTATGTAAATTTACATAGATAGGAAGGAAGAAAAAGAGCTTCTAGGTCTGCTTGGTAAATTTATGTAGTCATACATTACGAAGACTCGATCTGCTTAACCTTGCTTTTTAAAGACTTTCTGGACCAAGCTGAAAAATGAATTCACCCTCCACCCTTGAATTCTCCAGTAGTTTAGCGCTGAGTCCCAACCTCACATAGCAGAGCCCAGAGCTGCCTCCGTAATGTATTCTTTGCCCTCACCATCTGCGCAGACGTCTCACACTTAAATTACACAGATGGTTGGTAACCTGATAGACAGAGAAGCTTTGACTGGAAGGGCGATGTTCTTACATTAACTGCACTGAGAGATTCAGGAAACAGTTCTTAATAATTGCATCAAGACACTAAGCCCTTGTATACATAGCCAAAACCAAGAGCGGGCTTCACAAGCAAGAATTAACCTACCGTGAGCCAGTTTACTGGCACTCAGAACATCTGTGGCTGCCAAATTCCTGGAGCCTAAACTTGTTTGCAGTTGTGAATCACAGAATCCTACAAGTGAGATGTGAAAAAGATTCTCATAGGCACTCCTCCACACCTTTCCTGGTGCGTGTCACAGGACATGTCCCGGTGCTTTGTTCAATTAAAAGTTGTTATGTTACCCTGGCTGGTGTGGCTCAGTTGGTTGGAGCATTGTCCCATAGATGGAAAGGTCATGGGTTTGATTCCTGGTCAGGGCACATACCCAGGTTGTGGGTTTGATCCCCTCGTCAGGGCACATATGGGAGGCAAGAGGCAACCAACTGAAGTTTCTCTCTCATATCAATGTTTCTCTCTCTCTCACACTCCCTCTCCCCTTCCCTCTTGTTTCCTCTCTCTGAAAGCAATTAAAATTTTTTTAAATTGTTGCTTCAGTAGGTCATCTTACTTTCAGTATAGGTGTTGTGTAATAATGTTCATATGGTACTTTATCTTTGATCTGTTTTCACCACCCTTCACCCTAATCTCTTCAGTAGCTGCTGCTATCTTGATTGCCTATTCTCACAAACCAGAGGGCCACAGAGATTAGGGAGAGCCTAGTGGTAGGAGATTACATACACAGAGGCAAGGCATGACATCTAGTTAGGTGAGAACTGAAGATTGTGGGTAGAAATGTTAAGATCAATCAGCTGCCAGATGATCTCAGTCTCTTTCCTACTTTTCTAGGTAGCACACATGTCAGAAGAACTGAAGACGGAGCAAGATACCAAGGCCCACTTGGAAACAATGAGAAGGAAGATGGGTCAGACAATTAAAGACTTACAACAGAGGCTGGGGGAAGCCGAACAGGTGCCCTGCTGGGGAGCGGAAAGCAAATCCAGAAACTAGAATCCAGGGTAGGAGTTGGCCTGGGTACCATGGGTCTTGACAACTCCCAGTTCAAGGCCGTATTGTCCTGGAATCACACCGGATAATCCCTACCTCACTCATCACTTTTGCCTGCAGTGTTTTCATATCTCTAAGAGGGTCAGATCTCAATGTATTCATTCTTTCTTGTTGGACTTTGGGCCATTTCTCTTGGACTGGATTAAATCAGCCTCCCCTCTTCCTTCTCCCTGAGATGCATCTCCTCCCACTCACCTGCGCCAGCTCTGGCTCCCACAGCCAGGTGACCTCCTGTTCCACACAAACCCTCACTGTCTTACTTCTCTGCCGTTGCTTCTGTTACTCCCTCTGCCCGTTTCCTGACAGCCAGAGAAAGGAGAAACAACTAAATCAAGTATCAAGAAAGGCAGAGTTAAGACACAGTAAGGGCTGACAGAAATGATGTAGTACCTGCCTTCAGGGAGCTTCAAAACAAATAGAAAGACCTATCTTGAAAATAGGATTTTAAAAATTATGGAATCAATTTCAGTGACTATGTCCAGGTCATGTGACAAATGCTACAGCATGGAGAGAGTATTTGACTGGGATTTGATGGCTCAGAAGGGCCTCTGAAGAGGCAAGCGTTGCCTGTGCTCATTTGTGGTGTGTGCATACAACGGAATGCCACTGTGCATTGACGGTGCCACAGCCATAGCATGACGATTTACAAGGGCCGAGGAAAAGCGCCATAATATGTTCTGGAGACCATGCCTAGCAGTATAACAATAAAATGTGCAGACGATGTGGAGAGTATATAATCCTTTGTGCGAGAAGCGAGGGACATAGGAAGTTATCTACACATATGCTTATATTTTAAAAAAGAAATGGTGATGAGATAAAACAAAGACTCGTGAACATAGCTGCTCAAGGAGGGGAATTCGGAGATGAAAGTTAGACCTTCTGAATGCACCTTGTTTCAATTGCAAAATCATATGAAACATTTATATGCTTCATAATTAAAAAACAAGTTTAAACCAAGAAAACAAAGCAATCCCTACAATTGTAGCACAAATGGAAGCCAGTGAAGCTAACTATGTATCAAGCTGGGAGGCATAAAACACACAAAGAGCAATTACTCCCCCTGACTTTAAACAGGGTTTTGTTTGTATATCTCTCATGAAATAGATCTAAGGGTGAAACAGTAAATAATGCAAACTGCGTTTGTAGTTTGGAAATAACAGTATCTTATTAGTGCTACTAGCAATAACACTATTATAATTATTTACCCAACAACATATATAAGGACCAAGATTTTTAGGATAAAGAAAAAGCATAAAGGCATAACATCAAAGAACTTATACTTTTTTTCCTAAAAATACATAAATGCTATTAGTATTTCCAACTCAAATTTAAGATGACAAAATTTATTTCCAATTGCTGTTTGTCCAGTATTAAGGCCCAGAGCCAATGTTAAAGGGTGATCAGGAAGGCCTCTTTGAGAAGGTGACATTTGCTTCAAGGAGGAGGCAGGCAGGAAGCCCTGGGCATGTGGGGGACGAGAAGGCGCAGGCAACACCCTTCCCTTGTAGCTTTTCAGCTCGCTATCCCTTTCCTGGTTTATTTTACTCTAAATCACTTATCACCATCTAACATATTCTATATTTGCTTTGCTTTGTTTGTGTTTCCCCCATAAGAATGTGCACTCATAGCGGGAAGAGATTTTTTGTTCACTGCTGTATTCTTAGCCCTGGGGTCTGGCGTGTAGTAGGCATCAAATATGTGTTGACTGAGTGTCGTGCGCGCCTTGTTTGTATAACTCTATAAGGCTACAGGCAGATTGTTCGTCTGTGCCGTAGCTCTCCCACAATGCGGGGCTGTGGGGCCGTGTGACTTGTGTGACAGATTCAGGGTCTGTTTTAGAGAATCAGAGCTCACTATGGAGAGAAGCTTGAGACTAGGTAGTGTATGGGCTGAATCCGCCAAGTGTGCCCTGTGGTTTACTCTCTCTGTGCTTGCATACATTCATGACTGTGCGTGTGACTGTGTCATCGAAGAGGGGGAGCTGTCACCTCTGCATGGATTAGCCTTTCACGCCTTTCAGTCTAAACGTATGTGGACTCACATAGCTCAGCCAGCTCACTTTTGGGGAGACAGTTTTCCGAGAGGGCTTGCCCTGTTGACCACTGCCAGAAAGAGAGCAGGCACCCTTTCAAGTGATCATGCCAGCTGGCAAGTACGAGGCCAGCCCAGCTTGCTTCCGGCCAGCCTGTGGTCTGAGATCATGGTGTTTTGGAGGTTTGTGAACTGGAGGGTGAAATCCGTCGCGATGCAGAGGCCCAGAGGGGAGCCCGCTGGCTGGGGCGATGCCTCAAAGAGCTGACCTACCAGGTACTCGGGGAAAGCTCGCCCTGCCTGGCTGGGCTCCGCCCTGGAAAAACAGGCTCCATCAAGCCAGAAATGGCCTTCGAGGTGTGCTGCACATCTCTGTCCATCCTCACTCTCCCTCAGCGGTAGGCACTGACGCAGCCTTCCAGGGCCCCTGTGCTATTCGTGGTTTGGGTTGGTCCCTTTTCAGAGCTCTAAGGAAGCCAAATGTGAGCGGCAATTTGCAATTAGAAGTAAAAAGCTATTTATACCGTTCCTATTTTTTCACACATAATGCCTGCAGCACTTTCAGAAATATTCCTTCCTGTGAGAGCATGAGTGGAAACAATGTGTAAATGAAGTGACTGGCGGAGAGGGCGGCTGGCTACAGCAGGCTACATGGGACACTGACTACCTTGAGCAGGGGACATTGGCACTTCTATTTTCTGGTTGCACAAACACTCCAGGCCGCTGAGGACTCTGCTTGGTGCTGGGGCCTGGTGGCAGCATAACAAATTGCTAACCAGAGCCCTCCAAAGCTTTCTGACTGTTTTCCTGTTGACCAACATGGGTCTCAAGCAACTAATTGAAAAGAGGTGGGCAGACTTTGTACCAGTAATTTAACACCTTTCTAAAGTAACAATGTAATCCTTCATTGTTATTTTTCTTTTCTAATCTTTCTTCCTTTTTCTGCCAATGGAGCAGACCGGAGTGTTTTCCACGCTGCGCATCTTCCCGGCTCAGAGCAGGTGAACGTATTTCAGGGGCTGGAAGCAGACGCAGAGGTCACTTTCTCGCCCTTTCTGCTGCACAATGTAGCTTATTTCAGTGATAAGACAAACTCATCCTCGGCGCCCACGTTTGCAGCGACTTCAGCAGAACGACAGCAAGGTCTGCCCGACCTGAGCCTGGTCCCCGAGACTGCGTTGCTGCTGTTGAGACATCAAAGTCGTCCTCCCTTGCAGCGGGAAGGATGGTGTTGATCAGAAACCAGAGCACTTCAGAAGCAGCATCTCGGGCTAATTAAGATGAAATGAGCTCCTTGCGCAGCATTTCTTTACTGAATAAGTGGTTCTCTCCGAAGACAAGCTGGTCTGACACTTCTCCAGACCTTGCAGGTGTATCAAAGCCACTGCGGAGCGAGCCCCTGGTATGTGTGGCTCAGGAAGTACACGCCTGGGGAACACGAAGGATGTGCTGTTCTACTCTTCTTTTGAGGGGGGTTGGGGAAGCCGCCTCCGTGAGGGCGTGAGATGCTGCTGGTTAAGAATGCCTGGGTTTTTCTTCTTTTTATTTCCCTACAGATTACTTTTACTGTTTTCTCCTGTAAACAACATCATTATAGAACAAAACACCAAAGCTATTTTTTTTGGTGTTGCTGTCCCAAGGACTGCTTTCTTTTTCTTTGGTGTTAGATTCTTGTTTCTTCATAGAAATAATCTTAGTGTTCCCCAGGCACTGGTTTGGAGGTGTGTTTCCTAATTTCTTCCAACTGTCCGCACAATGCTTAGAGTGTGTGCGTTCAATTATGCAATGATTTTCTGCCATCACATCAGATAATACCTGCTGAACCCCTATTTTATGCAAATATTTGTCTAGACTCTGTAAGTTTAAGGAGACATCAGAGAGCCCTCTACATTCCTTAATATCAATACCAGGTTTTGAAACATTCAAGATGGATGTTGAGTCTATTGAGTCTACCCTCCTTTAACATCAAAATAACCATCAGGACTACGAGGCAGGGTGTTTTGTGATAGTACTTCATAGGTGCCAATAGAAATGTCATCCTGAAAAAGACAGAAATGTGGTTTTCCTTTCCTAGGAAAAATCCTCTGGGATGATCCTACTCCATTGGAAAGAGAATCAAGTGTGACCCCGTCCATGACAGTCCTATGGCCAGTCATCACTGAGCATTTATCTCCCCTCATCTGTCCTTCTAGCATTTATAAACTCATCCTACTTTCTCTCTCCACTGCCTAGAAAAATGTACTAAAAAGCAAGACATAAGATTAGAAACTTATAATCGTTAAAAGGTAAAGACAGTTTTTCATCCATCTGCTCCATGTATCTTCGACTGCTTCCTAGTCAGGGATCTGAGTGTAGATGTTATTTAATCCTCATGAATCTAATTATAGAAATGGTATCTTTATTTTTGGAGGAATAAGGAAGCACGATTTGGTCTTGGTTAGGTTCTCCGGGAACTAGATGCCAGGGTAGAGTTAGAAGCACACGACGGTTTTTGGAGGTAAACCCTGGGCAGGACAGAGGAGAGGAAGCAGGATCAGGTAGAGAGAGCCTTCGGGCCAGATGAGTCTGACATCTGTGAAGGGAAAGGATGAAGGAAGGTTGATCGGATAGAAGGAGCCTCAGAGTGCTGTGCTGCTCCGAGCAAGTCTCCAGCACAATTGCCCATACAGGATTCCCATGTTGGGCAGAAATGGCCAGACCCAATAAGTCCGCTGTGCCTCGTTATTGGTAGGGGCTGCCTGGGGAGTTTGTGATCTCTGTAAATGCTATGGCAGATCTCAGAGGCACTGCAGTTGGCGGTTTTCAGGAAGCTGTGCTCCTCACAGCTGAAGGGCAAGTTTCTTGAAGGGAAATTTGAGCAGTGCATAACCCTGGTCACCACCGTTACTTACTGCATCAGAGCTGAGACGTCCGCGAACCTGGGCCTGACAAGGGCTTGTCTTCCCAAACCGGAGGGGCATTAACATCAGCAACCACTTCTAGACATTTTCACTTTTCTTCTGTGTGGCCTCCTTCACCACACAGTAAATCTATTGGCCTCAGTAAATTGATTTTAAGCAATTAAACCTCTGTTGGTTTTAGGACTTTCTATACACAGAATTCTATGAATCTTCAAGTTTCTTAATCCTGAGCGGTAGAGGGATAGGCAGATGAAACAGAAAAGAGATTTTTATTTAAAAATTGGCTTGTCTCATCCTAACCAGGTTATTCCTTATATATTGGCCCCTGCCTTAGTAAGCTCAAATTTAGTAATTAATTATCTACTGTCAGATTTACTTTAAGGTGGGGGTAGGAGGAAGCATTCTAGACAATAGAAACAGCTTGGTTGAACCGATGTTTATTTATTTGTTTATAGATATAATTGACATACAACATTGTATTTGGGTGTACAGCATAATGATTTGATATATGTTCACACTGTGAAATGATTATCACAACAAGTTTAGTTAACATTCATCACCACACATAGTTACAAATTTTTTTCTTGTGATGAGAACTCTTAAGATTTATTCTCTTAGCAACTTTCAAATATGCAATACAGAAGTCTTATAGTCACCAGGTTGTACCTTATATTCCTAGGACTTATTTATTTTATAACCAGAAGTTAGTACCTTTGGACTACTTTCACCTATTTTTCCAACCTCACCCCCTCCCTCTGACCATCTGTTCTCATTCTATAAATCCAGTTTTTAAGATTCTCCATATAGGTGAGATCTCATATTTGTCTTTCTCTGACTGACTTATTCACTTAGCGTAATACCCTCTAGGTTCATCCATGTTGTTGCAAATAGCAGGATTTCCTTCTTTTTTATGACTGAGTAATATTCCATTGTGTATATATCCCACATTTTCTCTATTCATCCATCAGCTGTCACCTAGGTTGCTTCCATGTCTTAGCTATTGTAATAATAGTGCCATGAATATGAGGGTGCAGATACACTCTCAAGTGAATGATTAGTTCATATCATAGTTCTATTTTTAATTTTTTGAGGAAACTCCATACTGTTTTCCACAGTGGCTATACCAATGTGCATTCCCACCAAGAGCACACAAGCACTCCCTTTTCTCCACATTCTCACCAACACTTATTTCTTGTCTTTTTTTATAATAGCCATTCTAGCCCGGCCGGTGTAGCTCAGTGGATTGAGCGTCATCCCATGGACTGAGAGGTCCTGGTTTGATTCCCAGTCAGGGCACATGCCTGGGTTTTGAGCTCGATCCCCAGTAGAGGATGTGCAGGAGGCAGTCAATATTTCTCTCACATTGATGTTTCCATCTCTCCCATCCTCTCTCTCTAAAAAAATCAGTAAAAACATACTAAGAAGAAAAGATAATAGCCATTCTAATGGGTGTGAGATGATATCTCATTGTGGTTTTGATTTGCATTTCCTCAATGATTTGTGATATTGAACATTGTTTCATGTTACTTGTTGGCCATTGTATGTCTTCTCTGGGAAAAAAATGTCTATTTAGATCTTCTGCCCATTTTTTAATCAGATTTTTAAAAATTTTACTTCAGTTGTATGAGTTCTTTATGTATTTTAGATATTAACCCTTTATCAGATATGATTTGCAATTATTTTTTCTCATTCTATAGGTTGACTTTTCATTTTGTTGATGGTTTCTTTTGATGTACAGACATTCTTTTAGTTTGGTATAGTCCTACTTATTTATTTTTGCTTCTGTTGCATTTTTATATGTGTCAAATCCAAAAAAATATTGCCAAGACCAATGTCAAGGAGCTTACTCTCTATGTTTTCTTCCAGGAGTTTTATAGTTTCAGGTCTTACATTCAGGTCTTTAATCCATTTTGAGTTCATTTTTGTGTATGATGTAAGGTAGTGGTTCAGTTTTATTCTTTTGCATATTCCCGTCCAGTTTTCCCAGCACCATTTATTGAAGAGGCTGTCCTATCTTCATTGTATCGTCTTGGTTCCTTTGTCATAAATTAATTGATCCTAAATGTGTGGGTTTGTTTCTGGGCTCTCTATTCTGTTCCATTGATCTATGTGTATGTTTTTATGCCAATACATACTATTTTGATAACTATAGCTTTGTAATATAGTTTGAAACCAGGAAGGATAGTACCTTCAACTTTTTCTTTTTCAGGATTGCTTTGGCTATTTAGAGTCTTTTGTGGTTTCATACAAATTTTATAATTATTCTATTTCTGTGCCTTTGGAATTATAGGAATTGCATTGAATCTAAAGATTGCTTTAGGTGGTATGGACACTTTAACAATATTAATTTTTTTAAATCCATGAGCACAGAATATTTTTTTTATTTATGTCTTGAATTTTCTTCATCAATGTCTTATAGTTTGCAGGATATATATCTTTCACCCTCTTAAATTTATTCCTAATATTTTGTTATTTTTGATGCAAGCACATAAAATTGTTAATTTCTCTTTCTGATAGTTATTAGTATACAGAAACACAACTTTTTATATATTGATTTTTGTATGCTGTAAATTTACTGAATCTGTTTATTAGTTCTAACAGTTTTTGATGGCATCTTTAGAATTTTCTATATATAATATCATGTCATCTGCAATTAAAGACAATTTTACTTATTACTGTTTTGGATACCTTTTATTATTTTTTTTTCTTGCCTAATTGCTCTGGCTGGGACTTCCAGTACTATGCTGAGTAAAAGTAGTGAGAATGGGCATCTTTGTATTGTTCCTGACTTTAGAGGAAAAGCCTTTAGTTTTTCTCCATTATGATGATGTTAGCTGGGAGTTTGTCATATATGTCCTCTATTGTGTTGAGGTACATTTCCTCTATAGCCACTTTGTTGAGAGGTTTTTATCATAAATCGATATTAAGTTTTGTCAAGTCTTTTTTTTGTATCTATTGAGATGATCATGATTTTCATCATTTATTTTGTTAATGTTGGTGTATCACATTGCTTGATAAACTATACTTGTATCCCTGGAATAAAACCCATTTAATCATGGTGTGTAATCCTTTTAATGTATTGTTTAATTCAGTTTGCTAATATTTTGTTGAGGATTTGAACATCCATGTTCATTTGGGATTTTGGCTTCTAATTTTCTTTTTTTTGTGTGTGATGTTCTTATCTGGTTTTGGTAATACGGTAATGCTGGCCTCACAAAATGAGTTTGGAAGAATTTGCGAAGGATTGGTATTAATTCTTCTTTAAATGTTTGGTAGAATTTACCAGTAAAACTTTCTGGTACTGGACTTTTGTTTGTTGGAGGTTTTTGGTTACTGATTCAATCTCCTTACTCTTTATTGGTCTGTTCAGATTTTCTATTTCTTCATGATTTAGTCTTGGCAGGTTGTATGTTCTATATGTTCGAGGACTTTATCATTTTCTTCTAGGTTGTCCAATTTGTTGGCTATAATTTTTCACAGTAGTCTCTTATGAACTTTTGTATTTTTGTGGTATTAGTTGTAATGGCTCCTCTTTTATTTCTGATTTTATTTAAGTACTTTTTCTTTTTCTTTGGTAAGTCTAGCTAAAGGTTTCTCAATTTTGTTTATCTTTTTTTAAAAAAACGAGCTCTTAGTGTCAGTGATCTTTTCTATTGTCTTTTTAGTCTCTATTTCATTTATTTCCACTCTGATCTTTATTTCCTTCCTTCTAACAACTTTGGACTTCATTTGTCTCTTATTATAGTCTGTCTTAAAGTCTAATTTGTCTGATATAAGTGTAGCTACCCTACCTTTTTTGGTTTCCATTTGCATGGAATATCTTTTTCTATTCCTTCACTTTTAGTCTGGGTGTGTCCTTATATCTGAAGCGAGTCTCTTGTAGGCAGCAGATTGATGGGTTTTGTCTTTTGATAGAACTTAGTCAATTTACATTAAAAGTAATTATTGATAGGCATGTACTTATCGCCACTTCATTAATTGTTGTCTTGCTGTTTTGTAATTTCTTTGTTCTTTTCTTCTTCTCTTGCCTTTTCTGTTTGTGATTTGATTATTTTCTTTAGTGGTTTAGATTCCTTTCTCTTTGCCTTTTGTGTATCTACTATGGTTTTTTTTTTGTTTTGTTGGTTACCATGAGGCTTACACAAAACAACCTGTATATATAAAAATTGATAACAACTTAAGTTTCAATGCATTCTTAAGCTCTACATTTTCATTCCCTCTACCCACATTTTGTTTTTGATGCCACAATTTACCTTTTTTATATTGTCTGTTCAATAAATTTTTGTAGTTATAGTTATTTTAACTATTTTTGTCTTTTAACCTTTACTTATAACTGATTTACTCACCACCATTACATTAGGTTATTCTGAATTTATATTTTTATCTTTACCAGTGAGAGTTACTCTGTCATGTTTTCCTGTTAGAAATCAGTGCCCTTACATTTCATCTTTAAAAAATCTTTTTAAAATTTCTTGTAAGGCTGATCTAGTAGTGCTGAATTCCATCAGCTTTTGCTTGTCTGAGATCCTTCAATTCTGAAGGACAACTTGCTGAATAGAAGATTCTTTGTTGGGAGGGTATTTTTTTCTTTGCTTTTAGCACTTTGAATATATTGTATCATTCCCTTCTGGCATGGAAAGTTTCTGCAGAAAAACCTGCTGATGATTTTATGGGGGTTCCCTTATGTGTAACAAGTTGTTTTACTCTTGCTACTTTTAAGATTCTCTCCTTGTCTTTAATTTTGACAATTTAATTATAATGTGTGTTGTGTTTATCTTATTTTGACTTCTCTGGGCTTCCTGGGTCTGGATGTCTATTTCCTTCCCTAGGTTAGGGAATTTTTCAGCTATTATTTCTTCAATAAGTTTTCTGCCCTTTTCTCTTCTCCTAGGATCCCTATAATGAAAATGTTTGTCTGCTTGATGTTGTCTCATAAGAGTCCCTTAAGCTATCTTCACTCTTTCTTATTCCCATTTGCTCTGAATGATCAATCCCACTGCCCTGTCTTTGAGTCAATGGACCCATTTCTTCTGTTTTATTTAGTCTGTTGTTGAACTCCTCTATTGCATTTTTCAGTTCAGTTTTTGTATTATTCATCTCCATGCTTTGCTTAGTATTTTCTTATATTTTTTCTCTGTTGAAATTTTTACTTTTTTCATACACTGTTCTCCTGAAGTTGGTGAGCATCTTTATGACCATTATTTTGAATTCTTTATCAGGTAAACCACTTGCCTTCATTATTTTTTTAATGAGGTTTATTTTGTACTTTCATGTTCCTTTTTTTCTTTCTTTCATTTTCCTTGACTCTGTGTGTTGGTTTCTATGCATTAAATAAAACAGCCACCTCTTCCAGTCTTGAATGAGTGGTGTCATGTAGGAGATGATTTTTATTCAAACTTGCCCTAGCTCTTGATTGTCTCTGAAAACTTTGTGATTGTCCAAGCAGTATTCTTTGTACTTCATGGCTCCCAGTAGTTGAAGGTGTCCACAACTTGTCAGTATCCCAAAGAGGAGGATCTCAGTCAGTACCTAGATGCAAGCTGATTGGAAGCTGGACCCTCAGGAAGGAGATTTTAATATATGCAAATATATCTCATTCAGGAGAAACCTGGGAGATGGGCATTTCTGTTTCCTCTGCATTGAAGCTTGAGGTGACAGCCAATTACAAACCATTCTTTTTGCTATCATCTCGTTTAATCCATGAATACAAGTCTTGCGGGCCACCAGAGCCAGGCTATTAAGGAATGTGTCCTCTGCGCAGCGGCCATAAAAGCCAGGGCACCAGACATGTGCACAGGTTTCTTTCTCAGAGACACCAATGGCCTGAGGTGGGGCTGATGGAGAGCATGAAGATGGCACTGGGCAGCCTCCCCATCTTTGGGGAGGATTATAGCTGCCCTACAATGTCTGTTAAATTAGAAGCCTGCCCCTCAGGCCACAGCTACCAAGATAAGCAAATAGGCCTCTTTTATGGAAAGACTGGTGTTTCTGTCTGCTGCCTTTGTGCTGTGTCTTGGGGGAATATTGGCTAAACCTACAGAGGAGGAAATAAGAAAGTAAGCTGCAGGGAAATCGAGGATGAACCTGGTTGGAGTGGAGGGGGTTTGTGGAGGGCAGTGGAGGGTGAGTGGAGATACCATGAAAGCCATCAAAGAAGTTGACACTTGACGGAATAGGTAAGATGGAGCCAGGACAAAAATTGTGAGCAACTGCTGGGTAGGTCTTGATTAAATCAGTATCCCAGGTTGAGATACTTTCTTCTTTTGGGAAGTTCAACAGACCCAATGTGGAGATACTCTAGTTTAAAGGATGTGGGGGGGCAGGGGCGGGCATGCAGAGCCTTATCTGCTTACCTCTCTCCTCAGAATACTGAAAGGCTCACAGGGCACACTGCAGTGTAAGCAATGCAATGCACAAACAACATCCCCACAGTTTATGTCATTTTCCTCACCGTCTGTGCTGATGTCCACATCAAAACTCCAGAAAATGGCCTTTCCTGTTCCATTAGCAAAAGCCAGGGGTCACTTATAAAGTGCAAAGAAAGGTTTGGTTTGATTAGAGGGAGAGAGATGACTGAGAAACCACAGGCAGATGTAGCTTGGTTGTGCTGGTGTTATAACCTGACAGCGAGATAACCAGAGACACACAGCCGAATTATAAAGGAGCACTTTATTTCGCCCATGGGCTGCGGAGGGCATAGTCTCCCCTCAGATCAACAGCCCCGATTCTTCTTGCTGGTCTCATTTTAAAGACAAAAACTCCCTCCTCCTTTTGCCCCCCTCCCCTCAGGGAACCAGTACAATAGTGGGAGTGACAGAGACTACAAAAGTCAAAATTAGCATTATTCACCGATGGCACAAGTACTTGCAAATACCTATACTCAGGAAACTGCAAATGCCTCCCAACTCCTGGGGCAACTATAATCTTGGGCAAAATTCCTTTATGTCTAGGGGTAATTAACCTATTATTGGAAGAATATCGAGGAATGTCTATTGGTGATAAAATGGAGTCTTTTAGTCGCCTTAACCAAGGGGCCTACATAAAATGGAATCTAGTTGCCTTAGCCTTGGGGCCCAGATCACTGGGAGGGCTGAAGACCAAATTGAAGCTAGTGGCTTCAACTTCCATTTTAGCAATGGCTGGGAGTTCTGCGGTGGATTAGGAGAAATGGCTGTCATTGCTCAGACCTGTGCTTTCCTTAATTTCTCAGAACGTGGGATGAGTTAAACCCACTTTCAAGTCATACTTCTAATATGGTATTGAACAAAGTCTCCTTACTTTTTATGTCTTCGTATAAGGCTACTCCCAGGGCAGACTGCTGGATCCCTCAAATCACCTTTGCATACATACCCACGCATTTCAGGCAGAGGAAGACAAGGAGAATCTGAGCAGGCTGCAGACTCTGATGGATCATCTTCAGCTAAAAGCGCCAAGTTACAAGCAGCAAATTGAGGGAGCGGTAAGTGCCTGGGGCGGCTGCAGCCTCGTGGATTTCCCAGCAGTTGTTTTTGATTAATGGAGATGTGTGGCCCTGAGCTAGGTGAGCAGTTTGTCAGAGAAAAGCAGCTCAGTTTAAAGTCTGCTCATTCTCTGGGTTTTCTCAAGCTAGAATCATCTCCCATGGTAAAATTTTGTGCTACTTTTCCCTCCAGGGAGCCAGAGCTCTCTCCCTCAATTTTGCGATGAGACCTAAACACGTACATTGCAAGAAAGGAGCCACGTAAGAGCATGGTATTAAGTAGGGATGGCACATTTTTGGTTGGGTAATCACCCTAGGGCCTCCCTCACCCTAAAACCTTGAGTGAGCATAAATGCAATTCATAGTCCTTTTTCTGATGAGCCTGGACACGACTGTGCACGAGAACATTATCACTTGAAATGCATCTGCCAACATTGGGTTAGTATTCATAGCTACATGGAATGTAATTGATAAGTGCCATATGTATTGGCTTGCACCTGATAATACCTCATTATGGGTTTCAAATAGATTATTTAAATTATTTGGGCTAAAACACTGTCAACCAATATAATTGTAAAGACACCCCCCTCCCCCATCCAGAGGTAGAATAAGATGTTGCGTTGATGACAAACCACCGTGGTTATTCTATCACATACTAAACCTATGCAAGCTGGACTAAATCCAGCTGGTGGAAAGTGCCAACCATGTTCTGAACTTACAGGGAAAAACAGTTATAGAAATAGATCTCATGCCTGCTGGAAGTTCTGAATCCCTATATGTCATACAGAAATATGATATTCCATTCAATACGCAGAAGTTGAGATTCCCTTCACACATTTTTCAACTTTCATGTCAGAACAGAAAAAATATGACTATGTAGGCACAGAGATTTCTTTTTTTCCCCCATTTTTTTTATTTTTATAGGAAGCACAAGCCAATCAATATCTTTCCAAGTATAAGCAGCAGCAATGCGAGTTGAACGAAGCTAAGGAAAGGGCAGAGATAGCAGAATCTCAAGTCAATAAACTCAAGATTAAAGCAAAAGAGTTTGGGAAAAAGGTACGTCAGATGTTCAACTCTGTTCTTAACTCTTAAAATATGTGTATTTAGGGCTCATAGCATCACATGGACCAGTATAACAAGACATTTCTTGTTTTTATTTTTAAACACTTTTGAAAAAACAACAAAAAAAACCATTCTAATAAAACCTTCCCACATTTACTAAATTCCACTGGTCCAGGAAGTGTGAGGCACCTGAGTAGGACGCACACTGGACTTAGCCTTGTCCAAGGCTTACTCCTAGGTTAACTTGCAGGCTCTGAGAGCCAGGGCCTAAATTCATTTGTATAGAATAGTCAGGCACCCAGGGTGAAAAGATGATTTAAAAAGCACAGATGGCCCTGGCCGGTTTGGCTCAGCGGTTAGAGTGTCGGCCCGCAGACCAGAGAGTCCCGGGTTCGGTTCCCGCTAGGGGCATGTACTACGGTTGCGGTTTGTCCCCGGCCCTGGTTGGGGTCGTGTGGGTGGCAACCACTCGATGTGTCTCTCTCACATCGATGTTTCTCTCTCTTCATCCTCTCTCTCTCCTGCTCTATCTGAAGATAAGTGCAAAAAAAAAAAAAAAAAAAAAAAAAAACAGCTGGATCTGCTCGAGTCTAAGTGCACTGTTCCTATGGTAGATAAGTGCATGACTCAGTGCCGTGTCGATACGGAGACCTGGGGGCTCGGGTTTAAATCGAGGCCGTGGAAAACAAGGGCAAGAGTCCTGTTTGCTAGCTTCCTGCCCTAATCACAGGGAAAGAAACTTTGCACATCTCTGTGACCCATAAAGCTACTGTTCTGATCCAACAGTAGAAGCCACTGCCCCAATTTTCCTGGCGAAGTGGTAGAGTGACAAGGAGCACGGGACCGTCGGCTTGATGGGGGCAGTGTCGTCGTCTGTTTGGGTTGCTATCACAGAACACCAGAGACTGGGCAGCTCCTGTTTCTCACAGTTCTGGAGTCTAGGAAGTGCAGGCCCGTGGTGCTGGCCACTTCTTAGATGGCCCTTTTCTCACGGTAACCTCACCTGGGGCAACGTGGGGAAGAGGCTCTCTGGGTTATCACACACACACTCTGATACCATTTACGAGGACTCCAACCTCATGACCCAACCACCTCCCAAAAGCCCACCTAATCCATCACCATGGGTGTTAGGATTCCAACATATGAATCTGGGGCGAGACACAAACATTCAGACTATAGCCGTTAGGGTAGCCTCAGATTCTCCAAGGAACATACCATTTTTTAAGTGAGATCTGGCTTTATGAGAAGTGAAGGAAAGGCGATTGTCTATCCTTCCTAGAATGCCTATAAAGCACTTAACACAATGCCTTGCACAGACAGGCACGATCATTTCATTTTTTTAAGTTTGGTATCTGTGTCCGGCCTGTGTGGCTCAGTGGTTAAGCATCGACCCATGCACCAAGAGGTTGCCGGTTCGATTCCAGGTCAGGGCACATGCCCAGGCTGTGGGCCAAATACCCAGTGGGGGGCATGCAGGAGGCGGCCAGTTGATATTCTCTCTCATTGATGTTTCTAACTCTCTCTTCCTCTCCCTTTCTTTCTTTCTAAAATCAATAAAGGAAAAAAATATTAAAATAAATAAATAAATTTGGTATATGTCTGGTCTTCATACTTACCTATTGTAAATGAATTACTCATAACCCTGCAAAATAAGTATATAGGGTTGCCAATAGTAAATACTACCTAAAGGGAGGTCAGAAGGACCTCTTTTGAAGAAGAGACTAAAAGTTGGTATGGCGCCTATGTTTAGATCTAAATATGAGAAGTGTGAGTCATTGACAAACTCCAGAGACTTCTTACTGGTGCCTGCACAGCTGTCTCAGGGCTGAGGCCTAGGTGGAGGGGCCACCATGGAGTGTTCAGGGAAATGCCTCCGTTGTGCTGCAACTGCACTCAGCTGCAGGAGGGCGAAGGGCCTCCTGCACGGATGTAAAGTATTGGACTTTAAATGAGCAAAGCAGAAATTGCTTCTTCTGCAAGGCCAGAGATGAATAGGAAAGGCGTCCTTAGCAATGACTAATTGTTTCCCACTCAGAGAAGGAAAGGTTTTCTGATAGGATTGCATGTCTGGCTGTGGAGCAAATTGGCAATGAGACTTTCCCTCATGGGGTCTTCTGGAGAGGGCTCTGTCTTCACTGGCAAGACGGGCGGAAAACTGAGTGACCAAGCACACCCTTGGGGTGAATTACTGGTGAGTATATGCTTTCTGTAATGCAGATAACTGCCTCAATTCCGTGCCTCCCTTCGAAGCTAATGAAGAGTTGGCTGAGGCCCGCTTCCCTCTGGAAAGGACGGGGCATGTGTTCCACTCATGAAAGTCCCAGGAATCTCACAGGACGCACTGATACTGTTTTTCAGGTTAATGAAGAATACGCAGTCCTTGCTTATGAAGGACAGTGGCTGGAGACGTATAAGGAGGGTTGTATTGGAAACAAACATTAAACAAAGTGATTTAAAAAATGTAATAATTAAAGGGAGTATCCTTGCTTCCAAGGTTAATGGGGATTTTTTGATCCTCAAATACAAGTAAACCTTTCAGATGAAAGATTAAATAGATGCAATGACCTTTTCAAATTCTGAAGTTAACAAATGAATGAATATTTGTTTTGTGTATATTGCCTCTTAATGAGTGATATTCAGAGGATAAATCCTTAGACCAGCAATATGCCATCATTGCTAGAGCATGTTAGTAAATGGGTATTACTGAAGTAGTGAACTTTGCTGGACTCATCCCTAATCCATAACTCTATATTTTTAACCACTAATGATATGGGAGTTGATAAACTTTCCACTAGCACTGTGATTTACATATAGTCACAGGCACTTTACACTTGTAGGTGAAACCTTCCTAATTGACACACATGCAGGCTGCATGCTGGTCAGACTTTCACCACTGAAGCAATTTCTCACACAAGGTGTCCCGTCAGTGACAGGTGGTACAGTGGCTTTGTATCGTGCCAGTGTCGCTAAGCTGGAGATACATTTCCCAGAACTCCTTTCTCTGTGTGGTTCTGGATTGCAGTTGGGCACCGGAGAAATTTGCACAGATGTGAGAAGCAGCGGTGAAGGAGCAGCTGTTCATTGTGTGTTCATAAGGTCAGTGTACAGCCCCAAACACTGATAGCTGGCAAATATTAGCCCAGGCCAAAGACGGTGAGCTGCCAGAGACCAGCAGCAGCTCCCTGACCCACCGCTCTCCCAGTTCCTGTCAGTCTCCCTCTTCAGTCTTGACCAGGCATGTTTGCGGCTCCCTGGCAACAGGCACCAGCTTCTCTTGTAGGTCACCTACGGCAGGGACTCCGGTTCATCATCACTCTCCTCCCTGAGCACTGGCACAGCTGACCTGGAGTGACGTCAAGCCCAGAAGCAGAGGGGACAGTGTGGCATGGACTTCTTCACCAGTGCCCACAATTGTGTGAGGTTGAATCTCCATAACAAATCCTTATTTTCTGTCTTTCTCATCAGTCTGCCTCTCTGATCCAACACCTATAGGTGGCTCTAAGATTAATTCAGGGGCTAAACAGTGTTGAAGGACCCACGGTCTTTCTTGTCTGCTGTCCTCAATGTGTTGGCTCACGTCTTTGAATTTGCCTTCGTCATCACGGTAGGAGGACCACAGCAGTTCTGAGGATTTCCTCCTCAAAAAGTATCCTATGTTTCTTTGTAAAGGTTTCCTTTACAATGGCATCCTTAATACTTCACAGTTTATAAACACCTGTCGCAACATTGTAGCCAATAAGATTAAACAAAACTGTGAGACTGTGAGGTTAAGACCAGCTAATAGAGCAAATTGGACCAGTAGCATTAACACACAATTGAGAGTTGGTTTTCTCCTCTAAACTATAGGGTTAAAATTTGATTAAGTCACAAAAATCCTGGTTAGGCTTTGTCTTATAAATTGATGACTAAAATTAAGGGGAATATATCATCAAGTCAGCTGGGCTATTCATTCTCTTCTTGCATAAAAATTTATATGGAAACCTGAATTTATTAGAAAATGGATGAGCAAGCACTATGACAACTGAGCCAGACTAGTGCATCAGATTATCTTCAGAGCTGGGGTCACTCAGCTATGCAAACCCGCTCTTGGAAGCTCTAACCCAACTCCAGAGATGTCAGTTCTTGGGTTGACAGGGTCCATAGAGACAGTCTTAAGAGATCTGAGATACTTACTCTTTGGGGTTCTAAGACTCAGTATTACTAAATCTAGTTGTTTAAACTGATACAACCATTCATATAAAACTACAGTATAATACCTGAGCAAATCAATTTGCCTTGGTCTCCAGGTTCTGGTTTTTCACCTTTTCACTTAAAGTGCTCCTACCTGCTCTCTCACCCATCTTTGGTTGATCAGATTTTGAACCAGTTCTTAGTGATACATTTCTTCCACATTCGTGGTGGAAACCTCACTGTAGCCTCCTGGGCTGATAGAAAATAGTTGTCTCATTCATTCACAAAGTCGAATCAGCATCCGGGCATTCATAATCTTGATGCAGGGAGGCGGTCAGTGAGTGATACTTAGGTCTTGGAGAGTGAACGTGATACTGGAAAAGAGAATGTTTACCAGTCTTTGCGATGGTAGAATTGTCTGGTCACGGCAAGTCATTGCTGGAATCCCAGTGAGGAAAGGGGAGGGGAAGTTGCTGGGTGCGAAGGATGCCGCGAGGTGCTGTCAAGTCCTGTGTGCATTTCCTGCCCTGGCGAGCTCTTCTGAAAGAGCCTAGAAACAAGACAAATGGACTCTAAAAGGTTGTTTTCATGTCAGAATAATCATTTTTATCTTAAGTATTTAATTATGGTAGTGTTTTATTTAGGTTTTTGGGAGGGGGAGCTTTAAGCTATTGTTAGCATCTCTAATCAGAGATCCATGACACAGTTATAAATTAAGTCGTTATGAAGTTTGGGTCTTATCAGTCAATTTAATTTCCCTGCTTGATGTTCCTGAGTTTTAAACAAGTTTATGCCCCTCTTGGCTCTTATTTATATTCTGATTAATGGAACTCGAAACGTATGCAACAAAAAGGAAGTATATAATCAAACTATAATTCATAAGTGAATTATCAGTCCCAAAGGAACCTACAAGTGGCTGGAAAACTATAAAAGGTCAGCAACCTGAATCTGGGCAGAAACTGGAGTGTGTTTTTCTTCACTTTATCTTTCTGTATTTCTTTTCACTTTATACAATTCCATGTTTGCATCAGAAGAATAGGTGCATGGGCACACACCCTTATTTGCATAGTGCCATTCTCCACAAACAACAACAGGAGATGAGAAGAGCAACCACTAATTTAAGCAAGGTGAGCCTGTTTAATTAGACATTGGGAAAAGCCTAACTGTATATATTTTTTCTATTATATTATCCTGCAATCCCTCCTGCCTTGCTTTCCTGTATAAAAGTCTTAAATGACAGCCATGGCTGGTTTGCTCAGCAGGTAGAGTATCGGCCCAAGGACCAAAGAATCGAGGGTTTGATTCGGGTCAAGTACACAAACCTCAGTTGCAGTTGGGTCCCTGGCCCTGGTTGGGGTTGTGCGGGAGGCAACCAATCAATGTCTCTTTCTCTTTCTCTCTCTCTCTCTCTCTCTCTCTCTCTCTCTCTCTCTCTCTCTCTCTCTCTCCCCCCTCCCACTCTATCTGAAGATAAATGGAAAAATATCCTTGGGTGAGGATTAAAAAAAAAAGTATTGAATGACAATCTGTGAATCAGTTAAGACTTCAATTACCTTTTTACAGTAGTATTCTTTTACCATAAATGATTTGATAAAGGAGATGTCTTACCATGTTTTCTTCATTATCAGCATTGCTAGCGCTCTCGTCAGTAGAGACAGAAGTCCTTTCTATAGGAAAAAAGAGAACAAATTTTTAAAAATCTTTGTAAACACTCATTCTCCCTTATTCCTACCGCAGTATACAGGCACACCTCAATAGAGCAAATATCACAACAAAGTGAGTCACATAAAGTTTTGGGTTTCCTTGGACATATAAAAGCTATGTTTACACTATTCTGTAGTCTAACAGTGTGCAATAGCATTATGTCTAAAAAAAAAATAATGCACATACCTTAATTTAAAAATACTTTATTGCTAACCATCACCTGAGCCTTTAAGCATATTATAATCTTTATGCTGGTGAAGGGTCTTGCCCTCGTAACATCAAAGATCACCTTAACAAATTTAGTAATAATGAAAAAGTTTGAAATAGTGGAAGAATTACCAAAATGCAATGCAGACATGAAGTGAGCAAATGCTGTCGGGAAAATGGCACCAAGAGACTTGCTGGACACAGGGTGGCCACCAACCCTCAATTTGCAAAAACCCACAATAGCTGGGAAGCACAATAAAACAGGGTATGCCTGTAATTATGTTATTAGAGTCGCCTTAGGTACTCCCCCTGTCAACAGACAGTACTGAAAATGCATTCAGGGTAGAAATACCTGGCTAGAAACAAACAGCAGTAAATTCTTATGGCTCATTCAGGTGCTCCAAAGTGTCAAGAAAGCCAATTCGAGCAGGCCAGGAATTCCTGGCTTTTCAGGATTGTTGGCCTGATTCCTACCGATGTTAATGGAAAACAGCCAAGGAGGTGACGTTAAGGACAAAGGAGTGCAATGTCACTTCTCAAGAAAGGCCTTTCTTCTGGGCCTTGCTAAAATCTAGGATAATTTATACTTATCCTAGACTAAGGGTCTTTTAAAACAGAGTAAATTGAAAAGGAAATTTAAAAGGAAAACATTTGAACCATAATCATATAATACTACAACCAGGGACCTGGAGGTAGGCGAGGTTTGTGGCTTTTAGTATAACAGCTTGAAATATATTTTCAGCCCATCTAACCACAGAACTATAGAACATTCGTTGTTTTAAAAAAGTGGCCAATACCCTGACATTGTTTCTACTGATATCTCTTGACCACTCCTCCAGAATCAGTATCCATCCTGCTCTCTGCCCTGGGAAGCTTCCCTGGATGGGTTCCATCTACAGGGCATCGCTTCCCTCTAGCTTCTGGTTGGGGGAGAGATCAGAGGGAGGGAAGAGCAGAATCCGTGTTTATTCTTCCAGCTCCCTCCCTGTAGGGTCATCTTGGTCTGTCTGTGTCCTTCCAGTGAAGGTCACCCTCCTTACAAGAAAGATCTTATGTGACTCTCTCCTTCCAGGTTTTGGGAGCTGCTTTCTTTCCTTGTCCCATGGAGTTTAGTTTTGCTGGTGAGTCAGCTGCTCCCAGCTCGGGGGGAATAGCCTATCCTCTGTGCTCGCCTGTCCAGTTCTGAGTGTGCCAAGTGTTTTCTGTTAGGACCTGACCTGTGCACACCTCCAATATGGAAATGAACTTGTCTTTGGGCAGTGTGTAGTGCCTCTCTCCTACAACTTGTACCTAATCCAATCACAAGTGTCATTACCTTGGGACAAGGATTACATTTGTAGGGCAAACTAGATTGCCCGTGACCACCTGTTTTTCTGGCCAACTAATGAATAGGAGTAGCCACTGAGAGGAAGCCTTCCTATTAGTACAATCACAGGGCTGAAATTGGTGCAACTCTTGCTCTCTGTCACTCTGAAAATCTTACCTTCAATAATGGCTTCTGCTATGACCCAATCCTCTCCCTTCCACAGCAGTGATGGGCACACATTCACCAGAGGAAGAAATGTGGGATCTATTTCGAACTCCCAGGACAGTCAGAGCCTTCTCAGGGGAATTATGGAATAAGGGAGAGCTTCTTGGGGCCTTGATCGACCTTTGTCACTAGTTAGCTGGGTCATCCTAGGTGGACATAAGTCTGTTTCACATGCCTACTTAGCATTTGAATTAACACCTTGCATTTCAGCCTCCTAATCTGTGACATATGGAAACAGTTTTTTCTAGATCTAATTCTGTTAATAAAAGTGAAGTCCTATGGCCATGGTTTGTACCTTAATATATCATTTAAATTGCTCTAAGTAACATAGGTTTGTTGTAGAAAATGTTTAAAAATTTTTAAAGGATTAAAATAAAATGGCACATAAAGGGCAATGCCAGTCTGAGCAGTGGCAACTGTACATAAAGCTCAAAGAAAGAGAAAACAGAGCCCGGGGACTTAAGGAAGTCCAGAAGTACCTGGGCAGGTGCGTGGTGGAGCGGGGCAACCACTTTAAAGCTTTGGATTCTTTCTTTTCAGCTATTTCTCAATGCAAGATAATTGGAACCATTCTGGGCATTATTTAAAAATGCCAGATTTAATATTTTACTCTTTTTTAGTAAAAACAAAAAACTCAACTAACATGTGATGCCCAATTAATTTACTCAGTCCTCTATTATTTATTGAAATAGTAGAAAAACTGGAATTAATGACACTATGCTGCAGTGAATATGCTTATATACAGTTTGGTGTGTCTCAGACCATTAAACTCAGAAGAAATTCCTAGAATTAGAATAACTGGGTGGAAATGTAAGAGAATTTTAAAAGATTTCTGATAAATTTTACACATGACTTTCCAGCAAATTCAGACCTGTTTACATGCCCAGAAGCAGTGTAGATGTGCAGGTATATCTCATACCTCAACTTGAATACCCAGGGACAGAACCCAAATCTTCCCTGAGATATTACCTCTGATGAAATGATGCATCTTCTTGACTTCAGGGTGTGACATACCACCCAAACGCCCAAAGCACTGGAGACAGAATAATTATCCAGAGGGCTGTTCTTTGACGCGGTTCTAAATAAAACAAACAAAAAAGTCTATAAGCTAGAAGAAAAATTACCAAAAGAAGAAAAGAAAATGTGTGGGTGGGTAGAGGATGCTTACTATTTTTATAACTAGTTATTTCTGCCTTGAGGGTGGCAGGCAAATTTTATATTAGTGAAAACGCTTTTCGTAGTGAAAAGACGAGCCCTGTCTGGACCAGACAGTGTTTCATGAACATAAATAATACCTCCCAGTCTCAGTGGGAAACCTGCAAGAGCTGTCATTTTAACAAATTTGGGGCTTAGTGGGGGTCGGGGGAGAGAGAGTCTGAAAACTTGAGAGGCAATGAATCTATTGTGCATTTAAGTTTCTATTTTATATTGTGATAAGAGAATTAATACTCTTTTTACAAAGGAATAATTATGACTACAAACTAGCCTCAGCCCAGTGTCTCCTTGGGGGATACAGGGAGGGTGCAGTTCACCCTTGGCTCGGAGAAGACAGGTTTCTAGAGAGGTGATGAGGAGTGCAGAGGTGATCAGAAGACCTAAGTAAGAGCCATGGTCTTGAGTGACAGGTGACCGGTGACCAGAGGGATAATAGATAGTTCTTTTTTTTTTATCCTCACCCGAGGACATTTTTTCATTTTTTGTTCAGATAGAGTGGGAAGGAGAGAGAGGAAGAGAGAGAGAGAAACATCGACGTGAAAGGGACACATCGAGTGGCTGCCACCCACACGACCAACCAGGGCCGGGGACAAACTGCAACCGAAGTACATGCCCTTAGCGGGAACCGAACCCGGGTCTCTCTGGACCGCAGGCCGACGCTCTAACCGCTGAGCCAAACCGGCCAGGGCAATAGATAGTTCTTGAAGCTCCTTAGGAATAACTGGAGACGCCTGGACCGGCACCAGCATCTCTGTTAGTGCCCGAATTGTAATTAGTATTAAAGGAAGTGGGGACCCCAGAAGGCAGAAACTTGGAGACCTAATGTTACCAAAGTGTGGGGAGCAAGCACTAGAGCCCAAAGCCCAACTCAGGGGATAAAATGTTTACAACTATTTTTAAAGATGAACAGCTCTGTATCATAGATGTCAATTTTTATGAACATACGCTTAATATTTTACAATAAAACACATCAATCTCTCCCCATATTTGTGTCTTTCTGAAATTCTATGCCTATGCAAAGGAGCAATTAAGCAGAAATGTTAAGTTGACTTTGCTAAGAGTTTTCATATGCATATTTTTCCTCCTGAGGAAAGTCCTGCAAGGTACAGCTTCTTTTTACTTATCTGTGACCTTCAGTTCCCCCATCTGTAGAGATTTGCCCAATGTCACATATTGATTCAGCAGCAAAATTTAGAAAGAATTATTTAATTCCATTTGATTCAGTGCAAACATTATCTAGCAGATCTCAACTCTAGGAATAATAAGCACCCTTATCTGAGCTTCCCTTTCAAATGTTGCAACACGTTCTGGACAAGGCAGCAAGTAGAAAATTGTAATTCAGAATACAAAACCACATTTCCTTGAAAGAGTGATGTCGAAAGTACCAGGACTAGTTGCCCTGTTTCCTTCCCTGTGGGAGCAGCTCCTGCTACAGACCTCTTCCTGGGGCGGGTGTTGAGCTGGCCCTCCTCCAGGCTCAAGGCCAGCGTTTGTTGGGAATGAGAAGTTCTGAAAAGCCGGATTGGTCCTGGGGCTTCCCTCTGTGTGAACTGAAAATCAGACCTCTGGTTAGAAAGATGAACTGTGTGTGGTCTGTGGACCGTTTCTTCCTGATTATTTTTCTGCACTCCAAAATGAATCCAACATGAGGCAATTTTAAAAAATAGGATGCAAGCTTAACTGTATTTTACATAAAACGGACACTATTTTGGAGATAATAGCTTCAAATACATCCCAGTTTTCAGGCCTCTCAAAGTGGAGCTGTGCAAAGGAAGTGTGATCACATAGGGTCTTTTTGAAGACCACTTAACCTCAGACATCTCTGTTCTTGTCTCCAAATCTCACTACATAGAATCACCAGACCTCCAAATATGTTATTCCTACTAATTTTCACAACTAGAACGATATGATAAAAATATTTCTAAACCATATTCCACTGTCTCAAATATCCATATTAAAAAAGAGAGGCGCCACAGTCTCCCATGATGTCAAGTTGATAGTTTAAGGGTAAGGGGATCAACCAACCCACCCAGAAAGAAAACTTCATGAGTACACATTCCACTATGAATAGCAGACTAGGAATATTTTAAGGAATTCGTTTTGTCATTTAGCTATCAGTAGAGGTAAAGAATGAGCTGAATCAGGCACACACTTAGTGTTTCAAATGTCCATTGGTGACTCTTTCCAGCAGGTTCACAGACTGTGCTTCCCCGGCATCTGGCAGAGCCCCGACTCCAACTTCCTCCAGCCTCAACTCCCCGAATCCTGGACCCTAAGGCTCATATTAGGCACAGTGGTGAGAAGGAATTGAAGATGCTCAGCCCAGAGAGTCTGTATGTTCTCTTTTAATTTCTGAAGCCCTGTAACCCTAAAAGGGAAATTTTATGGGAGATTTTTTTTTTCAATGCAGGACTTTTGTCTACTATCTTGACCAGAAGTATCCCTGTAGATATATTTTCAGAAATACTAATCAAATGTATTATTTAAATGCCAACCTGATTTCCCTATTTGTTATTCACAATCTCTAATGCTATCGCCTAAACCTGTTATCCAGCCCTACTTGTAACTTACCTACAAGTGGTGTTTGGAAGGTGAATAAAGTAAATTTTCTTGAAGAAATATTGCATAAGTATTCCCCATTGTCCGAAGGACTAAGATCCCTCAAAGTCAAAGAGAAGTCACTCTGGTTTATTGGCTCTTTGTTCCATGGAAGTCAGACTTCACTGATAACTGTATTTCGTGAGGAGCTCAGAAAGTAAGCCAGGAAGGAGGAAGTCCCACTTTCCACTCTGGACCAAGTGACTACGATGTCTTGATTCAGTAGGAAAAATCGTTAGCAAGTTCACAGAGTAAGCCGTTTTCACTTTGCATGTTACAAAGGCCAGCTAACAACAGGATAGAAAGGGAAACATCAATGAGTATAACATTTTCAAATAAATTTTTAAGTTACACTTAGAAATGCATTTAGAAATATCATTGAAAATACCTTCTTGAAAAGCAATTAGATATTTGTGCTGTGGCGTTTCTTCAAAGAAAAGCTTTACTACCACTATTTTAAAGTCTCCCACCAAGGTTACGTTTAGGCATTCAAGGAGGCCTAGGCTGGGGCCAGCTAGGGAGGTGACACCACCTGGGGTTTAACTCCTACAACCTGCCAGCGAGCACTCAATGCACGGGCACCCAACCTTAACACTGCTTCCAGCTACCAAATTTTTAAACTCACAGTTGGCTTCTCAAATGCTGATGTTCCCCAGGACGTCCCTCTTGTCACTCTATGCAGTCCCTAGTTGTCTGTTACTTTTATGGTCTCAAGGTGTCTTTTCTTGTACATGAGAAGTACATTTCCAAGTGTGTGTAAATACTCCCCCGCTGGAATGAGCTCTTTTGGAGCAGAGACTGTGCCGGGTGTTCTCTGCTTGCCCTCACCCCTTCCCGATCTAGCTCCATCTCGCCCTTCCTGTTCTGGAGTGCTATAGGCTGACTTCTGTGGACTGCCACGGATTGGTCTTTCTGGCTCTAGACTCCCCTACTATTCAGTCCCCCTGCAAAAGAATATGCCAAAGCAAACCAGCTAAAATTCAAGTCCAGGATCTTTCTGATGCTTCCAATCCTTCCTTGGCTCCACACTACCTCCAGGACCCCATTCAAGCTCCTTCGCAAGGTGTAGAAGGCCTTTCATCTGGTTTTTGCTGTCCTCTCCAGGCTTATCTCTTGACAATTTAGCCTTCCTGTCAACCACTTAAACTTTCATAAATCCAGTAATATTTATTCCTCTATGCTTTGGCACATAATGTGTTTTGTTGTTGTTGTTTTTTGGTGGTTGTTGTTTATCTGGACTGCCTATGTTCCGCTGGAATTTCCTACAACTCTTAAGTTCTGCTGTTATGCAACTTCCTAAGCATGTATTCTTAATTCCATTCATACCCAACCACGGTGAACAGAATTAATTGCTTCCTTTGTATGCACCCTTCCTGGTTGAGCATTATGGTTACATGTTCATATTAGGTGATGGAGATCCAGAATTAAGAGCCCATGTTCTCAAGTTCACAGTCTGAGAGCGACAACCCTTACTTAGCACATAATAAATCCTCAACAAGAAAACAGCATAGAGCCGAAGGACACTCAATTCTGAATAAACATGAGAAACTACAGTTTCCTATAGAAAATATCTACAATTTAAAATGAACATTTTCATTGCTCCCCATGTGTCCATTGCTGCCTGGCTGGTGAAAAGTGGGCATTGGGTTAGCACTCAAATCATGTAAAGGGATGAAGCACTTACACTTTCAGTGTCTTCTCAGTGGCCATTTTGAGAATCGAACTCAGGAGAAGAGAAGGCCAGAAAAGATAGCTAACCTCCACTTTCCCTATATATAGTGGCGATTTACAGAAAAATCTTGCTTTGCTTCTAATGAAATATAAAACAGTGTATTTTTCTTGGAATTGGATAAGCAGTGTCAAACATTTTTCTTAAGCAGTAGGTTATAGATACAGAGATTGATCAGAGTTTGGGTTTGTTCAAATAAATGAAAGGAAGGAGTGTTAAAAACTGCTCCTGCAATGATAGAGGTGTTGATAAAGATTAATGGGCTAATACATGAGAGACTAAAGAGCTAATAATACTAATTAGTTAATTTTTGTTAGTTGAAAGACTGGCAAGAACAGAGGTTGTGACGTGATAATAGCCAAGCATTCTGTCCTTCTCTGATCCTTTAAAGTACAATGCAAGTAGAAAATCCTCTTTAGAGGATGAACCATAAAGAAATACAGTGGTATTTATGAGTAGCTGTGCTACTTTCAATTTTGCAAATGTTTTCCTTCAACTCGTAAACACCTATGAAGGTAAGAATTACTTCCACTTTATCAATAAGGAACCAGTGTTCAGAAGTAAAAAGTGATTGCTTAAGGTAATACAGCCAGTAAATATTAGACCTGGGACTCCATTCCCGGTCTTCTAACAGCCACAGATGCATTTGCTTTCTTTTGTGTTCTGTGCTTTCCTTGTAAATCATCCCCTGTTCCCTCCCCGCCTCGGACACAGCACATATACACAGAGAGCCCCATGAAGCCTACCTTGCGCTGTCCATCTCCCTGTTCATGTTTGCTTAAGCAATGGATTTACATAGCACATTCATACGATAAATTTGACCCTGTGATATTTACTCTACCTTTATTATAAAAAGGATCAAAAGACCTAGTTTCTTCCATATTGCTTTCAGAGGTAGGCGTGCTGTCCACTTGCCATGTGCTGACTGGACGAGGATAAACACTTACATTTGCATATTAGGAAGTTGTTTCTGTTGCTTTTCTCATACTTCATCACAGGTGTGACAGAAGCTCAGGGGGAGAAAGGGCACATGGGGAACTGTCATAATTAGCTGCTTTGTAGGCCATCTGTGCAGAACATTCATTATTTTAATACCCATGAAATGAAAAGCTAAGCTTTATGAGCAAAACTTGGCAGTTACTGAAAGGAAAAAACAAAACAAAAACTATAGAATCGTAAGA
Organism: Tadarida brasiliensis; assembly: GCA_030848825.1. Classification (NCBI taxonomy): domain Eukaryota; kingdom Metazoa; phylum Chordata; class Mammalia; order Chiroptera; family Molossidae; genus Tadarida; species Tadarida brasiliensis. Next base: position 73,913,867 of record CM061260.1, read on the forward strand.
TAGTGTGTGCTTTTATCTGCAAGTGGAAAAAAGGACATTCGTGGATACGTAGCAGCTAGCAATCTCAATTCTCTAGAAAGAACACTAGAGAGAAATCTAATGGCTTCACTGAGCAGCCACAACGTGGGTGCTGACGTCTGTAAAGAGCTCCTGCAGCACTCTGTACTCCTCAGGTACCGTCAGCCTTTTGACACTATTTACACATAATTCTTAGATTTCTGAGTAAGGTCTGAAGCAGCTAAATAGGACAGAGGGAGAAGGGACAGTGCTGGATAAAACAGCCCATTAGAAAATGTCCCTTTCCCCAATAAATAAATGAATAGATAAATACAATTAATACACACAAGAGGCAAGTACAGTTGAGTCTTGAACAGCGTGCTTGTAAACTGCACAGTGCACTTACACGCGGACACCTTTCAATTGCCCTGCAGGATTCAAATCCAGGTTGTTCAGGCATCAGCTGGCCTTTGGGGATCCACGCGTGCCAAGGGCTGACTTAAGCTTTAGTCAGATTTTCAACTGCATGGGTGGTCTGCATCTCACATCCCTGTGTGGTCTGAGGGTCAACTGTATATAATATTAAAATTCACTTCAAGGAAAAAATGTAATTTAAGTCAATAATTCAATATTTTTATGATTGATGACACTAGGTGCTGATAATGGGACAATGGATGCTCTTATACCGCTGGTGGAAGTAATGTATCAAAATTTTACATCTGATACTTTTTTTCAGATCATTTCCCTGTATTAAGTGTAAGGATGTTAATCACAACATTTTTTTTTTAATGTAAAACACTGGAAATGCTTGCATATCTACCAGTGGGGGAATGGGTGTATCAATTATGACATGTCTATACTATGAGATATTATTGATTAAAAATGGGGTAGATTTGTATGTATTGACTTAGAAGGAAGCCCATAGCACATAAAATTAAGAAAAAGGCACTTCAGAAAAACACGGACTGGCATCACTGTTGTTTTATAAAACCTTACATGCACCCTTACTTCTCACCTTTAGTACCACTTGGTGATATTTCTAGCTGTTGTTCCCACATAGCTCATGTAAATTCCTTCATCCAGAAGGCTGAATCTTCTGAAAGACAGGGAGGCATTCCCATTGTGAATTTCACTGTGGGAGAGGGTGTCCTGTTTGTGTGTCTGGGATCTTGGTTTTCCAAATGGTCACTGTCTTTGTAGTATGTGTAAACATTACCTTGAATCCTCCAATGAATTAAGACATTGGGCCTACTCTCAAATTAACAAAGGAGAATTTCATCTTCATCAAGTCTTCCGATGACTATTTGCTCACTCATAGTACTAAAATGATGGAAGAAAGCTGGAAAGACTGTATATAAAATCAAGAGCAGTTATGAAGAGAATTTGTGATGGGTGCTTACCAAGGGTTATATTAAGACTACCTAGAAGAACTATTTTAGGTCAGCAGCCTGACCATTGACAGATCACATCTTCAAGAACTCTTGCTAGTGTAATTACTAGAAACGAGCCATGAAGCTCTGTGTTTGAGTTACTGCAATTTTAATTGACTATCTGTTTGATTAATTATAGCTATGAGAATTGTCAATAGCCTAAAGCATAGAAACACTACTTTGCTCCCCATTTGATCAATAGTCTCATCTCTCCTCTGATCCTGGCCTGCTATAGTTACTGGAAATTATATATATTATGTAATAAAAGACTCCTATTGATTTTTATTCCCCGAACACATTCACTTTTAACACCTACTATAGCGATAACAAATTGGTTTATCCAGCTGGCTAGAGCCAGTAGGCCCTGAAGACGAGAACGAACTCACCCTGGTTGGGCTAGGAAATATCTGAGCATGTGGAAGACAAGGCTGGGTTTAGAAATCTGTTAGGAATATGCAGACATTAGTTTCAAGGGAGGGAGCGCACAGGCAGGAGGAATCCAAAAGGGGCAATGAAGTGACTCACTTATTTTGGCTTTAGGACAACTTTCAGGATATTCCACAAGTTAACCAAAACTAGTTAATAAATATTATTCTGAACATAAATGTGGAAGTCCAATCTTCAACTTCAGAACTTGATTTTAAAAACCGAATGGATCGATCATAATCAAGGTTTCGTTTTTTAGTTTTTTTTTTTTCTTTATTGATTTGAGAGAGAGAGGAAATGAGGAGAGAGAGAGAGAAATACCAATGAGAGAGAACATCGATTGGCCACCTCCTGCATGCCCCCCACTGGGGATTTAGCCCACAACTTGGGCATGTGTCCTGACCGGGAATCGAACTGGCGACCTCTTGGTGCATGGGTCGACACTCAACCAGTGAGCCACACAGGCCGGGCATAATCAAGGTTTTTTGCAAAGAAAATACAGTTAGCTATTTCATAATCATTGAAGCCAGCATCCTGGTTCTTTGAACAGTAAGTAGACTGTGTACTCTATATATGATTCTATGTATTAGGACTGAAAAGAAGCTTATCTTATGGACAATGTAGTGAACTCTTTTGGACTTTGGTCAAGGCCACTGAAGATGGGGGAATTGGGACTCGTGGCTCCGTCACGGTCTTTCTCCTCTGCCTCCTCTGGGGCTGTTTCCACTCTGCCATGTCCTACTTCTCTTCCTCTGAGAGATTTAGTTCATTTCTGTACAAGGCGTTGAGGGGTGTGGTAGTATGCTGAGAGAAAGACAGGGAAAGGCGAGATAGGAAAGGAGTGGTTTTGTTGACCTCCCTAATTGTTCTACTACACATCTCTAACACTTTATCAGTTAATTAAAAATGCCTGTCACAGGACCTAGCACAGCTTATAATGCCTTCTGTCAAGTGTTGAGTGAGTACCAAGCTTACACTAAAAAAAAAAAAAAAAAAAAATCAATCGACCAATCAATCAAACTTACCTTTCTACTGATTTTATATCTGGAAGCAGATAACAGATTAGAAAGAGCTTTAATCAGAGTAGACAGGAGAAAATATGATTTTGAATCTTCATGCAGACTTCCAGTCTGTCCCCTGTGTCTCATTAACGGACCTTTCAGAAAAGTTCACAATGCTATGGCAACAGAGGAAACAGCCCCCTTGCTCTGCGTGTTCGTGTTCCCATCTAATATACAAATAACTAACACTTGGGTGTCGTATAAAGGAACTTACCTTGAGATCTGCTTAGATATACGAGAAGGATGAGCAAGAGACAGCACTGCCTGTATCTTGTGGAGGTCGTGTTAGTTATCCTATCAAAAAGAAGCAAAATATGCATTCTGTGGATTTTAAGGGCAATCAGGAATTGGAAAAGAATGTGTCTGACCATACTAGATTAGTTAAATAAAATATAGTACATCCACATAAATTCTCCTGCAGCCTTTACACCTGATATTGTAAAAGAGGGTTCAGTAGCACATAAGGAAGCTCTCGCTATTATAGGAGAAAAATTAGATTACAATGCAACTTTTCAGCAGCACAGTGCCTTTTGAAAAGCACACACATTTCTGCCTATAGAACACTGACATGACATATCAGTACAGAAGCACTAGAATGTTAACTGTGAGGAGCAGGTTCCACACCTGAAACAGCGCATGCTACATCACGGCTACTGACAACGGCTGCTGAATAAGTAAAGACTTGGTGCACGTCCAACGGTGGTTCTCTGGATAGTAATTTTTGTTATTTTAAAAGCTTTCTACAATGGACATGCATTGCTTTTAAAGTAAATATACTAAAACCAAATTCAATTTAAATATTAAACGCCAGTGGTGTTAACTGTGGTGTTATTTATAATCACACACAAAAAATAAGCAATTAAAACAGAACCTGGAAATATACCCTTAAATGTCCAATAATAGTGCAGATCATAAGGCAGCCATTAAAATCGTGGTTTACAAAGAGTGTTTCAAAAACTTTAAAAGGTGAGAAGATATAAATGGCAAAATGTATACACACAATATAATTTCAAGAAGGTAAAGTACAACTTATTTTCTCTGGTGATGGGATGATAGGTAATCTTTGCTCTTTCAAAAATATCTTTTAAAGAATAGCATGTAGTAGTTTTAAAAATCCCTGAAAGATAATTTTAAAGAAATCACTTGCGAACTCTACCATTACAAGGTTGTGTTTTTAAAAGAATTTTTTTAATTCATTGATTTTAGAGAGAGAAAGAGGAAGGGGGAGAGAGAGAGAAGAAAGAGGGAGAGTGGGAGGGAGAAGAGAGAGGAAGAGAGAGAGAGAGAATCACTGATATGTTGTTCCACTTATTTATGCATTCATTGGTTGCTTCTTGTATGTGCCCTGACTGGGGGATCAAACTCAAAATCTTGGCCTGTTGGGACGATGTTCTACCAACTGAGCAACCTGGCCAGAGTGCAAGGTTATGTTTTAAATTTGTTATAGGATACGAAATTTAAGAATGAGTAAAACTATTCTAAAAATGAAATTAGATTCCTTCATCACATTTAATCAAATTAAAACCTGGTAGATTAATCATTTATACTTTCATTTTTACATTTTAAATAGTAGAAAAAATAATTGGTATACATCCTTGGAAGAGTGCCTTTTTAACATGACTGTACATATCCTATTATAGATATATTTACATAAAAATTGAAAAAGCAACACAAACATATTAAAATACAATTAGAGAAAACATTTGCAGTATGACACAGTCATCACTCCAATAGCTTCCATCTTTCTCAGAGCAATAGCTAAAATGTTGGCAAAGTAAAAACTTGTGAAATGGTATTAGTTATGAAAATAAGACCTTTATATTTCTTCCTATAGATGTATTTGCATGTATAATATATGAAAAGATATATTACAGTGATTATCTCTGAATAGTAAGGTTACAAATAATCATTATGCTAAGTTCCTACTGCCAACATATGTTAATATGTAATACTTTTTTACCTTTGTAGTTTATTAAGAAAACAACTTAAGATTTAATCAGTCTCTTTCCAAGCAAAAATTAATTCAAATCCACCTTGTTTAATGTAAGTTTAGGGCATTCATGTTCACTGCTTATTATAGGTTCACCATCCGTTCTCCATAATGACTCCAATATTTGCTACCTTTTCTTGAAATGTACAATCCCCCTTCCCCACCTCCCTTTCAGCTATACTCTTGCTTCATTAATTAGTTACAATTAATTATGAATACTCCCTCATCCCCCTACCACCAATTCAACTGCCTCATTAACAGTTATGTCAACTCTTTCTGCCTCCTCTTCTCCAAGCCAAACCCTTCACTTTTGCTCTCATCCCACACATATTTTTGCATCCAGCAATTTTCCCTGCAATTATATCCCCTCTCTACTGTATTATCAGGTTCTCCCTCTCTACCAGATCAATCCCATGAGCATAAACACTCCAATATGACCCATCTTAAGAACATGAGAAAAAACAATATTCTTCTCTGGCCCTTGATTAGCTATACATCTATTTCTAATCTCTATTAACTTCTTAAAATAACTGTTTAAATAGCCACCCTCATATCCCCTTTACAATCTCCCCTCAATCCACTCTGGGCTGCTGTCTGCATGATATATCATACATTGTCAGTGTGACCAAGAACTTCCGTACTGCCCCAGACAGTGGATACAATTTGTTCTTATCTTACCCAACTCACAGCAGCATTCAACATAACCAGCTGTTACCCTCCTCATGGAAGAGTCTTCTCCTCGCTCTGGATCACCACATTCTGCTAGTTTTCCCTTCCTCAGGGCTGCTCCTCCTCAGTCCTTTACTGGGCCTCCTCCCCAGCTCGCCCTATTTATGTGCAAACTGGGTGTTCTCAGGCCTTATATTTTCTCTGTACTATCTCCCTAGGTAAGATCCTCTATCCCATGACTCTGAATGCCATCCATATGTCAAGGATTCTCAAACTTATCTACTGAGTCAAAGTCACACAGTCAATCCCCATTTGAGCTGTTCATTTAGATGCCTTATAGGCCTCAGAGAATTAACAGGAGCCCATGTTTCCACCTCATTCCCTTGACCCTTGCTCCCTGCTCCACCCCAACCATGACAACAAAAAGCACCCCGTTCCTCCGCCAGTCATCACCTCAATAACGGACACCACATCCTCCCAGGTGTTCAGGCCAGAAACTTACAGATCAACGTAGGCTCTTCCTTTCCCTCCTGTCCCATATCTAGTTACTAGTCTTTTTGCTAACAGATTAGATAAAGCTCCATTATTGGTGCACTTCTCTCCAACTCTACCATTACCACCCTACTCCAAAGCCACTATCATCTAAAATAGATACCAGAAATAGATATCCGGCTGGTTACTTTTCTACTCTTGCCTCCTTACAATCCACCCTCAACAAAGCAGCCAAGAGTCACACTTTTAAAATATAAATCACTCTATGACATGTTGTTAATTACAATCCTCCCGTGGCTTCCCACCCCACTCAGATCCACATTCTCAACCCTAGCCTACCAAGCCTTGCGTACTCCGGCTCAGTCCTTCCTGCCCGTCCAGCCTCTCCCGCAACAGCCCGCAACGTACATTCCAGAAGACTAGTGAACCCAAGTGCTCAATTCAGGGGCCAGCATGAGTTAAGCCGAAAATTAGGCCCTTGAGAACTATATAATTCACGTCTTTTGAATAAAATGACAAATTACAGTAACCCATTTATCATCTAAGATAAAGTACTATGCACATAAAAGAAAACCATACTCAACCTCTTCTACACAAATGCTTGATTTAGCGCTGCTGAAATAATTTCAGCCTTCAGCTAAGCGAGGCAGTTAATGAGTATTTGGCCCTATTTTTATGCCTAAGTTTTATTTTTAGACTTCGATTTTCTCCCCCAAAAGCAGCAGAAATCTTCCACCTTGGATTAAACTGAAGTTACCCAAGTTGCAATCAGCACCCTTACAAAAGGGTTCAAATGTTAGAAGCACCTGGTTCTGGTAGCTGGCTGGATTCCAGGCGGGGGCGAGGAGACAAAGAGAGCGGCCTCTGCAGTGGAACACAGCAGAAAGACAGCCAGATGCTAAGCCCAATCAGACAGAAGAGAAAATCGAGGTCACTCTATAAGCACATAATAAAGAGAACAGAGCAGCTACCCTGTACCCATCTTAGGGGCTGCAGACCGAACTGACTGCAGACATCAGCACTAACTGTGACAGCGGTGCCAACTTCTCTGTGTTCGGGTCGGATTCTCTAGCCTGCACATCAGTAACACTCAAAACGAGTTCTGATCTCATAACTGCTGGCCTAGATGTGGCCAGAGCCACACTGTACATCTGGGTTTTTTAAAAAAACACGAGCATTTCCCATCACCTGCATCGCACCGGTTCATGTTACGAATTACTTCAGGAAGAGCAGCTTCCAGGGTGCTACTCTCTGCATCATGTCTCAGTTCACCGCCTCTCTGCAGTGCTCATGGCATGGACCCATCTGTGAGAGAAGTCATAACAAACGGAAAACTCTTTGTAGTGTCCTGGGGATGTCTCCTTGGCATCCACTTAGGTTTTAATAGAATTGACTTTGCTTAGATAGAAAAAAAGAACAAAATAACAATTTTAGGGTTATTCTCACTTTACTCAAAAAAATCTCCCCTGATGTTTTATGGTGAAAATCTTCCACTTAAGGATTTGTGTATTGGGTTGAAACTTTGAAATTCTAGGGGTACTGTGTTCTCTCCAGGCAATTTTTTTTGGGGGGGGGGTTGTTTGTTTGGAACCAGGTTAAATGTATGTGCCAAGCCCAGTCAGTGTAGCTCAGTAGTTGAGCATCGACCCATGCACCAAGAGGTCGCCGGTTCGATTCCCAGTCAGGGCACATGCCCAGGTTGTGGGCCAAATCCCCAGTAGTGGGGGGCATGCAGGAAGAGGCCAATCGATGTTCTCTCTCATCGATGTTTCTATCTCTCTCTCCCTCTCTCTCTAAAATTAATAAAGAAAAAAAAAAGTATGTGCCAATACATTTTTGGGCCAGTGTAGAGGTACAGTGTCAGGGCAGCAGGAGTGAAGGAAACAGGAAGTGAAACAAGGAACAAAGGAAGGCAGATGCTGGGTGGTTGTGCCTTGCTGGCTAAAGTTTTAAAACAGAAGACAGAGCCACCTGCCCAGTCAAAAGGGATGATTTCCAGGCGTTCTCTGCAGAACCACAGCACCTCAGAACAATCGATAGAGGAAGAGAGCAAAAGAAATGTACCTAGGTTTTGTTTCCTCCTTTGTTTTTCTCCGTGGAGCTTTAACGCCCATGTCCTTCCTGGTTGTGCGCCTGGCCCCTTGGGACAGCCACTGAGGAAGCCAGATGTCATGCCTCACGGTTGGCACTTTGAGTCTGGAAAGACGGGGCAGGGGGCACCACAGCCTCTGTGAGTGTCCTTGGGTCACGTCAGGACTCTGCGGCTGTTGCAGCTCCCAGGTGGGGGGTACAATGGAGGACGTGCTGAAGTCAGCCTCCCCTGGGGAGTGGGGTCAACGGCTGAGGTTTGGAAATGAGGCAATGGCACAGGGGCAGGGCCTCTCTTTGTCCAACCAGCTGAACAGTCAGGAAACAGGTGAGGCCAAGAAAATCTAGGGAGGCTCATAAATCAAATCCAATGAAAGTAGCTATTTCAAAAAAGGCCACACATTTAACATCTGATATTTTGTATATTAGCAGACCATTGACCACCTGCCCCGATCCCCTGCGATCACTTTGATCAGTTCTGTTTTCATGCACGCGTTGCTTAGCTACTGCTCCCTGCTCAGGTAACTGCAGCCTTCTCCAGCAGACTGCCTTCAGGTGCTGGCAGCCGTGGTCTGGAAGCTACACTTCTTCCCCACGCCCCTCCCCTCCCCGCCCCGCCCCAGTGCTGCCTTCCAGGCAGGAGACATTCCGTGGTCCAGAGCCCCCTGGGGATGAGGCTGAGGCTTCACCCAGAGCCACATCCTCACTTAGCTTCTCTCTCTGCCCTCCTGCTTCCCACACTTCCTTAGAGGTTTCTCCTGAAAACACGCCCTCATTACTTCTCCACAAATCCCCATCTCCGGTGTGCTTGGTCTTTAGAAGCAGAGCCCGAGACAAAGCAGGTGGGTGGGAAACCACATTATATAGGAGGGACCAGGGCACCATGGTACCTCCATGGGCCATTTTCCAGTTCTGACTCCCACCATGAACTGTTTCTTCTTGCCAGAAGGACAGATGATGTAATCCTCTTCCACAGTGCTCCGACAAGGAAGACTAGAGCTGAACAGAAAGCGTGTTTGTTTGTTTGTTGTGTTTTTTAGCAAGAACATGCAAAGCCAAGACAACAGACGAGAGCAAACGCCAGGGTGAACAAGGCAGATGGCCGGCGCTTTGTCAGGCACAGAAAGGCAGGGAGCAGTTGAAGAAGACGCTGCTAAGTGAAGTGAGTCTTGAACACGTGCAGATGTAAGGTCCAGGCCTTCTGGAAGCAGTGGCCTCTCCCTCCATAAAACACACCGACAGGGGCCCACGGCATTCGGTGCTATCATCATTAAATCATTTTAGCTAAATGTTATGTTAATTGATGAAATCGGAGGGTCAGGCAAACTTGGTGCTTCTCCAACAACTAAGCTGAATAAGATGAATGCATTGGAAAGGCTAAACAAAGCAAGACACAAAGAAGGAGGGTGTTGGATGCTGGTGTTCAATTAAGTGTGGGAGGGGCAATAGTAAAAGACTGAAAGCAAACTGTGAAGGTCTAGAAGGAGGTGGACTCTTGTGGCAATCGGAAGGCCAAGTTCTCTGGGTGCTTTCAAGAAACAAAAACTGGAAGTACTGGATGGCGCATTATTGATTTAGTCTGTGCAAGAAAGAAAATGCAGAAAATCAAATAGCAGGCCCCATACTTGGAACACAGCCTTGGCGCCCTCCACTCGGGGAAGGAGACAATAGATGGACGTTTGCCGAGTTTAATTTTACAAACATTCAACATGTATAATTTGGATACCTTTTTTAAAACCATACCAGCTACTGGGACTAATTGTGTCAGATGTAAGGATTTCGACTAAAGTAATGAAAGGTCTGAAATGCGATGAATTTTCACCACAGATGACGGGAGACAAAGTCCCTCTAACACGGAGGAGGAGCAGCAATGCGTGAGGGTTGAGGAACTTGGGCTGCCCTGCAGTGAGGAGTGGGAGGCCCCTTCCTCACGCTGGTGTCAGTGTATCACTAACTCTGACATCAGAATCCCAGCTATGATGGTCACAGTTGTTACATTTAAACACCCAACGGCGTGGTAAGTGATATATCCAGTATTCCTCATTCCTCAGTATGAGATCAATGACTCTGACTCCATTCCTAGGTCTCCCTTTCTGATCCAGAAGTAAATAACTCCTGCTTGTATCTGCATATCAAGGGGTTGGGGTTGAGTGACCTTAATGGGTTATCAGAATCAAGGATTCGGTGTGAAGAAAATCCAGTTTCGACAAGACTCGTTCCTAGCAGCACACCGCTTAGAGCTTTTATGAAGTGACGCTTCCTAACGGACTGCTTTCGGGCACGTGCCATGTACACCTGAACCAGTGGCTCTCGGTCCTCGGGACTCGAAGCTGTAGCTAGCCCAGCGAGCTGGTGCACAAGAAAAGAGACGACTGGCCGAGCTCCGTGTACACAGCTCAGTGGGTCATTTCAAAGCAGAGCAGTTATCAGGTTGGCTTTGCACCAGTGAGTTATCTGTGAGGCTGAATCAGTCTGCCAGATGACTTCTGTTGGTGAAGCACCATTGCTTCATCCCTATCTCCTACTCACAATCCATTCCTAAATTAGAGTCAGAAAATGTTCAAGTTCCTAGAAACAAAGTGAAATACCTCCCATTGATCCTGACCTCCTCAGACACAGGACCAGATCTTTCTTTGTGTGGAACCCATTCTCATCCACCAAGCTTAGCATCTTTTCTGCCATTAAAAATATTGCATTTGAATATCTCCTACGGGTCACAAACTATACTGGGGTGACTCAGACAGTCCCTAAACGCAAAAATCTCAGTCTGGTACCAAAAGGTAGATGGGTTATGTAAACAAATAAGTTGTAATAGAGCTAGAGGCAGTTATAAGGACTCCCACCAGGCACTGCCAAAGGGCAGAAGAAAACTTCTCGAGCTTAGTGGGGACAGGGTGGTAAGGGAAGTTTCCTGAAGCCTCGGTTTTGAAAGACCAGGAGAAACTGGGCTGCAAGGGAAGAGTACAGGGAAGTGGGGTGCGGAGAGAAGATATTCTAAGCAGACAAGAGGACAACATTATACAGCTCAAGAGAGAAAATAAATCCCAAGCAAGCCATGTGGACGAGAAAATGCTAGAAGGTGAGCAAGGGCTAGATCGCGACCTTCCTTGTAAGCTAAGGAAACAGGAAGCTAATGATGAAGTCACATTTGTGTTTTAGAATGATCACACCAGTGGGGTTATAGCAGATGAATAAAAGGAGCCAGCCTGTAAGCATCAACTCAGTAAGTGTGACAGGAAACCGCTGAAAAGCAAACTTTATAGTGTGAAATAGATCAAACGTGCAAGGACACTGGGACAGACACCCGTCCCATTTTCCTCCCTCCTCACTAACAGAGCTCCTCCTCTGCCTGGTGCCGTGCAGGACGCGACCACCTCGAGCTAAGAGGACTGAGAAGGCTCCCGAAAGGCAAGATGAGGTGACCACAGCCGCCGCGGAGCGGGAGCAGGTGGCCTCTGAATTTGGGAAGGAAGGTGCTGGTGGTGACCATTGTGAGGAGCTGGGTTTGGGGAGGGGTGCAAGCCAGTCAGAACTTCCCAAATTTTTTGGAAACTGAGTCCAGCAGCTAATTATATTTACACAACTCTTGAGTATTGAACCCTAATTACAATGTCTGTATGTCTGCCTTTTCCTCCTTCCTAACTCTGAGCCCAAGGGAAGGAGGGAAGTGGGGCCAGCCTCTTGCATTGCTTTGCATCCAAAATAAATTACAGGCATGCCTCATTTTATTGCACTTCGCAGATGGTGCCTTTTTTTTTTTTTTTTTTTTTTTTTTTTACAAATTGAAGGCAAAACCCTCCACCAGCAAAACAAATTAAGATTCATTTTATTAAGATTCTCATTTTATTGTGGTGGTCTGGAACCAAGTACACAATACCTCCGAGGTATGGCCTGTCCTAAAATCAAACTAAACAACAAGAAAACCTTTTTGAGAATTCTTCTGAACAGTGGTTCATAAAGAGAGGTCTGTTGGGAGCATTTCTATGGAAACTTTTGTGTCATAAGAAGAATAGATGCCAGAGCAGAATCTGACGGCAAAAACCTTTCCTCTACTTTGTGAGCATCGATTTGATGGCTGGCGCTGCAGCAGCCAGCCTACAGATGTGAGAAACAAGCATGAGGATTGAAAATTCCCCCTAGCAAGGATGACTGTGCAGCACGATGAAAAGAACCTGGGTTTGCAAAGACATTTTTGAGTGCCTGTACATGCATAGTTTGGATCCTCTATCTTTGGACTTACTATTCATTTACACTGTGAGTTGGACCTTCAAATGTCTCTAAACGTTCCAAAGTGACACAAAATAAAAATAACTTTTACCCGATGAAGAGCCACGAAGAAAGTAGGCTCCCTTTTTGCCTACGTAAATAAATCAATGAAAAAACAGTTTCTCTTCCCAGGAAAAAACTATATTGAAAGGCACCATGTCATCTTTGAACAGCGCTAAGTTAGAGACATTCATTTGCTTGCTAACGGTAGCGCAACCACTCGCAATCTTGAGGCTGAAACAAACATTAGTTATGAGCCATTGGAAATGTGTAGTAAGGCTAATATGCCTCATGCTTTTTCTAGGAAGAGATTTCTAAGAGCAGAGCCACAGTAACCTTAAATTTCTTGTTTCTTTTTAGTGTCAACATTAAAAGGAAAATACTGATTCTCAGCTGAAGCATTATCTTGCAAATATGGAACTTTTCTATTGCACAACTAGAAAAGAGTGTGCCTGGCTATTTTACCCCCAGAGCCCCTGTTCTTCCTTATTTCTTTCAAAGAAAAAGAATAAATACTTGTTTTCAAGGGACCTTTAAAAACAAGTCCATAAAGTAGTAAAGTACTTTACAGTATACAACAAGGACTTGAATATTTGTAGACAGAATAAACTTGACATTCCATGACATAATTATGCAAGCTTCAATGTTATAAGTTTAGTGTTGAATTTATAAAGTTAAGACTAAAGAAGGGACAATAGAAAAGCTTCAAGTTGGTCTGCAGACTGTTCAAATGCAGAGTTACATGAGTTTGACTCATTTGGACCATGAGTATATGGGTCCACTCACAGACCAAACTGCCCGGATGCACCTGGTAGGTCAGCCTCTGCTCAGTTCTGTGTGTTCCCATAACTAGAAACTTTTCTAGGGGGGTTTCTGGGTTCAGTAAAGACACTGGCAAACTTAGGCAGACAGAGAGAGACACCAGCCTATGCTGACAGGAGGATTATTAAGAGTGAAGCATCTTTGCCAATGTTCCCATCTATTCAAGAGTGAGATCCAGGCCCAGCATGAATCACAACAGAATGATGATTCTGCTTCTCCCTGCACTGGCTTCCAATTCTTACTCTCCAAAGATTAGCTACCACCTTATTTGAGAAATAGGAAATATCTTATCTGCTCTCCACTTTACCAAACACATCTTCTGGTAATTCCTCTCTATCTCCATTCTGTCCCCTCGAATATTTCCCTAGACCCTAGCCCTTCTACTGGCCCTCCCACGTCCACTCCCCTCTCCATCCTCCCCAAGCCTGCAAACACACTGAATAACATTCCTTGACCCTGTTTTTCCCTCTTGTTATGACCCTAATTCCCAACTACCATTACCTTCTAAGTTGTATCTGGGACCATGTCTATTGCCAAAGTACATATTGACCAAAGTACATATTGAACCAGACTTTTCCCCTACAAATCCTGAAATCGTTTTTGAAAGGCCCTAGGGACACAAGTGACAAACCCAAAGATGTTCTTAAACCATGAAAGCCATTCGGCTGCTCCATTCTTGCCACAAAAATAGGGCATTTTTTGTATTTGTGGAGAGTGGGGGGAGGAATTGGCAGATCAGAAGAGCACATTAGATGAGTAAATAAAGATGGATGGGAGAACTGGCATGAACAGTGTTTATAGGAGGTCCTGCCTGCTTTAAACACAAACAGACAAAACAAAAACCCCACAAAACTATATTTTTCTTCTGCATTTTATTACCCCCTTTGGTAGTATTTGCAGATAACATTTCAGTGCCACTAAACATATAGTAATGTTATATATACCGTAACTCTAAACACCATCATGGGAAATATTATAATCCCCATTTTAAAGATGGAGACACTGAGGTTTAGAGAGGTTAAATAACTTGCTTGGGGCACAGTTGGCAAACAGCAAAGTCAAGACTTTAACCTACACCAGGCTCATGATTTCCAGGCCTCCTACGAACCACCCTGCTATGCAGCCTCACAAGGGACATTAGTGATTCACCACCCCAAGGTTATTCTCCTGAGAACCAACTATCAAGGAGCAATGGTTCCTTCCAGTGTAGACTTAGTCTTTTTGTGAATCTTGACCATTTCCTGAGTTTTGGCCCCAATTCCAAGAAGTTATGTTCTCTCAGCAAGTGGATAATGGTTTTAATGCCATATAAACTACTGTTGGACCTTTATGATATCAGAAAAGAGGTTGGTGCAATAATTCCCTAGTACCCTCCCTGCCTCCACTTAGCTCTCCAAATGAGGTAAATATGCATTTCATTATTAGTAGCCTCTTTCACTTTCAAAAGTGTCCCAGTTTGGATGATAAATTATATGGTCACCCAGCCTATATACCACTACCATTTTAGTTTTCTTCAAACATTGATTTCAACACATAATCAATCTGCTCAAAAATCAAGAGCTCCTATCAGATGTATAGGGGACATTTCCACCTGCCAAGCAACCTCACCTTCAGGAGAGACTTTCTTCCCCATTTTGTCTCATTCGGGGGTGGGGGGGGCTGTTAATCACTATTGGTCACAATTTCCTGCCCTAACATCCTAACCAAGGATAGGCTAATAATCCAGGCATGGTGAATCATGGCAACCCACTCCAACAGTGGGCAAGTGATCCTAGAAAGGTCAAAGCTCTACTGGACATTAAATGAGAAGATCTTTTGCTACCAGGCGTGGGGGCTGGGACAATGTATTTTTTTGTTGTTGTTTTTTTTGTGTTTTTTTTTTTTTTTTTTAATAATTTTTCTTTATTAATTTTAGAGAGAGAGGAGGGGAGCGGGAGAGAGATAGAGGCATCAATGAGAGAGAACACTGACTGGCTGCCTCCTTCATGCCCCCCACTGGGGATCGGGCCCACAGACTGGGCATGTGTCCTGACCAGGAATCGAACTGGTGACCTCTTGGTGCATGGGTTGACACTCAACCACTGAGCCACACCAGCAGGGCTGGGACAATGTATTTGCAACTGGCAGCAATAATTCCTGCCACATGAAGAGTACTGTTTGACAGAAATCAATCAATGGTGAGGAGTACACAGAGAGGCTGAGGGTGGAGTTTGATGGCAAGCAGGTGAGTGTCCCAGAGTAGACATAAGTGCCCCCCAGTACCCATGGCTTCATGTCTTTTGTTCCCATACTTAACTCTGTAAATGACTCCAATATTTTTCCATTTTATGTGTGCCAACAAAATCTTCTTCTGCTAAAGGTAATTTGAATTTGGTTACAATGATTTGCATATAAAAGTGGGTCCTGACACCCAGTCTCCCCCAAATTCACCTTCAGTAATAGTCAAAGATATTTTAAAAATCTTTTTTTTTTCTCAGATGATTTTTAGAGAGAAAGAGGAATTGAGAGGGAGAGAGAGTTAGAAACATTGATGAGAGAGAACATCAATTGGCCACCTCCAGCATGCCCACCACTGGGAAGTGGGCTCACAACCTGGGCATGTGCCCTGACCGGGAATTGAACCAGCGACCTCCTGGTTCGTGGGTCGACACTCAACCACTGAGCCACACCGGCCAGGCTATTCAAAAATAATTTAAAAAATCTAAATAAGGCCCCATTTTCAACCTAGCAGACTAGCAAAGAGATAGATTGATTTAATATTCAGTTCTAGGAAGGATACTTGGAGACAGTTGCTCATGTCATTGGTGATGGTATACACTGATACACAACTTTCTGAAAAGCAATTTGGCAGTATTTATCAAAAAGCATTTAAAACTGCAAGATCTTTTGTACTATTTAAGGTGAGTTTAGCAAAAGCAACAGATTTAAAACTTAAGCAAGAAGCAAATTTATTAGAAGGATGTTGGGGAACTCCAGACTGAAGGAAGAACAACCAAGCTACTAAGAGAGCAGAGGCCCACACGATCCAGCAAAGTCAACCTCAGGAATCCTGGTGACTTCTTGGGTCCTCTTTTACAGAGACTCAGTTCCACTCAACTTGCACCTGAGTAGGTTACTGTTCTACTGTCCAAATGGGAAAGACCAAACATCGATTATGTACTTCTCCCCTTGGAAAAGTCAACTAGGGCAGGACAAGAAGAGAGGGCAATAGGATATAAGCTACACAGTCAGCCCATTGATACATTTCTATACATAAACCTTTGGGTGCCCAACACACATGTTCCTGTACAGCCAAAGATGCTACTACCACTCAAATACTCCATGAACAATGGCAAGCTGGCTCACCTCCTCCACCATGGGAAGTGGTCTGAAGTTACACACAGCTGCCATATCCAAGAGTAATAATAGATTTCCCAAAGCCTCAACTCATCAAGACCAGTGCTTCTCAACTATCTGTAGTAAATGAGCAGTAAATTTTGTTTCTAATCTGTCATGAACAGATTCATTGGGAAAATGCAGTAAAAATGAATTGCTGGAAAAATGAAAATAAAAGGAACATAAAATGCAAGCCTTGATTTTTTTATTATTACATACAATAGGCATAGAAATTATACCAATTTGACAGAGATTTTAAACACTCTCTATTCCTGTACTTCTTACATCATGAACCAATAATAAAGTTTACAGACTGGCAGCAGTCTGCAGATCCCCCCCCTTTGAGTAGCTCTGCTTTAGATGATGCCCATTCCCCCTCAAATTTCACTTCAATCTGTAGTCTAAGAGGAGTACTTTACTACCAACAACATACTCTATGTACAATATGGGTAGAAAAAAAGATATTTTGTTCTAAGTCATATCATAGCAAGCAAGGAAACAGGCTTTCTTCTTTTCTGCTCTCCAGGTCTGCAGAACCTTTCTTCAAAATCTAAGTGCTTTTATTGCCATTCTCCTATTAGGTATGGCCACAGGCACCATTCAGCATCCAGGTCTGCCTCAGTCACTGCATTAATTTGCTCCAATGAGACAACATATGGGCAGCAGTTGCAATGAGAATCGCCACCTGATTAAAGAATAATATGCTGGGCAGCTTTTCTGGTATCAGCTCCATCTTGCTTCCATGGCTGAAGCTCCCATCAGGCAGACATGCCAGGGTTCCAGCTTCCAGGAGGAGACCTCATGCCGGGATCCCATAGCACCAATTCCTTCCACCATAGGAGTGACTTCCTACTGTTTCCTGAGTTCCTCACTATTTTCTATTTGATTTTCCAACTTCTCTGTCACCTGATTTCCTGCATTAAATTCTCTGTTGTAAATACTGGGAGGGTGTGCTATTTTCCCAGAAAGACTACCTGTGTGTCAACTACGTTTACACACAATAGTCCTTGTCAGACTATAATTAACACATTTTCTTTCTGCGTATATATCAGGAATGTTTATCCTTGGCAACTTTTACAATTCCCAAATTAGCTCTTTCACTTCTTTTGTAGAAGCTGTTTATAGGAGGAAAGCCAACTGATAGCTCTTTGCATATCCCATACCTTCAAAATAATCCGTCAAAAGCAACCCCAAATCTTAGGGTACATTCAAAGGCTTAAGAGAAGATGTACACGAGAATATTCATACCTGATACCCATTCAGTTCCTTGGTTTAGCCATGTCAAACATTGGTGACAATTAAAAGAAAAAATTTTTTTTTATATCAAAAAAATAAAAAACAACAACCAACAGACAAAAAATAGACTTGAAAGGCTGGCTCATCAATATAATTTCTGAAGATTCCATATTTAATTTGAGCCAAAGATTTCTGCGTGTCTATTTCCTGAGCCCTGATTATTGCACTGCCTTCAGATCTCTGACCACGCCCCCTTGCCGCCTGCAATCACTCCCTTTCCGCTTGATTCCTAACTCTGCTGAGTTTAGGGATCCCATTTTCATTGCATCTCTCTTCTCTGCAGTCCTGGCCCACAAAAACAGTTAGTAATGCATATGTTTTTTTTTGGTTTTTTTTTTTGTTGTTGTTGTTGTTTTAATCCTGGCCCAAGGATATCTTTCCATTGATTTTCAGATAGAGTGGGAGGGAGGGAAGGAGGGGGAGAGAGAGAGCGCGCAAGAGAAACATTGATGTGAGAGAGACACATCAATTGGCTGCCTCCCAAACGACTTCAAACAGGGCCGGGGATTGAACTGCAACTGAGGCATGTGCCCTTGACCAGAATCGAACCTGCAACTCTGTGGTCCACAGGCTGACACTCTAACTGCTGAGCCAAACTGGCCAGGGCAGCAATGCACATTTTTAAAGGATTCTGCAGCCTGGCTCAGCAAACTGTTACTTGTGGGAAAGAAGGTTCTTCTGAGCTCCAGGGGAACAGAATGAGAAAGAGGTATGCCATATACATACACATGCATCCAAACTCATGTGTTTAGTTCTTACAGACTTTGAAAGCAAGAAAAGCCCCAGAATAATAGAGGGGAAGGAATTCAATTAGAACAGCATTCAGCAATGGTCTGCACTCACCAGGCCATCAAACTTTTAATTAAAGCTGGCAACTTAGGCTAGCTCACTGAATATAGGTGAGCGCTATAGCAACGATTTCAGCAAAGCTCAATTTCTGAAATTTCCTTTGAAAATGTTTTCTTCACTGTACCCTCTAAGGCATAGATGTGCTAAATTTTAATTAAGTTTTGTTACTGAGAGAGCAATAATGAAAAAGAGATAAGGGGTTGGGCCATGTATGGCTGCCACATAAAATACAGAATGCCGTTAAGTTTGAATTCAGCTGGTAGTTCAGTGTAAGTATGTCCTGGACATACCTGGATATACTTATACTAAAACAAGCCCCTCACCGGCTATCTGGAATTCGAGTTTAACTGGGTAGTCTTGTATTTTATCTGCTATCTCCGGCAGCTCTGTAGCCAGGGGCAGATGGCATTAGCTTCTCTTCTTGTAAAAAGACTCACCTACAGCGGCAAGGGAGTGGGCGGAAGTGGCTGAGAACAGAGGCTGTGGAGCCAGGCTCCTAGGTGTGAATCACATCCCCTCCACTTTATGCTGTAGGACCAGCTACATCATGTATGGGGCCAGGTGCCCCATCAGCCTCCATTCTCTCCATTTGGCAACAACTACCCAGACACCCAGAGCTTCACCCTGAGGAGATGCCCAGTTGCCTGAGGGTGAGAGGTAGATGAGATGTCTGGCTACCACTTAGCACGAGCTTTCACATTTCTGTCTCTGAACAGACAGGAACCTCACTGCCTTTCACCCTGCATGGTCCAGTGGCTAATTCCAAATACTACCTTTCTCTAGGTGTCTGTTGTATGTAGCCATCATCATTTCTTCAACCGAATAACAAGCAAAACATGGATGTGGGGGGAAGGTGTCTAAGGTTGTCCACACTCACGCAAGGGCTGCACAGACCAGCTTCAGGAAGGATAGGAGTAGGAGCAGTCCACGTCCAAGGTCACAGCACCAGGTCCCTACTTGAGATGACCCCATCATTTCCCCCTCGTCTGTCAGGTCTCCAAATCTTTTTGGGCTGCCAGCTTGAGTCTGGGTGCTCTATTCCTGGATCAGAGTGATTAGGGACAAGGACAGAGGATGATGGCACAGCCAGAGCCTCTGGGGGAACCGATGTGAGCTGGGCGCACTCCCCAGTCAGAGTCTATTGTAAGCTTTGCCCCAGCATAGGACTCTATTATAAAAAAAATAACCAGAGATGTAATAGATGTAGGAACAGAGCTTTATGTTACAGTGAAAAACTGCAAGCAATTTAAATGTCCAATAATAGGGGGAAGATTAAAATAACAATATGGGGAAATAAAAGATGTTATGTAATTGTAATTATTTATGAGGTGAATGCTGGATTGGTATTTAATGTGATGAGAAGTTCTCATATGAAATTTATAATGCATGTCAGGATCTTATAATGATTCCTTTTTGCAAAAGACTGGCAGGAAATATGAGAAAAATGAAAACTCACTAGTCTCACCGCCCAGATATAATTTCGCTGTTCACAGTTAGATTGCCTCCATTTTTCTAATGAGTCTGGAAATTATTTTTTTAATTAAGATTTCTGATTGCTTATGAATCCAGCTGCAACATGCCTTTCAAAATGGATTTTCTTTGTTTCTTGAACGAGCCACTCAAGAGAAACCAACTAACTTGGTTTCCCAAATGCCTCATGCTCATCCCTAGAAGTTGTTTTCCTTACAGGCAGCATCTGGGATTTCAAGGTCGACAGAAGTCCATGCCTTTCATGACACTAGGTCAACTCCTGGGGATGTCACTTGCCACCACGCTCATCTACATTTCGCTTGTATCACTCATGGAAGAAAAGTTACAAGGTTTCTGTGGTTAGTTTCAAAAGCATGGAAGAGTTTTAAATTTTCACTTTGTTTTTGCCAGCGTAGATGGAGGGAAGAGAGACAAGGAGGAAGGGAGCAGGAGAGAATGGAAAAAAAGACTAGTTGAGTTTAAAGATGTTAGGGCGTAGAGAAAACATTGATAACCAAAATGCAATGCGATCCTTGATTAGGTCTTCAATCAAAAAACTGCTACAGGCTTTTCAAACTCATGCGTGTATGAATCACTGGATTCTTGTCAAAATACACCGAGGCCTGAACTGCTGGTTTATGGATCAAACTTTTAAAAGCAATAATCCCAAGGGCATTTTGAGGACTACTAGAAAAAAAATGACTATTAGGTCATACATCAATGTTTCAATTCTTCAGTGTGATAGGGGTATGCGATTATATAAAATAACTTTATCTGTAGGAGATATGTATGAAAGTGTTTAGGGGTAAAGTGTCATGATCTTTGTAATTTAATTTCTTTTTTTTTTTTTTTTTTTTGTTCAGATAGAGTGGGAGAGAGAGGAAGAAAGAGAGAGAGAAACATCGACGTGAAAGGGACACATCGAGTGGCTGCCTCCCACATGACCAACCAGGGCCGGGGACAAACTGCAACCGAGGTACGCGCCCTTAGCAGGAACCAAACCCGGGTCTCTCTGTACTGCAGGCTGACGCTCTAACCGCTGAGCCAAACCGGCCAGGGCTGTAATTTAATTTCAAATGGTTTAGCAGTAAAACCATGTACATAAATATGAATATAAGAAATTTAAAAATTGAGTAAAATATTAACAATTGATGCATCTTGGTGAAAGGTATACATGTTCACTCTACTCCACTTCAGTTTTTTTTTTTTAACATTTTTATTGAATTTATTGGGGTTACATTGGTTGCTTAATACCATTATATAGGTTTCAAGTGTATAATTCTATAATGCATCATCTGTATATTATATTGTGTGTTCACCACTCAAAGTCTAGTCTCCTTCCATAACCATTTATTTCCCTATAACATCTTCTACCTGCCCCCACCCCCTTTCCCTCTGCTAATCACCATACTGATATGTGTCTATGAGGTTGTGTTTTTTTTTCTTAATCCACCTATTTTATCCAGCCCCCATTCACCCCCTCCCTGACAGCTGTTCAACTTTTTCTGATTTTAAAAATCTTAATAAAAATCTCTATGAAATGATAAATAAAAATAATTCATAGCTCTAAGCTGTATGCCAGAGATGCATTGTTACATCTGGATCAAGGCCTAGGAGCCTATATCTTAACTAACACTCCTGAGAGTTCTATTATAGGTCTATTACACAGACTACATTTTGAGAATGTTTTAAATACTGTTTGCTTGATTATTCAAACCCTTGAAATGGCTAGGTCCCCAGATTTGAAGTATTATGATAAACTCTGAGAGCTAAATGTGGTTTGCCTAGCAGCTCGTGCCATCCCCCCATTTCTCAAACAGCATCTTTCTTTCCTTGGGGATCTTCATCCCGATTCACAACATGAGATATTGACAGAGATGACAACTCCCTGCCCTTTACCTTTCACAGATAGGCACCTTTATTCGTTTTCTATGCTGCATAATAAACTATCACCAGTTTAATAGATGAAAACAACACACATCTATTATTTCACAATCTCTGTAGGTCAGGTGTCCAGACACAGCTTAACTGCATTATGTGTTCAGGCAGCAAAGTGTGAGCCAGGGCTGCTCTCTCATCTGAGGCCTGGGGTCCCCTTCCAAGCCCACTGACTGCTGCCAGATTCTGGTTTCTTACAGCTGAGGCCCTCAGCAACTAGAGGCCACCCACCATTCCCTGGCGTGTGGCCCTCTCCACAGTGTGGCAGTTTGCTTCTTCAAGGCTAACAGGAGAGTGTCACCACTACTTCAAGTTTCTGAACCTCCTTTAAAAAACCTCACTGCTGCCCTGGCCAGTTTGGCTCAGCGGTTAGAGCGTCGGCCTGCGGTACAGAGAGACCCGGGTTCGGTTCCCGCTAAGGGCATGTACCTTGGTTGCAGTTTGTCCCCGGCCCTGGTTGGTTGTGTGGGTGGCAGCCACTCGATGTGTCCCTTTCACGTCTATGTTTCTCTCTCTCTCTCTTCCTCTCTCTCTCTCCCACTCCATCTGAACAAAAAATGAAAAAAGTGTCCTCAGGTGAGGATAAAAAAAAAATCTCTAAAAAAAAAAAAAAACCTCACTGCTTAGGCCAGGCCCACTCAGAATAACCTCCCTTTTGATAACCTCAAATCTACAAAACTCCTTCACCTTTGCCGCACAATGTAATCTCATCAAGGCTTTGACTACTCAATCACATTCACAGGCCCAGTCCACACTCAAGGGGAGGGAATTACACAGAGTGTGTACACCAGGAAGCAAGAATCTGGGGCCACCTTGGAGTTCTGCCTATTGCAGTACCTGCAGCAGCCAGCCTCTAAGATGGCCCCCCGTGAACACTCTACTTCCTGGTATTCAGACCCTGTACAGTCCTCTCCCACACTACACCAGGGTTGGTCTGTGTAAACAATAGAAAATAGCAAAAATAATACTTTACTTCTGAGATTAGGTTATAAAAGTTACTGTGCTTCCTCGCTCTCCGGTCACTCTCTCCGGGGGAAGCCAGCTTCATGCTGCATGAGCAACATGGCAAGGAACTGAAGCCTTCCAACCCACAACCACATGAATAAGCTTGGAAGCAGTTTCTGCAGCCCCTTGAGATGACTACAGCTCTGAGCAACACCTTAACTGCAAGCCTATGAGAGATCCTGAGCCATAACCATCTAGCTGAACTGCTTTCAGATTCCTAACCCTCAGAAACTAAGATGATGTTTGTCTTTTAAACAGCTGAGTTTTGGAAGGATGTGTCATGCAGCAGCAGATAACAAACACAGCAATTATCCCAGACCCGACTCATCAGGGAAGAGTGAAAGATGCCTGTGTCCTTCTTCTCTAAGAACACAGGAGGAGCACACGTACCAGTAGGAGTTAGTAAGCCCACAAAGAAAGAGCAGAGGGCAAAGGCAGGTTGGATGGTATAAGGGCAGCAGGCATTTTTTTAACCTCTGGATCCAGTCAAGTGTGATTAAGTGCCATGCCTATTATCTTCAATATCCTGAGTCAACAACACATTCCTTTTTCCCCCATTTGAATTCAGAGCCTTCCAGAGTACATTCAGGCCTGCTGAAAACATTTTGGAGCTCTCCCCAGCCAGCAAGTGTAAATTGGTACTGATGAGCAATGCAGCCAGCCCAAGACAGTCATTTGTTCTTCTTCCCTCTCTCTTGATGGCTGTGACGAGGCTGATTTGAATCTGGTTTCTGTCACTTGCAACCAGGAGTTCTGACTCATTAAAGCCCTCGGTGGGATTCGTTTCATGCCTTACCCTGGTCATTTTCTTTTTAATTGTATCTTTCCCTCCAAGGTCATGTTAGCTGGTCCTGAATCATAAGTTTAGGCCATGCTTTTCAGGTTGCCGGGAAAATCAGTTCTGTTTACTTGTGTTTCTAAGAAAGTTCTTAAAGCATTTTCCCCCAAGGAAGCCTCGACATGTTGAGAATATAGTAATTTGACTAAATGATGTACATTTATCCAGGGTAAATTTCCGCTATAGTATATGGTATTTTGCTTCCTAACTTAGCTAATCAAACACTCTCTGGGTACCGAGCCAACTGTTCATGCTGAAGCAGGCTGAGCAGTCATTGTGACAAGAAACACAATAAACAAATCTCACACATGAATCAAGCTACACTTCTGAGTTCTAAGATGCGACTTCTCCATACTTGCGGCCCTCAATACAAAGTAGTCTGTGGCGACCACACACTGAACCCCCAATTTTGCTTCCTCTTAATTCTGAAGCACAGCAGTGAGTTCACAAAATTGGAATCTCTCTCAGCGAGTCTTCCTCCATACAATAACCCTATTGTGATTTTTCTCCTGAACACCAAGCACCACTGTCAAAGTGACAGAGAGATAATGCATTTTAAAATGTGTAATTATTAGACGAAGTCGAGTGTGCCGCCCCAACTGGCCTTCCCCACAGAATTCCAAAATTTACCATTTCTCAGAATAATATAGTACTCAACTTCTCAATTTGCCCCAAACTGCATTATCTTTTACCAAATCAATTTCATTAAGTTAGCCTGGTGACCATTCAGAAAATTTGCCTCTGAGGGAAAAAAAAAACAAAATTTAATTTTAATAATCCTATTAATGGTGTTTGCCCCTTGGTTCAATACATTCAGCAGCCAGAAACTGAGCTAAGGGAGCTTGGAGGAATTGGCATAAATAATAACCAGCATTTTTCCACCCTGAAGAACATTCTTACTCTACCACAACAGTTTGGATCAGAGACTCTGGAACCAGATTACTTGGATTCAAAGCTCAGCTTTTCCATTTAAAGCCATGTAATGAACTCCCCTCTGCCTCAGTTTCACATCTGTAATACAGAGACAATAGTCATATCCATCTCTGAGTCATTGCTATAAAAATTATCTTGATGATATTTGGAGAGCACTTAAAATACTACCTGGCACAGAGAAAGTGTTAAGTAAACACAGCACAGTTCACATTGAAATCTGATTGTGTATCTCCCTACTTACCCCAGGAGGTACTTTAGAATCATTCAAAAGGGGCACCACCATCACACCTGTGTAGCATTGGTATTCTTCTACATGCTGTGGAAGAAATTCGTAAGGTGATCCCAGAGCATCAGTACCCCTTATGCAACCCCTCAACACACACACACACACACACACACACACACACACACGTCTGCTTTGTGAGATGATTTTATCTCAAGCTAAAAATTATTTCTGCAACATCTTTGCAAATACAATGTCTAGCACGCCATAAAAAATAACCAGGAAGTCAGAGACAGGGCAACAAACTCACAAGCACTTCAGATGTTGGAGTTTTTAGAGACAGACTTGAAAATAATCTTACTTATTTTGTTCAAGGAGACCAGAGGAGATAGAGAATTTTGGTAGAAAACTGAAAACCATAATAAAGTGCCAAAAAGAAACTGTAAGAACTGGGCAATAATTAAAATAAGCAACAATTTAATAGATTGATCTAACAACTCTTTAGATAGCTAAAAAATTAGTAGCCTGGAATATTGATTGGTCAGAAAGAACTATCCCGAATGAAGCAAAGAGAAACCAAAAATGGAAACATTAGAAAGAAAGGTAAGAATCAGAAGATACAGTGAGAAGGTGCAATGTAAGTAGAATACTAGGGGGAAAGAGAGAATGGGTGAGAAGGATTATTTGAAGAAATAATGGATGAGAATTTTCCCAAACTGAAAAACATTAGTTTACAGATATAAAAAGCCAAAAAATTCTAAACAGAATACAGTAAAAACAACCAAGTACCTCATACTAAAATGTTAAAAAAACAACAAAAAAAGAGAAAATCTTAAAGCAGTCGTAAGTAACGTAAAAGGCAGATTGCAACAATCTTCAAAGAGCAAAGATTAGGCAGACAGCTAACTTTTTCAACAGTTAATAGAAGCCAGAAGACAAGAAAAAATATCTTCAAAGTGCTAAAAGAAAATAACACTCAACCTAGAGTTATAAGTCTAGCAAAAAAAAGATTTCAAGAATAAAGTGAAATGAACAATTTGAAGACCCTCAAAACAGAATTTATATTCAGTAGATAAGCACTAAAAGAAATACGAAAGGCATGCTTTGCAGGCAGAAGGAAAATTATACCAGGTGAAAGCTGAGATTCAGGAGGAAATGAAGAGTAATACAAAGGTGAATATGGGCACATTTAAACAGTAAACTAATAATGATGATGATAAGGTTTAAAATACAGGCAGAATTAAAGGATATACAATGATGGCTTAAAGATTTAGAGAGGACTCGCCCGGCTGGTGTGGCTCACTGGCTGAGTGTTGACCCATGCACCAAGAGGTCACCAGTTCAATTCCCGGTCAGGGCACATGCCCAGACTGTGGGCCTGATCCCCAGTGGGGGGCATGCAGGAGGCGGCTGATCGATGTTCTCTCTCATCGGTGTTTCTATCTCTCTCTCCCTCTCCCTTCCTTTCTCTCTAAAATCAATAAAGAAGAAATATTTTTTAAAAAGTGTAGAGGAGACTAAAAGGAATTGAGGTATCTGAAAGAGTCTAAGGTTCTTGCCCATGAGGAGGGCAAAATACCAATTAATAAAGGGTTTTAAGAACCAAAAACGTATGCCATAGTTTTCCGATTAATCTTTAAAAGAACTGCAAAAGAATGTGTAAATTCCAAATTAGTGGAGGAAAAAAATAGAATAATGATTTGCAGTAAAGGTCAGAAAGAATAAAATTTTGGGGGGAAAATAACATAACATAGGTGGGACCAAGAGTAGAAAGCACGGAGTAAACCAGACGTGAAACAATTCATACTACGTGATTCCAGTCGCCTGAAATTCTAAACAGGGAAACGAAATGATAAGGCTTAAGGATGCATACTTAGGTAGTAAAACTAAAAAGTGGGAAAATGATCATCATAAAAGTTCAGGAGAGGTTACGTTTGTGGGAGGGAGAGATGGTAGTAATTTGGAGGGGACATGAATGGTTAGGAATGCTCTACTGCTTGGCTAACCAGGTGGGTAACTGGTGGGCTTTTGTACCTGAGTCACTTAAATATAGGTATTCCGTGCAATTCCTTGTCTTTATTCAATTTCCACAAAAACTAAAAATATAAAGGAGATCTAAATGTACTGATATGGTATAATCTTCAGAAATATATAGTTAAATAAAACAAGGTACAGAACAGCAGAAATATTAATAGTATGCTCTTGTTAGTACTAAAAAACTCACGTACTCGTGTATATGCCTGTATTCACACAGATCAATTTTAGCCATACATAAAGAATTTAACTTGGCTCCCTGACTCTAAGAGGGGAGACTAGGACTCTGGAGTTTATGAAAAGGAGGGGCTAATTTTCACCTATATGCTTTTACTGTGAAAATAACTTTGAATTATATTTTTAATAATAGAGAGAAACTTCACCAACCTATAAATCAACTTGGGAAACAAAATAGGGTTACCATTTGATGAAATCATTATTTTCAAAACAACTGCATTTTGAAATCTTAATTTAAACCAGGCAGTAATAACCAAGAATTTTAAATCATTGTTACATTTGTTCAAAAGATGGATCAAATTTTCATGACCAAGAAGAGAAGTGCCTTTTATTTTAAATAGACACCCATGGATGTATTTATTGTCTTTCCATTTGCCTCATACAAATAGAGTAGAGATAGATATAGATAATTCATTTTCATTTCAACTTGTTTCTGGAATATTGGTGGAAGCCTTTCCATCTGCATTACAATGGAGTGCTACTAAAAATAGGAAGCAATCTTAGCATAAACTGAATGGCTGAATTTAATAATCTGCCATAAATCACGAAATTGTACTATAGGCTTTTAGTCAGAGGTACAGTGGACCAGTTCAGAATCTAATAACATGGATAATCTCAGTTGTCAGAGCAATTAGAACTAAATGCAGTATATATTTCAGAAATTCAGCAATAAATAAAAAGGTAACACTCAATGCAGATGCTAGCTTGAAGGCATGCTTCTGATTTTGTGCTTTACCTCAAGTCAATAAAAACGTGGGGATGGAATTTTTTTTAAAAGATAAAAAAATACAAATCAGAAAAACAGGAAACTAGAGAAATACAAATCAGCAAAATTTTGGGAACTAGAGAAAGATGGGTACTTACTAGTTGACTTAGTAGGCCCAAGAAAACTATTTGCTACAGCACTGGGGAAATGTGAGAGCCAACCAATTTATACCAGGGTGTTCAAAAAGCAAAGGAACTGCCTTTGAAACAGGTGGTACAAGGAAGACTAAGATAGAAAATCTTCTATGAAAACAACTTCTTATATCCATCCAATGCAGATGACATGGACCTGCCCTGCTATAGACTACATGTGTGTTCCCCTCCCCCCATTCATATGCTGAAACCCTAATACCCAGCGTAATGATGTTGGAGATGGAGCCCTCATGATGAGATTAGGGCCCTTATAAGAAGAAGAGAGCATGTTTCTGTTTCCCTGCTCTGGCATGTGAGGATACAGTGAGCAGATGGCCATCTACAAACCAGGAAGAGTGCCCCACCAAACACTGGATTCATCTCGGACTTCCCAACCGCCAGGACTATGAGAAACAAATATTTGCTAATTAAATCACCTAGTCAATGGTAATTTGCTCTACTAGCCCAAGTAGACTAAGGAAATCTGGGGGGAAACAGAGGACAGAAAACAAAACAGAATTATTCAAAAAAATTTTGCAGAATGATAGAAGGTAAACTTCTATCTGAAAAAGCTTACTGAGTAGAAAGAAGTAGATGGAAATACCTACACAGAGACATTTACACTTTCAGAACACCATGGGAAAAAAAGATTCTACCAACTTCCAGGAAGGAAAGGAGGATTAGAAAGGATCAGGAGTCATACTGACTTTAGACTATGCAACAGCATCACTGTGAGCAAGAAGCAAACGAAGTAACGTCCAGAATTGTAAAGAAAAATGGCTTATAACCTAAAATGGTAGTCGATATCTCAAACTTTGTGAGGGTAGAATGACATTTTCAGATATTCATGGTCTCAAAAAAAAAAAAAATTTACTACCCATGCTCTCTTTTTCAAGAAGCTACTTGAAGTGTGCTTCACCAAAATAAAAGCATAAACCAAGATAAAAATAAATCAAATTAAAAAGATTTTCCACAGCACAGTAAAACAGTGGCATCCTGCCCAGTCAGTGTGGCTCAGTGGTTGAGCATCAACCCATGCACCGAGAGGTTGCCAGTTTGATTCCCAGTCAGGGCACATACCGAGGTTGTGGGCCAAATCCCCGGGGGGCGGGGGGGGGCATGTAGGAGGTGGCCATTTGATGTTCTCTCTCATCGATGTTTCCATCTCTCTCTCTGTCTCCTTTCTCTCTCTCTAATATCAGTAAAGGAAAAAAAATTATATAAAAAACATAGTGGCAACCTACTGAATGGGAGAAGTTATTTGCAAATGATATATTCAGTAAGAGGGTAATGTGCAAAATATATAAAGGACTCATGCAACGCAACATCAAAAAACAAACAATACAATTAAAAATGGGCAGAGTGCCTGGCCAGTATGGCTCAGTGGTTGAGCGTCAACCCATGCACCAAGAGGTCACCAGTTCAATTCCTGGTCAGGGCACGTGCCCAGGTTGCAGGCTGGATCCCCAGTAGGGGACGTGCAGGAGGCAGCCCATCGATGGTTCTCTTTCACATTGATGTTTCTATCTCTTTCTCCTTCTCCCTTCCTCTCTCTCTCAAAATCAATAAAAATATTTTTTTTAAAAATGGGCAAAGGATCTGAATAAACATTTCTCTAAAGAAGACATACAGATGGCCAACAGACAGATGAAAAGATGTTTATCACTAATCATCAGGGAAATGTAAATAAAAACCACAGAGATATCACCTCACACCTGTCAAAGTGGCTATTATAAAAAAGACAACAAAGAAAAACTGTTGGCTAGGACGTGGAGAAAAGGGAAACCTTGTGCACTCTTGGTGGGACTGTAAACGGGTGCAGCCACTATGGAAAACAGTATGGAGATTTCTCAAAAAATTAAAACTAGAACTACCATACAACACAGCAATTCCACTTCTATTTATCCAAAGAAAACAAAAACACTAATTTGAAAAGATATATGCATACCTATATTTACCGTAGCATTTTTTAAATCCTCACCTGAGGATATTTTTATTGATTTTCAGAGAGAGAGAGGAAGGGAGAGAGGGAGAGAGAAACACCAATGTGAGAGAAACATCAATATGAGAGAAACATTGATCAGTTGCCTCTTGTACACATCCCTATGGGATAATCGAAACCACAACCGAGGTATGTGTTCTGACCAGGAATTGAACCTGAAACCTTTTGGTGTATGGGATTACACTCCAACCAACTAAACCATCCAGCCAGGGCTATTGCAGCATTTTTTACAACAGCCAAAATATGGAAGTAACTTAGGTGTCCTTGGATAGATAAATGGATAAGGAAGTCAATAAAATATTACTCAGCCATAAAAAAGAATGAAATCTTGCCATTCGAAACAACATGAATGTACCTAGAGGGTATTAATCTAAGTGAAATAAGTCAGACAGAGAAAGACACATACCACATGATGTCACTTATACATTCAATCTAAAAAACAACAAATGAACAAACAAAACAAAAATAGACTCATATACAGAGAACAAACTGATGGTTGCCAGAGGGGCATGAGTGGGGAGCCAAGCGAAAAAGGTGAAGGGGATTAAGAGGTAAAAAGTTCCAGTTATCAATCACAGGGATGTAATGTACAGCATAGAGAATACAGTCAATAATATAATACGTTTATATGG
The DNA here is from genome assembly GCA_030848825.1 of Tadarida brasiliensis. Lineage (NCBI taxonomy): Eukaryota > Metazoa > Chordata > Mammalia > Chiroptera > Molossidae > Tadarida > Tadarida brasiliensis. The sequence continues at coordinate 73,944,837 of CM061260.1, forward strand.
TAACCATGGTGATCATTTCATAGGGTATATAAATGTTGAATCACTCTTCTACACCTGAAACTAACATAATACTGTATGTCAACTATAATTTAAAAATAAATTGATTTTAAACAGACATGATACAGGAACATGAGCTTCAAATAGGAGAGGGGTGAAGGGAGTCCTAGGAGCATAACGACCAGACATCACGAGATGCTGGCTGCTAGCCGGAAACCAGACCAGACTGGAGCAGTGAGTCGAGACAGATATGCTGCAGGACATATGACTGGTACAGGTTTTTAAACACCCGAATGAACGCTCTGGGGAACCCTGCCCAGGTAGGAGTGTGGTGGTCTTGACAACTTGCTGATAAATTTCCTGCTCTTTCCTCCAGGTCTTGCTGCCTAAATTGGCTGTGGACATTTATTTCATCCCACCAAAGTTTTTTGCTTTGATTTAGTCCTGTGAGCTGGGTAAAGGCCATAGTGAGCTTGGAAGCAAGAAATGCAGGGCAGTTGACTTCACTCCTGCTGTTCATGTGCTTAGTACCTGTTTTACACTACAGCCCTTCCGAATTCACACACTGTGGTGGGCCTCGGATTCCTAGAGCTCACGCATGCCCTCTCCCTCTGAATACCCCAGAAAGTCCTCTTGAAAACTCCCAGGCAGCAGAAGCCTAAGACCCAGAGACTACCGAGTTTGCTTGTAGCTGGAACCCCTCACACAACTAGCTTTGTATTTGCCACCCTGTGGGAGGGGAGGGAGGCATGGAGAGGAAAGTTGAAAAGCAGTGAACACAGAAGGATTTTAAGTTCTGTTTTATAACCTGGGTGAAGGACTCAAAGGTTTTTTAAAAATTGTGTTTGGGATTAAACATTTATATTTTACACATAATTTCACATGCAGAAAACAAAGGAAAAATAAGCCTACTCATACAATAATGGTTGGACTATAAATTGGAACAAACTTCCTAAATGACTTTTTGGCAATGAATACCAAAAACTTCAAAATTGGGCATGTAATTTGACCCAATAATTCTACTTCTAAAAAATATTCTGTGATGCCCTGGCTGGTTTGGCTCAGTGGTTAGAGCATCAGCCCATGGACCAGAGAGTCCTGGGTTCGATTTCCGCTAAGGGCATGTACCTCGGTTGCAGTTTGTCCCCGGCCCAGGTTGGGGTCGTGTGGGTGGCAACCAGTCAATGTGTCTCTCTCACATCAATGTTTCTCTCTCTCTCTTCCTCCATCTCTCCCTCCTGCTCTATCTGAAGATAAATGCAAAAATATCCTTGAGTGAGGATAAAAAATATATATATATATTCTATGAAAAGTTGGATGATGCCCAAAGTATACAGAAAGACTTTGCTAAATCTGAAACTAATGGTTAAAAATTAGAAACCAAAAAACAATCACTCTTGCAGAATTGATTAAAATAAGTGGGATATTCACACAGTTGACCACTATGCAATCATTAGATACGATGCATTTACTGACATGGGTAAAGTTCACTTTACACTGTAATTTACTTTAAAATACTTAAGCATAGACCATATGATCTGTGTTTGTGCTGGTTTTAATGTACTCCCCAGGGGTGGCGAGTTAATGTTTGAAGAGCCCTGTTCAGTGCATGCTCTCCAGGTGTCTGTGCTACAGAAGCAGTTCCCGCAAGTGCTTCAGTAATAGCCAACTTCACCAGCAGGATTTTCTAACTAGCATGAGATTTGCTCAAAATATTTTTTCATGGTGAAAAACACAAGCACGTCTGCTCTTGTATGGACAGGACTACACCGGAAGCCTAAACCCACATGAGTGGCTAGCACTTGAATATTTCAGTGTCTGCCTCTAGTAAGCCTGTCATGCAAGGAACTTCGAGTACCTCGGGGACAGGAGCTCTTGCACCAGGCTTGCATGAACCGGTTTTATGACTCTTTGTGGTCACTTGCTAAATGTGTGTATTAGTTTGGGTGCTTCTGGGAAGCAGATGGCAAGGCAGGGTTATTGCAGATGTATTGGGGGACATACCCAAGGATAAGAGGAGAAAGCTGGAGAAGGCAAAGGAGGACCTTCAGACTCTGAAGGTCTGATATGTGAAGGTGATAGGGGAGGAAGGAAGATGGGGTGGGAAGAACCTCAAATTATATTGAGGTTCCAAGAAAGTTTTAGCCAGTCTGATGGCAAGTCCGTACGTCAAGGTCACCCATCCAGAGCAGTCGCTCATGTTGCAGCAAAGGTCCTGCATTAATAACCCCAACTGTGCTCAGCCATGGGAAACATGATGTCACTTGTGAATGTGTTGGCAGATCCAGATGAGCAGCAGCTGGCACTGCCAGCCAAGTATGCTCCCCCAACTGGAGACCTGAGTATTGTCACAGCTGCCATAGTACGAGTGGGAGAATGCTACACTTCACTTAGACTGAGACAAACCACCTAGTAGAGAGACTGTGAGTACCCGCATCAATAATCTCACCATTGGAAATAACAGATAACTAGGAAGAAGGAATCTGATGGTTGTCCAATAGCCAAATTAGCTGGAACCTATTCTCAGCAATATAGTTGTGTGTATGTGGGATTCAATGTGAATATAGCATCATTCCATTTTTTCTTTTAAAGTCAATTATGTTATATTTAATTTTTTACATATACATTTATTTTATTAAATGAAAATGGGTAGGATTTTTTTAAAAAAGCACTTTACTGGCTACCACTAGAATTCCTTTTGGGGACTTGGTCTCCTTCCCACCCAGGCCCTCAGGTCTGAAACCCCCCATGCAACCCTCTTATCCAGGCCTTTTCCTAAGGCGCTGTGAATAAGAAGTAAACAGAAATTTGGGGTGTGGGAAGACAGAGAAAAGAGCAAAGGAGCAGAGAAAGAGCAAAGCAACAAGATGTTCAGAGGCCAAAGGACTTCATGCTGCCATGTGAGTGACACTGTACGTGTTTGGGGGAGGATGAGGAAAAGGAGCTTTATGCCAAGTGATAAGGAAACATCTACATGATGAAGTAAGAAATGACAAACAAGGATGACTAAGTCTCTGAGCAATTCCAGAAATCTTGGGGCATGCACTAAACTTCCCACAGGACTGGGGCCCGGGAGGGGTCGGGGAAGTAGGAAGTACAAGCTGATCTGAGGTACATCATTACAGGCAGCGTCACCACCACTGATGTCTTAGTTAAAAATATGCATGGACACAAAATACATGTGAGTAGATATTATTTGATAGCACGAATAAAATGCTAGCATTGTTTTTACAGGATTGGGTTCTAAATGATCTTTTTCTTGTCTCCATTTTCTAATTTTTAAACAATGAACATGAATTGGGGTAATATAAAGAAAAACGTGGGAATAAAAGGAAATAATTTAGGTAATTGCTTATTTCCAGGGATTAGGCTAAACATTAGCTGCTAAGTAAAGTCATTGTTTTCTAAACAGTCTCCAAGATAATTGATCATTATAAAAGAACTCCACAGAACAGAAGAATTACCCTGTAACCCATGCATGCATTTTGCAGCTACTTTGTCCTGGGAGCATATTTAGTAGACTATGGTAGGCAAAGTAGACCTTTTAGTTAAGATTTTTTTCCCCATGGCTGTTGATAACTAGCTCTTTGAAACTCTTTTGACAAGACCCACCTTTACTTTGCTTTATAATGAGGTCTTAAGAAGAATATTGCTCTAATAATGACTAAACTCAAAACTGACTACAGTATAGTTAAAACTACATTTTCTATAGATGCAATCTCCCTGGATTACAGCCTACCTCACCCGCTAAGGGCCTGAGGCATCAGGGTTCTACTGATAAGCAATTATGTTAAATAATCAAGTACCTGCCTCAATGACTGGGACATGAAGATACCTCATTTCTTCCTACTGTTACTCACATTTACACTTGCCAGCTTAATTTCTAAAACATATAGATCTATCATTAATTAGCAGCAGCTATCACTTTAGACCCCTACGAGGGGTTACTGAAGAACAGTTGTAGCCATTAAAAATATACCTGGCTGAAAGAATGTCACAGAGATTCTAATTGCATGCCATATATGGCTTATTAAGTTCTATCCTAGGATCAAGCTATATCACTGGAAGATGATGTGTGTTGCCAATGTCCACAGTATCTTCCGGGAAAAGGAAAAAAAAAAAAAAAAAAGACTCCCCATCTTCCAGGCGGACCCTGCCCTATACCAGGGTACATGATTTGATGCGAGTAACAGGAACTGGATATCAAGCTCCACTCACCCCCTAAGCCAGCTGCCCTCATACATTGTTCAATCCGAACAGTTGTCCAGCATGGCCTATACGCTTAGAGGACATCACCTTAGCCCCATGAGGAAATCCTGTCACTAGATCACGCTTCACATCTAAACCTTTATTCTTCTCATGTTTCTCCAGCCACATCTGTTGAGGGTCCTATGTAAACCAATGTTTCCCAGCTTTATGAGTTTCATGGACCAATTAAAAACAAAACAAAACACAAAGATGTTTTAGGGAGCTGATATAGGGTTGCCAGATTTTATTTGAAAAAATAAGATGATTTAAAATATGTAATTCTCTGAACATAGTAATTTTAAAATCAAAGACCAATGTTTCTCAAGAAAGAAACGCTATCTATTTGGACTCAAATTCTTACTTTAATAAAATAAACTTGACCAGTGCATTGAGGACCTGCAGACGTGGTCACCACCATCTGCCTTTTCTGTCTTCTCTGTGCTGTTCTCGCTACTTCTCTGCTCTAGGCACACTGGCGCTCTCTCGCTCTCTCTCTCTTTTCTTTATTGATTTGAGAGAGAGAGGAAGGGAAAGGGAGAGATAGAAACATCGATGAGAGAGAACATCGATTGGCCGCCTCCTGCATGCCCCCCACTGGGGATTGGGCCCACAACCTGGGCATGTGCCCAGGAATCTGACTGGGAATCGAACCGGTGACCTTCTGGTGCATGGGTCAATGCTCAACCACTCAGCCACACCAGCCGGGCACGCTGGCTCTCTTAAGATGCTCCAGCCCAATGAGTCAATTCTCCTCTGTTCTCTTAATCGGGTTTATGCCTACTCATCCTTCAGGTCTCAAACTGGGGAGTCGGGGACAGATTCCAAGGCAGAGATATTTAAGGGAATTTGGGAGTTGTAAATGTTTCAATAAGTGGTACAAAAGAAAAATGTACTAGGTTATATATCAATAGATTTAATATTCATCACCCCTATAGACCGTGAGCTTCATAAGAACACTCATACCTACAGTTTAGCCTCTGGCACCTGACACAGATCTGGCTACCTAACAGGTGCTTAAATATCTGTTGAATGGATTAAACCACTATCCCTTAGATAATGTGCTCTATGAGAGATCTGGGTTTTGAACCAGAAGAACTTACTCCCTTTTCTGAATGTTAAAGATGATATAATTTGTTTCTCGCCTTACCATATTTCCAAGAATCTTAGACACAGGTTTATAGTCCATCGTAGCCATACGTTGACTCTTCTGGTTGGAATGTTGACTCTGTTTCCTCTTTCATACTTTTTCTTATTATTTTACTCTTTATTGTAAGCTGTTCTGAGCTGTTTCAAATTCCTCTTCAGAAAGATGCAGGGTATAAATAAATAAATACAAGCCTTACGGTGCAATCGTTCACCTGTTCCTGAAATAAAATGCTGACATTTCAAATATTCCTTACTGTAAAGGTTAGATGATTAAATATATTCCTCTTCTGCTATCTCAGATTATCCAAATAAACATCAACCACAAGCAAACCACACAAATAGATTAGGCTTTTGAATGGAGGTAGTTTTAAGGGACAGATATTTCAAGATCAAGAGAAAAGAAAATGCAAAGTATAGCATTCTAGTTTAAAAACAAACAACAAACCTTAAGAAAACTACCATATTTAAGCTTATTATATGCCCTTTTAAAATATCAAGAAAAGCCAGCCAACCAGCTGATGTATTTTCCAAAGGTTTTGAAGAAGCATCAAGGTTCTTTTCTCTCGTGAAAACAAGCTTATTGTAGGTCTGCTCTTAACATTCAAAATGAGCAGACTAGCTATCTTGATCGTTTGGTAAAGAGTACTTAAAATGAGGCCAAATATCAATTAAACTTCTAATTCTGTATTATTCTCTAATAAAAAAGATTTAACACCAAATATACATATGCTAATATCCCTAAATGGCTTAATTATTCATCCAAGTTATATGTCTCCTGTAGTCCCTAGCAGAGCTTTATTAACTCAGAGGCAAGCTCCCTGTATTTCCAGGAGAGAAAGTCCCGGTGTAAGTAAATCATCTCGGTTTATCTAATAGCTCGCCTATAGTTTATCTAAGAGCTCCTCTATCCAAACAGATTGGAATTCTCAAGGTAGAAAGCCTCCTGGAATGCTAAGCAGCCTCATCCTCTCACGTGGCAGATAAACTGAAGCAGAGGTTCACAGACTTGCCTAAGACCACACAGAGAGTGAGCAGCAGTCAGGACTAAGTGCTTCCTCGGCACCTGCAGCCTCTGCAGGGAATACTGAGGGGCTGCGAAGATCAGCTGAAGCAGCCAAGCTCTAAGGAAGCACATTGACATGTACCCTGGGCACATGCTTAAGCTCCAAGAGACCATAACTCCCATTCAGTATAATAGGAGGCCATGGACTCACTCTCGTATCTGAGGATTTTCCAAGTGCCAACTCTCTTGTCTCCAGAGCCACAGAATACACTCGATCGGTGTGCACTGCACTTTTATGGAACACCGAGGGCTCGGGTCTGAACTCGTGGCTCTTCTGAGGGTAGAGGGGCATGAGAATGCGCTCCTGGCATAAACTCGATGAGCCACCTTTAATTTAATATAATTTCAAAGGCGAGAGCTTCTGATGAAAGACTTAACGCGAGTACAAAAGCACCATTTTCAACCCATCTGGGAGAATAAGGGCATTTGTTCTTCTGAAGAGCTGGAAAAAAGTTTTGGCACAGAGCCTGGCATCTCTCTTGGTAGGCATGGCAACCTTTGTATTCAGATGAGTACGGGAGTAAAGTCCCAACTGGAGTAGCAGGCTCCTTCTCTAGCGGGGTCACCTGAGTCTTGTCAATACCGTTGTTAGGTGTTTTAGCAGCAGGCAGGCAAGATCCTGGGCTCTGGAGTCAGGCAGGGTTTTTACTTCCAGTTCCAAAATGTACTAGTTTTATGACTTTGATAATATGGTGGTTTTTAAGCTGTTTTCATACCCGTACAATGGAGATTGGGAGTAGCAGTGGATACAGTCTCTCTAATACTCATAACAACCTGAAGAAGTAAAATACCTAGCTCTGCAGTAGGTCCACAAATATTTTTCATGTTCTACCAACCTCTCCCTACTTTCTATTGTCTTCCCAGCATTTCCTCTGACAGGAGACATGGAGAAAGGAGCTGTGGGTACAGCCAGGCCCATCCCTAAGGCATCTGGGTCTGGGACAAGCTCTTCTCCAACCTCCCTCACCCCCAACGACATTCTTTTCCCATTTAAAGATTGAGAAGCAATGAATTTCAATAAAGATTTTAAAAGGGAAATAATCACAAAATGGCAAAAGGCAAGCCTAAGGACGTGGGAATAGAGAAAACTTGATTTTTTCCCCAAAGAGGCAGTACGGAGCCATGGATCTGTCTTACTTGGTGACAAAGCGTAGGCGTTCACAAGAACGTGGAATGTGTTTATGTCTGCCCACCCCAACTTTTTCTCCTCCCTTCATCTCTTTCGCTGTATCATGTATCTTCATAGTGCTCACTAGCTCAACAGTTTGATTGCCAACCTGATCTAGTTTGGGGCACAAGGACAAATACTCAGTGTGTCCCATGCATTCCTAAGTAGAAATACAAGGATCCATGATTAATACACTAAACATGGAACATGCTGGACTTCTGCTCGGAATGAGGGGCACTCAGAAGAGAAAGTGGTATCTCCTCTGTGAAGCCATCCACAGTCCTTCAGAGGTAATATTTGAGCTGTGTCTTGCAAATTAAGGAGGATTTAGTTGGGGTCCAGGAACAAAAGGGAAGGGTCCTCATGAAGTCATTTTAACCCTGCACAGGTAGGATGGGAAGTTAGTTCCTAAACCTTCTCAGCTGCAATTTCCACACTAGTAAATTAGAACTGACCTGCCCAAGGTCACAGAGATTATTTTCTATGTGGCAAAGAGCCAGACCTTACTCCAGATCAAATCTTTTCACCACTCTGTGGCTATCCCTAACTCTACACATATTAGCCTGAGGATACCCATTGGGCACGACTTTAATCCTCTTTATAAACCTCTTATTCTGGCCATGCTCCAGCAACCAGCTCTGCAAAGGCTTCAACCAGCTAACTGCAGATAAGCCTGGGGCACCGTGTCTTGAGACTAGACCATTGCCTAGAGGTTCCTGAAGCGGGAAGTGAAAGAGCCACAGGAATTATCTCACTGTGCTTCTACACACGCACACATACAACCCAGAAAATAAGGGAGGTGACATCCATGGCAGGTCTGGAGGCTAACGGTTCTGAATACATTTCCTAATGTTCCTCAGAAGGTCCCGAAGGACTGAACACAGCCACTGGAGGTGGCGACCCAACCAATACTGCCCCTCTGGGTTGACCTTCTTTTGTTCCTGGTTTTATTCCTCTTGAAACACCGTCCTCCTCCCTGCACCAACCTTTGTTTCCCTGAAAGCAGAGCCTGAGACAGTCCCTCTCAAGGTTTCATCCTTCCACCTTCTTCGGGCTACATCATATTCCCACCCTCACCTGGTTCAAGGATGCATTCTTCATGACCTAAAAGTCACTTAGGAAATTTATTTTCATTTCTGTAATAAAATGACACATATTCTGCATCCCCGGGTTGACCCCTTTCAAAAGCTGCTATACAATTTCAGTGTCAATGTCACCTTCGCTTGGCATCACATGGTACAATTTTGTTCCATGTTAATAAGGACAGGGGCAGACCTATGTAAGTGATGTGTTTCCATTAAATGAAGGCCAAATGACATACCACTGGAAGGTAACACCAGTGGCTCAAAAATAAATAAATAAATAAATAAATAAAGTAATTTTGCACTAAAAATTATTTACATCAATATTAGGGATACAGGAGAATTTTTTTTTCTAAAAATGAATTGTGTATTACTCAAGTCTGAGAAAAACTACCTTCAGATAATTCTCTGATTAGAATTTATAATTCTAGTCTTAGATCAGACTTGCATTTCTAATCACTCCCACATATTTTTACTCTTGAAAACTTCGGGGGCTTCACACTCAACTAGTAAAAAGCACAATATCATCTTTTTGCTATGACATTTAGCCTTTCTAAACCTTCTTAATTTTATAAGATGCTATTTTTCTAGTATGAAAATGATGAGTTCCGCAACAACTCTAGATTCCTCAAAGATGTTCACTGTTGCTTCCTTTTGTTCTTACCATCACCATCCTCACTGTCAGGAACTGTAACTGAAGCTCTGTTCACAACTTCCACTTCACCATCTCACCAGACTAACACATTTTCTCCACTTCCTCTGTAAAATTGACTTTCTTAGATAAGGTTCCTTAGAAGCAAAGCCAGGGATGGGGATTCTGAGGGTGCACTTTCGAGAGAAAGCCGTAAGGAAGTGAAGGAAATAGGACGAGAAGGGAAAGGAGCCAAACAAAGATGAGCTTGATTGAAGTCTGGTGTCTGACCAAGGGCACAGGGCGCCCTGGAGCATGAATGGTGCTATAGACTTATCATCCTTGAAGTAAGGGGTTAAGTTTTCTATCCTCAAATCAGTCAGTCACTAGACATGAACCAGTCCAGATAGGACACAACCTCCCAGGCATCTGCAGGCAAGGACAATTCTCCGGAGAACAGGGCATCCATGACCATTATCAACCAAGAGTCACAGCAGCGGGAAAGTGGGTGTGCCTGCGCAGCCCACAGCATCTGGGCAGAACAGTAATAGGAGCTCTTAACATCAGCAGGTTGACTTGGCAGGACCTTTCCTTTGCATGAATTTACATTTTCTCCTTTAGATATCTGAGTAAATAATACTTAACATTTGATATTACTTGATATTTTCAATATGTTAGTCATCACCTCAAATGTTTTGCCACTCACTAAATAACAAGTGTTAACCACAGATCCAAATTTAGTGGGCACATTTACATGTATCTTTAATTATTTGTTGATTTGTGTCAGTACTTGGGACTACTCAAGAGACAGCTTATACAATTACTGCCCCAAGGGACTTCATAAGTGATTACAGGCTTATTAGGAAACACAGAGAGACAAGCCTCTCAGGTGTTGTTCTCTACCATTTGCTAATCAAATAGCTGAAAAACAAAACAAAACAAAAAACCTGGCTTGCTATGAGTGGAACAGTTTTTCAAGTATGTATACTAGAGGCAGACACTCATACTGGTCCCACTTAGTAAACAGAGGAAAATAAATAATAGAATTCTGTAAGTGTTCTCAACTCCATATTTCTTTAAAACAACTTAGAAGATCTGTAAGCTACAACTTTCTACCAAATCTATAGTGGATTTTGATGAATGGTAAAATCAAATGTAAGAAATATTATTTATGTGTGGGCATATTAGCACACAGTTGCCAAACTTCATTTGTTAAAAAAAAAAAAAAAAAAAAGATTGAATATGCATGTTAAATGTTGAACTTAAAAAGTTTCTGTCTTCAAGGAATTTCTATATTGGGGCAAATGACAAAGTCAACTATTTATAATATTATATACCAAATATTCACATCTTTCCCAAATCCAAAGTTTTAATGGTCTCTAGAACGTTCAAATCAGTCTTGAGAGGTACCAGAAGGGCATCCGGTTCTATATCTGCTGAGATGAGAAATCAAATTCATAATCATAACACAGCAAATTCATTGTCACTGCCAATATGGATGTGGGATGCAGTTAATTATCAGTGATTAACAACTTTTGAGAATCAAGATTTACACCATTATACTATAAAATTTCTCTTGATAATCCAAATGAATTACTCTGACTTGCCAAGACATGTCAAAAAATATTAATTAAGACAGCTGATTTTTTTTTCCCAACAATTAAGAAGGAAACAATATGCCATTAACTCCAACAGAATATGACTGATGAAAATAACACAGTGTAGTAACTGATACTTCTGAGGAATTCTGTATTTTTCAGATATTTTTCTCCTGAAAGCAATTTATAAAATATGTAACTGCTCTATATCCATGTAAGACTTATTTTTCCTATAAATAAACATAAAAACTGCCAATAAAATAATATTTTAAAAATTATTTTAGCCTAGAATTTCTCTAGAAAAATACATTTGCTCTAGTCTAAGAAAGTGATAATTAAAAGAACAAAGTGGGGGGATGTCAACAGTACACAGGCACCAGCCTCGAAGAGCCTTTAATGGCTAAAGCTGGAAACTTCAAGCAGCAAAATTAATTCTAATATTGGATTATAACCCAATGAATTTTTAAAACCCCATGAGTTCATACTCATATAAATGGTTAAATAAATAGCCCTGGCTGGGTGGTTCAGATGGGTGGAGCGTCATCCCATAACCAAAAAGATTGTGGGTTCAATTCCCGGTCAGGGCATATACCTCGGTTGTGGGTTCGGTCCTGGTGGAGGCAACTCATCAATGTTTCGCTCTCTCCCTTCCTCTCTCTCTAAAATCAGTGAACATACTTTGGATTTTAAAAAATGGTTAAATAAATATTTTTCCTTACCAAAGAATATAGGTAATACAGTATATCCCACCCCACTCTAGAAGGTAGAGCTTAATTCCCCTTCCACTGAGTGTGAACTAAGCTGAGTCACTCACTTCCAACAAATGGTGTGTGGAAAGGGGGGAAATCATAGCTTTACAGTGGAAAACGCAGGCAGATATCCCCTTAACCAAATGGTCAGGGCTAGCATGCTTAATGATAAGTCATGTTGCTATCATGTCCCCCAGTGTGATGAGGCAGGCACTTTGCTTGTGTCCTATTCTCTCACAAACCCACCACCCCAATCTAATCAGGAGGCAAACAACAGAGAAAGCCAACTTGAGAGATAGTCCACGAAATATCTGACCGGTGCACCTCAAAACTGTCAAGATCACCAAAACGAAGGAAAGACTGAGAAATTGCTGCCAATTCATGAAAACTAAAGAGACAAGTACTAAATGCAGTGTGTGGTATTCTGGGTTGGGTGAAATAGAAAATAGAAATTAGTACAAAAACTAGTGAAATTCAAATAACATTTGTAGTTCAGTTAATAGTATTTTACCATTACTGGTTTTTCAGTTTTGATGAATAAACCGTGGTTATGTAAGACGTTAACATAAAGAAAGCTGGGTAAAAAGTAAACAGCAACTCTGTTATATTCTTTCCATTTTTCTGAAACTCTAAAATTATTCCCCTAAAAACTGAATTACAACCAAATGAAAATACAATATATGCAAACAAAACAAAATAAATACAAAAAAAAAAAAAAGATGAAAATGAAATTGCAGATCTAAGGAAACGAAACAGGCATTAAGATTTCTGACGAGAACTAGTAACAATACAAAGCTAGCTCGGTACATCAGAGATACTCCTGAAAGCCAATTACCATGTGTATTTTAAAAATCTCCCGTTCTCCTTCTGTGTGTCTCCTTGACTACTAACCCAGCACACTTCCCTCTGACACTTCAGGTTACCAAATGTATGCACCTGAAATAATTGGGGGCAGGGGAGGGAAACAGAGCTGACTTCAGGTTGTGGTGGGAGAAAACTATGGGGAAAGAAATGTGAGTCGAATAGGAAGTACCTTAAGGGGGAAAAAAAACTGCAAGAAGATAACTATAGAAGAAAGCAAACGCCTCAGGAAACAACAGATGTGTTTGGGATCTTCAGAAAAGGAAATGAATAAAAGTGAGAAAATAGAGCAACAGTAGACTTGGAATTCAATCATTCATTTCTGCTCTGGAATTCACAGGCAAGACGGAAAGGTTGGTAAAGAGCCCTTCAGAGACAACTTGCAGAACCGTGTCAGACCGTGCAGCACTGAAAGCACAAGAACACACAAGAATTAGAAATGTAATCTATGAAGCACACTTAGGATATAAACTTGTTTTGCATATAGAATAAAAAGCTAAATTCAATAAGGACAATAGGTTTGGAGGGCCTAGGTCTCTTCACATTCAGATTTTAAAGACCTACTCCAAGACCAGAAGACATAAATTAGAAGAGATATTTATAAGTGTCCATGGGAAAGGAAATTTTCTTTTATCTAATTGTAACACTATGAAAAATTTCAGATGTGTTAGAAGAGAAACCTAAATATTTGATGTCATCACTCATTTTTTATTGCCCTCAAACCCAAGATTAAACCACATTTAGATAATTACAATAGGATTCTTAAAATAAAGTGTTTGAGAATTTACAATTCTATTGCAAGCAACAACAACAAAATCCTGGAACAGACTGGCTTAAACAACAAAGGACATTTTTTAAGAAACATACCTGAAGATTCTGGGAGCTTCAGGTCAGTTTGATCCAAGACTTATCTCACCAGGTCCCGTGTCTCAGCTTTGCCTTCCCTGGGTTTGTGAGACATACAATCTGGCTTCTTACTCTTGATAATGAAGTCTCAGGCCTGACATCCATACACCACCAAACTCTGTATAAAAAGAATAGGACTCCAGCCAGCACCTTTGGATGAGAAGTTTGTTTCCCAGAAGCCCAAGCATACAACTTTTTGCATGTTATTGGCTCAGCTGGGTTATGTTCTCATCCCACTCATCATGCTGTCGTCCCCTGTTCCTTAACTGGTTTCTTCTCCTGGGAGCGCTCCTTTAATAAATCATTTGCACCTAAATCTTCTGCTAAGCAGTTGCTTATAGTCAAATCTTCCCTAAGACACACACAACTGCAATCAAACCTCCTGGCAGGTTGTCCTGTAAAGCCTTGAGCTGTTCCTTCCCACCTCCACATCTCCGCACAGGCTGGCATTTCACTGTGACCAAAACACTCCCCTTTCCACATACACCCTTCCCCAGGTCTGTGCTGCCTCCTGCTTTCCCAGCAACTCTCAGATCTCTTCCATGTGCCCTCTGAAAACATCCAAACATCATTCCACAATAAACTGCTCTTTACCTAGAACCTGCTTAGAATCCTGCCACCTGCCCTCCTTACCTGAAACGAGATTCATTCCCATGCACCATTTCCCCTTCTCCCGTTTCTTAAGAAAGAGTGACTCATTTTCCTATCTTCTCTCTCATTGGGACCTGGAAATAAAGCTGGCAATCTCCTTTTACATCACATCTATACGTGTGTGTGTGTGTGTGTGTGTGTGTGTGTGTGTGTGTGTGTGACATTGGTTGCCACCCACATTCAGCAGGATTGAACCTGTAACCCAGGTACCTGCCCTTGACCGGGCATGGAACCCGAGAACCTTGGTGCGCGGGTCGATGCTCCAACCACTGAGCCACACCAGCCAGGGCATCACTTCAGTGTCTGTAGGGTTTCTAGATCTCACTGTGAGTATCTGAATTTCTTCTAATGTGCCTTGTCTTTACACAGGAGGGAACCAAGGGAATGACAACTGTATTTAAGCTGGTTGGGATATAGTATTCTTTATACCTTTTATAGGTATGAAATATTTTTTTAACGAATGTCTTGTGGCCTGGGTTATCTGTCTTGGCTTTCCTATGCCCCACACTCTTATTATCTACCAAATCTTAATCACATCTCATAGATTTAGAAAACTAGCACCAAAATCTCAGTCTCCCACTCCTTCCTCAATGTTAACAATATTCTGGGTGATTCTGATGCCTGTGTGATGTCAAACCCCAAACTCTTGAGGAAAATAATCAAGAACTCCCAAACTAGTCACTTTCTCACTCAGCCTATCACTTCCACAGATAAATTCCTGCTCTTATCACCCACAACTGCTTCACCCCTGAAATCTCAAAATCAGAATATCATACCGCTTAAAAGTTCTCGTTACAAGAAAAAATTTTTTTCTAACTATGTATGCTGACAAATGTTAACGACTTATTGTGGTGATCATTTTGCAGTATATACAAACATCAAGTCAGTATGTTGTACACCTGAAACTATCATGATGTTATATGTCAATTTACACTTCAATAACACTTTTTAAATTATAAAAACGAGACCATATCATTAAAAACAAGAGTATCCTACCCTGACACAGCTCTCTATCCTAATGCTCACACCCTTTCTCCCCTCCCACTAAAATAACCATCTTAAGATTTCTAAGCCCTGTCTCCATCAATTTTCACTTAAGTTATTATATACTTCCTGGGACTTCTTACAAAAACTACCTAATGTTTTGAGCTTATTTTTTTAAAAAGACTAAAACAACAGGTTTATTTTCCTTGTTGACAAGTTGATTCTTGAAAACTACAGAGCTGCTAGCTTAGATTACTTGTAATTAGATTAGTAACACCATTTGTCAATTTTTCAGTTTCTAAGAATAATGTTTAGCGATTGATGTGGTTATGTTAGAAGAAAAGTATATTTTCACAGTGAAGCTGGTCATGAGGACAGGAAAGAACACTAGGTATAGCACTCAGATTTCAATAAGGCTTTGCGTTTTCTCTTTCCCAAGAAGATAAAACTGGGGTAGGAATGCCCACGATGATTCCCAATTAGCAGGAATACACCAAAGAGGAAATGAATGGCAAATCAACATCCCTAAAGAATTTATCCTACAATAACATTACTATTTATTATTTAAAATCCTATGAGGGAATTAAAAAAGAAGTCGTTTCAATTAAGAACATTAAGTGCATATCCTCTTAAAAAGAATGGAGGAAGAAAAGCTTCCCACACACTCTCCTGACCCCACTTACTCTCTACCATGTACATTTGTCACTCAATCCAGTTGTCACTTAACACTTGAGCCACTGAAGCAAGTGGGCTCCTGTTGATATCATCTGGACAGTTCTTTCTCCAAGAAATGCTAGGATTATATATATATATATAATACATTATATATATATTTTTTAAATCCTGAGTTCAAAGAGAGAAGTCTGGTCTCATTTCCATAATCAGCATTCCTAAACCATACAACACACCCATAGTTTAAAACCAATTCCAGAAACAACTATCCATTACTTGTTAAAGTGGAAGTACCCTTGCCCTAGCCGGTTTGGCTCAGCAATTAGAGCGTCGGCTGTGGACTGGAGAGTCCTGGGTTCGGTTCCCGCTAAGGGCACGTACCTCGGTTGCAGTTTGTCCCCGGCCCGGTTGGGGGTCATGTGGGTGGCAACCACTCGATGTGTCTCTCACATCAATGTTTCTCTCTCTCTCTTCCTCCTGCTCTGTCTGAAGATAAATGCAAAAATGTTCTTGGGTGGGGATAAAAAAATAAAAAATAAAAATAAATAAAGTGGAAGTACCCTTTCTGAGGCTGGAAAACTAGTCAAACTTCACAGTGACTTTCCAGGGACCCAGAGATTAGCATACTGAGTGTGGACCCACTGTTCCTAGGGAACCAGAGAAAGGCTGGAGGGAAGTATTGCGTGAAGCACGGGTTCCTTCTAGTTAATCTTCAAGCAATCCCCAGAAAAGCATCATTGTGTTAAAAAAGAACCAGGAATTCTCAGAACCACCTGGGGAGGGCAAGAAGCTCTCAACAACTCCTTGAAGTGATTCTGTAGGAGCCGTTGATCTGCCCCCTTTCTTCTACTGTACGCAAGCCCTAGTCAAAGGTGCGCAGGGAAGAGATGATTCCCCTGCACACTGTATAGTCTGTTCACGTGCATCTTCAGAGGCACGGATTCCAGATGCTTAACTCTTATCTGTTCCTTCAGCCAGCTTTCGTGTTTCCCACCAAGCTCCTGTTCTAGTGAGATGTGTGCTGTTTTCCATGCTCTGCGTAGGCCGGGCCACAGCTGCCCTTGACAAACGCGGATTTTACATTGGCAGGGGAGGGGAACATCGTCCCGTACACCAGAAGGTTGGGGGTTCGATCCCTGGTCTGGGTGCGTGCAGGAGGCAACTGATCTCTCTCTCTCTCTCTCTCTCTCTCTCTCTCTCTCTCACACACACACACACACACACACACACACACACACACACACAGAAATTACATTTAAAAAAGGATGAGGAGTTAAGAGAGCCTTCTCTATGGAGATGCACTTTGAAAAGATGTGAAAGACTGGTAATTTATTTAGTCTCCATTTAAATTCCTATTTGATCTCCATTTAAATGAGAAAATGGAGGTTCAGAGAGTAAATAAATTGCTCAAAGTCACAAAGATACTTAAGCAGTAGACCCGAGTCCTGTTCCAAAGCCGATCCTCCTCCTACTCCGTGCTGTGTGCAGTGTCAAGAGGCCGAGGAGCCAATGAGCTTTCAGGCGTTTCCAGGTGTGACCATTTCAGTCCCGTATCTTAGTTGAGTTGTGGTTTCTGGATGTCCCTGCCTTCCAAGTGGGCACGCAGACCCAGATATATAAAGTAAATAAAGCCAACAACAAAAACTCGATCTTACAAAGCTCTCTTTTTGCTGCCCGTAAAGATGGCTTGGGCATTCAGAAAGACTCCCTTCCCCACGCACGCAAGAAGCTGTTCTGTGGTTCACTTTGTAATTAATAGAAGTCACTCAAGTGTTGTCAATATGGCAGGAAATTTGCTAAGTATGTTATAAACATGTCTTTATTCGATCCCAGCAATAACTCTATAAAATATGTACTAATATGTCCATTTTGTATATGAGTAGGTTGAGGGGCAGGGAATTGAATAATTTATTCCAAATTCATAGCAAGTAGAAAGACTTTAATATAAAGCACCTACAAGTAACCTCATACCACATGTCACGGAGAGGACTGAGAATATGGCCCAGGCACACCCTTTGGCTAATTTATTCTCCTCCTCAAATATCAAATAAATTAATGTTACCCACAGAACACAGTTTTTTCAAAATAAAATTTAAGATATCAAAATCTGGTTCCAGGCTGTTATAAAATTAATGTCTACCCTTCAGCACTAGTCTCCTTGCATCCCAGGATTCTGGTCATAGTCACTTGCCTGTTTCTTGACTGTGTCCTGTGCTCAGCCCATGCTGTTTCCTCTACCTGGGATGCCCTTTATATCAACACCCACCTGTCAAAGCCCTTTCCGTCTTTCACAGTCACACTAAACACCATGTCTTCCATACAGCTTCCTGAGATCCTCCTCCAAACTTTCCTTTACGCTCCCAAAGCAATGTCATGTCTTCCATTGTGGCATTTACCATGCTTGGCCTCTTATAGGTTATTAGAGTAAACCCATGGCTGAGAGGCTCTTTTTTCTTTACACAGGCACTTACATGCACACATGTGTGCTCCACCTGGTGGGGTCAGAGGCGACCTGTAAGATGGCTACCAGTGATCTGCCTCCTAAAACCCATACCCTTATGTCATTCCATCCCCCTTGAATCTAAGCCAGACCTAGTGACTCACTTCTAACAAATATAGAAAACAGCAGACGTGATGAGATACCTCTTCCAGGAATAGGCTACAAAACCACTATTTCCATCTTGGGGGCTCACTTGCTCTCTTGTTCTTTTTCTGGCAGCTCACAGCCAGCTGCCATGCAGTGAGCTGCCCCATGCAGAGGTCCATGGCACAGAGCCAAAGGAGGCCTCTTACCCATAACCAGCAAAGAACTAAGACCCTCAACACCAACAATCCACAAGGGACTTAATCCTTTAACAACCATGTGTGTGAACTTGAAGTAAACCCTGCTGCTATCAGGCCTTCAGATGAGACTGCAGCCCTTGCTGACTGACACACTGACTGCAACCTCTTGAGAGGCCTTGAGCCAGGAGCACTCAGCTAAGTCGTATACACATTCCTGACCTACAGAAACCACGAGCCAAGGTTTGTTGTTTTAAGGTACTGCATTGTGGGTTAATGCTACACAATAGATAACTAGTACAGTAAGGGTGCAACGGGTGGACTATATTTTAAGATACATAGCTGTAATGAAAGGGATCTCTATTCCCAAAAAGCACAAAATCTTTACTGGGTCAAAGCTGTAAAGAAAAAGCTAGGAACACTTTGGTTTATAATTCAAAAGAGTTGAATTGTCTTTTTGCCAGGAATTTATAACCAGAGGAAGTTCTAGAAAAGACTCATTTCTGAATGTTCACTATCAAAAGGAAGCTATCCATTCCAGTTCCTAACACTAGTCATGACAAATGATGAAGAGGATGTGGATACAAACAATAAAAGCCCCTACTCTACAAAAGCTCTACAAGTTCATTCATTAGAATTCTTGCTTGACAAGATATAAGACTAGTGTTCAAGGTACTGCCTCACATAGTACACATGCCACCTGTCTTTCAATTAAGCACAGTACAATGCCACTCTCTTGAAAAGAGAAAGAACAAAATTGGCTGTGAGATGTATAAAGAGGTATCACGTTATTTGCAAAACAACCCATTGAGCGCAGAGAGACATTGCTATAGACTTTAGAAAAAAACTAACTTCTAAACATTTCTGAGGATTTAGCTATGATTTCATGGTGAAACTCCCTAAAACGAAAAATGATATAATGGATGGAGTCTCTCAAATTCAATACAAATAACAGTGTCACAAGTAATCCTGTCTACCTGCCCCACCCCAAGGATAGAAAAGACAAAGAAAACTTGATGACTAAAAAGTTCCTCTAAACTCCGATTTTTAAAATAGAATAACCCATTAGAAATTATCATCAAGGATGAATTCAAAATTAGGATGGTCATAGGCTTTAATTAAAATATCAGGAAAGACAAATTCCAGTTTGAGGAAGGCTAATGAGAAGAGCCCAGCACGAGACAGGGCTTTGCGAGGCCACATCTGGAGCTGGTACTGGAAGAAGGGTGGGCTGTACTGCATAGCATGTGTTTACCAGTTAACAGACAGTAGAATTTCTATATGTTTGCATCTTCCTATTTTTAAAAAATGGTTCTTTAAACTAAAAGTGATAGAACAAAATAATTCTAAGGGAAACAGAAAGCCCAGGAAGAGTGAGGATCTCTAATTCCTGGACCCAGATTAAACAACATAAGATATAAAAAGGACTTGCTTTGCAATATAATTATGGTGTCCTTGTCAAATTCATGAAGGTTGTTTCCATAAGCAATCTTTAAACATAATGGACACTGTGCCCTGGCCAGTTTGGCTCAACAGTAGAGCATCGGCCTTCAGACCAATGAGTCGCAGGTTCGATTCTGGCCAAGGGCATGTACCTCAGTTGCAATTCGTCCCTGGCCCTGGTCGAGGTCGTGCGAGAGGCAACCAGTCAATGGGTCCCTCTCACATCGATGTTTCTCTCTCTCTCCCTTTCTCTCCCTCTGTCTCTCTCTCCCACTCTATCCGAAGATAAACAAGAAAGTATCCTCGGGTGAGGATTAAAAATAAATAAATAAACAAACATAATGTACATTGCTAGTGATAAACTTAGCTGCTGATTTTCTACAGTCACACAGACATCCTTGGATGAGTTAGTCATGGAGTGAACTGATATCCAGTTACTTTAATCCATTTGATCTTACTAGGTTTTTAATGCTAGGTGCATTCTGATTGGGTGGTGTCTCCAATCACTGGCTAGTGCCCCAGACTTAAAAGTTGTTAAATATTTTGAATATACTTTCACTCATGGACAAATATTAAATCCATAACTGCAGAGATGAAAGCTTATCCTAATATTTAACTCTCCAGAAATAATTATGACAACTGAGAGAGTATAGCACAGACTATAGTTATCTGTATCTGATAACACCTAGGCAGAAGGGATACAAATATACCACAACTGATCTTGTTGAGAAAGACCAGTAATGAATAAGATTATTGGAATACAGATTCTGGCTGTTAGGTCTGTGGCACTGGACAGAAATGGAGATGAAACTCCTTGGGCATTTTGGAGGATTAAACAAATTAACGTGTATAAAAGCACTTAGAACAATGTCCAACATACAGTGCATATACAATAAGTTTTCATGATTCTAAAAGCCTTGGAATTCAGAAATGAGGCCCCCTTACTATTAATTACCAGATGGAGTTTTAGAAATTGCCAAAAACTTTTTGCCTTATAATCAAAAGGGATAAAAGACTTGGAGGGAAAATATTTACATTTTTATTGTCTACAGATCCCACAGGCAAATGATGTATTTCAGAGGAAAAAAGTTAAGAACCAATAACATCTTAGCCCTTAGAACTTTATTCCATTAAACTCACGAGGAGATGGTCTTTCTGATAATACCTACTAAGTCTGAAAACAGGGTACTTTTTACTCTTTATCTTAGCATTTCATGAATTTGAAATTGACTCTGGAATTATACATGCTCTATATTTGCTGAGCTATCACTTTCAAAAAGGGTTTTGTAATATACACTGTTGCTAGCCATGTTTGGAAGTGGTTGCCACCCCTCAAGATCACCAGCATTAGGTATTTAAAATATTTTGCTAGCCCAGCTGGTGTGGCTCACTGGTTGAGCGTCGACCCATGTACCGGGGAGGTCGCCGGTCCGATTCCCGGTCAGGGCACATGCCCAAATTGTAGGCCTGGTTCCCAGTGGGGACATGTAGGAGGCAGCCAATTGATGTTCTCTCTCATTGATGTTTCTATCTCTCTCTCCCTCTCCCTTCCTCTCTATCTAAAATAAATAAAGAAAAAATTTAAAATATATATTTTGCTAATAAAAGCGGGGCATCTTTGTCTTGTATTAATTTGCATTTATAATTTTTTTTTAACCAATGAGATAGCTTCACTAACTACTTTAGCTTGTTGCTTATGTTACTTAGAAACATAGCTTATGGGGATTTTTTGTAATTATATCAAAAGTTTTGATAAAATTGCTTACATAATTATAGGTAAATGATCATTAAATGTTTTAGGTTTTTAAAAAACATAGCACAGCTATTGAAAGGTATAACAAATTCTTTAGAGATCAGATGGTTAAATGAAATGGTTCAAAGAATACATAAATTAAGGGGGTCTATTTAAATATGGGAAAATGTTTTAAAAAATACTTTAAATGTAGACTGAAATAGGGATTGGTTGGTCTGGGACAGCACAAAGGGAAAAGCCCAGGTAACCATAATAGATTTAAAAGAAAAAAATATGGCTAAGGTAGTCCCAAAACAATAAGTAAAATTTAAATATGTAACTGGGAATAGAAAGTTCAATCAAATACTGGATTTTGTGTAAGATTGTGATATTTTCCAAGAAAAGAAATACTTTCATAATGGAGCAGCATAGTAAGAAGCTAGGGAAACTCCTTGACAAGTGGAATAAAAGAAACTGAGACAAAATAATTAAACAAGGCCAAATGATTTGAGCAATTTACAGCCAGCTAATGAATCACAAGGCTTTATCTTCCCTAACCAAGGACACTTAGGAGCAAATGGCTCACAAATTCCAGACCACCCCGGGCAGACGGGCCTCGTCCTGTCCCTCTTCAATGACATTCTTTAAAAATGAAACTAACCAGAAAATAACCCTGACCCCTCTATACGCACATTCTGATGAATCAACATATTGAAGGACACGCCGGGAAAGCTAATGAAAATTCTGTTAACACTCTCCCATGAGACCTCCCCTATAGATAGAAATATTACCAAAGTCGGCTTTAGTAACATTGATTTTATATAATTGACAGGACATTCTAGTGATTATAGCTAAGGCAGACAGGGGACAGAACAGAAAGAGAAGGCAAGAAGGTTTTTCCCTTCAGAAGGTGTTCTCTGCAATGCCTCTAATTTAGGTTAAATTAGATATATAAAGAACCCCATTTGTCCACGAGGGTATGTAGGACAGAACCTGGGTGGTCATGGAGAAGACATCCCACATGAAACAGAAAGTATTAAAGTAACCTTCGCATATCTCCAGTTTGTATCTTAATATCTTCTTGGCTGGGGATTAATAGGTTACATAACTGATAAGGAATGATGTACAATTAAAGACTACAAGATTCTAAAATCAAGAACAAATTTAAAAGTAAGCCTCTGAAGAGACATTTAACAGTTTTTACAGAGAAAAATCCTGAAACTGAAGAGAGGATAGGAAGCTACACCTGCTGCCATGTTTTATTCTTCAGCAGAGAGGGATTCAACAGAGTAAGTTATCACAGACACCTGCTAGAAATGAATGTCCAGAGTGAAGAAAGCCTTCAAGGGTAAGGTCTATCTCAAAAGAAGAAAAAAAGTACACATGTGTTTAAAGATCATGGAGACAATGAGGACTTAAAATATGTATTGGGGACTTTAATTTGGGCTAAGTTACAGGGATTTTTAATATATAAATACCACAACCGAATACCAATGAAAGGTGTGCATATATCAGAAAGGTAGTATTGTGTTGAAAAGGAGCACCCAAAGTTAAAACAAAACAGAAAAGCAGGATTTTATTTTAGAATGACATATGTTTTTAGTGCCAATTAAGTGAAATAAATTTGGAGCCTAATTTTCCCCGGAAGTCAGGTGAGAGACCTAGAAAGTGTACCCAAGGGCCAGTCTCACCTGTTGAGAAAGTCTGGGATTTTTCCTGACGAGGTAGTTTTGTCTTCTCAGATCTTAAAATAAGTCAGCTCTTTGGTAGTCCCTGGGCAACTACTGAGGAACCTCTAGGAAAAGAGATATTTATTCCCATATTTCTATAGATGGAGGGGAAATCTGTGCACGTCTAGAGTTGGAAGTCAGTTACAGAGACCCATTTAAAGCCTCAAGGAGAAAGTGCCGGTTTAGAACTGTTTAGAACATTTCCACTGCTCTGCAAGTCGCTGGGAATTTTGAGTTGATTGACATCCTTAGGAGGAAAAACACCTTTAATGCCTCACTATACAATGTACAGCTGGTTACTGACCACAGCAAGGAGGAGCTGCCCAGATCCCTCGTTATTGATAAAAATATTCTTGCAGCTGCGGTCTCCTCTAAGTGTCTGGAGGACATGGTCTCTTCCCCAGCACAAGCCAAATGATATAGCACACAGTTGGGCCACATGCTGAAACCAGGCAGAGCCTTCCTCCATGGACTTGACTTTAAGAACCTCCAAACTTTTCCGACAGTTATTATTATTATAGATATCATAATATGATATGATTAGGAAAATTACTTGTCTTTTACATCTATATTCTGAAATAATAGTCATCAATGTTTATGGAACACTTTCTGCATACCAGGCACACTGCTAAGCGCTTTAATACATTTTATTTAATCGTCACAACAAACTGAGGAGGTCCTGTCTACCCCATTTTACAGATTAGGAAGCTAAGGCTCAGAGAAAAAGACACAACAGCTTAATAGTAGAGCTGGTCTTCACACCGAGGATTATTTGACACTGAAAACTATGATCTTGACCACTCCCCCTTATTACATCTTTTAATTAAAATATGCCTACAAATGTGGGATATGACACCAGTTTACTGTTCTGGACAGAAATTATTTCCTCCAAGTTTCTGGGAAATGGGGAAACTAAAGTTTGCTCTGTCAGGTACCAGTAACACAGAAAACCTAAATTATCTTTTAGTATTTTTTTTCTATTGCCCAAATTCCCAAATAATAAGAACCTAATGAGAATTACATTTTAACGTGTTGAATCCTTTCTTAGGAATTAAAATTTTGATTAACTTAATGATTCTCCTTTGAGACAAGTGTAAATATCCAGCAGACTTCAGTTTTTCATTTTAGAATTCAAAGATCACTTGATTCTGCTAGAAAACCATTGTCACAGTCTTTTTTTTCTCCACAGAGTGGAAAAACACATATCCTTGGGGCAGCTAATAAACCTCAGTAGTGTAACTAGATGAACAATTGTAAGAATATACCCTCAGACATAAATTTACCAAATAGTTTTCAAAACAGGCATTTCTCATTCCCCCTTCACTATCTTATCAGAACATTAGGACTTTTGTCTTTTATCATTTTTGGTAAGTTATTATTATTATTTTTTTAATCCTCACCAAAGGATATTTTTCTGTTTATCTTCAGATAGAGTGGGAGGGAGAAAGAGAGAGAGAGAGAGAGAGAGAGAGAGAGAGAGAGAGAGAAGCATTGTTGTGAAAGAGACACATCAATTGGTTGCCTTCCACATGACCCCGACCAGGGCCAGGGATGAACTGCAACCAAGGTACGTGCCCTTGACCGGAATTAAACCCAAGACCCAATGGTCCGCAGGCCGACGCTCTAACAGCTAAACCAAACCAGCCAGGCTGGTAAGTTATTTTATTTGAAATATGTCAGCATGATTCATCAAGACAGCCTTTCAGTAAGCATTTGTTTTGCTCATATGTACTATAGATATTTGCATGAAATCAATTTAAATAACCAGTCACAATTTTTTTTTTTCTTAACAGAAAAATAAGGTGATAAGGAAAATCACACCATTTTGATTCATTCTGGCCCAAGTTAAAGTTCTAGGTATAAACACCTTAGAAAGAAATTCTTACCTAACTTAGAAATCTATGCCTTTCAGTGGGATGCTAAATCCATTAGAATGAAGGTGGAATTCTGATGTGAGGGGAGGATGATGAATGCAGTAGGAGTCAGACAGTAGCGTCTATGGTATATTTGGTTAATTACAGAATAACAGATCAAGGAAACCAATGTTAGCAGGAATGCTTCTTTCTAAGTAAACCCCACCCAGATCAGAGTCAGTGCAGATTTTAAAGTGGAGAAATCGGAATGCCCATTAACAGCTAGACATTTACCTAGGGAAGTAGTGCACTCTGGCTTCCAAGTGCTGGTGCCAGCCTTCGCCATCAGCTTGATTCAGGCAACTTCCTGGGGTGGGGACTGCTCTATGACCTTCATGTTCAGAGAAAACCCTTCTAGTTTGCTGCAGAGTGGTAAAAAATAAAAAAAAGAGGGGGAGTTGCTTCTGGTTGCTGTGGGTGCTGAGCATTCTATGAAAGAGAATCATAGCTCTACGCAATTTCACACCTACAACTCCCATTGCAGTTGTTTGCTAGAACACCCAAGCTTAACAAGCTGGGCTTCAGATTAGTCTTCTTTGTAAACACTTCCTGGAACTCTGTGGGGGAGAACTTAGCAATACCTCTCTTTTATGTTATCATATCATACATTGTTATTATTATTGAGTCTCTCTCTCTTTCTCCCTCTCTCTCTCACACACACACACACACACGCACACACACACACACACACACACGTATACATGTAAGGTAGATACTAGGAACCATGTTTTATCCACCCCTGTATCCCCAACAATTAGCATTGTGTCTACTACATACTAGCACATGGTAGGTGGTCAATAGTTGCTTGTTGAACACATGGAAACAAAAGTTAAACAAAAAGATACTTCATGAACACAATGGACTCTTCAACAGGATTTCAATGGGCTCTTCGTTCTGGATCAAAGGGTACCATCCACGCCTTAACAGGGCGCACAAAGCTCTTAATCAGCTGGCCCTGCCTAACATTCTAGCCTCACGCATTACTGCATCCTCCTGCCACACAGAAGCACGTGGAGGACAGGGCAGGGTACATTTGGGGAACTTCTCCCTCTTCTTTCCCATCTCTTTCTTGCCCTCCTTGTTCTACTCAGGAGTCATCTGTGATGAGTTTTTTCCTACCCACTGGAAGTCAAAGCTCCTGCCCTCCTCCCAGGACTCCAAGAGTCACCCATGCCAACTGTTATCATTATTTAACAAGACCCATTATAAAATAAGATAAAATTGGGTCCAGCTGGTGTGGTTCAGTGGTTGAGTGTCGACTCATGCACCAAGAGGTCGCCGGTTCGATTCCCGGTCAGGACACATGCCCAGGTTGTGGGCCTGATCCGCAGTGGGGGGCATGCAGGAGGTGGCCCATCAATGTTCTCTCTCATCCATGTTTCCATCTCTCTCTCTCCCTCTCACTTCCTCTCTCCCTAAAATCAATAAAGAAAAAAAAATTTTTTTAAAGATGAAATTAGGCCTTCCATTAAAGATTCAGGCAATCCCAGCTTTCATCTCTGAATTCCTAGGGCCACACAGTTCCTGGTACATCACAACCATTCTAATGTTTGTTTAAGGAAATAGCTAAGGTCCAAAAACATACCCTTGGGGAGAACAGACTTTCACAGAATCTCAAAATAGAAGAACTAGATATTCTTTGAACATTTTTGAAGTTTTAGGATGAAATACTATATACACACAAAGATATTTACAGATATGCAGAAATTGTTCAAGCTGAAGTAAAAATAGAATTAAGGTTTTTAAGAATGTCAATGGCTGAGAGCTAAGGGATGCTCTGAAGTCTATGTCACAGAGGAAGTCACTACAACATTTATACCACTATTGAAGACTAGAGCAACAGTTTCAGGTCACAGACCTTTCCCTTGCAACATTGTCACTACCTCTCCAGATAGAAGTACCTGAAAAGAAATAGGATGAGTCATTAGGACCCTAGATTAGGGATGTCCTTAGGACCACTGCTTGCCAAGGTTCAGTTCTTGGGCTTTGAGATGTGTTATCACATCAAGTACTGGTTTGGGTTCTCCTCTACAAAGTTCCTTCACAATGTCTTCAGGTTGCTGGGAGGAGAAATGGCATATGTAATATTGTTAACCTTGGTTATATCTATCATGCATTCACACCTACACTAAGGCTTAGAGGAGAATTTAAAGTAGCATTGGCATTTAACATTTACTAAATTTGCAAAAAGTTCTGAAGAAATAAAAGTATCACTGTCGTATAATTTGAGGATGGGAGAGTAGCTACTGGCTGAATGCTCAGAGATAAAATAGGGCTGAAATTAATAATCCAACTGGAGTCTTTCAATTGTTAAAACACTGCCGATGACAGTGAATTTGAAGATCTTGCCCTGGCTGGATGACAGCTCAGTTGGTTAGAGCATCATCCTGATATGGCAAGGTTACAGGTTCAGTCTCCAGTCAGGGCACATGCAAGAAGCAACCAATGAATGCATAAATAAGTAGAACAACAAATCTCTCTCTCCTCCTCCTCTTCCTTCCTCTCTCTCTGTCTCAAAATCAATCAGTCAATAAAAATAAAGTAAAATGTAGACGCTCTTAAACTGTCTGAAAGGCAGAGTAGGCATAATAGCCTTCATATAATAGGAATTTGCTAAATCAATTCAATCAATGTTTATTTCTAATAAGAAACAATCTCCTAATATCCCAGCTAGTAGATAATTTGATCTGTTAAATTCACTCATTTTCCAAGAAGCTAAATGTGTTATTTGTCTTCATTTGTGCTTGTCTTCTTTTCCTGGTTGCTACACAGCTGTCACATAATATGCAGGGGTTTATCATGGCCTTCTAGATTCTTTCTGTGACCTCCTGGTGTTTTCCCTGTATTTCCACATGTCTAGAACATCCTTAACTACTTTCAGTTCTGTAGTGAGTTACCCTTTAAAGTGCTTCCAAGTTCTTTTACAAATCCTAGTGGTCACTCCAGGAAGCAGGCAGGGTAGGTTACCCCCTGCCTCTGTTAAGAAGAGGAAACGGGTGCTGAGAGTGAAAAAGTGATGCACCTAATGAATGAGTGTCACAGATAGTCATCACATTAGACATCCACCATTCCCCTCTCATGTCCCATCAGCCCACATTTTAGCTCTACAGCTGAGTCAACTGTAACCTGTGCACAGGTGTTCCTGATGGCACTCATCTCAGCTATATTGTTTGTCTGTCTTGCTTGGATTCTCTGCTTTCTAGTAAGAATCCTGAAGGGAAAAAAATACCCTCAAGCATTCATTTTAGCCTGTAGGGCTCATGCTGCTCTTCTCTTCTGTGTCTCTAGTCAACAATTCTGAAGGGTATTCTGCGTGGTTTCTTGCATCCAGCATCCCCACCAGGACTAAGCCCCAGTTGCCCATAGGGACAGCCGACTCAACAACACACCCTTGCACTAGCTCTCCCTCCCTCCTTCCCCATTTCACCCTTTCCAGGGGCCCCACCCCTAGTCCCCGGGGTTTACTTCCCAAAATCACCCACTTGCCTGAAAGATTTATTTCAGGCTCTGCTTCTTGGAGGAACCTAAGTTACACCAGACTATAAACACACTCTTTCGATTTTCTGGTTTACTCTTCTTATTACCCTATTAATCACCAGGCCTAAAATTCAATACTCATCTTTTTTTTTCATTTACAATCACAGACAAACAACAGCTATAAGAATTAATATTTGATACCAAGTATAACCTCTTTAAGCTGACGTTAGAAAGCTGGAAACAGCTGTCTTTACCCAATGGCATTTCTAGTGTCAGTCTATAAACGTTCCATGTCTATAAAGCTTCCTGGTTGGCTTCTATTGATCCTATTTTTCCTAATAAAAAGTAAAATTTTTATTTTTATGGCTTCTTATTTTAGATATACTCTATTGATGGCTTACTTTTTTATTATTATTATGTTTTTAATCCTCACCCAAGGATATATTTTCCTGCTGATTTCAGAGAGGAAGGGGGAGAGAGAGAGAGAGAGAGAGAGAAACATTGATGTGAGAGAGAAACATCATCAGCTGTCCCCTGTGTGTGCCCTGACCAGGGATTGAACCTGCAACCTAGGTATGTGTCCTAACCAGAAATCGAACCCGCAACCTTTTGGTGTACGGAATGACACTCCAACCAACTGAGCCACCTGGCCGGGGCTTGATGGCTTACTTTAAACAGTTTCACTGAATGAAGAAAACAGAATGATATCTTTATAGTTTGAGGTTTATAATAGCAAAAATAGCAATATTTACCAGTTGTAAAGATACATACATATATAATATATATATTAATGGGGGGTTGCCTTTCACAAATTTTATAAAGATGGCACATGGTCATTCATACTTGTTTGTTTCTGGTACAAAAAATAAATTACATCTCTTGGATGAAGCACAATACTGCTGTCATCATCACATACCAGCACACGTTTAAGGAAACCAACTGCCGAATGTCAAACTATTCTTGACGTGGAAAGGAAAAATGTAAGTATAAATAATGGTACAAAAGGAACAGTTTTACTCAGCTTGTGCAGTACCAGATCATTAGGCCACAGGCTTCTGATTTAAGAGCCAACAAAGACCATTTTGTAATATGTGACAGATACCAGAAATCAAGCCGTCTGAATATAAACATTGCTGTGATTTCTTATCATTAAAGACTGAGATGCAGTGTGTTAAGTTATAAATATGAAGAAAAGACCCGGCCTCTAAATCTTAGATATATATGGGTTGAAATCTGCATCTCTGTGGAACAACTGATTGAGTTTTTTCCATACCTTTCCTAAAGAACATATATACAGTCTATACAGAGTGGCCAAAAAAATCAATTTCTCTCAAAGCATAAATAGAGATACCTATAAAAAAAGTTATCAGTTACTATTTTATGGGCTGAACAGCAGAATCCATATGATTAATAGTTTAATAAAATTACTAAGGAACATTTAAATCACAGCTTGAACATAAAAAATAATAATAATAGATATTCAGCTGATAAAAAAAAAACACAAAGTAAAATCTATTTCCATAATTGCTCTTAATTCCTCAGGAAAAAAATACATATACTTGATTTTTAAAAATTCTTCTTGAAGCTCTGTTCAATTTACTCTTTAGTCAGAAAGTAAAATACCTTTGTTTCAACAAGCCTCTTCTTTGGCTTCATATTAAACTAGACTAAGTTCTCATGGGTATATTATTATGGCTTTCCCTATTCCTCAATATGATCATCAAAATTAGATTCATATTTACACATCTATCTTGGTAAAAAAAAAGGCACACAAAGTTATAAAAGTAATCTAATTAATTCTGCCCTAAATCCTATGTGTTGACATGGCTATAAATACTACTAGTATATATTCTGAAAAGAACAAGAATTCACACACACACACACACACACACACACACACACACACACACATAACTGAAGAATCGTAGACATTAGAAAGGGCCAGGATGGGTGATGCAGATGGCTGATGAGATTAATCAGAACCAACAGCAGAAAAGCCTCCTTTAAGCCCTTGGTAAGTCTTAGACATCAACTAGTAGCAGACAGGATGGACTTTATTGGATATGCATTATGAAGTCTTCACTCTGTAGGAAATTACATACTTGCTCTGGAAACGGGGCAATTATGCAAAACGTTAATGAATACTTTTAGACAAAAGAAGTGTCAAAATAGCAAAGTGGGATTGGATTTTATGAGGAGGTTAATTTCTAAAGTCAGCATATAACGCAAAACACTCACAAAGTCAAAATTACCTCTGAAAGTTCCCTATGAAAATCTCTTACCACATAATAAGAAACAGGCAGAAGCATCCTGAGTTCATCAGAGAATTTTTGTCTTTTGGATTTTTATTTTTTAAGCATGGAAATGAATTTCTATTTCTTTAGTTTAGATTACTATTTTTCAATTAGGAAATATATGGCACCAAAAAAAATCTATTTAAAAGTAACACGGTCCTAATCACTATGCAATAGTTGCATTCAAAATTATGCAGTTTGACTTTTGGAAAGTCACAGAACAATGTGTGGTTTCAGCTACCTGTAAGATGGCAACAGCCCTTGAGGTCACTCCCCACTCCAGGCTCTGGGTCTGTGAGATAGGGCCATTTCTATGTGGAAGAAAGCAATCAGGACGTATTGATCCAAAGTAAAGAAAATCAGAAAACCACACTGCAAAATGCTACATTTTGACCTGTCACTACTAAGACACTAGGTCAGGACCCACACCAATCACCTAAGTCTGATTCAGAGTTTGGATTTTTGACTCAACCTCAGAACTGAAGGTCTCCGACACAGGGCTGCCAATAGCTTGGGTCAGTTTTCAGTATAAGCTTTAGCAACAGAGAGACCTTCATTTGAACCTTGGAATCACTTTTTTAAAATATTTTTATTTTGAGGTAATTGTAGATTCACATGCAGTTGTAAGAAACAATAACAAAAGGAGATCCCATGTACCCTTTACCCAGTTTCCCAGAAAGGTAACCTATCCTGCAACACGGTGGTACAATATTATAGCAGGTGCAGTACTTTGCTAGGGCTGCCATGACCGCTACAGGTTGGGTGGCTTGAACAACTGAAAATTCTTTCTTCATAATTTGGAGGCTACAGGTCTGACATCAAGAAGTCATCAGGATTGGTTTCTTTTAAGGCCTCTTAGCCTCAGAAGCTGAAGTTCAGGGATGCTGAACACCTCGAGGCATTGGCAAGGTTGGTTGCTCGTGATTTGTAGATGGGTGTTTTCTCTCTGTGTCTTCACAGCATCTTCCCTTTGGTCTGTGTCCAAAGTTTCTCTTATAAGGAAACCAGTCACACTGGATTGGGGCCCACCCTAATGACCTTATTTTAATTTACCTCTTTAAAGACCCTATCTCCACATACAGTCACATTCTGAGGCTTTGGAGGTTAGGACTTCAGTATATGAATGGGGGGTTGTGGACATAATTCAATCCATAATAAGTAGGTATTGGTATTTATAAAGTCAATATATAGAACATTTCCATTACTACAAGGATTCCTCATAGTGATCTCCTCTCACCCCACTTAACCCCTGGCTTTCACTAATCTTTTCTCCATCTCTATAATTTTGTCATTTCAAGAATGCCTTATAAATGGTAGTAGACAGTATATAACCTTTTGAGAGTGACTTTTCTAACTCAGCATAAGAGGTTCATTCAGGTTACTGCATGTATCGATAGCTCTTTCCTTTTTATTGCTGAGTCGTATTTCATGGTATTGGTATATTACAATTTGTTTAAACATTTAGTAGTTGAAGGACATCAGGACTATCTTCAGTTTCTGGCTGTTATGACTAAAACTGATGAACACGGGTGTTCATTTCTCTGAGATAAATACCCAAGAATTCAATTGCTGGGATATTTCGTTTTTAAAGAAACTGCCTTACTGTTTCCCAGAAAGGCTGTACCATTTCTATTCCCTCCAGCGATACGGGTGATTCACTAGAAATGTGAGTGATCTAGCTTTTCTAAATCCTCACCAGCATTTGGCGCTGGTGCCAGTTTAGCCATTTTGATACATGTATAGTTGTGGTTTTAACTGCACATTCTGATGTCTAATAATATCGAACACCTTTTCTTGTGCTTATTTACCATCTGTATATACTCTTGGGTGAAAAGTCTGTTCATGTTTTTGCCCATTTTCTAACTGGATTGCCTTTCTGTTGTTGAGTTTTAAGAGTATTTTATATTTTCTAGATACTCTTCCTTTGTCCGATCTGTGGTTTACAAATGTTTTCTCTCAGTCTGTGGCTTGTCTTTTCATCCTCTTCACAGAGACTTGTGCAGAGCAAAATTTTTTAATTTATAAGATTCTAGATCATATTTCTTTTTTTAAAAATTGCTTTTATTGATTTTTCAGAAAGAGAGGAAGGGAGAGAGACATAGAAACATTGATGAGAGAGAAACATTGATCAGTTGCCTCCTGCACGCCCCCTACAGAGGATCGAGCCTGCAACCCCGGCATGTGTCCTGACCGGGAATCAAACCAGGACCTCTCAGTCCATGGGATGATGCTCAATCCATTGAACCACACTGGCCTGACTGGACCTTATTTTTATATTGTAGTTTAGTTGGCTTTTCCTGACACAGGTCCAGCAGAGAAGACAGACATGCCATCTCATTACTACTGACTGGGGATGGAAGTCCAGGCTCTCCAGATAGTCTCTATTGACCCCAATGGAGGCAAGGTTCTCCTTACTGCCTAGGAAGGATGAAAGTCCCAGTTTCCTATGTAGCCTTCTCTGACACCATCCCAGGGGGAGGGTGTGGCATTTCCTTACAGTCTCCAGAAGACTGAAATCTAAGCTCACCACCACAGCTTTTCTGTGATGTTTGGCATGAATAGAGAGGTTATTGTCAAAAATTTTTCTGTCTTGGCCTGGCCGGTGTGGCACAGTTGATTGGGCGTTGTCCCATGCACCAGAAGGTTGCTGGTTCTATTCCTGGTTAAGGCACATGCCCAGGTTGCTATCCCCCGTGGGAGGCGTGCAGGAGGCAGCTGGTCAATGTTTCTCTCTCTCCCTCTTCCTTCCTCTCTCTCTAAAACTCAATTTAAAAAAAACTAAAAGTTTTCTGTCTTGCTAAGTTTCGCCCCTCCTGGTCTTTCCAGCAGAGAGATAAAAGGTTTGTTGGAATTCCCAGGTTGCCAGGCTCTTCAGCTCCAAGTCTGGGGTATGTGAGGCTAAAAGAAAACCCAGGGAACTCCTCAGGACCTGGGGTTCCTAGCCTGTTGGCTTTCTTCTCTCTACCTTTCAGAGCCTTATGTTTATTTTACATGTGATGTTCAGGTTTTTCACTGTACTTAGTGGGAGGAAAAGAAACAAGCACTTCTACTCGGTATTGCTGGAAGGAATGAACACTTTAGCTATTTGATCTTTATACTGCAGTTTCCTCATCTGTGATGTATGGAAAACGTCTACCTCATAGGGTGGTGCAGAAGATTAAACAAGGACATACGTAAGGTGCTTGACTCATTGTAAACACTGATGTATTGGATTGCTTCTGTTTGCAATGAAACTACGAATGAATCACCTGATTTTTCAAGTGCATATTACAAGACTTCCCCTGACTCATCTAATTCCAGGGAGACTCAATATCTCTGACCCTCATATCCTCTCAATACCATTAGGACTATTCCTGACTTTCCACCTTGGAGTTGGTGATTCTGCTCTGCACAGGAATGTGATTTCCTTAGCGAAGCCCCTAGCACATAGTAGACACTTAAATGTCTACTCAAATGCCTGTTCCTCCTAAGCTGCTATGATTTTACAGTGTGTCTTTGGGCCAATCCTCAGCAAAATTGCCCTATTTTATGTGAAGACCAGATGTCTTCCTCTGTGAGAATGTGCTTTGTCTCTGCATGTTGCAGAAGGAACTCCCTTACCAGAAACATATGCTTGCCGTCTCATGTGAGTTAGATGTACCCTCATATTCTTTCCTCCTATTCATCTGTAGAGGCCAAGTTTACCCAAACTTAGATTATATTTCTTCAGTTACCAGGGGATGTGAAGAATGTCTCAAATCACATGAGAACTATTTACTTCTCTAAAGGCCTCTTTGATGACAGGAGTCATAGTTGTTCACCTTTGTCACCCTAGCACCCAGGCTATTCATTGCCTGGTAACTGTTAAGCAGTTATTGAATGAAAAGGGCATGGGAAGAGAAAAACAGACAAAAAGAGCTAGCTCAAGCATTACTTCAAAGTTTGCAACATGATGAGTACTCAAGTTGAATGTTCCAGGGGGAACAAGACACTTAAAGATTTTATAGGCTATATTAAGGAAGATCAAATTTCATTGTCCAAGTTCTTGAAAGGTGTGGGGAAATGGAGGTTGTGTTATTACAGGACAAGACACAGGGACAAGAAGATTAGGGCCGGGACTTAGCAGCCATTGGTGGGACCACTGGGTTTAGTGAGAGGTGAAGAGTTGGGGCGAAGGTCTTGCAGGGGGGCAGTGGAAAATTTTTAGTCCTTCAGCATCTTTCACAGGAATAATGTAAGTGGGATCCTTAGAAATGCATGTTTTTACTTTCTAGTGGGTTGAATGCTGCTCAAACACAAGAGCATGAGGAACAGAGCATGGAATTTCGACTCTAGGGGGATAGAAAGGAGCAGATGAGAGCAGATGCTCTAGATGGAACAGAGTGTGAGTGAACCAGAAGAGGTCCACATTTTGTTAATATCAAGATTCTATTAGCTAACAAAGGCAAGTAGCAAGTTAGCTTTTTTAAAAACAAACCTTGCCCTGGCTGGTTTGGCTCAGCGGTTAGAGAGTCAGCCTGCAGGCCAATGAGTCACGGGTTCGATTCCAGCCAAGGGCGCATATCTTGGTTGCAGTTCATCCCTGGCCCTGGTTGGGGTCATGCAGGAGGCAACCAGTGGATGTTTCTCTCTCTTTCCCTCTTTCTCCCTCCCACTCTATCAAAGATAAATAGAAAAATATCCTCAGGTAAGGATTAAAGAAATAATAATAATAAAATAAAATAAAAACTTTTGGTGACAAACAGGTTCCTCTTCTTCGACTATGTTAACCTTTTCCTTCCCTCAATATGGAGCTTTTCTCACAGGAGTATTTTTGGGTAAGTTAGATATTTATTGAAAATTTGTTTTATGTAAGGTATCCGATTACCAAAATATGCAATTTTACTTTCCAGGAAGAAACAGTTGGAAAAAAAATTGGGATTCCATAAAAAACATGACAAAGAGCTATGAGAATTTATATTTTTAGAAGTACAGTAGATTAGATATCCAAAACAATCCCTTCCAACCAAGTCTAAGAGCACAAATAGACATATAAAAAACATATTTTATAAAGCGTCAATAGATTGGTACAAAATTAAGGGATATGAAAGATTTCCCCAAATTATTTAAAGCCAGGAATGCTGAGTGATAAGGCAGGTACCAAATCAATCTCTTGGCCTGTTGGTTTCTGCTGAACCCTGCAGATCCTTGAGCTTCTCTGTGTGAGCTAGTATGAGAAAAAGAACTAAACCGTATGGCTACCCCAGCATACGGTTAGGATACCCCAGCATTGAATTTTGACTCCTTCAGACTGTAAGTTAAAACAAACAAACAACAACAAAAAAAAACATTGACAAAAAATATGATAGCAAGGATGCCTAGTTAAAGGAAAAGAAAACAAACTCTTCCCTGAAAACACATAAGCATAAACTAGTCCTCAAGTTTACTGTCTACATTCAAGTTCCCTGTGAGGTCCAAGGAAACCCCAAACACAGAATTTAGTTTGCAGTTATCCTGGACTAGGCATACCTCCAGGATACTGAGAAAAGAGAACATCAATCCTTTCTGAGAAACCTAACAAACCACAACTCTAAGAATTCACACAGATGAAACTCCAAGGAAACTGAGCAACTCTATAAATACAACACAATACAAGTCACAAACTAATAATGAAAACATAGTATGAGTAAAAACTGGCAGAATCAATAACAATGCTAAAAAAAAATACAAAAAAAAAAAAAAAAAAAACCCGGCAGTAGAAGATTCAAAAACATTTCAGATATCAGAATTACCAACCAGAATATATATATATATATATATATACAAGAACCAATAAATTTTAAACATAACCAAATAGAATATGTGAAAAGAAGTATACAATACATAAAATGTAAAATTTAGAGTATGAATTTAAAAGCTGATTAATTTTATTTTGCTTTGTCTATACTGAAAGTATAATTTGAAGAAAATTTCCAAAATTCATCCTAGAAGGATTGATATATAAATATAAAGGAGAAGGCAAGAGAGGTGGAGGGTAGATTGAAAAGTCTGTTGCCCACTCCAATCCTCAGGGTACAGGAGAATCATTCATTTCTCTACTTCCCCAAAATATGTACTCCAGTACATTAATGTCTAAAATTACTCAAGGATCCCTTGAAAGGACAAACCCAAAAAGCTGTAGCCTGAGTTGCCACAATGCAACTCCTTGAAAATTTCTGATTTTGCAAGCACATTTTGATAATAGACAGGTATTACCAGCTTCTTTATGCTTTATACCAGTGCGAAAGGGCCAGGCAAGAAGGCAAACCATATGAAGCTTATCCTCAAGACTGCTACAGTTGTAGCAAGGGAAAAGAGAGATATCCAACATACTCATTTTAGATACTGATGTTTTAGATTTTTGTATTCATTTAATGGTACTTTAACATGCTATATTTGGTAACTGACTTAGAAATATTGAACCTTAAGAGAAAATGAACCAATTAATTGTCTTCTAACTCAGAAACACAGAGGGATATAGTCCAGTGAGCAGCAGAAGCTCACAGTTACATTAATTACTCATCTTGGAGAGAAGAATGCCTGGATCATTACACAAATAAGTACTTAGAAAAGGAGGTGTCACCATAACAAAAATCTCAGGTTATTTGGCTGAGGAGTTAGGTAAAAAGCAAATAACAATGTATGTTATACAGGGGTGAAACATTTGGTAACATTGTAACCCGCGACACTTTGGAAGGTAGGAAATGCGCCTGCTTTTAAACTTGCATCTCTGAGGGAAGAGGTTGAAAACAGAATTTTAATTACCATTGACTATATTTGTCAACAAACAAAAAATAGATTAACTCAAGAAAGAGTTGGCTGGTGTGCAAGCAACAATAAAAGGGAAGAGAAAGGATTCAGAAAGTCTTAGACTTTCAAGTTTGGGAGAGGCACCACTTCTTATCCCCACTTGGTAAAAGATAAAAATAGACAGGCTTTTTAAGGAAAAAGGGGTGGGAGGAGGCTTATTAGGATTCAGCCTTACAGCAAGAACCAAATCGCAGGCATGGCTGTAGCTTAAAACTTCGGAATGGTTTCACTTATCTCACAGTACAGATCTCGTTAAGGTTATAGGACCCACTACATCATTTTAAGAGGACAAAATGGCTCAGTTTTAAAAAGAGACAAGGGCTATGATTCTCCCACCAAATCCTTGTAGGTTCAAGCTGGGCACTTAATTAAACGTAGCCTCGTCTTGCAAATAATTGTGGTTGTGTCTGTTGGCGTAGGCTGCTGATTAGAATCCAACAGATGAGAACCCAACTTGTAGTTGTAGTCCAAAGAACCATAAGACTAGATCAAAATTTGGTGACTTTTTGAACTTAAAATGACCTGTGGGCCCTAAAGAACAAGCTGAGAAAGCTTCTCAAGACCTAAGGAGGATGTCTTCTCCAAAGCTCTCCTCAAATATAGTCAAGGAAGATAACGGAGATAGAAAAACAGCCCAAGGCCGATGTCAAGGACCTTGGAAAATGATCGACTTAGAAGTCCAAGTCCATCCCAAGAAATAGAATTGATTCCTACTTAGAAACATCCTCTACCCACAGCTTAAAGGACCCTCAAAACACATTCCCAGGGTGATTTTAAAATTGCTGTTGACTCCCAAGTGTCCCATTATTTCCCAATCGGAATGATATTGTTTGTCTCAGTTATCCTTCCTTATTCCACCAAAGTATATTGGGTGTGTGAGAAACTAACACCTTGCCCACTTAATTCATAGGTTTCCTAGATAATGAAGAACCACACCTGGACCTGATATAGAGAATTCTATTTATCACTCAGAGTTGTTGGGGTTTACGTTTGATGCACTGACTGGAAGCAACTTTTGAGTTGTATCTCTTAAGAAAGCTATAAGTATTTGGGCTGCAGGGAAAAAAGTGATGCCCTGCATATTTGGTAGCCAGAAGGGCAGATATTAGTGATTTTTGCTGACTACGTGTCTCTCTCTCTTTCTTGTACAATGGCAGGATTTTCCTTCCTGGCCCCCTTGGAAATGGGTAAGGCCTCACGACCACTCCTGACAATGAGTTGTGGACAACAGGGGTCACTCCCAAGCCAACCATTTAATTGCTGGTGCTAGACCATCCAGAATTCTCTCTTTCCCTCTGTCTTAGCAATCAACAATGCTTGATGTGGTGGCTGATCCATCAGTCCCTGAGCGACTGTGACAAGCAGAACTCCTCTGCTGATCCACAGTTGACATGTTCATTTCTCACTCAGGCATGCTGCCTGTTTTTAAGCCACAAAGAAATGGGGGATGTTTAGTATTGCAACATCATCTAATCTATCTTGACTGATAAAAGAACCAATAGGGAGGGTGGAGGGCAAGGTCATGGACACAGTTTTCCTTTTGGCATACTATCACCAAAAGATATGAAATTATGGGCTTCTAATTCCAGGGCCTGAATGTTAAAGGTATTTAAATTGATTCCTCCAAAAAATTTTTCAGGATATGAAATTGAAAAAAAAATATCTAGAGTGTACAGTACAGAGGCAGAAACTCCATGGGGGAAAAATCTGTGTGAAGTATATTTCCACAGGCTATTTATGGAAAAGAAAACCACAGGCTAGCAAGTATATAACAAAATGCTCAAACTCATTAGTAATCAAAGAAATGTAAATTAAGAAAAGATATGACTTTATACCTATTAGCCTGAAAATAGAAAGCTAGATAATTTTCAAATATTGTCAAGAATGTGGGAATATGGGAATCCTCAAGAATTGTTGATGGGAAAGTGACTAGTGAAGTCTTTCTAGAAGACAACTGGTTACAACATAGTCATATTAAGAATCCATAATAACTAGTTGTGGGTATTAAAGGTGTAAAATATGCAGAGTGCAACAAACCATTTCTGTAAGTTAATATATGTATGCAGAACAGTATACATTTTCAAAGACATAGACAAGAGTATAAACATTTTCTCAATTAGAATGTTTGCCAATGTCAGCAGAGGGCAATGGGAGTTAAGAATGAGGATAGATGGAAATAGTAAAAGCCTTAATGATAATCACCCACAAACTGATTTACATCGCCATCTGCCCTAGAAATCTTTCCCCAAATAAGTAACTTTGTTACTTTCCTCATCCCAACTGAAAGTGGGTTATGACAAAGGAGCCAGTAATTTTTTCAGTAGTTGCCAAATGGCCAATGATTTTAAGCCTTAAAAAGATACCCTGAGACATTCTAGATCCTTTAAGCACCAATACGTGTCAGTGACCATAGTGGAACCATTTTATAACCTTTAAACAACTGTTCGCTAATAAATGTTTAACAGTTGGTTCTAGGATGGGCAACTAGGGGCTCAACTTGTAGGGCTTGCTGATTTCTGTGTTGTAAATGTTCCCATCACAGCTGATTTCAAACTATCAATGATTTAACAAACAGATGGCAAAACTCCCAAAAATGTAACAATTGGCCCCAATGAGGGGAGGAGCATGTTCCTGAGCACTGCCTTTGAGACTCCAGAATTAAAGCATAAGACCCACTGATTTAAATATAGACTTTGTCAAGGGTGGTACATAAAGTAAACACTTGAAGGTTTTCTGTCCATAATCTCTCAAAAAGTAACTCACTTTATTGAATCTTTCATCTGAGCTAAGAGGAACTTCTACCATCTTTCAATTTGAAAATTTTAATTATCACACAAACACAGACCCCATTATTTAATGGGGAGTCTAGCTACAGCTAGACCTGAATCAAAAGGCTAAACCTTTGGTGGGGCATTCTGTTTCTTCCTAAGGGATATTCTTACCACTTGGACAAAAGACCTTAGATCAGGTTAGGAGATAGAATTTCTGGACCTACCCTTTCACAGAGGCTTTCTATTTCCCCCCTAACATTGATATCTTTCACCTAATGAACCTGCTTGCCTATTCAACAGCAAGAGTATTCCAATCCGTTCTATTTCCAACGTCCTGTTTTCTCCTTGTTCCTCTTTTTAGCAGATAACTATTTTTCAACAGAGGTAGGAAAAGTTACATAATTTCTCAGGATCCCAGTTTCCCCTACTATTAAGTAAGAAGCGTGAAACCTCCTCAGAGTTTTTACCGAGATTAGACTTGGAAGTGTCCATAGTGGTCTTGGCACATGGTGCATGCTTGCATATTCGTTTCCTTTTCTTCTTGGCGCCATGTCCTAACCCAGTTTTGTGGACTAATAAATAACAATAAACTGACGGCAAAATTAGTTTCTGACCTAGCTTTCTTCTTTGCTAATAGTCAGTTTACTTCTATAGGGCATATTTTGCACCCACCCTTGCAATATCTATCTGACATTTACATTTCAACCCAGCTTTAACACTCCCATTTCATGAAACACATGATGGCCTCTCCAGTCACCAGGAAATCATTACAGAATTTATTTGTCCAGTCTTCACTCTATAGGTTCAAATAGCTGAAACTTTCAATGCTCCCCAGAAAAGGGCAGAAACCATA
Organism: Tadarida brasiliensis; assembly: GCA_030848825.1. Classification (NCBI taxonomy): domain Eukaryota; kingdom Metazoa; phylum Chordata; class Mammalia; order Chiroptera; family Molossidae; genus Tadarida; species Tadarida brasiliensis. The sequence continues at coordinate 73,986,394 of CM061260.1, forward strand.
GATTTAGTTGAGGTTCTCAACAAGGCAGGTACTGTAGCCTAGGGGATATTTTTGCTTGTCTGATAATTGGGGACAGAGACATGGAATCTTAGGCACTTCGTAGTTAGGATCCAGAGATGTTAAATATTCTAAAACACACCAGACAATCTCACAGAGGAAGTATCTTCCTGAAAAAAATTTTTATATCCCCGGGTGCCAATCTCACTACAAGTATAAATTAATAACACTTTAGTAGATGAGATACTGAAAAGATTTTACATATGTTTATACAAAAAGTCAATATAATTTAAGAGAAGCATGTTATACAGAGAGAAAAGCTTAAATGGGATAAAGACTATTTTAAAACTATTAAATAATTTACTTTCTCTTGACTTTCTATCCACTCAATGCTGTATAGCATTTTCAAGTGCATATTAGTCCAAATGGATTAAAGACTTAAATGTTATACTCAAAACCATAAAAACTCTAGAAGAAAACATAGGCAATAAAATCCCAGACATTTCTCATAGCAATATTTTTTTCCTGATATACCTCCTCAGGCAAGGGAAACAAAAGAAAAAAATAAACAAATGAGACTACATTAAACTAAACAGTTTTTGCACAACAAAGAAAACCATCAACAAAATGAAAAGACAACCCACTGAATGGGAGAACATATTAGCTTATACATCTGATAAGGAGTTAATATTCAAAATTTATATAGAACTTATAAAATTCAACACCAAAAATTGAGCAAAAGACCTAAATAGACACTTATCCAAAGAGGACATACAGATTGCCAATAGACATATGAAAAGATGCTCAACATCACTAAGCATGACAGAAATGCAAATTAAAACCACAATGAAATATCACCTCACACCTGTCAGAATGGCTATTATCAATAAATCAATAAACAAGTGTTGGTAAGGATGTGGAGAAAAGGGAACCCTCGTGCACTGTTGGTGGGAATGCAGATTGGTGCAGCCACTGTGGAAAGCAATATGGAGTTACTTCAAAAAATTAAAAATTGAACTGCCTTGTGACCCAGCAATTCCACTTCTGGGAATTTATCCAAAGAAACCCAAAACATTAATTTGAAAGAATATATGCACCCTTATGTTCATTGTAGCATTATTTACAATAGCCAATATTTGGAAGCAGCCCAAGTGTCCATCAGTAGATGAGCGGAGAAAAAAACAGTGGGACATTTACACAATGGAATACTACTCAACTGTAAAAAAAAGAAGGAAATTTTACCCTTTGCAACAGCATGGATGGACCTGGAGAGCATTATGCTAAGTGAAATAAGCCAGTCAGATAAGAACAAGGACCATATGATTTCACTCATATGTGGAACCTAATGAACAAAATGAACTAACATGCAAAATAGAGACAGACTCACAGAGAGCAGGCTGATAGCTGTTGGGGGGCAGCGGGGAGCTGGGTGGGGGTGGGTGGAAGGATTGAGAAAAAAAAAGAAAAAAGCTCATGGACACGGACAACAGTGTGGTGACTGCTGGAGAGAGACGGGATGAGGGGGGGTGGGGGAAGGTGAAGGAGGGTATGGGGGTGATAAAGGGTGATGGATAGAGACTTGACTAGGGGTGGTGAACACACAATACAGTGTATAGATGATGTATTGTAGAATTGTGCACCTGAAACCTATACAATTTTGTTAACCAGTGTCACCCCAATAAATTCAATAAAAAGGAAAGAAAAGGGTTTCCTTGCAGAAATGCAATTACAGTGCTGTGAAACAACAAGGCAGATTGCAACTATATAATAGCTTTGGGACTCCTAAGATACTTGATGCCAAATATTACTAAATTAGCAGAACATATGGGGACTTCACTACATTTCATTATAAAAATGTTTTTTAAATTTCATATTCTTACCATCTTACATTATTTTTATAGTACAAAGATAAAAACTTATGTTGTGAAAATCGCATTGTAATTATTTTGGGGTTGCCTGTTCTCAGCTCTTACTGCAATGTTGTCCCTGATGGTTCATCACATAATGTCTCTACAGCCTCTTGTCTTACAGTTTCATTCCAATCCTTCCTGTAGTCTCTGTTGCTTGTTGAAGAATATAGCCTCCCAGGCCTTTTTAGCTGAGTCTGAACATATGCCCCAACGTGGAATGGAATTTCAAAATAGGAGGAGATGTGACACTTTGTCACTATCACGCCCTATGTCCTAGTATAGGAACCTTGAACACCATACTTGTAATGTTGAGCTCCTTTGCAAGAATTGCACATCCCCCATTGTCTTCGCTTCAATAAGCTATCATTTATGTTGGCATGTTATTCCTATCTCAGCTGAGGTTGTTCCCTTTCATATACAAGTGAGCTCTCTTTCTCAAATACACAAGAGGAATACTAGATTGTATTCTAGTGCCCAGTAGTATCACTGCTTCAATTCCCCTATATGTCTTATAGGCAATGACTGATCTTCCCACTTATTCAGGAAGGTTCTAATACTTATTTCATTGTCTTTTAATGCAGTTATGACTGAACATTTTACATGATGAAATATATAATTTATTTAAAATTTTTAAAAATTCTTCTTTATGTAACAGGGTATTATACTGGTTTTTTTAAATGACAGGCAGAGGGAAAGGGGGTGAGGGTAGGTGGAAGTGAGCAGAGGGGTGGGGAAATGGGGACAGAAAGAGGCTGCTTGGGGCGGTGAGCACATGATGCAGTGTACAGATGATGTTTTATTGAGTTGTACACTTGAAACCTGTATGCTTCTGTGAACCAATGTCACCTCAATAGAGTCAATAAAAAATTCTTTAGTTAGGTTATATTACTGATTAAATTCATTTTAGCACAGAAAAGAAGGCACTGCAAAGATTCATTGTAAGGGTAGGTTGGATGTGATAGGGCTAAGAACCATGAATTTAAGGGAACGTTTACAAACATGGGCTCTCCTGGGTCTTGAAGCAAATTCCTGAGCAGTGAGGCCACTCTTCATTCTGTGAGGAGGAGGCAAAGTCAATGGTTATCAGTGTCTTTGAACAGTATTAGTGCCTTTAATTCTCCTGCATTGCAAATTAACCTGTCTTCCAGTATATTTTTATTTTTTATTATTATTATTTTTAAAATATGTTTTATTGATTTTTTTAGAGAGAGAGGAAGGGAAAGAAAGAGATAGAAACATCGATATGAGAGAGAAATATCTATTGGCTACCTTCTGCACGCCCTCTACTGAGGATCAAGCCCACAACCCGGGCATGTGCCTTGACTAGGAACTGAACCAGGACCTCTCAGTCCATTGGGATGGTGCTCAATCCACTGAGCCACACCAGCATGGCTTCCAGTATATTTTTAAAAATAAACATATTTGACTGCTACACATCAATTATAATGACTAAAATATTTTTAAAAACTGACAATACTAATTGCTGGAGAGGATACAGAGCAACAACAACTCTCAGTCATTGCTGTTGGGAATGCAACAAGGTAGAGTCACTTTAGAAGACAGTTTGGAAGTTTCTTACCATGCAATCCAGCACGCAAACACCTAGATACTTACTCAACTGATCTGAAAATGTATGTCCACATAAAAATGTACTCCAGAATGCATGTTGCAACTGAGAATGACCAAGGTGTCCCTAAATAATTGAATGAAAAAACAATGTGGACATCCATAAAATGGAATATTACTCAGTTATAAAAAGGGAAATGAGCTATCAAACCAAGTAAAGATATGGATTAATCTTAAATGCATATTACAAAGAGAAAGAAGCCAGTCTGAAAAGTCTACATACTGTATGACTCCAATTATATGACATCCTCGAAGAGACACAACTAGCAGTTTATAAATAGGTCAGTGGTTGCCAGGGAGGACAGAGAAGAGGGAAGGCTGAGTAGGTGAAGTACATGCATTCTGCGTTATAATGTAATTGTGGATATATGAAATTATGCATTTGCTAAAACCCATAGAACTCTGTAACACAAAGAGTAAACCTTAATCTGTGTAAATTAAAAAATAAAATCACATGGAAGGTCCAGAGATTCCAGGATGGAATGCAAACTGTGACAAAACAATCTAATTGTACTAAAAATGTATGAAACAACTTCACTGAAGGGTGTGGAGGAAAAGGGGCTGATATAAGTAACTCTGGAAATGAATAGAGATTCTCTAACACTAAAATAAAAGAAACTGTACATAAGAATTATATTCTAATTGATAAAGTTGTTTTCCACTGGGGTACAGGTTAACAATTCTAATACCACTATGCATGCATACTGGGACTGAACCATTAAGTAAACAGATGACCCATGATGGATGCCAGATTTCCCACTGTTGGAAATTTACAGATAAGCAAAGAGAGGGAGCTAGAATAACCCATATGTTAACGAATTCGAGTTGAAGACATCAGTATTAACTCAAGTTTAGCTTAATATCGATAAAAAGGGTTACATATCAAAAATATTTATAGATATGTACATGACAATTTTAGTACATGTTTTAGTGTAACACATATTTCCTTGCTCTGTAGGCTGAGAGGACCTAAAATTAATGACATTCCAGTAACCAGTACACCTAGTACCCAGATCCTTGGTTTCTCAGACAATTCTTCAATAAAAGAACCAGGGCTCCTTGGAGAGATGGTTGAGTCTAGGCCTGAGGCAGGAAATATCTGAGAAAGACTGATAGTAAGATTGAAGCAGGAAATGAGCCTGGACTTATATATAAAATATAAACCTGTAAAACTTTTAGAAAAACATATAAGAGAAAATCTTCAGAAACTAGAGGTAGGCAAAAAAATTCTGAGATTTGACACTAGAAGTATGATTCATAAAACTTTATCAAATTTTTAAACTTTTGCTTAGCAAAAGACCTTATTAAGAGAATGAAAAGACAAGCTACAGACCGAAAGAAAATACTTGTAAGTCACATATCTAACAAAGGAGTTATATCTAGAATATATAAAATACTATCAAAGCTCAACAGTAAAAAAAGCAAAGAATCCGTAAGAAAAATAGACAAAGACATGAAGAGACATTGCATCTAAAAGGATATATAGACAACAAATAAGCACATGAAGAGATGTTCAACATCATTAAACATGAGGGATATACAAATTAAAACTGCAATGAGATAACCACTACATATCTATCAGAATAAAAAACAAAGGACATTTAAAATAAAAATTTAAAAAATAGTGACAACTAAAATTAAAATAAAATAATGACAGCACCAACACTGGTGAGGATGTGGAAGAACTGAATCACTTATACATTGCTGATGGGAAAATTAAATGGTAGAGCCAGTTCAGAGAACAGTTTGGCAGTTATTGTAAAAATGATACATGGAACTACCATATGACAGAGCAATTGCATCCCTGAGCATTTATCCAAGAGAATGAAAACTTATGTTTACACAAAAACCTGAAGAATAGTGTTCATAGCTGCTTTACTTGTAATAGTCAAAAATAGGAAACAACCCAGATATTCTTCAGTGGGTGAATAGTGAAACAAACTGTGGTATATCTATACCATAGAATACTACTCAGCAGTAAAAAGGAGCTGACTACTCAGACATACAACAACCTGAATGACTCTCCAGAGAATTATGCTGAGTTTAAAAAGCCAATCCTATTTCTATAACATTCTGGAGATGGCAAGTTATGTAAACAGAGAACGGTTTAGTAGTTGTCAAGGATTATGGGGGTAGGGAGCGAGGTTGTTGTGGCTACAAAAGGTCAACACGTGACTGCGTTGGTGGTATAGTGTTGAGCATAGCTGCCTTCCAAAAGGTCAACACGAGGGGTTCTTGTGCTAATGTATCTCAACTGTATCAATGTCAATATCCTGATGACCGTATTGTACCATACTTTTGCAAAACGTTACCATTGCAGTATACTAGGTAAAGGGTACATAGGTTCTCTGCATCATTTCTTACAACTGCATGTGAATCCACAATTACTTCAAAATAAACAGTCTAATAAAAAAAATCTAATTGAAGGGCTGGGTAATGGAGAATTTTTATTGTATACACAAATAATCCTGTTAGGGGGCTGCTGTATTATCCAAGGGCTGTGGGAAAAGCCTGGTAATGTTCACTTTGTAATGGAAAAGAAAGATTATGAGCTTTGGTCAAATATAGCTCACCCACATATCAGCTGTGTGACCTTGGACAGTCTCAGCCTCCGTATCCTCGTGTATAAAATACCAGATTTCTTTTAAGGCTTAAGGAGGTAGTGCCTAAATTAGATGCATAAAACACTTTATACCCTTGGCACTGTTCCTAGCACACAGTAAGTGTTCAAATGCCAGCTATCATGAAGGAGAAAGAATCAGAACTTTATTTAGTAAGCAATTGTTTCCTTTGTCCTGTATTGTACTTGATAAGTGATTATCAAACCAGTTCTACAGAGCAAGGAAAGTGAGAACCCCAACAAAGCGGTCATCCATTAACAGCAGTACATATATGATAAAAAATGATCTAATAACTTTTCCTTATTTCCAAAGTAGTATAAGATTATACAGACTTAGGAAAATTAAAAAGGAAACAGATAATGCAATCATTACAAAATAACTTTTGTTAATATGATAATCTGAATTTTTGCATGCATATATTTTTAGAATACTGAAATTATGTTCTTTGTACACAAATTTTCAAACCTACTTTTTTTTTTGGTTAATTCTCACCCGAGAACATTTTTTCCATTGATTTTTAGATAGAGTGGAAGGGAGGAAGGAGGGGAGAGAGAAATATCGATGTGAGAGTTACACATATATTGGTTGCCTCCCGCACGACCCCGACTGGGTCTGGGGATCAAACCTGTAACCCAGGTGCGTGCCCTTGACCGGGAATCGAACCCTCAACCTTTTGGTCTGAGGCCTGATGCTCTAACCGCTGAGCCAAACCGGATAGGGCTCAAATCTACTTTTTGAATGCATGAGTATATTCCCATGTCATTAAATATCTTAAAACATCTTTTTTTTTATGTTGCCTAGAGTCCAATATACAATGGAATATTAACTATATTAATAATGGACTTGTTAGTTGATTCCATTTACTTCTATTGTAGAAACTAACAGAAATATTCTATTTACACAAAACTTTAAGCTGACTATCGGTATAGATATGCTTCCTACAGAGCGGATATTGAAAAGAATATACTCTAAAATTCTTGATTTGCCTCACAGACACTTCTGAAAGGATGAAGCAGGATTTTTAAGAAGCTACTTTTCTAGAAGAAAGTATTTCCTTCCCTTGAGTTAATATTATTCTGACCAACACAAATTAATGCTTTTTGAAGTAGAAGTAATAGAAACTTTGGGAGAAAGTGAAAACACCTCAGAATCTATTTCAACAAAAGAAAAGAGCATCAAATACATTGTGAAAAGTATGCCAGATATTAGGAAGGTTTATTTCAAAGCATTCAGAGAATTCAAATACCAGACAATCTATTATTTTGAAAGATGGGTCAGGCCTGATGGAAGTCTCGAACTAAACTCTGACTCATTTGGGAGGTAACAGAGGAAAGAAAAAGGGAAACATACATAAATTCAACAACTCAGATTATAGTTTCAGGGAACAGGCATATAATCAAAAACAGTAAAGGATTGCATCAGGAAGTTGAAATTCGATTGGCAAAAGAAGAAAGTAATAAAGACAGGCTAGATTCTACTGCTTGAAGAATTTGATTTTTAAAAAATCATTCAGTTAAAGGAGGCAGAACTGCTTAATTTTGGTTTTATTTCTTCTTCATAAAGGAGAAAAATCTTTATGTAGTAGGACAATATTAATAGGAGTCAAAGCCCAAGATGGATGGAGTGAAGTGATAACTAAGAAAGGAAAATTCACATTGCAAAATGTCACAGGGTAGTGTGGTTAATACAACAAGCAGTATTTTGTGAAAAAGAAAGTAGCTCTGCCCTGGCCAGTTTGGTTCAGCTGTTAGAGCATCATCTCCTGCACCAGGGGGCCTCGGGTTTGATTCCCAGGCAAGCACACATACCTATGTTGCAGGTTTGATCCCTAGCCCTGGTTGTGGCACATGTGGGAGGCAACCAATTGATATATCTCTCTCCCATCGATGTTTCTTTCTCCCCCTTCCACTGTCTCTCTAAAACTCAACAGAAAAAATATCCTTGGGTAAGGACAAATAAAAAAAAGAAGGTAGTTCTGAATTTTTAACCATAGAAACCTGAAGCTAGAAGCAGTAACTTTCCTGGCAGGATGAAATGACTACTAATCTCCACAGGTTCAACTGTAGAGATTTTGAACACATAGATGTATAGCCCTGGCCAGTGTGGCTCAGTGGTTAGAGCACTGGCCCACAGACTGAAGGGTCGAGAGTTCGATTCTGGTCAAGGGCATGTACCTGTGTTGCAGGTTCAATCCCCAGCCCTGTTGGGGTCTTGTGGGAGGCAACCAATCAATGTGTCTCGCATTACTGTTTCTCTCTCTCTCTCACTCACTTCCTCCCTCCCATTCTATCTAAAAATCAATTGAATGGATTGGAAGAATTAACATCATTAAAATGTCTATACTATCCAAAGCAATCTATAGATTTAACGCAATCCCCATCAAAATACCAACGACATATTTCACAGAACTAGAACAAATACTTCAGAAGTTCATATGGAACCAAAAAAGACCCCGAAAAGCTACAGCAATCTTGAAAAAGAAGGACAAAGTAGGAGGGATCACAATACCGGACATCAGGTTACACTACAAAGCTACTGTAATCAAAACAGCCTGGTACTGGCACAAGAACAGGCACATAGATCAATGGAATAGAACAGAGAATCCAGAAATTGATCCAAAACATTATGCTCAATTAATATTCGACAAAGGTGGCAAGAGCATACAATGGAGTAAAGACAGCCTCTTTAATAAATGGTGTTGGGAAAATTGGACAGCTACATGCAAAAAAATGAAACTGGATCATCAGCTTACACCATACACAAGAATAAACTCAAAATGGATAAAAGACTTAAATGTGACTCATGAATCCATAAAAATCCTAGAAGAAAATGTAGGCAACAAAATTTCAGACATCATACGCAGCAGAATTTTCACTGATATATCACCTAAGGCAACAGAAACAAAGGGAAAAATGAACACATGGGACTACATCAAACTCAAAAGCTTCTGCACAGCAAAAGAAACAACCATCAAAGTGGAAAGGGAACCCACTGTATGGGAGAGCATAATTGCCTATGATATATCAGATAAGGGACTAATTTCCAAAATATATAGAGTGCTCATACATCTCAACAAAAGGAAGACAAAGAACCCAATTAAAAAATGGGCAGAGGAACTAAATAGACACCTCTCCAAACAGGACATACAAACGGCCCAGAGACATATGAAGAAATGCTCAACTTCACTAATCATCAGAGAGATGCAAATTAAAACAATGAGGTATCACCTCACACCTGTCAGAATAGCCGCCATCAACAAAGCATCAAACAACAAGTGTTGGCGAGGGTGTGGAGAAAAGGGGACTCTAGTACACTGCTGGTGGGAGTGCAGACTGGTGCAGCCACTATGGAAAACACTATGGTGTTACCTCAAAAAATTAAAAATTGAATTACCATTTGACCCAGTGATCCCACTCCTAGGAATATACCCGAAGAAGCCTGAAACACCAATCAGAAAGAATACATGTACCCCCATGTTCATAGCAGCGCTATTTACAATAGCTACGATCTGGAAACAGCCCAAGTGTCCATCAGTAGACGAATGGATAAAAAAGCTGTGATACATATACACAATGGAGTACTATGCAGCTGTAAGAAAGAACGATCTCTTATCCTTTGCGACGACATGGGAGGACCTGGAAACTATTATCCTAAGTGAAACAAGCCAAGTAGAGAAAGACAAATATCATATGATCTCACTTATTTCTGGAATATAATGAACATAACAGTGTGAGGAACAGGGTAGTCCCAGAGACGTGGAAGTAGGGTACAGACTGACATTTGCCAGAAGAGGGGGTGGGGGAGGGGAGCGATGAACACAGAACTTGTTCGCATGTACTCATAACCAATGGACGTGGACAACAAAAATGGGGACGGGGCAGGGAGCGAGGGGAAGGAGGGTGTCAATGGGGGGAAAAAGGAGAAACATCTGTAACAAAAGTAAATTAATAAAAAAAAATAATAATAAATAAATAAAACTTAAAAAAAAAATAAAGAAAACCCTAAACTCTAAAAAAATAAATAAATAATAAATAAAATAAAAATCAATTGAAGAATATCCTTGGGTGAGAATAAAAAATAAAATAAAATAAACACAAAAATGTACAGGCTTCATCGAATTGCAGTAAGTCAGAACGTCCTTGGCGGGGGATGGGCATCTTCAAAGCAGCAGCATAACTGCTGTTCAGCAGACTAGTTTTTCATATAGGAGTATCATGTACACCACACATTTAAGAAGATCCTTCAACAAATGTTACTTTTGGTATCTAAAAGGATTAATCCTAAATTAATTACCTTGACTTTATAGCCAGAAACTACCAATGACATATAGGTATCACAAATTACATATATTATTGATCATGATTACATATATGATATGATTATGATTATACTCTCTTAAGACTCCTGTAAGTTCAATTCATTTCTCAAACTGAAAGAAACTTCTCTTGCCCTGGCCAAGTGGCTCAGTTGGTTGGAGTGCTATCCCATATTCCAAAAGATTGTGGGTTCGATTCCCTGTCAGGGCACATACCTAGGTTGTGGGTTTGATCCCTGGTCGGGGTATATCTGAGAGGCAACCCATCGATGTCTCTCTCTCTCCCTCCTTCTCTCTCTCTAAAAATCAATAGAAACATATCTTCAGGTGAGGATTTTAAAAAGAAGAATCTTCCCTTTAGTTTTGTAGCCTTAACTGAGGTAGGACATAGGTACTTCACTTCCCCTTTCTCCGTAACTGTTAGAACAGGTCTCTAATCTGAACAGAGCTACCCAATCAGATCTTTCTGGATTCATGATACTCTTCACTATTATTTTCAGCTTTTAACTCAGGGGAGTTTACGTTAGAACAAAGTTGAAGAGCTGTCCCCTATCTCCACATATGTATGCTCTCTTTGGTAAGACCTGACAGAGCAGGACAGGGCGACCAGGGAGAGAGCAGTCCACATTCTCTACGGAAACCAGCGGGAATGTAAGACAGACAAAGGTGTAACCCTACCAACCTTCAAGAAAGCCAGGCCCAACTTCAGTGATTAGATCCTATGCATTTCAAAGTAAACCTATTGCTTTATCAAATCAATGATGATTTTATTAAAGCATGGAGGGTCAGGAAAGCTGTTTTTCTAATTTCAATGGATCTTTGTTCTTTTCAAATTCTGTAAATTTCTCAAGTTATCAAGCTACGCAGATTGTCACAGACAAAAGAGAAAAGTTACAAATAAATAGTGTCTACTGCTGTACAAGAATGAAATGAGAATTTTATATTTACTGATAGGTCAAAGCCAAGTTTCCAGTAAGGATTTCATTCGTAATATAGCTTTGTACTGAGTTTTAGCTGGTCCCTGAGCCAATTTATTTTAAATGGTGGATTTTCTTATCTTCCAAACTCATTTTAGTTTGGAAAAACTGCCTTCACTCTGACACCCCTGAGTTCTCCAAACAATACCACAAATTAGCTAGCTCTTCATGTATAAATCAGAGAGAGATTAAACAAACTCAAGGGTAATTTGACACACAGCCATAGCTGCATTTTGGTTCGGTCTCATTCATTTCCCTCTTGCTTCTTCTGTTATTTTGCATTTAACCACTGTGCAGATAGAGTTGAAATACTTTAATCCATTTTATTATCTAATATTTTCAAAGGGAGATATGAGTAGGGAAAGGTTAAGGAATTATTCTGAATGTCCTTCAGGACAGAGTGCTGTCATTCTTTCTAATTCCTGTATAGTTCTCCTACAGAGGTAAACACGCTCATGTCAATAGACCAAGGACACCCTTAAGAAGCCATTAATTACTTACTAAGGCCACTTAATTGCCTTTGGGTAAGAAGTCAGTTCCCTAACTCCTGGTTTAGAAAGGCCACTGTAGGGGGCAAGTTAGGATTTTATTATTGTGGAATGACACGTTACACTGTAGGTGGAAGAATCCTGACATAGCTCTCTATAGTTTGCTATTTGGATAATTCCTGGTGTTTATCAACCTGAATGTAATTCGGAGGAGGGATAAAAGAAAACTTAACTCTTACAGTACAACTTGACTCTTACAGTGCCACATGAACTTGTAATTTTATTGTCCTATATTGTATCTATTATATATGTTAGTTTTGCTCCCAAAGTAGGTTTCAGGAAGGAACAGTTAACTGAAGGCCTATTAAGCACCTGTGTGCCAGGTGCAAGGGAACAAGAAAGACTGAAACAGAAGTAAACAGGCAATTACAATGGAAGTTTAAGAGTGTTACGGTGAGTATAAATCCAGGAAGCTAGCAATGGCGACAAATTAAGCTGCAGGTTTTTTACAGCTTCCTTTACAGAAACCGACTGACCAGTTGTGGTGTTGCTTTTTTTTAATGGCCAAAAAATTATGTTACTCCTCCCTTCAAAAGGTGGGGGAGAGGGGCTTTCCCCACCCCATGAGACTGGGTAGGCTCATGACTGTTTTGACCAATAGTGTACAGCAGAGGATGGATCATGAAAGGTGTTCCTTGTTCACCGGAATGCTTACACTTGGAGCCCCAAGCCACCCTGTAAGAAGTCTGACTACCCTGAGACAGTCACGCTGTGAGGAGGCCAGGCCTCAGCAGAGGCCGTGTGTAGGCACTCTAGCCAGCCGTAACCCTCACCCTGCAGAGGGAAAATAGGAGACGAGGGCTGTAAACAAGCAGTTAGAAGCTAAACATGAGAGCCAGAGAACCCAGGTAGTAGCTTCCAAAGAAGCCCATCTCCTGCTGGGAGGCCAGACACAGCTGAGCAGTAGGCTGAAGACTTGATTGTTCAAGTCCTGAAGCTCCGGAGACATTTTAATTCTCAGCCAAGGAAGGTTAGTTGTGTGAAGGTCAGGGCTCTGGTGGGGGAAATCTGGAACCCTGAAACAGGATAGAGGCACCAGACTGGATGTCCTGTGGATGTTGACCCTGTAACCTTCCAGATCCTCTGGGATTGCAGAAGTAACACATCACTCCCCCAGTAAGCAATAGCATTTCTGCACATCTCCCAGCACTGCAGAAGTTTCACCCTGACAAGGCTACCCCTACTACCTCTCCTGGCTGCCAAGACAGTAAGTAGTGTTAAATCCCAGCTTAACACAGCTGGAGATGTGCTGGACCTTATAAGGAAGGAAAGGGACTACACGTCTAAGGAATTATTCAAATGAGCTGGCACATACCAGCAGGAGTCAGAAAATAACTCCTGCAAGTGGGTTTTGAAAATGCTTGATCAATGGGGACAGAATGTACCACTGAATAGTCCAGAATTCATTGACTTGGGGACATTCTATCAAGCCCCAGGATTTAACTCCTTAGCAAAGACCCCCAGCGGTTCTCAACCTGTGGGTCGCGACCCCTTTGGGGGGGTGAACGACCCTTTCACAGGGGTCGCCTAAGACATAACAGTAGCAAAATTACAGTTATGAAGTAGCAACAAAAATAATTTTATGGTTGGGGGTCACCACAACATGAGGAACTGTATTAAATGGTCACGGCATTAGGAAGGTTGAGAACAGCTGCCCTAGAGGATAAGTAAACTCACAGCTGGGGTAGCTCTTAGAAGTCTGGCTAACTCTCAGTAAAGTAGAAATGTCCAAGATGCCTTAGCAGAAGGCACACGAAGGAATTAAGTAGCTAAGGGAAGTGGGCATGTGGTATGGATATATAACATAAGGCCAGAAGTCCCACGAGAAGACTGTTCCACAGGGGGTTCCCCGAAAGTACACCATTCACCAAGGCCATTGGGATGCACTGGTGAGAGGGGCACCAGCACCACTAAGAAGTTCTGTGGTGGCTTTCCTCTCCAGGCCAAGGATGTTGATACTGGAAGCAGTCGCCTAGCTGGACTGGTTAATATCCTTGGGGGTGATGGGGTATTGGAGTAATAGAGGCCAGATGGCAGCGCTTGTCTGTCAGGAGCCAGGAGGCTGGAATTCCCACAATGAATGGCAAGGCCAGAGGGCAGCCAAGTTTGCTTGACCCACAGGGAGTTGCAGAGATGGTTAGTAGAGCATGGCGTCTGTAGGGGCAGCTAAAGAAGGTGGTGTTGCTTAACTTCATAACCAAGAGAGACAGGAATGAAGGAGCAGGATGCTAGGAGTGGTTGTCCATTCACTTACTCAGCTCCCAGACCAGGGCAAATGTTCACATCTGTAATCCATCAACTAAAGAAGGGGTTGGGGCCCTGGGAAGAAGGACTCTGCCACCCCATGGCAAGTCTGTACCATGACAATACTGTGTCTTAATGCATGATTCAAACTGATATACTTGGTGGTTGAAGCAATCCCCACATTAAGTCCCTGGCCTCTGGAGTAAGCGCTATCATAATGGGAATAGTCAAATAAAAACCTCTGAAACTGCCTACAGCAGTGGTTCTCAACCTGTGGGTCACAACACCTTTGGGGGTTGAACGACCCTTTCACAGGGGTCGCCTAAAACCATCGGAAAACACATTATTTCTGATGGTCTTGGGAACCGAGACACTGCTCCTCTATCCATCTCCAGCCGGGTCCACCCACGTGCAGATACCCCCACATACAACATGAGGAACTGCATTAAAGGGTCGCAGCATTAGGAAGGTTGAGAACCACTTGGTGTAGGCCAAGACAGTAAATCAAGAACATTATCATATCCTATGGAGGGGTGTGGCAAAGACAAGTACCAGCATTAAATATCTCAAGGATGCAGCAATGGTGGCTCCTACCATATCTCCATTTAATTGGATACTCTGGCTTCTTCAAAAGCCAGAAGGATCCTGAAGAATTACTGTAGACTATCACAATGTCAGCCAGCATGTATCCTAATTGTAGCTACTATCCCAGGCATAGTATACTTGATAGAGCAAATTAACATAGCACCCGGTACACAATATAGAGCGTTAATCTAGTGAACGTATTCTATTCAATCCCAATCAGGAAAGAGGATCAGAAAGAGTTTGCATTCACATGGATGAACAACAATATCCATTTAAAAATTTCCCTCGGGACTATGTTAAATCTCTGACCTCTGTTATATATAGCCCAAACAGATCTACACCTTCAGGACATCCCAGAGCATCACACCTATCCATCATATCCATGATATAATGGTGATTGAGCAGAAGCACAGGGTGGTTAGCATGCTGGAAGCCTTGGTAAAATGCATGCACTCAGAGACCCAAGATTTAGATACGAGCCCTTCAGTGAAGTTTTGAGAACCTAGTGATCTCGGACATGCCCCAAAGTAAAAGACAAATTACTGTGTCTTGCATTCCCTACACAAAGAAGGAAGCAAAGCATTTGGAAGTCCTCTTTGGTTTCTGGAAGCAACATATTCCAAACCTGGCATATTCATCCTGCCTATACACAGAGTGACACAATATGTTTTGAGTGTGGTGCTTAGACTGCATGGCAGTGTAGAGCGAGCTCTTCCATCCCTTTATTCTTCACTGGGGTCAGCCTTGCACCCCAGGCTTTGCAAGCTCCCTTCCCATTTTCCATCCCAGGCATATAGCCTAACAATGTTCTCCCATTTTGGCCTCTGATTCTTGGGAGACTTGGACTAACACAAGTGCTTTAGAGAAAAGTCACCTAAAGAATAAGGAAATTTTACCATCTTTAAAATGAGACCCTAGAGGAAACAAAAGGGAGGGACTGAATTTACAGAGTGAGGAGAGGATGGTTATATGGGGTAAGAAAAACTGAGAAAGTATGTGTAGCAGTTCTCATCGTTTTACTCTCTCCAGTCTCAGCTGAGGAGAAACCAGAACCATTGTCTGGTGTGAAGAAGAGTTAATCATAAGTGTCATTAGCATGACTTTGGTGGTATTGACTATAAAGTCAGACAAAGATATGAGAGGTACAGAATTCAATCAGCCATTCTTAAAATATCATTAAGACTTGTGGTCCAGCCAGAAGGGAAGACTGTTAAATAGGTATTCCAACCAGGATTAGTGAAGGAAGTTAGTTACTACTAGGTAGAGAGTTGCAATCTCAAATCACAATGAAGTAATTTAACTAACTTTATTTATTTAGTAATTTAAGAGTCAAATTTGAACCTATTTAAAACCAACCCACGCCCTGGCTGGTTTGGCTCAGCGGTTAGAGCGTCGGCCTGCGGTCCAGAGAGAGCCGGATTCAGTTCCCGCTAAGGGCAAGTACCTCGGTTGCGATTTGTCCCCGGCCCTGGTTGGTCGTGTGGGAGGCAGCCACTCGATGTGTCTCTTTCACGTCGATGTTTCTCTCTCTCTCTCTCTTCCTCTCTCTCCCTCCCATTCTATCTGAACAAAAAATGGAAAAATGTCCTCGGGTGAGGATAAAAAACAAAACAAAAGAAAACCAACCCAGTCTGAAAACTATGGACTTAATATTCTCCTTATTATGGTGACTATAAAAAGGGCTCAACATTACTATCTCATGTTAGGAAGAACCATCCTGGTCACAGGTAGCCACCTGGTCTTCCATTCTAATCAGAGATCTCTACGCTAACAGAGATCAGAATATGACACATCAAAATATGCCATTGGCATAAAAGTTATTTTGAGCTAAAGACAACTGAGAAATAGCAGACACCAAAACAAAACAAACAGAAAAACCCCACAAAAACTCTCTTCCTTCCCCTACATTTGTTTAAAATCAATCTCAGACTCTTAATCACCAGAGACTCTTACCAGCTCAGAGACAGCAATGAGAGAAATCTACATAACATGCCTTACCAAAATAACCCTTATTTTCCATTAGTTTCCCCTATATATTTACCTTGGAAGCCTAAAACCCCTTTTCTTTGTCATGTCACTCATCTACAGATTTATTGTTCTTGATAAAGGTGCTATGCTGTATAAGCCCAAGTTCTAACCACCCCTTTGAGTTACTATGCATCACTGAGTATACCCCCAAATAATCTCCCTGCACCTGTCAATAAACTGTTTGTTTTTCTCTTGTTGAACTGTCTTTTGTCAGTTAATTTGCAAGGCCCTAGTTGGAAAATGTAGAAAGGTAGAGGAAAATATTTTTTTTGTTGTTTGTTTTTTTCAATTTCAGCAGGTTTGATACTTTTTCTTGGTCACTATTTACTGACCCAGGAACCTCATCTCATTTGCAATAACATAATTCCCTTAGTAGAGGCAGATATACCAGGAAATTAGTGAAATTTATGTTCCAGGGAGCTTTACTTGCAGTGTCCTTTCAAAGGCTCTGTAGCTGATTTTTTAATTCAAAATTTTACATTTCTTCTTATTAAAAAGGACCCCCACCCCCAATTGCATAAGCTTAGGTCCCCCAACGCTTGGATCTGTCCCTGGAGGCTTGTAGAGCAGGATAAAAAACTTGAATGTTTTCCCGAATGGGGGATCCATGTCTGAATGCCAGATAGGTCAATGACGTGTCCATATTTGCATTTTAGAAAGATTACTCTGGGAACAACGTAGACAAAAGTATGAAAGAGGGCCAGATCTGCAGGGAAAACTGTAAGGAAGCTGTCATTGTATTTCAAGCAAGAATAAAGGCCATTTTCTTCTTATTTCATAAAAGGACTTGGTGTTTCCTTTGAAAGAGCAAGATCTTCTGAGGCAGTTCTAATTTTACTTATAAAAGCTCCCGCCTCCCATTTCAGAAGTATTATTCTTTCTCCAAGAAGCCGAGGAGATTCAAATCTCTTGCAGTATAGTAATTTGTCCTTGCCTTCAGAAAGTAAAATATGGAGTTTTCATACTCAACAGTGCTAACTTACTAGCATAAGAAAAGTAGCAAGACTTGCTGTTTCAAAATTGACTGTCAGATTGAAAATTGAAAATAGAACAGTTTTTCAAAGATCTTTTTAACCCAATAAGAAATTCAAGTAGAGTATATGCTATATCCCCGGAAGGTAAACTCAATATTACAAAATGTATTTTAAGAGTACATATTTTAACATTAAATAAATTTAGAGTTCATCTGGAGGAACAAATATATGATAAGCAAGAAGACTGAGAGAATCAGAGAGGTGGGTTGTTCCATCAGAGAGTAAATCTTATTTTAAAGCCACACACACAAAAACAGTTTAACAGTCATGAAAATAAGCAAAGAGAAGTCTGTTTAAAGTTTGAAGTCTGGAAATAGACCAAATAAATAAAAACATTTCACATTACTAGGGAAAGAATGGGCTGGTAGATGGTCAGTTATTTTTTCAAGGCACTATGAGGTGAAAGGAAAATCATCAATTCCTAGTCTCTGGAGCAACAGTGGGGAAGAGCTTCCCTTCTTCCTGGGAGCTTAAACCATCACACAGTCTATGAACCAACAATTGTCTACTCTTCCTCAGAAAGTTACTATGACAGATCCATACTTGGCCTTGGGACTAGGGAGAAGGAAGAAAAGTTTTACACAGAGTTTATGAGTATGCCTCTGAGCTCCAAAGATAGAATTTAAAAAGTAGACTGGGCATGTAGATCAAGCACAAAGACTTAACTGAAAATGATACGTTGTTAGAAAGTAATAAAAAGAGTTTTTAGTTTATGCTCTTGATTTAGGGCCATTTTAGGGTGAGTTCTTTGCAATAAACTTAAACACATTCTAATTTGAATTCTTAGCAGATGGGCTAAGATGCATATTCTTCTTCAGATTCTGGAAACATCTGACTATATGTGCAGACCCCTTGCTAAAGTTTCCAGGCAGAGAGAGTTAGCTTATGCCCCGGCACACTGTAGAAAAAAGCTAAAGGGCATCAGCCCCCACATTAGACACAAAGGAGAGGAGCCGTCATCTTTGCTCTGAAGCTTGGCTCCAGGCAAGAGATCTACCTTAATAATATTGGCTTCTCTACTAATTTCCCCTAACTAATTCTTCCCACTCTTTCAGAGCCCAGGAGAAAAATGGGACTCAAGAAAGAGAAAGTATCATAGACCATGGGGA
Source organism: Tadarida brasiliensis (assembly GCA_030848825.1). Lineage (NCBI taxonomy): Eukaryota > Metazoa > Chordata > Mammalia > Chiroptera > Molossidae > Tadarida > Tadarida brasiliensis. The sequence goes on from CM061260.1 coordinate 74,005,388, forward strand.
TACAGAAGAGGCACAACCAACTCTGTCTTGTGGAGGGGTAGCGTAAAAGTCTGGAGAGCTTTCTTCCAAAACACATTCTACTTCTCTATATCCTAGGTTGAACTTGCCAGTTCACAGGTATATCCCACTTTAGGGTATGAGATATTTGAGCAGAGATACCAGGCTCACAAGCCTTTGTTTCATCAAGCCCACGTATAGTGCCTAACATGTTACATGGACTCAAATATTTGCTGTGCAAAAAACCTAGAAAATATTCTCTGTGGTTGTCAAAAGCAAACATCGATCTCTGGATCCATTAGTTTGGGCTTTCACATTCACGGTCTCAGAAAGGATAAAAAAAGTTCTCCCATTGTCGAAATCTCACTAGATGCAAACAAAGGCAGAATGGGTTCCTTGTTCTATTCATGAAGCAAAATATGTAGGTATGGAGTATGAAATCATCTCCACTAAGTAGCTAGGAAAAAAATAATGCATTTGGATTTAATGTTTTATTACCATGTAATGGTTTGGGCAACACGTTCCAAAGCCTCAAGACAAAGTGCCAATAACCATTTGGGAAACCGGCTGTCAGAAAGCCTGTGCACTGAGAAGAAGAGTTGTATCATGAAAGTGTAGCGTCTAGCAGATTTTGCTTTTATTGGGCTTTAGCCCTATTAAGAAATCTTTTTCTTATAACATTTATTGTTTACTTTCTGTCTTGAATTTAATTTTTCCTTGGCAGAAAGATGCTGTCCCAGACTGTAAAATAAATTGAATTTTCGTAATGTAGCCCTTAAAGAATAAACCTATTTCTATTTAATCTTCAAAACTCTGACAAATAAGATCAAGTCTTCTCGTTAGTACCCAATATTTATCAAATCAAAGCGTTGCTAACATATATGATGGAATAGAACTCTTATCAAGAAACTAGACTGAATGTTTCAATATTTGCAGTTACTTATCTGCTATTTCCCCATCTGACACTGTGTACTGTAACTGATCAATGATTTATATATCTATACAAGCTTAGTTTTTGAAAAGCATAGTTTAAGACCATGTTTATTACTTCAGTACACATCCCACATAAAGAAATTCAGAAGTGTTACAGTTTAATGTCAACTATTGTAGTAAAAGCTGCTGGTGTCTACCCAGATCCCATTTTACCAGGCTGATGTACCAGTTCCCCACTTGCTATGAGTGCTGGCTGCTAAGTGTTCACAGCTGTATCCATCTCCAAAAAATTACTCTTGGCCCTCACCCAGAGATGCCTGAGATAGCCCACAGCCAATGACCGAATGAGACAGGGTATAAAGGCCAGCTTTCTTTGTGGTGCCATCAGTGCCCCAGAGAACATCTCATGGTGCCCATTACCAAGTTCTGTTGAACTACCTTCCTAATATCTATCATTTTTTTTTTCACCATTCCAATTGCCACCATCCCAGTTAAGGAGCATGTCTCACCTGACTATTCAAATTGCCTTCTGAATCAATGTTCACCTTACTGTATAGTCCTTTCTCTACAATACTGCCAGAACATGCTAATATGCTAATTTCATCATCTTCCATCCCCCTTCCCCAACACACACTCCCTTACTTGAAATCCTTCAATAACCACCTTGGATCATTTACCAGAGGCAGTAAACAACTCAGTTCACACATGCACTTTGCTTCTCTCCTCTCTCAAAAAAAAAAAAAAAAAAAAAAAAAAAAATGAGGCCATGAAGCAAAGCAAAGCTTTGAAATATGTACAGTATAGTAATTAGATGGCATTTATCTGCCATGAGAGCCAGTTAGCTGAAGCAGTTAATTATAATCTTAGTGGAGTTAGAAGATTTCCATTAGTAGAGAAGAACTAGAAAATGAAGTAGACCCAGGAGAATGGGTTATAAAACCACTTCCCTTTCTAAGTTAGGGGGTTTGTTATAGCAAGATAGGACTTAGTGTATCCCATTGGTATTTCTGGCAAGAATCTTTCAGTTCTCCAGGAGTCTCTTGGTACACTGGATGGCAGACTTCACAGGTTCAGGTTGGGATGATGATTGGTTCCCAGGTGGGTGACTATATTTTAATCCTGGAAAACTGAAACACTAAGTACAGTAATGATAAAGTCAAACCCACGCTAGTAATAATTATATTAAAGAATATTTTGTATATATTTAATACTTGAGTATCTAATGCTTGAAATTTTGGCGCCTTAGAGAAGCAGACTGACTTGTGCTTCCAATTTATAATATGTAACCGAGTAATTGTTTTAGACAGATTTGGTTTTACATTGATATCTATGTTTACAAACAGTGCTTAAATACTTACTAGAACCTTTTCCTGTCTCCTCCTCCCACATTTTTTCCCCACTTTTAGATTCAGGAGATTTAACAGTATCTAGAATGGTTTGTCAATGATGTGAAAACAGATATGAATAGTTAAAAACCTCTATAGGAATTTCACTTATAATTCCCCCCACCCTTTAAATTCGATTGTAACAAATTTACATTTACAAATTGAATAAGATTTTAATATAAACAGAAAAGTTAAGTTTGAACTGCAGTGTATTAATAAGTCAAATGTCTTTAACAACTAAAGTAGTCCCTGAAATAATATTTTCTGTGTAGAAAGGTCACCCTCAAGAACATGAGGATCTTGCATTGACATACAAATCTAAGTTCAGATCCTTGTAAAATCGTAACACATGACAACATTGGGCCAAATCCTTGCATGGCAGAACTGCCCCCTCCATGAGATGGTGCGTGAATTTTCTCGTTCACCATAGTTACTTCGCACACACTTCCCACCCCCACCCACATCCCTCAGTCACTCATTTACCTTTACAGTCCTGATCCTTATAAAGGCATTTGCATTTCAACTCATGCATCTGGTGGTATGTCTCAACCAGCCATGATGATGTCCCCCAGGGGCCAGTTGGTAATGTCTAGAGATAGTCTGGGTTGTTATAACTACGAATGGGCACTGCTGGCATCTAGTGGGTAAAGGCCAGGAATGCTGTTACACATCCTACAGTGCACAGAACAAGCCCAAACAACAAAAAATTATCCAGCCTAAAATGTCAATAGTGCCAAGGCCAAGCAATGCTCACCTAGAAAAACACATCTAAAATCCTCCAACATGGCACAGAGGCCTTGCAATGACCTACTACCTTTGTGCATCCTGGAGACTACTCCATTGACATTATATGGGTCACAACTTCTGTATTCATTATTTATAGGGTCCTCTTTTGTACCTAAGTTCTTAAATTTTGATGAGTTTCTCTCTTCTTTAAAATTTGTTCTATGTTACCTTCAAGAAATCCTTCCCACGTTGAGATTTAAGGTACTCTATTTTGTTTCCATATAAACATCCTACCAGTATTTCACATTTACGTCTTTAATCCATCTGGAATTTATGTGGTGGTATTCAGAGATGTAAGTTGGTTTCCATAGTTTCAACAGCATTTATTGAATAGTTTATCTTTCTCTACTAATTGGTAGAGAAACACCAACTTTGTCATATAATGGATTTTCATATGAACTTTCACCTATTTCCAAGCTATTTTCTATTTATTCCTGTGATGTCATTTTAAGTTACACTTTTATTAGGAAACTTAGTGATATCACGATTCTTTCCGCATGCTTTTAATTTATTCTTATGTATGAATTTCAGTATCAGCCCTCTTGGAATTTTAGTTGAAATTGCACTGAGTTTATAGAATGGATAAAGATAACTGATTTTTCTCATTCATGAACATTGTATCCCTAGTTGGATTTTTCCCATGATTTTCAGTAAAGTTTCACAAGTTCTCCATAATGATGATAGACTTATTCCTGGGTTCTATATATGGTTTGTTTGTGAGGTTTTTGTTTTTCTAGTAACTTTTAATTTGGATCCCATCTATGGCACACTTGCTGAGGTATCTTGAGAGCTTGTCTGTAGAGTCTCCTAGATATTTACTTAATCTTATTACCTACAGTAGTTTCTTCTGCAATACTCCTAATTTTTTGTCTCAGTGTACTGGCTCTGATCTCTAGCTCAGTTTCAATGAGTGTGTGTCTTCACTTGTTCATGGCTTTACAAGGCACTGCCTCTATGCTTCCTATTTCAATATGACTATTTTCTAAAATTTTGGCAAATTCTTCTGATTAGGTTAAGAAAATTTTATTCAATTAGTGGTTGTCTAGGTTTTTAACATACCGAATGAATGGTACTAAACCATTTATAACAGAAAGCAGCTTTGTTCTTTAAGCCTGCCCAGGCTTCTTGGAGGACTTGTTCTTCAATTTGGAGATGCAGCTGGAAAGTCTTCCTCCATCTCCAAACCTGCCTCCTTGTCCTTTTCAGCCTTGCTCAGCAGTTTTCAGGGAAATCCATTTAGCTTAATTCACCTTTGATTGGGATGCTGTTCAGTTTTCAGAGATTAGCCCAATCACAGAAAGATCTTGAAAGCCTTAAAAATCACCTCCAATTACTTTACAGATAGTTTGCAAGAGATAAAAGTCAAAGTCTGAAGCCAGGCTATAACTGTGGTCAACACATGGAGCAAGGGATAAATCTCTCTTAAGATTTTTGAAAAGAAGTATGAACATGCCTCAACATTCCATTCTCTTCAAGTTCCTATCTACCTGCTTAATCAATGAATGAGCTCATCCTGCAAAAAATATTGACACAATGTACCCCAAAGCTTCCAAGTGTCGGAGACAGATGGAAGAGAATTTTAGTGTGCATTCTTACATGTGTGAAGAAAACTACTTCTATCGGGGTAAAGATCTCTTGAAGTGTTAACTATTGTGGGCTTAGAAACAAAGATTCAACAAAAATAATCCCTGGGGCTTTTAAAAACTGGAATGACATTTCAGTATTCTTTCCCATTTTCTTTCTGTGGGAAAAGCAGTGTTGAACAGCTGGCTTTTCCTTTGTTTCCTTCATTAATTCTGTGCCACAGATACTGGGGGACACTTTATATGTTAGTCTCTTTTTTCTTCTTTACAGCAATTAAGGGGGAAAATATTTCTTCATATTGTTTTCAAGATAGGTTGTATCAGGGGAAGAAATGGCTAGGTTCTGGGAAATTGTTTCCCCTCACTCAGACAAAGTACGTATGTTGTTGGAGGGTTTCTCTCAGCCAAAAAACAATGTTTGACTATTTCATCCTGAGTGCTATATATAATTTCTGAAAATGTCAGAATGTCTTATGTAGGCAGCATGCCTTGAGTGAATATCTATCTCCCTGTGTGTAACCAATTAACCTGTCAAGTCTGACACCTTTTGAGAGTTATTTTAAAAGCCACAGGTTGCTTGTTGATTAACCAAGCACCCCAAATTTTTCGAGCTTTAATTTTTTTTCAATCCTATCTTGTACTCTGAAACATACAGGCATACCACAATACCTCTCACCCATACACATGGTGGGGGGGGGGTGTATGGGGAAGAAACACTGGCAATGGGGTAGAGTCAAATCCAATTTACCTACTCATCTTTATTAAAAGCAGTTAGTTAATGACTTGTATTAGGCCAACTAACAGTGTTATTTATTTAAAAAGTAATTCTCACCCTGGCCGGTTTGGCTCAGTGGTTAAGAGCATTGGCCTGTGGTCCAGAGAAAACTGGGTTCAGTTCCCGCTAGGGGCAAGTACCTTGGTTGCAATTTGTCCCCAGTCCTGGTTGGTCGTCCACTCGATGTGTCCCTTTCATGATGATGTTTCTCTCTCTCTTTCTCTTCCTCTCTCTCCCTCCCATTCTATCTGAACAAAAAATGTCCTCAGGTGAGGATAAAAAAATAAAAATTTAAAAAAGTAATTCTCAGTGGCCTTCCCCTTTGGATTGTTTTCTACACAAATTAGTTATTTTATGTATTTCCTTTCTTTGGTAAATAGAAAGCTATTAAGTTTTCTTCTCCCAGGAAGCCTCCACGCATCTAGTGCTTACCTCATTTTTATGTAGCTGTTAGGAAAACTTGATACACAAGTCTTCTTTGAGAACTATACAGCTGTAGTTAGTTTTGTCTGCTTTCTTGCATTTTCTAGGCTAATAGCTGCACAGTATACTAATAACACTGTCTTTAGCCACACTTAGAGCTACGGCGCAAGGAAATACATTTCTTTGAAGATTATCTCCTCTATTTTGATTTTAACAAGGAACCCCAAAACTTTATACATATAATTGGCTTGAAACAGATGAGGAGCAGAAGGACAGTGAGTTTAGAACTCGTTTCCGAGGTAGACTAAATCCTTCCCAAGGGCTCCTTGGCTCATCCTCGGCCAGTCTCTTGCCCCACCGCCTCCCAACCACCCCCCCTTCCCCAGCGCTGGAGCAGTGCAAGGAGTGGTAACACTTCCAGGCCCACACGACACGGTTCAATCCAACACTCCCTAACCAAGCACTCCCTAACCAAGGACTAAGTTTAAGGGGGGCTGGGGGAGAAAAGACGCTCCCTTGGGAAAGTTGTTGTGGTAAAGGGAAGCTTCAGGATATCGATTATCTTTACATGTGTGCAAACTTAATTTTGAGAAGAAAAATTAAAAAAGAAATCAATGGGGTTGCGTAGCCTTCAATACTGCTCGTCTTCCTCTCTCTTGCATCTTTTAAGGTGCTCCCAGCTGACCCAGACGCCCGCTCAGCGGCCGTCGGTAACCGCCAGGTCTCACCAGCCTGAACCACCACAGGCCGGCGGGAGAGCACAGCTCTTCAGCGCTGGCGGCGCCTCCTCCGCTTTTAAGCAGCAGCCGGAGGAGGCGCTGCCCGACGTGAGCGCTGGACACCACGCCCCCACGAGGGGCGGGACTGCCTCTCAGCCACTTCCTCCCCAGAGGCGGGCCCTACGTGACGTAATACAGAAACCCCGCTCTGGTTGGAGGAAATTTAGAAGAGCTCAAGGCGGGAAGGAGGCGGAGCCTAGTTACCCTGGTGACGGGTTGCCTGGCGGTCGCCTAGTAACCGATCGCGGCAGTCCTGGCTGCAGCAGCGCAGGCCGCGGAAATCTGGGGGCTGGAGTCCACGCTGGGCTCTTTCTGTCCGTTCTGCGATGGCGGCCGCCGCGGCAGTGGTCGCGCTGTCCAGTTTGGAGGATGGGGTGTCTCGGGCCCATGGCGATGGGGCTGGGGAGGTGGTCGTGGAGCGGGGGCCCGGCGCGGCCTATCACATGTTCGTGGTGATGGAGGACCTGGTGGAGAAGCTGAAGTTGCTCCGCTATGAGGAGGAACTCCTCCGGAAGAACAACCTGAAGCCCCCGTCCAGGTGGGTGCCCTCGTCCCCGGCGCCTGGGAACCGGCTGGGCCCTGGGAAGATGCCTTCCTCCGGCCTTGGGGGAACGCCGAGTGCGGGTGAGCAAGCACTTGCCTCCATCTTCCCATCCAGGAAAACGCACTTCACCCCAAACTTGGAGACGGAGGGCCTTCGCGGAGCTCCCGGAGTTTTGACTTGGTATTGTAGTAGAGAGAAGAAAGTTTTGAAACAGCAGAAAGGATTGAGACAGCTTGCCTGGTCTTTCAAGCACAAACGCGTCTCCACAAATCACAGTTTTTCTCTTCTTCTGATTATATAAAAGTAATAAAATATCTATTGTAGAGAACTCAGCAAAAAAAAAAACACAAGAAAATGTGTAGAAAAATACTGAAATATCCATAATCTCATTTCCAAAGGTGAATGCCGTTATCGTTTTAGATCTAGCTCTAATTTTTGTTCTCCTCTGCAAGAACCTGCCCCTACAGCTGGTAACTGTGGGAACCTCGGACCTTGCGGAGCACTTTATATGCAGTTAGTCAACTTGTTGACTAATTGCCATGGTTTAAAGGACTTACGCCTTTGTCATAACTACTATCAGAAACTGAGAAGTGGGAAAGACAAATGAAATGGCAACTATTGGAATCGTCTCTTTATCATAGAACCTAAAGTTCTGCTCTGGTGGGGAAAAGTCCATCTTTTCCTGAAGCCAGTGCCCTTGGTTGCTGAAGAAATGGACAGCTAACACTCTCCTCCAATCAATGAAGCTTAGCTATAGACAGAAAAATAAATTTTATAGCTTTTCCTTCACATTAATACATGCTTATATTTGTTTACTTTACTGTGTAAGATACAATTTAGGTTAAGAATCTGTAGTACTTTCTCTTAATAGCTATAGCTAGGTTCAAATCCTTTCCCTCCACAGTTTTGATCTCATTTCCAGCTCCCTTTCAATAACTTGAATTATAAGGTATGTAGAATTTAGGTAAACTGTTCATATTGCTAAGCCAGTCTATAATAGGAGAAAAGTTAGAGGGAAAAAGTACTGTTGCTTGATCCATGATAGAAATTGTAGGATTGGGAGTTATTACTAAAATGAATTGATCAGGATAATATAAACAATCAACATATTCTATGTTAAAAAATGCATATTTTCCCAAGTATATTTTTCAAACTAAAAGAAAATGGCCTTAAGATTCTATTGATATAACCTCTGTACTAGTTCCTCAGGAGTGCAGTAGGATACTTTGAATCATGGATCTGCATGGAGATATCTTCATTTATTAGTTCTCAAAGTGTGGTCATCAGGCCAGCAGCATCAGCATCACCTGGGAATTTATTAGAAATGCAATCCCACAGGCCCCTTCCTGGGTCTCCTGTATCAGAAATTCTAGGGGTGGCACTGGAAGTTTGTGTTTTAACAAGTCCTCCAAGTGATTCTGATGCATGCTAAAGTTTGAGAACTACTGTCAGAGGTCCACAGAATGTGTTAGTATACATTCCTTTTTCCTGGAGTTATCAGGCAATAAGGAAAAGATGAGTTGTTAACCACTAGATGCTTCAAAAGGGTTATAAACATATACCTGCAAGGACTTTATGACTTTTATTTCTTCCTTGCTTTCTGTTATCTTCCAGGACATTTATACTTACCCTGCAGGAAAAAAACATTGGGAAACATGAAATAGACTGCTGATTCTTATGAAAAATAGCTATAAATACAATGATAAACATAATAGGAATAGCTACACATAAAAAAGCAAAATAAGGTCTTTAATTAAACTGAATTGAATATTGTTGTTAGCAAATTTTATTCCTAACATGTTTAGGTATAAATCATATTGATCCTCCTAGGACTGTTTTTAGTAGGCTAGATGATTTAGCAAAAGTCAACAAATGTTTGTTAGACTGGGGATGTGATACTCAGTGGTTCTTAATCTTGGCTGTACCTTGGATCTATCTAGGAATGTTTTGAAACATACCCATACTGGGGCTTCACTCCCAGAAGTTCTGATTTAATTCATGAGGGAAGAATTGTTTGGTCAGGTAGCAATAGTTTGAGGAGTTTCTTGGGCGATTCAAATGTGCAGCCAAGATGAGAACAACTGTTTAATGTAGCTGATAGACTAGAAACAGTAAGTAAATGTAAAAGTCTGTAATGAATAATCATTAATATCATTTTTTTAAATTCTGAGATTCTCTTAGTTTCAAATTACCATTTTCAGGAAGTACTCTCTTATTAATTACTCCTGATGCAGAAATTATTTTGTCAGAAGTTTGTATGCTCAGTTTTTTAACATGTCCTGCATTTTCTGGTGTAAGGTCTTTGATCTAATACTTTTTGTGTAGTTGTTATTGCCCTAATCCTGTTGATTAAGAACTTTAATGTGAGTGCTGTGGATAACTAGAAACTTCAAAGAGTGAATTATCAATGCCTTTTGATTTTAAAGCCATTTGAAAAAAAAAGTCTTTTGGCAGTTTTGGACTTCGCTCTTTTAGTTACTATAGATTTTGCAATATTTCATATTCCACCCTCCCCTCTTGTTTTGAACAGACACTATTTTGCACTGCCTACCAACCCTGGTGAACAGTTCTACATGTTTTGTACTTTTGCTGCTTGGTTGATTAACAAAGCAGGACACCCTTTTGAGCAGCCTCAGGAATATGATGACCCTAATGCAACAATATCTAACATATTATCTGAGCTTCGATCATTTGTAAGTGTAAACAACTTTCTTCTTTCTGCATGCTCTCAGGTTATGAATTTTAATATGGATAATTCAGCAACATGAATGCTAGTCTTTTAGAGGAATTCTCTGTGAATAACTGTATCTATCTATACAGGGGTGTGCAAAAGTAGGTTTATAGTAATGATACATGAAACAGCTTATTCTTGTATTATTTATTAATTATTGTATTATTAAGTTGTATTACAACTGTAAACCTACTTTTGCTCATCCCTGTATATACATACACACACATATATGCACACATACATACATACATACATACATATGTAAAATTATATATGCATTTATTTTCAGGTAAAATCTCAGAATGGTTGATATTATAACATTAATGCCACTTGTAAAAATGCTATTCTTTACAGCCCAAAGTAATAATATTTTTCTTAATATGTCTCAGAAGTAAATTTGTGGATACTTAGTTCTCCTTAAAAATGATTTTTAAAAAAACCTAGGAAGCTCAAACACTGTATTTTGAAAGAGAATTTTGATTTAATAGACCATAATATCAGTTGTATTTTTCGTTTCTGACTTTTCCTTGGGTACTTTTCATTTCTGATTTCTTCTGGGGATAGGCAGTAAGAATTTTTGGCAAATGTGTTTTTGACAAGTGAATCACTCTGTCTTTCATATGGTTGTTTGATGATATGATACCAAGCTAGTAGTTTTATTGTTTTTTACCCTAACAATATCAATGTTTTGTTCTGCTGTCATGAGGTGTTATTGCCTTTTAACTTGATACTTAAAATGTCTTCATTAGTTTTTTATGCATCAGTGAGTATAGAGATGAATTTTTAAGAAGCAATGTTACTAGTTATTTTAAATCATATTTCAAAAAATAGAGAAGAGATGAGTTTATTCAGCAGTACTTTGCTTAAAATATTTTGATATTTGGAATATAAATAACAAATAATACCCTGTTTATCTTTTGTATTTCAGGGGAGATCTGCAGATTTTCCTCCTTCAAAATTAAAGTCGGGTTATGGAGAGCATGTATGCTATGTTCTTGACTGTTTAGCTGAAGAAGCATTAAAATATATTGGTTTCACCTGGAAAAGGTAAAAATTACCCGATTTGGCAATAGTAGTTTTATGTGTATAGCTTTTTCCTGTAAGAGTACAGAGCTATTTAATTGAACAGATAAGAAGTAATTCCTCTTGATTGTTCTAAATGGAAAATGCCACAGGTGATTAGAAAAGTTAGTAGAGACAAAATTTGGACTATCTCATGTCTTCAGAGCTAGTTCTGATATTATTTTGTCCCTTCCCAAGTCAAATATATAATTATTAAAGGTTTAACTGTTAACTGGTTAACTGTTTATCCTTATAAATTTAGGAATTTTTTTTAATCCTCACCTGAGGATATGTTTTTTTATTGATTTTAGAGACAGGGAGAGAAAAATATCAATGTGAGAGGGAAACATCGATCAGTTGCCTCCCATAGGCACCCCAACTGGGAATCGAATCCCTAACCTAGGTATGTGCCCTGACCAAGGATTGAACCTACAACCTGGGTATGTGCCCTACCAGGGATCGAATTCACAACCTTCTGGTGTATGGGACGATGCTCCAAACAACTGAACCACCTAGCCAGGGCAATTTAGGAAATTTTTTAGAAGTCTCTTTACATATATTTATTTATATAACCAAACATGGTATATACATGCAGGTAACTGATGATAGCTGCAGATTTAAGAAAAAAATGAAAGTTAGTATAGTATTTTAAATAGGATTTTTTTCCTTTGCTTAAAGTGACTAGGCAAGAATAATACTGAAGAAACCCACTGATATTCTTCTTAGACGCTGTTCATCGCTTCTTTCTCTGACCTCACGGTGCTTTGTTTATATACCATTGTATTTATCACATGGTGTCAAAGTCATTTGTTTACAGGTCTGGCCTTATTGCTAGAAATTATGAAATCTTCATATATACTCTATGGCTGTTAGTATAGCACTTGGTATATTATAGATGCTCAATAAATGGATAAAAAATAAAATATTCAGAAACTGTCCATTTATATGGGTTATAATTACAAAATATAAATTTGGTCCTTTGAAGATTGAGATTATTGATAGGTAGAGATTATGGAAGGCATTATTCAGGTACAACATGAGCAAGCAGTGATTTTGATTAGAATTAACTTCTGTAGAAGGTATGTATATTGCTTCCTGTTACTAGTTTAATGCGTACTCAATTACAATCCCCCAGGTAGCTTAATCTACTCCCCATTAATAGGTACTTTTAAAAACTTACCCGACTTGTGTTATGATCTGTTTGAACCATGTGAAATTACTGATATTCATTTATTTTTTAATAAAAAAATGCCAATTTCAATGCTCAACCCAAACATTACCACTTAGTAAAACATAAAAGAAGGATTACATGATCCACATTACTTCTTTTTTTTTTTTTTAATTCTCACTGGAGGATATGTTTCCATTGATTTTTAGAGAGAGAGGAAGGAGGGAGAGAGAGAGGAAAAAAAACATGATGTGATAGACACATTGATTAGTTGCCTCTCATACACGTCCTGACAGGGGATCTAACCTGCAACATAGGCATGTATCCTTACCAGGAATTAAACGCTCAACCTTTTGGTGTACAGAATGACGCTCCAACCAACCTAGCCACACAGCCAGGGCCACATTACTTCTTTATTAGATTCCAAGAAGTTATGAGTTGTGCTGCTCCATTTAGCATTTTTAAAAATTATTAAATCTATCACCCATTGTATTCTAAATTAAACAGAAACTATTGGTTTCTCAACCACAATTCAATTTTGTACTTCCTTTGCTTCTGGGGATATCTTATTCTTGGCCATGTATTGTGATTTGGATAATTTATAAGGAGTGTGTGTGTGTGTGTGTGTGTGTGTGTGTGTGTGTGTGTGTATTTTTTTCTTTCATAAAAAGGAAAAGGGGGAAATATTGAAAATAGACAGTAGAGAATATATCAGCTATGTAATATGTAAGTTACATAGAAGTTACATATTTGTAGATGATTATTTTTTGTTTGAAATTTATATGTATTGCTTTATACTTATAAAAACATCTTTATTGTTGAAATACTTGCAGTAAAATAAAGTTTGTCATTTTCAAGTCTGAGAGTCTTAGTCCTCTAATATACTTTGTTTTTAGCAACAGTGTTCTAAACTCCACAATAAGAGGGCAGTCTTGATGCAAATTCTCACAGGTATTGGGGTCTTTGGGCTCTATTCTGTTCAGCTGTTTCTTTAGGAGGAACTAACCTCCAATTTTTTAACAGATTTTAACAGCTTCACAGGCAAAAACCTGTCCATTCTTCATCTTTGTCTTTTTAACAAACTTTCTGGCTACTTACACATAATTATTTTTCCCATATAAATTTTTTTAAATTAATTTATTTTTGTTACAGATGTTTCTCCTTTTCCCTCCCATTGACTCCCTCCTCCCCATCCCATCCCCAGCTTTGTTGTCTATGTCCATCGGTTATGCGTACATGCATATAAGTTCTGTGATTTATCCCTTCCCTCCACCCCCTCCACCCCCTTCTGAGGCATGTCAGTCTGTACCCTACTTCTATGACTCTGGGTCTATTTTGTTCCTCAGTTTGTTTAGTTCATTATATTCCAGAAATAAGTAAGATCATGTGATACTTGTCTTCCTCTGCTTGGCTTGTTTCACTTAGGATAATACTTTCCAGGTCCCTCCATGTCATCTTAAAGAATAAGAGATCTTTCTTTCTTACAGCTGCATAGTACTCCATTGTGTATATGTACCACAGCTTTTTTATCCATTCGTCTACTGATGGACACTTGGGCTGTTTCCAGATCTTAGCTATTGTAAATAGTGCTGCTATGAACATAGGGGTACATATATTCCTTCTGATTGGTGTTTCAGGCTTCTTAGGGTATATTCCTAGAAGTAGGACCACTGGGTCAAATGGCAGTTCAATTTTTAATTTTTTAAGGTAACACCATAGTGTTTTCCATAGTGGTTGCACCAGTCTGCATTCCCACCAGCAATGTACTAGGGTCCCCTTTTCTCCACACCCTCACCAGCACTTGTTGTTTGATGATTTGTTGATGATGGTGGCCATTCTGACAGATGTGAAGTGATACCTCATTGTTGTTTGAATTTGCATCTCTCTGATGATCAGTGACGTTGAGCATTTTTTCATATGTCTGTTGGCCATTTGTATGTCCTATTTGGAGAGGTATCTCTTTAGGTCCTCTGCCCATTTTTTAATTGGGTTCTTTGTCTTCCTTTTGTTGAGTTGTATATATTCCTTTTGTGAGTACTGTATATATTTTGGAAAGTAATCCCTTATCTGATGTATCATTGGCAATTATGTTCTCCCATATAGTGGGTTCCCTTTCCATTTTGATAGTTATTTCTTTTGCTGTGCAGAAGCTTTTTAGTTAGATGTAGTCCCATGTGTTCATTTTTTCCTTGTTTCTGTTGCTTTAGGTGATGTATCAGTGAAAATTCTGCAGTGTATGATGTCTGAAATTTTGTTGCCTACATTTTCTTCTAGGATTTTTGTAGATGATTATTTTATATATCTAAATATGCCAAAATAAATCCTAGAGGATTACTGCTTATGAGATATTACCTAATTAGAGTTTATAGAAAATAGGAAATGTATTCTTTAAGAAGATTAATTTGGTTTGGAGTAGTTTTATTTCTTAATAGTAAATGTTGATTTTTTAATTTTGTTAACCTGTTCAGGTGAATTTTTAAAATAAGTTTCCAGAAATGAACCCAAATACTTTGGAGTATTTTTAAAATGGGATATACATGTTGTTAATTTTGATGGAGAAATGATTGTTCAATACTTAGTGTTAGGACCACCGATTAGTTTTTAGAAATAAGAATAAACCTGGAGTTCTTATTACTTCTATAGAAATAAATTTCAGATTGATCAAAGATGTAAATGTGAAAAATGAAACTATAGTAGTACTAAAAGACCAAAGAGGTGTGGGCTATGTTGTGTAACATGAAAGCTAGGATCCATGGATGAAAACCTTGCAAAGTACGTGTAATAACAATTGAAACAGTCCTGAATAGCCAAGATTACACTTAATTAACTAAGAAGATATTTTTTTTTTATTAAAGCATAGTGCTCCTTTTATTTATTTTCTTTATTGATTTAAGAGAGAGAGGAAGGGATAGGGAGAGAGAGAGAGAAACATCGATGAGAGAGAACATCTACTGGCCGCCTCCTATATGCCCCACGCAGGATTTTGCCCACAACCTGGGCATGTGCCCTGACTGGGAATCGAACCAGCAACCTCTTAGTGCATGGGTCAATGCTCAACCGCTGAGCCACACCGGCCGGGCTAGGAAGATATTTTTAACACAGGTTAGGTCATGCATTAATTTTATTAATATACACAAGGTCAAAGGACAGCCCTGGCCGGTTTGGCTCAGCGGTTAGAGTGTCGGCCTGCAGACCTGAGAGTCCCGGGTTCAGTTCCTGCTAAGGGCATGTACCTCCGTTGCAGTTTGTCCCTGGCCCCGGTTGGGGTCGTGTGGGTGGCAACCAGTTAATGTGTCTCTCTCACATCGATGTTTCTCTCTCTCTCTTCCCACCTCTCTCCCGCCTGCTCTATCTGAAGATAAATGCAAAAATGTCCTCGGGTAAGGATAAAAAAAAAAATTAAAGAAAAACAAAACAGAAGGTCAAAGGACATACATAGGCATTTCCCTGAAAAAGAAACAAAGATAATCAATTAAAACATGAGAAGGTATTCAACCACTTCAATGTGAAAGAAATACAATTAAAACAAGAATGAGATATTTTCACTTACATGATTGTCAAAGATTAAAGTTTGTTTACCATTTTGGTGAACATATGGAAATGGAGTCACTGTTGTTGGAAGTGTAACATTGTAGAAGCTGGTTTTGGCAATATCTAGCAAAACAATAAAATGTACAAAGTTGTTGACCCAGCCATTCTACTTGTACACATTTATTCTAATGGTATACATAATGATAAAAATACAATGATGACCTTTGCAATATTGTCTAGTAAAAAAACTGGTTTTTGGAATACACGCAGATGATGGGAGAGAGAGGGAGAGATGTGTGTATAGGTACTTAAATGTGGTATATTAGTAAGTGAAGAAAGTATGTTGGGTAATATGCATGGTAATAGTCTATTTGTATACATTTATTCTTTAAATTTGGAGATAAACAGTTTTGCTTCTTTACATAGAAAGTTTCAGGAAGAATGTATGAAACTTTTAACACTGATTATGGAAGAGGGATAGAAAAGGACAAGATCTGTTGTAGAGTAGATCCTTAATATTTACGTTGTATATACCTTTTCGTTCTGCTAAAATGTTTTGTTTTGTTTACAACTCTCATCTCAGATTAAGCTTTATTATTTTAGACCAATATACCCAGTGGAAGAATTAGAAGAAGAAACTGTTCCAGAAGATGATGCAGAATTAACGTTAAATAAAGTGGATGAAGAATTTGTGGTATGAGTGTTACTGAACTTAATGTTCATTTTCATCTTTGGATTCTTTTTTCTTCTTTTAATTCTCCCAGCTTTCAATTTACTGAAATATATTTTATTTCATTTTTCTAGAGACGAAAAGTTTTTAAAGTACTATGTTCGGTTGTTTAGAGCTTTGGTTAAGTTAATGCTCGTGTTCTCTAATGATTGAGGTCTGGATTTTAGCAGAGGTTCTTAAATTGTAGATGGGAACTAGTAGACCACTAGTTATATGAACAAACATTTTATTAACAACTATTCATGATCTTAAGTAGGTAATAAATAATAAACAATTTAGAACAGAACAATAGAATTTAGGATTAATATATTCTGCTTCATAAAGACACCATTCATTTTGCAGGAACTCCATTATGCTCCTAAAATAAGGATAAATACTAATAGTAGAACTTTAAATTTTTAAATGCAGGAACTTTAAAAAATACTTGTAAATGCATGGAGGGACCTGGAGAGTACTATGCTAAGCAAAATAAGCAGTCAGAGAAAGACAAGTATCACATGATCTCACTTATTTGTGGAATCTAATGAACATAATAAACTGATTAACAAAGTAGATCCGGAGACATGGAAGTAGGGAACAGACTGACAACCTCAGAGCGAATGGGGGAGAGGGGCAGGAAGAGATAAACCAAATAACTTATATGCATATATGCATAACCAGTGGACACAGACACTAGTGCAGTGAAGGCAGGGGGTGAGGGTGGGATTGAGTAGGAGGGGGTCAATGGGGGATAAAAAGAGAGACATCTATAATACTTTCAACAATAAAGATAAATTTAAAATAAATAAAAAAATACTTGTAAATGCCGACATTATTTAAATTGTTGTCAGCATCTGGGCTTTTTCTCATTATTAACATCCTATCCATAGTGTGAAGCTAAATGGTCAAGTCTCTCAACAGCTTAGACTAGTAACATGGTAGAAACAAGGAGCTCTTTCTCAGAACCAGAGATGGATTAACCCTGGTGTTTTAGGAAGTATAGATATGATCTGAAATTAAAGTGGTAGTGTACTTGACTCTCATAAACCAGTTAAATTTTTTAGGTGATTTAAAAAATTAATATATAATAAATATATTCTATATTTCAGCTTAAAGTAATTTATTAAGCTAATATATGATAGATACAAAGCTGTTAATGACTGCATTGTTTTATAGCAAGTGCTGGAAATAACCATTCAAGAACTTAGGCTATATCCAAATAGTAGAACATGATGTAACCAATAAAATTTTAACACTTGTTTATAAGAAGAACAAACTTACATTTATAAAATAAGTTACAAGGATGTAATGTACAGCATAGGGAATATAGTTAATAATATCATAACTATTAGGGGGACCGGAAAGTAATGTCGTTTTTTAACATTAAATTCAAACAGATAAATTTTTAACAAGTTTTTATTTTTAATCAATGATGTAATCACCCTCGTTATCAAGAACCTTTTGCCATCTACTGTGCAAATTTTCAATGCCGGATCGATAAAAATCAATTGGTTTTTGAGCAAAATATCTGGAGATGGCATTTTGGACATTATCCAAATTTTCAAATTTTTTGCCACTTAGAAAATGTTGTAGCGATCGGAATAAATGGAAATCCGATGGTGCAATATCGGGTGAGTATGGTGGGTGAGGCAATACCTCCCACCCCAATTCATTAATTTTTTCCAGGGTTCGTCTTGCGCAGTGCGATCTTGCATTATCGTATTGCAGAATAACGCCTTTTCTGGTGACAATCGCTGGGCACTTTTCAATTAAAGATGGATTTACTCGATCCAATTGTTCACAGTAAAGGTCTGCATTCAGTTTGTCCAGGTTTCAGCACTTCAAAATGAACGACCCCGTGAATACTCCACCAAACACACAAAAGTGCCTTTTTGGGGTGTAAACCTGGCTTAGCTGTACTTCATGGCGATTCATTTGGAGAGAGCCACTGCCTTTTGCGTTTTGGATTATCATAGAGGACCCATTTTTCATGTCCAGTGATCAAGCGATCAAAAAACGCTTCTGTATTGTGCCACTGAAGCAATAAGTTGCATGTGGTGGACCGGTTAGCTTTGTTTTCTTCGGACAGATTATGCGGGACCCAAACACCTGCTCTGCTTTCTTTACCAATCTGCTGCAAATGTTCTTGGATGGTCGACCAAGGTTGGTTAAGAGTGTTTGATAGTTCCTTGATTGTCTGACACGGATTTGCTTCCACTTCTGCCCTTAACATGTCATTACTTTAACGACATTACTTTCTGGTCCCCCTAATATGTATGGTGATAGATGATTCCTAGACTTATGATAATCACTTCCTAAGGTATATAAATATTGAATCACTATGTTGTACACCTGGAACTAATATAATATTGTATGTCAACTATAATTAAAAGTAAATTTTAAGAAAAACTACTCCACCCCCCATGCACACACACACACACACACACACACACACACATAAATAACACTAAGTACAGATAGTCAAATTACTGGGTTTAAAAGTGATGTGAAATGAAATACTTCTTTACTGTACGGCTATACCACAAACTGAATATACATTTTAAAATAAATAAACACTATTTAATTGAAAAAAAAATGTTTACAAAGAAATGTTAGTTACATGGGCATGATAATATACTTTATGCATAAACTCAGCTATGTAGAAGATGCAAAAAGAAAAAAATAATATCAATATGTTAACAGTAGTTATATGGATGGCAGGATTATGAATTTTCTTTTTTTTTGTTTTGTATTTTCAAAATGTTTAACATGTTTTACAGAAGGAAAAAGACCATTGTAAAACTAACCAGTTTAAAAGATTCTTTTTTAGCATGATATATTTTAAAAGTTAAGGCAAAAATGTATTCATTCATTCTACATGTGTTTATTGAGCACCTGTTATGTAGCAGGCACTGGGCAAGACCCTGGTGGTACTTCATGTGAAAAGCTCTGAGGCAGAAGAAACATAGCTTGATCAAGGAACTGAGAGGAAACTGCTGTGGCCAGGTCTCCTGAATGAGGGGGAGGGGGAGGGTGGCTTAAGATGAACTGGGAAGATAGGTCAGGTCCTTACCATTTGGGCCATTGTTAGGAGCTTAGACTTCATTCATTGTGTAATAGATCTTTCTATTCAGGCTCAGAAAATTTTTAAGACCTCACATATTCCCAGTTGTTCACTTTATTTATTTTACTCATGTGTATTTCTCACCTTGTTTCTTAATAACTGTTTATTAGTTAATAGTTTATTGATAGATACCTGGTCCTAGTGCGTCAACATTTAGCTTTAAAGACATATAACTTGAAACTGCCAGTTAGGAAAATTAGTATAAAAACGTATTCATCAGCCCGGCCAGTGTGGCTCATTGGTTGAGCGTCAACCCATGCACCAAGAGGTCGCCAGTTCGATTCCCGGTCAGGGCACATGCCCAGGTTGTGGGCCTGATCCCCAGTGGGGGGCATGTAGGAGGTGGCCAATTGATGTTCTCTCTCATTGATGTTTCTATCTCTCCCTTCCTCTCTCTCTCAAATAAATAATTTAAAAAAATGTACTCATCAGCCCTGGCCAAGTGGCTCAGTTGGTTGGAGGGTCGTCTGTACATCAAAAGGTTGCAGCTTTGATCCCCTGTCAGGGTGCATGTGGGAGGCAACCAATCAATGTTTCTCTCTCTGTCTCTCCTTCTCCCCTGCTCTCTCTCTAGAATCAATGAAAAAAGCATATCTTCGGGTGAAGATTTAAAAATAAAAAGCCTTTGGATGGTTAGATATTACTTCATTTTGTTGCCAGAGTTTGTGGGGTGGCTCAAGGATGGATGGTAAAGATCATTTCTGACAGAGTAAAGTTCTGTTATAATCATCTAGAAACTAGTTTTAGACTGACCAAATCATGATAGGACACACTGATAACTGTTAATAAAAAAAAAAAAGTATTGATCACTACAAAATATTCTCACCTGCTGTATATAATCATATCCTTAGTAATTAGCAGTAAGATAATTAAGAGCGTGCATATTAGGCAAAGAAATGATAGGAAATTGTTGAGTGCCTTCTAAATTACTGAGATTAGAATCCTCAATGTATTTTAAAGCTATGTTCTCTAAGTCTGTTTATATTTGAATTCCTTTTGAATGCTCTCTTAATAATGTTTAGTAACTTAAATCTTTTCCCTAGTACCTACTATTAAAGCTTTTTACCTATTAGTGTTCAATCCAGTAAAAGCCAACAAGTATTTATTGATCACCTAGGTAAACAGCGCTGATTAGGTTATCGCAAAAGCATTATAAACTTGTCTCTTCTCCCATGGGCATTGAGTCATTGGCATTTCAATCATTAACTCTCCTTGTTAAGTTGACCATCATTAGTACAAACACAGAATAGAATGAGCTACTTTTCAAAAGTGTGTGTCCTGCTGTGGCTGGTTTGGCTCAGCGGTTAGAGCTTCGGCCCCTTGGACCAAAGGGTTGCAGGGTCAATTCCTGGTCAAGGGCATGTACCTGGGTTGCAGGTTTGATCCCGGCCGGTGGGGGACATGTAGGAGGCAACCAGTCAATGTGTCTCATATCAATGTTTCTGTCTCTCTCCCCACCTCCCTCCCTTCCACTCTATCTAAAAATCAATGGAAAAGTATCCTTGAGTGAACATTAACAAAAAAACAAAAAAGTCTGTTTGCATATATGCTTAGGATTTAAGATGTAAACAGATTAGTGTTGTCTACATCTTTTGCCCCCACTGTCCCCTACCTAAAAAAGTAAATGTCACTTGAGTGTGTGAAAACTGTATTTATATTGTTTTATATTTTACTAAAATATTTCCAGTTCCCCAAAGGTTAGCATAGTTCTCACATCTCATTTTAGTGGCCCCACGCCCAGAGACTCTGAGCAGATCTAGGACAGAGCCTTAGAATTTGCATTCTTACAAGCTCCCATGTCCTGCTGCTGCTGCTGGTCTCAGAACCTCCTGAGAACCGCTGTCACATACTTCTACATGCTTGAAGATAAGGATTATCTTTGAAATCACTGCTGCTGCTTTTGTATAAGTCTGCTTGTGGAAGTGTCCACCAAACAACACCCCCTTTTTTTTATTCTCAAGACTTGAGGACCAAACTTCCTTGGCTTTATTACCATATCCTTAAGCTTGGGATATTCTTGTTAAATTTGTTTCATCCATTATGTCACTTGTCACCACACAGATATTTGAAGAGAAAGGGGAGCCAATGTTTTGTCCTACGTGCTTATAGAACCTGCATCTTCAGACTCCATATTTACTTTCACTGTATACTGGGGAAGGGTTACTCTCAAAGGGTCACTGCTGACACCACCCTCCATAGCAACTGGCCCAGGGATCAGGACCAGCGTGGAATGTACCTGAACTATCCTGTTAGATAGTTACTATCTAAGATACAAAGTTAATATCTTAAATATATATATTTCATATCTTTTTTTTTTTTATCCTCACCCGAGGACACTTTTTGCATTTATCTTCAGATAGAGTGGGAGGAAGAGAGGGAGGAAAAGAGAGAGAGAAACATTGACGTGAGAGAGACACATCAAGTGGTTGCCACCCACACGACCCCAACCGAGGCCAGGGACAAACTACAACCGAGGTTCGTGCCTTTAGCGGGAACTGAACCCGGGACTGTATGGTCCGCGGGCCGACGCTCTAATGGCTGAGCCAAACTGGCTATTTCATATCTTTAAATAGATTTAATATTAATATATTTAAATAGATTTAAGGGGGCCATGGGCCAGGACATACTAGTGACTTAATTTATTAATTGTTTAAACTTGAGCATATAAGAGATGAGATGTCAAAAATATTCATTAATGTGATTGGTCCCTGGAGCAGGTGAGAATATTCTGTCTGTTAACCTCTCATTTTTGTCTGTTTTTGTCATGTTACTCAAAATTTCCATTAACTTTTTCCACTATCTATTTCAGATATGCTACTTGGGACTGTTCTTGTTCTGTTCTTATGTTTATTTCTAGTTCTACAGTAATGGCGCAATATGTCCTCCCCCTTCCCCCCCCCCCCCATTTCAGTGACTTTAAAAAAAAGGCCTATTTTATTTTATTTTTATTACTTTTTGGTTGATCCTCACCTGAGGATATTTTTCCATTGACTTTTTAGATAGAGTGGAAGGGAGGGAGGGAGGGAGAGAGAAACATTGGTTGGTTGCCTCTTACATGACCTTGTCTGGGGCGAGGGACGAACGTACACAGGTAGGTGCCCCTGACTGGGAATTGAACCCGAGACCCTTTGGTCCTCAGGCTGACACTCAAACCACTGAGCCAAACCAGCCAGGGTAAAAAAAGTCCTATTTTAAATGGCACCATCAAAACCTCAAAAAACAGATGAGCTGCTAATAACTTTACACACATTACTAGGCTTTTATTTTTATTTTTTATCCTCACCCGAGGACACTTTTGCTCAGATAGAGCAGGTGGGAGAGAGGGAGGAAGAGAGAGAGAGAGAGAAACATATATGTGAGAGAGAGACATCAAGTGCTTGCCACCCACACAACCCCGGTTGGGGTCGGGGACAAACTGCAACCGAGGTACGTGCCCTTAGTGGGAACCGAACCCGGGACTCTCTGGTCTGTGGGCTGATGCTCTAACCGCTAAGCCAAACCGGCCAGGGCACATTACTGGGCTTTTAAATACCCTTTCCTGCATTAGTCTTTATATAGAGCTTAATATGTATGTAAAAGTTGGAAATACAATTTTTAAAAGATAATTTTTTATAATTATTAACTTTTACAACTCTTTTATTTTCCTAAGGAAGAAGAAACAGACAATGAAGAAAACTTTATTGATCTCAATGTTTTGAAAGCCCAGACCTATCGCTTGGTAAGTTGCATAGTATAAACAGGGGACCAAGAAGCAATTGGTACACTTTTTCTGCTGGAAATTGAAACAAATAGAAACCATTGTTGGCCATTGTTAGTGTGTCATTTGAAAACTAGATCTCAAAATTGTTTTTCTATATATAAAATGCAATAGCAAATATAAAATCCAGAGGTGCAAGTAGGGCAGGCAGCCTCCTGTCTATACCATGGAAAGTCAACACAGTGCTTCTGTTGTAAACTGAAAATAATTTGTTTGGCTTATGTCATTTTTTATTATGGAAACACATATATTATTTGATTTCAAGTTCTTTTTCTTAATAATGAGCCAGTGTTGTGTTGAATGGTCTTGAACATAGGAAAATGGCAAGTAAATGGTAATTAAATTAAATGGTAATTCTTTGAAATAAAATGTATTATATTAAGATTGGTATATAGATAGGTAGCCAGACATTGCTATAAGTCAGTTTTTGCTCTCCTTCAATTAGGAAGTAAATCCAGTCTATAAAAGAGAACCCACTGATTCAACTGAGAACCCAAGGCTCTTCAAGTAACCGGGATTAATAGCCTCTAGGCAAAAAGCTAGAGAATAACTTAACCTTTTTTGGGCTTGCAAATCTACCCAGGAAAGTAAGACTTGACAGTGGTGTTTAACGTGGGTCCTCCCATGCTCCTCCAAACCCAGTAGAGGGAGCCACAAACAGCAGAACACCAACATCCATGGGGAAAATTTGGCAGGCTCCAAAAACCACTGAGATAGCAAAATAGTGAAACAAAGAAACAGATGCCAAATGAAAGAACAAGAGACCTCCACCGAAGATGAGATAAATGAAATGGAGTTAAGCAAGTTAACAGAACTAGAATTCAGAGCCATGATCTTGAGGAAGCTGAACAGCATGTGCAAGGACATCAACACCATGAGCAAAGACATAGAAATACTGAAAAACCAATTGGAAATGAAGAATGACATAGCAGAAATGAAGAACACATTGGAAGGACTAAACAGCAGAGTAGAAGAAGCTGAGGACCAGATCAGTGAATTAGAAGATAGGGTAGAAAAAAATCAACCAATCAGAAAATCAAAAGGAAAAACAATGAAAAAACAGGAAGACAGCTTAAGAGAACTGTGGGACAACTGGAAACATAATAATATTCACATCATAGGAGTCCCTGAAGAAGAAGAAAATGAGCAAGGGTTAGAGAATATATTTGAAGAAATAGTGGCAGAAAATTTCCCTAATTTGGTGAAGGAAGAAGGCATTCAAGTTCAAGAAGCACAGAGAGTCCCAAGTAAGAAGAACCCAAACAGGCCCACACCAAGACACATAGTAATTAAAATGCCAAAAATTAAAGACAAAGAGAGAATCCTAAAGGCAGCAAGAGATAAGCAACAGGTTACCTACAAAGGAACCCCCATAAGGCTATAAGCTGACTTCTCAATAGAAACACTACAGGCCAGAAGGGAATGGCATGAAGTAATCAAGGTCGTGAAAAACAAGGATCTGAACCCAAGACTACTCTACCTAGGAAGGCTATCATTCAAAATAGAAGGTCAAATAAAGAGCATCCCAGACAAAAAAAGGCTAAGGGAATACATTAGCACCAAACCAGCACTGCAAGAAATGTTAAAAGGACTGCTGTAATTAGTAGAAGAAATAGGAAGGAAAGTAGAACCACACTAAACAAAAATGGCAATAAATAAGTACATATCAATAATCACCTTAAATGTAAATGGATTGAATGCTCCGATAAAAAGACACAGAGTAGCGGGTTGGATAAGAAAGCATGACCCATATATATGTTGTTTACAAGAGACCCACCTCACAACAAAAGACTCACATAGGCTGAAAGTGAAGGGATGGAAAAAAATCTTCCAAGCAAACGGAAAGGAAAAAAAAGCTGGGGTAGCAATACTCATATCTGATAAAATAGATTTGAAAATGAAGGTCATAACTAGAGACAAAGAAGGCCACTACATAATATTGAAAAGATCTATCCAACAGGAAGATATAACTCGGTAAACATATATGCACCCAATATAGGAGCACCAAAATATATTAAAAATCTTCTGGAGGACTTCAAAGGAGAAAATGACAGCAATACAATCAGGGCAGGGGACTTCAACACCCCGCTGACATCACTGGATAGATCCTCTAAACAAAAAATTAACAAGGAAACAGAGACTCTAAACGAAGCACTAGACCAAATGGATTTAATAGATATTTACAGAGAATTATACCCCAAAACTACAGAATTCACATTCTTCTCAAGTGCACATGGGACATTCTCAAAGATAGACCACATGTTAGGACACAAACGAAGTCTCTACAAGTTCAAGAAGATTGAAATCATATCAAGCATCTTCTCAGATCACAATGGCATGAAACTAGAAATCAATTGCAACAAGAACATGCAAAGACATATGAACACATGGAGGCTAAATAGCATGTTATTAAACAATGAATGGGTTACCGAGGAGATCAAGGAAGAAATTAAAAACTTCCTAGAAACCAATGAAAATGAACACACAACAACACAAAATCTATGGGATGCAGCGAAAGCAGTTCTGGGAGGGAGGTTCATAGCACTACAGGCCTACCTCAAGAAACAAGAAAAATTTCTAATGGACTATCTAACCTCACAACTTACTAGAAAGCAAACAAAAAGAAAACCCCAGAGCAAGTAGAAGGAAGGAAATAGTAAAGATCAGAGCAGAAATAAATGACATAGAGACCAGAAAAACAATTCAAAGGATCAATGAAACAAAGAGCTGGTTTTTTGAAAAGATAAACAAGATTGATGGACCCTTAGCTAGACTCACCAAGAAACAAAGAGAGAGAACCCAAATACACAAAATCAGAAACGAAAGAGGAGAAGTAACAACTGACACCACAGAAATACAAAGGATCGTTAACAAATACTATGAACATTTATATGGCAACAAATTCGACAGTCTAAGCAAAATGGACAAATTTCTAGAAACACATAGTCTCCCAAAACTGGACCGGGAAGAGATAGAAAACTTGAACAGACCAATAACAACGAAGGAAATTGAAGATGTAATCAAGACTCTCCCAGCAAACAAAAGCCCAGGCCCGGACGGCTTCACGGGGGAGTTTTACCGAACATTCAAAGAAGAACTAACACCCATTCTCCTCAAACTATTTCTAAAATTTCAAGAAGAAGGAAGACTTCCAAACTCGTTTTATGAGGCCAGCATAATTCTAATTCCAAAACCAGAAAAAGACACTACAAAGAAAGAAAACTACAGGCCACTATCCCTGATGAACATAGATGCCAAAATCCTAAACAAAATTCTAGCAAATCGGATCCAGCAATACATCAAAAAAATTATTCCCATGACCAAGTGGGATTCATCTCAGGGATGCAAGGCTGGTTCAATATTCTCAAATCAATAAATGTGATACACTACATAAACAAAATGAAAGATAAAAACCACATGATCATATCAATAGACGCTGAAAAAGCATTCGACAAAATCCAGCACCCATTTCTGATAAAAACGCTCAGCAATTTGGGAATAGAGGGATCATATCTCAACATTATAAAGGCCATATATGAAAGACCTACAGCCAACATATACTCAATGGGCAAAAACTAAAAACATTTCCCTTAAGAACCGGAACAAGACAGGGATGCCCACTTTCACCACTCTTATTTAACATAGTACTGGAAGTCTTAGCCACAGCAATCAGACGTGAAGAAAAAATAAAAGGAATCCAAATTGGAAAGGAGGAAGTGAAACTGTCATTATTCGCAGATGACATGATATTATACATAGAAAACCCTAAAGACTCCATCAAAAATCTACTAGACCTAATAAATGAATTTGGCAAAGTAGCAGGATACAAAATTAACGTCAAGAAATCGACGGCATTCTTATACACCAATGATGAACTCACAGAAAGAGAAACTAAAAAAACAATCCCATTTACCATCGCGGCAAAAAAATTAAGACACCTAGGAGTAAACTTAACCAAAGAAGTAAAGGATCTATTTGCAGAAAACTACAGGACATTGAAAAAAGAAATACAGGAAGATATAAAAAAGTGGAAGCACATACCTTGTTCATGGATTGGAAGAATTAACATCATTAAAATGTCCATATTACCCAAAGCAATCTATAGATTCAATGCAATCCCCATCAAAATACCAGTGACATATTTCACAGAACTAGAACAAATACTCCAAAAGTTCATATGGAACCCAAAAAGACCCCGAATAGCCACAGCAATCTTGAAAAAGAAGGACAAAGTAGGTGGGATCACAATACCAGATATCAGGTTATACTACAAGGCTACTATAATCAAAACAGCCTGGTACTGGCACAAGAACAGGCATATAGACCAGTGGAACAGAACAGAGAATCCGGAAATTGACCCAAGACATTATGCTCAATTAATATTTGACAAAGGCAGCAAGAGCATACAATGGAGCAAAGACAGCCTCTTTAATAAATGGTGTTGGGAAAATTGGACAGCTACATGCAAAAAAATGAAACTAGACCATCAACTTACACCATGCACAAGAATAAATTCAAAATGGGTAAAAGACCTAAATGTGACTCGTGAATCCATAAAAATCCTAGAAGAAAATGCAGGCAACAAAATTTCGGACATCATACGCAGCAGAATCTTCACTGATACATCACCTAAGGCAACAGAAACAAAGGAAAAAATGAACACATGGGACTACATCAAACTCAAAAGCTTCTACACAGCAAAAGAAACAACCATCAAAATGGAAAGGGAACCCACTGTATGGGAGAGCATAATTGCCAAAGATACATCAGATAAGGGGTCAATCTCCAAAATATATAGAGTGCTCATACAACTCAACAAAAGGATGACAAAAAACCCAATTAAACAATGGGCAGAGGAACTAAATAGACACCTCTCCAAACAGGACATATAAGTGGCTAAGAGACATATGAAGAAATGCTCAACATCACTAATCATCAGAGAGATGCAAATTAACACAATAATGAGGTATCACCTCATACCTGTCAGAATGGCCGCCATCAACAAATCATCAAATAACAAGTGTTGGCGAGGGTGTGGAGAAAAGGGGACTCTAGTACACTGCTGGTGGGAATGCAGACTGGTGCAGCCACTGTGGAAAACACTATGGTGTTACCTCAAAAAATTAAAAATTGAATTGCCATTTGACCCAGTGATCCCACTTCTAGAAATATACCCTAAGAAACCTGAAACACCAATCAGAAAGAATACATGTACTCCCATGTTCATAGCAGCACTATTTACAATAGCTAAGATCTGGAAACAGCCCAAGTGTCCATCAGTGCATGAATGGATAAAAAAGCTGTGGTGCCCAGCCGGTGTGGCTCAGTGGTTGAGCTTCGACCCATGCACCAAGAGGTCGCCGGTTCGATTCCCGGTCAGGGCACATGCCCAGGTTGTGGGCCCGGTCCCCAGTGGGGGGCATGCACGAGGCGGCCAGTCGATGTTCTCTCTCATCGATGTTTCTATCTCTCCCTCCCTCTCCTTTCCTCTCTCTGTAAAATCAATAAAGAAAAAAAAGAAAAGAAAAAAAAGCTGTGGCACTTATACACAATGGAGTACTATGCAGCTGTAAGAAAGAAAGATCCCTTATCCTTTGAGACGACATGGAGGGACCTCGAGAGTATTATCCTAAGCGAAACAAGCCAAGCAGAGAAAGAAAAATACCACATGATCTCACTCATTTGTGGAATATAATAAACATAACAGTCTGCGGAACAGGGTAGACCTGGAGTTGTGAAAGTGGGGTGCAGACTGACAACCCTCAGAGGAGGGGGCGGTGGAGAGGGAGGAGATGAGCCACAGAACTTATACGCATATGTGCGTAACTGATGGACATGGACAGCAAAGCTGGAGACGGGGTGGGGGGTTGGGGAGGAGGGTGTCAATGGGGAAAAAAGAGAAACATCTGTAACAAAAATAAATTAATAAAAAAAAAGAGAGAGAGAGAACCCACTGAATGAGATATTTCACAAGTTAATATGGGATTTTTGATTTTCTTATATGTATGCTATATTTCAATAAGGTGATACCTATTACATGTTCAAAAAAGTACATTTAGAAAATAATATTTTTATTTGTCCTTTATATAATTTTTTTTGTCTAAACTTTACAAACAAGTTTGGATCTAGTTTTGGGTTCACATCATGGAGACTTCCTTGGTTACCCCAGGATGATCTCTTAATTTACCATTTACTGCCTTAGTATTCTTAGTCAGCATTAGTTATTATTCGTGATATGTGTGTGTGTTCTACCCAACCTGAGATGTAATACAACGTAAGGATGTGACTAACTTGCCTGAGTCTGTGAGTTGACGCAAATACTTTTAATACTTACTAGGTGTCTGAGCTTGTGCACATTTCCAAACTTCTTGTGCTGTCTTTCTCATCTATAAAATGAGGATGAAAATATTACCTTTTTTTTTTATATATATAGGACTTTTAAAGATTAAAAGAGTTACTATGTGTATTATTTATAATGATGTCTGGCACAGAGAGAGTGCTGCGTAAGTGTTGGCAAAAATTGAAATCACATCTTTCCCCCAACCTCTCTCTGATAGCAGGCATAACTATCATTTTTTTATATTCTCCATAGTGTAACACAGAAGATACTGAATAAATGATTCTTAAACAAATGAATATATTTGTATCGCTCAATTCAAAATTGTATCAAAATAATGTTAACATTTAAATCTAAATAAACTCCAGTTGTAACAATACATTTGCAGATGACTTTTTAGTTTTCAAAGTACTTTAAAACACATGCTTTTACTGACCTTGTGAGGTAATTAGATTTGTTACAAATTTGTTACATCTATTTGTTAGATGTAATAGATGTTGTCATTTCCATTTTACAGATACAAAAACTGAAATTTATAACCTTGGGACAGTTAATCTTTTAAAAAACTAATAAATTACAGAAGCTAAGTTTGCGCTCAGTTTCTCTAAACTCTCCAGTGTTTTTTCTTTACTTCATAACAAGTTCAACAGGGTAGGTATGGCTTGATTCCTGCCTTAAGCAAGGACACAGTGGTGCTTGGTGTTCCTGTATGTGTTGAAGAGGATGACAACCAAGTTCTCCTAAAGTAGGAGGAAGAAAACAGGAATATAGATGCATGCACAGTTATTCTTAGAAAGAAACTGTAGTTTATGTTATTCATTCTTACACTGATGATGGAATTGGAGGCCTGTAAAGTCTACTCCATTCCCTCTGGACCAAGTAGTTTTGAGTACTGGAGCACAGTAATTTAACTTGCCTCTACCACTACTCAAAGTCTCTAGTGGTCTGATTTCAGTTTTTCACCTCAATTAAGCTATATAAGGTAAAGTTTTCCCCTACCTGTGCCTTTATAAATTATCTAAGTATTAGATCCTTTAGATAAAGATTATCTAACAGATAAAGATTATCTAACTAAAGATTATCTTTCAAACTCAGACTATATATGGTTGCATTTTCCTAAGAGGAAGAAGTCTGAACACCAGGTGCTTGTGGACGGTCATCCATGAAGTACTAATGATGCAGAAAACACCTTCATATTTTAAAAAATCTGGCAAGCTTATGATGTTGCCCGTAAAGCCATCTGCCTGAGACAGCTGTATCTGACCATAGCTTATGATGGCTCAGGCTGCTCTTTCTCCAAGACAGAATTGCTGGATGGGTTAGTTACACGAGCTAAGATTTTATGTTTCATGCAGCAGGTGGACTCACAATGCAGAAGACATATTTTAGTAAAGTTGAATGTGATGAATTCTTCACTAGAACAGGAATGGTGCATACTCTCTAAGAAATTGATGTGCTACATGTACATGTGACTGTGCCAGCCCAGCAATGTGTGGCCTGCAGTAGCCCCTCTCCACCTGTGGCTGTGAAACAATAGATACTTCTCCAGTCCTCTATCCCCTCACCCTGCTTTATTTTTCTTCACAGACCCCAGCATTGTATCAATTTCTGATTTGCGTATTGTCTATCTGAACCACTAGAATGCAAACTCCTCCAGAGTGACAGCTCTTTTCACTGTTTTGCACCTGTGCCTGGTGTGTAGAAAGTGCTCAATATTAAAAAATATTGAGTTAGTACATATATGCATGAATGCTATTTTATATTTAGAATTTTACAGGCAAGGTATAGCTTAATCTTCATGGAGAGAAGAACCTCTCAGCAATAATTGCTTTTTCTATGTACCGTGTAGGATAGTGCAGGAGAAATCTACTTATATTCCTTTCTTTCATTAAAGTCTAGACCCTAGAAAGTATGCTCTTAGTATCATGATAATTCCAGAAAATGGGTATACACAAGCATTTTCCTGAGATTTATGGTACATGGAGCAAGAGAGAATGTAAATGAAAAAGACGTATGTTACAGATTGTGTTCCCTGGAAGTGGACACTGAGACAGAGTTTGGGGTGCAAGATGGTTGCTGTCAAAGGAAGTGGGAGGAAGCAGAATTGGGCCAAGGGAGAATTCTAGCTGAGATTCAGGCCTGACAAAGCCGTGGCCAACCTGGCTGATGAGCTCTGGAGCAGGTGTTGCCTGCTCGGCTCAGTTGCTGGAGACAGGCTGCCCTGGGAAGGACATAGCCCCGGCTAAGGTGGCTCGCTGCAGGTAAGGCAGAGCCGGAGGGAGCCTGCAACATATTCGAAGCCTGTAACTGCTAGTTTGAGGAATTTGTAGAGACAGTGTGTGGCCATTGACTAAACTATGAAATGTCTGCCTAATTGGATCTTGACACAGCAGTCGTGTTTCATGAACATTGAAAACAGTGTTCTAAGAAAACAGATCCTCCTGTTGATGGTGAATGCTTACAGTGATGAAATAGTTTGTTTTGGAAGCAGGTAGTTTTCAGATCATTTATTTACTTCGAAGTTTGAAAAATATAGGGTGAGGCTAAAGTAAGTTTGTAATTTTTAGTATGTAAACTAATACAATAATAAATAATAATATAAGAATACACTGTGTTTCGCATACTCACAACTGTAAACCTACTTTTGCCCCACCCTGTACATTTAAAGCTATTTTTATTATGTGGTTTCCTCCTCTTATTCTCTTATCCCAGTTATGGTTTTGCCAAATACAATTTTCAAGAAGATAACTTCTACAATTAGTGAGGGATTGCTTTATCTTCCAAAATTTCATTTGCAGGTCAGTTATTTGAATTTTGATATAGCTTTTCTTAGAAGGAAAAAGTACTATGGGTGGATTTTAGGCTTTAAGGCTAGCCCACAAAGTTCTACAGTCTCTCTGCCCCTCTGATTCCTGGATGTTTTTGAAATCTGAAATTTAGCCAAAGCCTCCCCCAGAGCGATCATGGGGAGGACACCGGCGTTGAGTTAGAGCTCTGGCAGCTGGGCAGGGCTTGTGATGGTTCCAGGTGCAGCAGAGTGTTCAGAGATGGGAAGGGGGGCAGGCAAAGGAGGCTCCGGTGGCAAGGGGTTAGGGAGTGTTCTGGTCATTTCTGTTTCTAACTTGAGAATGTCTGCTGGAAGCTGCCTGCGTGTTTGTGGTGGTGACACTGTAATTATGAGTGGTCCTTGTAGCTCCCCTCCGTTCTGAAGCTCAGTAGAATCACAGCAGCAGTGTTCTGACAGCATCACGCAGATGTGTCACCCCCCCCCCCCCCCCGCCAGTGAGAAAGGCAGGAGCTGATCACTCTCTGAATTCTATTTTTAAATGCCCATCACTTCATTTCAAAACATTTTTTTAAACATGCCATAGATACCATTCTTCCTTGAGATGCTAAATTGGAGGTTTTAGAAACCAACTCCTGAGTTAGACAGCATAAAACCAACTATCTCAAAAGCTTTACACAATTGGTTTTTAATTACTTAGCAAAAAATTCATTGTATGAAGAATGAGAGAATTTTTAGCTCAAAAAGCAAAAGCTGTAAGGAAGTAAAAATCTGCGCTTAGAATAAAAAGTATCACTGTGGAAAGTCTGCAATATTATAATCAAAAAGGGGAAGAAGATGGATCTACTTTGGTTAATATCTTAAATGCTTTGTTTATTTCATTCTACATATTATTTACAATTCTGGACAAAATATTGAGGAAATACTGTTCTACAACATAACTTCCCTGGTTACCACTGGTTCCGAGTCCTGCTTGAGGATATGTGTTTTCTTCTTTCCTAAAACATCTGAATGTTAGTCCTACTACCTGTGTCGTGACTGTGAGAAGTCTATTGTTTCACAGGAGAAACCATGAAAACGCCACATGTTAAGTGTGGTGGAACACAACAAGACTGAGTAAATGCTTTTCATTTTCTGGCAGCTAGCTAGCACCACCCCATCAGTTTTACATCTGGAAGTGAATAGGAAATGTAGGTTAGAGGAAAATGTAGGTTAGGAAATGTACTCCTCACTGCTTTGAGGAGGCTCAAACGGCAGTTCTTGCTGGGTGTAAAAGAGAATTTTGCTTGATCTTTAGTGTAGTTTTTGAACCTATACTTGAAATAAGAAAGGTCCTTATTTTCATCCTGGTTTTATTGTGAGCCTATCAAGAAGTAGGGCAAGGACTTTTCAAGGTTCCTTCCAA
The DNA here is from genome assembly GCA_030848825.1 of Tadarida brasiliensis. Taxonomy (NCBI): domain Eukaryota; kingdom Metazoa; phylum Chordata; class Mammalia; order Chiroptera; family Molossidae; genus Tadarida; species Tadarida brasiliensis. Next base: position 74,039,202 of record CM061260.1, read on the forward strand.
ACCTGAGTCCATAACTTCAAGGTAGGGGCTATGGCTGAACAAGCAGCCGTAGATAAAATCCTGACTGCACAACTCTAGCCACATGACTGTAGCAAATTAACCTCTACATGGCTCTGCTCTCTTATCTGTAAAATGGAGACACGATTCTTCCCAGGGTTGTTTTGAGATGACCATAACAACTTGTGGACAGCACCTAGCATGTTGCTGATATAGATTATGCCCTTGATGCATTTCTTATTTTGTATAACTTCCCACCTTTCCTGGAGATTGAGATTCATTACTAACATTCTTATTGCTGTAGGAGAACAAAAAGCCCCAATCTCTCAATACTAATCAGTTTCTAGACTGCCATGAGTATTTTTGTGTAAGAAGCTTACATAGGATGTAAGTTATTAAGAAGCTTGATTTTGATGTACTTTAGGAAGCCCTGGTGATGTCATGATTTTATTTTGATAATCTGTGACATGGATTGTTATTGAAGGCCCACTAGACTAAATCTGCTGTCATATAAGTTCTCCCCTACAGAAATAACTACAGGGAATTTGAAGAAAAGTGATATAATGATTTTTTTTCCCCAGCAATTATTTGAGGGCTGTCATTTTATAAATAGGTTATATTTCCCAAATCAACACTAATAACAGATATTTATTATATAACTCAATATATTAGATGGATACCCAGAATATATGCTTTTTTTCAGTCCTCTATAAACCTATCATCTGTAAACACATCCATACCCATTGCTACCCACCCCTACCAGTGTTAGTGTTTTGAATATGTGACTGATGATTCATTTTCATCCACGGCTAGTAGTTAGTCACTAAGACCTGTGGATGCTGCCTTTGCAATATCTCTCATATCTTTCCCTTCATCTATCTTTCAAAGTCAGGTCCTCCTCCTCTCTGGATTGTGTAACGGCAATGTCCTAAATGGTCTTTGGTCTTTATTCTTTATCCCACCTCACCCCATCCCCCTTTTTCAAAAATATTTTTTACCATGTTCCTCTGTCTTACCAAAGCATGACTTTTATCGAGTCATTCTGACTTCAATAACTTTTGATAACTTTTCAGTGACTACAGGTTTATTTATATAGATTATAAAACAATAAATTTTGGGTCTGGCTTTCAAGATCCTTTGCAATTGAATAGCTGTCCACATAGCCAGCCTTATTTTTTTCCACTGGAATAACTTTATTCCAGGTAAACAGGTCCTCTCATAGGTTTCCAAACACCTCACGACCACATCTGCTCCTGTCCCATCCCATCCTTCCTCATTTCTTTTGTGTCTTATCTAAAATGCCTTGCCATCATCTCTCTACCCGACTCATAAATGTTCGAGGTTTAGCTCAAAGTCTGCCTCTTAAGTAACATCTTACTTTATCACCCCAACCCCATTTAATTCTATGACCCATAAATCTTCATAAAACATCACTAGAATGTTTTTTATGAGAATTTTTATCATTTATTTCCTATACCTAGAATAGAATATATAGTAGAACATATAATAGGCATGAAATAAAGATCTCTTGGATAAAAAAAAGGCATTGTACATTGCTTGTGAGTTTTCTTTGCCTCCCCTCTGTCTTAGCGGTCAATATTCACATTCCTTACTTAGCCTAGCTTCTAAGGTCTTTTGCAATGTATTCAACTCTTTTTTTTGTTGTTGTTAATCCTCACCTGAGGATATTTTTCCATTGATTTTTATGTGGTGTGGGAGAGAGGGAGGGAGAGAGAGAGAGAGAGAAACATCAATGTGAGAGAGACACATTGATTGGTTGCCTCCTACACGACCCCATCTGGGGCCGGGGATCAAATCTGCAACCCAGATACGTGCCCTTAACCAGGAATTGAACCCGAGACCCTTCGGGCTGAGGGTTGATGCTCTAACCACTGAGCCAAACCACAAACCAGCCAGGGCTGAACTCTTTTTTTGCTCTGCAGTATACACCTTTCTAAGCCCCTCGTCTCTCTTCTCGTGATCTTCACAAGCCATGTTTATACCTAGTTCAGTATTTTGGCTTATGATGCTTTACTGACTATAAACACTTGGCTTGTCCCTTTTTTGCCTATATATTTCCTATATATTTCCTATATATATTTTACCTATATATGTTTTTGTGAGGTTAAATTTGAAACCTCACTTTGCCATTACAACACACTTTTATCTCTTACTCAAATACCTATAGCATTTACCACTTGTGCCTCTTTTTTTTTTTGGAAGTTAATCAAACTTAGAGTTTTATTGAAAAAAAATAAAAGAAAAATGAAAATTTCCTCAAATCTCAGCATCCAGATATGAACATTATATCCCTTTATGCATAATTGCTCTGAGGTGTAAGATGTTAACATCTGGTGAAGACTGTATGGGAATTTTTTGTTCCAGTTGTGTAGTTTTTTTGTCTGCGTCTGAAAAAAATTATACAAAATAATAGATTAATGAAATAGTGCCGATTTCATAAAATAATCCAAATATGTGGTGATATTAATATATGAAGCAATGCAAATCAGTGGGGAAAACTGAACCATTCAATTAAATGGTGATTGGACAACACGCTATCCATTTGGAGAAAAAAGGTGGACTCCTCCCTCATGTTTTACACACATGTAAACCCCCATGGATCGACAAATTAAAAAATGATGAGGCATAGAAGCAGAAACATGAGTGACAAGTGTTATATTCATGGGTTGAAATAAGCATGATAAAGCATGGCAAGAAAACTAAAAACCATAAAAGAAAAATACTGATAAATCTGAATTACATAAATATTGTAACCTTATATATGGAGGGGTGGGTTGAGGTGGGGAACACCCTAAAGTTAAAAGACAAGTGATAAACCAGGGGCATATAGTAAGATGTTTCAGAGTTTGTGCTCTAGAGTAACATTGCCTAGGCCCTGACACTTACTAATGATGTGACATTGGGAAAATTCCCTAACTGCTCACTTCACTTATTTGCAAAAATGGGAATAAGACTCTCTTGATTCATGGTGTTATTTCTGGGTGTCTAACCCATATGTGAAAGCAAGTACCATGCTTGGCGTATAATAATGATAAGAATAACTGCCGTAATATATTGGGGGCTTGCTATGTATTAGGTATTGTGCAAGCCTTTTAAATGCATCATGTAACTTAATCATCACAGCAGCTCATCCAGTGAGGAGGATGCTATTATTATCCCCATTTTACAGACAAGAACCCTGAGATTTAGAGAGGTTAAGTAAACTGACCCATAGCTAGTAAATGATGGAGGTGGGGTTAGAGCAGAGATGGGATCCATCCTCTCACCATTTACACCATACTGTGGTGATTCTCAATCCAATTTAGTACCCTTTTCCTGAGTTTTGGGACTACATATTTAATCTTGACAGTTAATTGGACTTTCATGTGCCTTTCAGAAGGTATATGAATTGAGCTCTTCAAAGGTATTTGGGCACTGATATATCCATGAGGTTGCCATCTCAAAAGAAATTTTATAGAAATTCAGGCCATAAAGAACTAAACTTATTTTGCATAATCTACAACACCAAGATAATGTCTATAGTAGTTTCTCCATACATACTTCTTAGGGTACTTTCTTTGGTTTTATTTTGAGAAAAGTAAAAATTCAGAGATGATTTTACCTTACCCACTGAGCATACATTAAAGTAGTAGCAAAGGTAGGTGTTTGCTATATCAAACAGAAATAATATTGGAAGTTGAATTCTCATTCAAAAATAATTTCAGATTTCTTATTGGAAAATTAAATTGATTTTGTATGAATTTAGGGAGCTTTCTTTTTACTATTTTTAATTTGTAGGAGCATAATTTATTCAAATTTTAGTTCACATTATAAGTCAGGATAACATTTTTTGATAATATTAAAATTGAACTTCAAAAAACCTTTATGAACTTCATATATTTACAGACTGAAGCTACCATCTATTTCTTTTGACAGATTATAGCCAGGGTTTAATTTAGTTATTCAGAACAAATGTGAAAATACTTTTTGTATGGTATTATACATTTTTCTTCATAGTAATAATGTTAAATCATGTAAAACCTAATTTGGAAAGATAATAGTGAATCATACTCATGAGTTATGCTGCTTTAATCATGAAGAAGAATTGACTTGTAGGGACATGAAAGCATTTAACTCTCTGCCTCAACTATGATTTGTTAAAATCATTGCATTTTGAGGGAACACTGTCTTTGATTGAAACAACTTGTTATTTATCCCTCTATCTAGCTTTTCTTTTGATATGTGGTAAAGAAAGAGGGACACTAGATACCCTTAGTATGATATATATGGTAATACCATATATATTCTATTTACTACTTAGCTTTTTGGTCACCTATCCTATCTTGAACAAAGCATCAAAGGAGGAAGAATGAAAAAAGATAAAAATAAAAGGCCTTTGCAGTTTAGGAGGAGGAAGAGCTAGTACAGGCAATCAAGGACACATCCAAAGGTGATCCCTTGGCGTCTTGGTAACAATAGAAGCTGCTGGAACACTTTAAAAATAGACAAGGAAGCAAAAAGTTATAGCTATCTGGTATCATTTAGTGTGGGATCAGTCATATTCAGATTTCTCAGCCCTGAGGGCATCACTGTATTACAGAGTAGTACAATAAGAGACATCAAAAAAAGATTTGAGTTTTTACCAGTATCTAGTATCCAGTCTGACAGTGGTGCCTCATCTTTCTAAGGGATGGGGATATGGGCTTGGTAATTGAAGACTCAAGCATCTCCACTTGCTCTTGCTTCATTACTGGTTTAGTGTTGGGTCCTCTGGCCCTCCCTTCATCTCCCATTTTCACCTGGAAGTCTGTGAGTTCATTTTCTGCCCTGCCCCTTGTGATCTCGGTTCTACTGGCCAGGCTCCCACCTGAACTTGTGATCTCTCTGTAACTTCCAACTTGGGGTCTTCATTTCCAAGGAAATGTCTTCTCATGGATGCCTGAGCCTTGAGCTTCACTCTTGGGTTTGCCCATGCAGCCATATATGTTCACTTTTTTCGACAAAGTTTTTCTCAATCAGTTGTCAAGGGAAGTATTGTAGGGTATTCATAATTAGACAAGTTTTGGAAATACTTTCATTTATATATGCACACACAGAGAAAATAGTAATTCTTCAAATGTAATCATCCCATTAATATTACCTGAGAAAAAGGGAGATTACTTACTGGAAAGGATTCTGAGCAGGCTAGTTAGTTAGCGCTGCATGTTTGATCCTTGAACTGACTTTTGTGGTATGTCCAAGGTTGTTATGGGATGGTTTAGACTGTTATCATTAATTCTTCCTTTAGCAGTCTTAGAGTCAGTTCTCATTAGTTTCTTTTTCTTAGGACCAATTTTTACCCCCATCAAGTAGCCTCAGACTCTTTCTAATAGGCTGTAAACTCTTTGCAGGTATGTTTTAAATCCCTTTTATCCTTCCACACTAAGCACAGTTCCTGGGTTCTCACCTTGCATGTTAGGGGAGCTTAACAAATGGCTTATTGGTAATTAATTATAAATGAGACTTCTGGGTAGCCTGAGTATTATTGAGCTTCTAATTGTTTCTTCAGCAGCATTAACTGGAAAACGCAATTTCCCTAGAGCTATTCTTTATCTTAGTTAATGTTGTTTAAGAGAGGGACTTTGTCATGATAATATAAAATTTTGATTAAATGGGAACAGCAGTTTATTTCTCTTTTACTAATAGCTTCACATAAAATACCATTTGTTAAATGGAGAAACAATTGGAAAGGAAAGATTTTCCCAAAGTATTATAACCAAGTCATGGTATATAGTTTTAAAATGATTTATACTTTGTGTATAGGGCTTGCTCAGTTAATGTATTCACTTAATCAGGCACTAGGAAATTTTGACTGAGGAATGAGGTTATGAAATGGATGTGTAAACATGGAAGTAGAAAGAGACTATATAGTTTGAATAAGTTAATGCTGCTCTATCAAGTTTAATGTTCTCTTTTTGCCTTGTCTTCACTTAGTAACTGCACCATTTCCCCCAGTATGTTAACTCTGGCCTAGGAGTGAGTGAAAACTTTTGAGCTGCTACATTAAAACATTGTAGAACATTGGAAATAGGAGTTAGCAAATCATTGCTTAAGGGGACCAGATAATAAGCTAAGAAGGGTAAATGCAACTTACTAAAGGGCCCTGTATAAAAACAAATAGCTTATGCACTGGGATGTCTTCATGGACTGTTTGATCTCCATGTACCCTACTCTTAGATTATGAATCTGATTCAAGCAGGGCCACTGCTAACCCATTTGCATTTGTGAAAATTAGAGAAATGTGCCCTTCCTTCAGTAAAATTTTTGAGTATGTTTTGCAAAACTTGAACAATTTTATGTTCAGGCCTGAAGAAAGTGAGAATGTGGATAGTTACCCTCTCTGGCCTGATTTAGGGATTCTGGGCTCCACCCTCCTGTAAGGAATGAAAGAAGAAGAGGTGGAAATGAAGGCATGGGGTTGGGAGTATTGGCTTGGGCATTTAATCAGCAGCAAATAGCTTCAGTTAACCCAAACAGTGGCTCCATAAATCAAGCTTATTTTTAAATCATTGACCAGAATATCTACATTCTATTAAGAATCATACAAAACTGCTTCTCAGAGGATATGCCCCTTTGGCTCAGCCTGGCTCTGTGGGATTGGGATATGGGAGCTCATTATCCTGGCAGGAGCAAACCTGTGTATATACTACACACGTGCACCAAATGTCAGGCTCACCTACCACTAGCAGTGCATACATCCTCCCATCCCTACCCTCATAAGTCTACCCTGTTTGCTATGGAAAATGAGCCAGTCAGAATTGGGCCTCCTAGAACTGGGAACAAGCAATAGGATGTGCCAGTGAATTGCAGGTACCTGACTCCTTCAAGTATATATGCATGTTAGTGGTGTCAATGTGGGGTTACAGGGCTAAGAACTTTTGCCATGGCTCTAGGTTTCAGCTGGGAGACCCAGTATCTCTTCTCCTGCCATCACATATATTCTCATATAACTTCACACATGTCTACTTCCTGAATACTGCTGCCCCTTCCCAGCTGTGGTGCTCTTATGCTACCCTGGATTCAATTTATATAGATGCACATAGCATTCTAATAAGTACTCAAATTAATGCAATGTTTCTGTGTTTAAAGGAGCACTGGAATATTTAAAATAGAATCTTGAACATTTTTTAGAGTTCCCACGTTTTACTTTTCTTAAATTAATGCTTTTTTTTTATATATATACTTCTGGTTGTTTAAATAGAATGTAACAATAAATTCAGACCACATATTGTAATATGTAAAGCATATATTAGTTATCCATCCTCTAATTGTGTGTTTAGAATTATATAGCCCCCTGAGTTTCTGAACTAAAAGTAATATATGTTCCTTTTAAGGCTCTGAATCTATTCAGGACTTGCTTATATGAGCTAGGAGGTAGAAGAAAGGGGCTTTCTTCTGTCAGCCATGCTCAGGAGACTCAATTGGGAGTGAGTTCTAAGCCCCTGAAGACCTCAGGCTCCCACTAAAATACAAATTTCAATATAAGGTTATTCCTATACTTAGTGTTAGATGATATTAGAAAGATTAGTTTGATGAGCTTTCATTTAAGAAGTGTGTTAGTGACATAAATTAACATTGAGAATGTAATTTCACCATGAAGTTGTTTATACTGTATATATAGTCTATTTTTAAATGTTGTGTCATGGTATATTTCAACTATATACCAAATTAGAATATCATAATAAACTTTTATGCAACATTACCAGGTTATAATGGCTAACATTTTGTAATTGTGTTTCCTCTAAAGCACCCCCTCCTTTATTTGCCCCATAATTTTAAAGTAAATTTCAGACATCATGTCAGTTCACCTGGAAATATTTCAGCATTTATCTCTAGTTTATAAGGCCTTTTGAAAAATGTAACCACCATGACATTATCACATCTATAAAATTAATAGTTCCTTAATATCATCTAATACTCTTCCACATTCAGATTTCCCTGATTGTCTCAACAATGCCTTTTTACAGATTGCTTGTTCAAATTAGAATCTATGTAAGGTTTATACATTGTATTTGGCTGCTTATGTCTCTTGGGTTTCTTTTTTTCTATATTAATAAATTTTTCTTTACATTTTCTTATAATTTATTAAGGGAGCTTAAATGGAAAAATTGCTACCAAAATTAATGCATTAGACTTTATCTTTAAATCGTTAATTTATACATTTTTTACATTTTTCAGATGTATACATATTCAATGCTGAAATGTGAAGGGCTGAGAAAGTGGGGGGAAAAAAGAAAGGTTTCCTTTTTTATTTAAAAACAGGCATGAATTGATTTTCTTACTCAACAGCAGAAACCAAGTGCAGAAATTTGGCCCCCATCCTATTTGAATTCAAATAGGTCTGTATTAAATCACATTTATGAACTACATTGCAGTTCGACCTAATCAGAATATTACTTTAATTATGAATACAAAATCTATAAGTGATAAGCCCTTTGCTTCTGGGATCTTATCTTTTTGTCTTTCAGATTTGGGGTTTATATTGTCAGTAAGACAATGTTTCCTTACTAACCATGTATGTTTGTATCTCCTCTACTGTTACCAATTAACATACCTACATGGTTTGTCCATTTGATAGTATTTCCCATTGAGTTCACTCTGATATCTCAAAAACATTGTTCTTTGTAAAAATAGTTGAATCATATATTTGCTTCTTTTTAAAAAATATTTATTTTGCTATTCTACCAAGTTGATGCATTATTTTCTTTCAAGGTGATTAGAACAGAAAATCATTTCTTCTGCCACTGTAACTTTAACACTACCATGCTTGATATAAATTGTGTAGTTCTGCTAAAATGCCTCAAAATTTTGTCACTTCTTTTTATAAATTCTCAATCTTGTGATATCTTTCCTTTCTTAGGATATGAACGAGTCTGCCAAACAAGGAGATATTTTAGAATCCACAACAGATGCTGCAGAATGGAGTCTAGAAGTGGAACGTGTACTACCACAACTGAGAGTCACGATTAGGACTGACAACAAGGTATAGAGGAGAGAACACGTTTCGTTCAAATAGACTTTTATAAGGCAATTTCAGGGTCAAAGGACTCCCATTATACCAGTGATTTAAAGAGGTGTTATGATTCAGTTCCCAGTATTTTGTCTTATTAGAGATTTTATTAATTGTCGTTGAATGAGTAAAAACTGTAATATGATTTAAAAAACAAAAAACAAAGAATAGATCTTTAAAATGATTTGGAGCACATCATGTTTCCCTGGACTTGAAAGGTATTTTCTCAATATATTTGATACATATTTTTTGCAATCATATTTTGTTTAAGTGAATAGTGAATGAAATTGAAATTCCATGACTATATACCAACTGAGTAGAGTTAGCAGATGATTAAGAACTCTGTTGAATGATAAAATAGAAGACATCCTGGAAGCTGCCTTACATTATCTTTTAACTACATATGATTAAAAGTGAAATAGTAAGAAAATAATCGAGAAATCATATGCAATAAGATTTGGGAATTAAGCCAGATAAACTGGCCCATTTAATCAAGTTTCTGCTTCCTTTTTACCTATAATTTATAAGTAACAACTTCAGAACAAGCTAATAGGTGACTTGACGATACTGTTCTCGTTAGTACTATAGCACAGTAATCTTTACAAAAGGGGCTAGAGAGACATCTAGGTAAAGAAATGGAAGGATTTTCATTCTTGGAGGCTGGTGACCAGTCCCAGCATTATGCAACAAGATTCTAGGGAAGGGCGTCATTCTGAAAATGAGGTCCTATGTCTGCCCCCAAAGTAGAAACCCTACAAAGATTGCAGTTTTCAGAGTGCCCTGGAAGCTTATTCATTCTTACAATGTCTGAATTTGGGCTTGTAGAACTGTATTCTAGAAAAAGTAAGAAGTACCTGGACTCCTAGGGCAGTCCTAGAACAGGATAAGGATGGATAGCAGAGGTACAACTGGACTGTGAACAGCTGTGGAACAAACTTTATCTAAGGTAATTAGGCAAAGAAGACAGTTCTTATTTGACTGCATTGGGGGATGAATTGTTAATATATTGCTTATCTATAAATATACATTAATAAGAATTTCTTCACTGATTAGATCTCTGCTGAAAGTCATAATTTGCAAAGACTTTTTTTTCCCAAAAAATCTCATTTCTGATTCTTTAGTTGTATCACAACAAAGTCTCTTCATAAAATTAAAAATCACTATTATTGTGAATCTAGTTAGAATGACATGTTAAAATAATTGTGTGGTTGGGAACTCTCAAGTACATCTTAATCCCACAAGGAAGCAAGTTTAATTTGTTTACTTTCAAGCTAAGTAAACTCTTGAAATCAAACATCTCATTTAGAACCTAATAGGATTACAAGAGTGTTTTTTTTCTTTTTTTAAAGTAAACACTGTCATAGATTTCTACATAGTAGAAGTAACTGAATAAAGAATAAATGTAACTGCCAACACGTTCATTTTCACAAAACTAAGTCCAGGACAGATTCTATTACAAACCAGTATATATTATAGTAATCAAAATCATGGATAATGAGAGAATCAGTATTCTGCTTTGGGAAAGAATTAAGCAGTTGAAAGTTGGACTGTTAGTCTCATGCCATACATTTTCAGCCTTGATCTTATGAGGATATACTTTGCAAAATTAATTATACAAATGGGTTTTATAGGCAACATTCCAAAATGTCAGATAAACTTTTAGGTATTTTTTTAGCATTTTTAAAAATATGTGAATTATCACTTTGAATTTAGATTTTTGTGGTAAAACACACTCATCTAAAGTCATATTTTATTGCTTTTTAGAATTGTTCTCTAGATCATTTGATCTATGTGTCCAGTATTTCACAAACTTTTCTTTTTTTCTAAGTATTTCAGATGTAGCAAATGAGAAATACAGCTTTAGGGTCAAGTCTTTATTTGACTTCCTTAAGAAAAATAAAATTATACATGGAATTGAGAAAATAAAGTACTAGTGAAGAGAGAAATGTTTTTTATGTCTCAGAAATAAAAATAATCTGGATATATATGAGGTTTCTCACAGACTCATTAATCCTCCTTCATCTGGAATTGACCTCAGCATCATGGTAGATCCCATTCTTCCTCAGCTCCTCACTCTGCCAAAACCAAACCCTCTCCTTTATTTTGACCATAACAATAACCCTTCACTCAAAACAGACTATTTTGGACATACAGAGATTTAAACTTTGTGTTTGAGGAAAAAAAGGAATTATTTTCAGATCAATATGTTTTATTAATAACTGTTAGATTAATTTTTAAGGAGCATAGAAATGTCAGAGATAAGTAATGAAGGGTCTCCATTATAAATTTCTTTTAAATGATCTTGTGTTAGTAGTAAATAAGTCCCACATTTATTTGGCACTAAATCAAATGTTTGTTTTGCGGGTTTTTTTTTCCTCTTTCAAGTTCAGTTTATTCCTTGTATGCTTCCTAGCAGAGAATTACAAAAAAGTAAATCTCCTTTTCTGGTTGTTGTTGTTTTGTGTATTATAATATGTATGATTTGATGAGATCCCATCATACACTGATATTTTATTGTGTATATTCTCCACAAGGTTGCAGTCAGGTTTTCATTGCAGGCTAGCTTGTCCCTGTTTCTGGCACCACTTGTTACTGTTGCTAGTTCTCAAAGAATATAAACAAATTTTAATATTAGCTTAAACAAATTGCAATTAGGAAAATAAATATTTTTTCAAAAATACAAATTGTATGTACAAAATAGAGATAAAAGATTTTTATCATATGCTAGTTTGAATGGATTATATTAATAGTTCTCTTTTTAGAGTTGGTTATAAAGAATGCTCCTGGAATATACCCTAAGAAGCACCAATATACCCTGAAACACCAATCAGAAAGAATATATGTACCCCCATGTTCATAGCAGCACTATTTACAATAGCTAAGATCTGGAAACAGCCCAAGTGTCCATCAGTAGACGAATGGATAAAAAAGCAGTGGTATATATACACAATGGAGTACTATGCAGCTGTAAGAAAGAAAGATCTGTTATCCTTTGAGACAACATGGGAGGACCTGGAAACTATGATCCTAAGCGAAACAAGCCAAGCAGAGAAAGACAAATATCATATGATCTCACTTATTTCTGGAATATAATGAACATAACAGTCTGAGGAACAGGGTAGTCCCAGAGACGTGGAAGTAGGGTACAGACTGACAATTGCCAGAAGAGGGGGTAGGGGAGGGGAGTGATGCACCACAGAACTTGTACGCATGTACTCATAACCAATGGACATGGACAACAAAACTGGGGACGGGGCAGGGAAGGAGGGGGAGGAGGGTGTCAATGGGGGAAAAAGGAGAAACATCTGTAACAAAAGTAAATTAATAAAAAAAATAAATAAGTAAAGAACGCTCCTGGTGTTTACTTCTAGAGTAGTTACACCCAGAGAGCAACTCAGATCTGCTAAAGATACAGTAGGAAGTATTGCTATGAGAGTCAATAAATTCAGCCAAATCCTAGGTCATTACACTCTAGTTAATGCCTCAGTTATGACCATGTTAGTCAGGTTGAGGAATTAATTCCTTAGAAGGGCAGTCTGACGACACCTACACTAGAGTAGATGTCGGTACTGCCTAATAAAATCATCTGCAAGTCTGTTGCTACACTGTGACTCTGTATTTTGTACTTTTGTTTTTTCCCTCTTTATTTTTTTTTTCTGTTTATTTCTCTTACCCTTTTATTTTCTACTGTTTGTTTTTTAAAAAATCTTTTGTATTGTTCTTTATTAGACCCAATAGTGCCCACCAGTGTTACATAATTACTCTGGTGGAATTTAAAATTAAGAGCAAACATCTATGATTATTATCAGGCTAGGTTTAAATCTGTAGCTAGTTAAGAATTATTCTCATCTCTGAATCTTTTTAAAGTACAATTTTGTTTTTAATTATAAAAATAATATGAAAGTATTTCAAGGAGAGCTGAGCAGTCAGTGTGCTATGAATTAGAAGGTATTGATCACAATACCTAACTATCAATTTCTCATTTATTCAATGAATAAACTTAGAAACTTAGTGGAACTGTGGTAGCCATAAAGACCCAGAAAAGATGAAGTCTATATCACACACCTTCCCTTGGCACCCAGAATTTATATTTACATAACTTATTAGCTGTGTGATCCATGGCAAGCTACTATACCTCTCTGTTTTCCTTTCCTCATCTGTAAAATGGGACTAATTATATTTCTTACCTCACAGAGTTATTGTAAAGCACCAAGAACAGTATCTGACACATAGTTAATACCTAATAAATGTTAATTATTGTTATGTTACAATATTGTTATGATAATATTATTGCTTTCTATTATAGCCTTCTTATATCTAGTGCCTATATCAGTATTCAGGAAGAATTTACAAAATTTCTTCATGCTTCCATCACTTATGGGAATATTTATATATATCAGCCTTATAGTCTTACATGTAGATATAATCAGGTTCATATAAGTATCACTTTGGTAAATCTTCTAGTTCTTTTCTGGAGTAAAGGTACATATAATACGATGATAATAATAGCAATAACTGACATTGACTGAGTGTTCACTGTGTGCCAAATGCTCTTCTTAGCACTTCACATGCATTAACTCATTTAATCCTTTCCACTGTGCTATGACATGCCTGTACTTTTTACTAAAGATGAAGAAGCCCTGGCTGGTTTGGCTCAGCAGTTGGAGTGTCGGCCTGCGGACCAGAGAGTCCTGGGTTCGGTTCCCGCTAGGGGCATGTACCAAAAAAAAAAAGTGAAAAAAAAAAAAAGATAAAGAAGCTGAAACAGAGAAGTTAAGTAACTTGCCCTTACCTAGTAAGTGACAGATAAGATACTTGAATCTACAACCCAGGTTCTTACCTATTTGATTAACAACATTATAGCATACTGATTAAAAGCACAAATTCTGAATCTGAATCCAGTTTGCTTGAGTACAAATCCTGGATCTAATTCTCATTAACTGTTGGATTCATCCACTCTGTGCCTCAGTTTCCTCATCAATAAAATGGAGTTCATTATAAAAGCTACCTCAAAGAGTTATTAAAAGATTAAGGGAATTAACATATCTAAAGGACTTAGAATGGTGCCAGAAGAATTACTTAAAATATTTTGACCACTATTTCTGTGTGCTTTTATCTATATAGTTGGGATTATAACTCTTTTTATTTATTTATTTTTATTTTTATTTTATTTATTTATTTATTGCCTCTTTTTTTATTGTTGAAAGTATTACAGATGTCACCCTTTTTTCCCCATTGTCCCCCCTCCTCCCCGCTCCCATCCCTCTCCTGCTTCCCCCAACCTAATGTCTATGTCCATTGGTTGTACGTATATGCATATAAGTTCTTTGTTTGTCTCTTCCCACCCCTCCACCCATCCCTCTGAGGTTTGTTAGTCTGTTCCCTACTTCCATGACTCTGGACCTATTTTGGTCGACAGCTTATTTTGTTCATGATGTTCCATAAATAAGTGAGATCATGTGGTACTTGTCTTTCTCTGACTGGCTTATTTTGCTCAGCATGATGCTCTCCAGGTCCCTCCATGTCGTCTCAAAGGGTAAGAGATCTTTCTTTCTTATAGCTGCATAGTATTCCATTGTGTAAATGTACCACAGCTTTTTTATCCACTCTTCTACTGATGGACACTTGAATTGGTTCCAGATCTTAGCTATTGTAAATAACGCTGCTATGAACATAGGGGTGCATACATTCTTTCTGATTGTATACCTCTTTTTTTTTTTTATGTAACATCATGGGCATTTCCACACGTCCTTAAAAATTATAAAACATAACTTTATATGGTTGTCTGTGGTGCTGAAAAGTTACCATCAATCTCCAGCTGAGTACCAGGTGGCAGAGATGGCTTGGCCAAGCTCAGCACTTTGGGGTCCAAACAGGAGGTCCAGGGTCTGGGTGGAGGAATGATAGGGCAGAGCCATGCAAGAGCTGGTGGTTAGGATATGGGCAAGCATAAGGACTCTAAGATCGGAGAACACAGACCAATGGCAAAAAAAGGAATCTGCCAGTGAGTCTTTTTAGAGAAACAAGTGGTTGTTGAAGGTAAAAGTCTAGTTCAAAGGCAAAGCATGAGCAGGAAGCAGAAATGAATATTAAAAGAAAATTAGATTTAGAAATCTTATATAGTTACTCATTGCTGCTAGAGTGTCCAGTCAGACCCACCCGTAGGCTGTAGCTGCTGCTACTTTTTTCAACTGTGTGAGAGGCTCTTCTCTAGTTTATTTTATGACAGCTACTGAAGGGTAATATTTTCCTACATGATTAAAATATTTTTAACTCTATAATAGTATTTTTTTTAACTTTTAAGTGAATCATTGACAGTTGCTGAGTTGAATTATAATACTAGTTAAAACTGAGCTGCCAAAGAATTCTACATGTCCCATATTTCTGGGGCAATAGAAATGTGGATGTATATTTATATATATTTCACTTTTTGTATTTTTGATTAATTTTAAATCACTAAATACTTAATGATGTTTCTTGAGGAAAATTATTCTATCTCTTTGAGTTTTCTTTTTACTATAAAAATGAAAGGGAGCCTTTATTTGACTCTGTGGAGATAAATGGAGACCACTTAAATGAGAACAAGTAAAAAGGCCGTTTATTCAGCAGGGGAGCCAGTCACTGCCACTTGCATTTGTCAGAGACTCAAAGGAAGTAGGAGAAGTTACAGTGGGAAAAAGGGGGAGGCTTCAGGCATGTTCAGATGGCTGGAAATTTGGAAGCAGGCAGTCTAGAAGCAGGGCCTCCTAGGTGAGTGGTTAGGGGAGGATGTTTGGCTTTACATTGGAAGTGGTGGCGGGCGGGGAAGGGGAAAGCTGGCAGTTATTAAGTCTTAACTATTTGGGGCCAATTGCTACAGTTTGGCTTCCTGGACTAGTTGCTGCAGATTGTGGGTTAGAATTCTGTTTTGTATAATGGTCTGGCTGTTGTCTGTTGCCCATTAGTATGCAGTCATGTGCCGCATAATGTTGTTTTGGTTGATGACAAACTTCGTAAAGCATGGTGGCCCCACAAGATTACAATGGAGCTGAAAATTTTCTGTCACCTAATGATGTTGTAACTGACATGAATAGAGAGGAATGATCATGCTGCATTATTTGCTTATAAGCAAATATATGATGAAAAGAAAAAACAAAGCAAACTGCCATGGACACATTTCTAAAAAGAGAGACACCTCCTTAAGAAGAGCCTCAGGCAGGTTCTTCAGGAGGTATTCCAGTAAAAGCACTGCCATCGTAGGACACGACAGCTCCGGGTGTGTTTTTGCCCCTGAAGACCCTCCAGTGGACGCGACGTGGAGGTGGAGGGCGTGATCACGATGACCCTGCCCCTGTGTGGGCCTGGGCAAATGTGTGTGTTTGTGTCTTAGTTCGCAACAAAAAAGTTTAAAAAGTAAAAAATAAGAATTAAAAAATAGAAAATTTATAGAATAAGGATTTTTATAAAAAATATTTTTTTATATAGCTGTACTGTGTGTTTCTGTTTTAAGCTGTTATTTCAAGAGTTGAAAAGTTAAAAATTTTAAAAGTTTATTAAGTAAAATGTTATAGTAAGCTAGGGTTAATGCATTCTAAAGAAAGAAAAATATTTTTTATAAATTTAGTGTAGCCTCAGTGTACGGTGTTCAGAGTCTGCTGTAGTGCCCAGTCATGTCCTGGGCCTTCACATTCACTCACCCTCACCCACTGACTCACCCAGGGCAACTGCCAGCCCGTCCTGCGAGCTCCATTCAGGTAAGTGCCTGAACAGTTGTAAAGCTTTTTATCTTCTTGCTATATTTTTACTGTACCCTTTCTATGTTTAGATATGTTTAAATACACTAGTATTTACTATTGTGTTATAGTTGCCTACAGTATTCAGTAAGTAACATGCTATACAGGCTTGTAGCCTAGGAGCAATAAGCTATACTGTATAGCCTAGGCTGTAGTAGGCTGTACCATCTAGGTTTGTGTTAAGTACACTGTATGATGTTCACATAACGATGAAATCCTCTAACAACACCTTTCTCAGAACATATCTCTGTCGTCAAGGAATGCCTGACTGTATTGAGTCTCTCAACTTCTTTCATTGAACCGAGGGAGAGTGACTTCTTAAAATAACCAATCGTATTAGTCCTTATCGGGAGAATGAATTTTTTCAAGTCAAGGGTTTTTACCATAATAGAAACCAAGTAAACATTAATAAATATTTATTTCTCTTCCCCAGAAATAAGAGCAGAAAGTGTGAAATCAGTTTTCAACTAAACCTTACATAGGTCTTTTTCTTCAATTATACAGTATTTAGTCCTAAAAGATTGTATAATGATTTAATATTAGGTATTTAATGCAACGAACAAATGTTCTATCATGCTTTAATGCCCTAAGAATATTGTAATTACAATTTTGATTAATGACTTCGATTTTTTTCAAATTATAATTAAATGTTTCCTGCTTTGTTGTTTTAAAAGATAGTTGGCTCAGTACCTCCTTCATTTCACCAAAAAGTCTCTAGTCATTATGTAAATCTTCAGCTTCATTATAAGGGATTTAAATAGAGGTTTTTTTTTCAAGGTTTTAGAAGTACTACAGCATGTGTTTCTAATTATTTCAAGCCTTTGATTCACTGAACTGTTGTTTTTTTTTAACATCCTTACCTGTTCTTCAGTGTCTGACTTTTTCAGGGTGCAGTTGTAAAAAGAACCTTAAACTTTAAATTTCAACTCCAAGCAATTGGATTTGTTTTAACATAAATAAACCATACAGGTGGTGCCTTGGGTGATTCACAGCAGAAAACCTTTTTGGACAAGTCATTGTGCTCTGGAAGAAATCATTGCAGTAGTCTTGAGCCGTTGGGCTCTCTAGTCACTTTGAGAGCTAAAACCTGGGAGGGAGGAGCAAGGCCTTCATTAATCAGCAGATGAATTCCATTTAAATGAACCTGGAGGGACCACAGAATTGCTGTATTAGATCTAAGTCTCTTCAAATTGAAGTCCAAATCCTGCAGAAATGTACAATAGTAGGCTTTCTCTTTTTACATTGTAGACAAATCTGTGTCTGGAAGCAATAGAGGTTATTTTTCTCATTCCAAAGCAGTGGAGAGAGTAACTTGCTTTGACCTTCTGCCATCACTGTGTTTGGATGCAGTGTAAGAAGTGTGTTACTAAAATTTAGCTTTTTTAATATTTCTGACCTGTAGTGATTTATTAATTGTTATAGTTTGGAAATAAAGAGCATTTCTTAAGATTTGTACTCTGGTTGTTGAGTAGGCTATATTGATAGGATTCTTGTATCCATGAGAAAAAGGTATAATATATTCTGTGGGCTAGGGTACAGGAATACATTTTATGTCTATATTAGTCATTAAAATGAGATTCTGTTACATGAATAATGGAGAAACTACATTTATAATTCTTATAGATTTTCTGATAGACAGACCTTTCACTGAGAAATACAACATAATTTAAAAAAAATAAGGCACCAAATTTTTAAAAATCAGCTTTTACAATTACTAGTAACAAATGTAAATACAGGTGGCAATAACTTGGTCTCCATGAGGCTCCATGCAGGAGTAATAGCTCCAATTACTGCCATAAATGTTTGTAATTGTATCTATTGCTGCCAGGCAATAAATGCTTTTTAACATAGTAAGGCCATAAATGTACCTGCTGCTGTTGTTTAAACAAAATACAATTTTCAGCAAATTTATCCTTGAAACACCTGCTATAATCAAACGGAGGTGAATGCTATCAAAATAAACTGCCTGAATTAACTAGACACACGTACATTTTTAGAGCAGTCTGCATGATTACTCAACTGCCCTGTCGCCTGAGAGAATGGGGGAAATGTTCACTGACGGACTTGAGCAGGCAGGCTTTCTTTAAAGGAGACTACACAGAACAAAATATTGTCTTAGGTTTTTGTATTATTTTTAAAACATGGTCATTTTGTGGACTTACAGTTGTATTCACAAGGTCAACTGGTGTTTTTTTTCCCTTTGTAGTGTGTGGGTCAAGGACAGATATCAGGGTTGTGGGAGAAAATACTATGATTAACATTATACATATAAAAATGCTGCAAAGGGGTGAAGAAAAACCCAGCCATCCTTAAGCAATTGGAAAGGATTTTTAGCTGCTTCTGTCACAGTCTTGTTGAACTTTCAAGATATTCTGTATTTAAAGATAGTTTACGATGCCTTCCTTCTTATTTACCCTGTGTGATAAATGTTCCAACTGGATCAGGGAAAGGTTTCATTTATCACAGTGGAAATAGAACAAGTGTTTGTGCTTCAGAGATTACTATCAGCTCTAACTAAAGAACATCAACAGTGGTCACAGATCTTCAGGAAATAACCAATAAAGACTGCCTGCTGTATAAATACTGCAGAGGGAAGGTGCTAGTGCCTTACAGCAGATATACCTCAAATAGACATTTGTGATTGAGAGCCGTGAATTAATACATATTGATTATAATTAAAATTTCTAGACTGCCTAAATATTTCATTATTGCAAAATATGATTTAATGCTTCCTTTAAATTACTTAATATAAAATATGAATTGAAGCAGAAACCATTTATCATTAGACCTCCCTATAAAATGTACTTGATTCATTTTTTCAATAACGATACTAGAGTAGGTCTCACTATCACTGTTTTATTACAAATTTCTTAATATTTGGACAAAATTTTACTCCCATAGTCTTTATGCCATTATATTTGTTAACTTATACCAAGGTAAAATGTATGTTTCTTGATTCTTCATATATACAGATGACTTTTATATTTTCAGGTCTTTTTGTTTATTTGTTTGTTTGTTTGTTTGTTTTTAGTTAATCCTCACTCGAGGATATTTTTCCATTGATTTTTTTTTTTAGATAGAGTGGAAGGGAAGGAGGGGGAGAGAGAGAGAGAGAGAAACATTGACATGAGAGAGACACATGGATTGGTTGCTTCCCGTATGACCCCGACCAGGGCTGGGATTGAATTTGCAACCCAGGTACGTGCCCTTGACCAGGAATTGAACCCGTGACCCTACAGACTGCAGGCCAACACTGGTCAGGGCTGTGTTTTCTGAGCATCAGTATGAGATCAAAGTTTTGATTAGTAGATTCTTGAAGTTGGGAAGAATTGTCAAGGTCATTCCTTCCAACTATCCTCCATGGTTACTCACTATCCTGTGAAATCACATGCTGACTTGTGCCTGCATTCTCACAAGGAAGAGCCCCGTTCTCTCCTTGTCTGCCTTGCCAGATCTCTTCTCTGGGGTATGACTCCTGAAGTCTGGAAAGCCTCGCTCGGATTTGTGTTCATATAAAAGGGGTGTGGCTAGAATGAGCATGAATAATAAGTCTGAGTCTACATATGAAAACACTTTAGTAATATATGGTAATCAGTAAAGATAATCTCTGAGCACACATTAGAAATGTATTTAACTAACAAGGTATTTTACTTAGAGATTTTGGATCTCTAGTTTCAGTTCAGTTACAGGCAGGTGTGAGAATACCAGTGATTGTTATGATAGCCTTTGCTTATAACTCTATGCACACTGTCTTATTTTCTTCTACAACAAGAGGAATATCTAGAAAGCAGGAACTTTCCTGAGGAAGCACATATTTTCAGCAGTCATGATTCCTACACCCCCTGCAACAAATACACACATACTACATATGCCACACATACATACTGAACTCTTCTTAAGTTGTATCTTTAGTTCGTTGAACATTTATAAAGAAAAATCATGCTTTCACACCACTAGTGTATGCCACAGAAGTCTTTAAGCTCCTGGCAATGAAAGAAAAATGTCTCATTTAAAAATTCAGGAAAGCCATAATCTGTAATTATCTCACAACCTGATGGGCATTTTTCATTAAGAAAGTAATTCAATCTCATAAAAAAGTTATTTAATTTAATGGACAATCTCACTCTTTTTCTCTTTCTCACACACCTACATACAAATGCACAAATGTGAGCAGTGATGAAGCTGAAAATTAATAGAACAAGAAGAGATTGCAAAACTGTGCAAAGTGACAAAAAGAGAATACAAATAATGTTCTGTTAATAGAAAAGGGAGTGTTCTCCCTGGAGGAGGGAATATGTACACTACTCATATCCTTGCAGAAAGCAGGATAACTTATTGACCCCTCTCAGAAATATTTGCTATGGTGAACTTAGACATACACTAATTCTATCAAGCTGTCTTCTCTGCCACTTTCATGTGATGTGATTTCCTGCCATCAGATTTCTGAAGAATTTTATCATTGACTGTGGATGGGTATTAAACATGTCACAGGACAACCGTATTCCACATTGAAATTTTGAGAGTGATCACTTTTGGACTACAGCTCACACTTGGCCCTACTTCTCTATCACTGCAGACACAGTTAGAATTTTAATCACATGAACTGTCCAGATGCCCTTATAAGCAAGGACTTGCTGCCCAGCCATAGAGAATATGATCAGTAGACAACCTCCAGCTATCTGTTCCTACAGTGTCAGAGAGCTGCCTAACCCAAGGTCATGCCCTTCCAGAGTAGCCTGCATCTGGACTTACATTAGTTAAAGTTTGGGACTATTATAAATAATGCTGCTTTGAAAATTCTTGGTAAACATGTACACTACACATTTCTACTGAAATTTCTACTAGGAGTTGAATTGCTAGGTCATAGTGTATGTGTATGTTCAGCTTTAGCAGACCCTGCCAAATAGTTTTTGAAAGTGGTTATACAAATTTATTCTTCTCCCAGAAGTGTTTGAAAGTTCCATTTGCTCCACATTTTATCAACATTCAGTATTATTGTAGTCTTTTTTATTTTTGTCATCACAGTAGATAAGTTATAATATGTCATTGTCATTTTAATTTGCATTTCCCTGATTACCAATGAGGTTGAACCCCTTCTCATATGTTTATTTGGCATTTGGATGTCCTCTGTGGTCTTTTGCTATTGAGTTATCTGCTTTTTCTTTTGATTTATAAAAGTTCTTTATATAGCCTGGGTAGGGGTTGTCTAGTATATGTATTGCAAATATCTACTCTTTAGCTTTCATTTTCATTCTTATTGGTGTATTATGATAAATAGTGGCTTAACTTTAATATACTCAAAATGATCTTTTGAGGGGAAAGGATTATAGCTAATATTTATGTTTTATTTAATAATCCTTGTTTACCCCCATGTTATGAAGATACCCTCCTGTGTTTGCTTCTTGAATCTTTATTGTTTTACCTTTTGCATTGATTTCTGCAGTCTGTCTAGCACTGATTCTTGTAGATGGTGTGAGGTAGAACTTAAGCTTTATTTGGTTTTCATATGTATATGCAATTGACCCAGTTTACAGAAAAGTGAACAGTGTACCATTTTGTCATAAAAAGCAAGCACGTATGTGTGGGTCTGTATCTGGACACTATTTTATTACATTGGTCTATTTGTTATTACTTGATGCTATTGAATATGGTATCTTTTAGATTTTATTTTCTGTTTATCAGTGACTGGTATATAAAAATACAATTCTCTGTGCATGTATGTGTGTATAGTATACATATGTACATCTCCAGCAAACTTACTAAATTCACTTATTCATTCGAACAGTAGTAGGCTTATAGAGTCTTTTGCATTTTCTGTATGTACAATTATATCATCTGCAAATAAAAAATATTAGTCTTATTTTTTTCTTTGTAAGCCTTATCTCTTTTATTTCTTTTATCTTACTGGATAGACTGGTTAAGAACTCTATATTGAAAATAAATGGTGTTAACGGGGAAAGCTTTTAATATTTCGATTTTATCATTGTAATGATATTAGTTTTATGACTTTTATAAATATCCTTTAAAAAATTAAGGAACTTTCCTTTTATTTCTAGTTTGCTAAGAGTTATGAATGGATGTTAAGTTTTCAAATGACTTTTTTTCTTAACCTATTGAGGTGATTATATGATTTATCTCTTTTTTTTCTCTCTTGCTATAGTGAATTATATTGATTGATTTTTAGGTAACTAACCTTGCATTTTGGAATAAATGCAACTTAATCATGATATATTATCCTTTTTATATATTACTGGATTCAATTTGCGGGTATTTTGTTGAGGATTTCTATATCTATGTTTACAAAAGATATTGATCTGTAATTTTTCTTGTTTGTTTTGTTTGTTTTTTATTTGGGTGGCTCTGCCAGGTTTCAGTGTGATGCTATGCAGACCTCATAAAACAAGCTGGCAGTTGCTTTCGTTTTTTTCCTGTTTTCTGATAGAGTTTGTATAGGTTGTTATTTCTTTCTTAAATATTTGGGGAAATGCACTGATGAAGCCATCTGGGTTTGAATATTTCTTTGTGAGAGAGTTTTTAATTACATGTTTATTCTAAAAAATGCTTTAAATTCATGGTTTCATAATATAATTTATATCAAAATACATTATTGTAAAAATTCAAATATTACAGTTAAAACTAAAGTCTACTTTAACCGTTACCCCTTTCAAAATTTTAGTTATACTTTACTACATTTCATTAGAGAAATGACACCTTATGATATAGCAGATTTGAGCTCTACCACACATTTGAACCTGGGAAGTCTACGTAAAAGTAGTTGCGCCTCAATTTCCTCATCTTAGTAGAGTTTTTAAGAGAATTATATGTGATGGTGTGTGGCTAGTGCTTCTTAGCATAGTGCCTGACACATACTATGCATTCCTTGACTATTAACATTGAAGTTGTTATTATTAGACTTAAAAAGATCTCAGAAAGGATGTGACTATTGGGGGACTACTCTGTACCCAAGCTAGGAGTTAAAAAGGGTGTCTGGTAGCCAAAATAGATATCACCAAAAACTATGTAGTAAAGCTCATGCATTTTATTTGTAGGAGAGTAGTCCCTCTGTGAATCCCTCTTTGGAGCCTACGTTTACTTGTTTTAGAGAAGACTCTAACAAGGCTGGCTGTCCAGGTTGTTCATCCACAGAAGATTAGAAGGAGCAGTTCTCTATAGCATCTATGCTTTAGCAAAACAGCCAACCTAAGAAACATTTATTTAGTGTGCAAACTTGAATTGGGAGTTGTCAGAGTTTCCTATTGAAATTGGGTGACAAAGTAAAGAAATGAAAGCAGCCGTTGTGTAATGGAAAATCTGTGAGAGAAAGGACCTTTGGTTTCCTATTTATTTTATGATCAACAGTGCAAAAATCACACAACCTTAATTTGTTACCCTATCTGTGAAATGGAGATACAGAATTTTCTCCCCAGAGTGATCTTGAAAATCTCTAGAGAAAGTGAATTCAAGAGTTAAAACAAAGACCTAATGAGAAAAAATGGGGTTAAGCACCTTAAATGGAGGGAGCCCACAAAAACCCTTGTAAATATTTGTATATTCACTAAAATAAGACTTTAAAAACAGAACATTGAGTTAAGATTTTGTTCGTAATTATTCATAAAAGAACTGAGGATGGAGTAGTAAGAATAGAAGAGAAAGGTAGAGTAGATGGTAGAAGTAGCATTTTTGTGATACAAGCAATTCAAGACACATCAGAGCCGTGAGGCCCCTGATCTTGGGAGCTGGAGCAGAAGGGACCAGTAGACCTGGGAACTGCTAGAGTCTGGTGTGCTCTGGCATTGATTTCTCCTGAGCCCAGGAAGAAGCATCCCAGCACACACAAGGGTGCCTTTTTTCACCGAGTCCTTTGGCACTCCACCTCTCCACACATAAAGAGGCTCAGACTTGGGTGAAAAACACTGACAGCTTGACACTTTACAAGTTGTAAATTAGTGAAACTTATACACAGATATAAGTTCCCCTTGCCATCCCTAGCTCATGTCTCAGTCTCTCTTTCCCTGCAGATTCAGAGAGGAGCTTTGAGTCCTGAGTTGATGATTTAGACAGAGAAACAGAATGTCTCTGCATAAGCAAAGGAAAGCACTCAGGTGGTATTCTGTTAAAATAAAACCCAGAAAGCCAAATATTCTTGCCAGTCACCTTAACAGCTGCAAGTAGATTTCATACATATTGATTTCATGTTATGCTGTGAATCACCATCTGCAGATATATCATCACAATTCTCCAGTTTCTGAAAAAGGGAGATTTATAATTTGGTGCTAAAGAATTTAGAGTGGGGAGGGGATTATGGTTACATTACCTTTGCTGTCTACCTCACAAGTGACAGAATTATACATGATATTTTGTATGAAAGTCTTTTGAAAAGTAGAAAGTCGGAAGAAAGGATATTCTGTGTTATTATTAGTCTTCTCATTTTCATAGAGAAAGGTGAAAAACTCAATTTCAATAGAAAGGAGAAGCGATGCTTAATGAACACACTTAGAGCACTTTGGAACAGGAGGCCAATAAACTCCAGTGGCCAGTGGGATCTCACTTAATCTATAACAAAAAAGAATTCTGGGTTTACCTGAGATACTCTTTGGTAATTCATTTTATCACAAAGAACAGCAGCATATAACATGTGGAAACTGCACCGGTTTGGAGCGCTTTCCATTGTCCAGACATGAAACTTGAGAAAGGTCATTTAACCTATCTGATTCCTCTTATAAAATTTGTGTATATGTTTGGTTTTCCTATATCACAAACAACCCCCAAAGCGCAGTGGTTTACAATAATAATAACAACACACATTTCATTTTCCCTTAAGATACATGTCTGCTGAGGTGTGGCTCGGCTGCATCTCTACTCCAGCTGTGTTCTATGGTTCTTTTTTTTTTTAATTTTTTTTTCTTTATTGATTTTTAGAGAGAGAGGAAAGGGAGAGGGAGAGAGAGATAGCAATATTGATGAGAGAGAACATTGATTGGCTGCCTCCTGCATGCCCTCCACGGGGGATCGGGCCCACAACCTGGGCATGTGCCCTGACTGGGAATCGAACTGGTGACCTCTTGGTGTGTGGGTCAATGCTCAAGCACAGCCACACCAGCCGGACCCATGTTTTTTTTTTTTCCCAGACCCAGACTGAAAGGATAACCCTTATGTGGGATATGCCTATTATCATGGCTGAAAGAAAGGACAGGAAAGCTGGTAGATTCCTCTCACAGTTTCTGCATAGTCCTGGCATAGGCCATGTCCTATGCCACTGTCGTTCCACTGGCCAAAGAGAATCACATGGCCAAGGTCAGAGTTAGTGGAGCAGGGAAATATACTTCTCCCACAACCATCCAGCAAATCACATAATCCTCTTAGAGAGAAGGGTAGAGGTGAAAAAGAAGCATGGTATTGACAGGACAGACACACAGACCAATGGAACAGAATTGAGAGCCCAGAAATAAATCCACATACATGTGGGCAACACAAACAAAAACTCATAGAGGGGGAGGTAGAAAAGGTTAAAGAGCGTCCAGTATATGGTGACAGAAGGAGACTTGACTTGGGGTGGTGCACACATAATACAATATGCAGATGATGTGTTACAGAATTGTACACTTGAAACTATATAATTTTATTAACCATTGTCACCCCAATAAATTTAAAACAAATTTTAAAAACAGCAAAAAAAAGGGGGGGATGCAAATACCTACTTAGTGATCCAAACCTTTGTGATGATCAAATGAGGAAAGGTATATAACAGTGTGTTGTCACCTAATGGATTCTGTACTAATGTAAGAACATCATTGTTGAAGTTTCTTTTTACTATTACTTATTTGGGGTATCAAGTCCTTACATATCATTAAAATCCATCACTTCTTCATTCTTACCACAAAAGTGTATCAAATTTTTAACTAGTATTTGTATATATTTGTATGAAAACATGAATTTTACATATATACAATATTAATGCATATAATATGCAATATTAATGCATATAATATGCAATACATATGTAATTATGAAGCCCAACAAATACAGGAAGCACTCACAAACCCACTGCACTACCCAACTTGAGAGCTAGGCAGCCACAGTACCCTTGCAGTTACCTGTGTGCTTCTTTGCTGTAGCCCCTTCTCACCCATGGCTAACCCCTGTCCTCAAGTTTGTGTATTGTCAATAGTTTGTTGTTGTTGTTTTTTTTAGTGTCTTTGTATATGTATCTCCAAACAGTATATTGCTGTGTTTTGCTTGGTTTAGAGCTTTACATGAATGGTATTAAACTGCATTATTTTTTTAACAGTGAAATGAATATTACAAAATTAGTTTAAACTGTCCTCTACTGTTAGATATTTAGAGATTTTTCTGCTATTTTACCTTTACAAAGACGTTGTTCATTATTCTTTGTGTGTAGACCTAATTCTTTTCTTGGGAATAATTTCTAGAGATAAAATTTCTGGGTTAAAGAGAAAGAACACTTTTAAGATTTTTTTTATAACTGTACATCAGAAAATGTGCCCATCTTGAAGATTTTAATAAAACGAACATTGATTTGACTGACAGATAATTATAAATCATTACTAGCTTTCCATTTTAAAAGGCAATAAGAAACACAAATGTGCCAGTGGCTTATCAAATGTAAAAGTCGAAGACAAACTACCTCAGTTTGTCTGACTCTCAAATCTATTCTATTCTGTCACTGTGTGACATTCCTGTCCTCTTAGTTCCTATGGCTAGAAATCTCAAAGACACCTTCTCTCTACTTCCCATCTCTACTCCAGCCACCCCTCACTTCCCCGCAGGTGGTCCTCAGGTTCTGCCAGTCCTGTCTCTCCACTCTCCCTGGAACCCACCCCTCCCCTTCCATTCTTACAAGCACTGCTCCAGTTCAAACCCACTACACTATCACATGGGCCATTACACGGTCTCTCAGCTGGCCTCCTAACTGTCTTTAGTCTCATGCCTCTCCAGTCATTCCTTCATGCTGTTACTTTCTCAAAACACAGACTTGTCTCTCAAACTGACACCAGTGCCCTGGCCAGTGTGGCTCAGTTGGTTGGAGCGCCGTCCGGTACACCAAAAAGTGACAGGTTCCTTGCAGGCTTGATCCCCGGCTGGGGGCACATACAGGAGGCAACTGATAGATGTTTCTTTCTAACATCAATATTTCTCTCTCCCTCCCTTCCTCTCTCTCTTAAATCAATCAAAACATATCCTCAGATGAGGATTTAAAAAGAAAACTAAAAAAACTGACACCAAAAATCTTGATAGCTCTCCATTATCCACATGATAAAATCCACACGCCTTAGTTAAAGCCCTTGGTCTAATGTAACCTCCCTCTCCAGCTTTGTTTCCTCATGATTCATCCTCCCCACCCCACCCCATCCCAAGAATTTTGTGGTTTATATTCTAGCCAGCCTGGGCTACTTGCTCCCTATATATTTTCCTATTTTCCCTTGCTATTCCTTCAGCCTACAGTACCCCTCCTCTTCTACCCTTCCCACTGAAATGCTACTCATGCTTCAAGGTTCCACTGAAATGCCTGCTCCTCCATGGAGTTTAACATCAGTGTAAGTTACCATAATTATCCATGGATGAGTCAGGCACGTTTGCATCTCTCGAACTACTTGAATGTCAAAACGTGAAAACAAAATTTATATTTGCTGGGTAGAAAGTGCTGGTTAAAAAAAGCAGAACACAAACTATTTTAAATATATTAACTACAATAAATACAAAAATTATATGTAAAATGTATGTACGTATGTACGTATACATATATATGGACAGACACAGTGATCGATAGGAATACTTGAGCTCTGAAATTCTTTCTGGACTCAGGCAGGATGAGTACTTTTTTAAAAATTGGTTGTAAAATGATACTCATTAGGTTTCTTTTCTTTCATGCAGATGCTTGCTTGGGCTTAAACAGGTGTCTGTTTTGAGGCTTAAATCCTGTGTTAGGGCTCAGCTGCAGGAGACCAGCCAGTTGCGTCCCCTCCCTGCTCCAGCGGTGACTGGCTGAGTCAGAGGGGCCCGTTTCCTTCCAAATCTGTCTACTCAGAATGACAGGTGGTGAGCAGTCCCCTCAACTATAAAACGAAAGCACTGTACTAGATGACTTTAAGTGGATGAGTAGATGATCTTTAAGGCCGTTTCCAGCTCTCATATGCTTAGATACCTTTTGTTCATGAGACAGAGAAATGCTTAAGGACACAGAGAAGTGCTGATTTGTTCTCTGCTCTAGCACCTTCGCTGGTGTCAAGTAGCCAATTGCTCCTGTTATTAACTCTGAACTGCCGAAATGCATTGTGTGGGAATTTAGTGCTTTTGGCTTCTGATCCAGCGTACCACTGCCTGTGTGGCCTTGGGTATGCCCCTTTCTGGCACCCGGCCTCTGTTTGCTGATCTGAGACATGATAAGGTGAGACTAGATGCTCTGTGAGGTTCTCTGTGGCTTTCCTATAATTTTATAATTGATATGTGTGATGTACCCAAGGATTTTTTTTTACCCTATAGTACTATCCCATGTTTCAAAGTGAAGATATCAGTAGAATGGGACAATTCACAAAATATATTTCTCTTCAGAAAGGACTGTGGATGGCAGAGTGGAGCATCAGGGTATGCAAGTGGAAATGTGTGACAGAGGACTCTTGGTTCCATCACTCACTTCAGCTTACCATAATGTTTGTTCTCTTACAGTGGGTATTTCTCAAGTCTAGAATTATTACCTTTAGTAATGTAAACCAAAAAATTGTGCAGATACCGTATAGGAAATGAAGATGTTGGAGCAGGCTTAAACATGCACCCTAATCAGTGTAGCAGTGGTGCAGTGTACTCAGAATGCATGAACTCTAAAGATCATTGTAGACTTCCTTTCCTCAGAAGACTCGAGAGTCTTACTGAAGAAGAGGCCCCCATTTTAATTTCCAAGGGACAAGCTAATATTTGATATACGAGACTTGATTCTAGTGTTGCTTCTGGCAAACATAATTGTTACTGCTTAAACAAGTATTTCTTTTCTAGTAATTAGATTTTTTTCATTTTGATGGATAGTCATAAATATTAACTACCAGCAGTGCAGGAATAATTTATATTCAAATTGTCAAACATCACTCTGTGAACACATAAAATAATTTACATTTATTTAGAACCTTTTATCCTAAAGTGCTCTACACGTATTTCTTTATAATCTGATTGCAAGCTATATATAGGACTCCCACCTGAAAGAGGGCAGCAGCCAAAATAAAGTATGCAACTTCAAAAAAGTAGAGAAAAGAAGGAAATGTGGTTGTTCCTGTGTGCTCTTATGCCTATAGGATTGGAGAATCCATGTTGACCAAATGCACCAGCACAGAAGTGGAATCGAGTCTGCTCTAAAGGAGACCAAGGTATGTGTCTCACTTCAGATGACTCATCTGTGGAACACCTGTTAAGGGAGAACATGAGAGAAAAAAGACACAATTCTTGCCTTTGAGGAGCTTAACACTTAAACCATCTAAAGAAAGGAACTCTATATAAAAGCAGTGTGATATATATTACATTACATATATTAGGTGTGTGTGTGTGTGTGTGTGTGTGTGTGTGTGTGTGTGTGTGTATACACGCATACATATATATATATCTTTCAGAGAGAAAGATTTCATCATTGTTTCCCTCTGAATCCCAAGGAATTACAGAGCACCAGGCCATCCACAGCTTCCCCAGGCTTGCTGCCCTGCCAGAAATAAGGGCTTTTTGGAGGATACCACAAAGAAGCAAAATTGGAATGAGAATATGTGGGTCTCAGGCTAGAGCTTTTGTTTAATGATCTACTTTCAACTGGAATGTTCCAGCCACGTTTGAATTGTGCTAGAAGAAAGTCATATTATTCCCTTACCTGCTTTGGTTGAGAACTTCACATGAAACAAATTTCACTCCCATCCATTGTAGATATGCATAGAAATGAATGGATTGACTAACACTGCCAGGCGCTATTTTATTTTAACATTCTGCAAAGTGACTAAACTATTTCTCATTGCAGACTTCTTTTGCTATTAAAAATCTCAAACTGTCTTCTTTTTCACAAGTGGTTGAGAATTTGTGGGATGGATTGAGGGAGATTTAACCCATTTTAGACTACTTTTGAAAAATATATTTGTGAGTTTTTAATCTACTAAAAACCCATGGAATTTCTAGGGATTTTTGGACAAACTCCATAATGAAACTAGTAGGACTCTGGAAAAGATCGGCAGCCGAGAAAAATACATCAACAGTCAGCTTGAGCACTTGGTTCAAGAATATCGTGCAGCTCAAGCGCAGCTGAGTGAGGTAACTTAAGAACACTGTCCAGGGATTTATTCCAATTAATGACCCTAATCCCTAAACTTGACATAGTACTTGTCACTGGGGAATTGTGAAACGTGTTTCACAAACAGCAATACAGTATGTTCACATTTAATGTTGTTGACAGCTTCTTGGGAACTGCAATTTTAAGCAAAATGACATATAAACAAAACCAATTTTTTACCATAGGCTAATTGATATTCAGAAACATGCCATAGAAACTTAACTCTTGTTTCTATCAGTTAGTGTATGGTAAAACTGGTTCAAATCACAGTGTCTAAGAACCTATCGATGGTTGACATTAAGTGAGGACACACTGTATATTGATTCTCTGCCACACTTTAGGAAGTCAAGTGAGGCAATAAAACCTGTCATTTCCATTTCACATGTGATGGAAATTACCTCCTGTAAGTGTTTAAGTGCAATTTCTTCATTTGATTTAAATACATGTAGGCATATATTGTTGGGGAACATGGCTTAGAGCAGGAACAGGGTGCCAGGACACCTAGTCTTGTTTCTATCTGCTGCAAATGTACTGTGTGAGTAGGAGGATGAAGAACAGTACACATTTACATGTGTCAGAGGGAAAGGACATCCTTGCCATAATGGCTTACAACCATGTAATGAGGAATATGAAAGCGAGACACGTTCAAAGACAAGCAGTTTAATTAATTAAATGAGCAAATTTTTTAATCCTTTCAACGTTTTAGAATTTCAACCAAAAATAAAACCTTCAGCCTTTGAAAGCAGCAGTTCTTGTCCCAGCAGTGGGGATCTAAAGGCTTTCCTTTGAGATGTATGGCCCCTCTTTCCTGACGTTGAAGACCAGCAAGAACACTTGTAAATGTCAGTTGAAGGCACAGTTTTTTTCTTTCAGCAGACGGGGTTAGGAGGAGAAAAAGAATGCAAATAAACTTAAGATACTTCTGTACTTTCAGAAGTTCTCAAAGACCAAACAGAAAGTAATCTTCACTTTCTTTATTTGTTTGTTTTTGTTAATCCTCACCTGAGGATATTTTTCCATTGATTTTTTTTTTTAAGAGAGATTGAACAAGAGGGAGAGGGGAGTGGGAGGGAGAGCGAGAACGAGAGAGGGAGAGAAACATTGATGTGAGAGAGACACATCGATTGGTTGCCTCCACATGACCCAGACCAGGGCCAGGGATCAAACCCCCAACCCAGGTACGTGCCCTTGACCAGAATCAAACCCAAGACTCTTCAGTCTGTGGCTGACCCTCTAACCATTGAGCCAAACCGGCCAGGGTAATCTTTACGTTTTTTATTGTTATTTGTTTAGTTATTTCTTCATATCCACATCTATTCATGGACATTTTTACTTTTAAAATACTGTAGAAGTCTGATTAAGGCCACTATGTATCTCTCAAACTTTGCTATTAAATAATTGATTGTTAGATTAGTTCCCAAGAACGTATTCCATACTGTCATACTGTTTGTTAATCCTTATTAATTGCTGATCCTGATGCTCTATGATGATTGATTTTTTTAAACTGATTTTCTCTGCATAGCACACAAATTAGATCGACCACAAGCCACTCTCCTAAACTGTATAATAATGGCTGAGGACAGTTTTATTGTGAACCATGGCCATGCAAGTTACATAGTATATGAAGGTTAAAGTAGTTCATCATTTTAAAGTGCTTTAGTTAAATACATGGTGCCTATTAGGGACATAAAATAGCTATAGTTAAATGTCACTTCCACAAATGTGTTCACAAATTGGGCAGGGGGGGTGGTTGTCATAAAATGATATGCAGAAATTGCAAACACAAAGAGGTCATATATAAGTAATCTGCTTCTGTGGTGAATTTGTCATTAAACAGAATGTTTTCTCACTCAGGCAAGGGAGCGATACCAGCAAGGGAATGGCGGAGTGACCGAGAGGACCAGACTGCTGTCTGAGGTACGCGCTGTGTGCTCAGCTGGGCCCGGCTGTTCACAGCCTCGATGCTTTAATACTGCTGCACTATGCGTTGTTTCAGTGATTGTTTCTTTCTGTGGCTTTGAATCCTTTTCTTTAGGAGAGAATCCCTATTTTCTTATCAACGAATCAATGAAGTATGTATATTCTACTTGTTTCCATCAACTGCCTGAAGTTTTCTATTAAGTTGAACATAAAACTTGCTGATAATATTAGCAAATTCATAACCTTCCTTAATTTTCTTAAACATAATAATTATAATTGATATATAGAAGAGTGGGTAAAGCACAGGCTTAAATATATACAACAATTTTTTTTTTAATCCTCACCCAAGGATAATTTTCTGTTTATCTTCAGATAGAGTGGGAGGGAGGGAGAGAGAGAAACATCAACATGAGAGGGACACATCAACTGGTTGTATCCCACATGACCCCGACCAGGGCCGGGGACGAACCGCAACCGAGGTAAGTGCCCTTGACCGTAATCGAACCTGCAACTCATTGGTGCACGGGGTGATGCTCTAACCGCTGAGCCAAACCGGGCAGGGCTATACAACAAATTTTAATGGTAGCCTGCAAGACACAGATTTGTTTTCAGTGATTATTGATAATGTGTATCTGACCCTGAGGATTTCTCTGTCCACAAACTGGGAGTGGTGTGGAGCCCTTTCCTTCTGAGAACTTCTGGAATACTTACATACATTGTTGTATGATATCTATTCCTATTTTTCACTGAAGAACTGAGAGAAAAAGCCAAAAAGCAAAACAAACAAAAAAAAAACCTTTAATAAGGTCAGTAGCCAATGTGGGATTAAAATCCAAGATTATCTTTGATTACAATCCAGTGTAGTTGTCACAAACTTTTTTATATAATTCAATTAAACTTCGTTTATAGCAATTATTTGAGGAGTAAATAGTTACTTTAAAATATAAAAAAATAAAATATGTTTTTATATTTAACTTTCAAAATATTTAGACTTTAATCCTGTGGTGCTTCTAGACAAATAAAACATTATATAGAAATAAAGTGCTCACTTAGGTTGAGTAAATTAACACTTGAAGGGAGTCCGGGGAACCATTCCGTTCTTTTGGAGTAGGTAGTTATCCTCAGTTGTAACATTTCAGGTGCTGGAAAAATTAATTTGTTTTTACTTGGATGAGCACCTTATTTCCAAGGAAGTTTTTATTCACCAGTATGATAAAAAATGCAGCCAACTAAGTTA
Organism: Tadarida brasiliensis; assembly: GCA_030848825.1. NCBI lineage: Eukaryota > Metazoa > Chordata > Mammalia > Chiroptera > Molossidae > Tadarida > Tadarida brasiliensis. The sequence continues at coordinate 74,073,488 of CM061260.1, forward strand.
CAATAATGCTTAGTTCTAGATCATATAAAATTTTTCAACTTTTTTAAAGCTGGTATTTCCTACCTATATTAATGCTAGCTTGGAATTTTGTTAATAAGAGTTGTATAGCTTTGAGTGTTACGGGCAGTACAGATATGAACCAACATGACAGCATAGTATGCCTCTTGGAGTTCATGGTTTGGAGAGAGCAGTTAGAATATTTTAACATATAGCCATATGGTATAAACATTATTTTTAGTGTGCTATAAAGATAAAAGTGGCATATTCTCTTATAAAACTTTAATGTTAAGAAAGATATCTAGTAAACCTTCAGAAATCCAAAACCTTTTTAGGATGTTTGCACTGTTTTCATTAGTAACTGACGATTAGAGACTGGCATGGTAGATGCTGTGTGAAAACTGCAAGGTTGGAGACCGCTTAGTTTGTATTCTATCGTGCTACCACCTGAGAAAGTTAATGAGGAAGTGATGTGGTGAAGTTAACCTTAGGAGCACTCTCAGAAGATAGAAAGCTTTGTATGGCTGCATACTTCATCTTATTATTCAAATTATGTCCAGAATACTCCGAATATCTCTATATTCCTTTATGTATGTATTATTTCTAAATTTTATTAATACGTCTTTCAAAAATTTTGAAAGTTTATTAAAATTCAGTGCTCATGAAAATTGTTTTTCAATGAAAGGTTACCGAAGAACTAGAAAAGGTAAAGCAAGAAATGGAAGAGAAAGGTAGCAGTATGACTGACGGTGGTAAGTACACACTCCCCTTAGGGAGGAACGAGTGAGAGAAGACGGGTATTACACAGGGAGGATGCTTTTAGAAATGAGTTTGTTGAGGAGAGGTGCACGGTGCCAAAGTGATGTCTGAGAAGTCAGCTGAGAAGAACCATTTTTCACTATAATTTAGCATGGTTTATATTCAAATAGAGTGGGAAATATTTATGCACTTTGTTGTGCCAATTTAAAAAAATATTCTCTTCTGTTTTTGTCAAATGAGCTTCATTATCCCATTTTATGTACAAAAGAGCACTAAGTGTATGCCCAAATGACACACAGGCAGTGATCTGATGACCTCTGTTTTTTTCCCTCTTCCCCAGTAGACCTGACTGGGCAGAGGTCAAATAGAGAAAATTAATAATCCTTCAGTAATCATCCTCCATCACAAGCTAGTTATTTTGACCTGGTCCAGTAGTGATTGCCTAAGGCCCTTCTGTGCTCTAGATTTTCTAGTGGTATATACTGAGCCATCTTTCAAAAGGGACTATGTAGAGGTTGTGCAGTATGATTGAATGAGCCCATTATATCTCAAAGATAATTCTTTCTTTTCTTTTTCTTCCACTGTATCCCCTTTCCCTTCTGACAAATGTACCAACCCATTAAAAAAAAAATGGAAGACATCCCTAAACCACCTGTTTAGCAATTCTTTCCATAGAAAAGGCAGGAAGTTCAGCCTCAGTACTTCAAATGCTGTATCATTTCCCATCCTCAAAATCTCAGGTGGTTAAAATGCCACAGCAAAATGGTGTGAATGTCAGTAAATTGTTGGCTGTGTTTTTAACCCTACTTTTAGCTTCAGACAAAGTAAGGAAAATGTTACATAAATCTGTAATATGATGCTACTCCAAATAAACACTTTTATTCCATGTTGTTTTCATGCTGCAGCTCCTTTGGTGAAGATAAAACAGAGCTTAACGAAGCTGAAGCAGGAAACGGTTCAGATGGACATCAGAATCGGAGTTGTGGAACACACACTGCTCCAATCCAAGCTGAAGGAGAAGTCGAACATGACGAGGGACATGCACGCAACTGTCATTCCAGAATCCGCCATAGGTTCTTATTAAAATACACTGGTGTGGTTTTTTTGTGCTTGTGATTAGTTGGTTTTTCATATCAAATCATATTTCATGTTGCATATTTCAAAACACAATTATAGCTCTTAAAGCATGTTCAATGGGTATTTTTATATACACACTCATATTGTATCATGGTGATTATGGATGGGTAAAGCCTTTAAAATGAATATAATATTTAATAAAGTAATTAAAAATTCTCACTTTCAAAGAAGCTTTCACTAATCATTATATTTGTTAAAACCCCACTGGTGGTTCATTTTTTTTCTTGTTCCGTGGGTAAGCCAGTGTACATGACCCATGCTTTCTGTAGGTTCTCCTGCTCTCACCACATGGACCTTTGACACAAGCCTGGCGACCTTTAGTTTGGTCACCTCTGCAGAGATCACAAATGCTCCTGTGCCTAGAGGCAGCTAACAGTACCTGAGGACTCTCCAACAATCCAGACTGCCATTGCATCAGCTTTATGGTTACCTAAAATTATATATATATATATATTTTTTTTTAAAAAGCATAAGAAAAAACTTCAGTGTCCTTATGCACATTTGAAGTTTACTATTTATCATGAGTATTTCACAACTAAAATGATTTTATATTTTCTATGATATAAGGCCACCGAATAAAGAAATAAATAATAAATAAATAAATAAATATTTCAGTCATGTGCACTCTGTTCCTATAGAGACAAAAAGGTATTTACATGTCTCAGCTCTACTTTTTGCTGTGGTATTGGAATCATTTTGTAGCTGAAGGAGAAACAGCAGGTCGCGTGCAGATCAGCGTCCTAGCACTCGTGGTGGTTACTACACACCTTACTGAGCAGCTTTGTAGACCGGGATTTCTAACTGGTAAGATCGGCCGTACTAGAGCGAGCAGATCTACAAGGGGAAAGTGGTAGAGGAGCACAGACCTTGTATTTCTGTAAAAAACTCTGGTGGCAAATTTTTATAAGAATACTATTTATAGAACAGCAAAAAATAATAAAACCCCTTTCTCTCCTTTTTTTTTTTTGTTAATCCTCACCCAAAGATACTTTTCCATTGATTTTTAGATAGAGTGGAGGGGAGGGTGGGGGAGAGAGAGAGAAACATAGATGTGAGAGAGAGACATCAACTGGCTTCCTCCCTCACAACCCCTATCAGGGCTCAGGATAGAACCTGAAACCCAGGCACCTGACCTCAACTGGGAATCGAACAATGTTCCAACTGCTGAGCCAAACGAACCATGGCCCTTTCTCATTTTTTATCCTAATGTTTTCTACCTCAATTTTTTTCTTAGCCTTTACTTTCTAGACATGTATTCTAAAACACACACACACACACACAATCTTTTTCTTTTCTTCAAATTCTCTAAGTTTAGATAAAAGTAAATCCGTGTATAAACTACTCTGTTACTCAAGAGGGTGGCAATCAATACAATGGCAAATAAGCTGGTTTATTTAATTTACAAAGAAGGGAAGGAGGGATCCACATGTGATAATAGTTTGAGAAAGTCCCAACTTTCCCCCTTTCTTTATGGTCGTTGGCAGGGGCCTTGCAGAGTGAAACTTAACTTTGGTCCCACGAGCTACATTGATTCCCCTGGAGTTTATTTGCATAGATATTGTCATGGCTGGCTGAGCAGTTTTTTTAATGAATTCAGTCAATGTAGAGAACCCTTCTAGATAAATCAGAGCTCTCGATAAAATGTATTCTTACTCAGAAGCAAAGTACACTGTTCATTTCATGCAAGCATGCAGTGATCCAAGCACTCTGCCAGTGAGTGGTGTGCGCCACCAGTTTTACTTCCTTCTCTGAAACAGTTGTTCACTCATTTTGCACTGGGTGCCCCTCTCTGCTCCCACAGAACATTGTGAATATCTCTAATGTAGAACTTATTATGCTGCATTAGAATTACGTTTTTCTTCTGCCCTCTCTAGTGGATCGATCTGCTTAAGGATAGGGAGAAAGTCTTCCATTTCCATATTTGTAGCCAAGTACCTAGCACAGATTGAATAAGTGAACAGGTTCCAGAGTGTCTCATAGCTCCTATTCCATGGTGCAGCAAAGGTAATGACTATGAGTTTGACACAATTCCCAGATAGTAATCATAAATGATGGGTTTTTCCCTGTGGTACTGGATTAGAATTGGAAACTTCAATATGAGCTGTTTCTCTCCATACATATCAGTTAATAAAATTACATGTATGTGTGTGTGTGTGTGTGTATACATACACATACATATACATATACATATACATATACATATACATATACATATACATATACATATACATATATTTACTAGTTTTGTCCTCTGAGGGCCTAGAAGCAGAGACAGCCTAGTAACAATGGGAATACCTAGCATTCAGATCTTGGTTTCTAGATTTTCTACTAAAAAAAGAGGAGGGCTTCTTTAAAAAATTATTGATTCCTAGCCTGGGACAGAGAAAGGACAAAAAGCCTGAAGTATCTTGGTCTGTCAGAAAGTAGAGAAGTGCTCAAAGAATGATGGGAAAATGGCTAAAAAACACATTGAGATTGAGGGGTGTCCCACCAGCCAACCTGGGACAATGAGCATGAAAGTAAACAATTATGGTAATGAATTCTAACCCATAGAATAAAACAAGAAACTGGGTCTATACAGATAGAAATAAATGAATCAATGGGAAAAGAGTTTCTTAACAATAGAATGACAGCTAATGTAAAAGGAATACTACATTTAGAAATCACCATCTAGCAACTACCATAATGGTAATTGTTTTGGGAAAGAATCATCAATGGATGCTAAAACTAGTAGGTAAAGAAAACCTTAATATTTACATTGTCTAAAAGTAAATTGTAACTTTAAAGTAGAAAATCCTTGCAGACACCACTTTAACTTAGTGATCAAAAGTTAACATCCCTAATACTGGAACAAATAGACATCATGTATCTCCTGAAAAGGGCAGATATTTGTGTGGTTACTGCTAAAGATGCATAGTCTGGATCTCATCATGGGGAAGCATCAGATGAATCCAATGGAGGGACATTGTAGAAAATGGCTTGTCCCTCAAAAATGATAAGGTCATGAAAAAAACAAGACAGACAGAAACTCTTCCAAATTAGAGGAGACTAAAGAAACATCATTAGATGTCCTGGACCAGGAAAAATATTTTTGTTGTTGTTATAAAGGACATTATTGGGACAACAGGTAAAATTTGAATAAGGTCTGTAGATTAATAGATTTAATAGTATTAAATCAGTGTTAATTATTTGATACTTGTACTGTGGTTGTGTAAGAAAATATCCTTGCTTTTAGCAATACACAGAAGTATTTGGAGATAAAGTAGAATCATGTCAGCAATTTACTCTCACATGGTTCAGGGAAAAATACATGTGTGTGTATATATATTTACACTGTATATAGAGAAAAGGCGAATGATAAAATTTGGTGAATTGTTAACATTTTGTGAATCTGGAGGAAGAATATATAAAAATCCATTGTACATTTTACGTATTTTTTTTTCTTTTTTTGCATTTATCTTCAGATAGAGCGGGAGGGAGAGATGGAGGAAGAAGAGAGAGAAACATCAATGTGAGAGAGACACACATCGACTGGTTGCCACCCACACGACCCCAACCGGGGCCAGGGACAAACTGCAACCGAGGTACATGCCCTTAGCGGGAACCGAACCCGGGTCTCTCTGGACCGCAGGCCAACGCTCTAACCGCTGAGCCAAACCAGCCAGGGCCATTGTACATTTAAAAATAATTTTTCTATAATTCTAAAATTATTTCAAAATGTAAAACTTTAAAATAATGGCTCTTAGAAATTATATCTCTTTTTTTTTTTTTTTTTATCCTCACCTGAGGACATTTTTTCATTTTTTGTTCAGATAGAGTGGGAGGGAGAGAGAGGAAGAGAGAGAGAGAAACATCGACGTGAAAGGGACACATCGAGTGGCTGCCACCCGCATGACCAACCAGGGTCGGGGACAAACTGCAACCGAGGTACATGCCCTTGCGGGAACCGAACCCGGGTCTCTCTGGACCGCAGGCCGATGCTCTAACCCCTGAGCCAAACCGGCCAGGGCGAAATTATATCTCTATATAGAAGTTAGCTTCCCCCTGAATCAAATAATCAACTTGTTGAAATAATATGACCTTCCAAGTAAAATGATATAGCCTATTGAATACATCTTAAACTTACAACTTTATAATCATTGATTCATATATTATAAAACCAAGTAGGAACAAATTTTTGACAATTCAGAATTTTTCTACCACTCTCTAATTTATCTACATCAGCATTTCCCATGACTTTTACACAAAAGCAAAAGTTTCTGTAACCAGCAAATTTGAGAAATGTTAAACGTTTCATTTTCTTCATGTCTTCCCATCCACATGTGAATCTGCAAGAAGCAAATGTAGTTATTATATATTTTTCACAAATATGTAATCACAGATTCTTTTAACAACAGAACAAACTTTGAGGATGCAGATTGAGGTAAACAAGCATGTGAAAATCAGTATACAAATCTGAGATTATTTTCCAACCTTTTAGAGCCAGCGGACCTATGTAGGAAGATGAGACAGGCCACACTGACTGAAGGTGTGGGAGACTTTGTAGAGAGCCTAGGATTATATGGCCAAATGCTTTCCTTTTTAAACCTCTTCCATGCCAGCTCAAAAAAGTGTCTGTTTTTTCTTTAAAGCAGTCTTTATTATAACAATGCAATTAGATGTAGTTAGAATGTACTGTCCTCTATTTTGTGGTCAGATAACATTGTCATAATTGTACATTTTTGAAAACTTAATGTGACTAACAACCAGATCCTAAATCCTACATTTTTCTATTTAGAAAGGAGGAATGACATTTTAAAGGGTAAACACAATCTTGAATGCACTAGATTTGGAGGATTTTTTTACAAGGTTGTATGTGGTGTGTGTGTGTGTGTGTGTGTGCACGCGCGCGGCGCGCACACATGTGTGTTTTAATGCAGGAAAGAGGAGAGCAAGAACCATGCTCATCTTAATATGTCCTAAATCAACATCTCCCTCATTAGATTTCCACAACTGTGTGCTTTTAATACAGACTTGCAAAGTTTAAACCAATGATTCGCTGACTCACCATCAGCGCCTCATTTCAGGCTTCCTTAGGCTCCTCCGTGTTTTGCTCTTGCACTGCCAAGTACTGCAAGGACACTTCCAGTTGATGATCTGATCGTGCCCTACAGCCCATCACCTGTTCCTTCCCATCCCCTACTTGAGAAGCTATCGAACAGGCTTACAGCTCCATATGTAGCCCCTTCTCTATGGGTCAGTACTTAACAAGTTACCACTTTCTTACCCTGCAAAGCTTTCTCTAGGCTGGCAACCTCTGAAGTCTCTAACTCTGGTTGGGCATCAAAATCAAATAGAAAACTTGTTTAAAAATACCCAATTTCCCAACCCTCTTCCCCTCAATTGTTATTAAATAGGTTCTGGGTGGGAAGGTGGTGGGGGAGGGGACAGTCAGAAACTTTAAAAAGCTCCTCTGGTGATTAGTCCAGCTAATCTAAGCACTACTTTGGGGACCCACCCCTCTAGAAATTTTCCCCGGCTGTAAGTACACTCACAGCATCCTGGATCTGAACAGTTCTTTAAAGAGGATCTCAAATAGTGTTCCTGACAGTGTGGCCTATAGACTGGGGTGGTTTTTAATAAAACCCTAGATTGTTGAATATACACTAGAGTTTTAGACATGCTAATATTAAAAACTGACATACACAAAAATCATTAAAAAGTGCCCCAAAAGGTTAAGTGGCCTGCTTACTCACAAACCAAGATTATAAACCGCAGTTTTCTCTATGGTTCTCACTGCAGTTTATAGCAGTTCCGTGGGAACTTCACAACATCTGTCACCCATTCTGTCCCATTCGCATCCCAGTGCAGTATACGATACAGTCATGTTTTCATTCATGTCCAATGCCTATTTTTTTCTCTGCTCCTGTAGAAAGGCTTCTGCACAGAATGGTGCATGGGGAATCCAGACACCTCGATTCCTCCCAAATCTGCTAGGAACTTTCTGCAGGACTTTTAGGACAGCACTTATCTTCAGGGTCAAGATTTTTCTTCTGCAAAGTTAGGAGAAGGACTAGAATATTCTGAATGCTTCTAGTCCCCAAATTGCATGATTTGAAATCTTTAGCTGGCTCTCCTCCACTGTTGGTAATAACTTGCAGTGGTGTACCAGCTCCTAATTGCTGCTTGTCAAATATTCAGAAACTTTGAGAGCAGTTGTTAAGTGGTTGGTAGCTTAAAACCAGCCCATAATGGGGATATTTACACCATGAAAATAGGAAACCACTAAAAATTAGGGTTTTTAAAAAAGCAAAAACAAAACAGAGAGCCGGTTTACCAGCACACCACTGATAATAGGCATTATAATGTAATGGAGACCAGAACCAAATGCAGTGACCACATCACAGAATGTTCCACCATATTTTAAAGTAGATTATTATAGTACTAACTGAATTACATCAGATTTGCAAATTGTTCCCAAAATCGTTAAGTCTCCATAAAGCTGCTCAGTGTATCACATGTGTGTCCTCTATACCATTTTATTGATGTTACTTATACTGCCTTCCAAACTAAACCCAGTTCCTCTTAGTGCTTCTCAAATCAATAGGCTAAAGCAGTCCGAGCATCTCCCTACACGATAGATTCAAAGGTCATGCTTGTACAATTGAAAAAATGTGGAATGCACAACTAGTTCAATTACTTGACTATTAAAAAACAACTAATTCAGTTCACCGCATCATTGATCCATTTAATTGTATAGCAGCTTCCTATTGATAACAGGAAATGTCCCTGAGCTAACCATGCTAAAACTGAAACTGGCCAGTTTTCCACAGCCATAAATTTCAATAAGGATTCTACATAATGCACGGGGACTAAAAATCACAGCCTGAGTTTATTAGATTTTTAAAAAAATTTTCACTGACCTATTTCCCCTGCATGTGACCCAATTTCTCTTATGCTTCCTGGACTTTGTTAGTCATTAAATGTTAGCCTTTACTTATGTTCATGCCTGGATGTTTCATTTCACATAGAGATTGTGATCAATTTTAAACCATCTATCCATCTGGTTTTTGGAAGCCACTCAGCCACCCATGAGCTTGACAGAAGGTACTGCTGACCCAGAAGTGGCACCTATTGTCATATTTCTGACCTCTTGGTTTAGGCAGATGCTATAAATCTGTGCATCTTTGTAGTACAAATACAACAAAAAATTGATGGATGACTACTATATTTTGAGCACAGCATTAGGTACCGAGGGAAACAAATATGAGTAAGATATAATAACCCCTCCCTCCAAGATCTCACAGTCCAGTGGGAAAGATGTGTGCGTATAACTAAGAGGTTACGATGGTAAGTTTCATAAGAGGGAACAAGCAGTGTTATTGAAGCTTGGTAAAGAAATAATTCTAACTGGGAGAAAACAGAGAAGAATTCATAGGTGGATGAGTAAGATTCCAGTAGCAAAGAAAAACGGGAAAGGCCATTCCAGTCAGAGGGAAAGAACACAAACCAAGTCATGGAGAAGGGTGTTAAGGTGTCCGGTGGTCAGGAGAAAGTGTTAGAGGAACTCTGGGAGAACAAGATAGACAAAAATTGAGTGTAGTTATTTTATGGGAGTATTTATATTATTTACATCTATTTTTGCAATGCCTTGGATAAACCAAACAATGTTGGGTAAGGTGGTATTTCCGTAAAAACATCTTTCAAAACAAAAGTATTTCGCCCAGCCAGTGTGGCTCAGTGGTTGAGCGTCGACCCATGCACCAAAAAGTTGCCAGTTCAATTCCAAGTCAGGGCACATGCCCAGGTTGTGGGCCAAATCCCCAGTGGGGGGCATAGAGGAGGCAGCCAATCGATGTTCTCTCTCATTGTTGTTTCTATCTCTCTCTCTCCCACTCCTTCCTCTCTCACTAAAAACCAATAAAGAAAAAAAAGTATTTCTTACTACATGATCTCACTTATTTGTGGAATATAATGAACAAAATAAGCTGATGAACAAAATAGACCCAGAGACATAGAAAGGAGTACGATTCAGACTGACAGACCTCAGAGGAGGGGGACAAGGGGGAGGGATGAGATAAACCAAAGAACTTATATGCATGTATGTGTAACCAATGGACATTGATAACAATGCTGGGGTGGGGGGGTGGGATCGGAAGGAGGGTGTCTCGGGGGGAGAAAGGAGAAACATCTGTAACAAAAATTAATTAATTAAAAAATATTTTTTAAAAAAAGTATTTCTGTTTTCCATAAAAGATAAAGTTACATGCTAAAACATGAAACACTATCAGGAGACTTATACAGTAAGACAATGAACTATATCATTAAACTAAACAATTACATAGAACTAGAAAACTGACCCAGTAGTAAAATATAAAAATACACAATTATAAATATAAATTTGGTCCGTGGAGACACTCGAGGGGTGTTTACAGTAAGTATCAGATTGGTTCCTACTTTAGGTGAATAGTGCAGTTGTGAAGTGTTGAATACCATAGGCAATAGCATTTTCTTTATAGTCAGCTGTATTAAAAGTACTATTTCCAGCAAACCTGCACAGAGTGCTACAAATACAACTAAAAATTTGACATTAAAACAAACATATTTTCTGTCATTGGGAATTCCTAATCTCTATAAATTGAAATTTTCTGTTACAATCAATACGAAAAAACTCACAATTCCGTTCTTAGAAATACTGTAAAATTCAATCATTTTAGTTTAAACACAATAAGTGAATCACAAGAAGTTTTTATAAAAAGGCACACATTGTTAATGATATAAATTTGGCAGCACAATCCTATGTCATGAAAGTTACTCTGAGGTGACAGGAAAAAAAACAGATAAAAGTTGAACTGATTTTCCAGTCTAATCTTAGAAAGAGGAAACAAGGCTCAGATATGGACTCCCCTCCCCCTTCTCTGTGAACTAAAGACTCTGAGCTCTCGGGTATACTTCCTTCAGTCAGTGCTGCACTGTTACTGTCCAGAGGTGGACAGATTCTCTTCCTGCCTCGTGATCACAAGGCTGAGGATCGCTTTGTAGAGACATAGATACTGCTTGATGTCAGCAAAGACTCCTGGCCTCATCCAATTCATCCTCTTGGCTACCCGGTAAACATCCATGGAATGTTCTTTTACTAGTTGGTGCATAAGGCTTGTCGGAGCACAGAGTCCCTGCTGACACTCCTCTGTGGTCATCATGAATGGTCGCGGGCCCATCCCTGCTGGCAGCAGCTTCTTTGATAATACTTAGAAGTTCAGAAGTCTTACTAATGGGGCTCGCTGGATCTGGCCATTCGAGACACTGGAAATGTCTCACTTCAAGTACATAATCATCCATGACATAGAAGGCATTGATGTAGTCTTCCCCACGCAGGAACAAAATGCCAACCCTTGATCTTTCCACGGCGGTGATGGAAGAAGTTCTGTTCTTTTCCCTGCTGCATTGCTGGAGGGCTGTAGAACGGCCCCCCCGCTGTACGTTTGACCGACCCAGAAGCTTGAATTGTTTCTCTAGCGCTGTTTGCCTGTGGGTCCGGGAATGAGGAGCTCATTGACATAGGCGTGAATATAACTGCCTGGCACCTCAGTCTCCTTCCTCACTACGGCTTCCACCACTGCATCATGAATGAAGACGCACTGCGTCTCAGTTTGCACCAAATAGTTTCATTGCAAACAAATGTGTTTTAAGAAGCCAAATATGTTGACCTTCATGTTGGATTTGCTGCAGCATGCTGTCTAGCACAATATACATGCCTGTTCTTCCAACTTCAGCACTGCAGTGGACAAGGCGGGTCCCACCACGTGGCACTCGGCGTGGGACGGCTTTCTCACGCGGGTTAGCACTGGTAACGAGTTCCCTGGCTCCCCTGTCAGGCCATAGCAAGTAGTGATACCACACGCCCCTGGGTCTTCCTTTCTGGGAGCCCTTTTTTTATCTTTGTGTTTCTTAGAGTAAAATTCCTCACGGTATGATAGGCAAGCATTTGAACACTCTTCTCAGCGACCAGGAAGTTCCCATACTCTTCAGTACCATCAGCAGGCCTGTACTGGTCACATCTTCTCCTTCCTTGTTCACGAGGTTTGTGATCGTGATGATGACTTCCACATTATGCTCTCATATCACCCTCCAGAAATCTTGGCTGTGGATTTCAGTGGGCCGTGGGCAACAAGGTAAGCTTTTGGACTGTTGTAACCATCAACATGGTTGGCATGGCTACAGTCAGTCAGTGCGCCATCTTTTTCAGCAAGTTTAATCCTACTATGATCATCTGGTAAAACTCTGTCAGGGTCTCAAATTCTTCAGTAAACTCACTACTTGCATGTAAGTTTGCAACATGCTTTGGAAAGTGCTTTATTGGAATTGCTCCAACCTCATCTAAAATTGGAAAGATAAGTGTTGGAGGTGTGGATATTATTTGTCCTCCAAATGAAAGTGTGCAGTCTGGAAGCATTTCCCTAGGTTCTGGTGGAAGAAGGGCAAGTGGACTAGTCACATGAGGAGAGTCTGGGGTTTGTGGCTCTGGGCAGAGAGCTGAAGGGACAGCCGCCAGGATCCCTGTGCTGAGTCATTCTCCCGTATGGCAGATGCCATTTTTCTCAGGTGTTTTGAATGCAAGGATAGAGTCAAGCAGCAAAAGTGGTAAATCAAGCCCAGCTGGTGTGGCTCAGTGGTTGAGTGTCGACCCATGCATCAAGAGGTTGCCGGTTTGATTCCCGGTCAGGGCACATGCCTAGGTTGTGGGCCCCATCCCCAGTGGGGGGCATGCAGGAGGCGGCCAATCAATGTTCTCTCTCATTGATGTTTCTATCTCTCTCTCCCTCTCCCTTCCTCTCTCTCTAAAAATCAATTTTAAAAAAGTATTTTTTAAGTGTTAAATACACACAAAACAATAAAGTATAATAATGCGCCTGGATGCAGTGGAGCACAGTTGAGGAAACATGAGTCCAGTGAGAGGAAAGGGTATTTCAACCAGGTCTTCTAGAACTTTGCAAAATGGGAAAGAGGACCAGCAGCATTTTAAGAAGAGGGCCCAACATGAGCAAAGGCACACAGACAATGGTAATGATCATTATTACTGTGTGTGTCAGGCACTGTGCTAGGCATTTTATCTATATTATCACACTTTATGTTGCAGTGATTGGGGGAGGTATTCTTTCTATTTTACAGATATGAAACTGAGACCCCGAAGAGCTCAGTAACATGCCCAAGGCCACATAATAGTGGACTCAGGATTTAAACTTATTGTTCTATAAAACCTTCAATCCAAGAAAAGTAAAAATATATGATGTAGTAGCACAACAGTAAATCAAGTTATAGTGTAATATATATCCATAATCATTTAAAAAATTGTAATGATTCTTTATCGAACAGCTACTATTTTGCAAGAAAGTTAATATATGTATTAACTTCAAAGAAAAAAATTGACCAAAGTCATGAGTTAGAAGCAAAGCTAGAGATTCTTGCCACACAGAAAGGACAGAAGGAGCTGGGGAAGGGAGGGGAGAGGACGGCAATCATGACTTTCCAGAGAGGTATCAGTGGAGAAAAAGCAAGGAAGTGTCGGCAGCTATGAATGACAACCACACCGTTCGAAGCCTGCTGCCGTTCGCCCATCTTACTTAACACACATAGGGGAGGAATGAGATTCAGGGTCTAGAGAGAGACCCTACTTGCTCTAAACATCGTTGAATTTGGAATATGTTCAAAACATCCATGTGGATACACTCAAATAGCCACAAATACTGGCAGTCAAGATTGGGTGTGGGATATTTTATACTGGGAGATGGTGGAGGAACCTGACTAGAAACTAAAATCGAACATAAGAAAATGCACCAAGGTTTACAGGGCCAATATGGCAAAGACCAAGTCTGCCCAGGGATGTCATGATTTAGTCCAACTTGGAATCGGGAAGTAGCAAGCCTGCAGTTTCAGTCCAGGGGCAGCCGACCAGGGATCAGAACAGAGTTGATATGATACCAAGTGCTAAACTAGGTAAAGAAGCCAGGTTGTGCAAAATGAGAGTAACATCTGGTCTTCCCAGGATCTGGAGCTGGTAAGGAAATAAGATGAGGGTTGGGATACTGAATGGCATCCCTCCTGCAGCAACCATATGTTAGAGGAGATCCAAAATCCAGGACACCAAAAAACTGCATGGCCCTTAGAAATGATCCAGTAACCCCCATTATTTTCAGGAGGTGTGTTACTGATGCAAAAGTGTCCCTTTTGGTCAGATTTCTGATCTCTTGGTTTAGGCAGATGTTATTTAGTTCCAATCTCACTGGAATTCCGAAGGGAACTCAAGTGACTCTGACCCAACACATACCCATTGACAATGAGCAGTACAGCTCCACTCATTTATGTGTATAGGTGGCAAGCTGAGAACTGGCTAGGCTGACATGGTTCTGGAATGTAGGACAGAACTGGGGCTAGAGATCGAAGCCATCTACCAGGAAGCTATACCTCAAGCATGCAATAGGTAAAATCATTCAGAAACATACACTGGGGAAAAACTAAGGATTGGAAAGGCTTGCCCTTAAGGACCAGTCAGAGGAAGGAATCTAAAAAGGATTAATCAGATAAGTTAAAGGCAAGTGAGAAGAATGTAGCTTCCAATTTTCCTTTCTTTTCATTCTTCCCTCATTTCCTGTGTAACACTTTCATTTTCTACTTTGATTTGTAATTGGAACAAACCTTCAAGAAGAAAACTCGCTCCATTGTAACCGGGTGGTAATGGTTCCTCCCTCTGAGGATGTTGTTAGTATTAAATGGGATATTACATGACTGCATCTATTGGGTGGTCTATGTGTGTCGATTCTCACTGCCACTGGCTGCTGGCCACCCTCCCCCTTCCCTCGGGTTGTAGGCCTTAGCCCCTAAGTCCTTTGATTTCACCATCAAAATAGAAACCCTTGTGATTAAATTAGAGGTGGCCAATTTCTGCATACAGGCTTCACAGTGAGAGAAAAGGAAAGAATCAAGCTTTTGGTTTCCACCATGTATTGAAAAGGTGTTCTTTGGCTATCCTCTTTCATGGGTGAGAAAATTGAAATAATCAACTGAACAGAAGTACCTTCTCCAAATTCATAATTGTAGTCTGTGTCCTGGCAGACATTTTCTTGTCAGTTGCTTAGCATTTGGAAAATTCCAGGGAAGCAAAACAATGAATCATTTGGTAGTACTTATCCTTTCAATGCTGGAACAAACCAGTTCCTAGAATCACCTTAGGTGGACTATTGCTTAGCTATTATACTGCAGCACTACCATTTTACAAGTGTAAAGATGATGATTGGCAGCCTGTTACCTTTCCCCTTATTAGAAAGAAGTAGCTGGGTACACCATGATCAAGTGGGTTTTATTCAGGGGATGCAAGGTTGGTACAATCTGCAAATCAAAAAACATGATATACCACATAAACAAAATGAAGGATAAAAACCTCATGATCAAATCAATAGATGTAGAAAAACATTTGATAAAATTAAGCACCCATTTGTGATAAAAACTCTCAGCACAGTGGGAATAGAGAGAACATATCTCAATGTAATAAAGGCCATATATGACAAACCCACAGCCAACATCATACTCAATGGGCAAAAACTAAAAGTGTTTCCCGTAAGATCAGGAACAAGACAGAGATGTCCACTTTTACCACTTTTATTCAACATAGTACTGAAAAGTCCTAGCCACAACAATCAGAAAAGAGGAAGAAACAAAAGGTATCCAAATTGGAAAGGAAGAAGTAAAACTGTCTTTATTTGCAGATGATATGATACTGTATATAAAAAACCCTAAAGGTCCCACCAAAAAATTACTAAAACTGATCAATGAATTCAGTAAAGTCGCCAGATACAAAATAAATATGCAGAAATCAGTTGCATTTCTATACACCAAAAATTGACTATCAGAAAAGGAAACCCCCCCCCCAAAAAAAATCCCATTCAAAATTGCTTCAAAAAAAACCACCTCGGAATAAATTTAACCAAGGATGTAAAAGACCTGTGCTAGGAAAATTACAAAACACTGAAGAAAGAAATTGAAGAAGATACAAATACATGAAAGCATATACCATGTTCAAGGATAGGAAGAATTAACATCATTAAAATGTGCACACTACCAAAGCAATCTATAGATTCAACACAATTCCTATCAAGATACCAATGGTGTTTTTCACAGAACTAGAACAAATGTTTCAAAAATTTATATGGCACCACAAAAGATCCTGAATAGCAACAGCAGCCTTGAGAAAGAACAAAGTTGGAGGAATCACACTACTTGATATCAAATTATACTATATAGTAAGTAAAACAGCATGGTCCTGGCATAAAAACAGACATAGAGATCAGTAGAACAGAAGAGAGAGCCCAGAAATAAACCCACGCCTTTATAGTCAAATAATATTTGACAAAGGAGGCAAGAACAAACAGATAAAGACATTCTCTTCAATAAATGGTGTTGGGAATATTGGACAGACATGTACAAAAATGAAACTAGACCACCTTCTTACACCATATACAAGAATAAACTCAAAATAGATTAAAGACTTAAATATTAAGCTCAAAATCATAAAACTCCTAGAAGAAAACATAGGCAGCAAAATCTTGGACATTTCTCATAGCAATTTTTGTTTGTTTGTTCTGATATATCTCCTCAGGCAAGGGAAACAAAAGAAAAAAAAAATAAACTAATGAGACTACATCAAACTAAAGAGTTTTTTCACAGCAAAGGAAACCATCAACAAAATAAAAAGACAACCCACTGAATGGGAGAAAATATTCACCAATAATACATCTGATAATGGGTTAATACCCAATATTTATAAACTCAACACCAACAAAACAAACAATCTAATTAAATAATGGGCAAAGGACCTGAATACATACTTCTCCAAAGAGGACATACAGATGGCCAATAGACATATGAAAAGATGCTCAATGTCACTAAGCATCAGAGAAATGCAAATTAAAACCACAATGAGATATCACCTAACACCTGTCAGAATAGCTATCATCAATAAATCAACAAACAACAAGTGTTGGTGAGGATGTGGAGAAAAGGGAACCCTCATGCACTGTTGGTAGGAATGAAGACTGGTGCAGCCACTGTGGGAAACATTATGGAGTTGCCTCAAATATTTAAAAAGGAACTGCCTATGACCCTGATTTCACTTCTGAAAATTTATCTGAAGAAACCTGAAACACTAATTCAAAAGAATATATGCACCCCTATATTCATTGCAGCGTTATTTACAATAGCCAATATTTGGAAGCAGCCCAAGTGCCCATCATTAGATGAGTGAAAAAAAGCAGTGGTGCATTTACACAATGGAATACTACTTGGTCATAAAAAAGAAGGAAATCTTATCCTTTGCAACAGCA
Organism: Tadarida brasiliensis; assembly: GCA_030848825.1. Lineage (NCBI taxonomy): Eukaryota > Metazoa > Chordata > Mammalia > Chiroptera > Molossidae > Tadarida > Tadarida brasiliensis. Next base: position 74,090,734 of record CM061260.1, read on the forward strand.
TGAATGAACCTAGAAAGTATAAGCCAGTCAGAGAAGAACAAGGACCATATGATTTCACTCATATGTGGAACATAATGAACAAAATGAACTAACAAGCAAAATAGAGACAGACTCATAGGTACAGAACAGATTGACAGCTGTTGGGGTTGGGGCTGGCTGGGGGATGGAGGGATTGAACAAAAAAGAAAAAAAAAGAGAAAAACTCATGGACACCGACAACAGTGTTGTGATCGCTGGGGGAGTAGGGTATGGGAGAGGTAGAGGAGGATATAAGGAGGATAAATGGTGATGGACAGAGACTTGACTTGGGGTGGTAAACAGACAATACAGTGTACAGATGATGTATTGTAGATTGTGCACCTAAAACCTATATAATTTTGTCAAACAATGTCACCCCAATAAATTCAATAAAAAGGGAATAAAAGAGGGAGAGAGGCCCCAGAGAGCTGCCTTATCCTTTCTACCATGTGAGGATATAAGAAGAAGTCTGCAACTTGAAAGAGAGCCCTCATCTGACCTGTTGGAACCCTGATCTTGGACCAGCAGTTTCCAGAATGGTGCGAAATAAATTTCTGTTGTTGATAAGCTAAAAAAAAAAAAAAAGTAGCCAGTGTTTTTTATTATGACTCATACAGTTTATGTTAGAAACTCACACAGATTTCAAAGCATAGTTCCATTGTCTACATGTTAACTCCCTTATGATGGGAGATGCATGATCTTTGACAAACATAATGGGAAATCTAAAATAAACTGTTCTAGAACTGAGACTAATAGCTAGCAGGCAAAAACTAGAGGAAAACTGAACCTTTGATTGGCCTGTATATCTACCTGGGAAGGTAAGACTTGACAGTGGTGTTTAACATGGATCATCCTACACTCATCCAAACCCAGTAGAAGGAGCCAAAATTGGCAGAACACCAACACCCACAGGGAAAATTTGGCAGACTCCAAAACCAACTGAGACAGCCAAAAGGTGAAACAAGGAAACAAATCCCAAATGAAAGGACAAGGTAATTTTATAGAAGAAGAGATAAATGAAATGCAATTAAGCAAGTTATCAGAGGTAGAATTCAGAGTAATGATAATGAGGAAGCTCGACAACATGAGTAAAGAGCTCAACAACATGAGTAAAGATATAGAAACATTGAAAATAAATCAATTGGAAATGAAAAACCACCAAGTGGAAATGAAGAATGACATAGCAGAAATAAAGAGCACATTGAAAGGAATACCAGCAGAGAAGAGGAAACCAAGGATTGGGTCAGTGAATTAGAAGACAGGGTAGAAAAAAATCACCTAATCAGAGAACAAAAAAGAAAAAAATAATTAAAAAACGGGATGACAGTTTAAGAGAATTGTGGGACAATATGAAATGTAACAACATCCATATCATATGTGTGCCAGAAGAAGAAGGAAAGGAGCAAGGGTTAGAGAATATATTTGAAGAAATGGTGACAAAAAACTTCCCTAACTTTGTGAAGGAAAAAGGCATACATGTTCAAGAAGCATGGAGAGCCCCAAGTAAGAAGAACCCAGAGACCCACACCAAGACACATAATAATTAAAATGCCAAAAATTAAAGACAAAGAGAGAATCCTAAAGGCAGCAAGAGATAAGCAACAGGTTACCTACAAAGGAACCCCCATAAGGCTATCAGCTGACTTCTCAACAGAAACACTACAGGCCAAAAGGGAATGGCAAAAAGTAATCAAGGTCATGAAAAACAAGGATCTGAATCCAAGACTACTCTATCCAGCAAGGCTAGCATTCAAAATAGAAGGTCAAATAAAGAGCTTCCCAGACACACAAAAAAAAAAAGGTGAAGGGAATATATTAGCATGAAACCAACACTGCAAGAAATGTTAAAAGGACTGCTGTAATAAGTAGAAGAAATAGGAAGAAAAATATAACCACAATAAAAAAATGGCAATAAATAAGTACATATCAATAATAAAATTAAATGTAAATAGATTAAATGTTCTGATAGAAAGACACAGAGTAGTTGATTGGATAAGAAAACATGACTCATATATATGTTGTTTATAAGAGACCCACCTCACAACAAAAGACTCACATAGGTTGAAGATAAAGGGATGGATAAAAGAAACTTCCAAGCAAATAGAAAGGAAAAAAGAGCTGGGGTAGCAATACTCACATCTGATAAAATAGACTTCCAAATGAAGGCCATAACTAGAGACAAAGAAGACCACTACATAATATTGAAAGGATCTATCAAACAGGAAGATATAACCTTGGTAAACATATATGCACCCAATATAGGAGCACCAAAGTATATTTTAAAACTTCTAGAGGACTTCAAAGGAAAAATCGACAGCAATACAATCATAGCAGAGCATTTCAACACCCCACTGACATCACTGGATAGATCCCCTAGACAAAAATTAACAAGGAAACAGAGACTCTAAATGATGCACTAGATCAAATGGATTCAATAGATATCTACAGAGAATTACACCCCAAAACTGCAGAATTCATATTCTTCTTCACATGGGACATTCTCAAAGATAGGCCACATGTTAGGGCACAAACTAAGTCTCTACAAGTTCAAGAAGATTGAAATCATATGAAGCATCTTCTCAGTTCACAATGACATGAAACTAGAAATCAATTCCAACAAAAATAGGCAAAAACATTCAAACACATGGAGGCTAAATAGCATGTTATTAAACAATGAATGGGTTACCAAGGAGATCAAGGAAGAAATTAAAAACTTCCTGGAAACCAATGAAAATGAACACACAACAACACAAAATCTGTGGGACGCAGTGAAAGCAGTCCTGAGAGGGAAGTTCATAGCATTACAGGCCTACCTCAAGAAACAAGAAAAATTTCTAATTGACTATCTAACATCACAACTTAAATAACTAGAAAGCAAACAAAAAGAAAACCCCAGAGCAAGTAGAAGGAAAGAAATAGTAAAGGTTAGAGCAGAAATAAATGATATAGAGACTAAAAAAAAAAAAAACAATTCAAAGGATCATTGAAACAAAGAACTGGTTCTTTGAAAAGATAAACAAGATTGATGGACCCTTAGCCAGACTCACCAAGAAACAAAGAGAGAGGACACAAATAAACAAAATCAGAAACAAAAGAGGAGAAGTAACAACTGACACCACAGAAATACAAAGGATCCTTAAAACATACTATGAACAATTATACGCCAACAAACTGGACAATCTAGGTGAAATGGACAAATTTCTAGAATCACACAGTCTCCCAACACTGAACTGGGAATAGATAAAAACTTGAACAGACCAATAGCAACTAAGGAAATTGAAGATGCAATCAAGAAACTCCCTGCAAACAAAAGCCTGGTTCAGATGGCTTCATAGGGGAGTTTTACTGAACATTCAAAGAAGAGCTAACACCCATTCTCCTAAAAATAGTTCAATAAATTCAAGAAGGAAGACTTCTAAACTCGTTTTATGAGGCCAGCATAATTCTAATTCCAAAACCAAATAAAGACACTACAAAGAAAGAATACTACAGGCCAATATCCCTGATGTACATAGATGCCAAAATCCTTAACAAAATATTAGCAAATCGGATAAAGCAATACATTAAAAAAATTATTCACCATCACCAAGTGGGATTCATTCCAGGGATGCAAGGCTGGTACAATATTTGCAAATCAATAAATGTGATACACCACATAAACAAAATGAAAGATAAAAAACATATGATCATAGCAATATATGCTGAAAAAGCATTTGACAAAATCCAGCATCCGTTTCTGATAATAATGCTAAGCAATGTGGGAATAGAGGGATCATATCTTGACATAATAAAAGCCATATATGAAAAACCTACAGCCAACATCATACTCAATGGGCAAAAACTAAAAACATTTCCCTTAAGAACAGGAACAAGACAGGGATGCCCATGTTCGCCAATCTTAGCCACAGCAATTAGACATGAAGAAAAAATAAAAGGGATCCAAATTGAAAAGGAGGAAATGAAACTGTCATTATTTGCAGATGACATGATATTGTACATAGAAAACCCTAAAGACTCCATCAAAAATCTACTAGATTTAATAAATGAATTTGACAAAGTAGCAGGATACAAAATTATGTCTAGAAAACAACTGCATTCTTATACACCAATGATGAACTCACAGAAAGAGAACTAAAAAAATCCCATTTACCATCACAGCAAAAAAATTAAGGTACCTAGGAATAAACTTAACCAAGACATAAAGGACTTATTGGCAGAAAACTAAAGGATATTGAAAAAAGAAATAGAGGAAGATACAAAAAAATGCAAGCATATACCTTGTTCATGGATTGGAAGATTTAGCATCATTAAAATGACCATACTACCCAAAGCAATCTATCGGTTCAATGCAATCCCCATCAAAATACCAACAACATATTTCACAGAACCAGAACAAATACTCCAAAAGTTTATATGAAACCAAAAAAAAAATCCCATATAGACACAGCAATCTTGAAAAAGAAGTACAAAATAGGAAGGATCACAATACTGAATATCAGGGTATACTACAAAACCATTGTAAACAAAACAGCCTGGTACTGGCACAAGAACAGGCATATAGATCAATGGAACAGAACAGAGAACCGGAAATTGACCCAAGTCATTATGCTCAATTAATATTTGACAAAGGTGGTAAGAGCATACAATAGAGTAAAGACAGCCTCTTTAATAAATGGTGTTGGGAAAATTGGACAGCTACATGCAAAAACATGAAACTAGACCACCAACTTACATCATACACAAGAATAAGCTCAAAATGGATAAAAGACTTAAATGTGACTCATGAATCCATAAAAATCCTAGAAGAAAATGTAAGCAACAAAATTTCAGACATCACATGCAGCAGAATTTTCACTGACACAATGCCTAAGGCAAGAGAAACAAAGGAATAAATTAATACATGGGACTACATCAAACTAGAAAGCTTCTGCACAGCAGAAGAAACAAGGATCAAAATGGAAAGGGAACCCAATATATGGGAGAGCATAATTGCCAATGATACATCAGAGAAGGGGTTAATTTTCAAAATATACAGAGGACTCATACAACTCAACAAATGGAAGACAAAGAACCCAATTAAAAAATGGGCAGAGGATCTAAATAGACACCTCTCCAAACAGGACATACAAATGGCCAAGAAACATATGAAAAAATGCTCTATATCACTAACCATCAGAGAGATGCAAATTAACATGGCTAAGAGGAGGCATCACCTCACACCTGCCAGAATGGCTGCCATCAGCAAATCTTCAAACAACAAGTGTTGGTGAGGGTGTGGAGAAAGGGGACTCTAGTACACTGCTCGTGGGAATGCAGACTGGTGCAGCCACTATGGAAAACACTATGGTGTTTCTTCAAAAAATTAAAAATTGATCTGCCATTTGACCCAGTGATCCCACTTCTAGGAATATATCCTAAGATGCCTGAAAGATCAATCAGAAAGAATATATGTACCCCTGTGTTCATAGCAGCACTGTTTACAATTGCTAAGATCTGGAGACAGTCCAGGTGTCCATCAACAGATGAGTGGATAAAAAAGCAGTGGTACATATACACAATGGAACACTATGCAGCTGTAAGAAAGAAAGATCTCTTATCCTTTGAGACGACATGGAGGGACCTGGAGAGTATTATGCTAAGCAAAATAAGCCAATCAGAGAGAGACAAATACCACATAATCTCACTTATTTGTGGAATACAATGAACAAAATTGACCCAGAGACATAGAAAGGAATATAGTTCAGACTGACAAACCTCAGAGGAGGGGCGCAGGGGAGGGAGGGATGAGATAAACCAAAGAACTTATATGCATGTATGCGTAACCAATGGACATTGACAACAATGCTGGGGTGGGGGCGGGATCAGGAGGAGGGTGTCTGGGGGGGGTAAAAGGAGAAATATCTGTAACAAAAATTAATTAATTAATAATTAATTAATAAAAAATAAAATAAACAGTTCTAAAGTCGTTTTCCTGAATGTCCCGTTTATGTCATGGTGCAGAAGCCTCTCTACCCTAACTTTGGAGGTCGGGCTGAGCTCCAGGAGAGATCGTGATAGCGTTGCCACTGTGTTAGGTTATGATAGTCTCTTCCTCCTACCTGGTGCTACCTTCTCCTCTCCACCGCCTGAAGGTCCAAGGACCCCCAGGGAGAATGTATCTCACGTAATGATCTGAACATGTACGTGTGAGTATGGGTATAAACACACCAACATTCAAAAATGAGGGGAATTTTACATAAAGTGCAAATTATACCTCAACTAAAAATCAGAGAATGCCACACAGAGCACATAGCTGTGTGGACCTGTGGCAATCAGATCAAGTGGAGTCATGCTCTCCACTGTACCTCAGTCCCCACCCTCCTGACTGTATTCCTGAAATGAGGCCGTCAGTTGCTGTTCTAAATGCCAAACATGATGACACTGAATACTTATCTTGGCTGCTTCACTCTTCTGCTTGGCTCAGTAGAGGTTTAAGTGGAAACTGGTGAATTCTTGTTGCCTGTTAGACTCTAATCACCACCACAGGTACCAGCATCTCAGCCCCCATTTGGCTGTCCACTTTCAGGGGCAAAAAAATCAACAGGTTTCTCTCACTGAGTCCCTAGAGCTCTTGGGATAGAATGTGTCCCAGACTCCGAATGCCATCCAAAGGCATGGAACACATATTGGCAGGACTCTGAGTCTGGCCTTGGGCTCCTTTGACACATCCTGGCTCTTCCAACTCCCGTCTAGGGCAGTTTAATGTGAGCCCAGGGAAAGGAAGATTTTGTTGTTGTTGTTATTGAAATATTGATATTTCTATATTTTACATCCATATGTGCATATTTTATATACATCCATACATATATTTGACACATATATAGGCCTATATGATTGTGACAAATCACAGTAGAAAACTTAGATATGTTATTGGTCTATATGGTTCAGCTGAGGTGGGGAAGTCCTAGAGTGAGTGGACATTGTTTCTTGATATCTCCATTTTCTTTTCAATTTGAGAAAGTACCCTGAATAGACATTAATGATCACATGACTCTTCAATGGACCTTATTCTACTGAACAAGCTGTACATCCATTCTCCCTCATTGCACTTTCCCATTCATCCACAGAGATGCGCTGCGCGGGGTAGACATCACAACCCTGCGGAATGAAAAAGAAGCTGAGGCTCAGGTGAAGTGAGCTGCTAGAGGGCATTGGGGGAGGGGGAGGGTGGAGTCAGAGAAAAGCCACCTCCTGGCCAGCAGCCCAGGGCTCTTTCCGAGACTGAAGCCTCCGTCAGAATTCAGTGAACATTTAAAGCGTATCTGTGATTGAATAAACTACTCACAGTCCTAGGCATTTAGTACATGGAAAGATAAAGCAGAATATTAAAAAGACGTGCGCTGTCCTGGAAGTTCCCAGGCATTGTATTGGAGTCAGAGGCTTAGGGCAGTTGTCAAGGTACTCGATAATGAAAAAATGGTCATGGTTGGAATGTGCTCCTTTATCTCACTAATTCTATAACCCGTTTTTATCAAGGACCTCAGACCTGAAGAGCTCAAACTGCATTTTGAAGCTTATCTCATTAATATTCACCACCACATCGGCAAAGGGTGCGGGGTGTATCATTATCTGCACGTTTCAGATGGAGACATGGCAGTGGAACGACGCCTGGCCATGTGTGTCTGGGTTCAGGACTCAGAGACTGTTTCCTTTTAGCACCATCATCCATGTCTGATTCGGCTTTGCCCTCGCCTGCAAGAAACAACACTGAGATAAACCAAGTGGGATGCTGTCATTTCAGCCTGATGTCCCCAGTGTCACAGTCTGACCAAAATAATAAGATCAAAGCCCTAAGGCTATGATGAAAATGAAAGGCTATGATGAAGCGAGATGGGCAAAGAATGCATTATGTATTGGCCTGGGTACTCAAATGTCCTTAGAAAAATATGAAAAACACAGATGTGAATTATTAAACAGTGACAATTAAAACCTATATCTCACAGGGAAAACAGCCTGCTTAGAGATACAGGCAGTGGACACGCAAGAGCTGGGATTTTAGATTTGATTCCCGTGTCCTCTTTCTGCATGACCTTGGCCTCCATGTGTCAATTTTATGGCTTTCAGCACTTCTTACTGTTTCTCATTCTGCAAATCTCTCTGCATTTTTTTTTTAAAGCAGGCCAAAGACAATTGTCATTAGTAACTCCAATGACCATTAAAAAGAACATGAGCCCTGGCCAGGTGGCTTGGTTCACTGGTGTCGTTCTGTGTACCAAAAGGTTGTGGGTTGGATTCCTGGACAGGACACATACTGAGGTTTCGGGCTCAATCTCCGGTTGGGGCACACATGGAAGGCAACCAATGGATGTTTCTCTCTCTCTCTCTCTCTCTCTCTCTCTCTCTCTCTCTCTTCCCCACCCCCCCTCTCTCTCTCAAATCAATGAAAACATATCCTTAGGTGAGGATTGAAAAACAAACAAACATGAGAAATATACTGGGAAGATCAGTGGTCCATCTGATCAATAATTCTGTCATGTAGGAGAAGACATGACTTCTTAAAGGCTGGTGCTGCCCTTCTGAGCACTTACCCTACAGATACAAAAATCACACAAGATTAATCATTGCAGTGATGTTTATAATAACAAAAACTTGGGAACAAACTAAGTGCCCATTAATAAGAGACTGGTTGAATAAATTATGGTACATCCATACAATGGAATAGAACTCAGCTGGAGAAAATAAAGGGGGTGAAGGGCTTTAGGTACCAATAAGGAAAGATCTCAAGGACACACCGTCAAATACGTAAAGCAAGATGCATTTAAGAGAATGTGTATGGAATGCTACTGTTTGTTTAACAATTGTGGGGGTGAATATATTCAATCACTTAATATGTATTTATTGAACATCTTCTCTGTCCCAGGAATTTTCTAAGTGCTGAAGATATGGTAACTAACAAAACTCCTTGCCTTCCATTTGGGATACCACTTGAGTTTGACCGGGGGCAGCAGCACCAAGGAAGGTAAGGTGGTTTCCCTCATGCTTGACCCCGAGTTCACGTACAATGGACCATCCTCATGGGAATAGGGCCACCTATCCAGCTGTCCCTGGATTTTCAAAGTTGGAGCTTACATGTATGGAGGAGGCAGGTTCTGTGCTCCTTGCCTTTTTCAGAGCATGAGATTAGGCTCTGGTGTGCCTCCCATAGTGGATGGTGTTCTGACTAGGAAGCTTCTGTCAATTCCTCTGCCTCCCAACAGACAACACAAATTCATTTTCCAACTTTCCTCACATCTTAAACCTTTCTTCTGGGAAAACTAGAAGATAGAATTTGCTTTTATTCTCTCAGGACCTGTGCACGAGCTAGATCTTACGTTCTCTCTTACTCGGCCCTCATTCTCCACTTATTTGCCCGCTTGTGGAAGTGGGGGGAGGCTCCTACCCCCTCCATTGAAGGCCCCCACACCTGGGAGTGCAGAGGTACCAAACCAAGCACTGCAACTTGTAATTAAGCAGCTGTGGTGTTTACATGTTTCTTAATGTATTGTCTTTTCAATGGCTGTATTTTTTTAAAAAAAGAACGTTTGTTTCAGTTGTCTCTCTGATTAAAGGAAGCCCCTGTGGCGTGGAGGCATCATGCCCACGCAGGCACTTTAAAAAAATATTGGGAAAAGATACACAGGATATCCATAACAGGGATTACCTGTTGGGAGAGGCAAGGACTGGGCAGATGTGGGATAGATTCTAGAGAGCAGGTTTTCACTGGACGGCCTTTCATATTTTCTAAATATTTGAATCAAATAAAATATGCATTTTAAAAAACACAGGAAAATCTTAACTGCCTTTCCTCATTAATCTGATAGATTTTCACTCTTTAATTTATCCAAACCTGTCTTCGACCTCTTAATGTATTTAGCCAAAGTATTTCACTCTGTAACATAACCTCTCCCATACACTCACTTGTGGGATTTAAATAAAATACCATTCTTTTTGTTGATCCTATAGGCATTTCACTCTTGGTTGCAAAACTCCACTTTCATCTAATATTCTGATATCAAATGAATATATTTATGTTTATTGTCCTCCAACCATTCATTAATCTATAAGCGTTAATGAAATCTCCCCATTATCTTTGCCTTTTCTCACTGGAGTTCTCATTGTTGCTAATAAATTTCTTATTTCCATTCTGTTAGTGGCATAAACCAGCTTCTTTGCTTGTAATTAAGGTAATTAGGACTCCATTTCTTTCCCTACTAGAACCGCCAGCACCAGCATCTCCACCCCCCCCCCAACTAGCTTTCACCTTCATTTTTATCCACGAACTCCTTTCCCTCAGGAAACGTCCAAAAATGATCATTTTGGAACACTTTCTTTTTAAAAATATTCTGACTAACAGTTCATTCATCTCTGCCCATCCCTGTCCTTCCTTGACCACCCAGTCTCCTTCCTGTCTCTCATTCCCTTTGTGCCCGCCCATGACGACACCGTGCCGTGCGCTGGTGGTTGAGTTTCATGTTCCAGCCCGGCTCCTCCTCCTCCAACATGCCTTCTGCTCTCCTCTCTCACCCATGCCTCTAATTACAAAACTAAAGAACGTGTCTCCACTTTGATCATCCTCAGACCTTCTGCAGTGTTTGAAACAGTTTGAAAACATTCATACCTGTCACAGGTCACAGGCTCTTACATTAAAAGTATCATTGTCTGATTGCCCAGCTGGTGTGGCTCAGTGGTTGAGGGTCGACCATGCACTAAGAGGTCGCCAGTTCGATTCCCAGTCAGGGCACATGCCCAGGTTGTGGGCCTGATCCCCAGTGGGGAACATGCAGGAGGCAGCCAATCAGTGTTCTCTCTCATCGATGTTTCTATCTCTCTCTCTCTCCCTTCCTCTCTCTCTAAAATCAATAAAGAAAAAAAATTTTTTTTTAAGTATCATTGTCTGCTTATTGACCTCCAGCATCCCTGCCCTCTCACAGAGACATTTCTGGAGGGTCCTGTGGACCCCTCCCCCACTCAAGCTTGGGGAATCGTCCTGCACCCACTATAGCAGATGCTGTCCTGCTCTGCCCATGTCCCCTGGGATCCCTTTCTAGGGTGACCAGCTACTCAGTTTGTCCAGGACTGAAGGGCTGCCCAGGATGTGGAACTTTCTGTTTTAAATACAAATAGTCCCTGGCAAATTGGGATGAAATGGTCACCCTATCTTTACTAGTTCACCCATACTGCTTCTGTGGTCACCCTTACTCCCTAATTTCAGCACCTGTGTCTCCTGCTGCAGGGAGGCTGCTAACATCCCCTATACCTGCTTCCCAGAGAGCCAGAAGTGACTGGGAGGTTAGCCTCCCTGTGGCAGCCCTTAACCAGTGACTGGAGGATAAGAGCATTTGGGTTCCACAGTGTGTTTGACCCTGATGGGGACAATGCCGAGTTATGACTTACATTGAATCCAGAACTTGTAGGAATAGGTCACTTACCCTCCATGGGACTTTGCTTGGTGCCACATCCTTGTTTGGTTGACTTCCCTTTGCTGTCCCAATTCCCCATGTCACTTCTTGTTTTTCCTGGAAACACATCCTAGTAAACCACTTTCTAATCTCTGAGCCTGCTTATGGGGAACCTAAATGTTCTAGTTATCTGTTGCTGTGTAGAAAACTACCCCCAAATGTAGTAATAACAACAACCATTGTACTCTCTCTCACAATCCGGTGGATTGACTGGACTCCGCTGGGTGGGTGGTCCTTCTAGTCCATGCGATGACAGCCAGGCTGCAATAACCTGGGGGCTTTCCTGGATGGGAACGTCAGGCTGTCCCACGCCATGGACAGGCATGAGCCTGAGGCCCCTCAACAGTTTTGCCTGCCTCACGGGGGGTCTCTTGGTGGCTGCGGTCAGACAGCAGCTGAGTCTAGAGTCATCTGAAGTATCAACCAGAGCGCTGGATAGCTAACTAGTCCTCACTCTCTCTGCCTGCTTTCAAGGCCTGTCCTCCTGGATGAGTTTCCTAGAGTTGCCATAACCAAGTACCACAAACTGGAGGCTTAAAACAACGGATTTGTGTCCTCTCACAGTTCCAGAGGCTAGAAGTCCAAAATCAAGGTGTCCATGGGGCCATGCTCCTTCTCAAGTCTCTAGGGAAGAGTCATTCTCCGCCTCTTTCTAGCTTTGGGAGGTTGCTGTGAATGCTTGATGTTCCCTAGCTGGCCGCTGCATCACTAAAACCTCTGCTGTCATCACGGGGCCTCGTCCCTGTGTGCTGCTTATTTTCATACCGTCTTCTTACAAGGACAGCAGTCATTGGGTTTAGGTTCCATCGAATCCAGCATGACCTCAGTTTAACTTGATTACATCTGCAAAGACCCTATTTCTGAATCAGGTCTCATTTGCAAGTTCCTGCCGGGCACATGATCCCTCCATCAGAGTCACGGGATTTCTTACAGGCTGCTCAAAGTTGCCAGAAACACAAAAATAGGAGCTTCCAGGCCTTCTTAAGACTTACCAAGTACTCACAATATGCCTAGCCCGGTTTTAAATGCTAAGGTTACAGCGCAGAACGAGACAGGTGCCTGCGACATACAACTTCCATCACAGGGGTGAGAATATCATTGACCGTTTCCCTTGCCTAGAACTCTGAGTTAACCCGCTGTGCTTGTGTGGGAAGAATACTAAACTCCATCTGACACCTGCACTCTAGCTGTGCTCTGGGTTCCAGACAGAACAGAAGATAATACAGCTGATCTCCTGGCTTAATCACATACTGTCCCTGGACTGCCATTTCCTCATCCACATAATAGAGGTTTGCACCCAGATGATCTCAGGGCCTTCCAGCCGAGGTCTCCACTATTTTACACAACTGCTTTCCTTTGTTTGAACAACTTTCTAACTTTCATCTCCTTCATAAAGTCTTTAGAAATAGCTAATGCTTTGGGGATGCGCAAGGAGGGGATGAGAACTTACAAAGGGGAAGAAGGAGACTGAGGTTCCTGGACAGTTGAAAACTGCCGGTCCTGCCCCACAGAATATGTGCCATATTCGTGTACTCTTTCTTCTAAATTGTGACACTTCACTAAATTATTAATACACATCTGCTCAAATTTAGGCTTCCATCTCAACTGACCCATTTGGCAAGAGTGACAGGCTGTGAATTGTGATCTGGGCTAATGCCGTATGAATTTTCGCCATTGCTATCTCAAGCATGCACCTGTTGTAGGGAACTCCAGGTGTTAGGCAACAGATGTTCCTGGGATTCACGAAGAAAAACAGGTAGCTGCTCCTCCAGGCTACTTAGCATAAAAACACAATGATACCCATTAATATACTTTAATGGAAGGGACCAGAGGGTCAGCCCACATGGTGGCATTTGTGTATCTTGTTCCAAGGAAGTCAGTAGAGCCGAGAATACAGGTTTGTATGTGTATGTTTTAGAATAAGTATTAACATTGCTCTGAATAAAAGATTTCTCTATGCTAGTGTTTTTTTTCAAAGTGTAGTACAGAAACTACATGCCTCAAAATGACTTGGGCTACATGTTAAAATGCAGATTTAAGGGCCACTTTTGCAGATTGAAAGTTAGTAGTCCTGGCCCTTAGTCATTTCCTCAAAACACACTGAAAATAATGAATCCTATTGGCATCTCATCAAGCAACTCCCACCATGCCCTGTTCTTTCTTCTAGGCAGTTCAAACTCCAGATCAGATATTTACAAATTCCCCTCCTGGAAGTGCCCATAAATTAGACCAACCATCGGCATCACCACCACTACCTCCTCACCTCCATCTACTATCACCCCTAGTACCTACTCCTGGCAAAGCTGTAGGGACACAAAATCCAAGGGTGAAACAAAAAAGAAATAGAGTCTAAAGAGTCACCCCAACAAAGGGCCAGCAAGTAGGCTCTGACTTCAAGGCAAGGTAGCCTTGCCTTGCAGAAGGTTGGAGGTGCACGCAGTGTGGTGAGTGTGGTGGGAAGGGGGACAGCCAGGCCAACATCTCAGAGTGGCATGCTCTGGCTGCCACACACCACAATGGGGACATTTCCAAGACCCAGGGATAGTTTTAAGACCAGATCGTACCCTTTTGTTATACACCACTGAGAAAACTAAAAGCACTGTACATTGAGATATTCAGAGTGTGTTAGGAAGCTTATAATAGAAGAGGGAAGTTTTTGAGTCAAAAAATGTAACTATCTTCAAATTTAATATATGATCTAACATTCAACAGACATTTAGCTTCGACCATTTAATCTGCTATATAAAATTAATTCTGTTGTGTTTTTAGAGTCATTAATCTTAATCATTCTATGAATATTTACCAATGTCTGCAGGAGATACAATGTTCAGCAAAACAGACTTGGTGCCTGCCCTTATCAAGAATATTTTATTCCACTGGGGAAGAGAGTCATTGACTAAATCGTCACATAAACAAAAGCATAATTACAAACTGAGACAAGTGAGGTTCATGATGTTACAAGGTTAATATATTCCAGGAGAATCTGCCACAGTCTTGGGGTGAGGGGTAGGAAGGTGTCTCTGAAGAACTGATGTGTGATCTAAGAACTGAAGAATGAGTAAACATTATCCAGACTTGTGGCTGGGGGTGCCGGGAAGGCAGAGCATTTCAGACAGAGGGAATGCATTTCAGACAGAAGGAACAGTATGTGCAAATGCTCTGCAGTGGGCTGAAGTTGCCCAAGTGAAAGAAGGCAAGGGTCCTGAGTACAAAGAGCAAGGAGACAGGATCCATACTAGGCTGGAGCTTCCAGCAAAGGCCAGCCTTTGCAGGCCCTTGCTGGTCATGCTAAGTAGATAGTTCTTTATCTGACAACAATGAGAACCGTGAAAGAGCTTAAGCAGGGGATGATATGGTCAGATTTGCATTTTGAATAGACAGCTTAAACAGTAGTGTCAAGAGCAGATGAAAAGGGCCAAGGCTAGATGTAAGGAGTTCAGTCAGGGGCCTATGGCACTAAATCAGATGAGTGACAATGGGCTTGGGAGAAAGTGGCAGCTGTGGAGGTGGAGGTGAGACAGTTGCCTTGAAACCTATTTCAGAGGCAGCAGGGTCAGCATTTAACAACGCATTGGCCCTGGCCAGTTTGGCTCAGCAGTTAGAGCATCGGCCCGCAGACTGATGAGTCACGGGTTCAGTTCTGGTCAAGGGCATGTACCTCGGTTGCGGTTCGTCCCCGGCCCTGGTCGGGGTCGTGTGGGAGGCAACCTGTCGATGTATCCCTCTCACATCAATGTTTCTTTCTCTCTCCCTCCCACTGTATCTGAACAAAGATGGAAAAATGTCCTCATGTGAGGATTAAATAAAACAACAAAAACAATGCATTGGACACAGGGTGGAAGAAGAGACGGATGAGTCAGGGATGACGCCCAGGTGTTTGGGTTGTATTGCTAACTAAAGGATTGTGGATAACTGATGGAGGAACACTTCAGAGGACTGGGTTTGGAAGGGATAATTGAATTAACTTTGGATGTGTTTAGATTGAAGTGTTTTTTGAGACATTCAGATGAAGACCTTGAGTATGTAAGTGAGATTTGGGGGTCATCAATACTTCCGTGGCAACGGAACTCACAAATGTGCATGCCATCACCTAGAGATTCCGTCCAACCAATGACAATCTACCCAGTGGTTGAAAACAGGGTTCCTGGAGAAAAACTACGTGGACTTACGTGGATTTTCAGCCTAGCTTTGTTACTTCCTAGCTGTGCAACCATGAGGAAATTATTCAAATACTCTAAACAAAATTTTCCTACCTAGAAAACAGAGACAATAATATTTTCTACCTTATAATGCTGCTGGGAATGTGACATAATGCACTTAAAAGTCTTAGCATGGTTCTCAAAATCTATTAACTATACTATTAACCAATCAATACATGTGGACTTTCCTTCTTTCAAAGAGCACACAGAGTTAGTAAGTAGGACCCAGGGCTAAGCCTTGAGGAAGTCCAATGCTTAATGGCTGGATAAAGAAGGATGAGGGCCCTGGCCGGTTTGGCTCAGCAGTTAGAGCATCAGCCTGCGGACCAGAGAGTCCTGGGTTCGGTTCCCACTGAGGGCACGTACTGTGGTTGCAGTTCGTCCCTGGTCCCTGTTGGGGTCGTGTGGGTGGCAACCAGTCGATGTGTCTCTCTCACATCGATGTTTCTCTCTCTCTCTTCCTTCCTCTCTCCTTCCCGCTCTATCTGAAGATAAATGCAAAAATGTCCTAGGGTGAGGATTTAAAAAAAAAAAGCAGGATGAGGGAACAACCAAGTTATGGTCTGAAACCGTTCTGCCCAAATCCACCCACCAGAGAAACTAGGTCAGCCTCCGTATCTGGAGCCTGCTAAGGTGGGTTATCCCTTTTAAAGCAGCAAGGAAGGGACCCAAGAGTCCTTGAAGGGCACCTGAAGTCAGAGACCTGGTCCAAGGAATAAAAGGAGATAGGGAATAGGGACAATAAAGCTAGAAATAGGCTAGAAACAGGTGAGAAACCAGGGAGCTAGGGGCTGGAAAATACCTGTTAACCAAGGATGCCCAGTGCATCCTAATAAAGGTAGGTGAACAGGATGGAAGAAGCCACAGAATTTCATAACATTCTTGAATGATGCCTGCTGCTCGGAATCACCTCCCCTAGAAATATTTAAAATGTTCTATATATAAACAATGAAACAAAAGAATTTGTTAATCCTTGTAGTTAAAGAGTTTAAGAGTACCTGATGTTATATAAGGTTAGTCATAACACAGAATAAAATTTTGATACTTACACATTATGTTAATATGTTACTTGGAAATATACATCTTCTCTGGTATTCTCAGTTAGTGTATTGTTTGCAGATGTAACATGTCAGACGGGAAGTATTTACTTTATCCAAAACACGATTGATAGCCACGTTCAAAATGTTCTCAAATGTTCACTGATATGGTGATAATGATGATGGTAATAGTGGTGTCATCAATGTCATCATCAATGTTTCCAGTGACGATGAGATCTGGTCAAATGTGATACCTGTGCTATGGAAAAAGCACAGGTATCACATGTGTGGAGAGAGAGAGAGCAGCATGCAAAGGCAAAAAAAACTTAATTAAAGGCAAGTTTGGATTGAGACCAAATACATAGCAATAGAATTTGCATTATTAAAGTATTGATATTGGCTCATACGCCTAGAAGTCTATTCTCATTATTACGATAGCTTCTATTTCTCCCATTAGATTGATGAACTGCTGAAGGAAGCAAAAGTGAATTTGTCTCAGTAAGTGAAAATCATTCCATTGAGCATGAATTTCCTTTGGTCCAGCCCCAGTACTAAAATAGTCACAGGTTGAATATTAAATGGTCTTTAGCCCAGACTATTCTCAGTCAAAGGCAAACATACACTGCTTGTTCAAAGAAAGGAACATTATTACCTGAAATTTAACAAAGATCTTGGGAAATATTTAAGCAGACTAAACCTGCCTCTAATTTTTTTTTCCCTGAGTAGAAATGTTGTTCTGAAAGGTCTTCAGGCTGACACGGTCTATTTACTTATTGATTGCACGTTCCCACAGTGCCAACAGCATTACAGTCCCTGGGATCATTTTTGAATGTAGCTTTTTAGTTGTTTTTTTAACGAGGGCATCATAATGTATTACAGGCAGGCAGAAAGTGAAAAGTACCTCTCTCTCCACACACACCCACAGACACACGTTCCCTTCAACAATAATCTCTCTTCTCTGGCCTACACCCCCCGTCTTCCTCCTGCTGCCCTTGGTTTCTGCTGGAATTTTGGGGCAGGGTAAAAAATCACTCATCCAATCATCACCTTCCAATTCCACACAGTTAAGAACTTGGCAAAAGGAGTAAGCAGACAGAGGATCAAAGCACAGCATCAGCTTTACCGTGAGTAAGGCTAGATTGGATAACACTGTGTGATCCAAGCCCGGTATCAGCTTGAGGCTATGGGCCAGAGAGCACAGGGCGCTCTAACCGTGCAGCCAGACCTACTACTTCCGTGCTCCACGTCTGCATCTGGACACCCATTGGACCTGACATATTACCCAGCTCCAAGTGGAAAAGCAAGAACCAGAGACTTAGCTGGGCCCACCAGTGACGAGCTAATCTCTTGGAAACTGGAGATGGGCGTAAGCAGCTCCTCGGTGCCCTGGATCTATGAGACCAAGAGAAAAAGAGCAATGACTTATCAGTCTTAACTTTGCCCAGTAAAAAAAATGAGGCCAAGTGGATGGCATGGTTTCCCCAGTCTCACCAATCAGGAAAATTGTCTTCCTCTCAAGAGTAAGTGAGAAAGAGCAGGGCTACCGCACTTTTCTCAAGGGGGCCACTGACCATTCTAGATTCATGTGGAGAAACTATTATATGTCATTGTTTCTCCAGTGGAAATAATACACTATTTTTTTTTCCTTTTTCATATCAAGTACTGGTTATAGATGACCCAGAAATCCGAGAATGGAAAGGATTTTATTGAGGTAAAGTTAATTACTCCTGTTTACCACTTTGGTGATTGTTAACTTTCTTTTTCAACTGGCAGCGAAGGATATCCGGAGATCAGCTAATTCAGTCTCTCTGAAGAAGCGGATACAGTTTGTTGTAAATGTGTTTTGCTCCACAGACAATAGTGTGGTGCTGGAATGGTTAGTCCATGAGTCTGAATAAATGAATAAGTCACACACCTGTTAAATTGTGTGCTGCACATAAAGGGGTTGTGATGTGTGTGTGTGTTTAAAGCAAAATGTAGCTTCTTTCCATCTGCTTCTCTTAAACAATTTCTAAATGTAATGTCTTGTATAACTCCCCTTCTAATGAATCTCAGAGTACTTCATGGTGTTTGTACATATGAATGCTAACTATTTATTCTCCTTATCAATTCTCAGAATTGGAAATAAATACTGTGATTTGGCATATGAGCAAATTAAAATATGTCAACATCTTGTACCAGTTTATATTATAAGTCAAATATGGAAAAGTAGGAATAACAGAGTCTGAACTGGTACCATGGGTCTGCCACTCACCTGGGTGGGTACCCTGTGGAAGGGTATAAGGTGTACAGGATCCTTGAAGTCTCAGGTGTGAATTCAGGCACACTTACCAGAGATGCTCTCCATGCCAGGAACCTGGCCTTGTCTCCACCAGCCCAGGCCCCAGGAATCTAGCCATTGTGTCCACCAGCCCAGGCCCCAGGAATCTAGCCATTGTGTCCACCAGCCCAGGCCCCAGGAATCTAGCCATTGTGTCCACCAGCCCAGGCCCCAGGAATGTGGCCATTGTGTCCACCAGTTGTGGCCCCAGGAATCTAGCCATTGTGTCCACCAGCCCAGGCCCCAGGAATCTGGCCATTGTGTCCACCAGCCCAGGCCCCAGGAATCTAGCCATTGTGTCCACCAGCCCAGGCCCCAGGAATGTGGCCATTGTGTCCACCAGTCCTGGCCCCAGGAATCTAGCCATTGTGTCCACCAGCCCAGGCCAAAGGAAAAAAGAGAACCATGAAGCTGCTGGGTTTTAAAACGTGTGCACGGAGAGCTTCTGAGCCTTCAGCTGCATCCTGTAGCTTTGAATCTCCTCTTCTAGAGCAGGGCACTTACTCCATTGTGAATGAGGACGTTGCATCTTTAGCTAAATGATCATTACAACATTGATTTTGTCCTGCTTTGTACCTATTACCTCCCAAGATAGGCAAGGAAAAAAGTATAAGCTTTGGAGCCGGACAATTTAGCTTTAAATTCATCATTCACATTCTGTTATTAGCCAAGCTACTTAACTTACCTGAATTTGTTTACTCAACCAAAAAATGGGCATACAATTATTATAGCATAGGGTTTTTGAGGGAATTAAATGAAATTGTGTGTGTGTGTGTGTGTATGTGTGTGTGAAAATAAAACATCTAACACATTCAGATTGAAATAGACCTGTAGAAGTTAGATACTTTTACTGACTTGGTCATTTTATGTGTTAACTTATTTGTTGGTCCACCTGGTCCATATATATTTATTTGTAACAACATCAAAAGAGGTTCTTTTTTTTTTTTTTATCCTCACCGGAGGATATTTTTCCATTTATCTTCAGATAGAGTGGGAAGGAGGGAGAGAGAGAGAAACATCGATGCAAGAGAGATACAGCAATTGGTTGCCTCCCACACGACCCCAGCCAGGGTTGGGGACCGACCGCAACCGAGGTACATGCCCTTGACTGGAATCAAACCTGTTACTCATTGGTCCTTGGGCCAATGCTCTAACCACTGAGCAAACTGGCCAGGGCAAAGTTCTTTAATTTGAAATATCATAAAGACAAAGATGGAAGAGGGAGAGAGAGAAAGAGAGAGAGAGAAGGGAAATAAAAAAAGAAAGAGAATTGAAAATGACTGAATGCCATATCACTGAGAACTACATACAGTTGGTTCAGCCACAGTGTCACTGATAATCTGCACATTATAAACAGTACAGTTCTGATGCAACTTACGATTCCGCCTCACTAAGAACCTAAGAAGAGACCCACAGGAAAGATGAATAGAGCAGTCTCTGGTCTGAGTTACACTTTCCTTTCCTCCTTGTATTGACTCAGCCGAGTCTTGCCTGCGTGTCCTGAGAAGCCGTGTTCTTCTAGCCGGCGCCCATTCTTGTGTTTTTTCATTCACTTGCTCCAAGTTCACTTCACTCTGAAAAGAGCTCTTATCACCTCCTTGCTAAGGAGGGTCTTATACTCTAGTAACTGGGTCGACATGCTAGCCACTGTTTATTTGGAAAATCCTTGAAATACTTCCCTTTTTCTTTGTTTCCCCGAAGCCACTTTTCTCTTTTTATCTGAACATTCTATGTCCTATCGTAGAGATGGGGATATTTTACTTTAGTTTTTCTTTCATTCTCTGCTGCTGTTAGTGGAAGGAATTTCCATACTGGTTTCAGCTTGAACAATGCATTCCCTCACTGAGTGAGACATGGATACCATAGCACTTTCTGTATAATTTCTGTATAGTGAAGGTTCATGGGACTGTACTATGTCAAGGCTAACTCCCTAACCATTGATATCCAATGCTGAGTAGCTTTCTAGAGTATTTAAAGTGGTATCTGTTACCTTCAAGTGGCATTTTCAGAGGTTTGTCAGCAGGGCCTTCTAGCCTTATAAAATAACTAAATAGGAGGCGTTAGTGAAAGCCATCTGGCCTCCAAAATGCTGCTTTCTTCTCCCTCACCCCATCACTTTTCTATAGCACCTGAAATTCTCAACATTATTCATTCATTCTGTAATCCACAAGTATTTATTGAGGTCCTCCAAGTATTCAGTCACAGAACTGAGGGGGGGAAATGAATTAAATGTATATTACATGCATGGACATGAGGCTGTACACACACAGAGCTCACAGTCCAACTGGAAGGTGCTGTTGGTTCACAACCTTGGGAGCTTCCTGGGTGAAACTTGGAATTGGGCCCCGTACATGGAGGGCAGGGAGAGACCAAAGAAAGAGGCAGACCACTCCAGACTGGGAGGAGGCAGTTTTAATAAGCAAAGGAACATATATACCAGGCACCTGCAAGACAAGTAGATCTCCGCAACCACCCTCCAGAATCTTAAGATTTTATATAGGACTTTTTTTTTTTTTTTTTTATCCTCACCCGAGGACATTTTTCCATTTTTTGTTCAGATAGAGTGGGAGGGAGGAAGGAAGGGAGAGAGAGAGAGAGAGAGAGAGAGAGAGAGAGAGAGAGAGAGAGAGAGAGAGAGAGAGAGAAACATCGACGTGAAAGGGACACATCGAGTGGCTGCCTCCAGCAAGACCAACCAGGGCCGGGGACAAATTGCAACCAAGGTACGTGCCCCTAGTGGGAACCGAACTCGGGTCTCTCTGGACCACAGGCCAACGCTCTAACCGCTGAGCCAAACCAGCCAGGGCAAGATTTTATATAGGACTTTAACAGGGTCCAGTCACATATTCCACCCACATGGTCCCAATAACACATTGCTCTCTCAGGGCTGTGTCCTTTATGAGGCTCCTAGTGCAGGAAAATGGGTGGAACATACATTCCAAGGACCAGGAGTGAGGAGCCTCTGATTGTCCAGGTCCAATTAGCGGGTCAATCACTGGTCACATCCTGTCGATGACCTCTTCCAACAGGGGGACAGTTAAACAGGTGATTACAATAGTGGGTGCTACAGGCCATAACAGGAAAAGTACGCTTTACTTAGGAGCCTTACTTAGAACTTCTAACTTGTGGGGGTAGAGTGGGGCTGGAGGAGGTGGATTTTAACAATCCCATGGTGCCCCTCTTTTGGATGAAGGTATTTATTTACCTCTGTTAAAATGCAAACCACTTATTTAGAAGAATAACACTTTTAGATCATAGAAGCTGTGGAATTAGCACAGATTAATTGCCCCAAAAACTGAGGCCAGTAGGAAATAAATGTTAGAATCGTTAAATTTTAGATGGTGGCCAAAGGGCAATGAAGCCCTGGGCACTGTTCAAAAAACCGAGAGCTACTTCTGTAGGCGATTTTGTTATCTGCAGAGATTTGGGGGGCCAGGGGGGAGATTGGGGTTTACACTCAAGACACTGAAACAAAGTGCAGCTATAGCAATAATTTACCCTACACTGCAGTTTTGCCTAAAGCCTGTGCTACTCTGGAGCTCGTCCTTACAAGTCCCACTCATCAAAGAAAATGCCTCAGCCTGGTTTCCAGATAGCGAAAGGGAAGTATGAGAGGGAAATTATCTTTATAAAATCTGACACTATGTCTAAGGTTGTTGTGCACCAACACGGTTGGCTGGAAAAATCTTTATTTCCTCCTACAGGTTATCTCCGTGACCCCTCCATCGATGCGATTTATTTATGAGTGTGTGCTTCTGTACCCAATGCAAACATGGCTCCTTTATTATTTCCTTACATTACAGGAACACGTGCCTACACCTTCTCGTTCCTTGAGCATTTCAGAAGCTCCAGTAAATGAGTTTCCTGTTTATTGTCCAGGAAAGCTCAAACATCGCTGCAACAGAATGTATATAGGCACTCCGGATGTGATAAGCATCTCTAACTCCAGCTTCAACCTGTGTTCTTTTTTAATCCAAAGCAAAATATTTGTCAAGTGATTTGCTTCCTTCTATTAAGCAAATAATAGGAAGCATTTCTTTGTGAAAATGTAGAGAGTTCACAGGTAATCAGCAACTAGGGGTTTTGTCCTGAACTCCCCTTGCTGCTGTGAGAAACATGAGCTCTGTGACCGGGATCCCCACCCCCCCTCCTGCTGACTGCGTGTGTGTGTGTGTGTGTGTGTGTGTGTGTGTGCGCGCTCGCGCGCGTGTGCATGTGTGCTCCTATGTCTGCAATGAGGAGGAATTAAGCTTCGAGTTCCCACCTTGGCTGTAGGACAAACCCTCTGCCTGGTGTTTCAGCATGGAAGAGTGGAAATGGGGGTGTTTCCTGGAAATGATAACAAAGATCGGAATAACCTTTTACAGTTTCACTTTCGCTTTATCCCAACAACACACCTGTGAAGAAGGTGGCTTAGTTACAGTCACTCCTTGCTTACTGCCAACCTCTGGCTGTTCCCGGATGAAACCAGAGCTCCCCTGGGAGCTCACTCTCCGGGGTTCCAGCAGACAATGTTAGAATGCATGCTTCAGCCTTTTGTACTCTGCTATTTGCCATCAGTGCATTTTGCTTTGTGTTTATTTAAAGATATTTTCCCAAGCATTACTAACCACGTCAAATCTAAAAAGTCCCAAAGCACTGAGAGTGTTAAAAGTCTTGTCAAGATATACACTTACTGTGGAAACAGAAGGTATTTTTAAAACTTAAAGAGGTGATAAAAGGAGGGATGATTCATGGAATATAGAGTGAATTATTCAGAAGTAGAAATGATTCTGAAAGGCAAAGAGCAAATCATGTAATGTACAAAAGTGTGCTAATGCCAGTGGACGATATCAACAAGAGAATGGAAGAGACGCACAATGGAACAATGTTTAATGGTGCAGCTAGACATTGGGTGGGTAGGAGACTCATGTTAATTCCAGGCATTGGAAAAGTTTTAGAATTAACAGAGGGGTCCTGCTTCTGAAACTCTAGTCTCTAGCCAAAGGGAAATTCTGTTCCAATTTGGCTTTCATCCACACAAAAGGTGGGGTGATGTGAATGGAGACTGTCTGCTAAGGGACAGCCCAGGACATCCCCAAGGAGGGCAGCTAACTGTCCCCACAGACTTCCAATAGACACAAACAAGGACGATTTGGGGAAAGGCTGTCATTCACTTGTTCAAAATATATATATTCAATGCCTCCTATGTGCCAAACATCATTCTCTCTGCTAGGCTTACCAACATAGGGCTTGCATGAGCACAAACACTAGCCTCAGTAAAAAGTTTAAGAAACTGATTCATGCTCCTATTCTTGGAAAAGCATTTGAGAATACAAGCATGCTCATTTTGGACTTTCCCACAAATAGATTCTCTCACAACTTGATTGCTAGTGGAGTTTCTATGTTAGTATTCTCAGTCTACTGATGAGGAAAGTAAGCTTTGGAGAGGTTAAGAGATGTGTCCCAAGTAGTCAGAGGTGGAATGAAAATTTAAATCCAGCTGTTGACTGCAAAGCAGTGCTCTCTTCTATTACATCATAATTCTTTAAGATGTGGTCTAACTTATTATCCAAAAGTTGACCAAAAACTGATCCCCAAAATTTCTCTCCTGTTTTTGGAAGCAAAAGACATGCAATACCTTAGATTTTCTTTCTTTCCTTTTTTTTTTTTTTTTTTTTTTTACAAATGATGAGAGCTATTCTCTAGTAACCTACAAAATATGTACTAAGTATTACTAAAACATAGCATCATCATCTAAAGTTAATACTTTATTAGAGCTTACCAGGTATTTAATTCTATATTATACTAAGAAGAATATAGAATTTGGAATAACACCAAAAGATCACCAACTTTGGCATGTGCCCTACTTAAAGA
Source organism: Tadarida brasiliensis (assembly GCA_030848825.1). Lineage (NCBI taxonomy): Eukaryota > Metazoa > Chordata > Mammalia > Chiroptera > Molossidae > Tadarida > Tadarida brasiliensis. The sequence goes on from CM061260.1 coordinate 74,115,641, forward strand.
CATGGAGACAGTTTGGAACTTCTGTAATTTTTAGTAAATATGTTGTACATTTTGATCGTTGTTATCATGAGTGGGCTGGAGATTTCAAATTCTTCCATTCTTACCTTTAATTATAATTCATTGTTAATTTAATTTTAAAATTCTCATTTTATTTTGTGGTGAATTGTTGGGTTAATCCTATAGTGAATAGTAACATATCAACAGTATTTTGGCTCAAAATGATCTGCTGACTAGATTTTAAGACATAGGTCCTTTGAAATTTAAAATAAGTATTTTGCTAAAAGCACATATATGTAGAATCCACCTTCACCCAGACTTATACAGAGACACTTCTTTTTTCTTTTTAAATTGATTTTAGAGAAGGAGGAAGGGGAGGGGAGAGAAGAGAGAGAAACATCGATGTGAGTGAGATACATCGATCAGCTGCCTTCTGAATGTGCTCAGAACGGGGATGGAACCCACAATGTAGGTATGTGCCCTGTCTAGGAATCGAACCCGAGACCTTCTGATGCATGGGATGATGCTGCAACCAACTGAGCTACACCAGCCAGGGCGAGACGCTTCATTTTTTTATTAAGTAATTTTTTATTGGAAATTGGAAATGAGAAGAGTGAACACAGAGTATTTTCTACCTGTACTCAAAAACACCTGTGAGTCACTTTAACCTCTGGAATATGATTACTACTATCCTTCATGTGTAAGTGCCATTCACTACTGGGTAGCTATTTAAGAGCTGCTCCCAATCCTTCCTCCCTTGCTGCCTCCCACCATAGAGGCTGGAAAGCAGAATACCTGCTTTCCCCATTTTTCTTGAAGCTAGAGACAAACATGTGATCCTGTCGGGGTCATGAGTTGTAAACGGAAGTCTTCTGGGGGAGGTAACTTAAAGAGCTCACTCTTTTCTGATAAATCAGGATGCCCCCACTTCCAAATTCTTCTGGCCTTGAAGGCAATGCCCGGAACAACAACAGCCATTCTATAGCTGTGAGGAAAGTAGCAACAGAATCACAGATGCATTGTTAAAACCCTGAACCTCTTCTGACAATTGCCTGTCCACAAACTTCTTATTATAGGAGGAAAAAAATAAACCCCTATTTGACAAGGTCGGTGAGGGTTGAGTTTTTTGTTAGGATCCAAAAGCATTGTCTCTTGGGGTAGTGAACACACAATACAATATACAGATGATGTATTATAGAATTATACACCTGAAACCTATATAATTTTATTAACCAATATCACCCTAATAAATTCAATAAAATTTTTAAAAAGCATTTTCACTAATACTTATGCATGGGAAAGTAAGGGTTTAGCTACTGACACTTATGTGTAATTCTTATTTATAACATTGTTTCGAGGGGGGGAATGTTCCGGGCTTAAGCAGACCGATAAAATAAAAAAATAAAAAAAAAAATGGAAGCATAACTCCCTACCTGATAAACAAGTTCAAGTGTTCATATTGTTATATCTCTCTCCACGCCACGCTCTTGCAGTACGCACACATCTGTGCACACACACCTGCTCAGAGACCTGTATTTGCCCCTGTTACCTAGCGCTGGGATGATGAATTGGCTTCATCTCAGGCGCCAGCATTGACAGATTGGCAGTGGCTGTCTGGATCACCATGCTGAGAATAATTTCGAGGCAGACAACACAACGCACAAAGAAGAGCATTGTGATCAAGGGCCAAGTCCGCCACGAACGTGAAAAGTGGGAGCGGCCCACCGTGTTTTCGTAAGGTTGCCCTAACCCAGTGTATCACATTTTCATTATTCGACCTACTGTAACCCTTTCTCTTCCCTTAACTCTGTAGGTGGGAATTTTGTATGTTCACAATGGGACATCTACTCCTTCTGTTGGCTAGAATTTACTAACTAGAAAGTCAGGGTACGCTAACTAAAACGATATCCAGCTAGGGGACTCGGGTTGGAACGGTGGAGAACACGGCATGTCCGAGGAAGAATGTGATACACGCTGCGCTGCCAGGAGGTCACCCCTCGCCTCTCCCTCCAGAAGAGAGCTGCCCATTCCGCTGTAAGGAGAGCAGTTCGCTGACAGCAGCCAGCTGCTGTGCCTGCAGAATTCAGCTCAGCTCTCAAGCCAAAGCCACCTGCTTGCTCGGCAGACCCAGACACTGACTGAGCACGGCAGGGGCGCAGCCCGGCCATGTCTTTGCAGTGCAGGGCTCCACTCCAGGCGGTCTTCGCCCTGGGACTCCCACTGGAGTACCGGTGAAGACTCATCCGCTCTGCATCGTGGGCTGAGGCACTCCCAGCTTGGTTCCGCTTCCCTCCACCTGTCCTTTCACAAATGCCAGATGATCAGCACCCCTGCCCCATCCTGCTCCCTCGCCCTTTATGTTTCACAGGTGGTGCCTCTTCTCTTCACACACTCCAGACTCCATCAGAGTGCCTGGCTCCTGTGAGACCCAAACTGCTACCCATATGTCCTATGGATATGATAGGGGTACACGGGTAGAATAAAAATATAATTTTCACTTTTCCTCCTCTTCTCTTCCTTTCTCTTTCCTTTCCCTCCCTTTTCCTAACAGAATGTGTAAGTAATTGATCAATCAACTGGATATGTTTAACCGTAGGTTCTGGCTAAGATTTTGTTGCTGTTCCCAGTTGACCAGGCAAGAACAAAGAGACTTTTAACTCAGCCCTGGACTCACACGCCTGGCCACCAGGAATGCGGAGGCTGATCTATTAGGTCTCAGAAACACCGGGGACGATGCACACAGGATAACTGTGTTTGACTGCTTGACCGGTTTCAGAGCACTGACCATCCTGTTCTGGGGGCCAGTATGAAGACATCCATCAAGACTGAAGACCCCACAGCGACTCAAATTCCAGGACCACAGATCCCGTGAATCCCTCTTTGGCACTCCCTGCCCACATATCCTGATCCCCTTATATACGCTTACTCCTAACAAGCTTAAGGGGAAGGTGGATGTTAGAGATTCTACCTGTCACTTCCCAGATTCCCGGCATCTGATTATTAAACGCGCACTTATAACCCAATCCCTGTCTCTGCTTTTTGGCTGGGTAGTGACAGGTGGGACGAGCACCAGACTCAGATATGTCTCCTTGAATTTACAAAGCATTTGCATTAAATGTACAACATTTCAAAGGAGGCAAAGTGCTATATTGGCTTTGGCATCAGAGAACATGGATTAACATCCCAGCCACTTATCCTCGAGTGCCATTAAACTAGTCCCCTCATGTCTAAAGAGGATGCTAATGGTGGTACTTGATGGGACCCTGTGAGGATTAAATGAGATAATAGTCATGGAATTGATTTCCAAACAAGTAAGCACTGCATAAAATTTAAGTATCCCTATTATTATTATTCCAAGTAATATTAACTCTCAAGTACCAGTCTGGCTGGTGTGGTTCAGCGGTTAAGCGTCGACCCATGCACCAAGAGGTCGTCTGTTCGATTCCCTGTCAGGGCACATGCCCAGGTTGCGGGCCCGATCCCCGGTGGGGCGCATGCAGGAGGCGGCCAATCAATGTTCTCTCTCATCAATATTTCTATTCCTCTCTCTCTCTCTCTCTCTCTAAAATCAATAAAGGAAAAAAAATAATAAAGTACCAGCTGATCAATTAACATTCTTCTACAAATTTTTACCATACCTGCCCTGGCCGGTTTGGCTCAGCGGTTAGAGTGTCGGCCCACAGACCGGAGGGTCCCAGGTTCAGTTCCCGCTAAGGGCACGTACCTCGGTTGCGGTTTGTCCCCGGCCCCATGAGGTTGTGTGGGTGGCAGCCAGTCGATGTGTCTCTCTCATATGGATGTTTCTCTCTCCCTCCCACTCTATCTGGAGATATATGCAAAAATGTCCTTGGGTGAGGATTAAAAAAGAAAAAAATCTTTACCATACCCTTCCCGGGACACTGGTGCTGATCTAGGAAATGAGGTGGGCAAAGTCCCTGCTCTAGCGAAACTTACATTTTCTAAATTAACCAAGTAAATACGAGTTTCATTTTTAAAAATACTGAGTTAGCAGCGGTTCACTCACAGGGGAAGCCATTTCTCTGGCTCACTTCAACTCTAATAGCAGTTTGGTCTCGTCCCAGGGTTTGTCTTTGTCGATCTTTCCTGCTGAACTGCCTTCCCTCTCCTTTCCCATCACGGTGCTGTGACTCCTGCAGGGGACTAAGGCTGAGTGACCGCTTCTCCCTCCACCCACAGCTCCGGCCCAGCCACCTGCCTTCTCTACTGGCTGTCTTTCTCTTTGCCTTTCTCTCCTTTCTGAACCTAGCCTGTTTTCCTAAACACTGGCTACATCTCCACCTCTCTGCTCCCTGTTTCTCTTTTCATCACTTGGTATCTCGCCTTTTGCTCTGTCACCCTCAGTGGGAAAGGCTCTCTCTGTTTTTTCAGATGGCCTTCCTGTTCTGGCAGAAAAGAGCACACTCCCTGACAGAGAAAACAGGAAGACACACCTCTCAGGAAACAAGACCACGGCTTCTAACACTTCCTGGAGCCTTGTGGCCGTAGGAATCAGCGTGTAGCTCTCAGAGGTTTCTTCACTTTAAATGAACTCGGGCCTCAACAAGGCAGAGAGAGATGCAGCTGTCCCGCGTAGCTGCGGTCAGGGCCAGCGGGTCGCCACGCACAGGGAGGCCGGCTGGAATTGGCTCTGCAGAGCGCCAGTGGCAAATGTCCGCACGAAAGCAGGACCCTTCAGTCTGGACCAAAAGATAAATATTTCGTCATATTGTACACCCATCATTTTTAAATGGATTTTCTTAGTTTTTACCCTAATGTCTAGCAACCTATAGAGAGATCAGTAGCTATCAAATTTCTTGACTATGCTCTGCTATTAGAAATAAATATATGTATGTATAAATAGATATCGCTACACATATATGCACGTGTGTATATGTGCATACATATTTATATCTCTAAAACAAGTTTCACAAAATAATACTGACCCTTATTACATGTGGAGATCAATTTTTTATATTTGTTTTTACTCTAGTCTGTCATAATTTTTCTTCAATACTGGTCATGACCTAGGGCGTGTTATCCTTTGTGCGTGCACACCTGCGTGTATGTGTGCGTGTGTGTGTGTGTGTGTGTGTGTGTGTGTGTGCCATTTCTATTCGTTATGGTGAAGCTTATGGAACCCTTCTTGAAGTGATGTTTTTAAATGCAGAAAACTGTATATTGAAATACCGTCCTATCCTTGGCCTCTGGGGCGTGGCGGAGGCCACGTCCATGGACCCCAGGTTAAGAACCCTGCATGACTACGTGGACTTCACAGCTGCTGATCCACAACCTGCAGTTTGGAAAATGTGGCTATAGACAAAGCCTCAGCACATTTTATAGTAATTAAATATTTCAGATGCTTTTTACCCTGTGATGGTTGATTGCTCTCTGTCCCTTCCCTTTCCCCGTGCTTCTCCTTCTAGTCACACCACCCTGCCACCCCACCTTCCCACCTCATCCCGCCCCCCATGCAGATCTTAGGTAATATGTCTGAAATGGGAGGAGGCAACAGACCTGTGGACCCCGGCCACTCCTTTCTCCCCAGGGCCCTGACCACCCCTGCGTCCTAGACCCTCTGACTTCAGCCTCAGAATGATGTCAGTGGCTCATTATCTCTATAGGCCAGTGTTCACAGTTGTGGCTTTCTTGGTTTGCTTCCTGGCATTGTCATCCGATAGTCCCAAAATAATGTTGGAGGCCGGTGGTGAAACACCCAGAGCCCTATAGCCCAGAGCCCTCGAACGTTATTTTCCTGCCTCAGTGAAACTTCCGTGACAAGGTTTCCTTTTGATAGGCAGAGGCTTTGCATCTCAGCCAAGCCAGTGGCTCTGTGTCACCCCAGCCTGCAGCTGAAGCCCGAACTTGGCTCACGGTGACCATGCCGACACACTGTACCCCCAACGCAGAGCAGAGCAGCGATGAGGCCTCTGGGAAGAAGCACAGTTACGGCCACACTGAATTATGCAGGTGCATTCTGCCCAGCTTGCTGCTCTGCTTTCGCACAGAAACACGCACACGCCCGTGAACCAAAGGAAACGAAGGAGGAAGAAGAGCCCGTGTTCACTTCTTGGTTCTGACAAAGATCTGGCATGAGAACAAGTCAGACTGCTCTAGAACGATCCTAATGAACATTTGCACTAAACCCAGCACTCATAATTTCAAAAATAGATCTTCTGGGTTTTATCCTAATATCTAGTAGCCAATAGATTAGTGACTACAACATTTGTTTTCATCATGCTCTACAATTAAAAATGCAAATATATAGATAGGGCCTCATAGGCATTCAATCCATCTGACTTCGTGCAGATAGGAGGACCCTGGTACCCAGAGAGGGGAAGGGACATGCCAAAGTTCACACAGCAGGAAGGAGCAGATTGGGGGCCAAATTTTGCCCTGTCTGCCCTGTCTGCCCTGCCCACCAGAGGCTTCCAAGGTGCATCCTGCGAGGGAGGTTTCTGCTGCAAAATCCACACCATGAAAATTAAGTTTTTTTCAATGGATACAGACAATAGTGTGGGGAAGGCAGGAGGGGAGGGGGGAGTGGGGAGGGGGGTCAGTGGGCGGAGAAAAGAGAGATATCTGTAGTACTTTCAACAATAGAGATAAAAAATTAAATAAATAAAACAAACTCAGAACTTAAAAGAAAATTAAGGTTTTTTTTATTCCTTCCTACCACCCTTTCCCCAAACAAGCATTTAGAAGTTGAAAGTTCACAAAGTCATCATAAAATTACCCAGAAGAACTAAAAAGGCATTTTATGACAGTATTTCAAAATCTCTGTTTTTCATGAAAATAGCTTTTATTTCTCAGATAGAATTAACCCCCCACCCCCACCCCCCCATGGCTCTTCCAATTGTACCTGGGCTTTCCTTTTTAAATCATTTGAAATAGTTCTTTCTTTCTGTACATTAATTACCTTCCAATGCTCCCCTTTTTAGCAAATAAAATTCCAAAAGTTTTTTTTAATCTTCATTTTAAAACCCTTAGTTCTCCCTTATCATGCTTCACTTGTATCCTGTCTAATAATTACACCGTTAATTATTTTCTCAGCTTCCAAGTGGCTTGCTGTTGTGCATGGCATAGTCTTCTTTGGGTGACAAAACTCTCCTTTCACACAATGGTGCCATTGCTTTTATTATTCTTCCTGTCACCGATGGGGGAAAAGATCAAGAACCAAACAATAAGACTTTTATTTGCAGTCACTGCAGAACTGTCCTGAAGGTCACCACAAGCCTCTGCCACTGTGTGTGTTCATCCTGGGTGTGTCATCTGAGATGCACAGGACGGCAACAATCTTCAAGACCACGATGTCGAATCCCTTGGTTTCACAGAAGAAGAAACAGAGGCAGCCAAGGCCACAGGGCTAGCTAGGGGCAGATCCCAACATACTCACTGTCTTTTCCACTGCCCAGTAAGTCCGGGGAATGCGTCCTGAATGCGTGGGGACTGCAGTTCATCTCGGCAGTATGGGGTAAAGGAAGTGTAGTGGCTCCTGGCTCAACAACATGAATTTACATAATAATTTGCATAACCTTGTGGATTAGTTTCAAGTTGCTCCAACTTCCAGTCTCTGTTGGGAAGTTTTTCATGGATCAGAATTCAGAGGCTGTGGGCAAGATCCTGAACATGACCTCGTGCTGGCCAGAAGATGGGCTCTAGCATCAAACTCGGACAACTTATTAACTATCCCCTGCCTCAATTTCCCCATCTGTCAAATAAGGATATTGATAGCACTGGCTCACACTGCTGTTGTTGAGGGTTAAATGAGACGGTGCATGAAAAGGGCTTGATAGGTGGAATAAATATTAAAGATTACTTTTCTAGCTACTGATAAGGAACTACGACTTGCCAGTGTTTTAGTAAAAATGTATAAAGAACTGTAAGAGGAATCAGTGCAGCTGCAACCATCGCAGGGCCGTGTGGTGGAAACCACCTCAGCTGTGGTTTGGGAGATCGGAGCCCCAGATCCACCTCTGCCACCGACAAGCTCTGAGGCCAGTGAGAAGCAGGCTCATCTCTCTGGGTCTCCATTTTTGAACCAGTAAATCTAATTCTAATCTCTAAATGGGAGAGAACGGCCACCTGAGAAATACAAGTTAAGGGACCGGAAACCAGTCAAAGAAACCCCAACTCAAACCAGAAGAAGGTGAACTCTGTCAAGAGTTACTGCCCTCCCTGGAGTGAGGAAGCTGGTTCTCTGGTCCTCCTCCCCAGAGGAACAGTCTCCGGGACATCGCTCGAAAACACCAAGTCCCCGCAGCAGCCCGGGAACAATTCCACCCCTGCCTTCGCACGGGCCACCTGCCTTAGCTCCAGCCAGAGAGCAAATGAACAATGAATGTCATAGCAATTAGTTTTGGCAATTAGGCAGGCAATTAGTTCTGCAGCATGGGGAATGGGAGAAGAAAGTAAATCAGCGCTGAGAGGTGACAGGGAAATATGATTAGGACATCAGGTTCCGGTGACACCCGGGTGGAAAGGCGTGCATCGGTGGCCCAGCCTCCCCTTTGCCATCGCTGCCGTGACAAGGGAAGGGGCCTTCAGCCCGCTGTTCCCGTCGCTCTCGGGGTCACCTCACACCTCCAGGGTCCGCTCCAGGCTGGTTCCTCACCAGGAATTCCGCTCACAGTGGGCCGGAGATTCCTGCGGACTGCCTTCTCCTAGCTGAAAGTACGTTTGCTTATTTTTGTTTACTTGTTTCTTTGTTTTATAATTTTGGTAGTTCTCTAGGAACAAGTTAATTCCACACTTTGCTTGGTTCAGAGGGAAATATTATAAGATTGTGTTATATGGTGAAGGAAAAAACTGAGTTTTCAGGTCGCAGGCCTGGGCTTGGAGTCCCGCCCGCTCTGCCCGGCTCTCGGCTTTGGTTCCCTCGCTCCAAGGCGGGCGCAGGAACGGGGTTGCCAGGGAGCAGCTCTTCCAAGGACAAAGTAATTTCACATTTTGTTGGGGCACGTTTATATTAAAAAGTACTTGTTTTTATGTGAAATTCAAATTTAACCGGGCCTTCTCGAGTTTGTTTGCTATATCTGATGACGCTAGATAATAATAGTAACAACTACCTCAGAGAGGTACTGTGAAGATTAAATCAAGCCCTGTGTTCAAGTCCCTCGTAGTGTCCCTAGGAAGGAAGTAGAGGTACAGCTCGGTGACTTTTCCACTTGCCTCTGCCACTATCCTCTGAAAGGTTAGGCTTGTGCTGAGCCCATTAGCACAGAGCAATGCCAACAGTGACAGGTTTTGACTCCAGACAAGGAGGAGAAACCTTTCTAATGGATGGCCTCAGGCAAAGAATTGGAGCCCAGGCCCAGACTCCTTGGAGAGGAGAGTCAAGCAGAAGAGAGGTGGCTGGACATGACCTTCAGGTAGGTCCCTTACAACCCCGAGAGTCTGAACTGGTATTTCAAGCTGACTTCCTCCTGATTAAGAGCTGAGAACGGCCGAGGAGGAGACAGGTGAAACCAGGAGTGTATGAATCCCTGGGAACAGCAGCAGTTTATCCAACACGCAATGGTTCCTGGGAAAATCAGGGATGGGATTCAGTGGTAGGTTTCACCCTCCACAGTGCTCGGATGGTGCCCTGTGGCCCGCCTCATCAAAGGCACCTTCAGGAGTTGAGAGGTATGAAGCTTACACAATTATGGGAGCCCTCTTTAAGAAAAAGAATGCAAATGTACATACACAAAATTAGGCATGACAGTGAATGTTTACTTAGAATGAGAAAATAGATCATGACAAATTAGAGGAGCCCTGGAGAATTTGGTCCCTTTCTTCTGAGATCTTTTCAAGTGATTTACCAGAAATGCTGACACAGAAATGTTTTGGATGGTAACTCTCGGCTCCTCTCTCCGCCTGGAAGGCGCTACAACTCCGAGCTTCTCAGGCGCTCACGGGGCCCATGCAAGTGAGGGGCCTGCAGCTCACCCTTCATTGCTTCCATGGGACAGCTTCTCCTGCACCTAACTACACACTTTTACAACCATGCTTATTACACAGCAATGTCGTCAGCGTGTTAATGGAAAACTAAAAAAATAGGGAGGATTCTCATAATCCTACCATCTTAACCAACCATCTGTTTCCTTTTTCCATATTCCTTTTTCAGTCTGTTCACGTATATGCATAATTTATGTAGTTAAAATCATGGCAAGATGCACCGTCATATTCTTTTTCACTTAACATTCGATCGTTTACCTAGTATGTTTCATTGTCTTGACCAACTTGATATTTCAAAGCTGCAGAGTAATCCACTGTCCTAGCGTTGTCCAAAGTTTGTATTATACAAATGAGAATTTTGAAAGCGGGAATAGAATTTTAGACTGACTATGAAAAATTCCAACCTCCAAAATTTTAAAGAAACAGAGACCATAGCATTGTAATTCACAGAAGCATAAAAATATTAGGAGGGCTGGAAAGTAATGTCGTTAAAGTAATGACATGTTAAGGGCGGAAGTGGAAGCAAATCATGTCAGACGATCGAGGAACTGTCAAACACTCTTAACCAACCTTGGTCGACCATCCAAGAACATTTGCAGCAGATTGGTAAAGTAAGCAGAGCAGGTGTTTGGGTCCCGCATAATCTGTCTGAAGAAAACAAAGCTAACCGGTCCACCACATGCAACTTATTGCTTCAGCGGCACAATACAGAAGCTTTTTTTGATCCTTGATCACTGGAGCTGAAAAATGGATCCTCTATGATAATCCTAAACGCAAAAGGCAGTGGCTCTCTCCGAATGAATCGCCACGAAGTACAGCTAAGCCAGGTTTACACCCCAAAAAGGCACTTTTGTGTGTTTGGTGGAGTATTCGCGGGGTCATTCATTTTGAAGTGCTGAAACCTGGACAAACTGAATGCAGACCTTTACTGTGAACAATTGGATCGAGTAAATCAATCTTTAATTGAAAAGTGCCCAGCGATTGTCACCAGAAAAGGCGTTATTCTGCAACATGATAATGCAGGACCGCACTGCGTAAGACGAACCCTGGAAAAAATTAATGAATTGGGGTGGGAGGTATTGCCTCACCCACCATACTCGCCCGATATTGCACCATCGCATTTCCATTTATTCTGATCGCTACAACATTTTCTAAGTGGCAAAAAATTTGAAAATTTAGATGATGTCCAAAATGCCATCTCCAGATATTTTGCTCAAAAACCAATTGATTTTAATCGATCCGGCATTGAAAATTTGCACACTAGGTGGCAAAAGGTTGTTGATAACAAAGGCGATCACATCATTGATTAAAAATAAAAACTTGTTAAAAATTTATCTGTTTGAATTTAACATAAAAAAAGACATTACTTTCCGGTCTCCCTAATAATCGGTGAATTTAATTTAAAGGAAAAAAATCAATCAAACCAACTATTAGGTATGGGTAGATAAAGAAACTATCAGCAGGTTGAATCTCCACTTTTCAATTAATTTCCTCAGTGAAGCAATGGAAAATCCAGTGTGAATGACCCTTCCCATGATGTCACTGAAGAAAATAAATAGAAATTGCCACATGACGGGATACTACAGTGGACTTTTTTTTTCCCTAAGGAGTATTTCCTAATGGAGAATATTCCTACTGGAGTCACACTGTGCCAATTCTATAGCAATAATTTAATTATGCCAATTAGAATACAAATTATTCCACAAAACACTGTGAGGACACCCTCAAACTTCTGAACAAAACATTTCAATAGTGCGCAGTAGTTTTGCCTTCCTGGGTGGAAATTAGGAGTCGATTATAATATGATTCATAACTTCACGGAACAGTTGCTGTGGGTGGACTCCTGTCACTCACATCCCCCTTTACACCCAGGGCTACACCTCCTTACCTTTCACTTTCTCAACTTCGCAGTAGGGTGCAACAGCCAAACCACCCTGTAGAGGGTTGACTTTTTAAAACTCCAGGATAAAAACCTTGGGTGGTAAAAAAACATGGCAAAAGAATAAAAAGTTCCTATTCTTTTTTTTTTTTAATCCTCACGCGAATATTTTTTTCCCCATTGATTTTTAGAGAGAGTGGAAGGGGGTTGGGGAGAGAGAGAAAGACACATCAATTGGTTGCCTCCAGTATGCACCCCAACCAGGGCCTGGGATCAAACCTACAACCCAGGTACGTGCCCTTGACCGGAATCAAACCTGAGACCTTTCAGGGCACGGGCTGACGCTCTTACTACTGAGGCAGGACCCTATTCTAAATTATTTGAGTGTCATATCAGGTTTGAAATGCCTTTTCTGTGCTTGGGAACTGTCTCCACAGCCCATTCAATTCATAAGTAAAGGTGATTACAGCTCATCACAGTTCACTTACAGCATTATGCCAAAATGGGCATAGCTCCCAAATTGTGGCTAAGTCATTTTTAGAATGAACCTTCACATTAATCCTCATGACTCATTTTCTTCTGAGGTTTTTAATATATATACGATTGTTGCAAAGGTCCCATGAGGTTTTAGATCTGCATTTCTCCTGTTCTCATATGAAGGGCAGGATGAGGGAGCTGGGGGCATCTGAGTGAGGCCAGGTCTTTCTTTTAGCTGAAGTTGTCTTGGATTCTATGACGTGACAATGTCAAGGCTTAGACCCTCCCCACACCTCCACCTGTAACATCCCCTTAAACTTTATGGTTTTGGTGCCGTGTCATGAGAAATAAGATTTGGGTAGTAACTGCAAAGAACTGATTTCATTGAGTCTCCTAAGGTGTTAATCTTCCTTCTGCATGAGTGACTCACCTAATGTCGCAGGGATGGCAATGATCAAAGGGTTCCTGTCTGGCAAAGACAAAAATGTGTACTTTTTTTTTTTTAATTTTGTAAAAGCCAATATTTATGTGAACCCAAAACAGGGAATGACATTGTGACCAGCCAATTTTCTCACTGAAGCTTTTGTAAAATGAAATTTTCTTTGCTTCCTATTTTTATGCTGTCTTCTGGTGTTGCTGGAACGGGCAACAATCACACTTGGCGCTTCTGTCAAGCTTTTCATCCAAAGATTTCAAAGTGGTCCACAACAGGATTTCATCCTCACCGCAGGGCAGCGAGGAAGGTCAGCTCTATTATGCCCAGTGAGCAGATGGGATGCCGGGAGGTGACGTGACTTATGTGCGTGCCCGGCAGAGCTGTGGGGGCAGAACCAGGGTGTTGCCTAAGCTTCCTAATTCCTAACTCGGTCTGCTGTTCACTTGTCCAGGCTGATGTGCCCTCTTCTTTGAAGGGCTGAACATTAGGCTCAGCGGGACGCACTATGAACAGCTTGTTAAGTGTTTTACTGGAAAGCCACCATGCCAAGGTGACTGACCTCGAGGAGAAACTGCAAGCCCACATCAAAACAGGTTCAATTTGTTTTTGAGAATTGCTTTTCAGTCTTCAAGAACTTGGACAAATAAGCCTCAAAAGTTAGTGTGAATCTCCTAAGTGAAAAATGACTACCAGATTTCTATACTGGAAAATATCAAAGTATTGGCAAGGAAGGCTAGCAACAAAAATCTTATACTCTGCGGATGTAATTAGGACAACCACTCAGGAAAACAATTCAGCAATAGCTTGTAAAATTGAACATGAACAAACAGTTCAACCCAGTAATTCTATTCCCACATAAATATATATACATACACATTATATATATATATATATTCATTAAATGAAATAACCAGGTGTGAAAATGTATGAATTAAATCTTCACATAAAATATGGCTAGTTCTTATATATAGTACTTAATGAAAAAAAGCAAGACCGAGAAGATGAGATAAAAGATGAATCTATTTTTGTACAGCTCAAAAATATAAAAACTAAACATATGCTCAGAGGCACAAACATATACATGATAACACTGTTTTTTAAAAGCATAGGAATGATAATGATAAAAGCAGGATGGTAGCTACATCCTGAGAAAGGTTGGGGGTGTATTAGTCAGGGTTCTGCGGAGAAGCAAAAGCAATAGTGTATGCATAGGAAGAGATTTATTATAAGGAATTGCCTCGTGTAATTATGGAGGATGAGAAGTCCTATGACCTGCCACCTGCAAGCTGGAGACCCAGAAGAACCAGCGGTGCAAGTCAGTCCATAGGCCTAAAACTGGGGAGCTGATGGTATAATCCCAGTTCAAGGGCAGGAGAAGACCAATGTCCCAGCTCAAGTAGGCAGGCAGGAAGCAAAAGCAGGGAATTTTTCCTTCCTCTGCCTTTTTATTGTATTGGGGCCTTCAACACATTGGATGTGGCCCGCCCACAGTGAGGAGAGCAGTCTACTTTGCTGAGTCCACCAATTCTAATGCTGATTTCATCCAGGTACACCTTCACAGACACACTCAGAAGTAGTGTTTAATCTGGGAACCCCATGGCAGAGTCAAGGTGGGACATAAAATTAGCCATTGCAGGCAGGAACACAGAGGACTTGGCGCGTTTTAGGTCTTGGGTTGGGTAGTGATTTTGTCTTACCAATTTTTTTTCAAAATTACATAGATATGACACATATTCTTTTCAAATGGTACAGAATAATTTTAAGTCTGACCAGCTATGAGTGAAAAAAAAAAAAAAAAAGACTTTTAAAGGGAAGTGTAGGCTTCCCCCAGGGGTTTTGTGTGTGTGTGTGTGTGTGTGTGTATGCAGAGTTTAACATAGTGCATAAAGATCTTAAACATCTAAGATTTTTAAGGGTCAGTATTTTTAAAACATCTACCCAACAATAGATCACAAAAAGTATTTGAAGATAAGAAAAAGTGTTTGAAACAAAATATGACATAAAAAGAGTTACTATGGTTAGTTTGTAAAGAATGCATATAAACTGAGAAGTTATTAAAATGGAATATAAAATCTGGGAAAATACATGAACAAAATTTACAGAAGAGTTCAAATGAGAAAGATATGAAAGAGGTTTGAACTTTATAAGTAAACAAAGAAATGCAGATTATTTAGGATTTTTTTAAAACCTAAACTCTCTTTTTAACCTATAACATTGGTGAAGATTGAAAAAATACAAGGCGTTAGCAGTTCAGCAAGACAGCGATAAACACTGCTGATGTACAATGTGCTCCAGCAGCGTTTTGGAGATAAGATTCAGTAGCTCTAACTAAGCCCATAACTTTTCACCCAATAAAGTCTTGGAAACCTTTCCAAAAGAAATAATTAGAAACCCAAGGATGTTCACAGCAACATTATCCTTAACAGTGAAAATTAGCCTAAATGCTGAGCAACATGGGGATGGTTAAGTAAACTATTCTCAATGAAAATTATGCAACCATTAGCAATGATGTTTTCAAAACGCACTTATTGAAATGAGAGAATGCTCATGCTACGTGAAAATCAGGATACAGAATTGTTTGTACTGGCACAATTTTAGTTGTAAAATACAGAGAGAGAGAGAGAGAGAGAGAGAGAGAGAGAGGCTCATGAAAGGTGTCAAAAAGTTTAAATAGAGATCTCTGCATTATGAATTCATGTGTAGTTTTTAGTTTCTCCTTTATTTCCTTCCATTGTTTCTACCTTTAGGTTTCATAATAAAATATAAATATTTTTTGAGATAATAGAAAGTATCTACAATAGAGGGGCAGGTGTTTCCTGTAATATAAACACCCTGGATCATAAAATGTCCTTTACAGGGTGATCAACTCTCCCACCCATTTTGCCTGGGACTCTCCCAGTTTCAGCAACGAAGTGTCACCGTCTGGCACCTTCTCAGCCTCAGGAAAACCAGGACAGTTGGTCATCCTACCATTTGGCCTGAAAAATTCGTAGGAGTGGAATGATTTCCCAACTGTAAACTGCACCAGTAATCTTGATGGTTCCTTCCATCTCCTTGTAGAAGTGGCTATTTTGATCGTGCAGATTCTGAAGATGGTTAAATAAGCCACATTGTAAAGAGCTTGCTGAAAGCAGAGCAGGCTGCGGAAAGGCAAAAGGAGGCTGGTTCAGCTGCACTGTGCACGCAAACAGGTCGGGAGCAAGAACTGCCTTTTGTCTTTGGGACGAGAAGCCCATCGATCTCTACTTCTGGTTTCGTGTGCTGTGCATATTCTTTCCTTTTGCAAGAGTGGCAGGTGTATCATGTCGCCAGAGGAAAACTGAGCTCTGGGGAATCAGCTTAGAAGGTCAAGTGAACTCCCTGGTTCAGGCTAAAGCCCAAGGGAAAAACAAGGACTCAGGTTACAATTGCTTTTACCTGTCTTTCTTACACAACCACAACAATTCCCTGCCCATGCTCAGTTTCCAGGAAGATTTTCCACATCTTTGCTTAGGGAAGCATCTTGAAGGCATGATAGATATGCGAGCACTAGGATACTGTGTGTGCTAAGAGCAATCTCTGTGTCGCAGAGGAGAGCCCCCTGCGGCGGATCAGGGTGGCAGGGACTGTGAGATGCCTGTGTTTGAGTCAAGCCATGTCCCAGCTGCGTGAGTACCTGTGGGCAGTCACTTAGCCACTCTCCATGCCCCAGGTCACTCACATATAAAATGGGGGTGGTAATAGCACCATCTTATAGTGTTGTAAGGATTACATAAGTTTATAGATAATAAGAGCACAGTGCTTGGAGATGGGCACACGGGTGGTTTATTAGGGAGCACCACTAAAAATTAGCACCAGTTGTCCTGAAGGAAGGACGGAAAGAAGATTGAGTAGAGGGAGAGGCTGAACTGTGATGAAGTCATGACAGAGCCTCAGTGGGGACCCTCCTGAGTGGGGTCTGTCCTGAATTGGGAGAGAGGGCACTTGGCCTTAATACC
Source organism: Tadarida brasiliensis (assembly GCA_030848825.1). Taxonomy (NCBI): domain Eukaryota; kingdom Metazoa; phylum Chordata; class Mammalia; order Chiroptera; family Molossidae; genus Tadarida; species Tadarida brasiliensis. The sequence continues at coordinate 74,132,343 of CM061260.1, forward strand.
CTTGCAATCAATCAGATGAGGAACACACAGAGACGAGAGTGTGACCTCAGTGAGGCCACCAGTGAGTCTCCTCCCAGGACTCCTCCCGTAGTCCTAGGGGCTGGGATCTGGAATCCACTGCTGTGTTTCGCTTGCAGGGATATTCAGGTGGGTCCTTTCCTGGGAGGTTTGGGGACTGATCTGATAGCTGATCTTGTCTGGAGAAATCCCCGAGGGCCTTGTTGAAAATTTCTTAGATTTTACAGCATTCTAGGGTGATCCCACCCAGCCTTTTGTCCCTCTCTGTGGATTTTGAACCTTTTCAAAAATATAAATACAGGGCGAAAGTAAGAAATTTCTCCAGGTTGAAGTGTTTAGCACTTGGGTTCTTATTTATCTGTAAACATGTTAAAGTGGGAAAGACAACAATGTGGCCTAAAGGAAAGCAACTAAGTCAGACTCTTAAATTATAACCTAATTACTTGTAAATCAAGCAGGAGTTGGTAGAGGAAGATCTCTGGGTTTTAATATAAAGCATCCTTTAATTCTCAATGAAACTCCAGATGGGAATTAAACACAATCTGGGAGCAGTTGAAAAGGAAAGTGATGATCACCAGGAGACGACATATACTCATGAAGAATGGGTCATGCAAAACACACCATTCCCAGTGGGGACCATCAAGCATATAATATAATTTACTTACAACAAAGTATTTGAAAAAGTCGGCCATATTGACTATGTGATTAAAGTGGATAAATATAAATCGGGTTAGTATCTGAGCTTTCCTTCCCATCCTTCTTGTCTTTATCCTTCATTCACTCAGAATTGGCTGTGTGTCCAGAACTAGCTAGACAATCACCATGTTAGAATGAATGAGCACATTACTGTCAACTTAAAGGACATTTCTAAAGAAGTTTCTAAAGTGTGACCTAGGACCAAATGCATCAGAATCACACGTGCTTGTTAGAAATACACACCCCTGGAGTCCCATCCCACACTTACTGATTCAGAATTTCTGGAAATGAGACTTAGAAATCTGCATGCTTAACAAATGTCCCAGATAATTCTATTTTACACTCAAGTTTGAGAACCACGCTGAAGTTCTCTGTTCTCAAATTGTAAACATATTAATCAGTGAATTTGGTGAATTCCAAATATAAATTCCAATATCAAATTTGTAGAGGACTGAAAGTTGGAGGAAAAGCTGATAAATCATATTAAACAATCAAACTTGCAAAAGACCTTGACAAAGGAGAAGGATAGAATGAAATTAACAATATACAACTTAATAGGGTTAAATGTTAAGTTCCACATCTAAGTTCAAAGAATCAACTACTTAACTACAAGGTAGGAAAGCTCTGGGCTGACAGCAGGTCACTCAGAAAAGATTTAAAGTTCACTGAGAGCCAAAAATGTGGTACTATTTTTTAAAAACTAATACAATTTTTATGATGAATTAATAGAAACTGAAATTAAGGAAGGTGGGGGGCGAGGTTACACCCATCATATTTTGCATTGGCAGAGCACATCTATTTTAAAATATTTAAGTTCCTGTTTTTCAAAAAGACGTTGTCACACTAAGAGTGTGTCCATGTCCACGGGAAGGTGACTGGGTAGTAAAGTGTCTTAAGCCCACGTCATATGAAGAATTAAGGCATGGAATAAGTTTTACAGAGAAAAGTGAAGGTTCACATGTCATGACAGCCGACCTTATGGGACTGAGAGGCTATCAAGTGGAGAAAGGAATTTATTTTTTCTGTACGATTCCATAGGAAATAACTGAGAACACTGGGGCAAAGTTACAGGAAAGTTATTTTTGGTTTCATGTAAGAAAGAATTATCTAAGAATTAGAGGGCTCTATTTATGGTACAGGCTGTTCCCTTTAGAGAGAGTTTCAGAAGTAGGTTAAAACATCCATCAGAGATATTGAGGAGAGGATTTCAATTAACCAATAAATCAACAGAGGCCTTGCGTAGACCAACAGTGATGGAGGGCTAGGAACTAAAGAGTATGTTTAACTCAACCCTCTGTAACTGAAATATAAAATTTTTTTTTAAGGAAAAGGAAAACAAGAAAGGATACCTGCATTGCATAGATGGTCCCTTCAAACAAAGATCCATTCTTTAAATTTCTACGTTTACTCAGAATTATGGCTTCAAGAAAAGTTTTCAGACTCTTATCAGGTTATATTGCTTGTTTATCCTTCCAAAGAAATTCATTCCTGGAATTTTTTACAGGGACTGTTTTTGGAGAAGGCAAGAGTCAGAATGCCCATGACATACTTTTCTGCAGAGGACATCTGACTATGACGAAACCTTAAATGGACATCATTTTAATCCCTAAACTATGTTACTCCACTGACAGCAACAGCCAACTTCACCAGCAGTGGGAACTGAACTCAGTGGCAAGCAAGACATAGGCTGACTGGTGTTCTCTGAGGCAGCTTGGCACAAAATCTACGTCAAAGTAGGGATAATGGTCATTAATTGAAGGAATTGTATTCCCTCCTTTGGAGAGTTTGCACTTAATACACAAATTGGCTTGGGCATTTGAAAGATGAAGCAGAAGCAAAAGATACCCAGAAAGAAAGTAGTGTGTGGAGACTATGAAAGACCACTGGATGTACTCAAATCAAAAGTAGGCAAAGCTGTAACAAAGTAGAAAACAAAAGATAAATAAAGCAGTGGGGAGGGTGTCTGGTTGGTGGGAGTAAGTACTGTTCAAGCAGGCATAGCAACCCTCATAAGAGCTATCTTAAGGGCAGAGGATGAAACGCTCCGCTACTGAGGTGGTGTCAAGAAAATTCATTTGCCAGAGTCATCTTGGCATTTGTTAGCTAACTGTTCTTTGAACAATATTCCAGTCTCTAATGTTAACTGTCGTGCGGCTCTTGCTATTTATTGACTTTATTTCTGTGTGAACCCTATACAATACTTCTCTGACTTTTCCACTCCACCAAAGAAATGAATGTGTACCTAGCACTCTGGGACTTGGCCCAAGCAGCTTATCACAAGTTCAACATCTCTTTGCAGTCTCATGTTATTTTTATCTTTAAAATTGTGTAAGAAATTTTCATTTTCCTTGTTAAGAGATCGGTTACTAATTTTTTTGTATGAAAATTAACGTTTAATGCATTGATCAAAGTGAACAACTTAGGGAGCTATGCCACATCCCCCCCCCCCCACTTATGTCCCCTAACTCCTGGCTGATATAATTCTCTGAGGTTTGGCCTACATTTTAGAAATGTGGTCTTATAATAAACTTACGTTACTTGAGGTTAGCTGAGTAACTGTTTACTGAAGATTCCAACGAACACAGTGGTTTTAGGGAGATGTGTGTGTGTGTGTGTGTGTGTGTGTACCCCATTCCAGAACCTCTTCTGAAACACAGAAGCCAGAACAGACAGCATTCTAGATGTTTTAAATACTTGATCATTTATAATAAAATTAAACACATGCTACAAAGAAGTGGAATTTAATGTTCAAACCCAAACGTGCTTGTAAACATTTTAATATGTTCCTGTATATTAAAACTAAGTCTATTTTGTTTTTCTTAAGTCTGTTAATTTCCCCTGCTTCACTGTAATCCATTTTCTGTCACTGAAACCTCAGTAAAGAAATGATAAGAAAAAAGAGGAAGCCGCAGACGTGAGCCATACAGAAAAACAGGGTGAGAATTAGAACAAAAAATTGGTCAAGGTGTAGAGTTGCATGTAATTGTTTCCATTATGTTTCATTGCTGCATTATGTTAAAAACTAAGTGTTTTTATATGCTGAGATGTCGTGGTAGTTATTAAATGTTATTATTTATTAAAACTCTAATAAGAATTAGATTTTTAAATTAAATATTGACTCCCAATAAACTAAACTTAAATAATGATGCCTAATATTAATGGCAAGGGATTCTAAGAGAAGAAGCAGTGTATTGTGAAGCCTGCTCTCTATAAAAAAATGTTATCTATAAATAATTTTTTTAAAAATTATGACTTCCAACCCTTTTCTTTTTTGCCCATTGCAAGTGTGTATTTTCTTTAGAGACTCATAGGTACTTCCCAGGCACGATTACATCCAGTGAAATTCACTGGGAACCCACCAGTGACTGTGGGTTCAAAAGCTTTTACCGCACAGTAATCTGTACTCAACACAGCGAGGGAAGAGCACTAAGATGTGCCCTGCCCTCCAGGGGCCACACCTACGTCAGACACAATTACAGTGCCGCGTGATACAGCAGGACGGGAAATGTGTATCGGCATCAAGCCAGGAGGTCCCCGGGTAGGATTTTGATGGAATACTAAGTAGGACTTTGACAGCTGAAGATCAGAGAGGAAGATCCAGGCAGAAGTGTTCAGTATGTGCAGAGGTGTGAAGCAGCATGGGGTGTTAGGGGGACAGCTGTTATTTCAGTATGACTGGGAGAGATTAGAGGAAATGGATTTAGCATGAGCGAGAAAAGAAATTAGGTCATTTCTTCTCTCTGTGTGACCTTAGGCAATTTACCTGACCTCTGTAAGCTTCAGTTTCCTCATTTAGAAAAGTTCTTCTTAGAGTTGTTGTGAAACTTGAATAAGATAAAGCAGTTTGATATTCTGAACAAGGATTGGCCCTTAGCACTCAATGACGACCAGCTGCTTATGGTATTCATGCAGTTTGACACAATTAAATACAGGAATGGGCCCTGGCTGGTTTGGCTCAGTGGTTAGAGCGTCGGCCCGTGTACCAATGAGTCGCAGGTTCGATTTTGGTCAAGGGCACATACCTCTGTTGTGGTTTGTCCCCGGCCCTGGTTGGGGTTGTGTGGGAGGCAGCCACTCGATGTGTCCTTTGCACATAGATGTCCCCCCCTCTTCCTCCCTCCCTCCCACTCTATCTGAAGATAAATAGAAAAATATCCTCAGGTGAGGATTAAAAAAAAATTTTTTTTTAAATAAATACAGGAATGGGACTCCAGGCCCATGACTTCAGAGGACCATCTCAAACTCACTGCCATGCCAACATCCATAAACTGTGGACAGAGCAAAGACAGAACTCCGGTTGTGTGTGTGTGAGTGTGTGTGTGTGTGTGTGTGTGTGTGTGTGTGTGTGTGTTTGAGAGAGAAGGAGAGACACCCTGGAAAGCAGGAAATTCATTCCACCTGTGTCTTCGGCTGACACTAGGTGATTATAATACTTAATCCACTTTCTATAATAAAGTAAGTATGTTAGTACATCACATAGCCTGGATAACCGTGGGGCTTGTGGGAAGTGCACGTCCCTCCCCCATGCCCTCTGATCCACTGGGGTACGGCCAGTGAACACACCTGTATGAACACGCCTGTTAGAGTGAAATACAACACACGTTTTCAAAAACCACTTTATTGAGGTATGATTGGCACACAAAAAGTTTTACAGAATTAACGTATACGACTTGATGAGTTTAGCGATAAGTGTACACCTGTGAAACCATCACCACAATCTATGCCATAAACATATCTATCACCTACAAAAGTTTCCTCTTATTTATTTTTGTGGTAAGAACTGTTTTTTTTTATTTTGATAGTTTATTTATTTATTTTTATTAATTTGTTTTTGTTACAGATGTTTCTCCTTTTTCCCCCACTGACACCCTCCTCCCCATCCCCCCACCCCGTCCCCAGCTTTGTTGTCCATGTCCATCAGTTATGCATACATGCATATAAGTTCTGTGGTTTATCTCTTCCCTCCCTCCCCACCCCCTCTTCTGAGGGTTGTCAGTCTGTACCCTACATACACGTCTCTGGGTCTACCCTGTTCCTCAGACTGTTATGTTCATTATATTCCACAAGTAAGTGAGATCATGTGATATTTGTCTTTCTCTGCTTGGCTTGTTTTGCTTAGGATAATACTCTCCAGGCCCCTCCACAATGTCTCAAAGGATAAGAGATCTTTCTTTCTTACAGTTGCATAGTACTCCATTGTGTATATGTACCACAGCTTTTTTATCCATTCATCTACTGATGGACACTTGGGCTGTTTCCAGATCTTAGCTATTGTAAATAGTGCTGCTATGAACATAGGGGTACATATATTCTTTCTGGTTGGTGTTTCAGGTTTCTCAGGATATATTCCTGAGAAGTGGGATCACTGGGTCAATTGGCAGTTCAATTTTTAACTTTTTGAGGTAACACCGTAGTGTTTTCCACAGTGGCTGCACCAGTCTGCATTCCCACCAGCAGTGTACTAGAGTCCCCTTTCCTCCACACCCTCGCCAACACTTGTTTGATGATTTGTTGATGGCAGCCATTCTGACAGGTGTGAGGTGATACCTCATATTGTTTTAATGTGGTAAGAACTGTTAACATGAGATCTACCCTCTTAGCAAATTCTCAGTTATACAATACAGTGTTGTTAGTGACAAGCACTTTGCTATACAGAGGTTCTCTAGGACTTACTCATTTTGTATAACCCAAACTTTGCACCCTTTGACTAGTACCTCTTTCCCGAGCCACCACCATTCCACTCCCTGCTTCTATGAAACTGACTTATCACGTATAATTTGTCCTTCTGTGTCTGGTTTATTTTATTTAGCATAATGTCCTCCAGGTTCACCCAGGTTGTTGAAAATGGCAGGATTTCCTTCTTTTTTAAGGCTGAAAAATATGAATTGTATGTATATACCACAGTTTCTTTATCCTTTCATCGGTCGGTGGACATATGAGTTGCTCCCATGTATTGGCTATCGGAAATAATGCTGAAATGAACATGGAAGTGCAGATACCTCTTTGAGATCCTGATCTTTATTCCTTTGAGAATATGCCCAGAACTGCTGGATCCTATGGTATTCTGTTTTTCATTTTTTTAGGAATCTCCCCACTGTTTCCCATAGTGGCTGTACAAGTTTACATTCCCACTAACAGTGTACAAGGATTCGCTTTTCTCCACAACACAACACACTTTTAATAAAAGTCCTTGCATCAAAGTCCAATTGCACATCCTTCTGTGTTTTGATAGAATAGGTGCCTTGAGTTCATTTACCTGAAAGCCAGTTTTCAAGCGTGCATCTCCTTCTCCACTCCCTATGCTGGTCAATGGCATCACTATTCACCCAGCACTCTTTCCAGGAATTTGCAAGTCACCCTTGTTCCTCCCTCTCCTTCACCACTCACACTCAGTCAGTTACTGGGTCCCAGTAAATCCCATTCCAGAACACCAAGCCTGTCTTCTTCCTTCCACTTCTAGTGTGGCTTCCTCAGTTCCTCTGCATTATTTCTATGTTTAAGGAACATCATTGTAAAAGCCTTCTCACAGAGCTCCCTGTGACCAGCAGAGCCATCCCACATGGTGGCAGAGATTGAACATCGCACACCTCTACTTCAAATCTTTGCAGGGTGCTCTGTTGTCTACAGGGTGAAGTCCAAACACGGTGGACAGGGTCCTGCCTGCTCTGGCCCTGCCCCCTTCTCTAACCTCATCTCTCACCATACAACACCTTGCACTGTGCACTCTGACTATACCAAGTGATTAGTTGTCTCCCAGAAAAACTCTTCCAGGCCTCTGTACCTTCATTCAGGCAATTCCCTTTGTCTAGAGCTTTGCTACTGCAAGCGTGGTCCATGGACCAGCAACATCAGCATCACCTGGGAGCTCCTTAGACATGTAGGCTTTCAGGCCTCACATGAGACCTACTGAATCAGAATCCACCTTTTAACAAAATCCTCAGGTGATTCTTGCACACATTAAAATTTTAGAGTATAGTAAGTCCTCACTTAATGCCATTGATAGGTTCTGTGACTAAGCAAAATCACATGTGCCCTGGCCAGTTTTGCTCAGCGGTTAGAACGTCAGCCCTCTGACTGAAGGGTCACAAGTTTGATTCCCAGTCAAGGGCACGTACCTGGGTTGCAGGTTCAATCCCCAGCCCCAGTCAGGGTGCATTCAGGAGGCAACCAATCGAAACATCAATGTTTCTCTCTCTCTCTCTTCCTCCCACTCTATCTAAAAAAAAAAACAAAAAATGTCCTCGGATGAGGATTAACGACAACAACAAAAAACCACGTGTAACAGAACAAGTTTTACCGCAGGCTGATTGATATAAACAAGAGTTAAGTCTGCACTGCACCTCATCGGTGTTCTAATGATGTTATTCAAGGATCTGCTCTACTACCCAGAATGCTCTTTCCACCTGCTTTGCTCATCTCCCTGCTTCTTAGCCTTAGAGACTCAATGCTCCCTTTTTATACATTAAAAAATGTAACCTGCCCTTTACTATCTTGAAATAAATGTCATGGATAACATATCTACTCATAATTTTAAAAATCCAATATAATATTTTAACTGTAATAATAAAAAAAGACAAGTAATATGAAATAAAATATGTACTGTATATCTGTATGAAAATGCTTGGAGACAACTACTCTCAAAGACAACAAAGTAATGAAATGTTTATCTAGAATCACTAGGGATTGACAGATAAATGAGGCCCATTCAGGTGTATTGTATTGGTGACACAAATACCATGAGCAATGAGATAGTCAGTGAGAAGACTTTCCAAGATGGTGAAGGACTCTTGGCAAAGTGCCAGAGAGAGCAAAACAGTCTTCCTTTGAGTCGCATTCCTGGAAAATGTGGGTTTTATTAAAACTGTGCAAAGCATGCTTCATGTTTATATGTGATAGGAGTTGGGTTTGGGGCTCAGCTCATTCTAATCAGATTTTCACCTACATACATGCCTGGAAGGGACATTCAAATGTTCTGCTGGGTGCAGGAGGTTCTTGGGTATATTCATATGCTAAACCGTGCATAGCAGGACATCTCGCATGTCTGGCCTCACCTGCTGAGAACTGCTGGTCTGCCTGACCCACTTATCATTCCTTCACGCTTCAATTCACACAGCCACGCCCTCCATCCCCAGGGCTTCCCTGGATCTTTCCTTCCATGGTTCTCTCTTGGTTCCCCTGAACCTAGTTGCATCCCAGTCCCTTGCAGTGCAGGAGGGCAGGTTTGCAGGGAAGGACTGTCTCTTTTTTGTTTTTTCAATCCTCACCCGAGGACATTTTTACATTAATCTTCAGATAGAGCTGGAGGGAGAAAGAGAAACATCAACGTGAGAGAGACACATCAACTGGTTGCCACTCACACAACCCAACCGGGGCCAGGGACGAACCGCAACCGAGGTACGTGCCATTGGCCGGAATCGAACCCGGGACTCTTTGGTCCATGGGCAACACTCTTACTGCTGAGCCACACTGGCCAGGGCGAGAAGGACTGTCTCTTAATCACCTTCTTACCTCCAGGGAATCACACAGTCTGAAAATGAGTAAATCTTTAACAAAGGGTGTTGAATAAATGACTTACAAATAATAATAATTGATAAATAAAACAACTCTGGAGAGCTTATAGATTAGTGATATTGTCATCCATAACAACTGTATATTTTCTAACATACCTACTTTGAAGATAACGTGATAAATATGGATACGGTTTGGTAATCTTTCTTTTTTCTTCTTTATAACAGCAAGTATTTCCGCACAGTTTTTATTCTTTCATTTGATGCCTTCATTGCCCAGTGTCGGGCACCGAGCTGTGTGTTCCTTTGAGGCCTTCACAGTGCACCATGAGAAAGAGCAAAGCACATAACTTGGTATATTTAAGTCTGATGTTATGCCTCCCGGGTGACTGAGGAAAGGAGTGATTAATTCTGACCAGGGGATTTGGAATCACTTCTTCTACATATAATAGAACAAAGGATCACATAGTGGGGGCCCTCATATAAAGGCAGTATGAAGAAATATGTGATTTATTCATTGATGGCACTTTAAAAAATCTCTCTTTAAAAAAAGAAAAAGAAAAGAACCCAAAAGGCAAGCATTTTCGCAAAGGTTCATTGATATGGAGGGTAAACTATTTGCCCTTTGCTGCCTGATGTGGGGTCCTTTAACAGACCTAAGGTCAACCGTTAAAACTGGCCTTCTGAATGAGATGGCACTATTAGAGCCTCTTGTCAAATAGGCAGTTTGAAATCAATGTCAGTGGGTTTTTTTTCCCCACTAATATATTGAGTTTGGTACTTGTGCTCTGAGGAAATTTACCAGTAAAATATATGCTTCTTTACTTCAAATAGTAAATAGAATAGGTCTTGAATATATTTGTACTTTTAGGGGTGGGTTGTGGGGATGGTGGTAGGGAAAAAAAATTAATCCAAAAAATACAGTTCTAACATTTAAGAATTACAAGGTATATATATCTGCCTGGTTCCTCTCTGTTCCAGAGTATTCCTCAGCTCCTGGTATGTCTGAGGCATATAAGAAATATTTGTCCAAGGAATTAATGCATGCCTGCATCAACGAAACGGTCTGTATTTCCATTTGTCCTGAGCTTCAGAATATGTATTAAACTTACTCAGCTTTCGAAGGGAGTCAAAAATGTTAAGGAAAGGGGTTGTGGAAGGGTTTCCTTCCCACCCGAGTGAATGCAGCCTTTGAGGCATTGAGGACCCTCAGCCAGGGAATGCTGTGACCTCCCAAACCTAGCACAAAGGTGGCCTTTTTTGTTTTCCTCCTTCTCTTCACTGGTTTCATGAGCTGGTGCCAGCTGGGTCTAGATGGTGCGCGTTTCACACTTGAATGAAATACTCCCTGCCCTCGGTTCTGGGAGCTCCACTCTGCTGCCTCCATCTGCTGCTTCTGATAAATGCTCACATTTTAAATATATTCCTATCAGCTCGCTCCCAAAGCGCTTTGCCAGCTCTCCACACAGCAAACCACCCCACTGGCACACAGCCCTTTCTTGGGTGGAAAGAATTTGGGCAGAGAGAAGACATATCTCCCAGTGAGGAGAGATGAAGGAGAAAAGGGAGGAAATTGCCCAGAGAAGCTGATGACAAAGACCCTGTCTGCAACTTGTGGGTCTCCAGGGGCCCTGAGGATGACCTCGGGGCTCTGGGGTAGCTCCCCAAAGCGTGAGCGGGTCTGAAGGGTGGCCGCTGTAAGAGTGGAGCAGAGATGGAGTTGAAGAACTGGCTTGGCTTTTTCTCGGAAAACGAGTTGAATGTTGGATGTTCTTGGCTTGGTCGGCTGACAACCCTCCGTTATGAATAACCTCCAGGAAACAAAGATACATAGGAATTTGCCTCTCGCCCTCCAAGCCTCCTCGGGTATATACACGGTGTGAGCGGCTCTTCCAAGTCCCCCTGCTAGTTTCAGCTGGCAGTTTTTCCCTTTCAGCGTTCCTTCCTTCCAGCAGCTGGTCTCTAGCCAGCATAATCACCAACTGCATTTAGGAAAGATGAAGTAATGTGGAGTGGAAGGTCTCCCCGAAGAACACGATCGCAGCAGAAGCCAGCAGGGTACATGTTTATTTTCTCACAGTCATGGAGACATAGAATATTAGTAGAGCTAGAAGGGGAGTTAGGGAGCATCTAATGCAATTCCTTTATCCTAAAGGCATCTTACATTTTCATGTCCCAAACTGACTCCTGACATCCTACCCCTCAATTCCCCATCAAACCTCGCCTCTCAGTTTTTTGCCACTTCAGTAACAGTGACTCCATTTCTCTAGTTGCTCGGGATAAAAACCGTGGAGTCACCCTTGGTTTCTCTCACAGCCCACATCCGGTCTGACCGCAAACCCCGCAGGCTCTACCTTCAAAATGTAGCCAGTATCTGAGCCCTTGTCTCACCTGCTCAGCCACCACCCTGGTCCCAGCCACCTTCATCTCTCCTCTGGATTGTAACAGCCCAAGGATCAGCATGGGCCCGATCTGGCCTGCCGTCTGGCTTTGTAAATAAAACTTTATTGGAACACAGCCGTACTCCTTAGTTTACCTTATGCTACAACAGCAGCGTCAAGGAGTTGCAACAGCGACCTCATGGCCTGCAAAAAATATTTACCAACTCTAGCCAACCCATTAAATTGCAAGTTGAATAATATCAGTGTCCTGCTCAAAACCCTCTGATTCAGAGTCAAAACGAAATTCTTATACGGTTCTGCATGAACCGAACCTCCCCATGAGCTACTGACCGTATCCCCTACCAGTGTCACGCGTGCTCATGCTCATCCGGCCATCCAGTCCCCGCACCCAGGTCCTCTACCTCCACCCGCCCCTGCTCTTCCTCAGACAAGCCAGGCACGCTCACTGCGGTCACTGTCCGCTCTGCTGCAAATGATCCCCACATTGACACCTGCCTGGCTTGCTCAGCCTTCATTCACTTTTTACTGTAATGTCACCGTCAAGTGAGCCTTCTCTGACCCCCTTATTTAAAATGGCACTCTCTCCCCATCTCCCTACATCGCTTCATTTTTCTCCATGGCTTCTACAACCATGTAATAAATGTACCACAGTTCCTTTATTTATTGTGTCTGTGGTCTCTCCCCGCCTCCCCACTAAAATGCAAGTTCCACGAGGTCAGGGGTTTTGCCTGTGTCTAGCCGCGTACTAGGTGTTCAATAGCTTTTTTTTTTTTTTTTAATCATCACCTAAGGATATTTTTACATTTATCTTCAGACAGAGTGGGAGGGGGAGAGAGAGAGAGAGAGAGAAAGAGAAACATTGATGTGAGAGAGACACATCGATTGGTTGCCACCCGCACGACCCCAACCAGGGCTGGGGACGAACCGCAACTGAGGTACGTGCCCTTGGCCGGAATCAAACCCGGGACTCTTTGGTCTGCAGGCCGACGCTCTAACTGCTGAGCCAAACTGGCCAGGGCTCAATAGCTTTTTGAATAAATAAATAAGATTTTGGAAGTAGTGATGCTACAGCAAATGTGAAATAGATCAGTGACTCAGCAAGAATTTTTACAAACACATCTGCTTAGGGACTAATCTCCAGGAGCTCCAGGCATAAATGACCTGTGGATTTGGTGAGGCCCTTTATTTCCCATTTGCCTTTTCCCATTTTCTGTCTTACCATGTAACGTGTGTCCTTGTGCTATTCCTCGAGTCTGTGGCTATAGTTTCTGTAGCATTTCAGATCTCACTCTTTCTTTTCTATCCATCATTATTAAAACATATCTCTCTGGCTTCTATTACCAAAGACTCTGGCCCATTCCCTTCTAAGCTGAAAAACTCATTAAATTCCAAATATTAATGAATAATAATGTCTCTACCTCCTAGAAAATAATTTGCACTTAAACAACTTCCAGTGCCTGAATCCAAAGAGGCCAGTGGTGTGGGAATTCCCAGCAGGCAAAGACCTGGGCCAGCTGGAGTAGCCATGGAGAGGTCCCAGCAACAAAATCAAATCTCAGCCCATCAGCAGCTGTCCACTTTGCCTCTGCAGGGTGAGTCCAGCCATGTACATCTCCATCAGCGTGTGTGAGCACACAGACACCCAGGGTGTCAATTAGAGGCTCTGAGAACATCTTAACTTGCATGGAAATGAGCCTGTCACTTATGATATATGTATACGCTTACATATATTACTATCGATTCCTTCCCTTCGTGCTTTGATAGCTTTTCATCTAGCTTACAGTCCCACTAGTGCAAAGCCGCTTCTTAGGGAGGAAAAGGAAGCTGGAGAGGAGTAGGACTCAGCCTCCAAAGAGATGAAAGAGGGGAAGGGGGGTGACTATTGGAGCACAAATTGTCACAGGCATGTTCCATTGGCCTTCTGGGGCCATACTTACCACACTCCATAACACAGCGAGGGTTCTGAGGAAGAAAAGAGAGACGTTCGACCTTTTCTCCAAAAAAGAACAACCACCACAAAAAATCCGAGTTGACAAGATTTTGTACTATGCAAGGAATGCAGTAGACTCTTTCAAGCAATCCAGTACTGCTGGACAAAATTAAGAGAATCACCTGAATAACTGCAGAAGAGGGATATATCCATTAGCCCAGCTGACTGATTGGTCTATCAGGAGCTGTTCCTACATCTCCAGAGGGAGAAGCGCTCATGCACTCCCCGTGGACAAGGATGTCTCAGGCCTTTCCAGGACAGCACAAGTAAAGGCGGGCCCTTTACCTCAGTTTACCAGAACTAGCTCCAGGTGGTCTAGCCCATACGGCTGCTATAAATTAATGAATCATTTTCTTTTGAATTATGATAGAGTGTAAGTCATTTCTCCCCTACTTCACGTACCGCCATGGAAGTGCCTCTGAATTTGTCATCTGGTGAAATGGGTATTGATCTGTCATCCCTCCAGGGAATCTTCCAGGTTCTTTACTTCATTCCTTAGACAAAGAGACACAGTTATGTAACCATATGAAAGATTTGTACATTTTATCAAAATGGCATCTTGTAAATGGAAACTCACAAGAGATGAGCACAGATCTCAAAGACTAAGTACCTTGATGGATACACAGAAAGGTAGTTTGTAAACTATAGAGCAATCAGTTTTTGAAACCACTTCTACACCCACTAAATATCGAATTAAAGAGATCCTGAAGCCACTTGGGAGGTCATATTGGTTTCTATCAGAACATCTTCACAGTGAGATGGTTCAGAGTCCCTGCTCCACACGGGGGCCTTCTCTTGGAGCTGATTCGGTCTCCTGGGCGCTGCCACCACCCGACGAACACTTGTGACCACAACCTATACCAAATGCCCAGTGGTCCAGGAAACAGCCAGGATCCCAGAGCCTCTCCACTGTACTATAGGTGGGTCTTTCCCACCAGATCAAGGAGACAGAGTTGCTGGCGAAATTTTTACCAAGATGGGTCACCTCCTCTGCAGGCCACTTAACCCTAAGCTGGTGACTCCCAAACTTCAGTGTGCGCCAGAGCCACCCGAAGGGCTCCCTAACCCACAGATGACCAGGCCCCACTCCAGAGCTTCTGGTTTAAGAGGGTTGAGACAGGGCCAGGAGCTTTCATTTCTAATCAGTTCCCACATGCTGCGGAGGCAGGCACGCACGCTGAGAACCGCCCCTCTGAGCTCAGTGTCAATCAACCTTGCTCCCTCCCTCCCACTCTTGTGGTCCACGCAGCCTGTGTTTGGGGAAGAGAGGGTGGAAGTTGCAGCAGCTGGCATGTGAGGGGCCTTCAGGTCCAGGCTGCATTCAAGACAGACAGACAAGTGAGGTTAAAGGGATATGGAATCAGGAAACCTTTTTCATGATTCCCACACTGCACGTCCCTCTTGTCTAACAGTTTGATCCTCGTTTATCCCCTTCACTTCTAAAGCCCATCTGATGATAGTTGAAGTCTGCTGGCCCACACCCATAGCGATTAGACCAGTATTAGAGAAAAGTAGATTGGCAGATGTACCCAGAGAACTCGTGTAGCATTAATAAACAAACTTCATGAGGCACGGTGTCTCCAGCACTTCTGCACAAGCGATTATACACCTAAGGAGCCCGGTTCAGGCAAGAGAACAGAGGTTTGTCAGCACACACTCCTGGCTGCTGTAGGTGGGGAACTCTTCTGGAGCTGGAGATGAGGCTGTCGGCCTGAAACGCGCACAGCTACTCTGTAGCCAGTTTCAAAGAACACCCATGTGCTCTGGTGTCATTCTTTTCCTGGAAAACTTGCCCCTCTAAGGATACAAAAGGCTATCTTTAAAATTTCTTTATTTCTACACCTTGGCCCTGAAGAGGAAATACAGTGCAGTGAAATATTGCCAGTGGAATTGGGACTAAAAGGAACAGCGAGCCTGCAAACTGGTTTTGGTTAATGCCAGTGTTCAAGAGTGTTTTCACATTCAAGGAAGGAAGGGGAGAGCTGCCTTAGTTGCTGGGAGTATCTTTGAAGGGCTAGACCGTGGTTACTGAATACTGTCAATGATATCTGTCAGGAGAGATAACACATTTATTTCTCTACTTGTTGCGTTTCCTTTGTAGGTCAGCTGGGGCTCAGCTTTGCCTTTTCCTCACCCCAGGACCCAGGCTGAGGGAGCACCCACTGTCTGGAACACTGCTGATTGCCACGGGGGGAAGGAAAGAGAGAGTGGCAAATTGCATGCTCGGTCTTTATGCTTTTGCCCGGAAGTAACACATGTACTGGCTACAGCGGGTTGATCAGTATCCTCCCAAAATTAATGTCCATGCCCAGAACCTCAGAATGTGACCTTATTTGGAAATAGGGTCTTTCAGATGAATTTAGTTAGGGATCTGGAAATGATAGTATACTGGATTTAGGGTGGACCCTATATCCAATGACTCGTGTCCTTATAAGAAAAAGGGAGGACATACAAACAGAGAAGAAGGTCATGTGAAGATGGATACAGAGGTTGGAGTGTTACAGCTCAAGCCAAGGAACTCCAGGTGTTACCGGACAGGGACTGGGCCCGGAGTGGGTCTGTCTTGGCCAGCTGGTAGTAGTGTGTGGGTTCTTTGGTGTGTGTTTTTTGTTTTGTTATATTACACATATTATTTATTCAAAAAAAAAAAATATATATATATATATATTACAGCCATGAAATAGATATAATTCAGATTTTAATAATCTTAAATTGCTTACCAAAGAGACATATCATAATGATTTCTCCACATGCCTATTTCACCGGTGTTTCTCTTTTTTTTTTTTTTCATTTTATTTTATTTATTTATTTTTTTATTATTATTAATTTATTTTTGTTACAGATGTTTCTACTTTTTCCCCCATTGATGCCCTCCTCCCAACCCCCCACCCTGTCCCCAGCATTGTTGTCTATGTGCATGGTTACACATACATGCATATAAGTTCTGTGGTTTATATCTTCCCTTCACGCCCCCTCCCGAAGTTTGTCATTGTGTGGGTTCTTGACTTCATGCAGGAAAGATTTCACAACACAAGTCCAGGTGATTTTGAGAGCACATTTATTAAAGCTGGGGACAGTGAAACAAAGGAAGTACCTAGGAAAGAAGAAGTAACAGGAAAGAGCCTAGATGGGGCTGCTTTGGCTTTTTCTTTCTTTTTTTTTTTTATCCTCACCCAAGGACATTTTTTCATTTTTTATTCAGATAGAGTGGGAGGGAGAGAGAGGAAGACGGAGAGAGAGAAACATCGACGTGAAAGGGACACATCGAGTGGCTGTCACCCGCACGACCAACCAGGGCCGGGGACAAACTGCAACCGAGGTACATGCCCTTAGCGGGAACCGAACCCGGGTCTCTCTGGACCGCAGGCCGACGCTCTAACCGCTGAGCCAAACCGGCCAGGGCTACTTTGGCTTTTTAGAAACGTTACGGGAAAGTAGTGGGCCACGCTGGGGTGCATGAACGCACTGAGAAGTAAAAGTCACAGAGACAGAAGTGAGCCAAGGTGGGGCCGCTGTCAGCTCACGGGAAAGTCAGAGAAAGAGGGGGCCTTGGAGACAGGATGGGGGGTAATTCTGGGGTGAGCTGCCACTGCCTGCTGATACCCTGGTTGCAAGTCTTGTGGGGACCCTTCACGTTTAGGAGAAAAAGAGCAGCGATACAAGGCCTGGGCTTGCTCTAGGGAGCTCTCTCCATGGGTCCTTTGTTTTGAGGCTTTTTACATTTCTTTAAATGGGACTCCTAGGGGAGGTCTCAGGGGAGGGTCTTAATAAAATTCTCATTAGCTTTTCAGGTGTGCTCTTCAATATGTTGATTCATCAAACGTGCGTATAGAGAGGTCAGGGTTATTTTCTAGTTAGTTTCATTTTTAAAGAACGTCATTGAAGAGGAATCTGGACTGACCAAGGCTGGTCTGCCCCGGGAAAGTCTGGAATGTGTAAACCATTTGCTCCTAAATGTCCTTGGTTAGGGAAGTTAAAACCTCGTGACGCATTACCTGGCTGTAAATTGCTCAGATTATTTGGCCTTCTTTAATTATTTTGTCTCAGTTTCCCTTATTCCACTTGTCAAGGAATTTCTCTAGCTTCTTACTATCCATCTCACAAAGGTTGCCAAGAATATCCTGGAATATGGCTCTGCTGACATCCTAATTTCAGACATCTAACTTCCGGAACTATGAGAAAATAAATGTCTCTTGTTTTAAGCCCCCTTGTCTATGGTAATTTCTTAGGGCAGCCCTGGGAAACTAACACACTGGGCAAAGTGAGTCACATTATCATACCCAATATCAAGGGGTTGGGGAGGGACAATCCCACTGTGCTGAATAGTGTCCCTCAGATCCACTCTCTCCCCTTCCATACTCTGACCCTGGAAAGCCAAACTTCAAGAACTGCACAAACAGACTCCTTTCCATCTAGCTTCTGGTTGAGATTTGCCCAAAGCAGGAGTTCTGAAGGTGGGAGGAGAGTGAAGTCAGAGTATTTACTTGGCCACCTTCCTCTCCGCCGGGCTGGTAGTGGTTGTTCCTCTACCGAAGGTCACAGCTCCTGCCAGGCAGCCCTCCTTCAGTTTTTCCTTTCTCTCAGGGTTCTCGTAACCCTTCTTCTCCTTGCACCTCCAGAACTAAGACCAGGGGACAACAGCTGTTGTTAGCTAAGAACACTTCTCCTTCCCTTGTCACATTCACTTAACCCTGCCCACACCCTTGTAAACAGTTCCTTTATTAATCTCTTCTCAGCATCTTCATTTGAGGTGCCATCTGTTTCTGCTGAGACTCAGTGGATACGCGGATCGTGCAATTAGGAGGAGAACTGGAAATTTGGTGGATGCGGTGGGGACGGCCTCACTGAGTTGAGAAGCCGCACTGAGCTGAAGCGACAGTGGGAACTGCAGTGAGTAACAGACCACACAACTGCTTTGTGTCCACCGTTCCTTCACTAGCAGAGGAAGGAGCCTGAGCTCGAAAGCAAGACGAATTCCAGCTCCACCATCTACTACCTGTGATAGGAACCTCTCTGGACCTCAGTTTCTTCATATGCACAGTGGGTATAACACTGCTTCCCTTATTGGGCTGTTTAAGGATCCAGAGAGATAAGTACCAAAAGAACCAAACTGTGGTAAGCAGAATAATGCCTCCCAAGGCTTTCCAAACCCTGATCCCTGGGAATCTGTATATGTTGCTATACATGGCAAAAGAGACTTGTGGATGAGTTTAAGGTTACAGACCTAAAGATGGGGACCCAATCTAATCACTTGAATACCTAAAAGTGGAAGGGGAGGAAGAAGAGTCACCACAACAGGAGAAGACTTTAATGTGTTATTGGCACTACACACAATGGATCATACACCTAGAGCAGGCCTGTAGATGCTCACCTCCACCAAGATGGCAGCAAGAAAGGAAATGGGGACCTCAGTCCTGCAGACACCTGAATAAACCTGAAACTAGATTCCCCCCTGGAGCCTGCAGAAGGGAAAGCAGCCCGGCCAACGCCTTGATTTTGGCCTTGGAAGACCAGAAGCAGAGAAACCACTGGACTTCTGACCCACAGAACTGTGAGATAATGAATGGATATTGTTTTAAGCCCCTAAATTTGTGGTAATTTGTTCTGGTAGCAATACATACACCAGCATGGTGAGGTCTTGGTGCACAGTAAGCACCCACTATATGTATGTTATCTGTCCTCAAAGAGGAGAGTTAGGCAGGGTACAGAGGCCTTCCCAGGACCCAAACATTAAGTGCTCTCAAAGAAACATGTCTGCTGCGATTTCACAACCAACCGAGAAGCTGGCTTCCCCTAGTGCTTTCCAGACGTCCTGAGTACGGGCCCCTTCCTGAGTGGCCTCCAGCAATAGCAGCAGGAGGAGTAGGAAGTGCCGTGCTTCTCCCTGGCCTAGGCAAAACAAGCCTGGGCACAAGGACATCACCACGGAAATTCACACCAGATCAGACCGTCATCTCTTCGGTAGAACATCCCCTACCTGAAACCCTCAGTCCTACCATCCTCCTACTTGGAGGCAGTTTCTGTTTGTCATATTTCCCCCTAATTGAAGCACAGGCTAGGAAGGAGACCATTTCCTGCTGCTGGAGCCTTCCTTCTGTTTCCCTAAGCCAAATCCATCTCTCTAACTAACATGTCAATATCTCCCAGCTGCCTAACCATCTAAACCCAGTCCTTCCCTATTGAGCACAGGCACTCATTGCTACACTGCTTTATTTGATGACTGGGGCATCTATGCTTTCATAAGTGGGTCAAGTTTAAATAACACCCTAGGACACTGGGCTCTGAGCCAGGTATCAGAGATGTGGGTCCCTCAGCATTCAATCACCAACAAAGTATACAGAAGAACATGTGGATTAAGGGCTACCCACTGGGAACTCTGGCTTGAATCAAAAGTGTAGACACTTTGCAAAATCACAGTGCCTCTTCAGGGTTTCGGACCAGCAATTGGTGATCCTTTCAATCAGGTGGAGAACGTCCAGCTCACGGGCCATACAAGGCCCACGAAAGCAATACCAGCTAACATCACACACCTCACCACATTAGCCTGACCAAATACAACAGGCTGATTTATAAGTTGCTAATTTTGTATGGCCCTCGAATGATGTTATAAATATCCAAATGGCCTTTGGCAGAAAAAAGGTTCCCCACCCCTGCTTGATGATAATTTTCGCTGTCCTTCTAGAGGGCTCATCTCACTGTAAGATTGTAATAATAGGAGCTAATATTGATTGTGTGCTTATTGTGCACCAGGCACTGCTCTATGTAGCTGGAAAAGTGTGAACAGTAAATTCTCAAGGCAATTTAAAGAGTTAATTTCTATTATTTTTACTACCTAGCTTTACAAATGAGGAAACTTGGGCTCAGAAGGGTTAAGTAAACTCCAAAGTGCGCTAAAGTGTTTCTGTGTACTACATATCACACCGATTTTCTTGGTTGATTCAACACACACAGAGCTTTTAGGTCTCGACCAAGCACTGTGACAGACCCTGGAAATACAAATATACCCAGGAAAAAATTCATTTTCTCCTAGCTAACATGATAGAAGAGGAGATAGATATTTACAAAGAAATATACAGATGCATTTTATTAATAGCATAAAGGGCAATGGAAGAGGTAATTAGATGTTATAGGTTGAAAAGAAAAAGTAGGGGAAAAAAAGACAGGAAGAGAGACATAAAGAAGAGAGACAGAGAGAGAAAAGTATCACATATAATCATGGGCAAAGCGCTCATTATTCCCCTTTCTCTTTGTTTCCTCATCACTAAAATGGAGATCATAATACCCATTCCAAGGCTCTTACAAAGATTAATTTTGGTAATAAACCGAATGTGTATTACCTCTGTTCAGAATATTCTAATATGCATTACTCTCTCACCTTCCACGCAAGAAACCCCTTACGTAAAGATAAGATGAACTCAAAATCCAAATAAAAATGGCTGGAAATGTTAAAAAAGGGAAACAGAAATGTAAGGTATTTAGATACTGGAGAAAATTATCTCAGAAGATAATCAAGCCTAGGCAGTTTGCTTTGGATTCTGTCTCCTAGACTAGGCCTCCTCTTGCCCCATCATCAAAACACATCCCAGCTGGATTCCCAAGAGCCAAGGTGGTCACCCAGGTGGCCTCCTATTCCCCAGACTTAAGACTACTCCATTTTCTGCACAAAGCTACCTTAAGCACATAGTCTCAGCAGCTCTCAGAGAATCATCATTCCGATGCTACCTCTGAAGTTTGGGGGCAGTCCTTCCCAGTCACTCTTCAGCATTAGGGGGTTCGGTTGGACTCAGGGACAGCTGACAGCCTTATTTAGCCAACCAGCTGCTCTGTGATACACAATGTCTGGAATGCTCTAAGTCTGGTGGATGATTCTTTTGTATCCATATACGCAGCAGTTGGAGGAGAATCCGTCAGTCCCTTTGATAGCCACAGGGTGTCAAAGTTGCCATTCAAATCATGACCACCATAATTATTAACAGTTGTGTTAGTGACATATTTGTTTTCCGTTCCTTTTTTAATCATTAAAAGAACAATCAAATTTCATCGGAGCAATGCTTGTCTCAAGTCACATCAACACATTTATTAAATCCCTTCTGTTTGCCCAGTTGAATGGGAAGTTTTAGAGGAGGTAATACTTAAAATGGTCTCTGATTTTAAAGAATTGATAGTGCTGTGGGAAAGAGGTTTACACAAGAAAACCATTACACAAGAAAACCATTAAAAACTTTCATGCTGTATAATGCACTGCTACAGCGTGTCAGAGAGTGGAAATTTTATTTCCTGGATTTTATTACTATGGGGATGGGTTGCGATGGAGGAGATGCCATGGGTAGAGGACTTGGAGACATGGGAGAGTGTGGTGGGAAATTACTTTCTTTTCCAGCAGGTGAGAGAAAAACAACCAAAGGAGCGGACAGGATATGCAGCCCATTAGAGTAGCCACCAGAGCCTGACTTCCTGACAAGAGAGTTCATCATTTAGGATAAATGTTACTGATAGTTTTAAAAGGGCTTTTGCTTCAGTTTGAATTATGTGGCCTGTGTAATTCTGTGAGATATTGAAAGAAGGTGAAGGGATTAACAAAAAAGCATATTTACATAACACAGACAGTAGCGTGGTGATGGCCAGAGGGAAAGGGAGTTGGGGACTGGGTGGAGGTGGGCAAAGGAGGGGGTAGTTGGGGACTTAAAGAGACTGTGCTTGGGGCGATGGGCACAGGATGCAGTGTGATGATGTTTTATTGAGTTATACACTTGAAACCTGTATGGTTTTGCGAACCAATGTCACCCCAATAAATACAATTAAAAAAACAATTCTTGTTCAAACTGTGGCTTGGAGCCACATTTTGAATCCATTTTTTTTTTTCAAGCAGGAGAGGGCAGTGGAGGGAGGACCGCTGGGCCCAGGGCGATGCGAGAAGCAGGAAGGCAGGCGCGGGGAGAGGCGGGTGCAGTGAAGTCCCCAGCGAGCATGGGAACACATGCCCAGCCTCTCGTGGCGAGCGGTGACACGCACCCGGCGCGGGGATGCTGGAGGGTGAGGCGGGGCGTGCCCGGGAAGCCCGACCTTCGCCACCTCCCGGGAGTGGGCTCCGGGTCTCGGCGGAGCCAGAGGGAACGCTGAGTCGAGTCCACGAATGGGGAGGACTCGCGTCAGCAGCCTCCGCGGCGGGGCTGGGACGAGGGCGCGTGCGCGTGCGCGGCCGGCGGGCGGGGGAGCGGGTTGCCGCGGCGGGAGCAGCGCGCGCGCGGCCGGCAGCCTGGGCGGTGGGTTCTGATTGTGACAGGCGGCGGCGCAGGCTTCTGTGGCGGCGGCGGCGGCGGCGGCGGCGGCTCCAGACACGGGCGGCGGCGGCGACCCCGCGGCGGGCGCGATGTGGCCCCTGGTGGTGCTGCTGCTGCTGGGCTCGGCGTCCTGCGGTGAGTGGCCCCTGGATCCTGGCTCTGCGGCTCGCGTCTTGCCGCCTCCGCGGCGCCCCCGCGGGCGTGTGGGCTGCGCCCCGGCTGGCCCCGCGGCGCCCTGGAGAGGGTGGCCGGGTGCGGGACGCGCGGGCCCTGCTCGCCCCGCTGCGAATGTGGAAGGGCCCCGCGGGTAATCAGGCGCCCCCTTCCTTCTTTTCTTTTCCTCCTCTTCATCTCCCCTGGGTGACAGCGGGGCTCATCTCCTTCCCCCGTTCTCCGCCTCCAGATGCACACACCGAGACTCCAAACCGCGCACCTCGCGCAGAAATTAACTGTAGGGAGAAAGGGCGCGATCGCAGGCGAGTGGGTGGCAGCTGTTAGGGTCCCCCCTCTTTCGCACCCCTCTTCCCTCCTCGGTGCTTAAATGCACTGGGGATGGAGGGAGAGTGGGAGAGCCCGGGCCTCTGGTGATGGAAGTGCGCATTTTGCCGAAGTCTGCAAGACCGTGTTTTTTTTTTTGTTTTTTTTTTTCCTGTTTGCCCTCCCACATGAACATATGAGTTAAGGGGACATGACAGATACAATTAAGTTTCATTTCCAGCCTACCATTTAATCGGAAGACTCTTCTGGCCGCCTTTTTTTTTTTTTTTTTTTTATATATATATATATCTATCTTAGAAATAGGCTTCCTGGAAACTCGCTACCTCCACGCCCCACCAACCACTTTAATACAGTCCAAATTGCTCATTCAAGTTTCCCCACTGTATCTGGGGAATCGTTTAACAGTAGTACAGATTTCGCTTGAAATATGAAGACAGTAGCCCCTAGTCAAAACATATTTGCAGCTAAGTGGAATTTGGTGTTTTTCCACGCCAAAGACGTGTTGGCCCCAAGCTTTTGGAACCCATTTGTTTGTTTGTTGTTTTTAAATGTGTGCTTCCTAAATACTGAGGAAGGATTATTATTATTGTGTGTGTGGCTCTATAGGCAGGGCCTGTAAAATTTACATCTGTAGAGCCTTTGGGAACTTTTTCCAAGATTCAAATTGAGTTTGAGTAACAGTAACAAGCAATTGTTATATTTCGTCCTAGAATACTAAAAAAAAAATTAGATTTTAAACTGATTATTAGCATCACTGTGCCGTGCATAAAGGCTTGTGACTTCAGCTATTTTCAAGATGCTCTTAAGATCCTGCTTACCACTTTCCCCACTCTCCGAGTATCCTGAGATGTTGAAGCTGTTAATCATCATTATATCTACCATCTAAAGGGTTGATATTAGATAAAGTAGTGTTCCCTATCATTATCATTAATGGCTTGTTGCTGTTACTATCAAAATAGCTAAAATAATACTGCTTTCAGAAACCTTTTTCTGGTCAGAAAGCATATTGAACCAGATCATAAATTTGTGATAAAATGTCACTAATTCAGGCTGTAGGCATCAGAAGCTATTCTGAAGAATAAAATTTATAAAGCATGTACTGTTTTAAAAACAGGGGTCCTGTTTTCAAGTAGATTAGAAAGAACTGCTAGAATGGTACTTTTGGGGATAGGAATTCTGTTAGGCCTCCTTTAGTAATAGTTAAGATCATGTATAATTAGCACTCATTTACATATATTATCAGTGTGCTGAAGTCCCTATAGAGTAATAGAATTCAGAATTTATGGTCTCTTATTGTACTTAGTTAATAACCTGGAAAAAAAAAAACACAACCAGAATAGAAGCATTATGCATTTGAGTTCTGTTAAGTGTTGAATATAAACCAGGAAGTGATAGTATTTGTCATAAGATACAATGGATTTTTGTGTGTGTTTAATATTTAGTTTTAAAAGGGCATGTGTAAAGAGATGCTGATAGTCTTAGAACACAAGTAGTTATAAACCAAGGTATTTGAGAGACTGAATTTAGAATCTGGAATGAGTAAGGAAGTCCATGGATTTGTATGTTCCTTTATACTCAAACTTCGATTTGCTTTCAGTTTCATTTATAAATGACTGGTAATCACAAGCCATTTATTGGTAGCCTCTACAGTTTCACTTGACCTTTGTAGTAAAATAAGTTATCTAAAATGTTCATCCCATCTAGTTACAGGCAAACTGTAACCCCCTGTATTGGTTTACAAGATGCAGAATGAATTATTATAATCCTTTCCTCCCCCATCCCCCATATGTCCAATTATACTTTGTTTAAAAGCACATCAACATTTTCAGTGGTTTTCACAAACTGGTAAATAAAACTTTACTCAAATAATGACAGTATGTGAGTGAGTAATTGAATAATTTTTCAAAGTGAGTTTTTAAAATCCAGGGTACACATGATTGAAAAACATGTTTATTGTCTAAGTCTAGTAGTAATTTGGCTTGCTTAAAAGAAAATGTTTTCTTTTCTCCTAAAAAAAAATATTACTTTTAAACACAAGTTGCCATTTTAAGGAAGTAAAGGCCTATTTACAAGTACTTATTTGTGGGGCTGCCCCAGCAGCCTAGAGGCAGTGTGTTAAAGCATTATACTAAATGCCTGCCATTAGGACATTTGCTCATGCTGTCATCTGTATTTTGGCAGATGTTTTATCATTGCTACTAAGTTGTTGATGGAGATTTTTAAAGGCCAGATTCTAAAGATGAAAAATAGGTGTTTTTCCTGAAATTGATAACCTAAATCCAAAATTATCATTCATATTATTAAAATTAAATTTGCATTCCTTAATGTCAATTCAGCTATTGCTAGTATAGGCATTGCTTTTAATACATTAATGTTATTTTTGTGACATAATTTTTATAAAGCCATTTACCCATCTTTTAGGTTTTTGCTGTCATCGCTTTTTATAAAAAATGAAATAAAATTCTATATTTTATATCTTGTGTCTCAGCCTAAATAATGCACCTTTGGGTTATCATAAAGCTACTTTCACTTATACTAGTGCAGATATTTTTTATATGACAAAAGAACAAGAATAATAGTGTAGGATCAATTTTGCTGAACTCATATGTAATACTAAAGTAAAAAATATAGAGCACCCAGGAAATGTGATTCTGACAGACCAAGACAAAAACAATAGAACTTGGGTTTTCCCTCTTTGTGGTTCTGTGGAGGTGAAACAGGAATTAGAAGCTACACTCTCCTCTATTTCATCCCATATCCATGGAGCAGTTGCATATGACTCAGAATCTGGTTAACCCTAGGGTTTGAGAATACTTGTGCATATTTGAATACATGTCACACTTATGGGTTAAAAGACGAGGCAGGGATTTGGCAAGTGCAGAGTCTGTCAAAATGGCTTTTTCTGTTTCAAGCCAAGAATGAGCCTTTGCTGTGCTCCAAGCACTTTGCAAGGCCCTCTTGGACATAGAGACACATTTCAAATTCTATACCTCTTAATAACATAAAATGTCATTTATAGATAGTAGGGATTTTTTGTTTTTATCCTTCAGTGGTACTTAATATATTTTAGGTGCTTGATAAGGCCTTAATTCTGGATGTTGCTGACTTTAAACTGTAATTCTAGCTCAACCACTTCAATTCTTGTAAGGCCACTTTCAAATCTAGTGGGGGATTACTTTGAGTCAGAACTAAACACTTTGTGGGCACCCCCACTTTACTTTAGACCTTATTTGATCTCTGTTGTGGAGAGATCTGACTAAATCCTTTTTTTTTTTTTTTTTTTTTTTTTACTCTAACCCGATTCAGTTTGAGGCTCCAGTTTTTCATACCAGGGTCAGGGTCTGATGGCAAAAAAGTATTCATTTTTAGCAGATATCTTTACTCATGAGCTTTGCCTCATTTACCTTAGTGACTGCTGAGACTTCTTACCCCATTCCTGAACATCCATTCCAAGCAGATAATTAACTTCCTACTCTGCCGCAAAAACATAGTGATGTGTGGTATAGCCTCTCTCAACTTCCCTCCCACCATTTCTAAACTCATCTGTAATATCTTAGGCAACCTTCATCTCTTTCTCCTTTCTCACTCAGTTTCCGAAGTATACCTATTCACCTTTTTAAGGAAAAGATCACCTGTCTACAGCTCTTCACCTCCACCGTCTTGGAGACCTACCTAACAGTTTAATTCTTCAGTCTTGTATCTTTCCTTCTCCATTGGTTCTTTCACCTTAACTTGCAGACATGCTTAAGTTTTACCCCATATTAAAAACAAACAAACAGCCCTGGCCGGTTTGGCTCAGCGGTTAGAGCGTCGGCCTGCGGTCCGGAGAGACCCGGGTTCGGTTCCCGCTGGGGGCATGTACTTTGGTTGCAGTTTGTCCCCGGCCCTGGTTGGTCGTGCGGGTGGCAGCCACTCGATGTGTCCCTTTCACATCGATGTTTTTCTCTCTCTCTTCCTCTCTCTCCCTCCCACTCTGGACAAAAAATGAAAAAATGTCCTCGGGTGAGGATAAAAAAAATAAATAAATAAAAACAAACAAACAAACAATAAATTCAGTCACACCTTGGTTCTCGAATGTCTCCCATCTCGAACAATTCACTTCTCAATCCAACAACCCTTTCATACTGATACCTGTATAATCAGTCACATCTCTCTCAGGCGACAAACAAAGGAGAGAATGCGTGAGTATGAGTTAGTTTACCGCTGTTAACATCTCAGGAAATTGTGCTGTGAATATTTTCGTGGGTTTTTTTTGCTTTTGTTGCTGATTATTATTATTGTTATTATTAAATTTTCATTTTTTACTGTATATTTTATTTCCTTTTTGTTAAATTTTTATTTACATTTCATGTTTTTGTTCTTAATGTGTTTATTTATAGATGAAACACTACATTAGACATGTACTATATATAAGAAAGATTAAAACGGAATCATTTGGGGGTCTGGAACAGATTAATTCAATTTACATAATTTCTAATGGGAAAAAATGCTTTGGTTTTGGAACAGCCTTCTGGAAGGAATTAAGTTTGAGAACCAAAGTTCGACTGTAAATAAATAAAAATAAAAACAAACAAACAAGAAGAACCAAAAAGTCTTGCCCTTGTTCCTGTCTGCACACTCCTTCCATTATCACCTTCTCTCTCTGCTCTCTTAGATTGCCAAATTTATTTTAAAAATAACTCTCTGTCTTTTCTCCCCTCCCATTTACTTCCCAAATGCAATCTGACTTCTCATCCGACTAGTTGTTGACATTGCTGCAGATAAGGAAGCTAATGATGTAATTTTTAATGTAGAGGCTACTTGTACTTATCCCATTAACATCTGTTTTGTCCATATCAAGACCCTTTCTTGGTGTCTACAGTGGAGTTCTTTGCTGCCTCACTTACTTCTCCCATTACTTCTCATTTCCTCAGTTTGTTCCTTTTTAACTATTTGCTCCACAAACATTGGTATTCCCCAACATTTAATTCTCTGATACCTGCTCTATTGCTTTGCAAGGACTCTCTGGACAATCTTGTTTGTGCTCACGATTTCAGTTATCACAGTTCTTGGTGATTCCCAAGTCTTTGTAGCTCCAACCTTTCTCCTTAAATCTAGATCCATATATCCTGGGATCTACTGGGCATCTTCATGTCATTGTACCACGAGTACTTTAATACTCAGCCTATTAAATATCAAAAGAATATTCCCCCTCAATCTCCTGAATCTCTTTTGTCTATAGTTAATCCACAGTCTAACTGGTTACACATAGTATTTTGGTTAACAACTTTAATTCTTCCCTCTTCTTTCCCCACACTTCCCACATCTGACTTATGTTGATTTTATTTTAGTTTTTATTTATTTATTTTTTAATGCTTTTGATTTTTTAGAGAGAGAGGAAGGGAGAGAGGTAGAAACATCAATAAGAGAGAAACATCAACATTGATCAGCTGCCTCCTGCATGCCCCCCACTGGGGATTGAGCCCATTGGGAATGGAGCCCACAACCTGGGCATAGGCCCTGACTGAGAATAGGACCAGTGGCCTCTTGGTGCATAGGTTGATGCTCAACCACTGAGCCACACTGGCTGGGTATATATTGATTTCACTTCTTTGTTTTTTACTTTAATTTTTGGTCTTCTCTCCAGTTGTCCAGTTACCTGGACTATTATAGTGATCTTTTAACAGGCCTCCCAGTCTCTTCTCCCTTCCTGCCCTCAATTCACCCTTCATATTGCTTTATTATTTTTTTTAATACAAGTAAATCTGAGTGGTTTGCTATTGATTATTTTATCAAGTCCAGACTCCTCAGAATTATGTTTAAGGAAGCCTTTCAATATTTCTAAACCATCTTTCCCAGCCCCTTTTTCTAGACCTCACCTGAATAATCTTCTGCTTCCAGTTACTAATTTTCTTCATTCCTCTGTACATGTTACTACTCTGCCTGGAAAGTCCTTCCTTTTCCATGACATTCCTACTCATCCTTCAAGACTAGTTTATGCATCACCCTCTAAGAAGATCATTCTCAGGTACATTCATGTCATTTTTCAGGAACTCTTCCATCTCACCTGCAAGTGATTTAATTGAGATTTTCCATTGAGATATGTAACTTCATGATTCCATAATCAAGTCTAAAAAAGTAAGAAGTGGAGGATTCTTTTGAAATACACAAGAGGAGTGAATACTCTCTGATATGATTTTTGGATATTCCTTTCTTGGGATTCATACTTAAATTTTTTTTTTCTTTATTGATTTTAGAGAGAGAGGAAGGGAGAAGGAGATAGAGATAGAAACATCAATGAGAGAGAACATCGATTGGCTGCTTCCTGCATGCCCCAAACTGGGGATTGGCCCCACAACCTGGGCATGTGCTCTGACCGGTAATCAAACCGGCGACCTCTTGGTGCATGGGTTGGTGCTCAACCACTGAGCCACACTGGCCGGGCCATACTTTAAATATTTTACATTCATAAGGAATGTATTGAGTCCCACTTGCTGGAACCTGGGTTAAATCCATAGGATACCAAATGAAGACATTGTCCTTCCTTTTCTACCTTTTGAGCCTAACGGGGAGATTAATTAAGTCAAACATTAATTACAAGATTCAGTAATAAGAATAGGGGACGAAGGGAGCAATAAGGAGAGGATGAGTACAGTTGAGTAGTGGTAGGGAAGAGGAACAGGATTAAATATCTCCACTGTGCTTTAGCAGAAAGAGCCAAAATTAGTCAACGCTAGCTGTTATTTATTGAGCACTTGCTATGTATGTGAAACACACTGAGATAAGAACTTCATGTTCCTTATCTCATTAAATCTCTAAAAAGTCTCTGTCTGGCCGTTGTGGCTCAGTGGTTGAGCATTGACCCATGTACCAAGAGGTCGCCGGTTCGATTCCTGGTCAGGACACATGCCCAGGTTGTGGGCTAGATCCCCAGTGGGGAGAATGCAGGAAGCGGCCAGTCAATGTTCTTTCTCATCGATGTTTCTATCTCTCTCTCCCTCTCACTTCCTCTCTCCCTAAAAAATCAATAAAGGAAAAAAAATTAAAAAAAATAAAATAAAAAGTCTCTAAGAGGTATATACTATCACTTCACATCATGTGGATAAGGACACTCAGGTGCAGAGGTTAAATAATTCGCCTAAGGTTGTATCTCTAGGAAGGGCTAAGTCTTGAGCCATTGTCTGACTCCAAAGTGTGTGCTCTTACCTGTACACCCAGTGAAGGGTGTGGGCCTCTTTAGGCTGGGGGAACATGTGCAAAGGCACAGACATGAGAGTACATATGCATATTCATGGGCTTTCAAGAAGGTCATTATGACTGGACCTTAGTTTGGAAATGAAGGACAGGAGGTGGGACTGGACAGGGCCTTGAAGGTCCTAGTTTGTATTCCGTGCTAATGCACTTAGAATTTAGCCTGAAAAGAGGGAAGTGTGTTGTTTTAAAGTGTATCAAGCAAAAGAGTACACATTTGCATTTAGAACATTTATTTCGGGAACTGTGGAAAATACTTTGGGGCTGGGACAGGGAAATGTTGAGGCTGGAGTCAAGGAGCTACTTCAATGGCAATAGTTCAAGGGAAAAATGATGAATGTCTAATTCATTCATACAACAGACAGTGGATTTAGGAACTATTAAATAGGCCGAGTCTACCAAAAATTCTCCATGGCTACAAAGAGGGAAGAATTCAGCATGATTCTTAGATCCAGGTATGATTGACTTACTGGTAGAGAATAGAAAATAGGGAGATGAGGATTTTGGAGAAGGGTAGGGAGAGGGTAAATTGATTTTTGGACATGTTGACTTTGACATAACAGTGGTATGTCCAAGTAGAAATGTGCAGCCCTGACTGTTGGCTGTCCCAGGTCTTAAGGAGAAAAGTGGGACCTGGTTAAATAAAAAGTGTGTAGATAGTTAAAACCATGACGGATGGGAGAATATTGGGGAAGGGAGGCAGTGCTAAATATGAAGCCTTTAGGAACACTAACATTTATTGTGAATCAAATAATAGGTTTTAATAAAGAAACGAAACTGGGAAGGGTGAACAAAGCAATAGAAGGAAATTCAGAATCCAGAGATATCATAGAGGCCAAGGGACAAGAGCAAGAAAGGAGCTTCCTTGGGGGTTGGGAAGAGATAAACCGAAGAACTTACATGCGTATATGCACAACCAGTGGACACAGACAATAGTTTGGGGAAAGCAGGAGTGGGGTGAGAGCAGGGAGGAAGGGGCCATTGGGGAGAAAAAGTGGGATACCTGTAATACTTTCAACAATAAAGATTTTTTAAAAATACATATCTGCCCTGGCTGGTTTGGCTCAGCGGTTAGAGCGTCAGCCCACTGTCCAGAGAGACCCGGGTTCGGTTCCCGCTAAGGGCACGTACCTCGGTTGCAGTTTGTTCCTGGCTCTGGTTGGGTCGTGCGGGAGGCAGCCACTCAATGTGTCCCTTTCATGTTGATGTTTCTCTCTCTCTCTCTCTCTCTCTCCCTCTCTCTCTCCCTCTCTCTCTCCCTCTGCCTCTCCCTCTCCCTCTCCCTCTCCCTCTCCCTCTCCCTCTCCCTCTGCCTCTCCCTCTCCCTCTTCCTCCCACTCTATCTGAACAAAAAATGGAAAAAATGTCCTCGAGTGAGGATAAAAAAAAAAAATCATATAAACAGGAAAAAAAAAAAGAAAGGAGCTTCCCACTGGCTCAAGAACTGTAGAGAAGTTAAGATAGAAAGTGAACCATGCATAATTGATTTTTCACAAGGGATCATTGGTGACTTTGGCAAGGCTGTTGCAGTAAGCAGAGGTGGAGAGATGGCAGCCAGGTGGCAGAGATTTTAAGACATGAAATGGAAGTGAAGTAACGCTTTTCGGTTATTATTTTAGGATGCTAGGGAAGACACAGACAAATATGAGGAATTTTTTTAAAAGTTGGTGAATATTCAAGCATTTTTTAAATGTTTAAAAAAAACTATATAAATGGAATAGGGGCATGTAGGAGGCTGATAGTCAGCTAGGGAAAAGTCCTTGAGATTGATGGGTGTGGAGGCAGAAATGGAAACTAGCTTTCAGATGAAGGGATTCATTTCTGAAGAGGAGAAATGAGGATGGGGTGGGGGAGAAGTGTAGGTTGTTCAGCTTGCAGGTACATTTATAGGTGGGGAGTATTTGAAGCTCTGGCTTCTCATCTGAAGGACTCGATTTAAAATAAGGAGAGGGCCTGCTTTGGAGAGGATGGGATAAACTCTTGCAGAAGGAGAGTGATTTAAGAGCTGTTTCAAAGGAGAGAAAATTTACATGAAACATGTTTTAAAAGATTAAAGACCACCCAAGCGGTTGGGGATTATGACAATTTTCTGTTGTTCCCCTGGTAGCAACACACATTGTCTTAGAAATCTGTGAACCTGATTCCTCTCCTGCCCTCCCAGAGCATTTGTTCATCCAGGGAAGGTAACACTTACATAACCGTGTGTTATAAAAAGTACCTATCACTCCCCAAAATGAAAATTGCAAGCTTTGAAAAGATAATTCATACTTTTTTTTTTCATCATTGTATCCACACATCCTATCACAATGTTTCAGATCAGGTAATTCTCAATAAGTGTTTGCTGCATTTTTAAGAAAATGTCTGAGCTGGACTTGTCTTACTGTGACTACCATATATTGAGCCTTCTCTACAACTACACATTGGCTGTTTTCAGGACTGTGGAATGAGATGGTTTAGGTTGGTGGTCTATATTCACAGAGATTGTCAAGTCCAATATTTTTGGCGTTCAATATAAACTAATTTCCCATTGTATTTTTAATGTATTGGTAACCCTGGCATCACTGATGGTTATATTTATATCTTTACATCTAATTTAGACTACGATAGGCGTATCTTGATTATTCAGAACTTTCTTGTTCATACTGATTACCTGTGTTCCTTTATTGGCTCTATTTCAAATCTTTACTTTGCTGTTCCATCCGAAGGCAGTAGGCAAAAGAGAGAAAACCCAGATCAGATAATTTTACAACTTAGTTTTTTAATAAGTGTTTATAGAAAATGAATATGGTTAATAGCTGGTAGAGTGACATTTTTGGATTGCCCTTATTAATTATTAGTGCAAGGGTTATTCAAGTTATAGTTTATCCAGGTCATTTTTATTTGAATTTTATTGACAGCATTAATTCTATTTAAATTGCTTCAGCTATAAGATTTTTCTTATATTACAACAAATAATGCAATGCAATGAGTACTTCCTATGTTCTGTAAGAAATTCATTCTCTAAGCATAAGTAATGAAATTGTAAATTGTTTGCCATCCACTTTTCACTTACCTAGAGCCTTCTGAAAAAGTTAACTAGGATAACTGAATTCTTCACTTGTATCTTTTATTGAAAGATAATTTTTAGAAAGCAGTGTCTTGATTCAAACAAATATAAAATGAACATGTGTCAAATATTTTATTTCACACATTAATAAGCAAACTAGCAAGATGGTAAGACCATCTTGGTGTTTAAAGAAAATTGGAGAATAGACGCATGTGTAGGCAATCAGAAATGCTGAAATGAATTTGTGAATATATGCAAATTGGTCAACACCCTTAGGGCAATAAAATGTAATTTTTTTTTAAATCCTCTCTTCCACCAGGCGGAAATCAATCGCAGAACAAAGTTTATTTCTCTCTATGGACATAAATAATTTGCATCACTCTCTATTTTCTACAACTTACAAAATTATAAAATACCTCAAACACAGTGAAAGGCACAGGCCCCTGTAGAATCAGATATCCCCAAAGGATCTGTCAGACAATGCCCAGAACTTCATGGAAAGGACACTCGATAATCCTGTTATCCACTTCAAAATTGTTCACCATATTTGGTGACACTTTCCTTCTTTGCTAATCCCAACCTCACATCCCCTTCTCTCCCTGTTGTAGCCTCCCCCTCACCCCATGCTTCTCACAGCCCTTTCTCTCCCTGTTGTACACTATAGCCTCCCCACCCCACATGCTTATTTCTCAGGGGAAATAATTCAGAACCCCAAGGTTTTGTAAAATGCAACTGGAAGTCCAGGTTTTGCCGGGGGCTTCCTAATATTGGCATGGCTAGAAATACAGAGAACTGGGAAGAAGTGGGCTGTGGATGCCCACAAGCTTGGTTCAGACTGCAAATTCCCAGAAATATAACCATTTACACCTGCCAGTCAGAGAAGGTCTAGATCATTACATAAAACGCTGTTTTGCCTCGTTTTTATGGTATTACCCTGCACATTTATAGCACAGTATTGTTTAGAGGGCACTTGCCCATGTATTTTCTCCTTCGATACTCGCCGCAACTCTTTCAAGTAGTCCAGTGTTCATTTTGGATCCTCTTACTTACAGAGAGTAAACCGAGGCATAGAAAAGTTAAGTGCATTGCTTAAGGTCACATACTGAAAAGTGACAGATAGGATTTGTACTCAGGCTTTCTGAATATTGTCCAGTTCATATTTCACTATGAATCCTAGCATTCAAGTCAATGGACATTTATTGAGTAGTATGTTCCTAGAATAATAACATCCAATGCCTCTGTTTTTTATTCCCCATTTATATAGAAGGAAGAAATCGTAGGGATGAACTATTAAAGTTTATATTTGTATTTGTTAGTGCTTTGGTTTTTTTTTCCAGAGAAAATCCATCTAGCTACTTAGATAAAAGAGTTGATAAATGGCTGAACAATATGAAAGACAACTACAATTTCTCCACAGT
This sequence comes from Tadarida brasiliensis, assembly GCA_030848825.1. Classification (NCBI taxonomy): domain Eukaryota; kingdom Metazoa; phylum Chordata; class Mammalia; order Chiroptera; family Molossidae; genus Tadarida; species Tadarida brasiliensis. The sequence goes on from CM061260.1 coordinate 74,167,429, forward strand.
CTTGCACATTTTAGATGAAAGATGAGTGATTGCATTTACTTCCTCAATCCCTGTTTTGCAAGACAACTGGTAGTTTATCCTATTGAGAAGAGTTTGATAGAATATACTCTACTTATTAGTAGCATCTGTTCTTGGTTTCAGCTTGTTTCTTAGCTTTATTTTGAGTGGTTTATGGTTTCTAGAAGGAGGGAATACCTGTAATATACATTTGGAAATTGTTGTTCTATAGTTTGAATTAAATGTGGGAGTGAGAAAATGCTTTTCAATGGTATGTAATTATCTATAATATTTGCATGCAAAATATCTGTTGCCATCTAGCATTCTAAGACTTTCCATCTTAGAGAAAAGATGTGATGTGGTCCATCTGATTTACTTTTTATATTGAAGAACAGTATAGCCCACCACATTTCTTGGAAATGCAGCAGAAAGATAGAGATAAACTTCATATTGGTTTAGCAAGTTCTGTTTGGAGAAAGTATATAGAAATTGAGACTGAAATAATATTTGGTTTGATTTTCTGTGAAAATTTCCTATGGTAAGGACGATATTTTTCTACATACATCAGTAAGCAATAATGATTACTTCAAAGCTTCTAAAGCCAAATACCACATCTGCATGTTCCAAAACAGGTTGCTGAATTTATTCCCAAGACGTATGGTAATGTATATTTGTATTACTGAGAATGAATAAGGGAAAGTTACAGTGGTATCTACCATCTGCACATGTTAATATTAAAATAATTTGTTTTTCTTTTTCACCTTGCCAGTCTTCTCTCTGTAGCTACACTGCTTACTTAAGCGAACAATTGAAGCATTGTTCTTTTATCTGAAGGATTTGTAACATACTAAGATCTTATGGTATAGAATTCTATAATGAAGTGAAACTATTTTATTTTTTCTTTTCCAGGGTCAGCTCAACTAATATTTAATGCAACCAAATCTGTAGAATACACCACCTGCAATACAACTGTTATCATCCCGTGCTACGTCAGTAATATAGGGGCACTGAGCCTCAAAGAACTGTTTGTAAAGTGGAAATATGGAGGAAAATACTTTTTTACCTATGATGGAGATAAGAATGAATCCAGAGCCTCTGACAGCTTTCCAAGTGCAAGTATCGTACCAGAGGCACTACTAGTTGGCATTGCCTCTTTGCAATTGAGTAAGGACGACGCTGTCCCAGGAAACTACACTTGTGAAGTAACAGAATTAAGCAGAGAAGGTGAAACGGTCATAGAACTAAAACATCATGTTGGTAAGAATTCTATAAAAGCTTCCCTTTTATTTGTCCTATAGCAACCTAATCCTGTTGGAACTGGGCACAATGGGGCTAGGAACTCCTTTGAATAAAAAAGGAGGCCATTAATAATAAATGTTTATGTAATGTTTAGCAGCTTTAAGATCTTGAGTTTTATTTGCTCTTCTACTTTTCATAATAAAACTCCTTTGCTGTTTGTCATTTGTGTATTCTATTGGGGTGAGGGGTCCTGGGGTTATCTACTCTGTATTTCTGTTTGCTGCTATCAAAAGTACTTTCTTTCATGTGATTAATTTTCCATGCTCTTTCCAATAATTTAGCTTTTTTAAAAAAATTAGTATTACTTACACTTTGGTCAAGCAAGGGCTGACAAGTCCCAGCCATGCTCCAGCTGGAAGGAATAGATTAGAAGGAGAATCAAGAGATTAAAAGTTGGGCCCTGGCTGGTTTGGCTCAGCAGTAGAGCGTCGGCCCTCAGATCAATGAGTCGCTGGTTCGATTCCCATCAAGGGCACGTACCTGGATTGTAGTTGTCCCTGGCTCTGGTCGGGGTTGTATGGGAGGCAACCAGTCGATGTGTCCCTCTCACGTCGATGTTTCTCTCGCTCCCTTTCCTCTCCCCCCTCCTCTCTCCCACTCTATCTGAAGATAAATAGAAAAATATCCTTGGGTGAGGATTTAAAAAAAAGAGAGAGAGATTAAAAATCGGGTTCTAATGATGTCTCCTTGAGGTTTCCTGTGCTTACCCTTGCTGCGATGTTCTTTTTCTTGGCCAAGATGTGGGAGAGCTAGGGATCCAATTGAATTCATTTGAATTCAGCCTTGGTTATACCACCATGATTCTGCTCTTTCTTCACAAACTGGGGTTGGTGAGTTGCATAAAGCAGTCAAGTTAGCTGAAGTAAACAGTCTGCTTTTTTTTCTATTCCTTGCTGTGCCAGCTGATTACTTTAACCACATACAGATGCATGCAGACTTCCTATTTTGAAAGCTCTGTTTAGAACCACTGGACATATTACTGATCTCAGGATTAGACAAGTCTTTGAGAACCTCTGCTTTAGATGGGATCAGACAGTTTAGTTGAATCAACTATTTGCCTTCTATTCTTGTAGCACTTCCTGTGAAATGTCTATTATCAGATTGGGAATGGGGTGTTTAGTTTGATGGAATATTTTGACATTGCTTAGGACTAGGAATCAGGAGATCTGATTATATCCCCCATTCTTCAACTTAACTGTTTGCCTATATTGAACTTGAGAAGTTACTTCACTGTGTCCAAGTTACGTCATCTCTAAAGTGGGGATGAAAATAGATTCCTGATTTTATGTATTCCACAGTTTAATGAGTATCCAATGAGATCCCTCATGTATAGGTCCTCTATAAAGCAAAGTTCTTTGCAAATATTAGTTGTGTTCCTGGGACGTTTATTTTATGAAGTGAGATCTTGAGGTGTTGAAGCTGGGGTGTGGTCAGAGGAATGTCTGTGCAGTGAAGCATGGGCAGGAGATGGCGTAGAGCAGTCCAGCAGAATTTGGAAGGCTTTTCTTTTTAAAAATCTCTCCTACACTGTACATTTCATTAATATGATATTAAATTGGGCTAAGGAGCTTTTTTTTTTAAGTATACTTTTCAGCAGGGATCTAATCATTCAGCCATGTGCAATGTGAGTGACTAGACTTAGATAACCTTGAAATTTTTCTGATGGAATGTACAGTTTCATGGGAATGAAAAAAAAGACATGAGGGAGTGGTGATTTTGGATTATAGGCCACTAAGAGGAAAATTGGTTGACTCAGGAGACTTGAAAGGCCAGAAGATGGAATGAGGATGGATGGGAAAGGAATACAGATATCTGGGATAAAGACAAAGTTTATAATTTTATGTGATTGTTTTATCTTTGTTTTCAAAGTACCCTAAAAAAAAATATGAGCTATGCTTACTTTTGGGGCCATTAAAATGAGAAGGTACTATTTTGTTGAAGAGAATGCAGAAAATTCTACCAGAGGTCTCAGACATTCGGCTTTGTACCCATTTTTATTTTTTGAAATAATTATAGAATCACAGGAAGTTTCAAAGATAGAACAGAGATGTGCTGTGTCCTCTTACCCAGCTTCCTCCAGTGGTTACATTTTATGTAACAGTAGTTAAATGTCAAAACCAACCAGTTCACAATGGTACAATGTGTGTATATATGTGTGTATATATATATATATATATATATATATTTCTTTGTCATTTTATCATATGTGTACATTTATGTAATTGCCACCACAATCGATATAGAACTATTTCATTAACACAAAAATCTCCCTCGTGCAACCCCTTTATAGTCACCTCCCCCCCTTACTATTCTTAACCTGGCCAGCACAATTTGTTCTTCATATCTATCCTTTTGTCATTTCAAAAATGTTATATAAAAGTATATAAACTTTTTTGATTGGCATTTTTTCCACTCAGTACAATGCTCTTGAGATCTATCCATGCTACAGCATCATGTATCAATAGTTCTCTCTCTTCCCTCCACCCCCCATCCCTCACTGAGTAATATTCTGTGTTATGAGTCTATCACAGCTTGTTTAACCATCCACATACTATAGGACATCTTGCTTGTTTCCAGTTGTTTTGGCCATTGCAAATGAAATTGCTATAAACAATCACGTACAAGTTTTTATGTGGACACAGTCCTCATTTCTCTGATGAATGCGCGGAAGTACAATTACTGGGTTGTATGTAAGTATAGGCTTAGTTTTTAAAGAAACTGCCTAACTGTATTCCAGAGTGGTTGTTCCATTTTACATTCCCATCAGCAACACACGAGTGATCTAGTTTCCCACATCCTTGTCAGCATCTGGTGTTGTCACAGTTTTGCACCATTTTTTACTGGAAAAAAAAAAAAAAGAAACTCCTCTGTACAAAAAGGTTAGTTGGAACAGGGCTCTTGCAAATTTATTGTGATGAATTTACTTAGCCATCATGTGAACTTTGGGGATTTAGGCAAGGAAATCCATTTTTACTATGTTGTGCTTTATTGCAAATATAGGTAAATGAGAACTAGAAATATCATAATAGAGAATTCCATTTAGTGGAATGTAGATTAATGCGGCCATTCTTTGCTCCCCTTTGAGGAGCACAAGGACTGAATATGTGGAAATATTGTCAATGCGTTACAGTTTTATATACGCTATATATAGTACCATGGAAGGTGCACAGAACTTGAATTTAGAAAGCTTTTTCTGTGCTTCACAATTTTCTAATTTAGGAAAACTTAGATAAGAAATTCAACCTATCTGGTCCTCAGTTTTTACCTGTAAAATGGGGATACCATCTTCATCACAGGACTGTTTCAGATGTAAATATGTTAATCTCTCTCTTTAAAAAGATTTATTGAGTGCCTACTATGTGATAGGCACTGTACGAGGCACTTTGGATTTAATGCTGACTAAGACATGATTCCTCCTTTCAATGCAGTGATAATAGTACAAATAAAAACAGTAAAGTAACCTAACATTTATTTGAGCACATGTCAGATACCTTATAATGTGTCCTATGATCTCAGGAACTCTGGGAGATAGATATATGTCTTAGCATTTAACAGAAGAGAGATTTGGGGTACTTGTTCAAAGTCAGAGTCATAGCCAGGATGTTAACCTAGATCTGTCTTCAAAACCCAGTATTTTTAATTTTTATCCCCATGGTATATAGGTTCTGTTAAAACACCTTGTAAACAACCAAATACTAAGTGTAGATAATAGTTATAAAATTTGTTATTGCCCGGCCATTGTGGCTCAGTGGTTGAGCGTCGACTCATGCACTAGTTGCCAGTTCAATTCCTGGTCAGAGCACATGCCCAGGTTGTGGGCCAAACCCCCAGTGGGGGGCATGTAGGAGGCCGCCAGTCGATGTTCTCGCTCATCGATGTTTCTCTCTCTCTTCCTCTCCCTCCCTCTCTCTCTAAAATCAATAAACAAATTTTTAAATAAAAAATTTGTTATTAATGTCTATCTTTATGTTACTAATGATACAAAAACTTAGAAGCTTAAGATTTTACATTTTTCCAAGTAAGCTGTTAGAATTTTGTTTAAAAAGGTCAGTTCAAGTTCAGCAGAGTTGCCGCTTCCATCATTGCCAACATGATATACATTATGTTCATAATGTTGACAAGAAGGCATTGCAAGATCTTTATATAGTTTTCTAGTGCTGTATAACAAATAGCCACAAATGTAGCAGCTTAAAGCAACACCCGTCTATTAGCTCACAGATTTGTAGGTCACAATTCTGGTCATGGTGTGACTGGGTTCTAAAACCAAGGCATTGGCCAGGCTGTATTCTCATATGGAGTTTGGGGTCCTGTTCCAAGCTCACATGATTGAGGCAGAATTTAGATCCTTGTGGTTATAGGACTGAGGTCACTGTTTCTATGCTGGATGTCTGCTAAGGGCTTGTCTCAGATCCTAGAGGTTGCCCCCATTCCTTGCTGCATAGCCTCTTCCACACTTAAAGCCAGCAAAGAAAGTCATCTTGTTGTTGAGCCCCTCTCACGTGTTGGATTTCTTTGGCCAGGAAGAGCGCAGACCCTTTTAAGGGCTCACTTGATTAAGTCAGTCCTATCTCAAGGACAGTCTCTTTTTCTTAAAGTCAACTCATTGAGGACCTTAATTTTGCCAGCAAAATCCCTTTTGCCATATGACACAACAGCCAGGGGAATGAAATCCATCCTATTCACAGTCCCACCTCTCCTCCAAGGGGAAGAGATTATAAAAGGCTGATTGCAGAAGGCAGGGATTTGGGGAGCCACCTTAGAATTCTGAGTTTGATTAAATAACTGAGGCTATAGCCATCACAATCCTAAAACATCAAGTAAAAATTTCGCTTGAATTTTAGTGTGATCTTCTTTAGTGAAAATTGGTGTTCTCTGTATTTGTGAAGGTTTGACATGTATGAAGTACAATAAAACGAGGTATACCTGTATGTATTTGAAGGAGAGGCACACTTAATTGATTGGAGTGATCTTTTCACTTTTTTGGTTGTCTCATTTTGTACACAATGGTAAGAGAAATGAAGTACTGGCTGTGTGTTTTGTTTATTTGTTTGTTTTTTATAATACTTAGACTTAGAAACAAAATTTAAACACTCATCCATATACCACACTCTATTAATATCATTTCCTTGCCTTTTACTAATATGAAGGTTATCTCCCTGGGAGCTACTCTGCCTACCTGACCAGGAATAGGGGGAGAGTAATGGGCATGTTGTCAGCCATAGCTTGAGTGGAATGAGAGCATGGATGTGTTGGTTTATTTTCTTAATCCTGAGGTGGAAAAATATCTGATATTGTTTTTAGTCCATTTTAAGATTGATTTTTTTTCTTTTTTAGTGCCATATACATTTAGAGTTGAAGGGGGCCTAAGAGAAGTATCTTGTCTCTCCCCTTGGGGAACAAGAATTAACATCATCTGACAGTACTACCACACCAAATCAATAGCTTAATGGGCAAATAAGTGGCTTTATAGAAAACACTGGGTTTCTCCCCATCTTCTCATTGGGTTCTTGAACGTCCAATTCAATGATCCTCCAACTCTTCCCACTGTAACCAATTACAGAGAGGTTACACATTCATGTCAGTGAGAGGAAGTAACACATTCATGTGAATTACAGTAGAGGTCCCCAGCAGTGATTTTAAACTGAGAGAACCATGCCCCCCCCCCACACACACACACACACTTGCCATGGGGAACATATAAAACTTGGGGTGGGAACTGAGAGGGGAGTGTATGTGACATTTGAGTAAAGCCCCAGATGATTCTGATTAGCTTCATTTAAGAGTCACTTCGACAATAATATTCTGTGTTCTATAGTCCCACCCTCTTCTGTCATTGAAATCTCTCTCACACTTATTTCTGCACAAAGGCTTGGAGTCAACTAGTCTATTTTCCCATCTAATTCAGGAAAACTTTTTACCTACATGCTTGACATGAGATTCTTACTTCCTAAAGGTCTGTGATCAAGCCATTCCAGTTCTGTATGGCAAGCCAGAGTTTTCAGCCCTGCAATGTCTCACGTATTAGGAGGGCGATGGTATTTCTCTCCTAAGTTTGTTCTTCTCTAAAGTATGAATCACCAAACCTTTCAGCCATTGCTCATCCTTTTAGGATCCCCATTCCAGTCATCTTCGTTTGGAACAATTACCTGGCTGTCTTTATTTTATTGATTGATTGATTTTTTGAGGACTAAATAAATAAATATGTTTATTGCTTCTTTTTACTGGTATTAATCAACTGTTTGTTTTTTGTTTGTTTCTTTTTACATTTTTTTTGAGTTTTTTTATTAATTTTTTTGTTACACATGTTTCTCCTTTTTCCCCCATTGACACCCTCCTCCAGACCCTGCCCCCTTTTTCCCCCATTGATACCCTCCTCCAGACCCTACCCCCTTAACCCCCCCCCCCCCCCGCCACATGGCATTGTTATCTATGTCCACTGGTTATGCATATATGCATATAAGTTCTTTGGTTAATCTCTTCCCTCCCCACCCCCACCCCCTCCTCTGAAGTTTGTCAGTCTGTAGCCTACTTCTATGTGTCTGGGTCTATTTTGTTCATCAGTTTATTTTGTTCATTATATTCCACAAATAAGTGAGATCATATGATGTTTGTGTTTCTCTGACTGGCTTAGTATTTCACTTAGCATAGTACTCTCCAGGTCCCTCCATGTCATGTCAAAGGATAAGAGATCTTTCTTTCATACACCTGCATAGTACTCCATTGTGTATATGTACCATGGTTTTTTTATCCACTCATCTATTGATGGACACTTGGGCTGTTTCCAGATCTTAGCAACTGTAAATAGTGTTGCTATGAACATAGGGGTACATATATTCTTTCTGATTGGGGTTTCAGGCTTCTTAGGATATATTCCTAGAAGTGGGATCACTGGGTCAAATGGAAGTTCCATTTTTTTATTTTTTGAGGAAACACCATATTGTTTTCCATAGTGGCTGCACCAGTCTGCATTCTGATCAGCAGTGTACTAGAGTCCCCTTTTCTCCACACCCTCGCCAGCACTTGTTGTTTGATGATTTGTTGATGGCAGCCATTCTGGCAGGTGTGAAGTGATACCTTATAGTTGTTTTAATTTGCATCTCTCTGTTGAGTAGTGACGTTGAGCATTTTTTCATATGTCCCTTGGCCATTTGTATGTCCTTTTTGGAGAGGTGTCTATTTAGATCCTCTGCCCATTTTTTAATTGGATTCTTTGTCTTCCTTTTGATGAATTGTATGAGCACTCTATATATTTTGGAAATTAGCCCCTTATCTGATGTATCATTGGCAATTATGCTCTCCCATATATTGGGTTCCCTTTCCATTTTGATCCTTGTTTCTTCTGCTGTGCAGAGGCTTTTTAGTTTGATGTAGTCCCATGTATTCATTTTTTCCTTTGTTTCTCTTGCATTAGGCATTGTATCCGTGAAAATTCTGCTGTGTATGATGTCTGAAATTTTGTTGCCTACATTTTCTTCTAGGATTTTTATGGATTCATGAGTCATGTAAAGTCTTGTATGCATTTTGAGTTTATTCTTGTATATGGTGTAAGTTGGTGGTCTAGTTTCATTTTTTTGCATGTAGCTGTCCAATTTTCTCAACACCGTTTATTAAAGAGGCTGTCTTTACTCCACTGTATGCTCTTGCCACCTTTGTCAAATATTAATTGAACATAATGTCTTCAGTCAATTTCTGAGTTCTCTGTTCTGTTCCACTGGTCTATATACCTGTTCTTGTGCCAGTACCAGTCTGTTTTGATTACAATGACTTTGTAGTATAACCTGATATCTCATATTGTGATCCCTCCTATTTTGTTCTTCTTTTTAAAATTTGCTGTGGCTATTCGAGGTCCTTTTTGGTTCCACATAAATTTTTGAAGTATTTGTTCTAGTTCTGTGAAGTATGTCATTGGTATTTTAATGGGGATTGCATTGAATCTATAGATTGCTTTGGGTAGGATGGACATTTTAATGATGTTAATTCTTCCAATCCAGGAACAAGGTATATGCTTTCACTTTTTATATCTTTCTCTATTTTTTTTTCAATGTCCTGTAGTTTTCTGCCAATAGGTTCTTTACTTCGTTGGTTAAGTTTATTCCTAGGTATCTTATTTTTTTTGCCGCGACGGTAAATGGGATTGTTTTTTTAGTTTCTCTTTCTGTGAGTTAATTATTGGTGTATAAGAATGCTGTTGATGTCTTGATGTTAATTTTGTATCCTGCTACTTAGTCAAATTCATTTATTAAATCTAGTAGATTTTTGATGGAGTCTTTAGGGTTTTCTATGTACAATATCATGTCATCTGCAAATAATGTCAGTTTCACTTCCTCCTTTCCAGTTTGGATCCCTTTTATTTTTTCTTCATGTCTAATTGCTGTGGCTAAGATTGGCGAATGTGGGCATCCCTGTCTTGTTCCTGTTCTTAAGGGAAATGTTTTTAGTTTTTGCCCATTGAGTATGATGTTGGCTGTAGGTTTTTCATATATGGCTTTTATTATGTCAAGATATGATCCCTCTATTCCCACATTGCTTAGCATTATTATCAGAAACGGATGCTGGATTTTGTCAAATGCTTTTTCAGCATATATTGCTATGATCATATGTTTTTTATCTTTCATTTTGTTTATGTGGTGTATCACATTTATTGATTTGCAAATATTGTACCAGCCTTGCATCCCTAGGATAAATCCCACTTGGGCATGGTGAATACTTTTTTTAATGTATTGCTGGATCCGATTTGTTAATCGTTTGTTAAGGATTTTGGCATCTATGTTCATCAGGGATATTGGCCTGTAGTTTTCTTTCTTTATAATGTCTTTATCTGGTTTTGGAATTAGAATTATGCTGGCCTCATAAAACGATTTTGGAAGTCTTCCTTCTTCTTAAATTTTTTGGAGTAGTTTGAGGAGAATTGGTGTTAGTTCTTCTTTGAATGTTCAGTAAAACTCCCCCATGAAGGCGTCCAGGCCCAGGCTTTTGTTTGCTGGGAGTTTCTAGATTACATCTTCAATATCCGTAGTTGTTATTGGTCTGTTCAAGTTTTCTGTCTTTTCCCTGTTCAGTGTTGGAAGACTGTGTGATTCTAGAAATTGGTCCATTTCACCTAGATTGTCCAATTTGTTGGCATATAATTGTTCATAGTATTTTGTAATGATCCTTTGTATTTCTGTGGTGTCAGTTGTTATTTCTCCTCTTTCATTTCTGATTTTGTTTATTTGTGTCCTCTCTCTTTGTTTCTTGGTGGGTCTGGCTAAGGGTCCATCAATCTTGTTTATCTTTTCAAAGAACCAGCTCTTTGTTTCATTGATCTTTTGAATTTTTTTTTTAGTCTCTATGTCATTTATTTCTGCTCTGACCTTTACCATTTCTTTCCTTTTACATGCTCTGGGTTTTTTTTGTTTGTTTGTTTACTTTCTAGTTTAAGTTGTGAGGTTATATAGTCAATTAGAAATTTTTCTTGTTTCTTGAGGTAGGCCTGTAGTGCTATGAACTTCCCTCTCAGGACTGCTTTCATTGCGTCCTGTAGATTTTGTGTTGTTGTGTATTCATTTTCATTGGTTTCCAGGAATTTTTTAATTTCTTCCTTGATCTCCTTGGTAACCCATCCATTGTTTAATAACATGCTATTCAACCTCCATGTGTTTGAATGTTTTTGAGTGTTTTTATTGTAATTGATTTCTAGTTTCATGCCATTGTGAGCTAAGAAGATGCTTGATATGACTGCAATCTTCTTAAACTTGCAGAAACTTAGTTTGTGTCCTAACATGTGGTCTATCTTTGAGAATGTCCCATGTGCACTTGAGAAGAATGTAAATTCTGCAGTTTTGAGGTGTTATTCTATGTAGATATGTATTAAATCCATTTGTTCTAGTGCATCATTTAGAGTCTCTGTTTCCTTGTTAATTTTTTGTCTAGAGGATCTATCCAGTGATGTCAGCGGGGTGTTGAAGTCCCCTGCTATGATTGTATTGCTGTCAATTTCTCCTTTGAAGTCCTACAGAATTTTTTTTAATGCATTTTGGTGCTCCTATATTGGGTGCATATATGTTTACCAAGGTTATATCTTCCTGTTGGATAGATCCTTTCAATATTATGTAGTGCTTTCTTTGTTTCTACTTATGGCTTTCATTTTGAAATCTGTTTTATTGGATATGAGCATTGCTATGCCAGCTTTATTCTCCTTTCCATTTGCTTGGAAAAATTTTTTCCATTCCTTGACTTTCGACCTATGTGAGTCTTTTGTTGTGAGGTGGGTCTCTTGTAAACAACATATATATGAGTCATGCTTTCTTATCCAATCAGCTACTCTGTGTCTTTTGATCAGAGTATTTCATCCATTTATATTTAAGGTTATTATTGATATGTACTTATTTATTGCCATTTTTATTTATTATGGTTATGTTTCTCTTTCTAGTTCTGCTTATTATAGCAGTCCTCTTAACATTTCTTGCAGTGCTGGTTTGGTGCTAATATATTCTCTTATCCTTTTTTGTCTGGGAAGCTCTTTATTTGACCTTCTATTTTGAATGTTAGCCTCACTGGATAGAGTAGTTTTGGATTTAGATCCTTGTTTTTCATTACCTTGATTACTTCATGCCATTCCCTTCTGGCCTGTAGTGTTTCTGTTGATAAGTCAGCTGATAGCCTTATGAGGGTTCTTTTGTAAGTAATCTGTTACTTATCTCTTGCTGCCTTTAGGATTATCTCTTTGTCTTTAATTTTTGGCATTTTAGTTATTATGTGTCTTGGTGTGGGCCTGTTTGGGTTCTTCTTACTTGGGGCTCTCTGTGCTTCTTGTACTTGAATGCCTTTTTCCTTCACCAAGTTAGGGAAATTTTCTGTCACTATTTCTTTTTTTTTTTTTCTACATGCCCCTAGCAGGAACCGAACCCAGGACTCTCTGGTCCACAGGATGACGCTCCAACTGCTGAGCCAAACTGGCCAGGGCTGTCACTATTTCTTCAAATATATTCTCTAACCCTTGCTCATTTTCTTCTTCTTCTGGAACTCCTATGATGCGAATGTTGTTACTTTTGATATTGTCCCACAGTTCTCTTAAGCTGTCTTCTGTGTTTAAATTGTTTTTTCAGTTTGGTTCTCTGATTGGGTGATTTTTTTCTACTGTCTTCTAGTTCACTGCTCCGATCCTCGGCTTCCTCTACTCTACTGGTTATTCCTTCCAATGTGTTCTTTATTTCTGCTATGTCATTCTTCATTTCCACTTGGTGGTTTTTCATTTCCAGTTGGTTGATTTTCAATGTTTCTATATCTTTACTTATGCTGTTGAGCTCTTTACTCATGCTGTTGATCTTCCTCATAATCATTACTCTGAACGCTACCTCTTATACCTTCTTAATTCCATTTCATTTATCTCTTCTTCTGTAGAATTCTCTTGTTCTTTCATTTGAGATTTGTTTCTTTGTTTCACCTTTTGGCTGTCTCACTGGGTTTGGGAGCCTGCCAAATTTTCCCGGTGGGTGTTGGTGTTCTGCTGATTGTGGCTTCCTCTACTGGGTTTGGATGAGTTTGGGAGGACCCATGTTAATCACCACTGTCAAGTCTTACTTTCCCGGGTAGATTTGCAGACCCAGCAAAGGTTTAGTTATCCTCTAGATTTTCCCTGCAGGCTGTTAGTCTCAGTTACTTGATGAGCCTCAGGTTTTAGCCCTCAGCTGAATGAAAAATCCCTCATGTGTACAGGGTAAGAGGATTTCCAGCAGGTGGGGCAATGGCTGTTTTTTCCCCTCCTTGCTAGCTGGTAGTCTCTAGCTGTTAATGAGCCTCAATTTGCATTTCTCTGGCCTGGCCTGGTAGTGTTAAATTCCTGAGGGAGGGGCCATTGTTTCTCCCTGAGGTTCTGGGAAGGGGGTCTTTGAGTCAGATGGCTAGTGTCCTATGAGGGAGTGATTTAGCATAAAACTACAGGTGTCCTTCCCAGCTCTCTTCCCTGCACTATAAACCCCTGACTCTCTTCACACAGTTCCAGTCTAGTCCGCCCTCTCTCTGGCGGAGCCCAAGGTGAGGGGTTGTAGCTGACTTAGTACTCTGGCCCTTCAATGAAGTGCTGTTTTTTCCCTGCACTTCTCCTTGCTGGACAAAGCGTCAGCTCTGGTGATCTCAACCAGTTGTAATGTGGGCGCCTTTCCCTATCCTGCCATTCTGTGCTGAGGGGCTGTCCCTCTGTTCTGGGGAGCCACCAGTCTGTGCTGGGGAGCTGGCTTGGGGTTTTAACCCCCGTCTTCTCAGTGGGAACTGCTCATAGCTAACACAACCCTTAGCTGCTGTCCGTGGGCTCCCAGCCTGCCTTCTTGAACCTCTGCAGTTTCTACCAGGCTCGATTTGGTGTCCTCTTTTTGTTCCTGGTTATAAGGTTTCTCTCCAGCTGCTTTTCAGTTGGTTTTTCCTAATGATTTGTCTTTATTTTAATTGTAATTCCTGTTTGGTCCTGGGAGTCCTTTCCTTACTATCCACAAAGGTCTGTTCTTCAACTACTCCCATTCCTCAAGCTCATAGTCCCACCTGCCTTGTTCACTGCTGGATCTCACATACCTAGAAGAGTGTCCTAGCCATGGTGGGCTTTCAATAAATGTTTGTGTAATAAGTGCAAAATGAGTGGTCAGAGCAGGGTCAAACATTCCTCTTATTTTCATTAATAGATCCTAAGGTTGTTGAAGATTGTTCTGTTGTATAAGGAGAGAAGCCAGTGAAGGGACATTTCATTGTCAGTTCATCTTGAATGAGAGATCAGATACTGGCTGTATTTTGAAGGTAAAGCCCAGAGGATTGACTGTTGAACCAGAGATGGAGTATAAGAGAAACCAAGGAGCAAAGGCTGACTCCAAGATATTTGGCCTGAGCAACTGGAGAAATGGAGTTACCACTACTGAAATGGCGAAAACCAAAAGGGGACGTTTGGTGTGGGGTGGGAAGGGGGTATTAAGAGTCAGTTTAGGATGTGCAAATTTTTAAAAAATTTATCTTTATTGTTGAAAGTATTACAGATGTCCCTTCTTTTTTCCCCCATTGACACCCTCCTCCCTGTCCTCCCCACCCCCATCTTCACTGTACTGTTTGCCTGTGTCCATTGGTTATGCATATATACATTTAAGTTCTTTTGTTTATCTCTTCCCATCCCTTCCTCCCACCCTAGTCTGTTTGTTCCCTACTTCCAATGCACATGTAGATTTAAGATCCTTAATTCACTGTGCCTCAGTTTTCTCAATGATAATGAGGGATTAATAATTCCTTATATAATAATTGTAAGGATTTGAGAAGTTAATGTTTCCAGCTCAAAACCAAATAATAGAGAAAGTGAGTAGAGAAAAATAAGTTGATAAGGAATAGTCATTAGATCATAGAGCTTTGACCAAATCCTTCAGGCATGTGAAAACCTAAGCACAATTCACAAAGGTTTTTTTTTTCCTGTAGGATTTTAGGCTGAATTGAGATGGGTTTTCTTTGGTATAGGAAGATGTTCAGTAATTCAGTTGGAAATTGATTCAGAGTACTGAAACCATCAGTCTCTTGGTAGATCTGCAGCCATGGGAGCATGAAAAAAAAAAAAAATCCTGTCTTCTATTCACTTACTAAACTGTCTTAGGACTATTGCAACCATCAACAGCAAACCTATTGATTGAGTCTCTACCATGCACAGGGCAAAATGCCAGATTCTGGAAAGCTACCATCTCAAAGATGAGAATTGATATTGCTGTTATATTCTGGGGATGCTTGTGAACATTTACCAGAGTTTAGCATTATAAGCTTATCACAAGAAGTGCATGGGTAGCATTATGGTTTGAAAGCCCACAAGGTTCCTCACACGCTGATACAGTGGAGGATTTGAAAGGGTTAATTTCAGAGCAACACCAATGGCCGCGTTGTATTCTGAAGTGTTCTCTGCACAGCAAGTCCTCCCATACAGGCAAACTGAAATGCTTTCAGTGCATTTACTTGGCTTTATTGTTACAGGAGAAATTTCATAGGTAAAAATCTGGTCTTAAGAGATGATCAGAGGCAAGTTAAACTTACTTTTTAAAAGTTCTAGACAAATTTTATTTGAAGTCTTAATATCACACAACTTCCTTTCTATAGAATGGGTGGCTGTGTTTTCACTGTTTAGGTAACATGTGGACCCACTTAATACAAGCTTCCTTACTACCTGAAGCACCTCGTTTTACTTTTCATGGAAACGGTCGTTTCAAGCCTAATTATTTACGAATACATCTTTTGTTCCAGAGTAAGTTTCAGCAAAGCTCGGGCTCGTATCTGTCTCAGTCTTAAGTCACAGTAAGGGGAGGGTACACAGTTGTACAGCTTCCTCACCTCTGTCCCCTGAGTCAGTCTTTACAGGAAGACTTAACTCTTGCTTTAAGGTAAATTCTTGGCATGTTACACATACAGGCATTCACCATAGGAGCACATAACAATAACTGTAGCTGATGTTTACTGAGCACTTTAACTGCCACACTTTATTTTAAACTTTTTTCACATCTTAACTTTGTTAACAGTTATAACATTCCTTCAAGGTATAGGTACTTGTGCTGGTGTAACTAATACCATTGCAATAACCTGGTTATTATTTAACAGGAAAGGAGTAAAGGGAAGATTAACTAATTTAGTACTCCAGGTCTATTCCCCACTGATTGGTGGGGAAAAGGTCTGGACAAAGGCAGTTTAGACTCATGCCCAGTAAGGTCTGAGTGACGTGGGAGGTGCCCACCTGTCCGTCACACCTGGGAGTGAATCAGTGGCCAGAATAGGCGTGGCCACTGCAAAGGCTCCAAACCTGAATAATCTCCTAGACAAAAGAAAGCTCTCTCCTGCTCTCTCTCTCCCTATCTCTCTCTGTCTCTGTCTCTCGATGCCCATGCCAGACTCCTGGCTTTTGGTGCTCCCATGCCCTGCATTCACCATGTGGCCCATGGCCATGTGGACTCCAGACAGTGGATTGATGGGCTAAGCCTGATCTGGACCCAGCTGCATCATGGAGAGAAAGCTCTGGACTCGGGCTTTGCTTTTAGCTTTGCTAAAGCCCCAGCTACCCCTCTTTCAGGACTGGCTTCAGGGAAATGGGACATTGCAAACCGAGCAATGTCATTTCACACAAATCAAGTCTTCTACCACATCTCATCCTCCCACTGGGGGTCTCTGAATATGCTTATTCCGACTGTGCCCCAAGAACCCCACTCCCATTAGTGAGGGAAGAATCTGATTCTCTGGTAACATAACAACTGAAGAACAGAGAGACTGTCCAAGGTTACAAAGATTGTAAGTTAGAATTGGGTTTCAAACCCAGGCAGTGTGGCTATAGAACTTTGTTCTCAGCGCCTGTGGTGTACTACCTCCTTCCATAAGTCACAGGTTAGGGAGAATGTGGTGGAAAACACTAAAATAACTAGTTTGTTGTTTCATAAATATTTGTTATATAAGTAAATTACACGTGTAATTACTTATGTATTTATTTAAGGCTACAGTTTTAATGAATTATTTTTATTTTCCATTTCCACAACAAAATATATTGTTGACCATTCATTGGCAGGACTTAAAGTTATTATAGTAAATATTAACTGTGATTTTTGTTTTCTTTCTTCCCAGTTTCATGGTTTTCTCCAAATGAAAATATCCTTATTGTTATTTTTCCAATGTTGGCTGTACTTCTGTTCTGGGGACAGTTTGGTATTGTGAGTAAGTACTTATTTCTATTTTCATTTATGTTTTAGTGATGACATTGTTATTTCTAGGAGACAATATTAGTGAAATAGTCTATTTAAATCATATTAGGGAATGTGATAATGTTATAAATAAGAGTATACAGTCTTAATATTCCTATCTTCCTTGAAGTATATGTGGTCCCCCGTAATTCGCTGCAGTTCCTAAGAAGTTTTTTTTTTTTTTTTAAGAATGAATAGTGGGAATCCTAATAATAACACACCTAAAACTCATGCTGATTTTAATGTTTACAGAGCATTTACACACACAGTATTTTCTTTGGTGAGAATATGGTCACAGCCTTATATCACAGTGTTAAGATAGAATTTTGCACTTCTGAGGCATTAAGACGTCCGTCTCTTTATTTTCCCAGTGTGAACGTCTCTGTATACATGTGTTCATCCTTGGAAAAGCCCAGTTTGAGCCATGTTTGCCATCCTCACTGTACCATTCTGTAGTCTCTAAGGACATAGCCACAGGAGGGCTGTGTTCTTTGATCATGTTTTGCTGTAATAACCATGTGACCAAACTTCTCAGAGTAGATCTTGGTGCTGCATCAAGATGTGGCATCAACAATGTGGAATTGTCACTGCTAAGTGAAAAGGTGATGTGCATTCTGGTGGATGACTGTACTCAACCACACAGCTGACCTTTAGACAACACGAGGTTAGACTGTGCGGGTCCAGTCACATGTGGATTGTTTCCAGGAAGTACCGCAAATTATTTCCTCTTCCTTATGACTTTCTTAATAACATTTTCTATTCTTTAGCTTACTTTATTGTAAGAATACAGTATGTAATACGTGTAACATACAAAATGCATGTTAATCAGCTGTTAATTTTTATCAGTAAAGCTTCTGGTCAACAGTAGGCTGTTCGTAGTTAAGTTTTTGGGGAGTTTAAAGTTATATGTAGATTTTTTATTATGCTGGGTGGGGATGTCACCTCTCCTAAACTCTGTGTTATTCAAGTGTCAACTGTATTTCCACACCAATTTGGAAAGGAAATTTACTAAATTAGTGAAGTTTTGATCTGACAGTCTAGACCTTTTAAACTTTTAACATGTAAGATTTATTCCTTATCCCCTAATAGTGCACTGAAATAGTCGGGCATTGAAGGCCAGTTAACATTTATGCAAGGCAAGGAGTGAATAATGCTGATTTCACTCTATAACTTAAAAAAAAAAAAAAGTGAAAACTAGTAAAATATTGTAGTAGATTGGCCTGTTGTGTATTTCATGAATTTTACTTTTACTCAGAAGTTTAAGGCACGTATATCTAGAATGGTTATATAAAAATGGAAAGGGAGATGACTGGGTATTTATTTTAAGGGCTCTTCTCAATGGATGGCACTCTGGGAATGCTTTGTGATTTCAAAGCTGCTCTCAGCTTTTGTGTAAAAGGCGAAAAAGGGGAAGGAGTGGGCCAGCAGTGATAACCGTCAAGACATTTCATAACTCTCACTTTTGAAACGGTATCTAGAATTCCTGTGGAAATTTTCTTAGAACTTTGAGAAGCCTTTTATATCAAGCAAGAGATGGTACAGCATCAAGACCTTGTCGGTCTTCACTGATATTAGGGAAGGCCTTGAACCCTAGTGGCAGACCAAGGCATTAAGACCTACGTCATATAATTTAGGTAGGAAATTGCCCTTTTTTTAAGATCATGGAATTACTTTACGGAGTGTGATTTGCCACATTTGGGTTGATTGTGGTTTGCTGATCATGGCATTCTCATTAGTAACATTATTTTGAGTGGACTGAACCAGGAGTGAGTCTATTCCTGTCAGCCATATTTTGACAAAATAAGATCAATAAACTTTTTTTCCTGACTTAAAAAAGGAATACATATCACTTTAGAATACCTTATACAATATAGAAAGTTAGAGAGAAACAAAACAAAAATAATCTAGAATCCCACAACCTAGAAATAAACTGTTGGTCTAATCTAGTGAATTTTCTGTTTCCTTTTGTCTTTTTTTCTATGTATTTTGTTACCTTTGTTAAAAAAAACAAAAACCATAAATGGACTCATATAGCTTATATACTTGTACATCCTGATTTCCCCCAGTCTCATGTTTTCAGAAATCTTTTTATAGCTGCCTATGCTCTACTTTAACGGCTGCATTATAATTTACTCAACTCTCTCATCTTAATGGATATTAAGGGTGTTTCCAGGTTTTTTTGATACTAGGAAAGTAACTCTGCTAAAGATATGTAAGCTGTAAATGGCACAGATAGTTTAAGGCTTTTGATACATCCTCCCAAATGTTTGCTAGAAACATTGTATCAATTACTACTGCAGATGAAAATACCTGCCTTTCACCTCACAATCTTGACATCATTATAATTCTAAAATTTCTGCTAATTTGATAGATGAAAGAACATCTTGTTTTAATTTTCATCTTTGTGTTAGTGAGGTGAATGTTCTTTTTTCTATTTATTCTACTGGTCATATTTTAAGGAATGTGCTTATGAACCTAAATATTTTGGTGGCAATATTTTATTTAGGCTCATCTTAAAACAAATAACTGGTGTGTGTGTGTGTGTGTGTGTGTGTGTGTGTGTGTGTGTGTAAGGCACATATATATTTGATTCACTCAGCTGGGACTCAGATTTGAAGATGTTTATAAAAATAGCACCTAAACATTTGTGGAGTTCTTGTGCTGTGTGATGGATACTGTGTAAAGTACTATCCATTTTGGACTTGTGTGTCTATTTCCTTCACCAGGTTAGGGAATTTTTTCATCATTATTTTTTCAAATAGGTTTTCAATTTCTTCCTCTCTCTCTTCTCCTTCCTGCACCCCCGTGATGCGAATATCGGTATGCTTGAAGTTGTCCCAAAGGCTCCTTACACTGTCTTCATATTTTAGGGATTCATTTTCCTTTTTGCTGTTCTGATTGGGTATTTTCTGCTTCCTTATCTTCCAAATCGCTGATTTGATTCTCTGCTTCATCTACTCTACTGTTAATTCCCTGTAATGTATTCTTCGTTTCAGTTATTGTATTCTTCACTTCTGACTGATTCTTTATGTTTTCTATCTCTATTTTTACGTTTCCTATCCCTTTGTTGAAGTTCTCACTGAAATAGTTGAGCATCTTTATAATCTGCATCTGGTAGAGTGCTTGTCTCTGTTTTGTTTAGTTCTTTTCTGGACTTCTGTTCTGTTCTTTCATTTGGGACATGTTTCTTTGTCTCCTCATTTTGGCTGCCTCCCTGTGTTTGTTTCTATGTATTAGGTGGAGCTGCTATGTCTCCCTGTCTTGGTAGAGAGGCTTTATGCAGTAGGTGTCCTGTAAGGCCCAGTGGCACAGCCTACTAGTCGCCCAAGCTGGGCCCTCCATGTGTGTGCCCTTTATGGGCTGTGTGAATCCTTCTGTTGTAGTTGAGCCTTGATTGTTGGCACGTCATTGGGAGGGATTTACCCCCAGGCCAGTTGGCTGTGGGAACTGGCTACAACCACAGCAGAGGATCAGCTGTGCAGGGGCCCACCCCACAGAGCAGGACTCACTTCAGCAGGGCTCTGGTGCCCGCTGAGTCTGCCCTTGAGTGTGTCTCTGGTGGAAGTCATTGAGTGGTGCTCCGGCATCTGAACTGGCCACCATGTTCACTGGCTCTGGTGCCTCCTGGGAGGTGCAGGCCAAGGTCAGCTGCTGCCTGTGCCCTGCCCTGGGCCACCTGGCATGAGCTACAAAGCAATATGCAGATGGCTGCTACTTTTGCTGGTCTTGGAGGTGACCAGGAGAGGCCAAGCTGTGAACCAAGGCTGACTGCTGCTAGTGCCAGGCCTGGGGCCACTTAGCAAGAGGTATGGGGCATGCTTGTTTTGGGTTTGTGAACCTTTGAGAGATTTTAGGAAAGTTGGCAGCATGAGCCGAGACAGGCTGTTTGTATGGAAAAGCCATTGGAAAAGGATTGGGCAAGCCTGCAAGTTGGAGGGTTAGGGGTCTCATGAAATCACCGGGGTGGGGCTAACAGTGTTAAACAGGTTGATGGAGACTCAGATATGGGGCCTACCTGCTTGCTCTGTGGAAGGAGGTCTCAGCAAAGGAACAAAGGCTTCTGCCCACACTTCTGTCTGGGAGAAAGCTGGCCCTTTAGCCCTTGCCTCCAAAGCCAGACAATTCAATTTCTTCCTGTTTGTCCCTGACTCACGTTTGAAGCTTCAGCTCCAGCGCTGGAGTTCAGAGCCAATGAGTTCAAGTAAGTCTGTGAACGGACCCTTTATGAGGAATGCCTGGGACTCCTGGAGTCCTTCATCTCCCTCAGCTTCAATCCCTGCTGATTTCCATAGCCAGAAGTTATGGGGACTTTTCTTCCTGGGGCTGGAACCCTGGGATGAGGGGTTTGGTGTGTGGCTGGGACCCCTTCACTCCTCAGGCAGGACCTCCACAGCTGAGATATTCCTCCTGATTTCTATCTGCCACAGGTGGGTATGGGACCAGCCGGCTCCTCTTCTCCACCCCTCCTACCAGTCTCCATGTGGCTTTTTCTTTATATCCTTAGTTGTAGGACTTCCATTTAGCTAGATTCCACGCAGTTCTCAATAATAGCTGTTCTGTACTTTTTTTTTTTTTTAATCCTCACCCGAGGACATTTTTCTATTTATTTTCAGGTAGAGTGAGAGGGAGGGAGGGAGAAAGAGAGAGAGAAACATTGATGTGAGAGAGACACATCGACTGGTTGCCTCCCGCATGACCCTGACCAGGGCCAGGGATGAACCGCAACTGAGGTACGTGCCCTTGACCAGAATCAAACCCGGGACTCGTTGGTCTGCAGGCCAACGCTCTAACCGCTGAGCCAAACCAGCCAGGGCAAGTTGTTCTGTACTTTAGTTGTAGTTTTTATGTGGTTGTGGGAGGATGTGAGTACTGTGTGTACCTATCTGCCATCTTGACCTGAACTCTGTTTATACACTTTCAGAGTGCGGTACCTTATAGCCCCTAAAATATAAACTGTAACTCTGCCTCATGCCTTTCGCTCCTTACCTTCTTCTGATGGCCATTTATGGTCTGTACTTGACCACAGGGGGTTTCTCTCTGTGGCTTTTCTAGCTCTGCATGTCAGTCTTTTGGTGGTTTGAAAAAAAAAAAACCCAAACCTTCTGTAGGCTAAACATTCAGTAGAGACACCAGCTTATGCCTTCACCGTGAGGAGTTTCTTTATAACAGACAGTATCTTGAACTGATCGCAGGAGGCCGTCGATCCTCCGGAAGAAGAAGCCTGAGCGCTCTCTGAACTGGAGCCAGGCCCGGGGCTCGCAGGTGCGGTGAGTCCTAGACCACCTTTCGAAGACAGAGGTCTCTTACAGGGAAGTGTCCCTAAATACCTTTGCCTTTAGCTGTGACTTACAGATCTGTAAGCCGAGTCTTGTGCTGAACAAAGAGCTCAGAGAGCACTGGAATCAAACACCGAGCTTTAACCAAAGTAACGCATCTCTCACAGTGTTGCATTTCCAGCGTTTTGTTTTGTTCTGACTCACAGTGTCCCCCTCCATGGACAGGTCAGTTCCTAGCTGATTTGCATGTTCTTGTTCCTCATTCTTTGATGATATCACAGGTACTTTCCACCATTTCGGTGTTTGATAAATGATTTCAAGTGCTGCTTACTGAGACTTCTTGTTCCTGTAAGATTAAGGTTCAACTTCATGTCAAGAACTGGCTAACATTTTGAAATTCTTTGAGATAGGTATATCCAGGCTGACTTTTACCTTCTCAGAACTTTTGTTGTGTACAAGGAGATTCGACACCATAAGCATGACCATGTAAAGCTGAAACTCTGCAAAGCAATCTAATAATAAATATGAAAAATGACTATTGCTCCATGGCCTCAAAATTTTTTTGTCAAAACATTAAAAACTCTCTTACTGTACACCTGAAACTAATATAATATTGTGTGTGAACTGTAATTGAAAAAAAATTGTTTTAAACTCTCTTATTGTCAGTAATTACAGTGTTAGGAAATGAAAAATAGTAAAACTAATATTTAGTGCATGGCAAATTATAACATTACAAACATTGAAAATGAAAGTGTTTTATCAAGAGTAGTTTTTTTTTTGTATTTTTTCTTTATTAATTTTACAGAGCGAGGAAGGGAAAGGGAGAGAGAGATAGAAACATCGATGAGAGAGAACATCGATTGGCCGCCTCCTGCATGCCCCCCACTGGGGATCGGGTCCACAACCTGGGTTTTGTGCCCTGACCGGGAATCAAACCGGTGACCTCTTGGTGCATGGGTTGACGCTCAACCGCTGAGCCACACCAGCCGGACAAGAGTAGTTTTAACAGTGCTTGCCTTCTGGTCATATAACTTCGAATACAGAGCTGGCATCTTTCCTGTGCTTTGGTGAATTGTCATACCCCTTCCACGTTCAGATCAGCTTCTAGCATTTTATCTTTTGCATTTTTAGTGTCATGAACTGTCCCTATGAGTTCTTTTCATGGGAAGTGTTTTTTGTTTCTTTTTTTTTTTTTTTTTTTTGCCAGAGTCACTTCTTATGAGACATCTTTATTCTTTGTGTCACAACCTATCCTAATTTATGCCAATAAGTTCACATCGACTAAGTTTCCCTGGCTGCCTACCTAGTCTCCTGAATAGCAGTAGTGTTGACATTTCCACAGTCAGCTCTTTCTTCTGTAATGTCATTTATGTTCTATTCGAATTTCACTTCCAGCGTGATCACTTTTCATTTCTTTGCTCTTTCATCTTTATTGCCCAGTTTCCTCTTTTGATTATCCATTGTAAAATGTCACAGTGGTTTATCGCTGGGAACAGGTGGTAGCACAGCATATGCTTTGCTGTCGTGTGTGAGCTGAATCACAGATGTGCAGTGACCAATCCCCAGCAGTCTTTGAAGGCAGTGACACGATTGGTCACTGATCATGATGTGTAGCATTGTGTAGTGATTTGTGGACTGAACAAATGGCCGTGAAGTTTGCACCTTATGCAATCACTCAGTTAATATATTGTGGTGCTGAAATGTGTGCTGTGATTTTAGGGGAACTTGTGTTATTTAACTAAATCACAGTGTCTGAAATCCATGCATACCAGAACTGTGCAAAGCCAGGACTACTGTAATTTATTTAAAACTTGTGCATTCAAGGCATCTTTCATTTCCTAACTTTCTGGTCCCTGTACAAAATTATTCCACAAGGATTTCGGATACTACTCAGAGGTATTTGTGTAGCTGTCCCTGTAGAAATCATTGTTGGGAAATTCAAGGGAAAACATTCTCTGTCACAACAGCCTTGAGATCCTGCTAAGTCCTTGAGTTCAATCTTGAGGACTAGTTTAATATTGAAAGTAATTAGGCCATGAAAACACAGTGTAAAGAAGTAGCAGAACAGGGAATTTCTTTGTAGATTAGAAAAAGTATTCTGAAGAAATGGGGACATTTACTAACTTGCACTGAGCAATTTCTATCCAAGAAGGTAAAATATCATCACAATAAATATTATTACAAAGAATCATTCTTTGACCTGGCTGATGGCCCCTATTAATAGGACTTTGTTATTAAATATACTCTGAATTCTGTTAAATACTATTGAACTCCCAGTGCTTTTTCTTGGTCCTGTCCACATAATTATCACATTCTGTTATTAAATAATATTTTATGCACTAATTTTATTGTAGGAGGAGCTCAACAAAACCAGAGCTCAGCAATATACTCTTTTGTAGACATTAGTTACTGTTCCTTTGACCTTTTCCAAATGCAAACATCCCAGCTTCCTGCATATACTCTGAAGTTACAGCATCACTCACAAGACCAGGGAACGTTTGGAACCAAAAAAAGGAAGTCAGGGTGTTGGACAGCTCTTCTTTAATGTTTCATATTCAAAATACTTGCTGCACAAAGCCTGGGCTCGTTTATTTCTGGGTCCCGTAGACTGAGCATGTGATTTCTGGTTATTATTTATTTTGAAAAAATTGTGTCATCAAAGCAAGTTGGACAGTTTTAGAGTTTATTATGAAATTATTTTACTTGCCTTCTTGCAAGTAACCAATTTATCATAGACATTAATATTCCTTTTTCCCCAGTACCAGTTTCACGAAGCCGCCTTCTTTTTATTTTTTTCCAAGTGCTTTAAGTATTTTAAAAGTAGTATTTAAAATTTAATTAAATAGCCCTGACCAGTTTGGCTCAGCAGAGCGTGGGTCCGCGGACTGGAGAGTCCCGGGTTCGGTTCCCGGGGCATGTACCTCGGTTGCAGTTTGTCCCCAGCCCCGGTTGGGGTCGTGTGGGTGGCAACCACTCAATGTGTCTCACATCGATGTTTCTCTGTCTCTCTCTTCCTCCCTCTCTCCCTCCTGCTCTATCTGAAGATACGTGTAAAAGTGTCCTTGGGTGAGGATTAAAAAAAAGAAATTTAATTAAATAATTTTATAATTTGAAATTGTAATTTTATCTTAAAAGTTATTATATGTGCTTTACCCTGCGTGGAAGACAATACTGATTTTCAGCTCAACAGATACCAAAAAAAAAAGCCTAAAATTACTTTTCTAGAGTTATTAGAAGATAGCACTATAATAATAAAATCAAACACATCAACCCTTCATGATTTATTCTTTTTTAAAATTCTTTAATTAATTAATTAATTTTTTAAATCCTCACCCGAGGATATTTTTCCATTTATTTTCAGACAGAGTGGGAGGGAGAAAGAGAAACATCGATGTGAGAGAAACATATTGATTGGTTGCCTCCCACACGACCCCAACCAGGGCCAGGGACCAAACCCCAAGGTACGTGCCCTTGACTGGAGTTGAACCCATAACTCTTTGGTCCGCAGGCTGACACGCTAACCTCTGAGCCAAACCAGCCAGGGCTATTCTTTAATTTTTTATTACTAAATCAGTGGCTCTTTTTATTAACAATTCAAAAGATGCTGCCCTGGCTGGTATGGTTCAGTGGTTAGAGCATCGGCCTGTGCACCCAAGGGTCTCAGGTTCCATTTCTGGTCAAGGACCCGTGCCTGGGTTACAGGTTCAATCCCTGGCCCCAGTCCGGGCGAGTTCAGGAGGCAACCAATTGATGTGCCTCTTTCACATCTCTCTCTCTCCCTAACCCATCCCTCCCACTCTCTCAAAAAATCAATGGAAAAAATATCCTCAGGTAAGGATTAACAAACAAACAAAAAGAATTCGAAAGATGCAAAAGCAGCCCTGGCTGGTTTGGCTCAGCGGCTGGAGTGTCCGCTAGCAGCCCAGAGTCGCAGGTTCTGTTCTGGTCAAGGGCACGTACCTCCCCAGCCCTGGTCGGGGTCTTGTGGGAGGCAACCAATCGATGTCTCTCACATCATGTTTTTTTCTCTCTCTCTCTATCCTTCCTTCCCTCCCACTCTGTCTGAAGATAAATAGAAAAATATCCTCAGGTGAGGATTTTAAAAAAAGAAAGATGCAAAAGCACATGAAGCAAGTCCACAATTTCCCAGTATCCCAAGGGATAGTCCTTATTGATATTTCTGGATCTTTTTCAATTTCTTTGCTGTGCTGTTTTGTTTGTTTGTTTATGTATTTATTTATTTAGAGAGCATTACGGATGACCTCCCCTTTTTCCATTCCATTGCTCATCTCCCTTTATGATTTATTTTTAATCTGATATGCATTATACTTCACTGGTTAGCTTTCGTGTATGATCACCAAGTCACTAATTGCTTAGTAAGGGAACATCTAAAGGTCGTGTCTTTGAGCAGGCATTGAATTCTGGGATTTTCGGTTTTTGTTCCTAGACTGTGGTCTGTGTGGGCCTTTATGGGCTTAGCAAATTCTGTCTTTAGAGTATCATGAAAACTAAGATGATAGATACTATTATCTCCAAATTGACCTGCTAATTGCACCAGATTTCATCAACCACAACCTGCATTCTGTCTTATATGTGCCTTGTATCAGTGATAAGGAAATGAGAAAACACTACTGGAGTATCTATTTCTAGCATTAGCTGTTTCTTCCGGTGACTGGAGGGACATGCCATTTCTTTATTCACATGGATTTGAAAGATTACATAAGGAACTTTCTTAAGCTAGAGTAGACTAGACCCACACCTTTTATTTAGTTGTTATATGTAGTAACACTTCCCATCACTCACTCCTCCCCCACCCCAAACACACACACCCATCCCACATTAGAACATAAGGGTCGTGAGGCAGCACTGGCACAGTGATTGTCACATAGTAGGTGCTCAGTCAGTTGTTGAATAAAGTAATCTACTTGTACCTTGATTTGGTTGAGATGGACTAATAAAAGGGCCTGCTACATTGTAGCTACACAGGAAATATTTGCAGAACAAATGAATGAAGCAACCTAGCCATTCTGAGAGGTAGCTGGCTAGATTTAATTATTTTATAGATGGTATAAAAGGGAAAACTTTAGAATTCCTAATTTTTTGACAAAAATATAATATTGTCTCCCAATATTTTGGGTATTCCTGTGCAGGTAGCACTAAAGTTATCAGTTTTGTTTAAAATGTAAACACTGACAACACCACGTGCTGGTGAGGATGTGGAGCAACAGGGACTCTCAGACATCAATGCAAATGGTACAGCCACTTTGGAAGACAGTTTGGCAATGTGTTACAAAGTTAAACATACTCTTTTATATGATGATCCAACAATTGTACTCCTTGGTATTTATCCAAATGGGTTTGAAAACTTACATCCACATAGAAACCTGCACATGGATATTTATAGCAGCTTCTACATGATTGCCCAAACTTGGAAGCAACCAAGATGTTTTTCAGTAGGTGAGTGGATCAGTGCACTGTGATACATCCAGATAAAAAGCAATGAACTATCAAGCCATGAAGAGACGTGGAGGAACCTTAAATGCATATTACTAACTGAAAGAAGCCAACCTGAAATGGCTACATGCTATATGATTCCAACTAGAAGACATTCTGGAAAAGGCAAAACTGGGGAAACAAAGATGAATCATTGCTAGAAGTGGGGTGCAGGGAGAGATGCATAGGCAGAGCACAAAGGACTTGTGAAAATACTCTGCATTATACTATAATGATGGGTAGATATCATTTTACATTTTTCCAAGCCCATAGAATGTATAACACTTAAGTCAAACTATGGACTTGGGTAATTATAATGTATCAATGTAGGCTCATCTTAGTAAAAATTGTACCATTCTGGTGAGTGGTGTTGATAATGGGCAAGTTTTGCATGTGTGGGGGCAGGGAGTATGGGGGTGGGTGCTCTGTACCTCAAAATTTTGTTGTAAATCTAAAACAGTGCTTTAAAAGTATTTAAAAAGTGTAAATACAGTTATTTATCATGTTGTATTTTGTATATTGATTTCAGTACTTTTAGTTGAGGGGAATCTTTTAAAGTATGAACATTTTTAAAATTACATAGATTGTCTTTTCCAAAGAGCCAGAAATTCATACCGAGAAGTTTGTTAAGAGCCTGCTAAGAACACATTAAATTATCTTTATCTTAATGCTGAGTGTCTGTGGAGTTACTTGAATTTATTTTCTTTGTTTACATTTACAGTTTTTATAGATTTGATAAATAAGGATAAATCTACCTATTAAAGGACAAGAAAAGATAGCCAAAAAAGGATCCTTGCAGTTACTGAGTTCTATAACATCTATATCAGATTCCAAACCCTTTAGCTACACTGAAAAAATTGACAACTGGGCTGCAAAATACCTTCTCCCCACTTGCTGTGGGATGTGCTAAAATGTGTCCATTGTGGCAAAGAAAATGAGTCCAAAGAAACTCTTTTTAAAAGATTCACTAAAGAGCCGGGCCAGTATGGCTCAGTGGTTGAACGTCGACCCATGCACTAACAGGTCACCGGTTCAATTCCCGGTCAGGACACATGCCCGAGTTTTGGGCCCAATCCCCAGTGAGGGGCATGCAGGAGGTAGTCAATCAGTGTCCTCTCTCATTGATGTTTCTCTCTCTCTCTCCCGCTCCCTTCCTCTCTCTCTCAAATCAATACAGAAAAATAATTTTTTAAAAAAAGATTCACTAAAGAAAACATGGAGATTCACTTTCATTGCCTATGGTTAATTAAGTAGATCTCACTAATACATTTGTTAGAAATGGTTGCTTAATTTAAGGAAGAGTTGAAGGTAACCTTGAAAATAAAGTGGTTGAACCAATCAACAGAAACTAAAGCTACCTCCAATATTTATATGTAACAGTTTTGAAAAGATCATTCTATGACAAAACATGGAAAATCAGTATTTTACGGTGTTTTCATTTTGTTGTTATTTTTGGCATTATTTTTCTCCTGTAACTCTTCGAGGCCTGAAGAGGCTGAATTTTGTATAAGAATCAAACTCTTATTAAGTCAGCCTTTTTACATGAACTTCTATGTACTCTAAAGGTGAATTCTTGCTGCTTGATCTTAATAGCTCTTTTATGTGTTCAATTAAACCTAGAAGAGTGTCTTTTGAATGTCTGATTGTGCGGTGCATTTGAAGCAGGTTCTATTTCATAACCCTTTTGGAGAACTTTCAAGCTCTCTTTAGATAACAATAAGCATTGAATTAAATGGAAAACTTGACATATGTCTAGGGAAAGTTTATTTTTCGGTCTATGTCGGTGCTTTTGTAGCCTATACACACTGAATTTTATCCTCACTAGTCTAGAAAATAAGGAATCTGTGCAAACCTGTGCCCTATAAGAAGGCAGGGACATGACTGAGCCATAGTCATGACTTAGGTAACTGAGGGGTAAGTCCCAAACCTGGATGGATCATGAAAGCTTGGGGAACTTGCCATATTGTTTTTTACTCTTTCTTGGTTAATGTAGATTTCAGTTACTCAGCTTCAGGATTGATGATTGATTAGCTCTTCATCTCCCCTAAAGAGAATCAAGTTGAGGTTTACAATCTAAAGTATGAGTAAGTAGTGAGTTTTTAAAGTCTTTAGGGTTATCATATAACCCTAGGTTATAATACCTTAAAAACAGATTTTAGCATGGTCATTTAAGGGGGTATTGTTCTTACTGTATTTGATCTGTTTGTCGTTTTAGTGGAAGCAAATGTGAAGCTAAAAATAACATGTTTTTAAATTTCCCCCTCAGGACATTGATTAATGGCCTGGATGAAGCAAAACAATTTCAATCGGGCACTGTTTCTCTCTGCTACTCAGTCTGCTTTTACGTTACTTTTAACAACTTTCTTGGTAAAAATATTAATTTTGATATTAACCAAAACAAAACCTAAAAGGTGAAGATGTAGTTAAAAATAATATTGTTAGGTTTACCCATTACATTATTCTTTCAGGAAGGTACCAGACACTTGACAGTAGAGCGAACATCAAAAACAATAATGTGTATAATGAGTCCTGTCGAGCATTTGTAGTTTATTTTTATGAAATTATTTTAGTTGAATAATTTAAGCATTCCTTCCCCTTAGGATACCAAAAGGGTGTTAATTGTCCAATGTTCATTCTATTTTTTCAAAACAAAGTATCTAGATTTCCAGATGTTTTACTAATTTTATAAGAGGTGAAAGAGAGTTCTCTCTCTCTCTCTCTCTCTCTCTTTTTTTTTTTTTTGGTTAATCCTCACCCAAGGATATTTTTCCACTGATTTTTAGAGAGAATGGAAGGGAGAAAGGGAGGGGAGAGAGAAACATCAATGTGAGAGAGACACATCAATTGATTGCCTCCCACATGACCCCAACCAGGGCCGGGGATCAAACGGCAACCCAGATACATGCCCTTGACTGGAATCGAACCCGCAACCCTTTGATCTAAGGGCCGATGCTCTAACCACTGAGCCAAACTAGCCAGGGTCAAAGTTCTCTTTTTCTCAATATTACTAATTAGCCACTCATTTCCCATCAGCATTATCTGTATCAGTTGTAAGCCTGAAGCAGTTTTACTCCTCAGGGGACATTCCACCATGACATTGTTGGTCAACACACCTTGGGGGCTGTCACTGGCATGTAGTTGGGAGGGAGGCAGCAGTGCTGCTAAACATTCTATAATGTACAGAAACGCCTCCTTCCTCCACAGAGACTTCTCTGGCCCTAAATGCTAACAATTCCTCAACTGAAGAAGCCTGATGTGTATGACTTCACCTTTAAAGCATAGGGGAACAAAAGCATCATCTATAAATTCAGCACTCATATTTCTATTGCCATGGCACTGTTTAGCCATTGACTGACTTACTATGAAAAAGATTTGAGGTGGCTTGACATGATGTGAGAGAGTTATTCCTCAAAGATTATTCAAGTATAGGAAGTTATCAGTCTGTCTGTACTTTTTAAGTTACAGAAATGGCTTCACTTCTTGAGATTGAGTTCATGGAATTCTTTCTTTGTTGTGTTTTTTTTTTTTTTTCTCTTTAAGCACTTAAATACAGTTCCAGTGTTACGAAGGAGAAAACCATCCTCCTGTTTGTGGCTGGGCTAGCGCTCACTATATTCATCATCGTCGGAGCCATTCTTTTCATCCCAGGTAAGGTGCACAGTGACTGGGAGGGAGGCAGGGTTGAGGACCTCGAGAACGCCGAGGCAGGTGTAGGGTGGAGTATTCGTGTTCTAGAGCTGCTGTAACCAATGACCACAAACTGGGTGTCTTAAAACAATAGCAAGTCTCTCAGTTCTGAAGACCTGAAGTCTGAAATAAAGATGTCATCATGACTACTCCCTCCCAAGACTCTAGGGGAGAATCCATTCCTTGCCTCTAGTTTCTGGTGTTTGCAACTCCTTGGTTTGTGGCGGCATAACTCTGGTTTCCTGTGTTAAATCTCCTCTGCCTCTCTCCTCCAAAGACACTTATCATTGGATTTAGGGCCCACCTGGTTAATGCAGGATACAGTCCTTCTTTCAAGATCCTAAATTTATTCCTATCTTTTTCCATATAATGTAACACTCACTCTTTGGCTGTATACATTAATTTTTACAGATTCCGGGGATTAGGAGGTAGACATATCCTTTAGGGCCACCATTCAACCCACCACAGAGGCCAGCTTCATCGGCCAAGACATGGAAGTGGGAGTGAATGGGAAACAGATCGATCTGAAACAGCATTTGCATTTGGGGATGGGGAATGAGGGCGTGCAGCACATGGAAAGAGCAGCAAGGCTCGGCTGGGGCTCCATGTGCAGACTGTCGAAAGCCATTGGTGTTTGAGTAGAGAGCAAGCAGTATGGGTATCGTGTTTAGGACAGAAACCTGGCAGCTCTCTTTGCAGCTGGGGTTGGTGAAGATGTGGGTGAGGATGTGGGGAGGAAGGAGATGAATTCAAAGACAGCTAGAAAGAATAGCTATTTTTTTATTATTATTATTATTTTATTTTTATTTTTGCATTTATCTTCAGATAGAGTGGGAGGGAGAGAGGAAGGAAGAGAGAGAGAGAAACATCGATGTGAGAGAGACACATCAACTGGTTGCCACCCACACAACCCCAACCAGGACCAGGGACAAACTGTAACCGAGGTATGTGCCCTTAGCGGGAACCGAACCCGGGACTCTCTGGTCCGCAGGCCAACGCTCTAACCACTGAGCAAACCAGCCAGGGCAAGAATAGCTATTTTGATTTTGGGACAGATGGAATATAGCAAACGAAGGGATGGGTAAGAGAGGCTCCAAGGTAGTTAAGAAGGAGGCAAAGCCAATTCAAGGTTTCAGCATATTGAGACTTAGATGTTGACATTTAGATGTCTTAAGTTCAGTCTTAAATAAAAAAAATAGTCATTTATTTTGTGTGAAGTTTGGGGGAAGCGTATATTTTTAAACATTTTGTAGTTTGTAAGAGTAATATTGAGATGAATACATATAATAAATTAAGTACTTTCACTTCCTAAGAGTAGGAAGTATGCAGGAAAATATTTTAAATGTTATTTTTATTTAACAGGTGAATATTCAACAAAGAGGGCCAGTGGACTTGGTTTAATTGTAGTTCCTACAGTGATACTAATATTACTTCAGTACTCTGTGTTTATGATAGGTAAGTATTTGTTGTTTTAGCATGGTTGTGACCACCTTTTTCATTAAAAAAACAGCATTTTTGATTCAAATATTCTTGTATGGTGTTTTATAATACAATAAAAGTTGGTTTGTCTCCCTACCTATTCTTAGTGAAATTTTCCCCATGTGGATTAATTTTAAGGTTACATTAGATTTTCAAAGTATTTATTTTATAAAAAGTGATTTTCAGAGATATATTTAATGCCAGTCAGTAGATTTTTTAAAATTATGCTATATAATTTCTTAATGATTATCTTCATATTCTTATTTCAGTTTTTTAAGTTATAAGTAGATATTAAACATTCTTGTTCTCTTTTTTTGCTAAGCCTCTCTTAAACAAACAAAAACGAGTTGTACAAAATAGGGTAGTAAATCATAAAGAGTGGAAATATGTATATATACTTTTAATTATTGGCAAAGCTTAACATTGTAGTTTTAAAAGATGATCTAGATATCCAACCTATCATTGGTAACATTTTCACTGCATTTTGGGAGTAAATCACTAAATATTTTTGTTATTATTAAAGAATCTCTTTCTTTCCATTTGTGTATTTAACTCTTGGTCCTAGAGCCTGTATCTGGGTTGCTGTACATTGAGAAGGTATTGATTTGTTATAAAACACAGATCTAGACACAATTAGATGTCTAGATGTTTACAATGGCGTGCTTGCGTAGTGGTCCCCCGCCAGAGCGACATGTGTGCGCATGGCGGAGCCCTGCATAATAGCCATCCCTATTGTGAAATGCACAAATGTGGTCAAAGCAGCATTGTTCTAAGATTTGGGGTAAAAGCTGCCAGTCCAGCTCGGCTCGCTGCAGAAATAAAAGGCTGCTGAGTGTGTGACTGTGGGACTGACTACTTGAGTGCAAAGTTACGGTTTAGATGGTGGGGAAAGCATCTGCCATCCGACAAGGACCTCCAGAGTCAGTCTTTGGTTATAGGATACGATCCTTGATTGTACAAAATACAAGTCGAAGTAATTGCTTCTTAAACACTCTCAATATGCTTTTTCCTCGAAGCTCCAGCTATTGGGATGTCCTCCTACAGCATTGCCATATTGATCCTCCAGATGCTGGGCTTTGTGCTATCTGTGGTTGGACTAAGCCTGTGTATCTCAGGTAAGGATCACGTTCTTCTCTAGTCCCATGTCTCTTCTTACTGGGAATTTCTCTTGGACAGAGCTCTTTATTGTTTTTCTTTTACTTGTTCTTTTTTTTAAATATATAGACTTTATTTTTCAGAGCATTTTAGGTTCACAGCAAAATTGAGTGGAAAATACAGAGAGTTCCCCTATATCCCATCTACTCACAGCCTCCTCCACTGTCAACATCCCCCTCCACAGTGGTACCTGTATTACACTGTGTTGAACCTACACTGACACATCATTATCACCAAAGTCCATAGTTTATGTTCAGGTTCACTCTTGGTGGTGTACATTCCATGATTTTGATAAATATATAATGATGTGGATCATAGTCATAGACAGAATAGCATGCAGAAACATTTAACTGCCCTGACAATCCTCTGTGCTCTGCCTGTTCATCCTCCTTATCCCGAAACCCCTACAACCACTGATCTTGACTGTCTTAGTTTTGCATTTTCCAAAATGTCTTATACTTGGAATCATGCAGTCTGCAGCCTTTTCAAGTGGGCTTCTTTCACTTAGTATGCATTTAAGGTTCCTCCACATCTTTTTGTGGCTTGATAACTCATTTCTTTTTAACATTGAATAATATCCCATTGTATGAATGGACCATAGTTTGTTTATCCATTCACCGATTGAGAAACATCTTGGTTGTTTTCAGTACATTGGAAAGGTATTGATTTGTTATAAAATCACAGACCTAGACACACAGTGTAGACATGCATGTTTTGGTACAGACATAATTTTTCGACTTCATTTGGGTAAATACTAAGGAGTGCAATTGCTAGGTTGTATGTTAAGCAATTGCAATTGCTAGGTTGTATTTAGTTTTGTAACAAATTACCAAACTGTCTTCCAAAGTGGCTTTACCATTTAGTGTTCCCACCAGCAATGAATGAACATTTCTGTTGCTGTACATTCTTGCCAGCAGTTAGTGTTGTGAGCTTTTCTTTTTTAACTCTCGTTTTGCCCCCACTGAGATCAGTGCTTTCCACCTTGGTTGTCTATGGCTTATGGGCTGATTGTTCTAGTGGCCAAACTGCTATGCCTGTGTTGGTGGGAGAGCTTTTAAAATAACCAGGCTTCGCCCTGGCTGGTGTGGTTCAGCAGTTAGAGTGTTGGCCTGTAGACCAAAGAGTTCTGGGTTCAATTCCGGTCAAGGGCACATACCTCGGTTGTGGTTTGTCCCCAGCCCTGGTCGGGGTCATGTGGAAGGCAACCAGTCAATGTGTCCCTCTCACATAGATGTTTCTCTCTCTCTCTCTCTCTCTCTTCCTCCCTCCCACTCTATCTGAAGATAAACAGAAAAATGTCCTCGAGTGAGGATTAAAAAAAATAATAACCAGGCTTCAATTGGGTGGAGGCTTAGGCTTCACAGACTGTTTCAATTAGTCTCAATGTGATAAGGTACATGTTATGCAAACAAAGACTTTTTTATTTTAATAATTTGGAGTCATTTCTCTGACTGAGTTAATAATGGATGAACATATGTGGGTAATTTTTGTTTCTTGATAATGAGAAAAATACTCTCCTTAAAACTCAATACTATTACTGTTATTGTTTCTTCTAAGAAGTTCAGTTATTTCATATGAATTTCTAATATAAATTTTTATTTGTTTTTACAGCATGTACCCCAGTGCATGGCCCTCTTCTGATTACAGGTTTGGGTGTTATAGCTTTAGCGGAATTACTTGGATTAGTCTATATGAAATTTATTGGTAAGTCAACTTTATTTTTTATAATCTATGCCAATAATTTCAAATATACAGGGTGGGACAAAAGTAGGTGTACAGTTGTGAGTACTTGAAACCAGAGTTTATTCTTGTATTATTATTTATTATTCTATTATTTTCCATACAAACAACTGTAAACCTTGATTTTGCCCCACGCTGTATAATTTGGAAAATGCTTTTGGTTAGTTCTTACAGCTTAGGATCAAAGAAATGTATTGATGACTAGTGAAAGGGTAGAAATCATTAATGAAAAGTTTAGATTATAGACTAGTTGAAAAGAAAATGTCTTCATGTTTTAGAATGGAGGAACCGTTTATGCTTTGGAAAAGGAAAACTGGCCAAGGAGTCCTGTTCAGGCTTGACGGCCCATCGCCTCTATGGTGGGGCTGCTTCACAGAGACCTGCTCTCACGCGCTCTTCTCTCAGACTGTTTGTGGACCTTGACACCCCTAAGTGGGCAGGAACTGACATTCAGAATCTGTCCCTTTTGTCCATGAAAGAGCAATGTCCTCTGATACTTGACTTGAAAATATTTTTAGTTAAAAGTAATACACTGTAATAAAAACACTGAGTTTTAAAATATAGGCTTTTATTATTTTAAAAATCAATTGTTACTAAGTGTGGAATCAACTTATTGTTTCTAAACTTTGTATTTAATCTGCCAATTTTCAGTTGACAGGTTGCTGTATGAGTTATTTTTAATACATATATAGAGATAGATACTTTTGATGGTGCCTAAAGATATTCCCTACAATCTGGTTTATATTAGTCTCCCTTTTTAAATACTCTTTTTTTTAATTTATGAAATAAAGCAAACTCTTAGACATTTGTCAAAGTAGTCAAAAGTTACAAATAAATGCGGTAAACATTCAGTCTCTCTGCTTTACTTTAGGTGAGCTTTACTGTATGTGTTCCTGAAAATTCATACAGACCTTGAATCATTCAATTCAAATAATTTTTAATTTAACAAATTCAGATCGTCAATTTTTCATATGACTTGCACAGTACTTTCATAGAAATTTTATTTTTGAACTTCAGCTTTGGCTGACTGATCATTGAGTTCAATTCTGTTATATATACTTTGTCTCCTTTTAATTAATGCTTATTAAGAAGTTAATTAATATGTAGTACTTAACTAAAATTTAAGTAATTTAGTTTATGTGTTCATAAAGTCAGATTTCTGTCACTGAAATTTTCTTAGTTCATGCCTCATAAGTTCCTAGAATACAATTAAGACTTCTAACGCCGAATGTTATTCACTTGGTAGCTATCATGAGCATCGCATTCTGAATGTTGATACATATTCTATTTTTGTTGCGTCTTCTAATCACCATTTGTCTGGTTCTTGAAGATGACACTGCTGATTATGTTGCTCCCTATGAATGCCTGAGAGCAGTATGTGAGCTGCAGTATCCATCCAATATTATGTAGTATCAGGTGTCACAGTCTGATGGTCAAATTTTTATTCTTTTTCCCCCTCATTATCTGGTTTGCCCTCCCTTCTGTTGCCATGTTCCCCCATGCCTTCCATGTCTAATGAAGAATGATGTTCAGTACAGTTGTCAGTAGGTCTGGAGATGCTGATTCAAGTGGGAATAGGCATTCTCTGGCTGCCACCCTCTTGACCTTGCTTTCCCCCCTTCTCCATCGCCGACATCCCTAAGAAGCCTGTGAAACCAGTGTAATTACAAACGTACTCTTCTCACATTAAAATCAAAGTGAAAGTGAAATTATGAAACTTTCCCCAGATTATTTTTTTCTTTATCATAGTTTACCATATAAATATATCATATGTAAGTTAAGAATTTAGTCCAGCCCAGCCGGTGTGGCTCAGTGGTTGAACATCGACCCATGCACCAAGAGGTTGCCAGTTTGATTCCCAGTCAGGGCACATGCCCAGGTTGTGGGCCTGATCCCCAGTGGGGGTCATGGAGGAGGTGGCCAGTCGATGTTCTCTCTCATCGATGTTTCTATCTCTCTCTCTCTCCTTCCCTCTCTCTCTAAAAAAATTAATAAAGGAAAAAAAATTTAGTCCAATTTTATTGATATGGTGAGAACATTCTCAATTGACTTTTCACATCAGCTGGTCTGCTGCCAGGGTTCAGAGGCACACCTGCCTTCAGGTGAAGGGCAAGAAGAGCAAAGGTACAGGGAAGTTGCTCTTTAGACACTGTGGTAGACTAGGGAAAGGGATGTGTTTTTCTTACACGATCTGTACATCTGAGTACAGTCGGCCCTCGTTTAGCGCGGTTAATCAGTTCCAGACTCTACTGCGATAAATGAATTTCCACAAAGTAGGGTTCTTTCTTTATACACAGTTGTCCCTCGCCACTTCGCGCTTGGACGTCCGCGGCTTCACTCTACCGTGGTTTTTTCAAATACTATACTATACTATACTGTATTTGAAAAAACCGCCATAGAGTGAGGCCGCGAACGTCCAAGTGCAAAGTGGCGCGGGACGACTGTATATGTACATTAAGGTTGCAAATGTGAGCATTTGAATCAGGAAGTAAAAATTGTAAATGTTTCCAAAATAACTTTTACCTTTGGAAAAGCCTAATGAATATGTCTTGGCTAAAATGCAATAAAATCCTCAGAGAGTTAAAAAAGAAATCCAAGCTATCTTTTAAAGATTAAATTAATGTCCCCATGAGAAGTTCAACTTTTATTATTTTCATTATTTCCAAGTTTAAATTTGTCGCCTTACTTGTTACTTTAAGGAGAAAGATTTTAACTTTCATTTTTTTCCTGGTCTTCTTTTTTAACTGTGTTGGATTGTTTTTTAATGGAAGCATTTAAATTTTATACAATGAAATTAGGGGCTGGGAATAATAACAATGTGAGAACATATGGAAGATTAAAAAGAACTAACTAAACTGGATCAAGTTAAGCTTGTTGTTTATATAGGGTGTTTTATATACTTGTTAATTTTTTTAAAGCCATTACCAGTATAAAGGCATATAATCGTATTTTGATACAAATCAACCTACTAGCAGTCAGAAATCACATTTACCACATCTCATATATATTAGAATGACATGGAACAGAGAGAGAAAGAGATAAAAAATTCAGTGATATTGTCTTGCCTGTTGTTGAGGAGAGGTGAATCTGGTGTGAACAGAAAAAAGTATTTCTGAAATTCACAATCTAGAAATATATTTATGGCATGTGCCAAGTGTTTCAAGGAGAGAAGAACAAACCAAGAAACATTGCAAGTGAGCTGATAGGAAATGCTTAAGGCTTTGTGGTTTTAAAAATATGTATGTATGGCTGTGGATGCCTTAGGCCCATGGTGGCAGTAGATAAATGACTATCATCCTTTTGTAACCTGGGTCATATGCTTATTGGAGAGGATTAACTCAAGCGAAATTAACTTCTACCCTGTTTGGTTTTATAATATTGGAGGGATCACAGCTGACCTGTGTGCCTTTGAATAACTGTTCTTTCTAGATCTCTTGTTTTCAGAATGGGCTAGCCAAATGTGGTATCCTTTGGGCCTGAGAATTGGAACTCAGGAGCTATTCTTCACACATGGGGTAGAAAAGGAACTACTTGGCAGTTCTTACTACTAATTCTGATGAATGGATTTCTGAGTTCAGAAATACAACTCTAAAATCTTACCTCTGACTCTTAACATTAGCAATTAGTAATTTACATAGCTGCTCTGTTCTCTTTTCCTTTGTCGAACATAGATAGAGGGCATGGCTTAGCTGAAGTGAGTTATATACATGTAACAGTCATGATGGTGCCTAATAAAATTCTGTAACTCCACCTGGTTTATTTGGAAGGCTGCTAAATGTGAATTCACTCATATTCCCAAACCCATTTCACTCCACAGTACTTTAAAAAGAGGTTTTCTTCTTGTTTGGTTGCAAGTAGAAACCACTCTCTAGGTACCTCCAGCAAGGGAGCTTTACTCTAAGGCCACACATGACGGTAACAGAGGTGGGATCTCATGAGATCACATGTGTACCTGGGCCTCACAGAGAGAATAGGAAGTAGTTTAGGAATGGAAAGGATCCAGTATGTTTCAAAGGATTGAGTCATCATATTGCCCTCTCAGGAACCATAGTCGGTTAGCCCTTCTGCCAGTTAACAGTTACTTAGTTCCTCTCTGTGGTTCTGTACCTGCTAGCCAGCCTAGCTCACCCTTTCCCTTTATGTCCTTATTTTTCTTCCTTTTTATGTCTTCTCACTGATAGCTTTTCTTACCTAAAGCTCTAAGCTTTGAGCTTCTCCTTGCTGACCTCCCTTGTCACCTTCCTTTACCATCACCAACTTTCTAGTCTTCATTCTGTTTCTTCCCCTTCGGATTTCAGTGGGAGAAAGAAGCTTTCCAGGCCAGTCGGTTGTCATTTTCTCTGTTTCAGTGTGCCTTACCAGCTTCTGGCTCGCCTATGGAGTGGCTGCCCTTGGTTCTCACTCACCTCCACTTCCCGTCAGCATTGGAAGCTTTGTAAAGTGGGTCTAGTAAATAAATAGCATGGAAAACTGGAGCAGTTCTGGGGGCCTGCCTCAATCTGGTAATAAGCAAGTCCAGTGCTATCATCCAGTCCAGAGAGCAGTGGATTGACTCCTGTCACCAGTAACATCACCCTCCTACAGAATCATTCATGGGGTGTTGCTGGTTGAGGCTTTTGTATCTGCAGGACTCTGATTGGTTTTCGCTGCTCTGGATCCTCCTTACTTGGTTTTTGTAAGGAAGTTCTCTCTTCTTTATGCAACTAGAGCAGTTCTTTTTCCTTTGTCATGTTCTTAATGCCCTGTATTCCTTCATCTTCATTAACCAACCCATTCAAGAGCAGTGAAGGGTAAGCTAAGAAGGAACACATAGAGAAGGGCTTGATTGTAGCTAAAACTAGCTGTCCAGAATAATTCTTTATACTCAGAGGCATCTGAATATTTTAGTTCATGTGTTACCTGTCTGGAGCTTTGAAACTCGAAAGAAAGGAACGGCTACAAGGAACAAGAGCAGTGGGCTAAGGGTGATGGGGTCGAGGCAGAGACTGGTCATTGTCACATTCTGTCCTCTTGGTAGGCAGGGATGTAGAGTCTACAGTGGGGTGAGTAGATGACAGCGCTTTTCCACCACAAAGTTGGGGGAGATTATGGCATGTGCAAATGAGCACATGTGTGTGTTTATTATTTGATGTAGGTGGATTGTTTGCATCATCTTATTCTGTCAATTCATATAATCAAGAATGTTCTGTATTTTTTAATAGACTATCAAAACTGGAACTCTTTCAGTGGACTTTCTGGCACCTCCAGTTTTAGCCCTGAACATTTTATTTTAAAATTAAACAGTGTGTTGCCTTAATTTCTTTCATTTATTAAATTCATTTTCTTATTTTTAAATTTAATCAGCTTCCAATCAGAGGACTATACAACCTCCTAGGGTAAGTTAAAATTCCTTAAATGAATTGGGTCTGATCACTTGATGATTTCAGTTGAGGAATGGTAATTGAGATATTGAACCCTTTTGCTTTCTGTTTAGTGTAACATCAAATTAAAAGAATATTGAAGTCATTTTATGACCTTTGCAGAAATAGATCCAATTCTATTTTAAAACCTATGCTTGGTCATTTAGTAGCAATGGGATAGAGTAAATTATTCGTTAAGATACTGCGAACTTCTCATACCCAGTACTGGAAAGTTTATGTGTGAGAATAATGGTCATTGTCTCTGCTGAAGGAAAGCTGATTCCAATCCATTGCCTCCTCTGTTGGGTGTATTTGATGTGCATACACAAAACAGCATTTTAGGCTTAAAATGAGGGAGAATTTTATACTAAATTGATTTTATTTAAAATAATCTATAAAATAAATGTAAATATTGCTTTAAAATATCTATTCTGAATTATGATTCATTTCTCCCATCCCCTCATTCTGTAAGCATGTTTCTTCCTCCAAACTGTACTATAGTTTTCACTATATCTTGGATATCTTATTAAGCTATCTAAGAAAGTT
Source organism: Tadarida brasiliensis (assembly GCA_030848825.1). Taxonomy (NCBI): domain Eukaryota; kingdom Metazoa; phylum Chordata; class Mammalia; order Chiroptera; family Molossidae; genus Tadarida; species Tadarida brasiliensis. Next base: position 74,209,207 of record CM061260.1, read on the forward strand.
CCAGAAAATGGAGTACATTTAGGAGATAAACTGAGAGGAATAAATGAGGGGAGGGGATAAAAAATAACAACAAAAAACCTTTATAAATAGAGATTCATCATGGTGACAGACACAAAAGCTACTTTATGCAAATCAGACCTGGAAAGGACTACGTTGTACTCATCTTCCTGTAAAGGATTTAATGATAGCTGTACCCTCAGAATGCCAAAAGTAAGACTCCTCTGTGTGACAGGAAGTGGAGATTACATGTGCTGCTAAATCTGATAAGCGGCAACAAACATGCCAGAAGGGCAAGGGGAGGTGGGAGTGCTCTACCACAGGTGTTTATGCTAAAAAGATTGATGCCATAGCTACATGGGTCGCAAACACACAACAGTTTTTCCTGCGCCTCTATTAGAGATAATCCACCCATCAGACCCTTAAATCCTAACACATTTTCTTTGCATGACGTAAAAACGATTGTTTTGCTCTCATCTCTTGTTTAACTGTATTATTTATTTATTATGTTGCTATTTATTTTGGACTTTAATAATTTTTTTGAGATTTAGGATTTCTTGAACTGAAAGAGACTGGGTGGGATGGAAAATTCTGCATAGAAAAAGGAAGTTAAGAAAATAAGACAGTTATTATTAAACTATTAGTGAGACTTGGCAAGCTTTGCTTTGTAACTGTTATTGTCTTACTTTTAGACTATAGGATTCACTGTTTACTACATAGTTTAAATATTAGCATATATAAATTTCAGTATGAAGGACATGGAATAAATTCTATTTTTATATAAATATATTTTAAATATTTTCCAGAAAGCTGTAGAGGAACCCCTTAATGGTATGTGGTTATTACAAACTTGAATATTTTCCTTGATCCATTACCAGATCATAATTTGAACTGGTCCCAAAAGCAGTTAGAATGTTCTGTCTGTGCCTTGGGAAGAATCTAATTCTTTTTTTGTTCTTCCTTGACCTCTCTTTTTTTATTACTAATCAAGAATTGAAAGCATTGCTTTTGTAATGTTCTCGTCTCTGAGGAAAATGCACTGTTCTGTGTCTCCCAAGTAGTTGCATGCCTTAGCCAAGTGACATTGGGCGAGGGGACTTTTGCCTTTTTATGTTGGTCAAGAATGAAGTGCTATAGCACCCCAGTATAGAAGCATCTCAATTAATTTTAATTCCTCATTTATAAATTTTAGAAAGATACAGTCTCTCACCGTGGAGTGAGACCAAACATTTCACTTTCTCCCTAAATCTAGATCTATATTCTCAGTGGGCTGTTTCCTTTGTGGGGACCATGGGGATGATCCACAGAAAGGCATTGTAATCAAATGCCTGAAAATTAATTTGGACTTACAGCTGTGGAATAGTTGGCATGATATCACTGCACATTTGTTTATTTAGAAATTATTTTTAATTGTGGAACCTTACTAACTTCTTGCTTGGCTTGTTACTGATTCTTAGCATTTAAAGAATCAAAAGGAATGATGAATGATGGTAAGTATAAAACGCACCTACAATTGTTAAAATATGGACATTGAAAAGAAATAAAATTGCTTCTTGAAAATATGGCTTTTTAAATAAAAGGGACACTGTCAAATCATAAAGGTGTACATTTCTTAATTTATACAACTTGAATATACTGTGCTAAAATTGCAAAACTAGTACTATAAAAGCTGTCGAGTGTCACCAATCAGATTCTCCAGTCATATTGCTCATAGCAAAGAGAAAGTACCACTTTTTAAAAAACATTTTTTAGATGGAGTTATATAACACATAGATAATCTGGCACAAATCTTTATAATCTTGACAGAGTTTCTTTTTTGCTTGTGTTGGTGATTCTGTTGCATGTAATCCATGGAGGCTTAATATCTCTGCTTTTCCAGGAAGGAACTTGGTTCTAACCTTTAGGGAGAGGATTTAAAAAGAGAGAGAGAGAAATGTTTGGTCACTCCAGTTTTTGCTTTTTGAGGGGGACAACTTAAAATTTGTATTATATATTTCAGACACATACATTTGTCCTTAAAGAAGTCAGAGATATTGAATGCTATAAGTATTCATTTTAATTTTACCTTAACATGCTGTGATACTTCAGTTCTGTTTACATTTTAATGTGTTTTTATCCTATCAAAAACTTCTTCATACCTTTGCTATTTATTATCATGCCTTGATCATGTAAATAGTTCACTTTCTATGTTTTAAAGTCTGTGACCTACCTGCTCAACTCTCTAGCAAATTGGTACAGCATTTAATTCAAGAGGCTATATTCCTGAGTACAATTAATGTTTGCAGAAGAGTTAAAACACACAGATTGTGTGTTGGTGGATTAAGTTAAAATAATGTCTAGGCTGTGTTCAACAAGGAGGCACAGAATGATCCACTTTTGAAGGTTTGTGTCACGGCCTTTATTACAAAAATGCATGTTTTGTTATACTAACCACAGCCCTCCAAAAAAATTGTGGTTAGTAGGAATAAGCTAAATGGTATTAAACAAAGAACTGGTGCCTGGAATTGTGGCATGGTTTGTTCGTGTTTCCATCCTGGTGTTCTAATTTAAAATTGTTTTTTGTTCTTTTTCCCACTGTGGAGTCATTCTTCTGTAGTTGAGTAGAGAAATGGAGTTCCCTTTCTCCATGGTCAGAAAACCAGTATAAGAACCTTGAGTACTTCTTCCTTTTTAAATTTCCCTTAAGATGTGACTTTTTTTTGAACCACTGTATTGGGAGATACAGCAATTTTTGCTTGTTCATAACACATAAAGTCTATAATGACCTTTGAAATGTCCTGAATTTTGCTAATAGCTGTTCAGATTTGCCAGTTATTTTTAAATGTCTGTCTGGTGGGATCTTCCAGCTGACAGCTAACAGCACGATGCTCACAGTGGGTCTGCCTCATTTGTGAGCGAGGTTCAAATTACCCTCCTCGGGACCATAGTGCCCTTTCCTCTTTTACTTCTACCTAATCACATGTTTATTTCACTTAAATTAAATGAATGATGTAGATCTGCAGTGAATGTGATGGGATATTGTTCTATGAGCAATATCTTTTGCTTTATAAAATCAGCATCCCTTGGCTTCTCCTCAGCTAATCGAGCAAATGGAAATGATCAGACTTTGTTAATCTTTACTTTCATTGGGCATTGCCCTTTTACTTACTGTGATGAAAACGGCTAGTGATTTGCCTGGTTTGTAACTGTGACCTTTGTAAATCTAAGACTAAATACTTTTTCTTTACTTTTAGATATTGTATATCTGAAACAATTCCAAATTTTTAAGATACATCAATTTGTTAATGCCTAGAAAACAGACACAAAGTAATTAAATGTTCGCTTTTCAATTTTTCAGACTAATTGAACTGAAGCGATGGACTCTGATTTGGAGAATAGTAAGCTGTGAAAGGAATGCACCTGTGTTTAAGCACCATGGCCTTGATTCATTCACTGTTCAAGAGAAGAAAACAAGAAAGTTACTGACTGTCATCTGTCAGAGAAAGTAAATCATTGACTTTTAAATGGTTCTTATAGTTAAGTTTTTATTCAGAACATTTGTGATTTAGTTAATAAAAGAATTATGATCTGTGATTGTGTGCCCAATTGAGATCCAGTTTTTTTTTTATTATTATTATTGTTATTTTTCTTCAATCAGGGGCAGAAGTAGAGTGGGCAACTTCCAAGAACGATGCCTTTCAGACCGTGGGTCCTCTTGACTCTAGGTCACCGGTTTAAATTGGTTCAGTGTGAGAATCGCCTGGTACTCCCCCAGAGATATCACTGAAAAACAGTGGCTTCCATCGAACCTTAGCAAACTCAGGTTCACAGCCACTTTGGCGGTTATGGTGCCAGCCAAATAATGTGTCTGCCACCTCTAGGCCAAGGAGAGAGCAAATTAAGTACAGACAGGAATTTGGTTGGAAACACTTTGTGTGTTGCTTACATGTGATGTGATACTGATGGAGATTGTGGTGTTCATTCTTGGGGGTTGCCATTCACACATTCTTCCTTCAACATACAGTGTAATTGATCCTTTCCAGATTTAGAGTAATTTTATTGATGGATGTCTTTTTCTTTTATTCACACACCCCTTTAAGCCCTGTCTTGTCCTCCTGTTACTTGCTTCTGCTGTACAAGATGTAGCAACCTTTTCTCCTCTTTGAACGTGGTCCAGTGACATGGTAGCAGCATTGCGGAAAGGAGCCAGACCTGTTCTCAGAGAACTGTGTTCACACTTTTCAGCGAAAATAACGATGGTTGTAACATATGCATTCCCTTCCTCAGATTTGAAGGCACAATCTACGGTGTTTCTTCACTTCTTTTCTGATTTGGGGCATGAAAAACCAAGATTGAGGTTTTAACTATGTGTCCCCTGCATGGCAACATAATGTGTGTCGCTGTCAGGCCCAGAGGCCAGCCCTCAAAAGGGTGGTTTTATCGCTATTGTATCTATGTTGCATGATAAACACTCATCATCTTCCTCCTGTAGTCCTGCCTCGTATTCCCCCGACTCCAAGATTGAAAAGTAAAACAAAACCCCCACGTTTCCTACCCCATTAGAAGAAAATTAACATTCTGACAGTCGTGATCGCCTGGAGTACTTTTAGACTATTAGCACTCGTTTTCCTCCTTCGTGGGTGTGTGTGTGTATGTGCACATGTATAAGATAGGCACATGCCTCTTCTGTATGGACAACAGTGAGGTACCTGCAGGAGAGCAAATGCTAATTCATGCTTTCAGCAAAAACATTTAAAACAAAGATCTTTATTGGGTGGGATTCTATTGGATGAGAATATTCGACCACTTAAAACTTTAAAACTTCTAGGTAATTTGCCAAGTCTTTGGACTGCTCACCAATACCCTCTAAAAATACTAGATTCTTCCTGCTTGTGCAATAATAAGACATTCATATTTGTAGTTGCATTACGAATAGTTATTTCTCAGTCCACTGAATGTCCCCATGTGCCTCTTTTATGCCAAATTGATTGTCATAGTTCATGTTGGGACCAAGTGGTTTGCCCAGGGCAAACCAGAATTTATGACCTGCTGATGCCTCTCAGAAAACTGAACACACTATAAAGACAGCGCTTCTTGGGGGGGAAAAAAAAGGAAAATAGTTTTTCCCTATTTGTGTTGCTGTCCAGAATAGTATCATATGTACCAGGAGCTGTATTCCTTTATACAAATAGCATGGCTCCTGCTGCTCTTTTTCCTTCTGAAAATATTTATATTTTAGTAACATCAGTTGTTACTTTAGAAATCAATTTTGAGGAAAGGCGAGGGGAAAGCAGACGGACTTGAAAAAGATCCAAATTCTTATTCTCTATTAAGAAGAAGTCAGGTATGAAAAACCTTTATAGTGAACTTTTTTATAAACTAACGTTGTACCTTTTAATATGCAGTAAACTCTCCTTCACTTGGGGTTCAGTCTTGGGACTTACCCATCGTTTGTGTTCTCTGTAATGTTGCCTGTCTTTGGAGGCACTCGCTGCGCTGGACAGCACACAGAGGTAGCAGGAAACATGCCCGATGAAATCAGCTCTTGCTCTTACTGGTCGTCAGCTTCTCCGGAGAAGGGACCACAGCAGCAGCAACCCTCTTGCTTGGGCATCATTGGGCCAGTTCATCCTCATTCAGTCAGACTTGTCATGGCTCCCAATTTTCTGTCACACCTAATTAAAATTGCTAACAATGTTTCGGGCATCATATATCTTTCTCTCCCCCATGATCTGCTTTTTTACTCACGGATCAGACTTTTGCCATTGACTCTTCTGTTCAATTTTATTTGTTGTATGTCCTCAGAGTGTTGCCATTGTCATTTTTGCAACAACTGTTTCAACCTTTCTGGCCAAATCAAATTTTCCCTCTGCCTCAAAACATGATCCTTCAGCCCTTGGTTCCCCTCAGGCTCCCCTTTGCAGGCTATCCCCATCTGCCTAGCTGCCTCTTTCATTTTGACTTACCTCTCCTGGTACTTCATGGTCTCTGCTTAGCTCTGTTGGTTTGTCTTGCTTTCGCTCACTTGATTTGAAAATTCCTTCCTAGCAAAAGCGTTTGTTTTTCTTCCTTTCTCTTCCTGCATTGTTTTGCATACATTAGGTACTCTGTATGTTTGATGATTGAGAGTTGGCTGTATTAGATTTCCCACTATTTTTAATAGGGTGAGCTAGAGAGTTTTCTTTTTCTGACAAATTTCACATGCTCTGAAAACCTTCAAAGGCAATGATTTTTCACCTGGGAACTCCGGGTTCATGCTGTTTAAATTTCTGAGAATGTCAGAGTTAAGATAATGAGGCTATCCCATAATTGGAACTATGTTCTTTTCAGGATGTCGTCGTAAGTTTAGTAAGTGACCAAACAAATTGTGGTTTGACTTAATAAAGCTCCAAAGCAATAAGTTTACACCTCCATCTCAGTAAGAATGAAGCTCCATACCACCTCTGTTTTTTTCTTGGCCTAAAACAAGTATTCAAAAATGTACATCGGGGGTGTTGTGTATGGAAATACCTACCCCTTTATTTATTATCCCTGGAAACTAGAGAAATGATTGTTGGGCAACCCTTTATCTTTTCATTGTGTTTTATTTGATGGCGAGTACGTTCAGAAACAGTTTTACCCGTGTCATAGTTTCAAAATCGCCAGCTGCCATCACCCGCTGGGGTCCTTTGTCAGGTCATCTTCCATGGCTAATAGGATAATCCAGGTAACTTTTAGAGATGAGCAGTGAGCGGGCAGTTTTCTTGCCTTTGGTTTTTGACAGCTCTTATCATTTAGGACCAGCTTTCCCATGAATTTAGCCTTTTGGAAAAAAAGAGAGCATTTGTAATAAGCTCTATAAGGCAACGTCAGTGGAATCTTAGGTGTTGTTATTAGGGTTGGTGAGAGAGGGAAATGTTTTTGTTTTTATTAAATGGAGCATTATTTACAAAAAGCCATTGTTGAGAATTAGATCCCACGCCAGATGAATCTCCATTAATTATTCTAAGTGAAGAAAACTCCAGTGTTGCTGTGGGCGAGGCCCTCTCGTGGGGCTTTCTTCCACAGCACTCAAAGGTGTGCTATTGTCAGTAGCCATGTTTCGCAGTGATTTGAAGACCAAAGTTGTTTTACAGCTGTGTTACCGTTCAAGGATTTTTTTTTTATATGTATTAAATCAATTTATCACTGTTGAAGCTTTGAATATCTGCAGTCTTTGCCAAGGTACTTTTTTATTTAAAAAACATAACTTTGTAAATATTACCCTGTAATATTACATATACTTAATAAAACATTTTAAGCTATTTTGTTGGGCTATTTCTGTTGCTACTACAGCGGACCACAGCACATTGCTGAGAAAGTTTGGTTATCAATGAATGTATTTTCAAGTTCGTATCCTAGGTAACAATGAAACAGATGACTTAAAATATTAACTTATAAATTCTTTTTTGAAGTATAAGGAATTCTTTTTCTAAAGTATATACAATAAGGAAACTTTTAATTGGGCGGAGCAAAGTTTTAAACAGCCCTGGCCAGTATGGCTCAGTGGTTAGAGTGTAGGCCCGAGCACCGAAGGGTCATGGGTTCGATTCTTGGTCAAGGGCACATACCTGGGTTGCAGGTTTGATCCCCAGCCTGGTCAGAACCCATGTGGGAGGCAACTAATCAATGTGTCTCTCTCACATTGGTGTTTTTTTCTCTCTTTCTCTCTCCCCCTCCCTTCCACTCTCTCTAAAAAATTAATGGAAAAAATATCCTCAGGTGAGGATTTAAAAAAAAAAAAAAAAGGATTTAAACAAGTCCGAGTCCAGTGTGTTGATTTTTCCCCCAGTATATTGAAAACGTCCCATGAGAAAGAAAGAACCCTGGACTCTAGTCCTGGCTATGATGGTAGCTAGCAGAGGACCTGGGCAGGTAAGACAACCCACCTACCTGCGTCTTGGTGTCCTTCCTCCTCTGTAGAGTGAGATGAGCTTCTTCCCAAACTGAACTGTAAATCCAAACGCTTCTCCATCTTAGTTGGTTATCAATTAGGACTATTTCGATTGCAAGTGAAAGAAAACCTAAATCTAAGAAAAAAGGGACTTATTGGCTAATATAACTGAAAAGTCAGATGTCCAACTGGATTCTGGGCCCAAAAACAGTATCAGAAGGATCCAGTGTCTGGCCAGCTCTCCTGTCCTCCCTGTTGCCTTCCTTCCCAGATTGTGTGTGAGGGCAAGGGCTAACTGCAATCCCAGACCCGCCTTCTTCCAAGTTCAGGGAGAGGAGAGGGGAAAAAAGACTGTACCTCCCTTTCTCAGTCGTGCCGTCCACCCCAGATTGCACCTCGGTGCTCTGACTGGGTCATATGCTGCCCCCACCAATCACGGAGGCCGGGCATCTCCGGTGCTCTGGTTGAGCCGACCTGAGGCCAGGGTCCTGCCTGGATGGAGGAGGTGGGTTCCATCTGGAAGAGGAGTGCTGGGGGACAGAGGCGACGTTCACCTGAAGCCAAATCGGGGGATTGTTTCCGGATGATGAACCGTCATTAGATTTGGGGCGCAGCAGTCCGCGTCAGCACTGCGTTCCTGCAGGCACAGACTGATTCCACATTGCATGTTTGATTGTAGACCATCTGAACGCAAAATAATACTTGGCAGCAAAGTACTGTCTCATTCCTTACCTCACAGGCAATTTAATTTTTACGCATTTACGAGGACTTTTTCAGCCTCAGCAGGAGTAACTAATGGAGTTCAAAAAGCGTTGAATGGCCTACCTCCCGCATTGAAAGCTGTTCCGTGTGGCACAGAACCGCCCTCAACCCGAGGAGAACTCCCACGGAGGTGCATTTCACTTCGGGCGGCACCTTCCAGCTCTCGGCCTCAAGCTTGACACCTTTAGAAAATAATGGATTATGGTAACACCATCCGCGTAAGATGAGATTTCGCCAGTAGCTCAGAGATTTAAGCACCACTGACAGTATTTGGTGTGAGGAGTGAGAATGTGCCGGGACTCTACGCCCAGTGTTTATTTTGCACATATAAGCTTCATGCTCAAGTCCCCATCCATCAGATCAGAGGGAAATGAAGTATTGAACCCTGAGCTGTGGCTAGACTGAGAATGAGGTTGAAGACAGCACCACAAACTGCATTGGAGCGAGTGGACCTGATGGTCAGAACGCTCATGAGCACTCGTTTATTTATTTGGCCCTTAGACTAGGAGGCAGCAGTTTTCAGCTCTGAAAATAGGCGGTTGGGGAAGATCAGGTATCTCTTCCCAGTTTGTACAGTCAGAACTGCTTGTTAAGGAGTCCAGGTGGGAGAGACATGGTTGGTGCGTGAGCACACTGGGACCTGGTGTCCGTCCCCCTGCGACCTGGTGTCCGTCCCCGGGCTGGATAGCTGATGTGCAAACTGTCACTGTTGTTCTCTTACAGACCTTCCAACACCAGGACAAACACCTGGGATCCTCTTAAAATAACCCTGTTTGATCATAGGTCTGCCTTCCAAAACAAGACAACTATCATTTTTGCTTTCTAATTTTTCTGTGAATTGCCTGCGAAATTTCTCAAGCTGATCGTCTTCTTAAACAAATGGATTGTTCGCCAAGTTTAAGTGTATTTGTTTAAAACATGGAGTTTGTCTTCCATGGAAGCTCTCTACTTTTTTATTTTAAAAATAAATAGTAACAGCTCTTTTGACCAATCCATAAAGGCTTTCTTAGTCATTTTTATGAAAAACATTGTTTGGGGGATGATGGAGTTGAACTGCATTATGGGTGAAGTGATCTTTTGTGTGCAAACCAACCATCAAATATGTAATATATTCTGTGGGGAAATGTCTCTCTCATGCTGAGGGCAGCTGGAAAGTGCTGGAAATTTTGCTCTCCCTACTGCTACCCCTCCTTCCCTAGCATTTGCAAGGACTAATGCCTACCGCCTTGGGTGAGAGCCCCGGGGTGGCTGCACCTCCAACCCCACCTCCCCCCCCTCCTCCCAAGCAGCTCTTCTGGGACTGCTCCTCACTCCCCAGGGAGTTCCCACCCCCAGCTCAGCCAGACATTTTTAGAATGTGATGTTCCTAGACCTCATTTTCCCAAGTGAGAGGATACATATATTTGCTTACCTGAAAAAACTTTCCTTTATTGCAATGTTATCAGGTGTTCAGTTCTCACGGTTGAATTGGTTAGGTATATATCTTGGATTTTAAAAAATGTGATTGTCCCGGATTCAATAGAGCCCGTGTCTCCTATCTTTAGCTCTATGTCTAGCTATCAACAGGGATTGTTCTGGTCACAACTACTATTAAATGGAACAGAAAATATTGCTTTGGTTCTGTGTAGGAATGTATTTGAAAACATCAACAAATATAATTTTTTCTCACCTGTATTCAAAGAAAGCTATCAGAAAATTATGGAACCTTTCTGTATGCTTTAAACTGATTAATAGATTGTGGGACATTCATTAATGGCCTGAAAGAGCCGTGCTTGAAATTATACAAATATATTTTCTTCATTTTTTTCAAAAGCATCACGTTTAGTAAAATAAAATACTCTTGTATTGCTTTTATGTCCTTGGAAAAATATTAACTTCAATCTCCTAGAAAACATTCAGCTAAAGGGTTTGCATGGAATAGTTACCGAATCTTATCCTTGGACCTTCTGGCCAGAATTGTTTTCTTTATGAACAGACTAGACTTAATAGAGAAACCAACAGGCTCTTGGCCTCCCTCCTCAAAAGCAATTGGGATTCTCCGAAGGATTCATAATATAAAGTGATAAGAAGAACAGATTTTTCCTGAGTGACTGAGTCCCCTGGGAGGCCACTCGGTTGCTTTAACAGGTGTTAATGAGGCCAGCATCTCCACCTGAGCCAGGTACTTATTTATATGACTCTGTCTTGCTCCTCAAAGGATGTAAAGTGCCCGTCTTGAGTCTTCTCACACAGAGAAAATCTGTTTTCCATGATTACAACCACTTTAGTGCTGTCACAGATTGGTCTGGGTGTCCAAGGACGGAACGCTGGTGGGTAAAGAGCTCTCTGCAGAACCTCTCCGCAAAATGCCTCGCTCAAAGCAACCCAGGACAGAGGCCAGGATTAATTTATTCATAGAAAGAACTGTTCTTTATTTTTTCCCCTGAGAAGCAAAACCACCGCAATGATTTTCACTATATGTAGAAAACAAATTTAGGGAAAAAAAGAAAACAAAACAAAATTCCTGCATTGACATATTTCAAGTGCCTGGGTGCTGTCCAAATGAACCTGGCCGTGACACAGATGCTGATGAAAACAACATTTTATGAGTCTACCTTCTCTGGTCCTCCTGGGTATTTTTATTCTTCAAATTGGAGATAAAAATAAGAGCTGATCTCTCAAGGTGAGACCAGAGAGAACAGCGTGTGTTCTTCAAAAGACTCCATAAGATAATAGATTTTTTTTTTAGCTGTTGCCGAGTGTAACTTACTTATAGTTTCACAGGGCTTTTTAAAAAAATAAAATCCTTGCAAGCAATAGTAAAGAAACTTACAACCCCCTGGGGTGATGGTTAGAGTCCTGTCAGGGATTTAAATCTAATTATTAGCCTGAAAGTAAAGAAGAGAAAGAACTGGCTAAGTGTGAGCCGGAAAACAATAATAGCCGTCATTAGTGCCCTCAAGGATGGCTGAGAGCATTCATTCTTACCCTGGGAAGGCGGCACAGAGATTCAGTGTTTTCTGATAATAGTTTCTATGGAGCCGAGATTCTGTGTCTGCTCCTAGACGTCATCTCTTCTTGCACCAGGAGGACTGGAGCTGGCTCAGTGCAGGTGCTCAGAGGACAGGCGCCCACAGGGTCAGAGAGCCCCACCCCCTGCACTTCACCAGCTGTGTGACCCTGTGCAATAACCTGACCTCTCTGTGCCTCCCTGTCTTTGTCTGTAAAATGCAAATTAAATATGAAGAGTAAATGTGATAATGCATGTGAAGCATTTCGCACAGTCAGTGCCTGGCCCGGTATAAACACTCAGGAGCTGTGAGCTGTTTTTCTTTTCCCTATTCTTATTCAACACTGGCGAAGGAGGAGAAACCTTAGCGTGGCCATCGAGAGCTAAGCATGACATAGACGCTAACACGTATTTTCCAGTGCTGGGTTATTGCCAAAGAAGCAAATAGAACATAAAACGACTTGGAGAGTAAAACTGTATGGCAAGTGCAGCTACACTGCAGACTTGTTCACGGTATTGTTAGGACACCCTCTGGTGCCCTCAGTGAAGCCAGAGGACGGGGGTGACAACAGAGAAAGGCATCGAGTAACCCTATGGACCCTTTCCTGGAAGGCAAAGAAGACGGGAGCTCGCGGGCAGCACGTGCCTGGTCTTCGGCATCCCCTCATCTTGCCAGCGTCTCTCAGAGCATCCATTTACTCCTTCACGTCAGCGGCTGGTTATTGAAACGTCTAAACGTGTCAAGAGCAGGCCCTCCAATCACTCTAGATAGAATTTGAGGAAGAACTTAGAGCTGTCGTTAGGCTAATAACCAGCAGAAACTCCATCTAAATATATGGGAGTGAAGACAGATATTACAAATAGCGAGGCCTGGTCAATATTTCACAAATGGAAGTATTTCAGTCGAGGGGTTTGTAATCAGCCCGTTCCCTCTTCTCTAAAATGAGTCTTTTTGCTCCATCCGTTCTCCTGAGCAGCTGTAGGGAAAAAATAAAAATAAAAAAGGCAGAGAGACATGCTGTGAATTGGAAATGGCTTCTATTTACTTCTTCCCCGCCTACTCATGTGGCCAATGATGCCCGGTTCAAGGGGGAATCAAACGGCAAGCGGGCCGTCTGGCCTCTGTCCTCCGAGCTGGTGCTGAACTTGCCGTAGCATGCTTGATTAAAGGCTTCAAATTCATTTGAAGGCATGGTTTTCTATTAAGCCCTCAAAGCTTACAATTTTACGTACTTTCCATAGAGAGGGAATTTGAACTGTCTTAATATGTCGCTGTTCTAACTCCTGGTTTCTAACTTGGCCAGAGATGTATGGCGAATCAATACATCACAGTCCATGAAAGGATGCCTCACTGTTGGGGTTTGTTGAGTGTGCAGATATCTGAAAGCTATACCAGAGTCTTTTTTCAGTCTGTCACCTGTCTCCAAGGGACAGAAAGTAATGCAGAGAGCCAGTCACAGCTCCATAATTATATCAAAACGTGTGAGCACGGTGTCCTTCGCTTGTTACCAAATAAAGAGTCCTGTATAGACACCTCCCTCTCATTTCTTTCTCCAGACCAATCCCATGCTTTCTTCCACCCAAAATAAAAGCACACCGTGCATTGTGGCATTGTCAATGAATTTTCAGTGGGAAGGATGTTCTGAGCAGTGGAAGCTATAAATAAATTGTTTCTACGCTGGAATTAACTGTGGAACCGGGAAGATAAACACGACACAGCTAATTGCATCCAAGCAAGGTTAACAAGAATGCTGTTCTACAGGGGGGGAAAAAATGAACAGCATGGATGAAAATTAAGCAATGTCTTAGTGGAACTAGTAGATGAGTAAATATATACTTCTATGTTTAATTAAAAGCAAGACCCAGTTATGCCTCGTTTCTTATTGCACCACTTATATCAAGAAAGTCTAATATTAAATGAGAAAAATCAACTCAGGACATCTTGTCATCTGAATTTAATCAAGACTTCTGTGTCTCATATAAGCTTTTAAGACAGGTGGTGGCAAAGGTGTATTTAGGAGTCTAATGTGAGCTTCCCACTGAACCTGAACAATGAGAGCGCCCCGGGGTTCAATGACTAAAATCAACACGTATGGTTGATTTTATGAAGTTGTGCGATAAACGGGTTAATCCCAAACTCCAGTTAGCATTCACACATGTAAAGGAAGAGAATGAGAATCCGGGACATTCATAAGCTTTGGAGCAGAGACGCATAAAGAGGTCAGGGTGGGCTGACCCCCACCTTGCTCCTTTCCCCTGACAAACCCACTGAGCCTGTCCCTGACGAGACGGACACATCAGACGCAGAGCCCAAGTCCTTAAGTCCTCAGGTTGTGTCACTGACTGCTCCTTCCTCCGGTTCCAGGCTCACCATGAAACCCTGGGATAATTGGCTTCCCAGGGAGCCCCCCACGCAGGGAGAAGCTGTCTAAATACTTCACCAGTTACTAAAAGCCCAAGGTGAAATTCGAGTTAATCCTCCTTGCTGAGGTTAATGATAGTCCCCTGGTAAGTGATGGGGGCGAGGGGGAGGCCCTGTCCCTGGAAGGGTCTGCAGAGAGAGAGAGCCCTGAAGTCTCCAGTGGTGCGGGAAGGAGTGGGCGGGGAGCAGAGCGGTGTTCTGTCCCTGAGCTGCCTGCTCGGCTCTTACCGGATGGTTCCCTGCCTCGTGTCCCCTCACTTGGCAGAAATACTGCCAGGATGGTTAAAAGACAAGTGAGCTAACTGTCAAACACCTCCAAATCCTGGGAAGAAAGATGGTGTGACATATCAATCAGTCATTGCTTAGTTCACTATTAGTTATGCAAACCTCTTCTTCATCCCACAAGGTCTTTTTTCATCTTTCGTGAAGGTCTCATCGCTCACTGGCTCTTTCGCCCTGGGAAAGAACGTCCTCCAGCAGCTATTCATCGAGCTCTTGTTCCCAGCTAGGCACGGTACCAGGGCGCGAGCACACAGCCAGCACCAGACACACACGGTCCCTATGAGCTGGAGCACATCATTAGTAAGTTTCTTACTTTCTCTGAGCCTTGATCCCCTCATTTGTTACATTAAAAAAAAAAAAAAATAGTCATCGCTGCTTCCAGAAATGTTTGAGGACTACATGAAATAAGGAATATAAAAGTGTCTAGTGAAAGATAACTAGGAGTTTAATAAATATTTCTTTCCCCAGCCCCATCGTAAGCTCTGTTGAGTAAAATAAGGTGGGAGCTCTGGCCCCCCAGTCCACATGCCCCCAGTGATTAGCTGGGGTCGCACAGCTTCTGCCATCTTTGGGTGCAGCACACGCTCCCCGGGTCTCCATAGCTCCTTCCATGGTTGCTACTTAAGCTTGTATTTTAGTATTTTGTTTGTAGTAGAGAAATAATTTCTCTGTGCTCATGAGTCCACAAAAAGTGAGAAAACAGATCATGCACCCAGCGGACTGCTTGTTTCAAGTAGGGACAGCATCTCTGTGGAAGGGAGGAGCGCGGCTGACGTTGACGCCAACCCTGGCGTGCTCCGCTCATTCACATGACCTGCCTGGCTCTCAGAGGCACTGGATTTCACGTCCTCTCCCTGGAAAACTTGGAGGCTGGAAATCTGCAGACAGTCTGCAACTTCCGTCCAGCCCTTCCTCCTCCAGAGCTATCCAAGGTCGTGGTGGGATTGCCTTGGCACTTAACCTTGGCAGGAGTTCGGTTGTCTTTGGTCCTTGCCCGCTTTATCACCTGCAGCAAACTTAACAAGTCTCATCCATCAGTCCTCGGGCAGGCAGGAATTTGGGAAACTGACCTTGAGCTTGTTTCCTTGGAGTAACATGAATTTCTGTTATGATCTCTGTCTTTCATACAGATGAAGAAATTCAGGCTCAGACAGGCAACTAGAAGGTGGGACTCCAGTACAGCTGTTGTAGAAATGAGGTTGGGAAGGGAGCCTTTTCTGTCTCCTTTCCCCGGGAAAAGCAAGGTGCCCTTCCCCCACAGCACCCTTCCCGCTCCTCCCAGCACACAAGCAGTACATGCACACAGGAGCCCTCAGGTTGTAAGCCGGCCAGCTCCTCCCAGCCCCTAGCAGATGGGGTGGTGCAGGGAGAGGAGCCAGCTGGCATCTGCATGCTGTGGGCCTGCTGCCTGTGGGATGCCCGCTGCCAGCCACTGTCAACCCCGCTGATCACAGGGAGCAGGTCCTAGAGTCCTCGGCAGAGCCGCTGGCCACGCATGGGCAAGGATGGGCCAGGAGCTCTCCCAGTGTTCCGCCCAGGGCTGCTCAGCGCTGCCTGGTTCCCAGCAGGGAGGGCATGATAAACACATCCCAGCTCCTAAATGGAACTGAAACCCCTCTGCCAGGATGCAGAGAAACAAGATCATTCATAACACGGTGCATGGAGGGAATATGAACATCCTAGAAAAAGAGCAGCCCCAACCCATTGGTGTTTCTGGGGTGAAAGCACTGCTTGGGGTGTGGACTCGGCACCTCTCTGCAGCTGCACTCACTCACTCAGTCCCTGTTTGGTGAGCACCTACTATGTGCTGGGTACCTAGACGGACACAGTTTCCTCTGCCTCTTTGGCTAAGGCCACATCATTCACAGAGGAATTTATCTGGGAGCATGAGTCAGATCTGGAGAAAATGCTGAGAAAGTTCCATGTCTGACGTCTAAGTCAGCGTCAAAGCCACCAATTCACCTGCTACGGACTGAAGGTGTCCCTCCAAATTCATAGACAGGATGAGGCAAAAGCAGGGTTACAGTTATGAGCACACAAAACACAGTTCATATTTGTATTCTTATTTATTAATTCTTGTATTGTTTTCCATATGAACAACTGCACACTTATGTTTGCCCCACACTGTATTTATTTTTTTTTAAATATGTTTTCTTTATTGATTTTAAAGAGAAAGGAAGGGGGGGAGAGAGAGAAAGAGAGGGAGAGAGAGAGAGAGAGAGAAACATCGATGAGAGAGAACACTGATTGGCTGCCTCCTGCATGCCCCCCACTGGGGATTGGGCCCACAACCTGGGCATGTGCCCTGACCTGGAATCAAACAGGTGACCTCTTAGTGCATGGGTCGATGCTCAACCAGTGAGCCACACCAGCCGGACCCCACCCGTATTTAAGCCCTAATCCCAATGTGATGGGGTTTGGGGCCTTTGGGCGGTGACTAAGGTTAGGTTAGGTAGTGAGGGTGGGGCCCTTCAGATGGGATTAATGACATTTTCAAGGAGGAAGACAAACCAGGAAGTGGGCTCCTACCAGATACCAGATCTTCAGGCTTGGATCACGGACTTCTCAGTCTCCAGAACTGTGAGAAATAAATATTGTTGTTTAAGCCACCCAGCCTGTGGTATTTTGTTGTAGCAGCCAAGCTAAGAGATCACCCAAACTCAATCCTTTGGCAAATGATCACTTTGCAGAATGACCGGTTCACTGCAGGGTCCCGTCAGAAGGTCGGGCTAAAAACTTCCATCCACAGTATGTGCCTGACCCAGATTCCAGAAAAAAGTGGTAAGAAGAACTTGAATTTCTACTACATCCAACCTAACATGCAGTAGGGGCTTTTAAGTATGTCACTATTTCATTTACATCTCAGAACACTCGAGAGGAGGTTTCTGTAGAGATCTTATCCATGAGGCACGTGAGAAACACATCCAAGCACGCCCAGCTCCGGGCTCCGTTCTCTGCAGCTGTGCCCGGGAGGCTGCTCTGGGGAAGCGTTGTGGGTCTCAGACTGTTGCATTCACCTTGAGCCCTCGGAAGCATTTTAAACCAGTTGCAAACATAGTTTCTTTTTTTTTTTCTTTTTTATCCTCACCCAAGGACATTTTTTTTTTTTTTTTAATTTATCTTCAGATACAGCAGGACACATCGACTGGTTGCCACCCACACGGCCCCAATAGGGCCGGGGACAAATCGCAACGGAGGTACGTGCCCTTAGCAGGAACCGAACCTGGGACTCTGGTCCGCGGGCTGGCGCTCTAACCGCTGAGCCAAACCGGCCAGGGAGCAAACATAGTTTCTGAAGAATAGCCATCCTTCCTTCTTGTGTCAGTATCCTCTTCCAGATGACTGAGATAGGTGTACTGGTGATAAGATCAGAAGAACCTATTTCAGCTTGATGGCTGGATTCTGACACATTGGGGGAAAATAAGTACATAAAGGACAAAAACCAGTTCCACTGAACACAGTTTTTTCTGTTGGGAAAACCTCAGGTTTTGCAACCAAATATTTACTATAGACCCAAAAGAAAATAACAATTACCATTTTTCCTGGATTTTAAGATATAGTTTGGATAACCTGAAATCAGGATGTGTCTTAAAATCAATGTGTGATTTTTAACATGGCAGTCTTTTCTCTTCTTCTCTCCCGCCCCAAGTGAGCTTTGAGTCAGGAGGCGTCAAAAAGTGCACCTAAAACAACTGTGTGTCTGAAAATCAGTGGCGTCTTAGAAAGAACAAATATGAAATAATGAAGTCTGGCCCTGGCTGTAACTCAGTTAGTTAGAGCACTGCCCTGATACACCAAGGTTCTGGGTTTGATCCCTGGTCAGGGCGCATACAAGAATCAACCAGGAAATGCATAAATAAGTGGAACAACAAATCTCTCTCTCTCTCTCTCTCTCTCTTCTTTTGCCTCAGTATCCAAATCCAAATAAGGTCCTTATTCTTTCCCCCGTTTGCTATATTGTTACTGAAGGAACCAGGTCTCTTTCTCTGGTAGCGTTTCCCATAGTTTGGCTTCTGCTGACGGCATCCCCATGACATTGCTGATGTTGTTTAGTACGAGTCCTTTTCTCCTGTGTTTCCTGTGAAGTGGTACTTAGAGCTGGAGGTTCATCTGCAAGCTTGGTGTGGACTTTTCTCACCTCTGTCAGGAGGTACACGATGCCTGGTTTTCTCTGGGTTTCAATGTTATTAGCAATTGAGGATGAATGTTATTAGGCCATAACCAGCACTTTTGAAATGACGGCCCCATTGACTAAAACCACCCAAAAAATACATTAAAAAATCATAAATCTTAGATGTTGGATATGGTAACTGTCCTGTCATTGTTCCTTTTAATTGCAAGGAATGGTGATTCCCCTGAATTTCCCCAAATAACAGGAGGCTTCAAGTATGGTTGTCTGCAGTGATATGAATTATGTACCCAGGCAACTTAACCTTAACAAAATAGCATCATACAAACTTGTGTTTCAGGAAAAAAAAAAGGGGGAGGGTGAAGGGGGGACACTGTAGGAATGGCTATAACAAAATGATTGTTTATAGGTCGAAGTGTAGAACTGGAACACTTACATGTACACATAAACACGCAGCGTGAGTCCGTCTAGCCCTTCTCGAATCCTGTCCCAGACCGCCGCCAGCACAGCGCTTCTCACACATTCCCGTTACTTGTAGCAAAACGAAGGGGTTGTGACATTTATGCAACAGGTCTTTCCCACGCACTGCCCACACAATCCACTTCTGTATTGATCGTAAGAGTCTGCACATGTGCCCTAGTTAATCCATCATGTCCGTCCCATTTGTCTACTCACGCTGTGTGCACACACAGTGACAAGGGACGTAAGGCTCTCACAGGCATTCTGGGAAAGAACCAAGGGTAGAGCAGACCTCCCGGAGACCTCACCTGGGTCTGAGGCAGGTGCAGGGACCAGAGTAGCCACTGTTAGTGTGCCTCCACGTGGTTCTGTCCACTTCTCTTCCAGCATAGCCTAGCTTCGTCACGCTTTACTCAACCTGTCTCTGTGGGTCAGTCAGGCATCAGAATGCCCCATACATACAGCAGAGGCTTTTTTATTTTTGGCCCCTGTCTAATAAAGTTTCGTCGTAACCAAGGACACACAAGCAGGGGATGTGAGGTGATGCTGTGTGCTGTGACACAGATACATAGACACACGCACCTGTCGTCACTCAGACTGAAGTCTCACACACTAGCGTCCTGCTTTGTATGATATCTTCTGATATTTTCTATTCCATTTTTTTGTAAAAAACAATAATAATAATAATAATGATAAGTGCCGGTTGTGGCCCACTGCATTGATTTCAAGTCCTATTGGTGGGTCATAAGTTTCATCTTGAAAGCCATGCCCTACAGTGAAGGCAGAGATTGAGGAACATCAATCCTGGGAGCTAGACCAACTCTAAATGCCAGAATTAAGACCCTTAAGAGACTGCAGTGTCATCACGCTGGGAATTCAATCAGAAATCGAAACATATGTATCTCTGTCACATAGTGGGATATTACGATTTCAACCTTAGGTGATCAGACAGCCCTTTGGTTGCAATCTGTGATCAACTTAATCTGGGGAGGAAATCTAACGGACGAAAGAAGCCCACTGACCCCCGAAGGCCGTCGGGACCCTTCCTCTCCTGCTGTTTCCGTGATGGATCTGGACTTCTAAACAATGAGCATCCATCGCAGGAACCCTGTTCTATTTGTCTAGCTCCACGGGGCACACTGGGCTCTGGGCCACAAAGGGGGAAATGCTCCCTCTCCCACTCCCGCACGATGGCTTCTTCCGCCTCCGCATAGGGCCCTGTTTACGGGGCCTGTGGATTTGGCCTTTTGAACGTCCCAAGTGTGACGGGGAACTGGGAGAGAACAATGACGCTGCCACTCAGGTCGCCTTACATTTTCACCTTTTTCCTTCTAAAGAGCTCCCAGCGCGAGGGGGAAAAGATAAGAGGAAAGGAAAACCCACACAGTATCAATAAGTTTACCCTTGAGATGAAATCCCTTTCTCAGATGGTGTTTTCACAACATCATTTTTTATGCATTCTGCTTAGATTTTAAGATATTTGGGCAGAAATAAAATTTCAGATTTTATTCAGCACCGACTCCTTATATACACACACACACACACACACACACATACACACACACGTAGAAAGTGACATATGACAGTTAATTTCCCATTTACTGGAAGCGGGAAGCTCTCCAAAATATGATCAAATTAGAGATGTTAGTGCACAAGTTTAGTAATATTTTTGGTAACTAGAAAGGAGGAAATAACCCATGAGTCATGAAAAACCTGAAAAGATTATTCTGATGTTTGTTTATCTTGAACTAAATTCGCAGGGAAATAAAATCACTCTGGCAGCTAAAACTGCACACTCACATTCTTTTGTATGAATTAATTATACTTAACTGCTCTGTAATGTTCTGATTAATTATTTCCTGTTCCAGTCGGTTGATTGTGCATTTTTCATACAGACCTGCACCATGATGAGAATCTTCGACTCATTTCTCATCTTGCTTGAGGGCCCCGTAGAGCTGATCTGAATGCTAGCAGCTTCAGAGGAAGCCCACACCCTCACCAGCGCCCTGGGAGAGCTGTGCATCAGCACCAGCAGTGACAGAACACTGTATTTTGGGCCCAGGGCGTGGAATCACCATGCGTGCGCATGCAGCCAGGAGCTGAAGATTTTAATGCTGCAGTACTTGTGAGAAGCATAAACACTGGGTGCTCGCCTCCCACCACTCGGCTCTCTGGTGACGACATGGGAGGTAGGAGAGACTGAGTGGATCAGTGTCTTACGGCTGCCGCCACCTATTACAATACATTTAATGTGGGGTTTTTTAATATTTTTTTCCTTTAGTGATTTGAGAGAGAGGAAGAGAGAGGGAGAGAGACATAGAAACATCCATGAGAGAGAACATGGATTGGCCACCTCCTGCATGTCCCCCACTGGGGGTTTGGCCCACAACCTGGGCATGTGTCCTGACCGGGAATCGAACCAGTGACCTCTTGGTGCATGGGTCGATGCTCAACCACTGAGCCACACTGGCTGGACACACCTAATGGATTTAAACAACATAGATTCATTGCCTTCTGGTTTTATATGCTGGAAGTCCTAAAATCCAGATGTCAGCAGCGCTGTGTCTCCTCTAAGGGACCTAGGGAACAGTCTGTTGTCTTGCCTTTTCCAGCTTCTGGAGGCTGCCCATCCCTCGGCTTGGGTCTCCTTCCTCCAACGTCAAAGTCAACAGCATAACATCTTTAAATCTCTCTCCGACCTCTTGCTTCTGCCATTGCATCTCTTTCTCTCACTTTCCTGTCTCCCTATTTTCCTGATAAGGACCCCTGTGATACATGGGGATCAGATAATCCACAACAATCTCCCCGCTTCAAAATCCTTAACGGTGTCAGTCTATGTGAGGTTCCTAGTCACGGGCTCCGGGGGAGGCATTATTCTGCCTTCCACACCGAGTATCCAGGCTGAGAAGGGGCCGGAGTAGGTCAGGCCTGGCAGTGGTCAGGAGGTCTGCGTGGGCACCAGAGAGAGGGTGGAGCAGAAGTCAGAGGGTGTGAGTTCAAATCTCGGCAAGACACCTTAAATTATACCCCACAGCTTATCCTGCTTGTTACCTGGTTGAAGGGTGATTTGCATTCAACTAGCCCTAACACCACAGATGTGCCTATTACCACAATGACCCAAAGTACCAAATTCGGCTGTAAATGTGGATGGAGCACCGCAGAAAGGTGACACCAAGAACCTGAACGATGGGACTGCCCCTGGAATTCAATGACCAGAATCAACACCTACAGATGATTTTATGAAATTATTCAATAAATGGGTTAATCCCAAACTCCAGTTAGCATTCACACATTTAAAGGAAGAGAATGAGAATCCGGGACATTCATAAACTTTGGAGCAGAGACGCATAAAGAGGTCAGGGTGGGCTGACCCCCACCTTGCTCCTTTCCCTTGACAAACCCACTGAGCCTGTTCCCGACAAGAGACAGACACATCAGACGCAGAGCCCAAGTCCTTAAGTCCACAGTTTGTGTCGCTGACTGCTCTTTCCTCTGATTCCAGGCTCACCGTGAAACTCTGGGATAATTGGCTTCCCAGGGAGCCCCCCACGCAGGGAGAGGACGGACTGTCAATCTCTGGTCTGCCTGACAGATCAACTCTGTTTCTCATAGAAAATTAACAAACTGGTATGCTGGCTTGCATATATTAATGCCTTGGGAGTTTAGTTAGCATGAGTCAGCACCTCAAGGCTGTCAATCTCTGGTCTATGTGACAGGTATACACCCTAATGTCTCATGAAATTAGCAAACAGCTATGCTGGTTTATATTTATTAGCACCTTATGAGTTTAGTTAGCATGAGTCAGTACCTAAACCCTGATCGGCTCAGGGGTCCCTCCCACCGCCTGCCTCCCACCCCCACCCCATTTCCCAGCCAGCCTTTGGGTTGGCTCCTCCCACATCTGAGTCCAGTGTGAAAGGCGTCCCTGGAGTCCTGCAGCCCCGCAGCCCTGCCCCGGACTGCTCCCACGTATCCTTCAGGGCTCCTTCAAAGCCTCCCACAGCCCCTCAGGGTCTTCAGACCTTCCTGTTTTATGTCCTGGGAATCTTGCCCCTTCTTACACTCCTCTCACCCTCACTTGGCGTTTCTCTTCCCCTCCAGGAAGTGGCTCGGGTTTGTGTTACTCATCGGAGATGCCCAGTGCCCAGCACAGTGCCTGGCACACAGAAGGTGCTCAGTGAATAAATGGGTGCTGTCCTGCTCGCCCCTCAGGACTCCTTCAGCCACAGAGAGTGGGAAGTGGATGCTAACACACCAAAGGGTGCAGGAGTAGATATCGCAAATTAAGGAAAAGGTCACATTCAAGATAAGACAGGGAAGGCCGTTGTGGCGTTAACAGGAGGCTGTCTTCCCAGGAGCAGTGGAGAGACAGCCCATTAGGACAGACGGTGACAGGACAGTGTTGCAGCGGTGACAGGGCCGTGACGAGGCATCGCGAACAGCCAGCTGGACATTTCTATCCGAAAGTCCTGACGTTCCCTCAACTCAGACGTCCCAAAGCAGCTCGTGGCCTTTTGAATCTTGACTCTCAAGTGTTCCAGGTGTTTCCCAGGATCTTAACTTTGGAGTTATTTAAGATTCCTCTCTCTTCAAAGTTCAACTAATTAATACACCAACAACTCCTAGGGGTGTGTAAGGTCACAGCTGCCTTCACTCCAAGTCCCGTCGGGCACACACCTGGGCAACGGCACCAGGGTCTTGTGGGGACTTCCCGTTTCCGCACGCTCACCTTTCTGTACTTGCACCGTGTCTCCAGTGCTTTCCTTTAAAAACCAACACCGCTGCCCAGCAGGTGTGGCTCAGTGGTTGAGCATCGACCCATGCACCAAGAGGTCGCCGGTTCGATTCCTGGTCAGGGCACATGCCCAGGTTGTGGGTCTGATCCCCAGTGGGGGGCATGCAGGAGGCAGCCAATTGATGTTCTCTCTCATCAATGTTTCTCTCTCTCTCTCTCCCCCTTCCTCTCTCTCTAAAATCAATGAAGAAAGAAAAATTAAAACAAACAAATACCGCGTTTGTCACCCCAGCCCCTCCCCTTTCTGAAGCTGCGCCAGCGGCTCTGGGACTCTGCACGGGCAGCAGACTGGCCTCTGTGGGCCCGCATGCTGCCCGTGTACCCACCCTGGTCTCCTGCGGTTTCATGCCCAAACCCTGATCATCCTCCTATGTTCCTGAGCCATGTCCCCCTCCCTCCTCTGTCCCTGTCCCTGTCCCTCGAGGTGCCCACACCCCTCCTGCCCCCATACCTCTGTTCAGGCTGGACTGCCTCCGCTCTCCTCCCCGTGTTTAGGCCCCACTACCCTTCACATCCCAGTTGAAGTCCCAAGGCCGTCATGAAACTGTCCTGGGTAACTTCGACCCACATATGGAGACTCACGGAGCAGAACCGAGCGCTGAAAGGACTCAGACCTGTGCAGCCCTCCTCACAGCTCAGGGAGCGGAGGCCGACAGAGCCCAGCCTCCTTTCCGGGCTGTCCTCGTTCTGCCCCAGTGGTCCTGGGCTCGATCGGCGCTGCCTGTGCGTCCTGCTCCCCCCTTCTTCCCTGTTCGGACGGTTGGCTCCAGGAGGACCCGGAACCTGTTCGGCTTCTTCTGTAGCAACCTCACCATCTCACGCAGTGAGGCGGTTAAAGGGCTCTCAGCAAACACTCGCGTTGAAAGAAACTAGAGAAAGTGGGCCACGGTGAGTATACAGGAGTGAAAGTACAGGAGAAAGAACAGCTGTGGGTGTTTCCAATCATCCTGTCATAGGCCTGGTGACAAGGTGACCCACCCCGATCTTCTACAATCAGTCTAACAGGGCTCTGCCATGGAGCGGATCCTTCGGTCCCTGACGCAGCTGGCAGCTGGAGGCTATTTGCTGAACCCACCCCTCACGGAGGACAGTACAGTGGTTGAATAGTGGCCCCCCAAAAAGGCATGTCCACCTCCTAAACCTCATAACCTGTGGTTATGACCTTATTTGGAAAAGTGTCTTTGCAGATAGAATTCAGGATCTTGAGGTGAGCTCATCCTGGATTACCCAGGTAGGCCTTACATCCAATGACAGGTGTCCAAATAAGGGAAGGGACAGGGAGGAAGAGAAGGCCATGTGAAGACAGAGCAGAGATTGGAGTTACACAGCCACAAGCCAAGAAGCACCTGGAGCCACCAGCAGCTGGAAGAGGTGAGGAAGGACCCTACCCCACAGCTGCTGCAGACCTGCTGACACCTGACTTCCGACTTCCAGCCTCCGGTGACACTGCACCTTTCTGTTGTTTTAAGCCACTGGTTCCTGGGACTTGTTTCCGCAGCCTTAAGACACCACTACAGACAGCAAGGTCCACCTTGGGAAGCGTGTCTGCCTTCCACGCTGTCCTCCAGCGCATTAGGGGAACAGGCAAGTGTAACAGGTCGTTGTAACTTGATATGATCAGACTTGGGGTAGTTCCGGGCTGCAGTGAGCACGGAGGAGAAGCGCTCGTCCCACCAGAGCCGGCATGAGGATGGGGCAAGAGGAAGTGGCAGAGAGAGACAAAGCGAAGGAAGATATTCAAGGAAGCCTTCAGGAAGGAGGAGACCCGGCGTGAACCTGGAAGAATGAGGAGGCAGTTGGCTGAGGAAGCTGGAGGAGCTGTCAGAGCCCCGCAGTCACTGTTGGCGGGAGGAGTGTGGAAGGCCCGCCGCGCAGGCAGAGGTCAGGAGGGCTTTGTAGACCACCACTCTGGAAACCAATATGGTGCTTCCTCAAAAAAATTAAACATGGAATTGCCATTTGACCCAGCGATCCCACTTCTAGGAATATATCCTAAGAAGCCTGAAACACCAATCAGAAAGAATACATATGTTCATAGCACCCCTATGTTCATAGCAGCACTATTTACAATTGCTAAGATCTGGAAACAGCCCAACTGCCCATCAGTAGATGAATGGATAAAAAAGGTGTGGTACATATACACAATGGAGTACTATGCAGCTGTAAGAAAGAGAGATCTCTTACCCTTTGAGACAACATGGAGGGAAATAAGCCAGTCAGAGAAAGACAAGTACCACATGATCTCACTTATTTGTGGAACATAATGAACAAAATAAGCTGTCGACCAAAAGAGATCCAGAATCATGGAAGTAGGAAACACACTGACAAACCTCAGAGGGATGGGGGGTGGGGGATGGGAAGAGATAAACAAAGACCTTATATGCATATCTGCACAACCAATAGACATGAGCATTAGGCTGGGGAAGGCAGGAGGGGGGTGGGAGCGGGGAGGAGGGGGTCAATGGGGAAAAAGGGGGACATCTGTAATACTTTCAACAATAATAATAAAGAAAAAGAAGTACGGACTTTTCTCTTAGAGGTGATTGTCCACTGGAGCGGCACCTGAGCGAGCCTGAGAATATGTGCTTGTCACAAGACTGGGGTTTCTGCTGGCATTTAATAGCCTGTGTCCAGGGATGCTCGATGTCCTGCAGTGTGAATGGATGATCCAGCACAAGGGAGAATGTCTCGTTCCTCCCAGACCCTCAGGAGAGCCCCATGCCCTTGAGGACAGCTGCTGGTGACAACAGGAAGCCACGTAGGGATTTCATCACGGAAGCGGCACGGTGGAAGTTGCAGCTCGTGGCGGTGCAATGGGAGTGCAAGTTGCGGAAGGACGGGAGTGAGGGAAAAACTGGGAAGCTGCGGTCCAAAGCCAGTGAAGATCTGATGAAGATAGGAAGTCCTGAGCCAGCTGGTGAAGGAGGGGTGACAAGAGGGGAGAGAGTGGGGGAGGGGATTGGGAGGCAGATTCAAGAGACACTTAGGTTAAAAATGCAGGAATCTGTATTTGAATAAGAGGCTCAATCTCAAATGCCTGGTTTAGAGGTGTCATTAGCAGTTATTAAGAATAAAAAGACAGTTACCGGATCACAGTGAATTTGAGACTTTTTGATATTGAGTTGCCTATGAGATCCTACACAGAAATGTCCCTTGGAACCTAACATTCAAAGGATTGTGTAAACATTGTAATCTCTAAGAAGAGTATTTTCAAACAGACTAGCAGCAGAAGGTGGTTTCCGTAAGTGGACAATTAGAAGCCTATGAAATTACTAGCCTCACTCTAAGTGGACCGGGTGCTTATAATTTAGTACCATTTCACAAGAACTTAGTTCCTTTAAGTAAAAAATTAAAGTCTTGACCTTCAAACGAAGGGCTTTGTTTACCCTCAGACTGGTTTGCCAAGGAAAGTAACTGCCCAGGTGCCCAGGGTTCATGCCTCTTGTATAACAGGGGACTGGATTGTTCTTGTGAAACAGACAGGTGGAAAAAACAAAGCATTAGAGTGGTTTTGACAAGGTGAGTAAATGCTGACTCTTGGCCTTCGAAAGAAGAATCTAGCCCAAAGAAAGTGGTATTTCATTTTCAAACATTTTTCTCTGTTATGCTACCTGGAGCACTTGAAACACTCTGTTAGCTTATGTTTGATTGTAAAAATAACTTCACTATTCTGCTTCAGTTTAGTGGGGATAAAATTTCCAGGACTGTTCATTTCTTTTAGCTACTTCCAGTCCATGAGAGCTCCCAAAACATCATTCTCACTTTTTAATTTGGTAGCTTTATGGAAAATCCTCAGAGTCAGGGACCGAATCTGTCTGGTTCACCTGCGTCCCCAACAGCCGGCACATCACCCCCGCCCCCCGTGCACATAGTAGGCACCCAGAAAATATTTGATTTTTTCAAGAAAGCGTCCATCCAGTGAGAAAGATGGACGATTGACAACTAACTCAGCAGTAGTTCCTGAGTTGCCTTTTGAGGAAGTCTTCCAAGGGGAAGGGCAGGTAGCTATGAGAAAGGATAACGTGTAAGACTGAGCTGTTCTGGGGAGAGCAGGGCTGGAAAAGAGTCATTGGAGCTGAGAGCTGGAGGCTGATGAGTAGCGGTGAAGACAGGAAGCAGGAACAGAGGCCGTGGATGGCTGAGTGCTATGACGGGTGACACAGATGAGTGATGTGCATAGGAGATTAGGAAAGACAGAGGAGGTGGGCTCTGTCAGCCTCAATTTCCTGAGCTGTAAAGAGGGGCTGCATTCTGAGGACTGTGTCGTTTCAACACTTGGTATTGCTCCGTCAGTCTTCGTGTGTGGGTTGAAATAATCCGGGAAAGTTGCACGAATGCCTTGGGACGTAGGCTGGGCTGTGCAGACAGGTCCGGCTGAAACGGGGAGAGAAGGGAGGACGCCCTAGGTGATGGGACTACGCTAAGCAAACTGCAGGAGCAGAAAGGAGCATGGGCCTTCGGGACAGAGGGCCCTACGACGTACCTATCCAAGAAGGGGAGGAGAAACTTACGAATTAAGAAAGAGAAAGATTTATGGTAGAAAATATTAGGCCAGATTACTTACCGAGCCAGGAATAGATGATCTCATATAATCTCACAAAACTCTCTAAGAGCAGGACTGTACTCTTATTGTGATCATATTACAAATGGGAACACTGAGGCACAGAGAAGTAAAAGAACATTCCCAAGCACATGTGACAATCAAGTGGTGGGGTCAGGAATACAGCGTGGGTACCTGACTCCCCACTACCCCTGGGAGGGCAGGGGCGTGGGGTACAGATAACCAGGGAGGTGCATTTCTATTACAGTCCTACGAGATACCTCACAGCATGACTTAGGTTTTTATCTCCTTTCTCCCCGATAAGTGTATAGCCCAAGAGTGCAGGAGGAAAGATTCTATCAAGTTTCATATAATTCTTTATAGTTCTAGAGACTAGACAAGGCCTCAAACCTCTATTTTTGATTGAAGAAGGGTCTGTACATGTGTGCTTGCCCTACCCAGGACCCCTTGCTGTCCCCTTGCTTTTGCCCGCCTGGCCAGGAGTGGGCACCAGAGTAAAGGTCACCCTATGACTTTGACTTTAATTATTGCTAAGATTCTTCTCAACAAAAATGATCTCTACTCGAGAGTATGTATTTCAACCCATCAGACCCTCTCTTAAGAGGGCTCTGAAAATAAGATGTTTAGAGAGAGTCATCAATCAGTGGCAGGACAAAGGCCAAGTGACATGCAGAAAGAAGCCAGTCAGCCCACACTATAAAGCAGAAAGAGCAGAACAGAGTCAATAAAGAGTCAAAGAAGTTGAAACAGGGAGTAGCTGAGCTCCCATAGTGAAAACTAGCAGGACAGAGGTGTGACTGCTAGCAGGGCCGGCTTGATGGGTCGTGACTCTGCTGTCTCATAGTCCTTCGCTCAGAAAGGCCCCCTTGCTGTCCTTGTCTTGAAATTCTTAGTAATTTTTAACCAAGGGGCTCTGCACTTTTATCGTGTACCGAACCCTGCACGTTATGAGAATGAAGGTGACCACAATGACAACGGTGATTACTATTTTTAAAAAAAGGAAAAGAAACCAGGCTAGGGACTTGGGCAGACTCAAGATCAGGAGATACTAATATTGCCCCCTCCACGCCTCTCCACGCTCAGTTCTCCAGACTCACCAATGATGGTCTGTGCGGGATTCTATCCTCGGCCTCCAAGGTGGTCAGCTTAGAACACAAGCCTCATTACTCCGTTTAAAACACCCTTAGGTCAACCCTCCATGTGACCATGACCTTGGCACTCTCCAGTTCCCTTATCCTTGTCTCAGAGGCAGGTTCAGGACAGGCTTGGAGCAATTCCACTGGGGCATCCTCTGTAAGAGACAACAAATATAACCAGGCACCGAATGGTTACCAGAGAAGCATCTCCTGTCAGAGATGACTGCATGGCTTTGGAAAGATTAAGACAGTGAGTGGGTGCGGGGTTTGGAGTGGGGAAATTTTGACTCTCAGGAGTGGTGGGGGGAGAATGAGATCCCCGAGGAGTACACTGGAGAATAAATAGATAGTGGTTGGGACCAGATCTGAGGTCTGTTGAGAGGGACAATATGAAGTAGAAAGATCCCAGTTACCTCTGCTCGGCTAAGTTGTACATGCTGCTTGGAGTCAGAGCTAAATTAGGACAGTGGAGCAAATGAGCTCGCTGCTGCTTCTGCCCTTTTCCCAGGCCGAGCTCAGCCTCTCATTTAAGCAAACGTTGAGTAAATATTTAAAGGACAAAGTTTTAAAGGGTGCCAAGTTTTTGGACTGCAGGGTTAGACAACATCTTTCCATATAGCTTTGAGTCTCTCTCTCTCTCTCTCTCTAAAATCAATAAAAACATATCTTCAAGAGAGGATTATTTTTTTTTTTAAAGTACTTTCCTTTTTCTGCTTTTTGGTCCACTTGACTGTGGCCTTGAAGGCAGGGTCACGTGGACAGAGGGCATTGTAGGGATGGCAGGTACAAGGCAAAATAGACTTCTCTCCCATTCCAAAGGAAGACTCTAGAACTGCAAAGAAGTATAACAGATATGACAGAATCTGGGTTCTTGCTATGAGTCATCTCGATGGACTGTGAGATTCTCAATGATGGAGATTGTCTCTCTTCATTATACCTCTGCCCTCCCCCTCGCCCGGGGTCCTGCCCCTCCCAGCAAGGCTAAAAGCCCAGATTGGCCAGTTGGATTCCTGACCTCACCACTTAATGTTTATTTGTCCTTGGGCATGATTTTTTGTTTTTGTTTCTTTTTCTTTTCTTTTTCCATGTATGAGCTTGGTTCCTCATCTGTGAAGTTAAGAAAATAGTGGTACAATTCCAACTGCAGAGCCAATAGAATTAAATGAGATCATTCAGTACCTGGCACCGTAACTGCATAAAACATTTTAATTACTAATATAGTGTCTGGCACTTGGTATTGTTTTGAACCACTCAACCTAATAAGTGCTCAATAGATTTTCTTTGCATTGAATTGAATGCCAAGTCCCAATGCATCCTATCATCACACCCTTACCCCTCTCTAACCCCATTCTACCCCCTGCTGGAATCCCATTTCAAGTCAAGATAAAAATAAAAGAAATAATCCAAATTCTCCACACTTAGACCCTATAAAATATTTTCAATTGCAAACAGAAGCAGAATGTTTTCTGATGGGATACTCTTATAATTTCTGGACTCTTATAAAATATTCATCTGCCATACTTCGTAAAAGAGGTCCCGTTTGCAAAGCAGGTGAAAGATACTACGAAGTTCTCTGCTGAGCAGCAAAAGAGTGTCAGTTCATGGGAAGTTACTTCGTGTAATTCATGAGGCCCCAGGGTTGTGATGTTGGCATTTAAACGTTAACAAGAACAGCTCTGAAAGCAAGTTGACATATGTAATAATGAGTGGGCCCTGTGCTGCCTTTTCGTTTTTTCAGAAAGATCGTGGCATATTAATGGGAGCTGCTCCTAATTCTTCCACAGCAGCCGCCACATTGGTCTGAACACAGTGTCCTTCAGCCCTCTAGGTGGTCTATTGATTATGATGGAATTTATTTCAACAAGGTCCACCCTTCCTTCCTTCCTTCCTTCCTTCCTTCCTTCCTTCCTTCCTTCCTTCCTTCCTTCCTTCTTTCCTTCCTTCCTTCCTTCTTTCCTATTTTCCTCCCTTCCTCCTCCCTCTTTTTCTCTCCCTCCATTTCTCCCTCCCTTCCTTCTTTTTCCCTCTTTTTTAAAATTAATCCACTCAAGGATATTTAAGGTCATCTGCCAAGGGCCAGGCAGTGTATCGTGAATCCTACGGTCCAGCAAGGAGTATAAACACTGAACGCTAGTAAATTAGAAGTTGCCATGAGAGTGAGAAGATATTAGACCCAACCTGCTTGGATGGGCGAGAGAAGGCCTCCAGCAAGAAATAATTTTCCTCTGAGAGCTGAAAGCTGGCCAGTTTAGCTAGGAGAAACTGGTTGGAAAGAGCAGAGTGTGGAGTCAGTAGGGCAGTGGGAGAGGGACCTGAGTTCTTCCGAGCTAGAGAGACGCAGGTCCCCGTGGCCTAAGCCTGCAGCTTCTCTGGGACTGCAGCGCCCTTCACCCTGCACTGGGACGACTGCTGCAGGTGAAACCAACCTTCTGCTGTGACCTGAGGGGAGGCTGTGCCCATGTGGGCTTGGGAATGATCACTGATCGCGTCCAGTGTGCACACGTGGCAGTCTAGCCTCTGAAACCCAGTATCGGTGCCTCCAGATCACATGCTCCTCTCTGCACTCGGGGTCTTCTTGGGTAAATCTTCCCACCTGAAGATCCCATCTTCACGAAGACGCCTGAAATTCCTCCATCAGAGAAGGTTTAATACCTTAGACCAGAATGTGGCCCTTTCCCAGTGCCCGCTTTACAAACACGCTGAGCAAGCTTCGGAATGTTGAAAATGCTCATGATAACCAGAAGTGGCTGAGAAGCTCCTTCACGTGGCCCTCAGTGTTTCAATCAGGACTACTTCCATATCTTGAGTTCTATACTTTAAACAAATACAAAGTAAAAAGTTGAAATATTTTGTTAAAAAAGCAAATACCCTGCCCTGGCCAGTTTTGCTCAGCGGTTAGAGTGTCAGCCCTAGGACCAAAGAGTCTTGGGTTCGATTTCTGGTCAAGGGCACGTTCCTTGGTTGCAGGTTCAATTCCCGGCTCTGGTCAGGGTCATATGGGAGGCAACCAATCAATGTGTCTCTCTCACATCGATGTTTCTCTCTCTCTCTCTTTCTCTCTCCCTTCCCCCCTCCCACTCTATCTTTAAAAAAAAAAAAATCAATGGAAAAGTAACCTCGGGTGAGGATTTAAAAAAAAAAAGCAAATACCTCTTGGGAAGGGTAACCTATTAAACCTATTAAGTCAGTAACACTTAAGAATGTATATGTTTATTGGGAAATTTCCATCCCAACAAGAGAAATGAGGGCAGCACATAAATTATGGGTGCCCACCAAAGTTGGAGATGGAGAGGCAGAGATTACGATGTTATATAGAAATACTATGTTCTTCAGGATTTTCCCTTGTACCAACTCTTCTAAGTTATTATAAGATATTCTGTATTCCCCAAGCTTAGCTCACATGTCCGCTGGACATTTGCTAAAAGTGTTCTCTCTGGGTGAAATATCTTCTTACCCCTTGATACTGATTTCACCTTCTCCAATAAACCTTCGCAGATTTTCCCAGTTAAAACTCATCTGGGCCCCTCTCTTCCCATACCGTGTGCTGATGTCTCTATTACGAAGCCCTTATGACATGCGTACTTGTCTGAAGGTTAATGAGGCATTCATTTGTTTCCTCTTCTAAATTGTGAGTTCTCAAGAATCATAGTTCATTTGTTTACCTCTCACAGGGTCCATCTTAGTGCTGTGTCCATAGTAGAGATTTAATAAATAACTAAAGGCTTGAAATAAAAATATGTTCTTCCTGGCTTGATTAATATTTAGTAGGAATTTCTCCATAAATGGCCATAATGAAGAGTTTTTCAGCTTGAATCATTTGCAGAATTGCTTTAGCCTTGATGAATTCTATTTGATAAGGAAAAAAAAAAAAAAGTAACCCAAATACTCCTTCCATAATTGTAAGAGACAGAGCTGTTCATAGGTAAACATTCTGAATTCTGTACTGTGTTCTGAGCCAATTAGAAGCAATTGGATTTATGAATTTTTAATTTTCCTGATTGATTTTCTCTTTGGTTCCTCCTGAATAAGTACTTTAAAATCTTTCCATAACATTCACACTTTTTGTTGATTTCCAGCCCTAGAGAACCAAACTTTCAGCAATTATACAAGCCCTTCACACTTTCTTTTTTTTTTTTTTTTCGCATTCCACTTCTTTTAAAGTAGTTTATTGAAATCCTCTCCAGATAAAAACCTTGAAATCATTAAGGAGATCACTGTTCAGAACCACATTAATTCTTTCATTTTCCTCCTTAAAGGAGAGGACTGGTGGACAGCTTAGAATAGCAATGAGGTATGGTATTTATCTGTAATACCCCCTCCATGATGAATAACTAATTTATTTAAAATCCCATTACTTGGAACATTTCAATCATGGTAGAATGAGGTCTCTGATTTGGGTCCTGGTTAATTTAGAAATGGCCTTTTTCCCTGGGGACATTGAGAGCTGCTGATGCCAGCTGGTGATGGGGTCTGAATTTAAACACTGCAAAGCTAGGAATGTGAGCGAGAGCTTCTTAATCCCTGGTTTAAAATAGCCTGTGAGGGCTGGGGCCTTGCCCACCTCCATTTCCCCCAGGGATTTCAGCACCCATCTCAAAGGTCCTTCCCACAGCTGCCACAGTGTCCTGGTGGCTTCCATGAGTACAGGCAAGTGGACCTTGCCAGCACTAAATGCTGTTGAACTATGAAGTGCTCAGACTCTAGAAATTCTCTCCTTGGCCAGAGTTTCTCCTGGCCTGGCCCTGGCTCCAAGAAGTCATGTTCCCAAAGCACAGCACCCACCATTTCTTCCTTGCTCATAGAAGAGCTGTAGGGCCTGAGTGCTGGCCCGGCCCGTCGAGAGCACTCGGCTCAAGGCTCTTGGCCGAGGAGTCCTTTCCCTGAGTGAAATCATATACCGGGGCCCCATCAGGAAGAGCAGACAAGGCCGGCGCTGCCATGACTGAGCACGTGGGCAGATCCCGAACCAGTCAGCATGTCTTATGTTCTGGTTTTTGCTATCACAGAATGGAGGCCTGAACACGTGGGATTTGAAGGAATTAGGTTCATAGTCCTAGGTTTTTAATTCTTCCAGAAATGCAAAGCCTCAGCCTCAGCAAAATCCCCTTTCACCGTCTCCTCTTCCCTAATATTCTTGGAAAGCTGCAGAGTTTCTCTCCTATGAATGGAAACGTTTCTCTCGTGAATGAAATCATTTAGCTTCGCACGTGGGTCCATTGTGCTGTCTCCACTCTGCTCCCCTCTCTCCCTGCCCCTGTTGCCCTCCTGGGCTCCATGCAGGGCTCCTACATCCCACAGGCTGCTGCCTCTGCTGGGCACCACTCAGCTTCGGCGAGGAACCCAGCCAGGGCAGTGCAGATGGGGAGACCCGAGGCTGGCCTCCTCCTGTATGCATAACATTCTGTTAAAAGGGCACCAGGTTAATGTCTTAGAGAATCATTCATAAAAACAGTTTTTTGTATTTGTTCACAGCCTTTTCTCTCCAACGACCTGAATATCAAGTCACTAGAAGGCTGGCATGACGACCCACCTATGCTCCTGAGAACAAAAGCGCTGGTCTTGACTCTGGCTTATACCTGGATTCTGCCTCAAAGATGAGTTCCCAGCTGCAGGCTCTTCCATTTCTTAGGCAAATTCTTTCTTCTGACAGTTCACTGGACGCATTGACTTGCAGGGTGGATGAGGCATAGACATAAGCTGGGCCATCTCCTCTGGCCCCATCTCTGACTTCCTCCCTACTCACCCCTGCCCCCAACACACAGTAGAAATAATATATATAAAGCATTTAATTTAAATCTGATTGATTGACCTTTACCAAAATGAGAGATCAGGGTATTTTGACAGAAGATAAGTTTCCAAAAGTGAAAATTATATTTTTCGTAGCTGTGCATCAATAAGAACTGATACCTGAGCAAATAATTTAGAATTTTGATCAAGCAAACCAATCATTGTGCAAGATCTGAAGAGAGCACAAGGATATAACTATTTACACACACACACACACACACACACACACACACACACACACACACACACACTTCCCTAAACAAGAGAGGAAAAGGAGGGACCTTTCCCATTTCCATTTTCTCCCCTTAGGATTGGTTTAAAGCTTTGCTACTAATGAGACAGGATAGTAAGAAACTAGGGAAATTCCTAGACAAGTGAAATAAGGGAAAATGAGACAAAATAATTAGAGAAGACCAAACAATCTGAGCAATTCACAGCCGGGTAATGAATCACAGGTTTTATCTTCCCTAACCGAGGACACTAAGGAGCAAATGGTTTACGTATTCCAGACCGTCTTGGGGCAGACCGGCTTGGTCTGGTCCCTCTTTAATGATGTTCTTTAAAAATGAAACTAACCAAAAAATAACCCTGACCTCTCTATACACACATTTGGATGAATCAACATATTGAAGGACAAACCTGGAAAGCTAATGAAAATTCTGTTAAGACCCTCCCCTGGGACCTCCCCTGAGAATCCCACCAGCTAAAGAAAGATAAGAAGCCTCAAAACAAAGGACCCACTGCTTGCTCTCACTAGAGCAGACCCACGCCTTGTAACTCTGCTATTTTTTCTCCTAAACTCTAAAGGTTCCCAGGAGACTTGCAACCAGCAGAGCAGTGGGCAGCAACAGCTCGTCCTGGGCTTACCCCCGATCCTGTCTCCAAGGCCCCCTCTTTCTCTGACTTCCCAGTGAGCTGCCAGTGGCCCCACCTTGGCTCACTTCTGTCTCTGTGACTTTTACTTCTCAGTGCGTACACGCACCCCAGCGTGGCCCATTTCTTTTCCGTAACGTTTCTGGAGAGCCAAAGCAGCCCTGCCGAGGCTCTCCTGTTGCTTCTTCTATCCTAAGTTCTTCCTTTGTTTCACTGTCCCCAGGTTTAATAAATGTCCTCTCAAAATCACCTGGGTTCGTTTGGTGAAATCTTTTATGCACAAAGTCTAGAACCCACACACTACCGGCTGGCCTGAGACAGACCCGCCCTGGGCCCGGTCCCTGTCCAGTAACACTCATAAGAAATACATGTATTAGTCTCCGCCCCCAGTTCCTCACAAGGGCTCCTGAAACCCTTGTAGATTCCGAAGTGGTAAGAGCACTGGGAGCATCTCTTGTTCTACCGAGGCAGCCCTGGGAGAGCTCCTGGATGGGAGCCTGTAACCAGAAAGACCCAGCCATGACTAGAAGCTTGGAACTTGGAGCCCCACCCTCCATTCTCAGAATAAGGAGAGGGGCTGGAAGTGAAGTTAGTAACCGATCATACCTCCATGATGAAGCCTCTATAAAATCCCAAAAGTATGGGGTTCGGAGAGCTTCCGGGTGGGTGAACACATCCATGTATCGGAGGGGGACACCTGCCAACTCCTCTGGGACAGAAGCTTCTGCGCTTGGGACCGCCCCACACCTCGCTGCTCCTGGCTGCTCATCTGGATCCTTTATCACACCTTCAATAAACTGGTGAACACAAGTGTTTCCCTGAGTTCTGTGAGCTGCTCTAGCAAAATGCTGAACTCAAGAGGGAGGAGGTGATGGGAAACTCTGATTTGTTGTGGTAACCTGGGGACCTCCTACCACTTGCCGCTGGCATCTGAAGTGTGGAGGGGCACACTCATGAGACTGAGCCCTTATCCTGTGGGACCTGACACTCTCTCCAGGTAGATAGTGTTAGAACTGGGTTATATCGTAGGGCACCCAGCTGCTGTTACAGAGCACGGCCTGGTGTGGGGAATACCCACACATCTGGCGTCAGAAGTGTTGTGAGGGTGGAAGTATAGGAGGAAAGGAGAATCGCAGCGAGGGGACTGGAGTTCTCGCCATCACATTGCTCAGTGCGTGGTCCACAGACCAGCCACATCGGCATGATCTGAGAGCGTGTCAGAAACGCTGAATCTCAGGCTCCGCCCGGAGCTGCTGAGCAAGAATCTGAGTTCAGCCCTGCAGGAAGGTCGCACACACTGCAGAGGACTGAAGCGCTGTTCTAGACGCCACCAACCGCTTCCGCACACTGTCTCAGACCCTTTCGGAGTTCCCTTGTGGATGAGCTACAGGAAGGGAGAAGGCTTAGGGCACTCGGAGAGGAATAGAGAGGAAACATGATTAAGAGGGATGCTGGGAATGTGAGAGGGAAACGAACTTCATGCTTCTCCGCTTGCCAAAGACTGGCTCTGGGCACCAGCCTTTATAGTTGAAGCCAAGAGAAACAGCATCCAACTGTAGAATTTCAAGTAGGAACTGCGGGTTTTCCCCAAGCCCAGCGCTAGGCTGACATCAGGGAGGCTGGCCCGGCTGACCAGAACCCCGGCTTCCCCATTCCGAACTGATGGCAGCCCGGAGTACTGTTGAGGAAACTGACAACTGACTGGCTTGGGAAAGAATAGACGCATTCACGGTTGCCTTTCCTTTGAATAGAATCAGTGAATGCTCTGCCTCAAGATTTATTTCCAGCCACTGACAACAATGTTCCAGACACGTAAGCGGGGGAAGAAGAGCCTAACTTGAGCAGGTAACGATGATACATCCCATTCTGTTTAGCTGAGGCCGTCAGATATGTGCAGAATAGAAGCAGGTAAGTAGCTGGCTTTGCAAAATAATGCTGTCTCATTTACAGAAGATGGGTGAAGGTCAGCAACTAAATGTCTGGAAGTGAATCACACCTCTGGGCTCTTCCGTTCCCAGGCGTGCTGTCCTAATGATGAATTTCTCACTGGGAGAGCACCAGACAAAGGCTCTGCGGGAATGGGGGGAAGCCTGCACAGGCGTCTCTGCTGCGCCTTCTCTGGCTCACACTCTGTCCAGGGCTGAGATCAGTCAGGGATCCGAGCGCCCTGCTCACATCCTGCTCTGGGTAAATGCTGTTGCCCTGTATCCTTTCCACTCAGAGCATGTCTCTGTGACTCAGGATATCCTGGGCTTGCAGCCAGGCACTGTGATGTGGACCATGGGGCCTCCATTTGGCCAAACAGCCACGTATGACAGTACAGAATGAGCAGTGCAGTCGGGGCAATGTGTGTCACTCGCCACTCTCAGAGCTCTGGAGACAGGCTGCGATTAATCACTCCACCACATCTATCAGGCTCCTCTCATCTGGCCACGGCTCGTAGTCACAGAGGCACAGACTCTCCTGATAAATCAAATCCAACAGTTATGTGATAAGGATGACACAGGTGAACAGGGGACAAAAGTGTAGAGTTCCAGCCATGTGTCCACAATATTAAAAAAGTGAAGGACATGTCTGCTGGCTGCCAACCAAGTGCCACAGAATATTAACTGCTCACTCTCTCTGTCTCCTCTCTCTCTGTCTCCTCTCTCTCTGTCTCCTCTCTCTCTGTCTCCTCTCTCTCTGTCTCCTCTCTCTCTGTGTCCCCCCTCTCTCTCTGTGTGTCCCCTCTCTCTCTCTCCTCTCTCTCTCCCTCTCTTTCTCTATATCTCTCTCTCTCTAATCTTATCAAACCTCCACCATAGCCCTATGTGGACGTTACAATTATCCGTTTTCAAATGAGGAGATTAAAACTCAGAGACGTTACAAAATGTGCCCAAGGTCACACAGTGAGTAAGTAGCGAAACCAGTATAGAAACTCAGGTCTAGGCAAACAGAGAGGAAAATAAATAGTAGGGAACTGAGTGGCAGGGAACAGGGAAGGTGAAAAGAGAAAAAAGGAAAAAGAGGGGGGAAAAAACAGAGCAAGACAAGAGGCCAGGAGCAGAAAGCAAACCGCCCTCGTCACCAGAGTTCCCGCACTGGGGTCTTAGCTTTGTCACTTACAGGCTGTTGACTTGGTAGAACTCGGAAAACCACAATTTTTCAGTCTATAAAATGAGGTTAGTGATATCCAGCTAGCTGCTTCATTGGCTTGTTTTCAGGCTCAACGAAGAGTCTACATGGGAAGTTCTGCAAAATTGGAAGAGCTGTAGGAATAGAAGCGATTCAGATGGCGTTCAGAGAACAGATGAGAATCAGAAGGCCGGATCCCCAGTATAAAGTGGATGAGGATGTCGATCAAATGGCAAATGAAGCCGCAAGGAACCCCGCTTCAGACTGAGCAGACTTGTGTGAGGACCTGCCTGCCCTGTTTCTCAGGGAACGGACCCCACTCACGTGGGTCCACGCACTGGCTCCAGGTGGAGAGAGCACAGGGCAGAGCCTGCTGGTCATCTTTCCACTGATGTTTCAGAGAGTGAAACTCCTTCTCCCAAACCCTACCTGGGAATCAAGAGTAATCACCCCTTTTCTTCCTGGGCCAGGATACCAGAGTTGTCCAATGCTTGTATTTCATGCCCTCATTAACGACAGTCGGGGGAGACCCAGAGAGGTGAAATCTGGGAAGGAGGTTGATGTAACATGTGGCATGATTCAGGCATGGAGGCGTGGTGTACTGCAGACGCTTTTTCAGGAAAGAAGGCCCAGAAAGAAGAGACCAGCAGGGAATAAGTTAGCTGAAGAGATTCTCTTGCCTGTTTTGTGCAGACAGAGGCCAGTAAAGAGGAAGATTCATCTGAGCAGTTTCTCCGAAGGGAGGACCACCAAGGATTTTTGGACTCTGGAGGCCAAGGTGTTACTAGGAATGATGTCTTGCCTGGACTGGAATAAGGCCTGACAGAGTCTGTTAATGTTGCCCGACTAAAGAAAACCAAAAGGCTGCCTTTGTAAATATCTCCCTGATTAGTGTGTCCTCGAGATTTCTGATTTTTTAGTGGCACTGACCAGAAGATACTGGAGGGAAAATGCTACAGAATGAAGGAGAAGGGCCCAGGTGCAAAGGTGTGCTCCTGAGAGGAGGAAGCAGAGAGCTCTCTGCTGTTCCTTCCTCCCTTGAGCAGGCGGTATCGTGGGCTGAATGCCGTCCCCAAAGATACGACTACATCCCAGACCTTGGAACCTGTGAACATTACCTGATTCAGAAAAAGGGTCTTTGAGATGTGATTAAGTTAAGGATCTTGAGATGAGGAGATCATCCCGGATTAGCCAGATGAGCCCTACATCCCATCATAAGTAGCCTTCACAGAGTGAGACCGAAGCAGATAAGATAGACGCAGAAGAGAGGGTCTGTGAGAAATGGAGGTGGAGAGCCAACTCGGGTGGCCGTCAGGGGAACGTGTCTGGAGCCACGGGAAGCTGAGGAAGGCAAGGCAGGCTTCTCCCTTAGAGCCCCTGGCTGGAACACCGCCCAGCTGACACCTGTTCAGACTGCCGCCTCCAGAACTGCCGGAGAGGACATTTCTATTGTTTTAAGTCACCAAGTTCGTGGTAACTTATGACACCAGTACGGGTTCCAATGCGAAAAAGTTACCCAGCGGCAAAAACAACTCCAAGTCTTCTGACTTCCCTCCGCGGTCCAGGACTGGGTCCATTTGCCAGAACCGGGCCTCAGTGGTATGGACCAGCACCTTCTTTGTGCAGACCATGGTGTGGAGTTTCGGGGGGAGGAGACCACATCGTGCACGCTCTCCACAGGGGTGCTCACTGAAGACTGGGCTGATGGTGAACCGTGAGGGACAAGGGATAGAAACGAAAAGTGGACATGTACAGCCAGCACCTCGTCAAATCCCTGGCAAGCCTGCGAGGTGGAAGTGGAAGCTGGGAGAGCTCAGCATGAGAAGAGTCTCTCAGACCTGGGTTTGAATCCCTGCTCCCCCATTCAGTAGCCGTGTGACCTGGTCCCACCGACTCGTTTCTCCATCTGTAAAATGGAAATTATAAAACCTACCACAGGCTTGTTGGTGTGAGGTTCACAGCATTTGCCGAGCCCTGGGCTTCCTGGAGGGACTCGGTAAGTGGCTATTGCTTGGCTTGCTCAAGATCTCGGAGCTGTAAGACAGGTCTGTGGAAGGAACCTGCGGCTGTTTCCCCATGCAGGGATCAGACTGTATGAAGGTGCTCCTGTCAACCCCCGAACAACATCAGGTCTGTGCCACATCTTGCCTGCTATGCTCAGCACCTGCTTTTCTCTGCTCCCCAAATCACCAGGGTTAGAAACCTAGGGACTACATTTCTCAGATTCCCCTGCCAGTGGGTTGCAGTTTAGTTGTGCCCACGGGGGGCCCTTGCATGCATGGGAGGAGATAGAGGGATTCCTTCTCTGACTCCAGCTTAGACTCGGATGGCAGCAGCCTAATAATGCCACCTTCTGCAGAAGCCGTGCTGGCAGCCGTGGGCTCCCGAGGGGCTGCCCCTGAGGCCTGCGGGAGTGACTGAGTGGGCAGGCAGCTGAGGTGCCAGTCCTCTGGGCTCAGAGGCATGCTGGTTCCTCTGGGGTTGGAGAGACTGACTGGACTCCTCTCACCCCATTTTTGCTCTTGCTTTTCCAACAACTTGGAAACCTGACTCTTTATATTAAAACCCACTTTGCTTGAAGTAGCTATAATGACTTCTATTTCCCCAACTGACTTGATAACCATTACATCAGTCCTCTGCAGAGGCACAGAGGTCAAAGCTTAGAGATTGTAGGGGCCCACAGGGCCACCTTCACCGGGGAAAACGTTTTCAATTAGAGATAAGTCTTCAAATGAAAATACATCAGGGAAAGCTATCCTATTGGCCCAAATACCTACAGGGGAGCATTGACTGAGTCATTGTGTCTTTAGAAAGTTTTGTAACTGGGGAAGAGGGAGATGAGTGCAAAAAGCACCCAGTAGAGAGAGGAAGCTGGAATGAGAGACGGGGAAAGTCCCTGAGTGAGAAAAAAGCCTCGGTGGGGAAAAGGACAAGTTTTCCCAGGCTGTCCTGACTGTAACTTGCCTTTTTTAAAAACTGTGATAAAGTATATATGTAACATAAATTTATCGTTGTAATCATGTTGAAGTGTATAGTTCAGGGGCATTAAGTACATTCACACTGTTGTGTAACCATCACCACCCTCCACCTCCGGAACTGATACAGTAACTCCCCGTTGGTCCCGCCCCAGCCCCTGGCGACCGCGTTCCACTTTCTGTCTCTGTGAATTTGACTGCCCTAGGAACCGCATGTAATTGGGATTATATAATCTGCTCTGTTGTGCCTGGCTTCTTCCACTTAGCATAATGTCTTCAAGGTTCACCCATGTTGTAGCACGTGTCAGAATTTCATTCCTGTTTAAGGCTGACCAAGATTCCATCGTATTGTATAGACCACATTCTGCTTATCTATTCCTCTGTCAATGAACGCTTGAGTTGCTTTCACCTTTTGGCTGTTTCAAATGTTACTAGGAACATGGGTGTACACATAGCTGTTCAAGTCCCTGCTTCTGATTCTTTGGGGTGGAAAAATTCTACCTGGAAGAAGACTGTTGGGACACATTGTGATTTTAGATTTTTTTTTTTGAGGATCTGCCATATTGTTTTCCACAGTGTCTGCAACATTTTATATTCCCACCAGCAATGCACAAAGTTTCCAATTTCTCTACATCCTCATGAACACTTGTTATTTCCTGCTTTAAAAAAAAAACAAAAAAAAAAACTTGGTAATAGCCATCTTATTGAGTGTAAAGTGGTATTAAATTGTAGGTTTGATTTGCATTTCCCTAATGATTAGTGATGTTGAACATCTATTTGTGTGCTTATTAGCCATTTATATGTCTTCTTGGGAGAATGTAACTTGACTTTTTACAGGAATTAAAAAGGAGAATACAGAAACTTAAGTCTGCACGTAGGAAGGAAAAACATGTGACTCCCCCCTCCCCATATGAGCTTCAAAGACTATGAAAAAATCGTCTAAAGAATGTGTGAGATCACATTTTTAGATATATTGGGTGCAAATGGGTACAGAATGGGACTTTTCTGCCTAGTCAAAAAAACTTAATCAGAAAACAGATTCCAATATAAATTCAAACAAGTTGTGAAATAAAATGCATAAAAGCATGTCAGTTTCTATTGAAGGATGCATAAAACTCTATACAAATAAAACTATTCTTGTCATCCAAATTGTGATTTACATGTGTCTGGGCTTCCGATGTTGGAAGCTGCATTTTAGGCTCATGAAGTGGGGAGGGGGGAGGGACGGATGTGAAGGAAACAGCAAATCAGTGAAAAGAAGGAAAAGAGCTGCTTACTGGCTTCTCTCTTTCATCTCACACTGTGCCCACACAAGTGGTCCTGGGAACTGCGCAGGAGAGAAGGCTCTTTGGGGGCAGTGAGGAGGAGGAGCGTCTGCTCACGTCTGCCAAGGGCATTTGTCTGAAATGGGCGTGTGGGAGGGAGTCTGTCTTCAAACCTAGACACCAGAAAGATCTGTTTGCTCTTATAATTCCTTTTCCCCTCCCTCCTCATATTTTTACTCCAAAGAGTGCACAAATTATTCAAGCATCTAGGGCCATCACTCTCTCTACAGCTTTTATTAAGCTTTGTGCCGTTCACAAAAGAATAGCAATGAAGTTAATTAATGGCCATGTTAATTGGAATCTACATTACATCAAAATTTTATCTCAATATTTTTAGTAAAAAAAAAAAAGTACCAGTACTAACAGCTAACAGAGGCTGATACATAGCAGATGCTTGATGCATAGGAATGAATGAACAAATGAGTACATGAGCCCCATCA
This sequence comes from Tadarida brasiliensis, assembly GCA_030848825.1. Classification (NCBI taxonomy): domain Eukaryota; kingdom Metazoa; phylum Chordata; class Mammalia; order Chiroptera; family Molossidae; genus Tadarida; species Tadarida brasiliensis. The sequence continues at coordinate 74,253,144 of CM061260.1, forward strand.
TTTCTTCCCTGAATTATTGTAATTGCTTCCTAACTGCTTTTTATGCATTGCACCGAATTGCCATCTACCTGATCACATAACTGGAAGTCACCTTTAACTCCTCCTTGCTCCCTGTGCACCAGCCATCCAGTCAGGAGCTGTTGTATTGCCTTCTAATGAAATCTACACCATTTCTGTCCGGCCGGTGTGGCTCAGTGGCTGAGCGATGACCCATGCACCAAGAGGTCGCCAGTTATTCCCGGTCAGGACACATGCCCAGGTTGTGGGCCCGATCCCCAGTAGGAGGCATGCAGGAGGCAGCCAGTCGGTGTTCTTATTCATCGATGTTTCTATCTCTCTCTCCTTCTCATTTCCTCTCTCTCTAAAATCAATAAAGGAAAAAAAAATTAACAAAAAATTAAATCGACATCATTTCTGCTCCTCTCCGAACTCCCTGCCACAATTTAGTTAGGCCTGTCACCTGGATATTTTAAGTCTCCTAATTGTCCTCTTTTCTAACAAACTCTCCACATGCGGATACATTCACTAAAATTCCCACACAGTGATCTTCTTTACCAAATCAAATGACCTCAGAAATACCATTTCTAGAAGCTTGTATAACAGAAACCGGAAGCCTATGAAACAGAAACCACAGGCATGAATGCGTGAAGAACCCACGTACAACGATGTTCATTGCATCATGATCTGTAATGTCAAAGTTTGCAAACAAACCAAATATCAATCTAGATAGGAATGGTTAAAATGGTTTGTCTGTGAAATGGAATACTAGGTAACTATGACAAAGAAGTAGGTAGACCTACCTGTGAACTGGCACAGCAAGACATTCACGACAGCAATATCTTCAAAAGAAAATTTGTGTACAGACACACAGAAGAATATATAGTGATAGAGCATTTTGTACAAAGTGTGTGTATAAATTGCGTAGGAAAGAGTGAATTTAGCAGGCCTGACTGTAATCCTTTGAAAGTTCTGCTTACAAGATTGGCCCTTGGTGGGCATCTGGGAAGTTGGAATTCAAAAGGGTTCCCCCATTCCTGACTGGTGAAAATGGCTCACTGTGTGTACAAACCAAGTGTTCTATACCGAATTTCTGCTTTCCTTCTGGAAGTCTGAAATTATGGTACGTACCAGTTAGAGGCTGCCTCTGCCCAGGTCCCAGTAAAAGCCCTGGGTATTGAGTCTGTAAAGAGCCTCCCTGGTAGGTAACATTGCATGAGTGTTGTTTCACTTGTGGCTGGGAATTAAGCACATCTGTGTGACTCCTCTTCCCAGGGAGAGGACCTGGGAAGCTTGGGCCTGGTTTCTGCCCGACTCTGCCCTGCGCAGCCCTCCCTTTGCTGGCCCTGTTCTGTATCGCTCACTGGAATAAAGCTTAGCCGTAAGTGTGATTACATGCTGAGTCCTGTGACTCCTAGCAAATCACAAAACTGGGGGATGGTCCTGGGACCCCCAACACACAAAGACACAGCTTTACTTATACACGTTTTTTTTTTTTCTATTTACTATATTTTACATAGGAAAAAGTCTGGAATCATTAAGAATTTTTAATTCTTAGTAGTAGGTTGAAACTGTCACTTTTACCTCTTACTGTTGTTGGGGCCCAAGACAGGCCACTTCAAAATATCCCACAAAGACATATTGATTACTTTCAATGAAAGTTCCTTGAGCAGTATCCAATGCCACAGGCACCTTGACCCTCCCTGGTCTCCTTGAAAGCAGAAAACAATCTCCCACGTGAAAGGTGTGGACCCCACGCCTAGAAGACACCCCTTTATCACTAGAGTGAGACTCAGAGCTGAAAAGTCTGTGTAATCAGATTGTATTGCCTCTTTTCCAAGAGATTCCTCACTAATGAACGCCCAAACCTTGCTTAAATTCCTTCCTAATGAGCACGACCTTTCTTTGTCCTGTCAATTTCTCACAAATGTATTGTTTACCCAAACAGTATTAAAAGGTGCCTGGTTGAATCATTTCTTTGAGCCCCATTTTATGATCTGAGCATCGTATTATGATTTTCCCGTGCACATGTATTAAGTTAGCTTTTCTCCTGTTTAGTCTTGTGTCAATTTTATTATTAATCCAGCCATAAGAACTAAAGAAGGGTAGAGGAGGGGAGTTCTCCCCCTCCCCGACACCATGTAATGTTTTTAAAGCTGTAGAGATACATCAGAGTTTTAATTCTGTGTGTCTTTAATGACTTACCATGTTGTAATGACTGCTTACATGTATGTCCCCACGTGATGAGGGGTCTCTTGAGGGAGAAGTCCTGTTACATTTTTTGCGATGTCTCCAGTGACTAGTATAGGCTTAGCCCATGGTCAGTGACGGAAATGATGATGCTAATTGAATTTAAAGGTAAGGAGAAGGACATGGAGATGATTTAGAAATAACCTGAATTGTAATATTTACATGTAGGATCTCCTTTCCTTTCAAGATTCAGATCTTCAGTACCCTTGATTTCCCGGCTTACTTCAAGCCTCCCCAACCTTTACCAGTATTTGAAAAAGATGGAGACAAACCTAAAACAAAGAACAAAAAAGAGTTGAAATAGATGAAGACAGAAAAATCACTACCATTTAAATTTCCTCTCTTCAGCTCAGCCAGAGGCAAGCAGCTGGCTCTTCCATTTAACATAGTTTATAAAGAGGACAGTATGTTTTCCTTCCCAAAGAAATCTCTGTTGACAGCATGACTGCTATATCAAAGGACATGGTATGTATGGCAGGCAGAGTATGAAAAAACCGAGGAACCCTTTTAAATTTTCTTTCTTTTGGATGTGTGGTTTTGTATAACTGATTACCTGAGTGACTGTGTAAAGATAAACTAAGCCAAGTGTTTCTTCATTGCCTCGGGCTATGCTCATACAGAACTGTTAGCTTTTTTTTTCTTTCTTTCTTTCTTTCTTTATTGATTTTGGAGAGAGAGGAAGGGAGAGGAAGAGAGAGATAGCAACATCAATGAGAGAGATCATCGACCGGCTGCCTCCTGCATGCCCCCCACTGGGGACCTGGCCCACAACCTGGGCATGTGCCCCGACCGGGAATCGAACCAGCAACTTCTTGGTGCATGGGTCGATGCTCAACCAGTGAGCCACAGCAGCCGGGCTGTTGGGCTTTTTAAAAATTTCACTTGGTACATAAAGGTAAACCATCGTAGATTCAAGTTCTGACACTGAATTCTGAAGACTTGTCAAAGTGCAGATTTTGAGGGGATGTAAGTCATTAAAGAAACATACAGGAATTCTCAACTACTGAGTAAAAAGTGGGTTGGGTCCAAGATACTTCGTTTTGAGTTCTAAACTCTGTCTTCACTTGGAGTCTATAATTCCAGCTGGCACGGAGCCCTTTTGTTCTTGTGTCATTATAGATATATCAAAGATTCTATAGGCAGTCACAAACTGAGGTGACACAGATATGCATACTTCATGTATGTATCCGTTTTTTATCTCTGTGTTGCAGCCAACCTGCAAAATAGTCCCACTTGAAAATGAGTATATTCAAGTGGTCAGGCTGGCCCTACCCAGGTTCTGAGAATAATAGAGGCTTCCAAAACCATAATTTAAAAGCCATTAAATTAATCTCTGAGCTACTGCTACCATGGGCTTCCAGCCATAGCCTTGAATGGGCTTTTATCCTGGTGAAAGATCAGAACCTGGTTTACATGCCGAAGCTTTGTAAAAAGGTGAATCCATCTACGCTGGTTACAAAAAGCGTTCGCTTGACATTTTTATTACTCATAACCATTTTTCAAAGTAAATTCACACTTCTCAGTGGCCATAAATGGTTGTCAGAACTTGCCAGGGTTCATTTAGATATTCCCTTGAGACACACGTATTAGGGAGTGGACAGATTTCTTCCTTATGCCATAATATAGAGCTCACATGAGGACAAATACAAAAGAGTATCTGTGTGTGTTTGTGTTTGGGTATTTGTGTGTGTGTGTATAATTGTCTCATATCTTAATGGACGGGTAGCTTCCTTCAAAAAAAAGAGAGAGAGAGGGTAGAGGAAAGTTGGAAAGTTGTCTGTACAGATTTGAGGCAATTTCCTCTTCTTTTACAAATAGGTTTAACTAATCAATGGGAAACAAAGGCCTCAGGTCAAACACTACCAGGATTTAGAATTCAGTGCTAAGCAAAGTAACTGAACAATTGGTCATTTGAGTAAGGCTCAACAGGCAGCGAATCATGCATGTATTTGGGGGAAAGAGCTTTCCAGAAAAAGAAAGTAACAGGTGCAAAGGCCCAGTGGCTGGAGAGGAATGGGTCCAAGGAGAGCAGCAGAAGAGTTGTTCATAGAGGTCCTAGGGTGCCAGGGACTAGGAGGGCCTTGACGTTGAGACAGGGTAGTAAGAAGCTAGGGAAACTCCTTGGCAGATAGAATGGCAGATCATTGGTCACACGGCTTAGAACCCTGACCTTTCCTCCCTAGATATAATATCTAGGCCTCAGTTTTATTTCAGCTCCAGGCCCAGAAAAGCAGCAACACCAGGTGGGCGATGCCAGGACCAGCTGCAGTGACTAATGATCCTGGCACCGGCCCTGAAAGGACACACCTGGAAAAGCTGATGAACAGTCTATTGAGATCCTTCCCTAAAACCTCCCCTAAACCCCAGCCTTTACAACCCTCAAGACAAAGGACTCAGTGTGCACTCTCCCTCCTGGGAGCACGCCTGGGCTTTTCCCTTTCCCCTCTCTTCTTCCTCCACATGCATGCATCTCCTAAACTCTAAGGGTCTGCAGGAGACTTGCAACCAGGGGAGCAATGGGCAGCGGCAGCTGCTCCAGGACTAACCCATGACCCTGTCCACGGGCCTCCTCTCCTCTGACATTCCAGGGAGCTGACAGCAGCCCCACCTCGGCTCATGTCTTTTCTATAATGTTTCTAGAGTCAAAGCAGCCCCGCCCGGGCTCTCCCCTGTTGCTTTGTCTATCCTCTGACCTTCCAGTGAGCCAAAGGAGCCCCGCCTGGGCTCATTTCTTTCCTATAACATTTCCAGAGAACCAAAGCAGCACCCCCCCGCCCACCAGGCTTCCCTGTTGCTTCTTCTGTTCTAAGCCCTTCCTTGTTTCCCTGTGCCCAGCTTTAATAAACATACTCTCAAGTTAACCTGGACTTGAATTGTGAAATCTTTCCTGCACAAAGTCAAGAACCCACCCACTACCAGCTGGCCCTAGACCGACCTGCTCAGGGCCAGGTCCCCTTTCTGGTAACAAAGCCAGGGTAAAGACTTGGGTTTTACTGCACCCCGTGAGGTAGAATGCCATTGGAGGGAGAGCTCTACGCAGAGGAGTCACGTGGTTTTAGCATTGTCACTTTGCTGCATTGATCAGACCATGGAGAGCCCAGGTGACAACAGAAGGGAGATGTTGGGAGCTGTTAAAAGAGATGATGGTGTCTTGGCCCAGGGTGGCAGTGGTCGAGGTAGCAACAAATGGTCGCTGTGAATGTGCTTTGTCAGTAGACCCTTAGGATTTGCTGGCCAGGGGCATGGGAGGGTGGGGGACAAGGAGAGGGGTTGGTCATGGGCCACTGGAAGGATGAAGCTGGGCTTACTAAGTTTCCTCCATCTAATTTCTTCTTTCAGTAAACTTTCAGCATCCATTTCCTTGGAGTATAAAGACAGCGTTAGTGAACCGCTGGGCTGACCACCTCTCTCAGACACAGGGCAATTCCAAGGCTGTGTCTGGGGACTGGCCCAGCACAGCGGCGATCAATCCGAGTCCGGGCCTGTGATGCTTTGGAGGCCCCAAGGAGGGCAGAGGGGTCATGGGTCTTCGGAACTGAAACTTTCCCCAAGAGAAGAGAGAATATGGGCCACAAGACAAAGTGACAAACATTCCTGTGTAATGGAAGGAAAGGGGAAGTGTCTGACCCCAGGTTCTTCCCCAACCCACTGACTTCTGTCTGGGTCCCAGGGGGAGAAGGATGTGACTGCCATCTGAATCAGCAGTTTCCACTGAAATCTCTGTAGGGACGCTGGCCTGAGCTGTACCCAACTGAAACCCTCCTGCCAGAGTATGACATCAGCCTGTGCCTCCTTCTCCCCACCACCCCACAGGGCTCCATGGAGCTCACGACAAAGAAGAAGCACTTTGTAAGTGAAAGTAGGGCACACCCTGGGAACTCCCAGAAGTGCATGATGTGAACCCTAACAGCAGGAGTGCCTGCACTCAGGGCTGGGAAATACCACCAAGGAAGCACAGACACAGGGTGATCTGCAACTTTTTAGGCAGGAAAGGGCCTGCCTGCCCCTCCCACTCAGATCGTGGACAGCATTGGCAGCTGGGATTGTCCCCGGTGTGGCCAGGGTAGCTACTGTCAGGGGCTAAATTTGGGGGCCAAAGGGATAGTGGAGATCCACCTGAGGGGGCAAGGGGAGGGGACTTCAAAAGGCTTAAGACTAAGATTTAAGTGGTTTCATTATTTTTTTAAATGTAACTCATTGGAATTAATTTTTTAAATCCTGAGTGAGGATTAACTTGCAAAGTGAAAGAGACGATGATGTTGGGGGGATAGAAGGGGCAGCAGCCTCAGGAGTGCGTCTTGCCAAGGGCCCAGCATCTGCTCTGGTCCTCGCTAGCCCACTGGACACACTTAGGGCTCACGACCTTGGTGTTACGCAGAAAGGCACAGGGGAGAGTTAGTAGGCAGAGTTCCTGCTCCCATTGTGGACCCAAAAAGGCGGGGGACAGAAGGGGGTTGGTCTACAGAAAGTAACCTCTCAGGGTGAACTAACCACACATTGCTCACTGGGCAGGTCCTGGTGGGCAGTCACGCCCCAGACGTAGAACCTCTTCAGTTAAAAGATGTATCCTTGTCGTAAGCAAGCCCTGTCCATTGTTTCTGTGCATCTGCTGACATATTTGAGATAAGCCTTACCGCCCCCAAGGGAGCGCAGAATCTTGTTAACTATCCTGTAATCTTATCCTCACCTGGTTTTCTCCACATTCCTGTGATTTTCCTTGTTTCCTTCTTAATTTTAAATGCATAAAAGAAACTGTAAAATTATTATTCTTCGCAACATTAGAGATCTTGCTTCCCAGCAATTGTCATCAGTTTACCTCAAATAATAACTTATAAAAAACTCTTTATAGCCCTGGCCGGTTTTGCTCAGTGGTTAGAGCTTCGGCCAGAGTCCTGGGTTCGATTCTGGCCAAGGGCACATACCTCGATTGCGGTTAGTCCCCCACCCCACTTGGGGTTGTGCGGGTGGCAACCAGTAGATGTGTGTGTGTGTGTGTCTCTCTCTCCCCCCTTCCCACTCTGTCTGAAGATAAAAATGTAAAAATATCCTCAGGTGAGGATTAAAAAACAAACAAAACTCTTTACAGGTTTGGGCATTTCTTATGTTGAAATTTACTTGGCAGAGTTGACAGGATTCTGACGAAGCTCACCCCAGACCATCCTGCCGACCGGCACCTGGTGCTGGGTACAGGCAAGGGCCTGTGGTACCCCACAGGAGTGGACTTCAGTGAGTTTCTCTCCGAACCCCAGGCCTCCTTGCTTTAAGCAGCAGGTCCATGACTTCATTTGGGCTCTTCTTAGAAAATCCTTGGGGTGGATAAGGGTTGAGAGAACCCAGGGAAAGGAAATAAGGGGGTGGGGGGGTTGCTGCTTTTCATTTCAGCTTTTTAATTGGATTGCTTACTGGGAGTCTGAACAAAATCTTTGCTGGCTAAATGAAAAACAACTCTCTTTAGCTCTGAAAGAGAAAGGACACTTGCTTCCCCAACTGAATAGCCAGAGGGGGTGAGGGTAATGCAGCCAGTTCTGGAGAAGCCTTGGGGAGAGTTTTCTGTGAAGGAACAGGCTCACCCCAAGAGAAGGGCTGGTGCCTTGGAAAGCATCATGGTTCTGGCGACATCCAGTAAACGTTTACCTGCCCTTGCTCAGGTATTCTCAGGTGACTAAGAATTCAGAAGTGTCCTCTAGGACATGAAGCAGTCCTACACGGATATTCAGTGCATCTGCAGATGTGCACTAAAAGCTACTTTTCCTTAGAATTTGTTCAGACCACAGATCTCTAAGGAAAAACTAAAATGAATGTGGGAAACAATGCCTCCAACACCAACAAGCCCCAGGGCAGGCATCCTCCCATTAACACTAGATGGCTGAGATGAGGATTCTTTGATACTAGAAAAAGGCCGCTGTAGAGTTAGGCAGAATGAAAACATTTAACTGGTCTCTTGAAACTTCAAAAACAAGGTTTAGATAAATGGATCAACCTACAATGTTATTTAGGTGTCAATGCAATTCTTGAAGGTAATAAGGCTGTCCTTATTTCAAAAGAGGAAAGATCATTTGAAACTCAACTTGTCAAGGACAGATATAAATGGTTAATGCCTCCAAAACAAATTTGGATTCAACTGTTAGTGGTGGACGGCACCAGATGTTGGACCTCGGTCCTTGAGTTTTGGCTAAGAAAGAATTCAAAGTCAAGACTCAAATACAAGCAAAAGTTTATTCAGAAAGTCACAGAGGCAAAAGAAGTGAGCTGTGGAAAAAGGAAGCCAGCTGGGCTCAGGAAACAAGTTACGGAGATAAAACAAGGGCCCTTGGAGCTCAGGAATAAGAAAGCAAAGTATGCACCTTGAGGGAAGAAAGGGGGAGAAAGGCAGAGGTGAGAGAGAGAGAGAGAGAGAGGGAGGGAGAGAGAGGAAACACCAAATCCTTCATCTGGAAGGTTTTTAAATTTTTTTTTCCTTTATTGATTTTAGAGAGAGAGGAAGGGAGAGGGAGAGAGAGATAGAAACATCAATGAGAGAGGACATCGATTGGCCGCCTCCTGCATGCCCCGCACTGGGGATCGGGCCCACAACCTAGGCATGTACCCTGACCGGGAATCGAACCGGCGACCTCTTGGTGCATAGGTTGACGCTCAACCACTGAGCCACACCGGCCGAGCTTTGAGGGTTTTTATCTGCAGGTCTCAGGGGAGGATTTCAATAGAATATTCATCAGTTTTCCAGGTTCCAGGTGTATCCTCTCAGGGTCGTGGTCTATACTGATTAATTGGTGCTAGACTAGGGGTCATTAGTCAACGCAACTGGTCCTGATGTCAGCCATGGTGTCACTCCACCTGGCCTAGCTGTTTTTCTGGGCCTGGAGCTGAAATACAGCTGAGGCCTAGATGTTATCTCTAGGATTTAATGCTTAAGGAAGTGGTCATGCAAGGGTTTGTTTGGAGTCATATGAGGCTATTCTCTGGTTCCACTTATTCCTCCTCTAAGGGGATCTACCACATGACTGGTGACATGCCACGGGCGGAAAGGTCAGGGGAGGGTCCAAACTACATGACCATTGATATGAAAGGTCAGGGAATCTAAACCACATGACCAGAGATGTGCTAGGGGAGGAAAGGTCACCCTGGGGGTGAGGTCCCTGGGGCTTTCCGCCCTGGTGACCTTTGCACCTGGCCTATCATTCCTACCCTGTTCATGCCCATCTAACTGCCTACTACACAACTGTTCTTTTATAAACAAATGAGTTTTTCTCGTGGCTAAAAGGTCTATGTCTGTGTCTCTCCGTGCATGTCTACATATGTATGTTATAAATGTGAGATAATTTTCTACCCCCAGATAGTTTGTTAAAATTAAAGGCAAGTGCTTGTAAGGACTGGTATTCTAATATTCTCAGACATACAGAAACTAACTCAAATGCTTTTTAAGTTCACGTGATCTAATGTTGCTCTTTAGTAAATAAAAGCTAGTTTAAGTTTATTGGTTCAAGTAAAGCAGACATGTCTTTCGAGTGATTGATATTGTAGTTTACCCAGGTTTTACAAAAATAAGTCCATGTTAATAAATGACTTTAATGTCTAAAAACAAGTTTCTTGAGGTTATAAAATGTCTTCATAAATTTGACCTCTTAGTTTTTAATATAAATTGAGGTTCTAAGGGTTAAAATCTTAACATGTGCAGGAATAACTTTGAGTGTTTCCGAAGAGCCCTTGGAACACCTCAAAGATTTTGGTTTTATGTTAAATTACATGGGGAGCACTGTAAAATAAATGAAGAAAAACTTGTAGACTATATTGTACGGGTAAACAATGGTTGCAAATTAAATAAATAGTCACGGCTATGAGAAATCCAGGACAGCTGCTTGGTTCTTCCAGGCTCCCTCATCGCCCCCCTTCCTTTTTGTATCCCTTCACGCATCATAATGCATTACACTGGACATAAATTAGATAAAGGAACTGAGAGCTGACATTATTGAAAGGATGCATCTTACACTATTGCCAAGGTTTGATAGAGTCACATTAAGAAAATGCCAAGTTGGTAACGGCTTTCTTTCACAGGGAGACAAAAACTTTAAAGATCATTGACTGTCACCTGGAGAGTTTGTTTATTGGAAAGGACATCAAATAACAGACACTCTCCATCTTCGATGGAAGGGATCTTATCAAGCGCCTAACCACGAATGGACGTCTACCCCTCTCTCTGACACACCTCTGCCTCTGCCTGCGAGCGACATATGAGAAGCCGCTGACATCAGAGGTAGACAGCTTGTTACCAAACTAAAGGGGTTCGTCTCTCTATGGGCACCAAAGCCCAATCAACTGCAAATAGGAGTTTGCAGCCAAGAAAGTAAAGGTTTATTAATTAAGGAAGTGACGCCACACCTGGAGTCACAGGTGAGCTTGAGCTCAAAGACCTGGCTCCCTGAAGGCCTGCACAGGGACAGTTTATATATAGGAAACAATATTAATCATGATGATTAAGGGAGTCAGGGTCATGGGCTCTACTGATTGGCTGAGGCAATGGTAGGGAGTATTTGATTATTATATCAGGTCTTGAAGTCAGCCATGGCACCATGCTGTCTAGTTTCACAAGGGTGTGGTTGGTAGAGTTGTTCTGCTTTCATGAGCCTGGGGCTGAAACACAACTGTGGTCAACAGACCTCGGCTTTATTCTAAGACGTGTGACACTGACCGGAACCTGATGTCCTAAGGGCTTCAAAGGTGCAAGGAGAAGAAAGGAGGCAAGTTGAGTGTTGGTGCCGTTAGACTAGACAAGGCCCATTTGAATCAAGAGGACAGAAAGGAGACAGGGTCATGTTGGAGAAATGACGTTTCTGCACGGTTACACTAGCCCAAGACATTGGCAAGGCCTGTATACCTACAGATTGATGTTGTTTCATTGTCTTTACCTGTCTATTATAATATTAATTATAATAATAGTTATACTTGTTCTTTGGGTTTTTCTATATAGTCTGTGATTATAAAAATATCATTTTCTATATAATTATGATTACTGAAAATGCATAATTGTTAATACTCTTTTTATGGCTTAGATGCAAAACACAGAAAAAATACAGCAGAAGGCAAAACTTGGACCATGATAGCTCACAGACTAGAAATTACCTAGAGTGGTTTTTTTTTTTTACAGTGAAAGCCATAAGACCTGACTGCCTTTCATTTACCTGCCCTTTCCTTTTGGGGAAAATTTGGCCATCTACTCAAAGCCCAGGCTTATGGTATTGCTCCATCCACAATGGTACACACCCTTCAACAAGATGATGTCGATACTGAGAGTTCCTAGGACTGAGCCTTCCTAGCGCTGTAAGACTAACCACACTATTCAACCAAAAGGTTGATCATCAGTGTATCCATCGGATTGATTTATGACCAAAAGGGGGAGTTGTGGACAAAAAAGAATTTCTACAGAAAGTAACCTCAAAGGGTGATCTAATCATAAATTACTAACTGAGCAGGTCATGGTGGGTAGCCATGCCCCAGGCATATAACTTTTTTAGTAAAAAGTTTATCTTTGCCTTAAGCAAGCCCTTTTCATTGTTTCTGTGCATCTAGGTTAACACACTTTTAAAATGAGTGAAACCATCCTAAAGAAAGCACACAATCTTGTTGACTGTCCTGTAATCCAATCCCTCCCTTGCTTTCTCCCACTTTCCTGTAATCTTGTTTATGTTCCCTCCTTAATCTTAAATGCATAAAAGAAACCACAAAACTCACTCTTCAGAAATATTTGCGGTCTTGCTTCCCAGTAATTGTCATCAGTTTGTTTGAAATAAATTCTTATAAACATTCTCTACAGGCTGGACATTTCTTTTGCCGACATTTCTCAGGCTCCATCCCCAGGCAACTAAAACAATCTTCGAGGGACCATGTTTTCAACAAACTCCTGAGTGCTTATCATAGGCAGTTAGGGCTGACAACCACAGACTCTCTCACTGGTAATGAGGTGATTATGCTTAATTCATTAGGTGCTGTCAGTAAGCGAGATAATATGTAATGCACTAAACATAATGCTTGGTTCCTAATAAGCATTTAATAAATGGTAAGCATTATTATTTTTTTAATTACCATTATTGTTGCTGTTATTATTAGATACCAAAGGGGGGGAAAAAAGGATGCAAGAAGAAAGACTGGAGGTTATAAATGCAAACTGAGAGGCATTCTAGGGTGACCAAATCTAACTCCGCTGACTTTTGCATCAGGTTTAGCATGACCGCTGAGACACCAGAACCCTGCCTTGGTGACTTGTCTAGAAACATCTCACTCTCCAGGAGCCAGCCCCTGATATTTAACCACAACCTGCACACCTAGTCTGCACCCTGGTTCCAGAAGAGGAGGTCAGGGGAGGGAGCAAGCTGCCTGGGTCTGGTTCAGAATAGAAAAAGGAAGTTTGAAAAGAGTTGGCCAGCCAGACCAGTTTTTGGCTTTGCAAATATACCTCCGCACCTGTGACTGGCGATTGCCTGAGGACTGAGTCAGAGGAGACAGTTCCTTTGTAAAGAGTTCCTGCAATAGCAGCCCTGCCTAGTGCTGGAAGTGGCCCCTGAATGGCATTTGTAAAAGGACAAGAGAGTGGAGTTTATCTAGGAGATGCCGGGTCTTCAAGGGCCTCCTCCCTCTACCCAGTAAAGGCAGGAGCACGGCTTCGGATTTCGCCTCCTGGCTCTCATGCCACTGGGCATGGTTCTCATGTCTCCTCCTTGAAATCAGAGCCATCACTGACCCTCTATTGTTTGCTTCAAATACACACATAATGAGTAGGGGCGAAGTTTTTGCTACCCCAAAATATGCCACTTTGGGATATTGATTATTTTAAGCTGGTTATTTTCAAGAAACAAAAGACTCAGGACGAACCGTCGACCCTCCCCCAGCTGCCTGAAAGACTTTAGGCAGAGGAGCTGCTCCGGGAACGGAGCTATCATCACGGACAACTAACCACAGCTGACCCTTGAACAACACGCTTGTGGTCCACTTACATGTGGATTTTTTTCAATAAATACATACAGTACTGTAAATGTATTTTCTCTTCCTCATGGTTTTCTTAATAGCATTTTCTTTTTTCTAGCTTACTTTATTTTAAGAATACGTACAGTATATAATACATATAACATATAAAATATGTTCATCGACTATGTTATCAGCAAGGCTTCTGGTCAATAGTAGCCTATTAGTAATTAAGTTTTGGGGAGTCAAACAAAAGTTATACATAGATTTTTGACTGCATAGGGTGTCGGCACCCCTAACTACCCCCAAAATTTCAAGAGTCAACTGTATAGTTTAATATAAACTGTGTGTGATAGACAAGGAAGGACCCAAGCAAGACCTGTTTGGTTAAAGTTCTGTCTGTGTTCTGTTGTTCAAGATGGCCCAGCAAACCCTGATTTACCAAACACTTACTTTTCCATCTTCACATGAATTTCCTTCCCCTCCTTTGAAGTCCTAAACCACAACTTCCCCTTTCTCCTTAGTTTAAGATGGTATACAAGCCTCAACTGCCCAGTTGGTGCTTTGTCCTCAGAGCTCATGTTCTTACAGAACCCTATATGTACATGCATAATAAGTTTGGTTACTTTTTTCCTGTTCATCTGGCTCGTGTCAATTTGATTATTAGACCAGCCAGAAGAACTGAGAGGGAAAAGAGGGGAATTGCCCTCTCTCCCACAATAACCTCTTTGAACCTCAGCTACCACATCCAAAAATTCAGCCAATAATGTGTACTTTGCTGTCAGTTTCATGAATGAGGGACTCCTTCAATGATTGAATTAAATGCAATGAAATGAGGCAACTCAGCACCCAGCACATGGTAGAAACTCCCGAAGAACCGACCCCCTTGGGACTGGACTTTCTTCAACAAACCAGTCAGGTTTTGATGCCAGAGTGGTCTCAGGGTCTAAGTGCACTTGACTCCGTTAGACTAAAGTCTCAAAGAAGGAATTGATTCGCCCTGCTCTCTCTCTATACATAGTCTTTCTATAATGAAGACACTGATTCGGTCTCAAAGCCTTTGTTCATCAACTACAGGGGATCGGATCAAAGCAAGGGGGCCCAAAGCTGCTGCTGTACGAGGGCCTGTCACATCCCACCAACCCCAGCCCTGCCCTTGCAGGGGGCGCTTCCTTTAATGACTGCTCACTAGGCGATTACTAGGAATTAAGTCAGTAGAGAAGATAATCAATAGATGGCCCATCGAGAGTGGTCCATTAAGACAGACCCGCTCTTCTCCTCAGGTGTGATAAATAGTGCATTTAAAGTATCCAATACCATAATGAAGGTTGTAATTAAGTGAGGCAACCTGGCATCTTAATAACTGCATGCTTGAAAAGATTTAAACTTCAGACTGTGACACAGAGGAACATTCATAATCTCTCGAATGGTTTTCTCTCCAGAAGAGAGAAAATAATGTCTGACTTCTCTTGAGAAGCTGACAGGGCAGATTTGTCCCCAGATTCTTAGAGTTAAAAGTGAGAGGCGACTTCAAGCACCTGCCACTGCCACCGAGTCTTTTGTTCTTGATGTTTCCCTACCAGCTTAATGATGACCATCCTCCTCACAAGAAGAAGGCAGGAGAGGAGAGGCCTGAGGGAACACAGTTCAGGGACCTGGGTGTCCCAGCAGCGTGCAAATCACTTAGCAATATGCAAATGACTTCGCAGAAGCACAGTAAGGCTTCCCAGACCAAATCATCTCCATATCTGTTGTTTATTATGAAAAGAAAAGCCCATTCTTCAATCACTTGTCCTTTTGCTCTCTCCCATCCTTTCCAGAGTTTGTGTGCACATGTGTGGCAGTGCACACACATGCTAACACACACACAGACACACACACTTGAAATACAATTTTTTCCTTGAGTAAAATTTTTTAATGCAAATTTCAGATGCACATTATAATCACAAGTCATCTGTTTGGCAGTTTGCAAAACAGCTGCATTTTGCTCATTTTCATCCCCGTGGCTGGACATTGGTTAATGGCTGCTGACATTGTCAAATATCCCCCAAGGCTAAGGACTGTGAGTCTAAGAAGAGACTCAGCAACAGGAAGAAAAAAAAATGCTTTTATTCTCACACTTCTTTGTTTAAGCGCACACTGCCTTTGATCAGAGTCTATGGACAGTGTTTATGGAAACATCACATGTTCATCAGACAGTTTCGTCCTGGGAAATGCTTGAGCCCAGTGACAGAGGGAGCTCGCTCTCTGCCGTTCCACCCCTACTCAATTCCACCCTGCCCCCGATCACTGTTATTCCAAATTCTGAATATTATATTTAACAATCTCTAGTAGAGATCACAGATTTCAAGAGTGAAACGAAATGCTTGTGGAGACCATAAGGGAAGATTTTAAAATTAAAACTGTTTTTGAAATGTAACTTGATGTTAGGTGGAAGTATCTTCCTTCGTGTGCTGGTGAGGGGATACGTTTGTTCGCAGAGGGCAGGGTCTGCTGGACAAACAGTGAGCCCCCCCGAGACAGGGCAGAGGAGCCTTGCGGCCTCTCGGCTCCGCTCCTCCGAGTCGAGCCTGGAGGGAAGTTTCAGCATGCCTGCCGACGGCCCACGCAATGGCAGAGGTAAATGGAGCAAGTCCTGCACTTTACATAAAGCTCAAACCTTGCACTTTCATGAAACTTGCAGTGACTCACCAGGGTCTACAGCACATTTTGCTCTTTAGAGTTAAAAGAAAACAAAAAGGACACTTCTAGCAGGGCGGCCTTTGTGCAAAGTATTAAAAAATGACTCCTCTCTGGGTCACGGCTTGGTCTAACCGCACCTCTTAAGCTTTGCCTTTCCTCCTGGTGGGCAAAACCTCACACCAGGCAGGGCTCACTGCTGGCGGTGGCTCTGACTTGCCAAGTGGCATTAGGAGAAAGAGAAGAGCTCGTGCTGGAGGGATGAGAGGGAGCACCACGAGCGGACGGAGGTTGGTCTGGCAGGCCAGGGCCAGGGTGGAGAGGTGAAGGCAGGCATCCAAGTCCTGAGCCCACCCAGCATTTCTACAGTTAGAGCCGCCGCAAGCATTGAGCTACACAACTGCTGGACTGCCCCATCCGCCCAGAGCGTGAAGTCACAGCTAGGAAGGTTCTGGCAGCCAAGTATTGCAGGCGCTGAAGCCTCGGCTGTCAGAAGAGGTCCTGACAGCGATCACGGTTGTGTGAAGGCTTCTGCTGCCTCTGTGGTCAGAGCAGCTCGGGAAACGCCCAATCCCACCCAGGTCAGGCTTCCTCTTTGCCAGTGTCGTGAGGGTGAGAATCCAAGTCCCGGGTGCCCTCATTCATTTGTTCAACAAATACTCACTGAGTGCCTAGAATGTGCCAGGCACTGTGATAGGTGCTGGAGAGACAGTGCCCAGGGAGGAATATATCAGTCCTGTCCTCTTGGAATTTAATGTCTAGCAAGGGGAGACCAACCCTAAATAAGTAGTCATAAAATAGTTCGTTTTAATTGAGCAATTGAATTAAGTGCAATGTCATTGTCGTCTAAGGCACAGGTTCTTGACGAGCTTTCTAAGGGAACTCAAACTTAGTTTGGAGAATTGCAGATGTATTGATACATGTGGCGTCAAAAGGACTCGAAGGGCCATCTGGCCACCCTGCCCCGGTGCAAGGATGAGTACATGGGCACGCAGAGTCACAGGAAACTCGCCCCTGGTCACATGGCTCATGGGCCAACACATCAGATTTGAGAATGTGTACCAGACAACACACGAGAGGATAAGATGTGTACTCTAACATATGCTTCATAATTGTATCAGTGGATAGCAAGAAGCAAAGGGGTGGAAAGTCTCAAAGCACTGTGACTATGTTTTTTATTTCAGAACATATTTCTGCATATTCTAAGTATCTGAAAGCTGTTGGAGTTCTGGGAATTCCCTCCAACCAAAATGATAAAACTGCATGATAATGACCTGATTCAGGAGTTGCTGGACGCTGTCCAATTATCCCCACCCAAAGAGTTGAGGAACTTGCTCAACTCTTCTGTGAAGACACATCGTCCTAGGCAAACAGATTTCTTAGTGTCTGAATAATAGAAGACATCTGCTTTGCCCCACCTTTTTGGTTGTTGTTAATCCTCACCCGAGGATATTTTTCCATTGATTTTTAGAGAGAGAGAAAGAGAGAAGCAGATTGATTGATTGCCTCCTGCATGCACCCTAACTGGGGCCACCTGGGGTGGGGATTGAACTTGCAACTCAGGTACATGCCCTTGACCAGAAAGCAAACCTGAGACCATCAGTATGTGGACCGTCACTCTACCGATGAGCCACGCTGGCCAGGGCTGCCCCACCTTTTTCTTGGAAACACAGAACTCCCATTCAGGCAAAGTCAACAGGAGAGCATGTTCTATTTCAAACAAGCCAGAATCAATCTAATTTAGAGGAAACTGTACTAGCGAGTATCCAGGGTGTGTCCAAAGCAAATACCCAGTGTACTTAGTGAGGACTCCACTCCAAGCAAGAGCTGCTGTCACCAGGCAGTCTGGGAAATTCCTGTGAGGGCTGGCTTGCTGCTACTGACCGGAATGTCATAATTATCCCCTGATGGCTTCCAGAGACCTCTCATTAGGCTGAGAAGTTCCGTGAACACATTGTTTCCAAGAGATGATTTAAATCGAGCACTGGTAGGACTGTTTGAAGATACTTTTAATGTAGTGGTTAAAATTAGATGATGTTACAATCCCAGTGAAGCTTATGCTGGCAGGAATGATTTAATATTTAAAGTATTTAAATTGTTTAGGTTGTAAAAATTGTGTAACAAAACTGTATGGAGTTGGTCCATCTCGCCCCGTACTCATCCTCTGGCTCAGTCTCAAAGGTCACTCTGACATCACAGTTTCACTTCATCACAGAGATCCTAACCCTGAGATTGTTGGAGCAAGAGGATTTGCTGGGGCGAGTTTCGGATTTCTGTCTCCTGCGTTTTCTACAGCCTAGTCGACTGCTCAGACACTTGGCAGCCACTAAGGGAACTCACCCAAGAAGCCAACCTCTTGCTATTTCTTCTCCCCAAATTCCTATGGGTCAGTTGATGATCTAAGGGGTATGGCAATGCACCCTTCATGAAGGGAGCTTCCACACTGGGCGCTGTATCCTTCTCTGCCCTCGCCAGTACTGCTCCATGGCAACACCTAGAGTGAAAAGAATCTTGCGGCTGAGACGAAGCACACAAGCTCCAATCAGGAATGTGAAGGGTTTTGCAATGGGAAAAAAATTACTGGGTGGCTAGGGGTCATCTCCATCTTTCATTGTCTTTGAGCTGTCTTACAATTCTGTAGTTCAGAAAACTAATAATAACGCAAATAGTTCTTATCCAGAGTAATGCAAACAAACTGTGTCTACTTGAATGCAATTGATTATTGCCCTGCAGATGGATATTCACAAGTTTTTCATCTGTTTATCTCAGAATTCCTGATTTTGTATATATATAATATGTTTTGGATTCTCCTTTGTACCAGTTGTAACATCTTATTGGTAGTATCATTAACTAGTAGTCTAAATAAAATCTTTGATATTATACATTTGTATGAATGTCATGATTGATTGATTGATTTTTTAATCCTCACCTGAGGATATGTTTAGTGATTTGAGAGAGAGAAAGGAAGGTAGAGGGAGGGAGAGAGAGAGAAACATCAATGTGAGAGAGAAACATGGATTGGTTGCCTCCTATACACACCCTGACTGGGAATCAGGCCCATAATCTGGGTATGTGCCTTGACCAGGAATCAAACCCTCAACCCTTCAGTTATGGGATGATGCTCCAATCAACTAAGCCACACCAGGCAGGACATGAATGTCATGATTTAAACTATCTAAAAAATATTAGCCTTTCAAATAAAGGTAAGCTGTGTCTCATACAATACAGCTGTGAAAATATTTCTTAACATGGATTATAATAATTATAAAGTAGGAAATTATAACAAGTCCACCTCTACAAATTGCCTAAGATGATAGCATAGAAGAACATTAACTAAAATAACTGAAATACATCGTAAAAAGGGTCTGTCAGCATTAGGTTTCAACGTACAGCAAAGGTGGGTGAAGTAGCCACATCAGTGGGTCAGAGGATGGAACCCACCCTAGCTGGGCTTCTGGTCATCATTTTTGCTGTCATAACAACATCCAGTTGAGTGTTTCCCAATCAAAACCAGGCACTGCAACGTGAGGCAACCTTATGGACCACTTCCCACCACAGAATTATGTCACTATTAACTGCTGCCTGCTCAACAGCCCAGTGCTATCTAAGACCTGTCATGCTACCCAGAGGGGACTCCTTCCTTGATAAAAATAAGTAGCCAAGACCCATTGCAGAGGGAGACAGCACAGTGGCCTGACTGGACATAGGTTCCTTTCTTCTCTATCATCTCGTCTTTCCTTTTGTTTACCGAAACTAGAGAAATGAGGCAAAGGAGTGCAGCACTCACACAACCCGGGCTACATGCCGATGCATCTACTCGTGGTTTGTGCTCACCTGGCTTCAGGAAAAAAATCTATTTACTATGGAGAAAAATGTAAGGATTCTCACTTTCGGGTGTAAAAATCAAATCCAAGGCAGACATTGCTCATTATTACACAAAAGAAAAAGAATTACCAAAGAGCAGGATTCCATTTTCATTTCAATGTATATTTTTAAATGCCTGGAAGAATATATGCTAAAAAATTAACATCTCTGGTAAATTACAGGTATTTTATTTATTTATTTATTTATTTTGCTAACTGATTTTTTAAAATTTCCTACAATACACCCGAATTACACTCATAACATAAGTCAAAATTTTAGAACAGATATATTGACTTTAGTCCTGAAGTCTATCAGGCAGGCTCTTTAATTTAGCAAGAGACTTGTGTGGATTCAGTGGTGAGCTTTTTTGTAATTCAGACAAGAAGGACATCGCATCAAGTGTCTGGGCAGCTGAACTGTCACCTCTCTGGGTTCTGTGCTTCGGACTGGGAGGAACTGAGAATCAGTTCAGTTACACAGAGAAGTCCTCAGGGAGAGGTAGCCCAGGGGAATGGTAGATGTTACGTGTTGTAACCTGCAAGAAGCAAACACTCGGGCTCCACTATAGGTCAAATTAAAAGAGCTTTCTCTTTATGTGTGCTTTTAGGGTGGCGGAGGGGTTAGACAGAAGGTCTCCGAGAGGCTGGGGCGCAGGAACGTCTCTCCGAGGCCTTCCCCCAGCTCTCACGAGGACCACGATTCCCATCCGCCCGAGCCTGAGGAGGTGCACCCCAAGTGAGGAGTCCTCTTTAAAATCTCGCTGGGGCCTCCAAATGTTGTAACGTGTCAGCGAGATAAACAGAGATGCACAGCCGAATTGTAAAGGAGCACTTTATTACACCGGTGGGCTGTTACACTGGCGGGCTGGGGGGGTACAGCCTCCCCAAATCCTCAGCCCCGAGCCTTCTTTGTTGCCCGCTTTTAAAGGCACAAACTACAGAAGAAAACTACATTCTCTTGGCACCGCTTTTGGCACCGTTAAGGGGGGGCTGATACAGAGAAGGGGGGGAGAGGAGCAGGGTAACTATTAATCTCTTTTTTCTCATGATTTCTCTGAGTTTCCCAAGGCCATCCTCAACCCCTTATCTTTACAGTTTTCTTTGGGTGTCTCAAGGCCCTTATGTTTACAGAAAAGAAACTGCCAGGGTGTGTACGTGCAGTAACTGAGGGTCAGAATGGAGTTATTACATTATGTCTCGGAATTTGTCATAGGTCTATAATTTTTGAACAGTAGGGAAATTCTTTTCAGGCTGCGTTCAGCCTTGAACCTTGTTCTTTTCTGGCCAATGAAGGAGGAGGTACCAAAACCTTTCACATGCTGCAAAGTTCAGAGAGATTTGAAGCTCAGAGATGGAGAATGAAAGTTTATCATGGTTCATATAAAAATTCCTGGTATTAAGGAAATGACCGATTTGAAACAGACGATATTAGAGTGAAAATTTAAGAGTTCTAGCAAAAGACAGAGAATCAGGTCGGCACTCCCTAAGAAACAACAGGGATATTTTACTATTTTGCAGGAGGACGGGATTGGATTTTAACATCAGAACCACGCTGTATATTTTATGTTGAATGGGTTCCCAGAAAGGAGTCATATTCTATACAAACTGAAAAGTCTCGGATGCCTCGAGGCAGGTGGGCAAACTTCAAGCAGCCGTTTACATGGGGACCAAGGCACCTCATGGCATGGGAAATTGACTGGGCATTTTGAAGATGACCACTGAAACCTGGGTCTAAAATCCCTAAGATTAAAAACAAAGGTTACAGCCCTGGCCAGCTTGGCTCAGCGGTTAGAGCGTCGGCCCGCAGACCAGCGAGTCTCGGGTTCGATTTCGGTCAAGGGCACGTACCTCAGTTGCGGTCCATCTCCGGCCCTGGTCAGGTCGTGTGGGAGGCCACCAGTCCATGTGTCCCTCTCATGTAGACGTTTCTTTCACTCTCCCTTACTCTCCCTCTCTCTTCCTCCCTCCCACTCTGTCTGATGATAAATAGAAAAATGTGCTAAGGTGAGGATTTAAAAAAACAAAACAAGGAAAACAAAGGTTACCTCTTCCCGCCCTCCTCTCACCCGGCCAGGCAGTGTGTGGACAGGGCAAAGTTCCCACCCGGCAGAAGCAGGGCAGTGGTGATCAGACCTCCCTCAGGCAGAAGGTCAATGGCAGCCCCATCTGGACCAGTTCCATCAGCCACAAGGAGAGAAGGCTGTGTAACAGAGAGAAAATGATAATTTCAATAAGTAATATAGAAACAAACAAAATAATCTAATGGCCCAAGACAGCACTGTTGCGAAACCTAAAAGTACATTTTGAAGGGATATTCTTCCCTTTCACTTCAGAAAAAGGAAGTTTGGTGTGGAAAGGAGAAAAGACCATGATGACACATGGAAGAACATCAGGGGAGAATTTGTAATGAAGTAGGTAGTCGAGGAAAATGAGGCTCTGTGGGGACTTCTGTGACTGTGAGGTAAGGGACTTCCTCCGGCCAGCCGTGCGGTGGGCAGGTGGTCATCTCCTTCACTGGCACTTGGGTGACATTCTGTAAGTCAGCCCTGGAACCGAAGATGGGTTTAGAGAGGGATGGAGATCCTAGAGATGTAGCTAGGAAAAAACCAGGAGGTTACTCTCTTATTTCTCTTAGAGAGACTGAGTTGTGGTATGATCTGGGCATATAAGTTTTCTGCTAATGCCTTTATTCTCAAATGATATATTCTGTTGACACTCATAAGTTATGTAATAAAATAATTCCTTTGCGTATTATCAGATATCTTAGCTTGCTATATCCCATTGAAAATTTCTGTGAGCTTTCTAGTACTCACTTTCCTGCAAGGGTGTTAGGAAGATAAAATAGTATTACCTTTAAGAGAACAATTTAACAATACACAACTCATGAATGGTAAAGGTACGTTTACTCTTTGTCCAGTAATTCCATTTTTGGAAACATCTTGAAGAGATCATAGTAACTGCCAAGATCTATGCACAAAGTTGTTTATTATCATGTTACTTATAAAAGCAAAAAGCTTCTATTATTCTAAATGCTCAAAAATTGGAGACTGGTTAAGTAAATTATGAAAATCCACACTATGGATATAAGGGAACTATTAAAATGAAGGCTATAAAGAGTTTATTTTATGTCATTGGGATATATCTATGATATAATTTTAAGAAGAAAAAAGTAAGCCAATAAACTTTAATATGCAATATAAACTCTCAGCTATATAAAATAACACGTGTTGTGCATAGAAATAGGAAACAGATTGAAAATTATCTGAGTGATAAGATTATGTTTGGTTTTTATTCCTTTTCCTTTCCCTCTTTTAGGTTTTATGTTCCAAGTTTCTACATAAGCAAGCAATTAATTTATAATCTGAATAAAAGAAATGCGTACACACATGCGTGTGCTCGTGTGCATATACATTCCTATGTACACGTGCGTGCACACGCAGATTCGGTGCTTTGACAGGAAAGCAGCTCTCCTTGCACGATAGCTGTCGCATGTGTTACACTCTTATTGTCTTTTTCTTTTCTCGCTTGAATAATAGTTGTAGATCTATTTGTTCTATTTATCTCCACATAAAAGACCACACATACACACACACCATATACACAACACACACAAACACACCCACACACCACTAAAATCTTTGTGGACAGGGACCTGAGATCAAATAGGATAAAGTATGCGAAATGTCCTCTTCCTCTCCCTACCCCCCACATTTTTTTTTTTTAACTTTGCTCCTGGCTATCGTTCTTCCACTGGGTGATGCCCATGGAGTGAGGGCAGGATGAGAAAGACAGGCACGGGGGAAGGGACAGCGAGGTAAGCAGATTTCCTTGGCAGGATTAGAGGGTAGTTCATGTCAGCAAGCAACGAGCCAAAAAACTGCTGAGATGGGGTCCGGGGTGTGCTGGAGAAGGGCCTGGGAGGCAGAGAGCTTGGATTAGATGAGACAGGCCATGTGGAGTCCCAACAGGCTGCCCAGCAGGGAGCATCAACCTTCCCGAGAAAACGACCTGTAAGGAAGGCCCAGGGCCAAGGTGCAGGCCTGGCCTGCGAGCCTGTCCTCATCTCCGAGTGCCAGGAAGCCCAGGGTTGGCATGGAGTTGTCCTTTTTCTGTGGATTGAGGGGGCTATGTCCTCTGCTTTCCCAATACACTGGCTTCAGGTGAAACAGAGGTCACAGACTCAGATGCCTCAGTCTCAAGCTATTGTGTAAGCGAGGCAGGCTGAGTGTGATGAAATACAGAGTGGCAGGGACTGGGGCCTACTGGGGATGCTTGCGCCCTGAAGTGGTCTGCATGCTACCTGCCAGCACTCGTGCTCAGTGGGTACGAGGCCAGGGCTGCAGGCCTGCCAGTTTTTCAAGGGGGGGTGAAAACCCAGAGGGACTTGGAGATATGTGTGTGTGTGTGTGTGTGTGTGTGTGTGTGTGTGTGAGTAATCTCCATTTTTAAAATGTTGGCTCAATTTAAAAAAAAAAAAAAAATGTGTGTCTGCTGCCCGGATTTAACATGTGGCCCACTGGCTGGGGAATCTCAGAAGTAAAACGATGAGGCTTGCTCCTCCTCTTCCCTTACAGCTGGTAAGAAACATGGTATCTCTTGTGGTTTTTTGTTGTTATTGTTGTTTCTTTGTTTGTTTTTTGTGTGTTTTGTTTTGGTTTGAGAGAGAGAGACATCTATTTGTTGTTCCATGTCTTTATGCATTCATTGGTTATTTCTTGTATGTGCCCTGACCAGGGATTAAACCCCAAACCTTGGGGTGTCAGGACAACGCTCTAGTCAACTGAGCTACTTGGCAAAACATGGTATGTCTTTAAAAATTTTTTTTTATTGGTTTTACAGAGGGAGGAAGAGAGAGAGAGAGATAGAAACATCAATGAGAGAGGACATCGACTGGCCGCCTCCTGCATGCCCCCCACTGGGGATCGGGCCCACAACCTGGGCATGTGCCCTGACTGCGAATCAAACCGGCGACCTCTTGGTGCATGGGTCGACGCTCAACCACTGAGCCACACCAGCCAGACAAGGTGTGTCTCGTAAAGAGAAAAATATTTAGCTCCTATTATGTGCACAATATACTCTAGCTACCATAAGGGATACATGAGAAATACTAAGTTGTTCTCTGCCTTCTAGAAGCTTAAAACATTGTTGAGGCAAAAAGGCGCTCACTCAGGAAAGTCAGGTGATAACCCTATGCAGAACTCCGACGTCAAAGTCTAAATAGATTCGATCAGATACACCAAAGTCACCTTAGCAACTCGACTGTAGTAAAACCAGTGGCGTGAGAGTATCCATGGCATTGCTCCCTTTTATGTTCCCAGCACTTGGCACACAGTAAATGATGTTCAACAAATATTCCTTGAAAAAAGGGATAAAATTCATGAGTCATAGAAGGCAGAAAAAAATCAGTCTGTGAGCTGAGAGAAATGGGAAAAAGAGAAGCAAATATTTTCACTGTGGATGACAACACCCAATGAAGAAACAATGAATTTGGGGGCCAGGGCATTTGATCAATAGAGTCCTCATTCCTGCTAGGGAGCAGGAGGGCATGACCAGTTCTCCCTGTATCCCACAATAAATTTTAAAAAAGGTTATTTTCCTTCTTTACTGAAATGTCCAGTCATCCTCTTAATGACCAATTAAGCTTCCCTGACGTCTTGATGCATGGAGAGGGGACCCATGCATTTCGTGCTTGTGAGTGGCCTCTGTCTCTTTATAATGAGCATTCTGATTTATACATGAGTGTTTGCAGAGTTTGCTTAGCGGAACTCCGTCTCCCCGGGCCACATGCTACTCTTTGGGATTCTGTCTTCATAACTGACTTCCTTGCTGGTGCCTCAAATTCATCATCTCTTTACCCCTAGAACTGGCATCATGGAAGAAGGGCCTAAATGAGCAGAACACACAGCTGTAGATCAAAGAAGGGAGCAATCATTTTGTTTTGAGTAGTCCAGGGAAGGCTCAGAACAAAAGGAGACCCAGGGATGGGTCCTAAAACATGAATCTGTTTTGGACACGTAGAGAGGTTGAGGAAACGATAATACGGAAGGCGGTGATAAAACGTACTTGCTCCATCAGAAAGTCTGTTTTGGAGGAGAAGGGAGAGAGAAATTTGCTTAGGTCAGTCCAAAAGCCAAGCTGAGGGGTTTGAACTTGACTCAACAGACTTAATGGGGAGAAACTAAAGTTTTGAGAAAATGAATGACAGGATAAAATTAGTGTTTTGCTTAGATCTTTTGATATGAATAAAAAGGACTTCATTGCATTCTCACTATTGTTCAGATTAATGAATCAACCCTAAAGGTCCTTATGGGAGTCAAACAGGGCCCTCTCCAAGAACATAAGCTGATTGCAAATGCCTGGTGCTTGGTCTCCAGGAGACAGGAGACAATCAGAGAACACAATGGGCCTTGGCCATGAGGAAGGCAGCATGAGAAACACCGCAGTGAACTCAGACCTCGTCGTTATTAACAGCCCACTTTTGCCGTCTGGATGGAGCAAAAGCCCAGGGTTCTATTGCGGTCATGGATCAGATTTCCAACACAGCCATTTACCAGCCCTCAGAAGCACTCTAGCCTTTGATAAAGCGAGGAAATCAAAGTTGCAGCCATGTGACTCCCCAAAAAATTAAAAGTAAAAGAAAACTTCCGAGGGCCTCCTGACCCCAGTTTCATACATTCTGGTTGAACAGCAGGGACAAGTATTCAGAGGCCCTTAGACTATCTGGGAAACTAGCACAGACTACACGTATCTGGAGCCGCAAGCTTCGACGTGTTTGGGGCCCAGAGACCATTATTTTTTAATCCTCACCCGAGGATATTTTTCCATTTTTGTTCAGATATAGCGGGAGGGAGGGAGAGAGAGGGAGAGAGAGAGAAATATCAATGCGAGAGAGACACATGGACTGGGTGCCTCCCACACAATCCCAACCAGGGCCGGGGATGAACTGCAACCGAGGCACATGCCCTTGATCGGAATCGAACCTGCGACTCTTTGGTCTGCAAGCCAACGCTCTAACCGCTGAGCCAAACCAGCCAGGGCCCAGAGACCATTCTTTAAATGAAAACTCAAAATTCCAATACATGACATGGAAGAAAGCATCAGGGCTCTGGATAAAGAATATGGGGGAACTTTTCTCTCTTTCTTAAGATTTTTTTATTGATTTTTAGAAAGAGAGGACGGAAGAGAGAGAAACATCAATGGGAGAGCAAAACATCAGTTGGCTGCCTCTTGCACGCCCCCCACCAGGGATCAAGCCCACAACCCAATCATGCGCCCTGACTGGGAATCGAACCAGCAAGCTTTCGGTGCATGGGACAACATCCAACCCATAGAACCACCCCAGCCAGGGCGTCAGGGATCCTTTCTGATGGGCCTTTGCCCACTGCAGTTTCTACAACTAACCCGCCTCCACCCCTGGGGAAACTGAGGCACTTCTGCTCAAGCCCAGGGCTCCCTAGAATACAGTGTAAAACCATCTGGGCAAGATTGTAGATCTGCAGAATAACAACTTGGTTTAGCTGTGACCCAATGTAATAATAGCAATTGTAATCATAATTTTGAATAACAATATTTTGCATTGTTATGTGCCGAAGATGGTTTTAAGCCCCTTCGATGTGTTGAATCCCCCCAACAACCCCATGAGATTAGAAACTATTATTACCCTCATTTTACAGATGAGGAAACTGAGGTCTAAGGAAATTTTGCATCTTGCCCAAGCTAGTCAGTGATAAAGCCAGGATTTCATTCCAGGAAGTGTGATTTCGGAACCAGCTCTCTGAATACTTCAGTCTCATTGGTTCTGCCTCATTACCTTGGGAAAGCTATTAAACTTGTGGGATTTGTGTACACGTGTCTGGTTTTAGTTTTATTCCCTTCCCCAAAAATGGAGGACCTGGCGGAGGAGCGCATCAAGGTTCACAGAGACCTGGACCCGAGGCCAGGTTTATTCCACCCCTCTCTGCAACACTGGAAAACAGACCCCCCCAAACAGTGGCAGGGAATCTGACACTCCTGCTCTAGGTTTCACAGGAGGAGGGATTGTAACATCCAAGCCATAGCTATAAATATCTGAGTTAATGAGGGAGGACTCCTGGAGACCTAAATGAATCCATTTTATGGGTCTGTCATACATCAGGTTAATATGATTCTGACAAATAATTATATTGAAAACTGGACAGGGACCAAAAATGTCGTTATTCCTTCTGAATATTACAACAGAGCCTTCTGGCCAATTAAAGGGTGATGGCGCCAACACTGAAGTGCGGAGCGAAACTGTAACAATTTGTGGCATTTAGACAAAGGAGCTCAGGGCGCTGCACCCGCCCAGGCTCGGGCGGCGGGACTGTCATTGTCTGATTCCTTAATGAGCAGAGCCGCTCCGCCGTGCAGCCTGAGCCTGTGTGGACACAGGAGGACCGCGCAGGGCAGAACCGGATCCTAACGCGGCTCCTCCTTCCTTTTGAACATCGGCCACCGGGGTCTTCGTGGGGAAGGGTGTATCTGTAGGGTGAGCCCTGAAAATGGGTTATTACTTTAAATATGTCAAACTGTGAAGGCAGCTTCTTGTTTGACCCAAGGATGACTTATTGTCTCTTAGTTCATTAGAGTGGCCTCGGAGGGTAAAAGATTTCTTACTAAAGAAGGAAAAAAAGAAAAGATACTATGTGAAGGGCATTTGCCCCCATTGAATTGGGTTGCCCTGAGTCCTGGAGCTGTTCCAGGCTGGAGGGCTGGGGCTCCCAGGCACACCGACCCCGGGCCAACAGGCGAGTCCAGGGCCTGTTCTCAGCCGCAGGGCCTTCCTGGGGAAACTGCCGTCGTGGTGAGGGGTGCGGAGAGGCTGGAGCCCGCCCTGGCTCTGCTCGCGCAGCCTGGCCCCTGGAGGAAGGGCCGATTTCTGACTTGAACAGAGGTCTGTGTGGGTTAGCTGTGGCCCTCGGCGCATCGACACGGTCAAGGGCCCACCGTCTGGGCTGTTAGCTGTTAGAACAACTGAGGGGACAGCTGTACTTCGTCTCTCTGCTTTCCCAGCCAACTTCCACTCGCCCTCCGTATTCTTTTGCCTTATCATGTGCCTTCTCTCATGTGGCCTAAAGTGAGTGCAAAACAAAAAGCACCAGCAGAAAGGAGCTCACAGATGCTGAGAACAGCCTGGTGACTGCCAGAGGCTGGGGTGGGGGGATTGGGTGGGGGAGTGAGGGAAATGAATGAAGGGAGTCAAAGGATACAAACTTCCAGTCATAAGATAAACAAGCTCTGGGATGTAATGTACAGCCTGGTGACTATGGCGAACAATACGACATTGTACATTCAAAGTTGTTAAGAGATCTTAGAAGTTTTCATTACAAGAAAAAAAACATTTGGTAACTGTGTGTGGGGATAAAGTCAAGTCAACTGATGGTGACCATTCTGTAGTATATACGTGTATCAAGTCACGTTGCACTTCACCAAAACTAACACAATGTTATTTGTCAATAAAAATTTACAAATTGATTAATTAGTTAATTAATTTTATTTTATTTATTTATTTTTTTTATCCTCACCGGAGGACATTTTTCCATTTTTTGTTCACATAGAGTGGGAGGGAGAGAGAGGAAGAGAGAGAGAGAGAGAGAAACATCGATGTGAAAGGGACACATCGAGTGGCTGCCCCACACCACGACCCAACCAGGGGCCGGGGACAAACCGCAACCAAGGTACGCGCCCTTAGCGGGAACCGAACCCGGGTCTCTCTGGACCGCAGGCCAACGCTCTAACCGCTGAGCCAAACCGGCCAGGGCTAGTTAATTAATTTTAAAGAAAGGGAGTGATAAATGCGACATGGAGTTACCGCTACACTAAGAGCAAAGCCCAACTGGGCAAGGACTCCATTGGCACCGTTCATTTCCACCAATGAGACCCTTTCGTCACCGGTGTTGCTTGTCCTCTGCGTCCCCCCATCCCCAGTAGCTTTCCAGCCAGGAATTACCAGTGAAATGTTTCTTCAAATGTTCACACCAAAGCCCTCTTCCCACAACCCAGGTCGACATGGATTTTGTACAAACTGAAACTCTGGGCAACTGCTTTCGCAAGAAATCAACCCAGAAACTGTCTCTCACCAATGACTCATAACTAAAAGTAGAGACTCCGGCATGGTGCTTTTCTTCATAACATCCTCTACAGCCATTCTGTGTTAAATTGTTTAGCTAAATTCTCATTAAGATACCCGTGCTGACTTCCAGAAAAATGCATGCCAGAATATTGCCTTGAGGAAAAGTCTCAGTTTTTGAGGACAGCTGCTCCTTCCTGTCATCCAAAAAGTTCTGGTGTGGAACCCTTTCCAGGCTGTGAGCTCTGGCCCAGGAACCCTCTGTCAGGCCCCTCAGCCCTGTGTGGCTCACCCTCCCTTCTGCCACAGCTCTGTCTGAGCAGAAGGCCTCTGGCTTGGGTTGAGCATCTGGGAAACAGAGAAAGGCCTAACTTTGCGAACTGTTCAGAACTCAAACCCAGTATTTGAATGTCTTCCTTTTTTTTTTTCTTATCCAATCTCAAGAAAGGATAATACCATGTATTTTTCTAAAGAGAAAATCTTTTTTTCTCCAGCTAAGATTCCCGCTGGGTTCTGTGGCCAACTTTCTGCAGCTCATGAAATAAAGACACTTTCCATTCATCCCCCAGCTCCAGATCCATCATCACTTGGCTCTGGACAAATGGGCAGGTGGTGCTACCCAACAGGGCTTGGACGAGCTCCTTTTTCCTTCCTGGACGGAAGGAGGAGGATTAACCCAGGCTCTTTCCTGTTCCTGAATGACAGGACAGACAACTGGGAGGTTCGTGGAGAAAAGGATGTGGGTGATTGTTAGAACATAAGATACACGTGGAGCCTGCACCCTGATCCTCAGCTCCTGCGTGGCCAGACTGGCTGTGTGAGCCGAGATGAGCAGTTTTGTGGTGGGGGGGATGGGTGGGATGCTGGTTCCTGATGAGAAATACGGAGCCCTACTGCAAGGCAGTCCTTGTAGCTTTATTTCCTCTTAAATACTGAAAACGTGGAAACTTCAATGAAGTAGCCTCAGGAAAGGGAAAACATAAACAGATGTCGATTTTCTGTAAAGTTAATGGCACTGAAGTGCCCTCACTTGCTGGGGCCTGAGTGCGCACTGAAAGCTACTGGGAGTTGTAGGATGTTCTAGGTGAGGAAGGGAAGCCCGGCTGTAATCGGAAAGTGTCTCTGCATAAGCACACACGTCGGGGCGCTGCGTAGCTGAGAGGCAGCTGAGTGGTGGTGCCGAGGACTAGCCAGGTCTCTTCGACACCCGTGGGCCCAAGGCAGGTCTGGAGCGGGAGGACAGTCGCTGAAGGCTGCGCTGAGGTCCATGTCCAGTGTTAAGGCTCCCAGGCGGGTGTCACCGTCAGAAAACGGTGTCTCCCCTCAGTAACATGCAGAACTTTCCATGATATTAATGATTGTCCAATGGCCTTATCTACCTGTGAAAGTGCGATGCATTGGACCCAACGACTTCTTAGATGACTTTGAAGAGTGAGGAGAATATTCATACCTGTAGGAGCACTGGGAAAAGTCATGGACTTGGAATGCCAAAATCTGCCCTGAGCTATCCTAAAAGTCCCTATTCCCACTGTTTCCTGGGAAAAAAAGACGGACTGGATCCCAGGTCTAGAGAATCCTTCTAAAGGGAGAATGGATTTCGTTAGAGGAATATACGTATAAAATTGATAAGTCAGATTTGTGACGGGTTTGAGACTTTTATCTTGTAAGATAATAAGTTAGCCTGCCAGTTTTATTTTTACTTATATATATTTTACTTATATATTTACTTATATATATTTTACACAATATATTTTACTTATTTATAGATGTATGTATGTATATTTGTGTATGTATATATAGACACTTATATTCACACATATATACACATTTAACAGGTATATATATATATATATATATATATATATATATATATATATGAATACACACACACAGTGAAAAAAAATGAGACCTCAGGGTCAGAGACAAAGACCATTTTGCTCTCAGCAAAAGCAGTACGTTGGAACAATATCCCCAGCAGGGCTAGGCACTGAGGGCCGAATGGGGCCTACAGTGCAACGGGGGCCTTACTGGAGAGAACCGCCACAATTAGGAAACTCTTATCTTGCATAGGGCTGCTAGTAACCTGTATATCCTCCCCTCTGGAGACAGCAAACCTCAACCTTAATCCTGAATTTAAGCTAATCTGTTTTGGGCAGAGGTATTGGAGGTCTTTCTCTCGCCTACCTCAAAACACCTCTAGGGAGGAGACGTCACTAAACCTGAGTGTCCTGGGCTGTCTCCTTACACAAACATTCTTAATTTGCTATAACCGTCTGCTCGGAGGACAGGCTAGTTCAGGAACGTAGGATATTCGCGGAGAATTGTCTCCCAACAAAAACGTGTAGGTAAAGTAAAAATTCCCCTCCCTCAGTAAAACTCCCTTTGGTTATACGCAGCCCTTCAGGACCATTTTATGTAATTCTATGACCAGACACAGTAGCATTTGGGAGAATAGAAGTAAAGCCAGTAAGAGGAAGAGTGGCTAACTCCCCCAGGTGTCCCTCTAGTGCTGACCACATGTGGGAAGCAATGCTCTAGTAGACACTGTCACCCGGGTGCTCCAGGCCGTGACCATCAGTACCATGAACGGCGGTCAGAGGAATGGCAATGAAGAACCATCATGTGAAAGAATCTCTGCTCAGTGTCTACATTAATGGAAGATATGAGATAAACTCCCTCTTTCTCAAAGGACACTAGAAAAGTGGGGCTTGTGAACCAGAGAATCTGACACTTGGAGTACAGGGTGCAATTGGTTGCTGACTTCTTCCCTTTGGCCTAGAGAGAGGGCAATTGGAGGAACCCAGACCCTGAAAATCTTGGCTCTTTACCTGCCTTCTTCAGACCAAAACGCTCTGACTTATCTGTACACGGCTCTTTTGCTAACAATGATCTGCCTGGGCTTCACTAAGAGGAAGGCAGGGGGCTTGTTTCTCTTTAAGGGGTGTAGGAACTCCACGCCAAGAATAAATCATTCTTGTCAGTGCAGCCGAGAAGTTCATCAGCACCCACCTGCCTCACTGTGGGCAGACCCCCTGCCTGACCCAGGAAGGGCTCTCAGATGTTCAAGCTGCCGTTTTAGTTTTTCCGTTTCTACCTAATCGCACACCCACCTGTTTTATTCCTCCCTCTACCCAAGCAAGAGATTATCTAAATCCCTATTGCAGGTGGTGAGGGTATTTTGGGTTCTGGACCCAATTTTCAATGTGGGGGAGGGTGTGCCCCCCACACACACACACACCAAGCAGTACTCTGGACACCAGCTGGGTGTCCTAACATTCAATTCAATCCTACACTATCCACCTGGAGATCCCCCAGGTAAAGGGCTCAGTCCCACAGGACTGCCCTCCACTTCAGACACCAATCACAAGCCCAATATTGACAATTTCATGTGATTCCCCTAATGCTTCTTCCTGCCGAAGAAGGCAATGTGTGGTACTCCTCCACTGCCCAAGTCAACTCAGCTCATTCCACGCCCATGATTTCAAGGAATGCACACGCGTGATGACTCAGGGTGTATCTCCAACTTCCCCTGACCGCTGGACATCCCCTCTTGGACGTGACAAATGCACCCCCAATTTGATACGTCGAAAGTAAAAGCATCCTTCCTCTCCTCAGACCGGCTCATCCTCTGTTCTTGGGGCAGTGGCTCCGCTCTCTGCCCAAAGTCACCCAAGTGTCCCCAGGTGACTTCCCGGCTGCTCTCTTCTTCGTCCTCCCCCACAGCTTGTAGACACATCGGTCCCTAACATCCCCTCCACGGCAGTTAATCCACTTCCTGCTTCCCCCCACTGCCCTCTTCTAGGCCCTCAGAGTTTCTTACTTGCATTCTAGAAACAGCCTCCTAATTGTTTTCCTTGCCTCCAATTCTCTCACATCTCCAAATCAAAGAAATTTCTGAAACACGAATCTGACCGTTGTTCTTCTTCATGTGTCCTGTTGCCTTTACGATGAAGTCCTGAACCCTGATGGCCTGCAAGACTGTGCATCTCACACTTCCCAAGGGAAGGTGGGGTCTGGCAGCAGCATCCCTCGGAGCAGCGGTTTGCAGCCTTGCTCATCTCCTGGCACACATAAACTAATTTCTAAAATTCTACAGCACACTGAAAAACATAATTTTTTGCCAACCTGACAAAAAATAGGTATATTTTTGATTGATTCACAAAAAATAATAATAGTAATAATTACCTACCCTTTTTGCTCCAAAGTGACTTTTTTAAAAATGAGGTGCCTATACTTGTATATAAGGGTTCTGGTACCAAGAATTAACCAATCGGACACAAACTTACTATGTGATGTGGCCAATAAGATTCAAATATATTATATATATATTTATATATATGTATTCATATAATATATCAGATATCTTATATGACCTACATATTTATGATTCAAGACAGGACACTCACACTGGATGGCTATTGTTGTGTTGGCTTTTGTCATCTTTTTCGTTTGACAATCTAAAGGAAAAGATGTCAGTATCCCTGACTAAATAGTCAGGTGTTGCCCTGGCTGAAAATCGCTGCTCTAGAGTCATTGGGGGTTTCTCAATGACCAGGATGTTATTGACATTTAGTAGACAAGGGCCAGGTGGGCTGAACATCCTGAATGAGAGATGCAGTTCTGCTCAGTGAATAACTGTCCCATCCTGAGACCAACAGCTCTTGAGTTGAAATATACTGCTTGGCTCCCAACCACCTCTTCAGTCTGATTTCTAGCTACTCACACTATGTAACTGTGCACCGGAACCATCCTGAACTTTGCAGTTCTTGGAGCTACCTATCATCTTATGCCTCCATCTTTGCCTCTTCCTCTTCCCCACCCCCACCAGCCCCACTCACCAGCTTCTTAATTTGCTAACTCCTTCCTACTTATCCTTCTAGAACTCAGCTTAGATATTATTGGTCTGGGATCCCCTCCTTGCCCACCCCTCCCCAGCCTGGAGCTGGAGCCTTGCCTCCAAAGCATCCTGCACTCCCCCCTCTCCTCCTAGCTTTACAGTGTCTCTTCATTTGCAGGTCTCTCCCATTCCACCGTGAGCCCTACAGGGCAAGAGACGGTGGCCGATTTCTGTATTCCCAGTACACAACTAAGATATAGTAGCTTCTCAAAGAGTTTTTTAAACTATAGATTATCTTCTATTTTTGCCAAGATGTTTTAAATCTGAAAATTAATGTACCTGCTTGGTAAAAATTTGAACAATAGAAGAAAGAGATCATATAGCACAATGGATAGGGTTACCTGAGTTTGAATCCGGGCTTCACTGCTTAACTTCCCTGTGCCTCTGTTTCCACATCTGTAAAAAAGACAGTAGCAGTAGAGGCACTCTTGTATAGTGATGGAGTGCAGCTGCTGTAGAGGCTAAGTAAGCTCTAGTTGCAGCTCTGTCACCTGCTCGCTGTGTGATCTTGGGCAAGTTACTTGACATCTCTGTGTCTCCGTTTATGCAAAGGTAAATTAAAGATAATAAAATCTGACCTATGGGTTTTCTTTAAAACTTTTTTTATTAATTTATTTTTGTTATAAATGTTTCTCCTTTTTCCCCCATTGACACCCTCCTCCCAACCCCCCCCCGCCCCGCCCTGTCCCCAGGATTGTTGTCTACGTCCATTGGTTACACATACATGCATATAAGTTCTGTAGTTTATCTCTAAGACCTATGGGTTTTTGGATGATTAAATGAGATGAAATACCTAGCAGTCAGCACACTGTCAGCATACGGCAAGGACTCAATAAATGTGAATTCATATTATTATTAATAACAAGAGTATTATAAAAGGGTATATATTGGAGATACCAGCTTCCCTCACGAATGACAACTATTTTAAATATTTTCTTATGTATTACCGTGAAAATGTAATGTACATACCCAGTGATATATTTATGGGTTTTCAAAAACAAACAGGAGCAAATTATGCATTTCTTAGTTTTCCTCATTTAACAATATGCTCAGAGACCTTTGCCTAACAGAATATGTAGATCTAACTCATTATTTTAATGGCTTCATCTTATGGCAGTTTCATGATTTATTTACTAGTTTCATAATTTTTTTGACCAGCTCCCCTCAGTACTGGTAATTATTTCCAGTTGTTTGCTATTGCACTAAAGGGTTTTTTTTTTTTTTTTTTTTTTTAGTAACTGCATTCATCACAGATACTTCTCCCTCCCTTAACAGAAAGCAGTCTCAACTTACTCTCTAAAATCACAAGGCTTTTAGTTTCCAGGCTTCCTTTCTTTTTCTTTATTGATTTTAGAGAGAGAGGAAGGGAGAGGGAGAGAGAGATAGAAACATTGATGAGAGAGAACATCGATTCACCGCTTCCTGCATGCCCCACACTGGGGATCGGGCCCACAACCTGGGCATGTGCCCTGACTGGGAATTGAACCAGCGACCTCTTGGTGCATGGGTCAATGCTCAACCACTGAGCCACACCGGCTGGGCATCTCCAGGCTTCCTCAGTGGTCTCCTATATTGCCCATGCTGAAGGAGCAGAGATGCAAATGACCTGGGGCTCTCTTGTCTCTACCTTGACACCCGTTCAAGGCCTTTGACCAGGACACAGACCCCAGACCTTATAGTCTTTGGGATCCACATAGACTGAAGTTTCACTAGTAAGTAGTTCCGGTCATTGATTACTACCATTAAAAATGATTAAAGAAGGCAACTTCGGTGATCCAAACAACCTTTATTTAATGCATCATGAAGCGGAGAGTCTGCATGCGGAAAACTGCAGAACGGGGCAGAAGGCAGGAAGTGTTTCTAGGTCAGGAACCAGGAACCAGGAAGGAAGTGTAGAGCCCGAGTTGACTTGGTGTTTGGGAATTTGCTGACTGGAAAAACTGGATTTCTGGTTGAGCAGAGCACTTTTAGGGACATAAAAGTTGTCTAAGTTTCAGTTTGCTGACGTGGCTCCCTCTTGGACCTGGAAATGTATTTCAGCACTGCCCAGGGAGGAACAGTGCGGAACCAGAAGCCCAGAGCTGGGCCGAAGGGGAAACTTGCTCCTTCACCTTTTCAGAAGGGGGGAATGAGTCACACCTGTGAGAAATCTGATAAAAATTTTATAAGTACATGAAATCAGCTACATAAATTATAAAGCATAAGTCATGATTCTATTTGCTCTGTGACAACTGGAAAATGGCGAATTTTCCATCAATATAGAAAAGAAATAGGAATCACTAAACTGTCCAAGTGGTTGTTCCCCCTCACTCCCTCCCCCGCACCCATTATGCTCACTTGTACCTACGGGTGGAATTCAGAGCCAGGGCCGGAGGGGCTGGTGGGAGTGGAGGAACCCAGATGCGAGGTGGGAAAATGTCACAGAGAAATTTCCCCTGTGTCCCAGTTTCGCCTGGAGCAGCTTCTACCTGGAACTCTACAACAGAAACTATTCAGAAAGGAGGCCAAAGAGAAAAAAACACTCTTTTGTGAGGCTTTCCAGGGTAGACATTTCTGAAAGCTGATTGTGTTTCTTCCCAATCCTGCAGGTCCACAGGCACCCACGTCTAATCAGCACGGAGGCTGAGACGATAAACCCATTTCACAAAAGTTGCTGGGATCCAGGCTTCTTTTCAGAGACAAAATCACTTGAAATATACAGTTCCCCTCTGGAGAATTTGTTCGTCGTGGCCCCATGTTTTACTAACTGTCACCTGGAGAAGCAAAGTGGGGAAATCTGTGCCAAGTTCTCGGCGCCTGTCTTCTGGGATCCGGGGCGGCACCGGGGACTGTGGAGAGCGACGTCCTGCCTGTGCCCTGGAGGAGCAGTTCATCATTCTGCTGTGCTTTGTTTAAAAACAACCATTTTTCAATCACAGAGAGGTTTTCCTACTTTTTTAATCAGTCCGACAGGCTAAGCAGAAAGACCAGCCTGTTCATCAGTGTCTGGAAATGCCAGAGGTACTGTTTAAAAAGTACTGGAATGCTTTTCACTGAAGGAGGCCAAGCATCCGTCCAGAAGTTTCCACCTGGCGAGTATGCCAGGTGTGCTCCGGGGCTCAGCTCCTTGGGCTGACCTCCCGCGGGACGGTAAGGGCCTGCGCGGTCCCACGCGCCTCTCTGCCCTGCAGTGAGCCAGCAGGGAGCAGTGGAAAGAGCGTGGGCTTTAGCGAAGTGTCTAGCAACATTCCTTCCTAGCTCTGTGGCTCCGTTTCTCATGGTTGGCCTCGGTACATGTTAGCTAGTATTATTCACGTTTATCGGTGACCAGATGTGGCCTGCACTAAGGCTCTATCGTCCTCTGGTCCCCTGCTACTCATGCTGCATCCACAGGTTATCTGCATCTTCATCACCAGGGAGCTTATTAGAAATGCAGACTCTCAGGCCACCCAGAGCCTGCATTTCCACAAGATTCCCAGGAAGGTCCTACACAGAGTCACGGGTGAGAGGCCCTGCAGGCTAGTCAATCAACACTTCCTGCCCCTCTGAAAGGGCCACCCCACCCACACTGCTGTGTTCGGAAGGGCATCCCTCCTTGCGTTCTTGTGGTGAACATTTTTCCTACAACCCAAATCTAGACACCTGCTCAAATGAAATATGAATTTATTAATGGGAGCAAGGGGGAAGAACATCGTGTTCAACTCCTATTTCATAACCACGTTGTTTTCCTTTTCCTGAAAAGGATAAAGAGTTATTTTAAAACAGACTGCCTCTCAAGTCTAGTCATGGATAAAGCCGTGTGGCAGCTTTTTATAAACATCTCTGCGAAAACATTTCCTTTAAGAAAAAAAAGATTCCCTACCCGACACCCCCTAGGACTCTGCCCCCTTCCCATCTTGCTTCTGGGGACCAGTTGCTGTAGTGATGGGGCCAGTCCGTGTGGCAACCTGGCCTCCCCCTTCAGTGAATGTTATGGGTACCCCCTAGTAAACTCTGTTTCTTTCTGCTGCCCATGCGGGACACGAGGCCATTTGCAACGGCGGTTTTTTAACATGACCACAATGCACCTTTGCCAGAGAGCAGAGACCAAGCCCAGGCTTCCTGATCAGAGGCCTCTGCTACCCCCTGTGACACCATGGAGACCCTGTTTACAAATAGCAGTACCACCTGTGACACCATGGAGACCCTGTTTACAAATAGCAGTACTGCCTGAACTATGAGCTATGACTCCTAATGTTTGTACAAAGAGAGCTCACATTCATGTTTGGCGAAATGTTTCTATTTTCCCCATTTTCTCTCTTAAAAGAATGTCCACATCTCCTGTGTGAAATGTTCAGCAGGTGCTGTCTTTGCCAAGGGCCCTTGATTCAGAGCTGTGCGGTTCACCGGCTGCGCGGGAATTGCTCTGAGACCACCGGAATCAACAGACGCGCTGGCTGTGGTTTCTGGAGGTAGATATGTCCGCCAGGATTTGGTCATTTCCAAGTTCTACAACTCCAACTCATACCGGCCAGGCTAGCGTGGTAACTGGGAAGAGTGCTGGGTGGCTCCCAGGCAGAAGCAGCGTGTTAGGGACGCTACAGGGAGATCGAGGCGTCCAGGAATCTGTCCCCGTGCCTGGCGTGCAAGCGGCTTCTGCTGCACCGCTACAGACAATGACTGCAAGGAGCTCTCTGTCTGATCTTTGCTGTACTGTGACCCGGAGGGCTCAGCAAACTGCTGATCTGTTAGCCTGTTTTTGTACACCTCTCAACTCCACATAAGGGTTGTAAAACAGCAGCTATGAGACAGGACACTGTGTGGGCTGCAAAGTCCAAAATATTTACTATCTGACCCTTTACAGAAAAAAAAAAATCTAACTCCAGAAAGGAAAGAGACAGTCTCTCACCCTCTCCACCAATTCTGGCAGAAGTGTCCCCAGGAGACATGTGCATCCCAGAGGCAGTCAATGTGGCAAGGGAGGTTGGGAAACCCTGATTGACCCGGCTTGAGTCTCATGACCCCTGGGTACCTGGGGGCAGGAAAGGAGTTCTCCCAAGAAAAAGTAGGTTGCAGTTCCCAAAAGAAAAGGGGAGAGCTGGTGAAGCCAAAACCACAGATACTCTGTAGGAAATATATGTCACTATTACAAAGAGGTATTTCAGCCCTGGCTGGTTTGGCTCAGCAGTGAGAGCATCGGCCTGCAGACCAGAGAGTCCTGGGTTCAGTTCCCACTAAGGGCACGTACCTTGGTTGCAGTTTGTCCCCGCCCCGCTTGGGGTCGTGTGGGGGGCAACCACCTGATGTGTCTCTCTCACATCGATGTTTCTCTCTCTCTCTCTCTCCCCCCCTCCCGCTCTATCTGAAGAAGAAGAAGAAAAAAAAAAGAGGCATTTCAAAGGTGTGGACAGTGGCGAGGGATGAAGAAGACTAGGATTAGCAACTGGGAAATTTAGGCCTAAAGGGACAGGGAGGGAACCATTCACTAAATGCACAGGAGCTGTGATCATGAGATTGGTCACTGGGCTGGAGAAAGTGTGAAGAACACAGAAACCACCGCTTGCTGCCTGACGGGGAGGAGGCTCACGTTGTCTGGTCCTCCAGCTTCCTGCCGTGTCTCCCATTGGCCAAACCAAACCAAAAGCCAGAGGGCACGACCTGAAGGTCAGCCTCCTGGGGCATGGTGGAGAGATGTCTGGAGTGGGTCATGAGGGGCAAAGGGAAAATATCCAGACAGAGCACACAGAGAGAAGTTTGTGTTCTGACTACACTGAGGGCTGGCCTCTCGGGATTACGGCCTGTGTGATCACAGGGGCCTTCGCTTAGAAGGGCCCCACACTTGGTTCAATGCTCTCCTGTCGCCGTCTTGAAATTCGTAATAATCTTTGAATAAGGGGCTCCGTATTTTAATTTTGTACTCAGCCTCAGACTCCACAAATTGCGTAGACTGTCCTGACTCCATTCTTACGACTGTGTGATCTCAACACAGTCATTTGATCTCTTCTGACGTTCAGTTTCGTGATCTGTAAAATGATCTTCATGTTTCCGTCTCAGGGTTGAAGAGCAAATGAGATCACACGTGAAGGGCCTGCACTGGAGAACGAGCCATCAGTGAGAACCGTCTCTTCCTTTCCCCAACGTGCTCTTTCTCCAACAGTCCTCGGAGATGGGGACTCAGGAAAGAGGAGCGTATCCTAAAATGCAAGAAACAGCATACATAGACACCCAACTAGAAAGAATCCTGGGCTTCTCTCAGACCAAGGGTTGATAGCGAAACTAAGCGACAGTGCTCGGATCTGGGTTCATTGTCTCACAAAATCAGAGGATGGGTTCACGGACAAAGTGCAAGCAGTAGGAAGGAAACACAAGTGGGTTGCCCGTGGGGTTTCGTTGTCCAGGGGTAGATATATGCCTTGCTAACTTTTGATTGGTTCCTTCAAAGAATTCTGCCTCAGCAACAGCTGTCCATTGGAAGGTTTGTGTTTCCCACCAAACTGGGTTCAGCTCTAAATCATTTGTTTTTCACAGGTAATCTCTGCAGGCAAGCTGCCTCCTGTCAGTGCTTACAAGGTCCTCTGGTTTATATCCCTTCCCATGGTCTCGTCCCTAGCTGCCTAGTTTGCCTCTATCTCCTCATTCCCCCTCCGATTTGGAGACCCCAAATGCTGTTGGGAACACGGCCAATGACCACTCTGGCTGCTTCGAGCTGAAAGAGGTCGGCAGAGACGTTGTGAGGGCTCCATCGGAGGTGGACCATCTGAACTTTAGATGGTTCTCAACCTTGCTAATGCCGCGACCCCTTAATACAGTTCCTCATGTTGTATGTGGGCCAGCTGCATGTGGGCGGACCCGCCTGGAGATGGATAGAGGAGCGGTGTCTCGGTTCCTAAGACCATCGGAAGTATGTGTTTTCCAATGGTCTTAGGCAACCCCTGTGAAAGGGTCGTTCGACCCCCAAAGGGGTCACGACCCACAGGTTGAGAACCACTGAAAGGACCACAGAAGATGGGAGCGGTCATTCGGGGTTCCATTGCCAGGACCATTTGCAGCCTGATTGCCTCTAATCGGCTGGAGATAAAGTGCACACGTAAATTCAAGAGGCAGGGTCCAAATAATAGGGCCAGCAGAATTACAATAAGAGGGAATCGCAAGGGTAAAAGCCAGGACCATATGGCATTCGTTATTCTGGACAAGACTGAATGTAGCCAGTTAGGGCCTGTTCCCGCTTGAAACTTTTCAGTGGTTCACAACCTGTGGGTCACGACCCCTTTGGGGGTTGAACGACCCTTTCACACGGGTCGCCTAAGACCATCAGAAAACACATATTTCCAATGGCAATTCATAACAGTAGCAAAATTACAGTTATGAAGTAGCAACGAAAATAATTTTATGGTTGGGGGTCACCACAACATGAGGAACTGTATTAAAGGGTCACGGCATCAGGAAGGTTGAGAACCACTGCTTTAGATCATCAATAAGTTTGATGTTTTTCTCTATAATGTTAAGAGTTTCTTCTACCTGCCCTGGTGTATTAATCCACACGCAGCGAGTTTCATTTACTATGGCACACGTCCTAGTTCTCTAAAACGCATCCTAGAGGCGAATCTGCTGGTATTGAATTTTGGTTTCCTATCCGCCAGAGAACAGAGGAGAACATAGGAGAGAATGGGTGTCCCCGTTCGACGTCTGGGGAAGGCATCCTTTCTCCAGTGGGGGTTTCCAGAGTTAAACTAGTCTTACAGTGCAACCCGTAACCTGGATTTCCAGATTTCATTGGTCCCTGCTGTGTAATCCTCGGGTTTCCAGGC
Source organism: Tadarida brasiliensis (assembly GCA_030848825.1). Taxonomy (NCBI): domain Eukaryota; kingdom Metazoa; phylum Chordata; class Mammalia; order Chiroptera; family Molossidae; genus Tadarida; species Tadarida brasiliensis. Next base: position 74,295,636 of record CM061260.1, read on the forward strand.
TTAGCCGGTCCTCGCTGTGTAACCCGTGCTCTGGGCCACTGGACTTAGCCGGTCTGACTGTATAACCCCCTAGGTTTCTGGGTTTAACCCATCCTCACTGTGTAACCTGTGTCTGGGTCTCCAGACTTAGCCGGTCCTCGCTGCGTAACCCATGCTCTGGGCCACTAGACTCAACTGATCTGACTATATAATCCCCCGGTGTCTCTACTCTTTTAAAAATAATTTTTTTTTATTGATTTTAGAGAGAGAGGAAGGGAGAGGGAGAGAGAGATAGAAACATCGATGAGAGAGAGCATCGATTGGCCACCTCCTGCATGCCCCCCCCCCCACTGGGGATTGGGCCCACAACCTGGGCATGTGCCCTGACCGGGAATCAAACCGGCAACCTCTTGGTGCATGGGTAGATGCTCAGCCGGTGAGCCACACCGGCCACACTGGTGTCTCTATTCTTAATTGACTTAAAATCTCCTTCGCCTCCGACCCCTCCTTCCGCATATTGCCGGGGGAGTCCTCATGCCTTCTGGGTGCACTCAACTTCTGTTTAGGGGACAGTGACACCAGTTACTGACCCATTTCCTGCCAAAGGCCCTGCTGGAGTAAGAGTTGTAGTATTTACCTGCTGGGAGGTGATTTGGGCCTTTTTGTTAGTATTAGAAATGAACAGGCCGTGAACACATTGTAGGAGGGTCCCTTTAGTAATAAGAGATTAATTAATCGGAATAAGAGATTAATTAATCTGTTCCCCACTGTCAGTTGTCTTCAGTGGGGAAGTTACGACTGGTTTTGGAAAGTAGTCAGGCGTGGCTTCCGAGACGGCTCCACTCAGTGTCTATCTCTGTGCCTTTCCTCTCCTCTCTCGTTTCCTGTCCATTTCCAGTTCCCTATTCGAGCGTTCCTCCTTCAGTGTCCTTTCTTCCTGTCCTGTCCTTTCTTCCTTTCTCACCATTTTTACTTTGACTTCCTCAATTCTTTCTCTTTTTGCTTCTTCCTCCACACAAACCCTCTTCAACTTGCACAAACCTTCTGTGACTTTCCCAGTTCCTCTTAGTTTGCTTCCTTTTCACTCATTCAGAAATAACCAATCACCCTACTTTCTCTAAAAAAGAAATCTCCATGTCTTATACCTTCTATCACCAAACTGATTCATTTTCTTTCCAACTAATTAAATGTTTAACTCGTAGTTGTATGACAACAAAAACCTAAGTAACACCTTCAAATCCATTTTCTAGCTTTTTGTAACAAAAGACCAAAGGTAGGTTAACTTAAGACTTGTCTAGCAATCAATGCTTAACAGCTGAAATAAGTTAATTGATCTGCTCAGATAACTAAGGTTTTTCCTTTCTCTAAGGATTACCTCCTAGAAACTTGCATTGTAAAAGATGCCTCAGAACGCAAATAAGTACTGGGAGGCAGTTTTTACATCGAATACAGTAAAATATTTGAGTTGGGCATTTGTGTAGCTTCAGTTTAAAAGTATCTCCTTTTTTGCCCTGGCCAGTTTGGCTCAGCGGTTAGAGTGTCAGTCCGCGGACCAGAGAGTCCCGGGTTTGGTTCCCGCTAAGGGCACGTACCTCGGTTGCAGTTTATCCCCGGCCCCGGTTGGGGTCGTGTGAGTGGCAACCAGTCGATGTGTCTCTCTCACATCGACGTTTCTCTCTCTCTCTTCACCCCTCTCTCCCTCCCATTCTATCCGAAGATAAATGCAAAAATGTCCTAGGGTGAGGATAAAAAAACAAAAAAATTTAAAAATTAAAAAAAAAAAAGTACCTCCTTTTTTATTTTCCTTTTACAAGGGGAGGAGTGCCCAGCTTTTTTTTTTAGTTTATTTATTTTTGTTACAGATGTTTCCCTTTTTTTCCCCCATTGATACCCTCCTCCCACTCCCCCCACCCAGCATTATTGTCTATGTCCTTGTTTACACATACATGCGTAAAAGTTCTGTGGTTTATCTCTTCCCTCCCCCCACATCCACCTCTTCTGTGGTTTGTCAGTCTGCACCCCATGTCCATGTCTCTGGGTCTATTTTGTTCCTCAACTAGTTTTGTTCATTATATTCCACAAATAAGTGAGATCTTGTGATATTTGTCTTTCTCTGCTTGGCTTGTTTTGCTTAGGATAATACTCTCCAGGTCCCTCCACGTCGTCTCAAAGGATAAGAGATCTTTCTTTCTTACAGCTGCATAGTACTCCATTGTGCATATGTACCACAGCTTTTTTATCCACTCATCTATTGATGGACACTTGGGCTGTTTCTAGATTTTAGTGACTGTAAATAGTGCTGCTATGACCATAGGGGTGCATATAGTGCCCAGCTTCTGTTGTCTGGGTAAGGGCACTGTTTTATTTCCTCTCTTTGTCAACCCTTAAGGAGGCAGGAGAAGAGGTCGGCCTGTTTCTGGGACTGCAGTAGTTCCCAGGCCTCTAGCCGCTGGGATTTTTTTTTTGCCATTTCAGACTTTTATTTTCCCTCTTGGCTGGTCAGCCGCTGGGATTTTAAAAGTGCCACATTCTTTCCTTTCTAAGCTGGGGTGGCCCCTCTCCTTGAGGCTTCTGCAGCTTGAGCACGAGCACTGCTGTCGCTCTAGGAGGAGAACTTGGAGCATTTAAAAGGTTCACTTTTATTTGTTTTCCTTTAATTATCTTAGCCTTGTTTGCTTTTTTAATCACCCAGACACTTAGACTAGGAAAGGTGTCCCTCCCTAATAAGGGAATGGGGCATCTCGGATTTATACGTGAGCTTCCCGAGGCAGCAGCCTAGGGGTGGAGCGAGATGGTAGCGTCAAGGATGCCCACTCACCCCAGGGATCAACCGGTGTTGGAAGGAAGAGGTCCTGGTGAGTGAGTCAGAGCAGAGCAAGCAGTTCCCGTGTCTCATAAAAATGGACCTGCCACGTCAAGGGTCCCCCCGGCTCCATCCTTTCAATGATGCTGTTCTTGTGGTGGGCCAACTGGAGCACTTGGCCCCTGTCTGTTCAAGGCCGTTGTGTGGGTAGTTCTGGTCCAAGGACCCTCCAGCCCCCGGACAGTCCCTCTTCCAGTGGCCGTACTTGCGACAGAGGGTCACGGCCTTTGAGGAAGCCCCTTCCTAGGGCGCTCCCTCTTCCAGCGTCCTTCTTGTCGCATTTAAAGCAGTTGCTGGGAGGAGTACTTTGGGCTCCCCTTTTTGTGGCATCATTGGCTTAAAACTGAGCCATCGGTTTCTATGAGCTGGCTTTCTTGCTCTTTCTTGGCCCCGTCTCAGTTGTTAAAAACACTGGAAATTATTTCTACCAGTTGCTCAGTGGGGGTTTGGGGTCCTAAGCCTAGTTTTTGTAACTTTTTCCTAATGTCTGGGGCTGTCTGTTGGATAAAATGTATCCCCAAAGTTCTCGGCCCTTAACAGAATGTATAAAGGGCTAGCTAGGTCGGATATAGAAAAAGGGGCATATACCCGAACAACTCCTTCAACAGACATCCTGTTTATTACTTTCCTTAGAGATAACATGCTAGGGTCTGGGTGATAATGAGCTTCCTCCATTCTTGGATAAATTTGCCATGGTCACCTGTAAAACTTCCCAGCCTGTCCTTTATGCCTATGAAATCCTGAACAATTATTCTTCCCCCCTGTCCTGGGGCTTCCCTTAAACAGAAGAGTATTATAGTTAATACTTCCCTCTGGGGGCCATGCCTCTCTGTCTGCAAGTTTATATTAAAGTCAAGCTTAAGTACAAAAGATCAGATATTTTTTCTTCAGGGTTTGTGGATCAAACGATTCCCAGTCCCTCAGTATACAATCTAGGGGGGTATTAACCTTGGTGGCAGACGAGGAGGTCCCCATCTGAAAAAGACAGAGAGAAAACTAAGGCGTCCAGCACCTTCTGACCTGGACCCTCACAAGGCGTCCCCTGTATGAGGCAGGAGAAAGGTTGTCCCGCTAGTGCGCGTCCACTCACAGGACTGACCGCCCGACTACACGCGCCCCCTAGTGTCTGTGCTCACACATGCGTGACCATAGGTGAGCATCTGTTGGACTAGTCACACTTACAGAGGAGACCTTCTGCGTGATCCAGCCTAGGTTTCGGGGGAAAAAGTCCTGGTTTCGGAAAGAGAAAGCCTGTCCCCTGTGTCTGTAAGACCTCCAGCTGCACTAGGCGCTTTGAAGTGGCTGACAGGGTTCCAGTGTTTTCGCCTCCCAATAAAGAGTACAAGGAGCAAGAGCGATAGAGTCTGCTTTGCTTATAGTTCCGTAGGTCCCGGACGAGCCCCCGAGATGAAACCCAGTGACGGTGTTCAGATCTGGGTTCGTTGTCTCGCAAAACCGAAGAATGAGTTCACAAAGTACAAGCGAAAGGAAAGTTTATTTGAAAGACAGACTCCCTGCAGTGGGGAGGGGACCCAAGTGGGTTGCCCGTGGGGTTTCGTTGTCCAGGGGTAGATGTACGCCTTGCTGACTTTTGATGGTTCCTTCAAAGAATTCTGCCTCAGCAACATCTACACATTTTAAGGTTTGTGTTTCCCACCAAACTGAGTTCGGTTGTAAATCATCTTGTTTTTCACAGGTAATCTCTGCAGGCAAGCTGCATCCTGTCAGTGTTTACAAGGTCCTCTAGTTTATTTCCCTTCCCAGAGTCTCATCCTTAACTACCTGGCTTGCCCCTATCTCCTCAATCGGGAGGGAAGAAGTGAAAGGGGGGTGGGGGGGTGCTAATCTGTTGTTTTGGTTACTAGTCACTGAGAAACCTTCAGAAAGAATCTTAAAAATCCCACAGATCCCTTGTTTGATTTATGAGGACATTGAGGCCCATAAATATTAAAAGCCTTGCCCAAAGTCACAGTCCAGTGAGATTTGCACTCACTACTGTTAAATGAATTAAACAAGGAGGCCATTAGACGGAGGTGAATCGAAGGCAAACCAAAATCTTAGCCTGTAAATTCTCAGGTTACAAAATCAAAGCACTAAGGACAACCATTCACAAATAGTCAAGTAGGCTTTGAGCTACAAAAGAATTTAAAAACCAAATCATTTCCTCTCTTTGCTTCTGCTCTTTCTCCGTCTTTCCTCTGGCTCCTGTGGGCACAGCGCTTCTGACCACTTTTGGTTTGGCCACCGCCCCATTCAAATGGATAAGTGCTCAAACTCTTAAATTTTTAAATATGCCTCAAGTTTATCTTTTAACACAGCACATGCATATTCACACCAGAAACTGGCCATGGTTTGATTTAACTGTAAGGCTTGGGAATCGTTACCAATTTGTGGGGGCACAAACTGTCCTTTTACAATGTTCCTTTTCTCCTCCACTCCCACCCCCTCCTTTCCCTCTTTCTTCCTCTGTGTTTGCAATTCAAAGAAACTCAGGTTTTTATTTCCTTCCGGGTATGTACTAGCCTCCGGGGTACCATGGGCCTGAACTTCAGTTCTGGGCTTCTTCAGAACAGAATGCCCTGATCATACAACAGCACTTAATGGAATCTGGATGAAAATTTCATTTTCTCCACATAATGACTGGGCTCTAAAATGTTCAATGTTTGCAAGTCTCATTAAGGTGAAATAATTCTCTCCTTACTGACTCATAGATTTTCTGCTTGCCTATGTCCCTAAAGGCTTTTTGCAAGTCTCATCAGAGTATTTCTTTTTAATGCAAAATTGTCTTCTATCCCATAGAAAGCTTTAATGTGGTGAGGACAGTCTGTTTCTCCTGGCAACACTGAGGATAGTAGATGAACAGGGGTCAGCTGGGTAGTTTGGAGAGAAGCCTTGGTAATCTGTTAAACAAAGCTGGGAATTCTCTGAAGAATGTTTAGCAAAGATACTACAGTTTGAAGTGAATAGGAGGGTTTTGTTCACAGGCTCTGCCTTGCTGTTGGATTCAAAGAGTGTTCAGCCCCAGGAAAGCACATCAATGTCTTACTTGGAACTTAAACACACACACAAAAGGCTTCTTTATGGCGCACACTAAGCTTTGCTGAACTGTAGAAAAAGTTCATCATGCCTGAAATCTGTATCTTTGCCTTTGATCTCAAGCAAGTGTTCTATCGGAACAAAGACATCATATCGTCTGTCTTTGGCAAAAATCAAGGATTTTGCTTCAGAAAGATCAACAAAAGACCCAAATGGTTCCGCAGAGTGAGATCTCCGAGTCTGGACCGTGGACTGGGCGTTGGGGTCCTGTGTCATGTTGGTTCTCGGCTTTATCGCTCGTCCATGTTTGTGACCCCAAACAAAGCACTTGAATTCTTTGCCCCTTTATTCCTCCATTTGAAATCAGGGATAATACTTGCTGCCTACTTAACCTCAAATGGATCTGTGAGGATTAGCCAATTAAAGTTTGTCAAATGCTTGGAAATCAATGAAGGGAAAAATCTGTATGAATATGAAGTATTATTATCATTCCCCTCTGTCTTCCTCTTCTCGATCTCTTTCGGAGGATTGCTGTCCGGGGAGTCTTGGTGAGCCTTACTTGTCATTTTGCTATTGCAGAAAATGGCCTTCTCCTGTTATTAAGTGATTTCTTTGAATTTGGTCCTTTCTGTACTATGAAGGGGAAGTTTCCAAACCAAAGCACCTAGTGATGGTCAGTGAGTCACACCTGCAAAGATTTCCTCTGGGTTTATCTTTAGAATCCTGTAGAGAGCAGAAAACAACCATTTTAAGGTAAAATAGTAAGTGTAATTTGGAAAAATTTGCCCATTAGTGATTCAAAGCTAGTGGAGTATAAAAATAAAGTCAATTTAGAGGCCTTGTTACAATCCTTAAAGAAATTCCCATTTAAACCAAACAATAATAATATTTTATATTTCACAAACATTGCCCCTCTGGTTTTAACAACCACCTGAAAATGAATATAACACAATTTGAGTATAACACAATTGGGTCATTTTATAGTTGAAAAAGTTCAGATGCAGAGAGATTTTGATTTTGCCCAAAGTAATTTAACTGAGTGGCAACGCCAGGCCTAGACTCCAAATTGGTGTATCTTCTTGTTCCACAGTCAGTAGATTTTCCCACTACACCTCGCTGTTTATCCTTTGACTATGGCCCAAATGATGTTAAAATTCCAAACCTTGTTGCTTTGGTACGTGTGTGTGTGTGTGTGTGTGTGTGCGTGTGTGTGTGTGTGTGTGTGTGTGTGTGTATTCCCCCACCCCAAGCCCCACCATACCACCAAGCTGTTAACTCAATTCTGACAATATCTACGTGGAGATAGCTTCAGATCCCACACAAGACTGCACTGTCCCTGAAAGTCAGAGCCCAGCCGCAAGACCAGGCTGTCACCTGTGCTCCTGAGCTACGCACTGTAGCTCAGAGGCTCCCACAGCCTCCTCCTCAGGTTCTATTAATGCGCTAGACTGGCTCACAGAATTTCACTTACTAGATTGCCAGTTTGTTATAAAAAGACACAACTCGGGAACAGCCGGGTGGAAGAAAAGCATAGGAGAGGCTATGGGGAAAGGGCATGAGGCTTCCATGCCCCTCTCCCCAAATCAGGTGTTTACCAACCATGAAGCTCTCTGAAGTCCAACATTTTGGGGTTTTATGGACGCTTCATTTCATAGGCATGACTGATTAAACTATTGGCCATTGGCTGTTAAACTCACTCTCCAGCCCTCTCCCCTCTTTGGAGCCAGGGGGTTGGTACTGAAAGTTTCCACCCTCTAAACACTTGCTGGGTTTCCGTGGCAAATAGCCCCCATGCCTTAGTTACCTAGGGACTTTCCAAAAGTCACCTCATTAACAACATAACAAGAGACACCTTCGTTGCTCTCATCAGTTAGGCATTTCCAAGGGTTGTAGGAGCTCTGTGCCAGGAACAGGATGGAAAAAAAAATAGATATTTCTTACTATAAATTACAAAATAACAGTACCCTTTCCATTACTTCGCAGACCAGTTGGACTTATGCAACGTACCCAATCTGACATGAGCACCTCATGGAAAGCCTGGAATCGAACACCCTTTCCGAGACCACTTCCTGTGTGCTGTGGGATCGTGTAATGCCAAAACACAGGACTGCATAAGGAAAGCCAGGAAGTCACCCTCCCTGACTGGTGGCAGGACGTTCGATTTGGGAGGGAGGTGGTTTAAGAAGGTCCAACATCCCTGCCTCAGGCTAGGACAAGTCTAAGGGACCATCAAGAATACCTCTTAAGGTCAGTTGAGGCCTTTGTTGTAATTGCAGAACAGTTGAATTCCTTTCTAGGCTCAGCCCTTTTCCCCTCACCTTTTATGGTTATTGTTCCTGAGAGTACTCTCCCAATAAACCTCCTGCGCACAAATCTGAGAATTTCAGAGTCTGTTTCCTAGGGAACCTGACCTGCCACAGATGGTGCCAGAAGACGCCCCAGAAAGCAGACTTCAGCCAGCTGGCAGTGAAGACTCCATCGCTGGTGGGAGATAAAACATTAATAGCCTTTGGCAGGTACTTGCAGTTCAATCATTAAAACTTTTACCAGTGGTGAACTGGGATGGGATACCGCTGGAAGGGACTGGCACTAGCAAGTACAATATTTCTGGCATTTGAGAGTTTTGTGGGAAATGGTAATTGTAAGGACTTTGGAATTGGATGACTGTTGCTAGGGTTCACCCATGCGTTAGGGGAAGTCAATGAAAGGCTGAAAGCAAGTAACTACCAATATAAACAAAGTGTGAAAGCCAGAGGGCCACCTTGGCAGGATTTAAAGACACTCTCATCCCCTGCCGCAGGAAGGCAGAAAAACCTGAGGATCAGGGCCAGGATTTAAGTATAAGAGTAGCAGAGCTCCATGGAGGTTGAAACTTACCTTGAATTTCAGTCTCCTACACGGAATTCATGGTCTTGTTTGGGAAGGAGTGGTACCCTAGGATTCAGGATGAAGAATCTAAATGCTCAGATTCGGCTGGACTCTGGATCTAGAAAGGCCTGTTCCTGTTGTTAACAGCTGCCGCTCCTTACTTGAGCATGGTGCAGAAGACACTACCTGGCTACACGCACTCCTCCAAGCTATGCCCTCCCCTTGTAACCACTAGAAGAATAATTTTTTTCTTTATTGATTTTAGAGAGAGAGGAAGGGAGAGAGAGAGAGAGAAACATCAATGAGAGAGAACATTGGTTGGCCACCTCCTGCATGCCCCCCACTGGGGATCGGGCCCACAACCCGGGCATGTGCCCTGACCGGGAATCAAACCAGCGACCTCTTGGTGCATGGGTCGATGCTCAACCAGTGAGCCACCCCGGCCGGGCTAGAAGAATAATTCAGGGTCAAGTCACAACATAACCCAGCTGAGGAAGTGCTGTGATTGCAAAGTGAGGAAAGAAATTATATACCTAAGGAACTGAAAAATCTAGCCAACATTAGCGGCAAGGCCCAGCAGAATATAAATGGACTGGATTTTTGGAGGTTCTGGATTAAGGGAGATAGACTATAAAGTTGGATAAAGAACAGTATATAGATATTGGAGCACTTACCTTTGACGGCAAGAACCTTGGGAGACATGCCAGTATTGTTGGGGCAAATGATGGAAGAAGGGATCTAAAGGCTCAGGAATTAGGACATATTGAAATGGCTACATCATGCAATGTAGAAAACCTGTTAGCTTATTGTGTTCCATGGGAGAGTTCAGAGGACATTCCATTTACCAAAGGAAATGGGATTCATAGGGACACCAGCATTGTTAAGACTCTCCGTGGTGGCTGACCTCTCTAGACCAGGACTGATGTTGGAGGATGCTATTGTAGAATGGGCTTTCAGGTAGCAAAATGCTGATTGACTCCTAAAAAAATAGAAGCTGGGTGGTAGCACTTAACTATCAAAAGCAAAGTAAACTCCATTATTATAAAGAGGGAGGGTGGCATGACTCACGTAGTGCTGTGGGGATAGTTCATGAAATCCAGCGTTTCCAGGGTCAAGACAGACAGAACAAGCAACAAGGTTGTTTCCCAATCTATTTAACTAAAAGAAACAAAGGCTAGGGGCTACCGCCCCAATGAAATGTCACAATCTCTTGCTAAGTTTCTGCACCTGATCCAATGCTCAACTCAGAGCCCTTCTGCTGACAGAAAAGCTGGGTCTCATGAGAAAAGGACCCTGCAAGATCATGGCAAGTACTACTGCAAGGATGCTCCCAGTCCTTCTCCAGACAGATCTACAACCATTTTCTTAGGGAACCATGTAGGAGAAAGGGAAATTTTACCCAACATCTCAAAAACTGTGTGTTAACATTGATACCTGGCTCACAATAGGTCAACTTCGTGTATGGACCCAACTAGTGGTCATTTCTTCAGTCCCCGGTTGTATTATTGGAACAAAGAGTTAACAGAACCTCCATATTGGTTCCTTGGCCTTGAGGTAAGAATGATAATAATGGGAAAGGCCAAATGGAAGCCTCAGACATTGCCCCTCCCCAACAAGACATCAAATAAAAAACAATATTGCATCCTTGGGGAAATGACAGAGGTTAGTGCCAGTCTTGAAAACCTAAAGAGTTGAGAACCCCACCCCCTATTTACCACCCTACCCCCATTTAATTCACCGGTTTTATACCTGCACAAGCAGGGTGGATTCTGCAGTAGGAGAGTGGACTATAACAAATCAATTAAGTAGCAGCTCCAACTGTCACTGCTGTACCAAAAGTGCTATTTTACTACAGCAAATTAGCATGGTATTATCAACAGCAGATAGTCACTGGTCTTCATATGAGATAAACAACAGTATATACTTATAATCTTGCTCCAGGGCTATGTTAATTCTCTCCCTCTCTCATAATTTAGTGACCAGCCTGTTTGAGCATTCCAGAGAACCATACATTTGCCCATTTTATTGGTGACATCGTGTTAATCAAATCAGATAAGCAATAAATGGCAAATATTTTGGAGGCCTTGGTAAGACACACAAATTCTTAATAGTATAAGATACATTTAATGAAGATTCAAGGACCTATCATGTCAGTGAAACTTTTAGGGGTCCAGTGGTTTGGGGCATGCCAGGGCACCCCCTTCAGGGTAAGAACAAAGTGTTGTGTGTTGTCCCTTCCACCACTAAGAAGGGAACACACGCCTCGTAGTCCGCTTTCGATTCTGGGTGGAGCCTATTACAATTTTGGTAATAGTGCTCTGACAAAATGTTTACTGCTATGTTTAAAGATCTAAAAACAACAATTACTTTAGTTATAGTCTCTGTTGGGCAGGAATCCAGAAAGGTCTCAGCTGGGTCGGCTTGGCTTGGGTCTCTCATGTACTTGCAATCAAACAGTGGTTGAACTTAGAATAGCGGTGGGGGTGGGGGTGGGAAGGGGGAAATGAGAGTGAGGGGCGGGCTGGAAGAACTGGGAGCTGTCAAGACCTCTCTCTCTCTCTCTCTCTCTCTCTCTGTCTTTCTCCTTCTCCGTCCCCTCTCTCTCCCCCAGGATCCTTCCCGACTGTCTCTCCATGTGGACTAAGCTGGGCTTCCTCACAGCATGGTAGCTGGGTTCCAAAAGCATTCTCAGAGGGCCAAGTAGAAGTTGCATAATCTTTCCTAAACTAGTCTCAAAAACCATGCAGCATTACTTCTTCTACTCTCCATCGGTTGGAATGCCACAAGCTCCCACCCAGATTCAAGGGGACACAGGCACCACCTCTTGATGAAAGCAGTGTCAAAGGATTTGGGGGCCATGTTTTTAAAAAGCCATAGTGTGATTACCAAATCACGCCAATTTTAGAAGAGGCTGGGCATGTGTGTTGGCTCTACTACATTCTACTGTGTGCTGTGAACTATGTGATACAATCCATCCTTTCAGGAACGAGTCTTTCTTTCTTTTTTTTTTTTGCTTTATTTTCCTTAATAGCATGAGAGAGTATAACAATGCTTTCCTATTCAACCTCCCTTGGATGCAAGAACTAGAGACTCACTCATGTCACCAAAGGTTGCCAGGAAAACCAGCCGCTTCCCCAGAACTTAAGGTGTATCCCAGTGACCTCAGCGGCAGGAGGGCCATGGAGTCCCCCCTCATGCTCTTGTATCTATCTGATTTGACTATTTTTTGCCTTTCCTCCCCCCCCCCCCCACCTGACTCAGTGTTGCTCTTAGATCTTGAGCCAGCATCATAGCTTCTCCAGCTTCTTTCTATCTCAGGACATTGCAGCGTCAGCTCCCAACACTGTCCTATTCTTCAGGAGTTTCCTGGTTCAGGTTCCCAGGAAAAGGATAATTTGCTGACCTCAGAGTGGATTGTCTGTGCTTGGATCACATCCTTTTCTTGTTTATTTAGTGACCAATCTTGTATAAAGAACAGTCCAGCTTGTAACAATTAAAACTGGAAGGAAAAGGCAGCCAGGATTGGCATGGCTGTATATTCGTCAGCATAGACCGATGCGGATATTGACCTCCAAATGCTTGTGTGGATCAATCAAAATAAGAAAAGTAAAAGGTAAAATATGAAGTTATCTAAAAAGATGTGATGTTATGTTTTACACATACATGCACATATATTCACAAATTCATTTAAGAATCAATATATCAAGTTAACATCATTGTTAATTAATCTAGCAAACGATATATTTACAGATTAATGTTTTGTTTCCATCAACTATTTTTGCAACCATTCTTCTCTAACACCCAGGTACGTGCTAGCTAGCTATGTCAGGACCTTCAAGAGCTGAGACTGATTCTTTCAAGTTTCAAGCAATTAGGCATTCAAATGGATGTCATATTAATATATAGAATTTAGCATTGTATTTTCTTGGACTCTCTTTGAAAAGAAGGATACTCAGAAATTATTTTTCGTTCAATAGGCTTGAAAATGCATGTGTTTCTAGCTGCATGTGGTATCTACTCAAATCTGTATTGGAAAATTACACTGTAAATGCTTCGTGGGCTTTTCCTTTTTCACTCATTTTCAGTCTCTCACTTCTTAATCAATTCCTATTTTCTCAACACAGACTGCATTGTCACCAAGCTATCAAATAATAATTTTTTAGAACTGAAAATGAAAAGAAGAAACACCAACCAAACAAACAAACAAGAGAGAAGCTTCAGGAACCTTTTGAACCTGCATCATTATTTTCAGCATCCAGCCCTCTGCCTGTGGTGGGCTGAATTCAGATAGGCACCTGATACGGTGATAACAATTTTTTAATTCAAGATTTTTTTAAAAATCCCTAAAATGAATTTCCTTTCCCCTTTTTTTTTTTTTTTTTTTTTAGGCAAGCCTGCAAACACCAAATCCAATTATGAGAGAAATTTAATTTCCCTTTTGGTCTGTGACACAGCACAATAATTATCCGTGGATGTTGAAAGAAAATTGATCAAGCAGAATTCTTTTGGTTCACATGGGATAAAGTCCCCATGAAATGATGCCATGGTTGGTGTCACCCGCTGACATTCACGCACGATTCAACACCTCTAGACAACAATTTCAGGGAATCTGTTCTTCCAATACACGCCAGACTCTGTCCCTTTTCTAGAAACGGAAAGGATCGAGAAACCCCAGCTTTCAAGGCCGGCTGCCTCCCGTGACACCCAGCACCCAGAAGCAACGCAGAGACTTTCGGGTGTTTCTCTGAATGCTGCTCAGGACTTTACAGGGATGAGGCAGCTGGGTGATTGACAGATTTCTCACTTGTCCTGTGGCTGCCTTCGCATCTGTTGATGCAGCCTCTGTATTTATATTCGTGATCAGGCTGAGAATTCCAGGGTCAATCACCCACAGATTGTATCCAAAAGAATTAATCTTTATTGGACTGTCTTAACATGTGGGCTACTTTAGTTGTTAAGGCAACCAGATCTGATGAAGTAGTCACTCATCAATTTGATGTTCACCAATTGTCTGTCATGGTTCTGAAGTTGGAGGGGAAAAATAATAAAAATCAGCTGTCAAAACAGTCAATCCCAAACAGTCAAGCCAATCAGGAATTTCTCCGGACACAGTGAGCACTGCTTCTCTTTCCCTGTCCCCTCCTCCTCCTCTCCTCCTGATATGTGTCCCTCCCACCGTGTCTTTCCTCCAGTGACGTTGATGAATAGCAGAGAAGGGAGATAGCTTGGTTTCACAAATACTTACATTTTCTGAAAAGGTTTTCCCTTTCCTTTGTTTTGATGTTAGAAGATGTATTTATTTATTTTGCTATTAAGTAGTCTTAAAAGGGTAGACACATTGAATGTATGGAGAATGTTCATTCTAATAGAGAATTTAGGCAGCAATGTCCTTCGCTTTCTCTTTCAAGATGAATTTCCCTTTTCGGGGAGCACAGCTCCAAAGCCAGAGACAGGCAGCTGGCTTCCACAGTCCCTTCCTGCCCCTGAGCCTGCTCCAACCTCCTTGGAACACGAGAGCTCTGAGTCTGGCCCTGGTGTGGGCTGTGACTGGCTTTCCAAGCTGGGAAATGTGTTAGTAATTACTTTTCACTGCTGTCTCCATTTTCATTTCCAGACTCCCCCTCCCCTGCCCCCCACCATACAGCCTGTTTCTCCACCCGGTTTCCTACCTCACCATGACTGCTAATTTAACCCTGGCTCCCTTCCTCCAGGAACATTTGACCTTGTGCAAGAACTTGGCATCAATTTCTCTCCTCCTACTTCCCCAGACAAGGATAATTAGCATCAGCGGGCAGCACTGCCTGTGCCTCTGGGCTCTGCCTGGTACATCAGTAGCCCCCTTTTTCCTGGCAAAAGGGCAATGGCCACTAGTTGCCAGCTGCCAGGAGACCTTGTCCAACATTTTACTTCAAGACAGTGTTACCAGGGATGTGGACGAGGCCAATTAGCTCGTTTAAGGAAGAAATCTATAGGGGGAAAATGTAGAAGAAATGAAACCTCCTTAGTTCACATACCCCTGCTTCGAATTTGGAAGAACTCTATTGGTTTTTCTTATCAAGAAAGGTTATTACGGGGAAAAAAAGAAAGAAAGGTTATTCTGTATCATTTGATAATCTGGAAAGGGTTTATAAAGAGATTAAGAGTTATTTAACCTGCTTAAGAGAACAAACTTTGCAATCACTTAAGGAATGCCCATTTCTTCCTTCTGTTGATAAGCTGATTACAAATCACTTTTATCTTCTCTTTAATTAAGACCCCAAGGACAAATACTGGGTCTTGTTTCATAACCAAAATACCGGCATATATGTACTTAAAATAATGCTACTTCAGTTCTTTAAAAATAGTCCGCAATTCCATGTTTTCACTGATTCAGTCCCACCTTCCCTTATTACGCTGAGTGGGGTTTCATGGTACATGGTGGCGAATGGATGTTCTTGGAGTTTATAGAACTATCTTTGTAAAGTGCCTTTGGTTACGGTAATTTGCTGTCGACCTAGAAATTGGATGGGTAGAGATGGTGATAGAGATGACAGATAGGGACATTGTCTCTACTCTTTTACAGCACACATTCTATTCAACCCAGACTATGAAGTACCAAATGCATAGCACAAAACTGGATTAGCCATGGATCCCTCTCTTTGGGGGGAGGGGTGGTAGCAACCATGTAGTCCAAGTGATGAGGCCTCTGTGCATTAGGAGGTGTGCATCCAGGGATGGGATTTTCCCCTATTGTTTCTGCCTCTCTGATAAATGGAAATTGGGACTATTTTTCTAACAATGAAGTTTTCCCTGCCCCTCCCCCCTTGGAGGACTAGGTCCTTAATTAAGCACAGGTTTTCGGTAATAAAGTATACTACACATGGCCAAAGAGAGAGCATGTGGGGGCAAAAGCATGCGCTCTGGAGCTAAAATTCTAACTTCAGCTGTGGCCTGTCAAAGCACAACTTTTAATAAGGTAAAAACTTGACTCTCAACCCTGGCTGCTTTGGCTCAGCGGTTAGAGCCTCGGCCCTCGGACCAAAGAATCTTGGGTTCGATTTCGGTCAAGGGCACGTACCTCAGTTGCAGTTCGGTCCCAGCCCTGGTCAGGGTTGTGAGGGAGGCAACCAATCGATGTGTCTCTCTCACATCAATGTCTCTTTCTCTCTCTCTCCCTCTCTCTCTCGCTCCCACTCTATCTGAAGATAAATGGAAAAATATCCTCAGGTGAGGAAAAAAACTTGACTCTCATACAAATATACAAAGAACAAAGGTTAAAATTTATTTAATCTATTAATGAGGAAGCAATAGGATTGTAAATCTGGTTCCAGAACTGGATAGACAAAGTTTATATCTATAGATGTATAGATAGATAGATAGATAGATAGATAGATAGATAGATAGATCCTTTTGAAACATATATTTTCTGCTGGACTGAACTCATTTGTGTTTATATTAGACAAAAATCGACACATTATCCTAGAGCTTCACATAGCCTGGTACTAATCAATAGTAAATATAAGTCAAACAAAGGTACACTCCCTTAAAAAATTAATAATCTGTGGGCTCCAACAAGATAAAGCTCCAGTATGAAAGAACATGCAGGCATCTGTTTTTTGATTTTCAGGTTTGGGATAACTTTTCTTAGTAGGAATTAAGGCAAGTAACCTCATCTCTCTGAACCTCAATGCCTTTATTTGAAAAATGGGAATAACTATGTCTACTGTACAGGATTACTGTAAGATTTAAATTAAATTATATATGTAAAGCACCTCCCATAATACCTTGTGATAATTTCCTTCTATATATTCCTTTTATTTCATGTTATCTGGTATTTTGCCAATCAGATCTCTTTCAAGTGACGCATACTACCAAAATAATAATTGATGGCTATGATGATGACCCCAAGATTCACCACAGCTTTCTGTCATTACAGATAAAATTATATGTTCAGCATAGTATTAAAGTTAAGTGTGAATTATTATGTTCCACTTTTTAAAAATTTTATTATCTGCCCTGGCTGGGTAGTTCAGTTGGTTGAGTGTCATCCCCAGACACCAAAGTTGAGGATTCGATCCCCCGTCAAGGGCACCTACAAGAAGCAACCAATGAATGCATAAATAAGTGGAACAAATTCATGTTTCCCTCTCGCTCTCTCTCAAACCAATCAATAAAAAATAAATAAATATGCATTATCTATGGGCTTTGACTCAGTTAAAACAAAATACTCAGTTAACAAAAACCATATTTTCCAGATTATTAAGCATAAAAGAAAATTCTAGCAAGTATTTTTACCTGGAAGACCAATTTGCATGCAGAGTGCCTGTGTTAAGAGGTAGATTTGAACAAACGCCCTCTATTTTTCTTCCTGCCCTAAGATTTTATAGTAAGTAGAAAAGGATACGTAAGAAAAAACAATATGCAGAAAGAACAGCGTCATGCATATTATTCCCCAGAAAAATATAATACGAATGTATGTTACAAAATAATGACTGTGGGGATAGTATTTTTACTTCTTTGAAAACATGTCATTATGGACAGTTTCAAATATATAGAAAATGATAAAACACTCAGGTACCCATCACCCAGATTTAACACGTCTTAATATTTTGGCATTGCTGCTTGAGATTTTTTTTTTAAATAAAAGAATTAGATATAACTAAATTCCTCTTCACATCCCCACTCTCTCCCTTTCCCCACCTCCCACTCCCAAAGGTAATCATTATCCAGAAGTTAATCCATATCCTTATGGCAATGTTATGCACTCAGAACAATGTATAGCATTATTTGGTGAGATTTTAGACTTGATTCAAGAGTTATCATATGCTATATGTCATTTTTCAACTTATCTTTTTTTTCACCCAACATTAGGTTTTTAAAATTTTGTCTGTATAAATATACCTAGATCTACTTTACTTCGTATTCCAAAATATAATTATACTACAATTTGTTGAACCATTTCTTTACGGAGTTATTATCTCCATTTTTTTGCTAGAACAACTCTGCAATAACTCTCTGTGTATATAAAAAGTTTCCTGGATATAGGGAATGTGCACGTTTTACTTTAGTAAATATTGCCAAATTGCCCTTCAGAGTGATTACACTGCTTTATCTATATACTAGCATGCGTATTTCAGGTGATTACAGTCATTTGAGTTTCCTTTTTAACAAAGTGCTTGTTCGTAACCTGTTTCCATTTTCCTTTTGGATTGTTTATTTTTCATATCAATATGTGAGTATGTGTATATAATCCTGTGGTGACTATATGCACTAAAATGTTTCTCCTAGTACTGGTTTGTATTTTTAATTAGTTCATGTGATACATATTCCTTTAACTTGAACATAGTCAGCTTCACGCTCTTGAGAGGTCGTGCAGATCAGTGGCTCTAGAGCCAGAATGCCTGGGATCAGCTTGCACCTCGACCACTTACTCCGCAGGTTAGGGAATCAGGAGCCTCTCCGGGCCTCGGTCTTTTATGAAGATCATCATAATACCTGCCTCACAGGGTTTCTATAAGGATCACATGAGCTAGTATATGTAATGTACTCAGAATACTGTGTAGCACACAGAACAGCTCAATAAATATTGACTTATTGTTACTATTTTACTTTATGGTTTGTGCTTTCTATATCTCATTTAAAAAATATTTATCTGCCTTGATATAAAAATACCTTAAATTTTGTATTAAAAGTTTTAAAATATTGCTTCTACACTGATCTATCTCTAATTTATTTGTAAGTACAGTGTGGGTAGAAAGTCTATTTTTTCTCACATGGGCAGCCACTTTTTAACAGTATTTACTGATAATCTATCTTTTCCTCATAATGCTAACTCTTGTCATGAATATCTCAAATATTTATGGTCTGACAATAGGTTTTTGATTTGTTCCAGGAGTCTATTTGTCAATAACATGTGCTTTAATTACTATAGTTTTATAAAACACCTGCAAATGTGGTAGTATGGGTTTTTTCTCATTCTTCTTCAAAATTGCCTTGACTATTCCTGACCTTTTAATCTTCCACGTGAATTTTAGGATCAGGTTATCAAGTTTCATGAAAAATTCCACCAATTCATTTGGTTTTGAGGAAGTTTCAGCTACCAGGCAAGATTTCATCCTAAGAAAGTTCATTTGTACTACATATCAGGCAGTGTGTTAAATGGAAAGCCCTGGAATAAGATGTGAAGATTTGGAGTAGAATGTCTAATTATATCCGCTCCTTTGAACAAGTCCATTCATAATTCTTGGCTTCAGTTTCCTCATCTGTAGAAGAGTCTGGATCACAATCATCCAATAGCATACCTAGAACAACACTATTCCAAAAATAATACCCAGAGGAGCTCCATCAGCATCACCTGGGACTTTATAAGATTGCAAGTTAGAATCAGAATCTCTGAGGATGGAGCACTGGAATCTACGTTTGACAAGTTCTCCAGGTAATTCTTATACATGATGTGATTAATTTCATGTGTCAACTTGGCTAGACCATGGTATCTGGATATTTGATTATACAATGTTCTAGATGTTTCTGTAAAGGAATTTTAGATGAGATTAACATTTATATCAGTAGACTCTGAGTAAAGCAGATTACCCTCTATAATGTGGGTTGGCCTCATCCAATCAGTTGAAGGCCTTAATAGAGAAAAGACTGATCTCCTCCTAGAGAGACTTCTTCCAGCAGACCATCTTTGGACTCAAACACCAATTCTTCTATCCATCTCCAATCTGCCAGCCCACCCTGCAGATTTTGGACTTGCCAAGCCTCCATGATTACATGAGCAAATTCCTTAAAATAAATCTCTCTATATATAGATAGATAATAGATGATAGATAGATAGATAGATAGATAGATAGATAGATAGATAGATAGATAAATTTCTTTCTCTTATTGGTTCTGTTTCTCTGGAATAGAGACTAATACACATGGTAAAGTCCCAGAAGCTCACCTGTCAATGCACCTGGCATAACTTCATCCCTTTATGTATGACTTGTCCAGATTCATCCATTTGTGGAAGAGTTATGTCTAGAATCTAGTTCACAGGGCGACCAGTTTAATGTGCTTCTGTTGTGCTGTGCTGTGCTTGTTAAGGAAAACACATTGTAAAGAAAATAAATTGTTTATGTTGAGTGGGTGAGTAAGGAGAGCACAAATTTTATTTTCACAATGAATTCATTTAAGAGGTTCAGTTCAATAAGGAGCTCACCTGGTGATTCATTTATAAATTTCTATACGCTTTATAGAAAAAACATCACCAGGGACTAACATATTAGAGCTAAATACCCACTTAAAGTTGAATCATAAATGAAAATAAAGTATTTTTGAAATAAAACTGTAAGACAACGTAAGCTTCTTTTAGCAAAATATTTTATTTCCCTACATAACTTAAGAAGGGTTTTTTGTGTGTATAGTGGGACCATAGATATAGGTGTAGACATAAGCTCTGTATCCCCATTCACTGAACCCTAGAAGCATTTACTGGGAGAAATTAACCACCCAGGTCCCAGGGATGTGAGAGATCCCATATCCCAATAAGGGAGAAAGAGTAAACACAGCTCTAGACCTCATCCACTCTTTAGTAAGATCCCCGGGATGTGTGGAGAACAGTTAGCACAAAAGGATCCAGGGTCAGATCACAGGAAAAGTCTCCACAGTGTAAGCACTTCGAGAGAGTGGAAGACGCTGTGCCTGACCTGGGTCTAAATTGCTACTCAACAAGCCAATGGCCTTTATGGTTCCCTCTAGGTCTAACGCTTGATGTTTCTAAAGGTGCATCAGAGAGGTTTTGCTGACGTGTACTCAATAATGGATCAAGTCTTAGCAAGTAACCAGAGGATTTAGGAAAAGGGAAATAACAAAGAGCATCTTTCCAATCGGCAGATCTGTTTCTCACTGTGTGAAGCACAAAACACACAAAGACATGACTGCTTATAACACCTGGGAGAGTTTGCAGAGAGCGAAAGCTAATCCTCTCGCGTGGAATATAAGCTTGGACACACAGACATTTATCACACTTTATCTCGGCTGAACAGTCTTTGGTGTTTTCAGATGGCTCTGGGTTGTCTGAGGCTGACCCAGGGCCCGTTAGAAATTTAGCATTTCTTCCAGCATCGCTGGCTTGCCAGAGTGGGGAGCCTGCACTGAGTCAGCCAGGGAGGCACCGGGAACACGGCATGAATATTTATAAGTGAAAATGTATTAAGAGAGCTTAAAGAACCTTTATCCCCAACCCTCCAAGAGACAAAAGAAATGTCCAAGGGAGACAGCTGACTAGAATTTTATAAGCTACTGATATTTTAAAATCTATTATTTTTAAATGGCACCTCTCCTCCCAGCATCTGAAAGGGGAATTTCAAATACACACTTCCCATTCCCTGCCTTTATCAGTTGTCCTCTTAGGGACCCTGTTGGGAAACTTTCTTTTGAGTTTGTCAGACCTCACTCTCCAAAGAGAAGCCAACAAAGCCGGCGAGTTTCAGAAATGCATACGCTGTCATTAAGCTAGCCGGCTGTCCGTTCCCCCACAGCGCCTCCCATAAAAGCGTTTAATCCTCCAACCAAAATGTAGTTCAGCCTTTATTCCGCAAAGCCAATTTGTTTATGTTTCCAAGTTCAATCACAATCTATTTGTAAAACCTATTTAGGATCAGAGTCACATAGCCAGAAATGATCACGCTCTAATTTCCTTATTAGAGAGATTCTTGTTGCAGCTGGCAGCTTGATTTGACTGCTCCCAGGGTCTGGAGCGACATGTTCTTAACCTCGTTTCCCGATTTTGTCCTTTATTTCTTCCCCCACCCTACCCCCCAACATGCACATATTGAATCAGAGAGGAACAATTCTCGACATTGCTTAGATGGAGGTGAGATAGAGACTGCCACCTTTTTACCTGTCAAGAAATGAACAAAATTGGGCTATTCATACTATCTGCAGGAGAGAAAGGAGGGAAATGTTCACAAAACACACTGTGATGGGGAAAAATTGCTTGAGGATTCAGGTAAAAGGTCAATTATTTCAAAGGACTTGGGGAGTTATGTGTTCTGGATAATTGAATCAGAATTAAAGCAGAAAGCCAATGCAGCATTCGAGAAAACGTATTTCATCCACTTTTTCTTTAAATTTTTCCTTTACAAAAATAGGTGAGCCAATCTTTCCGACATAGCAAAACAAGTCTTTCAAGGTAATTGGACAGTTCTCTAACAACGCAGGGTCTTCCAGTATCGGTGTCTGCGCTCTTGGTGAAATCTTCCTCATCCTTTAAGGTGTGATTCAAACGTGATTTCGTAAGCTGTCCTCAAAGTCTCACTATTTTATTGATGTAATGTAGTAATTTGTTTTATATCTATATTATAGATTTCACTAGTCTAAGTAGAGGATGCTGTGAAAACTACAGAGTTGCTCCCATTTTGCTTGTAACGGTGGTTAAAGGAATGTCATATCGTAAGGTTCTCCCTGTAACAGATTATCAGTTGCCCAGAGATCTATCCTACTATATCTCTCAAATTAAACTAGACTGAGAAGCCACATGGTCTACTAATAAGTAAGTGTCAAATAAATACGTAACATTTGTCACTCAGCACTAAGCTTATTTTCCAAAATAGTCTGGGGTGCAGAGAAGCAGGCTAAATGATATGTTCTAGATCTCAACAATGGAGCTTTACTTTGAATCTGGCGATTTGACCCTTCCTTGAGGTCATATAATAGTTTCCATGAACATTCAAATAATACAAACTTTTCACTCATGCTTTTAAATCTCTCTTGTACTCCTCCATTATTTGCTCATCTCTTCTCTGTTTCTTAAAAATTCCTTTAAGACACACATTGCTAATTGCCCCCCAATATTCACTTATTCTTCCCTTTTTATCTTACCAACTGAACCTTGAATTTATTCAAGGCGTATGTTTCCAATTTAAAATAACTTTCCAGACCCCCACCATTCAGGAATGAGCATATGACCCAGTTCTGGTCAAGGAGATGAAAAAATGAATTCTCTGGGTGCAACTTACAGGAACATTTTTTAGAGACAATTTCAGCTGGTGTGTCCTTGAGCCCTTAAAACTTGGTCTTGCCTTTTCCCTTTTTCTTGCCTGAGACTAGACTTAGTTTCTGGAAGTGCAGCTGCCATTTTATAATGTTAAGGACCGAAGTTAAGGGTGATAAAATGAAATTAAAGAAATCTGGAACTTCCGGTCAAGATGGCGGCATAGGCAAACGCGGTACTCAGATCCTCCCACCACCACATCCAAGTTACAGCTAAACTACAGAACAACCATCATCCAGAACTGCCTGAAATCTAACTGAATGGAAGTCCAACAACTAGGGATTTAAAGAAGAAGCCATATCAAGACTGGTAGGAAGGGAGGAGATGCAGAACAGACTGGTCCCACACCCACATGTGGTGGTTTAAAATCAGGAGGGATATCTTGGCTGTGGAGGTTCCCCCTGAGGAACAAGGGGGTCCCAACCCCACACCCTCCAGCCCAGGGTTCCAAGGCCAGGATGAGAAGTTCCCATAACTCTGGCTGTAAAAACCAGCAGGGATTGAGTCTGAGGGAGGCAGAAGCTGCTGCAGTCCCAGGCATTCCTCTTAAAGGGCCCACGCACAGACTAACTCATACTCACTGCCTCTGAGCTCCAGCACTGGGTCAGCAGCTTAAAAGGAACCAGGGACATATGGGGAGGAACTGAAATGTCTGGTATCAGGGTGAGAGCTGGGCAGGGATAGGGGTAGGGGGACGGGCAGCTTTCTGCCACACAAAAGTGCTAGCAGAGGCCATCGTTCCTTTGATGAGCCCTTTCCCCACAGAGCCAGCATGTGGACACCATATCTGAGTCTCCTTCAACTTGGCTCACACTGTTTGCCCCACCCTGGTGATCCCCTGAAAACCCACCCCACCCAACTTGTGGGCCCATCCAAGCCATTTCCAATGGCTTTTCCATACATCTGGCCTCTCTTGCCTCATGCTTCGAACTTTCCTAGAATCTCTCAAACAAGCAACATCTGGTGTCTGCATACCCTGTACCTCTTGCTAAGTGGCCCCAGGTCCGGCACTAGTAGCAGCTGGCCTTGGTTTGCAGTTTGGCCTCTCCTGGGCACATCCAAGCCTAGCACAGGTGGCAGCCATCTGCAGATTGCTCTGTAGTTTGTGCAGGTGGCCCCAGGCAGAGCACAGGCTGTGAATGACCTTGCACCTCCTGGGAGATCCCAGAGCCAGTACACCCGATGGACAGCTTCAGACCACACCAGATTACAATTCTACCACCTCCA
Organism: Tadarida brasiliensis; assembly: GCA_030848825.1. Lineage (NCBI taxonomy): Eukaryota > Metazoa > Chordata > Mammalia > Chiroptera > Molossidae > Tadarida > Tadarida brasiliensis. Next base: position 74,319,626 of record CM061260.1, read on the forward strand.
TGAGCAACACACTCAAGGGGTGGACTCAGTGAGCACCGAAGCCCCCACTGAAGCAAGTCCTACCCCATAGGGTCTGCTCCTGCACAGCAGCTCCTCCACTATACTTGCAGCTGGTCCTCACAGCCTATTGGCCTGGGGATCAGTCCCTCCCAGTGACACCAATAGCAATCAAGGCATGACTACAACAGGACAGTGCACACAGCCCACCAAGGATGCACCTGGAGCACTCAGCTCAGATGACGGGGGGTGGGGAGGGTGGGAGGACTGCACCACTGGGACCTGCTACACAAAACCCCTCTACCCAGTCTGGAGGTGTAGAAGCTCCACCTAACACGTAGAAGCAAACAGGGAAGAGTCCAAAGTGTGAAGACAAAGAAACAGGTCCCAAATAAAAGAAGAGGAGAAATCTCCAGAAAAAGAACTAAATGAAATAGAGGCAAGCAAACTACCAGATACAGAGTTCAAAACAATGGTAATAAGGATGCTCAAGGAACTTAGTGAGAACTTCAACAGCATGAAAAAGAAACCATAAAAATGAACCAGTCAGAAGTGAAGGGTACACTACTGAAATGAAGAATAACTTACAGGGAATCAACAGTAGAGCAGATGACGCCAAAAATCAAATCAGCGATTTGGAATATAAGGAAGCAAAACACACCCAATCAAAACAACAAAAATAAAAACGAATCCAAAAATATGGAGATAGTGTAAGGAACTTCTGGGACAGCTTCAAGCATACCAACATTCACATCATGGGCGTGCTGGAAGAAGAGAGAACAAGAAACTGAAAACCTATTTGAAAAAATAATGACAGAAAACTTCCCTAACCTGGTGAAGGAAATAGATATACAAGTCCAGGAAGTGCAGAGAGTTCCAAACAAGATGAACCCAAAGAGGCCCACACCAAGACATGTCATAATTAAAATGCAAAAGGTTAAAGACCAAGAGAGAATCTATCAGCAAAAATGATGGACTTCGTGATATTTATTTTGACTACTTAGATAAAGTTTCTGGCCTCCTGTTTTTTTATGTTTGGTTGCAATACCTATATATTCAAGTGATCTCAGTAAGAGAGGTGCTGCTATGTGATATTGTCTCTCTAAATATTTGCTCATCGTCTTTGTGTGTACGTATGCATGTGCACCTCTGCATATGCATGCACACACATGCACATGTACATTCTTGTGCACACACACACATTCAGTAGTAATTTGATACCTTTTAAGCCCTGAAAGTCTATCTGTCTGAACATTGTCTGTACTAGTGTTTAAGGGAATAATTTTATTAAATTCATTTGACACCCCAGCATTACTCATCAGCTGCTCTCTGCTGGTGTTAATTCTCTACATATTCTTGCTACTCAAGCAAGGACTGGCAGCAAGGGCATAGCCAAGGATCTTGTTAGAAATGCATAATCAAAACCCCTCCCCAGACCTACTGAATCAAAATCCATATTTTTAACAAAATCCCCAGGTGATTCTTATGCCTGTTGAAGTTTGAGAAGCATTGATCTAGAGCAGTGGTTTTCAAACTTTAGTGTGCGGCAGAATCATCTGGAGGGCTTATTAAAACAGCGATTTCTAGCTCCCATTCCAGAATATTGGATTCCGTAGGTCTAGGGTGGTCTGAGAAGTTGCATTTCTAACAAGTTCTCAGATGCTGTCAATATTACTGGTCTTTGGACCACACTTTGAGGACCACTGGTCTAAAGAGAACCGAATGGCAGAATTGGTAAACATTCACTGGCTTAATAACCAGAGGTCTGGGTCTTAGCTTTTATTCTTCAAGTAATTAGCTGCGTGACCTTGTGTAAGTCTTTTTTGTTCTCTTTGTCTTTTTCTCATTGGTGAGAAGACGATTTGAGGATCAGTCCAGCGCAGCATTGTCGTCTCAGCATCTGTTGACACATCTGTCTCCTCTCTGCCCTGTCAGCTCCTTGAAACCAGGAACCATATTTCAGTTATGCTTTTATCCCCAATGATACCATAGAAGTCTCTTGGTCGAAAGAGTGAACAAATGAGCAAATAGAGAAATAAATCCAAGATGTGAGATACAGGTTGTGACAAGTATTTTTTAAATGAAAGGTATTTTTATTATTGTTATATATGATACCTAGTTCTTCCAAATTGTTGATTAAACTACTGGATTGTTAAGGACACAGATAATAACAATAAAAATAAACAATACTTATATGGTGGTAATATTGGACTAGATGAAAAAAATAATGATAATTGATGAAGAAGACATAGCTAAGATATTGAATCCAGTAAGCACGGAAACCATAAGACACCAGAAGGCACGAATGCATGTGTCTAGAGAGATGAGAATTGGTGTAACTGAACTACTCAAAGCTAGCCAAAAATTCTCACAAACCGGCAGTCAACTTCTGCTTTAAGGGTGGTAGTGCTGCTTGGATGAGTCAGAGGACTTCTGAGAAAAAGACTGCAGTTGCAAGTTTAGCAATTCCGCTTTCTTCTTTGTGGGGGTTGGGAGAGTGAGCAGTCATGGGAACGGCCATGAAACCCAGCTTTGCCTGCCTCCCTGCCTTTATCTGTGCCCCTCTCTCTAGGTTCCTTTCATGACCTCAAGGTGCAGGTCAAAGCTCCAAGCCAGGCCTAGGCCTTAACTCTTATTCCACAGGTTTTGCAACAGCCAAGGGACTCAACTTGGCTTAGGATCTTCCTGTCCCCAGTAAACCAGGTACACAGAGTGTGACAGTAGGAAGGTCCCCAATGTCCTTGTTACCTTAGAAAGTGTGAAAGTTGCCCTGTGGGCCACAGCCTTGCGGAGTCTGATCACAATAAAAGCAAGAAGCAAATGTTTCTGCCCATGCTGAGAGAATGAGGATTATGGGAAGGATGATCGAATCAGCAGCTCTGTATGTAAGAAGATGAGAAGCCAAATGCAATCAGGGACTAGATTATCATCTTATTAAGAGGGAATAGATGCCCTTGGTACTTGAGAACTCAAATTGATTTCCTCAAGAAGTTTTCATTTTCCTCTGCCTTGTACATCTTTCACCTACTTGCTTGCTTGCATTTTTTTTTTTTTTTAAGATAAAATGCAGCATAAGATGAGGCTACACTGTGGTAAGGTTTAATTCATTTGGGGGAAGTATTTTGAGTTTCTTTGATGAGAGATGTTGGCTGCCACTCAGGGTCTTATAACACATTTTTTTTCTGGTGGTTTTAAGGTTTTAAAGTGAAATAAAAATTCAGCTGGATCTGGAACACTATTTATTTATTTATTTATTTATTTATTTATTTATTTATTTATTGCATTCATCTCCAGATAGAGCAGGAAGGAGAAAGAGAGAGAAACATCGATGTGAGAGAGACACATGGACCAGCTGCCACCCACACAACCCCAGCCGGGGCCAGGGACGAACCACGACCGAGGTACATGCCCTTAGTGGGAACCGAACCCAGGACTGTCTGGTCTGCGGGTCGACACTCTAACCGCTGAGCCAAACCGGCCAGGGCCTGGAACACTATTGATGGGTGAGTTTTTATTTAATAAGTTAAAGAAAAGAGATCATTAGAATCACCTAAGCACATGGCTGTACTTGTAACACTGTTAAGCTATAACATCTACAGAAGAAAAAAAATATATGTAGCAAAGTTCAGGAAAGTGGGTACCAGCTTCCTACCAGCCAATGATTGTAATGCCAGTGTGGGCTCCTGAGAAGTATGCCGATAAAATTACCAGGAGTCAGTACCTGGAGTTTTAGGCAATTTATGCGAGAAAGTTGAATACAGCTACTATTTACATCTACATTTGAGATCAGCAAAGAACAGAACGTTTAAGCAAAGCCAAATGTGGGTGTAGCAGACATAAATATCTATGTATTTGTGCATGCCAATTAGTATAAACATTTGATAGGTTTAAAATTATCCTGAATGACTTTTCCTTCTGTCTGATGACACTGAAATGTCACAATCTCTAAGCCCGAGCACTGCTCAGCCACTTCCTCAGAACACTATTAGTCTGACTAGAGCAAAATTCTAACATGTTGGGTGAGCTGGTTTCTAAACCCATAGCACATTTAAAAAAAAAGAAATTTGATAAGGAAGCAGGGCTACTTTAGACAGATGTCCTGATATCACCAAAAAAGCAACACACACGTTTGCCAGATATTTCATTCTGTAGGCGCTTTAAGTCAGAATGTTCACCATATACAGTGTCAGCCCGGGTTGGTCTAGTAGCTGGTGAGCCATCCAGGCAATCAGTCAGCAGTTTAGTGACTCATTGTCACCTGCTTGTGTGAGCAATGCCCAGTCATTCCAGTGAAATTCCTATCTTTTTTATTAGTGCCCTGTTAATAGACCTACCGGGCGGGACACAGCCCACCATGCCAGAGTGTAGGCGGCACACCGTCTAAACGCTCAGGAGCGTTGAAAGCAATTGCTGAGCAGCCATTTTTCAGGGATCTGTTGCGTATGGCTCTGAGTTCTGGTGTACAGACTCTGGGTTAAATGTTCACTCTCCAGCCTGACCAGTTATTCATTCTTCCCAGTCTCAGTGTTCTTATCTGCAAAATATGAATTATAGTAGGCCCTCACTCACATGGTTGTTAAGAGTATCCCATGAGACAATATAAGGAGAGCACTTAGCACATTTACAAATATTGATAGAGGAAACATTTAAAGCTAGAAGAGACCTTGGCAGTCTTCTTATCCTAATAGGAGATTTTTTAAAATGAGGAAAATGAGTTCCAGAGAGGTTAAGTGTAACAGCTAAATATTGCAGAACAGGAAATTTGATGAAAGAACAGAAAAACTATTGCATACCTAATGAACACCAGGAACATCACATCAACTAGCATTTTTGATCTTCAAAAGTTCTATGAGGTGTTGTTATCTCTGCTTTATAGGAGAAGAAAAGTCAGAGAAGTTCAGTAAGTGGTCAAAGGCCACACAGGCAGTGCGTATTAGAACCAGGACACAAACCTGGGCTTGTTTGACACCAAAGTCCATTTTCAAATCTTTTTCCTGCCCTGTCTCAATGTAGAAGGCAGTTCTCCCATTTTTTAAATGTAACCCACTTGACATTGGGTATAAAATACTTAAAACAAATCACAACACTCCTGAGCTATTATTACAGGGGGAGACAATTATATCATGATGAGGCAGGAAAGTAAGAAGCTAAGGAGATTTCTTAACAAGCAGAATAAGGGAAACTGAGACAATGTAATTAAACAAAGTCAAATAATCTGAGCAATTTACAGCCAGCTAATGAGTCACAAGATTTTATCTTCCCTAACCAAGGACTCTAAGGAGCAAATGGTTTACATATTCTAGACCATCAGGGAAAGAACAACTTGGTCTCATTCCCTCTTTAATGATCTTTAAAAATGAAACTAACCACCTTTGTCAAATATTAATTGAGCATAATACAATGGAGTAAAGAAAGCCTCTTTAATAAATGGTGTTTGGAAAATTGGACATGCAAAAAAATGAAGCTAGATCACCAACTTACACCATACACAAGAATAAACTCAAAATGGATAAAAGACTTAAATGTGACTCATGAATCCATAAAAATCCTAGAAGACAATGTAGGCAACAAAATTTCAGAAATCACACGCAGCAGAATTTTCACTGATACAATACCTAAGGCAAGAGAAACAAAGGAAAAAATTAATATATGGGACTACATCAAACTAAAAAGCTTCTGCACAGCCAAAGAAACAATCATCAAAACGGAAAGGGAACCCACTGTATGGGAGAGCATAATTGCCAATGATACAACAGATAAGGGGTTAATTTCCAAAATATATAGAGTACTCATACAACTCAACATAAGGAAGACAAAGAATCCAATTAAAAAATGAGCAGAGGACCTAAATAGACACCTCTCCAAAAAGGACATACAAATGGCCAAGAGACATGTGAAAAAATGCTCAACACCACTAATCATCAGAGAGATGCAAATTAAAATGACTATGAGGTACCACCTCACACCTGCCAGAATGGCTGCCATCAACAAATCATCCAACAACAAGTGTTGGCGAGGGTGTGGAGAAAAGGGGACTCTAGAATACTGCTGGTGGGAATGCAGACTGGTGCAGCCACTATGGAAAACAATATAGTGTTTCCTCAAAAACTTAAAAATTGAACTTCCATTTGACCCAGTGATCCCACTTCTAGGAATATATCCTGAGAAGCCTGAAACATCAATCAGAAAGAATATATGTACCTCTATGTTCATAGCAGCACTATTTACAATTGCTAAGATCTGGAAACAGCTCAAGTGTCCATCAGTAGATGAGTGGATAGAAAGGCCCTGGTACATATACACAATGTAACATTATGCAGCTGTAAGAAAGAAAGATCTTCTATCCTTTGAGAAGACATGGAGGGATTGGGAGAGTATTATGCTAAGTGAAATAAGCCAATCAGAGAAATACAAATACCACATAATCTCACTTATTTGTGGAATATAATGAACAAAAATGAAAAACTGATGAACAAAACAGACCCAGAGACATAGAAAGGAGTATGGTTCAGACTGACAAACCTCAGAGGAGGGGCACAGTGGAGAGGGATGAGATAAACCAAATAATTTGTTTTATTTTTTATGTTTTTTAACTCATCTTTATTGTTGAATGTATTACAGATGTCCCCCCCCCTTTTTTCCCCATTGACCCCCTCTTCCCCAATCCCACCCCCCTCCTGCCTTCTCCACACTATTGTCTATGTCCATTGGTTATGCATATATGCACATAAGTTCTTTGGTTTATCTCCCCCCCTCCTTTGAAGTTTGGCAGTCTAACAACCAATTTGTACTTCTTAATTCCTTCATCTTTTTTGCCCATCCCCCCAGCCCCCACCCATCTGGCAAACAACAAAAAGTTCTCTGTATTGATGAGTGTTTCTGTTCTGCTTGCTCATTTTGTTTGTAGATTCAATTGTTGATAGATATGTATTAATTGCCATTTTATTGTTCATATTTTTGTTCTTCTTCTCCTTCAAGAAGACCCTTCAACATTTCATATAATACTGGTTTGGTGCTGATGAACTCCTTTAGCTTTTTCTTGTCTGGGAAACTCTTGATATGTCCATCGATTTTAAGTGATAGCTTTGCAGGGTAGAGTAATCTTGGTTGTAAGTCGATGCTTTTCATCACCTTGAATATCTCCTGCCACTCCTTTCTGGCATGCAAAATTTTTTTAGAGAAATCATCTGACAGTCTTATGGGAGCTCCTTTATAGATAACACACTGCTTTTCTCTTGCTGCTTTTAAGATTCTCTCTTTGTATTTAACTTTTGGCATTTTGATGATGATGTGTCTTGGTGTGGACCTCTTTGGGTTCATCTTGTTTGGGACTCTCTGTGCTTCCTCAACTTGTATGTCTGTTTCCTTCACCAAGTTAGGGAATTTTTCTGTCATTATTTCAAATAGGTTTTCAATTTCTTGTTCTCTCTCTCTTTTCCTTCTGGCACCCCTATGATGAGAATGTTGGCATGCTTGAAGCTGTCCCAGAGGCTCCTTACACACACTATCCTCATTTTTTTGGATTCTTTTTTCTTTTTGCTGTTCTGATTGGGTGTTTTTTGCTTGCTTATATTCAAAATTGATGGTTTGCTTCTTGGCTTTACCTACTCTACTATTGATTCCCTGTAAATTATTCTTTATTTCAGTTAGTGCATCCTTAATTTCTGACTGGTCCTTTTTTATGTTGTTGATGTTATCACTAAGTTCCTTGGAGGTCTCCTTAAGTTCCTTGAAGGTCTCACCAAGTTCCTTGAATGTCTCACCAAGTTCCTTGAGCAACCTTATAACCAATGTTTTGTACTCTGCATCTGACTGGTTGCTTACTTCCATTTTGTTTAATTCTTTTCCTGGAGTTTCGTTCTTTTCTTTCATTTGGGACATGTTTCTTTGTCTCCTCATTTTGGCTGCTTCCCTGTGATTGTTTCTATGTATTAGGTAGAGTTGCTATGTCTCCTAGGCTTCATTGGGTGGCCTATTTTTGTAGGTGTCCTATAGGATCCAGTGGCACAGCCTCCCTTATCACCCCAGCTGGGCCCTCAACGTGCACCCCTCATGTGGCCTGTCCACCTTTCTGTTGTAATTGAGTCTTGATTGCTGGTGGCACATCAATGGGAGGGATTTACTCAGGCTGATCAGCTGCAAGGACTGGCTGTGCCCACTGACCACTGGCCTCTGACTCCCTTGGAGGATCAGCTGTCAGGGGCCCACCACACAGAGCAAGACTTACTTCATCAGGGTTCTGGTACCCACTGAGTCCATTCATTGAGTGTGTCACTTGTGGAAGTGGTTGAGTGGTTGTGTTTTGATGTGGTCTGAAGCTGTCCACTGGGTGTGCTGGCTCTGGGGCAAGGTCAGCCACTTCCTGTGTTCTACCCAGGGCCACGAGGCATAAGCTCCAAAGAGACCTGCAGGTGGCTGCTTCTTGTGCCGGGCTTGGAGGTGCCCAGGAAAAGCCAAGTCATGAACCAAGGTTGGCTGCTTCTAGTGCCAGGCCTGGGGCCACTTAATGAGAGGTATGGGGCTTGCTGAGACCAGATGCTGCTTGTTTGAGAGATTTTAGGAAACTCTGAAGCAGGATCCAAGACAGGCCAATCCTATTGTAAAGCCTTTGGAAACAGCTTGGGTGGGCCAGAAAGCTGGGTGGGGTGGGGCCTCAGAGAATCACCAGGGCAGGGCAAACAATGTGAGCCAGGTTGCTGGAGTTCCAGATATAGCGGCTATCTGCCGCCCCAGGGAAGGGCTCACCAAAGGAACATCAGCCTCCACCAGCATATCTGTACAGGAGAAAGCTGCCCCTCCAGCCTTCATCCCAAGGCCAAATAGCTCAGTTCTTCCCTGTATGTCTCTGGCGCCCCTTAATCTGCCTCCCCTCCGAGCTTAAGTGGAGCAAGCCCAAGTAAGTCTGTGCACGGTCCCTTTAAGAGGAGCTGCCTGGGGTTCCTGCAGCTGCAGCCTCCCTCAGCCTCAGTTCCCGCTGGTTTTTCCAGCCAGAAGTGATGGGGACTTCTCTTCCTGGCACTAGAAGCCTGAGCTGGGCACATGGTGTGCAACAGGGACCCCTCACTCCTCAGGGAGGACCTTCACAGCCGAGGTATCCCCCTGATTTTTATCTGCCACATGTGGGTGTGGGACCAGCCCGTCGTGCCTCCGCTCCTCCTACCAGTCTCAGTGTGGCTGCTTCTTTAATTTCATAGTTGTAGGACTTCCATTCAGCTTGATTTCAGGTGGTTCTGAATGATGGTTGTGTTGTAGTTTAGTTGTAATTTTGATGTGGTTGTGGGAGGAGGCGATACCACGTTTACCTACGCTGCCATCTTGTCCAGAAGTCCTAAACCAAAGAACTTATATGCATGTATGTGGAAACAATGGACATAGACAACAATGCTTGGTGGGGGGGTGGGGATAGGGAGGAGGGTGTCTTCAGGGGGGAAAAGGAGAAACATCTGTAACAAAAATAAATTAATTAATAAAAAAGAAAAGAAAAGAAACTAACCAGAAAGTAACCCCTGACCCCTCTATACACACATTTTGATGAATCAACATATTGAAGGACACACCTGAAAAGCTAATGAATATTCTGTTAAGACCTTCTCCTGAATCCTCCCCTAGGATTCCAGCAGGCCAAAGAGAGATGAAAAGGCTCAAGACAAAGGAGCCATGGTGTGCTCTCAAAAGAACATGTCCATGCCTTGCATCTTTGCTGTTTTTCTCCTAAACTCTGAGGGTCCCCACAAGACTTGCAACCAGGGAAGCGGCGGGCAGCGGCAGCTCGTCCCAGACTAACTCCCTGAACCTGTCTCCAAGGCCCCCTTTCCTCTGACTATTACTCTCCTATTATTTCCCCTGTCTTAAGCCCTCCCTTTGTTGTCCCCAGCTTTATCCACACACTACTGGTGGGCCCTGGGCAGACCTGCCCCAGGCCTAGACCCTGTCCCATAACAATGGGACCTGTCCAGTAACAATGAGAGGTGTCCAAATGGACACTCACTTTTTAGCTAAAATCTCACTATTAAAATGTTTCTTCCTAGCAAATGCAGAGAAATATCATTCTTTTCACAGCCTTAATGTAGCAGAGAATGCTAATAGAGGAGAGGAACAGAGACAGGGCACGGAGGGCACGGCCTGAGCAGACAGAGCAGCAAGGCCACGTAAACAAACCCAGAGAGAGGCGTTTCTTGGCAATTAGAGGCAGGTATTTTGCAGGAAAAAAATCAACAGACAAAGACTATATTTAAAGGGAAATCTGAGAAATTACATTAGCAGAGATGGAGAAAAATCTCCAGGTAGTAACAAGGACCCCCAAGGGACCACCACCATTCCTGCACAGCCTGCCTGTGGCCAAAAGGTGGGTGTGTGGGTGGGGGGGCACAGCAAGAATCAGCAGAATCTGAGACACAGAATATGCTTTCGGATATATAAGAAAGAACTGTTCCGGTGGTCACAGAAGGAACTGGCAGTTTTCACTGGTCCACATCTACCATTATCTCTTGCAAAGACAGTTGTAGTTTATTGCATAGGAGCTGAAATCAGACTGCCGGTTTGAATTCCAGCTTTACCACTTGCCAGCTATATGACCCTGAGCAAGTTACCTGACCTTTCTGTGTACCTCAGCTTCCTCATTTATAAAATGAGTCGAAAATTGTACCCACATCATGGAGTTATTGGGAGGATTAAATAAAAAGTTAGTGAATGGATGGCACTGGAAATAATTCCTGGCACATAGTGAGAGCTTAATAAATCTCAGCTGCTATGACTTCATAGGATTACTCAGAGGATGAGACAGGATTCATGCTTGTCATATAGTAAATACTTGATAAGTGTTCACTATTATTTTATATTTGTATATATTTATCATTCACAGATTTGGTGGACATTTATTGTTAAATTAATAAAATCCCAGATTAACCCACTCAGGACAGTTCTAGATAGGCCTGGGTTGACCCTGTATAACCTTTGCTACCAAGATTCTGGAACACAGAGCAAACAACTGGGCAAGTGCCACCCCCTTCACAACCCACACTGGAGAAGGAAAGCTGTTCTGAAAAGAGATTTCTGTGGGATCTAATGAACAAAATGAACTAACAAGCAAAATAGAGACAGACTCATAGATAGAGAGCAGGCTGGCAGCTGTCAGGGGGTGGGGGTGCTGGGTGGGAGGAGTGGAGGGATTGAGAAAAAAACTCTTGGACATGGACAACAGTGCGGTGGGTTCCACGAGGAGGGGCCTGGGGGCAGGTGAGGAGGGTATATAGAGGGTATAAGGGGTGGAGAGCGAAGCGCTGTCATCCACAGGGAAAGTAGAACAATGTAGGGTGAGCGTGGAGGCAGCCAGGGAGGGGAATCCCGTCAAAATGGCTTCCCCTTTACCAGAGAGGTATTGACATGATCAAGACACAAAGGAATCCTTGGCAGCTGAGGTCCATGATAAATAAAGCACTGTGCAACCATGTGACAAGTAAGACGCCCGCAGAAAGTATGCTGTTTCAGACCAGCTCTTCAAATCTACTGAGTCACCGGCCCAAAGGGAGAGCATTTGTGCTACGAAATAACCCAGCCTTCAGATGTCCTGTGTGAATTTTATTTTGTTTGTGAAAGAAGCAGCTTGGTGTTCTCAGGCTGTGTTTATATGCCTATGCGTTCCCTTGGCCATTGAACCAAGTCAAAGGGGGGACATCTGTAATACTCTCAACAATAAAGATTATAAATAAATAAATAAATAAATAAATAAATAAATAAATAAATAAATAAGAAGTCTCCTTGGTGAATCTACTTGTCGGATTTGAATTGCTCCCTCCACCCAGAATCTTCACACAGGCAGTGTGAGCGGAGTGGCCAGCCAGCCAGCCAGGCGGTCCGTCATTCAGTCGGGCTGCCTACGGGTTTCTCTGGAAGACTCCGCAGGACACCATCTTGCTCCAGTGGAAACCTATTTTAAAGTGGTTACCAGAAGAGCAGCCTGGAGCCACTCTGTCCCCAACACAGAAAAGCTGGGGGCTGGCCATTCTTAGTTCGACACAACCCTCAGCCACTTGGATTCCTTCTGGCAGGAAAAGGAAAAGTGACATTTGTGCATATCCTCCTTTGACACAATGAAGCATTCCATAAACAGAACGTCTCAGGACCCAATTAGAAAGGCCAAATTGCTATTTCACTCAGTAGGACGAATAGCTATGGTCTCATCAGTCTCGTCCTTTGTAATTTACTTTATCTCGTGGATGCCTCGCAATAACTCTATGAGGAAAGTATCTGTTCTAGTCAGGCATCTGTTGGTTGCAGGTCGCAGAAGCTCAATGTAGCCCAAGAAAACAGGGAGAGTGGGGTTTGGGAGATTATCATGAGGTTGTATCAGTCTCACCGAAATCTAGGAAAAGCTGAACCATCAGGCCTCAAGACAGACAAACTTGAGGGAGCTCTGGGCCTGTCATTTTCGGCTCCCACCTCTCCCTCCCTTGAGCCAGGTCTGAACAGATTCCATTTGGAGGATCCTGTGGTTGGAGTACAAAGATGCCCAACTATCAGGGGCTAATGTGAGGGGCATATTGCCAGAAAACAGGGTTTAAGCAAAGCACTACCCCAAACAATTCTCGTATGGTATTACCATCTCCATTCAGCTGCATAAGGAAACAGAGACACAGAACAGTTGGGAGGGCTTCGTCCCCAGCGAGCGGAAGCTGTCTGCTTTCTGAGCACGGGAGTTACATTCAGGCAGATCTAAGATGAAATCCGATCGCTCTTGGCTGTTGGCTCCTAGGCAGTTTATTTAATCACTTTGTGCTTCAATTTCCTCCCTATCAAAATGGGCTGATGTCAAAGGTTTGTTTTTAGGATTAAATTAAATGAGGTAATCTATGTAATCCATTTAATGTGATGCCTGGAATATAGCAACACGCAAAAAAAAAAAAAATGATAATAGCCTTTCTCTCACTTATGAAACCATGTCCTAAGCTCCATTGCAATTTACGACTGAATGCCTGTTGCTGGTCTTCCTCCATGTCTATGTGCTGCCACTCCCAGAGACTGCCGGCTCCTTGGAGACCATGTCTCATTTCTGTCAGATCCCACCCTGGTCTGGCGGAGCACACTGGCAGGCTCTTCAAATTCTTGTGGAATTAAAATGGCTGGATCAGTTCATATGTCCCTGTTTGCCCTGCAAATCCCCTAAGGGCCATGCATCATCTTTGTGTTTTATTGCGTCTTTCTCAGGCTATCTGCTTCTCTGAGGTGCCAACCTGGCTTTTTCCTCGTTTCCCTTCTGTCTCTTTTTCATGCAGCTCCACCTGGAGGTCAGTGGCTTGAGTTTGTCGTGAAGATAAATGTATCCCAGAAGAAAAATGCCCCCCCCCCATTCAAAGAGGGTATTCAGCTTCAGATCATTCCCGATGAAGAGAAGAAATCCTGACTTTTACTTCTTGGGTATGTTATCATACCCAAGACCAGCAACAGGCATTCAGTCGTAAATTGCAATGCAGCTTAGGACATGGTTTCATAAGTGAGAGAAAGGCTATTATCATGGGTTTTCTTTGTTGGGGGTAGGGGAGAACCAGGGCAAGAAATACTTATGCCCAAAGGGGAAAATCAGGTATTTAAAGTGGGCAACTTCTCCCAAAGCAAGTATTAGAATTATGAGGACATACAATGTAGGAAGTAAATAATTGCTTGTCTACAGATGCCCTGATATTATTCATCTCACAAACCTCCCCCAGTTACTTACAAAGGCTGTATATCAGCAAGGCATTCAAAGCTCTCCTAGATAAGGTGCTAACTTGGAAGAGATATATTCCATAAGGATGTATTAATGATAGAACAGGAAAGGGGAGGGAACTCATCTCTGACAGTCACTATCATGTGCCTGCCTTGACCTAGACACTTTACACACAGTGTTTCGCTTCCACAGCAACCTTGCAAGAAGGTAACATTATTCCAATTTTACAAATAAGGAATGCCAACATTAATAGTCTGAGGCTACGCAAGTAGTGAGATGTGCTGGAGCCCAGCGAGGGTGCTGCTACTGAGAAAATGCCAGGTCTGTCTTGCTTCCAAAAACTGCTCATTTTTTTTTTCTCATGCTTCAGACAACTCAGCTGGACCACCACTAACTGAGAGAGAAGACGTCGCCAAGGTGACGGGCTGAGTAGAGAAGGAAGAAGGAATGAAGTTGCTATTTAGGAACCAAACCACTAGTTGACCATCATTCAAAAGGAAAGATTTGCACCACTCCTTTGGAGCCATTGAAAGACCAATCTGATAAGGGCAAAATCATTAGCACATGGGCTTTGGAATCAGACTGAACTGGGCTCAACCCTTTATTACACGTCCTTGGGCAAGTTTCTTAACCTTGCTCAATCTCAGTTTTCTCACTTGCTAAAAAGGAGGATAATAGTAGTACCTACCTCTAGAACTATTGTAGAGATTAAATACAATAGCTTGCATAAACGATTCCTTGTTTAGGAAAATGGTATATGGCAAGGACTCAAGAAATGTTAGCTATCATTAATAGTGGACAATTTGGAAAAAAAATGGGATTTCTTCGTTACAAAAAAGTGCTACAAGGATGATAAATAAGATGTTCTTCCTTAATGAAGAGATGTGACTCATTTATAAATAGCACACATTTGCATGTAGACAATAATGTGATAATATCCTTAAATATAGTTTGTTCCTCTAAGAAGTTTGAATGCACTACTTTCCATTGATCCCGAACACTACCCCCTTACTTGTTTACACTGTTCAATTGCTTAGCACCCTCTCTAGTAGGCTTGAGTAGAGATACAACATTTCAATCAGGAATAAGACCACGTACCACAATCTTAAATAAACATACTACTACCATATTAAAGATTAAACATAAATATCACATTTGTTTTAAAGTATTTTCTCATGGTTTTGACTCTCTGCAAATTCAAACAGTTCTTCCTACCCCATGCTAACCATAGTATGTAGTTCAGTGTGTGGGTGGAAAGGTGAAGGGTATCTCAGGAAGGGGTGGTTCTCTCTGCTCCCTGTTCCAGAGTCCCATCTCATCATTCATCTTGCACTTTCTCCTTCCTCCTTTCAAACCTTGACTAGCTCAACAACGAGAGGAGAAAAGTGGCCATTACAAACTCTCCCTATATAGAAAAGGATAGAAACATTTACTTTCTATGTTTTCAAAAGACGTGCCCAGACTTTGTCTCAGTTTTTCTGTTGAGCAGCCTACCTCATGAGCCTACGACACCCTAAATTCCCATCAGTTACCAATATCCCCCTGCCAAGTAATATTCTCAGTTTTCTGATAGCAGACTTCCTACTCTCCACATTACCATCCTATCATTGGTACTCTATTTTAAACCCCATTTTCAGATGTGGGAAGAAGTGTAGGGAAAAAAAGAAATAAGCAAGTGTTAGATTTTATGACTGACGCGAAAGACCTCAGATAGGGTTTTCAGCATGAATGTCTGAGGGCTGGTCACCTGGACTGCTACAGCCAGGACTCCGAAATTGTTCTCCATTTCAGATGGAGTCCTTTCCATGGCATATTCTCTTTATGTCTGTTTCTTTTTCTCCTTCTTATCTTCTTGAACCTTACACTGGGGATCAGCAAGTCCACCTCAAAATTTACTCCAGTCTAGCTTCTAGCCTTATTCATTTTTGACCTTGAACAAACCACTTTACCTTTCTGAGCATCTATTTTTCAATATGTCCGATGAGGAGCTGTACTAGGTAAATGCCAAAGTCCTGTTCAGCTCCAACATTTCTAACCTTTATACACCTGAGAGGGACATTCACCTTGGATAGAATGTAGAAAGTCACAGCAGGCTAAAATCACACTGTGGCAGGAAGGAAAAAAACAGGTACATTGCAAACATCGTTAAAGTCACGGAGGAACGCCTGGCCAGTGTGGCTCAGTGGAGTGAGTGTCCTCCCGTGGACTGAGAGGTCCCGGTTTGATTCCCGGTCAGGGCACATGCCCGGGTTGTGGGCTCCATCCCCAGTAGGGGGCGTGCAGGAGGCAGCCAATCGATATTTGTCTCTCTCTCTCTCCCCCGCCCCCCCCACTTCCTCTCTCTCAAAAATAAATAAATTAATTAATTAATTAATTAAATAAAGTCATGGAGGAGCTATGGATGCAAGGAGAATTAGATAAACTAAAATTCCTAAGAGTTCTTACAATAACCAGTTGTTGGCTTCCCAAGGAGCATTTTCCCACTGTGGACACAGGCTGAAGAGTGGATTTGCGCCAAGCAGGACCCTACTCAGTGAAAGAAATCAGCAGAATTTTGGGTGAATGTGTGGGACTGGAACGATGGATTAGAAAACCAGGAAGTGCAAAATGCAAGACTCATTCCCTTGTGTTCTATAGTGGTGGGAAGGCTTCTGGGGACTGAAACAAAAGAGAGAGCAAACTCTGTAATAATTGCCAGTTTTATTCCTCTGGCTACAAGATTTGAAGTTTACATTTTAAAAGTTATTTCATCAAGAGTTTAGGTGCCCCCATTGCCCTTATAAACTGGTTGCAAATTATCTGATTCTCTTACTTATTAAAAAATTTTAATTCTGTCTGTGACACAAACTCATTAAAAGTACATATAAGTAGGAAGGAAACTCACACCACACAGAAATAAGCACAGTTAAGTTTTTGATGTATGTATGTCTATAGGTATACATGTATGTATATATGTATACACACATGCACGCACACACACAATTTGGGATTTTTATCCTACATATGTGAGCTGATACTAAATATGCTGCTTTGTAACTTATGTCACTTTACAATATGGAATGAACATATTTTCATGCATTTGTGTGAAACTTCACAATTGAAAAACAGACCTGGAGAATGGGTCAAAATACAAAATCCAGTCAGATGCTTGTTAACAAAGAAACTATCTAAATCAAAATTCCACCAGATGATTAAAAGTAAAACGAAGGTAATAGATACATCAGAAAATGCTAACAGAAAGAAAGCAGGGGTCAGATTTTACTATCAGATAAAAAGAAAAGAAAAAGAATCCAAGGCTAAAGCACACAGGATGAGGTCATCTGCTTGAATGTCTTTGCTTCCAATGCATCATCACAAACTTGTTTCTTACTCTTCCTATGTCTTCCCTAAGCCTTTCCAACTCATCTACTTCTCTTAGCATTTCTTCAGGGTCCAAATGCCCAACGGGAGTGTCCTCTTTAAATCCCTGGACAGGTTGCCCAGCCAGTGTGGCTCAGTGGTTGAGCATCGAACCATGAACCAAGAGGTCACAGTTCGATTCCTAGTCAGGGCACATGCCCAGGTTATGGGCCAAATCCCCAGCATGGGGCATGCAGGAGGCAGCCAATCGACGTTCTCTCTCATCGATGTTTCCATCTCTCTCTCCCTCTCCCTTCCTCTCTCTCTAAAATCAACAAAAATAAATAAATAAATAAATAAATAAATAAATAAATAAATAAATAAATCCCTGGACAGGTTGAGTCAGCCCACTTCTCAGATTTCCTTCTACTTCCTGGCTTACACCTTCTTTGGAAGGTTGAGGATTTCCTTCTGCCTCCTGTGGTACATCTTCTGAAGGGTGGTCTTCCTCGGCCTTGGTCATGTTCTGTGATTTTCCTTCATTTTTATCGCAAGGCTTTTGCATGTTGAGTGTTTTTCTATTATTTCCTTTTTGAATAAATCCTGCAGGGATCTAGGGGATTTTTCTCCTTCTTCCCTCACTCGATTTATGTTGTATCCAAAAATCCAAAAGTCCTGAAAGGATCCGGGGCACTTTTCTTCTCCAGCAACAGGGGGCTGCCACAGCGAAACAGGCCCCGGACTCTGAGTGAACTCCCTTGTAGTTTTTGTGCCTTCAGGGACAATGTCCCACTAGAGTATGGGTTTGCAGTGCATGCGCAACGGTTCTTCCCCTGAAACCATGTAGCAGATGTGGAATCTGTGTGTAGCAGAAGTGTGAGACATAAGCTCAAATCCTCTGAAGAGCAGAACTTCTACAGCTGAGGAGACAGGATGCTGCTAATCTCCCCATCAAAAGCCTAACAGTGCCCTCTGCAAAGAACAAGGAAAAACCAGAGGTAAACTGAGACTCTGAAAACTTCAGCCCAACCTCATAACTAACTCAATCTCTGCCTACAGTATCTGCCTACTAGAGGAAAGGAGGAACCTTTGCTGGTAGAAGATTTCATCTGAACATTCTCTGGGGGGTTTGTTTGTTTGTTGGGGTTGTTTTGAATACTCATATCTATAATACAATTCAAAATTACTAACCTAAGAAGAGAATGGAAGATATGATTGATAATCAAGAGAAAACATCAAGCAATAAAAGCAGACCCAGTTAATTCAAATATGATAATTAGCAGAGAACTTTAAAATAAAAGTTATTATAATAAGAAAATAGAGAAAGTAGAAAAGAAATGGATAAAAAGATTAAGAATTTAACAGAGAATTGAAATTGCTGGAAAAAGAAAAAATCAGACGGGGACCCTAGAATTGAAAAATGTAATATTTTAACTTAACAACTCATTGGATGAGCTTAACAGCATGTAGAGCACAGTACATTTAACTCAAAGACAAGATCGTTTTCTGGTTTTTTTTCTTTAAAGCCCAAACTGAAACACAAAAGAGAGGGGAAAAAGAGTGGAAAGAACAGAATAAAACCTAAAACAGGAGGAACAGAGTAAAATAATCCAATGTATGTGTAATTAAGTCCCAGAAGGAGAGGAGAACGGACAGGAGAAGAGCAATTGTTACAGAGATAACAACTGAGATTTCCCCAAACTCATCAAAGATATTAACCCACAAATCCAAGAACAGGGAACACTGAAAAGAATACAAACAATGAAAACCACATCTAGGCACACCATACTCAAAGTGCTGAAAATTAAAGACACAGAAAAAAATCTAAAAAGAGTCTAAGAAAAAAAAAAAAAAGACCCATTGCCTTCCAAGTAGCAATAAGACTGATAGCTCGTTTTTCAGTAGAAACTATGGAAGCAGAAAGATAATGCTTTAACACCTTTAAAGAGCTGAAAGAAAAAATAGTATACCAAGTGAAAGTATACCCAAGTGAAAATATACTCCAAAAGATAAGCCAAAATAAAGATAGTTTCAAACAAACAAACCTTGACAGGGTTTATCTCTAGAATATGGCACTATAAAATTTACTAAAGGAAAATATTCAGGCCAAAGAAAACTATTCCCAGATGAAAATGTTAAACTTTGGGAAGGAATAAAGAGCACTATAAAAGATAAACAGGTGTATAAATATTTTAAATATTGACCTTTCAAAACAAAAATAAGGAAAGATTTGTGAGGACATAACAACATAGAGGTAAAATTGTAAATAGTATCACAAGGAATCGGAGAGCCTAAAACGAGGTTAACCTGTTGTAAGCTTCTTGCATTACTTGTGAAGTGGTGAAAATACTCACTAAGATGTGATTGAGAAGCTGGGAAGGCATACTGACTCTCTAGGGTAAAAGCTAAGAGAAAATCAAGAATGTATAACAGAAAGCTAGTAGAAAGGAAAAATGGAATATAAATACTTCAAAAGCAAGTAGGAAAAGAGGAATAAAGGAACAAAGAATGGATGGGAGAAATAGAAAAATGGCAAGTAGAGAGAATTACACCAGCTATTTCAGTAATTATATAAAAAATGGACTAAACACTCTAATCAAAATAAGAAAGATAGAACGGATTTTTTTAAAAAAACAGAAGACTCCATTATAAGCTCCTTAGAATAAAGATATTTAAAGTTTAACATACTTATCTGAGAGGTAGAAAGGCATAGGTTCCCAAGGTGAAGAGCCCTGGGTTTAAATTCTAACTAATTATAAACTGTTTGAACTTAGATTAGTTGCATAACTCCCCTGAGTCTCAGTTCCCTTATCTATAATAAAAGGGCAGTAATATCTACCTGATAGGGTTTGTGTGAAATGAAATCAAATTAGTGAGAAAAGCTAGGCCAGCGACTAGAAGACCCTCGGTAAGGACAGGTGTTCTTGTTACTCCCACCACCACCCACCATCCCAGCATCTCCTAGGGAGTTACTCTGTCATTGTGGTTAGGGGCTGGGGTGCTAGAATCACACTGCTTAACTTGTAACTCCAGCTCTACCAGTTACTAGCCATGTGACCTTGTATAACTATTTAAACTCCTTACACCTTGACTTTCTCATCTGTAAAATGGGTACCTCTCAGAACTGTGAAGATAAAATGAGGTCATCTGTTAAGACACTTAGCACATGACCTGCTCTCAACATAGCGGCCAGAGTGACTATTAAGACATGTCAGAGAATGTCAATCATTTGCTCAAAAACTTCCAAGGTCTTCCAGTTCCACTTACAGGAGTAGTCAAAATCTTGACAATCACTTACAAAGTCCCTTAAGACCCATTAGGTCCCTGAACTCATCTACTACTTACCCCCTTGCTAACTCCACTTACTTTAGACACATCAGTCTCCTAGTACTTCCTCAAATAAGTCAGTTACGCTGTTGTCTCAGAGTCACTGTAATCCTACAGCCCTCCTGGAGAGCTCCTCCCTCTGCAGTCACCACCTCGCCTCTCAGATCAGCAAAGCTCACTCCTTTATCACCTTTGGGTCTTGCTGAAATGTACTGGACTAGCCTTTGTAAAACTGTACCTCACTGCCCCACCCAAACCCATGCCCCTATCTTACTTCCTTATTTTTCTCCTTAACAGAAATCATCACCTAACATCCCTTTCTATTAGAATTTTTATTAGTTTATTGTATGCCTTTCCCCCTTACAATGGATGCCCCTGAGGGAGGCATTTTGTCTGTGACTGGTGGTACTGTAATCCCCAGCACCTACACAACCACCTGGCACACAGTGGGCACTCAAGAAGTATTCATTAAGTGAAAAAATTTAAAAGTTAGTCATCATTATTATTACTTACTCACTTGATTATTTCTTCCTCCTCTCCCTTCTTTAGTAATCATTGGAGATATCACACCTCACCTGAACTCAAGACATAGCTCAGCTTAGTCATTGCTTTCTTAAGAAATTCTCCCCTGAATCCTCCATGTCAGTGTCTCCTGTTTTGTCCTCTCACAGCACTGATCTTTGTCGTGTAACCTTTTGGTTTAAATCTACCTTTTCTACTAGACCCGAATGGTACAGATCTCATCAAGGTTTGTTTGCCTTTGTATTCCCAACACCTAGTACAGTGCTTGGCACACAAAATACACTCAATAAATATTGAATATATGAATGAGCAGAATGGGCTCTTAATTTATTTTGCCTATTATAAAACTAATTTTGCATATTGACCCTTCCGGATGTGCTATGTTGAATGTTTGTTTAGGACAGATAAGCTTGGGAATTTTATGTCCCATTTCCTCACTGACACTGAGCAGTATAACTTAAGCTAAGCTGTGTATTTACAAATATCTCTCATTGCTTTGCATTCACAGTAAAAGATGAAAGAGCAATAGGTTGCCAGTTAGCAAAAATCCATTTATTGTTGCTCAGATATGTGAAAGAATCTAATTAACATTATGTATTAAAATTTCACAGTAAGGAAAATCCTGGAGATCAGTTTAATAAAAAAAAAAAAAAAAGAAGAAAGAAAGAAAAAGAACAAAATGAAGATAGACATATTCTTCTTTATTGGGATGGGAAGATTATGGCAACCATAGCGTAGGCAAGAGGAAGGAATGATCATTTATTGAGAACCTGTCATGTATCAGACTCCATTCAAGGTACATTGCACTAATTATCTCCTTTGACCGAAACCACAAATGTGGTTGAGAAGGAAGGATGTTAGTGAATGTGGGCATCTGTGTGCATATTTGTGAATGTTTGAAATTAGCAAGCTCTAGTCCTGTCTCTACTTCATATTAGCTGTACAAGCATGAGCAGGTCAATGAATGCCCCTAAGCTTCAGTTCTTACATTTGTAAAATGTAGATCATAAAGCCCATCTCACAGAGCTGGTATTAAGAGCAAATAAAATCATGGATATAAATGTTCTCTGGAAATATTGAAAATAAATGTGTGTGTGCATGTGGGAGGGGAATGTTATAAGGATCAAAGCAACAATCTATCCCTTCGGATATCATATTTTTGCATTTTTCCTGGTAAAAGCTACATCTGGGGTAAGGTCATATTGTATTAGCTTATTACCCAGTCCCTTACTGCAATTTAATTCAATAAATATACTAAACACCTGTTATATGCCAGACTCCATAAGACCATAGAGAACGTAATGAAATAAATATGATCCTGCCTCAGGGAGTTCATACTTGAGAGGAGAAAGCACATAGGTATAAAGAATAACTAAAATTTAAGGCACAATATGCATAATGCTTGAGAAACCAGGAGATCACACCTAATCATTTATACAATAACTATATATTGAATACCAACTATGAGCCAGACACTGTTCTAGAATCCAAAGAAATAGAAGTGAACAAGAAAGATAAGGAGCCTGTGTTTGTGGGGCTTACATTCTTTTTTTATTATTATTAATTTTAGAGAGAAAGAGGAAGGGAGAGAGAGAGAGAGATTTGTTGTTCCACTCATTTATACATTCGTTGGTTGCTTCTTGTATGTGCCCTGACCAGAGATCAAATTCACACCTTCAGCTTATCGGGGACAACGCTCTCACCAACTGAGCTACCCGGCCAGGGCTTACATTCTAATGTGTGAAAAGGAAGAATAAACTCATAAACCAATGTTAGTTAACTGCTATGTCAAAAATAAAAATAGAGTAATGTGATAATGCATTCTGGAGGGGCAGGAGGTGGTCAGTTAAGATCTCGGAAATCTGAGCTGAGACTGGAATGGTAAGAACAAGGCAGCTTTGAGAAGATCTGAAAGAGAGTTCCTCAGAGGGCATAGAGAGTGCTAACAATCTGTGGCTTTGAGGCTCAGAAAGGTGACACGTAGAAGCATGATATAACAAAAGCAAGAAAGTGAGAAGAGAGGAACAAGGTGGCCAGGGGCCAGATCACACACCGCATTTTGGTTATGGTGAAGAATTTGGGGTCTAACTGAGGTACAGCGGGAAGCTAAGGAAGGGTTTACAAAGACAAGAGATCTGATGTGATTTACATTTCAAAAAGCAACCTGGTTGCTATGTGGAGTTCCTGCAGTGGGGAGAAAGTGGATCCAGAAAGACCAGGCATGATGCTAATTTTATAATCCAGGTGAAGGATAACGAATGGTGATTTGTTACTAAGCTAGAAGCCATTTAGATGGGGAGAAAGGACAGATGCAGGAGATATTTTGGAGTTAAGCCAACAAGAATTTGAAGAGGAGGGAAAAGGTTGTTTCTAAATGAAGAAGACTTCAGTTTCTGTCTTTAGTTTAAAATCCTTTTATGTTCAAGATAATAAATCAACTCTACAAATATATCTAATGTACATTTAAGCTAATTAAAATTCTTTGGCTCTTTCAAGTTTTTTCTGTGGTAAATATAGTACACATGTATTAAAGTTGTAAAATAGAGAAAAGCAAAAATTAAGAAAAAAAATATAAATATATAGTACATAATATAAAATATACAACATTTATACCTATATGACTAGAATATCTATTTTCCCCCAGAAACATGATTTGTCCTTGTGTTTCCAAGAAAGATGTGCCAGATCAGATTTTCCTCTTTTTCTGTAGCATCGTTCAAAAACTGAAAACAATTTAACAACTCTAACACAAATGCTAGCTGTGGCCATTTCTTCATATATGGGAGGCGACTTCCATCCATTGGGGCAAATGGGCCAAGGAGGGCCCAGATGTCCCCATATGTCAGGGGCTGGATGGAGGTGGGCCCATCTCATCAAGGCCTTAAGTAGAAGGCAGTCAGATTGCTGTAAATCCATTCTCAGCCTTGCTTTGACGGAGGAGGAGACAGGTTGTAGCTATTTACAGCAACAATTGTCCAAGCAAGCCCTGAGTAATGCGGTCCCTTGGGGAAGAGAGGCTGGAAACCTTTGTCAACAGGCAGCCAAGCCCTGTGCGGCTAGAGGCAGCCAGCGTGCTCTCCGCACCTACAGGAGGGCCCTGATGATTGACTGTTTCCCTGTTTATACACTAAGGACTCCTTCCAGGCAAGGAATAGGCAGCGTGAGTCCTTGGGGGGCACGCCCAAGGAAGGAGTCCTGTGCGGGGCAGCGAGGCCGCCGACTGCAGGAGGGCCTCCTCCCACTCGGTCCCGCGCGCGCCCGAGGCTGGATGAAGTCCCCGGCGCGCCAGCGCGGCTGCGATGTGGCCGCACCGTTCTAGCAGCATCCTCTCCCCTGCCGCGCAGCAATGCATCTGTGCGTCCCAAACCAGGAAGATAATGCCGGGTTTCGCTTATAAATAGATGGTTGTACGCTCTCCCTGCGAAGCACTGATGGAGAGAGCCAAGCCGACTATCGATCTAATTTTAACTTCACATGCCAGCACGTACCCCCTTGCCTGTCTTTCGGCGGAGCCAGGGCACAACTTCCTCAGGCGACCGCCAGAGGGCGGGCCACTCGTGCTCCTGCTACCCTACCCGCCTGGCCTCTGTTTATGTAGACATACAATGACCGCCTTCATAGGGTTTGAAAAATAAGAGTTTGATTTTCCTGCGCCGGGATGACCTCATGAAAGTCAGAGGAAAGCGGGGAATTGGATGACAGGCTGTCGGGAAAAGAAAGCTTGCATTTCGCCTCCTCCCACTCCTCCACCTACACAGAGCTCTGGGGATGTACTTCTCATTGAAACCCACATTGCTGAAGCTGGGCAGTGGGGGAGGGCGGCAGGCGTGAAATGTTAAATTCCTGGTACCCTGGAACCTGGTGTGCTGCGGCTTCTGTTTAAAAGGTTACTGTCCCCTACTCTCTGCCTACAAGGGCTCTGCTGAGCTGTCTCCGAGTGCCCGTGCACCAACCCTCTCTAGGCTTGGCTTTAAAATATCGGTTATTCCTAAATATGATTCATCTCACCAAGGTGTTTTTTGTTTGTTTGTTTCCTTTTATTGATTTTAGAGAGAGAAGAAGTGAGAGAGAGAGATAGAAACATCGGTGAGAGAGAACATCAATTGGCCGCCTCCTGCATGCCCCGTGGAGATGGGGCCCACAACCTGGGCATGTGCCCTGACTGGGAATCAAACCAGCGACCTCTAGGTGCGTGGGTCCACGCTCAACCACTGAGACACACCGGCTGGACTCACCAAGGTTTAAATAATGATCATCAGCAATTTTATACTGTAAAATTTCAGATCTGCTTATGACTTCAAATGAATAGGGTCCATAATTAAACCTTATCCCGTTTGCTTGCCACCTTTTGGAACCACGAAGAATAGGGTAGAGTATGTGGAATGGGAAGGCAGACAGAGGACAAAGAAGGATGCCTCCTAAGAAATTCCCCAGCCCTAGAACTCAGCATTTGGACATTCCTCCTGGGGTTGAGTGAAACATCTTACAAAACATAATCTAATGTTGATAAGCACTTGCTATGTGTCAGGCATTGTACTAACCATTTCACATTGGTTACTTTCTTCAGTCTTCAAGGCAACCTATCAGTGAAGTTCTATTATTATTCTCATTTTAGAGTTGAAGAAATGGAGGCTAAGTTACTTGTCCAAAGTCAGTAGCTAGCAAGGGGCAGAACCAAATTCAGGCCTCAGTAGTGAGTGACCCCAGAGCCCTTGCTCTTAATCGCCATGTTTTGTCTTAAAACAATCTTACCTTTGACAAAGTCTCACACTTTCTGTATCCCTAAGCAAAGGAGGTTGCATGGGAAGAGAGGATGGCAACTTCCCAATCAGACCTGCCTAGGCCAAAACCAAAAGGCTCTTCATAAGGAGAGTTCTTGAAAAAGTGAAAAATGTACAAAAAAATTATCATCTGCAGCACTGCCCCTGACAGTAGCTTCTAAGATGGAAATAAAGTAGACAGAAGAAGGGGACTTTCACTCTGTGCTCAGCAAATATTTGCTCACAGTGGACTGGCCACTGTGGCGGGCACTGGGATACTGGGATGAAAACAACAGACATGGTCCCTCCTGTCATGAAAACTCATAAGAGAGGGCGTTGTAAGTAGGTGAACGATGAAAGACATAATTATTGTTGCCTCCACCGTCAAAAAGGTAAGTATTAGCATTGTTGTGAGTAAAATGGATTAAGAAAGCAATGGAGCCCTGGCCGGTTTGGCTCAGTGGTTAGAGCGTCGGCCTGCGGTCCAGAGAGACCCGGGTTCGGTTCCCGCTAGGGGCACATACCTCGGTTGCAGTTTGTCCCCGGCCCTGGTTGGTTGTGCGGGTGGCAGCCACTCGATGTGTCCCTTTCACGTCGATGTTTCTCTCTCTCTCTTCCTCTCTCTCCCTCCCACTCTAGCTGAACAAAAAATGCAAAAATGTCCTCAGGTGAGGATAAAAAAAAAAAAGAAAGAAAGCAATGGAGCAGTGGCATATGCATTTGCTTATGTATAAAACTTGGAGTCTGTGGGCTCCAAAGGAACCTAAAGAAACCCACCAGCAGCACATACAGCCTCTGCAGGACTGGTCAGCAACACTGTAGTTTAGAGTCCCACAAGAGAGGAGAATCATGGAGTGTCAGAGTTGGAAAGGATCGCATTACACCCCTTAGGAAACTAAAGGCCCAGAGAGATG
This sequence comes from Tadarida brasiliensis, assembly GCA_030848825.1. Lineage (NCBI taxonomy): Eukaryota > Metazoa > Chordata > Mammalia > Chiroptera > Molossidae > Tadarida > Tadarida brasiliensis. The sequence goes on from CM061260.1 coordinate 74,346,187, forward strand.
TAGTGATTTGTCCAAAATCACACAGCAGATGTGCAAATGAACAGGGGGAAAAAACAACAAAAAAACAGGTCTTCTGGTTCTTTCCTATGCCACTGTACCTCCCAGGGGTTGAGGCATACAAGGCTTCTTCATAGGAGAGGTGGCCGGTCTAGTATTACACTGTAACACACCTTCATCCAAAGCCTGAGAAATGCCAGGCGCTAGTTTCCCCAGCATTCTGTAATTCTCCAGGTCAAGAACTTCTCTTAGCGTAGTTTGGCATTTGGCCAGGCAATGCTGCCCAAGGTGCCCAGCTCCTGGCAACAGATCACTTTTTCCCAAGTCAGAAGTGGCAGATGGATTAATTCTTTCCCTCAGGGCCAGTAGGATGCACTCTTGACCTTGTGGGAGGCTCCCAATTATAGAGGAAGAGTTGATCACCTTCGATGCACAGACCCTCTCCCTACTGAGCTCTTCTGACTTAACGAAGTAAATGCTAGCTGCGTTTCCTTTCTCCCCATTCTATTTTCTTACCTTCCTTTTTCTGGAAATTTTATAATTGGACTGGAATGGAAAATTATTCTCCTGTGTTAAAGAAGCATTTCTGCTTTTGAGTAGTGGAAATGCCTGTTTCTTTTTCCTAATGTATGTAATGAGATGTAATCCATTGTCCAACCACTCTGACTTATTAAGAGTATAAATATAGTTAAAATTTGCTAACAAGACAAAACAGGAAAGATGAAAGTAATTTAAATCCACTTATTTATCACACCATTTTGAAATAATTTTTTACAGCTATGATTATTGGGGGTATTTAATAATTATGGATCTTGGGTGTTAAGTATAAACAGTTCTATCTGCTCAAATTCACTAGTTCCTTTTAATCTCTTCAAGTGATAAATATCTGTGTGTGCGTAAATCTTTTTTTCCAGTTGTATTGAGATATAATTGACACACAGCACTGTGTAAGTTTAAGGTGAACAGCATAATGATGTCAAGTGGTAAATATTATTGTTCTTATTTATGCAACATTTTTTCAACTATTTAATTTCCAGAATTACCACAATCTCTTTCTTCTATTGCAAGGACAGTGATATTTAATAGCAGTAGTTCTCTAGAGAAGGATGTGCTCTGAACTATGATTTGTAGAAAAGCATCTGAGGGCAGTCATCAACAGAAACTGACATTTATGCAAGAAAAACGGCCATAATGATTTAAAAATAAACAGCTAGGTACAAACAATGGCACGAGAAGATAATTATGAATTATTCCTATAGTATAGAATCTAGTCAAGGGCTGCCCATAATTTAATCAAATCACTTAAAGGCTAAAAGCTGCTTTATCATTCAGTCATAGTTCCTTCACAAAATTCTTCTCCCATCAACTAATGAGTATATGTGACTTCTATTAAGAGAAAAAGCAAAAACATTAAAGAAAACTCATCCCATCTAAAAAAGACACCTTAAAATCAGAGGATTGCTGAGTAATGAGAGGATGCTCCTTTCATATTAATCTCCAGCAAAAGTCATTTGGGGCAAGATACCTGGAAAAGCAGGGAGGACCAGTCAGAAACCATGGAAGAGCTTAAGAGCTGGCAATACTGTTGATCAGCCTGCTTTAAATAGAAAAATGTTTGTTCTTTGCATAATAACAGTGACTTCTGATCCACACACCAAGATATACACTGAAATGACACAGCTTTGAATTGTGTCTCCAGTAGAGGCTAGGCTTATGCTGGCCCTGAACATCGGCATTAAACTCAGGATGTCCATCTGGGATTAGGCATCTAGATTGCAACTATGAAATACAACGAGTTGCCCTGGCCGGTTTGGCTCAGTGGTTAGAGCGTCCGCCCGTGGACCAAAGAGTATTGGGTTCAATTCTGGTCAAGGGCACGTACTTCAGTTGCAGTTCAGTCCCCGGCCCTGGTTGGGGTCATGCGGGAGACAACCAGTCGATGTGTTTCTCTCACATCCATGTTTCTCTCTCTCCCTCCCACACTGCCTGAAAATAAATGGAAAACTATCCTCAGATGAGGATTAAAAAAAAAGAAAGAAAGAAATACAATGAGTCACCTGTCCCCGTTAGATTTATAGTCTATGGCTTTGACCTCATTAGCAGACAGTGACCCTAAGCATTCATCAGCAAGCAAGAGCGTTGATAACCTAAGCTGCAAAAATGAACACAGGGAAAGTCAACTCAACGCTGTAAGAGCAGACTTTTCCCAGCCAGTCCATGGGCCAGGGAAGGCAGTCTCCTTCTGGAAGTTATAGGCAAATGAATTAAGAACAACTCTCTGAATGGACAAATACAGAAGCATCTTTTTTAATGCTTTTCATGCTTCTGATCTGCCCTTGGCAAGTGGTTCATTGATGAGAAAACATTTCTTTAACAACAAAATTTTTTTGGAAAGTTTCTTTTCATGGCCATCTTGATAGCCTTGGACGTGCTCAAGCATAAACATGGTGCTTCTAACATCCCCCCCTGCTCTGCACACATATCTTTTTTTTTTTGTAGGGAATTGAATTTGGCTTCTGGATGCTAATTAAAGAAAGAAGAAAAATGTTTAATTTTTCTTCTGTTGTTTTTTTTAAAAAAAAAAAAACACCTTTCCCACTCTTCAGTCATTCTAATTGTCACCCCTCTTTTATTCATTCAGTTTGTACCTGGGGCTCCAATGCTCTCCCTGAAGAAACCTCTGTAGACAGGTGGCACCCAGGGCCGGGCAGAGATCCCACCGCCTGCGGGCGGCTCCTCCTCCGCTCCCGCTCTGTCCCTCTCTGAAAGCAGGTTGGAGAAGGTGTGGGAGTGGGCGTGGCCTCAGCACAAGGCTCATCTCACCTTCACCCCATTTACAGGAAAGTGCCTCATTTGCAAACTCAGTACCTCTTTAGTTGTAACTGTAGCAAACTCCACCACTGACTGGGGCAATCAAGTCACAACACTGCTTGGGAATGAAAACAGTAACGTAGTCCCATTTTCAAGATGAAGTGAGGGCGGAGTCTACAGGATTTCCCCACAGAGAGCCCGAGACCCACCAAGCACCAGATTTCCTGTTTAGAGCAAAGGTTTCTCTGTGCGCCAGCGTGTAATCTGTAAGAGTCAACATTAACTCTATGAGGTCTGATGAAAAGAAATACAATGTGCAGAAATACTAACAGTCGGGGCTGTGATTGTACATGTTAACATGAGAAACTGCATTGATCAAGGCACTGGCAATGTCCTCCTCTTCAAAGTGTAAAGAATACTTACCTCGTAGGACTGCTAATACCGAAAGCACTGTGTATGCTGCCTGCATTGGAATAATCTCTCAATAAAGGTTAACTCCTTTACTAGTGCTAGTAACTCCATCACTATACCATGGACACAGCCATTTTTGTGGTTAAACTAAGCATAAACTCCAACACTGCTAATTTTATTAGCACCAAATTCACCCTGACAAGGACATAACAGTGGAAGGGCGAAGGGCTTATGGCCATCCTTTTAGCCAGTTCAGATCGTTGTTGAGCCAGAATAGAGGCATAGGGAAATAGAAAATTAGCCTTAAAAAAACTGTTGATTTCTAGAAGTGTAAATTGGGCCAAACCTCCTGAAGGGTGTTAGAAACCTTAAAATGTGAATACCCTCCGTCCCAGCAATCCCTTAACTGTGAATTTATCTTATGGAAATAATCAGAGATGTGTGAAAAGATATATGTGTAAGATTCTTCATCAAATTTATTTATAACACTGAAAAACTGGAAGAACCTTAATGTCCAACAATAAGTTGCTAGTTCAGTAAGATATGTACATTTATATGATGGAACGCTGCATAGACGTTAAAAATTATGTTGAGGAAGACTAGTGACCTGGACAAATGTTTCTGATATACAGCCCAGTGAAAACGGGAGGTTACACAACAGTATATTATAAAACTATTATTCATATAGAAATGGAACAGTTGGACTGAAGTATACCAATGCAAATACTTTTTAAATGAAGCTTGCTACGTTCTCGAAACCTCTTTGAATTTTCCAGCCTACCCTGAGCATACATACTTTGAGGCTGATTATTGTGTAAACCTTAGTCTGCTCTGCTGAGTTTTTGTAATCCAAGGTGGTTATTAAAAGCTTAGGCTCTCTCTGTTGAATATTCTGTCAAAATTCAATGTTATTAGCTGTTTACTGTTCGAGTGCCACGCTTTCTCTCTCCGAACGAACACTGTCCACCCCACCTTCAAGCCTAGCAGGGAAGAGAGAAGCCCTCCTTTTGCACCTGCCTGGGAGGAAGACCTGGCCTTGTCTGGTGCCACCTGACCCCCGTGGCATCTGCGGCCATGGAGTCTCTGTGTAAGCCGTAGGTGTGGTTTCCTGAGACCCAGTATTGTTTCACGCTAGCCCCCTCCCAGAGCACTCCCTTACCACAGAGGGACAGCTGTGTGTCCTTCTGGCCCTTACCCAGGAGGCTCTACACCTCCTATTTGGTAGCATGTGTCCTTGATATGCTCACCTCTGTGCTCGCGTTAGACTGGGGTCTTCTGAGAGTCCTGGAGAACTGAAAGGCATGCCCCCTTCCCCCTCTCTGTCAGGCTCACTACAAGATCTGTCTGAGCCCTGCTGGAATTGATTAGCCCCCTGATCGTTCCGCCTTCTGAAATCACCTGATAAGCAGGAACCCTCAATCTTACAAGGTCAGATGTCAAACAGCTTGCTTACTCCCTGGGGGGGTTGGGGGGGGCGTTGTAGTAGGGATGAGATGGGATGGTGGGAGGGCCACAGAGCAAGAGAAGACAACCTGTCATCCCTGAAGGATCTCAGAGGACCATCCTCAGAATCCCTGCTAGGATTCTCTCTATTAAAAATAATTTTAGCTCTACTGGTATGGCTCAGTGGTTGAGCATCAACCCATGCACCAAGAGGTCGCTGGTTCAATTCCCGGTCAGGGCACATGCCCAGGTTGTGGGCCAAATCCCCAGTGGGGGGCATGCAGGAGGCGGCCAATTGATGTTCTCTCTCATCGATGTTTCTATCTCTCTCTCTCTTTCCCTTCTCTCTCTAAAATCAATAAAGAAAAAATATTTAAAATAATAATAATGATTTTCAGTATATTTACATAAGATAAAATGCTCCACTATAAATGTAGTTTGCTGAGTATTAACAAATGTATACCCCCCTTATAATCACCACAGTCAACATCTAGACTATTTCATTCATCCAAAAAGTCCCCTCCTGCCCCTTTGAAGTCAATTCCTGCTCCTGTGTCCTAGGCAACTGTTAATCTGCTTTCTATTCCTTGAGATTTTTAAAATTTTCATGTAAGTGGTACAGTACAGCCTGTACTTTCTTGGGTCTGGCTAAGCATAATGTTCCTGAGATTCATCCAGGTATTGCTATAGTCCTCCCCGCCCCCAATGGTAAGTAACATTTCATTATATGGAAATATCACAATTTGTTCATTTACTTGTTGACTGATATTTGGGTTATTTCCAGTTTGGGTTGATTACAAATAAAGCTGCTATAACAGCCACACAAAACATACAAGTCTTTCTGCAGAGTTATGCTCTAATTTCTCTTGGGTAAATACTTAGGAGCAGAATGACTATGTCATATGGTAGTGTACCTATAACTTCATAAAATTGCCAAGCTGTTTTCCAAAGTAGTTGTACCATTTTTTTCATTTCCATGGGAAGTACATAAAAATTCCAGTTCCTCCACATCCTTGCCAACACTGTTTTTGGTCAGCCTTTATAATTGTAGCCTTTCTAGTGGATGTATAGTGGTACCCGTTGTGGTTTTAAATGCAAATTAATGACTAATTAATTTCAACTTCATTAATGACTAATGAAGTTCAAGATCTTTTCATGCGCTTATTAGCCTTTTGCATGCCTTCTTTGGCCAAATAGCTGTTCAAATCTATTGTCCATATTTAATAATTAAACTTTTTATTTTATAATAGCTTTTTGATTTACACAAAATTTGCAAAGATAGTACAAAAGAGTTCTTATATATCACACACCCTGTTTCCACTACTGTTAACATCTTACATTAGTGTGGTGCATTTGTTACAACTAATAAGCCAATGTTGATACATTATTATTAACTAAATTTCATGCCGCATTCTGATTTCCTTTCATTTTACCTAACGTCCTTCCCACCCCATCCCCAGAATCCCATCTACATTAAACACTACATTAAATATAGTCATGTTGCTTTAGGTTTCTCTAGACTTTGTCAGTTTCTCAGGCTTTCCTTGCTTTTGATGATCTTCACAGTTTGGGGAATATTTATTAGCTATTTCATTTTTTAAAATATGTTTTATTGATTTTTTAGAGAGAGAGGAAGGGAGAGAGAGATAGAAACAGCAATGTGAGAGAGAGACATTGATCGGCTGCCTCCTGCACGCCCCCTACTGGGGATTGATCCCACAACCCGGGCATGTGCCCTGACCAGAATTGAACTGGGACCACCAGTCCATGGGACGAGGCTCAATCCACTGAGCCACACTGGCTGGGCTTGATTAGCTATTTTATAGAATGTCTCTCAATTGGAGTTTATCTGGTATCTTTCACATGATTAGACCTGGGTTGTGAATTTTTGGAAAAAGACCAGAGTTAAAGAGTAATTCTCATCACATCATATCAAAGGTACATGCTATCAACATAACTGATGACTGTTGATGTGAACCTTGATTCCATGGCTAAGGTTATGATGGTCAGGCTTTTCCATGTGCAGTTACTCTTTTTTCCTCCTTCCCACAATGCACTCTTTGGAAGGGAGTCATCATACACAACTCACGTTTTAAGAATGGGGAGTAAGCCCAGCCGGTGTGGCTCTGAAAAAGTGAGGTGCACCTAGATAACTCATGGGGCTTGGCTTATTCCTACTGTTCTGCTCCCCTAAATTCAGGACATCTGACCTGCAGAAATGCTCTGGGCAATCTGTGTGGAGAGGATACCACAAGTGCAACAAAGGACTTTAAAATATAATGCAAATTAGGTTTTAATGAAGTGCAAGTATCTCAAAAGCATGAAAGGATCAGGGTACTTTCTGTTCTTTCTGCTTGACCTGGGAGAGTTTTGTTTGTTTGTTTATCCTCCCCAAGGATACGTTTATTGATTTTAGAGAGAGAGGAATGGAAACATCTATGTGAGAGAGAAACATTGATCTGCTGTCTCCTGTACCTGCCCCGACCAGGAATCGAACCCGCAACCTAGATATGTGCCCTTACCAGGAATCAAATCTGCAAACTTTTGGTGTTCGGGATGACATTCCAACCAACTGAGCCACCCGGCTAGGGAGACCTGGGAGAGTTTTATTACGTTGATTTCTTTCTATGTCCATACTTCAGAAGAAAATGCAGAAACTATTGGGAATGGCTACTAGTGTTATAAAGAAGGGCTAAGCCTACAGGTAGCTATCCTAACTCAAGGACAAAGTGACCACCAGAGAATGCTGTTGTCTAAGCCTAGCCGAAGGTGTGTTTGTCTTTCTGACAGTTGGACATGACTAGTGGGAAGCTACTGTCCATCCTGCCTGTCTGGACTTGACGGCTGGTTCAACCACCCACAGCTCTGTGAACTTTAGCAAATTCCATAGTCTCTCTGAGCCTACCCTGTAACATGGGGGCTGTGTGCTGTGCAGAGTTGTTCTGAGGATATAAAATAACAGATGTACAGTGTGTGGCACTTGATAAATGATAGTTTTCATGACTGTTATCATTTCTGACACTGTACAGCTACATACTCCAAAAGTAAGCGTCGGAGAGCAGAGTGAGACAAGACAGACCACAGACATTCTAGAATGATCACTGTGATCATCTCACCTGCAAGAACCCCCTTTAATGTCTAGAGTTTGCTTGGACCTGGAGAAGGTTAAAAGAGCCCTGCTGACGTCTCCATCCCGCTCTCGTTTCTCTTCTCCCTCTGCACAGAAAGTCGGGGACCTCTGTGACAAACCGCAGACATCCTTGGAGGAAATGCAGACTCCAACACAATGAAGACTCAGACCACAGGGCACCCTGGCGGGGCCCTGCCTCTGATCAAAAGTCCATTTTCTCTAGCTCCAGAGAAACAATTTAGGATTGAAGTCAGAGCTTTACTTGGTTTGTCCTCTGTTTCCCTTTGGTTTAATCCTGGCGGTGCCCAAGTCAGTCCACATTCTGTTCATCTTTCTCCGAATGACCAGGCAGCAACCCAAGGCTGTGGACTCCGTGCTGCACCGGGTCAGACCTGGGGAGAGGCCGTGACAGAGGCAAGCTACAGAGCCCACTGTCAGGCAAGGCTGGCATCAGGCAGGAAGGAGTAGGGGGGATGATTGCCGCACTTTGTGGTTGGAGAGTGCGAGGGTGCCTTTGCTTGGAGGTGGGGTATTTGGTTTGCTTGGGCTTCTATAACAAAGTACCACAAACTGGGTGGCTTAAAACAACAGACGTTCATTGTCCCACAGTCCTGGAGTCTAGAAGTCCCAAACCGAGGTGCTGGCAGGGTTCTCCTCCCTCTGCAGCCTGCAGAGGAGACCCCTTCCTTGCCTCTTGGAGCTTCTGGCATTTCTCAGGGTCCTTGGTGCTCCTGGCGTGTGGACTTGGCGTCCTTTCTCCGCCTCTGTTGTCACATGGCACCTCCCTCGTCTTCCCCGTGTGTCTGTGCATCTCTCCTCCTGGTTTTTTGTTGTTGTTTTTTGTTTTTTATGCAGAGCAGTCACACTGGACCAGGGTTCACCCTACTGCACTATTATCTCATCTTAACTTAATTACTTCTCCAAAGACATAATTTCCCATGCATAGTTTCCGGCCGGGTGAGGGCTTCAACTTATCTTTGGAGGGAAGAAAATTGAACCAATTATATGGGGTGAAGGGGCAGTAGACCAAGTCCTTCAAGTCCCTCCAATCTTACCCTTCCCTGCATGAGACCCTAGTGCTCCGTGCCTTTAACTTTGGCCAATTTTTTCCACTTATGACATCAGCATTGCCGTCCCCTGTGGGCTCTTGTTCACAGTGTAGATTCCTAGTGTGTGTGTGTGTGTGTGTGTGTGTGTGTGTGTTGGGGGGGAGTAGTCAAAAGATCTGCAGGCCCAGAATCTGCATTTTTTAGCCAGTCCGAAAATCGTGGCCTCCAGTAAAAAAAACCAGGGAGTTTGCTCTATTACCAGCCACTTTCACTATATGGTAATAGATGTCAGAGTCTTTTTCCATTAAGATGTGGATAAAGTAAAGGGAAAAGGCAAGGTTTGAGGAACTTATTGGAGGATAAAGAAAGAAAGGGATTTGAAGAAGGATACTGGGAATCTTAGGAAGAAAAAATACTTCTCTCTACCCTGTTTTGCTAACAACTGTGTGTGGGAGAAACGTCATTCAGCTGCGATTTCAAATCAGGCTACAGTGTTGCTTCCATCCCCAGGCACTTGGGAATGTGGCCAAAAAGGGCCACATACTGAACCTGACAAGCTCAGACCGAAAGTAACCACACAGATTTACAAATTCCTAACTAAAAGCAAGTCATGGTCGATAATCACGTCCTCGGCCGGTATCTTCCTTGACAAAGGTCAATCTTGACCTTAGGCGAGCCTGTCTATTGTCTTTTCACCTCTAAGATAATGTACCTTTGAAATGTCAGGGTAATCTCCTTTTCCAGACACTTCAGGGCACAACCTCTGTGCCAAGGCAAGGGACAGGCCCCTCCTTGCTATCTTGTTTCCCGCATACCATCTCTGTGTTGTAAATGCTCCCTGTTCGCTGTCCTGTACCCAGTGATGTAAAAGAAGCATGTGTCTATTCCTTTTGCTTTTTTATCCAATCCCAGAGATTTCCTCACTCTGCTTTTTTCCACCCCCTTAATCTACCACCAGTGGATTTTATGTAATCCTCCTTACATCTCCTCCTTTTATTCTAATGTATGAAATAAACTGCAAAACTGCCTTTCTCAGGAGCATTTTCTTAATCATTGAGATTTTTGCCTCCTGGCAAATGTCATCAATTTGGCTCAAAAACACTCATAAAAATTCCCTACAAGTTCGGACGTTTCTTACTGAGAAAGCAAGTTGGGGCAGTTGGGCGTGCAGCCCAGGGCTTATGTTCTCCATCCCTCCGAGTCTCCCGGGGCATAAACTGGTCCGCTGGGTCCGAACGCCATCGCCTGAGGACCCTGACGACTTCTTGCCAACGTGGGAATGTGCAGGTGGTTCAGAGTGAGTGCTAGGGCCTGTCCTGGCCTCTGTTGACAGGCAGAGTGAGCAGTGTGTGCCGGGGCAGCTGACTAGGAATAAGTCTCGTCCAGGTGCCACTCCGGGGGCGAGAGCACTGTGCCTCCTGCTCTCCGCAGACTCTGGGCGCCAACATTTCCACTGCAAACAGCTCTGGTGAGGGGGGCAGGAGCGGAAAGTGTGGTCAACCCAGCTCAAATACCCCTCCTCTGTCACACCTGAAGATGCTCCTTTCCCTGGAACTCAATGCAAACAAAAAAGGGGAAACAGAGCCCCACCGGTGTGGCTCAGTGGATTGAGCATCATCCCATGGACTGAGAGGTCCCAGTTTGATTCCCCGTCAGGGCACATGCCCAGGTTGCTGGCTTGATCCCCAGTAAGGGGCGTGTGGGAGGCAGCCTGATCAATGTTTCTCTCTCACATTGATGTTTCTATCTCTCTCCCCCTTCCTCTTTCTCTAAAAAAACAATAAAAACATATTTTTTAAAAAAGAGGGGGAAACCGAGAGTTTGGAAGCACAACAATGAAATGAATTATCTACAATTCACTAAATGCAAAGCAAGCTATAAATAACACAAGAGTAACATACTTGGTGTGCCTCTGATTCCTGTTAGAAGGGTCCTGGCCTTGCAAATATTTGAAGGAGACCCTAGGTCCCTCTTCTTCAGTCTCTTTGCAATATTGCTTAAGAACTGAGCTTCCTGGGAGGCCAGTGGCTCTTTCGCAGAGAACTACACAGGAATGTAGTCAAGAAATGCATCCTTGGTCTTGAGCCAAGTAGAGAAGGGAAGAAGTCGCAGGAAGAAGTAATGAAAGAACTAAGTAGATTTTGCATTTCCAGGAGGAATAGTAATGTTCAAGTTCCAGGTAAACAGACAAAGGACATCGGACAAGGAAAGGCATCCACGGACACTCACAGAGGGGTTGGGTTCCAGGTAAAGATTCTTTGTCAGGGAAGGAATGGCCAGAAGGAGGGGAAGGGGGCCTGTAGTCAGTTTTATACTTCTGTGTCTGGGGTTTGGAAAACTGGGGTGCGGCTCTCTTCCACTGTTGATAAACTGATAATATGGAATATGAGTTGACCTTGAACGAGGGGAGTTGTGAAACTTTGGCCGGCCTTTGCCTCCAAGCTGGCCCGTGTGGTGGGATTTCCACAGATAGAAGTGTAGCACCGACCCTGGATCCGAATCCAAAGTTTTTGGGTTTGAATCCCAGTTCTGCACTAACTAGTTACATAACTCAGTTTCTTAGTCACAAAGAAGTTATCTATAAAACAAGGATAAAAATAGTATCTATCTCAAAGTGCTGTTGTAAAACTGAATTGATCTCTGTAAGAAGGAGCAGTGCCGGGACCGTACGTAGTGAAGTCCCAGTAAGTATTGGTTATCTGAAGAATAATTGGCCAAAAGTGCCTTCAAGGTCCGATTAGGCTCTGGGTTTGGTGTGAGCCGGGTTCTGCGTGGCCTTCTGGGCGTGTTTCCCCGTGTTCCTCCGCAGTTCACGCTGAGTGGGTCCTCACAGCGGATGAGGCCACTTTCAGAGAACGCGCCTGCCTTCGCTCACAGGTCAGCATTTTGAGTGTGTTTCCCTGTATTCGGCTATTTCTGTTTCTGCGTGCTGCTGCATGGATTTAGGCACATTTTGTGTCTTCAGGCTCTGCAGAATGCCTTCCCCACTGCCTCTGCCTTGCTGGCGCGGGCTGGTGGGCTCTCCCGGCTCTGGGGGGAAAGAGAAACCTCCCGGGATGCAGTAACCCGCAAGCTCCTCCGCTGCTTAGGCGTCGTTTAGCCCACGCGTGCCTCCCCACGCACCGTTTTCGTCCACGTCCTCCTCCTCTCCTCGCTTCCTCACCTGATCCCACTGCCCTACGTCTCTCGGGTCTTTCCACGTAACAAATATGTCCCCACATGACAGTGTCCCAAACTGTTGATGTTTAAAGAATTTGAGTCTCCTTGTCCGTGCTTCGCATACGGCGTGGTGGGAGCGCGAGGATGTAGATACCCCGAAATACCACCTGTTTTAGCTTCTTCCAAAGTCTGAAGTTCCCACGAACTTGGGTTTAAGGCATTTTCTCCCCGAGACTCCTGTAAAAATGCAAAGATCTCCCTAGGAAAGGTAACTCACTGGCAACATTCCCGTGGTTTGTCACATCCCACTTGTGCAGGGTGGTTGTAGAGTCCCAAGGGCCCCAAATGAGTCTGTGAAGGAGGGAAAGGTGTGGCGTGACAAGAAGAAAGATTCTGTGCCCAGCCGGTCCCACCCGCCCGAGGGAGTGGGCTGCAGAGGGCCTGGCGGTGGGCGGTCCTGCGGGGCCGGGGCCATGGCACTGTTTGGTCCTCAGACGGGGTCCGGGATGGGTGGGTGGGGTGGGGTGGGCGGTCCCAAAGGGTGAATTGGGAAACTTCAAAGATACACTCAATTTATGGCCGAAGGCCTGCCATGAGAAATACTGTGTAGTTTTGGTTTTAATTTCTAAAAGGCATGCTTTATGTTTTAGGAGCTTTGTATTTTATTACAACTTGGAAGAGCACATTTTCATTAAGTAACACTATGCCAAAGGTGGCCTTAGTCAGGATGTTAAGGTGCAGACATTTCCTTGAGAAGGCCGTGCTTCCGTTCCTTTGCTCACTTTTATTTCATTTTACTTTTTTTGTTAATCCTCACACGAGGATATTTTTTCCATTGATTTTTTTTTTTTTTTAAGAGAGAGTGGAAGGGAGGGAGTGAGGGGGAAAGAAAGAGAGAGAGAAAACATCAATGTGAGAGAGACACATCCTCACGCACGCACACCACCAGGTACATGCCTTTGGCCTGGAATCGAACCTGTGCCCCTTCGGTGCACAGGCCAATGCTGCCACCACGGGGCCACACCGGCCAGGGCATCCTCTGCTCACTTTTAGCAGCCCGCAGACAAGCACCACTTCAGGCTGCAGGCTCCTTTCTTGCTGGGGCATCCTTCTTTCCCTTTCTGATTCTTTCCTCTCCGTTGATGCTCTCAGTGGCCCTGGGGCTCTCCCCCTCCTTCACAGAGCATCCCTAGATGGCTAGTTCTCTGTACGCTTCCTAATAAGACTGTTTAACCTGAAATTTTATCACTGTGCGTTTTGAATTCTACCGTGATTAGAATGAAGCCAACGACAAAGAGCACGTTCCTCGGGCTCATGTGCAGCACACACAGGGCACAGGATAAGTAACCAAACACAACACAACCCCTTTTTACCCCTTCTACAGTGTTTTGCAGGTCTCTGCTTTAGGGCAATCTGAGAGGGGTTCCCCCACCCCCCACCTCTCTTCTTAGTCACAAAGACATTATCTATAAAACAGGAAGGAAAGCAGGGCAGGGTGGGAAGACCATGAACTTTGGAACCAGACATCCATGAGTTTGAAACAACTCTGCCTCTGGTTTGAAGTGGGGCAAGTTTCATGAACTTTCCCCGATCTGTGCCCATTCAGCATAGATAGAAATCTCTATGTCGCAAGGATTAGAGGTCACTCTTAAACGCTAAGGTTGTTCTGGGAACTAAATAAATTAATGTATGTCAGATAATTAGTAAAGTGCCTGGCATTTAGCAAAAAAGTGTTCGTATTAACATGATTAATAAAAATGATCAGATATAAGGAAGAAAACTAAAGATTAAAAAAAGTAAGCCAGACAATGGAATATTATTCAGTGCTAAAGAGAAATGAGCTTATCCAACCACGAAAAGACATGGAAGAAACTTACATTTCTTTCATAAATTACTAAGTGAAAGAAGCCAATGTGAAAAGGAGATATTCTGTGTGATTCTAATTATATGGCATTCTGGAAAAGGCAGAACTGTGGAGACAGAAAAAGGTCAGTGGTTGCCAGGGGTTCGGGGTGGGGAGCTGAAGAGGAAAAGCGCAGGGATTTTTAGGACAGTGAAAATATTTCGCATAAACCTATAGTGATGGATACATGTCATTATAATTCTGTTCAAGCTCATAGAATGTGCAGTACCAAGAGTAACCCTTAAATTAAACTATGGACTTTGGATGATCATGACGTTTCAGTGTAAGTTTGTCAATTTCCACAAATGTGCCTTCCGGGCGAGGGATGTTAATGATGGGGAGGCTGTGCGTGGGGGGGGCAGGGGTACGTGGGAAATCTCTGTACCCTCCTCTCAATTTTGCTGTGAAACTAAAACTGCTCTAAAAAAAAAGGTCTTAAAAATTGTTTTAAACCAGACAAGAAACAGAGAAGAAACACTGAACAGAGAGGAGTAAGTTAAATTCTTTCCCAGTTTGAGTTCAGGTCCTGACTTGCATGACTCTGGGCATCCAGCCGTTGAAGAAAGATGAGACTGCCCGAGGCAGGGACCATGCAGCTGGGAAGAAAATGGCAGGAAGAGAGGAGAGTGCGCACGCTTTCAGGCAGATACACAGCATGCGTAATAGCTTGGAAACGGGAGGTCCATTATCATAAAAGCATACAAACAAGGAAGTGGAGACATCGTCATCGTTTTAAAGTCACTTAGTCAATAACTTGTCTTTTTATCTGATTATGAAAGTAGTTTATGTTCATATTAAAAATTTGGAATATATACAAAAACCCAAAGATTAAAGTGACAATAATCTGTAACACAAAGAGGACTAGTCATCATTTAGGGTATATCCTGACAGTCTTTTAAAATATATATATATATTTTTTTCTTCTTCTTCTACATATTTGGGCTTATGTTACAGAGTACCATACCTACCTTTTCACTTAATTATGTAATGTGAACATTGTGCTCTGTCATTAAATATTCTTTTAGAACATCTTTTTTTAAAATGTATAATTAAAATTTCACACATACAAAAATGTAGAGACTACCATAATGAATCCCCATGTGCCCGTCACTCGTATTCAACAAGTATCAACTTATGCCTGTTTCTTTCATCTATACACCATACTATCCACTTCTTCCCCGAACTCATGCATTCTCTTAAAGCAAATCCCATAGACCACAGAATTCCCTCTATAAATATTTCAGTATGTCTGTATCTCTAGAAGAAATGAAATTCTTTTAGAAATGCATTTATAATATCATTATCACACCTAAAAATGAGTAATAATGTTTTTGATATCATCACATTGCTTTCAGTGTTTACTTATAATATGGCTGGCTGTCATATTTTAACTGTCTGAATCAGGATCAGATTTGGGGAATGTTTGGAAATTTGGCAAAAACCCTGTGTTTAAATTGGAAGCATAATATGAACCCACAAAGTATTTTATCTAAAACCAAAATAGATTTTTTTCACCCTGTACACCAAAAAGGCCTAGAAATGATGACTAACCCAAGACTAGAGACTCTAAATACCATTTTCCACCCAAAGAAACTACAGTGTCTTAGCGGAATGTCCGAATCCAGGTCTGGGGCAGAAAATGAACAAGATGAGTCTGAAACACCTTATACCAGAAAGCAAAGAAAGTGTACAAGAGGGTTATGTTCAAAGGAATTTGAATAGGTTCCCAGTGGTCAGCCATATGATCATTTAATAAAGATAACATCCATAGGATAGCTGTGCTTGCTTTAAATGGGTCAAACATGTGCAAACCCATGAGTTCACAGTGATAAGCCTCCCCTACTTCAAAGTACTCATGGGTCACTTTATTTATTTATTTATTTATTTACTTATTTTTGTTACAGATGTTTCTCCTTTTCCCCCCTTCATGGATCACTTTAAAAGATGATAGAAAACAGACTTTATTTTGATAATAAGCAATTAAAGAGAAGGCATCAAGCATTCACCTTGCCATTTTTTTACAAACTGTACCTTAACATAGACAAAAAGGAAAAGTGCCTCTTTATATAATATTCCAGCTCATTAAGGGAGGAAAATGATAGAATTCGAACAGCCTTTAGGATTTAATGATGCTGACATCACCAAAGACAACAACAAGCAAACAAAACAAAGTTCGTAGTTATTTATTTCCTCTCCACACTTGCTGTGATTCCCTGCCGCCTCATTGACCTTAAACTTCCCCATGAGACTGCCTTTGAACAATGGGATGTGAGCAAACCCCATCAGGCCACCTCCGAGCAGAAGCAGATGTGGGTTGGCCCTGCCCTCTCTGCACTCTGTGCTCAGCCAAGGAAAGGGCAAGCACTGGGTATTTCTGCTTTCTCACCCAGAGTCCCAGAATGAGAAGACAGGGAGGGAAGACCTGAACACAGCCCACAGCTTGGAGCAAAGAAGAGCTAACCTGCAAACACTGTGAGCAAGAAATTGTGTTAGTTAGTTTCACTGAGCCACTGAGATTTGGGGAGTTCGCTAGTGAACCAGTTTTGTCAAAAACGTCAAACCTGCTCTGGCCAGTGTGGCTCAGAGGTCAGTGTCAGCCCGAGCACGGAACGGTGCTGGGGTCGATTCCCGGTCAAGGGCACGTACCTAGGTTGCAGGTTCTATCCCTGGCCAATACATGTGTCTCTCTCACATTGATGTTTCTCTTTCTCTTGCCCTCCCCCTCTCCCTTCCACTCTCTCAAAAAAAAAAAAAAAAAAATTAATGGAAAAAATATCCTCAGGTGAGGATTAACAAAAAAATATATATCAAACCTGACTCTGAGCAAGTTTCCATACTCAGCAATGACAGGAATACAAGGGACAGAGCAACATCTTAGGTGACACCGTGGGGGTTCACTCAGTTAAGTCCAGACTGTGAGAAACGCTCAGAGGCCAAAACTCCAGTGTGTTTGCAGAAAATAAAAAGCAACTTAAAAAAACACTCAACCAATCACATCGTCTACTATCATTTTAATTTAACCAAGAACGTTTGGTGGACACCCTGTATCCAAGAGTGGCCAGGGAAGGACCGTTGGCAGGTGGAGGCTGGAGGGTCCCGGACAGAACTTGACTGTAGGCTGGGCGATCGCACACACGCCCATGTGACCCCTTGTGGTGGGCTGAAGATGCCCAGCAACGTGCTGGGAGACAGCTCGGGGCTGGGAGGGAATTCTGCTGCCCGAGTGTCTCTATTTTCTGTGCACAGAGAAGAAAGGCGAGCCGGAGATCTTATCCGCACTCACATTCCAGCCCTACGAGTGTTCGCAGTGTGCCGGATTGGGCTGAAGGGTTGTCAGAATGCTGTCCTACAAGCAGGGGGAGCCGGGCAGAGCTGCTGGGCATGGCATGCCAGGAGGAGATCGAGGTTTAGAAAGATGGCTTTGGCCGCCCTCAAGGGGATGGCTGGCTGGGGGTGGGAAGGCGGTAGGCAGCTCCGCTCAGAGGCTCTTTGCAATAATATAAACAGAAAGAGATGTTGCCACTGGCATGGGGATGGAAACAGAAACAGAGGAAAATTCTAACACCATTCAATTAATCTCCAGTCCTGAAGAATTACAATATTCCTCAAACATTTCCCAGTCATAGGATGATGATGCTAACTATGTTCAAGAATGCTTTCCAAAATGTTGCATTTGATACCCACATAGGGCTTCAAAGGAGGAAAGGTGGGAGCAGGAGTGAGTGGTGCATCGGGAGAGAGGACCCGGGAGGTGGCTGTGGTGGAGAGCTTTATCAGCTGGTGTGCGCGTTGATAAGCGAGAGCTCACTGTGACATTATGGTGCCGGAGAAAAGGAAATTTCCAGCAAAGGAGATGGACGGCAGATGGGGGCCCTGTGAAATTAAAGAGGAAGGCAGGGTAGTTATTCATAGCTATTCTTCTGTTATAACTCTGAAATACATGTGCTTTAAAAATGAAGAGAAAGTCATCAATTTGAAATAGAAAAGCATTAAAGCTTGGAAATACGGAAACATGAGAAATGACCCTGAATTAAATGTGTTTAAAATGGTTTTTAGGGCTTTCTGGGTTCATATAAGTCGCCTTAGTGAACAATTTTAATAAAACCCTTTGAAAAAAGTAGCCATTTGATTTTTTTGGAAGAAAATATCAGCACCGATTCAAAGCCAAGTGTATGGTTGAGAACTATGAAAATTGTTGCAGAATTCCAGAAGGCCACAGCTCTGGCCTTGGGGGGCGCTGGCTTGTATGGGGGGTGTTCATGCTGTCGACACCCGGGCTCTCTGTTGTCCCAAGTGAGGCGTCCCAGATGCCAACCTTGAGATGGGTGATGTGACCAAAGGCAGTTCTCTGGAGAAGAGGACAGCTGGGTGCGGCATGGAGAGCACCTGCCCCAGCACCGAATCACCTCCCACCCGGAGACACATCCTCATCAGCAATCATGTGCTTTCATCAACATCCAAACTGGAAGGCAGTGACGCAGCTGAGCAACCTGCACATATGTTTCTCCCCACCAAGGCTGTGAGGTTTTGGAAAAGTTACTCAGCCCCTCCAAGCTTGTTTCTTTCTTTTTTTTTTTTTTTTAATTTTTTTTCTTTATTGATTTTAGAGAGGAAGGGAGAGGGAGAGAGAGATAGAAAGATCGATGAGAGAGACCATCGATTGGCCACCTCTTGCACACCCCCCACTGGGGATCGGGCCCACAACCTGGGCATGTGCCCTGACTGGGAATCGACTGGTGACCTCTTGGTGCATGGGTCGATGCTCAACCACTGAGCCACACTGGCCAGGCCTTGTTTCTTTATTTAAACATAAAAACGCCTATTTTGAGTCATAGTGGAAAATAAATATGATGGATGTAGAAAGTACAGTTATGCATGTATATGAGTGAATCATATATTTATTTTTTACATTACTAGGAAAAGTTCTGGAATGCTATCCACTAAGGTTAACTGTAAGTTACCCCTGAGTGAGGGGTATTGGGAACGTTATATAGAGAAATACAACTGTGTGGCAAAGAGCACAGACTTTGGAGACAGATTGTTTTGGGACTTGGGGAAAATTGTTCAACCTCTTTGTGCCTCAGTTTCCTTATCTGTAGAATGGGAGTACAGAAAAACCTACCCCAGAACCTTGCTTGCTTTGAGAATTAAGTGAGCTAACATAAGATATCATTTATAACACTGCCTAGCAAATAATAAGGCTGACATAACTACTAGAAATTTACATGGTTTTATTTTGCTTATTCCTGCTTTCGAATTGTTCTGCAGTGATTACATATTAAAAATATGTACCCCCACCCCAAAGTTCTCTGTAATATAGGAACTGTTGCTGGCAGACATTTTTAATTAATTTCTATTCCAACTGGAAATAAAATAATTAAAACTGTTAAAGCGGTAAATCAAACCGACTACAATGACCATAAGCTTTCTACTGCACCCTTCAAAAAAACAAAGGTTCTTAGGATTGAGGTTTATACATTTGCATGGGTTTGAGCTGCTATTCTCTCTGCCTTGCTGTCCGCACAGCAGCGGGCACCGGAAGTCCTGCCCCGCACCCTCTCTTGTTCAGCCAACTCTGTGTAGAAGCAACATCAGTATTTCAACTCTCAGCGCTGGGGGTAACCCTGCTTTGTTGTCCAAGCCGTGCAGTGCTTTTTAAAAAAATATTTTTTCTTTATTGATTTGAGAGAGAGAGAGATAGAAACATCGATGAGAGAGAACATCGATCTGCCACCTCCTGCATGCCCCCCACTGGGGATTTGGCCCACAACCTGGGCATGTGCTCTGACTGGGAATCGAACCAGTGACTTCTTGGTGCGTGGATCAACACTCAACCCCTGAGCCACACCAGCCGGGCTGTGCAGTGCTTTTTTGTATTTTTTTTTAAAGAGTATAAAAAGGTGGCAGCTGCTGTCTCACTCACCGTGAGCAAGCGACGACAAAATGGTTGACCCAGCAGCAGCCCCAGTGGACTCTGAGCCCTGTGGACAATGGAGCTCTCCCGGGCCAGAGGCCACTGTCGCAGCCTCATGCTGTCCTGGCCACGTGCACACTCGGCACTTTCTCCGCACACAGGTCGTCCCTGGCCTGAGGGGTGGGTTTCAGACAACCAGTTGCTGGTTTTATCAAGAATATTCAGCTAGCTGAGCAAGTGCAACATTGAGGAAATTCATTATTTGAATTGTTCAATTCCCTGGGAAGTTTCCTCTTACTGCTCAGGAGGAATGAAGAAATAGCAGTGGGACACACACGCGCGCGCTTTAGGTCAAATTATCATCAAGAAGCCAGTTGGATACCTCTTAGAATAAGCTGCAGCAATCACGCTTTCAGCCCAGCCACTACACTTTGTAGGTAATTGCAAGCCAGGGGCGAGCCACAAATACCATTAAATACAGACATTATCGTGCCTGACGCCCACGAGTGCCATCAGAATAATGAACGACCAATATGCTCAGATTCCCCGGTCACGTGGCTGGACTTTTTGCACAAGGACTTTTAAAGTCCAGACCAAGGGAGGAGTTCTCCAGGCTACAAGATGTCTTTGGAGACTGGATGAATTCAGAAGGACAAAATTAATTGAGCTAAAACAAAAAAAAGTGATGGGTTTAGTCTACATTTAAAGAGCAGAAAGGTTTTTCTTTTGTGGTTCAGCTGTTTTCCCTCCAAGGTTTCTTTCTGTCTTTTTCCAGTGAGTCTATTAGCATAACTCTCCAGACCTAATTGGCAAAGGGAAGTAAATAAATCATGGGCACCCGCCCAAGCATTTTGAGGGAATTTATAGCTGGAATGTGTACATATTGATCAAAACAGGCATTCTGCCATTGTTGATGAGGACCCTGGCAGACAGACCTCGGAAAACTGAGGAAAATTATAATACCACACACTGTAGGAGCACTAAACATTTCAGCACACATCTCAAATAAAGCAGTACAGTTTTCATCAGAGGAAATTATTCCTGATAGAGCCACCAGACAGTTTTGAGGCATTGGGCATGAAAATATGAGCTACTAGGGAACTTGTTTTATTTCCATTCTTTAAAAACTTCCAACGAGATTTTATTTCAAAGATAATTTAAAACAGCAGCCCAACTTAGGGTAGGGACCCACTAAGGACAATGTTTTGTTAAGGAATAAAGATTTTAAGACAAAGTTTAGGAGCAGACAAGTATTTCTCTGGATAAAGAAGCACAAAAACAAAACAAAACAGAAAAAAAGTGTCTTTTATAAGTGTTCAGGAGGAGGGAATACAAAAGAAAGACTATCTTCAGGAATATAAAGATATTAAAACTTTTTAGGTCGTTTAATGGTATACTAAAGGAAATGATTGACTATATGGGACATAATATGACATTTGAGCTTCAGGATGAGTAAGTCAAGAGGAGAAACCTTCAAGACAAAAGAGAACAAACATTACTTACAAGATTGTAGACTCTGACGTGATCTGTTTAAATAATGAGTATTTAGTGTCTTTTATTCTGCAGAGGGAGAAGTTGCATAACAAAGTATCCCAAAGATGTGGGACCAATGTGTTGCTGAAGTCAAAAAAGAGAAATAAGCATTGGCTATTAAAATAAGAATTATAAACAAAATAGAAAATATTCTCCAACCTTTGCACAAAATCACGTTGCATGCACATTTGGAAACCTGCTAATTTTGCACATCAAGAAATGCTGTGAAGCAACTGAGTGGAGAAAATCTACTGGGAAGACAGAAGGCCTGATTCACACATAAGGAAAGACACACACATCTTGAACATTAGGCTAAGAGGAAATGGATACTCATTCAATACAATTCTGAAGGGTATTGAAAAGGTCCATATGGACTTCATTTCTATCCTCCCTTTCTTGTGCAAACTTCTTAATAATGTATATATCTTACATTTCCAATTTTGATGTTCTCACCTCCATTTCACTCTTCAATCATTTAATCACATATCTGCACCCATTGCTCCAGAGAAATAACTCTTCCTAAAGGAATTGACAATTTCCTCCTTCCAGATCCAACATAGAATTTTTTCTCCTTTATTTGATCTTTCCCCCTTGCCCATTTCCTTCTTGAAATTCTCTCATCCCTGGTTTTCTTTCTGCCTCACTGGTTTCTTGTCACTCCACTGGCTCCTCTTCCTCCACTTGCCCCTTCAATTAGGTTATCCTTGTGTCTTCTCAAGCTACATGCCTCCCCATGATTTTAACTATGCCAAGATTCTGTTACAACCTATCCTCTAATTATTTCCCAAATCCTCTCTCCCCATCATCCCTCTCCTGAGCTCTACATCTGTATTTTCAGTTGTCCACTGGACATCCCAGTTGAATGTCCCTCACAAATCCAAAGACAACATCCCTATAATCAAACTCAGGGTTCTTTCTGCACCCTAACCTACTTCTCCTCAGTCTCTTTGCCCATGGATGGAACTGCTGCCAGAGCCCCTACCTACCCATAATGGGTCTTGGGTGAATTGCAAAAAGTCACCTTTTTTTTAAAAAAAAATGTTTTTATTGATTTTTTTTAGAGTGAGAGTTAGAAACATCAATCAGCTGCCTCCTGCATACCCCCTACTGGGAATGGAGCCCACAACCTGGGCATGTACCCCAACTGGGAATTGAACCAGGACCTCTCAGTCCATGGGATGATGCTTAATCCATTGAGCCACACTGGCCAGGCACAAAAATGTACCTTTCCTAGGCCAGTTCAGCCCAACACCAGATTGGACAGTGGCATTCATGGAAGATTTTACCCTCACACCCCTCTGCTGGGTATCTTTGTGCAGTGTAGACTACACACCAGTTTGTAGCAGGTAGTCCTGTCATCTCTATCACTCAAAGTTGGAATCTCAGAGCCATCATCTCTGTAACTACTCAGGCATCAAGTTCTGTCCACTTTTAACTTGGAAATATCTGTACTATTAAAGACATGTTTTTGCCTAATAACCATCTCTTAATTTATACAGTATATAGTAAGAAGACTTAATTTCTTTCTTATTTGTTTAAATAAATAAATATCAATAGAAGTTCTAACATTTTTATCTTTGTCTGGGCTGCTATAAAAAAAAATAGCACAGACTGGGTGGTTTAAATAATAAACATTTCTTACTGTTGTGGAGGCTGAGGTTAGGGTGTCAGTATAGTCAGGTTCCTGCTGAGGGCCCTTTCCTAGGTTGCTGATTTCTCCTTGTATCATCACATGGCAGAAAGAGCAAAATGAAGTTCTCTCCTGACCTTGGTAAGGGCACTAATCCCATTCATGAGGGTACCACCCTAATGTCCTCGTCTAATTCTAATTATCTCCCAAAGGCCCCGCCTCCTCATACCATCACTTTGGGGGTAGGGTTTCAACATATGAATTTAGGAGGGGACACAAACATTCAGTTTTTAATATTTTTCTTCTCTCAGTACAGTAGATCACTCATTAGGGTAACGTGTTATCCCACTTTGGAGACTACTGATAATAAAGTTCAAACCTTACAGCATAATGTAAAAGACCTTTGACAACTGGTCTAACAAACGTCTCTCCAGCCCCACGGTTTTTCCTCCAGTATTGCTCTACCCAGAGTACAGTACTTGGTGTTTCTTGAACGGACCCACACGGCTTCCTACTTCTGTTCATTTGTACATGTCACGACTCTGTCTGGAATCTCCTTGGCCCTCCTTTCCCTGGTGCATTCTTCCTCATCTTTCAGGGCTTAGATCAAAGGTTAATTATTGTGTCAAACTTCCTCCAATCCTTCTCTCACCCTCGCGCACTCCAGCTGCCACCTAGGGAAGAGTTACTACCTCCCTCCGTCGGGATCCCGCAGTTCTTTCCACAAGAAATACGTACAACCCTCTCATACTAATTGGTTAGTTATTTTTTTACCCGACCTTCTCCCTCATTCGATTTTACTCTTTCTGAAATAGAAATCATGAGTTATTCATCTTTGTATACCAAAAGCTTAGGATTATTTGATACATTTGTAAGTGCCTTGTGAAGATTGAATAAATGGGCAAATAAAATGAATGAATATGTTAAGTTGGTTGAAGTTCTTTTTAAATGTATTGGGCTGCCCCAGAAAGCAGAAGATTCCCTTTCCCTGTGTCCAAGCAGAGGCTGGTAGAAGGAAGCTGGTAGAGGCTGGTAGACATTGACTAGAGCCCTGGCCAGTGAGGCTGAGTTGGTTAGAACATCATCCCATGCACCAAAGAGTCACGGGTTTGATCCCTGGTTGGGACATATGCCCAGGTTGTAGGTTCTATCCCAGTCAGGGTGCACACGGGAGGCAACCAATCGATGTTTCTTTCTCACATCAATGCTTTTCTCTCTCTCTAGAATCAATGAAAAACATAGCCTCAGGTAAGGAATAAAAAATATATTTTAAAAAATTTTAAATGAAACATTGACTAGATACGTAGTCTAGAAATGCTTTGACACACATGAACAACATGTGTGTGCCAACAGGCCCCTTTTAACTTCAAAGCAAAATCTCAGACATCACACGCAGCAGAATTTTCACTGATACATCACCTAAGGCAGTAGAAACACAGGAAAATATGAACACATGGGACTACATCAAACTAAAATGCTTCTGCACAGCAAAAGAAACAAGTATCAAAATGGAAAGGAAACCTACTATATGGGAGAGCATAATTGCCAGTGATACATCAGATGAGGGGCTAATTTCCAAAATATATAGAGTGCTCATACAACTCAACAAAAGGAAGACAAAGAACCCAATTAAAAAATGGGCAGAACACCTAAATAGACACCTCTCCAAACAGGACATACAAATGGCCAAGAGACTTATGAAAAAATGCTCAACATCACTAATCATCAGAGAAATGCAAATTAAAATGACTGTGAGGTATCACCTCACACCTACTAGAATGGCTGCCATCAACAAATCATCCAACAAGTGCTGACGAGGGTGTGGAGACTCTAGTACACTTCTGGTGGGAATGCAGACTGGTACAGCCACTATGGAAAACAATGTGGTGTTTCCTCAAAAAATTAAACATTGAACTGCCATTTGATCCAGTGATCTCACTTCTAGGAATATACCCTAAGAAGCCTGAAACACCAACCAGAAAGAATATATGTACCCCTATGTTCATAGCAGCACTATTTACAATTGCTAAGATCTGGAAACAGCCCAAGTGTCCATCAATAGATGAGTGGATAAAAAAGCAGTGGTACATATACACAATGGAGTACTATGCAGCCATAAGACAGATCTCTTATCCTTTGAGACGACATGGAAGGACCTGGAGAGTATTATCCTAAGCGAAACAAGCCAATCAGAGAAAGATGAAAATATCACATGATCTCACTTATTTGTGGAATATAATGAACAAAACAAGCTGAGGAACAACACAAACCCAGAGACATGGAAGTGAGGTGCAGACTGACAAACCTCAGAAGAGGTGGATGTGGGGGGAGGGAAGAGATAAACCACAGAACTTTTAAGCATGTATGTCTAAACAAGGACATAGACAATAATGCTTGGGGGGGGGTCAGGAGTGGGAGGAGGGTGTCAATGGGGGAAAAAAAGAGAAACATCTGTAACAAAAATAAATGAATTTTAAAAATAAAGTAAAAAAACCCCAAGTCTATGGGTTTAAAGAAAAAAAAAAGTCATGTCATCCCCTCACCCCAGTAGGACACCTTCAGTGTCTGCAGAAAGAATTGAGGTCCTATAAGTCGGCTATTTAATTTTACCAGACACAAAATGTGCTAAAATTACTTCTATTCCCTAATTCTATTGTTCATTGTAGTGGTTTTAAAATATACACAAAACCGACTTCCGGTCAAGATGGCAGCGTAGGTAAACACGGTATCGCATCCTCCCATAACCACATCAAAATTACAACTAAACTACATTCAGAACCGCCTGAAATCAAGCTGAATGGAAGTCCTACAACTACGAAATTAAAGCAGCAGCCACATCAGACTGGTAGGAGGGCGGAGGCACGGTTGGGCTGGTCCCACACCCACGTGTGGCGGATAAAAATCAGGAGGACACCTCGGCTGTGAAGGTCCTTTCCGAGGAGCAAGGGGTCCCCATCCCACACCAGGCCCCCAGCTCAGTGTCCCAGTGCCAGGAAGAGAAGTCCCCATCACTCCTGGCTGTAAAAACCAGCAGAGGCTGAGGCTGAGAGAGGCTGAGGCTTCTGGAGTCCTAGGCAGCTCCTCTTAAAGGGCCACACACAGACTT
This sequence comes from Tadarida brasiliensis, assembly GCA_030848825.1. Classification (NCBI taxonomy): domain Eukaryota; kingdom Metazoa; phylum Chordata; class Mammalia; order Chiroptera; family Molossidae; genus Tadarida; species Tadarida brasiliensis. The sequence continues at coordinate 74,372,273 of CM061260.1, forward strand.
ACTAGGATTCATTCCAGCATCGGGGAGGCAGCTTGAAAGGCACCAGAGACATGGGGAAGAACTGAATTGTTTGGTATCGGAGCGAGGGCTGGAGAGGCAGCTTTCTCCCGGAAAGACATGCTGGCAAAGGCCGTTGTTCTTTTGGTGAGCTCGTCCCCCACAGGCCCAGCAGATGGCCACCATATGTGGGACTCCAGCAACCTGGCTCACACTGTTTGCCCTGCCCTGGTGATTCTCTGAGGCCCTGCCCTATCCAACTTTTGGGCCCACCCAAGCTGTATCCAGTGGCTTTACCGTAGGAATGGCCTGTCTTGGCTCCTGTTTCAGATGTTCCTAAATTCTCTCAAAAAAACAGCATCTGGCCTCAGTGAGCCCCATACCTCTCACTAAGTGGCCCCAGGCCCGGCACTAGGAGCAGCCAGCCTTGGTTCACAACTTGGCTTTGCCTGGGCACCTCCAAGCCCAGCACAAGAAGCAGACATCTGCAAATCATTTTGTAGCTTATGCCTGGTGGCCCCAGGTAGAACACAGGCAGTAGCTGGCTTTGCCTCAGAGCCAGCACACCCAGTGGACAGCTTCAGACCGTGGCGAAGCACCATCTCTGAACCACCTCCACAGGTGACACACTCAAGGAGTGGACTCAGTGGGTACCAGAGCCCTGCTGAACTAAGTCGTGCTCTGTATGGTGGGCCCCTGCACAGCTGATCTTCCAAGAGAGTCAGAGGCCAGTGGTCAGTGGGCGCAGCCAGTCCTTGCAGCTGATCAGCCTGAGTAAATCTCTCCCATTGATGTGCCACCAGCAATCAAGACTCAATTACAACAGAAGGGTGGACAGTCTACACAAGGGGTGCACCTTAAGGGCACAGCTGGATTGATCAGGGAGGCTGTGCCACTGGACCCTACAGGACATCTACTACAACAGGCCACCCTAGGAAGCCTAGGAGACATAGCAACTCTACCTAATACATAGAAACAAACACAAGGAGGCAGCCAAAATGAGGAGACAAAGAAACATGTCCCAAATGAAAGAACAGAACAAAACTCCAGGAAAAGAACTAAACGAAGTGGAGATAAGCAATCTAACTGATGCATAGTTCAAAACACTGGTTGTAAGGATGCTCAATTAACTTAGTGAAGGTCTCAAGAGCATAAAAGAGGACCAGTCAGAAATGAAGGATGCAGTCAGAAATGAAGGAGGCACTAACTGAAATAAAGAATAATTTACAGGGAATCAATAGTAGACTAGGTAAAGCCAAGAAGCAAACTATTGATTTGGAATATAAGGAAGCAAAAAACACCCAATCAGAACAGCAAAAATAAAAAAGAATCCAAAAAAATGAGGATAGTGTAAGGAGCCTCTGGGACAACTTCAAGCATACTAACATTTGCATAATGGGGGTGCCAGAAGGAGAAGAGAGAGAGCAAGAAATTGAAAACATATTTGAAAAAATAATGACAGGAAACTTCCCTAACTTGGTGAAGGAAACAAATACAAGTCCAAGAGGCACAGAGAGTCACAAACAAGATGAGCCCCAAGAGGCCCACACCAAGACATATCATAAACAAAATGCAGAAGGTTCAAGACAAAGAAAGAATCTTAAAAGCAGCAAGAGAAAAGCAGTTAGTTACCTACAAGGGAGCTCCCATAAGATTGTCAGCTAATTTCTCAAAAGAAACTTTGCAGGCCAGAAGGGAGTGACAAAAAATATTCAGTGTGATGAAAAGCAAGAACCTACAACCAAGATTACTCTATCCTGCAAAGCTATCATTTAAAATCGATGGCCATATAAAGAGTTTCCCAAACAAGAAAAAACTGAAGGAGTTCATCACCACCAAACCAGTATTATATGAAATGTTGAAGGGTCTTCTTGAAGAAAAAGAAATTTAAAAATATGAACAATAAAATGGCAATAAATACATATCTATCAACAATTTAATTCAATTTACAAACAAAATGAACAAGCAGAACAGAAACAGACTCATAGATACAGAGAACTTTTTGTTGGTTGCCAGATGGGAGGTGGGTTGGGGGAATGGGTGAAAAAGTGAAGGAATTAAGAAGTACAAATTGGTTGTTAGACTGCCAAACTTCAAAGGAGAGGGGGAGATAAACCAAAGAACTTATGTGCATATATGCATAACCAATGGACACAGACAATAGTGTGGGGAAGGCAGGAGGGGGGTGAGAGGGGGGAGGAGGGGGTCAATGTGGGGGGAAAAGGGGTGACATCTGTAATACTTTCAACAATAAAGATAAGTTTAAAAAATAAAAATAAAATGTACACAAATCCTTTGCTTTTTCTTCCTTTAAGAGATAGAGCCTAATTCCCCTCTCCTTGAATGTGGGTTGGACTTTCTGATTCATTTCTGAGAAATAAAACCAAGTGGAGGTACTGGTGTGACACTTAGGAGTCTAGAATTTTAGGTCATAAAAGACACAGTGGCTTCCTCCTCAGTGGCTTGTGCTCTCTTAGCTTATTTGTTCAGGGGGAGGCTCCTGCCATGTAAGGACATCCAAGTTCCTTACAGAGAAGCCCGTGCTGAGCCTCCTGCCCTAGTCGAGCCTTCAGAAGGCTATGCCCCAAGAACATCTTGACAGCAACTGGGAGAGAGGCCCTGAGCCAAACCAGCTAACTAAGAAGCTGAGTTTAGGAATGTAAATTCCTGACCCTCAGAAACCCTGTGAGATAATAAACATTTGTTGTTTTATACTGCTAAACTCAAGATAATTTGTTAGATCACGAAAGATAACTAATATATGCATTGGCTTTCTTTGTTTTGAACAGCTCCCTGAATATTAGAAATAGGCTCTCCTTCCTCTCTGCAATCCTCTGGAAAAGATAACTTCAAGGTTAGAAAAAAAAAATTTTTTTTAAGGAAATACTGTTTTCCAAAGCAGAAGGTAAATTTATGGAATTCATTAACTCATGAGGTATTTGATAGACTGAATGTATTCTTAGGTTGGAGAAGGGCTTAGCTACATTTATGGGTGATATTCATTTATTAATTCATTTATAAGTCACTTAAAAGCACCTAATTGGTGTCAGTCATTGTGCCTGAGGGCGGTAGAATCCTACTTGGTTTTTAAGGAAAAATGACTTACGCTTGGAGGAGGCGTCTGCCGCCGTCTGCCGTCTGAGCTGGAAGCAGTGGCAGACATCCATGTCCTCCCCTCCAGGAGAGGAACCGAGAGGGCGGGCGTGAAGTGCGGGGCCAGGAGAGGATTAATTAGCCCTGGTAGTTAAGGTTTTTGAGTTGATCACTCACTGACTTCTAAATGATAACCCTATCGTTTTTATCTCTGTAGCATCAAATACAGTTCTTTCCGCGTTCAGAGACCGCGTGCTCTCTCCACAGAACGCTGCAGACTTGAAAAGCGAAGGCGCGCATCACAGAACACCAGACAGTCGAAACCTAGGGTCTCATCATGCTTTTCCCAGCCAGACATTTTTAAACCCTTTCACAGGGTACTTGTGGCGCAGATGGAAAATGAATTTCATCTAAGTTAAGCAGAGCAAATGAGGGGAAAAAAAACCTCAAAGATCAAAGAGCTGTGTAAGAGATACTCTAGGACTCAGATTATAGAAATGCTTGTAAGCTATGAGTGTTTTCATACAGTGCTATTAAGAAACCTGCAATTAAGGTGTTGGAGGTTTTTCTTAAACACGCTCACACACACACACTTGCAGGGAAATCAATCCCCTCTTACAAAAGAACAGTGGCAGTTTGCGGGAGCAGCTTCTGCACCCCAGGAAGGCACAGTGCCTCTTGTGAAAAACCAGGCCCCCTCAAATCAAGTCAACATCACCTGTGGAAAGATATAATTTGCTGTACCACTGAGAGCTCAGAGACAGCAACACCTCCCTAGGAGCCTGCCACTTCTCCTACAAACCCCAAACAAAGATTATGAAAAACGCTGCAGCTGAGCAGGGGAAATGTGTTTTCTCATGTAGAGCCAAGGAGGGCATTTATGTGACACTCCTGTCATCACCTCACAAGGTTCGTGGGCGGGCTGCACACCTGCATCCTCTCTGGAATTAAGCCATCGGGCCTTGGCTGAGCTGAGTTTTCTAAGGGGCACCAATGGCACCCTTGCATTTTAGCACGGCCAAGGCCATTGCCAGTTCTCTCTTCCCAGTGCTGACCCACCGTTCAAGTGTTTGAATAATTCAGACCCACTGTCTCTGAAAAAGCAGCCCACGCTGTGTTAAACTTTAGCAAATGAGACTCAACCAGAAAAAGTGTGATGGGGTAGAACCAGAATTTCATATCACATCTTTAGGACAGTGGTCCTCAAAGGGTGGTCCCTGGACTGGTGACATCGGTAGCAAAGGGGAATTGTGAGACATTCTAGGCCCCACCCTAGGCCTCCTGAAGTGAAACTGGAAACAGGGCCCAGCTTGTGTTCTAACAAGCCTTCAGTATTCTCATGTATGTTACAGAACCAGTGCTTTAGCCCGACCGGTGTGGCTCAGTGGTTGAGCATCGACCCATGCACCAAGAGGTTGCCGGTTCGATTCCCAGTCAGGGCACATGCCCAGGTTGTGGGCCAAATCCCAGTGGGGGGCATGCAGGAGGCAGCCAATCGAGCGTCTCTCTCATCGATGTTTCTTTCTCTCTCTCCCTGTCCCTTCCTCTCTCTCTAAGGTCATTAAAGATTAAAAAATTAAAATAAAAAAAAAAGAACCAGTGCTTTAGAGATTCAAGTCAAAATCCCATTCTGTGTCTGTTTATAGAATAACATTTATTCTATAATTCCACATTCTGTATTATATATGTAATGTTCTATAGTATTTATAGAATAATAGGAATGGCAGAGGAGAACCTACTCGGTTGTTCCCAAAGGTTGTAAAGTAGTTGTATTTCCGCACCTCTGGAGGAGAATGTATGGCTGCTTGTCGTCCCTAACTTGTTTCAGGAGCCATGGAGAGAATCCAAGAATACCTCCCACCACATCTCAAGCTGATCACTGCTGCACGTGTGTGAGGCCTGCAGCAGTTCATCCCAGCCTGCTGGAGATGCGTGACATTTCATGGAGTGATGCTTTCCTAGAAGTGAGGGACAGGAGACAGTGCTGCTTGTGTGCTGATGTTAGGGAATTGTGTTGTGGCTGAGACAGTTCACCAAGACCCACACAGAGGGAAATTTTGTCCAGCAACACACACCACTTCCAGGTGTCACGGAAGAGCACTGGACTCGGAGCAGAGACAGGTAGTGGACCGAGATCCTATGGCACTATCCCTTCCTGTCATTCAAACTTCACTTAGAAAATGTGAGCTTCCTTCATAGTTAAAAAGGAGGCCCTGGCCAGTTTGGCTCAGTGGTTAGAGTGTTGGCCTGCAGACCGAAGGGTCTCCAGTTCGATTCCTGGTCAAGGGCACCTACCTGGGTTGCAGATTTGATCCCAGCCCCAGTCAGGGCACGTGAGGAAGGGAGCCAATCAACGTTTCTCTCTCTCCCTCCCTTCCACTCTATCTAAAAACCAATGGGAAAATATCCTCAGGTGAGAGTTAACAAAAAAAAAAAAGAGGAGGACCCCTGCTTTCCACTTAAATAAAATAGCCTCTCAATTCAAGGCTCTCATAGCTATTAAGCTAATGTTAGTACAGTGCTTCTGGGCTCACAAATACAAAGAGCTTAATGACAGCATGTGTAGCATTATTACAAGCAACAGGAAGCAGAAATGTCGGGGCAAAACCACAGCTCAAATACCTTATTGTTCCCCTCTACACAGCTCCGTTCCACAGGTGTCATTAGTGCCAGGAAGCTGACCTATAACTTCTTTCATCATAATTATTCAGTGCTATAGCTCCAAAGGTGAGATTTCCTTTTCTCCTGATGTTTAGTGAAAGAGATTTCTACAGCCATGTTTCTTATGTAGCAGTAGTAAGAAAATGAATGAAAGTGTGCTTCCGAGATCTTTTGAGATGCCATGTAATATAATACATAACCGTCATCGTGATTTTCATTGGGTTATTTTTCTAAGAGAAGATTTCAGAATTTCTTATAGTGGTAATTATTGTGAACATGTAGGAGAATCTGTTGAGTGGCTCTGTACCATGAGGAAGTGGGAGAGGACTCAACAGGATGCTAAGCTCTCAAGAATGGTCTCCAGCCCTGGTTCTAAAAAAGGTTCTCAACCACATCAAAAACATCATCATCTCACAATCCCTAAACAGGCCTGGAAGACAAAACAGTATTTAAAACTCCTGGCTCGATCTCAAGCAACATTATGATTTCTGTAAATGCTGCCACCCTAATGCCCAACACTCGAGGCATGTCAGTAAATTTTCTACTTAAGCCCATGTATAAGCGGTAGATCAGATGTCCAAGCGTTCCCAAAGCATCTCAGTTTCTGTTCTGTTCTCATATCATGTGTAACATTATTTTTATTAATACAACAGTTACTTTTAGCCTTCATTTTTTTCATTTTCCCTCCCCACCTTCCATGATAGAATTTGGAAAAGTGAGATTGCCCTGGCTGGTGTGGCTCAGCTTGACTGAGCGTTGTCCTGTGCACCAAAAGGTCACCAGTTTGGCCCTGGCCAGTTTGGCTCATCATTTAGAACATCAGCCTGCGGACTGAAGGGTCTTGGGTTCGATTCCCAGTCAAAGGCACATACTTGGGTTGCAGGTTCGATCCCCTACCCCAGTCAGGCAGTCAGGGTAATATGGGAGGCAACCAATCGATGTGTCTCTCTCATCAATGTTTCTCTCTCTCTCTCTCTCTCTCTCTCTCTCTCTCTCTCTCTCTCTCTCCTTTCCTCCCTTCCATTCTAACCAAAAATCAATGGAAAAATATTGTTGGGTGAGGATTAACAACAACAACAAAAATCAGGTCACCAGTTTGATTTCCAGGTAGGTCACATGTCCAGGTTACAGAATCAATCCTTGGTTGGGATGAGTTCGAGAAGCAACTGAACAATGTTTCTCTCTCATATCAATGTTTTTCTCTCTCTTTCCATCCCTTCCTCTCTCTAAAAAGAAAAATCAATAAACACACACACACACACACACACACACACACATAGTTAATTCTCACCTGAGGATATTTTCCATTGATTTTTAGATTTTTAGAGCAAGTGGAAGGGAAAGAGAGAGAGAGAGAAGCATCAATGTGAGAGATGGGGGGCTGGGGATTGAACCTGCAACCCAGGTACGTGCCCTTGACCGAGAATTGAACTCTCAACACTTCGGTGCACAGGCTGACGCTCTAACTGCTGAGCCAACTGACCAGGGCAATAAAAACATTTTTTAAATGAGATTATCTGCTTTCTCAGATTCCTTTTCAGCTGGAGGTAAGTAAGCATGTGACCCAGATCTAATTAATGAACCAAAAGAGGCTTCTGGAAAAGCTTTTATTCCCAGTGATATAAAAGATGCAAAAGCCTTTTGCTTCTGCCCATTCATTCTTGTTTAAAATGCTGATGTTGGGACATTATGCCCTGACTATGGTGACAATCATGTGACCTTGATGGGGCAAATTCAGAATAACAGTTATTCTGCTGAGGATGATGAAGTGAAAGGGTGGAAAGAACCTGAGTCTCTGGTGGTGTCACCAAGTCACTGGGTCAAACCTGGAAATGCCTGCCTTGAACTTATTGATATGTAAAAACTCAAATGTCTTTAGTGATTAAGATATCACCAGTTGGGTTATTTATTATTTGCAGCCCAAGTCATTCCTAATTGAAATATATATCATAAGTCAGAAATTGTCTTTTAAGTCTTGGTAAGTCATAGAAAAATCTCCCTTTGGCCCTGGCCAATGTGGCTCGGTTGGTTGGGCTTTGTCCTGTGCACCTAAATGTTGCTGGTTTGATTCCTGCTCAGGGCACATGCCTGGGTTTCAGGCTGGATCCCCTATGGGGGTGTGCAGGAGGCAGCCAATCAATGTTTCACTCTCACATCAATGTTTCTCTCTCCCTCCCTCACCCTTCCTCTCTCTCTGAAAATCAGTAAACAAATATTTTTTAAAAAAATCCTTTTTGAAAATCTTTCATGCATAAATGTTCCATTCTCTCCATTCATGTTATCACCTTACTTGATATGTGAATCAAAACATATTTTAGGGACTACATGTTTGTTTCCTCCCTAAATTTATATTCTAAAACCCTAAACCCCAATGTCATAGTATTTAGAGATGGGGCTTTTGGAACATAATCAGAATTAGATGAGATCATCAGGGTGGGGCCTTGATCGATGGGATCTGTGCTCTTCTAAGAAGAGACACTCAAGAGCTTATGCTCTCTCTCTGCCGTGTGAGGACACAGCCAGAGGCAGCCGTCTATACACCAGGAAGAGAAACTTCACTAGAAACCAACCATGCTGGAACCCTGATCTTGGATTTTCAGCCTCCAGAACTATAAGAAAGTAAATTACTATTGTTTAAGCCTTCCGGGCTATGGTATCTTATTATGGCAGTCTCAGCAGACTAACATACCTGTTTGGCCTAAGAATCTTTTTATATGTAAATTTAGTGTTAATTTTTATTTTAGAGACATTGCAGACAACAAATTAAGAAAAAAATAAAAAATAATTGTTAATCATTTGTATGTATCGAGAACTTTAATTCTAAACTTCCCTATAAGTAATAAAATTATTATTATTATTATTATTGCAAATAAGGAAACTGAAGTTCAGAAATGTGAAGTCACAATATGTTCAAGGTCTCTTTAATAAGGGTCAGAAGCAGGATAAGCCACACATCCTGTGTACAGCAGTGACTCTGCCCCTCCCCTGTCACCTAAATCCTCTTTCTCCACATCTTAGAGAACTCAGCTTATTCCACTTATGAAACCTTTTATTTACTGTCTTTGAATATAGGCATTTGGATATACAAAAAGTGTGCACATAATCATTGACAATGTAATGAATATACAGTCAAAAGATTCTTTGTTTACATTCCTGTGTCCTTTTCACAATTTGAGCCCTTGAGTCCAGGGCCATGGACCTGAGAAATGATGTCTGTACACTGAGGTACCAACGCCTGGAGTGCTCGGTGCTTGACGAGAGACTGAAATTCCTTAATGGAAAGCATAAGTTTATAACCATGACTCGGAGTTTTTATACCAAAAACTATCTTGAAATAAAAATTGATGAGACCTTTACTTTTTTAAATTGTGAAGTAAACCTTTAGTAGATGACTAAGGTAAAAGTTGTGAATAAAATATTTTGTAAAATTGAGTTAATTTCTCACCATTAAAAAAATTATAGGGTATGGAATAATATGTTTTTGAATAAGATTGTGAGTAGAAATTTGTATGGTATAGATTCTATAAAATGCCCTGGCCGGTTTGGCTCAGCGGTTAGAGTGTCGGCCTGCGGTCCAGAGAGACCCGGGTTCGGTTCCCGCTAAGGGCATGTACCTCGGTTGCAGTTTGTCCCCGGCCCTGGTTGGTCGTGCGGGTGGCAGCCACTCGATGTGTCCCTTTCACGTCGATGTTTCTCTCTCTCTCTCTTCCTCTCTCTCCCTCCCACTTTATCTGAACAAAAAATGAAAAAATGTCCTCAGGTGAGGATAAAAAAAAAAAAAAAGATTCTATAAAACTCTGGGTGCACTAAGGACATTTCACAGACGTTAATTGTTATTATTACATAAAAATACCAGAGAGAAGATTGTTAGACATATGGTACAATCTAAATCCTAATGAAAAAAATTAGCTAATGCAAAAACGAGGTACCAGGAACATACCTCAAAATTACGTTATTTGCTAAGCTAATCTAGAGGGCTTCATATATATATATAATGTATATATATATATTATATATAACATTTATACATATTATATATAACATTTATACATATTATATATAACATTTATACATATAACATATGACATTTATACACATATAACATTGATTTATATTGGGCTTAAATAAAATAAAAACTAAAAATATATTTTATCTCATTTCTTAAAAATAAGTTGGTATCATTTTAGGTAGACGGGCATAAGAAAGGAGTAAAAATCAATACCATCAACTTGAACACGCTGGTACTTCTGTAGAAAACCACCTAGTCCTTGTTCTGACTGCTTAAAAATAAAAATGATTTAGGAGCCAGTGGGTTGGAAGCAATCTTTAAGTCAAGTAGTGTATAAAAGCAATTATAGGGGGTAACATGTTCTATGCTATGTGGGGAAAAGTATATAAAAATGTCAAAATACTAGCAATAAAAAGACTATAAACTTCATCCTCATGTCCAGTCAGGAAATGAAAGATCTTTGTACAGCCTGTGTTTTGAAAAAGTTAAAGTGCTCTATGAGTTAAGACATTGTAGGATCAGGTCATTACTACTTCCCAGAAAGGATAAGGGGGAGAAAGTATATACAACATAAAAGTGGTTGTTTTATAACTTTCTTTCCATTTCTTTGTACATGGGCTTTCATGGGGAAAATAAAAGGCAGACAGGGTTTCTCTGGAGGTTCTCTCGGCACAGGCAAGCTCTGGACAAAACGCCGGTGCAGTCACACATACTGTGTCCCGAACGTATCCTTCCCTTTGCTGTGGTGCCCCTTCTCTCCGCAAGGTTCCAGGGCTGTGCACCCCACCTGAACCTGCCTCCCAGGCAGCACCTGGGCCCGACCCTCCTTCCCCACCAGCATTTACCTGCCTTCCCCTCCGTTCTCCAGAGTCTTGCTAGGTAACTTGTCAATCAGATAAATCATGTAAGCTAAACATTTCTCACTGATAAATGACCAAGTGTGTTATCCAACCTGGGAGACATTCCTCTTCATGTCTTATGCCAAAAAGAGAATGTTATGGACATGTCTGGCAAGGCCAAGAAAGGAAACCTCTGTGGACGTTTGAAATGTCTCCATTTAAACCTTTTTGGCACATTACTCAACCGTCCCTTACTCAACCGAAACGTAGCCTACCAGTTGCACCAGAAAAGAACATAAAACACAGGATCTTAAATCCTGAGATCTCCATACCTGAAAGATGTCTTCATACATAAAAATATCTATTGTTTGTTGTTCAAGTTAGTCCTTGAACACAGGTTTGAACTGCATGGGTCACCTTGTATGTGGACATTTTTCAATAAATACACAAATGACCCTTTGTATCCCCAGGTTTTGCATCCTTAAATTTGACCAACCACTGATGGAAAACAGCATTTTCCATCCACAGTTGGAAATCCATGGATGTTGAGGTCCAACTGTATGCACTGTTTTATGAGATTTTATATAAGAGTTGAGCGTCGCAGATTTTGATGTTTGCAGGGAGTCCTGGAACCAATCCTCCACAGATACTGAGGGATTCAGTCTGTGGTTAAGTTTTTGGGGAGTCAAAAGTTATACACGCATTCTCCATAGTGTGTGAGTAGGAGTCCCTAACCCCAACCTTGTTCAAGGGCCAACTGATATTAATTAAAAATGTAATAAATAAAGTCTTTGGGTTTGAATGGACATTTTATCTATGTGATTGTACTAGGTTTCTATTTCTGCATAACAGAGCACCACAGACAGACTTAAAGCAGCATCTACTTGCTAGCTCAGAGTTCTACAGGTCAGAAGTCTAGGGAGGCTCCACTGAGGCTCCACTGAGCAGGCTCCACCTGCTCGTGTTCTCAGAAGCTGAGATCAAGGTGTCCGTCTGACTGGCTCTGACTTGGAGCTTCTGGGGAAGAATCGCTTTCAAAATCATTCAGATTATTAGCAGAATTCAGTTCCCTGTGGTGATAGGACTGAGGTGAGGTCTTCATTCCCTTGGTGGCTGTCACTTGGGGTTCTACTCTCAGCTCCTAGAAGCCACTCTCAGGTCCTCGCTCTGCAGGTCCCTCCACGTCAACAATAACTTCCTTCACATTCATTCGCTCTCAGCCTTTCAACTCTTCCTTCAGCCACCAGCCAGAGACACTGCCTGCTTTTGAAGGGCTCATGTGGCCCTGGCTGGTTTGGCTCGGCGGTTAGAGTGTCAGCCTGTGGACCAAAGAGTCGCGGGTTCGATTCCGGTCAAGGGCACGTATCTGGGTTGCAGTTCGGTCCCCAGCCCTGGTTGGGGTCATGTAGGAGGCAACCAATCAATATTTCTCTCTCATATAGATGTTTCTCTCTCTCTCTCTCTCTCTCTCCCCCCACCTCCCACTCTAACTGAAGATAAATGGAAAAATATCCTCGGATGAGGATTAAAAAAAAAAAAGGACTCATATGATAAGATTGGTTTACTTGGGTAGGCTCCTTATCTTAAGGCCAACTAGTAACCTTAGTTACATCTGGAAAAGCCTCTTTTGTCGTGTAAGGTAAGTCACAGCAGGGGGCAAAGTTCACGAGGCCATCTTAGAATTCTGTCAACCACAGCGATGGTCCACAAATTTGCTTGTAATGCTGTTATATAGTCTGTATGTTTGCCCCTTTGTATAGGTGATTTATGCGGATGTCTTGGCTGTCTCTCATAGAATGATGATTCCTTAGGGCAAAGATGTTTTCTTTCTCAATAAATTACTTTAGAAAAGAGATAGTGAAGACAAATAAAGGGTAAAATACAGTTGATTTTTGAACAATGTGGTGGTTGGGGCACTGACCCTCACATAGTCAAAAATCTGTGTATAAGTTTTAACTCCCAAAAAACTTAAGTTTTCCCTCAGTATCCATGGGAGATTCTCCCAGGACCCCACAGATACCAAAATCCATGGATGCTCGAGTCCCCTATATAAAATAGCATAGATCAATGCATACAGTCAGCTTTCCACACCCATGCACTTCGAATCATGAAGCAAAAACAGTGTGGGTATTTACTTAAAAAAAAATCTGCATGTAAATGGACTCATGCAGTTCAAAGGTGTTGTTCAAGGGCCAACTGGATAAAAAAGATGCTGAATTTGTTATGTCTAGTCAGGCTTCAAAGAAACAAATTGCAGTTTAGGTAGGGGATTCAGAATTCTATGGAAACCAATTAATAAAAAGTTGAAAAGCTGGTTAAGGATAAAACTTGAAGGATACACATGGTACGTTGGACTGTGAAACTGAACTTAAACCCAGCTGAAAACTGCAAGCTTGGAGTCTGCCAGAAATAAAGCAGCGAAAAGCAAATTGTATAAGACTCGCAGAGAGGGGCCCTGTGGCTCAGGCGGTCTCATCCCTGAAGAAGTGCCCGGCGCTGTCCCCAGGCCACATTCCTCACCTGACTTGGACCAGTAACTGTCTCATGGTCCTAGATTTTTCACCAAGCAAGCAGAATAGGCTCGCTCTCTTTTTCTCAGCTTTATAATTGACAAAGTGTAGAACATGATAATTTGATATGTGTATACTTTGTGAAATGATTACCACAATCAGGTTAATTAACACATCAATCACCTCACATAGTTAAGTGTGTGTGTTGAGAGCACTGAAGATCTACTGTCTTAGCAAATTTCAAGTACACAATACAGTATTATTAACTATAGTCACCATGCTGGACATTAGCTCCCCAGAACTTATGCCTCTTATAAGGGTTTGTAAACATTGTCCCCATTCCTCCCATCCCTCTGGCCCCTGGCAACCACCCATGTGTTCTCTCTTTCTATGAGTTCTACCTTTTGTTGTTTTAAATTCTACATGTAAATGCAACCACACAGTATGTGTCTTTCTGCCACACATAACAGGCTCTTGATGATAATCCACTCCCTTTGTGGGGTGACCGAGTGAGCGACTCCGGGAAGGCAAACATTCCAGTAGAGTTGATCTTTTTGTGTAAACTGTTTAGAGTTGTGTTGCTCTGTATGTGCCTTATCTGTTTCAAGGTGTCACAGAGAAGATAATCTGCGTTATTAAATTTATGAATCTGATTTGTTAAATTTACAAGAGTTTTGTAAAAATACACACAAACATCTTGCATGTTAGATTTGTACGTTTGACATGTTAGGTGTTGGAAATACTTGAGAGAATCGCTTTATCAAATTGGCAATGATAGTTTGAATTGTCCAAGAAAATCTAGTTAATGAAGTTTCTGAATAGTGTTAACATTAAAGGGTTTAATCCACCAAATTTATAAGCTAATCGAGCAGTAATTAAATTACAAATAAATATGTGTTTAAAATTATAACATAATTCTTTGCCAATATAATGACAAGATTTGTGAGTTAAAAGTCAAGGTTTATAAAACTAGGTTATAAAATGTATACCTTTTATAAATTAAATGTTAACACAAATACAAGAAACTATAAATATTATCTTCTGTGCAAAAAAAAAAAAAAGCACCTATTGGGCACTAAAAACCCAATTATCATTATTAAACACTGAAAAGCAATATAACTGTAATGGAGATCAGTCATAATATCTACTATTTATTACATACCAACTACATGTCAGTTCTGTGATATATGCTAAGTCTGTTCATCTATTTGTCTGTCTTTGACAATAAGAGATAATGTAAATAAAGGACCTTGGTCTTTAAGTGTGTGATGAACTGAGCTGATAATCTTTTTAAATTTGAAAATATTACTCCACATACACTTTGGAATTTCTTTCTCTGGACCGCAGGCTGACGCTCTAACCACTGAGCCAAACTGGCCAGGGCTGGAATTTCTTTGGTCACAAGTATCAGAAAACTAAAGTCAATGTGTTTTAATAATAACAGCAACAACACGATCAGAAGAAAGGGATTTCGTGGTCAAGTAATTTCAGAAATCAAGAGAAAGAGGAGGTCCAGCACTTAGATCTTCTGAAGAAAACACACTGTCCAACTGTGAGGAGTACAGGTAACTGGCAGCCACCAGCTACTGGGCACTCAGGGTCCTCTACCTGTGGTCCCTTGAGCTGGGGCCACAGTCTTTCTGAACAGCCCGGTCAATAAGCACAGCTCAATGTGGGCCTTCTCCAACAAGCAGTCTTTGCTCCAAAGCAACCTGATGGGTTGGCTGGGACAGTAAAATCTGCATCCGCAGTCTAGGCTCCCCCTGCCCAATCCTGCTTCCTCCCTTCCGCCTTCACAGGTGTCATCCTGCATCAGGGACTGAAGCCTTTCACTGCCCAGTCGGCTCCTTGCCCCACCTTTGTCTTTCCCCAGCCTTACCCCCGTACATCTGGCAACTCCATCTCTCTGTCTGCTTAGCGGAGGGCCTGAATGGACACTTAGGCAAAGTTTGGTCTGGCAGTTTAATGATGCCACGCGGCCCACTGTCTTTCTGTCTGTCTACTCTGCCTCCCCCAGCAGCAGAATCACCCTAAGGCTGTCTCTTTCTGACAGCATCACCTGGAACTAACTGCTTCCTCATTCACAACCAGCGGAGGAAGGGAGCATCTTTTTGTGGCCTTCACGAGAGAGAGAATGCTTTTTTTCTCCAGATGTACCCATCAAACTTCTCCTTTCGGTCCTCTTACGACAGTTCGAGTCATAATCCTATCCCAACCATCATGACTAGGGCCCACCGTTGAGCTGCCGTGAGATCAATTCCAACCAGCCTGCAAGGCCAGGGAGCCTGGTCCCGTTAGAAAGGGGACAGAGAATGGACACTGGGGATGCAACCACCGCATTTCCGCGATGCTTATTCTAATGTAGTTTCTCTTAAGAAGATGAAACAAGCTATAATACCCAGGAGACTAAGGTTTTGAAATGGACTCCGCCTGTAGTCCACTGGTCCACACAACTGACCCCACATGAGACAACAGTCAAGGCTGGCTGCACAAACACTTACTTCTGTGAACACCACCTATGCAGGACCCGAATTTTGCAGTTACTAGGGAACAACCCTTTCGCACAATTAACAAACTTTTTGTGTTTTGTCCTAATTAATTTTGAGCCCCAGACCATTATGAAGTTTCCCTCTGATGTAAACAGCATACCTTAATTTATTCTATTCCTCTCGGGAGTATTTTATGTGTTTCGGCCACTTGCAGCTACTTTATAAAAATAGTGACATACCAGTTAGGTTCTTCATTCCAGATTAAAAGGGCAAGTGTCTTTGAACACTACCCGCCCCACACCACAGAATCAGCCGCAGCAATGGGCAGACACCTGGGCATAAACTGTTCACAGTGCAGGAAGCAGGAGCCAAAGCTGCCAATGGAACAGTGGCCCCTGCAGCTTCCGGAAGCTGGCTGTCTTGTCACCTCTGCCCCAGACGGGCCAGAGTGGATTCTGTAGGGTTCTTCCTCCTTCAAGCGACTGGGCTCCCATTAGAACAGGGCCAGCGCATGTGAAGAGCAGAGCCTACCTCCTGAGCCCTGGCTGCAAGGGGGGCAGTGGGCGGAGTCTGTCCATCAATTGCAGCTTTTAGAATGGGAGATGAGCTCTGCCTTCCCAAAACGGAAGATTCCAGATGCTGGCTTCTTTGCGGTTGTTTTCGTTCTGCTCGAGTCTCCTGTGTGTGAGGCTCAGAGGACTTTATAAGAATTTCCCTTAGTACCTAAATTCTATGAGAAAAGAATACACTAGGGCTCAAATGTCTTAGGCAAGGCAAGCGTTGGTCACACATGTCAACAATCCCATGCAGTTTGGACGTTTTTGTGAAAGCCGGTTGCCATATTCATAATAACATTTGTATTCTATTTTGGTTTTGTTAGTAAGACAGAAATGCATCACCTTTATTAATGCTAAACCCATAGACATTGTACAGAGTACTTGCCACTGTTATCGCACCATTCTTATAAACATTCATCTCGGAAGGATTAAATTAGACTCAGCAAATGTTTATTCAGCTCATAATAAATGCAAGGCCTTGTGCTAGGCAATAAGGGATGACAAATTAGTCTTAAATTGTCACTGTGGTGACTACTGCGTTGTTATTCTAATTCTTCATCATAGAAGAACTGGGTATTAACTATTCATGATCTACTTTTACATTTCACTGTCAATTTTCCATTATGTCCAGTTCCACAGAAGAGCTCCCAAGTCTCCACGATACATTTTTAGAGGTTAATCTTTACTGCAATTTCTCTCCTGTTCCTATTATGAATATTATTTTGGAGTCCAAGCAATAGATATTTGAATATAAAATGCAACTGTTAAAGATGTTAATTATTCATATACAAAATGTATTACTATTATTATTATGACAGAAGAACATTAGAAATTCACAAATGTAAGTATGTGTTAGAGGTGATGTACTGTTTATTCTTGCATTGGTGCTAACATGATATTTAGTAGGTGTTAACAGGAGAGGAGCCTTATGAGAAAATACTGATCAGAGCTGTTTTAATGCTGGAGCCTGGTGCAATTCTGTACTATTTGAACTGGTCAAAAGGTAAAGACCATGACCCACCTTTGAATCGAGTTTTGAACTGACTTCCATTATTGTCTTCATATTCAGTGAGTCCTCACCTAACATCACTGATAGGACCTTGGAAACTGTGACTCTAAACTAACCAATTTTACCCTAGGCTCATTGATATAAACTAGAATGATGTTCCTGTGGCATATTTCTGGTCACAAAAACATCACCAAACTTCTAAATAAAGACCCAAAACACTTTTAATATTAAACATTGCAATAAACGCAAACTGTACAAATATTTAAGAAAGACTAATAAAAACGAGTTAGAGAATTCTTTTCCAACCTGCTTATTGCAGTTCAGGGTCACAGGTGGCCAGAGCCTGTCCCGGCAGCTCAGGGCACAAGGCGCAAACCCACCCTGGACAGGACACCCTTCCATCACAGGGTCACCCACTCGCAGTGGAAGAAGGCAGGCTCAGAAGGTTACATACTGTATGATCCCCCACACACACCACACTCACTCAGACTGGTACAATTCAGACGCCTCAATTCACCAGATGTGGGAGGACACTGGCGCTCCTGGAGAAAACGCCGACGTGGGGAGAACATGCAAACTCCACGAGGACAGTGGCCCCCGCCTGGGAACTGAGCTTTTCCCCCTCACCAACATGACAACAAAATGACATTATTCAAGGACATGCCACTTTGTGATCCATTCCAATTTCCCTAAAGTCAGTTCTATAAAGACTTTTCATGTTATACTCTCTGATCCTGTCATTTCTCCATCTGAAATCAAGTCTTGGTCACACTGGATCACAGGGATAATGAGATCATACTTTTTACTTTAATTTCCAAAGTAGTGGGACATTAGCTCAGAATAAGTTAGCAGAAGCTACAGAAGAAGTAATAGTGACGACCTCAGTCTCTGCAAACAAGCCTGGGTTTCTTCACACTGGACTGGTAATTTTAAGCAGTTACATAACCTCTGTAGGTGTTAGCTTTCATCTGTACAGAGGAACTCACAATAATACTTCCCACAAATGACTGCTGGTGAGGATTACAGACATACTGTATTTAAAACTTGTTGTTATACCATTTGATATTTACCCAAGAGAAACAAAGACTTAGGCCACCGCAACCTATACACAAATGGGTTCCTTAAGCAGCTCTATTCATGTTGCCAAAAACTGGAAGTGACCCAGAATGCCTGTCGACTGTTGAATGGCTAAATAAAACATGGTACATAGGCTATGAAATACTAGTCAGCAGTATAAAGGAATGGACAACTGATGCATGCAGTAGCATGAGTGAACCTCACAGGCATTGTGCTAAGTGAAAAAAGGCAGGCTCAGAAGGTTACATACTATATGATTCCACTCATGCCCTTCTGGAAAGAGCAAAACTACAAAAACACAAAAACAATTCAGTGGTTGTCAGTGTCTAGGGGTGGGGGTAGGAGACTGACCACAAGGGGCATGTGTGAACTTTTTGACCTAATGAAAATATTTCATATTTGGATTGGGTAGTAGTTGCATGATTGTATACATTTGTCAAAACTCACAGAATTGTACCCTTAAAAGGGTGTATTTTACTATCTGTAAATTATAACCTCAATAACCTAAAAAAAAGCTCACTAATGATACTATTAAATGTTGATTAATTTTTTTAATCCTCTTGCATGATGGCTGTGCCTAGCACTAAGTAAGCACTTAATGGCAGTTATTGTAAATTATTATTATTAATTATTATTATGATCATCATCATTATCTAAGTTGACAACAGCATGGAAAAACTAATAAATAAAAAACTGTTCTATTTATTGTAGAACATGGGTTAGTATTTAATCTATTTAAGAGTCTAGAATTTTTTGTGTTTCTATAGATTCGATATTTTAACTCAATGAAGTAAAATATTTTAGTTAGAATGTTGCTCAACAATGATCATTAGAAATAGCAATTTTGTTGATCAGGTATGAGTTGAACACTTAAAGTGTTTGTGTAATACCACCTCTGAGTGAGGCCAGTGACAGAGCCTTTGAGGGATTATCAGGGTTTTTTCCCACTTGTCAGACTTGCACCTTGTTGACCTCAAACAGATAGATGGCCAGATATTTCTACAGCTAACAGGTTTATTTGCGAACAACGAGAAAGTGCACGTCAGGACGTGTGGTCTAATGGTGAACCATGCCCAAGTCCTGAGAAACAAAAAAGAGGAAACTCTTTTACAGGTAAGAGGAAATTGGGAGAGTATTAAAAACAAAGAGCTTCCTGTGGGGTTCCACCATCAACGGAGGGCATGAGAGATACCCCATCTGGCCTCTCATGAGGTTTCTGTTTATTAATTTTTACTACATCTTGCAACTCATTTTTATCAGTTCACTTTGAAGTGACAAGGTTATAGGAGGCTGATTTACATTAGCTAATCTCCAAAGGCATTGATGTGTAAAGGTGACATCACTCACCAGAGTTCTCACTGCCACGAGGGTGGGCACAGTCCTGCGCCCGTGTGCTCATCGCAGCTTCTCCTCAGGGGCAGGTGGAGAGAGAAGCCTGATAGGAATCAGCTTCCTGAACGGGCTGGGGCGTCAGCACCAGTGAGAGTAGTTATTCCTGGAGGACATATAATCCAGTCACAATAAAAGACCCGTCAATCATTCCCATTTTCCTAAGTCACCAGAGTCAATATCTGTTTATTGGACAGTGCAGGATGAAAACCAATAAAATCTTGTTGGCAATGCTGTCTTCTGTAGACTCCGTGCTCCCCACTCTTCTTTCTTTCTTCAGGTTTGGCGCATTACCCTTGACAGAAGCAGTTCCTTGATTATGTTAAAATTTTTGCTGGGCCGGCCCTGGCCGGTGTAGTTCAGTGGTTGAGCATAGACCCATACAGCAAGAGGTCGCTGGTTCAATTCCCGGTCAGGCCACATGCCCAGGTTGTGGGCTTGATCCCCGGTAGGGGCATGCAGGAGGCGGCCAATCGATGTTCTCTCTCATCGATGTTTCTATCGCTCTCTCCCTCTCCCTTCCTCTCTCCAAAATCAATAAAGAAAAATATTTAAAAAAAAATTTTTTTCAACTGACTACATTTGAAGATCTAATTGGCTTTATTAAGTGATTCATGAATCGGGCAGCATCTAGCAGCTAGAACAGCTCTCCAAGGGGTTGTACAAAATGGAAAGTTGTTATAGGAAGAAGGGTGGGGCAAGGGAGTTTTTAACAAAAGAAAAGAAAGAAAGAACATCTTCTTTGGGGGAGAAGGGAGAATAGGAAGGGTTTTTATCATGCAGATTGCTTGCTTTCTATGGAGGATGAACTGAGCCCATGTGACAGATTATTTCACTGGTGTTGACCAAAGAATTTCAGACAAGTTGATTAAGGTCACGATACTGGAAGAGGTTGAAACCCAATTAGATCAGGTATTAAATCTAGGTTTCCTGTCATAGGCTTTCAGCACCAGTTATGCCATGTGGGGTCTGTGATTTTCTCTCTCTCTTTTTTCTTTTTTTTTTCTCACCCGAGGTATATTTTTCTACTTATTATCAGACAGAGTGGGAGGGAGGGAGAGAGAGAGAGACAGAGAGAAACACTGATGTGATAGAGCCACACCGACTGGCTGCCTCCTGCACGACCCGACCAGGGCGGGGGACGAACTGCAACCGAGGTCCGTGCCCTTGACCGGAATCGAACCCGCGACTCTTTGGTCCGCAGGCCGACGCTCTAACCGCCAGGGCTCTGATTTTTTTTAATAGTTACATTCACACCTGTTCGTCCTTCCTGATATTTTGCCTTTATTGAATTTGGTGTTCTCAAGTCTCCTCCACCCATACTGAGGGCTTTTATATCATGTTCCTTCTGCAGAGAGTTAATCTCATTCTTTTACGGATTGCTTTTGCTAGTTTAACAATCAAAGAATGTTTTTATTATATATTGCCCCACAACAAACCAAAGCTTAGTGGTGTAAAACAACAGCAAGCATTTTATTATTAATTCTCCTCCTTTGAGAGGTTGACGGGGCTCAGTGAGGAGGTTTTCACTCAGGGTGTTTCATGCGGTTTCATCGAGTGATGGCTGGTGCTGGAAGACTCTGAACACGTACTCCTCACATATCTGGCACACAGGCTGGGAAGACTCAGACAGCTAGCGTTTGGACCATGCAGAGGCCCCTAGGCATGTGTCTGCATCCCTGTGTCTCTCTGCGTGGTCTCTTCGGCAGAACAGCATCAGGGTCGCTGGACGCCTTACCGTGTGGCTCACAGGTCCATGTCCTAAGTGAGAGAGCCAGGCAGAAGGTGTATTGCCATTTATTACTGTGATATTGTGATTTATAACAAGAAATGTATTATATATAATAAGAATATATATAAAATATATATTATGTATAATCATTACTTATTTTTATATATGTACACTTTCTGTAATGAGATCAATAAAGGTGTCTTTTGTTAAGTCAACGAGGAGACTTTTGGAAAGTGCCTAAGGGTGGAAGCTGGCTTCCAGTTTCATTAGAGGGTTGAAACTCAGTCCCGCCTCCGACCTTTGAGGAGAGGGAGGACTAAAGATTAAGTTCAGTCACCAGTGGCCAATGATTTGATCAATCATGCCTATGTAATGAAGCCTCCATAAAAACCCATAAGGGTGGGTTCGAGGAGCTTCTGGGTTGGTGAACACATGGAGATTTGGGGGAAGTGGCATTCCTGGAGAGGGCATGGAAGCTTCATGCCCATTCCCTGTGCCCTGTGCCTCTCTTCCATCTGGCTGTTGATTCATAATCTTTAATATATTTTGTAATAAATGGGAAATCCAGTGAGAAAACTGGTTCCCTGAGTCCTGTGAGCTGCTCTAACACATTAAGCAAACCCAAGGAGCGACTGTGGGAACCTCTGATCTATAGCCATTCTGTCAGAAGCATAGATGACAACCTGGACATGTGACTGGCAGCAGAAGTGGAGGGCGGTCTTGTGGGGCTGAACCCTTACCCTATACCCTGATGATATCTTCAGGTAGATAGAATCAGAATTGAGTTGAATTGTAAGACACCCAACTGGTATCAGAGAATTGCTCGGTGGTGTAGGGGAAATTTTTTTCACACATTGGAATTAGGTATAGAATCACTCATTACTCAGCCTCAGAATTCACATAGTGTCACTTCCACCATCCTCTATTAGTCACGACAAGCACAAAGAGCCACCCAGGCTTAAGGGGAGGGGACCTAGACTCTGGCTCCCGATGGGGATGTGGCAAGGTTCAGGAGGAGCAAGTGGGACTGGAAATATTATTCCAGACAGTTTTGGAAAATGGAGTTGATCACAAAAGGCAACCTTAATTTTTAGTTAATAGGGGACTGGGCGTGTTTTATTACAGAACAGCCAAATGCCTATTTTCAGGAGTACTGAATGCTAAATACATGTCCCCTGTTCCACAGCTCCTTTCCCCAGCCCTGTGAGGTGGGGATGCAAAGTATAGGGATTGCAAATAAATAGATGATGATTTTTTAAATTGATAAATTTTCCCCCAAATGTAATATGAAAATATTTAGGGATCTCTGTCTCTGACCTAAATAGTCAAATGACTTTCCAAATAAAATTGGTGATTAAAAGAGAAGAACGTGCTATAAACATTTCTTTTAAACAACTACCGAGTCAGAGATCATGTTTCAGATGTGTGTCAGGAAGTAATAGCCTTGCGTTTCTTCTTCGTAGTTAGGACCTTCCTGGTAAATTTTGTTGGGATCTGGTTAAAAAATAGGCCTTAGAAGTTAAATGACGACTGGATGAATAGGAAGAGATTTTCCTCCCAGGAGGCATGTGTTTACAATTCATGGGTGGGCGGGATGGGAAATGACAGGAGATTTGATCGCTGGCCCAGGTCAGGGCACATGCAGGAGGCAACCAATCGATGTGTCTCTCTTACATCGATGTCTCTCTCTCTCTCTCTCTCTCTCTCTCTCTCTCTCTCTCTCTCTCTCTCTCTCTCTCCCCCTTCTAGTCTCTCTAAAAATCAATGGAAAAAGTATCCTTGGGTGAGGATAAACATAAAATAAGAAAGAAAGAATAAAATAAGTGAAAACAAAGAGTTGACAAGACAAAAGGATTTGGACTAGGGGTAGCAAGTGGTAAAAAAGTAAGTAGGAAGACAAGGATTAATGCAGGGAGACTTCCTGTCCCTTCGATCTGGGAGATTTAGCTTTTGCTTTCAGGGGAGAAGTGTAACCACACAGCAACTCCATTTCTTTAACATGACCCTTTCTCCTGTGGGTCTGTACACTCTCTTCCTTAACCATCAAGCCCTGAGGACATCAGATTCTGGTCAGCATCAAACTGTCCCAAGAACAAAGCCTCAGGTCAGTTGACCACAGAAACAGTGTCTTGGTCAAGCTAAAGATAACATCCTGACTTCAGTTATGTCTCAGCCCCAGGCCCATCAAAGCAGAAGGACCCTACGAACCACACCTTCATGAAACCAGACAGAAGAAAGCCACCGCTGGCATCAGGACCTGACACAATGATCAACTACTCCCTACCCTGGCCCAAATCAGTCAGGTAGAGCCCACAACCCCAACTCCCTTAATCACTATGATTAATGATTTTCCCCCTATATAACCCATGCCCTGGAAGCCAATGGGGAGCCAGATCTTTGAGCACCAGCTTACCTGTGATACCAGGCTTGGTGCCATTTCCTCAACTAATAAATCCTTCCTTTCTTGGCTGCAACATTCTGTTTGCATTTGATTGGGCCTTGATGTGTGCAGGCAAAGTGACCCCTTTAGTCTAGTAACAGAAGGGTGGGTGAGAATGGGTCAGAATGACCTTCCTACTTCTGCTATTTTCTCAAACTCCTTCAGTTCAAGATGTTCAATATGCCAACGTACCTTTTTTTGGGGGGGGGGGGTAGCATGTCCTGAACCTCACCAGTTTGGAAGTCTTAATCCATGGGTCCATACCTATGGGTCCTAAAGTCCTTTTGACTGGTCCTCCCAGCAGGTAGAGAAGCCTTAACTCCCAGAGAAGACAGGTACAGACCCAACAAAGATCATGAGTGCCTCTTTTATGTCAATATGGTATGAGATTAAAAGTTGGGTGGAGGCAGAAATTTTGTGTTTGTCTCTTCCACAGTGTCTTTTGCCTTTTTAATAAGTATTGGTTGAACTGAATTCCATTAATCCACGAAGATCTAATTTAAAGACAGTGAAATTCTCTGGCCTGCTTAATTCATTCTGCCTCGTACCATTTGTGGGAACTATTTGTACTAGAGAACACAGTTCAGCAATGAGGCATTTTACCACATTGATGTCCGTAGGCAAAAGCACCTCATTTGTCCCCAGTTCCCATTTCCAGGCCTACCTCTGAGGCACGGCAGAAAGCCTACAGATTTAAAACGGGTGTGTGGCCACTACCTTTTCTTCAATTTTTGAAACTAAACCACTGAACTTGGTCAGTCCCACTCTTACCATGTTCTCATTCAAGGTTGTGGATCTGAGCCGCCGACGTGTGGTGACTTGAGGCAGGGCTGACCCGGGTTTCCTCAGGTCTAAGATGACTATTAGTAGGCCCTGGGAACAACTGATAAATTCCAGCTCACAGGGGTTCCCCTGATACACACCACAGAGGAGACCCTATGAGAAAGTGAGAATTCAGGGCCCATCCTCTGTTGATTCTACGTTAAAATGTAAGCTGTCCTCCAGCCATTGACATAGACTTGCAGACAAGCATGCCTATTAAGTAGCAATTCTCTGGGACCGGTGCTAATCGTTAAATAAATTACTGTACCTCTCAGCAACACTTACTTTCTTCCTCTTAGCTCAATGCTTCTCACCTGCTGAGACCTAGGGACGCTCAGGCCAGATACAGCGATGTAGCTGCCTAGACCGCAGAAGCAGAGTGTCATCCGGGAGGGGCAGGGCCACTGTGAACTCATGCAGCAACCGGTAACTGCATTTTAATTGGTCTCCACTGTTTAACTCCAATCACTTTTGATTAGGATATGTTAACAGCAAGAGGGGAGTCTAAATAATCCTACAAAGGAAGATATATATTACTCACACATGTCTGAAAAATTAAATATACTCTCAGAATTATTCACAGCCTCATACTCCAGCAAAGCTAGTTGTTCCCAGAATAGTAATCAGCAGTTACAATATAAAGACAGGAAAGAAAACATCCACATTATGGCTTCATTTCAATGACTTAGGAATGCTCTCACAGGTGACATTTATATACATTCCCACCTCGCCCTAGTTTAAGTCACTCATTAACAAATATAAGAACAAAATTAAAAAGGAAGGAACAGAAGACTTTTTTTTTTCAGGGCAACTAGAGAGATCGCGTCCCCGTTAGGAGCCAAACTTAGGGAGGAAACACTCTTAGTTTTTTTTATTCATTTATTAATTTGTTTAAAACACATTTCACTCCCGTATTGCTTCTGGGAGTGAAAACGAGTACAACCGCTTTGGAAAACTGTTCGGTGATTTCTATGAAAGGTAGAAATACATAAAGCCTGTGATCCGCCCATTTTTCTCTTACAGATGCAAACATGTGTGCACCAGAACACATGTGTGAGAATGTTTATAGCAGCACTGTTCACAATAGCCCCCAACTGGAGCTCTAAGTGCCCGACAACAGTGGACTGGATAGACCAATTACGGTATATTTACACAATGGAATACTAACGAGCTAGGGAACCAACTAACTACAGTCAAACACACAAAAATACCTGGGTGAATCCTCCAAACATATGATTTATGAAAGAAGCAAACAAAAAAGAATGCAAACTATAGTAGTACATTTATATAAAATTCAAGACTAACGTACGGCGTTAGAAGTCAGGATGGCCGTCAGCTTGGGGGAGTGCAGAGGAGAGTACAAGGAGGGCTTCTGGAAACGTTCTCTTTGATCTTCAGGCTGGTTACACCGTTGTGTTCAGTATCACACAGTTACCTGAACGGTAGATGTATGATTCTGGTAATCTTCTCCATTGTGCAATGCTTAATAAAAAACTTAAAAATTTTTTGTTGTGTTATGTCTCGGGTATTGAATAACTAAAAAGAATATTGTGCTAAGACAGTTTGGGGCCTCTGGGAGCTCCCAGACTGGAAGGGGAGACAGACATCTACGGAGATGATTTTAGACAAATACTGAATGACTGAGAAAGACGTGGAAGCTCCAAGGCAGGGCCTTGAAGTGGGCACGAGGGGAGCTTTCTGAGGAAGGTGGAGCCCTCTGATGCTAAAATGATAACTACCAGTCAGGGAATAAAGAAGGTGAGTTTGCTATTCAGAGGAAAGAAAGCAGGCAACACCCCCAGGACCCCACTGAAAAGCAAGCACACAAAGGGGCCTATTTAGTCTCAAAAGGGGGCAACAAATCTTTGCCGGGTCTCTGACTCCTGTCAGCTAATAGAGGAAGAAAGCTCAGAAGTTTCTGTCTGAGAGTTGAGACCACATATATCAACATGACTTACCTGCTTGTTCCAGGAATTTTTTTTTGCCCAGGAACAGAAGACAATTACTGGTCACAAAATATGGTCTCCCTGTAGTCTTGAGTCCTTTGCTTCTACTCAGTCTGTTTTGAAAGGTATAATGAGGTGAGAGGCACAAACAAGAAGATTTTTCTTTGCAACAGACACTGGAAGGAAGGACGGTGAACCTCCTATTTTCAGAGATTGAAAGGAGTGTTAATCTCTCCAAGAGTTTAGTCAGTTTGAAAGGCTGACGCTATAGGTAGAGCCTATAGGGGAGAAAAAATAATTTCCCCTCTACCCTCCTGAGTTCTTGGCTGAGACTTCTGTAATAAGGAATTTCAGCCCTCAGACAAATAAATAAGAGGGAAAAAAAACAGTTTATTAACATGTATACCTCATATGTACATGGGACATACCCAGGAAAAATGAGTAACTCTCTGAGATGGCACAAGCCACCACCTGAAATAACATCTTCATCTGAAGACAGATAAGAAATGTTGGGTGGTCGGGCAGAGGCCAGATGTGGGAATTTACCAGGAAAAGCACAGTAAATGAGGGCACAGTTCGTCATGCATATTTAATTCTGTGCCTTCTTCATGGATAAGAGTTTCTTAGGAGCTATAGTCATCTTCTCTTCCTGGTACAGAGAGGGAAACACCCTCATAAATGGAGATTTCCTTTATAAATATAAATTTCCTTTACAAAAGAGTAACTTCTTTATTTTCAGAGCCTCTCCTTTGTCTGCTGTTTCTCAAAATAATCCTGTAACAAAGAGGCATATTTGGGGGTGGCACATTTGCTACCCTTCTAGCCTATATGGGCTATGACACAGATTTAAATGTTCTTCTCTTTTCCCTGCTGTTAAAGTAACCAGATTAGGCCTAAAATGGAGTGACTCATGCTAAGCCCCACGTCAGCAAGCTAGAAATCAACTAGGTCTCTACGCTCGGCTCTCCCAGAAAAGGAAAGCCTACGTCAACCAATCAGGGCTTGC
The DNA here is from genome assembly GCA_030848825.1 of Tadarida brasiliensis. Lineage (NCBI taxonomy): Eukaryota > Metazoa > Chordata > Mammalia > Chiroptera > Molossidae > Tadarida > Tadarida brasiliensis. The sequence goes on from CM061260.1 coordinate 74,399,849, forward strand.
CTGCTCAGCACAAGTCACCTGACCCGGCTCCAAGACTTCCTTGTGCTCTATATGAGGAAAGTAACCCTGCTTTAACCAATGAGCAAATGCCCAGTAATAATTCCTTGTTCCTGCTCATGTTAGTCTACAGAAATCTCTTGCCTTGTATAGCTCTTCAGAGCTCCTCTCCGTCTCCTAGATTAGATACTGCCTGATTCATGAACCACTGAATATAAGCCTACCAGATCAGTAAACTGTCCATGGAAAATAATCTTTTAACAAGATGAAGAGATTGCCTTTCTTCTTATCACTAACCATTCAGCCATGTTTACACAGACATATGTGCCTAAGGACTTGAAGTTGGTAGCATTTCTTTAAAGCCAACCAGCTGAAGCCCTTCTGAAGAAAAGGCATTCTTCATTATGGGCATTTCAAACACTAGCAGCAAATTGCTGCCTTCCTGCCATTTGATTTATACTTGAATTAACCAACTTATTGTACGGGCGACCCTGGCTTGTTCCCTTGAGTCTCTACCTGCTGGTCAGTCTCAGAAGACTGTTTGATGCACAGTTCTTTGTGAGGGACAGGAACCTTCCCCCCACACACACCCCCACTGTGCCTGTTAAGGGCGTTTAACCTGAAGCTAGCTGAGAAATTATGAGTTTAACATTCTTATCTCAAAGAAAGAGAGAAATACTTGAAAATAAAGTGTTCTTTAAAAAATGCTCAGATACTAGGCTTCTATACCCCAAAATGTTTCCCTTTACAAGTTGCAGAGTCATGGCCCTCAGCTCCTTTCAGTGACTAAACTCAAGAAACTAGACTATTTGATGTAGTCTATAAATGTTTCTTCATGTGCAGCTCCCCCCACTGTAAGACCTTAGGGCACCAAGGCAAATTAAGTCCCAGGGATTTATCACTTGGGTATAAAAAGTTCTTCAAAGTATAGGGTGGGGCAAAGGTAGGTTTACAGTTGTGAGTATGCAAAACACAGAGGTTATTCTTGCATTATTATTTATTAACTATTGTATTATTTTCCATATAAACAACTGTAAATCTACTGTTGCCCCACCCTGTAGTTGTATAGATTTAATTGTAATATCTTTCTGGGTTACAGCCATATAGTGAAAGGAATAAACTCTATCACCAAAAAGGAGATAGGCTTGGAGAGATACTTTCTCCAAAGGAAAGGTCATAACTTAAATCTTAGGATAAGGCAGAGGGAGGAGTGAAAGATCAAAAAAGCAAATCTGAGTCAGGGGCCAAAATTTAGCCCAATAGTGCACAGGAGAGGGCTGACCATAGGACACGTGCAATAGAGAAAAACTCCAAAGAAATCCGCAAGTGAAGAGTTATGGCTCTCAAGAACATATATCAGGATCATAAACAGGAGAAACTGAAGTAGACAGGACCCACAGAGCTCAGGTAAATCCATTGGAAATACTACATTAGAGTTGTCTTCCCGCTGAGCCCATGCCTTGACTGGTACAGAGAGGCTTCTATGGTCATCATGACATAGTCGTCAAGCAGTATCTTGGGCTTTGCCTGGGCCAGTGAGGTCTCAGGAGTTCTAGGGTCCCACCAGCCCACTAGATATTTGAATAGAAAAACTATTTAGCTGCTAGTCTCAGCACTATTATAGACTAAATAAACTAAACATTTTTTATCTACCAAATACCTAGGGATGCTAAATAAGCATAAATGAATGTCCTTAAATCTTCATCTGAAATACTAGAAAATAAAGGAATTTCCAGGGAACAAAAACAAAGAGTAAACTGAACAGCAGAGTATTAAGTGCTTGAGTTGATGCTGTGGCAGCTGTGGAAATGGAATGGTGCCTATTTCCATTACCTAGGAGCTTGGGTATGAAGGAGAGGAAAATAATTTTCTCTCCACCCTTCTGTGTTCTTAGCTGATATCCCTGTAATAAAAGACAGATTGATAAGAGAAAAAGAAACAAAACTTTATTAACATCTATACCTCATGTATACATGGGAGATACTCAGGGGAAAATGGGTAACTCATAAGGGTAGCTTAGAACTCAGGCTTAAGTACCCTCTTAATAGGGAAAGAGAAGACGGAGGCCTCTTAGAGTAGAGTAGATGATTTTTAGGAAAGATAAATGGGCCCTTAGAAGAACAGATGGGAGGTGTGAAGTTTGTGACAGAGTTTGTCTGAATGTGGTATTGACTTATGCCACCTCTCCTGTGATAAAATTCATCTTTCATGGTTGATGAAACTCTGGGGACAAGGGTGAGATCTTCATTATTCACCTAGTGCCTGTTTACCAAATTTATAGCCGCTTAACTGGAACACAAAACTGGTAAAAATAAAATAAAATTTTAATTTTAAAAAGGCCCTGGGATGCTGGCCTCATTGATTCAATGCAAGTCCTTTGGGTGACGGTAAACACCCAGCTCAGAGCACATGGTATGTAATAGCAGATGAATGTCTACACATGCCGTAACAGATAAGTAGACTAATGCATGGGTTCCTGCTGTGATATATTAATCATTTAGTGTGGACCTACTGTGTGCAAAGCACAATAATAGGTTTAATTTGGGCACACAAAAAATAATACATGTAAAGCAAAATACACTCTAACCTTGTTTTAGCAATCTCAGCACTAACATTTATATGTGGGCACTCAGAGTTAACAAGGGTCCATCTGTTAAATGAAACACATCTCTTCTTAATAACAGATACAAATCAGTAGAGTTAAATGGTGAAGTAAAATGGTTTGAGAACCACAGCAGTTCTTTTTGGTGGATATCAAGGTAGGAATATTGATTTATGTAGAAATATGGGGAAAAAAGAATAAAATAATCTTCATAAATATTCATTCTCCTGGGCAAAACTCTAGTCTCTGGCAGAAGAAACATGAAAAAATAAATGAACCCATATTCACTTCTACTTAAAAAGAGATCAATGCAATTGGACTAAAAAGTAGTTCTCAACCCTGGCTGCAAGTTAAAATCCTCTAGGGAAGGTTTTCTAAATGTCAGGGTCCCCAGCAAATGCACTGAATCAGAATATGTGGGGATAAAATCTGGCATTGAGGTTTGTGAACTACTTATGAGGACTTAAGTGAGCAGAACATTTAGAATTATCTGATTCAATGATTTTCAAACTATTTCTAAATTTTTGGAAACTTTTCTACAAACCCAATTAAAGCCAACAAATTAAGTATACAACATTTTGGCTACACTGGCGTAATCAAGGCTGGGAGGGCAGCGCTGGGGCTGGGAAGAGAGTGTCCAGATCGGTGCCTGTTCACACATGCTATCCTTCTGCCCTCCAAGATCCAAAGTGGTTCTGGACTCCTTGGAGCCAAATTTAAAAACTTCTCATCTGAAAGTTTCAAATGTCTCATGTGACAGATTCAAAAGTGAAGACCCAGATGCCACTCATTAGTGCCTAGACATAGATTAATAGTCGTTTTAGATAGCTATAAAGAAAAAAAATCACAACAATGAATGCAGACCTAAAAAGGATTATTAAATGTCTTATAAAAAGCTTTAAAATGGGAGGGTATCCATCCACATTGGTTTAAATACCACAGCAGTGGAATTGTTATTATTGTAATTAGCTAGCTAATATTAATAATAGGAAGGAGCAAAGGGAAGTCCAGACATAAGCATGGTAATCTGGGCAGCTTCACTCCCCAGGGAACCACCTGTTCATACCCTGTAAACCACTGGGGGAAAGGGTCCTATAAAGGGGAAAATGGGCGTATGATCAGTGAAATTAGGATGACATAGGAAGATGCTAGCCTGTCAGTCTACCCTGGGAACAAAGATCATTGGCCAGGAGAGTGGATCCCAGTGCAACTCAGTGAAAATTTGGGAATACATAATCCCCATACAAAGGCACTCTCTCTTGTTCCTCTTGCTTGGCTCGTGCTTCCTTGCATTTACCCATGTTCCCTCCATAGCCATGTGGCCCATGGCCATGCGGACCCCAGACACAGTAAACTGCTGCTGGGAACACAAGCCAAACCAGCTGGACTGGACTTTGCTTCCATATGGCATGGAGGCTCTGGGCAGTGGCTTTAATCCTAGCTCTGCTGGAGACAAAATGGGACTTTTACTGTGGCAGGATGGAGGGAGATGGGACCTCGGAAACTCAGGGGTTTAATTCCACAGAAATAAGGCTTTCCATGATACTTCATCCTCCTGTGGGAGCCTCAGGACATTTTTATTCCTGCAGCACCCCAAAAAATCCCACTTCCACCAGCAACAGGTGAGGCCACAGAGAACACCCCTCCAATAACAGAATGTATCGGATGAACTTTGGTGATTCCGTTTTCACATCTGCTCTTCTGCCAAGTCCGCTCCTCTCTTCACCAACTTTTTCCAGCAGAGGAGCACTAAGGCTACTGTTGAAAAAAATTTTTTTAATATATCAGCTTAAGCTTTTAATTACTGTTGCTGTTTAATGATTCATTTATGATAATTGATGCATTAATTCTTTCTATTGTACCCTGAAGCAATTCTGTGAAGGGCGCAATTTAAAAAATTCAACAAATATAAATAACAAGCAGTAACTGTCCAAGCAGTACCATTTCAGAGCTATTTCATGAATTATAATCTTTCAATTCCATTAATTTAAAAGGATTAGTTTTCAAGGTATTGTTGTGTTCTGATCCTATTTCACGTTAATTGCTCTTGCAGTACCAATAACATCGGAGTTCGCACAGCATCTTTCACAGGATCTTTATTCACAGTAACAGCAAGAGTGTAAAAAAGAGAGAGAGGATGTCAACATACAAAATGCTCAAACCTGCAGAGAATTTTTATGAGTTTATTTGAGCCAAACTGACGACAATTTCCGGGAAGCAAAATCTCAACGGATTGAGAAAACGCTCCAGATAATGGCAGTTTTGCACCTTATTTTATACTTTACAATCAAAAGAGGAGGTGTAAGTGGGTTACATGAAATCCATTGGTGATCAATTAGGGGGTGGGAGAAAGCAAAGCGAGGGTATGGAAACCTCTGGGATTCAATAAAAAGTAAAATGATAGAAATATACATCATTTACATAAGAGGATACAGGATAGTTAACAGTCAACAATTAACATGATACTAACAATGGGGATTTATGGTCTCAGCTTTGGCATGGTTGTTGTCCCCAAGGGGTCCGAAAAGGGGAACTTACCTTAACATTCCAAAGGTATATTATCATAGATGCAAAAGATAATAGACAGGCTCCGTTAAGGTAAAGATTGACTTCTGTCAGGGAAGAGTCTACTTGACGGAGACATGACTACTTGCCATAAATTGCTCTTAGTTAAGTTTTAATTTCAGACCATCCTATGTGGTTACTTTAGGTCTCTGAGTTTGCAAAGCCTCCATGCAGGCCTTCCCTGAGCTTATTAGGTTCAGTATGTGGCCCCTTTTTCGTCCACAGTGAGTACACCAGTTCAATTAAATTAAACAATTATTTATGGAATGCCTACTGTGTGCTGGACATCAAGACAGACACAAAGAAGTATAAGCCATGGTCAGTGGTCCAAGGCCAGCTAATAGGCTTTATGATATAATAACTTTAATGTATTGAGCACATATGGTGTACCAGAATAATGTATATTCTCTTTAATCTTCATGACATTGGTGCGGGGTAGAAAATATAATCTCTATTTTACAAATGAGAAAAAATTAAGAAGAGTTTGATAACTTACCCACAGACATCAAGCTACTATTTTGCAGAGCTGGAATTTGAACCCAAGGGTAACTTGCTGGAAAAGTTTGCCTTTCCCTAATAGAATACATAATCAGGAGACTCTAAGCAAAATCGTGAAGTAGGCAATGCTTGCCTTTGGTTTCCCTGACACCCACACCTTATGTGATCTCATTTCCCTATTAGATCCCTTCCCACCCCAACATCTCTTTCAATACTTTCTTTATTGTTCTGTGCAACATAGAAACAGTACAACATAGAAATGATACCATGTAATTAGCTAGTTATTAATTACAGGAAAGGACTAAAGGGAGAAACCAGACATTATAAGCATGTTGTTTGGCAGCTTCACCAGGAAGCTGCAACTTTGCACTCCCCGAGGAACCTCCAGCCCATTCCTTGCAAAACACCAGGGGAGGGAACCCAACAAAGGAAAGACAGATGCATGCTCAGGAAAGTTGGGGTGACATAGGGAAGGTGCCTGTCTGTCAATCACACCTGGGAACAGAGATCATTGGCCACAGTGGGCATGGCCACCGCAAGCACTTGAAAATTTGGGAATATTTAATCTCCTAAGCAAAAGATTCTCTCTCGACATACTTGGCTCATGACTCTTGCAACTCTTGGCCCTCTTGCATTCGCCTGAGTGGCGCACAGCCATGCAGACCACAGATGCAATGGACTGATGGACTACAGCTAGCCTGATGCAGTACTGGACCCTGCTCCAATATGGAATGGAAACTCTGGACACTGGCTCTGATTCTAGCTCAAATGAAGCCCCAGCTACACTTCTTCTATGATTGGACTAAGGGAAATGGGACTTTGGAAACCCAGGGGTATAATTCCACAGGAAAAAAAATGGTCCTCCTGTGGAGGCCTCCTGAAATTTTTATTCCAGCAGTACCCCAAGAATTTCATCCCCTCTAGCAACTAGGGGAGATGAGGTCCTCCCTGGTAACAGAAACAGTCTACTTAGACATGCCCTCACCATTAAGTTTCCTCTACTCTAGACCAGATCTTTCTAATAAAACTTTCGGCAGTAACAGAAAGGTTTCATATCTGCACTGTCCGATATGGCAACCACCAGCCACAAGCGGCTATTCAGCACTTGAAATGTGGCTTGTGTGACTGAGCAATTATATTATTTATTTTCATTAATTAAAATTGAATTTAAGTTTAAGTAGCCATGTGGCTAGTGCCTATCAGATTGGATAACACAATTCTAAAACATCCTTAACATATCCTGTTTTTAAAACATAATTTTTCCATGTTTGACTTTTTTCAGAGCCTGTTCAGCTAAGACACAGTATCATGTACTGTATCTGATATGTTGATGCTGATTAATGTGTCTGTGTACCTCCCAGAAAAAATGGTTACATTTGAACAGGACATGAAAATATGAATTTTCAGACATAATGACATACCACTAAGGACTTTTTTTAAATTAAAAGGGCCTTTAAATCTCATTAATTCCATAACATGTGAATAGCCAGATGTTAGTCCCATATATTTTTTATCACATGCACTCTTTTGATAATTGAACGATTTGTATCACATACTTTGACACAGAACTCAGACGCTTTCAAGTATTTTTTTCAGTGTTTTTCCCAGTACACATTTCCTTCTGTTTTCTGCTTTCTTTTTATACTGGAATTCAAAAAGTGAACAGCGACTGGAGTACCCAGTTTCATGAAAGATGTTGCTGCCAGGAGCCCGAAGACAGCAGCCCAACCTGACCTACCCCTGTGGCACGTGTCTGGAAGGTGCTAACGAGGCTGCCACAGGCTCTCCGTCCCAGGGATATTGCATTTTTCCACCGAGTTACAAAATTGAAGGCTTTCAGAGTACAAAATTGAAGGCTTTCAGAGTACAAAATTGAGGAGGAGCAAAGTATGTAGTTGAGACACAAAAGCAGACAATAAAGACAGACCTCATCAAATCAAGGGACTTTGGGAAAAGAGAAAGATGCACAGGTCTGGGGAAGGTGGTTCAGGGATCAAAGCAGAAGCTGAAATACAAGGACCAATGAAGACAACGGGAAATCCTGCCGCAGGTGAGAGAGGACTGGCTCAGAGGGGCCTAGCAAAACCAGCACCGTCTGGAAGTTGCTTCTGAGGGTTCGTTGGTCTGAGAGCACCTTTACTTTCTGGAAGGTTTTCTATGTGACACCCAGAGGGTGACTTGACCTTACCTAATCTTAAAGCAGCTGACAGGAGGCTTGGCCTTGCCCTGATATGTCTCTGCTTTCATGCATACAAATTTAGGGCTGATCCTTAAATGGGCCACATGCCATCAGCCTTGAACTTCAGGACACAGAGAGGGCTAGGTGTGAAATAATAAGAAATATATATATGTACTGGTTTCTGACCCACGTTCTTTGACCCCATTTCCTGACGCAGAGCTTCTGTATTTGGGATTTTCTGGATGATAAGAGCATCTTTATTTCTAACGAGGCGACTCTTGGTGGGCCCCTGCATGGGGGCTGGTCATCAGAAAGACAGAGTCGTGATTAGAAGCTTGGACGTTTCAACCCTGCTCCCTATTCTCCAGAGAGGGGACAGGAGCTGGACATTGTGTTAATGGTTAGGCATACCTGTGAGACGAAGCCTTCTGTGTTGCTGAGTACGTCCACGTGAGGGAGGGTGCTGCACCCCCTCCCCCATGAGCACAGAAGCTGCGGCAATTGGGGACCTTCTGTACCTCGTCTGTGTAACTCTGATGGACTCTTCATCTGTATCCTTTACTTATCCTTTGTTGTAAACTGGTCGGTGTAAGTGTTTCTCTGAGTTCTCTGGGCCCTTCCAGAAAATGATCAAATCCAAAGAGGGGGTTGTGTGAACCTCAATTTATAGCTTGTCGGCCAGAAGGACAGGTGACCCCTTGACACCTGGGACTTGCAATCAAGGTCTGAAGTGGGGGAACCACACTAACTCCGGGTGGGTAGTGCCAGAACCGAACTGAATTGTATGAGGACCCTCAGCTGGTGTCAGAAAATCGGCAGGTGTGGGGGAAAAACCGCACATCCGGTGTCAGAAGCATTACAGGGCGAGAACATAGAGAAGCCCAGGAGTCACTCCCAGACAGGAGGGGAGAAAGGCAGGAACCCACGGGAAACAACTGAACAGGATTCTTAGAACATATGCCTCCAAATTTTCACTCAGAAACAACTTAGGGAAAGACACTCTTATAGATATCACCAGTGTTTATTCTCAGAAATGTTTTCATTCTTTCATCTTCAGCTGGCACACTTTCACTCTGGGTTATTCACGGAAAAACACACCATGTCGCTCAATTCTTACTGAAATTAGAGGGGTGCGCTCCGAGCAAAGCATCGCGGCTTGTATTTCTGTCCATTAGATAGGTCTCCTCGGTGCCCGGGGCCTCTCCCTGCAGGTACACGAGCATTTCGGCATTAAGCGAGCTGATGTAAAACACCGTGATTTCCCAATGAAAATAACAGTAATTTAGGTGAGTAAAATAAACTACCGTATCATTTTAGAGGTTTTGCAACCATTAATTTTCTGTCTTTCTTCCATGTTTCGGTGGATTGCACATGCTTTTTTGAAGACCAGCGATGGGAGGACTGGGTACTCTCTGCTCCGCGGTGCTCTGGGAAGGGCGCCACCAAGCCCCTGGGACAGGTGACTGCGCTGTGCTCACTGCTCCAACTCTCAGGTTCCCTTCTGAGCACGTATTAAAAGGAGCTTATTCTGCCTGACACAGCCTTTCTGATTTGACAGAAAGGTATAAGATATATCCACTCAAGTGAGAAAAACGGAAATTGAGGTCTGTTTGTATTTCCTTCAGGCCATAAGCTTCCTAAGCAGAGACTATCATGTTTTTATTCCTTAGTGAACTATAACCATAGCATAATATTCTGCATCTAATTAGTCATTTAATTAATTTTGTTGGATCCCCGATGGTTACCACTGGACTAATTCGAAGGAATTGCCCTTGGCTTCTAGGCTTAAAGATAAGCCCTTGTGAATGGAGGGGAGACTCACTTTAAAAGACGAAGCAGCCGCTGCCCCGCACCGCTGGCTGCTCCGCACTCACTTCCTTCGTGCTCAGGCCCGGGGGCTGTGCGGAGCCGCACCGTGCCCACGCCCGAGAGGAGGGAGGGCACAGGTGCCACCACATTGTGATGTGTGGCTTCAGGATATCGGGTGACAGCTTTATGAGTGGATTATTGTTTTTTAAATTATGAAATCGTATGAGTATACATCTATGTGTATGTACGTGTGTATATATTTGTGTACATATATATGTTTTTTAATCAAAAGACATTACTCTTAGAAAAGATCACAATTGTTTAAGTACCTTTACCAAATTTATCATCTACATGGTGACGAATAGGCAAACTAACTTCCACCAAACACTTTTTAAAAAATTTTATCCTCACCCAAGGACACTTTTGCATTTATCTTCAGATAGAGCGGGAGAGAAACATCAATATGAGAGAGATATATCCAGTGGTTGCCACCCACACGACCCCAACCAGGGCTGGGGACAAACTGCAACCAAGGTACATGCCCTTAGCCGGAACCGAACCCGGGACTCTCTGGTCCGCAGGCCAACGCTCTAACCGCTGAGCCAAACCGGCCAGGGCCACCAAACACTTTTAACCACGAGCTCTTCCCAGGGTGCTGTGATCGTGATAAGCTTCTGCTGACACCTGGGAGCCCGCTGGGTGCGCCGAGGTCACCACGACACCTCACAGAGCTTCTTTTCCCGTTTCAGAAGCCAGGCCCTGCCCCAGTTTTCTCCTAACAATTCATTCCGAAGAGGTGAGTCAGAAAAGAGGTGGGTAAGCAGGAAGATTTGGTCGTCCTCCAGTTTGCACGCTTTTGCATTCAGAGCTTAGTTTTTCCGGTGCAAAGTACAATTAACATTTGCATCTGTTTAGCCATGAAGAAATAGAGATCACAGTTATCACTGAAAATAATTTATTTGGTTTCTTCTCACATGCGGCTTGTCTAATTTTTCCAAGTTCAGCTAAGGTTCCCCTTCTCCAGGACAACCCCATCCAACATGGCTTTCTTACTGCCCTGCTGTCTTAGTACATATAAGCAAAAATCACTTACATGCTGCTTCATATGTTTTTGTCCAAAGTGGGGAGGGGGGACTGTTGAGGACAGAGGCTGAATGAGGACAGAGGCTGAATTATATGCAGTATTTTTTTAAAAAGCCCAGTCAGCATATAAAATAGTGTGAGGTACATAGACAGCTCCCCATAAATATTTGCTAAAATGAAACTAAAAGCAAATGTTAAGCCAAGCTCAAACCCATAAATCACTGGCTATTAATCTTTACGAAGAAGTCAAGTAATTTTACAACTATTGCTGTAAATTGCTGAGACGCCATTTTTCTGACTTTTGTGCTTGTCATTCACCACGTATTTCTCGAAAGGACTTTTAGCCAAACCAAAATGTCTCAGCTTGGCAGGAAAGCATACAGAGCACTTCTGGGCCAGCTGAGCAGTAAATGTCTTTTAATGAAAATGTCTCAGTTTTTCTCATTTGGAAACAGTGAGATACTTCACCAGCTCACAAATGCTCTTGTGACCATAAAGAATAAAGTGAGTGGCTGCTGACCGATCATTCTGGAGGGAAAATTGTCATTTTCTTGTTATATTCAGAAAGGTTCCTGGTCAAGTCGGTACCCTTCTCCTGGTACCATCTTATCTGTTCCGTCCTGTGACCAGGAAGTACATTCCTTGGTTTACCATCATCATGAAACCCCAAACACCCTGAAGTACACGCCCCTCCCTAAAACGAACATATCTCTTTCACTCTGGTGTTTCAGGGTCCTTTATTTCATTTGCTTTATCTCTGTCCTCACCACAATCTAACCAGTAGTCATGTTTATATCCCCTTTAGAATGGGTAATTTAGTTCCTCGATTCAGTGACTTAAAAATATGTCTACATAAGATGAAAAATTTCCCTCCCTCATCCCCATCTCAGTTCTCATCCCCCCAGACTTATACAACTTGTGAGTTTCTGTGTATCTTTCCAGATGTTTTGATTTATGCATAAAAAACAAACAGTGACTATATAGTCTTATCCCCTTGTTTATTTTCAAAAGAAAAAAGAAAGCTCAGTATACTACCATGAAGTTTGTGCCTTCTTTGGAGGAATTTAAATCCAGTTTTACCAGTCTTCAAATTCAAGGGTTCTCCACACTGAAAAACTGCTTTCTTAACTAGGAAGAAGCCTGAAGACATGTTGACATCTTAGATCTTGATCCATGTTTGTTTCTAGCCAGCCTCCCTGTCCCAGCCACGCTGTCTGACGATCTGAGGAGTGCTGAGAGGATCACACAAAATTAGTCAAACCTGTAGCTTGTTGTTTGCAAGGTTTGCATTAGGTCTGATAAAGGCAGAAGAAGACAAAGAAAATACCCATGATCCAGAATATATTTTAACCATGGTATCTTTTAGTCAGATTGCATCTCAATTTGAAATCTGTTTCTTCATGTCAATAGTAGCACATTTTACTGGTGTGAGGATCTCTGGGGTGATTATTGCAGGCCTGGCCCAGGTTGCTCCTGGGAGCTGGGGTTAGGGAGTCGGAGAGAAACTGGCTCATCTCTTACCAGGTTTCTAGTGGCCCAGGAGCCCAAGGGGAACCATCTAAAATGCAAATAGGAGCCCGGCGACCCCCCCACGACGGGGGAACCCAGGCGGAGCGGGGGAGCCAGGCGACCCTCCCCACCACGGAGGAGCCCAGGCGGGGCGGGGGAGCCGGGCGACCCCCACACCAACGGGGGAGCCGAGGCGGGGCGGGGGGGAGCCGAGCGACCCCCACACCAACGGAGGAAGCCGGCAACACACAGGAGAACTGAGCAAACTGAACAACGAAACTGACCCAGAGACATGGAGGGTGGAGTACGGGATGACGGGCCTCAGAGGAGGGGGGGAGGCGGGGGAAAGAGATAAATCACAGAGCCTATGTGCATGGGTGCATAACCAATGGACATGGACAACAGGGATGGGGAGGAGGAGAAGGGGAGGGGGAGAAGGGTGTCAATGAGGGGAAAAAGGAAAAATATCTGTAACAAAAACAAATTAATAATAAAATAAATTATTTTAAAAAAATGCAAATAGGATCACATCATTCTCTTTGTGGAAATCAGTCAATGGCTCCCATTACTTGCAGATGAAAAGACCAAACTACTAGCGGCAGCACCCGAGGCCCTTCCGAATGCAGCCCTTGATTTCTTTCAGGCCTCCTGTCTCAGGCTCCCCACACACCACAGGCCAGGCATCAAGCTAAGGCTACTGTCTTGATTTGCAATGCTCTGCCTTCCCCTTTCCCTGGTTAATTCCTATCTACTCTTCAGGGCCCACATCAGGCCTCCACTTCTCCAGAAAACCTCTCCAGACACCTGTAGTCTGGGGGTATTGCCCATCCCACGTGTGCCCAATGAAACTGCTTGTCTAAGTATGCCACCTGTCACACTATAGCATCATTTTCTGTCTCCCACACCAGCCCAGGTAATTAATCCTAGCATTTAGTAGGTGGGTTTCCTAAAGTTTTATAGTGTAGCAGGTAAGAACATGAGCCTTGGAATAAGATATCTGGGCTTAGTATTTCATCTCGGCTGCTCGTGGCTTTGAGAGCTTGGGAAGAGTTGGTTACCCTGTTTGTCCTTCATTTTGTTCATTTGTAACATCAAATGAAGAGTAGCGCCCACGTGTTCTGATAATTAAATGATATGGTGCAATTAAGTGCTTAGCACAGCATAGAAAAAGACCGATTGGCTTGTTCTTTTGTTTTCTCACTTGTTATTGTTTTTTCTCTTTCCCCCCTGGAAGGTAAACCCCGACATGCAAAGAGCTGTGTAGTTTGTTCACTGCTACACCCAACACCTAGAACTTCCCAGAAGCCCAGGGCACAGATGTAGACTATTTGGTGAACGGATGTGTCAGTGACGACTTGTGAGTTAGTCACAGAGTGTTCAAGTCACAGCAGTGAGCCAGTTCCTCACAGAGGCGGAAGCACCACATCCTCCCAGCATGGTCCCTACACATATTCAACACCCGACAAATATTAGTACCTTGTCACTCCCATCTCTTGCATGAGAATGAGGCCGCTCGGCAATATCCGCTCTGCAGTTGAGTGACAGTGACAAATATAAGCACGGATATCAGCGAGCGCGATCTCTCAGACAAGCACATATACAGCCTTGCTACACACGGTGCCAGGCATCCCAGCCATTTCGAAACAGCTCACGCAAGGCAGCGTCCTTGTTATCACTCGTATCTACAGATATTGGAATCCAAGTCTTTTATAGAGTTTATATCCTTAACCAGAAACTCATATTTTGTAGTCACTGACATCATCATTTAACAAACTAGAACTTGACATTTTCAATATGAGAAATTTATTGTGACTCCTTTTTCTATATAGAAGATATATTTTTTAAGCATCTCCAGTAAGGACAGCATGATGTGCTAAAATTTTTTTTTTTTTTTTTTTTTTGGTGGGAGGGCTATTTTTCATAAATGGGATTTGGAGGACATTGTTAAATTCATCAACATTTGACTTTATTTTTGCTGAAGCTAACGGGCAGTGCAGTATAGGGAATAAATCCCAGGCTTTATTACTACTTACCATGTCCCTGTCGGGTTGTGTGACCTTGGACAACCACATGACATGTGCAGGGAGTTGAGCAGAGAGTCTCCGTCTTCCCAGTCCTGTCCTTCTGAGTATTTTTAGCTGAAGTTGCCCTAATAACGCTATACTAAATGAACCAATCAGGGGATAACAACCTGAGTTGACTCTATGCAACACATAATAAGGGATGAATAAGAAATGGTTTTTACCCTCAAAAAGCTTACCAGTTCAGTAATATTTAAGAACAATATAAGTAGGTAGAATAAACTTTAAAAGCAAAGCAATTCTCTGTCCCATTGCTTTAATTTTTATTTAAATACACTATTTGTTCTAAAAGATGATTTCGAAATCGTGCTGAAGAAGACAGACATGAAACTTTTCAAGGTTCTCACAGAGAAGGGTACAAGAAGAGGGAAGTGGTGGGAGGAGGAGGAGGAGGACTGGAAAGGATGGATGAGCCCTGGCCTGGTCAGCCTGGCCATGGAGATCGCGGCGTGATGCTCACCCGTGTCCTCAGAGTCTCTCACCCTGTTTGCCTGCATCCTCACCTGTGATAACAGCACAGTCACCTACAATACCCTGACTGCCTCCTGCCCCACTTCGAGGGAAAACCACATTTTTAATAAATTCATGGAAATGCTTTGAAATGGTAACATCTATAATCATAATTTAATTATCCTAACATCTATAAAATAAGGCAAGGATAAATAACATTATAGGTGACATGAACTTGGTTCATAATTTAGATGTACAAAACGTTGTTTATTTTCTGCCAGTAAACTTAATGTCTGTACCAAGACTAGAAACATAAGCTCAGTCACTCTGGTGCTTCCTTCCTACAGAGTTGAATGCAAGTTTTGGGGGGTCACAGAATTCCAAGGTGTGGGTGTAGTAGGAGTTGGGGGTCACCTGGTTTCCATATTCTACACACAGGTGCCTGCTGGGGCACCCACGTGTCCTCATTGCTGACCCAGTGATGTGTCCCTTCTTTCTGTCCACCTGGCACCTTCAGGGCCCATGACTCTCCCCACTGTGTCCGCATCTCCTTGGAGGTATGGGCATTTCTCTGTGAGGCCATGTAAGGACCCTCTTCCTCCATGTGCTCCGAGTTTCTCTCCGGGGTCTTCCTGTCCCTAGGCTGGATCAGCTCCCCTCATCGGACACCTGGTTCCAAAGTCCTCTCTCTGTCCCCAGTTACTAACAGGAAGGAAATAGGTCTTCTGCTTTCTGGTCTCTACTGGTTCTGGGGAAATCCGTCCAAGTCCCAGAAGAGACTTCTTCCTTTACAATCCCTGACAGTATTTTCGTTCCCAAAGATTTCGTTTTCCCTCGAAGCCCTCATCATCCCCAGGGCCTGAGATGTAGCTGGCTTGCCCTCGGCCCTGCTCCCCGCAGAGCCGCACGCTCCCCCGAGAAAATGAGCACAGAATTGCCCAGACACCTGCAGGGACAGCGACCATGGTGGCAAACACTGGCACAGGGGTGGAAGCATTCGTTAATATTTTATAGAACAGAAAATAGTTTATAAAAGTTAATATCTCACTACTGCTACCAACAGTAGTAATGGATGTATATAAATAGATCCAGATCAGTTGAGTTTGAGACAGTCCACTCAGCCAAAAAAAAAGAGAGAGAGAGAGAGAGATTTCAAATAATAAGAAAATAACACAGGGCTCTGTAACCTGGTTGCCTTTGAACTTCCTGGATTCATGCAAGCAGCACAGTTTTGTCGCATGACTCTCGCCTCTCTCCCAGGTCTGAGCCTTTGTCTGAGGCCAGTCAGGAGGAGGAAAAAAGCACCTGTCTGTGCCCCTGGGTTGTCGTCGTTGGCGCCAGCACTCGCTGGACCTTGCTGGAGTGGCTGATGAGCACGCCGTCCCCCTCCTCTGCTCCCCCCTGCCCACTCCAACCCCCCAACTCCTGCTAGCCTGTCAGGCTGCATTTTCAATTACCGTCTTTGAAAAATGTCCAGGTGGACTATTAAATCAATGAATGTGATGAGCTGAACACAGGCCATGGCAATTCTGTAGCCTCCCTTGGGATAATTGGCGATACCATGGGGTGTTGAAAATCCAAGCCTGAAAATCATCGCTTTGAAGGAAGGGAGGACAACCGAACCATTTCTTCTATTAAAATGCATGAAATTCAAATAAATGTTCCTGTTCTTCTCAGGGCAGGTCAACCTTCCTTTTTTTTTTTTTTTAAATGTGCTGAAACGTTTAAATATTTATTAACTTCAATTTACAGAATTTATTATAGTTACATTCAGCCAGGGAACATACACATTTTAAAATATATGGCACTCTAAAAATAGCTGTACCAGTTTACCTGTCCAGTGTGGTCGCAGTGAACAGAGAAGGCTCTTTGGGAAGCCTGCTTCCAGCCACATCCCAGGCCATCTGGCCTTGCCCCTCTGTGAAGTCAAGAAGCTGCTTTGTACTACATGGAAATAAGGGAGACCCCAGCCCAGACTCTGGTCACTTGGAGGGTCACCTTCCAAGGTAGCTGGTGGAGATATCCAGGACTGCTGAAAGTGGGGGAGGGAAAACTTTGGCCTTCGTCTCTATAATCCATTCCCCCTCATTTTTGACGTGTAGACAATTGGAACTGATATTATCTTTATCTTATCTCAAGTGCTATGGAACACCGTTTCAGCCTGCTTCTCCCAACAGATCCCCACACAGAGGGTCTGGAACCTCCTTTCTGTGTGTTTCTTTTTTTCTTTTTTTTCTTTATTGATTTTAGAGAGAGGGGAAGGGAGAGGGAGAGGGAGAGAGAGACTGAAACATCCATGAGAGAGAACATCGATTGGCCGCCTCCCGCATGCCCCCCACTGAGGATCAGGCCCACAACCTGGGCATGTGCCCTGACCAGGAGTCAAACTGGCGACCCCTTGGTGCATGGGTCGACGCTCAACCACTGAGCCACACGGCCTGACTTTCCGTGTGTCTATTAATGGCCATTTCCCACAGACACTGTGCGCCTGAGAAGATGCTCTGTCTTCCTTCCCTATCCCCTTCATCATCATGCTTTGTTACTCAACTAACACAATTTGGGGAGGTAGATCAGAAAAAAAAAAAAAAAAAAAAAGCCGACAAAGGAATATAATTTGAAATTCCACCATGCAGAGGAAACCATTTTTCCTAGGGAATAGAGACCTCTTCCAATTTATGCAACCATCAGATTTCAAAAGTCTTGAATAAATCACATTTTCTGCACATTGGAATGCTTCAGATTTGCTTCTGCTGCTCTTTTTTTGTAGCGGCACCAGCCGTGTTTCCATTCCCTTTTAAAATGGTTTTTTAAAAAAGCAAGATCTTTAAAGCTATTGAGCCACCCGTGTCTAGCCACAAACTTTGTACAAGGGATGCTGTATTTTTCCTTTTAAGCCTTCAGATAGACTGCTGGCCTCCACTTATCACCGCTCTGCAGTCGCACTTAGAAGGCAGCGAAGGCGAATGACACAAGCCACACGCATGAGCATGGCTGACGCCCTGGGGTCCCACCAGGTAACACACGGAGTCAGAGCGAAGGGGGGCGGAGGCTGCCAGGACTCTGACTGGCATTGCCCACTGTGGACCCCCGCCCTGGGCTACTCTGTGTTGCACACCGGATGTGAAAAGGCCCGTGTCTCTCTAAAATTAAATTCTGTACTGTATGGAACAACTTGTGTGAAACAACTTTGTGTTCGTTCTGTGTCCTGTGACCTGGAGAACATCTGTATATTTATCATTTTTTAGAAAACAAAAATAAATGCCAAGTATGTATACCACTTTGCAACTTGCTTTTTTGTTGTTGGCAAACGCCTCCTTATGTCAATAAATAAGTACAAACATTATAATCGTTGGTGATTGCAAAATACGCCAATGCATGAATCTATGACAGTCTGTTTACACAGTCTCCCCCTAGGGGGCATTGTGAGTGAGTGCGCTTTGGGCCAGAGTGCCGCCTCCGGGTCCCAGGGCCCTGTCTCCCTCTGGCTGCAGACACAGCTGCCCTGGCGAAAGGTCAAGAGCTCAGACTCTCCTTGTGCGGACAGCTCCAGCCAGCATGGAGCTCTTCCGGTGCAGAAGGAGCCGGGATGTAAATGAGAGAGAGTTGTCCCCCTGCCCCAGGCAACCTCCAAGCAATGGGAGACAGAATGGTGAACAGGCTGCAGCCCTGTCTTGGGGGAATCTCCAGTCGGCCTTTTGAAGGATGCTCACGAGGATGAAGTGGAGTGCAGTCCCGGTCGCCCAGAGTCGCCGCCTCATTATATTTGCTTTTCCTTCTTCTTTCCCTACTCCCTCCCTCCAGCTTCTCAGGATCATCTTGGAAACAAACCCACCTGTACCCAGGCAAACTCTGCTCTCAAACTCTGAACCAAAATGGGAACCATGACAATGATGCACAGGACGTCCTTGAAGGTACATCTCTGCCCTTGATCTACTTACTGCCTTAGGATCAGTTCCTAGAACTGTACATTGAGGAGTCAAAGGGCATAGACTTTTAAAAACAGATGCAAACTAGTGCTCTGTTGAACAGAGTTCCTAACTGTCAGAGGATTGATTGCATTTTATTTGCCCGTGCCTGTTCCGTCCCAGAGCGGCGTGAAGCACAGCACTGATCCTTGCTTCCTGTCGTCGTTAAGCCGCCCTCTCCCGGGGCTCCGGAAGCCCCTGCCTTTTGCTATCCTAAAATCATGATGAATGGAATAATTAGAATGCACATCCGCTGTCTCCCAAATAGGCATCTCACTTTATTGCATGGTAGTTATTAAAAAATGAGTAGTCATTTTGCTGCTGAAAAGGCTACTTATGGGAAAAGTAAAAAATAAGAAAAACATTTACTCATAATTTAAGCCACAAGGAAATAAAACCAAGCACCAGATGAAATGTCTGTTTCTCAAACAGCTCAATCTTTATTGCATCGCAGCAGTGGAACTCTTAATTATACGTAGGAAGTCTCCGGGTTTCATTTTTCACCCACATCCGTGGTGAGAAATGTGGAGGCACCGGCCTGGAATAGCACCTGGGGGAGTCCATCCACAGGCACTTGGGTGGGACAGCCGCCCTCACTGGAGGGGACCAGGAAAGGCCGTGTCAGCGCCAAATTCGGATAAGTCACAGCCTCTCCAAGAGAGGGACTGGTGAGCATATGTTTGCATGTATAATTTATATCAACACATATGTGATTATTAAAAAAAATAAACGAACTGTTTCTAAATCACTTAAAGAGGCAACGTACCTTTCTGACATCTTCCAGGAAATTGTATTATTTAAATATTTGTACAGAGGAAAGTTGTATTTGACTTTTGAGGGCAAGTGGGACATAGCATACCAGATTTTCATGTATACTCCCCTTATCCTTTCCACCCCATCTGCATTTTGAAATCCCAGTTCTTCAGGAAGTCTATTTTTAAACGGTATATAAAATCTTTCTCTTGGCAAGCACGTGTCGGCTCTGCCCTGTTGGATGACTTCCCTGAACACGACAACAACAAAACTTCCTTGGCTGTGTTTGCCATCAACATCAATAACTGCAGCAAGGCATTCTGACTGCTATTTATTCTGTCATAATCACTATCACCAAACTTACATGATTACAGCGTTAGTAATTCTGTTGATTATAAATAGCATCAGTGCGGTAAATACATCATCGATGACTGTCAGCGTTATGGAGACATGGTCCACACACACGGATAGTTGTACCTTTGAGGGTTATAATTTAAACATTTCCCAGAAAGCGTTATCCCCACTGGTCCCCTCTTTCAAATCGCTCCCCATAAAGGCTTCGTTTAAACATTCTCCCTGCTCAGTGGCCTTCTTGAATGTCCTTCATGCAGTCTATCTAGGCTGCGTTTTGTATTCAAAAAATAATCGCTTGATAGTATATGGACCTAATAATGTCCTGGCTTCTTGAATTCGCTAAAAGCAGGGGCACTGGATTGTAAAAGCCACTAGAGCCCATTCTATTTCTATTGTAACAATGATAGATCTTCCTTCAGGCAAGAGCCCTACAGAGTAAATTCTTGTAGCATTGGGTGCTTCCCTGCCTTTTTAAAAATTGTTTTTATTTTTGAGGGAGACAGGCAAAGGGTACAATTAGGCCTTTATTCAAAACACTATATCATAGAGGGAATCTGAATTTACTGCGTAATTTTAGTTTTCAGAGTTTGCTGCACAGGGTCACCTGGGTAAAGAGAATTCCCCTGCAGAACAATGTGTTTCCGTCTTCCCCAAAACATACTCTCCCTCTGAGAATGATGCTCTCATTTTAAATGGTGTGTATTGAATAAAGCTGACATATTTCCTGTTTTCAGCTGTCTGCCTGATTCTTGGGAGCGCTTTTTTTTTTTTTTAAACATAAACCTTTCTTTATTGATTCAGAGCTAGAAAAATGTTTAATGTACTGACATCTAGTAACTAAGGGAAGTGTGTTTTGGGCAATTATGTGGTTCATGGAAAAAATGTATAAACCTGTCTCTGTGTACAAAGACTTATTTGATTCATCTTAAGTTGGGTATATAAAAACAGAAATATATAAATTAGTATCCTGATAATTGAGACTACAGCTTGATGTTTTATGGATTTATTTTCTGCTCCTATTCAGATGTGGAGGCCCTCTATCTCAACGTTTTCTAGGACAATCAGAATTTTAAATATTCTGTTCTATTGTTAGATCATTTATCTTGATGTGAGGGTAAGAAAAGATGTCACTTAAGTAAAGACTAAAGGCAGGATCACTGTAAAACATGATAAAAATACACAGAATGTACTCTCCCAACTTTTTCTTCAAAATATGCATTTGTTTCACTAGGAAGAGTTTTGAAGCAAATACATCTTTTGATTGGCTCCTAAATTTATTTAGAATTAAATTTGTGTTGTGCTGAAACTTCTTACCACCCTGCAGCTACATGTAGACACCAAGTGGATGAAATAATGAAGCTCCTTGGGAAGGGGCGTCCTGTGTGGACCCAACTTAAAAGAAACAAAAAGTGGTGGATAATCACTACTGTAACTTTTATTTTAAAAGGATAAAGAACGGCATCCCTGTTGTGGAGCTTATCTGTAGCATGAATTAACCTTCTTTTTTGTTGTTGTTGTTTTTTATTAATTTATTTTTGTTACAGATATTTCTCCTTTTCCCCCCATTGGCACCCTCCTCCCCATCCCCACCTCTCGGCCCAGTCCCCAGCTTTGTTGTCCATGTCCATTTGTTATGCGTACATGCATGCAAGTTCTGTGGTTTATCTCTTCCCTCCCCCCACCCCCTCTTCTGAGGTTTGTCAGTCTGTACCCTACTTCTATGTCTCTGGGTCTATTTCGTTCATCAGCTTGTTTTGTTCATTATATTCCACAAATAAGTGAGATCATGTGATATTTGTCTTTCTGTGCTTGGCTTGTTTCGCTTAGGATAATACCCTCCAGGTCCCCCCATGTCGTCTCAAAGGATAAGAGATCTTTCTTTCTTACAGCTGCATAGTATTCCACTGTGTAAATGTACCACAGTGTTTGTATCCACTCATCTATTGATGGACACTTGGGCTGTTTCCAGATCTTAGCTATTGTAAATAGTGCTGCTATGAACATGGGGGTACATATATTCTTTCTGATTGGCGTTTCAGGCTTCTTAGGGTATATTCCTAGAAGTGGGATCACTGGGTCAAATGGCAGTTTAATTTTTAGTTTTGTGAGATAACACCACAGTGTTTTCCATAGTGGCTGCACCAGTCTGCATTCCCACCAGCAGTGTGCTAGAGTCCCCTTTTCTCCACACCTTCGCCAACACTTGTTGGATGGTTTGTTGATGGCAGCCTGGATTAACCTTCTTGAGAAATAAAACCAATCTGAACATAGGCCGTGCAAAGTTCCTGAACATTTCTGCATAGCGACAGCCTTCGGAGATTCTTGCACTAATTGTTACAAATGTCACATAGAGAGATTCTGATGTCATTTTCTTGTAACTACTAAACTATGGAAAGACTTTTGATGAGGCCCAGAAATTTGGATGAACATGAGAACGTTCGTGAGGGACTCCGATGGCTGCTTGGGTCTATGCAGAGATGCACCAGGCATGGCAGCAAGCTGGCTTTCATTTCGCATTCACTCTGACTGGAGATCTCAGCGCTTGAGAGAGGAATGAACTATATTGATTCCAATACTTCCAGAATACGTATACAGTCGTGCACCGTTTAACAACAGGGATATTTTCTGAGAAAGGCACCGTTAGGCGATTTCGTGTTGTTGTGCGAACATCACCGAGTGTATTTGCACAAACCTAGATGGTACAGTCTACTACACACCTAGGCTGCATGGTCTAGTCCACTGCTCCTGGGCTACAAACTGTACAGCATGTTACTGTACAAACAACACGAGACTGAAAGAAGCACCAGAGAAAATTATGCAATTGAGAGACACAGGAAGCAGATGTGTGAGGCTGCTGCCGCCGAACATGGCATACCATTCACAGCGACCTTTTTAATAAGTAGAAAGTAAAATAACAATTAAAAGTAGAGTATAGTAAATACATAAACCAGTAACATGGTCATTCCTTATTACTTTCGAGTATTATGAACTGTACACAATTGTATATGCTATACTTTGTTTCGTTTTGTTTTAATATGTTTTATTGATTTTTGTAAAGAGAGAGAGAGAAACATCAATCAGCTGCCTCCTGCACGCCCCCTACTGGGGATTGACCCGAAACCCCTGCATGTGCCCTGACCAGGGATCGAACCGGGACATCTCAGTCCATGGGACGATGCTCAGTCCCCTGAGCCACACTAGCCGGGCGTATATGCTATACTTGTATATGACTGGCAGTGCAGTGGGTTTGTTTACACCAGCATGGTCACAGACATGTGAGTAATGTGTTCCTACGTGACTTTGCAATGACTACAGGGCAAGGAGAATTTTTCAGCTCCATTATAATCTTACGGGACCATCGTCTTATATGCGGTTCATCATTGACCCCAATCACCATTATGGAGCACGTGACTGTATGTCCCTAGAGAGAAGAGGAAGAGCATGGTCACAAAGCCTTTATTTTCCTAATGTGGGTGCACTCGCTCTGTGTGGGGCTTGTCTTCAAAGCTGGTGTCCAGGAGGAGATATGATTATAAATGCAGACATCCCAGCAGGCACAGCCCACCCAGAAGGTGGCAGGTCAGGCTGTTTTTTTCTTCACTGGTTTGATTCAATCCTCTGGTGGCTCAGATACAACTTAAGTGTGATTAAACTTTAGAACACGCTGCCAGGAGGACTTTGAAATCTTTATCCCCAAATTTAGGAGCAACACACATTTGGCTCAGAGGGTTTCTGAAGGCCAAGGCTGGAACTGGATTAGTGATTTCTAATTGCTGGCTCATGTCCCTGTGCCAGGCCACCCTGTGAACACCATTCCTCAGCAAAATGGGAAGTACGAGCTACATATCATGTTTCTCCATAAGTTAAATACAGCCCATTTTAATTATAGATTATATTTGTAATACAGCTCCCTCTGTTTGTGGCACTGTACTGTTGTTAGTAGGTGGAAATTAATGTTCCCATGCATTAGCTTAGAAAACGAAGACGTAAGATGGGGATGGAAAGAGACTGGGGCGGTGGGTGCACGATGCAGTGTGCAGGTGATGTTTTGTTGACTCGTACACTTGAAACTAGTGTGGTTTTACGGACCAATGTCACTCCAATAAATTCAATTAAAAAAAAGAGAGAAGTGAACAGCTCTATGTCAGTGCCAATTTCTTTTTTAAAGTCTTAATGGGCTTTGAAATCCAAAATCCTGGGAACCACTGGTCTAGATAATCTTCATTCAACAAATATTCACTCATCTGCTCGTTCTTATGCCACAGAAAGGAAAAATAATAACTTTGTCCTACCCAAGAATAAAAATAATAAAATCAGCTAGCATGCATTGCACATGACACCATACTGAGTGTTTTATGTACATTATCTTATTTAATTCTTGCCACACTGCCCAGACAAAGGCACCCAACTGAAAGCAGAGGGGACGGGGTTGGCACCAGGTCCCCTGGCACGGGATCCCACAACTGACCTTCTGTTTTGTTTTGTTTTGTTTTGTTTTTTACCCTCCTAAGAAAACAAACTATTAATGGTATTTCCAGGGAGGTGGCGTGGTACCCAAAAAACACTTTAAGCTTTTAAATATATTGCTTTTTCATGAAACCAAAGCTTGCGTAGTGGAGTGGGTAGGGCATGGCAATGAAAACAAATGAAACAATAAAGCAGGTGTCAGAAGCACCAGTGAAATGTTCTGATGTATGGAACACCTCCAACCAGTCAGTTTTCAGGTAATCAGAGACCACTTGTCCAGATGGCCTAATCTTCCAGCTCAGTAACCCAGCCATCCCCCTCTGCACCGCCTGGCATCTGTTTTGGGCTCCGTGATTCTGTGAACGCTCCTACACGTGCTGAAGCTCTAAAGCAGGTGTGAACAGGAATTGACATCTAGCTCAGGGTGCAGGCTAATTATAGAATGGAAAAAATTAAAATTATACTTTGGTTTTGATTGAGCTACTTTAGCCTTAATTCTGAATTTAAAATCAGAGGGATGAATGTGAGTACAGGCCAAGGCCATTTGGAACTACAACCCAATTCTTTAGTCCCTGAGCCCTACGTGAGCTAGGTCATCATTTTGATGATACCTTGAATAGGTAGAGTGAGATGCTTTCTCGGAGATTTAAGTAATTTCTTGTTCTTTTTCTGCAAAAACAAGGGAGTGCTCAGAAAGTCATTTTGGCTTGAGCATGATAAGGAGAGTAAATCACCTTTAAGTGACCAGAGCTAGTTCTGCCCTTTGAGAGGGGCATGGGGTGTAGGGCCCCAGAAAGGAATCAGTTAGCTGCTGCTATGGGCTGAATTGTGCCTCCCTTCCAATCATATGTCAAAGCCCTAACCACCATATGGTAGTATTTGGAGATGGAGCCTTTGGGAGGTAATTAGGTTTAGTGAGATCATGAGAGGGGGACCCTCGTGCTGGGATCGATTAGTGTCGTTAGAAGAAGATTAAGAGACACCAGAGCCCTCCCTCCACCATGCGAGGACACAGCAGGAAGGTGGCCTTCTGCAAGCCAGGAACAGATCCCTCACCGGATTCAGTGCTGCTGGCACCCTGATCGCAGACCTCCAAAGCTAGGAGTAAACACACCGGTGCTGTTCAGGCCACCCAGCCATGGTACTGGTTATAGCAGCAGAGCTAAGAGTGCTGTCCTTAGGACTGTGAGCAGATCACCCAATTGCAGTAAAAAGATGTTGCAGCCAGCATTGGGGGGGGGGGGGGCATGAAAAAGGAAAAGCAACCTGACCCCAAGATTCACGAGTCTTTGGGGAAGAGCGGGGAGAAAGTTCCGCATCCACAAGAGGGCAGACACCGTGCACTGTTCCCAAACAGGGCAGAGAGAGCTGGGACGCCAGCGAGTCAAGCAAGGCACGTCATCTCTGGCCATCCCTGGCACTGAGAGACTGTCTGGTCCGTCTCAGAAAGTGGAGTCCAGGCCAGTGATGGTCCAGCCTGCTGTGACGGGTCAGCCTGTCCGGCCAGCTCTCCCGGGAGCGACAAGCAGTGGCTCACAGGAGGGGCAGTCACCCGCCGGAGGACTTCCCGAGCTCTGCACATACACGTGGCTGAGCCTGCGAGCGTCCCGTGCAGCCTGCCCCGACGACAGTTCCGTGGGAAGGGGCGCTCTGAGCCAGATAACAGATTCACTGACCATCTGGCACAGGGAGTCCTAAGCTGTTTTGTTTTGTTTTGTTTAATATGTTTTTATTGATTTTTTTAGAGAAAGAGGAAGGGAGAGAGAAACATTGATCTGCCGACTCCTGTACGCCCCCTACCGGGGATCGAGCTGCAACCCCCGCATGTGCCCTGACTGGGAATCGAACCCAGACCTCTCAGTCCATGGGACGACTCTCAATCCACTGAGCCACACTGGCCAGCCTGGTTTGTATTTTTTAATCGTAGAAATAGAGAAGATATGTACCCGTATTTTACTCTTAGCTTGAGTGCTTATAATAGTCAGTTATAAATTAAGAAAAGGCTTCTTTGGGTGGGAAAATGATCAACTCTGCATTTTGGAAGCTGTCTTAGCCAGTATCGTGTGGTGCTTGCCTGGCATCTTGCCACCTGGGCTGGAGCCCCAGTCCTTCCGATTTACCAGGGGTGTAACTTCAAGCAAATGCCTTTATCTCCACGTGTCTTGTCTGTTAAATGGATGCGACAACGTCTTCCTGCAGGGGTTAGGGTGAATATTAAGCACCAAGTATTTACAAACGCGCCTTGCACAAAGTAATTTCTTATTATCAGTTCCAAACCTAATATTTTACAGAACAGGTTAGCAAGACTCAGAAGTCAATTCCCCCATCACAAAGCACGTTGTCGTCACTACTACTCAGTAACATGTTAGGGTGAGCAACTGGCTCCATTTCCCCAGAACGATCTTGATTTTAGCATTGAAAATCCTGCGTGCTGGGCAAACTGGGACAACTGGTCACCCTAAGGTGATGAGGGTAAAGTCACGTGAAGTGGAATCAGCGGAATGAGGCCATAACCGTGGAGGAGATTTTCTTCTGGAAGGGAGCAACGTTTGCTGCTGCAGCTGTAACTCCAAATGCAAGAGCCTGGTGCAAGGCTCTGGGAACAGTTCACAAAAGCATCTGTCAAGGTGTGTCTGACCATAAAGCAGAGGTTCTCCAGTAATGTGTTAGTTTGGTGGTCGGGAATTTTCCAGACAGGTTTTCTACCCCCTGGGAGAATTTCAGCCTTTGCAAATGTGGTCTGGTCTCATAAACTGAAGGTCTGTCCTGACATTTACAGAATGGAGTTCTGAATAATAATCTAAGATTGCATTTGTAGAGCATTTATCTCAAAGGAGCTTGGTGTTCTTGGCAGTCATGATTTAATTAATCCTCACACTGTCTCTGTGTGACACAGAGCAGGCAGGTGTAATTATCTCTGGTTTGCAGATTACATGACTTGGAGGTACGCCTGCTTATAAGGTGCCTTGGAAAAAGATGCTTCACTCTGATAATGGGTTTGATTTGGTTCCCATTCTTTCCAGTGAGCCTTAGACTTGATGTGACTCTTGGGAATCCTAAATGAACATTATAAACAATGCCCTCCATAGTGCTGGCCCATTTGTCTTTGCTTGTCACACGATATAGTTGGTCATCCCACTGAACGGCCTGTGCCCAACAGGCAGAAAACTCAGCCATGACACGGTCCCCAGGCCAGGCCTCCAGAGGCCAGTCAACACTCAGTTCACTCCCTGCATGAAAAATGTGTGCGCTATGCCTTTGTCGACTGTGAGACCTTTACTAATTGATTAAATAATGGATTAATAATTGAGAAATGCCGTACAGCTCAGCCCACACCCTTGCCTCCGGAGCAGTTAAGTCCAAACAGGATGAGGATAAATGAGAACAGGAATTGATTTCCCATCAGAAGAGATGGGCTGACGAAGATGGTGCTAAGAATAACAAAGTGACATTAACAGTTGACATACACTGAATTCTTAAAGCATTTTATATGTCTCCTGCTATGGACTGAATGTTTGTGTCCTGTAAAATTCAGACGTTGGAACTTCATCCCCAATGTGATCGGATTAGGCAATGGGGCCATCGAGAGGGGAGTGGGATGAGTGCCCTTATAAGAGGCCTCAGGGCTACTTACCCCTTTTGCCACCCGACATTACAAGGAGAGCACAGTCATCTATGAGCCAGGAAGTGGGCACACCAGACACGGAATCTGTCCATGCCTTGATCTTGGACTTCCCAGCCTCCAGCGCTGTGAGAGACGGGCGATGTTTAAGCCTCCCCGTCTCAGGTATCTTTGTGATAGCAGCTCAAACTGCCCAAGATGACCAATTCACGTCATCCTCATCAATAAGGCAGGAGTTAATTTTTCAGATAGGGAAACTGAGGCACAGAGAACTTAAAATATTTCACTGAAGGTCACAGAGCTAACAAGTGTCAGAACCGGGATTTGAACCCAGGCATGTTGCTTTCAGAGACTTTGTACTTAACCACTGTGCTATAGGGAAGGTGAGGGTCGCTCCTCGGGTCCTCTGATTGGGGTGAGACTGACGAGGGGAAAGCTGTGTGTCTAACCTGAGACCGAGCAGTGACACACAGGTGCAGCAGCAGGTGTGCCGGTATCGAAGGCCTTTCTTGGTTAACTAGTTGCCCAAACATGCCATTCAGGCTAATCAGAAATCCACATCATTACTCTAGGCCCAATGCCTCCGCATTTATTATGGTTTGCTCTCGGGGATACAACCTCATCATGTATTGAGATCATGGCTACAGCACCTCCGTTTGTCCAGGGGAAGGTAGAGTGGGGGAAATCCAGAGATGAAGAAAGACTTTGGAGAAAGAGCAGAAGGGGAGAGGCTGTTTCCTTCTGGAACATTTCTCTGGTTCCAAAGGACCAGAGCTGTCACTGTGGGTCCAAGGCACACTCCTGGGTCAGGTGGCCCCTACAGGCATTTGTGGCCATGGAAACAGGGCCTCATGAGCACAGAGCGTTTGCAGAATGAGACGTGCAATGACAAAAGTGAGTTTTAGGACAATCCTAAAATGTTGCAGGATGACATCATGAGTAAGGTCTTCAATCGAGTGCCACGGACCATCGCGATCAATAGCTGCTTTTGTGAAACTTTGGAAGCTGCCACCAGGTCTTTGGGAGTGAGAACAAGCCAGCAGAACTGGTCTACATTTCTGTTTTATTTTTAGAACACAATGGTCTCACTTGCTAATTTGGACCTTACTCTTAGGCACTCAAAAGAATGTGAGTGTCAGCAACCCCCAATTTACTTCTGCCTTTCCCTGCCTCGGGTTCACTTAGTGATTCTCCTGTCTGCAAATGTATTCAGTCATCTCCCCATTCCCAGATGGCTGGGGGGCAGGATGCACTAAGCAGTGCAAACACGGATCTTGCCTTTACCGCAAATCTCTCCCTGGACTCTGCTTCTCCTTCTCCTGCCCTGAGACAGAGCTGCCCGACTCATGTATAAGGCTGGATCCCTGTGGAGTTCAGCGATTCCACTGGGGTCCTGGGAACCTCAGCATTCCCAAGGCTTGGAGGTATCCATTCCTGCAGCATGTGTCTTTATGTGCCAGGCACTGTTGTAGGAACCGGGATAGTGCAATGAGAAAGAAGGACAAAGCCCTTGCACCTTCTGGGTAAAAGAGAAATGGGCAATAAACAAGTGAAAAAATAAATACTCTTGAGTTCAGGAAGTGAAGTCTGCTCTGAAGAAACATCAAGCAGGGTAAGGAGACAGAGAGTGATGGAGACTGTAGGGTGGGATGGAGTTTTGCCTCAAGTCCTAAATGGGTGTTTGGGGCCATGTCATCCGAGAAGAAATGTCACCCTACCCTCCCTTGCCCAGGTCCCAAACCACAACTCAGTGCAAAATGAAAATGCCAGGTCCCTTGTTAAAAAGGTATTAAGTTTCGAGACCAAGAAGGTAGAGCATTAAACCAAGTTCAGGGCTCTGCACACCTGTGCAGGCTGCCAGCATGACGTCGCCCTGCCACAGCTCTGTACCTTAGGACGACTGTCCTGGATCCCACATGAAGGCTCAGCTCACCTGTCAGGTTTCATTCTGCTTTACTGCAACCAAAGCCCTGCCTGTTTGCCTCTATATGGCCAGGACTGGCTTATCCCCTGAACTGTGAGCCTGCACCCCCACTGCCCTCTCCCGCCCAGCCTCCGGGCATCTCGGCTGGTGACCAGGCCCGCTCCCAGCCCTGGTTCTGAAGTGAGGTCCTGGATTAGCCTTCCTCACTCCCGCTGGCTCCTCTCACTATCCACGCTCCAGTCTTACCTGCTTGGTCTTGCTACCAGTAACAGGATTAGATCAAAGTACAAAACTATGTTGGTATTTGCCCTTGCGTTCAGAGCCTCTGGGCATATTCCTCTAAGCACCACTTGGGGAGAGGCGCAGAGGCTGGCCCGCAAGAGAACGCGGGAGGAAACAGCCCGCCTGTCCGTCTGGCAGCGCTGGCCACTCAATTACCGAGATGCAGCTGTCACGAGGGTGCTGGGCTGGGAATACTTAGTGGGTTCTTTCCACCGCACGAAAGGCATTTCCGAGCCCAGGTTTAAATGCCATGTCCATCCCTTCTCCGCTGCTGGGCTGCGTGAGATGAAGGGGAAGCTATAACTGAGCATGTGTTTGTTAAATCAGTGTTTGTGACATGAGAGATAACAAATGTGAGTCAGAAAGTGCAGGGAATGGATCTTACAAACAGGAAGCAGCATCTCGCCTTTCTCCGGGGATAGGACGCCGAGCAGAGTCGCGGGGAGAGCGGCCCGGCTGGGCCAGAGCCTGGGAATGGGACAGCGGGCTCCTGGCTGGGACTCTTTTCTGCCTGTGTAGGAAGGAGGGACTTGATCTAGCTTAGCAATGAAAGGGATAAAAATGTGCTTTCAGAACTGTGTGGGCTCTTTTGTATTTTCTGTGGCAATAGGAAAGGAGAGATTAACCTGGTTCCACCTTTCCACCACATAAAAGCAATGAAACAAAGAGATTTCTTTACTTGTATGGGTCGATCTGATTTAAGCATATTCACATAATCTGAGATGATGGCCTAATTCTGATGAAAACTATGAAAGCACACAGTAGAGTCCTACTGAAAAGAAACTGTTAGCCACGGCCTGGTTTCATTCACAAAATTAAACAAGGGCCCGTGGAAAAGCTCGAGCTTGCAGCTGCAGCGCTGAGTCCCCCCGCCTGAGGAAGGTGCTCAGAGCAGCGGGAGCAGTAACACCTGCCGGCCACCAGGGGGTTCTGGTGCCCGCCTGCCCTCGGCGTCCTCACTGCTCAGAGCAGCGGGAGCAGTAACACCTGCCGGCCACCAGGGGGTTCTGGTGCCCGCCTGCCCTCGGCGTCCACTGTTCTCTCCTCTCAATCCTCCTGTTGTCTTTTACTTCGATTTGTTTCTGTTTTCTTCATCTTGACCCACCTCTGGCTATGTTGTCCTTGATCTTGAAACTCTCGTGTGTGTGTGTGTGTGTGTGTGTGTGTGTGTGTGTGTCCTCACCCGAGGACACTTTTGCATTTATCTTCAAATAGAGGAGGGGGGAGAGAGAGAGAGAAACATCGATGTTTCGACGGGAGACAGACACATCGAGTGGTTGCCACCCCCACGACCCCAACTGGGGCCAGGGACAAACCGCTACGAGGTACTGCCCTTAGCGGAACCGAACCCGGGACTCTCTGGTCCCCAGGCGGACGCTCCAACCGCTGAGCCAAACCGGCCAGGGCTTGAAGCTCTCTTAAGTGTCCACTTTCGTCCGTTCAGACTCCTGTCTGGCAGATGAGAGCCCCTGGGCTGGAGCCCGATTCTGCCCTCACTCCCGGGTCTTCCGCAGCGTCCGGATCCGTCCGTCTCGGGAGCTGAGCATCCAGCGGACCGCCGATCCCGGGCAATGGACTGGCATCAGGGCTTTGCCTCAGGGAAGAGTGAAGACACGGAATGCTTACAATGGAGTCACTTTAGCCAAGCTGCTGAAATCATTACCATCATGGAGTTTGAAGCATAAGGAAAAACAACATTCTTGTTCGAACTAGTCTGAGAACTGAAACTTGTTTTGGACTTTGCAGTCCTGCCTCAAAACCTAGATACACATCTGGACCTCCAGATAACCCTCTGCTCGCCCCCTGAGGGACTCTCGTATACACCCACTCGACCTCTATTATCCAAACCGCCAGACTTGACCAGGCCACCTGGCGTCCGTCATCCTGGCTGCCTGTCATCTGACTGATAACCATCCTGGGCCCATTCTACCGCTGAGGCCGAGCATGCAGACTGATAATTCTCAGGAATGTATTTTTTACTGTAAGATCTTTTATCTTTTACTTCTTCTTTGAAACACTCCCAGGTTTGGGCTGAGCCGCATTTCCAGTTTGAAAACTCCAAGGCCTTGAATAAATCTGTATCATTTATTTCTCGCAAAGCCTCTGGACTCTTTTTGAGTTCACTCCACAGTCTCCAAAGAGCCCCGTCCCCTGCCCCTCCACCCCCGTGGTGGCTTGTGGCTTCCCCCTGCTCAGGCTCAGCTGGTACCAAACACATACCGATCATGCTAAGCTCACTGAACAAAAGCAGGCACATATTTTCTACTTTCCTTTCTCAAGATAGTTTTTCTAAAAAGTAATATTGTTTTAATTAAGCCTGGATCTTATGAGTTATATGTATATGTTTTGATACTGTAAAGTGCTGTCCAAACATTGGCTATTATGTTCTATCTGAGGAAAACCTTCTGTAATGACAAATAGAAATAAAGCTTTCACAAAGGACGTAGATATTTCTCTTTTAAACGGCTTTTAAAAAATATATATTGTTATCAATTTTAGAGAGAGAGGAAGGGAGAAGGAGAGAGAAACATTGATTGGTTGCCTCCCACTCGCACCCTGACCGAGAATCGAATCCACAACCTGCATAGGTGCCCTGCTCGGGAATCGAACCCGCAAATCTCAGTGGACGACGCTCAACCACCTGAGCCATGCTGGCCAGGGCAGGGATATATCTATTTCCTTTAGGTTTTTGTTTTGGTTTTTCAAAAGCATTCTTAAAATTAAAATACCATTCAACATTTGAACATTCCCTTATCTTTATCCATATTTTTAACCATATTGATCTTCAAGAATTCCATTCAGAGTACATGCCTATTGTATGAAATTACAACTTAGTTATCCGGGAGCCTCAGTGCTCCCTGACAGGCACAGCTGTATGCCAGATAGAATGTTTCAGCCTTCCGGTAAAAACCTCCTTAGGGTAATTTCCACCAGAGACTTCTGTTAGATCCAAAGCTGGCTCTGGTGTAGAATTCCCAGGACATGTATGTAGAGAAACACACCCACGGGTCTTTGAAGATATTTACCCAATACTGTTTCAATGATTTATCCATAAAAATTTTCCCAAATTGCTTTTGCTTATTTTGTTTTTATTGATCCGATGTGATACATGATAGCAACATTAGATGTAATTCTAAATAAAGATTTTATAGGCTCGTTAGTGATGGCATTAATTTGCAATGAGCCTCTTTCATCTGAAATGTGTTATATTGTTTCCATGTTACAGCCAATAACACATTTGTTTGTTGAGCGTCTCCATGTTTGTGCAACAATTTGTTAGACTCTAATAAGGGCCTTAGTGAGGTCTGAGTAGAACAAAGGGAACGATATTTGGGAGTGCAATTAGCGAGCCTGTTGTGTTTTTAAGTATGCAGTAAGAATTATTTTAAGAAGATATTCATAGCCTTACAAGTACTATAAGTGTTAACAGCTAGAGCTATTGTTGGTGTAATAGTTAAGTCAATAAGTGCGTTTAAAATTAGGTCCCACTCAACATTCAGCAGTCGGTGTTTTGCTACCTTTGTATTTAGCATAAGATTTTCCATGTCACACTTAACCTTGATATAAAAATTTAAAAATATGTGTTTCCAAGAAAGAAGTCCAGCAGATTTAATAGTAGTTCTCAACCCTAATTACACATTAGAATCACCTGGGGAGCTTTTAAAACTATAAATGCCCAGGCTCCATCTAAGACCTATTAATTCTGAATCTCTAGGTCACGATTCTCAAAGTGTAGTCCCTGGACCAGGAACTTCAGCATCACCTACAACCTTGTCAGAAATTCAGATCCCCAGGCCCACCCTAGACCTACCCACTGAGTCCTGACTGTGGGGTGAGGGTGAGCTCAGCCATCTGTGTGAGAATAATGCTGACCAAGAATTGCTTTAGCTACCAACATTTATATTTTTAAAAAGCTTCCAGAGATTAAAATATGCATCCAGGGTTGAGAATCACTGGGACAGTCGTGCTGTACTTCAGAGACATAAAAAAAGAAGCAATTGCTGGAACAGAAAAACACATAAAACTTCTATTTATAAGGGAGCTGCTCCCGATACCCCAAATGCACCTCTATGAAGACAATCAGTCCGTGTAGCCGGCTGAGGTCATGTTTGGTGACTGAAGTCGATGTGGCCATCTCCCTGGAGGGGACATTAGCCACGGCCCCGCCTCCCAGACCGGCTCCTCCCAGTCACCAGGCAGGTGATGGGGATGGGAACGACCCAAGGGCCAGGGGATGCAAGACTCAATGGCAGGGTCAGAGATATTTACGCCCTTTCTAGAGAGAGAGAGTATTTTAGACCACAAAGTTGAATTTGGGATTTCTGGTACACAATATTTTATGTGAATTTTACCTACTAAATTTCATTGAAATAAATATTCCAAGTGATTGTCTCTAAGAACATTCAGATAAATACACAATTGTGACAAAGCAATAAACACTTCCACTTCGTCAAGCTTTGAGATGGAGTTTTAATAAATCATTTTGAACGATTATTTCGAAACCCCCCTCAGGAGTGGCTCTTTACGAGGCTGTTAATAGACATGTGGAAAACTACTGATTTGAGTCAATTGTATAGTTTAAGTTGTCTGCAATTAAGTCCCTTACTAAATATTTGGTAATTAAATGTATTTAAAAAAAAGACCTATATAATCCTCCTTATAGTTAAGTTTTATATATATATTTCAGCTGTATATGTATATATTATGTGTGTGTGTGTGTGTGTGTGTGTACCTAAATTCCTAGATGTCAATAAAAATATCTTTTTAAATTATTTACTATTTTTAAGCTTACCTTTGGCAGGCACTTTAGGGTTAAATAATTTTATTGAAATCACTTTCTTCAGAAAGAAAGAAAGCCTTATATGTACACCAATAAAATATAGTTTAAGAATTATTTAAAACAGAATTATCTCAAAGAGTAAGAGAAACTGCATTAGATTTAAAGTCAGCTCACTGCAGTGAAAGCCTCCTAAACCGAAACCTTCTCATTAGTCTTCAACCAGAAGGCCGCCTCCTGCCTTGTACTCTCATAGCATGTTAATGAGATTTTATTTAGTGTCATTTTTAATTCTACTTTCTGTCCATAAAAGATGTCATCTGATGCTTAAATCATCTCTATTGTGTCCCGCTCTAAACACCTCTGGTGCCATGAAACCCACTCCCTCCTGACACAGGGGATGCATCTTATCTGTGTTTGGAAGTTGAGAAAATGACGTGTTCCTCCTGGCACTCTAGCTCTCTTTCTGTTGCCAGTCTCTGTCTGGCTTCTGGCCCCTGGTCCAATGGCCTATGGCTAAACTCTCCACAAATACACTAACCCTTCACACATTGGAAAATTATAACCAAGACAAAAATTTACTGAGATCAATGTAAATCTTCTACTGGGACCTAACATAGAAGAGGCGCCCGGCCGGTGTGGCTCAGTGGTTGAGCTTTGTTACAATCATCCACAGTATTGTCAGTAACACAATGGTTTTAAAATGTGGAATTAAAAACCTAACAGTGTTAAACTTGGAAAGAATTATTAGTACTGTCGGAGGAAATAAATAATAAACTCTTAAAAGAAAAAGAAATGGGAAAATGGCTATTTTAAAAAGCAATTAAATGCATGGAGTTGGAAAACAGAGGCAACTCTAAAAGTAGGCTCCAAGAAATTTATACTTAAATAGTTAATATCTAAGCTAATAGAAGCTTTAAGAAAGTATACATAGCCTGGCCGGTGTGGCTCAGTGGTTGAGCATCGACCCATGCACCAAGAGGTCACTGGTTCCATTCCCGGTCAGGGCACATGCCCAGGTTGTGGGCCAGATCCCCAGTGGGGGGCGTGCGGGAGGGGAACAATCGGTGTTCTCTCATCGATGTTTCTCTCTCTCTCTCCCTCTCCCTTCCTCTCTCTCTAAAAATTAATCAATAAATAAAAAATTAAAAATTTATATATAAGAGGCATAAGCACACGATTAGAACAGCATGAGTCAGCGGCCCGCGGGCTTTAGCTCCAATGTGCAGAAGAAGAAGTTGAGGCTGAACAACACCAAGGAACCTCGAGCTCACAAGGCCAGGCCCGTGCTGGTGAGACTGTGGCCTGAGCCCAGACCATGCATTCGAAGTTCTGTTCTCTTTCCACCTCTCCGTGGGCCACCCTCTATACTGGTGCGTCCAACCTTTAAGAATTTCTTGTGCTCCCCGGTTTACTGTCTTTGCATGGTGAACCATTTGCCTGGCTTCCTTTGCCTTCCCTATTAGAACGTGATTTTTCCCAATGGCAGAGCTCATGTCTTTAATGTAGTCTAATATTTCCCATACTGTTGCCCACGTTGAGATGTGTAAGAAGTATTTATTGGTGTGAAATGAAAGTCAAATATCTTTATTTTGGCAGTTTACTATCTACAGAAGCAACATCAGGAAAAAAGAAAATTATCTCAGTCTAGAAATATACATTGTTTTTCTAATGTGGTCTTACATTACCTATAATTCCTAGGGTCAAGGTATATCGTAGTTAATAACGTGGATCACATATGTTTTTCCCCAAAAGATATAAATGCTTTAAGTACAGCACTCACAAATGCCTAAATATTTTGCATTTTTTCACTTCTTTGATTAAACATGTTCCCGATCAGTATCTCTGCTTCCAATTTTTCTTTCCTGCAGATCTGTCTATAGATTTTTTTGTTCACTACTCTTCCTACATAATAAAATGAGTCTCCCGACCTTCAGAGTCAATTGCATACTTGTTGTCATGGTTCAGAAATGTGCGAGCCTGCTCATCTATCTCACTCTGTTCCCCACACAGACGCCACGCACACCCAGCCAGACAGAACAGCACGCCCTGCTCCATCCACATCCCTGCTGAGCTCTCCTGCTCTCTGCTTCCGTATTCTCTCTACTATCCTGTTAAACTATGGTATGTTAGCAGTTCCTAACATAACAAGATTTAAAGATTAAACGTGGTTCATCCTGGACAGTAATGACCTGAAGAACATGTGTGTTGTATTCAAGGCTATTATTTATTTGTTTTGGGAATTCACTCTTTTGAGTTCATTAGCTTTGTTTATTTTTGGTTCTCGTCCAAACTATTTAAAAATTTCCAAAAGGCAACCTACAAACAATAGACTGATCTGGTTCTAATATGACTACAAGTTCTAAAAAGAACACCTGAAATAACTCCTGGTTATTCCTTACATAGCGATTGTTCCAGTGAAGGATCTGTTGTTTTGTTTACAGTTGAGCTTTGCTGGCTAGATGTGATGGTTAATTTTATGGGCCAACTTGACTGAGCTAAGGAATACCCAAACAGCTTGTAAACCATTATTCCTGGGAGTATCTATGAGGGTTTCTGAATTAATAGACTGAGTCAAAGAAGATTACCCTCACCAGTGCATTGAGGGCTTGGATAGAACAAAAAGTCAAAGGGAGGGTGAATTTGCTCTCTTTGCTTGAGCTGGGACATCCATCTCCCCTGCCCTCAGACATCTGTACCCTTGGTTCTCAGATCTTTGGACTCTGACTGAGAATTACACCACTGGTCCCCCAATTCTTGGGGCTTTGAACTCAGATTTACATCATCAGCTCCCCTCAGGCCTTTGAACTCAGACTGATTTATATCACTGACTTCCCTGGTTCTCCACCTTTCAGGGAACAGGTCGTGGGACTGCTTGGCCTCCACAATTATGTGAGCCAATTCCTGTAATAAATTTCCTCTTATCTATGTCTATCTCTATCTCTATCTCTGTCTCTGTCTCTGTCTCTGTCTCTGTCTCTTTATCTTTATCTATATCTATATCTGTATCTGTATCTGTATCTATATCTATATCATCTATATCTATATTTATATCCTGTTGATTCTATTTCTTTGGAGAACCCTGTCCAATGCAGATTTTGGTATTGGGAGTGGTTATAGAACAACAGAATTTTAAGGATGAAGTTTTTGAATTGGTTCTGGAGTTTTGGGAATAGTCTCTCTAATCTGATTAGATTAAAATCCTATGACTATATTTGCAGTAGTAAAGAGAGCACTGATAGTCCGCAGTGTGAACTGTCTATAGAGACAGGCAAAATATCTGCACTGCTTGCTCCCAATCAACCACTTGTGAAAAGCACTGAGCTAAGGGACTCTGTATATGATACTTTTGAACATTTCAGAAAACTAAGGAATACAGTGAAGTTGATTAGTTGCTCCTAATGTTACTGGACAATGTGGCGAAAGAAAAGCTATGAACTCAAGGATTCAAATCCCAACTCAAGTGCAGCATCAATGATCTGAAGGCTTCTATTGCACCTGGACGGAGAGCCTTAGCCCCTGTATCCACAGGGCTGAACTGCTGAAATTTGCAGAACATCATCCTGTGATTGGCTAAATTACATCACAGGTTGAGCTCTGGGTCTGGCAGAGTGTCTACTGTTTAAGTGAGGGCACTGATTGGAAAAGACTGAGATCTTATACATTGGGATGGGGATGTGTGAGGAGATCCTGAGGAGCTGGGGACATTGAGTCCCTAAATCATGACGATTCTTCTTTGCCAGTATGAGAAGTCTCCCACCCCCAGTGGAATTGGCCTCCCCACCTCAGCAGAAACAGCTTCTCCGTCTCAGTCTGAAAGGATTAATCCTGCATGCAGGAGAAAATGGTAATGGCCTCTCCTGAGACAGTTGCTATACAAGACAATGCTAATTCTTCTGGACCCACCCCACCACCCCTCTTTGCTTTTAGATCTACCATTAGACTCAAGTCCCAGCAGGCTCCTAAATGTGACCCGTGAAGAAGTGTGTTATAGTCCAAGAGAACTACTTGAGTTCTCTAATTTATGCAGACAGAAATCCAGGGAACATCCACGGGAATGAATACTAAGATATGGGATAATGGTCACAATAATGTAAAGTTGGATCAGGCTGAATTTATTGAATGGGCTCTCTAAACAGAGATTTTGCATTTAGTGTTGCAGCTGGGTAGTTAGAAAGGGCTCTAACAGTTCGTTTCTAACAGAAAGTCACAGCCCCTCAATCCATTCCCAGACTTGAGTCAGTTTACAAACCTAGAACCCCTTAAATGAAGGGAAAGGCAGGTGCTCTTGAGGAAGGATCTCAGCATACTACCCAACATTTATTCTGTTCATCTTTCTCCAGCTTCCCCGAAGAGACCTATGGCCGTCTATGAGTGTGACTGTATGTTGAGGAATGTGGGGATATGCCCGGTTGAGCCGTAGCAGACTACGGATCCTGGGACAGTGTCCCCCAGGTGAACCCTGGATTGTTATGTTCCCAGCAGAAGAAAACTCCTTAAGCAATCTCAAGGAAGGTATGTGCCCTGCGGTTGTTCCTGGCTCCTGCACTCAATGTTCAGGAGTTCCCTGAAGCTATGGTTCATTAGGTTAGTTCTAATCACAATGGGATTTATGTGACGGGGGCAGATGTTTATTATGTGCACCCTGCCTGACTCATTTTTTAGTTTTTCTTAGCCTTTAGAATTGATGTTAATCAATAATATCTATTGTTTATCCATAAGAAAATCCTTGGGGCGGTGGGGCACTTCTTTGTGTAATCGAGCTCAATAAAAACCAGACGCAGAGGTCTGGCCATTCACCTGCAAGTCGTTGTTGGTGTCTCATTCCTTTCCGCAGGGGAAAAAGAAAAAATCAGACGTTTCAGGGACAATCAGACACTGGCTTTGAATGGACACTTCTTCCAGGAGACTCTCAAGGTCACTGGCCCTTCAGAGGAGGGGCTTGTGAGGGTCAGATGACTGGAGAATTGAAGCCCAGGTCCATCTCACAGCGGGTCCCTGAACACACCCTGTGGTTCTCTCCTCAGTTCCAGAAAGCATAACTGGAATGTACAT
Source organism: Tadarida brasiliensis (assembly GCA_030848825.1). Taxonomy (NCBI): domain Eukaryota; kingdom Metazoa; phylum Chordata; class Mammalia; order Chiroptera; family Molossidae; genus Tadarida; species Tadarida brasiliensis. Next base: position 74,439,821 of record CM061260.1, read on the forward strand.
GCTTAGCACCTGGCAGGGTTCTCCCATTGTTTCCTTGTCCCGTGGAGTGAGGGCTGTTACAATGAGGAAGGCCCAGGGGAATCCATTAGAACCGTCTCTACCTAGGAAAATAGGAAACTGAAAGCAATGCCATATTCCTAGAGGGATTGCAGAGATTAGTGTCTCCATCAAGGACCCTAAAGATACAGGGGTGGTGATTCCCACTACATCCCCATTCGCCTCTCCTATCTGCCCTGTGCAGAAGACAGAGGGATCTTGGACAATGACAGCTGATCACTGGAAGCTTAACCAGGTGGCGACTCCAACTGCAGCTGCTGTGCCAGATGTGGTTTCATTGCTGAAGCAAATTGACACATCCCCTGGTACCTGGCATGCAACCACTGGTCTGGCTCTTTCTCCATCTCCGTCCATAAGACCCACTGGAAGCAGTTTTCTTTCAGCAACACAACGTCACTGTCTTACTTGAGGCGTACCTCAACTCTCTAGCCCTATGTCGTAATTTAGTTCTCAGGGATTTTGATTGCTTTTCCCTTCCATAAGATATCACATGGGTCCATTACACTGATGACAGGATGCTGATTGGACCTCGTAAATGAAGAATAGCAACTATTTTCCATGTTTTGGTAAGCCATTTGCTTGTCAGGAGATGGGGAGTAAATCTGACTAAAATTCAGGGGCCTTCTACCTCAATGACATTTCCAAGGGTCCATGGTGTAGGGTATGTTCAAATACTTCTTCGAAGGTGAAGGATAAGTAGCCCGACCGGTGTGGCTCAGTGGTTGAGCATCAAGAGGTCTCTGGTTCGATTCCCGGTCAGGGCACACGCCCAGGTTATGGCCCGATCCCCAGTGGGAGGCATGCAGGAGGCGGCCAATCGATGTTCTCTCTCCCTCTCCTTTCCTCTCTCTCTAAACTCAATTAAAAAAAAAAAATGTTTTTAAGGTGAAGGATAAGCAGCCCGGGCCAGGTGGCTCAGTTGGTTGGAATGTTGTCTTGTATACCTAAAAGGTTTCGAGTTCGATTCCTAGTCAGGGTGGGTTTGATCCCATTCTTGATCCCAGCTGGGATGCATCCGGAAGGCAACTGATCAATGTGTCAGTTTGGGCTAAGGGATGCCTAGATAGCCGGTAATGCATTGTTTCTGGATGTGTCTGAGAAGCGATTAGTATTCGAATCAGCAGAGCGAGTAAAGATGACCCTTCTCATCAATGTACGGAGGGCCTTTCTACACTGGTGGAGGAAGAGCCAATCTGCTCTCTTTGCTGGAGCTGGGACATCCATCTTCTCCTGCCCTCGGACACGGTGCTCCCGGTCCTCAGGCCTTCAAACTCAGACTGAATTATACCACCAACCTTCCTGTTCTCCATCTGGCAGAAAGCAGATTGTGGCTTCCATAATCATATAAGCTGATGCCTATAATAAACCTCATATATATAAATAGATAGTAAAAGCATAGTATATATAGTAGAAGCATAGATTATACCCTATCGGTTCTGTTTCTCTGGAGGACCCTGATTAAGACTAGGAAAAGTCTACTGACCTGGCTGCTTCTGAGCATTCCGATCTTGCTCCAGCCACATGGTGATGTTAAGGAGAATGATGAGGAAAATAATGATGGCTAATTTTTACTGAGTGCTTACTATACACCAGGCACTCTTCTGAGCTCTTATGTAATTTATCCACATCCCTCTACATTCTTGTGAAGTTGCTACACTTTTTAATGAGAAGACTGGGGCCCAGAGAAGTTAAGTAGCTTACCCAAGGTCACAGAGCTAGGAGATGGTAGAACTGTACTTAAATCCACATAGTCTGATCCAAAGCCCTGGCTTTTGATCACCATGAAACTGATTCCCCAGCTTCAGGAGACTGTGAACAGCCATTCTGGGTAGATGGGATCACACATTCTGTTCCTTTAGTGTCAGATCTGTCCCCAGGACGAAAGGACTCTGGGGCTGACTCCACACATTTATGTGTGCAGAAATAAACCACCTGCTAGCGCTCAGATTCGCTGTGGTCCTCCACTAGCTCTGTTCACAGCCACCCGGGCTCTTTCAGTTGCTTTTCCCAAGCAGAGATGGCATATCCTGGAGATTCTGATTAAGTAGGTCGGGGTGATAGCGAAGTATTCTAATGAGAACCACCGTAGGCCCAGGCTGCCACATGTAAGTAGAATAAGACTTCAATTCCATTGAGGAGGAGTCCACTCCTCGGAGAGCAGACAGAACTCCAGAGGCGAGAGAAAGCACCAGGACCTGGCTCTCAGCCTCCGGCCACGCTCACAGCAGGTGAGAGCTCCATGCTGGAGCCTGCCTCGCTGGCCCAGAGGAGGGAGAGAAGCGTGCAGGGGCGGGATAGGGCTTTCGGCCAGTGTCAAGTCTCCGGTGTACCCACAGCCCTGGCCAAGGCCCGGCAGGCAGATGTAATCAGAATTTCCCAGGGGATATTCAGAGCAGATCCCTCAGCGAGCACGGCTTCTAAATTTGTCCTCGAGAATGATTAGTCTGTTTAAGCAAATCCTAGAGCATAATTAAGATGCTCTAATCAAGGAAGGAGATTGTCATGCGGCAGCCTCGGGCACCGATTTGGTGGGAGGAGCTCGTGACCAAAGGCCTCAGTAACCTAGTGGAAACAGAGAAGGTGACAGAGTGGGCTGAGCCAGGCAGCAGGGGGTCTGTGAAGGCAGCCAGGTCTCCCTCTGGGACAGTGATGAGGTCAAGGACAATGCACCTCCCGACTTGGGGCTGAGATGACCAGTGGCGTTGGGAACAGCAGCCGTGTGTGTGGGAGTGATGCTGTTCCAGAAGGAATAGTTGGGGGACGTAAGAGTTGGCTGATCAATGGGGGTTTCCAAGGCTGGGAAAGCAAGTGTCAGGGTCCCTTGGGGAGAGTTAATAAAAGGGTGCTGGGGGGCAAGGCTGACTCTCCAGCGTGTGCCTCCCTCTCTGGGGAGTAGGGTGGATAGTGATAGCCCACGTCACATCTCTGGGTCTTAGTGAGTGACATTGACACATCGGAGTCCTAGCATCGCCGTGGCCGTGTCCAGGCCGGGCTGGGCGTGGGGCACTTCTGCCTGCACATAGACACCTGCTGAGCTGCCCACAGGTCCTGGGTCTCCATCACAACAGCAGGTAGGTTACCCCTCTTTGGCACCAAATAGTGCGGGTGGGGAGAACAGGGCCCCCTGCCCCCATCCCCATCCTGGAGAGGCTTGGGTGGGGAGGGCTTGGGAGGGAGAGGAGAGACAACTGGGGGAGAGCAGGAGAAGGCCGAGTGGGTCGTCTATTATTCTTTTTTTTTTTTTTAATTTTTTTTCTTTATTGATTTTATAGAGAGAGGAAGGGAAAGGGAGAGAGAGATAGAGACATCGATGAGAGAGAACATTGATTGGCCGCCTCCTGCATGCCTCCCACTGGGGATCGGGCCCACAACCTGGGCATGTGCCCTGACCAGGAATCAAACCGGCGACCTCTTGGTGCATGGGTCGATGCTCAACCACTGAGCCAGACCGGCCGGGCTCGTCTACCATCTCTAACCTCATCTCTGTCTGTGGCTCCATCTGTGCCCACCACACACCCCTTCCATTGTGCTGTGTCCCTTCGAGTCTCTGGATAAGACCGCGTCCCGCTGTTCCCTCCTTCAACCAGCTGCCTCAGGTCAGGCCCAGGTCGCTGGTGAAAATGTACAGCTCTGGGCGGGCGCTCTGGTTTCCCTCTTAGCCCGCAACCGGCCCATTACATGTGCGCTGACACCCAGGCTCTTAACACAGAGCCGGCCCAGAGGGCGGCGTGGTCAGGAGAGGAGAGATGGCAGGGGGTTCGTCATCGGGCCCCTTCCTTGGTTCTCGGGATGGGAGCCCTCTCACCCTTGAAGCTCAGTGGCCACGGAGGGTCCCTGTGGTTCGCACACGGGGTGTGGGGTGGGGACACGGCAGATGCAGGGATGGAGCCTCTGCGCCCACTCCAGGGCTCAGCTCCCTGCCGCTGCAGTACCTGCCTCCCAGCACACTGGGGCATCCGTCCGAATTCGGGGGCCAGGTGAAGCAGAGGGAAGGGGTCAAGCGCAGGAGGCCAGTGTCGTCACCCTGGAGAAGGCCTCGGTCACGGGGTCGAATGCAGCCCTCGGACGTGAAATTAGCAGGAGCGGGAAGAGCCGCCAGTGCGCAGATCGCTGAGATCCTGCCTTCCTTCCATCCCCACCCGGAGTTCATCGTCTCTGTTCTCCAGTTCAAGGGTCCCTTAGGGTAGCTCCCGCAGTCCCGATTCCTAGTCAAATGCTTTCTAAGGTTTGTTGACGAATGTCGAACACAGATTCCAACTCCCTGGAGAGGGAGGCGACGGAACAATGTCAACAGCATTAATGCTCTACAAACACAAGCTAGGTCTGACTCAAATATTTAAATGCAGATGCTCTGCTTTGGTACAGAGGACAGAGGAAAACGCTCTGCTGCTTTTAACTTCTGAGGGTCAGTGCGAGGGACCAACACTATTAAGTCACCGCAACGGGTTCCCCAGGAAACACCCACCAGGGGGCCGTGCGCTGACCCCAGTGTTTCTCTGAATTGGCTGTGTGCTTAGCTCCGTCTCCCCCCCGGGACAGCCTGCGGTCTCTACTCCTGACAGGCGTGAAGTGTGCTGTCCTGGCGGGACAGACAGGGGCCGGTGGCTGCGTGCGTGTGGCCTGACCCGCAGGCCACAGCTCTGCCCGCCTCTCAGGTCGGAGCCCAGTGTACTCAGCTGAGCAAAACATATGGTCCCTTCTCAGGAGCCTTTGACATTCTGGGTTGGAGCCGACTGAAAAATACCAAATTATAACACCTTCCTCTTCGGGTCAGACACACAAAATGGGGCGGCTCAGAGCATGAAAAAAAAATGATGGTTTCTTCCCCACCATATATTTCAAAATAATATACTACAATGTCAAATACGTCAAGACTCTTTGGTGCCAGCAGTAAATACATAAGCGCCCTGTGTCAGTCTCTCCTGCGCTGTCCCGCTCCCCTGCCCCCTTCCTGCCTCCTGCTCTCTGTGCGGAGACCAAAGGAACCAAGTGCCTCCCCGGGGTCTTCTGGGTTTGGCTTTCCCTTGGGTTTGGCAGGTGGGAACCAGGCAGGAGAAGAGAGGGACGGAGGGAGGGAGGAGAGTGAAGTCGGTGTCACTGTGGACTGGCTGTCCTTTGCCATCTCCACCCAGTTCCCTGTGTCTCCAAGTTCAAGCCTTTGCAGGACCTAGGCCTCGTGGGCCTGGGAGGGAGGGGGTTACATGGCCCGTTGTTATCAGCCTTGCACTGTCTTTTGTGGTTTCCCTACACCTTTGTAAACAGTTCCCGTATTAAACACACATTTGCCCAATTTGAATATGTCATCTATCTCCTGCTGGGGCTTAACTAGTGCAATATCATATGTCAAATTACTTTTTTAAGTATCTTTGGGTGCACAGATTGGCTGATGCCTTAAAAGTATCCTGAGTTTTTTCTAGAGTAATTGAGTGCCTCAAGTGAGGGCCAGTTTGTAATGCAAACGGCCTCGAATCTCCCAGGCAGGAGTGTCTACCGGACGTCCCACAGCAGGGCAGGTGTGCTCCAGTGCAGGTAGCCATGGCAACCACGGTGGGCGAGAGAACGGAAGGCCAACACGCAAAGGCAAAAGAATCAATGCTTCTGTTACCAAAGTCCAAAGTGTGACGATGCTTTCTAGTTTAATAGTACTGAAGATGACAAATAATTATATTAGGAAAATCTAATCAAATAAAAGTGATTGGGATTTCAGCCTTGCCTGCTGAAACATTGTAAAGAGCCTAAACATTGTACAGAAATAGGATTGCGTGATCAAATTTTGTATCCTTTGTGCTCACTTGGAAATCCATCCATGCCTTCTCTCCCTCTATGTCATGGTCTTTCTGCTACCTACAGACATGGAACGGAGGCTAGTCCCCTCTCCAGGGGGCCGGTGTTGGGTCTGCCTCCTGATTCCCTGGGCCAGGGACAGAGTTCAGATGGCTCGTTGAGGGCAGGAGTGAGGCCTTGCTCCCTGTTATCTGCCACAGAACGTTCGAGCCTCTGTTCTCAGTATTTGCTGAGGGAATGGAGAAATGGATCTATGAGAGAATGAGGCTCTATCGCTTCTTAAAATAGATTCATGCTTCTCAGATTTCCCCCCAGGTCCTAATAAACGTCGTATGACTTCCAAATGGGTGTCAGCACAGTGGTCAATCTGTGAGTCATTTCCCCCAAATGCTGAAGTGGTTTAGTCAACGGGACAAGCCACAGGTCCCAGCCCTTTCAGTGGCTTCAGGCCTTTCTGATGATCATACTTTTAAAAGCATTCTTTTATATCTGGAGCCAAGCAAGGGCGTGTGTGTAAGTGGGCATCTGTCCCCCACAGAGAACTTTACTTTTATTTTCATTTAGATGCAGTGGTTACCACTCTTTTTTGTATATGGGCCGATTCAGGAACACTCAGTTTACCAACGATTTAGTCTTTCCATCAAATAAATAAATAAATAAAAAAGTTTTATCTTTTCTTCTTTTGAATCCCAAAGGAAGAAAATTGTATTTTTTCAGTTTATTAAACAGAAAAATGTCAGTAAGAAATTTAAATGGCTTTTTAGCCAGTGAATTGTTTCTTTTTGGAGATATTTGAGAAATAGACAAATGGAGGGGACTTCCTAATTTTCTGTTTAATTAATAGACTATTGTTTATTTTATTTCATTTTTTAATATGTTTTTATTTATTTTTTTAGCGAGAGATAGAAATATCGATGTGAGAGAAAAACACACTTAAAGTTTCTCCATGTCTTTTCCTGGCTTTGTTACTCATTTCTCTTCTCTGTATTACAGTCCACTGTATGGTTGTTGTACATGGTTTGTTTATCCACTCACCTCTTATAGGGCATCTTGGTTGCTTCCAGATTAGGGCATTCATTCATTCATTCATTCATTCATTCATTCATTCATTCATTCATTCTTTAGCTTCTATAAACATCCATGTGTATGGATACAAAGTTTTGTATGGATACAAAGTTTTCAACTCATTTGGGTAAATACCTAAGGAGACGGTTATTGGATCATATGGTAACTATGTTTAGTTTCGTAAGAAACTGCCAAACTGTTCCAGAAGGGCGGCACCATTTTCAGTCCACTGCGGATGCATGAGAGTTCCAGTCGCTCCGCATTCCCATCAGCATGCAGCATGTCAGCAGCTTGGATCTGAGCCATTCTAATGGGATATAGTTGTCCCTCATTACTGTGCTAATTTGCAAGTCCCTAATGACATATGATGTGAGTATATCATTTCATATGCTTATTTGCCTTCTTTGTATCCTTTTATAAATTGTCTGTACAGATCTTTTGCCTACTTTTTTTAATTAAAATTTTTTATTGTTGACACTATTGCAGGTGTCTCCCAATACCCCCTTTCCCACCTCCACCCAGTCCCTGCACCCCCATCCCTTGGCCCTCACCACACTGTTGTCTGTGTCCATGGGCTATGCATAGATGTTCTTTAGCTAATCCCTTCACCTTCCTTTATCCAGTCCCTCCTACCTCCTCCCCTCTAATTAGTCAGTCTGTTTCATGTATCCATGCCTCTGGTTCTACTTTGTTCATCAGTTTACTTTGTTCATTAGATTCCACATACTAGTGAGATCATGTGATATTTGTCTTTCTCTGACTGGTTTAATTTGCTTAGCATAATAATCTCCAGGTCCATCCATGTTGTCACAAAGGCTAAGAGTTCCTTCTTTTTTATAGCCACATAGTGTCCCATTATGTAAATGTACTATAGCTCTTTTATCCACTCATCTACTGATGGGCACTTGGGCTGTTTCCAGATCTTAGCAATTGTAAATACTGCTGCTATGAACATAGGGGTGCATGTATTCTTTCTGATTGGTGTTTCGGGATTCTTAGGATATATTCCCAGAAGTGGGATCACTGGGTCAAAAGGAAAAATTAAAAACTCCATAATGTTTTTCACAGTGGCTGCACCAGTCTGCATTCCCACCAGCAGTGTACTAGAGTCCCCTTTTCTCCACACCCTCACCAGCACTTGTTTGTTGATTTATTGATAGTAGCCATTCTGGCAGGTGTGAGGTAGATTTGCCTACTTAATTAGGTTGTCTTGTTGAGTTTTAAGAGTTCTTTCTATAGATTGGATAATACAAGTCTTTTTATCAGATATGTGTTTGAAACTATTTTCTCCCAGTCTACGGCTTGTTTTTTTATTCCCTTGAAGCTTTCTAGTTTTCTAACCTTATATTTATTTGCATATAGGGTTTTAGAGTTTACAAATTTGCTCAAATGTAGCATCTCATTGTACCCACAAAGTGATCCCTGGAAGTAGATGTTGAAGTGCCCACATGAGCGATAAGAAAACAAAGAGGTGAGGTGACATGATTCTACCCCACACAGTGGAGCGGAGGAGAAGGCTGTCCCCAGTCAGTGGGATGTGTGGTGGCCTGATGTGTGCCGAGGCTGTGCAGCCTGGCTCTGCCGGACAGGACGGCTCTCCCTCCCCGCAGCGTGGCTCTCTGAGGCTGGGGATGTCTCTTTCCTGCCGGGAAAGGGGATCCTGGTGCCCCGCTGGTGTGGCTCAGTGGATCGAGCATTGTCCCATGGACTGAGAGGTTTTTTACTCTCTCACATCAATGTTTCTATCTCCTTTCCTCTCTCTCTAAAAAATCAATAAAACCATATTTAAAAAATTAAAAATAAAATAAAGAGGATCCTGGTTCTCAGAGATCCCACATTTGGCAGCTCTCGCCTCACAGTTCTCACGTGGAGGAATTCCTCTGAGCCAGTTCTTAGCCTCCAGTGTGGGTGCCTGTGGTCCGGGTCCCCCTGGGGAGCAGCTACTTCGAGACAAGAGGTTTCAAAGGCTTTTTTTCAGAGTTCAAGGTGATTGTCCTGAAAACTCCCTCCCCTGCTTTGGCAAACACAAAAATAATAAACAGCAACAGCAATAAACGAAACAGCTCTCTTTGGGAGCTGACACATTGCATTTTGGCTCCACTGTGAGCACATTTGCTGGGGGTTGTTGATCACAATCTTACTCTGTAGCCTCAGGCTCTTGGGAGGAGGGTCCACACCTGGAGGCTGGAAACAGGCTGAGTAAACAAGTTCCGTGTAGAGCTAGTGCAGTGAAGGAATCACGGTGCTAACTCTGCACTATGGATAATCCCACCATGTCCAGGTACAGGGTACCACAGGCCAACTTCTACCCCCCTGGCTGTCCAAGTCCCGTCTCTGAACTTCACATCTTTCCAGAGCCTAGAGATTTAAAGTCTCCTTTCTTCTTGCTGAATTAGATTAACTAAAGACAGCATTAACAACACAAATAACTTATTGGTGTGGTTCACGCTGAGGGTGAAGTCAGCAGGAACTTGGCAGCATCTGTGAGGGTAATGGGAGAGGAATAATCAAGAGTTGACAACCCTTCTTTCAGGAAGCAAAATTGCCTGGTTCTGGTTATCCCAGTTGTTATTGGCTCCCCTGCTTGCAAAAATCTCACAGTAATTCCAGTGGAGTTCTTTGCAGAAGTAGAAAAATCTGACTCTGATAACATGTTTCACTCGCAAAAACCCTTTAATGACACTCAAAGGCTTCCAAGAAGAGAGAAATTTCCTCCAAAGTAAGGGAGACGTTATCTGGAAACAGTGCCCTTCCGCAGGGAGGTTATTTATGTTCACTGGGCTAATGGCTTTCGTCCGGTAAGACATTTGAATTGCTTTTCATTTTGTAGTTGGGCTTCACGATCACATTTCAGAACGCGCGGCTCTTCCTCCGCACAGCTGTCGACTTCCCCCGGTGTGCAGTGACGGCACTGTCCTTTTGAAGTCATTGCAAACAGACCCGGTCTCAGCATCTCAGGAGAACATTCTCCCGCGGATAATCACAGCCAAGTGGAAGTACAAACGAACTCAGGCGTCTGGTAGTTCCTTTCTCTCTCCGCTCCCTGGAGGTCTTGTCGCAGGGCAGTGCCTATTGATCTGGGAAGGAGCCAGACATTCAGCCTCCGAAGGTATGTGAGAAATAGGTCCCCATCTCAGGCGTAAGACACGCAAGGAGGTTGAGAGGAGACCCTCTTTGAATGATTTATAAACTGAGTCACGCTTATGTGGTACGAAATGCAAAGAACAGGAGGCCCCATAGAAATGAACATAGTTATGTTTACACAACCTCCGAGCAGAGGCTGCTCCGTGAAACTGACATCAGCCCCTGGGCATCCGGAAAAAAAAATTCTTTATAAAACTGGAAAAGGTGGGTCCCACTGTGAGTGGATTGAAGCACGTATAGTTCTATGTAAGCATCTGGGGGTCTAAGTCCAACATCAGTGTTACAGCATAGTAGCTTTATTTTTTGAAAATAGAGGTAAAGAGCGTGGGAGGAGAAGTGCCCATTTCTTAGCTTTTATTTTATTTGTTTGGTTAATCCTCATCTGAGGATATTTTTTCCATTGATTTTTAGAGAGAGGAAGGGAGGGAGGGAGGGAGGGGGAGAGAGAGAGATCCATGTGAGAGAGATAAGGTTGCCTTCCCACACATGCCCTGACTGGGGCTGAGGATCAAACCTGCATCCCAGGTACGTGCCCTCGACTGGGAATCAAAGCCGAGATCCTTTGGTTCAAGGGCCGGTGCTGTATCACTGAGCCACACCAGCCAGGGTTAGCTTTTATTTTGTATCCTGGGGACACAACAAGGTCAGCCATTGTCTACATGAAATCAGATCACCCTTCTGCCTGATTTCAGACTGAAAACTGTGTGTATATGGGATGTTTTGAAGGTAAATGGTTTAAGCTAACATGAGGTTAACATTCAAGTTAAAAAGTTTTAACCTTAATATAGAAAATTGACTAGGAAGAAAATGAAAGGGACCAAGAAGTGTTCATTGCATTGCTCATCCGTAGCAGTTTAATCTCAAACTCAGCTGTCCTCTGTAGAGGATGTGATGGCAGCTAGCGCTCCTCAGTAGGACGAGGTGAGCCACCAGGAAAAGTGGTTTCCTGCTCTGTGACCGGGGTGTCTCCAGGACCCCACCTGCTGTGCACTCTTGCCACGTGGTTGGTTCTGTCTTGTCTTTGACTGTGGGTGAAGGCCTGCTCTTCCCCAGGAAATATTATTCATCAGCCGACTTATTCATTTAATTTTAAAAAATGTATTTTTTATTGATTTCAGAGAGAGGAAGGGAGAGAAATATCGACGAGAGAGAAACATCAGCATCAATCAGTTGCCTCCTGCACACCCCCTACTAGGGATCGAGCCCGCAACCCAGGCATGTGCCCACTAGGAATCGAACCAACGACCTCTTGGTGCATGGGTTGATGCTCAACCACTGAGCCACACTAGCCAGGCTCATCAGCTAATTTATTCATCTTGCCACCACCAATTCCTGGCACTGCTTTCTGCAGTTGGCTCAAAAGCTGGGACAGATTCTATCTACAGTAGATCTTTGGCTGAGGAGCAGGTGGTATTGGTGACAGGCTAGAATGTCACAAAAAGGCAACTCAGAAGACAAAAGTGCACACTCGGACCAGAAAACCTTTTTTTTTTTTTTTTTTTTTTTTAAAGAAGGCATGTGGAATATTGGGTATGTGGGTAGGACGGAAAGAGGAACACAAGAAAGTAATTCACATGGATAAATGCCCACTTATAGAAACAATCTTGGTCTTATTCCAGTTTGAACAGTGTCCTAGAGGGGACCGTGGCAGGCTCACAGTCAGCCCCTGTGCATCCCTGTTTGACTTTCTGGACCCGTGTCAGGGTCAGGTGGGCTGTGACAGCTGACAGCCATAGTCCTGGTGTGTGCTGCTCCAGGGACAGTCCTTGGCACACACTAGGTCCTCCCGAAATGTTGCTCCATATGTGACCCTCTCACTTAAAGTCTGATCTTTGGGAAGTGGGGAAAACCAATGAGGTCTTTGGCAGCACACATCTCATTGACAGTCTTTGGGGGCCACACGCAGATGCCCGATGAACTTCAAATTTAACTGTTTAATCTTCTAAAACTTCCCTGAGCTCTTCCACAGATTGCAGTGCCGTTTGCATACCTAAGAGCTCATCTCGCTTCTTAAAGCAGATGATTTTAGAGTTAAAAGAATGTCTTCCACTATTGATCCCTAAAATGGGGGTTGTGATTTGGCCAAACTGAGATGAATGTTTAGTTTAAAAGGTAGACACACAGCCTTTGGTACTCTCCATGGGGAAGTAATCCCTCCCAGATCTAGATGAGAACAAACATTTCCTGTAGTGAAGTCCTTTTTTAGAGGCTGAGAATTAGCAAAGGAAGACTCAGGTGCATAGCTGAGACCCAAACTGACGTGGGAACAGTACACACCAACAACGAGAATCCTTCACGACAGTTGTGTTTACTCCAGGAATCCTCCTGGAGCAGAGGGTTTGCTGAGTCATTTACCCTGCGGTAAAAGCCTGAGTCTGGGTGGAGAAAAAATAAAGCACAAAGAGAACTCTAAAACAGCTTTTGCTGGATCTGGAAGGGGGTGTGCCATCGTTGAGGAAATTAAATTTCAGCAATATGCATGGATTGGAACTAAGGTGAAGGAAAGATACAGTAAAGGAAGAAGGAAAAGCAAGCCAGGGAACCACATATCTGGCCACCAGAATTGCCTACTTAAGGCCAAAAGCTCAAACTGTGCTGCTTGACCTTGTGATTTCAGATATTTCTAGGCCAGACCAAGACTGTGCTATCTAACTGCTCATCAGTCCTGGAATCATCTCAGCATGGGCGTTCCAGCCCCAGGATGTGCGTGGAGGAATGTACACCGATTTGCATCATGGATCTTCCCCAGAAACTTTGATCACCTTTTGTCCATCTCGGACATTTGCAGCCTTGCCTTAGCAGCACCTGCTTTTCTTGTGCCAAGATCTCTTGTATGCAAACTTTAAAATAAAACTCTCTTAAAGTAGAACAGTAACACATGCCCATTTCTTTTCTTAGTCTTCTAAATGCCGATGATCAAGTTTCACATGAGTTTATATGTAACTCCTTCCGGACAGCCTTTGATCTCCTTGCCCATCCTCATCTGCATTGCATTTCAGTGGAGACTCTCTAACCCCCGAAGGTTGTCTGGTTGGTACTGTGCAGGGATCCAATAGCAGGCTTGCAATGCAGACTTGTTGAGTGAGTGGATTCTTAGAGGAGCAAGACGTAAGCAGTTTGATGGACTTGCGGTATGGGTGGCAGAACTCGTGTCAAACACAACAAGGGAGGTGAAATATCTTCACGAGCTTTGAAATACAGAAGTGGAATGAAACACACTGTTTTTAAACAAATTTATTCTAATGATACGGTTTTGATTTTGATTGACATACAATACAGGTTTAATGCAGGTGAGGCTGGCATCAGCGTGTTAAATACTTCTATTCACCAAAGGGGTTTAGATCTTCAAGGACTCACGTGTAGAATGTTGTGCTTACAGTTTTAATATACTGCTATAAATACCCGAGCCAATACTATGGGAGAAGTAAAAATTTGAAACGATTGTATAAAATGTCTACACTTCTCCAGTATTTATCTCAAGGATTATATTATCTTGGAGAAAAAATTTAAAATTACTATCAATACTGCCTTCCTATTAAATATATTTCAATAATTGTTTCAAATTACCTGCTTTTGTATCTACCCAGTATTATATTTCTATTGTTTGTATATTTTTTCAGTGCTTACATGTTTATTTCCAGAAGATATGAATTTTATCTAATTTGCCTTTCAGAAGCACCACAGATATGATCCCTAATAGTAGAAAAGTTTAGCAAAAAATAATCTTTCGACTTGAATATATTTCTTGGAAATATTTTCATGTTGGCATTAAACCCATTTTGACTTTGACATTGAACTTGAAAGGCCTGTTCCTATGATCTTTCCCTTCGCTGTTTCATCTTCTGCCACCCTCAAGACTTTCAATTCTCACATTTTTCTCTTCCGACTCTGTAATACACAACCCTGAGGCAAAACAAAATTCCCTGGGGTAAGGGATCTCCAAAAGCAATAAATGTTTTCTCTCTTCCAGCAAGGAATTTCTTTTTATGCTTTAATTTCTGGCCTGTTAACTCAGAATTTCAGATTTTAAAAATCTTTGGCACCAGCTTCCAGAGGTCATCTGAAAAGTTGTCCCTCTCTCTCCCCCCTACAATATATGTCACTCATGAAAGTCTGGGGGAGGAAGAAAAACCGTAGGTACAGGGTTGGAGGGAAAAGTGTGAAGGACATACAAAAGTTTATAGAAGTTTTATGTAAAATCATAATAGTTTTAGCATTTGGGCCTTTTCTGACATTGTCTGGAAAAGAGAAAAGATCAAAGAAAGCATGACACACTGAGAAAGGGCTCTGTTTGACCAAGTTAAATCTCTGGAAAACTGGATTGGAAGTAAACACAGAACTATCCAACCTGAAGTGTTTTCTAGTTCCAATTAATCTTCACTCCAGCACTGCTATTTCTGTGGCTCATGGATTCTATCTTTAGACAGGAAATAAACATATTTTTGAAATTGTGAGGAGGCAATACACTAAAAAAGTTCTTATTAAAAGATGTGTTCTTAAAGGCCGTATCTGAAGTATTTATACATGAAATCACTCTTCTGGGATAAACATATCTGAGGTTGGGGGGAGGAAACGGAGGAAAATGAACAAAATACAGATGAAACAGGAATTGAGAAAATGTTATTTGTTGAAGCTAGGTAATGGGCACATGGAATTCAATACACGAGCCTACTTTTGCATATATTTTTTCCACAATTTCAAAGGTGTAAAGGTTTCTGATAAACCATAATGAACAATTTTGTCCTTTCAGCTGTATGCAATGGAGCCAGCGTTAGCTTTAGTTCACTTATTTTATTTTTGACATTTCATGTCCTGTCTGAAAAGATGTAGTTGTCTAACACATGTAGGAACATAAACCCACATATATGTATACTGTCACCTTTTTATTTTTAAACAGCATTTATATTCTTTGGTATGGAGTCGTCCCCCCCCCCCCATCCCTCGCCCCCAAACACATGTGACTCCCAGTAATTCAAAGGAAATGTAGTGGAGTATTAGAAAGGAGTAATTCATTAGGCAGACTAACTTTATAGAAACATCCTATAGTGCTACATATTGAGTTAGCTATGTGAATTTAACTTAGTGAGTTTCCCACACCAGATCTCCTGAAACAGCTTCCCCTAATGCACCATCCCTTACAAGTTTATTTCAATGGAAGTTATACTTAGCATCTCTTTTCAATATATTTAAACATATCTGCCTTAAAGTTGAAATAAAAATAAAATCAGCGATTACCATTTAACGAGCATCTCCATTGCAGGCCCTATGCCAACATTTTCGTGTCTATTCCTTTTATCTCAGCAATGGTATGAGGAGGTATTATCAACACCATCATTTAGCTAAGTGCAATGTGGTACAGAGGTCAAAAAAAAAAAAAAAAACCCAATGGTAAGTCGGTGGAGCCAGAATTTGCAGCCAAGTCTGAATGCAAAACCTGTTTGATATAATTATACCAAGTATGCATTTATAGTGTTTGTGTGTTGTTCCAAAGGCTAGAAAACCATATCCAAGGTCCTGAGGTTCAGAAACACTGCATTCAGTAAATCTGAGGTCTGAGTTTACCGTTTAGGTTAGTTACAGTCTTAATATCATTTGTGGAAGTTGTTATAGTTCAGGGAAAATATGTTCAGGTCACACTTTAACCAGGGAGGCACCTCAAAGATTCCTGTCCCGAGGAGTAGACTAAAGCCTATCTTCTTTCTTCTGTCGGCTGATCTCTGCTCCACACTTCAGGGAAAAGCAACTGTGGCCACTCAGACAATGGTGAATCCCAGACCAACCGTTTGGGGGAGACCATCATTTGGCATTCTGAGCTAGCTTACTTTTCAGTATTTTCTCTCCTGTTTTTAGTGGACATCGTGTATTGAAGGCACATACTCTATGGCCGGTGGTGTGAACATAAAGAAATATATTTGAATATCTTTAAAATATTTCAAATTTTTATTAAATATTTTTATTCAGTTTTAAGATCACAGTTAAAGTACTTTAGCATGTTATACACATGACTTACATGTGCAATTTTTAGAAATATCAAATTAAGTATAAGATTTTGAAGAAATTATATAAATGTGTATATTGACTTTTTACTACACATACATCTAAGAAAGCAATAATTCTGTTGTACCATTAAGTAGAAATCATTTATTACATGGCATGTCTACACCAACTCTAAAGAGAACCGAGCCAATTTCTGAAAGCAAAAAAAAAAAAAAAAAAAAGAAAAGAAAATGAGCGATTCAGTCATGCTGAAACTGTCAACAGATGTAAGATCTGGTGGTCAAATGAAGCTGTGGTTAATTGATGACAAGGTAAGCAATTCAAACCTATGAGAAAAGTTCATAATCTGGTGTGCGGTATCTCAGGTGGTTTTTATTCCTTTATTGATAAATTCCTGAGAGCAAGAGACTTGTTTAGTGCTAATGAAATGAGAAGAATGTTGCTGAGCATGTGCGGAGCTCCAGATCATGAACCTTCCCCACCCCAGTCCTGCCACGCAGAGCCGAGGCCCTGACAGGTGTGGGACGGAGCCAGCCCTCGGGGGGCCACAAAGAGAGCTGTGTTAGTTTGCGAAGCAAGGCTGCCTCTGTGATTTAGAGCTTGTGAGGTAAGATTTGCGGTGTGGGCGGGAGGGTTTGGAGGCATTGAATTAGGTTCTTGTTACTCGGTACCCAGTTCTGACCTAAGTAATGAGGAAATCTTTGGAAGTAGTCGTTAATGTTCACAACTAACTCTGTGCATAAAAATCAATTTGAGGGCAGGATTAATTTTGACCACTGGCTGCAACAAGAAAACAGTGGCCGCAGAACGTTTAAGTACAGGTTTCCTCTTTTAATTTATTAGTATAAATCATACCACCACACAAAATTTGGCCGAGAGAGGAAACTTTAAAAAAAAAAAGAATATGTATACTTATATTTTTAAAAGAAAAGCATAGCACAAACAGATGGAGGTGTATGACAGAATCAGGTATTTGTCTTGATTTACTCTTTTGTTGCTTCTTTGTTCTGAAATGTAAGGAAGATAATGTCCCCAGTGGAAAGGACAAGGTCATTTATTATGAAGCATAATAAACTCAGCTATCACTTCCAAACTAAAGCAAAGCAGTCCATCAAACCCTGAATCCTTGCCACCAGACATATCTGGTGAGAGGAACTGAACAAACGGTTTCTTTTTTATTTTAAGTATAATGTTAGTGAATCTAAGTAAGATACTTTTTAAGAATCCTGAAACTCAAAAACAAACTGCAAGTCTAATTCTTTGGGAATGCTTGTATAAATAAAAGCGACATCTAATTAACAATTAGTACACTCTTCATAAGGTGCAAAACACGGTCCTATGTGGGGAAAGCTAAAGTTTAATTTCCACCTAGCAGTCACTCTGAATACTTTATAGGTCAAAGGTCATAATAGCATTTGCTTCTACTGCCCGCGTTCGGCAATACATTGTTCTCTCTGGAGAAGGCGGTTTGTGAAGTCAGAACACTGCAGTGGAAAATAGTGGCACTGAAGGTAGAAGCAAAACAAGACAAACCTTTGAAACAGGACTTAAATGAACTTTTAAAGCCGAGGTAGCCCATTAGAATTGGCCTTATCTGAGGGCTCTGTGGAGCAGTGCAATCAAAGGAGAATCTCTTCCCCAGCATCACATACACCACCACGCTCCCTTCCAGAGGACTGGGGCCTCGCTGTCTTCCTTCCTTCTCCCAGTGCAGAGGTGGCGCTGCTCCCTGGTGTATGGGTGCCGGCCTCCAGCCTCCAGCTGCTGGTCTCCAGAACACTTAGGATTCATACAGTAGTTTAGCAGGCAGCATGGTCCCACTGCTTCACATTAATGCCAAATGCCAAACTTGGAACAGAGCTACTGGAGAGTTCCCCTCCCGCCCCTCCCCCACACATACTGTATAAACAAAAGATGTCATTCAGCTTTCAGCTTCCTCCTGGTTCTGTATCAACTTATAACTTGCTTGAGCTTTTACATAGGTGCAAACATTGTCATACGATGAGCCAAAGACTGCAGAGTGCAAACAAAATTTTATACGACAGGCAGGGCAGCCTCTGACTTAGTGAGAGAATGACAGGACTGGACCGCTGGCCTCTGAACAGCCAGCCAGTTCAGACGCTCCGTGTTCGTAGTGTTCTGTCCTTTCTCCCTCCAGCAGTTTAATGGCAGGAACTAGAATACCAGTGATAACGGGGAATGACGTCAGCATTTCGGCTCTGAGATGGCATTGGTAGAAAGCTCCTCTGACAGAAGTAAATAAATAGATTTCTGATATAAGTCTGTCAGAATTACAACAGTATGATCTATCCTTTAAAAGGGGTTTTAATGAATTGACACTTTTGATCTCACTGTCTGGGAACGAACCTAATTTGGGGACAGGAACCTGCGTCGTCAGTGTGGCGGTGGGCCGGTTTTCCTTTCCTGATCTCACTACAGTATCCAAACAAATAAAAACTTAAAGGGGGGGGGCCTTACAGTATTTTTTTCTTTCACTCAGCTTCTGAGAGCCGAAGCTTCAGTTACTATAATATACTCTACACACTTCAAAATTACATAGGAAACACCCAGAATAACTAAATAAATAAAAGGCTAAAGGAAACTGGAACAGTACTGTGTCTCCACCAGAGACTAAATTATCCACTTCCAGCATCACAGAGAAGGGCTAGGACAATTTTTTTCAAAAGATTTATATACAGGTTTGAATCCAGGAATTAAGGTTTAAAGTATAAATATTGATCATTTCAACTAAATTCAGAATGATTTCAGAAAGATATGATACAACAATTTAGAATAAAACAGAGAAGAGCATCGTATTTTGGTTTGCTGAGATATACATAAGGTGCAACAACTTTTTCTCTTGAGGATGCTTGTGGAACAAATGTTAGTGTGAATGGTGTTTGCTGGCAGATTAAGGTACACGCTACAGCGATATGATTCTCCAAAATAAAGAATAAGAGAAGTGAAAATGATAGATGAGGGGGAACTACACGTTGGTTTGAAATGTTTGTGCTAACAAATGTTGTTACCTGAAAATACCAACACCCCTTTCCAGTGGATTCAGGGCATGAAAAAAGCACTATTATTGAAATCAAGACTTCCACTCAGAGACACGACAAAGGCGAGTGTCTAAAGGACTATAAAGCTTTGCAGGATTTCTGCTACTCTCTGTGCCTAACCGCTTAAAATTTAAGCATTTCTACAAAAAGGTTTTTTTTTTAAGTATCTGAAAACAGTCATATCCAGTAGGTTGCCCTCCCACCCCCACCCTGCCTAAGGGAAAAGCCACTGAGGTTTAGGAAAAGCAGATCAAGTAAGATAGTAATCACATAGAAAAAAGCAATCTTTTGTTTTGCTTCTTTTTAAAAAAAGGTCCCATGAATATACAGCAATCTCTTGAGGAACTCTAGTGAAATGTAGTCGGAGGACTGAAGAGGGCGCTCTGGCAAAAATAGACCTATCCTAACGTGTTCTCTAGAATAACAAGTTAGTACCATTGTCAAGGTGCATGTTCTGCACCATACAATTTTTGTTGTTGGTTTGTGGTTTTTTGTTTGTTTGTTTTTTGGATTTTAGCTAATAATAATTTTAAAATCACTGCTAGCAAGTGGTCCAAAAAACTCCCAACAGCCACCAACACTGGGACCCAGCAATTTCCAAACATTCAATTTGTATTTTGAGATTTAGAACACACTAATAAAACAGCATCATAGTAAAAACATTATGCTGAAATCTGGGGCTGCTCACCTGATTTATTTCTATGTGACTGGGGTTAAGCGGTAACCTCTGATTAACCTTGCTTACTAACTCCTTCCTCTGTACGCACGATGAGTACACATCTTTGAGAATACCACACCAGTGGTCTGCTGCCCTCTTTACCTGCTCTGAAAAACCCTCTCTGTATTCCTCAATTCTGTTAGTATGTTGTACATATTTTCCAGCACCGAAACTGAAGTAATATCTACAACCAAGAAAAGCTAAACTTAGGACTAATAGAGTCATTTTTTATATGGCTATTAGGTCAAATTACGATTAGAAAAAAATCATCATTACAATTCAGTCAAGTATAAATAAGAAAGCTAGATAAAACCTGTAAACTGTCACCAGTTAGAGACCTAATTCAAAAGCTTCAAACCTGAACTAACACTATCAAAATCCTGCCAGTTTGAAAACCAATAAAAATTATTGCTGGAATCCAATAATTGAAATTTGGTAGTTTGTGCTGCGATGCGGGAGTGGGGAGATACTTTGTGCTGTGGAAGAAATACCCTGTAAAATCTGTAGCCTCTGACTAATTTTGATTTATCACTTTGCATCTGTTGCTAGGAAACAAGACACTGTGAACGTCAGGTGGTTAAGTCAATATGTTGAATGTTCTGAGCCAGTTAATCCACTTGGCACTGGCATATGTATGGTGGGTTTTATGTTCAAAAGCAACAAAACACAAAATGGAAACAGAAACTTGCAGGTGGATCTGTGACTGCGAGTCCCACTCTGGTCAGGCATACCTCCCTTACAATTTACTCAATACCTCCTAACAACACAAACTCGAAATGGCTCTAAAAACCTGCAGTGCCCGTGAGGCTGTGCATAGCAATGGCTACCCGTCCAGTCTGTCTGGGATGGATGGAAAAGGTCTGTGTTCAACGTCCACATGAAGTGAGTGTCTTCAATGTGTTCAGAATAGTGAAGTCATACTAAGGTCACTTCTGAATAATATTTTTCTCTTTTTTTGTTTGTTTGTTTGTTTGTATGAACAATCCATTGGTCACTTAGACCCCTGTGTAAAAATAAAAGAATCCTCAAGGCATGAAAACATCAGTAATCTGTAATCTGCAGGACTCTTCCCCTGTCTGGGAAAATATTTGCCACAATTTGCCCCAAGCAAATTATTCTTGGTCACTCAAGGCTAAGAAAAAAATTCAGCTTGTAAGAATTGTAATTTTTTTCCCTCTTTTTTGCCAGCAAACTATCGCTCTGGTGGCAAATATAAAAGTGCAGAATACATGGACCACAAGGCCGAGCACACACCGCTAACAATGGTACATTTGCCTGCCCGTGCTGTGTGGGAGTCTCGGAACAGGCTTTTTAATATTATTCTACAATATAAATGTAGGTATAACCTATTATATAAACCATCTTAGAACTTAAATCTCCATGTACAAAAAAGACTAAGAATATCTAATAATAACTAGTGCAGTGCGTCAGTTTTTTGTTTTTTTTGTTTGTCTTTTTGTTTTTGTTTTGAAAGAATAACTAGGTAATATACGAAACTAGTTTCACACTCTCTGGTTGGTAAAAGAGATGCTGGATGAGCTACAGTAAAGGCAGCCTTTTACCAAGTCACCACCAATACCGTCAACAGCCTTCAATAGAAAGCAAAGCTCCAGGACCATTCCTGCTCATTATCAGACAGATAACATCGCCCTCAAAGACTCTGGGCTCTGAACGAACAAATGGGCCCAGGAGGCTAACTTCTGCTTCAAGTGAATCTGGGCCATGTAGGGCAACACACACTTGTTTGCAGTCTATTCCCACAACATGGACTCGCTAGCATCCCTCGGTAAAGACAAGGCTGGGGTAGTAGGTAAAGCACAATGTTTTACAATGAAAGGGCGTTTCACTGGTCAGCGCAGGAAATAAGTACAGGAGCCTGTGGCATTTCTTTTGGCTGTCCATCGTGGGTGAGCGGAGTTGACCTCTGACCTCTGTGAAGCAGGAGAAAGAAAAAAAATCACTTATTCAGAGTATGTTATCAGAAATAGGAGAGGATAATGAGTAACATATAGCTTTCTAACAATTTGTTTAATAGCCACCGCTGACTTTTTTACTTAAGCTGTTTAATTAAAACCAATTTTGTCCTTAGAGCTTCTTTCTTTCTGTATTTTTTTTTTTTTTTAAGAATTTCTTACCTCAAGTCTCCTCACACAACTCAACAACATATTATGTATCCAACTGACCACCTCCATTTTACAGAATCTGAAGCTACAGCAGATTTGGGAAATTCCCTAAGAATTGGGAAACTTTCAGTCAAGGGCCGTGGTTCCTATACTAGTTGATAACCTCCAGGTTCTTAAGTTGTATAATAACTAAACCAATTCATTTATTTTTTAAATTAATTTATTTTTGTTACAGATGTTTCTCCCTTTTCCCCCATTGACACCCCCCTCCCAATCCCACCGCTCCTCCACAGTACTGTTAGGTCTATGTCCATTGGTTATGCATACATACATGTAAGTTCTTTGGTTTATCTGTTCCCTCTCCTCCCCCCCCACCCCCCGAGGTTTGTCAGTCTGTACCCTACTTCTATGTCTCTGGGTCTATTTTGTTCACCAGCTTGTTTTGTTCATTATATTCCACAAATAAGTGAGATCATGTGATCTTTGCCTTTCTCTGACTGGCTTATTTCGCTCAGCATAATACTCTCCAGGTCCCTCCATGTCGTCTCAAAGGATACGAGATCTTTCTTTCTTACAGCTGTATAGTATTCCATTGTATAAATGTACCACAGCTTTTTTATCCACTCATCTACTGATGGACACTTGGGCTGAATAACAAACCCAATTTAAAACTTAAGGCCAATAAAAGCAATGGTCCCTGAAGAGAAAGAGGTGTACTATGACTCAAAAAATAAGTGCAAACATTGAAACCCTCCCTAACTTGAAAAAAGTTTCACAGGCATATAACAGAGAGTGTATAGGGGAAAAAGGCAAGTACCGACTAAATTTCAGAGTGTGAGAAAATCCAGTTCGTTTGGGCCCAAATCAACACATATGGAGAGAGAATTCTAGGCAAGACTAGAAAATTCATGGAAATCCCATCACCTGGATTGAAACTACACCAAACATAGCTGCTTTTTTTTTTTTTCATTCAGCCTCTGTTTAACGAGTAGGACAAAATACGATTTATTGCATAGTTATAACAAAACTGTTCAAAACTCTTGGTAATTTCTACAGGGCTTCTTATTCTAGAGAGAGAGGCTCGGGCACCCCGTGAGCTTTCCCGCCGGGCCCACCGCGCCTCCAGGCTGCACAGCGAGGCTCTGGAGGTTTCAACAGAGTATCTTCTTCAGATTACGTAGAACAAAAGGTGCTATTTTAAAATTCAAATTATATGTTTCATAACTATATCCAATTCATTTCTCTTGATGCACAGAAAAGAAAAATAATGTAGATCTATGACAAAATTTGGGGCTGTCAGAAAGCAATGATCACTTAGCCTAAGATACTAGGATTTCAGAAAAACAAAACGTGTGTTACAATCAAATGTCTGGATTAATCTGTGTATTCACGTGGGGATGCTGAGAGCACCAACTGTTTAATATGTTCAACTCTGTTCAAGGAAGATGAACTTAAAGTGACTTTTTTTATCTTTAAGATTGAGTATGTAATAATATTTTAAAACCCAAAGAATTTTAATACGTATGAGAAAAGGAAACAAAAAGAAATATGAAAAGTAAAAAATGAAAAGGACAATGCAAAAAAAAAAGAGAGCAAGAGGGGGAGAAATGTGGTGAAAGCCCAGCTTCACAAGGAAAAGAAGACAGGAGCATGATGGGAGAGAACGGTGTGGCTGCAGCTACCCGATGGTTCGTTCCCAGGGGAAGGGTCGGGAGAGCCTCCTTGACCTTCCAGGATTGACAGACGCTTGCTAAAGCAGCACCCTGGAGCAAAGGCCCAGATGCTGGAGTTCAAGGACTGGGGTTCAAATCTTCACTCAGTTTGGCTGTGTGATCCTGGCAAGTTAATTAACCATTTGGGCCAACATTAAAATGGAACTAAAAAGACCCACCTGGCAGGGTTGATTCTAGGATTAAGTTTAATGAACCTTCCTCTTTATAAAACTCCTTGTAAATAAACAGGCTCTTGACAAAGGTTTATTAAACTTCCTGTTCCCTGTGCTTTGTAGAACTGCCTTTCTACATTGGGATTTTTACCCTAGTGTTAAGATTTCTTGTGGCAAGAATGCAGGTAATATATTTCTACCCCTAACTCTGTTAACCACCCTCTAAATGCCTAAGCAGTTGTTAATTGATGTGCAACCAGGTACAATTATGGTAAGTCTATAAGCAGAGGGCAGCCTGGTTTCACAGGTAGGAGCTAACGTTACAACTGAGAGTCCTTGGGGGGAAGCTGTCTTTCTAGATATTAAGAACACTAACCATTTGTTAAGTTGATAGTAAAATTCTAGTAAGCAGTATTGTTCTTTATAATGGGAAGTGAAAAAAAAAATACCTTTACTTAACACCACTTCTTCTGTGCCTACTAGCTAACTTAGGCAGTCATACTTTAGAACACCTCCTTCATTCACTCACCCATTCATCCACGGATGGGACAGGAACTAAGGAAGCGGGGGACGTGGAGAATAAAACCAGTGCTTTGTTTTCAAATACACTGGAAGGAGACAGAAGTATGGACAGATAGTACAAACAGACGTGGCAGCCAGTCCATGAGAGGTCTGTGCGGAGAGGGCAGAGGCTTCGGGAGGAGAGGGAAGAGGACAAAGAACAGGGTTGGAGCCTGAGAGGAGGAGGAACAGAGGCGAGAAAGAACTGGGCTCATCTGGACAGGAGCAAGCAATTCCACCTGACCGCTGGGCGGGGGCGGGCTGCTGGGGGCGGGCTGCTGGTGACGAGCGCGTGCTTGCCGAGGAGCTCTGCTCCTGGAATCCAGAAGTCGGGGAAGGCTGGCTGACAGCAGTGGGGACCCCAGTCATGTTCAGAGGGAACGCTTCAACAGCAAGGGGCTGTGTGCCAGCCTTTTCTGAGCCCTGAATTAGGGTCCCCCTCTGAATTCTTCCATTACCTCTTATTTCTACACTTTATGGGGGCTCTTAGGAACACTGAGGCATACATTTAATTCTTTTTGCATGTGTAGGAGTTGGTCCTTTGTACTCCACTGTGAAACACCATGAGTGGAGCCGTGTCTGTGCGTTGCCCTCCCTCAGAGACCCGAGCGGATTCTAACAATGTCCGTCAGCACCCACACGCCGTCAGGCCCGGCAGTGCTGGAAACATCTAGAGGCTCTCTGTGAGGCAGGACTAGAACTGTAGTGTGACAGGAAAGAGCAACAAGCAAACAAAGCTCAAGTGTGGGCCTCCTAAACCTGGACTGAGTAAGGAGAATGGAGCCTGCCAGGGGGGTACACGGGTTGTCCTTGATTCCAAGCTCTTTGTACTGAAGATTGAAAGGCAAGAAAGTAGCTCATCTGTGGGTAATCCACTCTGAATAAAAATATGAAATACCTGAATTACAAAAGGCCTTTTTGCCTTCCCAGAAGATCCACTAGTAGCAGAACACTCAGTTATGCACTGAGAACATAATACGCTTTCTGTGGGGCTTTACCGAGTTCAAAAGGCTTTCACATCTATGATCTCGGTGGGTGCGTACAACCACGTGATTCTTTGGGGATAGCGCTGTGCTCAATATGGGATGCGAACACTGAGGCCCAGAGAAATAAATACTTTGTAGCAAACACAGAGAGTGGAAGATAAATCCAGACCTGTCTGCCACACATCAGATGCCGAGATGCCCTTCTTCCTGAACCAACACTGTTTTCTTCTGCTGGTACCACCACGGCCACTGACACCATCCTCAGTGGGGGTGTTTACTGCCTGCTAGCACTGGGACATTAGATTTATTCCACA
This sequence comes from Tadarida brasiliensis, assembly GCA_030848825.1. Taxonomy (NCBI): domain Eukaryota; kingdom Metazoa; phylum Chordata; class Mammalia; order Chiroptera; family Molossidae; genus Tadarida; species Tadarida brasiliensis. Next base: position 74,465,514 of record CM061260.1, read on the forward strand.
TGACAGTCTATGAAATGAGAACCAGTTATACCCATTTTATAGGAGACTCTACAGAAGGTGCAGAGGCGAGTGATCTTGCTCAAGACATTGTAGTCTGCAGGTGAAAGAGCTCAGACTCACACCCAGGTGTAAGGCCTGACTCCAAACCTCATGCTTGATGATCAGATGATGCTGCTTCTCTGCTCTCTTGGGCTTTTTACAGAAATAGTAGTTTAGCCACAGAATATTATATTCAAAGTAAAATACTTGCCTGACTATATGCTCTTACATTTTCCCATACTGCTAATTAATCAGCACATATACTTTCGTGACCTCACATAAGCAGAGGTGCCCTTGAGCCAGGTCTTACGAACCCCAATGCATTGTGAGCAATATCACACATGGTGTCAGGAAGGCTGATACACTGCTTTCCCCACCCATGCTCTGTGGAAGGGGTGACGCTGAACCGGAGCCCCAGAACCCTGGTGGAACAAGGCTTTCCCACTGACCTGTGCACGTTCTCCATGGCGGCCACTTCGGCCAGCGCGGCCAGACTGAAGAAGGCGGACACGGACCCCATTTCGGGAGGGCTGCTCCACGTCTCGGCGGTCTCGCTGCCGTGTGCACACTCGTCATTGCAGCCTGTCTCAGTTCCTTTCGGGAGACTCCTCTGCAGCTGTTCCTTTGGTTTGTCATCTGTAACAAAAGGGAAATCCATCACAAGAGGGCCCCTCTGGTTCTCTCCAGAGAAAAGACACAGGAAACTCTGTGCCAGACAATGTGAAATGTTAACATTTTTTACTGTCCACTCTTGTCATCCATCGAATATTAAGGCTTTTATAGACTCTCTTCTTCCAGTCACAAAACTGTTTTATTAAGTTCAGTTGCAACCAGGGGCAGTGCTGTGCCCTGAAGAAGAGCGGAGAAGCTGTATTTTATTCAAGGTCAAAGAATAGGTCAGACTTGAAGAAGGAAAAATGGGCTTTGGCCAAAATAAAACCCAAGGGACTTCTGCAGAGGGGCCTGTGGATGCTGTACAGGGCCCTTAAAAACCCAAATGAGCCCTGGCTGGTTAGAGCATCCACCCGCTGACCGAAAGGTCTCAGGTTCAATTTGGTCAAGGGCATATAACTGGGTTGCAGATCCGATCTAATCGATATGTCTCTCTCACATCTATGTTTCTCTCTCCCTTCCTTCCTTCCACTCTATCTGAAAATCAATGGAAAAATATCCTCAGGTGAGGATTAAAAAAACAACAAAAAGCCCAACTGAGCCAACGTTTCTGATGAAGCCGCAGCATGCCCACCTAGCACGGCAACCTGGACACTCGGCGTGCTGTGACGCCAACACTAACCCCAAAGAGATTTCAATCCCAAAGAGACCCAAGTTGTCATTTTTGTTCTGAAGACCTACTGAAAGGAGGATAAAGAGCCACTATGCCTGCTGGAAACGAGTGTGCTGTCTTTATTATGTGGCCACTATATAGGAGCAGGTTTTATCTTGGTTTTTAAAACATGTCAACTACAGAAAGTAATTGATAAAGGCAGCAAATGCCATATATTAAATGAACATGAAAGTGCTATGTGTTTTCTACATGAAAGAGAATATTTTCTGAAATCTTTCACTCTTCCTACTAGTAAAAATGGCTATAACCATTTACAAAGTGAAAATCACAGAGCAGAACCCACAGTGGAAAGGAAGTAAGGGAGGGGCCTGCTGGACTCAGTATCAGGAAAACTAGATTCTAGTCCTCATCCTACTTCTGCTTCGTAGTTCAAAGCATTCAAAACAAAGTGGTACCCCTTGGAGCTTCACCTCTCATAGGACAGGGTAAAACTGGGGACCTTTAACATGCTTTATGGTTCTAACAATAAAAGCACAGTCGTCCCTCGCCACTTCGCGCTTCGACTTCCGCGGCTTCACTCTATCACGGTTTTTCAAATATATTCATTAAAAAGTTGATCGAGACAGTGAAAATGATATAGCGCATGCTCGGTTGTCTGAGTGAATTATACACCCCTGAATTACAATTAAAATTAAAATTACTGTACGTATGGATTATAGGCCTATGTGTTTGAGCACCCCAGGAATCCTTCAACGCCAGGTGCAACCGCTAGAGTCTGGCACGGATTAACCGCGGTAAACGAGGGACGACTGTACACAAGATTCATTAACTGTCCTCTAATTCTAGCTCAGCAAATAATCAATCTCTATTAACTAGATTAACCTAAATAAGATATTTGTAAATCTTACTCTCAAAACACTCATTTAAACATTTTTCCCCATTTATAGAATTCATTATGGACCTTTGACCTTTTTCTGGCAACTGGATTGTGGGGGAGGGGAAACACTTCTTTCAGGGCTCACAGAATGAGATGCTAGAAGTGCTCCAAGGCAGAAGGACACAGCTGAGACCACTAATGCTGAGTTGGAGTAGCACCCTCAAGATCAGAGGGAGGATGCTCAGTGTCACTTTCTGACCCTACTCCTTAACTTGGGCCCATCAGGCAATTCTGCTGCCATGGAGACCACCAGGAACAACAAATGGACCACAGACCCCAACTGAAAATGGAAAAATTCACTGTATATTAAGAGTTGGTTGACGATCAGTCTAGAGAACTAGAGAAATCCAGAAGCATTCTCAAGCTCCCTTGGTGGTCTGAGTCAGCTCACAGAAGTGCTGGACGCTTCCTAAGGTGCCTTAATTCACTGGTTTACACACCTGATCACCTGGCTGGAAGAGACTCGAGCAATGAACCACAGAGAAACACTGATTCATACGGTATTTTTAAAAGCCTAGGATCTTTGGGCATTTACTTAACCAAGACTGTTTTTGTGCATGCTGAGAAAGGGAAGGAGAAGCTGACAGTACTAAAAATTACCTTTCCTTTCTAGGAATTCAAGACATGTTCTTGGAAAAAGAGCTATGATTTTAAAGCATGAACTAAAACATGTACTTTTGGGAGTCTGTAGAAAACTAGTTCTCAAGGCGATCCAGAAAGAGAGAATGTCACTGTGACCAAACCCACACAACAGATCTATTTTTCAGTGAGGACCCACAGTAGGCATAGAGTCATTTGCTGGCCAAAGTGGCCATGAGGGCCAGCTGCTTGGTCTGGTCATCTGCGTCTAATGCTCCCTCTTCTTACCCAAAGTACCTCCTGCTGGTGACACCCGGCCATCTGCTGTCCTGACCAGGTGTGTGATCTTGGTTTTCCTTGCTTTTCTCTTTTGGCTGCCCACCAGGGGTTCTTGCGTTGCTGTTGGCTCTGGAGTGTTGGGAATGGATGGGGCATTTTTAACCTTATGAGCAGGCTCTGTGGTGTTTTTGTCTTCTGTAAATATGGCTGAAATAGGACAAACCATATATAGTTACACACAAAAACACAAGGCACCAACATTGCTCTTGGAAGGAAACATTTCTAAATGTCTGACCCATCTGAAAGGATAACTTACATTCAGAGTTTTCAAAGTATTGATGGGGAAAAAAATAAAACAATGCCCACAAACTTTAAACAAATATATTTATTTATATTTGCTTTGACAGGTTAAGTACAGAGGATTAAGATGCCCTCTCTCTCTTTCAATAGAGTACTGAACACCAAGAGGCCACTGAAGTAACACTTTCTAAATGTTTGGATCTTATAGGTTGGTGGAGAGGAGAGTGTAAATCTGTGTAAATTGTGTCCCACTTGACCACAATTTCTACATGTGGTCAGGGCCCTATCAGAGATCCTTTTGGCCAGCTGGTCTGAAGAGGATAATACATTCCTTTTCTTCTGAGGACACTAAGATTAAATGTGTGCTTCTTAAAGTTATAGTTATCCCTGGGACATCTGTTCTCAATGACCAAGTTGGATTGATCAGAAAAGGAAGCTGTGAGGCCCAGCAAGGACCTGACAAACACAGGTGAGCCAGCACGTAATGAGACTCTCTCCTATTTGCTAAATCCAGGATCAGGTGAATGTGCTTAGTGAGATAATTTAATGCGGTACCGTATGTCAGCCGGGCTCCTTGGAAAGTTCAGCTTTAGGTACCCTAATTCTGACTGGATTATCAGGCAATCATTTAATAGCACACGCCTGTATTCTAAATACCAGTCAAGAGTAAGGTACACATTGGCCACCAAAGACTTGCTCCCGGTTCAGACAGTTTCAGAATGCTTGTGTCTTTTCCTATATACTTGTTTCCTTAGCTCATCCGCCCCCCTTTCCCCTTCACTTCCAAGTAAGATAAGGACATGCAGATAGGAGTACAGCAAGCATTTAGGAGTCCATACACCTAGCCACGTTTCATGACTGGGACTTTTCGTTATTCCAGTGGCCAAAGGTCTCTTGGGCAGATGTATCTTTCCATTTAACTATCCAATCTCTTAAGACAGGCACATAAATCGTTTTTGACAAAGAAGAGGGGTGTGTGGCTCAGGAAATCAAGGTCTGACATGACTAACTCGGTGCAAACTAAACCTGGAGGGTAACTGAAGGTGCTTATTAGAGCAGGGTGTGGAGGCAGACACAGGAAACAAGACCATATATATATACATATATATAACACGGGAAGGAAAAACAGCTGTGACAGGAAGAGAACACAGTGAGAATAAGGGTATAAAATAATGCACTGTTCATGTAAATACCTGCACAGGCTTCATTCAAAAGTTTTAATCTAGCTCTCTAATGGGTTTAGTTTGACACATCCTTGAGAAAGGAGGGCCCTTAATTCGTAAGATCTTTGACCTCAAGAGGTAGATTCCAGGCTTCCCATTCCAAAACAAGTGGGAAATAATTTCAGTGACATCAAAGAAAGGATGTAAAGCATAAATCATAGCACAGTTTAGGGCTTGGCTCTACCTCAGTATTGTATAATAAATGGCTATGTGGGGCAGGCTTAAGATAATCATTATTTAAAACACACACACACACACACACACACACACACACACACACACACACTATTTGGCAATGTTCCCAAACATCTTTTCAAGCAAATAATAAAAAATCAGGAAAAGGGCTCCTATTAGGATGTAGATCTATCCCCAGGTCAAATAGACTTAGCATATTTATACTTTGATATTTAGCGTAACATAGGCCAGTGGTGGTATACATTTAAATTTTTTTTCAGTCTGAACTTCCATAAAAGCTACATAAAAGCAAAATGAAAGATAATTTGGTTAGAAACACTCCAATGATGTTTCATGACCCTGCATTCGCCTTGAAATTCAAAGCTTCCTTCCTGTAGGTTAAAGAAGCCCAAATTTGAGTTCATGATGAGCATTAAATAACCTCTAGTAGCTACTCACAAGCTTCAAAATTTCTAGTTTCATATCCAGACCCATCCGTTGTCCCTCTGATTATAGGGAGACACTTACATCTCCAGTGTGATCACTACATTATAAATGCACCTTCCAGAAAAAGCATTTACTTCTTCCCTCTTTTCTTCCTCTCCCAGAAAAATCCAGAACTTGTGGAAATAAGGGTATAGCAAGTTCCAAAGAGGAAGGGTGCATTACATTAGAAGACTACTTATTGAAAGAAAGAGGGGAAGGAAGGAAGGAAGGAAGGAAGGAAGGAAGGAAGGAAGGAAGGAAGGAAGGAAGGAAGGACCAAAGAACCAACGAGGTCAAAGAGAAGGCAAGGACACCCAGAAAAGGGCCAGGTGGGTTGGGAAAGATGACCTGGTTTCTACAGAAAGATAGTGGGGGATGGAAATAAACAGTCAGAGAGAGACCTGGATTCTACTCATGACTTTCAACTTCACTAACTGTGGGCTCAGTTTCTTCATGTAAAGATGGGAGATTGGACTCGAGCTCTAAAGGAGCCACCCAGCCCTAAAATTATTTTCATTTTGCCACACAGCCTAGAATCAGGGTGCTGATCAAGGCTAGGAAAGAGCCTTCCCTTGACGAAGTATATGGTTGTCTAACCACTATGCAGTACACCTGAAATTAATACAAAATAATATTGAATACAAACTGTAATTGGGGGAAAAAAAAGAGCACTTCCTTGACTAGGACTGTTAGATTTTTTGGTTTTGGTGAGCCTTCAAATGGTTTCATTTCTATTCAATGCTTACTTCTTTTCCTGTGTGTTCCAGATGAATTGGTAAAAACACAATAAAAAGCCAAGGGATGGCTGCAAAGGGACTGTAAATGGGAGGTACAGCCCAAGCCTAGAGGCACATTGGGACTAGGGGAAGCTCAGAAACCAACCTACAAGGAGCCAGGGGGTCGAAGGCAGGCCAGCTAACAAGTACCAGCGATCATTAAGTCCCAGAGGTTGTGTACTGGAAGACAGTGAAGGAGTGAAATCAGATTGCAGACTAAGAGACAAAAAGAGAGAGAGAGAGAGAATATATTACAAGTTCTCATAAGTCCCTGAAAAGGAGGTGATGCCACCTCTCCAGATGTCATCTTCCCTAAACCTCCTGTCAGATCTGGAAGTAACTGTGGGCCCTGCAGACTGTCTACATTTGAAAAGGGTGTGTAATGCGATGTTGCTAGAGTTTGGAAGAGGAGTTAAGAATGACCCAGGAGTTAACCCCAGAACATCTTGTCTTGTCTGGTGGCCTAGACCAATGACAGCCCTCAGGTCAGCACTCAGGTAGAACCCTCCCCAAGACAGGAGACTTGAGAAAGGCAGGTAAGGCTAAGTCAACGAGGTAGTTCTCGGGGACAGGACAGGAGATCTGAGTCAGCAACATTAGCAAACAAAGGCTCAGCGGTAAGGGAAGGGACAGGACACAGAGAAGGCTCCGCTCCGAGAGGGGGAGAGCCTGAAGCTGAGCATCTAGACAGCGTGCCAGTTCCCTTTTTCCTCCCTGACAAACGGATGGAAATGTGAGAAGAGAAAGGCTTGTCGTCTAAAAACAAATTAAGTCATTTCTCTCTCGGCTTGTAATTGAACACACAAACCTACCCAAGCACTGCAAAACACGTCCACAGGGCTAGTTTTCCACTCCACGATCATCATAACGCACTCGGAGCGTATCATCTGCAAGGGATAATGTGCACTCGCTCCTGGAGCAGCATGAGGGATGTGGCAGTAACAGACTTGTTTTCCAAACTCTACTCCCAAAATGTGGAGTACGTTTTTTGTATTGTACCCCAGGGGACCACTAGTGTTCCAGAGTCATGAATTCACATTCCAACGAGGGGACTCAAACTTGCTCTGAAATTATTATAGCCAAATCCGGAATCTCATTGCCTTTGGCCGGTCTCCCGTGAGCTGAAAATGCAGTCAGATGCTGAGTGGAACGCAGGAAAAAGAATCAAATGAATGAACCTAATCTAAGATCCCGGGAGACCTTGCTGAAGTTATACAGCAACTATTTTGAACTGAGAAGGCAGATCAAGTCAGCCTGAGTGCTATGGCTTGTGTCTGAAAATCTAACTATAAACCAGATTCTCTACCCCGTAATTAGATGTACTGCAGACAAACTAATCTTACAGAGAGTCCTCGTCTGAGGTTTTTGGTTTTCTTTTCTTATAGGATACCATTTATAACTTCAACATCTGAGCCAAATGAGGGCCATCTACAGAGATGCCTGAAAAACTGAAACTGTGGCAGCAACTGTGCTCGAGTGGAGAGACCACTGGTTTCTTCCCTTCCTGCTTCTGTTGGTCAGGCTTCAACTCCTTAATGTGTACTTGGGGTTAATAAGCCCTCCTTACTTCACCAACGCTACCGTCAAGATTCATTTTCACAAAACGAACATATGTAAAACTCCACTGGAAACAATAATGTAATATCAATTATCATCGCCATTTTTATCACAATTAGCATGAGCTTTATCTAGCTTCAGCATGAGCAGGACACTATAACTCGGTGGCAAGATAAACGAAGTGACAGAGGTAGGTTGTCTTGGTTTACCTGAAAATTTTACCTTTAATTCTAGGCTATAGGCAATCTTTTTATTTTTTTTATTTTTTATGATCTGCAAAAGTTTCAAGAAATGGTTTAGTGATTTTGAATTTTAAAAGCATGGGGGGAAATGTTTAAAACAGATTATAAGCTTAGCATTTAAGCCTCAGATGAGATTACTAATCACCTAAAGATTTCTGGAATTTTGAAAAAATATATAAATTGCAATCTAATTATACTCAGGATGATATAAAGAAAACAGTGAACTTCAAGCCCTCCACTTTAACAGGTGTCAGGAACAGCTAACTAACAGCTGTGTAGCCTCAGTTGCGTCAACATTTCTATTACAGACATCAGCTACAAACAACTTCCGTCTAACCTTTGCCTAGGGTGGCTTACAAGTGCTACAATTATCTTGATTATAATTTCATTTTCTTATATTTTTACACTCTCCAAAGTAAAGTTTTAATAAGCAGTGATGTGGCCATAGGTGAGAGAAAGGATGAAGTAAAGAGCTGAGATAATTCGCAAAGTACACAGTTTAACACCCAAACAAGTAAATGTAGGGGACGGTATGAAAATAAGTAACAAGAAAAGGTCACTGTACATTACTGGTCATTTCCAGTGTTCAAACCGATTCCTCTTCTCCTGGCTACGTGGTGAATCTGCCCTCTACACGGCAGGACGTGCACTTCTCAGTGCATGTTCTCCAAAGTTTTGTTCCATGTACATCAATGAGTATAATTAAATATCACCGATAGTAACTCTATTTCCAACTAAACCCTTGGGACTGCCTGGAAGACTCAAAATTGATTTACTTTTCTATTCCCGAAAGGGCAGAAAGTTAGGGCTTCCGAATTAACCTACTTTCAGCCTCACACCACCCACTCAAGATATCACAGTAATAAAATCATCAAGGGTTAGAGGGGAAATGGAATTTATGGTTCATGTATTATCACACCTCATCATTCACACCACCCCAATACACTCATCACATACACACAGTACCAACACGGACGGTGAATCCTAGTGAGGTCAAACAACCCGTCCTACTGGAAAAAGCTCGTTAGTGGCAAATCGGAGACTAGCACGCAGGTCTCCTAATTCCTACCTAATTCATTCTTTCTACCACACTGCACATGCGATGATAACCTGTTTTACATGAGGTAGGGTTTTCACTGGTTAAAACACAAAATATTTAGAGCAGTATCATTTAGAAAAGGTACTATAGTCTTAAATGCCTCTTTTCCGCATCAGTGCCATACACTTATCAAATCTGAGTAGAATATATTTTTAAAGTACACAAGAGCTAATGTCTATTAATTTTGGGGGTGTCAGGATTTAGTGCTGAGAGCAGCGCAACAATTCACATTTTGTTCTGCCGGTTTAAGTGCAGAAATTACTCCATGGAGGTTGTGATGTGCAATAACAGGTCAGAAAACAGGCTGCTGGCATTTTTGGTAAAAGTACATGATGTAAAAGCGGCCATGTGGCTCATGTGAACTGTACCAAACACAGGAATTCCATGTTTATAGAGAACTCAAATTTGATTATTTTTGATAAATAGCTTTAAAATATGAGTATTTGTTTTGATAAATGATTTAAGCTAAATGTGCATTTTAATTTTTTTCTCCTTTTTAGTAAAGGAATGAGAGTGTATTTGGGAGTCCAGAGATGTGGGCTGCTCATTAAGTTCCCCTTTCTGGCCATCAGTAAATCAAAGAGGTTGAACTGGATGACCTCTAAGATCCCTTCTAGTTTTCAAATTAATCAACTCCTAATTAAGCACTAAAAAAAATGGTCAGCTCTTTAAAATTATCTACAATGGAAAAAAGGGAATCAGTGGGAAGACGGGAAGGATGGCCTCTTAACCATCACAGAAATGAGCATTCACCCGAGGGTTTAATATTTAATAGAAATTAGATAATGTCACAAATAAATATGATTGTGAGAAATTCAGGAATAAAATCTACACTTAGGACCTGTAACATTATACTGGTCTTATATGGGCTTTTTTTTTTTTGCTCTACATAAAGCTCAGAGGCATTCCAGTTAGGCTTATTTACAGGTACTGGGAAGTTGGCTAGAAAAAAAAGTTCAGGCCAGGAACCACTTGCACAGGCCTGCCCACGCCTCGCCCTCCAGGACAGCCCCAGGCTGGCCCTATCCTAACTCCCATAAGCACTGCCTGCAACACAAACTGCAAAGCCAAATGTTTTCAGTTATAAAAAATCTGGTTAATGTGGCTCAAAGGTTACAAATCCCCCTTTGACAAATTAAACTCCATATGACACATTGCCTGACCCTGAGCAGGGTCAAAATATATCAGTTTTGATTTGAAAATTTAAAACAACCCAATTATGAACACTCAGGTCTAATGCTATTGGTTGAGCCCATCGTCCATATAAATTACACTTTTTTAAACCTATTAAAATCGTGCCATTTCCTGCACAGGTGACCTCAAATGATACAATAAATATTCTTTTTTTTTTTTTACCTTCTGTAGGGTGAATGGCATCCAAGAAGAATTGCTTGTTTGACCATTTGTCCCCACTTCCTAAAAACAATGACAGAAAAGGAAAGTGAAACTCTACTAGCACAGACATATACTCTAAAAATAAGACAATATACAAAACAACTTAAATAATTATCACACAAATAAAGCAGAATTTTATTCCAACTAATTCTCAAAGCTGCATTTCCCAACTAAAATGATTAGGCTATATAGGAAACGGTTTTAATAAAAATAAATAAATTTACCTTTTATGAAATACGTTGTTGGGTACATTCTATGTCTTTAATCAAGAAAATCTAAAAATCAGTCAAAAGGGAATGATACAAGCTCACATTTTACCTACGCGTGATGCTTCTCCACTGGAAGCAGAGAAAAAAACACTAACATACAAACAAAACTAAGATGCTGAAGTGGAGGTGAAAATAAAACCCAAATTAAGTAACAGGTTACATACAGGAACACGCAGACACATGTCTACACATGGGAGATAGCTGCATTCGAAGCCTCACCCAGAAACATGGAAGGCTTCACATCTGGCCATGCAAGAAGGATGCAAATGAGCACCTGGTAGTCATGGTAGTCACGACACGAACATGCGGGAGATGCTAAGGGAAGCCTGACTCCCAGGACACGTGGCTGTACTGAACGAAATGGGGCGATCTATCTTTCATGTGAAAGAAGAGTGGGAGTCCTGAACTATGAGAAGGAAAAAACCTTCAGATGAGCCCTGCAGAGGTTCAAGGGCCCGTCAAGACCGTAACAATGAGACAGAGGTTCAGAGTGAAGGGAGGGTAGAGTGCAATACGTCTCCAGTGCCCTCTGGAAATAAGCTATGTGACTGAGGGAGGTGGAAAGAAGAGGCTGGCAAACGATGAAGTATAGAGTTGGGAAAAATAAAGGAGGTTACGACTTAAGAGTGAAAGCCTCCTCGACAAGAATCCTCAAGTGTCAGAGAAAGTAGGGAAACTGTGGGACTTGCACAGGATTATGAAACTGGTGCGGTTTCAGGAGGTTGGAAAATGTGGTTGGTCCTGGTATGAAGGCTGCCCAGCATGAGAAAAAGGAGAATAGTCAAAGAAAAGAAGTGGATAAGAGCTCAAGAAAACCAAATTACAAAATGCACCAAAATATAGATGAGAAAAAGCAATTTTAGGTTTCATATGGAACTCTGAAAATAGACAAAAATATGGAATTTGAGTAGAAATCCAAGTGAAGGAGATCTCTCTTTGCAATTAGCTGCAGAATCTAGAAATAACGAATGTGCCTGCATCAGGAGCTGATGACAGTGAAGCAAGCAAAGGGGAGGAAAAGGCAAAGCCAGTGTGCAGAAGCATTGCTCAAGATGAATTCACAATGGAGGTGGCGGAGAAACCTTAATGGAGGATGGAAGGCACCAATACCTTTTTCTGGAACATTAGGCTTCTCCTTTTTGTGCTTATATTTGCTGACAATTTTGTGGAATAAGTTCTTTTTCTGAGACTGGAAAGAACCTATAGACAATATTAATATAAATATATTTTAAATTCACAATGTTCCATAAAACAATACTGTGTGTTTCTAAATAATTACACCCTCCCCCCACGTGTGGAAAATGCAAACTGGGTCATAAGAAAGCCACCTTGAATTGTTACTAATTTAACCAGTGCTCAGCCTTCTTATGTAGGCTTTTATATAAAACCCAGTGAGGTTTTCCTCTGAAATGTATTGGGCAGAAGCCTCCATTAGGGCTAGGACTCCCTCAGCAGAAACTAGAGATTTAGTGACTAGAGACAGACCACAACTAATAACAGCAGAGTAGCTGTAGTCTGTAACAAAGAAAAGATTTTACTTTCAATTCCCAAATGTCGTGAAGAAAAGGATGGCACGGGCATTTATCTCTCTAAGAAACTGATTTTCACAGCAAGAACAGCACTTTGAGGATAACGGTTGGCCTGATAGCATTAGATAGCTGTCTAGCCTTTTCTGAGGACATTCTAGGAGGAAAAAAGTGATTTAAAAATAGAAAAATATTTGCCAAAAAAACTTTTTTTCCGGTGCAGGGAGAAGCCTCAGATTGTATCTTAGTTTTTTTCAGATAGAGAAAACAGAAGTGAGATTTTTTTGGTCACCAATCAGAAATGTCAAGAGCAATGACCTTCCCAAAGTAGGTTATTTCTATACTTGGTTAATATTCCTATGTGAAACTGACAACCACATAAAATAACTTCTGCTTCCTCATCCTTAAATGGGAACGGTAATAATGTCTAATTCACAGGCTTGGTGTGAGGTTTAAAAAAGTTCAGCAGCTCTATGAACTGCCCCTGCTGCACCTACCCACCTACCAGCACCTGCAGCCGCATGCTCTGCCTTGCAGGGGCAAGCTAAGCTCCTGTCTAAAGTACACAACTCAGTGGTTTTCATATTCATAGATATATGCAACCATCATCATTTTGGAACATTTTTATCACCTCAAAAATAAATCCCATGTCCTTCAGCTATCACCCCTCCCTATAACTGCATTCCCCCTATTCCTACACAATCACTAATCTGCTTTCACTCTCTCTATATTTTCCTATTCTGGAAATTTCATATACAGTAAATGAAATTATTCAATATGGTCTTTTGTATTTGTATTTTTTCACCTGGTATAATGTTTGCAAGGCTCATCCATGTTGTAGCATGTTTCACTCCTTTTTAAGGTTGAATAATATTCTATTATATGGCTATACCACATTTTGTTTATTCATCAGTTGATGGACATTTGAATTATTTCTATCTTTGACTATTATAAATAATCCTGTTATGGACATTCATATACAAGCTTTTGTGTGGATGTGTTCATTTCTTTCAGACATATACCTAGGAGTGGAATTGCTAGGTCATAGTGTAACTATAACCTTTTGAGGAACTGTTAGACTAACATCTTCATTAACATGTTTACATTCCACTAATATTTATCTGTCTTTTTGATTACAGCCATCTTAAGGATGTGGAGTTTTGTATAATGATCTTGTATCTCTCTCATTGTGGTTTTGATTTCCTGGTGACTAATGATGTCAAGCATTTTTTTCATGTGCTTACTGGCCATGTGGATACCTTCTGTAGGGAAACATCTATTCAAATAATTTGCCCGTTTTAAAATTGTTTGTCTTCTTAAGTTGTAACAGTTTTTTTTTTTTTATATGCTCTAGATAAAAGTTCCACATCAGATATGTGATTTGGTATTTTCTTTCATTCTGTGAGATGTTTTTTCACTTTCTTATTAATGTCCTTTGAAGCACAAGTTTTAAATTCTGATACAATCCAATTATCTACCTATTTTACCTTTGGTTGCTTAACTTTTTGATATCATAGCAAAGGATCCATTGCCAATCTGAGGTCACTAAGCTTGACCCCTATGTTTCCTTTGAAAAGATTTATAGATTCAGCTCTTATGTTTAGGTCTTTGATCCATTTTGAATTAATTTTTATATACTGTGTAAGGTAAATAAGGGCCCAATTTCATTCTTTGGAATGTGGATATTCAGTTGTCTCAGCACTATTTTTTGAAAAGACTATTCTTTTTCCATTGAATAGTCTTGGCATCCTTGTGGAAAATCTGTTGAGCAATGATATATAGGTTTATTTCTGGACCCTCAATTCTATCCCATTGAGGGTCCTATATGTCTATCTACCACATTACACTGTCTTATTTTCTTTTTTATAGCTACTTGTGAAATTGAGAAGATTGTCCTGGCTATTCTGAACCCTCGCAATTCCAAATTAACTTTAGGATCACTTGTCAATATCTACAAAAGAAGCTAGGATTCTAATAGGGATTGGGTTGAATCTATAGATCAATTTGAGGGAGTATTTCCATCTTAATATTAAGTCTTCTGATCCACGAACCTGGGATGTTTTTCCATTTGATCATCTTTCTTTAAACAATGTTTTGTAGCTGTCAATGTATTGCATTGTCTAAGTACTTTATTCTTTTTGATACTACTGTAAATGGAATTGTTTTCCTAAGTTCATTTTTGGATTGTTCATTGCAAGTGTATAAAAATACAATTGGTTTTTGTATAATGTTCTTGTATCCTGTAATCCTGCTGAACCCATTTATTAGCTATATAATAGCTTAGATTATGTCACCTGTAAACAGAGATAGTTTTACTTCTTCCTTCCCATAATCTGGTTGCCTTTTGTTTCTTTTTCTTGCCTACTGCCCTGGCTAGAAGCTCTACTACAATGTTGAATAGAACTAGTGAGAGTAGGCAGCCTTGTCTTGTTCCCCATCTTAGGGAAAATCATCCAATCTTTCACCATTAAGTATGGTGTTAGTTGTGGGATTTTTGTAGATGCCCTTTATCAGGTTGAGGAAGTTCCAGTCTACCCTGAGTCGGTTGAGTGTTGCCATGAAAGGTATTGGATTTTGTCAAATGCTTTTTCTACATCTATTGAGATGATCATATGCTTTTTAATGAATGGTGTTATTGTTCTAGGTATGGTATATTAATTGAATTCTGAATGTTAAACCAACTAAAATCCCAGTTAGCCATGGTGTACCATTCTTCTTATATGTGGATGGATTTTGTTTGCCAGTTTTTCGTTAAAGATTGTTGTGTCCATATTTGTAAGCGAGATTGGTCTGCAGTTCTTTCTTGTGATGTTTACTTTTGACATCAGGGTGCTACTGGCATCACAGAATGAGCTGGGAAGTGTTTCCTCCTCTTCTAATTTTTGGATGAGATTGTGAAAAATTGGTATTTATTCTTCTTTAAATGTTTGGTAGAATTAAGTGGTAAAGCCACCATGGCCTGGACTATTTTTCCTGGGTACTTTTTTGATTACTAAATTCAAACTCTTTATTTTTCTTAAGTCAGTTTCACTAGTTCATGTATTCCCAGAAATTGTCTACTTCATGTAAATTATCTAATTTATTGGCATGTAATTGTTCATAGTATTCCTTTGAGTCTTCTCTTTTTCTTGGTCAGTCTAGCTAAATGTTGTTCTTTTTAAAGAACCAACTATTGTTTTCATTGATTTTTTTTCTTTATTTAATTAACTTCATTTCATTAATTTCCTCTCTAATCTTTATTATTTCATCTGCTTCCTTTAGGTTTAGTTTGCTCTTCTTTTTATAGTGTCTCAAGGTAGGTTAGGTAAGTGATTTGAAATCTTTCTTTTCTTATATGTTTTTATTGATTTTTTAGAGAGAGGAAGGGAGAGATAGAAACAACAATGTGAGAAGAAACATCCATTGGCTGCCTCCTGCATGCCCCCTACTGGGGACTGAGCCCATAACCCTTGGCATGTGCCCTGACTGGGAATCGAATTGGGACCTCTCAGTCCATGGGACAACGCTCAGTCCACCGAGCCACACCAGCCAAGTTTGAAATCTTTCTTAATATATGCATTTACAGCTATAAACTTCTCTCTCAGCATTACTTTAGCTGTATCCCATAAATTTTGTTATGTTTTCATTTTTATTCATTTCAAAGTATTTTCTGATTTCCCTATTGATTTATTAATTTCTTCTTTTACTTATTAGTTATTTAGAATGTTGTTTAATTTCCACATGTTTGTGAGTTTCCAAATTATTTTCCTGCTGTTGAATTTTAATTCCATTCCACTATGGTCAGAAGGCATGATTTGAATTATTCCAATCCTTTTACATTTGTTTTTTGGCGTAGTATACGTTGTGTTCTAGAGACAGTTCCATGTGCACTTGAAAAGAATGCATATTTTGCTATTGTTGGATGAAATGTTCTATATAGAGAGAGTGCTAGTGTATACAGTTCTTTTCCTTTCTTTTTGATCATTTGCCTAGTTGTTCTATCAAATCTGTTATTTTTTTCATAGCACCTCTTACCTTCTGATACATTATATAGTTTGCTTATTGTTTAGGCTTGTTTATCGTCTGGTACCCCCACCAAAATGTAACCTCTATGGCAGCAGGGTCCTTTGTTTTCTATCACAAATATATTCTATAGATATGTGCCTAGAATGGTACTTAGCATATGCTTCATTCTCAATAATATTTGTTGCATCAATGAATAAATAAAGCTCTTAAACCACTGCTTGGCACACGTAAGAGTTCAAGATATGATGGTCATTGCTATTACTGATAACATAAAGTTGTGCAAGTGTTTTTGATGACACACCAAGCCATCCTTCTAAATAACCAACAGCAAATACTTCTCAACTGGTTGATTATGGTTTAAAATAGAAATAATAAATTCCTCTTATTGACTTCTGTTCCTCAGACATACAGAGCAACAATGAAAAGAAAATAAATTGAACAAATACAAAGAAAATATATCGTGTGTACATACTGCACTAATATTACAGGTATTCTCTATAATCCTTGTGCAATCACTGCCTCATATGTACTTTATACAACCCAGGAAACTTCAGGTTAGTGCACCTGAATGACAGATACATGGACAATCAGAGAAAAAAGATGAACCATTCTCAGACTTTTCAGGACCATAAGGATCCTAGTGATTTACCTGTAGGAAAATAATTTAATAATAATAAGGAACTGGCTCCCTTATAATAATAAGGAACTGGAGAATGATTTCTATATTCATCACCGTGTGTTTGTATGAGGACAATGGGATAAGGCAGTGACTCACAGAGGCAAACTGATGTGACGTATGGAATGGGTTACGATAAAGAAGGACACATATTTTCAGATCCAGCCATACTCTGAGAAATCTAAAAAGTACAATTTAAGGACGAAGCTAAAGAGGGAGCTTGTTAATTTTAACATGGAAAAAGAACAACCAGAGTGGTTGAGTACACAGATGAGCCACTGTAAACTTTTATTTTTAAACTTCCTTGCTCCTAGCCGTCCTAGACCACAGCTATAAAACAGATCTAAGGACAACTTCAGATAAAAAATAAAGTGACAAACTGGAATGAGTAATTGAAAAGCAGCAATGTTAGAGTCAAGAAATGAACAACTTGATTTCTGCCCACCAGTATGGTACATATGTTTGGTATTTTGCCTAAAGAAAATAAAGTCAAACTTTGTGATAAATAGCAAATATACAGAAATGTACTACTATTTTTTCCCCTTAATTATAAATGTTGAGACTCCATGCAGGAAAAAGAGGGTAGGCCGAGAACAGCAGAGAAGAGTTTTAGAAGGAATTATTCAGAAAGCAAAAAACTGGCAACTGTCTTTCACTCAGCCACCGCCTCGTCTCCCTCCCATCTCCGTCCCTCCTCTTCCTGCCAAACTTCTTGAGAGAGTGTTTGCCTCGGCCTCCGCTTCCTTATGACAAAATCACCTGTTCTTGGCAATGTAAACTAGCTTAGGACTCTAAGTTTCTGGGCAGGAGGGCCTGTATTTGAAGGTACCAGTCTCTCCTCTGCACATCAACTTCACAGCTGGGTAGAAAACAGCGGAGACAAATGCTAAGAGGGGTGTCGTAGAGACAGTAACAATAATAACCTTTCCAAACATTAATGTTGTTCATGGTTTGCTGAAAAAGAGACATTTTTGGGAGGTGAGGCACTGTAGTGGCACAGGAGCCAGTTAGCCAGGCACAACCATTCTCCAAGGTCAGAGGTGAGGTGGACTGAGTGAACCTTACTCTTTAGAACTTTGGAAAAAAATGTTAGGTGTAACTCAAAATGGTGATGGCTTCTGCCCAGGTTCGACAGTTTCATGTTTTCAAGCTATAAAAGAGCAGCGGTTTTATCCTAGAACTAGGTTGTCATTTCTGTAATGAACACATAGGTAATGAATAACTAATGAAACAGTAAGTTTGCAATAATTTATAGCCAAGTGCCCCCAGCTGCTGGTCATGTGGATCTGCTGACTTGAGTAAGTTTGAGTAAACGAGCCGTAATCGAGTTAGAACTCACCGAGGGGGCGGAACCGCCTCGTTGGCCGGACACACGTGCCTTGCTAAGAACTCAGGATTATATGAGGTATACCTTCAACACCTGCAAATGTGCTGTCACCATGTTCCCGAACATGTTTGGTGGCAATGAAGACTCTCACACAGTTATCAGACAACATACAGAGTTCTGCCCTACCTGGAAACCGTAACTTCCTGGCAGGAAAGGCTGGCCCGGCTAAAACATCTTGGAATTCTTGAACACTGGGAGCATCCCCAGGTTGGCCCAACCCCAGACAGGGGATTCTGTCCTCAACCTTTAGTTTTGTAAACCTGCTTCTTTTATTAAAATCTCAACACTTGCCCTGGCCGGTTTTGCTCAGCGGTTAGAGCGTCGGCCTGCAGTCCAGAGAGACCTGGTTCGGTTCCCGCTAAGGGCAGGTACCTTGGTTGCAGTTTGTCCCCAGCCCTGGTTGGGTCGTGCGAGTGGCAGCCACTCGATGTGTACCTTTCATGTCGATGTTTCTCTCTCTCTTCCTCTCTCTCCCTCCCACTCTATCTGAACAAAAAATGGAAAAATGTCCTCAGGTGAGGATAAAAAAATCTCAACACTTAACCATTTGATCTTAACATACACGTGTGAATCAGAAAAACATGAGAAAGAGCAGCGGTATGTTCGATGAGCTAAGAAACAATGTGAGGAGACAGAAGAGGTAAAAGAGGAAAAGCGAAGTCAAGGGCCAAACTGGGGCGTGATTTAAACACTCTAAATTGAACTCAATTAACTTTTTTTCCATGACCCTATGTCATTTGAAAATTACTTATTTTTGCAGAGCACTCTTGACTTCTGACACTTTTGTAAAAAGTGCTTCATACATTAACAGTATACTTAAAATAATGTGTCAAAAGAAATCTCTTGAGACGTTACAATTAAATTTAGACTTATAATTTAAAGCTTTCATTTGAATATATACAAGTGAGTGTGAGAGAGAAACCAGAAAACATGTCATGGGGCTGCTTCAGCTGAACCACACTGAGTCAGATGGAATATAACTCGTTCTTAGAAGCAAAAGGGAATTCTATTCCTAAGTTACTGTGCTCTGCCTACTATAACGTACCCTAAGCCCTGTTGGAGAAGGTGTCATTTAGTTATTTTCATCCTTTTTTGTTTTGGAGTTTCTCAGGGATAAGGGACAGGAAAGAGAGTGGAGGGGACAGTGGAAAGGGGAAGAGACTACTTGGAAGTACAGATATAAATAAGAAGCCCACTGGGAAACAGAGGTATAAACCCAAGCAGGTACTGTGATTCTGAGATGTATTACTATGTAAATACATCCACAATCATTTCCTCTAGAAATTACATTTCAGAAAAATTCTATACACTTCCTATAACCTAAATAAGTACCTAGTATAAGGCAGAAAGAAAAATTAATTTTTAAATGATAATAAATGTAGGAGAAAATAAAATATAGGCAAATGGTGAATTATTGGAGTAAAAATGGTTTCCTAGGGACACATGCCCTTTTACTAATGAACTAATGATCTCACACACAAAGTTTTGCTTTGAAGGCTTCATTAAGTAAAGGTGCAAAGGGTCTAGAGTCTAAGAAAACAATCTCCTCTCTCCTCTAAAGATCAGGTAATTACAGCACAGCTGGTATGATAATTTCATTAACAACTTGTAGACAGTACATTGGTGCTGCTAATACCAAATTATAATCAGTCACAAATACCATTTCTTTAGTTTGCTGAACAGAGACTATATTATTTAATCTCTGCTTTATTAGGACTGCAGTTTGTTCCACGAGTTGGAATGCAGAGCAAAATCTGAAGCCTCGAAAGGCTTCCCACCTACACCATCACTCAGCCTGTGTAAGACCAGTGACTTTGTGGCTGGAGAGGCATAACAGAAGAGTATCAAGTATAATCCAAACCTCCAAAAAGCTATTTCACATCAAAAGAAATACTGTTAATCTTAGCTGGGAGAGAAAAAACATACAACAGACAACTAAGAGAAGGTCTCATGAAAACAGATCCTAACTTCAGGGGGTTTTATGGCTTTACAAAAATAAATCTATTGTTCCATTTCCTGAAAGGTAATCGGCCATCTTCAGAGCTCTAAAATGAATGTCTCCGAGTACAAGGAGTGGGAGGAAGAGAATACATCCTGCGCATCAATCAAGTTCCATTTTATTGGCTTGTGAGGTATTTATTTATCAGCGACTTTATATCCAAGAATTATGGGAGCTCAAGATACCTGGCATCTTCGGACTCATGGACTACTGTGCCTATTCCTAAACATCTCTAGGGCACGAAGACAACTGTCATTGCATTTGGCAATCAATCCATTACCGTGCTCAGCTGCTTACCTGTCAACACGGCTCCTTGATTTCTTTCGTACCTATCTTGAAAGATCGTGATACAACCCTATTTTATTTTCCTAGATGAGAAAACTTGGTGATGCAACATTTCTTTTTTAGTTCTTTATTCACTAGACTTGCTTTTATTAAACACAGAGGAAAACTAAGCTAAAATCACTTTTATGTTCCCCTCTGCCTTTAATCACAAAGGGGGGATTTCCTTTAGCCTTTCAGAGCCATTTGAAGATACAGATCTCAAAGCATCCCTCCTCAGTTACACGAATACCAGTGCACAAGGGGGTTTTAGGTACCGAGGGATAAAGGTTCAGGTTTCTTCAGAGAAGAAACCATGATTTTCCTTAGACATACACCTTAGATAGCCTCTCAAAATCCATGAAATTGTATCACCTCATTAATTTATCTTTGATCATTAACCATGATTGCAAGAATATAGTAAGATTTACATAAAGCTATGTTTCGTACCGTAACCATTCATCCACCCAAAATACATGAAAGAAGGGAATGAACCTAATTTGACATAAAGCAGGCAACAGGCAGCCGCTTCTGCAGGGTAATTACAAGAACTCGTCCATCAAATCCTGCTCAGAATTTGATCCTGAAAGCAACAAAAGCTCAGCCACACCAGTTCTCCATCCCGCCGTCCACTGTCCTTACAGGAGAGCTAACCGAACGCAGTCTCACACTTGCGGAAAACTAGAGATACATTTCCCCAACAATCTTTAGACTTAAAGTAAAATTGGAAGAGATGTTCCTCAAGCTGAGCAACATTGTCGTTTTGGGTAGGACGATCCTTTGCTGTGCTTGGACTATCCTTAGCAGGTTAGGATGCTGGAACTCCAGCCCCTGCCTCATAAATACAACAGCGGTACGAGGTGTTGAGACCACTGAAAACGCCCCACATTCTTTAAAGCCCTGCTTTGAACTGCACTGTTGCCTTTGATGAATGCTGACTTCCACCCAAGTCATGATAATTTTAAAAGCTTCCCTGATATACACAGGGGAGAATGATATTCTTAAAAATGAATATGCTGAACAAAGCATTTTTCTAAATGTAACAAAACCAGTAAAAAATACTGCCAGAGGATTACAGGGAATTTTTATTTGGTTTATACTGCCAGTAAAGAATGAAGTCTGCTTATCAGGCAAACAGAACGATTTCAGAGTCCCAGGGTCCAACCTATTGCAGATCCAGGGAACAGAAGAATTAGACTCGGCCAGCATTTTCTGCTCAAGAAAAGTTCTACGTTTCCAAATCAGAATTTTGGACAACAGAAGGTCAGAGACCACGTGTCACACTTTCAAGAGCCTACACCTTTAAGGGCGAATGGATAGGCTGAGATGCCAAAGGACAGAGGCTGAGAAGCAGGAAGGAAAGAAGGAAGAAAGCAGTGAGGCAGGAACCAAGATAATCTAGGAAAACAACCTGACGACCATCCAACTTGCTACTGCCTCAATCAAAACCCAGTCACATCCACCGAGAGCTGCAGGAGCTCAGAAGAGGGTTCAACTGAGATTCTGCCTACACTGCAGGGAGACCAAGCACACATCTGACCTTTGCTGGTTTTAGTCGATTCTGAGGACACGTTTCCAGTCTTCTTCTTTTTTCTTGGGACAGGTACACATTTCCGGTCAAATGTAACAGGACTATATTGAGGGAGGCTGTTGAATTTTTTTTCAAATTCTTCATCCAGCTTTGCCGAGCTAATAAAAGAGAAGGGATATAATGAATCAGCACATGATATATAAATAAACAGAAAACAACACAGGATATATTTTAAGATATTTCTTTTGAAAACAGGGTCCCTGAGAATTGTTAATAAATTCTATGTAAGGACAAAACACATCTTTTCAAAAAGCTCAAGAATATTTATCAACACAGGTTTCTTAGTAAACTCACAGGACAGGGTACCTTATTAGTCTGGAAAAGCTGAAACATTATTTAAGATATTGAATATTTTTGAAGTGGAGAATTTGCTATTCTCTCCACTGGCATGGAGATTTTTCATTAAGTTCAATATAAAGCATATTCCATCCAGACAAGTATCTCATTCTAAAGATTCATATATATGTACCTATATTGGCAAGCTTACTGGTAATATAGTATATTGGTAATTTTGCAAGATTGGGTTTTTAAAAAATATTTATTGACGAGTACTTGAAAACATACATATACAAAGCAAACGCAAACAAATACTTTGAATATTAGAAAGCATTCTGGAGAGTTGACCGGGATGAGGATAAACACTCCGTGAGAAAAGTGAAGCCAGTTTTCAATGAACTGGCAGAAAGGCAACACTGCTCTAACTCTCACCACAAAGAACTTCGGAAATGCCACTAACCAAGCTGGGAAATCCCTGGGCTGCTTCTGACAGTCTGCATGCCCCCCCCCCCCCCCCCCCCCCCCGAGCAATGGCAGCATGCCTGCTGGTCCTAGACTGGCTGCTGGCTTTCACTCACAGCCAGACTTATTAACTAAGGTGCAGCCCACATAGATGGGAGAAGCTGCAGGATCGCTGTGCTCTGCTTGGTTGATGGAAAATGGAAGGCGCACTGGGAAGGGAGCAGCTTTGCATAGCCAACTTACAAGAAAGCTGCTACCTATGTGATATCCTTGAGATGTGTCCACGTAAAACTGTTCTTGTTTTGGGGGGAATGTAGTACAAGAGTACATTCCATCAGAATTGTCAACAGAAAAAGGTCACTACCAAGTTCTATCAAAGCCGCAAAGGGTGGCAATGATGTTTCTCCCTTAACTAAAATCATCTTTTCGTGCTCAGTTAAAAACATGCTTGTACTAATGGAAAATCAGATACTATCTGGTACTAATTAGATGTATCAGAAAGCTATCTGTATAAGATGTGAATTTTTCAGATCCTCTGAATAAGCAAGACAAAAATATGAAACGCGAGATGTAACTCCTAAGTTGTCTCGGGACTCTATTTTTCTTTTTTCAACTGGAATAATCACCTACGTTTTTTTTGGATAAGTCTATAAAATTAGAACTGCCAATACTGAGTGAATTTTCTTGGCTACAGTTAACTAACCAGGTAGCACATTTTATGCGATAAAAATGTTTAAAATGCTCATTTAGAAATCTCAGATAAGACTGACAGGAAGCGGCATTTCTTACTGCTCATGCACTACTGTTGGTGTGTTCTTAACAAGGCAAACCCTGATAGTCTGATTCTGACAGGCCATTATTTAAGGACAGAGAGGAGGAAAGATGAGAAGTTTACTGTTTATTTCAGCCTGTAGAAAAACCACACTCCCTATATATAATATATATTAGAGAGAGAGAGAAGGAGAGAGAGAAATATCGATGTGAAAGAGAAACAATGATCGACTGCCTCCCGTTCCCCCCCACCCACCCCCAACTGGGGATCCAGCCTGCAACCCAGGCATGTGCCCTGACTGGAGAACTGAACCAGGACCTCTCAGTCTATGGGACAATGCTCAGTCCACTAAGCCACACTGGCTGGGCACTCCTAGTTATATATATGTGGCTTTCTTAGAAACAATTTAAAACAAACAAACAATAAACCAACCCACACAGCGTACTCTTTGTAGGGACAGATTGTCAAAAGACTGTTTCACTTGTCTTGTTCCTCACAGAGGACTGGTGAAGACATCTCTCACAGCCTCCACAGTATCTCCTGGAAGCATCGGGAACGTCCTGTGGGGGAACCTGCATGCCTGCTGTACTCCCCCAGGACTGTGCAATGAGCACTCCCCTCTCTTGCCAGGTAGACATACAGAGCACAGGTAGTTTCAGAAGTTATAAAATAAAGCATTGGTCCTGATGCTCAATGGTTACTGTTTAAGGAAATACTTCATTTGAAAAGTATCATTTGACAATGACAAATATAAAGATTTTCATGTCATTGTTGAAGCATAACGTAAGCAAAACTAATTTGAACTACTTTAAAAAATATTAGAAAGGAGATATATAAAATTATAAATATATCAATCTCGATATAAATAATCTTGAGGTATCATCATGAGAAATAATTTCCAATCTCACACTTTGTGATGCCCTAGAGCTTCAGAATTAACCAGACTTTGAAACACTGTAACATCCAAGAAAAAAAATACATTATTCCACAAATAGAAATGCAAATATTTATGAATAAGCCAAACACAATATTCCCAATGCATAAAATTTGCATACCTTTAAACACATTTATGAACGGATATGGAAAATATAAAAAATGTATTTATTTCTATTCAGTGTATTCTTTTCAAATTGGACTAAGAGAAATCTCAAAGGATTTTCCAAATAGTACAACTGAATACTCAGATGCTTTCCTCACCAATATAAAGTACTGATATTAGAGTCTTTGGCAAAACATAAAAATGAAATAATTCTTAATGATTTTATCTTGATGTATGCTATTGCTTGACACTGCATTTCAATATATAATTAATTGCTGAACATTCTGTGGTACAGAGAATATTCAATCTATTATTTTTATCTTAGAGCAGCAGAACATGGTTTAAACAAAACAAGATTAAAAGTAGAAACATAATTTTATTTACCTATGTTTTCAGTGTTATTTTTTTACAAACATATGTACATGCCTGGAAACACTAAATAAAGTATATACGGTATGTAAAATGTAAACATACTTATCTAAATACCCACTGTAAACTTCAGATGGGAAAATGTGTCCTGGTGATATTAAAAGATTTACAATGTCACACCACTGATGGTGGACCTCAATTCAAACTGGGGCCTAAGTCTGACACTTAAAATGTGAATGACACTGTCACTCTCACAACCGAGTTAACAGCAGGGATCATGTGACACACATGACTTGTATTCCCTCATGTGTTTACCAAGACTGCAGTAAGTGCTGAGTGGATACTCAATGAACAGGCAGTTAGAGATTTACGTTTGCCTTGAAAATCCTACCACCACGGGAGCTGTGCAGAGTGGCTGACTATGCACTCACCCAAGGAGAGAGTCTTCCTTTGGCTTTGTCTTCTTGAACTTCTTGCTCCCACTGGTCCCACTCGGGTTAAACGTCCAGCTTTCTTCATTCCAACACCCTTCATGATCGGAGGAGTTTCCTTTTCCTGAGCTTCGTTTCCCTAAGGAAATTCAAGAGAAAGGATATGCTCGGTATACTGGGATGGGAGGGAAATCATCTTCGTTGCTTCACAAGTGACCTCTTGACCTCTTAGGTACCAAGAACATGATGCTACTTATAACGATTCAATCTCGGAGTGATTCATGATGGATCACCCTTAATAACAGAACATACACAAGAGTGACTTACAGTCTCTGAGACAAGTTGTCTTGTCATAACAGCTACTGTGTGACTCCAGAGATAGACCAACGACTGTTGGCTTTCCCACTCAAGAAGCAGCTTAAGGTGCGGGAGCCCTTTGCTGGTGGGCACTATTAATTCTAATTTGCCAAGATTTATTGGAATGACATCCCTGGAGAACTATGGACTCCCCAGGATCTTCAGTCAGGGCTTGCTAGACCTAGTATTCACACATCTCTAGTTGGAATTTAGCTTGGCAAAAGGCAATCCCCTAGCCAGATGCTGTATTTTAAAACAGATGAATGTATATGAAACACTCTATGGAATAAAGGTATACACATTAACTGGCTTCTGGATGCTGTTACATTTTAAAGAGCCGTCAGTTCAATTACAGTTTTGATTACCTAATGGAGAAGACCAGATAAGTCATTTGCTCCTGGATCCTACAGGTCAAGATTCAGCTAAACATGTTTGCCTGATTCAGGAAATTCTTTCTATCAGTTTTAGAAAACAAACTAAGAGCTCCAGACATGCAATACTGCTCCTTCAAAACAAAAACCCAGCCCATATCAGTAAAAAATAAAAAGGGTTTGAATTACTTTAAACACTTATATCCTGAAGACACTCTCCTCAATGGTGCTAGGAAACATGTAGGTAAAATGACAAATGTATGTGATCTATAAACCATTAAGAATCGTATAAATGTAAAATATCATTTTGATACCATACTGTTCTTTATGGTGGTTCTTTTCAATAGGTCTAAAGGAGAAATTCTGCTAGGTTTCAATCATCTTTTCAGATTTGTAGAAGTCACTTACCTCTGTCAACATTAGCTCTCAGAGAGGTGAGCATGCCCTCAGACACCAGGGTTTTATAAAGAGCACCTTTGCAAGACCTCTCGGATTTCCGGGAGCCACAAATCTCTATTTTTCGGTGACACTCATTGTCCTCAGGCTTGGCCTGGCCCGATAAGCTGGGTGGTAACGCGTCCTCCGTGGGGGTCAATGGTTCTGCTTTTATACCCTCTGGCACCTCACCAGAAATGTTCTTGCTGGCAGAAATACTAATGAAATCTGGAGATCTTGACTCTTTGGTGGTGTCTGAGGATTTCTCCTTTGACATTTTCTTCTCTCTTGATTTCACTTTTTTCTTTGGTGGCTTGGCATCCAAAATATTTCCTTTGCCACTTGAGGATGTGCGGGCCTTCTTGCGAGGGGTTTCTCCAAGTTTCTCAATGCCCCAGTCTCCCTTTGCGACAGCTTCAATGGTGTATATGACACTCTCGATGTCGGACTCTGAGGACTGCCTCTTTTTGCAAGTCTTCTTGGGTGTGGATTTATCATTTCCATGTCGATCCATTTTGCTTTTCTTCTTTTTCTTTTTTAGCTTTTCTGGTTTGTTTAATGCTGTGGGATCCTCAGTAATCATGATTCCATGAGGATGGCACGTGTGATCCTTTCGGCTGGGAACGTCACTTATTATTATCTTGCTACTGGCAGAGTAAGAAAAATCAGAGAAGTGACTACATTTTTGATCTTCGTCTAATTCTTCCTTTTTATTTTCTTTGGGATCTTCCATTTTTATAGCCATTATATCATCCATTTGCAGCTCCTCAAAATTTCTTAATTCCTTAGAATCTTTTACATTTTCCTTAAATGATTTTTCAAATTCTGCTTCCTTCTGTAACCTGGCTTCATCTGTTTTCTCCATTTTTATTTCTCTTTCTTCCTTTCCCTTCTCCAATTCTTTAATTCTTCCACCATCTGATTCTTTTGCTTTTATTAGCTTAGAGTCTTCCATTTTCACCCCTTCTGATGCCAGACACATCTGAACAGTTAAAACAAAAAGGGGAGAATAACAAAAAAATCCTTATTATTCATTCCATACTTGAAATTAGTTTAAACTTTTAAATTATTACCCCTTTTAAAAAATAACCTATGGATAGAGACAACAATACTGGGGGGGGGTAAGGGGGTGAGATCGGGAGGAGGGTGTCAATGGGGGGAAAAGAAGACACATCTATAAAAAAAAAATTAATTATTAAAAAATAATCAAAACAAACTTCAAATTTTATAATAATTAGTCCACTTCTGCCAAATTAACTTAAACATTTCAAATTAATAAAATATTTTAGGCATTATGATATATTCACTAAACTCCATATAAGCATACACCTGAATTCTTTTTTTTTATCCTCACCTGAGGACATTTTTTTCATTTTTTGTCCAGATAGAGTGGGAAGGAGAGAGAGGAAGAGAGAGAGAGAAACATCGACGTGAAAGGGACACATCGAGTGGCTGCCACCCGCACGACCAACCAGGGCCGCGGACAAACTGCAACCGAAGTACATGCCCTTAGCGGGAACCGAACCCGGGTCTCTCTGGACCGCAGGCCGACGCTCTAACCGCTGAGCCGAACTGGCCAGGGCTGAATTCTTACTTTCCAGCTTCTGAGAAGCTTTTCTTATGAAAACAAGATTTGGTAAAAGGAAGATGGGATCCAGAGTTGAAAGACCTGAGTTTGAGTTTTGCTACTTGCTAATTTTGTAGCTGGAATGAGTCATTTCACTTACTACTCTGCTGCCTTTGTAAAAGAACAATAGTTTGTCCCAGAGGGTTCTGTGACATCTAAAAGAGATGGTAAGTATTGTACTTATGGCAACACTAAGCAAATAAATCATCCCCAACCTGGTTCCAATGTTTATCCTGTTTCCGTTCATAGGGAAATGAGAAAAAAAGTGACATTTTCCGTCCATCCACTTGAAATTAGAAATAATGATTCATCAAACAGCTACAGAAGGGTTTAGTAAATAAACAAAATTTACAGGTTCACAAATGCTGATAACTTGAAGATCACCAAAGCTCTGAAAACTAAGTGAGGCTGTTTTTTGTTTTTTTCTTTAACTCACTTGGTGAGTTAAGGAAATCCAAACTTATCTCATCCAAACTTACTTGGCTGCAAATTCTGACCAGAACTAATGTGAAACCGCTTAATGTCTTAATTTATCTCATTTAATGTGACAATTCATATGCTTTTGCTGTCAGAATCTTCATGCATTTGAATACACACTGAAGGAATTAACTGCATAGTGTGAGATACATACACTATATATCACCCTTTTCCTAAAATCTGAAAAATTCTGAATACCAAAAAGTATCTGGCAGCAATTTGGTTAAGTTTTTAAACTCCCCAGATTTTACATATAGCACATTAAAGGAGAAACCATGCTGATTAGGCCAAGGGCAGCACAGGAATTCTTAAACATTACTCATTTTATCTACTTTGCATTAAGCAACTCAGAGAAAAAAGAGTACAGTATTGGGGCTTGCTGGGCCCCCAAATTAAGCAAATGAGTAGAAACTGATCCGTTTTAAAAGAAAAATCACCATTTTATCACAAGTTGTCAGAGATCGCTAACATCTGTAAAATTCAATTTTCAAATTCAAATTTTTAAATGGATAATACATTGAATTAAATATCAGATGCTCTTTTACCTAATTTTTTCCCTCAGTACTTTCAATGTCTCTCAAATTCTTCCCTGAGGATTATGTGATTAGTAAGTCTGGGAAGAAATGGAGAAGGGGTGGACATGGGGCAGATAGTGCAAGTTATTAAAAAGTGAACATGACAAGAGCACCGGCCCTTTGGATCATTCACAGGGAAGATCTGAACTATTAGGGGTTCACAATGAAGCTTTTTCAGGAAATCAAGATAGTTCACTTTTAGACCTCAGCAAGTAGTTATGAAGACTAAGAACTTCCTTTATTAAACCTAACTAGAAATAAGGTCAAAGCAAAATGTTATGTTAATTATGAAACACTAATACTTTCTTATTTTATTTTTTTCTTTATTGACGTTAGAGAGAGAGAGGAAGGTAGAGGCAGAGATAGAAACATCGATGAGAGAGAACATTGATCGGCTGCCTCCTGTATGACCCTCACTGGGGATCGGGCCCAGAACCTGGGCATGTGCCCTGACCGGGAATTGAACCTGCGACCTCTTGGCACATGGGTTGATGCTCAACCACTGAGCCACACTGGCTGGGCAAGCAATACTTTAAAAAAAAAAGTTTTTATTGATTTTTTTAGAGAGAGAGGAAGGGAGAGAGAGAGACAGAAACCTCCATGAGGGAGAAACATTGATCAGCTACCTCCTGCATGCCCCCTACTGGGGATCGAGCCTGAAACCGGGCATGTGCCCTGACTGGGAATTGAACCGGGACCTCTCTCAGTTCATGGGATGACGCTCAATCCACTGAGCCACACCGGCTGGGCTGAAATACTAATACATTTAATCTTCCCTGCAGGTTTTACTCTCATGGGAGATTTGTTGTTTTTTGTATAAATTTTGAAATAATTTTTATTTTCCTTTATCAATTATTCTAGCCTTTCATGAATATAACCATCCCAACATGGGGAGAAAGACTACACTAGTTCTTGAAAGAAGATTATAAAGGCATCCTCAAGGTAAATGGTATGATTTTTCAATTACCATCACTCTGATGGCCTTTAATAAGTCGTCTCAGGGAACTTTTAGCATATAGGTGCTGGTTTTTACAGCAATACGCCAACAGTTTGCATTTGCACAAGTTCATCTTATCAAACCTAATAACACTTTGCAAACACTATTCTCTGCTTCAATATATTTCAAAATGATTCTCCTCATCACCCCTGATAGGAATGAAACGGAACAAATGCAGACATTCACTCTGGGGACATATTCTGGGAAATAGCATAATATTTCTTGTGAAGTTAATTACATTGAGCGCCAGTCATGCTTTACTTCCTTGTTTCAGGCTCTTAAAAGTTTTTTTTCACACAAATAGAGTATGTTAATCCTAAATTATAAGAAAAACAATTATGTTCCTGGAAGTGAAAAAATAAAACAACTCCTAATCAAAAACTACAAACCACAAATCTCACTAACGCAGAAACCCAAAACAACCAAATCAGAGTTGGGTGTTCCTCTAGAAGTTATTTAACATTCTTCCCAATGTAGAAATTCATTTTACTACTATATTCCTGAGAGTTAGTTATCCAGCTTTTTGCACAAAAGCAGTGACCACAGGAGAGGGCACTTCTGTTTGAAAATTTTTAAATATGGAGCAAAAATCTATTACCCTCTCAGTCCTAGCTGTTCCCTGAAGCCATGTAAATTAATCCCCTCTTTCTCTCATGTGATAGTTTCAAATCTTGGAAGACAGACTTTATGTTCTCACAAGGCTCTTCTTCTAGCACAATGTTCCAGGTTGCTCTAACCTCTGAGCCAAACCAGCCAGGGCTGGCACTATCTTTTTTAGAGTAAGTTCCTACCCTTCCTGCAATGTTCTTGAAGAGAAATAGAACTATCTGTCAGCTGACTGGGACATCAATCTTCTAATGAGGCCTAAAGACAAATCCCACCCCAAACCCCTTTTAAACACAGGTACACTTCTGGCTTGTGTGGGGCTTGTGGTCAATTAAAATCCTGTATTTCTTTACCCACATAATATGCTGGGGAGCTTGGCTTCTCCCATGCTATAGCTTTATATTTTTTTTGTACCGAGATGCAAGATTTTCCCTTTTCTTTATAAAATTTAACCTTTCACAATTTGAATTAAATTGTCTATCAGCTTTGTGTTATGGACACATTTGATAAAAGCTGTTTTATGTCTTCGTCCAGATCTTTGGTAATAATTTTGAGTAGGACATGACCAAGAACAGAGCCTTCTGGTAAACCTCTAGAGCAGCGGTTCTCAACCTGTGGGTCGCGACCCCTTTGGGGGTCGAACAACCCTTTCACAGGGGTCGCCTAAGACATAACAGTAGCAAAATTACAGTTATGAAGTAGCAACGAAAATAATTTTATGGTTGGGGGTCGCCACAACATGAGGAACTGTATTAAAGGGTCGAGGCATTAGGAAGGTTGAGAACCACTGCTCTAGAGCCTGCTCATCAGGTTGATTTGAACTTTAATAAATGTTAGCAATCTAAGAATTTATAATCCAGACTAAATTCCTATTTTGTTCACAAGGACATAGGATTATCTGTCAAAAGTCTTGTGAAATCAGGATATAATATGCCAATAGCATTCTCTAGCCTATTTTATAATCATACCAAATGGAAAATGAAAATGGCTTCTGCACCAGTCAAGGTCCAACTAGGCAAACAGAAGTAATTTAAGCATATCTAGCTGAGGAAATTTAATGCAGGGAATAAGCTGGTTACACAGGTCATGAAGAACTGAGATACCCAAACAGGAGGATTAGCTACAGCAGAAAGCCACGGTGGTACAAAGAGGGGAAGAAGTGCTACTGAAGCCCAGGGCTGGGCCTGTCTGGGGAGCGCTGGATGCATAAAGGAGATGCTGCCTTTGCTGTACCCCCAGCCCTCCTCATCCCCTCTTTGCACCACCAGCCCTCTCTTTTCCTCCCCTTCCCTAATCCCCCACCATTGTCTCTCACTGGCTGAACCCAGCTGGAAATCAGGCGACACCGGAATCCAGGAAAGGCAGTCTGCAGCCACCTGGGATATAAGCCAGCATGCGGGCTAGACTGTGGGCTAGCACATTTGACAATGACTTTTTTCAGGGAGGCTTTTGATAATTTCCAGTTTTTATCTCCTTTTCTATGAGTTCAAACATTATATTATTAGAAATAATTTTTAAAAGTCTCTAGGAATTAATAGTCTATATTTCTCCATGACATAAACAGAACTGGGAACAGTTATGGATGTAATAACTCTCAGAAGATGCCATCACTCTT
This sequence comes from Tadarida brasiliensis, assembly GCA_030848825.1. NCBI lineage: Eukaryota > Metazoa > Chordata > Mammalia > Chiroptera > Molossidae > Tadarida > Tadarida brasiliensis. The sequence continues at coordinate 74,498,068 of CM061260.1, forward strand.
AGATGTGAGCAAATTCTATACTGAAAGGCAATCTCAAAAGACAGGGATTCTACAGCCAGACTGTGTAGGACTGCAGACTGATTAGCTCATTTTCTCTTTATCTTTTTGTGCCTCAGTTTCCCAATCTATGAAACAGGGTTGTTAATAGTATTTGCCTTAGGAGTATGGTGAGGTTCAGTGAGTTGTACATGTGCAGGATGTAAATTAGTGTCTAGTACAGAACACGAATAACATATTCTGACCACCATCCCTTTGGGGCCTTATGCCAAATAGAGTAAATGTTGGCTCTTAGTAGTAGCAATAATATTCATATTGGTATCATTAATAGCACATCACAACTCTAATTGCTAATTGCTTTGCTCTAATTTTTCACTGTAGGATTCAGTGATTCTATAGTTGAAAAAAGAAACAGATACAACAAAATTAGATTCAGGAAGATCTTAAATCAGTTACCTTTCAAGAAGCAACTCTTACTACACATATTAAGCTCAGTTCTATTTTGGGGTACATCTACTTTTCGGTGCATATACCAGCACTTCAGTGGGACTTAATAAAGTGTGCACACACTACATTATGTAAATACACAAGAACGTGTGCACAGGTAAGTACATACGGACATAAAAGAACATAAATCAATGTGAACTCAAGTGACTAAAATTGCGTTGTGGGAAGCACAGAATTAATGTCTGTTATTAATTAGTCAGGTTGCCCTTAATAGAAAGTTGGCTGTTAATCAGGCCCTGAAACAGAACATGCCTTAGTAAATGACAATTTAATCATCTATTATTATTTTAAATTGAACAATCACCTTCTGGATGGAATTCCCATGGCTATATTCATAGAAGTTAAAATGTTAATGTTTTAAATCAAATGCTGGGCATCAATATTTGATATCTATTGTCTATTCCCCGCAGGTCCTACTCTATTTTTTATAACTGTAACTCAGGGGTTGCAAAGTGTATCACTGTTCACCTCTGTATTCTTCACCAAGAATATCCTAGGACCTACCTTCAAAACAAATGCATTCAACAGATAATTGTGTTAAACTGAATGGTTCATTAGTTCCAAAATAACTGATGAGTCTAAAATGATTCTGCTTCAGCCCAGCTGGTGTGGCTCAGTGGCTGAGCATTGCTGGTTTAATTCCCAGTCATGGCACACACCCAGGTTGTGGGCCAAATCCCTGGTGGGGGGCATGTAGGAGGTGGCCAATTGATGTTCTCTCTCGTCAATGTTTCTATCTCTCTCTCCCTCTCCCTTCCTCTCTCTCTAAAATCCATAAAGAAAAATAATAATAAAAATAAATAAATAAAATGATTCTGATTCATACCAAGAAAGAGTTACTTTCTGAGTCTATAAAAAACGTTAATTATGACCCTGCAGCTGGTTGGCCTAGACCAGCAATCACACTGTCCTTGGCTATTCTTCATGAGAACACCAGTGAAAATTATAATTGCTGGTATTTTAATTTTACCTCTCATAATATTTTAATCTTAACTCTGAAACAGTGACATTTCTCACTATGTTGTGTAATCAGAATGGCACATCACTGATGTTCTAGAAGAAATCTAGTTCAAAAAATGTAACTCATTCACAAAACAAAAACAAAAACCAGTATGTGGAAACCGAGATCCTAAGGATGTACATGTTAGATGGATATGTAAAAAATTACACTCTTAAAAATGATTGCCAAAAAAAAAAAAGCAACAGGAATACTAAAGGGGTGAGATAAAATGGAGGGATTATTTTTTATGTTCTGGGGTTCAAGGAGGCTGTCATTTACAATTCAGGTAAGACAACATCTTAGGTTCAGGGTTTTGTTACTGGGGATTTGCTTTAAAGACATACTACATCTGTGTACATCAAGCCTTTATCTTACTGAATCAAAGACATTTTTAAATGTATTCCTTTCCTCAGAACTTAAGTATCAATTCATTTCTTTAATGTGTCCCTGCTTTAAAAGATGCAGAGAAATGACAGTGAAAAATAATCATGTGTACTACATTAGTAATACCACAGAAGCAGAAACCCTTCAACTGGTACAAAGAAATGGGTAAGAAGTTCTAGAATGTACACGACATATTATTTCACTCGTAATTATACGTTTTCATTGTCTATTATAAAGGAACCAGCTAGACTAAAAACAAGGCAGTGTGAAAACAGACCCACTGACACTAATCAGGAAGTTTCCATTTCAAAATCTCTGCTTTTTAGTACAAAACAAATGATTTGCAGCCAAGGTATGTTTACAATAATTCTGTAATGGCTTATTACCTGCCAAAATAGTGTGGACATAACCCAAGGATGGCATTGAGCAGTGTTTTTCAAGAGGTGCACTTCTCTCATAATTAAATAAAACCGGAAGGTTTCTGCCATAAAAATACACTAGCTGATGGTTTCAGAGAATAAAGAATAGCATCTGCTAAAAACAAACAAACTAAAAAAAAACCTCTCAATTTTCTTTATTATAAAAGATAACTAGGTCACAGAATAGTGGTCTAAGCGTCTCTCAACACTAAAATCTGGGCATGTTAAATAGTTTACTGTTTGGTTTGCTGAAACAACTGGGCCAGGTGGAATGGTGGCTTAAATGTTTCTCTTTATCCACTATTTCTCCAGGAGCAATACCATTTCTGAAAACTCCAAATGGGGTGAGGTGGCCTTTGCTCCAAAAGGCTATCTACTAAAGGAAGCCATTGGGTGCATTCCTGCACTTCAGTTCCTCTAAATAAAAGCTTGTGTAATTTGGGAATGAAATGCACAGTTTTAGGAGTTTTCTAAAAATGACTCACACCTCTGCACAAAAAGATAAGGAAAGAAACACACCCCTTTCGAATAAAAAGCCTTCTCAAATAAGTATCAGAATTCAGTTGTGTGATGATAGTGTAGGTGGAGCTGGGGTGGGAGCTACAGAGAGGTTCTGGGCTTCAGGCAGTTACTACAGGATGGAAGGGATAATGCACATCCATAATATATGAGGACACGACACAAAACTTAGTCATACCTCAGTCTAATACCACCTCTAATTGGTAGTGGTGAGGAATGCCACTGTGATTCTTTCAGTATGCTATATAATTTCTGTAATTTTATCATAATTCAGCTTTTCTTAAAGTGAGCCATAATTTTCCATAAGATTTCATTTTTATGGATACTAGAATAAATCTATCTTTATCTAATTGTTTTCAATTATAACTGACTTCTGTAAGTAAGAATATAAGAAAAATTAGGGAGTTGAGGCCTCTGAAAATGTCTCCATCCTTTTCAATAAACAGGGTTAAGGACAACTTTTCCAGTTCCCTGGTTCCCATCAGATTTATAATTTTGCTTTTTTATATACAAGGAGTGTATCTGGAGAAGTCCAGCATCCTCCTTCTCCTACTTCACCTTAACACATAACTGGTTTCACAAATTGAGATGAAGAAAGTACTCAGCAGTGCTGTGGTGACCATTTTTTCACCTTTCTTCTGTGCTCAGAGGAACATGGGTCTCTGCTTTCCTAACTCAACTATTTACCTAGCTGGCAATCCCCTCTCTTGTTGACGTTTTTAGTACTGGATTTCTTCAGTTATCCTCCCCACGTGAACCTCTTTCCTCTCTTCTTTTATACTACCGGGCTTCCTCTTTTCTCCACAAACACTCAGGCTTCCTCAATAGGTCAGGGTCAAACTCCAGGAAGCATTCTTTCCCCACATCTCAGGTTCCAAAGTGCAGTCACCTCCAACACCCCTTTTGCTCAATCATCCAACTGAGTCCCATGCAGCTGAGTCCCGGGAGGTATCTGCTTCTGTCTCCTGTTCCCACTGCCAGCTCCCCTTCTCCTGGTTCCTGTCTTCTCACACCTGGATGTCCACAGAGGCTTTCTAACTCCATTCGACACACAGCTGCCAAGTATCCCTTCAGGTAGTGCTTTCATCACTGCAAATCTTTGCCCCAAATGTTCCATGGTTCCCCTTCATGTTCAAGTAGAACTGTCTATGCTTCACACGAAACACCTTCCCAATTCTGACTTGCAGCTACACTCTGTCTTCACCTTCCATAAATCTCCTCCGCTCCTGCCAGTCTGATTCACTTGTCATCTACTGATCTCACACTTGCCTACCTTTATCCCTCTGCTCTCCCCCCATCTCTCCATTGAATTAAGCACAAGTCACAATCTCTACTGTGTATGGGTGGTCAGGTAGCAAAGAGGAAGGTGGGCAAGAGAAAGTGGACGCTGGCAATGACTTCTGGCCTCAGAGTGCGGGCTCAGTAGGGAAAGGAGAGCTTGGTCACATCTGTACAGCAAATACCTCTACAAGCGGGCAGCCCTTACTGGTTCCGAACAACTATTCTTATGCAGGAAGGTTAGTCCAATATTTCCAGATTTCTAAATTTTCATGAGAAATCAGAAATTTGTATTTACTTGAAATCTATAATTTTAAAATATTAGCGACTAATTCAAATGTAAACTATAATAGAATACAGGTCAACAAATTATGGGCCAAACAAAGCAAGTTGGCTGCTAGTTTCAACCTCTGTTCCTCAACACCCATCTTTGTGCTCTCTCCCTGTGCTCGGTCCCCAGAGCACCTCCTGCTCATATTAATTTCTCCCTGCCCTGGTTTGACATATTCACTCTGTGTATCACTCATCACTCAAATGGAACTTTGTCTTTCCAGTGCAGGGCTCCCCATGAAACCACTTGTACTATTTATAACTGTATCCCTTAACTTTTTATATCGTCTTTCTTTGCAAGTGAAGAGTAAGTTCCTGGAGGACCGGAGTCATACACCACAATTTCCTCTAGCCCTCACAGTGCCTTCCAAATTCACAAATATGCACTTACTTATTTAAGTGTATAAGCTGTATCTTGGCAGTTTTAAAAATACAGACACTTTTTAAAAGGAAATATCAGCTCCATTTTTTGACAGCAGTCTTGAACGATCTGTCATCTTATTCAGCCGTACACACATGTGTAGGAGTAAGCTGTCTTCCACAGAGCCTTCTACAATACGCAAACTCCTATAACAAGCAACTTGCACAGTCTTTTATATTTGTCTAAAACAAGGTGATAGAATAGCCCAATGCTGAAGAGCCCAGGCAGTGGGGACAGACTACCTAGGTTTCTACTGAGGCCCTAACACTTCCTGTCCACCTGACCTTAGTCAAGGCACAAAACCTGTCTGCCCTTTTGCTTCCTAACCTGTAAAAAAGGAATGATAACAGTACCTACCCCCAGAAGATGGGTGTGAGAATTCAATGAATATATAAAGTACTTAGAAGAGTGTCTAGCACACAGTAGATAATAAATGTCAGTTACTATTATCTTAGGTTAGATAATAAAAATTGCAGATAAAATCAGCTATTAAAATTTATAATCTAATAAAAGCAAATCTGTATGAACAAAAAAAGTATACTCTATTTAAAAGAACGCATAAAATTATTTCAGAAAAATTAGAAGTAAAATAAACAGTGATAATTTTAGGCTCTAGCTCTTAGTGGCACACCAAAACATCAAAACTGTACCTAGAGGTAAAGCGCTCCTATACCCCTTAGAAGAAGGCTCACAGGTTATTTGATCATAGTAAAAATACTTGTATATCTACATGCAGGAAGTCTCAGCATCCTCACTGCATTGGCATGGAGTAGACCCTCAGTAATTACTGGTCCGGAGAATAAATGAATAAACTGTTCCACTTAGTATACTAGGCAACTTTGGTACCAGAGGTCTTCAAGTGTAGAAATTTTCTTTGCTAAAATGTACAGATGAAGATGTCTCTGAGTGTCCTCCAACTATAGCAACTATAATACTCCACGATCTCTGGGGGATGCTGTGTTTCTTTGCAGATCTTTATATGACCCGACCTAATTAAATTATAGTACCTGTGCCAATTAAGTAACTGATTAACTGAACAGTATGAACCTCATGGATGTTCAAACATAAAGAATTATATTCTTCTCAATTCCCTGACCTCAGCAGCACTACACCAAATCTCCCTTCCCAGTTGGAGTAGATTCCTGAAAAACACCTGGAACAGATCCCAGAACTTTCAGGTCACTTTCAGCTATTAACAACTCACCCAGTTTAAAATGCCAATCAAATGCCCAAAGAAGGACTTCCCCAGGATATCTTTTGGTCCAGGGTCCAAGGAAATAGAGAGGGGTCCTTACTATGCCAAAACTAAGAGTGTAGGCCGATCCAAGTCTCCTTGTGTCTGCTGCCAACTTCTCCAATTTTCTTTCTGCCTGATTGAGCGGGTGTAGGGCCCAGCAATAAATATATGCCTATAATATTTCTTGCTTCTCACCAAAGAGAAGACATTTCTTGCAAGCAACAACCCCTATCTTTGGGAAGTCTCCCCATTGGCTCCTCCACCCATGCCAGCCCACACGAATGGAATTGGGGAAGGGTGAGTGGTTAGTTCTTGGGCTGGCTGGTTCCTGGCCTTTCCTTCATAAGGCCTATAGCTTCTGGTTTAGAGGACAGAAGAAGAAATAGTGGAGGTAAAACTAACTACCATGGTTATGTTTTTATTTTTATGTCTGTTCTTGCTAATTCTACATAAGACTGAATGACCTTGTCAGGGGATGCCAAGCACAGGGATGATATACAAAATATTTACTAGGCAGGGTGCCAACTGGGCAGAAGGGATGTGGTCTCAGGGCTGGAACAGGGTCCTGCAGGCTCCTTGTGGGCCCTCTAGTTGCTGGAAGGATCAGCGATGCTGTCAGCACTGCTGCCAGGGTACTCAGGGGGTCTGGGTCACAGTCTTTGTACTAACAAGACCAAGTATTTTAGTACCAGGACAGCTGCACTGATGCAAACCAGCTGAACATCACTCCTGCTTACGGGAGCTCGTCAGTGTCCTTAGCAAAGCTGTCTCTATCGAGTACTTACTGATGTAAGAGCCTGTCCCACGGTGCCAGGCCAGCCCTCTGCCAACCCCTCCCCATGACTGTCCCATGGTCTCTTGTCTGATCAAACTGAACTACTTTCTATTTGTCCAACTGACCCCTGAGAAACACACACATCTTTACAATGCCAAAACCGAGTGCAGCAGGCCAGTCCAAGTCTCTCCCTGCTGCCAACTTCCTCCGGTTCTTTTTTGCCTGCTCGGACAGGTGAAGGGTACAGCAGTAAATCTATGTCTAAAGCATTTCTTGCAAATACCACCCCCAATCTTTAACAGGGGCTCTCATAGAGCTGCCTCCATTCTCTTGATAGTAGGCAGGGGTGAAGAATGAAAAGCCCTCCTCTCCCATCCTCCTCAGGACAGGGAGAAAAACCAAACTATTCTAGATGACTGGATAGCTGTGATATCCCCCCACTCACTGATGACTTGGGGTTAGGGCGGGGATGAGAGGAGAAACCTCTACAGCAGTAATTATATAAGACAGTAGTTGAATCAGGCATCTCTCCATAAATCCCAAGAGAAGGGTCAGGCCCAGATGTGAGGTGGCTTCTAGGAGGCTTTCCCTTGGGAATGTGCTCACTGAAAGATGTTCCTTCAGATTTCAGACAATACCACCGATTCTGGCCAACAGAAAAAATCCTCCTCAACATCCTGTTATACTTTCTTAAAGAGGCACCCAACTAAATGAAATATTATGTTTTATTCAAGAAAAATGAGCATTAAAAACACATGGGATAAAAAAAGGTGAGGAAGCCTTTTCTACTGGAGACTGTTTGGAGATGCAGACTGATCCATTGTGCACACATTTATGTTTAATTAGAAACTGGGGAGGCTTTAGGATGTTCCTCTAAAACAGTCTAATAGCATTATGGCATCATATTCATGTGTCAGAAATAATGTGAGAAGATTTTCTTGGTACATTAATTTCCAGCAACCCTGTTTCATCAAAAGCATATATTTTTACTCAGATGTTATAAGAAAATAAGTCTGAGTATAAGCTGATTTGCTATAATTGAAATAGGCTTATTGCAGTCATTTTACCCCTTTAAATTATGATCCCAGCATTCAAACATCTGTTAGACCATAGCATCTGTTTCATATTTGGGATGCATCCCTACAAATTAGAAGAGTATTCTTTTTTAATGAGCTCTGATTTAATAGGGAATCCTCTTTTTATGACTTCTGCCAAAGAAAGAAAATGAGAAGACAAATGCATCTCTAACATCCCCCTCCACAACAAAGTACCTCAAAGGTCCACACTGTTCAAATACAAAACTGTTTAACACTAATATTGAAAGTTGGGATGTTTTACAATTAGTGTTTAATATTTAAGAAACCATTTGTATCCATTCACTTATCAATGGACACTGAGGCTCCTCCGTATCTTGGCTATTGTAAATAATGCAGCAATGAACATAGGGGTGCATATATATTTTCAAATTAATGTTTTTGTTTTCTTTTATATTTAAATAAAAAAATAGAAATAAAAACCATATGTATATGTTTGTACATATGTGTATGTACAAATGAAGAGAGGGGCTACACATTCCTATCATTCAAGAAAGAAAATCACTTCTTTCAAATAAATTATCTTGACAATCTACATAGTCTTAAAGACACCAGACAAATTCATGACCTCACAGTCTCTCTGTTTACTAAGTCTTGTTTACAACTCTTAACTCCAAAGGCACATTCGTTGCCATTTCAATTCTACCTAAAGTAGTGCTTTTCTACTGACTCACCCAGTTCTTTTTAAAACTGTTCCCTGTGGTCTTCGTAAGTTTTCTAGTCATTTGTAGATCTATGTGTCAGCTTGATGTCAGATAACAATGGGTGAGTTTGGTCCACTGTTTATATACTTCTTACTGTTTTAGGCCTTTGTATGTTTATATTTTTAATTTGGATATGGTCAGACTTTAAAAGCTTAATGTTAAGCTATTTAAAACTCCTAAATTTTTATGATACAAGCTGCCACAAAATTTAGAAAAGGATAGGTTATCCCATTAAGTTAACAAACTACATAAGGTTTATAAAAGAACTACACATCACTAAACAACAAAATCTCAGAAGGAACTCATGGGAAGGAAGCCAGAAACATGAGAGAAAAGGAAAAGTTTGTGCCTCCTAATTTGTCTCAAAAAAGAAGGAGCTATTACTATAGTGGCATAAAGACCTTTCTTCCACACACTCCCTTAAGGCAGAGTAGTTACAGCTTGGCAAAGGCATTGTTCCTGCCCACCCTGAAAACTGCTCCTGGCATCTTTCTCCCCAACCTATTCCCCACCAAGTGAAGGTTCTGTCCCTCACAGGCTTTATGAAAAACCACTTTCTACTTTGCCAAAGAAATTTTAAATGCATGTCACATCGGATGTACAACTGATAGCCTGACCAGTGTGGCTCACTGGATTGAGCATTGTCCCATGGACTAAGACAGCGGTTCTCAACCTGTGGGTCGCGACTCCTTTGGGGGTTGAATGACCCCTTCACAGGGGTTGCCTAAGACCATTGGAAAACACATATTTTCGATGGCGATTCATAACAGTAGCAAAATTACAGTTACGAAGTAGCAACGAAAATAATTTTATGGTTGGGGGTCATCACAACATGAGGAACTGTATTAAAGGGTCACGGCATTAGGAAGGTTGAGAACCACTGGACTAAGAGGTCCTGATTCAATTCCCGGTCAGGGCACATGCCCAAGTTTCAGGTTCGATCCTTAGTAGGGAGCATGCAGGAGGCAGCCGATCGATGTTTCTCTCTCACATTGATGTTTCTATATCTCTCTCCCTTCCTCTTTCTCTAAAAAAAATCAATAAAAACATATTTTAAAAAAAAACAGACTTTAGAACATGTCATTTGAGTTCTTCACTAAAAACAACAAAAATTAAAACATCAACCACCTGGTATAAAAGTAGTGCATTCTAGGGATTTGCAGACATTGTAAGAGAATCAGTGAAGAGGAAAATGACCTGGGCCATTCTTCTAGGTTCAGGCTGGACTTATTTAAACAATTGGAGAGAGATAAAACTGTTCTTACTTAAAAATATTACTACCTATGAAAAAGATTTTGGAATTTCCCTGGGTAACCTTTTTCAATGCTTAATGATCTTTAGTAGCAAAACCCCTTTTCTTTCTAAAGTAAAGGTTAACCTTCTCATTGTTGAAAATTAGATACAACACAATTTATGGTCAAAGGTGAGAAGATGGCACAGTTTAAGGACCATTATTATAATTAACTTTTTGCGATTTCCACATCCTCATAGCTTGTATCTCGGTATATTCTCAGAACTTGCCTCTGCTAGTTGAAAGAGTGCAGACTTTCCACAGCGCTTTACAGGTTCGGCACCACCCAACTGCGAAGTGTTTGAAGAAATCTATATTGAAAACAATTCACATAAAGAATATTAGTTGTGAGATCGGAATTCTTGCTTTCCCTTCACACACATTCAGGAACTTTCCTCAGTTTATGAGAACATCATTGCTCCCAAGTACAGTGGGACCTCAATTATTGAACTTAATTCGTTTCCAAAGGCTGCTTAAGAAGTGATCTGTTCAAAAACCGAATCATTTTTTCGCATTAGAAATGATATAAAATGAATAAACCCATTCTAGACCCTCGAATGACTCCCCGTTTTAACCTTTCCCAAGGCCCGTGATCGCTGTTTTCTGAGCAATTTCACAGTCTTGGCAACATCAGCACTCTTAATGGCCTCTTTATGTTTTAAAATTGTGCTAATCGTCGATTTTGCCATGCCATACTCGGCAGCCCGATCAGACATGAGAATACCCTATCATACTTTGCAATTATTTCTTTTTTAAGCTCTACCGTTGTTCTCACAACTTTGCTTTTCATGTTGCTGTTATCACTAGCCTTCTTTGGACCCATGGTGACTTACTGTATGTATTTACTAATAATAAGCAGCAACAAAAGCAAAAAACCCCAGAGATATTCACAGCACGATTTCCTGAGATGTCAACAATGCGAGGTTTAGCAGTAAACTGACTTACACTCGTGCATTCTCTCCTGTGTTTGTCGCCTGAGACACATGACTGATCACACAAATATCAGAATGAAATAGTTGTCAGGTTGAGAACCGAAGTTTTTTTCAGTAACTGAGGCAATTTTTTTGTGAACAACTTGGTGGAGCAGATGGGAGACATTCAAAAACCAAGGTTTAACTGTACCAAATAATGTTAAACGTGGCATGCTTGGGATTGTAATTTTGAAAACAATTGAAGTAACCCCTAAAATAGTAACAAAAAGTAGGCATGACTTCGGTGGCTATTTAATGACAAGACTATTATCTTTTTATATTCCAGGCTTTAAATTTAATTCTCTAACCTTACAAGGAGTACAAGGAGACACGCATTTCCATTTCTGTATAAATATCAACTCATCAACTGGTCAAATATAAAAGAGCTATTTAGAGTCAATTTGTATTTACCTGAGCAATTAGTTAATTTTTTTAAAGGAATATATTTGGGAGCTCTGAGGAAAGGGGATCAAGTCGAATATTTTTTTGAGAATCCAACATAAATATCCTAAGCAATATGGCAGGAGCTGGGGAAGCTAAGAATTTTATATAAAACCTTGGCTCTGGCTTGGAGATCATGCTCTAACGTACACACGAAGATTGACAATCAAAACCATAAATCTAAATAAGCTGTACAATTAAGAACCTATGTTATAGCATATGCACACTTATACAACATTACACTGACTGCATACTCTTCTTCCAGCTTGGCTCAACAGCAGCCAGGCACTGATAACAATGAACAGCACTGTCCTCTCTCTCTCTTTTTTTATAGAGTGGGAGGGAGACAGAGAGGGAGAAAGAGAGAGAGAGAGAAACATCAATGTGAGAGAGACACATCGACTGGCTGCCTCCCGCACAACCCTGACCAGGGCCCGGGACGACTGCAACCGAGGTACGTGCCCTTGACTGGAATTGAACCCACGCCTCTTTGGTCCACGGGCTGATGCTCTAACCGCTGAGCCAAACCGGCCAGGGCTCCTTTCTCATCTTTATATAAAAATTTCATTTTCAATTTCTAGCCAAATTCAGTCAAGAGCTGAGAAGGACACACATTAAGGATCCTTACAAAGTGTGCTTCCCCTGGAGAAGTTCTGTAATCGTTAGAGCAGCTAGCTGACTTTTTGTATTCTTTGTGATTCCAAATTCTTTCTCAGTTTAAGACAGAGGTATTTCTCAGTTCAGCTGAGGAGGCAATCCTGCCTTTGGTGACCCCAGTCCCAAAGGGGAGTCTATGGAGCTGTCAGCTCCAAGAGAGACCGGGTGCTTTGCTGCTGGAGGGAATTCTCCCTAGACCACCTGCTGCGTAAGAGGCCTTTGTAGAGGCAAATATTTAATAAGTTACCTGGGCTATCTAGAAGGGCCTAATGTAAGAAGTTTTAAGGACTTTTTCTTCCTAGGTACTATCATTTTTAACAGAGTCCTTTCTTATTCATCCTAGTCACTTTTTCTTTAGAAGATCAATTTGGGGCTCAATCATTCTGAAGTTTGGAAAAATTTCCTCCAGCTGAATTTTCTGACATATGCCACTTCTTCTTTTTCTAGACAAGCTGAATTTAATTACTCACCTTATCACTAGACTAAGAAACAAACACATTAATATAATCACCGATTCTCAGTGACTTGAGGGAATGAAGAACGAAACATGAATGTCAGTCCCTTGAACCAAGATTGTACAATAGAAAGAACACGGCTTTTGTGTCAGACAAACGCGCCTTCATTAACTTTCTGCTGTGTGGACTTCAGCAAATAATTAAGACTCTGAGCCTCATTTACCTCACCTTCAAAATAGAAACAAGAATGCCTGCCCCGTATTCCTGTTGTGAACATTAGATTTATGTTGGTGAAGAGCTGGGCACAGTGCTGATGCTAAGCCCATATTATGCTTTCAATAAATAATGTATTTATTAGTAATAAGGACCTATCACTATTAACACTAATAAACATAAACTCTTTTAGTACAATTCCAAAAATTAGTTACACAATGAAATAGGAACAGAATTAAAAATGGCAATGTCAGAGGTTAATAATTAAATTTAATAATCTGTGTAATATTACATCTGTCCCATAACCAGACAATACCTCACGAATGACTGAAGGACAAGCAGTTGGGTGGGGCTGTACTGACAGCCCACGACACTGTTTCTAGTTCCTCCACTGGCTCCCTCTGCTGTCGCTTCTGTTGCTGTAGGTTTCTGCTCCCCGATTCTGTCTGTGTTTGTTTACTACCACAGATCCTGTGCCTGATGCAGTGCACAGCACACCCGAGAGGCTCAATGAAGAACTGATGAGAGCATGGATGTATTATGCACCATCTGAGTTTATGCTCAGCTGTCTGAGTCAGAACTTAAGAATGGTTCCCTGCCTTTCGAAAGGAATCACCTGTGTTTAGTGGGAACAATTTTCCTCATTGCCCATGGGAGGATTTTTACCTATTTTTAGGTATAGGGCAGTATTTTAAATGCTGAAAGTTGCTGACCTGATATCCAAAGGGGCACGTGTGGGAAAGATCAATGTATTTTAGCCCAACATTTATGTTATAATAAAATTTTCATGGAATGTCTTAGTGACAAGATATGCTTTCTAAAAATGTCTTTGGCTTATTAATTGGGGCGGGGGTCTGAAAAACCGAACATATGTCAGTGTCCATGGCTTGAGCCTGTTCTGGTTCCTCTGTAGCGTTCCGCACAGCTGACCCTTCTGGAGAATTCTTCCCTGGGCTTCTATCACTACAGGATCCTTGTTTTCCTCCTACCTCTCAGGCCACCCCTTGTTGTTCTCCTTTGCTGGCTCTCTTTTCTAGAGTGATCCCTCAGGATTTTGTCTTAAGGACCCTTCTCTTTTTATTTATACCGTTTCCTCTTCTACTCTGACGGTTTCAATTATAAGCATGGCTTGTACAATGCCCATCTGTTACATGTTATACCACTGTTCATTCCCTCCCAGCTTTTTTTTCTATTTAAGACACATACATCCTTTCAAGTAAGAACAATGTAGTTAACATATGTTTTTCAATGACTGGTCAGCTAGTGGCAGGAAGTGCATGTTACATTACACTCCTGGGTAGAAGGCACTAGTGGGCCACACTGCATAGTATGTTCCTGGCTTTGCTTTTTATTTCCCTTGAGTTGATGATGCTTGACAATCTGTTAACTTCACTGTAGTCTCTCCTCTGGTTATTATGCAATGTTTTGATAAAAAAAAAAAAAAAAGGTTGGGTGTAATAGTACATGAGGTACAGCAAAACTGCTGTGAAAAATTCTCACCCTGGACGTTAAACCGCTAATTTTATAGCTGGCCTGAGGTACGGGCGCGCACTAAGAAAACAGGTGGTAAAGATCAAAAGCAAACTAGGTAATGGTGGAAGTCTTCTGCAAGTATAAAAGGTATCATAAACACTGTACCCTGCAAGGACATGACCAATAATAACTGAATAAATAAGTGAATCAAGGAACAAATGAACAAAGTGAGAAGATTGGTCTACCTTATCTTAAAAGAAATATTGACGTTTCCAATAAAACACGAAACACTCTCACACTGATTAGCTGCAGTGTGAGTATAAGGTGTTTTTTCTAGTGCAATATTCTATAACACATTGAGCATTTCATCATGAAAACAAATGCCTTAAATTTGCACCTACTGCATATATTCACTTGTGACAGTGCCTTAAACTTGGAGTATTTATATTGGCAAAGTAAATACCTTTTAAGGAAAGTTTTAATATCCAAATCTATTTGTCTAAATCATCCACATCAGCTGTCTTCAAAGTAAATGTGCAATTTTTCAATGCAAAAATATGCTCTAGGTGTAAGAGTCAGCCACAGAGCATAGAATAGGGTCATAGCTTTCAGATTTGTTAACTAATGGAAGACAAGAGCTCTCTTCTGGCATTACATGTGGTCATTAGTCTTCAGTAAATGAGATCTAAAAAGTGACAGACGCGTTATACTGCCTGTAAATAACAAAAGATGCAGATAGGAAACTCATTCTAACCAAATTAATAAGTAGGAGCCTGGAAACAGTGAGGGCCCTTCACATGGGCCAGGCTGAATCCAGATGAACTGTTGCGTGTCAATAAGGAACGGGAGACGGGCTGACATGGGGGACTAACAGGTTCTGCACTCTTTCTTTCTAGATCTTATAAAGCAGACCTATTTTCTCCCTTTAAATGTAAGCATTCATTGGGAATCTAACCAACAAAAATGTTCTTTATTCAGTTTCATGGCTCTGTATAGGTTAACTTCAATGAGTAGTAAAACATCAGAATTGGTCAAGGAAAATATCCTTCTCAGCTTGCAAGGCAGAGACTTGGGACTCAATGTGAAAGAAAACATTTTCATTTTAAAGAAATGCCCAAGGCTTCCCATTTTTTAAAATGGTGTTTCTAGGATAAAGACGTTGCACAATAAATGATCCACTGCCAAGAGAAGATCTAGCTAATCTCTCTTCCTGGAGTTAGCAACATTTGTAAGTTGAATTAGCAGGAACAGTCTCTAAGAATTTTGCAAGTCTGATCTTAAAATTACATTACAGCTAAACATTTTTAAACAGTAAGCTGATTCCTAAATCATATAAAAATCCACTTCTGAAAAAAAAAAAAAGTGTACATAATAGGACTGAGAATCCCTCTGAAAATGGATGCGGGTATAAAATGGCCCACAGGGAAATTTTCTATCATACGTCCATCCCTTCCTCACTTCATCCTTTCCCTAGGAGGTCCCAGAAATACTAGGAAGTGCCTTAATAATGACAAATGAACAACTTGTGGCAAGAATTGTAAGTACTCTCAAACTCTTGCTTCTTGATAGGAAACTTTTTGGAAATGCAAATTTTCAGACCCTATTCCAGACTCAATATATCAGAAACTCTGGGGGTGGGGCTCAGCAATCTGTGTTTCAGTAAGACTTCAGGGTGATTCTGGTGTTATTTAAAGTTTGAGAACCTCTACTAAGACTAATTAAAACAAGAATTTCTAGAGTCTGTGTTTTCTCCAAGGTGATGGGTGTTTTATGAAGTAATTATAAGAGCTTTAGGGATATGATCACAGTAATTACAGCCTATTCTATTTCTGCAATATATATGCTCATAGCAGATTTTAGCTCATCTAGTTAGGTCTTGTTTAGTTTTAAATAAACCAGCCCAGTATTAGGTTGACAATAAGGTCAACTCATAAGATGTTAAGAGACTGAACTTTACTTAGGATTCTCTTGGGTTAGGGGAGGAAAGTGACTAGAGAGGCTATATATTGGAGAGAATCATTCACCTCTTATATAATCACATATAGCATTTACAACTCAATAACAAGGTATGTAATAACTTGTTTAATCTGCTTAGGAATTAAAAAGCTCATATTATCAAAGTAGGCAAAATACAACTAGGAAAAATAATATACTGAGTTGGAAGGGGAAACTGCATTTGATTTTAGGGCAAAATATTTTATTTTGTTTTTCCATCATGCATTCCTTCCTTCCATTAAGATGTCTTGAAATAACAACTAATAAGTTTCTAAAGCAACGATTTTTTTAAAGCTTCCTGAAATCTTCTGTATGTTCCATGGTCAAAAAAACAAAAGCCCTCAGGACACAAGTGCTATTGAGCAGATGACATCTGGAAACAACTCCCAAGTCAGAAGAGGTTCTTTTCTTCCCCAGGGAAGAAACAAACAAACCATACCTCCTCGTGCTCTGAGGAGTGCGTACACTGAGCAGGAAGGACAAACTGACTTGTGTCAGAAAGGCATGAAAGCTCATACTCCAGAACCACAGGACAGAGGCTCTTATACCATCAAACTCCTTCAGAGCTGCCCAGGGCTTCTAATAAATCTGATGATGGTATGGTTTAAATAACAATCACACTCTGAGTAGTGATAACTGTCAGAAATGCACCAGCACCGGCTGGCTGAGACATCCCATACTTTTATTTTAAATTAAGTTGAATACTCTTGGTAGTTAATGTGTAAATATCAGGTGTGTCAAAGACGAGCCACTGCCTTTCTAAAACTCATGCTAGAGTGTAGAATTTAATCAAACAGAATATGTGGCAAATACATTCTATTTTGAAGGAAGTGTTTCCAAAAAGTGGGATGGGACTGGCCCAGGTTATCAAGATTAAAGATAAATTTAGTCACCATGCCAAAAATCTTTTTTTGTTGCTGCTAATCCTCACCTGAGGATATTTTTTCCATTGATTTCCAGAGAGTGGAGGGGAGCGAGGGAGGGAGGGAGAGAGAGGGAAACAATGATGATTGGTTGCCTCCCATACTGCACCGAGACTGGCTCAGGGATCGAATCTGCATCCCAGGTATGTGCCCTTGACCAGGAATTAAACCTGTGACCCTTTGGTCCACGGGCTGACATTCTAACCGCTGAGCCAAACCAGCCAGGGCCCAAAATTCTTTTTCAACTCTTGAAAGAGTTATTAGTACCAAATAAATGAATGTCAACAACTGGAAGAAAGCAAGGAAATACTGAACAAAACTATTTCCCTAGACAGTGAAAATAGCCTGTTTATCATAACGAAAAATTATAATAAAATCTTAATTTTTTCAGATTCATCAAGCAAATTGTTCATGAAATGACAACATTTTATATTGTTTTTAGCACTTTCATAGCATAGCCCTCTACAGCTAAAGTAGACAGTGGCAGTGGCAGTGAGCCTTAGCAGATTAGCAGGCCAATTGGTGGTATCAAGTCACAGTGGTTGACACAACCATCCCAAGAGGAAGCAACTTTTTTTTTAATGTAAGGCTGAAAGTAGTTTTTCTCATTTTCAAAGTAAGATGTTGAGTTTTCTCCTGCCAAAAGGATATCATTTTATATTTCACTTATGCAACGTTCTTTATTCAATGAATCCAAGTGACTCAATACATCAATATTAAACAGAACAGTCCTGCTTGTCATTTTCTCTCAACCCCATACAAAATGGCTCAGTTTATGCTATGCATTTTTTGCTGGAATTATAAAAAGCAAAAGGGGAAAAGACCTAAAGCAAGCATCTTATTTTCAAGAACTACATACATTTGATTATTTGTCATTAGAAATGAGCCTATGGAGGAAGCCAGGGTTTTGTGGCAAAATCAAGCATATCAGATTTGCCTCCTAATCAAACCAACCAAGAAAATGCTCTCTAGTGTGTGCTCTCTCTGCTTGATAAACCAAAGAAATACAAGATCCTGCAAGAGCTGACCGGACCCAAGCTTGGGATTAAACACTAATAAAAATACTGGCTGGGCCCTAGCCAGTTTGGCTCTGTGGTTAGAGCATCAGCCCGCGGACCAAAGAGTCGCAAGTTCAATTCTGGCCAAGGGCACGTACCTCGGTTGCAGTTCATCCCCGGCCCTGGTTGGGTGGCACGGGAGGCGACCAGTGTATGTGTCTGTCTCTCTCACATCGATGTTTCTCTCTCTCTCTCTCCCTCCCTCCCTCCCACTCTATCTGAAGATAAATGGAAAAAAGTATCCTTAGTGAGGATTTAAAAAAAAAATACTGGCTGAAGCTACACCACAGTGAAAGCTAAGCACTGATGATTTCACAGGTCAGATTCACACTGCATTTGCTCTGAGAGTTATTCATGAAGTACAGCATATAATTTCACTGTTGAGAAAATTTAATAAATTGGAATCCTATGGCCTTCATGTTTACAGCAGTTTTTCCAAACTTTAAAAATAAATAAAAAACAAGGCAAAATGAAATAATTACTGGAAAGTGTTTATTCTGAATGAATTCTTTAATGAATGGTTATAAAATGGGTACAAAATATGGAGCTGGCCCTGGCCGGTTTGGCTCAGCGGTTAGAGCGTTGGCCCTTAGACCAGAGTTTTGGGTTTGATTCTGGTCGAGAGCATGTACCTCAGTTGTGGTTCGATCCCTGGCCCTGGTTGGGGTCATGCAAGAAGCAACCAATCAATGTGTCTCTCTCACATAGATGTTTCTCTCTCTCTCCATCCTTCCTTCCCTCCCTCTCTATCTGAAAATCAATGGAAACATATCTTCGGGTGAGGAGTAAAAAAAAAAAAAAAAAATATATATATATATATATATATATATATATATATATATATATGGAGCTGATCTGACTATGATTACAGCAAAGACAGCAAAAAGCAATACGTATTCTGTTGTATTATGTCTGGAATGGCAAGAGAGAGGCATGCCTAAAGTTCGCTATATGTTATTAAAACCTCATTCCAATATTTCCTGAGCTCAGTAAGTTTTCTGAACCCAATAAGTATTAGAAAAAAGAAGGCCATACCTCTGCAAACTGAAACAAGGCTGATGCTTGACACTGTTTTGAAGGAGCATCGGGGTGGGATGTACTTGAAGATATCTAAAAAGAAACAAGTAATTTTTAATGCACAAGGACATTTTCTCATATCAGACTAATAGATTTTGCCATATATTTTCACTGTAGACACAGATAAAGATTAAGACATGAGTCATCACACTCAATCCCTTTTAGAAGAACAGTATAAATGATAAAGGAAGACAAAGGCCATGTTTCTAAAAACAGATGATTGGAAAGAACAGAAAGACTGAGTTTGGCTAATTTGCCATGTCTCCTGTAAGGGTATCAGGTATGTGTCAAACAGCAGTTGAGACCTGTTGAGATGAATTTCCTTATTTCATTGAATTTCCTTTTTTTTCATTAATTAATTTATTTTTGTTAGAGATGTTTCTCCTTTTTCCCCCATTGACACTTACTGAATTTCTTAAAATATTACTAAAAGCTGGAAGCTGCAAGTAAAGCCAGTCACTCTCTCTCTTCCCTACACCACTTCCCCCAAGCTGTTCTCTGCTCAGAGGCAGTTGTGAAATAATACTGGAGAAGCATATGAATGTGGGTCAGGGTATCTGGGGTTGAATCTTGGATCTGTTCTTCACTAGCCACATGACCTCGGGCAGCTCAGCTAATCTTTTTTGCGACTTGTTTTTCCCAACTGTAAATTGGTGATGATGAAAATAATCTCCATTTTACAGAATTATGGTGAGAAGAAAATAAGACATGGCAATAGAGCCATGGAACCCAATAAATTGTTCACTGAAGATGAACAAACAGCATGTCTTTCTCTTGTAACACCGTACACACACACACACACACACACACACACACACACACACACACACACTTCAGCTGTCTGACAGTGGACAGAGGATTCTGCCACACCACATTTGGTTTAGTTAGGAGACCTTTTGTTTCCACTTGGTAATTATGGTAGCCTTTGCTCTGAGGGCCATGTGGAAAAACTTTGCAAGGACTTTTTGAGAGCAAGGTCAATGATTAATTTTGGTTCCAAAGTGAATACGTTTCTGTCCAGCCACAATATAAGGTGAAAGTGAGTCACAAGAGCAGAAAGACTGGACAATAAATTCAGCTCATTCCCAGCCCAATCAAAGTCTTTTTCTTTAATTAACGGTGCTCACCAACTCCATCAAAGGGTACTTTTAATCTCAATTAAATTACATCGGTTAGAAAAACAATGAAACCAATTGGTGATATAGTATCAAAACAATATTTAGGGATAAGAAAGAATAGTGAGCCCTGGCCGGTTTGGCTCAGCAGTTAGAGCGTCGGCCTGCGGTCCAGAGAGACCCGGGTTCTGTTCCCGCTAAGGGCATGTACCTCGGTTGCGATTTGTCCCCGGCCCTGGTTGGTCGTGCGGGAGGCAGCCACTCGATGTGTCTCTTTCACGTCGATGTTTCTCTCTCTCTCTCTCTCTCTTCCTCTCTCTCTTCCTCTCTCTCCCTCCCATTCTATCTGAACAAAAAATGGAAAAATGTCCTCGGGTGAGGATAAAAAAAAAAAAATTAAAAAAAAAAAAAAGAAGGAATAGTGAAAGTGATGGAATCATTGGCTTTATTCACTGCTGAAGCCATTAGGAAAATTTTAATTCCACACAAAGTTCTGAATCAGACATATAAACATTTTTTGAATAAATATCAGTTAAAAAAAAAAAAAAGATCCCCCAGATCCTATTTAACTAACTAGATAAAAACAAACTATCATAAATGGGTAAGATATAACCAGGCGCTCCCAAGAACCAAAGACATGTGAGGGTAAAACTGTAGACCTCTCTTGGTCAAACCATGAACTCCATCATTTCAAAGGACCACTGTGTACAAGCTGTACAGACTGCAAACGTGAATCCACAAGGACTTTCCTAAAGTTCTGGGAATTGGACACTGGGCAGGTCTTACTTCAGACACAGCTTTTCATTCCCACCAACCCTCTATAAAAGTCTGAGAAGATAAACAATTTACCTAAGGGAAGGTGTTTTTCTTCAAGGCTTAAATCAGACAGTGAACAAAATAGAGAACCAGTGGTATAAACCATCTAGATTTTTGAAAAGCATTTTATAAGTTTCTCTTTCAACAAAAGGATCTTTTACATATTAATATTGGGATACAGGGGATATTCAGTTAATGATATGAGTAGGGAGTTCCTGAAGAAGTATTAGATCAGGGACCCTTTATATAAAACAAGGGGTCATTCCATATGCTGAAGAACCCACAATAATGTACATATGCCAACACAACCAAATTTCATATAAAATTTTAGAGATTTCATTTCATCCCTGGGGGTTCAGAGATCAATGGTTAAGCATCACCACTTTCAAAGTTGGGGCCAACATTACTTAACATGAATATAACTTCTGAAGAACAGGGTGAATCCCCTGTTACATGAATGCTTTAGGAAACAATGTACAAAACAACTGGAATTCATGGCGCATCTCACAAAGAGACAGAAAGGAAAGTGACAGATAAGGAGTGTGTGTCAGCAAATATGTCATAACATTCCTATACTATCTGCAGGGCGTTTAGGCGTATTGTAAACAATGTCTTAAAAGGAATGGCCTAAGGTACCACTGTAAAATGCAGTCTGCCAATGAAAATGTTGGAACCACCAGGAAAGGACATTAAAGAGGAAAAAAATCCGAAACTAAAAACACACTCTCGTTGTACCAAAACTGTTACACAACAGGCAAAAGTTAGAAAGGTTGAGTGAAAGACAATTCAAGTGATCAAGGGAAGACCACGTGCTTTAAAGTTCAGAAAAAATTAATCAATGATGGCTCCACATTGAGTTCTAGGGTAAATGAGGATTATTTTGGGAAGCAGTCTTGACCTCTACACTTGGTATCAAGGATAATGTGCTTTTCTACATCATCTCTTTGGGCCAATGTTAGAGATGTATTGAGAGTAACAGGTTTGACAATAAGGCTTCAAAAACTGCCACTGAATGCTAAAGTCTCAATGAAAAAAGAAGTGAACTAAAAAAAAGGCATGCATAACCAATGAACAACCATGAGTTGCTTCTGTCTTCTGATTTAACACCTGTAAGTGACTAAGTTCTAATAATAATTCAATTATATTCTTTTAAAAAAATTATTATTATTATTGATTTTAGAGAGGGAGGGAGGGAGGAAGGGAGAGAGAGAGACAGACAGAGAGAGAGAGAGAGATAGAGACAGAGAGACAAACATCAACCAGTTGCCTTGCTCACACATCAATCTCCCAACCTGTGTATGTGCCCTGACTGGGAACTGAACCTGAGACTTTTCAGTGCACGGGACAACGCTGCAACCAACTAAGCCACACCAACCAGGGCTTACTTATATTCTTAATTTTACTATCCACGAATAAAAATTTTTGATGAGGCTTAAGTATAATAATACTCAGGTTATTCCTTAATTAAGAGACTCTGGAGTTCCAAAATATCTTTTCAAAAATTTGATTTTCCCATTTATAGTCAATTGAGCTAATAAGCAGAGTTCTTCGTTGCTTTAAGTTACTGTCATCAGCCCAAATTTAAGCTCATTTTACAATGTCTTTATTAAGTATTAATTGCAATATATTACCTCAGCAAACTGAAATAATGGCGACTTCTGACGGAATTCAGGGGATTCTGAAACATCAGGCCTGCAAGTGCCAGAGGATATCTGAAACAAGGAAAGACGGTATGAAGCATCACAGGAGCCATTTCTGGAATACAACAGAAGACAAATGCCACCTAACACGTTCCTAGTTGAGCAAAGAATGGTTTTGATTGCCCCAATTTGAGGCAATACTGTGACAAAAAAGTAGTTATATTCTGCAAAGTTTTATACAAGGGGCCGTTCAACTGTAAATAATGCCATACATAGCAGATGAGCAAGACAATGCATCTTAGGAAGTTAATATTCACCTAAGAAAAATTTCTACAATGATGCCCATTTGACCTCTTGGCTTTCTGCCACCAAACCCAGAGAGGATCTACTTCTTTCATGTCCTGTTTCTTCGATATTTCACATCACCAGACTACACGAACACACAAACGAGATTTGAAAATACAAACCTTTGGGAAAACAAAACTGAAGTCGAATTCGCGTTTTCCTGTGTTTATACACAAGCCTCAATCTTAGAAAGGTTAGTTTTTACATAGGACTTTCTTTTATGTTACATGTCTTCTTTTGTACCATGTGCCATGTTGGGTAGACATTTAAGGCATCTTTATTTGTGATTTTCATTATTAACAACAGTTACGGAAACATCATGTTTTGTTTTGCTTTTCAAAATTCTTGCTATTAATCAAGTTATTGCCTCAGGAAACACATTTCCTCTTCATCTGAATGTGTAAAACGGATTCATTTCTGCATCTGGATGACATAATCACTTAGGTAGACAAACTATAATTCAAAATTCATAGGACTCACAATGTTAAGAGAGGGAAGATTTCATTATTCCTCTGATCTAGCCTTTTTTAACAGCTGAAGGAACTTAGCACTGGAGTGGTGAATAATAACCCCCCGACCCCACCCCAACATTCAATGATCTTATTCTTTATCTACATGATAAAGCACTGATAACCACAAGAGACAAATATCTGCTTATTGTCCATCTTTTCCCAGGGGTTTTGTTTACTACAGAATCCTCAACATTGCCTGGGTACAATACAGATACTCAAGTATTTTCTGAATGAACTGACTACAAATTGACCACAAGTCTTCTAAATCATAAATCAGTGTATTCTCTTCCCTCTTTCCTGCATGACAAGGTTAGGGAGTGTTAGGGGAAATTTTATCTTTCACTTTAAGGGAAAAATAGAAGTTAAAAATACTTTTAATAACAGTTCTGACATAAAAATATTCAAGTCCACTGTGAAAATGTAAAAAAAACCCAGCAGACAAATCATCTTCAGTGTTATCTCCTAAAGATAAGCGCTGTTAATATTCTGTGTATATTCTTCCAGTTGTATATGTAGGTAATATTTTCAACAAAACTGGGTTATTGTACTATAGTTATAGAATGTTCTTTTTAAAAAATACATTAATTCTCCTGTGTTATTAACTCTTTTCCAATGTAATTTTAATAGTTGCTAGGAATGATATCAGATGGTTGAATCCAATGCAAAGGGCTGACAGTCACCCAGGTTACATTCCTGAGAACAGTTTCTCACTGAACCTCTTCATTAGACACTGAAAATGTGATTCTCAAAAAGCATCACAGACCCTTGGGCAGGCACAAGCATTTGAAACTTTGTCACTTCTGGATTTGAAAGAGTAATGGCCACCTTCTTCCAGAGATGAGCTCCATAGAGAAGATGCAAAGCTTTAACTAATTTGCCACCTGTGGTCTGGTTGCCAAAGCCTGACTCCCTCACTGGCACATGACTATTTAACAAGCTGTGTGCCAAATGGCCCAATAGTGTTTTTATTTGCTCCCCAAGTATTCGAAGCCGGGGAGACACAAAATGCACTAAAAAGAAGGCCAACGAATCTTGAATTACAAGCCACAAAATATTCCTCATCAGAATGAGTACTAGAACAAAATATATCTTTATATTATAATTTAGGAATAATAAAAAAAATCAATACTGTCCTGATTTAAGGAAAGAAATCTTGTGTGTTTAGCCCCCAGATATATTGGTAAAAAAATCAAGATTTGATTTAAAATCAAGTGTAGGACTAAATGAAAATTATAAAGTGCCTTTATGAAACTTTAATAATGTTGGTTGTACACATGATAGAAATCTAGAAAAGATATTTGAAATTAAATATATTATCATTTAAGGTAGCTAGCTACACTGCATAAAGCCTATATAATATATATTCTTATTTCAGATCCCATGCTGCGTGAGAAATAGTTATCACTTGTAAGGAATTAAGTTACTCTATGGCTTAATTAGAGTTCATATCAACTGTAAGAAGAAAAGTAAACTTTCTTTCAAGTGCTATTTATAGATTATCTGGCCATAACTATACAAGTCATAAAGTTTTAAAGTTAACTGAGACCCTCTGCAAATTGTTCTGATGGTCTTAAATAAAACTGTCTTCTTAAATGGAGAATTCAAATGTAAGTAATTACTGAAGTATCTATACTCCTGCACATTACGTCAAATGTACTATGCAATCAAAGAAGTCTGTGCATGTGGGCTTGTGCTCACCATGCACCTGGATGCATAGCAGATGCACAATGAATATCTGTCGGCTGACTTGATTCTCTGTGTGAGCATGAAGAATCTCAATGGCCTGGACAGGAATCACACAACAAAGGCTGCCCAATGGTTAAAATGAGAGTAACACAATCACTAAGGCTTATGCATTTTACTCCAGTGGACAATGTCCTCTCTAAAAATGTAGCTACTCTTACTTTAAAGCAGTGTTGATTTAACATATATCTTCAGTGTAGTATAGTGGAAAGAGAACAAAATTAGGAGCCAGGAGAATTGGGTTACCACTAAGTGACGTGATTACCTAACTCTCTAGTCTACAGCAGAATAGAGGCAGAAAATCACACAGGGCCAAGAGTGAGGATAAGAAAAAGAAGGAAGGGTGAGAAAAAAATAATAATAAAAAAAAACAGTGCCAGCTGTGAGAAGGCACAGGGAGAAGAGAAAAAAGCCAAAAAGAACGGACACAAACATTTACAAAGCACCATGGTCTGTCTAAAAGAAATTAAAGTAGGGTAAATGGCCCCAAAGTTTCTCCTGAAGGCATCAGTTCACTGCAAGAATTAATATTTATAACTATGATTCTAAGTTGTCAAGATAAGACTAATTATAAAATATATCCTTTATTAAAAGGCAGAAATGCATGTGATACATACTAGACATATTTCCACCTAAAATCTCAAAATGTAAAGCTGGTTCAATGGCATGGAAGATATATATATATGTAGAATTCATTCTTGAGTGCTTGATAAATAAGGCATCCAATGCAAGTGTGAATATTTGTGCATGCATGATGTGTACACACACATTTGGTAAAGAAATCTGGGATTACAACCACATAAAATGAAGAAGGTATTGCCCACAAAAGGCTCCTATTTAAGAATGCTATCAGTCAGAGGATCCCAGGCCTTGTTGCCTTGCTGTTTGTATTTACAGTGCTCTAAATTACTTAGGTGGGGCATGCTTGTTATGGATAAACATCAATTCCTCAACATCCATTCCTATGCTAGCGTCAGCTTATTTTCTAAATATAACAGAATATAAAGAGTCAAAGATATTTGTTCATTAATTAAGAGGAAAGAAAAAAAAGACATGGATCTGAAGAACTTATGCTAAGTGAAATAAGCCAGTTACAGAAAGATAAGTATCATATGATTTCATTCATATATGGAACCTAATGAACAAACTCAACTACCAAGCAAAACAGAGACAGACTCATAGACAGACAGCAGGCAGCCACCTGCGGGTGTGTGGAGGAACTGAGTAAAAATGAAAAATATAGAGAGAGAACTCATGGACATGGAAAACAGCGTGGTGATTATGGGGGTGGGGTAGAAGAAGACATAGAGGGGATAGTTGGTGATGGAAAAATAAAATAAAATGAACGAAAGAAAGAAGGAGAGAAAGAAAGAAAGAAAAGACACTGAATAAGCAGAGGTTAAATAAAGGGAGAAGCCCTGGCCAGTTTGGTAGAGCATCAGCCCGCGGACCACAGAGTCCCGGGTTCGGTTCCCGCGAGGGGCACGTACCTCGGTTGCAGTTTGTCCCCACCCCGGTTGGGGTCATGTAGGTGGCGACCAGTCAATGTGTCTCTCTCACATCGATGTTTCTCACTCTCCCCCCCTCCCCCGCTCTATCTGAAGATAAATGGAAAAATGTCCTCGGGTAAGGATAAAAACAAAACAAACCAAAAATAAATAAAGGGAGAAAAAACCCAATAAAGCTGTTTCTAGAAATAGTCTCTGAAATAATCCATAAAGCCACTAGGTGTAGCTATATACCCAAGAAAGAAAACAGTTAAAGGGATTTCAAAAGCAAAGTTAACCACATATTCAACTTCCTTTAAGTCCAATCTTCCCTTTGATTTAGCTATAATTCACAACAACCAAGGAAGAGGAATGATTAGTATAATTAAGAATGATGAGCCCTGGCCGGTTTGGCTCAGCGGTTAGAGCGTCGGCCTGCAGTCCAGAGAGACCCGGGTTTGGTTCCCGCTAAGGGCACGTACCTCGGTTGCAGTTTGTCCCTGGCCCCTGGTTGGGTCGTGAGGGAGGCAGCCACTCGATGTGTCCCTTTCACATCGATGTTTCTTTCTCTCTCTCTCTTCCTCTCTCTCCCTCCCACTCTATCTGAACAAAAAATGGAAAAATGTCCTCCGGTGAGGATAAAAAAAAAAAAAAAAAAGAATGATGATAAAATAGTATTTCTACCCCCACAGGTTCAATTCAGATCTTGAAAACTACAGGCACAGAAACGCGATCCAGGCCCCTGATATAAAACAAGATCACACTAGTCAGAGGCACTGCAAGTGCTCTGGAAAGCTAGGTGTTAGCAAGAATCTGTTCCTACTTCACAAGGCACAAGGCCACAGCCACCCACAGCTGCACTGTGATGAACACACAAGCAACACAAGGGGTAAGGGCATTTGTATCTGAACGACATAAGCCTGCCCCTGCTAATTCAAATATTTATTGAGTACTCACTCCCCTCAACAGATGGTTCAATAAACACCTTTTATGTGTCAGCCCCAAACACTGCTGCTTTCAAGAAACTTACATTCCACTTGTGCATGTTATGCTGGGGAATAAAATAAGACTAAGGGAATGTGTCTGGCCCCTTAAATTGCTTGCTATCCAAATGCAAGGAAAAGCTACACACATAAGAATGTAAGTGCAGATAGGTGGAATATTACAAGGCCTATGGGAGGACAAAGCAGCAGCCTCCATTCTTTCTGGGGAGAGTGGAAGAAGGTAAGGGACATCTGATATATACCTACAAGGAGCACCAGAATTGCAGAAAAGCTGTGGTTAACAGCAGGAGGAAAAGTATGAAGGTGAGTGCCCTGTATGTGAGAAGCAGTGACTTTCCCAGTGTGGCTGAGGGTTAAGATGTCTGGGAATGTAATGGGAGATGAATCAGACTGAGAGGAATTTGAATTCTGTGTTCTTTGAAAAGCAGGCGGAAGGTAATGGGGAGCCAGCCAAGGTTTTCAGTCAGAGGAGGTGCATAATGAGAGATGTGCAGTTAGATAACCTGACAGTGGAGTGCAAGGTGACCTTGGCTGGGGAGTGACGGAAGGCAGGAGACCAATTAGAAGGTTAAGGAACTAAACCAGCTGAGATGTGGGGCCCCAATTAAATCAGAGATGATATTTTCGAGGCCCGAGTAATTGTCTGGAAGGATGTCAGAGCTGAGGAAGAGAGGTCGAAGAATGCCAGTGTTTCTAAGGTAGGTTAAGGCCTTTCACTGAAAGAGGGAATTTGAGGGAAGGAGGAAGTTTAGGGATGGTGGGGGTGGGGTTGTCTGCTATGGGAGGGGAGGGTTTGGGGGTGGAGGATTCCTTTTTCCTTTTGAGTGCAAGTGTAAAGATCCTGTGTGACTCCAATGTCCAGGGATCTGATTGTCACCCTCGTTCAGTCTGACCCAGCCGTTCGTACAACTGGTGGTTTTTGCCAGGTATCCTGTGACAGAGTACCCGAGTGATTATTTATTTGCATTTAATATGAGATGTTAAATGAGGCTCTGAAATGCACTTGATCTGAAACACAGGTGAATTAAATGTAAGCACAATATGTCCAAGTTAGTCCTTCAAAAACATTTTTAAGGACTAAAATGAAGCCACTCTTAATTAACCCTAAATAAGGTTACAGAGAACCTGAGTCCAAAGCACTGCACTTGGCTGGCTGAGCCAGAGCGGAGAGCACTGTTATACTGCAGAGTGTAACCAAGTAACACTGCAGAGAACCGAGCACTCCCCAACCAGAACGCCCGTCAAATCACCTGGTTCACCTGGCGGAAAGGAAGAATAAGTCCCTGGTTTTACTCAGGGCACCAGGGCTACTGGACTACTGAATTCACACCATGAGTCAAGTTCTTCTATTATTGTAAGTCGTGCAGCATAGCACTAGTATAGAAGTCCAGAACAGACTCCAGGCCACTTCTACAACAGCAGCTACCCTTTACACCCATCTCTGGGAGACTGAGGAGCTCATGCAAGTCCATCACTGTCTTGAGCAATGCAGCCTGGGACTCACTGAGAGTAGATGCTTGTCAATCACGTTGGGTAAAAGGACCCGATTATCTGGGCTTTGAGCCTCAATGCTGACAGATGGGAGAGGCTGGGCTGGATGGGCTGTTCCAGCTAAAATGGACACTGAACAGAGTTGTAAAATGTGCAGGTCTCTGCCTGGGAAGAGAGAGAGTTCAAAGAGCCCATTCGCTATTTAATGTAAAATTTAAATATAGTATATTTCCTCACAAAATATGTTCAGAAGCTATAAAACTGTGAGAAATGAATAAAAGCTTTGATGGTATGGGGGTAAGGGGGGGGGTGGAATTCAATGGATTTTAGCATCTTAAAGTAGCCTAAGAAAGACACATATCAAACTAGCTCAAATGTACCAAAAGGTAGGAAAATTATCTTCCCTACTTCACTGATGTCAGAAATGATAACAAAGGTGAAAATTTTCAATGTTATTTAAATCTGTATTAGTTTTAAATAAACACAGTATTTAAAATATGGATGTAATCATTTATTAATTTAACAAATATTGGTATAACCACCTTTTCCCTATCTCAGATTTCACCTATCCCATCATTTAATGGAAAATATATGGGTTTAAATCCTAGTATTATGGCTTTCTCGCTCCATGACCTTGAAGAGGTTATTTTCATCATTTATGGAATGGGGATAATAATAATAAACCAACCACACAGGACTCATGGGAAGATGAAATGAGATGAGAATGTAAGTGCTTACGTAGCTCAGTGCCCGGCCCTAGAAACAGGGCTCTTTGAGAGAAGTGGCCTGAACTGAGCTCAAGTGGGCTGACTCACAAAGGCCCCTGTGTGCTACTCGAAGACTGCTGCTAGTCCTCCCTCCTGGGTTCAAATCTCGGTTCTGTCCCTTCATAGCCACAGAATCTTGAGCAGGTTATTTAACCCCTGTCAGCCTCTGGTTCCTCACCTACTAGTTTAATATTTACGTATAAGGAAAATAAGACTTAACTCATAGAAGTGTTATGAAAATCAAGGGTTACTCACACAATGCACTTAAGAACAATGCCCAGAAAGAAGGACGTGCTCACTAAATGTCAGTTGTCATAACTAACCACTCTGCAAGCAACTGGGGATCCTTGGATCTTCAATCCTATCGTTACTGCTTATCTTAAGCTGCTTCAAGTCTTCTGGTTGAGTCAACACTTACACATAGTACACAATGAGAAAAATGTTAATACCTTTATCATAGAGTTTTTAATAAAGAACACAACTAAAATACAGGGGTGGGCAAAAGTAGGCTTACAGCTGTTTGCATGGAAAATAATACAATAATTAATAAACTGTTTCGCGTACTCACAACTGTAGATCTGTTTTTGCCCACCCCCCTATAATCAAGTGTCATAAAGTATAACACTGACAGTAAGAGCTATGAGGGATTAAGAAGAGGAAAATCAATTTTGGCTGAAGTAAAATCAGAAAGGGCTTCCTGGAGGAGGTGAGATTAGTATTACAAACAAAAAACAATATATTTATTATTTTCAAATTCCAGTTACATAAAAAGGTTTTGTTTTTATTTTTATTTAAAAAAATTTTTTTTTACTTTATTGATTTTAGACAGAGAGGAAGTGAGAGGGAGAGAGAGACAGAAACATCGATGAGAGAGAACATCGATTGGCCGCCTCCTGCATGCCCCGCACTGGGGATAAGGCCCACAACCTGGGCACGTGTCCTGACCGGGAATCGAACTGGCGACCTCTTGGTGCACGGGTCGATGCTCAACCACTGAGACACACCGGCCGGACAAGGTTTTGTTTTTAAATAGGCAGATGGTGATCAACAAATGAAAATCAATATGATTCCCTTTAAAGCCAGAAGTATCATGTGAAAAGTTGTTATCTCTCAAAACCTGATCTTAAGACACCATAAAGACTCATTTCTGGTTTTGTTTCCTGATGTGTCTGGAACACAAAGTATTCAGTAAATATTTGTCATATGAATGAATGTGTAAAAAGATGGCACACGGTTCCTACACTGTTCAATTCTTAACTCCCTTAATGGAGGTGTGCCATCATCTGCTAGCACTTTCTCTACTAACTTTGATGCTAACTCAGCTACTCTACTAGAGTTGTACTTCCTATATTGGTTTTTCCCAGGTGTTAGAAAGTTGTCTCCTCCTTGAGCACCTGTGATAAAGAGAGTAAAGCTACAACTTTGCTACAAAGTTTCAATAAACAGGAACTGTGTGTGCATGCACTCATGCCCACTGCTAGTAAAGCACACGGCAGAGCCTCTGGAGTGAGCCTGATATAATTTATGCTTTCAAGTTAAGTATGAAATGTCTAGAATAACCTATGGTAATAAAACTAAGTACCCACAGGAATGCTTTTCAAGAGAGTTAAACATGCCTTACAGGTTTTCTTTAACTGATTTTCACAGATGGCTTGGGAGTTAGAGGCCAGACAGTATTATTATTAGCTCCATTTTACAGGATGTACAGCAAAGAAAAAAGAGGCTTCATCATAACTTCACTGTCATAGCTCTTGGTTCCAACAAAAGAACTAGGCATTCTAAACTCTCAGGCCCAAGGTCTAATGGACTTCCCATACATTTGAAAGTTTGTCTTCATTCTATTGATACTGATGCCTTCAAACCTTTTCACCAGCTATAATTACTCTGCCTAACTTTTCTTAATTTCCACTATTCCCCAAAACATCCCTTCTTAGGTCCAATACCAAGTGTTGTCTTTTCCAATATTAATCCAAACTATTCTATACATTATGTGTTGAATAATCTCCCCACACTCTCTGAATTACATACTTCCTACATTTATTTTTAAATTTTAGTTTAGCTTTACATTTTTATTAAAGTAACACATATAACAGCATAGAAAAGTTTTAGTCCTGCAGGTTACCTCTAGAAACTCGAGATCAAACACTTATACTTTATTTATTGCATTTTCATTTGTGGATAACTACCTGATATGAAACATAAGAGCTAAACTCTATGAATGCAACCGCCTTCCCATCAGCTCTTCACAGAGTTTGATGTGAACGTTATTACATCTATTTCTCCAACCTTTTCTTTCTTGTTCCTTTACATTAAAAAGAAAAGTGTGTATGTCCACTTACATCTCTGGGCGTTGTTTTGAACAGAACGGCTCCCTGCAGCCCTCAGCTAGCCTATCTTCTGCTGGCACTTACATCATATTTCACTGACTACAACTTCCAGTTGATTTCTGACTTAAATACGTCTGCTAAAATCTCCTGTTCATTGGAAACACTCCTTTCCGTCTCCTTCACTATTCTGGGGTTACTTCCTAATGAAATGTCTATGCTTACACTATATTTTACCAGGTCTCAGTAGAAACAAGCCTAGTCTGCCATTCTACGCCAGGGTCACTCCTTTATGCCATGCTTGCTCAATGCATCTATTCTGCTTCCTCAATCCATAAATTCAGACATTGCTTTTTAAAATTTATCGCAAATACTTAATGCATTTCAATGTACTCTGGATATAAAGGAAATATAGGGCTGATCATTTATGTAAAAAATAAAAGATCCACCCTGGCCGGGTAGCTCAGTTGGTTAGAAGGTGGTGCCTATATGCCAAGGTGGCAGGTTCAATCCCCAGTCAGGGCACATACAAGAATCAACCAATGAATGCATAAATAAGTGAAACAACAAATCTCTCTCTCTCAGAATCAAATTTTTAAAAAGATAAAAAATAATCTAAAATGCTAATTTCATCCCTTTTATTCCTCAGAAAACACTGTTTCCACAATCGAAACAAGCTTGGCTAAATAACTGAAGCATATAAAAATGTTGACTTAAGAATACCACAAATTCATTATGGCAGCTTCAGAGTTAATCAGAAGACTGAGGAAAAAGAGAAAATGCAAACATTTGTTTGTTATTATTTATCCACTGATAGCTCAAGAACCTGTAATTTCTGTCAAAAAGCACTAACAGTACTTCAGGTAAATCTAGGAAACAGTATAAGCCAAATCTAGAATTTTATTATTTCAGTTACAGCAAGATTCTCTAACTTCTAGAATTTAAAAAAACAAACAAAAAAACCCCCAAAACAACAAAAACTATTACGAATATTAAAATTTCCATATTTAAAAAAACAGACTTTTGAGGACATTTTCTATGTAGTTGGGTTTCAGATTAAAGAACAAAGGAAAATCTCCTCCCTTTAAGAACACTATTTCAGAATAAGAATTATGTCATGGGAAGCCATTATGATTAGACCTTCTCTATGGCAGAATTTTTGTAAAATGTCACTTTATATACAACAGACTTTACAATAATTATCCCAAATGTCAGAAGTATAAAATTTCTGTATCTCTCTCCTCAACTCACCATTCTACTAATTCTTTCTTACAAAAATTCAAGTACCTACTACTGTATTTGCTTTAGTTTCATTATCTGCCTAGGTATATAAGCCCCTAAAGTTCTATGACCATGTCTCCATGGTCTTATTCCAAAGTCTTATTTGGAATAAGACTTTGAACAAAAATCAGGTGCTAAATGAAGTCTGCTAATACTTATATGACATGAACTCTCAAACTATTAATAACTATATTTAGAGATAGCATTATTTTATACAACTTCCACTGCTTTATTGTTTCAGCATCTCAAGATTATTTTCAGTAATGACCTAAATATCACTGAGATGAGAAATAGGGATAATGAAGAAAAAACTTTAAAGCTGTATTCTTTTTTTTTTTATCCTCACCTGAGGACCTTTTTTTTTTTTTTTTTTTGCATTTATCTTCAGATAGAGCAGGAGGGAAAGAGGGAGGAAGAGAGAGAGAGAAACATTGACGTGAGAGAGACACATTGAGTGGTCACTACCCACACGACTCCAACTGGGGCCGGGGACAAACTGCAACCGAGGTACGTGCCCTTAGCGGGAACCGAACCTGGGACTCTCTGGTCGGTGGGCCGACGCTCTAACCGCTGAGCCAAACCAGCCAGGGCTAAAGCTGTATTCTTTTTTTCCAATTAAACTGGATTTTGATTTAGATTGTCAGAATATATTTACATTGTCAAAAGCTACCTTCATTTTGATAAACACCTCAAACATCCCACCCAAAATGGTAAGAAATAAAGTGACTGTAAATTGCTGTTGAGTTTTTCCCAATAAAAATAGCAGTTGTTCCAAATTATTATTTTTCTATTTATGTCTAAGGACCTTTCTTACTAACAACCCTTAGTTTGCACTGTTTTTCCATTCCCCACTTCCCTCTTAACATGATTGCACTGAATGTGTATTATCTTGTCACTCTATTAAATACTTCCTTTTCTAAAGCAACAAGAACTAGATCACTTGTAAGAGCAAGTGGGTATAAAAATGCTGCCTTCTTAGAAGTGGTTCTTAAAGACCTAGCCACTGGCAACTTCTTCCTGAGCTGATCTCCTTCTATCTGATTCACTTCTTTAAGCCATTTAACTGTGTTTCTTTAGCTTGAGAATTTTCAAAATGGTTTCCCCCTTCATCAGAAATAAAAGGTTGAACTCTGCTTTGTCAGAAGTCTGCTAAAGGAGGAGAAATTCTCACTAAAAAGAGCCCTTTAAGGAAAGGAAAAAAAAACATTCTTTTGTTTGACTGGCATTTTCATCTATCTGTGAGTTCTACAGATGTTTATCGGTTCACATTTGTTCCTGAAAGAAAGAATGCTAATACATGTGGGGAAGAAACATCCTTATAATCTAATCTGTTAGAAAAGATGATGCTGACTTTCACAATACAGTGCATTGTTCGAAATCACGAGTCAGGCTGTGCTGAAAGGTCAAGTGTGCATTATTATTCCAACATTCATATTCACCTTTTTGGAACATGCTTGGGTTAGTTTACACACAGGTGAGAGTCAGTCTGATGTTGTTACAGGTAGCAGCCGTGTGTTAGAAGTGAAATGACGCTCAAGATCGCTATTATGTTGGGAAGTACAAACATGCTGAATAATGAGCATGCAAAGGCACACAGTGACATGTTTACTTTTCTCATCTGAAGATTAATACAAGGTAAATAACTACCAGTCTACCAACTTACACAATTTTTTTCTACTGACTTGAATGGAATCAAAATAAGAAATTGAACATTTGGTCAACTATTATGAATCCCAAGTGTAAGCTCTTTATAATATAAGGCTTTTGTGATGTAAAGATCTATGTGGTATTTTCTAAAATCACTATTTGAACAGGATTCAACTGTAATCTGTATGGTACACTCACAGTTTTTTTTTTTTAAAGTAAAAAATATATATATATGCAATAAAATTGAGCTGACTGCTATTTTGCCCTACATAGCAACTCTGGTTGGGGATTGAAAAATTTCCATCTCAAGTACCTGAGTGTGGTAAAATAACATGACCTTCAGGTTAATTCATCTGGTCTCTGTTAAATGAGTCTGAAAAATAGAAGAATTCTACAAATGCAAACTATACATGGTTAACTGCTACTACCTGCCCATCAAAACCATACCTAAAAATGTTTAGCAAAAGCAGAACAAATAACTATATAAGGGAATAAGAGATCATAAAACCAAGGTCAAGAGGGCCTCGGTCCTTTTCATTTTCCATTTTAAAGAATAAAACAACCTTGGAATGCCATGTCCAAACAGAAATTTGGACTTATTCAGGTACCAGACAGACAGGCAGTTTCATCCTTTTTTAATCTCTCATCTTTTCACTAGCAAGTCTAAATGAGAACGTGACAAAAGTAGGGAATGTTATGAATAGAACTGAATGAATCATAGGACCCACCCTACAGACCCAGGCCATAGTCATGGCAAATGCTAATTATCTGTATATTTCATTTCTTACTCCTAGGCTCACGGAACCTCAAAATCTGCCCCTGCCTTGTGTTTGTGTTCTCTTGGGCTCATTCACACCACTTCTGTTACCCTCAAGGCATGATACAATGAACATACAGAGAGCTTAATGAAAACAAAAGTAAAGTCTGTTCAGGAGCTGTAAACAGTGAAAGTGCAGAACTAACAGTGTGAACAGAATACAAATGTCTGTATTCTCAACCCCCAGCATGAGCAGAATGAGGAACCGGCTTACCTCTGATGTGCCAAGAGCATGTTCTCCAGCTAAAAGCAGCATGCTCAGTCCTCCCATTTGAGTAGGATCTAAGTCAAAAACAAGTAAGTCATCACTTTACAACCATGAAGTATGTATAATCCACACAGAGTCAAAAAAGGAAACTCACAAAGAGTAGCAATCAGAAATGCAATAGAACCACATATAGCTTTTTATAGAAAACTTCTCAAAACTCTTTATGCCTGGTATATATGTACTTAGTAGTCATACTTTTGTCAGCCTTTTAAACACCACTGTTAAAAAACAAACAAACACAAAAAACACCACTGTTGTCCCACCATTCCAACGTAATACATTCTTCAATACCATAGCTGTTTATAACATGAATTATCTCCTTAATGCGATGCTTCTTTCCTTACTGCATGGAGAGTTTAGATGGATTTTTCTAAAAAAACAAAAGAGTGCTTATGCTTATCTTCTAAGAAGTCTGACATTGTCATTCTCGAACTGTTATTTCTGCCATGTAAAATCAGGGCTGTAAAAAAGAAAGAGGCTATCAGAAGAACTAGAGAACAGAGAAAAATTCTACAAATGGGCCTGGAAAAATCTAGCAGGCTTTGTTCAAATAATCTTTTTTTAAAACTTAAAATTAAAAATGGTATCTTTTTGGCACATTAAATCTTAGGGGTGTAGTCAGGCCCTTCCTTGAAATAGCTTTAAGATTTAAAATGAATCCTTTTTATATTACTGAAGATCTTTGTTTTTATTCATTCAATAAGAAATAGAAAGACAAAAACAGCAAATTTATAGATCTATGACCTGGGGTTATATCTAAACAAAGAAAGTATTACAGACAATTAGAAACCTATATTCTTTAAGGTTGTCTTAAATAAATTAAATATCAGAACTGCAATGAAATAACATTTGTGAACATGCCTAACTCAGCACCTATTATAGTGCATGTAGGTCCTCAATAAATGAGTTTTAGCTCTGGTGTAGCTTAGTTGGTTGAGCGTCGTCACTGAAAGGTCACCGGTCAGGGCACATACCCAGGCTGCAGGTTCAATCCCTGGTTGGGATGGATACGAGAGGCAACTGATTGATGTTTTTCTCTCACATCAATGTTTCTCTCTCTTTCTCCCTCTCCCATCCTCTCTCTCTAAAATCAATAAAAACATATTTAAATCAATCAATCAATCAATCAATCAATGAGTTTTTAATTTTAGGAATCTCTCTACAACTAAAAATGAGGATCAGGTATGCTGTTGTCTAAAGACATTCAGAAGTTTCTTTTCTTTTTCTTTTTGGACTTCTTGTTTAAAGGCATGTGCTTAAAAATATCTTTGTATACAATCTGTGTGGAGAACTCATGAAGCAACTCTGACCACATTTTTTACGCAAATTTTTTTGAAAAATGAAAACAAAAAACAAAACCTGATGTAGTTAAAAAAGAGGGGGGGGGGAGATTATTAGAGGGGAAACTATGTCACCAAATGATCAGGTGATCAAGGTTAATGTTAAAAGGCAGCCACAAGGAAGACACACATATGGAATACACAGGAGCAGGCTGATTTGATGAAACAAGTTTTTTTAACTGGTTAAAACTACTGTCATTATTAAAATAAATACTTAAATCTATTTTAAAATAAATAGGAGGGGGAAATGAGTTTAGCTAAATGGAAAAGTTTAATTTGGTTCTTTGGGCAGCTAAATAATTTTGCAGCTGGCATTTCAGAGATCAGGAGGACTGAATGATCACTTTCTAATAAAGACAAAAATGTATTAATTATAAAGTAAAATAGGAACACATTTATATGATAATTTTAAGTTATATACCAATGTGACTTTGCAAGAAGTATACTGTAATGATACTAAAACACAGACCAAGAAATTACATCATGTTTCTATATTAATTTATACTTATATAATGTTACTTAGAAATATCAAAAATATATTTATATAAAGAATATGCTTTCCTTTCACCGAGAGGGCATGTACTAAATTATATCCTACATAGCTTTCCCTTCTTGGAAATCACACAACTGATTGCTTTGAGGTTATTCAAAACAGGAAAATGTCATGTGACAAGAACTATTGGGAAAACAAAACAAAATCAAGATTCCATGTTGAGGAAAAGCTTAAACTGGCCCCAAAGAGTCCTATAGTATCCCCTAGATTCAAACAGCTAAGGACCATGTTTTAATTAAAGGAACATTAGTTTGCTTTCATTGTATTAAAAAGGAAATAACTAGAAGTATCAGACCAATATTGTACACCATACACTAACCTAACAAGGGCTCTGGAAACTAGATTTCCAACTTCATTACAAGCCCTTACATAATGAGATAAATGCAAGAAAAGTGCTGTTCTTTTTTTTTCTTTCCTGTATTTTGCTTTAAAGAACACAGTTTTAAAAAGCTGACCTATAAATATCTTGGTTGAAGTCTAGGTCCCACTTTTAACTTGTAGGTATAAAAGGTAGATTAATAAACTGTCAGAAATGGTGCTATAAACAGACACCATTCATAACTTTCCGTAATTTATCTACAATTATTTTTGGTTTGTAAAGAGCCATTGCATGCAAAAAACCAACACAGACTGACCTACATTTAAAACTGTAAAAAAAAGAAATGGAAGATAAGTAATAATCGAAGGAATTCAGTTAGAAGCCAATTGTTCATATATTCTTTTTTGGTTCTGATAATAAATGTTTTATAAAACACTCCCGCTGGAATAGTGTGGCAAATCCAGAATGCTCACCAAGACTACCAGCAAGTGGTTTGAAGCTAAAATTGTACAAAGTGACAGCTAAAACAAGGAAAGATCTCCGTTTTGATTCTTCTGGGATATGTAGAAGTATTATTTTGGAAGCTCGCCCATACTACAGACACCTACATAACAATCACCTGAAGACTGTTCTCCCAGAATGCCACCATTACATTAGAATGCATTTCTTAGGCTTATATATGACACACCACATACTCTGTTATACTATGAATCATACTCTAAACTACTAAATTGCATTAGGCCTACTGGCCATTAAAAAAAAAAGAACACATGTCATCACAGTATTATTCAACTTCCTTCTCAAGTTTTCCATATTACAAATGGTTCAGAGCTCTCATTTAGAAGAAAATTGCTTGTAATAATGAAATAGGGAACCCCATGGTTCAACATCAATCTCCCCCTGCCCAATTTCTCAATTTCATCCTGGAAAATTCCTCTCTTGAGTACTACATTGAAATAGCCAGGGAAGACAGCCATTTACAGAGTGAGTATAAATACTTTATTGCACGGTTATGAATGCTTTAGCATTCCTTACCACCCAAAGAGTATTAAAGGTCCCATAACAAACGGGACCATCTGGAATTTTAAATTTGCTTGGCCCATACAGGAATGGGGGCAGGAGAGGTGGTAGGATGGGAATTCCCTCTAAGAAACAGCTGTCAGATCCATCACAGATTTGTGGTAGAGTTGTTCATATTCTTGCCCTAGATGTTTTCACATCATCAGATGATCTACATAAGTGTGGCTTTTTAAGTATCTATAATAACTAAGGTGCTTACTAAGACAGCTTACTGTGTATGTGTCTGTAAATTATTTTGTTGCATTATAAAATTCCCTGAGCTCCTGACAATCTAATCTCCACACTGCTGTCTGCTTTTCCATATTGCCAAGGTCAGGAATTCACATGTATGTATAGTGACTCTACCACTTGGTCTATACCTCCTTTCTTTAATCATATATACTCATTCTATGTACACTATGCTCCAAAGCTTTAAGATATGCTATATTATATTTGCTACTATTTCCTATTGGTCTTACACTTTGCTTCTCGCTCTCTTTTTTTAAATTTTCTCTCTTCTCTGTATTGTTTGGGAAAAGTACTGCCTAAATGTACTGCCCTGTCCTTAAAGAACAGGTGGAAATAGTGTCTAAACTCACCGGCCATTCCAAAGTTAAGCTGAGGCATTTCTTCAGTCTTTGCTTTCTTGGGGCTTGGCAAGTCTCTTGAAGAGTCAGATGGGAAGGCCCATAGTTTCTTTCGTGGATTGACAGTGGGTGTTGGGGATTTCACAGGCTTGTTTGTGGTAGGACACCATTTGTAGCCAGGGTTTGCTTTCATAAATGCATCTTTATACTATAAATAAAGAATAGATAACAGGTTTAATTAACACATAAATTGCTAATTAAAACATTGAAAATGTTCCAATAGCCTTCAGGTCATCACCCCGTCTGAATAATGAGTGGGGAAAAAACAACAACACTTTCAGTAACTTCGATGGCTTTCCTTGTAGAAGAGTGACAACTCAGGACGTGAATTCATCAACTAAAAGTTCATTTGTGGGATGAGGGTACAGATACAGCAAATTTTTAATCTTTTAACCCTCAGTATTTTATTAGCATACAAAAAGCTGTCTGACCTTGGTGGAGAAAGGGAGTTATTTGTCATGGAAAGAAGCCAAGGGCTTTGAAGACAGAAAAACCAGAGTTCAAACCCTAACACTTCCACGTAGGGCTACAGTGACCAAAGATGGAGACCAGAATTAGAGAATATAACATCTCTGGGCCTCAGATTTAGTTTCCACAGTCTGGAAACAACACCAAAATGCCTAGGGTTATTGTAAACAAAGGTGCATAGCATAGTATCTGGTACACATTACACAGAGTGAGCAGGCCAGTAACCAGGTCTGCTCCCTGCTTATTTTGGTAAGTACACCCATGCTTTGATGTACTAGTAAGGCAAATGCAGGCTAACTTAACAGAGCAAAGTAATCAGCTGTAGGATAAGTGAGCCAAGATTGAGAATAGAAGTAGGGGAACAAGGTAGGGCAAAGTAATGCATAACTTTTCAGTCATTTGAAGATGCAAGGCCACATAGAAGAATGAGTACTGGGTGCAGAGTCTGGGGACCTGGGTTTAAAACCCATTCTATGCTATTGGCCAGTTGTGGACATTAAGCAAGTTGTTTAACTGTTCTCAGCCTCAATACCTCCATCTATTAAGTGTAACTGCACTTGCCAACATCCCAGGGTTTTGTAATGAGCATGTGTGATCACCGATGTGAACGTGTTGAGAGCTGTAATGTGTGATGCTGCTATTAATCCATAACAAACTCTAGGTCTTTACTTGGAGGTTTCAGCCTTTCTGACATCTTCCTTTCTCCTTTATCTTTCTGTGGCTTCTCCTATAGCCCTTTCTCTCATATTTGCCACTTCTTTACCCTTTCCTGAGTAGATTAAATAACAAATATTTATTGCTATACATTATATATTGTCAAAAGTTTCGTCATCTGATAAAATGGATTTTCTATGTATTATT
This sequence comes from Tadarida brasiliensis, assembly GCA_030848825.1. Lineage (NCBI taxonomy): Eukaryota > Metazoa > Chordata > Mammalia > Chiroptera > Molossidae > Tadarida > Tadarida brasiliensis. Next base: position 74,539,791 of record CM061260.1, read on the forward strand.
CAACTATTATATGTTGTTACTGTTAGATACTCTATTAAATTAATGCAATTCTTTTAATCCCATAATCTTGCTTTTTAAAATGGTCACTTTGTGTGTAAAATGAACTAATTTAGTATGAGCACCAAAGCTTTTTATTTAGCCCAATAGGAAAAAAAGATTCCTTTATCCTTGGTGTAAGGAAAGTATATGGAATCCAAATAACAAACTTTTCTCATCACTGCACTTTAAATCATATAAACGAAAGTTGTACTGTAGATAGTTAATAGGTTAGAATTATTTAGAATCACATTAATTCACATTTTCTGAATAATTTTTTGTTTTCAACTAAAAGCTGTACATCTGCATATTGATATATAGGTACATGTAGGAGGAAGGTAAGCATAAAAAAACTGCAAGATACAGTTCTACTTTTCTTAGAAAAATAATTAAAATGGGACACAAGGCCAGAGCCAAACTAGGATTTACCCACATAGCAGAACGTATCTGGAGGTATCAAATGTGATGGAAGAGATACCCTCTCCTACATGTGCAGGGGGGATTTACATATTAAGGTGGGGCAGACAAACAGCATGGCCCACTGTCTGGGGCTGGAAAGTAACAAATGGTAGAGAGGGGTGAAACTGGAAGTGGCAGACACATGCTTCATTACTGTGTCCCAGTAGAACACACACAGGCATGGTTTGTCAGATGAACAGTCATTTGGACAAAGGTTACCACTCCATAAAGCAGGTGTAGGGAACCTTTTTTCTGCCAAGGGCCATTTGGATATTTATAACATCATTTGTGGGCCATACAAAATTATCAACTTAAAAATTAGCCTGCTAGCCCTGGCTGGTTTGGGTCAGTGGTTCGAGAGTCCACCTGTGGACCAAAGGGTCATGGGTTCAATTCCCAGTCAAGGGCATGTACCTGGATTGCAGGTTTAATCCCAGACCCTGGTCAGGGTCCTGTGGGAGGCAACCAATTGAAGTGTCTCTCTTACATTGATGTTTTTCTCTCTCCCTCCCTTCCAACTCTAAAAATCAATGGAAAATATCCTCAGGTAAGGATTACCAAAACAAAACAAAAACAAGCAAACAAGCAAACAAACAAATTAGCGTGCTATATTTGGTCAAGCTAATTTGGTGAGGTGTGTGATGTTAGCTGGTATTGATTCTTCTGGCCTTACAGGGATTTTCCCCACCCCTGCAAAGTGACAAAGGACTTTCAAACAAATTAATTAACGTACCTGCTATGAGAAATTTTTTAAATTTTGGTAGTTTTATAAGAAGAAATTTCTAGTTATGAAAGTTCTAGTTACTACAGTAAATCTTGATGACTTTGGAATTTGTGATCATTCAAAGTGATGTAGATATAAGTTATCTTTTGCAATGTTTGAAAATTTGAGAATTCATGCTGTAAACTATTTTGTAAGAAAAAAGTTTTAAGTGTTTGAAGAAATGACTAAATCTCAGTGAACACATTTTTTAAAGAAAACAAGCATTTTACAGTTCAAGTTAGTTAACATGAATTTATCTATTAATACACTTTCAGAAATGTAGATGTTTACTCACCCAGATCCCTATTTACTTTCTAAAAAGTAACAAAATTAAATTTAAAAAGAAACTCTGAACTTTTCATTTTTTATTAGTACACACTTATTAAACTGACTTTTCTCCTAGTTACCCAAATTAGTAAGCAAAATTGTTCTTCAAAAAAATTTTTTATATGAAAATGAACTACTGTTGCCACAATAATCCTTACATCCAATTTAAGTAACAATATCTATAGCCAACTCCCTTGCATTCTGTTTTCCCTTTAGGACTTTTCCACAACAGAACAACAAAGCAATTCCATGGTCACTTAGTCAACTCAGTTTTTGAAGTGTGTCATTTTTATTGGAGTGGTTTTATCATGAAAGTTTTGCAGGTTAACGTATAACAAAATATTTTTGTTCTGTCAAAACCGTACACTTAATTCAATGTTCTGTCACATACAGCAGTCTACTTTTCTTTCTATTAAAGATATCTAAGCTGTAAGAATTCAGATCAGATAGTACTATTGAGTCTTATTATCTAAATGATCATTTTTAAAAATACTTGTGAGGGAAAGGTCCTAGAACTAAGAAAGTAGAGATTAATGTCACTTTAAATCTTCCTTTCCTCTTTCACTCTTGTATAATGTGATTTCTACCTGCCACAGAGAAGAGGTATAGCTGTCTCAAAATGTATTATGTTAGGGGTTCACTTAGCCCCCTGCAGCTATAAAATAATGTGTTACATCTCTTTTTAAAATATTAGATAATCAGATAATTTCCTGTGTAATCTCTACTCTAAAATTCTGGTAAGATTTTATTTTATGGTGACATTTCACATATTTGCACCAGAATCAGGTGTCTTTTTTTGGATAGACATTCCCAGGGTTCTCACCAGGCTCTCACCAGGGTTGCCATTCTCTTTCCCTCTGTTGAGAAGATCTAGACTGTATTAATAACTAGACATACTACTGGACTTTTAGGTAGTACCACACCCCCCACACATTACAGTGGACAATAGTTTGTAAACACATTTTTCTTTAACATTAAGGCATTTTTTAAGATAAAATTTCCATTCTTATGAATGAGCTGGAAAAATAACGTTGAGACCCAATTTTTAAAAGATTAACATAAGGTACTGTCTTTTGGTGTGTAACAATACCATTGTCATACAAGAAGTAGGCAAAATACTGTCATGAAGGGGATGTATTAACTACCATTACTGAATAATAGTGATTTGTTATTATTATTGCTAATGAAATGTGGTGGTGGTTGGGGTTAGAGAGAAGGTATTCAGCATTTACTGAGCACCTTGTGTAAGTCAGGAGCTGTGTCTGTAAAGTAGAATCACTTAGGTTATCTAATGGGTTGGAAATTTGTGGGGGAAATAATGGAAGCCATGAGGTAACTTTTTACTTTAATGGGAGATTTTTGAAAATTATATTTAGCAAGTTACTTTCAAGATAGTACCAGTAGCCTGAGACTGACATTCTTAGAGGATTACTGAGCTTCCCCTCCTACCCTCTACAGGAACATCCTTGCCCTGAGGATCTACATGGGTGGGGCCTATCTCTCTGGCCCTTTTAATCCTGTGATGATGGATTTTTGCCCACATGGTTGACCAGTATGCTAATAGTTTCAGTCAGCTATTTGCTTCAGACTAATATAGTTTTCCCTCATTTCTCTCTTACTCAGCCCTCTCTGTAATTCCTTTCCTCAATAACCTCATCACAACAAATGATTAGGCCTTTCTGTTGTCTCTTACAGCTGAGTCAGAGCAAATGACTGAAGAGGCGCCTAGTTCCAAGGACAGATAGACATCCTCACACCCTGAGGCTCTTCCTGCTTCTGTCCACACTTGGTGTTCATACACTGCTTGTACTGACCTGTGTCTTTGCATGCATTTATGGCTTCTCCATCTAAGCATCAAATTCCTAAAGACAAGGGGTATGTTATTCTTTTCTCCATCTCCCACATTCTTAACCCTTTTTGCTCAATATATATACTTGATTGGGCTAATGATATTGTCTGGGTATTGATCATTTACATTGAGCTTAAGATTTTGCAAGATTAATATTGTGATAGTGACAGTGTATTTACCCTTATAGTGATTTCTCTGTTACCATTTTCCATAAAACCCCACATACTCCAGGCCTTTTTCTTGCCTTTGTTCTTCTTCAATTCATAGGGAGCTTCTGTTTTACAGACCCTTTGCAAAACTAAGTTTCATGACTGAGCCAGGGAAAGGCCTAAGGACCATGTGTAAAAAAAAATAATACAGGGTGGGGGCAAAAGTAGGTTTACAGTTATAAGTACAGAAACACAGAGTTAATTCTTGTATTATTATTTATTATTGTATTATTTTCCATATGAACAACTGCAAACCTACTTTTGCCCTACCTTGCATGTTTGTGTGGCCAATTGTGGATTATAAACAATATGAAGGCAGAGGCTCTAATTCATGCTCTTTTCCTCCCCAGTGTCAACCAGTGTCTGTCACCTAGTCGATGCTCACACATTACTGAGCTGGAGGTGGGGGGATGGAATATGTGAAAGAGAAAGGGAAATGATCATGGTCAATGACTCACTGCTCTATGTTGTCTTCAGCACAGCTCTAGATCACAAGTTCCTTTAAGCTGGCCTTTATTAGTATCATCAGTGCTTTAAACATAGTTGATGCTGATAATAATTCCTTCATAAGGATGACAGTATTATCTTTTTCATTACATGTACTGATTTTCACCAAAGTGTATTACTAAATGATTCTTAGCAGAGGATGTGTATCTTACTGGGAAAGAACTTATCTAGCAGATCAACCTTGGAGGGGAGAAAGGGGATGCCTAAGAAACAGAAGAAATCTGAGTGTTAGTGACAGCGCCTTTCATAACTGGAACATTCTTCTTATAAAATTACCAAAATTCTCACATGATGTTTCCGAATAAGGTCTCTCAATCAACCTAAAAATATCATCTGAAACCAACATCAAAATGAGTTTTAAGAGACTCAGTTTAAGTTCTCAATTTATCACATACTATGAGGTCTATAACTATTTATGTGGTCATTATAAAGTCCTTATAATTTTATTTTATTTGAATATTTAAATGCTAGTTTTTACTAACAATGAGCAAATTGATATTTTGAAATCAAGTTATTAGTTCACCAAATGGAAAATTTATTTTCTTGGGGGCTATTAATCACATAGGACAATATCTGCCAAGTTGCGCAAATGATAGATTTAGTTTTATTGATTCTTGTGTTTCAAAGACAAAATTTTGCATTTTTGTAACCCTTCATTGTGCTCACAGTTCCTAATAAAAACAGTAAATAATAACTAGGTAGAGAAGTATCAAACATAAACAAACGTAAGTGTGCTTGTCAGGAACAATAAAACAAACATTTATACAGCATTTTAAACTTCGCAGTATGCTTGCACCTACATCGCCTTTTTTGTATCTTACCCTGACCCTGGGAGGGCAGGCATTTTCCAGGTGTGGAAATTCGGAAAGGTCTGAGAAGGGGGAAGGCCAACAATGAGAACCGCAGTTCTACTACTACTAACTTGCTTCGCTGGATAAGTCACTTAACTTTTCTGGGCCTCAGTGTCCTCACCTTTAGCTTTTGAAAAATAATATCTACCTCATGGGATTTGTCTGAGGATTAATGAGTTATATGTTTATAAGAGAACCCTGGACAGGACAGAGCAATATTCAAAAATTGATTACTACCCCTTCAAAGACAAATGCTTGAATATGGTTTTAAATACAGTAAGAAAGTACTAATATCTGAAAAACAAGAAAGGGAAAGGTCTCAGAAACAAGGAATATTGTGAAACATGGAGCCAAAATCTTTGGTTTTATTATCCACATCCCTCCAAAGTGGTTAATAAGCCACATTCAGAAAACCTCACAGACAGTAAGCCATTTCATTAGAGGCAGCCAAAAGTAACTGAGAGGAGAGAAATGTCAACTGACAGTGGAGGGTAGATCCAAAAGAAAGACCCATGGGAAAGCAAAGAGGAAATTCAAAAGAACAAAATAGTTGAGAATCATTGAATACACAGACAAAAATGTAAAAAAAATGCAACTCTTCACAAAGGTCTCACCAAATTACAGATTATAAAATAATTCTTGTTTGTAATAATGAGTTGAAATTTTCAAAAAAATTCAAAATTTAAGTAAGGAAGCATATAAACAAAATTTTATATAAAATTTCCAGGATAAATATATAAAATAAAAAGTGTTTAAAGGAGCAGTAATGCGTAACATCTGTTTCCCAAGGAAGCTGGATGAACGAGGTGCTACTCTCAGTGCAGCAGTATGCAAGGGGCCAAGGCAAGCTTGTAATACAAGTTCTGTCAAGCATGACACATGACAGGTAACAAAAATTCTCTAGAGTTACAATGCATGAAAAAAATGAGAGTATATCGTCTTTGGAGAAGAATTCATTTCTGATGAAACCAAAACAAGGGAATAAATGGTCTTTACAAAAAGTATCACAGTTGTATTTATAACCAAAAACAGGTTAATTTTATCTTGAAATATGGAGGAATAAGTAATCATTAAAAGCTATATGGAGTTGTGTGGTGATGACAATGTTTCCTAGAGTACTGACAACAACAGATACCAACATTTACAAAAGGCTATTATAGTTTATGTTCAAGTTACATTTTATTGCATTTAATTCCATAGCTGCTTTATTGGCATATAACTGAACCTCCAAACTTTTCAGCCTGGTCTCATAATTTTTCCTTAACATCATAATTTCCTGTTGCTCTCCTACACATATGCTAGGCTTGGGTAAAACAAAACAAATTTTCTTGTTCCTGAACTTGTTCTTACTTTCTTACATCTGCTCTTATCCTTGCCTTTTTCTCTGAATTCTATACCAAAGCCCGGGCCAGCTTCTATCAAGTTCATAAAGCCTCTTCTGAAATAGCCTCACTTAACCGCCCCCCCTCCCCAGCACAGGTTCTCTTCCTCTAAGACCCATGGCATTTTATTGTTGCCATTTTTGCCATACTTACTCAGATCTACTTCTCTCTCAGGCGTCTAAGCAGCATATAGTAAAAGGGAGCTAGTCAAATAGGCATGAGTATATCCCAGCTCCACAAATGGTCAGGATACTTACTCCAAAAGAGCCTGAGATCCCTGCTCTGAAGAATGGGGACAATCACAACTGACTTTACACGCTTGTGCTTATGTAAAACGTTAAGCCCAGGATGAACCAATCAATCAACAAATGCATGCATTCTGCCTCATGCCTCTGATTCTACACAAAAGAAGGGAGAGAGTATTTTAAAAGTCATTCAAAATTGCCTTATCTTTCCAGATTCTCTCTCTTCTTTGCATTGACCCCACTCAACCTGAAGGTGAAGATATGTGATCCTCTAAACTGATTGTGAATTAATTATAATCATTAGTTTAAGTGAACAGTGGAAGATTCCAGCAATATCCTAGGCAATAAGGCAGACTTGCATTTCTATATTTATAAGAGTACTACATAAAGATGGTAAAAGAAAAAGTAATTATTATTTCTGCATGTCCTAACAGGCAGTCACAGTCAGATTAGAACCTGTGAATGGCCGTAACACTGCACCATCATGCAAGGAAAGGGTCAGAGAAAGTTCTAGCAGATTTAAAAAAAAAAAAAAAACTCTCAAAAGTTGTATTATTACTCACTGCTGTTTTTAGAAAATGTTTTTTTTTAAAAACAAAAGGAAAAATATTAAGTGTTTCTCACTCAATGGAAAATGACAGAATAGACACTGGTGAATATCATGCAAGCATTCACAATCACATTCAATTATGCTGAAAGAACAGGTCTTGTCCTAATAGTGAACACATTTTAAATTGGGAGTTTAAATTAAAAGGTTACACATAGAAAACAATGATAGAAATGAGTGCCTGAGGGGGACCTTGAGGAACTGAGAACATATTTACCACTAGCAACCACCATAAGACCTGGTACCTGACCTTGAAGCCACTCAATACATTTTGTTTATTAAACTGACATTCCAATTAACACAGAAAAGCAACATCACAATTACCTGCACTTTAATAAAATTTCAAAACCATTTAGTAAATAAGGTGAAACAAGTATCACTTATAACTAGCAACCAATTGTATAATGATTTTGGAAGTAGCTGAATCATCCACACAGTGTGCTAGAAACAAGACATTTCATAAGAACGTATATAAACATGGCAAGAAGCAAGGCGAAGATCCAGTTATGGTCTCCACTTGTAGGAGATTGCAGGGGGCCACCTTAACAATTTCATTACAGCACCATAATGGCAAATATTGTGACCCTGATTAAGCAATTAGAAAGGGATTTCCTGTATGAAAATAATACTTCCTCCTTTTAAAAGTGGCCACCTGTTGGGTTTGTAAATTAGCAGTATTTAAGAAAAGGCAAACAACATACTTGGTACAGGCTGCATGTTATCCAAAAACAGCAATCCAAAAACAAACTGTTTAATTATAGGAAGCTAATGCAGTTCTCTATGAGGTTTCAGATAATTGTTTTATTTTACCATATAAGCATGACTATGAAAAGATCTACAGCTATTTAATGAGAAAGTTTTACTGTTAATTATTGTTATGCTACTGGGAATCGACTGAAACATTTAAAATCATGCAGGTTACTGGAACTGATTTTAAATTTTCCAGATGCTCTACATAGTTAAAATCCTGTCTTTAACAGTAGTCAATTCCTGAAGCCTTATGTGAGCATTAATTACATAGCACATAGGCAGAATAATCATTTACTCTGGATTCAAATTTCCCTGAACATTGCCTAAGAAAATTTTATGTTCCATGTTAGCTTGTTAAACAACTCAATAAAACCACATCAATTAAAAGAATTACTTTTCCACACACTGCGATGTCTAACAACATGTGTCACTCGAAACTCTGTATTTTGTCCCCTGCTGATGCATCTTTTCACAGAACTTAACCAAATGCTTGGGTGGCAGGGTTTTCATGAATCAAGATTGTTTGCAAGTGGCAACACTGAAGAAATAAAGTTAGAATCAATCAGTCTTTCCAGGTTTAACCACAATTGTAGTGCTTTGCTTTTTCCCTTTACATGATAAATCCATTACATAATATATGTTAAATGTATAATGAACTCACATTAATTTAGAAACAGACCAGTATACAATTTTTGAAGAAATGTAGTCACTGCTATCATTTTAGAATTGATTAATGTCCCACCTTTCTGAATAGCCTTCCTGCACGGGAATGCTTCTCACCAGCTACAGTACTGCCTACATAGTGCTAATATGCACACACACACATCACAGTACATCCTATTCCACTGCGATTTATCCACTTATTAGTTTTAAATATTCATGCTGCACTACTTACAAAACAGAAACAAATCAAAACATCTCTCTCGATAACTGTGTATATTACAAAATAAAATAAAAAATGTTAGAGCTGGAAGGGATACAAATTTTTGTCCAACTTCCTCATTCTAACATTTAAAAAAAAGAAGAAAGCTGAGATCCAGATATTGACTTAGATACTGTCACAAAGCTAGTTAGCATCAGAACTACATCAAGACTCTTTCCCATGACACACCAGAGTAACCTAAGATTGTCATCTTTACCACAGGCATTTTCTGACAGGAGAAGCTGAGTTCCGAGAATAAACTATTTAAACAAAAACCTATTCATAATAAATAAATCACCATTCATAAAAATCAATCCCCGCCCTGGCCGGTTTGGCTCAGTGGTTAGAGCGTGGTTAGATCAATGAGTCACAGCTTCAATTACCGGCAAGGGCATATACCTCAGTTTCGGGTCATCCCTGGCCCTGGCGGGGTCATGCGGGAGGCAACCAGTCGATGTATCCCTCTCACATCAAAGTTTCTCTCTCTCTCCCTCCCTCCCTCCCACTCTATCTGAAGATAAACAGAAAAATATTCTCGGGTGAAGAATAAAAAAAAAAAAAAAATCAATTCCCTCTATCAACCAGTGGAGAATGTGCAATGAGAAAAAACCTCTCATTGGTAATAGATTGCTCTTGGCACCCCACCAGTGTTTGCAAGATGAACTCGGAACTCAGAAATAGCAACAATGCTCTTATGTTTTTACTTAACACGTAACTCAGGATTCACCTTCCTGCTGCCTGGACTTCAGCAGAACTCCATATTTGCTGACTGGCGGTTACAGGATTGGTTGCCCACATCTACCACCATCAAACCTTGTTATTGGAACCTACCTCCTTAGCCATGTCTGTGTATTTCTGCTTTTCCTTTGGATCGAGAGCAGCCCACCAATCAGCTAGTATCTTGGTAGCACCTCGGTTATCAAGCCTGGGGTGTTTCTGACGGACAAGGGATCGATGGCGTTTGCAAAATAAGAGAAATGCATTCATTGGTCTCCGGGCTCGCTGTTCTGGTGATTCATCATCTTCAGTCTCACCAACATCTTGCTCTAGGCCATCAGCCCCAAGAAGTTGAACCTATTACCAACCAAACAAAAGCCAGATGTTTTAACACATCCTGGACAATTTTGCTTTAACAATTAGTCTTGGTTTTCAAATTGTATTTTTTCTTAGCTCTGTTTAAACAACTTATAAATTGAGAGAGAAAAACTTTTTTTTAAAAATTATTAACCACTGTTAGTGGTTGGTAAATAATTATGATGTATTCTTCTGCTTTGTTTCTATAGCAACCTGAGCATGTCTACTACAGCACATATTACACTGTTATAATTGCTTACACTTTTTTCTTATACAGCACCTAGCTCAATGTCTGGTGTAACATTAGTACTTAACCGTTGAATGAATAAACCCATTGTGGTATATGGGTCTCAAGGTTAACAACAATATTCACATAAAGTACACAAACATTAAGAGTTGTCTTTCTCCTCTTTGTAAAATTCTTTTCTATGGCTAATAATATGAAATGCTTAACATGAAAATAGATAGTAAAAACCTAACATATACTACTCAATATTTTTATGCACATCACAAGTAGAGCCTCCTACTGTGAAAATCAAAATAGACATTTAATATTATTTGAAGGAAGAACTATATTGTCAATTTTCAAGCTTGTAAATATTAAGCTCTTCTGTCTAGTGAAATGCTATGATGATAGGAATGAATTCATCCATGCTTAAACCTTCAAAATCAGTTTGGAACCCTCCCTTTTTCTAAGCATTTCATTCAATTCAAGGTCTTCAAGGATTCTTCAAAACTCTGCTCCTGTCCATTCCATTTGTGTAATTCTCATCATTACTAGCCTAGTACCACTCTGGCCTATAGCCTAGTCTTCCTCCTTTTAATCTCTTACAAATACTTCCTGCACATGGCTGAAGATTAAATTTCTTAAAACACATCTCTGAATATATTAGGACAGTTCAATATCTTCTAATTCTAAAATATGATTTTATATCTTAGAAACATTGCAATTGTGAACAGAAGTCCAAAATGCTTTTCTTTAATTTCTTGTTTCATAGTTAAAATCAAGAAGGATCAAGGTTATTGTTAGTCTGCATTATACAGGAGGGCAGTAGTTCTTAACCTCATGTAGGCACTGAAATCCCCAGAGGTCTTGTGAAAACAGATTGCTAGGTCCCATTCCCAGAGCTTCTGATTCTGTAGACGTGGGGTTGGCCTTAAGAATTTGTATTTCTAGTAAGTTCCCAGCTGATGCTGATGCTGATGCTGCTGGTCTGAAAATCACACGTTGAGAACCAGTACTGTAAGGCAACGATGTTCTTTTATATTATGTTTATTGGGCAACTGTTACAGATAAGATACTCTAGGACAAATCACTAGCTTAATCAAATTTGGTATTTTGTTTTTAAGTCTTTTAAGTTTAAATAAAGTATTGCAAATGCATATAATTGACCATCCATTATCTTCAAACACAAATCGTACAGAACAAACTTGAAATCATAGCTCTCTCATTTGGAAATACATTTGGGATTATTACTGGGTTGAAGGGTACATATTTTTCTTATTACAATCATTAACAACAATTTGCATTTTCAAGAAATATTTATTTAGCATTCTGAAACTAAGAAGCTAAAGAGAAACCAGGCATAAAAAAATGTATTATGTAGGTTGAGGAAGTAATTACATTTTCCTTCAGAAAAGAATAACTTTTGATGCAGTTACTAAATTATAAAACTCAAGCCAAGAGCTGGAAAAAGAAATAAATAACATAAGATCCAGGCCCAAGGAGCTCACTGTTTTGGGAGAGGAAATGATACATATGTGAATAAATTAAAAAGCAGCATGCTGACTGCGACAAGGAACCAGTGTGATAATGAAGCACTAGTAGATGGGTAGAAGCACATGGAAGTCTCCCTAGGAAAGGTGTTGTTTGAGCTAAATTCTGAAAGATGAATTAGAATCTGTCAGGTAGTCAATGGGAGACATGGGGGAACTAACGGGGATTACAGCTCTGTGGTTTATTCAAACATTGATATGCAGTTCAACAGCACTGGTGTATAAAAGATTACAACAGGGATCTGTGACATGAGATTGTAGAAGGTAGGAGCCACTTTATGAAGAGTGTGTTCTGTCACCTACAAATACATGCATTTAATCATGTAAACAAGTGGTTTCAGATTGTATGGACCAATAAAAAAACCTTACGGGGACCAACACAGATAGCCAACATTTTATTTTGCCAAGTACGGACTTCAAAAATAATGTTTTTAACTACTATCTAATAATATGAACTAATCCCCCACAAATGAATAAACAGATAAATATGTGACTAAATAAATACAATTAAATAAAAATGAAAAATTCATTATCTGAATTTATTTTTCTTTCACCAGGGGCCGAGTTCTGTAACATCTTGTAACAAAGCAACACTAGAACTAGACCAGGACATGGAAACCCTGCTTAAGACCACAAGTGAGATTTGTAGTTTAAGATAAATCTTGTAAACCATGTAGAGCATGAATTATAACAGCAAAACTAGATGTAACCAAAACTAGAGAGAACAACTAAAAGTCTATTCCAGTGCCCAGGTGAGAAAGGGAACAGGGCTGATTCAAGGCAGTAACAATGAGAATGGATATGTGTGAACAGAGACAATATTTATGAGGTAGAACCAAGAGTATTATCTAATTGGATTTAAAGATTGAAAGAGGAAGAGTGTTTCCAGCTTCAGTGGCAAGATTCCTTCATACACAACATACACATTTTCTCAAATGAGAGAAATCAGATCTGGCGGGAGATCTATGCTGAGCAGGCTGAATTCGAAGTGGCTCTCGGAAAAGTCTCAGCTGCGATAACACACTGAGGTATCAATGTCAAGGTACTAAGACTAAGGGTGTGGATGAGATCACTGGATGTGGACTCAAAAGAGAAGAGGATTCAATGACTTCCTTCTTTCACTCAGTAACTGTTTCAGGCCACCTGATACGGACCAGGCACCGTTGCAGGTGGTGCACACAGAGCAGTGAGCATACAAATTCCCCCCGGGAAGCAGAAGAGCAGCACCACCAGCCTTCCACTTGGAAAGGATCCCTCTGGCTGCTTTGTTAAAAACAGACTGCAGAAAGGCAAGAGCAGAGGCAGAGGGAGAGACAGAATAATCTGTGCTAGAAACGGTGGTCGCCTGGGTCAAGTCGGTAGCAGTGAACTTGCTGAGAAGGGGTCAAATTGAGAACATATTTTGAAGGTATAGCTGATAATTTGCTGATGGATGAACAAATGTGAGACTTGTGTGAAAGAACACAGACAAAATTTCAGGTCAACCTACTTGAAAGTTGGAGTTCACTTACTGAGAAAGGGAAGATGCAGGAGAATGAGGTTTGGAGGAGAAAAAGACAATGGCTTCATTTTGAACACATTCACACTGAGACTTTGATATATTTAAGTGGAGATATCAAGTAAGTAGTCAGAAATTCAAGTCCAGAGTTTAGGAGAAAGGTCCAGGATGAAGACAGAAATTAAAATAAGCCCAGAAATCAACACTTGAGGGTAGAATAATGAGGGGCATGAACTGAAAGAAACTAGAAAAATACATTTGAGAAGGTAGGAACAGAAACAGGAGTGAGTAATGTCATGGAAATAGGAGACAGCTTCAAGGACCAAGCGATCAAAAGATGGAAAAGTGTCAGAAAGATAAATTAAGCATAAACTTGGCAATTTCCTTGAAAAGAAGGAGTAACACCTATTTCTCTGAACAAGGAAAGGAGGAGGAAAAGATGGGCGAGGAGTGAGAAATGTGCACAGGTGAGGGGAGAGGAGAGGAAACTGAAGAAGTCACTTCTGGTGGCCCCTATTTTCTCTATGAAAGAGGAAAAAAGGTCCAGAGTGAGAGAAACCATAAAGGGTATGCAGAGAAGATGTCTGAGAAACAACAAAATGTTTACAGTTCCAGCTGAGACAGTGGAGGAGGAAGCTGATGCAAACCAAGAGCAAAGGAATGAACAGGTGTCAAAGGCCTGAAGAATATAAAAAATGTTTATAAAATTTGTAGAGACACAAAATCTGTACTCATTTATTCTTCCATTGAGCAAATATCTATTCAATACCTACTATGTACAAGGCACCATTCTAGGTTCTAAGGAAGGAGAGGAGCACAAGAGAGGCAAGTTCTTATTGAGATTATATTCCAGTCTAGAGAAACAGATGTAAACAAGGACATGGCTGAATACAAGGCAAATGGTAAGAAGCGCTATGAAAGAAATCCTTTGACTTGGATGAGTTGGGTGGGACCTGAAATGATGAGGAGTTATGCCAAGATGTGGAGGAATATGTGGCTTTCTAAAGTCACCTGCATGGTTGTGTGACTTTCTAAACAAGAGCAGGATGCTCAAGTGTGAGTCCAGAGAAGGGGACTTGGAGGACTGACTGCCTCAGAGGCTGAGTGGGTTGAGAGCAGCCAGATGACACAGAGATGAGGACCTGAACAGCTCTGAGACTACCTATAGTGGCAGGGCTAGGCTGGAAGACACGAAAGAGGCCAGAGGGGCAATGGTTTGGGTGCCAGGTGAACACACCAAATTTTCTGAATACCCCCATCTCTACTGCATCTGAATATTACTTTCAAATCATTAGTTAACTGATGGAAATACTATTTAAGAAGGTCTGTTTCAGTCTAAGCTATTAGGAAGTACAGGCACTTTAAGAATCATCAATATTTGGAATAAAAATGTAGAGTAAGTGGTTAACTAGGATTCAAGTTACAGACTTTTAGAAATGCATGTTTCGCACCACAGGTGTTCACTGAAGTTTCCAGAATGGAAGTTCAAATAAAATTAAAACTTCTGCAGTAAACTGAGAAAGTACCTTATCAATATCCTCCTCTTCGTCTTCCTCTTCCTCCTCTTCTGAAAAGTCAAGAAGTTTCTTGGCCAGCAGTGGATGCCACTGAAGACACTTCCGCTTTGGTCGTTTTCCAGCCCCTTCTTCTGCTGAGTGATCTTTATTTCTATTACTGCCTTTCATTACTGTGACCTATGAAAATGAAAAAGGGACAGAAACACAGATGTCAAAGTATTTGATTACAATTAGTTTATTTAGCTTCCTTAGCTTTAATTGGATTCTAGCTCTCTCATTTATTTACTTATTTTTTGTTTTCTTTGTTGGATTATAGTTTTAATGACTAAAGTGCCTACCAGCTCAGGCATCTACTGAATTCAATAAGAATTCTAAGTACATAATAAAACATTCATTTTAGTGGGCCAAATTGAGCTAATAAAATTTGCCTTTTATGAAATCCACTTCCTTCCACTCTGAAACTTCAGAACTCAAAACTCAAATAAAGTGTTAGGATGATTACATATCACCGTCTCCCATTCCTACTTGTTTAGGGCAGTGTTTCTCAACGCTCCCCGTCAGAGAAATGTGACAGATGCCTGCCTCCCAGGGCAGCAACCGTGCTCACAGAAGGCCCTCCACACCTTCCCTGATGGCTCCTATGTTAATAATGTACATACATTTTACATTCTACACTATGATAAATCTGAGATTTGAAGTATTCAATAAAATGAATACTTTTTAAGAATCAAATGTTTTGGATTTAAAAGGAAACTTTCATAAAACGACATATATTTTTCAAAAACTAGTTATGTGCAGCCTCCAAGGACGCAGGGCAGGAACACTGGTCTCTCACAGGGGTGCGCAGCCTCAATGCCCATCAGTGACACACACACCCAAATGCCACGTGTCTCTCAATTACATACACACCGCAGCCCAGTGATGAAGTTTCACTCCCTCGTCATTCTCCCCCTAATGGGTGATTTGCTGAAACAGCTAGGCAATTGCCAGGCTATTAATGTGACAAAATCTTTTACAAGCTCCAAATTCTAAATTACTTTTCAGTTACTAAAAAAAAAAGTTTTTCTCAATAAAAAAACAAAAAACAAAAACATTCATACTGTAAAGGTGAAAAGAGCGTTAAATGAGGTCTACCTACATCATCACACCCAGCCCCACAGCCCAGAGGTAAACTACACGTCCAGTTTCTTACATACTTTATCACAATCTCTGTTATTTTTCATTCTTTCATTTGAAGTAACAATATACAAATTATGGCTTAAACACACTCATGCAAACATTCAAATAATGAAGTTAAATGTCATCAATTTAAATGGTTCATGCTGACCACAATCACAAACACAAACACAGTTGCTGAAAACACAGGGTAATGGCCTTCTTTGGTAAGTATAAGTTTGTCTCGATCCAAATGCTTAAAAAATAATATCAGTAGTTTTAATGCCATGTTGCTAAAAATGGGGTCCACATATAGTTTTGAAGATTCATCAGTACTCAGGCCTTCAAAACAATATGGAACAGGCAAATTTATCCTTCCCTAATTATTTCTGGATTTGGGGCCACGCTTCGGTCTCCCTCACTTCAAATTCTTTAAAAAAAAAATCAACAATATTTCCTTTTAGAACTTGCATGACTTCATTATTTTTAAAAAATTAAGTATTTGATCTTGAATTCATTTTGATTAAAGGAGGGAGGTAGAAAAATAGCTTTTTTCCAAATACCTAATCAGAAAACTGTTCCAACACCATTTATTAAATAATTCAGGTTTCTCCCAATCCTTTGAAATGCCACTTTTATCCTATCCTAAATTACCACACGTGTGTAAGTCTATTTCAGAATTCTCTTCTGTATTATCAACATATCCTCTCTTACCTATCTTATCCAATTTTAATATCCTTAAGGACTATATCACTCTGTACATTTTTTATACATAAATATAACAAGTAAACAGTCATTAATATTTTTAAATTGCCTATATCAAGCTCTTCTCTCTAAGTCAGTACACCTTGATCATTCTCATTTGGTAATAACTATGTAATATTTCAAAATAAGAATGTATCACAATTTATTCAATTATTCCACTAGTGATAAAGACTCAAATTACTTGTGTTGTAATAAAAAATCCTCATTTATTAAAAGTCTTCAAATATTCATTTTGATAAAAATCCTCATTAATTTATTAAAAGCCATGTCTAGTCAAAATAAAAAATAAGGTGGGGGAGGGAGAGAAAAGAAAACCATGTTCCTGTGGTTTTCTTAGCAAGAAACTTCTGCTGAATATCTGAAGCAATTACATGATTTGTGTGGCTGCCTCAGAGTACAAGAAGTTATTGAAAACTCTAAATGGAATTAGTTATCTGGTTTGCTCTTAATAAAGGAACAAAGATTTCTTGTGAACTGATGATAGACCATTTAACAATTCCCATTCTATCTACAAATAAAACTTGGCACAGGCAACCCAATTTCCAAAAATACCAATGCTACACAGAGAGAAGAGGAAATGGTTATTTTTGTGGCTTATTAATCACTTCAGAATAAGCTGCCTGAGTGGTAATTACACCCACACTGAAGGGCCAATATTTTATGAGATAACACATTTTTAAAGTAAATTTAACTTTTTAAAAATTTATTGATTTTAGGGAGAGAGAAACATCAATTTGTTATTCCATTTATTTATGCATTCATTGGTTGATTCTTGTACGTGCCCTAACCAGAAATCAAACCCACAACCTTGGCATACCAGGATGACATTCTAACCAACTGAGCTACGTGGCCAGGGCCAGACCACACATTTTAAAAAGAGTAACAGAACTCAATAGGAAACTATAAGCTGTTATCAACTAACAAGGTCAAAGTGATTGACAATGCCTAGAGAAAAATATATCATTTAGCCATAAGGATTTCGATTATGCTATTTCATTTATGTGTGAATGTGTTTAAGTATATGCGCCTTTGTGTATATATGTATAATTTCAATATTCAAACAGAATACAGGATATCAAGAATCAAATTAATGGACGACATGTGTGGCTTTTGGGTTCAAAATAATCACATTAACCACCTCAACTGTTCTACTTCTTACCACATAGCTGATATGCCACTACAGATACCCCCCAAATTCACCTCTCTTTCCCCAGAAATACATTAGAAAGAGTCTGTACTGCGAATGACACCACATTTTACCTTAAATAACAATTATTTGGATATACCCTGCCTCCATTACTAGGTCTTTTTCTTGACCATCCAAGACTTCATATGTTCAGAAGCATCCTGGCTCACCAGAACAGCAAGATCAGTTAGTTGTGAGGGTTGTCATAAGCAACTATATAAACCTCCATGCTGAATTTTGGCAACAATTCACTATTTTTAAACACTAGAATGGGTTCAAAATTAACCCCCATCTCTCTCATTCTCCTGAATTCAGATACTATTCCCTGAGTGGGGAAAAGGTGCGGGGAGGCTGAAAATTGCGTATAACTAATATGCAGGCCCAGGTGGCATGTGGTGTGTGAGAACCACCTGGGCTTTGGGAGATTGACAACTTAGCACAGTGCCTAGAACACAGTAGGCATGAAATAAGTATTTTTACCCTGAATGAAAGACGAATAAACGAGTAAGTAAATTGGAGAGAGTACATCTCGGACAGAATAGTCAAGAAAAGTGTAACTGATCCATCGACAATGAACTACTTCAAACTACTAACAGGAAACTTTAATAATTTATAGTTACCTAATTACATTTTAATTCCCTATGGATCTATTTTCAAAGTGTTAAAAGAAGGCAAAAGAGAGGGGGAAATGATGTTCCTGATTATCATTCAGATGTAACGCAAAGCAAGAGAGGAGAATGCATGAAAAGACGAAGAAAAAGTGGGAAACACAAGGGCAAAGAAGGCAAAATTTTGAGACTTAACCTTATCATACATCTTATTTTAACAATGAGGAAGAGGAAAAATTGTTAATTTTTGGCCCTGGCTAGTTTGGCTCAGTGGTTTGAGTGTTGGCCTGTGGACTGAAGGGTCTCAGGATTCAATTCCTAGTCAAGGGCACAACCTGGGTTGCAGGTTTGTTTCCCAGCCCCGGTTGGGGTCGTGCAGGAGGCAACCAATTGATGTGTCTCTCTCACATCAATGTTTCTCCCTCTCTCACCCCTCCCTCCCTCTGTTCCATTCTATCTAAAAATCAATGGAAAAATATCTTTGGCTGAGGATTAAACAAAACAAAAAAGAAAAATTGTTAATTTTTGACAGTACAGAGAACTACCCTTGTAATTATTTGCCACTAAAACCCATACACTGTAAAGTTTGGCTTCTTCTTCTTGAACAAGAGCATATTAAGCAAACAGTCTATGAAATAAATGAAGCAACTGGTAGACTTTATTCAAAAGGGGTCATTCTTCCATTCTGTATTGCAATTCTAGAATAACTGAAGTCAGTTATTTAACTATCAGTGGACTCTATTTGAAAGACTCCACAACAAATTATGCTGCTGAAATTGTCAAATGATGGAGGCTGAAGGTACCAAAATACTGAAGGTACCTATCCAAAATGTATTTATCTTATAAAAACCAACCAACTCGTGTGTGTCCCTTTCTATGCCAGGATGAGCAATTCGATACTCATTGTACTGAATTAAACGTAAATCAACTTGGTGATAAATTAGGCCAAACTTCATTTAACTGTATTCTTCAAATGCAGCAAGCCCATTCATGAAGACCTTTACTGAGTTCAACCTTCATGAGAAATTTAAAGAAGAAATATCATAGAAGAAACAGTACAAAGCAAACACCTCATTTAACAAAAGAAAAAACAAAAACAAAAACGGACACTGGAGAGCCTGACAGGCCTCATTTAGAATCCCGCCTCTGCCACTAACTACTTGTTGTAAAGTTATTAATCTTGCTGGTCCTTCCTCATTTGTTAAAATTGAATCTCAGCTCTACTGTGAGAACATTTTTTATATAATACCCAGTACAGACAACTCAATGTTAGTAAATATTCCCTTTACCACAAGCTTTGTAGAGGAAGTATGGATTTAACTGGCAGCATCTGATCACTAAAACTCGCCTAAGATGCTGTTCAGGAGAGCACAGACGTCTCCCATTTAACAATGGCCCATATGTGGCCCAGAAGACATAACCTCTAGCCTCAGAAACTGAACAAGAAGGACGGAAATCTCCTTTTCTTTGAGTGATATTCAGTCAGAGGCAGTTCTCTGGCACAGTCATGTGTTGTGAATAAGATCCTCTCAGTCTTTCTATCATCTTGTTTTACAACTTGGGCAATCAGTACACTTCAGTCTTTAAAACATTATGTGAATTTAACTGTGTCACAGGGTTATTTTAGAGTTTAAACTGTTTCCTAAATGGCCAATAAAATTCCATTCAAATCATATGAATGGAAATTCAGATGCAATGAGACAAGGGAAGGTAAGGGAAGTCCATGAAATCTCACTGTTAGAAAACCACACATTCTAACCGCAAGAAAGGCCTCTTCTGGGTCCAACCAAGACTGCAAAGGTTCACAGCTTTCTCAGGTCTACAGAGAACAGGAAAAAACAGCCCAAAGAAACGGTGACAAACTGGCTCTAGAGCTTCCACGTAAATTAGACCGACCTACTTAAAACCTTCAAAAGAGTCCTGCTGCTTTCAAGACACTCCTTGCTTTCAAACTTTCAGGATGTCCTGCTGACACAGAAGCTGGCAAACACCCCAACTCTGAAGCCTTGCTCACCCTAAAATTCTCCCGTCAAAATTCTTCTCATCCTCCAAGGCTGAGGTCCCATACCCCTTCTTCTCTAAAGCTTTCTGTGAAAATCTTGTCAAAATCTCTTGTACTTTTATTGTACTTGATCTGGTTAGGTCAAGCACTCATCATAGTGTTTTACAGTTAGTTTTATCCACCGTCCCCTGCAACAGCCTAGAAATTCTAGAGGGGAAGTACTGTGGTTTCTTCTCTTTCTGTCCCAGTGTTTAGCACTGAGTCAGGTACATAGCAATCCCTGAAACAGGTATTTATTGGCTTTTAATTTTCTCACCTAACATTTTACCACATATGACAACTTCCCAGAATAATGTGTTCCTAGTAATAATTTTATTTTTTAAGACATTTTTCCTTTCTTTAAATTTTTTATTGTTGACAGTATTACAGATGTCCCCCCTCCCCCCCTTTGACCCCCTCCACCCAACCCTTCCACCCCAGGCCTAGTAGTAATTTTTAAACATTACTAATACACAGCTAATATTTATCAAAAACTATTTGCTATCTACTTAATATTCATTATTTTATTTGTTCTCACAAGAGCACTCAGAGGCAGGTACTACTATGAATCCCAGATGAAGAAGCTGAGGGTAAGAAGCTGTCCACGGTCACACAACAGCAGAGCAGGAGCTGGCACTGGAACCACGAAGCCTAACTCAAGAGCCCAAATGCTTACCTAGGCCAAGGAGCTCTAACAGAAAGCCTTCCATCTGTTGGCTCTCCAGGCATTTCCCATAGAACAGGCAGCTTATGGGCCATGGAAATACCGCCAGAGAGCACTGAGGGGCTGGAAAGTGAACACTTTCAGGGCTCACGGGAGAAAAGCAAGTGCACATCTCTGATGACTTCAAGTGACAATTCAATTAGATTAACTCTTTGAAGATAAAAGCCCTACAAATGCTCATCATTACTTATTGTAATTCTGATGAAAATTCTAAATTATAGAAAGATCAAGTGAAAGATATCTCATTCAATAAAGTAATACCCTTGTTTTAGAAGCAATTCAGCCACTCTATTCATGCAAGGAGTGTCTTTAAATGCACCCCTTATTGAAAAGCAGAGGCTCTTCAAGTTGCAACTTTAACTCTGGCAAGATGTTATCTATATGCTGCTCATGAATACTAGTAAGGCACCCGCTATTCAAAGAAGGGTTTAGCTGCACTGGCAGCTCTGGTTCCTGTGCCCTTGTCTCATGAAAGAATATATATATTTTATGATCTCTAATACTTACACTCCCTGATATTTAGTCTTGGGAGAGCTTAACATGGTTCTCAAAAATGCATGCTGCCTTAGGCTACAGATAAAGACAACAGCTACCTTGAAAGAGATAAGGCACCAAAAGGGGTGGCTTAGGGAGGAAAAGCGATTTACAAAGAGAATTCAGTAACAGGCTGGACTTGTTTCCCATCACACCGCACCTCCACCCTCCCCCTGCCCCCGAAAAAGGCCAACTTTCCATTTTCCTATAATTTTATGGTGGTGTTTACATTCTTAACCAGAAAGTCACCACATTTCTATTCTTCAACAGGTCTAACATTACATGTTTTGCCTCTTTTAGTTTCTAAATTAACATGGGTTTCTGTGTACTTATTACACAGTGAGGATCTAATGATCACAATGACAAGAGTCTGAAGCACAAGAATACAAGCTCACGGGAGTCCCTTTCCCATTTATTTCCATGCAGCAGAACACACACTTATTGATGACCTGGTAAGCTGTGCACCGTGGGTATTGCGTGCAGCATTGCCTCCCATCCAACTCAAAGCCCACCTCTGCTCCCCTGCCAGGCTGGTTTCTGCCCTGTTAGCCACACCTGCCCTGTGCTGCAGCACTGTCCCTCTGCTCTGCCAGACCTGCACACTGTACCCCAAAACCCCTTTCTCATGTTCTATGCAAGCCTCTCTGAACTCCCATTTCTAGAAAGCTGTCTTTATTTGCCCCAACCCATGTGTCTTTCCTTCCTGAGCATCTTTTCTGACCACCCATGTTTAAAAGCTATGCCATATTTTTTGACATTGGATTATATAACAATTACCATTTTTATGTACAATATACGCATAGTGATTTCATGCGAATTCCTCCCACAGAGACCCTTGAGGGTAATGAACACACCAAATGCTTTTTTCTGGATCTGTCAGAGCAAACATCACTGTACCAGATGCCCAAAGAATATGTGAGGGAGTAAATATAGAAACAATACTTCTTTGCTTTCTTATTATACGTTTCTTTATGTTGTTTTGCTAGAAGTCAGACCAGATACAAGGCCTGAAAAGAAAATATGCAGAGAAGGAAAAATAAGAACCTAGGAAGGGCTGTTCAGGAGGGGAGGGAAGAGAGAACAGAAACAGGCAAAATGACAAGGTGATGTAATAAATATAATGAAATCTAAGTCACCTCCACACAACAGCTGTCAGTATAGTCTAAAAACATGTTCCAGGAGCTTTATTCCCTTTTCTGGCTATTTGTCAATGACTCTCATTATTTTCTCAAAATAGGATATCATAGTAACACCTTCAGTTTCCTAGCTCTCTTCCTTTCATAATTGGTCTGCTAATAAACCCCAACTCATCCAATCATTTCCCTTCTCTAGGTCTATCCCCAGCTTGCCGGCTGCTCCTGTGGTCTGACACCATATGAAAAGTTTCCAATCTCAGGCTGGCTTCAGTGCTAGTAGGAAATCCTTTTTACTTGTCTTATTCAGTCTCACCCAGTCCCACAGTGCCCATTATAAATTCTCGGTTTCTCCTCAACCCCTAATGATGATGAATGAGGATAACAAAAATTTTTACTAAAATAAATAACTGTATATGCATTTCAGATTTATACAAAATGCTTCTATATATAATACAGATAAACATATATAACATATAATATACATTGCTTCCTATGTGCCAGAAGCTAAGAGCTTTATATTTATTAATTCAACTCGCAAAAAGCCTAAGATGAAGGTACTATTATCTCCTTTTTACAGATGAGAACATTGAGGCACAGATAACATAAGTTTGCCTTTTTTATTCATTAACAAAGGTTCTTAGTATATGCATTTGTCATAAGGTAGGACATAATTATCACACTGGAAAGAAGTCAAAGCACAAGAAGGAAGACAAGCTCACGGAGTCTCCTCATTTACTGTCAATGCAGTTGAATAGGAACTTACCGATCACCTGATGACTATGCATTATGTCTGTAAATTATATAATGTCCAAGGCCACACTGCTAGCACATAATGGGTGGAGCCAGGATTTGAACTCAGGAGGCCTGACTTCAGAGTCTGCTTCTTGACCATTATAACATGTTGCCTGCTAATAATAATAAACTTTATTGAAAGTTTGTTTGCTACATGCTAAATACTTTACATGTATTCAATACATACTTGAATTAATTTCTTTAATCCTTACTATAACTCTCAGAGAAAGGTACTATACAGTCACATTTAAAAACAAAGCAACTGCCCTGGCCGGTTTGGCTCGGCGGTTAGAGCGTCGGCCTGCGGTCCAGAGATACCCGGGTTCAGTTCTCGCTAAGGGCACGTACCTCGGTTCCAGTTAGTCCCCAGCCCCTGGTTGGGTCGTGCGGGAGGCAGCCAGTCGATGCGTCCCTTTCACATCTCTCTCTCTCTCTCTCTCTCTCTCTCTCTTTCTCTCTCCCCCTCCCACTCTGTCTGAACAAAAAGGAAAAAATGTCCTCGGGTGAGGATTAAAAACAACAACAACAACAACAAAAAAAAAACCGAAGCAACTGAGAATGACACAGCTTTAGCAACATGCCCAAGGCCACTCTGCTAGCATGTGAGGAGCCAGGATTCAAAGCTAGGTCTTCTGTCCCCAGAGCTCGAGCTTCCAATTACTTCCCCACACTGTCCTTCCTGCCTGCCACAGTCTAAGAAAGTGCCTCTGCTTTCTGATTAATAGGAAGGTCTTCATAAGTGGACTATCCCAATGCCCCACCTTGTCTATCAATTTCAAAACTTATTTCTTCTTCCATCTTCTCTCAAAGGCAAAGATTCAAAGTCAACTCCTTTTACTCCCAATCTGTGCTTTTTATGTCCTTTCCTGCTACCCTGGGCTCCTAGTCCTTTGGTTGCTTTCTTTGATGAACTACTGATACTGTCAACAGTTCCTTCTAGTTAATACCTTCTCCTTCAGTCTACATATGATCTCAAATCGAAAGCCCTCTCAGAACCCCCCTTTTTTTTGTACAAACTGGCTCCTGCCCTCAAGCCAAGAGACTGCCTAAATTCAAGCCACACAGCTAACCGCCAAGAGCTGGCCTGCCTGGTACTACATGGTTCATAGGCTCCACCTTGCATCTCATTTGCTCACATGGTTCCTAACCTTCTTGGTTCTAAACCCCAGGATTAATTTCCTAGAAAGCACTCACAACTCATTCCAACCACACCACAGGCTCTGGCTTCTCACCTCACTATGAGTCACACCTACATCTTTGATTCCTAGCCTCTCAGGGAAAATATCTTGTCTGGGTCTGGCCTCTGCCTCCACCATATCCCTGGAGAGCATGCCAGGAAATGGATATTCCTTCCTGGAACAGAGAGAAACGCTCCATCTCTCAAACTCTTGTTCAAGCCTGTTTTGTTCCCATGGCCTTCAGGCTAATAGCTTCTGCCTAGGCTTGCATATAGACATGCCAATCATTAGAGGAGTTCTGTTTGCCTCTTTAGTTTCTACAAAAACAGTCCCTTACCAGAAAGTACCTCCCCTGTGGAGATAAGGGAAGTACATATTGTTTATCATAGATTTGCAGGGATCTGTGACAGGACTCACATCAACTAGCACAATCTTCCTTGGACTCCTGCTAGCACCCAGATGTCTGTGATTGTCAATCACCTCTTGTCCCTTCTATTTTCCCTTCCCTTGACATGAAGAAGCCTCAACTCTGTACTTTCTGAAGAAGAATTTGAAGATTAGGTCTCCCATCTTCTCAGTTGGCGACTTCTCTGTCAATAAACCTTTCTTTACTCCAAACTCTGACATTTCAAAGTGTTGGGCACACAGACTTTGGACTGGTAACACTCCCTTCACATAAACATCTGGAAAGCATACACATATTTCTACTTGCTCACTATAAATTCAAACCATTGCAAGTGCTGTCCCTTGTCCCCTCTACCTCTCCATCCCCACCACACTGGGTTAGCTGTCTGGTCTTCTTCCCTATAGCTGTGTTGACTTCAATTCTCTATACTACAAATGTCTGCTCATGCCCTTCTCCTGCATGACTCTCTTAATAGTCGCACAATGTACTCAGGAAACAGTCCAAACTTCTTCATGTAACACACAAGACTCTTCCTGAGTTGGTTCCTGTTTACTTTTACAATTCGTGTTTCTTTGCTCCATTCTCACTCTTGAAGCTCCACCACACTGAGCCACATGCCACCCCCTGGAGCTTGCCTCTCAGCATCTTCACTAACTACCAGCTCCTCACAGTGGAACTCGCACCCCTGCTTCAGGGCTTAGGTTAGATGATATCTCAGACTCAAGCCTCTGTTGGCTCTTTCTAGTCTGAGACAGGTGCTTTTTTGTGTCCCCACAGCACCCTATACTCAAAAGCCCACAGTGAACCGTCCTGTTTCCTTCTTTCTATCTCACTTCACTGTGACAGATAACAAGGGCTATAGAATATTCACCATGGTATCTCCAGGGCCTGGCACAGAGCCAGGCATGCTGTGGGCAAGTACTTGTTCAGTGAATGAGCTCCAGGTCTGTTCCCTGAAGTCTATTCCTATTACCTCTGTCCCTTCTCTTCATTTGCCACTGCTTCTTTTCTATTCCATCCCCACTGTGCCCTGCTCTTCGGTATCCTGTTCCTGTGACCCTCCATCTCAAAAACTCCTAGCACCTACTCGAATAGTTTACTCAAACTACCAAACCACAACACCTGGCAAATTTTACTTGTCTAGAAAAAGCTTCTATGCAGATGTCAAAATCACTCTTAAATAATTTTGATCTCACAAGAGAAATAATTATCCATTCCCTTTTCTCCTGTACCTATCACTGAACACGGATTATTTAATCTTCTGTGTACTAGTTTACACGAAACCCTTTAAATTTTAAGAGGGATCACACACATTTTTTTAAAGTAAATCTATTAAACTTCATCTAAAATGATCCAAGTTTAAAAGAATCATTTTTTTCGTTTATATGATTAAGGCTTAGGTCTAAAAGTAAAAAAGGTCTGGATGTCTTCAATCATCCTGATCTCTATAACTTGAAAAATAAAACTAGAAAGAATGGTTTAGTTAAGAATCAAAAATCTGTGATATCTCCTATTAGAATCTCTTTTTCCTAAGCTACTATTCTTTATTCTAAAAAAAAGGCAAATAATTTCTGTTACAGTTAAACTTAGTTCACTTAAAGCGAAATCTCGGTCTTAATGGTTACAAAACAAAAATCTTTATTTTTCCCCAAGAATCAATGTCTTATTCTAGTAGCTGTAGTATTTATTGAAGTAACTTATCCTAGCTTCTTTAATGTCCATTGCTTTACACTGTGGTACACTAGAATTGAATTAACTCATCATTTCTAGATTACATATTACATGAAGGTAAGATGTTGCTTATTTTTATAGTCCCAAATGCTTAGAATACTGCCTTGAATATAATATGTATTTTAATAAATAGAGCTTGAAAATGCATGAATTTAATGCTTTTATATCAGATTGCACATATGCCAAGGAAATTAATTAGAATGCATAGCAAGTTATGACACATTTACATTGTCTATATTAACTAGAGTTAAGCAAAAAGTCATTTGTTTTATACTTGCTTCACACTCGGTGACAATTTTTTCTTAAATATATTCCCAGTTTCTGATTTAATATACATGATACCAAAGTGCTTATTTGCTGACTCAGAGTCAGAACAGTGTCCTGTTCAGATCCTTAACCCTTCCTTATATTTTCCTTTCAGGTGTTTGGGCTGACTGAGTACAGTGCCAAGTACTGAAGGCCTGTTTTTATTTACTAAATGTATTAAATTTATAGCACCTGTTTTAAAAAGTTCTTCACTTCACATAATTAACCAAAAAACAAGTTCCTATTTATAAATTATTTGCTTGCCCTTTTTTCCTTTTTAAAAACTACCAAAGGGAGAATATAAGTAGCTAGATGTTTGAGCATGACCCTAATTCAATCCTTCCTCTCCATGCACAGTATGAAAATGGGCATTACTCACAAGATACATGTTTACAGAGGCATCTGGAAGTATTTTTCTTAGAGCCTAATTTACATAAATCTGCTTCCTCTACTGGATGATTTTTTTTCTAGCATCCTAATTGAATACAAAGGTTAAGGTAATACTTTATAATGTAAAGAAAACAAAAGCCCCCTATAAACCTGGAAAATCACTTAAAGAAAGCTCTTCTGCATCATTAAGGCAGGACATTTGCTGACTTTAGGAAGAAGCAATCATCCAAGCACAGTGTACTTAGTTCAATGCAGGAATTTTCAAATTTGGTATCATTTTTCCCCTAAATAAGATTCTTAGCTCTACTAAGACCATTTCTCATAATTCAGTTCCTTTTTACCTGCAATCTCCACAGTATTTTGCAATAAGCATCTATAGCCAGTCTTTCCATACTTACACAGTGACATTTCGTGAAGGAGGCACAGGGGTGGGAGTACTCTCACTTACACACACAGTGATTATCTCGACCACAAGAGTTAGTGGGCAAAATACATACTCAACAGCAGGGGCTACAGTGCCACCTATATGCCTACACTATTTTTTCTCTCACTTTCTTTTTCAAAATGGAAGTTATTTTAACGATATATCTAAGAAATTGTTTTCATTTTTATAATAAAATACATTATAATATGGAATTTGAGTACATTTTGTTAATAACTTCTAAACGTATTTTCTAATAAGAAAAAATCAGTATTGCTATTAAAACCTCCTGGACTACTTTAATTGCTACTTCCCAATTATGTACCATTTTATAACTTATAAAGCCTTTACTGCATATATTGATTTACTTAATATTACACAATCCTTGAAGTAGATATAATTATGCCCATTTTACAGCTGAAGGAGAAGCCTCAGAGACATTTACTTTAGTCTTTCTAATTCCATTAAGGAGCAAACCAAGGTCACAGCCTAAAGGCTCTGGACATTAATCTCAAAACACAATTACTTTCTTCCATCTAACTATCACTGACTTTAGTTTTTAATCAATACATTTATTTTGGAAGGGAAAGTAATTTCATTTTACAATCCTTTTTAGCGTTTAATTAGTCTACAAGCCTTTTTTAGCATTTAATAATTAGTCTCTCGGCATTTACTTTAGCCAGAGAATTTCAAAATTTCCATTCATATTTCAAAATAGTCCTCCCTATGGATTTAGCCATACTAAACATACTAAACAGGGGAGGGAGGGACTCAGGGAGCAAGAAAGCATATGTATCTGTGACTCAGTGTACTTTCCTTCACTTTGCACTATGTAAATGTTGACGCTGCAGCTTCTGAAATGCTCTCCGAAGTCCTTGTGACTGACAGCCCACGAGTGCTGTGCCTTTCAAAACAAATATGCTTTATTTATGGAGAGCACATGCATCTCCATCTAATTATTCTGAGAGGCAGGGTGGAACAAACAGGATTTCTCAACTAAACTCAGCGCTCTGCATTGAACACAACCGGCAGGTTACAATTTAACAGATATGAAAGCTTGTCAACTCCCACATGCAACACAGCATGAAAGGGAAGGGCACTTACAAATCTGCCATATAACCCCAGAGTAGCACACAATTTCCTATGTTTGCTGCAAATATTTTTTTAAGTATGAGCAAAAATTCAGAACACATTTAATACAAAAAAGGTCCTCCCATGTGTGCAAGTATTTACTAGATTTTAAAATACGTAATAACACATTGTTTGAGAATAAGTTTGGGTGAGAATTTGAAAAAGAACCAACTGGTTTGAATAAAGTATGCTTGATTAGCCTGATTTTAGGGGAAAAATAAATAAAGCCTGTCATTATCTAATGCATACCAAAAAAATCACAATCTAATAGCAAATGTCAGACACATTATTTAGATCCCATTATGGCATTTCTCTAACTGGAAGGTAAGGCTCACTGAGTCTTGCTGAGCTCTCTCAGCTGTCTGGATCTGACGACTACCAAATCTGTACTTGAAAGGTAGGCAAATTCCTCCTACATCTCTTATAGCTTCTCTACAAAGGCCTCCTGATCCCAAATCCACCTTCTGAAGACCGATTAATGGACTAGCATTAAGACAGATGACATCTATAAAAGATGAGTTGTACCAATAAAGGACCTGTTGGTGAAATAAGATCTATATAATAGTAAAACAATTTGGGAACTAGACAGCATGTAATAGAGTACAACAAATGTGGTCCAAACCATTAGGGAGTACATAGTATGTAATAATAAGACATTCTTGGCACCCAGGCATTTGGCAATTATAAAAACCACTGAGAACTCAGACGATTCTCTTTATTCACTTTAATGGCCCCAATTTGTCCTGTTAACCCTTTACTATTGGCTAAACTTACACACATCACTGAGGACACGGCCAGGGATGAACTCCAGATTCCAGGAATTTCCTGTCACTGCAAATTTTGCCAACTCTGACCTGGCTTCTCTTACTCTGGGCATCAGCAAAAACAGTCCTTTAAAAAGATCCTGAAAAGAAGTATCCAGATCCTTGTTGTGTTATTTAAGCCCATTTAAGCCCCGGGGCAGGGTATGCAACAGTCCACAGGGTGAGGTAGCTGGAAAAAGTTAGATGGCTGGCCAGTCCTGAAATCTCAGGCTTGACTTAAGAAGAATTGGCTGGGACTTCATGGGAAATTAATGCTTAAGGGAGAACAGAACTGGAATTTTGTTGGTATTCACACTGAAACTGGTCAGAGATGATCTGAGACAGGTGTAAAGTCTAATAAAAGTTTTATGCTTCTCACACTTGTTTTCTTCTTGCTTGTTGGTTTTTTGGTGTTTTTTTTTTGCATAGATAGAAGCAGGGAACTATGGAACCAATAATAGTATCAGGTTGAGAATAAGGATGCCCAGCATCTAGTCCTACTTTTCACCACAGAAAAAAGAGAAAGATCCCAAACCAGGTCAGTTCAAGGACAAAAATAGCAATTGATGAAACAGAAAAACTGTGGAAGGTCTTCAAGCATCAGAAGACTGGTCCAGATGACCTTGAAGGCCCATTATTATCATTCTCAGCTATGGTTTAACTTGGTATCTCCAGCTGGGACCAGGCTGCACTGCCAAGTCCTCCCTCTCCCAAACATAGGCCTCCATTCCCCTCTCTCACTTCCTAACAGGAAGATAAAGATAAAAGTCAGCTTTCACAACCCCTCACACAGCCTTACACCAGGGATCATTACTTGCCTATATGGGTGAGTCTTTAAAAAATTCTAACAGCTGTCTTATGTATTTTTCCCACATTGTTTTTCTCACAGTTTACACAAACCCTCTTCCACTATTAACTAACACTGGATTCTAAAATTTGGAAATTGTGTACAATTTTGAATTTTGTATATCTTTACTAAGTTTTTGTTTGTTTGTTTGTTTTTTGTTAATAGGTTTGTACTGATTTTAGAAAGAGAGGAAGGGAGAAGAAGAGAGAGAGAGAAACATTGATGCGAGAAAGAATAATCCACTGGTTTTCTCCCCACATGCACCCCGACAGGGGGCTGAACCTGGAACCTGGGCATGCGTCCTGACAGGAATCAAACAGGCAACCTTTCAGTGCGTGAGACCACCACGCTCAACCAACTGAGCCCCACTGGCCAGGAGTAAGTTTTTTGTATTTGCTTTTTTTAGTTACTAACATTTTAGACACGTTTCATGTAGTCTCTTAGAATTCTGTAGTAATAAAAATAACTTTCTCAACATTTAAATAAGACTTCCCAATGTCCTTTTAGACAGTGTATGGGAAAGCATTTTTTTCCTTAAAAAAAAAAAGTCAATTTCTAATGGCTTCAGATCAAGGCCATGGAGGCCCCTAGTAATTTTTCACTTTATAAATAATTCAGTGTGTGCTTTACTCTGGAGATGTTAAACTTTCAGAGACTAGGAGACTCGGATCACTAACAGACTGGTTCGGGATGAACCACTGTAGCCCTATTTTCACATTTATTAAGAATCACGTGAGCTCCATCTGCAGCAAAGCCCTGTCTACGACACTGGGGAACCTGAACACCACAATGTGCGGCTCAGACAAGTAATATATGTGGCAAATCTGGGCCTTTCCATCCTGGGCCTCTTCACATCCATTCAAACCATTCACGTGCCAAGAGGGGAACCAGCTGGAACACTGAAGAGCTTCATGATGGAAAATTAGTGGGGAATGCCAAGTGCCCCGATACACGAACAGTGGAAAAGGTGTCCGTCCTTAACAACTGAAACATGCTAATTATTTGTGCCAAGTCCAGGCAACTACTGTCACTACTCTTTCAACACCTAATCTCCCAGACAATTTAAAAAACTTTTCTACCTAAAACTTCCCACAGATTTATAGTATTAGAAATCCAGTCATAATACATTCATTTGAGTATCTTATATCTATTACTGAGGATTTATAAAGCCATAAAGAATGCCATGTAACAAAAACAATAGTAAACACTTCCTTTTCAGATATTTATTTTCAACTTAGGAAACTACATTTTCTTATAAATAAGGGAAGGCTTGTAGTTTTAAACTGAAAACAGAAAATAAAATTTTCATGGATAACAAAGCACAGAGAATAGAATAGTATGCCTTTCATCTTTTCCTTTCTGGACTTAATCATACTCCAGGTACTACTGTAACTATAATCATCAATTCATTTAATCCTCAAAACAACTCTGTGAAGTAGGAATCATAATTATCCACATTTTACAGAAAAGGCAACTGAGGCCCTGAGAGGAACCTACCCAAGCTAACACAGCTAGGAAACTAGTACACTGGACACCGGGATTCGGACTCAACTGGTCCAGCTGCCATGCTCCATTGCCGTTCAATGCATCTTGTCCACATGCAGGTGGCTCCAGAAGCATTTGGAGAAACAGTAAACTCTGCAATTGTTGCAACACTTTTGTTTCTTTTAATGTAATTAAACCCAAAAGGTTCCTGTTAAGTTCTCTGACGATCAAGGGGCTCAGAGGTAAAATGCATGATTATCTTTGTCAGCTTTAACCTGTGGTTTTCTTGTTCAAATGACAGGTATCATGTACTGCTAAAGTGGCTCAGTATAGTTTAACTTCACTTTAATTAGCATTATGAACCTGAACTACAATTAAATCATTGCCTGGTAGTTCATAAGGGCCATATTATTAAATATCCTTGAGGTCATTTAATGGTTTTTATATAACAAGTAAATATTAGACAGAATCCAGATTAACATTTTTTGGGGTGATTTTTCCCCATACTCTTTGGTTGATTAATGATTTCACAATTAGGACCTGCTTTATTTAATATTCACCAAACATCCTGGAGTCCATGTTATACCAGCTTTCAAAAATCCTGAGATTCATCTAAAAGCTATCACTGCTACCAAACAGCTATATGGAACCCTAAATCCTAATTTCTCCTTTATTACTGCAAACTCACACACTGAATGGGGTAAATCAAGTGTGTTGGGGGCAGTGGGAGGAGGCACAGGAGCTATAACTACTTCATTCATAAATACAACAGAATCTACGCCACTACCTAGAGCTAGCTTTTGTAATTTTGTAGCTATTGTTCCCAAGGCCTGTTTAGGATGCTCCCAAAACATACTGCAGTCAGAAATTATTGGTCAGATACCTAACACTAAAAAAGATGGAATTCTTCTGAACACATTAAAAAGGGGGAAAACAATGTGAAGTTATTCTTATATTAAAATTGGACTCTACTACTGCTAAAATGGAGAGAGGCAAACCACAAGGCTTCTTGTGGTTATTTCTAGATACTAGACTCTATGAGAAGTAAATTTTGGTTCACTAAAAAACTGTACAATGTTAGAATTCATAAGGACCTTAGAAATCAAAGTCCAACACCATCAATTTAAAGATCTGAAAAACTAAATCAACAAGAAGTTAAGTTTAAAACTAAATCTTATCCTCTGAGTTGGTATAAAGTTTGGGTCCCTTTTGAGCAAATGGTATTGTTGTTGTTAGATTTTTTTTTAAACCTAAATTACAAACCTGAGATTGCTTTGAAGTTATATTAGTATTAAGACAAATGGGTAAACTGCTATTTTTAAAATTAAAATTTGCCAAATTTATTTATAATAAAATAACAGAACGAACTCTTGGTTTCTTTCTTTGCCACGTTTAGGTTTTGAAATAAACTGAATCTATATAGGAAATGTTTCTAAATGGCAACTTTGTTCTTTTATCCTAATGAGAAAAGTCACTGCAGAATACAGCAGGCAACAAAATATCTATTTTAAGGGCAATTTATAATTTTCCAGGTTTCTTCCTATTTGAAAGAATAAAGTATCTCAAAAAAAAAAAAAGAAGAAAAAAAAAAAGTACATACCAACAAAAAACACTGTGGCCACAAAATGTAGAAGAGCAAAAACCTGCGTTGTTTTAAATGAAAATTAATAAAGACAAAAATCAGAAAAGAATGAAAGAGTCTGTGGTTATTGGGACTTTTGCCCCAAACACAGCATTAGTCAAAATGCTCTAGGATACAGGGAGAATTTCTGTAAGGCATTCCTTACAGCCTAAGCAATCAGAGAAGTGGAAGTCAGGGTCCATTACTCATGGCAGGATAACCTGCATTACCCTCTCACGGATGCTTCACTGGTGAGAGCTGATGAAGAAAAATGAAAGCTGAGAAAGAAAGCGAATGGTGTATATTTCACATGTAATTTCCAGCAAATTTTGATGAGTTCAATCCTGGATGAGTTTTTCTCCCTTTCCTTCTTTCAATTTCATTTAGAAAAAAATCATCCTGTTTAGGTTGTTCAAGTGTGACTTTGCAACTAGCCTAATGTGGCCCCAAATTACCATCCTCAACATTCCTTACAAGAAGCATCTGATTAAATACCCTTTGGTTAAACAGATCAAGGCAGCTTTAGGCTGACTCCAAGAACAAGAACCTTGCCAAACCGAGTGTCTTTACTCTGTCAAATAGTGTCTCCTGTCAGAAGAGTTTCCTATTTCTTAAAACTTGTTTCTCCATGCTGGCAGCCTCCTGTCAGTCTCTCTAAGGTCCTGGCTCCTAAAGCTTATAAATTCTTATTTTCCATCCTCCAGTTTCCCTACAGATTATACCACTGACCTCTGCTCCTGATCTGGCAGGAAATTATCTGAAAGACATCCAAAAATTAGAACTGCATTTCTATGAGAGCCAAATTTACTTTCTAAAATACCCAATTCATTTGCCCATATTTTAAAACAACTCACAAAAAAGGATCGCCACTACTATGGTGCTGCCTTGATTTTTGCTTTCGTCCATAGTCAGAAAAAATGAAGAAAAGCAGGAAGTGGCTTAACTATCAACAAGCAGTTCTCCTTTGAAGACAGATAACAAAATACCACAGTTAAAAGTATGTTTGTAATCACAAAGTTACTGTTTTTGGACCAATTCCAAATACAGTCGTATGTCTTTGATCTTAGAAGAGCATTTGTCTCACTGTTCATAGCTGACACTGATGGGTCAGTTAGGCACCCACTCCCAACTATGGGAAAAATGTTCCCTGAAATTCAATCATGGGAGTTATTAGCTTTTAGTTGTCAGCCCAGAAGTGGCTGCTCATGCTCCGGCACTGCTGCTGCCTGGGATATTTCTGCCTGCTATGACGCTGTGAGAACTTGTCCTACTGACAGCATCCACCCGACCACCCGGCAGACCTCTTGATTCCTTCTGTGTGATGTCAGACAGTTCCAGAGAGTCAGCATCTCCCCAGGCGGGCACTATTCTCTCAGCAAAACGTACTGCAACTCGGAGAAAAATTTTGAGCACCTTTAACCTAAACAGAGTTGAAGTTTCATATTTAAAAACAAAATCTATTCTCAACCTTTCACATTTTATATTATAGCAAAAACAGTCTAATGATAATATGTAGCTTCAACAATGAAATAAGCCGATTTAAAAACAATAAAAATATCCCTAGTGTCTAAATGGTCCATTTTAAACAATTAGGGAAGATAAACACCACAGCATTATATCATTTATTAAAAAATATTAACTCCAACAGCTATTGTTTGTGGGTCTTTCAAGATAAGGTAGAAAGAAGAGATATTGACATGGTAAAATCATGGGGGAATCTCTCATCTTTGCTAACTAGTAGTCCTTAAAGCCCAGTTAGTAGAAAGAAGCACTAAGGAAGATACGTAATCATAAGCTAAGGGCCCCTATTACAAGAAGAAGAGTATCTTCCATGGAAAAGAGCTGTTTCTTAAGTTAACAGGTATGTGTTTGTGCACAGTCTCTCTCTCTCTCTCTCTCTCTCTCTCTCTCTCTCTCTCTCTCTCCCTGAGCTGACAGATTGATAGATATTAGACAACTGCTATCTGTACTTCGATGGTCAAGAATTTCATGCTCTCATAATATATGGTTTTCTTTGAACATGAGCCCTAAAGCCAAACCTAACTTTTGAAACTCATCCATGAAGTCAGCACTTACAATATTCTTGACTGACAGCCTGACAGCTCAATTCCGAAAAGGAGCATTAATCACCTAAGCATGTGAACACAGTAACTCACAGTATCTGCAATCAAGTCCTAGGAAACAGAATTAAAGAATGATAATCAAAAGTGTCACTCTAGTCCGGCCGGTGTGGCTCAGTGGTTGAGCACTGACTCATGCACCAAGAGGTCGCTGGTTCGATTCCCCATCAGGACACATGCCCAGGTTGGGGGCCCGATCCCCAGTGGGGAGCATGAAGGAGGCGGCCAATCGATGTTCTCTCTCATCAGTGTTTCTATCTCTCTCTCCCTCTCACTTCCTCTCTCTCTAAAATCAATAAAGGAAAAAAATTTTTTTTAAAGTGTCACTCTATATGTTCAGCATCAGGCAAGTGTTATCATAAATGGATCCTTATAAT
Organism: Tadarida brasiliensis; assembly: GCA_030848825.1. Classification (NCBI taxonomy): domain Eukaryota; kingdom Metazoa; phylum Chordata; class Mammalia; order Chiroptera; family Molossidae; genus Tadarida; species Tadarida brasiliensis. Next base: position 74,576,320 of record CM061260.1, read on the forward strand.
ACCCTGAAGTTTTTCCTCTCTAGCAAAATGGCTATTTTCTTTTCCTTGACAAAGAAAATTCTGCCTACTATCCTCATCAAATGGCAGTGACTTTACAGATATGTAGGAAATACATAAATAAGTATAGATTTCTAAAATGTACGACTCCCCAGCATATCAAACGCTGAATCTTCCTATTTGTAAAGGGCACAGAAATTGGATTGTAAAATCAACAGGTGAAAAAAATGTTTCCTTAAATGCACTTACAGTAACATTTATACTCCATGATTCTGATCGAGAAGAAAACAGACTATATAGTGTATCTATGCCTAGAAAAAACACTGGAAGGATAAACACCAAAGTGCTCACCAAGGATATAGAGTAGAATATGCATTAAAGACAATATCCATTTTTATCTTCATTGTTTTTAGTGTTTTCGACAATGTATTATTTTATAAGCAAAAAAGAAAGCCAGTAAGTTATTTTAAAATCTAATATTTTAAGTGTAACTTAATAAAGAACAAAGTAGCAGGCTTCTGAGGTACCAAATCAATATGCTGCAATGGAAAGTCATTTTTTTCTGTCTGATCCTGTCTGTGGCCATGTAACATCTTTTCACACTTGCTCAGAATTAACTGCTTCACTACATAATGACAAGAACTACAGCAAATGGGCCTTTAGTCTGTAGTTCAATCACCATGGAAGGTTTTAAAGTCTGAGTATTAAGAAGTGACGCATATACTTGACTATATATAAAGAAATAAAGCAGACTCTCTACATATCATATGCTAATTAAGAATGAGTTTAAAAATTCTATTTTCATCCAGCTTCTCAGTCAACACTCTGGCTCTAGTGGGAGAGTGGAAGTACTGTTCGCCTCATTTCCAGGGAACTTCAGGGATTTCCATCCTGTGATCATATTTTCATGTTTGCAGGTTTGTCTTCCACACTTGACTGAAGTACACATATTACAAAGAATGCATTCATTAAATGATGAATGAATGAATGAATGAACTGTCCTAGAAATAACTAACTTGGAAAAAAATGTCGGAGGTGGTTCAAGAAATCACAGTGTATCATCACCGGTAATTTCAATAACATGAAACACTGAAAGAAAACTAGTAGATGTTTTTAAAGAAAGGTTTTCAACAATTTAGGTCTTTTATTCTTCCCTCAACTCCACTCGCTTCCAACCATGTTCCTAACATCTTCATGAATTTATTCACCACCTGACTTTTAAAAAGGAACAAGACTAGTTTTACCTGTAGTAACAATGCCCGATTTTTCCTAACTACAAATTATTCTTTGGACTTCACTACACTGCGCTGTTAGGAAGAATGTTGAATGTGTGTCATTTTGTCTTTGATTACATTATCAGTGGCTGCTGAGAACATGCTTTAGGTGTAGCTGTAGGTACAGCCTTCTCCATGATCTAGACTGACTTGTCTAGGCAGCAGGTGTTAGGTTCTGGGAATTTATATCTAAAGTCCTCCAGTTGCTAGTTTCACTCTGCGACTGGGAAATAAAATTTACCTTCAGTTAAACAACTGAGCAAAAACTGAGCCAAACTATCCACAAGATAATTCACTTTAATAAAGTATTAAGTGTAGAAATCTCAAAAATTTCTACAAGATCTTCCATATTCTTAATGTATGTGGCATACATCCTCAGAGTCCAAAGAGCAGGAACTTCAATCTTTTATCTAGCTCAGCTTAATTTATAGGAATTTTGGGTGGGACAATTCTTTACTAGGCAATACTGTTTCACTCACTGCTGAGTCAGCATACATCTCAGCTCCTTCCACATCCTTTCACCCTCCACCCTCAGTTCCAAGTGGTAGCATCCCCAAATCACTGAGATAATATCCCACACTTTTTCAAATATTCTCTGGGGAGTGTTTTGACCTCCTTAGTTGGGAATCACTGCTCTAAATAAACCCAATATATACAAATTCACATTTTAAAGAATTTAATTAAAACCCCCACAAAACAAGCTTCATAGGGCATTTTCCTCAATAATTACATTAACACCACAGTCACCCCAACTTCCTCACCCCTCGCCATTTTCAGCAATATGTAGGCTCACCAATACTACATTGCTAAAGTGTCCTTGGTCAGCTTGAATATTTTCTGTGACCTCTGATCATTTACCATCCTGATGTCATAAAACTTCTATGTATTAATTACATATGAGTTATCTAAATTGGTTTAACCATGTGAAGACAGGTTTCTAAAGCATTTTTTTTTTTTTTAATTCACACTACCATCACACTTCCACTGTTCAGTTATTTTAAAAAGCATCACAGTAAGGGAGTAAACTGCTACACCCTTTGTGCTAGGCCACCACAGTGAAACCCACATAAAGACGCTCACTCCAAAACTCAGTGGGAAATAACATTTTTGCAAGTTTAGGGCCTTCTGGTTAGCCAAGCAATGCAAAGTGAATAAGGCATTTCTAAAACATAGGGTGCAATTCTAAATGTTTCAGAAGAGCAACAAAAATCCCAACTGTTCAATTAATAGAAGGTTATCGGGAACTGTAAATCTGCACTTTTTTAATTACAAGAAATGAACAATCACTCAGTGTGGAAGCTGAAACATGAGTGCTGTCCTTATCTACATGTGCAGTGGGCCCTATAAGGACCTATCGCCATTTGAAGAGGCCTGTTAACACCTACCATATGGCAAGACCTAGTCAGTTAAAAGAATCACAAATAGTCTCCTATAAATATTACATGAATAGTGGTCTTAGTGGTTTCTGAGTCAAAACCCAGCCTCCGTCTGTCTGTCAACTACGCCAAGCCCTCACACTTGCACAATTTGGCTCTGTCACAAGAGTCAAGCCAATCAACATCCTCATTTTAGTTGGAAACCACTTCCCCCTTGCTTTTTGCATGTCTACTGCCACTTGAACTCCTTGGCCTCTTTTTAGAAATCTTAGGCTTCTGCAATCCTGTTCAGATTTCAGCTTATTTTGCCTTGAGAAGAAATACTCCTTGATATGGTAAATGAGTTAAAACTGGGGAGCCAGATGTGCTCATTTATGACACCTTTCAACTCTGCTCTGCAAACAACTTTTCCAGACTTCCAAATAGCCCCATGTGGCCAACAAGCAAGGTTTGGCCTCATCAGCCCTCCATCATCCAAAAATAAGACTCATTTGTCAGTGTCCGACCACCTTTTAGCCAGTAATACTTAGGGGCTCAGCAGGAAGCATCCGAAATCTTGAATTATATTCTGCTATACACTTGGTCCTCCCAGCCTTCCTTGACCCCTGGAACTCAGACTCGACTTTCTTACTGGAGCAATTCACTGCTACCAGACTTTCTGCTTTAAAATGCCAGTCCTGATTCCTCCCAGGCTGTCACAGACTGGGCTGTTCCAACGAGACAAGGGGCATTAGGTAAAATGATAAATTAACACTCACTTTTAAAAAACGGTTTTGGCAAACAGTAATTTTTAATGACTAACTCTTCATGGAGAAATTGTAGGCATGTGTCATCAAGGCGAGAGGAGCTTTCACAGATTCAGAGGAAAGACAAAGATCTCCTTATTTGTGTTCATTTGTTCCATTTTATAAAGACAGAGTCCTAAAGCAACTAACCAAACACTATCACAGAAGTCCGCTGCTTTGGGGATCTTTTCAATGCTCCTGGCCACACAACAGGCACTTCTTAAAGAGGCTACATTTTATTTATCTTTGTACGCTCAGTGCCATTACTGTACTTGGCATGTATTGGCTACTTAATAAATGTTCATTAAATAAATGCTTCTGCAGCTAGGGAGCCGTGAAGCTTCCACTTTCGGAGCAGCCTGACTTGGACATAGCCTGCATTGAATCAAAGCCCAGAAAACCCCATCAGCCTAAATTATGGGTAATATACATTAAATTATTATCATGGACTATAAATTCCATAGGAGATAAAATTTATGTATCTTTGTGTCATCTTCGCAAAATAAAGCATTTGCTATGTAGCATAACCGTAATCTATATCCGAACTTGACAACTTGCAGCATCCCATTCAGTAAGAAAATCTGATGACAATAATACCATTTTCAAAGGCACCACATAAATCTATAGTCCTTTTCAATGAAGCCCTTAAATATAGCTTTGAAAGAAATCCCACACCATCTGCTTAACTCCACTTTGTCTATATCTAGTGCTTCACGTAGTTGGGCATAAAGGTTAACAGTGCGGAGTCTTGTTTTTTCCTGGATTCATGAACCTGAAAAAACAGATTAACTGTGTGACCTGGGGAAAGTAACCTAACCTCTCTGTGCCTTAGCAATCTTATCTATAAAAACGGGGACAATAATAGTATCTATCACATTGTGAGGATTAAAAAATTTGTTTATATATACATAAACTTCTTAGAGTACTGCCTTGCATATAGTAAGTGTATATGTACTTTTCATAGAGTAAATGTATATGAGAGTTTGCTATTATTATTATCATTGTTACGATTAATCACAGAATATAAACATTTAAATCAACTTGAAATAAACTACAATTAACAACTACCAATCATTTACCTCACACAGCCAGAAAGTAACAAGTTCATTCAACATTCTTGAGAACTGACTATAAACAGATGCTGTGCCAGTTTGATCCACACTGCTTTAATCCAGTACTGTCATTAGAAATATTACAAGTGAAGGAACACCTCTGCATTTTTAAATTCTATAAGTAGAAAAAAATGGGGATGCCTAAATATAAACAGTAGGAGACTAGTTGAAAAGAAACAATTTATAGTAATAAGAATTCTATAAAAACACTTTTATTGACATGAATACATGTTTGAGATAAACTGTTAAGGGGGGGAAAAAAGGACAGGTTACATGGCATTATGATTTCTTTTTGATAAAAGACACGATAAATATGTACTTATTATATATGCACCAGCAAGGAAAAAAGCCTGGAAGAATGAATGCTAAATTATTCACAACATTATCTCTGTATGACAGGATTATGGGTGTATTTTCATTCTTTTCACTAACTTTATTTTGTAACATTAACTTAAAACACAAATAATTCAAAAATAAAAATGTAAGAAAACATTGGAGTAAGCTTTGATAAACAATACACTTTTAAAATACTAATTGCCTAAACAGAGATTAACCAAATCATTCATAAACATGAAGGCACTGTGAAGAATAAGATTATTAGCATGTTAATAATTAACTATTTGGAAAAAGAAATCAAATACTAAAGGTATTCCACAGGATCAGGACAGTGATTCTTAGAATCTTAACTTAAAAAGAACTTTGGGACCACACCGAATATATAATCTCTATCTGTTACAAGCACAATGTTCTACACTTGCCAGAAAACATACTTTATTTTCTAATTGGTGGATATTTTGATAGAGGATCTTTTTTTATATTTGCCATATTTTTATGAAATTAAGAATTTAAAATAGTTAGAAAGCAGGCTTCCCAATGTTACTAATACAGGTTACCAATGTCAAGTGTTTGAGAACATGTCAGGGATGTTGTAGAAACATTCCTTACAATGAGTGGGCAATACAAGATGTTGACAGAAACTTTTCACTTTAAAATTATTTTAAAGTTCCTATGAATCCAGATGCTCATGAACAACCAACCAATGTTCAAAAAGACATTTTCTGCTTCAATTATACCCTCTAGTCAAGAATGCTGCAGGGCTGACTCTAAAAACAATTATAAAGTGCCACCTAGTGGATATTTTTATAAAGTTTCTCTGCTTACACTTAAATGTTATCAAATAATCTTTAGAAAAGCTACTCTGGGTAGTCAAAAGGTACAAACTTCCAGTTACAAAATAAATAAATACATCCTGGGGATGTAATATACAGCATGGTGACTGTAGTTAATACTACTGTACTGTATATTTGAAAGTTGTTGAGAGAGAAGATTTAAAAGTTCTCATCACAAGAAAAGAATTTCTAATTATGCGTGGTGAAGGATGTTTACTAGACTTACTGTGGTGAGCATTTTGCAATTATTCATAGTAAGTTATTCATTTACTATTATATTGTAAACCTGAAACCAATATAATGTTATGTGCCAATGTATCTCAATGAAAATAAATAACTACTCTGTATGAGGAAATAGCTGTCCCTATCAGCATTTCCTCACCAATTACCGACTGAGCTGGTGGACAACATATCATTTTTAAAAAACACACCTCTGACTAATAATATTGATTTTAAATCTCAAGTTGAGCCTCTGCCACCACCACAGAGAATAAGGAAGAGCCCAATTATCTGCTAAGTGGTCCAGGACCTATAATGACAGCGTGCAAAAGTCAGAAATAAAATCCAATTTAACAAAATGTGCTTTTACCATCCTTTTCAGTTGATAGTAATATAAGATTAACATTGTTATTATCAGGACAGTAATTACTGTTACCATTGCTTTAAGCTATGTGAAAACAAATTCCCTTGGTCTAAATAAGCAACATCTGCCTGGCTGGTTTGGCTCAGCGGTTAGAGCGTCCGTCCGCGGACCAATGGTTATGGTTTGTCCCCGGCCCTGGTCAGGGTCCTGAGGGAGGAAACCAGTCGATGTGTCCCTCTCATGTTGATGTTTCTCTCCCTCTCCCTCCCTCCCACTCTATCTGAAGATGAACAGAAAAGTATCTTCAGGTGAGGATAAAAATAAATAAATAAATAAATAAATAAATAAATAAATAAATAAATAAATAAGCAAGCAAGCAAGCAAGCAACATCTGATACTTGGAAATCAGTAGGATTACCAGTAAAGCCTTTAAAGTAGTTCCATGTCCCTGCATGTGTAAGCTGCAAAGACCCTCTTTTACCATTAGGGGTGGCAGTCACACAAGATATGACCAATTAAATTGAAATTAATAAATAGAATTAATGTAGAGTTAACTATATAATCAAGGCAAAGTAAAAGGCTGAGATATACAACCAGACATTTACAATTTTAGTCTGTGATAATTTAGATAAAAGTTTAGGACTAGACTTCAACAGATGAAATCTACAATCTACCTACATTTTCCTAGTTATGGACTCAATAGTTTGCCTTCAGAAGAAGTCTATAAATATATTTTTTAAAGCCTCTAATTGTCTAGATAGTTTTGGATTCCCACATTGCTAATCAGAAATGATCAACTGCTAATCAGAAATGATCAATGTATTTGGAGAGCATCCTAACTCACTGATGGAATGAAGTTATGACTTTGAAGAGTTGTCCATAACCTGTTGTAACTGACTTCCTTGGGAAAATTTTGCATGTTTTATGGCTGTTCTTGGGTATCATATTTAATTTATAGAATATTTTCTGTTTAAGGAGCTACTCTTCTAAAAATGAAATGCTCATTTTATAGGATTGTTAGGGACTGCAAATCCAGTCCTCGGAGGCCACTGTGTCCTCCAAATCACAGATGAGAAAACCAAGACTCATAGGAGTAAAAGGTCAGCTTACAGTCACCAAACTAAGTAATAGAAGAGTTAAGATTCGGGTTTCCTGACCACAAAATTAGAACTTTTCCCACTACATCACTCTGCCTTTTTATTCTTTTTCCAAAAAGGAATGTTTCCATTAAATTCTTCTTAGGGTCCTACTGTTGCATTTTTAATCTAAAAGGTGCATGTGGTAACACTGTCCAGGTGTGCATGGAAAGGTGTTAAAAACTGTGTTTCTTCACAATCCTCCCAAGGAAAAAAAATAGCAAGACAGGGGCAAAGCAGCTTCTATGGAGCAATTTACATCAGTGATTTTGACCAGGGGACTAAGAGGCCAGGGAACAGACCCAGCAGTTACTAAGACTAAAATGGGAACCATTACTATCACTGAGAGGAGCAGAAGGAGCCATTTCTGCTTCCCACCAATGAGTCCGTGTTAGCTGAGGAGGCACTGTTTCCTCAACAGGCACTCAAAACGTGATGGCTGACAAACAGAGACTAACCTTTAGCATTTCAGAAGAAAACCTTTTGTTTACCTCAAAACCGCCATCTTTCACCTCCCATCATCTCACACAGTAAATATATACACAGCACACATTCTTCGGTCTCTGAATCAGTTCCAAATTCCAAGGTCTGACACCTTTATCTATCTATGTCTTCCCGTGAGATTTCAGGCAATTGACATTTCTATTTAATTTTTAAGCTACAGTTTAAAATGCCCTTTTTGTTATTTTACTATTTATTACTCAGAGGACCATATTTCTGACACAGTAAATATCACACACAAGTGAAAGTCTAAACACTTGGATTCAAATACCGACTTGGCTAAATCACCTAACCTCTGAGAATCTCTGGTTCCCTCCATCTGGCCCTGGAGAGGCCTCTCCAGTTCTACATTATTCTAAGGCTGTACTTCTTAAAGATTCTACAACAGACTTGAACACAACAAAACTTACCAGGCCTGTCCCTAACACTACTTCTTCAGCAAAGGCTTTAACAGAAGTCTGAGGAGTGCAGTGATGGTAACAAATCTAAAAGGGGCTCTTTGTAGGTTATAAGTGAATTGCTTTTGAGAAAGTCTCTATAGACATCTCACTTTGGCCCCTCCTCTATACAAACTGCTGTGGGAGCATAAGAAAAGCAGCTTTCAAACTTGTAAGTGCATAGACTTGGTACTGCTGCCACCAGGCTGCAAGCGCTGCCAGGGGACGGGCATGGGGCAAAGCAATTCTATGCATCACACGCCTCGTCTTCCCTTTACTTGGCAGCTACAGACACTGGGATCAGTCATCCAGCTAAATGTCAAGAGTCCCAAAGTTATTACTAATGCAAAGGTTTCCAGTCTGAAACTTTACAAAATGGTATAACTTTAAAAGCACTACAAAGGAGATCTTTTTTATGTTATTATTATAAACTAGGAATAATTTGTGAAAAATTTAAAAAGTAGTGAGACAATGGTTTAGGAATTACACAGTATGTGTGTGTGAAAGAACATTCACACACACCTTTCTGGAGCAAAGGTATTACTGGCACTTATTAAAAGAATCAAGTAGAATAAATAGGCACAGTTTTAAATACTACTTACACAGTCTGAGAATTTTCAAAGATATTTACATATGAATGCCTCATTTTCAGGCTCTTCTAACACTTATTTCCAACTTTTAAGGCATTACAACAGATGACTTACAGGCTCTTTTCCCTTGAAAAATGTATCATCATGAGTATTACTAATGGTTTTGGTCAAATTACACCAGATGTAAATTTAAATGCATTTTTTTTTGAAAGAGAGAATAATTAACTTTACATTTGTTGTCATACCACTGTGTAAAATGCAGTTAATTTCTACTTTCCAACATAAATGAAATACTTGAAGACTGCCATTGAAGACAGCTCTTCTTCTGTACAAACTGTTCTATGAGTCTTTTAGATAATAAGAAACTACCAAATGAAGAAAAGCACATGTTTAGATATTAGAAAAATGTATTTCTAACAAATAGGCTTCTTAATTTTTAAAAATAATTCTGTATATAATATGTTAAGCTAATTATTATTGATTTTTTTTTTTTTTTAGAGAGAGAGGAAGGGAGAGATAGAAACATCTATGTAAGAAACATAGATCAGCTGCCTCCTTCATGCCCCCTACTGGGGATCAAGCCCACAACCTAGGCAATGTGCCCTGACTGGGAATCAAACCAGGACCTCTCAGTCCATGGGGCAACGCTCAATCCACTGAGCCACACTGGCGGGGCTGTTAAGCTAGTTTTTGAAAGAGCTTGTAGTAGACAAATGTTATCCTGAATAACAGATATTTCTAAGGAAAAAATTTTAAATAAGTCTTAGTAATAATCTGTTCTCTTATCAAGAGCAAAAGGAAAATCTTATTATGAAGAAGACACACTTTGATCTTTGTCAGTATTATTCTCATTCTCCAACAGCCTGACAATCTTTTAACTTGGGCTGTGTTCTTAATTTTGTGAGAAAACTATACAACTCAGTTAAAAAGGAAATGAATAATATGATTCCTGTGGTTTAGAGGGGCTGGCAGTAGGTAGGTACAAAAGTAAAAATGCTGAGGTTAAAAAAAAAAAGTAGAGTAAACCTTTATTAAAAACAGATTTCAAATGGCCATTTTATCAGAAATTGAGCTTTTAGACACAGAATATGAAAACTCACTATCTTGCCCCAAGAAAAACTTTGCTCTAATCAAACAAATCTCATTGCCATTCTCATTGCCATTACAACCCAAAAAAGGTTTTGCTACTATAAAACTCTGTACCATTTCTACTATAAGGATTGTTTTTCCTACCAAAATGTTCTTTTATCCTCATCAAAATTCTGCTAAAAACTTACAGAATGTGGAACTCCTCTTACTAACCTCATCTGACTTGATACAGGAACATTCACACTTCTTTTGAGTTCCTACTTTGTTCTTCATTCTAAATAATAGATTTCAGAGTTAAACATAAACTTTAAAGACTATCCAATTTAACTTTCTCACTGAAAGGAAAACAAAGTCAGGTCCAAATTAATGCTTTTGCTCAAGGTCTCAGAACTTGTGCAAAGTGGAAGAGCGCAAAATCATCCGTGGGGTTAACTTTTCATTTTCATTCATCATTAAAATGTCTAAAAGGTATCATTTCTGAAGGCAACTGCAGTTTATTCATTTAGTATTTTTAAAAAGCAACAAAGCAAATCGTTGACATTTTTCACAAAGTATAAATATCTTGTTTCATTAAAATTCATGTCACTAAATTCATTTTATTAAAATGACCAACAGCCATTTAACATTCAAAAGAAATGTACTGAGCATCTACTGACTTGCCAAGCACCTTAAAAAAAGGCAAAATAATATATGAGAACTAAGAATGCATTCAAATCTATGAGACAATTAATCATAAGATCATAATATTTAACCAGAAAGTTTAATTAACATGCCACACCCTATTCCAACAGACTATAGCACTTAATAAAAAAATATATTGTCTGTACAGGAGTAGGGGCAAAGGTAGGTTTACAGTTGTAATACTATCAATAATACAATAATTAATAAATAATAATACAACTATAAACCTACTTTTCCCCACCCCTGTACATTCTTCCTCTGTTCCAGCTGCTTTTTTATAACAACCTTAACTTCAACCTCTAATTCACACCTTATAAACCTCTAAACTAATTCACACCTTATACTGTACTTAGGTGATGCTGTCTTGAGAACTGGTGACAATACACCCCTCTACAGATTATAAAAATACTGTAAAACTTCCATGCAGTTTCTACCTAGACTATAAAACATGTTCAACTTAGGGTTGTTTCCTGAAATGTCACATTCAACTGCTTGAAAACTGCAGTCATAATTATCCTAAATCCCCTTTTACTTAAAATACCACTTTGCATCATATGTTTATGGAGTAGCTAGGACCTTTCTAACAAGATTCTACTAGTAATCTCAATACTTACTTTTCAAACTGTGATTCCAGAATAAGAATAATCTTTCTCAAGTAACCTGTGCTAAGAGTTATATAAGAATAAGTAAAATAATACACTTATTTTACCCTTGGGGAGCTATGGTAAAGAGATCCCTAAAGTCTCATACAAGTGACTCTAAGACATCTACTCTAGTTTTTAATTCAATATTTCAGATATAAAAAAAAGTCATCAAAACAGGAGGTAGCATTTCCAATTCACCAAAGTTTTAATAATGAGTTTTATCAACGGTCATAATTTGAACTTTTCCCAACCATATTACTCTTTCTGTACCTACCAAGGAATAACAATCACAACGAGAAACTTTGCAGATACAGTATATGATTTGCAAGAAAACGGATTTCAGAAAACAGAATCATAAAATTAACCTGGATTTCTAAGTGCAATAAAATGTATTCTTTTAATACACTCTTCCAATGTGAATATTTAGTTACGTCATAGACTTATCAACATTCTTTTCCCCCCCTAAATAGTTATGGCAACAGTCTCTGAAGGAGACAATCAGTTTGCAGTCCTACGTGGATCTGATGTGTGAATAGTTTTACGCCACTGCACTCAATTTTACTGTTCCTAAAAGTCTGTTGGGACATCCTTCTCAATATGCTTCTAGCTTTGTCCATTTTCATTCTTTGGACTAATTTTCTTTGGTGAACTATAGCATGCATTGCTCTTTGCCAAATAACAACACACACATAAAAGTACAATTTTTTTTTTTTTTCATCTTGTGAATAATATTGAAACGTATCCTTGTCAGGTTAATCTTGAGATGAAGATTCAATGTTTTCCTTTGGGGATCAAAGAAATAATTCAAAAGAAATAGTAAGCATACCATCACTTAAACTCTCTTATTAACAGTCTCAATGGTGTTAGGCTCAAATCTCTCAAAATTTCAACTACACTACATGTTAATTTCAAGACTTCAAGTTACAGATAGAAGTTCTTATTGCATCAGCCAAAATCTAATCTGAATACTTATTTTTATTTCTTTACACGTTCCAAATAAAAAAACTTTTGTTGGGCAACTGCAGACACTCCGCTGAGTCAACGAACATATTTCAGACAGCTGCTTCTTGTTGGTGAACCTAAAACTATTTTTGCTGAAGGAAATGCAGGTTATACAAGGAGAAATAAAAATCAGAGTTAAAAAAAAAGTTCCTACACACAAAAAAGGCCTCCACTTAGCACAATTTGAGAATGAAACAGCAATCTGAAATATAACCAGAACACCACTAACAGACATTCTTCAATTATGGGGGAAACTCCTTTTAGGAAAAAGTGACAAATATAACAATAAGCTAACATCAATTAAAGAAGAAACTCCCAGAATGTCTTAGGTAAGAGGTGGAAAGGTTGTTGGTGTGGATAGTGGGCAATTCACTGAATGTCTCTACCTACCTACTTCTTTAAATCTCCAACCTCTCTTCTATGTAGTACAATTTTTAAAACTGTAAAATAATATACAGTGATTAACAAGATCATCCTTCCATTTAAAATAGGCTTCACTCTGTTATTAAGAAATTCAATTGTGTACTAACATTTTTGCAATGGTTTACAGACATTAAAATTAAAGTTTTCTAGCTAAATTTCAGTGAATATGAAAATTAAATTAACCAAAATTCTTCTTTTCAGTTTATCCTATAATTTTTATTCTAAAATATTGGGATACTGATTTCATTTCTTATATACTGAAATTACTATTTGGTAAGAAATGTACTCTCTTCCTATTTGTTCTAAATTGATATGAAATATATTAATGACCCAAATTTTGTCAACTGACATTTATCTCTAAAGTATCAGAAAAGACTATTTCCTCAAATGTTGTGACTGAGAAATATAGCTAAGGCTAATACATAACATATATGTATCAAACTCAGACTCAAGTGTGCTGATATACATGTAATTATATATATAAAAATAATTATGAATATAGTCCTAATTTGGATCTACTTAATAATTCCTAAGAAGGGAGTATATGACAAATCAAATAAAGAATAAAAAGTTGATCTGTTCTCTATTTCAATGCTCTATGAGTCAGAGCAAGGGAACAGAAAGGACTGGACTTGGCAGATAGGCCTGGCTATTTACCAGCTGTCTAATTTAAGAGCCTCTGTTCACTCATGTGTAAAAGTAGGCTCGTACCTACCTTCATAGAATGGTAAGAATTGGAAGCAGATAACATGGAAACCCCTTTTTAGAGTGCCACACATGCTGCCAAATTTATTTACTTAAACAAAAAAAGCATGAATGGATGTAGTTCTTTCTTCAAACCCTCTGGTACCACCTCACCCCAAGAGATGACTAAAGTAGTTTCTGAGAGATAATCTCCATTTCCAAGCTAATTTCTATCAGTCAACTTATTCAGAATCAGGCTTAGAGTCTTTCACTCTCTGAATCCAAACTCTGCAATGGTACTTTACAGTCTAGTCTCAAAATTTAATTCCTTCGATTGGCATTCCACACATTTTTTAGGCCCTAGCTGCCCCCCTCCCACAAAGTTCCTTTGTCTTTCTTTATTTCCTGGAAGATATAGTCAAGACCCAGCTTCCTGGCACTTGGGTACTTTCTTGCCTCTTATTGTTTACCCAGAGATCCCTCATTTAAAATGCCCTTTCTCTAGTCCTCTCCATGCAGGTCAAATATGATCCTGGGCAAAATAATGTCCCTCTCCTCCAAATTTCCTAATTCCCTACAGCACGAGCCATAAACCTGTGATCTTCTTCTATTATTGTCTCAAATGATTACTTTAAATCCATGACACTTAGCCTCTCATTTTCCCCCACTTCCAGATACATCCCCATCATCATCATCATCAATAGCCTCTTAATTATAGACAGTGGGTCTTAAACATGAAGTTCCCCCATTCAAAATCACAGATTTAAATCCTATAAGTTAAACTTGCCCACCGTTCATTTTCCCCATAAGTGTAAACTCTAAATAGAGGAGAGGGCTGAGGAAAGGTTGGCATCCCTTATTGGTCTTTGAAGTCCCAGGAAAAATGTAAAGGAAGAAATAGGAGAAAACAATCCCATCATGAGTTCATCATCTTTACTAAGCAGAAGGAGTAAAAGAGGCAAAACCTCTCAACAAAAATGTCTTTTAAATCATTTAAATGCAAACAATTTCAAACAAATCAACAAAAATCTCTAGCATATTTTTTTTAATTTGAAAGAAAGTGAAACATACTCAAATCAATCCTTGAGTAAACTCTAGTAAGAGCAGAAGAAAGGCTGTCTTGATGAGCTTTAATCCCGCCAGAACTACTGACTGGATGTCCCCATTCAGTGAAAAATCAGACCTGCTGTTGCCCTGACACTGATATCTAGAACTTCTGACTCAAAGAGTTCCAGAGCGCCACCTTCCTAGGTCCAGACTGGTTCTTAACAGTTGTCAGGTTACTATCCGACAAACACAAAAACCCTGTGTTTACTGGGCAGCTTGAGACTTGCAGAAAGTAACACTGCCATCCACTCAGTGTAAGGATTAAGTAACAGCAAATAACTATAAACGAATAAAAAGCTGAAAACAAGATTCCTCTAAGCTCAAAACAGACCTTAACCTAAGGACGATGATGCCATCATTCAAATGAAACACAGTGCTTGGCTAGCACAGGAAAAGGGAGTCAAATGTCCACAGCTAAGTATAAAAGAACCGTACCAATTCTGAGTAGGATTTGGTGGGAGAAAACAGGCTGGCACTGGCATATACACAGAAGAAAACCATATTCAGTGATCTTTAATAATATGATGATGTCTAGCTGAGCTTCCTACAGGAGTCCCAATTCCTCCAAACAACTATCAATATTAAAGTACAGCTGCTGCTATACTTTCTGTTCTGTTGTTTTTATTAAAAAGATTCAGTGATTTATTTTTTCAGATTTAACAAAACCTGGTCAGGCTTTTAGAAATGTAGATTTTGCAGCTGGATAATGAACGGTAATATAGTAGAAAATCAACTTTAGGAAGCTCACTACTTTTTCCTCAGAATTACAGATACAGACCTATTTGAACATTTCACTGTTTTCTTATCTAGATATAAAATTCCAGACAAAATGAATATTGTTATTCCAGCAATACCTACATTTAAATGAAGTTATTCAGAACTACTTTAATAAGATGTTTTTCAATAATCTACATAAATCTGTATTTTGCATAATCACATGACTACATAAAGCTCAACTTTGAGCTTACTTTTACATATATTACTAACTTTGCTATATAACAGATTTAAAACATGAGTAAAAATTAAATACACGGCAAAATTTATTCTTAAATTAGCCTTTAAAAATCCCTCTTCCAAGTTAAGCCCATTTAACGCAGAATCTGTAATAAATGCATTTCCTAGTTTTCTCTGAAGAAAATTTTTGTATCATATGTTTATATACTTATATGCATTATATTTATATACATTATGAATTTTCTACTATATTTAAAGATGATTAAACTTATTTACACAATAGTTTATTTTTAATATTTGCTATAGCTTATACATTTGGGAATAGATGGTTTTCTTTCAAAAGACATTAACTAAAATAAGAATACTAAATGAGTGCTACGGATTTTCTGAAGCACTTTCAAGTCTGTCTAAATTAATAAAATACTAAGTGAATTAGTACTACAAAGGAGACTTTGTCACGTATTTAAAATATTAATATGAATACTTAATGGGTCAAGCTTTTTACATTAATCAAAGACACTGGTTAGAGTGAGCATTCTCCTTATGAGCAAAGTTTTCATGTCAGGTAATTTCTCCCATTTTTCCCTTATAAGCATAAAAGGATATTTCTCTCCTGCATTTCTGAGGAACAAAAAGTTATCCGTTCTTCTAGAGATAGGATGATACTATTAACTGCTTCTTTTGGAATAGAACAGTTGGCATAATATATTTTTGCAGAGTTTTGTCAAGTAAGCAGTTAGGAGGGGTAAATTATCAAAGACAGTCTGGCTTCTTGTTCTTCATGGCTGAACAGCCCAGCAAATCTCAGGTTTTTTATGTGTATGAAGACTGGAGGTGAAAGTTAACAACTGGCCTCTCAGTAATAAATAATTTAACGTTAAACTGAAAAGAAAAAAACTACAAAAATTTTTTAAATTTCCAATTTGATTTAGAATTAAGTTAATGTTAAAAATAAGTCCTTCATCAACGTTTTCCTCCTTTCTCTTTTCTTTTTTTTTAAGGGGTTACAAAATTCTTCTCTTGCCTTATTCTCTTCTTAGCCTAAAATTTGCCATACTTACATTATTTTGTGTCCCCCAAAGTCAGAAACAACCTACTTAATCTTGGTTCATGGTCAAATACATAGCTCTTTGACCAGGACCTTCAGGAGTGATTAGGCAGTGTTTACAATTTACAGAAGGTTAAGATAGAGTTTGTGTGCCCTGTTCTGTGTGGCCTGTCCTCTGGTGCCTTTTGCCTTTGATCCACAAGTTCAGAGGCACTCACAAAATGAATTCTGAACAAAAAACACATTTAGGAAATATCAGTCATGTGAGACTCCAGAGTCAGATTATTCCTTGGAAGTGGTTGTAGCACTAATCCTCTTAAGATGGAATCCTCTTATGGGAAGTCTGAGTGAGGGTAGCAAGGGAAGGAACTCAGGCCCTCGGAGTTAAGGAGTCCCTAGCAGAGAAACCACAGGAGAAAGCAATGGACAACTTGCCTCAAGCACTAGATGAAAACAGGCCCACAGTATCCAAGGAAAGCCCACCAGTAAAAACCAACACTGACTCAAAAATGGTGAGAAAAGGCCTGGCTGGTTTGGCTCAGCAGTTAGAGCGTCGGCCCGCGGACCAGAGAGGCCCGAGTTCGGTTCCCACTAAGGCAATGTACCTCGGTTGCAGTTTGTCCCAGGCCCCGGTTGGGGTCCTGTGGGTAGCAACCACTCGATGTGTCTCTCTCACGTCGATGTTTCTCTCTCTCTCTTCCTCCCTCTCTCCCTCCCATTCTATCTGAAGAATAAAATGCAAAAATGTCCTCGGGTGAGGATTAAAAAAAAAAAAATGGGTGAGCCCTGGCCGGTTTGGCTCAGCGGTTAGAGCGTCGGCCTGCGGTCCAGAGAGACCCGGGTTCGGTTCCCGCTAAGGGCATGTACTTCGGTTGCAGTTTGTCCCCAGCCCTGGTTGGTCGTGCGGGTGGCAGCCACTCGATGTGTCCCTTTCACGTCGATGTTTCTCTCTCTCTCTCTTCCTCTCTCTCCCTCCCACTCTATCTGAACACAAAATGAAAAAATGTCCTCAGGTGAGGATAGGAAAAAAAAAAAAAAAGGGTGAGAAAAGACACAGGGTTAAGTTAGATAGCAATTAACAAAGGGAGGGACAAACTGTCCTGGTCACAGCTGTGGGGCTGGAGGAACAGAAGGAGTAAGAGGGCAAAGCTTAAGGTTTTACACTGTACAATGAATGCCTAGGTTGCCTGGTGAATGAAATTGGGAAGCCAAACGCACTCATACTTTCTCAAAGAAAAGATAAATATATTCTTTCTCTAGAATAAGTCAACCCTAAACAACAGAGAGGAAGGTAAGTTTGATGTATGCTCCCACTTGAGGGATTATGAGAGAAAATAACTGGCAGACAGCCGTGGATCAAAAGCCCAATAATTTATGGGCCAAAAGCCCAGTAAGGTAGATTCAGGCTTTGGTAGTGGTGCCCAGATAGACACTCAGTGAGAAACTATTTTTCATTCCAATTTAAAATAGATTACAAACTATTGGAGTCAAAAGGAATCTTACAGATCACTGGTCTACCACTCTCATTTTTCCAAAAATTCAGAGTGAAATTCAAGAGGAAATGACCTGTGTATGATTTATAAAGCTACTCACTGGCACAAATGTTTATAGTACTCATGACTTTTACCCACTGCTTTTAGGGAAATTATTATTGCTGAGATTTTAGTGCTCACTGCATTTACATTTCTCCTTCTTCATTAAATAAACATCTACTGAATAGTAAGTACAAAGTACTAGGCTAGATCCTAGTATAGTTCCCTGGAAAACCTCAGAAAACAAACAGGGCAGATAGTGGTAACAAGTTTGACAATAGGCAAAATATTAAGATGAGTCAACTAAAACTATGGACCACCAAGTATAGATTGTTAAAGTTAGGAAGACCTGTGATATGAAAATTGGAATGGCATACACGTATAATCAGATAACAAAAGAATGTCTGAGAAAAACAGAAGTCGGTAAAGAACAGAAAAGGGGAAAGAGTGGCAAATACAAGTTGAATCATTTACTCAAGCTCCTGGAACTTATGCAATGTAGAACAAAACATAGGCTGCGTAAGTCACTGCAGCTCACAAACAGTTGCCTGTGGGTCACTCTCCTCAACTTGAATTAAGGAAAAAAGAAATCAGTAAAAGATGTACATTTCCCTGCCAAAACTGCCTTTACAAGCCAGGAACAGTTGACAATTATCATTTAACATAAGAGAACATTACATTATAATGTGGTTTTCTCGGGAGAAAAAAACTTTGCTAGCAAATATACCCAGCTATTTCCAGATCTCTGGACTTAAATAGGTTGGAGAAAAGGTGCAAATGACAACTGGAAAACAGAGAAAAATAAAAGCAGCTGATGCAAAGAATAAAACTGATTAAAACAAACAAAACAACAACAACAAAGAAGGGGGAAAAACGGCCATCAGGATTTTTGTTAAGATGGTAAGATGGTGTTATAGACAACTTACAAAATTCTTTAAACAAAAATCTAATAATCTTAAAGAACTATAGGAAATATAGAGGGAGAATACTTACATTTGGCTAAAGGGAGTATAAAATTTAATAAGTTCTATGGAAATCCACTTGTCATTATGTGGTAGAGTTTGAAATAGGGCATATCCTTTGACCCAGTAGTTCTAGTCCTGAACATTTATCTTAGAGAAATCACATGTACATAAAGAGGCATGTACAGGAATCTCAAGAATTTTTCTTCTGCAGCTTTATTTCTAATAACACAAATATTGGAAACAACCTAAAAAGCCATCACGAGGAATTAGATAAATAACATGGCATTTTCATACAGTGAAAGACAACTGTGGTCACAAATGAATATAAGCAAGGATGACTATCAAACACGAGCTTGAGGTTTTCTAGGTCCAAGATGGTGGTATAAGAACTTACCTCCTTCCATGATCACTTTGATTCTAAACCTAGAGACAAAGCAATTCCTCTCCAGCTATAGCTCAAGAAGAAATGAGGGCTGACAATAGTTTCTGCACAACAAACCAGAGAGACCACAAAGAAACTGGTAGGAGGGTATAACAGACGAAGACACTTACCTTGGGAATCCCACCCCCAACGCACCGACCTGCAGTAGGGAAGGATCACTGAAGGGCCCCCGCGCATAGACTCCCCCCGCTCAGGGACATGGCGAAAAAAAGTGGTTTAAAAAGCATCTAGAATATACGTAAGGAAACCCATTTTCAAACCTTAGAGTATATACCGAACAGGCGGAAAACTGAGAACTTGCTCCGGTATTGGAAATATAGGAGAGACCACCATTTGTTGCGCTCACCCGCCACCTCGATCACACGATCCAGACACTCTGCTCTGTCCCAAACCCCAGGCCCATACCAGGTCTGTAGTTTGCCAATGGGAGGTCCTGCAACCTGTGCCCTCTCCAGCTATAGCTCCGGGTCCGGGACAGCTTGTCCTTGGAATCCCGAAAGTCCGACAGTGTGCACCTACTCCGACTATATAGCCCCCGCCCCCAAGCGGCTTGGCCCTGAGACTTCCCACAGACCACGCCCACTTCAGCCACAGCTCCAGTGTGGCGACTTTTTCCATAGACTCCCTAAGGTCCCAGGTCACTCCAACCGCAGCTTCAGTCAGCCTGCATAGGTGTCCTGGTGCGACTTGCCCCTTGGACTTCCCACACCCTGTGTAAGCTCCAGCTCCTGGAGCTCCACCATGCGGCGGGCCTCCAAGACACCCCAGGTTCCAAGCCCACTCCAACCACAGATCCAGCAAGCCCATTAAGGAAGTCCCAGTGCAGCTTGGTCCTGGGACTCCCGCCGCCTGAGCCAGCTCCCGAGCCACCCTGTCAAGGTGGCCCAGTGCAGCTTGCTCCAGGTCTTTCTGCAGCCCAACCTCACTCTAGCTTTAGCTCCAGCTGGCGTGACAAAGATGCCTCTTAAACACAGTCTACCAAAAACAAAAACAAACATACAACAACAAAAAACTACACAAAGCCACTCCTTCAAGCCTGGGAGACACTTCTGTTTCACCTAATTCATAGAAACAAACACAGAGACAGTCAAAATGAGAAAACTGAGAAATATGTTCCAAATGAAAGAACAGGGAAAATGCCCTGGCCGGTTTGGCTCAGCGGTTAGAGCGTCAGACCAGCGGACAAAAGAGGCGCAAGTTGGATTGGTTGGATTCTGGCCAAGCGCACAGTTCTTCGTTTGTGGTTCAGTCCCCCGTCTTGGTTGGGGTCCTGCGGGAGGCAGCCAATCCATGTATCTCATCAGTGTTTTCTCTTTCTCTCTCTCTCTCTCTCTCTCTCTCTCTCTCTCTCTCTCTCTCTCTCTCTCTTTCTCTCTCTCTCCCCCCCTCCCACTGTATCTTAAGATAAATGGAAAAAAATCCTTCGGTGAGGATTAAAAAAAAAAGAACAGGGAAAAAACCCAAACCCCATAAAAAAGAACTAAATGAAACAGGCACTAAAACAGATAAAAAGTTCAAAACAATGGTTATAAAGATGCTCAACAAATTCTAGAGAAGAATAGGTGAATTCAGTGAGAACTTAACAAAGAGGGGGGAAAAAAACAATCAGAACTGAGGTTCACAATAACTGAAATGAAAAATACACTAGAGGAAATAAAAAACACAATTAGATGATGCATAAGAACAAGTCAGGGAGCTAGAACACAAGGTAGTGGAAATCACCCCATCAGAACAGCAAAAAAAGAAATAATTTTTTTTTTTAATGAGCATAGTTTAAGGGACCTCCAGGACAAAATCAAGTATATAAACATTTGAATCATACTGAATCATAGGGATCCCAGAAGATGAGAGGGAGAAAGGAACAGAAAACTTATTTGAATAAATAATAGCTGAAAAATTCCCTAAGCTGATGAAGGAAACAAACATCCAAGTCCAGAAAGCACAGACAGTCCCAAACAAGATGAACCCAAAGAGATTCATACCAAGACACATAGTTAAAACGCCAAAAGTTAAAGATAAGGAGAGAATTTTCTTTTTTTTAAACTTTTTCTTTCTTTATTGATTTTACAGAGAGATTAAAGGAGAGGGAGAGAGACATAGAAACACTGATGAGAGAAAACATCGATCGGCTGTCTCCTGCATGCCCCCCACTGGGGTCTGGGCCCACAACCTGGGCATGTGCCCTGACTGGGAATTGAACTGGCAACCTTTCGGTGCATAGGTCTACACTCAACCACTGAGCCATGCCACACAGGTGAGGAGAGAATTTTAAAAGCAAAGAGAAAAACTAGTTTCATGCAAGAGATCCTCCCTAAGACCATCAACAGACTTTTTAGCAGAAAATTAGAAGGCCAAAAAGGAATGGCATACATTTGAAGTGATGAAAGGAAAAACCTACTGTTAAGAACTCTATCCAACAAGGTTATTATTCAGAATTGAAGAGAGATAAAGAATTTCAAATGATCAAGTGTGATTTATTCTGGATATACAAGGATGTTTCAATATCTGCAAATCAATCAATGTAATATACTACATAAGCAAAATGAAGGATGAAAATTATGATCATCACAATAGATGCACATTTGACAAAATTTCAACATCCACTTATGATAAAACTCTCTCAAAGGGATGGGGGAAGAGAGGGCTGGAAGAGATAAACCAAAGAACTTCTATGCATATATGCATAACCGACTGACACAAACAATAGTGTGGGGAAGGCAAGAAGGGGGTGGGATTGGGAAGGAGGGGGGTCAATGGAGGAAAAAGGGGGGACATCTGTAATACATTCAACAGTGAAGTTTAAAAAAATAAATAAATAATGAACACACCTGGCCAATGTGGCTCAGTGCTTGAGCATTGACCTATGCACCAAGAGGTCACTTGTTCGATTCCCGGTCAGGGCACATGCCCAGATTGTGGGCCAATCCCCATTAGGGGGCATGCAGGGGGCAGCCAATCGATGTTCTCTCTCATTGATATTTCTCTCTCTCTCCTTCTCTCTTCCTCTCCCTCTAAAATCAATACAGAAAAAAAATAACAAAAAAACAGTGGGTATAGAAACATAACTCAACATAATAAAGGGCATATATAATAAACCCACAGCTAGCATCATACTAAAAAAAAAACAAAACTAAAAGCTTTTCCTCTAAAATCAGAAACAAAACAAGGTGCCCATTCTCACCATTCTTATTCAACATAGTATTATAAGTCCTAGCCACAGCAATCAGACAAGAAAAATAAATAAAAGATATCCAAATTGGAAAGGAAATAGCAAAATTGTAACTATTTGCAGATGACAAAATACTATATAAAGAAAACCAAAAGATTCCACACAAAAAACTATTAGAGCTAATATATGAATTCAGTGAAGTTCCAAGATACAAAATTAATATTCAGAAATCTGTGGAGGTTCTATACACTAATAAGAAACTATCAGAAAAAGAAATTAAGCAAATAATCCCATTAACATGAAAAAAAACCTAGAAATAGCTTTAATCAAGGAGGTAAAAGACCTGTACTCTGAAAACTATAAGACACTGATGAAAGAAACTAAACAAGGCATAAATAAATGAAAAGATATACCATGCTCATGGATTTAAAGAATATTAAAATGTCCATATTATCTAAAGCAATCTCCAGATTAAATGCAATCTCTATCAAAATATCAATGACATTTTTCACAGAACTAGAAATAATAATCCTAAAATGTATATGGAACCACAAAAGACTCTCAATTGCCAAAGCAATCTTGAAAAAGAAGAACAAGCCCTGGCCGGTTTGGCTCAGCGGTTAGAGCTTCAGCCCGTGGTCTGGAGAAACCCGGGTTCAGTTTCCACTAAGGGCACGTACCTCGGTTGCAGTTTGTCCATGGCCCCAGTTGGGGTTGTGTGGGTGGCAACCAGTAGATGTGTCTCTCTCACATCGATGTTTCTTCGCTCTCTCTTTTCCTCCCTCTCTCCCTCTCACTCTATGAATGCAAAAAGTGTCCTCAGGTGAGGATTTAAAAAAAAAAGGAAAAAAGAAAAAGAAGAACAAAGTTGGAGGTATCACGGTCTCTGGTTTCAAACAATACTACATAGTTATAGTAATCAAAACGATATAGTACTGGCATAAAAACAGACACATAGATTAATTGAACAGAACAGAGAGCCTAGAAATAAACCCATTCTTATATAGTCAATTAATCTATGACAAAAGAGGCAAAATATACAATGGGGAAAAGACACTCTCCTCTTCATTAAGTGGTGTTGGGAAAACTGGACAGATATGTGCAAAAAAGTATACCACTTGCTTATACCATTCATAAAAATAAACTCAAAATGAATTAAAGACTTAAATTAAAGTAGGACCTGAAACCATAGAACTCCTACAATAAACCATAGGCAGTAAACTCCTTGACATCACTCTTAGTAATATTTCCTAAAATATATCTGCTCAGCGAAGACAACAAAATGGGACTATATCAAACTAAAAAGCTTTCACACAGTGAAGGATATCACTGACAAGACAAAAAAGTGAATGGGAGAAGATATTTGTAAATGACATATCCAATAATGGGTTAATATCCAAAATATATAAAGAACTCCTACTACTCAAGATCAAAAAAACAAACAATCCAATTAAAAAATGGGCAGAGGGCCTGAATATCTATTTCACCAAAAAAGACATACAGATGTCCCACAGACACATGAAAACATGCTAAACATCACCAATCATCAGGGAAATGCAAATCAAAATCACAAAGAGATATTGCCCCACACCTGTCAGAATGGCTATTATCAAAAGATAAATAAGTTTTGCAGAGGATGTGAAGAACAGGGAATCCCTTGTACACTATTGGTAGAGTTGTAAATTAGTGCAGCCATAATGGAAAACAGTACAGAGATTCCTCAAAAAATTTAAAACATAACTACCATACCACCCAGCAATTCCACTTTTGGATGTTTATCTAAAGAAAATGAAAATACTAATTTGAAAAAACACATGCACCCCTATGTTCATTGTAGCATTGTTTACAATAGCCAAGATATGGAAGCAACCTAGGTGTCTAACAAAAAATGAATGAATAAGATGTGAGATATATATACATATGTATATATTATGTATATATTGATATATATATCAATAAAATGGATTATTACTCAGCCACAAAAATAAATGAAATCTTATCATTTACAATAACACAGATGTACCTAGAGAGTATTATGTCAAATGAAATAAGTAGGACAGAGAAAGACAAACACCATATGATTTCATTTATATGTAGAATCTAAAAACAAAACAAATTAACAGCAAAAAGAAAAATAAAGTCATAGATACAGAGAACAAACTGATGGCTGCCACAGGAAGAGGATAGGGGACTCGTAGAATAAAGGAAGGGGATTAAGAAGCACAAATTTCCAGTTATAAACGAAGTCAGGGAGATGTGATGTACACCATAGGAAATACAGTTAACAATATCATCAAAACTTTGTATGGTGACAGATGTTAACTAGACTTATTGGGGTGATAACATTGTAAGGCATATAAGTATTAAAATACTATGTGGTATATCTGAAATTAATATAACATTGTATGCCAAACATAATTAGAAATAAATTTGAAAAAAAGTCATGATGTTGAGCAGCAAAAATAGGTGTTACAGAGAAATCATATAGTATTGATTATTTATATAAAATTCAAAAACAAGCAAAATTTAATGTAGGGGATAGAGAAATATGTAAAAAAAAAAATAAGGAAAAACAAGAAAGTAGTTAACTCAATCTTCAGGGTTGGGGGGGGGTGGTTAAAGAGAGGTGATGAAATCTGGGCACAGTTCTTTTTCCTGTCAGTGGTAGGTATTCAGTTATTCATGTTAGTGTGATTTTTTGTATCTTATTCACATATTATATGCCCTGTATACACATAACATTTTCTAAATACTTTGAGTGTTATTTCTATTTTTAAAAAGCTCTCGGAAGTAACACTGTATTTAACAAACTATTTTTTTTAATTTTTAATTTTATTAATTTATTTTTGTTACAGATGTTTCTCCTTTTCCCCCCATTGACACCCTCCTCCCCCTCCCTCCCTGCCCCGTCCCCAGTTTTGTTGTCCATGTTCATTGGTTATGATGTGTACAAGTTCTGTGGTTCATCGCTCCCCTCCCCCCCCCCTCTTCTGGCAATTGTCAGTCTGTACCCTACTTCCACGTCTCTGGGACTACCCTGTTCCTCAGACTGTTATGCTTATTATATTCCAGAAATAAGTGAGATCATATGGTATTTAACAAACTATTTTAAAAGGTACTTTTTAAAAGTATCTGCAAGTAACAAGTACCTAGCATGCACTTAGGACTTTATAAAATTATCTCTTTAAACCACACAACTCTAAGATAAATATTTTCATCCTTAGTTTACATATGAGGAAACTGAAATTGTGTTGTTAGGTAGAGTACCCAACCTTACATAGCTATCAGAGGTGGGATTCAAACCATATCCAGCTCTGAAAACCATGGTACAAGTGTAGGTAGGACTGTCTAAAACACAACAGTAAAAATAAATTTCCAACACAAAAACAAAACTAACTTTTTATACTAGTTTACTATTTTAACTCATCTTAGCATAATGTATCCGTGGATCATATTACAATAGTTTGTAGTATTAATTTTATCTCATAGTACACCTCTGTATTACTTCACAATCACAATTTACCCTAAACTCCATAAATTGTAAAACTGGCAACAGATAGTAATTATATTTATGGAAAGTCTCAAGTTGGTTATACTTTCATAACTTGAATTTCTCTAAGACTGGAAGGTTAAGAAATTAGCTGTTGCAGGCTGAAATTTAGCACTCTCATTTCACTTCCCTGCCCCTAATCAGGAAGGCAAGTGAACAGGCTTTGGAAGCCCCATAGAAATTACTCACCCCCCACCCTCTCTTACCTCATCTCTCTTATTTGTTAGCTTTTATTTTGCTTTTTTTTTTTTTTCATTTGCATCTGGCAAGAACCACTGGGAAGAGTTTATAAGTTTATTTCTTCTGAGCTATACCCTAACTTCTTTTTTCCCAAAGCACCACCAACTGTGCTCTATAAACTGTAGTCACTTAATAAATGCTGATTGACTTACTACAGTGGAACAGTTCGCCTCTGGTATTTCTCAATATCCCAGTGAATCCTCCACATCTATAAACATGCTGGAGATGATACCAGGTACCGCTAGAGGCTTGGGGTCTTCCTGAGGGTGCCTGGGACAAGAAAAACACAGAGAGAGACCAAAGACAGTCAGGAGAAACACAGAGAGAGAGAACATGAAAATAAACAGAGGATAGAATAAAGAATGAGAGGAGCAAAGGAGTCAGGGGTTACAGAGAGATTAAGCAGCCAGAGACACTCAGAGACAAGGAGGAAGTCAGCAATCTGAACTGGGGTTTGAGTTTGGAAACCACATTTTTGGTATATTTACTTATTTAATAGGTGTTCTCATGTTAAATTTATGATCTCATCAACAATTTCTAAGTTATTTCTGAGGTTTTCTGAGCTTATATCTTTATTAAAAGTCATCTTCGCAGGGTCTCATCTTTGAAGATACATATACACAGGCTTAACATAATCCTCAAAACAACCCAGTTGTAAATAAGGAATTATTTTCCCAACTCTCCAATTTAGAAAATGGTTACTTCAGAGAGGTAATGTGACTTGCCCAAGGTCACAAGTAAGCACATAATAATGGGGGCTCCAAATCTTCTGATTCCAAAACCTAGTGTTTTTTCTGATATTCTTTGCTGTCTCTATTAGAAATGAATCATATATAAATCCAAGCTGTTTTTATAAAGTAAAATTCAAACTACACTGTCAAGATAAATTTTTCTATCATCTGGGACATCGAACTACTCAGGTTATTCACTAGGCTACTTTACTTCAGGGCTTCATTTATTTTAAAAATCTATCAGAAAAAAATGAATCAAACTAAAACTATCTCAGAATGATAGAAATTTTTAAACAGAAATTAAATTAAGTGACCATCCATTTGACAAAATTATAACATTTAAAAAAAGAGTTAGAGTTAATTCATTGCTTATTCAACTTTAAAATTTCAGTCTTAGTGATTCAACAAATTTAAGCTGAAAGATCAAAAGATGCTTTATATTTCAATAAATTCTTAGATCTAAATACTAGTAAACTTGTCTCAAACTTGCTCTCTCATGTCTCACCTAAAATCTATAATACAATTTAATTTCAGGGTAGGACACAGAGCAGAAATGATTTAATGCACCACCCTTTGTAAGCATTAGTATTTTCTTTTAAGGACTACTTATACTCTTCTAAATAATCATGCCCTTTTAGAAGCAATCAATGTAATTGCCAGAAAAGTTCCTTTGATATAAGTGTAAGCCTGCCTGTTGTTGGATTTCACACAAGATAAGAATATAACGAAAATATCTATTCAAGTGTGCATCAATATATTTTTCCATGTTCAGCAATTTTTAAACCAGTAATTTTCAAATAAGGCCTAAAGTATGGTACTGCTCTGCCCTCTAGTGATTGGCTAGGATTTGCTAACTACATGCTTTAATTTATTTTTCTAATTACTTTTTGAGCAAAACTTAGTATTTAAAAAAAAAAAAATGTATATATATATATATATATATATATACATTTTATATATATATATATATATAAAATAGCTGATTTTTCATTATTTGAGTAGTGATATGAACACAAGTCAGGAAAAAGACACAATTTCTTTTTATAGGGAAGATTCACCTAAGCTCTGCAAACCAGAAGTCAAAGTTAATATAACCTATTCTAATCCTTATTCATATTTTATGACAAAGAACTCCATTCAGTTTCTTTGTTAACAAGTTTATAAATTTCATAATTATAAATTCCAAATTGGCTAATTCTAATGTTTTGAAGACTGAGGTATCAAGGTACTATATATACCATACATAGATGAAGTTTTCTATTAAATATGCTTAATAAAAAATTATACTGAACATCATCTACCCTTAATTGTTTAAGTGACACTTCAGGACTTTCCTGTCATTAGGAAATTGGCAGTTTATATGTGGAAAGATTAATCAAGGATGCCAGGTAAGATAGTTATGATACAGAGATTCACCCTAGTATTTTGATGAAGGGAACTTCCTTCCCTCTTAGTTTCTCTTGCCATAAACCTTTTGCAAGGACCCAATGCACACCTAGAACAGCATTTCTATTCTCACTAATCCCAAGTGTATTACTTCTGTGTCTGCACACTTGTGTTAAAAATAAACATTACATTTGTACACATGAATGTAAAGGGATACCTGAACAAGTGAGGACAATCCATAAGCAGTATGGTGGTGTGGTGAGGAGCACAAACCCTGCAGCCAAACTGCCAAAGTTTGATGTCCAGCTCTGTCACTTACTAATAGTGTGACCTTGGGCAGAGTACTTAACCTCTGTGTGCTTCAGTTTCCTCATCTACAAAGGGGAATAAAAAGAGGTAACTACCAATAGTAATGTTTTATTATCTTGATAGGTATTTGGGTTACACAGGTGTATGCACTTATCAAAACTCAGAGAATATACATTTAAGATTGTTTTACACTAAATGTGGTAAATTTTATATAAAAACGTACGTAAATATTGAAGAACTCTAGTCAATAATATACACGTTAAACTATTTACAGCAAGTTTAGTGATGTCTATAATTTACTTTCAAATGCATCAAAAGATGAAATGACAATGGATGGATTATAGTTATGTGAGAAAATAAGTATAGCAAAATGTTAATGGTTGGATCTAGGTAGTGAGTATATAAGCATGTAAAGGTAGTGAGTATATAAGTGTATAATACTATGTAAGAAAGTTGCATAATAAAATGAAAGGAGGAAATATATCTACCTTTCATAGAGTTGATATGAAGTTTAAATACACACACACACACACACACACACACACACACACACATATAACAGCATTGAATATACAGTAAAGTGTCTGACAATCAACAATGATGAATGGCAATATGTTTAAGCAAATAAAAGTGATCTATTCTTCCCTAGTTGGAGGAAAAGATAAGAAAGTAATGAGGCATTGAGCTTCCAAACTGGAGTAAGTAGTTGCCATCAAGGCTGTTAAAGCTCAAATTTCAAATACATCATAAAACTGCATGGCCCATGTTGAGAATATGATCTTTGAAAATCAGAAAGAGCTGGTTTGAATCTTGGCTCTGTTTTTAATTAGCCAAGAAGCTCAGACAACTTATAATGCTCCAAGCCTCAGTTCTTTCATGTATAAAATGGGAATAATAATACCTGTATCTAGAGGTCATTGTGAAGATTAGGAAAAAAATGCAAACACACACACACACATTAGTACATAAAATGCAAAAATAGCAATTGAAGTTTTACCATTATAATCATTATTACTACTTAGGGTGAGTCTTGTATACTCTTCCAATTATTCTCTGCACCTTAGAAACAAAAGTGAGTCCATATCCGATTGTATCTGATTCTGTTCTAGAACTTGCATATGCAGGGGGGCCTACTACTCCAAAGAGCTTTCTAAATGATCTTTTTATTAAGACAACAGGCCTTATTTAAAGTTTGACTGTCCCGAGTGTAAAAGAAGAGCTGGCAATGTCACAGAAATCATTAATCATCCTTCTGTAATGCCAATTACAATACACATAGATTCTATAGGCAAGGCATTTAGAAAGTATGCTGTTGATGGTATTCTAAAGAAAGTTACTTCAGTGCATTTGAGAAAATGATATTAGCACCTGGGTAAGCTTTTATTTTAAACAGTCTACAGTGACATATTTAATGAAAAGAATATTAACACTACACTTAAAGAAGATGAATTTTATGCTCCCAGGGAGTGGATTTGTAAATTATTACAGATTACTCCATGAAGACAGTGACTCAGCATACAGTTTCAGCTGAAGAGAAAATCAAAAACTTGGCAATGAAAGGGGGAATTACTGGAAACATTATATAATAGGCTTCTGCCTTGACCATTGTACAAAAACTGCTTTCTCCAAAGGACCCCTGGATCATGTAACCCAAACACCTTTTTTAGGCATTTAGATGTGTCTATATTTTTCAACATTTTTGTTGAAAACTCTTCCCCCATCTTCCTGGGTCCTATACTCCATTGATTTTCCCACCAGAGATCTGACTGCCGAAGAATAGGTAGGTGTTTTCAAAAGTTCTGTCTTAATCACATTTTCTACTTTCACCAATTTTCAAAATTTCAGTCTATCCCTAGCCGATGTGATTCAGTTGGTTGGGTGTCACCAAAAGGTTACTGGTTCAAATCCTATTAGGGTGTGCAGGAGGCAGCCGATCGATGTTATGTGCTCACATTGATGTCTCTCTCTCTCTCCCCTCTCTAAAAAAAAAAAAAAAGAAAAAAAAAAATCAATAAACTATCCTTTTTTTTTTTTTTTAAATCCTCACTCGAGGACATTTTTCCATTTTTTGTTCAGATAGAGTGGGAGGGAGAGAGAGGAAGAGAGAGAGAAACATCGACGTGAAAGGGACACATCGAGTGGCTGCCTCCTGCACGACCAACCAGGGCCGGGGAAAAACTGCAACCAAGGTACGTGCCCCTAGTGGGAACCGAACCCAGGTCTCTCCGGACCGCAGGCCGACGCTCTAACCGCTGAGCCAAACCAGCCAGGGCTAAACTATCCTTTTTAAAAAGAAAGTCAGTTCTACCTCTCAAGCTATAGCTATCTTCAGCCTGAATCTCTTCCAAACTCATCTCACATTTATTACTACATACTATATATAATCACATGACTATCCTCTCTTGTGTTTCAAATCCAATCCATCCCAAGCTTCATCTTCCCCTCCCACAAATCAGTTTCTATGTATTACTATCTCTCTACTTCTGGATGCAGTGTTATCTAAATACCTACACTTAAAGGTAAATCCTATCTTTGATTTCCTTTTCAACACCAACCCCCACTGCTTTGTTTCCTCTTATGATCCCTTCTGCACCCCCAACACAAGTTCAGTCTATTGTTGAATTCTATAGATTAGTAATTTGGTTCAGGTGACAAGACAGGATTTATATTATTTGAGAAACAGTGAAAGCTAGATTTATAATCACTAAATACTCATAGACACAGACACACACAAGCTACACAGTAGGAGGCATCAAGTGTTTGAAAAAATCTTCATTGAAGGAATCACTAAAACTGAGTAATAAAATTTTTTTCCTGAGTAGGGAAAAGACTTACTTGATTTTGTGAGTTGGATACCCCAATCCAAATATCTTGAGATACAGGGTTTAACCTTCAAAATGTCTGTAATAGTGGTCCCATTTACAACTCGCAAACCCTATGAGAACAAACTTCTTCTTACCTAGAATAGCTAAAGCCCCCAAATCAATCTTTCCAATACCTGCCTCTCTTCCCTTCCAATCCATCCCCCTCCCATCTATATGGTCTGCTTAAAAATGTTCAGTAGTTCATCTGCCTTTATAATAATGTAAACTCATCCTGACATTCAAGGCCCTCTTACACCTGGCTTTCCACCAGTTTCCCATTTTACATATATCCCATCCAAATGGTAGTGGGGTTTATTCACCTTCCAGGACATCTGTATTTCCTCCTCTGTGTAGTCTTCCTTGATACTCCTACCTGGGATTCAAGATCTTCCTCAAAACTCTTAGTGACATTTGTCTCTTCTTTCTCTGCCTAATTAGGTTTTGCTTTCTCTTACATCATGTCCCTGATATAGTGTCTAACACATTAGTGGTTGTAGTAAAAAGCTACTAGGTAAACAAATAGAAGAACAGAAAGTAGATTACTTTATTTTTAAACAACATATTTTCCCAGTGAGAATACTGCGGGAAATTCAGGTTCTAAAAGGGAATACAACGAAGCTGAAGAAAGAGTGGAAAATAAACAGTCTTACAGGTGGGCAAGAATGATGTAGAATTTCAATATATGCTAATAACTGAAAAAGTATATAACTTAAGCCTATAAACTCCATGCTTGTTATGGTTAGAATGTTCACATATTCAACTAGGAAAAGGCAAAATTTCTGTAAAACCAGACACATAACAGATAAATGCTAATTTACAGAACAGCTTTTAGAAGGAAACAAGGTATTCTTATAGATGGCACTAAATCATCTCCCAAACAAGTTTAGACATATTAATTATAGTAACACATACAAAATTGATAAATAAGTTAGTGATACTAGGGACAAAAGACCACACTGTAGTGCATAAAATTTTTTTAGAAAGTAAATACTTCCACTAAGGTAGCATTTTAGGCAGACTTAGAAAAATTCTTTCTTCTCTTGGATCAATTAATTGTGAAATGCTACACCACTGACCCAAAATAAAGGAAATATGGCTTTTCTAGTTTATGAATAAACTAGCAGAATTAGGCCCTAATAGAATTAGCTATTTAAATTTTTTTTTTTTACTTTTATAGCTGTCAGGTTGAGACAATCAACTTATGAAAATAGCTCTCATACTATAAAATTTATTAAGAATTCATAATACAGATTCCCTGTTTTGTTAAATTAATGGTAGCCTTTGATTATAAAAAATTTTCTGTTATGCTTATATAATTTACTTGTTTGGGGTGATAATTTTTTTAATACCATAAGTATAAAGAAATAATGTTCCTAAAATAACTATAATCCACTGAGTAACAGATGGCTTATCTCCTAATATTTTCATGTATTTGAGCTTTGATTGGGTTTCAGTAAACTTGCAAAATTAATTGGGAAAAGTATAATTAAAATCAAACTTCTATCACTTAAGGTTGTGTAGAAAATACTTTAAGATATCTAACTATAAAAAGTAAATGTTATTATTTCCCAATGATTTAAAGCAAAATCCATCCTGAATTCAAGGCACTTCAACTTCCAATAAAACAGAGATGTGCAATTTGAAGCCAAACGTTTCCCTTCTAGTGAAGGGAGACAATAACATGCTTCAAATTCAATTTCAAGGAACAGTTAAAGCAGCAAAAAAGTCAAATGCCACTTTTGACCTAGTGTTCTTTTGAAAACAAACACATTTCTTAGTCGCCCTGCCATATGTTGAGTTAGCATTGCACCCTCCAGCACTTTTAATCCTCAGAACAATCTTACATGGCTGGTATTCAGCCCATTGCACAATGAAGCTAAGTAACTTTCCCATGTCCCAACCACAGTAAACAGCTGAGTTAGATTTAGTCTTATCCTGGGTCCATCTGATTCCACAGCCCATGCTTCTGAGATAAAAGGACAGCTCAAAAGAAAAAGGTAATCCACTTAAATCTTCTACAAGAAAACCTTTAAGTTTCTGCCTGTACATATTAATCTCAAGGAAGCAATAGTGAGCATTATTGCAGCTGACAATCCAGAGGCAAGAATAAGGGTACGAAGTAAAAGTTCTAAAACTTTTTTCCACAGGCACATTATAAACTCTAATGTATGATATATTTTATTACAATAAAAATAATTGGTAAAAAAAATTCTATGAATTTGATGATTAAGTAAAAACTCATGAAAAAAGAGACATAACTGGGGTAACTTTACCATTAATAAGATATATTGTAACAGCCTTATTAGAAAAATTTATCTATGTTCTTTAAAAAGTGAAACTCTGAATAATAGAGAAAGGCAACACCTATAATTTTAACAGGAACAACTAGACTTTCAAACCAGAAAACTTTATCATTCTTTTAAGTAAGTGTTCACTTCACCAAATGAACTGAAAGATGAGATGGCTGTATGCTTCATCAAATGGCAGGACTAACTGAAAACTATAGAATGAGGTTTGGTATTTAAAAAGGGGACGGACAGGGGCTGCTCATTTCAAAGTTTTCTCTATTGTCTCTTTTATAATATAATACATCTATTTGATGACTTGGTAACTCTGACAATGCTGAAAACATGGATATTCAAAAACTATATTGAAGGCATGGTTCAGGGTTTCATGCACATGGTTATCCAGGTGGTGCCTGGATGGATAAACGAGCATACACTACTCTGCACATGAATACACCTCACATTTGATAGGTTTCACCAGCTGTCTAATCTGGCTATTCTTCATTGTAATTAGTGTGGCATAACTGAAAATGCTTAGGACAGGGTTCACCACACCAATGATAGATTTTTAATTTTTTTTTTTTTTTTTTTGGAGAGAGAGAGAGAAACACTGATGTGAGAGTGAAACATTGATTGGCTGCCTCCTGCATGCCCCCTACTGGGGATTGAGCCTGCAACTTGGGCATGTGTCCTGACCCAGAATCAAAACAGCCACCTTTGGGTTCACAGGATGATGCCCAACCAACTGAGCCACACCAGCCAGGGCTCAATGGTAGCTTTTTAGTATTTAAGATTTGTTTAGAAGCCAGTTCCACCTCATCTGGCTGGCTCTCTCAAGAAACCTGTGTACTCACTGTATTTGCCTATGGTAATGGATTTACCTTAAAATATTACCTGAAGTACAGTATTTCTGCCATGAAGAGACACCTGGTAATAAAGGATCTATAGTAAACATTAAGGAACACTGAAATAATTACATAATCCACCCACTTTCAAAAAAGTGATATAACCACTATAACAGCAGAGGCAGACTAAATTATAAAAGTCAATGTAAAACCAAAACACAATAATCGTATGTATCATCTTTACAGACAATTTGAATACAGAAATACCCTAAAAATACCCCACCCCACCCCACCAGAATAAAACACCTGAAAGTGTACTTTGGTCAACCTTTCCTGGTACACATTAACTGCATCCAGGTACCATACAGCATCTCTTCAAGTCCAGCCTGAATCAATTTCCTACCTTAACCTCACAACTTCACATGTGCTTCACTCACAGGGCTGCTGATGGACTGTTAAGAGAAGCACCTGGCACAAGGCTTACATGTCTTAACAAACAACTCAGTGTACATGACCAATGAGCCAACAGGTATCCAGAAAATATTTGCTGCTAATTTTAAATTCTTAAACCTGCTAACATTTATGGATTAAAGGACTAACTATAAACTGAAAGGCACAGAGAAACATTTATTTTTGAAGAACATTCTTCTCCCTGAACTCAGACAGGGAAAAAGAATTATTTCCAGGTAGAACAGGAGATGCTTATTTATATCAAGTTCCGAATACAGGATTAATGAAATGTAAACTCCTGTAATACTAATTCACCAAATGTTTATTAAGCAACTTCCATATGCCAGACACTGTTTCTAGGTTTTGGTGATACAACCATGAAGAAAATACTCTCTAGCATAAACTTAAAGTCCCTTAGCATTTTAAAGAGGTTATATGAAAAAACTATATGCATACACTCATAAATACAACACTCACATGTGTATATACAGAATATCCAGTAAACACAGTACATATTTTGTATTAAAATGCACAGAAATTCTGAGAAAAAATATTATGAGAAATTTTGCCCATTACATTCACTTATTTTCCTGGGGAAATACACTTCTCTATAATAGAGATCAGAGGGA
This sequence comes from Tadarida brasiliensis, assembly GCA_030848825.1. Taxonomy (NCBI): domain Eukaryota; kingdom Metazoa; phylum Chordata; class Mammalia; order Chiroptera; family Molossidae; genus Tadarida; species Tadarida brasiliensis. The sequence goes on from CM061260.1 coordinate 74,612,309, forward strand.
ATACAGACTTTAATATAAAAATACTTAATTCTTCCACTACCTTTCAGAGTAGTATTAAAGCATGAAGCGAAGTCATTCCTGAATTTATTTATACTGTTCTTAACTAGTAAATTTCACAACCAGTAGATTGATTCTACTATTAAGAAGAAAAACACTGCTAAAATATATCATATAGAGGGCTGTGAGTTTGAGTCATTCTGTGAGTGTGTGTGTGTGTATAATTATTTTTTAAATCCTCACCTGTGGATATGTTTTTTTCATTGCTTCTAGAGAGAGAGGAAGGGAGAGGGAGAGAGAGAAACACTGATGTGGAGAGAACCATCAATCGGTTGTCTCACACATGCGCCCCCACTGGGGACCCACAACCTGGGTATGCACCCTGACTGGGAATCGAACCCAAGACCCTTCAGTGCACGGGACAACACTCTAACCACTGAGCCACACTGGCCAGGGCAAGTATATAGCTTTTGGGGGAAACTGAAGTCAAGAGTAGATGAAAAAATTAAGATACATTTCAACCAATTAAACTGACATCCACAAAATTAGATCACTGCTCAACAGCTTATTCTTTAGTCTATAAACACACAAGGTGAGATGATAAATTTTACCAATCAAGTGTTTATGTAACAAAAGTTTATTTCCTTTTATTACATTTTCTGTTTTATGTAGGCATCAAATCACCAAAAACTGAAATTATTCTAGTGACAGAAAACACACATTTTTTTTAAATGTTCAAAGATAAAACTAAGCTTCAGCTGAGCCTACATCAACATCCAATAAGTAAAAGAATTATCCCAAGCATCCATCAACTGATTTAACCAACAGAAAAAGTATACTACTGTAAAGTAAAAAGGAAGAAGTACTATACATTCAATGAATTGTATTTAGACTTTTGAGAAATTCAAACCACCATTACCTGACTTAAGAGCCGCTATCAGAAGAAAGAAAAGAAAGGAGGAAGGGAAAAGGGAATTTAAAATGAGGGAGAAAGTCAGGACAATAAACAGGTAGATATAACAGACTTAGGATTCCCTGAATTCTGCTGGCATTATTTTAAATACACAATCTTTTCTTTCTGTTTACCAAGATCTTAAGTATATACCATTCTCTGTTTGAATTCACAACTGGTTCACAAAGTAAAAGAATAGTGTCTTGAAAAATGTGAACTGGTTTGATTTTAAGTAAGCAGAAATAGATATAACCATAACCCCAAAGTAATGGTCTTATTCCTCAACCTAATTTCCAAATACACTCTATTCCTAGATAACAACATATATACATGGAAATTAATTTTTACAATGATATAATTCCTTCATTATACAAAACATTCTAATTTTCAAGTTTTTAGACTTGATTCCTTCACTTGTAAGAAACTCATTTTCATGCACAGTGATTTCAAAGTGAAATATGAATTCAGCAATTTCAAACATCTCCCACCTCAAAGATTCATACATTTTTAGAAGCTCAGATGACTATAACAAACTAGGTTTTCTTGTTTACATAGTAAGTAATATAGAAAATTTTTTGTTTGTTTGTTTTAGCTTTCACTTAACTCTTTGGTACAGAAAAACAATGACTTCTGTTGTGGACTGAACTGGTTGCCCTCAAATTCATATGTCGACGCCCCAAACCCCAATGTGAGTGTATTTGGAGACAGACCCTGTAAGTAGGTAAGGTCATTAGGGTGGGACCATTATCCAACAGAACTGGTGTCCTAATAAGGAGAGAAAGAGGCACCAGGAAATGCTCTCTCTCTCTCATGCACACAGAAAAGACCATGTGAGGACACTTGCCAAAACCAGATTTTTCCTACACCTAGATTACAGACTTTTAGCCTCCAGAATTATGAAAAAAATATCTGTTGTTTAAGCCATCCAGTCTGTGATATTTTCTTTTCTTTCTTTTTTTTTTTGCTAATCCTTACCCTAGGATATTTTAGATAGAGTAAAAAGGAGGGAAGGTGAGAGAGAGAGAGAGAGAGAGAGAGAGAGAGAGAGAGAGAGAAACATCAATGTGAGAGAGACACACCAATTGGTTGCCTCCTGCAGGACTCTGACCAGGGCAGGGGATTAAACTTGTAACCCAGGTATGTGCCCTTGACCAGGAATTGAACCCATGACCCCTGGGTCCGAGGGCCGATGCTCCAACCACTGAGCAAAACTGGTCAGGGCTGTGGTATTTTCTTAAGGTAGCCCAAGCAAACTACATAATCTCTAAAAATGAGAAGCTTATATATTTGAGGAAGTTTTACTCTACTGATAATCCAGCTAAATGAGTAGCTGATAGTTATAAAGATGATCCATTTATAAAAGAGAAGGAATTGGACCAACTTGAAGAATAATTCACCCACCAAAATTTTATGTATGTGATTCTAAATTGAACAAATGAAACTGTCATTTTATAAACAGCATAAAGCTTTGCACCATAAGAGATATCACCATGCTATGCCTGATTCTGAGAGTATGATGGGACAATGTCTGTAGACAAATCCTCAAAGGAGTCTAAATATTTAAATCTTCATCAGAAAATAGTAACAAAAAAATACTGAAGTAGAAATGCTGATTCTTTTGAAACCCAACAGCATTTGCTCTATATGGTGAAGAAAATTCCAGTGGCACTATCTCCTGTTCTTGTGCCTTGCCTCAAGATGATATAAAATTTTATTTCTTTGATGCTGACCTCATTAATATTCAGAATGAAGGCCATATATTCACATTTGGCAATCACTCTCTCCTTAGGACTTCTATATTCTTGGTGGCAAGAAGTGAATTATTAGATCATAGGGTGGCTAATATTTCTATAGGATTCAGCCTTTCATGGATAAGGATAAAGCCATTTTCAATTTTCATTAGAACTGTAGAAGAACACATAGGTTCTTATGCATCCAGGATAATTTTTTAAAACCCTGGAGGTAGATGTGTGTGTGTGTGTGTGTGTGTGTTTATATATAAATATACAAACGCACTTTAGACATACACACAATGTCAGATGTTTTAAAGGTATTTTATCGTGCATTCAAGATTCCTGAATTTTTATCACATTTTTCATTTTTTAAATTCTATTTCTTGAGTACTTCCCATGTGCCAGGCACTGTCTCAGGCACTTGAGATAATTGCCTGATTTAATTACCACAATCCTACAAGGTAGAGATCATTATCTCATATTAAGAGAACACAAAATTTCAGAGAGGTTAAATGATTGCCCAAATTCCTTCAATTAAAAAGTTTGAGAACTAGAATTTCCGCCTAAGTTTCTCTGAATCCACAGGTGTCTAAGAATGCTCCTTTCCCCTAATCATAAGAAATTATAAACTATCAAATAAAGCATTGTTTATATACTCTTAGATTTTTACATCATCTTTATCCACACAGATCTGGTAACAATGTTTTACAATACCTATGGAATTAATTAAACCAGTGTTGGCTCAGGAGTTCTATGTACCTAGGAACTGTCTAGAAGACTTAGGAGCCAATAAAACAATGTACAGTGAATATGACCTCAGGTTGAGTGTCTGAGAAAACTCCTGGTATACCATTGTTAACCTCTACAGTGTCTGCATTCTTTCTCTCTAGAACGATTCTTGAAATTGATCTTAAGTGGAAGTATTTGGGTACTATTATCTGGTAAAATTATTATATTCTACAGGGGGAAAAAAGCACCCATTTTCTCATTCTCTTACTGTATCAAATTTGATGACATTTGCCAAAGTTCTATAACCTATTAAACATAAGTAAAAAACTGTTATGAGTATCATTATTTCCCTTCTCTAATCCTGGATGCAAACTACAGATGGTCCAGTCTACAGTAATTTTCATTCATTTTAAAACCACCTATAAAAACAATAATGTAATTCTATTTTGTATACTAGAAATCCTCACTGCATGGTAAAAAGTCCTAATGTTCAAAATATCAAGAAACTCAAATTGTATCAATTCCTCATTCCTTAAAACTTGTCACAGACAGTGTATCACAGCTCACTGTGTTGTTCCATGTACGAACAAAAGGATTCATGGTCAAATAATTTTACATGTTAAACAGATACATTTACTATGGAACTTTTTAGAAGCTAAATATACTATCTGCACTGTGTCTTCTTAGAAGAGCTACAAATGGGATTTATATTAGATATTACAGGAAAAATATGCACTGTGCCTCCCTACCAGCCTTTCCCTACCCCATTCCTATTAAAAGGCCATTCCTACCCCATGACATCAGGGTTGGCCATGTGACATGCTTTGGCCAAGGAAACAAGGGGTAGTACACTTATAAGCAGCAGTTTTAAGAGCCACCATTCCACCACCATCCCTTTCTCCTTCTGCCACAATACTTGTACATCCCAGAGAGGTTGTTCCTTCAGCTTTGGTCCAGGAACAAAGAGGACATGGAGCAGAGTGGCAGCGGACCCATCAGAAACATAAACATGAGTGAGAAACTTTTACTGCTATGAACCACTAAGATTTGGGAACTCTTTGGATGATGAAACAAAACTTTTGCCTAAAGTGAACGATACAGCATGTCTCTTACATTTATTGGACCCTGGCATCCTTTTGCCATGAAACATTTTCCAGGATTTGTTTCCTAAATTAGTCCTGGTTTTGAATGGCATCTTCTCTATTTTGTAGTGAATACTGCATTTAAGATTAACATATATGTAAGCTAGAAGCATATGGTGTTAAATAACTGATCTCCTTAAATTCTGTCACAAATTTGAATTTATGTCAATTTCTGATTATAGTCAATAAAAATATTTTATTGAAATAATCTGATTAACATTTGGAAATCATAGATCAGATGGCTACTTAAAAGTCAAGACTGTTGTACTAATGCTGATTAACAATTTCATTTTCTGAACCGGTCAGATAGTGTTCTGCTTTACTTTTTATATATCTATTCATGTTTAGCAAATTCAGAATACTGCTAAAAATTGAATTTTCGGTAAACCTCACTATGCTCACCTTCCTTATTTGAAATTTCAGTATCAATAGTCAAATATTCTATAGTCTATTTTGCTGATCCAGTAAAACTACAATCAACTATACGCTAACTGGCATTCTTAAATCCAGAATGTGTTTTTCTAACTTAATTTTGCCTTAAAGGATAGCACAGAAAGGAGGAAAAATGATAACTAAATCCCAATCTTCTCTATTGGCATTAAGATTTTGTTGGGTGTTAAAAATCCTAGTAAATACACATTCAAGCTAAACTGCAAACATTTTTGCTGTGTTTACTATGTATACACAATGACGTTCAGAAGAATGGTTCAAAGGCCTTGTATTTATGCTCACACAAAAATAACATTTAATCATACAGTTACTAAAACGAGAAGATAAACATAGATATTCTAGATAGATTTAATAAGCTAACAAATAAAAATACTTAAGAACAGAAAAGACTTAAGATTCTAATCAATAATTTAAAAATAAGTTCATGTCCTAAAAATGAACTAAACCATATTTTCCCTATTTGTTCATTTTAATTGACATCACATTCTCCAGTCTTACAAAGCATCAGTTCACCATAAAGTGCTCAGGCATCAGTAGAGCAATCACACATTTTATTCTCAAATGAGAAAACTGAATGCATTAAGTAACCATTTTTAAAATCAATCTTAATATATTATTGCCATATTTCAAACCATTAAAAATCTTTTTCCTAAAGAAACAACTTTGAAAATAATTTTCATACAAGAGGACCGTTGCAGCATTTGTGAGTTTCAGAGTTTGACATAATTTGTCACATGTATATATTTTACAATCTCAACTTTTTCTTCATTGTGTGGTTTTCATATTCAAAACAGTCTCATGATTTTTTTCCACACCTCTATTGTGTTTAACAGGTAAAAACAAACAAACAAACAAAAAAAACCCCAAAAAAGCAAACCTCCATAATGCTTTGATAGTGATTCATTTTGCAATTATAGCCTAAGGCAGTATAAAAAATAGCTTTTGGGGAATAGACCATTTTAATATTTAGTTATATTACCTCTAGATATTCAGGACTTAAACTGACTTTTCTCCAACAGTACATTACTGTGGAGTAATAACTTAGAGACTTTGAAATAGTTAATTTATATAAATTCATAACTTTAAAGAAAAATTTAACTTACTTGATGATGTAGATTAAAATGTCACTTAAAAAATGTATAATGAAATTGACAAGAGAAAAAAAAAAACACCCCACAATATCACACTTCCCTGATCAATAAGGAAGGTGAATCCTTCAGATAAGAAAAAGTTGAGATCAGCTCTGAGGGCACGTGGTCCTCAACTGGACTGCTCCACTGCTTCGAGGTGAGGAAGGAGATGCCACCTGCAGTGCTGTTCTTACCGGTCAAGTCAAGACTTTCCATTGTGATTTCAATGGAACATCAGAATTCCCAGCTTCTGTGACGCACCAGGATTCTGTGAGAGATCCAGAGTAAAGTGTTAAAATGGTGAGCCATGAAGGCCTTTCCAACAAAGCTAACATTTATTGTCCTTTACCAAAATAATCCCCCCAAAATGAATTAATAGCCAAACTATCAAAATCAGACAAATTATTTAAAATCTCTATGTTAATACTATTTAGAAAAAGCAAACTAAAGTATTTTTGTGAACTTTAACAAAAGACAGGCATAAAATGACCCAATGGGACTTCTCAGAGACAAAGAATTACAGACAATCACTTCTCAGCTTTTTAGCTAAAAGCAAGTGTAGGATTATAGGCAAATCCCCTGAAAAAAAAACACATGATGTTATACTGGCATCCTGACTACAGTTATTTTAAAGGGCTTGCCCAACCCAACCAGATAAACTTTAGTTCAGATATTAGCTTATAATTTATCTTTTACATGTTTTAAAGATAGTAAGTGGAGTAAGATACTTTAAAAAACAACAACAACGGGATGGGGGAGACACACAAATAGAGAAAAGCTGGTAATAAAATATTACTTTGTAGCTACAAATGACATAGCAAATATAAGAGGATCAAAATCAGCAAAAGGATGTCCACACAAATTAAATGAACATTTTACATTATACTGAAAATATAAAATTATACCTAAACTGTACCATTTTTAAGAATTAAGTTATTTTATAGTTTCGTTGTGAGACATTCATTTAGTTTCTAGGGTGCTTCAACTAAGAGAGACAATTTCCTGTCCCCCTGCAGATTATGACACCATATTTCATAATCAGCATACTATAACACACTAGAAATCAGGTATCACTTACCAGCTTACACCTTTATCAAAACTTAGTTATTCAAAGTTAGTCATTTTACGGCTTGGCTGAAGTTTTCTCCCTAATTAGTCACCATGATATGAAAAAACTGGTTCTTACACATTAAGTGTGTAATGATTGGCTTCCAATCAATATGGTCACAAAGGTAAATGCAGTACTCACATCCTCCCACAACCACATCAAAATTACAACTATACTACAGAACAATCATCTTTCAGAACCACCTGAAATCTAGCTGAACAGAAGTTCTACAACTAAGGATATAAAGAAGACACCACATCAAAACTGGTAGGAGGGGCAGAGAACAGAAGGGGCTGAAGCCATACCCACCTGTGGTGGATAAAAATCAGGAGCGTATCTTGGCTGTATCCTGAGGAGCTAGGGGACCCAGCCCCACGCTAGGCTTCCCAGCCCAGGGTTCCAGTGGCAGGAAGAGAAGTTCCCATAACTTCTGGCTATGAAAACCAGTGGGAATTGATGCTGAGGGAGACGGAGGGATTCTGGAGTCCCAGGCATTCCTCTTAAAGGACCTACACACATACTTACTCTGACTCACTCTCTCTAAGCTCCAGTGCTGGGGCAGCAGCTTGAAAGGCATTGGTGACATAAGGGGAGGAACTAAATTGTCTGGTATCAGGGTGAGACCTGTAGGGGCAGCTTTCTCCCAGAGAGAAGTGCTAGCAGAGGCCATTGTTCCTTTTCTGACCCCTTTCCCCCACAGAGCCAGCAGGCAGGTGCCATATCTGACTCACCATCAACCTGGCTATCACTGTTCACCCCACCCTGGTGATTCCAAGACATTACCCCGCCCAACTTGTGGGCCCACCCAAGCTGTTTCCAGCGGCTTTTCCATACAAATGGCTTGTCTTGGCTCATGCTTCAGACTTTCCTAAAACCTCTCAAAAAAGCAGCATCTGGCCTCAGCGAGCCCCGTACCTCTCTTTAAAGTGACCCCAGGCCTGGCACGGCACTAGCAGCAGTAGGCCTTGGTTTGCAGCTTGTCCTCTCCTGGACACCTCCAAGCCCAACACAAGTAGCAGCCATCTGCAGATCACTTTGTAGCACAGTGGCCCTCAGCAGGGCACAGGTCACAGCTCACCTTGGCCTGCATCTCCCTTGAGGCCCCAGAGCCAACGCACCTGGTAGACACCATCAGACTATATCAAAGCACCACTCAACCACCTCCACAAGCGACACACTTAAGGGGCAGACTCAGTGGGCAACAGGGCCCTGCTGAAGTAAGTCCTGCTCTCCATGGGGTGGGCCCCTGCACAGCTGATCCTCCACAGTGATCACAGCCAGTCCTTGCTGCCAATCGACCTAGGGGTAAATCCCTCCCACTGATGTGCCAAAGGCAATCATGGCTCAACTACAACAGGAGGGTATACACTGCCCACACAAGGGAGGGTGCAACTGGAATGCCCAGCTCGGGTGAAAGGGGAGGCTGTGCCATTGAACCCCACAAGACATCTACTACACATTAGGCCAGTCTACCAAAGCCCAGGAGACACAGTAGCTCTACCCAGAAATAAAACACAGAGAAGCTGCATAAATGAGGAGACAAAGAAAGATGTCTCAAATGAAAGAACAGATTAAAACTCCAGAAAAAGAACTAAACAAAATGCAGACAAGCAATCTACTAGATGCAGACTTCAAAACACTAGTTATAAGGATGCTCAATGAACTTAGGGGAAGAGTAGATGAACTTAGTGAGAACTTCAACAGCATAAAAAAACAACATGGAAACCATAAAAAAGAATCAGTCAGAAATGAAGAATACACTAACTCAAATGAAGAATAATTTACTGGCAATCAACAATAGAGAAGATGAAGCTGAGAATCAAAACAGCAATTTGAAATAGAAGGAAGCAAAAAACACCCAATCAGAACAGCAAAAAGAAAAAAAAAATCCAAAAAAGTGAAGACAGTGTAAAGAGCCTCTGGGACAACTTCAAACATACCAACATTTGCATAATGGGGGTGCTGGAAGGAGAAGAGGGATAGCAAGAAACTGAAAACCTATGTGAAAAAATGATGACAGAAAACTTCCCTAACCTGGTGAAGAAAATAGACATACAATTCCAGGAAGAACAGAGAGTCACAAACAAGATGAATCCAAAGAGGCCAACACCAAGAAACGTCATAATTGAACTGTAAAAGGTTAAAGACAAAGAACGAATCTTAAAAGCAGGAAGAGAAAAGCAGTAACTTACCTACCAGGAACCTCTCATAAGACTGTCAGCTGATTTCTCAACAGAAACTCTGCAGGCCAGAAGGGAGTAGCAAGAAATATTCAAAGTGATGAAAAGCAAGGACCTACAACCACGATTACTCTACCCAGCAAAGCTATCATTTAGAAGTGAAGGTAAAGAAGTTCCCAGAAAAGAAAAAGCTAAAGGACTTAACCACCACCAAACCAATTATTACAGGAAATGTTAAAGGGTCTTCTTTAAGAAGAATAAGAAAGAAAAAAAAAAGATAAAAAATATGAACAATAAAATGGTAATAAATACATATCTATCAACAACTGAATCTAAAAAAAAAACAAACAAACAGAATAAACAAAAAGAACAGAAACAGACTCACAGATACAGAGAACATTCTGAAGGCTTCCAGATGGGAGGGGGATTGGGCATATGGGTGAAAAAGGTGAAGGGATTAAGAAGTACAAATTGGTAGTTACAGAACAGTCATGGGGATGTAAAGTACAGCACAGGGAATAAAGTCAAAAGTATTCTAATAATTACATATGGTGTCAGATGGGTAAGAGATTTATCAGGATGATCACTTAGTAACTTATACAATGTCTAATCACTGGGTGGCATACCTGAAATTAATATAATATTGTATGTCAACAGTAATTGAAAAATAAAAATTATTTTTTAAAAAGAATTAAAAAATAGCCCTGGCCAGGTGGCTCAGTTGGTTGGAGCATTGCCCCATACACTAAAAAGTTGCAGGTTCAATTCCCACTCAGGGCACATACTTAAGTTGCGGGTTTGATCCCAAGTCAGGGCACATACAGGAGGGAACCGATCGATGTTTATCTCTCTCAAATCAATAAAAATATATCCTAGAGTGAGGATTTAAAAAAAAGAATTAAAAAACAAATGTGTAATGATTCATCTGAGTAATCCTATCTAGACGTAGGTTATTCAGTTGTCACCCAGTGCTACTGAAGAAAACAATAGCTAGAAAGAATGAATAAAAAATTGGTCTCATGTAGCTTCACATGAGATATTATTCATTCATTCATATTTTTTAAAACAAAGGCATAGATGAAAGAATTCAGATATTTGAAGCTAACTACAAAGGACACATATGAATACTTTCAAATTAAATAACTATGTTTTTACTAAGGAAACACATAAAAGTTTATTCCTAATTATCATAAAATAGGCAACTAATATTAAAAATGCTGTTGTAAGAAATTATATACACTATTATACATTCATTTGCATACTTTTCCTTCATATAAATTCAGAAAAGCCAGTGTAGAGAAGAATCATTAAAATAAATGAGTATAAATTGTGAAGTAAAAAATGACTATAAATAACTGTCAGGTAGATCAATTGGTATAAACTAAAAATTCAATATAACTTGCACTGCCAAAATTGGGAGAGGAAGGTCTACCATTAATTTTGACAGTATAGGTTTAATTCTTATTTTGGTTTAAAGATTGGTTTACTTTTTAGTCTAAGAAGTGAGTACATGCTATCTGAGAAATGACATAAGCTAATATAGCCTATACACAGAACTTTAGGATAAAAATAAACTCTCAATAATCTTCAGGTACACTTATAGATTATTTGTTTCTACAATCAGATATATACCCCCCAATTGGACCTTAACTATACCTTATTTTGATTACTGTTCTATAATTTATCACATGGAACGAGTGAGGAGGGAGAGGAAGGAGGTTGCCTAGGCTGTGGCCAATGTGGGTTTAACAACTCAGGGTAACACAGAAATTGTGTTGGACTTTACTGACTAGGAGAGAGAAGCCAGGGAGTCAGCCACAGAGCAGGGTTGATTTCAAGGCTGAAGACCTGGCTTGAGACAGACTCCCTTTGATAGCCAAGCTTAGAGACTCCAAATTTTACCTGGCTTTTACAAATGCCACACGAGTAGCTTCAGAAATGCAATTTCAGCATAAGCTGTTCTGCATTTAAGTTACAAGTACTTCACAAAGTATTTTGATTTGATAGAAATGGATGGCTGTGTGACATGTCAGAAGGGCAGGTGGGCAAGCAGAGGGAGATGCCTAAAGTGTGAACACAACCCTGCAAAGTAGTGATTTGAATATGCCCTTAGACCAAAGCCAGGGCAAATTTTCACCTGAGCAAGCTCACGCTTCTGTGTTTTCTGGGTCCCACTTTGGCTTCCTTTCAACCCCCACTCTCACCCACACAGGACCTTGAATTCCTGACTCCCCATGACTTAGTTTCTTCTGCCTTATTAAGAACCTGTTCCCTTTTCCTTCACAAGACTTCCCACCCATGGCGCTTCGCCCCACAGGATGCACACCTAGCTAGGACTGACCTGGAACAGCTCAGGATTCCCTCTGAAAAACTTCATGATGGCAGGTGGCACAGCTATCTATTAAATATCTATTACTTACTTCTTACCACAAATAGGTTTTCAGGTGTTCTATCTTAAAGATCTGGCTTGAGCAACCACTGAAATACCCCCAAGCATCTGTCTTTCTGGCACAGCACACACACTGCCCCTTGGGGTGCTATGTTTTGAAAAGCTAATTATACTAAAAAAGGTGAGGTGTCACTTCTTACAATGAGGCAGACTCCCAATTAGTGCTAATGTCCAATATAACATTCAAAGTCACATCATGGCAAAATCCCCTTCTATGCCAACACTGTATGTATTGCATCCTGATGTCACAACTACCTAGTCAGTGCAGAAGGGACTCCTAGGCAACCATGTTGCCCACTTACATGGAAGAATAGTTCATCTCCATGAATGACTGCTTTTCTGATGTTTTCATCAATTCTCTGGGTAATAAATTAAGTTTTAACTAACTCATTTTCATACATAACCCTAATTCAATCAAGCTCAATAAAATTCATTCCCGACTGCAATTATTTGCTAAGGAACAATTACATTCAAATAAAAAAAAAATTGCTGGGCATGATACAAGGCATGGTAAGATGTCTCTCCATTTATGGAGCTAGAAATAACAACAAAATTGCCAAACTTCTAGAAGAATGAGAAATAATTTTTTTTCCTCATCCTCCTGAAAATAGAATACTAATGCTTTTCCACCTGAAGAAAATAAAACGAAGCACCCAAGAAAGCAAATTTTAAATTACTACTTTTCATTTAGGTTTATGCTGTGGAAAAAGGCTGCATTTCTAATCTAAGAGTCAGCATGACCTCTGAGAGCCAAACCAAGGCCAGGTCACAAATAACAGTCTTAATATCCAATCTTTAACTAAATCTTTCACTAGCTACCTCCATTTTCCCCAAAATTATGTATTGCAATCCCCACTTTATAATATAGGTTTTCATAAGTGTTTTCCTATCTTAAAACTACTTCTTTACATGAATACGATTCTTATATTTTCCTCAATTCACTCTTTTATATACTATGTGTTTGCAAATAAAACTTTAATGTATCATATTTGTAGTCAAAAATTTTTTTTGTTATTTAACTAAAATATTCCCTGTCCTGTGTGTTTATAAGGTCCCTCACCTACCCCACTACGCTCTATATTCCTTTAATCTCCTCAACTGTATCATCAGGTGTGTTATACAATAATATGGTACTGAAAATGCACACCAGCTGTTATGCAATTTTAGCCAGTGAATTCCACGCCTCAGGTCACTGTGATTCACCACAGGGCAAAGAATGTTTTTCCTAGAAATGATAAGCTGACAGTTTGGCCTCCTGTCAAATCATTTTCTGGAATAAAATATCTTCATATAGATAAAGATATATATGCATATATACACATATATACACAAACTTGTGACACATACATATATACATATATAGACTATATATACATTAAATATATGCATATATACATATATATTACACATACATATGTATATATATATATGCTTTTTAACAAAAGTGTTATCTTTATTCATACTTTGTAAGAGTGACGATAGAAAGCATGAAGAAAGACAACACTTTAAAATCACCTACCCTGCCTATCTTTATAGTTCAAGTTTAAATCATAGCTATTTCACAGGCATTTCTGGCCAGGCACCAATCTTTCACAGAAATCACAAGTCTCACCTCTACAGAGAATGAAAATCTCTTAAAAGAACATGCAAATCTCAAGTACCTCTTTATTACCTTCCCACCCCCACCCTTGCATTTCCACATGACCCAGAGCCTTTCAGTTAAGAAACCTTAAACAAAGTAATAAAAGGCAAAACAAGTCTTAAGTGTTCCCTAGATATCCAACAGTAAACCAAAGCAACTACTAAGTCATTCCAGATTTGTCCATCTGTTTGGACTTCCCAGTGAGGCGTTAGGAAATACTAGCAGGCAGACAGAAAACTCTAGCATTCATGGTTTGACATGGTCTTACATTACTCAATACTGACCAATTAGAAAAGTTATGCTTTAAAAACTACCTACTGCCTATTTGTGACCTGGCCTTGTTTTGGCTCTCAGAGGTCATGCAAATGATATAAACTTTTACAGTTTGAGAAACTTATTAAAGACCTACTATGTATTAACACTGCACAAAGGTATTACAAGAATTGCTGTTTTCTAGAAGCCCATGATCCAGCTGGGTAATCGTACATATACACACGCACACGTTAATAACCAGAAATGTATAATGTCAAAATGGTAAGCAAGGACTTTTTTAAAAGTTAGAATGCAGAAGGCAATGTTTATGCAGGAAATGAACTAAGCTGGAATCTGAAGCACTGGTGGCAACTGGGATGGGGAGAGACAGGATAGAGGAGGGTATTACAAGGCAGGGGCACAGATGAGATATGTCAAGCTTCAATACTGGAAAGCAGCTGAAAGGGACAAAAGGCAGATCTGGTTAAAGTGCAAGGTTCATATCAGAAAATGGAACATGAAATGTGGGCAAATGAGAAAGTAATGCAACTTGCTCTTTTTTTTTTCTCCATAGTCTCATAAATAGCAGAATATAGTTAACAGCATGGTGTTCTACAAAGCACACTGACCTTAGGGCTGAAACCTGCACCCACCATTTACTACCCTCCGATTGTGAGCCAATTCCTGAGACTCTCTGAGCCTCCATGCATATCTGAAAAATTGGGATAACGATCCCTACACCTCTAAAGGTTGCCTTAAACTATTAGGAGATATTTTAAATACAAAAGGCTTGGCAGACAGTAAGTACTCAATAAATGCTAGTACTCTCACTAGAGTTAAATTAGCTAAGTGATGGAAAAGCATTTAATAAAGGTACATTGTGAACACAACGAAGTTTGCCTTGAATATTCTCTGCATTTGGATGCTATGTGAATCGCTAGTTTCAAATGGTGTTTCACTGCAGATTTTGTTTTCGTTTAGGTGGTTTTAACATATGTTTAATTCTGACAATCTGAGAAGCCATTTCTTACTCCTACCAATTTCAAGGTGCATTAGCTAATTTGATAATATGGACATTTTATTATAATTCTCATTTTCCCTAAGATTGTTGTTTCAGGGACCATGGTGCAACCATGAATTCTGCAGTTTTCGTAAGTAGAGGTGGAAAATGAGTACGCATTAGTCCAGTCAGATGGCTTGGCAGGGAGGCTCTGAATGCCTCTTTTATACTCCTGCTAACTGTATAAATGTGCCTTTGACCTTCTCAGTCAGGGGAAATTGCACATTTAAGGCAGAAGGAGTTTCACTTCCAGGAAGAGTATAAAAACATGCTTGCCAGCAGCTACATCAGGAATGCCGACAACAAACCGCCAGGTACTTTGGGAAGATTTATTAGTTCCATCAAGCCACTGAGCACTGAGCTGGAAAATAGAAGGTTAGGATAATCCAGCCCTGTGGGACGTCTCACCTATGAGTAACCTGGGTTAGCCCAAGTAAACTCTGGCCTACACACTTTAGGAATTAGCCTGTTCCTTCAGGGAGGGGTTCTGCAAATGAAACCCACTGGAGCAGGCATGGGGAACCTTTTTTCTGCCAAGGGCCATCTGGATATTTATAACATCATTCTCGGGCCATACAAAATTATCAGCTTAAAAATTAGCCTGCTATATTTGGTCAGGCTAATTTGGTGAGGTGTGTGATGTTAGCTGGTATTGATTTCATGGGCCTTTATATGGCCTGCTGGCCAGAAGTTCCCCACCCCTGCACTGGAGGAACCTCAAGACCACCTTGTTCTCTGATGTAAGAAAGGGTTCCTTTGGCTGCTTTCACATCAGCAAAAATTTACAATATACAGAAAATCTCTCTTATTTAAACAATTTAACCCAAAGTCATTTGACAGAAAAGGAAGCCAGACATTAGCAATTTACATCATTTTAACTGGAAAATATTCTGCTCTAAATAAAGGACACTAGTCTTTCCCTTCTTCCCTTTAAGTTGAATGAATACAACTTAAATATAAACATAACTTAACTTTTTGTAATGTTATTAAAAACACACTTGTATTAAAATTTATATTGTGTTATTAAAAAAAACAAAAACTGTATTATTGAGAAAGAATTCCTGTCCCTTTCAGGTGTACCTCAAGTATTTCTAGCAAATATCTTAGCAGCAGAAAGACTCTTGTTCCAGGTATGTTAACTGCAAGAATATTCCTCTATGAAAACACAAAGGAGTCTGCTCAAAAGTGATCCACAATAGGTGTCAATACACTTCCTTTGAAGTTACTTATTCACAAAGCAGATATTCCTGGGACAAATAATACCATACAGTAATTAGCCATTTTACATCAGAAAGATCCAAGAAACTTTCCTTAGAGAGAAACAGGGAGGTCTAATCACAACATTCCATAGCTGAAACTAAGACATACCCAAACACGTTAAGTGATTGGACAAAAGGCATTCAGCTGGTTTGTGACCAAGCTTTTCCCATCACTCCACATTGTTGCCCCTGAGGATCTGATATGATTTCCCACTAGACATTCATTAAATCATGGAATCACACAATGCTGGAGGCAGATGAGAGTTGGAGGGCACTCAATTCAACACCTTCTACCACATAGGAATCTAGTCAACATCAAGAGTTTCAAATAATGAATTTTGGGGAAACTTCAAGAGATAGTCTAAGATACAGATCTGCAACACAATTGAACACCATTGCTGACAAGATAATTTATTTATTTATTTTTATCTATCTATTTTTTAATCCTCACCCGAGGATATTTTTTTTGCATTTATCTTCAGATAGAGCAGGAGGGAGAGAGGGAAGAAGAGAGAAAGAGAAACATCAATGTGAGAGAGACACATCAACTGGCTGCCACCCACACGACCCCAACCGGGGCGGGGACAAACTGCAACCAAGGTACGTGCCCCTAGCGGACACGGAACCCAGGACTCTCTGGTCCGCAGGCTGACGCTCTAACCGCTGAGCAAAACCAGCCAGGGCTGACAAGATAATTTAAATTAACTAATTAGGTTTCCTTTATCCCATACTCCAGTCCCATTCCATTTCCTTCCTCAAAAACAACCATTTTAGTGAGGGACTTCCGGTCAAGATGGCGGCGTAGGTAAACGCGGTATCGCGTCCTCCCACAAACACATCAAAGTTACAACTAAACTACAGAACAACCATCATTCAAAACCGCCTGAAATCAAGCTGAATGGAAGTCCTACAACTACGAAATTAAAGAAGCAGCCGCATCGAGACTGGTAGGAGGGGCGGAGGTGCGACGGGCTGGTCCCACACCCACGTGTGGCAGATAAAAATTAGGAGGACACCTCGGCTGGGAAGGTCCTTCCTGAGGACTGAGGGGTCCCCGTCCCACACCAGGAGCCCAGCTCAGGGTTCCAGTGCCAGGAATAGAAATCCCCATAACTTCTGGCTGGAAAAACCAGCAGGAACTGAGGCTGAGGCGGCTGGAGCCCCTGACAGCTCCTCTTAAAGGGCCCGCGCTCGGACTTACTCGGACTCCCACCCTCCAGGCTCCAGCCTGCAGGAAGGAGCCTGAAAGGCACCAGAGTCATATGGGGAAGAACTGAGCTGCTTGGCATTGGAGCGAGGGCTGGAGAGGCAGCTTTCTCCTGGACAAATGTGCTATCAGAGGCTTTTGTTCCTTTGGTGAGCCCTTCCCTGGTCCGGCAGGCGCCGCCATATCTGGGACTCCAGCTACCTGGCTCACACTGTTGGCCCCGCCCTGGTGATGCCCTGAGGCCCCGCCCCACGCAACTTCCAGGCCCACCCAAGCTGTTGCCAGTTGCTTTACCATAGGATTGGCCTGTCTTGGATCCTGCTTCAGCTTTTCCTAAATTCTTTCAAACAAGCAGCATCTGGTCTCAGCTAGCCCTATACCTCTCGCTAAGTAATACATAGAAACAAACACAGGGAGGCAGCCTAAATGAGGAGACAAAGAAACAGGTCCCAAATGAAAGAACAGAACAAAACTACAAGAAAAGAACTAAGTGAAATAGAGTTAAGCAGCCTAACAGATGCTGAGTTTAAAATACTGCTTATAAGGATGCTCAATGGACTTAGTGAGAACCTCAGTGAACTTAGAGAGGGCCTCAAGAGCATAAAAAAGGACCAGTCAGAAATGAAGGAGGCACCAACTGAAATAAAGAATAATTTACACAGATTCAATAGTAGAGTAGGTAAATCCAAGAAGCAAACAATCGATTTGGAATATAAGGAAGCAAAAAACACCCAATCAGAACAGCAAAAAGAAAAAAGAATCCAAAAAAATGAGGATAGTGTAAGGAGCCTCTGGGACAATTTCAAACGTGCCAACATTCGCATCTTGGGGGTGACAGAAGGAGAAGAGAGAGAACAAGAAATTGAAAACCTATTTGAAACAATAATGGCAGAAAACTTCCCTAACTTGGTGAAGGAAACAGACATACAAGTCCAGGAAGCACAGAGAGTCCCAAACAAAATGAACCCCAAGAGGCCCACACCAAGACACATCATCATCAAAATGCAAAAGGTTCAAGACAAAGAGAGAATCTTAAAAGCAGCAAGAGAAAAGCAGTTAGTTACCTACAAGGGAGTTCCCATAAGACTGTCAGCTGATTTCTCAAAAGAAACTTTGCAGGCCAGAAGGGAGTGGCAAGAAATATTCAGAGTGATGAAAAGCAAGAACCTACAATCAAGATTACTCTATCCTGCAAAGCTGTCATTTAGAATCGATGGCCATATAAAGAGTTTCCCAGACAAGGAAAAGCTAAAGGAGTTCATCACCATCAAACCATTATTATATGAAATCTTGAAGGGTCTTCTTGAAGAAAAAGATAAAAAATTATGAACAAACAAAACGGCAATAAATACCTATCTATCACCAATTGAATCTACAAACAAAATGAACAAGCAGAACAGAAACATTCTCATAGATACAGAGAACTTTTGTTGGGTACCAGATGGGTGGGGGCTGGGGGGAGGAGTGAAAAAGGTGAAGGGATTAAGAAGTACAAATTGGTTGTTAGACTGACAAACCTCAAAGGGAAGGGGGGTTGGGGGGTGGGAAGAAATAAACCAAAGAACTTACATGTATATATGCATAACTAATGGACACAGACAACAGTGTGGGGAAAAGCAGGAGGGGGGCAGGAATGGGGAGGAGGGGGGCAATGGGGGGAAAATGAGGAACATCTGTAATACATTCAACAATAAAGATAAGTTTAAAAAAAAAAACAACCATTTTAAAGTGTTCGCTGAGTATTTTGTTTTTGTTTTTTTTTTTTTTATCCTCACCTGAGGACATTTTTTTTTTTCATTTTTTTGTTCAGATAGAGTGGGAGGGAGAGAGAGGAAGAAAGAGAGAGAGAGAGAAACATCGACGCGAAAGTGACACATCGAGTGGCTGCCACCCGCACGACCAACCAGGGCCAGGGACAAACCGCAACCGTAGTACATGCCCTTAGCGGGAACCGAACCCGGGTCTCTCTGGACCGCAGGCCGACGCTCCAACCGCCGAGCCAAACCGGCCAGGGCTCGCTGAGTATTTTGAATGCATGCTAATTTTACATCGACCCGAGAATGGTACATCAGATAAACAGAGGTAGAGAAAAGACACTAATAAGAGGGAAATCTCATTTAAAGTTCCAATATAAGAGCTCAAATAATACTTATTTTCTGAGCTATGTTTTTTTTCTTCTTAGAACAAAACTCAGTTAAACATTCAACTCTCTCTCACACCTACCAGAATGGCTGCCATCAACAAATCATCAAACAAGTGCTGGCGAGGGTGTGGAGAAAAGGGGACTCTAGTACACTGCTGGTGGGAATGCAGACTGATGCAGCCACTATGGAAAACAGTATGGTTTCCTCAAAAAACTAAAAATTGACCCAGTGATCCTACTTCTAGGAATATATCCTAAGAAGCCTGAAATGCCAATCAGAAAGAATATATGCACCCTTATGCTCATAGCAGCACTATTTACAATTGTTAAGATCTGGAAACAGCCCAAGTGTCCATCAATAGATGAGTGGATAAAAAAGCTATAGTACATTTACACCATGGAATACTATGCAGCTGTAAGAAAGATCTCTTATCCTTTGAGAGGACATGGAGGGACCTGGAGAGTATTATGCTAATTGAAATAAGCCAATCAGAGAAAGACAAATATCACATGATTTCACTTATTTGTGGAATATAATGAACAAAATAAGCTGATGAACAAAACAGGCCCAGAGACACAGAAGTAGGGTACAGACTGACAAACATCAGAGGAGGGGTGCGGGGGGGGGATGGGTGAGATAAACCAAAGAACTTATATGCATATATGCATAACCAATAGACAACAATGCCGTGGGGTGGGGGTGCAGAATCAGGAGGAGGGTGTCAATGGGGGAAAAAGGAGAAACATCTGTAACAAAAATTAATTAATTAATAGAAAGAAAAAGAAAAAAGATTCAACTCTGCCCACCCTACTTTCACCACCACCTTGAACTTGAGCTACCTAATTCTTGGTTTTAAAAAAAGAAACAAAAGTAGGTAGAGAGGAGTTGATAATGCTAATGTAAACCTGACAATACCCAACATGCCACATGATATACGTTTCAGAGACTACAAAGCAACTGCAAGCCATCTAGATTTCATTGTATAAAGTTCCAAGAAACACCCCAGGTTCTGTCCCATGAACACTCAACTACTCAGCCAAGAGTCTCAACAAACATACAGAACTGTTTGCTCATGTGTGACATGAACATTTAAAATCAGAAGAAAAGCATTACAGAATTGGTCCTAAGCAAAATTAAATCTGCTGTTTGGTGTCCTCGAACTTTCTTCACAAGTCTTCTCCCTTCCCCCAAAGATCCTGACCCCACCCCAGGTACCAGCCAGTTTCACTCCACCATCCTCCCATATCAAAACCTGCTTTTACATAAATGACCAATAATGTTTACAATATTAACTGGGGAGTAAAATTTGCATGCTACCAGGCATTATGTCTAAGTAAAAAATCTCCAACTGTGGAGCAGTAAGAGTAGGTAACATGAAAGCACACCCACAGATTTCTAAGTAAGCTCCACCATCTTTATCTGTTTATGTCACTGAATGCTAACACCTATAGTCCTAACCTAGTAGCAGCAATTGGAATGATTAAAAGTCTGAAAGCAGATTACAGGAGATGCCTACCTCAACTGAAAGTTTCTAAAATGACTTATTGCAATGTGAGTCATCAGAGTGAAGTGTGCGAAAAGAAATCAGAACTAAGCTGTCTGAAAAAGGGGAGGGCAGCCCACTCTCCCTGGTGCTGTATGTATCAGGTAAGACCAGAAAGAACTCAAAGTGCCTCTAGACCAGATCACTGAAAGATTATGGACAAGAGCTAAGCAACCATGTTGGGGGCAGAATGGTTGAAGGAAATGAAAATGCTACTCTAGAAAATAAGTGATGTTTTCATAACCTTTTGGAGTCTTATGAGGAAGGGGCATCAGCTAAAATTTTACATGGTGGGTTCAGAGTTTAAAACTGAATCAACAGATGTTTCTAGAAGTCAGTCTAGGGTGTTTAGTAGAAGGTGTTTAGTAGAAGGTGTTCAGTAGAAGGAAATACTTTCTATCAGATTTGTCCAAAAATAAAGTGAGTTCCTTGGATATTTCTTTCTCAATGGAGATGTTCAAGCAGAAACTTTAGGAGTTACTTTACAAAGATACATACAGGGCACTGAGGGCTGACCCAAATATTTCAAGATTCTCTAGCTTTGAGAAACCAAAACAAAAGAGAATTGGAAGCCATGAGGCTTGGAATCCCTATGTCCAGCAGTCATGGTGCCCAGCAACTATCCCCTTGCTCCAAGTGCCAAATGTGCAAGTGCAGTAACATATCAAAGGAAGCCTACTGGCTGATGCTCATATTGTTACACTGAACTGAAACTGGATTAATACAAAAATTCAAAACAAATAGTATTATTATCTAATTTCATAAAACTATTTTTGAAATCCAAAACACTTTATGGACATTGAATCAAATCTATAAAACATTATTACAGTAATTGACATAACAAGCTTCCTCGTACCCCACCCCCATCCTCCACCATTTTATATATTAAGAAAGCCACCAATAGCTATAGGTATATTCATCAACTTCACAAATAAGAAAAAACAAATCTCTAAAATAAAAATTAACAGATGGGTAAATCATTCAAGCACAACCCTTCTCTATGTGCATTTAAAAAAATCACTATTTCATGAACATCCCAAAAGACTAAGAGAGCCAAGGATTTGTCAGATATTCACATTTGACTAGGGATTTTATTTTCTAATTTGTATCTTACAAACCTAGATCCACATTTTTATTTCATTACCTTATGAAATTAGCCTTTCAGCATATTTTTAGCTGAACTTACAGGGTAGTAAATGCACCCTGGAATTGAAGATCAAGAGGCTAATATCTTGGTAGGATTAATATACCTTATAATTGACTTCCTGTGGGATTTTGCCATTGTTCCCCTGACCATAGGACATTGCTTTTCAGTTAAAATTCCAATGTACAGATAACAACTTTGACACCTGCCTGAAGAGCTCTTTTGGTAACCGCACATTTTTGTGAATCATTCTCTGAAGGTTATCCCAAACATCTGACATACAAGCAAAAAACAAACTCCCACAACTCTAACTTTACAAATCATAGTTCCATTAAAAATAAACGTCAAACAAAATACAGGTAGATACACCTAGACACTTGCAAAAACTGAAAAACACTACTAAACAAGTAGAAACAAGCATTTCTAACACTCCATGAAAGGTTCCCACTAGGATCTATAACTGAAACCAGCTTCTGATTGCCAGTACTGACGGAAGGCAACTACATTAAGTATTCTGAAAACCATTTCAATTCACTTTGGAGTAATTTGAAGTTTTTAAATATCTAAAATGTTGTATAACTACTATTGATGTGTCTTGTGATTAAAAGTAAAACAAATTTTACATTTCTTAGGTACACGTCACAAAGGTAAGCAACTGGAAAAAATTTAAAATCTCTGGTAACAACTGAAAATGGACATGACACTGAAATGTCACCAGGTTGCTATGGAGAATCCACAAACAGCGAGAAGAATGTATGCACTGGTAATATTTATGTTCAAGAGAGTCCTGTTTTGTTCAAAAGACAAAACAGAATCCCAAAACTTGTCAAGCTATTAGTTTTTCCTTTTTAGTTTACTTTTAGAAGCTCATTCAAATCAAGGAGAATGATTTTAGTCCAAACATACAAGAATAAGATTTACAATTATTCATTAAATCTTATAGATATTTAAACCAGGAGACTTATTTGAAACTTTCATTTTTTTGTCCTAATACTTCACTTTCTCCCACTGACCAGCTATTCTACAGTGATTTCTTTTCTTGTTAACCTAAATTTCTTCACTATTTTCATCCAAATGGATAACTATCATCACTGCCTGCCTGAGGTACTTTGTGGGGGAGATGTGATTAGGCAGCAGTCAGATGTGCTAAATTAAATGTGGGAGGAGCCCAATATGAGCCTCAGGGCTTAGAGGCCTGGGTGTAGTGACAGGATGGCATTACCCTACCTTGAAAAGTTGAGTGTCCTGGTAGTCAGGGGTGAGGAGGTAGCTAAACAGTTGGTTCTAGTGGTCAGAGATCCAGTTTGTGATCTTTTTTCACAGCCAGGAACATGGAATGAACCAGAAAAAGTTGCGCAGACAGCAGAATCTGGGAGTCATCCAAACACATACAGATTAAACCTGTTGTTGACAGATGTGATCCAGGCCCCTCACCTGAGAATGGGTGAACAGGAGCTCAAGGACTGACCTCTCAGGTAACCTGCACAGACTGCCTTTGGACACTTCCATCACCATTGTGAGTGAGAAGTTAGTGAAGCAGCATGAGGGATCATCACCCTTACCCATGGTTGACACTGTTGAGTCTTTTCAGGAATTGGTGTGAGCAGTTGTGGGGGCCCACTAATCCTGAAGTTTCCTCTCTCTACAACCTGCCTGTAGCACACACTGTTCTTCTAAGACTTTCCCTATGTTTACAATCCCACACATTTCAAAATATCTCTATAAGCCAAAGCATATTTCACTCACTGAATTATATTCCTTGGCCAGATCATAATCTATTCTGTTTTCTGTTAGAACTGGTTGAAAAGTGAAAGATAAGCTGACTGCTTTGGCAGTTGACAAAATAACAAACTCATCAGAAAGGGGCAAACCCTATCTGAAAATCTAACATCATTTTGCCCACTTCTCACCTCAGTTCATAATAATTTAGTCAATATCAACAACCAAAATAATGCCAGGTTTGGTTTTTTTCTTCCAATGTGGGGAAAAAACATATTCAAATATAAAAAGTAGCCACATTTACTCTGAGACATTTGCTTAACTAATAAGAACTTGTAGGAGCCCCAGAAAGTTTCCACAAATGAAGTTCCCTGTGAATCACTCTCAACCCAGACTACAAAACACAACCACAGGAGACACTTTTTAAATACAGGTGACCAGGCACTTCATAGTACCCTAAAACCACTGACATGAGAATAATCTGTAGGGTTGGTCTCAGGCATCCATGGTACCAAAAGCTTCCCAGGTGATTCTAAAGTACAGCCAGGCTTGAGAACCACTATGGATATATATTTGGAAAATTAGTGTTAAAAATTGCTAGTTCTTGTGGCTGAGGAGCTCAGATGGTTACAGCACAGGGTTAAAATGGTCACAGATAATAACAAATCTGACTGGTTAGGTTTATTCTCTTTTATAGAAAGACTGTATATACCTCTATCCTGATACGCCTCCCACCAGTCTATGCTATACATATGAATAGATCTGTGTAAAAAGGATTGAAATTTTCCCACTACACGCAATGCAGAGTTGTCTTCAAATCACATGCCAGCGAGGAGATTCAGTCAAGCTCTTTCCTACATTCTCTCCCATATCTTTCAGCTGCAAACATGTTTTGCAACATAGCCGACGAATATTAAGGATGCATCTGTGGCTATAAGAGAAGGGCAGAAGTTCCCTATGTGCCCAGTAGGCTGCACCCAGATGTATGCCACAATCACTATTAAATAGATGGAATATATAGACACTAAATGGTTTGTAGAAAGAAAAATAATGTATTCCATGCCCCAAAGTTAATGGCATTGGTTACTGTCTTTAACACACTACTAATAAATGTAGGTGGTGGATGAAATAGGTGGTGGTAATGGGAGAGGATACACCTTCTGTGAGGCCGCTTACTTATTTGACAAAAGCTTAAATAGAAAAAAATCATTCCATGCTGCTGCCCAACATCATATGCATAATTAGTACCAACTTAGGGGCTACTATCTTTCTTTCAAGGTGTTTTGGTATCTTAGTCCCTATGTTAATAGTTGGTCCTTATATATAGAAGTAATTATCACATCCTGAATAGTTTTCAAATGAACAGGCATAAAAGTTTTTTACTTTGTTTCCTTTTGGTTTGGGTTTCTTTCCTCCTCCTTAGCAATTAATTTGCATTACAGCTTCCTTTGTGAAGAGGAGGTACTAAGGGACAAAGCTACTGAATAACTGGGGAACTTAACTACTCAGATCACCCAAGGCACACAACCTCAGCTCTGTAAACTCAGTACAAAGAAACCTACCTTGGGGGTGGGGATGGGGGTGGGGGCTTAACTACCCTAGAAATTGTAAGCTTCCCTGGAGCTCAGATCAAACATTTAACAAGTTAATACTTCACAATTATGAAGAAATCCAAATACTTTTTTTCAAGTAGGAAAGATCAAGGAAGTAAAAATGCTGTGTTTGAGGAACACAGTAGTTTTCTATCTAGAATTTTTCTAGACAAAAAGATTCTTCCCTCATGTACTGATGCGTATTATGAGTTCCTAATTTCTCAATTTTGTAAATTCCCATTTTACACTAATACTGGAAAAACAAACCCCAAAGCTCCATTTTCAGAGCCAAACAATGTAAACTACACATCTGGACCAAAGAAAGACCCTCAAATCAGTGATTGTCAACTCTGATGCAACAACTACTTTTATTTTTGGTTCAGTTTCAAATTGAATCTTAATGTTCTGTGAATTTTATTAATTATGTCACAGCATTCACTGCAATAACTACAGATTTTGTTAAACTAGATGGAAATAATCGCAATGAACCCTAAAACAAGAATTTTTCTCATATAAAAATAGTTTCATATAGGACAGAGAGAAGAAAAAAAATTAATCTCTTTCAACCTCCTTTTTCACTGAGGGGTTTCCAGTGACTAGTTTTATATTTTGACTGAGCTGGGAGATATTTTATTTATGAAGAAGTTGACTAACATGCTTTATTTTTATTCAAATACAACAAAAAGGAGAAAGCAAATACCTGTTAAATATACTTTATTTGCACATGCACACAATTTTCATTTATACTCAGCAACTACTTAATTCAATATCTTTACTAAAAAACATGGAGCCCTTCATATCTTTCTGTACTGTCAAAAATTGTTACAGTGACCACTTATAACTTTAATTTTTTAAAATATGGAGCCCTCTAGTGGCAAAATATTTACATATTACCATTTAAAGAAAAACATTAAATGAGTTCTCTTTCCTTTTCTTCACAGTAAATCAAATTACTGTATTCTTATGTATTTTAATTAATCCAGTAAGTGTCCTCGTCAAAATAAGCCATACTTATATTACTACCAACAGAAAAATACAGTCTACTTTGAAAATATTTTGAAACTTAGAGAACGCAGAAGAGGCTAAATGATGGTCAATAACACAAAAAAACGTATCAGACTAGAAACACATTATTGTTCCTCAATGATCATGTGCTACTTGGTAGTAAAATTAGTTTACTGTGTGTCAAAATTGTTGCTTATAGAATTTATCAATATTCTTGCCTCAAATTCCAATTGCTACTATCACTTGATACTTAAATCTCTTTTGTATAGAGGTATATAAACCTTCGTCTCCATTTGGGAAACTAAAACTGATTTCTACTGACCAGGACCATCAATTAAAAACACAATAATCAAACAGGTACTGCATGAGGCACCTATAGCTTCCAGAAGCTTCACTGGAATAATGTCATTTAACTGTTAGAGTAATCCTGTAAGGTAAGGTGGTAGCCAGTCTCCAGAATGGCCCCCATAAATTCTACCTCCTGGTAGTCCCCTCCCACACAGATTATAGATGACCTGTATAACCAATAGGATACTGCAGAAATGACAGAACTCTGAGGCAATGTCATCATACAATATACTGTGACTTCGGTCTTGATCTCTCTTGGACTGCTTGCTCTAATGGATGCCAGCTGCAATATCATGAAAACACTCAAGTAGTCCTATGGAAAGGTCCACGTGCCAAGGAACCTATGAGCCTGCCTGCCAGCCAGGCACAATCTTGCCAGGCATGTGAGTGAACCACCTTGAAAGTTATCCTTCAGCCCCAGTCCAGGCTTCACATGAATGCAGCCCAAGGTGACATCTTGACTGCAGCCAGAGTCACCCTGTTAAGCTCCTCCCAAATCCCTGACCCTCACACTGTGAGATAATAAATGTTAGGTTTCATGTCAATTTATTATATTTCAATAGATAATACAGACTGATACTATTACTGTCTCCATCTGACAGAAGAGCCTGTAAATGTTTAAGACTTTAACTATCTCTAGAAAGATATATAGTTTCCTTTTTCTTTTTGTTGAACTACTTTACCTCTCTGTGTTTTTTGGCCATTTCCCCAAACATTTAACCTGTAATAGTCCAAAATAATCCAATCAATCATATAGAACATTTCTTCTAGCTTTGCTTGTTAAACAGACTAACATTCCTAAACTTAAAAAAAAAATTTTTAATTCTTGACAGAAAATAAAAGCATTATTGATAAAATAATATGTAGTCTATTTTACTAATGGCCATGTATCCCAAATCTGTAATGACTTATGTGTAAGTAAGTGAAAATCCTCTTTTCTTGTAATTTGTCTTTGTAACCCAAAAAGGATGCTAACACAACAAATAAGACAATTAATCTAATTTAGTTAAATGCACAGATGTACATGGTGAATAAAAAGCACTTGCCATATGCCAGAAGCTACTATAGTCTAAATGTTTTATATTAACCATTTAATTTTCATAACAACCCGATGAAGTGGGTTCTATTATCCCATTTTAGAGGTAAGGAAAGGTTAAGGAACTTTCTCAAGGTCACACATAATAACAGAGCCACGTTTGAACCCCAGCAATAGGTTTCTGAGCCTATGCTCTTAACCAGGAGCCTGTACTGGCTCTCTTACTCTCTAATTTATTTATTTCATAAAGTACTATGGGTAGTAGAAAGACCATGTGCTTTGGAATTAGAACATTTGAGCTATAAAGCCCCTTATATCTGCATGATTTAACTATTCTCAATCTGTCTTTCGCATCTGTAAAATGGGGTTGTATTTTTATTTTTATGAATATTAAATAAAAATATGGTTAGAAACACCTTGCACAGTACCCTACCCATATCAATATTTATTTGTATATTATCTTTTCCTCACAGGCAGGTTTTTATTAAAGCCAATGAAACTTAATCTTTATGGTCCTTTACTTTCACAGCCTCATCCAAGACACTGTGCCTAATTTCGTATTCATAATTTGTATTCTTTTCCTTTAAAAGGGCCTCCAAATTATATGACCTTCAGACTCCACAAAATCGGGGATCTACCTCTGTTCTTCCCATAAATTATTTCAACACTAAAGCAAGCCCAATGGGCTCCAGTCTGGGTAAGAGAGAATAAATATACTCCATCTTACCTGTTCCACTAAATGTAGCTATAAAACCTGGGCAGATTGCATTCTGCAGCTATTTCAGAAGCAAGAAAATAGAAGAACAAATTTTGAAGTACCATTTTCTTCACTCTTTCATGTGCTGGGCCTCAAGCATTTCTGTGGTAGCAGAGGGAGGAGGCAAAAATAGAAGCCCACAAAAGCAAAACTCTGAGCAAGGGAACCTTCATTTCTGATTGGAAGAACATGGGTTCCAAAAGGGTGGGGCAAAACCCTGTTGCTTTTATTCTCTCTTTATCTTCCTACCACTTATCCACAGACATGGGAACTACATAGCACAGTATAACTAAAGCCCAGCTACCCAACTAGGGAACCAGAATGAAAGTGGAAGATGGCAGAGGAGTTTTTATGAACTCTTTGTCTCATGCCAAGCTACACATACATGGATCTGATGCTAAACATCATGCGCAGACACTGTGAACTGAACTATTGGATAGAGTACTGCTCAATTCCCAGTTTGGCCACTGGGTGGCAAAGATGTGGGACAACTCCAAGTAACACTGAAAAGTCTTTGAAAACTGAACTGATAAAGGAAATACAATTCACAGAGGGCCGGTGGTTGAAACTTGAATCCTGAACTTAATTAAATTAAATAATCAAAATGTCTAGGATAAAATCCAAAATTAATCAGCATATAAAGAAACAGAAAAGAATCTCAACTTGCATAGAAAAAAAAAGAACAGATACCAACTCTGAAATGATGTCAATGTTACTTTCTGACAAAGATTTTAGAGAGGCTTTATAAAAATGTCCCAACCAATAAGGCAAACACTCTTGAAAAGGATGGGAGGATAAAAAGGACTTAAAGGTGGTATAGCTATTCTGGTAAACGGTTTAGACATTTCTATATTAACATGCACTTATGATATGACCATGCAATCCCACTCCTAGGTATTAACCTGGGAGAAGTCAAAACATGCTCACACAAAAATGTTTACAGTGGCTTTATTCATAATTGCCATAAGTTAAAAAGAACCCAATGGCTATTTAGATAAACAACTGTAATGGGTGTATGAGATATATATATCACTCAGCAGAAAAAAAGAATGGGCTATTGATACAAACAACTTGGATTAATCTCAGGCATTATAGGAAATGAAAAAAGTGAGTCTCAAAAGATCACATACCATATGATTCCACTTACACTGCATGTTCCAAAAGATAAAACTATAGTAATAAAGAGCAGAACAGTGGTTTCCAGGGGTTGGGAGGGGGGTGTGACTACAAATAGACAGCATAATAAAATTTTGGGGGGTGATGGAGCTTTTTAAATTTTAACTGTACACAAAACCTACTCATGTTTTAAAGTTCATAGAACTATACACAAAAAGCCAATTTCATTGCCAGTTAACCCAAAAGGTAAAAAAAAAAAAAAAAAAAAAAAATGTAATCCAAGTTAAAAAAACAAACAAAAATAAATTGCTATAGAATTTATGAAAAAATTTAATAAGAAATTATGTTTATCAATTTGCTGATTTAAAGGGCATTTGACCCTTTGCACTAAAGTCCAGTGGAATCAATTAAATAGCATCAGAACGTAAAATGACTTACAAAGGTGTAATCCTATCCAGTATGCTTCCTGCTCTACTGTATATACAAAATCAAGACCAAAATAGCACATGGAAAGAAAAATCAAAGAACACTATGTCACTGTCAATCACCAAGCAGCAAATCAGGTCTTCAAGCTGAAAGATAACTAAATTTCCTGAAATAAGAGCCTCTCTGTCTTGGGAAGACCTATTCCAATATTAATAATTCCACCTGGAAATTCCAAGCTATGTTCTCCATCATGCCATCTATGCAGGGTTTCTATTTTCTCTGCCACATTAAAAAACACATGAGGGAATTCCACTTCCAGAAAGATGGCACAGACGTACTTGTCCCTAATGCTCTCACTAAGTGCAACTAAAGACACTGGATATTAATATATAAAATAATCATAAGACTCTGAACATTAGAAAAACATTTGACTAGCTAGGGACTTCAGGACTCAAGGAAGAACAATACAGTGGTGAGTTCCCTGGATTCTCTCTCTTTTTTTTTTTAATCTTCACCCGAGGATGTTTTTTAATTGATTATTAGAGAGAGAGGAAAGGAATGAGAAACACCGATGTGAGAGAAAAACATCAATCAGTTAGTTACTCCCGTATGTGCCCTGATCGGGGATCAAACCCGAAACCTTAGTATGTGCCCTGACTGGGAATTGAACTTGCAACCTTTTTGGTGTACTGGATGACGGTCCAACCAACTGAGCCACCCTACCAGGGCCTGGATTTCCTTTTTGCCCCACATATCCTAGACTTGAAACTGAAGAAGCCAGCAATCCAGATATGCCAATAGGGCACAAACAACTAAGTCTCAACAAAAGCCAGCTCGCTCTACCCAAAAGACCAGCCTAGCGAGACAAAAAGAGACAAATTACTCTACATGAGCCAAACATGACAGAAAAGTCTGTGGCCCTACACCTACTAATGCCAGCTAAGGCCAAGTGTAGAACCTAGACTATCACCCTCACCAGTCTGTAAAGATGACCCACAAGCCCCTCAGTGGGGTGGTGTCAGAGAAGGACAAGAGGGGAGCTGGGATTCTCATCTAATGAGCTGGTAACAAGTCCCCTCTCCCCACGCCCAATAGTCAGTGGTTTCCCCACGCCCAGTAGTCAGTGGAAATCACTGGCAGACACAGAACTTCATCCCCCACCTAGCAGTAATGTTTCCCTCCCTTTCCCTGCCTGGGTAGTATCAGAGGAGCAGGAGTGAAGTATCAGGGCTTTGACCACTGCCCAGCAGTAATGACGCCACCCTCCCACCCAAACCCTTGGTGTCAGTGGAGGCCATGTGTAAAGCAGTAATGAGGCACTCCTGTCCCTTCCAGTCAGGGTAGTGTCCGCACAGGCCTACTGGGGGTGAGTAGAAGACTCCCACCTGTGCCTGGAAGTAACAAGGAGCCCCTTTATCCCTTGGGTGTCAATGGAGCCCAACTTGGGAACCTAGACTTCTCATCCAGCAGTAAGATGGTGCCATCCCTTCTCCCTGCTAGAGCAGTGTCAGAGAAAGTCAGTTAAAGCAGGAAGTTTAAATAAGATCTAAAATTTCACAAAATAATGCCCCAAATATCCAAGTTTCAATCAAAAGTCACTTCTCATACCAATACCAGGAATATCCCAACTTGAATGAAAAAAGACAATCAACAGATGATAAGTTAAAGAGAAAGATGTTAGAATTATCTGACAAAGATTTTTTTTTTATCCTCACCTGAGGACATTTCTGCATTTATCTTCAGATAGAGCGGGAGGGAGAAAGGGGAAGAGAGAGAGACACATCGATTGGCTGCCACTCAAACCGCAACCGAAGTATGTGCCCCTAGCAGAAACAAACCCGGGACTCTCTGGTCCTTGGGCCGACGCTCCAACCACTGAGCCAAACCGGCCAGGGCAAATTATCTGACAAAGATTTTAAAGTAGCAATCCTAAAAATGCTCAATGAGCAGCTGCAAATGTGCCTGAAACAAATGAAAACAAAATGTCTCAGCCGAAAATAGAAAATATAAAAAAGAACCAAATGAAAGGAAATTTTGAAACTGAAAAATACAATAATCAAAATAAACTTAAATAAATGAGTTCAACAGCAGAATGAAAGGGACAGAAGAAAGAACCGGTGAACTAGATAAGAAAACAATAGAAATTAACCAATGAAAAACAAAATAAAAAATGAAAAAAGTTAAACAGAGCCTCAGGGATCTATGGAACAAGAACAAAAGATCTAAAATCAATGTCACTGAAACCCAGGAAGAACGGAGAAAAGAGGGTAGGGCTAAAAAACTACTCAAACAAACAATGGCTAAACACTCCCCAAACTGGGCAAGAGACATATACCAAGACACATCACAGTCAAATTCCTGAAAATAAATCACCTTACCCCAAACTTCATCCAAATCTAGAATGAGGCAAGAAAGAAAAAAGACCTTACTACGTGGAGGGAAAACTATTCAAATGACAGTAGATTTCCAATCTGAAATCATAAATATCAGAAGGCAATGGTACTTTTTTGAGCTGAAAGAAAATAAACTGTTAACCTAGAATCCTATATCCAGTGAAAATATGCTTCAGGAAAGAAGAGAAAATAAAGACATTCTCAGATTAAGGTAAACTCAGAATTTTCACCAGCAGACCTAACCTAAAATAGTAGCTAAAGAAGTTCAATAAATAAAAAGGGGGTGAAAATACAAGAAGAAAACTTGGAATATCAGGAATAAAATAAGAACATGATAAACAAAAATATGAGCAAATACAATAGGCTTGCTAGGTTTTCTAAATTATGTTTGATTGTTGAAACAAATTGTAAGTGTCTACGTGTAATGTAGATAAAGCATTTAAGACAAACATATTATAAATGGAGGAAGTAAAAGACATAAGGAGGTAAATGCACTAATTAAAAAGGGTGTCAGTGGATTTAAAAACATGATCTAATTATGCTGTCTACAAAAAAACTAATTTCAGTTATAATGATGTAGGTTGACTGAAAATTTTTGAAAACAGAAATGGTATACATGAAAACACTAATCAAAATAAATCAAGAGTGCCCTGGTCGGTTTTGCTCAGTGGTTAGAGCATCGGCCCACAGACCCAGGTTCAGTTTCTGCTAAGGGCACGTACCTTGGTTGCAGTTTGTCTCCGCCCCGGTTGGGGTTGTGTGGGTGGCAACCAGTTGATGTGTCTCTCTCACATCGATGTTTCTCTCTCTCTCTCTCTTCCTCCCTCTCTCCCTCCCACTCTATCTCAAGATAAATGTAAAAATGTCCTCGGGCGAGGATAAAAAATAAATAAATAAACCAAGAGTGCTATCAGAAAAAGTAGGCTTCAGAGCAAAGAAATTTACCAGACACAGAGAGCAATATTACATCATGATAAAAGGGCTAACCATATAACCAAGAAGATATAGCAATCCTAAATGTGTATTACCAATAACAGCAACCAAATACGTGAAGTGAAAATTTACAAGACTGAAATGAGACATAGGTAAATCCAGTTAGAGTGGGAGCCATCAACAACCCTCTCTCAGCAACTGATCAATTAGAGAGAAAATCTGAAAGGATGTACAAGAATGCAACATCAAACAACAGGATCTAATACACATTCTTTTTCAAGTGCCCAAAGAATACACACCAAGAAAGACTATATACTAGGCTATAAAGCAAGTTCATTAACAAATTTAAAATAATTTAAATCTTATAGAGTGTGTTCTCTATTCACAATGGAATCAAATTAGAAATCATTAACAGAAAGATAATAGGAAAACTCCCTAATGTGAAAACTATACAATATACTTATAAATAATCCATGGATCAAAAGTCTCAAGGAAAAATTTTTAATAATACATTGAACTGAATGAAAATAAAAATATAGCATATTTTCCTTTGAAAGAGAAAAATCTTATAAGTCAATAATTTAAGCTTCCACTTCAAGAACCTGGAAAAGTATAAAAATAAACCCAAACAAGCAGAAATTAAGAAAATAATAAAGAGCAGAAATCAAAGAAATTGAAAATGGAAAAATTACTTTGGTATTACCCTGATACCAAAAGCAAAGACAATACCAAAAAGGAAAGCTACACACCAATATCCCTCATCAGTACAGATGCAAGAATCCCTAAGAAAATCTTAGCAAATACAATTCAGCAATGTGTAAAACAAATTATACAACATAACCAGGGATTTATTTCAGGAATGCAAGTATGGTTCAATATTCAAAAATCAATTAATATAATCTACCACATTAACAGGTAAAAGAAAAAAAATCATATGATCACAGCATCGATTCAGAAAAAGTATTTTTTAAAATTTCTAAAATGAGTACAAGAGTATATAAGGTAAAAAAATA
This sequence comes from Tadarida brasiliensis, assembly GCA_030848825.1. NCBI lineage: Eukaryota > Metazoa > Chordata > Mammalia > Chiroptera > Molossidae > Tadarida > Tadarida brasiliensis. Next base: position 74,646,768 of record CM061260.1, read on the forward strand.
CAACAATCAACTGTATTTTTATAGAGGAGCAATGAACATATGGACATCAATATTAAAATATTTTTATATACCAGAAATAAACATGTAGACACCAAAATTAAAAATACGTATCATTGCCCTGGCTAGGTGGCTCGGTTGGTTGAAGCATCATCCTGAACACCAAAAGGTTGTAGGTTCAATCCCCAAATCAGGGTGTGTACAGGAGGCAACCAATCGATATTTCTTTCTCACATGGATGTTTCTCTCTCCCTCTCTCTTTCTCTCTCTCTCTCTATCTATCTTTCCCCCACTTCTTCTCTCTCTAAAATAAATAAAAACATATCCTCGGGTGAGAATTAAAATAAATACACTATCATTCACAATAGTTAAAAAATGAAACAGTTAATTGTAAATCTAATAAAACAAGCCCAATACATATATGTTGAAAACTACAAAATGCTGATAATAAAAATTTTTAAGTTCTAAATAAATGAAAAGGCATACTGCATTCAAGAACTAGAAGGCTAAATAGAAAAAAGATGTCACTTATCCCCAAACTAATATACAGATTTAACACAATTCTTTAAAAAATCCCAGCAAGATTTTTGTAGATATAGATCTAAACAAGATTATTCTAGATTTTATATGGAAAGGTAAAGGAACTAGAATGGCTCAAATAGTTTTGGAAAAGAAGAATAAAGGGTGAGAAGTCAATCTACCTGATTTCAAGACTTATTATATAGCTGCAATAATTGAGAATATATGATATTGGTGGAGGAACAGACACACAGATCAATGAAACTAATCCAGAAATAGATCCATATGCCTATCTAATTTTTGACCAAGGCACAAAAGCAAGTCAGTGGAGAAAGAATAGCCATTTCAAACGAATGATGCCAAAGCAACAGGACATCCATAGGCAAAATAAGGACCCTGACCTAAGACTAACATCATATATAAAAATTAACTCACAATGAATAATAGACTGAATGTAAAACACAAAACTATAAAACTTTTAGGGGAAAAAAATGTACAAGAAATCTTCAGAATTTAGGGTTAGGTTAAAAATGCTTGGACTTGGACTCGACACCAAAACCCCACTCCATAAAAAGAAATATTGATGAAGTGAAATCCATCAAAATTTAAAACTTTTGCTCTGCCAAAAACCTTATAAAGAAGATAAAAAGATAAGCTACAAACTGAAAGAAAATACATGTCAAATACATATCTAACAAAGAACTAATAACTAGAATACAGGGTGGGGCAAAAGTAAGTTTACAGTCCTAAGTATGCAAAACACAGATTTTATTCTTGTATTATTATTTATTATTGTATTATTTTCCATATGAATTGCAAACCTACTTTTGTCCCACCCTGTATATATAAAAAAAATTTTCAAAATGCAACAGTAAAAATTGAACATGCAATTATCATTATAACCCCATAATTGCACTCCTGGGCATTTCTCCATCAGAAATGAAAACTAATTCATAAGGAAACATGTACATAAATGTTCATAGCAGCTTTATTCATAATAGCCTCAAGCTGGAAACAACTCAGATAAATTTCAACATGTGGTTAAACAAACTGTTATATCTCCACACCACAGAATACTATTCAGAATAAAAAACTATTGATACAACAAATTACATGAATCTCTAGAGAATTATGCTGAGTGAAAAAAAAAAAAAAGGCGATTTCAAAAGACTGTACTATTGGACTTTATTTCTATAACACTCTTGAAATGACAAAATTATAAAAATGGAGGACAGCGTCCGGCTGGTGTGGCTCAGTGGATTGAGCGTCTTCCCATGGACTGAGAGGTCCAGGTTCAATTCCCAGTCAAGGCATGTGCCTGGGTTGTGGGCTCGATCCCCAGTAGGGGGCATGCAGGAGCCAGTCGATAGATGTTTCTCTCTCACATCAATGTTTCTATCTCTCTCTCCCTTCCTCTGTCTCTAAAAAAATCAATGAAAACATATTTTTAAAAAATGGAGGACACATTAGTGGTTGCAAGAAGTTATAAAGGGGGTGGGGACAAGAGAGAAGTGGATGCGGCTATAAGGGCAACATGAGGGATCTCTGAGGTGAGAGAAATGCTCTTCATATTGACTGCATATATGTCAGCACTCTGGTTGTAACACTGTACTATAGTTTTGCAAGAAGTTAACACTGGGAGAACATAGATAAAGGGTACATAACATCTCTCTGTATTACTTCTGATAACTGCATGTGAATCCATAATTATTTCAAATTAAAACATTTAGTGAAAGACATTTATAAAACAAAATTGATTTTAAAAACCCCACAAACAAAAAGCAGGTGAGTACTGTGTGCTTCTTCATGTTCTCATTCCTTGGGTGGAAAGTGTCTCCTTTGCAGGGCCTTGGGTTAAGGTTACCAAGTCAGCTTTTACTTTCACTGTACACTCCTCCTTAACTGATACCATTCATTCTGGAAGCTTCAATTACCATATGCCAATGATTGCCAAGTTTATATTTCAGCCCATTTCTCTTCTGAAGTCCAGATATATTTTATTGATAAATGAAAATTCAATCTAGGTATCTTACAGGCACTTCAAGCTCAACATATGTATACTTAAACACATCATCTTTCCCCTACAGCCTCCAGCTCTGTTTCTCTTGGAGCTTTCCTTTTTTGTTGGTTGTCACTATACTGTCCAATGCACGGGATGCTAAAGCTGGTGTGTGGTTTCCCTGTCTTACTCTTACACATTTAGTCAATGAAAAAACACCGTTAATTCAAGTTCCTAAATCCTCACTGCCACCACCTGGCCTAAATCACCACTATAACAATCTCTCTTTTTTTTTTAATTTATTTTTGTTACAGATGTTTCTCCTTTTTTCCCCATTGACACCCTCCACAATCTCTTGAATGATTTCTGCATCCCCCATGTATGCCTCCCTCCAAAGTATCCCTCCTGTAGCAATCAGACTGGTCTTTACAAAATGCAAATCCAAATACCCCACTCCCTAGCTTAAAATTTTTCAGCGTTACCCACTATGCTTGCCATAGTCTCATCAAAACACACAAAAGCCCATATATTCTGGTTTCCACCTATATCATACCACCCTTTTTACGCTTTTCTAAACTCCAGTAATAAGAGATTCTTCTAGTTTCTCTTAGGTATCCTTCTCTTTCTCACCTCAGGCCCTTTGCACTTTCTCCTACCACTCCCAGCCCAATCTACTTATAAATCTACTAGTCAGATCTTTTCCTACCTATCACTTTTTCCAAGATGGGTTTCTTGAGCCCCCAGACTAGAATAGGTCCCTTGCCAAATAAGAATAAGGATACATATACAACTTCAAATAAATCTAATTAAAATGTTTTAATAAAAATAAATAATTCTAAGATTCATGCAAAGATGGTATCTAAGGGACAAATCAATATATTCTATTTCAATATATAAATCATACATATTTGGCTTGGTATTTTATTTAGGTTAACTTAGGCCTACCTGCTAAGACCCCTGACATCCATTTTCTCTGCAGCTTTCTATATACAGAGAACAATAATAGTAATTCTCCTAGTAAGAAGCATTGTCATTCATAATCAAACTATGGCTGTGATTTCAGACTTCCAGCCTCCAGAGCTGTGAGAAATAAATGTCTACTGTTTATAAGCCACCCACTCTATATTTTGTCATAGCAGCCTGCATTGACTAAAACAGAAAATTGGTACTAAAAGTGTGATGATGCTCTAACAAATACCTAAAAATGAGAAGTGGCTTTGGAACTGAGCAATGGGTAGAGGCTAGAAGAGTTTGGGGATGAACAGTAGAAAAAGTGTACATTACTGTGAACAGACCATTAAAAGCAATTCATTCTGGTGAAGGCTCAGAAGAGAAGAGTGGCAGAGAAAGCCTCAATCTTCCTAGAGAAAACCTAAGAAGGAGTTGTGAACAGAATGTTCATGGAAACATGAACAGTAAAGGCCATTCTGATGAGATCTTGGAAATGAGGAACATGTTATTGGAAACTGAAGGGAAGGCCATCTTTTTATAAAGTAGCAAAGAACGTGGCTGAACTGTTCATGTCCTAGTATTTTGTGGAAGACAGAACGTGTGAGTGATGAAAGTGTGAGTGATGAAATTGGATTTTGGCTGAACCTTTTTTCTAAGCAAAGTGTTGAAGGTGCAGCTTGGCTTCTCTTGAATGCTTATAGAAAAAATGCAAGAAAAAATTATTTAATGGTAGTATTTTTAATCAAAAGGAAAGCAGAAATTTTAAAAAAATGAAAATTCTCAACTTATCTATAACAGAGTCTTGGAAGAGACCACTAAGGGTCTGACCAAGAGACCTTTGAATAAGAGATTAGTATGGGTGTGAACCCAGGATTTATTCAGCCACTCCAACAGAAAAACAGCCAAACTGTACTGAAGTTCTGGAGACAAGAGAGAATGATGGTTGGTTGTCAGACTTCTCAAATACATAAAACAGAACCATAGAGGTATTCTACTGGAACGTGTGATATTCTTCAAGACAAGGGAAGAAGGACCCCAAAGGCAATTCAGAGATCATCAGGGCTTCCTCCTCACTATCAAAGGGACTAGGTCATCACTTGGGTTTCAAGAGGCCAGAAGACCTCCCACCCAAAGCCATGGCAGGCAGTGAGGGAGTGGCTACTTCCATCTAGATTTCAAAGGATGGAGCAGCCTGGAGCTACAGTGGCAGAAGGAAAGCTGAGGACATGGCAAGGGCGAGGCCGCCATAGAGACCTCCACTAGGGTAATACCCCCCAGAGTTGTAGGAAAAAGGTTGAAACCACTAGGAAACCCCAAACCAATAGAGCCACAAGCATTCCATTCATCCTGGAAAGTTGCTGTGGGCTATACCCAGCAAAGTGATGGGGGCAGGTTTGCCCTGAGTAGATCCAGAAGTTGACCCCTGCTCCAGTGGGCCTGGTGAGCAGAGCATCGAGTTCAAGATTATTCTCTAGTCTTAAGATTTGATGTCATTTGCACTATTGGGTTTTGACTTGCTTGGGGGTCTATCACACCCCTTTCTTTCCTATTTCTCCCTTTTTGAATGTGAGTATTTAATTCTATGCCTGTCCCATCATATTTTGTAAGCACATAACCTGTTGAATTTCACAGGTTCACAGGTGGAGAGAAATTTGTCTCGGGATGAATCATACCTTTAGTCTCACCCATATCTCATGTAGATAACATTTATTTGATACTTTAGATTTTTGAGTTGATGTAGAACTAGTTAAGACTTGCGGCAACTGGGATGGAATAAATATATTTTGCATACCAGGAGGACAAGAATTTGGGGGCCTCAAGGGCAGAATACTATGGCCTGAATGTTTCCCCCCAAAATTCATGTGCTGAAATATTAATGTCCAATGTGATGGTATCAGATAGAGCATTGAGAGGTGCTTATGACATGAAGGTGAAGCCCTCATGAATGGGATTAGTACTTTCATTTTTATTGTTTTTAGGGCTGCCACTCAAGAGCCCTTTTTTTTCAATTACAATTTACATTCAATATTATTTTGTATTAGTTTCAGGTGTACAGCACAGAGATTAGTGCTTTTATCAAAGAGAACTCCCTTAACCCTTTGGTCATATGAGGAAACAAGAAGTCTGTGACCCTGCCCTGGCCAGTGTGGCTCAGTTGGTTGGGTGTCTTCCCGTGCACCAAAAGGTTGCCCGTTGGATTCCTGGTCAGGACACAGGCCTGAATTTCAGGTTCAATCCCTGGGTAGGGGGCATGCAGGAAGTAGCCAATCAATGTTTCACTCTCTCTCTCCCTCTTCCTTCTTCTCTCTCTAAAAACCAATAAAAAGTCTTTAAAAAAAAAAAAATCTGTGACCCAGAGGAGAGCCCTCACCTGGCCATGCTGTCACCCTGACCTTGGACTTCCAGCCTCCAGAACTATGAGAAATAAACGTTTGTTTCTAAGCCATCCAGTCCATGCATTTTGTTACAGCAGCCTGAACAAACTAAGACAGACTGTTACTTATTGTGAATACTTTAGTAGCCAGTACACTATTTTCTTGCAATTCTTTGTCATTTTATAGGCCTTAAGGGCAACTTCATACATATTCAAACTTTTTTAGAGGCTAAATTCACTGTGTAAAAAAACATATGCTTTATAATACCAAAAACTGACCCAAAAGTTTGGTTATCCAGTATTCTTTCTAAAGTTTGATGAGCTCCACTCAGTTTCTTAAATAATAATAAAGAGAAAAACACATAGAAAAATGACTGCTGGGCTGTGCCATGTAAAAAGTAATTTGGTTGAAACTTTAGAAGACATGCCTATAAGCACTCTTTGAATAGTAATTTAGAGAGGTTAGGCTTTGAGGTCTTTACATTTTAATTTTCTACAAGAAGTATTTGCAATGAATGTGTATTTCCCAACTCGTATTTTTTCCTGATATCCCATCTTTGATTTCAAATTAAATATGGATACTTTGTACTGAGTACTACTCAAGAATTAACTAATTCCACTAGTAATTACACCTTAATTGATGTGTCATATTGCAGTTTCCAAACTATATTCTTTTATATGGCTAATGTATACAATGTTCATAGTTCTATGAACATTTAATCCTCATTTTCTGTTAAAAACATCTGGTTAAAAGCATCATTTTGAAGCATATAAATAATGAGGGGGTTACAAGATTGGATTTCAGGATATTATATGAGAAGTAGCCATGTAAAAATACAACCACTATTAATTCAAGTAATTTAAATATGCTTACAAAATAGAAAATAGACACTTGGGACTACTCGGACAAAAGAAGCAGGGGATGCTTTAAAGTGCTGCTTTACAGGGTATTACAGCTGATACTCTTGCAAGCCTCGGGTTAATAAAAACAGGTGTTTCCAAACTGTAGAGGATGACATGCAATCAAACCTATATTGACCAAAGGCTAGAAAAGGAGCCTCATCTGATTGACTAAATTTACTTATAAAGCCTTTTTGTTTCAACCACTGCTACTGAAAACCTTTCCAAATGTATTAAGGTATACTTTGTTACTTTAGTAAGTACACTATAGAGAACATAATTAAATCACTGTTGACTGCAGGTTTTATCATACATTAGGGTCAGCCTTGTTGTGAGCATCAGTTTTCATTGGACCCTAATGAAGATGTGCACATGGGGCTAGATGAATCCAGACCAGCCCTAAGCTATTCATTCTTTGAATGCTCTTCTTCTTCTTCTTCTTCTTCTTCTTCTTCTTTTTTTAAAACTAAATTGTTTTAAATCAATTTTTTAAAGGGGAGGAAAGGGACTTATTTTCCTATAAGTCAAAAGCTGGAAAAATAAACCTGGTTATCTGAGCTTTTACTGTATCACCGGAGCTTTTCTAAAGTAATAGGTATTCTTGAAAAATCTGTTCCATTTCAACACTTTTAAGGAAATGAGTGGCCAAAGGCAAAGCTGGTAGAAAAGAAAGGTAAAATCCAATTCCAATGTGGAGAAGAAAACAAAACTGAAGAAAGCTGTGCAATATCATTATTTACTAAGTATGCCTTATGTACTAAGCATGCTTATAAGCACTGTCAAGCACTATGGATACAGCAAGCCTTTCCTGCCTGGGCCTCCGTTTCTCCATCTGCAAAATTAGAAAATTGGCCATATATCCCTTTCCCTTAATATATAAAACTTTCCCATGGTATAATTCATTATAAGTAAGGTGATATTATCATCAACTGTGTTGGGGGGGAGTAGAGAGTGGGGGATGGAAATAATTTTCCAGGGGAAGTTAGGATGCTCAAACTCCTAAGAATGCTATTCTCTGCAGTTAATTTAGTAATGCTGGATAGTCATTTACTCCTCTTTTATTGCTCTGGGCAGAACACTAAATGAAAACCAAATCACTAAACAAGAATGCCATGATAAGCTCAACATATTGCCTTTTATTTATTTATTTATTACTTTTTTTTTCTTTATTGATTTTTAGAGAGATAGGAAGGGAGAGCGAGCTAGAAACATCGATGAGAGAGAACATCAATTGGCTGCCTCCTGCATGCCCCCCACTGGGGATCTGGCCCACAACCTGGACATGTGCCCTGTCCGGGAATTGAACCGGTGACCTCTTGGTGCATGGGTCAATGCTCAACCACTGAACCACACCAGCTGGGCGACACATTGTCTTTTAAAAGAAAGGCACTACACAAATAGTTCAGGAGAATACTATGGATATAATGTATTTTGATTTTGGAAGGCATCTGACAAAGTATTTGAGGAGGAGCAGAGTGTGTCACCCCAAAATATGCCTTTTTTGGGATGTTAATTATTTCAAGTTAGTTATTTCTAAGAAACAGAAGACTCAAAATAGTTTTTTACATGCCCCCCCTTCCTTGCCTAAATAAAATTAGATAGAAAAACCTGCTTAAAGGAAGGGAGCTTATCACCTTATCGTAAGTCTGTTAGAGTCCCCTCTGTGCTGTGTCCTGTTCTTTTTTATTTTTTATTTTGAGAGTAAGTTTATTACAGCTGGGAACAGTGAAACACGGAAGGGAGGGCCTAGGGCAGAAGTTTCGGCTCACTGAAAAGTCAGAGGAAAGGGGCCTTGGAGACAGGTTCAGGGGGTTAGCCTGGGACATCTGCATCCCCATTCTTGAAAGTCCTTGACCAAAATGGTATATAAGCCTCAACTGCCCAATTTGTCTTTGAATGAGATATTCTTCTGGAGCCCCCACATGTATATATATAATAAACTTGCTCTTTTTCTCCTGTTAATCTGTCTTGTGTCAATTGTACTATTAGACCAGCAGAAGAACCGAGAAAGGTAGAAGGGAAATTATTTTTCCTCTCCTACATACTGATTACAAACATTAACACAAGCTGTATAGTCAAATGAGTTCTTAACTTTGAACAGCAAGTGCTGAGTGATGAATCAGAAGGAACACTGGAAAATGAACTGTGGATTCAAATGAATGATCTAGATCACTAATTTAAATTGCTGCTATATGCACATAATAAACTTCTGGCATTCAGTTTGGATACCTCCCTCTCCTTGTGTGGAATAACTGATTCATTGGATTTTCCTCTTATATTTCACAAGCATAAATGTAAACCTGGAACTACAGTAAAAAAAAGAAGAAGAAGAAGAAAAGAAATCTACAAGCATGGAGTAGGAGAGGCCTGACATAAGCACAGTTCATGTGAAAAACAATTAAGAGCTTGAGCTGAGTTCGAACTCACCATGAGTCTACAGTGTTACATGACTGCCAAAAAAATATCATAGTCTTTGCCACCAATAACAGAAGTGTAGCATTCAGAACAAGGGAGTTATAGCTTTAATGTATTCTTTGCATCCTGTGCTGGGCACTACACATCTAGAATGATGGGCTCAGTCGCCAGGGCATCCTAGTTAAGAGTGATACTGACAAAGAAGAGCAATTCCATGACAGGGAGAGGCCAGAATGGGAAAAAACCTAGAAAGCAAGTCCTGAAGACTGAAGCAACTAGGACTGTTTAGCCTGAAAAAGCTAAGTCTTGATGGAGAGATATTAAGTACCTCATGAACTTCAAGTGTCAAAGTTCAAACCTAAGAGTACACATACCAAAGCAGATTTGGTGTTGATCCAAACAGTACCCAAAACAGAATGGGCTGCTTCACCACTGGAGATGTTCAGGAGATGCAACTACTGTCAACTCTGGCTACATATTAGAAACACCTGGGAATAGTTTTAAGTCTGTCAATGCCCAGGCTCCACCCCCGGCCAATTAAATTAGAATCTCTGGGGCAGGGCCTGGGCAATGGTAGGTGCCAAAAGTTCTCCAGGGGTTTCTAATGTGCACTTGAGAATGACCAAGTTAATACAATCAGTATGGCCACCTGTCCCTGTGGTGTAGCGGGGATTCCTTCTCAGAAACCTGCAGTAGGTTTACTTCCCAGACCTTTTGTTCTAGAATCTTTTCCATTTTTAACTTATTAACGTTAACCTCTGTGATCATGAAGATTAGCTCTCTTTGCACATATCTGAGAAGAAATGAAGTTTAAATGGCACAGCCTCTTAAAGGGAAAAATTTAGATTGACTATAATCGCTAGCTTATTCTATTCATGAATAAAGCTTTCAACGATTTAAACACTACTATCTGTGTGGAAAAGGGCAACAGTACTGGCACGTTTATATGTGGATAACTTGAACAATTTAATTCCAAAGTTTTGTGAAATAAATTTAAAACACTAACATTCAAGTTTTCTCAAGTCTCTCACATGATAAAATAATTGTTATAATCGGGCAGAAACTACTTTGTAGTTTGAATGGTCTCTGCCACACTAGCTTATCCAACATACATGACAAAATAATGTTATATTTTCCTACTTTAAATAGTCTCTAAAACTTTTTATAATAGAACAGTCTGAGTATTTCATAACCAATATACAGTTCTCCATATCTCCTTTGGTGTTGGTTATATTCTTATTCTAAATCCTATTCTTTTGACTACTGAATAAAAATGTTTATACATATTCCCTAATTTCCTTTGAAAAGATACATCCATATGCATTCAAAAGTCTTCTGGCTATAATATAGGTCAGGCATCACTCTAGTGGGTGGGGTTGTGGTTCTAAATTTTAGTGGCCCCTCCAGATTTTTCCACTTAGCCATAACACACCCTCTAAACTTTAAAACTTTCACTTTAGGTTACGGTAAATCATCAACCATTTCCTTTTACTTTTGCCATCTGTCAGCGCAAAAGCTCCTAATGAATCTGAAGCTTCTTCTAGTCTACTGGAAGTCTCTCTCATTAATCTTTGTCATGCGGTTCATAAATAATGAGAGAGGTATTAAAGATCATCATCTTGTTTACAGACAACCACCACCAAGAGAGCCTGGAATAACACCGTGGATTTGACTAAACATTTAGCCTGAACGAGCATTTCAGGAGTCCTGATGTGGGGACTAAGCACACATTTAACATTTCACCAATAGCTGGTTAACTGTACCATGTTTCAAGTAACGACTGCCCTTGCCATATCAAAACACTAGAAAGAATTCCGACCTTACAGCCATCTGAGCAGCTGCTGGGCGGACAGTTTGCTCCAAAGCCAACAGTCACCTTTCCATTTTCAAGCACATACCTCTCACAGAAATGTTTTCAGTGCAGCAGTCTACAGAGCTGGTTGTAACACCGGCAAGATGTGACAACAAAATTCATGATGATTTTGCTTTTTCATCAGCCTGCCCCTTTCTCTTTTTTAAATTCTTCCCTCCCCCTCCATCCCCCAAAGAAAACCAAACCAACAATACTTTCATAAAACCTGACTCAGACTTATGAATATAATGCTTTCAGTGAAAGCAGACCAGCTTTATAGGAGAACAGCTTTCAAGAGAAGCAGGAAGCTGATCTGAGCAGCAGAGAGCAGGGATGGGGCGGAGCAGAAAGGAACTGAGCTGGGGGGGAAGCGAAGCACAGAGAGTCCTGGCTGCTTCTAGTTACTTATTGACAGTTTCATCTTATAGCACAGATTTACGAAGGGGGTGAGCATCGGTCCTGCCGTTCCTTTTTCTTTCTTTTACGAATCTCTGTCAATCTGGTAAACTATTACACAGGGGAAAATGAGGCCTTGCAGCCTCGCCAGAGCCCAGTTGCAGGGAAATGATGTAAGCTTCCCACCTCCCACCAGCCCCCGCTCTGCCAATCCACCTCTACTCTGACCTGTTAACATCCCCCTCCCCCAGTGCCACTGCCTAGGGGCCCTCAGGGCCCCAGGCCAGCTTTGCTGTGTCCTACTGTGCCACAGAAAGTATTTGCTGGGGGATAAGAAGTATTTTTGTTTTGAGAAAAGTCTTCAATGAAAAAGCAAATGCTTCTCTGTTTGAAAAATAATGCTGAGTCAACAAAAGCTCCGTCAATCCCCAGGAGAAATAATATTAAATAGGACTGAAGTGAGGAATGCAATTTAGCAAAAGGCAGCAGAAGGTGTGATGTTGCAAAGGGTGTAATAATGGGAGTTAAGAGACCCCGGTTCTACTATTCTAATACCAACTCTGTGACCTTGTACAACTGGCTTAATCTCTCTGGTTTCATTTTCTGTAAAAGGAAAGAGTTAATATAAGTTAAATTTGAGATCTCTTGTACTGTTTTCCATTTTTATGAACTGATACCCAAAATGAGTAAGCCAGGAGCAAAAAAAGTAATCTAACTGTGGCCAATTGTTCGTTGTTTACTCAAAATGGCAAGTAACTCCTTATATTGAGCTATTTAAGATATGTGTGGCCAAAATACTGATAAATGTGAGTAGGACTACCAAAAGATGTATAGGGGGAAAAGTCACACAGGCTGTAAGTGTTAATCCTAATCTGGGGAATTTAGAAAGAATCAGGATAGTGAAGATTCATGCTCGGGAAAGGACAATTTATAAACAGATGCTTGGAAGAAATTAAGACCTGACATTACTCTAGACAACTATTTACCTTGGTCAGCAGTGTTCTAAGTTTAAAGGGGACATGCATGCACATGCGCGCACACACACACACACACACACACACACGTATGTGTGTGAATCAGGGATAGAAAAAAAGTTTTTTAAAATTAAAAGCCAGTAATATACTGGTTACTAGCACAACAGTCTTCGAATTAAGGTAGGCAAATTCCTGGAAGTACATGGGCCTTCCAAAGGATATGAAAAGTACACAAGTAAATAGACGGTAAATCAATTTCCAGAATCAACTTTTCTAAACACCTTTCCCTGAAACCAATCTACCTGAGAATGCCCCTACAGAGTAGGTTTACCTTTCCCACTTTCCCTTTTCCAATTCCCCTTCTACTTTATAACATCAAGGCACACAGCTCACCCATCACAAATCTCACTCCGAGGCATTGCTTAGGGGAGGAAAGAAACTCTGAGCAGGACACCGGAGAAATACTGGTGATGAAAAAGCGCATGGCCCTAATCACTCTTCTTTTGCAACTTAGGTGTCTTTGCCAATTCTTTGCTTGTAATAAAAGTAGAAGAGAACCTAATTTGGTTGTCAGCTGATAAATCATTAAAATTATTTTAAATGACAGATCATTGTGATTTTGAATATAAACCAGAATGTCAAAGAATTGACACTGCTTTATTAACACTCTCATCCTCTTCAACTTATTGATGTAACCAAAAATTCAACAGTGTATGTATTAAAAAGAATAAAAAATACGCTGAATATTCTGTAATGAATAATATTCACTTACTGATATGTGAACTAATTAGAAGAAAAGCACCAAAAATACACTGAGATGAATTTCCAATAAAATTGTATTTTTCTAATAGTATTTATCAAAATTTATAATTCACACGTTACTATGATCAACTGTATACTAATAATTACTGTAATAACTTTAAAAAAAATCACTGAGAGCCCTGGCTGGTTTGGCTCAGCGGTTAGAGCATCGGCCTGCTGACCAAAGAGTAGTGGGTTTGATTCCAGTCAAGGACACGTACCTCAGTTGCAGTTTGGTCTCTGGTCCTGGTCTGGGTCATGCAGGAGGCAACCAGTCCATGGGTCCCTCTCACGTTAATGTTTCCCCCCCACCACCTCCACTATCTTAAGATAAATGGAAAAATATCTTTGGGTGAGGATTAAAAAAAAAATCACTGAGAGTCTTGTCATAGTAAATTAAATTTTATCACCAAAGTATGATAGGGTGATCAAAAATAGATTTTTAAACATAATAATACATAAGGATACAATTTAGTGGGGAAAGTGTAATAAAGACTTCAAGGAGAAAAATTAACACTAAAACTTCTGACTGTTAAAGAATAGTTTGTAAATGGATAGTGGTAGGTATCATACAGCTATGCTATTTGGCTCAAATATGTCAAAAGGGTATGGCAAGTTTATTAAGAAATGTCAGTATTTACAATCAACAACAAGTATAGCACACGAATTTCAACTTATGACAAAAGTTTTAAATGTCAATGAGGGAATCCACAGGTTCTAAAAGTCTTTCACTGGAGCACAAATGTTTAAAGACCACCTCACTGGCTCACTGACCTTCCATTCCAAAGCACCCTTCAAGTGTCACTACAGAGTTTTAGAAAAGAACAGCAATCTAGAACCTCAAAAAATGAACCACTTAGAGCAACTAAGTTTTCAGTTATATCTGATTATATTCTTTGAGCATTATAATAGTTTTGTCTCCTAATTTTAAACTTATACATGAAAATCTTCTTAAAATGGGGAACTCTGTCATTTCTTCTTATACTACACCAACATAATTTAATCTTTTATTGGTGTTTCCCAGACAATTATTACTAACACCAATCCTGCTGAGCATTCATATAATGCCCCTAAGACCTATGATGTTCCTCCCCTTTTAGCTCTGTGCATTTTTGTCAGCAAGGGGGAATGTGGGTTCAATTCCTGACCTGCCAATCACAAGCTCCCAGCCCCTGAGCAGGTAATGAAACTCCCTGAGCTCCAATTTTCTTCCCTATAAAAAGAAGTTAAACTATCTCACAAAACTGAGATGAGTTCACAGAAGTGAACATGCTTTCACTTACACATTCCATACGAAGAAAAGTTATGTTTTGGGGTTTTTTTTTTCCCTTTTGGTCAGGCTCCTCCTATCACTTCTCACCACTGATTGCCTGCATGAAGCTCTCCTCTCCATTCTAACTGCTATAGGTATGGAAATCAGCCATAAAGCTAACTAGATCTGTTTGTTTAATTCTCATAAAAATGACTCAAGGGATAAGTGTCTTCTATTTATCTCCAGAGGTCATATAGGTTCTGGATCACTGATAGTGCTATATGGATGGCTGAGTACTGTATAGAAAGATATAACTCTGTATTATTTTCTATCAAAACCTCAATCTGCTATAACAAAAGATTCACAGAAAGGGGAGGCCTAACATATCTTTCAGATATGATTCTCTTTAGTATCAAACCCACCCCTGACCCAACAACCAACACAGGTACATGTTACTTTTATTATCTACTCAGAAGGTGTTTTTACTTATGGGGTTAGGTAGTCCAAAATTTCAGTTGCCAAGCCAATCTAGTTACTTCTAGTGCCCTAAAATCTTACATTCCAAGAAACACAAAATAAACCTCTCACTTTCCAAAGTAGCATACAAAATTCAAATAACCTCAAAGGGCAGATAAGGGTTTTAAAAAGTTAACTGATATTACCTGTTTATTAAAAATGTCCACATGGTAATCTAGGTACTTTATTCTCTTCCATGAATTATTATGTAGTTAGTAGTATTATAGTCTCGCTTGACCCTTTAAGCAACTCTACTATGATTTCTAGGTTACTGATTATGAATCTCAGCATCAAAAGTATGTAAGTGACTTACTCAAGATCAAAAAGCAGGCAGTGAAAGCTAGAACTAGAACTCAATTGTGCAGACGGATGGTCCGGCTAAGTCCCCAGTGCACGTGCTTGGCCCACGGAAATAGCTGGTATAACTGCAGTGAGCTGTGACAGCATTCCTGCTGTTCTGTGATTCCCAGAGGGCATCATGTTTTAGTCCAAAGAGCAGGCATTCTGGAATCACTCAGATCTGAGTTTGAATCCAGACCATGTGACCCTGAGCAAGTTATTTAAATTTTCTAAGCCTCAACTTCGTCACCTGTAAAAGGTAGTAACAGCACCCACAAGGTTGTTATGGGGACTTAAGAAATCATATTGTTAGCACTGCGCCAGTTACAGACGTGAGTCTACTAAATGGTAACTACCACTTTTGAGCTCTTATTATGTGACATGTCTTAATTAATATAATTCTCCCAATAATCCTATGGCATCATAGATACCTTATTATCATTCCTGTTTTATGGATGAGGAAAGACTTTGTCCAAGACAGGTAACACAATCTGCCGAGGTCACAGAGCTAAGAAGTGAAAGAGCTGGCACTGAGCCTAAGCAGCCTGACTCCAGGGCTCACACTCTGAACTACAGTAGACTAACTTTTTGGGAATGATTACGATAGCACTGCTTATTCTCCGCATCACCATCATCATCATCTCCATTTCCATCATCAACCTTCTCTATAGTTAGCCTAGAGGACCTAAGGTCTATGATGCACCCCAGTGATGAGATATAAAGAGCTGAGACTTTGACTAAGTGAGACTGGCACGAGTAAGGGCTTCAGGGAAGAAGTCAAGAAGGAAGCTGTTCCCGGGAAGAGAATAATGTACAGCAGAATGGAGAAACTAAATGGTGGCCTGAAATTGGGAACATGAAAAAAATATCAGCTACTAGACAGGTGGGGAGGGGGGAACAAACATATTTATAAAGCTTTATCAGGTGCCTAAAAGAAAAATGCCCCAAACCTGGCCTGTGATATAATTTGCGGTCTACTCCCTGTCTACATAATAATTATCTGACCCTGGGCGGGGTGTGTGTGATCATTTTAATCAACTTTCATTGATGATCTGATATAGACACAATAAAAAGCATTTGACTCAAAGTATCAAAGCACAATAAAATTTCCCTCTCATCTACTGACGTGCAAAAATTCCATTCCTTTGGCAAATCTTAAATCATATGCTCATTCAATGTTATTTCTGAATTCCATTGGATAACTATGTTTTGGGCTTTTAATCCACATTATTTTCCTGCGGCTACTGTCTAAATCTGAAGTCTGTTTTCTTCACTTAAAGAGATTGGCGGAAACCGCAGTTTGCCCATTTCCTCCAGGCAGTTAGGCTGCATCCTATGTGCTCCCAAGTGCTCTGCATACACCACTCTTAGAGTGCAGAGGACTCTCACTTGTGACTGCAGATCTGCTTTCTCCATTACCCTGTAAGATCCTGCAGCAGAGACAGAATTTGTGTTTTGTTCATCTTCACAACCCCAGCACGTAGTGCACTGTGTTGCACTCAATAAATGTTGGAAAAGATTAGTTGAAAGTTTTCAAGACTGTTTTCTGACTGGTTTCTTTTGCCACTGGGCTTACTCTAGAAGCCTTTCTCTTTTTAGAGAGTGATAATCTTCAATCACCAAAAGTGATTAGGATTTAGTGGATTAGTGATTACTTCTCTGGCAACTGGTTGGGGAAAGAAAAGGAAAACACCCTTGGGAGGATGTTTCAGTACCCTCTTTGTTGAACATGTGCCCAGTACTCAGTTTTCAGACAAAAGATATGACTTAGGGTCATGACCACTTAAAATTTATTGACTAGCTCAAGAGGCTTTGTTTATCCCATAATACCCAGAGAAGTACCCAGCACAAGGTCAGTATCAGATAAACACTTTTATATTGGTTGATTAATTGACTGCTGCTATTAGAACCACCACAGGACAAATGCAGACTATCCTTGAACTACCAGGGTGTTAAAAGATTTAGTAAAACACCAGTTGGCCTCTAAGATCAGATACTTTGCTTTACAGAAATGTAAAATTATGATTAAATATAGTCAGAGACAATTAAAGATCCCAAAAATATCATACTTCTATTTTTTTTCCATATGGGGTTCTTTGAAAAAGGCAATACCAAGAGAACTTTTTACCTTAATCTAAAAAACAAACAAACAAAAGAACTCTTCCATAAATTATATGGTATAATTTAACAGAAACTGGTGGCCCTTAAGGTATGTGTATGAGGGAGACTAAAAATCAATGATCACCTAATATTACTGAAATTTGCAAAATCTGATTACTATCTTGATAAATCCAAACATACCTATTAGAAGAAGTACCTGCGGGCTCCCCAAAATTGCACGTCCCTTTTGTTAATAAAACATGAGCTCCATATGTCTTCGTAAACACAGCAAAATAAATAAACTTTAAAACTTCAGGTTTTAAAATAAAAGATCTATTTTTAAATGTTTCTAATTTCCCTGAGATTTCCTTATATCATTAGTCTCTGAGAGACATTAAGATTGAGTGTTCTTTAATGCTAAGGCTGTTATTATACTAAAAATTAGTTTAAGATATTTTTAAAAATCCGCAATCTCACAAAGAAGACCTGGTGATCTTAACACACTTTTTTAACCCAAAACATTAAGGAGCGAGAGAGAGACAACAGTAAGTAGATCACATTTTGCAGGCTGATAGACTTACAAATTTTCCGAAATATCAAAGTCATACTAAACTGGGGGATTACTAACTTCTTGAAGGGGTTAATCTCTTTAATATATAGCCAGGGTCACAGTTATCTGCCAAAGAAATTCAAAGTAACATTTTTTTGTACCATAACAATTATAAAGGCTAAAGCATAAATTTACTAGCAAGTTACAATTCTTTTCACCACATAAAGATTTTCCTTTCACTTTAATGAAATCTTACTAAGACATTTCAATTACCTATAGTCAGTACTCTGCCTCAAGGAAACATTTCTATTACTACTAAAACCCTTTAAAATAAATAGAATGTGATTAAGTATATAATTGGGGTCCTCCTTTTAACTGTGTACGATTACTACCACATGTAACATTCGTTGATTTTTACAGTTCCTTACACAATAAATAAGTCATATTTGGTAGAAATATATTCATTCTCTCAAATCAGATTACATATATCATTTATTTGTATGTTATTTTTAATCTGATAAATTTCCCAAAGAAAAGGTTTATTGCTATTATACTCTAACATCTCTCTATGACTAAGAGGTTTCATATGTGAAAGTCATAGTTTGCAAATGTTTTAGCAAGCCCCTTCTAGTTACACAGACAGACATCTAAGATGGGTCTATAATACACTAACATTTTTACTCATGAAAATTTACATTTTACAGAGAAAGTCACTAAGATTGAGAAAGGTCAAACATCTCACCTACTTAAACTGAAAAGTCAAGATCTGAACTGGGTTTTTTTTACTTGAAATCAAGTGCTTTTGGCATATAATGAAAGTGTAGAAATATATTTGTTTTTCAATGCAATATAAAATTTGAGGGAGGGATTCATGTTTCTAAAATGTCTCCTTTCCCTCCTACCCCCTTTGAGCAGCTGATGAGTTCTGCATCCTGTTTTTGTTTTTGTTTTGTAAGTTTTTTTTTCTTTACTGATTTCAGAGAGAGGAAGGGAGAGGGAGAGAGAGATGGAAACATGGATTGACCGCCTCCTGCATGCCCCCCCACTGGGGATTTGGCCCACAACCTGGGCATGTGCCCTGACTGGGAATCAAACTGGCAACCGCTTGGTGCATGGGTCGACGCTCAACCACTGAGCCACACCAGCTGGGCTATTTCTGCATCTTAAAACAAGGGTTTTTAAGCCTCTTTCATTGGACTTGCACTGCTCTCCTGAATTCTCTAACCATGGTTTTAAATCCATTTCACTCTTTCATTCTTTTTATAACTTTTTTCACTGGCCTATGAAAAATGAAGAACATTAAGGGGCTCACTGGAAAATGGGTATTATCTAAGTTCACTTTTTTCTTTAGATAGGTGTTATAGTTTTTTTAATTAAAAAAATTATTTTAATTGATTCTAGACCCTGGATGGTTTGGCTCAGTAGTTAGAGCATCAGTTCACAGACCGAAGGGTCAAGGGCTCGATTCTCAGTTAAGGGCACATACCTGGGTTGCAGATTCGATCCCGGGCCCCAGTTGGGATCGTGCGGGAGGCAACCGATCAATGTGTCTCTCTCACATCCATGTTTTTCTCTCTCTCTCTCTCTCCCCCTCCCTTCCTTCCACTCTATCTAAATATTAATGGAAAAATATTTTCGGGTGAGAATTAACAACAACAACAAAATTTTTTTTGTTTTAGAGAAAAACATCAAATCGTTGTTCCACTTAGTTATGCATTCACTGGTTGATTCTTGTATGTGCCCTGACCAGGGATCAAACCCAGAAACTTGGGGAGACAGGATGTTCTAACTAACTGAGGTACAATCAACTGAGGTACCCAGCCAGGACAGTGTTATAGTTTTAAAAAGAAAAGGCCTTCTCTTAGGATTTAGAAGCACCGAGGAGATATATACCTTGAAAGTTAATGATGTGATTCTATACTTAATCTGTGATTCTGTCCTTAAGACTATGGGAATAAAATCTACCTGAAATGGCATTAACCTTTAGGAAATTGGCTGGTTCCCAAGAGTGGATATTGCCTGGAAACTAAAGGTATTACGTGTAGTGTTAAGGAAGCCAGGTCATGAAAGGTCAGTGACTAAGTTTCCGGCAATACTGGGACAGGCAAAGCTGTGACTTCTGTTGGGACCACACACAACCTGTGCTATTATTGATGAGTGGAACCCCTGACCCAGCACTGCAAAGCTTAATTCCCATTATCTGCCCCAAACCCAAGTGCTGGTCACAGGCCCACTGGTGTGGCTTTTGATGATGGAATGCATAATAAATAAGCTCTCAGATGTGAGACAGAGGCAAGCAGCCCAGTGTGGTCACTGAAAGAGAGGAATTCATCGGTGTAGGTAGGATGTGCTGTGGATAAAGCTTAACCTTTAAAGTGACTTAAAGAAATAAAGAAGAGATTGGGTAAAATAAGAGAGGTAAAGATTTCGAAAACTGAGGTTAAAATTTTGTGTGTATATACAAATAATTTTCTGTTTAAACATATTATAAAACTAATTATTTGATTCATAAAAATCATCTTAAAACTGGTCCCCCAGAATGGTTATTTATAAAAATACTTTCAGGTGTTTACAAAAGTTCACTTTAAGGAAATACTTCATATTTGAAACCGCAAAACTCTATATTGTACATGGGAAGCCATATATTCCTGGAAAAAAATTAAGACCTGTACAAAGGATGAAGGGATCATATGAGACCTCAAAATGATGGAAAGCACTAAAACAAAGGCATAAAGAAACTAGTCAAAATTCATGGAGTGTGATAAAAAATCTCTAGTCAACTGTGAAAATCACACTTTTAAAACAAATTTTGTTTTGCTAGATCTTGCCCATTTTCTACATACATCTGTGCACCTTTTCTGTAATTAAGAAGGCCAAAAGTCCCAAAACATGTAATAAGAAATTCTGAGATATTTCTGTACTTGAACAATGGTCAGGTTCAACTGCCCTCTCTAGCTATCTTCCCAGAGAAAATGAAGAGCATAATTCCACTGCTGAAACTGAGAAAGTACTGCTATGTGGCACTGCTCAGAACCAAGTCAACATTTAGGTTTTCCTGCTTCCGCTGGTGGAATTTCTTGGAACAGTGCCAAGAATCATTTGGTCACTTCAACCAGTGCTGATGAGTTGGAAGCAGCTGGAGTATATGAATCAGCGGTCATTTCTCTGTTACATTTTTGTTTTTAAATAATTATCTGAAGGACCAAGTAACTTGATCAAGAAGGCACTCTGGAAGCAAGGGAAAGACCACTGGATTAGGAGGCAGGAAACTGGAGAATAGTTCTGAATTAGGATTAAACTGTTTTGACTTCAACCATTCTCTAATTACTCTCTTCTATCTAATAGCTTTGTTTTCTCGGTTCTTTTATAACCTTTGGAGAGTTAAGGAACTAAGTACACTTCTTTGTCCATGTCTGTAAGGACACAACAAAATAATGGTCAAATAGCCAATGTTCAAAGAATTGATTCACTGAGTATAATTAATGAGCTCAAATAATAAAATAAAATGGTTCCTCCTTTTTCCCCACTAAAATCAAGTTTGCAATAAAAATAGGTGAAATAGCATAAAATGATGTCTAATGGTTCTAACTGCATATGTCAGAAGGCCAAATGGAAGTTTCATGGGGGTAAATGGCAGAAATGAAAATAAGTGTGCGTAACACACATCATCCCTACCTGAAAACACAGATGTGCTTTGTAAACATCATTTATGTAGTTTCTTAACTAATCTGGGAGATTTAATTTCTCACCTTCATGAATGCTCATAACTACACGATATATGTGATTTTTAAATTAAAATAAATAAATATTACCTGTAATCACACCACTATTAACATTTTTGACTTCCAGTCTTTTTTTCTTTGTAACCCCAAGGCCTGGCACATCAATAGGTGCTCTGTGCTATATATTCAATTTTTACCCCGTTCTTTTTAAATCATGTATGTTAGTTTTAGGAAAAATAACACAAGCATTTCCTCCTGTTATTAAAAATATTAATGAACATAATCTTAATGGCTGAATTAATTTTTTTTTACTGGAATTGAGAAATTTAGGCAGAGAGAAGTTAAGCGTCTTGAACACAGTTGCCCAGTTTATTGATAGCAAATTCATATTTGAACCTAAAGCGTGTGCTTCCATGCAAGTAACCAAATTGCTTCTCTGAGTGCAATGTTATGCCATATCTCTCTGCTCCTTCCATCTACATCTCAATCAACCACCTTAGCTCCTGGCTTCTCTCCACACAAACTAGTTACTCAGCCCAGGCTGGCTTCCTTACTGATCCTCCTACTCTCTAGGTTTCCATCCTCCACCTCCATGCTCTAGGTGCCTTCTCTTACTTTGTGACCATATTTTTCATATAGCTCCCTCTGTGTTACTTCTTCCTTTTTCTACATCTTCAACGTCTGACCATCTTTTAATATCTGGTCATGCCCTGAACAGTTTGGCTCAGTGGTTATAGCATCGGACTTTGGACCAAAGGGTCATAGGTTCAATTCCCTGTCAAGGACACATACCTGGGTTGCAGGCTCGATCCCTGACCAGGAATGGGGTTGTGTGGGAGGCACAACCAGTGGATGTATCTCTCTCACATTGATGTTTCTCTTTCTCTCTCCCCCTCCCTCCCTTCCAGATTAAAAAAAAAAAAAAATCTGGGTCATGTCCCCTCCCATAAAGTCTTACTGAACAATCAGAACCTTCATTCATTCATTCCAATCATTTGATATAATAATTACTTACTTATCACCTACTGTGTACCAGGCACTGCTTGTAAGCACTGGGATAGAAAAGGGAACAAAACAGACTAGACTACTGTCATAAGAAGAACAGAAGATAAACAGGCAAAACAAATGCAAAAATTATTTGTCAGTGATATGTATTATGAAAACAAGATGCATTCTGTACTATTTCTGGTTGGCTTTTTGATAATTTGCTGTAAAACTGAATTACTGAAGGCAAGGATTCCATCTACGCCTACGGCCTGCACATCATAGGTACCTCAGTGATTAATCAATTAATGCACATATAAATGAAGATGGATGAAAGGATGGAATGATGGATGGATGCAAGAATAAATGAAAGCATGAACGAACAAATGAATAAGCAAACAATTGCCTCAAACTGTGACTAAACCATTTCATCTCTAATTTTGCTTTCCCCAGCTAGGTTGTTCCCCCAACTAAGTTAAGGCTCAAGAGCCGAGCCTAAAACCTATGTTGGTCTGGCCTGCCCAGCAAAGGTGGAAACGAATCCAAGTGATTTTAGGTAGGGCAGGCACCTCCAGTTAGGGCATGACTCCCACTATTTCCTATCCTCTTACCTAATGCCCAGTTCCCATATTCATGCTCCCCGCCTGGCTCCTGCATGCAGCTGCTCCCAGACAGGTTCTCCTTTAGGACAGGGTCCCAAAATTTAATAACTTAACAGTAGGAAGCAAATGGAAAAAATTTATATTCTTAACTAATTCTTTAGGAATTGTGAGAATAACAATTTCTAGCTCATGTTATTTATAATTACATGATCCAAATCATTCCGATATTTGACTAAATTCTTACAACTTACCAAAACTAATCTCATTAAAAAAAAGTTTAAAAGTGTTCAAAATATTCAGAAGTAGTGGTGGTATATATATATATATATATATATATATATATATATATATATATATATATATATATATTTTTTTTTTTTTTTTTTTTGTACATGCCCCTAGCGGGAACCGAACCCGGGACTCTCTGGTCCGC
Source organism: Tadarida brasiliensis (assembly GCA_030848825.1). Lineage (NCBI taxonomy): Eukaryota > Metazoa > Chordata > Mammalia > Chiroptera > Molossidae > Tadarida > Tadarida brasiliensis. Next base: position 74,670,444 of record CM061260.1, read on the forward strand.
AGGTCGATGCTCCAACTGCTGAGCCAAACCGGCCAGGGCTATATTTTTAAATAAAGCAAGATAAAGTGTTAAAACCCTCAACAGTATGAATCATTTGCTTATATCATTGGACACAATAATCACAGACCATAATTAATAAGGACACTATTTCTCAAACTTACTTAGTCTTGACAACAAAAATAAATCCACAAACAACTCTGTGGACCCCAGTATAAGGAACATGATCTTTATAGTTAAATATTTGCTTTAGGTACATATTTAATTGTCAATAGTATCATAAACACAAATGCAAACTTTGAGATGAAAATCCAATAGCAATGCTTAGTCATAAGCTAACTAATCGGGCCACTCAGAAAATACATTTTTCTTTTTTTATTTGTCAGCTAAAAATAAATCAATAAATTTTAAAGTTCTCATTAAGAACTAGCTAACCTGTGAGGATATGTCCATTATTTGACTCAAGTTTAAGAAACCCAGATCTTAAAGAGCAGAAATAAGGGTATCTCTCAAGAAATGAATTCATGTATATTTGTGGTATGGGCATATATATGTACAACAAACTGAATACTTTAATCAATGTTCATTCCTGATTAATATTCAAGTGCTAGTGATTCTTCAAATTTTTTAATCTTATATTTCTCTGCCTATCAGCCACAGTTCTCTGATGGACAAATAGTTAATAATATAAAAATAAACTCTTTCAAATAGCAGATTACTGATACTTAAAAAGAACTATGTGGATGAATTATCTCAGTCAAATAATTAGCCTCTATTTGTTATTAACTTCTGATTTTGCACTGGGTTTTCTTAAAATGAGAACATTTATTTAATATTAAAGTTATATGAAAGGACATCAGAAAATATATCTGAAACTTGATCTTTTATTGTTCTTCCACAAAATGTTCAAACATTATAAAGAGTGACCTTAACCAATAAGAGTAACTGCAGATTGAAATATAAAGATTCTGGAACCTCTTAGTTTAGGGATTCCTGACCTTCTTTGTAAAGTAAATATAATATAACCTAGTATCTTGTTTTCTTGCACCCTACTACTGTGTTTTAATAACATAATTAATATAAGTTTACTTTTTAGTTACCCAGAGAATCATATACATATAGAACAGAGGTTTCCTGTTCTGGAAATATTTCTTATTATTTCAAGTGGCTCATGCCAATTTAGCATCATTAAAAATTATATACTTTGATAAAAACAGTTTTTAAAGAATCATAAAAAAAGAAATAGGATTATACTTTTGCCGTATTGAGTTAACTAAAAAGCCCCATAATTGGAAAAGAAAGACTTCTTATAAACATCATAATTATTTTAAAATATAATAATTTAGAGACTTTTTATTTGTACTAGTTTTCATATATGTAGATCTGAGAAATTAAGCTATTTTTTTTTCCACTTGGACATAAAAATATGTCCTATTTATCTTAGCATAAATCAGTTCCCAATTCCATCTCCGGGTACTATCCTATCTCTCTTCCCCCTTTGCAAGGAAAAAATTTTAAAACATTTGTCAATAGCAACTATCACCTTTTTCTCCCTTCTGTTCTCCACACCACTATTCTATAGGCTCTTCACCCCTCCGTTTCTCAAAAATGACTCTCCATAGGATCACCAATGGCCTGAACATTGCTAAATGCAGTAGTGGGTTTACAACCTCACCTTTCTGTGTCCTGCACTTGAGTTGCTGACGTGACATCCTCCTGGTTTTCCTCCTATCTCTCTGGCCAGACCTCAGGTCCTGTACTGACTGATACTACTCCATTTGCCCTCTTCCAGGCCTTCTTCCTATATTCTCTGCATTTTAGTCTCCCAAAGGCCTACAAATTAAGATTTCAACTGAAACATCACTGTCTCCAAGAAGTCTGCTCTGCTCCTACAGGTTTGGTTAGTGCCCCACTTATAATTCTCTTACTACTCCATTTTTCTGCCTTTAAGCATTTATGACAATCTAAGTTAAAATAATTGCCGAAGTAATTATTTTATGTCAACTGCCCTCATTAGAATGTAAGGTTAGGGGCTGTGATCCCTGGTGCCCAGCATATAGCTTTACATGAACATATGAAGGAAGGAAAGAAAGAAGAAAGGGAGGGAGCGAAGGAGGGACGAATGCGTTTCACAAACTAAACGGATAACTATTAATTTTTATTCTAAAAGTGTAAAACTAAAGAAAAAATGGTATCATATGAATAATTTGATTCAGATATTACAAAACAAATCAACTGTGAAATTAGTTGAAGTTTAGAAGAACTAATAATATTAGAGATACTATGTAAAATGTAAAGTACAATTATCTTGAAGATTGAAATGACTGGCACTTTTTAAAAAACAAAACAGACCTAAAAAAAAAGACAGTTCCAGAAATCAAAACTGAAGAGTGGTTTTGCAGAATCATTTATCCACTCAGGCTCAGCAGAAATCAGGCTATAACAAAGAAAACCATACACATATTAGAACAAATATTTCTTAAACCTGAATTAACATTTTAAAGTGACTTTTAATGACAATTTAATCTTAAAAAATGATAAATTAAGCATTAATTACTCCAAAAATCTAGTATCCTGTGCTGTTGATAATAACGGTATAAATCATTCATGCTTTGTTTCTTCATGTATAAAACAAGCAGTTGAGTAGCTGATCTTCAAGGTCCTTCCCAACACTTTGGAACATTTAAGAGTTATACCAAGAAACCTAACACAGTAACATCTCAGTTAACCAGAAAGTCTGCATCTGAGAACTTTAACTACTCAAAATACAAAAAAAAATTATAAAACTAAAAGTCTTCTGAATAACTAGGATTTGTTTGTATTAACACCTAAACAAGTCCCATATATTTAAGGCAGGCCTAAAGTTTCACAACATGTCGATCGTGGTTTTAATTTTGATCGCTGTTGCAAAGTGCTTTATTATCTAGCAAGCAAATCATATACGTAGGCAGCTAAAAGCCATGAGAAAAGTCAAAAGGGGAACAGGATAAGAAAAGGGAATAGAAAAAAAGATCAGAGCACAGATCATCCTCTAAAGAACAGCACCAGAGAGCATTTATAGTGAGGCAAAGGGCACAACATTCCTCTCTATCCCATACTTACATCATTCTAGGAATCTAACAGCAGTAATGATTTTGAATTATCAAAAAAAAGTAAAATTATGTTGGTTAAATTCTATTTAGCAAGTCAGAAAAATAGATCATCGAAAAGTTTAAAATTTAAACTTAAATTTTTAAAAAGTTAAAAACTGTTTTAAAAAAACACAAATGGTTCTAGAAATTAAACTCACAAACATTATACTTTAACTGGTACATTATAGTTCCAGAGATAAAACATTAGCAGAGGAAGTACTAGTACTACCTTAGTTATGTGCCAACAGCTTGAAGAAAAACACTGGTAAGTCAATAACACTTATACTACTAATAATAATACTAGTAAGACCCTAGTAAGCAAAGAACTGTTCTCCACTTACAATTAAAAACAAAAAAACTGGGAGAAGAGACTTTTCTTCATTGAAATTTATGTCTGGGAACTGTCCTAAAATTAGTATCAATTGTTTGGCATTTGGGTGGCGCTGGGTTTTCAAAGATGGCTACTTACCTGGCAGATGAAGACACTTTCAACCACCAAGGCAATTTCAACACTTAAAAAAAAAATCTTAGTTTTATAAACATTGTCTGGATACTGGGATGCAAAACAGATGGGTGAAAGTGGTCAAAAGGTACAAACTTCAAGGGTGGGTGGGGGGGATATATAAAAAAGTTTCCACACATGCCATATGTGGGCTGAAAATTCTTAAAGTAAAAACTGCATAAATTTTTGCCAAATGTTTCCAAAAGCACAAAACAATTCTGCAAAAATATTTGCTACCTTTAGAATGTACTTAAAAATATTTCTACCAGGTTAGTGTGAACATTTTATTATACAGAAAGTTTGCCAAAATATCTGATGCCCTAACAAGCTAAGAAATTACTGCTTCTGCTGAAATCTTTGCAATAGTTTTGTAAAAGTTAGATTTTTTAAAAGTCTCACATATACATATTGTAATAAACTAAGCACTATTTTGGGGGGGGGAAACATGTTTTATAAATATGCTACTATAGATGGAGCAATACTGTTTACAAATTGATAGAATCTAAATTCTATTTAAAGTTATTTAGTAATAGTAGTAATGCTATACCATAAATCTTTTCTAAAAAATATCATACAACTACTCCTTAGAGGACATAGTACATAATAGAGAATTAGATTTAATAAATTCTGTCAATTCTTCCCTGTTACGGATAAACTGTATTCTTTATGTATAACTCAAATAACTTTTCTTATCTTAAATTCCTAATTGCAAAGTAAAGAGCCAACTCAAGGATATTAAATACCAAGGACGTAGGCAGTGTATAAAAACTGAACAACATCAGCTCAGGTCCATAACAGATACCAATTAGCAAAACACTGATTTGGAATTAACTCATTCTCCAAACTACTTTTTTTACAAATCTTGGCTCAATTCCACAATTATTATCTGTCTGGTTGTGCAAAGCACTGTAAGGCCCTGCATGATAGAAGAGTGAAGAAAATATGATCTCATTCATTTCTGACTTGGTAAGAGCAGGGCACAAATAAAGGATCACAGAAGTGGAATTCCTGAGTTTGGGAATCCTGAAAGAGACTGGCTGTATCACCAGAAAATTTTCAACAGAAATGGGGAAAAGACTCTTCCTTTCCTAGGATGCAGGGGAAAGGTCTTAAATTTCTTTTATCCAGCCCACACTTCAGAACTTAAGAATTTGCCCCTAAATATAGATTGTTCTTTAAGCAAAACTCATTCAAAATTCACTTATGAGTAACAATTTAAAAGGTTAGCCTCAGACCAGATATAAGGTAGACTTTAGGTCTTCCATATTTAAACATTTATTTGCATAATTAGGAAAGACTAATTAATGAAATTTAATATATCTTATTGAAAACAGTCACCATTTAATGTTTCTAAACCATAGGACTTTTTTTTCCTGATAACATACCTATAAATCAGTCACATTTTTGGTAAATACCTATTAAGAACACAACTAAAGTTTAATATGACTGACATCAAAAGACAATGTTCTTTTATTAATTAAACCGCACAAGGATATCTTACTTTTGAATCTTCAGTAAAATAAAACAAATTATTAATATACAGTATCACATGAGCATGCTAGTAGAAGATAACAATACTGAACATTCAAAGAAATAGCAAGGGTGATAATGTTGAAAAAGAATAATGAGAATAGCCCAGCTGGTGTGGCTCAGTGGTTGAGCGTTGACCCATGCACCAAGAATATTGAGAATAATAAGGAAAAAAATTAACAATGAAAAACTTTTGGATTTAAGATTTATCTTCTGTCCAAAATGCTAGAAAAACAGAAGCAATGTCTTTAAAAATAAGATCAACAGCCAACATAAACTCCTGGTAAACTAAACTCTTTATTTTTTCATTTAAAGTTGGCATGATGCATGCATAGAGTCTATTTTTATTACATTAATCTTTCATAATTTCTATATTTAAAATTAAACTCTATAACTGATATCAAGTGGTTAAAATGAACCAGACAAAATCAAATGCCTATCTAAATGCCAAAAGTAACACACATTTTACATAAAAGATTATTGGCTTTTTAAAATCTGTTGTACTGATTTAAATGAGCTTCTCAAGTACAATCCAAAGTTACATGAGGAAAAAAACACTGCCATTAATATATAATTATATTATGTAATTAACAAAAATACCCCAGAACTTGCCAACTCATGTTCTTAAAACTAGATTTAAAATTAATGCCATAGAAAATGATAGTAAAATTAAAAGATACTCAATCGACCATAGGTACTTTCTTAATGTCCCTACAGGATACTGAGACCACAAATACAGAAGGGAGACAGAGATGAAAAGAGATACGGGTCAACATCTGACTAAAAGCTGGCTGCACAATCTGGGGAAGAACAAACTATATAGACCAGACCGTAAGGATTAAACTCCTTTAATTTTTTTCTCTCTGGTCATAAAAGAGGCACCCTCAATATAGGTTAAGTGTCTATGTAAAAAGAAGCATAAAGAAATCTGTTGAGATGGGAGGGACTGCAGAGCATCCATCAACATTTGTTTGAAAAGACCTGCCAGGCTCTCAGGAGTTACACTTAAATAATGTGACCTTTCCAGACAGGACAATAAGGAGACAGATTAGACCCTTCAGGAAGTGATTCATCCTCAGACACATGGCGAGGGGGATCCACTGTAAAACCTGGATCCTCCCTGTTTGCTTAAGCGTCTGGGCAGCTTTCTGTGGCCCTGTAACTAACTAGCGGGTGTACAGCACCTACTACAGTCCTGGGACAAGTTACTAAAGGAGGCTCCAGAAGGAGCGATCAAAACGCACAACCCTTCCAGGCCAGCCCTCAAACAACAGCACCTGCTTTTCCCCTCTTGTCTGAGCAGAGGGCAAATCCCAGTGCAAGATCCATTGGAGTGCTTACTCACCCCTTTACAAGATTTATCGTCTCAAATTTTGACGGAAACTCTCAAACATGAGCAGTATAATGAACAATGAAAAGCTGATATTAAAAGAAGAGTAGTTCACCTCAACAACTCTAGAGGGAACACAATGTGAAAGTGAGAAATGAGAACAAATGCGTTCTACACAAACAACCCTTAGTATGTGTAATCCTTCTCCGGTTTCTCACGGGTCCATAACCTTGACGACGGGGTGGAGTATAAAACTAGAGGGTCCTTTGGGGTCCATGGCCACTGTATCAGTTACAAAATCTTGGGGAGGGTATTTAAACAACCACCTTTCTTAGTAACTCAAAAGCTTCAAGATTAACCCACCCCATCAGGTAGCTGCCTCCTGCAAATGCCTCTTCCACTCCTCCAAATCTACCTCCTCCTGCATTTCACAGGATAGGGGAAAATGTTACAAGCAGGTGACCAGAGCACACTCTTCATGGCACAGGGAACCGAAGGGCTTCTCGCATCTGCTCAGGGTGAGCCTCTGGGCTGGCTCCACAGGAGGAGGAAGCACCTCCCAGCGAGCCCAGTGTGCTGTGCTTCTCCCTCCTTCCTGCAGATGGAGGCAGGCGAGAAAGAGCCTGCTCTGAGGCCAAGAGCTCCTCCGTTCTCTAAGCAGACAGACGGGGAAATGAAGCCACGGGAAGCCCCGTGCTTCTGGAAAATGAGAAAGGAGGCAAACAGGCAGGTGCTGTTTTCAAAATATTGTAAAATTCTAACATGGCCTCTAGGACGTGATATTTTTGTATACATAAAACCTGATGAGAAATAGGTTTACAACAACTTTACCCACTGACAAATGAAGTTTAAACTCCACCCTCTCTTCCACAATCAAGTCTCCCCACCGCTAGAAGGCAGGGGGGTAAAATGTCCTCTCCTGAATGAATTTATATTCAAGTTGCTTTCCCTCTGTAGCTCCTCGCTGTTGCCTGGAAACAGGAAACCCTTCCCACCTACAAGCTTCCTGACTACTCCCCCCTGTCTCCCTCTTACAGTGCAGTGCAGTGAATGTACCTGGCCATGCTTCTAGATACTGTTATCTTAAAGAAAAGCCAATTCTTTTAAATAAAGCAATGGCAGGAATTTTACCATTTGATTGTGTAGAAAGAACACTCACTAGCCAAACAAATTAGTACTGAAAACTTGAATTACTTAGGAAGGAAAACCGCCCCCACCCCCCCTCCCAAAATACACTTTACCTAAAAGCACTTAAAATGATAAATGTTAAACACCAATTTATTAAAACAAGTGTGTCGAATAAAAGCAAAAGTTATCCTGAGTTATTTTACCCACTACTCTGCCACACTGGTATTTCTTTGAAAACCCTTCCTTAGGGTAAGGAAGTACATCATCTCTTTAACAGACAAACCCCCATGCCTGAACCATTACAGTCACCTTGGTGCCTCCTTAACTTCAACAGCCACCCCACACCAGTTGCTAAGCCCTTATAGAATCTAGTTATCTACTCTTCAGTTATTTGATCTTTCCTGTCCACTCCCTTTGCTACCACTAAACTCTATATATAAATTAATTTTCATTTAAGATTATTGAAGCACCAAGAGCTACTGCTATTATTATCAATTACTTAGAGAACACAAGGAGCCAAGAAGCATAGAAGCCATTTACATAGTTTATCTTATTCCTTTCAATAGTCAATGAAGAGGTACTATTATCATCCCACTTTAAAGTTAAGGAAACTGAGATTGAGAATGCTTAAGTAACTTGCCCAAAGTTATACACACTTAAAGTAAGCCTCAAATTCCTCTTCTAGGAAGACACAGGCAGAACATCTTTATCTTCCAATCCTTCCTTCTATTCCTACTAATTTTTCTCTCTGGAAATGTTGTTTTAATAAATGTAAAACCAAAATGTGCATTCACTTCCTTGCTAGATGAATCAGAGTGTGTTTCACTCACACCAATAGTATCACACACACACTGATCCATGTCCACCCTTTGGACAGGAACAGGTGTTAGGGATCCTTTTTAGAATTTTAATTAATGGGATTTATGGCCAAAAAACGTATGTGCCTTTCAGAGATGCAGTAAAAAAAATAAGTTTGTTCGTGTGATTTAATGTGTATAAAGAGCTCTGAGAGAAAAAAAAAAGTCATAAGAAGAGTTTGGGTCAGTCCCTTGTGGCCAAAGCACAAGACCCTAACGTCAAAACAAAATTCACAAGGTAAAAATAACTACCCAGGTAGATAGATCAATCCTTGGAATGTTGACTTGTACCTAAAGAATACTAAACATCAGATAGTTAATTTGCATCAAAAATTTATTCAGTTTACAATTTTTTCCTGTTAACATACCCTGGTTTATATTTCTATAAATCACCTTATATTGTGGCCTTCATTTACACAAATAAGCTTAATTATACCTTAGATTTAAAAAACTGAAATCTAGAAATTTCCCCAAAGTTAGTGAATTGGTGAGGTCAATAAATTGAAATTATAAACTGTTACTGAGAATTTCCAGGTAACTTATTCTCTGGTTTTAAAAAAGGTCAGTTATTCTTTCAGCAAAATATAGGTGGTATTTTGATTCTTAATATGTTGAAGAAATCACTTCTCTTTGTGCCAACAAAATCATAAAATAGTCATTTCATTCTAAGTAAACACTATAAGCAGGACTGAGTTCCAACTGTGGCATTATGATTTACCAGCCACCTAAACTGGAGCATGTCCCTCATAGTGCCTAAGCCTCAGTTTCCCCACATCTGCAAATATAATAATGACAACACTAATTCTATCAATAGGTTGTTCTAAATATCAAATGAGAATATGGATAAAATCTAAAAATATAAAGCTAGGTTTTCTGAATTATATATTCCTTGGTTCTCATCATATTGTAAACTGTCAAATATGAATGAAAGACCTGGAAGTCAGCACTCCTATAATTTCTGGGATACATGCTTCACATATCTACATTTAGAAAACTTGATTTTTCATTTTTATTAAAACTTTGGAGATACTATGTTACTCAGGGACTACATGCCTTTTAAATTATTTAAATTAGACATAATCACCCAGTGGAATTAGTACAATAACCAGTACTGAGTCAGCAATTATTAAAGATATGATTTTTACTTATAAAACTTTTAGCCATGGATACTCTATCTAAAGCTAAGACCAAAAACCTGAGAGAAATGAGTAGATGACGGGGCATTTCAAAAAAAAAAAATAGTATTGTAATTAGCATACTCCTGTATACTACTTCTTCAGACTATATAGAGTACCCATTGGATGGTCAGTATGAGCAACACAGGTGGCAGTTTTGACAGAAACTGAAATAGCTGTGAGATAGTAGGGGGTTTTTTTTGTTTGTTTGTTTTCCTAAATAAAAACCTATGCCACTTACTGCAAAGTAGTACTAAAATATCTCTATTCACTAGAAAAGTGATATAATCAAGTCAACCGTGGATAATCAAACTGTCCATGAATACTGGCAACAAAATGAGAGAATGGCAAATAAAGCTGAATTGATATTATTAAATATTTTCTAATTTTAGTATGGCTCATAATTTGATAGACAACTAAGCAGTCTATGCCTTCAGAAAGTGGTGTGGAAGAGGAGAGAAAAAGAAGAGACAACTGGGAGGGTTGCTATTTTTAATTGAAATTATATAATTAGAAAATTAATGAGGAAAAATTCTTTACAAGAAATTTTATCAAGTTCATTGAAACATAAATGTTGTTAGACCTAGGTTATCCAGGTAATGGTCTTGGTTTTGCCACTAGTTAGAAGAGTAGAGTGTTTAACTGCCAGCATCTTTGTGGGTTTAGGTAATTCTTTGGCTCTAATACACCTTTCATTTATCCTTCTCTATTTTTAAGTATGAGACAATTCTAATGGCAGTGGTCAGATACTTGGGATGTCAAAACATAACTGGACATTTGGACAATAGCAACTACTAGAGTGCCTCACTAACCCAGAAAGCCCACTTAAGTTGACTTACACTGCCCTCTACAGCCTTCAGTCATTCCTTCAGAAAACAGATCTGTATTTTTATAATGTGTAAGGAAGGACAGCATAGAACAAGGGATCAGGAGATATTCTTGGGCATTTGGTTTCATCTGTAAATCACAATAATAGTGACTTGAAAGCTGGATTTTAAATGTTGTTACATACCTTTTACCTCTTTTTATTCATTAACCGCCCAAAAAGGAATTTCCTTTATTTCAGTTTAACAAATAATTTACTGAGTGATTAATATGCAGACACTGTGCTAGGTGTTAGAATTACCAAAATATATATGACATGATCCTTTATCCTTCATAATTTCCAAAGAGCAGCCTAAACTTTAATAGATAACTTAAAATATATGTGTACTTAAACTGTATATGTCCTCTAAAATCTACTAAAAATAGTTAACAAAAACTATAACTATGGTTTTTGTTTGGTTTTTTTAATACGTTTTTACTGATTTTTTAGAGAGAAAGGAAGGGAGAAAGAGATAGAAACATCAGTTGGCTGCATCCTGCATGCCAGGCATGTGCCCTGACAGTAATCGAACCAGGACCTCTCAGTCCATGGGACGATGCTTAATCCACTGAGCCACACCAGCTGGGCAAAACTATAACTATGTTTAATCTAAGTTTCATTTTTAAAGCCTACATCATATTTTCATAAACATTTTATTTATTTGTACCTCAAGAAATTTTGAGTTTATACAAAGAGATACCCACATGATTTTACCAAATCTTCAAGAATATTTTTAATGTCCATTAAACATAAATTATTTGAATCTTTTTGTTGTTATTCAGATTCAATCTATGTACATAATTGTGAAACTATGAAAAATAATTGCATTAATGTAGGTTAATTATTGTGAATATGATCTTATTACAATAATAAGGGTGTGAGCTTGAGTATAATATCTTCATTGTTTTTACTGGTTATTACTATTTATACTTAACAGGATAACATTAAAAATTAGTATGAGTTTCAAATTTACCCCAAAATTTTAAATAAGCCAGAAATCATGTGTTGGTACACTGATAGTAAATTAAAGGCAGTCATGTCTTTGAGGTCGAAATTAACAACAGGGTGGCTCATTTAACAACACCATTAATGAAATTTGGTGTTGTTATATATTTTTATATAGCAAAGGTAAGTCAGTATTTCTTCTGAAAAGATTAGCTTTCCTAGTCATACTTCAGTTACTATAATAATCTTTCATTTGAATGGTTGATGATTTAAAATGTTACTTTTTAAAATGAGCCTGTTTACACATTTGTGTATTAAACAATGAAATGATTATGCCATATTGAGGGTAATTTTAACCTTTTTAAAAAAGAATTTGAAAACATACTAATGATCAGAAGGTTGTGAAGAAAGGAGGTAACACATTGAGAGTGTACTTGTAATTATAAGAAATTTAGATATAAAGACAAACTAACATGCAATAACTTTTAACACATGACAATCTCCAATGCATTTCAGGTATTTTTGGCTTCTCTGAAGAGTAACAATCCTGGTAAAATAGCCCTCTGGTAGGCACCAATTCTCTCAAGACAATGTATTAAATGAATTTTAATTTTTGGTTCTTTTTTTCTTTTTTTTTTTTATTAATTTATTTTTGTTACAGATGTTTCTCGTTTTTTTTCCCCATTGACACCCTCCTCCCCATCCCAGTTCTTATTTTTTTAAATGAATGATTGTCACAAATACTTTCACTAGAAACTTTTGAGAAGTAAGGAAAGGACTTCTGAATATCACAGTTCCAAGAGGTTCAGGAGATACGAAGTTTCAGAAGTAGCCACCAGCAAACAATGGTTCTGTTCAGGAATAACTAACTGTACCATCCTGGATAAAGAAAGTAGTATATTTTCTGGTAATATCTTCAGTCCCTTAGTCTAGTATGATATAATTTCCCATAACTTTTATTGACCCTTTCATATTAATTTGATAAATAATTTCTTCACAAAATAAGTACATTATCTTTTCAGAAAGACTAAATGCTCTGCATAGTCAATGGCAAGAAGAACCTGAACCAATGCTATCTAGCTCAACTAATGAATCCCAACAAGTGGATTAAATGTTGTACATGAGCGCACACAGGGACTAACCACTGTGTAGAAAAACAAAGACAAAATAGAAATCACTCCAAATAAGAAACACAGTCAAGAGTAGGCCAAACACACCTCTCTTGAAATTAGTTTACTTGCTACATTTGGGAAGCCAGTAGGAGAGCCATTGGTCAAGATCGATTCCCGCAATGAATTTCAACAACTAGAGCAACAAGATTAGTTTCTTCCAGGGGAATAAGATATCAAAAAGCTATCAAGAGTATTTTCTTAGGGTTGTTTGTAAAGGAATTGTTGAATTAAATGACATAACATTGTGTAAGTAAAATAACCCAGTATAGTTCCCAGCATATTGTGTCTAATAAGTTAGCTAATATTATTACAAATATGGAATCTTATCCTTACAACAATGTAGGAGGCTGGCATTTTAATCACAGTTTTGCTAGAAAATGCTTAAACAGAGGCATCAAGTAACAGCCATAACACAGTTAAGTGGTAGTGAGACAAGATCTGAACACAGATCTGTGTGACTGTTGGAACCCTATGCTTGTATCAGATATGTATTTTATACATATTTCAAAATCATTTGGATGTATATCAAAAGAACCCTGAATCCTGGAAATGAAACTTAGAAAAGCTTAGAAATGAAAAAAATGTATTTATTGAACTAAAAGACAATAGTAGGACACCACTAAAAGAGTATCACTGAAGAATGAATTAGTAAGCTCAGACCTGAGGCAAAGATTTCTCCAGAAAGATAAATTACAAAGTAAAAGGTAAAAAAAGAAAAGTTATGAGATCCAGAGACAGAGAGAACAGATCTACCTTCCATCTATCTATTAGCAATTCTAGAGGTGAGAACAGAGAGACAGGAGAGATAATATCTGAAAACAGTGTATTTGAGAATTTGACATAACTGAACATGATTTCAAAGGCATAAAGCTTCACATTGAAAGGAGCCACTAAGTGCGCCTTTTAGAGTCTACATTGGTAGACTCTTTCTTATATACAGTACTGTATTTTCTACATTGGTAGACTCTAAAATACCTCTCTCAGAAAAAAACTAGAAAATTAAAAGCAAGATAAGTAATGTTATGAAGGATAAGAATTGCACATTCAAATTAACCTATTAAATATAGTCTTAACCTAAGAAATATAAATATACAACACTCTGGACACCACATAAAAAGAAATCACATTTTTTCAAAGACGTGAAATATTCAGAGATTGATTATATAGCAGGCAACAAAGAAAATATTAACACATTCCTACAGGCCACATTCACTAACCTAAATACAGTTAACACACAAAAAAAGGGCAACAATAAAATGATAGCAAAACAATTTTAACTGAAAATTTTGAAACACACAGTAGGAACCTCGGTTCTCAGACTTAATTCGTTCTAGAAGGCTGTTCAAGAAGTGATTTGTTTGAAAACCGAATCATTTTTTCCCATTAGAAATAATGTAAGCTGAATTAATCCGTTCCAGACCCCTCAATGATTCCATTTTAACCTTTCTTATATACAGTACTGTATTTCTTTTTTAAGCTCTATTGTTCTCACCACTTTCCTTTTCCCTTTGCTATTACTAACCTTCTTAGGACCCATGGTGATTTACTGTATGTATTTAATAATAATAGGCAGCAACAAAAGCAAAAAAAGCACAAAAATATTCACAGTACATTTTCCTGAGATGTTAACAACTCGAAGTTTAGCAGTAAACTGACTCATACTGGCGCATTCTCTCCCGTGTTTGCTGCCTGAGAGACGTGTGATTGATCATACAGGTATCAGCATGAAAGGGTTGTAGGGTCGAGAACCAAAGTTTTGTTCGACAACCCAGACATTTTTTCTCCATGAACAACTTGGTCGAGCACTGAATTGTTCAAGAGGGGAGATGTTTGAAAACCGAGGTGTGACTATATTTCTAAGTAACATACTGGTTAAAGAGTAAATCAAAGTGCAATTTTTAAACATTTCAAACTGGCAATGACCTATGAAAACCTGTGAGTGGTCATCAAAATGGTACCCATAGGAAATAGTGCAATAAATGACATTTTAAAAAACAATAAAAGGTTGAAAATAAATGAATTATTTCAAAACAAGCACCAGAATAAAAAAAAAAAACAAGAAAAAAATAAAGAATTAATTAGGATAAAGAATTTAATAAACACATGAGAGAAACTAAAGACAGAGAAAAGATTAAGTATCAGAATAGAACACTAATTACAACTTTATATCATAAGCTTTAAAGCCTACATGATTTGCAGTTTCCTAACAAAATATAAATTATCAAACTTACCAAAGAACAATCAGAAAACCCAACAATACAATAACCAAAGTAAAAAAAAAATTTTCTTTAAAACAGTTGCCAAAGATCTACATCCTCAAAAAAGGCACTAGCCTGAGGCAGTTTTATAGACATTCTAATAAACATCCAGAATAAATAATTTTTCCTGAGGTAACTATTCCTCAGTAAAGAAAGATATAAGGACCTATGTAAACTAAGGCTCACTTAACCCCATGCAAGAACCAAGTAAAAACAGCAAAGAAAAAATTACTGTCCAATAACACTTCAAAATAGATGTAAAATTCTTAAGTAGAATTTTAAAATATTAATAAAACAGAGCATGAAAAAAATAACATCAAGTTACATTTATCTCAGAAATGTAAGGACGATTGACATGAGAAAATGTATCACTGCAATTCACTACATAAACAGGGTAAAAGAAGAAAATGACATGAATAAAGTCAATAAACTAGTTTACCACATGTTCACAATAAAATTTACTCGCTAAGAATAGGAGATAATTTCCTTAACCTGATAAAGAGGACCTAGGAGAAGCACATAGAAAACATCATTCATAGTAGTGAAATAAATATTAGATGTATTAAAATATGTAAAAATATATATACTATCATTAGGAGTAATCAACAGTACACCAGAGGCACCAGCCAATGCATTAGCCAAAAGGAAAAGGAAGAAAAACAAAAAAGCAAAAGACTGGACAAGGGGATACAACTATCATTAGTTACATATGATTTGATTTTTTTGGAAAAAATAAAATACCCAAGAGAATCAACTGACAAACTAGTAAGAGAGGTATTATAAAACTATATAATTCTATGCAATTATTTCCACAGAAACAGAAAAAAGGACATCAATACAACACAATATGTAAGTTCAAAACCACCCCCAAAACGGTTGTACATGATAAAATCATTTCAAGTTAGTTAGAGACAACACGTACTAGTCCACAGATGGGCTGGAACAACTAGCTTCCCCTTTGTGTAGGGACATGAGCAGCTGGGAGGGGTTAAAAAGATTCTTTTCTTCCTCACAACAACAAATGAAGATAGATTCTTTTTAAGGCTTAAACATGAGAATCAAACAAATATATGTATAAGAGAATATACAAAGGAGTATATCAATGACTATGGCGTAGGAAAGACCCTTAACAAAGTACAGAAAGAAAAAACAGGAAGGAAAAGACTTATAAAGTTGACAACATAAAAAAGGACAATGTCCCCATGAAAAATAAACACAGTTAAAAGAAAAAGAAACTGAGAAATATTTGCCATATGTATTAATATATATTAGATAAAGGAGTAATATATAGACTACATAGGTAAAGCTCATTTAAAAATAATACCAAGAAAAGAAAGGAAACCCTAATTAATAGTGAAATGGGCAAATGATATACAGTCGGCACTCCATACCCTCAAGGTCCACATTCAACCAACTGCAAATCGAAAATATTCAGAAAAAAAATTCTTACCTTGTTGCTGACATGTACTGTGTAGTTAGGCTTATGACAGTTGTGTCTGTACAGAACATGTACAGACTTTTTTTTCCCTTTTCTTGTCATTATTCTCTAAACAATACAGGGTAACTATTTACATAGCATTTACATTGTATTAGGTATTATAAATAATCTAGAGATGCTTTAACGTATACAGGAGGATGTGCATAAGTTATATGAAAATACTACACCATGTTATAAAATGAACTTGATCAGAGAAAGACAAGTACCATATGATTTCACTCATGTAGAATTTAATGAGCAAACTGAACTACAAAGCAAAGTAGTGACAGACTCATAGATAGCAGGCAGACAGCTTGGGGCAGGGGTGCGGTGGAGGGACTGAGCAAAAATTTTTAGAAAAAGAGAGAGAACTCATGGACATGGACAATAGTGTGGTAATTGTTGAGGTGAGGGTAGAGGGAGGAGCGGGGGGAGGTGGAAGAGGGAATAGAGGGAATAAATGGTGATGGAAAAAATTAAATAAAATATGGATATAAAATAAAATGGACTTGAGCATCCACGGATTTTAGTATCCACAGGGGTCCTAGAATCAATCCCCCACTGACTCCAAGGGAGAACTGTATAAGCAGGTAATTTTTAAAAATTGGCTAATCAACAGATGAAAGTATGCTCTGCTTCACAGATAATTAAAATTAAAACAAGATATCATTTTCATACATCAGACTGGAAAAAAATTTAATAAAGCTTGATATTAAGTTTGGTAAAGGTATAGAAAAAATAGAGACTATGCTCTGTTTTGTTTTGTTTTTTCAATATAAAAAACATATACATGTAAATAACCTCAAAGGGTTCTAAAGAATACACACTAATTGATAAAGTAGCTAGCTTGGGGAGGTTTATGGAGTGGGTGGCAAATAATTAAGATTGGGAATAAAGTCAAAAAGAACTTTGTATATTTTATTCATTCAGTATTCATTCACAAACATTTATTTAGTGTTTAATATATGCCAGGCCCTGTTACAGCACTGGGTATATGGAACAAACAAAAAAAGAGCCCTGGTTCCCTGAAGCTTCCTTTTCTAGCAAGGAAGAGGCAGGCTCTAAACAAACAAGCCAGAAAATTAAAATACTTTTGCACTTTTTTTAAATCCTCACCTGAGGATGTTTATTGATTTTAGAGAGAGGGAGGGAGGGAGGGGGGAGAGAGAGAACGACATTTATGTAAGAGAGAAACATTGATCGGTTGCCTCCTGAACTCGCCCCAACTGGGGACTGAACCCACAACCTAGGTATCAAACCCACAACTTTTGGTGTACAGGACAGTGCTCCAAAGGACTCAGCCACTTGGCCTGGGCATTAAAATACTTTTAATTTTAAATCAAAGTAACTTCAGAAATTAGTAAATACTAACAAACAAACAAACAAAACCCAGAATTACATTTTTTCTGGAATGTGCTGATCTTTGACAAAGAAAAATGTATCCATGTATTACCTGAAATAAAAACATTACTTTTCTAAACTTTATGAAAGTTTATTTTCTATATAGTAGTTTACATTTAGGGAATTTATACACATAATAATGTTTAACCTTCTGATATGCCTAGATAAATATTCCTAAAAGGCCAAATCCAGCAATGACTTTTTTGTATCTATATGAGATATTTTATTAAACAAGAGTTTAATAAAAGGAATACAGACTTGTGGCGAGATATCTGTACATCCATTGTGGCAACAAATGGAGAGTAGCACCTGGTGGTGTCTGTTCTTCAGAGATGGAACTAAAAGCCACACTGACCTTCACAGCAGTGGTGAGCAAGAGACATGGGTCTTGACATAAAGGCAGGGAAGGGTCCCTGAGGCCACCCTCAGGCCCTAACTGGGCAAAGGAGACTAAAGATGTCCCTCCATTAACAACCAGCCACTCCTTCCCTCCCACCTATCCCTACACATACACCCCCATAAACATACACTGGTGCCCCAGGCTCCTTCCAGAAGGCAGGGAGGAGAGCTGCAGAGCCCAAGGCTGTAGGATTTACAAGTCTTCTGAACCAAAGAGCCTTACTGTAGACAATAAAATAACTTTCAGGCCTTTCAGGTCAAAAACAGATGTCGGTTTTTCTGCTTCCTAAATATTTGCACAGCACCACACATAAAAATGTCCCCCATATTTTGGAGGAAAAAAAGACCTCTGGCTGCTATATAGTCTTGCAGTTCATTTGGTAAAAGGAAAAGATAACCTCAAATGTTGGTACTTTGTAAATGATATTCTATGTGATTAAAACATTTTGTAGAAGGCAAAAGATTGTTAACTCATTTCTATTCAAGTTACCTACAGTCCTTTCAGCAGAAATACCTATAAATGTGAACAGTACTCTTGCTGGCTTGGAACTCTTCTCTATATTCATTCTCAAATTTGAAAGGTAAAAACACAGATTTTAAGTCTGGTTAAACAAGAAGCAGTTTTCAAAATTAAAAAAGCTCCTCTACTTTTTAATTTATCATTAATATCTCCTAAAAACATACTCATATATGTATTTTACATATTATTTAATTTGTTAAAAGTTATATTCCAGTCAGTTAACCTGTCAAGAATAAATGAATTATATAAAATGTGATATTCAAAGATTACTTTCAATTAATTACACAGGATAACTACAAACATATTTTAAAAATTAGCCCACTAAATAAATCCTGGATATGTCTAAAAGCAATGACAAACTCTGAAGAACTATTATTCTTTTAAGATACGTCCACGTCTGCCTACTATAAAACACATGTTCAAGGCATGAGCATTTGAGTAAAGTGAAACTTCCCTTAAAACAAGTGTGTTTATTTGAACACACAATTTCAGAACCAAATCAACAAGTGTTTTACAGGTTCACACGCATAAGGGATCACATGTGTGTTTATTTTAATGTAATCTCATTGAAATAAACACAGCTGCGTTCAGTTCGATGTGTGAGAATCCAGATCTACACGTTTGTGCAAGAATGAATCACGAAACCATGACTTAGTGTATGGAAATGTGACTAGGAAGGAGCACACAGCACAATCACTTCCTTCAAACACATGACTGAAAATTAAATCTGTAGCTAAAATATAGTTCAGGAAAAGGTACAATTCAGCAATTCCCAGAATGCATAAATTGAAGAACATCAATTTATACTGTCAAGTATTAAAGTATTTCCTTTATATTTCATTTGAAAAAATAAAGAAAAATGCAGAGAAAGATAATTAACAAACATGCATGAACCTACAATTGAAATTTAACATTTTTGTAGGATAGCTGACCCTTGAACTCCACGAACTTGAACTGTGCTGGTCCACTTATAGGTGGATTTTTTTCAATCAATACTGTAAATGTATTTTCTCTTCCTTATGATTTTCTTAATAACATTTTCTTTTATTTTTTAATTTTTTTTTCTTTATTGATTTTTAGAGAGAGAGGAAGGGAGAGGGAGAGAGAGAAAGAAACATCGATGACAGAGAACATCGACTGGCTGGCTCCTGCATGCCCCCTACTGGGGATTTGGCCCACAACCTGGGCATGTGCCCTGAACAGGAATCGAACCAGCAACCTCTTGGTGCATGGGTCGATACTCCATCAGTGAGCCACACCGGCCAGGCTCTTAATAAAATTTTATTTTCTCTAGTTTATTTTATTGTAAAAATATCATATATAAATACATGTAACATATAAAACATGAGTTAACTGACTATGTTATTAGTAAGGCTTGCCGTCAACAGTAGACTATTAGTAGTAAAGTTTTTGAGAGTCAAAAGTTATACACAAATTTTCAACTGCACGAAGCGGGGGAGGACCCCTAACCCCAAGATAGTTCAAGAGTCAACTCTATATACTTCAGAATATTTTTCAAAAAATTAACAAAACAATGTAAATAAAATGGATATCCTCCCATGTTTCTCTTCCTTGTCCCAGTTATCTTCATCCCTTCATTCTCAGAAGTGGACACTGTCATGAATTGGGAGATAAACAATGCATACCACTGTTTTAAAACATATATGGAATGTACAAAGTAAAAATTATTCATGGATTTGGTTTTTGTTCAACAACATTGTTTATGAGATTGATCCATACTAATTCACTTAATTCGTTTTAACTTGTTCATATTTCTCCCACAGTGTTGAATACACCACATTGTATGTTTCCTTCCTGGTGGTCAATGATGCATTTCCAGTTTTCCCTATCATACAAATAAATTCTGCCATGAATGTCCTTGTGCCTGTGCCCCTGTGCAGATGTCTGACAGTTTCTCTAGGGTATAACTAGATATAGAATTGTTGAGTTTCTCAACTTTTACTAGATGTTGACAAATTGCTCCTCCCTACATGGTTGTATCAAACTGTACTTTGATTTGGAATGGGTCCTACATAACCAGGACAATCTGTCCCAAGCATAGGTTCAAGGAATCGGTTTCTAAAATGGCAAAATTTCATTTACTCCACACTTTATAATACCTAAATACAGACTATCCAGACTGCTATATTCTTTCTTGATCAACTTGGTTAGTTAGCACAGTGGTTCTCAACCAGAGGTGCTTTTGTCCCCTTGGAGACAGCCTAATGGTCACATCTAGGGGAATGATACCAGCATCTAATGCTTGGAGGCCAGGGATGTCTTGCTTTCCTCAGTATTGCCTTTTGAAGAACAGAATGTCCCCTGGTTTCTTCTGGCATAAATTCACTTTCCCTCCTTGGCCAAGTATAAATCCCAAAAACATATGGCCTATGAAATCATTCTTTAGATAATAATAAGCAATGACACTAAATGGAAGTGTTTTCTGACATCACAAACAGTTGGACTCAAAATAAAGAACAGGAGCTACAGCACATAATGACATTCTATAGCCCCATTATTCAGAGTATAACATCTCTTTCTAAAGCAGCCGAATATATATATCTAAACAGAAACAACTAGAGATACAACTAAATCTGAGTTTCATGGTTTATCACAAAGAAATCTTACTCTTAATGCCAACCTGACTTTCCTTAGTATCTTGGCTGATATTTTTGCCTTTTATTTACAAATCTAAGCTATAGCAAGAGCAAGAAAGAATGATTTTAAAGCCAAACTACTTAATTACCTCTTTTGGAAAAAAAGAAGAAAAGATAGTTTAAAAAAAAAAAAAAGTTCAAGATACTATCTAGGAATTGCTGAAAAAACACTCTTGCTTCTGACTGAAAAGGATTTTTGAGGATTTTTTCATTTTTCCCATTATATTTTCTATCCTGAGTTAGAAAGCAATAAGAGGTTTAACTTTCTCTTGATTCAATGTGCAAAATGTAACTTCATTATTCATTTGGAGACCATGTGAGTCAATGTATTTAAAAACTGAACAAGAACTCCAGCTGGTGTGGCTCACTTAGTTGAGCGTCATCCAATGCACCAAGAGGTTGCCGGTTCGATTCCCAGTCAGGGTATATGCCCAGGGTGTGGGCTTGATTCCCAGTGGGGTGCATGTAGGAGGCAGCTGGTCGATGTATCTCTCTTATCAATGTTTTTATCTCTCTCTTCCTCCTCTCCCTTCCTCTCTCTCTAAAATCAATTTTCAAAAATTAAAAAGAAAAAAGAAGAGATCAATAATTTTAATCCTGACACTGATCCTCTCTTATTATTGCCATCCTTGACAATTTTATTATCAGATCTGTGACTTTCAATAATTGCCTCTACAATGAAGTCTTATCCATCCCTGAGTTTTAGGTCAGCAATTCCAACAACTTGTTTGCATCTTCACATGGGATGCCCCTTACCAAAGTCCACACTTCTGAACCTGTGCTCTTGAACCTGAACTGTACTTTCTCTGCACACTCTCAAATAACTTTCACCATGGAAGCTCCATCCTTGTGTGAAAGGACCAGCATCCTCTTAGGCAGGCAGTTTCTTTAATGGCTTGCTATCCTTTATTTCCCCAATTCCCTGTACTGCTTCTTCTGTAGTTTCTTTTCTAAGTTTCTTTTTTCCAGTTTAACTGCTACAGCCAAGACCGGGTCCTAATTTATTGTGTACACCAACGACTTTCAACCAGTGTGCCACAGCACACTAGGGTGCCGCAAGAGGCACACTGATGCCCTGGCCGGGTAGCTCAGTTGGTTAGAGCATTGTCCCGACATGCCAAGGTTGCAGGTTCAATCCCTGGTTAGGGCACACAGAAGAAGCAACCAATGAATGCATAAGTAAGTGGAACAACAAATCGGTATTTCTCTCTCTCCCTTCCTCTCGCTCTCTAAAATCAATGAATAAAAATTTTAAAAATTAAAAAAGAGGCACATTGGTGTGCTGCAAGAATTTTTAAAACATGCAATACCTGACTATTTTGTCAAGGGCACTAATCTCTTTTCCCTTAGATTGTCAAATTAAAAAATGACGACAGCCAACACAATTGCTGTCTGGTGTGAATGCATCACAATTATATCTATTTCTTTTTGTCAGATCAGCAAAAAAATGTGATATATTTTCTGGTGTGCCACAGAATTTTAGTAATTAGTTTATGAGTGCCATGAGATGAAAAAGGTTGAAAATTGCTGGTGTACACTGATTGCTTCCAGACTTGTCTCTCTTCTGCTTATCCCCAGTTTCTCCTCAAATTCATCCTACATGTCCTGTTGTCATAATAATCTAAAGTAAAGTTATGACTACATCACTTCCCAAATTAAAAATCTTAACTTGCCTGGCATCTAATGATATCCATGACCTGGCCTCAAAACAATGATGAATGACTTTTCTCCCAGAACTCCTTAATAAGCCAGATCTCAAGCAAACAGAATAACTAGCTTTCTACACACAAACTTATACTTGCAATGCCTTAGTGCCTTTTCTCAGGCTAGTCCTTCTACCTAGAACCCTTTCACATAAATGTGTACATGTCCCCATCTTATCCTACTTCAAGGCAAAATCAAATGACACTCCTTTCAAAAGGGCTCCTGTTTTCCTCCATCAGAAGTAGCTCTCTCCTCTAAATTGTCTCTTGTCCATTTACGTCCATGTTGTTATTGTTATTATTATGACCACAGGATACAGGATAGCTAATGGTTAGGAAGATGGATTCTAGAACCAGATTGCCTGAGTTCAAATCCCACTACTAGCTGTGGGACTTTGAGCTAGCTATTTAACTTCCCTGTATGTCAGTGTAGTAGATGCTGGGATGCCTCACCCAGATCCCCTAGAGGTCGACCCACTGCCCAGCTGCTGGGACTGTTGGATGCTAACAGCTCACAGTTGCACAAGAGCTACCTTTTCCAGAGATTCCCTCCCCACTTTTTGTCCCCAGGGCAGTGCCCCACTGTCCCCCAGTGTCTGACCAATCAAAATATTAAAGTGCCCTCTTCTCAGTGACAACTCTTTGGTGCCATTCATGCTTCTAAATTCCTCTAAGGATCTCATTAAGGCTAGATTTTTACCAAAAACCCACATCTTTACTTGGATTCTTCCTCTACCTGAGTGGTTCTCAAATTTTAGTATCAATCAGAATCACCTGAAAGAATACTTAACACCACAGGTCGCTGCTGAAGTCACTTGAGTGTCACTGAGAACATGTATTTCTAATAGGTGAGGCTGACACTGCTAGTCCGGGGATGATGCCCTCCCCCATCCTGCTTGCCTCCCTTGCTCAGGTACCTGGAGTCCTCCCTCAATAAATCACTTGCATAAGAATTTGCATCTCAGGCTCTGCTTCTAGGAAATCTGACCTAAAACACACAGCTTCTTAATGTATAAAACAGGAATATTATTAACTCAAATGATTATTGTGAATATAAAATTAGATAATACCTGCAACAAGTTTAGAATAGTACCTAGCACGTAAAAAAGCTC
Organism: Tadarida brasiliensis; assembly: GCA_030848825.1. NCBI lineage: Eukaryota > Metazoa > Chordata > Mammalia > Chiroptera > Molossidae > Tadarida > Tadarida brasiliensis. The sequence continues at coordinate 74,694,603 of CM061260.1, forward strand.
TTAATGCATACTAACTAGCATCATCAGCTCCCCAATATTACTAAACATTTGTAAGCAAAGGGTGTATCCCTTAGCCAATTTTCTATCTTCTATATTACCTAACACCCATAACTCCAATTGAAATCATTCTAGTGAGCTTCCTGTATTGTGCACCGCACTAGATACAATAACTAAAACTTGGTATCTACTGAAACGGAGCTTTAATATCTGCTCTCTGAAAGAATCTGGTACAACACTTACAGTTACAAACAATGTTCACAAAAGAATTTGAGAAATGGGAATAAAGAGCTGGGAGTGCGTCACCAGTGGGATTCCTGGAGAATGACTACTTCAAAGCAAAGTGTCAAATGTTATCCTGAAAAGGATGTTAAATGGTGGATCCCATACATGTGAATAAGGCCTTACTATAACATAGATCACCAGTAAAAACAATGAATATGAATGAATCTTTAATTTCCTGATCGCAGATCTATTACTTGACTTGATAACCTACTTGCAATTAGAGTAGAAAATTTTTGACATTTAGATGAACAGTGGGCATTAACCAGTTTCTCTAGCTAATGTTAGGCTTTAGCTTAAAAAAAAAAAAAAGTTCACTGTGATGTCTAGTCATTTTGCACAACTATGATGACGAAGTCCACACTTCTCAAAATGAAATAATCATGCCGTGTTCACTGCCAACATCCTTAGGGAATACACAGAGTGGTATAACAAGTCATATTAAAAAGTAAATATCAATTTTCTTGAGGAAAATAATTTCAAATACTACTTCTGTGTTAAAGTATGTAGGTATATTCTTCATAGGTGTGTGGATTATACCAGTGTATGCTTTTGTCAACACTCACCAAACAATAAAGATCTATGCATTTCACCTTATGTCAATTTTACCTTAATTTTTTTTTCAAAAAGTATAAATTATGGAATAGAATGTAGTATTCAAATGGATTTTTAAGATAAACCATTCTAGAGCTTTCAAAAATATTAGCTTCTGGTAGCACAATTTGGCCTTTGACCCCTGACTTCATAAGAATTTAAGTTTACTTTCTTGTGGCATTCAGAAACTTTAATAAAAAAACTTTGAGAAGCAGAACACTACGAAAACCAAAGATCCCTCTGATTCTGGCTTCCAGTTTTATTTAAGGGAGAGTTTCAGAATCTAGCCAAATGCTTGGTTCCTTAAAGTTTTCCAACATCTTCACTGAATATTTTGTATAAACTGAGCCTTTTCTGGCCAATTGGTGACCTGGTAGAATTCTCACGTAAGGCTGGTCTGTGCCTTAAAACAAATTTCCTAAAGCAACCTCTTCAAAAGAAATACCAGAAAATCACCACAAGTAGCCCCAGTGGAACAGCCCCCCCCCTGGTTCTGTTAATTGAAGGAATAAGTGCAGAAAGTTACCAGATACCCGTAAGGCTGTTTAACACCCAGCACTTACATGTACACTGTAATACTCCTCTACCGCGAGAAAGACTCTGAAAGTTTGCTCAGCAAAATGGCCTGGCTCAAGTCCAGCATCTGAAACAGCATCTACTCCAAAAAATAAATAAATATAGATACACACATCAAAATTATAATCTAATAGGAATTATTTTAATATAATAAGCATGTAAACCTATTCAATAAACATCTACTGGATCAAAGTTGAATAGGCAGAGGTTTCTATTAACCAGTATTTTTCGAAAATGGAAAGCAAAATCATAATATCTTGGAGAAACTTGGCAGGATAGCAACAAAGAGGAATATCAGAGCATGTGACCAATACAGCTGAGCAAACCTTGAGCCACCCAGGCCAGCACTCGACCTAACAGTAGAGACAGGGGCTTGCTGTGAAAGGACATGGCTTTCTCCCCTGACATCAACCTCACAAGATGATGGATAAGCTCCAAAACCTCCTACTTGCAATATTCCTCTATCATCACCATTATTATTATTATTATTATTATTATTATTATTATTTGTTAATCCTCACCCAAGGATATTTTTCCATTTATTTTTAGATAGAGTGGAAAGGAGGGAGGGAGAGAGAGAGAGAAACATCGATGTGAGAGCGACACATCAAAAGGTTGCCTCCTGCACGACCCTGACCAGGCGGGGATGGAACCTGCAACCCAGGTACATGCCCTTGACCAGGAATCAAACCCGAGACCCTTCAGTCCACAGGCCGACACTCGAACTGCTGAGCCAAACTGGCCAGGGCTCCATTATTTTTAATCATAAATTTATGTGAGTTATATTTCAGAAATGTTTATTTTCTATTTTATCTTCTGGGGACAATAGTTTATAACATTTTTGTCCTACTAAGATGGTCATGCTAGGGGGAAAGGGGAGCATTTGTCCAGAAATTTTTAGGACTGTACAAACTTATCACTCATTCAAATTCACGAGAATTTGTGTGAATAATTCTTTGCTGGCTTTATCCATGATTTCACAGCCAGAGATGCTCCGAGCATTAAAAAAGAGAGCCTCCTTCCAAGACAGCTCTCCATCCCAGCGGTGTTTCAGATGCCCTTCCTCAGGGCTTCTTGAACTCTCTTTCTAACCTGGAGAAACATACTGTATTTCCAGAAGATGAGCATCATGTTCTTAAACTTCAGTACGATCATAGTTTTGGTTCACTTTCTGCTTTTTGATGAATAATTTTTGTTGGACTTTTATGATTATAGCAGTGATGGGACCATAGCAATGTCTTCCTGAAAAAGGTAACAAGCACTCTCCAAGCTTTTTCCAGGGTCTTTAATGAAAAACCCAACTTGTGCAGATTACTCTGACGTTTGTACATTACTTTTTCTTTGCGAAAGTGTCCCTGAAAACCTATAAATTCATTTGTGAGCTGGATACACCTAAAACCTTAAAACAAGAGGCAAACACAAGAAAATTATCCCAACTATACTACAGTTGACCCTTGAAAAATACGGATTTGACCTGTGCAGGGCCACTTATACGCAGATTTTTTTCAATAAATTTACAGTCGGCCCTCCTTATTCCCAGGTTTCGCATCTGTGGATTCAACCAGTTGGGGACTGAAAGTATTTTTGATCCACACTTGGGAATGTACGAATGTGAAGGGCCAACTTACGCATTGTTCTGTGCCATTTTATATATGGGACTTGAGCATTGGTGGATTTTGATATCCACCAATTGTTTGCGTCCAGGAAACAATTCTCTCTGCAATGAGTTCTCCTGGCTATTGTTTTCTTGTCTTCACCTCAGCTTCTAAAATGCACCTCTCCTGGTTAAACCCCAAATTCTCTCCTCCCTCATGCTGCCCTCACAGGTACAATCCTCATCTACCTAATCTGTCTTTTAGCTCATGCATTAAAAAACACAGACCTATGTTATTTCATTTATGTATGGGATATAAAACAGAAAGCAATAAGTGAATGAGCAAAACAAACAAACTCATAGATATGGACAACAGAGGGTGGTTCTCAGAAGGGAAATGGGATGGGGGAGAATGAAAAGAGCAAAGGGGGTCAAATTTATGGTGATGGAAAGAGATTAGACTTTGGGTGCTGAGCACACAATGCAATATACAGATGATGTATTATAGAATTATGCACTTGAAACCTATATATTTGTATTAACCAATGTCACCCCAATGAATTTAATAAAAAACAAAAAGCTCAGGCCTAGATATTAGCCCTAATTACTTGGAAGCATGGGAAAAGTGAAAAATTGGACTTAGACTCTAGAGTCAGAATGACTAGAATTCAAATCCTGATGCATAGAAACAGCTATGCGGTCTTCGTAGGAAAACAGAATAATTACATCTGTCTCGTAGTACAACTGTGAAGATTAAATAAGATGATTTAAGATACCTATCACATGCCTGGTACATAATGCTCAATACACAGTAGCAATTATTATTATAAATACAGAATAATTTATAAAAATGGTTAAATCTATAGGTATAAACATAGTGAGGATTTTCACCATTCATTGTAATGGGATGTCTAAATAACAAGTAAGTAAAACTTTTCACTACTGACTGGTCTGTTCAAACTCAGCAAATTCAGCAGCTCCTTACCAACCTGAGGTCACTCTGTTACTCCAAAATAAAGTGTTTGAAATAAGAATTTTTTTCCTTATGAAGTTAAATGAAGTACAGCATTTAAAGGGTTGGTAACATGAGGTCTTTGCTACCTCACAAAAATGACTAAAAAATGGCTTTTATCTATAAATCCCTAAATAATTGGAGCTGCAATGTCCTTAGAGATTGCAGATCTCCCTGCCTCTCGTCATGGTTGTTGAGACTAGCTGAAATGTCCCTGGTTCTTCAGACCTAAACAAGGGAAACGTGAAGAAACCCAGATGGGAGTTCGTCATCTTACTTTAAGAGAAAGAACCTTTAGTTGTGGGGGGAGGGGTGGGTTGGAGTGAGTTTTACTGTCTTTTAATTTTTTCAAGTGTGTACTTTTACTGATTTGGACATTTTTTTAAAAATCTTTTATTTTTAACAATGATTTAGAGTATACTCACTTCATGCTTTTCCATCTATAATTGGAGTAATACCTATTCACACTAAGTCCATATGCCTGTTTTCTCTACTACTATGGAAGCTGACGATGGGGGTACCACTTTTTGTTAACTTTATATTCCTGAGGCTTAATACCAAGCTTGTCAGACAAATGGCAGGACCTCAATAAATGTTCATTGAGTGAATGTAATGGTTTCTGTGATGGCCTATTCCAGAGTTTACTCCTGAAAATAGCAAGAGTTGTTTCAACTGCTTCTCTAACATTAGCAGAGGATCAGACCAAGACCCAGAGCAATTCCTTAACACACTAATGTCCCTAACAGCTGATACAAAACGCAGCAGTTATTTATTGGGGGCATCTTCCACAGGCCTTGCACTCTGCTCAGAGAAAGGCAATGTTTTGCAACAAAAGTAAACATGGGCCTTTTAGCCTCCTACATGAAAAAAAGATACAAGTCAGGAACCTAGGAAGAACACCAAATAATTTGAATTTTTAAATATTGCTACTTGTCAATGTTTATAGGAGATTCTTCCCCTTGTGGCTCTAATAGGTCACAGAGTCACAAGGAGCTGTCCTGGGAAGGGCCTTCCTTATCATTCCAGGCCAGCACCTATTTCATAGATAAGGAAACTGAGGCCTATTGAAATAAAACATTTGACACAGGTTACACACTTCAGTGATACAAAAAGCCAGGGCTAGAATATGGGTTCATCAGTTTTCAGGACTTATACCCTAACACACAAGCACATTAATAAGGTATATGATCTTGAAAGAAAGGATCATACATATTACATTTTTTATATCGTCTCTTCTTTATAGTCTCATACTATATGCTAGCCTTTATGCTAGATGTGAAGGCAAAAGTTGATATGATTTTTCTGAAGAATGCTTTCCTAACAAAAATGTATCGTTCTAAATAAAACTTAAACATCATTACTATTTTAAATGTTTCTTTAAATTGGAAAAAAAAAAAAAAAAAAGCCCTCCCTGAAATTCTTTCTTGGAACTCTTTATAAAAATGATCATAAAGAAATTTCACATAAAAATCAACAAAGTGTTATCACTGGGCTACATTACTGATTCAAGATGCAGCATCAAATAAATAACTGATATGTGGTTATTTCTGTATTTCCTCTCTCCTTTCCTGGTGTGTGTGTGTGTATGTGTGTATTTATAACACAGAATATACAAAGGGCCCAAAAGAATTATAAAAACATATTTACAGTATACAAAAATTGGACTCGGATGTATATTACCTAACACTGACATAATAACTTTACTTAATATTCTTTTGCTTTCATGGTGTTTATAAGGGCTCTTGTGAGCATGACTTAGTGCTAAACTCTTACAAAAGTTGTTCCAGTTAATATGATTTGATGCTTTCATTTTCTCAAAAAGAGTTTCTATACTAAAAGGAGGCATTCAAAATCATTCCACAGAGCTATGGTTGAAGTAGTTTAGTGTACTGTCAATTCACCCTCTAAAATACCACTTGGGTCCGTTTGTGGCCACCCTAGATGAGTTCCTAATTACTTCCATCTCTGCTGCTGTAATAGTCTCATTACTTGATGCTCCTGCCACTCATTCCCCTTCTTCAATGCTACCTGTGCATGATACAAAGCCTGCTTCAAAGATTCTCCACTGCCTGGCCTGGCAATTATGAGCCTCTAGGATCTGATCCATTATTACTTTGAAGCAGTATTTCCCTTGCACTCACCTGTGGGCTTCCCAATCTCTGGCATGCCCTTGCCCTCACTTTTCCCTTCACCAGATCTGTCCTCCTTTCCCCTTATTTTTTCGTCCAACAAATATCTGACAGCTGATTCTGTACCACCTGCTAAAAATACAAAACCAAATAAGGTAGTTTCCCCATACTCAAGGGGTGTGCCCAAATCCCATTCAATCTTCAAGACACATTGCAAGTTTCCATGAAGACTTCCCTAATAATGGAGCCAGATGTTACTGCTGCCTCATCTGTCATCTATCATTTTAGCATATTGTCTTACTCTCCAAAAGTCAGCACACAGGTGTTGAGCATCTACTACACTCAGGCATGTGCTTGCTTCTTCTCCATGTGTTATCTCATTAATGTCTCATAAGGAGGTTATTTCTGTACTTCCTCTCCCTGCTGTACACACTCCTTGTGAGCAGGAATATCACTTTACCCACCACTATCTTCTTGGTAACTTTCACAGTTACCTAGAACATAGTAGATGCTCAACGAATATGCTGAAAGAATGAATAGATCTATAAATAAATTTGGGAGGAGAAAATTTTTTGAAAAGTATTAGCTCAACACTACTCCCTGTCTTGAGTCTTTGCAAATTATTTTAAAACTTAAATGTACCCCTTCTGCCATCAGCACTTAAAAAAAAAAAAAAAAAAAGCAATTAAAGAACAACATACTCGCTGAAAGATACTCCTCTTCTCAGTCTGAAAGGTCTACTTATTAGCTCACTTGACTGCTATCAGGGAATTTCAAAGAAAAGTCTGAAGAGAAGTATGAGCGAGCATTTTAGCTGCAAGGAATGCACATGGTTTGCCCCTAATTCTGCCAACTACAGAGAAAGCCATCCAGAGCACCATGCATCCTCTTCCAAGCATAATAGTTGATTCTCCCAAGCCTGCCACCAGGTACAAACTTCTGTACCACATTTCACACTGAACAGGAATGTCTCCACGAGTGCCAGAGCACTCTAAAAACGGTGCAGAATAAGACACTCGGGTGTTCGAAGAGGACAGACCATCCCTACAGTCAGCACCACACCCTCCATCTTCAAATGAACCACTCCTTGACTTGCCCAACTCCTGACAGTAAAACTCCTCTCTAATCACAAGCCGCCCTGTTTGAAACTGCAACCCTACACTCTCTCTCCTTCCTTTGCTTTATTTTTCCTATAATGTATCTCCATCTAGCATATCATGCAATTTACTTATTTGTGTATTTTACCCCACTAGAAGGTACCCTCCCATCCAGGCAGCGTTTTTAAGTATCCTATTATTACTACAGCCCAGAGACTAGAACAGAGCCTAGCCCATAGGAGAAACTCAATAAAGGTTTGTTGAATGAACGCTACATTATTTTGTTATTAATCTTTAAATGTATAATAGTACCCATTACCAGGATTTCAACAACCCCTAAGAAAACCACTTGTTTCCTAAACCTGTTTATTTATACATAAATGAGTATAAATATCACTTGTTATGCTTGCAAACAAAAAGTGAACACACACATAAACACAGATACACTCAATATATCTGGCAGAGAGAGAAGAATTTATACAAAGTAGTCTAAATTTATAGCTGCTAAGTGTCTATGTGCAAAGCACTTGACTGCTTTACATAGGTTTTATTTTTTTAATTTTCAAAATAATTTTAAACAGTAACTCCTGTCTTTCTTCTTTCTAGATGAGAAAACCAGAATACCAAGATGTTCAAGGGCCTGGCCCAAACTCGCAGAGCTAAGAGGTGGCAGAGATGACACTCAAATGGGGCTTGTCGGACACACAATGATACTTTTAAACCATGCTGTCTCCCTGGTAGATATTAAAAGACCAAGTTAATTAGGTTTCTGAGAATGTGGCTAGGCCCAGAATTCAGTTTTAAATCATCAAAAAGAAGCCAATGAAATGGAAGAGAGGAAAAAAAAAAAAAGCAACTGTACCAGCAATCAGGTATTAAGAGTCTAGGTGCAGGATTCTCTGGATAAGTGAGGACATTGGAGAGGGCACACTGGCTTTGGACTTAGATGCTGTGGCCCCTCCCGTATGATGCTAAGCAAGTTAACTTATCCTCTTTGAGCTCCAGTTTCAAAATTTCGAAGGGGAAGAGAGGAGAAAAGAAAAGTAGAAGTGGGGGAGGGGTGCATAAATTGTATCAACCAGCAAAATTTGTTATGATCTTTAAAGTGAGACATTTGAAAATGTATATAAGAGTGCCTGATACAGCCCTGGCCGGGTGGCTCAGTTGGTTAGATCGTTATCCTGTATACCAAAAAGCTGTGGGTTCAATTCCCAGTGAGGGCACATATCTAGGCTGTGGGCAGGTACAGGAGGTAACTAATCAATGTTTCCCCTCTCACAATGATGTTTCTTTCTCTTTCTCTCTTCCTCTCTCTCTCTCTCTCTCTCTTTCTCAAAATCAATAAAAAACGTATTGATTTTAAAAATATATTTAAAGAGTGCCTGATATATAATAGGTAGTAAATACAGTTTATATTTAATGTCATTATTTTATTCATTTCATGAAGAGTAAGACAAATATATATATATATATATATATATATATATATATATATATATATATATATACAGAGAGAGAGAGAGAGAGAGAGAGAGAGAGAAAAGAAAACCAACTGCTACAGGTTTCATGAGAATATGGAAAAGATCAAATTAGATCTTAAAATTATATATTCCAGAAAAGCCTGTAAAACTCTCAATTCAGTCTTACATTTCATTCATCCATTAAGTAACTCCCAAATGCCTCTTTATTTGATAGGTACTGTCAAGCATATAAGGCACAATGAACACCTATACAAATAAGACGAATTTCAGTAATTTCATTCACTGAACAGATATTTAATAAATAGCCACCGATACCATTATAGTCGGCCCTCATTTATCGCGGTTAATCAGTTCCGGACTCTACCGTGATAAATGAATTTCCACGAAGTAGGATTCTTTATTTATATACAGTCGTCCCTGGCCACTTCACGCTCCGACTTATGCGGCTTCACTCTACCGCTGTTTTTTTGAAGTGGCGAGGGACGATTGTAACTTACTAAAGATATGTTTTAGAACCATCATGAATTCCTTCAAACTTTTCTTAAAGTTCTGCAAGATAATTATAATTTACGCTGTCATCCTAACTATCACAAAGATTTAAACCTATAAATCTTAACCAAAAAAATTGAGAACTTTTGAGTTTCATTACATGTTATCTGAGCAAATATTTTTCTAACATTATTTTGTTATAAAATAAAGCAGCTTTTTAAGATAATTTTTACTTGTATAGCATTTATACATTTATAAAGCAAGCAAATAAGTTTTGATTAGTTTTTCAAACTATTTCGAACATTATGAAATTACTCATTACTGTTAAGTCAGAATAAATATACTAGCAGAGAAGTTATATTAATAGACCATAAAAGAGTAAGAAGTTACTCAGCAAATCAATAAAATTACTTTTCCTTCTGAAAATATAGCAGGAGCTGGAAGAATAAAAGAACCACACATTACTTTCAGGTATAATAACTATAACTTTTTGTAATGAATAAAGATAGGTTTGCAGGTATGCTCAGTGAAAAGCCCAGCACAGCCCGACCAGTGTGGCTCAGTGGTTGAGCATCGACCAAGAGGTCAAAGGTTCAATTCCTGGTCAGGGTACATGCCCAGGTTGTGGGCCCAATCCCCAGTGAGGGGCATGCAGGAGGCAGCCAATCGATGTCTCTTATCGATGTTTCTATCTCTCTCACCTTCTCCCTTCCTCTCTCTCTAAAATCAATAAAGAAGAAGAAGAAGAAGAAAAAAAGCCCAGCATAACCAGTTTTCCAAATATTATGATCAAATATCTAATTCATACATTTTAAATTCATAAAACATAGTTAAAAGTTTTTCTTGCATTAACATTATGATTATTATGGATTTTTATGAAGGTAAAATATGTTTTTGCATTATTTAACTCAGAAGTCTCATATCATACCCTAAAAAAATAAATAAATAAATTCCACTTCTGGGTATTTAGCCAAAGAAAATAAAAATACTAATTTGAAAAGATATATGCACCCCTATTCTCACTGTGGCATTATTTACAATAGACAAGATATGGAAGCAACCTAGGTGTACACTGATAGATGAATGGATAAAGAAGATGTGGTTTACATACATAATGGAGTATTATGCAGCAATAAAAAATGAAATCTGGCCATTTGCAACAACATGGATGAATCTAAGTATTAAGTGAAATAAGTCAGGCAGAGAAAGGTAAGTACGGTTTGGTTTCACTTATATGTGGAATCTAAAAACAAACAACAACACAAAACAAAACAGACTCATAGAAACAGAGACCAGAGATGGTTACCAGAAGAGAGGGGGTGGGGGAATGAGTGAAAACGGGAAGGAGTGCCCGGCCGGTGTGGCTTCAGTGGTTGAGCGTCAACCCATGCACCAAGATGTCGCCAGATCGATTCCTGGTCAGGGCGCATGCCCAGGTTGTGGGCCAAATCCCCAGTGAGGGGCATGTAGGAGGCGGACAATCTATGTTCTCTCTCATGGATGTTTCTATCTCTCTCTCCCTCTCCCTCTCTCTCTATAATCAATAAAGAAAAAAAAAAACATTTAAAAGAAAAGGGGAAGGGGAATATAGTCAATAATATTGTGATAAGTTTATACAGTGACAGATGATTGCTGGATGTGCAGGGCGATCACTACACTGTACACCTGAAACGAATATAACCAAGGTAAAATTGTATACCAACTATACTTTAATTTTTTAAAAATCCAAAAGAGGACATGCGCTTCTTGCAAAAATAATCTCATGTGCCATAAATGATTTTGTCACTTTCCTAAAATGATTTGTCACTAAAAGTACTTGATACTTGATAGTGATTTATTTAATCATGTGGCCCTTGTATCATGATATCTAAAATTTCTGGGTTTTATTTAGTCAATAAAGTAAGCAAAAACCAGTGTTCTAACAAAGGACTTTTAAAAATATGGTCCTCAAGTTACTTATACTAACGTTTCCAAAAATTATGACAATAGTAAAATTACAAATGTGATAAATTTAAACACTAGTAAACTACTTATGGGCAGGAATAACTAGAATGAATGTCATCTCTGCAAAGTCTACAGAGTTAAGGGATCAAAATACGGCTGATCAGTGGCTCCCAAGTCTTAGACAGAGCTGATCTTCAGAGCGCACAGGAAAGGGTGCTGATTCAAACAAACTTAACACTATGTCTGCCACGAGCTAGGAAGCTATCAGAAAAGCTCTGGAGAGGTTAGGTATTGCAGTGTGGGCAACCTGGTCACTGGCCAGTGGGACCTAAATAAAAGTAAAAGGTTAAGGATTACCTTGAGGCTTCACATGCAACATTCCTCCTAAAAACAATTAGCACCTTTGAGCTATTGTAAACAAGCAGTCTCCTTTTTGCAAACCAGCAACATTTTATTGCCCTTTCTCCCAAACTGTGAGAACTGGTATAAAAAAAAAAAAAATCTTTGTTTTGCATCCTGTATTTTACAATCATGTCACTTAGCTGAATGAAAGGCCCAGCACAACTGTTGTTGTAACTACTTAATGCATCATCACTACCTACTGGGCGAGACTCAAACTCAACCAGGGAAGCACCAGATTATAAACAGAGTAATGGATTTCCTGCTGAATGTCCTACCTACTACCACTCCTTAAATAAAAAGAAGGTAACTATTGCTTCTTTTAAGAAAATAATTCCATGGACCAGCACAAAGACAGTGAATGCATTCCTATTCTTCCAAATGTGTAGGGAACTAAACCTCTACAATCCCTAGAAGCCCAAAGAGCCACCCTCAAGTCAGACAAGCTGCATTCTGAAAACTTCTGCTTCCAACTACACACAAGGTACCAATCTGCTATCGCCATTCTCACAACAAAGATTAAAAGCTTTTATTTCCATTTAGCTGCCACTTAAGATTTATAAAAAGTTCATTTTTCCTTTTGTTCTCATAACTCAAGTCTTCACAGAGCTCTTCATCACAGATTACCAACTTTTGGTATGTTAAAAATCCCATCAAATTGCACTTATATGGTGTGACAATTAACTGTTACTGATAGATAAAAGAGGTGGATGCTTAAAGTCATTCTTCATTCTACTACTGCACCTATCTGTTTAGAAAAACTCCTTTATAAAGGTCGGAAGTTTTTCTTCTTTAATCAGAACCCTAAAAGACAGACTTTGGAAATACGTTGGTTGGGCCAAAAGATGTGTAATAGAATACAGAGCCTTTTGTCAGTACACTGCTGAGGTAAAGAAATGTCTCCATTATCTAGTCTTTCACTTTAACTTCTATTATGTTTATAAATTATAAAATAAGTATTTCATAAATAACACTTTGTATTTAAAAACTATATTTATAGTTTTCTAGAGGTAATGTTTTAATATCTAAAGACATGATCTCCTTGGATATAATTCCCTGCAGGGTCTCCACAAACAACTGTGCAAGCTGTTCTGTGCACAACCCTAGGGGGCACCGTTCACACCAAAGAACATAGATCTATACATTTATTATGACAATTTGCAGGAAAGTGTCCTTTTCTAATAAAACCAATCTATTATGACAATTTTCCAACATTTGGAACTAGAGTATCTCACGTAAAGGGTGCCTTTTTCTAAATATACACAAAGGAGAAAAACAGGCTAGCAGCTGCTGGGACTACCTAGCTTTTGTTCCTCTGGAAGTAAAGAGTTGGGGGATGGCTACTCCCAGAAGCAGACCTCTGATAAGGCATACCAGACTTCCTGAACTGCAGAGCAGAGGTTAACTTCTCTCAAATGAGACATACAAACACTAACCTTGAGAATATCATCTAGGGTCTTCACTCACTAATGTTTAGTCCACATACATTTGAGTGAATTCAGTCAGAGTTACAAGGTATGCAGTCACTGTTTCACTGCAGTAGTTTCTTAATAAGGCCACCATGAGGCGTCGCAGCACACACATCAGTTAAATCACTCTCACAAATAAAGCTGTTAGGGCTTTACAAACTTCTTTTTCCTGATCAACAGCAATGAGCAATTTATACTTTAATGGACAGAATAAAATCTAATAGCTCTGGAAACTTTGAAGGCTCTTTTGCTTAAGATTAAGATAAACTGCTGTAAGGCTGGGATGGTTTTTCCTAAAACCAGACTTGTAATAAACTTATGACATTTGATAAACTGGGATGCCATTTAACAATGTGGCATTGTTTGGCAAATTCTTCCTCTGTTTTCACAGGACTCAGGGAACTACACCAAAGCCATGTTTCAGTTTATTATCTGTTGGCTACAAAAATTATGTTATATTACTAAATAAATTAGAAGTCAACTAGTGATACAATAAAATGATTTCAAAGTTAGTATGTATAATGTATTACATATAGCTTTTTTCTAACATTACATAACATTTTAGATCTTTTATGTTTATAACTATTTGTAAATAACAACACAAAAAGTCACATGTTCCTGCTGTGAAAATGGTGCCATCAATTGACTAAAACCTTTTACATTATTTTGGAACTAAGCAGATTTCTATAGCAGAGCACCAAACCAGAAGCCTTACATCTTGGTTCTAGCTCTGCCATTCATGTGGCCTAGGTCCCAGTTTCTTCATCTAGGCCTTGCTTTTTCCAAATTTAAAATGATGGATTATGCTACTCCAAGATCATCTGCAATATCTCTTTTGGAGCTAAAATTCTATTATTTTCTTTGTATGTAAGTTATGTGAATTCCAAAATCATTTTCTTTTTATGTAGTGGCACAATGTTTTTTAATCATAATCTCTTAGGACACTATATGATATTAACTTTAACTTTAGAATTTTACCATATACTCGGAATGATTCAAGAAATAAAGTTTTTAATGAGTGATTGTATATATGGCAATCTGCATGACAATGCAGAAACACAAATAGAGAAAAAGTGCTTTTACCCTGAACCAGAAAGCTGTGCTTTAAACCCGCAGTTACAATTCAGTAGGAGTCCAGACAGGTACATGGCACTATGGAGTGATACAAATACCATGCAGGAAGCACAAGAGGCAGATAAGGGAGTGAGGGAGTAGGAGCTTGGCCTCCTTACCCTGAGCTGAAATGGAATGCGAGCTCCACTACTCACCTGAAGGATGACCTTGGGCAAGTTGCAGAGCCTGAGACATGTCCCCCATCTAAAAAGGAGACAATTCCTTCCTCACAGGCTGTTTCCAGGTACAAAGAGAGGGATCACTGGATTCAGAGTTTACATAACTGCTTAAAAACTGAGGCTTTTGTTAGCCTCGTGTCTTTTATTTTCATACCCCATCTTAAATGATAACCCAACCTAAAGAAAAGAAAGTTTGCTGCTTCTAACCCCTTCCATGCGCTGGTTTTTCTTCAAATTGCAATTCTTCAACAAACTTCTTCTTTAGCCATTACTACCTACATCATGTCCCAAAGTTGGTATAAATAGTCAATACAAATTATAAAAATTAAATTAAAATAAAGGGAATCTATAGAAACAAATATTCTAAGTAAATTGCTTTTGTGTCAGACTGTAAATCTTTTTTAATTTAATTTTTTTTCTTTATTGATTTTAGAGAGAGAGGAAGGGAGAGGGAGAGAGAGATAGAAATATCAATGAAAGAGAACATCGGCTCATCACCTCCTGCATGCCCCCCCAATAGGGATTGGGCCCACACCCTGGGCATGTGTGTGCCCTGACCAGGAATAGAACCGGCGACCTCTTGGTGCATGGGTCGATGTTCAACCACTGAGCCACACCAGCCGGGCTCAGACTGTAAATCTTTTAAATTAAAAAAAAAGTTTCTGGAGATCTAATGCAATCAATCTTTTATCATTCTCCCACAGTAAAATAATTACTAGCCTCTTGACTCTTGGGGAACTTTGAAATAAGATCCTAACAAATAAAACTTTTCTACTATGTAAAATATTAATTGAATAATTAATACTGTAGTAATTTTTTGATAGAAATATCTTCTCTTTTATAGTTGGCAGAGGTGATGTATTGAATTCTCTAACTAGTATATGAAATGTTCCTTTCCTACAAAGTGCCAAGTTAAATTGTCTTTTAAAATTAAAAAGAAGCCCTGGCCGGTTTGGCTCAGCGGTTAGAGTGTCGGCCTGTGGACCAATGAGACCCAGGTTCGATTCTTGCCAAGGGCAAGTACCTCAGTTGCGGTTCGACCCTGGCCCTGGTTGGCGTCCCGCAGAAGGCAACCAGTCGATGTGTCCCTCGCATTGATGCTTCTCTCTCTGTCTCTCTCTCTCCCTGCTAATCTGTCTAAAGATAAATGGAAAAATATCCTCGGGTGAGGATTAATTAATTAATTAAATTAAAAAGAAAACGACAGCACATGCCTTCATTTCTTTGAAAACAACAGTTAATATCAAATTATAATATAAATGTGTTTTAGAAATAGGTGCAGCTCAAATATCTAGATATCAATTCATATTTTCAAATTAATTTTCATTATAATTTCAGAAATGTCTCACAGAAAAAAAAAAAAAAAGGCCCCAATACATAATCTAAATCTCACTTAAGAATCCTAATATATACTTCAAAGCACTTCTTTGTCAGTGTGTGGTCCCTAGGCATTTAATTTTTCATTACAAGGTACAAAAAAGTTAAGTCAAATGGACAATGGGTCCACACAGGATCTGAGAACACTTATTTAAATACACAAATAGCCCAGACCAGTGTGGCTCAGTGGACTGAGTGTAGTCCCATGGACTGCGAGGTCCCAGTTCGTTTCCTGGTCAGGGCACATGCCCAGATTGCAGGCTCGATCCCCAGTAGAGGGCATGCAGGAGGCAGTCGATCCATGTTTCCCTCTCACATCAATGTTTCTATCTCTTCCTTCCTCTCTTTCTCTAAAAAATCAATAAAAAATATAAAAAACAAACAAAAATTTTTTTTAATTTACACAAACAGATTTAAGTACACCAGAAAGTTAAGACCCATTTCTTTGATATTTTATATCCCACTGGGCCTGAACAATTAAATTACCACATTGTCCGTGACACTGATGTTCCAAGTATTTACAATAACTTACTTGGTTGAAATTAAGTAAAATAAAAAAAATAAAATAAAAACCACAAATCTTCATTCAAATAAAATAAATTCTGCTCTGCAGTGGGCAGCTTGCTAGAGGAGTGGCCAGAATACTGGGTTCTGGTCTCCTGGGAACAACTGCACACTCAGTGACCTGGGACAAACCACTAACAACACTGAGCCTATTTCCTCATCTGCAAAATGAAAATAATGATACCCTACTATCTATCTACCTCACAGAGTGGTTTTAAAGAGCAAGTAAGATGTCAGTGAAATCACAGTGTAAACTCTAGACTGCAATAACAAGTGTAAACTTTGTTGCTACTGTGCCTTTAAGGGTGACAGCCTTGTAATAAAGAAAGATTTGATGATTTGATGACTTAATGATGAGATTGTGCTAAAGATGGAGGAGGGCTCTCTGAAGAAATTTTCATCCAATGCTAGGAAGCTGAGGCAGAATAAACTGTGTTTGTAAGGGCAAAGGGGAACTTCCTGTATTTACTACGAGGCATCAGAAATGCAAATTAGAGCATAGTAATTTATTAATTGTGCAGATGTGCAACTGCTTTAAATAACATGTCCTAAATGAGACTAAACTATAAGAGGGGGTAAGGGGACACCGGTCTAGACCAGTGTGGCAGAGCCAAAAAGGATGGATGCCTTCATCTGGCCAGCTTCTAAAGGAGACAGCTAATGCCATAACCTCTCAGAGAGGAAATGTTTGCTCTCCCCAACTCTGACAGCACTCAATAAAATGCATGACAGGTTTATTTCATGACCACATTAGAATTTGTAGCACCTTTTAAAGAGGAAGTCTGAATAAGAAAATTCCAAAAAGAGGAAAGAAAATGCAAAGTACCTTGTGTCATTAATGTACAAATAAATCCAGTCTTAATTGTAATAGTGTACATTGTGGTGATCCATGACATATCCCAGCTTCAGTGATGGGAGAAGAAGGTATAGGATGATAGCATATAAGAAATAATTCTGTTGTAAACTCCATTTTCTTCATTGATAATATGTCAATAAAAGTATGTTAACAATGATCTTTAAATAAACAACTGTAATTTGGCAGTTGTGGTCACTAGAGCATCTCTGCACAGGCAACACTGCCAAGGCTTAAAACCATATCTGCGTATGAGGTAATCCCAGAATCACTGGCTTTGCTTCAATCAGGACAGGATTCATTTACAGGCCTCTGATCTTGACACTGATCCATTCCTGTACACGCAGAGCCTCTTACACCCAGTACATAGTATAAAACAGAGCAATTCAACAAAAATTAATCAGACACCTACTTACTGTACTACGGCCTAGGCACTGTGGGTACAAAGATGAGTAAAATCCAAATCCCACCGCTTAAGGGGGTTACATTTTTTGACATCTGAGGTTGCCAAAGCCATTCCTCCAAGATGTTCTTACTAACACTGTGCCTCTACCACCACCGGCTATAACTTTCTGCCTACCTATAACTAGTCATATACTGTCCTACACTTTAGGGGACCTCTTTAACTTATCTTTTTACACCCATGGATCTATGGCCTCTGCCAGATCCCTCATGCTGAGCCACACACTATCACACCCCTATTCAGTCAACTAATATTTGAGTCCCTACTATGTTGCAGGCACTTTTACAGGCACAGGAGATACAGCCATGAATAAAAATTGTCTCTATTCTTACCAGATCCCTCATGCTGAGCTAGGCTCTGTCTTCATCCCTACTAACCAGCCTAATTCTGCCTATTCATTTAACAGTAATTAATGAATTAATGAATTACTCATGTTGAGCTCCTACCATGATCTAGGGCTGAGGATACAGCAGTCAGCAAAACAAAGTCCCTGATCTAATGGTACTTACTTGGTAAGTGTTACTAGTGTAACACTGCCCAATTTTGACCTATGGTCTCCAAAGTGGGGTTCTTAAACCCCAATACATAAACAAGACATAGTCCACTGGAGTAGGTAAGAAGAAAATATTAAAAATTTTTCTTTATAATCAATGTATCTTTTTTATTTCAAAGCTATTTATATTTTATTACATATATATTAATAGCTCAGTATATATAATTTATAAATAAATGAACACATATCAAGGATACATGCTCAAATTCTTCTTCTGAGGAAGACAGGACCACATTTAAAAAGTCCAGATGCCAATGGCATAGATGATGACACATTTGGAATGAACTGTTTGGCCCAGGTAGGGCTGACCTGGGCTTTCCAGCAGGTTCATTTTCTCCCTGACAAATTCAAGTAAGCATTTTGCAACAATGCCTAAACACTAAGCAATACAATCAAAGTTCAGGTCCATCCCAATTTCCCCTCCCTAATCATCTCCTATCACCCTATACCCACCATCCCACATATGGTATATGTGTATCATTACTATACTAGAAACATGCTGAAACCAGAGCCGTTATCTTTTATTCTGCAAGCCCAAGAATTCCTAATTCAGTTTTATACATTTTGAGTACTCAATAAATACATGTTGCATAAAGTACAGACAATTCAATACATAGAACCCAGAATTACCCAACAGATATGACAGAGGATAATCATTTGCTTTACCAAAGATGGCTCTTCTTCATAAAATGATCAGTACTGTATTCCTTTACACAGCTCCCATATGCGTACTTTACAATGATTACTTAATATAGGAACCTGGGAATAGTAAAACTTCAATCTGTAAAATCAGTAGCTACTGCTAAATGAAGATCATTTAGAAATACACAGGAAGCATAGTGAAATTAGAATTTGTCAATAATGATATATAGCTAATTTTGAAACACTAATTAAGTCAAAACTTTTCAAGAAAACATCTTTAATGAAGAAAAGTACCAATCACCCTAATTCTTAAGATCTGCATATTAGACTTAAGGCCATTTAGCTGTATTTGAAAGATATGTCAGAAATCACATATAAGGTCACATTTTAAAAAACTAAAGAAAAGAAAATACACTTCCTAACAATTGATTCATGATCACAGTTCCTCACATAGTAAACTTATCACTATGTGTGTGAGACAGGGTTCTAATTCCTGTAACTCTGTGTCTACATGTGTTGATCCTGTCCTAAAGCCCTTTCAAGCTACAGAAAACTTTTGTATGGATTTGTATTACTCATGCAGAGGCTGTATATAGAAAATTACTAAAATACAACACAACCCTGACCTTACAACAAATCTGAACATGTTCTCTGGGACTACTAAGAACAGATAGCACAAAATGAGATGACAATTCATGTCCAAATACAAAACTTATAAAGAAGTTCATTTTGACCATGAGGACTGGTAAATAATGAGATCTGAATGCCTGGACTTCCATGATGTCAAACATCCCCAAGACAGAGAATGGAAGACTCAAAAGTTATTATGCCGTGCCTCTGTTCCTCTCTGCTACTTTAATGTGATCATTAGGGTCGTTATCAATGTTGTGAGCTTATGAATAAGTATTTTCCCAAATCAGCTTCATCTTCTTTATGGTTTTACTTATGAATGTATTTGTTATCAAAAGCACCCATGGCCCTGGCCGGTTTGGCTCAGCAGTTAGAGCGTCGGCCCGCAGACCAGAGAGCCCCAGGTTCAATTCCCGCTAAGAGCACGTACCTCAGTTGCAGTTTGTCCCCCGCCCGGTTGAGGTTGTGTGGGTGGCAACCAGTCGATGTGTCTCTCTCACATCGATGTTTCTCTCTTCCTTCCTCTCTCCCTCCTGCTCTATCTGAAGATCAATGCAAAAATGTCCTCGGGTGAGGATAAAACAAAACAAAAAAAAAACCATGGCTGGCATCTGGAACATTGAGTACCATATTGTAGAAACAAAGTTTTAATCTAAACTGGGCTGATATCCAGAAAGGATCAGTCAAAAGAGGGCCACAGCTAAAACTGGGTGAAAAGGTACACATTCTGAGGTATAATAAACCAAGTCATGATTAAAAGGAGCGATATTAAAGGTCTGATCAAGTCAAAGGGGAATCCAAAGACCAGAGCCCAGATTACTAAAGCAACCAAACTCATGGGTGCCTCTAGACCATGGCTTACTAAGCCAGGAGACAAACCACAGTTGTAAACACAGGTTGAAAATATCCTGGACAACCTGAAAACTGATTAAAAATTATGCCCAAAGCTTCCATCAATCTGTAATCTCTCATGGGTTATAGAAAAGTACATTTTCACTTTTTTAGAATTTCATGTACACTGTGCTTTAATAATTGGGCTGGAGTCTTATTAATATACTCCTAACTAGTATAATTTATCTAAGTAAAGGTTAAGTATTACCTATAATAGTTTGTAATACTTTTACTGACATGTGTTTGGACCCCTAGTTTGAAATCTAGTTCTAACATATTATTCTATTCAGTATGCTTTTAACATTATTTGGTAGTGGAATCTTCAAACACTTCTCTTCACTTCAAAAGTGTTACCATTACAGATTGTAACATTAATAGCAATAAATAAAAAAGGAAAAGTAAATAAAAAGGAAGTCTAAAACTCCTGAATCGTATCTTTTTAATATAAATAGAAAGCTTTGTCAAAAAAAAGTCAGTGGCCTTTTAAGTAGAACAAAAGCCAAAGGGATGCACCAATATTTAAATAAAAGCCAAATTAGGGTTAGAAATCTAATTTTTAAAATCTACTCTAGTGCTTGGGCCAAATTAGTTTTACAACCCTAATGAGACAATTAGTACAAACACAGTGCCACAGCAAGAAACTCCCCTCCAACCCCAGTTTCAGTGTCCTGCTCATAGGCTAGAATTATCCAGTTTTTCAGTGTTATTTACTCAGTACTACTTTATGCCATATCTGTTAGAACAATTAGCACAGAACAACTTATATCATAGATATTTACGTCTAGTGGCCTTTTCCAGCCAGTAGAACACATTTGCTTTCAGGACTAGAGCTGTTCTATATTCATCTTTTTAGTCTCAAAGTCTAAAACAGCATCACCATGTTATAGGCAGTCAATTCACGAAAAAATTGATTAATCATTTTTGCTACCTTAATCTCACCAACACTAAACCAAATTATTTAATATGCAAAATGTTCTTTGAACATGACCCAAGAAAACAAGTCAAAAGAAAGGTGTCAGATGCTGTAAGTTTATATTTCAGTTTACCATCCCACTTGAATGATAACAGGATGGAAGTGTTTATTGTGTGTGTGTGTGGGGGGGGGGGGATGAAACACAAGAAATGGAAGCCCACCACCTTTGGTCAAGCATCAGTCAGCTAAAACAATGCAAGAGCATACTTTTAATAAGACTACCATCCACAAAAGCTACTTTGCCAAAAGAGAAAAATACCATATTTCCATGTTTTATGGATCAGGGGAAAAGAAAAGCCATTAAAAAAAAGAATGACAGCATTTTGATCTTCCATATCTGAATTACTCTCTGGCTTTGCTGAATTTGCAAAGAGAAAAGAATTTAATTTCAGATGAATAGGGCTCTTAGTATAAAAAAGCAACATATTATTTTGTATTTTCTAAATGATGTGCTCCTTGTATACAAATGTATAATTTATAAAATTTCTTCTACTTATCAGAGCAGAAATAAGTTTCTTAGGTAAAATAAATCAAAAGTACCCTTACACCACTTCGAAAGCTGTCGACTTTTGACTGACCCTAAATCTAATTCATGTTTGATTATTAGACACTCTGAAATGAAGTCCATAAATCTGCTTATTATTTTTCCCACTAATAAGGAATTTCTTTTCAAAGCAAATGTCAGAAAAATATTTCATAACACTATCCATGTTATATTGGTAAATTCCTTTAGTAAAATATATCCACCAATTTAAGTTTTTAAAAGTTCAGAGTAAAAACATCATAGAATATTCAGCCAAAAAAACTCAACTCCTCATGAAAGAACAAATAATTTCTAATAATGTACCAGAGGAATTACTAAATAGTAAAAACAGTAACTGTTAGACATTTCTGTACTAGATATACCACCTAGAAAGAAAGTTCACTAAATGTCAAGTTATAAACTACGTTTTGGACTGGTTACTCTTTGTGACCTCACTGACAATAGGCCCCAGCTCGGAAACTTTCCCATCTATCTTCCTTAAGAGTAACAGAGAGGAGTATTCCAGCCCAAACCCTTCAAAATGAAGAAGATTTCTCTTTTGGGAGAAAGAAAAATTGGGGGAAATTCTTGGCTGAAGTTGCCCCAAAGCTTTATTTCTAACCTCTTGGAATGTGGCCCTAATGGCAGGTAAATACAGAAAAGCCCAAAAGACTGTGGCCCTGAAGCCAGGCAGACTGTGTGACCTCAGAAAAATTACTAAACTGGAGACTTCCTTTCCTCACCATTAAAACAGAGTTACCTCTCATCAGAAAGTTGTTGTGAAAAATAAAGTAGTAAAAAATAAAACTTGTGCTTCATAAAGAGGCCCTCAGTCCAAATTAACTTTCTCCCTTCCTCCCAAAGTAAAATACTATTTGGGACACTCTTCTAAAAACTACTTTCAACTTTCCCTTAAATATAAATGAAACTATGTAATCAGCCAATCATCCTGAAATGCGAAAATAAATAAATTGAATAAGAAATTTACTCAATTTATTTCATAAAAACAACAGGTGACTGTACTTCACACAGCCCTGCTAAAGGCGCCTCATAATCCCTTCCTAGTTGACACTTTCATGTAGGGAATTGGGTGAAGTCTCAAACTCATATGTCATCAACTTTATTATATGAGTCGTGATAAATATTAAAACATCTCGAAAACTACAAACAAGTCTTTAAAATCAAATAATAGTAAAAATGATGCTCAACTCCCTATTCTCATTCTCAAACATTTGTAGGCAGTATCACAGATGCACAGACGTGAACACGACAAAAGGCTGACAGGAAAAGAGATCAGATATATAGACAGGATAGAAGGAAAGGGGAAGAAAGAAGAGGGAAGAAGGGCCCTGGCCGGTTTGGCTCAGCGGTTAGAGCATCGGCCTGCGGACCAATGAGTCACGGGTTCGATTCCAGTCAAGGGTATGTACCTCAGTTGCGGTTCGTCCCCGGCCCTGGTCAGGGTCCTGATCGGGGTCATGTGGGAGGCAACCAGTCGATGTGTTTCTCTCTCTCTCTCTCTCCCTCCCTCCCACTCTATCTGAAGATAAATGGAAAAATATCCTCAGGTGAGGATTAAAAATAATAATAAAAACTAAAAAGAAGAGGGAAGAAGGAAGAGAAGGAAGGAGGGAAAGAAGACAATTATAACTTCAGTAACTCAAAAGACAATCAAAGTTTGACAGCTGGGTATAGAGAATTATTTTCTCATTTTGTTCCATGCTCCACCACACTGCCTTGCAGTCAATGAGAACTCCACACTTGGGTGAGTTTTGAGAGGCACACCAAAAGTGCAAAAACAACTCAGCATTTTTTAATATTAAAAGAATCAGTATTGCTAATAAGACTCTCTAAATTACTCAATCTGTGGCTTTCCTACAGCAGTCAATCAATAAAAAAAGAAGAAAAACTTTCTTTAACAATTAACAGTTTTAATCTATACTAAATGAAGACTGATTTAAGTCTAACCATAACAATAGATCACATCAGCTATTACTTTATTCCTAGAGAATGTCATACAGACTTTTCTTCACATCAAACTTTTCTTTGTCTATGGTTTTATAGAAAATTAAAGTACAAAAGCAAGCTCTTAACTTAGATTTTCATAGTTAGTTATTGAAAATAAAGGTACCTAGAACTTCTATAAAACACTACAACACAAAAACATTCTCACCTAAGAGTAGACTAAATTTGCAAAACATTCTTTTTTTTGGGGGGGTTACTTCTCACCTGAGGATATTTTTTTCATTGATTTTTAGAGAAGGGAAGGGAGGGGGGGAGGAAGGGAGAGAGACAGAAACATTGATGTAAGAGAGACACATGGATTAGTTGCCTCTTGCACATGTCCAGACCAGTGCTGGGGACTGAACTTGCAACCCAGGTACATGCATGCCCTTCGACTGGAAATCAAACCAGCGGCCCTTAGGTGCAGGCTGACCTTCTAACCATTGAGCAAAACTGGCCAGGGCAACATTTTCTATTTTTACTTTTCTGACAGAAGGTAAGAATTGTGCAAATTGCAATAAAGGAAATATAACCCCTTCATGAAAACTCTCACAAAAGTAAACCATAATGAAAGTAGCCTAAATTTTGTTCAGTTACATAATAAACATTCAACACAGTAAGCATTTCAAATGTTATATAGCTTTCAGTGTGTTTATCTAATAAAACTGACAATTACAACAAAAACAAAAAAGGAATCACAATGTCAAAATGGATAGATGAGGGTCCACTAAGAGGTATGTGTACGTTTTTAAGCTTTCCTCAACCAGGACAGGAGGCTTTCACTCTGCTCAACTTAGGAGGTACAAATTATTAACTACCTGCATACTACCATTTTGCTTATCTGACTTCCATCCTTATACTAGAAGCCAAAGGGTTCCAACAGATAGGCAGTTTTACTGAGTTAAAATATAATGTTAGGATATCTTCCATGATTCACTAGCTTGCAATGAACTAAAAATGTTCAGATGATCAGTGATCAAAATTAGCGAAAGAATTTCCACTGAGTGAAATGAGTAGGGTAGCAGATAATTTCACTTTGCAGACTAAGGAAATTATTACAATAGGATCACAATCCCTTATGTGAAATTCTTATGTCCAGATATGCTTCAGATTTTTGTGTTTTAAAAAGGTCAGAGACAGCCCAGCCAGTGTGGCTTAGTGGTTGAGCGACAACCCATGCACCAAGATGTCGCTGGTTCGATTCCCTGTCAGAGCACATGCCCAGGTTGTGGACCCGATCCGATCTCCAGTCGGGGGGCGTGCAGAAGGCGGCCAATTGATGTTCTCTCTTATCGATGTTTCTATCTCTCCCTCCCTCTCCTTTCCTCTCTCTCTAAAATCAATAAAATAAAAATAAATAAATAAGTCAGAGAGCTATTGTAATAACTTTGTATGGTGCTAGGTGGGAACTTAAAATATCAAGGGGACCAATATGTAAATATAACCATCTAACCATTATGCTGTATACCTGAAACTAATACAAAGTAATACTGAATGTAAACTATAATTGAAAAATAATATATTTTTTTAAAGGTCAGAAAGAGCATGTAGCATATATTATGTAATTCTCCTAGCTAGATCTAGGATAGCCTGCACAATCAAACATATTGCTATTTCTTTTTTTTAATCCTTACCTGAGGATACTTTTCCATTGATTTTTAGATAGAGTGGAAGGGAGGGAAGGACGGACGGAGGGAGGGGGAGAGAGAGAGAGAGAGAGAGAGAGAGAGAGAGAGAGAGAGAGAGAGAGAAACATCAATGTGAGAGAGACACATTGACTGGTTGCCTCCCACACAATCCAACCTGGGCTGGGGATCAGGGATTGAACCTGCAACAGAGGTATGTGCCCTTGACAGGGAATCAAACCTGAGACCCTGCGGTCCTCGGGCTGATGCTCTCTAACTGCTGAGCCATATCTCTAACAGCCAGGGCCATATCACTATTTCTATAGCAAAGCATGTGAACACTCTTTCTAAGTGAGCTTTAAAACTACTTTAAACAGGCCCATAATAGTTTGGGGTCAGGTTTTGCTTCTGCCACCAAACTTTTAGAGAAGAAAAAGCTTTCAGTTTTTTGGAGATTTTCTTTTTTTTTTAGATAAAGGATTCTGAATATATATCTAATACCCCCACATATCAAAGTACAAAGACATTTTCAAAATATATACAGCTAATTAATTTATTGGATATGAAAAAGTTCACATGATTAAAATTTAGCAAAACAGAAAGATGTTCCTGGCAAATATAACCTAAAAAGTTAGGAAATGCAAAGTTCTTTCATTTTAATGTATTCAAATAAATGAATGTTGAGACTACTTAAAAATAAATGTCTATGTTATAGGTGTGTAATGAGTACCTGAGTAAGACAGCACTGTTTGAGAACTCGGATACTACTTGCAGTCCTTTGCACTTCACCACATGTTGCATTTCCCCTAGCTTTTCGTTTTCACATTGTTTTGAGATTTCAGGGATTTGGTGTGTTTCCCATTCATCTTCGTCTCTTGCCCCCCTTTTCTATTTAAGTGTCTATTTTGTGCAATGTAATTTGTTACGCACTCTGGATGTAATGCTTCTCAATCTTCATGCCTTGACACAAGGGTAAGTTTTAATTGGTTGTGGAGTGCCCCAAGTAATTAGTTACAAGCAGTTAAAGCACCATAGTTTATAAAGGGTTTCACATGGGCGTATGGGTATATTCAAGATTTTCATTATGATAACACCATTCTCACTTGTATTCTGACATTCTTAATAGGGAAAGGAGTGGCTTTATCACACTGTGAACTACATATAAAACCCACCGTGTAATTTATCTACGTCTATAACCAGGGAAATCACAATGTTCCAAGTGTAAACATCAGTCGCATGTGTCATGGTAGAAGAAAGTTTAAAGAGTGATGCTCTAAAACATTCCAAGATGTATCCAAGTCACCAGGAAGTATACTCAACTAACCACTTCAGAATATGAAAAGAGCTGTTCTCCTGTCCTGTGCTTTATCTTCTGTAAGAGGTAGGAAAATCCTTCCCGAAACCTGAAAAAGAGCTGTACTTAGCTGTGTGTGCCTCAGCTACTCTCTTATTTCTTCTGGTTATTCTTAATTCCTTCCATAACAAATTAATTGTCCAGCACCTCGCATCCAGTGAAAAACACACTAGTGTTTCATGATACCAGGGGTGAGAATTACTTTTGGGCAGCGATTTTCAGCCTTTTTCATCTCATGGCACATACAAACTAATTACTAAAATTCTGCGGCACAACAAAACATATTGTTTTGCCTATCTGACAAAAAAGAGGTATAATTTTGATTCATTCACACTGGATGACAATTGTGTTGGCTGTTGCCATCTTTTTTTATTTGGAAATCTAAGGGAAAAGAGGTCAGTTCCCCTGACTAAACAGTCAGGTCCTGCATGTGTTTTAAATATTCTTGTGGCACACTGTTGTGCCATGGCATGCCAGTTAAAAATCGCTGCTTTAGAGAAAATAAAAATGAAAGGTACAGCTTTGAGAAATTTCAATCTTAATGGGAGTTAGGGTGAAGTGAGATGTGACTATGGAAACTTACACTATATTTTGAGTGCTGAATGTGGATAAGGGTCATTACAGACATTATTGTCTTTGTAATTCTCATTCTGTTGCATGCCCTTTTGCACATATGATAATGAAAGTTTATTCTGAAGTGACATGCTCAGTCTCTCAGCTTAAGCTACACAGGCAGCAGGAGTGGAACTCAGGTTCTTTGTCTGTGAAGCCTCTGCTCCTTGTACTACACTTGCTACTACCAGAATATCTACAGAGGGTGATGAGGCTCCTCTCAGTATAGCAAAATACTGACTGAGAATCTTGAAGCTGGAAGAGACCTCAGCAATCAACGAACTCTAACCCCACACTCAGTGCATGACTCCCATTCCATCTTTAGCCATCTGTCTCTTACACCAGTTTCTCAAAGTGTACCAGAGGACCCTGCACCTGTTTCAGTATCCTCTGCAGTACTACTTGAAATGCAGATTTCTGAACCCTACACCAGACACAATGGATCAGAATATCTGGGGATGGGGCTAGAGGACCTCCACTTTTAGCAAGCACTCCAGGTTGGTGTTTCTCAAACTGTAAGCTATAAAAATCAATTTAGTGAATGACACTCTGTATTTATTTTTTAGTATAACAGTATGGAACAGATTAGATTTATAGGGTTAGAGAGGAATAGAAAATATCAGAGGACATTGCTCTTAGTACTATTTAGTACTATTTCAGAAAACTTTTGTTTCAGTTTTGATATGTGGATTGGAATATTAAAGGTATTTTTTTTTCTTTATTGATTTGAGAGACAGAGGAAGGAAGAGGGAGAGAGAGATAGAAACATCTATGAAAGAGAACACTGATTGGCCGCCTCCTGCATGCCCGCTACTAGGGATCAGGCCCACAACCTGGGCATGTGCCCTGACCAGGAATCAAACAGTGACCTCTTGGTGCATGGGTCAACGCTCAACCACTGAGCCACACCAGCCGGGCAAAGGTATTTCTTATCATACATCTCAGTAAAAAACATTGAAGAAATACAGCTGTTTTAAACAATTTTTTGTTCTTATTTCTCCTTTGACATAAGTTATCAATCTTTTATTTAATTATTCCTTTCTATGGAATAGTTCACTGATAAAATCCTTCCATGTTCTTTTTAGGATCTCAGCTATTCCATTTGAGGAGCTTATTTATTCCCTGATCTTTTCACCAAAGGGCCATGTTTAACTATTGGTTTAATTATTTAATCAATATTGTACAATATTTTTTATTTTTCTAAGATTTCATAAAATCCAATTCATTCTTATTTTTACTCTGTACTTTATACAATCTCCTCACTACCTGAAGTTATTTCACTATCTAGATCCTTGAACTAACTCACATGTTTTAACTTATTAAGTTTTTTTTAATATATACTTTTTATTATTGATTTCAGAGAGAGGAAGGGAGAGGGAGAGAGAGATAAAAACATTGATGAGAGAGAAACATGAATTGGTTGCCTCCTGCATGTCCCCCCAGGGGATCGAGCCAGCAACCCTGGCATGTGCCCTGACTGGAAATGGAACTGGTGACCCTAGTGCATGGGATGAGGCTCAACCAACTGAGCCACACCAGCTTAACTTACTCAGTTTATATTTTGGTAGGGGTGTCAATGCATCATGGTCTATATTTAATCCTTTAAGTCTTTCATTCTCTTAGTCTTCCACCTTCTCTCTATTTATGTATACTTTTAGATAGAATTCTTCACTGGCTTGCCTTATTGTGCATTTTCATTGTATAATTGATACTTATTTTAATTCTCACCTTATCCTTTTCTTTGAAAGAAAAAAAAAAAAAGAAAACAATCCCCATTAATACATGAGGATTTTTCTGGCTATACCTTTAGCATTTTAAAATGACGCCGTGGCGTTTCATGGAACTGTAACTGCCTTCTGAAGAATAATATGCACACTGTGAACTTTGAGTGAAGCTGTACTCACAAAGTGCTTTCCTCAGGTATGACAAAATATAGAAATCTCTGCAATTCGATACAGTGTGTGATAACTGCCCTTGAGGTAGTACAAACCCACTGATTGAATAACAGTCACAGAATTTTCAGACTGGAAGAACCTCCATTCGGTCTTTAGCCTTAGTCTTTACTTCCCTCGGGGCAGTGTAGCCGGAGGACCACCTGCATGCATCTGATTTACCTGGGGCAGGTGATAAACTGGAAGCCATGAAATTACAATGCTCTTATAATTTGGATTGTTTTCATTTCACAGTGTGAGGAAGGAAGCTGACAAAATATAGGGTATCATTCAGACCTATTTTAAAAGTTACATTTAGTGATGAAATGTTATAAAAAACAAGGTGGACTTCAAACCACAAGTTCAAGAAAAGTGAACTGAAGTTAAGCACCTCTTAAGTTTACATCTTAAAATATAGGTATGCCACACTGGTGGTGATGCAATATGGCAAAATTAATTGCCTAAATTTACTAATTTAGAACATTTAAATATCACAATTTTAAATATTTTTGCACTTTTGTAAGACAGTAATAATTTCAGGATTTCCTTTGGTACAGCAAAAACAGGCATGCCTGTAATGAGGCTATTTTCAAAAAGATTTTTTAATAGGATTGATATGTGAGGTCTTTATTACTTCTATTAAAGTTCTCTAATATTAAAGTAATTGATATTCATAGTAAGATCCCATAAAACATGGCTCTTGCTTTACCCACGCTCTTTATGAAATGTAGGAAAATGTGAACTTTAAGTATGTTAGCTGTTGATTAATAATTAAAAATCATGCTTGTAATTTTACTGAAAAATATGGCTGACTTTAACTGCCAAGTTAGATTTTTATGAGTTGCGCCACATTATTTTAAGACTGTTGTATCTTCTTTCTTTACTACATACAAAAAAACGGTATCAATTAGATAGTTACTTACAGCACAAACAAACCATAATTATTACATGTTCATCCTAGCTTTCACTCAGATGTCTGAACAAATCTCCTCTGTGTCAGTGGATTAAGTATAAAGTTCGGGTCTATAAGGTCAAAGGTGACATACACTTTTCAATTTGTATAGCAGAGCTATATGTATGTTAAAAACAGAGCTATCTCACAAATTCTTAAACCTGGGATTTTTATTTTTAATTTGGATACGAAGATCAAGATGGATTTTTTTTAAGTGTGAAAATTGCAAATTTTTGTTAATATTTAAGTCTCTAGTGAAAGTTTCTTTCTGAAACTGCCACAGTACCTCCAAATATATAGCACTGAAAATCAACATAGATGAACCTCCTTTTAAACAGTGAGCATTAAAAATGAAATGCAAATTAAGGCTTCAGTTTCAGAACTTAACAGAGATATGCAGAATAATAAAATGTGAAGTTTGGAAACACTTGGCAATGTAAAAGCACAGCCTTTATCTAAATTCTTATTTTGATAATCAAGCCTCAAATCCAATAAATACATTTTAGATGCAAATAACTAGTAATTCATTGTTAGAGTGACTTTTTTAGATCACTATTATAAGTTTTGTACTATAAAAACTACTCTGAGACTTCAAAGACCAAGACTATTCTTGAAAATATTGCTTTAATGAAGCAGTTATTTGATATCTCAAAGAAATACAAGAGACCATCAAATAGCTTTTATTCTGGAAATTACAGATTCCCATTTTAAATTTTGAATTGGTCAAATATATTTCCCTGGGGAAAGAATCAACATTAAAAGTTTGTTCCAGTGAACAAAATAATGTGCCTCGTATGTATAAATGTGGTGTTTTTTAGTAATCAGCAATGCACTTTGAATACTCTTCCCATACATTCAAAAATGAAAAAATTCTTTTCCAAGCAAGCTTTAAAAAAAAAAAAATCAAAGACATGAAATCCACATATTTTGGGGTGCATTAAATTCTTCTTACAGAACCATCTCATTCTGACCACTCCAATTGGCCTATTATGTATGTGATGGACTAAGAAGTTTTCAAAATTATCTGAAATAATGTGACATTTACATTCCATAAAAGATGTTGGACACAGAGTTTTTATTATTCTCAGCCAAGGTTCTCAGCAATGTTAAAATATATTTTGCTACTGTATGGAAACTACCAGAAAAGCCTGGTCTTCAAACTCAATTCCTCTTAATATTAAGACGACCTTTAATTACACACACAACATCCCAGCAAGCCAAGAAACAATACAAGTAAGTTCCTTTTTCTTTTTCTTTTATAAAAAAAACTGAATCCAAGTCCATTTTCATTCACAAAATATAATCTCCATTTTCACTATGGTAGTATTACAAAGTACCATAGCTGATTTACACAATCTAGTACAACCTGCTTTCTTAACACATCAGCAACTTAAGAGTACCTGAGGAGTTCCTTACAATGGAGGGGCAAAATCACAAGTTGGTTTTTTACAGTTTGGGCTCATGGTGATGCTTTCAAATATTCTATAAACCCTCAGTTTTCACCTAGACCATTACTTCTCACAAACTTTTCAGGCACTTACTGTCCCACACATTATTTTACCAACTTTTCCATTCAGGAGGCATACATCTGAAAAAGGAACTTAATGAATTTCAAAGTCACTATTTATTGTATATACAGGCTGTTAAAATGTACCAAATTCCTCCAAATACATAAATGTGAGAAAAATTATGATCAATTTGGTCACAGTTATTTGCCTTTGGAATCAAGCTGGTTGGTACACTAAATGCTAGATTTACTACACTGCCCAGTCCACCCTTCCCCACCACAAAAGTAACTGTCACAAACACCACGAGATACCCTAGAAAGAGGCCTAGGAAAGAGTAAGCAAATGTCAGTCACTATAATCAGAGAGGCTTCTGTACAATGCTTCCTTGGGTTTTTAATCATTCTCTCCACTAATAAGCTGCAATCTTTCTACAATATTATCTAGTATTAACTATCCTAGGTCTCCAACTCTGTAAATTTCATTATCAACTAAAATGCCCATTTGAAGTTTCAAAACACTTACTTGCAGATAAATATGAAATGAGATTTAAACGATCTTAAAATAATAGTAACGGCAGCTAAAATCTAAATACTAAGAATCCTAAATTGGCTTCTGTTGTGGGAATCTCAGTGAAACAAGCTTTCTGGGGTGTTGCAACCCCAATAAAGCATCTTCTTTTGTAAACAGTAAGGACCCTTACGTTATTACTAATAGCCATCCAGGTTTCCTGTGTGGAGAGTTTGCATACTTACCCAGGAAGGCAAATGGAAAGTACACAGGGAGGAGATGAACTGCGGCAAAGCCTTTGTCATATGATAGTGACCTATAAAGTATCAAATAAAGGTACATCATCAGTATGGTAGAGCTTTACAAGAGTCCCAACTCCTGCAACATCTATGAAGGACCTGGAAACCCAGGAGTCCATCTCCCACCAACCCCTTCCCTCCCTCCACCCCCAGGCTCTAACTGTGGGGCAGTAAGGGCAAAGAAGCTCCCTGTACTCAGAAGGCAGAGGCTGAAGGTAGCCCAGCTGGCATTCCAACGTGTCTCAAGCACCCTCTCTCCCTACTCCCAATATGTACAAAGCAGAAAGTTGATCCATTCTGCAAACCCAAAACCCACATCGCGATCATTCATCAACTTGCACAAGTGACCGCCGCCCCCAGGACGAATACACCAGTAACCAAATCATAGCAATCAATCGGCAGCCAGAGCCTCCACGGTGCCCAGGAGCCGGCTGGAGGTAGCAAGGCGATGGCAGCGGGTGCAGGTAGCGCAGCCCTCAGCCCTTCAGACCTGGGCTGCCACCCACAGCCTTCGCCCAAACGCCAGGCTCCGGTCACAATCAGGAGATTGGAGATCGGAACCGAGCGAGGAAACACATTAGCCAGAGCCCCGGGCGGCAAGTGCAGGGCCACCAGGTCTTCGAGTTCTGGGTTGGGGGAGCTAGGAAACGGAGAGGAAGGAAGGGAGCAAGAGATCCCACCCTGGCTTTGTTGCTGGTCACCATCAAGTTTACATCTTAGTACAAAATGTCGATCTTAAAGGCTGACAAGACAGAGGCAGAGGGAGAAAGAGAAAGGGAATAGAGTCCATCTTGCTTTGGGGAAGAGGGGAGAGGAAAAAAATGAAGTGCAAATCCCACACTCCGGGCGTAAAAGTCTGCTAAACACCTTTTCATAACGGAGGAGCAACGAGTGGGGTGTCCCCGTACCCGTGGCCGCTCGAACTGGCGGCAGTCTGAGCAGAAAAAGCCTCCCTCTCCTCCTCTTCCTCCTCCTTCCCCTCCTCCTCCTCCTCTCTCTCCTCCTCCTCCCGCGGGCCCGGGCGAAGATCCCGCCGCCACCGCCGCTGCCTCCGCTGCCCCCCGGGGAGGCACCGCCGCCTGGCCCGGCGCTGCCATTCCGGGCTTGGACCGCGCGGTGCGCGTGGGGCCGGGCGCCGGGTGGCCACGCGGGGACGTCCGCGCCAGGGACCCCCGCACCCCCTCGCCGCGGGCTGGCTATAGAAGTCGCGCGAGCAGAGGTGGTGGCGGCGCGCAGAACAGGGGGCGCGCGTGAGGGCCCCCACGCCGCGAGTGGGCAACCCCAAGGGATGGCGAAGAACGTCCCTCCCCGCGCGGGGAAAGTACCCCAGTCCCCGGCAACCCGAGGTCCGCGGACGGGAGACGAGAACTGGACGTGTCATTAGCAGGACAGGCAATGGTTTCAAAGCCCCAGGCCAATGATCATTAGCAGAGGCAGAGATCGTTCCGTCCCCATCCCCCACAACCTCCACCCACCTTCCCCTTCGTACCCCCCCACCTCCACCCCACCTCGCGAAACTTTTCAACAAGATCCACCAGGACTAATTTGTCCTCAGACAGTTAAAATATTGACTAGACCCTACACACCGGGAGGGAAGGGGAATGCACGCTTTATTTTCCTTTCTACAGAAAGGAAAGCAAAAAATAGCTTCTCTCTCCGTCTCTCCCTCTCCCCCCCACCCCGCCTCTGTCGTACATGTTGTGTCTTAGCTTTTTGCATCGTTTCGTTTTACCTTCCTCATTTAGCAGAAATGATCGCGGATATTTCACACATTAACGTGTTCCAGATTCTTGGATCCAGGGTCCTTGTAAATTACAGGACTCGGGTTTGGTCTCAGTTACGTTAAGTTTCATACAATACACCAAAAAATAAAAAATAATAATACATTTCTGAGGGTGAGCGAGCGAGACGAGGTGGAGGAGGAAAAGAAACCTCGAGTCTGATTTCTGTAATTTACTAGCGACCCGGATCGCGGCAAATAACAGTGTAACGCGAGTGTGGCTTGAGAGGGTTGGGGAGCTCTTTCTAGAGGCATCGACCCCATCCCCGGATAAAGGATCTGCAAGTTTTCTGTCATCGCGACCATGCAATGCCACAACTTACCTTCAGAAATAAGACTTTAAACAGCCAAGGCCTTCCTCCTCCCCGCCACCCCCCCCCCCCCAGCCTTGCTCTCTCCACCTTAAACTTATTGACACAACATAATCCCACATTCAAGCAAAATCCTGACACAGCCTCCCTCCTCCTCTTCCCCCTCCTCTCTTCCCTCCCGTTCTCTCTCTCTCTCTCTCTCTCTCTCTCTCTCTCTCTCTCTCTCGTTTCCCCCCCCCCCCCCCGCGTTCCCTCCCTCTTCTCTCTCCCCTTCTCCCTCGCCCTCTTCCCTCTCCCCCTATTCTTCCTCCGGGCTACTCTGGCACTAAAACAGCACTTTCTCTACTCGCCGAGCATTTGGGTAGGGGTGGGGGGTGAGAGGGCAGCGATCCGCGGGGCCGGAACACCCAAATCCCAACTCTCCAGATGAACGAGCAACTGGGCTGCTGTTCCCGGTCACCGACGCACACGAAACGTTCCATAAATCCACTGAGGGCTGGCTCCTCGTACCTTCCTCCCCTGCCCCTGCTCCCCAGGCCCCACCTCCCCGGCAGCCGAGACCAGGCTGGGATCCACGTACTTTCGCCGAGATGAAGTTTGGGGCTCCCCGGGCGGCCACGAGCCGCCCGCCGGCGTGAGGGCTGTTGTTGTTTTCCTCGGGCTGCTCCTGCCCGCGCCCCGGCTCCCGTGCCCCTCTCGGGCGGCGCTGCCTGTGTGCCGAGAGGTGCTGGTTGCAAACGCAGCCTGGCACCGGCTGGCCTACTACTCCCCAGCCCGGCCCCCAGCCTCCCGCCCGCAGGGCACTGCCTCCGCGCCCCCCGCCCCCCGCCGGCGCGGCCGCCGCGACCCTCGCCCCCGACCTCTCCCGACCCAAAGTTTTGGCAGAGGGGGAAAGTACCCGGGGAGCGGGCCGGCTGGCGGCGGCTCCCGGCGCGCGGGGTTCCCTCCGTCTTCCTCAAGTCCACCCTACCGGCTGCCGCCGCCGCCGCTGCCGCTGCTCCTGCCGCGGAGTCCTTGGGGCTGCAGCCCGGCGGCTCGCAAGTGAGTAGGAAAACAGAAAGTGCGGGGAGAGCGCCCGGGAAGGCTGGGGATGAGGGGCGCTTACCTCGCGGGCTCGCCGGCCGTGAGGGCGTGTGTGTGGCTCGCCCTCCGCGGCCAGTCAGGGGTTCTCTATGGGAAAGTGGAGAGGAGCTCGCAGAGCCGCTCTGCCTCCGTTTCACTGTACACTGCTCCACATACAGTACATGCAACCCGGAGAGACTGAAAACACTCATTTTATATAAGGCAGCCTGCCATTGGCCCGCGCCCTGACAGACAGGCCGCGCGGCCAAACAGAAGGCCCGTTACACCCAAACACACGCACATATACACACATTTCACAGAGACACACAAAGATCATCACATTTTCTATTTTCTAATGTTCGGGACCTGTAGACAGTAGGAGAGGACAGGTAGAGAGGCCCAGCAGAGTGAGGTAAGGGCGAAAAACCCTGTGTGCACCAAGTTGCAAGGCTTGAAACTGGTGTCCATTTGACTTGGGAGGGTGATAGTAATAAACTACAACTCCACTGGATGTGGAAGTGAGGGGTTTTTTTA
Organism: Tadarida brasiliensis; assembly: GCA_030848825.1. Lineage (NCBI taxonomy): Eukaryota > Metazoa > Chordata > Mammalia > Chiroptera > Molossidae > Tadarida > Tadarida brasiliensis. The sequence continues at coordinate 74,730,906 of CM061260.1, forward strand.
ATCGCTGCTGTGTGGTGCCCCATGGAAGAGGCATGCATTGTGTTATGATTTCACAGCCTGACCTGGCTGATAAGTGACCAAGAAAGGCTTTTATCAGCTTGAATTTCTTTTGTTAATGGGTTAGCTATCACATAGGCCAAAATAGTGCAAGATAAGTTTATTAGGACTATAGTGCATTGAGGTTATTAAGGCTTCATTTGTAGGTAAATTCAGAAAAATCAATACAGAAATACACAGAAACAAAGATAAACATTTTGCTGAAATAGCCAATCTACTTTTAGCTGGTCGGAGGACTGCAAGTCACCTGTGTGGGCATACAAGCAGTGCTCTAAGGTAGAATAAGTCATGGAAGATTGTCTATGGCCCCTTTCTTTTAAAAATAGACCTTTTGAGTCAATCGATGCAAGATTTATATTTTGCATGTTATGTATATGATATTGACTTTACATATTTCACATCATATGTGAACATCACATGTTGGGTGACTTCTGGAGATGGTGAACCCAAGGGATTCTTTCTATTTTTCAAATTGATTTTTAGAGATGAGGGTAAGGGAGAGGGAGAGAGAGAAACATGGATGTGAGAGCCAAACATAGACAGGCTGCCTGCCGCAGGCCCCCCACCTGGCAATGAGCCTGCAATTCAGCCAAGTGCCCTGACCAGTAATCAAACCGGCAACCTTTTGGTGCACAAGACAATGCCCACCCATCCCAGCCACACTGGCCAGGGCATGAATTTTTTTCTATGATGTATCTTGGCAGATTATATTTGACAGTTCTATTATATAAACAAGTCAACAGGTTGCTGAGGGGGAAAGCCATAGTTGGAAATTAAGAGGAAAAAATTCTAGACCCAGTTCTTAAACTAGCCGAACCAATTTTGAGCAACTAACTTAGCCACTTTAATGTTCAGAATTGATTTTAGGTTTTATTTTCATTTTTTTTCTTTTAAGATTAAAATAAGAAGCTTTCCCCAGTTTCTTTTCATTAAATGTTTATTCATCATCTGCTGTATACCAGGCATTATCACAGTCTCTAAATGTTTTCTTAAGATTCCTTCTGATTTAAGAGTCTGAATTATTCTTAAACATAAACATTTTGAAGATTAAATAAACACTACAATTGTATGGCCTAAATGCACAGCTTTCAAACATAAAGGAAAGCTGAATAAGAGAACTTACTTCAAATCCCCTTTTATTTCCTTGATGCTATCTTATAGTTTTCCTCTCATAACCCTAAAATTATCAAATGAGTGTGTGTGTGTGTGTGTGTGTGTGTGTGAGAGAGAGAGAGAGAGAGAGAGAGAGAGAGAGAGAGAGAGAGAGAGAGAGAAATACTGAGAAAACTTAAGTTTATAAAGTTTAGTAAACAAATAGTATTTAGAAACGTGAAGTTTTGTTTATTTTTTAATGAAAATAACTTTTAAAAGGGAAAGTATATAAAAAGACAGCATTTTAAACTGATAATATTAAAGGTTATATTTAATGACACTGCATTTAGTTGACAGAAGGAACAAAGTGTTCTTTAGCCACACTACACTGCTATGAAGTTGCTTCTAAGTATTATTATCTCTGTTTTATCCATAAGAGAAATGAAACAGAGACAAATTACCTAACCTGCTCAATATTACACAGAATATACCAGTGAAGAAGGAACTTACACGCAGGACTGGACTCTTCATACTCAACACAGGTTTTGAGTAACTTGACAGTGACTTCAAAATGACAAACTTCAGGGACCAGAGGCAGATGGAGGAAAAACTAGAAAAAAACTTTCTCAGGATTTCACTGTGCTTTTTTGAAGATGAAAAAAACAAAACACAAGTTGCTATATTTAATTGCTGAGTGAAGTGTTATGAATTATTTGCTAGAATATTTACGTTATGAAAAATATGTAAGTCCGTCTGGTGTGGCTCAGTGGTTGAGCATCAACCCATGGACCAAGAGGTCGCCAGTCAGTTCCCGGTCAGGACACATGCCCAGGTTGTGGGCCTGATCCCCAGTGTGGGGGGGGGGGCATGCAGGAGGTGGCCAATCGATGTTCTCTCTCATCGGTGTTCTCTCTCATCGATGTTTCTATCTCTCTCTCTCTCACTTCCTCTCTCTCTAAAAAATCAGTAAATGAAAAAACAATTTTTTAAATATATAAAAGACCAGCTCACTCTCCACCCCTGCCCCTAAACCCAACCATAGGAAAACATTCTTTATTTCTTTATGGTCGCAAGGATTTTTTTGGTTGAATTAAGCTTAGTTTAGCAGAATTATTTAGAGCTACAGTTTCAAACTTTTAGATCACACATTGCTGCCAGTAAAATATTTATTTGAGCGTGTACCCTCAATATATGTGTATTTTTAAAATGCACCACTACGTAGATATATTTTTTATTATTACAAAGCATATGCTCACAATAACAAAATGAAAAAGCATTAGGTAAAAATAAATTAAGAGTTTTAATATTTTCTTCCAGGAGTCTGACAATATAGTCTTTGCACATGCCCCGGGGTTTTGCATTCAAGTTTGGAGATTTCTTTTTTTTTTTTTTTTTTTAATTGATTTTAGAGAGAGAGGAAGGGAGAAGGAGCAAGAAAGAGAAACATCAATGTGAGAACAGACCATTGATCAGTTGCCTGGTTGCCTCTCGCACCCCCTCTCCCCCCAGAGATCAAGCCTGCTTCCCTGGCATGTGCCCTGACCAGGAATGAACCTGCAACCCTTTGGTGCACAGGATGACACCCAACTAACTGAGCCAAACCGTTCAGGGCCAAGTTTGGAGACTTCTGACAGTGAAAGTTTCTAACTGGCCTGGACTGATTCAAGAGAGGATTAAGTGCATAGAAACAACTAATGGGAAACTGTGGGTCACCAGAGCCTTTAGATTAGGAGAATGACATTTTTTTTTTTTTAATGCATTATAGATCAGTGGTATATTAGGCATCATGTGGCAGTACAAGCCATCATTCAATATTTGTTTGCAGATCATTTGTTGGAAAGAATCTATGTGCTAGGCACTTGTGCATGCCAGATTCTGGAAAAGGAAAATTGCCTGCTCCTAGAAGTGATGGAATAGAATAGAATTCCAGTCTCTTGTATGATAGATAGGGCCTCACCACTAAGGGAAAGAGGCTTAGAAATAAATGCAACGTAGTACTACTTTACCATTTAGGAAATACTTTTTTAGATTTTTAACTATCTCATTAAAGAATAAATATCAAGAACTCTTAAATGTTATTGATGCTCAAAAATTAAAAATATGTTCAGGAAAAAACCATAGCTTTCATAGAGTTTATTTAATTTTTATAATGTAAGTTGATAAAAATAAAAACTGTTATGGGTAAAATGGCTTTTAAAAGGGTCTGCATTTTTCCTTTCTTGTTTTCACATTTGTTGATACAGGTTAAGCTCCTATGGTTAGCATAATCTTCCTTCTCATGGCCTTGATTTTTCATTTTTTAAATTTTATTTTATGTAAGTCCTTGTAGTAAGCCACATGAAATAATTTTTGGAGAGTAAATTTAAATATGTGTATGTACAAGCATATATGTTGTTTAAGTAGGTCTATAAATAATATTTTGTTTATTTATATATTATTTCATTATACTAATTCAAATCCTGATGTCACCACTTCCTAACTGTGTAAACTTAGAAAAATTACTTAATCACTCTAAACTAGGACGCACTTTCCTAGTTTATAAAATAGGGATAATAAAAGTAACCATACATTAAATAATCCATATAAAATGTTTAAGCCAGGAACATACTAAACATTCAATAAATATTATTTTAATTTCTCTTTCGCACATACAAGCCAATGACAGCTATTTTACAGAATGAGTTATAAGACTTAACCCTCATATCAAGTGGAGTTTATGAAACCTGTTGCAACTTACTTGCCCAGTGTTGACAATTTCCCTTTAGCCTACATTCTACTAACTTCAGCATCTCTGCACATAAAAAGGAGTTAAGCCTGATCCCAGGAAAAAGCAAACATCTTATTGGGTGGCCATTATTAAACACCTAAAAAGGCAAACTTGTAATAAATCACTCTTTGAAACAAGCCTTGTTTTGTGCATTGAAACTCTAGATAGTTGCACTGTTGAGGGTCTGCCTTGCATAAGTTTTTGACTTGTACTTGACCTTGCTGAGCTCACTTTTTTTTTTCTCTGTAAGAGAAATAAATAGAAAAAATAATACCTCTCTCCTCAAGGCCAATGCAAAGAAACTAAAAATGGAAACTCAGGCAGTTGGACCAGTTCTCAGCACCAATGCAAAAATTTGTAATCTCAAAGAGAACCAGCTTCTACTGAATCCCAGCAGAGTTAGGGATAAATACCTTGCTTTCCTAGAGTGACACTAGGCAAAGCTTCTCAGAATTCCTACTCTCTTGTGATCTTCATAAGCATTTTATCTATATTACTCTTAAGGCATTCAAATACCTGGCCTTGTATTACATTATTTGTGTATTGATAGAGATCTCTATTTGATAGCAAACACCTTGAAGAAAATGCAGATGTTGCATTAATCATTTTGTTATCCAACAGTAGCTAGCACAATAACTTGTACATTGCCTAACATGTAACACTAATTCAACAAAGATTTATTTAAAAAATGAACAAAACAAGCAAGCAAACAAAAAGACTATAAATTCTAAGAAGGATCGGAGAAAATCTAAAGATCGGAGAAGGTTAGGGGTCCCAGGTATGGGGAATAGAACTGACATTAGTCATCACAGATTATATCTGCCTTTCATTTTAGTTTTCCAAGCACATCTGAGATAGCCTAGCATACTCACTAATATATCCACATGAGGTAAGTGAGACAGAGGGAGGGACCTTCTTTTTAAAGATGAAAAAAAAAAATGAAGCTGGGAAAGGGTAAATGATGCCCTCAGTATTGTACTGCTAGTAGCAGAGCTGGGTTAGTACCAAAGTTCTAGATACCTAGTTCTGCAAGCTAGCTGCCTCTGGGGTTAGGGGGAGTTGCCAAGGAGTCATTTAAGGATCATGCCATAAAAATAGGTCTCTAAGTGGATGATGGTTTTGCACTAATGGATTTGAAAATAAAATCAGTAAGCACTAGCATTAGATGGTCCTTCTAGCCACTTTCTCATTAGGAGCTTCAACAACAGTCCCAACAAGGAATGTCCACTATGACACGTCGAGCTTCTGGGAACTCCATTCTTCCCAAGACAATCTGTTTCATCTTCTGATGGTTTTGAATACTAGAGTTCTTTCCGATATTTAACATAATTTCTTTCCTCTTAAGTGTTATCCATTGTTCCTTTTTCTATTCCCTTGTTACCACACAGAACAATCTAATCCCTTTTCCCTGTGGCACTTGAAATATGAGAAGATGTCTCTCATGACCACCTCTTGCCTTGAGTTGTGTCTTTTCCAGGCAGATAGTCCCAGTTCCTTAAAACATTCTTGCTAGGGCACCATTCTCTATTCTTGTTGTCCTCTCAAACCCTGCCTATTGTCTTTGTTTGTATGTTCCTTCAAGTGGGATACCCAGAGCAGGTGGGGGCTGAAGCTATGTGCAGTACAGCCTGTCCAAGGCTCCTTTATCTTTGAAACAAAGTTTCTACTACTGCAGCCTGAGATGGAACACTCTGCTGACCAATATTATTATTCTCCAAAAGAATTTTTTTAATGTATGGTGTTGAACAGTCTGTATTATATAATTTATTTTGGGGAAACTGAGGCATACACCTTAATGACCCAGGTATTGCATAGTGGTTAAGATCCAAGGCTTTGGAGTTAACAACAACATGCGTCACTTTAGCCCTAGCACTAACTTTGTGGACTTGGACATATTACATAACCTCTCTTTGCTTCAGTTCCTCTGTATAAAGGAGATGGCAATACACCCCTCATAAGATTATTGTAAGGATTGAACAAAATAATATATGTAAAATACTTAAACAGAGCTTGTCATATAATAAGCACCCAATACAGGGTCGAGTTTTTTGTTTTGTTTTGTTTTGTTTTGTTTGTTTTTAACTGATGAAATTCAGTCCAGAATTCCCTTTTGCCTCATCTTTTTGTATACTGGTTATTTCACTCAACATATTTGCTATTGATTTTACCATATTTGGTTCATTCACACATTTGATACCTTCTTTACAGTTTTTTCAAGTCATTTTAAAAGCATTGCCTAAGGCAAAACCCAGAGCACCTACTTCCCAGTAGGTTAACATTGGTCATTAATCAGTACTCCTATGGCCACAGTTGTTGCACCTGCAAAACAGTCATCTAATTTCACTTAAATTTTAAAAATGTAGACCTACAGAGAATAATATCATATAGCAATCATGTAGGAGCTTTATTACAACTTAATATATTATTATATTGCCTCAGATTTTTTGTAAGACACAAAACATGCATATACAATTGAAGTCCCCTTCCCTGGTCCAATTCCTCTCTAGTTCTCCCCCAAGGTGACCATTATTTTGTTATTTCACTCTCATCCTATCCATATTCTTTGCAGCCCACTCATGAAAATACCTGATGTGACTTAATCAAAAGGCTTTATGAAATTTTCGTTCACTAATGTTATCAGAGAGGAGTTCTTTGGTGGGTGGGGTATACTAACTCTGGTTAATTAAAACAAAAACAGGAAATTATGGAAGGATATGGGAAAGCTCTTAGAATAAAAGAAAAGCTGGAGAACTAGATCTCAGAAAGCCCAGCGACACTGTCAACTCTAGGGACTGAGATCACTTTAGATGAGAATATCTTCATTATGATGAATTTGCTCAAACTCTTTTCCTTCCTTCCTTTCTTTATGCCACTAAAGAGAGTGGAATGGAAGACTCCAATTGTGTTTACCCAAGTTTTATGCTTTCCCTTTGCCCAGAGTAGAAGAGGACACTTTGCTTGACCCTCCCACCAAGACTGCAGGGTTTCCTGGTGCCGGGAGGAGGGGACAGTGACTGGGAGGCAGGGAGTTGAGTTAGGACAGAAACATCTAGGGACATGCCATGTATTGGTAACATTCTAGTTCTTGGTGGATTCACAGGAGCTCATTTTGAAACTTATATAGATGTAATGTTATTCTTTTTAATGTATCAAATATTTAAAAAAAAACACAATAGTAAACTTTAAGAAAACAATAGAAAGAAAAGATTGCATGCAAAGGTTATTAATTTCCCAAAGTAAAATTAGAGTAGTACTACAAGAGAAGAAGGCAAATAGATACTGTGCAGGTGAAAACAAGAGGTCTGTAACATCTCCAACAGCAACTGAGCTATCGGATTATTAACACTGTTACAAAAAAAAAAAAAAGGTTTAGGCTAGTCTTAGTGACCCCATGCTGGCTTCTAAGAATTACTTTGTCCTTTTTTCTAAGTACATACAGATCTTTCCATCACTTGCCTATCTTAGTCAGATTTCATTTCATTTCAAGGACCACAAAGCCATTCAGATAAGCTTAAGAAAAAAAAGAAGTTAATTGTACAAATATTGGGGTCTCTCACAGAAGTCAAGGGCAGTAAGGATAACCAGGCCTGGAAACAAAAGTACATCTCCCCCTCTACTGCCAGGGTCACCAGGTGAGGAGCAAGAATTCATCTATTATGGAGTGCTGCTTTTTCAGTGTTTGTAGGCAGGAAAGTGTGTGCAGGAGGCTGCAATGGGTATTCTACTACATAGCACCTTCGAGGATCTTATCTAGGCTCCATGTCTCATCCACAAGCCTGTAATTTGCAGAATCCAACCATTTTTCCCCAATCCCAAGAAATTTAACCAGAGTTACTCAGAAAGTTTATGGCCTGGTTGAATACCCATATATATTTAGAAATAAATTATTTCATTCTATGTTTATTTAGTATATTCCTTCACTCATTCTAGAAAGGATTTCAGTTGGTCTTCAACAGTTCAAACTTACCTGCACGTTTTGTCAAGACTCTCAGGTATTATTCAATAGATCTAGGAAATCTGAACTCATTTAGAGTATCTAGGTGGTCTCTTAAAAAATTTTTTTAACTTATTTTTTACTTCCTACTGCATTCTACAGCAATCTGCTCGAACTAGGTGAAGACAAGCAGGATTTATGAGAATCACTACACAGGTAAGGTTTCAGTAAGGAACAACCAACAGAAAGCTATAATTTAAACCCCAAATGAAGTGGGATTATCAGGGATCGGAGATAGGCGACAGGCCAGGGACATTTTCGGAAAGTGCAGTTGCAGTGCAGGAAATACAGCTGGCAGAAAGGTTGCTTCTTCCTGAAGTGGGATGGGACAGACCGGAGAGGCATACAACTGAGAATTAACGAAAACAATGATGTTTAAGGTAGGGGCCAGGTTATGTTAAATAATGGTTTCGCTATGGATTCACCTCTAAGTTCACCCCCACCATGGATGAGTTACTGACAAAAAACAAATATATTGAGGCTGGCCTATCAGAAGTGACAGCTTTCAAAAAGAACAATGTAACAGTGCTCAAAGGAGACATTTAATACATTACCTGAAATTAGGCGGGAGTGTCTTTACATTGGAAGAACTGACTCCAGGTCTCAGGAGTATTTAGCCATTTGGAAGGGGACATTGTCCTTTTCCTGTCCTTTGTCACTTTTTCTTACCATATTTTTCCTCATCCAAAAACAAAACTCTCTAACCTGTTGAATTGCAAAAGTTATCTTTCCAAATATCAGAGTGACTTAAAAGTTCATTGAAGTGCTGACCTCTGGCTAGCACTATTCAAGAGAAGGAAAAATGAAACGGGTAACTTTGCTTGTCACAATATAAGAGGGAGGGAAGGGAAAAAGGAAAGAAAGAGGAAGAAAAGGGAAGGAAGGAAGATGTGTTCTAAGAGAAGTTATGCTGGGATGACTTCAGAAGCCATCACCTTTGGCTCTGACTTTGCATTTAGATGTGACCTGAGTAGAGGTTGGCGAGGGGGAGGAAATAAATATAAATTAAACTTCTCACTAAGTAGATCATTCTCAATTAGGCAGGGGGTGGTGGGGGGGTGGGGGGGGAGAGCCTCTTCAGCAACACCTAGGTCCCCAACACCAGCCAGAGGGATAAGGGGCTCTCTGCACTCTAGGTCCCCAACTACTCTAGACATAACCTGACTTAGACAGTATGTGTCCTTCCTATTAAACCTTAATTGTTGAGTGAAGTCCGGAGTTCCTTCTCTCCATCACGCTTGTTCTGTTCAGAGGAGAACAGCAGGCAGCAGAAAGCCCTCCCCTTTCCACTCTCCACCACTCTGTGTGGTCTTCCCTTCCTCATTTGGAGGCTGTATCTGTTTTCCCATCCTTTACAGACCGCAGTTGTCTCCAGCACTTCAAAAGAGGAAGAAACCCTGTTCAAAACGTATCTCAGAGTGATGAATGGAGAAAAGCTTGTCCCAGGTATGGTGGTCATCTGAGAAACCAGTGGCTTTTTGATCCTGAGTGAAGTAAAGAATAAAGAGGCATCCAACAAAGTTCAAGCTATTATCCTGGTGAGGTTGGAAGAAAAACCAAGCTCTAGGAGCAAGCCAGTAAGTTTCATGGGTCACACATTCATTCATTAATTCAACAACATTTATTAAGTGCCTTCTCTGTGCCAGGTACTGTGGTTATTACAAGAGACACCAAACAGATGTGGTCCCTTTACTGATGGAGCTTATGGCCTAGCAGCAGAGATGGATGTAGTAAATCACAAAATACAAAATGTTCCTCAGGGTCAGGGATGAAGGCAGAGCAAGCCAGCCTGCAATGCTGGAGGAATCTAAAAGTAGGGGAGCAAATGCAGGATTTGAGGGGGCTCATGGATTAGCTGTGTTAAAGAGTTAAGAGGTTTTCCTTGGTTGGCTAAGGAAAAAGGCTGGATTATGGGATCTTTTGATTCTTAGGTTGGCTTTATAGTCTAAGTGAAAGAAAATGCCACTTAGGAACTTGTCCTTTTTATGATTTTTACGGTCAGTGTTATTCTTTTTAAACTCGTGGGTTTGTATGTAGTGGTGATTGGTTGGGAGAAATGATTTTGTTTGCTTGAGAAATTTCAGTAGGAGGCTAAATGTATTAGGAGTATTCAGCAAAAAAATATATATTACGTATTAGTGGTTATAAGAAGACACGTCAGGAAGTACTATACACTGGAGGTTTCAGGTGGCAGCTACACCAAGCAAACAGAAGTTAGTGTGCTGGCAACAAGAACGACTTTCCATAGATAAAGCATGTCTGGCAAGAATGACAAACACTGGATATTGATGTAGATTTTCATTTTTATTTATATTTAGGAGAAGCATAATTACATTTTGATTTTATGTCATTTTTTTGTGGAATAGACCTGTTACTCTACTGGGATTGCGTATCCTCGGTAAGCTATGCGATTTGTATTGATATTTGCTTTATCCCTGCATGTTCATAGGGTGTGTGTGAACTAAGGCTCCCAGTGGAGGCTGAGCTGCTTAGAGCTTAAGAGCCTTTGCTTGTGGAGTCAGAAAGATCTGAATTCAGATACTGGCCCTGCTACTTACTAGTTGGATGACCTCGGACAGACTTCTTAAACCTGCCGACCTTAGGCCTCAGTTTCCTAAACTGTAAGATGGGGATTGTAATGGTTCCTACCTCTAAGGCTTGTTGTGAACATTAAACTAGATGCTGCGTATAAAAACAGTCCCAGCCCGGCTGGTGTGGCTCATTGGTTGAGTGTCGCGACCCATGCACCAAGAGGTCGCCGGTTCAATTCCCCATTAGGGCACATGCCCAGATTGTGGGCCAAATCCCCAGTGGGGGGCATGCAGGAGGCGACCAATCGATGTTCTCTCTCATCGATGTTTCTATCTCTCTCTCCCTTCCTCTCTCTCTAAAAATAAATAAATAAATAAACAAACAAACAAACAGTCCCAGACACTCAGTAATTACTGGCTCTTATTTTAAGTGTGGTTTGTCATATAGAGTGATGTTTTGTGTCCAATGACATGGAGCCCTGGAAGATAAAGAGAAATTTTATCTTCTGAGGATAATTAAAATGTTTGAGAGATTTGGGTGGCTACTCTTTGAAGATTGCCAAAATGCAATATAGTGGAACAGTGATTACAATGGATGGAATGAATTAAGTACTTCCTTCTCTTTTCTTTACAGAAGAGTGTGGTGTTCACAATTGTTTGGTACCGTTGGAGAATTTCAGAGTATTTATACAATTCTGACTTGGTTCGTTTAGTTTTCTGAATGTGTGATGTAGTAGAACAAGAACTCATTTTTAGCTCCAAGTCACCATTATATCTTTAGCACTCGGCAGTCTTATGATAGCATTTTTCAAAATGTGATTCATCAGAATCACCCAGGTGACTTGTTAAAAATTCAGATTCCTGGCCTTGACGTGTGAAAAAGTCTCTGAATTTTAAATAAATATCCCAACCCAGCTGATTTTTATCAACACCTAAGCTTAAGAAGGACTAAACTACACAAATAATGGTGTTCCCTGTACAAGCTACACTCCCAAAGCTCAGTCAGGTTGTGCTTAGTATTTAAGTGGCAACTTGTGTAAAGCATTTATGGGACACACCCTAAAACCCTCACCGGGCATAAAACCTTTTGTTCTTTATGCCTAACAACCATTCCAACTCACTTGATTAATAATCATTTACTTTCTCTTCTAGTCTTCAGAAACCATTGTCTTTCCCTGCTTGTTAGGGTAACAGCTAAACAGTTATATTATTCTTGTTACTGAAGAGTAGGGCAAAGGTGAATAGATAGATGTTTATTGAGATCCACAGAGAACATCTGGTTTATGCAAACCTCTCCAGGGTTGAAGCTGTTAAAGCAGACCTTTCTTGCCCCAGTCCCTCTGTCCCTAAAGTTTCATATATTCCCTGGTATATATCCTTAAGACATCCCCAACCTATATATCCCTGACCCTTCGGTCCTGATCACTACTCCAGATCCACTTGGGTCACATCAGCCAGATAGCTGTGATTGCTATCTGATTCTGTTTCTAGAAATTTGTTAGCTGTGAAGGCAGTAAAACTTATATTTCCATGCTCCAGTCTGTAAATAGAAAAGGTATATATGTGTAAAAGTGTCAACACAAGTTACAGTGTGGGGAAAAGATGCCTCTGAAGTCGGGGAAGAAATTGCTACCTTTATACTGCCTAAGTGGTGACAGGCAAAGAGACAGGTGAGCCATGGAGGGGAATCTGATGCCCCCTGCCCCCAGTATGGTGAATTTGTGAGTCCTTAGCTTGCTGAGCCATTTTCTCCTGCACAGGCAACATGATAAAGTTTGATACTTGAAGTTCTATGCTTTAGTAGAGTGATTGGTAGATGAAACAATGCTAATTTGCCTTTGATTGAAAATGTTTTTAGGAGATCCTCCTAGCTTTAACGGAAATAGACGTTCTTTACGTGCTAAGTTTGGAGATTGCAACTCAGGAAAGCAAAATCTCTTCAACATGAATCTGCTAGGGGCCCACAAAAGAAACCTGTCCATTTAGCCACTTGAATAAAATCAGGCCTGTATGCTGAGATGGCTGCCCCAGCACTCGAGTTTGCAGAGGTGGCCTTGCGTAGTGTGGACAAAGCAGTGGCTACCCATAGGAGCTTGGAATCAGATGTGGGTTTTTGAGTCCTGGCTCCACCCCTCACAGTTGCATGAACCTGAGCAAGTTATCTAGCCTCAGCTTTATCAGCTGTACGATGAGCATAATAGTAGCTGTGGTGAGAAAAATATGGTAATGGATGTAAAGGTCTTTGTGTTGTCCCTCAATAAGTATCCTTTTGCTTTTTCCTCTTATGATTCTATTATCCCCATCTTTCCTTTGCATCTTGCCCAGGTTTCTTTCAAATCTGATCATGCAATCTGTCAAGATGTGCCTAATTCCCTATTCTTTATTCTCTCAATTTCCTTTATTAATTCAACAAATAGTTCCTGAGTGCCTACTATTTACAAGGCAATATGCTAGGTACTTAAATCAGAGAACCAAACAGATTAAAATCCTTGCAATCATGGAGCTTACATTCTAGTCTAGGGGAGAAGCCTAATGGACAATAACAGAGTGAATTAATTACATAGTATGCAAAGTGGGAGAAGGGTTATGGGAGAAGAGAGCAGGGGAATGGAGATGAGTGGAGGGTAGCGATGTTCCAGTTTTAAATGAGATGGTCAGGACAGACCTCACTGGGTTGTTTAAGCACAGACAGGGTGGGACCTGCCTGTTTTTGTGCAGTTGTGCAGAGTTCACTATACTTGAGCAATATTAGGCAAAGAGAATGGCTGGAATGCCTAAAAGAAGTGGGAAGTCATTCTTTAATTTCTCCAATGCAGCAGAAAGAAGACTAGTGATGCTTGCTCATTAGGTAGCAAGAACTGTTTTGTTTTGTTTTGTTTTGTTTTGTTTTGTTTTGTTTTGTTTTGTTTTGTTTTCTCTTTTGACTTCACTCACCTCTGGTCTCTAAGGTCACAGACTCTTTATCCTTTGCTCCCTCGGTTTCATGTCTCAGGGCCTTCGGTGATGGATAATGTTATCAATAAAAGATGAGTTATTAGAGCTTCTTATGCTATATTTCTGTGTTTTATATAACAGAAATCCTTTGCAACTCAGAAAAACATATAATTAACTATCAATCCATTATTGGATTTAATCTCAGAATAAAACATAGGAGCATAATTGTTTAAGCAGTCTGATAAAGTAGGAAGAACCCTGCTGCGGGAGTCAGAGGCCGGGGTCTGCCACAGCCCTACCACTGTCGCTTCACAGTTCTGTGTCCAAGACTTTCTCACCTGTGAATTGGGAGTGGGAACTCCCACCACTCTCATTCCATGAGTCTTTGAAAAGCTTTTAGAACTTTTTTCTTCTAAAAACTAAAGCAAATATAATGTGTGGGCCTATAATTTCTTGATATCTGCTTTATTAAAAACGTCAGTTACAGTGATTTGTCCATTTATGGATGGGAACAAAAGTAGAGTGGTCATCTTCCACATATTTTTGTGCCTCTTTACCTTCCATGCTATGAATGAAGGGGAGACTGGATTCTTACCACATACTCCTCACCAGTATACCTAGAACTTCAAGGCCTTTCCATTATATGTTATCTATCAAACACTTAAAATATTCTAGTATTAATATTTATGAACATAAAGAGACCTACAAGTGATGAAGGCCTGTTCTTAAGGTCTCTAATATTATTATTTTTTATATCAGAGTTAATTCTATTATTAATATGTCATAACATAAGTAATATATTATAATCTTCATTTTACATGGGAAGAAATTGAAATGCACATGAAGGTCCATTAAAAAAAATCAAAGTCACTTCATACTATAAACCCAGACCTTTCCTTAACCTTCTAAACCAGGTATTGCCAAACTACTGCCTGCAGACAGATCTGCTTTAGCTTCCCCACTGTCTCTCGCGCCTGTTTTTATGTGGCTTTTACATTAAAAAAAATAATAATAAGTTTTTATTGATTTTAGAGATAGAGGAAGGGAGAGCGAGAGAGAAAGAAACACTGATGTGAGAGAGAAACATCAATAGGTTGCCTCCTGCATGCACCCAGACAGGGGACCAAACCTGCAGCGCAGGCATGTGCCCTGACCAGGACTTGAACTGGTGACCTTTTGGTGCATAGGACAATGTTCAATCAACTGAGCCACCTGGCCAGGGTGGCTTTTACATTTTTTAATGGTTAAAAAAAAATAATAATACTATTTTGTGATATGTGAAAATTATATGAATTTCACATTTCAGTATTCATAGATAAAGGTTTACTGGAGCATAATCACTCCCATTATGTAGTATCTGCTTATATGTTTGGTTGCTTTCTCTCAAAAAATGGCAGAGTTGAGTAGTTGTGACAGAGATCGTTAGGCTTACAAAGCCTAAAGTATTTACTATCTGTCCCCTTACAGAAAAAATTAGCCAATCCCTGGTCTAGACCACATGGGTGTCTTTGCTAGGGATCTAAGGAGGACATGTGCAGACTCCTGGAATTTCAGACCTGCCTTATTTTACATAAACTTGCATGCGGCACCATTTTGCAAGAAAAACTACACGTCTTCTTCTAAGCTACTGCATTAGTCCTTTCTGGATCAGTTACTTGTTGTTAATTATTATTTATGGAAATTTCAATTTGTTCATTCATTCACTCCACAACACTTTATGGTGCACCTATCTAGGAACAAATGGCTAACAAAAAGTAGCTTTATTAGTTAACTTTTATAGACAAATCATCGGCAAATATGGACCATTATTATACAGTAGGGAGAAGTGCCATCCTTGGGTTATGACTGGGGCAGGAAGGAAAGTTACCTTACGCAGCTGCAGGGGTTAATGAATGCTCCTAGAAATGAAGACACTTGAACTGAGGACAAGGGGTGGGCAGGGGACATGCATTACATGTTAGACAGCAATATTTTCCAAGGCCTGTATCAGTCAGGGTTCAGGGCAGGAAACAAAACCAATGAGTCATTTTAAGAGGGAAAGATTTAGGTAAAAAATATGTAGGTAATTAAGACAAAATCATGGAAGGGCTGGAAGAATGGTTTGTAGGCTGGCAGACCAGGAGTGATTTCCAAAACACTGGAGTACTGTACCACTGAGGCAGCCACTGGAATTATGCACTCCAAGAACACGCTGGCATCCTCTGTTGAGGAATCAGGAAGGCAGCCCTAAATGCAGCTCTCACTAGACACAGGAACTCTGCTAGAGAAAAGGATCTCTATGACATTGCTTGCCAGTAGAAGAACAGCCAGGAGAGCAGGAAGACAGCCACAGCTCCATTTTAAATTTCTGAATCTCAGAGGAGTACATATATTTTGTGCATTTAGAACACTAGCCGCAAAAGAAGTTGGGAAATACCTTTAGCTTTCTAGTCTCTGCAGCACAGGAAGGCACCCTAGAAGTAAGGTGGAAAGGAGATTAAGCAAGCCAAGCCACAGAAACCACCACATGTACAGAATCTATGTCCATGTCCATTCAAAGAACTACAAATGGTTTGGAATGGCTAGAGCAGTGTTCCCAAATAGTCAAGTGTTGATCCCTTTTTAACATCAAAATATTGAATCCTTGATGCACCTGACAGTAGTTATATATATTTTAAAATATGTTTTTATTGATTTTTAGAGAGAGGGGAAGGAAGAGAGAGATAGAAACATTGATGTGAGAGAGAAACATCGATTGGCTCCTCCTGCATGCCCCCCACTGTGGATCGGGCCCACAACCTGGGCATGTGCCCTGAAACCAGCGACCTTTTGTTGCATGGGTCAACACTCAACCACTAAGCCACACCGGCCGGGTGACAGTAGTTATATTTTAACATCCTACCATTGAGAAGTGTATTACAAATAGTTATATTCAAATAAAAACTCATTAGTCACAATAGCAGATACATACATTTGGAAAATGATGGTCATAACATTAGTTCACATAATGCTGCATACATTTATATATTAATTCATTTGGCACTAAGATATATTTATATGCCATAACATTTGTTCAGTCAAAAAATAATGCCTAGACCCCTTGTGGAATCCAGAACTCTTTTCAGTAATGCTGAGGAACCCAAGTATTTCAGAGTCAGACTTGGTGATCATTGAGCTATAATAGTTTAGGGTGGATGATGGAAGAGACACAAGCAAAGAGTCTTTAAAAGAAAACTAATTTCTTTAGATATTAACCAGGAGGTAATGGAGAGTTACTGAATTCTGCACAAAAGAATGACAAAATCAGACTTTCATGTCAGAAAGACCACTCTGGCAAGGGTTGGCAGATGAATTGAAGGCATGAAAGACAATGGCAAGGAGAAAATATAGGAAGCTATTTCAGTGATCCAGATGGGAAAATCAGGGGTCCAATAAGCAAGATATAAAGAGTGGGGATGAAGAGAAATGGATAGTTAGGGGCAAAATTGATTATTGATTGATTTGGTGTGATGTCGGTGACTAAGAGTACAGAAGAAAGAGGCCTTGGTTATGTAACCATGTAAATGTGGAATATAGGACAAAAATGAAACATTCCAAGTTATCTAGCATGTGTGTGTGTGTGTGTGTGTGTGTGTGTGTGTGTGTGTGTGTGTATGTGTGTGTGTGTAAATTAAAAGTCAATATAGTGACATAGTATAGTACTAAATTAGTCAGGACAGGCTAACTGCTATAAAAATGGCCCCCAAATCTCAGTGACTTAATACAATAAAGATATATTTCTCATACACCTTATACTCTAATGAGGGTTGATATGTGTGCATGTGATGTTGAGAAGGGAGGCAGACTCTGCTCCATGAGATTATTCGGGGACCCAGGATTTTTCCTTTTACTGACTCCACCATCTTCTGGGGCCACTGTATTTTCCTTGTTCATCTGGGCAGAGGAAGATAGAGATCTAAGTTGCAAATAAGATTTTATGTGCCAGGCTTGGAAAAAATGTACACATTCCAGTAGTTAGAATTCAATCATATGGCCACACCTGAGTTGGTCATAGGAAATGTAATCTAGCTGTGTGCCCAGGAAAAAAAGAAGACGTGAGTTTCAGGAGCATCTGCCAGTCTATACCATAAGCATAAGTTACATTGTAAGGCACAACTCACAGAACTTGGAAATATGATTGCAGTGAGTGATAAGTGATTTGAGTTTAATTAGACAATGTCTAAACATGATTGATAGAACAGAGAAATCTTTGTACCACTTGATTATATTACTGAAGAAATTCTGTGTTTATGTAGTGTGGGTATTAGGGAGAAATGGGAGGGAGCAGTAACTTTATTGAGTCTAATAGGTGAACCAAAGACAAAGGAGATAACAGCATTTCCTCTACTACTCATGGGTTGCAATACTCTGCCTATTTATTTATTAACTATTTATTAAGTGTCATTTCCCAGGCACTGTTGTAGGTGCTGGAATAGAAGCAATTTATCCTGTCTGCCAGATAGGTATATCCCTGGAGTAGAGATGAATCTACCAGATCCTCATGGCTGGAAGGCTCAAGCTTTTATAATATTCCACTTAATTCACTTTGCTCTGATTCTCTACTAAACAAGAGTAGCTTCTATTTCTCTCTTGGGTGTCTTTGATCAACCAGCACAAGTCTTCTAATACATGTCATTGCAGCCTCCCACTCCCCCTCTCCCTTCTCTTCCTTCTCCCCTTGTCGTCATCACCATCATCATGCTCATCGTAATAGCCACCATTCACTGAGGACTGGGCATTGTGCTAAATACTTTGTACTTTTCTTTTAATCCTCATTGCAGTTGCATTTTACAGATGCAAATATCAAGTCTCAGAGAAATTCGGTAACTTGTCTTATAGTTAGTAGTGGTGAACCTAGATCAGACCCCAGTTCTGCTGACTTTAGAGCCAAGTTCTTCCCACCATTATAAAGGAGTAAATATGCATTGGGGCTTATAGCTTGGTCTCCTTGATAATTTATTAAATATGAAATACTTTCTTGAATTGATAAAGTCTGGGTACATTAACAAAATCAAGTTTCTAGTTCCACAATACTCTAGACCCACTACCGATCTGGGGAAACTTCTCAAAGGTCATTGACCCCATGAGGTCTTGCCAAGGCTGCTGGTTGGCTACCTGCCTCTGATATCCCTATTTCTGAACTTTGACTTCAGCATTGGTAACCTGGTAATATCACCAAATAATCTACCATGGAGGAATGTTAACGTTTATAATGAAAAAAAACTACTCTCATATAAATAAAGCCCAAACCTTAGATTCAAAATTTAGTAAGGTTACCAGATGAAAATTACATTTGATTCTTTCAACAAAAGCCATACTGTGTAGGTGGAATTATTGAACAAAGATGTAATCAGAAAAATATATTTTTGAATTAAAATGGATTGATAGGAATAAATCAAAGTAAATGTGTTTTCTTCTAATGGCAGTTTTATTTTCCCATGGTGGGAATTTAAAATTGCTTAAATTGCTTCTAAGTTAGTGAGTAGAAAAAGTGCTTAAATGGTGATAAAATGCATAACAAATGTTTGACCAGCATGCAAAGGATGACAACAGAGAGAAAAATAGTTCTGCAAGTGTCACAATAAACCACGCACACTGACAGTGCTCCATACTGACTTTTCTAACCAGTGTACAACAGCGAGAGCATCTACTTCACTTTAATCTTTTGCATTATTACATATACTTATGCAGAACTAACCCTTGCACAATGTATTATTTCTTTGGTTTCACACGATTTCTTTGCATTTTATGTTGTTATTTCTTCTGGTTCTTCACTTCTGAATTACCTCACTGTTACACACGATAGAAGTACTAAAAATGTAGGTCAAAGTGTGTCTTTCATAAAAGACTGTAGGAACTTTAAAAGACACAAATGAGCTTTTCCTATACAGTATATCGTAGTGATGACAATTGCTCACTGGTGTCCTTGGGACAAGGGATATTGTAAATGTGCAACATGGGTTGTAGTGGTGTTTTTCTGGTGAACTTTACAAACTCCAAAGCCCACCATTCTCAAGTGGATCATACAAAAGCCAGGCTCTATCACAAAAAAATAAACGTGTGACTATTATCCAGCTCCACATCTGTATCCACAGAGTGAACAACTACAAGGTTGCCTGGCAGGCTTGATAACTCATCAATCTATTAGCAATGTAATGTGGCCACTGCAAATCCTACTCTGAGAAAGTGGCGGAGTGAGGATACCTGATTCTAGCTCAGGTTCAGCTCTGTGACTCTGAGGGATTCACCTAACCTTCTACAGGTTCGTTTTTAATCCATAAAATGAAGGGATGGATTAGATCCACAAGCTCCCTCCCAGGTTTAAAATGGAACAGTACTACTCCATTATGAGGAGGGGGGAAGAGCCTTCCTTCAAAAAATTGATTAGTGACATCTGTGTAAGGTGATGTTTAGAAAATAATTGCAACCTAGATGGTTGCAGTACTAGTATAGCAAGTATGAATGTTCTTAGTGAAAGTGATTGCATTTTTTGTCCTTAAACCAGTTTAAGCCTGAGCCTGCATCTTTTGCCTCCAGGCTGGCAACAGGTTCAATCTGTGATTTCTGAGACTACCCATCCCTGCGAGGGTTCATGCAAAATTGCTGGATTCTACTAAAAGCCAAAGCTCCTGGGAAGCCAGTCTAGTTGCCCTGGGGTCAACCCCGTTTCCACTGGGACCTAACCCAGCCTTAAAAGGACTTTTTTGTCTCAGGTGTTCTGATGCTTCAGGGACACTGCTGGGGCAAAGCAAGTTTGGGTGAGTCTGGTTATGTCTGTGCCTGGGACCCAGCTCTGCCAGGTACCCCAATCCAGGGCCACCTGCCCCAGAGTCCCTCTACCTCTGACCTCTCTCCAGGCTGGAGAACAAACCTCCTTTTTCCTGATGCTACTTTTGAAGGGTCTTCCCTTTCTCCTGTCCCACTGTGGAACACCTTCAGTGAGCATAAACTCTTCAGTGAGTTTTGATTTTCATCCAAGTTGGACAGGGAATTTGCTTCATGTAGTTTCTACTTGACCATACAAACACCTCTGAAGAAAGGAAATACAAAATCTTAGGCTAACATCTGGGATTGAGAGCAGAGAACAATGCACAGGCCAAAACACAAATTAATATTTAAATAAATCATCCTGCCACGCTATCAAATAATTTAAAATGTAATCACATTTAAGGGGAAATGGATTTATATTTTTATTATAATGTTTTCTAATAACAGCTTTATTGAGATGTAATTTATACAATTAACCTATTTAATGGGCATATATTTAAGTGAGTTTGAGTAAAGGCCAGTTTAATTAGAGGGGATAGCTGGAAAAAATATGGATGTTTTAAAGGGAACATCTGAATACTTTAAAAGGTTTAAGAGGTTAATGGTGTTGGCATTTTTGTTACGTAAAATTTCAATAAAGTGTTTCACTTTATAGGATGTTATGGAGTATATAATAACATTAAACATTTTTCTACTATAATGTTAACTGAAAACGGCAGGCTACAAAATTGTAAATATAATATACTGACCACACTTGCACAGATGAAAAGGCAAGAAGGATTTAGTAGAATCCGGCTAATTATAGATGGTCAAATTTAGGGTACACATTTTCTTTTCCATTTTTATGGAATATTAAATTCCTCGATTAGTGTGTCTATTTTTACAATGAGAAAGGAAACTTTATCTATGAAACTTTGGACTTTTCTCCTTTTTTGAAATACTTATTATCTCTTTCATCAGTTAAAAAGGTAGAGATTTTATTGAGAAAACTGTCAAAAGTTGGGGAAGCCAAGAAAAGCAGAAGGGTATTTGAAAAAGACCTCTAAGTGCATGCGTTGTCTCTGTTAGGAATAGCTGTCACCCAAGGTGATGAAAGAGGGAGGCAGGTGGGGGTGGAAGAACAAGGAGTTACAAGGGGCCGTCACTGACTTGAGTGAAAAAGTGGAGTGGATGGGGCGGGGAACATAGAATTTGTATACACATTTCTGTGCCTTTCTATAGTCTCCTCACTGTGGTCAGGTTAGTGTTTGTGGGCAGAGATTGTTCACAGAAGGAACAGGAGGAGGAATATGGAAACTCATATCAGTGTGAGTGAGTGAGTGTGAGAGAGGGAAGGAGACAAGCAAATAGCCTTTTGCCAGGGGCATCTATGAATCAGCCGTTTGTAAGTCTGAAAACACTTGGCTCAGAAATAATTGGGGAGTATGCGAGATGGTTTTAGGTAAAGTCTATATATCATGTAAATTTTCAGAGAAATGGAGTTTCACTTCTTCCAATATAATGGGCAGATTTTATTGACAGCAATAAGTAAGATGAGCTGAATGAAAAAATATAACTCTCGATAGATCCACACTTTACATTAAGATTATAAACACTTTTTAAAAAATATATATGCTTTCATATAATTGCTGGCTCCTAAATATAAAGAAGTTTCTTTCTTTTTATTTTACAGATGCCTTATTAGCAAGGCTATGAAAATTCAGAGGGAAAACTATGTCACCTATTTTACTCAGTAGTAATAGCTTATTTTATCAGAATCATCATTAAGTTATCATAGGCTATATTCTTTGTACATAAGAACTTTTAAAAAGAACCACTAATAACTGTTATCAGAATGTCTAGTACTCTCAAATCACATGAATCGAGGGAATACTTTTTAGTGTCAAAGCCTAGGCAAGCATTTGAAAGATGCTAAATGCCATAACCATCAATGTAAAGTTATTACAAGAAAAGAAAGAGAATATAGACTGAATCATGGAGGCGCAATAACTGCTGCCTTCAGCACAGCCAGACTTTGGACAACTCCAGTTCCTGATGTGTTGCAAAATTTCTGGCATGAGAAATTCTGTCAGTTCTTTCCAGGCTCAGCTGGAGTCCAGCCTCCTTAAGGAAGCCTCTCCAAACTCTCCAGCCTGCAGTGACCTTGTGCTCATTTTGAATGCATCACCCCTGTTAAATGTTTCCATAGGTTGACAGTTGTAACAGGCACCCTAGTGCCCTTGTCACAGCCCTTTGACTCACCTTTGATTTCATCTGCAGCTCTAGTAGAAGGACCTGTGCAAGCTCGAACTCACCTCACTTGGTGGGCATCCCACCTCACCCACCTCAAATGCACTTGCTCACAGGGCTTTCTTTGATGTGAGGGGAACTCTGGCAAGCCCAGCTGGAAGTGTGGGAGAGTAATTGTCCCTAAGGAAAACCCTTCATCTATGGTCTGTGGGAACCAGTGGATAAATACTCTTGCCTACTGTTTTTAGGTGGACATTTCTATTCTGTATGCTTTTTAAATATCCTGGCAGAAATGAGTCCCCATTGTCTACAACAATGACCTCTAAATGACACTATTATATTGGCTTTTCCTCTTTTTTTTTTTTCATGCATTTTCCCTACTCTCTCACTCCTACTTCCTGGGACCAAGTCCAAAATATACTGCCTGAACCAAATCCTTGCCTCAGGTTCTGCTTTGAGAAAACCCCAAACTAAGACAACAGTTATACACTACTTTGCATTGCCCTTGTGTTTTAATTAACTCAACCTTTTAAAATCTTGTTGATGTAAGACTTACATTGTAAGTCTTGCTTCCACAAGTAGATTATAGTCTCCTAAGGATAGCAAGAATTTTGTATACATTGTTATCATGCCTTGCAGATGGTTGATTTCTATTAGTAAATATTTGTTAAATGAGAAGCTCAAGATCGTATATGGAGATGCTGTCAGTTCTTTTGAGAACTTCTGGTGACACTATGTACAGGTCCTTGTGGAAACACTGGGTGTTTATCTGCATTGCTCTAGGCCCTAGAGTCTAGGGAATGAACATTTGACATTCCTTATGTCTTTCAGCATCTGAACCACTCCCTCATAAAATGGGCAACCCTTATCTTAGGCACTAAAAAATACCAGCAACTCACTTTCTAAGCCTCCCTTGCAGCTATGTCATATAGTTCACCAATCAGAAAGATTTACCCACTCTGGACCCTGAGTCAAAGTCAAGATGTGAAGAAACAGGGACTACTCAGAATCCTTCCTGGTAATGAGGTGGTGGCAGTTACAGTGGCAGCCACCCCACAAAGCCAGTTCTGCAGCATGTTTTGGGGTCCAGTGTGCCTGGCAGGATAGCCTCTGATCCTGGTTGACCAGACTTCTTGGAGATATCATGAGCTACTGAATATTTTTTAAGTTATTTTTTCTGAGTATATTAGCCAGAGTAGCAGTTTCTGTTCTCAATTAGACCTTCAAGTGATTCATTTCCAAGGAACCTTGAGGATAATTATTTTAAGTTGCTGATGGGAAATTTATAGGGAACTTCAGTAGGGGGCAGATCCAATATCTCCTGGGGAATTCTAATACATTCCATGAAATTATGTCATACCTAAGTAGAATACCCCAGAAACCTCCTTAGTCCTCATATAACCCAACCCCAGGAATCTGGATGTTGGATGCTATTATTGAGAGGGTAAAAATTCAGGAGTGTTATCTGTTGTTGTGACAAGCAGGAGGCAAAATGTATTGGAGGCCAGAATAAGGAGGTAGGAAGAACACTTTGTAAAGCTACCACTTGTTTCCTTTAGCTCTACTGGAATTGCTGCCAGATATTTCACAAATATAACACACACACACACACTTTCAGCAAAGACAGTATTTCAAATTCAAAAGACAACTGATTATTAATGTGCCTACTATCTATAAGCTATGAAAATTCACTTTAGAAAGCAGGATTCACTCACATGGTGAGAAGAATGATCTTGTTAATAAAAATTATAAATAATAAAAGACCTGTAAAGGCTAGGTCATTATGGACACTATATACTTTATCAGATAATCATAAAACAAATAAATAAAACCATATTTATTATACCTTATTTTAAAGCATATAGCTCATTTTCTTTAAATCCCTACCCTTCAGAAATGCTTAGCATTGTCTACAGATTTTGCAAATATATTAAGATTAACTTTCAGATTATCAAAGAATGAATATATAGGGTGGAAGGGAGGGAGGGAGAGAGAGAGAGAAACAAACATCGATATGAGAGAGACATATCGACCGGTTGCTTCTCGAATGACCCAGACGGGGGCCAGGACCAAACCTGCACCGGGAATCGAACCCTCGACCCCTCGGTCCACAAGCCAATGTTCTAACCGCTGAGCCAAACCGGCCAGGGTGAATATATTATTATATTTTTAGAAGAAAAAATGTCTACTCTATTTCACATGATAAGCTAAAACTGAAATAATAAAATAGCTAGGACTGGATAAAAAAGGGTAGAATAGAGGTGACTCTCTGATATTAACGTGGGGAAGAACCCTCTAAACATAAAATCAATGCAAAAAATACTAGGGAAAGGATTGATTTACATATTCAATATATAATCAAGATACTTGACTATAAAAAATTTTAATTTTGCACACCTATCATAACTTAAATTAAAAATAAAAATATATGAAAAATTGGTTAATATCATAATATATAAATAACTTCTAAAAATTAACAGTAAAAATATGTTGCTCTCAGTTTTTTAAAAAACGGTGCATATAAATACATACCTAATTTCAAAATGACTGAACATGGAAACCTACAGTAATTACTAAAAATAAAAGAAATACGAATGTAAGTAAATAGTATTTTTAACAATTTTTAAATTGGCATTGTTTTCAAACCTTTTGTTGCCAAGTATGCATTGAAATGATATTCTCACGTTGGAGTGCAAATTGGAAAGAAATTTGGCAATCGTTTAAAAAATCCATAGAAATATTTGTATGATTTGGTCTACTATAGTCTACTAATTTCTTTTAAGAAAACAATGAGAGATGTGCATAAATATTTGTAAGAATGTTTGTCTTAATACTATTTTAATTGCAAAAATTAAAACATCATATATGTCCCAATAACTTGATAAATTATTGGTTTATTCATATGATAGAATATTACTCAGCCAATAAAAAATGTGTTTTTAAAAGAGTATTTAATGACACAGAAAAATGCTCACACATTACATTGAATGGAAAAAGCAGAGTATAAAAGTTAATACATAAGAGTTTTTTCTTAATTCCAGTTTTAAAATGTTGATGGAAAAAATGCTAGAGATAACTACTTGAAAATATTAGCAGTTTTATCTCTGGTTAGTAGGATTTTGAATACTTTTATTTACTTTATACTTTTTGTGTTCTTTAACTACTCTACAATTAATTATAATATTTTTTATTTTTATTTTTTTTAATCCTCACCCGATGACACTTTTGCATTCATCTTCAGATAGAGTGGGAGGGGGAAAGAGAGAGAGAGAGAAACATTGATACAAGAGAGACAAATCAATTGGCTGCCTCCCGCATGATCCCAGCCGAGGCTAGGACCAAACCTCAACCCTTAACCAGAATCGAACCCACGATTCTTCTGTCCGTGGGCCAACGCTCTAACCGCTGAGCCAAACTGGCCAGAGCTAATTATAATATTAAAATCTTATTAGGATAATTCTTCAATTATTTTCCCACATGAAATAACATATTTAGTAGCATGAACTGCCTTCCATTCTACTAAGGAAGTAGAAACAACTATTTATGTAGTCCATTTTAAGAACTTTTGAATTAAATAGAGCAGGTGTTAATGATCCCAGTTAGAAGAGAAAGAAATTGAAGATTAGAAAGACTAAATGATTTTCCAGTGTTCAGTTAGTTCAACAAGCTTTTTCTTTTAGCATATAGTAATTACTGTGAATTGGATTAGACATTAAGGCATTAAGAATAAAAGATTAAAAATCATTCCCAAGAGTGTGCATTCTTATAGCAGGTGATATTATATTTAAAAAATGATATTTTTGATTAAGTAGGGTAAGTGCTGGCAGAAGTATGCAGAAAAAACTATAGAGAAAATAAATATTAGTTTGAACTACTTGAAATTGCCCATATTCAACTATTTTTGACCTACAAAAATGGCATTTTCATATGATTCATGCTAATACATCTGAACCAGAAAGGTGATGAGGGCTGAGCTGAGTCTTGAGGAGGAGGAGGAAGATTACCAAATGAAGGTGTGTTCATTGTCAGGGTTGAATCAGAGACAGAAACCATACAGTGAATTGATAGGGAAAGTTTAATGTAAAGAATCTGGGTATATGATTAAGGGCGCACTGACTAGAAAGAAGTAAAGAGAACTCCAAAGAATATAGAAAAAGCAGATGTAAGGGTCAGTCGCAACCCAACCCTAGCACTGAAATGAAATACCCAAGGAAGAACTTCTCCCCTCCACCCCAGGTCTGAGATCCAGAAAAAGTTACACCCATGATTCAGTGAATGGCAGAGAAGTTGCTGTGATGGTAGTCCTGGAAATATACTCTTGGGGACGGAAGGGGAAAACTGTTCAGAAGGAGGTATCTCACTAAAGATACTCAGCCAGGAAATAGCCCAAGCCGTGCCTAGGAAAGCTGCCGACTGCTCCTTGCTGCTGACTGCCTTGCACTGGAGAAGCTGCCTAAGTGCAGGAGCCTGGTGCTGGTGAAGCCACCCACGCTGCAGGAGGTGGGTGCTGGGAAGCTCTGTGCACTACAGGAGCCAGACACTGCGGAAGTTGTGAGTGCTACAGGAGTCTGGTGCTGGAGAAACTGTCCATGCTGCAGAAGCCTACTGAAGAAACACACAAGGAACCAGAAGGAAAATCCATTTATCTTGCAATGTCTCTCCATCACCTACATTGCCAAAGTGTACCATTATGTCAGCTGACAAATAAAAACTACTTAAAAGGTCCAGCTGCATTTTTGCACAGCAGGCAATAAAAAGTGAATTTGGAACTGAGGTGATAAATTAGTAACTGGCACAGTGTGGAAAGAGTTTTCAGCTAACAGAATAGCATGAGACAAGACATGTAAAGGATGTCCATATCTGGTAGCATGATGGACTAAGATACCCAGACTGACACTCTCAGTATAAAACAAACAAACAAAAAACCCTAATTATGCGAGATTTAAAAAAAATAAGGAACTTGTTTTTAAACACATCAGTAATATGGCAAGAAAGTATGGAATATGTAGATGCCAAAAGTAAGTGAAAGCATGAACTTGAACACAGAAAATGTCTTTTAGTGGCAATTGCTAAATCTTTTGAACTTGAACTTCATTTTTGGGGTCTGGAGGAGTATAAGGGACAAAAGATTAATTCCAAGGCCCTCTCAAATTGGGGAATCTAATTTTGAAATTCTTACATTTCACTAGGATGTAGGATACTATGTGTGAAAGTAAACGACACTGATGGTGAATCTGTATACTTATTCAGTGTGACAGTGAAATAAACCCACACTACTGCCCATTTCGTAAGGAGACTACAAAAAATCTTTGGTACTGCTTGAAGGAGGAAAATTCTCTCCATAAAACTCATAACCACAGCCAACCCCAAATTCACACACCCACATGGTCTGAAAATCTTGAAGGTGAATATTAAGTTTAAAGTAATGCCAAGTTAGTAGTGTTCTCTAGGGTTTGGAAAAAGTAAACACAGATCCTCTCAGAAAGAAGGTGACTTCAATCCAGGCAGCAAAATAGTTCTAGAGATAAATCCCAAGAATTCCTTGGTCACCATCAAAAATCACAAAATACACAAGAAATATAGCCAAATGAGCAAGAACCTGCAGAATCAATAAACTCACAAAAAGCTTTAACTATTTTAATTATCAACACAATTGGTATGTTTAATATGTTTAAGGAAATAAAACACAAAAGGTGATTAAAATAATTTGAAAATGAATCACATAGAACTTCTAGAAATTAAAGGTGTAATACTTGAAAAAATATAATAGGTTGGTTTAAAAGCAGATTAGAGACTGCTAAAGTCAGAATTAGTGAACTGGAAGATAGCACTAAAAATATGCCGAATGTAATATAAAGATATAAAGATGCAGGAAATATGAAGAGACATTGAGACATAACTGACAGAGTTAGAAGATTTCACATGTATCAAATTAGAATTCCAGAAAGAGATGAGAGGCACTGGCAATATTGGAAGAGTTAATAATAGAGAGCTTTCCAGAACTAATGAAAACATGTATCCAAAGATTCAAAATACACAAACAGGATAAAATAAAATTAAAAAAAAAAAAAACACCCAACTACTTGTAGATAAATGTAGAACACCAGTGACAAGGAAACTCTTAAAAGAAAAGAAGAAAAAGAAATAAAAACAAAACCCCAAAAAGCAGATTACCAAGAAATGATAATTAAACTGAGAACAACCAATGAAGGCAAAAGAAAGTAAATAAGTTTAATGTGATGAAACAAAATAATTCTCAGCTTGGAATTGTATGCCTATAAAAATATATATTTCAAAACAAGGGCCAAATGGAGACATTTCAGACAAACAAGAACTGAGAGTTTGCAATCAACAGTCCCTAATCTAAGGAAATTCTAAAATATGTGCTTCAGATGGAAGAAAGTGTTTCCAAATCAATGGTCTGAGGTTAAAGAAGAGATGATAAAACAAAATGTAAAACTATGGGTTAATCTAAGCAAACATTGTAAAAAAATAATTTGAGGAGCTAAAAGATATATTTAAAACAGACAGTTATAATCTGTAAGAGATTATCAGAGTTAGTGTTCTAGAGATTTTCTATTGTTCAGGAGATTGACACAGATATTGATTAATTTTAGATTTTATAAGTTAAATATTATGGTCAAATTTCTATAGTAAATACAAAAATAATGGAAATAGAGTGGGCTTATCTGTATTTTCAGATTTTTCTTATATGTTTATTTATTACTTAGTTAATAAAAGTAACCCTACCAACTAAGATTGGAATTAATTGAGTTCTGTGAAAAAGTTCGGATGTATAAAGGACTTTGTGATTAGTTTGATCTAGGCTTCATCTCCACAGTTTCTTTTTATGATTGTCTCACTGACCTTGGTATGTCAGCTTCACTTTGATAACAAAATGGCTGCAGAAGTTCTAGAGATGACATATGCAATACTTAGATTCCAGAGTAAGAGAAAACTTCTTTTTGCTTAACTAACGAACAGAAGTCTTAGACCTCACTCTGATCGGACCCACACATAAACCATTCCTATGGCCAGGGGCATGTCCTGCACAGACTTTCCTAGGCCTGGGTTGCACAGTCCTCTCTATGCACCTGACTGGGTCCAAATCCATTAAGTTAAAGAAAAATAAAATAGCAGTTTTGGTGATTAGCATCCCTCTATCAGTCATTTACCTCAAGTGTGATCACTGAAGCTTTTTTTAAGTTCTAAATCTCACCTTTTAAACTTTTAAAATAATTTTTTAAACTTTTTAAATAATCCTTTTTGTTTAAGACTGGATTCAACTTCCTAATATTTTGTTGAGAACTTTGGAGTCTCTAGGGATATTGATTTGTAGTTTTCTTGTAGTGATTCTCTCTGGTTTTGGTAAGATAGTAGTGCTGTGCTCATAAAATGAATTGGTAAGTATCCGCTCCTTCTCCTTTATTTTCTTGAAGAGTTAGTTACTTTGTTATTAGTTTTTAAATATTCAGTAGAATTCATCAAGGAAGCCATCTGGATCTGGAGTTTTCTTTTTGAGAATGTGTTTAAATTATGGAATTCTAGTTATTTAATAGACATAGGATGATTCAGATTTTCTATTTCTTCTTTTGTTAGTTTTGATCATTTGTGCCTGTCAAGGAATATGTTAATTTCAAATAAGTTGTTGAAATTATTGGCATGAAGTTGTTAATAATTTTTCCTTATATCTTCTTAAGTCTGTAAGATCTATAGTGAAGTTTTCTCTTTCATTCTTGATATTGATAATTTATGTTTTCTTTTTTGAAAGTTTTAAAATAACTCGAGTAATGATATACACTTCCATATTGTGTAATTATAAATGGCAAGAAGCAAACTTGATGTAAATGAGGCTTGACTACTACTAAAAGTTACATCTAGATTTAGTACAGAGAAAATGTAAGAATATTGGGGTTTCTTGAAGTTGAAAGGAATTAACTGTTAGTTAATCAATGGTAGTAATAAATATTTGGTCCTGATAACTCAAAATAGGATTCTTGGCATATGATTTTTAAATTAATAAATGGGTAAATGTCATTATTGCAGAATAAGGGAAACTAGATTGATACTAGATGAATATTTATGGAAATCACTGCAATTTAATAGTCCACATTGCCACATGCATTGTTTTTCTAAAACACAAATATGCTTTTTTAAATCTTCAGATTAAAAAACTTGCAAAAAATGAAAAAACACTTTCAATGGTTGCCCATTGTCTTTATGATGCATTCAAATGCCCTACAGTGGCATGCAAGACTTGTTACACCATGGTCCCACCTTATTTATCCCACTTTATTTCTTACCTCTTTCCCCAATATATTGCAGCCACCTTAGACACCGTCCTTTTACTAATTTAATTATTTTGCCTCTCCTCACACTATACTTTCTCATGTTGTTCTCTATTGCCTGAATTTTTCTTTCTTCCATCAAGGCCAAACTCAAAGGTCATGTCATATGCGGTTTTTCTTGTCTTACTCCCAGAATAATTAATAGTCTTTTTCTATTCTCTCATGGAATTTGTTCATCCTTCTAGCATTATAACATGTGTCACATCAGGTTTAGAAGGTTTAGTGTCTGCTCCCTAACTAATAGAAGCTCTTTGAGGACAGTGATTATCTTACTCATATTTGTACTCCAAACTTCTAGCACAATGCTTTGAATATTGTAGGCACTCAGCAAATGTTACGTGATGCAGAGACATATGACAATTCGTAATCCAAAAATCACAGTATCACACATAGAGTAAACTAGAATTTTATAGAGGAAGACACTGTTCTTTGGTCTAGGAAAACACTTCCAATCTGGATCAACTAATTTTTAAATGTGAGTCTTTTTTTTTTCACAAGGGTGAACAACCCAAGTATAAGTTCAGTTGGGAAAGGATTGTCATTTTCATGTACAATAGAAACTACACTCATCAAATCAATTATAAAATAATTGGAGGTTGTACCAGCTGCTGGATGAATAGCAAAAGTATACTCTTAATTTTTCAGGTCAACATTATGACCTTGGAGTTTGCAAATGGATTATTACTACATTATAAATGTAATCCCAAGAATGTGTTGAGAAATTGCTAAAAAGTGTATTGGGACAGACATAGTAATACCATTAAACTCTACCAATAGACTAGACATTCTGCTGTTAATAAGCATATAAAATTGTGGCACTTATTGGCATTTGCATAAATATTACAAGAAGTACACAGAAAGCAAGCAAATATGTAGGTCAGATTAGGGAGCCAAAACAAAAGTGACATTTCCAGCACATTGAAATAATACAAATCATCATCTTTTTTTAATCCTCATCCGAGGACTTTTTTTTTTTTGCATTTATCTTCAGATAGAGCGAGAGGGAGAGAGGGAGAAAGAGGGAGAGAGAAACATCAATGTGAGAGAGACACATCGAGTGGTTGCTACCCACACGACCCCTACTGGGGTCAGGGACAAACTGCAACCGAGGTACGTGCCCTTAGCGGGAACCGAACCCGGGACTCTCTGGTCTGTGGACCAATGCTCTAACTGCTGAGCCAAACCGACCAGGGCCAAATCATCATCTTAATGACTCCATTTAATTATCAGTTGTATAAGAATACCTGTATATACCAAGTTAAATATTTTAAGGAACAACACTTATCATCTGTCTGCATGAGTTCAAAATGTAATAACTCTGCAAAACTTTTTCTCCTTAACAACATACAATATTATAAGTCACATCAGAGAGTGGTTTTCTACCTTTCATCCAGATAAGAAAAACTAAAGGACATGATATCCTCCTATAGTGGCTCATTACAGTGTTATAGTGCAATCTGAAGGGTAGACACCCACCCCCATCATGTTGAGAATCACTTTAATAGGGTACATAAAGTAAGGACAATCATTTATTCTCCTCCATACAGCCTTCTTGGAGAATTTGACCCTCCCTAACATGAGAAGAGAGAGACCTTTATATCACATATTTCCCTGGCAATGCATTCAGGGGTGGGGAACCTTTTTTCTGCCAAGGGCCATTTGGATATTTATAACATCATTCGTGGGCCATACAAAATTATCAACTTAAAAATTAGCCCGCTATGTTTGGTCAGACTAATTTGGTGAGGCGTGTGATGTTAGCTGGTATTGTTTTCTTGGGCCTTATATGGCCCGCAGGCCAGACGTTCCCCACCCCTGCTAGATGCTTGAAAAAGGAATTTGACCCAAACTATGTTAATGGCCACATAAGGTCATATAGCAAGGCCATCATTTAGGGGCATTCATTGTGGGCCATGTGATAAACAGACAGGAAACATTGAAATGAGAGATCATGTGGTTTTGGAAAGAGTGAGAGCTGGAGAAATGAGCGGCCGTGGACTCTGACGGCTTTCTAGTTCTTAGTCCATTCCAGCTGTGAGAATCAGTGATTCGTCTTACCCTGGATTCTGCAATTTTCCTTGGATTTGGTCTCATAGAAGCTTCTAGTGTGCTTCTGTTTCTTATAATCAAGTGGACCTTGAACATCAGGACAGAGAGTTAAAAAATAAATTGGTAAATGTCCATATGTTTTAATGTTTTAAGATCTGATTAACCTGACAAATATAAACACAATTTAGCTATTAAAATACTGTTAACATAATAAGATTGTCAAACATTTTCAACATGTTTAGTCAGTATTGAGACTTAGGAAATAAGGATTTGGAGTTTGTAATATTTTTCATTTCAGATTGTCTTTCAGAGTTGTAAATAAGTTGTGTTTCAATAAAACAGGCAGTGGGCCAGATTTTACCTTTAGCCGTAATTTGCTGACCCATGGACTAAACAATGATAAACCCCTAGGCCTCACCAACTGCAAGTTTTAGTGTTAGTTTTTCCAGTGATTCTCTGAAATCTTAGAAATATATTAAGTGTTCTTCACACTCATGCTTTTTTTTTTTTATTAAATTTTTTTTCTTTATTGATTTTAGAGAGAGAGGAAGGGAGAGGGAGAGAGAGATAGAAACATCGATGAGAGAGAACATTGATTGGCTGCCTCCTGCATGCCCCCATTGGGGATCAGGCCCACAACCTGGGCATGTGCGCTGACCGATAATCGAACTGGCGACCTCTTGGTGCATGGGTCGATGCTCAACCATTGAGTCACACCGGCCAGGCCACACATGTTTTTTTTCATGTATAAAATGAGGTTGTGATCATTCTAGCTGGCCTCATAGAATTTGATGAGGAATATGTAATTAATCAGATCAAATGAGATGAACTGTAGTAGAGTAGTAAATACAGTGCCTGGCTCAGTATTCAATAAATATTGCCTTTGTTGTAAGCACTAGAGAGGTATGGGGTGGGGTGGGGGGGCAACAAAAGTAGTAATAATGCTATATGCATTTGTGAGAGGCGGATGGAACACTGGAGAGAAGTCCATAAATTCTATACATTTCACTGACCAATCACCTATTACATAGGAAGCTCTTAAAAATTTAAAACACTGATTAATTAAATTAATTGGCAGACAGTATAAATAGTCTTACAACAAGAGGAGCAAAAAATAAATCACGTTGTAATTGCTAATAAATGTAATTTAGCATTGTGTTACATATAAAGATGTGTTTAATATGTTAGGAAAATATGTTATTTAGCTTCTTTGTTAACATAAAAAAATTTATTCCAACCTGTCAGTTTAAACACATTTATTCCTGAATGAAGAATTTACCACCTGTGTGCTAGATAGAGTCTAGGTGACTTTAGTTAAGTTTCTAATACAGTCTTGACTGGTGAGACTAATAACATCAAAGGATTAGGATACCTCAAGCCCCCCTCTTGTGTTTCTTCCAGAAAAAAGGTCAAGGGTTGATTGATAGAGCTTTATATCATTGTTCTCTTAATACAATCTGGAGTTATTTGCAGATAAAGTTATTGCAGATAAGATAAAGGAGTTATCCTATACACTTTGGAACAGCAAGCCTCCTGAATCCAAGAAATCCTTACCCTGTGTGCTCCCAAGTTATGGGGTTCTTAAAACATCAATGTTTGGTTAAGATTTCAAGCCTCTCATGGAATTCCTTTTAGTCTTTGCAGCATCCTGGGGAGAGCACAGGGGAGGCGGCGAAGAAAAGGAGTGGGACTGTTTTCCTTTCTCAAAAGATGAAAATATA
Source organism: Tadarida brasiliensis (assembly GCA_030848825.1). Lineage (NCBI taxonomy): Eukaryota > Metazoa > Chordata > Mammalia > Chiroptera > Molossidae > Tadarida > Tadarida brasiliensis. Next base: position 74,765,414 of record CM061260.1, read on the forward strand.
GTTATAAGATTTTGTTTCTGATGGGAATCATAAACTGCTCTTCCCTGGTGGTGAATCTCAGAGTTCAGCTGCATCTTCCCTAAACCAGCCCTAAACCTGAGCTATTGGCCAGGCAGCTATTGGGAACTGCCCTGAAAGGCTTGGCTACTTGCTTCTTTCTCTGCCATTTGAAAACACAGATTGTTCTCAAAAGAGGTTTCTGGTAAGCTAGACTCTAGGCTAATGCACCTGAGCAGCAACAACTTAATCACGTGGCAGGATCATTTTAAATGCAGATTCCTGGGCCCCCCAAACCCACTGAATTTGAAGCTCTGAGGTATGTGTGCGTGGGGTGGGGGGTGGAGGACAGAGGTGTGTTGGAGGTAGAGGGCTGAGAGTGTCCAAGAGTCTGCATTTTTTCTAGATGCCCCAGTTGATTGTTAAGCAAAGTAAAGACAAAGGCTATTTTCCAGAAACACTTTTCTAACTAATCCTTCCCCAGAACACTGTTCAATTCTTGTCATTGTCAGGGTCACTGTGTCCAAAGCTGCTACTTTGTCAAGAGACTATGTCCGGAACTTTTGGAGAAACTTTCCTGGCCAAAAGGTTTTGACAGTGATGGAGCTGGTCAATGGACTTTCCTTAAATGTAGACAGGCCACATTGGGCGGGATTTAGCTGATAGGGTTAGGCTACTAGAGTTCTATAGCGGGGCTTTTAACCTGGGATCCGCAGGTCCCCCCAAGGGGTCCATAAGTGGGAAAACATGTACATCTTCATTTCCACTAACTGAAAATTAGCATTTCTTTCCACTGTGAATTTGGCAACGAATCACATTAGTGTTAGCAGTACCTGTGACTCTTTGTCACCAATAGAGATCACAGATATATATATTTCTGTGGCACATTTTAGTTGTTATGTATAGCATGAAATATTCACACTCATAACAATTTTAAATTTGTTGATTTTAGACTTGTTAGTAGATCTTTTTAAAAATGTTAATAAGGAAACACAGATTTACCCTACCATACAGTTAAAAAATATTTTGATAAATATAATCCAATGTACTATTTGTTTCCTTTGTAATCTTATAACCTTTTTACACATTAGGAACATTATTCTGAGAAGAGGTCTATAGGGTTTACCCTTTCTCAGAATACTTTTGTAAGAATATGTTATGATATATATATATATTATATATCTATTTATATACTTTGGCCCATTGTGATATTGAAGATTTTTGTACCCCCACCCCACCCTAAGCACCAATTTTGTCCTCCCTGCTGAGAATGTGTGCTTTAAAACAATGGATGTTCAATCTTGGCTGCAAATTAGAATGAAGTAAGGAAGCTTTTAAAAAAATGCCCATACCTGGAACACCCCCCTTCCCCCACAGCCAATTAAATTAGAACCTCTGGGGGTGGGACAAAAATAACAGCATCTTCTGAGAAATCCCCACATGCCCAGCTGGTGTGGCTCAGTGGATTGAGTCCCTCCAATGGACTGAGAGGTCCTGGTTTGATTCCTGGTCAGGGCACGTGCCCAGGTTACACACTCGATCTCCAGTAGGGGGCGTGCAGGAAGCAGCCAATTGATGTTTCTCTCTCATATCAATGTTTCTATTTCTCTCTCTTCTCCTCTCTCTCTAAAAAAATCAATTAAAACATATTTAAAAATAAATAAATAAATAATCCCCACATGATCCCAATATGCAACCAAAGCTGAGATACATTGCTTTAGAGTTTGAGATCTTGCAAGAGATAGAAATCTGATTGGCAAACAGGACCCACAAACATGAACATAAATAATGAAGAAATGAAGGGAACAGTGAGTGCTATAAAAGTCCAGAAAAACTAATACAGGGTGTTCTGAGAAAACTCAGATTCTGAGCGAGATCTGAAAAAGAGACTGGAAGAGAAATTTCAGATGTAGTAATACCATGGCCAAAGTATAAAAAGGACATAGGGTGCTCGGGGGATGCAGTGGATTGAATGGTGGGTGGTGCCTCAAAAGATATGTGCCCCTGGAACCTGTGGACGTGACCTTATTTGAATAAAGGGTCTTTGCAGATGTAATTGAGTTAAGGATCTTGAGATCATCCTGGATTAAGGTAGGCCTAATGACAAGTGTCCTTAGAAGAGAAGAGAAAGGGAGAACTCACAGGGCAGAAAGCCATGTAAAGGCAGAGGCAGAGATTGGGTTGATGTGTATACTAACCAAGGAACACCAAGATTGCTGGCAATACCAGAAACTGGAAGAAGCAATGAAGGATTCTCCTCTGGACTCTTGGGAGGGAACATGGCCCTGCTGACACCTGGATTTCAGACTTCCAGCCTCTAAAACTGTAAAAGAACAAATTTCTGTTTTTCTAAGCCACCTAGTTTGTAGCAATTTGTTACGGCAGCCCTAGGAAACTAATATAGGGGACAATGAGGAAACCCAACTGATAGAGTAAAGGGATTGTTATAAGTGTGAAAAATAAAATTAGAAATATAGGGTTGGTCCAAACAGGAAAGCCATTGTTTGCACTGTATACTGCTTCAATGAGAACAATTAAAGTTCTGTGGATAAAAAGCACAACCTGATAAAACCAATGTTACTGGAGAATTAATCTAGTAATTAATGCTATTTAACCTACAGGACGTAAATTGAGTTAGGGAAAGCACCGTCAATTATAACAAAAGGAAAATGTGGATTAGTAGGATGGCTTCAGAAAGAAAAATAAATGAGTTCATGCAGTAAGGATCACAGGAAGAGCAAAGAAGGCCTTGGTACCTGATCTGTATGACCATGAAGAAGAGGAATGATTCAATAATGACTTTAAGATTTGACCTTGAGTCAGTGATGTGTATTGCAGCTAGAATCAAATGATGCATTGGCTTTTATGAATTTATTTTTAATTATGTTATTTCTTATTTAACAACTTTAATGAGGTATATTTTACATATAAAGTTTGTCAACTGTACAATTCAAGGACTTTTAGTCCCTCTATCAAGTGGTGCAACCATTATCATAAATCAGTTTTAGAACATTTTCATCCCCCTAATAAGATTCCTCATGTCCATTTACAGTGAATCCCAGCGCACACCTACAACCCCAGGCAACCGCTTTTCTACTTTCTCTGTAAATTTGCCCTTTTTTGGAAATTTTATATAAATTAAATTACACAATATGTGGTCTCTTTTATATGTTGTATTTCACTATTCATAATGTTCTTGAAGTCCATCCATCATATAGTTCCTTTTTATTGCTGAATAATATTCCATTGTATGGATAGACCACATTTTGTGTATCCATTCACCAGTGGATGGACATTTGCTTTCGTTTCCATTATTTGTTGGTATTAACATTCTAGTGCATATCTCTGTGTGGACATATTTTTTTCTCAGGTAGAAGTAGATACCTAGAATTGTCGGGTTATAAGGGAATTTTATGTTTAACTTTTAAGAAACTGTCGAATTCTTTTCCAGAGTGGCCATACCATTTATATTCTCTTCAGCAAAGGATGAAAGATCCCATTTCTTCACTTTCTTGCTAACATTTGTTATTGTCTGTCATCTAGCCATTCTAGCAGGTGTAAAATGATATTTCACTGCGGTTTTAATTTGCATTTCCCTAATGAGTAATGATGTTAAAAATCTTTTAATGTGCCTATTAGCCATTTCTATATCTTCTTCTTTGGTCAACTCTCTTTTCATGTTTTTGCCCACTTTTTGAGTTTTGTTATCTTTTTATTATTGAGTTATAAGAGTCTTTAATTTGCTATGATTTTTGCAAATATTTTCTCTCAGTCTGTTGCTTGTCTTTTCATTTTCTCAGTGATGTACTTTAAAATACAAAAGTTTTAAAGTTGATGAAGTCCATTTTATCTTTTTTTCCTTCTTGTATGCACTGTGCTTTTGGTATGATATCTAAGAAATCTTTGCCTACTCTATATCTAGAAGATTTTCTCTTATATTTTCTTCTAAAAGCTTTATTGTTTTAGCTCTTACATTTACATCTATGATCCATTTTGAGTTAATTTTTGTCTATGGTGTAAGGGGAATATTCAGTTATCTCAGCACCATTTATTGAACAGAATTCTTTCCCGAATGAATTGCCTTGGTACCTTTGTCAAACTCAGTTGACCATAAATAAATAAGATTTATTGCTGGACTCTCAATTCTGTTCCATTTATCTGTATCAATCTTTATGCCAGTACCACACTGTCTTGATAACTATAGCGTTGTGGTAAGTTTTGAAATTGAGATATGAAAGTCTTGCAATTTGTTCTTTTTCAAAATTATTTGGCAATTCTAGATGTTCTGTACTTCTGTATAAGTTTCTGAATCTGCTTGTCAATTTCTGCAAAAACAAAAACAAAAACCTGCTGGAACTTTGATAAGAATTGCATTGAATCTCTAGATTAATTTGAGGAGAATGGTCATTTTAACAATATTGAGTCTTTCTTTTCATGACTGTGGAATGTCTCTCCATTTATTTAGATCATCTTCAGCAAAGTTTTCAGTGTAAAAGTCTTACATTTCTTTTTTTAAATTTATTCCTAAATTGCCTTTCCTTTAATTTCCTGTATATACCAATTTATTATCCCACCTATTGTTTAATAAATACTTTTTAAATTAATGGATTGGTGTGTGAATGAGCAAGAGGAAAATTTTCAGCCAAAGGAGAGAAAAAGAGGTAAGCTTCAAGATAGATTTATACAGCATAAGCTTGTTATTTCAATTGAACATTTGTGAAGGGCCATGATTTGTGTAGTTTGTAACAGTTTATAATGCCTACCTCATGGAGTGGTTGTAAGATTGAAATAGAATACCATATTAAAGTTCCTGGCACAAATATGACCTTCAAATACTCTAGGGTTGGTGTTCAGAATGGGAATATTTTGGTCAGGAGTGAAGCTGGTTTGGTGCTTACTGTTTTCCTGTCAGTCTGGGAAACCGTGGGGTTGTCAGGACTGTTCTTCATGAACATTGTGGCTCTCCTAACAATTTTTTTAAGTTGGATCCTTCTCCTGCTGTTTCTTTACTCTTGGTTTTCCTTCTATTCTTTCTGCTTAAATCAATTTGAATGATAATTGTTAATATTTGGGTTCATTTCAGGCAAAATCTTTTAGAAAGTAAATTGATGTGTTTCTCTATTGAGTTTTTTATTGCCTTAACTGGAACAGCACTGATTTTTTTCATCTTGTACTCCTTTCAAATGAGAGGAAGACTTCATTAATTCATTTGTTCCCTTATTCATTCAATCAGCATTCCTCAATTATCGAGTGCCTGCTATTTGCCAGGCTCTGTGCTAGCTGGGAAGTGAACCCCCAGAAACAAATGGGCACAGTCAGTCTTTTGCTATTTTCTGTGTAGAGAAGACTGAGTCTTTCAAGAGTAGAAGGAAGAACACAGCCAATGGCCTCAGAAAATATTGTTCAGATCAGGAAAAATAAGGGCCATGTGAAAATCTGCTGCTTCATTAAGTTCCCTCCCTGGGTTAGAGACTTTTTTAAAAAGTTATCACCATCTGGCTGATGTTTCTGCTGAAAGGCACCTTCAAGTGGTGCACAAAAATATGGAGTTCAGTAATGGTGTGTTTTTCTAGATCTCTTCTTCACACTTAAGGGATACTAGCCTAAGGTCTTCCACTAATTAACTGTGTGACTTTGGGCAAGTCACTTTACCTTCTTGCACTGACAGGTCAGGGTAAGTGATCCGAGAGGATATTTCTTACTCTAGATTCTATTTCTAACTCTTAACTCCTTAGACTACAGGTTTGTGGGTGGTGGAGAAGGGAGGGAGGTTAAAAAGAAGAAAGGAATCTTTCAGAATTGCTTTATGTTTTCAGGATATAGGGCATCCAAGTACATAAGTGACTGAAGAATAAATGATTTTAGTGAGTATGGGACAAGGAACTGGGCATGCGTGGCTCTACTCGCTTCCCTCTCCTTTACTTTTGAGAATAAATTGCTGTAAACATGAACTTTGGTCAACTTTTTCACGCCTCAAGTTTGTTTTGCAAGGTAGGTTCCCACATGGGGAAGCCTGTCGTTGTCCACTTTTGCATATGAACTGGTAGATAAATCTAATTCAGGGGTTCAGCATTAGAATGCTCATTGTTGTTCCTCATCTAAGCCACATCTTCTGACCTGGCCTTTCTTTATCTGTGATGATGATTATGATGGTGGTGGGGATGATAATGATGATCATGATAATAATAAAGGTGATATATTGTTTTCCATTGGCCTGATGTCTTTTTATTCAGATCTCAAGTGAGGAAAGCAGCCGTGTTATTTACTGGACCTCCACAAACTTCAACACATGTCTTCATCATTAATCATCTCCTGAGCTTTAGTAAGGAAAAGAGCAAAGAGGTGGCCTAAAGTTGCTCAAGAAATATTCTACAGAGATTTGGGGGGTGCAGATCACCAGGTACACAATAGCCTTTGGAAAAAGAAGTCAAGTGGCCAATTTAGAATATTAGAGGAGCTTGGCAAATGTGAATTGGGTGACTGTTTTATTTTATACTTTAAAATTAATTGCTCTCCTCCTGGGACATGATTAGAGTATTTCTGAAGTCAATCAATCACTGTTGTAAGGATATAGTGGTTCAGGTACTTTCAGCCGTCATTACTCAAAAATCTGAACAGTGCATTTATCGTTTATTCTCAGTTTGTATTTGTAATTCCTATATTCTGATTCATAGAAATAAATTATATTAAGTAAGAGAAGGAAACTTTATATACTTTATAGCTCCATAAGCCTTTTACTCTCATATTTAAAACATAAATTTGAAAGGGAAATTCTATATCCTAATTAGTGGGTATCTTGAAACAATTGTTCCAAATTATATTTATAGGAAAACATCACTAATTCTGACTATTTGGGGGGAGACCAACCTGGAGTTGTTTCACTTTATCCTCTTCCTTGGTAACTGTGTTTGGATGAATCCTAAATGTATACCTCTGTCTCCAGCTCTCTCTTGAGGCTTTGGACACGTATTTCGAACTGCCTGCTGGACCTTTCCAGATTCTCAGCCCACCCTGAAATCAACAGATTCACATTCCAGCCACAGAACCTCCTCTTCCTGCTATGACTTTTTACCTCCGTTTAAGACATCAGTCCCACCCTGGCTGATGTGGCTCAGTGGATAGGGCATTTGCTCGGAATCCCCACCCCAGTGGGGGTTGTGTGGGAGGCAACCAATAGATGTGTCTCTCTCACATTGATGTTTTTCTCTCACTCCCTCCATCCCTCCCACTCTCTGCAGAAAACCTATGGAAAAAATGTCCTCGGGTGAGGATCGACAACAACAAAAATAGGACGTCAGTCCCAGGAGTCACCAGGCTTCTTTGTGGGGTGCTCCTCGGCTCCTGCACCTCCTGCCCTGGGAGTCTCCCTCGAAGTGCCTGCGCCTCAACCACTTCTCTGTTCTCACGGCCAGTCTCCTGGGACCATCGCTGATCATGTCTCACACTGCCTATGACGATAGCCTCCTGTCCACCTACTCCACACCATCCTGAACATCATGACAAAGTTTCTGGGGCAATCTTGCTAAAATAAAAATATAATCATGTCACTCCAGTATTCAAACATACTCCGTTTCCTCATGACCTACAGGAGACTTAAAGAGGACACTTAAAGAGGCCTTCTCATTCTGATTACTGTTTCTCTTCTTAGCCATGTTTTCCTCTATCCCTCCTTCCTTGTGAACTCAACTCCCTTTACCCAGGGCTGTCTTTAGTGACTACTGCACCCCTCTCTCCATCTCTGTGCCTTTTAGTCTTGTAGTTACGCCTGCTGGCGTTGCCATTCCTCTGAGACAGGCTGAGCCTCATTTAAACGGATGGGAATGCCCTTCAGTTATTTTTATAGCCTCTCCTGGATAAGTTTAAAGTTTCTCTTCAGACACTCCCCGAAGAGCTCTGCTCTGTGCCTGCACAGGTCGAAACCAGCCGACACAGGAACCTGGAAAGCAAAGAGCTTCTAGAAAGCAAAGAGCTCCAGTCTGTGCCTGCTCTGGTGGAGAGGAACCTGGAAAGCAAAGACGTCTACCCTGGGCCTGCACGAGGAACCCAGCCCTGTAGACATCGAACCCCAGCAGTGTTCCGGGAGCCCTGCTGTCCTTAGCGTGTGCTCCTTTGCTACATCAAGCTCCCTCCCTTTCTCCTTTCCCTCCAGATTGTTTTCAGTAAACCTCTTCTTTTGAATCTGTTTTGCCTCCCCTCATGATTTCTGTCATGTTGGGGGGGGGACCCCTTCACCCGTGACACCTCCATTACCACCTGTTTCTTGTATGGCCTTAGTAAAATACCACTTCTTCCAGCAGCCTTCTTTCATAAGCGTATCTGGAATCATATTTTCACCATTAGGACCCTACCCTTCAACCTAGGAATATGGTTCTCATGCATACCAACCAAACGGGCTTCCAGCTGGGAGCTGCTGCCCGAGGACTTTCCTCTGGCACCTGGAACCAGGGCAGGCCACAAGAGCAGGAGTTTTTCATTTCCAGAGTAGCTCTCAACCAATGAATGAAGCAAACTGGAGGATAAAAAGCAGGTGTCCTCACCCCTCAGTGAGGATAACTGAAGCATCTTCTGTACTATGTCCCAGAGTTCCCCAGCAGGATGGAGCCCCAGTAGCTCACAGCAGAACCTGTTCAATAATGCACCTTTTATTACTGGCTACCTCACTTTCTTGCTTCCCTTTTATGCTCCCTTGATGGTGCTTTCTGTAACACCCAGCTAAACCATAAGCACACATATTCTTGTCTCAGGGTCAGCTTTTGCTAGAACCTGAAAACCCATACACTGTGTCTACACTCTCATAGCAGGCTGCTTAAGCTGCTCCCATTAGAACTTCATTTACCTTGGGAAATATTCATTTGGGAATCCGTCCGAATCCTTGAAGTCAGGAACAGCATCTTCCTCTGTATGTTCCTTTCAATACCTGGCACAGTTTCTTACTCAAAGTAGGAGCTCAACAACTAAAGTTTGAGGGAAAGTGTTTCAATAAAGAGGAAGGTCTGCCCTGGCCGGTTTGGCTCAGCGGTTGGAGCATCAGCCCGCGGACCAGAGAGTCCCGGGTTCGGTTCCCGCTAAGGGCACGTACCTCGGTTGCAGTTTGTCCCTGACCCCTGTTGGGGGTCGTGTGGGTGGCAACCACTCGATGTGTCCCTCTCACATTGATGTTTCTCTTTCTCTCTGTCTCTCCCTCCTGCTCTATCTGAAGATAAATGCAAAAATGTCCTCAGGTGAGGATAAAAAAAAAAATAAAGAGGAAGGTCTCCATTACAGAATTTAAAAGAAAGAAAAAGTTAAAAATTTCAAGTACTTTAACAGTAACTCCCTAATAGAGCTATGAGTTAGTTATAAAGCACCTAAGGGTGCTTTAAAATGTTTTTTTGCCCGGCTGATGTGGCTCAGTGATTGAGCATCGACCCATGCACCAAGAGGTTGCCGGTTCGATTCCCAGTCAGGCACATGCCCAGGTTGTGGGCCAAATTCCCAGGGAGGGGGCATGCAGGAGGCGGCCAGTCAATGTTCTCTCTCATCAATGTTTCTATCTCTCTCTCCCTCTCCCTTCCTCTCTCTCTAAAAATAAATAAAGAAAAAACATTTTTTTAAATGTTTTTTAACATAGTTTTTTTTTTCTTTCTTTTGGTTAATCCTCACCAGAGGATATTTTTCCATTTATTTATTTATTTAGAGTGGAGGGGAGGGAGGGAGAGAGAGAGAGAGAAACATTGATGTGGGAGAGACACATCAATTGGTTGCCTCCTGCTGGGTCTGGGGATTGAACCTACAACCCAGGTATGTGCCCTTGACCCGGAATTGAACCTGTGACCCTTTGATCTTTGGGCTGATGCTCTAACCGCTGAGCCAAACTGGCCAGGGCACATAGTTTGTTTTTCAATAATCATTTCTATAGTAGTCATTTTTATGCCCACAATAGAAAGATAAACCAGCAGAGTTCTATCGTATTGCTTATACACATTTTAAGTTGAAAGCATTAATGGGGTTTTACTGTACTTATTAAATTACTTGAACGCCCTGACCGGCTTGGCTCAGTGGTTAGAGCGTTGGCCTGAGGACCAAAGAGTGGCGGGTTCCTGAGGGAGGCAACCAATCGATGTGTCTCTCTCACATCGATATTTCTCTCTCTCTCTCCCTCACACTCTATCTGAGGATAAATGCAAAAATATCCTCGGGTGAGGATTTAAAATAAATAAATAAATTACTTGAACAATTATTGAAATCAGAATCTGTATAAAGAGTATGGTGAAACAAATGGACAGTTTGTGACCATCCCAGTGTTGTAGGCTTCAACCTTCAGCTTTTTCTTTTGCCATCACCTCTAAGGCAGCATTTATTCACGTTTAGCTCTCCCTGTTTACTCCAAAGAGGCAGCCTACAGATCTTTTAACTTTTCTTGCAGCTAGAAAATCTAATTCACCATAGCAGACACAGCTGTGTGTGTTCCCTAGGCTGCTGTAAACATAACCCTTTAAAAGTTAGCTTAGTTAAAGGAAATAAAATAACACACAACAATAGGGGGAGAATATCAGTGTTTTGTGGCCTGGACCCAGTCATATCTTCCTTACAAAGCTACTCTTTCTGTGTTTGGTATTTCAGCTTTACTTTAATTATCAGCAAGTTCTGGTCATTTCACTTGGGCCTTGTCCCTCAGGATATAGTGTTAGAAGTTCCTCTGCCAATGGCATTTGCAGCCAAGAAGGGACAAATACTTCACTTCCCTGGACAGTCCATAAATCTGCATGATTTTACATATGCAGATCAAAGTCAAACACTTTTGAATAGACTGCATGTGGATATGGGCAGAAGGCTTGTGGATATAGTTCTGGTTCAGAAGTGGTTACTCGGTAACAAGGACTTTACATACAATGCAGATGTATATGAAGAAAAAGCATTCTGCATGAAACTATACTCATAGGATTACAGTTCTGGCATTCTTTTTTCATGTAAAATAAATTTGGGATTAAATAAATTTGAACTTTGCAAGATTTTTAAATTATTGTTAAAGAACAATGGAACACATAGTTCCTCAGGGAGTCGCAGCTGCTTTGAATGATGCTCTCTTTTGAAAAATATTGCAACTGGGAGGAGTAGGGTGCCCAGGCAGAAGAGATTTGCCAAAAGGGAGGGATCTGCGGTCCAGATATTACATTGTTACACTCAGGACCAGCTACATAATCTGACGCCTGATGCAAAATGAAAACGCAGAGCCCTTTGTTCAAAACTTACTAAGGATGTCAGGAGCGACAGCAGAGCTTTAAACCGAGTTGGGGGAGGAGGGCTTGTGCAGCTGCGCGGGTCCCACGCCCAGGCTGGTCCTGGTTACCCTCCATGTATTGAGAGCCTGTACTGCAAGGCTTCATTCTCAGTGGTTCTTGACCAATAAGGTGTCCTTGGACACACATTTGAAATCTAAAGTGTGATTGAGCCTAGAAAAGGCTATGTAAACACTACTCTGTAATTTCTTAATATACCTAAAATACCTATCCATACCACCGTGAGAAACATCCGAGATTTGTTGGCAGGGGTGTTTCTTAATAGAACCTCAATAATTAATTCTAGAAGGATAATCCCTCATTCCTTCCCACTTGATTGTCAGTTTTTATTTTATTTATTTATTTTTAATCCTCATCTGAGGATTTTTTTTTCTTTTCCATTTATCTTCAGACAGATTGGGGCGGGGGGGGGGGAGTGAGAGAGAGAGAGAAACATTGACGTGAGAGAGGCACATCGACTGGTCGCCTCCCGCACGACCCCAACCAGGGCCGGGGACTGAACCGAAACCGAGGCATGTGCCCTTGATCGGAATCAAACCCACGACTCCTTGATCCCCGGGGCCGATGCTCCCACCACTGAGCCAAGCTGGCCAGGGCGATTGTCAGTTTTTAAAAGCCAAGACCCTAATCTTGGAATCCTGAGGATTTGTGCAGTCATCTACCCCTGGTGAATAAGGGAGAAATGGCAAATGCACCCATGTTATTATGTCACTATGGCCTTCCCCACAACTCCCTCCCTGACTTCCCTTACTGGAACTTAATTCTTGCTCCCCTTTTATTTTAGGACCACCCACCAGGCAAGTCTGAGTAGTCTCTTCTAGACATTTTCCTCTCTTCCCCATTTCACTCCCTAAGCAATAGAGGGATGAGAATAGATCTTCATGAGTTAAAGAACTTGTCTTCTTCGCTTCTCCTGCCCCAAACTCCACTCTTCTCCTTATCTTGGAAGCTCAGCTCTGTCCTTGAGTTTATCCTTGACTTGTATCACTTTATTCTCCCTGGGAATAGCATGAGAGAATTGAACAACTTCGATTTTCTCTTGAAATTAGTATAAAAATTTAGTGGGTACATGACCCACCTCTAGTGTCCATGCAGTTTTGTATTCCTGAGCCAAGTGGGTTTCATGCATCTACTAAGCCACAATTAATTTGAGAACAGCATGTTAGTAACCCTGAAAAATTCCAAGAATAGTTCTATAGGAGTGTCTCCAAATTTGATTCAAAATCTTTGCTTACTGTCATCATATTTCTTCCAAGTCCTAAAAACACATGTGCTATGTGAATTAATTTTATTATAATTTTCCTAATTAATGTATTTAAAAAGCATTGGCTGTTGTGCATATTGGTGAGTTCCTATGACAAACTGGGGCACTTAACTGAATTTCAAACCAAGTTACAACACTGAGCAAAGCAAACTTCCAAATATATTGTGATCCTTGTTACCAAAGCAGTTAAGAAAAAAAGGTATGAAAAAGGCATTTTGGGGGCAACTTAAATATTAATGTCTACTAAATGGAATAATCCTATCTATTCTGTTAATAATTTCAGAAGGAAAGTGACAAAGGTTTTTGGATTTTTTTTTTAATGGAGAATTTAATAAGATATTACTACTACTACCACTATTACTGTTGTAATTATATTTAAGTATTATTTTAGTTTTTAGAATTTGTGACCTCCCAAGGGCCAATTGTTTTTTAATGAACTAGAAAGTAGTAATACATTTTTCCATTGAGTTAGGTCTTCGTAGAATCTAAGTTATTGTTTAATTGTTATTTCTACTCAGAAACTGATAAACCATATTGGGTATACATTAGATATGCTGAAGATATTGGTTTATCCAAATTACCTGTCCTATAGGTGTGGACCTATACCAAACACAATTATTAATCTGTTATTAGTAAAACAATAATACTGGTCTACTTCACAAGATTTGTGAATATTAACATATTCAAACCAAAATTTAGCTTTATTACACTATAATCAACATAAGAAACTGCATATTTCAAGTGTACATTTTGATAAATTTCAACATATTTAAACACCTTGAAAGCATCACCACTGTCAAGAGTGTACATATTGATCACTCCAAAAGTTTTTTCTCAAGGTGCCCTTCCCACCATCCCAAGGCAACCACTGACCTGCTTTCTGTCACTGTAGATTAGTTAGCACTTTCTAATTTTTTCTGTCTGTGTTCTTTTACTCACTATAATCATCTTGAGATTCATTCATGTTGTTTTCAATAGTTTAGTTCATTTTTGTTGCTGACTAGTACAGTCATCCCTCGCCACTTCGCGCTTTGACTTTTGGGTTTCATTCTATCATGGTTTTTTCAAATATATTCATTAAACAGTTGATTGAGACAGTGAAAATGATACAGCACGCATTCGATTGTCTGAGTCAATTATACACCCCTGTATTAAAATTAAAATTAAAATTACTGTACGTGTGGACGTAGGCCTGTGTATTCGAGCACCCCCGCAGATCCTTCAATGCCAGGTGCAACCGCTCAACCACTCCTTGTGTGTGGGCAATAAATTCTTTCCAAAAAATCGGGTGTGGTGAAACCAAGCCAATCAGAGCGTGCTGTTCACTTATTGGCTATCCTATCCTCTTCCTGTCCTGGCCACTGATTGGCTCAGCCTCATGCAAGTTCGTTTCTCTCATACACATTTCTACATCGCTAAGCATCGGAAGCATCTTTGCTCTTGTAAGTGTTTGCGATTTCTGAGAACTTTTATCTAAGCCCCACGATGGCTCCTAAACGTGCAGCTTCTTCTAAGCCTTCTGACGATGAAACTAAGTGCTGGAGGAAGATGCTTACCATCCAGGAGAAGGTGAAACTCTTGGATATGATCAAAGATGGCAAGAAAATCGTGGAGGTTGCCCACCATTACGACTTGAATGAGTCTACCGTTCGCTCCATCCGTAAAGAGGAAAAGAACATCCATGCAACGGCTACTGTCTCTTTCAACAAGGAAGCAAAGTGTGTCGTGACAAGTCGTAATAAGTTCATAGTGAAAACGGAGTCTGCCCTAGCCGTTTGGATCAGCGACAGCCGCAAGAAAAACATTCCGTTGGATTCACTGGTCATCGGGGGGAAGGCGAGGCAGCTCTATCAGCGCTTTACGGTGGACAAACCTCACCCAGGACCCTCTTCTGCAACGTTCATGGATTTCACGGGGAGCAACGGTTGGTTTGAGAAGTTCCAGAAGAGGTATCATCTGAAGAGTGTCCTTCTCCATGGAGAAGCTGCCTCTGCTGACCAGCCTGCAGCAGAGGACTATGTGAACAACACATTCCAGAAGATCCTTGAGGAGGACGAGTATCATCCAGAACAGGATCCCTTCACTGACAAGGATCTGGTGGAGATGACTGAGTCTGCGAGTGAGGAGGAGGAAGAGCAGCCAGAGGTTCCTGGGGGTCAGGAGGAGGAAGTTGGCCTTACACTTGAGTGTCTCTCGCAAGACGTGAGAACTATTAAGGTAGTACAGGACATGATTGGCGAATGGGACCCACAAATGATGTGTGCATTGCAGTTCCGGAATGAACTTGATGGAGCAATAGAACCCTACAATAGCCTCCTCACGCATATGAAAAGACAGCGCCAGCAACTGCCTATCACGATGTTCTTCAGCCACACACCCAGACCCCCACTGCCTACTCCTAGTACTCCTTCAGCGCAAGAAGACGACGACGCACCTGCTGAAGATACTGCACCACCTGAAGACTCTCCTACTGAGGTTGTGCCTTCAGAGGAGCAGTAACCTTGCTCTTCTTTGCTGTGCGGTACATCTCTTCATCTTCATCGCTTCATCATCGAACAAGTTGCACTATTTTCATAGGCTAGTGGTTGTGTGTAAGAACTGTGTGTGTATAATTAAATGTACAGTAATAATAATATGATATTTGTAACGTCTAATATGTCTTTATTTTCTCTTATTTTGTCTAATATATTGGGTAATATGAGTGTAATGGTGACTAAAGGGTGTTATTGCATGTCTAGAGGGCTCTAATAATGTTAAAAAACATATTTAGAAGGTCATAAACAGGTTTTCTATGCTCTGTGAAAATATTCGATTTATAAATAAAGAATCCTACTTCGCGGAAATTCATTTATCGCGGTGGAGTCTGGAACTGATTAACTGTGATAAACGAGGGTCGACTGTATTCTATTATATAGATACACCATATTCAATTTATTCATTAACCATCAAATACTACAGGTTTCTCTCTTTATTCTTCTCTAAACTCAATCTTTACTTAAATCATGCCTTCAGGGGGACCGCATGGTATCACAGGAGTTTTGTTGTCAGCATATCTAAATCCAAAATCTAGCCATGATTCTTGTGAGCTGTTTCTGCATATGAAAAATGAGTTCAGTAGTTTCCCCTTATCTGTGAGGCTATCTTCCAAAATCCCCAGTGGATGCCTCAAACCACAGGTAGTTCTGAACCCCATATATACATACCTATGATAAAATTATATTTCTAAATTAGGCATAGTAAGAGATAAACAACAGTAACTAATAATAAAATAGAACAGTTATAATAACATACAGTAATAAAATTGACATGAATGCATTCTCTCTCTCTCAAGAGACCGTATTTTACTCTATGTACAGCGTGGATGCACTGGAAAAAAGGCATGATTCACATCCCAGGCAGGATGGAAGGACAATATTTCATTATGTTACTCAGAATAGTGTGAAATTTAGAATTTATAAATTGTTCATTTCTGGAATTTTCTATTTGACATTTTCTGACCTCAGATAACTAAAACCCTGGAAATGGCAAACCGTGGATAAAGGGGGACTATGTATAGTAATATGTACTTCATACATGTTGTAAGGGTTAAATATGTAAAGCACGTAGAACAAATATTGACACACCGTAAGTGCTTTTTGGGTGGTGGTTATTATAATAATTACTATTTTTATTATCACTACTATTAATTCTATATGACATGTTTGGTAGAACTTATAGTCTACAATAAACCCTCAATAAATGTTAACTATTAATATTAATTTTACTAATATTTCTACAGGACCTAACAACCATTCATTTCCTTTTCTCTTATGTTTTCAGTCTGTTACACTGTTACTAGTAGTCCGAGTGTCACCTGACCAGAGGAGGGCAATGGTTCTAGAGTGTGATGCAGTGATCAGCAACAGGAGCACCAAACTGGGAACTTGTTAGAAATACAAATTCTCAAGGCCTACCTTATAAAGGCTGAAACTCTGGGGGCAGGGACTGTAATCTGAATTGTAATGAGCCTTCCTGGAGATTCTGCTAAATCTAAAAAACTAGAGCAGTGGGGTAATCACCAGGCTTGGGTAGGAGTTAATGTAGGCTCAGTTCACATCAACTTTCCTGTTAGCAAAAGCACACTGTTGACTAATTGAGCTTAATATCAACTAAAACCCTTAAGTCTTTTTCACACATGTTGCTGCTAATCCCTATATTCCCCATCTAGTACTTGTACAAGATTCTTTTTGGACTGAAGTATAAGTCTTTACATTTATCCCTATTAAACTTAATCTTGTTAGATTCGGCCCATTGCTCCAGTCATGTTGGGGGAAATTTTAGTTCAGCTGGAATGAACCATGACAAAAAA
Organism: Tadarida brasiliensis; assembly: GCA_030848825.1. NCBI lineage: Eukaryota > Metazoa > Chordata > Mammalia > Chiroptera > Molossidae > Tadarida > Tadarida brasiliensis. Next base: position 74,782,302 of record CM061260.1, read on the forward strand.
GCAGAGCCTGGAGACGAAGGAGGGATGCTGCAAGGACAACGTCCTTTTATATATTGGCTGAATACTGGCCAATGAGATCTGAGCTATGGTGGGCTTCTAATTAAACACTTGAGACCCAGGGAGAGGGTCTGATTTCAGTTTAATTCAATTAACATTTATTGGGCACTTACCAAGTTCCTGGCTGTGAACAAGTACAGGAGAGGTACTAAAATAGCCCTCTTTCTCTTTTTTATTTTATTATATTTTTTTAATCCTCACCTGAGGATATTTTTTCCATTACTTTTTTATTTTTAGATAGAGTGGAAGGGATAGAGGGAGAGAGAGAGAGAAACATTATGTGAGAGAGACACATCAATTGATTGTCTCCCGCATGACCCCTAGTGGGGCCGGGAATCAAACCTGCAACCCAGGTATGTGCCCTTGACTGGGAATCGAACCCGTGACCCTTTGGTCTGCAGGCCAACGCTCTAACCACTGAGCCAAACCGGCCAGGCTCTCCCTCTCCCTCTCCCTCTCCCTCTCCCTCTCCCTCTCCCTCTCCCTCTCCCTCTCCCTCTCCCTCTCCCTCTCCCTCTCCCTCTCCCTCTCCCTCTCCCTCTCCCTCTCCCTCTCCCTCTCCCTCTCCCTCTCCCTCTCCCTCTCCCTCTCCTCTTCACCTGAGGACATGCCTATTGATTTTAGAGAGAGGGGAAGAGAGAGAGGGGGGAAGAGAGAGAGAGAGAGAGAAACATCAATGTGAGAAAGAAACATCGATTGGTAAATAGTCCTCTCTTTAATGTCAGATATAAGTAGAGATGAAGGGACTGTTGTTTTTGTTTGGGGTTTTTTGTTTTGTTTTGTTTTTTTGATATGTGAAGACCAATAGAGCAACACTTGCAAGTCCCTCAAGAAAAAGAGTTAATATTTTTTTAGTGCCAATCCTTTGCTATCTGCTTTGTTTACACTTTCATATTTCATTTTAAAGCTAATTCAATGATATAGGAATGATTACTCTATTTACATTTGAAGAAAGTTAGAATCAGAGGTTAATGCATTTCCTCAAGTTCACACAGATACTTAGCAGAAGAACTAGAGGAAATCCCAGATCCGTATGGGTTTAAAGAACACGTTGTATATAAGCTTTCTCCCAGAGGTCGAGAAAATTAAGCTCTTTAAATATCATAACTATCAGTGGCTTAACCATAAACCAGTGATGCTCTTGGGCTGACTTATAATGAGTAAGTTTACAGTCCCCAAAACATTAAAATATCAACAATGACCCAATTCTACATACACTAAGAAGTGCATCTAACTGTGCTCACAGTCCTAAATTATAAAAAAAGTCTTACATTTGGGTTTATTTTTATTTGCCTCATTTAAAGTGTTAGCCACATATTTTAGTCAATATCTATCCCAGTATTAATATTGTAATTGGAAGTTGTTACCTCTAGCAACCAAATCTTTGGATAGGATATAATTTCCTCCTCTAGGGGGCGAAACTAACCAATTCTACTCTAGCAGGTAGTACCTACTATATTTTACTATGATATAAAATGTGCATTTCAATAAAGTAGATTGTAGTATAATGGAAAGTGCACTGGACTTAGCATCTGAAGACTAAACTTTGGTTCCACTTGCTAGTTATATTACCCCTGGGCAAAATTTTAACATTTATTAACCCCAGTTTTGAGATCTCTAAAATGGGGACAATAATATTTGTGGAGTCATCAGAATTAACTGAGATAATGCCCATGAAGGAAGGTACTCTATAGTCTTAAATATTTTACAAATATAAAAGTATTACTATATATATATATATATATATATATATATTTTTTTTTTTTATCCTCACCCGAGGACATTTTTCCATTTTTTGTTGAGATAGAGTGGGAGGGAGAGAGAGGAAGAGAGAGAGAGAGAGAGAGAGAGAGAGAGAGAGAGAGAGAGAGACATAGACGTGAAAGGGACACATCGAGTGGCTGCCTCCCACACGACCAGCTGGGGCTGGGGACAAATTGCAACCGAGGTACGTGCCCCTAGCGGGAACCGAACCCGGGTCTCTGTGGACCACAGGCCAAAGCTCTAACCGCTGAGCCAAACCGGCCAGGGCTATTACTATATTTTTGATACCTATTTTATAAATTGTCATTAAGAAAAGAAAATGTGAAATATTTTGGACATTTCTGCCACCTACACATCCACTTAATTGATAGAGCAGAAGTCAAACTTTTTGAGCGTCTCTGAAAAATGGTTCCATTTTTTTTCATAGTTTCTTTCTATCAGTAGAGCTTGTATATAAATGTATAAGAACAGTATGGTAGAAGTGTATGAAAACAGTATGGTAGAACTAATATTAAAATACTAGATTTGGTTTGTTAACGTGCATTTCAAAGATAAGTTCTCTTTAACCAACACTAACATTGTCAATACTACTAATATCATCATTATAAAAAGACGTTCACTAGGTGCTTGTCTTCCTCAAGTTTAAAATGGGAATAACAATTGCACTTTCCTGATAGTGATGTTGTGAGAATGAAATGCTGTATTATGGGTAAAGACCTTAGTACACTATCAGTATTTAATGCACAGACAGTATTAGCTATGTTAAAAGGTAAACTGAGGCATATTAAAATATTTTAAGAATCTACTTGAGCAAAAATGGATTCAAATCAAGTCACACCAAACTAGGATTATTTAGGAGCTCTTCACTTTTTATAGAGAAAAGGCAGAAGCCAAGTATAAGGAAATGATTGATTGGCTATAGTTTGAAGCCTAGTTGGGTGTTTGGGATCGGTTGTTCTTAGGTTTCAATTCCGTAACCATGAAGCATTTACTGGCCTAGATTTTGGTATACTTATGGAGGCCACCATAGCATTAGAGCCATCTCAGTATAATGGCCTCCTTGTTTAATTAATTTAATAGATATTATTCAAGCTAAGCACACTATACTCCAAAATCAAACTCCTCAACATTCAACCTCTCCCTTCTGGCTTTCATACCCTGCAAACAATGAGCTTTCTCTGGTCATAATGAATAATATGGGTAGCCTGGAAATCATTGTCAGTCACCCACACTGCTTCATTAGATCCCTGGAATCATGGAATCTTTAAGCAGGACCCCAGACTTTGGAGGTCATTGGAAGTCGTTTAGACCAATGACCTTATCTTGCAAAAGAAGCCCAAAGAGGTTAAGCGTCCTACTCAAGCTATAGGGCCAGTTAGTGACAAAGATGGACTGAAATCTGGACTCCACACTCAAATTATGTCACTTACCTTCCTCCACAACGTGTCTCCAGGCTCCCTATTCTCCTTAATCTCCTCTTACACTTGACCTGCCAATAGGACCATGCTGATCTGGCCTGCTGCCAATTTCAGCTGTCCGGCTTCAGCTAAGTCTTCATGGTTAATCTTGTTATTCATTTTCTCTTTTTTTCTTAGCATGTAACTTTCACAATTTATTTAGAAGGGGAAACAGTTAAAATGCTGTCTTTATTTATTTTTCCAATAAAGCCTTACTTGTGCCAATGAATGAAAGCAATAAAAGCTTGAAGTTGGGGTAGGGCTGGGGTTGTAGGTCCACAGGTTCATAGGCTCAGCTCAAATCTTTCTCTCCCATCCCTTCTAAAGTGGTCCCTGAGGGAGTTCTACTGAACTCTCAAAGCATCTCTTAGCAACACAATTTAAAAGTTACCACCTAACCCATACACTTAACAATGGTTATTCCTGGGGACTCTCAAATATCAGGAGAAGCTCGCTCGGGCCACTTCCACTAAAAAATAAAATAAAAAAGAAATGCTAAACAGGATTGCACAAATTATGACATATTTTAAAGGTTTACACTTAACAGATTAATACTTTTAACTCAGATACAAATATTGATGAAAGCATGTGTGGCCTCATTTTGACATTATATCAGAAGCTTAACTGTGAGGCATATTATTCCCACCCTCAACTTCCCATTGGCTCTGGCTTTTCTTAACCTGGCATGCTCCTCAATCCTCTGCTTTCTCACTCAACCATCATTTAATCAATGTCTGCTGTGTGTTAAGTTTCATGCTAGGGACTGGGGCCACAAAGATGAAAAAGACAGAATGGCCTTACAGTCTAAATGCCACATTATCTCAGAGGAGTCTTAAAACCCAATTTAAGCATCTTCCGTTCTCTGCTTCCCCCCCAAGAAAATTTAGCTGCTTCTCTTCATTTCCCCATTTCTGCAATTTCTGTCTATTACTCAGGCTTACAACCTCAGAATCACATCTTCAATTCCCAACTTTGTCACATACCTAATCTATCAGTCAAGTCCAATTGTTCCTCCTTTATACTGTCTTTTATATATTTTTTCTGTTTCATTGCTCTCTTCTTTATAATTTCCTTAAAATCTAGTATTGATCTTGTCCATTTCCTGCTGACTTATTTTTTTTCAAGGCCATTGGTTTTGTAGCTGAAAAACTGGTCCCTCCACAATCTGGTCCATATCTATCTTATTTTTCAATATTCTATTTCCTAAACTCACCGCTTCATACTATAGCTACTAAAGAGCCTTGATGTCAATTCTAATGTGGGACCCCATCCCTATGTCATATGTTCTGTGTAAAACACCCCCTCTTTATCTTGCCAAATTGGGAAGTAAGTTTAGCTAAATTATGAAATTCTTTGTAGGAAAGAGAAGAATATAAGAGGTGACATTTTTGTTTTTTTCTTAAGGATTAGAGAAAGCTAACCGAGGAATACATGATAGATGCTTGTATTGAGTTGGCTAGAATCACTTGGGAAGCCTATTAAAAGCACAGATACCCAGACCCTATTGCCTACAGCCTCGGGTCTCCAAGCTGGCTACACATTGGAATCACCTGGGGCACTTAAGAAACATACTGACGCCTGGCTCCCACCACCAGAAAGGCTGGTTGAATTGGTCTGGACTATAGCCTGGGCACCAGAATTTTTTAAAGCTCTCCAGGTGATTATAATGTGCAGCCAAGTTTGAGAACACTGCCCTAGAAGTTCTGTTTGAATATACCTGGGATGGGGACAATGAATAAAGCCCCCCCCTGTGATTCTGGGAATTACTATTACAGATAGAAACATCAGTGGGTTTTCTGGAAAAGGATTCAATAAATGCAAAAGGTAGCTTCAGGGTGCAGCACTAGGTCACCAGCAGGTTGTTCTTACAGATAGGGCAATAGACTGACTTTGGAGTTGAGGCGAGTGGGTATGCTGAGTTCATCCTCACACCCTCCACTCACCATGAGATTGTCCTGCACTATTTTTCAGTTCCCTCTCCCCAGAAACCAAATTGACTTAGTTTTCTCACTTCTTCTGCTCCAGTTAAACTGGCTTGTTTTGTGTCCTCTATGATTTTTCACTTTCATAGCCTCTTCCTTACACTGTTCCTTAGCTACTTACATCAAAACCTTATCTATTCTTGATACTCAGCGTAAATCATGCCACTTTAGTGAAAACTTCTCTTACTCTCATCTAGCATTGATCTCCTGAAAATCTGAATGCCCATTCAGTGTACAGCATTATCCTTGTGTGTGTCACGTTAACCTGCATGTGAATATTTATTCAAAACATCATAAAAATATACCCATGTTTGACATATATACTCATATTTTTTTAAAAATTGAGGGCAAGGGCATTTCAATATCCACATATCGTACTAAAAGTCAGTACTAAATGTTATTAACCTGTACAAGTAAGTAAGTCTCAGCTACTGTATTAGTTGGCTGAGGCCATAAAAATGTACCCCAGACTGGTGACTTAAACAACAGGAACTCATTTTCTCACAGTTCTGGAGGCTAGAATTCTGAGATCAAGGTGTCTGCAGGTTGCTTTCTCCGGAGGCCTCTTTGGCTTGTAGGTGGCTGTCTTCTCTCTGTCTTCACATGGTCTTCCCTCTGTGTGTCCATGTCCAAACTTCCTCTTCTTATAAGGACACCAGTCATACTGGATCAGGGCTCACTCTAATGACTTCATTTTAATTTAGTTTCTTTTTTAAAGACCTATCCGCAAATACAGTCACATTCTGAGGTACTTGGGGATCAGGACTGTATGTAAATTTTAACATACTGAAAACAAAAACAGCAAAGGGATACCTAGTTAGGGTTACACATGTGTTTTAAGGTCATGCTAATCATTTTGCTTTGAGTGACAATTCTATGCATAGACTCAGTAGGGGAGAAAGGATAAGTAATTATGAACTTACTTGATTTTAATTAATTTTCTTGACAGTATTTATAAAGTTTTGGAATCATTATTGTCCACATCTAAATTTACTTTTCAAGCAATAGAAATGCCTGAAGTTAAAATGGAAGAACATAAAAGGCTTTAGGATCTAGTTGGAAGACGCTGGGATTTGGAGGGTGACCTCGGGTAAATCACTACTTTTCTGAGCCTTTGTCTCATCATCAGCTGCTCTCTCAGTGAGGGTGGGATGAGAAAATGAATGTAAAAGTCCTTTGCAAATCGGAAAGCACCGCTCAATATTATTCGTTTATTATTGTGGAGGGCCAGGGAAAACTTTAGAGAGAATCCTCTAGAACTGTATCACTCTCCCCAAATAAGCAGTTAACAGAGGCTCAGAGAAATTGAGAGCAAAACACTCTAAATAAAATCTAGCTGTTGTCTGTTGCTTAAATTTACTAAAATCTCCCCATGACAGGTGTGTACGTTTGTTCTAAAAGAACCCTCATCATTAACAATTCCTATGATGACTAGGAATTAATTCATGGTTGATGAAGCTTACAGTACACATAACATTTACAGGCTGTCCTCAAGTCATTCACAGTTTTATGGTAAAAGTCAGAATCCACCTACCGTATGTGACAAAATGGATTAACCTAGATATTGTGCTAAGTGAAGTAAGGCAGTCACAGAAGGACGGATACTTTGTGATTCCACTTAGATTAGGCATCACACATAGTCAAACTCATAGAAACAGGAGCTAAGGGGTGTTTTCCAGGGGTTGGTGTGGGAAGGAGGAAATGGGGAGTTGCTGTTCAATGGGTATAAAGTTTCAGTTTGCAAGATAAGTTTTAGAGATCTGCTGTACAACATTGTGATTATAGTTAACAATACTTCATTGTGCACAAAAATTTGTTAAGGGGTAGATCTTGTGTTATCTTTTCTCACCACAAAAATAAAAAGTCAGAACAGACTGACAGACCTCAGAGGGATGGGGGCGGTGGTGGGGGTGGGAAGAGATAAAGCAAAGAACTTATATGTATATATGCACGACCAATGGACATAGACATTAGATTGGGGAAAGCAGGAGGGGGTGGCAGCAGAGAGGAGGGGATTAATGGGGGGGGACACCTTTAATACTTCCAACAATAAAAGAAAAGAAATGGAAAACAATAAATAAATAAGAAATCGGAACCCAAAACTAGAGTGGGATAGCCAGGCCTTTTCCCAAGGCACAGACTTTGAAAGAGTCCCTGCATTTTTCAATACAGTAATACTTTTAAAAAGTTGGACAGATTTTTAAGCCATACCCCACTTGTCATACCCTGGATTTCTAGTTAAAGTGGCAAATTAGCCTTGGGCCCTGGCCCTTGGCAGCCAGCTGAGATGATGCAGTAGGAGATCAAAGATCAGATTGGGAAACCTGTTGATGCCTTCAGGATATCTCCCCCTCTCCTTTTCTTCCCCACAATAATGATTGAGGATACTGTTTTACTCTTTGCACTTAGGTCAGAATGGCTACTTATGGCCTTGAAAGGCATACACAAGGGTCAATAGCTATGAAGTCAATGTCTTCCTGGTCATAGCTCTTCAGTTGTCCATTGTGTGTCCAGATCACTGTTAAAGGCAATAAATAAATGTAATATGAAGTTTGATTACCCACTGGGTCTATAGCATAGTAAATGAACACCTTATAGATTTGCAATCCTTTCTTCTGGTCCTACGTACTAGTCAATAATAACTCACTATCTTTTTCACCTTTCTCTCTTGTTTATACCTGAATATGCATACCTAAGCAACAACTGCTACTTAGTGAGTAACTGTCTCAATGGGAAGGATAGGAAGTAGGGTTGCTAAGGTCCAAATTGCTCAAGTGAATGAAGTTAAAACAAAGCAGAATACACTGGAAATTACCTCTACGTTTGCTATTCTACTTCTTAAGGTCACCAAACTTGTCAGTGGTCTCAGAGCCATTGAAAATGGATAAAGTAGCAAAGCAGCACCTGAAAGGTGGGAAAGTTATGTTGTATAGTCTGATTTTGGTACTGCATAATTCATTTGTTCTTTTAAGGGCCAGACCATTGCTCCTCTTTGTCCCAGGCTAGCTAGCTGGGAAGTGAGGCAAAGTGACACAGAGTTTGAGAGAATGACTTCTTTAACCATTATCAAGGCTCATTCAATTGCAGGTAGCCTGGAAAAAAGCTGGAATCTTCTTCAGAATTAAGGATCAGTGTTGATGTCCTTGCTATTTCAGGAGAGTATGGAGATGAAGAGTCCTTCTGACAGACATGAGGTTTTGGAGTGGTGATGGCAGTCAGAGAAGCAATCCTCATGACCTCCGCTGAATAGAGAAAACAGCTGGACAGCTGATATTTTCATCAGCTATGTTTTTGCCCAGCTGCACTGATGGGCACTTAAATTATATAATAAATCACCAGCATTTCAATGTACCATCAAACCCATCGCTCATATTGCTTAAAGCCTTTAGAATTACAGGTCCTGGAGAATTTTAGTCCCAGTGTGGCCAGTTTGTTTTAAAATACAGCATTTTACTGATTGTAAAGAAAAGGAATCAATTGGACAAGGAGAGCTAACACTTGTATTTAAGTCCATGTTATGTCACCGGTTCTCTCTCTTTGCTGTAGACCTTGCTTGCTTGGTTTCTTAGAGAACAAACTTCCTCATCTGTGAATGAGAATGTTGCTATCTAGCTCTAGTGTCTCTTCTAGGGTAAAACTGAAATTGAGCTTTGTGAAATATAAAAATAGGAGTATTTTTTATTTCTTACAGATTTTAAAGAGTTTAATTTCATCAATATTCAAGTGGTTTTGTATCATTTGTGATGACTCAATAGCAAAATGTCTACAAATTATTCAAACCCTTTCCATGACTCATGCCATGTATTATGGAAAAGTAAATTTTTTCTCTCTCTCCCGAAAAAAAAAAAAAAAAAGGGCCCATTTTTCTTAGAAGAAAGGTTAGACATTTAGAAACTTTTAAGAAAGAGATTTCACTAATAATATAAATGGTTATTAACATTTTTAAAGTGAATTAAAAGCTTGTCAGTAAGGTACAACTAAGATCCTAAAAAACAAAGACTTCTATTTGGTGGAACATGAGCACCAATATTACAAGGATTTTACAATGACTCTTCCAGAAATGTGAGGTGCATATACTCAGCTGGAGAGAGGCTCGTCTCTGGTCTATGTAGGTTTGGAACCAATTTAACATGAATATATCTAGAAAGCCTGTTGTCATTGAGAGTGAATCTAATCCTTTTTAAGCCTTCTCCACTCACCTAGCCAAGTTTCCTCTCCTATCTTCTGGCCACTTTACCAAGAATACCAGTGATACACTTACTTAGTGTGGGGCATGTGTTGGTGGGCAGGGACTTTCTTGCTCCCATTGCTTGGTATAAAGAGATCTGGAATGACTGATCAACTCAGGATTACCGTTGCTTTTGGCTGGTGCCTCCTGTCACTGTGAAGACTATGCCCAAAGTTCAACAGATGCCTGTCTACTCTCTGTGATGTTCTTGCTGGTCTGGATGCCTGTCAGCCTCACAATGGGGATCTGAACTTGGGCTTAGATCTTGTAGCTCTCTTAGTTTGCACGCAGTTATTCTGCCATTGTTCATTACAACAAAACCTTCTGTGTGTCACTTCACTATGTCATCGTGTCTAGCCTTAGTCACACACTAGGGAGACCATTCCACAAGTGTAGCCTGGGATACCACCCTCTACTTGTCAGTTCCTTAAGGTTATTTCAGGGGCTTCCTTGATAGTTTCAGCTCCTGAACTTTGGGCAGGACCACCCTGTCTACCCTTCCAAATCTACTTAACTTTGAGTCCCAAGGAGCAAAGATCAGTGAGTTGGGCCCTTTACCACAGAGGGCCTAAGCTCCTTTTGCAAAGTGATACATCACCTTCCAAAGACAAGTTGTCTTTATGAAGTAGTGAGCAGATTGTATTAAAACATGTTTTTAAAGTTATTATTACACCCTCCTGTTAAAACCATGGATACTTAGTTGTTTGCATAACTAATTTTCTTTCAAATAATTCTTCTCTGAACTAGAAAAGTGCAGGTAATTTGTAGTCTATACATCTAGACATAAGAGTGAGTGATGTAATTGTTAAATACTTCTTTGCCCCCACCTAAGGGCACCTCATTTATGCTCAATCATAATAGATATCCTAAATATACAAATATTATCCCAGTAAATGACACAGACTTCACTACATTGCTTAAGCTAAAAACCTGCTTGATTTTCTTACTTCAACATTCAAATCCAAGTCCTATTGACCAAATAGGATATACCACCAAAATATATTTAAATATAAATATCAGCCATCTCATTATATCATCAAATTATAACACTAAAATATATCTTCAATTTCTGCATCTCAATAGCCATCTCCTATTGCAAACGACATCATCTCTCACTTGGACAACAGGAAAAGCTTCCTCCCTGGTCACCGGCTACCATTCTTGCCATGATCCAGTAGATTTCCTTACCACAGCAAGAGATAAAAATATAAATCAGATCATGTCACTTCCCAACTTAAAATCCACCAAAGGCTTCTCCTAGTTTTTATTTCTCAAAAATAAAAAGCTCTTTCCTAACCCTGGCTGGACCTTTGCACTTGTTTCCTAGACCTGGCATAGTTCTCTCTCTCCAGTTCTTCATACAAACGGCCCATTCTCATCCTGTTTGATAACACCTCTCATATTGCTGTCTCAGAGAGGTCTTCCCTGACCTCATTTCTTAGGTTGCCACCTGTAGTCACTCTCTTATCATCCTCTTTATTTCTTTCATGGAATTGTCCTGTCAGTTTGGTTTTAAGAATGCGTAAAGGGATGTGTTGTTCAGTTTGCAATATTTACTTGGCTATTGTGGTCATGCATTTTTTTTTCTAAATAAAAGTTATCACCCTGTTCTGTATAATTTTAAAACCTGCTTTTTATAATATTAAATCATAAACATTTATTTATTATTAAATATTCATCTAAAACATGATTTTTAATACTTCATCTTATTAATGGGTAACCAGATTCTACTGTTAGAAATTTAAGTTATTCCTAGACTTTTCAAAAGAGTTGGAGAAGACCCAGGTAATTATTAAAGCCCTCAAGAAAAAAAAAAAGGAAGTGGGCTCTGGAAATTAAGATTATAGTATGAAAAGAGAAATGATAGATCATTGAAAGGGTGCACAAAAATGTATTCACCAAATTAGAAAGAACTAGAATTTGGGTTGCCCTTGAACATAAAAAAAACTCAATTTAGGACAAATAAAGGAAGTACAATGCTAGACATTACTGAACTCATTACAGAAGTTGCTCACTTAAGCAACATGGTATGTAGTGATAAAAGAGTTGATTTGGTGGTGAAGGCAATTGGTTGGGTTTGGGAAATGGTGAATTTGAGATATTTGTGGAATATGCAATGGGAGCTATCTAGTAAGCAGCTGAATTTAATGGTGTGTGACTTAGAAGGAAATTCTGGTTTAGAGTAAAGATTGGGGAGACATCAGTGTATGTTACATGATCATTGAGACCAATGGAATTGGATACAAAAATCCAGGGAGAGTATGTGGCATGAGATGAGAAGAGGGTCCAGGACAAAATGGTGAAGAATATAAACATTTGCAAAATGGACAGAGGAAGATGGGCATTTAAAGGAGATGAAAAACAAGAGGCCAGATTGCTAGGAGCAAAGCCAGGACAGAATGTCTTGTGAGATTCTCCAGCACTGATTAGCCTAACCCTGCTTGACTGGTTATGTGACTGGTGACTTTTCCTCCTCCTCACTCTTTGTTTATATCTCCCCAGACTGTGCTCACACAGAGAATAACTTTTCCAGACAGAGCATATTTTTCTTTAAAAAATTTATTGATGAGAGAGAGAGAGAGAGAAATTTGTTGTTCTACTTATTTATGCATTCATTGATTTATTCTTGTATGTGCCCTGACCAGAGATCGAATCTGAAACTTTGACATATAGGGATGACACTCTAACCAACTGAGCTACACAGCCAGGGCCACATTCTTCTTTAATAGAAAATATACATGTTGTTCCGCAGGCAGAATATCCAGTACGTTCTTCGAGTTCGTTGAATGAGTAGGTGAAGATCTTTAGGGTATGATTTGGAATATTCAGAGAAAGCTACTTCTGTGTCCTAAAATAGATCTCTGACTGACCTGTAGCAATGCCTGACATAGTGTGCACTCAGTAAACCCTTGTGAGAAAATGGATCTATGAATATTGAATGACCAAGTATCCTATTAAAATGCAAATATTCTGAGAGGGATGTCAAATAAATTGTCAACCCCTATGTAACAAGTTGGTAGGCTGAGGACTTTTTACCAAAACTCTTTCCATTATGGTCAGTTTCTGTGCAATTGACTCACAGGGCCAGTTATTGTGGTAGGTTTATAGGCCTAGAGTGGAGGTTTACCTGGGAAGGGTATATCTGAGCACATTAGTTCAGTTTTACAACTATCTATACAAACCATCTGTTTTCATTTCCTAAGCTGCAATAACAAATTACCACAAACCAGTGGCTTAGAATAACAGAAATTTATTGTCTCTCAGTTCTGGAGGCTAGAAGTCTAAAATCAGGGTGTCAGCAGGGCCATACTCTCACTGAAAGCTCTAGTGGAGAATCTTCCCTTGCCTCTTTCTTGCTTCTTGTGGTTGCCAAGAATCCTTGGTATTCCTTGTCTTACATATCCAGTCTCTGCATTCATCTTCACGTGGCATTCTTCCTTCTGTGTCTCTGTTTCTGTGATTCTGTTTTCCCTGCTTATAAGGACAACAGTCATTGGATTAGGGCACACCGTAATCCAGTATGATGTCATTTTAACTTAACTAATTATATCTGCAAATACCCTATTTCCAAATTAGGTAGCATCCTGAGGTCCAGGTGGACGTGAATTTCTGAGGGATACTATTCAACTAGCATGCTATGTGTTATGGCTAAACACTCAAATAACCTCTAGGGAAAATCATCATATGATGTGGGACTCTGATACTGGTGTGTGTGTGTGTGTGTGTGTGTATTTCTACTTGGTAGCATAAAGGAACTTGTCACCTAATGAATGTGAGAAGTAACCTAGGATTACCAGGCAGTAGTAAAGAAACTGAAAAGGACATTAATTAACTCTTAAACAAATATTGTTAGTACATATTATGGGCCAGGCTTTGGGTGAGACACTGGAAGGAGAGTGGTGAATGGAAGAGGCATTATTCATGTCCTCAGGGAACTTACAGTGTGGTAGGACGAGATAAACAATAAAGATGTATAGAATAACTACATTCAAAATTTAAAAACTGAGAAAGTGTCATGGGATTTCCAGAGTGCTCTCTGGTACGGAATAACAGAGAAGAACCTTTTCAGATAGGATAGTCACAAAGAAACACTTATGCTGTAACTGGAATGTTGAGGAGGATTCGATCATTGGAAGAGCCCAGAACAGGTGCTTTACTTTCTTCATCAGTTTTTCAGGGTTGCCTCTGAGCAGAGACTCTGAAACTCAGCAATGAACCTTCACATCTTACCCACATTTGTTGTATTTCCAAATAGACGCACAGAGGCCTGGATATTTTTCTCCTCACCTTTGTCCTGTGCCTCTCTGCACTGTCCCCTGCACATATACACAAATACACACACCACTTTTTTCTGAATTATTTGAAAGTTACAGATATTTTTACACTTTAGACCTACAAATTTCAGCATGTATCAATCACCTAAGAAAAAGGACATTTTCCTGTATAACCACAGTATAATTCTTTTTTCTTTTTAATTCCTCACCTGAGGATATTTTTCCATCCATCATCAGACAGAGTAAGAGGGAGGGAGGGAGAGAGAGACAGAGAGAAACATCGATGTGATAGAGCCACATCAATTGGTGGCCTCCCGCACGACCCGACCAGGACTGGGGATGAACCGCAATCAAGGTACATGCCCTTGACTGGAATCGAACCCACGACTCATTGGTCCTCGGGCCAATGCTCTAACCGCTGAGCCAAACCGGCCAGGGCCCACAGTAAAATTCGTATACTTGTACAGTTTAACATTAATACAATACTATTATCTAATATATAGTTCATCATTTAAATTTCCCAACTTATCTCAATAATATCCTTTATAGCTTTTTTCCTGACCCAAAATCCAATGAAGAATCAAGGATTGCATTTAGCTGTCATGTCTTTTTAGGCTCCTGTAATCTACAACAATTCCCAAACACTTTTGTCATCTGTGACATTGACATTTTCAAAGAATCCAAGCCATTTCTTTGTAGAATGTCCAACAGGAGCCGTAACGTATATTGGATTTGTAGCATAGTTTCTGATATTTGTCCAAAAGCTCACTGGGAAATTTACAACTAACTGAAATTGCTAGCAACCTATACTGCTGCTGTTCAAAGCATCCCAAACCAGTTCCCTGGGGAAGTAAAAGGTATTTTGTTGACGGGGTCTTGGAACAGTATTATAGAAAAGTAAAAGCAGCCCTGGCCGGTTTGGCTCAGTGGTTGGAGCGTCCGCCTGTGGACCAGAGAGTCCTGGGTTCGGTTCCCGCTAGGGGCATGTACAAAAAAAAAGTAAAAGCAGGTTTGTTTGTCTTTTTTGCTGCAGGACTTTTTCAAAAACTTTTATAAACTAACAGACTTTATGAATCTTTAAGATGGTTTCCCAAACTTAATTGATCAAAGGAAACTTTGTGTGAGGATTGTATTAGTTATCTATTGCTGAATAACAAATTACCCAAAGTTTATGGGCTTAAAGCAACAGGCATTTATTATCTTGTACAGCTTCTGAGAATCAGGAATCAGGAAGTGGCTTCGCTTATGTGGTTCTGGGTCGGAGTCCCTCCTTAGATTTTAGTAAAGATGTTGGCTGAGGCTGCAGTTATATGAAGGCTTGATTAGGCCTGAAAGAACTGTTTTCACGATGGCTTACTCACATGGCTGTTGGAGGAGGCCACGCAGTTCCTCTCCACGTGGACCTTTCCATGAGGCAGCTTGAATGCCCTCATGGCATGGCAGCCTGCTTCCCCAGAGTCAATGTTCTACGAGAGAGCGAGGAGAAAGCTGTAATGTCCTGTAATCTACAGTCATGTCTTTTATGACCTAGTCTCAGAAGTCACACACCATCACATCTATCAATGAGTCACTAAATCCGCCCCACGCTCAAGAGGAGAGGAATTAGGTTTCACTCTTTTTTTAGGCTCCACTTTTTGAAGGGAGCAATGTCAAAGAATTTGTGGGAATTTTATTTTATTTTTTATTTAGTAATTTAAAAAAATTTTTTTTTCTTTATTGATTTTAGAGAGAGAGAGGAAGGGAGAGGGAGAGAGAGATGGAAACATTGATGAGAGAGAACATTGACTGGCCACCTCCTGCACGCCCCCCACTGGGGATCGGACCCACAACCTGGGCATGTGCCCTGCCCGGGAACCGAACCGGCAACCTCTCGGTGCACTGGTCGATGCTCAACCACTAAGCCACACCGGCCAGACGAATTTGTGGGAATTTTTTAAAAATCACTTTATGGACCATATTGGGGGTCCAGAATTCTTCATAACACACTTTAGAAAACATTAGTTATAATGTTGAAAGAACTCAAGGTAAGAAGTTACAGGAGGTGGGTCTGAGGTCCATCTCATATATTAATTGTATCAACTTGGGTTTGTCTCTTAACTTTTTTTCTATTTAAAATTTTTTTTCTTTATTGATGTTTATAGAAAGAGAGGAAGGGAGAGGGAGAGAGAGATAGAAACATCGATGAAAGAGAACATCGATTGGCCGCCTCCTGCATGTCCCCCAACCGGGATTTGGCCCTCAACCTGGGCATGTGCCTGACCGGGAATTGAACTGGCAACCTCTTGGTGCATGGGTCGACACTCAACCACTGAGCCACACCTGCCGGGTGTCTCTTAACTTTTTGAGCTTGAATTTTACAAAAGTAAAATGAAGATGATAGTACCATCTATCTTTGTGATATCTTAAGGTTGTTGTGAAGATAAAATGAACCAATGTATTATACATAAAAATGCTTAAATAATTATAATGCACTACACAGATGTTCACTTTTACTAAAATCACTAGCCAGCATATGACCTGTCAAATCACTGAACACTAGAAGTCTGGCTTTTCATATTCAAAAAGTCCTTCCTGTCTTCCAAGAGAATGTCACAAGTACAGATGTGCTTAAAAATGCTTTTGATGAGCCTTATAACAACTCCATAGGCATTTTTACCAGTCATTTGTCTTCTTATACAATTGCTTCTTTGCTAGACATATAGAATTTTGTCTTTGCAAGGTACTGAATTATGCCAAATGAGTTGTTGTCATTGGTTTTAAAGACCTTTGTGTATTTCCACAATTTCCCAAACCATAAGGAGGCTGTTTTTCCCCTATGTCTCAGAAGCTAGCTCCAAAACAGTTCCTAAAGAGGAGTCCAGAAAATGTTTTAAGCAATGGCAGCCTCGTCAAAATAAGTAGAGTCTCCCCTGGTTACCACATGGCAGGACAAAGCAGGTTTGGATGAATGAGTCTGGATGGGATATGCTTGTCCAAGATTAGTCTCCTTGCTTTAAAGTCATATCTCATTACCAAATGAACTACACAGACTAGACATAAAGAAAATGTTGCTGCCAGCCAACTGCAGTTTTTAAATCCAAAGAGCTTAGAATACTTAGAGGCATAATCTTGTTAATCTTCATAATACTGTGAGGTAAGTTAAAATACCATCACTTTGGAGGGAAGTATGGCCAAACTTTAGTTTATTTTGAGTCTCTGTGTTTTTCTAATACCATGCTCTGTGCAACTATTATTTGAATATTGAATATGGCTTAGTCCTAGTACATAAAAACAAAACAAAACATGGATACTATGGCTGAATTAGGATCAGGGTTCTTAACCTGGAAAGAGCTTTTGGTCAATACATTAATTAAGACATCAAGTTTACACCCTGTAGTCAATTGTAATTGTTTATTGCCTAACTAAACCCTCCTTAATTTATTATAGTCATTAGTGTCTGTTAGCAAGGGAGAATGTGCTTGAATTTTACAAGGGTGTGTGGTTAACAGTTTTCTGTCTCTGAGCTGGGACCTGCCTCACTTGATCTTCTCACCCCGCACTTAACACAGGACCGGGCCTTACTTAACAAGTGATTAGCCTTCACTGTAGAATTATTAACAGTCATAGGTCCTCTATGCTGTGCCTTAGCTATAAAATGAGAGGATAGGATTAGATGATCTCTAAATTGTCTTGTATATCTAAAAGTCTCTGTTAATGATTATCAGCTTTGATACAGAGATTAAGGCAACAATGACAGAAATAAATACCCCCAAATTAGAGTATCTGAGACCATCTGAGTTATTTGCATGTTTTCATAATGACCTAAGATCAGCTGGAGGGTCAATAACTTGACTCAGGAAAGTGAAAGTCCTCTGGCCATCTCAGTATTAGGTTTCAGAAAGGCAGAAGGAGGAGAAAGGTCCTGGAAGGGGTGTGTGAAAGTGAAGAGGAGGTGGGGGCTGGGGAAGGGAGACAACTTTTGTTTTTTGATTCAGCAACATATATTTGGGGCAGCAGGAAGTAGCCAGGAAGGGAGACCTCACTGAGGGAATAGTCTGGTTAAGAAGAATTGCTAAACCTGTAGGGGCAGATCCAGGCTTTGTAGGACCCAAAGCTCTTTCAATTATAAAGGCCATCTTTAAGAAAAAAAATATTAAAAATTGGGTAGGAAAATGCATATTTATTCAGCAGTGAATCCAGTTGGAAGTGAATATTTATTTGAATGCTCACAGCCTCTACAACACCATCCAAAATGGAAAGTGCCATGGAAGAAATTTGGAAAAAGACTGGTCTTAACCAAGCACTTTTGAAATATCTTACTCTTGCCAATTTTACAAAAACCTATGGCCACGTGAACATGTTGCTAACCCTCTGGTAGGGGTCTGTGAGAGTGAGGAACCCAGAAGCCTGGGTTTCATTAGTTTCACATTCTTCCACCACTGAAAGCATGAAACATGTCTAGAATATCCAGTAGATAGTTCAACTGCAAGTCCATTTAACTTTAAAAAAAGTCATTAAAAAATGAGAAAGATCTATGCAAACAATCATGAAAATTCCAGAATATATTGTTCACTGAGGCAGTGTGTGTGTGTTTCTGTGTGTGTGTGTGTGTGTGTATCATATACATTTGATGAACATCACATTCTTAATAGTGGTTACATTTGGAGAGTGTATATGGTTGTGGGGTATTATTTGAATTTTGCATAACAAATATTCATATGTTACATGTAGGCCTCCTCATTAACATTAACTGTATATTCTTCCATAATCTCTACTTCAAGCATCCCATTCTCAAAACATCATTGGCCACCTTTCCAATTCACTTTCTCCAGAATTTAACTACAGCTATTTTGACCCACCATGATCTACAATCGAGCCCCCTGTCATTTCAGTGTCCTCAGTCCCCCCCGTATCCCCTTCCATTCTTACCCAGCTTAAATTCCATGATCTGTTGTTATGATCATGCTTTTGCATACACCTTAACTTCCTGCTACCTCTCACTTGTCATATTACTTGGTAAACCATCCCTGCTGGAATCCGACTCTCCTCCTGCTTATAACTGAATGTGGCTGAAGAAAAACCACACAGCTCATACTGCCTGGTCTCATTTTAAATTCCTCATCTAACCTCAGGGGAGCTTTTAGTACTGCCTGCAATCCTACTACATTTCCCCTAGTCCATCCACTCTCCCACACTCCTCGGCGGCTATTTCACACATTTCCCTCTCTCTTCAGACCTTCATACCTCCTACACCATCCTAACCCCTAGTTTGTGACTATGCTTACTATTTCATTGAGAAAAAGAAACCCAATATACCCATCCTGCACAAATTCCCTACATTGTATCTACCTACTACCTGTACCCTGCTCTCAGCCTTCTTTTCTGTTCCTGTGGATAGACAGCCAGGGCTTGCACCTCAGGCCCTCTGCACTAACCTCGTCCCCCTGTCCCTTTCTCACCTACAGGACAGTACACCGGGCCATGGATCTATGGGCACAGCACAGGCACAGTGCTTAGGGCCTTCTTTACTTTTAGGGGCCCATGACAATGTTTAATTGCCTTTAAAGATCAGAATAAAAATATGAACTTTTAGGTCAAAGAAAAAAATTTCGATATATAAGGTTAATATATTTATTCTTATGCCATACAGTTGTTTTACACACACACACACACGGTATCCCCAAAAATGTATACATGCACACTTGTAGATTCTATTACATTTTAAAAATGAAATGTATTTTAAGAACACTGCTTTTATAATTATTCAAAGTGTGTATACATTTTGGAGGGGGCTACCCTGCACATGGATATACATGAAGAAGGCTCCCATGAAGGCAATCATACCTAGGGCCCTGTGTAAGTCACAATGCGGTGCTGACAACTTGCAGTGCTATTTTCATCTATAGCATGTTTCTCCTTTTGTTAAGGTCATCTCCATTAGCAAACATACTACAATTTTCCTCATCTTCTTTGTCTTAGTCTTTTTGGGCTGCTATAACAAAAATACCATAAACTGAATGACTTATATTCAACTAAATATTTATTTCTCACAGTTGTGGAGGCTGGAAGTCCAAGATCACGGCCCCAGCAGATTCGGTGTCTGACAAGCAGGTGTCCTCACTGGTGGTGTCTTCTCATTTTAACCTCACATGGTGGAAAGGGCAAGAGAGCTCTCACTCTTGCTCTCTGGGGTCTTATGTATAAGGGCACTAATCTTATTTATGAGGGCTCCACCTTGGTGACTGAATCACCTACCAAAGGTCCCCACTTCAGTGAAGGATTAGGCTTCAACATATGAATTTTGGGGGGATACAAATATTCAGTCCATAGCATATCCTAAACCCTGTCTTGACTCACCCTCCATCAATTTTTTTTTTTTTATTTTTCATTCCTCACCTGAGGATATTTTTCTATTTATCATCAGATAGAGTGGGAGGGAAAGGAAGGAGGGAGAGAGACAGAGAGAAACATTAATGTGATAGAGACACATTGACTGGTTGCCTCCCGTGGAGCCCTGGGGGACGAACTGCAACTGAGGTACGTGCCCTTGACCAGAATCGAACCTGTGACTCATTGGTCCATGGGTTGATGCTCTAACCACTGAGCCAAACTGGCCAGGGCGACAGGAAAATTTCTTAAGAGATTTGTCTCTGTTCACTCTTATCAACCACTCTCCTCCCCTTCTCCTTTGACGGCTTGTTTCCATGCCTGCTGCACCATTGAAACTGCTTTCCTCACGAGGTCGCAGTGGCCTCCTTGACACCAAATCCAGTCACCAGTTTTCAGTCCCCCTCACACTTCACTCAGGAGCAGCATTTTAAATAGTTGATCATTCCTCCCACTTAAACTACTTTCTTCACTTGGCTTTTTCTGTAGGGAGATCACATAATTTATCACTAGAATAAAGACAATTTTGGGAGTGAAAGGTGAGCACTACGACTAATTACTCTGACACAGGCTCCCACTTGGACTGTCTCAGGAAAAATGGACCATGTAGTCACTGTTGTTCTAGGACATCACGCCTTCCTGGTGTCTCTCCTGTCTCACTGGCTCTTCCTCCTCAGTCTCCTGTGCTGTCCTCCTCTCTTCCTGACCTGTAAATATCGGACTGCCTGGGGCATCCTTGGACTTCCCGTTGTTCTTTCCCCTTTCTACACTCCTTCAGGGCTGTATTACAATACTTGCACACTACTATATTATACTGCTTGATGAAATGTTGAAACACTTCCATTCCAGTTAGTAAAGAACTGCATCAAACTCTCCAGTGCCCTCTCTGACCCTACGTTGGGACCTTCACACTTATCTAGTTTCTAAAATGTTAACACCTGACCCTTTAGAACTGTTCTCCGGCACCTGCTGATTGGTTGGTACCATTACCACCTGGTTGTTAAATGTGTTGAATACCACCCTTGCACTCACTCATAGGGCTTTCATAAATGCCTAAATTTATGTGTCCAACTCAAACCAAAACATTTCCCGTGAACCCCAACACTTGTATATCCAATCGCCTATCCAATATCTCAACTTAAACACATAAACAGTATTTTTAACTTAAAATATCTCAATTTTTCCTTCCAAATCTGTTCCTCCTACAGTCCCCCCAATTCAGGTAATAACAACCATCTCCTTTCAGTTGCTCAGGCCCTAAGTCCTGTTTTTTTCCAACTCCTCTCTTTGATACCCACATCCAAGCCCTCACAGCACACATGCCATTGCACTGCCTTCATCGCTGCCACTTCTCAGTCTCTCACCTTGACCACTGCCGTAGCTCCTCCCTCTCTGCTCCCACCCTTGCCTAGTTATTTTCAACTATGCAGAAAGAGTGCTACTTACAGAACATAAGACAGCTCATGTCATGTCTCTGCTCAGAACCCTCCTAGATTACTCAGAATAAAGGCCAAGCCATCACAGTGGCCCCAAGGTCCTGTGCATCTGGTCCATACCACCTACTCCTTGCCTCTGACCCCACCTCCTGCTCCTGTCTCCATCCTCCCTCCACTCCAGCCACGCTCCCCTCCCTGCTCCACCCCACCAGGCACTCTTGCTTCATTCAGAGCCTTGGCACTTGCTGTCTCTCCCTGCTTGGCCTGTTCTTTCCCCCTGCTGCAGACAGCTGGCTCTTTACCTCCCTCTAGTTATTAATTAAAGGTCACCCTCTCAGTGAAGTCTTCTTTAGCAAATGATAACGCCCACCCCACTGCCCTTCCCTGTTTTATTTTTGTCCGCAGCACTTATAACCACCTGACGACACATTGTAGGATTTACTTCTATGTTATTTGTCACTTTTGTTCCTTGCTGTCTTAGTCTGCTCGGGCTGCCATAACACAGCGCTATAGATGGGGTGGCTTGGACAACATAAATTATTTCTCACAGTTCTGGAGGCTGGAGGTCTGAGGTCAAGGTGCTGCAAGTTAGATTCCTTCTGAGGGCTCTTCTCCGGCTTGCAGGTGGTTGTCATCTCACTGTGTGCTCACATGACTTTTTCTGTACATGCACCTGTGAGGAGAGAGCGAGGGAGCAAGCTCTCTGGTCTCTTCTTATAAAGGCTCTAAACTCATCATGAGGGCCCCCCTTATCACCTTATCTAACCCTAATTACTTTTCAAAAGCCCCATCTTCAAGGACCATCACACTGGGGGTTAGGGCTTCGACATACGAATTTTGAGGGAATGCAGTTCGATTCATAACACTTGCTGTAACTGCAGGGCCTAGAAGAGTACCTAGTACATAGTGAGTACTCAGAAATTGTCGAATGAATTCATAATTAGAAAAATGTCAGATATTATTTACTAATTTTTTAATTTCTCAAAAAATTTTACCACTATTAAATTTGACTGATAATTGATGTTATAGAGAAAGTCTCTCAAAACAGAGCGGCTGGTTATTCAGAGCCCTGTTCTAGAACTTTCATACAGGTAGTAAAATATAAATTTTGTATATTATTTGGAAGCTTATATACTAATACATACATTGTGTGAATTTACCATTTCTAGTGTCCATTGGTGGATGAATGGATAAAGAAATTGTGGTATATATATTTCATCAATGGATGAGTTAAGGAGTTGCCTATATACACACACATACATGGAATATTATTCAGTCATGAAAAAAAATGAAACCTTGCCATTTGCACAACATGGATGGACCTTGAGGGCATTATGCTAAGTGAAGTCAGTCAGATAGAGATAGACAAATACCATATGATCTGTCTTACACGGGGAATCTAAACAAACAAACAAAAATAAATAAGTTCCTAGCTACAGAGAACAGATGGGTGGTTACAAAAGGCAAAGGGGTAAGGGGTAAGATAAATAGATGAACTTATTTTTTAGTTTAAGTATACTGAGTAAAATTTTTTAAATGCAATTTTTTCAAAAGAAAGAAAAGACAATGAGGATAAGAAGGAAGGAAATTTAGCAGTAAGGATTTTTTAAGTAAAAGAAGGAAATGTACACTTGAGAATAAAGTGGGAAATGAGTTTGATTTGAATTAAGATCATTGCACCATACTGAGGAGGAATCAAACAATGCAAATTAGAAATATGACACTGCATTTCAAAAGAACATTTCTTTGCAGATGTTATAGCTGAATGTACAGTTTACTCTTACCTTTCCTCTTTACGGCAAGGCAACCGATGAGGAGTAGAGGAAAATAACTAGGAATAAAATGAAAGGAAGCAGAAAGTAACTGGGAGTAAAAAAGAGAGAAGTCACAATGGGACACCTATTATCAAGGTCAATCATTATTCAATTCAACTACTTGATTTGCTTTTTAAAAAATCCTTAAAACTATCTTTTTAATGTGTTCTTTCTGTTTATTCTCTTTGGAGTTTTGTATTGGTCAATGTTCTGATGCAGAGAACAGATTCCACTCTAGACAATTAGAATGAAGGGATTTATTACAGCATGTCCAATGGCTTACCATTAAGATGGTTGAATAAAAATCTGTAGGATGAGATCCCAGAATCTATTCTCAGGTCTGTACTGTGGAACCGGGCTGCCAAAGGATATGCTCTCCTGCCGTGATCAGGAAGCCACTTGTCAAATCAGAAGGCCTCGGGACTGTCTCTCTTTAAGCCACTAAGTTAGCTATATATACTGGTTCTAGAACAGAATCACTGTGTTCCAGTCAGAAAACCTCAGATGAAGAATCAAGAAGCTGCCACTATAGCTTCAGGGTCCCCATCATACCACCTTTTCTACTAACAAGAAGCTTTTTCTGTTAACTCAGCAAACCTCAGAGACAGAGTTTGGCTCCAGGGCCATGCCACACTTGCTATAATCCACTTTGATAAAATACATACCCAATATCCCATTTATCTCAGTTCAAATGACAAGTCTTGTGTGATCTCATCTGCTGCGGAACCTGAATCGAACTTGGATCACCAGGTGAAAAGGAACTGGAGAAATTTTTGTTGTAGCTTTCTGCTCTCCACAGGAAAGGGAAGTCACACTAGAAGAAAACTGCAATAGATATTCTGAGCCTAACCTCCATAACTGCATTAGATTTCACTCTTACTTCTCCGTGTTCATCTTTGGAAAGTTTAAACTTTTTCATTGTTATACAGAGAATTATATATTTGGTCCATCTCGGAGCAAACAGTCCCGAAGTCTAGAACATTTCTACTATAAATAAGTGCTTAATAAATAGCTATTCAGTTTTTTGTTTTTTTTTTTAAGGACACATTGTACAGATTTATAACCTAGGGTCCAGAGAGAAATCCAAAGCACTGAGGCCAGGCACAGTGTGCCAAGCCAAGTCCATCTTCTCTAGTCCCTGGTCACACTGCTGTATTCAATATTACATGGTAGCTATGGAATTCTTGCTGGTAAACCCATTTCTCTCAAATAACATTGAGAACTGAACTAAGGAAAAGCAACAAATCAGGCCCTCTGCTCTTCAAGGAAGATTGGACATAGAAGAAGGTTAAAAATGAACTGTAGCCGTGGAGATGCTCAGAGGGTTTTCCTACTCATCATTTTCTTTTCTTGTGATATTTAGATCGATGCTCCTCTGAAATCCACTAATTGACAGTATCATGAAACTGCTTCTTTTGTTATTTATACTTTTGTGTACACATGGACATATTTTTTAGTCTGGCGACTTAAGAACAGTATAATTTACCAAGTTAATCAGGAAAATACAATCATAAAACTGAAAAGGCATTAATAATTCTAGTGGGTGTTTTCCAGTGTTTTTGAACATGAGCCTCTGAGGAGTCTCTTTAACATGCCCACACATACAGATATTCATATTACAAACCCCTGGACACCTTTGCAACCCTGTAACAGAACATTACTCACTTCTCAGCCTTTCCAACAAAACCTCCAGAGAACATCACTTCTTATTTGCAAAGAGATGGAAGTTGCCAATCACTGCACCCCCGTGGTCCCCACTGCAGAGAGATTCAGAATCATCTCAAACTTGATCTCTGTACATGTTAGAAAAGAGCTCAATTCAGTAAGTCACTCAGGATGGTTATAAGGAACGTATACATACAATTCTTATATAATTTTTAAAAAATATGTTTTTATTGATTTTTTAGAGAGAGAGGAAGGGAGAGAGATATAAACATCGATGTGAGAGAGAAACATCGATCGGCTGCCTTCTGCACGCCCCCCACTGGGGATCGAGCCCACAACCCAGGCATGTGCCCTGACCAGAAATTGAACCGGAACCTCTCAGTCCATGAGACAACACTCAATCCACTGAGCCACACCGGCTGGGCAATTCTTATATAATTTACTTAGGGCAGTGATGCTCAAATTTTCCCTTTCCTTACTCAAAATAAACAAAAAAATTTTGAGTCAGGCATTTATTTTCTATTTTTATTTTACAATATTGTTTTCTCTGTTTCCTGTAGTTAAGAGGTAGGATGAGCCCTGGCTGGTTTGGCTCAGCGGTTAGAGCGTTGGCCTGCGGTCCAGAGAGACCCGGGTTCGGTTCCCGCTAAGGGCACGTACCTCAGTTGCAGTTTGTCCCCGGCCCTGACCCAACCAGGGCTGTGCGGGAGGCAGCCACTCGATGTGTCCCATTCACGTCAATGTTTCTCTCTCTCTCTCTTCCTCTCTCTCCCTCCCACTCTATCTGAACAAAAAATGGAAAAATGTCCTAAGGATAAAAAAAAAAAAAAAAAAAGAGGTAGGATGACAGGTGGGCATATTAATGCAATTATTATGAAAATGATATACATTATAATCATTAATCATTAATTCCTACCAGAGAAAGGGAGAGGTAGGAAATGAAGCAGACATGTCTTATTTAAGAAAACATAACTAGAAGAAATAGATGTTGTTTTGAGTTATGATGCTGCTTGCTGCTTAATTCTTATACAGCTATTTTTATTAATATGTTTCTTCTCCTTCCGGTTTGAATAGCACTAGTTGGGCATTATGAATTCGTAGCATCTTTTTGCTTAGGAAAAAAAAAATGGTTTTATAATCAATGTGAGGATCTACAACAGAAAATAACTTTTTTGTTCCTCGATTTTTTTTTATCTGCCTTGCATATAAACTCCCAAATTAAAATTAAATAAATGGCTACAGAATTTATAAATGTTTTGTTCAAAGCTATCAGCATGGATGCTTATAATGAATCCAGTGAACTCTAGTAAAATAAATTATGTAAAATGACAAGAGAAGTCAATGCTACTTTTTGTCACTGCACTGATGCTTTCTTCTAGTGGAGGAGTCGGAGTAGAAATTGTTTGGTAGCTACAGTAGTATCAGAACTCATTTTACTGATCAAATACAAAACAAAACAAAACGGGCCAATATTTGAGAATGGGGTTTCTTGGGATCTATTTCAGAGTTAATGCTCTTCTTTGAGTGATTCCAAGAATCAATTTGGATATTTCCTTAATTCATTTCAAGGAATATTTTTCCTAATTGAAAATTGTGTGACCTAGATCAGAAACATAGACTTTGAGCTGCTCTGCAGTTCAAAGTGCAGCGTTCATTTCCAGCACCGTACTTGATTCTCACAATACCTTTCCATGGTAGACGATGCAGTTGAGATACACCTCTTTCACAGGAGTTAGCCAAAAGAGGAAGGAAGCTAAGCATGGCAGAACTTACAGAGCTGATAAATGGGGAAATCAGGATTTGAATCCAAATCATTTGGCTCCATATATTTGCAATATATTCTGTTGCCTCTCCTATTTTCAGCTAATATGATCGTATGGTGATACTGCTGAGGTAATTCAAACGAAGATAGTTTATCTGGTGGCCTAAATTACTCAGGTAACTGACTGGATAGTTTTGGTTGCTTTACAAATTGAGACTTGATTGCCCTGACTGGTTTGACTCAGTGGTGAGAGCATCGGCCTGTGGACCAGAGAGACCCGGGTTCCGTTCCCGCTAAGGGCATGTACCTCGGTTGCAGTTTGTCCCGGGCCCTGGTTGGGGTCGTGTGAGTGGCAACCAGTTGATGTGTCTCTCTCACATTGATGTTTCTATCTCTCTCTTCTCCCTCTCTCCCTCCCACTGTATCTGAAGATGAATGCAAAAAAATGTCCTTGGGTGAGGATTAAAAAAAAAAAAAATTGAGACATGATGACCTGAGTGGCACTGAGGAACATAAAAATTACACTTCTAGAAATACTCTCTATTAGGGGACACCGACACTTGCCCCTATTTGTTAAATCTGTAATCTCAGAAGTGTTTTTTGAGCCAAGAGGTCCCAAAATTGTTCTTTTTAAAAAAATTTTTATTAGAAAATATAATCACTCTTCGGAAATATAGACTTCATTAATTCTTCATATCTTGCTATATTTCACATTATTTGCCTTAGGACTAAAGAATCTAAAGTTCTAGATTCTCCTCCCTAGTAATATACAAGGTATACCTTAATGATATTAAAAGTATAATCAACTGGACCTATTATATCCCAGGCTTTCTCCCTCATTAGTTATCTGAGGTGAGTATATGAACATTACTAATATACCTAAATAGAAAACATGTAAGATAGTTATGGTATTGTTAAATGCTTAGTGAATCTTCTATAGGTGCAGATTGCTTATCACCTGAGATCAGTATATTAATGTGAGGCCATTTTTCAGGAATGTGGACTATGGATATATTTGTGTGTATGTGTGTGTGAGCTCTGGAGGTACTATTAAATATCTCAATAATTTTTTTGAATTTTGCATAAACATACTCAACTTAGCATAAGTGTCCACAAAGTTTCTTATTCACTAAAGAGTTCACCTGATATGGAAAATTTATCCACACAAAGCCCTTACTTTAAGTGACTGATTTTGACACTCCCTCATGGTCTCAGAAGGTGCCAAAGGTTCTTGCCCACTCGTAAGCAAGCTTCTGGCAATAGGAAATTCTGCAATGACTACAACTGGAGATGTTAGCTCCTCTACAGGTCTGGGAGGCCACTGTCTGGCCCAGAGGCTGACATGTATCACGTGCTGGGGAAATATTTATTGAATGGTTGACCCAACTGCTGATTTGGAGGTCTTATCTGCTCTACTGCTCCATTAATTGTCTCTGGCCCTCAAAAACTTGTAATCAATGGGGAAACGTTTGGAGACTCCCTTCCCTAATAAATGTCAAAAGCATGTAGGTAATTATAGTTTAGCCAAAATGATCAATTCTAACTGGAAGAGAGAGCAGATAGAGTGTGACTGGCAAAGTGATTGAAGCTGGTAAGAGCTCACCAAAAGGACAGACGGAGGTTGGAACTGTCATGAGCTAGAACTGGAAGCCCCTGGGCCAATGAATATTTAAGGTGGATGCTCTATTCAGTTTAGAACAATTCAACAGATACTTATTATGTGTCTGGCACCGGACATAGTGTTAAGTGCTGGGACTACAAGGGGTCTGAAATTCAGGAAGCAAGATATACTTATATTTAAACAGTATTTTAGTTGCATTTTGAAATACTATGCTCGGCACGTTTTTCAACCTTCAGAAACCTTTCTAGGTTAAGTACCTCTAAATGTAAAGTAATGGGTAATCTGAAAAAAATATATAATAAACTGTTTTCCTGTTTCCAGATTTTTTGGACTTTCTGTACTATAGAACAAATGGACTTATTGGTTTAAACATACTGAGTATATGATTTCAAAATGTAAATAATATTCTACTTAAAGTAAGTTAATCCTGTGTTCTCTAACTTTTCCGATATACTAAACATAATTTATATAGACAGATTTCCAAGGAGCTTCAGTGTAACAGAAGAGGACATGGGGATGGGGAGCGGGGGAACGCATTACGCAGACTGAGAGCCATAACAGAGAATGTATAAGGAACAGAAGTGGCCTCCTATGTAAGCAAGGGATTATTACTTTGGGGGGAATGTAGCAGAGGATCAGGAAAGAATTCACAGGTGTGGTGTGGTCTGAGTAGAGTTCGGGGCAATAAATAGGCATTTACCAAGAGGACAAGGAATTCCAGGGAGAGGATGGGCATAATGCAGGATCACAAAGGCAGGAGACAGCATTGTATGTTCAGAAGAGTACAGCTAGTTTAATATTGCCTGAGGTTTCAATGAGAGACAGAGCTGTGGGCTAAGAGAAGTAGTCAGGGGCTAATCATGTAATATTTTGTTTGCTGCGTTAATGAGTCATATTTTATTCCACAGAGTTGATGGGAATCAGCAAATGCTTTTTTTATTGAATTTATTGGGATGACATTGGTTAATAAAATTATACAGGTTTCAGGTGTACAACTCTATAATACATCATCTATATATTGTATTGTGTGTTCACGACGCCAAATCAAGTCTCGTTCATCACCATTTAACCCCCTATACCCTCTTCTACTTTCGTCCACCCTCCAGCAAATGCTTTCCAGTAAGGAAATAGTTTGGTCAGAGTTGTTGAGGAAGGGCAGCGGTCCCCAGGGTTCGTGCGCAGCCTCTCAACGTCTCTATGACTCAAGAGTATATTAAGAAGGAAGAGAAAGAGAAGTAGAAGTCGTGATGTTATAAGCTGGCTAAATCTTTGTTTAATGACAATGTGTGACTATCGGTGCTCAGTGCTTGAGGCTGAGTATGGAGGAACAGTGGCCTAGTTATTTTTCGCAATGTAACTCTTCCACTCTCCAGAGCAAAAGGAGAAATTTTTCCAGAATAATTCATTCGACTCCCTTCATTTATCTCCTTCTCCTTTTTCCTACTTCTCAAATAGGGGTAGGTGTGGGAACAGGGAGAGGAAGAGTGGAGGAATGGTAGCATTAGATGGGGCATCCATTTTGCTGTTCCCTCACATCAAGTCTTCACTCTAACAATGGGAGTTATTGGTAGCATAGAAAATGAAACTCCAGGGATCATCTGCAGGTCATATTTTAAGAACTTGTCACCCAGGCCGGGTTGTCTGAGTGGTTAGAGCGTCGGCCCATGGACCAATGAGTCGTGGGTTCAGTTCTGGCCAAAGGCACGTACCTCTGTTGCGGTTCTTCTCCTGCCCTAGTCGGGTTGTGCGGGAGGCAACCAGTGGATGTGGCTCTATCACATCAGTGTTTCTCTCTCTCTCTCCCTCCCTTCCACTCTATCTAATGATAAGTAGAAAAATATCCTCAGGTGAGGAATAACAAAAACAAAAAAGAACTTGTTATAGCCTTCTGCCATCAAATCTCTCTAGTCCCCCCCCCCTTTTATTTTGAATACTAGATGTCTTACCAGTTAACAAGAGCAGAAATGAAATAACTGAGTTTCACTTGGTTTCTCTCTCCCTCTGGGAAAGAAGGTACAAGAGTCAAATATCCAGAAGGCAAGTAATTAGAAGAGGAAGCTAAGGATAATCAGGACTTGACTAAACCGTTATTGTAATTGTTGAATTATTTACATTCTTTGACTTCTCCTGGACTGAGTCGATGTGGTTTGGATGGTAGATAGGATATTGGACAAAGAATTAGGAGGTAGCTTTGTCTGTCTCATTCTGCAATTAATTAACTGTGTGTCTTTGGATAAATCACTCCTTTGGGTCTGTTTTCTGACCAGGAAAAAGAGAAAGTGTGACTATGTGGATGCTTCTCAAGTTCTGCTTTGCACCAGAATCACCTTAGGTGGTTCCAAAATATACAGATTCCCGGATCTGACTGGAAGATATAGTGTGGTGGTTGAGCCTGTGGACTGCATTAGACTGTCTGGGTTTCACCCCCTGACATACCACTTACTAACTGGGTGACCTTGAACAAGTTATTTCAAGCCTGGAGTATCTCATTTTTCTCATTGGTGAAGCAGAGATAACAATAACGCTATCTACTTCATATTGTCCCTGGAAGGGTAAAATGATATAATGCTTTTAAAACAAGTATATTGCCTGTCTCATACAAAACATTCAACAGATATTATATGTTATCATTTGTATAGCCCACAGTATGTATATATGGTGTGTGTGTTCAGTGCAGGTATAGTTGTTTCATAAATATCTGTTGAATAAATAAGGGAAGTATAACTGAAGGTTTTCTTTAAATAACTTTTTCCTTTGTCTTTGGATCTTAAATTCGTTTTTAGTCCAGGATTTACTCCCCCTAGAAAGGTAAAGACAGCTTGAGGAAAGTGTTTCAGTGTTGTGCTCAATCTTCGCCCTATGCTTACTCTTAGACTCATGAGAGCCTCGTGATAATTTAAAAAATAATTAAATGATAAAAAGTCCCACTAGAGTGGCTGAGAGCGGCAGGAAATGAGTTTCAGGGACTTCGGTGGCCAGATCCAGCCTGCCACTATGTAATGACTCTCACCTAGGTGTGCATCTCCATTTTATCTTACAAGATGCTGTGACATTCTCAAACTCACTATCATCGCGACTGATTTTTGAATCACAAAGAAAAGCAACATTCCATTTTCTGTGTTGTTGACCGAGCAGAAAACAGGATAATGTAACTTTTAAAAAGCTTGAAAATCGGGGCTAATAAAAATAGACAGCGAGCTTCGAAACCCCATTAACCCACACATCAAAACATTCTGGGCACATTTAACTGTTGTTGTTTTTTTTCGGGTTTGGTGGCCCCCCGCCAAATTTTCAGCGTGTGATTCTCCCTGGTGTTTTTAGTGCTGCGAGTTACCAGTTTAGAACCAGCAGAGAGGAAACCGCCTCGGAATCGCTGGAGGTGGCCTCCTAGAAAGATCGCCCAGGATGGGAGGAGCCCTGATTGTCCTGGAAGAAAAGCATGGCCCCATCCGGGAAGTTACGGCTTGCTTGCCGGGAGGTTGGGGTTGGCGTCTCTGGGTCCTGGAGGTGGCAGACGCGGGAGTGGCCAGCTTCCGAGCTGGGGCCTGCGCGCCTGATGGGGGCTCAGTGTGTGCAACTGAAAGACGCACAACCGGACGGACACGCGTGGGCTCTGGCCTCGCCCCACCACGCGCGTGTACGGCGCTGAAACTGACCAGGGGCCATCCTGGCTTGGCCCACGCAGCGGCTGCCTGTGGTCTGCTCCCGCACGGCCGGCGCCGCTGGGGGTCGGGAGCCCGGGGCCTCCGCGGGGCGCGGCAGCCCCTCCCCGCCAGAGCCCGCGCTTCCGCCGGAGACCCGGCGGCAGCAGTGACCGTGGCCGCGCCGCGCCTTCCGCCTGCGCCTGGGAGCTGCCGCCGCCCGCGCCCCTGCGCGTCGCACCCACGGGCTGCGGGAGGGGCGCCGCCCGCCCGGGGCTCGGCCACGCGCCGCAGACCCTCCGGAGCAGGACCCTCGGAGGGGTTGGCTAGTTTCGTGTTCCGCTCCCGCGAGGGATGGATGGGCCGCTGGGCACCTGCGGCCGCTCGGGAGCGGGGAGTCGGCGGGGCCATGGCTGGTGGCCGACTCCATGACGAGCTGGGAGGAAGAACGGAGCCAGGGGAGCCTCCTTCCTCTCCCAGACTCGCGGCGACACCGGAGGGCCTGACCCCCACGCGGGCGGGACCTCGGAGGGCACCTACAGGAGCCCGGATCTCCTGCTTCGCGGGCACACTGGGGCGCCAGTGCTAGAACTGAGCGTGTAGTGCGACTTTTCCGTTGTCGTCCTGAGGACCCTCTGCCGGCTGTCTTCCCGCTGAAAGTCTGGGGTGGAGGACGAGTCTCCCGTTCCCCCTCCTTCCCTTCCCCCACTCACCTTCGTTCGTCTATCTCTTGCCGTCTTCCCAAAAGGGCCAAGGCAAATATGGACAAGAGTGAACAAGTTAGTATACTGCACAGTGTGTGTGTGTGTGTGTGTGTGTGTGTGTGTGTCTCGGAAGGCAGTGGGGTGGCAGAAAGCAAAAATAAAATGACACACATCTCGGTTTGTGACAATAACACAGATTCCTAGCCCGCTAGTGGTCTCGGCCATGTGCGAGTGGAGGTAAATTGTACACTTTCAGTCTAAGAGAGAATTTCACACGTACACGGATCAGTGGCAGCCCGGGGTATCCGGCAGCTTCCTTCTCAGCGTTTACTTTTCTGAAGTATATCCAGATTCCCACCAAAGGGATCGGAGGAAGTAACACCCATGGGAGGCCATTCCTAGACCCAGCTGAAGAGGCTTCTCGGGGAGGGTGGTCTTTGTCACCTCTGCAGCGGAGGTCACTGGACTCCGTTCAAGGTGTAATAGGAAGGGACGTACGCCTCAGGGGCTTGGGAAAACGCCACGCTGTGCGCTAAGGGATGTCCCCATTTCAACCGAGGGCAGATGCTTTGCATAAGGATGAGGTGGATTGATGAACAGGAGGGTGGAAAACATAAACCGATCCTTGGGGTATCCTGGACCTGTCCCTTCCGCTCTTCCCCAGCCTTCACTGAACCAGCGTCAGGTTTCTCTTCACAGTCCAATACCCTCTCTTTCTTTTGCAAACACTTGCATTAAAATGTGGCAGTGGGAAGCGGGTGTCTGCGGAAAACGGGCTCCGTGAGCCCACTCGCTACTGCGTAGTCCTGGAATTTTTTTTCAAGAGGCCCCTTCCAGTTGATTCTAAACGCGTTATTGTTCGCCTCACCACCGATAGGGGGCAGCAGATGCCCTGCGATGCCCTGGCGACGTGCAGGAAGAGCGTCCTGTCCCTGGGAATCCGGCTTAACTGAACGTTTAGGGTGGAAGGCAGGAGCTACAGTCCTTACGTCCACCTCAGCAGCTCCGGGGCATCCGGCCTCCGACCCAGGGCGCCTGGGGGCTTACCTGTGCAAGGGGTGCGCAAAGCCATCTGTGCACCAAGCAACGCCTGAAAGTTAGCAAACAGAATAAGTAAATAAATTCAGATGTATGCAAATGTTATGATTAATAAAATATGCCGGCATTTGAAAGTACTACAGAATCTATTGACGCGTTTTTGTTTTCTCGATCAACAGATAATTTAAAAGTATTATCTATCACAGTCTGTTTGAATGGTGGTGGTGATGGGGTCTGTTAAATTTTGAATTTTTAAAAGGGCTTTTCTCATTAGAAGTTGGGAATTGCTACCGATCCATAGAGTCCTCAGATTACTAGGCACCTAGGAAGGGAAAGTGGGAGGGAGGACTCGGCCAGTTGGGCCAGGGTGCGTGTCTGCGGCCCGGGAAGACGCCTGCAGCTCAGCCCCAGTCGGCGCGGAGCTGTGGCAGCTCGGATTGGTTCAGATCCAGAGATTTGTCAGCGGCCGGATTTTCCTGAAAACCCACCTCACTTGGTAGCCCCAGCGCTTGAATTTTCAGATTTGCCCAAGAGGCATTATATAGCTTCTTGAAAGCCTGTATTTCCTCAGAACTGAGCACATTTTCTTTCTAAATTAAAAATATATTTGTGAATATATATTTTTCGGAGAAAAGAAGAATCCAAAACCGTAAAAATTTACAGACTGTCTAGTAGTCATCTCTAAATAGGTTTAACAAGTGATAGCTTATAAATTATACGAATGAAAAAATACTTAATAGTAACAAGGTTGTGCCCTTACTCTATAAATATACCCAATTAAAAACCCTAATTAATTCCTGAAATGCCGTTGGAAGATAAGGAAGAATTGCAGTTTTTATTTATATAGTTTATCATAACATGACGTTAAAATGTTTTAATTTTATTACAATTAAATATCTACTTTTAATGTATTTTTTCAACACCATAACAGATTCTAAAAACGCAATTGTAAATACTAAAGACGGGCAGAATATTAACAGCACACTTAACTGACAGAAACATCACTAATGTGGACAGTCCATATTATGATGTAAGAATATAGGATCTTCCCAAAATAATGATGCCTACTAATTAAGGTGCCAAAATTTGTAGAAAAAAATTAAATTTGTGTTTGAGAGAAATGAGGAGGAATGAAGAAGAGAAGGAAAGAACTGACTTGTAGTCCAGGTGGGGGAAAGAAAGTGAGTAAATCCGGGTGGGGGATTTCCAAATTGTGTGCAAAATCCCAAGAGAAACCAGACCCTGCTGCTTTTGTGGATAGTCAGCCCTACAGCTGTTGAACCAGGAGAATGACTCACCATGGGTTCTGAGAACACAGATAATTTTTTGTCTAAAGATAAACCTGAGCAATTTTAAGTGTGCCAAAGACAAAGCTGTTTACCTTCAAATATGTGTATTAAACAGTTGCACACTGAGCATGGAGATATGTATGTTACAAGGTTTAAAGGTGGCAAAGATTGCACGAAAGGTCAACCATAAAAGGTTTCTTTTTGTAGAAACATAAATTGTCAGTAACATGAAATATTGGTAGGTTTTAACTTTTAAAACAATATATTGTATTGTAGCACAACTTGGCTTATTTGCTTAATTATGATGGCCATCATTTTGTGTATCACACAACAGCTATACAAGGTAGATGGCATTAGCTCCATATAAGGAATTCACATATAAGGAATCTGAGGTTCAAAGAGCTCAAGCTACTTGCCTAAGTTTACACCACTATTAACTGGAAATAGCTGTTTCTGATTCTAGAGCCCAGGTTTTTATACTCTGTCTTGCTTCAAATCTTGAGACTGCAGTGTATCCCTACAAGGAACACAAACCCTGGACTCTCAGATGCCTGGTGACTGAGCAAAAATGCACAAACTCATTTCTATTACATTTGAGACATTGTAAGGTATATAAATGTTGCATCACTACATTGTATACCTGAAACTAATATAATATTGTACACCAACTATCCATAAATTTAAAAAATTCTTAAATCCAAAAACTAAATTAAAAACAACAAAAAACCACCCTACTTGCACAGGATTTCAAGTTCAAGTTTCTGTATCCCAGATGATTTATGAAGGTAATAATAGGGTAGAGAGGATTCTATAACCTATACTAAATTTTCAGAAATCTAAACAGAAATTGCATGATTACTGCAGATAGATGCACTAAAATTTTGTTGTTTTTGCTTTGTTTGGCATTATGTGGATACAGAACTGCATGGTTGATCTAAAATAGAAAAATGAATGAACTATTACTTAATCAATATAGTTTGTTTGCTAGGCAATATACATATGGTCCATGGAGGGTTATAAATGATAATAAATGTTAAAAAGGAGACTTTGGACATGAAAAGGAACCACTGATACATCATAAAAGCTCACATAATACAGTTAGTTATTCTATGTGTAGTTATTAGTTCTGCCACTTAATAGATCTCTGATTATATAGGAATTTTGCTGTACCTGGGGGATTGTATATTACATCTCCACAAGTACAATACATTGTTATGTGAAGAGCACTAGTGTAAATCGGTCATATTTAAATAACACAATTCACTTGGGGCCTTAAAAGACTGTAGGGGAAGTGGTATGTTTGGAGATTATTCAATAGCTTGTCCCACAGAAGTTTCCCAAGCTCCTCCTGTTGGCTCCCTTTTCTCTAGTCTAGCAATGCTCAAATATTTTAGTCTCAGGACCCTAAAAAGCTTCATTATGTAGATTTATGTGAATTGCATCTGTGGATACTCATTGTATTGAAAGTTACAATTGGAGCATGTTTGAAGTATTCGTTTGTTACTTGATTTATAATGAAATACTCATTACATGTTAACATAAGTGACATTTTTAGTAAAAAATAATGATGTTTTCAAAACAAAATAAATTGAGAAAAATGTTGTTTGACATTTTATAAATCTCTTTACCTGGATTTATATCTAGCTGGCTCTAAGCAGCTGGATTCTCACATTTGCTTCTGCATTCTATTTTAACACATTGTGTAGTTTGAAGTATATTAAGAAAATCTGACTACAAAGAGTTATATATTAATAGTTGAACGAGGGAGGAGTATTTTAATAGATTTTCCAGATAATTATGAATATTCTTCGACACTACCACAAAATTCTTCAAGTGGTAATTTTTAAAAAGTTAGCTGCAATGTGGAATTAAAATCCACATAAATACACTTTTCATACTCTGTCACACTAAAACCCATTGGTCTGGACTTTTACCCATGTGTGATTTCTAATGTTATCCACTATTGGTTCACTGAATTACTCAGATCTTCCAAATGTTGACTGATTTCATTGAATAATATAAAAAATATCATATTCATCAATTTTATCATTGGTTTTATCAGGAAAATTTTTACACATTAGGATACAAGTTTTCCAAAATACTAATTGTGCTTGGAAGTTCAAAGTTTATTATTGGCAAGAAATACGGTTGGTTGTTTTCCTTGAAGTGACAGGCTCACTTTGTTTATTTCTGAGAAAATATCTGCCAAATACATAAATCTGAATAACCATAGTTTGCAGTTGTTCTTTCAAATAAAAAGCTACTCTATGAAAGGTGGCTAGTTTCAACTTGAAACTCACACCAGTGCTTTTCCTCAAGACAAGCATTGTAAGTAGCAAAAACAATTTATCCCCTGCCTCCATCTTCGTCCCACAAACTGTTAAAAAGAGATGCCCTGCTGGATCAGGATGTAATAAAATTAATAATTTTTACTGCTTTATCAAAGACATTTTTTTTTTCTTTATTGATTTTAGAGAGAGGAAGGGAGAGGGAGAGAGAGATAGAAACATGGATGAGAGAGAACATCGATTGGCTGCCTCCTGCTTGCCTTCCACTGGGGATTTGGCCCACAACCTGGGCATGGGCCCTGACCTCCTTCATGTCCCCCACTGGGGATTTGGCC
Source organism: Tadarida brasiliensis (assembly GCA_030848825.1). Classification (NCBI taxonomy): domain Eukaryota; kingdom Metazoa; phylum Chordata; class Mammalia; order Chiroptera; family Molossidae; genus Tadarida; species Tadarida brasiliensis. The sequence goes on from CM061260.1 coordinate 74,820,023, forward strand.
CACAACCTGGGCATGTGCCCTGACCAGGAATAGAACTGGTGACCTCTTGGTGCATGGGTCAACGCTCAACCACTGAGCCACACCAGCCAGGCAGACAGTCTTAAGTAAAAGTAACTTTCATCTTCTCCCTCCTCTTCCTGTTCCCCTTCCCCTTCTCCTTCATCTTCTTCCTGCGAGTGTGTGGTGGTTAAGAAAACAGTGACTACTACTACAGTGGGATGACAGGCTAGCTTTGTGCTGAGGCAACCACACAGTTCCAAGCATGATCAGTGAAAACACAGACACGGTAAAAAAGGTAAATAACATTTTTAAATTATCACGAAAATAGTTTTAACCTTGCAGAACTCCTGGAAGGGTCTTGGGGACCTCCAAGAGTCTGAACCACTGGGGACCTCCAGTGGACCTCCAGAACCGCTGCTCTAGTCCTATGGCAATTGTTATTTGGATCACTCACTTGCAACTTAACTACATGCTGCCTTATGTTGTTAATCTTTTGCTGCCTATATATCTAATCTCCCTGATTAGGGGCTGTATCACTTACGTAGTTAAAGCCTGACAACTGTTGAAGTGCCTGGCACTCAGTGCAATTAAAGCTTGTTTTTTGTTTGTTTTTTACTTTTGCATCCTAATGACAAATCTAAAAGTGTAAATTGACCAAAACATGCTGAACGTGGAGCCATGATCATGTTTTCTTTAAAAAAAATTGCTTTAATTATTTTATTTTCCCCCACCCCCCACCTCTTTGGCCACAGATGGACTTTGTTGACTGACATACTGGAATTAGTGGTTCATGTACACTCTTATGTTATCACATACCACATCGTAGTTAGCTTTGCTTTTTACTTATGTTAGTAAGTGAGGACAATGGTTTGGGGAGAAATATAATTTATTCAGAATAACTCGGAAAGGAGTGCATGTCATGATATAATTTTTCCAAACAGTTAACATCATTAGCAGCCATGTTCGTGGGCATGTTCTATTTTAGCTGTTCCATTGCTAGTACTCAGGACACAGCTTCACATAACCACTGTGCAAGGATTTGAGTTCAGTTGGTGATACACTTAAAACATTGCAATCACTAGCACCACCAGAGGAATTGCTTCAAACAGTAAAGGGCTTGTCCAATTTGTATGGACAAACTGAAAAGCACAGCTGAGCTTTGGACAGTTCATTAGTTCCACTCCTTTGGGTCATGCAAGACTTCTTATATGGGAGGAAGTTCTGTTGCCTGGGCAGTCACAAATCCATCTACTATAAATAGCAAAATGCCTTTATTTGGCACTGTTCATACCCTCAGTCTTCACTATTAGAAATTGTTTAGTGGCAAAATTATTCCTAAATCCACTGAGGAAGTGAAATTATGCAGGCAATTTATTGCTGGGAGCAATACCTTATTTTCAGTCTGGGATATTTTCTTTTTGTAGATGAATTTGCTGAGAATAACTCATCTCACATGTGATTCAGTGATATTAAAGCATGGCCAAAAAAGTAGATAAGGATTCACAATTTGCATTCTTTTAACATGATTAAGAATTAAATTTGAACTTGCAAAGTATAGGTGTGTTCAGGCCTATTGCCCATAAAGTGTAGTCCAGAAGAGATAAGGTAGTCTAGTAACGTAGCCTCTGGCCACACACAAAATGTGGCTGGTACAGCTGAGGAACTTGATTTAAAATTTTATTTAATTTTAATTTACTTAAATTTAAATTTGAAAACAAATTCAGTAATAGGAAAATTTAATTATGTTGGAAAAAACTTGGGTATGTACATTTACTTTTTCAATAGTAAATTTTATGAAATCTAAATGCTGATCAAATATTTCCACTGAAAATTTGGCAACTAAATTGAGTTGTGGTGCAAATTTATTTATTTATTTATTTATTTATTTATTTATTTATCCTCACCCGAGGACATTTCTCCGTTTTTTGTTCAGATAGAGTGGGAGGGAGAGAGAGGAAGAGAGAGACAGAGAAACATCAACGTGAAAGGGACACATCAAGTGGCTGTCTCCTGCAAGACCCAACCAGGGGCCCTGGTTGGGCCAGGAACAAACTGCAACAGAGATACTTGCCGTTAGGGGGAACCGAACCCGGGCCTCTCTGGTCCGCAGGCCGACTCTCTAACCACTGAGCCAAACCGGCCAGGGCAAAATATCTCACTTTTTAAATACTGATTACATGTCAGAATGATAGTACTTGGATATACTGTGTTAAAGAAAAAATATTTTTAAGTATTATTTTACTCATTTTCTTTTACGATTATTTTTTTTTACTGTGACTCCCAGATAATTTAAAATTACATATATCTCTCTTATTCTATTGGACAGAGCTGTTACAGATCACTTTTTGTCTATCTACGAGGATAACAAAGCAAATGGAGAAAATGCTGTCTTAATTTTACGCTCATTATGTGAGATACAGATTTTCTTAAAGCAGTTGATATCCAAAAACTTATTATGCACCTGATCAGTATACTTCAACGGCTTCTATGCTAAATTACTATTGTTTTTAAATTTCTGTATTATATAGTGCCCAATCTGCTTTGCATCCAGTTTATATTCTGACATTTAGTTTTCTACTTTATTTTTAATAGAAGTTTTAGGTTCACAGAAAAGTTGAATAGAAAATACAGAATTGCCATATAGTCCCTGTCCCCGCATGCGCACAGCCTCCCCCACTATCAACATTTGCACCACAGTAGGGCATTTGTTACAACCGATTAACATACTTTGGCACATTTTATTACCAAATCTATACTTTATATTAGAGTCATTCTCGCTGTTGTACATTCTATGGGAATTGAAAGAAGAGCACTGGCTGGTTTGGCTCAGCGGTTAGAGCATTGGCTCGAGGACCAAATGATCACAGGTTTGATTCCTGGTCAAGGGCACATGCTTGTGTTGCAGCTTCTATCTGGGCTGCAGGTTCTGTTCGATCCCTGGCCCTGGTGGGGGCATGTTTGGGAGGCAACCACATCCATGTTTCTTTCTCTCTCTTTTCCCCTCCCTTCCTTCCACTCTGTCAAAAAAATCAATGGAAAAATATCATCGGGTGAGGATTAACAACAGCAACAACAACAAAGAGGAAAAGGAATAATTTTTGGAAATGTATGTCACATATGATATCTCTGCTTTTCCATTAGTATACTTGATTTAAAAATAAATTTAAATAGGGTTTTCATTGATTTGAAAACAACTCTTTTCCTGATTAAAATGTCATACTATAGAGAAAATTAGAAAATACAGAAAAGAATCTTTTTAAAAAGAAAAGAAATTAATGGTCTTACCACTCAGAAAAAAATTAACAATTTTTTGTTAGTCTCTTCTCTTTGTGTATACAAGTATACATTACAATTATTCTATAACATAGTTTAATAGCTCACTTTAATCATTTTATAAATCCTTGACCATTTTCCAATGTAATTATTTTTGAAACTGAATAAATAACCGAATAGTATTTCATTACATGTATATACTATTATTTATTTTACCAATCCCCACAGTGATTATTCTTGTATATAAATTTCTTTTACATCTTGATTATTTCCCTTAAACATATAAGACTGTGTTTTAATGAACTGCTGGGCTGAAGGGTAAGAGCATAAGACTTTGGATATATATTGTTAAATTGTCATCCCAAAAGTTTATATATAAGTGCTATTTTTGCAACACCTTTTCTGAAACTGATCATTATAATTTTAAATGTATTCATTGAGTCCTGGCCAGTGTGGCTCAATTGGCTGGAGCATCGTCCGGTGCGCCAAAGGGTCTCAGGTTTGATTCCAGGTCAGGGTACATACCCAGGTTTTGGATTCAATCCCCAGTGGAAGCTCCGACAGGAGGCAACCAATTGATGTTTCTCTCTCACATCATGTTTCTGTCTCTCTGTCTCTAAAGTCAATAAAAACATATCCTCATGTGAGGATTAAAAAAATTCATTGATTTTAGAGGCAAAAACTTGCAGGCTTAACTTGCTTTTTTTATATTGCTAATGAGATTGAACCTAAAAAGATATATATTGAACAATAATGTTTCTTTTGAATTGTCTATAACTTTTGCTCATTTTTTGCTGTATAGGTATTAATCTTTTTTTATTATTTGTAGTATATCGTCAAGTATAAGGATATTAAACCATATCCTTCCATTAATATTGAAAATTATCTTTGCAAGTTACCATTTGACTTTTATTTATATTTATGTCTTTAACAGAGATGGTTTTCATTTTTATGTTAATCCACATATTAACCTTTTTTCTTTATTGTTTCTTCTTTATCTATATTATAATTCAATAAATATTTACATGTATTTTAAATAGAAATTTATTTTTAAAAATGGCTCACTCTATTTGGGTTTTATTTTGATGTATTTATGAGGCAAAATATCTAATTTTATTTTTAAAAAATAGTTAACCAATTCTTCTATCACCATTTATTAAATAAGCAATCTTCCCTACTTTTAAAAAATGATAACTTTAACACATGCTAAATCTTTTTCTATTCTATGGTCTGTTTCTGCTTCATTAATCTGTTCTTTTCACCTTGAGATTTTAACTTATGCAATTTATAAATTAATCTGAGGGGAACTGACATATTTATAACTGTCAATTTACTTTAGAGGATAAAAATAAGATGTTTTATGTATGTGTCTTTTCCAACTGGGCTATGTAATTAGTGTTTTGTAGAATATTTATGATATTTCACAGTAATTGTACTTTTTTTAAATATGTTTTTTTAATTGATTTTTTTTAAGAGAGACAAGAAAGGAGAGGGAGAGATAGAAACATGGATGAGAGAGAAACATTGATCATCTGCCTCCTGCACGCCCCCTACTGGGGATTGAGCCCGAAACTCCCAGCATGGGCCCTGACCGGGAATCAAACCAGTGACCTCTTGGTTCATGGGTCGACGCTCAATCTACAGAGCCACACTGGCCGAGCAGTAACTGGAGTTTTTTAAAAAATTCTATGTTTCTGGAAAGTGCTTGTTGGCATTGTCTGATAATAGAGAATGGATTTTGAATAAAGACAAAGCAGAAAGAGGACATTGTATACATTGTTTATAGGACATAAAAGAAATTGGCAACTTACAATGGACTTTCTAAATGAAGGAGAGGTAAACCAAGGAAGAGAGGACGGACGATGGGAAAGAAGAGAGGGAAAAGGATAAGCAAAAGGAAAAGTAATAAAATTAGATCAAGAACAGATTTTTTTTTTTTAAAAAGAGCTGAACTTGTAAGAGAAAAAAAAATAGCAAGAAGGAAAGAGTATGTAAATTTTTTATGTAAACGGAGATACTCAATTTAAACTCCAGAAAACTGGCACAGAGCTGCTTTTAATTTTTATGTTAACCCATAAATGTAGGAGGGACTAAAATGTAAAAGGGGGAAATGTTCTGTTTTAGAAGCCTCAATTTAATACATTTAAAGAAATAATTTTCTTATAAAATGTATGAATTGTTTTTGAGATTACTTTTTATTATTTGAGCACAGAAAATATTCTGGAACTTGTTCTTCAGGCTTTTTATAACTTAATACCTGACAATCCCTGGTCTTATTGAGATAGTTTTTATTTGATTGATAACAGTGATTCTCTTTTATTTATTATTTTTGAGCAATTTTTCAATGCCTAATTGTTTTGGCGAAAAAAAAACTAATAAGGGAAAGAAAGTATACATAAATATATTACAATATTTAGATATATAGGAAAAATATCTTAACAAGATACTTCACAACTATGTTTAAAGAAAGGGAAGTTTAGAGTTTGTCTTTAAGGGTCTCCTCTTGAGAATTCAATTGCAGATTCCCACATTTCTTCCTGAAGGTGGCAGTATTTCAGTGACTAAAACAGTGACTACCAGCTGAAGAACTACCAAGAGCCCTTAGAGATCTATGAAGGTGTCATTTTGTGAAGCGGAAGTCCCTCCAGCAAGATTTTCTATTTCTAGGTTTGAATTATATTCCTGTAGAGACACCTGCTGCCTCCTGTCTGCTGACCAGTGATTCCTTAGGATGAGGACCTTGGAGAGTAAGGTAGCATTTTAGTCACTCAGATATCGGGGAACATTTTTTGTGGGCAATAGATATTAAATTAGAATTTAATGCGAAGTAACAAATGTAAAGAGACAAGAAGCAGAGCGAAGTTTATGATTGTCAGACACCCTTTTTAATTTACAAGTGGCCGTCTAATCCATGCTGTTAGTTTTCTTAAGAAACAAAAAAGTGTCCAAGTGTTTGGTAGATAAAATAACTACATAAACACAACTTTATCTTTGTCAATAAGTAACATATTGCCAAAAGAAGTAAGAACATTAACAAATTTTGGAACAAATATATAATAATCAAATGAAAATGGATTTTATACATTTTAAGCAGCAAATTCTAGGAGGATAATGTGTACATATCTATATGTATTAACTAACTAACATATGGACAAATAAATACACATAATCAACAAAAATCAATACAGATGAACAAAACTGATCTAAAAAGTGAGTGTGAAACTGGTAGTATTAATTTTACTTTGATATTTTAAATAAACATTAACTAGATTGATATTCAGAGTTTAATTTATTCATTATTTCAATTGGTCAAGGCCACATAAAACTGAAAATGTAATGGCTGATTTTTAGTATTGTATGATACTTAAAATATTTGTATTATAGTTTTTACCAAGTAATTTGAAACTACAAAGTCCCAAGGGGTGCTGGGAATTGTAGTCCTCTGAAAGTTGTCTTCAGGAATAGAAACTGATTCTTGTGTAGCAGCAGCATATTTTATTCATTTAACAATGTTTTTAAAAATTCTCTTGAAAATATTTCTTCTTTAGATTTTTCATCAATTTAGTGTCAAAATATGCTTTTATGTATAATTATACCACAGTTTTAACTTTTCTCTCTTTTTTGTCCCAAGTTACAAATTGTGCAAATTTAATTGGCATTTTTAAAATCACTCACTATTTAGGAATGGTTTTGAAGGCATTATGAGATGTCAATATCGATACATACTCAAATATAAATAAAATGTGTCCTTGCCCTGTCTGTACCTTGACTCCTCCCTGCTTCCTCATGTTAGCATGTGGAATCCAGCTTGACAGTAGAGGTAACATCATAAACACAGGTTGACTACATTTCTTTTTTATGTTCTTTCTTTGAAGTGTCACAAAGAATTTTTTAAAGCTCTCAAATTACAGAATGTTCTTGAGCTATTAAATATTTCACCAGTGTGGTAATTGTTCCACGTTGATGATCATCCCAGAAAGCTTAGAAAATCATTTTTGAGAAGACTCTTGTTCTCTGTGACAGCTATTCATCTTGGCATTCAGTAAGCAATATTTGCTTTTTCCTCAACTTTGGCTCTCCAGAGAAATGGGTGCCTATACTTTGTAGGTATTGTTTCCACACTTTTATGCATAGAATAATATAACCAGAATGAACATAAGTTTCAAAAATGATAAAAAATTCATAGGTGAATGAAATTACCCTTGGTTGAAGGGTCAAAACAGATCAAAAGAAGCTAATGGCATTAAAGACAAATACTTTCAGGGCAACAGTATGTATCAACAGCCTTAAAACTTGATGCCATTTTGTCTCGTTATTCTACTTTAAAGTTATTCTAATTACAAACTTATTCATAAAATCATTTGTAAGAGCAAGACAACTAACATTAGGGGAGTAGGAAAAACCAAAAATATATATCTATATTTTATGTTTATATATAAAATATAGATATATATTTTTTTATCCTTTTGGAGGAAAGCCAAGCAACTATTGGAATAACCTTGAAAATATTTGTCTTTCATTCCATTAGCTTTGTTATCTCTTTTTTGATCTCTTGACCCAGGGTAATTTCACTCATCTATGAACCTTTACATCATTTTTGAACATTATGTTCTCAGATTACAGAATGTATGTAATTTCTTACTGGTGCCCATTAAACTTGTTGAAGTGAGGAACTTTGCCTTTCTCATCTGTGTTTTTCTTCAGTTGGGAAATCCCTTCCTAAATAGGAGAGCCACATTGTGATCAGTGACCGGTCACATCACTGCTGTTGGTGATTGATCACTTTACATCTGTTACTCAGGTTATGCACAGGCAACAAAGCATGTAGTTGTGTGGTCTCCCTGTCTCCCAGTGATAAACCCACATGACATTTTTACAAAAAATGGATACTCGAAAGAGGGACTTGGCCAAGAAAAATGAACATTCAGCAAAACAATGTAAAGCGGTAACAATGGAAGTGAAATTTGAATCAAATGTAAATGGAGTTATAAAAGAAAGCTGACCAAGGGAATATTGATGCTACTGATGTTCAAAAATCTAGATGTGCAGCTGGAAAAAAATAATGAACATTAACTTGTAGACATATTTGAGGCACTGGCTGTGATATAAAGAATGAAGATGTCCCAGGGGAAGTGACTCTGGCAAAACAAAATTCACATTAAAGGAATTTTTAGAAATATTTCATGACATTGAAAGTGCAAAGGATAAAGTGTTGGACGCTGGTCCAAACTTAGAAAGGAACATTATAGTTCACCAAAGCATAGAAATAATGTTTGTTTCATATCATAAGTTAATGTGATGAAAAGAAGGCAAGCACCCTTCAACCTAATCTTGATATGTTTTTTGACAAAGAAAGCAGTCTCTTTTAAAAGTTTTGAATTATTGTGTACTAAATAAATACTAGTTTTACTAGTTTTTTCATTTCTTTACATGTTTATAACTGTGAATAGTTTTTGATGTTCTGACAAAAACATTCTACTAAATTTAAAAACAGCATTATCAACATAAACATGCTAATATTCCTATATAATTATTTAATTTTTAAAAAATTACCTGCCACCTCACCCACCCTGGCCAGTATGCTCAGTGGTTAGAGCATTGGCCCATGCACTGAAGGGTCTCAGGTCTTATTCCTGGGGCACATACCTGGGTTACAGGTTCGATCCCCGGCCCCTGTCAAGGCGCGTGCAGGAGGCAGCCGATCAATGTGTCTCTCTCACATTGATGTTTCTCTCTGTCTCTCTCTTTCTCTCTCTCCCCCTCCTTCCCTCCCTTTCACTCTCTCTAAAAAAAAAAAAAAAAAAAAAAAAGCAAAAATATCCTCGGGTGAGAATTAATAATAATAGTAAAAATTACTCCCTCAATCTCTTTGGTTATGACACTACAATACCTTTATAGTTGAAAAATAAGTTAATAAAATATAAAAGTAAGACTAAAAGCTAAGATGAGAAACATTTAAAAATTATTGCTTCACTTTGGAAAACAGAAAACTCCGAGTACGTAACATTTGCTCTTATACTTAACGTGGAAAAAAAAAGGCAGTATTTCTCCTTCCTTTTCTAATCTATTCTCTTTGTGGCCAGTGCTCCACATTCTCGACCTTCTCAGCCTCTTTCCATCTCTTAGAACAACTCCGAAATTGGAATTCTACTGTGTGGCCCAGTCTTTGTTGCTCCTTGATCTTCCTACTCAGTGTGTCTCCTGTGTGGGCACTTCATCAAGAAATAGGTCCTTTGCCTTCCTTTGACTTTCTTTTATAGTCCAATTTATCATCTACTGATATCAGGATTAGACAATATCATAAAATTGCTTTATCCAGTCATGTTCATGCTTTTTTTTTTTAAGGCAGCAGCATATGTTTTTCAAAAGAATTCTTAAATGGAAGTTGAATGTAAGAATCAGATGAAAAACTAAGTGGAAAAGACTAGAGACCCATCTGATTTGGTTTCTGGGGCCTCTGTCTGCAAACCTCAGCTCAGAGCACTGTTGCAACATCTCTGGCTCAACTCCCCAATTATCCTTAACCTACATATGCAGGATTCCTACCATTTTAAAATTTCTTTTAAAGTCCTATGTCTGTCCCCTTTGAGCCTAACTTTAACAAAGCACATTCAAAAGTTTTTTGGTTTTTTTAAACTAAAGTTTTACCACATGGAGGTGGACAATTTAATGTCTTTAATTTCCACTTGCATGATCTTCCAGATTTGGTGGGCAAAGACACATTCAGTTGGGTTTCCCCAAGGTCAATGACAAGACATATATAAGCAATGCTAGTGGTATTATAAAGCTAATTGGAACCCAGTGTTGCAACTAGTTGCAAGATTGAAATTTAGGCAGTGTACTTGGGGATGAGTGAAATAGTGATGTGTATTTTATTTTATTTTTTAAATTTATTTTTATTGTCCCCCATTTTCCCCCCTCAGCCCAGCTCCCACTCCACCCCAAGCCTTCATTGTACTATTGTCTGTGTCCATGGGCTGTGCATATATACATATAAGTTCTTTGGTTAATCTCCCTGCACTCTGCTTCCCTCTGAGATCTGTCAGTCTGTTCATTGCTTCCATGTCTCTGGATCTATTTGTTTGTTAGTTTATTTTCTTCATTAAGATTCTTTCCACACATAAGTGAAGTCATGTGATATTTGTCTCTCTCTGATTGGCTTATTTTGCTTAGCATAGAAATCTCCAGGTCCTGAACAGGCTGATAACAACTATTGAAATTGAAGCAGTAATAAAAACACTCCCAGCAAACAAAAGTCCTGGATCAGATGGATTTACAGGCAAGTTTTACCAAACATTCAAAGAAGAACTAAAACCTATCCTCCTCAAACTATTTTAAAAAATTCAAGAGAAGGAAAGACTTCCAAGATCTTTTTAAGAGGCCAGCATTATCCTAATTTCAAAACCAGGTAAAGACACTACAAAGAAAGAAAATTGCAGGGCAATATCCCTGATGAACATAGATGCTAAAATCCTCAACAAAATAATAGCAAATTGAATCCAGCAATACATTAAAAAGATCATATACCATGACCAAGTGGGATTTATTCCAGGGATGCAAGGCTGGTACAATATCTGCAAATCAATAAATGTGATACATCACATAAACAAAATGAAGGATAAAAATCACATGATCATATCAATAGACCCTGAAAAAGCATTTGACAAAATCCAGCACCAGTTTGTGATAAAAACTCTCAGCAAAGTGGGAATAGAGGGAACATACCTTAACATAATAAAAGCCATGTATGACAAATCTATAGTCAACATCTTACTCAATGGGCAAAAACTAAAAATGTTTCCCTTTAAAACAGTAACAAGACAGGGTTGTCCACTTTCACCACTCTTATTCAACATAATACTGGAAGTCCTAGCCACAGTGATAAGAGAAGAAGAAAAATAAAAGGCATTCAAACTGGGAAGGAGGAAGTAAAACTCATTATTTGCAGATGACATGATATTATACAAAGAAAACCCTAAAGACTCCACACAAACACAAAAAACTACTAGATTTAATAAATGACTTAGGCAAAGTAACAGGATACAAAATTAACATCCAGAAATCGATGGCATTTTTATACACCAATAATGAACTCTCAGAACGAGAAACTAAAAAAAAAACACAACAAAAAACAATCCCATGTACCATTGCAATGAAAACAAACAAACAAAAAGATACCTAGGAATAAACTTAACCAAGGAGGTTAACTATACTTGGAAAACTATAGGGCACTGAAAAAAGAAATAGAGGAAGATACAAACAAGTGGAAACATATACTGTATTCATGGATTGGAAGAATTAACATCATTAAAATGTCCATACTACCTAAAGGAATCTATAGATTCAATGCAATTCCTATTAAAATACCATCAGCATATTTCACAGAACTAGAACAAATGTTTCAAAAATTTATATGGAACCAAAAAAGACCCCAAATAACCACAGCAATCTTGAGAAAGAAGAACAAAGTTGGAGGGAATCACAATACTGGATACCAAACTACACTACAAAGTCATTGTAATCAAAACAGCCTGGTACTGGCACAAGAACAGGCATATAGATCAGTGGAACAGAACAGAGACCCCAGAAATTGACCCATGCCGGTATGGTCAATTAACACTTGACAAAGGAGGCAAGAGCATACAATGGAGTAAAGACAGTCTCTTCAATAAATGGTGTTGGGAAAATTGGACAGGTACATGCAAAAAAACAAAACTAGACCACCAACTTACACCATACACAAGAATAAATTCAAAATGGATAAAAGACTTAAATGTAAGTCACAAAACCATAAAAATCCTAGAAGAAAACATAGGCAGTAAAATCTTAGACATCTCATGTAGCAGAATTTTCACTGTGATGTGTATTTTAAATAGCCACATTTGTTTTTTTACAAGTGTCATGAGACTTTCAAATGCACACCAACCACAGTTCCTTTTCTATGAGATGCACTGTAGGTAGATTGCATTTTCTTTAATAAGCTTCCATTTTGTTTTGTTTTCCAAGATTCTTCTATTCACAGTGATGTCACCTAAAAGAAGAATTCTCATTAAAAATACAGTTACACTACAAAATGATATAGACTATATCTTGTCCTTAAATATATATGTGTATATGTATGTATACACACACACACATACACACACACACAGGGTGAGGCAGAAGTAGGTTCACAGTTGTGAGTACACGAAACATAGTTTATTTTTGTACTATTATTTATTTATTATTGTATTATTTTCCATACGAACAACTACACTAAATAATGCCAGCATTGGCCCAGTATGGAGAAGCTCACAAGTAAGGACAGAAAGCAGCAGCAGGTGGCAAGAGGTGGGAAGTGATTGAAGCAGTGGTTACAAACATTGACAGGAAGCTGAAACTATCCAATAGGTTGTGCCCTAATGTTAGCACAGTTAGACTAGTCACTACCTTGGTGGGTGGCCTCAGTGTATTTGGGTTCATATTCTATAGGGCAATACAATTTCTTCCAATTAAGAGTTCTTGGTTTGAAAAAAAAAAAAAGAGTTCTTGGTTTGCACCCATCACAGGGTGGCCCGAAGGCACCAGACTAGTCTATTAGTTTTTCAGAATGCTGTCGTAGACCTGATAGATATACTGAGAGACTTCAGGAACTCTACACTTCAGTGATAGAGTAAAATTGGGGTTTCCTGAATGGATACGTAACTCAGCCAAGATCCAAATGCCATGAATGAGCTTTGGAGATTGGTACAGCATGTCCTTCCATATTCCTCTCAGCAATAGTATAAATGTTGTTTTGCAACTTTCTGGAAACAACGTCAGCATTTAAATGACATTTCTTAATCTGAAACTGAAGTTCATTTTCATTGGAAATATCCTCCCATGTTGCAAGGAAGACTTGGCTCTCCATTTTGCCATCTTCTACAAAAAGTACATTGAGTGGATGCGGTGGCTGAAGTAGAAGACATCAGTATTGTTTTTCATAGCCACCTGGAGGTTATTCGGAGGCTCCATCTTCATGACTGGGCCCAAGGTTTTGAGAGGCAGGGAAACATCAATGCTCCGATTTGGTATCAGTGGGGTATGCATGGCCAGAGGAGTGCTGGGATGAGACCAAAGCTACTCTTGTTTAACTGGATTGCAAATCTGTCATATCTTTGTGAGTTTTTTTCCCCAGGAAGACAGAATCAAAACAAAATACAGAACCAGAACTTTGAATTGCTAGTGAAGAAAATGCTGAAAATATTTTTTTCAAAATCAATAAAGCTTATTTAATAATAATGCCCTTATTAAACATATCAACATACCATAAAAAGTAAAATAAAATACATTATATTTAAATATATATTTCCTAAATCTATTTTTGAATGTTTTTTCTAACACATAGTAGTACATTAACTTCTTTATGTAATTTATAAATGTGCATTGAACTGCACTAAAAATGTTGATATTGGGAAGTATACGGTCAAAAAACGGGTTAGAGGACTCGGGACGTGCAGGAAGCCATACCACACCACGAGGCCTTGCTCTTGGGCTGTCCCCGCCATCCCCGCCCTTGCCTCTGGTGCACATTAAAAAGCCAACACCATGACTGCCTCCAAGTTCTTCACAAACAAGAAAAAAGTTTTAGTTGAAATTTGTAAATTACCATCTTCCTTTATGACAACCAATTCTTCTTATAAATTAATGTGCAGGTTTTATATTTTTAACACTGGACCCAAAATTTACTAAAACTCTTTTTTAAATAAGATAGAGGACTTTGTTTTCAAGTTTTTGATTGGACGGCTATGATGACATCACTTTTTCAGCAACAAAAGGATGGAAACATCTCCAATCACATATTTCACTCATTATTAAAGTGTTATTTTTCCCTCAAAAGGAAAAAAAATTATATATTTTTTAAAAATATGCTAAGCAGCATATTATTCATAGCAATTTTTCATTACAGAAGAGGTCAATAAATCAGGAACACTTGTCACTTGCGAAATAACAATGGGTGACATGCCCTTAAGTTTAAGAACTCTCAAGCGCTTTGTCATGAGATAACTAGGGGACCTCTATTTTCAACGGCTCATAACTGCTGGCTACCCATTGGAATCACTTGGAGCATTAAAAAACAAGCAAAACAGAAACAAACAAACAAACAAAAACCAGGTTTCTAGGCTCCACCCGTAGAGGATTCTGATTTAATTGCTATGCCGTGGGACTCAGAAAGTGATATTTTTCAAAAACACCCCAGGTTGTCTTCACATGCAGTCAAGATTGAGAACCATTGTTATGTTCTGGACAAAAATTTCCTTGGATACTCCCTATATCATTACAAAATATTTTACATATTCCACTTGAGCTAATGTAATTGATAAATTCATTTAACTGAACACAAGTCCACAGCAGTATGTTGCAGTATCCAGGAGGAGAAAGACTACGGCTGCCATGTCAAATCCTCTCTTTGGATAAACATGTACTCTTCTCTCTGGTTTATTTTTTTTTAATTGTGGTAAAAAAAAAAAAAAAAAGCACATGAGTTTACTGTCTTAATCGTTTATAAGTGTGCAGTTCAGTGGCATTGACTATATTTACACTATTGTATAACAGCTCTCCAGCACTATTTCATCTTGTATAACTGCAACTCTGTACCCAGGGACAACTCATTCTCTCCTCCCAGCTCGGTCAATCACTGGCAATTTTACTTTCTCCTCCCATAATTTTGACCACTCTGGTTATCTTCTATAAGTGGAATCATATAGTATTTTTCCTTTTGTGAAGTCTAGTTATTTTGTGGACCTTATTTGTCATGTGGCCATCTCACAGAAGGAGGGGTGAAGGAAGAGAGATATATTTATAAACTGTTAAATATTGATTAGGATTATTTTTCTTATTCTTTTAAACAGAAATTTAGAAATGAAAGTTCCAGTATTCTCATTCTCCAACCCCATGATGGTCATGTATAACTCACTGTCTGTGTCCTCCAGCCAGAGGCCACCGCGAATAAACCTGTAGTCTGTTACTCATTGCAGCAAGGGAGAACACACTATGGGAACAGTGGCACATTTCAGTAAAAGGATGTTCAAAAGGCTCATTGTAGGATTTGGTCTTTGATGGGTGGTTTTGAGGAGAATCTAAGGAAGCAGAGATTCACTCTAGATGGATGATGTCAGGACGTGAGGGTATTGTTATGATTGGGTATCTTAATAAATCTTATCTGTAGAGAGGGAGAGGCTAGAACTGAAATTAGCAAAGAAGCAGCAGAAACTCCTGTTATCCAGGAGAGGGGGCTGTTTGGTATTCGTGAGTTTTTCCCAGTGACCACATTAGGGTCTGTGCTTAGACAAAATTATGAAGTGACCCTTCATAATTTTTTGTCTCACTCTATCACAGCCTTAGAGTGGCCATGTCTGACGCCGTTCTGTGAGGCTGTTAACGTGCCACGGAGGAAAGCTTGGGCTAGCCGCCAAGTCCAGTCCAGTCTGTGATAACATGAGACCTGACCATGAGTGTCAGGCCAGTTCCTAGATTTCAGGGGTCCACTATTATCTTCTTCACTCCTTTTGGAGATATGGAGGTTTGGAATCAGGAGATATGGAGGTTTGGAATCAGGAGACCTGTGATTCAACCTCAGTGTCACCACTAACCAGCGGTGTGATCATGAGCAAATGAGTTACTCTCTGTCACTTCACTTTCCTACCTGCTACCTACCTCAAAGTAACAAATGAGCCTTAAATGAGATAAAGCAACTAGAATGCTGAGCAGATTCATTCTTATAGGGTGGGAACTCATGTTGCCAATAATAGCCTCTTTTTAGCTCTCTCTCTCTCTCGAGATTTTTTTATTCATTTAAGAAACAGTTATGGGGTGACCACCATGTGTCAGTCACTGTGCTAGGGAACTGTGCTAGGTGAACAAGACATATGAGGTCTTTGTCTTCACAGAACCAACAGTCCAGAATGGGTTTCAGACAATTCAGTGGGCAATTTAATAGAAGGTGAAAGGCTCTGGGAAGGGGTCTACAGGAGTCCATCCCTGAAATAGCTTAGCAGGGCTGGGGAATGATCTCTAGGAGAAAGTGATGTTTACGCTGGTATCTAATAGATGGACAGGAGTTATCTGGGGAAGAATGCTCCTGGTAGAAGGAGCAGCATAAGCTAAGACAGAAACGTGACAGAGAACATGGCACAGCCTGTTTAGTGGGAAACAAACAAACTAAAAAACAAGAACAGAAAGAAAAGAAACCTCTCACTTTTTAAGTGCACGCTATGTGAAACAATTTCTTTCTTTTCAAATCTTGCACACAATTTTACATGGCACTGCAATAGTAATCATTGCTCATTAATTAATTAATGATGGTACAATGCTTTGAAAATACAAAGTGCAGCACATTTGCTAACAAATTGAAAATTAGCATGATTGCTTTTTCGATTTAGCCTCTGTTTACTCTCTGCACTTGGACTTCCAACTGTCTGCTTGTCTTCTTGCACCAGAGACAGCTGCTTCACAATAGGCTTGGTTTGGTGGCTATTTTTGGCCTTTCTCTCCTTGGGTTGTGAATGAGCTTAGGAATGACTAATAATGGAAAGAAAAAAAGTGGTCTGAATGACTTCCAGAGTCCTTTCCTAATAAGTCATTCTGCAATGCTTATTACCTTCCTAGTTTCTGATACACTAACATTTGGCTGAAAGTATTGGGATTCTGTGTTGTGGGGGAATTTGGGGAAACAAATGCACCATGGGCTATTTTTGGTTATTTCAGTACATACATTTTCTTGATTGGGGTCCACCAAATAACATAACTTCTTGTGGATTCCACTTATTGCCTCTACTATTATGTGTAGTTTCTAGAGAAATAACTAAGTGGAATTCTAGCAGCTTGTATTTTCACACTTGATAAAAAAAGATTTCAATTTTACCATCTTCTGCCATTGAAAGGAAACCCATAAAAACTAGCTCTAATGAGTTTTGATTGTTGGTGAACATCTGAAAGCACTTAGTTTATAATTAAACACTATCAAAAGTTCTTGGTTTCTGCAATGAATAATCAGGTTAAGCAGACATGTGGGGGCAGAATGCTACTGATAAGAATCACGTTGGCTAGTAGGCCGAGTTCCATCAAAATGTGGGCTTTAACCCAGTCTGAAGGAAGTTCCTGGTGAAATGTTCTTCTCTTCAGGGTGTAGAAAGCTGTCCTCAGTTGTCCTGTGTGTTCAGTGACTCATACACTTGGTTGGTTGCCTGGATAAGCCCATGAGGATTTGGCTTGGAGGGGCTGCACTAACAGACCGTGGCCTGGATATGGGTGAGGACATGTTTCTGTTCCACGGTTCGAATGCTTACAGCTATCTTTTGTCCTAAAGTATAGTCTCTATCATCAAGAGCTTACTTCTAGTAGGAGAGAAAAGACACATTCACGACTGTATTGATATTATATTGGTAACAAATGCAGTAGGAATGGCATAAATCCATCCTGTCAAGGGAGCAGGGCAGGGACAGATAAGCTGAGTAGTTTTCATGGCAGAATTGGCTTTCAGAATGGACCTTGACCAATAGGGGATTGTGGGTGGGCAAAGGGAGAGCATACCGGGATTTGGCAATGGCAAGAACACAGAGGAAAGATGGCAATAGATGTGAAGTCCTGACCTCTCATTAGGAAGGGTCCCGGTTTTCTTGGGATAGTCCCAATTTATACCTCTGACCTATGGTAACTGTGGAAAGCTGACTACTGTCCCTCCAAGATGTCTATGTCCTAGCCCCTAGAACCTGAGTTTGTTGCCTCACATGGTAAAAGAGACTTGAGAAATGTGATTCAGTTAAGGAGCTTGAGATGGGGAGATTATTTTGGATTATATGGATTGGCCCCATGTAATGACAAGAGTACTTTTGGAAAGGAAGCAGGAGTGTCCGAGCTAGTAGCAAGAGATGTGATGATGCAGCCTGAGGCTGAGTGATATGAGAAGGGCCATGTGTCAAGGAATGCAGGAAGCTTCTAGAAGATAAAACAACAAGGGAACAAATTCTGTCCTCAGAGTGTCTATGAAGAGCCAGCCCTGGCAACGCCTTGAATTTAGCCCAATAGACCGATTTTGGAATTCAGACATCTGGAACTGTAAGATAGTATATATGTGTTGTTTTAAGTCACTAAGTTTGTAGTAATTTGATGTAGCAGCAATAGTTAACTAACACAGTAACTATGGCGAGCCCCTTTACTCCCTCATAGATAACCTGGTTTGATGACAAATTATGTTTATTCTGTGCATAGGCCACAGCAGATTACAAATCCATGGTTCTGTCAAAATACTTTAGCAATTAAAATGTACGTCCATTGCCCAGCTGGTGTGGCTCAGTGTTTGAGTGTCGACCCATGCACCAAGAAGTCGCCAGTTCGATTCCCGGTCAAGGCATATGCCCAGGTTGAGGGCCAAATCCCCAGTGCGGGGCATGCAGGAGGCGGCCAATCGATGTTCTCTCTCATCGATGTTTCTATCTCTCTTTCCCTCTCCCTTCCTCTCTCTCTAAAATCAATAAAGAAAAACAAATTTTAAAAAAATGTAGGTCCATCTACTCTAGTTATTAGGAATTAGACCTTGAAGATCTGAAAGGGGATCATCTCCCAGAGGGTGGGGGATGGGTTGAGTTCCATGTGTACATACATCAGGGGAATTACCAACTAACCAAAGTAAATGGGGTGAGATCCAGAGGGAGTGAATGGGGAGATGGGATGGTACAGAGAATCCTTCATATCAACAGCCTCCTGTGTTCAGAGACCCATGGGATCTTAATCAAAGGCTTAATTTGGCTTCAATCATGTCTTGTTCTGTTTGCTAGACTTGACATAGACACACAAAAAAAGAAATTATGGAAAACATTTTTAGAACCAAATGTCCAGAACAGTTGGGAATATTTATTTGCCTTTTGGACTCGTGTAAACTCTTAAGAAGTTCATTTGCCCAGCAACATCTCTCAGTTCACTTTCCAGAACTATATGGAAAGGATATTTTCTTCTAAGTAAATATCTCAGTTATAGCTATTTTAAAATAAATACGGTAATTCTAATACCATTATTTCTCCAATCAAAAAGTCTCTTGAAATATGTTAGTCAGAAAAAATAAATCCTCCTGTGGCTAATTTCTATAACTTCTATATTGCTTAAGGGATCAAATCTCTAGTCAATTTTTTAATGTTTATAAACTGTTTTGACTCTTCAAGGATTTCCCACAAACTTCTGAAGCGTTCTTTGTAGAAGAATTAATTTGAGATGGCAACTCATTCATATATGTAGCATAATGGTGTCTTGGCCTAGTTTATGATATAAAAGAGAAATTCACTTCAGTAGTGACTAAATAAAGCAGTAAAATAATTCTATCTTTGTGACCCTATAAAAGCCATCTATTTCTGTCTCATTATTTCTTGAGCTTTTAGATTTGTTTAAATGCCTATAAATGAATGATTAAATTATATACTAATTTTAGTTTTCAGAAAGATATTAAAAGACTTACTTTTATATTTTAAGACCTTATAATATGAGTCCTAAAAAAATTATCATTTCAACTTATAAATTGACTATTTTTATTCTTTGTGTTGACAGACTATTACTTTACACTATAATTATTCTACTAAGGCAGGCTATGTGGTTAACTTTTCACAGCAGAGTATTTGTGGTCCCGACCTTGCTTTCACTTAGTTTTATTCTATTCTAAATTTTAGACATTGTTTATTAATTAGAACAATTATAAGAAAAAAGTCAATAGAAGAAACAAGAAAGCTATATAGAAGCCAAATAAAGATTTGATTATGAAACAACAGCTAGCAGAAATTAAAGTAGAAGGGCAGTAATTCATGAGCAAGCTCTCAGATAAAGTAAATAATTAAAGAAATATAACTTATAAAAGAACAATTTTGAACATGAATTAATGTATTATTCTTAATAAAAATTTTAAAATAAATATCCAAGACTTCAGAATTAAAAATATTAGATCTAAGAATCTGTGACAATAACAAGATAAAATAATGGTAGGTGATAGCTGGAAAAGAGCAAGTCATAAGAAGAAATAAACTAAGTATTAAAAATAAATGTACTTACATAAAGACTAAGAACGTATATGAGAGCCCTGGCCAGATGATTAGAGCATCATTTGATACACCAAGTTTTCGGGTTCAATCTGCAGTCAGGGCATATACAAGAAGCAACCAATGAATGCACAAATAAGTGGAACAATAAATCACTGTTTCTCCCCCTTCTTTTCTCTCTCTAAAATAATTTTTTTTTTAAAAAGAAATGATATGAAAATACAGTGACATATAAAAATAAGTTTTGACTGGTACAACCTCACATACTCAGTAATTAGTAAACTGAAAGAAACTCCTAATTCCTGGGTAAATAGGAACTCTGCCCAACATGCAATTAGGACCATCCCCTTACAATAAACATTTAAATCCCTGACTTATTAAATGTTTTGTTAGACTGAGCAAATTTTCATCAAAAGAAACAAAGAGCAGCAATTAAACTGAAACAACCTAGTAGGTCTTAAACCCTATTTTCAGCCATATTTGGGAATCTCTTTCAAAGCTAAGGTTTCATGGTTGTCAAAAGGATACTCTATTACAGGTAAGGAGATCCAGAGAAATGACTCCCAGTGTACCTCTGCTTCCTAATGAAGACAAATGGTCTAGTCTGTGTATAGAGCTGAATTACTTCAAAATTTTAGATACTTCACATAACTGAAGTCACTTATTAGTCTCCATTGATAGGTTTTGTAAAACATCAAGCTGGATCTTTTGGGTAGTAGGCATATTTCTAAAGTTTGTGAGCTGTATTTGTAACATACCAGAGAAAAAATTGAGGACAGTCAGAGCCACTCAATCGTCTAGGCAAAAAAAATAAGTGGGGATGACTCAAGGTCACATAAATATTGCACAGAAACCTCCCTGGGTATCTGCAAAAGAAAGCTGCAGAGTGTAAAGCCACATGAGCCAAGTGTTTTGTATTTCAAATATTTATATGTGTACATATAAGTTGTAATTATGAAGAGTAATCACATTTATGACACAATTGGACTTGTAAATACAATTCCAGTTATACTTTGTTTCCTTAAACTCTCTCTTACAATTTGTATCAGTATTAGTGAATGCTTATAACTAATAGTTATATAAGTTACTCTTCAATTAACTAGGACTAGAAAACTATCAATTAAGTATGTATACCCCTAATTATATATGAGAAGATTCAAAAGAAAGAAAAAACACCTACAAATATAAGAAACACAGGCAAATTTTGAACCATCAAATATCTTTTAATAAACATCAGTTGCAACCCTTTGGATATAATCAGTATGGAAAATCTTTTGTGCCAATACACACACACACACACACACATGCACGCATGTGCACGCACACACACACACACACACACACACACACACACACACACACTTCTACGGGCTGCC
Source organism: Tadarida brasiliensis (assembly GCA_030848825.1). NCBI lineage: Eukaryota > Metazoa > Chordata > Mammalia > Chiroptera > Molossidae > Tadarida > Tadarida brasiliensis. Next base: position 74,841,708 of record CM061260.1, read on the forward strand.
AGATGGTGAAGACTTGCACATCATTTACAGAAGAAGAAACCTGTTAGATTTTATACCTAGAAAAAAATCTTTTAAAGTATCTATTCTAAACTCTTTATTTTTAAACTGGAACCTGAGCCCTCAAAAGGTGACTTCACATGCTTAGGCTTAGAAAACCACTAGGTGGCAGAAAATATTATATCACAAGTAAACAATGCTAATCACAGAATGTTCCTTTAATTAACATTTACTGAGTATTCAAAAGGCATTTGACTATTAAGTGGTATAGGTGTAGAGAGTTTCTATGGAATTATATGGTGAGAGTTAATTTAGGAGTCTAGATACCTCAGTTTCTGTCCCGACTCTGATACCTACTGGCAAGATGTCCCTTAAAATATAACAGCTTCAATTTTTACATCTATAAATAACGATAATAGTACATGACATTCTTAAGTGAGATCATGTGTGATCAAGTTTTATCAGGTATAAAACACATGAGTTACTGTCATCATCTTCTGAGTTAATCTCTTTAGGTATATCTAGGTTCAACAGAATTTTTGGTTTTATCAGAACCACTGGGGAAAACCTAATGAAATGAATCCTCCTTAGGCTGGAGAATAAGTGTAGAGAATATACTCTAACCCTTTAGGGAAAGCCCTCAGGGGTTCACATTGGGAGAGAAGGATATGCCTTCTCTATATGTTAGTGGGCCAAGTTATTTTTTATAAGCAATATGAATGGATTGTATACATGACCATTTCCTCTGTGCCTACAGTTTCTTCCCAAAATGTTTTTCGAAGTTCTTCTGCAATAGTGGTTTTTCTCCAAATAGCCACTTTCCCCTTAATACTTGACAAGTGCATGTCTATCTCTGGTCTTGTCCCTGTTCTGTTACGATAATTTTCTTGGCTTGCTCTCCTCACATGCTTCCTCTCTCAGTAGCTAGGATTCTCTGATCTCCACCCGTGGGTTCAGCCTCACCTAATGCTCCGAGATCAACCAGCAATGAAAGCATGTTTCTTCCCATAAGAATATTCTCCAAAATGATAAGGTGTCAAAATTTTTTTTTTTGCAAAGGTGATTATTACTATGCTGAAAATATGTTACAGAAGTAGTGGGAAACTGAAATATTGCAGAACATGGGAAAAAGGCAAATAAATGGTGGCTCTTTTTTAGATACTTAGTCGCCCAGCAAACATGAGCCCAGGCCCTTCCCACATGAACTATATTGGAACCTTAGTTCTGAACCTCAGTTCCTAGACTGTGTTGCTTCTAGAGCTCTGTGATGTCACCTACCTGCTTTGATCTCTAAGCTGTGCCTTCTCTCAACTGAGGCTCAGTGTTTGCTGTGCCCTGATTCCATTTTGCTGACTCCCCGTCACCTACTGCTTATCCAAAGTACCACATATTGTCCATTACTTTATTGAAATGATATACTGTGTTGTCATCTCCACAGTCCTTCCTTGCAGTGTTATCTGCAAGGTGGTTGGAAGAATGTTGGCCACGACCCAACTGAAAGCTGTGTCAACCCCACAGCCTTTTAGGGTGATTCAGACAATTAGCTGGGAATCTTCACTGGAAAAAATAACACACACTATGTATCAAGGCTAGCAAAATTATAAACCACCATCTTAGTTTCTTACTGGTTCTATATCAACAAATATTCTGGCTAAATTCAGGAATGCATCCCACCTGCATCTCCCTTCAACATGTATAAATCAACAAGCCAACCCTTTGCTAAAAGTGATGCTAAATAATACATGCTTAATGCCTCAGTTTGGGTTCCCTGGGAAACAGACTCAGATGATTTGTGTTCAGGAAGTTCACTGGGGCGTGTTCTCCAGAACAACTGCTCTGAGGGAGCGAAGGAAGCAATGTCGATGCAACAAAGACTTCAGCTAATATCAAAGACAGCTCTGGAGCTGGGTTGGTCCTTTAGAGTTGTTCTGATTGAAGCAAACAGTCCTAGCCTTTTTACACCACATTGATTAGTCATTGGAGGGGGACTGCCCACAGGAGGGGGTGTAAACTTGATTGAGTCATCTCCCTTTCCCTGAAGGCAACTGCTTGAAGACCTGAGCTGTGAGCAGTCTGCGACCAATCTCCCTTGGAGTTGACAAAGTGTATGCCTGAGTCCTGAAGGGTGCATTTGGACAGCTCGCCAAAGCATGTACATGCATGCATTTGCACACATCCACCCAGCCACACACACACACACACACATTTACATACTTACACATACATAATACACATATACAAATGCATATGCACACACATACACATATACATACATATACATATATGTAAACAGCTATATTGCTGCTTATCATTGTTACCTGATCTCACCCAACAGCTTCCTTGATCTTTTTATTTAAATACAAAATTCTTCAAGAAAGAAGTTAGTTCTGTTTCAACAAGAAGTCCTTCTGGAAATTCCTAATTCAAATCAGGTTATTTTATACCATACTCAGTATCAAAAAGTCATTTTAGAATATTTGAAAATTGCATTTTTTCTACCTCCACATTCTCAGTACTACCCCACAGCCTCACCAGAAGGCTTTTATAATAAGTTATTTGAAATGTTTCTAAAGGCATTTATTTTTCACAGAGAGAACCATACCGTCATGTACAAAAATCTATATCTCAGTTAATGGCTAAGGATTATACTGACTAAGACATAATGAGGTCACTATGTTAGGTTAATATTAAGTCTATTTCTCTTTAACCTTTTGGGTCTGAGTGTCAGGATGGTTATTCCTCTGTGTTAAAAATCCTATATTCTTTTTCATTTATAATAAAGAAATTCCATTAAAGTGGCACCCTGGCCGTAATCTCTAACCTTGGACTCAATTGTTTAGTCCATTTTTGTTCCCAATTGACACTGTTAAAAACTTAAAAAAAAAAAAAAAGATTTTGATGATGTCTGACTAATACTAATTACTGAATTAGTTGGATTAATTGGTTAAATTTTCTTAGTAGGAAAATACATTAACATAATACATCTTATATTATGACAAATTACATCTCACTGTAGTCAGTGAAATGAATGTTTTGGGACAAACTATATTACACAATGATATTTGACTGATTACAATGTAAGTCAAGTTCATTGTTAAGAGCTGGTGTTTTTCTTCACCAACATTGAAATTTTTTTCCTCTGGCAACTGGTCAAAGTCAGGATCAGATTCTCCAATAATATTTTTCTAAGATGTCCACGACACTCTGGACCAAAAATCCAAGTTCTCCCTTTCGATCTCTTGTGCTTTCATTTTTACCATTTGCATTATCATCATTCTCAGTGACCAATTATTACCTTTGGCCTAGTGGTGGACATTAAAAACTGATAAGATAAAAAGGTTGGGTAACAAGCTGAAAATGTGCTCCTAATTGAAGAGTGTAAAGCAATAGTTAATAGATAACATTTAGTGAGTACTTAATATGTGGCAGGCAGTGTCGTAAGAGCTTCAGTATTTTAACAATGGTAAGAGACAGGGATTATTTCTGAATTTTTCTGAAATTAAAGCATAGAGAAGATATGCCCAAAGTCACATATCCAGAGACCTTGTGATTTTAGCCCGGCAATCGGGCTCCAGAGTAAATGTGTTTTACACCACTACACCACAGTTGCTTCTAAATAAGAGAATTTTAGAAGAAATATTATATTCCCTTCTCCATTTCTGTATTTCTGAATATTTCACTGTGATAAAATTATTATTTCTGATTTTTTTCTTGAAATATAAAGGAATGCTTTGGTAAAAGAAATATCGGCCAAAAAGCTATGATTAAAGTAGAAAGGCAAGATTTTAAAGATATGTAGATAGTGATGTGTAAGAAATTGGATCACTTTCCAATCTTTCCTCATAAGAAGTCTAGTACTTTGGAGTATGGTGAAGGATGTCGGAGCTAGAAATATTGGTGTTAGGGACTACTTTCACTTTTTAAAACTGTGGGCCGTTGGCTTTGCTAATGTTCTACCTGAACCCGCGGTTGGGGAAAAGATGCAACGGACTAACCGACAGCCACATTTGTTGGAACTAATGATATGAAACAGGTCAATAATGGCATGATAAAACATTTACATCTATGACCTTACTCTTGATTATCCTACAAATCTCCTGCATTCTCAATGGTATACAGTTCAGAAAGAGTCAATATCTAACTCAAAGTAGCAAATTTATTCTTGGGGTAGCGGGTGGATTTAGGCCTTGGAAAAATGGACCTCAGTAAGAATATAATATTCATTGTTCCTGTATATTCTCTTGACTGTTTCTTCAGAAATGTAACACCCATTGTCCCTGTCTGTTTCTCTTGACTGCTTCTTCAACACTACTGTCTATTGGCCATTGCTGTTTTATCTTTTTAGACAAATTGTGGTCTTAGTGTACTATGTCCAAAAACATCTTTTTAATACCATCCAGCTGTCTTACTCTGTTAAGTCTGTTATAACAAAATGCCAGACTGATTAGTTTATAAACAGCAGAAATTATCGGTCACAGTTCTAAAGGCTCGAAGTCCAAGATTAAGGGGCCAGCATTGTCAGGTGTGGACCTTCTTATGGGTCCCAGACTTCTTGCTGTATTCTTGCATGGTGGATAGGGCTAGAGAACTCTGTGGGATCTCTTTTATAAGAATACCAATCCCATTCATTAGAGTTCTACCTGAATGACCTAAGCACCTGCTCAAGGCCATTTACCTTCTAACACAATCACATTCTAACACCATTTACATTAGGATTCCAGCATGTGAATTTGGGGGAGACACAAACATTCAGATCTTAGCAACAACTTTTTTTTTGGTGTCAGCCTAATATTTTATAATGTTTTCCTGTTAATAGAACATTTTTATTCTCTTCCTTCTTCTTTGTTATACCTTTCCACCCCCTGTTTAAACAGCTAGGTTCTTTGAGCTCACTGCCTCATTGGAAGAATGTGTCAAGGTGAGAAAGAGAAACCAATAGTGTCTGCCTATTTATTTTTTGTCTGAAAAACTCTATGCTACTTCTGGAAACCATCACTAGAGAAAGCAAGACCTCCTTCTCAAGACTCACCAAAGAAAAAACATCCCCAAAATCTGTACTGAAGATGCAGAGAGACTAAAAAAATGAGCAGAGAGGGTATGAGGATGAGAAGATGGCTGGGTATGAAAAGGCTAATCCGACCAGGAACAGGGGCTCTCTTGGAGCAGGAACACTGTGGGCAGTATTGCCAAGCGTCCAAAGGCATGCTGAGAGTGGAGTCTGTGTCTTCGTCATCTAGGGACTCTGCTAGTTGCCTTTCCCATTGGAGCCTAACGAGGATTTCCCTTGCTAGTGACTGTCCAGCAGGAGTGTTGTTGCCTATCCTTGTCCACAGCCTCTGTCCAACTACACAGTATAAATAAGTGTTTCTCTTTCCCCCAGTTTTCAACATTCATGGAAGAAGAGTGTGTCTTTGAAAACTTAGATCAGGTTGGTGGAATAGAAAGCCTGAATGAAACTAGCACAAGGTGCCCAACATTTCACAAGCAGGAACAATGTAAAGCCCATACACCTATTTACTTTTTAAAGAAATCAAAATAGCTATCTTATTTGAAAAAAAAATGGCATTTGATTCTTATTCCCCCACTCCTCTATCTCCTTACTTATTTGGATGTTTCTTTTTAATCATTGCTTCTTTTTCTATGCATATTCTTTAAATTTTAGTGTTCCTTAGGTCCCCTTTCATTCTTCTTTCTATTTTACACAATTTGGGGGGAGGGTGAGCTTATCCACTCTCATGACATTAACTACCTTTAATATTGCAAAGATTCTCAAATCTATTCCACTAGGCTAGACTCCTTTATTCTTTTTTTTAAATTAATTAATTAATTAATTAATTTATGTTACAGATGTCCCTTCTTTTCCCCCCATTGACATCCTCCTCCCCACTCTCATCCTCACCCCCTACTTCCACAGTGTTATTGTCTGTGTCCATTGGTTGTGCATATATGCATATAAGTTCTTTGGTTTCTCTCTTCCCCCCCTCCCCCACCTCTGAGGTTTGTCAGTCTGTTCCCTTCTTTCATATCTCTGATTCTATTTTGTTCATCAGCTTATTTTGTTCATTATATTCCACAAATAAGTGAGATCATGTGATATTTGTCTTTCTCTGATTTAGTCTAGACTCCTTTCTAAGCTCCAAGTCCACATATAAAGGTGCCCAACGAACATCTCTTTGATATACCACAGACAGTTTCAAACTCAGAACAGCTATGACTGAAATCATTATTTTCCCCACTCCCAACTTTCTCCTCTTGTGTCTTAAAGAATGTCACCATTGCCCTGGCTGGTTTGGCTCAGTGGTTAGCACATCGGCCTTCAGACCAAGGAGTCGTGGGTTCGATTCCAGTCAAGGGCACCTACCTTGGTTGCGGTTCAGTCTCTGCCCCTTCCCACTCTATCTGAAAATAAATGGAAAAAAATATCCTTGGGTGAGGATTAAAAAAAAGAAGGTCACCATCATTCTTTCAGTTTTTCCAGGTTAGAAATCTGGCAATTTTTCCTGTGGTCTTGTCTCCTATCTTCATATCCAACTGGCTTTCTAATTCAGATCCTTCTACATTTGTAGAATTCTGACCCTTATATTGTCTTGTATGTATCACTGTCATTAACTCCGTACAGGACTTTCTGCCTCTATTCTTCAATATTCTCAAAAATGCAAATCTATTTATGCTGTTCTCCACATCATCTTTAGGATAAAATGTTCAATCTTAACAAGTCCTATAAGGACCACTCTGAGGTTAGAGGTTAGAGTGGCCTTGCTGAGGCCAAAGATTGGCAGGCAAGGGGGGCAGGTTTGATTAACACTGAGCTGGCTTAGGAGTTACCGATTTTAGGCTCTGTTTGGACCTTCATTTATTACGTCATGAGAGCAGATTGTTGGCCTCCTTAGGCACAAGTACAACTTTGCAGCCTCCTTGGGCATCTTTGGAAGTCTCAGAAACAGCATTCAATACTACAATAATTTTATGTAAAAGAAACTTTTATGTGGTCAAGTGGTGGATAAAGGATTTTGCTGTGGAGACAGAGGCAGTAGAGCAAAGATCGAAGGAGCTTTCTGCCTCTGCTTTCTGGAGATTACACGAGCCACATACCTCCCCATATTCTATATTCTAGATATCACTTTAGGGACGAGAAGGGGGAAGAGCAGAAATCTGAAGTACATAAAACAAAGTCAGCCAAAGGATATTTTTAAAGCAGTTGGATAGGAAAATGAAATTCTGGTAGATTAAATGTTTAAAATGAATGGAGATAGTATAAACCAGAAAAATCAAAATAGTATAATCAACAAGTATAAACTGCTGCCACTATTTAGCAGGATGTTCAAAAGGAAGATTAGACATATTTTAGAGATTAAAAGAACCACAAAGCATTTGCATATTTGGATGTCCCTGTCCCTCCTTTATGGTGGTGAGTCATCTGCCTTCTGGGTTCTTTCTTTCTTATTTTTTTCTCTCTCTTTCTTTCTCCTTCCGGTCCTTCTTTTTCTTTCAATGAAATCATTCCTACTACCAAAGTAAAAGACTTCTTTCTGTTTTCTTTTGCTTTTTGCACTTTCAGTTCTTATCCAAAAGCATCTTTACTCAGCCTTGCGCTTACCTTATATGTCCCGGTCTAAAGGAGAAAGGAGATGTTTTCCTGTTGTATGCAGGAGACCCACACTGGACCTTGTTCCAGGCCCCAATTTGCCTGAAGTATGTTTTTTTCCTTTACCTTTTACCACTTAGAAGATAGGAAACATCTTACAGTCAAAATGTCTTGCAAGTGTGCAGGCAGAAGAGAGAGTTATAGAGATGTCACTTTGTAAACGTGCATGAACTAAACGATGCATTGCGCTATCTCTGCATTCTATTGTCTCTCAGTTGAGCTTTTTTGCATTGATAACAAGTGGTTGAATTTAACCTTCAATTTGAATCCCTAATTCTCTGCTTAGAATGTCTGCAAAAAGATGTCTTTATGATACAGTACTGGAATGAAAATAAATCCGTACATAGAAGATTGCCTGTCATGTCCACCGGGCAATGGATAAAGGGTATTGAACTTGCCAAATCTCTTGGAACAGATCACAGGCTTTTCAAAGCAGGAGAAGTTAGTGTGGTTAATTTGTTTTCACATAGGGCCATTATTTAGTTATGGACTATTGACCTATCAAAAGTTTCTGGTTAACTTTTAGGAGAAGTTATTTGACTTAAATTACATATTACTGTATATAACTGAATAATGGAAAAAACAAAACTCTGACTTTAACCAAATAGGAAATGCAGAGGAGGAAATCCTAATATAATTTGATATGGCTTGAAATTTACTGTCAATCTTAGAAGAAGTCGAGACCACAGGCACTGGTGAAAAGCTAAATATAAACAACTGCCAAATGACGGAAAACAATTTAGAAGGCTCTCTAGACCCTCTAGACTTGACAATAGGCAAATATTGTCAAGAAGGTTTAGATGCAAGTTCTGATTTAGGCATTGAAAAGAGAGAGTTTAGTTAGTTTTAAAAGAAATGAGTACATTTAGTGTAGTGTTTCCATTTTTTCCCTCTGGAAAGCTCTTATGAAGTAAATAGTGTATCTTATCATCAGTGGCCTCTTAGACTCAAGAAAATGTGGAAGTTATATTGCTCCCCCTACTCATGATCTTGTTTCTGCTTTTCAACTGATCTCTCAATGCTCCTACCTATCATTGTACAATTCAGCGACCTTGAACAATTCCCTGCTCTGTAAATGGACTATGCTTTCTCGACTTTTTAGACCTAACACACATCCGCTGCCTTTTCCCCATGCTCAAATGCAATTTTTCTGGCACACTCCTATTCATACTTTAAGGCTCAGCTCAGACATCACTCCTCTGGAAAATCTTCCCTGACTATGTACCATCTCCATATTGCGCTCTATGCTTATCTCTGGCACCGCACTTACAGTGCAATCTTATATTTCACTTGTATCAATTCAGTAACACATAAACAAAAGCAAACATATTTTCCATGCCGCATGGCCCCTAAATGGAAGCCAAATTCTTCATCTGGTGCTTAGCTGAAGAATCTATTATCTGTGTCTGTACTGGCGGTGTGCGATCACAGTGTGTGATAGATTTGGTGAGCTATTGCAGCTTGTTGTATAGGGTTGCAGGCATCATTTTGCAGAACTCATTTTAGATATTTTAAGCGGGGTGAGCTATAATTCAAGGAACCAGTCTCATGCACATTCATCAGAGTGCTAGAGGCAGATGGCTGAATCTTTCAGAATAAGTTCCAGAATAATACTGCTACCTGGCCTGCCAGGAACATTGCTACTTCTCTCAGAGTAGGATAGTGGAATTAGGAGTCCATTGCTGACCTGTTGAGTTCAAGAACACAGTGTCGCCCTGGCCATTGTGGCTCAGCTGAGCACTGAAGTGTCGCAGGTTCAATTCCTGGTCAAGGGCGTGCACCTGGGTTGCAGATTCAATCTCTGGCCCTAGTTGGGGCACATGTGGGAGGCAATCAATCGATGTGTCTCTCTCACATTGATGTTTCTCTCTCTCTCTCTCTCTCTCTCACTCACTCTCGCCCTTCCCCTCTTCCTCCCTCCCTTCCCCTCTGTCTAAAAATCAGTGAAAAAAATATCCTTGGGTGAGGATTAACAACAACAACCAAAAGGAACACAGTGTCACAGGTGCCATTCTGGGGTCGGGAAGCCACCACCATTCCCAATGCACCTACTTCTAGATCCCCACAGAGCATGGTTGAGATGAACACTGGAACACTTTGGAGGGAAACCCAGGGTCTCAAGGACTGTGCCTCTGAGCAGCAAGCAGCAGGCAGATGGGTTCTTCCTCACTTGTGGATTCAGACTCAAGCAGAGGACGAAAGGCCTGAGCTAATCTGCACCAGGAAACCTGGCAGCAAGAGATTCTGGGCAAAGTAGTTTTTGTTCTCCAACTGGTGCAAATCAGGAGAGTGCTTTAGGAAGCTGAATTGGATGCTGAATGTTAATTCCCTATGTCCCCCATAACCAAGTGTACTGTGCATCTCAAGCAAGACTAGGACCTCTCTTGGGTAATTTTCTTTTACATTAAAACCTACAAAACTGCATATCTCACAGAACTGCAGACCCACGATATAGGCTAAGACAAGTGGCCTCTTTGTCTTTCTGTAGACGTTCAGTTCTTAACAGAAACTGGGCTCTACTCATCTTTGGAGCATAGTGTCTAGTACTGTGTATTGTCCAATGAATTAATGTATGAATCAATAAACCAGTGAATGATAGAAAACCTGTGTCATTTTGTACTTTTTTTTTTTTGGTACATGCCCCTAGCGGGAACCGAACCCGGGACTCTCTGGTCCGCAGGCCGACGCTCCAACCACTGAGCCAAACTGGCCAGGGCTGTACTTTTTTGAACTGACAAATCTCTTTGACTTTCTCTAATTCAGTGACAAATTTTCCTTCCCGGAGGACATTTGGCAATGTCTAGAGACATTTTTGAGTGTAACTATTTTGGGGTGAAGGAGTATATTGGCTTCCATCGGAGATAGATCAGGGATGCTGTTGAATATCCTACAACACACAAGACAGCCCCCTGCAACAGAGTTATCCAGCACAAAATGTCCATGGTGCCAAGGCTGAAAAATCCGCTCTAATTACTTCTTCTTCTCACTTCTGTCTGCCCAACATTCTTATGTCAATAGAGCAGACCCCTCGAGAATTTGGACTTTCTCAGAATTTAAATCCTCATCAATATTTTTCCTCTCTGGCGTGGTTTCCCTGTATTCTCTCATTCCATGTTAATCGTTCTGTTCTCATACGCATTCATAATGGACTTCAGGGGCATAGACTGGCCTTTAAGTTCTCATATTAAAGTGTTATTAGAAGAAATTTTGGGAGTGTCACTCTCCAACTTCTTTACTTAATCTCACAACTCTAGATTTGGAATTAAAATTTCATTCAACTTAGAAAATGTCTCAAAAAAGTGAAAAATATTCTAATATATTTTGACCGTTGATGTGAATACACCAATTTTACTGAATTAGTTGATTTTTGACACACACACCCCCTTTTAAAAAAGTACATGGCAAATGCTTGGCTCGTGGTCTTCAAGAACAATGAAATTCTATCCTTAAAATTCACTTTCTAGAAAAATCGAGAATTTCCTTTAATTTGTAGAAATATATTCATTTTCATAATTAAATACTTTGGAAGTGTAAATAATTAAATAATTACCATAATTAAATACTTGTCAAAATTAAAATGTAAGTATTTAGCCATAATTAAAGTCATATATGTCTGTGAACAGAACAGTAAGTCAGGAGAGGTCTTAAAGCAAGAACTATATAAAACTCAGTTTATGCATCCAACAAATCTTATTGAACACCTACTCTACCCCTCTGCTTGCCATTGAGAATACATTAGTGAACAAATTATATCGTCTTTACCCTCACAGAGTTTACATTATTTAGTTAGGTCTCCTTACTAAATAATCACACAAGTGGGATTTAATTACTATGGTGACAGGTCCTATAATTGGAAATCATAAGGTAGTATGAAAATAAATAGGCAATCTGTTTCTAACTTAATCAGGACAGATTTCCTTAAGAAAATAGTAATTAAGCTCATACCTGAAGGATGAGTAAGAGTTAGTTGTGCACAGTCTGGAAGAAACAGCATTCCTGGCATCCTGGCATATATAATATCTAGAGGCAAAAAAAGCTTGTTTGCTCAGGTAATACAAAGAAGGATTTTGGATTTAATACTCAGTACTGGGGAACCATGAAATGGTTTCAGTAGAGAAATGATTTGGGGCATGGTTGGAGCAAGGAAAAATGAGTTAGAGGAAGATAATAGAGGGTAATTTAGTAGTCCAGGTGAGAGATGATGTGACTTAAATTGGAAATCAGATAGATTTAGGAGGCAGGGCCAACTGGATTTGTGATTGCTTTGGGGAGTGGGAGTGGGGGAGAATCATTGAAAGACAGGGAAGTATTAAGGATGGCTCACAGACTGCTAGCTGGAGCACCTGGGAAGATGCTGGTACCATTTACAATGATTGTGGAAGCTAGAGGAGAAGCAGTTTGGGGGCAAGGTGGTTTTAGATAATAAGTTTATTTTGGGGCATGTCATATTTGAGATTATTATAACTCATTCAAGTATCTCAAATGGAGATATTATAAACAATTGGATCTATGGGTCTGTAACTCAGAAGAACTGTCTGGGCTGAAGATATGATTTTGAAATCATTTCCTATAACAGTAGGGATGGTTTTTGAAGACATAGGAGTGGGTGAGATCACTTTGGGAGAGAACTGAAAAGGGCCAAAGACCGAGCCTTGAGGATGTTCTACACATAAAGGTTGAGTAAAGGAGAAGAAGTCAGCAAAGCAGGCTGACAATAAATCAGAAGAAAAACAAATTAAGTGTAGGGACATAGAAGAATGGAAAGCAAGGAAAGAGACTGTTACTAGAGGGAAGAGTGGAAACCTGTGTAGAAAGGAAATGCAGTTTAAATAGGATAGATAAGAACATTTTCATTGACTTGGCAACATGAAGGCCATTGGTGACTTAATGCTAGAGTTTAGGTAGAAAGAACAGAAGCCAGACTGGAGTGGGCTGAGAAGTCAGTAGGAAGAAGAAATAGAAATTAAAGCTATATCTATATATTTTGTAATTGGGAAAATAGATACAACTTTAGTTGGAGCTTTGTAGCCTAGTAAAATTTATATTTATTTTTATATTTATTTATTTATTTTGTATTAATCTTCACCCAAGGATGTTTTTCCACTGATTTTTAGACAGAGTGGAAGGGAGGCAGGGAAGGGAGAGAGAAACATTGCTGTGAGAGAGACACATCAGTTGGTTGCCTCCCACACGTACCCCAACCAGGGCAGGGGATAGAACCTGCAACCCAGGTATGTGCCCTTGACCAGGAATCCAACCTGTGACCCTTTGGTCATTGGGTGGATGCTTCAACCGATGAGCCAAGCCAGCCAGGGCTAGATTTTAAAAAAAATAGTATGTCTAAATGATAATGAAAAAGGTTAGTAAGAAAGAAGAGTTTGAAATTTGGTAAGAGACGATGGATATAATGCAGAGGAGGAGGTTCCTGAGAAAATGGGAAGAGATGGGATTCAAAGAGCAGATCAGGAAATTTTGCTGTGACAGAGAACGCTTTCTTTCTTTCTTTTTTTTCTGGTCTGGCTTTTATTTTATTATTTATTATTTATTTATCTTTATTGTCAAAAGTATTATAGTTGTCTGTGTCCATTGGTTATGCATATATGCATATAAGTTCTTTGGTTTATCTCTTCCCTCCACAACACTTTCTATTTAGTAACAAGCAGAGGTAGAGAGATAATGAGTGTGAAGTTTAGAATATTTAAATACGATTCTCATGTAAAATGAACTATGACTTAAATCCTCTAGAAGGAATGATCTCAGTGATGTGAGGTTATTTGCATATATACCTCCAGAGCTTGAAATTAGTATCCACGCTACTGAGCGAGTAAGACGTAGGAAGGCATTTGTGGATGCCTTCCTACTAGGGGAGCATTTAAGAGATAAGGTGCCATGATCTTATTTGAAGTGAGCTGGCATCTCTGTCACTCCACTGCCTGGAGAACCTACACGAGCTGCAGGTGTCACTCCTCACACCCAGTTCCTGAGGGCATCGGGATAAGTACCCCAGGCAAACACCCAAAGTAAAAGTGAATGGGCACCAAACAACCATGAGAATCCTGACATGCTGGTAGACTTCCTCAGGAATGAATAACACTTTGGGGTTAGTTTTTCACCCTTATCTTAGACAGCGTAGGAATAGAAAGATTCACTACACTCCCAAGATGCAGAGGCAGTTTGGGCTGTGACAGTGGCAATGGCAATATGTAAACAAGAATTGCTTTTGATTGCAAGTTACCAAAAAAACCCAACTACGCTGGCTTAAGCAAGATGGGTTTATTTCTCATATAGCAAGTCCTGAGGGGCATAGGTTGCTGGTGTGTTTCAGTAGCTCAACAATGTCAGGGCTGGCATCTTTGTGATTGTCTTGATCTTTTTCTTCATAGTCAACAACAAAAATGCTGAAGTTCCAGCCATTATTTCTGCTTTCAAACAGGAAGAAGGAGAAACTAGGGAGTGCTTACCAGTTACGTGTGTCCTTTTTTTTTTTTTTTTTAATCGAGGAAGCAAGCTTCCCAGAATTCCCTCCAGCAGATCTCTGCTTACATCTGGGGCCACTGAAACCTGTGGTATAGCAGTGGCAAGCCAGGGCCAGGGCCAGGGCCAGAGCAGAGCAGCAAGAGTCACTGCACAGCAGTGACTTTGAAGCGACTGCAAGCCGGTCGGCATCTCTGGTGGTGGTGTTGGGATTGGGGAGGGGTTGGAGGGATTGAGCAAAAAAGAAAAAAAGAGAGAGAGAGAGCGAGAACTCATGGACATGGACAACAGAGTGGGGATTGCAGTGGGGGCGGGCGGTGGGTAGAGGTGGAAGAGAGTATAGAGGGGATAAATGGTGATGGAAAATCAAAACAAAGTAAAACAAACCAAAAACTCCAAACAAAAAACCTCAAAAAACAAACAGAAAAAATAACTAGCACCTGTAAAAGTGAGAGGAAGAGTCATCAGGAAGGCAAAAGCTCTGTGGGCCTCTAACCCATTCCTTGGGAGCCTCAGAACAGTATCATACCTGTTTTGCTCACCAACATATTACCAAGTACTTAGCATGGTGCCTGTATATAGCAGGCTCTCAATGATTGTTAGTTAAATTAATTAATGAATAAAAGAATCCTCTATGACCATGTGAGATAAATCCAAGATGATAGTAAGAACTGGTGCTGCCTCACTCAGTTTGGGGCTTATTTCCATGGAGTTGGGGTGATTTGGCAGATTAAAATAGTTAATTTACAGAGACTGGGGGGATACAGCTTCTTTCTTTTCCTTTCCAATGCATGTCCTGGAAAGGGGCCTGTTTAAAAAAAAACACATAGAATTGAGGAGTTTGGGTTTGAGATAAGTTTCAGATTCTCACCCACTGTGGGGACTGCAGAACATGCGGGGGAGAGGGTTCCGGTGCAGCCCAGTCCCATCATATCTTTCTTGTCCTTAAAGGACATTCTGCACCTTGAGCTAACAGAAAACAGAAGATTTGGCAGGGGAAGTTTCACTCCTGATTAAAAATTTCATTTGTCTGTGAGTTGAGCTTGTTTTAATAAAGTGAAAGAGAAATGAATCTGAGACTGCCTAGTTCTTTGGACCCTATAGATGAGTCATAGTGAATTGAATCTTTCCAGTTTTTTCAGTCTTCTTTAGGCTCAGTCATATAGTATTCAAAAGTTATAAATCCATTGAAATTGATTTCACAATTGTGAAAGTTCAAAACCTATGAGTTTTAAAAAAAGAGAGAGAAAAGGTGGAGCTATGCAAGCAATCCTCTCATAGTCAGTAATTTACAAAAATTACTGTCTAATTATTTTGTCCATGTTATTCTTGACTTTCTTTTCATTGTTGTAGATGACAGAGCTCTGATTAGTGTTTCTGCAAAACATGCTTTTTCTAAAAGCAATTTTCAGAGAACTGGAAAAAACAACCAAAATACATCCTATTTCTCCATAGGAATTAATAAAAATTTATTTGTTGGAAACCATAAAAGGACCAGAAAATTAGGTTAAGACCCTTTTTCATGTATTTTCTCAGGTGAGAGAGTTTTTTTCTTAACTGACTATTGGAAAATAATGAGTAAAAACAACTACAGTTAATGGTATTTCCCTAGCTAAATTATAACTTGTTCTACTCACCTGTGTTTGAAATTCAGACTAAGGCATGAATATTCAATTGTCTTCATTGTACACAATGAATTCTATAATAAAATTTTATTCTGTATTATGATTAGTTTTGTGGTGGAAAAAAAATGAGAGTTGGAGTAAAACTAAACTGGTGTAGGAAAAGATTGACCAAAGATGGAGGAAGTAGTAAGTATTTGGGAAAATGTTAGGAGGCTACCCTAAGGAGTAGAGATTCAGTCCAGGATAGGATGTAAATTTAAGCAGCCATACAAAGGAGAATTTCAGAAGGGGAAGCATGGTTGCTGGCATGAATGGGAAACAGAACTCAGGACCTGGGGAGGAAAGTTTGGGGAATGGATATGGTGGTAAACAATCGTGAGGGAAAGTTGGACCAGGACCAGGTATGATGGTTAATTTTATGGATCAGCATGACTGGACCATGGCATGCCAAGATAAATGGTTAAATATTATTTCTGTGTGTGTTTCTGGAAGAGATTAGCATTTTAGTGGGTGAACTGAGTAAAGCCGGTGGCCTTCTCCGTTGTGGCTGAGCATCATCTAATCTGTTGAGGGCCTGAATTGAACTGAAAGGTTGAATTCACTCTCTTCCTGACTGATGAGCTGGGACATCAGTCTTCTCCTGCCGTCCATGCTACTGCGTCTCTGGCCTCCAGACTCGGACTGGAATCTATGCTGTTGGTTTTCCTGGGCCTCAGCTTGCAGACAGCAAGCAGATCGTGGGACTTCTCAGCCTTCATTACTACGTGAGCCAATACCTTACACTAAATCTCTTTATATATATGTATTTTAAATGATTTGTCCTGTTTCTGGAGAATCCTGACTAGTACACGAGGCATACCTGGAAGCAGAATCAGGAAGAATAAGGAAAGGTCAACACTTAGGTTCATGTGCTGAAACTGAGTAGGAGAAAAGAGGAAAGACAAGTGCACATGACCTTGTCTGGCAAGTGAATGTATGTGACATCATGGGTTGCCACACCACCCTGAGAAAAACTGAGATGGAAGGAAGAAAGAGGGAGATGCACAGAAACAGATGGAAAGAGACAGAAGCAAAGAGGAGGGAGAAACCCATGGGTGTAAATAATAATACTTTTTCAAAAACACAAGAACAGAGATAGAGTTTTAAAAGGTGGTGAGAAGGAAGACAAGCTAAGAAGGGTTTACTAGGTTTTACCATTAATGTATTCATGCATGTTTCCTTTCAAATTCTGTTGTTCCTTTGAATGACAGGCTTTGCAGTAAGTTGTCACTGTTCTTTAAAACTCATATAAGCTACTTAAACATTATTAAAGCTCTTTGACTTTTAAAAAATACTTTAACATTTAGAGGTACTATCTGAGGCTTCTACCAGAAGTATATGTGTGTGTGTGTGCTTGTTATCATTATTACTTTTTAAAGCTATAACTATAATAACAAGAACAATATCACTGATGATAGGCAAGGAAATTAACCAAAAGGTTTATACTTATATATCTGATATATATATATATATATATATATAAACATATACATGATATATATGCATACATATATAGGGTGTCTCCCCAAATGTATACACAACTTTGAGTAATTATAAAGCCAGTATTTATTAAAATACATTTCATTTTTAAAAGGTAATAGAATCTACAGACACCCTGAATACATTTTTTGGGGACACTCTGTATGTTTGATACCAGATATATATGCATATATGTGTATGTATGTATACACACACACATTGTCATATAATGTTAGCATCTGATCCCTGATAAAATGCTCAGATAATAGAAGACTGACATAGCAAATTCTGGTGTGAGAAAGGTCAAAGTCTCAAAGATAATGGAACGTAGACTGAATGATCTGGGAAAGGAGGCTTTGGGTTGGTGGCAATAATTACAGATTTCTTATCCTTGATCAATGCATTGTCCTACTTATGGAACATAAGGTGGTGTGAGGCACAGTTAAATGTGTCTTTGACCCCTAGGCCAGTGCCTTTCCTCTGCATCTCACTATTCCTTTAGCTGTCAGAATGCAAGACTTCAATGTGGCCTAAAGTGCATCAGATCCACCATCTTGAACCCTGGAATCTGGTCCAGTCACTTCTGTCTCTGGATCTCAAGTTCCTCCTCAGTGAATTGGACTAACTTTTTGTCCTCAATCTTTTTTTGCCTCGACATCTTGGCTACCTGCCTCCCGGCCCATTCAATAGTAATAACAGTAGAGTTATGTATTCAGCAGGGTTCTGCAGAGAAAAAGAACCAAAAGAATAGATACAGATACATAGAAAAATATTTATTACAAGGGATGGGGTCACATGAGAAATCCTGTGGTCTGCCATCTTCAAGCTGTGGTGTAGCTCCTGTTCAAACCCAAAGTCTTGAGAACCAGGGGGAGCCAATGGTGTAAGTCTCAGTCTGAGTCCCAAGGCTCAAGAACTGGGGGACTTCATGGTGTAAATCCTGGTCCAAGTCCGAAGGCCCAAAAACCAGGAGTGCTGATGTCCAAAGGCAGGAGAAGATGGATGGATGGATGTCCCAGCTCCAGCAGAGAGCAAATTCACCCTTCCTCCACTTTTTTGTTCTATTCTGGCCCTCAACAGATTGGATGATGTCCACTGCATTGAGGAGGGCGTCTTCTTTACTCATTTTATCTATTCAAATGCTCCAGAAACACCCTCACAAACATACCCAGAAATGTTTTGCCAGCTGTCTGAGCATCCCATAGCCCAGTCAAGTTGACACATAAAATCAACCATCACAAGTTATATGGAACAGTTTTTGAGTACTTACTATGTGTCAGATGCCGAGTGAAATACTTTTCCTCATTTCATCCTCAGTACATAATTTTGCATTATATTCTATTATTATCCACAACTTAAAAACAAGAAAGTTGGCTCAGAGGATTTAAGAAACTCAGCAGGGTCACACACCTGGTGAGTAACATAGCCCTCATTAATTCAGGCCTATCTAATATCTAGGTCCCTACATTTGCTGCTCCTTAGAGTCATGATTTTCAAATGGAGTAGGGGTAAGGTTATGTCCCTTGACCATGGGCATATTGTGATACTGGGGAGATATTAATATGCAAAAGTCTAGCAGATTTTTAAAAAGCCCCTTGGAAGTACTCCCATTTGAATATCACTGAATTTGGTAATCTTTAGGTTTATTTATTTATTTTTAATATTTTTTCTTTATTGATTTTAGAGAGAGAGGAAGGGAGGGGGAGAGAGAGAGAGAGAAACATCGATGAGAGAGAACATCAATTGGCTGCCTCCTGCATGCCCCCTACTGTGGATCAGGCCCACAACCTGGGCATGTGCCCTGGCTGGGAATTGAATCGGCTACCTCTTGGTGCATGGGTCGATGCTCAACCAGTGAGCCACACTGGCCGAGCTCTTTAGGTTTCTTTTATAGCTAATCCTTCAATGACTTTGGGAGTCTACTGCTGAAAAGGAAGGAAACTTTCATTTTTACCCCTTACAATAAGATTGAATCTAGAATTCTGTTGTCCTCTAAAAGCCTGCATGAATCTGCCAGTCCTCAGTTCCTCTTTGTCTTCTTCAGTAACTCACTGTCTTCAGAGCAGCCTCTGATCAGAAACTTCATTAAGTCAGCTCTGATTTGTCTTCTTATCTTACCTCTTAGATGACATATTGAAAATGCCAGCTGGGTCACCTAGGGTGCTCCTCTAATTAGACTGCCAAAGGCATAATTTTGTTAATATTGCTATAACAACAAATAACCATGTCACTGATGGCTGTGATCTAATTACAAACTGTTCCTCAAGCAATTATTATCTTTATAGTTGGCAAATATAAGTTGACTGAGGGTCAATATAAATGAGAGTGGCACCCACATTTTAATTTTCTGGTATCCCAAAGATGTGTTCCATCAGAATATTGGCTTGTGAGATCACCTCACCATTTCTGAAAAGATTAATAGAAAGGATATGTATAGCATCAAAATCACACTATCACCTGGACACATTTTCATGCATTTCTTTTTTTAACCTCAATGAAAATTGGGGAGAGGGGCAGTATCTAAAAATAGGTGGGATCCTTGACTAAAGAAAAGATTGGAAGAGTCCAGTTGAGAGTTGTTCCTGGAAGCTTATGCAGATTCCTTAGAGCTAACATGTAACTGAGAGTAGAAAATGGATGACCATCACATTTGATTAAACTGCCTGTGCAGGCACATTGCCTTTTTTAGTATTTTCAGAGCACATGGTGTGGTGCCTTACCTCTGTCTGGTAGGAATATCCTTACTGTATGAAGGACTGCACCAAACCACAGCTGTTTCTCACTCCTACTGGGAGATTTCCTTCTTCTTCTCCTTGTCCTTTCCCCTCTCCTTGATTCTGTTCCTGGCTGGGGTACATCTTCCCACACCCACACCCTTGCACCTCAAGCTTTGGGTAAAAAGAATGGGGTGGGGAAGGGGAAAGATGGGGGCTATGCAAATCTATCATTCATCACTATAAAAAGATGGCTCTGGCCCCACTTTAGCCTTTATGCCCTGAACTAGATTCTCAGGAGCCACATGGAACCTTCCTTGCCCAAGAACTCCCCATGTCAGCTTCTCATCCCTAGAGTTCCTCCTTGACCCCCATTAGACTCTGTTCTTTGTCCCTGTGTTCCCCCAAGGTATCTATTCTCCTTGCGCCATTGAGTTGTGAAATTTTTATTCCACCATCAGATAGAAGAGAGAGCAAAGAGAGTGGAGACCCTGATTCAGTCATCAGGCCTATTGTTTTTATAGTTATTTTCCTGAATATACTTTGCATGGGAATACATAAAAGCTTGGCTCCATAGTTTCATTAATACCAATATCTCAGGTATATTGCAGTTCAATCAGTTTTTATAGGTTGGCCCCCAAAATCCAACTCTAATAATGTTTCTTTGAAATGTGCATTCTGAGTTGTAAACAGTGGATTTACAAATGAAGTTTTGGAGCATAATCCACTGACATGTTGGGGGGTGTCTACATTTTGGATGAGTATAGAACAACACAGAAAAAGTTGCAGTTTTGTAGCTTGAAGAATTAACCTTAAAACATTACTTTTAAGAATAGCAATGTCTTTTTCTACATGGGACTTGGGTTGTGTCCCATAAAAAAAAAACTAAATTGAGTTTTTAGTGTGTAGTTTTCTACTTCAAATCTAAGCAACAGGCCAAAATAATTGACAACTGGAGGAAAAAAACACCATTGGAAAGTATGTTCCTTCAGGACAAGGCTGGTGTCTTTTCCATCTCTATTTCTTCATAGGCTAGCTCAGTTAGTTCCTGGCATAGAGTCAGATTTCAATAAACATTAGTGAATGTTGTTTTTGAATGAACAGAATGCTCTTAGTGTCTGTCTATGCAAGGAAGTACTCCAAACTGAACTCAGTTATTTATCTTAAACTGAGTCTCTCCCTTTCTCCCCAAATACTTTCCTCTGATGCTTATTTTTACAGTGTGCAATTAAAGGTGGGTGAACGGCTGTTACAGTGATGGAATATTGGTTGAATGCCCAGACCAGGAGGAGGGCTTCACACCCTATCTTATTCTTATCACACTATCTTTGGATGAGGGAGTCAAGAGTTGTTTTGGAGTTTTTGTATTTAGTCTGTCACTTGGTTTATTATTTGTCTGGAGAATTTTATGGCTGATAAAAGGAAGTAGCATTCTGAATGTGAGCTCCTTGAGGCAGGGTCCATGTTCTGTTGATCTTCATGCCCCCTTTTAATATCTAGCCAAGAGAAGAAGAAAATGACTATCATTTGTTCAGTACCTGCTAAGTCAGGACCGTTCTGGGCAGGTTACACACACTGTCTCATTTGATTAACACAATGGTCTCATGATGTAAATTTTGAGTTGAGAAAATGAAAGATCATAAGGTATAAGGACTTTGCTAAAATCATATATTTATAAAGTTTACCATTATATACCCAGCTCCTAGCACAATACCTGATATGTAATAAATGTTTAGGAAATAGCTGGTCTAAGGTCTGTTCTCTTTTTAATGACCTTACTTTTTTCACTGTCGAGTTCCACCTCCCCAACAATGTGTTTAGTAACAGCAGCAATGGTTTGAGACATTTTGGTGAATGCACCATGGTTTCATGTTTGACATATACATTATGAACATTCACCTAATTATATTTATTTTTATTTTTTTGTAGAGAAGAATGGTGCTTTTTTTTCTTTTAAAAATAATTACTGAAAACCTACTAATAAAACTGACTTAGGTATTCAAGATAAACAGGTAAGTTTCTGTAGTTATAAAGAAGCTCAAAGTTTTGTGAGGGAGACAGACATGTGAACACAACATAACAATGTGGTGGAAATAAATGCTATTCTCTCTATCCTTCATAAGTGTATATATAGTCAATGGCAACACTGGTGGGTTGTTGAGGGAATACCCAGTTCTTCCTCAGAGAGCCTGAGGTAGGAGATAAGGATCAGGGAAGGTGTCTTAGATGAAAAAAATATTTGAGTTGAGGCTCAAATGACCAATGATTGCTTATTAGCTAGATAAAAGAAGGAGATTCAAGGCAGTAGGAGCAGAAAATACAAAAGTACACGATTTTAAAAAATATGCAAAGTATTTACTGTGGCTAGATGGTGATTTGCATGTAAAGTTATCATGGGAAGATGGGATGAAAAATAATAATATTTATTTCACAATTACTATACATCAGTTAGATTGCTAGGAAGTTCACAAAATAATCTTCATTATTCCTGGCAACAACTCATGATTATAATTCTTATTTTAGGAATAAGGACACTAAGGCCTTGGGAATGTAAGCTTTGGCTGAGTTCCAAAGTTACACAGCTAGTAAGTGACAGGGCCAGCTGTTAAATCAGGTCAGTCTGATGCCAAAGCCACTGTGCTCTACCACTATGGAACGCTACTTGCCTAAGGTAAAAATGCAGGATGGAAAGGGTCGTGTAGGATCTGTTGGGAAATTTGGATTTTGTTTTGCTTAACATGAAAAGCAATGAAAACATCTTTGAACTGTTTTAAAAAATAAAGCCACCTTTTAAGACTTGAATTATGGACAGCCTGAAGGTTGGGATACCAAGCAGGAAAACTTTCATCCATAAAGAGATATCGATAAGGCTTTAACCAAAATAGTAGAGGTGGGAACAGAGATAGAGATGGATCCCTTGAATTGTTGGAAGATACACAGGGAAAGATTTGATGACTGATATATCAAGTGAGAGAGAGAAAGCTGAGAGTAATTCCCAGTGTGGGGATGTCGATAACTTGCATTGTGATGCCATTAGCAAGAGGAATGCTAGAAGAGAAATGAATTTGAGTCCGAAGAAGGAAGAGTTGCTAAGGTTAATTTAAGAATAAGGAGTTTCAGCCTGGCTGGTGTGGCTTAATGGTTGAGCGTCGACCCATGCACCAAGAGATTGCTCGCCAGTTCGATTCCTGGCCAGGGCACATGCCCAGGTTGTGAGCCCAATCCCCAGTGGGGGGCATGCAGGAGACAGCCAATCAATGTTCTCTCTCATCGATGTTTCTATCTGTCCTTCCCCCTCCCTTCCTCTCTCTAAAATCAATAAAGAAAAAATATTAAAAAAAAAAAGAGTAAGGAGTTTCAGACTGCTGTAGACCTTCAAGTGCAGAAGATACATAGTTACTTGGGATGGGAGCTCAGGAGGTACCAGAAGAGTCTGGGTTAGTAGTCCTTTGATTTGGAAGTCATTACAGTGAAACATGAATATTCCAAGGGAATAATTTGTGGCAGAGGAATCACCTAAGAAACTGAGAAGGATCTGCCAGAGTGATGGGCAGAGGACCAGAGAGAGAGTATTGTTATGGAAGACATGATCCCATGAGCAGCCAGGGAGGGAATGGGAAGTGGGGACAGGCTGGGTGGGCTGGCCTCTCATTCAAAGAGGATGATGAGAGATCAGCAAGAGGGGAGGGAGACACAGGGACAAGGCAAACACGTATTTTTGTAAGCTGAGTACAGAGAACTGGTAGGTGGTGATTAAGATAGGGAAAGACTTCTTCTGAGCCAGGTGGGATGGAGGCGAATTTGGGTATGAGGCAGGAGAATTTGAAAGCAAGGATGGGTGAAAAATTATTTTGTCACATGTGACTGATAATTTTAATGAGTCATGTAATATCTCATCTAGGTGGTGATAATAAATAATTGACTCAAAAACAAAATCCTCTTTCCTCACAGGGACCTTGGGTAACTTGACAGGACAGTCATCTTCGGGGAAAGTCTGAGACAGAAAATCATGTAGTGGCCTACCACCTTGTCCTCCTCTGCCATTCGTATGCAGATAAAAGCCAGGTTCAAATGAACATGGTGGGGATCACTGCAGAGAAATATGAGACTCATAAAACAGTTGAAATAATAGCCTGTCAGTACTTTATGTTTATAAAATACTTGGTGGCTTTGATTTCCCACATTCCCTACAGATCCCACCCTGTGCTTGTTTTTCCTTCTGCCTG
The DNA here is from genome assembly GCA_030848825.1 of Tadarida brasiliensis. Taxonomy (NCBI): domain Eukaryota; kingdom Metazoa; phylum Chordata; class Mammalia; order Chiroptera; family Molossidae; genus Tadarida; species Tadarida brasiliensis. The sequence continues at coordinate 74,865,907 of CM061260.1, forward strand.
GTACACTGCCCTCGCCACCCCGTCCTCTCCTTACCGCCTTATTTACTACAAGGCTCATCACCCTCTTTTCCCCCTGATACCAGCAGCACTTCTTATGTTGCTCTTTGCTCCCGGCCCCATCTATCATGCATTAGAGTTATGTGTGCACTCATTCTGTTTATCCCACCCGATGTCATGTGTCTACAGTACAGGGAACGTCTTCTACTTTTTCTTTTATCCTCCATGACCCCTTGCTATTAGTGAACACTGAATAAGTATTTACTAAGTGACTAGAATGATTCCCTTTTTACAGATGACAAAACAACCTAGTTGAGATGAACTAGTAGAGCTTGTAAGTCTGGGATTTAAGACTATTCAGAACTAAGGTCTTCTGATTCCCAGCCCTATGCTCTTGGCCTCAGTTCTTTGCCTCTGTCCGAGCAATGAGCAAGTACTGAGACGGCATGTAAGGGGAAGAAAAGTGAAAGCATGCATAAATATGCAGAGGCTCAGATGACCCAATAAATACTAGTTGAGTCACTTTTGACTCTCCCAGAATCCACTTGTGATATCATTTGCCTATGTCGTGGCCTACCTTCCCTAGTTACTCTCTGATGTGAGGGCCACACCCAGTGTGCTGAACTAGAACTCTGGCTGTTTTTTTATGGATATTTCTGACAGTGAATAAATACATACAGATTGCTGATGCTTTTTCTAAAATGATACTTTACTTTGTTAACATGTTTTAAATGGGTATAAAATAAACCCACTTAATATATAACCTTGCTTTAAGTAGGTATATAATAGTAGCGTTCATGCTGCACCTATCATATGGTGACATATTTAAAAATTGTGTACACATCTGTAAATTTGTAAATAAGGATAAAATAAAATGCATTTGTAAATGAAGAAAGTTGTAATATATGATTATCACCAGACTGGTACCAGGTGATACCAGGTACCACCTGGTATCTCTTTAAAAAAAATTTTTTTTTCTTTATTGATTTTAGAGAGAGATGAAGGGAGAGGGAGAGAGAGATAGAAACATCACTGAGAGAGAACATCGATTGGCTGCCTCCTGCATGCCCCCCACTGGGGATTTGGCCCACAACCTGGGCATGTGCCCTGACTGGGAATCAAACTGGCAACCTCTTGGTGCATGGGTCCACGCTCAACCACTGAGCCACACCGGCCGGGCACCAGGCAGTATTTTTTTTCTTTTTTCATCCTTACCGGAGGACATTTTTGCATTTATCTTCAGATAGAGTGGGAGGGAGAGAGGGGGGAAGAGAGAGAGAGAGAAACATCCAGGTGAGAGAGACACATCAACTGGCTGCCACCCACATGACCTCAATCAGGGCCGGGAACAAACTGCAACCGAGGTACATGCCCTTAGCGGGAACCGAACCCAGGACTCTCTGGTCCGCGGGCCGATGCTCTAACCACTGAGCAAAACTGGCCAGGGCAGCACCAGGCAGTATTGTATTGTCTCGTCATACTTCTCCCTTAATTTCCTTTATAACTGCCTTAGTAGCTTTCTCTCACTTGAAACTGGTTGTTCTTAGCTAATTACCAAAGCTCTCTTTCAAATTATTAACTGGGAATAACTTAAAGTAGTACGTTTACCACGAATATCTGTAATTTAACAGCATGTGACTCTCTATTGGTAGAGCTCAGTAACTGAGTTATGTGGTGAAGGAAACATGTTTTTTGCAGTTATTCTGCATGATGTTTAGAAAAATTACATCATGATGGCAACCACCTATTATGTCTAAAAATTAAGCAGGGCGGGATATGGTCATACAAAAAAAAAAGACCTTGTCATATAAGAATCTATGGTGAGCCCTGGCTGGTTTGGCTCAGGAGTTAGAATGTCGGCTCGCGGACCAATGAGTCTCGGGTTCGATTCCGGTCAAGGGCACGTACCTCAGTTGCGGTTCTCCCCGGCCCTGGTCGGAGTGGTGCGGGAGGCAGCCAGTCAGTGTGTCCCTCTCACGTCGATGTTTCTCTCCCCCCACCTCTCTCCCTCCCTCTCACTCTATCTGAGAATAAATGGAAAAGATATCCTCGGGTAAGGATTAAAAAACAAAAAGAATATATGGTGAAATTTAACTTGAATCACAATTTCTCCTTAGTTTATCCGCGTTCCTCTATAGCAAACCTACATGACATGGTATTTGGCTCATTTCATGAAAATGTAAAAAATACCCATTCCACAGTCAGTCTTTTCCCCCTTTTCTAATTATTTGATAGCGATGAAGCTGAAGTTGAAAGAAAAATCCCATTTTTGAATATGTGCTGTGAAGTGAGCACAGGGAAATCCCATTTTTGGAATGAATATTTTTTCTGGCTTAACTTGTCCTTTCAGTGCCCTTCACTTCTGTGGCTCTAACATTCATAGCCTTGACATTGGGTATCTTTTCCACTCTGTGCTATTTGTTAGTAGAGTCTGCCTCTGGTATCACAAATCTTTTCTACAAAGGCCACTGAGATAAGAGTGGATAGAAAACTGACTTGGGGCTACCAAATGTGTTTCTCATTCACTTGATCCCTTTATGCTTGCTTCCAATTAGCTATGAAGTGGGCACTGGATGAGTCCTCGTGAATTTTGCCTATGAGAAAACAAGAACACTGACAGAAAATGCACCGCAGTTTCCAATGAGATGAAATGCCTTAACTTACTGCAGACGTATAGAAACTCCGTGGGCCCACGGTGAGCAAACTAGCAAGGAGTTCACAGCAACCACAAAGATGTGTGAATGCTTAGAGCCACAAGGTTACATTTATTTTGTGCCAAGCAATGCAGAATGTAACTCTACAGTCGAGTTACTTCCTCCTTTGAAAAACCAAAAAGACAGTAAATGTAGTTGAAAACAGAGACACAGATTGTGGTCAAGTTCACAATAGGCCCAGTGAATGGATAGTGTCTCTGGGTTATGAGTTGTGGTTCTTCAGGAGGGATGGTTGGCCTGGACAGAAGCCACTGGATGAATTCTTCTAACTTGGTCGCGCTGAGAAAAAATCTCCACTTTCCTCCATGGACGAAAGTTAGCTTGATCCATGTACTAAAGTCTGGGTAAATATAGATATTTGACTTTGCCTTTTTAAAGCTTCTTAATGCATTTTGATGGTTACTTTGCTTCAGAATTTTAATTTTGGGAGAAATTGTTTTTTCCTCAATATGATTGGTGGGATCAAAATAACTGGGCACTTTCTCTGGTTCAGCTGAAGAGATTTCAGAGTCTGTAGAGGCCAATGTGTTCTTCAAAGTTTGTAGTTGTATGAGTCTGTGAAGCAGTTTCATGACCTCTTTACCCCTTTCTCCTTCCAGAACTTCTGAGCAATGTATGCTGGAGCAAGAATTTTGGTTTTTCAGTTCTGTTATCTCCTTCTTTAAAGCATCAATGCCTTCTTTCATAGAGAAGATGTCTGTAGTTATTGTGCATTGTTTATCTTCATTAATATCCATTCTGGCTGCTAGTACCACCATCTGCTTCTGATATAAGTCACTTTTTCCCTGGATTTTTGATACCGCGCTGGCAATGTCAGTTATTTTCCTGAGGAGGTTAGTTTGGGCAGTTTTAATATCTTGGAGCATTTCTATAACATTCATTTCTTCATCAGTACTAATGTCACTTTGATCACAGACATAGGAAGCCATAGTTGGATTTCTAGTTGAATCTGGTAGCTGGTTCTTACATTGACGGTAAACATTTTTAAGAGATTGTCTGATCTTGGAGATATTGGAAGTCCACATCTTCCCAGCAGCAGCTTTTACCCTTTTGGTTTGAAGTTTGTACATCTTTTACAATGAGGCAAAACGTTGGGAGACCTGATGAGAATCAAAGAAAGAAACAATGTTAGAATGAAAGAGTCTTTCTCTTACTATTTGTTGGATGTCTTTCCTGGTAACATTCTAGAACGCCCTATGGAGAACATCAAGGGCATAGTAGGCACTCTTAGTTGGTTAGCTTCTTCCAGGGCTGTGTAATTGTAGAGCTCTTGTGAATAATGGTCAGCTGCATGGAGTCCTTCATATGGTGATTATTGACCTGATGCTGATGTCACAATGGCTGCTGGCTTAGGATACATTTAACCTTAGGCCAGTAATTCTCAAAAATGTTGGTCACTGAACTGTTTTTCCCTCATAGAAATTGAGGACCAGAGAACTTTTGTTTATATGGGTTAGATCAATTAATATTCCATATTAGAAATTAAAACTAAGGAAGTTTTAGGATCTTAATTTATTAAAATAAAACATATTAAAACCATTTCACGTTAACATAAAATAACTATATTTTCCAAAAGAAGAAAATAATAAGAGTGACATTGTTTACATATTTGCAAATGTTTGAAATACCTGGATTAGTAGAAGACACCTGGATTCTTCTTGTGGACTATAGGTATTGTGAAATGTTATTCTGGCTGAAGTATATGAAGAAAATAGTCTTTGTGTAGACTAAACTGGCTTTTCCTTGCACTCATTTTCCCCCTCTCTGTTGGTACAGTCTGGTGCCACTGCCTTGGTTTGTGCTAAGTTTTACCCACCATTGCTGGGAAGAGGCCAAGCTCATGGTAGCAAATACAATTTTCCAAAATTCTAATTTTAGCTTGAAAAGCTTGAAATTAATTAAACTTCTAGGTTGTTTTCCTTAAAGTGACAGGGTGCGTACATCCATTGTTTTTTCAAAAATGCTTGCCAAATACCCAAATATGAATATCATACTTTGCTGCCAGTTTTTCTTTCAGGTAAAAATGATGTTCCATGGCCCTGGCTGGGCAGCTCAGTTGGTTAGACCATTGTTCCGATTCATCAAGGTTGCAGGTTCGATCTCCAGACAGGGCACATATAAGATCAAGCAATGAATGCATAAATAAGTGGAACAACAAATTGATGTTTCTCTCTCTCTCTTTTTTTTCTTTCTCCTTTCCTCTCTCTCTAAAAATCAATTTAAAAAGAAAAAAAAGATGTCCTATGAAAAAAGCAGCTAGTTCAGTTTGTAACTCAGCAAGCACTTTTCCTGGAGACGACCATGATACTCTGGTAGCAGCTAACGTGCTTCTTGTGCACTTCCCATCACATCACACGTAATACCAAGAAATCATACGGAAGGGTTGAGATTTAATAAAATTAACATTTTTACTGCTTCATCAAGGACATTCTAGAGCTAAACTGGCTTTTCCTTGCATTCATTTTCCCCCTCTCTGTTGGTACAGTCTGGTGCCACTGCCTTGGTTTGTGCTAAGTTTGACCCACCATTGCTTTGGCAATGCAATTGGCAAAATGCAAATGCCAACATGGTGAAACAGTCAAATCGTGCCCAAATGTCATTTTGAAATATTTTGCTCATCACCTTGAGAACTACTGCCTTTAATGTTTAAAATAATATCATACATTTTTCATGTTTCTTCTTATAGTTTTTAAAAAATAACAGTATTTGAAATTCATTCCCTTGGAAATATTAATCATTTTGTTCATTTTATATACAGAGGTAAAAGTTTAATTTTTTTTCTTTGGTTACATATGACTGAATATTTTGGAATTAAACTCACACGAGAACACTGTCTCTCAAGGTGCAGTTCCACTTTATGAAAAAGGATATTCCTTGTAGGATCAGTGCCAATCCCAACCCTCTACTAAGTCACTTTTTCTCCTATTTATGCTTAATTGCAGGGGCAGCTTTTTTATTTTTTATTTTTTGTATTTATCTTCAGATAGAGCAGGAGGGAGAGAGGGAGGGAGAGAAACATTGACGTGAGAGAGACACATCGAGTGGTTGACAGCGGGGACAAACTGCAACCGAGGTACATGCCCTTAGCAGGAACCGAACCCGGGATTCTCCGGTCCGTGGGCCGATGCTCTAACCACTGAGCAAAACCGGCCAGGGCACAGGGCCAGCTTTGAACTAGGTTTTGGTACAAACTCTGAATTTAAGCCAAAGTAATTTAAGAATTTTGGCTCATCAGTGATATCTAGGATTTTGCTTTACTGTCCTATCTTTGAATCCTGTTTAGAAACCTCACCAAAACTTCTAGAAACCTTTTCTCACTTTGGAAACCTTCTCAAACTCATGCTGAAGAAAAATGTTCTCCAGGAGGCAGGCTATTGGAGGAATAGCACTTGGCGCCAGAAAAGGGAGTGTCCGGAGTGGCCCGGCCATTCTATCCAACCACTACAGACAGTGCTCAGGGGCTATGAGGTTTTCAAGGGCCAACAAAAATATTTGAGAGCAAAAAGAAAAAAAAAATGAGCTCAGAATACTAAAAGAAAGCTGTAAGATTGAAACAATAAATGTTTAATTAAATATCTCCAGAATGTACCATTATATCATCTTCATTAATTGTTAAATTTAGTATTAAAATTTCATTACATTTGGAGGCAATTTGTAGATTAGGTACTCCTGCTTTACAAGAATTTTCAATTAAATTAGAGGGATTGCTTGTAGCAAATACTCCCTGCGGGTGATAACAATTAAGACTTATTGGGTGCATACCAGACACTGTTCTAAATATTAGCTTATTTAACTGAAGTTCAGAGAAGTCAAGTAATTATTCTTTCTGCTAAAAAAATGAGCAGAATCAAATTTCAAATCCTTACATTCTGGCTCTGGAGCTCTACTGCCACACAATCATGATAAAAATACCTGTTTGTCAACTCAGAAAGAGATTGGCATTTCATTTTTTTTTTTTCCTGAAAAATCACACTATATAGTTATATAAGGCATTTTGATTAAAATTTTATTTGTTTAAGCAATATGAAAAAACTAAAGGTTTGGTTGGTTATTTTATTTATCAAAGCTATTGAGGCTATTCTTGCCTTATTGTAATAGTAGTATAACAACTGTATAATAAAGAACAATAGACTTCAAAATTTTCAACTAAAGTTATTCATGTCTACTGATTATTATTTTTTAACAAATTAATCTAGTAGGTGTGATACAAACCTAAACCTGTCTGAGTTTCTAATTACTTATTTATTAGTGTTAAGGAAAGGAGTGTCAGTCTGTTTGGGGCTTGTTGGACAGTGGAAACCCATCACGGGAGGATATGATTTGGGTGAAGTTGTTAGAGCAGTCAAAAAGTGAATGAGGGTTTGACTTTGGGTGGTGGGCACACAGTGCAATATACAAATTTTGTATCATGGAAATGTACACTTGAAACCTATATGATTCTATTAAATCAATGTCACTCCAATAAATTTAATTTTTAAAAAGTGAATGAAAAACGGGAAATGAGCTGACTCCCACCTTTTGGGTTCCTGCCAGATATATGGAGAAATTTAGAAATAAAATAACATCGAAGACTGGAACCTAATGGTGAATTCTTACTGAGGAAAAATGTTCTCCAGGAGACATGCTTTTACAGGAATGGTATTTGGAGCCAGAAAGTTCAGAGCTCACGGAGGTCCTGTCTACTAATCCTGTGCTCTCAGATGAGTTGCTAACCTTTCACAAGCCTGCAAAATAGGACAATAATAGCACCTGTTTCTTAGAGTTGGTTTGAGGATTAAAGTGTTCAGTATTTATAAACTCCTTTCCTCCTTTTCTCTGATTACCTTCTTCTCCTCACTCTTCTTTCAAATGAAAGTAGGACATGGTAAGAGCTTGAAGCTTTAGCTCTATTCTCTCTCTTTCAGTCTACTACTCTGCCTTTCATTTTCTCTCAGTAAAGAGGCCACTCCACCCTCTATATGACCATGGCCTAAAGCAAGTACTGCTCACTGTTCCATATACCTACCTGCAGATAAAGCATCTGTATTAGAAGAACACCTGAATGTAGCAAACAGGGTTGGACAAACCAATATTGTGTGTCCTAGTACAGCTAGTACAACCAGCTCTGGTGCCAGGCAGACTGGCGAGGAATAACCATCGGAGAGATGGCTGCAATAACAGATAGTATTATTAATACTTAAAATGCTAGTGTTGTTGAGTAAGTTAACTATAAATTAATTATGGTAGAGTCAAGCTTATTATTTAAAACTTACCCCAATTTACATCCTTTTTAATACGTTTTTTCTCTTGAGTGGGAGAGAATGGGTAGAGTTACAGCTATGCTGCTAGCAATTGGACACTATTTATAACCTTTATGTTACAGCTGTGGTCTCTACTGTTTCTCATGTACCCTTAGTGGTTGTGAACATGAAAAAATTTTGAAGGTCTTGAATATCACCTGTCATGTGCAGAGTGAGATAAAATATTGAGGGAACAGGTACCAGGAGGGTCTTTCAAATTTGATCAGGGGGTAGCTGACCCAAGGGGATAAGAATGTGTTCATCAGAAAGCCTAAATCTGGTCTTACACAAGCCCAGTAGTTATGAAGGACCCCAAAGTGGAGCCATCTCTTCTGCTTTTCTTTCTTTCTAGCCACGAGGGATAGAAAAGAACGAGGTTCACATCAGAGCTGTTGCACGGGATCAGGGGATGGAGAGTAGAGCAAAGACGTAGTGTTTATAAGGCAGGAAGAGTCAGGCAGTGATACCATGTTTGCTGAAGGAGACGATGGAGCCCAGTGACATTGATAAGGCAACCTGGCCAGAGAAACACTTGGGGTGAGAGGGCCAAATTTCACTCTCTGGTGGCAATAAGTGCTCACGACAACATTTTAAAATCATATGAATCCCTGGCCAAGTAAGAACAACTCCGAAGAAATGATGGAATGATCATTTCCTTTCCCGTAACATTTACTTGACCACAATAACTAAAATTGTATGGTCTCTTTCTGGAATGTCCTCTATGTGTTTATCACCCAGGCACATTTCTACTCGTCCTTTAGGAGACATCCAGGTAACACTTTCCTTGTCCTGTCTGTTCTCCATGTGGACTTCCTAGAGCTTCCAAAAGTTCTGCGTCCCTACCTAGCAGTGATTGACATGCAACAATGACAGTATTGTTGTATGTAATTGTTATTGTGCCAATCTCCCCTCTAGACTGTGAGCTCCTTGAGGGGAGAGACTTGCTTTCAATTTATATCTCCAGTGTCTAACATACAGTTGGTGCTCACTATATCTTTATTCAATGAATGAATGAATGAATGAATGAATGAATGAATGAATGAATGCACTTGTGATTATTAAGATGTACGTTGGGTCTCTCCTGATCTTATTTCTATGGGTGACTAGGGAACACACTGCTTTCTTCATAAAATGTATCTATGATAATTTTTCCGGTTCCCAAGGCAAGGTTTAGCATTTTGGGATAGGGATTTAATAATTGTTTCCCCAAAGGCCTGAAGTACTTAAATGGCAAGAGAGGTAAATTGAGATCAGGTAGATGGAGGTAATTTATGAACCTGCAAACAGCTAAGGCATGATGAGAGGGAGAGAGCTCAGTAATGATGGTTACAGGACTGGTGTTAATGGCACTGATCATAGACGTCACTAAGGTACCCAGCACACTTCCCCCTGTGCTGCATATTGAGCCTTTAAGACCTCTAGGGAACAACAGGCAATCAGTGTAGTCTCCAGGTCCCTGCGGGAATGCCTGCGAATGCATTTGTCATCATCTTGGGTACTCAGGCACTTATCTCTTTATTCATGTCATTTTATACTCTGAACTCCAAATTTACAAAGAACTCTCTAGCATATTTAGACATAGCCTTCACCATTTAGTTCCAGAACCCTGGGGGCACATTAGTATTTTATGTAATCTCTCCTCCCTGTCATCTTCCTCCAGTTCTTTCTGTTATGCTTGGCCCTTGCTGGTAATATATTATATAAAGTTGCTCAGCTTCAGTAATTCTCAACTTCACCTCTTGGTTTCCCTTCTCCAATATGACTGTTAAACCTCTGTTCCCTGTAGATTATGATTGACACCCTTTTTACAGTGCTTTATAAGTCCTGATGTGCACAGCTGATGTGGCCATAAAAATAAATGGCCAGAAAAAGAAAGAGAAAGCGAAAGAGAAGTGTTTTTGCTTAACCATTCACCTCCTTCCTTTACTGGAACTGGTGAATAAATTCAGTGAGTTATTCTATTTAAACACCTCTGTTTCACTGAATTTATATCACTTAGCAGATCTTTTTAGAAATAATTATGTCATTGGTGCAGCCTTGGATTAACTTGCTGTCTCATTCCTGAATGCACTGAACTTCATTTAAGGAACACCAAAAATAAAAGATATGGAACACATAGTGGTCATATAGAAAATGGGGATTTAAAATTTAAACAAATCCAGAAATCATAAAGTGTAAACATTTAAGAATGTTAGTTTTCCCTTTTTTAATTATAAATACTGTGTAGGTTGCTGTGTTGTCTTATTTTGGGTCTGTTTATATGTTACCGTATCCTTAATTTCATGAAAAACTGTTTTAGTGTTTGGGTTTTCAGTTGTAATGGTGCTTTATAGGAATTTGGACTACAAAATCCAGGGACCGATATCTTCTTTCTTAGTTAAAAGATTTAAAAGTTAAAAGTTTTAAAGATTATAATGTGAAGGATTGTGGTGGTTTTCCTTAACGGTGCTAACCGTGGAAGGCATCTGTGATTATGGCGTTTTATGTTTCTGAGGGAAAGTGCACCAGTATCTCTGTGAAGTAGGCGTGTATTTGTCCGTGGTCTTTACTTTTGTTATTAGTCTGCTTACCATCCTGGGCATACTACTTCCCACTTTATTTAATCGGTACAGTGAGAACAGCAATAATGCCATGTGCTGATATTGAAGGAGTGTCATAGGGTTAACAAACATCTAATTTTTAAATTTATGTAACCTATAAACTATTATCATTATACATTGTTTCTACAGTGTTTTTCCTTTAGGACTTTGATTTTAGAATCATTTTCTCTCTCTCTTTAAGACAACATGCATCCTTTCTCCTGTATGGGTTTGGATTACAAAGATTTTATTTAACTTTCCAAATATATTCTTCTTCTTTATACCCTCTGGTACACACAGAATAGAAAATTCCCAAAAGGCAATCTAAAAATCGAAGGTTTGTTTGTTTTTTCCTCCCTCTTTCTTCTCTACCTAGGCTTTTAGATTTGTGATCTAAGGGAAAAAGTATTTCCTCATTGTTTTAAATATTGATTGAAAACTTCCCCTGAAGCTGTCTCTGGTTTGCCAAACAACAACTAGAGTATTAAAGGTATTTAAGAATGTTTAACTATGAGATTGAGAATGAGATTTTTTAAAATTCATCTCTTTCTGGAAATTTGAGGTCTTTTTCTGATGGTCTTAATGTAATGTAAGTATCAAATGACAGAAATGGATCATGACAAGGCAGTTCTGTTAGACACGTATTCCAATAATTTTCAGCTTCAAGTTTTGGCACTAATGGTTCTGATTCTCACTGTAAGTTGTGAGTGAGAATTAATTACCACTCATTCTATTTAGGTGCCCAAGTTTCTCTTCCATGATGTCAAATGAGGGCAAACTGGCTTAAGCCTTGGATAATTTACATACTAAAATAGGTAAAAAGCTTTACCATAACCTCCACTGAACTTCACATTTAAATTTTTTAATAGCCCTTATAAACAAAAGGAAGAACATTCCTGGAAGTCATATTCTTTGTTGCTAGAACTTAGAGCTAAAAAAATGGATGCCAGGCTCATTACAATGATTAAAAAAGTGGCATAATTGCTTAAAACCTAGTAAAACAGAATATCTTAACTTTCTGGCTCCAGTATTCCTTTGAGAATCCAAAGAAAGCTCTGCATTCATCCTGAAGAAACAGCACATGTATATAGATAGTTCTGCATAGAATTTTAGGTGACTCACAGACCTGACCTCCAGTCCCCTGCCCAAAGTCATTTATGGACTCTATAAATTATGTCCCAGGTTAAAATTCCTGACAGAAAAAAAAGGATGGTTCAGGCTTCAGTATCTGTTTGTGGGTGTTTTGTTACTAAGGGACGTGGAGCCTTTAGGTGGTTTTGTTTGAGAACTTAGAATACGTGAACGGTTGAGAGTGAAGACAGTTGATGATTTCAGGATCACCGGAGGAAGAGGCTGCAGAATGCAAAGGTTTGGAGTTGGTTGCAATGGAAACCTTCATGAATGAGTGAGAGTGGGTAGATGAAAGTCAGGAGGGTCTTCTAGGCCGTTTGCACCATGAAATCAGGGTCCCTATTTGGTTTGTTCTTCACTGTCTCTAGCATGTTGCTTGCTATATACCACTAGGCTTTCAGTAAATACTAGCATAGTGTCTTGTGCCTCATTTCTAGTGAAACTTGAACCAAGAGAAATGGCATCAACCCAGGGCTGGAGTTCCACCTGGGCCTCTGATGCAAAGCGAATGAAATGAACATTGCTGGCCCTTCTAGCTCTCTGGTGATCAGTTGGGGGCATGGCAAACATTTTATAAGAGTTGCTGGGAGGTCAAAGCTGCCAAATTAGGTGTCTTAACCTTATTGCTAAGGAACTAAGAAACAGCAAAAATGATACCCCCAATATTTTATCATGAAATTCTGATAGCCCTTAGGACTAGATCTTGCAGAGGTGGTTCCAAATCTGAGACTGAACTGCTGGCCTCAATCCCACAGCAATGGAGAGGCAGCCATGTCTGCTGCAGCTCCTCTAGCTTGGAGCTTTTGCTGCAGGTGTCCCAGGGGGCTGGGGACTGAGAGTCTGCAACCCACTGTGCAGGAAAGAATTCAAACACAAGCCAGCATAGAGTTTAAAGTGAAAGTGAGTTTGTTAGTGAAGCAGTAAAACAGAGAATGGGCTACTGCACAGACAGAGTAGCCCCACTTAAGTGGAAGTTTCTTCCTTTATTGAGGTTCATTTAATCAGGGGGTAGGGTATTCAATAAGAGAGAGAAATATTCATGATCTTCCCCAGAAAGGAGTGGAGATTTCTCAGAGGAGCTGCATGGGCCTTTTTGTGACCTTATATGGGCTTTTTGTTTTCAGTCATGGAACAGTCATTTAGCATGCTAATATATTACAATGCATGTATGAGGCTGGGGGTTACCACTAGGTGAAATTAGTCACCATGTTGCATCGAGATGGCCTCTGCTGGTTTTAAGCCATAAATCTGGTGCTGGTGGTGGGAGGGGTCTTGCTTCTTGGCAGTTCCTGTAGTTTTGACCGATTGTGGCTGTTCTGCCACATACCCTATCTGACTTTTACCTGAACCCTGTGTCTAATTTCCCAGATGGTGAATGAAAGAAGGAAAGGCTTTGTGGGACAACAGTCATTTTAAATTTTGACGGTTTCCCTCTCCTCTTTCATTACTATTTTAAAAGGAGATGTTAACATCAAACACAGACCCTGCTTCATGCCCACCCCACCCCTTTCCTGCCTCCTTCCTCCTCCTCCTACCTGAACACAAGTGGGCTCTCCACCTGCTGAGTCATTGCTGCAGGGCACTGAGTCACCTGGCGACTTTCCTTTCCTCTGAGACGTAAATTAACCATTGGCTATTTAATCCTGACTCATTGTGGGCATTGTCTTTTTCCTTTCTATATAATTTCAGATTTTTACATATATTTGTCTATTTTACGCATGTCATACGTGACTATGACAGTTTTCCCTTTTTAAAACCTTGACTCTTCCCACAGCAGGACTTTTTCATTTCACTTATTCCCAACTGACTGCTATGAATAAAATGATCATGTCCTGAAGTGCCTGACGCTCAACATGTCCAAAATGAAGAGAATGGACTATATTACAGTCCAGGCCCATGGAGTGTGTCTCTGTGTGTTGTGAGTGGAGGTCATCCCTCCCTTCTCAGACTTCCAGGTTTCAGAACAAGGGACACGATTTAGCATGTCACTCTTGCCCTCTCTCCACCTCCCCAGGGGAGAAAGGTGCCTTTGCTTAATGCTGAGTCTGGGGATAAGGAACTGGGCCGGCGTAACTTCTCTCCTTCCTCCTTTCCTTTGTCTTTGGGATTTGCCTGCCTGCTGAGGGAGCTCTTCATTCTATCCTCCGTGCTACCAGCTGAACAAGGGAAGAAGGCTCTCCCTCCCTCCCCCCACCTCACTGCACAGGGGACAGGGCTGAAGTGTGGAGTGTCAATTCCATCCTGAGGTTGGGTATGTGGAGGACAGTGGCTGCTAGACGTCTATGTCATATCCATCATAAGGGTGATATTTTTTTTAATCTCTGATTTGCCATACTCATCTGCCTGTTTCAACTGTAGAAATTGGGAAAGGAAAAACCCTACAATTTATTCACCTTCTCATGCACCCTACACAAATAGGCTCATTTTTAGTCATGAAAAATTTGGATGACATCGCTCAGCTGCTGTTTGGAAAAGCCCGGGGTAAAGTCTATTTAGAGTGGATTGCATTTGATGAGAAGCCTATGAATTTAAAATTTTGATTTTAGGTGCAGGGTTTATCATTTAGATATTGCGACAGGCCAGGAAGCCAGGATAAGTGGAACAGGGAAACTGAGGCAGACTGCTGAACAAACTGGCAGAGCAATTTACAGCAGATACAGAAGGTCACGTCCCTAGAGATAACATCTAGCCTCAGTTGTATTTCCACTCCAGGCCCAGAAAAGCAGTAAAACCAGGTGGGCGACACCAGGACCAGCTGCCATGACTAAGGACCCGCCTAGGCTCATTTCCTCAGCCCTTTCTTGTTTCACTGTTCCCAGCTTCAATAAACATCCTCTGAAACTCACCTGAACTTGTGCTGTGAAGTTTTTTCTGCATGAAGTCAAGAACCCACACGCTACGGCTACCGACGGGCCCTAGGCAGACCCGCTCAGGACCAGGTCCCCTTTCTGGTAACAATATGACTGGAGATTCTCCTCCCCGCCCCCCCCCCCCCCCCTTTTATCACAAACCTGAGAAAAACCACTCCGACCTGATTTTTTACGAGGACATCATGAGCAGTAACCTGAAATTGCCGGGGAGAGGTGCTTCAATCAGTTCCTTAAAATTTTCTATATCCCTGTTTTCTTATCTTTGTGATAGGGATGATAGTACTTTACAAAGTTGTCGAGGGGATTAAATTAAATGAGAAAATAGATATGAGAAACAGTTCAGTACCTGGCCCATCATAGGCATTTGATAAATGTTTAATAAACATCTATGGTGTAGGTGTTGTCATAAAAAGAATATTCTTTATAAATCAATGAACTCAGTAACACAGCATTTTGCTGTCTAGATGGAGCAATTTAAAAAGAGAAGAAAAGAAATTAGTCTGTGACTGGTGTCAACCTAAGAAACATCCAGACCTGTGGAGAATATTATGAGTTTATTTGAACCAAACTGATGACAATTGCCGGGAAGCAAGATCTCAAACGCTCTGGAGAATAAGTTTTGCAGTTTCTTTTACACATGTGAAATTAAAGAGGGGAAAGCAGGAAGATTACATGGAAGTGAGAGAAAGCAAGGCTGGGGTTGGATTACAGGACAGTTAACAAGGTTATGTGCTCCCTTGAGGATGGTTGCTGTTCGTTTCAAAGGTGTGTCCATCTAGATGCACAGAAACAGTGGACAGGGCTTGCTTAAGGCAAAGAGAAACCTTTTACTAAAGAAGTTATATGCCTGGGACGTGACTACCCACCATGACCTGCCCAGTTAGGAATTTATGGTCAGGTCACGCTGGGAGGTTGCTTTCTGTAGAACCATTTTCTTGGTCCACACTGGTGATCTCATCTTTTTCTCTTCTATTTATTGTCTAAATTTCTTTTTATTTTTAATTCAACCAGTGCCATCTTGATCCTGTAATATCTAGTTTTCTATGTTTCTATGTGATGGAATTTTTTCTTTTTTCTAAGATTTTTAAAATACATTTTTAGACAGAGAGGAAGGAAGAGAGAGAGAGAGAGAGAGAGAGAGAGAGAGAGAGAGAAACATCAATGTGAGAGCGAAACATTGGTCACCTGCCTCCTGCACATCCCCTACTGGGAATCAAACCAGCAACCTTTCAGTGCACTGGATGATGCCCAACCAACTGAGCCACACTGGCCGGGGCTAGAATTTTCTCTTAAAATTGTCAATATTGCTTAAAAAAAAAAAAAAAAAAAAGAGGAGGAAAAACCAGAAATCTGCTGGAAGCTGGGTCTCTTGATGGCATCCTGACTGATCTCAGGACAGAGGGGACAGGGTGAGAAGGCTGGAAGGTGGCTCATGCTGCCAGACTAGTCTAAACTGAGTTTGAGGGGCAAGAGGAGACAGACAGAAATGTTTGAAGACAACCTCAAACTTTTCTTTTCTAGATGTCATGAAGATAAAACAAGCTTCACCAAACTTCTTTCGCTTCTTTGATATTCCTGTGGAATAGCTAATTTTCTGTTTGTAAGGACTGTGGGGTGGAAAGTGGGAGTTGGAGTTGGTTCCTGGACTCTTCATCGCCTCTGCTGCTGCACAAGGTGCCACTGTCGTTGGCTCTTCCTGGGGAAGTGCTCTGGAAGAAGGCTGCAGCACCAAGTCAATCCATAAACTCACCGCCCTGAACAGTCCCGTCTCCCTCTCAGACCTGGTAGATTCCACTAATTTCCTACCAGGGTTATGATTTAAGAAGGAAAAAAAAAAAAAATAAGAGGAAGGAATTTTTTCTCATTTCTAAAGATCTGAGCCTACTGGATTTGTGTGCATCTACGTTATTTATGGCAACGAAGAGACCATCTCATCTCTGTGGAGGAGGGGGGTCATCTCTCTCTGAGTGGCTTTAGGAGGGCTTGTCCAATGCAAGTGTGGCAGCCTGGAGTCTGGCATGGTAAAGTGGTGGAGAGAAGTCCTTGGCAGAGGCTCCTCAGTGGAAGGCTCTGGTTCTGCTCTGTCGTTAGTCATCTTAAGGAAATATACCTCACTTTCTGAGCTTCATGACGATTTTCAGAAAAACAAAGGGACTAGACTCAATGATATCTTAATTCTACTTCAATTCCAATATTAAAAAAGGCATACCTTATAAGTCAGAAGGGAGATTTAATTAACCTTCAGATTTCTGAATTTAAAAATGTTCCTGTTGTATTAAGTGTTAAATATTCAATTATATACCACGCTCATAATTTAAACTCACTTTTGTATGCTTATTAAGCTTGAAGCTTTTGATTGCATCTATTATTTGATTATTAACAAGTTAAATATTTACCTGTTTAATTGAGAATCACACATCCTATAAAAGTTCAGGTATAGTACATAGTTAAATGGCCAAGCAGTTTATAGCCATCTAGTAAATTGTAAAATCCTATCTTCCCTAACCAAGGACACTTAAGAGTAAATGGTTTATATGATACTTCTCCTCCCCAACCAGAGGGTAAATAGCTTAAATCACCCTACTCAGGGAGACAGATAGCAGAAATCCAATTAGTCCCGATTTGTGCCAACCACACCCAAGGATGGATGAATTTAAGGGAATAAATCTCATTTTGGTGCATCAGCATAAAGCTGATGAATATTCAGTTGAGATCTTCTCCTAAACTCCCAGCCTTTAAAACCCTCAAGAAGGACCCAGGCTGCATTCTACCTACAGGCACATGCCCACGTCTTTCTTTCTCAGGCGTGCTTTTTCTACCTAAGTTCTAAGGATTCCCATGAGACTTGCAACCAGGGGAGCAAAGCACAGTGGCAACTCGTTTCAGGCTGACCTCCTGAACCTGTCTCCAATGCCCCCTTTTCTCTGACTTTCCAGTGAGCCAAAGCAGCCCCCCTAGGCTCTCTCTCTGTTGCTTCTTCTATCCTAAGCCCTTCTTTGTTTCCCTGTGCCCAGCTTTAATATACATACTCTCAAAATCACCTGGACTGGTGTTGTGAAATCTTTCCTGCATGAAGTCAAGAATCCACTCACTACAGACTGGGCCAGCCCGAGGCAGACCTGTTCCAGGTGTGGTTCCTGTCTGGAAACAGGGAGGCCTGCTTAAAGAAACTCAGGTCACACCGGCGGTGCTTATTCAGTAGTTTTCATGAGTTCTTTGACGTATGCATCACTATATTTAGTAACTATTTTCAGCCTAATTATAGTTGGCAGTGTGTCTGTTTCCAGTTTTGTCCCTTAACCTTTCTTTCTCCAGAATGCAAAAGGAAAGACTGAGTAAGCACATAATTTCATCTAGGTAACAAAATTAATTAATTAAAGTTTAGAATTAATGAAGGAATTTCTCATTCACATTTCAAAGCTCAGTTCAATAGTTATCTCCTACTTGAAGCTGGTTTATTTCAGATCAGAGTGGTGTCTTCCTCCTTCAACTCATATGACTAGTTCTAGGGATGGCAAAAGTGTTTCACCATCCATACTTAATCATTTGGGAGTGACTAGCCAGAGTATGTCATTGAGAATTGTGAGACCATGTCCCAGCTCTTGAGAAAGGCAGCCACGAGCATTGTGGACCATGAAGTTGGCAAATGAGGTTGCAGCATGCATGTTATATAGTTAATAACACTTGCCCAACCAGTTCTTTAAAAGGTTTTGCATTAAAGACTTTATTTTTTTCAAACAGGAGCAATGAAATCTCATGAAACTAGTGTTGTTTTTCCAAAGAAGTTTGTAAAATATCAGTATGTGAAATTCTTGGGAATTCACAATGAACATTACCATACAAAAGCTTTGAGAAATCATCCATTAAAGAAACTTGGAATATATATTTTCTAGAATCTCTCTTTTTTTTAAACTACAGAGCTTTTTTCTCCATGGTATCCTAACAAATAGTCATTACATAACACCTTGTGATAAGCTTTGGTTTATTCTCTTGTGTAGAAATAGATAAACTCTTAAATTATTTACTTTTTCATGTACTTGTTTATCTTTTTCTGCAGTTGAACTATAAATTTGTGGAAACAGAATATATCCTTAACTTCTTGTATGTGTCACAGAATCTATATCAATGCCATGATGGAGTTCAAGATATATTTTTCGATGTCTTCACTAAGTTTACCATAGTTATATGATGGCTATAAATACTTTATAGATTCACTAGTGTACTTAGTGCTTAGCGTGTTGTTAGAACTGAATTAAAATTTACTGCATGTTAGAGTTATGCGCTAAGACAGATGAGGATACTAAGATAAAACACAGTTCTTGAAATGAAGAAACCTAGAGGTTTTTGAGAAAACTTAACATTTTTATTTGTTTTATTTTTTCCAGCTTTATTGAGATATAATTGACACTGAACATTGTTAAGTTCAAGGTGTACAATGTGATGCACATTTGATACACACATATATTGTGAAATGTTTACAACAATAAGGTTAATTAACACATCTTTCACATCACTTTCGAGTGTACAGTACACTATTGTTGACTGTAGTCACAATGCTACTCCTTAGACGCCCAGAACTTAGTCATCTTAAAATTGAAAGTTTGTACCCTTCGTCCAACACCTCCCCATTTCTCCTACCCCCAGGGTCCCAAGCAACCACCACTCTGATCTCTGCTTCCACGAGGTTGATGTTTTTAGATTACACATGTAAGTGAGATCATACAGTCTTTGCCTTTCTCTGACTTATTTCACTTATCATAATGTTGAGGCAACTTTGAGTCAATGGGCTCGTGTTGCAGAAGAGAGTGAAGCAAGGACATAGAGAAGAGCCTGACAGAGGGCCGGCTGCCTTGGAATGGGTTGTCTGACATGGGTCCCCTCTGGCCTGAATGTGCAGTTTGCTCAGCTGTTCATAAAGCAGTGCAGTGAGGGCAAAGGGCTCTTTCCTGGTCACACTGCCCAAGTGCAAGACTCAGCTGCCAATGGCTGACTGGGTGACCTCTGCAGTCTCAACTGCCTGTGTAGGAAATGGAATAAAATGAGTGCCTAACTTGTAGGGTTATTGTGAACATGAAATAAAATATTGAAAGAATTTGACACAGTGTCTGTTTCATGTAGTAGGCAGGAATTAATATGTGTAATCTATTATTTTTTGTTAGGGTAGATTAGAAGAAAATATAGGAGAGTCTTCAGATTTTTGAATAGTAACGTAGCTTGAGTCCTTTCCTTGATGTTTCAAATATCTCTTCTTTCTCAGCTTATAGACACTTGATATACACTATGTCTTGCATGCAGTATCATCAAATTTGTACAATCAATTAAAATCATATTGTAGTGAATGACTTTACCTGAGGGCAGAAACCATATCCTACCCTTTATTGTATCACTTGCTGAGACAGCACAGTACTTCTTAGTAGTTAAATACACAATAAATGCTTATCAAACATTACATTAAACAGTTTTTATAATATATTAAACACTAAAAATAAAAAAATAACTACTAAATGTGATTATGAATTAAGAGGTAACTAGTTCTGTTAAGTGCTACAGAATATATTAGCTGACTAGATCTCTGAATTGGTGATTTATTTTCTTATAATATATGTACACTTTTTTAAAAAATATTTTTTTCTTTATTTATTTTAGAGAGAGAGAGGAAGGGAGAGGGAGAGATAGAAACATCGATGAGAGAGAACATCAATTGGCTGCCTCCTGCATGCCCCCCACTGGGGATTTGGCCCACAACCTGGGCATGTGCCCTGACCGGAAATCAAACCGGTGACCTCTTGGTGCATGAGTCGATGCTCAATCACTGAGCCACACCGTCCGGGCTATGTATACTTTCTTAAAGCTTCTATTAGCTTAGATATGAACTATTTAAGTATAAATTTCTTGGAGCCTACTTTTAGAGTTGCCTCTGTTTTCCAACTCCATACATTTAATTGCTTTTTAAAATAGCCATTTTGCCATTTCTTTTTCTTTTAAAAGTTTATTATTTATTTCCTCCAACAGTATTAATAATTCTTTCCAAGTTTAACACTGTTAGGTTGATAATTACACATTTTAAAACAATTGTGTTACTGAAAATATCATGGATGATTGTAACAAAGCTTCTTTAACCCCCAGCTGTTTCTCACTATTCCTGCTGTCTATTCAGGGTTTACTTAGTTTAGACAAGGCACGGACTGGGCACTAGCTTACATTTTTTTGTGGTCCCTCATAAGCCATGAGGTCTATTTTGGTGCTTGGCTGGAGGACTGTCCCTCAAAACACTATTATTTTTCCTGGACAAGGAAAACATAGTGAAGAAAAAATAACTTGATAAACCTCCTGAATTTTTACTATGTTTTAGGAACTTGTTATTATATCTGAAATCTTCATAATCTTATGAGGCGTGTACTAACGTATTTTACTAAGGAACTGGAAGCCGAGGGAAGTTAAGAAGCTCACCTAAAGTTAAATTGCTAGTAACTAGTTGAAGTAGTTGAATTAGGACTTAAGGTCAATCTGAGCTCGGTCTATAGTTTTAACACTGCCCTACGTACCCTGGCCAGTTTGGCTCAGCGGTTAGAGCGTTGGCCTGCGGTCCAGAGAGACCAGGGTTCGGTTCCCGCTAAGGGCATATACCTCGGTTGCAGTTTGTCCCCGGCCCTGGTTGGGGTCGTGTGGGTGGCGACCACTCGATGTGTCTCTCTCACATCGATGTTTCTATCTCTCACTTCCTCCTTCTCTCCCTCCTGCTGTATCTGAAGATAAATGCAGAAATGTCCTCGGATGAGGATAAAAATAAAAAACACTGCCCTACGTGACTTTTTACCCTAACTTTGGACACAGTTGTACTATTTTTATAGTTAAAATATGAATGATTAGGCAGAAGTAGGCCATTTCGAACTGCTCATGCTGCCAGGACATTGGAATACCTCCTACTTTTCTTCATACATACTCCAACTCTCAGGATATGTTTTCATCTTAAAAAGAAACAAAAATGTTTCATGGTAGCTTTATAAAAGATGTACTTTTTGCTATAGACTTGAGTCCAGTTCTCCCTAAACATTCACTCAGCACCTCCTGAAAATGCATACTCATGCTGAGTCAGCTGGTAAGGTGTATAGAGTTCAAAAGCTTATGAGTAAGGGAATTGGGATGACAACCATTGTGTAAATCGTTCTTTTTTTGTTGTTGTTAATCCTCACCTGAGGATATTTTTCATTGATTCTTAGAGAGAGTGGAAGGGAGGGAGGGGGAGAGAAAGAGAGACAGACAGACAGACAGATGTCAATTGGTTGCCTTCTCCACAATCCTGATCGGGCTGGGAGCGAATCTGCAACCCAGGTATGTGCCCTTGGCATTGAACCTGCAACCCAGGTATGTGCCCTTGACAGGGAATCAAACCCTCAACCCTTTGATCCACTCTGACACTCTAACTGCTGAGCCAAGCAAGCCAGGGCTAAATCTTTCTTTCTAAAGCCAGAATTTGAGGTTTAAATAATAAATGGCTATACTGATCCCTCTATAAGACTAAGTTTTTATGTCATCGACTCATCTGAGACTTATTAGTCTCTTGTAGAGCAAGCAAAACATAATGAAGAAGAGGAAGAATTATTTTATTTATGCTATAAAGTATTTAAAAACCATGTATTTGTCACTAGCGGAAGTGTGTGTTTTTGTTCACAACTGATGTTTTCCAGAAGAGCTTTAGCCTAAACTTGGCTTCCATCTGGTAAGCATTCTGAGAATGTTATCTTCCAGAAAAAGCTCAAGAAATGATGTTAGAAAAACAGAAGCAGAGACTTTTGCTTCTAGACTTTCTACCATATGATAAGATTCTGCATAAATCCTGCATTAAGACATTTTCTTGCATCACCGAGCTTGCAGGAAGAAGGGGAAATTTCCAAAAGTTCCCCAAACACAAGCATATGAGGAATAAAATGCAAAAAAGAAAAAGAAAAAGAAAAAAAGAAGTCTATGGTGTAAATCAGAACAATGAGAAAGCATTTGTGAAAAAGCAGGGTTACCCTGGTTGCAATGCTGCAGCTAAAATAAGATGATGGGGCCTTGGATGTGCAGCAAGGTTGAGTGGGCCATACCAAGGTTCCAGATTAAGCCGGGGATACTGGAATGGGTTGGAATGTTCTCAAGTCAGTAGTACTAGCTGGCTCCCAGAAGAAACAAATTTAATTTGTCTCTGGATGACAGTACATGCAGTTTAGGCCTCTGTGTTTTTCCAAAATATTGGAGAGCAAGGCCTGTTAAGAAAGGTGAGCAGTGGAAGAATCCTCATGCTCTGAGCTGAGACCCTCTTCAGTCAGTGTTACTTTTTCTCTTTCTTATCTTCATTTCTTTCTTACATTGAAACAGTGACACTCTAGAATTAGTGGTGAACCGGAAACCCTTGCAGGGACTGACACCTAGCTTGTAATAATCTCAATTTCTAAAATCGCGTTAAAGTGACCCCAGATTGTTAGAGCCCCTAACCATTTGCCAAAACCAGTGTAAAATCTCTCCTTGGGAAGATAATACAGGACTAAATTGAATTCTAAACCTTTTATATATAATATCTGACACTCAAGTAAATAATTAATAAAAAAAGCACATAAGTAATATAATATAACCAAGATGTAAGAGACACAGTAGATAATGGAACAGTCCCATAGGAGAGCCAGGAAATTGAGGTATCAGACACAGATTTTAAAGTAACTATGCTATGTTCAAGATCATTTTAACAGAACTAAATGGAAACTCTAGAACTAAACACACAAAAACTCTGAAATTAAGAATGCAGTAGTGAGTATGACATCAGATTAAATCCAACAGCAGAGAAAACGAATGAATCCGAAGATAGTTCACAGCAATTTTGTTTACAGATGGAAAACTGGTAAAATAGCATGAGAAATGTAGGGGCTAGTCTGACAAAAGCCTAACATTGGGAAAATTAGAGTTCCTGGAGGAGAGGGGAAAGTAAAGCAGAAGTCTATTTGAAGTGATAATGGACTTGTAATTTATCAAAAACGATTACGGACATCAAACCACAGATTCAAGTTACCTTATGAAACCCAAACCGGGTAATTAGAAGAGAAATTACATAGGCCCATCATAGTAAAACTGTTGAACAAAAAAGACCAAGAAATACTTAAAAGCAGCCGGAAAATTTTTTTTTTATAACCTCAAAGGCATCATAGTAGGATTAACCATCTAAACTCATGGTCTATAGCTAAAGCCATGTTGAGAGAATTTTTTAGTTTTAAACACATATATTAGAAAGGAAGAAAGATTGAAGTCAATGAGCTAAGGGGAAGCAGTGGGAACTGGAAGGCAATGAAATAGTGCTGAAAAAAAATAACTGCCCATCTAGAATTCTCTTTCCAATGAAAATATTCTTTATGAATGAAAGTGAAATAAAAGCACTTTTTATACAACCAAAAACTGAGAGAATTCATCACTAGCAGATCCACACTAGGGGAAATACTAAAGCATGTCCTTCAGAAAGAAGGAAAAATAATTCCCAGCAGAAGATTGAAAATGCAAGAAAAAGTTAAGAGGAGCAAAAAGGGTAAATATGTGAGTAAACCCACAGAAATATTTACTGTTAAAATAATAATAATAATCATAAATCATCTTTGGAATTTAAAATGTATAAAGTTAAAACACACGACAACAGAGTCATATAAATCTGAAGAGTCATAAACTGAAGTCACATGGTTTAAGGTACTTGCATTGTCTTGGGAGAAAAGTACTAAATTATGTAAGATTTTGATAAATCAAGAACTTATGTTTTAATATCTCAGGTAATTCCCCCTCCCCTCAATAAAAAAAAATCAGTAAAGATTTTATAATTAAAAGAGTCAATTATTCAAAGAAGGTAAGAAAGAGGAAAAGTAACACCAAATGGTGATGTTTAGCTTGATTCTCTGTGGTCAGAGAAAATTTACTTAAATTCAGTATGTCTTGAATTTAAGTAAAGTCAGAAAATATGTCTTAACACATTTAAAGGGATTAAAATTAAAAAAATAAAAATAAAAAATGAAATAGAGTATGCTCACAGACCACAGTGGAGTTAAGATAAAAGTCAGTAACAATAAGTAGAATAACCCCCAAATATTTGGAAAACAAACATATGCTTCTAAGTAATATGTGAATCAAAAAGAAATTACAATGGAAATTAGAAAATATTTGTAAAATTTTTATTTATTGATTTTAGAGCTAGAGAGGAACGGGGGTGGGGGCGGGATATCAATTTGTTCCACTTATTTATGCATTCATTGGTTGATTCTTGTCTGTACCCTGACCAGGGATCAAACCTGCAACCTTGGCATATCAGGATGCCACTCTAACCAAATGAGCTACCCAATTACCCTGCCAGGGCTAAAAAAAATATATATTTTTTAATCCTCACCCGAGGACATTTTTCCATTTTTTGTTCAGATAGAGTGGGAGGGGGAGAGGGGAAGAGAGAGAGAGAGAGAGAAACATCGACGTGTAAGGGACACATCGAGTGGCTGCCTCTCACAAGACCCAACCAGGGCCGGGGACAAACCACAACCGAAGCACATGCCCTTAGCGGGAACCGAACCCCTGTCTCTCTGGACTGCAATGAGCCAAACTGGCCAGGGCTAGAAAACATTTTTAAATGTTAATAAATATACTACCTGTCAATCTCATGGTATGCAGTTAAAGTAATGCTGAAAGAGAAATTTTCAGTTTTAAATATATTTATCAAAAGAGAAGAAAGATTAAAGTCAATGAACTAAGCATTAAGAAGTTAGGAAAAACAGGAAATTAATCCTGAAGAGAGTAGAGGAAAGATAGAAATCATAAAGGGAAGACAAGAAGTCAATGGTAGATTTTTAAAAAATGAGATAGATCAACAAAACCCAAAAGTGATACTTTGGAAAGAATAATAATATTGATAAACCCTTTATGAGACTGATCAAGGGGAAAAAAAGAGAGAGAGAATGGGGAAATACTTAACACTGGAAATGAAAGGTGCCATTTCTATAGATCCTGTGTATCCAACTTCATGCCAAATGAATTTGAAACTTTAGATGAAATTCACAAAGTCCTAAAATGTATAACATTAAAACTGATGCAAGAAACAGAAAATATGAATATTCTTGAGTAAATATATTTCCCAGTGAATTTTATAAAATGTTTAAGAAAAACGCAAATTATTACCCTCTTTTATGGAGAATAAAATAGGAGGAAACAGTTCCCAGCTCACTTTGTGAGGCTAGTATAATTTTTATAAGAAAACTTTTAAAAGGTTATTAAAAAATGAAAATTGTGCCCTGGCCAGTTTGGCTCAGCGGTTAGAGCGTCGGCCTGCAGACTGGAGACTCCTGGGTTCGATTCCCGCTAAGGGCACGTACCTCGATTGCAGTTTGACCCCGGCCCCAGTTGGGGTTGTTTGGGGGGCAACCAATCGATGTGTCTCTCTCACTTCGATGTTTCTCTCTCTCTCTTCCTCTCTCTTTCCCTCCTGCTCTATCTGAAGATAAATGCAAAAAAAAAAAAGAAAAATCTTCGGGTGAGGATAAAAAAAAAACACGAAAATTGTTAGCCAAACTGACTTATAGTGGTGGAAGTCCTAAAAGTTCATTTAGGAAACTAAATCAAGCAATATATAAAAATATGTAAAATAGTGACCTTGTTTGATATATTTCACAAGCACAAGGTAGTTTTAATATTAGAAAATCAATCACTGTAGTCCACGTTAATATCATAAATGAGGAAATGATGTGATTATCTCAGTAGATTCAGAAAAATTATTTGATGAAATTTAATGTTATTGATAGTAAAGACTCTAAGAATAGAATAAAATTTCCTTAATTTGATACAAGATAATCTAAAACAAACATAAAAAAAAGTGAATAGTGAGATTTTTAGCTTGATTCTCTGTGGTCAGAGAAAACTAAAATATAGTATATGTCAAATACTGCAGATGTCATATCAATGGTAAAATAGTACAAGCTTTCTCTCTGAGAGAGGAGCAATGGTAAGGGTACTGGTTATCATCAGTCTTAGTTGATCCTTTACTGTAGGTTCTAGCCAGTGCATAAGTCAA
This sequence comes from Tadarida brasiliensis, assembly GCA_030848825.1. NCBI lineage: Eukaryota > Metazoa > Chordata > Mammalia > Chiroptera > Molossidae > Tadarida > Tadarida brasiliensis. Next base: position 74,892,538 of record CM061260.1, read on the forward strand.
GGAAGAGAAAGAAAAATATTACAATTGGAAAGGAAAAAAACTTGTCATTATACGTACACAATATAATTTTATGCTTAGAAAATCCAAAAGAATCACTGACAAATTATTAGAATTAATACATGATTTTATTTTATTTATTTTTTATTATTTTTTATTTTTTATCCTTCCCCGAGGACATTTTTATCTTCAGATAGAGCAGGAGGGAGGGAGGGGGAAGAGACAGAGAGAGAAACATCCATGTGTGAGAGACCATCGAGTGGTTGCCATCCACATGACCCCATCTGGGGCTGGGGACAAACTGCAACTGAGGTACGTGCCCTTAGTGGGAACTGAACCTGGGACTCTCTGGTCCACAGGCTGATGCTCTAACCGCTGAGCCAAACCAGCCAGGGCTAATACATGATTTTAGAAAGTTTTTATACACAAGTTTGATATGAAAAATCACTTGTATTTTTATATATTAGCATTGAGTTAGAAAGTTAAATAAAATTACAATTATAGTAGCATTAAACACAGACATAACAAACACTTAAGAGTTAATATGACAAAAGTTGTGTAAGACTACTATTTAAAAAAAAAAAACATAGAAAATGAAGAGTGAAATAGGCCTAAGTAAACAGAGGAACATGGTTTGAGTCATTATTTCAAATATGCCAGTTCTCCCCAGTACGAGCCACTGGATTTGGTGAAATCCCAGTGAAAATTCTGATAGATTGTTATGTAGTAATCAACAAGTTGATTCTAAAACATATATAGCAATGCAAAGAGCCAAGAGCCAAGAATAATCAACTATATTAATGAAGAACACAATGAAAAAACTTCATCTCTCTGATATTATGCTTATTATGAAGTTAGAGTAATTATAATAGTGTGGCGCTGGCACATGGTTGGATGATAGATGATCATAACAGAAGACTGGGAAACAAACCCCACATATATGTCTGTTTATGATAAAGAAGGAACTAAAGAACAGTGAAAAGAGGAAGATCTTTTCAATGAATGGTTCCAGGTCAGCCAGATATCCATATAAACAAAAGTGATACTTGATCCCTACTTGAAACCATATGTAAATATCAATACCAGATGGATGTTAAATCTTTTTGAAGATAACAGAATATTTTCATTACTTTGAGAATAGTGATAGATTTTTTTTAAAACAGCACACACAAAATATTAATCATAAAAGAAAAGATTGATAAACTAGAGTACCTTAAAATTAAGAACTTCCATTTATTGAAAGAGTGAGAAGGCAGGTCACAGAGTGGGAGAGCATCTTCATAACACTTATAATCAACAAAAAGCTTGTATTCAGAATATATAAAGAATTTTTAGAAATGGACAAGATAGAGATAGGAAAGATATAAAAAACACAGAATTAATCTAAATAGTGGAAAGAGTAAAAAATTAGCAATAAAAATGATCAACCATGTTAGTTTCTGAAATATTAATAAAGTCAACAAATTTTGGCTAGATTGATAAAGAAACAACTCATAAATAATATTAATAAAAATAGACATAACTATGGATTCTGTGCAAAATAAAAAAGAATATAATGAATAATTTTGTGTCAATATATTGAAAACTTAGACAAAATGAATAGTTTTTTAGAAAAATGACTTATCAAAAACTGACTTGAAGAAATAGAAAGCCAGAATAGTCTTAGGATCGTTATCTTCATAAGAAAGAAAATAGCAGGGACAGATGGTTTTAGAGGAAACTCCTGCCAAGCATGTAAGGCAGGAGTGCAATCTTACTAAGTGTTTTCTTGGGAATAGGAAAAGAGGAAATCTTTCAAGCTCATGTTATTAGACTAATTTGATCTTGATAAGAAAATTATAAATAGGTGTTGTGATAGGTAAAAGATGTGTGCAAATTTTTTGACGCTCTCTCCATAGAGAGGTGGGGTTCATTTCCCCTTCTCTATGATAATCACTGCTTGTGACTGTTTCTGCCAATAACAAAGGGAACAAATGGTGCTATGCTGGTTCCTGACCTGGCTTTTAGGAAGACTGGCAGGTACTGCCTTGGTTTCTTGGAGCCCCGAGCCACTATATAAGAACTACAACTATCCTGTTACATAGCCCATGTGGAGAGGCCCTGAGGTTACACGGAGGGGCCCAGCTGAGCCCAGCATTCCAGCCTTTCCTAAGGCACCAGGCATTTGATTGGATTTGTCTTGGACTTCAGCCCAGTCCATTCACTAGCTAAATACCACTGAGTGATCCTAGTCAATGCCATACGAAAAATTTCCTAGTGAAGCCTGCCCAATTTTCCAGCGAAATCAGAAGACATGGTGAAAGTGTTATTGTTTCAAGCCTCTATGTTTGGGAGGACTTTGTTATGCAGCAATAAATATCTGGAAAAGGTTGTATGAGGGAGAACAGTTGCAGTCCAATATCAGGCATGAACATAGATGCAAATATCCTTAACTATTAGCAAATCAAATTCAGGGAAGTATGAAAAAGAACATATTCTGACCAAATTGGGATTATTCCAAGTATGCAAAATAGTTTATTATTAGAAACATCATTGATGAAATTCATTGCATTAATAGATTAAAGAAGAAAAGCAATTTTATTTCAATAAATGCAAGTAAAGCACTTGATGTTAAGTCAACACAAATTCACCATAAAAACTCAGAAAAATAGGGATAGAAAGGTATTTTTAAATTTTGATAAAAATCTATTAAAAATAAACAGCCAACATCATTGTTAAAGGTAAGCTGTATTAGCATTTCATTTAAAATCAGGAGGTTGTCTATCACCAATATTTCCATTTAAAGTGGTACTGACATGGTAACATGGTAATCCTGCTAACATGGTAATTCATGAGAAAGAAGTATAAAGCATTAAAAATACTACTTACACAGTAACAAAAACAGGTACAGAGTGATAAATCTAACAGAAGATAGGGAAACCTGTAATGGAAACAAGTTAACACTTTGTTTAAATATATTAAAGAAGACCCATATAAATGAAAAGACATATGGATAGAAAGACTCAATATCATAAAGATCTGTGCTTTCCCCAAATTAATTTTTATAATTTATGAAATTCCAATAAAGTTCCAACAGTTTTTTTTTTTTTAGTGAAACCTGACAAACTGATTCTAAAATTTTACTTAAAAGAGCAGAAACCCAAGAATAGACAGGATATTTTTAAACAAGAAAAAGAAGGCAGGAGGACTTGCTGTATCAGATATCATGATATGTTATAAATCTATATATAGCATTAATATGTTTAATATTTTGTGAAAGGACAGGCACACTGATCAATGGGACTTAAATAGAAAGCCCCCAAATAATATATAAAATATTATTTATAATGTTATAGATATAATAGCTGTAATAATCATGGAGTACTAAATATTATAGAGTCATTTCAGTTGCATCTCTAAACTAATTAAGCCATGATCAATTAAAAAAAAATCACTTAGAAGGGATAGTAGGTTCCAGGAACTCTGGTTTTCAAGGGCAGAAAATTCATGACAGGTAGATTGTTCCACCCACACCCGAGCAGGACACGTCTCGCTGGGTTGCGGCTCCGCCGAGGGAACGCTGTGTTCCTGCTACTGCCTGGCTAGTTCCTAAGCATTTAAAAATCTGTTTCAGATATTGAGATGCTCCCTGCTTAATTAAGTTTCTCTGGACTAGCTTACAGAATAGTTCATCAGTCTCTTTGCTGTACTGCCTTTGTGAGAAATACAAATTACTAATGTATTTTTGGACTTGAATCACAGTGATGTACTTTATTTATATGTTTGCTCTGTCAGATTGAGTTTCTTGAAAACAGACAGCCCTTTTTACAGACAGCAATTTTTTGCCAGTCTGTGTGCTAGGTATTGTAGATACAGACATAAATATATATTGAGACGTGGCTGGGCTCATGAAAAGGACTGAGGGAAAAAGAAAAGAGGAAAGAACGGAGGGGTGGTACACCTTTTTAATGATCTCTAAGTACTGTGCTAATTACATTTACATATCTGGAGTTATGATGGAATTCGAGAACTGGAATGGACTTTGAGACCATTTATCAAATCTTCTTATTTTACAGAAATAACTAAGCCCCCAAGAGGTTTTGCGGCTCCTCCAAGGTCACCTGGCTATTTGGCTGTAGAAAGCACTAAAATCCAGACATCCTGACTCCTGGGCCAGGGTTATTTTCCCTATATCATATTGCTTCTTGTTCTGGCCTTTCTCAAATAAAAGGACAGAATTTAGCATCTCAAAGCCAGTGTATATTATCTGACCACAGCACACCACCAGAATGTCCTAAAGCTTCCAGACTCACACGTTTAAGTTTGCTTACGAGGTTGTTTTGTATCATTATGTTGCTTTGAGAACTCAGATACACATTCATGTGGATTATGTGATTTAATACTAAGTTATGTGCCATGGTTTAGTCTCTATATTATTTGTTTTTATTTATTTATTTTTTTATCCTCACCCGAGGACATTTTTTCATTTTTTGTTCAGATAGAGCAGGAGGGAGAGAGAGGAAGAGAGAGAGAGAGAAACATCGACGTGAAAGGGACACATCGAGTGGCTGCCACCCGCACGACCAACCAGGGCCAGGGACAAACTGCAACTGAAGCACATACCCTTAGCGGGAACCGAACCCGGGTCTCTCTGGACCGCAGGCCGACGCTCTAACCGCTGAGCCAAACCGGCCAGGGCTCTATATTATTTGTAAGCCCAAATATCATTAAGTTATTCTAATTTATGTTAGAGAGAAAAATATCTCTATGAACCCTGGGCTAGACAAGTAGCATTATTCTTATTAAAACCTCAAGTATAGGTACATTTACAGAATTAAGCATTTTTAATACTTAGATTATAAGACTCAATAATTACATCAGGTCAAAACTCCCTAAAATTTGGTTTGAACCTGGATTATATCCAACCAATCAAGACACTTTTATTTAATTTTTTTATAGTGTTCATAAAGTTTAATAATCCACTTAATTTGATTTAATTTTCTGAAGCCTGAAGTGTTTTTGAATAAGCTTTGCCTTCAGTTCCTAGTAGGATTCCTTCTCTCTCATAAAAAAGTTGGGTCTCATTTAGATTGCAAGAACTACACAATAAAATAATTGTCTTGGCTTCTAATGATGTTTCAATATGAATCTGTACCATTAAGCCACCTACTTAACTTAAAAAAAAATTCTGCATATCATGCAGAATTCCAAAGTTTTAGATGTTAGGCCATTAGACACTTCCAAATAAGCACTGATCATTGGTCAGAAATCTGAACTCAATAGAATTTCCCTGCTCCCTGGAGACAGGAGGTGAAGGGAGGGGAGCCATGAGCAGAGACAAAAGATACTCAAAACACCGCCTAACTTGTTTTCTGTGTCACCAGAGCTATTTTGACTAATACGTCCCCAGACTGAAAGAATGTATTGGAACTTTCCCCCTATCTTTCCTGACCTCTGTAAAAGCAGGTCTTTGATTAATCAATTCGAGATTCTGAAATTCTCAGCTTTTCCTAAAACCAAATTTCTGAAAACCTAACTGTATTAGTAATAGACTGCCATGAGAAGTCTGTTTATTAAAATCTGCAGAAATGATGCTGTTTGTTATGAATATGATTTGACTATATTCTAGTTCCACTGAGTGTGTGTGTGTGCACGTGTGTCTGTGCGCGACTGTGCATATTAATCAGTATTTTATTCTATTTTCTCATTTATAAGTGGGGACAATAACTTTCCAGTGGCTGAGAGCTGAGGGGGCTATTGGAGGGGGAATGGTTGTAGCTTTGCTGCTCCGCCCTGACACTCTGCTCCTCTGGGAGAAACGCCCCTGCGGTTTTGCTGGGGGCTGCCAAGCACACAGTCACACACCCAGTGCCCTGTCACAGAGCTAGATAGCCAGTCTGACTGGGCCAATGACAGTGATTTTAATGACTTGGCCAGGGAGCAGAAAGACGCCTAAACCAGTGTCCTTTCCTAGAATGTTCTAAACAGAAATTGGAAGAGAAAAGGTATCTCTTCTCTGTGTTCAGGGACTGTGAGTGTGTAACGTGTTCAGGAGCTGTGCAAATGTGGCCATGTCCCCTTGCATGTGAAAAAAATGAGAATGTGGGGCCATCATGCAGTGATGAATAAAACAGGGCAGAGAGAGAAACAGCAAAGACAGGGCTGGTGACACCTGAGTCCCTGCACCCGGCCTTGTTCCCAGATGGGCCCTTGTTCCCAGATGGGCCCTTGTTCCTGTTCTTTTATTCTGGGGCATAATCCAGGATCTTCAGGGCATACTCTTTTCACACCAACAGCTTTGAGTTGTATCTTTCTCATAATACAATTAACTGTCTATTCTTTCTTTTAAGAAAATGACAAAAATAAGAAAAGAAGGCTGAGAAAAGTAGGCACTTTTTCAGAGATAAGTCATGTATTTATATCTTACGTGGATGGGGATGAACAGCAACATGCTAGGGATTTTCATGCTTGCTAGTTCGTTTATGGAGGTGTCAGCTGACTTGCCAGTCAGAGAAAACATCCTTATATGGCCTGTCCCTAGGGGTCTTCACGTCTTATGAGGGGCTCTTGGAAGTCAGGCTCGGGGAAAGTCTGGCTGAGCTGACTACTTCCCCTAGGCAGCAGCATTTCTGGTCTAGCCCAGTGTCCGGAGGCCACCCAGGGGTGCACTGAAAAGGAGAGACTCACTTACCCTCTTAGCCAAATTAGGGTTGCACCAAAACCTGCTTTCGCAGAAATCCGTAACACTGATGTTGTATCAAAAGCATCTATTCTTGCCAACACATTTATGAACAACATTTTAAACAGAAAATTTGACAAGGTTTCTGAACAGAAATTTAAAGCAATTTTATGATAGCGTGAGTTCCTGTAGATCCATAATATTTCATTGAGGAGGCAGGTAATATCCTGTTTACTGCAGAGAAAGATAAAGGGCAGAGGATAGATACTTGCTCCTTGTCATCTGAGTGGTATAAATGTAAGAGGAAAAACAGTATGTTGAGAAATTAGATGGATTGAGAGGCATAGCTTTGTCTTGAATTCATGTGAAGGTTCTGAAGTTTTTCCTGCGATAACAATAAAATGCTTTAAGAAATTCTTTTAAAAGCTGTTACACCTCTGAAATGTGCTGTAATAATATCAGCTTCTGGCAATGAAGCTGACATATTTCAGCCCAAAGTACATACACACAGATGTTATTTTAAAAGCAACAATCCAGCAATTACCCATGATGTGATCCAACTTCACGCATCACATTCCTCACTCTATCGAGTGGCAATGCTTGCCAGGAAATGCTGCATTTTAATTGATGATATCAATATGAAGTTTCACACAATAAAAGTGAAGGCAAGGAACAAAGGCGGCACACCGTTGGTAGAGAACATTTAAAGCAACATGTAGGTGTGGGGATATTCTCCCACACATTTTAGGCAGAGCTTGGCTGTTTGCTGTTTGTTTAGGATAGAGTTGAATTGAGTATTTGAAGAACAATTGCCTGAGCATTTTTGTTCTTAATCATTATTATAATTGGCTTCTTTTGCAGGACTCAGTTTCATTTTAACCAGCCATCTTCCCTGTAACGTATGCTTTTACTAAGGGATCATAATATAGTCATAAAATATTAATACATTGTGTTTATTCATATGTTTCCTTGGAAACAATGGATAATCTTTCTTAATTATAAGGCAAATGAGTTCCAATGATTAAACTAAAAGATTGAGATAAATTTAAGGAATGAAACAAATAATTATTCTTGACTAAATGCAGGTAGTGATGACTTTCCATGCACATTGATGTAAATGTCATTGCTGAGTCGCCTGTTCATGTTCACGTAATTCCGTGATTCATGTGCCTGCCCTGTAAACAACTTTCCTGAGGGAGCAGTTGTTTCAGACCATGAGTGGATTAAACGAAAGTTTTCTATCATGATGTCATGTAAACAAGTGCCACCCAAAGTGTGGTGTGTGCGCCTTCATCACCTAGGAGCTCCTTAGAAGTTAATAATCTCACTGAACCAGAATCTCTGTGCTGGCAAGGAGCTCAGGGATCTGTGTTTTAACAAGCTCACTCAGTGATTCACTGCATGGTAAGGTTTGAGAACCTCTGATGTAAATATGGTAGCATTTCTGTTCCTCATCTATCAGTGTTGATTTTCTATTCAAAAGCCATCAGAAGATCTGGGTTTTACCCTTCTCCTCACGGACACTAAAAATAAATAATCATATTCCTTTAGGGAGTAACTGGGTCAATCACTGCTATTGTACTTCCTCATGGGGAGCTAGTCATTCTTTAGTTTATGGGTTCTGGAAACTGGAATGGGATTGTGACAATCCACTGGGGTAAGTGACTTCAGCCTAATGCTCATCCTTTAAAAAAGTTTTTTGTTAGTAAACTGATACAGTTGTGTAACCATTACCATGATCCAGTTTTAGAACATTTTCACCCCCCCCCAAATTCCCTTGAACTGATTTGACGTCAATTCTCACTCACACCTTTAGTTCCAGACAACTTCTGATCTGCTTTATTTCTCGATAAGTTTGTCTGTTTTGGACATTTCATAGAAGTGGAATCATACATGTACTCTTTGCACCTGGCTTTTTTCAATTTGCATAGTATTTTTGAGGTTCATCCATTTTGTAGAATATAAATACTTTGTTCCTTTTTATTGTTGAATAATACTCGGTTGTATGGATATCACATTTTGTTTATCCATTCATCAACTGCTGGATATTATGAATAATACTGCAAGGGACATTCATGTACAAATCTGTGTGTGTAAAGCTTTCATTTCTTGTGAGTAGGTACACAGGAGTGGAATTGCTGAGTCATATGATAAGCTTACATTTACATTTTTAAGGAAATCACTCAGTTTATTTCCAAAGTGTTTATACCATTTTACATTCCCATCAGCAGTGTATGAGGGTTTGAAATTCTCTACATCCTTGTCTACTGTTGGTATTATCTGTATTGTTTTTTTATTATAGCTGTTCTAGTGGCAGTATAGTGCTATTTTCTTGTGTTTTTAATTTGCATTTCACTAATGACTAATGATCTTGAGCACTTTTCGTGTGGTTATAGCCATTTGTATGTTTTCTTTGGTGAAATGCCTATTTAATCCTATTTTTATATTGGTTGTGTGTCTTCTTATTGAATTATAAGAATTCTTTATATAGTCTCAGTACAAATCCTTTATCAGATATATAATTTACAAATATTTTCTCCTGGTCTGTGGATTGCCTTTTTATTTTTTAAATGGTGTATTTTAAGCACAAAGTTTTTGAATGTTAAGGAATTTTAATTCATCAATTTTCTTTCTGTTATAACTTGTGATTGTTGTATTATACCTAAGAACTTTTTGCCTAATCAATGTTATAGAAATTATTCTCCTATGTTTTCTTCTAAAAGATTTATGGTTTTAGCTTGAGCTATTTATGTGTTAGCTAGTGAAATGACATTATTAATGGTGGTGAAGGGTTCATATTTGTGTTTAAAAACAATCAGTTGCCCAGCAGCATTTATTGAAGAGAATATGTCTTGGCATCTTTTTCAAAAAACTATTAAATATAAAGGTAAGGTTACTTTCTAGATTCTCAGTTCCATTGATTTCTATGCCTCTAAGCTAACATCATTCTGTCTCAATTACAGTAATGTTATGGTAAGTTTTGAAATCAGATAGAGTAAAACCTCCAACTTTGTTCTTTTTCAAAGTTTTTTGGCTATTCATGTGGCTAGTAGAATTTCAAATCACTCCAGAAGAAAGGTTAAATCTGTGATACAAGCATATTAGGACTGGAAATGCAATATTTTGTAGATATACCAAGTTGAATGGATATGTAAGGGCTCCTGTCAGCAGTGGGGGAATATAACATACAACAGTATTTTCTGATTTTTAACTTAAGCTAATTTTTTTTCACAATGCCTGAGAAAAATTTGACCACTCAGAGGCCTGCATAGGATTGACTATTTTAATAAATTTGTTTTTTAAACTTTTATGTATATCTCCACTGACTTGAATTTCTCTGTGGATACAGCTGCAAATACACATGCAGAAACTCAACTGTATTAGTCAAGTCTTGTTGTTGAACCAGTCATCTCTGGTGCCTCTGTTTAATCCAGTGACACTTCTTCTTGTCTTGTAATAGTTATCTGAATTCATCAATACACTCTAAAAACCCTTCTTCAGTTGTATAATTTGGCTGTGAAAATTTTTTTATAGATGACTTTATTCAGATTATACCAGACCAAAAAAAAGAAAAAGGTTTTCTGACAGTGCAGTGTTAGTGGATTCATCAGTCTGCAGAGAACTGTACTGACTATGTCATTTCTCTGAATAATAATTGTTGCTTTACTTTCTGTTTGTATCTAAAATTCCAAAGTGAACTGTGTTATTTGACAGAGGTAGCTTATCAATCATTTTGCTTGCTTGGTCCCCAATCATTGCTGTGCCAGTAGGATTCTGCATGTTTCATCAATTATTTCATGACAACATAAAGCTTTTGTGTCCTTATTCTTATTACACAGCATGTTAGTTCCCAGGATGGTTGAATGTCCTTCTATTTTGCTTCAGAAATTTTAACAGTTTCTCATAGCATTCTTTGTATGTGTCAAAATGACACCAGTATTTCTAAACACAACACATAATGAAATAGATTCACTCTCAGCTGGCAATGAAGTTCCAAATTTTAAACAATTTTCATCATATTTGTGCAATATTTTAGTTGTTGAAACTGGTATTTCTATAACACTAACAGGTGATTCAGTCATTAATTTGGCTTTATAACTATCATCACTAGTACTCATATTTGTTTTAAATCTCTTTTATTATGCCTAAAATATTTTTAAACTTTTTAATCATCATAGTGTCAATTAAAAAACAAAGAGCCCAATCCAGATTATAATTACATTAGTATATGTTCATCTAGTAAACTGTGCTTGACCTCCAGAAGTGCTTTATTGATATATTACTAAAACATACATGGTGATGAGAATGGAAATTTGATAATAAGAATCTATGCCAGCCGTCTGTACATTCACACTATCCTTATATCCAAAGCAGAAATTTTAATTATTGAAGGTTTGACCCATTCATAGATTTTGTTTGAGTAACCAGACTCAGTCTGTGCAAAGTGGATTACGATGGCACTACCTATTTTGAACTTATTGCAAGTAATAAATATCTATAAGAGTAAGTTTTCTGCTAGTTAATTTGTTTCCTGATTGGTGTTAAAAATACATAACTATCAAAATGTTCAAATGTGAACTAAAAACCATCTAGTGGTAGTACATGTGGCATGTTTGGGGAAAAACTTTCTTATCCTAAAACATCAGAACCTTGAATCACCTGAACAAATCCACTATCTTTAAGTCATCTCATCATCTACACTGTGCCATTCAAAGATATGATCTCTTATGAAGAATATCTGTCAATATTCTTAATCCCTTCTTCTGAATCTAACATTTTTAATGAACAGCTGGTATTATTAATAGATGAAAGAGGCAAAGAAAAAAATTGGGTAATAAAATCCTCCTCCACTTTCTCCTCTACATCCTTCTGATTGTGAAGCAATCAGGCAGGGTGTTAAAAAAAGAAGCTGGAGAAATATGGATTCCAATCCAGGTTCTTTGTTTTGTTTTTAGCTGAGAGCTCTTAGGTAGCTTTAAAGCATTATACATATGGTTGCTCCCATGTATATTAAAAATAATTATATTGCCCAGCTGGTGTGGCTCAGTGGATTGAGTGTCGTCCCATGGACTGAGAGATTCTGGATTTCCGGTCAGGTCACATGCCTGGGTTGTGGGCTGGATCCCCAGTAGGGGGCGTGCAGATCGATGTTTCTCACATCGATGTTTCTATCTCTCTCCCCCTTCCTCTCTCTCTAAAAAATCAATAAAAACATTTAAAAAATGCATTATCTTTAAACAATCAAAATCAAAATAATTATATATATTTTGTAGGATTCTATGAGGCTTTAATAAAATAGTATCAAAGGTAGCATGCCTGGCATAGGGCTTGGTGCATAGTAGATGTTCAAAATATTAAAAATACTTTTTTTTTATCCTCAACCAGAGGATATTTTTCCATTGATTTTTTTAGATAGAGTAGGAAGGAGGGAAGGAGAGAGAGAGAGAGAGAAACATTGATGTTAGAGAAACATTAATTGGCTGCCTCCCGAACGACTCCGTCAGGGGCCAGGGATCACACCCTACACTGAGGTATGTGCCCTTGACCAGGAATGGAACCCATGACCCTTTGGTCTGCAGGCTGATGCTCTAATCGCTGAGCCAAACTGGCCAGGGCTAAAAAGACTTTTAATTAATTTTTTACTCTGGGCTAATAATAACCATACACTTTTTGTGCTACTGTAGAAATGAAATTACATTGTTTGTAAAAACTCTCCAAGCTGTTTTTCTATCAAGAGTAAATAAGACTTTCTTTAAAAATTCCAAAGGCAGCTTGGGGTGGTGAACACACAATACAATATACAGATAATATACTATAGAATTGTATACTTGAAACCTACATAATTTTATTAACCAATATCACCTCAATACATTCAATAAAAAAGAAAACAATTTTTTTTAAAAAAGAAGAAAAAAATTCCAAAGGCACAACAAATCTAAGGCAAATAATGGAAACATTTAAACATTTCTCAAATACAGTACTTTTGTCCCAGAGTTACCAAAGCCTAATATTATTACAGTTGACCCTTGAACAGCATGGGTTTGAACTGTGTGGGCCCACTTACATGAAGATTTTTTTCAATTAACACAGTCAGCCCTTCATAGCCACGGGTTTCACATCTGAGGATTCACCCAACCACTGATTGAAAACAGTATTTTCACATTCCCAATCGCAGATTCCCTCTGGCAGAATGAAAATAGCATTTGTTTTCTTATTTTTCAAATACAGTTTACTTTCAATATTATTTTGTATTGGTTTCAGGTGTGCAGCATAATGGTTAGATAATCATATACTTTGAAAATACTGTTTTTGATTTGAGTTTGGTTGAATCCACACAGATGTGGATGGAAGGGCTGACTGTAGGGTCAAAAGTCGTATGGGCCCCGGCCGCTGTGGCTCAGCTGGTTGAGGGTAGTTTGGCACATTGAAAGGTTGCCAGTGATTCCCAGTCAGGGCACATGCCCATATTTTGATCCTTGGTAGGGGTCGTGCAGAAGGCAGCTGATCAATGTTATGCTCTCACATTGATGTTTCTCTCTTTCTCTCCCTCTCCCTTTCTCTCTCTCTAAAAATCAATCAAAAAAAAAGTCACATGGGGATTTTCAACCCTGCTGGAATCGGCCGCTAACCCCCACAGGTTGTTCAAGGGTCCACTATCCTATAAATGATGGATGTTTAGTGATTGTCAGATGAAAAGCACTGTGGAAATAAAGTATCATTACTGTTAATTTTACTATGCCTTGCCAAACAAACTTTTTAAAATTATAGAATCAAACATGTAGCTCAGGCTTCCTATCACATTATTCCTTAAAATGTGCACAAAATCTCTAGATGTATTAGCAAACTTGAATCACAATATACAAAATTATGATTTCCATTATGAAAATATAGTAATGTATTCCCTAATTGGTGAACCCAGAATTAAATAATATTTTATAGAGAGGAAAAGATGAAAGTTGTTTGCACAAATTAATATTTAAACAAAAGACTTGTCAACATAGAATGTATAAAGCTAAAATGATATATTTTAAATATTGTTATTTTTGTCTCCAAGAAAAAAAAAAAGAGTCAAAGTTTATTCGTGCTACGAATTCAGGAATTAATTTCTATAGCATGTGGTTTTGTTTATGGTTTTATTTTATTTTATTTTATTTTTTGAGAGAGATAGGCTACTTGGACTAAGGGGTGATTGTTCTTAATCCATTTTTTTCTCTCTCCCTGCTCATGGGCTATTCCAGTCATCACAGATAATATGGGATGAGTCCAGAGCAAAGGACCTTGACTTTGAAATGTTAGGAATATAAGAAACCAATGAAAAACCTTAACACCAAAGACCATTGTTTCCTATAGGTGTTTATGACCCATAGTAACACAAAAAGAATGTCACCTTTCTGGAATAGTGAGGGAGCCCAATGAACTTGTGTTTGATTCATATTATGTGTCTTTTGTTTGGGCTATTCAGAGTTACTATAAAAACTGAAATGGACACATTTCACCAGACACTATTTTATTTTTAGACTGTTAAAAAATTTTTAAAAATTATTTTGAAATTTAAAATGCATATTTCTTAGTACAAAAGCAATATATATTCACTGCACAAAAACCAAACAACAGAGAAAAAATATATTTTGTATTGTGTGTTGAACATTCTTTTATATAAATGTTAATGTGTCCAAAATAGTCTTATCTTTTCTTCTCTGTAAACATTATTTAATTCTTATGAAGGGATACCTATTTTATTTTATATTATTGGGATCATCATTTTGCACTTTATAGTTAAAATCTACTGACACCTGAAACAAGAAAAAGGATGCAAATATACAGATAAAGCTACATTAATAATTCTACCATCCAAGTGTAATCACTATTAACATATTGGCTATATATCCTTCCAGAGTTTTCTCAATTTTGAAATCACTGTCGGAAATAATAAAGCTCTTAAATTAGATTTTTTCTAGGTCAAGAATGCATTGGCTCTGTGCATTCTGAAGGTATACCTTGTTTTTTTCCTCTACTACTCCACATATTACTAAAACTATTTTTAAAATTGACTTCCAGAAGCTCATAGTTAAATGGAGCAGTAAGATGAGCAAATAACTGTTATCTTTTACAATATACTGTAGGAGCCAGAGAATTGGCACCACTGAGCCCAGAGGGATGGTGGGGGTGGGGGGGCTTTACAGAAGAGGTGATGTTTGAGTTGAGTCTTGGACTAAGGAGTGCAGAGATTATCACTCAGGCAAGGAGGAAATATGTGCAAAGGCTCATGTGATAGAATGTAAAATAGGGAGCCAAAGTAGGCCAATCTGGTGCATGATGGTGAAAAATAAGTCTTGAAAGGTAGACAGAGACCAGACTATGCAAAGGCCTGAATGCCCGGATGAGAGCCTGGGCTTTATCTGGTAGGTCATGGCAATCCATTTAAGAAGCTTGTGTGAGTGTGTGAGTGTGTGTGTGTGTGTGTGTGTGTGTGTGTGTGTGTATGTGTGTGTGTGATATGTGTGGGTACTATAAGAAGTTTACAAAATGTTGCTATATGGTGTCTTAGTTTGGTCCCTAAAGGTATAGCCTAAGATGAAAATTCTTGGGAATCAGGGAAGAATGGTAAAGTAAGTGAAAAAGGCTAGGGGAGGCTGTGGACTCACAGGACACTGGTGTTTGTCAGATCCCATGGAGAAGCTCTGGAGCACATATTGCACCATAGAATGTGTCACACTCTGGGGCAGGGGGCTGGTCTTTAGCCCCTGGGTCAGTCACTGGACATGGGGGCGGGGTGCTGTGGGGCCTCGTGGGCTAGAATAGGACAAGAGCAGTTCTCAGGAGAAGGGGGCATTAGTCAACACTCACTGCAGCTATTGGATGGGTACACAAGCGGGAGAGTTGGAGAAAACTTTTTCTGAAAGTTTGGAACTATGATCTGTCTGTGTCTTTCTGATTAAAAGAGTCCTGGGGTCTTGACAACCAACTGATCTTTTTTTTTTTTTTTTAAACTTATCTTTATTGTTGAATGTATTACAGATGTTCCTCATTTTTCCCCCATTGCCCCCCTCCTCACCATTCCTGCCCCCCTCTTGCCTTTCCCCACACTGTTGTCTGTGTCCATTGGTTATGCATATATACATATAAGTTCTTTGGTTTGTTTCTTCCCACCCCCAACCCCCCTTCCCTTTAAGGTTTGTCAGTCTAACAAGCAATTGGTACTTCTTAATCCCTTCACCTTTTTCACCCATCCCCCCAGCCCCCACCCATCTGGTAACCAACAAAAGTTCTCTGTATCTATGAGAATGTTTCTGTTCTGCTTGTTCATTTTGTTTGTAGATTCAATTGTTGATAGATATGTATTTATTTCCATTTTGTTTGTTTATATTTTTTTATCTTTTTCGTCAAGAAGACCCTTCAACATTTCATATAATAATGGTTTGGTGGTGATGAACTCCTTTAGCTTTTCCTTGTCTGGGAAACTCTTTATATGGCCATCAATTCTAAATGACAGCTTTGCAGGATAGAGTAATCTTGGTTATAGGTTCTTTTCATCACTCTGAATATTTCTTGCCACTCCCTCTGGCCTGCAAAGTTTCTTTTGAGAAATCAGATGACAGTCTTATGGGAACTCCCTTGTAGGTAACTAACTGCTTTTCTCTTGCTGCTTTTAAGATTCTCTCTTTGTCTTGAACCTTTTGCATTTTGATGATGATGTGTCTTGGTGTGGGCCTTTTGGGGTTCATCTTGTTTGAGACTCTCTGTGCTTCCTGGACTTGTATGTCTGTTTCCTTCACCAAGTTAGGGAAGTTTTCTGCCATTATTGTTTCAAATAGGTTTTCAATTTCTTGTTCTCTCTCTTCTCCTTCTGGCGCCCCCAAGATGCGAATGTTGGCACGCTTGAAGTTGTCCCAGAGGCTCCTTACACTATCCTCATTTTTTTTTTTTAATTCTTTTTTCTTTTTGCTGTTCTGATTGGGTGTTTTTTGCTTCCTTATATTCCAAATCGATGGTTTGCTTCTTGGCTTTACCTACTCTACTATTGAATCTGTGTAAACTATTCTTTATTTCAGTTAGTGCCTCCTTTATTTCTGATTGGTCCTTTTTTATGCTCTTGAGGCCCTCACTAAGTTCACTGAGGTTCTCACTGAGTCCATTGAGCATCCTTATAAGCAGTATTTTGAACTCAGCATCTGTTAGGTTGCTTAACTCCATTTCACTTAGTTCTTTCCCTGGAGTTTTGTTCTGTTGTTTCATTTGGGACCTGTTTCTTTGTCTCCTCATTTTGGCTGCCTCCCTGTGTTTGTTTCTATGTATTACTTAGCAAGAGGTATGGGGCTAGCTGAGACCAGATGCTGCTTGTTTGAAAGAATTTAGGAAAACCTGAAGCAGGATCCAAGATAGGCCAATCCTATGGCAAAGCAACTGGCAACAGCTTGGGTGGGCCTGAAAGTTGGGTGGGGCGGGGCCTCAGGGAATCACCAGGGTGGGGCCAACAGTGTGAGCCAGGTTGCTGGAGTCCCAGATATGGCGGCCTCTGCCGGCCCAGGGAAGGACTCACTAAAGGAACAAAAGCCTCTGATAGCACATCTGTCCAGGAGAAAGCTGCCTCTCCAGCCCTCGCTCCAATGCCAAACAGCTCAGTTCTTCCCCATATGACTCTGGTGCCTTTCAGGCTGCCTCCCCCATGCTGGAGCCTGGAGGGTGGGAGCCCGAGTAAGTCCGTGCGCGGGCCCTTTAAGAGGAGCTGCCGGGGTCTCCAGCCGCCTCAGCCTCAGTTCCCGCTGGTTCTTCCAGCCAGAAGTTATGGGGACTTCTCTTCCTGGCACTGGAACCCTGAGCTGGGCGCCTGGTGTGGGATGGGGACCCCTCAGTCCTCTGGGAGGACCTTCCCAGCCGAGGTATCCTCCTGATTTTTATCCGCCACACGTGGGTGTGGGACCAGCCCGTCCGCCTCCGCCCCTCCTACCAGTCTCGATGCGGCTTCTTCTTTAATTTCGTAGTTGTAGGACTTCCATTCAGCTTGATGTCAGGCAGTTTTGAATGATGGTTGTTCTGTAGTTTAGTTGTAACTTTGATGTGATTGTGGGAGGACACGAGACCGCGTTTACCTACGCCGCCATCTTGACCAGAAGTCCTGATCATTTTATATTGATAGAATGATTCTTTCTGGCCCAAGATAGTGTTCTCTTCTTCCTGGTAAGTTACAAGGGAGAATTTGCTATCTACAAGGAGGTACGTAGAAATGGAAAAATTACATTTCAACATGTAAGAATGCTAAATAGTGCTGGAGGAGTAAAGATTTCTGTGAGGTAGCAGCACATGGCCTCTGATAGAAATATAAAAATAATTGTTAAATGAATGCCTGTGACTTCAGTTAGACTAGATCGACTTCTTATTTAGAACTCCCTTTCTCTGACATCTCAAGATTCTTGAAGAATAGCATCAGTTTCACCTGCATTAGCTTACCTGTAGTACATATGGAATATGGGCATGGAAATAGTGATGGCTGTCTCTCAACATGAAGAGCTCATTATTCATTCATTCATTCATTCATTCATTTAACAAATATTATGTGGCATGCAGTATTCTAGGTGATAGGAATATTGCAATGAATAGCACTATACCCCTTACTTTTGGAATCATACATTTTAGATGAGGGTGTTAAAGGAAAAATTATTCATGACACTTGTTAAAGATGGTAAGGCACACTTTATTCATTCAAGGGGGGTTAGTACAAGGAGATTTTGTAATAGGGGAGAGAGATTGGACTTAACCCGGCTCCAACAAAGATAAACAGGGATTTATATCCAAGAAACAGGGTGGGGGTCAGTGGATGGGAAACCACTAAGAGAAAAAACTAGGGGTAAGGGAGACTCTTGCTAGATCGATTCAACAGAATATTTACTGAAGTCAGGCCAAGGTGATAATCAGGAGTGAGTGATATTTACTAAACTGATTTAGCAGAAACAGTTTGCTTATACTGTATTCTACAAGGACAGAGAAAGAAGTCCAAGATTAGGCCTAGTCAAGCAGACTGCTCAGAGGAGCCTGATTAAAATTAGGTCAAGAAGAGAGGCTTTCTCAAGGGGAGACAAACAGACTATATATAAATAATTAAGGGTACATGGATGCCAGCTTGTGATAAGTTCTATAGGGAAAAATAAAACAGGATAAAGCAGATAGGGAGTGCCAGCGTGTGGAGGAGTGGATGCGGGCTTCTACTTCATTTGGAGTAATTCCAGAAGGCATCACTTATAATGTGGCTTGGAGAACACAAGAGAGAAAATCATGCAATGTTCAAGTAAGAGTGTAGCAGGCAGAAACATCTGTGCCAGAGCTCTAGGGTTGAAGGACACTGAGCATGTTTGAGGATCATCAAGGAGTGTACAAAAGGCAGAGTGACAGATGAGATCAGAGAGGTGGAAGTGGGAGTGGGGATGGGTGTCACATGGGTCCCTGGAGGCCACAGTAGGGCTTTTGCCCTTTACTCCAAATGATCTGGGAAGCCTCTGTAGTGTCATGAGCAGAGGAGTGATACAACCTGGTTGATGAATAAGCCTAATTGGATGTATTCAGGACTGGCTACATAATTTACAGGACCCAGTGCAAAATGAAACTACTCAACCATTTGTTCAAAAATTATTAAGAATTTCAAGATGGCATCAGCAGAGCATAAAGCTGAGCATTGGTCCAAACATAGGCTTGTGTTAGTGCACACATTATACAACGATGATGCTGGTGGCCCCGGGTGTGTTCATTGTAGACCCCAGGAGTGAAGGGCAGAGGCAGTGAGACCTGTAAGGATGCAATGCAATAATCTAGAGTAGAGGGAATGGTGGGTTAGACTACAGGTGTAGCAGTCGACATGGTGAGGAGGACACATACACTGTTTTTTTTTTGTTTTTTTTTTAAGGTAAAGCTACTGGGAATTGCTAGTGGATTGGTTGGAATTTAGAGGTAAGAAAGAGGAGAAGTAGGTTTTTTGGGTAGATTGGGGGTTCATATTCGGACTTTGAGCTGTCATTAGAAATCAAGTGAAGATCACATGTAGGTAGTTGAATAAATGAGTCTGGAATTGAGGGGAGAGATCCAGACTATAGATCCAAATTTGGGAGTCTCACCTCCATAAGAAGACATTTAAGATAAGATAAAGAGTGGATGTATAGAGGAGAAGGACAAGGATGGAGATATAGAATATTCTACTGTTTAGAGATCAGGGACATAAGGAGGAACAAACAAATGAGAATTAGAGCACTGAATGAGGAAAAGGATAATCCAGAGGCCAAGTGAGAAAAATGTGTCCAGAATAAAGTGTAAACAGTATCAAATGACCCAAATTAATTGAGGACTGAGATTAATCATTGAATTTCGCTATTTTGGTTGAGTGGTGAAGATGGAAACTTCTCTAAAGTGGAAATGATTTAAAATGAAGGGAGAGGGCTTGAAGGATAGTAAACACAAAAGACCCTTTCAAAGAGTTTTTTTTTTTTTTTAAAGGAGAAACTAGGAATGAATGGTGAATGGAGGGAAATGTAGGGTCAAGCAATTGTTTTTTGGGAGAGCTAGAAGCATATTATTATTGGAAGGAATTATCAAGTAGAGAGGAAAAATTTGATGATGCATGAGCAAGAGGGGACCATTTCTAGAATGAGGTCCCTGAGTAGATGAGAAGGGATGGGTCCAGAGCACAAAGGGAGGGACTGGTTTGGATAAAAGCACAAACAATTAATTTACATTAATGTGAGGAAGAACAGAGATATGAGTCCAGATTTAAAAAGATGGATAGATATTCTATTGGGAGGGCATAGAAATTCTGTTCTAATTAATTGTGTCCCCCCCCCCCCCAAGCAACATAGGAAGTAGATTCATCAACAAAAATTGAGAATAAAAAACTTGGTGTTGCAGTTCAGTCTAGTTTCAATCAGAATGGACTCTAGTCACAAGCAAACAGCCATATCAGTCCAAACTGGCTGAATCTGAGGTTTCAAGGGAGAGGTTGGTGTGGACTGAATGGAGTCCTCCCCAAATTCACATGTTGAAGTCCTAACTTCCAATGTGATGGCATTTGGAGGAAGGGCCTTTGGGAGGTAATTAGATTAGTCTCTTATAAGAAGAGACACGGAGAGCTTGCTCTCTCTCTCCTCCGAGTGAGGACACAGGAGAAGGTGGCCATCCACAAGCCAGGATGAGAGCTCTCACCAGAACCTGACCATTTGGGTAACCTGATCTTAGACTTCCCAGCCTTCAGAACTGTGAGAAATAAGTTTCTGTTGTTTAAGCAATCAAGTCTGTGGTATTTACTATGTCACCCCAAGCAAACTAAGATAAAAACAGAGATATAAAGTAGCTGTCTATTTTAGGAGAAGACAACAGGAATGAGGTAGAGAAATTAGAATTGCTAGTTAGCACTAAGAGCCGACTTGATATTAAAATCAATACATTTAGAGTGAGACCTGTCAGCCTGAGAGTGTTCTTCATGAGTTACCTTTCTCTGTGCAGGTGCAGAGCTACAGATAGTCATCTTTTACTGCTCATGTAGTAAGAGTTGATGAGAGCAAGACCACTAAGCTATTGTTATATGTCCAGCCACAGTGGAGAAACTATAGGTAGTTAGAATAAACAAAGAAGAGGCCATGAACCACAGCTCCAAACTCGATAGCAGAGCAGCATCTGTGGTTAAATGAAAACCACAAATAGACTCAATCAGCAGACTTGAAGTCAAGGAGCTTCAATGTTGGATGCCCTGAATCCAGAAAAGCATAGATAATGGATTGCTTGCTCAATTTTTATCTCCTATTTGGCATACTGTAGACTTAATCACAAATATGTCTAAGATGGAGTCATAAACAGTGTCAAGTGCTGGGAATCTCTTAACATTAATCTAAAGGTGAATCTTCATAAGTACAGTCAATCCTCAGTACTCACAGATTCCATATTTGTGAATTTATTTGCTCACTAAAATTTATTTTGTGATGCCAAATGTATACTTGTGGTGTTTTTGTGATCATTCGTGAACATGAACAGAATGGTGGAAATGTGAGTGCTCTGACCTTCATAGTCCCAGCTGAGGTCAATCAAGGTGATGCTCTGCCTTCTTGTTTTCTCTCTTATATTGTAAACAAGTGTCCTTTTCTTGGTCTATTTAGTGCCATGTTTTTGGCATTTTTTTTTACTTTTTGTTGGTGATTTTCCTATGTAATATGGTTCACAAGTATAACAGTATGCCTAAGCACAGGAGGCTGGAAAGTGACTTAGGAGAAAATACGTGTGTTACATAAGCATTGCTCAGGTGAGAGTTATTGTGTTGTTGGCCATGAATTCAATGTTAATGAATCAACTATATATGTTAAATAAGGTGTCTTTAAACAAAAACCATGTCAAACAAGGTTATGTATTCATCAGTTGTGATGAAATGTTATGGCCAGAGATTCATAGGAACTTAACCCCTAGGAGCATTGGTTCAGTATTTGCTAATTCAGTGTTCACAGAGACATTATAGGAATTAACTACCACAAATAATGAGAATTGACTGTATTTATTAGGTCATTTAGTTATTCATACTAAACTTTTCAGAAACACTGAGCTCTTGGTCTGTCCCATCTCCATCCCCCCCTCCATCACCTTCTCCCTGTCCTTTGGCCTTGTGGGCTTTGTGTGTCCAATCCTGTGGTTACCTTCCCATCCTAGCAGTTCTCTTCTTCCCCCCATAAACACTGAACATTTGCCATCGCCATCTTGCACTCGAGTCTTCCTTGGGGTTGTATGACTCTACTCCTCCCTTAATAACCTTTATAAAAGAAGCCATGAGTGATTTGTCTCTTCTGTGTTCTTGCTCTTAAGATTGTCCTTGCTGTTCCCCTACCCAGCCCCTGCCCTATGCCTGTAGAATTCCCTTACCTTCCTTGATGGCTTTTGTGTGTTTCAGCTTGGCTAGGATGAAAACCTTCTCCAGAATTCCCTTTCTAGCATGTTTCTGGTTGGAAAGTTGCAGAACTGCAATTTTGTAGCTTACACGTGTTTTATTCCAGCTATTCATTGAAACATTAATCTAGGTTCTGCTCTGAAGATGTGATTCAAGTCCCTAATCAGTTGACTTTAACTTAATCAAAATGAGAACAATTCTAGATGCATCTAACTTAATCAACTGAAAAGTTTTTAAAAAAGGGTTTAGGCCTTCCCTGAAGGAGAAGCTATTAAGCTGCTGGGTCTGTGATTGTTCTCCCTTCCACCTGAATCTTCCTTCCTGACTTCCATCGAAGGATAACAAGCTTTGAACTGTACCTATGAGCTCCAATGCTACTCCAATCTTCCTTTCCTGCCTGACCTACTGATTTCAGACTTGCTTAGCCAACCTCCATAATTGCATAAGGCAATTCTTTGTTTTTTAAAAAATCTCTTGCCCTGGCCAGTGTGGCTCAGTTGGTTGGGGTATTGTCCTGTACACCAAAAGGTTGTGGGTTCAATTCCAAGTCAGGGCAAAAACCCAAGTTGCAGGTTAGATCTCCAGTTGGGGCGCTGCGGGAGGCAACCGATTGATGTTTCTCTCTACGTCAATGTTTCTCTTTCTCTCTCTCTCTCTCTCAAAACCAATAAAATAAAATAAAAATCTCTTAATATATATGTATATCTCTGCTACTTGTTTTGCTCTTTGGTTGAACTCTAGCTGATATACTCCCCATGTTGTAGGTTGCCCCTCCCTGTCATCCTTTCTTCCTCTGTAAATGTTTCCCATTTCTCATACAGTATAGTATAAATATTCAAATCCTGGTTCTGCCCCTTTCAAGCTGTATGAGTTTAGAAAAGTTATGGAACTTCCTGTCTCAATTCTCTATCTGTAAAATGGGAAGTTAAAGTATATACCTTATAGAATTGCTCTGAGTATTATGTTAGTTAATGTGTGTTAAAACACTTAAAACACTGCCTAGCATATTGAAAGACATTGATAAGTTTAATTGCTATAATTATTATCTAGAGAATTTTATTTATTCCTTTCACATCCCCAGCACTGTAGAGAACACAAAGAAAGCAGAAGACAGTTCTTTCTCCTAAAAAAAATTTTTTTCTTTATTGATTTTTAGAGAGAGAGGAAGATAGAGAGAGACAGAAACATCGATGAGAGAGAACATCGATTGGCTGCCTCCTGCATGCCTTCCACTGGGGATTTGGCCCACAACCTGGACATGTGCCCTGTCTGGGAATTGGACTGGTAACCTCTTGGTGCATGGGTTGACGCTCAACCACTGAGCCACACTGGCCAGGCGACAGTTCTTTCTCTTTAGGATTTTATAATGTGCTTGGGAAGAGAACACAAACATATGGAGATTTATTTTCTGAGCCAAAAATAACACCAGTAGATGTAATAGACTGAATTGTATTTATAGGGACAATGGATACAATATGTGAGATGTGTAGTCCTCTTGAGGAGGACAGATACTTAACCCTTTGCCCTTCCCTTTCACCTCTATTTCTTAATTTTTCCTAAGCAGAGGGATTATTAATCAGTATGCTTAGATTCAAGGACTCTGATTGGGTCAGGTGCATTGGTGCACTGGGGTCAGTGCACATTTCAAGTTTCCATGCATCTGCTCTTCCTGTACTGTTCCCACTTCCAAAGTGATAAGTGGACTATTGGAATGAACCCTCTTTGCACACTGGTGTCAGCTTCCTTTTTCCATACGGTGACTCCCACATGACAAGGTCTGTTCACCTGAGCTCTTCTTCTTTTGTATACACTTTATGCAGTTCATTTTTTCAGTCTATGTTCCATGTGGCTTGCAAGAAAATGGTTATAACATGAGATTTGGGTTTGGAAGTTAAGGCCAAAGGGAGGCAACCCCAGATAGCCAGAGCTCTCGGCATTAGGGTTTTAGGTACAAGTCTTGTTAACAAGAAATAGGTGCTTTGCTTTGTTTGGCTCTGTCTCTTGGGTCTATACATCCTTTAGGGATTCACAGGGAAGAGGGGGACATTGATCAAATTTTTCTATCCTTCCAAGCGTTGGAGACATATACACAGGATAAAAGCCAACAACATTATTTGTAGTTTTTGGTCCCTTTGGGAAAAATTTAAGTATGCTGAATCCTATAGCTTCTTTGTGCAAATTATAGGCCTCAATGGTCTTCTTTCCCCACATTCAAACCCAAACTTCCAGATGCACCACTTTAAATAAATAAAGTCACACAAGGCAGTCCAAGTGGCTTTGGGCACTTCTCTTTCTACACCATAAATACATGACTGTGATGGTTAGTTTTATGTGTCGACTAGGCTTGGGCATGTTTAGATATCTGATAAAACATTATTTCTTAGTGTGTAAGGGTGTTTCTGTGTGAGATTCACATCTGAATCTGTAGACTGAGTGCAGAAGATCATTCTTGCCAGTGTTTGTGGACATCATCCAATCCGTTGAGGGCCTGAATACAACAAAAAGGTGGTGGAAGGGTGAATTTGTTCTCTACTTTAGCTGAAACCTCATTTTCTCTTACCCTTGGACATTGGTCCTCCTGGTTCTTGGACTTAAGACTAAGACTGGGACTTTGGCCATCGACAGCACCCACTCCCTCAATTCTCAGGTCTTTGGACTCAGATTAAATTACACCACAGCCTTCCTGGTTCTCCAGCTTAAAATGGCAACTTGTGAAATTTCTTGGCCTCCATATCCACATGAGCCAATTCCTATGATAACAAATCTCCCCTTACATAGATCCTATTGGTGTGTTTCTCTGGAGAACTGATATAATGGCCTAGTACACTGTAAAAAGCAATGCTCAATGGGAGGATTTTCTCCCATTATGTCTTGTAAGGTGTAGGTTAAATTGGATTGTGTCTCTCAAATGATATATTGATGTCTTATCCTCTGGTACCTGTGAATGTGACCTTATTTGGAAACAGTATCTTTGTAGATACAGTCATTAAGATGAGCTCATAGTGGACTAAGGTAGGCCCTCATCCCAGTGATAAGTGTTCTTTTAAGGAGAGGGAGATTTGAAGACACAGACACACTGGGAAGAAGGCAAACACAGGAAGAGATTGGAGTTATGATGCCATAAGCAGAGGAACACCAAGAATTGCCAGCAACCACTAGAAGCTGAATGAAGCAAGGAAGTATTTTTTTCCTGGAGCCGTCAGAAGGAGCATGGCCCTGCAGACACCTTGATTTTGGACTTCTAGCATCCAGAATTGTGAGAGAATAAATTTTTGTTGTTTTAAGCCTCCCATTGTCATGGCAATCCTAGGAAACTAGTACACAAATCACCCAGAGTGGTTCTGTGGTGCAGGAGCAGTCTATCTTCAGCTTGTATCCATCCGCTATCCAAACTCAGCTGTTTTTCTCCTTTAGTGGTGGTCATCAAGGACTCCCACCACCCCAGTGTGGCATAGGTATGATCTGAGAAAGAGTTGCCAATGCAATAATAGTAAATGATGTGGGGGTCTGGGCCACCTATTGGTATATTTTTAATGCTCTCTGGCCATGCTCATAACTGATCCTATTTTCATCTTACGATGGATTGCAGCTGGGCTGCCAGACCTTATGACTTGATGAGTCTGACGGAATTCAGCTCACGATGGGTAGCTCTTACCACATGGTCACTTGACATCATATAGTCAGATGTCTCTTCACTACCAGGGCCCAATAGCACACCAGAAGCCTTTTCTCAAATGATGGATACTTGCTTGCTGCAGATGGCGTGGACTTGATCTAGACTTTAGGGTGTCTATGTCCTGACTTTTCTACTGTAGCTTCCCTAAACTCCACGGGTTGTCTTTTCCCATCACAGACCTGGGTCTCCTGGGTCACAGGGCCTAAGCAGCAGAGCTGATTGCAACACAGTCTGGACCGACCACAGGAACTTTCCTGCTGTGGGCTCCCCTGGAAGGTGGAAGCTTTCCTTACTGCGCAGTAAATGGGTTGGAGCACTATTCCCAACTATGGAAAACGCTGCCTCCAGAAATCAGAGGCCTAGCAAGCTTTATGCTTCCTTCTTACTGCTGGGAGGAGCAAGATGCACTAACTTGCCCTTTACTTTCCAATGGATATTCTTTTATGCCTCAGACCTCTTATGCCTTAAAAGCTTCACTGATGTGGAAGGAAGGTCTACTATTGTATACATATGCTGTGCAGTTGCAGGATCCTTCTTCATAGAGAACCAGCGTGTCATTCAATCAATGGGTTTTAGGCCTAAGAATTGGCTCATGTTTGGAAACTAGGTAAAGGGTTATATATTTTCATTGGGATAATCGGCCCATCTTTCTGCTCATCCACTATTAATCACTTTTGATTATAAATATTTAGCAATGTTCTTGTTGGTTGCTCATTTATCTTATACCTGTGAATAAAATGTTTTGTAAGCCATTTCCATAGAACCATATAAGTCAGGCTCTCCTGGCTGCTATTTCAATCTTGCTTTTCATTATGGCAGTTATTCCCACCTCACTTCTGTAAGTAAAGTGCCACCATCTGGTCCACGACATTCCATGATCTATTCCATGACCCTATCATCATCATTGACATGAAGGGTTTGGCTCTGTAATAGCATCTCCTACTGTTAGTCATGGCCAAAGAGACTGAGCTTTTCAATGTTGCTGGTGCCCTTCTCACCAGCACATTTATTTCTTTGGTAGAATGGGATGGTCTCTGGGTCCTCCCAGTGAATACAGTTGGCAGGCAAGTTGTTAGGCCTTGAGAAATATATCCATTCTTACATGCTCTGTTCTCTGAGCCTTTTGATTTTTCCCTTCACTGCCTGCCCTAGCAGATCTAGCATCTATATGTCATGTAGTATGGGCCATAACTTTCTTCCAGCTGCCAAGAGCCATCCTACCAGATGTTAGTAACACCTCCTATGACCTCTGCTAGGGTGTTAAATTCAGTATTATAGGAGAGTACTCTCCTATCAATAAATTCTCCCTTATCTATCTTTATATTTGGCATCCCTTACTCCAGAAATCTCATTTTCTTATCCCATACATACTCTCCTGGCTCCTACCAGTTCATGTTGGGTTGCCAGCACTCTTTCGGTGTATAGCCCCTTTCCTTCTCTTAGCAGGCTTGATAATACCTCAAGTAGGAGTTATGCTGAGATTTGACCCTAAGCAGGTTTTTCTGGCTAGGGTTTTATAGGTAGGGATAGATCCTGAGAGGTATTGTGTTATCTTTCAAGAATAGATCTCTGCATCATCTATAAGCAAGGAGGCAGGGTAGCTCTTAACAGGAAGAAGTGAGACACTTACTGGCCCATAGGGCTTAGCTAAATTTGGGTTTCAAGGTTCTTAACTATATGAACCCAGATATTTCTACCTTTTGGCAGGTGATCCAGATCAAAGATCTCACGTAGAGTCTCCTTTCTAGGACCATTTCTGGTGCCCTCCATCTCAGGTTGAGTTTCTTGGAAACAGATCTGAGGTGAAATTTTGTGTGTAAGATGTTTATTGGTGATTTCCCTCAGGAACAATACCTATAAGGAAGTACAGGAAGCAGAACTAGATAAAGACAGAAATTCTACTCTGATGAAATTATAACAGAAGTCTCAGATGACCCTTTGGGGCTCACTGGAGCTGAGACTGCTCTTTAGAGTTATCCAAAACTTGATGCAAGGGAACAGGTCTTATACTTTGTATTAACCAGACATTGGATAGAGGCTGCCCTAGGGCAGTGATGATAACTTTGGATGAGATGGGTCCCTTTGATAGAGAGCAATTTCAGGGGAGAGATGTGGCTATGAGATATTGGCAGCTAACACTTCAGTGCCTTGGTTCTGATAAGAGCATCTAAATAGTGTACTTTAGCATACAGTATAGGACATAACACATTTCCACATTTCTATATTTATTTTACAACAATAATTAGAGCATAAACTCAATAGGCAAGGGACCTTGTTTGTCTTATACGTTGCTATATCCTCAGAATTTAGAACAGCCTGGCTTAATATTTACTCAATAAGTATTTGTTGGCTAAATGATTGAACTAAATGAGTAATTAAAGCATATTTATAGGTGCCACATTTTGTAAACTGACAATCACTTGGCACATCACAGGGAACACAAATAAATGAAAACGTAAATAGGAAAGCATCCTAAAGTATTTCTCTCACATTCTAGTACAAATCTCTAACATGAGATTTTTTCATTTTCTGAAATGAAATCACTTCTAATGCATTAAATGAATTGACGAATGCATGGGTAATATACTCATTTTATTTATTTTTCTTTTTTTCTTTATTGACTAGAGAGAGAGAGGAAGAGAGAGGGAGAGAGAGATAGAAACATCAATGAGAGAGAACATTGATTAGTCGCCTCCTGCGTGCCCCCGACTGGGGATTTAGCCCACAACCTGGGCATGTGCCCTGACTGGGAATTGAACTGGTGACCTCTTGGTGCATGGGTTGACGCTAAACAACTGAGCCACACTGGCCAGGCTAATATATTCATTTTAAATCACGACCTTCTACTTTGTTGTGGATTCTTAGTGAACTGACTGGGCTGTAATATTGAAGAATATTAAGAGAGAGATTATAGCCCTGGTTATAATCAACAGTTAGAGCGTCAGCCCATGGACTGAGGGATCATGGGTTCGATTCCGGTAAAGGGTATGTACCTGGGTTGCAGGTTTGATCCCTGGCCCCGGTCGGGGTTGTGCAGGAGGCAACCAATCAATGTGTTTCTCTTGCATCTATGTTTCTCTCTCCTTCCCTTCCTTCCACTCTCCCTAAAAGGTCTATGGAAAAGTATCCTTGGGTGAAGATTAACAAACAAAAAAAAAAAAAAGAAGAAAAAAGAGAGAGATTATAATTGGATCAGCTCTTGTGGGTGGGTTGACTCCCAAAGGAAAATTTGGTTTTGCACCTAGATCTCATTAATATTCACTTTCCACTGCCTTCCAACAGATATCTGCTTTTGATTTTCAAATGCTTTTATGATACTATAAACATATAGAATCTTTTGAAACAGTTTTTATAATCATATTCTATTAAATATTGGCACTCTCCCACATGGAGTGAGAAAGAAAAAGTAAGTCTGAAATGTCATCTTGTCCACTTTTTAAATATTTCTAATGCAAAATGTCACAAAAACTCAACATTAGTAAAACATTTACTTTTTCCCATACTAATAACCACCGTGTGTGAATTCACGTTTACAATGGAAAACAAATGAACAACTAATTATGAAGAGCAAATATTAGGAATGGCAGCAATGAAGAGTTCTCAGGATCTGCTCCCCAGCATAACAAGCATAAACTGGCAAAAATTATTTAAAAAATAATAAAAAATTTGTCTGTAGTACTTGTGCTGAAGGAATGCAACAAATAAAGAAATATTTATTTAAGAAAATCTACTCAAACTCGTTAAGAATAGCAAGGCTCTGTGGCAGGTGATTCATGATCCATTCTTTCGTTCCCACCCCCCAGCACACTGTGATCGAAACTCCACACCATGTGGGTATGGCCAAGAAAATGAGAGTCCCTCTATCCTAAACTCCCAGTCAAGGGATCAGCATCTCACATGGAGGGACAGTCTGCCAGAATTTCTCATACCCTCTTACTCTGAGTTGCAGAGACTAAATTCCTGGTTAATATGGCTGAGAGGTCAGGAGTGCTTTTTTTCATCTAGTCTCCACTCCCAGGGAGGAGGTTCTACCAGGGCATGGCTGAGAATCCTGGGGCCTCCATCACTCCCACTCCAACCCATTACTCAGGTACAAGTTCCTTTCCAAGAGAGGCAAACTGAGAAGACCAGAGGCTAGCACTCCTGTCCAGGGCCCAGAGCATTGTTTTAGAGATTTTTTTCCCCACAAGCAGAGAGGCAATCCATAATAACAAGACATCTACAAAACTTTCCCCAAAGGAAATGATTCTATCTGGAACATTGTGGGGAAGTTCAAGCAGAGGAATGCTCTCGAAAACTGTGGAGATTTTGGTGGTAAACAGTAAGAGGCAGTTGGTACATCCATGACTGCAACAGCCTAAACCAGAGGCCAGCTAGTTTACCAGAGAGAATCAGAAGAATCCTCCTGGGGCCAAAACAAACCTTAAAAACTGTCCACCAGAGTGTTCCTGAAAAGAAGCCCAAATTCAATTAGATCAGACTGTAGAACAATTTATGCCCTAGGGCATTATCAAAAACAATAGCGCAATCAGTCAGTAATAGAGCAATCAGTCAGCAATTAATGGAATCTACAAACTTGGTTTGATGCCAAAGGAGGCAGACAGCTTAACAGAGAGATCAAAGAAAGAGACAGTGCAGGGATTAAAAAAAAAATATATATATATATATGTATATATATGTATATATACACACACACACACATATGTCACATATCACACACACACACACACGCATATATATCACATAGACACAGACAACAGTGTGGTGATAGCCAGAGGGGAAGGGAGGTGGGGGTAGGTGGAGGTATGCAAAGGGAGAGAAAATGGGGACAGAAAGAGACTTTGCTTGGGGTGATGGGTGCACGATTGCAGTGTGCAGCTGATTTTATTAAGTTGTACACTTGAAACCTGTACCCCAATAAATTCAATTAAAAAAAAAAGAAGCTGTGCTAAAACTGCTGTCATCTCAGGGTGGCTGTGTGTGTGCCCAAAGCTGATCCCTCCGAGGAAGAGTATCAGAGGTTTCACACTGCAGGGGGGATCGGATTCACTAACGTTCTCTACACAAGCCATTGAACAAAGAAGAAGCAAGCAACAACAATAACAACAATAAAACAATCTCCAGAGAGGGGAAGTGGAATCGGTATCCAGTGTTGCTATGACATATTACTTAAAACATCCAGTTTCAAGAAAAAAATTTTGAGACATTCAAAGAGCAAAAAAGTTGACCCATGCAAAGGAAGAAAAAGCAGGCAACAGAACCTGCCTGTGACCCAAGATAGTAATTTGAATGCACATGAACAAAGAGCATTGGTAAAGGTAACTATGCAAGTGTAAGGCAGTATAAACACATATTTCTTCTCCCATCTTCTCTTAATTGATTTAAAAGCAACTTTAAAAGAATGTATGTACATAATTGTATTGTTGAACCTATAACACATAGAAATACAGTATATTTGCCAATAAAAATATAGCACAAAGAAGGTAGATGGGAACAAGCTGTATTGGAGTAAAAGCGAGACACTAGATGGTAATTTGAATCCACAGGAACAAGTGAAGAGAGCCAGAAATGGTAAGTCAGAATGTTAATATAACAAAGTCTATAAATATATGCTTGCCTATCTTTTCTCAGCTTCTTTAATAGACATAAAATTATATAAATTAATAATTATAACCATGTAATGTTAGATTCAAAATATATGTAATATGCATAACAATAACAGCAATTAAATTGCTGTAAATCTAATGATACTAATTAGATAATATATTAATTTATCAGAAGTTAAGATATGTATGATAAGCCCGAGAACAACCACTAAGAAATAACCTTTAAAAAAATGAAAAAGCCCTGGCTGGTTTGGCTCAATGGTTAGAGAGAGCGTCGCCCCACGGACTGAAGGGTCTTGGGTTCGATTCCACTCAAGGGCATGTACCTTGGTTGCAGGTTCAATCCTCCTTCCTGCAGAAGGCAACCAATCGATGTGTTTTTCTCACATTGATGTTTCTCTCTCTCTCTCTTTCTCTCCTTCCCCTCTCTCTGAAAATATCCTCAGGTGAGGATTACCCACCCCCCCAAAAAAAACCAGAGTGAAAAAGATAATTAAAGACAGCCACGTGAAGACGGAGGTGGAGATTGCAGTGCTAAAGCTGTTGGTGGCGAAAGGGCCCCAGAATGTTCTCAGACCTCAATTCAGCAACCTTGGTACTTGAGTTCTGGCTAAGAAAGAATTCAGAACCAGGACTCAAAAGTTTATTTAGAAAGTCACAGAGGTAGAAGGAGTGAGCCATGGAAGAAATGAGCCAGCTGGGCTGCATGGGCTCTGGAAACAAGTTAAAGGCACAAGAAAGGCCCTTGGAACTTAGGAGAAAGATAACAAGGATATATGTTCCTGGAGGGAAGGAGAGGAAGGAAAGCTGAGGTGGTGGGGAGGGGGTGGGGGGTGGGAGGGGGAGAGAGAGAGAGAGGGAGAGAGAGAGAGGGAGGGAGAGAGAGAGGGAGAGGGAGCGAGGGAGGGAGAGGGGGGAGACAGAGAGAAAGAAGGAGAGAGGGAGAGAGAGAGGGAGGGAGAGAGGGACAGAGGGAGAGAGAGAGGAGTGAGAAAGAGGGAGAGAGGAAGAGGGAAAGGGAGAAGCAGAGAGAGAGAGAGAGATTGGGGAGAGAGAGAGAGAGAGAGAGAGAGAGAGAGAGAGAGAGAGAGAGAGCCCTCTGCGATGGGTCCTTCTCCTAAGGGCTTTCAAGGGTGGGGATTTTAGGGGAGGATCTCAATAGAATATTCATCAGCTTTCTGGTTGCGTCCTGTCAGGGTTGTGTTCTTCACTGATTAGTCACCATGAAGATAGGGGGAACATTAGTCATCACAGGTGGTCCTGATGTCAGCTGAGGCAGAGGCATTGCCTACCTGGTTTTGCTGCTTTTCTGGGCCTGGAGCTGAAACACAACTGAGGCCTATTTGTTATCTCTAGACCTTAATGCTTAAGGATGTGGCCATGCAAGGACTTGTAGGAGACTGTTTTTCAGCCCCCTTGTTCCTCCTCTAATGGGGTCTATCTACCACATGACTAATGCCACATGAAAGGTCAAGGTGTCTGAACTGCATGACTAAGGATGTCATAGGGGAGGAAAGGACCTCGCCAGGGGGGCGAGGTCCCACCCTAAAGTTGTCTGTTGCTAGGCACCCAGGGTTTTCCCCACCCTGGTGCCCTTCAGTACCTGGCCTATCTTTCCTGCTCTGCTCATGCCTGTCTAACTGCCTACTACAGAGCTACAGGGCAAGGAATGCCAAGGACTGCTGGCAACCACAGAAACTAAGAAGAAGCAAGGAACGGTGCTTCCCTGGAGCCTTCAGAGGGAACATAGCCCTGCTGACATGTTGATCATGGACTTCTAGCCTCCAGAACTGTGAGACCATATATTCTATTATCTAAGCCATTCATTTTTTGAGTACTTTGTTATGGCAGCCCTCTTGAACTAATACACTCATAATACTATTTCTAAGTCATAATAACTATTCATTTTGGGGTTTATCTCCGTTCAGTTTCATATCTATAAATCTATAGGTCCACATTTTGTATCTATGTAACCTCCATCCAGATATCAGAGGTTCCTGCCTGGCCAGTGTTGCTCAGTGGTTCAGTATCAACCCATGCACCAAGAGGTCACTGGTTCGATTCCCAATCAGGGCACATGCCCAGGTTGTGGGCCAGATCCCCAGTGGGAGGCATGCAGGAGGCAGCCAATCGATGGTTTCTATCTCTCTCTCCCTCTCCCTTCCTCTCTCTCTAAAAATCAATAAAGGAAAAAAAAATTTTTTAAAACCCCTCAAAACAAGTTTCAGAGGTTCCTCTTAATAAAATTATCCAAAACTTGGAAATAAGGCAGAAAAGTTACGTATGATCTTCCAAACTCATCCTAGAGATTGTCTTAAAATATGGTCTGAGTTTCCTGCCACTCTAAGGGAAGGTAATTTTGACTTATTTACTATTGATTAAGGCCCAAATTCCATAAAGTTGCACGTTAACTTGATAAGGTGCAGATTACTTTTTTCCTTATCTATATAAAAGATAACCCCTAAAGGTTACAGTTTCATTACCCTGTATGTAAATTAGCAATCTTATTTCAGCTTTCTTTCTCCTGGTAACTCTCTTTCAATCTCTCAGATTCTCCTTTGAAACAGGTTTACCATCCTGCTGATTCACTCATTAATGAGTTCAAAAAAATCTTTGACATCTTTACACTATATATTTGTATGAGAGTCATGATTTTAATTTTTTAGAAAATTATACTTTGACATTGTAGATGAGCAGTTCTCAGACTGTCAGAGTTCACAAAGAAAAAAAATTATTAAAATAAAATGAGGTTGGATGACTGAGATAGTGTTGCCAATTTTAATTTTCCAAGTAATATCAGTTTAAAAATCACAAACACAGAAAACCATTGTATATGAATACCACCATTTCATAAAAGGCAGTGGAGGGCTTTTAAAAAACAAAAGAGTAGAATAAAATATAGTATAAACTATGTAACACGAAAATTTACCCCATTCTACTTATTTTTCTTATTGCACAGCATACCATGAAAACAGGCATATATATATATTTTATCCTCACCCGAGGACATTTTTCCATTTTTGTTCAGATAGAGTGGGAGGGAGAGAGAGGAAGAAAGAGAGAGAGAGAGAGAGAGAGAGAGAGAGAGAGAGAGAGAGAAACATCGATGTGAAAGGGACACTGAGTGGCTGCCTCCTGCACAACCCCAACCATGGCCGGGGACGAACTGCAACCGAGGTACATGCCCTTGACCGGAATCGAACCCGAGACTCATTGGTCTGCAGGCCGACGCTCTAACCGCTGAACCAAACTGGCCAGGGCAAAACAGGAATAATTTAAGAAGCATTTCCTGCAAATGACTAGGTTCCTTTCTACTTGAGCAGTTTCTTTTATTCACACATTTAAGGTCTTTACTGAAGGATTTCTATGTCCCAACGAGAATCTATGTGGCACCAATTATGCACCAAGAGCGCTAATTATATTACAAGGAAGCATATTCTATGTGCACATACAGTTCCTGACATTGGGGAAAATACATTCTGGTGGGTAAACATGCAGTGAGTAATCTCCCAAATAAATCTATAATTAAAATTTTGCTAAATATTATGAGGAAAGAGGGTAAATTGAAGAGTATGCACTGAACTGCTTATATGCTTGTCACTTCTCAGTGAAAACTGCTGCTCTAGGAGAAGGGCCTAGCAAGTTATTCTGAGTTGCTTCTCACAACAAAAAAAAAAGCCACCTTTTTACTCATTAAAAGTCACATATGTGACGGTGCTTAGAAGTAGCAGATCATCAGTAATAACAGACCTTGACTTGCATAGCAACCTGGGCTGAACAGGAACCCTCAAAAAGAGCAGAGACCTCCAACCACTCCCTTCCCTCCTCCCCCTCCTCCTTCCTTCCTCCTCCCCCTCCTCCCCCTCCCCCCCTCCTCTTCCTCTCCCTCCTTCTTCTTCTCCTCCCCCTCCTCCTTCTTTTCCTCCTCCTCCCCCTCTTCCTCTTCCTCCCCTCCTCCTCCCCCTCCCCCTCCTCCTTCCCCTGCTCCTCCTCCTCCTTCTTCTCCCTCTCCTTCCCCTCCTCCCCTCTTCCTCCTCCTCCTCCATGCCTAGAGGAAAGGAGCTGGGTACTGAAAGGTCTCTTCTAGAAAAAATAAATTAAAAGGAGGTCAGTTCATAGTATTTTTAAGAGACCCAAAAGTGCTTTATTGCAGTTGATAATAATGTTATATAGTTAATTGGCCCTAATTAGCTCAGCAGCTCCAAAGACTCAGGCCCTAACCTAAGGCTGTGAAGCACTTACAAGGAGGGCAGCATTACCATGTGCAAATGTCCCTTATTATAACCTTTCTGGAGATAACATTTTGCTCAGTTGAATAAATGGGCAATTTGGGCTTCGGAAGAATTTGTACATACATAAGAAAGGAACACTAGCAGAACAGACATTTTACACTCTCCCACACTGTCATGGAAAATTGCTGGGGAAGGCAAGAAACCAAAACTCAGAAAAATTTAGGACCAGGGGACACTTGCTTTAACAAAGATGGGGATGAATCTTGGGAGAGAAAGACACCATCAGGTGTTTGGACTGAGAACCTGAGACTGTGAAATTGGTGGAAGAACACAGAGTCTTCTGGCCCCCAGAAAATAAAGCTGCTGTGTATGTAAGCATGAAAGAGGTGGCCGAATTTCTCTGGTATATAGCTAGGAAATATCCCTACATGTTTGCATATAAATGCAATTCAACAAAGTAGAACTTTGTAGGCTTGGCAGAGGAATATGTAGGCTTGGCAGAGACAATGAATGATCTTCTCATTCTTCTGTCATCCCTAAGATTTATCTACATTGCACTGTAGTGTTTATAGCTAGGGGATGAGCTATAGGGGTAAGGATCTCCAAAGGAGGGGATGAACATTTTCTATAAACTTTGGAAGGATTTAAGAAATATTTAACTTACAAAAAACCAGTCAGGTAAGATATTCTGAGGACAAAAGACCCTTTTTGATAAAAAGTTTAGTAGTGTCAACTCTCTACACCCCAGTAGACCACCAGAGAAGCCCACCGATCAACTAAGACTAAGTTTGTTAGGCTTAGAGCGGTGAGGGAGAACAGCTGCTTGGGGAAAAAAAAAATCATTATCTTCTCAAAATGGGGAAAGTAGGGAAGAGCCCTCATAGGGTTTTACAGTCAACAAATTTGGGAGATTTCAAGCTGAATCCTGCAAGGTGGGTAACTTTCTCAGGATTGGGAAGAGATTATGATATAAAAACTAGATTGATAGGAACAGCAAGATGAGGATCTGGAAGGGAATCTTGATAAATAAATTGCTAGTTTTGATAAGTAAGCTGTTACATTGGTTTCTAGGCTTATCTTCTTGAGAACAAGTAATCCCCAGAGCAAGCAAGTAGTTATTTTTGCTTTTCCCCGATATTGTTTAACACAGGGACAGGAAAGTGTCCTGGGTTTAACATAAAGGTGGGGAATTATGTTGCTTTTAGTTGTCAAGATTCCTTTTGCTTTTTCTCTGCGACTGTAGGACAGACCTTGACCATCTAGGGACATGACTGATCAAGATCGGTATCACTGATATGTTGTGCTCATTTGAAAACTTTCTGAGGGTAGTCAACTCTCTAAATTTTATTAGTGACAGATTTTCTTGTTCATTCTGTTGGGGGATCATGTTTGGATCATTTGATGGAACAGTGACTGCACAGCAGGATTTAATTAAGACTCTGGAGAGCACATGAGAGTCACAAAATGGACAATTATTAAGAGAATAGTTATGATATAAGCTTGTGATAATGTCTAAGGCAGGAGCCAAAATGACCACATTAAACCAGGAGAACTGATACCATTTCTGATCTGCAAAGGCCACACAACCAGATATGGGCTATTAGCCAAATTATATAATTTTATGATTTTTATGTTTGTCTCTCGGATAATTTAAGTAATAATAGAGATCCAACAGTGGTCTGTTGCAAGGTAAGAACAACATTCTGTCCCTATTTCCTAAGTGAGCACATCTTCCACCTTGAAAGGCCTCAATTTTGAACCACCACCTGCCCAAATTTATGAACTTCTTAGGTGAGTTCTATGGCCTCAGTAGTGTTGTCCTTCTGCTATTCTTGTACCATTGCTTGTAGAATTCCGCCTACTTTTCAAGCCTCATGTACAGTGTGACATGAAGAAGAAGACAGTCTATAAACTATTTCTTCCGTGGTTATTTTTAAATGTAAATTGAAGCTCAGGATTTTTTCCTTATTTTTTTGGTGTTTGTTCTTATTTATTTGTTACTCTTAGGAAAATCTCACTTTTGACTGCACTCAGACTCAGAGGTAGGAGCTCTCAAAGAGGACAGCCTACGTCTCTTGGCAATCTGTTCCTGGCGATTTTCTTTGGCCTCCTTCATTCTCTTAGCCAAAAGTTTAGCATATTCTGCGGCCTCTTCCTTATTTTTCTCAGTACGCTGTTTCTTCAGAGCACTGTGCTGACATTTGAGTTGCAGGACACGTGGAGTAACAAGACACTGAATCTTGGGTGCTTTAGTCCTAGGTTTCTTACCTTCTTTGTTTTGGGGCTTCCTCACAACATATTGGCAGACATCTTCTTCTTCTTTAGAAAGACTGAAAAGTTTACAGATTCTGCTAGCTCTTTTGGGCCCCAGGCAATGAAGTCCAGTAGTATCAGTGAGACCAGGAATATTTTTCTGCCCCATTTTTTACAATGATCAAGTTGAGAACACTGAGATTGGGATACACAATGCAACCCCGAACAGATTTGTGCTTTCTTCACTCTTCCTTGGTCTATAACAGGAAAGCCCCTTACAAAGCAGCAGGTGGACATGGCCGTGGGTCAGGACACCTTGCTTCATGGGAAAACCTTGTTTGTCATTCCCACCACTGATTTGAACCCCCTAACGCTTCCATTCTTCACCCAGAGCATCAGCAGCAACTTTTGTGGCCATACGCTTCTCATAAAAGGTATGAAGTTTGTGTTCATCAACCACTTCAGTGAGTTTCTGGCAGTCAGTGGCTGGGAAAGAGATGTTCCTTCAGCTTCATCCTGAAGCAGCCGACTGCTTCTGAGGCACCATGAAAAAGAAGACATTTTTTCTTTTTTGGATTAAATGATATAAATGTCTATTTTTCTTAGAAGGGAAATTGGTAGGTCAGAATAGACCCAGGGTAATATTAAGAACTATCCTGAAGGCAGTTATCAGTTTACTGACATTAGAGATGCCTGTCCAGTTTACAGATTTCAGAATGCAGCCAATAGTCTTTTGTGTTTCAAATATTCCTATATGGAGGTTAAACAGAATAGGTCTGGCACAAATTCCATTGCCTGGTGACAGGCCAATTCTCTCTGACATCCACATATGAGTATTCCACCCAAAGCAGATCATGGGTGGCCCCTATCAACTAGTATTAGAAACACAAAAAACTATTGACTGCCATCTGTAAATTGAACAGGGATGAGGGTTTAGCTTAACTAATGCACCTTTCTTGCAAGATCTATCAAAGTGAGGCAACTTCTCAATATACCTCATCTGTTCCCTAGCTTTTTGTATGCTCTACACCTGTGAAACCTTCACTGCAAAGGCTGGCTCCTCTGAATACATATTTTTTTCTACAGGACAAGGAGCACACCTGTCTAGGTTTGACATAGTAGAGACCTTAGATTTCTGTATGGTCTATTATGGTATTTGCCATCTAAATAAGTTGCTTGTTGGTTGAGACCAATTAACAGGGATTGATAAGGAATTTGTTTTGTCTGATTTGTAACAAAGAAATGGTACCAAATAAAGCTGGGTAGCACTCAAAATAAAATTAATACAAACCCAACAGCTGGTTTGATTTTATGCTTTAACCAAATCACAATAAAATTATAGGCAGGTATTGGAATAATGCCAAGAAGTATGTATATATGCAAAAAAATTATTAAGTATAGAAACTTTACATATATCATAGTTAATAAGTGTCTGTTCACAATCACGAACCTGAGACCAGGAAAGAGGAAAGAAAATATCTAGGTAAACAGAGGACAAACAATGCAAATTAAAGCATGAGAACCAGTGGTTTTGGTCATCTGGATCTTGTTCATCAGTCTTACATGGGAACTGTCTACTATTTACAGTTGTCTCCTTGATCTGAAGGTCTTTTGTACAAGCTGCCTCCACCCCCAAAACCATGAACTTCTGGAGGACTCCTGAGGATCCTGAGCTTGAAGTCTGACTGAGACAGTTTTTCACTATTTCAGGGATGAATTACATCTCTTTAGTTGAGAGTTGTAGATCTAAGTGTCCACACCCTATAGTTTTTCTCTTGTATTAATTATTAATAGTAAAGTTCTTTTCACCAAACCTCAAGGACAGTTTTTTTCTGTGATGTCTCTTCTAAAGGCCAAATCTCCTGGAGAATTAGCAGAATGGGAGACAGGGAAATTCTCTCTTGTGGTGCAAAACAATACATTTATAAGCATATAGCCTTATTCTTGGAGGAAGAACTCATTATGAACAGTGAGGACACTGACAGACCTCCAGGGCCTTCTGATTTGTGCCATATAGTGTGCTATGATTATCCTCAGTTAACATAGGAATTGAAATTGAATAACCTAGAAATTAAGTCTTTTTTAGATAATTACATCAGTCTGTATACATGAACATTACTGTGTTTTTTAATATAAAAATGTACAGTTAGCCCTAGCCAGTTTGGCTCGGTGGTTAGAGCATCAGCCCACGGACCAAAGAGTCGTGGGTTCGATTCCTGTCAAGGGCACTTACCTTGGTTGCAGTTTGGTCCCCGGCCCTGGTTGGGGTCGTGTGGGAGGCAACCAGTTGATCTCTCTCACATGGATGTTTCTCTCTCTCTCCCTCCCTGTCCCTCCCACTCTATCTGAAGATAAATGGAAAAATATCCTTGGGTGAGGATTAAAAAAAAGAAAGGACGGTTATTGCACTATTTTGTTATATTAAATTTAATTAATTTAGTTTCCAGCAACATTTTGAAAATATACAATAAGAAAAAATGATTATTAGTAACATTTTTTCCCTCAAAAATAAGAAGCTGTTTGTTTAAAGGAGTATGTCAAAAATTCAGAGAAGTATCTTAGTGATTAAAAAAGGAAACTTTATTACCAAGCAAAGAAATTCACAAGTTTGGTGAGGAAAATAAAATTGTCGTCCAGCAAGCACAGCAAATTCCAAACAGGATAAACTTAAGAAAAATCTTCCAAACACAAAGTAATCAAACTTCTGAACACCAAATGTGAAAAAGAAAATTCTTGAAAACCACCATTGAAAAGTGCCAACAATTCAATGACTGAAGATTTCTCATTAGAAACGAGGACATCAGAAGATAGTGGAACAATATTTTTTAAGTGCTGTTAGAAAAGAACTGTCAACCAGCCTGGCCGGTGTTGCTCAGTGGTTGACCATTGACCCGTGCACCAAGTGGTTGCTGGTTAGATTCCCGGTCAGAGCACATGCCCAGGTTGTGGGCCTGATCCCCAGTGGGGGGCATGCAGGAGGCGGCCAATCGATGTTCTCTCTCATTGATGTTTCTATTTCTCTCTCCCTCTCCCTTCCTCTCTCTCTAAAATCTATAAAGAAAAAAAAAATTAAAAAAAAAAAAACACAAGATCTGTCAACCCTAAATTTTATAGCCAGTGAAAATATCCTTTAGAAATGAAGTGAAATAAACACATTCTCCGGTGCAGGAAAACAAAGAGAATTTACTGACTTAAGACCCTGCCTTAAAAGAAATGCTAATAGCTCTTCAGGTAGAAGAGAAATGATAGCAGTGAAATTTGGAACTTTACAAATTAAGGAAGAGCAACTGAAATCATAAATATCTGGGTGTATTAGTTTCTGAGGACTGCTATAACAAATTACTGCAAACCTGGTGGCTTAAAACTATGGAAATTTATTCTCTAACACAATCAAGGTGTTGACAGGACTGCATACTTTCACAGATATTAAAAGGATAATAAAGGATTGCTTTGAACAAATTTATTCATGTAAATTTGACAGCTTACATGAAATGGGCTGCTTTTTGAAAGACAGAAACAATAAGAAATAGAGAACCTGAAGAGTTCCATATCTATTTAAATAATAGTCCAAAAAATAAAACTCTAGGCCCCGATGATTTCATTGGTATATCATACCAAACATTCTTGGAAGAAATAACACTAATTTTGCACAATCTCTTCCACTAAATGAATGGACCCTTTTCCAATTCATTTTATGTAGCCAGAATTACCCTGAGACCAAAAGCAATACAAGAGAAGAAAACTGTAGACCAGCGGTTCTCAACCTGTGGGTCGTGACCTCTTTGGGAAAAACATATTTCTGATGGTAATTCATAACAGTAGCAAAATTACAGTTATGAAGTAGCAACAAAAATAATTTTATGGTTGGGGGTCACAACATGAGGAACTGTATTAAAGAGTCGCGGCATCAGGAAGGTTGAGAACCACTGCTGTGGACCAATAACTCTCATAAACACAACTGCAAAAATCCTCAACAAAAAGTAACAAATTGAATACAGCATAATATCAAAAAAACAATATGTCATGACCAAATGGGGTTTATCTTGAGTAATAAAGCAAGGCTGGTTCTCAATCAGTGTAATTCACCATTGATATTGCATCTATTAATGTAGTATCAATAGATGTACATCATATCAATAAATAGAGAAGTCATTTAATGAATTCAATTTCCATTTATGATAAAATCTTTTTACAAACTAAGAAGAGTATGGAACTTTTGCAATGCGATAATGGGCATCTGGAAAAAACAACAACAGCCTAGAACTAACAAAAATCCTCTTAGGTAGCAATGTAAAATGGAACAGCTATTTTGGAAAAGTTTGGCAGTTTCTCTCTCTCTCTCTCTCTCTCTCTCTCTCTCTCTCTCTCTCTCTCTCTCTCTCTCTCTCTCTCTCTCTGTCTACTATGTGTCAGACACCAAGAGGCAATGGGAAACAGTGGGAAACAGATAACATTTTGCCCAATTGAACCATACATCCAGTGGCAGAGATTGATAGCTATTCACCAAAATTCAGTGTCCTTTCTGCACTCATAGCTAGACTACATTTCCCAGCTTCCTTTGCAGTTAGGTCTCCAGCAGGCTGAATGTGAGTGGCAATGATGAGTGACACTTCCAGGCCTGGCCCATAAAAACCTCCTTCACATGTTTCTCTATACTGAGAAGCTGTGTGTGGAAACTGTCAAAGCTGCCTCTGCTGGTGAGAAACATATTGGCCTGCTACATGAACAAGAAATCAATTTATATTGTGTTTGAGACGTTACACATTTAGGAGTTTATTTTTTGTAGCACTAGCTATATCTTACTTAAAACTCCTACATGAATACTGCCTAGAATGGTTTTCTTTTCACCAAAAGAATTAGAGATAAACCCTCCTCCTTATTAAACTGAACTACTTCCTAGAGACAACTTTGAAAATCTAGTGGTGTTATATGGAAAACAGGCACCTGTGGGCCAGAGGGTGCTCCTGTTGGCTGAATGGGCAACACCAGGGACCGGGGGAGAAGCCTGCCTTGGTCCACACTGCCAGCAACTGAGC
Organism: Tadarida brasiliensis; assembly: GCA_030848825.1. Lineage (NCBI taxonomy): Eukaryota > Metazoa > Chordata > Mammalia > Chiroptera > Molossidae > Tadarida > Tadarida brasiliensis. Next base: position 74,935,900 of record CM061260.1, read on the forward strand.
GGGTAACTCTCCCCAGGTCTGGTTCCGTGTTAACCACCCCACTTTGCAAAAATACTTGATGCTCCACCCTCAACCTGGCCTCTGTCAGCTATAATAAAGGTGACATCTTAACTCCTCTCTGCTACTCTTTTGTTTTACCTCTCAGTTCATTCACAGCTCAGGTTGGGAAGATGATCCCAACTTATTGGGCCCCCTCAGAGACCTCAAAAGTTATCATAATTTTGGGATAAAGCAGTAGTCAGTGGTTATCTTATGATAATTGTAATAATAACCCTCACTGTTGAATCAAATGGTTATGTTTTATTTCTAGCACATTTTCCCCCTGGACTTCATTAATACTATATTAAAAAAAAATTTTTTTAGTTTTCTATGAATTTATTATTATTTTTTTCCAACTATTATAGTTTCTCTGTCAAAGGTTTTCAAACAGTTCACTGGTAGAAGTTAGTTTAGTGGTTACCTTTGCTGGGAGGAAGAGGGCTTGAGGGAGACCTCCTGAGGGGCTGGTTATATTCTATTTCACAATCTGGCTTCTAATTACACTTTTGTTCATTTTGTGAAATTTTAGCTGAGCACTTATGATTTGTATACTTTTTAATATGTATGTTGTCCTACAATGAAAATAATTTAATCTACCAGATCATGAAGATATACTGAAAAAATATTGGAGATTCTAGGAAATGAGATTCTTCTGTATAGATAAGCTCCACAGTCCACGAATTCATCATTACCTATAGGATTTAGTCTGTAGGAAGTTTCATATAAACACTTGTCACATCTGGCTCCTAGCTATTTATTTTAGAGAAATAAAAACTTATGTTCACACACAAGTCTGGACACAAATATTTTTAATAACATTATTCATAATTTCCCAAAACAAGAAACAAACTATATGTTCTTCAGTGGGTGAATGAATAAACAAACCATGGAATATTTCTCAGGTATAAAAGGTAATGAACTACTAACACACACAGCAACATGATGCTATCTCACATGTTTAATACTAAGCTAAAGAAGTCCACCTTAGCCCAGCTGGTGTGGCTCAGTGGTTGAGCATCGACCCATGCACCAAGAGGTCGTGGGTTCAATTCCCGGTCAGGGCACATGCCCAAGTTGTGGGCCAAATCCCCAGTGGGGGGCATGCAGGAGGCACCCAGTTGGTGTTCTCTTTCATCGATGTTTCTATCTCTCCCTTCCTATCTCTCTAAAATCAATCAATCAAAAAAAAAAGTTAAAAAAAAAAAGAAGTCCACCTTAAAAGGTTAAATTTTTATGACATTCTGTAAAAGGCAAAACTATAGGGACAGAAGAGCGTGATTACCAGGCCTAGGTATGAGGGGAGAGTGACTCCCTTCTGCGCAGTACGAGGGACTTTGGGGAGAGTTCTGAAATTGGTCTATGTCCTCCTATTTGTGTGGAGCTTACAAGAATCTGCATATATTAAATCTCAGAACTGTGCAAAAAAAAGTGAATTTTACTGTGTAAATAAAAAAGACTAATGTAGAGATTAAAGTATTTAAATATATTCTTTTATATTTATTTATATATTTTATATATAAAATTTATATGTTTACATATGTAAAATTGATATGCTTATATAAGTACATATAAATAAAAATATAAATAATTAAAATACTTTAATCAAAACAAACCTTATTTGTTGTCTTGTATACATATTATAATTTCTTCATAGTCAATTTTATTAATTGCCACTTTTAACAAAATTAACCAACTCAATTTTTTCAGACACAAGAGAAAGCTAGAAGATAGGAAAACAAGATCAATATAGCTAATTTTTTTCTGAGCATATGTTATTTTACTTATATAAATGTTAACATGGCGAATATATTTAATATCATTTAAAAATATTTGCACACCTTCTTAATCTGTAGTCATTCTCTCTATAAACATAAATGACAAGGAAAATTTAAAACTATGTTTAAAGACCAAAGTATTATATTTTTCTTACTGAGAAATTATCTGGGTATCTACACATTATTTATTAAATAACACAATTTGACATTACCTAAAAACTTAAAATAACTAAAGGTCTGGAAAAACAATTTAAATGAGAACATCCTGTGATTTCTAGCATTATAAAATTAATAAGATAAAACAAAAAAATTGGTCAATTCAATTTTCCTTATTAAAAATATTTTTATACTTTTTCCAATTTAAACAATTTATGGGAAAAAATTATACCTTCCAATATCCATGACACTAATGAAAGAAATTTTAAAAGTAGAAAGATTTTCATATTAAACTCAAATTTTGTACTAATTAAAATATTGTGCAAACATTATTTTTCACATGGTGATAAAACCAGGCAGAAAACATGGAGTTGTTTTTAAGCTAAAATTAAATTATTCTAATTTGTCCAAAGGCTCATGTATTTATCAGGCATATTTTAAGACTTGAATTAATTCCAAAAGCTCTGAGTGTCTAGCTTTTCTTATGTGGAATCCAATGTGACTAGCCAAATTCACAGTTCAACCTTTTCTTCTAAGTTACTGTTTTAGCTGGGAAAACATACAAAAGAAGCAGTTAACATTTTCTCTTTTCTTTGTGAAATTCTTGACTATATTGGAATAGATAATTCCAAAGTATATAAATTAATACAAAACAATTTTTTTTTTTGTTACTCCACACCCAAGGATATTGTTCCATTGATTTTTAGATCGAGAGGAAGGGAGGGAGGGAGGGAGACAGAGAAATATCAATGAGAGAAAGAAACATCAATGTGAGAGAGACACATCAACTGGTTGCCTCCCGCATGACCCAGACCGGGGCCAAGGATTGAACCTGCAACCCAGGTACATGCCCTTGACTGGGAATTGAACCCACGACCCTTCGGACCAAGGGCCGATGCTCTAACTGCTGAGCCAAACCAGCCAGGGCTACAAAACAATTTTTAAATGATCAATTAATCTCACTTTCCCAGGATTAGTGAAAAGGAGAGAGAAAGGAAAAAAACAAAAGTGGCTGGTTTTAGACAAATAAATATCAAATCATAATCATAAAAGGCTAATTGTCTCCCCCATTGTGAGGAGGTTTCCTTTCAATATAAGATTCTGGGGTATAAGAGTATCATTTATGAAATACTTTAAAAGTGGTGATAAACCTGTGGTGATACAAGTATGAATTAGTTGTTGTCCCAATCTTCAAGGCATTTTTAGTCTAGGCAAAAAGATAATCATTTTAAATAATAAGAGAACACCCTTGTTCTGTTCCTGTCTTCAGGACAGCATGTGTTCCCGTGTTTAATTTTTTTTTTTCTTTATTGATTTTAGAGAGAGAGGAAGGAAGACGGAGAGAGAGATAGAAACATCAATGAGAGAGAACATCGAATGGCCGCCTCCTGCATGCCCCCCACTGGGGATCAGGCCCACAACCTCGGCATGTGCCCTGACGGGGAATCGAACCGGCAACCTCTTGGTGCATGGGTCGATGTTCAACCAGTGAGCCACACTGGCCGGGCCCATGTTTAAAATTATGTTTACAACTAGTCTATGATAAGTGCTTTTTAAAAAATCACATTATGGAAATGTTTTTTTAAAAATATGTTTTTATTGATTTTAGAGAGAGAGGGAGAGGGAGAGAGAAAGAGAAACTTGGATGTGAGAGAAATTTTAATTGGTTGCCTCCCACACGTATCCCTACCACCCCTACTGGGGACCAAACCCCAACCTGGGTATGTGCCCTGACTGGGAATCGAACTGGCAACCTTTCAGTGCACAAGATGATGCTTAACCAACTGAGTCACACCTTCCAGGAATGGAAATATTTTTAAATTCCCATTTGCTAAGAGGGTTTGTTTTTTTTTTAATCAGGAATATGGTTGAATTTTATCAGATATCTTTTACATCTCCTGATATGATCATGTGATTTTTCACTTTAATAAATGTCTTAATATTGAACCGATCTTTTATTTATGATATGAAACATACTTGGTTTTAAATTTTTTATACTTCTGGAATAATTTTATGACACTGTATTTAGGATCTGGGTCTCTGTATTTATAGATGCTATTTCAAGTTTCACTAGGCTAGGAAAGGATTTAAAGAGCAAACAGGAATTCCGTCTCAGAAATGTTTGATGGGGCCTTTCTCCAAAATCATCTAGACCTGTTGCCTTTTTGTGTGAAAGTCTTTTCTTTTTTTCTTCTTACTAGTTTATTTAATGCTTCCCCAAGTGTGTGGTCTGGGGGGAGCAATTGCTCTGGTAAGTAGTTCAGCCATGACTCCTACCTTCTGCCTGAGTGGTGTTAAGGATCCATTCAGGTTTCCTACCTCCACTTGAATCGGTTCGGTAGTTTTTGTTTTTCCAGCGTATGATATGTTTAACCTGGGTTTTCTAATTTATTGTCATAGAATTTACAATGTGATTTCTTCAAATATTTTTAATTAATAGTTTTAGAAATAATAAAAAGTGCTTTTTTGTTTCTCTTTGTACTTCTTGGTCAGGAGGTGGTACGTAAGACAAGATTTTTAAAAATGCGTTATTATAATTATAGCTAATGTTTACATGGTACTTTCAATCTGGTCTATTTTTCTTTTTATTATTATTATTTATTTATTTTTTAATCCTCACCTGAGGATATTTTTCCATTTATCTTCAGATAGAGTGGGAAGGGGAGAGAGAGAGAAATATCAATGTGAGAGAGACACATTGATTGGCTGCCTCCTGCATGACCTTGACCAGGGCTGGGGTCCAAACCATAACTGAGGTACGTGCCCTCAATTGGAATTGAACCCCAGACTCTTTGGTGCACGGGCTGATGCTCCAACCACTGAGCCAAACCAGCCAGGGCTTTCTTATATTGTTTTGTATAATCCTCACAAACCCTGTGAGGTGGATCTAAACGAAAGCCCGTGTCCTTTAAAAAACCCGATGCCATCCTGGCCAGTGTGGCTCAGTGGCTGGAGGGTCGGCCTGCACACGGAAGGGTTACAGGTTTGATTCCCAGTCAAGCACATGTACCTGGGTTGCAGGTTAGATCCCCGCCCCAGTGGAGGCGAATGCAGGAGGCAACCAATCGATGTGTCACTCTCACATCAATGATTCTCTCTCTTTCTCTCTCTCTCCCTCTCCCTCCTTACACCCTCTCTAAAAAATAAATGGAAAAAAATATTCTTAAGTGAGGATTACTGCCCCCCCAAAAAATAAGAAAACCCAATGCCAATTTCTATATCTAGCATATTGAAAATCTGCATCTCTGTATCTTGCCATTATTTCTTTTTCCTGAAAGAATATTTCTGTTCTCTTTTACTTTTTCTTCTTTTTATAACTTAAGTATTTCACCATCTCTGTAAGAAATAATTACTTGAGAGAAGAAAGGAGGGTGACAACCACAGAATGAAAAAGATAGGTGATTTTACAAAGAAATACCTCTGCTATCTGTTTTATTTAGGAGCAAATGTTTACTTGTTAATTGACTAGCATGAACATTCCAAAAACTCTTACAAGAAAAAGACAGGGAAAAGTAGATATACTGGAATTGTAAACATTACAAAATCTGCTTGGGTGAACAGAAACCAGAAGATGATATTCTTTTCTTTTTTCTTTTTTAATCCTTACCGAGGATATTTTTCCATTTGTTCTATTTTTTATTTTTTTAGATAGAATGGAAGGGAGGGAGGTGGGAAGAGAGAGAGAATCATCAATATGAGAGAGACACAGACCGGGACTGGGGATCGAAACTGTAAGCCGGCCAATGCTCTAACCACTGAGCCAAACCAGTTCTTGAAAATATAATTCTTGAAAAAAGTATTTCTTGATTGATATTAGTTTTATTTTATTGGTGAACTTATATAATAAAAATTCTTCTCCAAAACCATTTAAAAATAAAATTCTTAATAAATAGGATATACAGGGTGGGCAAAAGTACGTTTACAATTGTGAGTATGCAAAGTACAGAGTTTATTCTTTATTATTCTTTATTAATTTGTGTATTATTTTTCATACAAACCATTGTAAACCTACTTTTGCCCCACCGTGTATCTGTGTATATCAAAGCAACATATAAAAAGTTCTTACATGGATTATCTATATAGTAAAATTATATTAGCAGAGTTTTTTTTTATCTTACTGAATTTTTTCTTTTATATTTTTATTGTTGACTATTACCGATGTCCCATTTCCCCCACTTCCCTCTGGCCATCACTGCACTGTTGTCTGTGTCTATAGGTTATGCATGTATGTTCTTTGGCTAATCCCTCACATTCTTTCATTCAGTTCCCCTTCCCCCCTCCCCTCTGACAGCTGTCATACTGTTCCATGTACCCATGCCTCTGTTCCTATTTTGTTTGTCAGTTTATTTTGTTCATTAGATTCCACATACAAGTGAGATCATATGGTATTTGTCTTCCTCTGACTGGTTTATTTCACTTAGCACAATAATCTCCAGGACCATCCATGCTGTCACAAAAGGTAAGACTTCCTTCTTTTTTATGGCTGCATAGTATTCTATTGTGTAAATGTACCAGAGCTTCTTTATCCACTCATCTTCTGATGGGCGCTTGGGCTTATTGAATATTTTAAAACTTTTTTGTACTTATTTGAATACTTTAATCAGTAACAAACAGGTAAGGACATCCTTGCCTTTATTCTCCCTGCATATTTTACAATAATTCCCTTATTTCCTAAAGACTCCATTGACAGGCAGGCTCACAGCTGCACCCTACTGGTGGGACCACCACTAAGCCAGCAGGACAGCAGGCACCAAGATGGAATTCATGAGTATTTCCTTTTATTAGTGAGGATCCTGCCTGATGCCCTTGGGTGATTGATGTTAGTTGCTTGGTTCCTAGAAAGGTCTGGGCATCTCTCGGATTTAACCACGTGTTAAATGAGAACTCCGCTCACTGCACAAGACTTCAATCACTCCTAGCTGAGTCTGAGCTGAAGCTGGAAATGTGAACGTCCACCAGACCCATCCTAGAATTTCTAATGCAACTATTACTAATAATACCAGGTTAAAAATGAAAAACTCAGGACAAATACTAAACGAAACAGGCCAACAATACAACAGAGTGTATGAGGTGACCGACTGTCCCTGGCAAACCAGCTGTGAAGATCTCAGACATGCAGAGTTGTTTTCTCTTTTATTTAAGCATACATTCTACACAGGCAGAAGGAATTCAAAGCAAAAATTCATGGGGCGTTTCAAGTATGTCTAAAATGTGGCCACTGTTGTGTTGTTCAGTGCATTGCTCGTCAGAAGTGTCCCTCCAGCCCCACTGAAGGCTGGAGACCTCCCAGAGGGGAAGAAAGTAGCCAACTGCTCCTGAGTGGTGGTGCAGTTGAATCTGGGCTCACTGCCCGCTGGCCTTGAGCAGGTCCCTATTTTCCACCCAGTCTCATTTTCTCCTTTGTGAGTGGGAGGTAACAATAGTAACTATGTCATAAGGTCACTCTGAGGGTTAAATGACCTAACATTGTAAAATGGTATTCGCTAGGTAATTGTTTGTTAAATGGAATAAAATCGGCTCCAGAGACATGTGGGAGAGAAAAAGAAATGCGTTTTGTTCCATACTGTGTTCTGTTCTCCAAACTGTTGAGTGTTTCTCTTCATTCTCTACAAGGCAAGACTTGCCTTTGGTGCTAAAATAAGAATCCTATTTGATATGGTGAGGAAGACTTGATGACATGATTGTTGCTACTCTCAGGGGGCCCTTAATGCAAGACCATCTTGCTTGTGATTAGAAACTTAATTAAGGGCTTTCGGGTCTCTGCGTTCTGGTTAGGAGACGTCCTTAAGATTCTGAAACTCAGAGCGATCCGTGATACTTTCTGCAAAGAGCATCAGCAGCAGACATTAAGTAGCAGCTTCAGGAAAGAAAATTAGAATGAGCTGAAAATCTCTTCAGACTCCCATCACAGTTACAAGGGAGAACAAAATGTTAGCACCGTAAACAGGACTGGGACTCATCATCATGGAAACCAAAATAATGGGCCTGAGAAATCCTATAGCAGCTTTGATAAACTTTGATGTAATCAAGGTTATGTCATGATTCCAGTTTTAGATTTAACTGCCTGTCATTCCGTGTTTATGCTAACCCCACACCACCGTGGGGCATTCAGTATTTTTTTTTTATTCTAGAATAAAATGTTCTTTAACTGAAAAACCGCTCGGATGAATCACAGTCTAAGAAGTGCACGTGGGCAGCTCATAATAAAATAAAAGCATTACCTTTGCTAAAGCATCAGAATATTTTTAAAAGCAGGATGCACTTGTATTCAATAGTAATTTCTGTGTTTTTAAAAGCAGCAGTTGGAGAAAATCTTGTGTTACTTATTACTGACCTGATGACTCACCTGAATTTTAGCACCTCTAGATGATGTCAGATTGATGTTTCTCGAAAGTAGCATTCCAGATTTAGCCACAGATTTGGGTAATCTGGTCATGGCATTTACATTTCTCTGACACCACCCCCATTTGTTATCACCTAGTTAGGACAGTCTCAGTTCCGATTCTTATTATTTTTCAGACACTGTGATGAAAGGAGTTTGAGATTATGTGTCAATAGGTAGCTCTTGTCTCCATCAAAATCAAAGGGTCAAACTCAAAGCATTACCCATGGAGAGGATTTGGCTCAATTAAGATTTGCTGAAAAGCTCTCTGCAGGGCTGTGCTGTGAAGGTGTCAGTTGCTAAGGGATAAAGGCCCTATCAGCCACACTGCAACACAGAAGCACTTCCACACACATTTCCATAGGTTCGAATTCTCAAACCCTTTGTTCAAAACAGGATTCTCAGAGTAAGAAGAAGAACATGAGCAATGAAGCTCTTCTTTAATTTTAGAGCTTCCTAATATGCCCCATAACTTTATGTAGTAAGGAACAATTTGTTAGGCCAGCAACAAAGTTCTCAGGAGTTGAGATTTTGTGTTAGAAGAAGGCTCTTGCATTTCAAGTATCTGCAACAAAAACTTGAGTCTTTGTTAACTTTACTTTCAACAAGTCAGATTTTTCATAGGCATACGTTCTCTATTGTTTCATCAGTGAAGGATCAAGTAATTTATATTTGAAGCTTTGACATAGAGTTGTGTTGATTTGATTAATACAGAAGTTGGCATACTGTGTCTTGCATACCCAACCTAGCCTTCACCTGTTTTTGTAAATATTTGTTGAATATAGCCACGCTTATTCATTTACAAATTGTGTATGGCTGCTTTCACTCGGACAATGTGTGTAGAGTATAAAAAAGATGCTATCTGGTTCTTTACAGAAAAAAATTTCTGCTCTGTGAATTAATTCATATTTTCGTAAAATTTCCATAAAGACTTCATGGGTTCCCTTATGGTTGCTTGCATAATGGGTCCTGGGGGAGAAAGGAAAGTAATGTAGGTACAGCTGGGCTAAGATCCATTCAGTGGTTTTTATATACTGTGTTGCTTTCATTTACCCAGCCAAGCAAAGTTGCCTTTGTGTGTCTCCAGACTCTAGAGATAAGTCTATTTTTGCAGTCTTTTGTTTAAATGCTTGTCTTTCCTATTTGATATTGAGTAACTTGAGAGTAAGATACATGCATAACAATTTTTTATTCTCAAAATCAAACACAATACTTGGCATAATACTAAAAATTTTAAGGAATTAAATCAAATTGGGCAGAATTTCCTAGCATCCCTAAATAGAAGCATTTATGGTGGGTGCAAAGAAAAGAAGCAGAGAATGCATTCTCCCTCAGAGCAGTTCAAATTATTTTAAAAATAATTTAACGCAAGCTCCCCCAAACAAGATGAACCCAAAGAGGTCCACACCAAGACACATCATCATCAAAATGCAAAAGGTTAAAGACGAAGAGAGAATCTTAAAATCAGCAAAAGAAAAGCAGTTAGTTATCTACAACAGAGCTCCCATAAGGCTGTCTGCTAATTTCTCAAAAGAAAATTTGCAGGCCAGGAGGGAGTGGCTAGAAATTAAAAAAATTTTTTTTTCTTCATTGATTTTAGAGAGAAAGGAAGGGAGAGGGAGAGAGATAGAAACATCGATGAGAGAGAACATTGATTGGCCACCTCTGCATGCCCCACACTGAGGATTGGGTCCACAACCTGGGCACATGCCCAGATTGGGAATCAAACCGACCACCTCTTGGTGCATGGGTTGACACTTGACCGCTGGGCCTACAACCAAGATTACTCTATCCTGCAAAGCTATCATTTGGAATCAATGGACATATGAAGAGTTTCCCAGACAAGAAAAAGCCAAAGGAGTTCATCACCACCAAACCAGTATTATATGAAATGTTGATGGATCTTCTTGAAGAAGAAGATAAAAAAGTATGAACACTAAAATGGCAATGAATGCATATCTAGCAACAATTGAATCTACAAACAAAATGAGCAAGCAAAACAGAAACAGACTCATAGATACAGAGAACTTTTTGTTGGTTGCCAGATGGGAGGGGAGTTGAGTGAAAAAGATGAAGGAATTAGGAACTACAAATTGGTTGTTAGACTGATGTACCTCAAAGGGAAGGGGGGAAGTGGAGTGGGAAGAGAGAAACCAAAGAACTTCTATGCATATATGCATAACCAATAGACACAGACAATAGTGTGGGGAAAGCAGGAGGGGGCCGGGATTGGGGAGGTGGGGGCCAAGGGGGGAAAAAAGAGGGACATCTGTAATACATTCAACAATAAAGATAAGTTTAAAAAAATGATAATAGTTTAACGCAAACTCCAACCCTAGGGTTACATGGAAGAAGAACAGGAATTGAAAGCCTCTGATGTGTTTTGATCATACGGCTCAAAATAAATAACCAGGAAATATGTGTAACAAAGACGAACACTTGTTTTTGCCTTTGATTTTAATTTTTCTTTTAAAATAGTTGAACACTATGAATGAACTCCTATTCATTGAAATGACTGAGGAAATGGGATTTTACAGTTAATTTAATAGTCTCTCTAATTACTATACAGTAATGAGTTTTCAATTTTTAGAAGGAAATGATGAAATAAACAGTCATAAAAACATTTGGACAAATTTTAAACTTGCTTTATTGATTTAGAAGGCACTTCGCGATCTTGAAGTAACACAATGATCATAATGAGCATAAATAGTAGGTGATTAAATACTCGTTGATTTGTATTCTATACGTCAAAGTAGACAGTCCAAGAAATTGGGCTGAAAAGATGCTGACCCTGTGGTAACTTTTGGAAATTGCTTCAAAAATTCCTATTATTAGCTTGTTGATTTGTCATTTGTATTTTTCACATACAAGTTAATTGCAGCTGAATAAAACAACAACTTCAGTTATAGGCGTTTCCTAGCTATTTGCATTGTAGATGAAGGAAAGTTTTATAGTTCTTAAATATCTTGAGAATTGGCAGGCTTCTAAAGTACTTTTCTTTTCAATTTTGATGCCAGTAATAAATATTAGTTTTTACCATCTTAACCATCAAAAGCAAACATTCTAATATTAATCTTTTTTTCCAAAATTGGTTTTCTGTCTCAAATGTTCAAAGTGATGATTGTTATGGACATAAATGGAGAGATGAATTTAAATCCTGACTCAGCCACTTATTATTTGTGTGATCATGAACAATTTATTTAATCTCTCTATGTTTGAATGTCCTCATCTGTGGAACAAGGATACTTAAATAACAGGGTTATTTAATATAAGGATTGATAAGTTAATGAATATAATGCCTTTAGCTAGCAAGTTTCTGTCACATAGTTGGAGATCTGAAAATGGTAACTATTTTTCTCTTTAGACTTCAGATTATTAAAAATGATTTACTTTTTTATTTTTTAAATTAATCTACAGTAAAATGCACTTTTCTGGTGTAGAGTTCTCTGAGTTTTTACATATGTATAAATTCATGTAACCATCATCACAGTTGGGATACAGAACAGTCTCATCATCCCCCCAAATTCCTCACGCTGTCCGTTTGAATCACACTCTCCACCCAGACCTAGCCCATGACAACCACTGATCTATTTTCCATCACTGTAATTTTTCCTGTTCTAGAATGTTATATGAATGGAATCATAGGATGTAACCTTTTGAGACTGGCTCCTTTATCCAGCATAATGTGTTAGGGAATCATTCAAGTTTTCATGTGTGTCAATAGTTTGCTCCTTTTATTGCTGAATAGCATTCCATTGTGTGGATGTATCACAGTTTATCCTTTTGTCTACTGAAAGACACTTGGGTGGGTTCTGGTTTTAGATAATTTTGAGTAGAGCTATTGTATGAACATATGTTGTGTGAACATGCGATATCAGTTCTCTAGGGTAAATACCTAGGAATGGGACTTTTAGGTCGTATGACAAGATGTGTTTGACTTCATCAGAAACTGTTAAGCTGTTTTCAAGAGTAGTGGTACCATTTTGCATTCCAGGAAAATATAAGAGTTTCAGTATCTCTGCATCCTCACCAACACTTGGTATTATCAATTATTATTTTATTTTAGCCTTTCTGATAGGTGTGAAGGGGTATCTCATTGTGCCTTTAATAACAATGTTAAGCATATTTTCACATGCTTATTTGAAAAGCATACATTTTCTTTGGTTCAATGTCTGTACTGATATTTTCTTCATTCAGGTTGATTTCTTATTTGTGAGTTGTTGAGAGTTCTTTGAATATTCTTTGTACATTCTGGCTGCAGATCTTCTTCATAAATTCAGATATGTGACTTGCAATTATTTTCTGTCAGTTTGTGACTTTTTTTTATTCTCTTAACAGTCTTTTGTAGAACAAAGGTTTAAACTTTGGTGAAGTCTGATTTATCAGTTTTTTTCTTTTATGTATTTTTTCTTTGATGTCATGTCTAAGAACTCTTTGACTAAGTTTATATCATAAATTTTTTTCCTTTGTTTTCTTTAAAAGTTTTGTTTCACATTTAGATGTAGGATTCATTTTGAGTTAATATTTGTATAGTGTGTGTGTGTGTGTGTGTGTGTGTGTGTGTGTGTGTGTGTTTTGGTAAAAAATTGATTGGCCATATTTGTGTGGGTCTGTCTCTGGACTTTATTTTATTCCATTGATCTCTGTGTATATCTCTTCAACAATAGCACACTGCCTTGATTTGTATAGTTGATAGTAATTCTTAAATTACCTTCAACTTTATTCTGCTGTCTCAAAATTGCTTTATTTACTCTTGTTCCTTTGCCTTTTCAAATACATTTTAGAATCAGCTTGTATATATTTACAAAATCCTGTTAGACTGTGATTGTAATTACATTAAACCTGTAGATCAATTGAAGAGTATTGATACCTTTATTACATTAAATCTTTAATCCATGGACACAGTGTGTCTCTCCATTTATTTTTTTAACTAATTAATTAATTAATTAATTAATTTATTTATTTATTTTTCATTTACAGTTTGCACTCAGTGTTATTTTGCATGAGTTTCAGGTGTACTGCTTAACAGTTAGACAATCATATACTTTACAAAGTGTTCCCCCTGATATTTCAAGTACCCACCAAGTATCATACATAGTTCTTACAATATTATTGACTATATTCTCTGTGCTGTACTTTATATCCCCATGACTATTTTGTAACTACTATTTGGTACTTCTCAATCCCTTTCGCTTTTTCCACCTGTTCCCCAACCCTGGCCACTATCAGTCTGTTCTCTGTATCTATGAGTATGTTCCAATTTTGTTTGTTCATTTATTCTGTTCTTTAGATGCAACATATAAGTGAAATCATATGGTATTTGTCTTTCTCTGACTGATTTATTTCACTTAGCATAATACTCTCTGGGTCTATTCATGCCGTTGCAAATGGTATCATTTCATTCATTTTTATAGCTGAGTAATATTGCATATTGTGTGTGTGTGTGTGTATAAAAATATATATATATATAAAACTTTTTTATATACTCATTTATTCATTGGCACTTGGGTTGCTTTCATATCTTGGCTAGTATTGTAAATAATGCTGCAATGAACATAAGGGTGCATATATTCTTTCAAATTAGTGTTTTGGGTTTCTTTGGATATACACCCAGAAGTAGAATTGCTGAGTCATAAAACAGTTCCATATTTAAATTTTTGAGGAACCTTTGTACTGTTTGTTTTCCATAGTGGCTGCACCAATTTGCATTCCCACCCACATTGTACAAGGGTTTCCTTTTCTCCACATCCTCACCAACACTTATTGTTTGTTGTTTTATTGATTATAGCCTTTCTGACAGGTGTGAGGAGATGTCTTACCATGGTTTTAATTTGCATTTCTCTGATAATTAGTGATGTTGAACATCTTTTCATATGTTTTTTGGCCATCTGTATGTCCTCTTTGGAGTCTATTCAGTTCCTCTACCCATTTTTTAATTGGATTGTTTTGTTTTTTTTTTGGTGTTGAGTTATATGAGTTCTTTATAAATTTTGGATTAACCCCTAATCAGATGTATCATTGGCTAATATCTTCTTCCATTCAGTAGGTTATCTTTTTGTTTCGCTAATGGTTTCCTTTGCTATGCAAAAACTTTTTAGTTTGATGTAGTCTCATTTGTTTAATTTTTCTTGTTCTCCTTGCCTGAGGGAAAACATATTGCTAAGAGTAATGTCTGAGATTTTACTGCCTATGTTTTCTTTCAGAAGTTTTATGGTTTCGAGCCTTACATCTTTTTTTTTTTTACTTTATTCTTGCATATGGTGTAAGAAGGTGATATAGTTTCATATTTTTTGCATGTATTTGTCTAATTATTCCAACATCATTTATTGAACAGACTGTCTTTACCCTATTGTATGTTACTTTTTTTGTCAAATATTAATTACCTATATAGGTGTGGGTTTATTTCTGGGCTCTATTGATCTATATGTCTGTTTTTATGCCAGTACCATGCTGTTTTGATTATGATAGCCTTGTAGTATAGTTTGATATCAGGTAGTGTGATATTTCTTTGTCTGGTTTTGGTATTAGAGGAATGTTTTCTTCAGAAATAGATTTGACAAGTGTTTTCTGCTCTTTTATTTTTAGGATGAGACTGTAGAATTGATGTCATCTCTTTGTTGTTTAGTTCTTCTATATATTTTATGATTTTTGTTGGTTTGGTCTATCAAATACTGAGAGAAGTTGAGATTGCCAAATATAATTATGAATTTATTTTTCTTTCCATTTTGTCAATTTGCTTCATGTATTTTTAAGCTTTGTTGTTCATTTAGGATTGTTTTGTTCCGTTGGTGAATTGACCCTTTTATTATGATGTAATATCCCTATTTATTACTTTAGCTTTCTTTTGATTAGTGTTTGTATACTATATCTTTTCCCATCATTTTACCTCTAACCTGCCTAGTTTTTCTTTTTAAACTCTTTCTGACAACCTATGTCTTCTACCTTGTGTGTTTAGACTATTCACATTTAATGTAACTTTTGATATTTTTGGATTTAAGTCTACCATTTTATTATTCACTTTCTGTTTTCCCCCTCTGTTTTTGTCTTTCTGTTTTACCTTTGCTATTTTTTTCCTCTTACAATTAATCTTCCTTTGGATTATGTGAATATTTTTAGTATTTAATTTTAATTTATCCATTGGTGTTTGACTCTAATTTTTAGTAGTTTATGTGGTGCTTAAGAGTTATAATATACATATTTAATTTTTCAAAGTTTATTTTAAATTAATATTTTACCACTTTAGTTAAACTGTAGAAAGCTTACCACAGTATAATATAGATCCTTTTATTTCCCCCTTTTATGTTTTAGTTGTCCCATGTATTACATCAATGTACATGAAAAATTATCTGAAAATATAATAATTTCTGTTTTTATCAATCAAATGTATTTCAAAGAGCTCGAGAGATGTTATATTTACCCAAACATCTACTATTTCTGTGGCTTCCCTTCAACCCTGATATTACAAGTTTTCCTTTGGTATTGTTTCCCTTTGGTCTGAAAAATGTCCTTTAACAATTGTTTTAGAGCAAGTTTTCTGGCAATAAATTTCTTTCATTTGAGAAAGTGTTTATTTTATCTTTATTCCTTAAGGAAGCTTTTGTACTTGAAAATATTGAGCCAATTCCTTCTGGCTTCCAGGATTTTGAATAGCCTCAGCAATCTTGAGAAAGAAGCACAAAGTTGGAGGTATCACACTACCTAATATCAAACTATACTACAAAGCTTTTATGGCCTCCAGGATTTCAGATGAGAAACAACATTTGAATCATTAATACCCTCTAGTTAATGTATTGTTCTCTCTCTACTTTTTAATATTTTTCCTTTGTCTTTAATTTTAGAAGTTTCATTATGATATGTCTAGGCGTAAACTTCTTTATGTTTATTTTGTTGGGGGTTTACTGAACTTTTAAAATTTTATACATTTATGACTTTCATCAAAAACAGGATATTTCAGGCATTATTTCTTCACATATTTTTCTGTACCACCCTATTTTTTTCCTTTCCTTCTAGAACTTGGAGTACAGAAATATTAGGCCTTTTGGTATTGTCCAATAGGTCTTCTTTCTTGTTATGTGCATTTTGCTATTGAGCCCACCCAGTGAGTTTTTTAATTTTTATTTATTTGCTTATTTTTGTTTTTTATTAAATTTATTGGGGTGACATTGGTTAATAGGATCATGTTGGTTTCAAATGTACATTTCTATGAAACATGATCTGTTTGTTGCACTGTGTGCCCACCACCCAAAGTCAGATCATCTTCTGTCACCATATATTAGGTCCCTTTCAGCTCCCACAGTGACTTTTTTTTAGAGAGTGAAAGTTTTTATTATTATTATTTTTTCAATTTTTATTAATTTAGCCCTGGCTGGTTTGGCTCAGCGGTTAGAGCGTCGGCCTGCGGTCCAGAGAGACCTGGGTTCGGTTCCCGCTAAGGGCATGTACTTCGGTTGCAGTTTGTCCCCGGCCCTGGTTGGTCGTGCGGGTGGCGGCCACTCGATGTGTCCCTTTCACATCGATGTTTCTCTCTCTCTCTCTCCCTCTCTCTCCCTCCCACTCTATCTGAACAAAAATGAAAAAATGTCCTCGGGTGAGGATAAAAAAAAAAATTTTTTTTTTATTAATTTATATTTATTTATTTATTTATTTATTTATTTATTTATTTATTTATTTATTTATCTATTTATTTATTTTTGTATGTACCCCTAGCGGGAACCGAACCCAGGACTCTTTGGTCTGCAGGCCAACGCTCCAACCGCTGAGCAAAACTGGCCAAGGCATTAATTTTTTTTTGTTACAGATGTTTCTCCTTTTTCCCCCCTACACATCCTCCTCCCCATCCTGACCCCCCACCCCCCTGCATTGTTGTCTATGTCCATTGCTTATGCATATATGCATATAAGTTCTTTGGTTCATCCCCTCCATCCCTCCTGCTCCCCTATCCTGAGGTTTGTCAGTCTGAACCCTACTCCTTTCTATGTCTCTGGGTTTATTTCATTCATCAGCTTACTTTGTTCATTATATTCCACAAATAAGTGAGATCATGTGGTATTTCTCTTTCTCTGACTGGCTTATTTTGCTTAGCATAATACTCTCGAGGTCCCTCCATGTTGTCTCAAAGGATAAGAGATCTTTCTTTTTTTACAGCTGCATAGTATTCCATTGTATATATGTACCACAACTTTTTATCCACTCATCTATTGATGGACACTTGGACTGTTTCCAGATCTTAGCTGTTGTACTGCTATGAACATAGGGGTACATACATTCTTTCTGATGGTGTTTCAGGCTTCTTAGGGTATATTCCTAGAAGCGGAATTACTGGGTCAAATGCCAGATCAATTTTTAATTTTTTGATGAAACACCATACTGTTTTCCATAGTGGCTGCACCAGTCTGCATTCCCACCAGCAGTGTACTAGAGTCCCCTTTTCTCCACACCCTCGCCAGCACTTGTTGATGGCAGCTATTCTGACAAGTGTGAGGTAATACGTCATAGTTGTTTTAATTTGCATCGCTCTGATGATTAGTGACGTTGAGCATTTCTTCATCTGTCTCTTGGCCATTTGTATGTCCTTTTTGGAGAGATGTCTATTTAGGTCCTCTGTCCATTTTTTTGTTAGGTTCTTTGTCTTCCTTTGGTTGAGTTATATGAGCACTCTATATATTTTGGAAATTAACCCCTTATCTGATGTATCATTGGCAATTATGCTCTCCCATACAGTGGGTTCCCTTTCCATTTTGATGGTTGCTTCTTTTGCTGTGCAGAAGCTTTTGAGTTTGATGTAGTCCCATGTGTTCATTTTTTCCTTGTTTCTGTTGCCTTAGGTGATCTATCAGTAAAAATTCTGCTGTGTATGATATCTGAAATTTTGTTGCCTATATTTTCTTCTAGGATTTTTATGGATTCACGAGTCACATTTAAATCTTTTATCCATTTTGAGATTATTTTTGTGTATGGTGTAAGTTGGTGGTCTAGTTTCATTTTTTTGCATGTAGCTGTCCAATTTTCCCAACACCATTTATTAAAGAAGCTGTCTTTACTCCACTGTATGCTCTTGCCACCTTTGTCAAATATTAATTGAGCATAATGTCTTGGGTCAATTTCCGGGTTCTCTGTTCTGTTCCATGGATCTATATGCCTGTTCTTATGCCAGTACCAGGCTGTTTTGATTATAGTAGCTTTGTAGTATAACCTGATATCCGGTATTGTGATCCCACCTACTTTGTCCTTCTTTTTCAAGATTACTGTGGCTATTTGGGGTCTTTTTTGGTTCCATATGAACTTTTGAAGTATTTGTTTTAGTTCTGTGAAATATGTTGTTGGTATTTTGATGAGGATTGCATTGAATCTATAGATTGCTTTGGGTAGTATGGACATTTTATTTTTTTTATCCTCACCTGAGGACATTTTTGCATTCATCTTCAGATAGAACAGGAGAGAGAGAGGGAGGAAGAGAGAAAGAGAAACATCAATGTGAGAGAGACACATCAACTGGTCGCCACCCACATGGCCCTAAACAGGGCCAGGGACAAACTGCAACCGAGCCCTCAGCGGGAACCCAGGTCTCTCTGGTCCGCCGGCCGACACTCTAACTGCTGAGCCAAACCGGCCAGGGCAGTATGGACATTTTAATGATGTTAATTCTTCCAATCCATGAACAAGGTATGTGCTTCCACTTTTTTATATCTTCCTCTATTTCTCTTTACAATGTCCTATAGTTTTCTGCAAATAAGTCCTTTACTTCTTTTGTTAAGTTTATTCCTAGGTATCTTAATTTTTTTTGCCACGATGGTAAATGGGATTTTTTAGTTTCTCTTTCTGTGAGTTCATCATTGGTGTATAAGAATGCCATCGATTTCTTAACGTTAATTTTGTGTCCTGCTATTTGCCAAATTTATTTGTCATTTATTAAGTCTAGTAGATTTTTGATGGAGTCTTTAGGGTTTTCTATGTACAATATCATGTCATCTGCAAATAATGACAGTTTCACTTCCTCCTTTCCAACTGGGATCCCTTTTATTTTTTCTTCATGTTTGATTGCTGTGGCTAAGAATTCCAGTAC
This sequence comes from Tadarida brasiliensis, assembly GCA_030848825.1. Lineage (NCBI taxonomy): Eukaryota > Metazoa > Chordata > Mammalia > Chiroptera > Molossidae > Tadarida > Tadarida brasiliensis. The sequence goes on from CM061260.1 coordinate 74,955,314, forward strand.
TATGTTAAATAAGAGTGGTGAAAGTGGGCATCCCTGTCTTGTTGCAGTTCTTAAGGGAAATGTTTTTAGTTTTTGTCCATTGAGTATGATGTTGGCTGTAGGTTTTTCACATATGGCCTTTATTATGTCGAGATATGATCCCTCTGTTCCCACATTGCTGAACGTTTTTACCAGAAATGGGTGCTGGATTTTGTCGAATGCTTTTTCAGCGTCTATTGATATGATCATATGGTTTTTATCTTTCATTTTGTTTATGTGGTGTATCACATTTATTGATTTATGAATATTGTATCAGCCTTGCATCCCTGGGATGAATCCCACTTGGTCATGGTGAATAATTTTTTTAATGTATTGCTGGATCTGATTTGCTAGTATTTTGTTCAGGATTTTGGCATCTATGTTCATCAGGGATATTGGCCTGTAGTTTTCTTTCTTTGTAGTGTCTTTATCTGGTTTTGGAATTAGAATTATACTGGCCTCATAAAATAAGTTTGGAAGACTTCCTTCTTCTTGAATTTTTTGGAATAGTTTGAGGAGAATGGGTGTTAGTTCTTTGAATGTTTGGTAAAACTCCCCCGTGAAGCCATCCGGGCCTGGGCTTTTGTTTGCTAGGAGAGTCTTGATTACATCTTCAATTTCCTTAGTTGTTATTGGTCTGTTCAAGTTTTCTATCTTTTCCCGGTTCAGTTTTGGGAGACTATGTGTTTCTAGAAATTTTTCCATTTCACTTAGATTGTCCAATTTGTTGCCGTATAATTGTTCACAGTATTTGCTAATGATCCTTTGTATTTCTGTGGTGTCAGTTGTTACTTCTCCTCTTTCATTTCTGATTTTGTGTATTTGGGTTCTCTCTATTTGTTTCTTGGTGAGTCTAGCTAAGGGTCCATCAATCTTGTTTATCTTTTTGAAGAACCAGCTCTTTGTTTCATTGATCCTTTGAATTGTTTTTTTGGTCTCCATGTCGTTTATTTCTGCTCTGATCTTTACTATTTCCTTCCTTCTCCTTGCTCTGGGGTTTTCTTTTTGTTTACTTTCTAGTTCTTTAAGTTGTGAGGTTAGATAGTCAATTAGAAATTTTTCTTGTTTCTTGAGGTAGGCCTGTAGTGCTATGAACTTCCCTCTCAGAACTTCTTTTCTCTGCATCCCATAGATTTTGTGTTGTTGTGTGTTCATTTTCATTGGTTTCCAGGAAGTTTTTAATTTCTTCCTTGATCTCTTTGGTAACCCACTCATTGTTTAATAACATGCTATTTAGCCTCCATGTGTCCAAATGTCTTTGCTTGTTCTTGTTGCAATTGATTTCTAGTTTCATGCCATTGTGATCTGAGAAGATGCTTGATATGATTTCAATCTTCTTGAACTTGTAGAGACTTAGTTTGTGTCCTAACATGTGGTCTGTCTTTGAGAATGTCCCATGTGTACTTGAGAAGAATGTGAAATCTGTAGTTTTGGGGTGTAATTCTCTGTAGATATCTATTAAATCCATTTGGTCTAGTGCTTCATTTAGAGTCTCTGTTTCCTTGTTAATTTTTTGTCTAGAGGATCTATCCAGTAATGTCAGCGGGGTGTTGAAGTCCCCTGCTATGATTGTATTGCTGTCGATTTCTCCTTTAAAGTCTTCCAGAAAATGTTTAATATATTTTGGTGCTCCTATATTGGGTGCAAATATATTTACCAAGGTTATATCTTCCTGTTGAATAGATCCTTTCAATATTATATAGTGGCCTTCTTTGTCTCTATTTATGGCCTTCATTTTGAAATCTATTTTATCAGATATTAGTATTGCTACCCCAGCTTTTTTTCCCTTTCCGTTTGCTTGGAAGATTTTTTTCCATCCCTTCACTTTCAACCTATGTGAGTCTTTTGTTGTGAGGTGGGTCTCTTGTAAACAACATATATATGAGTCATACTTTCTTATCCAATCAGCTACTCTGTGTCTTTTGATTGGGGCATTCAGTCTATTTACATTTAAGGTGATTATTGATATGTACTTATTTATTGCCATTTTTGTTTAGTGTGGTTATATTTTTCTTCCTATTTCTTCTACTAATTACAGCAGTCCTTTTAACATTTCTTGCAGTGCTGGTTTGGTGCTAATGTATTCCCTTACCCTCTTTTTGTGTGGGAAGCTCATTATTTGACCTTCTATTTTGAATGATACCCTTGCTGGATAGAGTAGTCTTGGATTTGGATCCTTGTTTTTCATGACTTTGATTACTCCATGCCATTCCCTTCTGGCCTATAGGGTCTCTGTTGAGAAGTCAGCTGATAGCCTTATGGGGGTTCCTTTGTAGGTAACCTGTTGCTTATTTCTTGCTGCCTTTAGATTTCTCTCTTTGTCTTTAATTTTTGGCATTTTAATTACTATGTGTCTTGGTGTGGGCCTGTTTGGGTTCTTCTTACTTGGGGCTCTCTGTGCTTCTTGAACTTGAATGCCTTCTTCCTTCACCAAGTTAGGGAAGTTTTCTGTCATTATTTCTTCAAATATATTCTCTAAACCGTGCTCCTTTTCTTCTTCTTCTGGAACTCCTATGATACGAATGTTGGTATGATTCCACTTGTCCCACAGTTCTCTTAAGCTGTCTTCCTGTTTTTTAATAGTTTTTTTTTTGTTGTTTTCTGATTGGTTGATTTTTTTTCTACTCTGTCTTCTAATTCACTGATCCGGTGCTCAGCTTTTCTTCTCTGCTGGTTATTCCTTCCAATGTGTTCTTTGTTTCTGCTATGTCATTCTTCATTTCTTCTTGGTGGTTTTTCATTTCCAGTTGGTTGATTTTCAATGTTTCTATATCTTTACTTATGGTGTTGATGTCCTTACTCATGCTGTTGAGCTTCCTTTAAATCATGGCTCTGAACTCTACCTCTGATAACTTGCTTATCTTATCTTTAGCAGAGTTCTCTTGTTCTTTCATTTGGGATTTGTTTCTTTGTTTCACCATTTTGGCTATCTCAGGGGGTTTTGGAGCCTGCCAAATTTTCCCTGTGGGTGTTGGTGTTCTGTTGTTTGTGGCTCCCTCTACCGTGTTTCGATGAGTGTGGGAGGACCCACATTAAACACCACTGTCAAGTCTTACTTTTTTTGGGTTGATTTGCAAGCCTAGGAAAGGTTCAGTTATCCTCTAGCTTTTTGCCTGGAGGCTATTAGTTTCAGTTACTTGTTGAGCCTTGGGTTGTAGCCCTCAGCTGAATGAAAAACTCCCTCAGGTGTTCAGCGTAAGAGGATTTCCAGAGGGTGGGGCAGTTTCTGGTTATTAATGAGCCTCAATTTGCATTTCTCTGGCCCAGCTGGGTGGGGTTCAATCTCTGAGGGAGGGGCTGCTGCTTCTCCCAAGAGCTCTGGGAAGGAGGAAGATGGCCACCGTCCTGTGTGGCCATTACTCAGCAAAAACTCTGAGCACCCTCCAAATCCCGAGTGTCCCCACACTGTTCCAGTCCAGTCCACCCTCCCTCTGCCAGAGCCCAAGGTGAGTGGCTGTAGGTAATTTAGTGCTCTGTCCCAGCCCTCTGCACTGTGGAGCTGGCCTGGGATTTTAACCCTGAGGGAGCTGCTCACAGCTAAAATAGCTGTTGTCCATGGGCTCCCAGCCCACCGTCTCGTGCCTCTGCAGACCTACCAGGCTCGATTCAGTGTCCTCTTTTCCTGCCCATGGTTATATGGGTCCTCTCCAGCTGCTTTTCTATTGCTTTTTCCCAATGATTTGTCTTTAATTTATTTGTAATTCCAGTTTGGTCCTGGGAGATGGTCTGTGTATCTTCCATTCATTCTGCCGCCATTTTGGAATCTCTCTAGAGAGTGAAAATTAAAAAAAAATTATGCTGGTGAAAAGATTCTTGGAAAATCCCTTATATTCTGCTGAGTCTTATATTTGCCCAAGATTTTATATTTCTGACAAAGTATTATTATTAATAGTTGCATTAATATAAGCTGGCAATCAGTTAGATTCATGGAAATAGAAATTATAAGTCAGTTTTATATAAACTATGAGTGAGTGTTATAGTTTTTAAATATGTCCACAATTTTTTACTTATATAAAATATTTATTCCAAGTTAATTATTTTATGTAGTAGTTTCCCCCTCAAAACTTGTGATAACCACATCTTTTAAATCTGTAAATAATGTTATCAAAATAATCTTACTCTTTGAAATCTCACAAAAATTTACATTTTACAATCCTCTCTTAATATCAAGGCTGCAAGAAGAAAACATTTCCTATATCCAAAAATATGGAACACCACAAGAGTTTGCATGTCATCCTTGTATAGGGGCCATGCCAATCTTCTCTGTATTATTCCAGTTTTAGTACATGTGCTGCCGAAGTGATCACTGTCCAAAAATGTTTGGTGCTCTTTCCATCAAAAGGTTCACTTGAATAGTGTTTAGTGTTATGTTAGTGATTTGCATCTAACAAAACAGAATTCAATGAAAAGTGATGCTGTGTTATCACCAAGGTTGTGCAAGAAAAGGCAATTCAGCTTCCTTATGGCTCTCTTTCTTGAAAAATTCACTCTTGGAAATCAACCACATGGAGAGAGCACTTGTGGGTGTTTTAACTGATATCCACACCCAAGGCTCCAGGAGATCTCCAGCATCAACCACCAGGCATTTGAGGGAGCAAGAATTAACATGATTGCAGTTGCCAGCCTTCAAGCTACCCCAGCCAACGCTGAGTGGAGCACAGATGGATAGTTCCAACTGAGCCTTGCCCAAAATGTTGATTTTCAAGCAAAATATATGTTGTTTTCAAGCAAAATATATGTTGTCATTTGTTATCTAGCGATAGAAAAATGGAATCAATTTTGGTATTTGGTATCTGGAAGTGCTCCTGGGGGATGCTGCTATCACATAAAATCTGAAGCCGTAGGGTTTGCATTGAAATCTCAAGCAGAGTGCTAATGAAAGCCTAACACCATGAAGAGACTGGACAGAAAAAGTAGCTCTTCAAGCTTCTAAGGCACTAACAGAATCCATCCACCAATGTTTCCCATTCTTTTAATCACATCTTCCCAAATGGCATTTGAGTAGAGACACTGCATATGTTAACATTTTGTTTTTTACTTGCACCTCATTCCAATATGCCATAGACGGGAATATTAGTCACTGTGATGCCACAGCATACTAGGAATTAACCTCCTCCCACACTGCCCAGGCAATGGTTGCCATCTGACTCTTGAGTAATTCAATTTTAAACCTCTATCCTGAGGGGCTGTTTTCTAGAGCCTCTTCCCATTCCAACTCTTAAATTAGGTTTTCATGAAAGCAGAGCCTGTTTTCACGAAAGACAATGTACAGGTAGTTTATTCAGGAGATAATCCCAAGAAACAGACGTGAGAAAGTGGAGAGAATGAGACAGGAAAGGGAGAAAAGCCCAAAAATGGTTTATTATTTTGCAGGCTGTTGCTGAGAACAATTGGTACTTAATTCCACTTGTGCATTTTGAAGAATTGTGTAGAATAGTTAGAACTGTTTTGCTAAAGAATATGAGGCTAGTCTATTGATATAAAAATGACTGTACAACATTGTCTGAGGGTTGTACCCTTAGTTATGAACACTTTTTGCATCTACTGACCATCTACTGATTGACTTCCAATGTTATTGATAGAAGTGGAGTACTTAGGGTGCCACGAGGAAAAGAATTTCCTGAGGACCCCATGGGAGGATGCAGTTTCATAGAAAGCTTTACTGATGATGTAAAATTAAGGGGGTTCCCCTCCAAGGTCCCATCTCTTGTCTGTCTCACCAATCTTGTCTTCAGCAGGGCCAGAATAAAGGCCAATGCCCATAATTTCTGCTCCATATTAAAGTCCAGTCCAGTTCAGCATCTGGCTAGCTTAGCTTGTGTTTCCAGCAGCAGTCCATTGCATGTGGGGTTTGCATGGCCATGGGCCATGCGGCTGCGTAAGGCCACATGGCTATGGAGAGAGAATAGTCAAATGCAAGGGCGAGTATGGGTCACGGAGCAAGAGAGAAACAGAAGCACAGGAGCAAATAAGAGAGAACAAGAGCCAAAAAGAGAGAGGGAACTTCATCTGGGGTCTTGAATCAGGAGCCACTTCAAACTAAGCAATTAACTTCCAAGACTTCACACCCTTCTGATGGGGTCCACCCCTCCCTAGCCAATCCATTTTTCCCAGGCTAGACTGACAGATAAGCCCCTCCCCTGTACCATCCCAACTTCTACTGCACGCATGTCTATCCCCCCTTCTCCCTCCAACAATCCAGTAACTGATGGGGGAAGGGAGAGGCTTTAATCCCCTTGGAGGAACAATGCTGTGATTCCCTGGGGTGTGGAGCTGTAGTTTCCTGGTGAAACCAACGGACGTACACTTCCCAGCTGAATATGCTCAACAATGTCTGACTCTTCCTTTGTTCTCTCCCTTTTATTAATATTAACTAGCTAATTATGATGACAACACCAAGACTTCAGGAAAAGCCCTAAGGCAGAAAAGCAGAGTGATGTCATATTTGGGGAGAGGCACTGACAATATACATGGAGTTGTGGACCTCAGCTGACTAAATTAGGACGGACTGACTAGTGGAATGTGGCTTTGGACATCACAAGATCACAAGCATCTGCTACTTCCACATTTATAATAAGGGTATGCAGCATTTTAGTTGGAGGATAGAATGGAATTTATTTTCTATCTAAGCTAACAGTCCTTTTGGCAACCTATAAGCCCATGTTAAAAACCCCTGGTCTAGAGGCTCAGTAAATCTTTATTCTCTTTCCAGGCATAAGGAAACTTCACTCTCCAAATTCCCTTGCATTTTGGTTGGCCATATGACTGAGTTTGAGACACTGGCTAGGGTACAAAATTAAAGTATACAACTTCCAGCTCTGATCCCCAAAATTACCCCATTCTTTGCTCATCAGCCAGGAGAACATTCAGTGGGAAGATGATGAGAGTCACCCAGTAGAAAGAACTTGAATCCTTGAATCATCACTTGGAATAGAGCAACCCAGGCTAATCATCTAACTCTTATCAGACAGTGACTTGAGTGAGAAATAAGTGGAATAAGCAGAGTGTGTGTGTGTGTGTGTGTGTGTGTGTGTGTGTGTGTATGTGTGTCTATTTTGGGTTGTTTGTTTTAGCAGTTGGTGTTAATTTCTTACATGATACGCGTACTTTCTTGATTCTCACTACACTTTGGCCATTGAAGAAAGTATTGGTTCTCATCTCTTTATGTTATAGGCAGGCATGTGATGATACTTGGCAGAATCATGTATGTGGTTTGCTTTTAGCCTTTTAGGGAATAGGAGAGATGAGCTCACAGCAGTAGTATCATTATTTTTAGATAACTGATTGCTTTCTTCATAGTCAGGGAGAATTGCCCATTGCTATCTTACACTTGCTGAACACAACTGGAGAGAGAAATTCTCCTTCACACTCCCAAGATAATAAACACAAGAGAAAGAACCAGCATGAGATACTGTCTGCTTTCTCCTTTATCATGAGGGGCTCCACAGATGTCCTGGATATAATAAATATGAATCAATGAAAGACAAGCAGATAATCACTTAGATTTTAGATGAGTAAAAAGAAGCTTGCCGAGTGTTTAATAATATGTCTTATCATTTTTAGACAAGCGTAAGGATAATATCTTTTCGGTGTCAGAGATGGACTATGACAAAGAAGTAAGAAGACTCCCTCTTGTGGTTCTTGAGAAAAATAATCTCAGCTATGAGAGCATACTGAGAATATAGAAATTCTGGAAAATAGAAATTCTGGAAAATAGAAAATCTTTAAGATAACTTTAGTGGAAAATTAGAACTTGTCCTTTTCCCTCTGACCTGGCTCTGTGAAGCTAAGTAGCCATTTTGGGCTGTGCTGAATCTTCTTGAGAGCATTTGTGAGCTTGGACGCTAACTTCACAGGGACGGGACATGAGGAAAGGACTCTTCAACCTCACCTGGAAGAACATCTTTCCACTTGGAAATTTGTGTTCCCTGAAAGGTTAAAGAAATAGTAATTGTCAGTAAATATCTTTTTTCTTTAACATGCAACTGGTCCCCAAACATGGCTTTGCTTCCTCTTGGGGAAGCATCGATTAAAGGGGAGTGAATTCGGTGTTAGGACACTCTGTCTCCTCTAAAACACAGCTCTGATAATTTTGTGGGGTGGGTGTAAATGTATTTCTCAGATGTATGCTTTCCCCCTGTCTGTTTGGAACCTCATTTAGCAGCTTTGTTTTCCTCAGAAGGTAACTGGCTACACAATGCTAGAAAAGGAAATGTCCTCATTTCTCAAGGTGTAAAGTAGAGATGGCACTGCAGTAGGGACAACCTATCTCCAGTGTCAGCAGTGGTTTGATCTGAAGTTATCATCTGTTTTCTCATAATTTATGCCTCCTGCTTTTGGCGTCAATGTTTCACCATGAGAAACGTGGTATGCTCCAGTTCTGCGGAGGGTTGACATCTGTGTAGGAAACCAATATCTATTTATCTGTCCCTCTCTGGCTTTCTAGTGAGGTTGTACATATTGTTCTGGGTTTCCCAGAAAAGTCCTGGTTTATACTGCTGTCTCTGTATCCCGTTTGGGTTAGGATTTGTTCCTTTTTCATTTCCCCCCAATGGAAATTTTAACAATTTCAATTTCATTAGTCTTGCAAGGCAACCTTAAGAACACTGATGGCAATTTTAAATTTAAAAAGATTTACATATTACACTGAATAGTACATTCTTTGGAAAAATACTTGTGCCATGACATTAGATGCACAGAAACTGATTGTAGTACACGAACTGTAAGAGAGAAAGAAACTGTTTCGGACTGGATGAGACGCATCACGTTCACTTAGGAGAGGCAGGTCACATGGCCGTAAGATGCATGGCTGCTGGGAAATGTAGTTTAGCTGCTGGCTCGGAATGAACCGGGTTTAGGAAACATCTACTCAGTCTCTGTCACAGTATTTTAGAACGAAAATTTCTTATGGCACACAGTCAAAAGGGGCAGAATTAAGCATCAAGCATTAGTGTTTTTTACTTCAAATCTCAACTTTTACCACTGTAGAGGCTCAGCACAAGTCACTGCAACATTTGCCTCTGTGGTGTGTGGATTATTTTGAGCTAAAGGCAACTGAGACTCTTTGGGCTCAAGAGATTTAATTATTATACTGGTTTAAAGAAACTTGAAGGCTAGAGGAAAGTTTCTTCCTCCACCACACCACCACATCCAAAATCTCTCTGTAGTTTCCAGAAATCACACTTTATAGCACTATTTATATCTTTATTTGTGGTTAACAGAAGGCAAGATTTAAGTGATTGAGGTTATTTCTCATTTTACCTAAATTATTAGGGGGACCTGAAAGTAATGTCATGTTTTTACGACATTAATTCAAACAGATAGATTTTTAACAAGTTTTTATTTTTAATCAATGATGTAATCACCCTCCTTATCAACACTCTTTTGCCATCTAGTGTGCAAATTTTCAATGCCAGATCGATAAAAATCATTTGGTTTTTGAGCAAAATATCTGGAGATGGCATTTTGGACATCATCCAAATTGTCAAATTTTTTGCCACTTAGAAAATGTTGTAGCGATTGGAATAAATGGAAATCCGATGGCGCAATATCGGGCGAGTATGGTGGGTGAGGCAATACCTCCCACCCCAATTCATTAATTTTTTCCAGGGTTCGTCTTGCGCAGTGCAGTCTTGCATTATCGTGTTACAGAATAACGCCTTTTCTGGTGACAATCGCTGGGCACTTTTCAATTAAAGATTGATTTACTCGATCCAATTGTTCACAGTAAAGGTCTGCATTCAGTCTGTCCAGGTTTCAGCACTTCAAAATAAATGACCCCGTGAATACTCCACCAAACACACAAAAGTGCCTTTTTGGGGTGTAAACCTGGCTTAGCTGTACTTCGTGGCGATTCATTCGGAGAGAGCCACTGCCTTTTGGATTATCATAGAGGACCCATTTTTCATCTCCAGTGATCAAGCGATCAATAAACGCTTCTGTATTGTGCCGCTGAAGCAATAAGTTGCATGTGGTGGACCGGTTAGCTTTGTTTTCTTCGGACAGATTATGCGGGACCCAAACACCTGCTCTGCTTACTTTACCAATCTGCTGCAAATGTTCTTGGATGGTCGACCAAGGTTGGTTAAGAGTGTTTGACAGTTCCTCGATTGTCTGACATGGATTTGCTTCCCCTTCCACCCTTAACATGTCATTGTCTAAAGTTGTTGGTCTTCCTGATCGATACGAGTCGGAAAGATCAAAATTACCGGATTTGAACTTAGAAAACCACCTTTGGCATTTACGAACATCTAATGCACTTGGATAAACATCGCAAATGTTTTTGGTAGCAACTGTTGTGTTACTACCCTTGTGAAACTCAAAAAGCATACAATGCCGGATATGTACCTCTTCTGGTATTTGGCTGGCCATTTCACTACAAATTGAAAAAAAAATTAAGATTTAATTATTTATGAGTAAACAAGTCACTGTAATCTTAAAATGTCTTTGGCACGATTTTGAAGTACACAATGAGCTGATAAATGACAATTGAATATCGAAACGCGCAGAAACGACATTACTTTCCGCTCCCCCTAATATAATACTTGCATACATTTTTTGGAAGTCATGCCTAAGGATAAGTACTGAAAGGATTTATATAGGTATAAATATAGATATATAAAGGATTTATATATATTTATATACTTGTCTGCCAATAATTTAGATTTGATTTGAATTTTCTTGTTATGAAAGTCCATTTATTAAAAAAAGAAAGTCCATTTATTACCTTAATTATACACAGACAGAAAGTAGCCTTTCTTTTTCCCTATGTTTCCCCATCTGTTTTATTTTTTCTGACCTAAGACATGGAGTTAGAAACAAAACCTCACAGGAGATTTTATCATTTTTTTCTGGGTTGAGCATAAACACATAACCTGGTTCATGCTCAGAGCTTTTTATTAATTTTAAGGGTGAGTATAATATAAACCTGGAAGGTGTCTGTCTTTATATGCATCATTCTCTCCCACATACATAATCTTGAAACTCATAAAAGCAGAATAAAATTCTGAAATTAAATTACCCATTGCCTTTGTTGGTTTATTTCATCAACTGTTGACTGGTTGGTTTCATGGAACAACTCCCTAAAAACAAATTGACCAATTGACTAACAGGGTTTTAACTACAAGTCAAATGAAAGTGACAATTTTTGATGCTGTTCAGAATCATCCATCCACCGAGACAACGAAGGCTTTTATAACAAATTGACCAATCCACTTTGCTATTTTCCTTTTTTTTTTTTCAGAAGTCAAGACACATAACAGATTTTTTTTTTTTTTTTGGTTACGCAGACAATGAACAGAATTGTGTGGATCTTAGACTTTGAAAATAAAAATGTAACAAGACAGATATTACATAACTTGCCTGATAGTGGTCTGTCTTCCTGCTTTCTAGAGTTACTTTCTGACACAGATGGTCTTCCTGACACCTGTTTACAAGCAAAGTTGAAAAAAATCAAAAGATTGGCTGGTGGCCTTTAACTCTTCCCCTTACATTTTTGTCTGCCTCCTTTACAATTCAGTCAGGGTTCACAGTTGGGCATTCTGTGTCTTTAGAGCAAACTGAATGGAAAAGAATCGTGGAAAGAGAGGACGCAGTCATTCCTTCCCACAACGCTAACTCTTCTTCCTTTGGTTCTGCTTCTCTCTATTCTGTACTTAGAAAATCAGGCCTAATTTTTTTTTTTTTTTACTTGGTTCCAGACCTTCTTGCAGAAACAACACTATTTCTCTACTTATCTTCTCTGGAAATATGTTTGGTTAGTTGTTAGTTTGCCCTCACCCCTTCCAAACCCAAACACTCTGAGCCTTATCCGTTGAGCAAGTGTCTAAACCAGGGAATCATAAATCCCCATTTGTCTCCAACTACAAGTCGTACATTTAGCTGCTCAACAAGAAACATACTCTCTCTGTTCCCCAGGGAGCAGCAGCTCAGTGCGCTCAAAGTCCTGACTGACACAAAGCTCAGAGATCCCATATCAACAGTATGTAAATGCAACAGCAGGACAGGCTGTAGACTCAACTAGAATTCACATAAGTCTGGACATGCCTGATGCACTGGTAAGTCCATCTACCCCAAAGACTTGTTTTTCTGATGGACTAAGGAGATTTTGGAGGAAGCTTCTGTCCTAAGAGAGGAGTTTGATGCTATAAACAAAGCCTTAGTTGTCTAGGTGGATGGGTGATTAATTCTAAACAGCATCAACATTTTTCATTTTCATTTGACTTGTAGCCAAAATGCCACTGGATTCAGGGTTAAATCCTGTGGTGAGCAATGAGTTTGTACTTAAATCCTAGAAAACCTGATTTTCCAAACACTCTTAAATATAGGTGCACACACAATGCTGTATCGGAGCTCTCTATACTGTGGGATGCAGAAGTGAGAGCTCTTCCCACGTGGTAACTGTGGTAGACAGGATTCTAAAGATGCTCCCCTCAGCCCTTGCTCCTAACCTGCAAGATTTCTGGCCCATGGTTACTTATTCAAACACTAAGGGGTTTTGCAGATATGATTAAAGTCCCAAGTCAGTTGACCTTGCAGTAGGGAGGTTATTCAGGTGGTCCTGATCCTTCTGAGATGAGCCCTTTCAAGGCAGAGAGTTTGTTGTAGGTAGGAGCAGAAGAAGTAGTCAGCAATTCAATGCACAAGGGGGGATTTGATGCACTGTTGCTGGATTGAAGATGGAGGGGACCTTGTGCCAAGGAATGTAGGTGGCCTTAAGGAAGGAACTTAAGAGTGGCCCCCTGTTGACAGCTAGCAAGGAGACTCAGGCCTCAGTCAATATTTGACCAATGGCCTGAATGAGTTTGCGAGCAGATTCTTTCCTGGGGCCTCCAGATAAAAGTACACCCTAGGGTACACCTTGTTTTCAGCCTTGTGAGACTCAAGCAGAGAACCTGGTTGAGCCATGCCAGACTTGGGACCTACACATGTTTGAGATAAATCATTTGTATTGTTTCTCTTTTTAAATTTGTTTCTCTTTATTGATGTTAGATAGAGAGGAAGGGAGAGGGAGAGAGGTAGAAACATCGATGAGAGAGAACATCGACTGGCTGCCTCCTGCATGCCTCCCACTGGGGATTGGGCCCCCAAACTGGGCATGTGCCCAGACTGAGAATCGAACCGGCGACCTCTTGGTGCATGGGTTGATGCTCAATCACTGAGCCACACCAGACGGGCACATTTGTATTGTTTTAAGTCATTACATTTATGGTAATTTGCTATGCAACAAAATAAAACTAATGTAGTAATAGAATACGATGAGGCTCCTATTTTATGGGACCCAGGCCTTAGCTGTGGTGGGAGGCCCCAGCATCTCATAGACCTGGTGGTATACAATGGATGTCCATTCTAAATAGTGGAACATAAAAGTCTTGGAGTGCTTATGAAACATCCGTAGGCACTCCCAGAAATTTTCCTGGGTGGGGGAAACAATCGGTAACACTTGGATTACTATAGTTAATATGAGCCACTGGAACCTGTGAACTGATGAAGTCCAGGGGAATTGATTGTACACATCTCCATGAAGTCCAGGTTTGTTCAGTCTCTTAGCATATACTTCATTCACCAAAAGGGACGCGGTTGTTTTTGTTTTCTGATTTACTTCTCTCCAGTCTTAAATTTCCTTGCTTTTTTTCTTGGGCCTTGATCTCTTTTGGTAGATGCCAAGAGTAGGATTTAATAAGTGTATCCTTGGATAATAAAAACAGTAGAAAAAATACATGTTTTATTATTAAATATTTGCTACTGAGATAAAATAGCAACTTATTTTTGAGAGTTAGGTCATCTTTTTCAGTACATTTAGGTGACTTTATCACACACTTCCTCTTAAAAAATAGGGAGAAAACATCTGTTATTGGGTTCTTAACAAAGGAAACTTGATCAATATAGTAGGAGTATGGACTTTTCATTTTCAAAGCCAAGATGAAGATAAGTACAGAGAGGAGTATGGTATAATTGTACTGTAATTTTATAAGAATATTATTTAGAGACAATTCTTTACAGAAGTCTTACATTTCTGCATGTCTTCTGAGCAGATACACTGGCAGCTTCTGTTCTAAAATATCTTTTCAAGTATGTTTGTATGGCAAACAGCTTTGGAAGGTCTCTCTCTGAGGCAAAGGGCAGATTTGTTTGCCATCCAGGATAATAAAGATAGTGTCTTTCTGGAGCAAAGGTTGGGCGAATTTGCTGGCAGTCTTCTTCAATAAGCTCTGTGTTTCCGAAGCTCAGGGCATTTCAGCTGTGATACAAACCATGTGTACAGGTGACCAATGTGTCCTAATTTGCCTGAGACTTTTCTGATTGTAGCATAAAGTCCTGAATACGAGGAACCCTTCAGTTTGGGGTACATCAGGGAATTGGTCATCCTAGTGAGCTGCATGCACCTGAGATGCTCCATATCACACACCCCCCAGTGAAATTTGGACACCCCCGCCCCAGTAAAATTTGGAAGGCAGAGAACTTTTTTTTTTTTTTTTTTTTTGTTAATTTTCACCCGAGGATATTTTTACATTGATTTTCAGATAGAGTGGAAGGGAAGGAGGGAGAGAGAGAGAGAAACATCGATATGAGAGAGACACATCAGTTGGTTGCCTCCTGCACAACCCCAGCTGGGGCCAGGGATCAAACCTGCAACCCAGGCATGTGCCCTTGACTAGGACTCAAACCCGCGACCCTTCGGTACAAGGGCCGATGCTCCAATTGCTGAACCAAACCAGCCAGGGCAAGGCAGAGAACCATTATAAACTTGGAGCTCATGCCTCCACCCTATTGTGATCAAGTTCCTGGATTCTGACTCGGGAATCTTCGGTGTGCACCCTTAAAACTGTGGTAGGCTAACTTGGTAGGTAGCAAGTTCAGGAAAAATATCAGACTCTTTACAGTTCTTTACAAATATAATTCTCTTAATTGCTGGAATTGTAGTTGGAAAAAAGTCTATTTTAGATTGGGGAAATGGAATAAGCCCATACACTTCCTCTAAAGTTTTCCAAAAGCTGTTTTATGAAATGAGTAATTCAAAAGCAAATCAACTTATGAAAGTGACTTTGTAAGAATTTGTTATTTCTTTTCCTTTGCATTCTTTTTCTCTTAATCATAGGTTACTTAGAAGTGCATTGCTTCATTTCCAAACATTTAGGATTTTTTTCTACTTACCTTTATTTACTATAAATAAAGTTTAATTCCATCCTGATCAGAAAACATACTCTATGGTTTCAATTTTGAAATTTGTTAAGATTTGCTTTGGTCTATTTTGGAAAATGTCTAAGTGTATTTGAAAAAAAAATTGTGCTTTGCAGTTGTTGGTTGTGGTGTTGTCTGTATGTCAATCGGGTTAAGGTGGTTTATTGTATTGTACGAATCTATTATATTCTTAACTGATTTTTTGTCTGCTTATTCTGTTTGTAATTGTAATGTTTTCAGAAATGATTGCGAATTTGTCTCTTTTGCCTTTATATGTTAGGTGACACAGGTTTAGGAATGTTTCAGCTTCCTATTTAATGGACTCCTTTGTCATTTTGAAATATCACTCTATTTCTAGTAATACAAGCATGTCTCAAAGATATTGCAGGTTCAGTTTCAGACCACTGCAATAAAATGAATATCGCAATAAAGTGAGTCACATGAATTTTTTTGGTTTCCCAGTGCACATAAAAGTTATGTTTATACTTTACTATAGTCTATTAAGTGTGCAATAGCATTGTGTCTAAAAGAACAATGTACATCCCTTAATTAAAAGATACCTTATTGCTAAAAAATGCTAACCACCATCTAAGCCTTCAGGGAGTCATAATGTTTTTGTTGATGGAGGGTCTAACCTCGATGTTGATAATAATACAAACCTTCAATTTGTAAAAAACACAATATCTGTGGAACACAATAAAGCAAAAAGCAATAAAATGAGGTATGCCCATATTTGACTTCAAGCCTACTTTGCTTGGTATTAAAGCTTTACTAGCTTTTGTTTAGATTTTGCATGGTATAATTTTTTTTCCATTTTTAAAAAGTTTTCTGTGTCCTTCTATTTAAAGTATGTCTCTTATAAATATTATAGATCTGGATCTTTTTTTTTTTTTTCTTTTTCAAAAAAGATTCATTCTTTGCCTTTTAATTGAAGTCTTTGGTCCATTTACATATAGCTACCAACATAGTTGGTGTTACAGACTCAATGTTTGTGTCCCTCCAAATTCATATGTTGCAACCCTACCCCCCAATGGGATGGTATGTGAGAGGTGATTAGGATTAGATGGGGTTATGACAGTGGAGCCCTCATGAGTAGGATTAATGCCCTCAGGGTGGGAGCTCGCCTCCCCTTTCTGCTCTCTGCCATGTAAGGGCACAACAAGAAATCTATTTTGCAGCCAGGCAGAGGGCTGTCACCAGAACTCAACCATGCTAGCACCCTGATCTTGGACTTCCAGCCTCTAGAAAGGTAAAAAATAAATTTCTGTTGTTTATAAGCTATCCAGTTTATGCTATTTTGCTATAGCAGCCCAAACTAACTAAAACAGTTGGGTTTAGGCCTATCAACATATTATTTGTTTCCATCTGTTCTTTGATCTTTTGTTTTTCCTTTCCTGAATTATTTTAGATTAATCAGGTATTGTTTATTCCATTTTCTCTCTACAGGATTTTTACTTATATAATTTAAAAACTATCTTTTGATGTTTTCCATATACATATAATATACAGCCATATCTTATTGTCTACTTTAAATTAGCAACTTTACCAGTTACTGACCAACATAAGAACACTTCAACAGTTTAATTCCACGTACCTACCTGCCACTATTTGGGCTAGTGTTATCATGTATATTAGCACCGTGAGACGTTAACATGAATTGAGTGGAATTTGAATGCAGCTTTTTGGATCTTTTTCTCAACTTCTTTTCTGTCTGGAGCTCTGATGCTCAATTCCAAGCCACTTTTGTAGTTTGTGAACATAGACCTCTTTCCCCTCGTCCAATAAGACTGTCACGTTCTGTTTGAGCTCTATTCCCTGCATCACAGTTTGAAAAATGCCCTCAGAAATAAAGCCATGGCACTAATGTAGATCTCACCATATGTGCCTCCCTGCTCTCAGGGACCGAGAGAGTCCTGCATGTCGTGGTACCTGGCCAGTGCCTTCAGACAGTTGATTTATGTATGTCATCTAGATTTTATTGTTGTTTTTGGCAGAAGGGTTTGTTCAATACCAGGTACTTTATCATGCATGGTTGAGACTGGAAATCCCTTAGAACATTTTTATAAATAGAACTTTTTCCTCATATAATAGCTGAAAAACCAGTGGTACAGTTCATGCAAATGTGTGATCGTTTTCTTTTATTTATCCATTTTCAAAGTAATGAGATGATTCCCTAGTACCCATCAATGTTAACCAATTGGTACTTTTTGGTATAACCATGACCTCATGGATTTAGACATATTTGTTGTGCTTCAATCCATTGTAGATATTACTCTTAGTGATGCCTAAATTTTCCCATCTTTGACCGTTGGGAGCCTCTTTAAGTTAGCTCCTGAGTTCTCTGACATGACCCCGGTGGTCTTTGATATGTTCCTTGTTATATGTATGACAAATTATTCCAGGATCACCTTATGTATTTTCCCTCCTGGATGTAAGGAACACATTAAAGTATGGGAGAAGGATCAAGGGAGACTGTGTTTTCAGGGCATTGCCAAGTTTCAGTTAAAGCAAGAAGGCAGAGAGATTAACCAGAGGAAAAGTTGAAGATATAGGTGATTTTGCTGATGACAGCTCATGATTTCTAGAGGTCATAGAGAAAGATTCCTAGAGGTAGGAAAAAGATGAGAGATTAGGTAAAACCAATAAGTGAAAGGAGAAAAGGACATGGAGAATGGAAACTGGTGAATACTAACATGTGTTGTATCTTAAACCACTTAGTATGTATGTACTTATCCTAAAAAAATTCACTGTATTAAAAATCACCGTCAAACAATTCCCCATGTCACTGGTAGTTGCATAGACTCAAGTACAGGACTTGACTATTTGAGGATATTTGTTGGCCATGCCTTTGTTTTGATCAAAGATTTATTTGGAAAATATTTCTGTACAGAGTTCAGAAAATGTGAATAGTTCCTCCTTTTCATTATTCTAGTAAAGTGGTTCCCTTTGAATAGTGGGAAGAATTATCAGACACTGTGAACAAAAAAGTGGGCTCTGCAGTAAATCCCACCAAAACCAACCTCACGGGATGATCTGATCATAAATTCCTAACTGGCCAGGTTGTTGTGGGTAGCACACCCCAGGCCTACGAAAGGGTTATCTTTGCCTCAAGCAAGCCCTGTTCCTTGTTCTTGTACATCTAGGTTAACACACCTTTGAAATGCCAGGAGTAATCCTCTTTTTCAGACTTCTCTGAGGTGTAACCACCCTCAAGGGAGTGCATATCTTGGAAACGATCCTGTAACCCACTCACAGAACTGTTCCTGCCTTACTTCTCCCACCTTCCTTACGTTCCCGCCTTAATTCCAAATGCATAAAGGAAATTTTAAAACTGACATTCTCTGGAGAACTTGAGATTTAGCTTCTCGGCCAATTGTCATCACTTTGGGGCCAAATAAACGCTTATGAAAATTCTATACAGGTTTGGATGTTTCTTATGTCCACAGTGTATAAGCTGTTGGTTTACATTTTCTTGTTGAGTTGACGGATTTTAGAGAAATGCCTGGGATAAACAATATAGTTATTTGAAATGTTGTTTTCCTGGGCAGGAGTCTCCTGGAATAGTAAAATAATGCAAATGAAGACAGTTGAATAGTTAAGTCATGTTAATATTGACAGTAAACTGAGTGTTGTGTCTGTGTTAACATGGTTTTGATTCTTACTGCAATAGATGAGACCATCTCTGGTTTCAAGGATTTCACTAAGTCTAGTGATAGAGATAAATTATAGAAAATATTTAGGATAAGTAATAAATACTTTAAGAAAGTATGCGTGAGTAGCAGGGAGTACCATAGGCTTCACTGAAGAAATGATCCTTAAGCCTTCTTGCAGGAGTTCACCCACAGTACAGGGAACCATCCCAAAGAGAGGGAATAGCATGTAAGAGGGTACATAAGGAAGAAAGAGAAGAGATAAGGCTATAATGTGGCTAAATCTAATAGGCTTTTTTGCCATAATATGGAGTTATTCCAGGAGAAAATAACCGTTGGTTGAACTTAGGTATTGGCAAGAAATTTAGTTAGTAGAATATAATCAAAACATTATAAATGATTAGGTATGGGAGATCAGGAAAAGCACAGGTTAAGTGTGCTTCCCAGGTCTCTGGTTTTATAACTGGATGGATAATTAGAGTGGAGTGGGGGTGGAGTGGAAATGAGCAGGCATTGGGGAATGTGAATATGATGAATTTGATATTTATGTAATCTCTGTTAATATATTTATCTATAGTTGTGTGTGAGTGTGTCTCTCATGGTATTTTTTAACCTTATATGCCTCTAAGGATAACCTCTCTACTTTTCACAGATAACGAAATGTATTCCCATGTTTTTATTAGGAAACATTTATCTTGTCTTGCTGCCCTTTCAGCTGTTTATTTGTTCTGTAAGCTTTCATGTTATTTTGAATAATGTTATGTACCCAGTGGATATGTTTATAACGAAAAGTCACAGATAGGGCTTTTTCTCATAGAGATAATATTAGTCACTTCAAGAAAATGTCACCACACACGTGAGCCAGATTGAAAGTTAGCAGGATATGCCTTGCTGGTTGTAGCCATAAAAGGGGTTCAGTAATTCTTACCTGATTAGAAATCAAGGGAGGAGTTAACTGAAAGTCCTTGAGGAAGATTCAGGCAGCCTGGAGGCAGGCAGACAGGACGATGTCAGAATGGAAAAGAATGCAGAATTTGGGAGGCTTCTCTCTTGCACATTTCTGACTTCATTATAGCTTGCCAGATTAACTGATTTTTCAATCATTTTGTTATTTATTTCATGTATAATTTTAGAGTGGAAATGTTTACACCTTTGTAAGTACAAATGTTGGGAGAGATATGGATTTGAATTATTTTATTTAACCAAGTTCCCTGTCTTGGGAGGAGTTAGAACGGAGTTAGGAAGAGTCAAGAAGCATTATTACAGTGTCTCTTTCTGTCTCACGTTAGGTCCTCATTACATCACTCCTGACCTAATGAAATCACATCCCTATTTCCAGATTTCCTTCCTTGTGATACATTTAAAGCTCTTCTAGAAAGAACTTTAGATGCCATTCAACCAGTCTTAACAATATGCATGTTGTTAAATTAAACAAGGAGACCATTGGACGGAGGTGGCTGTAATGCCCTGGTGGCCTGCATAAGAAAACCATAATCTAAGCCTGCAATTGCTTCAAGGTTATGCAATCAAACACGAAGGACAACCAATCACAAACAGCCAACTACGCCATAAACTACAGCTAATCCAATAATTTCCTTTCTTTGATCCCACACTCTCCCGG
Source organism: Tadarida brasiliensis (assembly GCA_030848825.1). Taxonomy (NCBI): domain Eukaryota; kingdom Metazoa; phylum Chordata; class Mammalia; order Chiroptera; family Molossidae; genus Tadarida; species Tadarida brasiliensis. Next base: position 74,975,783 of record CM061260.1, read on the forward strand.
CTCCTGTGAACAGGGTGCTTCTGAGCAGTTCCAGTTTGACGCTACCTGGTTCCAATCCATAGATGTTCAAACAACTCTTAAAATTTTAAATATGACTCAGTATATCTTTTAACAATGTTCTTTGGGTCAGTTTGTACTTGAGCCAGACCTCTATCTTTTGTTTTTAACTTCATTATGGGATAATATTTTTGAAATTTGCTTCCAAAAGGCTTGAATAAAGCCCAAATACCTTGGCATTTAAAATCTTCCGTGATCTGGTTGCAAATGTATTATGAGCCACTTTTCCCTTTACCATCATGAATCACTCCATGTTCTGGCTCATGTCATTTCATTTTCATGTGGGATTGCTGTCCATCACTAGAGTGTAGGCGACACAGGGCTGATTTCCAGGAATTAGAGCCACGGGAAGATTTTGAAATGAATGAATCATTCATAAATCATCCATTAATTTGTTTACCTCCTCCTCAATCTCTTCATATCTAAATTCTGTGCTTTAAGGCTCTCAAATATCGCTTCTTCCATGGTACTTTCCCAGATTCCTTCACGAAGAAAACTATGTATTCTGAATTCTTATATTTTATTTATGCCTCTTTTGAGATACTTATTTTTTTGAAATTATTCTTTACATAGTCTCTAAAATAGAGTTTATATTATACTTATTGTTGTATTTTCCATAGACCCTAGACTCACAGTACCCTAGACTTAGCATGTAGTAGGTACTTAATGTTTTTTGATGAATGTCCTTTAATGTTTTATTAATTGATAATTAAAGTTAAAAAAGAACTAGGAAGTGATTGTTACATGAATTCTTAAACCTCTAGAAAAGGCTCTATGTAAACACGTATATGGATCTCTTTTTTTATTTAAAAAAGAAACCGAGTGAAAATAAAGTGTTAGCCAATTTTAGAATCATCATTTCAATGATTAACAATTTTAATAATAATAATAGTCATGCTTTACTGAAAACTGACTCTGTGCCAGGAAATCTAATCATTTTAAGTATATTACCGTGGATCTTCAAAACTACCTTGTGAGGGACCACATCTATTTAAATAATAAGCATATCGAGGCTGAGGCTGAGTTTTATACTTGCTAAGTATGTGAACTGAGATTTAAAGATTGCTCTAACTCCAAAGCTCTATCCACTAGGCCATACCTCTTACTTTCTTTTCTTCTTTCAGTCAGCCCAGACTGACCTGGGCTGGGGATAGAACCTGCAGCCCAGGTATGTGTCCTTGATGGGGAATCGAACCCATGATCCTTCGGTGTACAGTCCGACGCTCTAATCACTGAGTGTTAGAGCCACACCGGCCAGGGCTGATTTGGATTTTTGTGATCTTAAATATTAAAGTGCATGATGACTTCTGGCATTTGATTTCCTGTTTGGGAAAATGTTGAGATTTGAGAGATGGGGTGTGAGCTTGCCTTTGAGCTTTATGGTCAGGACTGGAGTATCTGACTTAGAGAGAATCACCCTCATGTTTGACACAGGACACAAACACTCTGTCTGGAGGTTATACATGATATTTCAGCCTGAGCTGGTTTTTCAAGTTGGTAGAGCCAAAGACAATACATTCAGAGAGATTTTGACACTTCTTTTAAAAGGTTTAAATTTTTGCTTCCATTAAATAATTACCAAAAAAGAATATGTAATAAAATCTGTGATTGAATGTGTAGAATATCAGACATTTAACTGTAGTGTTTTCTTCTTGTTATTATAAGCACATGACATAAAGAAATCTAGTATCTTGATTTTAGAAAACGAATTTAATGATGATTTAGAGAACAGTTGGATTGTTTTATTTTTTAACTTAAGTGTAAGACATTTGTAAGTGATGAAGCAAGGTTTTATTTTTCCATAAAGTTTTACCTTAAATCTTGTTTATTAATATATAGAGATATAGAAATTGGCTTTATTGGTGACACATAACAAATCCTTTCAATATTTGAAAAGAAAAAATGCTATTTGCTTATCATTTCGATTTGTAAAGAGATCATTTATAAAATGAATCCCATCAGGATTGTTTTTCTTGTGAAGGGTCCTTAGATGAGAACAGTTTTTTAAAGCTAGTGGCTGTCTTTGTCTGCTTTTTTAGCCAAGTGTGATAATAACAAGCTTTTCACCCAGGGATGCGTTACCTGCCTCGAGTAGATGGACCATGAGCAATTTAGACCACTGCTTCATTATGTGAGATAGAATGTGTTGTTATTAGATTCACAATGCCGTTTACACAGAACCTTTATTTAGAGAATCTGTAAGTGCTTGCCTGTCGTTGAATATTTGCCGTGAGTCCATAGGGTGAACGCTATGAAGCGATTTTCTTCAAATAAAAGCTATTCGCCGAACAGAGAAATCAGAGCTCTCACGTTTAAAGGTATATGAGTCTATAGGAGAAGGAATAAGGCCTCCAGTTTGCACACTGGGCCATTTCGTTGTGTGGATTGCCTTGGGAAATAGTATTTTAAAAAATAGAGGTAGTATCTACAGAAGACAGGAAGAGCAGATCATTGGCTTCTTACTGCTCACATTCGCTAAGACTCTTAGGAAGAGTTTCCCTGGGCACATGAATCAGTTTAATAATGATTGCTGCCAGTTGGTGGCTAGACATCAGACTGCCAGCCTACTCAACAGTGTTGCCATCTGCTATTTGGATTCACAGCATGCGGCTGCTCTGCACCACCTCATTAAGAACGGGACCCTTGTGAGCCCTAGACAGTGGCTTATTCAAGTGAGCTGGAGCAAGCTCCTCCCCCAGCTGCATTTGTAGAGGCTGCAGGCATCTCATTTTATTTGGAAATTGCTCGATGCTGATCATGTAGCCTGAGTTCACTGTCTCTGATCATATAGGTGTTAGTCTGTCAAGCTAGTTCCTTGTTTCAAAGTAGAGTTAAAATGCAAAAATGATTATTTCAGAGATTTACAAAAAATATTCATTCCATGGCTTTTGGTAATACAGTGATGTCTTGAAATGATATTAGTTACTGGCTTGCCAAACACAAATATTTTAATAAGTTAAGTGCATTATAACCCATTAGACTTTTTTGGGTATTTTCTAGTTCTGAAGATTTTTCAGCTTTGTAAAAATCCTACTGCCTAGTTTTTATTTCTTGGAAACTGATTTTCAAAGGTTTTCTTATGCTTTTCCCTTTTCTTCTTTCACTAAATATTCAAAGGCAGCTGTGAATGCAAACTATTTGCATTTGTGAGACAGAAATGATTGCATTTTATACAACACCATTGGCCCCACCTTAGAGATTAAAGCATTTTTAAAGGAAAAATAAAATTTGTTCCTGTAGGTCATATAATATTTAGATTCTCTCCATCTGCCTCAATAAATAATGGATTCTTGTAGTACTTTCAGAATTAGACAGTTATATCTCAAAATAGGGCTGGTTTCCAATTTCAGAGGAATTCATAGGGTGGAGTTAAAATCTCTGACACCCTCCCTCACTCCCCACACAAGTACTTACCCAGTTCTCACACCTGCATCCAAAAATGGGTTTCTTAAACCTTATGCTTGTTAGGTATTCTGTGAAGAAAGGATTTGGTGGGCAAACAGTTGGGAAAAGGGACATCTCAGACTGGGTTCTCTAGGATTCAGACTCTGAGATACAGTTTAACATGCAAGGTGTTTACTAAGAAGAACTCTTGAGACCAACACTTGGCTGGGTAAAGGGAGAAGCTGATCTGTAATGCAGGTCCAACAGCAGCCGTGGCCAACACCACGGAGCTCTGGAGTTGTCCTTAGGTGGGCAAAGAACAACCTTGTGCCTTGCACGAACAGGTCACTGGATACAGGTAACCCCATGAGGGATGTGCTTAGGTGAGGTGGTTCTGCGCAGCTGGGCAATTCCCAGAAAGGGCTGCCTGCTCAGTACTCCCAGCAAATGAAAAGCAAGTCCTTCCTTGAAGGGGGATCTGGGCCATACATCGTAAAGCTGCCACATGGGCCAGATCAATTCATCCGTTTTGGAGAGTTCACTAAACACTAGGAATGGCGTTGAGAGTCTGGTACTGAAGAAACCTTCCAACTTTGTTTCTTTCCTAACATTTATTTATATCCTATGGAACTAGTGTTCCAGAGAACATAATTTCATAAATGTCTTCCCAATCATACAGTGTCTTGCAGGTTGTGTTAACAGGGCTGAATACAGGTACTTTGCTCCAGGCTCCCGCGCCCAGCAAGTCTGCTTAAAAACTTTGATGTTGCTGTATTAGTTATGGGCTTGCAAGTCACATATCAGGTGTGTGGAAAATGGCTTTATTTTTCCATAACTGAACTTAATTTATGTCTTAAGCTCTCATTTTGCCAGGTGGCGTGTGTGTACCCTTGTCTTCCCCAAATCCGTAACTTCAGTCATTTTCTAGGTATACCAACATTCTATTTTAAAATGATTTAATACAACATCTTCTCCTCGTCTACTCAGGATTGCAGCTAAGCTCCAAGGGCCTTAAGTCATGTCATAGCCTTGGGGAATACATCTGATTCTCGATTGGCATCTGTCCACAGCTGGCATGAACTGAGGTTTACACTGTTCTTTTTTGGTCTTTACCAACATCACCCTCCAGTTGACATCTGATGAAGTGTTTGCATTTCCATCCAGTTCCTCTTCAAAGAGTTCATACTGCGTCTCAGGCCAAGAAGGTCTGTCTGTCAGTTCTTGGGGTCATTTCCCAAATGGTTTCCATCACACCAAGAAAACTATTAGCTTGATCCTGTGGCCCCACAATGTCTGTGAAGCAGTTTGGGATCCATCTGCCTAGTTACTCCATGCAGGTGTTTCTACTCCAATGTCTAATGCCACAATGTCAGAACAACACTATGGCACTTGCTCAGGATAACCAGGCAGGAGGTAAGGCACTGGTTTCTCCATTCTTTGATTACATACATTTTTTTTTTTTCCCTGGGAGTTCTATCATGCTCTAATTTAGAATATTGAATCTCTCTTCAGAATTCCTCAGCAGCAGTTCACTCTTGCTTTCTTTCCAGTTGTGATTTATTTTCTTCTCACTTAGTGCTGGGATTTTATTTTCCTTTCTTTGAATGAGTTTGGAGAAGGTAGTGTAGTTTAGCTAGAACAGTATGCCTTCAATCCTAATTTCATGCCTTGGAAATTCAAAAGCCAATAACTAAGCCCTTTTTGTTTTTTTCATGTTTATTTCAATGAATTGTCTATGGCCTTCTCAAGGCATGAAGCTTAAGTCGAGTTTAAGTGGAGGGATGAGTTTGAGTGGGGGATAGGTATTGGGGTAGAAACAAAGCATTGGCCTCTGGAGAAAAATACCCACAGTTTTACTCCTCTAATCTGTTCCATTAGTCTATTAGTTTATCTCTGTGCAAACACTATTGTCTTCATTTCTGTAGCTTTATGGTGGGTCTTGATATCTTGTAGTATAAGCCTCCCAACATGTTCTTTTTCAAGGCTATTGGCTATTCTTGGTCCTTTCTATTTCCATATACATTTTAGATTTAGTTTATGAATTTTCTCAAAAAAAAAAAAACCTGCTAGAATTTTGATTGGTATTACATTCATTCTATAGATACATTTAAAGTAAATTAAAAATACTGATCTTTAGCCCTGGCCAGTGTGGCTCAGTTGATTGAGTGTCATCCTATGCACTGATAGGTCACTGGTTCAATTCCTGGTCAGGGCACAAATCCGGGTTTTAGGCTCGATCAGCGACCGGTAGGGGGTGTGCAGGAGGCAGCGGAACAATGGTTCTCTCTCATTGATGTTTTTTTCTCTCTCTTCCTGTCCCTTCCTCTCTCTCTCTAAAATTAATAAAAGATATGTTTTAAAAATATTGATTTTTAAAATATTGACTTTTCCTTCTATTAACATTGTTTATACTTCAATTTATTTAAATCTTTTAAAATTTCACTTCACAATATTTTATAATTTTCCATGTAGAAAAATTTAAATATTACAATTGGTTGATTTCTAGGTATTTGATGCTTTTATTACTATGGTAAATTTAAACAATTTTTTTTCCAGTTGATACAGTAAAGGATGTGTAATGCAATTGAATTTGATAGTGACCCTGTATCATTATGATATTTTGACCATGCTAAATTCATAATATTTTATAGATTATTTAAGATTTTCTATGTACACAATCATGCAATAACAATTCTATTTTTTTCTTTCTGATATATATTCCTGCTTTCCTTCTCTCCCTCTGGCTTGAACATCAAGTGCAATGTTGAACAGGTGATGGAAGTAAACATCCTTGCCTTAATCCCAACATTAAAGGGAAAGGTTCCATGTTCTATCACTAAGTATTATGTTAGTTGTAGGATTTTAGTAGATACCCTTATCAGGTTAAGAAAATTTCCTTCTATTTCTAGTTTTCTGATAATTTATAATGCTAATGAGTATTGATTTGACAATTGCCCATTCTGCATTTATTGAAATTATCATATGGTTTTTCTCATTTAATCTGTTATGTGATAAATTACATTAAATAATTTTCTAATGTTAAACTAATATTATGATGTATTAGTCTTTTTACATATTGTAGATTCTACTTGATAATATTTTATTTAATAATTTAGTATCTATGTTTGTGAGATTTATTGGCTTCTGAGTAGGGAAGAATTAAGTGGCTAGCCTCCAATTAATTTCTCTTCTGGAAACATCTGGGGGGATGTTTCCATGTATATTACTTCATGTAAATACTACTTCATATAAATAAAGCAATATTAACTATGAGGAGGTGAGTCCTTACCTGTGAAGTGATTTAGTAGTCCCTGATTCAGGATTGACTGATGAACAAAACCAGAATGTATGAACTTACCGAGCATGGCTTCCAGGAAAATGTTATTAAGTTACACAATGACCTGGGTATACAATAGAGAAGTGTGAGGACCTAAAATGCTCTGTTGTGTGAGGTGACCTCACTTAGAGAACAGAGCTTTCCAGCTTGGCCGAATAGCTCATCCAGTATAGGAAGGAAGGGCCTGGGAAGCTGCAGACACTGTTCAGGACTTCTCTCTGCTTTGCCTGTCCTCTTGATTGCTTGTATTCCTGAGATTATTAGCAAAACTGTATAATGGATAAAATCTGTTATTCCTGTCAGTGTTTGAGTCTGATTAGACAATCCTATCTTTTATGTTGATTCTATTTACAAAATTTTTGCTTTTTGTGATGTCCTTGTCAAGTTTTGATATCAAAGTTGTCTTGTAAAATATATTGGGAGGTATTTGTGTTTTCCTATTCAGTAGAAAAGTTGTGTAAGGTTGTTATTTTCTTCTTCTTAAACGTTTGGAAGAATTTACCAGTGAAATCACATGGGCCTGCATAGTACTTTATGGAAAACTATAGATTTCCCATATGGGGGAAGATGCCCCAAAGAACCCTCCTCAACAAGGCAATAGGTATGTGCCCCCTTATGAGATGTCTTATCTTCTTCCCTGGCTGCTGGGCAGATGACTTGAGTTAAATCCAGCATAACCTCAGTTGAAAAGTGTTGGGCATGACAAAGGAAGATAAAATTATAACATTGAAGGAGCTATAAGAAATAGCATGTACCACCAGGAGCCAGGGGAGTATTCCTGGGATTGGATTTTGAGGGTGCTTTATTTAGGGGACCAGAATATAAGATTACAGAAACAAGAACTTATTTATTTAGGGGTACTTCATTGGGACACAGGATTTACTATCTTAGCGAGAACCTCAGGGGATGGGACAAATTCACTGATAGGGTATGAAGCCCGATATCATTGTGGCCAACAATGAGTGAAGTGGAAATGCCCAAGTTGTCCTGGTATATTGTGAGAGAAGTGATAAAAAGGCTGAGAGAAGTGGTTATGCTGGACTGGATGTATTATGAGGCTAGAAAACTCACTGCATGGTTTTGTTCTAGAGCAGGGCCCAGAAGACACATGATTCACTCTGGCCACCAAGAACATGAGAAGGCACGAGCATCGTGGGTTCCATGGTGGTTCTCCTCTTTAGGTCAGGGCCGATTTGGGTGAGGTGCTCACAGAGCTGGGCTTGTCAATGCCATTCAAGGGTGATGGGCCCTGAAGGAATAGAGGACTGGTGCTTAACTACCCAAAGCCAAGAGGCCATAATTACTTTAACAACTGGTGAAGTTGGAGGGGCGGGGCAGTGAAGGGGATTTAGGAGATGATTGACTGACCATAAAAATCCTACAGCCAAAATAGATGGGCAAGTAATAAAGATGCTGCTTAACATCTATAACCAGTAAGGAAAAAATGGAAAAGGAAGAGGGTGAGGGCATTGGCCCCAATGAAATGTCACAACCCTTGTTCAGTTCAGACCTGAGGAAGTTTTCAGGTATGGAACCCACAGATGGAAGAGTTGGCTAGGTCCTTCAAAGGAAGGACCCTGCTATTCAGTGGCAGGAATATATGGTGACAAAACTCCAAGTTCTTCTCTAAATGGATGTGTGACCAATTGTTAGGGTGATAGTACACTTACAGGGAATATCCAGACATTTCAAGGACTTCTGGACATAGAGTCTGAGTTGACAGCGGTATTTGGAAACCCAAAGCAGCATACTGACACCCCGTTAAAGTGAGGCTCATGGTGACCAAGTCCTGTGGTGCTGGCTAAAGTCTGGCTCACAATGGAGTCATAGTTGGTCATGTCTATAGGGCCTCAGTGTATAATTGGAAATTATTGTAACACACATAAAGCCTTTGGCTCATGAGGTAAGAATTATCATAGTGGGGAAAGCTAAATGGAAATCTCTGAAACTCCTCCTTATCCCAGCCAAGATAGGGAATCAAACACATTTGGCTGGGGTAGAGAAAGTGGAGCTTATTGGTGGTCCTCATCATTTTTCCATTCACTTTGCCAGTCTGGGCTTTGAAGAAACTGGGTAGAATGACTGTAGACTAGTGCAGGTATAACCTAGTATTAGCCCTGATTGTAGCTGCTGTGCAGATGTGATATCATTCATTACTAGAGATTAAGAAGGGCTTAGGTACATAGTATGTAGCCAATGATCTGGTGAAGGTGTGTTCTTTTCAATCCTAATGAGGAAAGAGGATCAGACACAGTTGGCTACATTACAGCTATGACTAGGAGTGGCCTTGAAGGACAATAGAAAGGGCAAATAGTTCTAATAAACAGAGCTGTGAATGATACACCTGGTCATCTACTTTGTGTGGAGAACTGGTTTTAGATGAGAATATGTACAGTTTCCTGGGTAGTGGCTAATGGCTTGGCTATTTCTTCAGGGGCCTGGATGGAAAAAGACTGGAACATTACAAAGAAGTCTGGTGTAGAGATAGGTATGTGGATGGACATATGGGAGTGGACATAGTTTTAAGATTTTTGTTTCACACGTTAGCACCCACCAGAAAGCAGCAATCGTGGATGGGGTACTTAGCATGCAACCAGTTGAGATCAGCCAGGTTTGGTCATCAGACCCTGAACTAGTATAACGAGCACGTGAATGAAGTAGCTAGAGTGGCAGAGCTGGAAGTTTTAAATGGGTCCAACACATGGACTCGCATTTACCAAGGCTGATCTAGCTAACGTAGCCTCTGAATGTCCACACTGTTAGCCACAGAGACCATAGCTGAGCCCTCAGTATGGCACTGTTCCTCAAATAGACTAAATGGTCTCATGGTGGCAAGTTTGTTCTCACAGAGATAGAAGCTGGTCCAGGTATGGGTTTGCCTTTACTACCCACAGAGCCTCAGCCAGCACCACTATAAAGGACTTACACAGTATTCGACCACTTCATGATGATAATGAAGGTGCAACAGTGGACCCATGACCATGGGATCCCCCGGTCTTATCACATACCTGCAACCATTCATAGAATGCTACAATGGTCTTCTAAAGTCACAGCTAAAGTATGAGCTTTGAGGCAACATTCTGAAAGGATGGGCCATCATCCTTCAGAACACAGTGGATTCATTAAACCAGGGAACTTTATGGTGCTTTGTGCTCAAAAGGATTATGGGAGTCAAATGCAGTGGCAAAAGGAGTATCCTCATTTACAACACTCCCAAAGACTTTTTATTGAAAGCATTTGTGCTTTCTGCTCTCTGTAAGCTTAGAGGTCTTGGTTCCCAAAGGGGGCATACTCTTTCCAGGGGCTACAGTGAGTCCCCTTCAATCACAAGAAATGGTTGCCACTAGAGCACTTTGTACTCCTTGTGCCCAGGGATGCGCAGCTGAGGAGTCACCATATTTACAGATTAATGGACCACCATGAACAGGAGATTGGCCTGCTTCTCCACAGTGGGATGGGAGGGTTATGCATGACCCCTGGTGAGCCACTTGGTGCCTCCTGTTGCCCCTTTGTCCCACTGTAGCTGAACAGGCACACATGACAAAGTCACTCCAAGGAGGGGATGATTACTCAGGGTTCAGATCCCTCAGGAAGGAAAGTTTGCATCACATCACCAGGTAAACCACCAAGAACTCCTGAGGGGATTGATAGGTGTGAGGAGATTCCCAAATGGGACAGTGGAGGAAGAAGAGGATGAGGATCACTTGTGGCCCTGAGATCAGTGACAGTGAATGTAGTTGATCCTACTAACCAACCTCCCTCTGCTAAGTTTTTGCTCAGGAGGACAGGACCTCTCACAAGACTCACGGAGGTCTTTCTCCCTGAATAGTGCTGAGAAGCACAAGGGGTGGACCAGGGCAGCCACGCAAGTGCACCACCCAGATCTCCTGCTGAGTGGAGCTCGATTGACCGAGGGCCCCATCTGCTGCTCTATGAATCCATTGATATTTTCATGCCAAGGCTGCGAGTTCCCATGAGGCTTTTCCATCGGAACAATGAGCAGAGCAGGTATACTAATTCAGGCCCATTTCTGTGTAGAAGGGGACTCTTCGGAGGGGCCACTTTGGCTTGAGAGTTTCTCATCAGCCTGACCTTAAACTTTCTTGGAATTGTGTTGCAGTCAGACTCTGGCTACTCCACCCTCCTTCTTTTCCTTTTCCATTCAAAGGGGTTAGACATGCAACTGTCTGAAGACTTCCTCTGGCTTCCTCTCTATTTCAACCCTCACAGGCATTTCCCCAAATAGATCTCTTGTAAATCTATTTTTGCATGTGCATCTCGGAGGACCTGAAATAACACACTTGGACTTTATTATGACAGGTAGTTAAGTTACTTGTGGATCAGCTTCGTACTATGGAGGCCACTGGGGCTTGTTTGTAAGCTTTTATTATTATTTTTTTGGCATGTCCAGTGTAGATTTTACTGTCAGGCTACTTACGCAAGGTGTAACCTTCCTGGGATCCCAATGAATGTCTGGAGTTGAGTGAGGACTCTCCACTACGGCTAGATGGAAGTAAATGTGTCCTGCTCTCGTGCTAGTTTGGGGAATTGTTAAGCTTAATGTTCAGAAATGGGCACAAAGAGATCTGTAATGCTGATTTCTGGAATTTTTTCTTTTATCTGCGCACCTTCCTCTTCACTGATACTCAGCCCTGAAAATTCAAGCCATCTCAGTCTCACTCAGCTCCAGTCTTGGTCTCCTGACCTCAGCAAGACTGCTCTGCTCTGCCTTCGTTTCCCCTCCTGCAATGCAATCCGATGCTCAAACCTTGGCAGGCAGGGCGACTGTAGGGTCACCTTGCCTCCTTCCCTCAGTGATCCGTCCTTTGCTGCCAGTTGTCCAACATTTGAAAAGCTGCTTCAGCACTACCCCTCCACCCCCGTCTTCTGGGAATACTGATAGCCAATCTTTCTGTGAAAATTGTAACATATTTAGAGCTATACATTTCCCGTTTTTGCTTTCACAGTATCCCACAAGTTTTGCTATGTTGTACTGCCGCTAGAATTTATCTCCAAATATTTTCTAAATTCCACTGTGATTTACTTTGATTCATGGATCATTCGAAGTGTGTTCCTTAAATTATAAGCATTTGGGAAATGTTTTATCTTTATGTAATTGATTTCTAGTTTAATTCATACTCTATATTATTTCAATTTTGGGAAATTTGTTGAGACTTGATTTGTGGTCCATCAAGTGGTCAGTTTTGGTAAATGTTGAATGGTGAACCTTAAAAGAATATGTAGTCTGAAATTTTGGGATATAATGTTTTATATTATGTCTTAGTCAAACGTACAGTGCCTATACATAGCAAATAGCTCAACACATACTGAATTGAATAACTGAAAGGTTTTATTCTATTGGTGCCAATTTCAGACCAAGTAAGAAAGGATGATGATGACATCACAGGGGTGTAGGAACAGAGAAAACTAGTTTTGCTAAGGTGGAGCCTCACAGAGAAGCCTGAACCGAAGCATTCAGTTTCTCCCTATTCCAACCAATATTAATGCCCACACTGTACGTGATGAAATTATCCCAGTATTTTTCCTTCCCACGTTTCTACCATTTTTCCTTTCATTGGTTGTAAGCTCTGTATTGCTTGTGCTGTGACGGTAGAAAACAGTGTCTTAGAAAAGTTAATGACATTGATTTATAAAGCCCATAGAGACACAACAAAAGGTTAATTTTATTTCTCCAAACAACTTGTGATCGTTTTCTTAGATTACATGGGTTTAGAAGATATCTAATGTCTCTATCCAATACTGCAATTTTTCAAGTAGAATTTTTTTTTTAATTTTCCAGGTTTTCATGTTCACGTTCTACTTCTTACAAACATCCCTCAAGGTGAAAACTATTATTAATGTACACATTCTAATACATTTAACCTTTCCAGTGAACTGTTCTGCCAATCGTGTTCTGGGCACTGAGATTTTGATTATAGAAAGAAGGGAGGAAACGGGTTTGGACACAGCTAACAGCACATTCTGTAGGCTTATAAGATGCCTCGTGTGCACTGTCTCACATGTCTTCAGCCTCCCGTTGCAGCCACCGCTCTGGTGAACAGTTCTGGGCAGGTCTCACCCTGCTGTGCTGACGGCGCCTCACTTTGGGCACGCACCAAGAATCTAGCTTCCTGTCCCAAGGCCTCTCTGATGGGCCAATGTGTGGGGCTCTGGTGCCAGTGAGGCTCTCCTGGCTGCAACCGCAGGGATGGGGGAGCTAACACCAATGGGCGCAGTCCTCAACACGTAAGAGATGGGTGCTGGGAGAAATGCTTCCTCAGGCAGACAGTTCTGAGACCAAGTCTAGTAAGAATCCTGAGAAGGTTCTTCACTAAGAAACCATTAACAGTGGTGGACGCTTGATAACACTACCTTGTTTTGCTTGGATTTTCTTTCCCTTTTCCCCCTCTGTCATTCCTCTCTCTCTCATCCCTGCTCCCTAGGATCACATTGCCAAACAGAGTATGTCTGCCTTTGTTTCAGGCTCTGCTTTCAAGAATAACCTAGATTAAGACAGTTGGTAACTAGGTTGTTGACAGATTATATAATGCAGGTATAACATTTTCCTGGACTCTGCACACACTACAAAGAAACACTTATTCAGTTGGCAGCACTGTTTATGGTCATTGCGATGATTTCCCATCTTTTTCCTTTTAGGAAGATCATCATCTGTCCTGAAGCCCGACCACCTAAAGAAAAACAGTTGATACAAATTACCTTTTAACTAAGTAGGCAGATTTCTTATTGATGACACTCTAAGCGGTTCCTCTTTGTGAGGGAGCCCTCAGCAATGTGGTTGGATATTCCAATCTAACAGGTGGAGCTTTCTGTTGCTCTGGAAACAACCATATCACATTTCTTATTCCCCTTGGTAAAAGCCTAGAGCTTTTACTACTTAATAATCGTTTTTGCTGAGAAGCTCAAACATACCTTAAAAATGTAAAAATTACAGAATACTATCAGGGCTTTCTTATTCATAAAAAACTGAAAAAATACCCTGAAAGATATAGGGTCATTAGGAATAAATTAAGGTTGTCCACATGCCAGCCCTGAGAAAAATTTAAATATTTTATAACAATGTGTGGTGATCATTTTGCAATATATACAAATATAGAACCATGTTTTACAATGGAAACTAATATAAAGTTATATGTCAATGATATCTGAATAAAAAAATAAACTAGGGTTGGTGAGAAAGAATACACAAGTTTTTTTGTGTTGTTTTGTTTCATTTAATCTACAGATCTCACTGAGAAAATGACATTTGAACAAAGACCTGAGGAAGAAAAAAGAGTCAGTCATATGGGTATTTGGGGGAGGAGCATTTGGGAAAATGAAAAGGGAATCCTAAGCTCTGACATGGAAAGAGGTCCATGCTGTCTGAGAGATGTGAGCATCAGAAGCTGAGGTTGCAAAGGGTTTGGAGAAAGGAGGCAGTGACGGATCGTGTGAGAAAGGGGTTCACAGTGGATGCAGGGCCATAACGCACCCTGAGGGGATACTGTGAAAAACATTTGGTATTATTATGATTGGGTGATACTACTGGCCTTTCGTAAGTAGGCAATATTTATGTTATAAGTACAGTAATGTTCAGGACAGTTCCATCCAACAAACTCTTTTTCTTTTTTAAAATTTCTTTATTGATTTTAAAGAGAGAGGAAGGAATGGGGAGAGAGACAGAAACATCAATGAGAAAGAACACTGATTGGCTGCCTCCTGCATGCCCCCCACTGGGGATTTGGCCCACAATCTGGGCATGTGCCCTGACCGGGAATCGAACTGGTGACCTCTTGGCGCATGGTTCGATGCTCAACCACTGAGACACACCGGCCAGGCTAACAAAGTATTTTTCTACATTTTGTGCAACTGTAAAATGTCCTGCTGCTCATTCATGTAGATGTAAAACTTTTAATTTCTTATGCTAACTTCTAAATTCCAGTCATGGAAAGCTTGGTTATTGGGATCAACTCTCCATTGAAAACAAGCAGACATCCTGGATAAAACAGATTTGATCAAATTTGGAAAGCTTTTGTGAATATTTTTTCAAATATTTTTCTGCCCATACTCTGTTGTTTTGCCTTCTAGGAGTCCAATTTCATGTCTGTTAAATAACTTGATACTATTCTATGAGACACGGATGCTTTGTTTATTAAAATATATGTTTCCTCAGTTTATTTGTGTTTGGATAATTTCTAGTGACCGGTCTTCAATTTGATGATCCTTTCTACTGTTGTGTCCAACCTACTGATAATTCCATCAAATAATTTCAGATATTGTGTTTTCCAGTTCCAGGACTTCCATTTTGTTCTCTCTTTTAAAAAAATATTATCTGTATTTCTCATGAAATTCCCTATCTCTTCATCTATTATATCATCTTTAGTAAGATTCTTTAAAATATTTGTCATGTTTATTTTAGTCTTTGTTTACTAATTCCAACATCTGTACTGATTTATTGTTTCTATTGATTTATGACAAAGACCACACTGCAGAGCTATGGGAAAAGGTTGGTCTTTCCAAGGAAAAGACATGGGTCAACTGGATAGCTATACAAAAAAAATTAACACTTACTTCACATCATACTCCAAGATCCATTCACATGGTTAGCAGATCTAAATGTTCAAAGAAAACAGTATGTTTTTAGAGAGTAACACAGGAGAATGTCCTTGTATGCAATCATTTCTTAAACAAGACAGCAACAGCACTAACCATAAAGGAAAATTGATAAATTAGACTTCACTAAATATTAAAAATTTACATTCATTAAAATTGAACAATCAGATAGTCAAAACACAAGCCACAGATTAAGAAAAGGTGTTTTTTTGTTTGTTTTGCAGCACTCACAAATGAAAATGGACTTACATGTAGAATACATGAATGAAGTAAAAAAGACAAACAATCCAATAGAAAAATGGGGTAAAGACCTAACAGGCACTTTACTAAAGAGGATTTAGAAAAGACTTACAATCGCACGAAAGATGTTGCTCTTTCTCATTAGTCAGAGAAATGTAAATTGAAAACACAACCACCAAATGTTGGGGAGGTTATGGAGCAATGAGAACTCATTATACACTGCTGGTGGGTGTATAAACTTGAAAAACTGTTTGGCACTATCAACTATAGCTAACAAAAAGCATAACCCATGTCCCAGCTATTCCACTTTTAGGTATATATACCAATGGAAATATCTATCTCTATGTGAGACATTTATTTCCATTGATACATATCATACGCAGTAGTATTATCTATAATTATGTCACACCAGGAAATAACAAGAATATTCAATATCAGTGTAAGGGACCCCATATTATATGATTCCATTTTTATGAAATGTCTGGAATAGGCAAATATATAGAGACAGAAAGTAGACTGGTGCTTGCTTAGGGCTGGAGAGGATGGGGGCGGGAAAGAAGTATGGAGTTGTGAGGTGATGAAAATGTTCTAAAATTGATTCTGGCAATGGTTGCACCTGTCTGTGAATATACTAAAAAACCCCACTGAATTACACAATTTAAACGGATGAATTGTATGGTATGTGAATTATATATCAATAAAACTGAAATTAATAAAAAAAAAGTATAAAGTACAAATAAATTGTGGTATATTCATATAATTGAATGGCATACAGCATAAAATAAAATAAAATAAAAATTTTAATGCCTGGCTGGTGTGACTCACTGATTGAGCATCACCCATGCACCAAAAGGTCGCTGGTTCGATTCCCTGTTAGGGCACATGCCCAGGTTGTGGGCCCGATCCCCAGTGGGGGGGAGGGTGTGCAGGAGGTGGCTAATTGGTGTTCTCTCTCATTGATGTTTCTCTCTCTCTCTCTCTCTCTCTCAAATCAATAAAGAAAAACATTAAAAAATAAAATAAAAAGATCTGTTATGGGTAACAACAACTATAATATAAAATGAAAGAAACCAAATACTATAGAATATTTACTGAATGATTGATTTAATGTGAAATTCAAAAACAGACAATACTAATCTATGTATTTGAAGATAAGACAGTGGTTATATCTGGAAAGTTGCCCCTGACTGGGCAAGGGGATAAAGGAAGCTGGTAATGGTCTGTTTCTTGATCTCCCTGGTAGTTGCAAGGAAGGGTTTGTTTGCGCTAGTTTTTTAAAGTTTATTGAGATGTGTATTTATAGTTGGCACACTTTTCTGTATTTGGTACTGCAACAAATGTTTATTAAGAAATAGTTTTAAAAGTTCAGTTATTCAGTAAGTTGTCCTATTAATATGCATTGGAAAAACTGGACTAAAAGAATACATAAACATTTTAATAGTTGTGTGTGTGTGTGGTTTGGGATTATAGAAAATTTTTGTTTCCTTCTATATGTTTCAGTGTTTTCCAAATCACCATAGCGGACATACACTACATTTATCACTAGAAAAAATGCTATAAAAACACAACTGTTTGCAATACCCCTGTATTACTTTTATACTAATTTATTCACAATGTAAGTACTTCGGCTTTTGCTCCCAGATTGGAAGAGACTGTCACTTTAGAGGAAAGGTGGTTTCCTGGTGGCCTGGCTGGCTGCCAGAAACTCCCCACCAGCAACCCAGCAGGAAGGAGGAGCAGAGGTGCAGGTGTGTGGACCCAAAAGACTGTGAACTAAACGTGGGCAGGTGGGCAGGGGGTCGCAGTCCTCATGGAACCCGAGTCCTTACTGCAAGGCTGTGGTTGGGATCCAAGCTCCAACATCCGTGTTGGGTGCAGTGAATGATCAGAGTCTAATCACTATCATCCTCCTGTTTTTGTAGGGCCAGGAGCTAAGAGTTGTTTTCACATTTTTATGAGGTTGTTAAAAAAACAGCCAAATACGCCACAGAGACTGGTCCTGGCCTGCAAATCCTAAAATATTTGCTATCTGGCTCTTTACAGAAAAACTCGCCAACTGTTTGATTAAGGGAGTCAGGCTGGGACATTTTAAGGTATTTTACAGTGTTACCTGGGTAAGCTCTCGCTGGCCAGGAGCCCGGGGTGGAGCGAGCGTGCCGGGGCACTTTCCTTCCGTGGCATCACGAGATCCAGTGCTGCCCGGGCGGCGCAGGAAGTCGGTCCCGGGGGAGTGCGGAACTCCCCTGTGGGTCCGGCGGGAAGGGGTGGGCGGGCATCACGGGCACTCCACGGGCTCCTCCGGGCCGGGCTCCCACGGGATGAGCGATCTCCCTGCAGCCCTCCGCGATCCAAAGGAGGCTTTCGGGCTTCACTAGGGAAAGCACGGTTGTCACTCCCGAGAAGCACCCCCCTCCCGTTCCCTCCCCTCCCTCCCGGACCCCTCCCCAGCTTTCTTTCCTCTTCTCTGCTGGGCAGCCGCCGTGCTGCGAGGTCCCCGGCCCCGCTGCAACTTTTGAAGTCGCGCTGGGTGGGCGCGGCTGGCCCTCGGCGCGTGCGCAGTGGCCTCCGCGCCGCTGTCACTGCGCAGGCTCCGCAGGTCAGCCCGGCTTGGGGGGGGCGTGGACCCTCCTGGTCCCAGGGCTGGAGGGGAGCCAGGGCGGAAGGACCTGGACAGTGTTTTTGCTGAACAATTTGAGTTAGTTGTGAACATCGTAACCCTTCGCTTTTACATATTACTAACATTTGATCTGCGCAGAAGACAATTTCATTTAATCCAGTCAAATCTCTCAGTACCTGTCCCTTAAGATGGGGATGCTCTTAAATCAGGGTTTCTCCATCTGGGCGCTTTTGACATTTTGGGCAGGATGATTCTTTGTTGCGGGGGGAAGAGAACTGTCCTGGGCTCTGTACAATGTTTAGTGGCACTCTTGGCCTCTATACACTAGGTGCCAGTAGCAACCCTCCCTTCCTCCGGTTGTGACAACCCAAACTGTTCCAAACCTGCCAAACGTGTGTGTGTGGGAGGGCGGGGCACAATCGCCCCTTGGAGGACTACTGTCCCATAGGATCACAGCACAAAGTCCTTAGGAGATCCATCATCTTCAGACACAGGAGGTCGGAATCCATTAAACACTGTTAAATTAGTATATGCAGCCTATATTCGCATTTCCTCAATCTCCCACCTCCCCCCACGACCCCTCCTCAAATCCTTGCTTACCCTATTGTTGTTCATGAATATAAATCCAGGATTTAACTAGGATTACATATTGCATTTACTAGTTATCAAGTCTCTTTAGTTTCCTTCAATTTAGAGTACTTCTCTAGTAATCCCCCCTCCCTTTTTTCTGGTATTGACATTTTAGAGAAATTCAGGCCAGTGGTTTTTCCAGAATATCCTTCAATTTGAATACTCAGATTGGTTCTCATTATAAGATGAATGTTGAACATTTTTTAGTTTTTTGGGGGCGAAATTTCACCTAGGTGATGTTATGTTCAATTTTATCTCTCTTCAAAGGACTATTTAGCTGTTCTAACAACATTTAATTTTAAAAAGTCAAATTTTCTCCCAGTGACTTGAGATACCACTTTTATCACATACATAAATTTCCACATTGTACTTGGGGTTATATCTATTATTTTCTATTTTTTCCCCATTGATCTGATTGTCTACTCACATGCTAATATTACACTGTTTTAATTACAGAAACGTACAATATATTCTAATGTCTGTTAGGGCTAGACCTGCCTCATTGCTGCATTTTTTGTTTGTTTGTTTAGTTTTTCCTGTTTCTTGGATATTCTTGCTTAGTCATTTTGTTATATAAACTATGGAATCTAGCTCCATAAAAATACTTTAAAATATTGCCATCAATTTATGATTTTGCATTATTCTACAGAAGAACAATGTTATTTTTACTTTTATTCAGGTCTTTCAGGAAAGCTTTAAAGTTTTTCTCATATAAGTTTTGCACATTTCTTGTTAAATTTGTTACTAGGGTACATTTCATTTTTGTTGGTAATGTAAATGGTGTTATCTCTTCTACTTTTCCCTTTAACTGCTATTGCTTAAATATATGAAAGTATTGATTTCTATATGTAACTTTATATCTTGCTACCACATTGAATCTCCTATTGCTTCTAGTTATTCGTTAATTCTATTGGCATCTCTATTTACACCTTTATGTAATTACAGTAATTATTCATTTTAAAGCTCAGATTGTGCATCATTGGCTTCTATGTTCATTTGACAACTGCAAATGTTTTGATGGCTTATGGACAATATGAGTCCCAGTATCATAGGAACAGTCTCATTTACTGCTCCAGACATAATATCAGCCATTTCTCAAAGGAGTGTTCATTGCTTTAGTGAAAATGGTATCTGGTGAGGACAATCTGTGTGCTTAAATATGTTCATGGCAAAACAGGTTGTTACTTCTCAGACTTTTCAATACAAGATCTAAGAAATATATGGTTTTTCAAAGAAAGATAAAAATAAATCATAAATGTGTGCTTATATTGCAATTAACATAATTGCAATTCTAATGAAATATTATATAATTCTTTACTTATTTGATTTTATATTGCACGTCTTTTTCTCTTTGGTGAAAAGCATGGTTCCTAATAATATTAACATAATTGCTTATTTACTCTTTCCCTAATATATAATAGTTTCAAAATAACAGTACCAATATTATACCTAATTGTAAAATTGCTAAATGCAGTTTCATACAGCTAGGTTTGTTTCAGGTTATTTTCAAATCTAGGTTGCTTAATTTAAAAAATAATGAAATCCAAAGTGAAAAATAATGCAAGCCTTACATATTTCTAATTTTTTGAGTGCAACATCTAACATTTTTATTTCTCTCATTTTTATTGATATAAATGTTTAAATCTATGAATTTTATTCTGAACATTCATTAGCAGTATCTCAGAGACTCTGGTGTAGTTTCATTATTTTTTTCTAGAAATTCTCAAAATCAGTTGGTATCTCCCCTTGAACCAAACTGTGTTTAATATAAAAATTAAAATTTCAAGGTGCTAAAGCTCTCTTATGTTTTGATTGTTATGGATTCCTACCTTTATCATATTATTGACGGAGACTATTATTTGTATTTTTCTTTATGTAGTTTATTGAGTTATACTTGTCTCTATATGTAAATTATAAAGTCAATGATCATAAATGTTTTTGTACAGTATTTTTTGTCTTGGACTAAGAAAAGTGTACTTACGTCTGCTATTGTGTACGTATTTCTGTTGTCTTTGAATCTTTTCTTGTAGTTTCTGCTGCATGAAAGAAACTACTGCATTATTTGCTGCAAATCTTTCATAAATTTTTATTTGTAGCCTTTATCATCATAAGGTGCCCTTTGTCTTGGTAATGGTGTTTGGTATGAATTCTACTTAATTGGATTTTGGAATCTCAGTTCTTTATTTTTATTTGCATCTTGTTGATATACCTTTTCCCATTTTTTCCCCCACTGTTAGCATTTCTGAATTATTTTCTTTTACGTATATCTTTGTCTTTTCTATTTAACATAGAGTTGGATTTTGCTTTGTCCTTTTAATAGCAAGGTTAAACCCCCTATTGGTTGATATGTTTAGTTTCAGGTATCATCACATCTCATATTATATTTATGTTTATATATGTAATATCTAGCATATCTAATGGCAGTAAATGCTAGTGAGGAAATTAAAGAGGATGGGGGATAGGAAATGCGGGGTGGAATATTCCATTTTAAATAGGTGGTCAGGGAAGGCCTCACTGAAAAGGCAACTTTTGCACTAATTGTTGAAGTAGGTGCATGAATGGGCTGTTTGGATAAGTGAGGTAAGACTTACCCTGAGGGAGAGAACAGCTGCAGCAAAGGCTGTGACACATCAGGCTACCTGGTGTGTTGTCAGAGGACAACAAGGAGCCCTGGCCGGTTTGGCTCAGCGGTTAGAGGGTCAGCCCATGGACCAATGAGTCGCGGGTTCGATTCCAGTCAAGGGTACGTTCTACCTCGGTTGTGGTTCAGTCCCTGGCCCTGGTCGGGGTCATGCGGGAGGCAACCAGTTGATGTGTCTCTCTCACGTTGATGTTTCTCTCTCTCTCCCTCCCACTCTATCTGAAGATTAATGGGAAAATATACTCTGGCGAGGATTTAAAAAAAAAAAAAGAACAGCAAGGAGGCTGGTGTGACTGTGACGGGGACATTGGCCAGAGGGGAGGAACCGAGAGGAGCAGCCAGAGCCCTGTTGGAGCGGCCAGGGCTCCTTGTCCTTTGAAAACACACCAGGTAGCCTGATGTGTCACAGCCTTTGCTGCAGCTGTTCTCTCCCTCAGGGTAAGTCTTACCTCACTAATCCAAACAGCCCATTCATGCACCTACTTCAACAGTCTTAGGGAGTCTTAGGGAGGGCCTGAGACAACCCCTTCAAGAGTTTTGGTGCCAGGTGTTGGAATAACATTACTTCTCCCATCTCACAGTCATAAACCAATCACTCTAAGGGCACAACACATTAGTAACTGTGGGAATTCCAGCCTATGCAGCAGAAGAAGCCAGGCTTATGGGTATTATATTTTGGGATGCAACTCAAATTATTCTGAAGGCGGTTTCATCTCTGCTGATTTTGAAGGTTGGATTACGAAACACCTTCCCAATGCAAGGGAAGTGATCCTTCAATATAGTCTTCAAATCTCTGATGTTTCAGTGTTTAGTTTATGTTCTACCCAAACACATCAGATATAGATAGACTGACAGCTCCTCACTGTTTATATGAGATGTGCATTTACAGGGGAAGACTTTTTTTGAAACATATTATTGAAATGAAATGTTCAAAAAGCGTAAAAACATTAAAATTTTATACTGGGGAGCTTGACGAAAGGCCAAAACACGACATAGAAGTTTCCTGAATTCTTTTAAAAAGTCAACTATTTGGTTTAAAAGTTATTTTTTTTTCCTTTTTATAAAGAAATCTATTGTTTTAACAGAAAACTGTATGACAGAGAAGGTAGAATGAAATGGGTGTCCGCATGAGGGGCAAGCATAGGGGTGAATTAAGTTTGTAATCCAGAAAAACTGTTCAGGATTCAAGTGGATGGGAACAGAGAAGGGACAAACTTTAAATACATGCACCATTACTTCTTCCTTGATTTCATGTGTTTCATTTGGCAGCATTTTAATTTTCTCTTTCACTTTTTTTCTTAATCTAAACTGGCACAGCGAAATGCTGTCTGGGTAAGTCACAACTCACAGAAAACTGAACAGTGCATTGTCAAAAAGGACACAAAAGACTTCATCTGAGAGCTGAGATCATCCACGCAGACCCAGCGCAGCAATTCAACAGTGTTTCTCTGAGCCTGGGACGGTCTCCACGATTCTTGGTACGCTACTGCCCCCTGCTGGCCGCGCGTGAGCACTGACTGCATAAATGGGTTTTCATAATGTTCCACCTTTTAGTGCAATGTTGGCGCGCTACCAGAGAAGTTAGACGAAGTAGTTCGAAGATTTAAAACAGAATAAAGGGATTAAACAGCAATACAAAACAAGTCATGGACACAGACGACAGTATGGTGATTACCAGAGGGAAGGGGGCTGGGGGGGCAGGTTGAAGAAGGTAAAGGGTGGATAGTAAATGGTGACCGAAGGAGACTAGGCTTTGGATGGTGAGCGCACCATGCAATGGGCAGATGATGTACTATAGAGTTGTATATTTGAAACCAACATACTTTTTACTGACCAATGCCGCTCCAATAAATTCAATAAAAAATAAAACAGTAATTTCAAGAATTTCTTTCTAAAAAGCTGAATATCAAAGAAATCACAAAGCAACTGCAGCTTTTCCTACTCCCTGATATGTTGAAAAGAAGTCTATGATTCAGTTATTGGGCTAAGGAATCTGGCTGCCTTTTCAAGTTTCTGAGGGTAGCAAGAGTACAAGGCGATCCAGATAACTTAGAGAAAAACTGGTGAAGTGAGAGCCGGGAGTAGACAGAGAAAACCAGCAAAATGTGCAATGGGGTGGTAATGAATAATTTACATGTGAATGTAAAGCCATTCAATCCTGAACATCTCTTTCCATTCCTCTCAGAGTGAGTTTGTTAGCAAACTGGCTTGTCTCTGTGGAAGAGCCTGGATGGGTCATTTGTGAGCCTTCAGGTCTTTGCCTGCTATTGGGTTTGGTCATGGAAACTTCTCAGAATTGTTAGGATGTCTGTTGGAGCCTTGGAGGCACAGCAGAGGCACAGAATGCTTGCAGTTGATTTCGTGGTTTACTCTGCAGTTTCGAAAGAGGTCAGAGCTATCTCCTGGGTGGAAGTCAGCCCCTGTGCAAATGTGTGTGTTTGAACACAGGAGTTTCATATTAACTTCCAAGTTTCAGATCCCTAGCGCCCATGGGCTGCTAGTTCCTGCATGCCAGAGCTTCCAGTGGGATTAGGTAATAAGGTGCCTGGATCCCCTCTCACTCAGGAAAATCTATTTAGAAGCTTGGGGCCTTGCTTCAGCATTTGGTTTTTGCTCTGACTCTTTGTCTTTGAAGAACATGATTAGAGAAGAACCTTTCAATACGTAGAAAATTACATGCATATTTACATACAAAATTACACCCTGTTAGGATAACCCTAGAAATCTAGACTGAACTGCTCTTGAGATACTTAAATTTTTGTTTTCAAATCTTCTTCAGAGATTAAGTTTTTGACACCGAGTGTCACTTGTAAAACTTCTAAAGTCCCTACTTCAAAGGCACAAATGATAGATTTTAATAAATAAAAATTTGAGAAAACATTTACGTTATTTATTTCAGGTAACAATTAACAAGCGGATTGCTTAATGCTTGAGGTGGTTATATTCACAGTGTGGTTTCAGTGCTTATAGCATTTTCTGTTCCTCTTGTGTGACATCTTACTATTTATTTATTCACTCACTTAAATTTATACTTTCCACTATGGCAGGTGTTAAAGATGTGACAAAAAATAGGATAGACTATGCCTTTAAGCTTTTTATAGCAAATGAGAAAAATGTAGAACAGTAGTATGATAATTATGCAAGGAGCCGAGTAGAAAAGTAATTTTCACATTCTTTTTCATTTCTTTTTTTTTTTTTTTTTTATCCTCACCCGAGGACATTTTTTCATTTTTTGTTCAGACAGAGTGGAAGGGAGAGAGAGGAAGAGAGAGAGAGAGAGAGAGAAACATCGACGTGAAAGGGACACATCGAGTGGCTGCCTCCCGCAGGACCAACCAGGGCCGGGACAAACCGCAACCGAGGTACATGCCCTTAGTGGGAACCGAACCCGGGTCTCTCTGGACCGCAGGCCAACGCTCTAACCGCTGAGCCAAACCGGCCAGGGCTCATTTCATTTTTTATATTCCATCCTACCCCATTTCATCACAACCCATCCCATTCCATTTATTCTCCTTGTTACTGTTTCATTTTATGTATATTTATATAAATTTTATTTGTTTAAATTACAAATCAGGAATGCTGGTTAGCCCTTTTTATGTATTTTTACAAAATCCCTAGTACTCCAGCACTTGGTACAAATTTTGCATATATTTGTAATAAACTTCTGTTGAATGAATATGATCACTTACTGGTTACCTAGTACTAACACCTATGTCAAACAGATGTGCATTTGATTTCAGTGGAGAAGAGTGAAGTTGGGGGGGGATTTATATAGACCTGGAAGGAAATATTAACAATATTTGTATTCAAACTCTTAGGGGTAATATGAAATCTTTTTAATTAAAAAAGCTGGAACACCAAAGTTTTACCCTGTAAGTACCCGAGGAATGTCTCATTTTAGTGATTTGCTTATGTTGGTAATGCATATGGATTATTAACATCTCTGCCTGTGAATTCCTTATCAGATCTGCATGTATGCGCCTACTTAAGATAAGGTGGGACCTGTATTTTTCATTAGTCCGAGAAGAGTAGACAAACACCATGCTTATTTTTCATAAAGAAGTTTTTGTCAAAAATGCTTGAGGAATGCTTGGTGTTAATCTGCACACAATGCAGTTTTTGGTGTAAAGGTCTTTGACTACACAAAAGAACATCTGGTTTCCTTCACTAGTAGGAATATCTCAATGCTAGGATGGCCTCTTCTTGGTTTTTCTCCTGCTGCAGATATTTAGCATAGTGACCTGTGATTGTGTTAATGGAGTTAGGTGGAGAGGTACTTACATTTATTCCAAATAAGAGTATGAAACTGCCCAGCTGGTGTGACTCAGTGATTGAGCATCGACCCATGCACCAAGAGGTCGCCAGTTTGATTCTCAGTCAGGGCACATGCCCAGGTTGTGGGTCAAATCCCCAGTGGGGGGCATGCAGGAGGTGGCCAATCTATGTTCTCTCTCATCGATGTTTCCATCTCTTTCTCCCTCTCCGTTCATTTCTCTCTAAAATCAATAAAGGAAAATTTTTTTTTTTTTTAAAAAGAGTACGAAACTGATTGCTATAGTAATAAGGAGGTGGATGGGCAATGCAACTGCCCAGTATTTTTGAAGCCAATAAATTAAGCCTAAAGAATTTAGCCACGATCCAGGAATAAAAACCCACAAGAGGGAGACTATGAAGCCAAATGGGTCGCTTAAAAAAAGAACGAAACCATAAATCGCTCTTTCTGGCAATAGTGATGGTGAATTTCCCACCATTTTCCCTGTTGTTTTAGACCAGTGGTTCTCAACCTTCCTAATGCTGCAACCCTTTAATACAGTTCCTCATGTTGTGGTGACCCCCAACCATAAAATTATTTTCGTTGCTACTTCACAACTGTAATTTTGCTACTGTTACGTCTTAGGCGACCCCTGTGAAAGGGTCGTTCGACCCCCAAAGGGGTCACAACCCACTGGTTGAGAACCCCTGTTTTAGACAATCTTGGGTTCCTCAAGCATCTGCTTGGGCCCCTCCCCAGGGCTCGGCCACCTCCTCGCTGAGTCCCCTGCGCTGGCACTGAGCTAGGAGCACTGTGGGGGTGGCCAGAGAGGAAGAAGTCAGGGAAAGACCAAGTCCTCAGGGCGCGCCCCAACCTGGCGCAGGTGCACCGAGACCCTCACCAGGCTGGAGCTTTCCAGCTAAAAAGTTATATGTATATTCTCCTTTTTTTCCCATCTAAAGTTCCGTAGACTCCACACGGAAAATTTGGAATGATTATCTGGTAAGTGGCGGTGGTGATGGGAATCGGGATAAGAGAAGTTTGTAAAGTGAGACAGATTGCTGACTGTACCATTCTGAACGGTGTGCAGGCCTTTAATTCCAGCGTTCTGTGATTCTCCTTCCCATGAGACATTACCTAAAAGTATGTTTTTTAAAAATTGCCCACTTCTGGATCTCAAATGTGAGGCAGCTCACAAAGCATTTGTAAATGCTTCATCGCACATGGTGCTGATGAGAACTTCACAGACCGGCTCCCACCCTCAAATTATTTATAACAGGATGTGAGAGGAACAAAAAGAAATCTTATTAAGCAAAGGGAAAAATTCGTAGACACAGACAACCAGAGGGAAAGGGGGTGGGGGAGGTAGAAGAGGAAAAGGGGAGAAAAATGGTGATGAAGGAGACTTGACTTGGGCTGGTGAACACACAAGACAATACACAGGTGATGTAATATGAAATTGCACCCCTGCAACCTATATAATTTTAGTAACCAATGTCACCACAATAAATTCAATAAGACAGTCCAAAACACAGAGTTAGATTTTAAAAAGTGAGTACGGTATGTAGCATTTTGCTTATGTTTCAGTAAAATGTCCATTGGGCCCTGGCCGCATCGTCCTGTGCACTGAAAGGTCACCGGTTCGCTTCCGACAGGGCAGGTACCCAGGGTGTGGACTCGGTCCCTGACCAATTTTCTGACAAATGGGGGGCGTGCAGGGTGCAGCTCATCGATGTTTCCCTGTCACCGATTGATGTTCCCTTTGACATCACTGTTTCTCTCTTTCTATCCCTCTTCC
Source organism: Tadarida brasiliensis (assembly GCA_030848825.1). Classification (NCBI taxonomy): domain Eukaryota; kingdom Metazoa; phylum Chordata; class Mammalia; order Chiroptera; family Molossidae; genus Tadarida; species Tadarida brasiliensis. The sequence goes on from CM061260.1 coordinate 75,003,349, forward strand.
TTCTTCTCTCTCTCTCAAAATCAATTTAAAAAATCTTAAAAAAAAATGTCCGTGGGGCAGCTTGGCTAGCACAAGGTAGAGTGGTTAAAACTGTTGACAGTGCAAACCTTCATCTCAAATTATCCACCTGAAAAATTGAATTCATGCATAGAGATCCTCTCTAAACAGCCAGGAATCTGTTTCTGTCTGTCTGTCTATCTCTCTCTCTCTCTTTTGCATTTACGCCCAGACTTTCTCTGTCTGGATGGCTGAAAGCAATAGAAATTATTAGAGTTCCTCATAATTGATCACTCTTGTCAAAGCCAGATTTATAGTTAAGGCTGGGATTTAGGGGAAAAAACTGTCCACATGACTTTGAAAATAAAAATAAATGTGCTTCTAAGATACTGAAACTATATCATTAAGTAGCCCTACAAGACATCACAAATAATTTACGTATGTTTTAAGCTGGTCAGTATGAGTTTTCTATTTAAATGACTTCTCTCAATTCAAATCGCCTTAGGCTTTTGGCTATTTAAAAAATTTTTATGTTCATGAACACTTTTTCTATAATTGATATTTGTTATCAGCCCAACTCTAATTTGTAAGCGGGAAAATTCATTTATTTATTCATTCCATATCTATTACAAATTTACTATGTGCTAGGTATGATGATAGTGATTGTTTTTATTTTTTTATCCTCACCCGAGGACATTTTTGCATTCATCTTTCAGATAGAGCAGGAGGGAGAAAGGGAGGAAGAGAGAGAGAGAAACATCGATGTGAGAGAGGCACATTGACTGGTTGCCACCCACACGACCCCAACCGGGGCTGGGGACAAACTGCAACCGAGGTACGTGCCCTTAGCGGGAACCGAACCCGGGACTCTCTGGTCCACGGGCCGACACTCTAACTGCTGAGCCAAACTGGTCAGGGTGATAGTGATTGTTTTTAAGTTAATTTTAAAGCTGACTTAAATTTTTGTGAGAACAGACCAAGGCACCATCAGGTGGGCCAATCACAGTTCATCTCGGTCTCTGTCGTAGCACTTAGCACACTTTCCTGGTTTACGTTAATTTGCCTGCAGACCACGGTCTACATGTGATCACCACTGTGTACTCAGCATCTAATATAAACCTGCGACATAGTGGGAACCCCAGACGTGTGGTTTGGAGGACTGAAGCCCCACAAAAACACACATTGCTCTTTCTAAGGATATTTTAATTTCCATTCAGCGTTTCGGCCATTTCTCACTCTGAGATTTCTTCTCTAGGAAAAGTCAAAATCTTTTCATAAAGACCCCTGCACCTAAATAACTTTCTTCCAGAATTTGACTGAATATTGATCTGAAGCACTAAGATTCCATTTTAGTGGAATCTGATTTGTCATTTTTGTAATAATTAAGACTAAGACCTTCAGTTCTGATTGAGTATTTGGTTGACATTTAGGAGAAAAACAGTTTTATACTAAGCTTACGAGTATTTTTCGCTCTGCCTGGTAGGTAAAACAAAGCTTTGGAGAAGCCATTTTTGTCTGGGAGATGCTGATGATGGGCTTTCTGGGAAACACTTCTCATTCATCTGTTGTTATTCCTGTGCATTCAGTGGGTTTATGCTGACATACGTCCGTATAATGTGTTATTTGAGTATGAAACAGTGCTGAAAGGAGAACAGTAATATGCAGCCAGAGGGTTATGTAATTCGTGTGAGATTCTTGATCATTCTCATTTCAGGGGGGAGTCAGTGGTAGTTCTGTGGAGTAAAATCCCTGGGGCTGCGTGTATTAGATGTCACATAGGATTGCCATTTACCGTTGACTATATTCTGCACAAAAAGTCTCATCTAAAGTGCACACTATTTTTATCATAGACATTATCAGTTTGAATATTTATTGAGACCAACTTATGGCAGAGGACAGTAAAATTTCTTGTTCTAATAAAATTAGTACATTATGATTCATTTTCTGACAAATGGAAGTAAAGTATCTTGAAGAAGAGGTACCTTGTTTTTTTTTTAAAAAAAAATTGCACAAATGCTCTGTATGGGCTAGTGGCAGCCTGGATTTGGGCAAGTTACATAACTCCTTTGGCCCTCAAGTGGAGATATTAATACCTACCTCCCTAAAGCGGCTGAAAGTACTAGCATGCCTGGCACACCGTCAGCATTCGGTAAATGCTTTGAATGAGTGTGAAAGTGCCAAGCATGATGCCTGGGCTGAAGGTTTGATCAATTGCAGCTCACTTTTGCCTTGAATAAGGGGAATTTTAGAGGGATTAAGTGTCTGTGTAAATATGTGTACTTGAATCTTGAACTTGTTAAGTGTTTCACATTTTACGCTTAATTACTGTATAGTACTACCTAAAATGTCCCTACTGATATGTTTTGGGATCTTTGTTTTCCTGACGGGTACACATCCTGCTGAAAGAAAATTATGTGACACATTGAAAGGAAAAATTAGTGACTCATAGTTGAGGTTCTTTGGAATTCCAAGATACTGGAAACCTAGGTTTAAAAAAAGACCATTTGAATTTCCTTTTCTTTATCAAATGCATGTTCATCAATCATTATATGAGAGTAACTATGCTGTGCAATCGGACTATAAAGATAAATAAGATCTTGTTGAGAAGTTATAGGTTTTTGCATGAATATTTTCAGAGACAATGCACAATTACTAACTTGATTTTTAGGAATCTCTCTTATGACAATTCAGAAATTGTCTTCCTATAACCTCCATTTATTGTTGGCAGCTTTACCTGTTGGGGCACAAAAAATAAGTCGTTCTTCACTAGAAAAGCCTTTTCTATACATTAAGGTAATTAAGTATTTTTTTCTGAAACTTCTCCTCTTCAAGTTAGATATCACCGTATTATTCTGCTACTCCTCAAGCCTCTTCTCCATCTTGCTCACTCCCCTAAATGTCTTCCAGGTGGACTACTTGTCTGTAAAGGTGTGGCACCCACAGGGTGTTCAGGGCTCGAGGTGTAGACTGACCATCAGATGATCCAACAGGACAATTGATCACTCCCTGCATTCCAGATACTATCCCTCAGATCTCTGGCATGATTTATATTTATAACCAAGTGATCAATATGTACTATAAGATGTCCCATCCTGACCATTATTAAAAAGATTTGTAGCTATTTGGCACATGTTACCATATAAGGTAGTTTGGGAAAAGGATACATGACCTCCCGAATTCCTTGAGGAGCTTTTCACACACAGTTTCCAACAATGGAAATGGGAACAATAACGAGGGCAGCCTTGCTAGAGGTCGAGGTTATTGAAGTTATTTTTGGTCCAGTTGATTAAAGCCACTGCAGTTCATAGATTTTCTGACAGCTAAGAGGTGAGTAGCCAAGGAAAGACTTCTATAGCTTTGCATGATCTGTTTCTATAATTCACTCTCTCACTTAAATACTTTTCTTTTTGATGAACAAAGACTATGACAGGGAAAGAATTGTTCTGTTTCTAAGTCTAAGCACTTACTAAGAAAACGTAGTATCTTCTCAACACTTTTTCCAAGCTGACAAGTGTGTGAAGCTCTCTCTGTGCCAGGTGCACTCTGACTCCGCGTTTGAAACAAGCAGCTCGGCCTCGCAGAAAGCCAGCAGATGCCAGTGATAACTCAGCCACAGCTTCTAGGTGTGGAGACTGCTTTGCTGTGCTCCTTTTAGTGGGAGGAAAAGACAAAGACGGATGCAGTCATACATGGGAAGATGGGGACGGGGAAGTGGCCTTTGCCTAAATAAAGGAGGAGTGTTTGGAAGCAATGGGGGCTAGAATTGGATGTGTGGTATGTTAGTTTCCTAGGGCTGCCGTAGCAAATTACCGCCAACTTTGTGGCTTACAACAACAGAAATTTGCTCTCTCATAGTCAGGAGGCTAGAAGTCCAAAATCAAGGTGTTGGCAGGGCCCTTGCTCCCTCAGAAGACTCCAGGAAAGAATCCTTTGTCTCCTCTTACCTCTAGTGGCTCCTGCCAGTCATTGGCATTCCTTGGCTCATGGGTGTATCACTTCAATCCCTGTCTCTGTCTTCACACGGTCTTCTTTCTGTGTCTCTTTATCCAGAGCTCTCTCCTTTTTCTTATAAAGACACTGGTCATTGGATTAATGTCCAACCTAACACAGCACTACCTTATTTTAACTTGATTACATTTATAAACATCTTATTTCTAAATAGGTTACATTTATAAGGTACTGGGAGGTTAGAATTTGAATATATCTTTTTGGGGGATACAATGCAACTGATAATAGATGAGATGGCATCAAATCATGGAGGATTTTAATGACAGGTAGTAGAGTATGGGTTTTATTTATAAGCCAGGGGGACCACTGGAAACTTTTAAGACAGGGAACTGATAAGATAATTATTTCAGAAAGGTCTGGTAGCAAAGAGTATGCTTCAGTATGCTGAACTGAAGATGTAGTTTGGAAGCTAGGATATTAATTAGGAGGGTGTTCCAGTATTCTGGGAATAATGTAAAAGAAAGTTTATAAAGGAAGATGTGGAAGAGTGTATTCTTCAAAGATGACTGCAGCAATGTCTCTCACACCACTTGCTTTACTGCAATAAGACCCTCATACACCCAACTCAATTGATGGTGTCTGTTTCTCTATTCATGAATCTGGGCAGAGCTAGTGACAATGTTGACCAATAGAATAGGGCCAAAGTGACACTATACTAGTTATAGGCATAGACCTTTCCTGACTTGGAAGCTTTAACTCCCCACCTCTTGGAAGATAACCATCATGTAGGAAGGGTGACTTTCCCGAGACCACCATGCTCCGAGAAGCCCCAACACCTCTGAGCCATGTGGAGAGGCTCTGAGGCAGGGCCAGGGCTAGGGTGAGGCAAGTGAGGTGCCTAGGGTGCCAAATTCAAGGAGGCATGACACCGAGCGTAGCTCCTCCTTAAAATTTGCACTCTGAGAGCTTCACTTCTAAGAAGGCACTCAGTCTCAGGGTTGAGCAACCCCTTGGGAATGAGTTCAGTTTAAAATTTTATGCCCAAAGCACCTCTTTTTTTTTTTCTTTATTGATTTTTAGAGAGAGGAAGGGAGAGGGAGAGAGAGAGAAACATCGACGAGAGAGAACAGATTGGCCACCTCCTGCATGCCCCCAACTGGGGATTTGGCCCACAACCTGGCCATGTGCCCTGACCAGGAATCGAACCGGCTACTTCTTGGTGCATGGGCTGATGCTCAACCACTGAGCCACACCGGCCAGCCAAAGCACCTCTTTTTGCCTTACCCTAGTTCTCACCCTTTCTGGGGGATCACACACACACACACACACACACACACACACACACACACACACACACACACAGATTGAGAATGGGTGACCATGAAGAGCCACAGAGGTGCAGGACATTTAAGTGAGGAGACCATCTTGAATTTCGATCCTCTGCTCGGCTACCAGCTGGTGCCAGGTGGATGCAACAAAGCACCACGCTGAGCCCACAAAATCATGAGTGAAATAAAACGGTTGTTTTAAGTCACAAAGCATTGGGTTAGTTTATTATGTAGCAATGTATTACCCCACGCATTTCCAGTATTATGTAGGGCTAAAAGTTGACTGAGAAATACCAGTAGCTCTGTATTTATTCCGTTCTGATGGAGCAAGATATGTTTGATTGCTACTTAGAGAGCAGGGATAAAGAAAGTGATGGAGACAGATTATAGTGGCTGGCAACCTAGGAACTGGAATTTAATGCCTTACTTCCTCAGCTCACTGCTTAAACTACTACAGAGTCATACAATTTTTAATGTTTGAGGTTGGCCAGAGCAGAAAGATATGTACACTCACAGTTTGAGTCTTCATAGGAACAAAAATCTCTGTCTGCTTTGATCTATGCCATGCAGAAAGATGTGAAATTCCCATTTTAAAGCAGATGGTCTGAATTCTGATGCTAAATGAATAAAATTGTCATTGGATCTCATTAGCGCTCATGTGGGAAGGCGGGGAGTCCACACAGCTATTTCTCCTTGGCTTTGTGTGAACAAATTAAGCTTTGAATGAAAGGTTTATTTTTATGAAGGCTGAATTTACTAATTTTTCATTGAGTACCTCTGTTTCATGGTAATTTACACATTCTCCCAAATGGTTGTTGGCACATTAATTTATTTTCCTTTGAGGCATTTTCTAATTACTTGTAAAAAAGCCTGAGAAAAAAGCAAATCTGGAAAAAAGTTAAGAAAGGGACTGTTCGGTAGAGGAGGTGTATTACGCATACAATTAAAATATAATGGATATTTTTAAAAGCCTTCATTCCATTTTATAGCTTTCTCTGCTTGCTCTTACAAGCAGGCAGTGAGTAAAGATTTCCCCACCCATTATTCATTTCCACAGGATGTTGGACATTTTTATGACCTCCTAGAGTACTTATAATCTGTACTACCCAATTTAGCACCTAATTATATTCTGTCTCATAATGTTCATTATTATATCATTGTATGATTTGGGTCCCCTCAAGTAGATTATATGGTCTTAAAAGGCAGGGACCATGTCTTATACTTTTTCCATATTTGCATTCCATTTGGCATAGTGCTGAACACAGTATCCACTGGGGGAAATTTTAATTGATAGAAGTATATTAAGTAATCCTAGTTTCTCAAAGCTCAGTGAATATGTCTATGAAACATTTGTCATGGTCTGAACAGAGAGAGGCAAGTCAGTTTCCTTTCCCGAGGAGTCTGTTATTAAACAGAAGTGCCAAGGTGAGGTGTTGTCTGACTGGTAACTGACTTCCTTTCTTGCTCCTGTAGTGCCAGACCAGGGCAGATGACAGCCGAGAGGCAGGTGCCCTGTGCCGCCATGCTGATGGAGATGGTGCTTGGCACTTCTTTCTTTTCATTTCTCCAGTTGGACCAGTCAACAAATGGTGTCTGACCTCGGGGAGGAGGTCCCTCTTGTCCGAGCAGGTAGGCCAAATGGGTTGGCAGGCTGTACCTTCCTCCTGTCCTGATGAGCGTGCTGCTTCTCAGGGCATCAGAGCCACCATGAGTATTATTACTTAGTGTTGTAAAGCATACAGAACAAAGTTTACCATTTCAACCATTAAGTATCCAGTGAAGTGGCATTGAGTACGTTTACATGCTTGGGCAATCATCCCTACTGTCTATCTCTAGAACTTTTTTTTATCATTCCAAATTGAAACTCTATATCCATTTAACATTCACTTCCCACTTTCCCTTCCCCCAGCCCCTGGCAACTAGCAATCCACCTTCTGTCTCTTTCAATTTGACTACACAATGTAGCTCATATAAGTGCAGTCATAGTATACTTGTCTTTTTGTGTCTGGCTTATTTCATTGAACACAAAGTCTTTAAAGTTCATCCACATTGTAGAATGAATCAGAATTTTATTCCTTTTTAAGGCTGAATAATATTCACTTGTATGTACATATCACATGTTGTATATCCATTTATTTGCTAGTGGACATTTGGGCTGTTTCCACCTTTTGGCTAGTGTGGCTGGTGCTGCTAGGAACATGGGTATACAAATACAGGTTTCATTACTGTGAGCACCCACACTGATTTATATTCATGGTGATCACAGAACCCTCTCAGCCATCACAGTATCTGGAAGAATCAACGTATCTCCTCAATTTCATCACTTGAATTCGGAGACTTACCTCCTCAGGAAAATGTGGCCTGAAGAGATTTTTTAGATCAGAACTGTGACCAACACTTGATCATAAAAATGTCTTGTTTCTTTATCCTTCAAAATGCTTCCTGTCCCCATCTTTCTTCTCTGTCGTTGCTCCAGGGTATGTCCACACAGCAGGACTGCTGCAATCACATTCTAACTGGTTTGACTGACTTGTCTCCCCCTTTCCAATTTTTCTTACAAAGCCCTGCTTTGGTCATTTTTATTTTACTGAACAAAAGCATCATGTTGGTCTGGCATTGAGGGCCTTTTGTAATCTGTCACCAGCTTACCTTTCAGGTCCCACATCTCTACTTCCTCATGCAGACTCTGCTCTGAGTCAGAATTTTCTCTCATTATCCCCTGGACAAATCATCATTATTTTGACATTTCTTGTTGCTGTTCGCTCCACCATGTATAACCTTTTCTCATGTTGCCTTCAGGTTTTAGCTAACTGTGTCTTAAAACACTGAAGCAGGAAAGCTTAGGACCTGACTTAGACCATGGTGACGTCCCTGAGAAATTTCCCAGAGTTCTTGCCTGAGAAGCCAGGAACACAGCAGCACCCAGCACAGGGCTTTGCACACAGTAGACACGCAACGGATACTTTTTCATTTGGCCAGTTCAGTAGAACACAGTCATCTGAAGCAAGAGTTGTCAGTCATTTTCTTTTCAAGACACATGTGACAGATGTCGCTTTAACCTCCTAGCATGCCCCTACATGCCTACACAACAAGGTTGTTCATGTTTGCCGGTTTGCAAAGGTACCTTCTCCCATTCTGCAAGCTTATGGAAATGAGCATGAGGATGCATTCTCGTGAAGGTAATAATAACAAAAATAGTAAGGAGGGTGATAAAATAATAACGACACAACTAGAATGTTTGAAACATCAGTCTGATCACTATCTTGTTGATAACCTTGCAACAGAGCTCAGTGTGGGGGTCATGCCAGCAGCAGCTGGGTACTTGTGCCGCTGCAGGATGGAAATTCATTCTGGCAAAGGTCCCCACATCCCACCACATTTCGCACCACAGAACTGTCTGCAAAGAACTTAAGAGAAGCAGGAATAACAACTTGGTATCCAATGTGAGCTCAGCTTGTTTCCTGGTTAGACAAGGGGTATAGATAGATTCCGGGGTGCTCAGGGGTTGTGAACTACTCTAGAGAAATCTCAAAGAGGCAATTTGATAGGGACGGCTTCTACCTTGGGACCTTCCTAAGGGTTTGGTAAAAATGGAACCACAGGGAGACTTTAGCCTGCTGTGGGGTTAGAGGGACTGCATAATAAGAATAAACTTACTTGATGTCGATGATTTTATTTTTGAGTTCCACACTGTTATCTCCCAGTTCTTTGGTCATTTAATTTTGAGAGAAAAAAACCGACCCTCAGTTTTTCTACATAATAGAATTTTAATTTTCATTGCACTTTGAGACATTAAGTTTTTTTCCTTTATAAATTAGTTTATGATACTTCCTGAAGGATCCCCAAGGAGCAATTGAGCTATTGATGGACAGGCTATTCTTTAATGTCTTCAGGCCAAAGCAGTAATTAACTAACTGTTTTTGGGTGTGCTCTTTTTGGTATAATGAAAAGAGAGACTCAGATCAAATCCTGGTTTTATAATTCACATGCTGTTAGACATTGGGCAGTGTAGTTCATTCATTCATTCATTCATTCATTCAACAGATTACAGAGTTCTTACTTTGTGTCAGACATAGTATTAAAGCTCTGAGGAGAGAAATCAAATAAAAGTGACCTCTATTTTTAAGAGATTTTAGTCTAAAGGGGGAGACTGTCAGTAAATCAGCAATCACGGTAGTGTACTGTTGAACAATGTAAAACGGTGGTTTCTTTTGGAACCAAAAGCAAGGCAGGTGTGCATTGGGAATAGGAGAAGGCATTAGGGAAGGCTTCTCGGGGAAAGTCATGCTTAAGCTGAGTCTTAGAGCCAAGTACAATTTAGTTGAATTGAAAGAACATTCTAGCAGTCTGAGCGAAGCTAGCAGAGAAATATGAAAAAATAAGAGAATCTTACTGATCAATATTTACTGTTCACTATTATTGATATGAAACTGGTATCTTGAGGAGACAAAGGAGATAAATTGAGACAAATGTTTCCATTTTCTTTTCTCCAGAATGAAGATAATTATATCCACGTTGTGGATTTGTTGTTAAGCACTCAATAACGCAGCATATGTAGAAGCACAGAGGCGCTCAAAAATGTTAGCTCTTTTTCTCCCCACCGTCTACCCTGTTGATGGTTATTAAGTTTTCAGTTGTAAATTATGGCTGTGTTTAGGAAAGTGGAGGGAGAATAAAACATTTTAAAACTCTTTTTTTTTCTCATCTGGATTGTGGCATGTTGAATTGAATGGGGGCAGTACTGGCCTATTTTGACATTGCGTGTTCTCTGGTCATCACAATTGGTATTCCAGGAGGGTGCTGGTTCCCAAAGGACACTGTATTCCTGGTTTGTCTGTTTGACTTGCTGGGTTCGGTGCTGAGCACAGGTCATGGGCACTGTAGTGCTTGGAAAATACCTTGGAATGACGCTGTGTGTTCTCCTCCCTTTCTCCACCTTGAGGTCTCTGAATTTGGATGTACTTCAGGGGCTCGGTTTTTCAGTATGCACTTTATTCTAGGTAGTCCGTCCATAATGTCTACGATCTAGTAAATATTATGGGCCACTCCTTTTGGGGATGTTTGGTCTACATTTTGATATTTCTTTCAAGGAGCTTTGCCTCAGGTACTGGGTTGAGTTGTGATAAGAGTTACTTAGTCTGGAGAGATTTTCTTCATCTCATTGTTTTGTTTGTCTGTTTCTTTTGTTAAGTAGAAATTGTTATTTATACTCAAATGCAGTTTTTCCAAGTATTTGGGAAAATATTTGTCATTGGCAAATATGTTTTATGACTTTTGTCATACCCAGATACCTTCTGTTTTCTTATTTACTTAATACTTTTACCTCTCCAAGCTTTAGAAAACTTGTGTAAATTTAACCTCATCCTATGCAACAATACTTACGAATTTATGGGATTGATATGCTAGGTCTGTTTTTCTAGTACATATTCAGACAAGTGTTAAAATAAAAAATTATCCATTCTATCACCTAATATAAGGATCAGCAAACACAGTCAAGTCCATTCATTTATGTATTGTCTGTACCTGATTTTGACATACAATAGCTTAGTAGCTGAGCAGAGACAGAATGGCCTGAAAAGTAAAGCATATTTATTGTTTGGCTCTTTACAAAAAAAGTTTGCCAACATTTGACCTAAAACTACCTCGATACCATCAGTAGAACACAGAACACACTCTGTAAAACGTTACTATAATACATTTGTCAAGAGACAAGGTGCATGAAATCCTCAATCATATTTATTTCAGAACCAGCAAATACTTTATATTTTATTCTGAAATTGAAATATTTAATTATACATAATTTATGTTCTGAGAACCTTGGTGACAAGCCTGTTTGAAACCAAGAGAAAAACATAGACATTAAGGATAATTTATATTTTTAAGTAAAGGAAATATTTGCCCATAAAAATATTTAATAGTAGAAGAATGCATAAAGTAAGAAGTAAAAATTTCATTGCAAGGAAATTCCATTCTCACCCACTAAAAATGGCATTCTTTGTATTTCCTTTTAGTCATTTCTATGCATATTTGAGATTAAATACTTTTTTTTTGTTTTTTAAAATACAGCTTTTTAAAAAATCCTCACTTGAGGAGGTTTTTTTATTGCTTTTAGAGAGACAGGAATGGAGAGAGAGAGAGAGAGACAGAGAGACAGAGAGACAGAGAGAAAGAAAGAGAAACATTGATGTGAGAAACATTTATCAGTTGCCTCTTGTACACGCCCTGACCAGGGATCGAACCCGAAACCTAGGTATGTGCCCTGACCAGGAATCGAACCCACTACCTTTTGATGTATGGGATGATGCTCCAACCAACTGAGCCACCCAGCCAGGGCAGTTTCTTTCTTTCTTTCTTTTTTTTTTTTTTAAAAAAGAACATCAATATATGCAACTTGCTTTTTATAACTGATATTTCTGTTGTTTAGAAATACAAATAATATGGCTAAATGATACATTGTTTAATATTACTTTAAAGTGTTTCTTAAGAGAGGTTTTGAGATATAATTTACATATTGTGAAATTCATCCATTTTGAGTGCACCATTCAATGATTTTTAGTAAATTTACAGAGTTATGTAGCCAGCAGCACAGTCCAATTTTAGAACATCTTCATCATCCCCAAAAGATTCCTCGTGCCCATTTGCAGTCAATCTGTTCCTACCCTCAGCCCCAGGCAACCACTAATATACTTTGTTTCTATAGATATGTCTTTTCTGGACATTTCACATAAATGGACTCATATATTACATGATCTTTTGTGTCTGGCTTCTTTCACTTAGCATTTCAAAATGACTTTAAGGTAAGAGATGAGGGAAAGGTTCAGATAGCCCCGGGTACCTTATTCTTTTGCATAGGATGTTCTAGTTACAGTCAACATTTTGTTTTCTTTCCTGTGGAAATCAGTCTTTGAGACCAGCACTAATACAAGTACCAGGTAACTCTTGCAGTTCCTGAAACCCGAAGCTTCCCATACTTGTTCCCTGTGCACAGGTGCAACTGTGGATATTTGTGCAGCACCCCGGGGTGGACAGGAGAGACTGCTCACTGCTGGCGGCAACAGGTCCAGGCAGCTCTGCACCTTGCCTGGCCACTCGAAGGGCAACAAAATTTTGGCACAGCTGTAGGAAATGCACATCAGTTCAGCGTGCTATACCCTGCAGGCCGGAAGTTCTCCTGCAAGTCTTGCAGCTGTACCTGGTCACAAAACCTTCCAAGTGTTCTTACTATATGGGGCCAGCCTTAAGAACCTTTTTCTCATTTCTGCTCCCGTGTCATAATAACGGCTAAATTCCCGTTCATAGACAGTCAAAATCAGTGAGGACATGAGTTACTTTTCTCTATTATATAAACAGATACAGATTTTCTGATTCCTTTTTAACAGCCGAATAGAATTTTAATGCCTTCATATCCTAATTTATTTAATCAGTTCACTCTTTCATTTGTTTTCTTTTTTCTAAAAAATTGATTGCCAGCAGTGGTAAATTTCACATGGCCATTTGCATATTTTGGCCTCTTGGGTAAGCATCAGTAGACTAGATTCCTACCAGAGGAGCTGGATCACAGGCTGTGCACGTTTCAAACGCTGATCTGTTACTTGGAGTGGCAGGTTGACTGATGGCATCCTGACCACAGCCTGTCATGGTGTCAGTGGTAGGTTGCAGTCAGGAGAGGAAAGGTCTTACTGGGGTGCAGGTGGGTGAGGAGGGTTGCATTTCAGAGAGCAGGAGATGGGCATGAGCTTATGTAATTTGACCAATCTCTCTAAGAAATTCTGAGATGGACGCCACTGTACTAGAGTTTGTTCCTGTGTTTTCTACCCCAAAATCTGAATGCAGTTCTGAGAGGTATACTTGGTACTGAGCTCATCAGGGCTGTCATAACAAGCACCATGGCTTGGGGGTTTGTTCTGCTCAGTAACTCCAAGGAAAGGAGCCAGTAGAGCAGAAGAAAGTGACCCTACAAACTGATGCTAAAATGACCTCTGGTCTATGTAGATAAAAAACACATAAACCCCTTAGAGCTCTTAAAGAAAGAGAGTAGAGTTACCCAGATCCCTATCAGATGTTCAGTGCAGACTGCCCTTTGGTGATGGAGATTTTCCTCTTAGTTTCCACTCACTGCTCAGTTTAACCTGTGCAGATGAGGGGAGGGCGGGAGTGGGAAAGCCTCTCACACACGGCACCACCTATGCGCTGTGTACCTTTAAACAACCAGCAGCCTACCGACCCCTGGAAATCTCCTCTTGCACTACAATGAAATAATCCCGGGTATCGTTTCAAGTCACAGGACAATGATACTCTGTGAGTTTCAAGGAGGGGAGAAATGAAAGAGGATGTTTTGAAGTGGGTGTAGAAACACTTTAGCAAAATTAAATAATAATGAATTAAACTCTTTGAATCACAGTACACTGTGGAATAAAGAAGCAGTTGTGGGTCAACTTAAAAATTGTGATGTTTTCGTCTCTGTTGGAATTTCTTGGCAGTGACTCCCATGTAAAGGTTCATAGTGAATACAATATACCAGTTCTACTGATCAAAGAAAGCTATTTGGTGTCAGAAAGCAACTTGGGAGCCAGAGCGTTTACTGGGTAATTTCTTAATGAGTTCTGGCACATGGTTCTCATCTCCGTAAGGGTCGGAATGTAACTCAAATGCGCAGAGTCAAACCATGAGCATTTTGGCAGATGTGGAGATGCAACACAGCTGGACAAAAATGCTTTCCTTTGAAATCTCATATCTCAAACACTACATCAATTTTTAAGCATGTTCCACTGCCAGTTCAGATTTTAATATGAACAGGATTTGGGGGGATGTTTATTGATGTAGTAAGAAAACAGTTTGGAATCTGTTCATCGGTCACCTCTTTTGTCTCCACACACGATCTGTGAGGACAACAGGTGGGGGACAATGAGGGAGGAGAATGAGGTGCTCTGTTGTTGCTCAGGATTGGCAAGAACCTTGGCAACCAGGGTAACTGAGTCATTTATCCGACGGCATGAACTTCACCTCCTGAATCAGCCGTCCTCTGGTTAAGCAGGGAGCACAGACACAGAGATCACAGGTAATTATTCTTTTAAAAATGCCGTTTAGTTTTCATTATAAAGTAACACTTGTTTATTGTATACAATATAGGAAATAAAGGAAAAAATGGTGAAGATGTTGCCTGTGCAGCTCCCAACACTCTCTTTAATATATCATGGTCCTTCTGGTTCAACACAACTTGAATAAAGACCTCAATTCCCCCAGCAACACAATCTAGTTCTTCAACATCAACCAACAAACACATTAAGTCGCATACCTTGAGTCAGGAACCCATCAAAGGCTGACAACACGAAGGGAACAGACATTTGGCTCCTGACACACAAATCATAACGGGTAGGTGATGAACAATTAAATTGGTGATTGAGTCTGAGAAGTTACAGTATGTCTGGAGGCTGAATGAGTCTGTATAAATAAGAGGAAAAAAGTGTAAGTGTCATGGGTCACTAACTGCTTGACCTGGTATGTTCCCCTCTGAGCCTTGGCTTCTTTACCTGTGAAATGAAGGGGTTGGACTGGATGTTATGTAGAGTCACCAACTTGTTCCTGGGACTTTGACAATTTCAGCACTGCAAGTCCCATGTCACAAAATGTCCCATGTCCCAGAATCCCCTTACTCCCAATTTTAAACCTGAAAGGCCCTTGTCCTAGGAGCCCCCAAAGTCCAGAACAAACGGAGAGAATCCATCATCTTATTTATAGGGGTCCTTCTAATTCTCATATTCTATAATTTGTTAAGCACCAAAGTTCAACTAAGTAAAATTTGAAGATCTTATTGACTCTATTCAATGATTCATGAATCATGTAGCATCCACTCTAGCAGACAGAAAGGAGTTCTGAGGAGTTGTAGAAAATGAGAGATTTGTGTAGGCAGAAGGGAGCAGGACAAGGAAGTTATACCAGGCAAAAAAGCCAGTTGGTTATTGGAAGGTCACTTTTCTTTATGGGATAGCAAGGGTATATCAGGCAGATAACTAAGTAGTGATGATCAGATGACTCCTGGTGGACTGGTTTAAGATTCCATTTTTAGGAGAGCCAAAACTCAAAACTGTAATTCAATTGTTTCAGTTTGGTGATATGGGACTTAGCACAAGTGACTCCATTTTGGGCCTGTTGTCATGTGTGTGTGTGTGTGTGTGTGTGTGTGTGTGTGTGTGTGTTTTAACAAATTATATATTGAGAAAGAATATTTGATGAGGTTCATGACCACATAAGACAATTAGATTGAAATACTGTATGTACATTAATGATACTATTGTTTTCTTCTCTTAAAAAAACCCAAAAGGGCGAGTTATTCAAATACATTTGAGGTAAAAGAGGCTTTGTGTACCAGCTTGTGACAAAAACACTAATAGTATATTTGTGGGAAAATGGGTTTTCTGCTTCTAAGGAAGTAGGTCACGAATAAATATCACTCTGTAGAGGCCGAGAGTTTTCTCGGAGCAGCTGCCTTGGTTGTGGTCCTCGGCTGGTCCTCCAGGAGTCTGGGGCCGTGGGAAGAGGCCATGCTTTGCAGGCGGGCCGTGCTTGCTTGTTTACTATCCAGAACAGCTGGAGAGACCAACTCCTGCAATACAGTTTCTTCACTTATAAAACATAAATTATAATAGCCACCTAGCAAGACTGTTAGGAGAATTACGGAGTATATTGGTATGTCCTAAGTGCTCAGCAGATGTTTGTTTTGTTTCCCTAAGCAGTGTTTTTTTCTCTTATTTTTAAATCACAGGGAACTGGGTCTGACTGAGACACAAGTGAGAAGGGTGCTCTTTACAGGAGCTTACTCCCCGAATTTAAAATATAAATGTAGATACATGTGTGTGCATATAAGTATATATATAGATATGTAAATGTGTATTTTCCATTAGTGCTGCCCAAGAGAGCTGAAATGTGTCCTGAATGTTACTACTGAAAGTTAGGAATCAACCTGGGTCATAGAGTTTTACAAACTGCACTTAACTATTGAAAATAACTATTATAATGCAGTAAAAACTGATTTAATTTATTCAATATCCATGAAATCTTGTTACTTATTTCTATTTTAACAGCAAAAATAGCTGTAATTGTACAGGAAATACTTTATTGAATGTCAATGCCTAGTTATTCTAACAAGGATAATTTTAAATTTAAAAGAAATATTTGAAGTCAAAATTCTGAAATGCACACCAAAAGCGTTGCCAGCATTTAACTTCTAGCATGCATCTGTTACAAACACTGCTGAGGGAAGCAATGGCCTCAAGTAAAACGAAGGTACATAAAGAAAAAGAAGTCTGATAATGCATCTGAAAAAAGAATGGGAAACTGCAGAGGTTTGTTATACACGTTCACCGGTGATTTAGAGGCAAGGGGGCCCAGCTCCTCGAGATGTATAACTACTCAGTGACAGTCAGAGCGTTATTAGCCTGTGTTCTCGACAGCAGATAATATAATTCCTCCCCAGCTCTACATTCGTACATTTCTTAGCTAGGAGACAAGTGTCATTTTGTATTTCATAGCCCAGGCTATTTTAACATCTCCATTTTCATTTGTCTGTATAGACAAAAATGTTGGCTGCTGAAAATGCAGCCTTAAATATTGAATTATCTAGTTTAATGCTCATTACCAAAATGCTGTTGTGTGCTCACTGTGTGCATGGGAGCTGGCTAGGCACTGGGGGGAATGATTACGATGACAATTAACTTACAAACAAACAAATGACAGGCATCTTTCTTGTTCTGTAAGAGTTTACAGTTTTGCTAGGGAGGCATGGTTTTATAAAATAGAATAAGCAATTTAGTTAGGATTATTTAAATAGGAATTTTTGGAACGTTTTCCGCCAGAGTGAAAAAAATAGGCTCAGTGCCAAAGCGGTCAGTTCCAAAATGATGTTCTAAAACTTTGGAAGTTTCTTTGGATTAGCAAAAAAAACTTTCCAGGAAGTGAAGCAGTTTATAAATAGTTTCAGATCTTTGTGGAAATATACTGAGAAACTGGCAGAAAATGAAATCCATGGAGCTTTTGACAACACCCACCTAAGCAAGATCTAAAAACAAAATCAAATGGGGTTGTCCATGGATTATGTACCTATTCTCAGAGACATTCATGCAAAACTGTGGTTAGGTGGTGACAAGATTACCAGCACAAGAAAGTGAGATAGTTAGTGAGATTCTGACGTGCTTTCTGAGGATGAATCAACCTTCAGAAAGAACACCCCTGTTTTTGATAACAGATGAAGAAAGGCTATGGAGAGGACAGATTCTGGTAAGGCAGTTCATTTTCTACCCAAAACTAGAGATAGCATTTCTAATCAATGGGCATGGGCTTTATATTTCAGTGTTAGCACTATTTTTGAATCAAATGGGTTGTTCAGGATGTGTGACACAATAGGCATCAGTGAAAAAGGTTTGGGGATTTTAGACAACTGTACCTTCACTGTATCTCAACAGTGTGATCTGAGGGGTTCCAGGGAAGGCTTCCCGTCTCCTGTTAACTCTCACACTTAGGAATAAAAAGTCCTATTGTTAGCAATTTCTGTGTGGTGAACATCAGCTATTCCCTTGGTCTCTTTTGAAGGTGGAAGAATTGCTGAGAGTGGCAGCACTATCTCTCCTTCGCACCTTAGATCAATGCTAATTAGATCACTTTCCTGTTTGATGAGAGATGGGAAAACTTGAGAACGCAGGGGAGTGAGTGTGGGAGGGCTCAGGGAGAACAGAGGCTGAAGAATCCAAGGACTTGAGAATTAAGAATTCTTTCCTTTGTGTAGGAACTACCTTCTGTCCTATCCCACTGGGATATTAGGATGCAAGTCATAACAAAATAGTAATAGTATTAATAATAATAAAACAACTTTTAAAGTTCTCTGAGCATTGCTGAAGAACATGATTAGAACAATGTGTGATAGTGGACACGTTATCAATATCAACTTTCATGGAAATCTAGGTCAAAGAAAATTTAACCACAAGGGGAAGGAAATAAATCCATGAGACTGCCTTTTTTGCAAGGTCCCAGAGCAAATAGATTCCAGCCCCAGAACCCATGCTTTCCTTCCTGTTTCTTTTTGTCCACTGTACATTCCACTCCTGTGTTTCTGGTGCCCCTCCCCCCTTGCCTTTCTCAGTGAGGATGTTTTCTATTCCGGACCTCAGGACACTGCCACTGTTTTTGGTCATTGCTTTTGCACTTGTGGAGCAGCTTTTAAATCGCCATCTCTTTTAGCAGCTGCAGCCAGACAAACATATGAGTCAGTGGGAGGGGTTTGGAGGAACTGGCTCAGTCCTCCAGGGAGCAGTAACCTTTTGGCAGTCCAACAAACAGCACATTTAAAATGCAATGACTGCAAAAGCTCCCTCTGTACATGTGATAGCAACTGCAGTTTTCCCAAGGTCTACCAAGAGTTTTTTCAGAGGGAATCAGGTTTCTGCCTATAGAGAGACGCATTCCTGAAGGCTTAACTCTGACCTCATAGCTAAAGTGGATACAGAATAAAATCTGGAGACAGCTGGGAAGTGATAATGTGGGGAGAAAGATATTTGGGGATATGAAAGGGAAAAGTCTTATTAAATGTTCTCACTGGATTTTGTCGCCAGTGTATTCTACACCCTGGATAGCGAAGCAAAGAGAATCTTTCTTTTTTTCAGTAGTTCAGGGTACCGTTCTTTTTCTTTACAATGTTCACGTAAGTGATTCTCAAAGTGTGGTTTCCCAACCTGGTGGTCTCTGAGGGCCTCCTAAAGGGTGGGCCATTTCAATGTAATCCTTTTCACCTGTTTATCATCCAACAATGACAGTGTCCAGAGCTAAGATGTGCCTGTGGCTGAAGCTTCTACTTCAAGCACCTAATTACTGATATTTGACTTTTTAGAAAAATGCCAATTTGATCAATTTAATATTAAGAAGAGAACGAAGAGAGGTGTGGGTTGTTGATTCCTATGAGAAACCAATAAATGATTTCTTATTTTTCCATGTCCTTACATTGTTCTTTCCCATATTGTGTCCTTCTTCATTGCTTTTCATAAAGTGAAAAGAATGAGAGAATCTTGTGGAAGGACGAATCATGGAAGTTAGTGTGTGTGTGTGTGTGTGTGTGTGTGTGTGTGTGTGTGACAAGCTGGAACAATTGTTTCTTTTGCTAAATGAAAATTCAGACAATAGTTTCTTTGATAGTCATTTTGCTAAAATAAGGTTTCACAGTAAAGTCTGTTTATACTGAAAAAGGCAACAAAATAGTAACTTAGTTAACACAGAAGAAAGTGGCACTTTGAGGCCTGTTGGAAAGTCAGAGCCTCAGTTCCAACGAGGCTGGAAAGTTTTACTTGATGACCCAAGGTACCAAGTGGGGTTCTTGGGTTTACATAACAGAGAACCTCTGTCCAACATAGGCAGAAAACTAATTTGTTGGAAAGATATTGGATTTCTTACAAATTGGCAAGACCGCTAGAGATCTGATTCAAAAAGAGACTGGGAACCCAGGGAGGGTAAGCAGCTGAGGACACAGCTGAGATCATTCCACGGGCACAGATTGCTTAGAATTGGTCACTATTATTGTTCCAATTGCCATCGACGTCCCTGGGCCCTCACCACCGCACCACTGGCCACTGCCCTCTGCTGTGGGGTCCAGGAATATTCTCTGACTATTTGAACAACTTGACCTCTATTTCTCAAGAACCAAAGAGCCTGTGGAAAGCACCTAACTGGCTGTGGCCAGGTGACTCAGTTGGTTGGAGCATCCTCCCGACGCACCAAGATTGCAGGTTCAATCCCTGGTCCGGTCAGGGCACACACTAGAACCAAACAATGATACATAAATAAGTGGAACAACAAATTGATGTTTCTCTCTCTCTAAAAAAAATCAATAAATAACATTTTTTTAAAAAGTGAACACCTAATTAGCTGAGCCTGGGTCATGTGTATTTGTCCAAACACCTAGGAATGGTGCCTGATTGGGGGTGGGGCAGGAAATTGGAAAGTGGGTATTTTCATTTTCAACTTAATTTTATCTATCGAGTTATCTTCCAATAATGACAAGAAGTCCCCCACCTCTTACTTACTTGGCTGAAAGTAAAGAAATCCACCCTGTTTGTACTCTTGCCATACTTTGAATATTGGTCTTGCTGTATTGTTCTATTTATAATTTACATCTGTTTTCCCCCACTGGACTGTGAACTGGAGAGGAGAGATTAGGTTGTGTTTTTAGCCTCATCACTTACAGTGCCTAACAAGTACTGGGTGCTTAAAATATATTAGTTGAATAAATTGTGTTTAATGATGATATCCCAGGGAAGGCTAAAATAATGATAATGTATGAAATAACAATAACAAAGTATTAATGGAGCACATGTATGCTGGCTATTTTCTCGTTTCATCCTTATAACGATCCTATGAAGTAGGTTATATTCTTTTCTTCCCTTATGCATAAAAAGCTAAGGCTCAGGTTAACTAACTTTTCCGGTTTACGTAACTGAAACTGCAGAGCAAGGATTTCAGCTAGGGCATGCAGATCCAGATCCTATCATCAGAACTGTACTGCCCCCTGGAGGTAAAATCAGAGAAGAGGAAAATGGATTCAGTCTCAGAGAGATCACTAGTTTGCTATTCTCTATTCTTAGATGTTCGTCTAGAGTGGACAGTATTTATTTGATAGACAAGCAAGAGTTTGATTTTTACTGATATAAATAAAATTTTCTTTTGAATTTGATATTTTCCTAAAAGAATTGGTATTTTTCGTAGTAACTTGAGTAATAAAGCATTCCTTATTCATAGCATTCTTGGCTGTCTCATAATATAAGCAAATAAAATATGAATAAATCTACATAAATATAGACTATTCAAGTGAGATTTTAAAAATTTTGTATTTTATCAAAATCTTTGTTTTTCTTATTCAGTTAACATAAATCATATAATGGAACTTCATATTTTACCCTAAAACTTAAGAATTTTGACTATTTTTTTCTTCTCATCTTTAGAAGATATACCAAAATCACATTTAGGTTGTCTTTTTTGGAAAAGAATTCTTACCAAAATATGAGTAAAAAAAATAGTAGTCATCCAGATATTTTTATTGACACACCTGTACATAATTTTATTTTGAAGGTGACTTATATCTGAGAAAGAGAACTTACCTTCTTTTGTTAGAAATGATAAAAACATGGAATTGGTCCTTGGGAAGCATCAAAAGCAGATTTTCTTTATGATACTTAAGAAAAAAGAAAAGATTGTATCTAGAAAGAATAACAAACCTGAATTTAAAGGTGATTGCTTTGTATTTAGATAAGCAATTGCTAAGGCAAAGATACATTCTGCTATGTTATCATTTCATTTCTGGTACTTGAAGCATTATCACAGAAACATGCAGAACTCATACCTGTAATTGCATTCGTACACGTAAGTCTTCCTGTACAGTTCTGTTACTCCTGGAGGCTAATTCCTAGTTGTGGATTCACTCAATTTGTAAGTTTCAAGTAAATGGACAAGTATGAAATGCAGACATAGAGGAATACTTGGAATTTAAATAGACAAGACTTTGCAGGTTGTGGAAGATGGAATATATCTGTAGTAAAGGGAAGAGAGAGGAGGGAGAAGGAAAGGGTAAAGGTATGAGAGAGGCAAGAGATTGTTTATGAGGCACAGATTGTTGATGAAAGGGTGGAAAGAAAAAGATCAAGTTCAGTTATGGGGACACTGGCATTGGGAGTAAGAGTAAGGGAGCCAGAGAAGGGAAATGCGAAGATCGTAACTGGAAGGGCGGGAGTTCTAAGAGATGCTAGGAAGCAAAGCGACTGCAGTGGGTCACAGTTGTAGATGTTTGACATTGAGAAGTTCAAGAAAGATGTGATGGCAGATGTTGGGCTGTCGAAGATTTTGTCTTGGGGGCTAAAGGTATTAAAGAACTTGGGAATGTGTCCTGGAGGGCAGCAGATGGCGGTGACAAAAAATGTAAATGCTCAAGTGTGACTCGAAAATGTGCTGAGAGCTGGTGACAGGTTTGGAAGCAGCAGTGGAGAGTGTGTAATGCTGACTCCTCCAGCCCACTGAGTTCAGAGGAGTGGAAGAGAGCAACGCCTACTGGAGAGAAAGCTGGAGTGGGCCTCATACAGGAAAACGGAGATTTCCAGTAGGATAAGAGAAAGTACCTCTCTTTTTGGCTCTTTCTTTAATTAGTAACATACTCTCAATGAATAACAACCATGTGGATAGGCATCATGCTGGATGCTGGGAATTCAGGAATCTAAAACAGTGTGTCATCACAAACAGTAGATGGATTTTGAAGCCAGTTGAAGTTGTATTTCAAATACAACTTCATCACCACTAGCTCTCTGTGGCCCTGTGGGAGTTCTTAGCCTCCCTGAGACTCAGTGTCCTCATCTATAAAATAAAAATACTAATAACTGAACTTGCAGGGTTGATGTGAGGATAAAATATATTGTAAGTAAAACATCTGTCAGAGTGCTGCCTTAGAGTTGTTGTTGTTATTATTTTTCTTCTTCTTCTTCTTCTTCTTCTTCTTCTTCTTCTTCTTCTTCTTCTTCTTCTTCTTCTTCTTCTTCTTCTTCTTCTTCTTCTCCTTCTCCTTCTCCTTCTCCTTCTCCTTCTCCTTCTCCTCCTCCTCCTCCTCCTCCTCCTCCTCCTCCTCCTCCTCCTCCTCCTCCTCCTTCTCCTCCTTCTCCTTCTCCTCCTTCTCCTTCTCCTCCTTCTCCTTCTCCTTCTCCTCCTTCTCCTTCTCCTTCCTCTTCCTCTTCCTCTTCCTCTTCCTTTCCTTCTCCTTCTCCTCCTCCTCCTTCTCCTCCTCCTCCTCCTTCTTATTTTAGTCCCCAGTCTGATTAGTTGGACCAGATGACATACACATAAGTAACTACAAGCTGTTAAAAAGACTGAGGTTAAATAACCCCTGACAACCTTATTTGGGAACTCTGGCACTGGGTTAGAATTTCATGAGCCCTAGACCAGAAACTTCTGTCGCGAAGACACGATGAGGAGATAGCGCTGCAGGATGTGTGGGGGTCATGGGTGCAGCCTGGGGCAAGGCCCAGGGAAAGTGCTGAAAGAAACAGTTGCATCGGAAACCGGAGAAACCACCAATCTGGGCTTCAGTTACTTCATTTCGTGAAAAAATAAACTTGCCTCCCTTCTGTTTAGATGCTGTGAGGATTCCATGAGACAATGTGAGTGGAAGTGTTCTGACGGCTGTGAAGGGTGTGTGTGTGAAAGGCGTTCTGTTCATAAGTATCTGTGGGCACAATCCCAGTGGCTGCTCTTCCCACCATCCTGGGGACCTGGGGAAAACGTTGTTCTCCTCAACAGGACATTAAATACAAGGGTAAAAAAAATTTCCTCTAATATAACAGAAACATTTATGAATCGCAAGTTAGTGAAAAGATGGAAAAACTTGGTAGCTCTGAGGAGAGAGCTTGCCCGGTAACTTCTAGTGTTATCTCGTCAGTTATTAGAAACTATTTTGCTTAGTAACCAATACTATACTATGATGAAATGAGACATTTCTCTAAGCGATTTTTGAATCCTGAAAAAGAAAAACACAACTTCCATTGTTTATTTGGAAGAATATCAGAAAATGAGGATTTTTTGTGCACTAATATTTCTACTCAGATTTGTATGGCTCTTTTTCGCCAATCAACCATCTCTCACACAGGTTCTTCCCCCTTCTGCTGTCTGTTGTCTGGTTGGAGCAAGTTCTGCTCTTTGGACTTACATCTCTGTTTTATTGGGTCTCCAGTGATTGGTTGGATCTACATTTTATTTGAGATCTAGCCAGTTAAATCAATGGTAATAATAGGTCAAAGTGAATAAACAGAGGGATTGATTCTCCTGAAAGTCCTGTCCATGTAAGACCAGATCAGCATTTACAATAATAATGGGTAATCTGTTGTGAATGCATTTTTTAACCCGTTTAAAAGTCTCTCAACAGCCCGATGAGCTTTTGTTATTACTACCCTATTTTAATGCTGAGGGGATTGAAGTAGGAGAGGTAAAGTCATCTGCTCAAGGAATTGGGACTGAGAACCAGATACTGTAGCTTTGAGCACTAGGATATCTGGTCACCTTAGTTTTGAAAGACTTAGAAAATAAATGTTAAAATGGAAAAAAAAAATCAATCAGTCCATCAATCATCAAAGGCCTGGAAAGGATGATATTTGGTTTTTCAATTTTAGAATGTGAGGAATGAGAGGACTTTGTAAAATGTGAAATAAGTAAATTTAGCACCATCATTGGAAGTGTGTTTGATGAATTTTTGCAATTTAGTAACCCAAGAAACGATTTATACTGAAAACCTTCAGCCTTTAAAAACACTCTGGGGGAAATAAACATACAATTGAATATCCTTGCTCTCAGGGCACATACATCCTCACATTAGGCTTATTTAAGGGCAAATAAATAAACTGTTTGCCTTTTATCATTGTGGTGCTGTCCACAGAACCACACTGCTGGGCCATACTGTGCCCTGTGAGACCTTGTTCTTTTTTTTCTTTTTCTTAATTTTTTTTTCTTTATTGATTTTTAGAGAGAGAGGAAAGGAGAGGGAGAGAGAGACAGACACATTGATGAAAGAGAACGTCGATTGGCCGCCTCCTGCATGCCCCCCACTGGGGATCAGGCCCACAACCTGGACATGTGCTCAACCAGGAATTGAACCAGTGACCTCTTGTTGCATGGGTCGATGCTCAACCACTGAGCCACACTGGCCGGGCTGTGAGACCTTGTTCTGTGGCTGTGACATTGTTCTCATGTCTGCCTTCACAGGGAGCTCTCTTCCAGTTTTTCAGATTCACCCTGCCACTTTATTAGGTTTGTAATATAAATTGCCCTGCCTTTGGTTTTAGAGACTGCATTTTGGGTGGCGACCATATAACAATGACTGGGACAGTGAGGGGGCTAACAAGAGGCAGGAAGCACAGGTTTTCAGTAGTTTGTATAACAACCGAATTTACTGCAACCTAGGAAGTACTCTAAAGAGAAACTTTTCATCACGGAATTAACAAGATAGATTTTTTTAGATCCTTAAATATGTTTTTGCAAAATTATTCTGTTCTAATTTGTTGAAATATGGCTCCTGATCTTTTATTCAGAAATGCGGATAGTGACTAGGTGTTATTTGTAGCTGTGGATTTCTCTGAGACATTAATTTAATTTCAAATGGTTAAATGGAATGACTGCTATGCTTTAAAAAAAAAGTGATTTCAATTTCTTTGTGTTTTAAAGAAACGAAAGATTTAAAAACATATTACATTGCAGATTCAGAGCTAGTGGTATATTACTATTCTGTAAAATATTTTAGCCAAAGAAGGGACCGAATGAGGAATGCGTCGTTAAGTGAGCTGGTGGAGACATGGATTAATAGTCAGCTCGGTGCAGTTACAGTCATCCCTCGCCACTTCGCGCTTCGACTTTCACGGCTTCACTCTATCGCGGTTTTTTTCAAATATATTCATTAAAAAGTTGATTGAGACAGTGAAAATGATACAGCGCGCACTCGGTTGTCTGAGTCAATTATACACCCCTGTATTACAATTAAAATTAAAATTACTGTACATATGGACTGTAGGCCTATGTATTTGAGCACCCCAGGAATCCTTCAACGCCAGGTGCAACTGCTCGACCACTCCTTGTGTGTGGGCAATAACTTTTCTCCAAAAAATCGGGTGTGGTGAAACCAAGCCAATCAGAGCGTGCTGTTCACTGATTGGCTATCCTATCCTCTTCCTGTCCTGGCCACTGATTGGCTCAGCCTCATGCAAGTTCGTTTCTCTCATACACGCTTCTATATCGCTAAGCATCGGAAGCATCTTTGCTCTTGTAAGTGTTTGTGATTTCTGAGAACTTTTATCTAAGCCCCACGATGGCTCCTAAACATGCTGCTTCTTCTGAGCCTTCTGACGATGAAACTAAGCGCTGGAGGAAGATGCTTACCATCTAGGAGAAGGTGAAACTCTTGGATATGATCA
This sequence comes from Tadarida brasiliensis, assembly GCA_030848825.1. NCBI lineage: Eukaryota > Metazoa > Chordata > Mammalia > Chiroptera > Molossidae > Tadarida > Tadarida brasiliensis. The sequence goes on from CM061260.1 coordinate 75,029,591, forward strand.
AAGATGGCAAGAAAATCGTGGAGGTTGCCCACCATTATGACTTGAATGAGTCTACCGTTCGCTCCATCCGTAAAGATGAAAAGAACATCCGTGCAACGGCTACTGTCTCTTTCAACAAGGAAGCAAAGTGTGTCGTGACAAGTCGTAATAAGTTCATAGTGAAAACGGAGTCTGCCCTAGCTGTTTGGATCAGCGACAGCCACAAGAAAAACATTCCGTTGGATTCGCTGGTCGTCCGGGGGAAGGCGAGGCAGCTCTATCAGCGCTTTACGGTGGACAAACCTCACCCAGGACCCTCTTCTGCAACGTTCATGGATTTCACGGCGAGCAAGGGTTGGTGTGAGAAGTTCTAGAAGAGGTATCATCTGAAGAGTGTCCTTCTCCATGGAGAAGCTGCCTCTGCTGACCAGCCTGCAGCAGAGGACTACGTGAACAACACGTTCCAGAAGATCCTTGAGGAGGGCGAGTATCATCCAGAACAGGTGTTCAATATGGACGAAACAGGACTGTTCTGGAAAAGAATGCCTTCCCGGACATTCATTTTCAAGGATGAGGCCAAGGTCCATGGCCTCAAGGCATAAAAGGATAGCGTGACTATCGTTATGTGTGGCAATGCTGAGGGATTTTTGCTCAAGTCTGCCCTTATCTACAAGGCCAAGAACCCTAGGGCCCTGAAGAATAAAAACAAGAACCTGCTGCCAGTGCATTGGATGCACAACGACAAGGGCTGGATCACGAAGCAGCTGTCATTCAACTGGTTCCACGAGTGCTTCATCCCCCAAGTAAAGCTGTATCTCATGGAGAAGGGACTCGAGTTTAATGTCCTTCTCCTCATGGACAATGCTGGAGGTCATGTGCAAGACCTATTCTGCGACAGTGTATGGATCGAGTTCCTTCCTCCCAACACCACTTCGCTGGTCCAGCCCATGGATCAAGGCGTTATTCGCGTGTTCAAGGCCCTCTACACGCGAAACACCCTGCAGCACCTCGTCGAAGGCATGGACCTTGAGGAGAACTTCTTGCTGAAGGAGTACTGGTGGCAGTATACCATCGCGACCTGTCTGAAGAACATCCAGGCCACGTTGAAGGACATAAAGACGGAGACCGTGAAGGCCAGCTGGAAGATGTTGTGGCCTGAAATTGTCCACGACTACAGAGGATTCACCCCAGAGGATATAAGCAACTCGGCAGTGGATAAGGCAGTTAGGCTAGCCCAGATGCTGGGAGGAGAAGGTTTCGCAGATATGACTCACGATGACGTGGATGAGCTGCTGGAGACACATTTGGATCCCTTAACTGACGAGGATCTGGTGGAGATGACTAAGTCTGTGAGTGAGGAGGAGGAAGAGCAGCCAGAGGTTCCTGGGGGTCAGGAAGAGGAAGTTGGCCTTACACTTGAGTGTCTCTCATAGGTCACGAGAACTATTAAGGTAGTACAGGACATGATTGGCGAATGGGACCCACAAATGATGCGTGCATTGCGGTTCCGGAATGCACTTGATGGAGCGATAGAACCCTACAAAAGCCTCCTCACACATATGAAAAGACAGCGCCAGCAACTGCCTATCACGATGTTCTTCAGCCGTGCACCTAGACCCCCACTGCCTACTCCTAGTACTCCTTCAGCGGAAGAAGACGACGAGGCACCTGCTGAAGATACTGCACCACCTGAAGACTCTCCTCCTGAGGGCGTGCCTTCAGAGGAGCAGTAACCTTGCTCTTCTTTGCTGTGCAGTACATCTCTTCATCTTCATCACTTCATCATCGAACAAGTTGCACTATTTTCATAGGTTAGTGGTTGTGTGTAAGAACTGTGTGTGTAATTAAATGTACAGTAATAATAATAATATATTTGTAACGTCTAATATGTCTTATTTTATTTTGTCTAATATATTGGGTAATAAGAGTGTAATGGTGACTAAAAGGTGTTATTTCATGTCTAGAGGGCTCTAATAATGTTAAAAAACGTATTTAGAAGGTCATAAACAGGTTTTCTATGCTCTAACTGTGAAAATATTCGATTTATACATAAAGAATCCTACTTCGCGGAAATTCATTTATCGCAGTGGAGTCTGGAACTGATTAACGGCGATAAACGAGGGCCCACTGTACTCTCATGACTTTCCTGCTCCATTTGGCAGTAATAGGAATTCATATTTTTGATCATACTGTTTAGAAAAACCAAATTACCCATTCTAAATACTCTTTATTGAGATACACTATGTGAGACAAATGGTGTGGTATCTTGTTTGACTACCTGAAAACTGAGACGTTCCAGTGACAGCTGGGTGTTTCCTCAGCGGCGTGTGGGAAAGTGGGACAGCGTGGTGATTAAGGTGTCAGTTTCCAGGGGCCCTGGGGGTCAGACTGGTGGCCTGGCTTACGGGAAACATTCCGACTTCTTGGCCTGGGCTCTCACCCTCCGGGCCAACGTGCTGCATTCTCTGAGGCACATTTCATGCTGTCACGGGAGGAAAACACCCTTCTTGGCACGTGAAGGCACCGAGAGGCGTTCACAAATGCCATCTCTGACAGTTTCTGAAGGGGCTTTTCAGCTGTCACCACGACCCCTGCTGGGCTAAACATATGTTTCACACATGTGGAGGCCTGGTCAGGCTCGGAGGCTCTGCTGCTCCTCGGCCTTATTCCTGGCTCGCTTTCCGCCCCGCTTGCCAGCATTCTAACTGTGTGGCTCGCAGCTGCCAGGGCTGTACCAGTTTCCTCTCGGCGTTTCCGAGCTCGCGAAGACGCCACCACTTCCTCTGGGAGTCCCCCGCTTGTTGCCATCCGGATCGCTTTAAAGTTCAGAGGCAAAGCTGGGGAGACTGCTTCTCTCTCTCTCTCTCTCTCTCTCTCTCTCTCTCTCTCTCTCTCTCTCTCTCTCTCTCTCTCTCTCTCTCTCTCTCTCTCCCTCCCTCCCTCCCTCCCTCTAGCCCTGTCTGTACCCACTATACCTACCTACCTACCTACCTACCTACCTACCTACTTGCCTACCTATCTGCCATCTATCTAGTGCTGAGTTCACACTCTGTTAACCTTAATTGTAAGGCACCCCTCCCCCCGGGCTCTGTGCAGAGGAGAACTTTATGAATGGCTTAAATGTCACTCACCAGAGTTTTTCTAGCCCCCTTTGTTGCTCCTTGTTAAAAGGGTGTCTGGGTTAACTTAGAAGCTTCTGTTAAGCAGGAGGTCCTTCCTCTGTAGCAATGCATGATCAATAAATTGATCGTGAATAGATAAGTTGTGATGTTTAGCTCTGGCAGCTTTTCACAAGGGATCTACTACGTTTATTTAAACGATTCCTTCAGTTTCCTGCGGTCCCTAATGTGGCAGTTTAGACTTGTCAGGATAAAGTAAAATAATTGATATGACAAATATTTCAGCTGAAGAGTCTGTAATACAGTTGATTCTGATTTTTTTTATCCTCACTCGAGGATATTTTTCCATTTATCTTCAGATAGAGTGGGAGGGAGGGGGAAAGAGAGAGGGGGGAGAGAGGGAGAGAGAAAGAGAGATGTTTATTTTTTGATCAACAGCACTGAAGGAAAGAGAAGAAACGGACTGGACAGCAACTAACATTTGCCTCTCTCCCAGCAGCCACATCGGTACCTTTTCTCATTGAGTCCCAGCAAAAGCCCCGTGATCTAGTTACTTTACTCCTGTTTTAAAAATGGAAAACTGAGGCTCAGAAGTTTCAGTATCACATTCTAAGGTACTTATATGATAAATGGTAGAAATAATTTCAAATCCTGGTGGGTCTGACAATCTTCTTTCACTTGAACATACTGCCTCCAGGGTTAGTTCACACTTATCTTGGTAAATGTAAAATGTATAGGTGTTGATTTTGGAAGGCTGTTTACCTGTCTTGTTAACTGCCAATGCTGTTGGCCAAAATTATTACCTACATTATAGGATTTAAATATAAATTAATGAGGCTCATTAAAAAAAATGTTCTTTTCCAAATGTGCCAAATAAGAGCTACCCCATAATATCATGAACATCAGGAGGCCGTGGAATTGTACCAAAGCATGTCTCTGCTAGTGGCATTTTAGCAATGTCTCCTTGGGAATTGGTTTCAGAGCGGATTTCTAAACCGCAAAAGGTATGATATCTGGGCTGAGCATTCAAGATGAGTCAGTGTTCTCAAAGCACACGAGTAAGAATTGGTATTTCAGATGAAGGTCTGGACAAGCATGTTGGGGTCTTCTAAAGGAACTGGCATGGCTGAGCTGGAGAGTACTGGAAAGGAGTGGACCGGAGCAAGGAGGGAGGTGGCATAGCATGGTAGTTCCAAGCATGGTCCCAGGAGACAATAGATTAGGTAAACCCCATCTCTGTCCTTAGCTGTGTGACTTTAAGCAGTTATTTGATTTCTCTGATTGTTTTAAGTTTTATCATGGGAATAATGGTTGTATTAGTCAGGATTCTCCAGAGACACAAAACCAATAGGAGATAAATAGATTGATTGATTCAATGATTCCGTGGGATTAGCTCATGTGATAGCGGAGGCTGAGAAGTCTCCGCATCTGTCATCTGCAGGCCGGAGGCCCTGGAAAGCCAGTGGTGAAGTTCCAGTCCCAGTCCAGAGGCTTGAGAGTGCTGACGGAGCAAATCCGGTCTAAGGGCAGGAGAAGACCAGTCAGGCAGAGGGCGAGAATGTCCCTTCTTGCCTGTTTGCTCTGTTCAGGCCCTCAGCAGATTCGATGGTGCTGACCCTCATTGGGGAGGGCAGTCGGTTTTGCTCAGTCTACCAATTCAAATGCCATTCTGTTCTGGAAACACCCTCCCAGATACACCCCAAAATAATGTTTAACCAGATATCTGGGAATTCTGTGGCCCAGTCAAGTTACATAAAATTAACCATCATGACTATTCCAGCTCCTTCCCCACAGCTTATTAAAAATAAATAGCATCATGTGTTTCTAGTGCTCAGCGCAATGTCTGGCATGTAATAAGCACTGATTAAGTGTAGCTGTCATTTCTTAGGATGAGCAATGAAAAGTCTTCTATACTATGGCAAGAGGTTTAGATGTTTTCTGAAGTCTTCATAAACAGTATGATCAGTATGCCACATACTAGCTTGATGCTTTTGCAGAATGGTATTGTGGAGGATGATGGGAAGGCTGTGAAAGTAGAGAGACAGAGCACATTTCAGGAACAATATAAGAAATAACAAGGTATTGCAGGAGTGAAGAAGTAATGACAGCTAATAAACATAAAAGGGATTCAATTGACTGGTCACTGATTGTCATACATGAGAAGGAAGGAGCTAGGATAATTCTTTTTTTTTCTTTATTGATTTGAGAGAGAGAGGAAGGTAGAGGGAGAGAGAGATAGAAACATCGATGGGAGAGAACATTGATTGGCTGCCTCCTGCATGCCCCCCACTGGGGATCGAGCCCACAACCTGGGCATGTGCCCTGGCCAGGAATCGAACCAGTGACCTTTCGGTGCATGGGTTGACGCTCAACCACTGAGCCACACTGGCCGGGCAGATAATTCTGTTTTTAGCCAGGATGACTGGGTGATATCAATACCCAAAAATTCTAAAAGTAAACATATTTTAGGACAAAATATAATTTTTGAGATGTTGGATTTTAGATGGGGTTGAAAGCACCATCTCAGTAAATATTTGGTGAGTAAATGATATAATAATTTCAGGAGCCATATATATGGTAAATGAAGGCATAGAAGTTAATGATATTATCTGAGTAGGATGAGAAACAATCCAGGGATAGATCTTTGGGGACCCACTGACACTCAGGGGCTGAGGGAAATAAAAGTAATCCGGAGAAGGGATGAAGAAAGAATTGCCAGAGAGGGAGGAGAATTAAGAATTAAAAGTGTTTGCAAGGCCAAGGAAGAGTTCCAAGTGGTTGAGTCTTCTGCAACATTAATACCCCTAGACAGGACAAGTAAGATGCACAGAGAAAAGAGTTCATGGGAGTTGATGGCAGCGTTAGTCATTTCTCACCCTTGCCACAGTACATTCAGTGGAGGTAGGGCAAAAAGGTTTAATTGAGTTGAAAATGATTGGAGGTGAGGATGTGGGTATAGCAAATGGTGATTGAAAGCAACTGTTCTTTCAAGAAATGTAGTTGTCAAGAGAGGGGGTGCGATGCATGGTAGGTAGAAGAGGGTCAAGACAAGGCTCTTCTGCTTGGCTGTGCTGTACAGGTAGTGCAGGAAGCAGGGAAGGAACACACAGGGTAGAATACCCCGTGCAGTAGAGAACTGAACAGATAGGAAGGTGTCAGCTCAGGAGCACGTGCACTGTCATTAACCTTGAACAGAGAAAGGCCAGATTTCCAGCCAGGATTGGTAGAAAGGAGATGAGATAGGCCAGATTGCTGAGAGAGTCCATGCTGGCTAGCCTTGCTGTCTCTGCAGCTGGAGCAAGGTTTTCTGTTGAGAGCAGGGTGGGCTACAGTGAGACGGGGTCTTGAAGAGATGCTTAGAATAGCTGCTATGCACCAGAGTCACATAACAGTAGTGCTGAGGGTCCACTCTAACTCAGAGACAAAGTGTTTGAGTTATTCTAGGAGTACTAGATGGTTGGACTGATCAATATACAGGGTAGGAATGGGAAAAGGAACCATGGAATGAGGATGATGGCAGGAGGTGGGTGAGAAGAAGCACTCTGGGTTCTGGTTCTAGGGAACAAACTGAAGCGATTGGCAGGGGGTGGGAATCAGTTGTTAAACGAAGGGATGGGATAAATGTCACAGGTGATATATGACATGAATATAAAACAGACAGACACTTAAGAGGCACAGGGCTGGAAGGATGCCTGTCCCCATTCTATAATCTGCTGCTGTGAATATTTATGGTTGATAGGGAACAGGGATCACCTAAGTTGGGGGACTTCAAATAGTATTTTTAAAAACATGTAGCTATTCTTTGTTTATTATTTCAGCTTAATGTAGAATGCTACTTTTACTATAATTTGTTAAATCTTTTTAATTTTTTATCCTCACCCGAGGATATTTTTCCATTTATCTTCAGATAGAGGGAGAGAGGGAGAGAAGGAGAGAGGGAGAGAGAGAAACATCGACGTGAGAGAGACACATTGACTGGTTGCCTCCTGCATGACCCTGACCAGGGCCAGGGACGAACTGCAACCAAGGTACGTGCTCTTGGCCGGAATCAAACCCGAGACTCTTTGGTCCTTAGGCCACTCTAACCACTGAGCCAAACCAGCCAGGGCCACTTTTACTATAATTTTACACATTCAGTCAATTCCAGTAATGTATTTTTGGGTGACAAAAGGAAATAAAATAAACGTAACTAATTATAAAATTTATGTTCCTTTTCAAAAGTTCAATGGTAAACTGAAGTTGATAAGAAACCCATGATCTGAGGTCTTTCAGATTTTTTTGTTCTTCAAGTTCCAGGGCCAGCGCTCCCAGTTTTAAAATCAAGGCCAGAAGTTTGTTTCTACAGGGGTGGGTAAAAGCAGGTTAATAATAATTATAATAATAATATAATAATGAATAAATAATAATACAAGATTAAACTCTATGTTTCATGTACTCACAACTGTAAATCTACTGTTGGCCACTGTTGTATATTCTGGGGCAGAACACAAGGAGAACTTTATTTAACTCAAGGAAATTCAGCTTATAATAATCAAGTTTACAATGACTATACACAGTCTTGGAAGGTGAAATGAGCTATATATTTGTCTTAAAAAAAACCCAAACCAATTAACTGCATTTACATTAGAGACAATTTCAAAGCTCAACTAACATATTTTATAAATAATGTCTATCTTTATATAAACTGAACTCTACATGCAGTAGTAAAATCTTCTAGTAAAAATTTATAACCTATATATTCTGATAATTTGAAGATTTTCAAAATGTCATGAAACTGTCATAAGCAATATCATCACTGAAATTGCTTTTTACAAGAAGAATGCTTTCCTTTATTGCTTCTACTGAATAATTTATATGTTTTGGAAATACTGTGTGTTAATTTTTATGAAAAGTAATAATGTGATTTATTTGAAAGTTTCATTTTTTTGGAGAATAAATCAATGCTTCTTAATCAGTTGTCTAATCTGTAAACATTATAGGTACAAATCAAGTTACAAATTAAGTTAGAAATCTAAGTTAGACACAGATTGATTTTGACAATTGCTTGCAAGTGAAATAGCTTGGACCCAATAAAATTCCCTCCACTGATTTCCAGAAATGGCATTTGGGATAACCTCATGGTATTAACGTGATGGTCATGGCCTGGTATTTGTACTCAGCTATGTAGTAGAGTTAAGTTTAAATTGCTAAGATTGAATAAATAGCATTCTTCAGATGTTCTGGATGACAGCATATCTAATGTAATTGCATTTGTCTGCCAGTTTTTATGTTCGAGCACAAAAGATTTTTACCATGCATAATTTTGACAGAGGCATTCAATTCACTTCCATCTATAATATACTACAAATTATACATTTTCATTACAACTATTCAATCACTTTGAGAAAAGAATACATTTTAAATCAGGTTCCATACCAGATATCTCATTTATGAAGCCATGCTGCTTAAAATTGGACAAATTGATTACCTTATTGAATATTGAAAATGTTAGTTGGAAGCATTAAAACCATCTTTATTAGTTCTAGAATCTAGTGATACCTATACTTGTGTAATAAACATTAAGAACTACTAGTAGAGCAGCTTTTAATGTGGGAGAATTTCCATTTGCTTAATTGTGGTGAATTGTTGAGATATGATTATGTAGGCCTGGGTGCTGAAACATGACTAAAACATTCAAGAATCCTATCAGCTCCTTTAGGCAGCTAATAAATATGCCCATTAGATAGTCTGATGAGATACTATGGGCTTCAAGTCATGATCATAATGGTGATTTATGCCCGAATAGCTACTTTTATTATAAGAGTGTGAAAGGCTATGTGGTCACTCACTAATTGATCACCACAATCCCTTTCTGAAGCTATATGGTTGGTATTTATTTATTGTTCCTCCAGTACCTAGTCACTTTCCAAGAGACTAACATTTTAATCAACTCTCTTGGCTCCAGCAACTACATAGCTGGAATATATGATACTGAGTTGAACTATAATATTTAGAAACTCATTGATATAGCTTTTTTTATCAAAAGTTTTATCCCTAACCCTATGCACTCTTTCCTTACTTTTTAATATTAGGTTTAACGCTGTAGCTTTGCCAAGGCTTTCTGATTCATGTCATGCAGAATCACAGAACTGTGATTGGAAGTGACCTTTTTAAAGTCTCAGGTTCTGATTCCAAGCATGAATTCTCTTCTTTGCATCTCTGAAAGGTGGGCATTGGGCCAGGATCATAAATGTGTTCCCTGGAGTTTGCAGTGAGAAAGCCCTGATTTGAGTCTCTACCTAATGAACCTGGTGGGGTTATTGCAGACTTTTTTGAGATCAACTTTTCAGTGAAGAGACAGTTTGAATGGTTCTAGTTTTATTTTTATACCAAGGTAAAACTTCTCCTGCAGTGGCCTGAACATGGCCCTAGGAATTAATAGAGTATGCAGCTTCTACTATTTTGACACTTTTAATGACTGATTTGTTTCCTCTAGGCTCCCATATTCCATGGTAAATATTTTCATTTTCTTCAATCCCAAAATATTGACATGGTGCCCAGAGGTCTCATAGATCACCCTTATCAGTATCTTCTTCTGATATCCATTGTTGCCTTAATTGCTATTGCCAGAACTGAATATGCTGGTCGCTGGTCAAAACCAGTATCAGCTAACATATTTCCCCCCTAAAATAGGCCTTGTGCTAAGTGGTTTATATGCATTATGTATTTAAACATTTTAAAAATTAAACATTTGATTTTAAGATAATAGATTTGATCACATGCAGTTGTAAGAAATGATGCAGATAAATCCAATGCACCCTTTACTTGGTTTTCCCCAATGCTATTCTCTTGTAAAACTATAATATATTACCATAACCAGGATGTTGACATTAATACAATTTATCTATCTTATTCAGATTTCCTCAGTTTTATTTGTACTCTTTGTGTTTGTGTACTGAGTTCTCTGCAATTTAATCACAGGTATATGTTTGTCCACCACTACAGTCAAGATACAGAGCATTTTCATCCATCACCAGGAAGATCCTTTGTGTTGCCCTTATATAGAAATACCCCTTCCTTCCTGCTTTCCCTTCCCCACCCCACTCTTTTTTTTTTTTTTAATCCTCACCTGAGGACATTTTTGCCTTTATCTTCAGATAGAGCAGGAGGGAGAGAGGGAGGAAGAGAGAGAGAGAGAGAAACATCGACGTGAGAGAGACACATCGAGTGGTTGCCACCCACATGACCCCAACCAGGGACGGGGACAAACTGCAACCAAGGTACGTGCCCTTAGCAGGAACCGAACCCAGGAGTCTCTGGTCTGCAGTCTGATGCTCCAACCACTGAGCCAAAACGGCCAGGACTCCATCCCACTCTTAATTCCTGGCAACCACTAATCTGTTCTCCATTTCTCTAATTTTGCCATTTCATGAATGTTATATAAATGGAATCATACAGTATGTAAACTTTTGGAGACTGGCTTTTTTTCTTTAAATAAAATTATCTGGATAAACTCCCAAATAGTATATATAAATAGTTCATTCTTTTTATTGTGGAGAAGTATTATATGGTATGGATGTATCACAATTTGTTTAACTATTAATTCGCTGAAGGACATCTTGGTTGTTTTGAGCTAACATGAACATGAAAAATTGTGTAGTTTTTGTGGGAAGATATGTTTTTATTTCTCTGAGGTAAATTCCCAAGAATGCAATTGCTGGGTCATGTGGTAATTGCATCTTTAGTTCTTGAAGAAACTGCCAAACTGGTTTTCATAGTTTCATACCAGCAATGTGTGTGTGATCTAGTTTCTCCATGTCCTTTGGTGTTGTGATTCTTCTTTTTTTCAAATAATTTTTCTTTATTGATTTTAGAGAGAGAGGAAGGGAAATGGAGAGAGAGATAGAAACATCGATGAGAGAGAACATCGATTGGCTGCCTCCTGCATGCCCCCCACTGGGGATCAGACCCACAACCTGGGCATGTACCCTGACCTGGAATTGAACTGGCGACCTCTTGGTGCATGGGTTGAAGCTCAACCAGTGAGCCACACCAGCCGGGTGTTATGATTATTCTTAAAGATTTTGATAGGTATGTAATGATATTTTATTGTAATTTTAACTTGTATTTCTTTAGTGGCTAATGATTTGAACAATTTTCATATGTTAATTGCCATCTATATATCCTTTTTAGTGAAATGTCAGTGCACATCTTTGCCCATTTTCTACTTGGATTGTTTGTTGTTTTGTTTTGAGAATTCTTTATATATTCTAGTCTTTATATATCTTTATATATTCTAGTATTTTGTTGTATACCAGTACTTGGTTGGTTTGGACAACTTTCTCTTGGACTATAGGCTGTCTTTTCATTCTCTTAATAGGGTCTTTTTCAGAGCAAAGATTAAAAAATTTTTTTTCTTTATTGATTTTAAAGAGCAAGGAAGGGAGAGGGAGAGAGAGATAGAAATATTGATGAGAGAGAACATTGACTAGCCACTTCCTGCATGCCCTCCATTGGGGATCGAGCTCACAACCTGGGCATGTGCTCTGACTGGGAATTAAACCAGCGACCTCTTGGTGCATGGGTTGACGCTCAACCACTGAGCCACACTGGCCAGGCCAGAGCAAGGATTTAAACATTTTTTGACATTTATTCCTTATATGGGTTGTACTTTTGGTGTCAAGTTTAAGGGCACTTTGCCTAGCTCTAGGTCCAGGTGATTTTCTACTGTTATTATTATTATTATTATTATTATTTTTATCCTCACCTGAGGACATTTTTTCATTTTTTGTCCAGATAAAGTGGGAAGGAGAGAGAGAGAGAAACATCGACGTGAAAGGGACACATCGAGTGGCTGCCACCCGCACGACCAACCAGAGCTGGGGACAAACTACAACTGAAGCACATGCCCTTAGCGGGAACCAAACCCGGGTCTCTCTGGACTGCAGGCCGACGCTCTAACCGCTGAGCCAAACCGGCCAGGGCTGTTATTATTTTTTTAAAAAAGTTTTGTAGTTTCTTATTATATGTTTAAGTTCATGATACATTTTAGTTAATTTTGGATAAGGTTTAGGTTGAGGTTCATTTTTTCCCTCTCTGAATGTCCAATTGCTCTGGGACCATTTGTTGAAGACTAGTTTTACTTCACTGAGTTGATTTTTGCACCATTTACAAAAATCAGTTGAGTGTACTTGTGTGGATCAGTTTCTGGGTTCTCTGTTCTGTTCCATTGATCTGTTGTCTGTTGCTTCACCAATACCACATTCTCTTGATTATGTAGACATATAATGTTGGTAAGTATTTCTTCCCACATTTTTCCTCTCTTTCAAAATTGTTTTAGCTATTCTAAGACCTGTCCATAAAATTTTAAAATAAATTTGTCTGTGTATATAAAACAGATGACTGTGATTTTGACAGAGTGGTTTTAAATCTATAAATCAATTTAAGGAGAATGGAAATCTTTATGATGTTGAATCTTTCAATCCATGAACATGGTATGTCTCTCCATTTATTTAGATCTTTAATTTCTTTTATCAGCATTTTGTAATTTTCAGCATACAGATTATGTGAATGTTTTCATAAGATTATACCTAAGTACTGCATTTTCTTTGGAGTGATTGTAAAAAGGTACAATGTTTTAAATTTCGGTTTCTGCATATTCAATGCTGTTAATTTTTGCATGTTGATCTTGCAGCTTTCAATCTTGCTGAATTCACTTCTTAGTTCTATGATTTTTTTTTTTTTGAAGATTCTTTGGGATTTCTAACACAAACAATCATGTCATCTGCAAATAGGGAAAGTTTATTTCCTACTTTCCAAACTGCATACCTTTTATTCATGCCTCATTGCAGTGGCTAAAACTATGATGAATAAGATCAGTGAGAGTGGATATCCTTGTCTTGTTCTTAACCTTAGGAAGAAAGTGTTCATTGTTTTACTATGTAAATATGTTGTTAGCTGTAGAGTTCTTTAGCTCTTTATTAAGTTAAGATAGTTTTCCCCATTCCTAATTTAGCTGTTAGTATGGTGGATTACATTGATTAATTTTTAAATGTTGAAACAGTCCTTTATACCTGGAATAAATCCCAATTGCTTGTGGTGTTTAATTTATTTTATACATTGCTCAATATGATTTCCTAATGTTTATGAGGATTTTTGCATCTAACTTCTTAAGATATATTGGTCTTCAGTTTTTGTTCTTTTCCTGTCTTTGGCTGATTTTGATGCTCAGGTAATACTGGCCTTATAAAATGAGCTTAGAAGTATTACCTTTTTTATTTTCTAGAAGATATTGTATAATTCTTCTTTAAACATCTGGTAAAATTCTCTAGTGGCTTGGAGATTTCTTTTTTGGAAGCTTTAAAGTTATGATTTCTTTTTTTTTTCTTTTGTCTTTATTATTTAAAGTATTACAGATGTCCCTCCTTTTCTCCCCCATTGACACCCTCCTCCCTGCTCCCACCCCCACCCCCTGCCTTTACCAACACTGTTCTCTGTATCCGTTGGTTATGCATATATGCATACCAGTTCTTTGGTTTATCTACCCCCCTACCCCTCTTCCCTCTGAGGTTTGTCAGTCTGTTCCCTACGTCCATGTCTCTGAATCTATTTTCTTTGTCCACTTATTTTGTTCATTACATTCCACAAATAAGTGAGATCATATGATACTTGTCTTCTCTGACTGGCTTATTTAGCTTAGCAAAATACTCTCCAGGTCCTTCCATGTTGTCTCAAAGGGTAAGAGATCTTTCTTTCTAACAGCTGCATAGTATTCCATTGTGTAAATGTACCACAGCTTTTTTATCCACTCATCTACTGACGGACACTTGGGCTGTTTCCAGATCTTAGCTATTGTAAATAGTGCTGCTATGAACATGGGGGTACATGTATTCTTTCTGGTTGGTGTTTCAGGCTTCTTAGGGTATATTCCTAGGAGTGGGATCACTGGGTTAAATGGCAGTTCCATTTTTAATTTTTTTGAGGAAACACCATATTTCAGTTTCTTATTTTCTTTTCTTAGAATAATAAACACCTTTATTACGTGAGCTAAGAGCAGAGGGAAGAGGATTTATTTGCCTTTTCAGGCCTTGATTTTCCTTGATAGAACCCCAGCTCCTTGCCCTCTAGCATGGAGCTGTCTGCTCGGCTGCACTGCTCTGGTCTTGAAGTGATGCATACAAGAAGCTTGCCCTGCTGGGTCTGCTCCTCTGGAAGACAGTTGGTACTGCCATTCTTTTCCCGTTCGTCATATTTCTTCTGAATTTTCTTTATTTTTTGTTTAAACAATCGTCCTCCTCAGGAGTCAGCGTGGCCCCCTGTGGCCCAGGCGCAGTGCCCAGTGGGACTTGTACCACTGTCAGTAGGGTGTGCGGTCAGTGAGCATGATGCAGTTCTTTACCGGGGTCTGGGTATGGACCAGTTAATGCTTGAATGCACTTTAGACAATGTCAATAGTCCTTGTTCTGTGCGGACAACACTCGGAGCCCCAGGAGAAGGTGCCCACGTGCAGCCTCAAGGCACAGGCCTTCTGGCTGCCTCCCCACACGCAGACTATGTGCACGCAGCGGGGACCAACCTCAGTGTTGGCAGCAGGGTGCCCAGCTCATAGTTCCGCTTCTTGTGGTAGGGCTGTCTCTTGCCCCGGTCTTGCCATGCTCGTGCTACTTGTCCTGAGAGATGCCTGTTGCTCAGTGCCAACTGGAAAGAGAGTTCAATTTCTTGATTGATTATAGGGCTATCAGATTATCTACTTTATCTTCATAAAGATTGGGTAGTTTATGGTGTTTAAGAAATTGGTACATTTATCTAAATTTTTGACTATATGAGCATAAAGTTGTTTGCAGTATTCCTTTATCATTTTCTTTTTTTTTTTTATCCTCACCTGAGGACATTTTTGCACTTATCTTCAGATAGAGTGGGAGGGAGAGAGGGAGGAAGAGAGAGAGAGAAACATAGATGTGAAAGAGACACATCGAGTGGTTGCCACCCACACGACCCCAACCAGGGCCAGGGACAAACTGCAACTGAGGTACGTGCTCTTAGAGGGAACCGAACCTGGGACTCTCTGAACCATGGGCCGATGCTCTAACTGCTGAGCCAAACCGGCCAGGGCTCCTTTATTATTTTTTAAAAGGACTTCAGGATCTGTTGTTATATCCTCAGTTTCATTCTTTATATTGAGTATTTGGATTTGTGTATTCTCTCTTTTTTTTATCTTTGTCAGTCTTGCTAGAGGTTTACAAATTTTATTAAATTTTCTTTCGAACTAGCAGCTTTTTTTTCATTGATTTCCTCTATTGTTTTCGTGTTCTCAATTTTATTGATTTCTGTTTTTTATTTTCCTTTTGCTTTTTTTTTGGCCTTATTTTGATCCCCCCCCCCCCCAATTTCTTGAGATTCTTAATTTGAGACCTTTTTCTTTTCTAATGTACTACATATTTCCCTCTTAGCAATACTTTAGCTGTATCTTACATATCTTAATATATTATATTCTCATTTCATTTCAGTTCTTTGTATTTTTAAATTTCCTGAGAGACATCCCCTTTGGCTTATGGATTATTTAGAAGTATGTCATTTAATTTCTATTTTTTTCATTTTCTTCAAGAGAATTTATAATTGCTTGTTGAAGTATTTTTTTTTCCAAGTTACTATTTTTTGGGCATTTTTATATTCTTTATATTTAGTTTCTCCTTACTCTTCTTTCTTTTTAAAGAATTCTAGTCAGTCAAAGTATTTTTACGATGGTTGCTTTAAAATCATGTCAGATTATTCTAACATCTAATTCACCTTATTGTTTGTGTTAGTTGATTTCTTTTCTCATTCAAGTTGTAAATGAGAAATTTCTTTTAAATTCTCACCCGAGGGTATGTTTATTGATTTTTCAGAAAGAGAAGAAGGGAGGGAGAGAGAGAGGAAGAGAGAGAGACAGAAACATCTATGTAAAAGAGAAAACATTGATCAGTTGCCTCCCGTATGCACCCTGAGCAGGGATCGAACCCACAACTTAGGTATGTGCCCTGACCGAGAATCAAACCCGCAACCTTTTGGTGTATAGAATGACACTCCACCTGGCCAGGGCATGAATGAAGAATTTTGAATTTTATTTTATTTTTACTATGTTCTGGACATGTTGGTTATTACGTTAGGAGACTCTGGGCCCTATTTGAATCTTTATTTTAGCAAATAGTCATCCTGTTTAGGTTTAGCCTGCTGGTCCTGGCCTACTATTTTGGGTTGTGACAAGCTTCTGGTGGAGGTTTCATTTTAAGAGCTTTTGCGGTGCTATTTTTATCTGTTCAGTGTCAGGTGTTGCCTGGCTTGCATGGGTTCCTGATGGTGCTGCCTCATGCTGCAAGGAGCTTGCCGGGTCCAGACTCCCCGGTGCCGCTGGCGGGGAGAAAGGAGTCTATGGCGCATGGGGACAACAAGCACTGCCTAGGCCAGGCAGTTGTTACCACCCAGAGGAAGGGATTCTCTAGCCTGCGAGGAACAGGCGGCTTCCTGGGCTGACCCTGGATGGGGTGGGGCTCCCCCTTGCTAGTGCTGCCTGATCAGGATAATCTCAGGTCCAGCAGAGAGAGTGCTTTCTCTGGCCTTGCATTGTTGGTGGGGTTTCTGACCAGCCTCCTCCACCAGCATTGCTGGGCTTACCTGGTGGTGTTGTTGGGAAAAATTATCTATTTGATCTGGGGAGAAATGAGCCTGGGTGGGTTGTCTTCTTTTGATGGGTTGGGTGTCAGAAAATGCCAGTCCTCGTTTGTCTTTTCCTGCTGAGTTAGATAGACATCGCAAGAAACCCTACTGCTATGTCCCTTCAGTCCTGCAGTCCGTAGCCAGTCTATCTTATTTCCACATCTCAGGGTTCTTATTTAGTTGCCTCTTGCATTATTTACAGGATTTATGTTTGTACTTAGTGGGGAGGAACAAAGAGAAATGAGTCTATACCATCTTGTCCAGTATGTACTATATATTTTAGTTCTAGGAGCTACCCTATTATATAGGAATAATTGCCTCCCTGCTGCTGCCTGCCCTAGAAGATGTCTTTCCTTGGTAACTGGTGTTATGGCTGTCAAAATGTTTTGAAAATTCTGAAAGAGGATGTTATTATTATTATTATATTAATTTATAGTCCAGTAAAAATTAAAATCATATATTTACTTTAGGAAGACTGTATTTTAGGTTGTTTCTATTGATTATCTTTTTTTCCTTGTTTTCCTCAACAGTCTAATAAGCCACTTCTGAGGTTTCTCCAAGTTGAAGTCAAACCTCATAGTTTCTGGAACCATTATATCCATTTAAGAAATTTGCTTATATTCCATCATTTGAGATATTTAAAAACTATTTGACAGCCACAATCTGTAAATAGCTCAGGGGTTGGTTCCTCAGCGGGTGATGTATTCATAGAGCAGCACGTGGCTCAGCAGTGAAGAAGAGCGAACTACTGATCCAGAGGAAAATATGGCCGCAGCTCACAAACAGGGCTGAGGGAAAGCCTTCCATAAAGAGGACATACTGTATGTTTCCATTTATATGAAGTTCTAGTATAGGCAAAACTAATCTTGGTGAAAATAGGATCAGAAAAACAACTGATGTGAATTCTGTATCTTATGCTTTGACATATAATATTAATATAGGGACTTGCTTCATTTAGATAGGCTCTTATTTCATTATGTATATATCCCTCTTTATTTAACAATTCCAGACTATTTTTCCTTTTGATAGTGATAGGTTTCAATTGTATCATTCATTTCACTGGTGAAAATGGAAGAAAAATAGGAGTTGAATAGGTCTTTGTCTTTTATTAGGATTGTACCATTTTCTCCAAAAAGGGGCCTATTCATCCTTACACCTTCATTTATTCTGAACATAAGTTTTGTTCCTTATCATATTCTGTATCATTTTTCTTTCATTTTTACTCCAAAAAATTTTTTTTCTTTCTGGGTCTCACAAGTCAGTAGTTCTCCTGAATGGAGAAAATTGATTATTGTCTTTATGTAAGAAATATAGTTAATTTTTTTTTTTCAAATGTCAAAGTAACACTATTGCATATAGGCAATCATTGTATTATGTTTTACATCATATATATTGACAAAAATGACTTCAGAATTGAGTCCCTTTGGATAGTTTTGTGTGTGTGTGTGTGTTGATCAATTTTTTTTAATCCTCACCCGAGGATATTTTTTCATTGATTTGTAGATGGAGTGGAAGGGAGAGGAAGAGAGAGATAGAAATATTGATGTGAGAGAGACACATCAATTGGTTGCCTCCCAAATGACCCTGACTCGGGTTGGGATCGATCTCGAAACCCAGGCACATGCCATTGACCGAGAGTCAAACCCACGACCCTTCTGTACGTGGGCTGATGCTCTAACCTCTGAGCCAAACCGGCTAGGGTGATGAATTTGTTTGTTTTAAATCATCACCTGGGGATATTTTTCCATTTATCTTCAGACAGAGAGAGAGGGAGAAAGATATATATATATATATACACATATATCTAGATGTGAGAGAGACACATCGACTGGTTGCCTCCTGCACAACTCCAACCAGGGCCGGGGACGAACTGCAATGGAGGTACATGCCCTTGGCTGGAATCGAACCCGTGACTCTTTGGTCCCCGGGCCGATGCTCTAATTGCTAAGCCAAACCGATCAGGGCTGATGAATTTTGTTTTTATCCATTTGTATGACTTTATCCTTTTACTGCTTTGTAATCTAGAATGTATTATTAATGCAGCTGTCATGTATAGGGGTAAAATTAGAATTGGTCTACTAGTCGTAAACCCAGACAGCAATGTCTGGATTGAGATAGCTAGTTATTGAATCATAACATGCAGAATTTCTTCAACTGGTGCGCTTTACAGTAGAGTTGGGAAGTTCCTTGTTTTTGCCATGCATAGAAGATTATTTCAGTTTCCTAGGACTGTACTCAATGTTTTGTTACCTATTCACTTTTAGGAATACGTGGTCATGAAAGAGCTATCATTACCTATTCATTATCTTAGATGAAACTTATTTTGTTGATTATTCTTATTTTTTAGATATACTCTATAGCCCAAGGGTATTTCTCATCCTTATTTTTCATATGAAAAAATATACCTCCCTTATTTTTAATATGCTTCTCTATCTCTTTCCATTCATGTGGGCAATAACTATCTTGTCTAATGTGAGGAATTATCTCACCCTCAGACCAGAGAAGGCAGCAGATGACCTAGTTGAATACGTGGCTTTGTAATCAGAATGCATCCTAAGTTCACAACTGAGTAGCTTTGCCTTGTTACCTTGTGCAAATTATGATCCTTAACTTAGAACACGATGAAAAGATGATGGTGTATTTTTTAGGTTGCCAACAGTTAAAACTGATCTAATTATAGTCAAACTTTGGCCTGGGGCCCACCCCATAGGCCTCATCCAGTGGTGTTTTCCCTCTCTTTTCCCCTCTCTCCTTCCCTCCCTCCCTCCCTTTCTCCCTCCATTCCTTCCTCCCACTCCCTCCCTCCCTCTTTATTTATTTTTTAAAATCGATACATAATTCACATATCATAAAATTCACCTTTTTAAAGTGTACAGCTAATGGTTTTTAGCATATTCACAAGGCTGTGCAGCCATACCATTATCAAATCCCAGAACATTTTTATTAGCCTAGAAAGAAACCCTGTACCCATCAGCATTAACTCTGTTTCCCACTCCCCCAGCCCCCAGTAACCACTAATCTACTTTCTGTCTCGATGGACTTGCCTATTCTGGACATTTCATAAAATATATGGCCTTTCATGTCTCGCTTCTTTCACTTCGTGTAGTGTTTTCAAGGTTCATCCATGTTTAGTATATAGCATGTATTACACTTCATTCCTTTTTGTAATTTTATAATATCCCATTGTATGGAATGGGCATACTGTACTTTATTTATTTATTCATCAGTTAATGGGTATTTGGTTGATTTCTACTTTTTGGTTTTTTGCTGCTATGAACATTGTACAAGTTTTTGTGTGAACATGCTTTAAGCCTCTCAATTATGCTCCTGGTGGAATTGCTGGGTCATATGGTAACTCTGTGTTTAACTTTTTGAGGAACTGCCAAACCGTTTTCCAAAGAGGCTGCACTGTTTCACACTGTCAGTGGTGTATAAAGGTGCTCACTTCTACATTCATATCAAATTTGTAATTTTTAAAAATCATAGCCATCATTGTGAGTGAAGTAGTGTCTTATTGTGGTTTTGATTTGCATTTACCTAATGACTACAGCTCATTTTCCACCTTTTTCAAATATATTGTATTATGAACTCTATACAAGCTTGTCTATTGCAAACTTTTTTTTAAAACCTATTTTGTTTCTTATACTTAGCATGTCCTTATCTAAACTTCTTTTGTCAACACTTAATCCTTGAAGGTTCATGGCTAAACCAATACTTTATCCATGAAATGACTCCTGATTCCTCCATATAAAATGGAGGAATATCCATTTAAATATCCATAACAGTTTATGCTTCTTTTAAAAATAACTATTTTTAAATATGTTCCTTTGGGATTTACTCTTTGTCACTATTATAATTTATAGTTATCTTTTAGCTCTGCAAAACAGATTTTAATATAAAGGACAGTCTGCATTTTTTCTTTTCTCTAAAGTGTCAATACGTATTTTGTATATCACAGACAATCAGATATTAGTGAATTGAGCTGATTATACTGTAATTCTCTCCTTTCTTTTGCTGTTCCAGAGTAGTTTGGGCTCTTAATACTTTCTGTCTGTCCTAATTTGATAGCATTCTAACCTAGTTGCCAGACACCATCTGTTTTCAATCTAAACTCATCTACATATTGTGTGATAATAATTTTACAACCCAAAGCAAATAATGTCTTTTTTATTTTTTACCTCAAACACAATATTGTGTTCTGAGTAAGATCTAGTCTATTCAGTATGGTACCCCAAACCACCCCCCCCCAATGTTATCTACACAGTGCTTGCCCTAAACCCTATGCATTCACCTTGATTGCTTTAACAAGCTCTGTGGTATGTTGGTACACACAGGAATGAGTTCGTAAGTCACAAGGAGGTAACTGCACACAACTACCTACGATGGGTAATTGGCTTGGGGCTCTGGCTGCTCCAGTCTTCACCCCGATGCCCTAACAGTTGAGGAGAATTTATATAATCACAGCTGTACCCTATTTATGACAGCTTGGAGGGAGCTTTGCCCAATGCTTCTGTGCACTTTGGCTTCCGCTCGTGTTGTTTCCTTTCCTGGGAAACACTGCCTTCCACCAATTCCATGGGGTCCTCCAGTCCCTCCCCACAACGCATCTATTATAAAAATATCTATCTGTCTTTTAAGACCAGACTCTGATGCTGCCTCAGAACTGTTTCTGATTCGTTCTCTAAAATTATTTTCTTTTTTCCCCTATAGCATTTTGTTTATATATTTTCTATAAAACTACAAATAATCTCTCCGGTATTAGTTAATCCTTATTACCCTTCCTCCCTTCAACATCATACAGTTGCAAATTCTTTGATTTGCACTTCACTTGCTGTTTAACCCTTTACGTTTTAATCTTCCTTAGCAGACAAGATAGCTTGCACCTATGAGACACAGAATAAACATTTTTTTTAGTTGAATTGTTGGATATCCCATAAGTAATATTTTACATTATTTGTAGACTAATTACTTTGACAATGCTTCTAATCATTTCCTTGTTAAAAGAAATTAATCTTGGTTTACTTATATCATTTTTTTTCCAAAATCTAGATCATGTGGTTCTCAAAATTCAGTGTGTGTAGAATAACCTGGAGGGCTAGGCCCCAATCTCAGAGTTTTTCATTCAGTAGGTGTGGGGTGGTCTCCAAAATCAGCATTTCTGACAGGTTTGCCTGTGATGTGCATGCTGTTGATCACGGGATTACATTTTGAAAAAAATCTTGCATTAGGCTTACACTTATTTTCCTCAGGAGGTCTTGTAAAAATATCATTTTAGAAGGATTTTTTTTTTTTTTTGCATCTATGTGACCAAGTAAAATTGTTGGGGGATATATGAAAACCAGAGGTGAGGCTTCTGGCCTCAACCATTTTTTTTTGTTAGGCTTATGCACAGGAAATAATGATGTTCCTCTGGGATTTACTCGTGTGCCAATATTGGTCCTCTCAAACTAAAAAACTGCAACGCTGTGCCAGAGAAGTGCCTCCTTGTGGCGCAGGAATCAAGAAATATTCTTGGAGCTTCTGTGTTTTGCTTATAATCCACTAGAAGCCAGAGGTCATCAAGTTGATATTATATTTAAGTTCAACTTCTAGAGGAAAGGGAGGAGAAGGTCCAGCTTTATTACCTGACCTGGTTACCATCTTGAAAATGGGTGATTAGCCCAGCTGGTGTGGCTCAGTGGTTGAGCGTCGACCCATGGACCAAGAGGTCGCCAGTTCGATTCCTGGTCAGGGCACATGCCCAGGTTGTGGGCCAGGTCCCCAGCGAGGGGCATGCAGGAGGTGGCCAATCGATGTTCTCTCTCATCGATGTTTCCAAAAGGTCTGAGCCGGTGGGAGATCACATCCACAACACGAGGCCAGTGTGGAGCAAACTAGCTTTATTTACATATGCCTGGGTGGAGGCAGGCCAAACCCTAAAGGGCTTAGCATCGAGTCTTTTTTGTTGTCTGCTTTTACAGGCACAAACTACAGGCACCGCTTTTGGCACCGTTAAGGGGGCTGATACAGAGAAGGAGGGGAGAGGAGCTTCTTAGAGATCAGGGCGACTATTAATGTCTTTTTTTCTCATGGTTCCTCTGAGTTTCCCAAGGCCTTCATTCATCCCTTATCTTTGGGTTTTCTTTGGGTGTCTCAAGGCCCTCCTGTTTACAAAAAGAAACTGCCAGGGTGTGTACATGCAGTAACTGAGGGTCAGAATGGAGTTTAATTTTGTTAAAACATTATTAATCCTTTCAGTTTCTATCTATCTCTCCCTCTCCCTTCCTCTCTCTAAAATCAATAAAGAAAAAAAAATTAAAAAAAAAAAAAGAAAGAAAATGGGTTATTCTAGCAAATGTGTGGCAGAGAGGAGCATAACTGAGAGAGATATGTGTTCCTGGTTCCTTCTTAGGCCCTGTGAAGGGTATATTCCTCATAAAGAACAGTCCATTACTAAAGGCAGTGTCATTTTAATTATGTTGCAAGTTCACTAGGGCTTTGCGGATAACTCTGTGAAGCTGGCCATAATTTATAACACTGCTTCTGGGATAATGCATTCTTAGTTCCAAATAACCAATTTGCAGATCAACTCAGGAAATACAAGCTATCTGCACATTGGGCACAGCTTGTACTGCAGTTTCTAGAGCATGTATGTTCTACTCATTTCCTAAAATGGTCCATTTGCACACAGCAAGGCAATAGCGTGAGCAGGTGCTTAGTCTGTGGAGAGGAACTGACAATTCCCTACAGCTAGACATTGCTTCTTCACATAATTGTAGAGACAGTGTTAAAACCTTCTTGTTGTCGTTGTAAGTGTTGTCCTGGGACAAAGGAAGGCGAAAGGCTGAGTCTGTGTTACCACCACTCCGGTGTGGCAAGTACGCTGAAGCCACCGGGTAAGTGCTGGTCTCTCTGGGCTGTGCTTGGCTGGTGGGCAGTCTGAGCAAGAAGGACCCTTAGGAAGGAAGGACCAGGACTAAATGATTCCAGTGGCTAAGACATGTAGCACTGGTCCGAAAATAGTGGCCAACAGGGTTCTGAATGTTTGTTTTACCCAATTTTGCATTAGGATGACTGAACAATGTCAAAAATAATAGCTGGGTGAGTGGTTTTGAGCAGGGAATGCGGTAAGCTATGGTCACCAGGTGGGTTCCCAGGAGGACAACTCTGAGCCAGTTTGGTGTGCAGGACGTTTATGGGGGGTGGGGCTCTTGGGATCGGTATTTACAGGGAAAAGGTAAGGAAGCAGATCTGGGGGAGGGGAACGTTGGTCAGTGGTGCAGTCACACAAAGCCTCCCGGGGCCAGCCCTGCTCTGGGGCTGGAATGACTTTTCAGTTTCCCCGGCTCCGGCCGGTGGGACTGCCCTTTATCTCCCTGTAGCCACCAGTCTTTGGATACGGGCTGTGCCTCTGGGAACAGGATATGACTTTGGCTGAGGAAAATCCCACAAAAGGCTGAAATTGTCTGCCATCGGTGGGGGAGATCTTTCAGTCCAGACGGGAGCCTAGGTGGTGAAGCCGAGCATCCATGGTACCTCGTCTGCAGGAAGGAGAATGTGCGGGGAGCTGGTAATACATGGAATAGAGCTCCATGTTCCCAGCTGAACAGACTGCTACAGGACTCTGGGCACAGTGAAAGGAGATGGAATAATATGGCCCTCATTTGTTTATTGATTGATTGATTTTTTTATCATTGACGGTATTAAAGATGCCCCCCAATTTTCTGCCCCTTTACCCTCCTCCTCCCAGCTCCTGCCCCCCCCTAGGCCTTCCCCACACTATTGTCTGTGTCCATGGTTATGCATATATGTATGTAAGTTCTTTGCTTAATCTCTTCCCATCTATCCCCCGCCCCATCTCCCCTCCCAGATCTGTCAGTCTGTTCCACGCCTCCATGCCTCCTATTTTGTTAATCAGTTTATTTTGTTCATTAGATTCCACTTATAAGTGAGACCATGTGATATTTGTCTTTCTCTGACTGGCTTATTTCACTCAGCATAATACTCTCCAGGTCTTGTTAGTCCTTGCAATAGCCCAGAAGTTGGCATTATTACCTCCACTTTACAGAAGGAGGCCCAGAAAGAGAAGTGGCGTGCCCACAGCCAGATGGATGGTAAAGGCCGAAGCAGAATCCAACAGAGCCTTTCTGAAGCTTTTGCCCTTTTGATTCTGTTCCCTGAACATACTCAGGAAATTGTCACACAAATTTTCTTTTCTTTTCCTTTATTTTATTTTTTTTCATCTTCCACCTCTACCCACTTCCCTCCCCACTGCAATCACCGCACTGTTGTCCATGTCCATGAGTTCTTTCTCTTAAAAAAATATATATATATATTGATTTTATATCTATATCTATATCTATATCTATATCTATATCTATATCTATATCTATATCTATATCTATATATATAGCTTTATTGATTTTTAGAGAGAGAGGAAGGGAGAGGGGGAGAGAGATAGAAACATCGATGAGAGAGAACATCGATTGGCCGCCTCCTGCATGCCCTTCATGGGGGATCGGGCCCACAACCTGGGCATGTGCCCTGACCGGGAATCAAACCAGCCATCTCTTGGTGCATGGGTCGACACTCAACCACTGAGCCACACCTGCCGGGCTCTATTTTATTTTCTTTTTTGCTCATTCTCTCCATCCCCCACAATACCCCCCACACACCAGGGCTGCCAGCCTGCTCTCTATCTATGAGTCTGTCTCTATTTTGCTTGGTAGTTCAGTTTGTTCATTGAATTCCACATATGAGTGAAATCACAGGGTACTTGTCTTTCTCTGACTGGCTTATTTCACTTAGCATCACGTTCTCCAGGTCCACCATGCTGTCACAAAGGGTAAAGTTCCATCCTTTTTACAGCAGAGTAGTGTTCCATTGTGGAAATGTACCACAGCTGTTTTATTCATTCATCTACTACTGATGGGCACTTGGAGGGCTTCCAAATCCTGGCTATTGTAAATAACACTGCTATGAACATAGGGGTGCATATATTCTTTGGAATTAGTGTTTTGGGTTTCTTCGGATAAATTTCCAGGAGTGGAATTGCTGGCTCATAAGGCAGTTCCATTTTTAGTTTTTTGGGGGATAACTCCATACTGCTTTCCACAGTGGCTGCACCAATCTGCGTTCCCACCAACAGTCCACATCCTCGCCAGCACTTGTTATTTGTTGATTTACTGAAGTCACACAAATTTTCAAAGCCAGGGCAGATCCTGGAGTGGCCTCAGACTGGATGGGCACAGACTGCGGGGCCCACCCCGAGTGTCAGGCGACGGCAGTGGGGTTCCTAACAGTTAGCAGCGGAGGCCCTGGTTGGAGCTTAGCCCACAGATGAGCAGAGCTGGCGGAGGAGCGATGACAGATGGAGACGCAAATCTAACGTTTCCACCTTCGAGCGAGATAGTGCGCCGACGGGATGCAGTAATTCGCTGTGGGTGAAGCAGGGCTGCGCATTGAACTCGCACCACACTGAGCCGTGCATGGAATAATAGCTTTATGCTCTGTAGCTTTGATTTTCTCTAAGAACTCTCTTCTCTGTAGGTAGTGAGGGTAGTGGAAATAAAACACCCAAATGTCATCATTTTAATCCAGTAATTTATACAGGCTCTTCAGGTAGATAAGTCTTTTAGATCAAGTCCCCTTCTTTCAGATGTTTACCTCCCCCTCACGTTTCCTTTGCAGAATGGTACTGGGGTGTCTGTACCTGGAGATGACTTGGCCTGTTGGTGTCAAGGAAGAATGCTGGGGGCCGCAGGAGCCTCCCAGCGGTAGGTCCTGGTACTGCAGCTTTCCTCACCTGTTGCTAATGTCGGCTTAGGTCAATTTGAGGTCTCTTTGCTCTGGTTCAGTTGTGTTCCCAAGGATTTCCTGAAGACCCAGAAAACCCTTGCCTTTGACGGTCCTATGGGCCTCCATGAAATGTGCCTGCAACTGATTTGACTCCCAACTCTGGTCTTTCCTGCTGCGTCTAGTCTCTGGGCCATTTGACCTCTGCAGCAGACCCCTCTCTTGCCAGCCATCGTTATCAGCTACCTTTTGCATCCCTGCACCGTGCACGTGGAAACCTCAACCTCCCAGGAGCCGAGGACGCCTCCAGACAGGTGCAAGCCTTTTATCTCTGACCACAATGAGGCATCAGCTCTTTTCCTGGAACAGCCACCCCAATGCTGACCTGACCATGGCTGGTTAAATCATCACCTCAAAATCTCAGATAGAAATGGGTCAAACACGCTGACTTCTGCCTCGATCCTCTATCTTTTTACCATGCTTCCTGCACTGGCTGAAAGGGAGGGCAGGGCACAGATTTGCTCTGTTCCCCCCCCACACACACTACCAAGTTTCCTTCTCCCAACCCCTGGGGACTCCCTGCTTTCATTGTCCTCTCTTTTTCGGAGCGATAATGGTGAAATAGATATTGAGGGACAGGGAGAAGATAGAAAGCACATCGATTTACTATTTCCAATGATCTTTTTCTATCATTTATGGCACGTTCAGTGAGTCATCTTTGCATTCTTTTTCAACACTCAATTTTCTCTCTGTCAGGCATTCCCACTGATACTTGCCTTAATTTCTACTGACATATATAATGCCTCAGAATTAAACATTTTGCCAAAGTGGAGGAAAAAGCCTTTCTAAAACTTTGCATATTGTTAAATTGCTGAATTCAATAATTTAAAGAATACTTTGGTTGCTTGATTGTATGGTCAAAGTAATAATAAAAAGCTGTACATTTCTCGGGCATTGATATATTCATACACTAAGCCATTTCTGATATAATTGTAATGGGTACTTTTAAGCCCACAGTGTCTGATCAGATGTCTAAGAGGTCAAAAGAGAAATTTTAAATCATTAATATGAATGACTTCTTCAGTTATTCAGTTTCCTTTAAAACCTCATCAGTATGTAGTTTACTTTCATTTCCTACTGACAGACCATCTCTAACGTTTGACAGCCTGCTTTGACCAGTCTTACATTCTGCAGTGCTGCATAGTTGGCAGTCTAGCTACTCAGAGTGCCATCTGTGGACCAGCAAACCTGGCATCACCTGGATCTTGTTAGAAATGCAGAACCTCAGGCACACCCCAGACCCACTGAATCTGCATCTAAAATTTAATCAGATCCCCAAGGGATTTATGTGCATATTGAAGTCTCAGAAGCATTGGTCAGCTACAGGCGAAACCCCTCTAAGGGATCACGCTGCTTCCCTCAGTGTGTTTTTATTGACTGTTTATAGTACATAGTAAAATGGAGTGGAATCAAACCATCCCTTGCACTCTGGGTCTTCTAATATTATTTTTCAAATCAGTGAAAACTTCCTTCCCCTAATTAAAGTAGAGACAGCTGTTCACTTGCTGCACCTGGGTTACGCTTGGTCCAGCTCCAGTCAGGTTTCTGCATCAGACAAGCCAGCTGAAAGCAGCTGTGGTCTCGCTTCCAGTCAGCAGTTCTCCAGGCCACCTGTTTCAGCAAACACATTAGCACACTCCCAAGCAATCTTGTCTCCAATTCTTTCCTCCCCCGTCCCCCAACAACCGCCCACAGTAATTGAAAGCAACATATATTACTTGTGAAAAGTAAATCTCTGTGAAGAAAAGCAGCTGTGTTGTATGAAGGGACCTAACTTGACTGCGTACTTCCCTTCCTCCCCATCAGTTACAACCACAGGAGGGAGAGGAGGGGGGTGGCGGGTTATAAAATCCCTGCAATTGCACCAGAAGGGGCCACTACAGCCAAAGCAAAATGAGGATGCAGACAAAGGTCCCGCCCCTGTAGGCCAGCCCAGAACTGTCAGACAATTGAGGATCAGAACTCCTTTGTTCTGCCTTCCCACTCCCTGCTATTTTCTCCTGTCTTAATGCTCCCTTCAGTTTTAGCCTCAGCCATTGCCCTATCTTTCTAGCATTCCAAGAATACCTCTGCACATGTACCTCTTTCTGTGTACACCCACACCTTCCTGCTCAAAAGTCTTTTGTGACTTGATTAACTCAGTAGCTAGACCGATTCAGGCTCATGCCTCCAGCTCAGTTCTTCATGACAGGGGTCCTGAACCTGTCAATTAGCACACTCCACAGCTTGGAGCAGAGGTCTGGGAGGAAACAGGGCAGCGAGGGCACAGAATCCAATGTGCCGGGTGATAGGTGTAAACTTTTGGTCTTTATTAGGAAAGTCCAGCAATGATTATAAATAAAGATGATACCAAGGGCAGCATTTGGATGCTCCTGTCATGTTCATTTACTTATTCTACCTATTAATTACCACTATTAGCATCACCATCATCACTGCTTTAGGAAACAGAGGCTCTAAGTAGAGATTAAGGAGAATTCCACAGTTAGTAAACGATGGTGTCAGGATTCGCACCCAGCAGCGATTTGACTCCCAAGTCACTGCTCTTGCTTCAGTGGCCTGCTTGCCTGGTAGGTTCTCAGCAGATGGGCACAGTAGGAACACAGACACATCTGGTAACGAGACGATACATGGAAATGCAGCCAGGTAGCCATACGGTGGGCATTAGGAAAGTCTGGTCGGGAGTGATGGAACATCTGCTGCGAGCCCAGGTTCATGGGCTGGATTCAAGTGCTGAAAGTATGGGCAAAAACCAAGCAGCGTCCAGTCTTAGGAAGATGAAGGTTCCTGGCAGCTATCAACTGCAGGCCCTCTAGCCAAGGAAAAGTAATTGTCTGGAACAGAACATGGGGGATGAGTCCTAGCAGCCAGTTACTAAGAAGAACTAGGAACAAGGATAAAGTGGGAGGAACAAGGAAATGAGAGAAACATATTTCATTTTCATTGGGGATATAGACCTATGAATTGTGGACCTTCCTCTGATGAGTATGGAAATGGTCTCAGGCCAGGGTGTAGTGGAGGCTGAAGGTGGAGATTCAGAAAGGGAACATTTCTGGAGCTTCCTTTGTGGTGGTAGGAATTGAGGTGGAAATTACAAAGAGTCAGAGTCAGGACTCTGGTGGAACAGAATGTTGTATGAAGACATTAGGCTTTCCATCTCTTGGACTTCTGGAAACGCTTTTCAGCTTACAGGGTACTTGATGACTTCTGTAGCACTTTTCCACTTTTAATTGTGCCCCGAAGCCTTATCTAATGAGCCCTCCATCTGGCTCTCTGACCTTCCCTTTATCAATTTCCCTTTCACTCACTATTCTCTCTGATTGTTAAAGGTGGTGATGATATTTTGGGTAGGAAAATTCTTTCTGGAGCAGGACTCTTTCGAATAATGCTAGATATTTAGCATCCTTGGTTTCTATTCATGAAATAGTAGCAACCCCCCCCCCCAGGATATCATGTGACAATCAAAAGTGCCCCCCCCATTTTTAACATTCCAGTGGAGACTCGCTCTGTGGCTTTCTGGCACCCCTTCACTTTAACATGCCAAGCTCATTCCCTTCTCAGGGCTACCACATTTGCCTTGGATCTTCTTCCCAGGACGTTTTCTATTACTTCTCATTTTTCATTCTCTGTGTCACTTTCTCCAAGAGCTCTCCCAACCCCCCTTCTGAGCATTTATCATGATCTGAAATGACTTACTTTTCTCTGCTTCTTTCTCTTTCTCTTTCCCCCTGCCATTATAGAGTGAAATCTTCGTGAAGAGAGGATTTTGTACTTCACATTCACCACTGTACTTTGGCACACAGTGGAATGCCTGGTGCGTAGGAGTTTCTTACGTACTTTTAAATTTCATAAATTAAAACACATTGAATTTTGAGCATTATCAATAAAGGGCGCAGATGATCATTTCCAAGATCCCATATGAGATGGTTGCATCACATAGAACACAAAATTTATGTTGAAGTCTAACCTTCAGTGCTCAATGTGATGGTATCAGGAGGTGGAGCTTGTAGGAGGTGTTGATCCCTCATGAAATGGATTAGTGCCCTTATTAAAGAGACTCCAGAGAGCTCCCTTGCACCGCCCATCATATGAGGACACAGCAAAAGACACCTTTTATGAACCAGGAAGAGGGCTCTCGACAGACACCAAATCTGCCAGTATCTTGATCTTGGACATCCAGCCTCCAGAACTGTGAGATGTAAATGTTGATTGCTATTAGGCCACTCAGTTTATGGTATTTCGTTATAGGAGTCGGACAGACTTAGAACACTTGTACGTGAGACGGGAATGTCTGTGTGGGTGCTGTGACTGAGCCACGTGAGCAGCTGCAGAGGAGAGTGTGACTCCATTGAAGAGGTGAGCGAGTGTGACGGCCAGTGACTGAGAGGGAGTAGGACCGAGTGTGAGGAGCAGGGATGATCCTGGAATTTCGCGTGACTGGCTGTTGGCCGGGTGTGTGAACACGAAGAGTGTGAGCAGCACTGAGCACGGATGTGGCTGTGTGAGGGACTGTGAGTTTATGAGGGAGAGGGACAGATGTGCGTGTGACTGTGGCTGTGAGGGAGCTGACTTGGGGGAGTGTGCACGGGCAGTGCTGAATGAGGCTGAGCAGTGGGGTGACTGGTCATGAATGTGAAGGAGTGTGAGTAGGGTTCTGCGGGAGTGAGCAGGACTGTGAGTGGATGGGATTGTCATGAATATTGTATGAGTAAGCATGAGTGGGGCTAGTGATTGTAAATGGTAGGGCTACATATGAGTGATTGTATGAAGGCGCGGCCTGGGTGTGGCCGATTGCGAGGTGAGTGAAAGTGTGCCCCTGGGTGTGTGTGAACGGGACTGAGTGTGTCTGCGCACATGCTGGTCCCACTGGGAGTCAGACAAGGAGGTGGGCCGAAATCAAGTAGGCAGACAGGGATTAGGGGACAACATGAATTTGAGATCTATAGCAAGGAAGCAGCTTACTTGGCAGGAGCCAAGAGAACAATCATTATACAATAAGTCAAGGAAAAAAATAATTTTTAAAAATCACGAGAACAGGAGGGCCTGGCCGGTGTGGCTCAATGGTTGAGCATCAACCCATGCACCAAGAGGTCATCAGTTCGATTCCTGGTCAGGGTACATGCCCAGGTTGTGGGCCCGCTCCCCAGTGGAGGGCATGCAGGAGGCAGCCAATCGATGTTCTCTCTCATTGATGTTTCTGTCTCTCTCTCCCTTCCTCTCTCTCTGAAATCAATAAAGAAATTTTTTTTTACAGCATGAGAACAGGAGGGCAGAGTGAGAGAATAAGGTCAGCCTACAGCTAGCAGTCTAAGCACTCGGGCTCCATCAGGATAGAAACCAAGCAAACACCTGGGGAGTAGACATGCTATGCCAGCTATGGGAAGAAACCTTCTTGGGTGCTTCTTGGCAGAGCATGGACTAAGTCCAGGTGTGGGCCCCTCAGTGCTCATTGATGAGACTGGGAAGATGATTGAAGGCCCAGTGAGAGGGGAGAAGTCCTGACAAAAGGATTATATTGTTTCGTTAATTGAGCTCTTTATCTTTTCTCACTACCAGTATTCATAAAAACTTCAAAAATTTCATTCAACACAAACATCAAAGGGGTTTGATGAGGCAGACTGGTCTCCGCACTCTTGTGTTCCTCCCACCCCTGAGCCGTGTGACTCCTACCTCTTCTCTTTCTTTTAGGCTCACTTCTGTTACAGAACTAATTTCTTAAGGTTAAAAATAGAGATTATTCCTCCTACATGAGTAAACAAATAAAGAAATTGAATTGAATGTCTGGGTCATAGCTACATGTCAGATTGCAGGAAGTTGTATAAAGGTTATTTAGAGGGAAGAAGGTGTGTCTTTCATATATACTGAATAACCACGATTTTGATATGGCTGCTAGAGACCACTTCCATTGGAGCCAAGGAATAATGTATAATAATCTCTAGATGATAAATTAAAGGTGTGTTAGCTAAGTTCCCAAGAACTAAGGTCCAAGAACCCCCTGAATTCATATGAAAAATATGATGATGCATTTTTACTGAATGGAACATTCATAATGTGCATAGAGTCTCAAAGAGAGACTCTGACCCCTCAAGACTGTGAACTGCTGTTTTAGAGATTACCCCTGTACAAACATTGAGTTCCTTTGAACATTCTGTCTCAGTGGTTTCACTAAACTGCTCCTCAGCTTTTGCTACTGCTGAGTCTGACTCGGCCTTGACCTTCAATGGATTGCTTCAGAAGCTTTTGCAATCCTTAAAGTCAACATCAAAGGGTGAAAAAAAAGAAGAAGAGGAAATTTGCCATCTATTCACATTAAAGGAATATAAAGAAATTCATGTTTTCTGTATATATAATAATTATTTGTACCAGTTTCCATGCCTGGTTTTTTAAAATATTGTATTAGTTCTTCAAAATATTCTATTCTTTTAACATGTTCATTTGATAATCTTATTTTCACTTATTGGCATATCCATAATTTTGATCATTTTAGATAATATTCTTTCAAAATCAAGAAGAGTCTCTATCTCTCTCTTTGACTATTCCTTTTTTATATGTGTTACTATTTACCAAGAGGAGTTGCATTTATTTTAAAACTATTTATAGGGGTAGATCCAGATTTTGTGGGACCTTAAGTTTATACAGTCTTAGGACCCTCTTTAAGAAGGAGAATAAATGCTGTTAGGACACCAATGCTAGGGACCTTCTCTGGACCTTGGGCAGGTGAGGGGACCTGAAGCGTAGGCTTCACTAGCATCAGCCAAGCTAATGATGCACATGGGGAACACACCTATTTACCATTTTAATGTTGGCTCAGGAGTTAACTTTGGCCATTTTGCTTTAATTTGAAAATAAGACCACCCTTAAGAAGAGCTACCTGGTTAAATCATTTATTCAATGTCAGCTGGAGGGATTTATACAAATTTAGGCTATGCCTGAATCCACAAGAATCCAAGTACCACAAGCATCTAGAACCAAATGGGCAGCTCAGCGAACAGCTGTCAGTTTACAAGCGCAAAACAAGAGGGAAAACTAACTCTAGAAACTTGTTCCCTTGAGATGCTAAGAGCAGTGTCCTGATTTAGAAAGGGAAAAACAAGAAAGGAAGCTTTGTTCTAAAAGGCAGGTTTTGCTTTAGAAAAAGGGTTGCTTCATATTCATTGGTCCTGAATAAATTAGTAAGGGGAAAAAAACAAACACATTGTTATCATGGAACTATCAATGGGGCTTAGTTGTTTGAAAAATAATTGTGAATGGGATGAGAGAGCAGATATGAGTGAACAAGAGAGAGTAGAAGGAGTTACATAGAAAAATTGTTATATGCAAACCAATATTGGTCTGAGAATACAAACGAAATTTTCAAATGTGCTGTTAATAATTTCATTTTGTGATGAATTTGTAGGCTGCTAAGGATTCCAAATTTATTGAAGAAATATCTGATTGCAGCAAAACAAAGCTTGCCTGGCTTTGGGACAAAACAGTCTTTGGAGAGAAAAAAATGTAAAGTAATTCTTACTATAAAGTCAAGGTCAAAATACTGCATTTCTTCTGCTTCACTAAATAATCTAAAGATGCCTGGAAAGGAGCCAATCAATTAAAAATATGGCTAAGGGGAACTGTTCAGGGAGAAGGCGTGTGGCAATAGCAGTCTATGAAAACATTCCCTTTCCCTTTCTCTCTGCCCAAGTGAAAATTAAACCTGGATTATCCCTTTATCAAAGACGGGTACTACTTTGCCAGTGAAATGTGAAATTGCATCTCCTGAACATCAAGTATCCAATTTTTTTTTATAGAAAATAATTTTATTTTTCTGTTACAAAATTTAAAAAGACATGATGTCTCTGGGTATGATTGGTGTGTGTGTGTGTGTGTGTGTGTGTGTGTGTACAAATAACCCTATTTAGAGGAATATTTAAAAATCTGCCTTGGATTTGTTGAGGGTTTCTGGTTTGATTAGGACATCTTAGTAAATAAATTAAGATATTAATGTGGTGATATGGAAACAATTACTCAAATGTGGTCCATATCCAGGAGTCCTATAAAACTTGAAAATGTATCATACAATTCTTATTGATATATATATATATATATATATACACACACACACACACACACACACACACATATGTATGTGAATATATATGTATATGTATATGTATATGTATATGTATATGTATATGTATACACACACACACATTGTGGAAAGATGAAGGTCTAATCAGTATAATTTGTGTGGTAATCATTAACAAAATTCTCCCATTATGTTTGTCTATCCACCTTTTGGGCTCATGATAGGATTGAATTCCATAATCCCATGGTCCTTTCATATCTAGGTCTGAACCATGTGAGTAATTCTAGCTAAATATTTATGAGCAAAGGTGATATTTCCTATTATAGTTGGTTGCAGGGCTCACTAGATCCCACTTTTGTTTTGTGATGTTTGAAATGGTGGGTGTTCAGTGAGTTTGGGTTTCTGAATGACTAGATGAGCAGCACCCCTGTTGACTTATTATGGACATATAACATGAGTAAGAAATGAAACTTTCCTGGTTAAGTCATTTAAAAATTGGGGCTGTTTGTTACTGCAGCATATCCTAGGCTATTAAGACTTGGAGATGATTTACCAAAAGTATAATTCTGACTCAAGTTGAAGAAAACAAATTCTGTTTGACACCAGGTGCTGCCATCTCTAGAAATAAAGGACAATTGCTTCGATCTGTACAGATTCTAGTTTGTTTTTTGACTGGAACTCAAAGAGTTTGTTGTACTGTACAATTTTGATAAAATTAAGCAGAATTAATCACTTGAAAATCCATTTTTGTCTCCAGAGCTGTTCATGGGCTCTTTTCAGTAGCAGGAAACAGTTCTCCCTGCCTTGGATACAGCATAAGCAATGCTAGTTTTTCTTAGCAAAGTTGAACCTTCAAGTAACCATAACTTTGCGTTATAATATATATTTATACAATGCAAAAACTGATAGTTCTTGTTGTTGTTTTGTTGGGTGGGGTCCTCTCATAAAATACATTTTATTGATTGCTGAGTTGTACAGGCAAAGGTGTTATAGAAAGTGTCTTAGGCAGATGCTAGGGGACTCTTAGCATCTGCCTAATCTAGGGGACTCTTAATTTCTAACAAATGTTTGCAGAATCTAGGGGACTCTTAATTTCTAACAAATGTCACTTTCTTGAGACTGGATCCAAATGTATTGTTTCAGCCAAGCTTTTTGAAAGATTAGCCTATAATTTCTTTCCTTGCTTTATGACACTTTTACTCACTGTTGTAAAGTTTTAGTCACCATCTCCACACCATGCCTACTCTGGAAAAGGTCTCTAATTTACTCCAAATCACCAAGATCTTTGGACACATTTTAGACTTATTATTTTGATCTCTCTGCAGCTTTAGAAACTGACTGGTCACTTCCTTCTTGACATTCTTCTCTGCCTTTGTTCCTTGACACCATTCTAGCTTTGAGTTTCTTTTTGCCTGTACCTTAAAGCTCAGTCATGAGCAAAAGCACTATATTGAAAATATTCACTTGCTGCTGCTTTGATTAGGATCATCTATGAGGGTCCTACACTCAACATATCAAACAGAATTCATGATCTTCCCCTTCCCAAGTGTCTCCACCTCAAAGCCCATTTTTTTTCTTATATTTCCATTCTTGATGAATTAAACTTCCATCTGTTGAGCTATTAAACCAGAGATATGGGAGTCATTACTGATCCTTCATACAGGGTGGGCAAACATAGGTTTATAGTTGTTTATATGGAAAATAATACAATACTTAATAAATAATAATATAAGAATAAACTGTTTTACGTACTCACAACTGTCAACTTACTTTGCCCAACCTGTATATCAGTGTTTAAATATTATTATTTTGAGTGCCTAAATATCTTTTGAATTTATCTTCCCCTGTATGGTCTTGTTAAAGCTACCGTATTTCTCTTTGTCTTTTTTTTCCTTCCAAAAATTAATATAGCAACTCCCTAACCAGTTTACTTGCCTCTTGTCTTGACTTTCTAATTTATCTTCCACAGGGCAGTCAGAAGGATCTTTCCAAAGACAAATCAGAACATTTCACCCATTTGAGCAAACCCACCAGCAATTCTCCATTGATTTAAAATTATACTCCAAACTCTTTTGTATGGTATATAATGCCTCTTAGAATAATGAGCTCCCTACTTTTTAATTTATTGTCTTCTTTTTAAAAAAAATTTTTTTTCTTTATTGATTTGAGAGAGAGAAGAAGGAAGAAGGAGAGAGATATAGAAACATCGATGGGAGAGAACATCAATTGGCCACCTCTTGCATGCCTCCCACTGGGGATTGGGCCCACAACCTGGGCATGTGTCCTGACCAGGAATCAAACCTGTGACCTCTTGGTGCATAGATTGACACTCAACCACTGAGCCACACCGGCTGGGATATTGTTTGTCTTCTTTATGTACACTTCAGACCTCTGGAATTCTTTAGGTCTCACAATATATATAGTTTTTCTTTTACCTTTCAAATCGGTGTTTCT
Source organism: Tadarida brasiliensis (assembly GCA_030848825.1). NCBI lineage: Eukaryota > Metazoa > Chordata > Mammalia > Chiroptera > Molossidae > Tadarida > Tadarida brasiliensis. The sequence goes on from CM061260.1 coordinate 75,066,710, forward strand.
TCTGCTTAGACTAGGATGTCTAATGTATTCCTGGAACTTACCTGGTTTTAGCCCCCAAAGTCTCCCCCAACCCTGCAACCCCATACCCCCCAGGCTAATATGGATGTTTAATCACTCTAGCTCAGAATTTCTCTTTCCCTTTTGTCATCCTGATTTGTTCTTCAAGAGTCTGCTTAAATTGACTTCTTCAAAATCTTATTCCAATCTATAGTTTCCTCCAGGCTGCAATGTGTCTGTATATGCCCCAAGGAAAGAGGTTACCATATTTTATTTTAATCTAGTCTTACTACACTTTGTGCTCTTTGAAGAGAGATGCTCTGTTTTGTCCACCTCTACATCTCTTTGTCTCATGCACATCTAGAATAATGTTTAGCTCATGGTAGGTCAGTGAAAATATTAGCTGTATGCTATTAGAAAGCCCCAGGGCATCTATCTTAATGCTCTATTTAGCAAGTATCATAGATCCTTTGCTGATTAAATTAGTCTAGTATTTCCAAATGTTTGTGTTGTTTTCACCTTGAAATAAAATGCTTTTTCCCCCTCATTTAATTTACTGCCATTATTTAACTCAAAAGTAGTGATCATTTTCCTTGTTCTTTTAGAATATCTTCCATCATATGTTTAACACTCATTTGACTATATCCCTCCTGTTTTTTCTCTCTTAAAAGATTTATAGTTGTTTAGAATACTTGAGAATATTTTCAAAAAGGATTTTTTATAGCACCCAGTTATACCCAAAAATGTACTGAGTGTGTGAAATGCTAGGTATAAATCAAGGAAGTTTGACTTCTGCTTTCCAGAAGTTTATAATCCAGGGGGTGAGGTAAGCATGTAGAATTAACTACAGAACATTTTCTTAAGGATTTCATTTGGCACGTGGGCTTGAGAACTAGAGATCAAAACTATGGATATACAATCTAATGACCTAAGAATCTCTTTCAACAATGTACAAAATGTGCAGTCGATAGAGACAGGTAGAGTCAGGTATTGCTTAGGGGAAAAAACCCCAGTCTATCTCCTGTGTTTCTCCTTCATGACTACACTATTACTATACTCAAGACACTTTTTATCACAAATGTGTGGGATTTTCCCTCACCAAGCAAGTGTTTGGGATACCAGCTGGAATTTAATTCAATTCTGTCACTGTCTACCTGGAGACACATCAAATCCCACAGATGGAAAGCTCAGTTCCCACCCACTCAGATGCCGTACAAGTCCAGGTTGTCTCTGTGCTTCTGACCCATAATCTATAAATCAGAGGTTCCCACTACCTCCTTTTGGGGTTTGATTAATTTGCTAGAGCAGCTTAGAACTTAGGAAACAAGTTATTTACGTTTACCAGTTATTAAAGGATGTGAAGAGATACCTAGTGCAAGGTGTGGGGATTCCTGAGCTCAGGAGCTTCTGTCCTCTTGGAGTTGGCATGCATCATCCTCTTAGTGCATGGGTGTGTTCGTTGACCTGGAAGTGCTCCAAAGCTCATACTTCTGGGATGTTTACGGAGACCTCCTCCATAGGCATGATCCAGTCCCTCTCCCCTTCTAGGGGATGAAGGGTGGGGTTGAAAATTCCAAGCTTCTAATCATGGCTTGGTCTTTCCAGTGACCAGCCCTCATCCAGAAGCACCCAAGAGCCCACTAGAGTCTCCACATTAGAACGACAGATACTTCTATCACCCAGGAGATTACAAAGGTTATAGGAGCCCTGTGCCAGTCTGAGACCAATACAGATAGTCCCTGACTTACAGTGGTTCAATTTAGGATTTTTTTTTTTTTTTACTTTAAAGTGGTGTGAAAGCAACATGAATACTAATTTATGAGATACTCAACACTTTATTATCAAATAGGCTTTGTGTTAGATGGTTTTGCCCCACTGTAGGCTAATTTAAGTGTTTATGGTAGGCTAAGCTAAGCAATGATGATTGGTAGGTTAAATGTATTAAATGCATTTTTGACTTGTGGAGTCTTCCATTTATGATGGTCAAGAAACATCTGTATGTATATTTTCTAAGATCTTTCTGGTATTTAGCTTGTTAGATGTCAAACACACAAAAAAAGGCATATTTGAGGCACAAAACAGAATCTTTCCTTTTTCCTTTTTTTTTTTTTAATTTTGCTACCCTATATTTAATTTTAAAGAGATTCTTGTCTCCCATTGCTTTTTTCAATAGCACCTTGTTCTTTCTTGCTGATGAAAATTCATTTCTCAGAGAACGTTAATAATAGCTTTTTAAACGCTTTATTGTACCCTGCTTTGTTTTTATTTCCTCTGTATTTCTATTTTATTCTGATTATTTTTCCTGTGAGAGGATTCGCTCACACGCTGTTGATACTCGGCTGTTCCTGTGGTCCACAGCCCAGCTGCCTGGTGGCACTGGGTGGCATTGGGTGGCACTGGGTGGCACTGCAACCACGCGGCCCCACGGCCCCTCTTTTTCTTTTTGAAATGTCAGACATTACTAAAAAGTAATATCTCTTTTTTTTTTTCTTTCCACATAGCTATAAAAAAAAAAAAAACTGCTTTCAATCTCCAGGTTTCATTGATTTTGTTTCTTAGTTTTCTCACTTTCTTTTGCCTTCACCCCGGTCAAACCACCTTCAGTGCTCACTGGTGCTGATGAAAACGGCAAATACCTTCCACTCTGGCACTGCATCCCTTTTGGCTAATCCCAGCCCAAGTGCCACCATAATGGTGACTTAAAACAAAGTCTGGAGCAGAAATTCTTAACCTGAAGTCTGTGAGTCCCTTGAATTACAGACACAATATTTTGTTTGTGATTATTTTATGGGAGAGACATTAGTATTTTATCATATCCTGGAAAGATGCTATGATACCCCCAAATGTTGAAAACCACTCCCCAGAGATTCAAAATGGCGAGAATAGCTGGTGAACTCAACACACACACACACCCATAAAAAGTCTCCATTATTTATCTGGAAAAGTGGTTACTTGAAATCCAAGGGGCATCTGTGATTGACTGCTATTCTTTTCTCCCCAAATAATGGTGGCAAAAGAATGATTTTTAGGGAAGTGTCTGTTAAACCGAACTACAGATATGTTCATTAGAAAACAGGCTCAGGTATGAATATATTTTGCATATCACAAAGATGCCTAAATTTAGGAAAGCTGTGGAAGAGCTGATAGCCATTTTCTCAATTAGATATGACTAATGCAGCATTTTTTGATATCTTAGTGATTCAAAAGTCTGGAAATGCCATCTCGCCTATGCAACTTGGGGGTCACTGCTTTTAACACAGGTAGTGAATCTAGAAATTCCAACCCCGTTCAGAACAATCACGTTCTGACTTTTTCCTATTTGTGTAATTACCAATATTGCACCACAGTGAACATTATTATTTTTTATGCACATGAATATTTACTGGGAAATAGACCTGGGCTTAAAAACAAAACCAAACCAAACCTCTTGCGGCTTCCTTGACCTCATCAGGTTGTTTGCAGAGAGGCTATTTCACAAACACACAAGCTACAAATCAAAGGGATGTGACACCTTTTTATATTATCAGGCAACACGGTGAAGAAAAAAACGAAATGGAGTTTGTGAACTTTATTACTCAGGGTGACAAGTTAATATGTGGGTGATGGTGTGCCGCTCCCAAATGAGATTTGTTGCATCCTCAGAACTGCGTAAAATGTCTAAAGAGAGAGGGAAGTGTCCATGCCGCAGACAGTCCTGAGGAAGTTAGATTGCAAACCTATACGTCCACAGTCGTTTGTAGGCGATAAAGTGTGGGAAGGGGAGAGCAGTGAGAGACTGTGCTTGCGTGAAGAATTTTAATGACTTTAAGTTTCTTTTCTTATTAATTTCAGCATAGGGAGGGCAGCGAGATAAGGAAGTCATCAATCTTATAGACTTTTTTCCCCCCTACGAAAGGCAATGGTTGATTTGGTGCAAGCATCATCATAAAGCAGGAAGTCAAAAAATAGAATCCAATCAAACATGCTTTTATAGTTGTTATCATTCCTAAGAATATCTGCTCTTTCACAGGCATAAGCCTTAGGAGAATGCTACTGGAATTCCTGGTCTGTGCCCGGGGGTGCTGTTGGCCATTTGGAAAGGATGTGCCTATTGGATGTGATGGGCCTGTTCCAAGAGGCATCACTGGGTCTGCTCCCAGACCTACTTGTGATTCAAGGCTGTGAGTTTCCTCTTTGCACACAAGGCAGGTGAGTTATGTTGCTTGCTGTGTAAAAAGGCGGGCAGGAGATGAGTTATCTGAAGCCATCTGACTCATTATCATCTGCTTCAGTATTGACACAATGTCAGAAAAGGGTCTCCGAATCAGATAGAACTAAGGCCTTCTCTGCAGCCTGCCAACCGGGGACTTGTCTGCCCTGCTGTGCTGGACAGTGCAGGTGGAAGCCAGATAAACACTAAGCAATTGCCTGATTAAATGGGACAAGTGTTTGAATCATGGCCCAAAGAAATGGCATTTCTGTGTCAATTTCCACAGGTACAGGTCCCCCCCCTCCACCCCAGGGTAGACTTAGAAATATTGGACAACTGTTTTGAAATCCTTATTAAAACCTAAGACTGAGGCTCATGATATGTTTCCTCCTCATGTGGGTATGCTCAGTTTAAATAGCTTTATATTTTTACTTTTTATTTAAAAATGTAAAATAGCCCGGTTGGTGTGGTTCAGTTGGTTGAGGGTTGTCCCATGCACCAAGAGGTTACCGGTTCGGTTCCTGGTCAGCACACATGCCTGGGTCGCAAGTTCGATACCCAGTAGGGGGCATGTGGGAGGCATCTGATCGATATTTCTCTGTCTCCCTTTCCCTTTCTCTCTCTTGAAAAAAATCAGTAAAAACATATTTTAAAAAACATATAAAAATATAAAATAATTTATTTTGTTCTCTTTGAGGGGCTCTAAAATAGGATCATTGAGCCCGGCTGGTGTGGCTTAGTGAATTGAGTGTTGTTGCATGGAGTGAGAGGTTCCAGTTTGATTGCCGGTCAGGGCACTTGCCCGGGTTGTGGGCGCGATCCCCAATAGGGGGCGTGCAGGAGGCAGCCAATCAATGTTTCTCACATTGATGTTTCTCCCTCTAAAAAAAAATCAATAAAAACATATTAAAACAGTAAAATAGGATCATTGATAGGACACATAATTGTCCACTTGGCCCAGAAGTCCTGCCTTCTTCTGAGAGGGCATTAAAATGTTTGATCTAAAATATCACAATATTTTCCAGATCGGACCCTAATTCATTGTAAAAGATTGCCCAGTATGAAAGATCAGATCTTGTACCTGCAGTCTATCATTCCCTAATTAAATCAGTGGGAAAATGGCTTTAAAAGAGACATTCCATTGAATCCAAGAAAACATTACTTGAGGGCCTATTATTTGTGAAATCCTGTGAAAGGCATTGGGGAGTAAAAAGAAAATATTATGCCATCTAGGAAAATAAGTAAAGATATTAACAAACAACTCTAACACAATATGATAAGTGCTATGATAGGGAATGTGGTTGTGTGCTTTGTGTCAGTAAGTTTCTGATTCAGTTCATCTCATTGGCCAAAGAAAATATTTTGGTTAATATTATTTAACCTGAGTTTTTGTAATGAGGAAATGTCACCTCTGTTCACCACTGGAATTGACTATTTATCAAGCTGTTATTTACTTAGATAATTTAACCAGGTACAGGCATATCCTGGACATATTGCAGATTCGGTTCCAGACCATTGTGGTAAAGTGAATATTGTGATAAAGAGAGTCACATGCATTTTTTTTTTGTTTCTCAGTGCATAGAAAAGTTATGTTTACACTATACTGTAGTTTATTAAATATGCAATAGCATCAAGTCTAAAAAATGTACGTACCTTAATTAAAAAATACTCTAAAAAAAATGCTAACCATAATCTAAGCCTTCAGTGAAATGTAATCGTTTTGCTGGTAGAGTGTCTTGCTTCAATTTGTAAAAATGCTCTATCTGCAAAGCCTAATAAAATGAGGTATGTGTGTATTGCCTTACAGATAATATTGAGGGAAAATAAAACTGTTTTTAGTAGAACTGTCTTTGGCTTATAAACTCTGATAGTCATAATATTTAGTGCATGGTGCATATGTAGTCTTCTGCCCATCTGGTCTTTTGTGGAAGGACTAAATAATTTGTTCCTGTAGGATCTAGTATTAATGCAATACCTCACTGTGATTAATTTTATTAATCTCTTCCATGGCCATTTTCTCCAAATGAGAATATTTACTGAGTATAAACTGAATTGCTTCAGAGGTTTTCAGAAATTGTCTAATGGCCATGCCCTTGATTTGTTCCTTATCTCAAGGCTGAATTTTAATTGATCTTTTTTTCTCAGAGACTTTTTCAGTTTTATTTCTTACCACTTAAAAAAGGACTAGTTGTGTGCTCCATTCCAAGAAGGCCCTCAGTTTCAGAATTCTGAATGAGGAACAAGAAAAGAAGAATTAGGGATGCCCCATAATCTTTCCTAGTGTCATGTGTCTATCTTCCTCACGCCCGCTACGCCAGGACCTGGCACTAACACCCAAAGCCCTGTGCAGAGACTTGCTCCCTAGTCACCTTCCTATCCACCACTCGGAGCCTCCTTGGCTCTTCACCCTCCTGCTTATACAGATTAACTTCCCCTTGGCATCCTTCCCTGCCAGGATCTGACCCCTAGCACTGCTCTGGAAACCCCAGTGGGTCTTATCTCTTATTCTTACCTCTGGCACTGGCTCAGCGCTGTCTTGGTAACTGTGGACATTGAGTGCCTGTCTCCTTGCCCAGCTCCTTAATGACATAAACTGGAAACCAATGTGTGAGCTGACCCTGAAAGAGATCAGATGTAGACCTAACAGAAGGAATGTGATTACCCCAAAGGGAGTGGCTTCAGTGCAGGAGGCCTGGGATATAGAGAAGAAACTCACTTTTGGACACTGGAAGTTTTCTGTGACCTGACACAATGTGTCTCTTTAGTTATGACCCCCAGGGGACTTGGGTGAAGCGTAGTGAGTAACTTGAAATGATAGGAGTTGTATCAGCTTAATATGTAATATTATTTAACCCACTCTTTTTTTCTTCATTGATTTTAGAGAGAGGGGAAGGGAGAGAGAGAGATAGAAACATCGATGAGAGAGAACATCGACTGGCCGCCTCCTGCATGCCCCCCACTGGCGATTTGGCCCGCAACCTGGGCACATGCCCTGACCGGGAATCGAACTGTCGACCTCTTGGTGCATGAGTTGATGCTCAACCACTGAGCCACAATGGCCAGGCTTAACCCAGGTTTTTGATACAGATTTCCACTGCACAGTGTTCCAAGGCTATCTGAGTTTTACAGATGATTTCTCCTAAGTAAATTGCCTTATTCTCCTGAGCAGAGCCCAGGTAGCCGAGTTATCTTAACTATAAAGAGCTGATAGAGTTAGTTCTCTGTCTCCTTGGGGGATATCTAAAAATACATAAAGCAAAATTATATCACTTTAAGTACATTATGACTTTAAAAGCATGCAGTCAGCCTCACCACATTTTCCTTTGCCGTGGAGAATTGAAACAGTTACAAGCGCAGACAGAACGAGGTTTCTCTCTCAGGCAGTTTTCTGATCTCTCTCTGCAGGTCTGCTTAGGAACTCTTCAGTTTCTCAGAGCTCAATGCAACTGCTGCAGTGAGGCCAGAGGAGGGCACTAAATAATCATGATTGATAGAGTGGTTTGGCTGAGCGGTTGTGGGAAGCTCAGGCGTCAGGCCCGGGAAGCCTCTGTGTCTGCTTTGAACATTTGGGACAGAATGCATATTGAAGTGTCTGTGTTTACTAAATCATTGTCCAACAAGGAGCTGACACCCCGGCTTCCATGGCCCCAAATGTGGTCTCCGAAAGGGGAAGCAGCGGTTGGCAGAATCCGTGGTTGCTAACATTTAGCCTTTGCACTCTGTGGAACTCTTCATATTTCACTAATTCCTGCTACACCGTGGGAAGAATTGAGAAACAAACTTTCCCATGTCCTTGGAAGGTACTGGGATGGGTCTTTCTTGATCTTTCTCTCTGAGGCAGAGAAATTATTGGCAGTTTCCAGCTTGAATTCTTCTTGATAAGTTGCCGAAATGTCTCTTTGGTCTCCAGGAAAAGGGGATACATTTATCACATTTTAACATTTATCTTCATCTTTGGCTATTTGAGAAAAGTCTGTGTTCTTTGCTGTATTTTCTTAGGCAGGATTTCGAATCTGAAGGCAGCTTTCAAAAGTATTTCAGCACGATTGCTGCAGTTATCTAGCAATTGGAAAAGGCATGTTTCATGTTGGTACTTACTACCCTTTGTGATCTGTAGTTTGCTTACATGATTTATTGGTGGTGGATTAATTGAAGGCAGGGGGCTAGCATGAGGGCAAAGAGGTCAGAATTTCCTCTGTCCAGTCGAGGAGGATATAGATAGATAGGCTTTCTCTGCTAATACCTGATGGTTTCCAACTCTTCTTGCAAGATGCATTTGAATACCGAAAGTGATTAGTTATGATCATGAGAAATGGAAAACTCATTTTAGCCCCCGACTGTGATTTGTCTCTTCAATTCTCCATTTCATTTTTTAGTATGGGTAGGGGTATTTCAAAGTGTCCTTTTACTGTCTCTTTTTGTAAGGTATAATCTGTGCTTATTTTCTCTCCCATTGTGGGGTATGTGACAAGTAAACGGATGCAAGAACAGTTCTGACTCAGGAAGACAGAGCCTGCGAGGATCCTTAATGGATGCTGGCCCTATGTATGCCCACATTTTAACTTAGTGTTTAAGCACTTGGGTCCTGGAGTAGATTGCCTTGCTATGAATCTAGGCTCTGCCCCTTACTGCCTATCTGACCTTACTGCCTATTTGCTCAGTCTCTCTGTGCCTCCGTTTCCTCACCTCTAAAGTGGGGTAATGATAGTACTGAAGGGGTTCAGAACAGATCTCTCCAAGATGTGCCAGTTTGGCATATGGATTGTTTTGAACTGAAGGCAGTCAAGACCCTGGAGGCAATAGAGAAACCTACTTCTTTCTTAAAGAATTTAAATTAGGGGCTTTGCCTGTAATAAGAGTTATCACCAGAAATAACTTAATTTTTTTATTTTCCAATTATATTTGGCATACAATATTATATTAGTTTCAGGTGTACAACATAGTGGTTAGACATTTGTATAACGTACAAAGTGATCAACCTGATAAGTCTAGTACCCATCTGACACCATATAGAGTTATTACAGTATTATTGACTATATTCCCTATGCTGTACTTTACATCCCATGACTGGTTTTAGAATTGGCAATGTGTACTTCTTAATCTCTTCACCTTTTTTACCCATCCCCCACCCCATCTGGCAACCTTCAACTTGTTCTTTGTATCTATGAGTTTGTTTCTGTTTTGTTTGTGGACAAAAGGGAACCCTCGTGCACTGTTGGTGGGAATATAAACTGGTACGGCCACTATGGAAAACAGCATAGAGGTTCCTCAAAAACTTAAAAATAGAACTACCATATGACCCAGCGCATATACTCTGGGTGATTATCAGAAAAAATACAAAACACTAATTTGAAAAGATATATGCATATCTATGTTCATTGCAGCATTATTATAATAGCGGAAATATGGAAGCAAGCCTAAGTATCCATCAACAGACAAATGGATAAAAAAGATGTGGTACATATACACAATGAACTATTACTCTGCCATAAAGAATGAAATTTTGTCATTTGTGACAACATGGATGGACCTAGAGGTCCTAAGTGAAATAAGTCAGACAGAGAAAGACAAATACCATATGATTTCACTTATATGTGAAATCTAAAAAACAAAATAAATGACTAAAAATAACTTTAAATGACTTATCTATAGGACAGGGCAAACTTCTTATTACTGAACATCAGATCTTCTTGTTGTCCTGCGAATTACCTTCCTCTCTTCCATAGCTTCAAGATGCCTTACCTCATCCTTAGATCAGACTGTCATATATCACCCATTTTAACTTTCTGTTCCCAAACCTCTCATGAATGTGGGGTCTCTGACATATGTATGTACTTGAATGTGGCTATTTTCTCTTGTTAGTCTGTCTCATGCAGATTTAGTTGTTAGGCCAGCTAAAAGAATCTTGAAGGACAGAGGAAAGTTTCTTTCTGCCCCGCAGTATCATAGGGTTATTGTGAGAATTAAATGAGTTATTATATGTAAAGCAGTTAGAACACAAACTGATATTCAGTCTTTTAGTAGTACTTGCTAAATAAATCATTAAAGGCAATCTAAAACCTATCATGCCAGTCCCACAACATTTTTCTTTTCAGAGAAATTCCCCATCAGGTGATTTTTATAGGGGCACGTGTTGGCTTCCTGGCTGGTATTCAGGACTCTACCACTGTCCCTTATGCTTGTAGAAACCTTTAAGAGATCAGAAAGGGAACAATCAAAGTCTTGTACAAAGATCATATTACAACGGACTCTTCAACATAATTTATTTAACAAACATTTCTATAACACTTACTGTGTGCCTCAGACTGTTTAAGCACTATACAAATATTAATTCATTTAATCCTCATTATAACATGCTTGAATTTCAATTAAGTGATGTCGGAACATCTTCTCTCCCTGTGTCTGACATGATAATCCTTCAATAAATATTTGTTGAAGGAATGATTACCTGTGAGTGACTCAGTCAATCAGTCTATCTTATTTGGTATCAAAAAGCAAACAAGCCCAGCTGGTGTGGCTCAGTGGTTGAGCGTCGACCCATGCACCAAGAGGTCACTGGTTCAATGCCAGGTCAGGCCACATGCCCAGGTTGTGGGCCTGATCCCTAGTGGGGGGCATGCAGGAAGCGGCCAATCGATGTTCTCTCTCATCGATGTTTCTATCTCTCTCTTCCTCTCTTTAAAAATCAATAAAGGAAAAAAAAAGTAAAAAATAAAAAGCAAACAAGACACCAGGATGTCATATTAAGTGGTCTAATAGGTTCTCAGAAACTGGAAACAGTCGAGACTCTTTCACAGCTGTATTCACTCTGCACTGGAGGGACTAAGTAACCTCAATGGTCCTGTCCCCTTTTCAATATCACATAACTTAATTATTTTAATATTAAGTTTAGGTGCTTAGATGTCATATACATGAGTGAGATCTTTGGTGACTTGTTACACTCACTTATATGGGCAGTTCCACATGCCACTCTAAAATGTCCATTTTTATCATTATTTCGGATTTTGAGAAGAAAGTATTATGGCTCTGTTTAAAGCATTAAGATTTGCCAACTTTTCTTTGAATCGCATCCTTTATTTTTATTCTAACCTGGGAAAATATTTAGATCACATTTCTTGATTTGTCACTGTGTCAGTAAAACTTCAACAGGCAGCCCGATCCCAGGGTGTCCGAACTGGATTGGAAGATTAGCAAAATAAGAACTTAATATTTTGTAATGCTTTATCATAATTGAAAATATCCACATCTTAAGCCTCAGGAGTAAATTAACTTAAAATATGTCATATCTATTCAAACATCTATTTGGAAACACTTGAGATGCCAGTTTTTTTATGAAGCTACAATAAATGTTTTATTCAACATAGTATTGCTCCAATCAATTGTAGAATCTTTTTGTCGTCAATAAAATAGTTGCATTTAGCCTTAAATCCTACTTGTTGAAGCATAGTTAACATGATGGAAGAGAATCAATGTAATGACTACCTAAGCCTATGATAGTCTGTGTCTGTGTCTCTTTTCTCTTGCTCTCTTGGTCTCTAGCTACCAGTAGAACTATTTATCTCTTCCTGCGTATGACAACCATCTGGTGAATGGATTTAAATTTTTTATGGAACTATTGAGATGTGGCAACTGAAGGACATTTGGAAAAGTGTGGGTACATTTACATGAGGAGTACGGGTTTCTTTGGTTGTTTTGAAGTGGAGAGGAGATGTCAAATATCTCTGAGCTTACATCTTATCAATAGTGCTGGGGTAGAAATGGGTGACTGTGGGCAAGTCCTGGGTTGCAGAAACTCAGCAAGCCTTCTAAAGTCACAGTATTGATAAAAATAACAGCAGGGGAAAGGACTGCCTCTGTGCCTTGTCCAGTGGTCGGAGGTGGAAGGGGGGATGAAGTTTGTGAATCGACAGTCAGTAAATCCGTCTCAGTCCAGCCGAGTGACTGTCAGGCGTGAAGCCAAGTGGCTGTTCCAGTAACTCTAAAAATTCTTATCCAATCCGGATGCCCTTGTTTGTGTGTAGCCCTGGGATGGGGCTGCATGTTGACATTTTATGGACACAGGTGAGGGGCAGAGTGATGAAAAATAGGATATTATTGTAAAGTCTAGATTTCAGCTGTGAACATAAGCCTCACATTTCAGCAGTAGGGCAGTGGGCAGGTCCTCAGACAGGAACCACAAGTTTCTAATAGGGGTTGTGGCACCATCCAGCCCTAAGGGACACATATGAACCCTGTCTCGAGACAAGAAGTACAAACTATGGATCTTAATACCAATAAATGTTTTAGAAGATTTGTGGACATGTCAAGATGCTGGTATTGGACTGGTTGCCTGGAGGAAAAATAGTGGATTTGTTTATAAGTATGTCCATATAGGTATTTAATAAAGATTTAGGTGGCTCAACAAATATTTGTGGAAAAAATATTGGATGGAAGTAGGATCTTGAAAACTGTACTTCAAAACACCATTGGGGGTCTTATTATTTACATGGCAATCTGTGAAGTAGGACCCTTCAGTTTCAGTTTGCAGGTATATCCACTCCCCCACATATGCATTCAGACATCTTATAAAGCTTCCTTTTCTTGTCAGGATGTCTGCTTCTCTATTCACGGAATTTGAATTGGTCACATTGGCCTCCACCGCTTGAACCTTCATCAGGTGAGATTGATGCCCCGCCCTTCCCCAGGCCAGCGAACTTGCCTTGTTCATCATTGCCCTGAAGTACTTCTCATGTTCATCATCATTGCCCTGAAGTACTTCTCATGTTCATCATCATTGTCCTGGAGTACTTCTCATGTTCATCATCATTGTCCTGAAGTACTTCTCATGTTCATCATCATTGTCCTGAAGTACTTCTCATGTTCATCATCATTGTCCGGAAGTACTTCTCATGTTCATCATCATTGTCCTGAAGTACTTCTCATGTTCATCATCATTGTCCTGAAGTACTTCTCATGTTCATCATCATTGTCCGGAAGTACTTCTCATGTTCATCATCATTGTCCTGAAGTACTTCTCATGTTCATCATCATTGTCCTGAAGTACTTCTCATGTTCATCATCATTGTCCGGAAGTACTTCTCATGTTCATCATCATTGTCCTGAAGTACTTCTCATGTTCATCATCATTGTCCTGAAGTACTTCTCATGTTCATCATCATTGTCCGGAAGTACTTCTCATGTTCATCATCATTGTCCTGAAGTACTTCTCATGTTCATCATCATTGTCTGGAAGTACTTCTCATGCCTTTTCTCTTACCTGGTCATCCTCACCTTTCCTTTTTCACCTTCTAGAATATTGCCCACCATATAGGGTTGAATAGAGTTTTTCTTAGGTACTTTTTCCAACTTTTTTTGCCCTTTTTCTAAATGTCTGTAATATCATCTGTCTTAACAGATAGAAAACTTAAGAGTAAGGGCCACATTTTCGTTATGTTCTATTTACTGCATTGCACTCTGTTGACATGTGACCACAAACCAGGCACTCAGGGATCTTTCTCTGCTTAATCTGCTTTGTATTCTCTGAACAAAGTCAGCCTCTGCCCTCCCAAATTACAGATTATGGCAGATAAATTAGTTTCTTTTTTAATGGAGCCAAGAGCCTTCTTCTGTTTTGTTTTTTTTTATGTTTATCTCCTTCAAACTCTCCTGGATTCTAATCATGGCAGAAAACTTAAAATAGTTGGAAGTTTTCTCTCTGGTGGGCGATGATGCTATGAGATTAGATGTTCCAAAATATGACTTTTGTCATCAAGACTATTATCTGAATAGATTTTCTAGTAAGTTGAGAAATGTTTAAAGTCTTCTGAAAGACTTTAATCTAAAACTGATCTGAATAGACATATATATATCTTTCCAAGCTACAATGCTCAAACTTATGATTAGAATAGTGAAACAGCTTATTTTCACAGTATATTTTAAGCTCTCTGGGACCTTAATGTCAAGCATATTGTTAGACACACATAGGCTCTCAACAAATATTTGATGGAAAATTAAGAAATATTAATATATAGTTTTTGGAGTAGGCTATTCCATTTTGTCACATAGCTAAGTATAATGTAATTGAGTAGAAAATTTTGTCAAATAGTCCTTTAAGACCAAGTTTAAAACCTCTGAAGTTAGTAGAGGTGTCTTTGTTTTCACATAGCTTGGAAGACAATAAGCTGTTTTTATACAGAGATTATATTTAGCTGTTCTCTGAGATTCACAATAGTCCATTATTATGATTGTATTTTAGCACAGCCTGACGAATAAGACATCAGCCTTATTATCTTTCTCTTCTCTGCTTCAATTTTTCTTTCTTCTTAACAGACTGCTTTCTCAAAACTATTCATAGGCATTTACATTAAATTAGTGTTTTTTAGGTTACATATGATATGAATTAATATTCTTTCTAGATTAAATGCTTGATAATTATTTTCATAGATGCAGTTTGGACTGTGGTATTATTCAGAGAATGCATAAGTTAAATTCTGACAAGCTTTTAAAATATTTCCTTCTAGGTAATGTCTAGAAATTAGTCCTTTCCTTCCCTTCTTAGACTGGGCTGTGACTGAAATGTCAGATGGGAATAGAATCATAAATCGCTGTTATATCTGGACTTAGATTAACAGGAGCATAGTTACGGATGACTCTGGAGCCTATTGCTAATACAGGCCTGTGGCTGTGGACTTTTTAAAGTTAGTTTTTAATCGGCTTCCAGCTAGCACAATATCATAAATGGCACAAAAATATAAATATTTAGTCTTATGAGGAAGGCCACATTCACCTGATCCTTTCTCTGAATAACTTGACAAAAAAAATCTCATTCTCTATGATTTGAGAGAAAAATACCAGTTGCAATATTTTGCTGCATAAAGTATATTGTAGTTTAAATTAGTGTCATATAAAGTTATCATCTTGCTTGAACAAAAATCTTATTAAATTGAGCATATTTTTATTCCACAAAATAAAATAAAATTTTTAGACAGTTTTTTTTTTTCAGTTGGAAATTTACTGAGTTCATAGAAAACAAGTTACACAGCTTTCCAAAGAATCTATTACATGCTTTTGTGTTTGATTTTCTTTGGCATTGTGCAGTTTTTAGAAAATCTTGCAAGTTAAATATATTAAAGTAACAATTGAAAGAAAAAAACAAGATAGAGCAATACATTTGCAAACATAAATTTAAATAAATGTTCATTGTAGTATTATTCATAAGAACTATCTGGAATTGCCAAAGTCTTCAGCAATAAATATATTGTTAGAAAAACTGTGACCTTTTCACTAATGGACTGTAAGGTAGACTTTAAAAATAATTCTAAAGAAGTTTTAAAAACACAGGACATTGTCCGGCCAGTGTGGCTCAGGACACATGCCCAGGTTGTGGGCCCGATCCCCAGTGGGGGCATGTGGGAGGCAGCCAATGGATGTTCTCTCTCATCGATGTTTCTATCTCTCTCTCCCTCTCACTTTCTCTCTCTCTAAAATCAATAAAGGAAAAAAAAAAAAAAAAAAAGCACAGGACATTTTTCCTAGTGTAAGAAAATGCAACAATAACAACAACACCCAGAAAATCAACTGTATATACAATAGGATTTTGATTTATAAGGACCACACATGTGTGGGCATAAGGCAAAGTACTGAGCACTTTCAGGGCCTTATCACATTGAATCCTCACAGGAGCACAATAAGATGATTCTGGGCAACTCAGAAAATTCCACTGTTTTAGAAGATAATGTTGCAGTTGAAAATCATAGGCCCCAAATTTGAAAGCACGTAAATCATACATTGGAAGAAATTAAATATGCAAATGTAATGAATTTGTAATTGATTTAAAGAATGTGTTTCTTTGGAGGAGATGCAATAACTGCTGCTGGTGAGATCGGTTCTTAAAGTATAAACTGGCCAAAGAGGTTTAGACACTGAAATACCTAACACTGATTAATTCCCTCTGTAGCCATGGCCAGATCATCTCTCTGTTCCTGAACACCTAAGGCTATCCTAAAATGAACTGCTTTGTCCCCATGAAATGGAACAGTATTTTTGATAGCTTGAGTTCTAGTCATGGTGGTTTTTCCTCAAGGAACTCCAAAGAGGTGGTCACCTGCTCCCAAAGCAGAACTAAAAGACTTGACATGTTTGGAGCCCAAGGTTTCCAGGATACACCTTTGCCATTCTTCTCCACTTGCTGTCCTCCCATCATCTACACTGACGTCTTCAGGGTTAAAGAGTGGTATTGATGTTGCGCTAACAGCCTTTACTTGGGGACTGGGATAAGTGGTAACTATAAAATGTTTGTGCTAGGATGTTCATTTTCCCCCCCTAAGAATTATTATATCATGTTTTGGTGCCAACACAGATTAACTTGTTTTAATACAAAGAAGAATAAGGTTTTGATTCCTCACTTAAGAATGATAATATTAAAAAATATTTTCTTTCTGTTTTCTAAATCCTATATGATGAGCCTTCCTTTCTATTGTGGATGTCTTTTATTTATTTTCTTGCCTAATTGCTGGGTCTAGGACTTCCAATACTATGTTGAATAAAAGTAGCAAGAGTGGGCATCCTTGTCTTGTTCCTGATCTTAGAGAAAAAGCTTTCAGCTTTTTATCATTGAGTATGATATTAGTTGTGGGTTTGCCATATATGGCCTTTACGTTGAGTTATATTTCTTCTATACCCACTTTGTTGAGAGTTTTTAATCATAAATAGATGCTGAATTTTGTCAAATTCTTTTTCTGAATCTATTGAGATAATTATATGATTTTTTAAAAATATATTTTTTATTGATTTCAGAGAGAGAGGAAGGGAGACAGAGAGAGAGAGAGAGAGAGAGAGAGAGAGAGAGAGAGAGAGAGAGAGAGGAGAATCATCAATGTAAAAGAAACATCGATCCATTGCCTTCCATAGGCAGAACCCGTAACCCAGGCATGTGCCATGACTGGGAATTGAACCCGTGACCCCTCAGTGCATAGGATGAAGCTCAACCAACTGGGCCACACTGGCTAGGGCTGATTATATGATTTTTATACTTTGCTTTCTTAATGTATGTATCACATTGATTGATTTGTGGATATTGAACCATCTTTGTAGCCCTGGAAGAAATCCCACTTGATCATGGTCTATGATCCTTTTAATGTATTGTTGAAGTCAGTTTGCTAATATTTTGTTGAAGATTTTTGCATCTGTGTTCATCAGGGATATAATTTTCTTTTTTGCAGTGTCTTTGTTTGGTTTTGGTATTAGGGTAATGCTGGCATCATAAAATGAGTTTGGAAGAACTCCTTCCTATTTAGTTTTTTGGAATAATATGAGAAGGATGATAGGTATTAACTCTTCTTTAAATGTTTGGTAGAATTCAATTGTAAAGCCATCTAGTCCTGGACTTCTGCTTTTTGAAAGTTTTCATTTACTGATTCAAGTTTATTACTTATAATCAGTCTATTCAGATTTTCTATGACTCAGTCTTGGAAGATTGTGCATTTCTAAGAATTTACCCATATCTTCTAGGTTTTACAATTTGTTGGTGTTTAAATATTTGTAGTAGTCTCTTGTGAGCCTATGTATTTTTGTGGTGTCAGTTAAAATGTCTCTTTTTTCATTTTTTATTTTATTTATTTAGGTTCCCCTCTCTTTTGTTGCTTGATGAAACTAACTAAAGGCTTATCAAGTTTATCTTTTCAAAGAACCAGGTTTTTGTGTCATTGATCTTGTCATTGTCTTTTTAGTGTCTATTTAATTTATTTCTGCCCTGATCTTCATTTGTTTTTCTCTACTAATTTTAGGCTTTGTGTGTTCTTCTTTTTTTTAGTTTCTTGAAGTGTAAAGTTCAAGATTGTTCATTTGGGATTGTTCGTGTTTCTTGAGGTGGACCTGTATCACTATGTAGTTCCCTCCCAAAACTGCTTTTGCTGTATCCCCACAGCTTTTGGAAAGTTGTATTTTCACTTTCATTTCTATCAAGGTATTGTTTTATTTCCTTTTTGAATTCTTGGCTGAACTATTGATTGTTTAGTAGCATGTTGTTTAGTCTCAACATGTTTGTGTTATCTTCTTGTAATGGATTTCTAGTTTCATATCATTATGGTCAGAAAAGATGTTTGCTATGATTTCAATCTTCTTGAATTTATTGAGACTTGTTTTATGGTTTTATGACCTAAAATGTTATCTATCCTAGAGAATGTTCAATGTGCACTTGCAAAGAATGTGTTTTTTGTTTTTTTTTCTTTCAGGGTTAGGTTGAAATGTTCTATATATATAGCTATTAAGTCCTCTGATCTAATCTATCATTTAAGGCTACTGTTTCCTTATTGATTTTCTGTCTGGATGATCTATCTATTGATGAAAATGGAGTATTAAAGTCCCCTCCTAGTATTGTATTACTGTCAATTTTGGTCTTCATGTTTGTTAATATTTGCTTTATATATTTAGGTGCTTTTATGTTAGGTGCATAAATATTTACAAATGTAATATCCTTTTGTATTGACCCCTTTACCATTATGTAATTCCCTTCTTTTTCTTTTGTTATAGTCTTTGTTTTAAAGTCCATTTTGTTTGATATGTGTATGGCTACCTTGGCTTTCTTTTTGTTTCCATTTGCATGGAATATTTTTACCCATCCCTTCGCTTTCAGTCTCTGTATGTCTTTAGATCTGACATGAGTCTCTTGTGGGCAAAATATTGTTGCTTTAAAAAATCTACTTAGCCACCCTATATATTTTGATTGGATCATTCAGTCTATTTGCATTTAAATTAATTATTGATAAGTATGTATGTATTGCCCTTTTGTTAATTGTTTTTTTGCTTGTTTTTGTAGTTCTCTGTTCTTTTCCTTTCCTCTTGGTCTCTTCTCTTGTGCTTTGTTAGTTTTCTTTAATGTTATATTTGGGTTTAGTTTTTGTGTCTCTATTGTAGGTTTTTTGTGTGTGGTCACACAAAATATATGAAGTTCATATATATTGATTTCTATATATAGTAGTCTATTTTAACCTGATAGTCGCTTAAATTTGAATGCATTCTAAAAGCACTACCATTTTACTCGCCTCATGTTTTATATTTTTGATGTCATATTTTACACCTTTTTATTTATGTATCCTCTCACTACTTATTATAGTTATAGTTGATTTTACAACTTTTGTCTTTTAACCTTCAGACTAGTTTTTAATCAGATTATCCACTGTCTTCACTATATATTTGCCCTTACCAGTGAGATTTTTTTTCTTTCATGTATTTCTTATCTAGTTACAGCCTTTTCTAATGCTTCAAGAAGAACCTTTAATATTTCTTGTAAGGCTAGTTTAGTGGTGATGAACTTCTTTAGTTTTTGCTTGTCTGGTAAACTTGACCTTCCCTTTAATTCTGAATGATTACCTTGCTGGATAGAATATTATTGGTTGTAAGGTTTTTCCTTCCAGCACTTTAAATCTATCTTGCCATTTTCTTCTGGCCTGTAAAGTTTCTGCTGAAAAAACCAGCTTATAGTCTTAGGGGTTGTCCTTGTATGTGACTACTTGTTTCTTTAAGATTCTATCTTTATTTTTAACTTTCATGTTTTAATTATAATGTGTCTTGGTGTGGTTCTCTTTGGATTAATTTTATTTGAGACTCTATGCTTCCTGGACCTACATGTCTGTTTCTTTACCCAGGTTAGAAAAGTTCTTAGATATTATTTTTTCAAATAAGTTTTCTGCTTCTTTCTCTCTCCTCCTTCTGGGATACCTAAAATATAAATGTTAGTATACTTGATGTTGTCCAGAAGTCCCTTAAATTATTCTCATTTTTAAACATTCTTTCTTCTTATTGCTATTCTGATTGGTTGATTTCCACTATTCTGTCTTCCAGATCACTGATTTGTCCTTCTGTATCATTTAATATGATGTTGATTCCTCTAGCGTATTTTTCATGTCAGTTGTTATGTTCTTCAGCTCTGATTAACTCTTATATTTTCTAACTCTGTTGAAATTTTCACTGTGTCCCTCCATTTTTCTCCTGAGTTCAGTGAGTATCTTTATTACCATTTCTTTGAACTCTTTGTCATGCAAATTACTTATCTCTGTAAAATTATGGTATTTTTTTTCCCTGCAGTTTTACTTTGCTTTTTTTTTTTTTTTTTCATTTGGCACATATTTTCCCTGTCTCTTCTCTTTTTTACTTTTATTTTTGATGTTTTTTAATAACTTTGTTTGTTTCTATGAATTAGCTGAAACAGCTGCCTGTCCTGGTCCTGAAGGAGTGGCCCTTTTGTAGGAGCGACTCCTATGTAAACTGCATGTGCTGGGTGGCTTTGGCAGGCTGGTTGGAGCTGGAGTGGGGCAGGCTGGGTGTGGGTTTCAGTATGCACTGCATTGAGCCCAGGACAGCTGGAGCCAGTGTGGGCTGGTGGGTCCCAGGGCATGTCATGCTGGGTCTGCCTTGGAGGGACTGCTGGAGTTAGAGTGGGTATGGCCTGGGGGTGTCCTGGGACAGCCTTGGCAGGTTGGCTGGCTCAGGTGCTGGCCAGGAGGGTCCTGGAATGCATCATGCCAGAGCTGACTTGGTGGGACCACTGGAGCTGGGGTGGGTATGGGTTGGGCATCCTAGAGCATGCCATGCCAGTGCCACCTTGGCAAGATGGCTGGATTAGTTGCAGGCCAGTTGGTTCTGGGATGCATTGTGCCAGGGCCTCCTCGGCAGGATGGCTAGAGCTGTTGTGGATGCAAGGTGTGGGGCACTGGGGTGTGCTGTGCCAGGCCTGTTCTGGCAGGATAGCTGGAGCTGGAGCATGTGCAGGCTGTGGTCCCAGGGTACACCATGCAGGGGCTGCTTTGGCAGGATGGCTGGAGCGGGAGCATGCACTGGCTGAGGGGTCCTGAGGCCTGCTGCTCTGGGGCTGCCTTGGTGGAATGGCTGGTCTGGCCCAGCCTGGGTGGTCCTGGGGTGTTCTGTGCCGGGGTCACCTCTGGGGGATGGTTGGAGCTACTGTGGGCCAGGAGGCCAGGGCATGCTGGGGAAGCCTTGGGAAGCCAGCTAAGGAGCCTGAACATTGCTCCTGCCCGTGCCATCAAGGTAAATGGAGAACATATAAATGGTGCTTGCTGGCATCTCCAAAGCCAGAGAGACTTCCAGCAGTTCCCTGCCCATTTTGCAGATGCTGTAGGGTTAGTGAAAGAATTTCCTTCATGTGCAGTCTAGGTGCCCTTTACACTGCTGTGTTTTGCTGTGTCCCATGGCAGGTGACGCTGTGCACAGGCCCCTCAGCAGTATTCCTTCCTATTGCTGGTCACTGCACTGGGGTTGGCTTTCTGGCATTACTGTGTCTCAGTCCCTCCTACCCTTCTCTGTGTGGACCCTCTATCGTTTTCTGTGCAGAAGCCCTTTAATCGGCCCTCGGTTCTTCAGGAGGATGTGCTCTATATGCAGGCGCATATTCTGTGCCTGTGGGAAGAGGTGAGTTCAGGGTCCTCCTACGCCACAATCTTGAGGAGGTTCAGATGGTATTACTTTGGTAATTGAGTAATAAATGTTATGAAAGTAGAGATAAAACATTTTTTAATGTAATCTGAAGAAGGAAGAAAGGAGAGATTTTTTTTCCTATCAATGAAAAACATGTCTCTGGTTCTCTTGTCCACCCTGGACTGGTTGCTGTGATTGCATCTGCCATTTCATGCTGAGAGGACCCGAAGACAGGTGGAAACAATGTGTTCTATAAGCCTGAAAACATCTACCTCATCTTACAGTTTCATGAGTGTTTACGTGATCAGACTATGCAAAAATTAGCATATATTATTAACTAAACTCATTCAAGAGCATATTCTTAATAAAAACATAGAACAATAAAAATAATTCAGCAGATCTTTTTTAATGTTCACTGCTTGATTTCTTCAAGTTCCAACAGGCTTCTGTTTAGCTGCAGAAACGTGCATATACACAAACTGGCATGGGAATAATCCTTGTCCTCTTTAGGCTAGGTTTCCTTGCCGCCAGGTGAGAAACAACAGTTCTGGAATACATTCTTATTCAGGAAGGTGCTCTCTTTAGGCTTCTGAGGGAACGAACTGCTGGGCAGATAAGTTCAATACGTTACTCCTGTTCTGACCTGTCTGCCCATCGAGACTAGTGGATACAGCGCACGTTAATGATCCTTCTCCAGTCCCAGCTGACACAGCCTAACAAAGAGGATTTGGGATAAAGCACTGTACTCACCTGCAAATCAGCCTCAAGCTTCATCACAAGTCCTGTATTTATGCTACTGTATTCTGTTTAACCACATATTTTTATCTGTATAAACTGAATGCTCCTTTAATACTTAAGGATTTCATCCTGGGCAGGGGAGGGGAGAATTAGGGTCACGCTGTTTTGGCAGGCAAGTTTTTAATAGAGAAAACTTTGTGGCTTTATCATTTAAGAGCTAAAAGCCATGGAACCAGGAGCTACTGAAATCCTGTATTTGTAGAAACTTTTACTTGAGCCATGTTTATAAATGAAATAGTTCAAAGGGGCATCAAAAGCATGCATATTCATAAAAATCATTTGATTCTGAGAGTTATTTAAAACTTCAAATACTTCATTAAAAAACCCCTAAATAGTGAATGATTGAAGATTGTTGACGGAAGACTGGGCAGTGAAAAAGAATTGGGACTTGGACAAATGAAGTGCATTCAGAGACACAATTAATTTAGATGGTCTCCAGGGCAGAGCTTAAATAGCTGAAAATGTGAATGGACTTTTGAAGGGTAGCCTGTTTTTGTTTGAGTCCTACACTATAGGGTGTTTGGCTTTAAAGGGTGTTTAAGAGTGTGGTTCCAAGGAGCTTGAGGGCCCACAGCTGCTGTGAGTTCTGGCATAAGTCAGTACAAACTTTCAAAATGATAAGAATTCTTCTGAGACTGTTGGTGGTTCTGGAGGAATAGCAAAACACTCAGTTTTGAGTGTCTTTCAGCAATGCCTATTCGTTTTAGAGAAATAATTAGAAGGTAATTCGCCTAGCAGCTCTCTTAGTGATTTTGTATTGGGGGTGGTCAAATGCCAATATTTATCTTTATAGTTGCAGTTCATCTGTGTGTGTATGTTTGTACCAAACTGAGGTACCCCGGCTATTTGGGATGATTGACTTGGACTGCTAGGGGGAGATTCCCCTCTGATTCACCCCAAGAATATTGGTTACTCCCATGGCCTCAGTATCCCAGAAAGAAGTGAAGGAAATAACTGAAAAGAAAGCCCCTCCTGGTTATATCGGGGGGTTATTTAACGATGGTAAATAGAATATTTCATAGAGATCTTAACTGATCAAGAAGAGTAACTTTTTTCCAGCATAAATGCAACCTGAAAATTCTGCTGAAGCAAGAGTGAGGTAAAAATCTGTCCCTGACATAGCTTATGGTGGATGAGGGGCATAACGCAGCAGAAAAGGAAAACAGAGGCCCACAGTGGAGATTATGCAGACCTGAGGGAAATTCTTCTGATAATAAACACTTGCAGTCAGGATTTTACAAGGTGTTAGGGAAGAAAACAACACCAAAGACTGCAGTTAGGGAAGACCGCAAGAATGAACTTGGCCACTTGACATATACAGACCAAAAGTTGCTTTTGAATTGTATTGAAAACATGGATAAGAAGTAATTTTTCCAATAGATATTTTCGGACAGGGTCTGCAGATGGAAAGAGTTAGATGACTAATGGGGACCAGAAACCAAATTAGCATAGTGCTGAGTCATCTCCCGGGAGGGCTGCCGGAGTCCAGGATTCCCCAGGCAGGAGGACTCCAGTGCTTAGCCCAGGGCCAGGCTGCATGGTGTAGAGGTGAGTGAGTGAGACTGTGAGTGTGTTGGTGGGTGAGTGAAGCTTATCTTCTCGATCAGGAACAGAGCATTTGTTAAATTAATAAAAATCCCTTATTAAATTAATTAAACAAAGAGGCCATTAATTTCAGGAGGCTTTAATACTGGGGCGGCTAACCCAACTAAGCAAACCGCAATGTAAGTCCCTAAATGTCTCAAGGTTACAAAATCGCAACGCTGAGAATAGCCAGTCCCAAATAGCTAAGTAGGCTCTAGCTATAGCCAACTAAATAATTTCCTTTCTTTGCTTCTGCAAAAGACTTTATATTTTTTTCCCCAGGCTCCAGTCGCAGGAGTCTCCTGAACCACTTCCAATTTGGTGCTGCCCGATTCCAGCTGATAAATGCTCAAATGAACTCTTAGAACTTTTAATATATCGTTTGTCTTTTGATACTACTCTCGAGTTCTAATGAGGGTAGTACACCCTTTTGGAGGAACCTTTATTTTGCCGAGGTGGGCGATGGGTCAGGATACAAACTGGGGAAGTTAAGGGTGAATCAAACTGCCCAATTTAAAGAAAGCAATGGGGACTGGGGAAGGTAGTTCTGGGAGCAGAGAGGAGGTCACAGGTGCAGAGAAGGGCTCCGCGGACCCGAAGGTGGAGAGGTAGTTTGGAGTAAAATCAAAGCGTGTTGAAGAAGAGCGTTTCTGACGTTTTGCTGGGCAGCACACAATGGAACCCTCTTTTGCATTTCCACACAGACACTTCAGTGAAAGATGAATTTTACAAGTTTGGAGTTATGTTTGTGTGTGAGACATGACATATCAAGCCTGACGTAAGGGCACGTTTGGGAGGACAGAAGGGAAGCCTAGTGAGGTCCAGTCTCATTCAATACATTCAAGCGAATATATTGAATTTTAAACTGTATGCAATTATTCTTCTATAATCTGTAGTGTGCGTTTAATCATTTTCCATCTTTGTTTATCTTTATAAAATACCTATTTATCCTCCCCCAGACGTTGCTACACATAATTACCTGAATTGAGGGAATTTTTGCTGACAACTGCAGTCAGGATTCTGTGCCTCGAAGGTAGAGTAGTTGAATAAATATTTTTGTGGAATGATTCCAGAGAAACTTGCATTTCTATTGGCATAATTTGCCTACAAGTTATCATTATTTTCAGATTAATAAGATAGCTTATAAGCTTCTTATCAATTTTGTCAAGATGTAATTCTTTATCCAACTAATGAGGGATTGTTAGCACATAAATAACAATCCAAGAGTGTGTCTTGCCCATTTTAGTAAGTCAAACACTTATTCAATTGGTGATAAAAGCAAGATCTAAATTCAAGAGCACATTTATGTCTTTCCTCGGTTGAAGGTATAAGACAAAGTAAATTAAGGTTCTATATAATTTATTGGATTTTTAAAAGCTTTGTGTGCTTTTCCTAAAAATGCCTTGAGGCATAACAATAAACTTAATTTAAGCATCTGCACCTACTTACAGCAATAATGATAGAGTCAAAAGGAAACCAGGAGCATGCAGATCAAATAAGATGCCCAGTTGCCCTTGGAATATTGAGGGATGCATTAAAAATGTATGGGTATTTTAATAAGAAAGGGCAAAATCTTTCTGGTGTCCTCTTTTTACATTCTCGGTACCTCTCTTAATAACGCAGCCCGAAAAACAAACTATTTGTCAGCAATGATATGGAAGCTGAGGTTCAGGGGCTCCTCTCGGAATGTGGATGCCCCGAGTCTTCCCTTGTCTGTCTGTGCCCGCCCTTCTCAGACTGCAGGGGCTGACTCTGTGGGGAGTCCTCACCCAGGTGCTGCCGCCAGGGGGCTGCACGCATCCATCCTTTCCTACAGTGGTCTTTTCAATAGGCTGCTAGAGGGCCCTTCACATTTACATTTTATTTTTTTTAAAGTCTAAAGTGTAAGAAGGAGGATTAGAGGGATATGATGTAACTTATGAGGGGAATAAAAGGAGCTTTGAAATTATTCTGTAACTGATTTTATCTTGCGCTGTGACCCCTTTTGTGCTAATGGGATAAAAAATACTTGACAATTAAAGATAATTAAGCCTCTTCTGGCGAAAACAGCCTCTTTTAGATAAATATTCGTTCTGTTCAAAGTTCAAACGCACTATCAGGGCTGTTTCTTTTCCTGCAGGTGGTACCGCCTCCCTCTCTTCCTTCCCAGGAAGGCAGGTTGCTGCAGGAGGAGACTGTGCTCTTGCGATGGTGGGTGGACTTAGAGGCGGGGGGCAGGAGGAGGCTCTGGTCCAGCCAGTCCTCTGGGTCACGGTGCCTTGTCCTGTGGTATGTGGGCAGGGACCTCTGCCTCGCTGCCTCTGCCCTGCTCCTGCTGGCACAGTGCAGCGGGCTCCACATTGTGGGGCTGCCCCTGGCCACTCCTCCCGTCCCCGCCTGTGCTTTCCTGAGGCCTTGGATACCCGAGGTTTGGCTAAGACTGTCATTTAACTCCAACCTGACAGTTGGCCCTTCTGTTCCCTTCCTTGCGATTACATCTCGCAACGTGCTACTCCTACGTGAACTCACCAGCCAGGAGCACCAGCGAGTCCCTCTGGGACAAAGGAAGCCTCTGGGTTACTGATATGCCACACCTGGGCACTGAGACTGTTGGGCCCTGTCCCAGGCCCTCTGTCTGCTAAGCATGCCATCAGCCATTTTATTCTGCCATACTCACCCGGGTCGGTGAGTCGGATTTGAGGGGTTTCCTTCCGGACTTGCCCATGGCACTTGGCTTCCCCTTTAACTAACCTGGAGTGTATCTATAGCCCCTCTGACCTAACGCCAGATTCAGATCTAGGTTTTTGCAACCTTTCCTTCCCACAGCTCTTTCCCTCTTAATTTTTCCTTTGAAGAAGGAGCTATTCATATGTGGTAAATACAAAGGAAAAAAAAGCTGATCAATTCTCTGTAATCTTGAGCCAAATCGTATCTCAATACTAGCTCTCCAGTGCTTGCTTTGTGCTCTGACATCAAATCCTTTGACGCCTGCAGGTGCATAAGTGTGGCCAGTGGCTGCGTTTGCCGGTAACTGGTGGGGAGACGAGAAGCAGCACAGGGCTTGGAAGGAGGATCTGTCACAAACATCTTGGTCGGTAACTTCATAGTGGCAGCAATCAGGAATACAGCACCGTTGTCATCTAGAAGTATGGATTTGCTTTCACTCACTCTATTCATCTCCCCGGTTGAGAAAGGAAACTGACCGAGTGACTTGTTTGCCTCTTGCCTTTAAGCCCTCTTAGTGAGAATAGAGTAGGAACCAACAGGGAATTTTATTTTTACTATATTCTTATGTAGCAACTTTATCGGTTTCCTACGGCTGCCATAACAAAATCCCAGAGACAGGGTGGCTTAAACAACAGAAATCTATTTTCTCACAGTTCTGGAAGTTCAAGATCAGGGTAACCACAGATTTCATTTCTTCTAAACGAAACCTTTCTCTTTGGCTTGGAGATGGCCACCTTCTCCTTGTGTTCTCACCTGGTCTTCCCTCTGGGAGCACACATCCCCGTATCTCTTCCTCTTCTTATGAGGACCCTAGCCATATTAGATTAGGGCCCTACCTTAATGTCTCAGTTTAAGTTAATCACCTTTTTAAAGACCTTATCTCTTATGTGGCTACACTCTGAGGCACTGGGAGTTGGAACTTCAACATATGAATTTTGGGTGGGACATGATTCAGCCCACAAGAGCAATTGTATTCTAGGGAATTCAAGGTACTTTTAAATTGTAACCATTATTGAAACAAATGTTAGTACCATTATTACTTTTCACGCTATAAAACATAAAAATGGGGAATGGTTTATCGGAGTTTCCAAAGCTCAGGAGAGAAAGTGATAACTGAATTCAATCCTCTTAGAATGCATGGGATATGTGCTCCTGGATTTTTAAATTTTATATATTTATTTATTTTTAAAATATGCTTTTATTGATTTTTTAGAGAGAGAGGAAAAGAGAGAGAAATATCGATGCCAAAGAGTAACATCGATTGGCTGCCTCCTGCACGCCCCCTACTGGGGATCAAGCCTGCAACCTGGGCATGTGCCCTGACCAGGAATCCAACCAGGACCTCTCAGTCCATGGGATGACGCTCAATCCACTGAGCAACACTGGTCGGGCTAAATTTTATTCTTTTAATTAAGCAAATAACTCAATACGTGATTGGTGGGGAAATTTCATACTGTACAGGAAAGCAAAGAGTCGTTGTCCTCTTTATATTTATTCTTCGTTTTTTCAGAAGCTAAACACTTCTGAATGTTTTAATGTTTTCATATCTATTCTTCCAGATAAATAAATAATATTTATAGACAAATATAATGTGCAAATTTTTAAGTTTTGATTTTGTTTTTCTGAAGTGGAATAATACTATATGTATTGTTGTCTGGCTTGCTTTTTTCATTTAACGTGATGACTTGGAGTTCTTTCTATGTTAGTACAAGGTTTTTCAACATTGGCACTATAGACATTTGGGGCCTGATGAGTCTTTGTTTTTGGGAAGGTGTCTGTGCATTTAGCAGCATCCCTGGCCTCTACTCACTAGATGCTAGTAGTACCTCCCCACCCCCCACCAGTGGTTTCAACAAAAAATGTCCCTAGACATTCATTGCCAAATGTCCCCTGGTGAGCAAGATGGCTCCCTGTTGGAAACCACTGGTATAAAGAGATTTCCATAATTTTTAAAAGCTGTTCCACAGTATCCAGAGTATTGGTTACACTGTAGCTTATTCACTGATTCTTCTATTGATGGACATTTAGGGTATTTCCTCTTTGTTACCATTAGGAGCAACACTGCATTGACCCATCCTTACCATGACTCTTTGCTACCTGTGCTAACATTGCTTTAGATGAATATATCTGGAAATTTAATTGCTGGTTCAAGGAAGATGCACATTTTGTATTTGATACATGTTATCAAGTTATCCCTCAAAAGCTTTGTTCAGTTTCCAAAAGTGATTGTTTATTTCTCCACAATCTTGTCAACACTGAATAGTATTAAACCTAATTTTTGCTAGTTAGTATGACCCAAAATTTGTATCTTGTTATATTTTCCTGATTACTATTAGTTGAGCATCTCTGCACTTCATTCCTGTTTTTGTGGTCTATTCACATTTCTTGCCTCTACATGTTTATGGCTGGTTTGATATGTAGGAGCTCTTCATATGCATTCTGACTCCTAATCTTTCTACGACTACACGCATTGCAAATAATTTCTCCTAACCTGTTATTTGTTTTCTAACTTTGTTAACACAGCCTTTTGTGATCACAAATTTATACTTTTATATAGTTAAGGATTTAAATCTTATTTAGGAAAGTCTTCCAAGCCCCCAGACATGTTTTCCTTGCTTCTCTCTTTCTTCTACACTCCAAGGGCCCTTCTTTTGCCTCTGTAACTTGTTTCCTGAGCCTATTTCTTCTCTGGCTCACTTCTCCTACCCCTGTGACTTTCTAAATAAATTTTCTCTTATAGATTGAGTCTTGACTCTGAATTCTTTCTTAGCCAGAACTCAGGTACCGAGGTTGATGAACTGAGGTCCCTCTGACCCCACTGGTCTAACACCAGGTGCTGTTTCGCTGACAACATATTAAATACAAAAATATAATAGTTTTATGTTTTTATTCCTCTTTAGGTAATTTTATCATGCTTCACTTTTTGCCATTTAGATCTTTAATGATCTGTAATCCATTTTT
This sequence comes from Tadarida brasiliensis, assembly GCA_030848825.1. NCBI lineage: Eukaryota > Metazoa > Chordata > Mammalia > Chiroptera > Molossidae > Tadarida > Tadarida brasiliensis. Next base: position 75,096,354 of record CM061260.1, read on the forward strand.
TTGTAATTGTTTTTATACAGGAGTATTTTCTCTATTCTTGACCCGAGTGTATTTGGATCAAATATACACAAGTTTGTATAAAGCAGCAGTTCTCAACCTGTGGGTCGTGACTCCTTTGGGGGTCGAACAACCCTTTCACAGGGGTCGCCTAAGACATAACAGTAGCAAAATTACAGTTATGAAGTAGCAACAAAAATAATTTTATGGTTGGGGGTCACCACAACATGAGGAACTGTATTAAAGGGTCGCGGCATTAGGAAGGTTGAGAACCACTGGAGAAGTTTGACGTGATAGGACCAAGTCTGCACATGGGTTGCTCTAATACAAATGTGATGATAGAACACAAAAAACTTGCATTTCTATCCTTATTAATTACAATGGGGGGAAAATCCTTATTAAATACAACAGGGGGAGTGGGTATATCTGTAATACTTTCAACAATTAAGATAAATTAAAAAATAAATAAAAAAATCTAAAATATATATATATATATATATAATATATATAGATCTGTCTCTGTTACATAGAGAATTCATGGCACTTAGGGCAGGTGAATTTATGACTTGTTCCTATTTCCTTCACTGTTCCTGCTTGCTGCCAGGGAACTGGTGGGTAGAACAGAGATCTTCCTGAGCAGGGAGCAGAAGAGCAGGATTCTGACGATTTGCAGAGAGTGGTTCCTTTTCAGACAGCAGGATCCTGATCCTCATGAGGTCTTTGAATTACTTGTCCACTTTGCAGTGGGCCAGCCCTCCTTTGAAATATATACCGTTCCCTGGGTTCATTGGTCTGGTTGGCTTCCATAGATTTAGGACTGTGACATGTTGCAGAACACATTATTTTTGTATTGCAAAACCAAGAGCAGCAGCAAGTGAGGGTTTGGGAGGACTCAGGAGGCAAGGATTTGAAAGGGGCCCCTAAAAGGAGAGCAGCCCGGAGCCCAAAGCTTGAGCAGATATGGAATAAATCACTGGTTTCCTTACATCTCATTAGCAATTCTGCCCTCACACTGGATGAGTTCAAACCCTTTCATATTCACTGAAGATTAATTAAACTTGGTACTCAGGAAGGAGAACAATGAAAGAAGTAAAAACGAATCTGAAAGAATGTAACACTAGTGAGACTTACATGAAAGAGAACAAAATAAAAATGTAAGTGGGATGTGGCCTCTTTTGTCTTCTTCTCTCACCCATTTCCTAGCACCCCACCTTCTCCCTCAGTTCCAGTTCCCCCGCCTCCTTGCTGCTCCGTGAACACACCGAAGTGTGTCCCCGTGTCTGGAGCACTCCTCTCCCCACAGTCACTCACTTTCTTCCGTCTTGGAACACAGGGGGCCTGTTAGTGGGACCTTCCCCGAGTGCCGTCTGTAAGCAGCACGTGTCTCCGGTCACCTGGCCCAGGTTGACCTCTTTCTGTAGCACGTCCAGCCTTCCGCTGTGCTGCATGTTTCTGTACAATGTGCTCATTTCTCATGCACATGGTTACTGTCTACTTCCCCCCTGGAATGTCAACCCTAAGGGGGAGTTTGCTGTTTGTTTGGTTCATGCTATATCTTCGGTGCCTAGAACAATACTTCGTGCTCAACACGTTTTCATGCCGAATGAATGACTAGATTGGGACTACTCAGCTACAATGTGGGGAAGGGAAGGCAGGACGTACCATCCTCTGATTTTGTCTTCCTAGGAACCCTGAGGTATTGTAATTAAAATGAACATGGCGTTCTGAGATGAGGCAAATACACTTTTAGTGTATATTTTGTTTGTATCTTGTACTGGATATCTAACTTGTGGGAGTTTAAAAGGCATGTTAAATTTGCTGAAATAAATGCTGTTGTCAGTAACCTTGGAGTTTTGTGAGATCAGAAAGCGGAAAAGAGGGGAGGCAGAGCTACTGTGATAGGTTTCCACAGGCCTGTGGCCAGCCTGTGCCTCTCTGAGGCCAGCCAGGCAAATCTTCCTATTTTAGGCTCGTTTCAGTAAGGTGCACTTTTAGTCAGAGATTTCTCCTTCTGTGAATAATGGCATCAATAAAAGATTAGAAGGATGTTCCTTGAAAACTAACAAGTGCAAATTTAGGTAAAGATAATACCTTTCCTTCTGGAGCACCTGTTTCCCAATAATTATGAACAATATCTCTTCACCTTATGCCATTATGAGAAAAACAGAATCAACTATATACCATTTTAATGAGTGCTATATATCTATAGAGGGCCAAATAAAACCCGTGAATACTGCTTTCCCGTTTTGTATGTTTTGATAGGATGTTTGAATTTTTTACCATATAAAGTAAGAAAAATGAAGTAAATAGAGATTATTACATTGAAATCGAATCTCAGATTCGATGTTCTCAGGAACCTTATTCTGGGCCCCTCAACCTGTTTGAAACTTTCCTACCTCAGAATGAGGAAGTGCTTTGGACTTTCCTGAAAACACTTGCTGGTTTTTAATTCTAATAAACTATAAAGATGTCCCGTTTGCTGTATGAGATTGTGATTTCAAAGTCGAGATAGATAGGTCTTATGCAATTTTGAAAGAAATGTTGAAAATGTCAGTTTCATAATAAGATAAAAAGGGATTTTTCTATTTAATTATATTTAAGGCATCACAAATGATTATTTAGAATAAGGAATATAATCGAACATTTATCAAACTATATACTAAATGCTGGAAAGTTAGAGACTGCCCTTTGCCCTCAAAGGGTTCTGGTGGAAAAGCATTAAAATAAATTACTGGAACACGTTGGGAAATAACAAAAAGAGAAATAGTGAGCAAAATTAAATGTTTAATTCCGATTCTTGGTCATTGCGCTGTCCTTAAGAGTTCTTATTGCAGAACTTGAACACAAAAGGAGGGCAAACATACGCAGAAAGACAAATTAATGGAAATTTTCCTTTGAGTGAACAATGCAATTACTAAAATCACCAAGCTGAATATTTAAGCTTTATGAGAAATCTGTTGTGTACAGCTTATATATGCACTGGCAATGTGACTGCTAGAACTGGCCCATCCCATAATACCTAGTCTTATAAAATGGTATGAAGAGTAAAGTAAGAATTCACTTGGATTATTTAACCAATAGTTTCGTACCTAATACTGAGTTTTCATTTTTTCTTGAAATCTGCTCCGTTTTGAACACTTGAGTGTTTGCCTTAATATCATTATGACAGAATCACCACCTACAGGCTTTCTGTGCAGGGAAGACACTCAGGAAGAGGTTAACTGATGCTCTCTTGTAAACTTTATTCCAAGTGGGGTTTGTAATGCTGTGGCCCTTTGGTTCAGTTTACATCTCATCTGTTTAATAGCTTCACTGACCTAATGAGCTACTGCTAAGACTCATCGAGAGCGCATCAATTCAGTGGGCATCCTTAGCTCTGACTGCATTGCCACACCGTGGAGCCAAAGGACACCACTCATTTATTGGTGACTGTGAAATGAAGTAGAAATGGTTTGCAGTGAATGTGAAATGTAAGCCAGGGCCAGCTAGAGATGATATTTGCAGAAAACAGTGCCCATAAAACTGTCAGAGAAATAAAATTTCCTTTGGTTAAAAACAGAAAAAAAACCCCAAAACCCACAAAACATCTTTCTAGCCAAGCCCAACTTATATGGCTTATGTCATGGTCATTTTCAAGGCACTGTGCCCTCCCCTCTCCACCACAGACAGCAACTAGGTATATGGACAGACAACAGAGCATACATACTTATTTCTGAAAAGAGATACAGGAAAGGATGGCTTAGAAACTAGAATAATTTTCTCCTTCTCTTTCCTATCTAAATATCCACACACTCTTACCTCTGTCAAGCAGGCGGTGCTGGATATATCTGCCTATTACCAAGGATAATATCAGGATTGCACACTTCTTTCTGCATGTCATGCTTTTACAGGGCATTGACTCTGGAAATAATCACCGACAATTACTATTGTTAGTTACATAGTATGACAGAGACCCTTACACTATTATCCTTCCAAGGCATTTTTTATTACAAATCCCATTAAAATGTGATTTATTGTCTCAAGTACCCCACACATTATCCAGAATCGCTGTTCAGGCTGATATTATAAACCATTTCATACCTTTCTTTTTTGATCTATCAAATAAAACTAAGCTCTACAGCCCAACATTTGTGTATATGTCATTGTAAAGGAATGCCGATTGAGTCTTTAAAAGAAACTAAACTTTTACATGAAACTGCCTTTAATGGAGGTTCATACCATTTATTCATTTTATTATTGTTGGCATTAACTAGCACAGCTACATTATCTCAGGCCTTTCCCTAGGTCTAAGCATGTCTATAGAGGGTAAGTTGTCTCGGTTTAGGAGCTACATTGTTCGAAGGTGTTGTTTTAGTGTATACTATTTAATATTCATGGATATTAAGTACTAAATGATAATGAAGATGATAAAGATGACTGTAGCTTTTCTTTAATTCTGATTTGTTGTGAGAATTGTAACACTGCCAGCGCTTTGAATTGTCAGGATCCCATTGCCTCGTCGGTGATTTCACAAGCTGTCTCACAACTTCTCCCTTGACTCTAGCTTAGACCCTGTTTGTGTTTGCAGGAGGCCACTAGTCTCAGTTTCTCCAGACAGGACAGAACTTGGCAGGGACTTACCTAGAAAAGAGCTTCTCAAGGTGCTGAGTTGCCTTCAGCCCCTCTCCAGGAGAACAGGCTCTCAGGGCTGTATACCTGTGGAGTCTCTAGGTTTCTACCTGCCTTAGTTCCTGCTTATTACTGGTAGATGATGAGTCCAGCTCCTGCCCAAAGCCTATATGTGACTTTTTAAAAAGCCTGACCGTAGGAGATGACAAACACTAAGGGGAAAGCTGCCCTCCCCACCCCAGACTTGGTGCACAGCCAGTGCATGGCAGTCTCGGGAGGGAGTTGCAGTCAAGGACTCCAGCCCTCTGCCCGGCCATGCTCTCACGCATTTCTGTGTTCCTTGTTCAGGCACCTCCATTCAGAGGCCTCTTTATTGGGGCCTTTGGTAGAAGCCTTTCTCAGGTTTCTCTGCTGAGACCTTCTTATCTGGGGGGAGGGGGGATCTTAAAGACATTTTTTCTCTATTCTGACCCAGTACTTAGTACTTTTCTATTCCCAGCCCTTCCCTTTCCATCCTGTTCTGCTCCTACCCCCACTCCCATCCATAAAACTTGACGAGCCTTTTGTTTGAGACTCTTCACAGGGAGACGCTTCCCCACACTGGCAGATCCACCTGACCCAGTGCTGATCCACGGGGAAAAGGGGACAGTGAGGGAGTTGGCGTTTTCTATTCGATCTTTTGCTTATACCATTGCAGTAAATGATTAAAGGCTTGCCTGTTTCATTTCGGCTTGTTATCTTGATTGACACTCCAACACCTGGCAGCTCAGCTCAGCTCTTGACAGTTGATCTTTTGTGTGGCATCATCTCACCTCACCCACTTCACGTCTGAATTCTAAACAACAAAATTCAAACCAGAAGTCTAACCCTTGAACCATACCTTGGGGTTGTATACAGAGAGGGGAATACACTCTTTATTGTTATTAGAACAACTGATTCTATAGGTGAGGCTAGTCCTAATCAGACTCATCAACGAACTGTCTTCCTTCATCTGTCTGGTACGTCTATCCTACCTTCCATGTAGATAGGAATCGTAACCAATAATATTTCTAATTAAATAACAATGAACGTTTATTGAATGCATACTTTGTGCCACCTACTATGCTGGGCATATAATAATTTTAAAAATCTCACAAGTTCTGTATTAAATATTGGAGAAAAATGTGGGTAGGTAATGCTTAAAAGCAGATGAGTACAACATTATACTTGCAAGAGATTGTTCTTCACAATAGCAAGGTGCTGACTAGTTGTTGGGAGATACAGAGACAAGTAAGTGGAAGATGAGGCATTTGGTAAAATTTACGTAGCATCACTATCCTGGCCGTGTAGGGTGGAGCTTAGGGCATGATACTGATTTCACCATGTCGTTGAAATGTCGTATGGGAAACAAGTCATACTAGTCATATAAATGGAAACAATATGGTAGGTATCAGGAAAGGTGCTTGTGATATGGAGAAAGATTGGTACATTAATGTATGATCACTCTGGCTAATCCCATTAATAGACTGTAACCCTAAAGATGTCACCTCAATCCTGTACTTACAACCAGAGGCTGGTAGGCAAGGCAATGAGGTTGCAGATTTATCTATTGCTCTGATGAGGATTGACTTATTAACTGGTCCAGGATAGGAGCATCAGTCACTCTAATTGTACAGACTAGTAAGTGGGAAAGAAGTTGGAGTGGTACTGAGAGATCATTGATTGCTGGCTAATCTGTTCAGTGAAAAGGATATGGACCTTAAGTATACTGAAATACAAGGACTTTTCCCTGTTTTGAGGTAAGAAAGTTGCAAAAGATCTGTAAGAATGAGATCACTCTAATAAACTCAAATAGCAAAGAACTAAAGGATCACAAGTAAATTAAATTCCAGAAGGAGATCAGCCCTTTCTAGGAGAAAAGGACCCGTGACTACTCTCTTTCTTGATGGAACGGCAGAAGGAAGCACCAACTCATCTCAAACTGGGTAAGAAGAAACCAGATGAGCTTTTAATAAACATTTAGTAAACAATGCATGTGGGTTGATTTGTTGAATTAGGACCCAAGAGAACCCTCGTCAGAGAGCAAAGCCATATCTACCTTCCAATTCTTGCCCTGAGAGTACCAAGAAGGCATGCTGAAGGCTGTGGGCATGGTAGGAGTTTTAAGTAAAGTCCCCTGAGTATCTCTACAGAATTTAGGGCAAATATATATCACCTGTAGTACACAGAAGGCTTGAGGCAGCTCAGGAAAGCTTCAAGAAATCCCTCTGGCACACCAGGAATTTACTGAATGCAAGGGAACCGTACACTGAGGACTAGTGGAAAGACAGGTTGGAGAAATATCTTCATGGTTTGGGACAGAAGAGCAAAGGGATTCCACAGAGGACTTAAAAGCTGAATAGGCTGTAAAGCAAAGAGAGACCTGTGAAGCATTGCTGCTATTCATATAAAAATTTCTGACCCCACCTTTGAAATATTTACAGCAATTGTTGACTAGAATTAACATAAAGCTGCATTGAATCCAGACTCAGCTCAACTACAGATTAGATGGACTCAGCTAGGAATTGGCACAGCTACTGCATTCTGTTGGTCAAAGCCAGTTAACAAGGCCAGTGCAGAATCTAGGGCAAAAGAAATAATCTCCATCTTTACATAAGGAGTAACATGTATGTACCAGGAGGGGAGGAATTGTTGGGACCCATATTTGTAGACTAGTTATAATGCTAAATACTACATTTATAAATAAGCCATGGTTTTAAGACTAAACCATGTTTTAAGAATAAACCGGAAGAAATTAGAAGATATTCCAGATAGAATGGTAATAAAAATACAATATATCAAAATGTGTGGAATGCAGCTAATGCAGTACTTAGAGGGAAATTTGTAATATTAAATGCTTATAGTAGAAAAGGCAAAAAATATAAAATTAAGGATCTAAGTTTCCAACTTAAGAAAGTAGAAAAACAAAAGCAAGTTAAATCCAAAGTAAGAAGGATAAAGTAATTAATAAAGATAAGAGCAAAAATAAATGAATTATTAAGTAAACCAACAATAAAGAATATCAACAAAGAAGCAAAAACCAAAGACTAGTTCTTTGAAAAGATTAAGCAAGTGTAAAACCCTATCAAGAAAACTAAAAAAAAGAGGGACAATCCCCTCCCCCCAATAAGTGATCAATACCAGGAATGAAAAATGGAACATCACTAGAAGGATAATAGGGAATATTAAAAGCAACTTTTTGCCTGTAAATTTGCCTATTTAGATAAAATGAATAAATTTTTTGATAGACACGTTACCAAAATGGATATAAGAATAAATAGAACTCATTGGGACGCTGAGGTGGTTAGTAATTAATCTCTGTGTCAAACCGCTAATTAATGTAGAAAGTATACTTAGACGTCATCTTGTTTTGTGTTGCGTGCACTGTGATGTAATGGTAGTATCAGTGCCACTTAAAATAGCTAAATTACCGATCATTGTACTTGATATCAAGTGTTCTCAATTGAGTAACTCTCTCTAAAAAAACAATTTTTTTTCCTTTATCGATTTTTGGAAAGAGAGGAAGGGAGAGGGAGAGAGAGATAGAAACATCGATGAGAGAGAACATCGATTGGCCGCCTCCTACATGCCCCACACTGAGGATTGGGCCCACAACCCGGGCATGTGCCCTGACCGGGAATTGAACCAGTGACCTCTTGGTGCATGGGTCGATGCTCAACCACTGAGCTACACTGGCCGGGTTAGATAGGTGACTCTTAACAAATGTGCCAAAACCACTTTTTATAGAAACAGTATTTGGTGGTCAGAGTAGCTTTCATGATACATTTTTGTATTATAGCACTGCACAGGCTATTCTGACGGTGATCTGGCCTCATCATCCCTGCAAAGCTTGCTTAAAGTAGGGAGCTATATAGTAATGTGAAAGTTTTGAATACCTAAGAAAGAAAGAGCCATGTAAATATATGTAATAAACTTGAAGCATATGTAAAGTTTTGGCGTTCATCTTACAAAATAGAGTATTTTAGTATGAATTTGCTGAATGTAAGATCATGGACTCTTTTTTACACTATGGCCTAATTTTAAAGGTCCAAAATCATTTGTTTTTAACGTTTGCCCTGCGCTTAATTGCCAGTGTATGTTTTATAATTGATCTGGTTGTAAACTATATTTCAAAATAAATCATAGTGTAATAAGTTTTATATAACTGTAACTGAAAAGGTTTATAAAGCTGCTAAAACACTTCCTATTTGTAAGAGCTGAAATGCAGTATGGGACTATTTTAATTTTTATTCCTTATGCCCAAAGATGAACTGTCAAAGGGTCCATCTAACCTGTGGCTGGTTTGGCACAGCGGTTAGAGCGCCGGCCCGTGGACCAGAGAGACCTGGGTTTGGTTCCCACTAAGGGCATGTACCTCGGTTGCAGTTTGTCCCCAGCCCCGGTTGGGGTCGTGTGGGGTGGCAGCCAGTCGATGTGTCTCTCTCACACTGATGTTTCTCTCTCTCTCTTCCTCCCTTTCTCCCTCCCTCTCTATCTGAAGATGAACGCAAAAAGTGTGCTCAGGTGAGGATTAAAAAAAAAATTCATATTGTTTTTGAACAATGTTTGTAACCTATGACATGAATATACTTAATCATGCCAGTGTTTTTTGATCACCAGTAAGTGCAACCAGGGGACCACTTACCCAAAAGATGTGATTTCTTGCATAATTACCTTGATAACATGTTTTACCTACCTAAAAATAAATGCTAAAGTATAACGTTAATCCAATAGTAAATAAAAATAAAAATATGAGGGATCAATTAAAAATTTGATTGTAAGTGCCCTGTTTTCCGATTTGGCAGCTTTTTCGATGTTTTTAGGCAGAATGGTCAAGTTGTATTTCTTCAAATAAATTAAGGTGAGCTAACATTGCCCAACTCAATTATATCATAAAGATAATTTTATGTACTACTTAATGTGCATATAAAATTTGAAGCATGAAATTAAAAAAATAAAACTGCTTTTTCTCCTCCCCCCCAAAAAATAAACATAATCTCCAAATGACCCTAAGTCAATGAAAAAACTGAATTTGCAATCAATTGTAAGAAAACTCCATGACCATTTATCTTCACTGACAAATACCATCACACATCTAAGGGAGAGAATGCCTTCCAATCGCACACAAACCTTTTCGAGGTATAGAGGAGGGGAGAACACTTCCTAACTTGCATTTTGAGCATCTTTCTGATACCAAAACCTGAAAAGGATATTTCAGGATAAGAAAAATACAGATGAATATCCCATATGAACAGAGACATAGAAGTCTTTGATAAAATATTAGCAAGTAAAATCTAAAAAATATATAAATATATATATTTCATTAGAACATGCCATGACCATTCATAAAGCCAAGGTAAATATTATTGTGTTATTGTAAACTAGTCTCAAAATGATTATAGTAACAGAAAATCTTCATGATAATAGAAATGCCTTTCAGTTACCAGAGTTATAAAATCAGTTGCTGGGTGAGACTTTAACATGTTAGTTAAGTTAGGCTGTTGCCTTCAGGCTTATGAATGTTTAAACAGTTTGAAGTATCATTACAGATAGAACTAACCATCTGTCTCCTATCTATGTATCTATCTATCTATCCATCTATCTATCATCTACCTATCTATCTAATCTTCTGTCTATCTCAGTCTCTATGTGTCTATCTATTCAGCATTACTTCATTTTGTTTAATCAAGTTCTTGTTATTTATTCACAATTCTTAGTTGGCTTTATCTTTCCACATAAGTGCTTCCTAAGTGTGTTGATCCTTAACTTGGTGGGCTATTAACAGTTTAAATGAGACCAAACAGTCTTCTTTACAGCAGACTTTGCAGAGCCTTATTGGTCTGATGTGTGTGATAGTAATGGGCTACTCAACAGGCCATTCAGATTGCCCCACCCATTTAGGGACCAGGGATTCTAATTTTCTGCAACAGCCTCAAGTTCACCTGGTATTTCTCTGCATCATTTATTCTACAGGCAGTGGTAGCTATGTTGTCATCCAGGAAGAATATTAAAGACTTTCAAATCACAGACCCAAATAATTGCTATTTTCTCTATAGGGGGAATCAGTGTTGGCAGCTGCCTTCTAATTTAAAACCACATTATCCTGTGTACTGTCAGTGGCAGATCATAATTTAAATTTATTTTGATAACTAGTTCTTTAAATTCAAAAACAAATTCTTGCAAGTTATAAAGTGTTCAGACAGTGTGGATGAGAATACAGTAAAATCAATCTAGTGAGCCCCTCATTCCACCTACTACCTAGCCTACCCTTTCTAGAGGCAAATGTTCTAACAATGTCCTGTGTTTACTTCTGGAATATGTATATATATATTTAATCCTCACCTGAGGATACTTCTCCATTTATCTCTAGATAGAGTGGGAGGGAGGAAGGGGGGGGAGAGAGAGGAAGAGAGAGGAAAAGAGAGAGAGAGAGAGAATGAAAGAATGAATCATCGATGTGAGAGAGACACATCGAGTGGCTGCCTCCGGCACGACCCCAACCATGGCCGGGATTGAACTTCAACTGAGGTACGTGCCCTTGACCAGAATCAAACCTGTGACTCTTTGGTCCTTGGGCCAACGCTCTAACCGCTGAGCCAAACCAGCCAGGGCACTTCTGGAATAATTTTTATCACAAATTTTAGCTTCAAAGATTGTGTTTTTTTGGGAGGAGGGGGGTGGTGTGGAAGTTAAAGAGACATATAGAGAAAACCTATAACAAGAGATCATTAAAAAAAAAAGGGAGCGCCCTCTAAATTCCATATATTGAAATGGAAAATAGAGATGAACACACACACACACACACACACACACACACACACACACACACACACGCGCGCGCGCGCACACTGGAGCCTCCTTCTTTACACACCTTCTGTGGAGTGCTTGAGACTCACAGCCAATGTTTTGCAAATGAGAAGTCATGGAAAGAGTGGTTTCTTGGCGATTGCCCTGGTGAATTGTCATTTGATCTTTCCTCTTGAAGAGGAGTCATGTGAAACAGAATTTCTTTCCTCACTGATAACTGTCTTGTTTCATATTGTCATGGATAAAGGGATGTTCTCAATGTGATAATGACAGGTGGGGTGATGCAGATTTGGAACTGGGCAAGTATATGCGGGCTTTCTTTAAACCAGTGGTTCACAAATAGAAGCGATTTTTGTCTCCCCAGGGGATAGTTGGCACTGTCTGTAAACATTGATTGCCATGACTGGGGGTGGGTGAGTACTCCTGGCATCTCTTGGGTAGAGGGTAGGGTTGCTGCCAAATATCCTACAAGACACAGGACAGCCCCTCACAACGAAGATTTATTTGGTTCAAAATGCAATAGTGCTAAGGTTGAAGAATTCTATTTTAAATGAACTGTTTTGCCATTTGTTCTTTTGGGGACAATGATTTTCATTCAGAGAAACAACTCAAAATAAACCTCAATATCAATAGCAATAAAATCCTATGTAGTTTTCCACTGGGTTTACAGTTCAGGCTCTTGAACCTTAGAACATAATGGAAAGCTTGGTGTCGACTGATTCATCCAGAAAAATAATTTTCTCATAACATTATCTACCCTTAGCCTTTCTTTTTTTTAACCTTTCTGATTATATTGCTTATGGTAAAAAAAAAATGTTATATTGCAGAGAGATGAAACTTGAATGTTAGGGAATAATAGCAAATAACTATTCTATATTTGTCTGGAAAATACTAAGAAATAGATAGTAAGTCCCATGTTTATTTTCCTTTGCTGAGTTTTATTACCAGGGACTTTTTCTATGATTCAGACTCGACTCTTTCCACAGGTCCGCTCTTTTAGTCAAAAGGTGTGTGCAAATCCATTTCAAGTTGAAGCCTGGTAACTATGTTCTGGTGGGCTAATTGTATTTAATCTGCTCATTTCTGAATGTCATCACAGATTAAAGCATGTAAAAAATTAAATCGTGTGAGATTGCATTGACTCTGGGTCAGAAGATTCCTGACCTATAGTGAATCCTGTCTTTGCTTCATTTCAGTGCAGTTTGTTGGCCTAGAGGAAAATGTGGAATACTGAACATTTCAAGTTGTCTTAGTGGAGAAGGCAGTCAGACAGAGTTGCCGTAAGGTGGTTTAGGGGGTGTATTGTTGATGAGGGAATGGAGTCAAGTGACTGGCTGAGTCCCAGGCCAGTGGCAGTCCTGAGGCTGGAGTCCGGGGCCCTCATCATTACCTCCATGTGGCCAGAGCTGCCCAAAGTGAACTGTCCCAAGGTCAGACAACAATGTCTTCTATGTATTCATTACTTTAGACTCTTCAAGCTACTTTCATGTGTATTATCTCATATCCAAAATGACCTCATTACATAAATAGAACAAGAATGTTGTCTCCATTGATCGGAGGAAATAAAAAGTCAGAGATATTAAATAGCTTATGTAAAGTTAAATAACTAATAAAAAATAGACTCAGATGTCCAGGACTCTCCTCTTCAGTCCACTGCAGATTTATTGTAGAAGCAAACAGTTCTCCACTGGTATAAAGATAGCTGCTGTTTATTGGTTACTTACAGTGTGTCTGATGCTGTGCTAAGAATATGCATTAGTCTGTTTTCTTCACAATCATTCTAAGAGGTTGACATGATTATTAATCTCATTTGTTTGATGAATAAACTGAGATTTAGTGAGGTTCTGTAAGCTGCTTAAGTTTACGCCACTAAAAATTTAGACTAAGATGTGTTTTATACTGAAGTTTGTATCTTAGCGATTATACTACATGACCAGTGTGGTGCAATATGGTTTCTCTGTGGCTGTTTTGGTAACCAGTATTTCCTGATTGGAATCACCATTGCACATCCAGTTTTATGCAATGATGTTCTGGTTAAAAAAAACACCTTTTACACTATTTCACTTTTATTTATAGCTGATGTTGGGGAGAATGGAGACAACAACAATTTAAGAAAATTTTCTCTCTTTCTCTTCCACGTTTACCTAATAGCTTCTATCTGATGTCTTCCCTTAGCCTACCTGCCTCCACACGTCCAATCTAACTTACCCAGTGCACAAAGAACAGGCTTTCTAGGAAAGAACTTGATTGTGCCACTATTTACAAACCTTTAACGGATCATCCATAACTTAAAACACAAAATACTCTAAGATCTGTTCTTTGCTTTATCGTGCAATTTTATCTCTTACTAATCCACTATAGACTGCTCTCGTCTTTCAGAAAGCTGGTGGTTCCCCAATGACATGACACAGCTTCCTGTGTGTGCATTTTTGTGATTTTCAAATTACATCTCCACACTGCTAACTGCTTCCTTCTCCTGCCCCAACCTGCACCTTATGTAATTCTTTTATTCTTTATATTCTCTTCAAGAACATTGCTTCTGAGCTCCCCAAACATCCGGAACAGAGTTCTATCATGGCCCCTATTCCTGTAGTTGATAAAAAAAAAAAAAAACAAAACTTCCCTTCCCAACCATGTTATTAGCTATTTGACAGAAGGCACCATGTGTAATGTGTCTTTATTTCCCCAATGCTTAGCTTAGTGCCTGGCATATGATAGCAAGTCAATAAAGTTGAACGAATGTGGTTATATCACAAGAATTTGGGGACTGAGTAGAGATGTAAAGTAAAGGAGAGAAAAGAGAGGGGGTTCTAAGATATCTCCTTTGGGCAACTGGGACGATCTTTATGCTCTGAACCCAGACAGGAAACCTAAGAGAAGGATATGGATCTGGTGGAGAAAAGGACAGCTGGTAAATTTGCATTTTCCCATGTGACATGTTAACAAGATGACCTTAGAATATAATCTGCAACCAGCTAAACATACTATGTGTCTAGGAGAGCAGTTCAAACGCTAGGTCTCATGGACAAAAAAAACTGAAATGGCTTTGTTATCCTCTGTAATTGTAAAGTAAACAGAACTTACGTTTCTCTTTAATGCACGTAGTTATGCCAGCGAAAGGAAAGAGTGGGCTGACTTCCTTCCTCAGACTCCAGGTTTTCCTCCATTACTTTCTCGACTTTGCTCATGCAGAAACAGAAATTGACCCAAACCTTGATGAGGAACTGATCTGCAGCAAGTGAGTCAACTTTATGAGCTTGGCTAAAATGGAACGCTCTACAGATGAAATGTTTTTGGGTAGCTAAATGGTACTTAATGACAGTGTGTAAATATCATTAATTGAATTAACAGACTATGAGCAGTTTGCTTTAAGATGTTTATGCCTTTGGTTTATAACCTTATCATTTAAGCAGACATTTGCTTATACATGTGAACTTTTGGTTTTCAAAGTCTGGGCTGTGGGGACTCAGTCCAGAAAGAAAGCAAAAAACAGAGGACAGTCCCATGATGAGTAAACTCACATTTTGAGAAATATACAGATAAAAGGAGTATAGATAGTATACAGCTAACATTTTGCTCTTTCTAAAATAAACCTATGTAATTACTTCACTACTATTTTATCTCCTACCTGAATGTGTATCTTTTGACAAACTGTAGCCACAATGATTTTTAGTTCCACAAGGATTTTGAAAATATAGTGTGTCTCTCTAATTCTCTGTAGAGGGGCTAGTTAGCAGAGCTTAGAATTCTCTTAACAAGAAATTTACTGTGAGTGCAGTTTAAATATAAAAATGTGAGCTGAGAAGTAGGAGTCTGTCCGACAGGTGCTGGATAGCAACAATGTGTTCACCTTCCTAGGCCTTCGTTGCAGGGCATCTGAGTGAGCAATAAAATATGAGTATTCTGAAACAGGAGGTATGTTTGTTAGGGGCTGAATTGTATCCCTACCAAAATTCTTCTGTTAAAGTTCTAGAGTGCAAAAGTGACCATATTTGGAGATAGGTAGGGTCTCTACACAGGGAATTAAATTAACATCAGGTCATTAGGATGGGCTTTAATGCAATAGAAGAGGAAATTTGGACACGCACACACAGAGGGAAGATCATGTGAAGACACAGGGAGAAGCCAAGGAGAGAGGCCTGGAAGAGATCCTTCCCTCATGCCCTTAGGAGGAACCAACCTGAAGACACCTTGATCTTGGACGTCTAACCTCCAGCACTGTGAGAAAATAAGTTTTTGTGGTTGAAGCCACCCAGTCTGTGGTACTTCATTGTGGCAGCCCTTACAGACAAATACAGTGTCGTCTCACCTTTGTACCCTCAGGCTTAGTGTGTGGCCTGGGACATAGCAAGTTCTCAGTAAGTGCTTTTGAACCAAAAAGTGGAAAGGAGTCTTGTTGGTCTTTGTAAAAGGGTTAGCACAACTTGGAGGAATATGCACAATCCACAAACTATTATCCATTAAAAAAATTCAATCAACCAACCCTTACTACATCTTTAGATGTTAGGTCTCATGGTGGGTCCTATGGGTTGGCTGTACTCAGAGGAGTGGACATCAGCCCTGCCCTCCAGGAGCTCATTGCCTACATTTGTTCATCCCAGAAAAGCAAAGGCTTAATGAAAGGTCTCATGGTAGCCCTATCTGAACAGGTGGTCTTCCCTTTTTACTCCTGGTCTTGTCTAGACCAGTAATGGAACTTTTTTTGTTTTGTTAATCCTTACATGATATTTCTCCATTGATTTTTAGATAGAATGGAAGGGAGGGGAAGAGAGAGAGAGAGGGAGAGAAACATTGATGTGAGAGAGACACATCGATTGGTTGCCTCCTGAATGACCCCGACCAGGGCAGGGGATCAAACCTGCAACCCAGACATGTGCCTTTGACCGGGAGTTGAACCTGCAGCCCCTCAGTCCACGGTCTGATGCTCTAACCGCTTAGCCAAATCAGCCATGGGGGGATTTTTTTTGAAGGGAGGTGTCATTAGTCATTGAAAGAGCTTCCTAAACACACATGTTCAAGTTTGCTCGTGAGTAGGGAAGTCGGCTGGCATAATCGAGCACTGTTTTCTTGGACTGGCCCCCTGGAATTTAGGTATCCAGTACACATTTGTCAGTATCGTTTTAGTGTTCTTTACTTAGACTTGCAGCAAAAGAGACTATTTATCCTATAAATGAATTTTAACTGAATTTACTGTGGAGCTGAATGAAGCCGACAACACACAAGGTTGAGTTTAAGTGAGACCAATAATCTTGTCTCCTCTTGAGAGCTGGCAAATATTCTCTGGCCATGAGAGGATACGTCGACAATTAGTCTTGCTTTCTGGGAACGAAGGTTGTTCCTCAGTGCCACACTCTCTGTAGAACACATTTTGCTGACTCTTTTCGCTGCTGTTTTATTGAATTCTCACAACTCTAGACAATGAATATAATTGTCATAGCCATTTTACAGGCAAGAAGACTGAGGAACACAGAGGTTAAGATCATCTGACTAGTCAGTGGCCAAACCAAGGTTTCCAGCCTGTCCCCAAAGCCTGTGTCTTTTTGCTATGCCATTGACCTCCCTGTCCCCATCAACATTGCTCTCTTACTCCACCATCTCCTGTTCTTTTCGTTTGAATGTGGTGTGTGTAGTGGGTAGAAGTTGGGAGGGCTCGCAGCTTCTGGATGGTCTTACCATGTCTCAACTTTCCCGCCTCTGTCCTTACCCCGTTCCCTCTTTGTGCTCCGTGATTCCTCCCCCAAGCATGTGCACTGGGGGCAGGTGTCTGCTCCCTTCTCTGCCGCTGCGTGTTCGACGCTGTGGCTTGTCCCGCTTCATGTTGGGGGTCTGGCCTTGCCTGCTTCGTGGTCTTCTGTTTCCTTTTCTTGCATGCTCTGCATTTCCTCCCTTGGTGTTGCCTGATATTCTATGTGGTTTGAATTCTCTGGACTTGCCTGCCCTCTGATATATAATTTTTCCCACCCCAGAGGCCTGGGCATTGGATAATTGGTTTCATGTACTCTGCTGCTCCCACTTATTTTACTTGTTGTAAGTAAAATGGAAGCTTGTCTTTTGCTTAGGAAACTACTCTTAAGATGGGAAAAGACCTACTATGTGATGGCACCTATCAGGAAGATTATCTTCTCAACACATGAAACAAATCTTTTACGGTGTTCCCATGTTTTCTCCTTTTTAGGAATTCCTGTGGCTGGTAGATATCAAATCACAGAGAAGCTTAGTCCAACCTACTTCTAGACGTGCATTTTTCACTGTGTGTTTCAAGAAGCATTAGTCCCATAAAAGTCTCCTTAAAAATTATAATCCCAGCCCTGGCCGGCTTGGCTCAGCGGTTAGAGCGTTGGCCAGCGGACCAGAGAGTCCGGGGTTAGGTTTCCGCTAAGGGCAGGTACCTCGGTTGCAGTTTGTCCCCGGCCTGGTTGGGGTCCTGTGGGTGGCAACCACTCGATGTGTCTCTCTCATGTCGATGTTTCTCTCCCTTTCTCCCTCCCTCTCTCTCTCCCGCTCTATCTGAAGATAAATGCAAATAAATAAATAAATAAATAAATAAATAAATAAATAAATAAATAAATAAAAAGTCCTTGGGTGAGGATAAAAAAAAAAAATTAATCCCGGTAATACCTCCCCTTTGGCAGCGGCAGCTTATTGGGGGTGGTGGGAACAGTCACTCGGCTCAGTCCTGACCACATCCGCCGTCTCCCACTGCGGAGGGCCAGAGGCCCACTGAAGGAGACGCAGCTGCACCTCACAATCTTTCCCTAAGATGTCATCAAGCCCCGAATCCTCATTTTTTCTCTTTCTTTTTTTTCAATCACTGCAGGAAGCCCAAGCCTCCAAGCCTATCCTGCACCCCAGGCCCTTATTCTTACGCAGCCAGCGTGGCTGTGCACGGTCTCTGATGAGTCCCAGCCCCCGCTGCAGCTCTGCCCCGTCCATCCCGGCACTGGGGTCTGTGTGAAAGCAGGAGGTGCCAGGGTTTACTGTGGCCACAAATTAATCCCACCCCACCCCAAAGCACCACCGCCAGACACACAGAGGCTCCTTCCTCACACTTTACGCTCAGCGTCGGTTGGCAGGGAGTCTGCTCTTTGTAGTCACCAGAAAAGGGGCTCACAAAGGCTCCACGCTATTTTATCAAAAACAGCTGGAAACAAAGCCTCCTGGTGGCCTCAGCGGAGTAGGCGTGACACGGGAGAACCTGCAGGGCCTTACGCCGCAGCCCAGAAGGCACATGTGGCATTTCTCACGTGTCTTTGCCAGAAATGTTCGTATGCCCTGGCCTAATTATAGTGGCGTTGAGAAGTCTTGTCTTCCATGTGGCTGAGGGGCGGGGAAGGACACTGGTGATCACCAGTCAGGGCAGCCTCAACCTGTCATTAAAAATACACCCTATCTTCCATTGTTTCTCTTAAATTTCTCTTTAACTTCTTTTTTTAAAAAATTAATTAATTTTTTTTTAATCCTCACCCAAGGATATTTTTCTATTTATCTTCAGATAGAGTAGGAGGAAGAGAGAGAGAGAGAGAGAGAGAGAGAGAGAGAGAGAGAGAAACATTGATGTGAGAGAGACACATCGACTGGTTGCCTCCTGCACGACCCCAACCAGGGCCAGGGACCAACTGCAACCGAGGTATGTGCTCTTGACCCAAATCAAACCTGTGACTCATTGGTCCGCGGGCCAATGCTCTAACCACTGAGCCAAACTGGCCAGGGCATCTCTTTAACTTCTTGATATATATATTTATATATATGATATTTATATATATATAAATCTGGTTTTCACAAAGGACACTGCTTCCCCTGCAGCCCCGACACAGTGGCTCTTTTTCCCCTGCAACCCCGTTTCCTCGTGGACTGTGAGCGACAGTGTATCCTTTGCTCACTCCTCCTCCAGGACAGGGCTCTCCCTTGCTGTCCTCACTTCCCCCACAAATCTCAGTTTCTCCAAAGCACGGAGCATCGACTGCTCTATCCCACACCTTGGTGTTGCAGCCATCTGTCATCCCTCTGGTCACTTCCTCCCTGCTCCTTCCCTCTCCTGCCAATTAGTGGGAGCTGTTAGCACTTGCTCTGCTGTGATTTACTGTACTTTTCTCCTTTGTGGCTTCTTTCATCAATCTTGGTGACTTCAGTATCTGCAAGGATAATTCATCCTGCACTTGTTCATGACCTCTTAATCCCCAACTGTTTTATTGTTTTTCCTCACCTTTGACACCTTGATCATTTCCTATTTTTTACATCGTCTTCTGTTTTTCCACTTCAACCCCTTGTTATAGGCTGAATTGTAACCCCCCGATTCTTACGTTGAAGCCTTCATCGCTAGGACCCCAGAATGTGACTGTATTTGGAGAGCAGGTTTTACCGAGGTGATGGAGTTGGAATGAGGCCGTTCAGGTGGAACCTAATGGAGATCACTGATGTCCTGTAAGGAGAGGAGATCAGAACATGGGACGTGGGTACTCAGGGAGGGAAGACCAGATGAAGGCGCAGGGAGAACATGGCCATGTACACATCAAGGACAGAGGCCTTAGAAGAATACAGCCCTCTAACATTCTCACATGCTATGCAGGCCAGATTTTAGGGTTCAGTACTTTCATCATGCCTTCTACGCACCTTTGTTGGTCCGGCCCTTCATCAGTCTGTTATCTATTGCATGTTATAAGTCTGCCTGGAAAAACTTCCATCCTGGTTGGATTCAACTCTCTCTACTTAGACAAAGCCTCTGGCCCAGCAGCTGAGTATGGCCAGAGGAAAACACGTCCCATTCAGTACACGCGGGCGCGTCACACGCATAACATTGGTCTGGTCATTCACTCTGCCCTTCTCTGAGAAGACTGCTTTACACCATCTCGGTCTTCATGCTTCCACTCCCCTCGACATTCCCAATGATCTGCCTCTTGTTTCAGGGTCAAAAAAGAAGCACCCAGAAAGTACCCCCTGATCCTCCCTCACCTAGTCTACCAACTATCCTGTTTCTGCTCCCACATGCTCTGACATCTTGTCTGTGAAAATGGGTGAATCATTCATACATCTAACATGACAACTCCTTACTTGTGCCCTGGATCACCTGGTCCAGGAGATGTCCCCTCTTCTGCAATCGTCCTCTCTCTCCTGCACCAGCGCCCTGCCCCCTCTCTGCAGGAGTATTCCTGTCAGCACACCCATACACCCTAGCACTTCACTGCAGTAGGCTTTTCTGTGCTCGGTCACAAACCCTGAAATCTTAGTGTTCACAACAGTGATTTATTTTTTTGCTTAGACAACAGCAAATGGGTGCTGGGTGACACTTCAAGGCAGCTCTCCCCCACGAGAGTGACATTGTGATTGGGTTCCTCCCGCTTCTGAGGTCCCATCTCAAGACATGGCTCCCAGTGTCCCCTATGGCTGGGCAAAAGAGAGGGGAAGGGAGCAAGCATAGTTGGGAGAGGAAGCTTTAGAGAACAACATTAAAACTTGTTTTTCAGGAAAAACTGCACTGGAGAGAAACATTTTAAATCCAAGATATTTTAAAATGAACTCTTTGTTTTTGCTATCCACTATGTGGGATTTCACCTACCACTGATAAATAAAATAGGATGAAGACCTCCTTTGCATGCTAGGACATATTAATGGAATTTTCTCTTTCATTGTGTGTGTGTGTGTGTGTGTGTGTGTATGCACACCCGCGCTCCATAGAATTCATAGCAGTACATTTGGGAGAGCAAGAGTGATTTCATTCATTAAATGTGCAATTGAGAGGTAGAGATAGTTCATCTGGGTTAAGTTTTCTCTTTCTAACTACAGAATCTGGCATAAAATAATCTGAACTCACATAGGAAAGGAAGCTGTTTGCTTTGGGTAAGGGCAATGAGTTTATTCGTGTGTGTGCATACCTGCTGGGGGTTTTCAATAGGCATTCACGTTGCCCCAACCTAATCTTTGGCTTTAAGAGTTCAACTGCAGCCCTGGCCGGGTGGCTCAATTGGTTGGAGTGTCATCCCATTTACCAAAAGGTTACGGGTTCAGTTCCCGGTCAGAGCACATATCTAGGTTGTGGTTTTGATTCCCGGTCAGGGCATGTATGGGAGACAACCAATCGATGCTTCTCTCTCCCTCGCTCCCTCACTCCCTCTCCCTTCCTCTTTCTCTATAATAAATAACACATCCTTGAGTGAGGATTACAAAAAAAAAAAAAAAATTCAGTTGCATATTTACAAATCTGTCCTTCAAAACTAACTGAACTAACAAATAGTTTATAGTTGCCTTTGTTACATAAAATACTCCAAAAATTAGTGGTTTAAGACACCACCGTTCATTTAGTTCATGATTCTGTGGATCGGTGGTCTGGTTTCACTGGCTTAGTTGTGTGTCCGCCGTCAGCTTCCTGTCACCTAGGCTGCAGACTGGTGACCGTGGAGACTGAGCCAAGTGTCTCTCATCTGCTGGCAGCAGAACCCGGGCCCGTTCCACAGACGGTGGGCAGCACCCCAAGGCAGAGCGTGGAAGAGTGCAGGGCACTTGAACCCAAAGCCTGGTACAAATTGGTATGTTCTCAGTTCTGCCACGTTCTATTGACCAGACGAGGCACAATGTGAGCCCGTATTCAAGGAGTGAGGAAATCTATTCTAACTGTTCATGGCGAGAGTGGCAAAGTCAAGTGCAAACTGATACAGAAAAAGGAAGAGAAATGACTTATGGCCACCTGGCAATCAGTCACACAGGACAAACATCTGAGGAGTGCACCTGAGATATTTCAAGTTTGTTTCCACACCTAGTACTAGCCAGTGAAGAAAGCAGAAGTCAGAAGTGTGTTTTTGGAAACAGGTCTTCCTAAATATTTCTTCTTTGCTTGCCCAGCTCTGCTGTCACTATTAAATATACAGCTTTAAGGAAATAGTCATTTTTTTAAATACTGAAAACTTCAGTTTTTAAGCTCATTTATTTTCCAGTGGAAATAGTTTTTCTGAAAGAGGAAGTGTGTTGATTGCATCGAGAAGGGCCAGCATCTTGTCCCCATGGTAACAGCATCTTAAATTCTCCAAGTGTTCGCCACCTGGTGCCTTGAGGCCCAGTAGCCATATAGTACCACATTACATAATGGGAGAAACAGAAGCTATGTGCACCACACCTACCATGGGTGCAGTTTGGTATCAGATCAGAACGATGGCCTATGAAATACTAAGCACGTGGTTAAATCACCAATAGTAGTAATAATAATAAAAAATAAATTTTCTTGTAGGAGGTACTTGGATAACTCTGCTACACTGGAAAAGTACTCCTTCCAACAACATAGGGATAGACTATATTTTAATCTTAGGGTCAAGTTTTTGTGCATATGTGTGAATACACAGCAATACACACACACATGTACACACACAATTGTTGAACTCTGAATTTAAACAAAAGTGATAGCAGCTGTAATAGCCCTGTTATTAGTTACTGGAATATTTGAAATTATTACTATTGTCCTGACTTACTATAGTCTTTTCAAGAAGATGTTTAAGAAATACGATGTCTAAGTCATAAGATATTTGTGTGGGTGGGTGCCTTTTCATGGGAACTGTTCTCTCTCCCAAACCCTTGTCCCAGTAGGTGTTGCTAAGGCTTTAAAATTGGAATTTAGATTCCAATCAAGCTACCTCTCCATGCAGTGATGTTGGGTATGTAAGTGAGGGACATAGTATCTGTCTGGATCTGCGACTCCTGTTAGGCTGCAAAGAACCACGAGAGAACTTTGCTCACTGTGGTAGCTGAAGGGCGCCTTCGCCGCTGAAACTGTTTCTGTTGCAAAACCCATAGTAATAGAATTCGGGAAAGTGGCTCTCTCAGGGGAGAGAAGAGGGGAGGTGTGGGGGATGTTTGTGAAGGAGTCCCGAAGCAGGATCAGAGCGTTCTTCAGATTAGAAACAGGAAACTGCTGGGCTGCTTGGAAAGGCGGACATGGGCTTTGAACTAAGAAGAGGCAAGTTTTCCTAGACCAGGGATCTGGCGTGAGGCCGAGAGGTTCCTGGGATGATGTCATCCCCCTGGTGGGCGGGGATACAGAAAGTGTGGACTCTAGATCCTGGTACTAACCGCAAACAGTAGGCTGATTCCTGTCCCCCACTGGCTGGTGTGATGATGAAAGAAGTCAGCGTAGGCAACATGCTTTAAAAACTGCAAAGCAATGAACAGAGCTCGCCTTTCTTCACTGGGGGCCTGCAGAGGGAGGAGGGAGGTAAAAGAGGGCAGGTGGAGGGATAAAAAAGAAAACACTGTTCTGTGCACCTTCCTTCCGCAAACGGCTGCAAAGCTGGCTCCCACGGGGCTTGGAGATCTTGGATCTGAACAAAGGAATATTGAGTGGACGAAAGAAACAGGGATCTATGTACCTTCACAGTGTGCCTCCCAGGTCACTTGGCAACGGGATGTTGGTTATCTGAGGTGAGGGCGTTTGTGCTCACAAAAGATCTTCTTTGCTTGTACTTGGAGTCCTTAGGATCCCTGGGATTCTCATTTATAATCCACTCTACAGAGTTTTCTATGAGTTTCCAGCCTCCATATGTCATTTATTCCTCACCATTACTCTGGGATGAATATATTTATGGGTCACCCATCCATATCTAAAATTCCAAAACCCAGAAAGCTAGAGAGAGAGAGAGAGAGAGAGAGAGAGAGAGAGAGAGAGAGACCAAAGAACTTCTATGCATATATGCATAACCAATAGACACAGACAATAGTGTGAGGAAAGTAGGAGGGGGCCGGGATTGGGAAGGAGGGGGTCAAGGGGGGATAAAAAGAGGGCCACCTGTAATATATTCAACAATAAAGATAAGTATAAAAAAATAAAAAACAAAAAAATTTTTTTTTCTCTAATTTTGTAATCAGTGGCTTATTGAAACATTTTTCCGAAGGAATATCAATATGTTTGCTCACTAAGTGCTGTCCCCGACGTTATGGGTGTTACATAACATTCGGTTTATGGACTCCATCACTCTACGTGATAAAATAATCCTGAAATCCATCTCTAAGGACAAGATGTAAGAGACTGTGGACATGTGTTATTTGCAGATGAAAAGTCAAAACTGAGGTTCCATGAGGTTAAGTGCCCAGCTACAGGTCACCTAACCAGGAAATGACGGATTTTAGCTCAGATATGTCGCACTGTGGTGGTTTCTTTACAGCCACTTCCAATGAATTCTTTGTTTGGGGTCAGGGAATTCTTTTCATGCACCACTCTTAAAAGGATAATGAAAAATGTCTTTGAGGCTGAGCCACAGGCGGGTACCGGTCACCTACCTAGCACGCGCTCTGTAGAAGGAGGGGACATCTCCCCTGTTCTTCCAGTTTGCGGAGCCCGTCCCTGCTGCACACCTTCCTTTGCAGCATCAGTCCCTATGTGACTCTGGCTCCCTGTCCTCTCCATCTGAATTTCTTCTTAGCAGCACAAATAAAACAGAGTGAGGACAAAGCAAGTTCCCAACAATCCCGGGGCCCCCGTATGTGAAAGTCGGAACCTCCTAATAATCGCTGCTCTTTCCAGACCATGTTCTCTTGTTTCTCCTTTTCCACCCTCCGGGAAAGAATGTCATCTGATGCCTTCTCCACGTTCGAAGCACTTGCATTTAAAGGGACTATTTTTCTTTTTCTCCCAGTCATATGCCTGATCTTTGTAAGTCAGGTGATTTAGTTGATTTAGAAGTGCATAGTCAGGATTTCATGATTACAGCTGTATTCACTTCAGAAATGGAGCAGTGCATCGGGCAGAACTCATCTGTCACAGCCCAGGCTGCCGTAACAAAATACCTGATTGAGCAGCTTAAACAACAGACACAGTCTGGCAGCTGGGAAGACCGAGATCAGGGTGCTGGCAGATTGGTTTTTGGTGGCGGTCATCTTCCTGGCTTGCGTCATTCCTGAGGCTGCTTTCTTACTGTGCTCGTGTGGTGGAGAGAGAGAGACAGTGCTCTGCTCTCTCTCTTCCTCTTAGTAGAAGGACACTAATCCTGCCATGGGGGCCCCACCCTTATGACCTCATCCAAACCTAGTTACCTCCAAAGGCCCCACGTCCAAGTACCATTGTGTTGGGACTCAGTGCTTCAACATAGGGATTTGGGGAGACAGTTCAGCCCATAACATCATCTATTTAATACAATCACATTCTTTTAGTATTTAAAAGCACTACATAGATATATACCTAACCCTGGACTGGGAATAAAAAAGTTAGGTTCCTGTTCCTATTTGCAACTGGGAACAACAGCTGAATCTTTGGACTTCTGTCCCATCATATGTTAAAGAGTGGGACAGAGCTAAGCGATCTCCATATAACTCCACAGTTTAAGGGATTTTTACAAGAGTCTTAACAGCATGTTACATGTATGACAGAGAAACACAGAGGTAATAATATCTCTGAAGCACACTTTTTTTGTAACTTCACGTTTTCTTACTAGTTCGTGATTTAGCCATCTCTTCTAGGTTGGTACAAGCAAACGTTGTCCTAGTTTCACAGATTTTGAAGTCATTTTCAAAGCTTCTGCTTAATGGATAGTTTGATTATAAAGAATAATTGTCTTTTTATCTTTTTCTTAGTTTTCTAATTTCTCCCTGCTCTGACTTCGCTATTTGGGGGAAGGATTGATAGAGATCCCACAGTGGTTATAAGTAGTTTGAAATAAATGAGATGATAATCTTATTTTTTTAGAATATAATTTCTGTGCAATTTGTAGTTTTAAAATTAAACATTGACATGGTCCCCCCTTTTAAAACTAAAAGAGGTAGCAAACCCCTAGCACACGTGATTTTAAAAATTATTTCACAGTGGGGGAAAAAAATCAAGCAAGATATTTAATATTTTTTCCAAAACATCATTTTAAAGTAGCCCTGAATATGTCATTTCAAAATGTATAAAGAAATAAAACGGTCATCTATTTAGGTTGGGTGTGACTTTGTCCTTTGTCTTTCTGTCACACTAGCCTGCTGTCGTTTGCTTTAACTTGGCCCACTTTCAAAGATGAGAGTGTGTGGGATTCAGGAGACTGTCAAGTCTCCTCCCCCCAGATGCTCTAGGCCCCCAGACACCTCTGACAAGGCCAAGTCTCAGAGTCGATAACTCTGAAGAGGCTGCTGACCCCAGGACAGATGACAAGATGTGCTGAGCCTCTGGGACAGACGTGGCAGGATGTTACTAATAAAAGACAGCCCTGCTGCTGAGGAAGGAAACAGATGCGAGGGTAAGATTCAGGTGACAACCTGGGCATCACAGGGATACAGGATGCTATGGGGGGGAGGGGCGGGGGCGGGGAGAATACGTAGGCATTCGGCAGTACGTGCCGAGGCAAGACCTGAGCGTGGGCCGTGGAGTCGTGCCTTTCGAAGACTTCTGACCTTCTGCCTGCCAACTTGGAATTAGATTTCTTGATGGAGGAGGAGGAGGAGGGAAGGGGTGAAAAAGGCAGATGCCAAGAGAGATTATTGACTTGGCGCCCAGACAAAAGGATGCTGTGGCTGGCACCTGAGGGAGAGAGGGACAGAGTGGTGTCGCTTGTCGGTCTAACACAAAGGGCTGAGTGCCAGAGTTTCAGCTGCTGGAGAGTAGCCTGAGGTGGCTGGCCTCTTCTGTCCACAGGAGAAAATAGTCTGAAATGAAAGGAAAAAAGTGACATTTAATATCTTTGGATAGATTTTAAGGTTGGCATTCAGAAGTATATTGAGCTGCCTTTCTCTTATTTGAGAAGCATAACCTCTTGTAGCCATATTCATACTGCTTTTTAAAAATTAAAAAAAAATCCCAACAATATTGCCACATTTCCAATTTTGAGACCCAGGTGGGGCAAAGTTTCCCCATACCCCAGCAACAGATTCTGTTAGAGTACAATTTTGTTGCCACATAGATCAGGAAACTTTAATTTTTTTTTACATTTATCTTCAGACAGAGTGGGTGGGGGAGAGAGAGAGAAACATCGATGTGAGAGAGACACATCAATTGGTTGCCACCCACAGGGCCCCAACTGGGGCCGGGGCCTTGGCCAGAATCAAAGCCAGGACTCCCTGGTCCACAGGCTGACACTGTAACCGCTGAGTCAAACCAGCCAGGGCTAGATCAGGAAACTTGAAATGTAGCAGCCTCCTTCCAGGGTTTTGCTCTCAGCTTTCACCAAGCATTTGTTCGGTTTCACCATCCTATATCACCATTTGCCACTAGATGGCGCTGTTACCCCTGCTTTTGTGGCAAACTGGGCGCAATCAGCTTGCCCTGTGCGTGCTGCGGGAACAACATTCGGAAGGGGAGGATGATGCTGTCTGTGCAGATTTAAATGTAAAGACCTCTCTACCTGGCATTTTCATTGAAAAACAAACTTCGTATGTTGTTATTTGGTTGCTATTTCCTCTTCTGTTTTTTAAAGGGAGAGACTGAATTAAAAACATTTCTCCCAGCAATGCACCTTCCTCTTTATCCTTACTAAGTCTTAATTCTCCTTTTTAATGCACTTTTCAGCTCCATAATATAAAGAGTGTTTATTAGAAAGTTATGAAAATCACTCTACTATGGCTATTCAGAATCTATATATATGGACTCCAAATGTTTCTCTTTTTAATTTCCTCCAAATCTTAGAGACTTCAAAGGGAGCACCTGATTTCCTTAGAAAAAAGTGATGTAACACTAACCTCACCTAGGAAAAGGATCCCGTGAAGGCACAGGGAGTCAGCTAAGGATTCCGTTTTCGTGACTACACTCAGATACACCCTTGAATCAAGAGACAGCCTGTCGTGAGCTTCAGGCTGTTAAATGGTGGTATTAGATACACAAATTATTTGTCTTCCTGCTAAATTTCATTTCCTTTTATTAAATATTGAATACAGGAATATTTCCAAAGCTGTGGTTATTGATTAATATATATCTGAGCATTATTTAATCATGACATTAAATAGGATATCCAAATAACAATGCACTTATAAAATTGCCTTTTAAAAACAGATTATTTAGAATATGTTCAGTGAAGATGTCTCCACATTATTTCATTAGAGCAAATGACAGCCAGTAATAAGTAATAACGAGATAACATTAAAATTTAAAAAGGGGAAAACCTTACAAAATATATCTTTAAAAGCAAATGAAGGCCATACTTGAGTTGCTGGTGCAACAATGAATCGAGTTGTTCTTTTTCAAACTTCATCTCTCAGCATTTATTTTTTTAATTTATCTTTATTGTTGAAAGTATTACAGATATCCCTCCTTTTTCCCCATTGACACCTCCTCTCCGCTCCTGCCTTCACCGCACTGCTGTGTATAACAACATTTAATATAGTGTCTTTACCTGTTGACTGGCCCAAACAGCTATTAAACCGATCAACCTTCAAACTAGGACCCCACCCATCTGTTTTCTCTTTAGATGTGATGTCACAGGATTTATAGATTACTCTGCACGGCAATTGTATCCCCTGGAGCTAACTCTCAGCTTTGGGCCAAATGCCAACCCTGATTCAGGCTGGAAAAAGAGTCCCTGAGCTGAGGTTGCAATGAGACACTTCTGATGTCACTTTAAGAATATTTCAGGTCTTAGTCTCTCCTCTCCATTCTGCAGACTTTTCCCCTACCTCTGCTCCCTACTTCTTTCATTTCTATTTTCCCTTCTCGTCCTTTCCTTCCCCTCCTGCCTTCTATTTGTTTTGATATGTGTGACCTTCTGTTTAGTGTAGAAGTGTGCTAGAGGAAGAACCATGATCACATCCATGCTACTTTCCTAAGGCTCCTGTAACAATTACTGCGGATCTGCTGGCTTGAAACAACACGCCCTGGTTCTCCTGTAGTCCTGGAGGTCGGAAGTCTGAAACCAGTTTCCTGGGCTGAAACTGAGTTTCTCAATTTGAGGGCTGTGCTCCCTCCAGAAGCCCTAGAACAGCGGTTCTCAACCTGTGGGTCACGACCCCTTTGGGGGTCGACCGACCCTTTCACAGGGGTCACCTAAGACATAACAATAGCAAAATTACAGTTAGGAAGTAGCAACGAAAATAATTTTGTGGTCGGGGGTCACCACAACATGAGGAACTGTATTAAAGTGTCACGGCATTGGGAAGGTTGAGAACTGCTGCCCTAGAGGAATGTTTCCATGCCTTTTCTTCTGGTCTGAGAGCTGCGTTCCTCGCATTCTTTGGCTCCAGGGCCTCTCCTGCAAAGCCAGCAGTGTAGCATCTTCAAATCTCTCTCTCTGCTGAGGCTATGACATTGTCTTCTCTCTTCTGATCACATGTAGGGCTCATCAGATAACCCAGGCTAATATCCCCATCTAAAGACCCTTCCATCTGCAAAGTCCCTTTCGCCATGCAGGATAACATTACAGGTTCCAGGGATTACAACTTTGCTGTACCACTTGGGGGCCGTTGTTCGGTCAACCACAGTTTACTAGCTGTTTCTTTGGCGATTTACTTAGCACATTTCTTGTCTAAGAGTATTACTGTGAGGATTTAATGAGAAAATGCTTGCAAAGGGCTCCACAGAATGCTTGGCAAAAAATAAGTCTATTTTAAATTAAAATAATTTAAGTGCTAATAAATAACGTTTCTACTGTTAACCATAATTATCTTAAAGATCATCTCGTTCTTCGTCTCCCATTCACCTTTATGGTACTTCAATCTAGCTCTGTCCTCACTACTCTACTAAAACATTTATTTCAAGGTCACAGTCTCCTCGAGCTGGTAATATTCAAAGACCAATTCTTGGGCTTCATTTAAGTAACAGTTGACCACTCAATTTACTTAGAAGTACTCTCTTTACACGGCTTCTTACTTTACTGGATATTTCTCCTTGTTTCTTGTGCCACCTTCTCCTTCTTTAACCCACCACCAAATATTGGTGTTTCTCAGAATTCTGTCGTGGGTGCTCTTCGTCTGCCTTGACACTGACACGGGGAGTAGCCTGGCATGTTGGATGAGCTTAAAGAAGGCAGTGGGTGCAGGGATACAGAGAGCTAGGGAATGGGAATGGCATGGGACGCAGCTGAAGAGGTGGTCTGGGTCAAGGTTTGCAGCGATTGGAAGACCCTTCTGAGAAGGATTTTGGCGTTAATCTTAATGGGATGCCATGGGAGGCTTTGACATTGATATGTTGGGTGGGTGTTATCAGTGAGTGAGTTCTTCCCTGTCCCTGAGATCTACAACTGATGTCCCTTTCCTTCCTGCAACCTGCTGAACCATTGAGCCAGCATGCTAGCTGGATAAAGAAGCAGGGGAGAGATAACAGTGAGTGGAGTGACCAAGGTTCAGTCCTATTCCCTATATTTAGTAAGGATATGTGAGTTTCCTGTGTGTTGGAAAACACCCCTAATCGTGGCTGTAACCTAGGCAGTGTTGCGAGGACCTTTCTGCGTGGGGAAACCTCAGGTGTGGCTGATGTTGAGGTGGGAAGGATTAGGCTAGGCTTCAGCGTGGTCTCCCAGCCCAGGGACCATGTGGAGGGAGGCCCAAAGTGCCCTCCTAAGAGCCTACAAAGAGCCAACACTTGATATGTCCTTCAGAGGTGCAATCGACCAGCCATCAGTATCCAACAGAACAACAGCAACAACTGAAAGGAAGAGAGGGTGGACTTGCCACCAGGCCTTGTGGTCACTCAGTGATCAGGTGTTTTCCTGCCTCCTCTCTCTGCCACTGAAGCTGAGATTTAGGGTGCTGTCTCTGGAGACCACACTCCTTCCTCCCCACCCCAACACTTCCAGTCAGTAGGGTGTGCTGCTTTGGTGGGAAAGGGAGAAATGTAAGACACGAGATAATCTTAACCAAAACTCAAGAAATGACATAAGGGTGGGCTGAGGGATCTTTAATGACATAAGGGAGCTTGTACTTAGGTGAAATGGAGGTTGGAGGGGACATTTGATAGGTATTATTTGGGAAAACTAAGACACTTCCAGTTTGTACTTCAAACCAAGTAAAGATATATTACTTATTTTTATTATTTTGATATGCTTAACAAAACTCTGAGTTAAATGTTACTATTCTCACACTGCAGATGGTAAGAAGAGGTTTCATGAGGTCATGTGACTTGCTACAGAGCACAGAGCTATATGCTACAGATCAGGGTGGGAGCCCTCCTCTCCCTGACTTTGAAGGTTGTACCCTTTCTAACCCACTGCACTGCTCCCTAGACCAGGTTTTTAAAGTGGTGTCATGGCCAGTTTAGATAGAGTTAAAAATAAATAGCCGTTCCTGATGTGCAATGCCACATGAATCAAACCACCTAAGGTTGCAAAGGGTAGAATGATGCAAATCATTGACTAACTTGGACATAATGACCATTTCAATTTTGAGGTTAGATTCTGCTAAGACTACAGACAGGACTATGATATGGTACTTCCTCACTTGTTCTCTGTCAGAGAAACCTGGGTTATTTATTTTTGTATTGTCTATTACTCATGCACTGTCCCTCCCCCGCCCCCACCCCCAATCCTCCCCTCCTCGCCTTTAGAATATCAACTCAATGGCCTCATTCACTTTCTTTTCTGGTATTTTACCAGCAACCTAGAACCAGGGCTTGGCTCAGAATAGGCCCTCCATAATTTTTTTTTTTTAATGATTGAATGAATCAGAAAGTGATTTTTAAGCTACGGCATGAATTCTACCTTAAAGAATTAGAGGCAAAGGAGGAGAAAAAGAGGAGGTTATGGATTGAATGTTTGTGTCCCCGCAAATTCATATGTTGAACTCCATCCCCGTGTCATTTGATGGTATTTGGAGGTGGAGCCTTTGGGAGGTTATTAGGATTGGATGCGGTCCTGAGGGAAGAACCCTCATGAATGGGACTAGTGCTCTCATGAGCAGCTTTCTCTGTTCACCACGTAAGGACACAATGAGGAGTCAGCTGTCTGCAACCAGAACTCAGCCATGCTGGTATCTGAGTCTTGGACTTCCAGTCTTCAGAACTGAGAGAAATAAATGTCCGTTGTTTATAAGCTATCTATGGTAGTTTATTTACTTATCTATTTATTTAATTACTATTATTTTTTAATCCTCACCCGAGGATATGTTTATTGATTTTACAGAGAGAGAGAGAGAGAAAGAAACATCGATGTGACAGAGAAACATGATTGGTTGCTTCCTGTATGTGCCCCCACCAGGGATTGAACCTGCAACCTAGGTATATACCCTGACTAGGAATTGAACTCACAACTTTTTGGTGTACAGGATGACGCTCCAACCAGCCACCTGGCTGGGTCTATGGTAATTTATTATAGCAATCCGGACAGACTAAGACAGAGGAGGAAGAGGAGAAAGTAAGTATAGATCTCATCTGGTTCTTCAAGAGTCAATAGAGCAGGTTACACGAGCATGCCTTTGCTGGCCAAGGGGCCTTCGTCATGGCTTTGCTTACTTCCATATAACTCTGTGATGTAAGAGTCACCGTGAAAACCTCGCTACATCAAAATTCTTGTCCAAATGGCCTAACCAGGTGCTGACCTGCTTCCCACCTGGCCTAAAATTTCAAAGGTGTATGTCACTCACGTGTGTAGGTGGCATCCTGGAAGGTGTCAAAGTGAGATTTGGAAAGACGAGCACAGATGATAAAGTGCTGAGCTTGCCAGAAGTTTCTTTGCAAGGGAACCAAGAGTCTTCTTTGGGAGAACATTTATTCTCAAGGGAACTTGACTTTGATCTAGTAATGAAGATGTATTGTTTGAGTGCAGGAGCCTATGATCTGCTGTTTTTTTCTCCCTCATGTCAACCTTGTGATATAGGTCTTTAATTTTAATTTCATTAGTGGCAAAACAGGTACAAAGATTAGTGTTTCTGATTCACACAGTGTAGCCAAACTGCTGCTTATGACCTGATTCTAAAATAGTCACACACCACCCAGTATTAAGGGTCATGTTTCAGAGATGTTTTCTGAGATAATTCTTTAATTACAACTCATAGAGAAGAAATGTTTATAAATTTATAACTAAAAAAAATAATTTCATACAGAACAATAAGAATTTCCCTTCAAATGAGAGAATTAGGAAACTATGCAAATCTATTGCATGTCATTTAAAATGAAAAACAACAACAACAATAAATTATAATTACTGTTTAAGTATACTAATGGTGCTAAATTTTGATACTTAAATTATCCTCAAAGCTGCTGAATGAGTACTATCAAACTTTTATTTTCTGTTTATGCTTATGGCCGGGAGCTGCAGAAGGGACAGAGGCTTTGAAAATTCTTCACATGGTTTCTTGTGACCACTTGGAGAGGGTAAGGTCTTTTTCTCTAGAGTCCAAAGGCAAGAAAAAACCCTCTGATTTGAAATCAGAATCAATCTGCTGCTCTGCCAGCCACAGCTCGAATATTGCCGTAAACCTTGACGGAGGATTTCCTGGGATGGAGTTGTGGATGGACGTTCTCGCCATCTTGCTGTTTTGGAAAGAGCCAGGGATATGCCATGTTCACATCAGCTGAGACTCTCAGCATCTGTGTCAGGTTCTCTATGGTGACTTTGGTTTTTCCTTCTCTGTCAGCAAATCTTCCTTACTACCCTTGACAGGTGGTCTTCCTTTAGGGGCTTCACGTCTGTCATTTCAAAAGACTCTAGGAAGAGGTCATCTGACCTAATAAGGGCAAATACGCCCTCTACCCGAAACCTGAGAATAAAGGCTTTCACCAAATCAGCTGCCTTTGTCAGAGCTCTAACATCCTTTTGGTTTCTTTACAAGTTCTGATTCCTACATTCCTCGATTTCAAATCAGAGTGTATCTGAAGTCCCAAATATTCCACAATAGGAGGAAATATCTTCAACCAGTTCTCCATTTTTTTAAAATCCTCACCGATAATGTATTTAATTGATTTTTTTTTTTTGAGAGGCAGAGAGAGAGAAACGTCCATGTGAGAGAGAAGCATCAATTGGCTCTCTCCTGTACGTGCCCCCGCCCTCCTGTCACCTTGTGGGTGACCCAGGTGAAACCATCCTCAGCCCCAGCGCTCTGTGCTTCCATTTCGGTTGCCATCCCCAAGAATCTCCAGTCCCTATGATCTGTTTTTCACATTTGTCTCCCAGCATAACTCCTATTAAACACATGCCTGAGTCCTGTGGTGGGTATGGATGTATTTAGCAAAGAGGAGATTTGAAGAAAGAAAGCGGAAAGCTGCTGGACTCGAGTTGGTGCAGGGTATTGAAGTCCTAGCAGCCCTACACTGAGATAATTTCATAGAGGATCCAACCCTATTAATGCAACCAGGGGTAGTCCTTGAGTAAACTCAACAGCAGTGGTAGCCATTCGTGGGTCAATGTGCAACACCTCCCAGAAACGCCCAAGACATTGTGGAGGCGACAAGCATAAAGATCAACAAGTTTTTACTGTTGTCAATGCAAATTTCCAAGTAAGTTTACGTAGGTGTTTAAAAAATAGCTACTTTTCAAAACTCAACAATCTACCTTCTGCCTAAAGGCAAAACATGTAACTATAATAGTTTCCAGATAAACTCAGTCACCCTCATGCTCTCTTTGTTGTTTTAGATATCTACTGAGTTAATTTCGACCTTTCCTCCTCCCTGATTTCTCCTCAAAGTGGTGTCAGTGTTCTGGCATCAGAGGGAGGCATCGGGTCCAAGCTGTCCTTTCTGTCATCTAGGCATCCACAAACTGGGGTGTCACTCATCCTGTCTAGTCTTTGGCCTCTGGCTGTTGCTCCCTGCTGCCATCTTCGGAGGTGTCCGGGTTAACCAGCTGGTGGCTGGCTGCAAAGCTCTCTGCTGCAGGGGGGTCCCTTGTCACAACCATAGATACTTCAGTGCTCCCCTTCCAGCTGTTCAATATCATTCTAGGGGCAAGGAACTTGGGCTGCTCTCCCATGCCATTCTTGGCTGGCTGTCTTCCCTTTGGCGGTCTCAGGCTCTCTGCTACAGAAACAAATGCTGTTCTATTGCAGCCATACCAGAGGGCATGCATCGTGCTGGGGATTCTAGCACTTAGTCCCTCTTCAGAACCCCCACCTAGGAAGAGAATATGTCTCCTTTTCTCTGATTCCCAAATATCCCTGAGGGTTCTGTTATTATCTCCCACTCTGGGGATAGTCAAGTTATTTGCTGATTACACACAAAAGTGGAAATTCAAGACTAAGTATATGTAACATATTTAAAACTGAACTCTTGACTTCAACTGTCTCTCTTCCAGTCTTTCTCATTTCAGAAAATAGCACCCCGTGCACCCTGGGAGTTATTTTTATGTCTTGCTTTTCACTCATTCTCTGCACTCACCCCCAAACCAAATCTTGTCAGCTCAGCTTCTAAAATACATCCTGAATATGACCATCGATCATCTCCGGCATGACCATGTAACTACCATCACTTCTAGATGGTTCTATTACAGCTAACTTCTTCTTCGTCTTTCCATATTTACTTTTGTTCCTCCAATCCATTTTCCACAGAGCCGAGTTTTAAAAAAATATGATCATGTCCTCCTGTAGCTTAAAACAAGCAGAACAGAAACAGACTCATAGATACAGAGAATATTATGACAGTTGCCAGGTGGGAGGGGAGTTAGGGGGATGAGTGAAAAAGGTGCAGGGATTAAGAAGTACAAATTGGTAGTTACAGAATAGTCCCAGGGATGGTACAGCATAGAGAATATAGTTGATGACATTGTAATAACTATGTATGATGTCAGATGGGTACTGGATTTATCAGGGTGATCACTTAATAAGTTATACAATGTCTAATTGTCATCAGTGGGGTGCCCTCTGTGTCCCCACCTGTTATGGGTGGAAGTGGAGTTCTTGGGGCATCGCTGGGAAAATAATTTCCCGAGACCCCCACAGGAGGATGAGGTATTGTGGAAAGTTTTACTGATGATGCAAAATTAAGGGGGTTCCTTTCCAAGGTCCCATCTCCCTCTGTCTCGCCATGGAAGAAGTCCAATCTTGTCTTCAGAAGAGCAAGAATTAAAGTCACTGCCACAAGTCTCCACTCCATATTAAAGCACACTTCAGTCCAGCATCTGGATGCCTTAGCTTGTGCTCCCAGCTGCAGCCCACTGCATGTGGGGTCTGCATGGCCATGACCCATGTGGCTGCTTAAGGACACATGGCTATGAAGGTGCATGGGCGAGTGCAGATCACGGAGCAAGAGAGTGCAAGGGAGCAGGAGCAAAGCAAGAGAGAGAGAGAACTCTTTTTGGGGGGATTTTACCTGGGAGCTTGACCAATTAACCCTTCAGGATTTTGCATGCTTGCAGTGACTCTACCCCTCTAGCCAATTATCTTTTCCCCAGGTTAGACTGACAGGCAAGCACCTTCTCTATGTCACCCCAACTTCACTGCACATGCCCCTATCTCCCCCTTTGTTGGACTCCTTCCCCCAGTGATTTGTAGGGAATGGACCGGTGGTTCCCTGGTGAAGCTGCCCAGATGGCCATGCATACAATGTCTGGCTTCACCTATGCTCTCTTCATATTATTAATATTGACTGGCTAGTTATGATGAGAACATAATTACTGGGTTGTATAATTATAATTCAAAAATAAAAATTATAATAAGCCTTGTTACTGGCTTTCCATCGCACTTTGTACAAAATGCAAACTTTCTACGTTGACTGTGATGTTTTGAACATTCTGATGTACCCTTTTCTAATCAAATCTCTTTTTTCTCCTTATCTTCCTTGCTCTAGTCACACAACTGTCCTATAAGTTTCTAGAACTGGGAAGCTTTTTTCCTGCCTCGGGGTGTTTGCCCATTCTCTTCCTTCTTCCTGCAGTGCTCACCCATGCTGCCCATTGTGTGGCTGACTCCTCTCATCCCTCAGGTAGGTCTTGGCCAAATATTACGCTCCTTTTTATGATCTATTATTCCCTTTAACCACACCTTGTTTTTTCCCCCCTCAGGGCACTTTCACTGTAGTGATAATATACTAGGTCACCTGTTCATTGTCTGTCACTTCAACTTAACTGCTAGCTCCTAAGAAAAAGTGCTGTATCTCTTTTATTTATTGATGTACTCCCCAGTACCTAGCATAATAGCTGACACATTATAATGCTAGAATAAATGTTTGTTGAACGAGTGAAAACTTGAAAAGAAACAAGTGTTATTGTAATGTCATTGTTAAGAGAGGACTGTGGGGCTGGCCTTTCCTGGGTTCAAACCCCTCCCCAGGTGTGTGATATGGGGGTATAAAAAATTAACATGTCTTCTACCTTGTAAAGTTTTCTAGCTGGTTTAATAATCAAATGAACAGAGACCGATTAACAGGAGAAAATGTCCAAAATTTATTAAACAAATGTATAATATATTCAGGGGTCCATAAGAATGTGACCCGAAATGCATTGGGCAGTTGAGGCTTATATGACATGCTGGACAAAGGAGAAGGGGGCGGGAGTCTGAGACTCCAAAGGGAAAGTAGGTAATTCACAGGTAAGAGAAAGAGCAAACATTTGGTAAACAAATTGCTGGGCCACCCTGAAACAAAGGGACACAGAGGGAAACAGGCTTCACAAGATTTCTTCCTGTCCCATCACACATGTGCTAATTCATCTGTGCTAAAGTGAATATGCTAAGGTTTTTACAATCAGATTCCCTTCCGGAAAGCAGGTTTTTCTATCTGAATTCCTTTAGGCAAGAAGGGGAGAGTCAAAGGTTCTCTCTGAGTCTTTTGTTTCTTAGTAACCCCTTAAAAAAAACAATATCCCAAAAGGCACATTTAGGGTGGCAAAACTTTGGTCCCTCTCAGTGACTTGGCCAAAACATTTGTCTCTGTGCTTAAGCTCTTCATCTGTAAAGTAAGGGCCTTAACGGTGTCAACCTTATAAGGCAGTTTTCAGGATGAAATATTTTGAATGTATAATATATGCACACATGCCTGGCACACAGCACGCACTGTGTGTTAACTATTGTTAGAGGAGAGACGATAGGTACAGACCGCTGTCCATGAGGACCCAGGGAAGGGCTGCGGCGTGGCAAGTGCAGACCCAGGGGCTGTGCCCTGGCCAGGGGAGGGGACAGTAGCTAAATCAGAGAGACAGCCTAGAAAAGGCGGCAGTTGCATTATGTCTGAAAGAGAGACTCCAGAAAGGGTGTTACCAAAAGGGGGCGCCATCAGACACAATGCGACTCACCTGATTTTGCCTGTGGTTTGCCTGGGGCTGTCTGTCATTGGCAGGGACCAAACTGCTCCTGATTTTGGCAGGGATTCACGAAACTGATATTTCAGA
Organism: Tadarida brasiliensis; assembly: GCA_030848825.1. NCBI lineage: Eukaryota > Metazoa > Chordata > Mammalia > Chiroptera > Molossidae > Tadarida > Tadarida brasiliensis. The sequence goes on from CM061260.1 coordinate 75,134,900, forward strand.
ATTTGTTTTTCTCCATGGGAAAAAAAAAAAAAAACACAAGAAAAACTTTATCAACAATCACAAGAGAGGGGAAGTGTGCACGCTTGCAGACCTGTGGTTTGCAAATTATTTATAATTCTCACATTACTGTCTGCCACCCAAATGCCTCAGCCTGACAAGATCAGAGCTCCTGTCATCCTTTTACATTTAATTTTAATTTACACGGAATAATGTTCTTCCTGCTCCATTTCTTCCAATTCTTTTCTCCTCCTCCCTGTTCATTTTTCCTTATCACTTCGAAGTTAGTCCTTTCAGCAATGTCATCTCCTTCCGCTGTAATGTGCTTCACCTTTATGTGTCTAATAAATGCATTATTTTCATTTCAAGTCTATGTCTTCTGTGGTCACAATTCTTAGCTATGGCATTAAACGCAGAAAAAATAATAAGCTGACTCTATAATAGAGACTATTTCATCTTTGTTAATAATCGTGTTGGCCTAAATTTCTTTATTTTGGAAACATTTGCTTTGAATTTAATTTAGAAATCCAGGAAGCACTGGAGAACTCATGAATGACTCTCCCTTTCCCAACACTTTCTGCCTTTCCTTCCCCTGCCCTCTTTCTTCTTTCCTTTTCTATGCCTTGGCAATATACCTAGGACAGGAAATCTACAAAAAAATGTTGTGGCTACTGCTTTGTATATTTTATAGACCTTGGATTTACTAACAGATTTACAAAGTTTTTTTTTGTGATTTTTATTTAACTAAAAATGTTTGTTGTGCCCAGCTAGTGTGGCTCAGTGGATTGAGTGTCGTCCCATGGACTAAGAGGTCCCGGTTCAATTCCTGGTCAGGGCACGTGCCCGGGTTGCAGGATCAATCCCTAGTAGGGGGCGTGCAGGGGGCAGCTGATTGATGTGTCTCTCTCACATCGATGTTTCTATCTCTCTCTCCCTTTCTCTCTTTCAAAAATCAATAAAAACATATTTAAAAAAATAAAAAATAAAATGTTTTGACCCAAGACCCTGCACCAGAGAGTGACTTTATATAAGACCACTTCCCTTACTTGACATGAATTTACAATGCACAACCTTAGGGACAGGCCCTTACTTTCCTTTCAGCGCAACAGGATGCATTTATAAGCCATCGCTTTTAGGGACTGAAGACTCTCCTGGATGAATCATTAAACCCACTCTAATTTGGCAATTTTTTATGCTTTTATGTGCTTGCACCGGAACTACACATTTTATCATAATTTATAGCCTTCATAATTTTTCTGCTCTGGAATAGGGAAACACCCAGTGCTCTGACTTCCTCTTTCTGGTAAATTCAGGTCAGCTTCGCCTCTCACTTCAGCTCTAACTCCTTACCGAAGGTCATCACATCCCTAATGTCACAGGTTGAATTTCTTACTGAGGGATTTTACTTTTGCTAATTCATTTTTGCCCCCGAGAGATGATGGCTATTATTCTTTTGAATTATTGCCTCCATTTTAGAAAAGGAACTAATTATTCTTTACTTAACAAGAAATATCCTGTGACTGATATAGTTGGATTCATGTAAAAATGCATAAGTGGTAGTGAGGAGATCATTTTCTCCAACAAAACATAATTTCAAAAGTGATTTAAGTGGAACATAAAGAAGTAGTTATGAATATGGTTGCTTTTATAGCTAATGCAGATTTCTTACTTTTACCAGTGATATTCCTGAGTGCCTTATACTCAGCAGGTTCTCAGTAAATGTTTCTCGATATTAAGTTTTCCAATCCTTTGTTTTAAAGATTTTTTTAAATTGAATTTTGGAGAGGAAGGGAGAGGGAGAGAGAGAGAGAGAGAAACATTGATCAATATGAGAGCAACACATCATCGGCTGCCTCCTGCATGCACCCCACCAGGGACTGAGCCTGCAACCCGGGCATGTGCCCTGACTAGGACTTGAACCGGCAACCCCTCGGTGCTGGGACAACACCCAGCCAAATAATACACACTGGCCAGGGCCCAATCCTGACTTTTGTGATGGCTCTTGAAAGATGTACATGGTGTTTAGAAATGCGTGTGTATACCTAGATAGGGATCTCATGTTTTCTGATGTGTCAGTATGGCTGGAGACCTGGTAGCTGTGTGTTGGCGTGGCCCCCACGCTGAAGCTTCATCATCATTCCTCTGCCTACTCCACACGGATCCATTTCTGTCCCCTGACTTGCAATCTTGCCTTCAATTACAAAGCTTTGCTTCTTTCTGCAGAGCACATGCTTTGCTTCACTGTAGGATGTTTTGTGACAATTATAAATTTACTTCTGAATTTTCTGCATTACCGATTCCACTTCAGTGCACTAAAACTGGCTGCAATTAAAAAAAAAAATCATACATTTTGTGTATGCTACCCATTCCAGCGTGAATGCCTGAAAGATAACAATTTTTCCACGTTGTTGACTTTGGTGAGCCTCATCGCTGCTGTGAAAGGGAATCATAGCCAAGCAAAATATTCTCAAAATTTGATCAGTAAGGAGGACTCTAGATAGAAACCTGGTTTGTGAGTAGCAATGATCACTGCCTCCACTGAGTCTTTGTTTCCTTCATTCCAATCTTTAAGCAAGCATTTATTAAATGCTTATCATCAATCAGGTCTTCTTTTTGGGGTGTTTTTACTTTCATCCCTGCTTTTTATAAAAAAAAAAAAAGGCCTTTTATTTTACAATGTAAACAGGATTTTGTTTGATTTGGGTCATGCTGTTTACATGATAAACCTTTATAGTTAGAATGGATTTAAGTAGATGCTAAGAAAATGAATTAAGGTGGCGGGTAGGGCATTCATAGGGGTCTATCTGTCACAGCCATAGGAAGTGAACTGCGACACCGTTCCTGCGGGACCTTCCAGCTGGTTGGTGCTTACCTGAATGTTGACACCGGGTTTTATAGTTCCTAGAGGCATGCTACACCTGGGCTTGAGGCCCCACCTGGTTATTCGCAGCTTCGTTGCGATGTGCGATGCCTACTTCACTCCCAACCCCGTGAGTCTATGATTCTGAGAACAAATCTTTAGCATCACTCTGAACTTCTACTTATATATTAGTGATAGAAACCTGATGCAGGCTGCTAATTTCATTTGTTTTCCACAGGCAAATTAACATTTCAGAATAATATGCATCATCTAAACAGTATATCATAATTAGATATAAAGCATCTTTAAACTAAGCTCCAGTATCAGAGTTTTCAACACATATTGATGTCTCCAGATGACTCATGTGGTATATTTTGTTAGAGAGCAGTATATTGTGGTCCATTCTGCTTAGAGAGTAGCCCGTGCTAATCTTCAGGGCTGTGCAGGCCTGGGACCAATGCAGCACTTCAATTCTTTTGAAATGAGGGCAATAATTATCAGGAAGCCATCGTTTCTGAACAAAGATACTTCTGATGTATTGAACACACTGCCAATTCTCGAATGCTCTCTCCTCAATATTCTCTTGCAGAAAATGTCCACTCACCGAGCTTCAACACTGCTTTTATCTCCTCTGGCTGACCACAGCGCCCTCCTCATTCCTGGGCGAGGGGAACGGGCTGACATGTATGTGAGTATCACGTGAGACACTGAATCTAGAGGCAATCTAGTGGGAGATATTTGGTCCACAGTCCCAACTCCTGATGGGGACAGGACCCCGAGTCCACCAGAATATGCATTCTAGTGAGATTTAGGCCAGAGCTATGCGTCGTAGATGTTAATGTACGTGCGGATCACCTGGGGACCTTGCGGAAATGTAAATTCTAGTATAATCTGCCTGGGATGGGGTCTTAGATTCTGCATTGCTACAGGGTTAGCACTTGAACCAAGCCTGGAGGAGCAGAACACTCAAAAAAAAAAAAAAAATGGGTCCTAAGTGTTACAAGTTCTAGATACATTGATAGTCTTGGATTTCCATGCTGAGGGCTTTACCACTGACATTCTCATGCTTAGTGGACCCACTGAAAATTCTCAGTGCAGAATTCTGGGAGTACTAAACTCTCCATCTGAAGAGTGCTGAACATGCACAGGGCCTGCCATTTCTTTATATTTTCTGAAGTCCTGTGGACTTGTTGCACAGGGACACCTTGGATGGTTGGAGACAGCAGAGTATCTTGTTTCAGAAGGACTGAGTTGAAGCCCAGTTTTACCTCTGCTTGGTTCCATGAGCTCAAAAAGGCCATATATTTTCTTGCAATTCTATTTCCTTGTGTATAAATTGGCAATAATAGCAAAAGACAACTTTATAAGTTTGCTTTGATATCAAATAAGGGAATATATATGTAAGTATTTTGTACATGTTAGCTGCTACGCAAATATTAGTTGAGGGGTTTGTAACCTAGCAATGATGATTTACGTGCATAGACCCTTCCATTGTTTATTAGTTTATTAGCAACAAACATTCTTACCAAGAGTACAGGTATTTCACTGTTTCGCCTGGGTGTCATTTGTATGCAGTCATTGATTATAATTCTATAATAAAAACAAACAAACAAAAACATGATTTTTTTTCCCCTTAAAACACCAGTATTGTCATTTCCAATCCAATATGTTTCAGGGCAGTGGAAGTGGTACAGAAATTGGAGTTGGTATAGAACTTTGCTTGGGAGAACTGATAAGTGTTCTGTGGCGGCCGTGGATGTTATCCTGAATTACCCACAACTTCTGAGAATTGCTTAATCAACAGAAATATACACTTGGTCTGAGGAGAACACGCCATCCTCATCACCTAGGGAAGAAGTCGGCCTGCAGGCAGCTTTTGTTTTAATTGATTTCTTGATGAGCGTTGACTTTATTAAATTAAATTTTAGACAAAATGCCCGATGGCATCTGCCAGTGATAAGTGACAGGAAAGGCATTAAAAGTTTAGTGAACACACAGGAATTCTTTATCAGCAGAAATTTATTGAATGCCTGGATGAGAATAATAATGCTTGCATTTATAACTTGCTAATCATTTCCACAAATTCTATTTATGACACACAATTTCCACTGAGTTTATTCCATTTTCTGATATAAAAACCCATCATTGTGGGGCTTTGATTCATCATTGGACATGTTACAGACCTCAGTACAATTTCTAGTTCAGAGAGACATAATATATCTTTTTTTAATAATATAATTTTCTTTATACTTAAAACATTTTTAGTGCTTTTTTTTTCTTTATTGATTTTAGAGAGAGGAAGGGAGAGGAAGAGAGAGATAGAAACATCAATGAGAGAGAACATCCACTAGCTGCCTCCTGTATGCCCGCCACTGGGGATCTGACCCACAACTAGGGCATGTGCCCTGACTGGGAATCAAACCAACGACTTCTTGGTGCATGGATCGACACTCAACCACTGAGCCACATTGGCTGGGTGGTTTTTAGAGAGAGAGAGAGAAACAGCAATTTGTTATTACATTTATTTATGCATTCATTAGTTGATTCTTGTATGTACCCTGACCGGGGATCGAACCCACAACCTTGGTATATTGGGAAATGCCCTAACCAACTGAGCTAACCAGCTAGGGCTGAGACATAGTATATCTTTGAGGGAGGAAGTCAAGAAGGAGAGAGGGAGGGAGGGAGGATGGTAAATACATGTGCGTTTTTGTTTTGTTTTCCAGAAAATTCACTCTGAGTTAATGCCCAAGAGGAGACTAATTTTGAACAACTAAGTATGAGACAGTATCAGGCTTTTTGGAGTTGATATCTCACTTAATTTTTCAAAGTGTACATCTCTGCAGGAACTGAAAGCTCAATAGCTGCTTTGGTATGTGTTTAGTTTGATTCAGGCCCAATTTCTGCTTTTCTTTCTAGATTGGCTCTGTTTTTTTTTTTGTTTTTTTTTTTTTCAACCTTAGCCATGTGTTTTTCATTCCTATTGTTCTCTTTTATAATTACAATACTCTGAGGATTTGTCATTAAAGTTTAAATTATACTAAGCATTGAAGGGCTTTCTTTTAAGACAATGTTTTGAACAAGGTAGGTGACACTTTCATGGACATCTTATTTTGAGGATCTTCCCTTGCTGAGGAGGTCCCACCTCATCATGGACTTGATGGCTGACAGGTGGTAGCTGGGGGAGGCTCCATGTGTCACTGGCTACTTCTGTGGTGGTTACCTTCATTGAAAGACTAGTTCAAAATGAGTAAAGGAAGGCCAGTAAGAATTTCTAAAACTTCTGAACTAAAGGATATTTGGAGAAAACTGAACTTGATTTTTCAGTATCAAGAAGAAATGGGACATACTGTATGTGATTTGACTTGTAAACATGTACCTGTACACGCAGAAATTAGAAAGAAATAATGACATGAAATGCTCTGCTATTAACTGGTTAATAAACAAAAGTTTTCAAAATGTTTGGTGCTTGTATTCCACCATTTATATATGGTATAATTTATGTTTAATCACATCCAAAGCCTTGCCAAGTAGAGTCCCACAGGAATTACTCTAATGAATACATAAGCATCTCTTGTATTGAGCATATTAATTGCTTATATGCAAATTATTTCAAGTACTTGAACAGTTTGACTGAAGAGGATAAACATCTCTGTAATCTTGTATATGATATTCATTTGCTTAGCAAGCTCTTTTATGATGGATTATATAAAAGCAAACTTTATATTCAACTGAATACAAATGACCCTGAGTTTGGAAAAGCAAATTAATGAGATTTTGTGATCTTAAGTTCCAGACCTCTCCACCACCTGATTCAACAGGGACAATAATATACGGTATGAATGACTCATAGTTTTGCATTAACATTTCATTACATAAACTTTATTTTTCTCTACCACCTTTTAAATTAATCCTTAGATAATTCTGAAAAACAGAATTTGCATTAGTATTCTGGAGCTAGACATCAGACGGCTCAGTTTACATATGTGAATGGCAGCTCCTTCGTCCTCCTGGCATTTACATGAATGGATCTTACAGTACTTTTGTTGTCCAAAGCGTCCTTGATTGTATTTCTCTACTGTCTCAAGATATCACCCGTCTTTTTAAGGTGTTAATCATTAAGCATGAAAAAGTAGAAGCATAATATCTCAGAGATTTCAGGACCTGTAAGATTAGCTTGTAAAAAACCACTATCTGATGCACAAATCATGATTTCCAGAAAATCTTTTGTTTGTCAAGGTCCTCTAGTGCCATGAAAGGAGCTTTCTGTGTGTGGAGCAAGGTACATGTGCCTTAATTTATTATAACCACACACCTGTGCACTCATAGAAATCAGATGATACAATAATCTATTGTTAGAGCCCAGTAAACATGTTATTAATTGATTTGTACACACATATGGGGCCTTATACGTGAGAAACAGGAATTTAATTCTGATCACAGGGCCACTAGTTGATGCATGAGAAAGAGGGAAAGAGGCCCTTTCAGAATCCATCTGAAAGTTTTCAAGAATCTGTCTAAAACTCTCCTAATCGGAATTCTGCTTTCTCTTGGTTCATGTACACAGACCTTCTAGATTCTAGATTTGAGTAAAGTTTCCTAGGGCTATACTCGCCCGGACATATCTTCATTCCAGAGAAGTTTAGCTTATTTGCATGTTACCTGAAGTGTGTTCTAGATAATTAGTTGAACTACATATTTAAAAGTAGGCTATACAATCTTTTTTGAAGTAAAGGAAAAGCGATCTGGATACATGTATTCATTTACTATGTGGTGGACCCAATGCAAGATGCTGTAGGTATCATGATGGGCAAAATGGACATGATCACTGCCCCATGTTGCTTATGGTCTAGTAGGGAAAACAGACATGGATTGCTGTGGTCTGAATGTTTGTGTCCTCTTCCCCACCAAATTCATATGTTGAAATCCTAGTGCCTAATGGGATAGTTTAGAAAGTGGGGCCTTTAGGAGGATTAGGTCATGAGGGGAGAGCATGTATAAATGGAGTCAGTGTTCTTATAAAAGAGACCCCACAGAGATCTCTACCCTCTTCCACCATCTGAGGACACCGCTGGGAACAAGGAAGAGGGTCCTCATCCAACCATGCTGGTGCCTTGGTCTTGGACTTTCAGCCTTCAGAACTATGAGAAGTACATTTTTATTGTTCATAAGACATGCAGTCTGTTTTGTTATAGTAGTCAGAATGGACTAAGACATTAATCAATTCATTACACAAATATCTGAGATAATTTTAATGAATAAAAAGTTTTAACATATGGTAGAGTCTCCTACGAAGTTGTATATAGTTTTGTAGTATTTGGGGGCTGAGAAGGGTTCCCAGGAGAAGAGGGAAGTCAGCAGTGCAGAAATGGAGCAGCATGTACAAAAGACTTAAGATAAACAGAAATTTAAAGAAGGTTATTGTAGAGGAAGCACACACAGGACAATTGGTAAGGTAAGCAGAGGCCAGAATGAGCAAAGCATCAATAGTATTTATTTATTTATTTATTTATTTATTTATGTTTTCATTTCAATATTCTTTATCTTTATTGTTGAAAGTATTACAGATGTTCCCCCTTTCCCACCCATTGACCCCCCCCGACCCGCTCCCATCCTCCTGCCTTCCCTACACTGTTGTCTGTGTCCACTGGTTATGCATATATGCATATAAGTTCTTTGGTTTATTCCCGCCCCCCATCCCTCTGAGGTTTGTCAGTCTGTTTCTTACTTCCATGTCTCTGGATCTAATTTGATTGACAGCTTATTTTGTTCAAGATATTCCATAAATAAGTGACATCATGTGGTACTTGTCTTTCTCTGACTGGCTTATTTTGCTTAGCATAATACTCTCCAGGTCCTTCCATGTTGTTTCAAAGGGTAAGAGATCTTTCTTTCTTACAGCTGCATAGTATTCCATTGTGTAAATATACCACAGATTTTTATCCACTCATCTACTGATGAGTGCTTGGGCTGTTTCCAGATCTTAGCTATGGTAAATAGTGCTGCTATGAACATAGAGCTGCGGTGATCCCACTTCTTGGAGTATATCCTAAGAAGCCTGAAACACCAATCAGAAAGAATATATACATCAATGATTTTTCAAAGACTGTTTTTGAAAGAGAGTGGCATGATCAGCTTTTCATTTATAAAGTAACACTTTGGTTCAATAGAGGGATCAGAGTAGAAGAGGTGGTATGGACTGAACTGTAACCCCACCACATTTTATGTCTTGAAGCCCTAACCCCTAATGAGACTTCATGGGGAGGTAGGGCCTATAAGGAGGTGACAAATGTTAAGTGAAACCGTAAGGGTGGGACCCTAATCTGACAGGGCTGGTGTCTTTATGAGAAGAGGAGGAGAAACCAGAATTCTCTTTCTCTCAGCTGTGCAGAGAAGAGGCCACCTGAGGATATTTGCAAGTCAGGAAGACAGATCACACTAGAAACAAGATTTACCAGCACCTTGAACACAGACTTCTATCCTCCAGAACAATGAGAAAATACGTTTCTGTTGTTTAGGCCACCCAGTCTGTGGTATTTTGTTAAGGCCGCCTAAACAGACTAATACAGATGGCAAGAAAGGATAGGGGGTATGGGCAGGGGGACGCAGCAGTAGTTCAGATAAGAGGTAGTGTATGTAGTATGTACTATAATGCACTATAATGGGAGTGGCAGAAATTGAGGAAAATGTGCAGAAGTGAGAGGCTTTTTGTATGTATAATTAACAGGATTTGATGTAAAATTGTATATATACGATGAGAGAAAGAGTGGAATCAAGCTCTCTGACTTGCACTACTAGATGAAGAACTCGCACACTGGAGTCATCCAAAGAAGATCTGATTTGGGGCTGTAACCCATAAGTTCAGTTTTTGACACATGAAGGCCTCGGTGCCTTTGGATATGTTGAAGAGGCAGATGGGAGTGAAGCGGAGAGAGGAATTAAACAATGCTCAACAGATTCTGTTGCTGTGTGACTTCTCAGAAATTTACTATGTTTACATATGTATGCATGTGATCTGTGACTCTAAAAGACAGTGTTATAGTTTCTTGTGCTTTTCCAAACCTGGACCACTTTTCTGAATGGAGGGAACCACAGGACTAGTATCCCATAGACTGTGTTTGGTGAGTGCTGGTCTGTCAGCACATTTTCAGTCATTCTCCTTTTCTGCTGCTGGATATCAGGAACTTTTGATTTTACTCAATGAAACATAGTTTGGACACATGACAGACAGTGTACTTGCAAGTGTGGGAATGAGATGGAGGAGGAGAAAATGTACTGTCTCTCAGGGTTCCTCAGTGAGCGTTGCCTATGGCCTGTAGAGTGCTTAGCAGGAGAAGAGCTGAAAGTCCTGTGTGGGTTGGAACACTGTCTGCCTTCCAGGCCACTACTGGATACTATATTCAGATAGAGTGAATAGTAAGACCTGTGTCCTGAAGTCCTTGCCACTCCACACACGTTGTTGACTCTCTTTCAGAGTTAGCCACTCCTGGGGTTGAATCCTATCTTGAACACTTAACATTTGTCTTCCTTGGGTTGGTCTACACCAAGATTTCAAAGTTATTTATTGCCTGGAAACTCAAGTCAATTGAGTATTGGGGGCTTAGAATTTAGATAATCAGAATTACATAAATTATAATGACTCCTCTTGTGTTTTTGGCATTTATAATATATGCAACATTCTATAACTGGCTTTTCCATTCAACATATATTCTGGAAATTTATTCCTCTAACTATGTGTAAATCTATCTGTTTTTTTAAACTGCTGTATAATATTCTATAGTATGAATATATCAAAATAAATTCAGCCATTTAGATATATTCAACTACATTCAACTACATATGCAACTATGCACGAGGTAGTATTAGTAGGATTATATAGGAAGAGGAAGATTAGGTACAAGAATTGAATTATTCTGCCTGCTCTTTGCCCAAAATATTGTAAGGACTATAAAATATTAATTTCTTGTCTGGCCAGTGTGGCTCAATGGTTGAGCGTCAACCCATGCACCAAGAGGTCGCCGGTTCGATTACTGGTCAGGACACATGCCCAGGTTGTGGGCCCAATCCCCAGTGGGGGGCATGCAAGAGGTGGCCAATCGATGTTCTCTCTCACGGATGTTTCTGTCTCTCTCTTCCTCTCACTTCCTCTCTCTCTAAAATCAATAAAGAAAAAAAATATTAATTTCTTCATATTTATTACCTTCTCTTCATATTTAATATGAGAAATAAATGACCAGCTAAACAAATTACTGGAAAAACTCTTTGTGCAAAATTTATTCCTAATGTCTAATTCTTTACGGCACTTTTCTTGTTATTCCAAAAAAATATGATCTTTCACTATTTAATGTTTCCTCTCCACTCCAATTCAATCACGTGGCACTTTGTATTCTGATTGTTATTGTTCATTAAAGCATCCAGTGTCCTTTGTGCCCCAGATTGCCTTGCTCATTGGGAGTCTACAGATGTTTTTGTTTTAAATTTTGAATTAAACTAGATTACTGATTCGGTTCTGGGTATTGGGTGACCAATGTGTTTTTGAGCTTCATTTGTATTATAATTATACTTTGGAGGGACAGTTAAAAAAAACTGTGAGTTGGGAGGTTAATAATGAGCTAAACACTTCCAGAAGTAGATCTGTTTGTTATCCCTGCTCCCCAATGCCCTTCCCACCTTATTCTGCCATTGTCTACGTGAAGTATAGCAGCAGAGTGATTGTTTAATAGTTGAAGATCTTGAACTCAATTTACCAATTGTTGCAAAGCAGAAAAAAGAAATTACGTGAGCCATAGTTTCCATTATGAAATATTTATAGAAATGAGGTTCAACCTGTATTACAATTAAATGGTAATAAGACTTTTATGAAGACAATTAAAGAAATATGTTTACTGTTAGGATAACTGAATTCAAATCTATTAATCCTCAATTTGGCAAAAAAGAATCTTTTGGGTAATTTAAGTGTAATATTGTTAGGTAGACATCTGCTTTTCTCCCGGAAAACTTCTCACTGCTATCATTTCCACAGGATCTCCCCGTGCAAAAATAAAACAGTTGGGGAGGCACGTTTAGATGTGTGCTCATTCCTTTCTACCATAGTATGTTTAATAGTAATTTAAATCATCTTCATTTAGGAGGACTCAAATCTATGATCTAAGATTCTTTGCTGTCCAAGTGACAATCATGGTCAAGGAGTAATAACATTGCTTAGAGTTTAGAAATTCCTAGGTGGAGACACAAGTGGAAGTCCAAGTATCTGCCAAGAATTGATAAACTGTAATATGATGTGGGGAATCTCTCTTCCATTTCTTCATACTCTTGTATTTATGGACTCTAAGCAACTGTGGAAAATGTCAGTCTCCTGTCACTTTACATGGCAAGTCTTGCATCAGCCGAGCGCATTGGCCTATGAACTCTGCCTCCATCAACGTCACTCTTGGCACCGTGAACTGACCATCCTGGGTGGGAAGGCTACTGAGCTGCCCCTTTGGAAATGTCAAAGATATTGATTGGAGCTCTTGCATTTTATCACAACAAGTTCCTTGACAGGACATTTGGGCTATTGCTAGTCTGTTTACACTACAGTGAGAAGGGAAACGACCCATGTTGCGGGTGCATTTTTAGCTTCCTAAGGCAGAATTCTGGAATCAGCAGACATTCTGTTGGAATTGCTAATATGGTAGCCTCAAGTTATACAATCTGTACTGATTTTATAGTGGTCACCATGACCTGGGGTATAAATCCCCAGTAGGAAGCAATGTTGGTATGAGTTTGAAGCCAGAGGAAGGAGGAGAAGCTGGCAGTATGTCCAGAGTGGGCTTGAGGTTAAAAGAACCCAGGTTCTTCTGAGTTTTCATCTAACACGTTCTGAGCTTTTTCAATTCAGTCTTCTTTTGTTAGCACATTCTTTTATAAATTATAAGCAAGTGGACTACAAGCAGTGACTTATCACTCTTTTGCATAAAAATGTGGGTATTGAATTCTGGTGTTTTGGTCACACTGTGTTCTTGGCTCTTGCTCTTGATTGTAACAACTGTTCAGATAATTGCAGTTATCTTTATGATTCCTTGTATGATAAAAAAAATTATGTGAATGTAATTCTGAAGAGAACTGTCTTTAGACAGTTTTATTATCAATGTTTAATGCACACTTATGCAAATCTAGAACTTCATAAATGTCAATGATAATGATTTGCAACTTGGTGAGAAGTTTCAGCTTTTTAAATGGACTAAAAAGATATACAGAATTTTCCATTTGTGAGAAATGCAGTGTCTGTGAAGTACCTCTTTGGGAGGCTGATGTCTCCTGAGAGAGAGTAAATAGTTAACTTTTTCTTTCTCCCTCCTTAAGAATGAGGTTAAGCCTGGCTGGTGTGGCTCAGTGGTTGAGCGTCGACCCATGCACCAAGAGGTCACCAGTTCAATTCCTGGTCAGGACACATGCCCAGGTTGTGGGCCCAATCCCCAGTGGGGAGCATGCAGGAGGCGGCCAATTGATGTTCTCTCTCATTGATGTTTCTATCTCTCTCTCCCTCTCACTTCCTCTCTCTCTAAAATCAATAAAGAAGAAAATAAAAAATAAAAATAAAAGAATGAGGTTAATGTCCCCTCATTCCTTCCTCAAGCCTTTCTCAAGATGGAGACACCATCTGTGTCCATACCTTGGAGTAAGAACACAGTATAGAAGACTTGCAGCTTTTTGTTATCCTGTGATATGAACTAGTTTTCTGGGGTAACCTGTAAGTTCAGAGAAAATAGAATTTCCTGGCATGTCAATTTTGGACACTCTGTGAGTGTCCGTCGAAGAAGGCTGTGAATTGCTTCTGTTGGAATGACTGGCATAAGCTCTTAAAACTGTTGACGGCCTGCAATTCTTTTTACTGACTTTTGAACTAGTTATGAACATATTATGCACTTTCATGTTCATGCAATAACAAAATAAATAATTGAATATAAAATTTCAATTAAAAATCTCGTCCTTAAAAGTGAAACCTCAAAATGTCATTCAGCGGCCATTTGATTGTATCAGGGTTTTGTACTTGAATTCAGTACGAAATAGGTTTTAAAATCTGAGGTGACTTCCTGGGATGTTCATGTACTTGAACTGGATTGTGTTAACATTGTGTTACTATTCCCTCTGGATTAATCGCATCTGACTTATGCTTTTATGCTGTGGCTGGTGTATTTTGAATTGTATTGTAAACTGTACTTTACCAGATTATTTTTATGCTTTAGCTAGTTGTATTCCTACATAGTACAAAATTGTATTCTAATAAAATTAACCTGCTTTTTCATACTTTAATAAGCCAGGATTTCAGATGGTAACACTTATTTATTACAGTATTTAATGCAAAATTCCACCTTTTGATTAAAGGCTATTTAGTCTACTAAAATGGGGTTTGGTATAATTCCAATTAACCTTTTTCTTTCTCTGTGCTATTTAAGTGCATGGTATTATTGCACCTTCATAATAGAGTGCAATTTTATCCTTTAATTCTTCATTGAAAGCAACTATATTTATTAAGCTAGTTTGAGATTTCTAACTCCAGCTGTACTGCTGGGATGACTAAACTAATCACTGTAAAATAAAATAAATGGCTCCATGTACAAAATTCTTCTTTTTTTTTTTAAACAGGAATCCTAGGAATTTGCATTTTTTATTATATTTATTGGGGTGACATTGGTTAATAAGATTATATCTAGGTTTCAAGAGGTACCTATCTATGATACATGATCTGTATATTGCATGGTATGCCTACCACCCAAAGTCAGATCTTCTTCTATCACCATGTATTTGACCCCCTTTTCTACCCCTAACCCCCCTTCCGTCTGGTAACCACCATATTGTTATCTGTGAGTTTTCGTTTGTTTTTCTTGTTTGTTCATTTGTTGATTTCAGTTTTATGTCCCACATATGAGTGAAATCATATGGTTCTTAACTTTTCTGTTTGACATTTCACTTAGCATGATGTTCTCAAGATCCATCCATGTTGTCACAAATGGCAGTATTTCATTTTTTCTTACAGCTGAGTAGTATTCCATTGTATAAATGTACCACATCTTTATTTAGTCATCTATCAAAGGACACTTCAGTTGTTTCCAGGTCGTGGCCACTGTGAATAATGCTGCAATGAACATAGGGGTGCATGTATCTTTGCAAAAAAATGTTTTCAAATTTTTTGTGTAGATACCAAGAAAAAAGATTGCTGGGTCATATGGTAACTCTATTCTTAATTTTTTGAGGAACTTCCACACTGTTTTCTATAGTGGCTGTACCAGTTTACATTCCCACAGCAGTGAATGAGGATTCCTTTTTCTCTACAACCTCTCCAACACTTATGACTTGTCTTGTTGATAATAGCCATTCTAACAGGTGAGAGGTAATATCTCATTGTAGTTTTGATTAGCATTTCCCTAATAGCTAGTGAAGTTGAGCATCTTTTCATATATCTGTTGGGCATTTGTATGTCTTCTTGGGAGAAGTATCTGTTCAGGTCCTCTGCCCATGTTTTAATTGGATTGTTTGTTTGTTTGGTGTTGAGTTGTATAAGGTCTTTATATATTTTGTATATTAACCCCTTGTCAGAGCTGTTGTTTGCAAATGTCATTTTCCATTTGATTAGTTGCCTTTTTGTTTTATTGGTGGTTTCTTTTGTTGTGCAGAAACTTTTATAGTTTGATATAGTCCCATGCATTTATTTTTGCCTTTATTTCCCTTTCCTTTGGGGTCAAATTCATAAAATGTCTCTAAGATCAAGGTACATAAGTTTAGTACCTATGTTTTCTTCTACATAATTTATTGTTTCAGGACTTATATTGAGATCTTTGATCCATTTTGAGTTAATATATGTATATGGGGCAAACAGTAGTCTAGATTCATTCTTTTGTATGTGGCTTTCCAGTTTTCTCAGCACCATTTATTGAAGAGGCTTTCTGTTTTTCATTGTATCTTTTTGGCTCCTTTGTCGAAAATTATTTCTCCATATACATGCAGGTTTATTTCTAGGCTGACAATTCTGTTCCATTGGTCTGTTTTTCTGCCAATACTATGCTGTTTTGATTATCATCACTTTGCAGTATAATTTAAAGTTAGGGAGTGTGATACTTCTGGCTTTATTCTTTTTTTCTCAGGATTGGTTTGGCTGTTTGGGGTCTTTTATGGTTCCATACACATCTGACGATTTTTTGTTTTATTTCTTTTAAAAATATCATTAGACCTCGCCTGTGTGGCTCAGTGGATTGAGTGTCATCTCATGGACTGAGAGGTCCTCATTTGATTCCTGGTGAGGGCACATGCCAGGGTTGCAGGCTTGAATCCCGGTGGAGGGCATGCAGGAGGCAGCTGATTGATGTTTCTATCTCTCTCTCTCTTCCTCTCTCTCTAAAAACATAAATAAAAACATATTTAAAATAAATAAATAAAAATAAAAATGTCATTGGGATTTTGATGGGGATTACATTAAATATATCGATTGCTTTGGTAACATAAACATTTTAACTATGTTGATTCTTCCAACTCATGAACATGGACTACCTTTCCATTTCATTGTGTATTTTTCAATCTCTTTTAGTAATGCTTTGTAGTTTTCAGTATGTAGGTCTTTCACATTCTATGTTAAGTTTATTCCTAGGTATTTTATTCCTTTTGTTGCAATTGTAAAAGGAATTATTTTTTTCATTTCATTTTCTGAAATTTCATTGTTAGTCTATAGGAATACAGTGGATTTTTGTACATTTTCTTAACCTTATGTGAATAACATTTAAAAACAATTTTTTTTCTTTATTGATTTTAGAGAGAGAGGAAAGGAGAGAGAGAGAGAGAGATGGAAACATCGATGAGAGAGAACATCAACTGGCCACCTCAAGCATGCCTCCCACTGGGGATCGGGCCCACAACCTGGGCATGTGCCCTGACTGGGAATCGAATCGGCGACCTCTTGACGCATGGGTCAATGCTCAACCACTGAGCCACACCGACCAGGCTGAATAACTTATTTTTAATAAAAGTGAATATAAGTCACGTTTCTGCAAACTTGGATGAGCTTCATGTGAACCTAGCTTTGGTCAACACCACCTATTATGAAATATGTCATAGTCCCTTATATTCAATTTAACTTAACAAGGCAGTTGAGGCCCTTTTGGTATAAAGTTGAATAGAATTCCCTGACTTTGCAGAACTCAAGGAAAGACAAGCCGGTGAACAGTTAGCATATTATGTGTGATGTTCTGATGTATGTATGTATGAAGGAGGGAACAGTGTAGAGAATGGATTGTCTGATGTGGAACCACAGGGGAAGGACTTCCAGAAGAGATGGGGCATTTGAATTAGGTTTAAGTAAGAGTATATCAGGTGGATTAAAATTGAGGGGATGAAATTCCAGGCCAAGAGGTTTGTATAAGTGAAGGCACAGAGGTTTGCATAAGTGAAGGCACAGATCAATGATAGTATATTGTCATTCAGACTCCAAATCCTCAGTGAAACTCTGGAAGAACATCCTCATATAAGGGGGCAAAAATATTCAGATCTATTCATTGTTTGTTGTCATTGGCTGTCTAGAATGTATCAATGAGAGAAGTATTTGCATTGAAACAGGTTCTCCAGCCTCTATCACTTAATACATAACATATATGAGTTGATTTCAGACCAGTCTCAGGAATTGTGGGTAGGGCTTATGCAACAAGGCATATATATCTTGAACTAAGGTATTTGGAGATATTTTCCATAATTGTGTTATATGGATTTGGGGATATCTTCTTACACTACTGTTACAAGGATAAAAGAAAATATAGAAGGGAAATCTCTTTAAAAAAGAAAGAGTACTCTCTCTATGTATTTGGGGATAGGAATACTTCTATGCCCTGTATCAGGAAGCTTCTATTTCTGCTTATCTCTTCCTATATCCACCCCCATGAGTGAAGACTACTCAGTGAGTTATAGTTGATAAAACTGTGGTAGTTTTGTTCAAAACTCAGGTAGTTATGTTCTATTCTCTTCTATATAGCTGGGGAGAATGGTGAAGCCAGGTCAGTTCTTGCTATTTCTTGTCTTTTATTCTCTTTTATTTTCACTCATCTGTGAATGTAGGGGCGGGGTCATTGAGGCAGGGCCCGTTCTGTAGACCCAGATGACTCTGTGGTCCCGTTTTTCCACGCAGCATGGAGATCCATGTGTACTCTAACTAGTTGAATCAAAATTGTCTAGTTGTTGGGGGAGTATTCAGAGAAGTTTATTTTTGCTCACATAAGTATAACTTTTCACAGAAAACACAAACTTACAAAGATGCACAAAATATAGGCATGCTTTTGGTCCTCGCTAGACATAATGTGGAAGAAAGGGAAGCATTGCCCAACCAAAGATAAGAGTTGAAGATTCTACTTGTCGCTTCTTTAGGCAGTGTATCATGCAGGCTGATGGCAGAGAATAGGAATGTTGCTATTTTAACAACCTGAGAGTTCCTTTCCAAGGAAACTGGAGGAGGGGGACAGCACTGTTGTCAGTGATCTTTGTAACAGGTACAACAAAGCTGTCCTATTGCCTTAGGCAGCCCCGCGGATAGTGGTGTTTGCTTGGGAGTAGTAGGGTCAATTTTAAAAGTGTTATCCTGTACCTAGGCACAAGGCTTAGTTTCATAGGGGCAAACATCAAGGGCTAAGATATTTGCCCTAGTTTAGCTCTTGCAATGAAATTCTGGGTCAAATTATTGGGCCCTTACCTTGTTAAAGGAGGCCACGCAAGGGAATGTTAAGAACTCAATCCCTGGTTTCAAATCCAGAGGTTTGCCACTTATTATTTGACTCAGTTTTGTTCTGAGTCTCTTGGACTCAGTTTTCCCTTTTGAAAAATGGGAACCTTTCTTATAGGTTTGCTTTGAGTATCAAATTAGTTGATGCATGTAAATTGCTTAGTATGAGCCCTGACACATAGTAGATGATTAAAATTTTTAGTTGTTATCATCATTACTGATTTATTAACAAAACTCTACTTTGGCTCTTATTTGTTACTCATTGTATGTGTAATCCTTTTGGGAATAACTTGGAAAGAATGGGTGATTGACAGGACAAGATTTAGGAATTTCTGGGTCTCTGGAAGTAATATCTATTTCAATTGAATAACTTCTAAATAAAGTCCTAAAAGAACAAGTTATTTCTCTTAGTTAGCAAACCGAAGGCTACTTGTATCAGCGATGGAGTTTAACATAATGCCTTGCATATGGTCAGTGCACATTAAATACCCGGGATGAAGAAGAACCCTTTCTGTTTCCGGGGAAGCAAGCAGTGACAGAGAGGCGAGAGATTATTAGCCGAAGTCCACACAGCCAGGCACCAACAGGCCACGGTTAGCAGCTCCCTATTCTGATGAATCTCAGTCCATTACTTTTAAAATTGTTTCCACTGCTTCTTGAATTATTTTTGTATTACCTTAAAACTACAACTCTTCTTAAGAGTAAAAGATAAAATCAACCCTTTACCTGCAAAGCTATTGGAGCTGAGAAGTCAAAAGACAGCCTTGAGACACTGAGTGTCGTGTGTAATCAAATTCTACATTGGATGCCAGAAATCAGCAGCAAGAGGCAGCTCTTCCCAATAAAGTATCCACTTAAACAACAGAACTAGTTCCTGGCATGTGGTAGTTGGAAGCATGTGTCAGTCAATTCTTCCTGATTTAATCTTGATTTCTGGGACGTGTGAAAGGTTATAAGAAATTAAAGGGAAAGGCTGGCTAGAACACGGAAAGAGTTTATTCTGATTACAGCACTCATTGACTGATTCTTCAGTAGGATTTTCTCAGAGTAATATCACTGAAAATTGACCTAATTTTAAAGAAAATATTTCTAAAATATTATTAGAAAAATGTAGTAGGCTTACTTATAATCATGTGGGTTTTGGTTATAAAAAATATTTGAAAATTTAAAGAAACTTCAGCAGTTTAACCTAAGTATTAATTTTAAAAACACATATTTTGCAGTCTCAAAAAATACCCACAGATTTCCCAAATTCACAGGATTCAAACTAACAATAGAAATACTTGGCCCTTCTTTTTAAAAATGTCACAATAAAACTAGTTGAATTGAAAATGTGGAATGTGAATTGTTTTGTTTTTTTTTTTTGCCATCAAAAAATGGAAATTTCAGCAAGGCTTCAGAAATCTTTTAGCTGTAACCTTTGAAACATTACTGTGTTAAATTACATTTTAAAATGATTTTATTTTGAAACAGAATGCCCGTTATTATGTTTAATAGCATAATGTAAACTCCTGGAGGGTAATGGCATTGTTTATTCACTCAACCAATACTTTGTGAGTACCTGATATTGTCAGATTAGTGTATGGAGATAGAAAAACAGGTTAATCTCCAATTCTGCCCTCTGTCACTGGTGAGAAAGGCAAGGAAATAAATTCATAAATCTAAGACTATATGAGTAGCATAATAGTAGAGCTAAGTTCTAGATACTGTCGAAGCATAAAGATTCTGAAGAGGGAGTATTTTTTGGACTACAGAGCACGGACTGCAGCACTGTGTAGAAACATTTGCTAAGTTGGATATACTGTATTTTCTTCTGGGGTAATTACCTTACGTACTTTGAAGCTAATACTGTGTCTTTAAATATTTGCATTCAAATGATTATAGCACCTGTACAAGGCAGATCTAATGCTATCCTAAAGGTACTCAGGAAGAGACTTTAAAAGAGAGATTGAGTTTGGAAAGACCCGAAGCGTGTTTTGTGGTTCCTCTCACGGAGTCCTCATTGTGCAGGTGGCAGAGTGTAGGGTTCAGGACTGAGCACTGGGAGCCAGACTCCCTGGGATCATGTTTCAGCTCTGATAGCTACTGACTTTGTGCCCTTAGACAAATTAACTGATGCATTCTTGCTTCTGTTTCTTCTTTTGAACAAATGTGGATGAAAATAACTCCTCCCTTTCTAGGGTTGTGATAAAACAAATGAATATTCTTATAAAATAGAGCAATTTCTGACAAATAAGGGATCAGTGATGATGATGATGATGATTATAAAAGCAACTATTAAGATTTTGACCCAACATTCTTCATGTATATTTTATATTAAAAAACAAGCAAACAAAACAACTAAATGCCGTATAACCTGCCTATATGTTTTTACCTTCTAGACCAAGTGTGAAGGTCTGGTTAGAGAGGAGTTGAGTCACTTGAAGGGCTGGGGCTCATCGAAATACCTCCTATGTGGGAAAGGATTAGGTTGCATAATTACCAAACACTTTCATGACAATAAACCATTGGATAGAGATTCCACAGTAACAGGCAAGAGCCAAGCATAAATACACAGGTCACTGGACATATCTCTGATGGCCCTCTGGATTTGAGTGACCTGTGAAAGGGTGTGTCTTCTTCTTGAAGTGAATTTGGATTACAATCTTAATAAAAAAACACCCAATTTATGAAGTTGTTATGACGTGGATAAAGACAAGGGAGTAGGAGAATTATAAATTGGATTTTTACATCTTTATGGAACAGATATCAGTAATCTACACGTAGTGAATTCCATGGGGATATAGAAGTCTGTGAGAAAAAAAAAAATAAGGGTGCTAAGTCCCACCAGTGTGGCTCAGTGGTTGAGCATTGACCCATGCACCAAGAGGTCGTCGGTTCAATTCCTGGTCAGGACACATGCCCAGGTTGTGGGCCAAATCCCCAGTGTGGGGCATGCAGGAGGCAGCCAACAGATGTTCTCTCTCATTGATGTCTCTATCTCTCTCTCCCTCTCACTTCCTCTCTCTCTAAAATCAATAAAGGGGGAAAAAAATAAGGGTGCTAAGATTGGAGAGACTCATGTGAGGTGTCCCTGTACAAGGAAAGTGGTGATTTAGTGTTCTATAGAGATTGAATTTTTTAGTTACTAGCAACATATTTTACTTAATTTTTCTGATATTCAGTTTCCTCCATCTGTAAAATGGGTGCATCATTTCCTACTTCTTAGGTTGTTATAAGGGATAAATGTACCAAAATATGTGATATAGGATATGATGAATTCCTGTTCAGCATTGAATCTGTTGCTCCTGCCGTCTGGGAGGAGAGCTGCCCCTGGAGACAGGACTGGATTCCTACCAGAGGGTGCTCCCCCCGACCTTCTACAGCGCTTTCTGTAATTCCACATCTGGCAGAGCAGTCCCTCCAGCTTCCACCAAACAGATAATAAAATTCTTCTTTTCTTCGCTAATGCTTCATCCTACAAAAGATTAGGGAAAAGAAGGTGGCGTTCCAGCATTCTCCCATTGTAAATCTCCCAATGCAGTTTAAATGATGTCTTTTAGCGTGTCGTTCTTTAAAATGGTGAGTATTAAATCATTGAATTTGATTTTCAATGGGGAGGAGGATAAAAAGAGGAGAAATAGATGGATACGAGACGGGGAGAAGAACTCCAACCTCTCGAATTGCAGCCTCTGCAGACGCAGACGAATGGAGGCTGCTGACAGGCTGTGTGCTTTGCAGAGCCCTGGAGGGCTGCCAGCCTTTATCCACCTTATTATTTCAGAGGCATTTGTACAGAAACACCATATAAGTATAAAAGATGTGAATAGCTTATAGCATTTTAATTTTTTTTTCATTTAGCAGGCTGTTACTCATAAAATAACATTGCCTGGGTTGAAATTTTTATGGTTCAGCTCTTAAATTTTCTGATATAATTTTTTCTTTGCAAAATTAGTAATAAATACTTTGTATTTGCATCATGCCTCACTCCAAGGAGATCAAAGTCCTGATCAGAAACTTACTGAGACTTCGGAAGGATTGGAGGCTCTTCTGTGCTCCACGAGGCTCTCCTGGCAATGCAGCTCCTAACAGTGGGTCTGAGCTATGGAGAAACTGTCTCTTTTATTTACCACCAGCTTCTTGAAGTTCTGCTCAGTTATTTATCTCTTGTGGCAGACATCTCAAACCTGAAGGTTCACTGTCCATCTGGTTGTAGCACAATTGTTGAATTCCCCCCTCGCCCATGTTTCTGTTAAATGTCATTAAAAATCAGTTTCAGTTTTAAGAGAGTAATGCAAAATATCTGCCCCAAATCACTAAATGAAACAATTTCTACTAACCTCTTAGGACTGCAACAGAAATAGCAATGGTGCCTGATGGTAAATAGTGAGAGAATGAATATTAATAGAGTATTCTTACATAAAGTGAGACTTCTCTGACCACGTCTACTGTAATATAGTCCATGTTCTATAATACTGTTCTTTTTTAAATTTTATTTTTCAATTATAGTTTACAGTCAATGTTATTTTGTATTAGTTTTAGATGTACAGCATAGTGGTTAGACAATCATATTCTTTGCTAAATGTTCCCCTGATAATGTAACATTCTATCCTCCATGCATTTAATGTATTTCTTCTTTACACTACTGCAAAGGCTTGTTCTTTTTTCATCTGTTCAAAAGTTACTTCCTCTGAGAAGCTTTTCCATACCTGATTATAGGCTCAATTTGTCATTATTTCCTCCAGCTTAAATGTTTCCTTGTCTAATGGCACTTATTTATGGCACTGTAATTATTTGTATACATGTTTCTCTTTATATGTTATGAACTCTTTGAAATGAGATCATCTGTCTTATTGTTTCTGCATCTAATTAGATAAGAAATAATTATGGGACAATGCTAACTTCTGAAGCGCATTTGCTTTAAGAAAAAAAATGTAGGTATTTAAGCAGAAAGGAAGAGGCCTGCTTATGAAAGAAAGGCAAGGTGGTTCAATTTCAGAACTTCTACAGAGATTTTAAATGTAAGTCTTTGTCATTTTACCCCTAAAGCAATATAGTCACTGTTTGCTCTTGTGTGTTTAGTTCCTCTTCATTTTTTATCTCATTTTGCCTGCTTGAATTTTATGGCACACAGTCCAATCTAAGAGAATGGAGCGTAACTTTCTGCTTCTTCCTTACTCTGTAGAACCTTGAGGCAGTTTTTCAACAAAATAGTTTATCGAATTGCTATAGGCCACAGAGAAAGTAAGTTGTAATGAAGGGAAAAGAGTTCATGTTTCTTGCCTCCCTGGGACCACATTCTAGTCTATGAAGATTAAAATGTTCTGTGCTTAGACCACATATCTCATAATGATCTATAAAAGAGTGTAGAGTTTCTAAGGTAGTATAAACCTTCAAAGAGAAATGAAGATCTATATAAATAATAGAAACTTAATACAACATATATGGAATGAAGAGTTTTTTAAAGGTTCACCCCATTAATTCTATTCCTGAGAATCTCTCTCTCTTGAGAAGAATACACAGATTAATGCTGAAGAACTTCACATTATTTATCTTAGTAAAAAATTGAAAACTATTAAAAGTTCAACAATGTGGACTGGGTAGATAAATCATAGTATGTCTATATGATGAAATAGAAAACAAAAATCCAAGTGTTAAAAGATTTTTTGAAAGACATTGGAAAATGACCGCAATATAATATTACATGAAGAAAGACAAGAATAAACTGGTATATAAAGCATGATTTAATTTTTTAACAAAAAGTATGCACACATACACATACATAAATATTAGCTTAAAAGTAAAAAAAATAAAAAAGAATTAAGAACTGTATTTTTCCCCATATCCTATAATGAGTATATTGAGATTTTACTGCAGGAAGTGACTTTTCAGGGTAGATTCAGTATATGATAGAGTGTTGTTATAAATGATATTTTGCTGCAAGGTGTCCTGGAAAATGCAAATCGATCTCATTTGATGATCATGAACTGTGCATGAGAGTACCTTAGGTGGAGGGAAGCTTTTAAAGACGATTACTGGCTGGGACTCATCTTAGTGCAATTGCATAAGTATATCTGGGAATGTGAATGTAGAATCCAGTATATATATTTTTACAAAGCATTCTCCAGGTAATTATGATACACATCATTGATTATACTCTGCTACTTTGGTTAGAAATAGAGAGACTACATCTTTAAGTAAGCTTAAAAAGAAGAGGTAAGGATGGATGAGTAGGAAACATTTAACTTCTGGTGGAAAGGTTAAGTGAGGTGCTCAGATTCTTGGAAGAGGGAGATAATCATCATCAAACATCTTTACTGGTAGTAAATCTGCCTGTTATTATATAATAGATAGAGAATAGTAGTTGGTGACTTACTACTTTTTAAAACTCCTGAACTGAAGATAGACAGAAGAAGAATGAATATGTTTGTTTTTTTTTAAATTGGGATTATGACCTGAGCAAGATATCCAAATTATTAGAAGAATATGCATACCAAAATTAGCAGATGAATGTAATGAAATCTTATCCTTTACCAGTACAAAACACACAGCTCAGGAAACATTAATTCCTATTACTCTCTCCCATTTTACATAGTACACTTTCTACTCTTTTATTCATTTATTTATCTCTCTATCTCCCTTTCTCCCTCCCTCCCTTCCTTCTACTCTAAAAATCAATGGAAAAATTATCCTTGGTAAGGATTTAAAAAAAAAAATCACTTACATGGGAAAAAAACTTCATCTTCCTGGAGAGGAAAGGGCTCAACAGAAACATGATTGTGAAGGTCTGTGAAGCTCAAGTCTACAATCTTTTTTAAAATTTATTTTTATCTTTATTGTTGAAAGTATTAGAGATGTTCCCCCCCCCACATTGATCCCCTCCCCCCCGTACTCTTTGATTTTTATCTAATTTTTGTATCACATGATTTTTTTATTTTTTTTGGTTTGGTTTGGTTTTTTTAGAGTCAGTGATTGTTAAATTTGGCAGTTTATTTACTCACCATGATTTATTTCAAACCATTCTTTCCTTTTTTATTCAAATTATTTCTTGTGAAAATGTAGTGGTTTGCTGTGAGAATTTGAGTGGTAAATTTTCTCAGGCTTTCAACATTTCAAAATGTCTGAAATTTACCCTCACTTTTGAATATGCAGAACAAAGTATGAGCAGACATCAGCTGGCATGATAGGAGATCCATGCTGTCATTCCCTCACGGAAACACTGATTTAACAATGACATATAAACCAAGATACTTTTATGAGATTTTCATGATCCAATTAGGAAGTTGTAGTACCCCAGAGGAGCACAAACCTGAGAATAACTGCATTGAAATAGATAAGAGCAATTTCACTTTACCCATGTCAGGCCCTACCCCAACCCAGCAACAGTTCAATGCCAGGTGAGATTGCTCTGGTTCATCACTTCTACTTTGCGGGGGGGGGGGGGGGGGTGAGCATGTGTACTGATGCTCCAGGTTTTTGGAGGATAGCTCAAAGCTTGGTCTCAATCTCCCCTTACTTAGAGAGATTACAGAACCAGCATAGTTTGAATACCTGATGTTCACTGATGGCTTGGTTTAATTGGGATAAAGCACACAACTTGAGGCTTCTCTCTCAGGAGGAAAGGGGACAAGTTCAGCATGTTTCTGCCATTCTGGCTTTTCAGAGGGCTGCCCAAGGGACTGACTTGGGGTGCTGATAGGGGCCAGCACACTTTCATGCCTGGTGACTTTAGCTTTGTGCAGAAGAGCCAGAGAACTTGCAGTGCCACAGAGAGATACCAGAGGGTGCATGAAATTACAAACTCCTGAAGAAATCAGCAAGCCTCTCTACCTGAGAAATTTCATGCACAGTCCCTGAGAATTTGCTTCCTCAAGTGGTTTTCAAGGTCCTCAGAATCTTAGCTGGACAGATTGATAAGAGTTTCTCCTTGTACAAGCCATTGTATAAAGATAGGAAGAGGGTTTTTTTTCAAATGTGTGAATATTAGCACAAAACTATGAGATACATGAAGAAACAGAGAAACATGGCCCAATCAAAAGAGGAAAATATACCTCCAGAAACCAATCCTAATGAAATTGAAGTAAATGAATTACCTGACAAAGGATTCAAAATAATCTTTATAAAAATGTTCTATAAGCAAAAATAAAATAAAAAAATACATGAACAAAATGTAAATATCAACAAAGACATAGAAATTATAAAAAAGAACCAAACGCACATTTTAGATCTGGGGAATACAATAACTGAGTTGAGGGGTTCGACAGCAGACTTATCAAGCAGAAGAAAGGATCAGCAAATTCAATGATGGTCATTTGACATTATCTAGTCAGGGGAACCAACAACAACAAAATGTACAAATGAGTGATGAAAGCCCAAAGAACATAGGGGACACCACTGAATGGACCAATATATGCATTAAAGGAGACCCAGAAAGAGAAGAGAGAGAGAAAGAGGCAGAAAGCTTACTTAAAGAAGTAATGAAACTTTTCAAATTTGGGGAAGAAAATGGACACAGTTTCAAGAAGCCCAACAGAATCCAATTAGGATAAACTCAAAGAAATCCATAGTGAGACACCATATCATCCAAGTGTCAAAAGTCAAAGACAAAGAATTTTGAAAGTAGCAAGAAATAAGCTACTTGTCACATACAAGGGAACTACTATAAGACTATGAGCTGATTTCTCAATAGAAACCTTCCATGCCAGAACACAGTAGGATAACATATTTAAAGAAAACTATCTACCAATCAAGAATACTATCTATGTCCAGCAAAAGTATCTTTCAAAAAATGAAGGAGAAATAAAGGCTTTCCTAGATAAACAAAAACTGGAAGTTAATCAGCACTAGACCTGACTTACCAAAAAAATGCTAAAAGATATCCTTTAAGTCACAGCAAAAGCCACTAAACAGCAAAACAAAAGCATATAAAAATATAAAGCTTGTTGGTAAAGGTAAATGTATAGACAAATACAGAATGCTGGAATACTATAATGATGGCATGTGAATCACTTTATTCTAGTATAGAAATTGGAAAACAAAGATATAAAAAATAACTAGCTATAAAATATGTTATGCATATACAATAAAAATGTAATTTATGACATGAATAGCAAAGTGTTGGAGAAGTAAAATGTGGAGTTTTTTTTTTTTGTACAATGGAAGTTAAGTTGTTATTAGCTTAAAATAGATTGTTATAAGATGCTTTATATAAGAACTATAGCAACCACAAAAAATACATATAGAAGCTATACAAAAGAAAATGAGAAAGAAATAAAAGCATGTCACTACTGAAAAAACCTAATGAAACACACAGGAAGGCAGCAAGAGAAGAAAAGAGGGACCAGAAAAGCTTCAATACAGACAAAAAAGGTGACAAAATGGCAAACAGTCCTTACCTATCTATAGTTACTTTGAGCATGAATGAATTAAACTTTTCAATGAAAAGACATAGAGTGACTGAATTGATTAAATAAAAAAAAAAAAACAAGGTTTAACTATATACTGTCTATAAGAGACTCCCTTTAGATTTATGAACATAGATAAAACCTATAAAATATAGATACTTTGGCTTTGTAATAGTTGATTTAAATTTAGTCTTGGAATAAACCCAAGGAAATCTATGTTTTCTAAAGGCTACACCAGATGATAATTGATGCACATCAAAGTTTGAAAAGAGTGGTAAATTAGATGAATGGTGCCCTGAAAATCCATTATATTTATCCACTTTTTATTGCAAGTGCTTAGCAGAGAGCTAGTGTGTACTTGGTTTATTTTTGTTGAATAGATAAATGCATTCATTATGGTGATCTGATCCATGTAAATCAGATATGAGATGATTTAGACATTTTATTTTATTTTATTATCCTCACCTGAGGATATTTTTCCATTGCTTTTTAGATAGAGTGGGAGGAAGGAGAGGGAGAGAGAGATTGATGTGAGAGAGGCACATCAACTGGTTGTCTCCTGCACGACCCCCACAGGCACTGGGAATCGAACCTGTAACCAAGGTATGTGCCCTTGACTGGGAATCGACCCTGTGACTCTTTGGTCTGCAGGCCAACACTCTAAGTGCCGAGCCAAACTGGCCAGGGTTGATTTAGACATTTTAAACATTATTTTAATAAATGAAACTATAGCCATTAATTTTAGAAGACTATTAGAAGACTGAACTAATCTACCATTTTTTAGATGTTTTCCACTGTCCTTCATGTTGCTTAATATATTAGACACTTTTTCTTATATATCTTATTTGACCTCACTATAGAATTTAACGTTATCTATTCCTGAAGTAAAATTTTTCCCTTGCCTTTGTTGACACCACAATTTTCTGTTGTTGTTTTTCTACCCATTGCTTCTTAATTAAAATTTATTATTCTCCTAGTTTCCATTTTCAAAACCTGGAGCTCCTAATCTGCTTTATGAAACTCACTATAGTTGCCTCAGTTATCTCAAGATGAGCACTACAAAATTCTTAAAGAGAAGGAATTCACTATTAATGTGTGTGTGTGTGTGTGTGTGTGTGTGTGTGCATGCGCACATGTATTTCCTATCAAGAGTAAACATTTATTATTATTAATTGTGCTAGAGGATGGGAATACAAAGAACCTTAAGATATCACCTGTGCCCTTCAAGAGCTTATAAATCAAGTAAGTGATGCTATAATTGTAATTATGAAAGAATTCTGAGAACACTGCCCCAAGATATGAATGACAGTTTTGTTCCTCCCTGAAGACTTTAAACACTCTTCTCTTTTTATTTATTTATTTATTTTTGGAATTTATTTTAAAGACTTTGCTCTCTTCAAGTTTTTATTTTGACAGTACAAGGGTCTTTTTTTACACTTATCATGCCGTGAATCCATAGGGAATGGGCTCCCGCAGCCCAGGCTCCTTCCCGGTGGTTCTCACAGAGTGAGCTGCTCTGGGTGGAGCCGGCGGGCGCTTCAGCGGAACCAGGTACCTTTGTCTTTGGCCTCCTTCCTTTTCTGATCATTTTCCTTCACACGTTTCAGGAGGCTATCCCTGCTCTTAGGGTGCTTAATATGCTCTATACGTACATTAATTCTCTGCGAGAATCTTGCCCTTAACTTGTTTGTTTACAAGGATGCCCGCCTCAGGCTGGGTGACACTGGACTCCTCCAGTGTTGCCATGGGAACATTGGTGGGGCGTTCCCTCTTGAACAGTGCCCTTCCCTTGGTGTCTACAACATCACCTTTCTTGTAGACTCACATGTATGTGGCCAGAGGAATAACTCCGTGTTTCTAAAGGCCCCAGAACTCATAGCAGGTGCCTCCCATCTTTCCCTTTGTTTAGTCATTTTGGTGAGTTACTGGAAGATGGTTTTTCTGGCCAAAAAGAAGCTTGCTCTCTTCAAGTTTATGTTTGTGGGAATATGTGATAGAAGGAGAAGGGAAGAGCACTGAGGAGAAAAGGTAAGAGGGAAGGAAGGAGTATCTCTGGACTATAAAGAAGCATAAACAGAATTTCAAAACATGAGAGCATTTTAATTTTCTAATGTGTGCTTAGAACTTCATCCAATTTTATTTCCATAACATTGCATTTTACTATTTGAGAAACTGGATCAGGGTGTGTCCACATGCCCGCCAGACTTTTCCATCCTTCAGCTTTCAAAGAACATTTCATCTACCTTACTCATTTGATGTAGCAACAGTCCTCTGAGTCAGTTGGTCATAAAACTGGGAGGAACCATGTTTGAGAGCGAAAAACCCTACTGGGTTGAGTTTGAATGTCTGCTCACCCACTTGTGTGACTTCCACTTAACCTCCATGAGCCTATTTTTCTGTTAAATATGAATAATAGTTCCCACTGGTAGAGTTTTGTGCCTGGCCTCTTACTTTTCTAAATGCTGGTTCATTTTTTCTTCCTCTAAATTTACTTTTGTCCCTCGAGATCAGTTCTTCTAAAGGCGGCTTTTTTTCCTTTTTCTTTTTCAAGGCAAAGACAATATTTTCAGGTCTGTAATCATTTATCTGCAGATTGGCTTCGTCCTGCACTTGGGAAGGTAAACATGAATGTATCTGGCTACGGACTAGACTGCTAGAGCTGTATTCTTTTCTCTCACGTGAAACAAAGTCCCAGGGAACATCTCATCCTGTGCAAAATTTATTTTTTAATAGCACATTGAAACGCCCTAGATAGAATAATCTCCTGGAAGTAGAACAACAAAGACCTGAAAGCTATTGTATGGCATGGGTGAAGCTGCACAAATTCTCATCTGGTAAAAATTAAGATGTAACAATTAATGTCACACCTCACTTCCTTCAGATTAGTCCAAAGCTTATCTGTCTGGGGCAATAATAATTGGGACTCAGTAAAAGGTGTTGGAGCAGATGGAGGTACTACAGGTTCCAATTAAACTCCTCTTTGTTGAACTTTGTGTTCTTTCGTGATTTATTGAACTGCCTTCAGCTCCCCGTCACCTGTTCAACTGCTGTTCCTGTTTAGCAGAATGCTGTAACTTTGTTTACTTTTTAGGGCAGAGAAGGGCTTTGTTTAAACAAAGAATCTCATCTTACCTTGATGAGATAGTTGTAGAATAGAGGGCATTTGCTTCTGTAGCTGGAACAAAGAGAGAAAGAGAAAGGAGGAGCTAATGTTTATGGAGCATTGGGAACGCCTGGTGGGCAGTTTTTAATACACCTGCTCTGGGTCAGCACTTTGTATTGCTGATTTTAATCCTTAAAACCATACTCTGAGGAAGAAGGTGTTTCTTATGTGCTCACCAATTTGTTGATGAGAAAACAGAAACAGGGGAGTTTGAATCAGCGAGCAGATGGAAAAAAGCAGAAAGACTTTCCTTGCTGCTCGTAAAATCCTATCGCCAAGGGGAAAGGTAGGAGAGGTTTTATAAATGAGAATGTTGAGAATGTTATGAATAAAAAACATCTTCTTTTATTAAAAGAGAAACGTACACACATATATGTCTATATAAATCAAAAGCCTTCAATCTTGTAAACATTGTATGTGCCTCTTTTGCATGCCAATAGCCTCACTATGTGAAGCATATAATAAACATGCGTGTAGATGTCACAACTTCAGACCCTGTGGTAGGCAGGGATGGCTTAGTGTTGGAAGAGACAGGCTCCTTCTCTGCTTTACAGACAAAATGGATACAGAGATTCATGTGACTTTAGTTAATGCTCACTCATTGTTCATGAAGAAAATAAAGCTTTGGCCTGGCCAGTGTGGCTCAGTGGTTGAGCATCGACCCATGCACCAAGAGGTCGTTGGTTTGATTCCTGGTCAGGGCACATGCCCACTTTGTGGGCCCGATCCCCAGTGGGGGGCATGTAGGAGGCGGCCAATCGATGTTCTCTCTCATCGATGTTTTTATCTCTCTCTCCCTCTCCCTTCCTCTCTCTCTAAAATCAATAAAGAAAAAAAAATGTAAAAAGAAAATAAAACTTTGTCTGCTTGGCTAGTCTGCGGTGACCAACAATGCAGAAAGAATGCACTGCTGTGGGAAGTACAAAGGAATTCTAAGAAGAAAGTGGGGGAAAGGCAGGTTCTATCTCACCTAGCAGGTTCTTGTCCCTGAAAAGGAACAGAGAATGGAGTGAGGGATGGGTCAGGTGTTTTCAGTAAATCCTTGGCTGGGGGTGGGGGTGGTGTGTGTGTGTCGGGGGGAGATTGTCTAAAAGTGTTTAAGATTTTTCAAAAAGTAGAATTTTTTCTATGTAATTGTATTTGCTCCCAAAAAAAAGCAATGTTCTTCATGGAGTTTTAATGAGGCAGTCTAGCTGCCGGTAAGTAACACTTACAACATATTTCTGTTGACCCCATGACCAGGGGACATTTAATTGTCTTAAAACAATGTATTTGAAATGACACTCCAATACAAAGATTCAACAATTGTGTATTGAGACAGAAATTCTTCAAATACCATAGTTTGAATAAGCCAGAAAACTTTATTGTTGATAGCTTAAATGTAATGTTGATGTTTTATCTTTTGTTTCCAGATTTTAAAATATCTACATTTTCAAGATACAATGCAAGATATAAACTCAGGAGTAAACATGATATGAGGTGAGAGTTCTTATAAAATTTAGTATAGAAATTAATGGACCATCTAACAGAGGCATGTCAAAAGCAAGCAGGGAAAGAGTAATAAAAAAAAAAAATCAAATCAGCGATTAGTCAGCATATTTGGACAAAATATGAAGCAATATTAACAAAATATAAGACTGTTGAGTTCATCTAATGAATAGGAGTGTTCAAAAGACTCAAATATCACAAAAATGATCAGAGGGTTAGAAAAAAGGAGCTAGAGAGACAACTTGAATTAGAAATGTAACTAGGGCAAACCCCTCATTACCACATGACTCAAAACATTTGAATAAAACACAGTCACATGACTCCTCAAAGAAAACTTCAGTTACATTATAAAATGCTTAGCCCGTAAGGTGGCAGATTTACTCCCTAAATTAGCACTTGACATTGGACTTGGAAAGAGAAAGATGAGAGCAGACTAAATAACTCTTTATAGTAATTCTTTATGTGGTGAACCAAAAACTAGTAGAAAAAATGTAAGAAAACAAATGATTTTGAAATAGTGGGAGTGAACAGGTCTAAATCTTAGGAAACTAAATTCTAATTTCAGTTCTTTGTAGCACACTGGATATATCCTAAAACGTGTGTGATTCCTCATCTAGACATGAGATTATACTTGATTTATTGATTTAAAAAAGTATTAGGAGGATAGATTTACATGCTTTCAGGAAAGAGCTTTAAAATATTAAATTTACAAAATATACTTTCTGCATAGAAAAATAGTCAAATGACAATGTATCAGAAAAGGTGAGTATGATGTCATGAGTAGGAGGACATTATTTCAGTCTTTACTCTAGCAAGTTGAGAAAAAATGACCTCTTATCACTCAGAGACCTGAAATTTTGTCTTTTTAGGTTTTAGAGAGGTACTATGTACTGATTCAGTGGCCTGAACTTAAATCTAGATTTTGGGAATGAAAGGATTCCAAATGAGCTTATTATTACCTTGGCTATCTTACATAATAGTTTCTAGACACGCCCTCCCCCCCCCCCCCACCTTATCTATTTTCAAAAGTCTATGGAGTGAGGACTAGGAACCAAATACAATCTATTGAAGAAGTGAAAATGTGCAGTTGTCTATTATTGTTGTTAAAAGAATCTATAAATTGTGAAAGGATTTCTCTCTCTGCAGTACAACTTTCCACTTGAAAATGCCTTACAGATTTATTTCTTTGGGTCATCAGGAAGCACACAACTTAAAGTATAAATAATGAAAAATGTTTTAGGAATATGGGAATTTAATATGATAAGCTATGCCAATATTATAAAGTATGTCAGAGATACTGTAATGGTGAGTGTGTAATAGAATTTATATTTTTAAAATGTGTGATTGTGTGTGTATGGTATATGCACACTTAATTTCTTAGGCAGTTTTAGGAATCTATCTACCTCTCAAAGGGATTAAAAATGTTAAAAGGGGAGGTCAAAGAGAAAAGGAAATTAACATTCAGCTTCTGATACTACAAATAGAAGTTGACAGAAGATAATAGACTCAAAAGTCAAGCTTTGTTAAAACAGAGGATTTTCTAGATTCTTTTATCTCCTCATGAAGCATAATATGAGAGGCCTATAAAACTTGATTCAGAGTTCCATTTCCATTTCCAGATGGTCTTTAAGGGGAGAGAGAGGGGGAGAGAGAAAGGGGGGTGGAGAGAGAGAGAGAGAGAGAAAAACTGAGACTGCTACTTGCAGCCCTGGTAGTTGGGGGTTGGGGGGTGGGAGAAAGAAGAAAGGACCGAGAGGAGGGTGAGTGGATCAGGAATAAGGGCTCTTGTTTTCTGCCTAAGTTTGAAAATGAGGAGTTGACTTTGAATATATTCACATGGATATGAGGGGCCTGAGTCCCTCCAGGCTGGTCATGTGTCCCTGGGAAGAATGACTGGAATCAAGCTCCTGCCTCTCAGATACTTCCAACATACCATGTGGTCGTTGTGCACGTCCTTGCTGTAAGGCAGGAGGTAGATGGTCTGCAGGGCATTCTGAGATCCCAGAATTTCCTGCGTTACTTCAAAAGTGATGAAGAGGTGTTGAAATTGCTGGTGGGTAGCAGAGCTCTGGGGTCAAGACAAAGTGGCCACCACAGGTAAGGACTTTGAGACTCAGTATGAATGGTGGTACTGTGGGTTCTATCTGTGGTGTCAGCATGTAACTCTCAAAGCCTGTTCCAGCCATTTGTCCATCAATAGTCACCAATCTGGGGAGCAGACCACTTCCTATATTCTGCACAGAGACCATGGAGATACAGGCGTCATCTTATGGATCTGGGGACTGAATCTCTCTCCGTCTTTCATGCGTCCCTCATCCACCTCTATGAGGACAAGGTCAGTCCCCCTCCCAACTCATAGACACTTGAGAGAAGTACGGGGTACAATATGAAAGACTGAGATTTATCTAAAAGACTAAATTACACGAAAGAGACACAATTTAAAAAGCCCTAATAGAGAGTCTAACTTTGAGAAGACTGAATAAGGATTGCTGAAACCAGAAAAGGCAGAAATATTTAAACTGGCCAGTTGAAACAAATCTTCCTACCAGCATGGTTAGAGGTTGTGAAAATGACAAATACAGTTTTAAAGAATTCAGAAGCTATTTTCTTTGTGCAGCTGAATCATAATGTGAGTAAATGTTCAAACCCCGCTCTTAGTATGAACTCACAGAATCTGGGAAAGTAATAGAGTTTGAGAATTAAAATGTTGCTCTTTCTCTCATAGGGGAAAATAACAATAATTACATGGGTACAAATTACCCGGAGAGTGGCTTATTTTGGATTAAGAAAAACTAATTAAGACTTTACTATCGCTTTACTGAAATTACCTTGATTACCCAACTTTGATGTTGTAGAATCTGACTTGAAAGAGGAAGTCATAGTTTGAAGAATTCATTAGCATTATTTATGTATGTCACCTCCAGTAAATCAATTAATTTTTCTGAGCCTTAGTCTCTTCGCCCATAAAATGGGTAACACTGACCTCAGGGAGTTGTGATTAATCGCATATATAATTGTGCCCACGACCTGTAGGGTAGGCCTGAGCCAAGTACCACCTGCTGCCTGCTTTGTGTATGAAGTTTTATTGGGAAATGGCTTTGCCCATCTGTTCAAGCCCTTGCCTTGGCGGCTTCACTCTGCAAAGGCAGAGTTGAGTGTCTGACAGACTAGCTCTGGGAGCAGTTGCTGTTGTTTTGATCATGTTAATCCCATTCGCTCTGAGTACATGCTCACATAGTGACATTTTGGTATAGTTATTCTGTTAAAAACCACCTTCTTTCTGGAGAAAACTATTTTTTGATTCCAAAGTATGTTCTCATTGTAACTTAACCAATTGGCATCCGGTTTATAAAGCAGCCTATTCAGAATTTGGTTACATTTCCTCCCCCTTGCCAAGGCCTGATCTCCCCCACTGAGTTGATACAATTAAACTTCTGAATCTACAGTCTAGGGACCTCCTGTTCCTCGGATGCCCCAGTGCCTGCCACCATTGTCACTGAGGCCAAGGGGCCTGCGACTCCACTCAGCTAGACCATGCTGCCCATGAGACAGCCACACATCTTCAGTCCCTGTGTGAGCAGGAAATCAGAAGATAAACAAGTTTTGAGAAAGACACAGCATATCTGCTTTGATGTATATTTTTTCTTTTCTTCAATGTCTATCCTCATGACTGTCACCTGCTGCAGGGCAACATCTAGTGAGAAAAACAGATGGCTATTCTGTGAAAGGAACCTAGGGTGGATTTGGCAAGGTGCTAAGATTATGAATAAATAATGTCATATAACTAGTTTATTATTAAATAAATTCTGATTGAAAAAAATCAGCAATAGGATATCCAGCAATGGGAATGTAACATATGTTAGCTAATTATGGAACTCTTCAGGTAAAAAGTTAATTGTTAACAGCTAACCACCTGTTATGTGTTAAGAAAATATATAAGAGGCTTTAGATCCCTTCTGGAAATACACTTTTGAAATGAAGAAGCTGTAATTTTGCCGAATGCTGATGAACCTCAAAAGGTAATTATGTAAGCCTGAGAAAACTATGATATGAAAATAAGACCAAAAAAAAAAGGCATGGTGGATTTTCAGCTACAGTCAGCAGACAATTTTCATTTTGGAGGTGAATGTCATTGTGCTTGGGCAGAGTTTACATCTTTTCCTCCCTACCAACTGTTCCTCTCATTTGCCTGACAAACGTCCAATTCTCTCTCCCCTTCTTTTCTCTGTTCCTTCTTTTCTTTCTCTCTGGACTCCCCTCTGCTTCTCACCCTTCCCACGGACACAGATACTCTTAACATAACGTAGAATAGGATGGAAACCTGTGGTATTTCAGCAGTGAAGGGAAAGCAAAGGGTGTTCTTACTGATTCACCATTGCTTCTTACTCATTCAAAAAGTGTTGAACAGTCCCCGCAAATCTAGTCCAAGGAATTTGTTCTACAG
The DNA here is from genome assembly GCA_030848825.1 of Tadarida brasiliensis. Lineage (NCBI taxonomy): Eukaryota > Metazoa > Chordata > Mammalia > Chiroptera > Molossidae > Tadarida > Tadarida brasiliensis. Next base: position 75,171,971 of record CM061260.1, read on the forward strand.
TTATACTCCCATGAGGGTGCAAAGTTCGCTTATGGAAACACTCATTGCAGCGTGAGGATGGACAGAAGAGAAGCTGAACCCAGCGCAGAGCTGAAACAGGAGCAGTGGGGCTGGAGCAGCAGCATCTGGGAGCTTCAGGAACATGGTCTGAGAGCAAAGCCAGAGGACTGTGTGCCAGGCTGGCCCCCAGGCAGCCTGTCCAGCAGTGGTGAAACGTAGCTGAGCAGGGCGGCTGCATCGCGGGAGCCTCCCCACCACGTGGACTCTAAAGTTCTGTCACATCCAAGACTAGCCAGTGCCCTCTCCAATCGAAATGATTAAATCCAGGGATGAGAACCTTTGGCATTTCAAAATAGCATGGCCAGTGGGGAGAAAAATCAACCCTTAAAAACCACAGAATAAAAATGGGTCTCTTAATAGAATTCATTTTTGAATACTGACCATTTCCTGCTTATTTTATCAGTAAAAATTGAAACTGCTCTGGCTGGTGTGGATCAGTTGGTTGGGTGTCTGTCCCATGCACCAAAAGTTTGCTGTTCAATTCCCCTTCAGGGTACATGCTCAAGTTGTGGGCTTGATCCCCAGTAGGGGGCATGCAGGAGGCAGCAGATCGATGTATGGCTCTCACGTGGATGTTTCTCTCTGTCTCTTTCTCTCTTCCTACCTCCCTCCCTTCCTCTCTCTCTAAAAATCAATAAAAAAATCTATTAAAAAAGTGAATTCTGTTTTCTCAGATCTTGTCAAATTTTATACCAGTAGTAGGTGTTAATGAACACACTACTTCCTGGAGTTATCTGAGGTTGTCCATATTCCAGGCTAGCATGCCCTAAAACATCTGGCGATTTGAAATGTTTATTAAAAAATTAAAGGGAGCCCTGGCCAGTTTGGCTCAGCGGTTAGAGCGTCGGCCTGTGGTCCAGAGAGACCCGGGTTCAGTTCCCACTAGGGGCATGTACCTTGGTTGCAGTTTGTCCCTGGCCCTGGTTGGGTCGTGCGGGTGAGAGCCACTCGATGTGTCCCTTTCACATCGATATTTCTCTCTCTCTGTCTCTTCCTCTCTCTCCCTCCCACTCTATCTGAACAAAAAATGAAAAATGTCCTCGAGTGAGGATTAAAAAAAAAATTAAAGGGAATATAACTGATTGCAATATAAAGAAAATATGCTAATGCATAGATAGACCAAGATATTCCCTTCTGAAATATCAGTTAAAGGTGATTTAGAAACTTCAGGTTTATCAAGGCACAGTGACTATTTACACTATTGTCTAACGTATTCAGGAAATCAGATTTAATATGATGTAACATTTATTTATTTTGTTCATCAGTATTATCTCACAGATTTCCAGTGAGGTCAAGATTAAAAATATGAAATAGTTTTTAAACCACTGAATAAAGTCTAACAAAGGTTTACTATGTGTGACTCATTCTTCTAGGCGGTATACTAAGGAGACCTTGTGAAGAAGATATTATTTCATGGTGTTATGGGCTGACCCCCCCCACCCCCATTCATATGTTGAACCCCTAACCCTGAGCACCTCAGAATGTGACTGTATTTGGAGATAGGGCCTTTAACAAGGCAGTTAATTTAAAATACGAGCATTAGGGTGGACCCTAATCAAATATGACTGGTATCCTTATAAGAATTTTTTTTTTTGAAATAGGAATTGAAATTTTATTCTTTTCTTGGGCTTTGGAGGTGGGAAAGAGGAGTGGAAAGGAAAGTTCTGTATTTAAAACAAGAGCATTTTCTCAAATCCTCTGTGATTTGGAGATTGCTGATTTGGTCTGTCTTGTGAAAACTTATATGCAATATTCTCACCAACTCCAAGACTCATGGTATTCTCTCACTGGCTGTGCCACTGGCTCACTGCTTATAATCAATCATGAAGATTACTACTTAATATAGAGTAGGAAAAAGAAATCCTGACGAGTATTAGCTGTGAGACCTAAATTGAAGGACAAAATTGATTCTGAAGTAGTTTTGTTTTTTTTTTTAAAGAAGAAAGAAAACCAATTCCTTGGCACTCCCTCCCTTTTTTTTCTTCAAATTTGAAACTCTTCTTAAACAGTAGCATTTATCATTCAGGACAGGCAAATGTCTTCCTTATAAAAGAGGAAATTCAGACACAGAGAGACACCAGGGCTGGGTGTGCACAGAGGAAAGGCAATAGGACACAGCAAGAAGGGAGCCATCTGCAAGCCTGGGAGAGAGGCCTTAGGAGATACCAAACCTGCCAGCACCTTGACCTGAGATCTCTAGCCTACAGAACTGTGAGAAAATGCAGTTGACCCTTGAACAACACAAGTTTGAGCTGCACTGGTCCAATTACATGAGGATTTTTTTCAATAAATACTTGTACTATTTTCCATCCATGGTTGGAAGGCCACAGATGCGGAGGGCCAACTCTATGCATTGATCTTATACCAGTTTACATAGGACACTTGAGTGTTCGTGAATTTTGGTACCTGCTAGGGGTCCTGGAACCAATTCCTGGCAGATAGCGGGGGATAACTTAAGTTTTGGGGGACTCAAAAGTTATTCACAGATTTTTGACTGTGCAGGGGATTGGTGCCCCCTAACCTCCACATTGTTCAAGGGTCAACTGTTCACTTCTGTTGCTTGAATCACCCCATCTGTGTATTTTGTTATGGCAGCCTGAGAAAACTAATACAGTGTATCACTAACAGACTGTATACAGCATAAAGTATATTGTTTTAACTCAGTATTATAACTGTCTTGAATACCATATTATTTTGCTGGTAAAGCATTAGAAATGAGTCCAGAGTATTCTAGAATAATACTGGGTACATCTGAGGGCACTTTTCATTGACATTATATTAATGAAAGATGTCATAGAGAAAGAGAAGAGTATTAGGTTGCCAAAGGTATTTATTGTAATACGCTTAGGAGGGCAAGTCATGTGACATGAATGACATGATGAGTCCTAAATTATTTAGCCTGCAGGAAGAGAGAAATAAGGTAGGAACAGACAGTGCCAGGAGTAGGGAGACCTACTCAGCTGGAGAGTTTGCCTATGAGGGTGGTGGCAGGAATTTGATGCAGGATCCAAGTTGATGAAGCAGATGATTTCTCCATATAGGCTTGAACTGATATCCCCAGATTCAGATCTGTTTCCCTGCTGTAGTGCTCCTCTGAGACAGGTGGACGGAACTGCATGGTGTCAGGACTGGGCGAGTCTCTGAAGCAGGATTCTAGCCAGCTGTTGGCAGAAGGTACAGAGGGTTCAACTCCTAGGGGAATTGAGATTGTTTTAGACCCCTGTTGTGATTGTTGAAGTTGAGAAGCCAGGTCCAATCCTACTCAGAAAATGGGAGTATAAATCAAGGTTTGATTCAGGTTCCCATTCCCACGGAAGGAATGCAGGGGGTTGGGGTGGAGGAGGCAATAGCTCAGTAGGCACAAAAGCATCTTGAAATTCACACCTGTTACGGGGCTGAGAGTTATTCCAGACCCTAATTCAAAATTATAGAGTCAAGTTTGTCATTCCATTCAGGCCTGGAAAGGGCAGTGTGAGAAGCAACAGAGACAATAAGAAATGACATCCATGGTGATATCATAAGAAATGTTTTGAATGGTGCTGACAATTCAAAAGATCCTGGAAGCACAAGCAAAGAAGATAATTTTCTGGAGGGCAAGTAAGACAGTTCAGGGCTGATTACTTCAGTCTTTAATTTATTAATGTATTCTTCAAAAAGTTAGCGGTGTTCTATTGCCCTGAAGGATGGACAGCTCAACATTACTCATTTCAGTTTCAAAAGAAAAATGAAAATGAGCAAAAAGCAGGCTAACTAATTACTTTATATAGAAAGCAAGGGTCTGAGTATGTCTTTGAATCCATACTCCTTACTCTCTATATTCTGTATTATATTCTATATCAGGAGCAGTTATGGCATGTATAATTGATGTTATAATGATAATTTAGGTAATTGATTAAATGTAAAATCTGGTTATATTGTACTTAAGTCAGAGAAAAAATTGCTATTTAATGCATTGATTTCAGAGGTCACACTAACATTGTAAATATTTTTGAAAATTCAGTTCATAAAATTTTATCTTCAAGTCTATATTATGTAGTATCATATCTCATTCATGTTTTGCAACTGTGAAATTCTTTGTGGTAACTCAATTAAAACAGCAATTCCATAGAGGTACCAAAATAAAATATTTAGCAGATGTAACCTATTTTATATTACATATGTGAAAATGAATATTTATACCCAAATATATCCATTGTATGATTATTCTGAGAGGCATGGATTTTCTGCACATCATGATAATTATGATTAGTGGGTGCTTACTAGTTGTTTGATGCTGTACTAAATGATTTTAGAAACATTCTTTTAATATGCAGAAAACTTCTATGTAGTAGATATTCTCATTCTGACTTCATGGAGGAGAACACTGAACGTCAGAGTCTTAAAGCTAACAAGTGGTGAAACTGTCTGGGGCCCTAGCATTGGGAGGTGGGTAAACTGGAGTTCAGACCTAAGTCTACCTTGGTGAGCATTGAGGCTTTTATTCTGTGCTACATTACTTGCACAAATCGACTTAAGTATTCACCAATGAAGTCACGGTTGCACGGTCATTTATACATGAACCAGTTGGCTTTACATGGAGGAAAGAAAACTGCTTGGTGGTCACCATCCTCGACACTGCTGGAGACATCTGTAGGTCTTCTTCTAATTTCAGTATGGTTGGGCAAGACCAAGGAGCTCTTTTGAAATACAACACACAGGTGAATAGTTCTTTAGATTCCACGTTTTGATGCTAGGGTATTTAATATAAAGCATAGTACTTTATTAAATTTCCTAACACTTTTTAAGTTTTATCTAATTCAGCAGCAGTTCGTATGATGGAAAGAACATGTCACTGTAGGCAATGCTGTTTACTTCTCTCTACCTCAGTTTGTCCATCTGTAAAATAAGGGGCTGAATTTGGTACTTTTCAGGTGCCTTTAACCTTGAAAGTATTATTATAAGCTTCTACTGCATTTCTAGTCAAATTATATTTATTGGACATAATACAAGAGAGAAGAACTTAGCATTCATGGAGTTGTTTTATGTACCCAGAGAAGCACGAACACATGCACATCTTTTTTCATTCAGTTACCTAAGATAATTTGTATAGTAATCTGGCATGGCATGTGATATTCCGTACATTTTATAGAGAAAATGCACTAAGACTCAAAAGTCATTCAGCTTCCAAAGATGTCAATCATAAGATATGAATTTGGTACTTAAAAGCAGGTCTGTCGAACTCCAAAGCCAGTGCACTTTTATTTAGTGACTGATCTTCAGTTTACTTGGAAGAGCAACTTGTTTAGAATACACTGTGTATTAGTTAGGTTCGACGAGGATGTGCTGTGTAACAATTAGGGCATGAAATAACAGTGGCTTAATATGGAAATGCTTTCTTTCTTGTTCATGTGAATTTAGCAGCAGGTCTTAAATTGTTTTAGGAGAAGAGACTGGGTGAAGGACATATACCTACTCTTAACTTCTTCTGACTGGAAGTTACACTTATCAGTTCCATTCACATCCCACTAGACAGGCTAATCATATAGCCCTGACCTAATGGCAGGGGTAATTTGGAAATGTGGCCTTTTTGTATCTTTAGGAGAAAAGTGAAATGGGATGTCATGAGCCCACCATGCTAGTTCTACCTGTGCTGCATCTCCACCACTGATGAGGGTGCAGGGAGCTGATGGGCTGATGCATTATCTCCATTATTATAATCATAGACAAGAAAAAAAATAACACAGAGCTGATATCTTCCTGATAGTACCAGTCTTTATTTAGAAGTTTCCAGAGAACTGGAATATAGCAGGCTCTCAGAGCTTTCCTCCCGATATAGGGGTCCCACAGTGGCTGTGTTATGTTCCCCATGTCACCTGCAGTGTCTATTGCAATGTACAGGCTTCTGTATTTGTTGCAGATGTTGGAATGTGGCTGAAGGGATGGAGTGATGGTGGACGATTAGCAGGTGAAATTGCTAATATTTCAGCACCTACTCGAAGAGCCTCATAACAAAGGTATGTATTTAGAAAGACACTGAAATTTTGGAACTGTTTTGTGGCCAACTACCTTCTCTTAATCTTAATTTGTCTACACTGAGAAAGAATGAAGGCTTTGTCCACAATGGGTTAAGCTATATCTGACCAAAGGCCTGACCTTTTTGCTGAAACAGAATTCACAAATGTAGAAGAACTCAGGCAATGATGCCCGGAGCCCTTTAGAAGAGAAGGCTTAGCAGGAGCACTCCAGTCTCTGTATATCCTTGACTCAAGTGGCCCTTGCTGCTTGCCTGAGAGCTCGGGAGTGCAAGATAACATTTTAGTGATTCAGTATGACCTAGACTTGTGACTCTCAACCTTTCCAAGTATAACATTCCCTTTTAAATGTCAAAAATTTCAGAACCCCCAAAGATTCTAGTTTTATTTTTTTGAGTCAGTTGCTGAGGAACTAAAAAACAATGAAAAAACTGCAAATAATAAACTATAAAACAATAATAATTTCATTGAACTCAGTAGTTTTAAATGCGTTTGTGCCTTATTAATTCCAACTACATATATTTGAAAAATAGCCAAATAAATGCAAGACAGATTTTTCAGTCAATTAACTATACTTTGGATGCTATTGACTTGAAGATACTTTGCAGTAACTCTGAGGACAACAGGTTGAGAAGCACTGAATTTGGCTGAAGCCAGCATCCCTGCGATGTCAAATGCAGCGCTAGTTTCATGTTATGTGTGTGTACTGCGAACAATTTTAGTTATTTAAAAGGAACACTTGATTATGAATATTCCACATTTTAGTAGGAAGGAGGATGTACAGGGTGTGTATGTGTATAAGTGTGTTTAAATATTTATCCATTTCTTTGCTGCTCTAGGCATTGAAGAAAGTGGTGAACAATAATAAAAGCTAATATTTACAAAGTGGTTAATACCTACCAGATATATTTTTGTTATTATATATATTTTAAAATGTGTTTAGCCTATTTTGCAGGTGAGAAAACTGAGACATAGAGACGTTAAGCAGTATGCCCAAGACTATAATTCTTATCCTCAAATCTGTATTCTTAATTACGGTGTATTGCCTTTCAAAACAGTTACTATCCTCTGTCCAATGAAATTTACATTCCACTGGGTGAAAAAAATAAACAAGTAAAAAATTATACAGTTATCCACAGATAAATTCTGTGATAGAGTGAGTGCTGTGCACCTATTTTTTATAGGAGTATTTAGGAAAGACTTACAGGATTTTTGGTCCTATTCAAAACATCCATGGAGACACGGAGACATTGGGTTCATGCCAAAAAGGTCCTTAATATCTGGTTTTGTCCACAGTTATTGAACCAATAAAACATGATAGTATTTTTATGTATTATCTTGTAAACCAAAAATGTAAATAAATATTATGAACTATTTGAACCCAGAGACATTTTCCAACTGTGGACTTTGTTGTTGTTGTTGTTTTAAATCCTCATTCGAGGATATTTTCTTTGCTTGAGAGGGAGAGGGGGAGAGAGAAGAAGGAGGAGGAGGAGGAGGAGGAGGAGGAGGAGGAGGAGGAGGAGGAGGAGGAGGAGGAGGAGAAGAAGAAGAAGAAGAAGAAGGAGAAGAAGGAGAAGAAGGAGAAGAAGGAGAAGAAGGAGAAGAAAGAAACATAGTTCCATTATGTATTTGTCACTTTGTATACATAGGTAATATCTGGGCTGATCAAACCATCACAGAGGTCCTATATTAAAAATTCTTAGGGATTGTTTTTAATTTGTGATTTATTGCAGAGTTCTCTTATAATGAATCATTTGTCATTCTTTTGTTTCTACACACCATGTCTTGCAAGAACTCTGAACATAGTTATACTAAGTTGAATCAAAGAAAATGATATCTACTACATTTAAGCCCTAGCACATCAGGCTCACCTGCTATCTCAACCATGCTACCAAGATCTTTATATTTTGAATTGCTTACACCTTGTTCCTACAACTGGAGGTTTGAACAGTAAGATCATAAGTGTAAGGAGGATTTCAAAGACAGGCACTAGTCCTCCTGATTCTTATGTCCTTGTTGTTTTGACTCAAGAAGTCTGCTTCCCAAATTTGTAGGACCAGTTGGGCTTGTTAATCTAGATGCATCCATAGCTATGGGCTGTGTGCTCACATTAGCAGTGAAATACCACACACACACACACACACACACACACACACACACACACACACACATCCTCTAACCTTTGTAAAGGAGAAGGTGAAACCTCTCTTCTCTAAGTAACTGTTCCCATTATACATCTTCTCATATACAAATCTGTGCCTGTGCTTTTATATGTTTTAGAAGACTCTAGACTGTTCTCTTTGAAGAGCCCCCTTCCCAGTTCATGTCTTCAGCTTTTTTTGGGTCCTCATAAATTCCCTATGTGATTTTATGTCTTTGGGGAGATCTAGCATGATCAAGCTATCAGTTTGCTCTGGTACATAATTTCAGAAGTTTTTCATACATTCCCTTAGGACACATTGTGGGCATTGGCTCTTTGAATTTCTCTGAGTTCTGAGGAGGCTGAGATAGAGTTGATGCAATCTTGTTCCCCTTGTGAACTTTTCTCCTAATACATTAATAATCAATATCCAATATTAGCCAATCTCTCCCTTTCCATATTTCAGGAACTCTTTATTGCATGCCTAGTCTATGACTAGCACCTTGAAAACTGCCATGGATATGGTTTTAAAAAATTTATAATCCTCTGTCCTCAAGATAATTTTTATAACATGGGAGAATTAATGTAAAAATTGTGTGTGGTTATGCAACAGGTACATGTAATAATAATATGATAACAATGGTGATGTTCTATCGAGTGCTTATAATGTGCCAGTTCCACTCCAAGCTTTTAACCTGTATTACTCCATATAATTTTTGTAATAACCCAATGAGCTAGGTATTTTATGTTGAATTTTAGATAGGAAAATTGCAGCACAGAAAATTCAGAAATTTGTCCTGCGTCAGGGAGCTAGTAAGTAGACTTGCCAGGAGTCCAACCCAGAAAACTCAGAAAAGAGCTTGTACTCTTTTTCAGTATGTTGTTTACATTTAAAGTATCAATCATTAGCTTTTTAATATCTTACTTTACCTTTTCTTCCTGATTAATCTTCTAAGACAAAGCCTCCTATAACTTGTAATTTTCCTACTTCAATCCTTTTGGTGGTTTGTTTGTCCCTATCTATTCTCATGTAACATTTAACACCTGCCATTAAGTATATACTGTCATAAACTTATTGCTGAAGCTGTCCACTTCAACCATATTGGTTAACCTCTATCTCCTACCTGCTCAATTCCTTTTGTACCATTTTCTAAATGCCCACCCTTCAACATGGAATATGTTCTTCTCTCCCCACCAATCAACCCCTACACTTCCTTCAATGACAGAGTCCAAACTCTTGTATTCCTTCCTGAATTTCCATAGCAATATAGTTTGAAAACATTCTAGTTTGTCCTAATACATAGTAGACTAATTCTTTTCTAGTAACTCTTGTGTATCTTCTTTAGCCATCCAGATAGGATGTTTCACTGGTAAAGATCACATATTTTACTCTTTTTAAAAATCCTTTATAGTGACTAGAATATATCTGATGCTAACTCCTTGACAGACATCTTTTTGGAGAAGAAGAAATGATGGCCTGATTGCAAGCACTTCTGTATGGAAAGATTGTTTCCAGGGAAGAGTTCAAGAAGCAGGTTAATGCTGTTTCTTTATATAAGTGATAGTTTGTAGCACATGTAATTCTGTATTATATAAATTATTCCCTAGAATTTTAAGACTTCATGCTTTCTATATACAGATATGGTTGGATCTTGTCACCCTTGGAATGGACAGGATAGAGATAGCAGAAGAGGTGAGCTTAAGTTGCAAAGGATATTGTTCCCCCATCAATCTTCCTATTTCTTTTGCCTTTGACTCTGTGGATGGGACTGCGGGGGCAGGTGGTAGAACACTCTTATCACTATTCAGAATTTAAAGTGGGTGAGTTGGCTTCTGATATGATGCTTTGACATCCCCACTTTTTCTCATTGGATGAACCATCTTTGTTTCAAATTCTACTCCCTTTATAAATTGTAGTTTAAAATGTCTACAAAGAATCACAGATTAGATAAGTGCATACAAGCCCCTAATAAATAATAATAGTGTATGGCTCCTCACCAAGTTAGGGAAGGCTGTCTTACTTTCTGATGTAACTCATAATGAACCAGTCACCAAATGCAATGTAATAAAATATTGCATTATAAAGAATTCAAAAATATTTTTAATTGTAGTGCCCAAGCACTCATACTAATTCTTGTTGTTCATATATTTTTTTGAAAATATATTGGCAAATAGCAATCAGTGTATTTCATAGGAGAAGTTGCACATCAATTGCATACTTTAATTTGCAATATTTCATCCATATAGACTATAGAACAGTTGGCATTTCCATAATAGACGGTGTTTTAGAGCATTAACAGAACCATAATAATTGGCCACCAGACAAAATCTGCAATGCAGACCTAGCCTTGGGGCAGTTTTTAGGCAATTACTATTATGAAATCAAACCACTTTGGAGTATTTATTTTACAAAGTACTGTATACTGCAATAGACCAGGGAAATAAGACTTCCTTTCCAATATGTTTTAAAAGGATTTCTAGCTTTGGGGCTTGAAAATACATTTTCTCTTAAATGTAGAGGATTCATAACTCACTATTAAAATAAAGGCAATTGGAACCTACCAGCTTTAATAAATAAATATTTTATACATATTTTAAGCATGTGCACTTAAGGATAATTACTCTATTTGAACACAACTTTAAGTGAATTCATATAAAAGACGAGATTTATGCCATTGTGTAGGATATTAAAAAGTATTGTATGAAATCTCTAATAAATGGCTTTTTGAGCAATATGAATATTCAAAATTGTGTCAAATATGCTACAGAATGCATCTGAAATACCTATTGTGTGTACAATAGGGACTTATTATTCTGCAAGAGAGGAAATAAATCTCACTGAATATTTTAGAGCAATGTATATTTTTGCAAATTATTTTATAATCATTGCACTACTCTTTCTGTAAGCACACTGGCTGGCAATGATGCTGTTTTAAATTGGAAGGCTGAAGAATAGAAAGGTGTATGTACAGATGGAGTTAACAACCTCTGAGATGAAAATAGCTCCATACAACTAAGCGTTCTCCCCTTCCTCATTTACTGTGCTTTTACTCAGAGTTGCTTAAGTGTGTGCTTTCTCAGAATTCCTATCTTCTTTGACATCATTTGATCTCCCTGGGCCTCCGTGGACCCGAAACTGTAAAACCGATTACCATCAGAGAGCTGAATGGACCCCAAGGAACAGAGAGAATTGAGGGGGGAAGGGCAATCAGGAAATCATGGAGTTTGAGCTCTGGAAATCGGTGGCTGTGTCCGAGTTGATGTTCACATTATTGCATGGCAAGAGTAAGGGTGTCAAATGAATTGAAGTCAGGGTTATTTGAGTACTTTGATCTCCTACTTCACACTGCACTTGCTTGGCCAACTTATAACACAAGACCATTTCATTCAGGTGGTGCATGTGAGAGCTTGACTGGAAACAGGAGTTACGCCCCTTCAGAGGGGATCTTCTCCTATGATTGAGAATATTCAGGTAGTCAGGTTGGAGTAGTATGTCTATGATCTATGGCAAGTACTAGGTAGACATAGACCTAGATTTTCATTATAATTACTATTTGTTACAGTGAAACTTGCCAAATCTAGGGCATTTATTTTTATGGCTTCTTGATTACCATATGATTAGGTCATGTAATGTTTAAAGGTCTAAACTAAGGAATTTCTAAAAGTAGTGTAAAGGCTCTATATCTGGGCTTTAAAATTAAAATGCTTCTCGAAGACTGGCCTCAGCTCACCGAGGTCTGTTTTCTGTTTCAATTAGCTATTACAAGCCATTATGAAAAGTACTAATACTAATATTCATACATTCCTATTTCATATGTGTTACTAATGACTGATATAAGTTACAGGTGGGTACTGACTTTTATGAATTATTTTTTAGTAATATGCCAGATAGTAGTTTAAGAGCATGGATTTTGGAGACATTGCATAGGTTCAAATTCCAGCTATGACACTTACAAACTAGGTGACCTTAGGCAATTTACTTAATTAACTTCCTGTATTAGTTTCCTCATTTGTAAAATAAGAGTAATAATATAATAATTGTACCTATCCCATACGGTTGTTGTGAAGATTATATTAAATATGTACATATTTCTTAGAATGGTAAAACAGTTCTGGCCCAAATAAAGTCCTATGTAAACATTAGCTACTATTATTGCGTGCTTTCAGATAACCACTGAAATCAGAGTTTCTATAATAATAGAAATTCTGCTCAACTTTGAAGATTTATTTTATATCAAGTTCCATGACAGGTATATATACCTGAAGAAGCATATAAATGGAGGTGATAGTTACCTGACAGATTTTTTTTTGGGGGGGAGGGAGAATTTAAGAATATTATCCATATGTAAAAAGCAAAATATATATATATATTAATATATAAAGTCCTTGATTTCTGAAGGAAAGAGGTATAGTCTGATAGTGAAATAAAGAAAGTAATAATTTATTTTTCAATGTTTTATAAAAGAGAGTAAATTAAATTCAACTAAAATAAGATGTGTTTGTTATTGGTTAAACATGCTAAGAATGTTGTCAGAGTTGGAAGATAGATATGTTCTAGAATTTATTGGGAAAATCTGAGTATGTGGCTTACACTTCACACCGGCAGAGAAATGCAATACAGAACTTCCATATTTGTTACAGGAAATGAGTAGAATAGAGGAAAGGAAAGACCAAGAAAATTTGGTCACATCCAATGAAAAAACTGTTCAGTTTATTGGATTAGTCATATGTGGAAGTTAAGTCGCATTCCTACACAACTAAGCTTCCCAACATGAATCAATTTCCGAAGCCTATAGACAAGAAGTGAAGATAAATGAAATGCCCATCAACTGATGAATGTATAAAGTATGGCATTTCCATAAAATGAAGTCGTATTCAGTAATAAAGTTCTGATTCATACTCTAACATGGGCGAACATTAAAAACATTATGCTAAGTTAAAGAAGCCAGTCATAAAAATCACATATTGCATGATTCCACTTATGTGAAATGTCCACAATAAGAAACTCTATAGAAACAGAAAATAGTGGTTCTCTGTGGCTGGGCAGATAAGGGTGAGAATTAATGCTAATGAGTATAAAATTTCCCTTTCAGGTGACAAAATTATTATAAAGCTATATTATGGTAATGATTGTACAATTCTATAAATATACTAAAGACCATTGAACTGAACACTTTAAATAGATGAGTTTTATGCACATAGGAATAATTTAAAAAATGGGCAAGACCATTACATAGAAAAATACATAGCTCTTCCATCAAAAGTATTGAGAGAAATTAAAGAAACAAGTAAGCACAGAAATTAATGATGTTTTTATATCTTTAGTCTCAGTATTTTAGAGTTGTCTATTCTACACCAATGGCTTATAGATCTAATGCAATCTCAATAAAAATTTCAACAGGTTTCCTTTGAAAATGACAAACTGATCGATTATATAAGTTATGTGGAGATACATAAGCCAAACACTCTTGATGAAAACAAGTGGCAAGACTTGCTCTACAAGAAATTAAGATGTATTATAAAGCTATGCTAATAAGAAAGTGTGGGCTTGGCACAAGGATAGGCAGATAGACATGTAGAAGAAAACTGAGAGTCCCGAATTGGAATTATATTTGGATGGACACTTGATTTAAGAGGAAGGGGCAGTATACAATGCAACGAAGAAAGAACCGTCTTTTCAATAGATGGTGCCGATTCAAATGAATTTTACTATGGTTGAAAAAAAAAAAAGGTGAAATGACCCACCTCACATCATGATACATAAATTGAAAGGCAAATCAATGAAGTTTCTAAAAATTAATATAGGAAAATAATTCACAACCCCAGTGTAGGAAAATATATCTTTTTTTAAAAATTTAATTTAATTTAATTTTTTTTTTATCCTCACCCGAGGACATTTTTGCATTTATCTTGAGATAGAGCGGGAGGAAGAGAGGGAGGAAGAGAGAGAAACATTGATGTGAGAGAGACACATCGAGTGGTTGCCATCCACACGACTCCAACTGAGGCCGGGGACAAACTGTAACCGAGGTACGTGCCCCTAGCAGGAACCAAACCCGGGACTCTCTGATCCGCGGGCCGACGCTCCAACCACTGAGCCAAACCGGCCAGGGTAGAAAATATATCTTATATAAGACAAACACACAGTAACCACTAAGGAAAAATTAATATGCTGGACTATATTAACATTAAAAACATCTTAATCAAAAGACGCCATTAACAGAATGGAAAGGTAAGCCACAGAGTGGAATAAAGTATTTTAACTTTATTTAAAGTATATATCTAATGAGGAATACATAGCTAGAATTAAAAACAACAACAACAAGGTACCTTGGAAATCAATACGAAAATGACAACCCAATATAAAAAGACAAAAGATTTGAACAGGAAGTTCACAAAAGAGAATGTTCAAACGACTAAATAAACACCTTAAGAGGAACTCAACCTTGCCCTGGCTGGTTTGGCTCAGTGGTTAGAGTGTTGGTCCGAGGACTGAAGAGTCGAGGGTCTGATTCCAGGTCAAAGGCACATATGTTGGTTGCAGATTTGATCCCTGGCCCTGGCTGGGTTGTACAGGAGGCAACCAATCGATGCGTCTCTCTCACATGGATGTTTCTCTCTCTCTCTCCCCCCCCCCCTCTCTCTCTCTCTCTTCCTTTCCTCTCCCACTCTATCTAGGAACTCAACCTGATTGGTGATGAGGGAAAACCAAGTATCACTGTATACTCATCAGAATGGATAAAATTAAAAAAGGGTCTCCTGAGAATGTGGACAAATAGGAGTCCTCCTATGTTGCTTCTACGGGTATAAATTGGTGCAACTACTTTGGAAAAATACTTAGCAGTATCTCTTAAAACTGATTTTTTGCATACTTTATGATCCAGCAATTTCACTCCTAGGTATATCCAGCAGAAAAATGTGTATGTGTGCACAAATAAACATGTAAATGAATATTCATAGCCTCATTTTTCATAATAGTTCCAAGCTGGAAAAAACCCCATAAATATCCACCAAGCAGTTGTCTAGATAAATAGGTTTGTTAGAGTCATACAATGAAATACTCTATAGGAATGGAACTACCCTTCCACCCAACAATAGGGATGAATCTCCCTATTACAATATTGGGGGTGGGGGGAGTCAGATACAAAAATGCATCTACTGTGTAATTTCATTGACATAAAATTTTATAAGATAGTCAAAGCTAAGCTACAGTGTTAGAAGGCAGGAGAGGGGTTTTCTTCGAGGAGATGGAAAGGACAGTGGCTGGGAGTGGGCTTGAAGGGATTTCTGCAGAGTTAGCAATGTTCTTTGTTGACCTAGCAATAGTTACACAGGAATCGGCTTGGTGACCATTCACTGAGCTGTACCTGTGCATTTTTTGCACTTTTCATTATGCGTATTATATGTCATAATACAAAACAGTTTTAAAAACAAGCTATACTGGCCACATCATGGATGTTTTGGTGTGTGTATGGTGAATTTAACTGTGTGAAAGATCAACTAAATTACAGACCAAAGGTATAATAGCCAAAAAGCACACAATGAAATTTCATGTGTGCATGGTCATGAATATTTTAAATTTTAATGTTGCCTCCCGTTCCACAAGTCTTAATGTCAAATCAGTCTACTTCTTTTCATCAGTCTAAGATTTAAACAGGCATTCTCAGAATTGCTGTTTCAAGCCAAGCCATTGAAGAGGCTGCTATTGAGAAAGGAGCTGAATACGACTGCTTAGGCTTTTTAGCAGAAAAGAACACAGTCAAGGCAGTTTTTCTCCTGTGCCAGCAAAGACTGGCACCATATCAGCGGCTCTCTGCCTCTAAATAGGGCCTTGAGAGCAGATGCAGTCAAGGTTGTTTGTCACTAGACTATCTGAAAACTGTTGAGCCTGAAAAGCGTTCTGCATATTTATTAGTGATCACTGCTGCAGGACTTCAAGACAATCATGCAGATAAATGAGTACCTTCCACTGACATTTTTTGACACAGTCTATGCAATTGTAAATAAAAACATCCCTGAAACCTGCCAGAACTTCTTGGCTATTCTGTTTTCTTAAAGGACTGAGCATGATACATTTATGCTAATTATTTGTCTCTTGGAAAACATACCCTTTTTGCCTCCAGGCATGTACAGGGTGGGGCAAATTGCAATTGTGAATACGCAGAACAGAGTTTACTCTTTAATTTTTTTTTCTTTATTGATTTTAGAGAGAGATGAAGGAAGAAGGAGAGAGAGATTGAAACACTGATGAGAAAGAACATAGATTGGCTGCCCCTCACTGGGGATCAGGCCCACAACCTGGGTATGTGCCCTGACCAGGAATCAAACTGGCGACCTCTTGGTGCATGGGTCGATGCTCAACCACTGAGCCACACTGGCCGGGTGACAGAGTTTACTCTTGCATTATTATTAAGTATTGTATTATTTTCTTTACGAACAACTGTAAACCTACTTTTGCCCCATCCTATATTACTGACAGCATATTCTGCAGAGATGTCCAGGCGGATGGAAGTTACAGGTTTTTATATTTTCTTTTCTTTGAACTTTTGGCCCCTCTTAGCAAGAAATGAGTTTCTGGATGGTGAAGAGTAGCTTATAAAATCGGGGACATTGTGTGAGCTTAGTTAAGATTTAAGAAAAAATTCTTTGCATTCCAGTGGTATCGGTAATATATTAACACTGAAGTTATATGCATTAAATATTTAAGCCAGATATAAAAAAGAGCTTTTGGAAACTTGAAAACAAATATTAAAATTGTTTATCATAAAGGAAGAAAATATTTCTTGCTTAGAAGTCTTAAGATAGGGGATTTTTCTCATCTACCTGGGATAATGTAAATGTAACACAGACTATAAGATCTGAAAATGATTTCTTCTAAGCACTTTTGGAGCCTACAGATGACTTTGGACAAATTTGGGGCAGTTTATTACTGGATTATCATTTTTTACCTTTTGGCATTAGCACTAGATGAATTTGTGACTCTTGTTAGAAAACCATTACGGCTCATTACTTTAAGCCATTGTTTTCCAAATATTCCCAATGACAGGTTTTACTTTGGGTGCTTATTAAAAACACATTTGTCTGGGTCCCTCCTGAATCTAGAAATTATTATTCACATAACAAGCAATCCAAGAGATTCTTATGTTGAAGCATGGTGATGCTGCATGATTTATAACTGAACCTTTGGATTGGAATATTAAGGCATCAAGGGGATATTATTTAACTATTTATCTCTCTACAAAATAGGGATGGGATGGATAGAAAGATGATTATACACAAAGGCAAAAGCTAATTGCAAAATTTTATTTGGTAGTTTATGAATTAACTTAATAAATAATAACATGGTAATCTGTTATATAGTGAGGGCCTGCATATGTGGCAAATGATTTTTTAGACTATTTTATAGTTTATAAAAAATAAAATCAGATATGCTTACCCCATTTGTCCCCATAAAACCCAGTGATGTGTGGGTTGCTATGATTAATGTCAGTTTCTAAATAAGTCACTGGCAGTTCACAGAGGTTAAGCTATTTGATCGAGTATCTCTTGCATAGTTAAATCTCCTGTAATTTTAGAATAATTCCTGTTGAAATTGCTCTTCTACTTATGACTCTGCTATGAACTAAGCTTCTGAATGCCACAGGCTACATCTCTCCTGCCAATCTTATTTTCATAGAGTGACCTAAAGAAAACAACTTCTTGAATAAAAGCATTCTGAAGTGAAATGTCCCCACAATGGTTTTTCCTTTTACAGTAGGATTTTTTTTTAGCTGCCATTTTTACTAGAATCTGGTGATTTTAATTTTCTACCTAAAGTTTTCTAATAAATGATTTATGTCTTCCAGGCAGAGAGAACATTCTTTTTTATTTGATTGTTTCCTTCCTAAGGCCAAAAACACACCCAAATTCTCCAGAAAGCTAAAGGAGGGGGCGGGGGGGGGGGGGCTACATGTGAATCACAGAACACACCTGATCTTTCTATCAGCTGTTTTATCCATCAGCATTAAATTCATTGCTAGATCAAAAGCAAGATTTTAATACAGCAAAGAAAAACAACAAAGTGCTACAGCAAACATTGTAACAGAGAATCTCCCCTTTAAAAAGGAACACACAATAAAAATTCACCAAGTGTTCAGGGATACTCATCATCATGAAAGAGAGACAACAGAAGAACTTACCACCCCCAAACACACACAAAACAAAACAAAACCAGAGTTGTTAGAATAGCAGAAAAAGATTTCTTATTAAAGTATGTTTTAGCACAGAGAGTTGCAGGAGGACATTGCTACTCTCAAATTAGTCAATTACAGAATGTGAATGATAAAATATTGGCCAATCATATAACAGCAAAATTGATAAACTAAGTAGAGTGTGAATGGTCCTAGAAGCTGACAAGTGAATTTATGCACTAAAATAATTGAATTGAGGAATCTTATAGAACTCAGGACACAAGAAAGAGATGAAAAGTATGAAAAATAAGGTAATTCCATGTGGCAAACTTCATATACCTGAAGATTCAGAAGTGAATGTGTATGGGGTGGGGAGGTAATAAATAGTATTAAATAAATAGTCAAAATTTCTTAGAATTGGAAAAAGTTGTGTTTTCAGAAAAAAATGCCCATACCCCTCTCTCCCGACAAACACTCAGCAGGATTTAGATAAAGTTATCAGAGCATCACCCATTCTGATAAAATGTAGAACACCAAAGACAAAGACAAAACCTTAAAATCTTCCAGAGAAGGAGACTAGAAGAGATTGTTTACTAGGAAATAATGGTCAAATTGATATTAGATTCACCTAAAAATTTACTAAATTAACTATATGCAAGAAAATAATGAAAAAAATAAATATTAGAATATATAACTTGGAACTTATAATTCTTTTTAAAAATTTTTAATTAAATGTATTGGGGTGACATTGGTTAATAGGCTCATATGGGTTTCAAATGTCCATTTCTATGACACAAGGTCTGTATATTGCACTGTGTGCCCACCACCCAAAGTCAAACTATCTTCTGTCACCATATATTAGACACCCCCCCCAGAGTGATTTTGCACATGAAAAAATTTACACACACGCACACACACCCATCCTTAAAAAGGAGAAGGAAGGACGCAAACTCCATTGATAATGGTGGGTACCTTTGGGACAGAACCTTGAATTTAACTTGATGATGAATTTTTTTTTTAAATATCACAATGTCTTAATTTTGCACCAGGAGAATATAAGTGTGTTTGAAATTATTTTAATCAACTTAAATGTAAGGTATTAAAAGGTAAAATGGACAGTTCACATAAAAATATTTTTGCTAAATTATAAGCTCTAGATGTTAGTAACCTAAGTCAATTCATATAACAACAGAGCAATCTGACCAAGGTTCATTATTGAAAAACAATTACAAACATTTAACTAAATAATCACTAATAAAATACCAAAGTTTTTATGCTCCACGTGGGTGACCAACAGCACTCAAAGTCCTATCTTCTAGTTAGCCTTTTCTCTTTTGTCCCTTGCAGGATTTAATTTTGACAAGAATGATATTAATCTTTTATGGTGCATAGATATTTTCCAGTGTTTGTATTTCAATTAAAGTGTGGGCATATTTTTAGGGGTAAATCTATGATTTCCTAAAACATTGCCATTTGTTGAGAGCAATACAAACACATTTAATTCCATTTGGGGAATATCTTTTAAAGCATTTTTTAAGAAATGAATTCACAACTTTACCCTAAAAGACAGGGAAATGATATTACAATATTTGTAGCATGGAGTATACAAGATTATTCTAAATGTGCTGTAATTTAGAATTGATCACATTATGTTAGAAAAAGGTTAGTGCATCTTGGTAACAGACAACGATGATAGCATAGTCTGAAGAAAATTTCGTAGAATCATTTCCTAAAGACAATTGGTGGAAAAAGAGTTTTGACATCCTTAAGTCATCACCTTATACAGAAAATATTAGACCCACAACATGGCCAGGGAAGGTGGTGGAATATAGCCACCCTCTTCCATATTTCAATGGTTCACTCATTTATTTGGTAGAAAGCTTTTTACACCAGAGAGAGAAGACTTGTTCAAGGATTGGTACAAAATAATAGAATTTCTTTACTGGCAAGAGAAATAGTATGCATAAACAAATGATATAATCAGAAGCACTTCAACTGATAACCCTATGACAGATCCTCTGTACATGCAATTAACTCATTTTTTCTTGCAGAGAAGATGATTCTCCTGGCTTCCCTTATTGGTCACCCTCATAATCTTTATGCTTAAAAAAACTTAGGATTCATTCAGAGTCCAGAATATAAGATAAAAAACACTAATTAGTTTTACTTTTATTTATTTTTTTTATCCTCACCTGAGGACTTTTTTTTTTTTTCCTTTTGCATTTATCTTCAGATAGAGCAGGAGAGAGGGGGAAGAGAGAGAGAGAGAAACATCGATGTGGATGTGAGAGAGACACATTGACTGGTTGCCACCCACATGACCCCAACTGGGGCCAGGGACAAACTGCAACCGAGGTACAGGTACGTGCCCCTAGCGGGAACCGAACCCGAGATTCTCTGGTCCACAGGCCGACGCTCTAACTGCTGAGCCAAACCAGCCAGGGCTAAACCTTCAGTAATTTGCAGACATTTGTCTTGAATTAACTATTCAACTTTTGTCATTCTCATGTCAATTCTTTTAAATTGTTTTCACACATTCTATATTATAAACATTTTTGTTGTTGTTGTTAATCCTCACCCGAGGATATTTTTCCATTGATTTTTAGGAAGAGTGGGAGAGAGGGAAAGATAGATAGA
Organism: Tadarida brasiliensis; assembly: GCA_030848825.1. Taxonomy (NCBI): domain Eukaryota; kingdom Metazoa; phylum Chordata; class Mammalia; order Chiroptera; family Molossidae; genus Tadarida; species Tadarida brasiliensis. The sequence continues at coordinate 75,192,991 of CM061260.1, forward strand.
GAGAGAAACATTGATGTGAGAGAGACACATTGATTGGTTGCTTCCTGCAGAACCCCAACCAGGGCCAGGGATCAAATCTGCAACCCAGATACATGCCCTTGACTGGGAATTGAACCTATGACCCTTCAGTCTGAGGCTTGATGCTCTAACCACTGAGCCAAACTGGCCAAGGCTATTATAAACATTTTTTAAAGTATGACAGCATCAGCTATAACAAATCTATTGTAAAACGTGTAAAAGGATGAAGATAAATGGAAATTACAATAGGCAAGGCAAACTGATAACTGTGTAGAGAAAATAGAATAACATGATTATTTTTCTTAGAATGACACTTGACCTTGCCTTTCCTGGTAGGCAAGGATGAAAGGGAAATAGGTAGGTGAACTATTATCAGAGTGTCTTAAAAAGAATGACTCTGAATTTTGGAATAAAAAACAACAACAACAACACCTTGTAGAGATTTTTAAGAGAAAATCAGTTAGTGAATCCTTAAACAAAAGAGAATGAGTAGAATTTTTCAACCGAATTTTTGAAATTATTTTTGCTTTCTTTTATACTAATGCTTACCAGAAGCTAATGTTTCTTTCCCTCCCCTTTTAAATGTTCCAAATATTTCCTCTCCTTGTTCCCTTTTCTAATAGTAAGTGATACAGATTTGTTTTGAAAACATAGAAAGCAAAAGAAATTAAATCTCTCATAATTCTTCCATGAAGCCAGAATTACTCTCAAGTTTTTAGAAGATTGTGTTAACAGGTTTCTCTGATGTATGTTTTGTATAGTTGAGAATACAATGAATATTTGTGTACCCGTTCTTATTAATATTATTTCACACTAAAAAAATCTTTGTAAAATCTTTGCAGTTTATATAAATATATCAGGATTGCATTTACTTATTTCCTAAAGATAAAATTTATGTTAAGTCCAATATTTTACTAGTTATAAACAATGCAATATAAATGCTGGTGGCATACACTTGTGTGTGTGTGTGTGTGTGTGTGTGTGTGTGTGTGTTTCCAATTTAATTCCATAAAACGGACTTTTAAAAGTAAAATTGCCTGATCAAAGATTTTGGATGGATTGTTCTTCATAAAATGTATCAATTTCGACTATTACCAGTTGTGGTTTGGTGTTTCTTTCTTTAATACACCATTGCAGGAACTAGATATTCTTGTTGCTTTTTATCATTGCTGATTTTTAGAGTTAATTGAATTACAGTGATTTAACTTACATGTAAATGATTATTAGTGTGTTGAACATTAGTTCAAATGTTTATTATCCATTTATTTTTCTTATTTCTTCACTTACTTCTTCAGCTAGCTGTTATTTTTGCATAACAGATAGGAGGGTCTGAGGATCTTTCATTAGTCTTTTCTATAAGAATAATAATATTTTGTCATATTTTACTTATAATTTTTTATGTTGTGACTTTAATCTCCATATTATTGTAGATATATTGTTTTAACATCTGTAATTGGCTTTTACTTTCATTCAGAGAAATCAACTCACTGTATAATTTCTTCATATTTTAAGACTATCTTTGTGGCTTATATCAATTTGTGTGAATAGTTCATAGATAAAGATAAGATGATTCTTTTTCCATGATGTAAATTATTTTTTAAAATTTGGTTTAGAGTCAAAGAAATTAGTCTGATGTGGAACTGACTGCTAAGTACATTAGATAACTAATGTTTAATTACATTAATTGTGTTATAAAATGGTATAGGCTGGTATTTTTTGCAAGTGTTTTATTTTGAAGTAAATATAAATAAAATATGTTTGATGACATTTTCTAAAAATAGGTTAATAGTTCAATGTTTATGGATAAACAGCAATATATATGCAGTTATTACAGTCAGCTATTAGATTTTTATTTATTTTTGTCAAGTTTTGAATAAAAATATTTGTAGATTATTGTCTGACCCCAAGCCCACTAAATACACAGCTCTGAGTGAGAAGTAGCATGTTGCTTTCTATAGAGCAAAGGCGGTATTACATGTTAATAGGTTTTATTTGCATTCAATATTCATGTATCACTATTTTCAGAAATTTAGTTTCAAAAATATTCTGTTGACAAATGAACACCTTTAAAATTAGACTTCAACACTGCTCTCCAAAATCCATGAAACATTCTAGAAGAAAGTGCCTTAAATATAATTATTCAACTTTGACAGAGACTGAGTGGAAATTTGTCAGCATTCAAGTTATGAAATGTCAGTGATTAGTTTTGGATGAGAGGAACATTATAGACTCTGAACTCTTAAGGTCAATAAATGTCTAAAAACAAATCTGGAGTGATTATGTTTTTGCATTGCATGCCACTGTTCCTCTAAGTGGAGATGTCAGCTAGCACACCTGAGGGTCTTGCTTGAGCTGCATGTTTATTGCAGTATTTAAATGTTCCTGCAACTTTCACATGGGGCTATATGAAATTAGTTTACAGAAAAAGAGGGAAGTCATCACTTATATTTTTAAAGCTTCTCAGAAAGAGTGGAAGTACGGTTGATGACTTGAGCATTATTACAGATATCATGATAGATGACAACATTTTAAGCATTTTAATGTAGCAGGGTATATAATGGGAAAAGAACTCTACTGGAAGATAAAAGGCTATAAATTGCTTAAAAGTCAATGCGAATGTGGACATGTTATTTAAACCCTTTCTGCCTTACTATATTTGTTTATAAACTAAGGGTATTTGGTAGAGGGGCGCTACATCCTCTCTTTAGCATTAAAACCAGAAAAATGTTTATATATAAAATACCTATTCTTAAGGTAGTAGACACCATTACACCTTGAATTTTTGAAGGCATAAGCATAAACATCTTAGTTTTCTCTTAACAGTGTGTGTGGCAGGTTATATTTTCCCAAAAACGGTTGTAACAAGTTCTCCTATTCCACGTACACTTTTTCTAATATGTTCTAGGCGTTTCTCCCAAAGAAAGGTTGGGGCAAGGGGAGAGGATGATCTATGTTAACTTTCCCATGAATTTGGGCATGCCTGTGCCTAAGGCAGATGTCACACTATTGGACTTCCAAAGCTAGGCTATAAAAAGCGATACAGCTTGTTCTTTGAACATAATCAACATGCTGTGAAGAGATGAAGAGACCATATGGAGATGCCATCTGGAGGTGTTTGGACTGATAACCCTAGCCAAGGTGCCAGCTGATAGCCAGAATCAACTTTTGAAAGAAGTTTGGACCATTAGGTAGAACATAGTGAGGTCCTAGGTATACAGAGAATAGTCCAAAATTGAGGCATGGTTGGGCCTAGGCCTGTGACCCCACAGACTACTCACCTTGTGTGTAAGAAGTGAGTGAGGAAGGCAAGAGCAATGTCCTCTTTCTCTGGTATAAAGGTGGTACCTGTTACCTGAAAGGCTATATCTAAATTATATTCTAGTGGTGACAAGACTGAGCTCTATCATCATCAGCTTTTGTAAGAGGAAATTTAGCTAACTGCACCTTAAATAAGTTCAGGTTGCAAATGGGTGACCAGAGAAAGAAGTGTGGATGGTATAAATGTTCCCAGTAATTAGTTCTCACTGACAGTTAAGTATAGCCTGATGTCTTTCCTGGGACTCTGTGTCCACTGAGGAGTGAAGAGACTTCCTGAGGGATGTTGGTTTTCCTTTGTTATCTACCAGACTTGCTGGGTCTTTAAAAAGTTAAGTCTGCAGTTTAAGACTTAGCAGTAAGAGGGTATCAGCTTCTTACAAATTTTCACAGCTGCTCTGAGAACAAAGGGCTCAGGAAGTCATCCCAGGAGAGGAGCAAAGAGATTTAGATAGTCCTTACAGATATGAAAGATAGTTCTGGATGTTTGCATCTAAACTGCATAAAGTTACATCCCCAGGCAGATAGTGTACTAGTAATAAATTGCCTTGACAAGCAGTTGTTCATTATAAATTTTGCAACATTTTATTCAGATGCCTTTGGTTTCATTAAATTAAACATTAAGATAGGAATCCACAGCTGAAGATGAATATTCCAGTATGAGTCTTATGGATATAAAATAAATTTAGTGTTTTTACATTCCTGTTAGCATATTTTAAGACCTGCCTTGGGATAGTGCTGGCCTGGCAGTGCAGTGAGTTCACTGTAACTTCATTTTCAGGTCATTTTAGGGTGCATGTCAGAGTCAAGCATGGAACTATTCAGAAGACCATGGTTGAAGGGAGAGAATATTTATTTTCCTTGAACTTTGAAGTCTTTCTGATGGCTCATAACTTTCTAATGTGCCCTGAGATATAGAAAACAGTGCCAGCAAAGGCTGTGTGGGGAATAATAATAATAATAATAATAATAATATCCCTCCCAGCTACAGAGTCTCCGGTGTTGTCCTGCTGGGGTTGTGGAATCCAAACCCTGCCCAACAGTGACAAGTAGCACCCACCTTGGATATAAATGAAGGCTGAGTGGGGAACCTGGACATCTACCTCCACCAAAGACAACTAAAGCAGAAGATTACATCAGATAAAGTGTCTCATATCATAATACCCAAGTTTCAATAAAAAGAACAAATCACTCATGATATGAATGAGGAAGATGTCAGACTGAAGGAAAAAAGACAATCCATAGATGCCAACACCAAGCAGATAGATGTCATGATTATCTGAAAACGATAAAGCAGCCATCATGAAAATGCTTTAATGAGTTGACTAATATGCTAAAAAAAAAAATCTCAGTAGAGAAATAAAAAAAGTTTCAGAAAGAAATAGAAGAAACATATGGACATTTGGAAATTTTAGATCTTAAAAATACAGTAACCAGAATTTAAGAAAATGAATCGACTCCATAGCAGAATGGTGAGAAAAGACAAAGGAATTAATGAACTTGAAAATAGAACAATATAAATGACCCAATCAGAAAAAAAAAAAGAGCAAATAGACTGAAAAATATTAGCAGAGTCTCAGGGACCTATAGACCTATGACAAAAATATCTAATATTTGTGTCATCAGAATCCTGACTGTGTCGTATTGGTGGAAGAATAGTCATATAGCTCAATGGAGCAGAATAGAGAATCCAGAAAATAGGCCCACAAATGTATGCCCAAGTGATTGTTGACAAAAATGCAAAAGAAACATCATGGAGGAAGGATAGCCTTTTCAACAAATGGTAATGGAGCAACTGGATATCCATAAATAATTTTTACAAAGAACCTCTGTCTACAAGGTAGAGCAAAAGTAAGTTTACAGTTGTGAGTATAGGAAACATAGTTTATTCTTGTATTATTATTTATTAATTCTTGTATTATTTTCCATATGAACAATTGTAAATCTCTCCCCCCCCGACCTGGTTGGTATGTTTCACACCTTCACATCTTATACAAAAATGAACTCAAAATCGATCACAAGCTTAAATTGAAAATGTAAAACTATAATACTCTTAGAAAAAAATAGGGGGAAATCAATAGAACATTTATAACAATATACTGCAATGAAAGTTATGTGAATGTGATCTCTCTTTTTCTCTATAAAAATACCTTATTTCATGGGTAGAAGAGTCTGTTTCCCCTTAGATGTTAGTAACCTCAGCATAATTTTTTCTTTCTTTGCTTATTAAGTTGAAAACTTGAAACTTTTCACTTAAAGGAAGCACTTTACAGCTTCTCTGTGGCATATCTGAATTTCAGCATAACTACTCTTGCACTTTGGGGCCGTTATGAAGTAAAATAAGGGTCACTTGAACATAAGCACTGTGATACCGTGACAGTCTATCTGATAACAGAGGTGGTGATAAGTTGCTAACAGATGGGTCGAATATACAGTGGACAAAGGAATGATTCATGTTCCAGGTAGGACGGAGTGGATTTCATCGTGCCACTCAGAGCAGTACACAATTTAAAACTTATTGATTGTTTATTTCTGGAATTTTCCACTTAATATTTTCAGACCATTGTTGACTTTGGGTTATTGAAACCATGGGAAGTTGAAACTTTGTGCATAAGGGGGAGACTACTGTGACTAGTAGTCCATGTTATAGATGTCCTATGTTTTATTCAGCAATTTTATTCATCCTATTGAAGAACAGCATTTTCCCTAAAATGTTGTTGTTTAAAACAAAGATTAACTAAACATCTTTATATATAGTTCCTTGGGCATATCTGTCATAACTAGTTCGTAATTTGCCCTTAATTTCTTATGTAGTGTAATGACTGGTATTGTGGGTTTTAATTGTATGATGTATGGATTTTTCTTGCAATTTTTTTTGTTGATTTCTAATTTTTTTTAATATAGCCAGGGAATAAACCTTTCAAGATACCATTTTTTGAAACGTATTGAGATTTTCTTTATAGCCTAATACAATATCATTTTTGTGTATAAATGGGCTAAAAAAGAATTTGTTACCTTTTATGCAAATTCTTGTGTGTGTGGTAGTGTAAGATCAAATTTTTTTTACTTATTACCTCAATTATTTAATTATTTTTATTAAATTTTTTATTACAAATGTCGCACCTTTTTCCCCCATTGACACCCCCCCTCCCTGCTCTGTCCCCCACCCCTGCCTTCACTGCACTGTTATCTGTGTCCATTGCTTATGCATATATGCATATAAGTTCTTTGGTTTATCTCTTCTCACCCCCCCCCCCCCCATCCACCTTCCCTCTAAGGGTTGTTAGTCTGTTTCCCTACTTCCATGTTTCTGGATCAATTTAGTTCATTCTATTTCACAAATAAGTGAGATCATGTGATATTTGTCTTTCTCTGACTGGCTTGTTTTGCTTAGCATAATGCTTTCCAGGTCCTTCCATGTCATCTCAAAGGGTAAGAGATCTTTCTTTCTTACAGCTGCATAGTACTCCATTGTGTAAATGTACCACAGCTATTTTTTCCATTCGTCTACTGATGGACACTTGGGCTGTTTCCAGATCTTAGCTATTGTAAATAGTGCTGCTGTGAACATAAGGGTACATAAATTCTGTCTGATTGGTGTTTCAGGTTTCTTAGGATATATTCCTAGAAATGGAAACTGGGTCAAATGGCATTTCCATTTTTAATTTTTTGAGGAAACATCATAGTGTTTTCCATAGTGGCTGCATTCCCACCAGCAGTGTACTAGAGTCCCCTTTTCTCCACACCCTCACTGGCAACCACCAGTTTTCTCTCTGTATTTATGAGTCTATTTCAGTTTTGTTTGTTTGTTTATTTTGTTCTTTGGATTATGCATCCTTCCTGTAAAAGGTGTGACATTTTAAAATAAAATATGGTTATAGAATTTGTTTGTTTTAACAGCTTTGAAAATATCTTCTAAGAGATGAGCTGAACATATTTATATTTACTATGTCCACTGAAATTCCTGGCTATCTTGCTTTGTGTTTCCTGTTCATCATGGTATCTCTTTGTTTCTTTTGTCTTTATTGTCTGATTTTGTTAGATGCATCATTTAAAAAAAAATTTTGTTTGTGTGTTTTCTAAATTGAAAATAATACTTCTATTTCTATTATAATGTTTCCTTTGTTACTTTAGCAGAAATATTCAAACTTATTCTTTTTAAAACACAGATAAAATTTATTAAACACCTATATATCCTAAAGGACATAAACTAAGATGTGCCCCACCCCCACCTCAGGCAACTCTCTCCTTTCCCCATATACACATGTTAAATGTTTTAATAATCATTACTTATTTAAACTTTATAGTAACACGGAGTAATTAACTTACCGTTACTTTCTGAATTCTAATAATTCTCCCTGGCTTCATTTTTCTGGTTGCTCTAATTGTTCTTTTACAAAATATCTCTCAGGTACAAACATTCTGAGTCCTTATATATATAAAATGCCTTTACTTTAGTCCCACTTTTGAATAGTAGTTTCTTTTTTATTGAATTCTAGAGTATGAAGTGACTTGGCAGCTGGTCTCTGAGGACAGGCACTGCTCCATGTTCCAGAGATTGCCAGCCAGTGGGTCCCACCTGACCTCTCAAACATACACCCCCACACTGACTGTATCCACTCAAGGTGGATGTATTCATTGTCTCATTCTCTCTCTGTCTGTATAAAGGTATGTGTGTGTGTGTGTGTGTTGAGAGTGTGTATATGTGTATGGGCTGCAGTTGCTTGTGAATCTATCTCTCCTGGTTGATTGAACAAACATCGAATACACTAAAGGTGTTCAGTGTTGCTGCAGGGAAAAGTGGGAAGCACAGAGCTACTTGGCCATCAGCCTAATGATGTTGCACATTTTGTTTTGCTTTCTACCATGGTACTAAATCAGCACCCATGAGATGCCTTTGTTATTTTGCTATAGCGGATATATAATTGAGCTTCTTACTCTCTCAGCTGATCACCTTTAACACAGGCTTTTTGAATATGAACACTTGAAGACAGGGGTAGGTCCTAGTCTCTTTCTGGCTGCTATAACAAAAATACCACCAACTAAGTGGCTTGCAAACACTGGTGGCTTATTTCTTCCAGTTCTGGAGGTTGAGAAGCACAAATCATGGCACTGGCAGAATCAGCATCTGGTGAGAACCCACTTCCTAGATTTCTGTCTTTTCACTATAACCCCACTAGACTGAAAGGGCGAGGGTGTCCTCTGGGCCTCATTTATGAGGGCACTAATCCCATTCATGAGAGATTCACCCTCATCACCTAATCATTTCTCAAAGACACTACCTCCCAATACTATCACTTTGAGGGTTGGGATTTCAACATGAATTTTGAGGGAGATATGACACTCAGACCATGGCAGGGTAAAAGCTACCTGACCCTCTTTAGATGCATGATTTAATGTCCCAAGCTAACTCATTCTTTGTATCTTATGCTTTCCTATTTTATCATGTCTCCAGACTATTACTTCATTATTATATGATGCCACTTAGCACTATGCTCATCTTATACTGAACCCTACTACCTTCTTATGCCTTAAATTTGAAGGAATGATAGCGTGGCCGGTGTGGCTCAATGGATTGAGTGTCTTCCCATGGACTGAGAGGTCCTGGTTCAATCCCTGGTCAGGGAATATGCCCAGGTTTGTGGCCTCGATTCCCAGTAGGGGGTGTGCAGAAGGCAGCCTATGAATGCTTTTGCATTCACTTTCCTTTTGACTGCTGTTGCTATATTGTGTGGGAAATTTATGAATACCGTAGTTGAAAAATAAATGCTTCATTAATAATTATTAATCCATTCTCCACATTGCAGCCAAAACAATCTATTGAAAACATAAGTCTATTGTATCAGTGTGTTGCTTAATACCTTTAAATGGTTTCTCATTGTTAGGGTAAAAGTAAAATCTTTGATATGACCTCTAACCCTGGCGTGATCTAGCCTCTGCCTATTTGTCCCTCTGACTCATGCTATTCCCTCTCACTCTTGGCTCTATCCATTCTGGTTTTCTCTCAGTTCTCAAACTTTCAACTCTTCAATCTACTCTGGGGCCTGTTGGCTCAGCTCAGACAGCCCTCTGTCTTCCACTCTTAGTTTCCAGAGCTTTGTCCTATTAATTCTGATTATCCTTCAAAATCAGCTCATCTATCCATTCTCTGAGGCCCCAGTAAGTCAAAGCTATTAAAAGCTCTCACGGTGCCCTGTTCTGCTTTACAATGCTTATTGTATTTGAAATGAATAATTAGTTGTTTATTGTTTGTTTCTACAGGAAGATGATAGATTCCATGTGTCTGGGAAATATATCTAATTCATTGTTTTTTTCTCAGAATTTAACATAGGTTATTATAGATGCTCAGAAAATATTTTTAATAAACTAATTCAATTTTTCAGCAGACTTGTATGAAGAGCACATTTCTGTGTATTAAATAGTGTTTAAAGCTTATATAGGCTAGAGTAGGCTCAGAACTGTTTTCTCTTGGATGGGAAAACAAGAGAAGTCTAACCTCAGAAAAATGATGAAATGCACATTAGGGTATGCCCTTGGATGAGAGATGAAATGAGTTTTGAGGAGAAGTTCTTTAGTATTTTGAGTGTTCTGATATTGACTTGCCTAAATTGAACTACAGAATAAACCAAGGGTCCCCTGGTGAAATGATCACTCAGCTTTTGTTCCTTTTATCTTGTTTACTTTCCAAAAGCCCTCTGGATATTTATCAAAACTACAAAGTGGAAATTAGTTAGCTTCATTTAACACCATATCCTACTGCAAAGATCTCACATGAAGGCACTTGCCATTTTACATTCTTCTTATTTTAATAGTTTTTCCAACTTCAAAAACTAAAGGCTCTAGCCGTAAATCCCTCAAGATCCAATTCCGTGAGGATGTTGAAACCCCAGTGTTTTAGGAGCCATAGGAATATAAACTTTCTCTGATTCTTCCTCCCAAGACTCAGATGAAATCAGGATGGACTTTGGAAACATACCAGCTCTCTGGTGCTTTAACAAGGGTAGGTGGCTGACACTATTCTATGTGTCTCTAATCTCTACTTGCCATTTTAAATTTAAAAGGCAATAAAATTATGCATGTGAAACTAACATAACTAAGCTAATATTATATACAAACTACACTTTAAAAAACAACAGCAACATAAAAAAGTTTTCTGATTTTCACTCAAATTTTATAAGAATAAGACAGGAAACCAAAAAGTAATTTCCTCATAGGAAACAATGGACAAATTATTGTTACTTCAATATACATATATTTTGTTTATAAATATGAAGGCCTATAGGTGGAGTTCACAGTTTACATAACTAGTTAATTAAGTGGATTTTTTTTTATAGATTTTTGGAACAAAAGATACATATTTTTATATATGCCACACTTACTACACCAACATATTATTCCTGTTGTTTTATTGATGAAACCCCCTTCTTTGATGTTTAATAGGGTTTCTACTAGAAACAAGCTTGTTTTGTTGAATTGTTAGTCCAGATATGCAGCATTTAGCTATTTTGACAACCAAAATAAGAATATTTCCTATGAACAACTGTAAATATTTTATTCTAATTTATAGAATAATGTTCTTTTTTTTTTTTTTTTGCATTTAGCCTTGTTTTAGATTTATGTAAGGAATGTACTATGTGCTCAATATGTAGCATGCAATATTCATAAAAAGCATGCATTGTGTACCCCAGCTTAATTGAGGGTTGAAGTCATTTGTATATGATCAGCAATCTTTTTATTTTGAATGCTGACTTAGGGAGGTAGTGTCAGGAACTACTTTATTACCCAAAGGAACTAGAAAAATAGTTTACTAATTATATTTACATTGTAATATAATATATAGCTCTTCATTTATTAAACTGACCTCTAACTCAAGTCAGACTATTATTTAAGTCCTCTGTGATAGCCGGTAGACAGTACATTTTCCTGTCAGTGTGTGTTTTTTGTTTTTGTTTTTTTTTACTGAATTAGCATTCCACCGTTATCTATTTTCAGCTTTGTGATTCTGGCATTTGGAGCTTAGTGTAATTTAATTGTCAAAACTTGACCATTTCTTTAATTTGTTATTGGGCGATTCATCAGGCGATTTTGTAAAACATTATCATGAAAGGAGTTCCAGCTCTACAAGCACTCTCCTAAAGCTGGATTCCATGCGGGAATATAAATGTTGTACATTTTAACCTTATAATAGAAAAAAATCCTTGTATGGGGAGTTCTTGTGTAATAATAATAGAGCTAAAAGAAGTAGAAATAGAGTCGTTACCATCTGCCTGGCAACAGCTACGAACAAAGTCCTGTGATAAGTACTTAAGAGGCATGATCTTTAGTCCTCACAACAACCCTAAAATGTAGCTGTGATGTTGAAAGCCTCCATTTTACATGTGAGAAACTGTAGGTAACTGACTTAAGAAGTCTGTGCCTCAGTCTTTTCTTACGTAGCTTACCTACAGTCGCCCAGATAGTGGGCGGAAGAGCCTAAAATGTAAGCTAGTAAGTCATTATATGTAACATAGATGCCCCATCCCCCACCCCCTCATGTCTTTTTACCTTAAATTTTATATGTATTTCTTTTTAGTAGCATTTACCTCTATTTTTATCAAAGATGTTTTGGTTTATTGTATTATTATGTAGCCCAAATGTGAACTATTTCTTAGACATCAAGTTGAACAATTTTACTCCTTGGAATCCTATGCTAAGAACTTTCTTAACTGATATTCAAAACTGTTTTATCATCATTTTTTTCATACAAAAGAGGCCATTCCATCTTTTATTATAAACTCTCTTAAGTCTTTGATTCTAGATCAGTGACTATAAATTCCAGACAAATACGCTCTGGTAGGCATAATAAATGTCCTTCCGAAGGTGCTCATGTCCTAATCCTTGGCACCTGTGAATATGTTAGGGTACACGGGAAAAGGGATGTTGTAGGTGTCATTAAATTAAGGACCTTCATGAATTATCTGAGTGGGCTCAGTGTAATCTGCAAATCTTTAAAAGATGAAAAGGCAGGCCAGAGTGGTGGTCAGAGTCAGAGAGAGAGATTGGATGATGATGCTACACGTCTGGTTTGGAAGATGGAAGAAAGGGCCAGGAGACAGCCTGCAGGTGGTCTTCAGGAGTTGGACAAGGCAAGAAAATGGATGTTTCTCTAGAACCTCCAAAAGAAATGCAGCCCTGCGGACACCTTGATATACCCAGTAAGGCCCATTTTGGACCTTCAGAACAGTAAGATGATAAATGTGTGTTGCCTAAAGAAATTTGTTATAGCAGTTGTAGGAAACAAACACAGATGCTATTGATTTCACTATAATTTTGGATGTGAAATCACACCTAGATTTAAGCCTTTTCTTCTCAGTGGCAATCCAGAAGTTCGATGTGGAAGGTACTGGGGAAAATAATATACACAGAGTCACTTCAAACTGGAGTCAGAACTGCCATCCAGAGGAACTGCCTTGCACGTCTTATTCCAACCTTTGGAATATTAATACTCGCCAATGTAACCTTTGGAATCGGCCTAAAGCAGCATTATATCCCAAACAACTGTTTGTAAAGATAACAAGGAAGCAGACATTATGACTACCACACTGAAATTTAAAGACATTCTTTAGAATTAGCATCACTCTGTTAGCTTATCTGTATCTATGAAAATTCCTTCCTTCTTTTTATGTAATAATTTCCCTTCCCTTTCTCATAAATGCCCCTTGCCTTTGCCTCCAAATCAGAACACCGTTCAGGTTTCTGCCTGAATCAGTGCTTCCTGAATAGCTATTCTTTTGGATCTCCAATGCATGCATATTGCTTCTTACTTTGACCTTTTAGTTTTAGGTTAATAGCACTTAAGGCCAGGAATGTGACCGGAAGAGAGAGCTGGGAGATGTGTAACACGGCCTTCACATAGCAAATCAATAGAGCCATCATTCTTTCCTGTTTATTTGTTTGCTTATACATTTATTTATGCTTTGATTTTAGTTTACTAGTTTTTCTATTTGGAGGAAAGAAAAATCACACTTGAATTTCATCTTGTCTTAATAGTGTTGGGAGGAAACAATTTGGCAACGTATGATTCCCCAGTAGAGTAGTTAGTACATGGCAGGTTCCCAAAAATCAGTGGTGATTTCAAAAAGTATGTCAAGTTTCCAGCCTGACTCCAGGACTGCTGTGAGAGTGTGGGGAGGCTGTCCATGATGAAACAACATGTGAACTCTGGAGCACTACATACATCAGTCTCTTGGTTACACTGTCCATAAATTGGCCACAGAATGTTGAAACACACATGTATGGAGAAAATCATGCTTATTTCAGTGATCAGAAGGTCTATTTTAGTTCTTTCCTTCCCCCTCAGCAATCCTGTTGCTCAATAGCTAGGCCTGGGAAGGTTTCCTTTGACCTACTTGTCAATCTCACTGCTTCCCTCTGATCTCAGAAAGCAGGTAAGAGGCTCTTTTTCAGATGCGGTCTTTCCAAGCTATTTCCAATTCCTTGTAGAGAAAAAAGAAGCTACCTCTGCTTGACTCTCAGTTGTGATGCATTTTTACGCAGAGCAGTAGAAAGCACATCCACTATGGAATCTGACAGATCACGGTTTGCATCTGGGTGTGCTCACTAATTAGCTGTGTAGCCTTGGGTCAATTGTCTGAACCTTCCTGACCCTTGGTATCCTAATCTAAAAAATGTGAATAACAATGTCTACTTTGCAGTGTCTCTGGATATATAATTGAAATAATGTATGTAATATATCTAGGACAGGGCCTTGAATTTAGTAGGCATCCAAAAATGGCCTATAATTTGCAGAAGTGTTGGGGGAATTTGAGGCATTAGAGACAGGTGAATTAGTGTTCAGCATTTAAAAATATTCTCTAGATCCTCAATTTTACTAATTCCACCTAAGTTTGTAGAGTGAAAGCGAGAAATAACCTAGAATGAGCAATGTATCCTTTCAATCTTCAGCAACACAATTTTTCTTGCTTTTCTTTTTTTAAATGGCACCATGGTGTGGAGTTACAGATAGCAGAGTTGGCAGGACTGGTCTACATTGCTTAAGAGGCTAAGATTCACTTGTCAAACATACCTGCATTGTTAATGACTGTTTCAGTTTTCCTTGTTCACATAATGGTTTTCTCTAATGTGAGATTAACTTCAATTAAAGCCTTTTGTGGCTATGTTCATTCTTAGGTTTTCCCTCTAATTGATCTCTATGCATTTCTTTTGCATTGGCACCAATTTACTTGTGCCTGTGACTGAAGTTAGAACTAAGATGAACTTTTGGAAGCTATGAATCTTTTTTTCCTGGATAGTTTAGAAATTTAATCTATTATTAAGCTAGTGAAAGAAAACCCCTATAAAAGTTCATATGATGGTTATAACTGACATGGTTTCTTTTCTGGAGCTGGAAGGATGAGAGAAACTCAACATCTGAGATATTGATTGCATAAGATTCTTCATTCTTTTGCTCTCACAGGAAATGAATGTTTCTTGGGCAAGAGAAAATGCACTGCCGTGTTGTACAAGCCTCTAATATTGATTGTGGTTAAGAGTTGTAAAGTATTGACTGTATTGACTTAAAGTCTTATGGACAATGAATACTCATAATTCTGTGTCTGAATGAGAAGGAGAGAGAAACAGTAAGTGGGTCACTGAAGACTGCAGAAACTGACAATTAGTGATGCCAGTTATTACTTCCTATAAAGAAAGGCAAGTAAGACCTGCAGGGGTCCTCATGATGGAATTCACAAGGCATTGCGGTAGCTCCAAACAAAGTGATTACTGAATTGCAATGGCTGCTGTATTCTAGAAAGACAATGGGCACTCGGGGACCACAAGAAGGGGAAACTAAAATATGAAACCCTATTCCAGGTCTGTTTTAATTTATATCATTTATGCTTTTCTTCAATTAGGGAGCAGATTCCTTGTTTTTATAATAGGAAATGTGTAGACTTTTCCAACTCTTTGACCTGCAATATTTCTTGAGGTTTTATTTAAATAAAGTGAGACATGGGGGCAAAAGAACAAGGTTAGCTTCCTCAGTTGGAAAGGACCTCATTCGATACCCTAGTTTTATAGTTGGGAAAGTCTGTGTCCTGGAGTAGGGGAGTGATTTCCCACAGAAGATGTAATATGAGTGGTGGAGCCACTGCTAGAACTCAGGTTTATCAGTCTACAATCTAATGTCCTTTCATTGTATTCATTGGAAATACTTCAATGTAATCATTATAGTAATCCTATGATATGATTAAAAACATAAATTAATTCAATAGATGGTTACAGAATAGATACTATATTTCAGACACTGTTCTCAGTGAATATAACAAAGATGCCTACCTTCCTGGAGCTTAGGTCCTACTGGGAAGAGATAGACAATAAATAAATAAACACAGAAGTACATGGAATGTCAGATTGTGACGACAAGTGCTGTGGGGGATAATAAAGCAGGAAAGGGACAAAGAGAGGTGGTATTTGAGCAAATCTGAGCAAAGAGGAGCCTTTCAAACTTTGGGAGAGAATATTTCAGAGGGAGCAACCAATGTTCCTAAAGAAAAAATGCACTTGATGAGTTTGAGAAGTTGCAAGGAGACCCAAGTGTCTGGAGCAGAGTGAATAAGAGAATGGAATGGCAACAAGTAAGGTTAGAACTAACACAGGGCTAGAGTAAATGGGACTTTTTTTAGGTGATTTTAAGGATTTTTGGCTTTGAATGGTATGACTGATAGTTTTATGTATCAACTTGACTACTAGGCTATAGTACCCAGGTATTTAATCAAATGCTGAGGTGTTCTGAAAGTATTTTGTAGATGTGGTTGGCAGCTGTAGTCAGTTGACTTCATAGGGGAATACCTTCGATGATTGGTAGACTTCATCCAATCAGATGAAAGACCTCACAAGCAAACACCGTAGGTTTTTCTGGAGGAGAAGAAACTCAGCCTCACAGTTGCAACACCTACTCCTGTTGATGTTCAACCTGCTGGACTGCCCTCTAGATTTCACACTTGCCAGCTTCCACAAGCCCATGAGCTAATTTCTTAAAATAAATCTTTATTTTGGTTCAATTTTCTGTTCAGTTTGTTTTGTTCTATTGGTTCTGTTTCTAACTGATACAAGTCTGATAGGAAACTCTAACTGATACAAGTCTGATAGGAAACTATTCAAAGGTTTTAACCAGAGAAGAAATATGATCTTGCTTGGCAGAGAATAAGCTGTAGAGGTTCAAGAGTAGATGCAGAGTGACTGGTCAAGAGTCTATTGCAGTAACCCAGGGGAGAGATAGTGACAACTTTGCAGTAGGTTAATAGCAACGGAAGTGGTAAAAAGTGGCAGATTCTGAATCTACTTTGAAGGTAGAGTCAACAGATTGCTGGTGGGTTGATGGGGAGTATGAAAGAAAGAAGAATCAAAGTTCCTCCAAGTTTTTTGGCTGCAAGTAGAAAAATGAGGTTGCCGTGGACTAAATTGGGGAAGATTTAAGGAAGATCAGTTTTCATAAAGGGAGATCAGGACTCAGTTTATACATGGTAAATGAGAGATTTCCCATTAGACATCAGGTACAGGTGGGGAGGAAGCAGCTGGACATAACAGACTGGAGTTTTGTGAAAAAGATCTGGACAGAAGGTATAATTTTGGGGGTTCTCAGAATATAGATGGCATTTAGAGCCTTGAGAGTAGATGAGATATTTTAAGAAGTGTGTGTAGATAGAAAGGAAATGGTGTCCAGGGACTTCAGTCCTGGGTATTCCAACATTAGAAATGCGGCAGATGGGGAGAAAATAGCAAAGAGACTGAGATGAGACAGCTTGTGTGATCGGAGAAGAGCCAAGAAAGATTCCCTAGAAGACGAGTGAACACAGTGTCTGAGAAAGTGTCAACCATGACAAATTCTGTTTATGGGTTAAGATACAAACTGAAAATGGATTCTTTGCTTTAACAATGCTGACCGTCACCAGAGCTGTTTTGGTGTCGTAGAATCAAACGCCTGATTGGAGAGGAAAAGAGGAGAGAAAGTAGGCAAGGAGGATAGTTATATGCTTTTAGAAGTTTTCTTATTGATAAGAGTATTTGCTGAAAGAGGT
Organism: Tadarida brasiliensis; assembly: GCA_030848825.1. Classification (NCBI taxonomy): domain Eukaryota; kingdom Metazoa; phylum Chordata; class Mammalia; order Chiroptera; family Molossidae; genus Tadarida; species Tadarida brasiliensis. The sequence goes on from CM061260.1 coordinate 75,210,381, forward strand.
TGTGAGTTCAACCGAACACATTTTTGAAGATGGAAGATAAACATTGCATTTCTGTGCTGATGCGAATGATTTAGTGGAGAGTCATTGATCATATGCGAAAGGGGAGAGTTGTGAAGCTATGCCCTTGAAGAAATAAGAGAGTAAAGGAGCTAATGCACCAGTGGAAGGTTTGGCTCATAGAGGGGCGAAGGCACATTCATCTATAGCAGTAGGAGAGAAGGCAGAGAATGTACAAGGTTCAAATGCAGGCAGGTTGTTAGATGTGGAAGTGGGAGTGTGAGAAAAAACTCTTCTCGTGGCCTTGCTCTTCCAAATGAAGGGAAATAACACCATCAGCTGAGAGAGCACACATGGGAGGTGTAAAGGTTTGAGGGAAGAGAAGACTGATGTAATCATCAGAGGTGGAGAGTGAGAAGATTAAGAAAATGTGGTAGATGTTGAAGATAGTATAAGGTTTTTGCCAAGGTCATGCAGAGCTTTGGCTTCTGTCTTTACTATTGATGGATGTGGGAAAGTGTTAGATTTTCCTTTAAATTCTTTAAATTGCATTTCTGTTATTGTTGATTAGTAGAAAAGTAGCAAACTGAAGCTAGAATTAGAATGAATTCTGGTAAATGAGATTAAATATGAATTTTTATTAGATTTGTTATACCTCTAAAATTGTATTAATTTGAAAAATACCACTGAAACTTTATGCTCATATATTTGATACAACTAAACCTAAATATGGCAATTAGGATATGTTATGATGTCTCCAAGTCAGGAGCTGGGTGGGGAGATGTTGATGGCAGAAAACCAATAAAACTGAGGGTATCAGAAGACATTAAGTCTCATCAAGGATGATGGCTGTGAAAATGCTATTTAATATAATTAAATCTAAAACTGTATTTCTGAGAACAGTTTGTATTGGGAATTTTTACACTCATATGCATAAACGAGGCTGTAGAAGATTTGGGAAAAATGTATACTTAAATATCATATTTGTAATGATGTGATGTCAATACTCTCAAATATGAAAGTCATCAAAAACATGATTTGACAGCTGCCTTTGAAAAGGACTCTTCCTGTAGTACATTGCCAAACTTCCTCTCCTCTAAAACAGTCTTCTTCTTCTTCTTTTTTTTTTTTTAAAAAAAAAACACAACCTCTAATTCTTTTTGACATTTGTGAAAGGATAATGGAATCTTTAAATAGTTTTGTTTGGAATTCACACTTATTTAATTCTAAATAGAGTTGTTGAAACAAATGAGAAAGACAGCTTTAAGAGTAGAGATATGAATTCAGACAGAACAATTTAAGAAAATAGAGTTTTCTCTTTAAAATTTCACTTCAATGATGCCAAATTCCTTTAAAAATTATCATTTATTAAAACCAATTATTCTCTTAGCTGAACATTTGCCCTTGAGGTGAAAATATTTACTTGGCCAAAACCTTGAGGAAGTTCCGATTTAATTTGATTATAATTGACTAATAATTCTCTTCTGAAAAACAACACCCCCCCCCCCACAACAACTATCTATATTGGGAGTAAGTATAATCATTACAACTTTTGTTGTGAAATAGTGGATTGATTCGTAACTAAATGTTTTCATTTTCATTTTCATTTCTGTTGTATTAAATGTGTTGGGGTGACATTGGTTCAAAAAACCATACAAGTTTCAAGTATACATCTCAACAAAACATCATCTGCACACTGCATCATGCACCCATCGCCCAAAGCAAAGTTTCTTTCCCTCCCCATTTTTCCCACCTCTACCTACCACCCTCCTCGCTTTCTGGCTATCAACACTCTGTTGTCTGTGTCTATGTGTTATATATGTATGTTGTTTTCCTAAATCCCTTCACCTTCTTTCATCCCGCACCAACCCAACCCCCTCCCCTCTACAGCTGTCAGTCTGCTCTATGCATCCTTGCTTCTGTTTCTATTTTGGTGTCAATTTATTCTGTTCATTAGATTCTACATATAAGTGAGATCATATGGTGTTTGTCTTTCTCTGACTGGCTTTTTTCACTTAGCATAATACTTTCCAGGTCCATCCATGCTGTCACAAAAGGCAAAATTTCCTTCTATTTGATGGCCATGTAGTATTCCATTGTGTATATGTACCACAGCTTTTTAATACACTCATCCACTGATAGGAACTTGGGCTGTTTCCAGATCTTAGCTATTTTAAACAATGCTGCAATGAACATGGGGGAGGAGGTGCATATATTCTTTCAAATTTGTGTTTTGAGTTTTTTCAGATATATTGCCATAAGTGGGATCACTGAGTCAAAAGGCAGTTCCATTTTTTAATTTTTTAAGGAAATTTCATACTGTTTTCCACAGTGGCTGCACCAGTCTGCATTCCCACCAACAGTGCATGAGGGTTCCCCTTTTCCCCCATTCTCGACAGCACTTCTTATTTGTTAATTTATTGATGGTAGCCATTCTGATAGGCCTCAGATGATATCTCATTAAGTTTTAATTTGCATTTCTCTTATGATTAGCACTGTAGAGTATTTTTTCATATGTCTATTGGCCATCTGTATGTTCTCTTTGGAGAAGTGTCTATTCAGGTCTTTTGTTCATTTGCTTTTCTTCTTGATTAATAAGTATTATTTTTTAAATCTTTATTGTTGAGAGTATTACAGATGTCCCTCCTTTTTTTCCCCAATTGTCCCCCTTACCCAGTTTCCACCCTGCCCCATGCCTTTACCACCCTATTGTCTGTGTCCATGAGAAATGCATATATATAAGTTCTTTGATTCTTAACTAAATTTTAAAAACATGAAAATTTTCACTTTGGAGTCCTTAAATTTCATTGCATTCTTTATGGAAGAAAATCTTATAGCTCCATTTTGATGAGTAGAGCTTAAATTATATTTTACTTAAGAGTGTCCTTTTATACAGTGTGGTGGCTGTGGAGAGGAATTGCTTAGATCTTCTTTCAGAAAAGAACTTACTATTTACTTGCAAGCTGACAGCTTCCAGTTTTGGCACCTGTAGAACCCACCTCAGCTTTCAAGCTAAAGTAATACTCTTCCTAGACAGTTCCTGATCAATAACTAGTCAAGTGGAGGTGGTGGGTCTGGTCATTTCTGCCCACCATGGGACTTCTCCTAAGGCTACTCATTGTTCTGGAGTTTCAGACACATTACCCTGGGTTGGCCGTAACTTTTTCAGATATGAATTGAAGTCTGAAATATTTCCATGCCCAATTCAGCTTCTTCTGTCTTTCAGCTTTCACAGGCATTAATCCCTCCCCATGTCAATAAACTCCTAGCAGTCCTAACTCCATCTCAGTGCTGCTTCCCATAGGACTCACTGACATAGTGTTTGCTTCCCATAGGACTTATCTGACCCCCTCAAGATGTTCAACAAATACTTGAGTACCTCTCTACCCATGTGTCAAGTACTATGCTAGATGATGGAATACAAACATCGTTTAAACATGATTTCTATCCTAAGCAGCTTACAAATTAATTGAGGAGAGAGCACCGTAAACATGAAATGCAAAGCAGTCAGTGTAAGTATGGCTCCATAACTATGGAGTTGTATTTGTTTACAGTTGCTGTGTATCAAAGCACTACAAACATAACAAACTTAAAACAGTACCCATTTATTATCTCAGAGAGTTCTTTAAGTTAGATGTCTGGGCAGGCTTAATTGGATTCTCTCCTTAGGATCTCACCAGCCCCAAAATTAAGGTATCAACCAGTTTGGGCTCTTATATGGAGGTCTTGGGAATAAGCCACTTTCCAGCTCATTCAAGTTTTTGGCAGAATTATGTTCCTTTCGTTGTAGTACTGACATTTCTGTTTCCTTGTTGGTTATCAGTCAGGGACCTCTCTCAGTTTCTACAGGCCTCCCTTATTCCTTATCACGTGACCCCCTCCATCTTCAAGTCAGCAGTACTGTGCGTGTTGAATTCTTCTCATGTTTGAAATCTTTCTTATTTCCTCTTCTGCCACCAGCCAGAGAAAACTCTGCTTTTATTTTACTTTTTATTTATTTATTTTAATTTATCTTTATTGTTGAAAGTATTATAGCTCTCCTCCCCCTTTCCCCCCATTGAGCCCCTCCTCCCTGGTCCCACTCCCCTCCCCCTTCACCACACTATTGTCTGTGTCCATTGGTTATGCATATATGCATATAAGTTATTTGGTTTATCTCTTCCAGGCTCCCCTCCCCACTTCCCTCTGAGGCCCATCAGTCTGTTCCCTGCTTCCATGTCTTTAGATCTATTTTGTTCGTCAGTTAATTTCTGCTCATTGGATTCCACATATAAGTGAGATCATGTGATACTTGTCTTTCTCTGACTGGCTTACTTCACTTAGCATAATACTTTCCAGGTCCCTCCATGATGTCTCAAAGGGTAAGATATCCTTCCTTTTTATAGTTGCGGAGTATTCCATTGTGTAAATGTACCACAACTTTTTTATCCACTCATGTGCTGATGGGCACTTAGGCTGTTTCTAGATCTTAGCTATTGTAAATAGTGCTGCTATGAACATAGGGGTGCATATATTCTTTTTGACTGATGTTTTAGGATTCTTAGGATACATTCCTAGCAGTGTGATCACTGGGTCATATGGCAGTTCCATGAAAACTCTGCTTTTAAAGGGCAAATGTGACCAGATTAAGCCCCACCTGGATAATTTCCTCTTTGGTTAACTTGTAGTCAATGATTTAGTAACCTTAATTACACCTGCAAAGTCCCTTTTATTAACTAACATAACTGGGGCCTGAATGAATTCTCATCATATTTATATTTGTGGGAATTAGGCAGAAAAATTTGAAGGCACCATTTTAGGAATCTGCCTACCACAGGAGCATAGAGGAAGGGTTCAGGATGGTGAAATTGAAGAGGCAAAAACTTCCAGGGGGAGATTATAGCAGAACTGATTTTTTTCCCCAATTTTTATTAATTTATTTTTGTTACAGATGTTTCTCCTTTTCCCCCCCAGACACCCTCCTCCCCATCCCCTACCAACCCCCCCAGCATTGTTGTCTATGTCCATTGGTTATGTATACATGCATATAAGTTCTTTGGTTCATATCATCCATCCCCCTCGCCCCCCTCCTCTGAGGTTTGTTAGTCTGAATCATACTCCTTTCTATGTCTCCGGGTCTATTTTGTTCATCATCCCACCTTGTTCATTATATTCCACAAATAAGTGAGATCATGTGGTATTTGTCTTTCTCTGAGTGGGTTATTTCGCTTAGCATAATACTCTCAGGGTCCTTCCATGTCGTCTCAAAGGATAAGAGATCTTTCTTTCTTACAGCTGCATAGTACTCCATTGTGTATATGTACCACTGCTTTTTTATCCACTCATCTATTGATGAACACTTGGACTGTTTCCAGATCTCAGCAATTGTAAATAGTGCTGCTATGAACATAGGGATACATATATTCTTTCTGATTGGTGTTTCAGGCTTCTTAGTGTATATTCCTAGCAGTGGGATCACTGGGTCAAATGGTAATTCAATTTTTAATTTTGTGAGGAAACACCATAGTGTTTTCCACAGTGGCTGCACCAGTCTGCATTCCCACCAGCAGTGTACTAGAGTCCCCTTTTCTTCACATCCTCGCCAGCACTTATTGTTTGATGATTTGTTGATGGCAGCCATTCTGGCAGGTGTGAGGTGATACCTCATAGTCATTTTAATTTGCATCTCTCTGATGATTAGTGACGTTGAGCATTTTTTCATATGTCTCTTGGCCATTTGTATGTCCTATTTGGAGAGGTGTCTCTTTAGGTCCTCTGCCCATTTTTTAATTGGATTGTTTGTCTTCCTTTTGTTGAGTTGTATGAACACTATATATATTTTGGAAATTAACCCCTTATCTGATGTATCATTGGCAGTTATGCTCTCCCATACAGTGAGTTCCCTTTCCATTTTGATGGTTGTTTCTTTTGCTGTGCAGAAGCTTTTGAGTTAGATGTAGTCCCATGTGTTCATTTTTTCCTATGTTTCTGTTGCCTTAGGTAATGTATCAGTAAAAATTCTGCTGCATAAGATGTCTGAAATTTTGTTGCCTACATTTTCTTCTAGGATTTTTATGGATTCACAAGTCACATTTAAGTCTTTTATCCATTTTGAGTTTATTTTTGTGTATGGTGTAAGTTGATGGTCTAACTTCATTTATTTTGCACGTAACTGTCTAATTTTTCCAACACCATTTATTAAAGAGGCTATCTTTACTCCATTGTATGCTTTGCCACCTTTGTCAAATATTAATTGAGCATAATGTTTTGGGTCAATTTCTGGGTTCTCTGTTCTATCTGCAAATATGTCCTTTACTTCTTTGGTTAAGTTTATTCCTAGGTATCTTAATTTTTTTGCCATGATGGTAAATGGGGTTGTTTTTTTAATTTCTCTTTCTGTGAGTTCATCATTGGTGTATAAGAATGCTGTTGATTTCCTGTCGTTAATTTTGTATCCTGCTACTTTGCCAAATTCATTTATTAAGTCTAGTAGATTTTTGATGGAGTCTTTACAGTTTTCTATGTATAATATCATGTCATCTGCAAATAATGACAGTTTTACTTCCTCCTTTCCAATTTGGATCCCTTTTATTTTTTCTTCATGTCTGATTGATGTGGCTAAGACTTCCAGTACTATGTTAAATAAGAGTGGCGAAAGTGGGCATCCCTGTCTTGTTCCCGTTCTTAAGGGAAATACTTTTAGTTTTTGCCCATTGAGTATGATGTTGGCTGTAGGTCTTTCATATATGGCCTTTATTATGTTGAGAAATGATCCCTCTATTCCCAAATTGCTGAGCGTTTTTATCAGAAATGGGTGCTGGATTTTGTCGAATGCTTTTTCAGCGTCTATTGATATGATCATGTGGTTTTTATCTTTCATTTTGTTTATGTGGTGTATCACATTTAATGATTTGCAAATATTGTACCAGCCTTGCATCCCTGGGATGATTACCACTAGGTCATGGTGAATAATTTTTTTAATGTATTGCTGGATCTGATTTGCTAGTATTTTGTTCAGGATTTTGGCATCTATGTTCATCACGGATATTTAACTGTAGTTTTCTTTCTTTGTAGTGTCTTTATCTGGTTTGGAATTAGAATTATGCTGGCCTCATTAAACAGTTTGGACATCTTCCTTCTTCTTGAGTTTTCTGGAATAGTTTGAGGAGAATTAGTGTTAGATCTTCTTTGAATGTTCAGTAAAACTCCTCCGTGAAGTTGTCTGGGCCTGGGCTTTTGTTTGCTGGGAGAATCTTGATTGCATCTTCAATTTCCTTAGTTGTTATTGGTCTGTTCAAGTTTTCTATCTCTTCCCAGTTCAGTTTTGGGAGACTATGTGTTTCTAGAAATTTGTCCATTTCGCTTAGATTGTCCAATTTGTTGGTGTATAATTGTTCATAGTATTTGTTAACGATCCTTGTATTTCTGTGTTGTCAGTTGTTACTTCTCCTCTTTCACGTCTGATTTTGTGTATTTAGGTTCTCTCTCTTTGTTTCTCGGTGAGTCTAACTAAGGGTCCATCAATCTTGTTTATCTTTTCAAAGAACCAGCTTTTTGTTTCATTGATCCTTTGAATTGTTTTCTTTGGTCTCTATGTCGTTCATTTCTGCCTTGATCTTTACTATTTCTTTCCTTCTATTTGCTCTGGGGTTTTCTTTTTGTTTGCTTTCTAGTTCTTTAAGTTGTGAGGTTAGGTAGTCTATTAGAAATTTTTCTTGTTTCTTGAGGTAGGCCTAGAGTGCTATGAACTTCCCTCTCAGAACTGCTTTCACTGCATCCCATAGATTTTGTGTTGTTGTGTGTTCATTTTCATTGGTTTCCAGGAAGTTTTTAATTTCTTCCTTGATCTCCTCGGTAACCCATTCATTGTTTAATAACATGCTATTTAGCCTCCATGTGTTCATATGTCTTTGCATGTTCTTGTTACAATTGATTTCTAGTTTCATGCCATTGTGATCTGAGAAGATGCTTGATATGATTTCAATCTTCTTGAACTTGTAGAGACTTAGTTTGTGTCCTACCGTGTGGTCTATCTTTGAGAATGTCCCATGTATACTTCAGAAGAATGTGAATTCAGCAGTTTTGGGGTGTAATTCTCTGTAGATACCTATTAAATCCATTTGATCTAGTGCATCATTTAGAGTCTCTGTTTCCTTGTTAACCCTTTGTCTAGAGGATCGATCCAGTGATGTCACCGGAGTGTTAAAGTCCCCTGCTATGATTGTATTGCTGTCTATTTCTCCTTTGAAGTCCTCCAGAAGATTTTGAATATATTTTGGTGCTCCTATATTGGGTGCATATATGTTTACCGAGTTATATCTTCCTGTTGGATAGATCTTTTCAATATTATGTAGTGGTCTTCTTTGTCTCTAGTTATGGCCTTCATTTTCAAATCTATTTTATCAGATATGAGTATTGCTACCCCAGCTTTTTTTTCCTTTCCATTTGCTTGGAAGATTTTTTTCCATCCCTTCACTTTTAACCTATGTGAGACTTTTGTTGTGAGGTGAGTCTCTTGTAAACAACATATATGTGAGTCATGCTTTCTTATCCAATCAGCTACTCTGTGTCTTTTGATTGGAGCGTTCAATCTATTTACATTTAAGGTCATTATTGATATGTATTTATTTATTGCCGTTTTTGTTCAGTGTGGTTATAGTATTCTTCCTATTTCTTCTACTAATTACAGCAGTCCTTTTAACATTTCTTGCAGTGCTGGTTTGATGCTAATATATTCCCTTAACCTTTTTTTTTGTCTGGGAAGCTCTTTATTTGACCTTCTATTTTGAATGATAGCCTTGCTGGATAGAGTAGTCTTAGATTCAGATCCTCGTTTTTCAAGACCTTGATTACTTCATGCCATTCCCTTCTGGCCTATAGTGTTTCTGTTGAGAAGTCAGCTGATAGCTTTATGGGGGTTCCTTTGTAGGTAACCTGTTGCTTAGCTCTTGCTGCCTGTAGGATTCTCTCTTTGTCTTTAATTTTTGGCGTTTTAATTATTATGTGTCTTGGTATGGGCCTGTTTGGGTTCTTCTTGGGGCTCTCTGTGCTTCTTGAACTTGAATACCTTCTTTCTTCACCAAGTTAGAGATGTTTTCTACCACTATTTCTTCAAATATTAGGGGGACTGGAAAGTAATGTCGTTAAAGTAATGACATGTTAAGGGTGGAAGTGGAAGCAAATCCATGTCAGACAATTGAGGAACTGTCAAACACTCTTAACCAACCTTGGTTGACCTTCCAAGAACATTTGCAGCAGAATGGTAAAGTAAGCAGAGCAGGTGTTTGGGTCCCGCAGAATCTGTCCGAAGAAAACAAAGCTAACCGGTCCACCACATGCAGCTTATTGCTCCAGCGGCACAATACAGAAGCGTTTTTTGATCGTTTGATCACTGGAGCTGAAAAATGGGTCCTCTGTGATAACCCAAAACACAAAAGGCAGTGGCTCTCTCCAAATGAATCGCCACGAAGTACAGCTAAGCCAGGTTTACACCCCAAAAAGGCACTTTTGTGTGTTTGGTGAAGTATTCGTGGGGTCGTTCATTTTGTAGTGCTGAAACCTGGACAAACTGAATGCAGATCTTTACTGTGAACGATTGGATCAAGTAAATCAATCTTTAATTGAAAAGTGCCCAGCAATTGTCACCAGAAAAGGTGTTATTCTGCAACACGATAATACAAGATTGCACTGCGCAAGACGAACCCTGGAAAAAATTAATGAATTGTGGTGGGAGGTATTGCCTCACCCACCATACTTGCCCAATATTGCACCATCGGATTTCCATTTATTCCGATTGCTACAACATTTTCTAAGTGGCAAAAAATTTGAAAATTTAGATGATGTCCGAAATGTCATCTCCAGATATTTTGCTCAAAAGCCAATTGATTTTAATCGATCTGGCATTGAAAATTTGCACACTAGATGGCAAAATGTTGTTGATAACGAGGGTGATTACATCATTGATTAAAAAGAAAAATTTGTTAAAAATTTATCTGTTTGAATTTAATGTAAAAAAACAACATTACTTTCTGGTCCCCCTAATATATTCTCTAACCCTTGCTCATTTTCTTCTTCTTCTGGAACTCCTATGATGTGAATGTTGTAATGTTTCCAGTTGTCCCACAGTTCTCTTAGGCTGTCTTCCTGTTTTTTAATTGTTTCTTCCTTTTGGTTTTCTGATTGGTTGATTTTTTCTACCCTGTCTTCTAATTCACTGATCTGGTCCTCAGCTTCCTCTACTCTGCTGGTTAGTCCTTCCAATGTTTTCTTTATTTCTGTTATGTCATTCTTCATTTCCAATTGGTTGGTTTTCAATGTTTCTATTTCTTTACTTATGGTGTTGATGTCCTTACTCATGCTGTTGAGCTTCCTCAAGATCATGGCTCTGACCTCTACCTCTGATAACTTGTTTAACTGAATTTCATTTATCTCATCTTTGGTAGAGTTCTATTGTTCTTTCATTTGGGATTTGTTTCTTTGTTTCACCATTTTGGCTCTCTCAGTGGGTTTTGGAGCCTGCCAAATTTTCCCTGTGGGTGTTGGTGTTCTGCTGTTTTTGGCTCCCTCTACTGGGTTTGGATGAGCATGGGAGGACCCACGTTAAACACCACTGTCAAGTCTTACTTTCCTGGGTAGATTTGCAAGCCCAGGAAAGGTTTAGTTATCCTCTAGTTTTTTGCCTGGAGGCTATTAGTCTCAGTTACTTGATGAGCCTTGGGTTATAGCCCTCAGCTGAATGAAAAACTACCTCAGGTGTTCAGCGTAAGAGGCTTTCCAGAGGGTGGGGCAGATGCTGGTTGTTAATGAGCCTCAATTTGCATTTCTTTGGCCCAGGTGCCTGGGGTTAAATCTCTGAGGGAGGGCCTGCTGCTTCTCCCCATAGCTCTGGGAAGGGACTCCCTGAGCAAGATGGCTACCATCCTGTGTGGCCATGACTCAGCAAAAACTCTGAGTGCCCTCCAAATCCCAAGTGTCCCCACACAGTTCCTGTCCAGTCTTCCCTCCCTCTGCTGGAGTCCAAGGTGAGTGGCTATAGCTAATTTAGTGCTCTGTCCCAGCCCTCTGTGCTGTGGAGCCGGCTTTGGATTTTAACCCTGAGGGAGCTGCTCACAGCTAAAACAGCTGCTGTCCGTGGGCTCTCAGCCCACCCTCTTGTGCTTCCCCAGACCTACCAGGCTCGATTCAGTGTCCTATTTTCCTGTCCCTGGTTATATGGGTCCTCTTCAGTTGCTTTTCTGTTGCTTTTCCTCAATGATTTGTCTTTATTTTAGTGTAATTCCAATTTGGTCCTGGGAAATGGTCTGTGTAGCTTCCATTCACTCTGCTGCCATTTTGGAATCTCCTCACAAAATCAGATTTTAATAGACTTTCTGTTCTCCTCTCCCAGGACTCCTGCTGCCCCGTCAGCTCCCTTCACAGCCCCTCTGGCTCTGTCTGTAGCCCCAAGTGCGGTTGGGACAGAGGTCCAGAGCTGAATTTTTAAAGAAGAGTAACAGTAAGGTGAAATGGGGGCAATTTTAGCCAACAGTTCAAGATTTAAAGTAGTGTAGTATGTGCCAGGATATACAAGTAGGACTATTGTTTAAGAACACTGGTGAGATAGTCCAAGAAACTAAGATTAGGAATTAGGTTTGGTTGTTGAGAAACCATCAGAGGATTTTAAGCAGGTGATTGGTATGTTCTAGAGACTGATTTGGCAACCATATGACCAGGAGATATCAGAGTAACACTACCACCAGAGAGATCGGATAGGAGCTGTGAAAATTACCCAGTAACTGACTGAATCAGGACATTGGCAGTAGGATGGGGAAAAAAAGAAAGACTCATCATTTATGAGGAAATTTTATAGCATTTAGTGATGGATTACATATGAAAAATTCCAGGGGAGAAGCCATTAGGATGACTTTCATTTGGGGTAACAGTAGATGGAGCTTCTCTAAATTGATTTAGAGATGAGAGCAGGACAGGTGGACTGCAGGGAGGTGGGAGGTGTGGGATGATGATGCGCTTTTCTAATTCCAATTAACAATAGAACAAGAAAACCTCCCCCAATTCCTCACGGCACTCTTGCCTCCAGCTTATGCTGTATTTTCTTCTGCTTCTTCATAGCTAAACTTCCTCCACATATATCCTTGCATTCCCTTTTCTTTTACTCTTCAACACTTCTCCAGTTTCTCTCCTAACCACGCCATCAAGACTGCTTTGCCAACGTCAGCAGTGGCTTCTGTGTTTCCAAACCAAATGGACCTTTTTCCGTTGCCCCCGCAGTATTTGAAGTAGTTGACCTGCTACTTACATCCAAAGATTGACTTAGCAGTGCCCAGTGGGGACTAAGAGAGTGAGAACTAGTGATCACAGAGAAAGTTCATCAGAGCCAAATGAAAGTAAAAAATGAATAATATAAGCCATTCATTTAAGACATTTCTCATTGTCTTCTAGTCGAATACTTAAAATACTAGACGGAGCAGTTCAAAACTGCATGCATCAAAATTATGTTTTTTCTTCCTTAGAAGAATATCCTCTTACATCAAAGTGTCATCTAAAGCTTTTTTATGCTTTGATCTTGTCTCTTTATACGTCTTCTCAAACAGGCCTGAAGAGGTGAAAAATGCTACTCAAGTTTCAAATAGGCAGGTAAAAAAATGTTACTGAGGTTTCAGTGACAGAGGGAGAAATGCAATTGAAACTGGTTTGAGGGCAAGTCATGCATTGTTTGCATTATTCCATAGCTTTCATTCTGACTTACCTTTTTGCCCTAAACTATAAAAGATTATGGTACCAGATTTCCATTCATTTAGCTTATTACGATATATTTCAGAAAAGTAGAATTATATAAAAGATATATAAGTTGATATATAAGGATGGGGCAAAAGTAGGTTTTCAGTTGTTTGTATGGAAAGTAATACAATAATAAATAATAATACAAGAATAAACTCTGTGTTTCTTATACTCATGACTATAAACCTATTTTTGCTGTAACCTGTATATATGTAAATACTTTTATATATAATATATATGTATATATAATATATATGTATATATTATATATTTATTTATTATATATTTATATATAACATATAAATAGATGTGTGATATATATTAAAATATATGTGGAATGTAAATATTCCACTATCTAAGAAATAAAATAGTCACTTTTACTTTCCAACAATTAATACAATTGTTTATCATTTTCATCTGCTTCTTTATATTTTTGCTAAATACATATGTAGTTTTATATGTAGTCTCATTTTGCGTGTTTTCATCTCTGAATAAATGGTATCATTGAGTTTATAGGGCTTTTGCCCAATATATTTGTAGTTTATTCATATTGAATAATTCAGTTGCTATGAATTTATTTTTACTGTTTTTTAAAACATTTTAATGATGATTATATCAGAACTCATTTACTTGTTCTTTTGATAGACATTTAAGTTGTTAATAAATTTTGCTATAGTGATATTTTTTGAAATATTTCCTTATGAATGTGTGTGATTATTTATCTGGTATATATACCTATAAGTATGTTTTTTGAATAGTAGGTATATACTCTTCAGAGTAATAGACACTACTAATTGCTCTAAAAAAGGAGTTGCTTTCATTGGTGGAATATAAAAATTTTCATGTATTATTCTTGCCCAAACAGAATTTTCAGAGATGTGAGATAATATCTAAAATTGGTTTTCATTTGCACTTCTCTATTTCCTACTGAGGTTGAACATCTATTCATGTTTACTTATTTACTAGTTGATTTTTCTTTTCTGTCAACTGCCTCTTTGTATCTTTTGACAATTTACATTAAATTCTTATTTGTTTTCTTTATTGCTTTGCAGGAGTCCTTCATATATTCTAGCAAGTAAAATTGGTACCAGATTTAATGGCCTCTTCTCAGTGCTTACTTAACTCATCATTTTCCTCTAACTTCTGTTTTCCCTTTCTGTCCACTTTTTAAAAAAAATTTTTTCCTTTATTGATTTTAGAGAGAGAGATAGAAACATTGATGAGAGAGAACATTGACTGGCTGCCTCCTGCATGCCCCCCACTGGGGATCTGGCCCACAACCTGGGCATGTGTCCTGATCGGGAATCCAACTGGAGACCTCTTGGTGCATGGGTCAATGCTCAACCACTGAACCACACCGGCCGGACCCACTTCTGTCCACTTTTATTATGAATGTTTGTGATTATTTATCTGCCCACAGTCCAAACTTCAAAGTTATAGAATACATTTTTCCCTCTGTATCTTATATCTCATCAATCAGGGAATTCTGTAGATTCTGGCTATGTATTATGTTTTTGTTTATTCTTTTTTCCCTACTATTCTTAATCCAGTGACATCTTAGACCCTGTAATGTTTCCTGTTGATCTTTCTCTTCCTCCATTCTATGTCTAGTCATGGTCTTCCTCTCTTCAAGGACATAAATTACAAGTTATCTGAAGTATAAATTCCTTAAATTAACTTTCAAATTTTTCCATGATTTGGTACTAGCCTGTTTTCAACCACATCTTCTCAAAACACATTTGAAGAACCTCAAGATCATGCCATATGAAATGATTTACTATTCTCGAAATATGAAATCTCTATTATTCAATTCCTTTCGGCTTATGATTTCTTTCACCTTGAATGTATTTTACTATATATATTCATTCCCACAAGTTGAAAATGTTTTGTTTTTTTTTTTTTTTTGTCACAGTATAAGCTAAATGCCACATCTTATATGGATACTACCAAGATTTTCCAACTTGGAAATTTTCGTCTTTTCTTCCATAGCACTTTGTATATACTCCATTTTGTTTATCAGATATTCTCTGGTTAGGTAGACATCTATTTGTACCTTTTTCTCTATTAAATTGAAAGGTCCATGATAATTGGGTCCTTTTGACATCTTTATATCATTATTATTTATCCCAATGGTTAAAACATGAGTATGTCCAACAAATGTTTATTATATTGTTTTCTGTAGATAAATACTATGAATTGAAACTAATCTTTTTTTTTTTTAAAGAATGTACAAAGTACTATTATTCTATGTCACAAAGAATCATAAAAGTCAGAAAAGAGAGGTGAGGTCTTCTTGTGTCCACTGTGGATAAAAAGAATGGCTTATTTTACATATTACTTTACACATTTAACTCTCATTGCCCTCTGGGTTGATCTAGGATTGAATAACGAGTGAGTGGTGGGAACAGAACTTATAAGTAGACAGCTCTTCTAAAATCGAAGTCTTGAGTACTTTGCACATGCTTATTCCATTGTACTATACTTTCATTGGCTTCGAAGTTTCTTCTCTGAGACTGTCTCCTAAGCAAAAGTCAAAGACAGTGTTCAATTCCCTTCCAGAGTATGTTTAAATATAGGTGCACTAAACTTCCTCATGTTCACTCTGCATATGTGAGAGAGTTCTTTTCAGACATAGATAGAGTTATAGAGTTAGAGTTAGAGTTCTAAATTACATTCATAACCCAATTGGAGGTGATATACTATGCTAAATAGAGAATATAAATTGTACTTTTTTTGTATTGTGTAAAATGATCAGGATTAGGTAAACTCTGGTCTTTCTCATTTCTAAATATAATGTCACACATACAAGAGTTATATCCATATGGAAGTTTAAAATTGCTATTGCTGACTGGCTTGAATTAATTTTGCAGAATTTACATACTGATGAATTACTATTTATCTCTGTTTTAGCACAATTGGAAATAAATTGATGAAATAATAAGTCAGAAAATGTGAGATCCTCACATCTGTGGAGGCACTTTATTTTCCACTGTTGGCACATCTCCAAGTAATACATCGACTTTGGTCTCTAAAATTGTTTCTCCACAGGTGGCCCCCAAAATTTGTTTAATTCTGTATTTCTCAAATCATATGCCATGCATGTGTTGTCAGGAAATTTTAGATGATCCACACATACTATATTATTGAAAACATTAACATTAGTCTTTTTATTTTAATGTTAGTTTTCATGTCAATTTAAGAATATTCTGGATTACCTAGCGAACAATTAAATTTAGTATTCCCAAATGATTTTAGTTGTTCATTTAGTATTAATTTTGTGATTATAAGTAAAATAAGTGATTACTATAATTCATAGCATTTAGCTTTTAATATATTAGTAAGCATATCTGCAATTATCTTAGTATTTCCTAATGTTAAAATGATTGCTGTCTGTCATTATATTCATGTTTGATTTTTTTTTGTTGTAAGCATATCTAACATTGGGTCCTAATATCAAAATGATAAAATAATTCATTATCTGATACTATCTTCATGTTTGATTTTTTAAAAAATAGTTACACAAGTTTATAGTGATGCATTTCTATCGAAAACATTTTCATAAATTTACTTTACTAAGCTACATACAAAATTGGGGTCTGATATTACGAAAGAGCATTGAAGTGATATAATGTATCACTTCTCGTGGACTAAGAAGAGGAAAACAGAGGTAGACTTAAATACAAATGCAATGTTTGCACCAAGTGAAGGTCAAATGATATCACAAAGAAGCAGAAGCAAGGGGACCACGCCATCACACCACTAGATTGCTGAAAATCAAATTTACGTATCTCGCCGGGCTGGTGTGGCTCAGTGGATTGAGAGTTTGCCGTGGACTGAGAGGTCTCTGTTCAATTCCCGGTCAGAGCACATGCCTGGGTTGCAGGCTTGATCCTCAGTAGGGGGTATGCAGGAGGCAGCAGATAGATGTTTCTCTCTCACATCGAGTTTCTCTCTAAAAAGAAAAATCGATTAAAACATATTTTAAAAAAAACTTACACAACAGCAGTCAGTACCGTGTTTATGTTGTTTTAATTTAGCTTTAGCAAAATATCATCCATCACATTATTTTAATGCTGTTAACTCTGCATTTTTATTTTCTTAAAATTTTAAGTGTTTGCTGCAAATGCTTGGCTTTATGGCTAGGAGATAAATGGGCATGTGGGGGATTTATACTGTTGATATTTGTATGTATTTAAACAAGCTAAAAATAATTTAAGTCCACTGTTGGTGCATAATGCATCTTTTCCTTAATGTGGGTTTGTTCTCTAGCTAGGAGTCATTCATTGGCTTTCATCATAATCATTCAACAGCAGTTTTAAACAAAAACAAACACATTCTGAAAATCTACTGTGACCTGTTTCTGAAATGCTGCGATGGGTTTCCCAGTTTCAGAATTTAGAGTCATTCATTATCACAATTGACAAAAGCTTGGAGCAATGATCTGCTGAAATACTATTAGGAAAAATACAAACAGTTAATCTAGAACATTTCCACATCGATGAACATTTGAAAGAAAATTGAAATAAGCTTGAAAATAGTTGGAAATGAAATAGATTGAACTCATATAGCAAATTCAACTTCCTCCTCAAGGAGAGAAAAATGTAATAAAAAATTTAGTCTCTACTTACAAAAATTAGTTCTTTTATTTATTATCTGTTTCATGGAGTTCAGACAATTTACCTCTGATGTTTAGGCCAGTGGTCCACTTACTGCCATGAAATAACAGGAGGTGAAGGTGGTTAAAAGTACCCCTTTTCCCTCCCCCAACCATGCAGCTTTCTGCCTTAGCAGATTTGGGAAACTTGAGTTTCCTTCCATAATTGTTCAATTACACTTTCACAACTGCTGAATTCTTGTACTGGATATAAAAATAAATAAAGTAGCTCTCTAGTGAGGCTATTTGTTTGATGCCAAGTTTTCATTGAAGACAACACAAGAACTGTGTCCTAAGATGCTCTGTTTTGGTCCTGAGTTTCACAGGGCTCCTGAGACACTGTATATTTTGCACACATTCCTATAGTTAGGTTTTATCGCATTCGTGTCACCTGCTCTTGAACAGTACTTCCCTTTCCCTCCACACTGACCCCTTTCCCCAGTCCCCTCCCCTCCCCCAGGGCTACAAACCCTCTCTTTAATTACAGATTCAAAAGAAGGTACCAAATGTTTAATTCAGATGATAAAATAGAGTTATCATTATTTATCTTTTTCCCTATAGCTCATTGATGAGGACAACTGAAGCTTTGGAGGCAGGTACTCATGGGTAGTGTTTATGAACTTAGAAATGTAACCATGGAATTTATTAGCAGCAGTTAACAACAAAAACAAAAAAGATATTTAAAAAGTATCCCATTCCAACAATGATTAAGCAGAAAAAGTCTAATCAAGTGTCTTGAATATTCAGAGGAAATTTCTAATTTTTTAATATACTATCCTTCTGTAAATAACTTGTATGCTCTGGTTGAATAAGCAAACTGACCAGTATTTAATACTTAAATGTTGGATTTTTAGATATATTCCTGTTTTGTTTTTTGTTTAATTGAAAATATTCACCCATAGTTAGTGATACCTCAGTTTGAAAGGAAGTTGAATCATCACCTTTCAGACACATAAAACTTTACAAGATTTTTGCAATGTTTCAAAATGTTTGGAAAATTCTTTAGTTGCAATATCTCAAAAAGGCCACAAGTTGACAATTTGTTCCATGAAGGTCCTTTTCCATCACTGATGTCCCCTTTTCACCATCTTTCTGTCAGTGCAAATTTATTTCTCTACCTCTTTTCCGCTCTCTGCCTGTCTTTCACTTTCTTTGCAATTTTCTTCTCTGCATGTCACCCCCCAAACTCCTCTTGCTTCTTTATCCTCTTATTCTACCACACTTTCTTAACTACCCATAATATGGAACTGTGTTTTAATGTAAATGTTTACTTATAAAACACATGAACATAGAAGTTTGAACAATTTAAAGTAGCATGAATGACAAGTAAAAACTCATTGCTAATTTTTCTGTTGAGACAACATTGTGTGACTTGATGCTATATTCACATTTTCATTTGATGAGGAATAAACTCATGTCTGCTAATATTTATCTCTTATTACAACCTAACGTTTACTATTTATATTATTGTTTTTAATTATACAAGACCTATCTGACAAAGGAGTTAGATCTGGATTATATAAAGATCACTCAAAACTCAATAGTAATAAACCGAACAACCCAACTTTAAAAGTGGGCAAATAAAAAGTCTCTTCACAAAAGAATATGTAGAGGTGGAAATGAGCGTGTGGAAAGATGCTCAACATTACTGGCCATTAGGAAAATGCAAGTTAAAATCAGAAGAGATACCACGACATACATAGAAAAATGGCTGCAAAGCAAACAAAATAAAGCGAACATGACAGTACTACGTGCTGATGAGTATATAGAGTAGCTGCAATTGTCATACTTTGCTAGTGGGAATGCAAAATGGCTTAGCTACTTTAGAAAACAGTCTGGTAACTTCTCACAAGTTACATATAGATTTATTGTGTGACCCAGCAATCCCGCTTTTAAGTATTTACCCTAGAGGAATAAGAACTTAGGTTCACGTCAAACCTGTATATAAATATTTATAGCAGCTCTTTCATAATTGCCAACATCTAGAAATAACCCAAAGTCGTTCAATGAGTGAATAGTAAACAAATTATGGTACATTCCATTCGATGGAATTCTTCTCAACAATGAAAAGGAAGTAACTGTTCATACACACACCAACATAGATGGATCTTAAATGCATTATACTGCATTAAAGAAGCCTATTTCAAAAGTAATCTACTGTGTAATTGTTTATATGACATCCTGGAAAAGGCAAAACTATAGTAATGATGCCAATATCAGTTTTTTTATCAGAGGTCAGAGGTAGGGGACAGTGCAACTACAAAGTGGTAGCCTGATGAAGATTTTTGGGCTGAGAGAACTGTTTTATATCTTGATTGTAGTGGTACTAACATGTGTTAATACTCTTAGGACTGTATATAAAAAAATCAATTTTACTCTCAGTAAAAAAGTAAGGTAAATTAAAATAAATCTTACCATATATTCGTTGCTTCAGATGTGGAGTATATCTTTCTCTTACAGTATTTTCCCTAAATTTCCTATTGCCTTTTTACTTTTATAATGGAAGAAACTATATAACTTTCATCATATTATAAATAGCCTCCAGCTTCTTAATAATATATGTGTTTTGTGGAGTTTATTTTCTTCTTGAAAGCATCCTTGGGGTCCTCTGGCTTTCTAAATTTCTAATTTTGACTGAATACTTGCTACATGTGCTACACTATTATCATCCAGAATTTCTTTTATTTTGCACTCCTGAGTTAGTTCATTTGCTGGATTTCAAGGAATTTGTATTTTCAAATTCCTAGATTACATCTTAATTTTTTTTTTTCAGTAAAGGTACAAGGGAGGAAAGAACTATGTATATATTAAAGTCTGAAATACATTTTGCTTTCATGCTTGATAATAATTGGGCTGGGTATAGATATCTAGATTTTTTTGTATATACCAATAGCAAGTCTATTATCAATCTGATTGTCTTTATATGAGTTACTTGTGAAAGCGAAGCCTAAAACAAAGACTTGGGCACAGGTAATTTATTTAGGTGTCAGTCCAAAGAATCGGAAGTGAGAAAATGGGGAGAATGAAGTTGGTAAGGAAGAAAATTTAATTTAAGCATGCTTTCTCAAAGTAGCTGCTATGGGCAACAGAACTCAATTCCTCCAGTATCTTCTTAAAAGTGTACATAGTACTGCCCAGATTTTTCCACATGGAGGACAGGAGGCCTGGGTATTAATGCACAGGCTACCACTCCTCACTGATGGATTGTTTCTCTCTAGGTGCATTAAATGTCCCTTTACCACTGCCATTTGTTTTGTAAGCACTTCTAAATTCTTAAAATGTTGGAGAAGGTTCTGAGGCAAAATACAAAAGGATACACATTGGATGTGGGATGCAGTAAGCATTTAATAAGCTTGAGCCCAGAAGGAACTGTCTACTGCAGCTGAGAATAAAATCAGACGTAGATTGGTGGGATATGACCCCGTGTACCAGAAGTGTCTGGTCCACTCCTTGCACTATATAGATCTTCTTATATTTCACATTAAGTCCACTGTGTTTTTGATACAAGGTGATGACTACCTGGAATCTTTATAACATTTAATATGGGAATCTTAGTGAAACAAGATAGTGACACTAATGAAAACTTAGTGAAACAGTCCCCAGTGCTGCCACAGCTTCTAAGACCATGATGGATATTCATGATCTCCTTCTCTCCTCTAGAACCCATTCTAGATTTTTACCATCTTTGGCCAACACTTCAGCTAGTCTAAGTTGGTTGCCTGGTGATGTAATCAAAATCTTGCTCTCTGAAAAGTCAGTGAGTTTACCCAGAACTTATTTCCTGATCACCAGTTATCTACTGCTGGGTAACAAGCCACGGCAAAATTTAGTGGCTTGAAATAACAATGTATTATTATCACTTATGGTTCTGTGTGTTGAAGCTCAGCTGGGTGATTCTTGCTTAGGATCTCTCCTATGGTTTCAGTCAGGTCGAGGCTAGTGTGGCAGTCATCAGAAGGTTCAACTGACCTGGATGTCCAGGTTGGGTCACACATTTGGCTAGCATGTGCTAACTGTTGTCTGGGTATTCAGCTAGGACTGTTGACTAGAGCAACTACATATTGCCTTTCCATAGGTCTTAGGCATGACAGTTGAGTTCCATAAATAAGTGTTTCCAGACACAGAAAGTAAAGCTGCCTATTTCTTAAAGCCATGACCTGGTACCTGACATAGGGTAATTTGTACAATAATTTGTTAGGGCAACCACAGAGCCTGCCAAGATTTAGGGTGGGGGGTGCATAAACCCCACTCTTGATGGGAGGATTGTCCTTTTCATAAAAATAACCCGTGTTTGCAGTTAAATCATTTTCTTAGGCTGCTTCCTGTTTAGATGTTCAAACAAGAATTTTCATTTCGTGTTGTTTCTTTCCTTATCAGTCCAAGCTGATATCATTTAAAAAAATCTTTGTGGATTTCCTGTGTATCAAATTATAATTCACAGCTTTACACCAGTGATTCTGAAATGGAGATGATCTCCTTTCCCCATTTTAAAGGTCTAGACACAATTTTTATTGTCATTTCAAATTTTAATGGCAGAATTTCTACTGAACTTTCAATTTTAGTAATAATATTTTGAATCTCTAAAAACTCACTTTTAGATATGCTCTAGTTCTTTTTATGGCATTCTATTCTTGTTACATGGATATGTTATCAAATGAAACTAAAGATATACATATTTTTCTTTCCTAATTATCTGTGTTTTCTTGGGGATCAGTTATTTAGCTTGTTCTTGACACTTTCCTTTGTGCTGATGATTTTTTCTAATTGTCTCATGATAACTGGGTTTCCATTCATCTTTATGAATAAAATAACAATATTGATTGACTTAAATTACTGGAATAAGTTTCTTCTGCTGCTCTGTAGATTTGTTTCTTCATTAAACCATCAAATATTTTTTCTTATCTATGAGTGCAGACTGTAAGTTCACTGTGTGTGTGTGTGTGGGAGGGGTGTTATTCATGATTTGCAGATTCCATTTTAAAGTATATAGATGAGAAGTAGGCAGGCAGTCTGCCACCCGATCCTCCAGGGAAATAAAGATGACTTTAATCTGGGCACAAAATGCCACGCATAGAACACTAGCTATTCCCAAGCAATTGATTCAATTTTTTTAGAAAATAGTTCCTTGGTTTGTGCTCCCCGAAAGTGCAAGATCTGTCATTCACCATTCACATGGGAATGGGAATCTGTTGGGAGGAACCAAGTTGCAGGGATGCAGGCAGCTTTTAAATTATTTCCTTTGATTGCTTCTCTATAGTTCTTTCTTGCTCTCTAGGCCTGACAGTTCTTAGCTTCAGGTGTCTCTCAGTTACTCTATAAACATCAGTTTCTGGACACCTTTTCTTCTTCACCTTCTGACTTATGGCTTCATCTGCCTTGCATAGTTTTTCTGCCTGTGTAATCCCTTCTGATTTTTATTGTGCAAAAAGCCGTAAAAACACTTGGTCCATGAATGGCCTTTCCACTCTAATACTTAACATGTGTTAATACTCACTTACTGTATTACTGTTGTTATGGAGTCATATCATATTATATGACTTTATTTAATAAAGCTTTATTTTTTTACTTTAAATCATTTCTTATTTTTAAATTATAGTTGATATACAATATTATATTAGTTTCAGGTGTACAATCCAGTGATTAGACATTATATGACTTACTAAATAATCATACCAACAAATCTAGTACCCATCTGACACCATACATAGTTATTATAATGTTATTGACTATATTCTCTATGCTGTACTTTATATCCCCATAACTATTCTGTAAATACCAATTTGTACTTCTTAATCCCCTCACCTTTTTCACCCATTGCCCTAACCCCCTCCCATCTGGCAATCATCAAAATGTTCTCTGTATCTATGAGTCTGTTTCTTTTCTGTTTGTTTATTTATTTCATTTTTCAGATTCAATTCTTGTTAGATATGTATTTATTACCATTTTATTGTTCATATTTTGTATCTCCCCCTCCTCCCCACTCTTTATTAAAGAAGACCCTTTAATATTTCATATAATACTGGCTTGGTGGTGATGAATGCCTTTAGCCTTTGCTTGACTGGGAAGCTCTTTATCTGTCCTTTGATTGTAAATGATAATTTTGCTGGGTAGAGTAATCTTGGTTGTAGATCCTTGTTTTTCATAATTTTGAATGTTTCTTGCTAGTCCCTTCTGGCCGGCAAAGTTTATGTTGAGAAATCAGCTGACAGTCTTATGGGCTCTTCCTTGTAGGTAACTAATTGCTTTTCTTTTACTGCTTTTAAGATTATCTCTTTGTCTTTAAACTTTGGCATTTTATTTATTTATTTTTTAAACTTTATTTTTTTTCCTTTATTGATTTTATAGAGAGAAGAAGGGAAAGGGAGAAAGAGCTAGAAACATCAATGAGAGAGAACATTGATTGGCCACCTCCTGCATGCTCCCCACTGGGAATCAGGCCCACAACCTGGGCATGTGCCCTGACCAGGAATCGAATTGGTGACCTCTTGGTGCATGGGTCAATGCTCAACCACTGACCCACACTGGCCAGACTAAACTTTGGCATTTTAATTATGATGTGTCTTGGTGTGGGCCTCTTGGTTTCACCTTGTTTGGGACTCTCTGTGCTTCCTGGACTTTTATGTCTATTTCCTTTACCAGGTTAGGGAAGTTTTCTGTCATTATTTTTTCACATAAGTTTTCAGTTCCTTGCCCTGTTTCTTCTCCTTCCAGCACACCCATGAATGCAAATGTTGGTACACTTGAAGTTGTCACAGAGGCTCCTTATATTATGCTTGTTTTTTTTAAATTCTGTTTTCTTTTTTGCTGTTCTGATTGGGTGTTTTCTGCTTCCTTATCTTCCAAACCTCTGATTTGACCCTCTGTTTCATGTACTCTGCTGTTGATTCCTTGTAATGTACTCTTTTTTTTTTTGGTACATGCCCCTAGCGGGAACCGAACCCGGGACTCTCTGGTCCACAGGCCGACGCTCCAACCGCTGTGCCAAACCGGCCAGGGCATAATGTATTCTTCATGACTGGTTCCTTTTTAATGGTTTCTAGTGCTGTTTTTATATTTCCTATCTCTTTGTTGCAGTTCTCACTAAGTTTAGCTACTCTTCCCCTAAGTTCATTGAGCATCCTTATAACCAGTGTTTTGAACTCTGCATATAGTAGATTGTTTGTCTCCATTTTGTTCTTTTTATGGAGTTTTGTTCTGTTCTTTCATTCGGGGCATGTTTCTTCTGTCTCCTCATTTTGGCAGTCTCTTATGTTTGTTTCTATGTATTACGTAGAGCTACTACATCTCCTGGGCTTAGTAGAGTGGTGTTATGTAGCAGGTGTCCTGTAGGGTTCAATGGCACAGCTTCCCCATTCACCTGAGCTGGGCATTCCAGGTGTGCCCCTACTCATCTTGTGGGCAGTGTATAACCTACACCCCCCTGTTGTAGTGGAGCCTTGATTGCTGTTGGCATGTCAGTGGGAAGAATTTACCCCGAGGCTGATTGGCAGCAAGGACTGGCTGTGACCACCATGGAGGATCAGCTGTGCAAGGGCCCACCCCATGGATCAGGACTTACTACAATTGGGCTCTGGTGCCTGCTCAGTCTGCCCCTTGAGTGTGTTGCTTGTGGAAGTGGTTGGGTGGTGGTGCTTTGATATGGTCTGAAGCTGTCCACCAGGTACACTGGCTTAGAGGCTTCCTGAAAGGTGCAGGCCAAGGTCAACCACCACCTGTGTTCTGCCCAGGGCCACTTGGCATGAGCTACAAAGTGACCTCCAGATGGCTGCTGCTTGTGCTGCACTTGGAGGTGTTTAGGAGAAGCCAGGCTGTGAACCAAGGCCAGCTATCACTAGTCCTGGGCCTGGGGCCACTTAGGGAGAGGCACAGGGCTCACTGAGGCCAGATGCTGCTTGTTTGAGATATTTTAGGCAAGTCTGAAGCATGAACCAAGACAGGCCATCTGTATGGAAAAACCACTGGAAATATCTTGGGTGGGCCCTCAAGTTACGTGGATGGGCTCTCAGGTAATCACCAGGGTGGAGTGAAGAGTGATAGCCAGGTTGATGGAGACTCAGATATGTTGTCTGCCTACCAGCTCTATGGAGGGAGGGCTCAGAAAAGGAACAATGGCCTCTGCCAACACTTTTATCTGTGAGAAAGCTACCCCTCCATCTCTTGCCCTGATGCCAGACAATTCAGTTTCTCCCTGTGTGTCCCTGGTGCCTTTTGAGTTGCTGCCCCAGTGCTGGAGCTCAGAGAAAGTAAATGTAAGTAAGTCCATGCATGGACATTTTAAGAAGAATGCCTGGGACTCTAGAAGCCCTCCGTCTCACTCAGCCTCAATCCCCACTGGTTTTTATAGCCAGAAGTTATGGGGACTTCTTTTCCTGGTACTGGAACCCTGGGCTGGAGGGCCTGGAGTGGGACTGGGATGCCTCACTCCTTAGGGAGGACCTCTGCAGCTGAGATATCTCTCCTGATTTTTATCCACCACATGTGAGTGTAGGACTAGCCCATTCCGCATCTCTGTTCCTCTTACCAGTTTCAATATGGCTTCTTCTTTATATCCTTAGTCACAGGATTTCTGTTCAGCTAGATTCCAGGTGGTTCTGAATGATGATTATTCTGTAGTTAAGTTGAATTTTGATGTGGTTGTGGGAGGATGTAAGCAGTACCACATTTACCTACTCTGCCATCTTTACGAGAAGCCCTAACCCTCAGCTTTATTTTGTTAGTAACAATTTGGCAATTTAGAAGTCAATGTAGGAAGTATTTTATACTTTTTCTTTCTTTCTAAGAACAAAAATATTTTCTTCTGTATTGAACTTGACTGATTGGTTTCCTCTACTGATCAGTAGAGGAGGGCAGCAAACCCAATAGCAATACACTGCAGGTGGGAAACATTTCCCCAATGGTTATTAGCTCTTTTAAAGAAAGTAGTGCAACCTTCCTGTTGGCTGCCTCTCAGCCACTCTTGACTGAGTTCTGCCCCTTTCTCCACTGCCTCCTTGACCTAGCCAGAGTTGTTGCCCTAAGTAGCAGTGCTTATACCCCATAGACCTTCAGTTGACCATGGCTGCTTACCCAGGTTCAGGAGCTCTTCTCTCTTTGACACAAGCTGAGCGATTTTTGATCTGTCCTAGTGGCCATATTTTCTATTATGTCTACAAAACAAACAACTAGTTGGGGCAGTGGGATGGCTGCAAAAATGAGAGAAATAAAACAAACTGGCAGAAAGACTAGGAGGTTAAAGAAATTCTGTTCATTCCAGAGGCCTACCAGGCCTACCCTTGCATAAGTTGGCTGGAATGGGTTTCTATATAATTTGAGGCACACACACAAAAAATCTGAATTAATATACCATCCCTCCAGGGAGCTATAAAGACTACTGGATAATGAGTTGTTTTTGATAATGCTATTTCAAGTTTCTTCTATTGAGATTTGGCATGGCTAATCATAAAGCCAAAGGTTAAAGTCTTTCACAATCTTAACACAATTTAAAACTATCCACAATAGTTTTAAAACTATTATGCTAAGATAATCCTTATAGATGCCTTCCATTCTTTAAGTTGGCACTACCCCAAAAAGAGAAACACTTGGCTGCCTGAGCTGTTGAATTACAGACATTTCACAGGCTTTGGGGAATGAATTTGGAGCACAGCTTGACAAAGTCTTGCAGTTTTGACTGGGAAAGTTAGGGCACAGTAGAGTCAAAAGAAACCATTCAAGAGTGTCAGGAACTGAAGGTAAATCGGAGATAGGTTTAAATCTAAAAATGAAAGAAATTTTGAAGGAATTGGGAATGGGAGAATCCACAGAGCTGGAGTACATAAAGTTTGCATTATACTGTTACTCATTTAAGGTCAAAGGCTACTACTGTGTGACCGCTGAAGTGGGGGAGACCTGTTAAAAATGGCAGTGTAGCTAACTATTTTCTGAAGGCTGAGCAAGATTTGGGGCTTATTATGAACTAAGGAACAACATTAACACATCACAAAAGCAACATGATAGAAGTTATACTAAAGGTTTTGAAGACTCAAATATTTTGAGAGATTACCTTAGGTTATTGAGGATATAGACATGCAAAATCTCAACTCCTGAAAGAATTATCAGGTATTTTAGTTCTCAGAGATTTATTATAAATATACTTTATTAAGAACCAAATTAGCCTGGCTGGTGTGGCTCAGCCCATGGACTGAGAAGTCCCAGTTCAATTCCTGGTCAGGGCATATGCCTGTGTTGTGGGCTCTATCCCCAGTGGGGGGTGTACAGGAGTCATCGATGTTTCTCTCTGTTTCTAAAAAATCAATAAAAATGTATTTAAAAAGAAAAGAACCAAATTAAATGGTACTTTTTGTCTGGATGTTTTAAAACTACACTTAAAAAAAAAAAAAAAGGAAAACAGAGAGCCAAGGCCCTATCGGACTTTTCCTTTCTAATAAACTCTCCCCTCTCCATTTCCCATACCATATTTCAAACCAATATCATTTTCCCCTTAGATTATTTATAGTAAAAATGATGGAAAGAACCTGTTATATGCCAGCTGTCCTTG
Organism: Tadarida brasiliensis; assembly: GCA_030848825.1. Lineage (NCBI taxonomy): Eukaryota > Metazoa > Chordata > Mammalia > Chiroptera > Molossidae > Tadarida > Tadarida brasiliensis. Next base: position 75,238,322 of record CM061260.1, read on the forward strand.
AAACAACACTATCATTTTGGTGACTATTATTACCCCCACTTTACAGTTGAGGACACAGGCCAGAGAAGTTGAATGTTGCCTCAGATCACCCATCTAGTAACTGATAAAAACCTTTGGCCCCCGAGTCTGTCCTCATTACTGCTATACATCGCACAATACATCATTTCCAAGTAGTATTTCAGATGATCAGCTGCCCTTAGCTGCCTTGTTGGTAAATTCTCCCAACCCACAGGCCAGGCTGAAGGAGTTGGTGGTCACGTTTGTATCAGGTAACCTCCTCTTATGCACATAAGGAGTTCAACCAGAAATATATCCTGAAAATTTGGAGCCAGAGCAATAGAAGATGAGCCAGTTAGCCAAAAGGAGCTGCAGTGGAAGATCTTAGAGAGATGGGGTAGGTTTGCTGCATGGATGTGCCAAAGCCATGTGCAAAATACTGTTATAGAAGGGCAGAAACAGGATAAACAGAGGGATTCAGTCTGTATCACAAATAGTCTCTTGGCTTAAGTTTTTGTTCATCTTTCATAAAGATTGTAGCAATTTATTTAATACTTTTGCAACTGAGTGTGCCTATATTGCTTACGTCACAAGAACCAGGTTGTCCATCTTTTGTTGTTGTTGCTGATTGTACTAATTGTTTGGTCAAAAATGGTATTGTTTTGATTTCTATGTTCAAAAATAATGGTGAGTTGAATATTTTAAAATGTATTTTTATATTGCTTGACCACTTGATTTATTATTTTGTGAATTTTCTGTTTACATCTTTTAAACTTTACATCTAAAGTTTCAATTGGTTTATTCTTTTCCTCCCCAGTTTTATTGAGATATATTTGACATATAACATTGTTTTAGTTTAAAGTGTATAACACAATAATTTGACATATAATTATATTGCAAATTGATTACCATATAAGTTTAGTTAATATCCATTACCTCACAGTTACCTTTTTTCCTAATGATGAGAACTTTTAAGATCTACTCTCTTAGCAACTTTCAAATATGCACTACACTATTGTATTATATACACCTTACTGCACATTACATCACTAGAACTTACTTTTCTTATAACTGGAAGTTTGTACCTTTTGACCACCTTCATCCATTCCCCCAGTTATATGACTTCCCTTGGTTATATGTTAATTCTTGGTTTATTAACATTGTAACTCTTTATCACATGTTTTTTTCCTAATTTGTTTACACTCAATACATAATTGATTTCCTTCCCCTTGTTTGGTCCCTTCCCATATCACTATCTGAGTGCTCTTTCCAATTCAAATCCAATCATGAGTCTCCTTTTTTAAAACATTCAATAACTTACCAATATTTACCATTTAATTTGTAAATGCCATAATTTGGCATACAAAGCTCTTCACTGCTTGATTGCTACTTCCTTGACCACTTCATTTTCTGTATAACTCCAATAATAGTTATTTTTAAAATTTAATTTTATTATTATAAAATGTATACATGTAGATAATTTTAAAAATTAAATCATTCATACATGACTTATTAGTAAAATCCATGAGTCTTCTGTCTTTTCTACTCCTTGTTTCTACTCCCTAGGAATAATTTTTTAATACTTTTTACACTTTGCTTCTTGTCTCCCTGAATATTTTAGAATACATTCTTATTTTTCCTATTTAAAATTTTTAATATTTACATAAAATATATTTCTTTCAACTCTGAAAGATGAGAATTGGGTTTTGTTACAGATCCCCTGCACTCTGGTGCATTTCCCCCCTACTTCCAATACAATTAAATGATCATTTTGCTTTGGTCTGTATTCCATATTCTTGCATTATTATGGCTATGCACATATTAACACCTGAATCATTTTGTTTTCATGAAGTTAAATAATCTCAATTTTTAATTGCTTACTTTTCTGAGCTCTCATCACAAAATCAAATGCTTTTAGAAATCTGTCTCTTTTCAATATGTTCAGACATTTCAGTGTATCTATCTCTGTTCTTTTTCCTTAGAGGCATCTGTTTTGGAGGTTTCTGTCTCTCTTCTCCGATGTGTACTGATTGTTTTCAGGTGCACATCTATTTTCCTGAGACTACTTTTACCATTATCATTTTTATTCTCTTCTCTTCTGTGTTGAACCCTTGCTTCGTTGATCATGCATCTCCATCTCTCCTGGTTTATTTTTCTTCAGTCAGTGAAGTGGTGTTGCAGCTGTTTCCCAGGTAATGGTGCAAGATGGCTAATCTCTTTTACATCTTATATATCCAAAATATCTTAATTCTAACATAACATTTGATTGATATTGTGGCTAGGTATAGAACACTAAATTGGAAATCATTTTTCTCAACTAGTTTTCTAGACTACTAAAACATTTTAAAAGTTGGGTGTTATTTTTATTTTCATTCCTTTGTATGTGACCTGTTTTTCTCTGGAGACATCAGCGGCTTTGCTTTGTTGCTAATTTCCTGAGACATTGAGATGATGTGTCCTGATGTGAAATCTTTTCATCCTCATGTGGGATTTCTCAGTAGGAACCTTTTACTTCCATGTTCTTTAATTCTGGAGAATTGATTGGATGCATGAATGGAAAGTTTCTTGAAATTCCTTTCTCTACATAGAAATTTTCTATTCATATTTTAAATTGTAGTTTAAAATTACATTTATTGAGACTTCTTACTACCATCTCACCTCAAAAACAAAACAGCAGCAGCAGCAACAACCCATGGTTATTATTCTACCTTGTGCACATATCTACCAGTCCATTTTATTGCAATGATTTTCATTGTTTAGTTTCCTGCTCAGATGATGAGTCGTTTCAGGGTAGAGACTGTATTTTATAGAGAAATACTTAAAAAAAAATGTATCCCTGACACTTATACATATTTGCCTTATGGAAAGAAAAAAATTAATATTTTTGAGAAAAGAGAAATGCCTATTGTAAGACAGGAAGTACAAAAAAGAAAAGCATGAAGTGTTCTATTTCTTAGAAGAGTGGGTAAGCAATTACTGATGATCTGGGCAGCCAAGTGGGCTGTTGGGGACCAGCTGCTGGGTTCCTGCTGCTGGATTTAAAAGGGCAGAGTTTACTGGCTTCTTCTACTTGCATTAACCCGAGTGTACCAGAGATGAGAATCTGATTTCCTGAGGAAAATACTTTTCTGGTAACACTAGTAGGAAGCCAGTCCTTTCCATCAAAATGGCTAGGATCTGAAGAACATAAATAGCTCCGTCCACTGAGACAGAAAGCAAAGCAAAGTGAGACTTAGAGACTAAAGACAGGTCATCTAGAGGGATCAGCAAACTGGTGAGTATGCTAATGCCTCGTGTGAGGAAGAATTGGTTGTTTAGGTAAAAACAGCTTATTAATAGTGTTAGAACATTACTGTGTCTGTTTAAAGGGTTTAATACATATCTGTTATTCTCCTAAGCTATAGTTCTAAAGAAATCTTTTATTTTTAGAATTATGTAGCTAATTTACAAAACCTAGAAAGGCACTGTGTTAATCCAAATGATGCATACATACAAAATCATCGCTAAAGTAATATCCTGGTAGTGAATGACAGTAAGTACTTGAGTCAGTATATTTGTCCCCCTGATAGCATGAAAGAAAAAAATGGGAGGTGGTAAAAATAATGATATCAATAAGTTAAATAATTAATGTGTGTTTTATCAAGCAACCAAGAATAAACTCAATGAGTATTTATAAGCAAAGATTTATTAATAAATTAGTTGATCTGTTTCCCTTTTAATATGCATTTATTTTCACAACAAACCATAACAATAGCCACAAACAAGTATTTTTAGAATATCACTGTTTATAAGCACTTTCATATATATTATCTCATTCAATTTTCACTGGTTAAATAGCATCTCAGTGACATAGATTGTTAACTATCCCCCTTTTAATGATTACACACCGAGACTCAGAGATTAAGTGTTCTTCCATGTTTACATAACCAGTAAGTGGTAAAATTGGATCCAATTAAATTTTCTAAGTCTTCTACTACACCACTGCCAAGATATAATTTGTGATGTTTTATTTAATTTTCATATGTTGGCTTTGATAGAATAGTAGAAATAGTTTACATTGCAAGGACAGTTGTAATACATGTAGTTACCCCTCCACCTACTCCTTTTGCTCCTCTTCTTATTCTTCTTCCTTTTTTTTTTTTTTTTTAATTTTTAGCTTTCTTTTATGAAATGAGAACTGAGCAAACCTGACATTGGACCTCCCCTTTGCAGTTCCTTCCCACAAAGATTTTAAGTGCTAAAGAGCTTGGGGTGTGAAAAGTACGTTCTAGGAACTAGAGACATAGACTCTGCCACTGAAGTTAGGGGTTTTTCTGGGCCCTTTGTGCAGCAGGGTACAGATGAGTGCTTATTATAGATAAAAGGGGGCAGAAACGAATTTGCTAAAACAGCAATGGAAGAAAAAGGGAGAAAAGGGGGAGGAGGTGAAAATGTGGTGGAATTATATGTATTAGAAAGTTGGATCTATTCAAATTTCTGGACATTTTGGAGCTCTCATAAATCATATTTTTTTTTCTTTCCTTAGTTTCTTTCTTTGGCAATAAGAACATATTCTAGCTTTAGTATGGTAATTTTTGTATTTAATGAATTAAAAAATAAATGAAGGTGATGATGAAATTATACTGAGAAATAGATCTAAAACAGAGAGAAGACTTTCCTCTTTGGTTTTCAACTCACTTCTGATCGCTACTGCTCCTTCACTGATGGGTTTTATTTCCTATTCAAAAGTGCGTTGTTTCATGGAAAATTGTATTAATACTGTCATCTGGAGATGGCTACAAGAAAATGTCTTTAAAATCAAAAGCAAACTGCTAATTAAAAATAATAATAATTTGCTTTACAAAGTTGTTTTGGGGAGAGGGCGTGAAAGTGGGTAAGCTGAGCATTCCTGCTATGAAACCGACAGCCACTGGTCACATATGAGGAGGGGAAGCACACGCTGACTTCCCCTTTTCACCCAACAAATATTTACTTATTTATTTGTGTGTTTATTTACTTATTTTTCCAGTCTGCCTTATTTTTTTAGTCTTATTTTATTAAAAAATTTTTAAATTATAGTTGACATCTAATATTATAGTATTTTCAAGTGTATAACATAGTAATTCAACATTTATATACCTTACAAAATTATCACCACAATAAGTCTAGTAAACATCTGTCACCATGCATCATTATTACGCATGTGAGAGGGGACCATAAGCTGGCTTTTTAAATTTTTGGTGACAATGTCAGTATTAAATAAAATAAATCTTTCTATTTGGCTTTCACATAAATTCTTTTATTAAAAATTTTTTTTTCTTCATTGATTTGAGAGAGAGAGGAAGGGAGAGGGAGAGAGAGATAGAAACATGGATGAGAGAGAACATCGACTGGCTGCCTCCTGCATGCCCCCCACTGGGATTTGTCCCACAACCTGGTCATGTGCCCTGACTGGGAATCAAACCGGTGACCTCTTGATGCATGGGTCGACACTCAACCACAGAGTCACATTGGCCGGGCTCATATAAATACTTTCTTATAGCACAAATTAAATTATTCATTTACTTTTCTTCAGATTTGATCAAATATGGCACATTCCAGTTGCAGTGTGTCATGCATGGTATGTACATGCACACATGAGTGTTTCTACATGTCTCCACAGCCTGCTCCTTGTTTTTTTTAAAACATACTGCTGTTGGTTTCTTGTTTTGCTTCCCTGCAGGAAGTAATGAGTGAGCAATACAAAAAAGATGTTAAACAGCTGTTGGGGTTAAATTTCCTCAGCCTAATTGCAGAATAGGACTAGTCTCACAACATGCAGAATATGAGGTGTTGGTGGGCAAAGAGAAGTCTGAAGGATGTGTGAACAGTTTGCATTTGTGGTTCGTAAATTCAGTGGCTCACATACTAGAGTTGACGGCCACTGTTGTGCCCTGCATACAGCAGGTTTCAGGTGGGATTGTACTAGGGTGTGCTCATTAGAGGCTCGCGATGGCTGAGAGAAGATCCTAACCCCTCTTGCTATTGCTATTCTTGGGCTGAGGTATTGATACATTAATTGACCTAAGATTCTGAGAGGCAAACCCCAGAGGACACCGCAGGCTTTGAGACTCTTTCATAGCGACTGTATCAAGTCTCTAGCTTTGCCTCTGTTTTCACATATGAAAAGACAAAGGCTCTGAAAAAAATGATTTGCCTCAGGTCCAGATTTAATCCACATCTTATAACAATGAGCATCAAAGTTTTCTCACTGAACCATCTGAAACATCACTGTGAAAAATGCAACACTGTGTGTGCTCTCTTACCAAAGGATGAGGCTTCTATTTTGATTTCTCGTGTTCCTCATAGGAGTGAAAGAGAATGGTCTGTCCGTGTCTGATGTGAAAATTCCATTCTCCCCTTGGATCTCTACGTTCAGAAATATTTCAAGGAGGAGTATAGAACGGAGGTTAAGAACACAGGTTTTGCAGCCAGACTGCTTGAGTGTATGACCTTAGAAAAGCTATTACATTCCTGTCTCTGTCTTTCTCTTAGTGTTCTCATTTGTAAAATGGGGAAAACAATAATACGTCCCTCCTAGTTGGGGAACATTGCTTTGTACACACCTCATCGTTGAAAGGCAGTCTGAGTGGTACGTAGAAGTATGAGTTTGGGAGCCTATGACTGGGGTTAAATCCAGGCTCCTCCTGGGGTTAAATCCAGGCTCCTCCACGTGTTAGCTCTGTGACCTTGAGCAAGTCACTCAACCTCTCAGGGCCTCAGTTTCCTTGTGTGAAAAAAAAAAGAGAGAGCGGATCAAAATAGCATCTACTTCACAAGTTGTTGGGCATAAAAAGGGAGGACTAACTGAGTCAAAACTTGTTTCCAGTTTTATTAAAATATAGTTGACATATAACATTGTGTTAGTGTAAGGTGTACATTGTGATGATGTGACATATGTATATATTGCAAAGGAATTACCACACCCAGATTAGGTAACATCCGTCACCTCGTATAGTTACACTTTTTTCTGTGATGAGAACATTCAAGATTTACTCTCTTAAGAACGTTCAAATATACAGTACAGTATTGTTAACTATAGTCATCATGTTCTACATTACATCCCCTGAACCTATTTATCTTATAACTGGAAGTTTGTACCTTTTGACCACTTTCATGTAATTTCTCCAAGCCATCACCCTTCCCCCACCTCTGGCAACCACTAATCTGATCTCTGTTTCTATGCTGTGAATTTGTGTTTTTTTTTTTTTAGATTCCACATATAAATGAGATTATATGGCATTTGTCTTTCTCGGTGGGTGTGACTTATTTCACTAGCATAATACTTTCAAGGTCCATCCTATTGCAAATGGCAGGACTTCGTTCTTTTTATAGTTGAATAGTATTTGCCTGCGTGTAGCACAAATTCTTAATCCATTCACTTATCAGTGGATGACACTTCAGTTGTTTTCATGTCTTAGCTATTGTGAATAATGCTGCAAATATCTCTTCAGGACAGTAATTTTGTTTCCTTTGGACAAATACCCAAAAGTGGAATTGCTGGACCATATGGTAGTTTTATTTTTAATTTTTTTGAGGAACCTCTATCCTGTTTTCCATAGTGGCTGCACCAATTTACATTTCCACCAGCAGTGCACAAGGATTCCCCTTTCTCCACATCTTCACCAGCTTTTGTTATTTCTATTCTTTTTGATGATAGCCATTCTGACAGGTGATATCTCACTGTGGTTAAGCCAAAACTCTTCTAACAGGCCCTGGTACATACATGCTCAATGAATATTAGCTGTTATTGTTACTATTTATTCTTAAAACGACCATATCATTTATCATCCACATTGGAACACCTTTTGTGCTGGCATATTTATAACCCCATAATTGATGATTGGTAAATTATTGTGCTGACTTGTTTATAGTTCCATAATTGATGATTGAGAAAGTCACTGTGTGCCCTCTAGCTGAACCTGTTTTGTCAAAATAACCTCAGTAAATTAGAATAGTCCCTGAACCAAGAAATTGTTGGGACCTGGCTACATGTCTGACAGAGTCCACAGAACCTGGAGGTCTTGAGTCAGAGACTCGACCTCCCCCACAATCTCAAGGAATTAGGCTTGCATTGTGTTTGTGCAGTTAGGGGCTAAGTGTGGCCCAATGTACCTTGAAATACCTGGGTGTTCCTGGGTGTGCCTGGGTGTTCCTGGGTGGGCCTGGGTGTGCCTGCGTGGGCCTGGGTGTTCCTGTTATCCGCAAGGTAAACTAATTCTATACAGCATTGTTGTAGCCCTGGGCATTATATCAAGAAGATGCTATTTTCTGTAAGGTATAAAAGGCATGTAATAAAGCATATTGGGGCTGGTCTCTGAGAACTCGGGCATCAGTCGCTGGCTGGCTTTGCTGGCTGGCTTTGCTCTCTATTTGGCTTTAATTTGGTTCTGGTGGTCTCTCGGTTCTCTCGCGCCACAACACTTTCAGAGTTGAAAGGGACACTTTAAGTAATTATTCGGGAACAATAGAAATGAACAGGGACTACCTACATTAAACAGAAAAGTAAAGTCACTTTTACTGAGCCAGAAATAAGGAGCGCTGGTCTGATGTGACCTTGAGGTTCTTAGGCTATTTCTAAGTAGTGAGTGTATCCCATTTGCCTTTCTCCAGGTCTTAGACTCACTAAGAAGGGAGTTGCTTTCTGAGGTGGATTGTAAGATTCTCTCAACTTTCCTACTTTCCAGCAGTTGGTGTTTACTGCTGCCTAAGGGCCTTCTCCTCCATGTGCTTCAGTAATTGGCTGCATACTCCACATCCTTTTTATAAAAAAAACAAAACCAATGAAGTTAGAAAATAAACTCACAGCCAGATCCTAAATCAGTTTATTGTTGCACATTTTTTTTTCCTCCCTTCAAAGACAACTTTCAAGCAAAAAGGTGAAAAGGGCAAAATAATAAAACTTACATTTGTAGAGTCCCTGTCCATCTGCCATGCCCAGGACAGTGTGCCCTGGCTTCCCCAGATGGGCCACCAGTGGCAGAGTGGCAGAACATGAAGAGAAGACAGCATGTGGGCACAGGCTCCATGGGAGCTTTCTCTGAGCTCTGCTAGACGATTTCACCACTCAAAGTGGGAAAGAATCACTAGGGAGTGTGGGTCATGAACACAAGAAGAAACTTGCAGAATTGTCTGATAGAGCATCTACAGGTTTATTTTACCCTCCCCTGGATTTTGGCACTATCCAAGTTATATCAAATTAACTTGGAGGTAATAAGATATGAACATTCCCTCAAATGACTTAAAGATATTCACGTGTTGCCTGGCCAGTGTGGCTCAGTGGTTGAGCATCGTCCCATGGACTGAGAGGTCCCAGTTTGATTCCCGGTGAGGGCACATGCCTGAGTTGTGGGCTGGATCCCCAGTAGGGGGCATGCAGCAGGCAGCCGATCAATGTATCTCTCTCACATCCATGTTTTTATCTCTCTCCCTTCCTCTCTCTCTAAAAAAAAAAAAAAAAAAAAAAAAAATCAATAAAAACATAGTTTTAAAAAATACTCTTGTGTTTAACTTCAGAAAACAGAAAAAATCAAGACAGCACAACCATCAGACAACTCTTCTGTGAGCTGATCACAGAAATGAATTTTGATTTAGTTCATTCATATTTTGAACAAATTGGAAAGTTATGCTCATTGGTGCTAAGTTCTAGGAAAGTGGTGCCTGTTTGCAGATGTTTCCAGATTTCAACATAACCTTGGACCCAGTTAAGCATTGAGGTTTCTAAACTGGGCCCAGTGCCCAGCTGTTTTTTACTTTGGGATCTTTGTCATGCAGAGGTCTTTGCATTGGGTGTCCTATATCTCATTACCCTCATTTTGCTTTTCTTTTTCTTCTAGTGTAGGAGAGTAAAGTTCCCATTTACCTTATGAATCTTGTTCAAGATTTACCTCCTCTGTGAAATCTTCTCTCAAAAGATGGAATTAGATGTGTCCCAACTGATCTTCGACTTTATCTCTATGATAACATATTTTATGATTGATGGCCAATGTTGGCTTATATTTTTACTTCTGTATTAGTTTTTGAACTTTTTGCTAAAGGGTCTGATTCATCAGTGTCCAGTGAATTACAAGGTCCTAGTATAAACACCTCAGAACTTCCTCCAATTCGAACAGAACTTCTGAACTTCAGAATTAAATTTGGTAATTTAGAGCTAGAAACTGTGGTGAATCCATTTACATTTTTCTAGATCAGCCCAAGTCATAATGTGTTAGATCAGTGATGCCTAGAACCTGGCTTGCATGCAATCGATTAGTAGGTATATCAGGTTACATAGAACTTCCTGTTCTATTGGGTGGCCTAGTCTTTGGTCCTCTTATATGTTTTTGAAGTAGTGACTGAGGACTATTTGCATTACAATTGTCTAGGTAGGTTTTTACAATTTTATGTTTTTCTGCCTTATCCCAGAATAGAAGAATTAGAAAATAACCAGAAATGAGTCCTGGAATTATGCATTTTATCAAGATTCTTGGGGAATTCTTATGCTAATAATACTTGAGAACCAGTGCATTATAGATGGTAACTTCTCAGACTTAAAGACACTGAATGACATCAATATAAATTCTTAAAAAACTTTTCAATAGTTTAAACTAAATGTGTATACATACATAAGAAATTATTTAATTTTAATTGTTTTAAAGTTGAACAAAATGGTAGCAGGCTTATGAAACTTCTTATTCACATATGACTATACTGCATTTCATCCCTATTATTGTGGGTAGCTGTTGTTCCTTTATTTTCAATGAAGAATTACACTGCACTATTTGAGTACACTAAATTTTAATTTCATTCTTTTTTCAATGGGCATTTTTAATGTTTGCAGTTTTATTCTTTTACATGCACTGTTTTCATGGATATACATGTATGTATCTTCTGGTGCTTCCATGCAAGAGTTTCTCATACATACTTAGGAGCAGAGGTGTTAGGTCATAAAATATACATATCTTCAAATTTACCAAATAATACCACTCTACTTTCTGCCAGTGACACATAAAAGATCGGGGTTGTTTTGCCTATATTTCTTAGTAAAGTCTAGCTTTAATTAGGATCTCTAATTGTTGTAACGTGTCAGCGAGATAACCAGAGATGCACAACTGAATTGTAAAGGAGCACTTCATTACACCAGTGGGCTGGGGGGGTACAGCTTCCCCAGATCCTCAGCCCTGATTCTTCTTGCTCCTCTAATTTTAAAGACAGAAGCCCCATCCCCCTTTTGTCCCCCCCTCAGGGGACCGGTACAATAGTGGGTGTGACAGCGATTACAGAAGTCAAAATTAGCATTATTCACTAGGCTCATGATTTGCAGTTTCCAATGGAAATTGCAAATACCTCCCAACACGTGGGGCAACTATAACCTTAGGCAAAATTCCTTTAGTTCTAGGGGTAATTAACCTATTATTGGAAAAATATCTCGGAAGGTCCATTGATGATAAAAATGGAGTCATTTAGTCGCCTTAGCCAAGAGACCTACATAAGAATGGAATCTAGTTGCCTTAGCCTCAGGGCCCAGGTCATAATCTCTCCCAAGGTGATATAAGAAATTTGAAAAACTTTAACTCCAAGCATTCTTCTCCATGTTAATTATCATTATTGTCTACATTTTTTCTTTTGGTAATTTTCTGAGATATCTCTTCTTTGTTACTAACTCATACAGGATACTGATGAAGAGTATAGATTCTCTAGGTTCAAATCCTGGGTCTACTATTTGTCAGCTGTGATTTGTTAAACAAATTGCTTAGTCTGTTTTGGCCTGGTCTCTCCATCTGTGAGTGAGGATATTATTAGTAACTATGCCATATATTTGTTATAGAATTAACCTAATAAATATATGTACTTCAAAGAATTTCTAGCACATATAAAAACATTAGCTATCACTCTTTCATATTTTATTTGCGCTTAATATTTTATTCTTAGATTAGTAATTATTATTAGGTTTTGGACTATTAATGTTTGATTAGATATTCATGCTTATTAATTTTTTTTGCTTACCATTAATTCTTGCATCCTACTCCTTCTTTTATTAATATAAATTTCTAACCTTCTTCCTGAATTATGTCTTCTAATCATTTATTTACTCAGTATGTGTGAGTAGTAATTTTTTAATCTGAAAATATTTTTCCTTTGTTTTACTTCTGAACTGTGGTTTAGCAAAGCATGGAATTTTAGGTTGAATATTTTAACTCGGCAACTTAAAGAATTCTTGTTTCCTTCTTCTATTACTGCTAATAAACAGTATCCTAATGGTCTGTTTTGTTTCCTTCAAGATGATCTGTCTTTTTCCTTTGGGCACTTTCATTTTATTGTCTGGTTACTTTAAAATATTATGCTTTATATATATTCTTAAATATAAGACTCCATGTTTTCCATTCATTGTGGATAATTTTCAGTTTTATTCCCTACAAACTAGTTTATCATATATTTTCTATGACATACCAAAACATATAGTTCAATGGTTTTTGTGGTTAAGGAAATTGAAACCCAGAGCTTAAATGCCTTTTCTAACAGCAGAATTAGAAACCAAACATCATCATCTTCTGTTTTTCCGAATGCCGCTCCTTTTCTTAGATTTCCTGTCTGGGTTAATGATAACATCCTCTACTCAATAGATGAAGTGCACACATTGAAGTCACCCATTTAATACCTAGTACATAGTAAGTACTACATGAATATTTTTGTTAGTTGAAAAAACAAGTCCATTTAAATCCACCTATACTACTAAGTACAGAGTACAATTAAATAGTTAAATGTATTCTGTACTCTGACACATTTCACAGAGATAAATCTCTGGAAGAAAAGTGTTTGTAAATGAAATTGAAAATTGAACCATAACTCTATATTTTCCAGGTTGCTGGATCTCTCCTTTTGATAAATTGTCAACCATTCTTATCAGATTTTTATCTGATCCATGACAACATAGAAAATAATCTTTAAGAAAATACTTAATCACTGCAGGGTTTGCTATATTTAAAATAACCCTGCTATGTATGACTCCTTTAATAAACTTGGAAAAACAACTGTAACATAAATAATTACCTCAAATGGTAGCTTAAGAACTTCTTAGACTGTGGGATATATTATAATAGCAAAATGAAAGGTATTCACTCTTTTCTTGTCAGAACTCACTTGAAACATTTTCATGCAGTGATTGATGCATTGAGGACATTGAAACTGTTCAGTAGTTTATAAATTTTTAACTTTATGTTATAGAGTTTTCACTTATTGAAATAGTTTTTGTTCACTGTGTTTCTTCTTGAGGGCAACTTATATCAAATTGGATGACAAAGTTCAGGTTGAGAAGTTTTGTATTTACCATCAAAATATCTTCTCCTGTATCTCTAGCTATTTTCTTTCTTTCTTTCTTTCTTTCTTTCTTTCTTTCTTTCTTTCTTTCTTTCTTTCTTTCTTTCTTTCTTTCTTTCTTTCTTTCTTCCTTCCTTCCTTCCTTCCTTCCTTCCTTCCTTCCTTCCTTCCTTCCTTCCTTCCTTTCTTTCTTTCTTTCTTTCTTTTTCCTATTAAATTCTCTTCCAGATTTAATTCTAAATATGATGTCATTAAAAAGAAATTTTATAGCCCTGGCTGGTGTGGCTCAGTTGGTTGGGCATTGTTTCGTGCACCAAAAGGTTGCCAGCTTGATTCCTGGTCAGGGCACATGCCTGGGTTGTGGGCTCAATCCATGTTTCTCTCTCCAAACATCAATAGAAATCTTAAAAAAAGAATTTAAAACATTTTTAGAGAACTGAAGCAGGCAATTTTGCTGAAATATTAGCTTCTAATGAAACTTAAAATGCAATCTGTCCGTATTTCTCACATAGTCATTTGAATAAAAAAAATATTTGAATATCTCCTAAGAGAGTATTTAATAAGTTTTACATCAATACAGTAAATGTTAATAGACAGTACTTAAAATGATATCAAAATATGAGCACTAACGTTAGCTCTTGGAAGTAATAGTAAAAGATGACTCATAAAAATTAATTCTCAGGGTAGCTGCTTTTGTGTTAGCTGTCCCTCCACATGTATGAAAAATGGAAAGCATTTCTTTCTAGCTAAAATTTAATAAAATGGCCACAGAAATGTCTTTCTGTGAAAGGGTAATCTCTTAGGCTATCTGGATCAAAAAAATCAGAGAAATGAACTCATTGTTGCTGCTGCTTGTCAAAATTTTGTTGAAATGAATATAGGTAGGTCTCTTATCAAAATAAACATGAGATGAATTGCAAAGTTCACTGTTCATTTCTTTGCTGTTGGAGGTGCTGTTGGTTTTTCTTGTAGCTGTAAATGATGCTGAAATAATGCAGACCAGAATCTAATGAATTTTATGCCAAGCAATCACAAAAAGCAGCATACTTTCCACTGTCATTTTATTTATGGAGGTTTTTCTTTTTAAGCTCTTGATATGGAAAAGTCCATAGAATTCATAATGTTTGATCAAGTCTGGCAGGCAAGTCTATCTTGTCGAGCGCTACAGGCTCTAGTTTCCGTATCTGTGTTTCTTTGGAAGATATTAGAAATTAAAAACAAAGGATGCCTTTTAGGTAAGCTAATACTAGTGCTAGATTATATTTAGAGATATTTGCTTAAATACAAATCACTCAGTAAGAAGATGCAGTAACAGCTTTTACCCTGAATGTACTGCTGCAAAGTATGAAACAAAGAAAGCAAAACTCAATTTATCTTTTAAAGGGAGGATAGCATTCTTGTTTAGCACACAAGATAAAACCTAAAATACTAAGCAGCTTGACTCAAAAAGGACTCAAAACCCCAAACAGCCTTAGTCGAAAGTGCTTGTTCAGTGTGAAACTGTGCCTCTGTGACTGTTTTATAAAGGGCCAATAATGCAAATGATTTGATCAACATTTTTTTTTGGGGGGGGCACACAGAAAGAGAAAGTAAAAATAGTTTTCAATGTATTATTTTTGGATGTTTTAAACAAAGCCTCAGAAATAATTTATTTGGTGACTATCTGGAGCCTGAGAGAATAGCTATTTGCATTTAAGGAGACTTCTTGAAAGCATGGACTTGAATAGTGTATTTGCACACAGTGTAATGGAAGAGGGGTGGGAGTAAAGAGAGTTCCACACAGCTGTCAATTATATCCACTATTTTAAGTCGCAATTTTAATTTTACTTTTAGTTTTCTTTTCCCAATTAATAACACAGAGCCAACGAGGCACAAGGCACTATAAGGGAAGTAACATTGGGAGAACATAGTCCTGCCTTTGAGGAGTTTGCATTCTATTTGGGCAGAGTCACGCAGAACTGACCTTTTTGCTTGATGGATCAAAACATGACAATGCTGAAAATAGGAGTGCCGATAGGGTTGTGATGACCACCAATTCACCAAATCCTTTTGGTTTTCAATGTTTAGAAAATCATTAGGCAAATTGTACAAGAGATGAATATTACAACCAGCATTGTGAGATATTAGTTGTGTAGTTCTTATTACTCGTCACTTTTAAAGTATTATCAACACTGCTTGATAATGATCAGTGCTGTTTCTGTGGGGTTTTGTTTGTTTTAGATTGATTTTTGTATACATAAGTAGTAAGATGGCAAAATTTCAAAGAAGTATAACTGAGATATGTTACCACAATGCATTAAACTTGAGAATATTATGTGTAAAACATTTTTTAATTAAGCATATTTGTTGGAATACATTTTTGTTTTTTTAATTCATAGGTCGAAAGCTAATGTTCATAAGGCCAATTTTGAGCATTTATGTGACCATCTGCTGCTTGGAAGACTCTTTAAAAAGCAGAAAAAAGTCCAGCCGGTGTGGCTTAGTGGTTGAGCGTTGACCCATGCACCAAGAGGTCACTGGTTCGATTCCCGGTCAGGACACATGCCCAGGTTGTGGGCCCAATCCCCAGTGGGGGGCATGCAGGAGGTGGCCAGTCGATGTTCTCTCTCATGGATGTTTCTATCTCTCTCTCCCTCTCACTTCCTCTCTCTCTAAAATCAATAAAGAAAAAAAATGTTTTTAAAAAAGCAGAAAACAAGATAGAATATAAGTGCATATGCATATATTGTACAAATGACTATGCTTACCAAACGGTTTGGATACCTAATGTCAATGACTCATGAGTTTGCAACAAGAGATAATCTATTTCCAACATATGCCCTCTCATTACTTGTAGGGAACAGTCTGTACAGCACTAAGGGCAATGCCAGCAGCTTATGTATACATACACTACCTAGGTTTATTTCTAGGGAGTAGGTGTCAAGTTATTCAGCATTAATGATTGTGGTCAGTGAGGTTTGAATAACCCAGTAGAGTTTGAATAAACTAAAGGGATTCAGTCACATTTATCCATCCAACCTGATGGGTAATACACATTCAAAATTCCAGGACTTGTGTAAAAAGAGATCCAAATCCTATAGTAAACAATCGATCATGTAGAAAAATCCTTTGAATACAATGGGAGAAAAAGGTGGGTATCACTTTCCTCCTATTACATCCTTGCTTAAAATGTTGGCTTGTTTAGAACAGTGATTTTTTGGGTCAAGGTATATTTTATTTAGGAGTTAGAATTTTTTAGGATGAAAAAACTGGTCTGAAAAGAAAACATATATTTCATTCTAGGAAAATAAAAACAAAAAGAAAAATAGTTCTAGTTTATGGTAGTCTTTTGTCTATAATTATTATGCACATGTCACTCAAATTAATTTCTTTTTCTCTAGGAAGTAATTATTGAATATTCATAGATTATCTTTACTAGTTGAGTTTATTTCTTCTGCAAGATTATTTATTATTGAAAATGTTTTGAAATCAGCTCATTGTTGTCTATGAGCCATCTGCCATGAAATATAAAAAAAACCCATATTGGTTAAATAAAGGTTTAGTGTATACATTTCTATGACCCATTAGAAAGTAATATGGAATTTAAAATTTTAATAGTTAACATCAAAATGCCTTAAAAATCATCTTTATAGGATATAGAATATTTTTCTTACAAAATCTCTGAAGTTTTGCTTTTACATTTAAGTCATGAATTGATGTGAATGGATTTGTGTGTCATCACCATTAATTAGGAGAACCTCATTTTCCCAGTGATCTGAAATGCCACCAATCATTTGTTGTTTCTATTTATAAATGGACCTCTCTCTGGGATCTCTAGTCCGTTCCACTGAGCAGTTTGGTTTTCCTTTAACTTAGAATATATTGTCTTAATTCATCGGACATTATAAGCTATGTTTTCACTGAGGACAAGTCTTCCTTCCTTATTCTTTTTCTTTACAAGTGTTTTGGATCTACTTGGCTCTTTGCTCTTCTATAAACATTTTAAAATCAACCTAGTAAATTTTACCACATGGTGATTTTCTTTGAGATTGTATTGAATCTTTAGGTCAATTGGGAGAGAATTGACATTTTTTTAAAAAATGCCTCTTCGTTCACACATATAGAGTATGTTTTTACTAGTTTATAATCTGGACTGTCCCCTAATACTACTTGTATAATTTTCTCTGTATGGGTTTTTAAACAATTTTTTTAATATATGTGTTCTAGGAACCTTATAGGATTTCTTGCTGTTGTAAATGTTATTTTTAAAAAGCTTTTCCGTAACTGTTTGTTGATAGATATAAAAACACAAATGATTTTGTGTGTGTATTAATCTTATGACCAACCACCTGGCTGTATTTTATCAATACCTACAAATTTTAGGTAGATAATTTTGAGTTTTCTCAAATATATCATCTGTGACTAATGAGTTTTATCTTTCCCTTTTTAATCCTCAGTCCCATTCTTTTTCTAGTCTGATGCCACTAGTTGGACATTACAGCTAAATGTTGAATTGAAGCAGTTGAATCCTTGTCAAATTTTGGACTTCAAAAGAGATGCTTCTAATATTTCACCATTAACAGTAACATTTGCAGTAGGCTTTTGTAAGGTTTATCAGGTTAAATAAGTTCATTTCTCCTATTATTTGTCTAAGTTTTTATCCTGTTTATTTTTTTCTCAAATGCTATTTTTTTTTTTCTGTATCAATTGAGATGAATATATGCTTTCATTTCTCTTTTCTATAATTTTATTGATAATGTTAAATTATTCTTAGATTTTTGGGATGAATCTAAATTGTTCTTAATGGATTGCATGTTTTAGCTATTGTTTGATTTGAATTGGTAATATTTTGTTCAGAATTCTTATCTCTGTTTGTGAAGGAGCTTGGACTATTTTCTTTTTTGAACCTTCCTTAGCAAACCTACATATAAAAGTTAAAACTTAATACCAGTGTACTGGTCTCACCGAATGAGTTGGGCAATATGTTCTCCTCTTCTTTTTCCATTATCTAGAAGACTATATAAGATTTGAAAGATTTTATCACTGAAAGTGTATAAGTTGCATGGTAAAACACTAAACCTGGAATTTTTCTCATTAGGTATTCATCAATTTTAATAATAATTTTAGGGTTGCTTAGACATTCTAATTCTTCTTGATTAAGAGTTTGCCACTCTTCTTTTTATAAAATTGTCAATTTTAGCTAAGTTTATAAATTTGTCGACAAGCCTCTCTTCCATCTGCTCTTTTCTCTTTTCATATTTCGTATCCCTCTGGCTCTCTGCTCTTTGTTGTGGGTGATTTTCAGATATGCCTTTACTAATGTTTCTTTGGCCATGCTTATGCCACTATTTAACCTATTTAATCCGTTTTTGTTTTTTTTTTTAATTTCAGCTCTTACATTTTTCATATCTCGAATTACATTTGGTTGCTTTTCTGGAATTGCCTGAAGATTTCTAAAGTCTCTCGTGGCTTGTTCCATTTGTGAATTCATCTTTTATTACTGTAGACATTTCATAGTCTACATTTTCACCTGACCATTCTATTATCTTAAGATTTTGGTGGGTTAAATCTTATTTTTTTTCCTTCTTGTTTTTGCTGCCTCACTCATGGGGTCTTGCCTCCTCATTTGCTTGAAGATTTTTAGAAATTTACTCTTGTTTGATCTTAATCTGGGAATATTTGGGCTTAAAGTGGGAGTGCTTTCCTTCAGCTTTTGTTTCTGTTGAGAGTCCTGGGGTCCCATGGGTCTAGAACTACATTAAACAACATTAAATTCTTAGGGTGTCCTAGCTTAAAATAGAATTCTCAGCTTCAGCTTCTTCACTTGGTTGCTGGTCCAAAGGTTAATGATAATTGCAATAGTATCACGGGCACACGCCCCTGGAGCAATCATTCCTCCTGCTTGCTTCCCCCTCACTGCTCTCACATCTAACTCATAGTTGTGAGGGAGGGATGACAGATTTCCCCCTGCTTCCTGGGAGTACCAAATACACCGACAACTATGTTACCCATTATTTAGTTGACCTTTTGTGGAAGAATCTCTCAGAGAATTCAGTCTGCCACACTGCCAGATAGAGAACCCTCACACTCACTCTTGGATGATGCTTGAACCGGAATAGCATTCCTTCAGCTCTTTGAAGATGTTATGTCAGTATTTTAGTGCATTTATTTTTTACTAACGAGAATTCTACTGCCAATGCAATGATCATTCCTTGGTAAGTAACTATTTTTTCTTTTTGGTGATTTTTAAAATTTATATTTCGTTATGCCATTTCTGATGTAGACTTAAAAAGTTTCAGTTGGGCCCTGGCTGGTTTGGCTCAATGGTTAGAGCGTCATCCTGAGGACCAAAGAGTTGTGGGTTTGATTCTGGTCAAGGGCACGTACTTTAGTTGCAGTTCGGTCCCTGGCCCTGGTCGGGGTCGTGTGGGAGGCAACCAGTCAATGTGTCTCTCTTGCATTGATGTTTCTCTCTCTCTCTCTCTCTCTCTCTCTCTCTCTCCCTCCCACTCTATCTGAAAATACATGAGAAAATATTGAAAATATCCCCAGGTAAGGATTAAAAATAAAAATGTTTCAGTTGGTAATTGAATGTGCTTTTAATTTCAGGTTTCTTCTTTCTTCATTTTGGCAAAAACAAACAAACAAAAACCAGTCAGCCGTCATATCTTTTAATTGTGCTTCTCTTCCTTTTTTTTTTTTTTTGAGGAGGGGAGATATCCCTATTCAACCTGTCTTGGAGACTCTCAATTATTTTCCATGTCTGTTAACTATTTCCCTTCTTTCCTTCCTTCCTTCCTTCCTTCCTTCCTTCCTTCCTTCCTTCCTTCCTTCCTTCCTTCCTTCCTTCCTTCCTTCTTTCCTTCCTTCCTTCCTAACCCTCTGCCCCATGTTCATAGTGAATAGTTTATCACTCTCTTCAAATTTAATAGTCGTTAACTTAAGACTGTTGTATCAGACTTTTAAGTTTTACTTTCAATGGTTATATTCTCCATCTCAAAAATGTTGATTGATTTATTTTCATTTTTACCTGCTCATGTTTAGAAATAACTGTTTTTGTTTGTTTACTTGTTCATTTTGTTTGGTTATTTGTAGCATTGGTTATCTTCATGTGTTTTGGACTTTTACTTTGCACCACCTCTTCGGTGAGATACCAATTTCCCCCCCTTTTTGCTCTTGTCCTTATTGGCCAGTCATTTTATGGCTGCCCCCATATGGCTCCTGGATCCTCTTCCAGGAAGGTGTCGGATATTAGCAATGAGTTTTTTTTGCTCGGAGGGCCTTTGCAGTTTCACATATCATGTAGTTTGTCCAGTGAGTGGCTTGGCTTAGGGTCAGATTTTGCACCTATGTTTTGCCTCCTCAATCTGGTCACTTTATGTATGCTCTGCCCACATTCAGTTTTCTGTAGCAGTTTTTTGGGCACCGAGAAGGCCAGTCCTGGCTCAGTTCTATGCAATACACCTAGCTAAGGTTTCCCTTCTGACCTTGGCCACGTCTGTTCCCTGGCTGCTTCTGTGCTCTGAGCAGGAGGCCTGCAGCTTCAGGCCTACTCACTGCTTGTTTCTCTTCCACCTTCTGTCCACAGAACTATTTTCTTAACTTTTATGAAAGCATTTGGATTCACTTATAATGGAGTTAAATATGTATGTCCTGGGCCATACATAAATATAACATTTTATAACAATCTTTTAATGCTTATTTTTATGATATGCAATAAAATTATTTTGAAAATGATGAGAATCAATTGACTGTACTTGCAGTGTTCAGTAATAAGTTTAAACTGCATATCACTTTTTAAATTTGCAAATGCTTCTTTTTGGTGTAATTACCCCTAGAGGTATCTCATTACACATCTTTCATGGGTTATCTAAATATCTCAATATACGATAGTGAATGCAGTATAGATTTTATTGTCAGACAGAAGCAGGTTCCCATCTTAGCTCCAATGGCCAAGGGATTGAGAAAATTTCTAAATTGCGTCTTCTTTCTGAAAACAAAACACCTTTCCAAATATGAAGGAGGGCTTAGATAAATATACCATATATTTCTTCTTCAGCCTTATTCCATAAAAAGACACAACGTACTTGGCATGCAAGTAAGTCCTCATTTATTATGATGAGAGGTGTCACTAGTTAACACTGCAGTTTCCACCTGAGCCAAGATCCAGCTGCAGAGTTCTCAGCAAAGAATTCCTACCAATGGATGAGAGATGGCACTACAGAAAATCAATATGTGGTCTTAGCTCTACAGCTATCCCCTTCACCTTTTTCGAATATGCTGTTTTTATTTATTGCTGATATCCGTCTAGCAAATGAACGTATCTATAGGCACAGGGAAGTGTTGCTATCGTAATTGATTTAATTGTAGATATGTCTCTTCTTAAACACACTAGGATGTAGACTAAGTCATTAAACAGAATCAATTCTATTTAGGTGGCACTAGCTATCAACTGGAGAAAAGGATGTGAATAAGAAGTGGCTGGACAGAATAATAGTTTAGCATAAAAGCGCGTAGGGAGCATTTGTGAAGTGTACTCTGTAGGCTGTGCGTAGGTGTGGCCAGAAAAATAAAAAACTTTTTCATGAGAAAATAATTTCATGTTCAATAAAAATCTGGATTTAATGAAGTTATGGATTTATTTTATTTTATTTTTTTCCTGACAAGAATCCCCAAGAAGGGGAAATAGCAAGCATTATTTCCTAAAGGTATTTGTCATGGAACATTTTTTTCTTAGACTTTTTTATCAGTTTTTCTGCAAAACTAAGCTAATATGCCCCATTTCCTTGTGCCAGCCAGTCCTTTCTGTCTGCTGGGCAATCACTTTTAATAATTTCTGCCGACTCTATACCAGCTGTTAAGTATTTCTGAAAATCACCTTTTATAGGATATATTTTAGAAAAGGCCATTTGAGAGGTTGTGTTAAATACTATATAGGATTGGGTACACATTATATATTCTTCCTGTTTGTTTCAAATTTTTTATTTTATGCAAAATCAATTTTACTTTGCATATTGTTTACTATGTGACATGTAAAGTGCCAGTCTAGGCATTATATTTGTAAACACACATTTATTTAACACACAAGTAATTCATATCTAATGGAAAAATTGTGGAAAACACAGATAAGCAAGAATTTTAAAATTTAAATTAAAAAAATTAATTTGGGGTATTTCCCTCTATTCCTTCTGCTAAGTACAACTAAAAGCCCTGAACATTATAAATAAAGTGAACATAAAAAGACTGAACGGTGAAAAGAGGAAGACAGACCACCTAGGGATCTTTAGACCCAAGAAACAATACAGTGGTGAATTCGCTGGGTTTTCTTTTTGCCTCATCTAACCCAGACTTGGAGCTGAAGAAACAATCAATCTGAAACACTCAGGGCAAAGATGTAATAAAAGATCCAAAAAAGTCATTTGCTCTTACAAATCACTCAGAACACTGCGATCTCACAACTTTTCCTCTAAAGAATACTTCCCTTTCAAAAGTCACCATTGAATTCTGTGTTGCTAAATTCAGCTCTTATATAATATGGTGCATTTCCCATTGCTGCTTTAACAAATTACCACAGAATTAGTGACTTAAAACAACATGCATTTATTATCTTACAGTCCTGGAGGTCAGAAGTCTGAAATGGATCGGCAGGACTTCATTCCTTTTCTCTAGAGGAAAATCCAGTTTCTGGTATTTTCCAGCTTCTGGAGGTCACTGGTGTTCCTTGGCCCCGCTCTGTGTCACCTGTTTCCATCATCAGTTCTCCTCTGACTCTGACCCTTCTACCTCCCTGTCATAAGGACCCTTGTGATTGCATGGGCTTTACTCAGATCATAATCTAGTAAAATCTCTTATCTCGGAATCCTTGACTTAATCATGCTTGCAAGGTTGCTTTTGCCATTTAGGCTATCATATTGATAGTTTCTGAGGATTAGTACCTGGATATTTTGGGGGGGGGGGGCATTGTTTTGCCTACCAAGTATGGAATCAGCCTTCTTTAGATTCCATGACACTACACTGCTTAGTTTAATATTTCTTAAGTATCTGCCCGTTTCTTCTCAATTTCCTTTCCAGATTTTTATTCTTTACGCTTCTCTTAATTATTGGGTCTTCTCAGGTTCTCGTCTTTAGCCCTTTTCTCCTCCTAGGCAACTGAAATTAATGTTGAATAATCACACAAATGATGCAAAGACATCTCAAATATAGTGTATACCAAACTAGAACAATTTTTGTACCATCAGAGATTCACCATTTTGCACCCTCAGAAATGCCACCTTTATGTATTTTTTGCCTAAATCAAAAAAGAGTTCTTCTTGATTCCTCCATCTCCCGCATTTCCCCAAATCAAGGAATCCAAAAATCACATTTATTTTTTTTACTTTATCCTCACCGGAGGACATTTTTGCATTTATCTTCAGATAAAGTGGGAGGGAGAGAGGGAGGAAGAGAGAGAGAGAAACATCGATGTGAGAGAGACACATCGACGGGTTGCCACCCTCATGACCCCAACCGGGGCCGAGGACAAACTGCAACCGAGGTACGTGCCCTTAGCAGGAACCGAACCCAGGATTCTGGTTCGCAGGCCGATGCTCCAACCACTGAGCCAAACCAGCCAGGGCCCGAAAATCACGTTTAAATCTCCCTCTATCAATATCTCTCTGTATGTGCACCCACTCCCCGATTTAGGCGACTTTGTCTTTTTCTTGGATTTTGGCAACAGAATTTCAAATGGTCTTATATCACGATTGTTTTTTTCTAATTTATTCTCCACATGCAGCCAGGCTAATAGTCACACAAGCAGCTGTAGTCCTCGATTATAAACCACAAATCTAATCTTGTCACACTGGTATTCAAACTCCTCCGATGAGTTCTCACTAATGTTAGGGATAAAGGGGGACATCTCTCAACTTGGTGTGAACGCTCCTGGAGGTTGAGGCCACCGCTTCCTCTCCAGCTCCATCTCTAACTTTATCGTTTTACTTCCTCAGAGGCTGTCGTCAATCTCTCTCTCTCTCTCTCTTTCTCTCTCTCTCTCTCTCTCTCTCTCTCTCTCTATCATCTAACTCTCTCCCGGACCCTCCTACATGACGTTTATGCTACTTCTTCTATCCAGAAGATATATTTCTCACCTGTCACCTGGATAACGGCTATTAATTTTTTTTCAGATTTCTAATTCCTCCAGGAAGCCTTATCTGGCCCTGAGTTCAGGTTAAAGGTATCTTTTTAAAGGCTCTTACTCTGCCCTGGCCGGTTTGGTTCAGTGGTTAGAGTATCAGCCTGCAGACTAAAGAGTTATGGGTTCGATTTAGTCAAGGGCACGTACCTCAGTTGCGGTCGTGCAGGTCGGGGTCATGCGGGAGGCAACCAATTAATGTGTCTCTCTCACATCGATGTTTCTCTCTCTCTCTCTCTCTCTCTTTCTCCCCCACTCTGTCTGAAAATAAGTGGAAAAATATCCTCAGGTGATTAAAATAATAATAAATAAATAAAGGCTCCTATTCCACTCTATGTACTTTGTTTTAAATTCCCTCATGCCGCCTAGCTGGTGTGGCCCAGTGGCTCAGTGTTGACCCATGCATCAAGAGGTTGCAGGTTCGATTCCTGATCAGGACACATGTCAGGTCCAGGTTGTGAGCCAAATCCCCAGTGGGGGGCGTGCAGGAGGCGGCCAATCGATGTTCTCTCCCATCAATGTTTCTATCTCTCTCTCCCTCTCCCTTCCTCTTTCTCTAAAATCAATAAAGAAAAAAAAATTAAATTGCCTCATGTCCTTTATAATTACCCAAAGGCACTAGACTTATAAATACTGTGAGGGCAGGCATAGTGTTTATGTAATAGGTGTTAATTAATTATCAGATGAAAGAAGAAATAAGAAACAAGATAATCTTTAATATCTATCAGTGATATGCTTAAACTAACACGTTACCTCTTAATATACCGAACATATTGTTGATGGATTGATATTTTTGGGGTGTGTGTGTGTGTTTTAATATTTATAAAGGCTTGCTGCCTTTATCAAGGATCTTTACTATGTATAATAAAATTAGCTAAGTAAACAAACCAAATCCCACATTGTTTTCAGGTTTGACAAACATCATTTTGAATTTCTTGATCATGTCATTGTGACTACCTGCAAACCGGACATGAAACATTTGCTGAACTTAGTCTTGATCAAGTCCCATAGGATTAGGGCAATTCAAAAAAATACCATCCATTGCTTAATGACAATAATTACAAAGGTTTAGGTTCAGATTTACCATCTTCGTATCAATAATATCTTTCTCTATATAAGCTCAAAACATCTTAAATTGGACTTTTAAGTTTTATTCGCTAAATACAAGAGTTGTAAGTCATCTGAAAACAGTCTGTATGTTCAAACTGCTAAACTCCAAACCTCTATTCTTTGGTGCCCCGTTTCCTTTGATTTGGAGTTTAGAATGAGAGACATTAACTCAAAACAAGAAACTACAAGAAATATGCTCCAGTATAAACACTGTTCAGAAGCAGTAATCATTCCTGAAACTCTGTTTAGCAGATGATTTATTCACTCACTTTCTCTAATCACTGAGTTTTTTATCATGGAGGAAAATTGCTTCCTTGAGGCAAGAAAGAAAGGCAGAGGTGCCACAAACAAGAGGTGGCCTCAGGGAAGGAGCTTCAGTAGACACTCAGAACTTCTTCCCGTAGGAAGAAAACCTTTAAAAGTAAACATGAAAGCCCTGGCCGTTTGGCGCAGCGGTTAGAGCATCAGCCCGCGGTGGTGTTTTGGATTCCCAGTCAAGGGCATGTACCTTGGTGGTGGGTTTGATCGCTGTCTCTCTCCCTCTCTCTCTTTCTCCCTTTCTCCCTTCCTCCCTCCCTCCCTCCCACTCTATCTAAAAAGAAATCAATGGAAAAATATCCTCGGGTGAGGATTAAAGGGGAAAAAAAAAAAGTAAACATGAAAAGGCAAAAGTGATGCGTTACTGGCTTTTGACCACATAATTTAATATGAAATCTTTTATTGTCTGATCATTTAAAAATGCTTCCTGTGTGTTAAATAAGTGATCTTGATAATACTATTCCAGGGTAGATGAAGATTTTCCAATCTTAAAATTTGATACTGAAGCCAGAGTCCAGGTTTGAGAAAGTCAAGGGTAACATGAGGTAACTGTAGGTAAAATTAAGAAGTTGTAGAAAGGAATTCAGGATGCTCAGGGGTCTTTAGAATAAAAGTAATAATAAAGACCAGCTTCGTGGTATAGAGGAAAAGACATTTTTGTTTTAGTCAAAATCTGTATTACCCATTTTGGGCAAGTACTTTCTGTTTCTAAAACCCTGTTTACTCATCTGTAAAAGAGGTTTCTGCCTGGGCATCAGTGAAAGTGATGATTACCCATTGCAGTGAGTATTGCGTTTTTCTAACATAGTCTGAGTCAAAATATCAAGGGGTTTTTCAGTGAGAGGCAGTAAACATTTTTGCTCGTTTTCAGTGGTGATAATCAAAGACATCCGTTCTCACATGTTTGTCTCTAACAGTTGGGAGAAAGCAGTGAGATTAGTGTTAGCCCGTATTAGTGAATGTGTATAGCCCCTAGTTTGCGGCCCGACTTTAAAATCTGAAATACCTGGGTCTATGATTATTGATTATCTACGTAAGCAGATATTGGAGGAGAGAAAAATGAGGAATTACTGATCTGGAGTGATAGTTGTCTAGTTTCTAAATAGAAAAATAAATGCTGGGAGAGATCTTAGATGTTAAGAATATGATAAAAACATTAAAGCAGATACTATTTGAGGATATTCTAGTTAAATATCAAAGTGGTGTTTTTTTTTTATATAGTTTGAAATGCTCAGGACATATCTCTTTAAAATGTCATTGATGACAGCTTTGTAAAACTTCGTGAACCCATCATCCTTGGGAAATATTAAACATTGATGGTTCTAAAGAAAGTGAATGTAATTCTCTTGAATTTAATAGGAAATTTTGGTGGTGATTTTTTAACTGAATGTATCACCCCATAGAGGTCAAAAGGAATAGAGTTATGCTGATTTATCTCGTAAGAGAGAACTAACTAATAAATTAAGGAAAGATTTAAAAGATGGGCAGATGAAGAGTTAGATGCTTATGTTCAGAAATATTGGAAAGAATCGAAGTTTCAACCAGGAGTAGATAGGTGTAGATATTGACAGATTCTCAGACTGTGAATAGCTATTACAAAATATGACTGATGATTATGTGATCACATATTTGGCAGCTATGAAACCAAATGCATTCTTTAACCTAAGGTCATAGCAAAGAATAAGAAAACGTTTCTAGATTTTTATCATTATAATTGAACGACTGTAGCTCAACATTTCTCCGGGATTTTCTTCCTTTAGTAATTGTGTTGAGTGCCTTTGATTTTGGAGTGTGAAACACACTGAAAATTTTAATATCCAATTTGTCTTGTCCTTTTCTTCAAGAACAGTCTCAGAGATGTTTTCAAACCATAGGAATCAAAAACCCTGAACAAAATCCATCTCACACCTTCTCTTTGATCCCATTTTCTATGTCCTTGAATGCTTCTGTCCATTTCACAAAGTAAATGGAGTTCAACTTTGCATTACTGCTTTTCCAGTATGACTTTCAAAGAGATTAAACTAATCCTTTTCATTTCACTAAAATAATTTCTCCGTGTTCTCGCCCTTTCTCAATTATTAAATGAATACCCCCAGAATCATTAAGTTTTGTAGTATATTGATCTTTTTTCAAATGATAGCCTTCCTTGTGAAAATCCTAAACATTTTAGGGAATAAGGAATAGATTCTTTTCAGCCTTAAAGGGCATTAAGGTTTTCAGCATCATAACAATTTCTAACTTTTTAAGATGCATTTAATTAAATCATCAACTAGACATATCCTGTTCATTGCTCTTTTGGATTAAAATAAATTATAGCAGAAAGAAAACACAACTTAATTGGCCTTAGATAAATTGTTACACTGTTACTAAAACAGTTCTCTTGGAATTTAGTAATCATAATTATGCAAATCTTAATTAGGTAATTATTGTTGTACAGTTTTTCTTGACTTAAGGAGAAAAATTCATTGGCGCAATCAGCCATATCATGCTGTGTCAGAAACTTTAAATCAGAAAATTTTTCAGAATATGTTTTGGAGTGCTTTATTATTTAATGGAGTATAATTCCCTGGAAAACTAACAGAGAAAAAGTCTGAAAATACTCCTTGCTTCAATATTGGCTCTTCCCTCTAGTTTTCAAAGTGTTGCTCTGATTTGTCAGAATAATGGCGGCAAGATGAGTCATCAGGCATGGATGAATCTTCATCAAAGTCGACTCCAGAGGAAAGGGGCTCCGGATTCTTTCTTGTCTCAAAAAGACTTTTTTGAATAAAATTTGAATACTTTTTTGTCTTAGCCTATCAGAGTTTCAGTTCAGCCATCTTATTTCTACTTTGATGTACAAAAAATTATGAAAGAAGGAGAAACTAAGTATTCCTACTATAACACATTATATCCATACCTGGATATTTACATATACTGAATATACATATGCAAGAACAAAGCATATGCATTTAGAGAAAAATTGAGTTAATGAAAACAAAAGTGTGTTACCAAAATATTAATAAAAACAATTATAAGTACTCTAGGAGATAACTTGAATAAATCAGAAAAGGCAGCTAAGCGTGGATGGAGGCATACTCAGGATTTAGAGTAGAGTAGCTTGTGGCATGAAGATAATAGATAGAAATGGGTGTCTGAGCCAGTATAGCTTTTATTGAGATGGTCACAGAAGATGAACCTTGCAAAACTGGAATGCTCCCTCCTAGGACATCTGAGTTTAGATATCATTTTAAATTTTTTACAAATAGAACTAATGAACCAGTTTTATAATCCTCCTTCATCAGTGAGTTGAATAAATCTTTTCACAAGTTTATTCTGTGAACCCTACTAAGAAGACACCTACCAGGAAGGGAAATAGACCTCTCTCTCAAACTACACATAAGGAAGAAGCTAGCACTGAAATATCGCCTTTACACTGAACTGCCTCCTTGAACTGTGTTTCTGCCATCTGAGCAGCCTTTATAAAGGATTTAAGTTCCTGGAATCCTATTTCAACCAATAGGAATGAGGCTGTCCCCATCCAATCAGAGCCGTGCAGCTCTGAGCAAGGAGAGTTACTCTATTCTGACCAATCAGGACAGTTCCTTTTGGATCAAGCAAACTGTGCTTTTGTTTTTATTTCTGGTTCTGGTTTTTATGTAACTCAGAAGTTATTTGTCAGGGATGTTTGTGAATTTGTTTTATGGCTGCGAATGTGATGCTCTTCTTCTGGTAAAGACCTATTCTGTTGGGTGAGAGATGACAGAAACTTTTGTTGGTTGTTTTGCTTGTTTATTCAAGAATATATCAACTTCTACTGGAAAGATGAAGAACTCTTTGAGTTCTAGATTTGTGAGTTTTATTCTCTGTGTTTATTTCAATTCATAACTAAGTATATAGCACTAAAGCTACAAGCTGTGGCTATTAGAAAAGTGTTTACTCATTTTATTTTTGAAATAGTCTCTTACATCTGGAGAAATAAATAAACAAATTAGATATAAAACCTCTTAAAATAAAGAGCTGCTTTTTTATTGGTTTATAGAAGCTAATAAGGTTTACATAAGTCTAATATGAGGGAACATGCAAATCCCTAAATAATAAAGAAACTAAACATGTAGTATATATGGCACCCTTAAAAACAAAACAAAAAATGTGAGCTGAAAAAAACACAAGAATTCCCTCTCCTATGATTAAAATGAATTCTTAAATAATTTTGACTGATTTGACCATTTTAGTTTAAAAAGAGTTATATGTCTTTTCCTTGATTTTGTCGGTGTGAATTTTATTTAAACATCCTAAATTTCTTCTACCGATATATTGATCAGATAAAGAACATTTGCACAAAATATTTAACAATTTTTAAAAATGTGTTTTACTAAATTAAATAATAAGTTTGATAATTTTTACATCAGATATATTATCTTGTGGATGTGACAGTTGAAATATAATTTCAGGATTTTTAATTATTTTAAAAATGTTAGACATATTAAATTGTCTTATTAATTGATAATCTTGGATACCTGAATAATTTATAAGCAAGATAAAATTTTGAAACATTGGTCACCACTCATGATTTTAATCTATATACACACATCTTTAATATATGTATATATTTTAATATATAATATGTACCCACTTTATGTATATATTATATATAACCATGCTTTTTATTTTTGCATGTTGCAGAGTTGCTTACCTTTGTTTGGAGAATACAAACAAAGCTACACAAAGCTTTATTTTTTATTTTATCTTCACTCGAGGATTTTTTTTTTTATTTATCTTTAGATAGAGTGGGAAGGAGAGACAGAGAGAAACATTGATGTAAGAGAGACACATTGACTGTCTGCCTCCTGCATGACCCCGACCAGGGCCAGGGACTGAACTGTAATCGAGGTATGTGCCCTTGACTGGAATCTAACCTGCGACTCTTTGGTCCTCGGGCCAATGCTCTAACTGCTGAGCCAAACTGACCAGGGCCAGAGCTTTCTTTTCTTTTCTTTTTTTTTTAAATTATCTTTATTGTTGAAAGTATTACAGATGTCCCTCTTTTTTCCCCCATTGACCACCTCCGCCCCACTTCCATCCACACTAGGCCTTCACTGCACTGTTGTCTGTGTCCATTGGTTATGCATATATACATATAAGTTCTTTTGTCAATCTCTCTCACCCCCATTTCCCCCTTCCCTCTGAGATTCATCAGTCTGTTTCCTGCTTCCATGCCTCTGGATCTATTTTGTTCATTAGATTCCACATGTAAGTGAGATCATGTGATAGTTGTCTTTCTCTGACCGACTTATTTTGCTTAGCATAATACTCTCCAGGTCCCTCCATGCTGTCTCAAAAGATAAGAGATTCTTCTTTTATACAGGATTTTTATGTACAGAAAATTGATGTACAAAAAATTATGAAAGAAGGAGAAACTAAGTATGCATAGTATTCCATTGTGTATATGTACCACTGCTTTTTTTATCCACTCATCTACTGATGGGCACTTGGGCTGTTTCCAGATCTTAGCAATTCTAAATAGAGCTGCTATTAACATAGGGGTGTGTATATTTTTTCTGATTGGTGTTTCAGGATTCTTAGGATATATTCCTAGAAGTGGGATCACTGGGTCAAATGGCAGTTCCATTTTTAATTTTTTGAGGAAACTCCATACTGTTTTCCATAGTGGCTGAACCTGTCTGCATTCCCACCAACAGTGTACTAGGGTTCTCTTTTCTCCACACCCTCTCCAGTGCTTGTTGTTTGTTGATTTGTTGATGATAGCTGTTCTGGCAGGTGTGAGTGATACCTCATTGTCATTTTAATTTGCATCTCTCTGATGATTAGTGACCTTCAACATTTTTTCATATGTCTCTTGGCCATCTATATGTTCTCTTTGGACAAGTGTCTATTTAGGTCCTTTGCCCATTTTAAAATTAGATTCCCTTCCTTTTGTTAAGTTGTATAAGTTCTTTATACACAGATCTTTCTTTAGGATTAAAACATTTATTTATCCAGGAGCGGAAAGTGCTGCTGAAAGAAGGCCCTTAATCCATTTAGAAGAGTGCCTCAATTAAAGAACCTGATTTGCCTATAGTCACATCTTCCATGAGCAGCTTACATCCAATGACTAATCACATGTGGGCATATGAAGGTCCTTTGTGTCAATTTGGGACAACTCTCAATGGCCATCTAAGTCTTGGGATGTGTAGTCACCTGGGGTTTTCACTGGCCCTGCATCTCGGCTCTACTTCGTCCCCTACTCAATACTGCTTCCACAGGTTTTGATCTTACAATCACTCCCTCATAACTGTCCATTGTGCTCATTTTCATATCTGTATCGTCTTCCTGGAGAATCCAGGCTGTGATACTTTGTGATCTATCTATCTATCTATCTATCTATCTATCTATCTATCTATCTATCTATCATCTATCTATCTTCTGTTATTTATCTATCTATCCATCCATCCACCTTAAGAAAGTGTTAAAAGAATGTGTGTATCACATGCATTTCTAAAATTTTAATATACCAAATGGCAGTTCTCAATTACCTACCCTCTAGTTCTCTGAAATAAAAATTAGTTACTTCGTTAAAAGTTATAACATGCATGAGTGATTGCAGCTCTACTATGAGTAATAGTGCCAAAGAAATTTAACTATATATGTAAGGTTATGAGATGTGTTTTATTTATCAAGAGAAAATATTGGCTAATTGGTCTTACAGAAACATGCATTGGTGTAGAACAGTCTGTACCCTGTTGGGTCTTGAGATTGTAACAGAGAATTTTACTGAGGAAACTACAATCAGTAATATGAGGATAATATTTGGCAGAAAATTGTGAAAATAGAATGTAGATACAATTCTTTGGCAACTAAGCAACAATTCAGGAAGGATGACCGATGTTAATTACAACTAAACAAATCTTTCTTATTTCCCATCTCTGTCAATGGAGGGCTATTGACAGTAATTATTTTTCAAAAGACAGAAAATTGATGTAGATGGCTGAGACCCCAACTGATTTATCTATTACCTTTTTGCATGTATCATTAAATCCAGAACGTTATGACTATCACCATTTTGTATTGGAATAATTAACAATAGTTTTATCACTTCTAGTGGTCCAAGTTTGTTCATGGCCTGACCTCTGCTTATCACTTCTGCCCTATCCCTTGTGCTCCTCTTCCTGCCTAACGCCCTGCCACCCAAACCACAAGCCACCCGTGTAGCTTCTGATGGTGCAATTGTCTATGAGCTCTTGCTCCAAGACACAGTCAAGTGATCAAGAGGGCAGACTCTGCATTCAACCCAGTTCTACATTTACTCTGCCACTTTCAATGTGTGTGACCTACAGTGAGTTACTTTATCACTTTATGCTTTAATTTCCTCATTTGTAAATGGAGAATAATGTCACTACCTACCTCATTTGGTTGTGAAGGGATTAAATGGAGAATGCTTGGTTCATAGTAGTTCAAATATTCTCTGGTGCTTTGTTTTTTGGTAGCAATGATCTATTCCTGCTTAGGGAATCTTCTTCACTTTGCACTCCAAATCTATTAGACTGTTTGGGAGTATATTAAATGTGTGTTTAAATATTTCAAATTCTACTTCATGAATATGTATAATAAAGGCATTCATTTTGATAGAGTACTTGTGCATGTAGATTATTGTATGATTGTTGAGAAATTAATGAAAATTTTATTAAAAATGTTCCTGTTGCCTAGAGACAACATAGATGCCTGAAAGTATCTCTACAAATTTTGTATTGAACAACCTAAAGAAAGATGTAGATTGGTTTCTTCTTATAAAAAGAATTAAATGTGTAGAAGGCCCAAAGAAAAGAAGTAACCGGTCCCAGGTGTGATTCAAGAGGAGAGACTGGCATGTGTGAGGAGACTGAAATGCCTGTTCTCATTCAGTTCCTCACTGGTTGTTATTGTCACTAGTGACAGTGCTGTGTGCTCAGCCTGCTCTGTGTCCATATCTCTTACAAACTGCAGAAAGGTTTCAGGACGGTTTTAAAAAGTACACATATGTTTTCCTAGGGATTAATGGCACCCTTTTTGTCTAAGTAATGGGCTTTACACTCTGTATTTTAAACTTACTGGGAGTTCATTAATTCCGATAATGCATGCCAGCAAGTGATTAAAATTAACTTTCCCTTGATCAATCTGATTAATTGGTTACTAGTTAGCCTCCCCAGGTACAATTTTTCTCTTTAAAGCACTAAAAATAACATCTTCACACTATCCTCCAAAATGTGTACTGTAAGCCAGTTGCCATAGTTAAAATGGAAATATTTATTCAAGCATTTTATTTGCATCTGAATGCTTGACAGTTGTGGCGAATAGCAACATAACAAATATAAGGAAATGTTCTGGGTGTAATTTTTTCATTTTTGACACTTAATTTCCTGTCACACATTCATTTCTGATGACACAATTTCTTATCACACATTGATTTCAAAACCCCCAGAATCCCAAAACATTCCTTTTATTTGTTTGTTTTCCTTGATTCCTCATTAGATTTCCCTGACTTCCCACAGATACCACTCTACACTCTTCTACAATAGGGGAATATACAAAACAAATGCTTCTTCACAAAAGGGAAAAAATCACCCTGACTGGTTTGGATCAGTGGCTAGAGCGTCAGCCCACAGACCAAAGGGTGTGGTTCGATTCTCAGTCAAGGGTGCATATCTGGGTTGTAGGTTCGATCCCTAGTCAGTGTGGGAGGCTACCAATCTACGTATCTCTCTCACATCTCTCTTTTTCTCCCTCACCCTCCCAACCTTCCACTCTCTAAAAATCAATGGGAAAAATATCCTTGGGTAAGGATTAACCAGAAAAATCAATAAACATACGTTTTCTGAGTTTTCAAAGTATCAGTAAGCATATACTTTACTAGTATTTAAAGAATCCATAGTACATACTTTACTGGTGTTCTAGGAAATTCCAGTACAATCAACAAATGGAAAGCATTTTATTGTCAATAAGCCAATGAAACTTGGTTGTCTCATTTTTCCAGTTTATGTGGTATTTAGCCCGCATGTGGTCTCTTTACCAGGAGAGAGGATGGGATACGACTTGTCATATGTGATTGCACATGGAAGTTCAAGAATGTCTTGGAATTTTCTAGATTTTACATTAAAGAAACAACGACAATGCTCTATTTATATTATGGGTTGTGTTTGTAATTTTAATACAGAAATAAATGATCAACAATGTTTAAAATTAAATTTTTGAATACACTCTCATGATTGATATTTATGCAACCACTGTGAAACTCAGACTATTATTAAAAAGAAACTTTCCTTCTTTTTTTACACTGAATTCAGGCTCTTCCAGATATTTCACAGTTTCTGCATTGAGGTCAGGTGGTGCTGTTGTATTAAAATTGCAGATTTCTGTGAAAAATCTCAAAGCAGGTCTCCATTTTCATTGCCATCAATAAAATAGTCAGATATGTCCATGGTGGACAGAAGGTTGTAACATTCATACTTAATCCCCAACTTGTCCAGCATCTGAGTGAGATCAGTCAATGTGACATACTGGCAGAGGTCATCCCAGAGTAAGAGAGATCCGTACTTTTTCCATAGCTTGTCCCAGCCACTGGTTCCTGACACAAGAATAATAAGAATCTTAGCCCTGGTAGCTGAGAGACTATGGAAGAATTGCAGGGTAATTGGGATGTTTTTTACATAATACAGCATCTGAATCATATGAATAAATCCTACTTCTAAAGTTCTTTTTTCTCCATTATTCTATTCTGATATTCAGATGATGTCTCCTTATGTCAAGCAAACTTTATGTTCTCGAGGTTTGATGACTTGGCTACAAACTCTGTACTTGGCAATTTGTTCAGCACTTGGTTCAACAAGTTCATTGTTGATATGAAACTCCTGGGTATAGAGCCCGCTTTAGAGGGGATTTGAAGATCAATTTCATCTTCATCTCTGCCAATGCTTAGAATCTTAATTTTTTATTTTTTTGTGTCCAGTCCTTTATTATGCCTGACCACTTCTTGTCCATGAATTTTTGCATGCACTGATGTTTTGTGGAATTGTTGAGAAACCTCCAAAAAGATTCAACTATCTGTTGTAATGAGAGAACAAACTCCTCATGGAAAATGCCCTATTTGGTTTTCTCTGCAATAGCTTCTTAACAGGTCTCCCTGTCTCTGGTTTATCCCTTTGCTCATTTCTTTCATTCAGCATGGCTAACATAATTCCAACTTTCATCTTGGTCATTTCTTTGCTTAAAAACTGAGAGTGACTGTTATTTATTTATCAAAATGAACCTCTTCAGCCCTTCTACCTTAAAGTCAGATACTGAATTCTGACCAGTGAAAAGTGGGCAGAGGTGATGTCCTCATCTTCATGCCTGGACCACAAAACCTCCTACATCATTGGCCACAGGCTTTCTGTCTTCCACCATTTGCTGGCTGAATGCAGGAGATCCAGTGAAATTTGAAGTAATAGGAGGTAGAAGTACCAATAGATATAAAAAATTAGAGTCTCTGAATAACTTCATGGTGCAGAGCTTTTTGTCCTCAAATCCCACTCCTGCCTTTGGACTCTTATGATAGCAAAAAAGAAAACTCCGTTGTGTGAAGACAGTGAGGTTTTTGGGGATACTTGTTGAGCAGTTATCCAGTAAGTCTAATATGTATCAGTTTTGAAATAGCAGTGTTGTCTGTGCAAACCAAGATTAACAAACTTGTTGGGAGATTAATATGTGGATTTGGGAGTTTTTGTATATAGTTTTTTTCATTAGTTCCTTGTATATGGCTTTTGCATATATAGATGTTTCTCTACTTACAATGTGGTTATGTACAGATAAACCCATCATAAATTAATAATAAATAGCATAAGTCAAAAATGCAATTAATACACCAAACCTACCGAATGTCATAGCTTAGAGTAGCCTATATTAAATATGCTCAGAATAGTTACATTAGCCTACAGTTGGGCGATTATCTGGAGTTTCATTCCAAGAGTAATTGCCTTTCTCTTCTCACCAGAGTGGGAGATAGAGGTAGGCATTTTGTAGATTTGATGGGATGTACAAACGCAAAACACAATATCCGTAAAACACTGACAACACAGTACACTTGTAGAATATTGGTTGATAACCCTCGTGATCTTGTGCCTGACTGGGAGCTGCAGCTTCTCTGCTGCTGCCCAGCATCACAAGAGAGTGTTGTGCTGCATATCATTAGCCCAGGGAAAGGTCATAAATCAAAATTTGAAGTATGGTTTCTATTGAATGCATATCGCTGTCAAGGACCGGCTATTATAGTCTTTTTACAATTTTTTAAGCAAATGGTTTTTAATCTAGTTTTGGCGCATTTGACAATAGTATCTATTTATTTGTTTACTCATTCATGTATGCAACAAACATTTTTTTAGCATCACTTTGTCCCAGGTCCTGTGCTTATACAAGGAGGAAAGAGGATGTGAGGGCGATCTGGCTGCGACATCTGTCACCCCATTGATCAGCCCAGCCAGGGTTGACTGGGCTGATCTGGCTGGCTAGGCGGGTGTCCCCCTCCTCCCTCACCGATCCACGTGCGTCCCTCCTGGCGCTGCGCACTCGGTCGAAGAGGACGACCTGCCCCCCAGAGGAGAGGACTGGTCTTGGTCAAGGGTATACGTTATACGAGTAGCTGCGCTCCCCTGCTAGAACCTCCAAACAAGGAGGAAAGAAAAAAATTATGTCTTCAATTTAAAATACTTAAAGGACTATATTACAATCGTACCTTGAACCCATTGACTATCTAATTTTTATGCTCAATATAAAACTTCCACACTATCATCCCTCTCAGAATCCCAGGTGATTAGAGTTTCATTTTCAGGCCTAATCTGAGACACCCAGAATTGTTCTGCTTGATTGTTCCTAATGCTCGATGCTAATGGAAGAGGGTTTTTGTTTGTTTGTTTCGTTATTGATTCTGAAGGGAGAATTCTCTTTTACTGAATTCCCATCCTTGCACAGAATCAATGTAGATTTTATTTTACAAGCACCCATTACTTTAGGCATTCATTTTTATGGCTTGAATCTTTTGATGGCAATACCATGGTAAAGAAAGCACCTCCTATAACTTCTGGCAGTTGAGTTTCTGGAGTTAGTTAACTAGGCCTAGGGTCAGGGGAAGAAAATCACTTCTTCTGACATGGTCCAGCACTAATGGAGTATGTCATTCATGGTCATTTCTCTTTTCAACCATCCTTCTCTCTGTCATCTGATGAAGTCTATCTGTTACCTGAGGGCATAAAGCTGACATTTGTTAGCTCACCACTCTGGATTTCACATTTTAGACAAAATACAGGGATGTAAGACTTGGGTCTTGACAGTTTATTTTTAAATCCTCTTTTGCTTCCTAATGGCACCAGTGGTTCACTCTTCACATTTCCTGCAGTTAGGAAAAATATATGCCAAGAGCTTTCGATGTCACTCGTAGGTTACTTAAAATAAAAAGCCGACTCATCAACTCACAGATGAGCTTAGTCAATGCCATTCTCCGGTGTGTGTAAGATTGTTAAGCAATCTCTCATGATATCCTTTCACAACCTTTCTGAGTGTGTGGTGGTTGAGGCATGTCGAGAAAGGTCAAGAGAGAGAAAAGGGGAATAAAAAGAAGGCTTATGTTTGATTTCTGAGCCCAGCTCTGGAAGCAGACCCGAAAGCTTTGGGAACCAGCCACCACAAATACCACACTGCTAACCTTCCTTGTTTTTCCTGTACTTCAGTGGGCTCAGGAGGATGATGACACTTCTCACACTGCATTGTGATTCGCTGTTTATATTTGTTTTCCATGTTGAAGGGACATGTGTTACTCATCTTTGAATCCTGAAACAAACATTACTAAACTTTGGGTGACTATGGGAGCAAATAAGTGAAGTAACCTCTACATTTGGCCATTGATGTGGTATAATAAGATAATATAATTGAGCTATAGACTTAATTGCTATATGAACCCTAACTTCCCATCTAGGATTTTAATAAAATAGGGTAGGAAAGGAAGAGAATTAGCAGTAAGAAAGAGGAGTAAAAGATAGAGCGGTATAAATGAAGAGGGATGGATGAAAATTATTCATTAAACTAAAGAGAATAGAAGAGAGAGAAAGTTGAAAAGAGATAGGATTTATAGATGGGAATAGAGAAAGAGCTATAAAAGAGATGGAAATGCTGGTGGAATCAGCCACGAATATAGTCAAGTAGTTCCCTGACCCACCTAACAGGACGCTGTAAAGATAGAGGACAGTAAACCTCAAAGTTTCTCAGTGGGAAGCTGCTCTATGGATAAGAAAGTCTCATTATTCCATATTATTATTTTCCTTTCATGTTGGGCGGATGTACCCGTGACAGTTGGAGTCTCCTTTCAGCCAAACAGCTCCCATATGCTACATAATGCTGCTGCTGATTAAAATCCTATGGAAGATTCAGGCTGTATCTGGAATAATGGCAGTCTGAATTCGATTTATCAGTCTTCTGGGGAAGCAAAGATAATCAAATTTCCCCCTTCAGCAACTTTGGGACCAAGCCATTTGCCGAGATGACAATGGATGTGAGTCGCACATTTTCAGTTTGTACACCTGCTGCCTGTTAATCACAAGTTTCTGACATTTTGTGAGGTTTCTTTTTTCCTATTCACATCTTATGGGCTTTGTCATTTAAAGGCAAGAACACTTTTGTGAAAACTAGTTACAGAAACATGCATGAAAAATTAGGGAGATCTGTAGGGAGACAAAGTTATGGGTGATATGAGGAAAAACACATTCTTTTCTCAGAGAAATCTGGGTTCCAATATGCTTTTTGATGTATTAGTATGTGACCTGGACAAGTGATTTAAGCCCTCTGAGTTTTGGTTCCCTTAACTGTAAAATGGGAATAATGATACCTACATCAGAGGGTTGCTTTGTGGATTAAATCACATAATGTATGTTTGCTATGCATTCTGGAAAAATCTGGGTAGTGAAAAACATAAAGGACTCCTGGTATAAACACTCTATTCAAATCCCTGCACTAAGAAGCTTGGCTGAACTTAAACATGGCTTCTGGTAGCCTAAGGCCAAGTGTTCCTGGGACAACCAAGTCCCAGTTGAAGTCCCTGTCTGCAAAAGCTTAGAGCTGTCAGAAGAACGTACTGTTGGTTCTAGCCTGATCTCACTTACTTAGAACATTTACGGAACAAGGTTTACAATCTTGAATCCTTTCTCTGATCCTTTGAGATGCAGATGTATCTTCTACAAAGTCAGGAGAGTCTTTCTCAAGGACCCAAAAGCCATTCCTTTGAGATGTAATCATCAGGAAGGCTAGGATGTCTGTTTCCCAGTCTCTGTGGAAGGATAACTTCAGTAATCTCCCAGCTAGCAGACAGCTGGCTGGTCTGATCGCATTTATGCTGACCTGCCCTTTGTCATTTTGAGTCCTTGCTTACTCCCTTTCCCTACACCCTATTCTCCTTTTAACACCCAGTCACCTCTGTGCAAATCAGAATGGAGCTCAGCTCTTTTCTTACTATCAGTTCTAACAAATGTCCAGTTTGGTTTATTTTTGAAATGTAAATACTGGCTTTGTGGTAACACCTACCAAACCCCTATCCCTAGATCTCCTTCCAAGGGAGGGGAAGGGTTGTTTTCTGATGGAGAGGGTGAGGCTGAGTCTTGTCAGAAAAGGTCATGGAAAGAAATTGGGAAAATGTGAGAAGGTTGCTGTCTGTTTTCTGACTCTGCTTCTGGGAAATAGGCCTGAGGGCTAGTTTCTGCTCATACATTTTTCAAAGGTCAGAAATGTAGCTTAAACAAGATTTCATTATTTTAGCTTAAACCCAAATGAAATTTAAGGTGGATCCAGCTTTAGGTAAGGCTGGATACAAAGACTTAAAGGATGAAATTAGGACTCTTTCTTCCTCTAGATCATGCTGTCTGCTAAAATGCTTTGTGACAAAAGAAATGTTCTGTTTCTGAACCGTCCAATACAATGGTCTGTAGGACTATCGAGAATTTGAAGTGTGGCAATTAGCAACTGAGGGAATGAATGATTCACTTTAATTTTAATGAAGTTCAGTGTAAAGAGTCACATGTGGGTGGTGGCCACTCTCTTAGGAGACACAACTCTTATCATGCTGCACTCACCTCTTCTTGGCTTTATTCTCAGACTGTCTCCCTGTGGTATGTGGTATGAAGATGGTTTCTGGAAGCTCCAGACTCAGCTGGTCCTTACAGATTATGCTCACACAGGAAACCTCTTTTCTTCAGCAGCCTCATCAACCCTTGAAGAGGATTCTAATTGGTCTTCTTTAGGTAAATCAAGATGGACGCTCTCCTGGTCCAGCCTGAGTCACATCCTGTTGTGGGCCATTAAATCTAGTGCACTTCCAGAATTGCTTTGAATTCAGGAGGAAGAGTTATCAAATGGTTGTCAAAGCAGACACTGAAGGACTTTTAAATCTTCTTGTGATCACAGTGGCACACGGTAATGGAATGTTTAAGATATGTTGCCTTGCTTAGCAAAGCCATAAAGTGTGCTTTATTTCAGATGAATATAGTAAAAAGGAAAGGGGGCTAAAATTTGATTTTGTAATGATGTAGTTCACAGTGAGAATTTGAGAAAATGTTGCAAGTATGTTATGAGATCGAGTCTTATCTAAAGAAAACTCCTATTGTTAGCTCTAAGTTAGATAGTCATGATTATAAATCTATGGATGCATAGGCATCACAAACAGCAGGGACAAAAATATGATCAGTAGGCTCCATCATTCCATTCTCGTGGCCTCAAGTCCATGCCTTACAGGTGAACATGTGGATTATAGGTAGAGAAATTTGTGGTGTGAATGGCTGAGGACACTCACATTCTCTGTAAAGAACTCATACGTCCATGTTTTTGGCCTTCCCTCAGGAAGTGAATGTTCACCTGCTTTTATCACAGATCCAGTTTATATCCATGTGTTATCTTAATGACATATAGGCTAGTGTCTTGTCAAAATATCCTCACACACACAATTATTTGCACAGGTAGTTATTTGCACAGGTAGGTTTGTTCAGTTAGATCACGCAAAGAGTGTTTATGTAGATTTTTGTGGAGGCTGAGTGATGAAAGGGTCTGGGAAAAGACTGTGGCCTTAATTTAAGACAGATTACATCAATATATCTGAGGACAAAGCTGTAGCTGTTAATAAACCTGAAACCATGAGAGAGACAGAATTGTTCAGCTTTAGGCCACTGGGAATCAGAAGACACTGTTTTGCAGTGTGTTGATGGTTTAAATGTTTGAGAGCTTCTGCAGTACAAGTCTCAACTCTTTTGCCAGGTGACACACATCATGCTTGAGCTGAAACAATGGATTCAAATAGGCTTTTGACTTCTTCATATCACCTCTGCTCTTTCCTCAGATATGGATCAAACCTTGGGAGGCGACTCGGGTCTTCTCTACCTCATTACCCTAAAACTGTGAAGAAAATTTTAAGTTTGTAAATTTCAAATGTGACCATCTCAGAGGTCAAGTTTCTTGGACTTACGATCACTTCACAGAACAATCACACACGAGCCAGCAACTTAGATCTATGTTCCTAACTTAGATTTGTTTACTAAGTAAATTATGGCAACTGCTGTGACTTCTGAAAGTCCAACCTCAGCATTTGAGAGCATTTATTATTTAGCCAAGTGGCAGAGCAGCAAACTCATTTTGAGTAAGATATTTAAAGAAGGAAGTAGTGCCATATGTCATCAGCTGGCATAATTTAACTTGCAAATCACATGTTGGCAAGAGCTAGTTGGCAGCAGATGGCTAAACTCTTCTGTGTTTCAGACCCTAAGCCTATCCTTTCCCATTTTGTATTGGAAATCTAATTAAAAGCCTTTTTATCACCATCCGATTAATTATAAACAAGCCTTTTTATCTGGTAGGAAACTGACCTGTGTTCAACAACCTTCCCCCAAACCTTCTATTGTCTAAGATTTTCAAGAATTTTTTTCTAAGGTGATATAGTCAAACTAAACACACCTAATTTTTATGTCTCAAATGCCATGAGCTACTACTTAGGCCAAATACGAGTTTCTTATTTACTAACTAGAACATACACTACTATTCATTTAAGAGTACTTGCTAATTTAATTTCAATACCTCTAGTTAATTTGATAAAAGTCATTGGAACTCAACTTTACCTTCTTATCCAAGAGAAGCCTGGACTACTATACTGTAAATCATTCAATGCCCATGATTCAACAATTTATATGAAATGGATAAATTCCTTAAATATAATAATACACACTGTCAAAGATTACTCAAAGAAAATAACAAACCTGAATAGATCTATAGATCCCCATAAATAGATTTATATCTCTATATAAACAACCTGCCTTTTGTTCCAGAGAAAAACACACTCGCTCCCTTCCATTTCTATTCATTATAGAAACATTCTTGTATGGAACAAAGAGGACCATGGAGAATTGTCTTCTAATAGAACTGAGATGACTCATAGATGGTTGAATGTATTGGCAGCCCCAATTTTTGTGTGACCTTTGTCCCATGAGATTATCTAAAGCCCTGTTGGCTTCTTTGCCCCTTAACAGAAGTCACGAGACTCTGGATCAGAGACAAAGGACAGGTTCTTACAGCAATAAATACAGGCAGCGTATCATAGCATAATTTCCTAATTCCAGTTCCCCAGACCCTGCCACCCAGAGGTCGATACAAAGAGTGCCATTTCACACCTACACACACAGAGGTGTGTAATCCCCTGACTTAATTCTCAGCATTTTGTTCCCAAGAATTGCTCTGACAGAAAAAAAAATGGCCAACAGGATGTCTGCTCACCCTTCTGTGGGTCTGGTGTCCCTGTGATCCCGACTCCTCAATTTCTAGTAGCTTCAGCCAGTCCCCAAGGCATTAAATCAGAAGTATCTTTAATTTTTTATATGCCTTTTCTACTTTTTTTCCTGAGAGAAGTATTGGTTTCTGCGAGCAATTCCATCTTAGCTGTTTGCAAGATACTTCAAGTCAGCCACACTTGGAATTATATCATATCACATGTTTATTTTCCATCTTCCTCTCTAGGAATATAAACTCTGTGAAATCAGGTTACTTTGGCTTATTCTCCAGTGAATCCCCAGTGCCTTGTAAAGTACACGGCAACTGGTAGGCATTCAATACTACTAAATAAATACTCAGCCAATTCATTTAGGTGAAAAATAATAAAACCACAGTTTAAAAAATTTCTATCTGGATGTCTATTGACTTTTATCTAGTAGTTTCTGCTTCTATCTAGATCTCTGTTGGTATACATTTTCTCAGTAAAAATAGTTATTTGTAGCATA
This sequence comes from Tadarida brasiliensis, assembly GCA_030848825.1. Lineage (NCBI taxonomy): Eukaryota > Metazoa > Chordata > Mammalia > Chiroptera > Molossidae > Tadarida > Tadarida brasiliensis. The sequence continues at coordinate 75,282,491 of CM061260.1, forward strand.
TGGATTTATTAACACACAGATATGCCTTTAGCTCAAAGTAGGAGCAGATGCATAAATGTTCTATGAGTTTGGAAAGAGTTACTTTTTTCTCTATGACCTAAAAGAAGACATGAATAAATAGATTATTTTATGTACATATCCTGTTTCTTCCCCTCCTTGTAGAATCCTTTCAACTCTGTAGCTTTGTGCTTGCTGCCTTTTTCCTTTGATCAAAAGCTGTACCCATTTGGATCCAGCTAAAAAGTCACCTTTGTAGAAAGCCTTCTGAGGCTTTTTCCTGGTGACTCAATTACTCTCATCTCTGCTCACACAGCTCTGTATAGTTTCTTCTGCTACAGTCCTCATTACATTGTCTGTTAGTTAATTGCTTACATATCTGGGTTCCTACCTGATTACTGAGCTCCTTTGATGAATATCTTTGTATCCTTAGTACCTAGCACATAATCAGGCACATAGAAGTATGTTGGAAAATGTTGGTTAGATGTTTTATTAAGCTTAGGATATTATCTATCTTAGGAGTATATACATTCATAAAAGACAGCAACAAAATGCAACTTATTTTGGAATTTTGGTTAGCAATCAGCTGTATGTAGAAGCCACTTTGGGGAGAACAGGGAGGACTTCCAGAGCTACTGACTCTGGTATTCTGTTTATTCCTGAACTTAAACACTGTAAATTCTTTTCCATAACTGATATTCTTGGAATCAGTCATGACTTTCAGAAAGGAGGATAAAGGTGTCATTTAGATGGCGTCATTTTAAAAGAACTGGCAAGATGTTCCTCTCCTGACCTCTCCTCTATTTGTGTTCAGAATTCCATATAGTGATGTAGTGCCTTGTGTTAGCTCTGCAGCCATGCTGTAGACTACTCTTAAAACAAAACATTTCTATGCAGGGGCATATATTAATTTATTAATGAGATAATATTTCTTCATGTTGGTCAGGTGAGACTATGCATGCTGGGACAGGAGTACGAGTAGCAGAAAGGGCAGAACAGAGAGCAGATAGCAAGGATGACAAATGGGGACACCATAGACCAAGGGTAAGTTATTGAGACCTTTGTAAAATATGTAAACTTTCCTTGAGATGCTATTTTTATATTGTATTTTCCTAATCTACCAAAAAGAAAGCTAATACAAATAGTACTCTGAACATCTTCTTAGGTATTTATTTAGTGGAATATTACATTATTTTCCCAATGTTGAAAAAAATGGGGTTTTAAAAAGCAATTGAAGGCCATTTAGTATAAGAACAAATTTACAGAGAGACGAAAATCTTTCAATATTTTTTGTTTTTGATTTGTTTAACTATTCAAATCACATATGAATATAGGTATTTCATTCTATTTTGTTCTTTTTACCACTAAATGGTAAGAATTAGAATAGCTTTAATGTAAACTAATTATCTGTATATTTTGGTTTGCTTTTCATGGGTTGATGGCAGTGTATCTTGCACCATGAGTATGTCCACTGGCATGATGTTGCCTAATACTTGCAAAAGAATATACTTTTGTAAACAGACAGCTGTCTGTCCCCAGCAATGTTTAGAGCCTGTAGATACAAGTAAAAGCATAGTGATGCTAGGTTTATTTATGTTGGTCACAATCAATGTTATATCTACAAGCCTTTTCTTTACATGTGCTTACAATATGGAACCTGTGCTCCATACATGTGATATAATTAAATAATCCTTGGTGTCTGTGAAAATAATTGATATTTTTACATTGAAGAGTTTATATAGTGAAATGTCACCTCACACCTGTTAGGATGGCTTTTATTTTAAAAAAAAAAGTAAGTGTTGATGAGGTTGTGGAGGAATTAGAATCTTTGTGCACTGTTTGTGAGAATGCAAAATGGTGCAGCCACTGTGGAAAACAGTATGGAGTTTCCTCAAAAAATTAAAAATAGAATTACTCTATGATCCAGCAGTCTCTCTTCTGGGTATATATTCAAAAGAATTAAAATCCGGATCTTGAAGAGATATCTGCACTGCTATGTTCATTGCAGAATTATTCCCAATAGCCAAGATTTGGAAAAACCCAAAGATCCAAATGGATAAAGAAAATGTGGTAAGTACACTTAAACTTTTTTTTAAAAAGCTAGATTTCCTATTATGTCTTCTTAACACACACACACACACACACACGCACACCAAGCAAAATAGCACAAGCAAGCTTTTTGAGGTGATAAATATGGTTATTACCTTGATTGAGGTGATACTATCACAAACTAATCAAATTGTATACATTAAATATGTGCAATTTTTTGTGTACAAATTATACATCAATAAAGCTGTAAAAAGGAAATAAGAGAATTTCAATAAAAGAGTTTATCTAACTGTAGAACTAACCATCTGGAGGATGTAGGTTACAGTTTGTCAGTTGCCCCGCCCCCTGATAATATACAAGGGAGGCAAAAGAAGGTTTACACTCGTGAGTACACAGAACACAGTTTAGTCCTGTATTTATTCAAATAACTGTAAACATACTTTTGCCCACCCCTATATAGAACTAGCACTTACTTAGATCCTTACCAATTTCTTGGCTTTCCTGGTAGAGTAGTTAGGAGCTCAAAGTCTTCCCCAAACCCCTAAGAAGCTAGGGCTTTGAAGCACAAACTCCAGACTTTGGCAAGATACCTGATGCCCAGATTCTGTGTACTTATCTGTAAAATTGAGGTTAAAAACAATATCTACCAATAAGGTTGGAATAAGGATTAATTTAAGTAATATATACAAAGTACAATGCTGGCAGATAACAAATCTTTAATAAATAATAGTTGCTATTATTATTATGGTTAATATAATAATTTCCCCTGTCCTTATATTTTCATAAAGGGGAGAGAATTGCCACTTCACTCTCCTAGAAGAAAACTCATGGTGAGTTAGGTGGAGAGCCTCTGTCCTCTCTCTGTTCACACTTACCCATGGATGAAAGATAGGTAATTTTATATAAGGAATATTCCATTTCTAATGTGTCCAGCTCAGCTTCTTCTTGCTTTTCAGAGCCAGTTTGCCCACAAGACATAACTTCTGGTGTCCTCTCTGACAAGCCTGCCTCTTGTTTGCTTTTGTCCAGCTCTGCCAGTGTCTCATATGGAATGACGTGGAAACAAGCTCATTTAACTGCACATCTTGAGTCACATTCTGCACTCAGCGTTATCAGTGGTAGGTGGGATAATTTTACCTCCATCTGTCTAACTTTCTGTCTTTGTTTTGAAGTTGAATGTGGAAGGTGAAAGGGTTAGTTATTTGTTCTCCAACTCCCCCAATTTTTTGTTTTCTAAATTATCCCTGTGTCCTTTAGTGCTGTTCACTGCAGTTAACACTGTGGAATTTCTTTACATTTTGAGCCTTAGGCGATGTTTCTCCATCTGCTGGCTGCCCCCTTGCCAGGCAATAGCCATTGTCCCTGTTGGATTGTTTCTACAAATGCCTTTGGCCCTGGTCCCATCACAGCTGCTGGCTGATATGGGAGATGGTGCTGCTTTAGACCCTTTCTTAGTATTTGCCTCTGCCAGTTTCCTTGTTGCCATCACAGAGCTATGGGTGCCCAGTGTGACCAGAATTAGGAAGGCATTGCTGTGCTGCATAAGAAGCAGTATCTTCTAGCCCTAGGCACCAGAGATAGGCCCCGGGAGCTCTCTTTTGCAAAAGAGGTAAGATAATTTCCCAAATATATGGATATATGCTGTGTCTACTCTACCTACACTGCAAGAATTGTTACTTTTCCGTTCCCACGTAGATTTCCCTCCGGTCAGATATTCAGATTTCCTCCTTAGAGGCATTACCATTTATTGAGTATGAACACTTAATCCTTCCCTCTTAGGGATCTTCTCCTGTATAGTGAGAAAAACCCTCCTTCTCTCACGGTTTAGCTGACAGCTGCTGAAATAAATACCTTGGTCAGAGATTGTGAGGCCAGAAGCGAGAGCATATTGTCAGTCATGCAGGAATTTCTTGGCCCATGTTTTGTGCAAACAGCTGCGGCATTTTCCGTTTTGAACTTGGCAGACCTTAGTTTAAATATGCATTGCCAAAAATTATGGCTCATTTACTGTATTTCCTCTTCTCCCAATTGGAAAAGAAGAAAGGGTGAATAGAGAGCTAAAGTGGGGTTGATGTGAAGTTGAACTTCTAGCAATTGACACTATTTACTTATTAGCATCAGATGTTTTGAGGGGTATTCATGTGGCCAGTTCATTCACGTGTGTACTTACATTATGTATGTATGTATGCATGTATGTATGTAGCAAATCAGTCAGAGGTTTTAACAGAGTAGACAACCATGAAATTAATGGTTTGTGATGGTTTACTAATGCCAGGAAAGATTACTGGTCTTCTAGTAAAAGGTATGATTCCTTGCAATCTTGCAATGGGTGTTTATTTCCTTAAAATGTCTTATATCAGGTATTCTTAAAAGTATTCCCCACGGTTGATTTGTATGCCTCATTAAAAAAATAAGGGAGAGAATTTATGATGCTTGGGACTCAGAAGTTCCCTTTTTATTGCCATTCATTTTTTGGAAACTGCAGTTATTGTGGACATAGTTCTGGTGGCCTGTATTATTGAACCTCCTTTCTATGCAACAATTTCTCCATCCAGTGCACTTTTCATACTATCATTGGTGATATAGATCAAAATATAAATCTGACCATGTTACACTCCCCTGTGTTCAAACTCTTGCTGGTTCCTAATTTCCTACAAAATAAATCTCCTACTCTTTATCTCATCATAAAAGGAAAGCCTTTCAATATCTAATGTGAAACTCTTTCCAGCCTTACATCTTGGAGCTCTGCTTTCTAGCCTCCTCTCTACTTCATCCTCATCCATTCCTCCCCTAATACCCATAATTCTAACTAAATGCCCTTTTTGGAACATATTATGCACCTTCACGCCTCTGAGAATTTCCTCATGTTCTTTGCATCATACATTACCTCTAGATTCCTTTCCCTAGTCTGCTTGGAGAACTCGTAACCTTTGTCAGGACCCAACACAAACAATGTCTCATTATGAAGTCCTCAAGTTAATAGTGCAATATTTCTTTGTTTGAATACTTGTCATACCAAGTAGAATGAATCATGAGCTCTTCAAGGTAGAGTTAGTACTTTATTTGTCAAGTTCTTTCCAGTACTTATGCCCATTGTATTGGAGTGGGTGGAGGGAGAGGAAACAGATGTCTACCTTCTTTATTGATTGATTGATTGATTTAAGAGAGAGAGAGGAAAAATATTGGTTTGTTGTTCCACTTATTTATGCATTCAATGGTTGCTCCTTGTATATGCCCTGATCAGGGATTGAACCCGGACCTGGCGTATCAGAATGACACTAACCAAGTGAACTACCCAGCCAGGGCATTTGTCTTCTTATATGACTGCTTGCAGAGATTACTTTCTCTTTGTTTGTCATCACAACAAGTTTAAATAGTTGTCAAAGGGCCCAGCTTGTGTGAGTGGTGTTGGTCCCAACAGGCCCCAGTGCTGAGGCATTAGACCTAAGCAACTCCCTAACCTGAGGGATCCTCAGATTCAAAGGAAGATTGTTGAAAGATTCGTCCCCATCTTCTGGCTGCCCCCTACTGGTGGTCGCATGATCATACTCTTTTTCTCTGGGGCTAAGCCCTTCCCTGCACTGTTGGTCCATGATTACCTTGGAAGCTGCAGTCTCATCTCCCCTCTATGGATCAGTGGTATGGACTGAAGACACCAAGAGCTGGTACTCCATGCAGCTTCTGGGTCTCCTTTCTTCTTGTCTGATTGCTCAAGCTTTTTCTCCCCAGAACAAATCGAAAAATTTATTTTACCTTCATAACAACCCTATGCAGTATATACTATTATTATTCCAATTTACAGATGAAGGAACTGTAAAAAGAGCCAGGATTCAAACCTAAGTAGTCTGGTACCAGAGTCCATGCTCTTAACCAGTACTTTGGGGTCTTTTATATTAGACCTCATGATTAAATTGGGAGATAAACTGATATTTTTTTATTGCCTACAACAGGACAGTCAATTTATATATCTGACATTCTTTGAATCATTGAATCCTCCCACCAACAGTGAGAAAATGGTGAAACCTTGATTCAAATTTGGGTTTGATTATTATAAAGTAAATGGCCTTTTCACTTAATACAACTGCTCCTGTGGTTTGGGTGCCAAAAGTCGTTTTTTGAAGATTTATTTCCAAAGGAGGCGTAAATATCCCCCACTTTACAAAAGTATCCATAACAAAGGTGACTATTGCAAGGATGAATAATTTTAGGCCCTGAAATGATTTCCTATGCACTGACCCTTAGTCTTTTTTTCAACCCATACTAGCAAATGGCCTGACTTAAAAGTAAAAAATTGTAAACTGAGGGAAAACTTCGGAATTTTTATTCCAGTGACTCAATCCCCCAGATTGAGTAAGTAGACCAGCATGATAAGTTAAACTTTGTTTTTTTTTTTCTGTTTTTTTTTTATTAATTTATTTTTGTTACAGATGTTTATCCTTTTTCCCCCATTGACTCCCTCCTCCCCCTCCCTCCCTGCCCCATCCCCAGTTTTGTTGTCCATGTCCATTGGTTATACATACATGCGTATAAATTCTGTGGTTTATCACTCTCCTCCCCCACCCCCTCTTCTGGCAATTGTCAGTCTGTACCCTACTTCCACGTCTCTGGGACTACCCTGTTCCTCAGACTGTTATGTTCATTATATTCCAGAAATAAGTGAGATCATATGATATTTGTCTTTCTCTGCTTGGCTTGTTTCACTTAGGATAATATTAGGGGGACCAGAAAGTAATGTCGTTTTTTTACAGTAATTTCAAACAGATAAGTTTTTAACAAGTTTTTATTTTTAATCAATGATGTAATCACCCTCATTATCAACAACCTTTTGCCATCTAGTGTGCAAATTTTCAATTCAGGATTGATAAAAATAAATTGGTTTTTGAGCAAAATATCTGGAGATGGCATTTTGGACATCATCCAAATTTTCAAATTTTTTGCCACTTAGAAAATGTTGTAGCAATCGGAATAAATGGAAATCCAATGGCGCAATATCAGGCGAATATGGTGGGTGAGGCAATACCTCCCACCCCAATTCATTAATTTTTTCCAGGGTTCATCTTGCGCAGTGCGGTCTTGCATTATCGTGTTACAGAATAACACCTTTTCTGGTGACAATCGCTGGGCACTTGTCAATTAAAGATTGATTTACTCGATCCAATTGTTCACAGTAAAGGTCTGCATTCAGTTTGTCCAGGTTTCAGCACTTCAAAATGAACGACCCCGCGAATACTCCACCAAACACACAAAAGTGCCTTTTTGGGGTGTAAACCTGGCTTAGCTGTACTTCGTGGAGATTCATTTGGAGAGAGCCATTGCCTTTTGCATTTTGGGTTATCATAGAGGACCCATTTTTCAGCTCCAGTGATCAAACGATCAAAAAACGCTTCTGTATTGTGCCGCTGAAGCAATAAGTTGCATGTGGTGGACTGGTTAGCTTTGTTTTCTTCGGACAGATTATGCGGGACCCAAACACCTGCTCTGCTTACTGTACCAATCTGCTGCAAATGTTCTTGGATGGTTGACCAAGGTTGGTTAAGAGTGTTTGACAGTTCCTCGATTGTCTGACACGGATTTGCTTCCACTTCCGCCTTTAACATGTCATTACTTTAACGACATTACTTTCCGGTCCCCCTAATAGTTTCCAGGTCCTCCCATGTTGTCTCAAAGGATAAGAGATCTTTCTTTCTTATAGCTGCATAGTACTCCATTGTGTATATGTACCACTGCTTTTTTATCCATTTGTCTACTGATGGACACTTGGGCTGTTTCCAGGTCTTAGCTATTGTAAATAGCGCTGCTATGAACATGGGGGTACATATATTCTTTCTGATTGGTGTTTCAGGCTTCTTAGGGTATATTCCTAGGAGTGGGATCACTGGGTCAAATGGTAATTCAATTTTTAATTTTTTGAGGTAACACCATAGTGTTTTCCATAGTGGCTGCACCAGTCTGCATTCCCACCAGCAGTGTACTAGAGTCCCCTTTTCCCCACACCCTCGCCAACACTTGTTGTTTAATGCTTTGTTGATGGCCATTCTGACAGGTGTGAGGTGATACCTCATTGTTGTTTTAATTTGCATCTTTCTGATGATTAGTGATGTTGAGCATTTCTTCATATGTCTCTTGGCCATTTGTATGTCCTGTTTGAAGAGGTGTCTATTTAGTTCCTCTGCCCATTTTTTAATTGGGTTCTTTGTCTTCCTTTTGTTGAGTTGTATGAGCACTCTATATATTTTGGAAATTAATCCCTTATCTGATGTATCATTGGCAATTATGCTCTCCAATACAGTGGGTTGCCTTTCCGCTTTGGTGGTGGTTTCTTTTGCTGTGCAGAAGCTTTTGAGTTTGATGTAGTCCCATGTGTTCATTTTTTCCTTTGTTTCTGTTGCCTTAGGTGATATATCAGTGAAAATTCTGCTGTGTATGATGTCTGAAATTTTGTTGCCTACATTTTCTTCTAGGATTTTTATGTATTCATGAGTCACATTTAAGTCTTTTATCTATTTTGAGTTTATTCTTGTGTATGGTGTAAGTTGATGGTCTAGTTTCATTTTTTTTTGCATGTAGCTGTCCAATTTTCCCAACACCATTTATTTAAGAGGCTGTCTTTACTCCATTGTATGCTCTTTAAGTTAAACTTTGTATATTCAGCACATCAGTTATTAAATGCATCCACAGAAACCTGCTCTGTCCCATTTACAGTGAGGTGGTTGTTGGTGTTGCTGGTATGAAACTTTATCTGTTTGTGATCTGTCATCACAACTCTTTTTTGCCTTTTAAACAATCACATTAACACATTAAAGTGACATCCCTGATTCTCGTAGGACATTTGTCCTGTGTAAGCAGTATATATTTTAATTGTTTAATTTAATTATATTTCTCATTCAGCAGGTTAAAATGAAAATTATTAAAAACAAAAAGTGTAGCAACAAACCAGTATAAGTGTTTCAGATAGATTACAGTTGTTAGTACCTGAATGGAGAGATGCTTTATATATCTCTGTTTTCCTGTTTGCTTTGTGAGGCCTCTCCTTTAAATTTTTTCTTATTAAAAAATTGTTCGGTTACAATATCAGTCGACACTAGAATGTTCTTGTTTATTTTATGTAAAAACCACGATTTTTTCCAAACTAACTGGCTTTCCTGGGAACTTTGAAATGAAGACTTTCCTTTCTCCATTTGCAGAGGAGACGTTAGTGCACCCATGGGGAGAGGAGCAAAGGACCTGACCTTGGGTGTAACTGGCTTTGGCCCTGGGAATGAAGGTTTCCCTAGTATTGGAAAGCTGGTGTCAAGATACTAGAACAAGACATGGCATTTAGAAAATTCATTCAATAAAGGAACAAAATCTCTGAAAAAAAAAACAACAACACATGACTGATAATCTTAGTTTCTGCTGTGTTTTATAAAGCCACATAAGTTACTTCTTTGACTTCTCAGGCGTATTTGCAACCAATGGCTTTCCTGGAGTGACAGTGGCAATGGATTCATTGGCTCTACAAAGACAAACTGCTCATTCCTTATCTCCATGCTGGAAGGTGATCTGGTCTGTGTGCCAGCTGTGTGACCTCAGGGATGTCAGCCAGTTGTCCTGCGGTGCATTCACCGGGTCATTGTGCCCTTACTGTGAGGAACCATAGAGTTCCACCTGGACAGAGGTAGAAGCAGTTGTTTTCTCCTTGACTTTTATATTTTTTTTAAAAGAAATCTTTCAATGGTAAAGACAAGTTGTATTGGCTTTGAAGAGACACATTTTGCAGTTTTGGGGCTGGAGGCCAGATATTTCTACTGTTTTTGTATCAATGTGGAAGATTAAGTATGTTAGAACTATAATGCATTTGACAGAAGTGACTTTTCTAAAGTTTTAGGGAGAATCTTTTGTTTAGGGGCGGTAGAGCATTTTCAGTCCAATACGACAAATGGCATACTGAATACAGTCATACACCACATAATGACGCTTTGGTCACCGAAGTACTGCAACTATGACAGTGGTCCCATAAATTATAATGGAACTGAATTTCCTGTAAGAAATGGAAGAATATATGGTTCTGGAGGAACTTTTTTTTCCTCTGATGAGAGCAATACTTATAGGGCTTGGCAGTAGATTTCCTGTCACTCACAGCACCTCAATTTTGAGTGTACAGATTACATCCCCGTGAGCATAGAGGAGCCTGTCTCCCCAGTGGGACATACTCAGAGGATGTTACAGCCCTCCCAGATCTAGCGCGATGGTCTTCAGAGAACATTGCTGTACATTCTTTTTGAGGACCTAGGATCCTGTACAGGTCACAGGTCCACAGGAGCTACCTGAACAAGTATGGAGTGCCACTGCCCTTTAGTAAGAGCCTTCTGTGGCAGCGAGAACAGAGCCAGCCTGTCCCTGTGCTTTGAAATGCTTTCAGGTTATAATAAATAGATGAGTTTTATTTCTTCCATGAATTAAATGCCAGAGAGAGCCCTTTGTGCCAGATAGGGTCAATGGAACAAAAAACAAATGCCCAAAGTCAACATATTGAGTTCTCAGCTCTATACCCTCTCCATGTTAAACATCCTATATTTTTTAATGAATACCACAAAGTTCCTTAATCTGGCCACTGCTCCAACATGCAGTAGGCAAACGAGCACTGTCATGCCATGACAATCTCCTTTGTTCCTCTGACTCTCCATCTTGATTTGTCATTCCTACTGACACTCAGGCCACCTTTTCCTCCCTCCCAACAGTCACTATGATGATAATCGACACCTTACACAGCAAGTTTCTCACCAATATTTCCAACCAGACCAGCCCACATCCCTGTTCATGGAGCAGCAGCGAGAGTTTTGATGTTCTGCTTCTGACCTGTTGGAAGGAAGCAGGGGGTGGCCTGTGGAAGTGTTCACAGAGTCTGCTGTAGTGCACAGTCATGTCCTGGGCCTTCACATTCACTCACCCTCACCCACTGACTCACCCAGAGCAACTTCCGGCCCCGTCCTGCAAGCTCCATTCATGGTATACCATTTTTAAATATATATTTTTTTAGTTTATTTGTTATTGTTGAGAGTATTATAGATGTCCCATATTTTCCCTCCCCACATCCCCCCTCCAGCCTGCCCCTCCCCACTTGAGGCCTTCATTATACTATTGTCTGTGTCCTTGGGCTATGCATATATGCATATACAGTTGTCCCTCGCCACTTCGCACTTTGACTTTTGGGGCTTCACTCTATTGCAGTTTTTTCAAATATATTCATTAAAAAGTTCATCGAGACAGTGAAAATGATACAGTGCGTGCTTGGTTGTTTGAGTCGATTATATACCCCTGTATTACAATTTAAATTTAAATTACTGTACATATGGACTGTAGGCCTATGTATTTGAGCACCCCTGCAAATCTTTCAATGCCAGGTGCAACTGCTCGACCACTCCTTGTGTGTGGGCAATAACTTTTTTCCAAAAAATCAGGTGTGGTGAAACCAAGCCAATCAGAGCATGCTGTTCACTGATTGGCTATCCTATCCTCTTCCTGTCCTGGCCACTGATTGGCTGAGCCTCATGCAAGTTCGTTTCTCTCATACACGCTTCTACATTGCTACGCATCGGAAGCAACCTTGCTCTTCTTTGCTGTGCAGTACATCTCTTCATCTTCATCGCTTCATTATTGAATAAGTTGCACTATTTTCATAGGTTAGTGGTTGTGTGTAAGAATTGTGCGTGTGTGTAATTAAATGTACAATAATAATAATATGATATTTGTAACGTCTAATATGTCTTATTTTCCCTTATTTTGTCTAATATATTGGGTAATATGAGTGTAATGGGACTAAAGAGTGTTATTTCATGTCTAGAGGGCTCTAATAATGTTAAAAAATGTATTTAGGTTGTAAACAGGTTTTCTATGCTCTAATTGTGAAAATATTCGATCTATAAATAAAGAATAATCCTACTTCGTGGAAATTCATTTATCGCCGTAGAGTCTGGAACTGATTAACTGCGATAAACAAGGGCTGCCTATAAGTTCTTTGGTTAATCTCTTTCTGTCATCCCCAACCCCCATGCCTCTGGACCTATATTTTTTTGGTCAGTTTATTTTGTTCATTAGATCCACATGTAAGGGAGATCATGTGATATTTGTCCTTCTCTGGCTTATTTCACTTAGCATAATGGTCTCCAGGTCCATTCATGCTGTCTCAAAGGGTAAGAGAACCTTCTTTTTTTATAGCTGCATAGTATTCAATTGTGTAAATGTACTGCAGTTATTTTTTCCACTCATCTACAGATGGGCACTTGGGCTGTTTCCAAATCTTAGCTATTGTAAGTAGTGCTGCTATTAACATAGAAATGTATATACTCTTCCTGATTGGTGTTTTGGGATTCTTAGGATATAGTCCCAGAAGTGGGATCGCTGGGTCAAATGTCAGTTCCATGTTTGAGGAGACTCTATACTGTTTTCCATAGTGGCTACACCAATCTGCATTCCCACCAACAGTGCATAAGTGTTCTCTTTTCTCCATATCCTTGCCAGCACTTGTTTGTTGATTTATTGGTAGTAGCCATTCTGGCAGGTGTGAGGTGATACCTCATTGTAGTTTTAATTTGCATCTCTGATGATTAGTAATGTTGAGCATTTTTTCATATGTCTATTGGCCCTCTGTATGTCTTAAACTCTTTTTTTAAAAATATTTTTTCTTTATTGATTTTAGAGAGAGAGGAAGGTAGGGAGAGAGAGATAGAAACATCGATGAGAGAGAACATTGATTGGCCTTCTCCTGCATACCCCCCAATGCGAATTGGGCCCACAACATGGGCATGTGCCCTGACTGGGAATCGAACTGGTGACCTCTTGGTGCATGGGTAAATGCTCAACCAGTGAGCCACACCAGCTGGGCTGTCCTAAACTCTTTTATGTCATATTTTCACTGTACCTTTCTATGTTTAGATACATAAATACCACGATGTTGCAGCTGTCTTCAGTATTCACTACAGCAGCGGTTCTCAACCTGTGGGTCGCCTAAGACCATCGGAAAACACATATTTCCGCCGCCCACATGCAGATACGCCCACATACAACATGAGGAACTGTATTAAAGGATCGCAGCCTTAGGAAGGTTGAGAACCACTGCAGTACAGTAACATGTTGTGCAGGTTTGTAGCCTAGGAGAAATAGGTTATGCCATATAGCCTAGGTATATAGTAGGCTACATTATCTAGGTTTGTGTAAGTACACTCTATGATGTTCACACAACAGCAAAATCTAACAACACATTTCTCAGAATCGATCCCTGTCATTAAGTGATGCATGACTAGATAAGAGAAGTTCAATGTTTGAATCAATGTTTCACAGCTAATTCTTGGTAGATTTTGAATAGAACTAACATCCTTGGCCTTTGTCAGGTACTCTTTCCTTTGTATCTTAAGAATGTTTTCTTAAACTCTTTAAGGCTGTTTAGTTCATTTTAAAATTAAATTATTATTTGAATTTTTTTAAACTAGAGAAAACTAATTACTCTCTAATATTCATTACCCTCCTCTTAAATAATGATAGAACTCCTAATTTTAACTTGGCACGTGGCCATCCAGACTAAAGACTACATATCCCAGGCTCCCCTTTAGTTATGGGTATCTCAATGACTAAACAAGGACAATAGGGGAAGAAATGATATGTACAATTGCCTGGTCATACCTTACAGGGTATGACCCTTACATTTTTCTTTTTGCTTTCTCACTCACCAGAGTAGTGATGTGGTCATGATTCATTTTGGACCATACTGACAAGGGCAAAATCCTAAAGATAGAGAAGTTATAAGGAACTTGGGTCCCTGATGCTATGGAACTGTCTTGCTAGAGCTAGTTTCTTTATGCTTAGACTTTTATGCAAGAAAGAGATAAACATTTACCTTGTTTTAATCACTGATACTTTTTTTTTTATCTCAGTTACAACAACTGAACATATAGTGACATTTAGTAATTTGTACAATTAATGCCACAAGTTAATATTTTATAACCATCAAATTTAAATGTAATATGTGAACATTATGCTTGTGTACATGTCAGTCTTAGAATTAGATTGCTACCATCACATGTTACATGAGATGGCTTTCCATTTCATTCAGAGTAAGTTATATACAACAACTACACTGTGTGATCCCTGATGTTGCTGTTGAACCTCGAGTTCCCCTACGCTCTCTCTTCTCAGTGGGCTCCAGCCATACTTACCTCTGCTATTCCGAAACATAGCAGACATGCTCCATGTTCTTTCCTCAGGGTATATGTTGGTTTGTTGTTGCTGTTAATTTTTCTTTATCCATCTTGTGCAAAGCTCTTTGCCAAAATTGTGGAAATAATTTTGAATTTTGTATTTTGCTCAATTGATATGTTTTCATTAAGTCTTTCTCTGACCACTTCAATAAATTTGTCTCCATTTTCTGGTATTTGCATCCCCTTTGCATTCTTATTTTTCATTATATCATTTATTTCTAGTTTTTTCTCCTCACTGAAATTGTAGCTCTGTGAGAACAGGGACATTGCCTGTTTAGTCCATTGCTGTGTTCCCAGAACACTGTCTTGAACATACAAATCACTGAAGAAATACCTATTGAATGGATGCATGAATCAACCACTGAGTGTTTAGAGAGATGTAAAAGATGGTATGATCTATTTAAGAATGTTAATATTATTCTGACCACTCATGTTGTTTTCTGAACTATCTATAAAGTGAATATGTTGGCTTCTCTAAAGGTAAAATCACTTTCAGTGAAGCTATGTCTAATGAAAATTTCAGACTGCTAGGAAAAGCTCATTCATTCACATACATTATTGAATTTCCTTAATAGATTACTAATTTCTGATCTTAAAATGATGAGAAAAAATCCTAAAATTGCAAGGTTTTTAGGATATAATTTATCACTGTATTCTGCAATATAATGATATGTTTTAATATTATATTTTCTGTCTTTATTTTTCCAAAGTATGGAGTTGGTGCTAAATCAGCCTTGAAATTAAAAGTAACTGCAGAACAAATAATCCTTTTTTGTAATGCCACTAACCAAAGGCATAACACTATGGTGTGAATGGATTTAATATATTACATTTGAGTTCCAGAAATGTCACATTACCCTACTTCTATAAGTCAAAGTAAATCCAACTCTGAGTCCTGAGCATCGAGGTCTAGACTAGAAATCCAGTATCAGGCTTTTTAAATTTAAACTTTCAATTACAGTTTACATTCAATATTATTTTATATCAGTTTCAGATGTACAGCATCATAGTTGGACAATCATATACTTTACAAAGATTTCCCTGATATTTCCAGTACCGATCTGGCACCATAGATAAATTATTATAATATTATTGACTATATTCCCTGTGCTGTACTTTATATCCTCATGACTATTCTGTAACTACCAATTTGTACTTAATCTCTTCACCCTTTTCACTCAGCACCCCAACTGCCTTCCTTTTGAAAATCATCAGCCTGTTTGTTCTCTGTATTTATGAATGTGTATCTATTTTGTTTGTTTGTTTATTTTGTTTTTTAGATTCCACATATAAATGAAATTATATGGTATTTATCTTTATCTGACTGGCCTATTTCACTCAGCATAATACCCTCTAGGTCGATCCATGCTGTTGCAAATAGTAAGGTTTCATTCTTTTTTTATGACTGAGTAATATTTCATTGTATATATGTACCACAGCTTTTTTTTATCCACTCTTCTATTAATTGGCAGTAGGGTTGCTTCCATATCTTGGCTATTGTAAACAATGCTGCAATGAACATAGGGGTGCATATTTTCTTGCAAATTAGTGTTTTCAGTTCCTTTGGATATATAACCAGAAGTGGAATCAATGGGTCATGAGGCTGTTCTATTTTTAATTTTTTGAGAAAACTCATACTGTTTTCCATAGTGACTGCACTGATCTGCATTCCCACCAGTGATTATTGATAGGTATGCATTTATTGCTATTTTATTATACATATTTATATTCCTTTTTAAAATTTATTTCTTCTTCTTAAACAAGTCTTTTAAACATTTCTTATAATACTAGTTTGGTGGTGATAAATTCCTTTAGCTTTTTCTTGTCTGGAAAGTTATTTATTTACTTTTTAAATTTAATTTTATTATTTTTTTCAATTTTAAATGATAGCCTTGCTGGATAGAGTAGTCTTGGTTTTAGGTCCATGCTGTTTATCAGTTTGACTATTTCACGCCCATCTCTTCTGGCCTGAAATGTTCCTGATGAAAAATCAGCTGATTGGCTTATGGTAGCTCCCTTGCAGGTAACTAACTGTCTTTCTCTTTCTGCTTTTAAGATTCTCTCTTTGTCTTTAAACTTTGCCATCTTAATTTGATGTGTCTTGATGTGGGCCTCTCTGAGTTTATCTTGTTTGGTACTCTCTGTGCTTCCTGGACTTGTGCATCTTTTTCCTTCACTCTGTTAGAGAAGTTTTCATTCATTATTTTTTCAAATAGGTTCTTAATTCCTTGCTCTCTCCCTTCTCCTACTGTTACTCCTATGATGTGAATTTTGTTATGCTTGATGTTTTCCCAGAGGTCCCTTAAACTATCCTCATTTAAAAAATTTTTTCTTCTTGCCCTGGCCGGTTTGGCTCAGCGGTTAGAGTGTCAGCCTGCGGTCCAGAGAGACCCGGGTTCGGTTCCCGCTAAGGGCATGTACCTAGGTTGCAGTTTGTCCCCGGCCCTGGTTGGTCGTGCGGGTGGCAGCCACTTGATGTGTCCCTTTCACGTCGATGTTTCTCTCTCTCTCTCTTCCTCTCTCTCTCCCTCCCACTCTATCTGAACAAAAAATGAAAAAATGTCCTCAGGTGAGGATAAAAAAAAAAAATTTTTTTTCTTCTTTTTTCTGCTCTGATTGGGTGTTTTCTGCTTCCTTGTTTTCCAAATCACTGATTTAATTCTCTGCTTCATTTAATCTGCTGTTGATTCCTTTTAGTGTATTCTTCATTTTGTACTGGTTCTTTTTCATGGTTTCTCTGTATTTTCATATGCTTACTATATCTTTTTGTTTAACTTTTCACTGCATTCATCCATTCTTCCTCTAAGTTCTTTGAGCATCCTTATAACCATTGTTTTGAACTCTGTATCTGGTAGGTTGCTTGCCTCTATTACATTTAATATTTTTTTTTGGATTTCTCCTTTTTTTATTTAGGGCATATTTCTTTATTATCCATTTTGGCTGCCTCTCTGTTTTTGTTTCTGTGTATTAGGTAGATCTACTAAGTCTTCCAGTTGATATGGTAGCTTTATGTAGTAGGTGTCCTGTTGGGCTCAGTGGTGCAGTCTTTCTGATCATCGGAGCCAGGTGCTTTAGGAATGTCCCTTGTGTGGTTTATGTGAGACCTCCTGTTGTAGTTGAATCTTGATTTCTGTTTGCCCATCCATGGATGGGGTTGGCCCTCAGGCTGGTTAACTATGTGCATTGACCCCAACCACAGTGTGTGAGCTGCTGTGCAGGGACTAATCCCATGAATTGGCATTTGTCCCAGCAGGTACTTGCCAAGATCTCCCTTAGGGTGTGCTGCTTGTGAAGCTAACTGGGTAGTAGTCTGATGTGGGAAGCCAGCTACCAGGTGTGTTGGTTCTAGGGCCTCTTGGGAAGGACTCCAGTGCAGATCCATGTTTGATGTTGTCTATGAGTGGCTCTGGGCTACCTGTTAGTAGCTACAAAGCAATCCACAATCGGTAGCTACCTCTGCTGGCCTGGGTGCATGTGGGAGAGGTCACACTCTCTACCAAGGTTGGCTTCCACCAGTTCCAAGACTGGGGTAGGTCAGCAAAAGGCCAAGGAACCCAAGATCTATCTCTGCCTTCTGGTTACCTGCTAGTCTCTGTCATTGAAAGAGCCTCTGTTAGTACACAAGTTGTGTGAGGCATTTTTAAGATCCTTTCCTCTGTTTAAGAACTCTGGGCTTATGTTCATCTGGGAAATTAGGAGTTGTGCTCAATCTTAGCCCAGGGGAGTTGCAATTCATACCACCACATCTTTGGATACAATATACAGCTCTTATTGCTAGTTTTCTATTCCATTGGGCTCTGCTGCTCTGCATGAGTTAATGCTGTCCCTCACACTGTCTACTGACACAGGCCAAACTGTAGATCTTTGCTTTCTGTTCTCAAATCATGGTGTTAAGTTTCCTACTTCAGCACCCTATTATCTCTTCTTCTAAGAACCCTAGTGGAAACTCCTAAAATCTTGTTCTTTTACTTACATGTAGGCAGCTACTTCTTTTATCCAACATTATCTTTAAACTCTTTGTGATCCATTACTGTCATCTTACCACCACCTAGAATCCTAAAAAAAAATAAAGCAGTTTATTTCAGCTCTGATTAGGACATGAGTTTAAGGAACTTAAGGTTTTTAAGAAGATATTGTCAGGAAAAATTGTTGAAGACTTTGAAATGGATGAACAGGATTACTAATTGTTCTATCTAGTGCACCCTTCCCATCTATCTTTACCTTTTATTTTCTTTGAGCTATTTTCAGGAAGCTGATAATAATGCAAGTAATCTTTGTCCACAGGAATACAAATAAAATATGCCAGCTTGAGTGCAATTGATTATTGTCTTATAGAAGTTGATCAGTTTTGCATCTATTTATAAATTCATTTTATAATTCCTTATTGCCCATGTATAGGAGTACTTTAATTTTTTTAAGGGAGTTTAACATTTTACTGGCTTTCTCATTTACTAATGAGTTAAATATAGTATTTGATATGCATTAATTTTGAATTTGTATGAAAGCCATGATTTTTATCTTCCTAAAAAATTATCCTTTTGTATTAGATGCACAGTGGTGGTGATCTCTCCTTCTTATGAAGGGGCTATGGAAAATAAATGCCTGTATATTATTTTTTCTTGGAGTACCTTAAAGCACAACAGAACAAAATAAGCATTAATAACACAGCAAGTCATTGGGTTAGCCAGATTATTCTTTCTAATTCACATTTATCCAATATTTTCATATCAGAATTCTGAGCTTTGATATGTTCATGAAAACAGTTTAATTAAGGTATCCTAAAAATACATGACATTCATTAAAAAATAGAACAGCTTTGTCTCACTGACCTTTTGCCACCTACTAAGAAAAGTTTAGAACTGATCAATATATATATGGAGGAAAAAGACTAGAAATGTTTAATAAAACCTTTAAAACTCTATAATTAATTTGAGTTATATTAAAATGAAATGTGTGAAAATTCATTCATGTCTGGGCTAAATTTTGCTCTTTTATATGATAGTTAACTTATTTACAATATGTTTTTGAAGAAAATTCAATATATTAATGTAAAAATGATTTTAGGGGATATAATCACACTATTAAGAATAGAATGGGGAGGAGAAAAAATGGCGGAAGAGTGAATGGAAGCTACACAGATGATCTCCCAGGAACAAACGGGAATTACAACTAAAATAAAGACAAATTGTCAGAAAAAGCAACAGAAAAGCAGCGGGAGAGGACCATATAACCAGGGACACTGAACGAGCCTGGTAGGATCTGTGGAGGCATGAGAGGGTGGCAGGCTGGGTATCCACAGACAGAAACAGCCTTAAATGTGAGCAGCACCCTTGGGGTTAAAATTCCAAGCAGCTCCACAGCACAGAGGGCCGGGACAGAGCACTGGATTGGCTACAACCACTCACCTTGGGCTCCAGCAGAGGGAGGGCGGACTGGACTGGAACTGTGTGGGGACACATGGATTTGGAGGGCACTCAGATTTTATGCTGAGTTGCAGCCACAAAGGACTGTGGCCATCTTGCTCCTTCCTGGAGCTGTGGGGAGAAAGAGCAGCCCGTCCCTCGGAGATTCAGCCCCCTCCAGGTGAGGCAAAGAAATGCAAATTGAGGCCCATTAACAATCAGCATCTGCCCCACACTCTGGAAATCCTTTTATGCTGAACACCTGAGGGAGTCTCTCATTCAACTGAGAACCCAAGGCTTTTTAAGTAACTGAGGCTAATAGCCTCCAGGCAAAAAGCTAGAGGATAACTGAACCTTTCCTGGGCTTGCAAATCTACTCAGGAAAGTAAGACTTGACAGTGGTGTCTAATGTGGCCCCTCCTGTGCTCATCAAACTCAGTAGAGGGAGCCACAAACAGCAGAACACCAACACCCACAGGGAAAATTTGGCAGACTCCAAAACCCACTGAGAGAGCCAAAATGGTGAAACAAAGAAACAAATCCCAAATTAAACAACAAGAGAACTCTACCAAAGATGAGATAAATGAAATTCAGTTAAACAAATTATCAGAGGTAGAGGTCAGAGCCATGATCTTGAGGAAGCTCAACAGCATGAGTAAGGACATCAACACCATGAGTAAAGAAATAGAAACATTGAAAACCAACCAATTGGAAATGAAGAATGACATAGCAGAAATAAAGAACACATTGGAAGAACTAAACAGCAGAGTAGAGGAAGCTGAGGACCAGATCAGTGAATTAGAAGGCAGGGTAGAAAAAAATCAACCAATCAGAAAACCAAAAGGAAAAAACAATTAAAAAACAGGAAGACAGCTTAAGAGAACTGTGGGACAACTGGAAACATAATAATATTCACATCATAGGAGTCCCCGAAGAAGAAGAAAATGAGCAAGGGTTAGAGAATATATTTGAAGAAATAGTGACAGAAAACTTTCCTAACCTGGTGAAGGAAGAAAGCATTCAAGTTCAAGAAGCACAGAGAGCCCCAAGTAAGAAGAACCCAAACAGGCCCACGTGAAGACACAAGGTAATTAAAATGCCAAAAATTAAAGACAAAGAGAGAATCCTAAAGGCAGCAAGAGATAAGCAACAGGTTACCTACAAAGGAACCCCCATAAGGCTATCAACTGACTTCTCAACAGAAACACTACAGGCCAGAAGGGAATGGCATGAAGTAATCAAGATCATGAAAAATGAGGATCTGAATCCAAGACTACTCTATCCAGCAAGGCTATCATTCAAAATAGGTCAAATAAAGAGCTTCCCAGACAAAAAAAGGCTAAGGGAATATATTAGCACCAAACCAGCACTGCAAGAAATGTTAAAAGGACTGCTGTAATTAGTAGAAGAAATAAAAAGAAAACTATAACCCACTAAACAAAAATGGCAATAAATAAGTACATATCAGTAATCACCTTAAATGTAAATGGATTGAATGCTCCGATAAAAAGACACAGGGTAGTTGACTGGATAAGGAAGCATGACTCTTATATATATTGTTTACAAGAGACCCATCTGATAACAAAAGACTCACATAGGTTGAAAGTAAAGGGATGGGAAAAAAAAATCGTCCAAATAAATGGAAAGGAAAAAAAAGCTGGGGTAGCAATACTCATATCTGATAAATTAGATTTCAAAATGAAGGCCATAACTAGAGACAAAGAAGGCCAGTACATAATATTAAAATGATCTATCCAACAGGAAGATATAACCTTGGTAAACATATATGCACCCAATATAGGAGCACCAAAATATATTAAAAGTCTTCTGGAGGACTTCAGAGGAGAAATTGACAGCAATACAATCATAGCAGGGGACTTCAACACCCCCCTGACATCACTGGATAGATCATCTAGACAAAAAATTAACAAGGAAACAGAGACTCTAAATGAAGCACTAGATCAAATGGATTTAATAGATATCTACAGAGAATTACACCTCAAAACTGCAGAATTCACATTCTTCTCAAGTGCACATGGGACATTCTCAAAGATAGATCACATGTTAGGGCACAAACGAAGTCTCTACAAGTTCAAGAAGATTGAAATCATATCAAGCATCTTCTCAGATCACAATGGCATGAAACTAGAAATCAATTGCAACAAGAACATGCAAAGACATTTGAAAACATGGAAGCTAAATATAATAGCATGTTATTGAACAATGAATGAGTTACCATGGAGAACAAGGAAGAAATTAAAAACTTCCTGGAAACCAGTGAAAATGAACACACAACAACACAAAATCTATGGAATGCAGCGAAAGCAGTTCTGAGAGGGAAGTTCATAGCACTACAGGCCCACCTCAAGAAAGAAGAAAAATTTCTAATTGACTACCTAACCTCACAACTTAAAGAACTTGAAAGCAAACAAAAAGAAAACCCCAGAGCAAGTAGAAGGAAGGAAATAGTAAAAATCAGAGCAGAAATAAACACCATGGAGACCAAAAAAAAAAAAAAAAAAACAGTTCAAAGGATCAATGAAACAATGAGCTGGTTTTTTGAAAAGATAAACAAGATTGATGGACCCTTAGCTAGACTCACCAAGAAACAGAGAGAACCCAAATACACAAAATCAGAAATGAAAGAGGAGAAGTAATAACTGACACCAGAAAAATACAAAGGATCGTTACCAAATACTATGAACAATTATACAGCAACAAATTGGACAATCTAAATGAAATGGACAAATTTCTAGAAACACATAGTCTCCCAAAACTGAACCAGGAAGATATAGAAAACTTGAACAGACCAATAACATCTAAGGAAATTGAAGATGTAATCAAGGCTCTCACAGCAAACAAAAGCCCAGGCCCGGACGGCTTCATGGGGGAGTTTTACTTAACATTCAAAGAAGAACTAACACCCATTCTCCTCAAACTATTTCAAAACATTCAAGAAGAAGGAAGACCTCCAAACTCGTTTTATGGAACCAGCATAATTCTAATTCCAAAACCAGAAAAAGACACCACAAAGAAAGAAAACTACAGGCCAATATCCCTGATGAACATAGATGCCAAAATCCTGAACAAAATACTAGCAAATCACATCCAGCAATACAGAACAAAATTATTCACTATGACCAAGTGGGATTTAACCTAGGGATGCAAGGCTGGTACAATATTCGCAAATCAATAAATGTGATACACCACATAAACAAAATGAAAGATAAAAACCATATGATCATGTCAATAGATGCTGAAAAAGTATTGGACAAAATCCAGCATCCATTTCTGATAAAAAGGTTCGGCAATGTGGCAATAGAGGTATCATATCTCGACATAATAAAGGCCATATATGAAAGATTTACAGCCAACATTATACTCAGTGGACAAAAACTAAAAGCGTTTCCCTTAAGAACAGGAACAAGACAAGGATGCCCACTTTTGCCACTCTTATTTAACATAGTACTGGAAGTCATAGCCAAAGCAATCAGACAGGAAGAAAAAATAAAGGGGATCTAAATTGGAAAGGAGGAAGTGAAACTGTCATTATTCACAGATGACATGATATTATACATAGAAAACCCTAAAGACTCCATCAAAAATCTACTAGACTTAATAAATGAATTTGGCAAAGTGGCAGGATACAAAATTAATGTCAAGAAATCAACGGCATTCTTATACACCAATGATGAACTCACAGAAAGAGAAACTAAAAAAACAATCCCATTTATCATCACGGCAAAAAAATTAAGATTCCTAGGAATAAACTTAACCAAAGAAGTAAAGGACCTCTTCACAGAAAACTACAGGACATTGAAAAAAGAAACAGAAGAAGATATAAAAAAGCAGAAGCACATACCTTGTTCATGAATTGGAAGAATTAACATCATTGAAATGTCCAGACTACCAAAAGCAATCTATAGATTCAGTGCAATCCCCATCAAAATACCAATGACATAGTTCACAGAACTGGAACAAATACTTCAAAAGTTCATATGGAACCAAAAAAAACCCCTAATAGCCACAGTAATCCTGAAAAAGAAGGACAATGTAGGCGGGATCACAATATCGGATATCAGTTTATACTATAAAGCTACTGTAATCAAAACAGCCTGGTACTGGCACAAGAACAGGCACATAGATCAAAGGAATAGAACAGAGAACCCAGAAATTGACCCAAAACTTTATGCTCAATTAATATTTGACAAAGGTGACAAGAGCATACAATGGAGTAAAGACAACCTCTTTAATAAATGGTGTTGGGAAAACTGGACAGCTACATGCAAAAAATGAAACTAGACCATCAACTTACACCATACACAAGAATAAACTCAAAATGGATAAAAGACTTAAATGTGACTCATGAATCCATAAAAATCCTAGAGGAAAATGTAGGCAACAAAATTTCAGACATCATACGCAGCAGAATTTTCACTGATACATCACCTAAGGCAACAGAAACAAAGGGGAAAATGAACACATGGGACTACATCTAACTCAAAAGCTTCTGCACAGCAAAAGAAACAACCATCAAAATGGAAAGGGAACCCACCAAATGGAAGAGCATAATTGCCAATGATACATCAGATAAGGGGTTAATTTCCAAAATATATAGAGTGCTTACACAACTCAACAAAAGGAAGACAAAGATCCTAATTAAAAAATGGGCAGAGGAGCTAAATAGACACCTCTCCAAACAGGACATACAAATGGCCAAGAGACATATGAAGAAATGCTCAACGTCACTAATCATCAGAGAGATGGCAAATTAAAACAACAATGAGGTATCACCTCACACCTGTCAGAATGGCTGCCATCAATAAATCATGAAACAACAAGTGTTGGCGAGGGTGTGGAGAAAAGGGGACTCTAGTATACTGTTGATGGGAACGCAGACTGGTGCAGCCACTATGGAAAACACTATGGTGTTACCTCAAAAAATTAAAAATTGAAATGCCATTTGACCCAGTGATCCCACTTCTAGGAATGTACCCTAAGAAGCCTGAAACACCAATCAGAAAGAACATATGTACTCCCGTGTTCATAGCAGCACTATTTACAATAGCTAAGATCTGGAAACAGCCCCAGTGTCCATCAGTGGATGAATGGATAAAAAAGCTGTTGTACATATACACAATGGAGTACTATGCAGCTGTAAGAAAGAAAGATCTCTTATCCTTTGAGATGACATGGGAGGACCTGGATACTATTATCCTAAGCGAAACAAGCCAAGCAGAGAAAGACAAATATTGTATGATCTCACTTATTTGTGGAATATAATGAACATAACAGTCTGAGGAACAGGGTAGTCCCAGAGACGTGGAAGTAGTGTACAGACTGACAATCCCAGAAAAGGGGTGGCGGGGGGAAGAGATAAACCACAGAACTTATACACATGTATCCATAACCAATGGACATTGACAACAAAGCTGGGGACGGGGTGGGGAGGGAGGGGGAGGAGGGTGTCAATGGGGGGAAAAGGAGAAATATCTGTAACAAAAATAAAAAATAAATAAATAAATAAATAGAATTGTGCCCAGCCAGTGTGGCTCAGTGGTTGAGCATCAACCCATGCACCAATAGGTCACCGGTTTGATTCCTGGTCAGGGCACATGCCCAGATTGTAGGCCAAATCCTCAGTGGGAGGCATGCAGGAGGTGGCCAATCGATATTCTCTCTCATTGATGTTTCTATCTCTCTCTCCCTCTCCCTTTCTCTCTCTCTAAAATCAATAAAGAAAAAAAAATTTTTAAAGAATAGAATGATGGTTGTTGTCCTAACAAATCCCTGTTTATTAATAAGTTTGTTTGTAAAATCCATGTTAATTCTATCATATATCATTCTTATTTATTTATGAAATATATTTCCAAAGCCAAAACTGTTAGTTGGTTTAATTTTTTAAATTTATCTTTATTATTGAAAGTATTACAGATGTCTCCCTGTTTTTCCCCATTGACCCCCTGAGAAATTATATGAAGCTTTTGACAAATATATCCAAAATTTATTTTATATCTATTTCCCTCTAATATGAATACAGATTATTCTATGATAGAGATGATTTAAGATATTCTAATTTTTTCCTTTGTGGTTATTTAAGAGGTCTAAGGATGAAAAGTAAAAGTGGTGACTGATTTTTACTATTTCTTCTTTACTTGATTTTTCCCTGACCTTTGGTTTGTAAAGGCTCTGTTGATTATGAAAATAGACCAATATTGAAGAGATTTTAAAAGCTTTCCAAAATACTAAAAAATGAAAATACAAGTAATTCAGAGTTTATAAATTTATGTTACACATGATCAAAATTTGGCCAAAGATAGAACAAGAAACTATGTTTAATTATTTTGTTGAGAGGGAAATAAGAGGAGTTATGTTGATATCACATACTCAAAATAATTTTGATGATAAGCAGAATAAATAAGAGAAGATTTTCTGAATTGATAGACTTATAATCATATTAAGGCTTTCAGCATCTATTCAGTGTAATTATTCCACAAAGGTTGCAATGGTTTAAAAATTCCAGAGCTACTTAATACTTGCTGAGGTCTAAACATTGTTATGTACATTTAGAACTAGATAAATAAAGATAATACATTGCAAGAACAATAGAGATGATTAAAAGGCTTTTATTTGGGGTGAAAATGAAAAGTTGTTAGTATAACCGAGTAACTATTAAAGAAAAACATTTTTCAATTAGCTATATGGGTTTATATGATGGGTTAAATTGTTAAAGGATACCAGGTAAGATCTATCAGTCTACTCCAAATATATCCTGTGAAACATAAATACAAGCTAATTGGAGTGAACTATTAAGGGATGGTTTATATGGTATATTTTCTGGATAAAATAAAGGTTTTCTTTAAAGCTTTTTTATGTTTATGAGTATCTGTTTTTTGGAAAAAGTTGGATGTGACTACAAATAAATTCATTTTGACTACTTATTGAGGGTTCATTCCATATCAGACATCAGCCAAGTAATTTTTCGTGTTGCACCTCATTTAATCCTCACAGTTTTCCAATGGCACCAAATTCCTCTGTCTCCTTCAGTTATGCTAATGTTAGCATTCTGCCTTGACTGCAGTGGTTTATCTGCTCTGTTATTCTTTGATCCTTGGTCCATGTCTCTCCTGGTGGAGTCCATGGATTGTACTACACTGCTGAGTAGAAAAAGGCAATTCAGTCTAAGCATGAAACCATGATTTTCCTTTTTTTAAAAAGTTGTTAATCCTTAATCATGACATTTTTTTTGCTACTTTCCACTGTATCCTATAAGCTAGTCACTCTCTAAATTTTTATATACACTATATTATTTAAGTTTTATGATAACTCTATGTGGTAGATATTATGATCACCCCCAGTTTTCTGACTGGAGAGGACAGGGTCAGATAAGTTATGTAAATCATCTAATGCTACAGAATAACAGGTGGTGGATCTAGGATTACAATTCTCTTTTCTGGCTTCAAAGCCTGGTCTCTAAATTTTTATAGTATATCACCTCCTTGGAGGTTGGTATTATATATTACTCCAACTTTTCACACACACACATTTGAAGTAAAATTTATGTATACTGGATGCACAGCTCTTAAGTTTATAATTTATTATGTTTTTCCCCAAGTATTTATTTTTTATTTAAAATTTTTTTAAATTTATTTTTCAATTACAATTAACATACAATATATTTTTAGTTTTAGATGTACAGCCTCACGAATGGATCACCCTGTTAAGTATAGTACCTATCTGACACCATACATAGTTAATATAATACTGTTGACTATATTCCCAATGTTATACTTTACAACCCCATGACTGTTTTTATAACTGGCAGTTTATACTACTTTCCTTTAACATTTTCACTCATTCTCCCAACCCTCCTCCCATCTGGTACCATCAATTTGTTCTCTGTATCTATGAGTCTGTTTATGTTTTGTTTGTTCATTTATTTTGCTTTTAGATTTCACATATAAGTAAAATCATATGGTATTTGTCTTTTGCTGTCTGATTTATTTCACTTAGCACAATTCCTAATTCAATCTAGGCCCATCCACATTGTGGCAAATGGCAAGATTTCATTTTTTATGGCTGAGTAATAGTCTATTACACACACACACACACACACACACACACACACACACACACACACCCCTTCTTTATCCACTCATCTGTCAATGGACATTTAGTTTGCTTCCATATTTTTTGACTATTGTAAATAATGCTGCAATGAACATCCAGATGCATATATCTTTTTGAATTAGTGTTTTGGGCTTCATTAGATATATATCCGGAAAAGAAATTGGTAGTTCTATTTTAATTTTTTGAGGAACCCCCATACTGTTTTCCATAGTGGGTGCACCAATATATAGTCCCAGCAATAGTAGTATATAAAGATTTTCTTTTCTCCACATCCTTACCAACAGTTTTTGTTTGTTGACTTATTATTAATAGCCATTCTAACAGGTGTGAGGTGATATCTCATTGTAGTTTTAATTGCATTTCCCTGATGGTTAGTGATGTTGAGCATATTTTCACGTCTGTTGGCCATCTGTATGTCCTCTTTGTAGGACTATCTATTCAGGTCCTCCAGCCATTTAAATCATTGTTTTTATTTGGTGTTATATTGTATAAGTTCCTTATATATTTTGGAAATTAACCCTATATCAGACATATCATTGGCAAATACCTTCTTCCATTTCAGTAGGTTGTCTTTTTGTTTTGTTGATGGTTTCCTTCACTTTGCAAAAACTTAGTTTAATGTAGTTCCATTTGTTCTTTTTTCCCCTTGCCTGAAGAGACATATCCCAAAAAGGGTGATGTCAAAGAGTTTGCTGTCTATATTTTCTTCTAGGAGTTTTATGGTTTCGAGTCATACAGTTAATTGTTTAATCTATTTTGAGTTTATTTTTGTATATGGTATAATAAAATGGTCTACTTTCATTTCGTTTTGCATGTATCTCTCCTGTTCACCCAACATCATATATTGAAAAGACTGTCTTTACCCAATTGTATGTTTTTGCCTTCTTTGATTAATTGACAATATAGGCATGGATTTATATCTGGGCTCTCTGTTTTGTTCCATTAATCTATGTGTCTGTTTTTATGCGAGTACCATGATGTTTTGATTACTATAGACTTGTAGTTTCATTTGACATCAGGCAGTGTGATATCTCCAACTTTGTTCTTTTTCTCAAAATTGCTTTGGCTATGCAGTCTTTTGTCGTTCCATGTAAATTTTAGAGTTATGTGTTTTAGTTCTGTGAAAAATGCCATTGGTATTTTGATAGGGTTTGCACTGAATCTGTAGATTGCTTTGGGTAGTATGGACATTTCAATAATGTTAATTCTTCCACTTTATAAAAAAAATATTAATTCTTCAAAGAACATATTTTTTATCTATGTATCTATAAAAAAATCAATCAGAACAATTTTAAAATGCTCTATTTGTTCACCCTAATAATTTTTTTTTTTAGTATATGGTAGCTTACTGTTTATTTTTTATTTATTTTTCTTTATCTTTTATTTTATTTTTTTATTAGTTTATTTTTGTTACAGATGTTTCTCCTTTTTTCCCCATTGACACCCTCCTCCCCATCCCCCCCACCCCATCCCCAGCTTTGTTGTCCATGTCCATCAGTTATGCGTACATGCATATAAGTTCTGTGGCTTATCTCTTCCCTCCCCCCCAACCCCCTCTTCTGAGGGTTGTCAGTCTGTACCCTACTTCCACACCTCTGGGTCTTAAATTTACTTGTTGTAATTCTGTTGAATTATTTATTATATATTCATCAAATGCATTTTCTTTTTTCTATGCACATTTCTAAAAATTTGAAATTAGATTTGAGATATATATATATATATATATATATATATATATATATATACACACTTATGTATTTTTAATTTAATATGCCCAAATATTCACTTAAAAAATTTTTTTTTAGAGAAAGAAGAAGGGAGAGGGAGAGAGAGATAGAAACATCAATGAGAGAGAACATCTATTGGCCACCTCCTGCATGCCCCCCATTGGGGATTGGGCCCACAACCTTGGCATGTGCCCTGACCAGGAATCGACCCAGCGACCTCTTGGTACATGGGTTGATGCTCAACCACTGAGCCACACCAGCTGTCCACTTTTTTCCAGTCATCATTTTATTTATTTTTTTAATGTTTATAATTACATTTCTTTATTTTTTTATTAATTTGTTTTTGTTACAGATGTTTCTCCTTTTTTCCCCATTGACACCCTCCTCCCCATCCCCCCACCCCGTCCCCAGCTTTGTTGTCTATGTCCATCAGTTATGCATACATGCATATAAGTTCTGTGGTTTATCTCTTCCCTCCCCTGCCACCCCTTCTTCTGAGGGTTGTCAGTCTTTACCCTACTTCCACATCTCTGGGTCTACCCTGTTCCTCAGACTGTTATGTTTATTATATTTCACAAATAAGTGAGATCATGTGATATTTGTCTTTCTCTGCTTGGCTTGTTTCGCTTAGGATAATACTCTCGGGGTCCATCCATGTCGTCTCAAAGGATAAGAGATCTTTCTTTCTTACAGCTGCATAGTACTCCATTGTGTATATGTACCACTGCTTTTTTATCCATTCATCCACTGATGGACACTGGGGCTGTTTCCAGATCTTAGCTATTGTAAATAGTGCTGCTATGAACATGGGGGTACATGTATTCTTTCTGATTGGTGTTTCAGGCTTCTTAGGGTATATTCCTAGAAGTGGGATCACTGGATCAAATGGCAATTCAATTTTTAATTTTTTGAGGTCACACCATAGTGTTTTCCATAGTGGCTGCACCAGTCTGCATTCCCACCAGCAGTGTACTAGAGTCCCCTTTTCTCCACACCCTCGCCAACACTTGTTGTTTCATGATTTGTTGATGGCAGCCATTCTAACAGGTGTGAGGTGATACCTCATTGTTGTTTTAATTTGCATCTCTCTGATGATTAGTGACGTTGAGCATTTCTTCATATGTCTCTTGGCCATTTGTATGTCCTGTTTGGAGAGGTGTCTATTTAGCTCCTCTGCCCATTTTTTAATTGGGTTCCTTGTCTTCCTTTTGTTGAGTTGTATGAGCACTCTATATATTTTGGAGATTAACCCCTTATCTAATGTATCGTTGGCAAGTATGCTCTCCCATTTGGTGGGTTCCTTTTCCATTTTGATGGTTGTTTCTTTTGCTGTGCAGAAGCTTTTGAGTTTGATATAGTCTCATGTGTTCATTTTTTCATTTGTTTCTCTAGCCTTAGTCGTTTTATTAATGAAAATTCTGCTGCGTGTTATGTCTGAAATTTTTTTGCCTACATTTTCTTCTAGGATTTTTATGGATTCATGAGTCACATTTAAATCCTTTATCCATTTTGAGTTTATTCTTGTGTCTGATGTAAGTTGGTGGTCTAGTTTCATTTTTTTGCATGTAGCTGTCCAATGTTCCCAACACCATTTATTGAAGAGGCTGTCTTTATTTTATGCTCTTGCCACCTTTGTCAAATATTAATTGAGCATAATGTTTTGGGTCAATTTCTGGGTTCTCTGTTCTGTTCCATTGATGTATGTGCCATTCTTGTGCCAGTACCAGGCTGTTTTGATAACAATGGCTTTGTAGTAGACCCTGATATCTGGTATTGTGATCCCTCCTACTTTGTTCTTCCTTTTCAAGATTGTTTTGGCTATTCAGGGTCTTTTTTGGTTCCAATTAGACTTTTGGAGTGTTTGTTCTAGTTCTGTGAAATATGTCATTGGTATTTTAACGGGGATTGCATTGAATCTATAGATTGCTTTGGGTAGTATGGACATTTCAATGGTGTAAATTCTTCCATTCCATGAGCAAGGTATATGCTTCCACTTTTTTATATCTTCTTCTATTTCTTTTTTCAATGTCCTATAGTTTTCTGCAAACAAGTCCTTTACTTCTTTGGTTAAGTTTATTCCTAGGTATCTTAATTTTTTTGCTGCAATGATAAATGGGATTTTTTTTGTTTCTCTTTCTATGTGTTCATTATTCGTGTATAAAAATGCAAATGATTTCTGGATGTTGATTTTGTATCCTGCTACTTTGCCAAATTCATTTATTAGGTCTAGTAGATTTTTGATGGAGTCTTTAGGGTTTTCTATGTACAATATCATGTCATCTGTGAATAATGACAGTGTCACTTCTTCCTTTCTAATTTGGATCCCTCTCTTGTGGCTAAGACTTGCAGTGCTATGTTAAATAAGAGTGGTTAAAATGGACATCTCTGTATTGTTCCTGTTCTTAAGGGAAATGTTTTTACTTTTTGCCCATTGAGTATGATGTTGGCTGTGGATTTGTCATAAATGGCCTTTATTATGTTGAGATATGATCCTTCTATTCCCACTTTGCTGAGAGTTTTTATCAAAAATGGATGCTGGATTTTTTCAAATTCAACAACCTAGGTGGAATGAGCAAATTCTTAGAATCATATAGTATTCCAAAACTCAACTGGGAAGAGTCAGAAAACCTAAACAGACCAATAACAATTAAGGAAATAGAAGAAGTAATCAATAAAATCCTAGCAAGCAAAAGCCTTGGTCCGGACAGCTAAACAGGAGAGTTTTGCCGAACATTCAAGGAAGAAATATCACCTATTCTCCTCAAACTTTTTCAAAAAATTCTGGAGAAAGGAAGACTTCCAAGCTCTTTTCATGAGGTCAACATAATCCTAATCCCAAAACCAGATAAAGACACTACAAAGAAAGAAAATTACAGGCCAATATCCCTGATGACCATAGATGCTAAAATCCTCAACAAAATGTTAGCAAATCGAATCCAGCAATATATTTAAAAAATTATACTCCACGATCAAGTGGGATTTATCCCAGGATGCAAGGCTGTTACAATATTCGCACATCAATAAATGTGATACACCACACAAACAAAATGAAAGATAAACATTATGTGATCATATCAATAGATGCTGAAAAAGCATTTTCCAATTTTTACTGTTGTGTATTACATCATTTAAATAACATTTGGATTTATTTTTCTTATCTTTTAAAGGTAATGATAACTATCTTATACATTGTGGTGAGGAGTAAATGAAATATTCTACATTAAATGTTTAGTATATTACCTGAAATATAGTTGGCCAAAAGAATTTCTTATTTCTTCTTATCTTTTGAGACAAATCCTTAGGACACAGATGCCATACCACAAATGAATGGATGTATGTGGTAGAGAAAGTGAGAAAGAGCTAATGGTAGGTATTTTTAGCATGTGGGACAGGTCACACATTAAGGAATAACTTGGGACAGATATGTTGTGAATATTAAAAATTATAATGAACATAAGACATATATTTTTGGCAATAGATATTTGCTAATATATGAATTTGAGAAAGCTTATTTTCTTTATACCTCATCTTCTTATCTCTATATAAACAGCATTTTTTTCCTGCTACAATTCCATGATACAAGTTAGAGGTTGACTGCAGGTCTTTGTTCCCATATGAAATGTCTGTCTTTAAAAACTCAAATTGTCATTTAAAATGAATGTGTAAATTAATAAGCACCCAGTCCATAGGAGATTTCAGGAGCAAAGTGCTATATTAAAGACCTGTGAATCAGGAGTCGGGAGCCCATTACCTAGGTCTGCTGCTGTCACTAACATGCTCAGAGAGTAAGGCTAATTACTTGAGCTTAGTTTCCTCATTTATAACTTTAGAAGTGTGATGATTAATTTTATGTGTCAACTCGACTGGCCACAGGGTACCCAGATTAAAAATTGTGTCTGCGAGGGTGTTTCCAGATGAGATTGGCTTCTGAATTGGTAGACTCAGTAAAGTAGATTGCCCTCCCCACTGTGGGTAGGCACCATGTAGTCCTTGAGGGCCTGAATAGAACAAAAGGCAGAGAAAGGGGGAGTTGGCTCCTTTTTTTCCTGCCTCTGTTGAACTGGAACATTTCATCTCATGTTCTTCTGCCCTGGCAATGGGATTTATACCATTGGTTCCTCAGGCCTTCAAACTCAATCATAACTATATGACTGGCTTTCTTGGGACTCCGGTTCACATGTGGCAGATGTTGAGACTTCTCAGCCTCTGTAATTGTGTGAGCTGAGTCCTCATAATAAATCTTTGTTTTGAGAGATTTGTTGTGTTTCTCTGAGAGCTCTAACGCAAGATGTGTTTTATTATTTTATCTTTGGGATTTTGTGACCAGAAATATGTATAGAAAAACAAACATTTTAAACATTTCATTTAATTTAATTATCAGGTAACTGAGAAAATATCAGTACTTTTAAAAATAAATAGGGTGGGGAATATCTAATGGCTGTAACATCTTTGTCAAAGAAGAGCTGATGCATTAAAAACTCCATCTTCCAAAATTAATGAGAGGGAAAAGTGAAATAATTTCATTTTATCTCCTAGTGAACTAGGTCTATGTCTCCATGTTGTTGTAGCCCCATGGCCTTCAGAAAACATACTTTTATTTGGGCACTAAAAATTTTTTTTGAGCCTAACTCCATTTGAAAACAGAATATTGACATATCGGATATCATCATTTAGAGTCACCTCAATGGGAATGCTTGCAACCAAATGATTCTATCTGGGCTGAAAATATAGTTTTTTTCAGATTAATTAGTAATAATATACATACTTTAAAAATTATATACTGTTAAATCAATATGACAATAATAATGTTTTTTCCTTTTTATTGAATTTATTGGGGTGACACTGGTTAACAAAATTTTACAGGTTTGAGGTACCCAATTCCACAACACATCATCTGTACACTATATTGTGTATCCACCACCCCAAGTCAAGTCTCCTTCCATCACCATTTATCTCCCCTATACTTGCTTCCACCCCCCTCTCCACCTCTCCCCCTGGCAATCACCATACTGTTGTCCATGTCCATGAGTTTTTCCTCTTTTCTTTTCTTTTCTTGTTTATTTTTCTAAACCTCAACCAAGGATATTTTTCCATTGATTTTCAGGTAGCGTGGGAGGGAGGGAGAAGAGAGAGAGAGAAACATCAATGTGAGAGAGACACATTGATTGGTTGCCTCCCGCATGACCCTGACCAGGGCCAAGGAATTGAACAGCAGCTAAGGTATGTACTCTTGGCTGGAAACCCCTCTTTTCTTTTCTTTCTTTTTTGCTCAATCCTTGCACACCCCACCTAGCACTGACAGCTGTCAGCCTGGTCTCTATGAGTTTATCACTATTTTGCTGGTTAGTTCCTTTTGTTCATTAGATTCCACATGAATGAAATACTAATATTATGGGTTTTAATCTTACTTTTCTGGGGAAATTTATAATTGCAATCCTGGAACCCAGTTTTAATACTCTGAGCATCAAAGTGAGAGTAAAGGTGCTTCCATTATATGAAACAGAAGTAAATTTCACTGGAGCATTCTCTAACACTAATGGAAGAACTAAAAGCTGGGGAAGATTGAGCCAGATTCACTTACCTGAGAGAACCTCAAGAAACAGGTACACTTTCTCCTTTCATCCCTGGCTACATGAGTGGAAAACTAAATGTACTGTTCAACAGCAAATGTCTGTGCTTCATAAAAGGAAACCCATAGAAATTGAAAACCCAATTGCTGAAGTCAAGGGATATAAGTACAGATTGGATGTCAATTGTATTAAAGTGTGTGGTGGGAAAGAACAAGCAAATAAGAATGTTAGAAATGTCTTGCAATGCTGGACTGTTCTCTGTGAATTCCATAAGAAATGGAAGTTGACATAGTCTATTACCTAGAAATAAAACACATTTTTAGATCAAACAGCCATTTTTCACAGGGTCACAAAAGCTCAGCCAGAGAGAAAGCCAAATAGGAATGGGGGAAAAAATGGGCTTACTCAGATCATTTTAGGCTGATTTTCATTCATATCATTTTCAGTGCATAGACTAGTTAATGGGTGAAGATTGGACTAAATGATAAGACCTTAATAATATGTATTTGGATCAGTGAAAGAAATGATGCAGCAGAAAGAACATGTGTATCAGTTCCACTATGCTGGCCTACATTATAAGGTTAAAATGAAATGCAAATAGCACTATCATGGTGGCTATTATTTGTTTAGATAACTCTTCTAAATGGCTTGATATCAAACACTGCTTCCTACCATGTTAAACATACATTATGGCCATATTAGGTAGTGTTTATAAGCCAGAGATATGATTAAAATTATGTCTTGAATACTGCAAGTTAAAATTCAAAGCCACCAAATTTTTTCATTTATTGTATGAAGATATTTACTCTTGTTTTTACATCCACAACTCTTTTTCCATTAATTCTCTTTACCATGTTTCTGAGAAATAGAAAAGAGATGTAGCAAGTGGAAATAAAAAACTGAAGGGAATAAAATAATATTGTCCCAGCTATTATTTGCCCTAGAAAAGGTTTGTCTTCCAAGAAGTGTTAGGTACATTGAAAGTAAGAGTAATACATTACAGCTGTGTAATTGTTATAAGGAGTGGGTTTCATCACTGTTTCAGGCCCCATGTAAGTACACTATAACTTCAACAATTCAAATGAAGGATCTGGCTGCTGAATGATCCAGGGCTTTTGCAAGCAGCTGTGGCCTTCACACCTGTGTTGGATAGATGCCTTAGAATGGATGACACACAATTCTCACCTTAATGGTGACTCGCGATGTGCAGGCATTGGCTCAGTTTTGTTAAAGAACAAAAATTTAACTGGGTAAATTTAAATATTTAATTGACGTCATCGAATGATTCATGAAGCTGGCAACACCTCAACTAATAAATAGAGAGGTGTTTTGAGGAGTTGTACAAAATGGAAGGTTTTTATAGGCAGAAGGAGGATGGGACAAGGAAATTAAAAGAGTGGATTATTTCAGGTAAGGAGTGACTCTTAGGGGAAAACGGAGGGTTTTAGGCATATTACCTCACTAGTGCTAACCAGGAAATCCCAGATTTATTGGTTTAAGATTCCACTTTCTGGGAGAGGCTGAAACTACAATTAGGTTAGGTATTAAGTCTTGGTGGGTTCAAGGGACTCCATTTCTGGTCTGTTGTTTAGTTGCTTCCATGTGGATCCCTGCCCTGGTTATAAATGTACTCTGGCTCTGCTTTCTCTTCATGGTCCTGCTGGTTATCTGTGGCTGCTGCTGCTTCCAAGAACTCACTCTTTTGCAGTCTCCTTTCCACTACCAGCCCAGATGACCTTCACTCATTCTCCAGGGATAACCAGGGCCCATGGCTATTCCTAGAAAATTCAGTTTCTGGTTACTCTTGTGAAGAGAAGAAAAGGCTCATTGAATAGGATGCATTGTGGTAGGCCAACATTTTCCAGAATTTTAAGGATAAAATCCTCATTTTGAAGACTAAACTAATTTTAAGAAACTACAACAGAAAAGTGGTCATACTGCTGGTATCTATTGGATTCTAAGAATCAGTATCTGCTTTTCTAGTATCTGTACTTTATCAATTATAGCAATATCTACATACATTGGGAAAATACTTGTCACTATAAGAAAGCAGTCTAACATTCAGAATGTCAGCTGGGGACCTGTTCTGACTGGGTGTAAATACGGATATGGCCCTGACACTTGTGAGTTGTGTGACCTTGGGCAAGCCACCCAAGATTTCCATGCCTCAGTTTCCTTATCTGCCAAATTAAGACAATACTAGTACCTCTCTTGTAAGGTTGCTGCAAGCATTAAATGAATTACTACGTGTAAAGTGCTTAGAACAGAGTAAGTACTCAATAAATATTAGATATTATTATTCAATGTGAGGCTATTGTTTATTAAGCCTACAGAACTTGTTCATGGCACAACCTCTGTAAGTTATTCCAGGACAACTGTTTTTTAGGTTCTGTTAAATAATATAATTGATTTAATAGCACATGTCCTCCATCTTTACTAAGATATCTTTGGTTATAAATGTAAGATGGAAGAATTAATAAATTGACCCTTGTCGGTATTAAGAGAAAGAGTATTTTAAATCTAGCTGATTAGAAAGCAAGATATAATTTAGAGGATCATGAAAGATGAACATTAACCTGTGGCTCTACATGAAGGAAATCCCCACTGCCTTTAGCAAGGTTCATCACATCTCCCTGGGCTGTACTTCTAACCATTAATACATTGCCTCACTGTCTCTTCTGGGGATGACAGGCAATTTCAGTGATAAATAAAGTTGAAGACTTTCAAAATAAAGTT
The DNA here is from genome assembly GCA_030848825.1 of Tadarida brasiliensis. NCBI lineage: Eukaryota > Metazoa > Chordata > Mammalia > Chiroptera > Molossidae > Tadarida > Tadarida brasiliensis. The sequence goes on from CM061260.1 coordinate 75,320,335, forward strand.
TAATTAGTCTGCATATATTTATACACACAAACAAAGCAACATTTGGCAATTTAGGATTTGTCAGGAAAAAAGACATTTAATAAATTTATCACCACCTATTTGTTCCAGTGGCAAAAACTAATCTTGACGCAATTAACCTAAGCATTCAAAGAGTGAATTAATGAATTTCTAAATAATGTACTATGGCTTGCTGCTACCTTTGCAGCTTATATCTATTCACGTTGAATTTTCCTGTAATTTCTTTTACCTCTCTTAAATCTGGGGACCAAAACAAATAAACAAATAGTTTAAGGGTAATAAAAAAGTTGGGAGAGTATGGGGGGATAAATGGTGAGAGACGGAACTTGACTTGGGGTGGTGAACACACAATACATTGTACAGATGATGTACCTGAAACTTGTATGACTTTATTAACCAGTGTCACTCTCCAATAAATTCAATTTTAAAAATCTAAAAAAATGAAAAAGGAATTTCTCACTCTTCTAAACGCAAATAACATGAAAAAGAACAACAAAAATTTCAATGGTGGCTATTTTTTATAATCTACCTGATGCCTAATACATAATAATAAATCACTTTCATAAATCAGAGATTGAGAAAAAGGTTGCTTCTACTTTATAGAGCACAATATACTTCAGATTATTCAATAGGAAGGATGGGTGAGAACATTCTGGAATAAGAGTTACTGTAGAGGGAGGGCTCAGCAGCATTGCACAGCTTTCTTAACAGATTGAATTTGCCGATGTTCCTCTGTATAGACTGCCAGTAAGTGAAAAATTGTTACTAGCTATAAATAGAAATTGTTAGAAAAGGCCAAGTTATTGAAACAGGGGGTAGTTTAGTAGTCTGTTTTGAGAGAACAAGTATCAGACTGTCATTGTATTAGTGATGACCTTAGGCAATTTTACATGTTTATTTAGCCAGAAACTTACCTTTGGGGCTCACCCTCTGTTGTTTGTAGTCCCTTAGTTGGTTTGCAGAATGCAAGGTCAAATGGTAGGTTACTATGTATTTTCAAATCCAGGTGTGGGGAAGCCCTATTTATGTTACACAAAGACTATGCAGAGGAAGTGTCCCCAATCCCCACGTTGTTTGAGGGTTAACTGCATTTCTTAGTTACAGGAGGAAGAAACCTAGGCCTGAGCTGACTGTGTGGTGACTTTCAAGGACCACTGCGAGCAGTGATGGTGTTGCTTGCTACACAGCAAGCACCAAGCAAACAGACACCTTCCTGGGAGACTACCCAAGCAGTTTGGAAGCTTTTCATTTCTAAAGCAGTTGTAGGGGAGGAAAACATTATTTTCCTATTACCTTCCTAGGTTCTCCAGCTGGGGCCCTGTAAACCAAATGGATGAAAGACAGATTAATGAGAGAAAAACAAAAGTTTATTAGCATCCTGCCTACACATGGGAGTATTCAGAAATGAGTAAGGCAAAGGGATGTTTAGAATTTGGGTTCATGTAGCATCTCAGACAAGGAACAATACATTTTAGGAAGCGACAGAACAAAGGAAAAAGACTGAGTGTCTTGGGGCCACAGGTTGTAGGAAAGCCAATAGAGAAACTAATACAAGATAAGGGCTAATTAGTAAAGCTTGTTATGTAGTTTCCTGTGGTGCCAAAAATGGGCTGATAAGGGTTGAAAGTTGTCTTAGGTGATTAGCCTTTGTCCTTTCTGGTGGTGGGGGAGCAACTTTGTAAATGTATGTTCTGCTTTTAGGTAAATGGAGGGAGGGTAGGGAGTTTTTCTTGTATCGGCTTCTAATTGCCTTTAGCTCAAAATAATCTTTATGCCAAAGTAGCATATTTTGGGGTGACATATTCTGCTACCTGACACAGTTAAACTCTCACTTCCATCTCTAAAACTGAAACACTCCAAACTGCTTGGAATAAAACTTGAGCAGGCAGAAATAGCAAGCCACCCCAAGTCAAATGCCTAATAAAAAATTTGGGGAACATTCTTTTTATGAATCTAGAAAGTAGAACCTAGACAGTGATCAATAATAATATATTTTGCCTGGCCAGTGTGGCTCAGTGGATTGAGCAATGTCTCATGGACTGAGAGGTCCGGGTTTGATTCCTGGTCAGGTAACATGCCTGGGTTTCGGGCTCAGTCCCCAGTAGGCGGCTTGCAGGAGGTAGCTGATTGATGTTTCTCTTTCACATCGATGTTTCTATCTCTCCCTCCCTCCTCTCTCTCTAAAAATTCAATAAAAACATATTTAAAAAATTAATAAATAATATAACATTTTAATTTAGTATGAGGTTTTAGATTTATGCATATCATGTTATATTTCTCTAAATTCTATTTACCTCTTAGTTTATACAAATCTTAGAATGGTAGAAAATTATTTTGATATTGAGTATGAATGAATAAGTGAAGATAAATTATTTGTAATTCATTTCTTGTAACCTTCCATGTCCAAGTAGAGATGACCATTTGTTTTTTGTTTTGCTTATAATAAATTAAAGGGCACTAACTACTCTTTACCTAGCAGCAATGAACAGAGATTCACTTAAACTCTCTTCCTATTTGAGTGGCTTGTTACATCAGTGTAACTTATAGCAGTGTTTTAAAATTCTGCCCCAAATCATGACGCCACCACCATCATCATGAACAACGAGCAAGCATTACACATCTACTATTTACCAAAGGTAGTATGCTGCCATTTTATTGTAAATTCTGTGCACTATGTGTCTGACTGTTTACTATAATCCAGGGACTTCTGAGTGCCAGGAAAATATCAGTGAACAAAAGAGACAAAAATCTCTGCCCTCATGGAACTTCTGTTGTAGGGGTGAGAAACCTGAGCTTAGACAGTAAGTAAATTCCTGTAGATAACAGCAGGCAAAAACCGCCTCTGACTAAACTGGGATTCCCAGTCAAGTCAGTGTGCTTGCATAGACAATCAGGTAGTCTAGTCACATCAAGCATGTAGTCTATTTTTATGATCCAAATTTTTTCTCCTGAAAATATTCTAAATATTACTTATTGTAATATAATAATTTGCTTTCTGTTTTGAGTCATTTGTCCATAGAGCTGTTCTCATCCCAAACGAACTCTCGTCCAGATGTATAGAAACTAAATCATACTTTGTTCCATTTACTTTGATCCATTTTCTCCCTTGCAATCCATCTATATTGACTATAATTTTGCCAAAAGTGAAAATTACTAAGTGAACATTCATGTTTAAACTATATGATATTTTTTCAGAACGAACCTTGTTAAAACAGTAATACTATACATTTGAGTAAAAACTAACTCTTAAGTGGCAGCAGTGAGTAACACATGACTTCTTTTTTTTTTTTTTTTTATTAATTTATTTTTGTTACAGATGTTTCTCCTTTTTTCCCCATTGACACCCTCCTCCCCATCCCCCCACCCTGTCCCCAGCTTTGTTGTCCATGTCAATCAGTTATGCATATATGCACATAAGTTCTGTGGTTTATCTCTTCCCTCCCCCCCACCCCCTCTTCTGAGGGGTGTCAGTCCATACCCTACTTCCACATCTCTGGGTCTACCCTGTTCCTCAGACTGTTATGTTCATTATATTCCACAAATAAGTGAGATCATATGATATTTGTCTTTCTCTGCTTGGCTGGTTTCGCTTAGGATAATACTCTCAGGGTCCCTCCATGTCGTCTCAAAGGATAAGAGATCTTTCTTTCTTACAGCTGCATAGTACTCCATTGTGTATATGTACCACAGCTTTTTTATCCACTCATCTACTGATGGACACTTGGGCTGTTTCCAGATCTTAGCTATTGTAAATAGTGCTGCTATGAACATGGGGGTACATGTATTTTTTCTGATTGGTGTTTCAGGCTTCTTAGGGTATATTCCTAGAAGTGGGATCACTGGGTCAAATGGCAATTCAATTTTTAATATTTTGAGGTAACACCATAGTGTTTTCCACAGTGGCTGCACCAGTCTGCATTCCCACCAGCAGTGTACTAGAGTCCCCTTTTCACCACATCCTCACCAACACTTGTAGTTTGATGATTTGTTGATAGTGGCCATTCTGACAGGTGTGAGGTGATACCTCATTGTTGTTTTAATTTGCATCTCTCTGATGATTAGTGATGTTGAGCATTTCTTCATATGTCTCTTAGCCATTTGTATGTCCTGTTTGGAGAGGTGTCTATTTAGTTCCTCTGCCCATTTTTTAATTGGGTTCTTTGTCTTCCTTTTGTTGAGTTGTATGAGCACTCTATATATTTTGGAGATTAACCCCTTATCTGATGTATTATTGGCAACTATGCTCTCCCATACAGTGGGTTCCCTTTCCAATTTGATGGTTGTTTCTTTTGCTGTGCAGAAGCTTTTGAGTTTGATTTAGTCCCATGTGTTCATTTTTCCCTTTGTTTCTGTTGCCTTAGGTGATGTATCAGTGAAGATTCTGCTGCGTATGATGTCTGAAATTTTGTTGCCTACATTTTCTTCTAGGATTTTTATGGATGCACGAGTCACATTTAAGTCTTTTATCCATTTTGAGTTTATTCTTGTGTATGGTGTAAGTTGATGGTCTAGTTTCATTTTTTTGCATGTAGCTGTCCAATTTTCCCAACACCATTTATTAAAGAGGCTGTCTTTACTCCATTGTATGCTCTTGCCGCCTTTGTCAAATATTAATTGAGCATAATGTCTTGGGTCAATTTCCGTATTCTCTGTTCTGTTCCATTGATCTATATGCCTGTTCTTGTGCCAGTACCAGGCTGTTTTGATTACAGTAGGTTTGTAGTATAAGCTGATATCCGGTATTGTGATCCCACCTACTTTGTCCTTCTTTTTCAAGATTGCTGTGGCTATTCGGGGTCTTTTTTGGTTCCATATGAACTTTTGAAATATTTGTTCCAGTTCTGTGAAATATGTCACTGGTATTTTGATGGGGATTGCATTGAATCTATAGATTGCTTTGGGTAATATGGACATTTTATTGATGTTAATTCTTCCAATCCATGAACAAGGTATGTGCTTCCACTTTTTTATATCTTCCTCTATTTCTTTTTTCAATGTCCTGTAGTTTTCTGCAAATAGGTCCTTTACTTCTTTGGTTAAGTTTATTCCTAGGTATCTTAATTTTTTTGCCACGATGGTAAATGGGATTGTTTCTTTAGTTTCTCTTTCTGTGAGTTCATCATTGGTGTATAAGAATGCCGTTGGTTTCTTGACGTTAATTTTGTATCCTGCTACTTTGCCAAATTCATTTATTAAGTCTAATAGATTTTTGATGGAGTCTTTAGGGTTTTCTATATATAACATCATGTCGTCTGCGAATAATGACAATTTCAGTTCCTCCTTTCCAATTTGGATTCCTGTTATTTTTTCTTCACGTCTGATTGCTGTGGCTAAGACTTCCAGTACTATGTTAAATAAGAGTGGCGAAAGTGGGCATCCCTGTCTTGTTCCTGTTCTTAAGGGAAATGTTTTTAGTTTTTGCCCATTGAGTATGATGTTGGCTGTAGGTCTTTCATATATGGCATTTATTATGTTGAGATATAATCCCTCTATTCCCAAATTTCTGAGCGTTTTTATCAGAAATGGGTGCTGGACTTTGTTGAATGCTTTTTCAGCATCTATTGATATGATCATGTGGTTTTTATCTTTCATTTTGTTTATGTGGTGTATCACATTTATTGATTTGCGAATATTGAACCAGGCTTGCATCCCTGGGATGAATCCCACTTGGTCATGGTGAATAATTTTTTTAATGTATTGCTGGATGTGATTTGCTAGTATTTTGTTCAGGATTTTGGCATCTACGTTCATCAGGGATATTGGCATCTACGTTCATCAGGGATATTGGCCTGTAGTTTTCTTTCTTTGTAGTGTCTTTTTCTGGTTTTGGAATTAGGATTATGCTGGCCTCATAAAATGACTTTGGAAGTCTTCCTTCTTCTTGAATTTTTTGAAATACTTTGAGGAGAATGGGTGTTAGTTCTTCTTTGAATGTTCAGTAAAACTCCTCCGTGAAGCCATCTGGGCCTGGGCTTTTGTTTGCTGGGAGAGTCTTGATTACATCTTCAATCTCCTTAGCTGTTATTGGTCTGTTCAAGTTTTCTATTTCTTCCTGGTCCAGTTTTGGGAGACTATGTGTTTCTAGAAATTTGTCCATTTCACTTAGATTGTTGAATTTGTTGCCATATAAATGTTCATAGTATTTGCTAACGATCCTTTGTATTTCTGTGATGTCAGTTGTTACTTCTCTTTCATTTCTGATTTTGTGTATTTGGGTTCTCTCTCTTTGTTTCTTGGTGAGTCTAGCTAAGGGTCCATCAATCTTGTTTATCTTTTCAAAAAACCAGCTCTTTGTTTCATTGATCCTTTGAATTGTTTTTCTGGTCTCTATGTCATTTATTTCTGCTCTGATCTTTACTATTTCCTTCCTTCTTTTTGTTTGCTTTCTAGTTCTTTAAGTTGTGAGGTTAGATAGTCTATTAGAAATTTTTCTTGTTTCTTGAGGGAGGCCTAGAGTGCTATGAACTTCCCTCTCAGAACTGCTTTCACTGCATCCCATAGATTTTGTGTTGTTGTGTGTTCATTTTCATTGGTTTCCAGGAAGTTTTTAATTTCTTCCTTGATCTCCTCGGTAACCCATTCATTGTTTAATAACATGCTATTTAGCCTCCATGTGTTCATATGTCTTTGCATGTTCTTGTTACAATTGATTTCTAGTTTCATGCCATTGTGATCTGAGAAGATATTTGATATGATTTCAATCTTCTTGAACTTGTAGAGACTTCGTTTGTGTCCTAACATGTGGTCTATCTTTGAGAATGTCCCATGTGCACTTGAGAAGAATGTGAATTCTGTCGTTTTGGGGTGTAATTCTCTGTAAACATCTATTAAATCCATTTGGTCTTGTGTTTCGTTTAGAGTCTCTGTTTCCTTGTTAATTTTTTGTCTAGAGGATCTATCCAGTGATGTCAGCGGGGTGTTGAAGTCCCCTGCTATGATTGTATTGCTGTCAGTTTCTCCTTTGAAGTCCTCCAGAAGACTTTTAATATATTTTGGTGCTCCTATATTGGGTGCATATATGTTTACCAAGGTTATATCTTCCTGTTAGATAGATCTTTTCAATATTATGTAGTGACCTTCTTTGTCTCTAGTTATGGCTTTCATTTTGAAATCTATTTTTTCAGATATGAGTATTGCTACCCCAGCTTTTTTTCCTTTCCATTTGCTTGGAAGATTTTTTTCCATCCCTTCACTTTCAGCCTATGTGAGTCTTTTTTTGTGAGGTGGGTCTCTTGTAAACAACATATATATGGGTCATGCTTTCTTATCCAATCTGCTACTCTGTGTCTTTTTATTGGAATATTCAATCCATTTACATTTAAGGTGATTATTGATATGTACTTATTTATTGCCATTTTTGTTCAGTGTGGTTCTACTTTCCTTCCTATTTCTTCTACTAATTACAGCAGTCCTTTTAACATTTCTTGCAGTGCTGGTTTGGTGCTAATGTATTCCCTTAGCCTTTTTTTGTCTGAGAAGCTCTTTATTTGACCTTCTATTTTGAATGACAGCCTTGCTGGGTAGAGTAGTCTTGGATTCAGATCCTTGTTTTTCATGACCTTGATTACTTCATGCCATTCCCTTCTGGCCTGTAGTGTTTCTGTTGAGAAGTCAGATGATAGCCTTATGGGGGTTCCTTTGTAGGTAACCTGTTGCTTATCTCTTGCTGCCTTTAGGATTCTCTCTTTGTCTTTAATTTTTGGCATTTTAATTACCTTGTGTCTTGGTGTGGGCCTGTTTGGGTTCTTCTTACTTGGGGCTCTCTGTGCTTCTTGAACTTGAATGCCTTCTTTCTTCACCAAATTAGGGATGTTCTCTGTCACTATTTCTTCAAATATATTCTCTAACCCTTGCTCATTTTCTTCTTCTTCAGGGACTCCAATGATGTGACTATTATTACGTTTCCATATGTCCCACAGTTCTCTTAAGCTATCTTCCTGTTATTTCATTGTTTTTTCCTTTTGGTTTTCTGATTGGTTGAATTTTTCTACCCTGTCTTCTAATTCCCTGATCCGGTCCTCAGCTTCCTCTACTCTGCTGTTTAGTCCTTCCAATGTGTTCTTCATTTCTGCTATGTCATTCTTCATTTCTTCTTGCTGCTTCTTAATTTCCACTTGGTTGGTTTTCAGCATTTCTTTGTCTTTGCTCATGGTGTTGATGTCTTTACTCAAGGTGTTGATGTCCTTACTCATGCTGTTGAACTTCCTCAAGATCATGGCTCTGAATTCTAGCTCTGTTAACTTGCTTAACTCCGTTTCATTTATCTCATCTTCAGTAGATGTCTCTTGTTCTTTCATTTGGGATCTGTTTCTTTGTTTCACCATTTTGGCTATCTCAGTGGTTTTTGGAGCCTGCCAAATTTTCCTGTGGATGTTGGTGTTCTGTTGTTTGTGGCTCCCTCTATTGGGTTTGGATGAGTGTGGGAGGACCCACGTTAAACACCACCATGGAGTCTTACTTTCCAGGGTATATTTGTAAGCCCAGCAAAGGTTAAGTTATCCTCTAGCTTTTTGCCTAGAGGCTATTAGTTGTGGTTGCTTGAAGAGCCTTGGGCTTTCAGTTGAATGGAAACTTCCCTCAGGTGTTCAGAGTGAGAGGATTTCCAGAGGGTAGGGCAGATGGTAGTAGTTAATGAGCCTCAGTTTGCATTTCAATGGCCCACTAGGGTGTGGCTGGATCTTCAAGGGGGGGGGGCTTCCGCCTCTCCCCAGAGCCCTGGGATGGAGTAAGAGGGCCAGGCCACAGTCCTGTGTGGCCGCAACTCAGCCAAAGCTCTGAGCGCCCTCCAAATCCCGAGTGTCCACACAGTTCCAGTCCAGTCCTCCCTCCCTCTGCTGGAGCCCAAGGTGAGTGGCTGTGGCTATTTTAGCACTCTGTCCTGGCCCCCTGCGCTGTGGAGCCGGCTTGGGACTTTAACCCTGAGGGCACTGCTCACAGCTAAGACCGCTGCTGCCTGTAGGCTCCCAGCCCCCCTCTCGCGCCTCCGCAATCCTACCAGGATCTATTCAGTGTCCCTGGTTGTATGGTCCTCGCAAGCTGCTTTTCTGTTGCTTTTTCCCGACAATTTGTCTTTATTTTAGTTGTAATTCCAGTTTTGTCCTGGGAGATGGTCTGTGTAGCTTCCATTCACTCCGCTGCCATTTTGGAATCCCTCTGACTTCCTTCTTGTCAAACATCTAGGCAGTTGTCAAACATCTTAGAGAACCTTTGAACTTAAACAGTTAACAACTTCTGAGTCAAATAATCTCTCTAAGATCTCCCATATTTCATGGATTGTATGAATCCACGATTCTCTTCAGGAATGGAGTCTTGGAATAGACCTTGAGAGTAGTCATTTGAGGAGGGTTGATTGTGCATTTGTGCATTTGTGATTGTTGATTGTGATTGTGATTTATATGTCAGAAGGCCAGTAATCTGATAAAGCTGAGATTAAAACTATAGCAATAAACAACTGCTACAGTTGAGTTCTCTGGTTGTTTTTAGAAACATAAAGCATAAAATGGATTCTAATTCTAAAATCTTATAAGAATAGATAGAGTTAGACAGCATTTAATCCAAATCATATTAGATTTAGATTTTTGTTTTTATTGTTACATGAAATCAATGTCATGTTTCTGTGACTGTTGTTTTTTTTTTTTTTTTTTTTTTTAGCTTCATGGCAACTTGATGCGCACATGAATGTAGCCCTAATGTAAATTTCATTAGATTTTTAAAACCATTTATCTTTGAATTATTTAGATTTACAGAAGAATTACAAAGATATTACAGGGTTCCATCATATCCTTCATAGCTTTTTTCTCCCAATGTTAACATCTTACATAACCATGCAAAATGATCAAAACTTGGAAATTAACATTGGCATTATACTAACTACTAATCTTCAGACTTTACTTGGCTTTCACCATTTATCCACTGATGCTCTTATTTTGTTGCAGGGTCCAAGACAAGATCCATCTTTGTGTTCAGTTTTCATGACTCCTTAGGTTCAACTAGTTTATGATAGTTCTGCTTTTTTCTTGCCTTTATACTTTTAAGAGTACTGGTCAGTATTTTTTAGAATGTACCTTGATTTGGATTTATCTAATGCTTTCTCATGATTAGATTGAAGTTATGGATATTTAGTATGAATACTACTTCTCTAAACATTACATCAAGGGTGTATGACACAGATATATCTTATTACTGGTGACGTTACTATTGATCACTTGCTTAAATAATGTGTGCCAATTTTATGTATTACTCTTTACCAGGTCAGTGTTTTTTGGCAAATGCAGAGTTATGTTTCTACTTTCACAATAATGTACACAATTGTTCTATCAGTCAAAAATTTCTTCTTGTATGTCCTTTATTCCTAACCTTCTTCCCACCTCCAGTCTCTAGCAACCATTAATCTGATCTCTACCCTTAAAATCTTGCCTTTTATAGAACGTCATATAAAGAGGATCATACAATATGTATCCTTTTATGTCTGACTTCTTTGATTTAAAATTGCATTTTAGATCCGTCCATTTCTATTGTGTGAATCAGTTGTTGTTCTGTTTTTTTTTTCCTTTTCTATTGCTGAGTAGTATTTCATTGTAAGGATGTACCACAATTTTTTATTTATTAGATTTTGTTTTATAAACATGACTGGATGAGATGGAAGTAAAAACAAATGGTATAAGTGATTTTTATACACTGTCTTATACATATCTTGCTTTATAACTATTAGTGGTTGGCATTTTAAATAATGTAACATTTTTTGGAATAACTCGATTAAGGACAGTCTGAACTTATTCTATGGAGGATTAAAATACTCCACATGAATGATCCAATAGAATCTTGGATTTTCTTGTAAAGAGGAGGGTGCTGAGTAATATCTATCAATAATTATAATATGCCAGCAGAAACTCTTGGAAAATGTAAGTAGTATATATTGCCATTGCCTGGGGGAGGAAAGGAGGCATCAAACATAACTTACCAACTATAGTCATCTTGGAGTTGTCTAATTTACCAGAACCCCCGTTTCCCAGTTATTCGGTTTCAAATCAATAACTTTTTTTCCCATTAAAAAATAGTCTAAGAAAATTACCCACATAGATGGTCAGAAAAATGAAAAGCTGAATATACCTTATAACAAGGTAGAAGTTAGGTAAAAACTCAATGTTAAAATAAAAGGATCATCTATGCATAGAGTGAAATTAGAAAAAGCTTAGGTTTTATAAATATATTTCCTAAAATGTCTTAGAACTAGTTCTGTTTTTTGTTAATTTTACTACTGATAATGTTAAGGGCTTGTCAGCAATTTCTTATAAAGCATGGACTGTGGAATGTCTTATCAATAATCCTTGTATAAGTGTTCTATGATGATATGTATTAACTTGATCGATGAGGGACCATTACAATCTATCACTGCAGTGATCCATACATTGAAGACTCCCTAAGTACATGTTGACACAATATTGCAGCAGTGATCCATGAATTAAATGTGCTTCAGATCTGAGTCATTAAAAGTTTAATGAGAGAAATGCACCAATTCTACTGAAAAATGCCAGTTTTGACTCTGTGATCAATTCTTCCATAAACACATTTCCAATGTTTCTCAGTAATGATATTCTTCCTAAACCATCCCTGCTTATTGTTTTGTGACTTCATCAACATTCAAAGTCCCATTTTATATAGACCATATGCAAAACTCCTTGAGTGTCACAGAAGAGATCTAGGAAATAATTGCATAATAGTCTACACACTATTGTTTTGTGAATAATGGAAAGCACTATTTTATCCTTTAAAAAGATGAGGCATAATAGCTACTCAATAGACTTCAACTGAAATAAAATTAAAAATTTATTTGGGTCATTATTCAGTCCATTCTTCATCATAAAGCATTCATGAAGTCATTGTCACAGCAGAGTGAGCACAAGATATGTCACAATGTTCCCTGGTACTTAGCATTTATTCCTTTTATTCCATCATTTTTATTTTATACATTAAATTTTTCATAGTACATATTATGCAAGAAAATAGTAAGAGTTTCTCAAATATTTATAATAGAGTTGCTATGTGTATTAGACTTATATTCTTTACTCTGCTGAACACACACTCGGCCCATACAGGATGTTAATTATGGAGACAGAAAATTAAATAAAAATAAAAAGAATAAGGGCTGAAGCAGGTTTGAAGGAGTCACCCCAAAATAATATTTATCTGAAATAAGAAGTGAGTTGAAGAGAATAGGTAGAAGAATAGAAGGCAGTGAGGAAGAATTTAGACTAGATAAAAATATTTTCAATGGTTTCACTTTTATCAAGAAATCCAGGATTGACTTATTTTGCCCTTAAAGTGTGTGTGGAAGAAGAAGCCTGAATAAAATGAAAAGGAATGAAGAATTTAGACTTCACTGTCAGGAACTTCACAAAACTTTTCCCACCAGAATGTCCACTCTCCTGTTCTTCACCAAGGCAACATGTAGCCACTACTCTCGTTCTCTGCTCTTCTTTTCTTTCTTTCTTTTTCATTAATTTATTTTTGTTACAGATGTTTCTCCTTTTTCCTCCATTGACACCCTCCTCCCGAATCCCCTCTCCCAAGCATTGTTGTCCATGTCCATTGGTTACGCATATGTGCATATAAGTTCTTTGGTTTATCTCTTCCCTCCTCATGACCCCCTCCTCTGAAGTTTGCCAGTCTGAACCATACTCCTTTCTATTGATGGACACCTGGGCTGTTTCCAGATCTTAGCAATTGTAAATAGTGCTGCTATGAACATAGGGGTACATATATTCTTTCTGATTGGTGTTTCAGGCTTTTTAAGATATATTCCTAGAAGTAGGATCACTGGGTCAAATGGCAATTCAATTTTTAATTTTTTAAGGAAACACCATATTGCTTTCCATAGTGGCTGCACCAGTCTGCATTCCCACCAGCAGTGTACCAGAGTCCCCTTTTCTCCACACCCTCTCCAGCACTTGTTGTTTGATGATTTGTGGATGGCAGCCATTCTGGCAGGTGTGAGGTGATACCTCATAGTCATTTTAATTTGCATGTCTCTGATGGTTAGTGACGCTGAGCATTTTTTCATATGTCTCTTGGCCATTTGTATGTCCTGTTTGGAGAGGTGTCTATTTAGGTCCTCTGCCCATTTTTAAATTGGATTGTTTGTCTTCTTTTTGTTGAGTTGTATGAGTACTCTATATATTTTGGAAAGTCACCCCTTATCTGATATATCATTGGCAATTATGCTCTCTCATATAGTGGGTTCCCTTTCCATTTTGATGGTTTTTTCTTTTGCTCTGCCGAAGCTTTGTAGTTTGATGTAGTCCCATGTATTCATTTTTTCATTTGTTTCTCTTGCCTTAGGCATTATATCAGTGAAAATTCTGCGTATGATGTCTGTAATTTTGTTGCCTACATTTTCTTCTAGGATTTTTATGGATTCACAAATCACATTTAAGTTTTTTATCCATTTTGAGTTTATTCTTGTGTATGGTGTAAGTTGGTGGTCTAGTTTTATTATTATTTTTTTTAATGTAGCTGTCCAATTTTTCAAACACCATTTATTAAAGAGGCTGTCTTTACTCTACTGTATGCTCTTCCCACCTTTGTCAAATATTAATTGAGCATAATGTCTTGGGTCAATTTCTGGGTTCTCTGTTCTGTTCCATTGATCTATATGCCTGTTCTTGTGCAGGTACCAGGCTGTTTTGATTACAATGGCTTTGTAGTATAACCTGATATCTGGTATTGTGATCCCTTCTACTTTGTTCTTCTTTTTCAAGATTGCTGTGGCTATTTGGGGTCTTTTTTGGTTCTATATAAACTTCTGGAGTATTTGTTCTAGTTCTGTGAAATATATCATTGGTATTTTAATGGGGATTACATTGAATCTATAGATTGTTTTGGGTAGGATGGACATTTTAATGGTGTTAATTCTTCCAATCTATGAACAAGGTATATGCTTCCACTTTTTTATATCTTCCTCTCTTTGTTCAATGTCCTGTAGTTTTCTGAGAACAAGTCCTCTACTTCTTTGGTTAAGTTTATTCCTAGCTATCTTAGTTATTTTGTTGCAATGGTAAATGGGATTGTTTTTTTAGATTCTCTTTCTGTGAGTTCATTATGGGTGTGTAACAATGGTGTCGATTTCTTGATGTTAATTTTGTATCCTGCTACTTTGCCAAATTCATTTATTAGCTCTAGTAGATTTTTGATTGAGTCTTCTGGGTTTTCTAAGTACAATATCATGTCATCTGCAAATAATGACAGTTTCACTTCCTCCTTTCCAATTTGGAACCCTTTTACTTTTCCTTCTTGTGTCATTGTTGTGGCTAAGACTTTCAGTACTATGTTAAATAAGAGTGGTGAAAGTGGGCATTCCTTTCTTGTTCCTGTTCTTAAGGGAAATGCTTTTAGTTTTTGCCCACTGAGTATGATGTTGGCTGTAGGTCTTTCATATATGGCCTTTATGATGTCGAGATAAGATCCCTCTATTCCAACATTGCTGAACATTTTTATCAGAAATGGGTGCTGGATTTGGTCGAATGCTTTTTCAGCGTCTATTGGTATGGTCATATTGTTTTTATCTTTCATTTTGTTTATGTGGTGTATCACATTTATTGATTTGCAAATATTGTACCAGTCTTGCATCCCTGTGATGAATCCCACTTGGTCATGGTGAACAATTTTTTTAATGTATTGCTGGATCCAGTTTGCTAATATTTTGTTAAGGATTTTGGCATCTGTGTTCAACAGGGTTATTGGCCTGTAGTTTTCTTTCGTTGTAGTGTCTTTTTCTGGTTTTGGAATTAGAATTATGCTGGCCTCATAAAACGAGTTTGGAAGTCTTCCTTCTTCTTGGATTTTTTGGAATAGTTTGTGGAGAATGGGTGTTAGTTCTTTGAATGTTCAGTAAAACTAACCGGTGAAGCCGTCCAGGCTTGGGCTTTTGTTTGCTAGGAGTTTCTTGATTACATCTTCAATTTCTTTAGTTGTTATTGGTCTGTTCAAGTTTTCTATTTCTTCCCAGTTCAGTTTTGGGAGACAGTGTGTTTCTAGAAATTTGTCCATCTTGCCTATTTTGTCCAATTTGTTGGCGTATAATTGTTCATAGTACTTTTTATGATCCTTTGTATTTCTGTGATGTCAATTGTTACTTCTCTTTCATTTCTGATTTTGTTAATTTGGGTGGTCCTTTCTTTTTGTTTCTGGTGAGTCTGGCTAAGAGTCCATCAATCCTGTTTATCTTTACAAAGAACCAGCTCTTTGTTTCACTGATTTTTTTTTAGTTTCTATGTCATTTATTTCTGCTCTGATCTTTACTATTTCTTTCCTTCTACTTGCTCTGGGTTTTTCTTTTCATTTACTTTCTAGTTCTTTAAGTTGTAGGGTTAGAAAGTCAATTAGAAATTTTTCTTGTTTCTTGAGGTAGGCTTGTAGTACTATGAACTTCCCTCTCAGGAGTGCTTTCACTGTGTCCTATAGTTTTTGTGTTGTTGTGTGTTCATTTTCATTGGTTTCCAGGAAGTTTTTAATTTCTTCCTTGATCTCCTTGGTAACCCATTCATTCTTTAATAACATGCTATTTAGCCTCCATATGTTTGAATGTTTTTGCATGTTTTTATTGTAATTGATTTCTGGTTTCATGCCATTGTAATCTGAGAAGATATTTGATATGATTTCAATCTTCTTGAACTTGTAGAGACTTAGTTTGTGTCCTAACATGTGGTCTATCTTTGAGAATGTCCCATGTGCACTTGAGAAGAATGTGAAATCTGCAGTTTTGGGGTGTAATTCTCTGTAGATATCTATTAAATCCATTTGATCTAGTGCTTCATTTAGAGTCTCTGTTTCCTTGTTAATTTTTTGTCTAGAGGATCTATCCAGTGATGCCAGTGGGGTGTTGAAGTCCCTTGCTATGATTGTATTGCTGTTGATTTCTCCTTTGAAGTCCTCTAGAAGTTTTTTGATGTAATTTGGTGCTCCTATATTGGGTGCATATATGTTTACCAAGGTTATATCTTCCTGTTGGATAGATCCTTTCAATATTATGTAGTGGCCTTCTTTGCCTCTAGTTATGGCCTTCATTTTGAAGTCTATTTTTATTAGATAAGAGTATTGTACCCAGCTTTTTTTCCTTTCCATTTGCGTGGAAAAGTTTTTTTCCATCCCTTCACTTTCAACCTATGTGAGTCTTTCATTGTGAGGTGGGTCTCTTGTAAATAACATATATATGAGTCATGCTTTCTTATACATTTCAGTCACTCTGTGGCCTTTGGTCAGAGCATTTATTTATTTATTTTATTTTATTTTTTCTTTATAGATTTTAGAGAGAGAGGAAGGGAGAGGGAGAGAGAACATTGATGAGAGAGAACATTGATTCATTGTCTCCTGCATGCCCCCAACTGGGAATTGGCCTACAACCTGGGCATGTTACCTGACCAGGAATTGAACAGGTGACCTCTTGGTGCATGGGTTGACGCTCAACCAGTGAGCCATACCGGCTGGGCTGATGGAAGCATTTAATCCATTCACATTTAAGGTTATTATTGATATGTAGTTATTTATTGCCATTTTTGTTTATTATGGTTATGTTTCTCTTCCTAGTTTTTCTGCTTATTACAGCAATCTTTTTAACATATCTTGCAGTGTTGGTTTGGTGCTAGTATATTCACTTAGCCTTTTTTTTTTTTTTTGTCTGGGAAGCTCTTTATTTCACCTTCTATTTTGAATGATAGCCTTCCTGGATAGAGTAGTCTTGGCTTCAGATCCTTGTTTTTTATTACCTTGCTTACTTCATGTCATTCCCTTCTGGACTGTGGTGTTTCTGTTGAGAAGTCAGCTGATAGCTTTATGGGGGTTCCCTTGTAGTTAACCTGTTGCTTATCTCTTGCTGCCTTTAGGATTCTCTCTTTGTCTTTAATTTTTGGCATTTTAATTATTATGTGTCTTGGTGTGGGCCTGTTTGGGTTCTTTTTACTTGGGGCTCTCTGTGCTTCTTGAACTTGAATGCCTTCTTCCTTCACCAAATTAGGAAAGTTTTCTGTCACTATTTCTTCAAATATATTCTCTAACCCTTGCTCATTTTCTTCTTCTTCTTCTGCACTCCTATCATGTGGATGTTGTTACATTTCATATTGTCCCATAGTTCTTTTAGGCTGTCTCCCTGTTTTTTAACTGTTTTTTCGTTTTGGTTTTCTGATTGGGTGATTTTTTTCTACCCTGTCTTCTAATTCACTGATCCAGTCCTCAGCTTCCTCTACTCTGCTGGTTATTCCTTCCAATGTGTTCTTTATTTCTGCTATGTCGTTCTTCATTTCCAATTGGTTGGTTTTCAATGCTTCTGTATCTTTATTCATGCTGTTGAACTTCCTCATGATTATTACTCTGAACTCTCCCTCTGATATCTTGCTTATCTATGTCATTTATTACTTCTCCTGCAGAATTATCTTGTTCTTTCATTTGGGATTTGTTTCTTTGTTTCACCATTTTGGCTGTCTCAATGTGTTTTGGAGCCTACCAAATTTTCCATGTGGGTGTTGGTCTTCTCCTGGTTGTGGCTCCCACTGCTGGGTTTGGATAAGTGTGGGATCACCCATGTTAAACACCACTGTCAAGTCTTACTTTCCTGGGTAGATTTGCAAGCCCAGGAAAGGTTCAGTTATCCTCTAGCTTTTTGCCTGGAAGGTATTAGTTTCAGTTATTTCATTAGGCTTGATTTGTATCCCTCAGCTGAATGAAAAATCTCTCAGGTGTAAGAGGATTTCCAGCAGGTGGGGCACTTGCTTGCTATCAGACTAGATGTTAATGAGCCTCAATTTTCAATTTTCTGGGTTGGCCTGGTGGTGTTGAATTCCTGTGGGAAGGACTGTTGCTTCTCCCTAGGGCTCTGAGAAGGGGCTCTTTCAGTAAGATGACTACTGTCCTGTGAGGGAGTGATTCAGCACAAAACTCCTGGTTTCCTCCCATCCAACTCTCTCCTGAGCCAGGAGCCCCAGATTCTCTCCACATAGTTCCAGCCCAGTCCACCCTCCCTCTACTGGAGCCCAAGGTGAGTGCCTATAGCTGATTTGGTGCTTTTAAAACCCCTGCTTTTTCAGTGGGAAGTGCACTCAGCTAATACATTTCTTTGCTGCTGTCTGTGGGCTCCCAGAGTGCCCTCATGTATCTCCACAGTTCCTGCAGGCTTGATTCAGCATCCTCTTTCTGTCTCTGGTTGTACAGGTTCTCTTCAGCTGTGTTTCCATTGTTTTTCCCCAATGATTTGTTTTTATTTTAGTTGTACTTCCAGTTTGGTCTCAGGAGAGTGTCTGTGTAGCTTCCATTCACTCTGCCACCATTTTCCACTCCTCTGGTCTTCTTTTAGGCTGCAACTTTTTAATCCTCAAATTCTTGAAAACAAAACAAAAGAACAAAAGCTCTTGGCTGCTTTTAATTTTTAAACTAATTCTCATTCTATTTCTCTTTGTTTTCATTTGTGCCTTTTCTGACCTTTTCTTGTCCTGTTGCCTATCTTTTTTCCTGTCCTTCCTTCTACTTTCATTCTCTTTACTTTGTCAGAATCATAATAGCAGGTGAGTATTTCTCATTCTTGTGAGTGTTTATTCAGGTGTGGGATGTGCCAGGGATCGGCTGCAACTCTATTAACTTCCAGATCCCAGGAATGGTTTTGCTCTTGCAGCCAATGAGGCTGGTCTGCCTCACCTCCCTCATTGCCACATAGTGTAGACAGTTGTAGGACATAACCAGAACTGTATGTGCACCTGTGTGGGGAAATGGGACAAGGAACAGATGTGGAGAGGAAGGCATTGACACTATAGTGACTATGAATCCAGAGATGGGCATGCTGTTGTCAGCAGGCATGGTTCACTCCTACAGTAAGGGTGAGAGACAAGGAAGCTGAAGCCTGGAACAGGAGGAAAAGCCAGAGTGGCAGGTCTAGTAAGGAGAGGTGAAATAAATGCCTAAAAGATTGAGTTACTTCTAATCATTAGAGAAATGCAAATTAAAACAACTATGAGATACCACCTCATACCTGCCAGAATGGCTGCCATCAACAAGTCCTCAAACCACAAGTGCTGGCAAGGATGTGGAGAAAAAGGTCCTCAAGCACACTGCTAATGGGAATGCAGACTGGTGCAGCCACTATGGAAAACAATATGGTGCTTCCTCAAAAAATTAAAAATGGAATTGCCATTTGACCCAGTGATTCCACTTCTGGGAATATATCCTAAGAAACCTGAAACACCTATCAGAGAGAATTTATGCACCCCTATGTTCATAACAGCACTGTTTACAATAGCTAAGATCTGGAAACAACCCAAGTGTCCATAAGTAGATGAGTGGATAAAAAAAGCTGTGGTGCATTTACATAATGGAATACTATGCAGCTGTAAGAAAGAGAGATCTCTTACCATATGAGACTACATGGAGGGACCTGGAGAGTAATATGCTGAGTGAAATAAGCCAGTCAGAGGAAGACAAGTACCACATGATCTCACTTATTTATGGAACATCATGAACAAAATAAGCTATCGATTAAAATAGATCCAGAGTCATGGAAGTGGGGAACAGACTGACAAACTTCAGAGGGATGTGCGGTGGGAGGGGTGGGAAGAGATAAACCAAAGAACTTATATGTATATATGTACAACCAATGGACACAGACATTAATTGAGGAAAGCAGGAGGGAGGTGGGAGTGGGGAGGAGGGGGTTAATGGGGGAGAAAAGGGGGACATCTATAATACTTTCAACAATAAAAAAGAAAGAAAACAAAAATAAAGTCACACATTATGTGAGTTGGAGAGTCAAAAAAAAAATGGATTGAGTCACGGAAAAAGCATCTCTTAACTGCTCACTGTCTTCCTGGGACTGTGCTGTGTGCTTTCACATACATTATCTAATTCATTTCTCACAACCTCATAGAGGATATGCTGAGCATCTCAAGTACAAAATTGTCAATTTAGGTAGCTTTAGGAACTGCAGCTCCAAGACTCAGTTGGCTACCTGAGTTGAAATGTGTGCGATGATGCCTAAGGATGGTCCCCTGAAATCTCAGTGGTGACAGGAGGAGGAGATGATCACTAGGGGGGAGGACAGGACAGTACAGGGAAAGGTAGGGTAATACGACTTGTAAAATACTGCACTATCACTACATAAATGCTTTAAATATATTACAATATATCTTTCAAAAGGCCAAGCTACCCCCTTCTGTGGATCTAAATATATAGTAAAACTATATAGCTTTGACTACTTATAGATTAACTACTGACCAAGATGGCCTAACATTTTCCTCAGCTTGCCTAAACTTTAGACAGATTTTTCCTAAGGATATGCCCCTGACCTCCCTTTTCTGAAAGCATTTACCTAAGAAACCTGTAATTATACATGCTTTCTCTGTTCCTTTGAGATACAGATCTCCTAGTCTCTTGCCAGTTTTATAACCCAGGAATGTCTTTCTGAAGGAGCCATCCCTTTGACATGTCTTCACCAAGAGGCATAGCACCCATATATCCTAGGCTCTGTGGGAGGGTAGGAGCCTAACTTTCAATTAGCAAACATAGCAAATATAATCATTCTAATTATATTGATCAATCTCCCCCACAGTGCCCTCCAGTACTTTTCCACTAGATCACTCCAGTCTTACAAACCCTCCCTGCCTTTTGTTCCAGAAGAGCGAAGTTTGGTCTCTTTCCCTTATTGCAGTAGTCTTGACCCTATTGCAAGTCTCATATAGTCTTTGCCTGTTTAATTCCACCAGGTACGATTTTTCTTTGACATGACTAAACTTATATGAGTGTCTGTTTGTAAAACTAAGTATACAGTCTAAGTACACAGTATTCTTCATCTATCAAAACATAAATTTCAATTAAATAAATGACCATAGATTTGTAACGATGCAGGTATAATCTTCTCCAGAGATAAAAGATGGTCCAGATGATCTTTGAGGTTAGTAAATCTTTTGACCTTTGAAGTTGAACTTCAGATAGGGTGAAAATGAAGTGAGTATTCATTCCCTAGGCAAATAAGTGCTATCTTAGATAGGTATAATATATAGTTTAAGGGAAAAAATGTGATCAAGAAAAACACCATCAGGCGAAGTGTAATACTACGTACATACATACACAGAGACAGAAACACATACACACACCTTGATTTTTTTTCAAAAAGGGCTTTCATAGAAATTATGGGAATACAGTACAATAAACAAATACAAATAAAGAAAACATTTTGGAAGAAAAGCAACAATAATGAGAAAATACTATGAATCTGGTGGCATATAGAAACCATAGCATAAAGCCTACGACATTACTAAAAGGGCATCCCAATTTGGCTTTGAGTAATTAACTCCAAAAGGAAGAAATGATCAGTTACAAGATCCCCAGGATTGGACAAAAAATAAAAGCAAACAAATATGATAAATTGCTTTGGAGAAACACAGGATATTTAAAGCTGGAAGAAGTTTAAACACACACACACACACACACACACACACACACACACACACACTCACTCACTCACAATGCACAGTCTTATAGACAATATTATGAACTGCAACCTGAACCAAATGCAGGAATATATTTTGCAAGACTATTTTCTTATGTCTCTTGATATAAAGTTGATGTAAAATTCTAAAGTTCATTTCTGGTTCTCTGAGAGTCTTGCCCCATGTGTAATTTTGCCAATCTAGAGAAATGAATGAAATAAGAATTCTAAAAATATGAATTTACACAAGTTGAAGTTTTCATGATAATTGGGCTATAACGAGATTAAGGCTGTACTCTTGGGCAAATTTTTGTGACTGCTGAAAATTATATGCCAGTCCAGATGAAGAGAAACTGTGATATTGAACTTAAATTATTTCTATAACAAAGGAAAATACTTTTTCACTGATTTCATAATGACATATGTTAATTTTTAAAACTTGGAAAATAAAGAACAAAATAAAAATTATCCACAATTCCATTTCTCATGGAAGAGATGGAAACACAGAGATGAAAATATTGTTGATATTTTGGGTATGTGATGACCTTATCAACTCTTGTATTGTTTTGAGAGACAGGGTAGCACAGTAGCTAGGGTTTAGGGTTAGATTGCCAGAGTTCAAATGCTGAATCGGTTCTTTACATCTTAGAGTAACTTGGGTAGATCAGCTCACATCTACCTTAGTTGGTTTGTTTTTCAGTGTAGCTTAGTTTTTTTTTTGATACCATGATTAGTTTAATGTACTTAGTTAAATGTCTCTTTTTTTCCCATTATTGCTTTTCTTAAAGTTTGAGTTTTCTGGGTGTTTCTTTTTGTTGACTCTCATAGTGATTTCTTTCCTTGTGAAGTTTGAGAGTTTCCCTGTGAATGTAAGTTTAGCATACCTTCTTCCATTGTCGTTCAGCCTGCTCTGGGTTGTAGAGACATTCCTGTGGAGAGGTTTTATGTTCCTCTGCTGGGAGATATGCATTTTACTCATTTTATGTCATGGGGTTTTCATCTGAGTAGTGTAATTTCAGATCCAATATCAACAGTTGGTGTAAGGTCGGGACTTGAATTCTTGTAAAACACTCTTTCTTCCAACCATGGCTCGTGGTGAACAGATCGGCTTCTTTGCCATTTTCCAGAGCCAGGGAGTGCAGTTTCCTCATCCCTGTTTCATGGATTGACAGCCTGTTGTGATCCCTGGGTTTACGTAGAGAGCTGACATCCAACTCCACTGTGCACAGGTCTGAGGGTTCATCTCCTGACCCAGTGAAGGCATTAACATCCAGTCCTACAAAGGCGCCCTGGCTTCAGTTACCCCATGTTCCTTTCAGCTTCAGGTCCGTTCACCTCTGTAAGTTTGAGTTATTTCTTTGTTTCTTATTTACGGAGATTTTCCTCTTTTTTATATGGTTATACTTTATCCAGAATTTTCATTTGCTTGGTGGAGCTGGCTGGGGGGAAGGTGAGGTAGGGGTGTGAAGTGGACTTTACAATTGAATCTACTATTTTGACTGGAAGCTCATTTAAACTATCCAAGACTCTGTTTCTTCATCAGAAAGGATTTGTTTTTTTTGTTTTAAATATGTTTTTATTGATTTTTATTTACAGAGAGAGGAAAAGTGAGAGAGAGAGAGAGAGAGAAACATCGATCAGCTGCCTTCTGCACACCTCCTACTGGGGATTAAGCCCACAACCTGGGCATGTGCCCTGACCCGGAATTGAACTGGTGACTTCTTGGTGCATGGGTTGGTGCTCAACCAACTGAGCTACACCAGCCAGGCAAGGATTTGTTTTTTTTTTTTTTGATAATTTAATGAAATGATGCATGCAAAGTTGTTTGTACATGAAAAGTGCCCAATAAATATTAACTAGTATTATCATTAGCTAACCTGAATTTAAAATTTTATGTATAAATATTACTTATTATATACCAATATATTATTAATAGTATAATAATTGTTATAAATAGCTTGTAAGTATAAGGTATGTACATATATATTTAAGCACTATTAGGACTTACTATGTGCCAGAAACTATTTTAAGCACTTTATAAATATTACTTATTTATTTCTTACAACCCTATGAGGTTCATTATTACACCTTATTTAATAGCATGTTTATCATTACCCTTATTTTACAGGTGAGGAAACTGAGGCACAGTGACCTTAAGCAAATTACCCAAAGTCATACTGCTAGTCGATGGAGAAACTGTATTTCAACATATGTGGTCTGGCTCCAAAGTCAGTTCTCCTGCTATGCTGCTTTCTTAGCATTTATCTCTACTATTTTCTGTCCATAATATTAAGAACTTTCTTCAACAACATTTCACAGTAAGCAGTGCTCTCTGATAGATATTAGATATCAGGGTCTACTGAAGCAATTCTTTGTAAAAATCAAAACCGTGGCATGCTTCTCTGCTGAAGCTATTCCTGTATCCAGATAAAGCTGAGGCAAGATCAAGATGCTGAGTGGGTTTTTTTAAAAAAATAAAAAAGCTTTGAACAGGCACTTCCCAAAGGACGATATACAAAATCACACAAAAAGTGTACAATAGCATTGGTCATTGTGTCAGTTATCAATTTATGGCCACTCAGCTCCCAATTCCTCCTTCAACATGTGCTCTATGATAACTGAGTTCCTTTTAAGCATTTCTTCTTTACAGTGAGTACAATGTTAAGCTTTCTCAGTAGAGGGCACTGGAGGAGCATCTCAGGAAGAAAGGTCTTGCCCATAGTGTCCTGGTGCTGCAAGGTGTGCGGGTGGTATGCCTGGGAGGACATCGGCGGAGCTCTGCCAAAGCCACAGCCACAGGCCCAGAGCATGTACATCCCCAGGGACCTCTCAGTCTCAGCCAGGACTGATGGCAACCTCCACACGGCCTGCAACAGGGAAACCAGCACCCCAACACCTCCTGCTGGCACGAGGACCTTGATTCCCTCTGCAGGCACCAGTGTGACCCCTGAGACTCAGAAGGTCCCACCCAGCTGCTACTCTTTCTTTGGGACAAGAATGGCCTGGGGCCTGGGGGGTTCCCACCCATCTGCGTGCTAGTGTGTAGGAAGCTGACCACCTGCTCCCTGCTTGCACCCCAGGGGCTGATTTGTGTGGCACATAGGTTCACAAAAAGGCTCGTGTAGGAATGTTCTGAGAAATGTAATTCATAATAGCCCAAAGCTGGAAACAAGTGTCCATCAATAGGTAGGTACACAGATAAACAGACTATGTTACATTCATCTGATGGAATACTACTCAGTGACAGAAGCAAAGAAAACACTATTGATATGCAACAATATGGATGAATCTCAAAAATGTACTGAGTGAAAGAAGCCTTAAACAAAATGTCCATACTGTGTAGTTCTCTTTTTATGGTGTGCCAGAGCAAGTAAACGAATGTTTGGTGGGAAAAACAAAAACAATGATTGTCTCTGGGAAGAGTATGGATTCACTGGGAGGGAACCTGCAGGAGCTTTCTGGGGCGATGGTAATATTCTGCCTCTTGATATTCTATGCCAAAGTACCTAGAATGAATCTTTAAAAATGGGAGTTTAGATGATACAGGTTATGCATTTGTCAAAATTTATCAAAGGGTACTGTTAATATTTGTGCATTTCATAGCACTACCTTTAATCAAACTTTTTTAAAGAAATGCTGTATGTGTGACAGTGTTTAGGTAGGAAGTATACTGATGCCTGCAACTTATTTTGAAATGCATTCAAAATATAGATGAACAGATGGATGACTCGGAAGATGGATAGGTGAACAGATAAAGCAAATATAGTAAAGTGTTCATTGTGGAATCTTGAGCAGGATGGTTGGAAAACAAATGTTTACTTAATTTTTTTTTCTATTTTACTGTGTTTTCAAAATATTTTATAAAAAACGAATTAGAAAAAAACTGGAGGTGATTAAAACCATCTTAGATTTTTGTCTCTTAAAACTGTTCAAACCTGGCTTGCTGGGAAATCAAAGTGCCAGTTTTATATGAGTGTTGTGAGCTGAGAGTCTATTTTGAGCTCCTGCAGCCTCACTCATAATATAAGTATTTTTTCCAGTGCTGAAGACTGAGGAAAAGTGACTGGCTTGAATTTACTGTTATAGCACCTCTTCTTTCTTACAGACTATCATGGTCCATGTGATAGCCTGGAGTGTCTTTGTTTTATGTGATGAAGGTGTGTATGCTTTCATGAGGTATATATCTGCACTCTGTAATTGTTATAGACTTAGCCTGACTTTAAATCATACCATCTATAACTAATGTATACATGGTTTTTATCTATTGGCTTTTTGTTTCATACATGTGCATCTTGATTAAGTTGTAAATCCCCTAGGGTAGGATCCATCTTCTATGTATTTAGCATTCTCTACCGAGAATACGGTACAGTGTCATAGACACAGGGGATACTTACATGATGATGGTGTCAATTATTTAGATGTTTAGGACCTCTTTGAAATATTCAGGTAATGCCAGGACCCTCACCAAATAATACTTAGTTCACTCAGCCAGTAGTACAACTAAGATTATGTAGTTTACTCAAATACATAATCTTTCTTTCTTCCAATTTTCATTAATTTATTTTTGTTACAGATGTTTCTCCTTCCCCCCCCCCCCAGATGCCCTCCTCCCAATCCACCCCCCCACCCCAGCATTGTTATCTATGTCCATTGGTTATGCATACATGCATATAAGGTCTTTGGTTTATCTCATCCATCCCCCCTCTCCCCTCTCCTCTGAGGTTTGTCAAAAAAAAATTCTACGTTTTCGAAAGTTTCAAATAGTGTTTACTTTAGGCACTGATTTTATTTTCATACAGGAGAAAAAGGATCAACAGCTACCTAAGTCCCCTTTGGACATAAAGTCACCCTACACTCCCCACACGTCATAGCCATTATAAGATGCCAGTGAAGGATAACACCCGGGGAAACCAGCATCTATCCAGCAGTAAACCATGGGCAAGTGAAGATCAGATGAGATTACAGGTCCTGAGTGGTCATAGAATAAAGAAAAGTATATGGATTCATAGCCCTAGGAGATGGTATTCCCTTAAACATTTATTTATCTTTCAAATTGCCAGGGGAAATGCTTCAAATAAACAAAAAATAGGAGGCACTATTATACGTTAAGTGTGATAGGTTCTCAATCAATCTTCCAAGTAACAGGAACATTTTCTGCCTTCTATATAAACTATTCAGGACCAAATCTCAAATAAAAAGAAATTTCTTTGTCCATAGGTAAAAATGGATTTATCGGCTCAATTCTAACTTGAAGACCTCAAAACATGCCTCAAGTACAAATCAGAGAAATATTAGGGCATTTACCAAGAGCCATCATGTTTTTTACTGCAAGTAGCAAGACTGAGAAAGGTGAGGTTAGCTGTCTGCAGGAAGATTTCCCAGAAGCAGTCACTTCTGTGCCGAGATGTGTAGACATTACTGTTAAGATTGAGGAGGCTGGCGATTAGGTGACAGGAAATGATCAACGTAGAAGGCAATCACTGAAAATCCTATAATGTGTGACGTGATGAAAATATGCGGAAATGACAGAAATATACAAAATGTATAAAATGGTGGTGGAGGCAGCTGGGGAAAATAAAAACTTGTCCATATTTAATATTTTCCCAAATATGTTATCTAAAAGAGATAAGCAATCTAGTTTCATGAACCTTAAAGGGACTGATCTATTTTAAACTTATCTTAAATAAAATAAAATATTCATTAAGACCATAAGCATCTTTTGCTCTCATAACATATTGACCATAAAACATTATAATGATTTGATTTTTCAGATACCATGATACCGAGGAGATAACCTAGGTAGGGAATATGAACATTCTAGTCTACTTATACGATTTACCTTTAGTTTTAAACTAATCAAATTTTTACTTCCAAACAGTCTAAGTTTGTACATTTCCTGTGCATACTCTGAAATTTAGATAACCCCTGGATCAACAGATATTAAATTTTCAGGCCACGTAGAGAGTTGTAACTACATTATAGCTGGTATTTACACAATTGTCTTGTGTTTATTTATTTCTGAGTTACAGCAGTACCTGCTTATTAGGTTTTATTTAATCATACTCATGGCAATTTCAAGTCATCCCTAAATCACGCATCTTCACCTTAAACTTTTTAAGTGTGTATGCATGCACACCAATATAAACCAATATAACTTAAATTTCCTTGCAAATGAACATATGCTTGCCAATGATTTTAAATCACTTTCACTGTTGCATAAACCCTGTAGTAAAATTTTTGCCATGAGTCTCACCATACTTTTTAATTAAAAATACTACCCAGCTGAGAGAGCATGATGGGATATTCTTCTCCCAAAGCCTTCTCCTCTAAAACTTAAGGTACACTGTTAGTCTTCCTCTCTTGTAATTTTCAGTACTCTTATGCGGTAAGGGGAAGAGTATTATGTATATTATCATGAATCGTTACACATCTGATTATTTACTTTTAACATATCAATCGTAAGCCAGGGACCAGAGTTAGATTTTTATTTTTAGGCACTGCCTGATCTGCGACATGTCTTTTGGTTAAAAGGTGGTAATGAAAGCTATTTCGCCCACAGGGCTTCAGGGAACAGGTTTAGCACACCATAAATCCTAGATTTTACCTTATTTATACCATTTACGTGGGCCACCTTTATTCTGTTCATCTACTTGGAGTCTAATTTAATTTACTGAAGACTGTGCATTACTCACTGAACCTTAACATGGACTTGATTCAACTATAACTATTGTAAGCTAATTGTGCTGTGTTGGAATTGAAGATGATAATGATGTGCAGTGACAGGTTTAGCAAATTTTCGATGAGCACATTCAATTACTTCTGGTGCATCCCAGTTATCAGTGAGCCAAATACTTAATTCATTTAAGGTTTTGACATAGAATATAAGATGAGATGATTCATTAGGGAGACTCCCAGGACAGGTCATGCTCTCTCGATGTTATTAAACAACTCCCTCTGTTGTTCTACAGGTTGATTTTAGAATCTAGCTGTGTTGTAGAGCATGTAGTCCTTATTTGACACATGTTCCAATCTGGAAATAGTTTATCCAACATGCTGACATTTGCTTTAATGTATATGTCAGCAAATTAATATTTGTGTCTTAATAATTCATAAGTAAAAATGAAGTTATTTTTGAAGATCAGTGATGAGTCAATTATTATTTTGTAATTGATTCATTTCTAAGTTTACATTTATTAATGCTGACCTATTAAAAAGCAGAGATATTTTCAAAAGTGAAGGTCACCTATTTTAATTATATTTTTGTAATTCTCCAATGATGATGTTAACTAACATTTAGGAAAATTTTCTTGGAAAAGTTTACTCTTTGAGCCAATAAAAAACCAAACAATATTTAGTAAAAGATCATTTTAAGATTTGTCCATAGATAAAGACAAGATAATCTTTTTTTTTTAACTTATCTTTATTGTTGAATGTATTACAGATGTTCCTCATTTTCCCCCCTTTGCCCCCCTCCTCCCCATTCTCGCCCCCCTCCTGCCTTTCCCTACACTGTTGTCTGTGTCCATTGGTTATGCATATATACCTCTAAGTTCTTTGGCTTATTTCTTCCCACCCCCAACCCCCCTTCCCTTTGAGGTTTGTCAGTCTAACAACCAATTTGTACTTCTTAATCCCTTCACCTTTTTCACCCATCCCCCCAACCCCCACCCATCTGGTACCCAACAAAATGTTCTCTGTATCTATGAGAATGTTTCTGTTCTGCTTGTTCATTTTATTTGTAGATTCAATTGTTGATAGATATGTATTTATTGCCATTTTGTTTGTTCATATTTTTTTATCTTTTTCTTCAAGAAGACCCTTCAGCATTTCATATAATAATGGTTTGGTGATGATGAACTCCTTTAGCTTTTCCTTGTCTGGGAAACTCTTTATATGGCCATGGATTCTAAATGTCAGCTTTACAGGACAGAGTAAGCTTGGTTGTAGGTTCTTGCTTTTCATCACCCTGAATATTTCTTGCCACTCCCTTCTGGTCTACAAAGTTTCTTTTGAGAAATCAGCTGACAGTCTTATGGGAACTCCCTTGTAGGTAACTAACTTCTTTTCTCTTGCTGCTTTTAAGATTCTCTCTTTGTCTTGAACCTTTTGCATTTTGATGATGATGTGTCTTGGTGTGGGCCTCTTGGGGTTCATTTTGTTTGGGACTCTCTGTGCTTCCTGGACTTGTATGTCTGTTTCCTTCACCAAGTTAGGGAAGTTTTCTGCCATTATTGTTTCAAATAGGTTTTCGATTTCTTGTTCTCTCTCTTCTCCTTCTGGCACCCCCAAGATGCGAATGTTGGCACACTTGAAGTTGTCCCAGAGGCTCCTTACACTATCCTCATTTTTTTGGATTCTTTTTTCTTTTTGCTGTTCTGATTGGGTGTTTTTTGCTTCCTTATATTCCAAATCGATGGTTTGCTTCTTGGATTTACCTACTCTACCATTGAATCTGTGTGAACTATTCTTTATTTCAGTTAGTGCCTCCTTCATTTCTAACTGTGTATCCTTCATTTCTGACTGGTCCTTTTTTAGGCTCTTGAGGCCCTCACTAAGTTCACTGAGGTTCTCACTAAGTCCATTGAGCATCCTTATAAGCAGTGTTTTGAACTCAGTATCTGTTAGGTTGCTTAACTCCATTTCACTTAGTTCTTTTCCTGGAGTTTTGTTCTGTTCTTTCATTTGGGACCTGTTTCTTTGTCTCCTCATTTTGGCTGCCTCCCTGTGTTTGTTTCTATGTATTACTTAGCGAGAGGTATGGTCTAGCTGAGACCAGATGCTGCTTGTTTGAAAGAATTTAGGAAAAGCTGAAGCAGGATCCAAGACAGGCCAATCCTATGGTCAAGCAACTGACAACAGCTTGGGTGGGCCTGAAAGTTGGGTGGGGCGGGGCCTCAGGGAATCAGCAGGGCGGGGCAAACAGTGTGAGCCAGGTTGCTGGAGTCCCAGATATGGCAGCATCTGCCGGCCCAGGGAAGGGCTCACCAAAGGAACAAAGGCCTCTGATAGCACGTCTGTCCAGGGGAAAGCTGCCTCTCCAGCCCTTGCTGCAATGCCAAACAGCTCAGTTCTTCCTCATATGACTCTGGTGCCTTTCAAGCTGCCTCCCCACGCTGGAGCCTGGAGGGAGTGAGTCCGAGTAAGTCCGAGCGCGGGCCCTTTAAGAGGAGCTGCCGGGGGCTCCAGCCGCCTCAGCCTCAGTTCCTGCTGGTTTTTCCAGGCAGAAGTTATGGGGACTTCTCTTCCTGGCACTGGAACCCTGAGCTGGGCACCTGGTGTGGGACGGGGACCCCTCAGTCCTCAAGGAGGACCTTCCCAGCCGAGGTGTCCTCCTAATTTTTATCCGCCACACGTGGGTGTGGGACCAGCCCGTAGCCCCTCCGCCCCTCCTACCAGTCTCCATGTGGCTTCTTCTTTAATTTCGTAGTTGTAGGACTTCCATTCAGCTGATTTCAGGCGGTTTTGAATGATGGTTGTTCTGTAGTTTAGTTGTAACTTTGATGTGGTTGTGGGAGGAGGTGAGACTGCGTTTACCTACGCCGCCATCTTGACCGGAAGTCCGGGCTCAAGAGGAGATAATCTTGTTCCTAGAAATCTAAATGTTGAAAAAAATCTGGAAGGTTTTTAAGGTAGAAAAACAAAAATTGTGAATGGTGACAGTTTCTTTAAAACAAGTTAAGTTATATGTCAAATAGAGGTTCATTACCTCTTACAAAACAAGATATAAATATATCTGCTATTGTTAGAGTCTCTTCTTTCTTTTAGCCTTCTTTTCAGGAAGGAGATATTTGAGTAATACTGACATTGATCACTGTGGTCATTTGGGTTTAATTACTGAATAACCAGATGTGGTGTTGAAGGCGCTACCTTTCAGGTCTTTTTGTGGGACACCTGGTTCATTATTGGATGTACGTATCCAGTATGACAATGATAAAAAGTGATATGTAATAGGTCTAGAATTCTCTTTATATACACATTTGCTAAAAAGCAATTTAAAAATCAACCCCACATTGGCCAAGGTGTAATAGTTTATAAGTTATTGTGAAATATTATTGTATCCTGGAGAACCATGTATTCAATATTATATCATCATTAGTGATATGATATTTTTGTCATAATTAGTAATGCATATTCTACTAAATTATATACAGGTTTGTTCTAAGGTTGTCCTTCTACAAAGGTCTGCCCGCAACTCTAGCCCAGACTTTGAAACTGCTCATTTGCAAGATGGATGCATTTGTATTCTTCCAGGAAAAGTAGGAGTTAAAACTAATGTTCTGTTCTATAGATTGGTAATTTAACCTTGTAATTTAATATCTAGTTCTAATCCAAACTTTTGGGACCATCCTTTATATTGGATGCTGTTGTGACTGTCCCCATTCAGTCATCCTGGTGCACTCACTTTTTAAAAAATTGAATTTATTGAATTTTTTGGGTGATATTGGTTTGCAAAACTATATGGATTTCAAGTATACAAATCAATAACATATTATGTGCACACTGCATCATGTACCCATTGTCCCAAGCAAAACCTCTTTCTGTCCCCATCCCCCCTTTACCCCTCCTCTTACCCCCCACCTCCTTTCTCTCTGGCTATCACCATACTGTTGTCTGTGTCTATGTGTTACACACACACACGTGTATATATATATATATATATATACACGTGTGTGTGTTTTGCTTAATCCCTTCACCTTCCTCTATCCAGCCACCTAACCCCCCACCCCTCTGACAACTGTCAGTCTGTTCCATGTATTCATGCCTCTGTTACTATTTTGTTCATCAGTTTATTAATTTTGTTCATTAGATTCCACATATAAGTGAGACCATATGGTAGTTGTCTTTCTCTGAGTGACTTATTTCACTTAGCATAATAATCTCCAGGTTCATCCATGCTGTCACAAAAGGTAAGATTTCCTTCTTTTTTAAGGGTGAGTAGTATTCCTCTGTGTAAATGTACAACAGCTTTTTTTATCCACTCATCTACAGATGGGCACTTGGGCTGTTTCTAGATCTTGGCTATTGTAAATAACGCTGCAATGAACATAGGGGTGCATATATTCTTTCAAATTAGTGTTTTGGGTTTCTTCAGATATATTCCCAGAAGTGGTATCAATGGGTCAAAAGGCAGTTCCATTTTTAATTTTTTGAGGAAACTCCATACTGTTTTCCACAGTGACTGCACCAGTCTGCATTCCTACCAGCAGTACACAGGTTCATTTTCTCTACATCCTTGCCAGCACTTATTGTTTGTTGAGTTATTGATGGTAGCCAGGTGTGAGATGATATCTCATTGTGGTTTTAATTTTCATCTCTCTGAGGATTAGTGATGCTGAGCATTTTTTCATATGTCTATTGGCCATCTGTATGTCCTCTTTGGAAAAATGTTCTTGTGTACCCACTTTTAATAGCTCACATGTGCCCCCTTTTGACTGACTCAGGGGTACACTGATGACCCTCCATGCCTCAAGGTGAGCCCAAGTCTGTGTTATAATTCATGCTCCATAACCTCTAATGGTTGAAACTTGTCTCCGGGACACGCCGGATCTATGCTTAACTTTCTTCCAATGCCCTATTCTGCTTGCCTCCCTTCCCTGCTGAGAGCACTCCTCTGATAAACAACTTTCACAGGAATCCCTGCTTTATGCTGTGCTTCTATGGTACCCAATGTGGGGTAGTTCAGATATGATATACAGTTTAAGGGTTAGTCATTTAGGACTTAATTATGATCCATAAATAATGATTTATATATTCGACAATAGTAATGAACAGTGTTTTAGATATTATTTTCCATAGTCTTCTGGGAACCCAGATTCTATTAATGTTATTAAAATCTATCCTTAAAAAGAGCATGGAAATGTGTCCAAAATGGTGAATCTTTACATTTAGAATGATGATTTGAGGAACTCTCTCTTATAATAAGCCATCTTTTGACCAGTGAAGGCTGCAGGAATAGTGAAAAAATTAATTAAAGGCTAGAAGCCTTGAAATTTAGTCCTCACCCTGTGCTTTCTTGATGTAAACTTTAGACCAGGCATATAACTTCTGTGTGGTTTATGTCACTCTCCAGAAAAAGTGATGATGATAATAAACAGCTAAAATTCACTCAGTTAAGATGTACTATGTATTGGCTGTTATTTAAACATTCACTCATTTGATTATTTTGATAACCCTTTTGACATAATCATCTTTAGCATAGTGATAAAGAAACTAGGATCAGACTCTTTAAATACTTTTCTCAGTATCACAAATCTTCGATGAGACAAAGTAGGAATTTAAACCCAGATTTATTGGACTTCTTAGCTCAGGCATTCCCCGTTGTACTTACTTCTCTCTCTATTTTAAGTGTCCTGAGAGGGCAATTAACCTAATGGAGGTGTTGAAATAGGTATTGGTTGGGAAGGGAGGACAGATGGGAGCAATAATTGGCTTGCTTTCATGATTCCTCATTTTTTACACTATCTTTAGCTCCTCTGCTGAAAGAACTGTTTCACTCTAGTTGACTACTGTTTGCAAAATTTTCATTAGTAATTATAGTAGTTTTATATTGCTCTTTTAACAAGTTACCATGAAGTTAGTGTCAGAAACAACACAAGTTTCTTATCCTACAATATTTTAGGTGAGAAGTCAAACACAGGTCTTACTGGGCTAATATAAAAATATTAGAAGGGCTGAGTTTTCTCTGGAGGGTCTAGGAGAGAATGCTTCCTTGCCATTTCTAGCTTCTAGAGGCCACACTCATTCTTTGGCTGGTCACTCCCTTCCTTAAGGTTCAAGGCCAACAATGTTATCTCCCTCTGACTCTCTTTCTTTATCACATCTTTCTCTGACTGCAACCAAAAAGATTCCTATTTCCAAAGACCTATGTGATTAGATGGATAACCACCTAGATAATGCAAAATAATCTCTCCATCAGAAGGTCTTTACCTAAATAGCATCTCTAAAGTCCCATTTGCTATGTAACATAGTCACAGGTTTCAGGGATTAGAGCATGGATATCTTTGGGAGGAGGACATTTTTCTGCACAGTAATAAAAATGCATTAATACTTTTCATCAGTATATTTTTTCAAAATAATTAGGATACCTAGTTTTTAGAAGGATCTTTTTTAAACCTATTTTTTCCCCTAGTGTTCTCTATTCTACTCCTACTTCTCCCTGGCAGATACCAGGAACAACAATTAGAACAGTCCCAAGTCTGGTTACAATGACAACCGACAGAATGTCCTCTTCTTCTCAGAACAAAGTTCCTTAAGGAAGCAAAGCCCAAGGGAAGAGCCAGTGAAACAATGTGTGATTAGACTATTTGATTCAATGGTATTGACCATGACTAAATCAATGGCAGCCACTGTAAGTACATTCAGCATACGAAATCGCATAGGTATATAATCTTAACCAACCTGTTTTATGTATAAGTCATGGTTTGATATCATGTTTATCTGATTTCATTCTTTACCTTCTGGACAAAACCCCTGAAGACTTGTAAGTTTTTCCTTCGAAGTGAGCCTGGTGTGACCAGGTTCCATCACTCAGGTTTAGTTTGTTTGAATAAGATTTTCTCTCATAAATTATTGCTGTGACATAAAGACCCTGCGGTCAAGTTCACTGTAAGAGGTAAATGTGCAGTTCACACTTATTGAAACTTGAGTTCTACTTGGTCAGATTTCACTTAATTTTGTAAAAACAAAATGTAAATTATTTTGCAGCTCTATTATCTCCTTCTTGTTTGCTCTGTTTTTCCTTAAGAGCTTTTTACTTGAATATACCTCCTTAATTTTCTAACCTTAACTCCACTCCTGTAATTTTATTCTTTTTCCTCATTCAGTTCAATAGATTCTCTTCCAATTAATTCTTCCATTTACCTTCTCCTGAGTCTCTGCAATATTTTTTTCTTGGCCTAAATGTTTTTCCCCCCATGATAATTTTTTCCATAAATAAAATTAATTAACCATTATTTTAATTACCAATTTACCTAATTTTGATTAAGGTAATCCTGTTAATAGTGTAAAGGTTTTTTGTTTCTTCAAACTCAAATCTATCCATGATGTACTTTCTTTTTTATTTTTTTCCTTTGGCTTTGTAAATACTGTACTGTTAATTTTTTTGCAGACCAGTCTTCTGATCTATGTGTATATATGTGATATAATATCATTATTTGGTAGGCAATCATGTTCTCTGGAAATCTAAGAGTGTTAATCATCTAGGAGGGTAAATGTCATTGTTTTCTTGAAATTTCTCCCTAACTTTTCAGTTGCATTTTTTTGTGATCCTTCTGTATTTATGCTCATTATTATATCAGAAACATTGTCTTCAAGGCCTATAGTAGGGTATTTTATAATTTTGTGGTGGTTGTTTTCCTTTCACTGATGCTGTTATTTTTTTCACCATAATGTAAATATCTGGAAAAGGCAACTTGGACAAATCACTGAAATGAGGTGCTGAATCCTCAAGAAATTCAAATGTTGTCTCATACACTCAATAATATTTTTAAATGGAGGTGTTTGAAGAAATGTCAGTGTACATCTGAATCACATTCCCAGACTAATTTTAAATGAGAAATACTCTAGTTCATATTTAATAAAATAGCTGTGTTAGGCAGAATTCTAAGATTGGCCCCACAATCGCACCCCCTGGTGGGAATCACCTCCTCTTGAATGCAGGTGGGAACTAAACACGATGGGATCTCACTCCCATGATTAAGTTTCTATATGGCAAGGGGGAGAATATTTAGCATGTGTAATTAAGCTCACTATTTGGCTGGCTTTAAATTAATCAAAAGGAGATTATGATGGGTGGGCCTGACCTAACGAGATTAGCTCTTTTTAAGAGTACTTTGAAATTTGAAGAGGGAATAAGTCAGGGAGAGCAAAGTATCTGCTGATGCCCTGTTGGCTTTGAAGAAATAGATGACCACACGGGAGGGCCAAGTGGCAATGAATGGGGGCAGCCAGTAATTGCTGAGGGCCTCAGTCTCTCAACCACAAGGAACTGAATTCTGTCAACGACAGGTGAGTTTGGAAGAAGATCCTGAGCCCCAGATGAGACTGCAGTCCCAGGGAACACCTTGACTTCCTTTGAAGAGACCTTGAGCAGAGAACCCAGCTCAACTATGTCCAGACTAAGGCTACCTGGAACCAGAGATGATAAATTAGTGCTGTTTTATTATATAGCAATTTAAAAAAACTAATATAATAGCTACCATTTATATATCAATTATCAGGTTCTGTGTAATGATATTACATAGATCTATTTAATACTCACAACAGCCCTATGGAACAGGATTTATTATTTTAAAAATTTTACAGATGAGAAAATAAAGCCTTGGAAAGCATTTGGTGCAGGTCACAGAGCTGGTTAATGAAGGAGTTAGGATTTGAACTTGAGTTTCAGCCACTTGGCTAGACTATGTTCTTTAATGTGAAACATTCCACAGAATAATGCAAATCAATTTTGTTCTGATTACTATCTATTCAGATACTGCCTTTATCTTGTGCATATCCAAGAAAATGTGACAAATACTAAAGAATAAACAGCCTTTGATTAAATCCATTTTTTTTCTGGATGGTTTCATAAAAAGGCTTTTATGCAAATACTTCACCAATTACAGAAGAAAGTCTTCTGAAAATAAATCCTTTTTCAAAAGTTACTTAATTGCTATTTTACCTAGAAGAAGAACAATCTCTTTCCATCTAACAGGTAGTAATGAGAAGTCATTATCTTGCACTCTTCTTTAATTAACATCAATCCTGATTAGTCAGAATAAATTAGCCTCTTTGTCTTTTTCCATAGTTGTGGTTTTTCTGGTATAGGAGCCATTCAATTATGTGTTATCACTTACAAAAGGTGTCAGAATAATTATACAACCGAATTTCAAATTCTACTTTTAAACATATTTCAATGTTAAAATGTAAGTTTTTGTTTCCTGTTTGGTTAAGCTATGGGAACTTAATGTTCCATAAGTTTTTTTATATTAAAAACAAAATACACAAAATTTTATTATAAAATTGTTTAAAATAAAAAGAAAATTTTTATATTTAAATAAAGGTTTAATAAGGCTCTGGGGTTTTAATAGCTGTTATCATAATATGCACTGAACACAACAATAAAAATATCAAGTATTAATTGACTGTTACTACAGATTGGGGGGAAGGGTTGTAGTGAAGGACATAATGAGTCTGACTAGAATATGGAATAGAATTTAAAATCCAAATTTATAGTTTGGCATATCTATATTGAAACAAAGGCCTTAATTTAAAACATTATTTTCCATTCTCTTTTTGGGGTTTTATGTATGCACTGAGATAGCCGCTATTTTGTTTTCTTTATCATAAAAATCATCTCTCCCCACCTTGTTGTGATCACTAGAAACTAAGTGATGTAAATACAACTTTAACGTTTTTTTTAATGGGGGTGGAAGTGGGTATTCAAGTCCTGCTTTACCTAAGTAATTGGCACTAAAATGGAAATGATTATTGGCTGCCACCCAGATAAGTTCAGATGAGAACACATAAACATTCTAACCTTCCAGCAACACCATGATAGAAAAACTATTTTCTGGGTTAGGGCTGGGCTATCCATCAGTTTGAACAAAAGTAAGAAATTGTACTATATTTAACCTTGCTTTGAAAAGAGGACTTTATTCTCTAGCCATATCTAGAAAACCCTTTTAAGATCAGAACTCCCAGAGCAGGGGTAATTTCCAGACCTTTCAGCAGATATTTGGGTAAAAACAAAGTGTTATTTGCTGCCCTGGCTGCATTTATGAATTACCCTTCTCAGTGTGGCTGCAGCTTCTGTCCACACTTCCTTTCTGTCACGTTTCCATCAGGGCGGCCTCTCTGCAGTGACTTAGCAACCCCATCCTCCAACATTTATTTTTTTTAAACTACAAAAATATACCTGAAGTTACTTTTCTCTAAGAATTTTAGGTTGTGCTCTTTCCTGCGGCATTTATTTGGTATTTTTTAGGTTAACTGATTATGTGTGAAACACAAATGAAAACAGAACAGTCTTCCTATTTCTGGAGCTAGCAAGGTTACAGATCACAGACTTTGCCCAGGAGAAACCAGATTTTTTTGTTTTGTTTTTTTTATTTGCAACTAAAATGATTTCTTTTTAGAGTCATTTGCTCTGCTTATTTGATATGGCCATCTGACAAAAGCTGTTTGGGCATCGCAGCTAAAGATAAACCAATCTTAAATATTGTCTCTTCTGCTCTAATTTAATCGAGATGATTTAAAAATAGAATCAGGGAGGGGAAGGGAAGAATGTGGATTTTGTATTCTTCTAGTAACGTTTTTAATTCCTTTATTAATATAGAAGAGAAGAAAATAGCAGAGCTACAGTAGAAATGTGAATATTAGGAGGAAAACAGACCATGGACTTAAAAACAAGACTTATAGTACAGTGTAGAACTTGAATCACTAATTTGTTGTTTTTGATAAATAATTCAATATAATAACCATTTGGAACTTGGAAATTCAGTTTCTGTAAATAAAACCAAACAGTTGTTGAGCACATGTTTTGTACTTTGTGCACTAGGTGATTATAGTTAAAATGTGCAAAATAATTTATATATGCCCAGCCAGTGTGGCTCAGTGGATTGAGCATTGTCCCAGAGACTGAGAGGTCCCGTCATTCCGGGCACATGCCTGGTTGCAGGCTCCATGCCCAGTAGGGGGCGTGCAGGAGGCAGCCGATGGATGTTTCTCTCTCACATCAATGTTTCTATCTCTCTCTTCTTTCCTCTCTCTCTAAAAAATCAATAAAAACATATTTAAAAAATGTTATATATGGCACACATTTAAAATGTTCAGGATAATTTTGGAAGAACTCATAGGACACCCAAGAGAAAATTTCACTTGTTTACATAATAGTTTCTAAACAAATGAGACTATTTCCTACCAGCCTGTGAGATGTCCTGTGCTTAGTATCTCACACCTCACTCGGTGCATTTGTGTTCAGCTGAAATCGGCGTATTTAAAAGAGCAGGGATCTTTTTTCTCTCAATCTTTATACCCCTAGCATCTACTATAATACCTGAGACCTTAATTAATGATGAATGCTGACTGAATTATTTGTTTCCACATAAATAAATTTGGGCTGTGTCTTCTGAATTCCATTTGAATTTTGAGCACGTGCTATTTTTCAGCCTTGTGTTGAGTCTTCCTCAACATAGGTGTGTTAAAAAAAATGTCCAGGTGGCAGGAACTAGAAAACATGTGTTAATCTTAGAAGGAGAGACGGCTAATGAAGAGAGCTTTATGCACCCATAAATCAGTGCTTTGTAAAGGTGTCTGAGTACCATCTGCATTGCTGTCGCTTAGGTTGCTGGCCCACTCTGGGACTGTGAATCAGAATATTGTAGGGGAGCAAAACTTGCCACCCCAAAATGTGTCTCTGGAGTGAGGATTCTCTTAGGCTGATTGTGTTTAAGAAGTAGAGGTCTCAGGAAGTTTTTCTTTTTACCTCCCCATTAACTGTCGGAAAATGAATTTAAATAGGGAGTGTGATCCAAGATAAGGACTATCATCAGAGATAACTGGAAAGAATAGGGGCTAGGTGTGGTCACCTGGGGAAGAAACTTACAGACCTCTTTGTTCACATTCTTCTCTGTGTCCCTTTGTCTCTGTGTGGGGTGGCAAATACTTGTTTACTCAACATTATCTCTTTCTGTCTCCAATTCATTTCCAACTTCTCTATGCAGAGTTAATGCATCATTACAGTTAACCAATTCTTTTCTGTGCCTCTCAAATCACCATCCCAACCCCTCATTTTAATAGCTGTAATTCTAACATCTTAGTAACCATGAGTACGTGGGAGGCAGAGCCCAGGGCGGTAAGTGGCCATAGGCTAGGAGAAGCAGTTGTTCAACAAAGCTCTGCTATTAGGAGGCCTTTCTTCGTTTTCAGTCTCAAGGCCATGTTCCAGATAACTGTACCGGAAATCTGAGCTTTGGATAAATGGCTCGATGAATAGTATTTTGCACTGTCTCTATCAATCGGTCTTTCTGATGCTATTGTTTATATTGCATATATATATATATATATATATATATATATATATATATATATATATATATATATATGTTCCCTGGATTAGCTATGCCTTTCTAAAGATCAAATAGAGTCAGTCCTCATTATTCTCAGTAGTTATGTTC
Organism: Tadarida brasiliensis; assembly: GCA_030848825.1. Lineage (NCBI taxonomy): Eukaryota > Metazoa > Chordata > Mammalia > Chiroptera > Molossidae > Tadarida > Tadarida brasiliensis. Next base: position 75,360,970 of record CM061260.1, read on the forward strand.
TATAAAGTCACCATAAACCCTGAATTAGGGGATACTGAACAGTTGCTCTAAGAGTAATGTAGGTTTAGGTTCCTGGGAACCTTGGTTCACAACATTTTCATCAACTGATCAACAGATAACCTTGTTTTATGTGTCCTCCTGTTTAAAGACACCTTATTCAATATGTAGTTGATCCATTAAGATTGATTTCAAGGCCAACAGCACTATAAATCATGCCTGAATAAAATGTATCCAACACAGGTGCTTTTCCCGTAGAGCACAGCACAGCCTTCTTTCACTTATGGACACTAGACAGCACTTCAGCACCACACTCGGGGGCCGTTATAAACAGCAAAACAGCCAACAAAATAGCCAATGAAAAATGTGAAAAACAGGGCACTAAATAGATCTCCAAAATGACACTTAACTGCACTGTGAGACCTGAAATAAGAAGGTACAGGTTGCCTTCAGCTGGGAAGGTACAACTCAGGTGGCTCAACTTTTTCACTCCTTTGCGTATGTTCATTCAGGAATGCTCTCTAAAGTGGGAGATTGATTTGGGGTCACAAATACATTTTAGCAAGTAGGACAACTAAAAATACAGGATTTTCATATAAAACAGATCAACGATACTATGATTGGGATGGCTAGGGACTTTTCTTAGTGCTTAATACAATCTTTACACAGAGGTACATATTATATTAGTGAAGAGAGTCTATCTTTTTCATGGATGAAAAAGTCTTCAAAATAAACCTGTGATTGACAAGTAAGGATGAGATGATGCAAGTTTGTATATATAATATAAAGCATTATGTAAAAACACAACATATATCAGGCCACGCTCCAAGAAAATATAACTGCAATTTGTGGGGCCCTGAATTTGTGCTGGGTATTCTGCTGAGAAATTAACATAGATGGTCTCCTTTATAGAGGCTCGACATGGTGAAGTCATATATTTAAGTTCATACCTCTAATAAGTGTCATTTATTTTCCTAGCTAGAATGAATTAAACTTTACTGCATCTTTGTTTAAAGTAACAACTAACATCATTTACTATGATACTAGCATATATCAATGATGATGAGAGCACTGGTTAAATATACGTATGACATCTAATCTTATACATATGTAGGGAGAGAGAGAGAGAGGATTTTGTTTTGTTTACGGAGTCACCTTACTATGTTATTTAATCATGGGTTTCTATATCTATTTTTATTTATATTTTCATGCACTGTATGATCCATATTTGATCTATATTTTCTAAAATATAAATTGTTAGTATACATATTTTTTTACATAAACACAAATTCTAAATTTAGTAACTTTTTATGTTTTTCTAGCACATAAAACATTAAGTACTTTTTGTGTCTTTGAACAAGTGCTTAACTGTTCAAGATAACAATGAGGCTTATAATTGCCAGCATTGTCTCTTCCCTCTCATTTAACTTTCACAGACCAAATCTTATTGTTTGAAGCATACTCCTCCACTGTCATCTTTTCCAGTTCTGCCTCTCCCCTCCCCTCCATGGCCCTTCCACTATGTCCCTGTTCCCTACCTTTCTCTCTCTCTCTCTCTCTCTCTCTCTCTCTCTCTCTCTCTCTCTCTCCACACACACATTTAGGTTTGACTTTTCAATTTTGGGCATTTGGTTTAGGAATTGTATTTACAGTAGATCACTAAGATGCTGCGTTCCTCTTATTTTAGCCCCTGTGATCATTTTGTTTGCCTCACTGATCTATAATAAAACAGTACAGGGCTCAGCATTATTGCCTGTCTTGGTTTTGATGAAACCCAAGACTGGAACTTCATCAAAGTTCCAGATCAGGATACATGTGTAGAGTAGCTATGAAGAGAGAATAAGATTAGTAAATAATTGGAAAATCAGTGATTTATCGTATTTCATGTTATATGTGGAGTCCTCTTACTTCTATGCCCATAAAGTCTTAATGTTCTCTGGCATCTGCCATCATGTTTTACCACATCTTGCTAATTCATCCTGCTATAAAAGTTATAAAATGCAGCAAGCTTAAATAAGTCTGGGAATTGCTATTCATCATCTTTTATTTTTGGAAACAATATATTTGCTTTATTTACAGTATGTGTTTTATGAAAATCAAATTTATGTGAAATATTATTGCATCAAAAGGGTGCAATGTGCATTTATTTCTTGCATGATACTAAATTTATCCTTCAGAAACAAAGACAAATGAAATGACTATAGGTTCTGATTTCAGCTTGCTAAGTAATCTCTGTCATCACACTTGAATTTTGGTAAGTTAAAAAGTTATGCTTTTGATTCTAATTATTTATACTATGAGTTCCAGTATTGCATGTAGGATCCATATTCTAATAATTTCAAAATTTTCATTTTATTAATCAGCACACCATAGGGCAAATGGATATATATCACTACCTCTATAAATGATATATTTGTTGACTAAACTGGCTGGTGGAAACCTGGCCCAACCCCACTACTGGGGCAGTGGTCCAAGCATGAACTCTGCTCTCAGAAGCCTGAGTTCAAAACCTGCCCCTGTCCTAAATTAGTAAGGCCAAGGTACAATGGACACTGCCAATCGTAGAAGTGTAAGACCTAACTTTTGCCCCCATGAACCTTTCAAGAAAGACCTTTGATCAATAGATACTGAGAATGTGAAAATGTAAACTTTTTAAAAACTTTTTTGACCTGACTCTTTCCAGAACATTACTTATGCAAGCTGGAAGAGGTTATGCTATGGGACACAATCTTTCCTTTTAATTGAAGAGAAACACTCAATTAGCTAAGAATATAGGAGAATTAAATTCAGTTGTGATTATTGCAAAGGAAACACCTCAGAATGGGAGTAGGGAAAACAAAAAACAAACTCAGGACAGAAATGGAGATTTCTGAGGTGAAACCAAACACAAGTTCTTTGGCTTCAAATATCAATAGGGCCAGAAAGCATATACTTTTAAAGGCAGAAGGCAGTTTGGAGTCACCAAAGTGAACTCCTTTTTTTTGTGTAAAGTTGAGGAAATCAAGGTCTTAGGAGGCTACATGGAGGGTACTCAATATATGTTGCCTAGAAAAAATGAAGGCTAGAAAATTGAGTATCTTGCCCAAAGTTCACAAATTCAAAATCAACATTAACCTTGGTGTACTAAATCACTGTTTATGCCTCACCTGCATTGCTTCTTAGTAGTCTATCTTAGAATGTAAATGATACCCAAAGGGACTGTTTTAGGTACAGATCAAGATAATGACTAAAATTCATAATATTCAAATTAGAATTTTTAAATTGTTGATTTAATTTCCAGGGATACCAAGAATTTACCTTTGTGATTTTGAAATTTCCTCATTTGTTTGTTGATTTATTTATTAAATTTATCTTTATTGTTGAGAGTATTAGAGAAGTCCCCCATTTTCTTCCCATTTCCCCCCTCTCCCCAGTTCCCATCCCACCCTGCCTTCACTGCACTATTGTCTGTGTCCATGGGCTATGCATATATGCATATAAGTTCTTTGATTAATCTCTTCCCACCTCCTCTACCCCTTTCCCTCTGAGATCTGTCAGTCTGTGCCACTTGCTTTTTTTCCTTCTAATTTTTTTTTCTTTACTGATTTTTAGAAAGAGAGGAATAGAGAAGGAGAGAGAGATAGAAACATCGATGAGAGAGAACATCGATTGGCCGCCTCCTGCATGCTCCCCACTGGGGATTGGGCCCACAACCTGGGCATGTGCCCTGACCAGGAATCGAACTAGCGACCTCTTGGTGCATGGGTCGATGCTCAACCACTGAGCCACACCGGCTGGGCTGTGCCACTTGTTTTATTCTCTGCTTTCCCCTCTTTTATTCCCTTGGGTAAAATTTACATGAAACCTATGAAGATGTTATTTTGGTATAAGGAAGAGTAGCAGAAAGGTTCAGTTTGGAGAAGTGCATTCTGGTTCACCCACAGGTAAGCCAGAAGAGCCCATGATCTAAGAAGTTGTACTTTAGAGAGCATCAAAAAGGATATCAATCAGACTATCTCCAAAGATCTGGAAATAGGTAAAAGGGGCCACTCTATTTTGTACAGGATTACAAAAATTAGAATTGAAAGGGTGAGACCTTATGAGACCCTATCCATTATGTAATGAAGATAATTAGCTTTCTGGCTTGCTGAATAAAATGGTATTCATAATAAAATTGAAAACTTTCCTGAAGGTCAGACATGCTATATTTATTGCTTCCTCTTGTCTATAAGCCAGGACATTCTGTCACTGTTGTAATACAAGCCAACAAGAGCCAAATAAATCTTTGATTCCTTTGGCTCACTCTGCCATTAAACACAGCCGTTGTAAAGTCATGAAAATTGCCTGAGAAGGATGTGGAGAAATCGGTTGGTTCAGAAAAGACCGACCACAGTTATAAAAGGAATAAAAATATGTCTTGTCTGAAAACTCTAAAGAAATTAGGGCTGTTTAGTTGAAAGAAAAGGAGGCTCTATCTTCAAATTTCAAGATTACTACTTCTGTTTTATCCATCTCTACAGAGTTTGAACTACCAAGATATTACTCTGAAATTTTCCTGTGACCAGCACATATGACTCATTTTATATTAATTATACTGTGTTTTTTTTTTTTTCATTAAAAAATATGAATTTGGTGGGGGTGTGTGAAAAGATAAAATAAAAAATCTGAACTTGTATTTGGCATTCTTCCATTTGAAAGAATAAGCAGTGAGAAGAAATAATAAAATAAAGAATATTATTCTCTTCAGTAGCTTCTAACTTCTGAGGGATAGCATTTTCTCTTTGGTATAAACAAGTTTTGACAAATCCTTGTTTATCAAACTCAAATACATATGGATTAAAATCTTATGTTACTTGGCTCCAGCTAGCTGTGAGTTATTATTGCCAAGACTTAATGATAATGGCAAAAAGGAAGAGATAAACATTTTAGAAGTTAAATTGCATCCCTTGTCATGTTATAAAGTGAAATAACAAGACTTGGAATCATTACGTTTGTATTTCTAAATAAAGATTAATTTATAGGGCATGAAAGTTGTTTTAAATCAATCAGTAAGCATTTACTAAGTACCAGATATTGTTTAGTGCTAGTGGTAGGTATTTGGGTGAAAAAGAAGAGAGGGAGAGAGACAAAAAGAGAGAGAGAGAGAGAGAGAGAGAGAGAGAGAGAGAGAGACTCAGAGATCAAGATGTTTATGATCTGGTGGTAAGCTAATTAAATGAATTAAAGGCTGGTGAGTAGTATCCAATCACATACATGTGCAATGCCCAAGGGAAGCACAAATCCTGGGTGAGCCAGACAAGGTAGGAAGGGTCCATATAGAAGCATGTCTTGGCTGTTAACTCTAGTGCCTCACAGTCATATAGCCCAGTTCCTTTGAGTGCCCCTAAGCCAAATATATTTCCACCAGACTCTTCTTTCTCTCTCTTTTTGTTTGTTGTTCTTTACATCTGTTATTCTCCTTACTCATATTTTCTTCATGATTTTTTTGCCTGTCAAAGCCTCCATCTCCTGCTTCAGATATTTCTATTCTTTAATTTCCTGCTTCTATGAGCCACCTTCTTATAATATTTCTCCATTCATATTCACATTCTGGCGAAGCAACTTCTGAGTATTGATTCTCATTTGCACACCAGATTGTGTCACAGGTCACAAGCCAAAGCCTGGGTCAGGAGCCACTGTGTATCAAAGTCATGCTTTCTCCCTAGGGCTCTCTACAACAGGAGCAGGGGGCTGAACATTTTCCCCTGGAATGAGATAACAGCATAGCCAACATTATAACTTGCATTTAAATCTCAAAGAAAATATGAAATCTGGAAAGTTGGGTAAGATCAAGTTTGAAGGAATATCTGGAGAAGACCGAGATATGCAGGTCAACACAATGATTATAGGGCTCAGAGAGAAGACCTGCTTACCTGGGGAGAAGGTGTGTTCAGAGCAATAGTGTAATTAAGTATTTCTGGTTAGGTAGTGTGAGGACTGGAAGCAGAAGCTCTCTAAAATGGGACAAAATTTTAGACTGATTATTGGTGACTCGAGAATTTAACAAACAGTAGTTAACAAAATATAGTTATTCTATGTACAAATTTAAAAGCTGAATAGTTCTAAAATCAATAAAGAAAAAAAAAGAACCTTTTTAAAATTACATTTTATTTTAATTAGCAAAGAAAGCTTTTAGGGAGAATCTTGGAAATGTTTCACCCCAGGAAGAATTGTATTCCTTTCACTTAGAGAAATATATAACAGTAGAGGAAATATATAACTATGATATGCTGGGAATGGGAGGAAGTATCATTGTTAAGTATAGACAGAAAATTTCACATTTCAGCCTGTTCCTAATGCTCAACTAAACACTAACTCAAATCTTAACCCTAAGAAGATCTCCTTTGAAATGGCCCTTTATGCTGGAGAACAGGAAAAGCTAAACTTTTCAAGTTTTAGTTTTTAAAGAAACAGTTCTATAGAATTAAACTGAAAATTGTATACACAGAGAGACATTTTATAGCCATCTTGTATTTTTTTCTTTGAAATAGATATAAGATCCCATGTTTTTCCCCCTCCATTTAAAAAGACATATGTCACCAGTGATTATTTTATCACATGGTGACCCTGGGTTAAAATTTTCATTTATGTTCATGTTAAAAGGGAAAAAGGACAAATAACAACCACCAAGAAAATTAAACATAAACTTGCCAGTTGTTCAAATTACAGAGTTTAGTGCTTGTGGGTTCTAATTTTTCATTTTCCTGGACAGTTGCTTTGTATTCATTAACAAATCAATTCATAGTGTTGCAAATCCTCTGCTCCCAGTGTTGTGCCATTTATCAAATGATACATGAAAATGTAAGATGGCTGTCGCCCACAATGAGCTCATAATTTATTTGAGGGCACAAAACTCATACACAGAAAACAATTCATGAACGAGACCTATTCATGTATCATATGTAGGCAGGCCTGGCTTTGACCGTGTTTGCAGAGATCCGATTTTTAAATATATTTTTGTAGGGTAAATTTTCAATTGGAAATGGTGCTGTATGCCGACACACACATATCTTTGTCTTTGGGGGCATATTTGGCTTACATACTACTTAAAGAATATTAGTTTAAATTTTGTTAAATGTGAATTTACCTAACACATGTTATCTATTATACGTAATGCGTCCTTTTTATATATCTTACTTAATCTGCACACAATTTCAGCACAGTCCATGTTCCTTATTGGCAGGTAAGAAGTGGCTCAGAGAACTTAAGTGATGTGCCCAAAGTTACATACTTACTAAATGTCAATGCTGAGATTCGAAAATTCATTTTTCTCATTCCAATTTTAGTTGTCTTTTGACTATCTATCCCATAGGCTCCATCCAATGATTGTGGGGGTAAGTGAATGAGAATTGATTGTAGTTCTTTCCTAGGCACTGTCAATGCTTAAAGCTCACAATGTAAACCGGAGAGGCTACTACTTGTCCAGATAAAATAAATTCTACTGTCCAGATGACTAAGTCGAAAACTGTTATATTTAAGATGCTAGTTGAAGCATATGACATTAAGTAACGAAAAGGTTAGAGAAAGTATGGCCAACGTGGACTAACATCACTAGAAGAACTTCATGGGGAATTTGACCAACTTCTTGAAAGTGTAATAACAACCATATGAATAAATAGCTTCATTTTACTTCATTTCTCTTTCCTTTTCTTCCTTTCTTCCTTCCTATTTGCTGCATAACTAGACTGTATCGAACAGTAGTTATTATGATGTTCTATTATAAATCACTTGGGCATATAATTTCTCATGTTATCCTCATAAGAATCTTTTAGGTTAGGTACAGCAGGTGTTACCTCCCTTTCTGATAAGGAAATCTGTAAACCTTGTTTCCCTAGTTTTTCTGGCCTTGCATACTAATATAGGTCCTCAATGTCATACAGATTCCATCAAGAACTGCTAGAGTCCTGAGTGTCTTGTATGTGTTCACAGACCGCTCTGAAGCTCCCTAATTTTCTAGGCTCTGGTAGGGTTTCTCCTGGATGATGCTTCATCTACATTCAGTGGTCACTGCCACCCCAAAATTCCATTGCTGCCACGTTCATTGGTCTCATCGCCAGTGCATTATGCCTCTCAGGGAGTCAAGACTGAATGGAGATCTCTGGAACAGTTGGGAGACTGCTTTTTCTTCTTCTCTGTATCATGCATTTAATGATTCCAAATGTGTCACAAGTCTTTGGAGTAAGTTTTTAGTCATAGCCCATTTGCAAGATCCAAGCTATGAGTTCACAGGGAGCTCAGGACAGGACAGACAGACACTAGCACTTAGTCTCGACTCCTTGACTCTAACCATTATTCAGTCAAACTTCTGCTAAAAGTTGCTGTTTCCCTAGGGATGGTTTCTTCGCTTCCTCTTGCAAGCAGGTTGCTGGCAGGCTTCTTCCTCAGGTGGCCACACACGCGTCGATCTACCATCAGTGGGTCAAGGTGGAACCTATGAGGAAGAGGCAGGTCCCAAACTAAACTTTCTAGTTAGCGAATAAAAAAATCTTTAATTTTTCAAAAAAAGTAATAAACAAATTTTATAATTTAATTTTTTTAATTAATACATTTTAAAGTAATTCATTCCAGGGTAGGACATAGAGGTGTGAACAGTGGGAACTCAGGAACAGTTTTGACCAAGGTATGGAGATGTATATGAGTGTATTTTGTGATGGGAAAAGCAAGGGTTTCCATCTGCTATAAGAGGTTGCTGCTGATAAGAAGATGTGTAGCTCCTCGAATGCTAGACAGAGCAATTCCCAAATCTCCTTTTAATAGCCTGTTAAACTATTCTCATGCCATGGTTTATTTGTAGCCTCCTATGGTATACAACTTAGAGTTTCCTCTTATTTTCCATGATTTCACTATCACTTAATGGTTATAAATACAAATAGAGTTTTTTTATTAAATCAAAAATTTTAATATGATAAATTCCATTGATTAATATTTTTTAAGAATCTAGAAAAATACACCTTTAATTCAGTGTTTATAATGACACAAATTGGTTCACTCATAACATTGTCCTATCTTCTAGTTACCATCTGCTGCATTGGGAGCCCCAACATTGGCTTTCTCTGCAAAAAAAAAGTAACATAAAGAAAATATTTTAAAACTACTTTCAGATTCAAGTTCAAAATCTTGCTTTGGACTAAGGACTCAATGGGACTTCATTAGAATTGCTACAGAGGATTTTATTGAACACTCAAAAGAGTGTGTGCATTCCTCTTGCCAAGGCAGCTCTGCAGAATTCAGAATAACACCCCCGAGAAGCATTAAGCAACATGTCATGATTTCACATTTTCCTGTCTCATTTGTTTGAGAAGATAGTTTTTCTCTCGTGAGAGAGGGTAAAAATGAGGTCATTATAGTTTCGGGTTCAATCTCTTCAGTATTGTGCCAAGTTAAGGTTTCAGCCATAGATATATATATATATTTTTTTATCCTCAGGATATTTTTGCACTTATCTTCAGATAGAGCAGGAGGGAGAGAGGGAGGAAGAGAGAGAGAGAAACATCGATGTGAGCGAGGCACATCGACTGGCTGCCACCCACATGACCCCAACCAGGGCAGGGGACAAACTGCAACCGAGGTACGTGCCCTTAGCGGGAACCGAACCCGGGCCTCTCTGGTCCGCGGGCCGATGCTCTAACCGCTGAGCCAAACTGGCCAGGGCTCAGCCATATTTTTACCTGAATGGATAAAGAAATAAGATTGGTACTGAGAATTGACAAACTAATTGATAGCATTGTAAATCGAAATTTCCAAGTAATCTGATCCACACATCAGGTTCTATTACCATTCCTTCTATCTCCTCAGTGATGAGGACACTTTACACCAAAAGCAGAGGAGCAAGGGCAGCACTGAACTTGCCTTTCCCATTGTTGGGTTAGCTACCCCATGGGTTACACCATGTCAAGCTCTCTTAAGATGGTGGTTTTTCTAAATATGAGTTACATGTTTCTTAAATCATCTAAAATGTATTATTTATTTGAAAACCAGTGTATCATTAGTTTTGAAAATGTTGGTAGAATGAGCTATAATATTACTGATGGCATAATATGGACCATTCTTTAAGGTTAATGAAGATAATGAATTTCTTACACAAAACATTTAAGTAACTCACATATAGAAAGTGCGCCAGTTCAGATTAAAAGTTAGGGCTCCAATTAGTCCTGCTATTATTTCTACTAAACTGCATTGCACATCAGAACTTTTCTTAACGCTGCTATTTCAACAGTAAACTAACTCAAATGGTTTCAGATTATCTCAAATTCCAAATCAATGTCTGAGATTAAAATTGTTGTATTTGTCCAGCATAAAAGAGTCATGGTCACTTTTGCTTTGACATTTGTTTGGGTAAAATTTTTATGGAAGGCATACTCACAAATGATAATGTCTTTGCTTTTGCACAGTTATGAAAGAGGAAAGAATATAGGTTGTGGACAATTTATATTTACTTTTCTTCCCTTTACATGCACATTGCACGTAGACTTCTTCAGAATGCAGACTGGTTGTTTGAGCCTAGTTCATTAGGCAGTAAAAATCCTGTGTGTGTGCACATTTTAACGGAGGGAGCTCACTGGGTTCTTCTTCAGTTTCTGTGCCACTCCCTTCATACTCACAAATGCACTAGGTAGCCATAACGCTGGTCTGACCCAATGATACTCGTGGATATCAGTCCACTCCCTCCTCTAGCAGAATCTAGTATCTTGGCTCCAGGTATCCATGGCTAGAATTTCAGAGAAAGAAAAAGGGTTTTTGATCTTAGTACTAATTTTATCTTACTTTCCATTATCTAATTCCACCAGCCATTAGTCAATGCTTTTTTAAAAACCTCATACAATTCATATATTGCTACATTAAATTTTACCTATCAGCATTACTTAATTAATATTTCATTCTTAATGAACACATTTAATTTATAAGGTCAGCAACTTGAGGAATCTTAATAACTTCTCTTTGTTGCTCTGTGGCATATTTTGTATCTTTGCAAGTCAGCTTTGGTTAGAGATTTTTTTTTTAAAAAAAATCTCACCCAAGGATATATTTCCACAGAATTTTTTTCAGATAAAGTAGAAGGGAGGGAGGGAGAGAGAAACATTGATGTGAGAGAGACACATCGATTGGTTGCCTCCCGCACGGACCTGACTGGGGCTGGGGATCAAACCCACAACCGAAGTATGTGCCCTTGATTGGAATTTGAACCCACAACTCTTTGGTCCTCAGGCCGATGCTCCAACTGCAGAGCCAGACTGGCCAGGGCTGCTTAGAGACTTTTTAATTCTTAGATTTGTTAAGTCTCTGTTTTTACATCACAAGTCTTCTGTGTTTTAGGATATGTGTCATAAATTATATTGGCTATTCTCCACTTTACTGGTTTTAACTTTACTCTGTGGATACTTAGTCTTTTAAATGTTCCAGAAAATCGCCCTGGCCGGTTTGGCTCAGCGGTTAGAGCGTCGGCCTGCGGTCCGGAGAGACCCGGGTTCGGTTCCCGCTGAGGGCATGTACCTCGGTTGCAGTTTGTCCCCGGCCCTGGTTGTTCGTGCGGGTGGCAGCCACTCGATGTGGCCCTTTCACGTCGATGTTTCTCTCTCTGTCTCTCTCTTCCTCTCTCTCCCTCCTACTCTGTCTGAACAAAAAATAAAAAAAATAAAAAAAATAAAAAAAAAATAAATGTTCCAGAAAATCATCATTCTTCATTTTGATTTGTTGGAGGTGAAATCCATTTACTGGACAAAAAGTCATTCTCAGATCACAGTGATTTCCTTTGTTTTGTTCTGCTTGTCCAATTTTGTTATAATACACAGTAGCAAGAGGTTAGAATTTCCTATAAGCCAAATAGTAAAATTAAGGGAAAATGGCCATAAAAAAATAATTGGAAATTTCATAATCAAGATATAGAAGTTAAAGAACAAAAGAGAGGATTGTTTTGTAATGGTCAGAAACTCTCATGACCTGAATGTTTGGTGGACCAACATGCAAGCTTTCAAATTAGTATGAAAACAGAGTCCTTTGTTTTTTTCTGATTTAAAAGATAGTTAATGTGCCCTTTTTCTTCCTCAGAATATATTAGAAGTACAAAGCACAAGATTTGGAGGAATTCGCTAAATATATCTTTGTGTTACTCTGTATGGCAGTGTTTTCAGTAAAGGTCAAACATAATCAAGTTAAATGATATCTAAACAAATATAGTTTTAAAGAGATTATTTTGTTTCTATGTACAAACATAAGAATTCTTAGCCTATCAACTCTTTGTTTATGTGAATTATAGAAAAGGACAGCATGCCTCTCTGCTTAGTCGGTGTCCAGTCTGCAGCTTCAGCCACCAACAGGCACCATGTGGCATGAAACTGACTTAAGCTAAATTATACCAAGAATAATTTAATATGAAGAGTATTACAAGTTCAGTGAAGAATAAATTGCATTAGTAAAGAAATACTATAGAAGAACAAATTAATGTGAAAATAATATATCAATTTGAAATTTTTATTAAGTTTTTTATTTTCACTCTGGCCAGTATGGCTCAGTTGGTTGGAGCATTTAACTCGTACATTAAAAGGTGGCGGGTTTGATTCCCAGTCAGGGCCCATGTGGGAGGCAACTGATCGATGTTTCTTTCTCTCTCTCCTTTCCTCCCCTTCTTCTTGCTAAAATCCATTTAAACATATTTTTAAAAAATTGTTTATTTTCATTAAGAAAATTTATGGAATGAATATAGTAAACACTATTTTAGTAACCTCTGTAATGATATAAGAAGAGTAATTTCTGATAAAGGCTATTGCAAGGTTTTAGAGTTACTTCACTGAAAAGCTGTTTATTTAGCCATATCACACCTGGATATTTAGGTGGCACAAATTTACCTATGGTTTAAACTGCCTAGCTTCTTTTTTTTTTTTTTATTCTTACCTGAGGACATTTTTGCATTTATTTTCAGATAGAGCGGGAAGAAGAGAAGGAGGAAGAGAGAAAGAGAAACATCGATGTGAGAGAGACACATTGACTGGTTGCCACCCACACGACCCCAACCAGGGCCAGGGACAAACTGCAACCGAGGTACGTGCACTTAGCGGGAACTGAACCCGGGACTCTCTGGTCCGCAGGCCAACACTCTAACTGCTGAGCCAAACCGGCTAGGGCTTCCTAGCTTCTTTTTCATGCAGAAAATGATGTTTCTACAGCTAATCCAAATTTCCCATAATTTGACAATTTTGGATCTTGGTTGATCTTAATATGTATCTCATTCAAATATAACTGCGACGTAATTCATTTAGTTCCTGGAATCCCTTGAGGACTGTCAGTTCCCTCAGTGTTGCCTGCTTTCTGTCCCTTTCTGTGGGGATTTATACTTCTGTTATTTCTAATGTGGCTGACTTACACCCTCTTCTGAAACTGTTCCTAAATAGTTTTCATATCATTTTCCCAACTCTGCTTATGTCCGCAGCACCACATTGTGATTCCCTATTATTTGTCTGTTTTACCTCTGGGCTGAGCTACACAGACGCCACCAATGTAATAAGAACTGGCACATGATAACAACTCCATAAATATTTGTAGAATGAATGAGAGTTAGAAATAAATGCTCCCAAATGTTGCTGAACCTCTTGATTTTTTTCACAAAACCCAGTGAAATCTTTCAACCCTAAAAATGCCTATGAAGATAGAAAGAAAAGAAACTAACAGGCATTATTGCTATCATGCAGGGCTAGGCAAGAAGCCAAGTGCTTTGCATTCAATATCAGAGAGAAAGGCATCAATAATTCTAAACCCCTCCTTTGAGAAGTGAGTACACTAATGGGTCATAATCTCATTGTAATTTGTTATTAATCTTACCCTGTCCCTAATCCTATTATTACACTCTAATCTCTAAAAACCACATTCAAGCCTGTGTAGTTGAAGGCAAAAATAAAAGCATCATGATATCAAAAACATACAAAAATAAAACTTTCTTGGCATAATCTATATATGTTGAAAGTGATTTCTTATACTATGTTAACATGTGAAACTATGTTCTCAACACATGCTAAATTATGAGTACAACAGGTAATACATATATTTGTGGTGGATAAAGTCCTGAGATGTAGTCACCAATGGATGTAGATGAGAGTCAGAGCAGTCCAGAGAGTGTGGCTTTTTTTTGGTCCCACTCACATCAAGAGAGCCAGTGTTGTCTGTGAAATTTACATTTCTGTTATTTTTGTTTTTATCTAGTTTTGCAATTAAACAGCCTCCCCACACTTCCCATCCTATGTCAGATTTTAAATTCTTAGAGAAAGGCAGATGATGTTTTTCCTTGTTTTTTAAATCAACTTCAATAATTTTTGGCTGCATGAAGAAAATGAAGGTGCTGACCCATAATTAGTAGTTACAATCGACTTTTCTATTTCTAGTGATGGATTTTTATTGATCCATCTACACCCTCTCAGCTGTTTTGGTCAGCAGCACTTTGACACAAGCAAACATATACACATAGTGACTTTCCATGTAGATTGAGACCCTAGAACAAAGCAATGTGTATAACTCATGGGTGACAGAGGTTATAATCTGGATGGAGTTTAGCAGAGTGTACTAACCAGGGAAACTAATTAAATAACTCATACTCTGGCCTTAACTATTCCTCAAGAAAAACTGATGAATTGCTTACTGACTTATATACATCTATGTTAACATTTAACACTACAAATAGTATGGGACAATCTTAGGGTTGTGTTGTGGTAGTAATAAATATTTATAATTAGACAATTAATAAGAAATGGAAGAAAAGCATTCTCATTTTTCTTCAGTCTTGCTGAAAGGAAAAGTAACCTTCATGTTGATCAATATATAATTTTCCCCCTCAAAATTTATTATGTCTCAGTTAAAGAGCGATTAAAACAATACGGTAATCTGACCAAAGCTTGAGATTCACTCCTAGAGTTTAGCACATTTCTAATTCAATGCATGTATGAATATCCTTTGAAAGGTGTACACGGAAACCCAGCTCTTTATATAAATAAGGTCTCTGTCATAATGAAGCACATCTTCTAACCTCCAATAGGTTCTTTAAATATATTCTTTAGATTCTCCTGCAGAACATAAAGTTCTGGGAGTCTGAATGATGATTGCAGCAAACGCAAACTAGTGATTTCAGACCGATGGCAGGCGTTTGCCCCTCCTAGAAATATGTTAGGCAGCAGTTGATGAAAAATGGCAAAACAGAGGGATGTACATAGAAATGTACTATTTATAAAAATGTCACACATGGTTTCCAAATGGATTTTTCATAGAGCATGAAATTATATGAAAACTGCTTCCAAAATGTTTGAAATTATTATTTGAGCTCAGATGCCAATTCAACAGATTATACTCTGAAAAAATAATTATTTGCATCTTAATTCCTTCCTTTTCTGGAACTGGTCATTGTGATTCAGGATTGCAACAAATGGGACTTAAACTTTAGATGAAAATAGAGTTTATAAATTGTAAACTATTAAAGAGTATCTACAGCCTGGCTGGTGTAGCTCAGTGGTTGAGCATCGACCCATGCACCGAGAGGTTGCTGATTCGATTCCTGGTCAGGGCACATGCCCAGGTTGTGGACCCAATTCCCAGTGGGGGGCATGCCGGAGGCGGCCAGTCGATGTGATGTTCTCTCTCATCAATGTTTCTATTTTTCTCTCCTTCTCCTTTTCTCTCTAAAATCAATAAAAAAATTTTTTTAAATAAAGAGTGTCTATTAAAAAAAACCCACTAAATTTGAAAAAATAAGTATCCTTCTAATATACTGTTACTTAATATAAAAAATCCCAAATCTCTTTATATCAGTTCCCAAGATTCTTGTGATTAATCCCAATGCTAATGTTTGTCATTTGCAAGAACAAGAAGCAAATAAAATATAATGATTTTATTTATAAAATCATAAAAATGGTGATCATTTATTGATTTGAAACTTCTCTCCTTAGAATGGAAAGCAAGCCAGAGACAGAAGACTTCTCGGGCAGTGAAAGATTCTAATTCTTATAAAAACATTATGAATACTTTTTCACGAGAAGGAGTTGGTACATTGTAATACTCCTTTCTTATTTATTTTCCAGCAAGGCAGGTAGGAGATTGTTTACCTCACATTATCTGCTCTAATTGTGTGTGCAGAGGGTGGAACTCGGGGAGCCCGGGAGTTGAATGTATTGCCTGGGGCTGATTCTTCAAGCTTGGCTATCTATAGTCTTCAAACTGCTGTTAAGTGCCTGCCATAGATTTCTCTTTTGGAAGGTAGAGTAGAAAGGTCAAGAGTGGAGAAGCTGTGAGCAGCAAATCAGAGATTTGACCTTTTCAATTAAAAATTGAGGCAGAAAGGAAGTTGATGTGCATATTCAAAGACTGTGTGTATCCACGGGGAAGCTCACTCCTACGGGACTGTGGGTTTCTCAGTTTTGTTTTTAAGTTCAATATTCAAAATAACATTTAAACCAATGTCACAAAAGGCACATACAATAATATATATTTACCAGAAATCTCTGAATACATTACTTTACTATTTTATGGATGAATAGTAGTTAATAGGTTTCAGAATGTGCTAAAGTCATTTCAAAATGTTTTTCTTTTTTTTCCTTAGAGTTAATACCTTTTCTGCATGATATTTACCTTGTATTAACTTCTTCCTAACCTTCCTTCCAGTGTATAACTTGCCTTTATACATGTTCTTGCTTGAGCATTCTACCCAAAGAATATTCTAGAAGGAAAGTCATATAAAGATCTTTAACAAATCTCTATTCTTTCCCTGTATAGAACATGTGGGGAGGAGGGATGGGCTAATGAAGGGAGTCTGTTAGGGGTGGGATTACTTGAATTTAAATGTCTTTCTTTGATCTGTGTGGCATGTATAGTATTATCTTATAGGATACTTATTTTTACTTAAGAACGCATGGTTTTTATTTTCAAAATGGCATTAAATTTTAAGCACTATTGCATAACATTTTTTTCTTTGGTTAGCATTTCAGGAAGGCTCAGAAAGCGTTAATTGTACTTTCCCATCTCTAACTCACTGAATTAAAAACTGCACTGTCAGAAAGAAAAGGGAGAATTGTAAAATGACCTTTCCTCGTCTGTGTTTTTTCCAGAGACCTGAGGCTTGAAGCAGTTTGAACAACACGAATACCACTCACTAGACAGTCCCAGGGCCTGTCTCCTCCTGTTTAGCAGGGATCGGTTTTAATAACCTGCATACTAAATACTGTCGGCTCCCCTAGGCCAAGCTCTCATAGAATCCCTTGCTGAGTCTCTGTAATAGATAATGAAAGGTGAGACAAGAGACGCAGGACTTTGGGAACTGGGAAAATAGCCAGATTTCTCCAATGCTCTTTTCACTCTGGTTTCATAATTTTCTCGTGCTAACAAGTGAGCAGAGTTACCATTTAGAATTAGAGGTAAAGGAATGAAGAGAGCTCACAGAGTTCCTAGCAAAGGTCCCTTCTCACCCAGGTGGATTGGAACGAGTCTCAAATCACTGTGGAGTTTGACAGGTTTCATAATGCTGATCAAACAAAGTTTTAATTTTGTCTGATAAATGAAAGCTCTACCTTGGACCAGTACAGACTTAGCAATTAAAGTGGACTCTGCTGTAATAAATGCTTTTCAAAAAAATGTTCTCTCTTTATCTAGGACCCTCTGGGGGCCTTATTTTAGTCTTTGGTAGACAATGAGATCAGCTTTACTGATAAACTCAGCTTTATTTTTCTCTTTAATGTATTCTCTATAAAAATTTTTTTTCCAGGTGAATAGATTGCTTTATAACGTCTTTATTAGCAGGTTGTATTAAAATACATTTCATTTGCCTTATAGATACTTCTCTGTGTATATCCCTTCATATACTCCTGACTCACCGTCACATTGACATGAATTTGAATTATTTTTCCAGTGATGGGAATTGATTTGCTGATCCACTCACATATTTTTGCCAGTATATGATTCATCCACACATTCTCCAGAAGGGAGTGGTTTGTAGAGAGTATGCTTTCTAAAGAAATCCGGTAGGGTTGTATGTCCCAAATGATCTTACTCAACCTGGAGCGAGCAATTTCACCAGCAGAGATACATTCTTTGGGTTTTTAGATGTTACTCAGATTAATATCCCCGCTTAAAATAATGTAACTCTGGGATGCATAACATCTTAAGCTATCATAAATAAGATTTTAAAAGAGATTGGGCGGTAGTCTTCTATGTAGTCCCTAGAAGGTAGACCACAAGAGAGAACTCAGCTGTCTGTATGGGAGAAAGGAATGAAGAGCAGAAATGTAAAACCACCAAAGGCACAGTGCCTATTATAATTCTACCCTGCACACAGTAAAATGAAAACATCTGTGAATTTCTGAATATTCATCTCTGGGTGAATCAGGGGTGTGTGTTTGTGTGTGTGTGTGTGTGTGTGTGTGTGTGTAATGAGTCTGATTCTGAACATGACCTTATAGAGATATACAATAAGTAGCTAATAGTGCGAATTACTTTAAAAGTGTCTCTTCAGACGTGGAAGTAGGGTACAGACTGACAACCCTCAGAAGAGGGGGTGGAGGGGAGGGAGGAGATAAACCACAAAACTTTTATGCATGTACGCATAACTGATGGACATGGACAACAAAGCTGGGGACAGGGTGGGGGGATGGGGAGGAGGGTGTCAATGGGGAAAAAAAGGAGAAACATCTGTAATAAAAATAAATTAATAAAAAATGAAAAAAAATAAATAAAAGGTGAAGACCCCATTTGAAATGAAAAAATAAAATAAAAGAGTCTCTTCAGCATAGGGAAATTATATGTGAATTCTTACTACATGACTAGGAAGAAAGGTAAAAATCTTATAATTAATTTTTAGTAATAGAGAATTATTTTATAACAAGTTCTATAACATAGCTCTTTTTAATCAGTATACTTCACAGAAATATCCAGATTGCCTTGAAATTGTCTACCCAGAAAGAGTGCCTTGGAATTGTCTACCCAGATAGTAATCCATAAGGGATGATGTTGCCTGCCTGATTTTGCCTATAATTTGCACTCAAATTTTGCCTGTAATAGTCATAGTCAAGTATGGTCCACTTAAGCCAGATGCTTTTATGTAAGAACATCTGGATGGGTTTTTATGATTTAGAACTTCATGAAGAAGACAATTAAATGATTAATTGATGGTAAGTGAAGGAACACTCTGGAATATGAACAATGAACACTGATTCTCAATATAGTTCCTTAAAAGTTATTACAAGAGAAAGTTAATACAAATATACATATGGTTCTTATAATAATCTCCAATTTCTTCATAGCTAAGGAATTGATGAAAACCTTTAGACTACCATGGACCTTTCTCTGCTCTAGACTGGATTTCTCTTCCCTGCATTATTCAGGTTCTGCTTATCTTTTATAATATCCCATAATGTAATGTCCCTTTTTGTTTTATTCTAAGATTTCTTTGTTTAATTGGATTTGGAATTTTGGTTGTTTTTCATGAACCCAGTCATATATTCGTAGAAGCTTATTAATGTGATTTACTCTGTACTAAATCTTTATCCCATATAAAATATTAAAGACGTTTTATATTCTTCTAACATCTAAACAAACCTTCCTACAGTATATTCCACAGAACACTATTCTCATATTCTCATGAAATATTCCATACCTGAAGCAAGAAAAACAAATTAGAAAATTGAATACTTAACTTAGCACTGACCTAGGAATTGGAGATACAAGATAACAAATGGGTCTTTATTTTCTGAACAAAATAGAAATTCCTGGTTATTCTTAGCTTATAATTCCTAGACATTTTTCTGGTGATAAAAAAATCCAAAAGATTTATTTTTAAAACTTTTTTCCCTCAAATTTGCATAGGATCTGAAAAACAATGTGAGATTACGGAGATTAAATGTATAATAGAATTTACATTGTTAATGAAAATGAAAAAAACAAAACATTGAAAGTATATTCTTGCTTAGCTTGGTCAATTTCCAGGGAGTCTACCTCAATGGACTTACCGAGTGGGAGAAAGAGATTAAAGTACTCAAAATAAAAGGGCTAGTTGGCAGCAAATAGTATTTGTACAAAAAATGGTTACTATGAGAATTTTCCTCCAAATTCATTGTTTGACACAAGATAAGTGGCTTTCCAACATAATCTATTCCAATAGAGGTTGATGAGATGATTAAATTTTCAAGAAATTGAGAGTCTCTAAGCCTAGCAATCCCAAGTAACTAAATACTAAAAAACAAAACAAAACAAAAAAACAACCAAACAAAAAATCATGAACAACATGGTGGAACAAAGCAGACTTGGTAAATTGATATATTAATTAATTAATTAATTAATTATTTCTTCAGATAGAGCTGGAGGGAGAGAGGGAGAGAGGGAGGAAGAGAGAGAGAGAAACATCGACGTGACAGAGACACATCGAGTGGTTGCCACCCACATGACCCCAACCGGGGCCAGGGACAAACTGCAACCAAGGTACGTGCCCTTAGTGGGAACCGAACCTGGGACTCTCTGGTCCGCAGGCTGATGCTCTAACCACTGAGCAAAACTGGCCAGGGCTATTAATTTATTTTTAATGAGTTTTATTTCCTGCAATTCCTCAGGATATCTTTGCAACTTGCCACAAAGACAAACATATAGGGCCATCTGAGAAGTTATGGAAGGAGTTTCCTATGAAATGATTGGAGAGCTGAGATCTAAAGGGTGAAGAATTAACTGGGTGAAACAGTGGGTGGGAAGGTGGAAGCCCTGCACATATCTGTGGAGTTGGAGCATTCTGTTTATAGACCTGAAATAAAGCAGTGTGGCTGAAGCACAGAGACTGAAGAGAGGGCTTGGTATGGGATGAGGTTAGAAAGGTAAGGGCAAGACAATACTTACTGCCTTGAAGGACAAGTTACAATTTTATTCTAACCTTAAGAGCAAGGAAAAGGCTTTTCGAAATTTGGAGGGGTGGCGGTGGCAGTAAATACATTGTGAAAAGACCACTCTAGTAGCAGTGTGGAGAGGTCATCAGGAGAAAACAAAAAGGCAGGGATGCAAATAAGGATGTAAATTGCATTGGTGGATACAATATTCTGGTGGCTTGTACTTTGGTGATGACATTTGAAATGGAAAGGAATGAGTAGCTCCTAGAGGTATTGAGTAGTTAAAACTGACAGGATGGCTGGTTGTGCCATTTATGAGACAAAGACACTAGAAGAGGATAAAGTGTTAGTGGAGCTGGTCTCATAGTTGAGATTGCCTGAGCAAGGAGAGAGAGAAGAGAGAGCATCCGGAGACTGTTAAGAAATGTTAACATGTAGTGTCTAGACAGTGGAGGGTAGTCTGAAAAAGAGACTCAAATGGAGTAGCCAAAGTTGGAGGAGAAAACGTGGGGAGTGTAGTGTCTTGAGTTCAGGAGAGAAGTGTGCTCAGCCATGTGCTGCTGGAAGGTTCTCTGGTTTCATAATACGAGATCATCTATGACTTTAGCAAGAGGTATTTCATTAAGAGAAGAGAAAACACAGACTACAGTGGACTGAGGAGTGAATGGTTAGTGAAAAAACTGAGAACTGAAACTGAAGTTGAACTCTTTTGAGATGTTGGACATTGGAAAGAAGGCAAAAACCAGGGCCATATTTAGGGTATAGGATTCAGACTTGCCCTTTATTGTAAACCTGTTTCTTGTTATCTGATGTAGTAGTTTTGCAAACGGTTGAGGTACTAGTCTTACAGGAGGTTTTTGTTTTTTGTTTTTTGGTTTTTTTCTGTCTTTTGAATACTACCACTAATTTTCAATCTAATTTCTAAGGAGGAAAACATTATCTTCTAAGGTTTCTATGTCAGTTTGGGCATTCTGATGAACCCAGTAGTGCATAAGTTTAATTAACATTATCATTTTTTCTTAAGTGATTCAATCACAGAATGTGTTAATACCATTTATATAATGTATTTTAATTTAATTCTGTGCCATTAACTGGGAAATGTACCAATTTGTCAATAACTTATTTGTCTTGTGAAAGAACCAAGGTACTTACTGTGTTTACCTCCTAGATAACTTGGTTCATTATAACTCAGAGTCATGGAATAATTAAGAATCTATATAAGAAAGGTTTAAAATGGTTCTGAGTCTTTCTACATTAACGACCTGAGAGTTGGTGAATATTCTTGAAGAGAGGTGTTTACATTGTTACATGATTTCTAAATTGCAACACTATAATAGTAATTTTATTTTTTTCTATTTTCAGAAAATATTAGTACATTTATATTTTCTCTGATTAAAATATCTCAGTTGGAACGTAAATGAAATATTTCAACATTAAATGAAGGGAGAAGATTAAATGTTTTGACTCATAATTTATAAGAATTCAAGATAGTGCTTCAATAATAAATGTATTTTGAAATAAGATCTTAAACTTTATTACAATTGTTATTTGGTTCTCCAACCATTTTGAAAAGAGATGCACAATTGAGGGGGGTGGGGTGGGGGGACTGAATTGTTAATTTTTCTTCCACCTTGAAAATTCACCTGTTAGGAAGTTATAAGATATTAAAATCAGGCTGAATTTATTAGTAGAAATTTAAGTTTAGGAGAAACATAAGAGTAAAGAAAACTCTATTTATAACATTTTTACCTTGGAAAGAAGTAATAAAGATGTGAAGGATATAATTATTGCGAAGACATTTTGTAAGAATTTATACTAATCACCAAATAAATTATTTTGAGCTTAAAAACTAACCCGCTTTTTGTTTCTTTATAAGATTGTTTTTCTCTCTAGCATTGTGCTTTATAACTTTTCTCTTAGGAGTCTTTTTTCTAGTCTGATGAATTACATTTTCTTTTATGAAAATGATGGCTGTCACCTTTACTGAATTAGTTAGGAATTCCTCTTATCTGTCAAACATTATTCAACATGTATTGCATGTCCCATGTCCCAGGCAGGGTTTCAAATTCACTTAAGTGTGTTTGAAAGATTTAGTGTCTAATGAAGTGAAATGGGCATTTAAATACATTAATTAAATTGGTGTTACATGTATTCTACTAGGCGAATGTGCAGGTTATAATGGGGCTTCAGAGAAGATGGATCTTAATAGACTCTAAACAGAAGATAGGAGGAGAAATCATTCCGGCTTCAGAGAAAGGATGACCTCTGGTGAGTTTTCCAGATGACCATGAGTTCCATAGGTAGGCCGATGGAGGAGAAAGGGGAATGGGTATTACCAACAACAAGAGAAGTGTAGATGAAGATGGGAAGTTGGCAACGACCACTTTCAGTCCAAGAACTGCCAGTATTGTGATGTGGCTGGAGATTGCGATTGGAGTAGCGGTGTCATGATGCAGTGGCCAAAAGCACGTAGAGGGGGCGAAGGAGTTTTTTCTTTTCCTTTTTATTTTTGAAAGTATTACAGATGTCCCCCTTTTTTCCCCATTGACACATTCCTTCCCACTCCCAACCCCCTCCTGCCTTCCTCAACCTAATGTGTGTGTCCATTGGTTGTACATATATGCTTATAAGTTCTTTGGTTTATCTCTTCACATCCCTCCCACGCCCCATCCTCTGAGGTTTGTCAGTCTGTTCCCTACTGCCATGATTCTGGATCGCTTTTGGTTGACAGCTTATATTGTTCATTATGTTCCACAAATAAGTGAGATCATGTGGTATTTGTCTTTCTCTGACTGGCTTATTTCGCTTAGTATAATACTCTCCAGGTCCCTCCATGTCGTCTCAAAGGATAAGAGATCTCTTTCTTACAGCTTCATAGTATTCCATTGTGTACATGTTCCACAGCTTTTTTATCCACTCATCTATTGATGGATATTTAGGCTGTTTCCAGATCTTAGCAAATGTAAATAGTGCTTCTATGAACATAAGGGTACATATATTCTTCCTGATTGGTGTTTCAGGCTTCTTAGGATATATTACAAAAAGTGTGATCACTGGGTCAAATGGCAGTTCAATTTTTAATTTTTTTAGGAAATACCATATTGTTTTCCATAGTGGCTGCACTAGTCTGCATTCCCACCAGCAGTGTACTAGAGTCCCCTTTCCTCCACATCCTCACCAACATTTGCCTGAGGATTTGTTGATGGCAGCCATTCTGGCAGGTGTGAGGTGATATCTCATAGTTGTTTTAATTTGCATCTCTCTGATGATTAGAGATGATGAGCATATTTTCATATGTCTCCTGGCCTTTTGTATGTCCTGTTTGGAGAAGTGTCTATTCAGGTGGAAGAGCTTTTTCTGACAAGTTTATTCTGTATGTGTGAAATGACAAACTTTTGAGGAGTTTTTATCAGGGAAATGTCATGATAAGATTTGGATTTTGGACATATTGTATAGGCAAATATGTAGTGGAAGTATGTGAAAGCTAAAGATCAAGTAGGTCTGCTGTAGTGTTGCATAAGGGAATTAATGTATGGACAGAAAAAAAATACCATAAGGAAGGGTAGAGAGGACAGATCAGAGATGGATGAAATAAAGCCTCCAGAGTTTGCTCATTGATTAGGTATGTGGATAGAAAGAGACTTTCTGAAGTCTGGTAGAGCCAAAGGGAATAAAGGGGGAAGGAGTAGGTTCATTTTAGGAAGATGAAGAGTGATTGTAATAATACATTCATTTTTGTTCCTGCTGAGTTTAAGCTAGATGTCAGGTAGTCAGTTGCATATTTAAGTCTGGCACTCAACAATCTAGTCTAGATGGAGAAATAGATTAAAGAGTGGGTGTATTGATTGTTTATGATGTGCAAAGTATTGTAAAGTGTGTGGATTTATTTACTCCTCAGGAGAATCATATGAGACACTATTATTTTTATCTCCATTTTAAAGATGAAGAAACAGAGGTATATACTGTTGAGCAACTGGTTCAGCATCACTCAGCTAATAAGGGGCAGAGGCAGGATTCAAATGCAGGTAGTCTGATTTTAGAGACCTGGCCCTTAACCATCACGCTGTGTGGTTTCTCCAATGTCTGAATCCCTGATACATGGAACGAAGCATCCTGAGAATTAAACATTTAGTGACAACATAAAATATTCTATAATTTCAATTAAATCATCCAAAATGATTATCTTTTCCATACAATAATTTATCTTAAAGAGATAGTTAATCTTAAAGAGAAAGTTAAGATTAAATTTCACTTCTTAAATCCAGTATTTCTATTAAAGGAATCATTCTCATAGACACAGTGATTAACCAGGGGCCTATTTGATTTATTTTATTCTCTTCTTCTCACATTCAGTGAGTACTTAATCCACTCAATCCTCTCACATCTGGCTTCTAACTATGCATTGTCTAATGGTTATCTAAATTCATAACCTCATTATTTCTTGCCTGGACTATTCTGATAGCTTCTAAATTGTCTTTTTACCTTCACTATTTCTTGCTCCAAATTTATCACACGTACAGTAGTCTATTGTACAACTCAGAAAACCACCAGTTTCACAAAAATTTTTATGATGTTATGCATAGATTGTAAAAGCTTCAAAGGGAGAGACTTTTTTTATCTCTTTATCTCTGATTCCTATTATAATTGTTGGCACATAGTAAAAAGATTTTATTGAATATGTGGATACATGGATGTTATCTCTCTCCTACATTGATGATATTTTCTAGTATTACATATCACATTTTTAAGTTCTGTGAGAAAAGATTCTATTACTTATCTTTAAGTTAATTATAATTACCTAGTATAGTGTACTTCCTATACCAGGGTCCAATACATAATTAATGAGTGAATGGATTATTAAGTCAATCAATTATAAAACAATTGTGGGTAATAAGCGAATGCTAGTAAGAAGAAAAATATAAATTCTCATCAACTTGTAAATAATGGCTATTTAAAATTCAGTAAAAATTATATGTGGATGCTTTAGGAAAGATCTATAAAATACTTTGTCTACATTTGTTATACAATAATTCTGAAGCAAATGAGTTAACAATTACTTTCTCATTTTATGGTCATATTCATATTTTAAAATTAATCATATCTTAAAACATGCCTTTTGCAAGTGAACCATATCTGTTTAACTTTAGAAGTGGAACAACAAAGGCATAATAAAATACCAAATGTTATGTGCTTCTAATTCAATCTCAGGTCAGAACTGATATTCGATAAACATTTCCTTAGTGCTTTATAATGATTTTTTTTTTGACAAGTCATGTTGAAATTATATTTGACTGGTTAGAAAACTATTGTAGATACAGATATAATTTATCTGAATTAGATAAATATTTAAAAGTCATTGTAGCTAAAATGTGGAAATGTATGTTTGGCACTAATATAGTCAAATATATTGGAAACTGACTGAGTGCTGCTTCTTGAGTCAATGCCAACACAGAAACCAAAGGCTGTTCTCCTAAGTATTATTTGGGTTCACATGTTAGTTAATGGCATAAGTGAGTTAGTGGGAGATTTACACTGAATATGACATGCAGACAATGGGACTATGAGGATATACGAGAGGAAAAATTCCCCTTTACCCTTTTAGGGTCTCCAGGAGAGCTGGGCCTACAAATTAAACCAGCATAAGACAGATTAATAGAAAAAAACACACAAGATTTATTAATATTTTACATGTACATGGGAGCCTTCATGTGAGATTGAAGACCCAGAGAAGTAGCTAGAGCAGAAAGCTTTTATGCCCCTTAGACAAAGAAACATTAAGTTTATAAAGAATTTATAAGACAAATGGTTTGGGCTTGGAGTAGTAAATTGTGGAGAAATGACTAGGAAGAAAAGGGTAGTTTAACAAGGTTGATTTGTACATATTTTTTTGCCTAGATTCCCTATCTCTGGTGATTCCCTCTAGGGCCAGGGAGGGCACCTTTCACATGGGAATTTAATGTTTTACTTTTAGAAAGAAAAAGGAGGGCCAGTGTGCCCTTCTTGCACCTGCTATTTCTCAAGTGCCTTTATCTCAAAACAATCAATATGCCAAGTCAGTGTTCCATGGGATGGCATGCTCTGAACTTTAAAAAAAAAAACAAAACAAAAAACGAAAGAGAACATAACATATCATACATTCAATGATCACAATAGGATCTCAAGAAATCTTAAAGGATTTCAATGAGAGGCTAAATTTAATAATGAAATTTAATAAGAATCAATAAACCTTGTACCTATAAATATCTACTTTTAAGAAGACACAATTCATAGTGTCACATAAAAAAAAGTTAAGATAAACTAAACTGTAGATTATCGGCTCAATTTTTTTACATGACTTCTAAAAATGTTACTGCCATCTTGAGATGCTTCATAGTACTTTGTATTAATAAAGCAAAAAATTGTACTTTGTACTAATAAAGAAAAATACAAAGAAGACAATCACAGGAATATTGAAATAAGCATCCAGAGCATTGTGTCCAGTCGTAGGCAGTAAAATGGAAGTGTCCATGAAAATGTTAATGGAATGGTAATGGTGACTGGAAACCATGCTTTGATGAAAGACTGATGAAATTAGGGATGTGTGGTTTAGAGAAGAAAATAATTAGAGATGGAAAATTTCAGATGATTTCAAATATTTGAAATAGAGATTATTCTTGTTTTTTGTGAATCCTAATGTTAGGATGAATTTGCACTCCAAATATAGACATTTTAGCTAAAGAAGCAAAAATAATTAAAAAAAGAGTTTTGATATGTTTATTAAACTATCATTTATTGTGCAAAGATTGGTGTGAGTTCCTGGTATACCAAACTAGTTAAATCATGCTTGCTGCCTTCAAGGGGTTCATAGTCAATAAATAAAATCTAATCTTGCCTTTATCAAAATATGGCATAAGCCAATTTTGAAAGCAATCAAGAATCTGTTAAGAAAATGTTCAAATGCGTGTGTGGCCAGCAGAATTCTAAGATGGCTCCAGATACACCAGGTATTTATGAAGTACTAATAAGGAGCTGTTATGAGGTATTTTGCAGATATAATTAAGGACCCAAATCAGTTGACTTTATGAAAGGAAATTTATCTTGAGTGAGTCTAACCTAATAAGATAAGTCCTTAAAAGGGTCTAGACCCTCCCAGGAGAGAGAGATACAGTTCCTGGGAAGATTTGACACACTATCACTAACATGAAGTTGGAGAAGGCCATGTGGCAAGGGATTCAAACTAAAAGCTAGTTGACAACAAGGAAATGGGGGACTCAATTCTCCAAATTCTCCAACTGCAAGGAACTGAATTCTGCCAATAAGAAGAATGAACTTGGAAGCAGATTCTGCCTGAGCCTCCCACTAAGGATTCACATTGGCTGATTTCCTGAGCTGAGAACCCATCACATTATGCCAGATTCTGACCTACAGAGCTGTGAGAGAGGATTGAGAAAGAAGGGAACCCTTATGCATTGCTGGTGGGAATGTCGAATGGTGCAGCCACTATCAAAAGTAGTATGGAGGTTCTCAAAAAATTAAAAACATAGCTATTATATGATCCAGCAATTCTACTTCTGGATATATCACCAAAGGAAACAAAATCACATTCTTAAAGATATATCTTCACACCTATGTTCATTGCAGTATTATTTATAATAGCCAAGATGTGGAAATAATCAAAGTGTCCATCTACAGATGAATGCATAAGGAAAATGTGATACACACACCCACACACAAACACATACACAAAATGGAATACTATTCAGCTTAAAAAAGAATGAAATCCTGTAATTTGCAACAACATGGATAAACCTTGAGGTCATTATGCTAAGTGAAATAAGTTATACAGAGAAAGACTGTATATAAGTGAGATCATACAGCATGTGGAATCTAAAAACAAACAAACAAACTTACAGGAAAAGAGAGTATGTC
The DNA here is from genome assembly GCA_030848825.1 of Tadarida brasiliensis. Taxonomy (NCBI): domain Eukaryota; kingdom Metazoa; phylum Chordata; class Mammalia; order Chiroptera; family Molossidae; genus Tadarida; species Tadarida brasiliensis. The sequence continues at coordinate 75,389,721 of CM061260.1, forward strand.
AATAATTGTCAGGGGTAGGGACAGTGGGTGGTAATGGGGCAAAAGAGTGAAAGTGATCAAAGGGTACAAACTTCCAGTTACAAGATGAATAACTTCTGGGGATATAATGTACAGCCTGGAGAGTATAGTTAAAAATACTGTATTGTTTACTTGAAAGTTGCTAAAAGAGTAGATTTTAAAAGTTCTTAATACATACACATATATACACACCCACACATGTGTAAATTGTAATTATGTGAGGTGAACTAACCTCGTGGTGAACATTTTGCAATGTGTACAGAAATCAAGTCACATATTGTACAGCTGAAACTTACACAATGTTATATGTCAATTATTTCTCAATTAAATTGGAAAAAAAGTTCTGCAAAACTAAAAAATAAACTAATACAATATGCTGGTTGACAATGACCAGGTATACCCGAGACATCAATTGAGGAGCTGTCAAGACAGGCTTTGAGGCTGAAGATGGTCTTCTCTTTTGTCTCTGAGTTTTACAATGAAAGTCAGTCACATAAATCTATTCAATACATTACAGAAGCACAGTGAAGTCTATCAGTGCCCCAAGCCCACGGATGAACATACAGAACTATGAACAGTATGCAGTGCCTAGAGGCATTTAAATACCACACTCATCTCAGGTGGCCACCTTTCTGTGTATTTATTTCATTAGAATGTGTATTATTTCTTATATGTACTAATCAAATAAATAGCTGGTAGCTCCTCAGGTTAAACTTCTATTGCTCTAGGACTATAAAGGAAGTCATTCTGAAACAGACACTGTCATTGCACTTTAATAGGACACAGGAAAGAATAGATATTTATAAAACTCTAAATCCATAGAAAATTTGCCCTTGAACTATGATTTCTTTCTTTCATACATTCATAAAACATATGTCACGATTGTCCAAAAGTAAATGGGTTATAAGCATCTTCCTATTCCAAAGCTATAATTGACCTTCATATATCACTCGATCCATTTATTTAAAAATTATTTTGTTTAAACTTAAAATTATTTAAAATATTGATTCAGGCTCTTTCAAAAGGAAGATGTCAGAAAGAAACCAGGAGGGTTTCTTTAAACCCACTGTCTTTGCGATTCCGTGTGATGGGTAATTGAGTTTCAAACCCTTTAGCCATACTGTTGTCATCCAGTGAATTCAGTCTGCATTTGTGATTATAGAAGGGCCTATGTCGGACATACTTTCAAAGACCTCAGACCAAAGGTATATCATTATTTTCTATTCTCTGGAACAGTTTTTCTTAGAAGGAAGTAATAACCAAATGCCTGACTAAAATAACCATCCCTCCCCCCCAAAAAATCCCTGTTTTCCTGGTCCAATTATTTGAGTTGCAGAAGAAAGTATAACTTTTAAATTTCAAGTGATGTAGAAATACTTCTATTATAAGAAGAGAAACATAAACTATAGTAAGGGTTTTCATTAACCAAAACAGCAAAATGGTTTTTTAACTTGTTACTTTGAAAAGCATATATATATGCATAAATATACACACACTTATGAGATTTTTGATAATATGAGGGGCTACAAATTAGTGTTCCTGAAAAAAAACTCTTTCATACATTTTTATGTTGATTCACCCTTCTAGGATATATTACAATATATTGCTACCCATTGTTAAGCCTGCATTTTGCATAAGCCTGCATTCCACAACTTGAATTCTTTCTCCACATGTTGGGTATAAGTTGTGAATCACCATCTGTATTTACAAGGTGGCATTAAACAACTGTCTCATTTACAAGCACACTCTACTCATAAGCAAGCATTCAGTATTTCTCTTCTCAGTTGTAAAAAAGTACTTATCTGAAGATAAATTTCCATTCAGCTTGAAATGCTTTGCTGTTTCTCACTTCCCTCATTAGCACGGAGTGATTGGCAAGTTACCCTCCAGACAGGGCACCATCTTCTATGTGTCTGCTTAGGAGTAAGCTCCAATAAAGCATAGCCGAAAGGAAATATATAAATCTGTTTTCTAATTCAATAAATTCATAAGCCATGCTACCCACCAAGGCCTGTGGGAGCATATCCATCATAAAACACCACTGTAAAACTATAAATATTTCAAGCACTTAGTAACGGCTGAGAGCACACAGCTGAAAGGCTGGTTAAAGATGGGCCATGCACAATGCCCTTTCAGAGTTGGTGCAAGGTCTTCCGAGCAGTTTGTTTGTTTTTCTAGGCATATAAAAAAGCACAAACCCCGCTGGCATCTAGCACTCCTTTATTTTAGGTTTTGGGTGCTGGAAATCATCTCAAGTTCAACTCTGGGTTTTGTTTGTTCTCTCTCATAACCTTCTTTTCCTCGGTCACCCACTCTGTGGGTACGGTTTCCCACCAGATAGGAGACTAGGAAGAAATGACCTGCGCAGAAGATAAGGTTGGTCACACAGCAGGGTCAGCCTCAGCAAGTTCTTGGGTAATTCTGTCTCTGCCTCAGCTTTCAACCAGAGCAACCACAGTCAACCCCTCATCTTATTCTTCAATACTGCTGGACTTTATCTCACTAATATTTTCTCTTCATTTTTCCTCCCTACTGCTATATTTGGCCCTACTCTGTTAATGTGAATGACTAAATCATTTATTTCCCATCTTTCTTCTTTCTAATATGAGCATTTTCTCTGAGTATATCAGATCAAATCTAAGTATTGACTTTGCTTTTCGTCACCTGTGTCTTCAGCACATTGTCTGGTGGTGGTTTTCTAATTTTTCTGCCTAGGGTACAGAAATCTGGAATCTGATCATTGTTATTTTCTATCAGTTTTGGAGTATTCTCAGCCATTATTTCTTCTAATATGACTTCTCTCATTTAAAACATTATTTATTCTTATTTTTTTTTATTTTTCAGTTATCGTTGATACTAGTTTCATGTGGACAGCATAGTGGTTAGACATTTATATAACTTACAAAGTGATCTCCTCAACAGTCTAGTACCCACCTGCCACCATACATAGTTCTTACAATATTATTGACTATATTCCCTATGCTGTACTTTACATCCCCATGATTATTTTGTAACTTCCAGTTTTTACTTCTTAATCCTTTCGCCTTTTTCACCTAGCCCCCAACCTTCCTCCCATTTGGCAATCATCAATTTGGTCTCTATATCTATGAGTTTGTTTTTGTTTTGTTTGTTTATTTTGTTTTTTAGATTCCACATATCTCTCTCATGAGATCTATTATGTAAAAATTTCTAATCTTTTCCTCCCTGTTTCTTCATCTCACTCACGTTTCATTTTTTTTCTTTTTGCCTCTCTGTTTCTTTATAATCGATTTAGATATTTCTTTCAATTTTTGTGTGTCATGTTCACGTATGTTTTAATAGGTCATGAGACATATTTTCATAAATATATTGGTACTTTTCTATGGTAAGTAGCTAGGGGTGGAATTGAGGGGTGAGAGGTAAGGTAAATATTTAACGGTATGAGAAAAAACTGCCCATTTATTTTCCAATGTTTGTACTATTTTGTGTATCCAAATGTTTTCTCTGAGATTTTCAGTACCTCTACCTACCATCTCATTACACTTAGTACTTTAGCCATTTTAGCAATTTAGTATTATATTTAACTGTAATTTTAATTATTGGTTCTCTGATATCTAATAACACTAAGTATGTTTTCTTGTGCATATTAGCATTGTTTTTATTTTATTTTCGTAAGTGACCAAATCATTTTCCCACCTTTATTGAATTATTTGTATTTTCATCATGCATTATTGGTGTTCTTTATATATTCTGATATTACTTGCATATATATAAAATAAACTTTTGTCCAATAGTGTCTTTTGTTTTTATTTTTGTAACATCATCTTTTGAAAAGCAGATAATTTTAAATTTTTTATTAATGCCAATTTATTGCTTTTTAAAAAATAGTGCATTCTGTGCCCGTAGAAGCTTTCAATTTTATTTTTATTTTATATTTCAGTTGTGGTTAGTCTTGATCTCTTGACATTCTATATATATTTGACCAACTTTGTCATTCTCTATCAAAAAAAATCTACTTTAATTTTGACTTGAATGGGTATTACGTTTATAAATCAATTTTTAGTGATTAACAATAATATTGAATCTCTAACCCATGAACATCGCATATTTATTCATTTATTTAAGTATTCTCAGTGGTATGTTGATATATGTTTAATAACCTGTTCTCTAGAGTACACAGCTCTCATGTGTAGAATTTGCCAATTTCCATGGTATAAATACTCCTACCATGACACATTTCTAGTTACCCATGTGATGTAACTGAGCATAAATTAAATTACTTTAATTTAATATAATGTTTTAAGGTTTATCTGTGTTGCAATATATAACAGTACTTCATTCCTTTTTATGACTAAATAACATTCATGGATATACTACATATTGTTTACCCATTCATCAGCTGATGAACTTTTGGGTTATTTTCACTTTTGGGGTATTATGAATATTGCTGCTGTGAACACACAAGTACACATTTTTGTGAACATGTTTTCCATTCTCTTGGGTATATAACAAGAAGGAGAATTTTTAGGTCATATGGTAGTATTACATCCACATTTTGAGAAAATGCCAAAACAATGGCAGCACCATTTTATATTCCCACTAGCAATGTATGAGAGATCCAATTTTTCCACATTCTCACTAACGTGTTATTTTCTGTTTCTTTTTTTCTTAGTAGCCATGCTAATTGGTATGAAATAGTATTTCACTGTGGTTCTGATTTGTTTTTCCCTAGTTACTAATGATGTTAAACATCTTTGCAGGTGCTTATTGGCCACTTGTGTATCTTTGGAGAAATGTCTGTTCAAGTCCTCTGCTCAATTTTTAGTTGAGTCATCTGTCTTTTTGTTGTTGATTGCAAGAGTTCTTTAAATATTTTAGATATTAGACTTTCATCAGATATATGGTTTCCAACTACTTTCTCCCATTCTGCATCTTTTTACTTCCTTGATAGTGTCCTTTGACATAAAACCAATTTTAATTTTGATAAAATCTAATTTATCTATATTTTCTTCCTGAGTGAGCTTGTGAACAGAAGTGTTCACTTTAGTCATCTCTTTTTCCATACTTTTGTCTGGTATCAAATGAATTAAAATGCAATTCTGGTCCGGCCAGTGTGGCTCAGTGGTTGAGCATTGACCCATGAACCAGGAGGTCGCCAGTTCAATTCCCGGTCAGGACACATGCCCAGGTTGTGGGCCCGATCCCCAGTGAGGGGCATGCAGGAGGCGGCCGATCGATGTTCTCTCTCATCGATGTTTCTATCCCTCTCTCCTTCTCCCTTCCTCTCTCTCTAAAATCAATAAAGGAAAAAAAAATTTTAATGCAATTCTGTTTACAAATGAGAAGGTAGCCTCATAGCTTCGAATGAACTGGTTCCAGGAGAAAAGAAACAAAACAGATCTAAACAATATATTAAAATATCAAGAGAAAGTGGAAAACAATTCAGAATGATGCTTCGTATTACCTGAGAATTTTTCTGTTACTGGACTTTACTTGATGGTGTACATAAACTGTCCATTTTAGTGTTCTCCCACCTCAGCAGTGTCGATCTGGCCTCCAAAGCTTAGTATGCTAACAGAAAAGACATTTCCTGAGATGTGCTATAACTTTCTGCAATTGCTCCAGAATCCAACTGCCTCATAAATATTCTTAAGATGACAAGTTGTTTGTTATGTCACTTTTATGAGTTTTAGAGTATCAAGTTATAGGTACATTGGTCATTTGGATACACTGGCCTATCAGTTATAGACTTCAGTTGCTTCCTGTGCTTAAACCATGAACTTCTCTTTGAATCAGTTAAGAGAATCTTTTCCTTTTGCTCTATCTCATAATCCAGTGATAAATGGCTGAGTCTTCGACTAAACTGTTTCTAAGTTTCCTGTTAGTGTCTTGACGTGTGGTACACAGGAACAGTTGTAGTGCCTAAAATATTGCAGAAACATTTCTCCAAATGTGTCATTAATTTAGCTGGAATCCAGAAAATAGAGATACTTTTGATAAAATAATCAAGATGTACTCTAACAACTCCAGTTTTGGTTAGTGACCGAATGACAATATACCCAAATGTTTCCAGTCGTCACCTTCACACTACCATTAGCTGGTCATGAGTAGAAGCTAGTAACTCACATAATTTGGATAGTTTGTGGTCCTTGGCTTCTCTCATCAATTTTCAATGTTAATAAATCTCTTTCATCTCTGCTCCCTTTCAATCAGATTTTTAACAGCATTTTAGGCTTTCTGTGTTACACTTGATACATCTGTAAATTGTTCCATACTTTCATGATGTCAGATGTACAACTGTTTGAAAGCACTTATATCATTTTTAAAATCATTTCCAGGAGGGAATACAAATTGAATTATATTTCCCGTGAGGTTGATGGATTAAGGCTAAAATACATATTTTAAAATTTGCATCATTGTTAACCGATGCATACGTTACTGCTTGGCACTTCGATGTTAGAGCAGCCTTCCACAGCAAAAGGTCAAAGAGAAACAAAGACTTATCAGCCCCCTTTACTGACGAACCTGAATCTAAGGAAATGCAACTATTGACTAGCACCATGGAAAACAGGGAGCCAGAATATAACAAAAAATGGGAAATCTGTCAAAATCACCAGACTCCTGGATTCCCAGAAACAAAAAGTTATTGCCCTGAAACAATTCTGCTGCCAGCTCACATGGGTTCGCAAGTCATCTTGTGCTGTAAATCAGTGACTGTCACGATCCTTACTTCTAATATTCATTTCTGTGTGCTCCATGAAACAGAAGATTAAGAAGCACCCAAGTAGAAGTCATGGATGCATAAGAAGACATTCTTTTTAGTTAGTACTTGTTTAGCCTTTTTCTTTCTGGAAATAGTATCAGGCAGGATTAATATTTAAGTTTTGCAGAGATTACTGGCTAGATTAACTGTCCAGGATAGCACCACTTTTATTTTTCCTTGGGCATATCTACACTAAGCAATTTTTTAATCAACTTCTCTGGAAAATCTTTACTAACAGAAATTGTCTCCCGACCTAAATGAGTTAGGCAGAGATGGTAATATTAAATTATCAGTACAGGAAACAGTAATTATAAAGAATCATATAACTTTAGATACTATATCAAACATAATTGAGGATTACAGCCAACAGCAGGTGCCTTGCTATCTGTCTCTCAATGACAATACAAAAAATACAAAAAGGGAAGAATAAAATGACATAGAAATCATCTCCTCAGAATAACTTGAAGACAGGGAATGCTGAAGTTTCAAATAACTGTGAATAAAAGGAGAAAAGCACACCTTGCCAAATCCTAGTGCATGGTCTTTCACACGGCTGACCCACCCTTGCCCTGCCTCTAGGCTTCTTGGTGAGCAAAGGCAGACCGTGGCAACTGTGGGAGGACAGAAAAAGGAAACCAGAAAAGGGACCTCATGTTGATCTGAAATTATTGTGTCAAAGACCAGCCTGCCCTAAATCTGAAAATACTGAAAAAACGTCTGGACAGTTAAGAGCATGAACAACAGGAAAGGGACCACAAAAGATTCAGGAATCAAAGGGGTATCTTTGAGAGCTCTAGCTTCAGGGGGAGAAAAAGGAAGCCCAAAAGGAAGAGAGAAGCACTCTTTAGCGATTGGGTAGGGAAAGGAAATGGTACAAAAGGGGAAAATGCAGAGTCCTGTGAGAAAAAGAGGGGCCACCAGCCCTTTGCCCACTACCAAACACACATAAAAACCTGCAAAAATATCTGGACTTTACTAAAATAGAAAATGTAAAATAAAAACACAACCCAATGCCATTCAAATTAGGAAAAGTAAAATGAACAAATCCATGGCGAGCCCCACATTCCCCGCGGGAGGATGTGATGGACTTGTTTGAATAATTCTGGAGTCTGGCAAAGAACCGAACCCCACTTCTCAGGGACAAGCAGGAACTGCACCTGCTCCTTTGATAAGGAGGGTGTCTGGGCACTTAGGTTAGACTATTTGTGCTTTCTAATTTTATCAGATGTCAAGGCAGCCCATAATATTGGGCTTTAGTTTTAGGTCTTCCGCCACATGTAACCACATTTAAAGAGAGTTTCAAAGAAATGAACTAACCTAAAACACTTTAGAAAACAGTTTTTTTTTTTATTCTATCATGTAAGTCTAAAGAAATAACTACTTCAGTACTATACTCTAGTTACTTAACTTTTTCTTGGCAAAATTATGAGTTATCAGTTCTGAAAACACTTTGTGTATACTAGGATTGAACAAATAAGCAAATTTATTGTAGGTAAACAAGAACCAGGTATCTCACTGGTGGAGAAAGATGATAAAAATAAAGAAAAGTGAGAGGCTTGAAAGATCTCTATTGGATTTGAAAATTAGATAGAGTGTTAACTCATAGGATGAATAGACACACAGAGAGATAGATAAATTAATATATAGGCACTTAGATACATTAGTAGCAAATTAAATGTATGTATGTGTGCCTGGGATAGCATGCATACATATATTTCCAGACTTCCTGTGGGGAGTGCCTAGAAGCAATGAAACCTGTCTAGGAAGGAGCACACCTAGTGCTGAGATTATGGTTTCTAAAGTCCATTCTCCAATAATGGAAAACATGGCTCCTTGGAGAAATGGTTGATTTCAGGAATAAAAGGAAACGTATGCAAAGCTTAGAATATCTGTGGTGCCAGAGAATAAGAAAGTACTGAAAAATATAAAAGGACATATTGAAAGAAACTTCTAATTGCCAAACATGGAACAATTTGAGCTACAAGAAACACAAATGATAGTACTTATAACATCATTATAATTATAATGTAACTTCACAGTGGAGATGTGTGGGAGAAATGATCTTAACCAAACGACAGCGATTAACATCCCCAGTAACATGACACCTCAACATCATGCGTTTCCTGATAGAACGCACTGAGAAAGGTGCATCATTCCTGTGGCACTTTTGCCAACATGCGTGACTTCAATTTAATCATGAGAAAACAAATCCAAATTAAATAAAATAACTGGCCAATGCTTTTCAAAAGTCTCAAGGTCATGAAAGACAGGAAAAACTGGGAAATTTCCAGAACTGGGGAGACTAATGAGACAGAAGTAAATACAATGTGGAATCCTGGATTGGATACTGGACCAGAAAAAAAAGACATTCGTAAAAAATTGGTGAAATTTGAATAAGGTCTGTGTTTAGTTGAGAGTATTGCACCACTGTTGGTTTTCTGATTTTGATAATTGTGCTATGGTTATATAATATGTTAGTGTAAGGGAAGCTGAGTGAAAGTATACAACTCTGTACTGTGTTTGAAACATTTTTGTAGGCTAAAAGCATTACAAAATAAAGAGTAGAAAAGTTTTATTTTCAACTGTGCAATGATTTCTGTGTATCTCATCATACAGTAAGTATTTCCATATATATGGAAAATTGGGCTTAGCTGTGGCTAAGTAACTATTGCCATTAAGCTTGTCACAATATGGGAAAGATTTTGCATAGGGATTATAGGTGTTATTTATATAACTTACAACTGTGTAAGTAATAATATTTCATCAAAACCAAAATTCTCCTTCAAAGTAAGATAAAGCCAGTATGGAATGCAATAGAAAGAACAATGTTTGAGTCTGAAAATGGGCCCTTGAGCTGTGATAAATCCAAATACATGTTAGAATTATAGAAGGAGCCCTGAATAAAACTTGTAGAGAACAGTGTAATAATTCTATGTCTATGGCATTGCCTCTTAGGTTATATTCTTTCCAAAATAGCCCATGACAGAGCTCTGTCATCTGTCTTCATGATGCTCAAAAGTTGCAACTTATCAGCCTCATAGACAGTGAATTGGGGCTAAATTTCAGAAATACACAATGTTGTCACTTAGGATGCGAGGGTAGAGGGGAGTATAGTTTTAAATTACCCATACATTCTATCTATCTATCATCTATCTATCTATCTATCTATCTATCTATCTATCTATCTATCTATCTATCTATCTAGTCAGTATTATATACACAATACAATCCTCTAACTCTTTATTAGTAAATATCTCTGTGAATCTCAATTAATTCTTCAAGTTTTCCTCCAGGGTTTTCAAGAGAGTCCCCATCATCTTGCTTGCTAGCTCTTTATCATTGATCAGAAAATCCTGAAAACTATATCCCAGTGTTTCGATGGGTTTCACTAGCCAGTCTAAATATTTCAGACTTGTGTGTATCCATTGCTTGGGATATACTTGTATTGACACTAAGTGGAACAGTAGTTGTAATTTCAAGAAAATTGAAATGGATCTCTTCTTTCTTCTTTATCCTTCTCCTCTTTTTCTTTTTTCCTTTTCATTCTCTATTTCTTGATGTCCAAGGTATGCAACATTCATGGCACTAAGGAAGACTCCTGAGGATTACTTCATATCAAAATGCAGAGGACCCATTACCAATGTCATCACACATTTCTGGAGCACAGTTAATCAGGAATTACAGCTGTCTGTCCTTATACCAACCCAAAGATGTAGGTGCCATCCTCCTATGAACCCGAGTTATGTTGGAATGTGGAGGTCTGTCAATTCTACTAGGCCCTCCTCCATATAAAATAAACTTTCAGAATTATTTTCAGTGGCCTTGATAGGGAAAAGTTTGGAAAATCTCATATATTTATTACATGCTAGGCACATAGTAAATGCTTAATCATTGTCAATAATAATGATAAGCATTATTATAGTTAATAGAGAATCACAATCCTTGTTTAGATGTCTGCAAAATTTTACCAGGTATACTAAATTCTTTTAAATGTATTGGATGATGGCAAATATGGCAATGCAGAATTGACTGATTTACCATCTGAACAGAGATGTCATTTGATAGTTTGTCCTTGACGAATGAATGACCAGTGGAGGATCAACTTTGCTCTAAATTCAGGTCCTGACCCCTAATCGACATATCATTTAACTTCTTTCTTTTTTATTAAATTTATTGGTGTAACATTAGTTAATAAGATTATATAAGTTTCAAGTGTGCAACTCTATAATACATCATCTGTATATTGCATTGTGTGCTCACCACCCAAAGTCTAGTCTCCTTCCATCACCATCATTTAATTTCTTTTTGTCTAGCATAGTGTGTCTTGTTCCATGGTAATGACATTTTTAGGGTCACTCTGTTATAATGATAAATACCAGGGAACTTATAAAAGTCTTTCTCTGAAAAATCTCCCCTTTTTTTGAATAATATAATAATAAATATCATTCCTCTGTCAAGGTCATCAAAATGTATCAAAGGAAGGAGTATTCAATATTTCATAATTTAAATTCTAGTAAGCTAAAAATGATAAGAATCTAAAATAAAATAAATTCTGCGGAATATAACTTTGAAAAATTCATGTTTTTAAAGCAGGTCCTTGAATTCTTTTTTAATGTTTCTTCATTAGATTGATAGGATCTAGACTTCTTTGCAAATAGACTTTATCACAGGCATATGTAATTAATCACTGCTGTTGCTCTCATTAATCTTTTTCCCCTCAGAAATGATACCTCCTGCTTTAACTAGTACATTTTGAAAACAATGAAATGATGTCCCATCAAGTTGATCTATGTGTCTCAAATGTGTTTAAGATACTTTAAAATCTTTGTCACTTATCCATCTTTTAAATACTTTTTTTCTAAGAGGATAAAATAATATATATTGTTAGCTACTTTTTCTTTTCAAGGGATGTTTATTATCTGATTTATAAAATAAAGACAGAAGAAAATGAAGAAAGGAAAAAAAGAAACTGAAAAATAGCCCATTAAAATAGAATACCACTGTTAAAAGAAGAAAGGAAAGAAGTGAGTGAGGAAAGGAAATAAAGGAAGGGAGGGAGGGAGGAAGAATAGAGGAGGAAGGGATGAAACTTGAAATAGAGCATTAAAATAGAATAATAATGGAAAAATATTTAAAAATATTCTTTTGATTGAATAGATAAGGAAGATAAACTACCTGAGGATGACTCATTTATTGATTTTTTTTTCTTGAATGTGATGTTAGAACTTTGAAGCTATTTTCAATATGTTACATTTGTACATAAAGAAAAAAACTGAATTTATTTTAAACTACGTTATAAACTTGTACAAACACATGATAGAAAATAAGGTTCCATATTTATGGGTGGTGAGATGGTAAATAGTCAAATTTATGTGCATACTCACTTGCATATGAAAATGATCATCAATATAATTAAGGAAAACTATTAGGACTATAAATTACAAGTGGATATATGGAAAGCTTTATTGTTAAAGTTTTAAAAATTCAGTTCTCAAGATAAATATTTGTAATTTAAAAAATTGGAAATATGGTCAAAATATAATATTTTTTACAAATTAAAAGTAAAAGAATAAGTTAATATAAAAATGGGCACTAACAGGTAATTCAGAGAAAATTAAATGCAAATGACTAATTAAAGGTAACAAGTAAGCAATAATGCTGTTGTCATTTCTACTTTTAAAGTAAGTAAAAATAGAAAGATCATTATATCCATTGCTGAGGAATGTAGGAAAATGATTTTTCTCATGCATCAATGGTGAGACTACAAAGCAGCATAAACATTTTTTAAAAGCATTCTAGCATTATTTAAATTTAAACTACCATACCCTCTAACACAGCATTACCATGTTTGGGCCTCTAACCTATAAAAATAAACTAAAGATATCTAAGGATATAGGATATATGTAAATAATTATTTCTTTAAGAGATTTGTTTTTGACAAAAGAAAAGCTGAAAAAACCTGACTAGTAATAAGTAGGGAATAGTTTACCAAATATATTCCATGATCTTTCTCTATTTTTCTCATCACTCTCTTCATCTCTATCCCTATTTAATTATATATTAACTTTAAAAGAAAGCCATGATATCTGTAATCACAAAAACAAATTCAAGTAAATATATTGGGATATTATTCTATTTTTGTCAAAATAAATCTGTATATTTGTACAAACATAGAGAATGATGTGAAAATGTATATCTCACACCATGAGTTCTTTCTTCGGTGGGGTAAACTGAAGAAAAGTATAAAGGAAGGCTATTAAGTGTGTATGTGTGTGTTTTTTTAACACATACTTGTATTATTTGATTTGCTAAATTAAGCATTATTAACTTTGTGATTACTATTAAAAACGAAAAGTTTAAAAATTAATGACATTTTTATTCACATTCTTCTTTCTTTGGTTATTTTTCTTGCAATCTTCTCTACCAGAAGCTATGCAATGACTTGATGTCAGAAAACACACTCAAACTGCATGGAGTAGATCTATCTTCAGTTCTGCCCATCAAGATCTCTCTGACCCCTTGGACGTTTCTTACTTTTGACACTTTTCCAGCCTATATGTTTCAGTAGGTGAATTCAAACTATAATAGCAATTCCTAACATAGCATGAGAAGGACATATTTGAATTACCTGAGGAATGTACCCTCTCTGCATTTGATACCTGACCATCCCATCCCATATGTGGTCAATATTAATGTGAGACACTGTTAATAATGGGAATGTGCTTCATTACTTAATATGTTGGGCTGGGAAATGTTTAGAGTCACTGACCCATAAAATGCTTTTGCAGAGTACCCAAAGTCAGAGATACTCAATTCTCTTCAGCAGAATAGTTCCATTCACTTCAAATATAAAAGCATCAACTTGAAAGATGAGAATAATTTAATTCTTACTGCAATGTTAAAGCTGAGTTTCATCACAGACTTTTGGACTGAACAAGAACTCTTCATTTTACAAAAGGGCAAGCTAAAGTCAAGAGGGTGAAGTGACTTGATCAATATCTCACAAGTTAATGGTTAACTGGGATGTGATTTGATTCTAGAGGTTCCTGGGACTTCTCTGAAGGAAATGTAAAGAGGAGGATGAATCTGAGCCTGAAAAGGAAGGAGGGCCCTTTAGGTCCTCTTAGTGTATTTTTAATTCCCCTTTCTTTTATAGTAGGGCATTTTAGTACATATTTGGCAGGGAAATTCTTGCTGAGCTGAACATCCCCCATTACCTGCCTCCCTGATGCTGTAGGAATTTAAGAGCCACAGACAGTGTGACACAGAAAGTGTCATTGTGGCCCAGGCATTCTGTCCTCAGAATGGTGTGTGCCATTTCTACTACATAAGCTACTTCTCAGGAACAAGAATCCACCTGGAAGCTCATCCCTCCACTCCTACTTGTGCCTTTGTGCACATGTTCTCAGGTCTAGGATTTGAGTCCCATAAGAAATATATTCCTAATATTGTGTCCTGTGCTGCTGAGAGTCCTGGAACCTATACTAGTTCATACTATGGCAGGCAAGGGAGATTCTAGCCAGCTGGTTTAAAAAGAGTAAAAAGTTAAAAGTGTTATTTCAGGCATACATTTAGCTCAAACCACTCTTCACTGTGGAGACCACAGCACTGGGACTGGATTCCTGGAAGTCAGCATTCTCCCATTTAACCCAATGGACAAAGAGAGATAGGAATTTTCAGTTTACTTTCCATTGCCCTTCCCTGGCCAATGATGTTGGGCTGGGTTAGCGGTTACTAGTTGGCAGCCAGAGCACTGTCCCAGAGCTGGAGCCTGCAGAGTAAACGTGTGTGTGGAGCCAAAAGTCAGCCTCTAAACACAGTCTCTTATGGGAGTGCAGAGTCTGGACCTGGTAGTGGACCACGTGAAGTCTGCTATTGAAAGATGCAAAGGCATGGCAAAAGAGAGGGAAGTCAAGGCACAAAGTCAAGTAAGACCAGACATTAGAGCTGCTACTGAAAGGGGGTTTAAAAATGGAAGGATGGAGAGAAAGCCTAGATAAGACAGAAGCCAATTTGTAAATATCTGTAGCAACTGGATGAATGTGTCCATTGCAAGTAAGGGAAGAGGGATGTTAGGGGTCCTTTCACACTCATCATCTCAATTTGCTCCTCACAGTTACCCTTCAAGACAGAGAAGGAACTGAAACTAGAGAGATTGTGTGGCTTGTCCAAGACCACACAGTTAAACAGAAAACACAAAATGTACAGCCTGGATCTAGGTTGTAGTTTCTATTTGGTGACATTGCTTCCCCCTCTCTTCCCCTAAAAGCTATTTAAAAATTTTTTTATAAGAAAGAAACTTTATATCAGTTTTTAAATTTTGCTGTTCCTGAAATTTGGGGGTTGAAAGAGTAAGGAACAGACACTGAATATGCTTCGGGCCTATCGCCTTCCTCAGGATGGCTGGCTGTGTTTTGGCGAAGATACCATCCTGCTTGTGGTCTCCTTAGAATAATACATGTTTAAGAATAGATTAAACAGCTCTGGCCAGTGTAGCTTAGTTGGTTGAGCATTGTCCTGTGCACTGAAAGGTTGCTGGTTTGATTCCCGGTCAGAGCACATGCCCGGTTGCTGGCTTCATGCCCCAGTGAGGGGCATGCAGAAGGCAGCCCATTGATGTTATGTTCTCACATTGATGTTTCTCTATTCTCCTGTCCTCTCTCTCTAAAAATCAATAAACTATTTTAAAAAAAGAATATATGAAACAAATTAGCTTTCTTCCACTGAAGATTATGCCTGCACATCTCTCTCTTTACAGGTCTATATCATTAAGGAATTTCAGGGAGCTTGAATCCTGTGTGAACTTACTAAGGTATTTCTTTTTTTTTTAATCCTTACCTGAGGATATTTTTCCATTTATCTACAGATAGAGTGGGAGGGAGAGAAAGACAGACAGACAGACAGAGACACCCATGTGAGAGAGACACATCAGTTGGCTGCCTCCCATACGACCCTGACCAGGGCCGGGGACTGAACTGCAACCAAGGTACCTGCCCTTGACCAGAATCGAACCCGCAACTCTTTGGTCCACAGGCCAACACTCTAGCCACTGAGCCAAGCCAGCCAGGGCTTGAGGTATTTCTTTCTTTCTTTTTTATAAAAACAATTTTTTCCCCTTTATTGATTTTTAGAGAGAAAGGAAAGGAGTAGGGAGAGAGAGATAGAAACATTGATGAGAGGGAACATCAATTGGTTGCCTCCTGCATGCCCCCCACTGGGATCGGGCCCACAACCTGGGCATGTGCCCTGGCCAGGAATTGAAACAGGGACCTCTTGGTGTGTGGGTTGATGCTCAACCACTGAGCCACACTGGCAGGGCAGGCCTAAGTTATTTCTATATGTGTTTCCCCTGCCTGATAATAAGAGCTATGAATCATCACTTGTATTTATTGAGCATTTCTCTATACCAGACACCATGTGAAAAATGTTTATATTTTACCTCATTTAATCCTCACAATTATGCTATAAAGTATTATATTCTATTTACATGCGAAGAAATAGCATCTCAGAGAGATGAGATCACTCTCCGAAGGTAAGACAGTAATTGGCCAGACAGGGTTTGAATTAGGTCTGCTCAACTCTGCCCATGCTCCATCATGCATGGTAAGAAGAAAGAAAAGAAAAAATAGGACCTTAACTATAACAAAAACATAATAAAAATGCAGAAAGATACTTTAGAACTTTGAGGGATTTCTTGAAATACACATCTCATCTTACTCTGTTTTAAAGAACGAAATAAAACAAAAGCGCGTATGAATTTCTTTCTTGGAATTTTCATCCTGTAGCGAGCTCTAATGACTTCTCCATGCATTATGTAGAGAGAATTAGTTGGGTCTCCTAGTTCCTGGAGATGTGATTTTATATTTTTTGTTTGTTTGTTTAAAGTTGTTTTTATCCTCTAGGTAAACTGAAGCGATTTGTAAAATAGCAAAGGGCTGTGCAACATTCCAAGGCAATTCTCTGCACACGTAGGAGGCTAGTGGCTGTGAGTGAAAATGAAATAGTGGCTACGTCAGCTGTGGATCTGTGAAATGGTGAGGAAAACGACTGGTTCTGGAAATTCAAATGCATGCTTTCGGTTTTCCTTTGAATTGAGGGAAAAAGCAAACTAATATTCATAATGAAAAATTTTGGACCAGGAATTATGCTAGGTAATTTTCATAGAGTGTTCTAATCTATTACAGTCAGAAAACCTTTTGTGAAATGACTTACTGTCTCCATTTTACTAGAGAAATGCAAGCTCCTGCAGCTAGAATATGACAGAGCCAGGAATCAAATGTATGTTTTTCTGACTTCAAAATTGGAAATTATTAGCCATGTGGAAATTTCATGGATGCATTACTTGACTCTCTCCCAAGCTATTTTATTTTCAAAATTCTAGTAGAATCTGAGCACTCCCAGGTGAAATAAAGTTATGAAACATTTTTCCAATTTCTTCAGAGTTATTCAGCTAAAATATTACACATAGAAAACTACATATATAGCTATTGATTTTATTTTTACATTTATAAAACCCAAAGCAAGGTTTAATGGTAACTCCATGTTTTAAACTGCCAGTAAGCCCTGGCCAGGTAGCTCAGTTGATTAGAGCATCGTTCCAATATGCCAAGGTTTTGGGTTCAATCTCTGGTCAGGGCACATACAAGTATCAACCAATGAATGCATAAATAAGTGGAACAACAAATCAATCTCTCTCTCTCTCTCTCTCTCTCTCAAATAAATAAATAAATAATTAAAAAACGTAAACTGCCAATAAGATACCCAAGCACGCAGTAAGTATGATATCAGTGTTGGTTAAACAGAACTGAACCCAAAACCTCAGTCTCTCTGTTTGATATACAAAAGATGTAAGAATCCATATGTGATCTGAATGACAAGCTTATCTTCCATTCTGAATTCTAGTCCATCTACAGATTTCTGCCCCTCTGAAGTGCCTTTCGTTCAACATTTCTCATGCTATGCCTTTATTAGAAAATCTATGAAGGCTCTCTTTTGTCTAACTTCTTATATCTAAACATTTTTTCTTCTTTTTCTAAGTCTTTAATAATCTATCCTACTATAACCAGCCAACTTGAGGATACAAGCACAGAAAGAGACATTTGAATGAGAATAGAAAGAGAAGCAGAACATGACAATGTGAAAGTCTGTGGCTTTAAAATTCTTGGTGTGGGGAGGAGAGAGGGGGAGGCGGAGGAGGGTAAAGGAGGCATAAAGGGTGATGGATGGAGACTTGACTCGGGGTGGTGAACACACAATACAATGTACGGATGATGTGTTGTGGAATTGAGTACCTGAAACCTGTATAATTTTGTTAACCAGTGTCAGCCCAATAAATTCAATAAAAAGGAAAAAAATTCTTGGTGTGAGTCATGTGTGACTGTTGTACCTCTGAGTGATAGGTCTGTGCCTTGTTAGTCTGTAAGAAAAACGTAATGCTTTCTCACTTAACCCTTCTCTCTCTTTTCCATCTCCCTTCACATTCTGGTCACTGTCTGTGGACATCCTGCCAGATCTCCTGTCCACTAGTGGAAGGATTGCTGTTGACCCCAAAATACGTCCTTACACTCTCTTTCTGACCCATTTCTACAACTTCCTTCAATCAACACACTTGGTCTATTTGGACCCCAAACACAGGATATAAAGAATGGGATTTTCATAAACTTAAGCACCATATAATTAACAAAAATGAGATGGAGGGATATCATTGAAGTGGAAATGAGGTCTTGTCTACTAAAAAAAATAATATAAAGCCCAAATTTGATCCAGAATTAATTTTAACTACCAGAAATTCTTTAAATTAAGAACGTGAGTTCTGAAACAAAATTATTGGATTCAAGGAAGCACTGCCAGATTTGGATCAGAGAAAAGACAGGTGAGTCTTATTCTCCTTTCTGATATTTTTGTTGTTGTTGTTGTCATAAGTTAGTATAGTTAAGCCACAAGTCTACACTGGAGGCCCCAGTGCTTTTCCATACAGTTGCAATCTGGATTTCATGTAGTAGATTTTAGGTGGAGGCAAATAAACGCTACTCTATCCGAGCTATAGCATGGATATACAGTATACTGGGACTGACTCTAGCTTTACTTAAAAAGAGGTAGAGGTTAAAAGAGAAATAAACAAAAAACCCAATAGCTAACATTTATTGAGCATTGGTCATATGTCAAAATTCTAAATGCTCAGCACTAAGTATTATTAAGTTCTGACAACAATCCTCAGAGGTTGGAGACAATTTGACTTTTGAGCCTGTGCTCCTAATTAATGTGCTGTTACTGTAGTGCTTATGTATAAAGTCAAGGGCACACAAATAATTTGTATGAAAATTCATATTTGAATATTCCTACTTCCTGATATTTGTCTCTCCCCTACCAATATTGTGGTTGGTAGAATCCTCCTGATATTTCACATTTCTTTTGACATTTCCTTGTTTCTCTGGAGTCTTTCCCAAAGACAAACAGAATTAATCTCTATTCTTTCTCTCGAACACTACACACAAGCTTATAAAAGCACACATTACGGTTTAGTTATTTCTCCCCTGCCTTCTGTTCTGTGACTTTATTATTATTGTTGTTGTTGTTGTTGTTGCTGCTACTATTATTACTTTTACAATTGGAGATAAGCACAATATCTGATATCTTGGAAGCGCTCAATATCTGTTTATTAAATGGGTAGTCTATTTTACAATTATTCACAATACTTTACTGAAAATGCAAGAACTTCTGGCTTATTCTCATTTTTCATGATTGACTGGATTTTTGAAATGTGTTTGCTTCGGAGTCTACCCAGTTCTGCTGCCTATTGGCAGCCTTTCAAGGTGCAGGAACCATGCCTTGTCTGCTGGCATTACACTGGTCCCCAGATCACCATAGGTTCTTAATAAATCTACATCCTAATCAGCTTTTGAAAATGGAGTTTAGCGTTTTATTGCCGTCAGTTATGTAGATAGCCGTCACCAGGGCTTTATCTTTAGCTCCACCACCTTCCCAGAATTGCTTTTCTTTCCTCACTTCTATTTACATACAAGGCTGCAGCCCTTCAGAACCATATGTTGCAGCCGAATTGTGCTTTCCCTTAGTAGCAGGATATCATTTTTTTAAAACACCATGTTATTTACTGGTCCCTTGGTTATACAAGGAAACTAGGAATCTTACACATGTTAGCAATTGTAGCTTCAGTAGTTTAAGATTTACTATAGGCAAGCATAGGTTTACAAGCTTTTAAATCTCATCTCTTAAGTTCCTGGTAATATAGCAGAAGTATATTTGGGCCTGGACCTTGTGCAAGCTCCACAGGTGAACGTGTGTGTGTGTGTGTGTGTGTGTGTGTGTGTGTGTGTGTCTGAATGAGTACATAATCCAAGAGAATAATGCATTTAAATTTAGTAGTGTCTTTAATATTTATACTTGTGTTGCACATTTGTGATTATTTTCCCCCTGGCAAATGTGGCCTTCATTGCAAAATCCAGTCATGAAATTTGCATGCTTTGGAGATAAGGCTGAGGCTCTGTCAGAGCTGCTTAACCACAGGTGTAAAAATGTTGTGATTAAAAAGAGACTGCACATTTAAGTAGGAGTAATTAGAAGTGAATTCTTAATTGCAAAGTTACACAAGCATTTATGCTTTGCTTTTCAATCCCAAGCCTTTGAAAGGTGCTATATAAATGCAAATTGTGTGGCACATCATTCATGCCATGTATTCATGACATTGAAAATGTGCAGTTATACTAAACAAAGTTTAATAATAAAGTACTAAATATGAAGCATCTATTAAATACAGCTACATTTCCATCAGCCAAGAAAAGTGCATTTCTATATCTTCCCTTTAAACATGTACCTGTGCTGATGAGAAAAATGTTCTGTCATTACAGCTGATTAAGAGGCTGAAATATAAAAATAAAATGCTTCAAACTGATTAAACTACAAAACTGTAAACAGTTTTTTAAAATGTTTTTATTGTAACTCAACAGTGTTTAAATGAGACAGTTTCTGAATGTGAACAAGCTAGTTGTAGTACATTCATTGTCTGTTGGTGATTTAAAGACTTTCTTCCAAGACTCAGAAATAGTAATTTATGAGTTATCAGAATATTCTCTTCCTATAAATATTTTAGCCTTTGTTTTAATCTCTTTAACTCCCATATCAGAAGCTTGGGTTGTGGACTATAAAAGGTAACTTTCATGAATACCAAGCTTTAAAACCACATGGGAGAGCAGTAAGAGTCTAATCTTCTCAAATGCATGCCAGGAAATGATAACCTCAGGTCTCCTACACTTCTATATTTCATATATATCTCAACAAAAAGAAATTATTTTTAGGGCCGTGCATCTCAGTCATTGTTGTGTCATTATGTCATTTGGGGATCTTGTGAAAGTATAGGTTCTGACATGGTAGATTTGAGGTGGACCCTCAAATCTGAATTTCTAAAAGTCTTTCTTGTGATGTAACTGCTATTGGTCTATAGTCCACAATTTGGAATAGTAAGATTCTGGGGTAGGGGTCTACCAACTTTCTTTGCAAATAACCAGATAGTAAATAGTATAGCCTTTACAGGCCATAGGAGGGTGTGTTGCAACTAGTCAA
Organism: Tadarida brasiliensis; assembly: GCA_030848825.1. Lineage (NCBI taxonomy): Eukaryota > Metazoa > Chordata > Mammalia > Chiroptera > Molossidae > Tadarida > Tadarida brasiliensis. Next base: position 75,411,058 of record CM061260.1, read on the forward strand.
CTCTGCCTTTAAAGCACAAAAACAGTCATAGTTAATACATAGGTAATGCATAATTGGATAAACATAACTGTCTTCCAATAAAACTTTACTTACAAAAACAAGAGGAGAGAGGACTGTAGTTTGCCAACACCAGTCTTAGGAAACTATAGGTATTCTCTAGGTAATTCATCTATACTCTAAATGTGTAACTCTTCAGAGTTAACAAAGCAGAGACTAAATTAAGTTCTTGTATGATCTTCAATGACCATCAGGCTCTGGAAATTCTGAAGATAAATATACCCAGGAGCTATTTACATTTATCTGTCTTCTATTTTCTTCCCCTCCTGATATCTTCATCTCCTCAGGTTCCATGTTAAAGAGCTCCAAGGCAACACAAACATCAGACAATATTTAATATACTAATAGAATCCTCAAGAGACTCTTCAAAGAGTAGGGTGGCAGAGTAATAGAGTTCCTTTATTCATTGGGTGATCTCCCCATTTGTTTAGTTTTCTACCTGGAAAAATCTAAAATCTCAAATAAAGCCACACAATTAACCAGGCTGTATTGGGTACCAAAGTTGACATGTTTGATCAAATTAACCACATCCAGTCCTTTTCCCTATCTCAATCGAGATCAGAGTTCCCCTTCTGGACAGACCTTTGGATTTTTCCAATTGCCTCTCTTTCCTCAGTTCTTCCAAAGACTGTGTCATTTGACAACTACAGAGCCGATATTTCATAAAATTGAGCAGGTAGGCAGGTTTACATCGTCTATACCAGAGGGTTAGTACCAATTTTTAAAGTACTCTTTACTTTTCTTCTACATGTCAGGGGAAATAAAATTAAGGGCATGTGCCAAACTGTGTTAGAAATATTTAAAGTTGGTAACTATTAGGATTGTTATTATTACAATACAATAGTGGGCCATTAATATAGCATTTTTAGTAATTTGACTACTAAATAGTCAAGAATTTTGAAAGAATTTACATATATTTCTTCTTTAAGTACAAAATATAGCAGTTAAACAGTGTTAGTAGAAATAATGAATTAGAACAGAGTTAAATAAACTATAGCCTGAGGGCCAAATACCACTTCTTATTTGTGTACGCCCAGCAAGCCAAGACTATTTGTTGTTTTTTTTGTTTTTACTTTTTTAAGTGGTTGAAAAAAGAAAGATGAATGATATCTTTTAACACATGAAAATCACATAAAATTCAAATTTCAGTTTCCATACATTAGGTTTTATTGGAACACAGCCTTTCCTATTTGTTTGTGTATCTCTGTATCGTCTACAGCTCTTTTTGCCCCACAATGGAAGAATTGACTAGTTGCTACAGACTATGTGGCTCCCAATGCCTAAAACATTTACTATCTGTCCATTTACAGGAAGAAATAATTGGCAACCTCTAGGTTAAATTAGAACCTAAAATGTCCTATGACATATCTATGTACTTCACTAAAACTTAATTACTCCTAACATAAATTAATTAGTTAAAGCATCTAAGAAGTTTGAACACAGAAAAGGTGGTATTTGGAAGAATGGAACAAAGAAATTGGTTAGAATATCTGGATTTTGTCTAGTTCACAATATAATAACAGTTTTATAAAAATGAGCTCATTGTTTTTCACGCAGTGTGCTAAGAGCTGTGTGGGCTTTAAGGTGTCTGTCACAACTAGTCAACTGAAATTGTCTCTCACAACCTCAATTAGCACATAAAATAGGTACTATTGTTATCCTCATTTTGGAGAAGAGGAGTTGAAATTCAGACAAGTTAAATAACTTACCCAGTGTCTCCCAACCAGCAAATGGCAAAGCCAAGATCTGAACAGAGAAAATTTGACTCTTGAGATCAATATTTTAACCATTATAATAGGTCTCCAATATCTTGTAAAGATAGAACCAACTTTCTTATACAAGTTTTGATCATTCACTAATATGTGTGTGAGCAACTATCCATTTGCTCATGATCTCATGATCGCGCAAACTGAATGTGGTCTTGGTTAGTTTGAGATGAAATGGAATTCCTGTAGATTATTATTGTCACTGAGGCATACACTTCTTTTAAAATTGATTCTCATATTTCGTTCTGTGTTTGAATGATTGTGAATGAAAATGAAAGCAGGCAGGTTGACATTTAATCCAGGTAAAATGAAAGCTTTGGGGGAATCTGGAGAGTATTCTTTCTACACTAAATTAAAGTCTTGGAGCAGAAATGATTTAGGATGCTGCCTCAAAAGAAAGAAAATCTGCATTACACTTTGCATAGCATACGAGTTGTTACCTTTTCTTTTACCTGGTTGTCTCATTATAATTCTTAAAGGCTGATAACCTTTACTTAAATACATTTCTTTACAATCTGATGTTTATGCATGCATGCATACATAAAATCTGGTGAGCAAGGGGAATAGTGAGGTATTTCATTAGTGGAATTAGTGTGTCACCAGCTTTTACTTTCACCAAAAATTCAGCTAGCACAGAGAACAATAGGATATGTGTGTAAAGCAATTAACAATATCAAGGCCTGAATAATCACTTAAATCCTGAGCAAGCTACTTTAGAGTGGATTATTTATTTATCCTTGACTTATTTTACTGCACTGGTGGGATTTCTTAGGGCTTAGAGAGATTACATTCTTCTGGTAGTAGACATGGTCTTTATGCAAGTCTACAGTTGGAATTAAAATCTATTGGGATATTTGTCTTTCTCTGTCTGACTTACTTCACTGAGCATAATACTCTGTAGTTCACTTCATAAGGTGTATAAAGGTCTGATCACCATGTTGTATACCTGAAACTAATATAATATCATGTACCAAAAATAATTAAAAAATAAATTTAAATGAATAAATAAAATGTATTGGGATAGATGTGGGGTAAACTATAGATTAAAAATGTTCTTTTGTTTGGAGTTGAAGAAATAACAGAGTGTTTTGAATTATTTGTGTATTTTTCTTCCCCTTATAGAGTCATAGACTTCTGCTGACCTTCAGCAGGTCTGTTTACAGAGGCCTTTGCCCAAATAATTTGTGGGGGGTCTTTTGAGCGGGTAATTGGGCATTCAATTGGAAGCTTTATTTTGACAGTGGGCTAATAGGTTAATTCTGTATTCAAAAATGCATTCTATAGTGTAGACTTTTTTTTTTTTTTTTTTAAATAATGAGTTGTCAAGCCAATTTACATTTTCCAGGCATTTTGCTTTCTTTTGATGGCAGGCACTCTTGGTAAACAGATCGTGTTATTTAACTGTAGTCACTCCTTCATCTCCAGCAGAAATCTTGTTTCTCCTCTGCAGAGAAACTTAAATGTGATATTTGTAATTCACATGAAGATTCTGGGAGCTAGTATCAAGTGATTATGATTATATTCAGATGATAAAAAAATGTAATGAAAGTCTAGTAGAGCTTGCTTATTATCGTTGGACTCAAGTGCAGCATCATTTATATTCAAACAGCAATTGTCCAAAGGGCAAAGAATTTTCTCCAGGGCTATTCATTGATGTACATTAAAACTTGGTAGGGAACAGATTTCCACTGACAGTATGAAAGGGAAAACTAGGATGTTTTGTGGAAGACTACTCATTTCAATAAATAATTTCCAAATGATTTCATTAGATAATTGAGGCTTTTCAAATACAAATTTACAGAGAATTAAGACAGAAAGACGGATAGTGACATTTAGTAATGCCTCACCATGAAAATAGTCTTGGCTACCATTCTAAAAGTGAACATATAATTACCAAAGCCACATCATCCTATTTTATTATTTTATTAGGGGTCATGGTCTATTAAGTTTCCTACATACTGATGAAAATGTGAATAACACAAAGTTAATGTTGGATTTGATTTCATTAATCAAAGGAAGACAGCAAACACACACACACACACACACACACACACACACACACACACACACCCTAAATTGCCATAGGGAAAACATCAATAAATAAAACACAACCAAATAAAGACAAAAAGAAAGCAAAAGACATTGGAAAAAAACATTCTCTGCTTCTATGTTTCTTAAAAATTGATGAAGATTTGTATTAAAAGATATCTGACTTCTTTGGCAAAAAACATACATTTCTTAGAGAATGTTAAGAAGTACCATTTAAAAGTATTGGTGGAATGGTAAAAAAACAACTTTCTATTTCTTAAATATTTTTCCCTTTTTAAAAGTATGAAAGTAACATTTTTGTCACTGACTTGATAAATAATCATAAACATTTATGATTAGATTAGTCATTTACCAGAGTTTTGCCTTAATTCTCTTTAAATTGAAATGTGGAAAATGGTATTTACCCTGTTTCCCTTGTGGGATAGTGACAGTATCAAACAAAACTTCAAATCGGTCAACATTATCTCTTCAAATAGGTCAACACTATTTCAATTTGTTTGCATGCTGTCCCGAAATATTTTAAACAAATCAAATATTTTCTTGAGATACACCTAGAATTGCTTTTTCTTTTCTTTTCTTTTCTTTTTCTTTATTGATTTTAGAGAGAGAGGAAGGGAGAGGAGGAGAGGAAGAGAGAGACAGAAACATCGACGAGAGAGAACATCAATTGCCCCCCTCCTGCATTCCCCCCACTACTGGGGATTTGGCCCACAACCTGGGCATATGCCCTGACTGGGAATCGAACTGGTGACCTCTTGGTGCATGGGTTGATGCTCAACCACTGAGCCATACCAGCCGGGTGCTTTTTCTTTTATTAGTAGAAGGAGAAAATAATATTGGCCAAATTCAGATCAATTTAGTTAAGCAGTTATTTCTGGTTCTCTCTCGAAGAAAGTAATGCAAGGGCAAACAAACAAGTATCCACATTTATGTGTGACTTAAGAAAGATGGGAAAATGTTCCAGAATGTTAACACACTGCTTATCAGCTCCTGACCTGTAGTCCCCTTGTCCCCGTGTGCCACTAAGTTCCAGTACCATCCACATAAACCAAATTTAGTATCTGTCTGTGTTTAATGTTTTGCCCTAATACATTTAAACTATATCCCATTAAACCATTATACTTAGATAATTCCTTATTTATTACTACTTAGGTTTTAATTTTCCTTTCAGTCTGCTCCTTGGCTTTTCTAATTAGATCATTGAGCACCAAGTTTCTCTCTCTCTCTCTCTCTCTCTCTCTCTCTCTCTCTCTCTCTCCATCTCCCCACTCCCTGGAGAAGTCATTGATTAGGCCATCCCTACACAATCATGTCATCTTCTCTAAGAGTTAGAACCAAAATAAAGCACATTCCAGCCAAGTAGGCATTTTGAATCATCAGTGACCTCTTACACTTGACAAAGTCAATCTTCCATTTTGAATTACAGCGTACTGCAAATAAGTGAGAAATAAGATGATGAAAAGTAAAATGAGGTAACACCAGTACAATGTTTTAATCTACACAAAGATCTGGTTTGCGGCCTGTTGAAAGCTTTCAATTTCTAAGGAAACTGTCAAATTCCCTTTTTGCTCCTTCCCTCCTTTCATACTAGTCTCTGCATCCTCTCCCTCTGCTGTGCTCACACTCTCACCTTGTCTCTGGAATAAACTTCTTCTGAACAGCAACAATACTAAGCAACCATGAAGATCATGTACGTTTGGAGACTACAAGTAGGGAAGGTGTGGCAAGGACTTGGAAATCAAATTTACATATCTATCACTTGCATTAGTTTACAAATGAATTTATTTAGTAGGTTCATGTTATTAAAGAATAGAAAATATATTTCTATTGAAGGACTCTTTTCTACTTAGCTTTGGTTTTTAGTTTTCGTTTTCATTTTTTGATGAAGTTTTAGTGCCTCGTTTAATCTATAACAACTATGTAATGTTAGTATCATTAACACTAGTTGAAAAAGTAAAATAACTTTAATATTAATTCATAAGATGAATTCATTAACCAGAGGAGGTCATATAGTCGTGGTTTTTAAAACTGAAATATCTAGTCCCCTGCCTTTGGACAATGTCACTATGACCATTTTATATATGAGACAACTAAGCCCTAAGTGGTAAAAAGAACATTTTTGTTCAACGTCAAATTCAAGTTCCTTCACAATACATGAAACATCCCAAACTGTTCTTCAAGCTTGCTATTCAATCTCTGCTTGAACAATAGTAGTGTTAAGAAATTCATCATTCCTTTATTTATAACAATCATTGGAAATGTCTTCTTTTTATTGACCTAAAATTGACTTCCTTCCTACCTCTGGTGATCCCAATCATGTTGCCAAAACTAGATGGTGGCCATATCTGATTGATTATTTTCTCAAGGTGTTCAGAATTTTATGGGAGACACTTTGTGATACATTTTAGTGTTTCTCATAGGCATGTGCATATTCATCACAAGTGATATTTGTTAGAAGTATTTAAATGGAGACATTGCTTCCTGCCTGATCAAGCTTTGGATGCTTATTGCTGCCAATGACTTCCACTTTATTTCAAATAACACAGTTGAAAAAGAGGCTCCCTAAGTATTTGCTGTACTTATCGTTCTTTGCTATTTAATCTATTTAATTGTTCATTAGAATATAAACTTTCTGCTAGCAGAGTTCCTGTTGGTTCTGCTCAGAGATATATCTCTAGAACTGCACTCACTGTTCAATATGGTAACCACTAGTCACATATACATTTAAATTCATTAAAATTAAATAAAATAAAAAATTCAGTTTTTCAGTCATACTGATCACACAGCAAATCCTCAATAGCCACACGTGGTTAGTGAGTACCACATTGGATAGTGAAAATAAGAGTTTTGTCATTGCAGAAAGTTTTAAGTTTCACCAGACAACATTGTTTTAGAGCCTAGCACAGTTCCTAGATAAAATAGATAAATACTAACTGAAGTAACTTATTTATCAGTTTTTAGGAAGCAGAAATCCCATTTATTTTGTCTTCACTATGGTGAAGTGGATTTTGGATGCCAATATAGGAATATGTGAAAGAAGCCGTAATGCAATTGCTATTCCTTATAATCTACTTCCTAGACCAGAAAGGCAGCCAAGAATTGTTATATTCTAAGAATAAAATTTCATGAGTCTTTGTGAATATTGATAGACATTCAAGAAATGGTGGTAGTCATGGGGACCTAAGTCTATTTAGGCTGCTATAACAAAATACCACAAACTGAGTGGTTTATAAACAACACATTTATTAGTCATAGTTCTAAGGGGTTGAAGTCCAAGATCAGGGTGTCAGTATGGTCAGGTAAAGGTCCTCTTCTGGGTTGCAGATTTCTCCTTGTAACCTCACATATCAGTAGGAGTTAGGGACCTCCATCATGCTTCTTTTATAAGGGCACTTGTTCTATTCATGAGGGCTCCACCATCATGACCTAATCACATTCCAAAGGCCCTACCACCTAATGCCATAACCTTGGGGGCTAGGTATCAACATATGAATTTTGGGGAGACACAAACATTCAGACCATAGCAGGACCTTGTACAAATCATACTTCTGATTGAACTGTATTGAAAGAACTCAGCAATAAAAGAATCTGAAGTTTCAATTGCACCATGATTACTTCTTTGCCTAACTAAATAAGATTGAGGGAAAAGCTTTGAATCAAGTATGTGAGTTTAAGACGATAGCAAAAGGACTGTAGAAAAAAATGTTAAGGAAAGATGTTTCAGATTAAATGTTCTGTCTCTAACTTTCCCTCATTCTAGTATTTTTCCACTAAATTTCTGAAAGCTAGATCCAGTTTAAGGCTTGGCCTTGCATATTTATTTCACACTGTTTTCTTTAGAGACAATGCCATTGTATTAATACACATTATTGTGCCCTGGCCACAGACCCTAAAATAATAGAATTTATTATTTTTGTCATTGATGAAATTTAGCCTGGTATTAATATCTGTTTACCATACAGTGCTGGGGTCCAGCCTCAGCAGTCCAGGGTTTCCCTCAGGTGTGGATGGAGTCGGTGAGAGAGAGATGAGACGTGAGTCAGAGGTGCTTCACTTTATTATACCGGAGGGCTATTACACCAGCAGGCTGGGAGGCTCTTTTCAGATCCCAACCACAAGCCTTCTCTGTTGCCCACTTTTAAAGGCACAAACTACAGAAAAAAACAAAACAAAACAAAAAAACACACTACATTCTTGGCACCACTTTTGGCACCATTAAGGGGAGCTGATACAGAGAAGGGGGGAAGAGGAGCAGGGCAACAATTAATCTCTTTTTTATGGTTCCTCTGAGTTTCCCAAGGCCTTTATTAATCCCTTATCTTTATAGTTTTCTTTGGGTGTCTCAAGGCCCTTATGTTTACAAAAAGGAATCTACCAGGGAGTGTATGTGCAGTAACTGAGGGTCAGAATGGAGTTTAATTTTGTTAAAACATTATTAACCCTTTCATTTTTCATCCAGACATAACAATGATGTTTATTAGCTCTTAACCTTTACAATTACTTTTCACCATATGACTCATTTTTTAGCAACCTTTCTGTTAACATTTACACAGATATTGTCTCATTTAACTTTCTCCTCCCCCATACCCTCTATTTCAATTTCTGTTACTTTCTCATAGACCTTGACTTTTCCTCTTATCTCAGATACTTTTAAGCTTTTACATTCTTAACTTAAATTCTTATTACTTTCTTGACTTTTCTTTCTGCAGTCTATTCTGACATCTATATTATTAATCATCTACATGTTACTTCTATAATGATTCCTAACAGACAGATAACAGAGAAAGCAAAGAATAATCTCCTTCAGTTGCCATCCTATAATTTTATTTTTCTTATTAGCCTTTGTCTTCAGCCACTGTTCTTTGTGATTCCTGCCACGCAGTGAATCCACTTCTCCAGGGACTATGTCAAATCATGGAGGCCTTCATAACTCCCGGGACTATGTCAGTCCATGGAGCTCACCCATGACTATGTCAAGCTGTGGTGGTCGCTGTTCCAGTGGCACTGCTTCCAACAATACAGAACTGTTTTGTTTTTGGGTATAATATTGAAACAAGGAGAAGGAAGTGATGAGATTCTTTCAACATGATGCTTGTAACTTGAACTGAAGTGAAAAGAACATCTCCTTAAACCACAAATTAAGAACTATAACTAAAACATGACAATTTGAAGAAAACAGCACTCAATCTTTTAAAATAAATTTTTTTTTCTTTATTGATTTTCGAAAGAGAGGAAGGGAGAGGGGGAGAGAAATAGAAACATCAGTGAGAGAGAACATCTATTGGCTGCCTCCTGCATGCCCTCCACTGGGGATTTGGCCCACAACCTGGGCATGTGCCCTGACTAGGAATCGAACTGGCGACCTCTTGGTGCATGGGTCATCGCTCAACCACTGAGCCACACTGGACGGGCAAAACACTCAATCTTAATCTTAGTGTTCTTTCACCTAAGAAATTCTCTAATCTAGTGGAAATGTTAAATAAGAGAAATTGACTAAATGGAAGCTCTGAAGTCTTTTAGCCAAAATTCCTCCCTGGACAGAAGAGGACTTGGGATTATGAGAGATCTTCCTTAGTCTCAGCAGCTGAAGTCCAGAATCCTTGACACTTACATGGATGCTAGATAAAGAGGATTTTTAAAATGCATTTCTTGTATTAACAGATATTTATTGAGAATTTGTGTCAGGCTTTTGTTCAAAGATGAGAAAGAGACCGTTTTAAAGAACGTAAGTTAATTGTGTTGATTTTCCCTGTCTCAGAGACATACTTTTAATAGTTTACTCATCAAAAATAATTCATTTCTTTATGACTTAAACATGTCTACTTCATCTTGTTTAATTGATATTTTAAACTTTAATTTTTAAAAATGTAATCCTTCCTGGAGGATATGAGAAAGAGAGACAGAGAGAAAGAAACATCAACATGAGGGAGAAACATCGATTGGTTGCCTCCTGTACACATCCCACAGGGGATTGAATGTACAGCCTTTTGGTTTACTGGACAATGCTCCAACCAAGTAAGCCAGCCAGCCAGGACTTAATTGACATTTTATAAAGTAACACTCAACACACTTGAAGAATAAAACACAATATTAAGCTAGTAATTGCTCTAAACACTTAGCAAAAATATACCCTGGAAGAATTATATTCATTAGTGTTTCCCTGGTGAAAAATTAGCCAGCCAGAGAAGTTGCTGTCTTTATGCTGTAGCTCTGAAATACAAGACAGCTATTTAGAGAACAGTTTTGGTTGGAGAACATAAAGGTGCTTTTATTTATCCACTCTTTCATTCAACACATGTTAATTCAGTACCTAATATTTAGGCACTGAAGTAGAGCTCGAAGTCAACATTGAACCAAAGAAACATTCCTGTTCTCCAGGAGCTTAGATTTTAGTGGAAAGAGCCATACAATTTAAAGTACATATTATAAATATATAGAATTTTTAGATGTGTCAGAAGATGCTAATTGGCAAAGAGTATATCGGTGGAACGTGATGAGGGAACATAAGAGTGTCAGGGATAGCAAGTTAGTGTGGGGATAATATATAAATAGAATGTTCAGAGTTGGACATTTTTACGTCTTCTAGCAAGTGCTTAAAGAAGAGGGAATCATCCTTGTTGAAATTTGGAAGAAGGTTCTGGACAGAAAGAACAACCAGTATTAATATTTTAATATAAAAAGGCACCTAGTTTTTTTGAGGAGTAGTCAAGAGGCCAACGGATCTGGAACAGAGAAAGTGAGAGGGAGAGCAACAAGAGCTGAGATCAGAGAGGTAGCAGGTGCCATGTCTCACAAGATCATTGTGATGACTGGGATCTCGCTCAGAGTGAAATGTGGAAGCATTTCTGGGGCTTACACAGAGGTGAAGAATGATCGTGACTCCCATTTTTACTTAAATGTGTGGAACAAGTTATGTTTATCTGATCATCCATAATAAATCTTATGTAAATTGCATTTTAAAATTGGTATGGAACTTGAGTTCAAGTTCAAGTTACATTGCTCATTCAATAATAAATATTTATCAAACACATCTATATGCCCTAGTAAAAACTTTATAGTAGAAAAATTTTATGCCAGATTTAATGCTGTTAATATTTTTACTTCAAGTTTTGGTATTCATATTTCTAATCAGATATCATTTGTGTGAAGCTTTTCAATAAGTATGTCACCAAAGAAGAAAGGTGAGATATGACAAGAATCAGGCAATGAGCTCATTGTTATTTTCACTTTTCCATAACAATCTGTTGTAGATGAAATTTTACAAGAGTTTACTGTGACTAGATTTTCAATGCTACATTTTGTCTGACCCAAAAGAAACTGAAGAAAAATAATAAGTTGGGGAGAGAAAATGGCGGCAGAATGAATGGAAACTACACAGATGATCTCCCAGGACCAAACGGGAATTACAACTAAAATAAAAACATATCGTCAGAAAAGAGCAACAGAAAAGTAGCAGGAGAGGACCATACAACTGGGGATACTGATTGAGCCTGGTAGGATCTGCGGAGGCTGAGAGGGGGGCTGGGAGCCCACGGACAGCAGCGGCCTTAGCCGTGACAAGTGCACCCGCCCTTAGGGTTAAGATCCCAAGCTGCTGACAGTGCAGAGGGCCAGGACAGATCACTAAATAGCTACAGCCACTCACCTGGGGCTCCTGCAGAGGGAGGGTGGACTGGACTGGAACTCTGTGGGAACACCCAGGATTTGGAGGGCGCTCAGAGTTTGTGCTGAGCTGTGGCCACAAAGGATGGTGGCCAGCTTGCTCCTTCCCGGTCACACAGAATGGTGGCCAGCTTGCTCCTTTCCAGCGCTGTGGCAGCCCCTCCCTCAGAGATTTGAGAAAAGAAATGCAAATTGAGGCTCATTAACAACCAGCATCGGCGCCACCCTTGGGGAAATCCTCTTACAGTAAACACCTGAGGGAGTTTCTCATTCAACTGAGAACCCAAGACTTTTCAAGTAACTGAGGCTAATAGCCTCCAGGCAAAAAGCTAGGGGATAACAGAACCTTTCCTGAGCTTGCAAATCTGCCCAGGAAAGTGAGACTTGACAGTGGTGTTTAGGGAGGGCCCTCCATGCTCATCCAAACCCAGTAGAGGGAGCCACAAATAGCAGAACACCAACACCCATAGGGAAAATTTGGCAGGCTCCAAAATCCACGGAGAGAGCCAAAATGGTGAGACAAAGAAACAGATACCAAATGAAAGAACAAGAGAACTCTACTGAAGATAAGATAAATGAAATGCAGTTAAGCAAATTATCAGAGGTAGAGTTCAGAGACATGATCTTGAGGAAGCTAAACAGCATGAGTAAGGACATCAACACCATGAGTAAAGATATAGAAACACTGAAAACCAACCAAGTGGAAATGAAGAATGACATAGTAGAAATAAAGAACACATTGGAAGAACTGACCAACAGAGTAAAAGAAGCAGAGGACCGGATCAGTGAATTAGAAGACAGAGTAGAAAAAAATCAATCAATCAGAAAACCAAACGGAAAAAACAATTAAAAAACAGAAAGATAGCTTAAGAGAACTGTGGGACAACTGGAAACATAACAACATTCGCATCATAGGAGTTCCCGAAGAAGAAGAAAATGAGCAAGGGTTAGAGAATATATTTGAAGAAATAGTGACAGAAAACTTCCCTAACTTGGTGAAGGAAGAAGGCATTCAAGTTTAAGAAGCACGGAGAGCCCCAAATAAGAAAGATTCAAACAGGCCCACACCAAGACACATAGTAATTGAAATGCCAAAAATTAAAGACAAAGAGAGAATCCTAAAGACATCAAGAGATAAACAACAGGTTACCTACAAAGGAACCCCTGTAAGGCTATCAGCTGACTTCTCAACAGAAACACTACAGGCCAGAAGGGAATGGCATGAAGTAATCAAAGTCATGAAAAACAAGGATCTGAATCCAAGACTACTCTACCCAACGAGGCTATCATTCAAAATAGAAGGTCAAATGAAGAGCTTCCCAATAAAAAAAAAAAGGCTAAGGGAATATATTAGCACCAAACTAGCACTGCAGGAAAAATTAAAAGGACTGCTGTAATTGGTAGAAGAAATAGGAAGAAAAATATAATGACACTGAACAAAAATGGCAATAAATAACTACATATCAATAATCACCTTAAATGTAAATGGATTGAATGCTCCAATAAAAAGACACAGAGCAGCTGACTGGATAAGAAAGCATGATTCACATATATGTTGTTTACAAGAGACCCACCTCACAACAAAAGACTCACATAGGTTGAAAGTAAAGGGATGGAAAAAAATCTTCCAAGCAAACGGAAAGGAAAAAAAAGCGGGGGTAGCAATACTCATATCTGACAAATTAGATTTCAAATTGAAGACCATAACTAGAGACAAAGAAGGCCACTACATAATATTGAAAGAGTCTATCCAACAGGAAGATATAACCTTGGTAAACATATGTGCACCCAATATAGGAGCACCAAAATATATTAAAAATCCTCTGGAGGACTTCAAAGGAGAAATCAACAGCAATACAATCATAGCAGGAGACTTCAACACCCCACTGACATCACTGGATAGATCATCTAGACAAAAATTAACAAGGAAACAGAGATTCTAAATGAAGCACTAGGTCAAATGGATTTAATAGATATATACAGAGAATTACACCCCAAAACTGCAGAATTCACATTCTTATCAAGCGCACATGGGACATTCCACATGTTAGAGCACAAACTAAGTCTCTACAAGTTCAAGAAGATTGAAATCATATCAAGCATCTTCTCAGATCACAATGACACGAAACTAGAAATCAATTGCAACAAGAACATGCAAAGACATTTGAACACATGGAGGCTAAATAGCATGTTATTAAACAATGAATGGGTTACCATGGAGATCAAGGAAGAAATTAAAAACTTCCTGGAAACCAATGAAAATGAACACACAACAACACAAAATGTATGGGATGCAGCAAAAGCAGTTCTGAGAGGGAAGTTCATAGCACTACAGGCCCACCTCAAGAAACAAGAAAAATTTCTAATTGATTACCTAACCTCACAACTTAAAGAACTAGAAAGCAAACAAAAAGAAAACCCCAGAGCAAGTAGAAGGAAGGAAATAGTAAAGATCAGAGCAGAAATAAATGCCATGGAGACCAAAAAACAATTCAAAGGATCAATGAAACAAAGGGCTGGTTGTTTGAAAAGATAAACAAGATTGATGGATCCTTAGCTAGACTCACCAAGAAACAAAGAGAGAGAACCTAAATACACAAAATTAGAAATGAAAGAGGAGAAGTAATAACTGACACCAAAGAAATACAAAGGATTGTTAACAAATACTATGAACATTATACGCCAACAAATTGGACAATCTAAGCGAAGTGGACAAATTTCTAGAAACACACAGTCTCCCAAAACTGAACCAGGAAGAGATAGAAAACTTGAACAGGCCAGTAACAATGAAGGAAATTGAAGATGTAATCAAGACCCTCCCAGCAATCAAAAGCCCAGGCTCAGATGGCTTCACGGGGGAGTTTTACCAAACATTTAAAGAAGAACTAACACCCATTCGCCTCAAACTATTCCTAAATATTCAAGAAGAAGGAAGACTTCCAAACTCATTTTATGAAGCCAGCATAATTCTAATTCCAAAACCAGAAAAAGACACTACAAAGAAAGAAAACTACAGGCCAATATTCCTGATGAACATAGATGCCAAAATCCTGAACAAAATACTAGCAAATTGGATCCAGCAATGCATCAAAAAAATTATTCACCATGACCAAGTGGGATTCATCCCAGGGATGCAAGGATGGTACAATATTCGCAAATCAATAAATGTGATATATCACATAAACAAAATGAAAGATAAAAACCATATGATCATATCAATAGATGCTGAAAAAGCATTTGACAAAAACCAGCACCCATTTCTGATAAAAACACTCAGAAATTTGGGAATAGAGGGATCATATCTCAACATAATAAAGGTCATATATGAAAGACCTACAGTCAACATCATACTCAATGGACAAAAACTAAAAGCATTTCCCTTAAGAACAGGAACAAGACAGGGATGCCTACTTTCACCACTCTTATTTAACATAGTACTGGAAGTCTTAGCCACAGCAATCAGACATGAAGAAAAAATAAAAGGGATCCAAATTGGAAAGGAGGAAGTGAAACTGTCATTATTCGCAAATGACATGATATTATACATAGAAAACCCTAAAGACTCCATCAAAAATCTACTAGACTTAATTAATGAATTTGGCAAAGTAGCAGGATACAAAATTAATGTTAAGAAATCTATGGCATTCTTATACACCAATGATGAACTCACAGAAAGAGAAACTAAAAAAAACAATTGCATTTACCATTGCGGCAAAAAAATTAAGATACCTAGGAATAAACTTAACCAAAGAAGTAAAGGACCTATTTGCAGAAAACTACAGGACATTAAAAAAAAAGAAATAGAGGAAGATATAAAAAAGTGGAAGCACATACCTTGTTCATAGATTGGAAGAATTAACATCATTAAAATGTCCATATTACCCAAAGCAATCTATAGATTCATTGCAATACCCATCAAAATACCAACGACATATTTCACAGAACTAGAACAAATGCTTCAGAAGTTCATATATAACCAAAAAAGACCTAGAATAGCTACAGCAATCCTGAAAAAGAAGGACAATGTAGGCGGGATCACAATACCAGGTATCAGGTAATACTACAAAGCTACTGTACTCAACACAGCCTGGTACTGGCACAAGAACAGGCACATAGATCAATGGAATAGAACAGAGAACCCAGAAATTGACCCAAAACATTATGCTCAATTAATATTTGACAGAGGTGGCAAGAGCATACCGTGGAGTAAAGACAGCATCTTTAATAAATGGTGTTGGGAAAATTGGACAGCTACATGCAAAAAAATGAAACTAGACCATCAACTTACACCATACACAAGAATAAACTCAAAATGGATAAAAGACTTAAATATGACTCATGAGTCCATAAAAATCCTAGAAGAAAATGTAGGCAACAAAATTTCAGACATCATACGCAGCAGAATTTTCACTGATATATCACCTAAGGCAACAGAAACAAAGGAAAAAATGAACACATGGGACTATATCAAACTCAAAATCTTCTGCACAGCAAAAGAAACAACCATGAAAGCGGAAAGGCAACCCACTGTATGGTAGAGCATAATTGCCAATGATACATCAGATAAGGGATTAATTTTCAAAATATATAAAGTGTTCATATAACTCAACAAAAGGAAGACAAAGAACCCAATTAAAAATTGGGCAGAGAAACTAAATAGACACCTCTCCAAACAGGACATACAAATGGCCAAGAGACATATGAAGAAATGCTCAACATCACTAATCATCAGAGATATGCAAATTAAAACAACAATGAGGTATCACCTCACATCTGTCAGAATAGCCGTCATCAACAAAGCATCAAACAACAAGTGTTGGTGAGGGTGTGGAGAAAAGGGGACTCTAGTACACTGCTGGTGGGAATGCAGACTGGTGCAGCCACTATGGAAAACACTACGGTGTTAACTCAAAAAATTAAAAATTGAATTACCATTTGACCCAGTGATCCCACTCCTAGGAATATACCATAAGAAGCCTGAACACCAATCAGAAAGAATATATGTACCCCCATGTTCATAGCAGTGCTATTTACAATAGCTAAGATCTGGACACAGCCCAAGTGTCCATCAGTGGACGAATGGATAAAAAAGCAGTGGTACATATACACAATGGAGTACTATGCAGCTATAAGAAAGAAAGAACTCTTATCCTTTGAGACGACATGGGAGGATCTGGAAACTATTATCCTAAGCGAAACAAGCCAAGCAGAGAAAGACAAATATCATATGATCTCACTTATTTCTGGAATATAATAAACATAACAGTCTGAGGAACAGGGTAGTCCCACAGATGTGGAAGTAGGGTACAGACTGACAATTCCCAGAAGAGGGGGTGGGGGAGGGGAGCGATAAACCACAGAACTTATATGCATGTACGCATAACCAATGGACATGGACAACAAAACTGGGGATGGGGCAGGGAGAGAGGGGGAGAAGGTAGTCAATGGAGGAAAAAGGAGAAACATCTGTAACAAAAATAAATTAATATTAAAAAAAAAGAAAAATAATAAGTTGGGAAGAAGCCTTTAGGAGACAGGTAAGGACAGCACTAATTTTTCTTAAGAGGCCTATCAACAAAGCTGGTTTGTGTCATTTGTACTGAACACATATTGGGGGAAAATTATTCAGACAAAACCAAACCATCACCAACGGAGCAATCTGACAAAATGAAGTGCATTCTGAGACATCTGCAAATTGTTTTCATCCTGAATTTTCTGTCAAACCAATGTAGGATAACCAGCTAGAATTAATTAGTACAACCATATACTTCAAAAAAAGGAGGAAGCAGATTTCTGCAAAGAAAAAGCGTATGATACTAATACAGCCTTACTCAAAAATATTCCCTTAATATGTTGTTCTTTCACTGCACTGTTTGATTGGATCTGACCCTTTCATTCCTCTTTATTTTTACTGTACCTAAACAGTAGAGCAAGTTATTGCAAAAAAAACTAGTTTTAATTAGTTGCTTCCTGCCTGCATTTAAATTCTGGCTCATTCATAGGTAGTTTGGGGATCTTGGGGAAATTTTTGAACCTGTCTTAGTCTTATCTTCTCCCTGTAAAAAGAGATTCTTATAATATCAGTCTTTAAGCATGTTGAAGACGAGACAATCCATGTTGGTCACCTGGCACAGTGCCTATTACATGAATAAATTTTAGGTATTAGTATTATCTTCCATCTAACAATTCATATTACTTCTCATACCTAGATTAATTTTTGTAAAATATTAACACCTCAGATAAAAGACTATCGAGAATTTCTGTTGCCCAACAGGACAAAATGCTCTTTTCTTAGACTTGTATTCTACATCTCTAAGGACTAGCATGTCCGTATGGTGTACAACGACCTGGAGTCTAACTAGTTTTCAATGAATATAGCCTCTGGTATTTTATATTCAAGTCTATCCTGGCCAGATGGATATGTATCCTCTGTCTAAACCAATCCCCTACAATGTGCCTTACATAATTCCACATTGCTTTCTTTACTCACACAATTACCGACACCTAAAATGGATTTTTTTCCCTTTGTGAGTCTGAATCCCACTCGTCATCAAGGTATGGTTCTAGATAAATTTCTTCTATGAAGTTATGACTACCCTTCTTCCTTAAAAAAGTTACAGTACTCCATTGCTTTTCTATTCATTTGTCATGTATCATGGTGTTGCTATTTCACTTTTTTTTGTTGTGGATCATTAATCCCCAGATAGTTTGGAAACTCCTAGAAATGAAGGACCATATCTCTCTGTATAAACTATAAAAGCAGACACAATATCCGGCACAGAATCAAACCCAAATTTTGATCAATGTATTGTCCTAACACAATGGTCTATATAGTGTGTACACTAAACGGAATCTTGATGAAGCGATGAGTGAATTCTGAGAGCAGTACAGATATGTGTCAGAATGAAAAGCAAGGACACTAAATCATTCAGACATCCATGATAAAAGTTCTGGAAAAGATGTCATATTAAAGAGATAGTATCTTTTTATATGAATACTGTTTTAGGTATTACTGCTACAACTTTATTTGGAACCAGGCAGATACTGATGATTTATGCTGATTGTGATCCCTAGAATAAATACAATCATTAAATTAGAAGCCTCCTTAATGTGTGTGTATCTGTGTGTATGTGTGTGTGTGTGTGTGTGTGTGTGTGCGCGTATGTGTGTGTGTGTGAGACAGAGAGAGGGAAAGATGTGTCTGTGATAATAAACACATATATAATAACATACAATAAATTTAAAATGTGATTATTGAAAGGACAATTTGAAATGAAACTCACATTTTCAAAGAATTTTAATAAGAAGTCCTCAAGGACTATAAAAACATTTTAAGAATAAAATGTTTTAAAAATCTTCTAGAAGATTATGTATTATTTATATACTTTCATTTTCAGAATAGTCTAACACAGCTGCACTTCCTGTATATACCTGAGGTCCAAAGATTCCCAACTGTGGATGTTTCCCCATTTGTAAAATGCTTGCTGGAAACGGGATCGAATAAGCCTGGTGACCTTGTTGTAAAAACTCTGACTGCTACACCATGACCAGCCTAGTGCAGTTTACTCCAGGTCTTGTATTTTTTTCAGTTGTAAAAATTTATTTAAAATTTCACTATCTAAATAGAAGAATAATTAATTAGGGTGATAAGTCTCCCTCTCTCCCATTGAAAGAGCAAAGGTAAAAATACAATATGTCATTAAACAACATGTTTATTTTATATCAACAAAAATGGTTAGGAATTAGGAGGTATACATCCACTTTGTTTCCTAGTTACTTAACTTTTTTAGGGAATTGTGCCATATTAATGGCTTTAAACATGAAACCATCCAAATGTTTGGCTATTTGCTGTCTACATTGATGACATGTTATCTCATATGACATTAAATAATTTTGGTTGCTTTTACATTGATGTAAATTCTAAAATTAGCCATATCCATGATTGTTGTAATGATTTATTAACCTAATATAATGCAAGTTCTAACTTTATTTTCATTTTAAAACTTAAAATGTTGTGATTGCGATTGTCATTGGATTGTGCTTTTCAAAATTCATTTTCAGTGTTAGCCACCAACTATTTTTCCCAGAGCATTTTCTCTGTTTAAGTTTTGTTTTGATTTGTTTTTACAAAATGAGCATCTTGTGGTCCATTGTTGGTTAACTTTAAACTTTTAAAATGGTTTACATCTGGACTATATTGAAATATATCATATTTAGCTAATATAATTTAATATGAACTAATTTTATTTAAGTTATGAATACATAATAATTAGACATGGACATTTCCTAAGAATTTATTCTACAGATTCATTCACAGAGGAATGCAGTATATATAAATATATAAATTTTACATAGTTATATATAATAATTATAATTACGTATAAACATATCCATAAATATCTATATATCAATTCATAGGATCTGTCAAAAGGATCAGAAAATTGTCAATTATTTATTTTTCTACATTTTAATAAGACTATCCAAATGATAGGAATTAGGCAGCCTAGGCTTGGGAATGGACTAGATTTCAATCTTTAATTACTCTTATGTTATTTAAATAATTTGTTATGAGAGTATATTTATAATTAAACAACATTAACATAATTCAGTTAACACTATTCTGTCCTAAGGGTAAGAGACTCTGATAGCTATGAAATAAACATATTCACCTCAAGAAATAAAAGGCAGGAATTAGACTCCTGGATTTTTATCATTGTTTGTAAGAATAAAAGGTGAATGCCTTAAGGATGTGAATTTGATGTATTCTCTAGTCAGAGAAAAGATTACAAATGGCACTTTTTGACATTTTTTTATAAGAGGACTGCAAAACTGCAATTTCATAAATTTAAAATGACATTTGAAAGTACATCCTGTATAATTATGTGGCTTTGTTGTCCTACTGTCAGTTTTGATTGACATTTAATAATTATGGTGAAGATATAAAGGATGGTGAGGCTTTTGTCTTTTTTCTTTTTTTTTTAGAAAAAATAGCTTGGAAACAGGTAGAAATTTTCAAATCTTCCCTCAGAATGTCTGAGTAGGACATCAAGATCACAAACTATCTTTTTCCAATCTCTGAGTATGTGTTTCAAAAGCAACTCATTAAAAAGTAAGGACTCCAGATCTGAGTATAAATTTAAAAAGCACTCTGAACAAAACATGGATTTGTTCTCCTAATAGTCAGCATTTGGAACCAAAATTTCTCCACTTCAATCGGACTATCCATATGAACCTATTCAATTTTCATAAATACCTTATTAGTGCTGAAAATATTACTTACCAGTGTTAAACAATGTCCATATTATGTAGAAAATAGGGCTTTCCATTACTTCATGAATCTAAGAAGAAAGACATCAGAATACAACCTTGAATGTGAGTGTAGAAAATAACCAATTTTTAAAAAATGTACTTAAGGACATTAAGTTAATGATCCCTAAAATTCTGGAATATAAGCCAAAAATATATTTTATGTATTTTGGAAAGCTCTGAGATGTGATTATGTGGAGAATTCTATTGGTGGATTCCATTTTTTTCTATCATTTAAAATGCTGAAGAAAAAAATTTTTGAAGAAACTACCTCTAAAATTTCTTCTATCTTATTAATTTAAGATCTTTGCTAAATTAATTTTTTTTTTTTTTTTTTTTGGTAAAAAGACTTTCATAAAATCACCTTTTACTTATTCTCAGTACCTTGCCATTTTTGGTGGATTTTGAGAGCCACAGGAAATAACCTGATTATAATCATCATGCTGTTTTGACACTTCAAATTTATACATTTCAAGTTTTCTGGTTTCTTGTTTTCCTTTCTTTATTACTACATTAAGCAGATATGCCTTCATATTACTATTTTCATCTGTTCTTTTTTCTTTTTTTCAGTCCTCACCTGAGGATATTTTTCCATTTATCTTCAGATAGAGTGTGAGGAAGAGAGAGAGAGAGAAACATCGATGTGAGAGAGATACATTGATTGGTTGTCTCCCATACAATCCTGACCAGTGCCAGGGACCAAACTGTAACTGAGGTACGTGCTCTTGACTGGAATTGAATCCGCAACTCTTTGGTCTGTGGGCCGACACTCTCTTAAATGCTGAGCCAAACCAGCCGGGCCTCATCTGTTCTTGATATCTTCCCTAATCTTTACTAACATTTTGTCTAAATAATCACAAGGAAAATAATTTTTAGAAATTACTTTAGTGTGTGAAAATCAAATATGCTTAGTAGCATTTTGAAACTTTTATTTATAATACATAAAACTGATTGTGGTGATTTTTTTGTTGATAAGTTCAGATTAGACCTTAGACATGTGTTTTTGTTAATCATTATTAATTTATTGAAAAAAGATAAATTGATTTCATATGAGATACATCAAACACATATGTCATATGAGAAGGCTAAGTTTCAATAAATTAGGCAGAAAGAAGGAAACATGAATTGATAGAATGATGTACTTGTTTTCCTGGGAAATGTCTCCTGTGTTGAGTGGCTGAGATCTATCATGGCTGGATTCAGTCTGAATACCCTGGGCTTTTTCCTTGGCTTTGAGAGAGTCAGGGACCTCTTCCATAAGAGACCAAACTGTAGGTCAGAGTTCTAGAGCTTCATATATGTTCATAAGGTATTTAGGATATTGTGTAATTAAGTGAGAGGCTCTGAGCTGCTCATATTCACCCATTTAAAAATTTTGCTTACACTAATATTCTATTTAACAATTTATAGAAATAAACCTACTTTGAAAACATATGCTGTTTTTGAGGGCCACTAGTTTAAGACCTTCCAAAGACTCTTCTCAGATGGACTCCCTTGAGGTTGTGTTTTAGAAAGTGGGAGATAATACTGAATGAAACTGAAAATGGATAAAAAAGCAAATATATGAAGAATATACTCACAGTTTAATAAATGAGGCTGCCAAATACAAAGTAGTAAGCAAGTCTATAGATGCACATCGGGTTTGAACCACACAGCTCTTCACGTCGACATTCTGGCAGGAAACAGGGTCCACCAGTGCATGGGGCAGTCTAGGCACAATGTAGCTGGTAGCATAGGCAGCTAGTAGTCATGAACAAAACAGAAGGGAGCTAAACTGGCTAAGCCTGATGGACAAGGAAGCTACAGCTTCCAGACACTCCAGGGGACAGCTGCATTCCCCAGCCGAGGGGATTAACATCCCTCCCTCTCTGCGTGGGGAGGAAGGATGGCTTTCCAATCTCCTCATGGAACAACCAGTCACTTCTCCAGATTACCTGGAGAAGGGAGAGCCACTAAAGGGGAAATTCCTTTCCTAGGTGCATGAACAGTAGAAGCCAAGATGGGGACTGTAAAGGGGAGAAGTCTAGCCTAGGAAAATTTGGGAAAGGGATTGGGGAGGGGAAGGGCCCCGCACAGGCCTGTGAAGAATTAGGAAGAAGATTGGTTAGTTGAAAAAATGTTTACCCCTTCCAAAGCCCAAGGTAATATAATCAAAGCTTAACAAAGACCATGTTTCATTCATTCAGCACATTCTCTCTTTCTGTAGCAGCCACGCGGGCTCAAGCACGGTGCCTATCTGGCCTAAATGAGACTATGCTGGACTATCAGAGCCTAGGGTGATGGCATTACAGTTCTGGATCCTGACCCTCCTGGTGGACACTTGTGCACATCAGGCCCAGGACTTCTTCCGCATGGGGAGGTTGAGCTAAGCCACCTAGTCATGGGGGCAGCCCTTTGTTTTCACTCCAATAAATCTTGCCACAATGCCTCCATTCCTCCTGTGGGTGGGTCGTTGAAATTCATTTCTCATGACTTCATGAAAGAATCCTATTTCCACCAGCAACATAACTCAGTACTGACAGAGCCCGTTGAAGGTACCTGAGTGCAGGGGAAGGCTTTGAAAAAGGCTGGTAGTACTGCCAACAAGAAGGGCATTTCCTTTGAAGAACCTCCTTGTTTGCCCCAAGATATTTAAACACCCTTTTCAGGCTCAATACTTGAGGTTTATCGTTTGCATTTAAAATCTAGTTAAACCACTGGAGCTCCGGTTGCTAGGAAACCAGCATTATTTGGAGGCTGCTTTACCATCTCCCTTCTAGTCACGAACTTCACTGCAAGAGCCATCAGGCTGCAAAGTTGTTCCTCGAATTCTTCCTCGCTCTGAAAGGTCACTGAGACTCAAATCCACTCTTTCAGCATTTTCCACATCACTGTATTAAAAAACCGGTTGTGTAATACATTCCTTTGTGGTCTTGATTAAACTGCCTCCTTAAATAGACCTCTACCTCTCCCATTACACTTCACATTTTTAAAATTCTCCCAGTGCAGGTTTCCACTGTGAACAAAGCAGTTTATTTGTTCCTCCTCAGGAGACATTGCTGATTTATGAGAACAGCTAAAGGGTTAATATTTGCAGTTGGCAATTAAAATACCAGAGATCTTTAAAGGAGAGCGAATTAGTTATATACATTGAAATAGTATTCTTTGTTTGTGTGTGTTTTGTTTTTGTTAATCCTCACTCCAGGATATTGTTTCCATTAATTTTTTTTTTTTTTTTTTTTTTTTTTGAGAGAGTGGAAGGAAGGGAGGGAGGGGGAGAGAGAGAGAGAGAAACATCGATGTAAGAGACACATCAATTGGTTGTCTCCTGAATGAGCCCCCACTGGGGCCCAGGATCAAACCTGTAAACCAGGTATCTGCCTTTGACCAGGAATCAACCTGACATTCTAACCACTGAGCCACACTGGCCAGGGCCACCATGGCATTCTTTTTACTGTTTTTCTCAAATTGACAAAATTTGGGGTCTGTTGGACAGATATTTGCTATTTCCAGTCTGAGGCTTGGAAGAGGTTCTTTGTTGCCATTTCTTCTTTTTACATCCCCTCAAAAATAATGTTATTTTCTCAAGTTGTTAGGCTGTGACGCTACCAATTTCTTGAAATGGTGAGAACATGATCTTCCAATTTAATATTTTTAAAAGGTTGGGCAGAACTTAATAGCCTGAGAAAATAATATCAGTAAATTACACATCCTGTCATCTGTACCAGTCACGCAGATTATAGACTCTCAGATTAGCATTTACCCAAGGCATAGAAGAAAGAGAGTATAAAGACATTTAATATATTTCACATCTCCTTATTATAAACCTGCTGAATTTTCAAGAACACATACATGGGGATGTGTTCTGAGGCCATATCTGCACATGGTGTATGATGGGAGAGAGAAGCAGTTTGCTAGTGTTTCAGGGCATCAGAGGACAGTTCATTCATTCAAGTCTCCTCTGATGCCTACAGTTTTTCTAGTGGCCAAGGGTAAAATGAAAAAGCAATTATGCTTTCTCTGCTAAAGGGTTTTTATTCCAGTTAAAGGAGAAAAAAGACTTGTATACAAGAAGCATATAAAAACCTAAGAATAGCCCAGTCGGTGTGGCTCAGTGGTTGAGTGTCGACCCATACACCAAGAGGTCACTGGTTTGATTCCCAGTCAGGGTACATGCCCAGGTTGTGGGCCCGATCCCCAGTGGGGGGCATGCAGGAGGCAGCCAATCGATGTTCTCTCTCATTGATGTTTCTATCTCCCTCTCCCTCTCCCTTTTCTCTCTCTAAAAGCAATAAAGAAAAAAAATTAAAAAATAAAACTTAAGATTATATTTGAGGACGAGAACTGATTATTTGCACCCTTAAGCTAAATAAGAGGCTATGCAAATGCTTTGCTCGTCCTGCACTGCCAAATAGCATACAGTCATGATCTAATACAGGGTGGGGCAAAAGTCAGTTTACAGTTGTTCATATGGAAAATAATACAATCATTAATAAATAATTCAAGAGTAAAGTCAGTGTTTTGCATACTCACAACTATTAATCTACTGTTTCCCCACCCTTTATAATCATTTGGGCATGTAAAGAATGAAAACCATCTTAACAAGCATTTATCTCTCTCAAATATTTACCTTAAGAGCTTATATGACTTTTCCTATCAACATCACTCCAAATATTTCTGAACGCTTCTTTGTAAGTTGTAAACACTTCAAAGTCTGTTGCTCACTTTTTGAATATCCTTTATCACTACATATTTACAGACTTTTAAGTTGGATTTGGGTGTTGGAAATCATTTAAATATCTCTTTAATATGAGTCTGGTATTTACTGTAGGTAACCATGGAGTGTGGTTTCACCTATTATAAAACTAATATGTGATCCTAAAGTAATGAGATGCTAAAGAATTTTTTTCTATGTGCTGAAAAGCAATCTCTTCTACTAAAAATAAAGTATTTAGCCAATTGACAACATGGTTAAATATGTCCATAACCTCCAAAGAGTAACACTTTTATGCATGGATCACCTGTGTTTTTCCTGACTGACTACATTTAATGTCCTTATAGACTCAATGATTTTAAAAACCATAGTATTTTTCACTTTGCTTTGGCTATATGGGAGCTCACTGCCAAATTGAGGACTTATATTTAAAGAATTTTGGTATGCATTTTTGGGAAAACTTACCCTGAATTTTTTTCTGCTTACCTTATGTTTACAGCTTGCTTTTTCTTGTTGTCTACTTTTATGCTGTTGTAGTGTACAAGTTTTAGAAATTATTTCAAATATCTTTGAAAAAAGTTGGGCATAAATATCTACATTCTTTTTAACTTTCATGGTTTTTTAATAGATTCATCTCATAATAATTCATGGATAGTTATACATTTTTCTTTTAAGCAAATAACTTAGAGAAGTGAGGATATTTAGGAGACTGCTCAGCGAAAGATCAGTGGGAGGGTGACGTAGGTTATGCACGCCATCAAGTCTAGCTTAAGAGTAAATAGCTGTATAATTACTTTGGACTTTAATAACAGAGTTACTAAAAACCTAGCATAATATTAAAGAACAACAAATTGATTTGCTAGATTCTAGAGATTAACAGTGAACAAGCTATGCGTATTTCCTAATTTCCAGAACATGAGCATGTCCTGGAAGTCATAAGGATGATTTTATATTCTTTATGAATAAGATATGATTTAAAAGGTTATGTTTTCAAAGTAAGAAAAAATATATATATATATATACACTTTGATACAACACACATACATATTTAATTAGAAGTACAAGCTATCATCAACCAAGTTGATACAGAGGAATAGGGCTTAGTCTCCTCGAACTTTTATGAATTATTGGAGTTTACACCTGAATTAGTGCATTGGTGGCCATGGCAAAATGTGATGATGATGCAGTATTTGCAAATGATGTCTTTCTAGTAAATTTCTTTAAGAATCAGAAAATAGATCCAAATTCAAATCAATATTCAAGATCCATTTTCTTGTAACACATTTTCATCAGTGTTACGTGATGGTGGTGTTCAACATCTGAATCCTCACAACATGTTAAGCTTTGTGGAAAATGTTTTCATCAAATGAGAGATAGCCTAGAATTTTAAGTCCTAAGATAGCTGTTTATACACAACCGCATGAGGATAAACTCTCTCTTACTCTCTATATTACCCACATAGCTCTGGATTCATTATTTAACAAGTTATATAATTTTGTTGTTGTTTGATTTCTTTACCATTAAATAGGGATAATTATCCTTATATCATAGACTTGCTTTGAAAATTATACATATATAAGTTGTTGAACTCAGCAAATTATCAATACATATCAACTAGTAGTTATAATAGTTTTAATAATAAAAGTAGTAATAAAAGTAAGGCAAGATTATAGTAAGTATTTGAGAAACAAAGATTACATATTATATTTTAAAATGTAGATACTAAGCAATATTTCTCATATGAAAATGCTATTAATCTTGTGGTTCTATTAAACATATTGAATAATTTGCCTTATAAGTTCAGAGTATGAGGCTCATGTACACAGGGAAATAAGAAGGAAAGGCAGTGGAAATGAGGTCTTTGCACTTCTGATGACATTAACTCTGCACCACTTCTCAGCTAGTGGACACTGATGGAGACCACCTCAACCATCTCTGTCTCCTGCAATATCTCCACTTCCCCTTCCCACATCCACTTCTTGGCTAAAAGAAGTTAGGTTACAGTCGGGAACAGGGGGTTTGGGAGAAACAGAGAAGGGTAGTGTGGGAGTAGGCGTGCTCACCTATGTCTTTCACCTCCCTTTCTGGGCAAATAGGAAGAGTAAACATATCTGTCTTTGCATTTATCCTGGTTCATGTGGACAATTTCTGCTAAGGGTTGTTAGCAGAAATGGTATGTGTCACTTGCAGACATAACATTGAGTTGCCATGGTGAGACCTCTGACAATCTCTTCCTTGTTTTGTGATGGAGGCTAAATGTTCCAGATGGTGTCGCCACAGGATGGTGGACCCCTTACTGCAAGTAGGCTTGTTATTTTGGAGGTTTTCTGGAACTCATAGCAGACCCTGTGTGAACAAGAAATTTATCTTTGTTGTGTTAAGACACAAGATTATTTTTTGTTATTGCATCCAGCATATCCTGATTAAATATGGATGGGTAGAAATGATTTTACATTATTTCAATTCTCTCTCAGGTTATTATTCTTAGTATTTCCTGTGGGGAGAGGGAAGGAAGTTGAAAGTAAATACCCAATTGATAGAAAAGAAGTTAGTTTCCACTTTACAAAGATGAAAGGAGATAAGCAATAAAAAATAAACTTTGTAAAAACATGCAGGCTGGCTTATCATATATTCTTCTCCCTCCACATAAATTCAAGGCTTTTCATAAAGCATGCCTTCACATTAGTAAATATAGAGTTTCAGTCTTTTATCTGCTATGGACAAGCCAGTGTTCTTTTATCAGATGTCTATTTTGACTAGAGTTTCTTCAACAAGCAGGACAAATGCTGAGGGACTTGAAAGACAAGAAGGTCTCCCACATCCTACAGTCTAGGAAATAGGCAGATATGATGACAACAGTAAGAGATAGGGCCCAAGCTCCTCCTCAGCATTGAAAGGAGAGGTGACCTAGCTCATGGTTCAGAAATCTTTCGTGTGATGAACAACCTAACTGTTAGAGCTTCCTGTCTCTTTTTGTTCTGTACCTTAGAAGTCTGAAAGAAATCCCTAAGGAAATATGAGTTAAACCCAATACAGTATATTTAGAAAGACTTTAGCCTACTTAAACCACTAATGATCAAGATTTGTGAAATTCTTTGAAACTTGGAAAGATAGGATACTATGAGGCAGAAGAATTGAGGAGAAATGGGAAACCAGAATCAGTGGTCAGGACCGGAGCATGCCTTTGCATTTGCACCATTTCACCATGAGGGTAACAGGTCAGTGTGTGCTGATTTCAGAAATGTCCAATAAATATGTATATTCCATTACCTGCCACTTTACTGAAACTAGAACAAGATGAGCAACTGAGCCCTTAGTTCACCCGATCTTACTCATAGATGCAGCAAAAAGGTAAGCAGGACCTACAGGATTTTGAAGTTACTTATTGCAGATTTTCTTTCACACTGTATCTCCAACAAGGGTACAGACATTTTCTCTTTAAATCCTAGCTGTTCTGAAAGATTTCCACTGCATGACTTTATATGTCACTGGGTTAAAAAAAAACAGTTAAAAATATGTCCTCTGGACCAATACCTAGAGGTCCAGAAATCCACATTTTTCTTGACCACAACTGCCCAAGCTTCTTAGAGCTCCCCAACTCTTTCATGATCCTGGGCCCCCTGACAATTTCTGCATTCTATTTCAGTTCTGAATCATATCAGTGATAGGGGTGATCTCATCGAGAGACCCAATTAAAACCCTTCCATCTCATAACATTTTTAATAAGCATGTGGCAGAGGCGACAGCATAATTGGCAAGATGAGGTAGAAGACAGGTTATGCATGACAAAGAGCTCTTTGCACAAAGCCACAGATCTTTGCATGTGTGCACATGAGCACGCACACATGCATATGTGTGTCTGCTCTGTAATCCTGAGTGGGTGATTTATTCCTGAGCTTGCTCATATTCCTAAGAGCACAGTGCCGGAATGAAGGATGCCAAGTTAAAACATACAAAAACAAAACACAACTAAAGTAATTACCTTTAAAGATGGGAAACATCATTTATTGACCATGTCATTTTTCACGCAGCTGGGACACTCGGTATCCTGAGGGGAAATGATGCTGAAGGTATTATAAGATATGTAAGGGAGCAAATAAACAAAAATCATACTGGTACAGTGTACGGAGGGGGTGCGGGGGTAGGATCATCAGTCCTGCAACTGTTTGCCCTGACCACTCCCTTATATCATCTCCATGGCCTGCTTTCAGAAGTTCCTTGCCCTCTGTTGCTACAGCAAGTTTCAAAAGACCTAGACAGAAAAAGCCCTGGAGGTTTTCAAGAAAAAAGCTTTCATTAAAATTGGCCCCTGGGGTTGAACCTAACAATCCTACCACATATTTCATCTTTCTGTCAAAAATGCCTTTCTTCACTGGGACCTGTACAGTGAGCTTCGCTGGCAGGTCTGGGAGCAGAGCTTGTGAGCAGATTCTAAGGAAGGACAGTGGCGATTCTTTTTCCTTTACCCCTCCTCTCACCAGTGAAAGAGCTTTGAGAAGGTGAAATCTTGCCTGATTCCTCTCGCAGTCTGGCTTTCCTTACCTGCCCAACCCCATTTCTCCAGCCCCTGTAAATATATCCTGGTTCATCAAGGCTTTATAATGTTATGGGAAACCTCCATGCACTTCTTTAAAAAAAATTTTTTTTTCTTTATTTATTTTAGAGAGGGGAGAGGAAGAGAGAAGTAGAAACATTGATGAGAGAGAACATCGATTGGCTGCCTCCTGCATGCCCACCACTGGGGATCGAGCCCACAATGTGGGCATGTGTCCTGACCGGGAATTGAACTGGCAACCTCTTAATGCATGAGTCGATGCTCAACCACTGAGCCACACCGGCTGGGCACACTTCTTAGTATGGGATGGTGACAGCTTGCTCTCATTATATGTTGGGATAATTTTGTACCATCTCCCCAACTGTCGAACCAGCAGCCATGGGGAAGCCAATGCCCTCCCCATTTCATGAGTTGTCTTGACACAATCTTTTTAAACTGTAGGTTTGAATCAACTTCATGGTCATTGGCCCCCTAGAGTCCTAATGCCTAGTTAAGTGAGTTGACCTAAGATAAGCCCAGAGACTTCAGTTTACTTATTTTGTTTTATTTTTTATCTTCACCAGAGGATATGTTTATTGATTTGAGAGAGAGAGAGAGAGAGAGAGAGAGAGAGAGAGAGAGATATCAATGTGAGAGAGAAACGTTGATCGGTTACCTCCCATACACGCCCTGACCAGGGATCAAACCTGCAACCTAGGTACATGCCCTGACCAGGAATTGAACCCACAGTCTTTTGGTGTATGGGACGATGCTCCTACCCATGTCATCTGGCCAGGGCTACAGTTAACTTTTTTTTATTAATTTTTTAATTCTCACCCGAGGATGTTTTTCCATTTTTGTTCAGATAGAGTGGGAGGGAGAGAGAGGGAGAAAAAGGGAGAGAGAGAGAAACATCGATGTGAGAGAGGCACATTGACTGGTTGCTTCCCGCACGACCCCAACCAGGGCCAGGAACGAACTGCAACCGAGGTACGTGCCCTTGATAGCGGGAACTGAACCCGCGACTCATTGGTCCACTGGCCGATGCTCTGCTGAGCCAAACTGGCCAGGGAGCTCCAGTTTACTTTTATTTAACCTGATCAAACCTGCTGACTTCAACCCAGGCTATGGATGTCTCCCAGGGCTTGACTTTCTCTCAAAATGGCCTCAGATCTGAGAGGCAGCCAGTTAGGCAGTGAACGCAGCTGAGCAGTGCCAGACCCTTCCACAATCTATTAAAGTTCTTATGTTCACTTAAAAAAAATACTAGTGTTGCTGCTATTTTTTTATCCACAGAACTCCTAGTAGGTGCTCGATACATATTTATAAAATAAATTACTGATGGACTTTCAAGTTGGTGCCCCTGTGAGGCATGCTTTAGTGAAGTTCCTACTAAATGACGGGTATTTGTGGACAATAGTTTAGGGGTGCAGCCCAAGGCCAAGGAAGTGACAAATGAAAGCTAAATCCATGATGTTGCCATTGTTTCTACAAGATCTCAGTTAACAAGATAAGATCCTGGCGTAACACTCTACTTTTTGCTGGTCCCATTCCAACTGCACCCAAAGTGTTCTCACCCCTGAGACCCCCAGAGAGACTTCTTCAACATAACCTCCTACCCAAATCCCAGTTTGAGTAAACCCCCTGCCACGGAGTCATATGTTCACAGAAACTAGTATAATTACAGGAGGTCAAAGAGTTCCATTTTGCAGCTGAATTTCAAAATGAGCTGGATAATTTTATGACCAGCAATAAAACCGGTAGTTATGAGGGCTGAAATAAAAAAGCTAATCACGTCTCATGTTTCAGGACATAAACTTGTCACCATGAGCATTAACAAGATTTCCCCCCCTTAGATGGCAATGCAATTTGTTATAGAGGATTTTCACGTTTTAGTCATCTGTGCCATATGTTTGTTCCTGGGAAAATTCAAACCAGCATGCATTTATTTGGTGCCTACTGTGCACAAACACCGTCGTGGGCAAGGTTTCCATAGGGTTGAGAGATTTGCAAAATAGAATTAGGCGTAATCTGGTTGTAGAGGGAGATGTGTGCACTATGAGCTTACATCAATAACTCTAGGGCGTTAAGATAGTAGGATTCCTAGGACTTCTCTTTGCAAAAAGGCACCTCATACTCTGGGGCAACTGTAAATGAGATATTACGACAAGGAATTAGTTCTTTTCCAATGTTAAAATCTTTATCAAAGGCTGAGATGAAGGGTGTCCACCCAATCCTGGAGAGGGTTCCCCTAAATATCAGGGGAATATCTAAGGGACTGGATTTGAGAGAGGAAGAATGGTAGAAAAAGCCCAGTTTGCCTTAGTTTGGTATGAGTTTCTTATCTAAGGGAGCTTTAACTCTAAAAAAGCAACTCTCTCTTTAGAGAAATTTAAAAATCCACAGTTTCTTAAAGGCAAGTCCATCTCTGTGAAAGCTTTGTCATATTTGAAAGCAAGTTTTCTGTCTTCTACGGTAGGAAGAGCCATGATTCTAAATGGGGGTTCATCTGGAAACCTAGAGACTGAAGAGGAAAAGGGGTGCCCAGGAAGCTCGGAGTAGCAGGGAGGAGAAGAGAAATAAAGCAGAGGCAGAGGCAAATTCTAGATGCCAGTGGTGACCCTGATCGGGAGAAATACCACCGCAAACATTGGGTATCAAGGTCCCACAGCTGCTTGGAGGGAGATAGGAAATTGGGGCAGTTCTGTTCTCACTGTGGCAGTAAAGTGGCTATCAGGGAAGAAGGCTTTCTGGACTGGCTGTGGACTAAGAGGCAGGTGGAGGCATCTACGGAGCTAGTATAGCCTAAGCTGCAGCTATAAACAAAGAACTACTACTGCAGGGTGCGGGATAAAATAGGCACTTTATAGTAGAGAAGTAGAGAATAGGCAGTGGAATTTCAGAAAGATAAACTGCTAATTCTGAATGGATGGTCCAAGAAAAGCTTCTAGAGAAGAGATTGAAAGGATACACAGATTTCCAATCATGGAGGAGGCATTTCTGTGTGGGGCCTTTTCCAGTATATGCAGAGAGCACAAACAACAAAAGAGGTGAACTGTTCCTGGTTTGCATCAAAGGACGAACACTACAGTGGAATTGAAATTAAACTACGGTGTTTGTTGTTGGAGAAGATGACACTGGAAACGTAATCTCAGGTTTGTAACGTCTTCAGTGGACAATAAGGAATCTTTAAACAGGATGGCCGTGATCTGAGCTATTTTTAAGGAACAAATCTGTAAGCATTGGGAAGGCTTGCACTGAGACTCAAGAGACAAGAAACAGATCATTCCCCTTGCTTAGAAAAGTATTCCTTCTTTCTTTGTATAATTGGAGAAGGGTCTCACCACTAGGTTTTGGCTTAGACATTTACTTACTCCCAGAAGACTTCCTGATCCTTAGGGCTGGATTAGGACTGAATTGTAATTATTGGTTTGTTTGTCAGTACCTGCCTTAGACTATCAACTCCATTTAAACAGATACCTTTTATGCCTTATTAGCCATTCACCATTTTCTTCCTTGCACCTGGTCCCTGGTGGATACTTACTTCACATTTATTGAATAAATAGATAAATAAAAGTGTAACTACTTTGAATACATTATTTGGGAGACAAGGGCATAAGGAGAATAATGACGATGATAATGAAAAACATGGGAAATGTGTGAATTATACTATACAAAGGATTAGAGACATATGAGACGTGGAAAGAGACACATGGGTTTAAAGGTGCCTCTGGTGTGTCTAACGTGGGTGTCTGGTAGGGTAGTGACGCTACTACAATGATGCAGTTAGAGTTTCATTTTTTTTCACATAGAATCTTTTCCCTGTACAAAAATTTTGGTCATAGTGTTTGGAAACTCCTTATAAATTCTAGAAATGTGGCCATTTTCTCCCCATATATGTACCCTCCAAGCTGATTCCTGGGATGGGAAGATATGGGTAAGATCCTGATGCTAACTAAACGGAGTCTGATACTCCTTTTGGGAGTGAGTCCTTGTCATCCCAAGGTTCTGATGGAAAGAGAAGCCGGAAGTTGGGATACTTAGATTTGCAGACATCTTCAGCCCAGAAAAGTTGTCACTGGACCTCTTCTCTGTATCCAAATAATATCTGAAATAGGTCACAATTTTTTATTGAATAATTTCTAGATTAAATGGATCAAGTCTACGAAAATCTGTAATGTTGGCACTGTGGTGAAGAGTAATCCACAGAGATTCTCATTCTGCAAAACGTAAGACTGGCTAAACTGTACCCAGTTCCACAGAGTTAGTTATGGTGCCTGGGCTGGAAGTTAAATCTTCCATATAAATACCTGTTGTGGAGCAGATGTATAAAATGGATTACTATATAATGTAATATGGTCCAATACATGTATTTTAATCAAAACTCATTGTTTCAAGAAAAAATAAAATTCTGAGTCTTATTTAAAAAGAAAGTTAATTTTCATTGAAAAAAACATCTGCCTAGTTTGTTAGCCAAATAGAATTTTTTTTTTTTTTTAAAAAAAGGAAAACTCTCAAAGCTGTGATTCAAAACCTGAAATAATTTAATTCTTCATTTAGAATGGAATTCTTATAAGTGGTCATATTTTTCTGCACATTAATATAAAAGAATTTTCTATTTGGATTATTTTCGTACTCAGCCACTTGGCAATTTAGCTATTGAATATGCACCTGCTTCTCAGATTGGCAAGGCAACAGTTTACTGTGAGGACTCGGTTGTTTTGAATGACTAATTGGTTACAGGTGCAATGAATTAACCATCTGCCTTACAGACCAACTCAACTAAGGGAAGGACTATCCCTTTCTTGTCTGTCACTTTGGGAGCGATAAGTGAGATATGATTCTAACTTGGAACTTGTGGATCCTGTGGTGGACTGGGGAGAGGTGAGTGGGAGGAAAAGGAAGCAAGTTCATTGGTTAATTAGAAGAACACTATAGAGTCATATGTGAGACTAGTTTGTTACTTTTTATCAATAATCTACTTATCTGTTGAATGAAACAAACCTCTAAACATATTTAGAATATAAAATATAAAATATTTGGAATATATCTAAAAGAGAGCATGTAACCCCATTGGTGGATTTACATCAGGGCATTTCATGTCATCTTGGTGTAGGTTATTTTCTAGCTGTTCTGTTTTGGTTATTTTTGAAATATTCTGAAGGTTTATGTTTAGGACATTAACCGATGGTGGTGTCACAATAGTTGGAATCACATCTTTTATTTAATTAGGTGACTTTCAGATTGCTCAACTGAGGTAAGTCATAACATTTCTAAATGGGCAACAACCATTTTTTTGTGGAAGGTCACAATCTTCAGACTCCAAGAAGATAAAATGAAGTTCTTGTTAACTAGGAAATGGTAAAGGGTGGCTGGGTGGGAAATGATGTTAGGTAATTGTCTGACTAGACCTCTTTGACTTTGGGTAAACACTTCATTTTTCTTCCCCATTCCTAACTGAATTCATGTTTTATATGCTTAATTTAGTATGCCTAACTTTTAATAAACTTAAATATTTAAGAGTGGTTTTAGCTTAACATGTTTTCTGTTAACCTGTTTCTTCAATGAGTCCTGTGAACTGTTCTGATTATGGCTTTTATACAAGCCTCTCTGTTCACCCACACTTATCTTGGGGAATTGGTTCAAAAAACTTTTTATCACACAGTGATGTGGAACCTTCCAGGATGCATGCACCCAGAAACACAACTTCCTTTCCAGTTGGTCTTGTAATATGTCCTAATGTTTGACTGGCTCAGTTAAGCAAATTAATACTTTTGTCATGTTTAATTATTTTAAGCAAAACTATAATTTGTGTTTATGTGATTGCCCTTAAAAAAACCACAGGACCGCTCTGGCCAGTTTGGCTCAGCAGTTGGAGCGTCGGCCCGCGGACCAGAGAGTTCCACGTTTGGTTCCCACTAAGGGCATGTACCTCGGTTGCAGTTTGTCCCAGGCCCCAGTTGGTGTCCTGTGGGTGGCAACCAGTCGATGTGTCTCTCTCAGATCGATGTTTCTCTCTCTCTCTTCCTTCCTCTCTCTCTCCTGCTCTATCTGAAGATAAATGCAAAAAAATGTCCTCGGGTGAGGATAAAAAACAAAAAAAAACAACCACAGGACCTCTTGCCATCACTGTTAGCTACAGTCAACATAACTAAATAGGGAGGACTCTACTACTTTAGTTATTACGAGTATGTGAGAATGAATGGGAATTTTAGGCATGATGTATTGTTTTCTAAAAGTGATTAATTTCTTTTATAAAATATCCTTTAATTCAATCAGAATATTTGGGGAGAATCCTATGGTCAAGATTCTAGTTAAGGATTAGATTGTTTTAAAAGTATTTCCTATCAAGTAACAGTTGGAAACTGAGTAGATGAGATGCAATATAATTTTAGTTTTCTGTACCTAGTCAAAATGTCATAAAGTGAGATATATTTCAGTAGAATGTCATTTTAATTTCTTTTGTTCTTTAGAAAAGTAAATTTCTGAATTTTGCATTCTCTTCGAATATATATACACTCTTTGTAATTAAATCTTTGTCCAACAATGAAATATTTCTGACAAATCTCACTACTTTCAAATACTCTTTAATAAAACATTTCATTTGATAAAAAACCAAAACTTTAAAGGTTTTTTAAGGTTATTGTAAATAGACACAGTGTATGTAAATGTAATAAAATGCTCTAGAAATACTTTGAGTCATTACTTAGCCCTACAGAATAATGTTCTCTCATTTTCATATATACATTTTCTTTTGTACCCCACTCAATAGAAAAGTTATCAAATACTAGCATTCTTTTCTAATTTCTTCTGAATGCATGCACATGTTTATATTGGTTTTCTCTTTTAACAAATGAAAGCTCTTCGTTGTCTATTTCCACTCTATTCCCTCCCTTCCTTTCTCTCCCAGAGATGCCCATTCTCCATTGTAAATTGGTGTTGTCACAGAAAAATTGTCTACACAGATGACTAATGGTAGAGTTGGGAATTACATATCTTATCTAAAATACTTGTACTTTCATCAGAGCTGGAAGTCACTTTAGAAATTTTCTTCCAGACTACTAATTTTTCAGACATTTTATAGCAACAGGACTCTTTCAAATAAAAATGTAAGATACAATAGAATGCAGTACTGTTCCAGCTGATGCAAAGATAAAGTGCTCACATCCATTTTTTTGTTACTTTCCCTGTTGTGCTTTTCAATCTTTAATGTTCTGGGTAAAAGAATCTTTTTATAACCATATATTTTTCTTGCTAGGAAACTGAGGCATAGAGAGATCATTTGGCTTACATAAAGGCAACCAGTGAGTTATTAACAAAATAAGAAGGAAAACTAAGTTTTCTTGAATTCAAATCCAGTGTTTTCTACTGTTAAAATATGAATTTTAATATTTGAATTATCCATATGCTTTCTTTTTATTGATCAAAATGCCCCAGATTACTTATTACCACATTTGGCCTAAGCTATGTATATGAAGATACTGCGCCAACCCCTTCCTAGATCCGCCCTTCTCTGAGAGCGTGATAACCTTAAATCCCAGGACCTTGGACTTTCAATCTCTTAGACAGTTGGTCATGTCAAATGCTTAGCACAGGGCCAATAGCTGGCTCCAGGCTATTGGTGATTTCATTAAATCTTTCCCAATCTATTTATTTACACAATTTCAACTGGGAAAAATGCATTGAAATGAAACATCTCATTTCCAGTACTGTCCCCGGGCAAAAAGAGACAATGATACATATCCCCAATTTAGACTAGATGAAACTAGCCCCATTTCAGATAGGGAAGTCACATTGTGAGTTTAAAACCAAGTTAACCTGAAAAGAGACACTTTCTCCCTGCATATCTGGGCACAGCTTCAACTGACAGCACTAGGAACTGTGTATCTGAACCAAAGACCACATTTTTTTAAAAGAAACTTTAAAACTGGCACATTAACTCGAACATTGACTCAGAGCGTCCTCCTCTGTTGTCCTTCCTGTAGGGATGGTCTCTGTGGCATTCCCTGGTGACAAACAAATGAAAAAGTGTCGTATTAAATTATCCTGATCGCCAATTTGATCAGTTTTTTGTGCTTTTGTTCTTATGCACAACAGTAAAAGAAAGCAGTCAGGCAAGGTTTCACTTTTACCAAAAAGAAAAGAACAAGAAAAAGAAAAAGATTTCAGGACAGAAAAGCAATTATTTTGCATGGAAGGAGAGGTTTTGTTTTGTAATGAGGACTTTGACAATTAGTCACACATGAACTTGAGCACATTTCCTTGATAATAATGAAGTATAATGACTGAATGGATGAGCCACACACACTTTATAGCTTGTCCCACTGCCCTGGGTCGTTTCTCTACCTCCCGTGTTCCAAGTAGTTACAAATATTAAGTTACTAATAACTGATCAACATTTTAAAAGAAGGTATTATAAGAAATGTAATTAGATTTCATAATTGAGTTTAAGCTAATGTGTGTTTCTACAAAAGTTCAGGTGCTTAGATTACATTTTAATTTACATTTGCCATCTGGTAAAGCATCTCCCTCCCACCCCCTTTTCTCTCTGATCGGATCTTCAAATTTTGAAATCAGCTTTCATTATTCAAGACTCACTGTAAATCTCAAATACCAGGTTGATTTCTTAGGCTTCATGTTCTTCATGTCTGCTTGGGGTGTTATATAAGAAAAGCCGTTTCTTATTTGTTATGCAGAGTGATATTAATATTTCTTTGCTATGCAGTATTCTTGTCGTTAACAGCATGCTCTTTTATAACATCTCATTGGAAATATTTATGCTCTGAAACATTATTTTTTGAATTGTTAAATGTAAATCATTTATACTGTAATTCTTTATGGGAAAAGCATATGCTGAATCTTAATGTTGTTTTAATTTGCAATCTGAAGTTGTGAATGCATGCATACAAAACCATGAAATGGCTAATGAAATGTTCTGTCAGTTGTAAGCTGGCTACATAAATTCTATCATGTAGCTATCAATTTATATAATTCTTAGATAGATATCTATATAAGATATATATAAAAATTTTAAGAATTATTTAATTTTTAAGAAAATGTTATCAAACCCCTAATTTGTATTTTTGTAGATGTTATAGAGATTGAGGTTTTGAGGACAGTTACTCTAGTTACTAGACAATGTCAGTAAGCATCAAGATTAGAATCAACCAGGGAGCAGCTTGACCCCACCCTGGACCTCAGGACTGACTCTCCAGGAATAAGCAATGAGAGTCAGCATTGAATGAACTTTCCAGGTGACACAAACACTCTTGAGAGAGATTCTCTATAAGAAAAGGTAAAGGTCTTTGTGATGCTTGCTCTTTGCTCCTGTACACCTCTACATCTTTCCACTTTAAAAATCATTCTGGGTATGAATTTTGGCATAAGCCTTTAATATTTGGAGAAAGATAGCTGAATTGACTTTGTTTATTTCCACTTGCTTATTTCTTAGGATAAGCCATTAATAATGTTGGCAACATTTCCTACAGAAGAACCTTCTAAATTCTCAGGAGATGGGCCTGAAGGGCAAACAGTTTGAAGCTAGGACATGTTTCTGCTAAAATGTACACGATATCAGTATAATGCTGGCCTCTGAGATGACTCATGATATTTTGACATTTTCCATTTAGACTGCTGATAAAAGTTCTGTATTTCATGACACTTTTTCATTATCTCTCTAATGTATACTTTTTCTTAATTTTATAAAAACAATTTATGTAATAGAATTACAAAATAAGAGTTTATTTAAGGAATGAACATTTTGCTTATACTTGCAGTTCAATATTAGAAATTTACATAAAGTATAAAAAAGTAAAACTCTAAGAAATCAACAAAACAAATCTTGAAAATTTCTTCTGAATACACACACACACACACACACACACACACACACATATATATATATTCCCTTTTTTCTTTTGTGTATAAAAATGTCTTACCTCAAAAGGATGCTGTGATATACATTTTTTTAATGTAAGTAAAAATACTAAAATAGTGTTTGACATAGTACACATTAAATAAAAGTTATCAATATTGAATTCATTCTTCAAAGTAGGGCTTTATAACGTACCCCTTGAAAAATTATATATTAAAGAAAATGGCCAGGTTAGTAGAAGCTAATCTTGGCATCAGACCCAAACCTGGGAAAGTCTTAAAGCAGAAGACTCTGGCTATCTTGCAGTTCTGCTGATGGATCAAGGAATTCCCAACTGAACTGGGAAAAGTCTGCTTTCCCCAAGATTTTTTTAGGGCAAAGGCTGCATGAATCATGCCCATGCTCTGGTCTTAAAGGAATTTAGCCCAGAGAGAGTCACTTGGTGGGGAGTTGGCTCAGTAGTTCGTCTGGAGTAAGATGCTCAAAACCTGAGTGGTAAGAGAATATTTAGAAAAGACAAGCTGGAGGAGACATTACCAGAATTTAGGAAACTAGACCTTATCCCAGGGCAGGGGGTGGAGAAAGACTAAAATTAAACATTTTTCAGGTCTAAAGCTCAGATATAAATACCTGCCGTGCACAAAGAAGACCAAAGTCAGACTCATATTTGCTGGTCAAGTGTCACCTGTCCTTCCCCTTACAATCTCTTCCTTTCCCCGATCTCTTTTTACCCCAAGAACGCAGCAGCTTAATGAGTGGAGAGGAGTAAGAAAGAGATAGGCAGGAAAACCAAGTAAGCCACACCCCTTTGTGCGCCACGGAAGCATTTCCAAAGGCCAACGTTGATCAGATCTGGGAGATTTTCATCATAAACAGAATGACATTTTAATGACTGGAATGGTATTTTTACAACTATAGTGATTGGACAGCTTTTTGTCTACTTCTTTTTCCAGCAAAGCTCGAATGGGCTGTCATGTCAGTATCTGCCAGCTCATTCTCTTTTGAATCTCCTATCCATCAAGCTTTCATCCACCTCACTCTACATATGCTGGTCTTATCAAGATCACACATGACCTTTAGACATTCACAAATACAGTGGTCTTGTCCGAGTTCTTGTTTTATTTGATTCTAAGCCAGCATATGACACACCACCTTTATATTCTGTGCACAATTTCTTCTCTGGCTTCCAGAATATAGTCTCTTTAGGTTTTCTTCCTATAATACTAGCTATTTCTTCTTAGTCTCTGTAGCTTTCCCAAATACCTCTAAATTCTGAAGAGCTCCAGGTTTTGATCCTTGTACTTATCTTTCCAACAATACTCACTTGTAGGAGAGTTTATCTAGTATCATGACTTTAAATATAATTTATAACTGCAATTGACTCCTATACTATTCTGGACCACTCATCCAAATTCCACATATATCTTACTGTGTATTCAGTTTACGCACTTGGATGTTCATGGGCTTCTCATGTCCAAAACTTAACTTTTGACCTCAATTTGTCCACTAAATCTGTTTCTATCTTGGTCTTCCTCCATCTCAGTATAAAGCAACTATAGTCTTCCAGCTGTTCATGTCAGGAAACTCTGAAGTCATTCTTGTTTTTTTTTCTCTGACATCCAATACATTAGGAAATCGTGTTGGCTCTACCTGCAAATGATATTGAGAATCTGACTAATCCCAATACATTCATCATTGACATGCTCAACTAAGTCACCATCATTTCTCACTTGCACTCATTTAAAAGCCTGCTAATGGTAGTCTCCTTGTTTCAAGTCTTGCCCTCTACACAGTAGCCAGGGCAATCCTGTTAAAATAAAAGTCAGATCATGTCATTTCTCTGCTCACATCCATGTAAATGCTTCCCTTTTCTTTCATAGATAAGTCTACACTTTTTAACATGATTTACAAGACTCTACAACATGATCTTCCCCTGATGCCTCTTTGATAACATTATTTTCCTCTGCTTTTTCCTTTGCTCAATCAGCTACAGCCTTCCTAACTTTCCTGCTGTTCCATGAACACTGCAGAGAACTGTTTAAACACCAGGTAACTGCAATATTGATCCAGATGAGAGACAGAGAATTAGATGGGAGGGTGGGGGGGTGGGGGGTTGGAGTATTAGGTGAGTATTTTGCTGCAGGAATGTCATGTAACAACCATCTCAAAAATCACAAACATTGATTTTTATCACTCATGGGTCTATAGGTAGATTGAGGGCCCAAGGGCTCACCAGGAGCATTGGGTACAGGTCTGGTCCCTGTTTCTCCTCTTTTTTTTTTTTATTAATTTATTTTTGTTTGTTTCTCCTCTTTGTCTTGAGACAAAGTATTTGTGGCAGCATTGCTTGTAGTGGTCAACACCTTAAAAAATAAAAACAACATATAAATATACTAACTTCTGAAGCACATGTATGTTCATCATTAAGAAAAAGGCTGAATTAATATTGTACAAATAATGTACATTATACAGCTATCACAAACAAGAAGAAAGATCTACATTATTGACTTGGAGGGATGTTCCAAGATATATTGTCAAGTGAACAAAACAAATTTATATTTTAAAAAACACAACAATATAAAAAATCAAATAAGTATGCATACACATAACGAAGTATATAGAAGAATACACAAACTTAGCATTAGTAAAATAAAGGGTAGGATTTGAGAGTGATAGGAAAATAATAAATTTGCCCTTATAAATCTCTGTGTCATTGACTTATTATAATAGTCCAATAACAGAGAAAGACAAATATCATATGATCTCACTTATTTCTGGAATATAATAAAGATAACAGTCTGAGGAACAGGGTAGTCCCAGAGATGTGTAAGTAGGGTACAGACTGACAATTGCCAGAAGAGGGGGTGGGGGAGGGGAGCGATGAACCACAGAACTTGTACGCATGTACTCATAACCAATGGACATGGACAACAAAACTGGGGATGGGGCAGGGAGGGAGGGGAAGGAGGGTGACAATGGGGGGAAAAGGAGAAACATCTGTAACAAAAATAAATAAATAAATAAATAAATAAATAAAAATAATCTAATGGAAAAGGAAAATATGCATAGGAATAAAATAAAAGATACTAACTAAAATGAAATTGATGATTATGCTTTTCTTTTATAAGTATCTTGAAATGTTATGCGTTTTTACAATATGTATTTTAAAAGTTGGGAACATACATCTCTGTTTAAGTTAGTCAAAACTGGAGCTCTAAATCTCTCTGGTCTTTCATCAGAATTTTATTCCCCAAATGCTCTATACATCTTTTTATATGACCCAAGTCTCAGTCTTAAATCCTTCCCTTGACTCTTTGGTACTCCCTACTTTGGCTTGACCACCTAGTTCCTGAGCACATCTCCTCCCCTGAAGTCTCTCTTTATGATAAACATTTATTCCCCCACATGTCTAAAACTCTAGGTAGATAGGTGGGGCCATGGTCTTCCCATTGTTACTTCTAGGAATTTTTTGGTGTGTTTTGTTTTGTTTTTTATTCTTGTAAAAGAAGCAAAGGAAAAGAACTAAAGAATGAGAAACAAGAGAAAGAGGAAGAAAAAAAGGAAGAAAGGTACCAGTACCATGTTGTTTTGATTATAATGGTTTTGTAGTATAATTTGATATCTGGTACTGTGACCCCTCCTACTTTGTTCTTCTTTCTCAAGATTGCTGCAGCTATTCAGGGTCTTTTTTTGGTTCCATATAAATTTTTGGAGTATTTGTTCTAGATATGTGAAATATGTCACTGGTATTTTAATAGGTATTACATTGAATCTATAGATTGCTTTGGGTAGTATGGACATTTTAATGATGTTAATTCTTCCAATGCATGAACATGGTATATGCTTTTACTTGTTTATATCTTTCTCTATTTCTTTTTACAATGTCCTGCAGTTAGAATTTTGTCAATATTTATTAAGAAACAATAAATATTGATATGCAGTTATTTATAGATATGTATAATAAGACCACAGACTCACACTTACATAAAATCATAATCCTTTGTAATTGTGTGTTTAATTGTGAATATTTATATTTATAAAAAAATTATTATAACAGAAAACATTTAAATTGCTAAATGTTCAAACAGAGAATAGAACAGTGCTTCTCAAACTGTGAGCCCTAATGTGTAACGGGTCATGGAAACAATTTACTGGGTTGCAAAAGGCATATTTATACAAATTACCCTAATTTATAATGAGAGAATTGAGGCACAGAGACACTAAATAGCAGTCTAACACCACATAGTTAGCCACGAAACTGAGCTTCCTGACTCAAAAGTCTCATGTTTTTTTACTAGAGTTGGATGCCTCCAGAAGCTGATACTGTTGGTCTGGTGATATAACATGAATCATACGTAGGAAAGCTGGGGGCCATATGCACAAGGGGGTGGTTTGGAGTGGGTGGGGGGCGTTGGCCATCCTGGGAAGGGTGGGAAGAGTTGCCATCATTCTGGCTCTTAATATTTCCTGCTTTGTTTTTCTCTTTGGATTATCATAACCATCTGTACACAGTAATCGCAGGCAAATCTGGGCTGGCTAGTTTGTTTCCAAGAACTGGCTTTGAGAAATGGACACATTTTTTTTTTTAAACATATAACCCAAGTCTTTCATCTTGTGGAAAGCTAGAAAATCAGAGTTACATATGTTTTATTAATTGTCCTAAAATTTATCATCTTATTTCTATTTTTAAGAAAATATTTCAGGCATATAAGAAAGTGTACAGATAATATCCAAATTTATATCAGCTTTTGCTAATGAGTAGGTA
Organism: Tadarida brasiliensis; assembly: GCA_030848825.1. Classification (NCBI taxonomy): domain Eukaryota; kingdom Metazoa; phylum Chordata; class Mammalia; order Chiroptera; family Molossidae; genus Tadarida; species Tadarida brasiliensis. The sequence continues at coordinate 75,455,764 of CM061260.1, forward strand.
CAAAACCCACCTAAATTACCCTTATTCTCCTCATAGAATCAACATCTCAGTGAAACAATAAAAATGTTATAGTTGCTTCTCAGTTTGAAAGAATGACAGGAGAAAAACACTGTATTAGGATCAACTTACAGATTTTTTCCAATTAGACATATGTAGGTAAGAGATATTGATTCATTTCCCACAATCCGATAACTTTGTGAGCTTCGTCACCATTTAGTTTAATGGATTTGCAGATTATCTTACTACAATAATTACGGTGCTCTGAATATATTTTAGGTACCATTTGATATAGCAATAAATAACATACCTGTCTCTCATCATGAAACTTGCATTAACAGGGGCATTAAGGCCAAATACAATATATCCCAATGTATTGTTTTGTTTGTTTTTAATTTTTAAAATATTTTTTTTCAATTATACTTGACATTCAATATTATATTAGTTTCCGGTATACAGCATATTGGTTAGACATTTATATAACTTATGAAATGATTCCCCAAATAAGCCATACACACACCTGACACCACATATAGTTATTACAATATTACTGACTATATTCCCTAAGCTTTACCTTATATCCTTGCATTTATTTTATAACTGCCAATTTGTGCTCCTTAATCCCTTCACCTTTTTAAACCAGCCCCTGTCCTGCTCCCATCTGGTAGCCTCAGTTTGTTCTCTGTTTCTATGGCTGGAGATTAAAACAACAACAACAAACAAGCAGATTGTATCATTTCTGCAGTTAATTACTATGTCAAATTAAAGTTTGGGGGAGTGAGGAGACACTTATAAATAAAATGGTCAGGAAGGCCTCACTGAAGAGGTGACATTTAAACAGAAGCCTTTGTTATTTGAAGCAACAAGCCATGGTAGATCTGGGAATGAACATTTTAGAACAGCCAGTTTAAAGGCCTAAACTGCCTTTGTGTAGGACAGGACATGTCAAGATAAAAAATGGGAGGAGTCACAATACAGGGGCCTCTGCACTGTGTAGCTGAGGAGTTGGGATTTTATTCTAAGTGTGATCAAAATCAGTGGATAATTTTGAGCATGGAAATGACCTATCTGATTTCCATTTTAAAGAGGTCATTCTGTGTGCTCCAAACCTATAAACCAGAGGATACCAGATAGGCTAGTGCAGTTGTGCAGGTACATATGTGTCCATTTGGAGGGAATGGTGGAGAAGGTAAGAAGAGATTGAATTAAAAAAAAAATTTTTTTTTCTTTATTGATTTTAGAGAGAGAGGAAGGGAGAGGGAGAGAGGGATAGAACCATCAATGAGAGAGAACATCGATTGGCCACTTCCTGCATGCCCCCCACTGGGGATTTGGCCCACAACCTGGGCAATTGTCCTGACTGGGAATTGAACCGGTGACCTTGTGGTGCATGGATCGATGCTCAACCACTGAGCCACACCAGCTGGGCAGAAGTGGTTGGATTTTGTATAGACTATGGAGTGAGGAAAACTGGGTACCATTCTCATTGACAAAAGTAAATGTTGAATGAAAGAGCTAGATAATCTATAAACATACCAGAAAAAATGTAGAACTCTACATATGTGGTCAGGAAAGCCTACCTTAATTAATTAAGACACAAAGATCAGAATCCAAAAAAGGCAAAAGAAAATATTTGATATTATATAAAATAATTTTTTTGGATCTATAAAGATGACCTGTAAGTCAATTTTAAACACAATAAAAGAATGAAGTAAACATATAAATAAGAATTTCAAAAAGAAACAAATATGCTCAATGAATAAGTGAAAAAATTCTCAACTTTATCTCAAATTAATGAAATACAAATTAAAACAAAGATGTCCAAATTATTAAATTAATAAATATTTAAAATATGGCTAATATCAAGTATGTGAGAAAGTAGGTAAAGAAATACTTTCATATGTTGTGGATGTTCATTAAAAGGTGTGAGCTGGCGGGAGATCACATCCACAACATGAGGCCAGTGTAGAGCAAAATTGCTTTATTATATATGCCTGGGTGCAGGACAGGCCAAGCCTCATAAAAAGGCTCAGCCCTGAAGTCCCTTTGTTCTCTGGGTTTTATAGTTACAAACTACAGAAACTAAAAAAAACTACCTTCAAAAAAACCCCACATTCTCTTGGCACCGTGTAATTGGTGTCTGGGTTGGTACGAGTTGTCTCAGAGATAAGGAGTCTGCTCCGGCAGAGGTCAGGGCCATCGTTAATCTTTTTCTTCTCATGGTTTCTCTGAGTTTCCCAAGGCCTTCATTAACCCCTTATCTTTATAGTTTTCTTTGGGTTTCTCAAGGTCTTTATGTTTACAAAAAAGAAACTGCCAGGGTGTGTATGTGCAGTAACTGAGGGTCAGAATGGAGTTTAATTTTGTTAAAACATTATTAACCCTTTCATTCATAAATTATAGATGAAGGTATAAATGTACACAACCTTGCTGGGAGGTAACTTTGGTAGTGTAGATCAAAATGCAAAATGCTATTTCTTTTTATTCTTAGGTGCCCACCATAGGTGTGCAGAAACATGCATAAGTATATTCTTTTCAGCATTGATTATAGCAATGAAAAACTGGGAGCCTGAGTATCCATCAAAAGAGAACAATTAACTGAACTATGACATATATTCTGCATAATGTTATGTAGTGGCTTAAAGGAATAAGATAACTTCTGTGTGTATCTATAAAGATTCCTAAACTGTTGTTGGAAAAGAAACAAATATGCAAAACCAACAAACGTATCCATAGACACAGACAACAGTACTGTGGTTACCAGAGGGGAAGGTGGGGGTGGAGGAGGATTAAGAAGATAAAAGGGATAAATATATGGTGAGGAAAGGAGACTAGACTTCGGGTGGGGAGCACATAATACAATATACAGATGATGTATTATAGAGTTTTACACTCGAAACTTATGTAATTATTAACCAATATTCCCCTAATAAATTTAATTTTAAAAATCTAAAATCTAAACAGAACAAGTTGTAAAACAACTCATGAAGCGTGACTGTTTATGTCAAAACAAAACAAAACCAACAACAAAGACACCTAACAAGAATTATGTATGTATGTATTTAGATAGCAGTATATTTTTTATTTATGTTCACATAAATGCGTAAAGGTCTACACATGTGTACATAAAATTGTTGACTCTGGTTAATTTAGGAAGAGGAATTTATTTGGGGTGGGAATGAAAAAGTCATTTTAGTTTTTGCTCTGTGTGGTTTATAATGTTATTAATTTTCTGGGAGATGTACTCATGCATTCCTTATCTAATTAAAATTCATTTTTATATATCCTGATTAGTCCATTTGGCATGTCATATAAACTCATCAATTTGACTGAATTATTCTAAGAATGAGACTATCTCATTTTTATGTCTTAACTTGAAATACATTGTTTCTATTTATCAACCAAATGTGCACCTCCCAACTTATTGGGCCCTTCTCCCTGCCAGGCAATAGCTCCCTCCAAGACGGCTCGCCATCCATTTTACCAATGAGGGGAGGGAGACTTTGAAAAGTTGTATAACTTGCTCAAGGTCACACAGCTAAACATAACCATGCCAGGTTTTGAACCTAATTTTAATGCATAATAAAGCTCATGTGTCAAGGAAGCTTCCACTCAAAGCCATGTGCAGGAAGCAAACGGCCATGATGGTGCAGAGTGGGGTTAATGCTGGGCTGAGACACGGCAGGCAGTCAGACCCTGGCCTGTCCTCGTGGTGAATACATGGGAAGTCCTGGTTCTGTGAATGCTGGGCCATCCGATGGCCTCTCTAGAATGTCCAGTTTAGCTAGCTTGCAGCCCACTTTGGCCTTGAGAAAGGAAAGTAAGGTGTTGAAATATAAAACACAAGAGATTTAACAGTGAGAAATATTTTAGCCGAAGGTAAAAATGTCTAGACTTCAAGGTCATGAAGAATCATTGTAAAAAGAATAGTGTCTTAGAAGTCGTTTAAGAAGATGGTCATGCCATTGCAAATTAAATCAGAGAGAGGATGCTGTGAAGCTATTGTGAGAAATGATAAAGTTCATAGAAAGCAGGAATTAGATTTAATAACCAATGTGTGTTGAGTGCTTATCATGCACTGGTTGCTGTTCTACGTCACTCCCTGTGTTGTGCTGTGTCATTTAACTCACAACAAACCCGTGAAGTAGATCATGTGACTAGATGACTTGTATCTGTGTGTTTTGTAGTTATCAAGTTTCCATAGACAGTATATTAAGAAATAATTTTAACCAAAAACAAAGGGACAATATGAAACAGCATCAAAAAGTCATGGTACATTTTAAAATTGACCTTACATAAAATGTTGACCCTGAAACACTTTCAAGACAGGGCTGTTTCATTTAGCAAAGAGAGAAACAGTGAAAAAATATGCATGGGGAGCATCAGTCTTCCGTTGCTCATCCAAACTGAGTCTACTTTTACAAGAAATTTAATGTAAGAAAGCCTTTCCAGTGATAATAAAAAGTGGTCTAGAAACTCCATATATCAGATGTGATGATGTAATGCATTTTGCTTGTTTTAAGACAGAGAAAAAAATAGCTTTATTAAACTTTTTTTTTTTTTTTGGTCTCTAATTGAAGCTAACCAGTAAGTGGGTGATAGACACTTTGGCAACAGGGTAGGATAAACATACTAGAGCATAATCGATATGTGTTACTTAAAAAAGTTAAGATGTACACCTGTATCAAAGCAAGCAAAAATGTAGTCATTTATAAGAAACAGACAATTTGGCTTATTTGGGGGGCAAAATTGGAAATTGTATCTTAGGTCACTTAAAGGAAAATTGGGTCTCATCAGACAATTTATAGCTTGCCATGGCAGTGCCCAAGTAATTATGTTAGGGTGCAGAAGTAGATGTAATTTAACAGGAGTTCAAATTGGGCTTTTGACAGTCTATCATGAAAAAGTTAATAAGCAAAATGCTACACTTCAGTCTAAGTGCCAACCTAGCTAGAAAACTGATTGTAGCTTGAAATATATAGGATAACAGTAAATTGTAGCAAATCGTCATGGAGAAGTGACAAATGGAGTCCTTCAGGACTGGTCACCAGGCCCATTACTTTTTAACACACTGTGTAAGTTATGATGTCTGAAATTAGTTGATGACATTAAGGATCGAACCTTATCTTTTGGAGCAGAAATTGTTGGATAGACTACTCCGTTGCTTTGAACTTCTTTTTAAAGCTATGACTATTTGGACTCATTTTATGACTTCTCACATTTTTTAAGCTTGGCTGAGAGAGAATTCCAAGTTTTTACCTGTGAAATATATACCTGCTCAATACTGCTTGTAATTAGGTATAATTTACAATTGTTGGAAATATTGGGTAATAAATGTTTATTGAATATTTATTATGTGTAGGAACTATCCTCTATTGTGGAAATAAATAGATGAAAATTCCTTCATTCTCCTTAAGTTTGGGAGGCATTTGAATGCTGTAAAGATTATAACAAATTTTTGTAAGAATGCATAAGCCAAAGATTATGAGAGCATAGAAGAGGGGAACCTGCCTGGCCTGGAGTTCAGGACAGTCTGCCTCATGGAAGGAACATTGACCTAATCTTGATGTGTAACTGGAAGTCATTAGGGAAGAGGAGTAGTGAACACACAGAAGACTCACTGTGTGTGTAAAGACTGGCAGGTAAGAGACACAATGTTGCACATGCAGAATACTACGTGTATATAATCTGGAATCTCTGGTGTGCAGTAGATGGTACAAATGGATATAATTATTGCCCTCCCTCTCTGTACCCATGATATTAGCAGTATGACTTTTTAGTTCAATTTAGAGAAATTGAGTCTACTTACTGATTTCTTAAATCAGGGGTGGCTTTGTGGCTTACTTTGGCCAGTAGAATGCAGCAGAGAGGCCTCGACATCCTCCCTCTCCTGGGAGCCTGTCCAGCCACTATGTGAACAGCATGAGCTGAACTGCTGGAGAATGAGAGACCATGTGGAGCAAAGCCCACTGTTCCAGGGAGCCCATCCTAAAACAACCTGCTGCAAGCCAACCCGGTAGCTCATCACAGATATGTGAGTAAACCCAGCAGATACTAGAAGAACCCAGCCCAGTCACCAAACTGAGCGACATCAATGATTGTTATTTAAGTCACTAAGTTAGAGGTCACATATTATAGCACAAAAGCTAATTCATGTGGTGGAAAAAATGAGGCTGGATAGAAGGGCAGGGGCACAATTATGCTCTATCTTTTGGGCTCTAAACTGAAGGCAATGAGGACTAGTAGTCCCCAAATTTCAGGCTTTGATTCTTTCCTCCTAAATTGTTGGTTTTATTTATTTATTTATTTATTTATTTATTTATTTATTTATTATTATTATTTTTTTTATCTTTACCCGAGGACATTTTTCCATTTTTTGTTCAGATAGAGTGGGAGGGAGAGAGAGAAACATCGACGTGAAAGGGACACATCGAGTGGCTGCCTCCCGCACGACCCAACCAGGGCCGGGAACAAACTGCAACCGAGATACGTGCCCTTAGTGGGAACCGAACCCGGGTCTCTCTGGACCGCAGGCTGATGCTCTAACCACTGAGCCAAATCAGCCAGGGCTAAATTGTTGGTTTTAGAGAACTCTAAATGTATCCTGCAAGGATGTTAAGAAGGTACCGTCTTTAATCACTTATTTATGGGTTCCGAGAAGAAATAACCACATTTAAGTTATGTCTAATGATTGAACCAAATAGCTTTATACATATCTAATTCCCAAGATGGGTTTAACTCAGCCAGAAAATTTAAATCCCATCTCATGTGAATGCACTCAGAAAAGTGGAGTCTGGGGAGAGCAGGACAGCCCCTGTGAAATAGTTTGCTGAAGTCTCTCTTATAATTTATGGATAGTATTGCTGCCCAGAATCCCTTCCCCTACCTTATTTTTGCCAACACATCTTTATTTTGCTTCTTATCTGTATCTGCATGTTCCCAGTAATCTCATATTCAGTCTGAAAATTATAAGTTGTCACAGGAAAGCTAACTGTTCTGACTAATGTGTGATGATGTGTATCTTTGAAGTGGATGCTGCAGCTACTTTTGATTGAAGCATGTGACACGGTCACCAACATGCTATGGGTACACAAGGTTAAACACACAGGCCCTGATTTATAAAGAAAATATTGCACCAGGCTAGCATCTAGCCTTTGCACCCTGGGGAAGTGCTCTTCTGCTAAGTCAAAACCAGAATGATTGACTCTGGCATTGCTTGAAAGAAGGTCAAGGTGAGGCTTGGGGAGCAGAAATGCTGCTGCTTTTCATCTTCTTTTTCCCCATGAATAGAGAGGACCACAGACGTTTGTCATACTTCCTGTGGGCTCATTCTATATTTCAAGGGTGTATGTGTGTCCTGGTGTGTATATGTGTATTTAAAGATATTGATGTGTCACATGTTTCTACAGTAATCATCTATCTTGATCCTTGGCATTAGTAGCTATGGTTACAAAATCTTCAGCTAGTCCCTAACAATGTATCCCCCTCCCAGCATGATACTGGTTCTGAGATAGACTCAAAACGACTTCAAGGTACACATACATTGGATAGCAAGTCTACCCCACCAAAGAGAATTCAATAAAGCACAGCCCACTTCTGGCGTCCCATTTCATCAAAAGTCTCATATACTAATTTGAACACAGCGTTACCCAGTGTGCACGTCCTGGACTTTTCACACGGTTTTTTCAATGAACTGATTGGCTATATTTCATACTTGACCTGTTGTGTCTTGTGAAATTCTTATATGGCAATAATATTATTGCTGAGAAATGATTTCCTTCAATGGTGTGTTTTTACAAAGGGAGTAGGAGGCAGGAGACCATCAGACGCCCTTTCGCTCAGCAACCTTATTGCATGTCTACATTCTGAATCTTAGTCTTCGGCCCCCCTCTGATAAAGAGCTGTGACAAAGCTCATCACTGGCAAAATTAATCACTGGCAAAGTTAATTGGGTTCTCTTGCTGCGTAAAAGCGTCTCCTCTCCTGATGGATTCCTCAAGTCCCTGTCAAGAGCCACTCAGGGAAGCAAGTCTCCTTCAGGTGTTTCTTCCTCCAGGGAGATAATGTGTATGTGCCTGAAAAGGGGTGTTTACACATCAGGGGGCAGTGAGAAAAATGACAAAGCAGGTCAGGTTTGTCTGAGTCTTCCTCTCCTCCCCTTTCTGAAGCCTCCTCCCCCGACTTGGGTTCCCAGCACGTACTCCAGCAACCCTGTCTCAGTGAGAGCATCTCACCCAGGGGCCCTTCCAGATCTGCCTGCTCTGGGAATTGTTTCTGACCTTTCCTTTTCCTCTCCTCCCTATCCAAGCTTATCTAACCCTCAGCCCATTTGCTTTGGGCCTGTTTTTTATTAGAAAGTGATCATCCAGCTTGCGTTCAGGTAGCAGTAGGTTTTACTGAGAACTGTTCCCTCCCTGCCCACCTACCATATAACACATTACATTTTAATATGGGCTTTAGGGAACAATGATTTAACCTAAGAGAACAGTTTCAGCCATGAAGTGTTATAATTTGGTACCTTTAAGCAGTCATCAAACACTTCTGGAGCCATCTTTTTGTTACAGTGAAAATTTATTCTTTCCTTTCTGAGTTGTTGAGAGTCAAGTACATTTAATTCTATCTGAAGAGAATGTAAAAATGCTGGAGTTCCAGCTAATTGCCTCACCTTCTTTTTATTCCTCTGCCAAGGTCAGCAGCAAAATTTTGAGCATTCTTTTTTTAACCTTTTATCCTAATAAAACAAAAACATTTTTTAAAATTCATATTTTTAGTGCTTTAAAGGAGAAAAAAGTGAGTGAGTGGAGGCAACTCTGCCTGCGTGTATGTGCGTCTGAGCGGGCGGTTGTCTGTGGGGCTGTGTTTACAAGGGGCTTGAATTAACTTTCTATTACTGAAGAACAACTGTATTATGCACTTAGCCGCTGAAAACAACACCCAAGTATTATCTCACCTTTCTTTTTTTAAAAATATGTTTTCATTGATTTTTTAGAGAGAGAGGAAGGAAGAGAGAGATAGAAACATCCATGCGAGAGAGATACATCAATCGGCTGCCTCCTGCACGTCCCCTACTGGGGATCAAGCTTGCAACCTGGGCATGTGCCCTGACCAGGAATCAAACCGGGACCTCTCAGTCCCTGGGACGACGCTCAATCTACTGAGCCACACCAGCCGGGCTATCTCACTTTTCTTTGGGTACAAAGTCCAGGCATGGCTCAACTGGGTTCTCTGCTCAGGGTCCTACAAGGCTAATATCAAAGTGTTGGCCAAGGCTGGCTTCTCATCTGAGGATCAAGGTCCTTCTCCAAGGCCATCCAGGTTGTTAGTAGAATTCAGTTCCTTTTGATTGTAGGACTGAGGTCTTTGTTTTCTGTTTGGCTTTTGACCAGGGCTGCTCTCAGTTCTGAGAATTTACCTGCTTGTCCCTTCCACATTGCTTTTTCTACATGTTGCTCTTTGCTCCTTCAAGGCCAGCAAAGGAATGTCTCTGTTGCTTTGAATCTCTCTGACTTCTTTGTCTAGAGAATTTCTAAACTCGCCTTCAGATGGGATCACCTGATTAGGTTAGGCCCACCAACAGTCAACGGATGGGAATTATAATTCCTGTGGTCGAAACTTTGGAGACTTTCTCAGAAATCTACTTACCATGGAGCTTTACTTCTAAATATTCAGTGAAAGAGTGGAAGTATGAAAGGAGAAAATACACGATATGGAATATCATATAGAATAAGGAAAGAATGTAGAGATTCTTTCTGAAGCTAAACCACAGACTCAAATATATCTAACACTCTGCCTTTCTGTCTGGAGACAGTACCATTCAATGGAACTTTCTGCACATAAATGCTCTATATCTTCTCTGTCCAATACAGTAACCATTAGGTGTGTGTGGGTATTCAGAATTTGAAATGTGGCTAGTAAACACTGAATTTTTTATTTTACTTATTTTTAAATAACTTGAATTTAAATAGCCATATATGCCTCTAGTGGTTACCATTTTGGACAATGCAACTTGAGATCAATATGTAACTTCTAATCCCTTGTCACCTTCCTGAGTTACAGAATTGTCTCCCACCTGCTGAAATACTCTGGTGCTGATATTCTGCCTTTATTCTCTGCCCGTGCCTGAGGTTTCCGTTTAAATTCCCATTACTATCTTTATATATGTATTTTACATCAGCCTCTGGCTTCCTGCCAAATGTGCAGTTTTAGATGTTGAGTCATTTCCTGTATAAATTCATAATTAGAAAAAGTACTAACATCATCTATTCCAATATCCTAATCAGAGTAGAAGGACTTTCTCCTTGTTCCCTTTGTCACACTCGTGTGCACCAACACAGTGATTGTTTTCTTTACTGGGCATTTGTTCCTGTGCAAGGCACTGAGTTAGGTGCCTCATATATAGTCTTATTCAATCTTCACAACCCCAAGTGGCATTATTATACTTCCTATTTTATAGAGGAGGAAACCTACTCACAGAGAAATTAAATAAGAAATTTCCTAAAGTCTCACAATTATTCAATGCTAAAGCAGAAATCAATTTCAAGGTCTTTGTCGAAAATTATTCTTGATCTTAGCCTCTAAACTACATCACCATGTCTAACAAACACTCTTGCAAAGTGCAATTGAGCCTGTTTCTAATATTATTAGTGACAGTGAGCCCCTAAGCTTGAGAGACTTGCATTCTGTTTCCTGGCAGCTCTAAGAGAGTTTTGGGCCTTCTGTGGTCTTATGAGTGGGGTGAACTTCCACTTCTCCATGCCTCTCTCTTATCTATAAAACGGGGGGCGGGGGGAACCTATCGCAAAAACACAGCTTCAAGGAAGAAAGGAAATGAGGTTGGTGAAGCATCTGGAAGAAAGTCCGGCCTATAGCACATACTTAGTAATGGGCAACGACTCTTACTACTCTTACTATAGTCCTGTCATAATCGAAGACAGCTTTCAAGCTCCCCGCCCCATCCCCATTCTCCTGGTTTTCCCCATCTTAGGCCACAGAATAAGTTTCCCAGGGGTTCCCCATGCTACAATGGTTCTCTCTCTCTCTCTCTCTCTCTCTCTCTCTGCCTAGGTGTGATCTAGGTTTTAAGTGTTGCTCCGCAAATTGTGAGTTTCTAAAATGAACATATTTCACGAGTTCTCATGAATTCTCTGCTTATTGGTATAAGACACATACCTTTGTGCCATGTTTGAAGCTGAAGCAGGTAAGATCATCCCTGCAATCAGAGTGGGGACAGCTACATGGGATTTTATAGCAAAACATAAAGAAGATTCAGTCTGTGATAGAGAAGTGAGAATGAGATCCTAACATAATGCAACAGATAGCCCATCTACTGGGGCGGGGGTGGGGAGTGTTATTAGGCAAACTCGTAGGTCTGGTGCAAAATAAAAATGTGAGGCTACTACTTAAAAAAAAAAAAAAGAAAAAAATGGCTGTTAATTAAATTAAAATGTAAAGGTTTTCCTTTCCCTGCAGCTTCTTTCTTGATTTGTCAGGATTTGTTAAAGTTGGTATTTAATGATGTGTTAAGTTAAAAAATTTTGCATTTTTAATTTTAGCGTAATTTTTACTCTTATATTTATGTTGTATAATGCTAGTCTTAAATGCAAAAGTAGGAACATTTAACTCATCTAGAGTCACCAAAATTATACAATTCATGTTTAGTAGCTCACAGGCATCTGCTCTGTTCTTACCAGAACAATGGGCATGCTGCACAGACCGAGTGCAACTGTGTGTATTTAGCTTCCTGATACGTGTACTTTCTGCCAGCACACTCGACCTTCAGCTTGCTGAGTAAGGAAGGACTGGAGGGAAGAGGATTGTGGGTGCCCTATTTTTTTTTCCTGTCATCATTTTCAGCATTAGTGGTTGTACAACACAGAGAAATTGCATAAATAAGAATATCGTAGGATTCCTTGATTGTGTTTCTTGGAATGTCATCACTGTGGTTGATGATTAAATTGCTTACTCTGTTCTTTCTATGGGCTACATGAATCTCTCTCTCTTTTTGTCCTTTCAGCACATTATATATATAAATATATATACATGTCTCCCAAGAATTCATTTAGAATATATATATATATATATATATATATGAATATATATTAGGACATATATTAGCATATATATATGTAATCCATTTAGAACACTGTACTTGTAACAATTTTATTTCCTATGGCCTTTTTATTTTTTCTATTTCTCTTAAAAAAATCCTCAAATATATAAAAAAAAACAACTTCTTCACTTACAGCTATGCCTTTGAATGAAAATTTCCTAGCTGACACAGGCACACATCTTTCAATTCTTTTTTAAACTCCCACAACTTACTTTAACCATTTGTGGAGAACCTACCATATGCCATAAACTCTGTTAAGCATTTACATTATTTCTAATCCTTGATGGAATCTTCAAGTGTATTACACGGGGCATAGAAAGTTACTTTACATAAAATTCATAATTATTCTTATACCCAGAAATATCGCCATAAAATCAGAATTGAGTTGATTGCAGATCATTTCATTAAACAAGATAAAATTAAACAAAAACAAACAATCCTGGTGACAAGATCTCCAGATTATAGAGGATTTGTTATTGTCCCCTGAAATGAAGGGCCTGAAGAAGAGACACTGTCAAACTTTTTTTCTAGCTTCAGCTACTAATGTTGTGTCTGTCACATAGCTGGAGCTCAAAATGTGTTTGGATATTAAATTCAGGAAATTTAGTGAGAATAAAATAAGTTGGTATTGAGTTTTTCTGTGTTACAGAAATGCATTATCCTTTCTCACTAAAGGATGCATACCATCATACTATTAGCACAGTAAAGTTTCAATTTAAATTGATTTGAAATGTACCAACTTGTGTCCTTTGTGCAGAAAGAGGCAAAGGTCCTGGAAATGATGCTGGCATAGTTGTAGCACCACAGACTTCTTCATGTTCCTAGAGATACTTTGTTCTGTTTTAATCTTCATACTGTAACAGCCTTGATTAGAAACTGAAGTGCTGAGAAACAACAATTGTATAATTAGAAGACAATCATTTACTCTGGCAACATCTTCAAAGTACGAGTTTTAAAGAACAATTAAATGTCTATGTGTTTGATTGGAATGTGTTTATCCTGATTAACAATTTACAAACATTTCTTTCTATAAACTTCTGAGAAAATTTCTTTTTTTTAAAAAAAAACTTATCTTTATTGTTGAATGTATTACAGATGTTCCTTATTTTTCCCCCATTGCCCCCTTCCTCCCCATTCCTGCCCCCCTCCTGCCTTTCCCCACACTCTTGTCTGTGTCCATTGGTTATGCATATATACCTCTAAGTTCTTTGGTTTATTTCTTCCCATCCCCCAACCCCCCTTCCCTTTGAGGTTTGTCAGTCTAACAACCAATTTGTACTTCTTAATCCCTTCACCTTTTTCACCCATCCCCCCAGCCCCCACCCATTTGGTAACCAATGCAAAAGTTCTCGGTATCTATGAGAATGTTTCTGTTCTGTTTGTTCATTTTGTTTGTAGATTCAATTGTTGATAGATATGTATTTATTGCCATTTTGTTTGTTCATATTTTTTATCTTCTTTTTCTTCAAGAAGATCCTTCAACATTTCATAGGATAATGGTTTGGTGGTGATGAATTCCTTTAGCTTTTCCTTGTCTGGGAAACTCTTTATATAGCCATCGATTCTAAATGTCAGCTTTGCAGGATAGAGTAATCTTGGTTGTACGTTCTTGCTTTTCATCACTCTGACTATTTCTTGCCACTCCCTTCTGGCCTGCAAAATTTCTTTTGAGAAATCAGCTGACAGTCTTATGGGAACTCCCTTGTAGGTAACTAACTGCTTTTCTCTTGTTGCTTTTAAGATTCTCTCTTTGTCTTGAACCTTTTTCATTTTGATGATGATGTGTCTTGGTGTGGGCCTCTTGGGGTTCATCTTGTTTGGGACTCTCTGTGCTTCCTGGACTTGTATGTCTGTTTCCTTCACCAAGTTAGGGAAGTTTTCTGCCATTATTGTTTCAAATAGGTTTTCGATTTCTTGTTCTCTCTCTTCTCCTTCTGGCAACCCCAAGATGCAAATGTTAGCACGCTTGAAGTTGTCCCAGAGGCTCCTTACACTATCCTCATTTTTTTGGATTCTTTGTTCTTTTTGCTGTTCTGATTGGGTGTTTTTTGCTTCCTTATATTCCAAATCGATGATTTGCTTCTTGGCTTTACCTACTCTACTATTGAATCTGTGTAAACTATTCTTTAGTTCAGTTAGTGCCTCCTTCATTTCTAACTGTGCATCCTTCATTTCTGACTGGTCCTTTTTTATGCTCTTGAGGCCCTCACTAAGTTCACTGAGGTTCTCACTAAGTCCATTGAGCATCCTTATAAGCAGTGTTTTGAACTCAGTATCTGTTAGGTTGCTTAACTCCATTTCACTTAGTTCTTTTCCTGGAGTTTTGTTCTGTTCTTTCATTTGGTACCTGTTTCTTTGTCTCCTCATTTTGGCTCACTCCCTCTGTTTGTTTCTATGTATTACTTAGCGAGAGGTATGGGTCTAGCTGAGACCAGATGCTGCTTGTTTGAAAAATTTAGGAAAAGCTGAAGCAGGATCCAAGACAGGCCAGTCCTATGGTAAAGCAACTGGCAACAGCTTGGGTGGGCCTGGAAGTTGGATGGGGCGGGGACAACAGTGTGAGCCAGGTTGCTGGAGTCCCAGATATGGCGGCATCTGCTGACCCAGGGAAGGGCTCACCAAAGGAACAAAAGCCTCTGACAGCATGTCTGTCCAGGAGAAAGCTTCCTCTCCAGCCCTCGCTCCAATGCCAAACAGTTCAGTTCTTCCCCATATGTCTCTGGTGCCTTTCAGGCTCCTTCCCGCCCGCTGGAGCCTGGAGGGTGGGAGTCCGAGTAAGTCCGTGCGCGGGCCCTTTAAGAGGAGCTGCCGGGGGCTCCAGCCGCCTCAGCCTCAGTTCCCGCTGGTTTCTCCAGCCAGAAGTTATGGGGATTCTCTTCCTGGCACTGGAACCCTGAGCTGGGCACCTGGTGTGGGACGGGGACCCCTCAGTCCTCAGGGAGGACCTTCCCAGCCGAGGTGTCCTCCTGATTTTTATCCGCCACACGTGGGTGTGGGACCAGCCCGTTGCCCCTCCGCCCCTCCTACCAGTCTCGATGCAGCGTCTTCTTTAATTTCGTAGTTGTAGGACTTCCATTCAGCTTGATTTCAGGCGGTTTTGCATGACGGTTGTTCTGTAGTTTAGTTGTAACTTTGATGTGTTTGTGGGAGGACGCGATACCGCGTTTACCTACGCCGCCATCTTGACCGGAAGTAACTTCTGAAAAAATTTCAAAAACATTTTATCTTCCATAGGCTTTTAAGTGATACATATTTTTAATTCTAACATAATCAAAGGTTTAAAATGAACTTAATAACTCATTCCCTTTATCTTCCCCATTTATTTAAAGGAGAATTTCTTTAAATAAAGCATTCAATCTACCTATAGTTTTACAGAGAAATGTAAAAGTCAAAGGAATCAAATTAGAGAAACAAAATTTCAAATGTGATGTAAGTTGAATAATCCTCACTTGCCAAACTTGAGAAGTTTTCAAATTGTTATTAATATAGAAGAAACAGGTCCATATTTGCTCTTTGGAAAGACAACAACAGAGGTAATAACACCCTGTTGCCTGCAATTGATAGGGTCCACATCACAGGACAGTTTGATAATGAGATTCTGAACATAGGAAATAGACATGTTTAGAGGGAAGTCATGATGTAAAATGGATTCTTAACGTGACATATAAGAGAAGTTAAATAAAATCCTTGTGGATTTCAGTGGTGAGAGTATTTCAAGGATTAGAGTTCTCTAGTTGATGGTTTTTATGGAACCTATTTTAATTGTAGTGCTGCACTCATGATGTTAACATAATTTTAGTAGGATCTGTCGTTTGCAAAGTGCTTTTAAACTTAGAAAAAACCCTATATGGTAAACAAGTCATCTTCCCATTTTAGACACTAAAAATAGAGGTGAAGATCGCTGCTTAAAATCTAACAAAACTTTTGCAAAAATAAGTGAATAAATACCTATTTTTTTAGTATCTAATTCTTACTTCCTGGACCTCAAACCCAAAACTTCATGATCACATTCCAGTGGACTTTTACCATAAAGTAGACTAGTTAACTCTGTCCCTAATCTTTTTTTCATTAGAAATTTACAAATCCCTTCCAAGTGAATGCAGAGACTAATCGCTATATCTGGAGATCGTAAATCCAGGGATCAATCTGAACAGACATGAGCCTGGGTTGAAAACAAAATAATAGGAGTTAGTTTAAAAGCAATGCCTTTCATAAATATGCTTTTAAGGGCTGAAATTAATGCAGGATTGGTGTTGAAAAAATTTCCCTTATTTCCATGAAAATACATCTGGTGATAAGGTATTTGGTCTTCAGCACATATGAATTTATGACTATATTATCTATATTATGAATGAAAGTTTGAGTTGGATTTCTTTCCTCATGCTCAAATGCCTTGTAAATCAGATCAGATACCTATTAATCAAATCACACATCCTTGAGTTTATGCCACCTCCCTCTGCTCTGTACAGAAGTGACTTTTTAAGTTCTTCTTCCTGATATTGTTCTAATAGAATTGGGGTTACCAGATCCAACAATTACAAATATCAGGTACCCAGCTAAATTTGAATTTCAGATAAATGATGACTATTACTTTGCTATTAGGATGTCCCTAACATTGCACGAGACATAATTACCTTAAAATAATTATTCATTGTTCATCAGAAATTCAAATTTAACCAGGCTTCCTGTATTATTTCTGGCAACTCTTAAAAGGAACCACTGGGAAGTAAAAATGGTTTTGTCATTGGATCTCTGTGTGATGAGCAACAACCAGAAGTAAGGGCAGAGTCACTGAGACAGGAATACATAGTCCCTGAATCTGATTTACAACACCTTAATGAGCAGGGAATTATTTTTTTCCCTCATAGCTGGAAGTCAGACTGAGAAGAGAGCAGGCCCGATGTGCAATGTGATCAACAACTCAATAATGTCCTGAAGCACATAATTCCCTGATTCCTCCATCTCCCTGCTGGGCAGACACCTGGCCTCATTTCCTGCATGCAGACCGCTGCAGCAGCTCCCGGATCCCATCAGGAAGTGGCAATGTCCAGAGGCAGACAAGAAACATTTCAGCAATGTTTTCTTAAGAGCAAGGAGCCTTTCCCAGAAACCCTGTGAAGACCTGGCCTCATGACCACATGCTCTCCTCTCTCCAAAACCAGCCACGATGCACCTGTGAAGGCAGGCAAGCTCAGCTTCCAGGAGGCACAAGGAAGAAGAGCAGACTTGTAAAACTAGGTTCGATGAGGAAGGAAGAAGTCAGTAAAAAGATCATGACAACCAATGTATTGTTAGTGTCCTGTGGTGTGCCAAATGTATACACTCTCATTTATAAAGGGGAACAAACCTTCAGGGTCCCAACAAAATTAGATTTGACCATACAGAATGGCCAGTCTGTTAGGGAAACTTCAAATGTTTCCAACGCCTTTGGGGTATTTCCGTGGGGGAGGGGGGGTTGAAGAGGGAGGGAGCCAATAAGAAGAAGCTGAGCTCATCACTGAGCAACCAGTATATGGAGAGGACATGCTTTAGTGAAGGGGAAAAAAGGAAGACAAAAACTTGCCTCTTATTAGAAGTCATAAAGAATCTTTCTTTTCCTTCTAGTGTGGACCTGGGCTTATTGTTTAAGATTTTATTTCAAAGACACCCACATAGAGCTTCCGGGAACTCAATTTATCTCAACAGCAACATCGAAACAAGTCACCTCTAGTGAGATTTATTTTGTTTGCTGAAAATCTGTGTTTTGAAACCAAAAACATAAGCAAAGACAAGGAGATCTTTTTATGGTTGTTATATGATTAACAGTTTTCTTAATCGTAAATAAGACTTTACATTAAAATTTGACAATATAGATTGGGGAAATCGTATTCTTACATAGTGGACATTCTTAAATGTATATCAGCTGCTTGAATATTCTCAAGATTTGGAATAAACAAAGTAACTATAATTAGTTTGACATATGAATAAAACTGTTGTGTTTTATTTTTCTAACTTTAGCTTAATAATCAAATGGCTTATACTACAAGGCTGTAGGACCTCTAACCCTAACCTTAATCCTAACCCAACCCCAGACAACTGAATGCTATACAAAATGTAGACTGTGCTAGTGACCTAATGGTACTAAAGCAAATAAGTGATTAAAAGTACAGAACACAGAAAGTGAATAGACATACACTCACCTTCCATCTTGTTACACACATAAACTTGAGAATTTTTTTTGTTAATCCGTACCCTAGGAAATTTTTCCATTGATTTTTAGAGAGAGTGGAAGGGAGGGAGGAAAAGGAGGGGAGAGAGAAACATGGATGTGAGAGAGACACATCGATTGGTTGTCTCCTGCGTGACCCAAACCAGAGCTGGGGATTAAACCTGCAACCCAGGTACGTGCCCTTGACCAGGAATTGAACCCTCAACCTTTTGGTCCTCTGGATGACTCTAACTGATGAGCCAAACTGGCTCTTGAATCTAACTATCAACGTGTCAACCTTCACTGAAGGAAATAAATCCACTCATGATCAATGAGAGCAAGGTTTCTGGTTCTGATCTGTCACAATAAATCCCTATAGTTGCTAGTCTAGAGGTTGGGGGTAAGACTGGGATGTTTCCCTACAAACTACCAGGAAGCAAGTAGCCCCACTAAGTGCAATATAAACAAAAGCTGCAGCCTTGGGAAGGATATCAAGTTACAAACATGGGGAACTGATAGGGATTTTGCAATGACATGTATTAATATAATCACATTCTAGAAGAATTTTAGAAATGAACAGAGCTCTAAGGATCTATCCTAAACCATCCAAATAATCACAGATTAATACACGTGTTCTAGTCAGCTCAGCAAAGAGAATATTGAACAATCACTGTGGCTTAATGATAATGCACTTCCTTATGTGTGCCTAGATTTCTGTCTATAATAATTTTTAATAGCTTGTCCTTCTAGTATGGACTGAGTATCAGGAATTCCTGTCAGCTATATTTCTTGGTACAAATTAATAGATTAATTTGGATTTTATTGAGTTCTGACAGTATTCTCGCCTCTAGGGACACAAAGACAGATAAATGGGGGTAGAAGCACAGAAATGTGGAATGGCAATCCACTGTCATGGCTCTTTGGGAAGAATGATTATTACTCTCAGGGAGCTTACATTCTTGTAAACATATAATGATTGCATATTAATAGCTGCAGTAAAGAAGACATAAGTTCTTGTAATAAAAATACAAATAGCGAAAAGTACCACAGTGTTGCTAAATAGAACATGGCCTGGAGACAACATGGGCTTTCTGAGAAGCCTTTATAAAGGGTATACAGTTTGAGACGGCTATGGAAGGATAAGTGGAACATTC
The DNA here is from genome assembly GCA_030848825.1 of Tadarida brasiliensis. NCBI lineage: Eukaryota > Metazoa > Chordata > Mammalia > Chiroptera > Molossidae > Tadarida > Tadarida brasiliensis. The sequence continues at coordinate 75,475,211 of CM061260.1, forward strand.
TCAGGGAGAGAAAAAAACAGGGAGAAATGTGAGAAGAAACATAAAGGTATGAAAATATGCTGGTCCGTAAGTAATTCAATATGACTGGGATATAAAATATGGGTGATTGGGCTGAATTTAAAGGCCTTTCTGTAATCCAGCTGAAGGCTGATGAAATAATAGATTAAGCCAACAAGTGAATGGAAAACAGAAACTGAAATGAGTTGTCAATGACCAGGTATTGCTCATCTAATAAATGTGAAAGATGAGGAAAATGGTGGTCATTAGGGTTGTTCACTAAGTGTTTCTCATTTTCCTTCTTGACACTGGTCGTTTGCACTGTCTCGTCTCTGAAGTGAGATGTGGCACTGTGACTTGCTCTGGCCAGTAAATGTGAGCAGAAGTGAGGTGTGCTGCTTCTAGGTCCATGCCAGTTAAACAGTTTTGTTGTTGTTGTTAATCCTCACCAGAGGACATTTGTCCATTGATTTTTAAATAAAGTGAAAGGGAGGGAGAGAGAAAACGAGAGAGAGAGAGAGAGAGAAACATGGATGTGAGAGAGACATATCGATTGGTTGCCTCCTGCATGACCCCAACCAGGACAGGAGATCGAACCTGCAACCCAGATACATGCCCTTGACCAGAAATCACACCCGCAACCCTTCAGTCCAAGGGCCTATGCTCATAACTGCTGAGCCAAACCAGCCAGGGGCCATTAAACAATGTGACATGATGTCGTTCCCTGGCTGTGGTAATCATGGACGTGTGTGTGATAATATATTCTATTAACACAGATCCTGAAACAATGATGGTGAACAGAGACCCCTGCCAACTCGAGCATGCTGTGTGAGCAAGATATAAACTTGGGTGTGTGAAGCTACTGAGATTTGGCCACAGTTACTTGTTATTGGCACGATCCACCCACCATTCTGGCATACTCTGTTGATTCACCAGCACCTGTTTGACGTGAGTGAACTCGTAAATTCACTGTTTAGACAGGATTCCATGCTTAGATTTAGATTTTGAACAAGTCCAGCACATCAAGGCTTGCTGCCTATTAGGGTCATTGTTATATGATCTCGTTAGAAGACGAAGCACCAGCACCCTCTTTTTTTTGCTGTTTTAAAGCAGAATGTAGCAGTGACAGTCACTGGCGGGAGAATGTTTGAAGAGCACGGTAGTAATTAGGACACTAGATAGAGCTTTAAGAGCGTCTGGATTCACATGTTAAATCACATGTCTTGGAGTCTGCAATGCTGACAAAGAGATACGTAACACTTTCCAGGAAAGGGCAGAACAGCACTCCGTTCTGATTGCAAAATGATAGTCATTGAGGTGTGTCCAGTCAGCAGAGAGTTGCATCTACGGAATTAAATGATCTTTTGTGTCTGCAGTGCGGGGGGTAATGAAAATAAGGAGAGCTGTGGAAGAGTGTGCTAGTAGTTAATGCTTGTTGATAGGTGAGCTGTCTCTTCCTCATCTTGTTCCCCTTTTTTAAAATAATTAAAAATTTATTTATTTATTTATTTTAGACAGAAGAAGGGAGGAGAGAGAGAAAAATATTAATTTTGTTGTTCCACTTACTCATGCATCCATTGGTTGATTCTTGTGCGTGCCCTGACCAGATATTGAACCCGAAACCTTGGGGTATTGGGACGATGCTCTAACCAACTGAGCTACCCGGCCAGGGCTTGTCTGGGAGCCTTGTGGACCTGAGACTGATCTGTGAGAGCAGACACTTTTCCAGGGCTGCGACTGGACCTCGACTTTCCAAAGGACCACTTTCCCACGAGCAGACCCCTCTCAGAGGCCCGACACCCATGTTCTGTCCCACAAGCTTCTGCAGGGCACCAATGGGCCACATTCACCGCGACGAATTTTTGTTCTTAATTATCATTATTGCACTGACTCTTCCTTGTTTGGTTGCAGGCACACCTCCACTGTTTGAGAATATTATTGCTTAATCTTTATGTTTTTATGAATTTTGGATGAACAAGAGAAATCAATGAGAAATAAAAGACACCATTTAGTTACGAATTGAAGTTAACCCTTCAGTGGCCCTCTTGGAATCCACCCAAAGAATTGTCACATCATCTGAAATGGTGTTTTAAAAAATTATTTAATGATGTTTGATGTAAGAAATACATTTTATATTACCCACACAAATATAAATGTATACTTAAAACAAAAACATATGCTTTATTAAGCAATATTTATCCTTTCTTTATGTTATATATTTTAATACACACACACACACACACACAGACTCATGGAGATCTTTTAAATTTTTTAAATTTATTTTTAATTACAGTTGACATACAATTTATATTAGTTTCAGGTATGTAACATAGTGTTGAGACATTTATATACCTCACAAAGTGATCACCCCAAAAAGTCTAGTACCAATCTGAGAGCATACGTGGCTGAAAGGGATTAAGAAGTCATGAGGCCTTGGCTGGTTTGGCTCAGGGTTAGAGCATCAGCCTGCAGCCTGAAGAGTCTCGGGTTTGATCCCCGGTCAAGGGCATGTACTTGGGTTGCAGGTTCAATCCCTGGCTGGGGACGGGGTTGTGCGGGAGGCAATCGATGTGTCTCTCTCACATTGTTGTTTCTTTCTCTCTCTCTCTCTCTCTCTCTCTCTCTCTCTCTCTCTCTCTCTCTCTCTCCCCCCCACTCTATCTGAAAAATCAAGGGAAAAATATCCTCGGGTGAGGATATTCAGTTGGTGTAGTTGGTGTGCATTTTTGGAGGGAAGAGGGAAAAGAAGCCACACCTACCTACTCAGCATCCCCTAAGTGCTCTCACGTTATGTGCTTAGCCCTGCTGAGCTCTGGGAGCTCCGTGCTCTCTTCTCCTTCTAACATCATCTTTTGTAAGACACTGAAAACTTTTGTCATTTGATTATCTTAGGACACGGAAACTCTGGCAAGGTGGCAGTGTTAGTGCTGCCGCTGTGGCAGTCGTTGTTGTTACCACTCTAGTTAAAAAAATTCTGTGCTCTCAAGACAAGGCAGTGCTGGGAGCGGGCTGGCGGCGTTACAAAGAAATCCCAGAGCTGTGCGATTGTCAGGAATCCCAAGTATGACATCTGCGTGCTCTCCTTCCCTCTTACAGCCCGGAAAGCTTTCTGCACTGAGACTTGCATCCTAAGACCTGGTTTTCAAATGGTGGGTCAAGAAATGATAACAACGCAAAGATTATTTAGTGGGTTGTGATCAGGATTTTTTCAATATATATAGGAGAATAAAATAAAATGCGTTGCACATCATAAGTAATTATTATGTGATAAAAGTTTTGTTTAATGATAATATGTACATACGTATATATAGCTATACACACACAGGGTCACAATGTAAAGTATGTTCTTATTATTGTAGTAAAAATAGTTTTAAAAATCACTCACATTTTAACAGTGTTTCTTTTTTGCCAGACTTGATTCTAAGGAGCTATATGTTTACTGATCTTATAATTCCCCCCCCCCCCCCACCCCGTACACACGGAAGCACAGGGAGGTTGAGTGGTTTGCCCGGCTTTATAAAACTATTCAAATCACGGCAGTTTTGTTTCACAGGCATCACAGTTCCGGAGGCGGGCAGTCTGAGACCAGAGTGCCAGCATGATGGGGTTCCTGGGGAGTGTCCTCTTTCTGGTTTACAGGGGGCCACCTTGCTGTGTCCTCCCGTGGCAGAAAGAGATCTAGCTTGCTGTCTGGTCTTTTCTTATAAGGAAATTGACCCATCACAAAAGCATCACTCTCATGACCCAGTTTCTTCCCCAGCACCCACCTGCAAATATCATCGCACTGGGATTAAAGTTTTGACATATGACTTGGGGGAGAGGAGGACACAGCATTCAGCTCATTGCACCAGGCTGCTGTCATAACCTGAGAGCCATTTATACTGTCCTCTGAGGACATGAACTATTGTCCTGGGTGACCACTGCATAGCGGAGGAAGGAAAACTTCTGTGGAAAAAATGTATATAGAGAATAAATCGTATGGACGAGGAGAGGGTTTTTCACAGGTAAACAATGTATGAAGAAAGAGGTGATGGAAAAGGAAAAAGTAATAGGGAGAAATTTCAGTACAGAGGGAAAGACTTATGTAAAAAAAAAACGTCATTGGGGAGCTCTTGCTTCATTTAGCTGTTAGCAGAGGTCAGTCCACTGTAGACTGTCATATTTCACATTCTAGCATTTCCAAAATGCCTTTGAATAGGATTCTTCTTGCTTCTATCTAACTTGGAATTTAGATCCTGGAATTGCAACTTCCCTTTGTCCTTGGAAATACTTTTACAATTCCCTAAATTTCCAGGTTGGGGAATATTTTCCATGTCACTTCACCCTGATCGGTTCAATTTTCCCTTTGCCCTTTATTTGTACCATTTAAAGCAACTTCTTTGGGGATCACATATTTGCTGACCATTATCATCTCTCTCTGGCCAAACTAAACAAATGTCTGTGTTTTCCTATGAGTTTATGAATCATGCTTCTTTTGACTTTTATTATTATTATTATTTTTTTTTTATCCTCACCCGAGGACATTTTTGCATTTATCTTCAGATAGAGCAGGAGGGAGAGAGGGAGGAAGAGAGAGAGAGAAACATTGATGTGAGAGAGACACATCGAGTAGTTGCCACCCACACGACCCCAACCGGGGCTGGGGACAAACTGCAACCGAGGTGCGTGCCCTTAGCGGGAACTGAACCTGGGACTCTCTGGTTCGCCGGTCGACGCTCTAACCGCTGAGCCAAACCCGCCAGGGCTCTTTTGACTTTTAATCATTCTTGTTGCTGTCTGTGACACACAGCACCCCAAGGATGACTGTTCTCACCTCAGTGGTCCAGGTGTGGGTCAGACTCACACTGCACAGCCCCTCCGGGCTCGGAGCTGGGGCCGGTGCAGGGCAGCAGGGCCTGTGGCTGCAGGGCAAGGAGGGGGAACTCTCCATGCTTCCAGGTTCCAGGGACCTCTGAGAGGATGTGCCACCTGTAAAAAGATCCCAGCCTTTTATCTGCCTCCCTTGAGACCAAGAATTACCAGCTTGTATAAGTAGGGTGATTTCAAACAGATGGTTTTGCCTGTGGAATCTCTTTAAAATGTCTTATTTATTTGCCCTCCAGGGTAAGAATAACTTGTCTTTTCTTCTATAGATTTTTAGAGATTGAATGAATTATCCTATTAGTAAAAACAGGTCACATTCACATTTACTTAGAGATGCATTTAAAACACACATACACAGTAAATTTCAGACATAGATCATGGGTCTGTATTAATTTCTTGGTATTGCCCTTCCTTAAATATAGAAAAAAAACTTGCCGAAATTGTTTCTTTTATTCAAAAAAATTCTTTTTCTATTCTCAGTCCTTTCAAGAATGATATAATTGCATTTCATTGTGCTTTTAGAGATAACTAAGAAATAAATATTGCCTGACCTGAAAAATGCAGCATTTCTGTTTCCAGAGAATTTATGAGAAAAGCTGAAACTCTTTGGTTACCAAACATAATGGAAACAAACCACGTCTCTTCCTAACAAAAAAGACTCGAGTCCCTGCGTTAGCAAAACCACTGAAGCCCAAACAATTGTTTCCAAGGTATTGCTTATTCTGAACACTAGAGGGCAGTGGTGATTTACTCAACTCTCAGTCCCAGGGCTTTTAAAAATTCAGTGTGTTGCCGCAGCTTTTCAACTTTCAATGGACAGGAAAGGAGTGGAAAATAACTGTTCAAAAGTCTGTGTTTTGAGAGAGAAAGGTTAAAAATATTCTCTGCAGAACCTACCAGGAGAAAGAAGAAAAGTGACTAATCTTTGTCCCCTGCCAGCGAAAGGTCCTTGTCCAGAAGTTGTTCTGGGTTCAAACTTCATCACTTGTTAAAACGAATGACAGAAATAAAGTTTGTAAAACAGAAACATGGTGGGTTTAGATCCTATATGTTAGAACACACCGTTTTCGTTTTAAGTCTTATTCTTGCTGTTACATGATGAGACAAGATTGTAACCATCGGAAAGATTCTGGCTCACAAGCCCTCTTAACGGAGTACGTTCATTGGGACATAACGGGGCGAGACAGAAAGGATTGCGAAAACAAAAAACAAAAACAAGGGCAGTGAGCGTCTAAGACACCTTCACAAACGGAGTTTACAGTAAAACAGCAGAAACACTAGTTACCTGTGTAATCCAGGCCCCAGCTGCTTTGAGGCGCAGGGAAACCCAACAGAGGTAAAAACAGCAGCAAACAGTGAAAGAGACGCCGATATTTAACGTGAACGCTGCAGTAAAGGAAGCTGCCAACTGAAAGCACTGAGGATACGCGAGCTAAGTGTGACCAGGATACTCGAAGTGATAGCAAGCAGGGCCACTGGACAATCTGCTTCTTCCGTAATTATTTTCCATCCCAGGTTTATATTTTGTTTCATTTTTAATTTTTTTTCTTTATTGATTTTAGAGAGAGAGAAAGTGAGAGGGAGACAGAGGTAGAAACATCAATGAGAGAGAACATGGATTGGTCACCTCCTGCATGCCCCCCACTGGGGATGGGGCCCACAACCTGGGCATGTGCCCTGACTGGGAATCGAACTGATGACCTCTTGGTGCATGGGTCGACTCTCAACCACTGAGCCACACCGGCCAGATCATCCCAGGTTTTTCAAAATTCCATTTCCTGTTTCTAGGAAGCTTACAGAGAATTTAGAAAGGGAAGCCTGATTTCCTTTCAGAATCTCCTCTTGCCCACATTCATCAGTTTTTGCAGCTCTCCTGGAGGGGGCAGCGAGGGGCAGGCACCGCATAGACTCAGACATCCTTTGGAAGAGCAGCCTGATGGTGGCCAGGCTCAGCTGCCCTCCTACTGCAGTGTGACCCCTGGAGAATTAGGGTCGCTGCAGCCTTGGAGGGCTGCCTGATCCCCACCCTGTCTGTCCTGTATCACTGCTGAGAGTAAGTCACCTGCAGTGTGATGGTCTCCTTGGATACGCACAGTGCCGTGGCAGTGCACCACGGTGAGGTTTATCTGGTGGTCAAGCCACTTAGAGTCACATTATGTCACCACATCTGCGTGTGTCTCCTCCCAGCTCACCTGTCACATTCTTACTCTATAATAAATTAGCTTCTCCTAATCCCAATAACCTTCCTTTGACCTAAAGACACATTCATTTTGCTAACTGGTTTCTACTCCCCATCCAGATGACTACATTCTTCACTGACTTCAAGAGTCCTTCGGTGTCAGCTTGAAGAGATAATGGTTGTTTACTGACAGTCATCTTTAAAGTAGTTGAACTGCCAGCAGCTCTCCTAGTTTGTGGAGAAGGATGCAGCAACTTGCTTTACATGATGTTGTTAGCAGGAGAATTTACCTTTCTCCTCATTGCAAACAGTTTATCCTCTGAAGAGTAGCTTCGTAAAGAATTCAATATTATTGAAATACACGGGGAATTAAATCTGAAATATATAATTGCTTTGCTTATAGAACACTTTTCTTTTGGTGGGTTTAGGTTTTGAAATGTGCAGGCACATACATATTATTAAAACCTTGGAGAGAATGTTATTGAGGATGCAAAGATCAATGTAGATATGGAGGTGGTGAGATAGTTCTGTATTTTGACTTACAATGTTTTTTGTGTTTTTTTTGTTGTGAATCCTCACTCAAAGATATTTTTTCTATTGATATTTTAGTGAGAGTGGAAAGGAGGGAGAGAGGGGAAGAAAGAGAGAGGCAGAGAGTGAGAGAGAGAGAAACATCGATGTGAGAGAGACACATTGTCTCATGCACTTGCCCCAATCAGGGCTGAGGATCGATTATACAATCCTGGTACATGCCCTTGACTGGGAATTGAACCCATGACCCTTCAGTTCACAGGTTGACGCTCTAACCACTGAACCACACGGGCCTGGGCTTGACTTATATGTCTTTACATCTCTTTTATAAAATGAAAATCCTTATAACTGTTTTAAAGTCTCTGCATATTCTTTTTATGCACCATACACACGCACGCACACACACACACACACACACACACACACACACACACAATGTTTATGACCAGACCCAAGTTTTAATTTATTTTCTTGAAATGAGCTGACAAATTTTGAGCCATTTTTGTTTGTCTCTGAAATGACTGACTAGGGGGCCACATAAACAGCAGACTTCTTTCAGGAAACTGTTTCTTCTTCAAATAACATTAACTGTATTTGAACTATATATGTGTGCATAGTATAACTATTGTATATATTATATACGTGCACACACATAATTTTAAAGTTACAATTTATAGTTTAAAGTATTTACCCGATCTTAAAGACTTCTTCACTATATTATTTAAAGGTACAATTCTTTATGGAGACACACTTTTTTCTAGTGGTGACTAGTTTAGGAATTGAGGACATTTTGACTTTACATTATTCTCTGTTTACTGTCAAGGACTTACAGGACCCATGTAAGACACTGGTGAGGGCTGCCCAAGCTTCTCCCTCCTACACACCTCAGGGTCAGCCGGTGGTTCATACTCATTGTCCCCAAGAGTTATTTTAAGACGATTACTCTCTTGTAAAAACACAAAGAAAAACAAACAAACTCTGTTCTCAAACATATGATATCGGCACCATCCCTTTCTAACCTGTCTTTTTCAGTGTCATATATCAATTTTTCGGCAGCGGACTCACAGTGTACCTCTCGATTTCAGTCCTGCCATGAGGGTGACTGAAATGTTCACTTGACCTCAGTTTCTTGACACCTTTCTGTTCTAGCCACCCACTCCCTTATGCCTTGGACCTTGTCATCACAATGAAGTAATTGATTTGCACATCATATTTTTTGAACATGGCTTCCCTAGCTTTCTCATCACTCTATCAAATATTCTAACTCCACTTTTTCTTTCACCTCCTCCTGAAATCGTCAACTTTTTCCCCTTTCCAGCAATCTCCTCCTATTTTGAGTTTCACCCCAAATCAGTTTTGGTTCCATAATTTATCAGCTGAGGTACTTTTTTGTTTGCTTGTTTGTTGTTATTCTAAATCCCTTTGTTACATCATCTTTGGAAGCTCATCTTCATTCCATTATCTCTGATGTTGCCTTTGCCCGAAAGACTTCCAACTCGACCACTAACACTCTCTGATGGTTTCTTAGTCTGGAGAATATGTATTGCACCTGCAGTCTATGGCTTAGATATGGCTTCTTTAGGGAAGTCTTATCTGAAACCCCTGTACTGTGGAAGTTCCAAGCAGTCCTCATACAGTCCCCCAAACAGCTTTTACTTTCCCTTGACCAACTCACTTTGATAACTGCATGTCCATGCTCTTATCTTTTCTCTAGGCGTATCTCTAAGCACCCCAACTAAAGGAACTGAAAAATCCCAGCACCTACCACTGTAATTATCTAGTTCCTAGTAGCTACATTATTTCTTCAATGAATGATATGTGGTTTGGGGCATCTAATAAAACGATTGAATGCTTCTCAGAAAAATGCTTAATTCCTCTGACTCCCTCATGTCACTATTACTTCCTATTATCTTCACCAATACTATTGTCTTTATGGTTTTAATAAAATTATAATTAATATTCTGAGTGCTTAATAGGTGCCAGTCACCGTAACAAATGCTAAATATACAATGTCACCTAAGCTTCCCAATGATCTCTTGAGATAGGCCCATGTTTTTTTCCCATCTTAGAAATGAAGGATCTGGGTGATTAAGTAACCTGCCCAAGATCAAAGACTAACACGGAAAACTGAAGACAGGAACCAAAGTCGTTCTGACTACAAACCCATGGTCTATCAGTAGGACCTCCAAGAGTGTGTTTGAGCTTTGATGAAAATAATTCTTTTTATGGGGTCTTTTCCATCTCTAGCAAAGGTGTAGTGGTTAATAATCGACCTAATATTTGTATTCCAACCCTTTAAGATCTTGGACTCTGGTGTTTTGTACTGGCTTCCTCTTTCCATTCTGCACACTCTTGTCAACTTTATATTTAAATTGTGACAACTAATAAGATTCTACCACATGTGAATGATAATTTGTTAGCAGACTGCATCTGAAGATGATATTATTATGCTCGTCAATCTCTTCTTCCAGGGCACAAAATTGTCCTGATTTTTCACCTTTGTTTGCAGTTGGTCAAATCCATGTGACTGAACTTTGGTTAATGAAATGTGGATTAAAGAGGTTGCTGCTTTCATGATTATCTCTAAAATTCATCTATTTTGTCATCTATTGCTGCATACAAATTACTCCAAAACTGAATGGTTTAAAATATGAACATATATCATTTTGCATTCTTTGCAGGTAAGGAATCTGGAAGTGGCTTAGTTGGGTGGTTCTTGCTCAGGGCCTCTCATGAGGTTGCAATCAAGATGTCAGCAGGGCCCGGCCGGTATGGCTCAGTGGTTGAGCATAGACCCATGCACCAAGAGGTTGCTGGTTCGATTCTCAGTCAGGGCACATGCCCAGGTTGTGGGCCAAATCCCCAGTGGGGGACATAGGAGGTAGCCGATTGATGTTCTCTCTCATCGGTGTGTTCTCTCTCTCTCTCCCTCTCCCTTCCTCTCTCTCTAAAATCAATAAGAAAAAAAAAAGATGTCAGCAGGACAGTAGATATTTGAGGGCTTGACTAGGGCTTGAGGATTCAATTCTAAGATAGTTCACTCACATGACTGTTGGTAAGAGTCTTCAGTTCCTCACTGGTCACTCGTAGGAAGTCATAGTCTATTATTACATGTCTCTCTCTGTAAAACTGCTTGAGTACCCTCACACTGAGCTGGATACAGAATTTGTGGGGCTCAGTGCAATGTTAAAATGCAGTGCCCTTTGTTTAAAACTATTGATAATTTCAATATGACAACCACTGAGCATTAAAGCCGATGTGGGGCCCTTCTAAGTGTGGGCTTATGAGACTGCACAGGTCTCATGAAGCCAATCTTGTCCTCACAACCTGCCAACTGAATTTTCCAGAGATGGTGATCCAATAAGGAGAGAGAGAGAGAGAGCAAGGAGGAAGCTGAATGTCTTTTATGACCTAGTTTCAGAACTCACTCATCACCTCTTCTGTCCCATTCAATTTGTTAAAAGCAAGTCACCGATTCTGGCCTACACTCAAGGGAAGAAAAATTGGCCTCTATTCCCTGAGGGGAAGATTATGAAAGAATCTGTGGACATATTACAAAATTACTACATCTTCTCAAAATCCAGCATGCTTTTTTTCTGTCCCATCAGCTGGGCAGGTAAGGAAGTCCAGAGGAGAACACTGAGGAATCCCTAGGGAGTGGCAGAAGCATAGAAAAGAAACTCTACTGAGTCATGATTTGTAAAAGAAACCAACCGGAACCTACCTTGGACTGTGATTTGAGGTAGAAACAAATCTTTGTGTCAAATCACTGAGATTTTAAGGTGGTTATAACATTAATTACCCTAATTCATGGGTCTACTTCAGAACTTATTAATGCAGCTTTAAAGAATGATAATTCCAAGATGCACACTATAGAAAAAAGTTTCCATATCCAAGTAAGTTAGAAAAAAACCCTAGGTGTGACAGTTCTTCCTTAAAGATTCACAGTGTGCACTACCAATTCAGGTTCTGAGAATTCTCACAGTAAAAATCTAACTCTGTTTAACTCAACATTTACCAAATGTATACAACTACACAAACAGGTAAACAGGACTGATATTCTATATGATAAATTTATACTGTTTGTTCAAAATACTGAAATACTTTCATTTTTGTTGGTAAATAACCAATGCTCAAGCCCTCCCGATGTCCCTATTCCCACTGGCCGTGCCCTAAGGTAGCCTAAGTGGGTACTTCCAATGAACTATTCTGGTACCTACCAGCCAATGAACTACCAAAAAACTCACCATAACTCCGGTGAGGTGGTTTCAACCACCAGAATTAACCCTCTGTCTAGAGCAGCCTCCAACTCTGTGAGGAGAAATGGCAAATGTCAGTGCTCTTCTGGCCCCCTGAGATTTGATTTCTCACTACAGGTAGAAATTTCCCCAGAAATGGTCTCAGATGGTCTCTTGTTGCATGTGGACACATTTGGGAAATTGCATCCTCTAAAGTATTGCCTACCAGTGGTTAAACATTTGTAATCCCACATCTTCACAGAACCACCAGTATTGTAAGCACTTTCTGTTGCAAGGAAGACACACATATCTGGACTTACTGCCTTACCAATGTAAAGTTTGGGTTAAACAAGCCTATTATTGATTTCTATTGTTCAGATTGATTTGAATTGCCTTATAGTAAGATCATCTTTATTATATACAGAAATTTTTAGCCTATGACACAAGATCCATGCAGATTTATATTAGTCACTTTTATTGTATAAAGCCCCCTCTGCCATTATATCACACTCCTCTTTATTCATTCACATCTTTAACCAAGAGTCAATCAATACCACATAAAAGAACTCTAGTAGGTACCATGGATGATAAAGTACATCAGCCATAACTTATGCTCTCAAGGTCCCATGGATGATAAAGTACATCAGCCATAACTTATGCTCTCAAGGTCAACTTGTTTGCCCATTATTGCCAAGATCATTCACGAGCAAAGTAGCCCAAACACACTTACAAAGAACCTCTCACCTCTGTTTAAAACATGCTCCTCTTTCTGGTACATTTAGCCATTGTCTTAACCCCTTCAACCTTTCTATTAGGAAGAATTGAATAACAGAAGATTTTGTAAATTATATATAAATATATTTTTAATATTTTTTTCTTTATTGATTTTAGAGAGAGAGGAAGGGAGAGGGAGAGAGAGAGAAACATCCATGAGAGAGAACATCGATTGGCCGTCTCCTGCATGTCCCCCACCGGGGATTGGGCTCACAACCTGGGCATGTGCCCTGACCAGGAATCAAACCAGAGACCTCTTAGTGCATGGATCAACGCTCAACCAGTGAGCCACACTGGTTGGGATGTAAATTATATTTTTATATATATCACTGTGTTTTTATTTTACCTATCTTCATACTTCCTCCAACAAAAAATACTTATCTTTTGAAAATGTTTAATAATTGAACAAATTATTTGTTTATGATGGTGTGATAGACATTGTAACTTGTTGTTATGTGATAGTCATTATTATTACTACCAATTATAGAGGTACAACTGAATCTCAATCTACAGGGTAATTCATCATTTTCCAACAGCTATTGTAGTATATAAAACTGTTTAAGTATATTATTAAGGCTTAAAGTAAAAGTGGCTATAATTTATAGATGCACAGTTAGCCCTAAGCAAGGTTTTAAAGAAGACATAGCTTCTTTCTACTACTACACATACTAATTTTTAAAAAAGATAAAGATGTGAAAGGAGAGAGAGTGTGCAAGAGTGAGTGTCCTCTTTAATATCAGGCAAATTCAATGTAAGAATAGGAATGTACTAGGGATAAAAAGGATATTAACATTTAAAAGTGAGTCAATTGATCCAGTAGGCAAAGTGATTCTAAATGAGTATGCACTTAATATCAGAGCTTCATCCTACATAAAGCAAAATATGTCTATTAGAAAATCCTAAAATATTTTTCAATTAAATAATACAATAATGTATGACTCAAAGAAGAAATCAAAATGGAAAATTTAAATTGAATAAAAGTTAAAACACAACATGAGAAAATGTATAGAATATTAAGTAGTACAGAATTAAATTCTTATGGTAGAAAAGGAGGTGTCAAATCTATGATCTAAGTTTCCACCTGACGAAAGCAGAAGAAGAGGACCAAATTAAATGCCGAGAAGCAGAAGAAAAGAAATGATATAGCTAAAAGGAGAAATCAATAAAATGGGAATAAAAAAACAATAGAAAAAAAGTCAGTGAAACTAAAACCTTGTTCTTTGGAGAGATTAGAAACAGAGAACAAAAAGTTACCAGTATTAATAATAAAAAAGCATGTATCACAATAAATTCCTCAGACATAAAAATAACAGTTTCTATTAACAGACTAAATCAATAGAGGCCAAAAAAGTATTTGAAAAGTTTCAACAGCCACTCATGATAAGCACTCCCATGAAATTAAGAATAAGCTTGAAATTTCCTCAACATGATAAAGATCAATTTTTTGTTTTTGTCTAAACAAATTTTATGACAAAAAAATGTACTAACTTAGTTAAATTGGGATGAATTCTTGACTGATAAGAATTACCAAAGTCCACCTAAGTAGAAATAACCTTAGTAAAGCTATAGATGTTAAAGATATAGAATATTTAGTAAAAAACTTTGTCTTCCCCCACCTACCCACCCCCATTCCCACACCCAAATTCATGCCCAGGTGGCTTCAGAAATGAATACTATTAAACATTTAAACAAGAAATAATATAATTTTATACAAACTCTCCCAGAAAACTGAAGAGAAGGGAATACCCCATAACAAATTGTGAGGTCAGCATTACCCTAACATCAAAATCAGACAAACATTGCAAGGGAAAAAAATAAAGCAGACCAACACCTTTTATTAACATTGATTCAAAAATCATTAACAATATAGTAGCAAATCAAACCCAGCAATGTGTAAAAAGGGTAACAAATCACAACCAAGTGAAATTCATCCCAGGAATGTAAGTCTGGATCAACATTTGAAAATCAATCAAAGGAATTTCTGTTAACAGCCTAAATCAACAGAGACCAAAAAAGCATTTTAAAAAATCTCAACATCCTCACATGATAAACACTCCCAGAAAATTAAGAAGCTTAAAATTTCCTGAACATGATAGAGACCAATTATGAAAAATATGTAGCTAATATTATTTTTAACAGCGGACTAAATTCCCCTGATCTCCCCTCAGATTTGGAAGAAGGAAAGAATGTAATCACCTTTTCACCATGTCGCTTTAAAAAATAAAAATTTTAAAAAGTATATAGATTCAAAAGAAAAAGCTGGCTTTATTAACAGATGATGTGATTGTCAAAGAGCTATTAGAACTAATATATGAGTTTAACAAGGTGGCAAGATATAAAGTAAATACATAAAAATAACTTTTATATCTATATACTGACAAGTAATTGAAAAAGAACATTTAAAATATCAATTATAGTATTATCAATAAACACAAACTACTTGGAAAATGATCTAAAAAATATATATGCAAAATGAAAAACTATAAAATATTGCCGGTAGAAAATATGCAAGAGCTAAACAAATAGTCATACTATTATTATGTGTTGAAAGACTCTACACTATTAAGATGGCAGTTTTCTCCAAATTGATTTATAGATTTAGCACAATCCAAATCAAATTATCACCAGGGTGTGTGTGTGTGTGTGTGTGTGTGTGTGTGTGTGTCTGTGTGTACTGTAGAAATTTCCAAGCTGAGTCTAAAATTTATATGGAATTGCAAAATACTTAGAATAGCCAAAACAATACAAAGTAAAATAAAGTTAGCATACTCACAATACCTGATTTTAAGATATAATACAAAGTAATAGTAATCAAGAAACTGTGGTGATAGCATAAGGAGAGACCTAGATTACTTAAATAGACCACACATAAGTGTCCAATTGATGTTTTACAAGACTACCAAGGTAATTAAGTGGAGATAAAGACTCTTTAAATAAATGGTATGCGAAAACGAAAAACAAACAACTGTATAACTTTCATACAATAGTATGAATCTAAGAAAACACCATGTTTAGTGAAAGAAGCCATAAGAAAAAGGGTACACACTGCATAATTCCACTTATACAATATTCCAGAAAAGGCAAAAACGACAGGAATGGAAATCAGATCAGTGCTTGCCAGGAGCAAGTGTTGAGGGCAGAGAATTTTCTACAAAGAGGCATAAGGGAATTCTTTTGCTATATAACTCTATATTTTTCTCTGACTAGATAGAGAAACACAAAAACAAACAAAAATCAATCTTTAATAATTGTCTATTTCACCGGCTTTGTCTTGCCAATGGGGGAGATAGTGAGATAAGTTATAACCTTTTGAACTGAATCCAGTCCTTACAACGCTGACCTACTTTCCTCATGTCTAGACCATCCCCCTAGAACGATGGTTTCTATCAACAGTTGTGAGATAGGCCAGAAATCATTAGTTGTCTCTCTCTCTTTTTTTTTATTTGACAAATCCTGAGCACTTATCATATGCCAAGTGTTTTTTTTTTTTTTTTTTTTAATGCTGGAGATAACAGTGATCAAAACAGAAAACGATGACTTCATCCTGGAGCCTATTTTCTATTTGAAGAGACAGACAATACAAACAAGATGCATATGATGTACAATACATTATATGGCAATAAGTACCAAGGATAAAAGGAGGGGGAAGGGGGACAGAGTGTAAGGGGTGTTGCATTTTTTATAGGGTGTTAGGGAAGGCTCCAACTGGAAGGGGACGTTTGAGTAGAAACCCGAATGAAGTGACAGGACTTGGACTTCCAATATCTGGAAGAAAAGCATTCTGGGCAGAGAGCATGCCCACCCCTGAAGGAGACCTGGGGTGTCAGGGGAAGAGGAGCAGGACTGCCGGAACTGGAGCCAACGGCCTCGGCTACAGGACCAGAGCATCAGAGCTGGTGAGCCGTCGGGAGGCCTTGGGTTTTACTGTGAATGCTACAGGAAGGTTTGGAGCTTTTTGACCAAAGGAGTGTCCTGAGCTGACTTTCATTTTAAAAGACTCGCTCTGCCTGCTTTGTTGACAGCAGATGGGAAGGGAGCAAGTGTGAGAGTCAGGCCATGGCAGTAACCCCGGATGATGGCTTGGACAAGGTCATAGCGCTGGATAGCTGAGAAGTGCTTAGATCCTGGATGTATTTTGATGGTATAGATGACAGGATTTACGGTCAAATGTAGGATGTGAAAGAGAATGGGATTCGAGAAAGAAATGAAAACAATCCCAGAAATTTGGAACTGAGCAACGGGGAGACCAGAAAATCATGTTCGGCAGGTGGTAAGCGTAGGGCGGCACATGGAACATCAGTAGCGCAGCTTTAGACGTGTTAAGTCCAAGATGGCTATTAGATATCCAGGTGGAGATAGTGGTTAGGAGACTGAATATTCAAATATGCATTTCAGGGGAAAGGCTTGGGCTAGAGATAGCTATTTCAGAATCATTGGCATATAGACAGAATTGAGAGCCATGGGAGCAGATGAGAATGAGATAAAAATGAGGCATTGAGTGTGCATAGATAAGAAAAGCCATTCAAAGACTGTGTCTTGAGACACACCAATAATCAGAGATGGAGAGGGCGGAGATGCGAAAAATCCACAAAGGAAACCAAGAAAGAGCAGACATGGAGATAGAGGAAAACCGGAGGGAATGTGGAGTCTTGGTTGAAGAACTAAAGTTTGCCAAGTCTACAGTTTTATAAAT
Source organism: Tadarida brasiliensis (assembly GCA_030848825.1). Lineage (NCBI taxonomy): Eukaryota > Metazoa > Chordata > Mammalia > Chiroptera > Molossidae > Tadarida > Tadarida brasiliensis. Next base: position 75,492,486 of record CM061260.1, read on the forward strand.
GGAAGTGGATCCAAAGTTATTTCTGTAATGATGTCACTCCCACTATTCGCATCTTGATATGCTTATTTTTTTTTTTTTTTTTTTGAGCAGGAAAGAAAATGATAGAACCACAGCTAGCAGGCCAGAAATTGTACAAAAGCATCCTGTGTTGTCCGCAACACCATTGAGACCAAGTGATCATTACTGGGAAATGTTTAATTAATGTAGCAATTAAAACAAAACAAAAGAAATGAGCAATGTTAGTTTTTGGTTACTTTCCCCCTTATTGCACACTATATATCCCACTCCTTTTCAAATATTGGAGAGAATATAAAAATATGGATATATCCATGCAATACATCACATTTATGAGCAATCTGTTCTGTGTGCTGAGTTAGGAAAAACATTGAGAACCTCAGGTAGAAATTATTGGAGTTATCTCACTATCCACATCTGTTTTAGGTTTTTGGTCAGAGCTGCATGCATAATTTCTCATAACTTCTCAACATGTGTTTTTAGAATACTTCTTAGTGTAACAATAATATCAGTAATACACTCTGTGCTTTATTCACTTTTCAGACAGCAAAGGGCAGAGGGTCTGCAGATTAGAATTTATGTCTCTAATGAAAACTCTGGCCCTGTGTATTTCATAGCACATGCTTTTCTATGGTGACTGGCTCCTAACTTAGGCCACAGTTAATCCAATTATTAATCTGCAACTGATGAGTAACTGACCTTGGCAGTATCATCTGACTTGTAGGTATAAACCATAGGAGCCAAAGGAACTGTTTCTCCCAAATACATTTTAGCTTAGCTTAGTAACATGTTCATCTACATTACTGAACATGTTACTTAGTATAACTAGCTTATGCTTATGCAAAACACAGATTAATCAAATATATATTTGCTATAACAGTATGGTCCATATCAGCCAAGAGTAATTTAATATTAGGATAGACATCCTTATGATATGGCATATATCTAAATTTGTTACTTCTCTCATTGTTCTAAAAGATAATAAAACTTAATTTAAAAAAATGTATAATGTGTTAATGGAATTATTTCACCAGAAATTTGGCCCCCAACCTGGGCATCTGCCCTGACCAGGAATTGAACCTGCGACTCTTGGTGCATGGGTCGACGCTCAACCACTGAGCCACACCAGCCGGGTTCATCTGAATTTTTAATTTAGATTTTCTTTTTAACAAAATTAAATTTTCTAGTAAATTTTCATAATATAAAGCTGTTACTCATTTATTCATTCTTTTGATTTTACTTTGTTTAGTCCACTAAAACACTTATACATTTATTTTGCAATTGTTTTTATGGTTTCCTCTTGCAATACATTTAAACACTCATAAGCAAGAATTATTTCTTTCATTTTGCATTCAATGTATTTAGTATATAATAGGTACTCAATCAATATTTTTTATATCAATGAATGAGTGAAACAGACTACCCATCAAAACAATTCAGCTATACAACAGCTTAGTTTTTATCATAGGATTATTTGTATATGAAAATATAAAAAAGAAATTTAATAGTTAACAGTGGGAAAATGGTTGGGTAGAGTATAGTATATGAATAGGCTTTGAAAAGTTTATTTGTAAGTGTTTAATAGCATGAGGAAAATTTTAAAGTAGTAAATTAAAATTAGTATACTAAGCTCCAATAGTCTACATAGCTTAACAACACAAAACAACTAAATCAGATTTAAAAAAATTACGCAGTGAAGAAGAGGATCTAAAATTTATTGAGCACCTACTACATTTCAGGGTCTATACTTAGCACCTTCTAAATTATGATCTTATTTACATCCTTACAGAAATTCTCTAGCCAATAAGGAAGCTGCTTTTAGCAAGTCAAATCACTCAACTAAGATAATATGTGTAAAGTACTTAGCATAAAATTTACTTAAAAATGCTTAATAAATTCAATTATTACTAATATATCTTTGCCCAGAATCACACTACCAGTATGAAATGAAGCCTTATTTTAAATCTAGTCTGTTCGATTATAAACTGTTTTTGATTCCCATATTTCATGGTGCAATTGTTTTCTGTAATGTGCACCTCATCAGCAATTATTCTCTTTTTTACATTCTACTCACCAAGTAGACTAAAAATGACTACATATTGAAGTCAAAGTAAAGTATCTGCATAGCGTTCTTCAGTGTTAGTGTGACAAGGCCTGCAAACAATGCTGGTCTGAATTAAAATGTGCTGAGACCAGCAGTTTCTCTGGTAGTAATAGGATTCAGTGTTCTCTAAGGGGTGTACACTTTATTTCCTGCACTTTTGTGTATCTGAGACTCTCTGTAAATGCCAAGTGAATATGAGATATCCAAAAGTAATATTTAACCCACTACATTATTTCCAATAGTTAGCAAAAATCGTACAAAATGCTTGGCAGTTCACATAAGCTCGTTTTGGATCACTGTCTGTTCTGTTAAAATGAATTTAATGGAATGTCCAAGGACTCTGTCTCATTAATTTTCTAGGGTTCATCACTGATGCAATATTCTTTCTTCAGAAACAAAACGTAACAACATAATTAAAAGCATTTCCTTTAAGATCAGGAACAGACAGGGATATTTGCTTTCACCACTCTTATTCAACATAGTGCTGGAAGTCCTAGCCACAGTGACCAGACAAGAAGAAATACAAGTCATCCAAATTGGAAAGAAAGAAGTAAAACTGTCATTATTCACAGATGACATAATATTGTACATAGAAAACCCTAAAGACTCCACCAAAAAACTACTAGATCTAATAAATGAATTCAGCAAGTAGCAGGATACAAAATTAATATCCAGAAAATGTGGCATTTTTATATACCAACAAAAAATTCTCAGAAAGAGAAACTAAGAAAGCAATCCCATTTATTATTACAACAACAAAATAATAAGGTACCTAGGAATAAATTTAACCACGGAGGTAAAAAAAACTCTACCTGGAAAGTTATAGGTCGTTGAAGAAAGAAACTGAGGAAGATACACGTAAGTGGAAGCATATCCTGTATTCATGGATAAGAAAAATTAACATAATGAAAATGTCCATACTACCCAAAAGAATCTATAGACTCAACACAATTCTTATCAAGATACCCATGATATATTTCACAGAACTAGAACAGATGTTTCAAAAATTTCTATGGCATCACAAAAGACCCCCAATAGACACAGCAATCTTGAGGAATAACAAAGTTGGAGGAACTAGGCTACCTGATATAAAACTATACTACAAGGCTGTAGTAATCAAAACAACATAGTACTGGTATAATAACAGACATACAGATCAATGGAACAGAATAGAGAGCCCAGAAATAAACCCATGCCTTTAGAGTCAATTCATATTTGACAGAAGAGGCAGAAACATACAATGGGGAACAGATGGTCTATTCAATAAATGGTGTTGGGAATATTGGACAAATATGTGCAAAAAAGAAAAAAAGAAACTAGACCACCTTCTTATACCATACTCAAGAATAATCTAAAAATGGATTAAAGACATAAATGGTAGACTTGAAACCATAAAAATCCTAGAAGAAAACATAGTAAAACATCAAGCATTTCTTGTAGCAATATTTTTTCTGATACATCTCCTTGGACAAAGGAAACAAACAAAATAAACAAATGGGACTACATGAAACTAAAAAGTTTTTGCACAGCAAAGGAAACCATGAACAAAATTAAGAGACAACCCACTGAATGGGAGAACATATTTGCCAATGATACATCTGATAAGGGGTTAATATCCAAAATTTAAAGAACTTGTAGCCCTGGCCAGTTTTGCTCAGTGGTTAGAGCGTCGGCCCTCAGACCGGAGAGGCCCGGGTTCAATTCCCACTAAGGGCACGTACCTCAGTTGCAGTTTGTCCCCGGTCCCGGTTGGGGTCGTGTGGGTGGCAATCAGTCGATGTGTCTCTCTCACATAGATGTTTCTCTCTCTTTCTCCCTTTCTCCCTCCTGCTTTATCTGAAGATAAATGCAAAAACAAGGATAAACAAAAAAAGAACTGGCACAACTCAACACTGAAAAAACCCAAACAATCCAATTAAAAAGTGGGCAAAGGACCTGAATAGACACTTTTCCAAAGAGGACATACAGATGGCCAATAAACATGAAAAAAATTCTCAATGTCACTATAATCATAAGAGATGCAATGAGATACCACAATGAGATACCACCTCACACCTGTCAGAATGGCTATCATCAATAAATCAACAAACAACAAGTGCTGGTGAGGATTTGGAGAAAAGGGAACCCTAACACTGTTGGTGAGAATGCAGACTGGTACAGCCACTGTGGAAAACAGTATGGAATTCCCTCAAAAAATTAAAAATGAAACTGTCTTATGAGCCAACAATTCCACTTCTGGGAATATATCTGAACAAACCCAAAACACTAATTCGAAAGAATATATACAACCCTAGGCTCATTGCAACACTTTTTACAGTAGTTAAGCTTTGGCAGCAGCACAATTGCACATCAGCAGATGAGTGGATGAAAAAAATCTGTGGTACATTTACACAATGGAATAGTACTAGCCATAAAAGGAAGGAAATCTTACCTTTTGGGACAGCATGGATGGGCCTGGAAAGTTTTATGTTAAGTGAAATAAGCCAGTCAGAGAAAGATAAGAACCATTATGATTTCACTTATATGTGGAATCTAATGCATAAAATAAGCTGATAAAATAGAAACAGACTCATAGATACAGAGAACAGAACAGACTGACAGCTGTCAGAGGGGAGGGGATTGCAGGGCTGGGTGAAAAGGGTGAGGGGATTAAGCAAAGAAAAACAAAAAACAAAACAAAACAAAAAACAACTGATAGACACAGACAGCAGTATGGTGATTACCAGAGGGAGGATGAGGGGCGCTGGGAAGGAGGGGGTAAAGTGAGGATAAATGATAAAAGAAGGAGGCTGGACTTGGGGTGGTGAACACACAATACAATATACAGATGATACATTATAGAATTGTACACCTGAACTTGTATAATTTTATTAACCAATGTCACTCCAATAAGCTTAATAAAAATTTTTAAAGAACTTTAACAACAACAAAAAATAATAAAAACCCTACCCTAGCTTCCCTGTTTGTCAAATCTCTAGGATACTTTATCACACTATTTATCAGTATCTATGAGGACTATTGCATATGGAAAACTATGGTATGAAAGTTTAAAAAGAAAGTAGTAGAATCCATGCCCTCAAAGAGACTGTAATTTATAGTGAAAGCAATTCATTTCAACCAATAAGCAAATGCCATAGACATAGTCAGCACTAACGTCATAATCCAGACTTTGGAAACGTTGAACTTTTGAGAATTGCAGTTCCCTGTGCATGGCATCGAGGAGGAGGGAGCAGATGGCAGGTTTCCATGGGAAGAGGTGCACCGATACACCTGGAAAGGACAGCCACGAATTAAAGGAGAACAAACAGACTAGACGTATCTGAAATGAAAAGTTTTTCAGTCTTATGTGCTTGGATTTTGGGGACAGTCAAATGAAATGCATTTCTCTCTTTTTATGTTGTACTTATGACTGGTTACAACTAACTCCTTGGTAAAAGAGTAGAGTGTGACATTGATGTGCAAGAGGGCAGCCTGGCAACAGAATAGACCCACCTTCCCTGTGCCCAACATACACTTGAGTGGCATTTCGCAAAATATGGTCACCAGGCTTCCCTAGGATACTTTTAAATGAAGAATCCTGAATTTATGCAGAGATTTGTCGAATCAGAATCTCTAGTGATGGCACTAAAAATACTGACTTAAATCTTTGAATTGATTTTCATGCACGCTCAAGTTTGAGGAGTGGACAGCACCCCTTGTAGGGGAGAGAAGGTGTTGCCTCTGGCCCTGTTGCTTTAATATGTGTAGACAGGGTGAGATGAAGACACTTGACTAAGTCACATATTTTTTAAAATATGTTTTTATTTATTTTTTTGTTTTTAGAGAGAGAGAGAAAGGAAGGGAGAGGGAGAGAGAAAGAAACATCGATGGGTTGCTTCCCACATGCACCCCAACTGGGGATCAAACTCAAAACCTGGGTATGTGCCCTGACCTGGAACTGAACGGTGACCTTTCAGTGCACGGTTAACTGAGCCACCCCAGCCAGGGCTGACTGAGTCACATTTATGTGATCACAGTGACCATCTTTCGTTTGGTTTCTAGCTGCATTTTTAAATTTCCAGACTGTTATCATGGTTCTTTGATCTCCAGCTGTAAGTTTAACCAAAGCAGATCATTTATTTTTTTTAATCCTCACCTGAGGATATTTTTCAATTTCTCTTCAGATGGAGTGGGAGGGAGAGAGAGAGAGGGAGAGAGAGAGAAACGTAGACGTGAGAGGGGCACATCAACTGGTTGCCTCCTGCATAGCCCCGACCAGGGCCAGGGATGAACTGCAACTGAGGTACATGCCCTTGACCAGAATTGAACCGCAACTCTGGTTCACCAGTGGATACTCTAACCACTGATCTAAACCGACCAGGGCTCATTTTTAATTTTAGCACCCCAGTTCAATCTGTACATACCTCTGTTTTTTAGAAGCACATATATAATTTTTTAAAACATCTTTGTTTTATGTTATCCCTGAATCACATCTTTGCTTACACTGACTATAATTCCATTTTTAAATTTTTTCTCACACTCAAAAAGCGTACGTGTGCGTGTGTAGGATGGTGCCTCGGAGCCTTCTGTTCAGCCTGACTGAGCTGCTCGGTGATGGGCGTTACTCTAGGAACGCTGACTGGTTATAATCTAGGACTTGAATGATCCTGTCCTGCCATCTGATGTCGAATGGGACTTGGGAGCAATGCCGCTGGAGAAAGGGAAGTGATGTCCGCAGGCAGAGCCAGATGTGACAGGCCTCTGCGGCACTGCCCACACGCTTGATCCTTCCTTTCTGACTTCCCGGGTTCACAGGATTTTAGAACTTTTAAGGGCACCTACAAGCCCATGTAGCACACAGAAATATTGTCACCTAATTAATTAGGGCTAGAACCCAACTATGCAGGTTATTAATTTGATTTCAGTCTTATAAATCAATCAGTGCATTTGAGAATAATATGCTTCATAAACAGTTTTGTTTTTTTTAAATTCTTACCCGAGGACATTTTTGCATTTATCCTGAGATAGAGCAGGAGGGAGAGAGAGAGGAAGAGAGAGAGAAACATCGATGTGAGAGAGACACATTGAGTGGTTGCCACCCACACAACCCCAACTGGGCAGGGACAAACTGCAACCGAGGTAGGTGCCCTTAGCAGGAACTGAACCCGGGACTCTCTGGTCCGTGGGCCGATGCTCTAACTGCTGAGCCAAACCAGCCAGGGCTCATAAGTAGTTTTATTGCTGAACTTAGGTTCAAATACCTATAAAAGTATGGAGCTGGCAAGCTGATTTTTAGGATGAACTAAAATCAATACTTGTCAAAACAAAAAGATGTGATAATTCTCCCAAAGCAGCCAGTAATCTGCATGTGTGTCTCGAGAATGCAGTCCTCCAGGTTTTGTCATTTCCAAATTAGTGTTGATGATGCCTTTTCATCAGAAAGGCTTACCCGAGTAATAGAAAGAATCTGAACATATTAAGTATGCTTTTCAGAGGTCCTGTCTCAAATAGAGTAATTGAGATTTAGCTCATGAGCTTTTATTTCATTGATGATGAGAAGTGGGTTCATTTTAACAAACTTTGAGTACCTACTATGTATAAAATGTGGTACCAAACATTATGATGGATTTAGTAATTTAAAAAGTATATGATTCTGTTGAGAAAACAATCATTAACAGAACTTTTTGTTCTAAATGCTAATAATTTGACTAACAAAAATGAGCCCTGGCCTGTTTGGCTCAGAAGTTAGAGTGTCGACCCTCTGATCGAAGAGTCTTGGGTTCGATTCTGGTCAAGGTTGTACGGGAGGCAACCAATTGATGTGTCTCTTTCACATTGATGTTTCTCTCTCTCTCTCTCTCTCCCTCCCTCCCACTCTATCTGAAGATAGATAAATGGAAAAATATCCTCGGGTGATGATTAAAAAAAAAAAGAAAATGTTAATACTTTACTCCTTTTCACAAACCTTATAACCCTTTTGTAAATCTTCAAAGTTAGTATACCTTTACTCCTTTGAACAAAGAGTAATCCTCACATTAAAATACAAAACATGCATTTGACTTCTTTGCAAATAGAAAGATTGGTATTTTCTTTTCTTTTTCAAAAGAATTTTAATGTTTGGTTATTTTACTTTTTAAATTTGCTTACTTTATGAGGTTTCCCTTCCCCTGTGAATCACAAGAAAAGCAATTTCTGTGGGGGCACAGGAATGCGGGAATCTTCAGTTATACGCAAGTGTCGAAGACAGCCTATAAAACTAGCTGAGGTAATGACCCAGCTTCTGGCAGATTCGTTCCTCTTCTCCGGTAACAGTCCATCATTCTACTAAAAGCCTTAATCCTCACACTAGAGGAGTTTATCCTTTAATTTGGGAGACATGCACACGCATCGACAATCAAATACGTATGTATATATGTGGATGTACATACATATGCACAATTAGATATGTATGTTTGTAAACACATGTTTACAATTCTGAGCAAAGCAGAGTATGCGAAATATAATAAAAGGATAGTGTGTTGTGGATGTAAGGAAAAAGGATTAATGATTACTGGGGAGAATATGAATATTCTAGATTTTTACTATAATTTTTAAGGCACTAAAACTTGTTTCAAATGGTCAGAATTCAGCTCTATTAATGGTGCTGCGAGGAATGGGTTCAGCAAAGGCTATGAATGATTTCACTCTTGGCTCTGTTGCTACCCCAGGGACACAGTGCCTTCACATTGCTTCTTCATTTCACTTGCAATGTCTTTTTTGCACATATATTTTATGTCAGTCACTGCTGGATAGTAGGGAGAGAGACAAGAACCTGATGATGATAATGATGATGATTATGATGTGGTAGTAAGGCCTTGGGTGGGGGTACTCTCAGGTCAATGGAACAAGAAGAGAGACATCCGAAATATTGGCCGCTTAGAAGTACATGTCAGCAAGAGGGATTCTTAACTTTCTTTGTGCCGTGGTCATCTTTGGCAGTCTGGTGAACACACAAATCTATAGGCCCCTTCATAGAAAAATATATTTAGATCTATAGAATAAAATACAGTACCACCTCCTTAGCCATGGTTTTGCTTTCTGTGGTTTCAGTTACCCACGGTCAATCACAGTCTGAAAATATTAAATGGAAAATTCCAGAAATAAACAATTCATGAGTTTTTAATTGCATGTCATTCTGAGTGGTGTGATGAAATATCATGTCTTCCCACCGGGACATGAATCATCCCTTTGTCCAGTGTATCTACCCTGTATATGCACCCCACCCCTTCTGTGTTATCAGATCAGCTATCAGAGAGAGAGACTTTTACCAAAGCACAGCTGACTCCTGAACAATGAGGGTTTAAATTACACGTGTCCACCTATATGCCGATTTTTTTCAAAAAATACTGTAAATGTATTTTCTCTTCTTTATAATGTTTTCTTTCCCCCCTCAGCTTACTTTATTGTAAGAATACAGTATATAATATATATAACATACAAAATATGCGTTCATAGACTATTTATGCTATCGGTAAGGCTTTGGGTCAATAGTAGTAGGCTATTAGTAGTTACATTTCTGAGGAGTCAGAAGTTATACACTAATTTTCAACTGCATGAGGGTTGGTGCCCATAACACCCACATTGTTCAATGGTCAACTATAAATTGTTATAATTGCTCCATTATTAGTTATTATTGTTAATCTTTTACTGTGCCTAATTTATACATTAAGCTTTATCATGAGTATGTATGTATGTACGTAGAGGAAAAACATATACAGGGTTCAGTACTATCCACGGTTTCAGGTACTTACTGGGGGTCTTAGAATGTATCCCCTTCAGGTAAGGGGGACTACTGTAAGTGAGAATTTAAGGGAATCAAGAATAGCAAAATACAGTTGTCAACGTATTATAAAAAAACACATTTGTGCTACTTTATTAAAACATTAAATAACAAGATCTAGCAGTAGACATAATAACTATAATTTTGAAGTGGTCATATACATAAATAATATGTATAAAAATATGTGTGATTTCTTTGACAAAAATGTTACAGGTACCGCTCGTGTGTCAGTGGTTGTCAGTATTTGAAACTAAAGAAATGGTAAATTTCAATTAGATTTTGTTGTTGTTAATCCTCATAACAGGATATTTTTTCCACTGATTTTTTAGAGAGAATAAAAGAGAGGGAGGGAGGGAGAGAGAAAGAAAGAGAGAGAGAGAGAGAGAGAGAGAGAGACATCAATGTGAGAGAGACATCGATTAGTTGCCTCCTGCACAGCCCAGACTGGAGGGGGCTGGGGATCAAACCTACAACACAGGTATGTGCCCTTGACTGGGACTCGAAGCCAAGACCCTTCAGTGTAGGGGCCGATATTCTAACCACTGAGCCACATCAGCCAGGGCTGAATTCGATTTTGATGAAGATAGAGAAGTAACTTTGTGTTCATCCAAGTTCATAAAGCTCTTGAATTCTGTCTATTCATGGATGCTACAGGGGACCACAGGACCCAGGCCAAGTAAGAGCCCTGCACCAAAGCCCAGTGTTAGTGCCATTTAGGAGAAAAAAGAGCAAGTGTGAAATGTACGCAGCGGCTTCAGATCTCTAGTAGTGACTCCGGATCCTGAACACGCCAAAGGACCTTTACTTCTTACTCTTTATATTTCACACTGTTGTTTCTTTTCGCATACAGGTCTGCTCTGTGTTAAACTAGGACTGATAATCCCTGTTTGAAATATTGCCTTTTGTAAGTCTGAGGGTTAGGAACTCTTATCAGATGAACTAGGAAAATTTTATGTACCTTTCTCTGCAGTGGTTAATTTATCTTTGGCTATCTAATTCTGTATTCTTGAATTCCTCTATTGATTTTCTTTTAAAAAATATTTAAGTAGTCCATGCTTCTTAAAAAGACATTATTCATACATAATATGAAAAAAATGAAGTGTAGTATAAAATTAATTATACTACCAAAAGGAAAATTCTTCACTGTGCCCCCACCCCATCGAACAGCTAACATCTGTGAACCTTTGTTGTGTATATTCTTTCAGAAAAGGTATATAGTTTGGTTTGTATAAAATACACGATCATAACATATAAATAGTTTGACAATCTAATGGGCTAATTGCATTGTTTGTCCATTTCATCCTAAACGTGATGTCTTTACATTTGCTTTATTTATTTTTATTTTTCAGAGGAAAGCACTCTGACGGTTTTGGTTGATTTTTGAATTGGGAAGATTCTTACATAATCATTGGTTGTCATACTTGAAATGTTTCATCAAGAAAAAAAACTGGGCCTGAGGCAAGGAAAAGGACTTTCGAGGGTTATGTGGACTCAGAGATGTGGCATTCAGCGGAGGGAAAGCGGTGGTAACAGTTTGAAAGACAAGTGGTTAAACTGCAGGGAGATTCAACAAGAAAAGGGGACGGGACAGTAGCTGCTTCCGTCCCTGCCCTGAAATTCTGCACAGCGAGGCATCAGAGGAGAAAGGAGCACAGGTTGTCAGCGGCTAGACAGGTCAGATTTTTATGCCTCATCAGCCACAGGATATTATCCTCTGGCCGTCTTCCTGATTTCCTTTCTTTTTTTTTTTTTTTTGCTGATACTCACATGTTGCAGTTGTATTGCACTAGTGAAAAAGCAGTTAGAACACAAATAAAGATACACACACACTCGCTCACTCACCTTTCCCCTGCTTCAATTAGCGGTGCCTCTATTACCAAGTCCTTCAGCGAGCTGGGGAGGTCACAGCACAGCCCTAATTCATTACCACTCAACCTCTGTTTCAATGGGAGCTAAAAAGGTTATTTCAGGAAGCAAGAAAGGACATTTTCAAGAATAGGTAGGTGCAGTGATAATGGAAAGGTAAAAAAATAAAAGAGTGTAAGAAATGTTTAAGGGGTAATATTATGCTTTCATGATTTTGGAACATAAACCACAAATCACTTTAGTAGGTGGCATTTAGCCCAACTAACTAATCATCAGAAGTGTTGAAAATATTGCTCTCAGTCAGAAAGCCACAAACATGGGGCCTTGTTTTTCTAGATCTCACTGGCGGCTCTAGGCTTGCCAGCCAGGGGAAACCTATTTATCTTTCTTGTTGCTAAGAGATTTCAACATACCTTCTTTGGAGGATAGAGAATGACCATCTACTGTGGGTAGGTATAGTTGTCCGTTGAGGCTTTTTTTTTTTTAAGCCGCTGCTACATTGGTTTGGATTTGCCCCCAAATCGTGTATATGCTACACTTTGAATTAATCAATTATCTACTTAGCAGTTTAATATGCAAATGTATGGTGGGGGAAAAAAGAGACTGAACTTCAAAATATAGGGTGAACATTATAAAATTGAATAAGGAAGAACATTTGGTCAAGTTCTAACTTGATTTTAGCATTACTGTCAAAGTCAGTAATAACTGAACTTTGTATACTGCCTCATGTTGGAAGAACTGGAAAAGTCAATTTAGTGCTGTTTGCTGTACTACTGTGTTCCTCCATGATGCATGGATTCGCCATCTCTGTTGACTCACCTGTCTGATAACCAACATTAATTACACTGACACCTTCTGGAGTGAGGATGTTCTTTCGCCTTTCTGTCAATACTGCCTGCACCATGCCTGGCACTTTTTTTTAAAGAACTGTGAAGACAAAACAAGTTTGTAAGGTGCAATGGTTTTTCTCCTTGATCTCTATACCTAAAGAGACCAAAATGATCATGTTTGAGAAAAAAAATTTAACTCACTATAATGTGTGTTATGAATCATCAGCTTCATCCTTCAAGTTTACCTGTAAGCACTGCAAACGATTCCTTCAAAATGCCCTTACTGTTGGATTAGTAATATTTGCTAAAAAACAAACAAACATGATCCTGATAAATATTATAAATATGTTCTTTAAATTGGAGATTCTGTTATTTGCATTTTATGACCAGAAAACAATGACACTCCGGTGCTATTAGATACTGTGTAGCATATAATATCTTGTGATCAATAGTGGAATAATGGAGAAAAGGAATCACATAATACTCTGTATTCTCTTTCTCTCTCTTCTTTCTCTTTCTCTTCTAAGGACAGTGGTAGTCACAACCATGGAAGCAAACAAACAAAAACAGACTTACAATGATTACAAATAAAATAAAAATAATGGAATTTAGACTCTGGTGCCAACCTAGACTCTTTTCTTGCTGCATGACCTTAAACAACTTATAGTATCTCTCTTAATCTTATCATCCTCATTGTAAAATCAAGATACTAAGCAATTCTGTCTTGCTTACTCATAGGTTGTTGTTAGATTCGATCAGAGGGATATTTGTAAGGACTCGGTACAATGGAAATCAGTAAATAGATATTGGTTTAAAATGGTTTCATGAATTACATTTGTTCTTGTCAGAGACTTTTAAAAATGAATAAATATTATGTCAGGTTCCTGCTGTATATGAGAACCATGGTGAGAATGTTTTAGAAACTCTTTCAGAAACAGGGCTTATTCATTCTGAGTACCTAAGGTACTCCTGAGGAATGATCCAAATAGAGGAGGAACTCAAATGAACAGACCTTGGTGTCCATAAAATGTAGCATGCTAGGAAATCCCTATATTTATCTTGTTGTAGAATTCAAAGTAAGAAAATTCTTAAACTCGGGCATGATTTGAACTACAGAAGCAGAATATTAAAATGTAGTTTCTGAGTCCTTTAAAAATGTGTCTATGAAATTTGTATAATATTTTATAAAATGCTTTTGAAATATAGACAATTAAATTGATCAAAATCCAAGAATGTGGGGTGGAAGAACAATGGAGCAGAAGCATTGAAGACATTCCCGAATTCAAGAGACGTGTTAAAATGATGGCAAAACAATCTAAGCTGAGGAGGAAAGAGAATGAAAATAATAATAATAATAGCAAACACTACTGCTACTAGTTCTTACTTTTTGCCAAGCACTATGTGCTTAACATATATTAATGCATTTTTCCCTCTCACAACTCTATGAGGTAGATATTATTATTGCCCCCTTTTATGGATGGAGAAACTGAGGCACTAGGTGGTTAAGTAAGTCATTCAGTGTCACACAGGTAGAGACTGACTGAGCTGGCATTCAAACTCAGGCAGCTTGGCTTCAAAGCCTGTTTGCTATGCTGCCCTTTGATAAAAAGATAGGACACATACCCATTTATACCCCAGCACTACCTTTTGACAGTCTACTTTTATCTTTTTCAGGCTCATAGTCAATAAATGTTATTTTATTGTTGCATTTATTTCTATTTCCTTTATTACTAGTGATTCTTATAACTTTCATATATTCATTATCCTTTATATCTTATCTTTTGTGTGAAGTATAATCACATTTCTGCATATTTTTATATTGAGACATTTGAGTATTTCTTTTTCTATTTTTAAGCCTTGTGCACTGGAGGGATAGTAGTCATTTTCCATATATAGTGCTAGTTTTCCTCCATTTTGTTTATCTATATTTATGATGCATTTTCTATGAACATTTGTAAGTTTGTATGTACTTATCTGTATTAGTCTTTTTCTTTATGGTTTCTGGCTTTCATGTCATGCTTAGAATGACTTTTCCTATCCCCATATTGTATTGCTATGTCATCTGTATCACTTTAAAGTATTTCTACATTTTATTTTGTAATTATATTTCTGGTGCACTTGGAAATTTTATTGGTATAAAGAAAGAAGAAAAGATAATTTAATATATATTTTTTCATATATATATATTCTCATACAAGTAGTTCTTACTTGTTACCATCTACTAAATGACCCATCTCTCTGCCATGAATTTAAAATGTTGCTTTTATCACAGAATATAATCTCACACATATTTCGGTATTTTTGTGTAGACTCACTGTGATCTCCATGATCTATCAATTCTTATGCCAGAATTCAAATGTTTTAGTCACTATAGCTGAGCGATGATTTTCTGCCTGATTCTGTCTCCTCTTGACTTCCGTGGCACTGTACACCCCTGCTTCCTTCTCCACTCTGGCTTCTGCCTAGCTGTCTCTGGTGTAATTTACTCTTATTCTGCCCGCCCCTTAAATCCCAATGTTCACTCTCTTTTCGGTGTGCACATTCCCCGTGGGCAGGCTTGTTTATTCCCAGAGCCTTAACTCTGTCCAAAATGCGATTCTCTGGCTCAAAATGTTTTCTGAACGTTAGCCATATTCCCCAAGTGTCTGTCTACATAGATGTCTCACAATCACTTTAAATTCAATGCAATATTCACGATCTCCTTCATGTCATTCACCCCAAACTTTTTCTTCTTCAGGCATCTCCTATACTATCTCATGACTAGTACCACTATCCACCTAGTAGGCCAAGCCAGAACTCTGGGATTAACCCTCATTATTTCCTCTCCCTCCCGTCTTTTTTAGTTAGTTAATAAGCTGGTTATACAAATAACTACTACTTCTCTACTACTTCTTTTTTTTTTTCTTTATTGATTTTACAGAGAGAGGAAATGAGAGGGAGAGATAGAAACATCGATGAGAGAGAACATCGATTGGCTGCCGCCTGCATGCCCCCCGCTGGGGATTAGGCCCACAACCTGGGCATGTGCCCTGACCAGGAATCAAACCGGTGACCTCTTGGTGCATGGGTCTATGCTCAACCACTGAGCCACACCTGCCAGACAGTACTTCTTTTTAATTCTCGATAATGTCCGAATCCTTAATATTAAGCCCTGTTTGGGGTTGCCATCATCTTTCCCACAAATTACTTCAGTAGTCTTGACTCTTTTCAATAATCCTTCACAGTTTTACTAATTAGATCTTCCAGAAATGCAAATTGGATCATTTCACTTCATCTATTTAAGCTCCTTTCTCTTTCTCTATTTTAAGATAGTCTAACTCTTAAAAAGCCTGTAGAAGGCCCTCTGTGGTCTGGCCCTGCAGACTTCACGTCTTGCCAAGGCTCCCATGCTGCTAATACTCTGGAAATACTGAACTTTATGTCCTTCAAATACATCCTATTCTCTGCTGTCTCGGTCTTTGTATCAGCTTCTCCTGCTTGGCGGAGCCCTGCTCTTCTTCTCTTGCCTAACTGCTGCTTTTCATCCTTCTTGCCTCAGCGGAGACCTGACCTCCTCCAGGAAGCCTTCCTCAAACTCCCCAATGCACTCTCACTGCACACTGTGCTGCAACGTTTTAACACATTGTTTTGAAACTACCAGGTTAAGGCCCTGGCTGGTGTGGCTCAGTGGTTAGAGTGTGGCCCACACACCAAGGGTTGTGGGTTTGATTCCTGGTCAAGCACATACCTGGGTTGCAGTTTGGATCCCTGCAAACGGGCCACATGCAGAAGGCAACCAATTGATGTGTCTCTCACATCAATGTTCCTCTCTCCGTCTCTCTCTCTCCTCCTCCTCCCTGCCTCCCTCCCTCCACTCTCTCCAAGAAATCAATGGAAAAAACATCCTTGAGTGAGGATTAACAAAAATAAAAAATAAAAAATACTAGGTTAAGTATTTTGTATAATGAACCAAATTTAAAACATGTAAAGAGAGAAATTTTGCCTGATATGTTCACCACCAAATCTCTTGCACCCAGGAGAGTGTCTGGGCACTGAGCGCTCTCTAAATCTGTGTGGAAGAAAGAAACAAAAGATGAAGGGAGGAAAGGCAAGTGGAGGAGAAAGGGAGGGAGGAATATTATTCACACAATGTCTTTCATGCACACATAATATATACACAGACACTTATACACACACATACAAATATCATACATAAATTCCATACACAAAATATGGAAAGCAAATGCTGCAAAACATTAGTACTTTTTTATGGGATTATAGACAGTTTTAGTTTCCTTGTTCAAGTGTTTTTATATAATTTAATACAAAAAAATCAGAAAATCTATAACTAAAAAAGTTATTAAAATTAGATTTATAATTTTCTTGATTACAACTCATAAAACTCATTAATATCTTCGAATAAGACTATTTTGGTTTGTGTAGTACAGATGCTTCTTGACTCATGATGGGGTTATGCCCTGATAAACTCATTGTATAGCTGAAAATATGTCAAAAATACATTTTATACACCTAATCTATGGAACATCATAGCTTAGCCTAGCCTTCTTTAAATTTCCTCAGAACACAATATTCAAAAATCGCGGGCAACAGGCACTGCAGAGTATTGTTTGTTGACCCTCCTGACCGCACAGTGGATCTAAAGTGGAGGCTCACTGCTGCTGTCCAGCATCACGGGAGAGTATCCTAGGGCATGTCACTGGTCCAGGGAAAGATCAAAATTCAAAATTCAAAGTACAGTTTCTACTGAATGCATATCTCTTTTGCACCATCATCAAGTAAAAAAAAATTGTAAGCCGAACCATTATAAAGCAAGGACCACTGTATTTATTTCCTGGGGTTGCTGTAACAAAGTACCACAAAGTGGGTGATGAGAAACAGTGGAAATATATCCTCTTACAGTGTTGCAGTTTAGAAGTCCAAAGGGAAGGTGACAGCAGGGCCATGCGTCCCCCGACTGCGTAGAAGTCTCTCTGGCCTCTTCGCTTAGCTTCTGGTGGTGGCCATTGACCTTTGAACTTCTTTAGCTTTCTCTGCTGCAGCACTCCCCCTCTGTCTCTGAGTCACATGGCGTTCTCCTTGTGTGTCCCTCTTGTCGCTTTTTATAAGGACACCACTCATTTAGAACATGGGTTCATCCTACTCCAGAACGACCTCATCTTAATTTAACTAATTATATCTGCAATGATTGTGACTCAAATAAAGTCACATTCTGAGGTACTGGCAGTTAGGACTTCAACATATCTTTGGAGGGTACACAATTCAACTCCTAATACACCTTCAGCCTGCTTTTTTTTGTCTATTATATATGTAATGACAATAATGAGGTTATCCAGGTTCCACTTTTAAATTCCTCACAAAACATGCATACTATGACACACATGGAATTATCCATCAGTCTTTATGATGTAATATGGCCTTCCTATTACCACATTTTTCTATTTTTCTGCTGAGGAAAGCATATTTCTTCTTCTCCTTCTCCTTCTCCTCCTCCTCCTCCTCCTCCTCCTCCTCCTCCTCCTCCTCCTCCTGCTTCTCCTCCTCCTCCTCCTTCTTCTTCTGCTTCTCCTCCTCCTTCTTCTTTTTTTATTATTATATTTGTATGAGTTAGGGATTGAGTTTAGTTACCAGTATGAGATCTGACTGTAGTGGCATAAACATAAAAGAATAGATTTTCCTCACATTATGAGAAATCATGGGGTGAGCGATTACTAGTACCATATTGGTCCAGCATCTCAAGCATGTCAGGGCCAAGGACTTGTGATTTGGGGGCGCCTTTGACTCAGCATCTTAAAATATATGCAGCACAACCGTAATTTATTCCAGGCAAGAAGAAAGGAATGGGAGGGAAAAAGGCAGCTTTGTTCCAAGGGAGAAAGGTAAAAGACATCGGTAAGCAACAAGCTGCCTCCACAAACTTGTTAGTGGGGGTGGGGGAGAAGGGATGCGGAAGGGAAGGAATTCAACTTGTCTCTTTCCTTCCCCCCACTCAATCGTCAAACAAAGAAATTTACAACCATTCAATTAATTCCAGTGGTGGAGGATTGTGTGATAGTTTGAGAGACAGAGTCATCTAATGAGGTCAGTTCCACCCCCCACCCAAATATAAATTGAATATGTGAGAGTAAGCCTTAGGCACTGAAACACGACCTCTAACTACAGCTGACAAATGGTTCTCAAACACTGATCTACTCTCTGGTCCTCAGTTCAGAAACACTTTTATAGTCCATGAAAAAAAAGAATAAAGAGTAATCTGTGAGTTTTTCATTAGGTTAAATTGATTCAATTTAAAGAGCTGTCTTTCATTCTGAAATTGTGTCCTTCTTACCATTTTTTAGAGGGGTATTAAATGTCCTTTTTTACATAAAATGTTGGGGATAATAAATGGCAACTTCACTTGTTTTTCTGTGTGTTATTATTCTTACTCAGGAAAAAAAAAAAGTTCTATGTTTGATCTTTCTTTATTTTATGTTTTTAATTTTCCACCTCATGGAATCCAGAAATCTGAGGCCCATAGTCAATTATTCCTCTTGGTATGTGTTTGGTATATATTTTGTAAAAATGTCTGTAAGCATTTATATTTTAGTATTTATATTACTTTTTGTTTTTAGATGAAAAAAGTTAAATGAATAACCTTGGCTCTTTCGAATTCCATATTTGTCTTGCCGTCAGCTTGGATGCCTTCTAAGAGTATGGCATTTAGGAACTGGTGATGTGGTGAAGATTAAAATACACAGAACAGACTATTTTGGTTGGATATAAGGCTAAGCACTTAATGCATATTAGCATTATATTTCTTATTGTCCTTCATGGTGGTTCGTGTAAGTTTTATCGTCCCATAGATAAAAGATCTGACAGTCAAAAGATTGTGTGAGTTGCCAAGGTTCCATGGAGAGTAAAGTCAGGATTTTTAAAAATTTGTCTTTATTGTTGAAAGTGTTACAGATGTCCCCCCTTTTTTCCAAGTCGGGATTTAAACCAAGTTCTTTCTTCAACAGACCAAGTTTTAAACCTTCTGAGAGAAAACATTCTACTTCTTTAACTCCTATGGGTGAAGCTATGCCTTCACTTTTATAATCTTGATTTTGTTATTCCGGCAAAATGATTTCCGTGCCCAGTATGGGGATATTTTCCCCTACAGGGGTAGTAGTCTTCTGCAGAGGCCAATCTATCCCACATATTTCTTCTAAATTGCTTGTTTATGAAGAATACAATGAATATTTTACTAACATTTAGTGTTGGGTTATGGTTGCCTCTTCTTAAGTAAAATATAAAAGTATGTTAGCTTCTGTGAATTTTTTAGGACATGAATAGACATTTAGATCCTCTAATACTCAAGCAGTCAAAACAACAGAAAGGACACAGGTGTCTGATGACAAAAGGAACTGATTCTGGACTCATTGTGGGATCCACAACAGAGAAGGCTGAGCACCCAGGCAGCTAGTGCCTCTGCGACCCACCTGCAGGAGGAAGTTCTACTGGCCGGGCAGATTATTAAAACGTGGGAGCAGATGTCTATTTTTCCCCAGAATTTTAGATTTTCAAGAGCAGTTTGGAATGTTCGGTTTTATGTGCAAGGCTGGCTAACAGCAGAAATTTAAAACAACAAACAGGTCAACAATGGGTGGACCAAACACACATCTGAGTGGAGAGTCAGTCCACAGGCTTGCTATAGCTTATTCATGTTTTTGTTTTTTTCACATGAATGTGTAATCAACGATGTTAGACACAAAGTGATTAACCAGTAACATCCTAAGCCATTGCTCCAAGGGAAAAGGACTGCTTTGCACACGTAAAATTTCAGTTGGACTGAAAATAGGAAGAGACTCTTTTCCTTTTCCAGGACAGTGTTTAAAAACTGGTCTCATTGAGGAAGCACACAGAGAAAGCAGACAAGCTCCTTCAGTGAGACAAACCGAGCTGTGATATCAGCCCAACGTCCTCAGAATTAAAAAGGCACTTAATAAACGATAAAAATATACTTTAGAGGGGCAGGAAAAAGGCATTCAGAGCCCACTGTAATGTGTAGGGCTAGTAAGAAATGCTATACGGGGTGATTCCCATGCGATAAACACAGACTGTTTCCTTAGCAAACTGGTGAAGACTCGGGAAGAGTTTCTTGCTGAGGAGTTCGAGGAGACAGTATGAGAGTCTGCGGTATGTGCTGCTGACTTCATTACGACTTTCTCATCAGATACTCTTCCAGCACTTCCAAAGTGCCAGAGACTGTTCTAATGCTCTGCAGATAGACTAATAGACAGAGAAGGCTCCAACTTCCAGAGAATTTACCTTCCCCAATAAACAAGGAAATCAATCAATCATATTGTTCTGGATAGTGATAAACATTGTAAAGAAAACAGAAGAAAGCAGAGAGTGACAGGTGCACAGCTACATGGCACATGGATTGGGGAAAGCCCCTGTAAGCCCAGACCTCAGTGGTAAGAGTAGTGAACTCTGGGGTGCGTGGCACCATGGCTGAGCAGAAAGCAGGAGCAACCGTGAAGGCTTTAAGGCAGGGATGAGCTTCAGGGAATATCACTGGAGTGTGGATCTCTTGACAGAATGTGGTTACAGTTGCTTCCAACACATTTGGTCCTTAAACATGCTGGGCAACATAAACAGCTATGCTGTAAGAACCACAATTTAGTTGCTCAGAGAAGTCAGAAGCGGTTATGTACTGTCCTCAATACAGTCCCCAGAACTTGTACTTAAGAAGCTATTAATTTCTGTGAGTGCATTTTTCTGTACATCTCTTAAATTTTATTCATTTAAGAAAGAATTGTATAGGATGCAAAATTTTCTTCTTGCTCTCTTTTTACTCTTTTTTCATGAATGAAAAGTCAGTTAGGTGAAAATCAATTTATCCACAATGAAAATGGAGTGGCTAAAAAAAAACAACACAGAAATGAAGATGCAGAGAATCCATTCACCGTGTTCAGTGCTTCCTCTAATAAATTCTTCATGACTCTCCTTTTAATGATGGTTGGCCTGGAACAGATCCTGAAACAGGATCCGGCTACCACAGATGCCTTTACCAGAAAACCCAGAGGCCTCCGAGGAGACTGCACTTGCGGGGATGGCAGGAAACATCTGTGAGCAAGGGGGGACTATGGAGCTGTGGTCCGGTGGCCCTGCCAACTTTTCACGTCATTGTCTCATTCACCCAATCTGAGGGATTTCCTTTAATACATAACACACCACGGGGCTAAGATAGAAGGCTGTCTCTCCTCCCTGGCCTGCCGCCCGGCCCTAATAGTTCTGCCATGCCTATAGGGGGCCGATGTCCAACATTCCCTGGCATGGGTCACTGGCATTTCCTCCACCAATCTCTAACCCTTTTTGGGAACTGGATCCACGTCATCTTTGTATTCTTCCCAGAGAGATATTTCTGGTTGTATTTCCAAAGATGGGATATTGTGTGGAGTACACAATTTCATTTCCCTGATCTCTTAGCCTACTGGTTCTGGATAATTTTCTTCCCTTTTTTGGCTACCTTTCTTAAATTACCAGTAAGCCTATAATTATTTCCCCTCCTCAAAAAAAAAAAAAAAAAAAAAGTGTCCCAGGCAAAGACCCGATACCTTCATTTACACTATGGAATAAAGTACGGTTCCCTTAAAATGTTTCTCTTGCTGTTTTCTCATGAGGTTTTGCATTTTAGCTAGTCCAAGGAAGCTTTCAGTGGAAGGAAAAAAAAAATTACAGTGCCTAGGAGCTTTCAACCTATAGCTCTCAGGTACCTGTGCATACATGGAAAATAAGATTTACAGACTTGTTTGCATAACACCAGTTAAGCAAATGCAAATTCAAATATAATTTAAATACTCCCAATCTGAGAAAGCATTGGGTGTCTTGAGTTACAGAAAATGTTTATATATGTTCACCTAGAAACACTTTTTCTGTTTCACTTTTTTGCATCTCAATGGCATTCCCTCAGTTTTTCCTTCCTTCCCTCCTTCCTTTCATTATTTCTTCCTTCCCTCCTTTCTCCCTCCCTCCCTTGCATTTCATGAGCACCTGCTGTGTTCTAGACACTGAGAGAATAGATATGAGTAAGATGCAGACCCTGCCCTTCAGCATTTGGCAGGCTACCGGAGGATGCTAAAAAGTAAGCAAATAAAAGGAAACTAATAAAAAGACTGCAATAGAAATATGAAGCAAAAGGCTCCAAGGAGAAAGTAGATAACTCTGTTTGGGAGATGCAGCAGTATTTTACAAAGAAGGTAAAATTTGGTAGAGCTTTTGAAATGTAACTAGAAATTGCTATTTAGAAAATAAGGGAATACCGTTGATATAACAGGGAAAGTGTATGTAAGGGAATGTCAGCTTTAATAATATTGATAATGTCTGGGGAAATGCACATAGCCTGTGTGATCAGAGGTAGAGCGTGTGAGATGGGGTAGGAGACTAAGCTGCAAAATTAAAATTAGTCCATGGGCTTAACCTTGTCAGCAATCACTGGACACCCTCCGATATGAGGACTGCAAATGACCCATTTTCTGGACTCTTTTTTTTGGTCCTGAGACAGATTGCATGGTCTCTTGGTTTTCTGCCCATTTCACTCCTTGGTTTTCCTCACTTGTCTGTTAAACTTCTAAATGTTGGGGGCCCAACACAGTCCTTTCACCCTCCTGCCCTGCTGTTTTCTGTTCTCTGTTGAGAGAGGCTGCTTTGCAAAGCATCCAAGAGCTCTCACCAAGAGTCAAACGGCCAAATTTCAATTCCCAGCCCCTTCCCTTGTTAGCTGAGTGAGCGTTCTTGTTTCCTTATCTTAAAATAAAGATGATAGTAGGACCTATGTCAGAGGGTTGCTGGAGGCTCAAGTAATTGAAGACATGTGCAGAGAAGAGTCAACAGAGCATGCCTGACTGCCAATCCTTAGAAAGGCTGCTGACAAATTTGGCCTGAGCTGGAATCTAGAAACTTGGATTTCGGGAGGGTTCCTAGCCACCTAACTGATAGGAGTGGCTTACTCTATCTAATCTGTTTATGAAAGCAGTCTGGTTTGGTCTGGCCGGGTGGCTCGGTTGGTTGGAGCTATCCCACACACCAAAGGATTACAGCTGGATCTCCTGTCTGGGCGCGTATGGGAGGCAATCAATGTCTCTCTCTCTCTCTCTCTCTCTCTCTCTCTCTCTCTCTCTCTCTCTCTCTAAAAATCAATAAAAACGTATCTTCTAATGAGGATTAAAACAACAGTCTGATTTAGGCTGAACACCTGCATTCCTTCTGGGAATGAGGAATCTTGGTACATGCTAGGCAGAGGCTGCTTATGTGATCAGCCTCCAGTCAACACCCTGGGCATTGAGTTGCTAATGAGCTTACCAGGTGGAAACATTTCACACGTGTTACTACAACTCACCGGGTGGGCGGGGGAACTGAGCATGTGCTTTCTTGCGATTTCACTGGGAGGAGACCCTTTGCTCAGACTTTACCCCATGTGCCTCTTCCCTTTGCTAATTCTGCTTTGTCTCCACTAACAAATCGTCAAAACTGGGGTGGCCTAGGGACCTCCCACAGAGTATGCAAAGTGCCTTTAGGTGAGTGTTAGGTATGTAATAAGCAGGTGATATACACTTCTGGCTTTAATGATCACCTCTATGCTGATGATTACAAAATATATATCAGCAACTGAACCCTTCCCCTAATTCCAGATTCGTATATCAAATTTCCTGTTTAGCTTCTCTGTTTGAGTTCCTAATGGGCATTTCAAATTAAACATGCACGAAGAGAATCTGGGTTTCTGCTCCAAAGTGCTTCTGACTCCCCAACCCCTGGCTTTTCCAGGTCAGTTAACATCACCATCATTCGCCCCATTGCTTTGAGTTTCCTGTGTTTTTCCCTTTATCCTCGACCTATACATCTAATGCATGAGTAAGCCTTGCTCGGTTTCCTTCCAAAAATATATCTCTAACCTTTAACCCTGTTCATAGATCACCATTTTCTCTTCCTGATCTACAGCAGGAGCACCTTCACCAACCTCCCTGCCTCATTCTCCCCCTGCAGTCTTCCCAGCAGAGCAGCCAATATTGTCTCTAAATCAAAAGCACAACGTTTCTCTCCATTAGCTGAAACCTTTCGATGTCTTCCATGTTAATTAGAATATGATTCAAACGTCATGCCATGAGCTCTAAGGGATTAGACCATTAGCCCTTGCATGCCCTGGTTGTCCAGTGCTGTGCTTCCCTTGGCTTGCTAAGGCCTCCTGTCTTTTCCTCCAACATACCACTCTGGCTTCCACTGAGCACTGTGGACAGGGGGCTGCCTGGTACACATTACTCCAGATTTTCTCTTGGTTGCCCCCCTCGTAAGTCAGGCCACTCTTAGACCACCCTGTATAAAGTGACAGCAACTTACTTTATAGTCAGCGACTGTTTTATTTTAATCAACTAGCATTATTAGATTTTGACTTTATTCATTTTTTCATTTTTTAAATAGTTATCAAAGTCATTAAAATCAGTCTCTGGCCTATCCCTCTTTTCTTCATCTTATTCCCTGTAAGCAACCATTTGGAACTGTTTCTACTTTTCTTTTTTTTCTCATAGTTAGCTTTTTGACTCTAAATCATATATATTTCTTCACCTATCAACTTTATTTATATCTGTTTATTTCCCATTTTGCAAGATAAAGCTTTAGTTCACTTGCATCATTCTTCACTTTCTCTCATCCCTAATTCCCATAGTTGGTAGGTGTTTTATTATTTACTCCTTCTACTGTTTGCATTTAAACTATGAATAATACACACTTTTAATGTCCTCTCCATCAACCTCAGACAATGTCTCCTGAGTCTCCACCATGAAAAAGGATAATATCTGTGTCCCTGCCCTTCTCTCCATAACATCTAACCACCTCCCCACTTCTATTACCTGAATATTTTCCTTTATATGATTTATAACATTAATATTCTATTCTGAAGCCATATTTTATTTTATCAATTTTGAAATATTTGTGTTTTAAAAACTAACTATGCTGAAAGTAAAGAAAAGGAATTTAGATTTCTCTTTTTCTTTCCCCTCTACTTACCAAAATATGCTTCCAAGGAAGTATTTGATTGCTCATTCAGACTAAAATGGAAATGACTGGATAATCATGAAGAGCAAAGATGTATTGGATGAATTTCAGGCTCAAATCATACTTTAGGTTTATAATCACTTAACTAAAGTTCTTGTATTCAGATTGTTTTAAAGTTAAGAAATTTTTAAACTTTAGGAAGTTTAGACAGTATATATACTCTATATTACATAACACTTCCAACAGGGCTTGAAGCAGAACCATATAATAAAAAAAATATTTCTTCAATAAAATGTGTGAATAATCATGCTAAGTGGTATCAACAGTGTCTATAAAGAGCTTTATATCAGTTTACTCCTGATTTTCTTGTCCAATGTGTATACATACAACTTAACAAATTTCTTCAGTTTTTAGAGCATTTTAGTTGTTGAAACTATAGATATACAATTGTGCAATAATATGTGATGGTTTATAAATTTGTAAAAGTAACTTGCATTTCATTTTTCTTCTACTTTTTATATAACATGAATTTGCACCTTGAACTTTCATATAATATCATTGTAAGCACATTCGCTTTGTAAGAACCAATTATTTACTTAATGAGTAATATCCGTTGTTATGCCACCAACATTTTGTCATTGCCTGAATTTATTTATATTATGATAACATAGCAAGAATAGGTTAAATTGGTGGGCTGTTAGCCTGGTAAGCTGTTAGACAACCAGTAAATTCTTTTAGGTTGAAATTTAGAAAAATTAACTTTATCTGCCTTTTTGCTTTCCATTTTTCCAGTTGAATTCGGGTAGATGGAAACACTTTGCAATGATAGGAAAGGCCATTCCCTCCTTGCATTGCCGAAACACTGTGGGCAGCATGCTTTATGGTTAAGCACTCAGACTCTAGAGTCACAGGTTAGTCATTTAATCTCATTTTCTACTTTTCTAAATTGCTTAAATTCTTCAAGACTCAATTCTCTTATCTATAAAAAAGTGATGACATGAATTTTATTTCATGAGTTGCTATAAGGTAAAATTGAGACAAGCCATATTTAGCATAGTCTCTAGCAGGGGCTACATATTCTTATTGCTGTTGAAACCAGAACATCCTCTTAGGCTATTTAATATATGTGTCTCCATGAAAAAGCAAGCCAACAGCATGGATATTGATGATACCACCTGGGTATGTATGTATAGAGTTGTCTACATTTGTTCCAAAATATGAATGCATTTTTGGTTTCCTAATCTCTTGTAGTCAACTAGATCAGAATGTGAGTTCTAATGTGAGTGACTATAATTGTGAGGGAGAATCTGAATTCTAACAGATACAATGGTGACAGTATAGGATAAATATATGCAGCTTTTGTTGCTTACCAAGCCACCCCAAAACTTAGTGTCTTAAGAGAAAAGCCATTTGTTTAGCTTACATCCTGTGCAGCAGCAACTTAAGCTGTGCCCGCCTTGTGGTTCTTTTGCTCTCAGTTGGGTTCACTCCAGTGACTAGTCAGCTGTCAAGTTGCTGGGGGCTGGTCTAGGATGGCTTCAGCTAGGATCGGTCATCTTTGCTCCATGCTCTCTGCCGTCACAGAGCAGGAAAGCCCGGGCTTGTGGAAATGGAAGTTCAAAATGAGTAGAAGTGTGTAAGGCTTCATGCGACTTTGGCTCAGAACTGGCATAACAACATTTTACTGTCCAAACAAATCAAAACTCCCATCTAGACTCAAGAGCAGAGAAATGAACTCTACCTCTTGATGGGAAATGCTGCCAAATAACACTGTAAAGGATATAAATACAGGGACAGGGAAGCGTTGAGGACATTTTAATCAATGTAATCAATGTGTCAAAGTAAATGTGTATAATTTTGCTAAAATCACTAAACCTTGAATAATAACATCAGGAAAATAAAAGTGGCTCAAGTGGAACAGTGAAGGAAAATCACTGGCCTCGATGGTAAGAAAAATAAACCAGATATTTGGAAAATTTGAGAATAAACATCTGAGATGAATGGGAAAAAAAGGGGAAATAAAAAATGATTGCATGTAATCTATACTTTTCCTGTGTATTATTAGGAAGAAAAATCAAGCAAAGACAATGATTTATCTAACCTGACTCAGCAGAACTGCAGTCCTCTGCATACATATGGGTAACATTTCTGAACAGGGAAAGCTCTCCCGAATTTAATGGAATATTGAAAGCCCAAATATATTTACAAACAGAATTCCTGTGAAGTGTACACTTTCCTAGTTATGTATACTAATGCATTATAGCAAAGACATTGGAGGTTAACTAACATTCATTTTACGTTATGGTAAGTGTTTTTTTTTTTCATTAAAACATTTTAATCTTATTTGGAATTGGAACATTTCTAATGACAGTACAGCCTTCCTAAAGATAACATGAGGGTGAAATGAAATTGTAGCAAAAGGAAGTATCTGTTTTATTGTTGATTTATCTGCATCTATGAACCTACTTTCCCTATGAATAGCTTATTTTTGATACCAGACATTGCCATTATCGAAATGAAAGTAAAATCTGTCTCAGATATGAGATTAATACTTCTTAGAGATTCACAGGAGAAGATTCTTTGGGGAAGGGGGTTTGCAAGGCTATTGCATCAATTCCTGATATATTTTCTGGTGAAGATAAACCCAATTTAATGCTGAAAATTGATCTTGAATAATGCTCATGACTCTAGACTTGATGTGTATATTTAAGACAGCCCCAAGGTCCAGAGAAAAATCTTTACACACAGGTTGCATTTCTATTCTATTGACCTTTCTCACTAAGTCTGAGTAAAACAGGTTTGTTGTTTTAACCTTACATAGACAAACTCCAGAAAAGATACTCACGTAAGGTGTTAACGTTGCATCTTTTCCTGCTATGCACTTGGTGCTGGCCATTCCTCCTGGTGACCCTTTTCCTAGGCTAAATCTTCTCCATTATAACCAATTCAGTGTTTTCTTACCAGTCACTTCATCACCTCATTCATCAATCTATTCAGTCTTTTTGGGGGGAAATTCATTATTTCTCAAAAACTTATTGGGTATTGTGCTTCACTAAAATATTTATAAATAGCCTGGCCAGCGTGGCTCAGTGGATGGAGCATCATCCCTTGGACTGAGAGGTCCTGGTTTAGTTACTGGTCAGGGCACATGCCCCGGTTGTGGGCTCGATCCCCAGTGGGGGGTGTGCAGGAGGCAGCTGATCGATGTTTCTCTTTCACATCGATATATTTCTATCTCTCTCTCCCTTCCTCTCTCTCTAAGAAATCAATAAAAACATATAAAATATCTTAAATATTTATAAACAAATCAAGAGAGAGAGATTTATTATAAGGAATTCGCTTATGCAATTATGGAGGAGGCTAGCAAGTCCAAAATCTGCAAAGCCAATATCTCAGTTTGAGTCCAAAAACCCAAAGCTCATGCACCTTCCAGAAGAGCTGATGTACCAGTTAGAGGGCTGTCAGGCACAAGAGTTCTCTTACTAGGGGATGGTCAGTGCTTTGTTTTATTCAGGCCTTCAACGGATTGGATAGAGCCCACTCTCATTATGGAGTTCAATCTGCTTTACTCTGTCTATTGATTTAAATACTAGTCTCATTCAAAACCACTCTCACAGAAACATGCAGAATAATGATTGACCAAGTATCTAGGCACCTGTGGCCCAGTCTGGTTGACACATACAATTACCAACACAGAGACCATTCAATTAGGAAAATTCTCTCTGCTCTATAATATTTCAAACAACTAATCTGATTACTGAAGTCAGGTAAAGAAGACGTCTTTGTGTACTGAAACTATTTCCATTACGTTGATATGCATTTCAGCAGATGTTTTCTGAAACCAGATACTTATCTTCCTGACCGAACCCGAAGGACTCATTGAACTGTAGGCAACATTGGGGAGGAGACCCTTGACATCAACAATCACTTGGACCATGTAGTATTATTCTCTCTCAAGCTACAGGGAGAAAGTTGTGTTAGCTGGGAACCTCCCTTTTTCTTACAGCAAGTCTTCTATGATACTTTCATTTGAAACAAAACCTCAGCACAATAGTCTATATTCTGTTTTAAGAAACCAAATGCTTCCATCAGATGTTGTTCATTGACAAAATTATGCCAAATGATTAACTTTTCTTTTGGGACTGCTACAGGAGGCAATGCAATAGAAAGGCTAGCCCTGGCCGGTTTGGCTCAGCAGTTAGAGCATTGGTCCATGGACCAGAGGGTCCCAGGTTTGGTTCCCGCTAAGGGCACGTACCTCGGTTCCAGTTTGTCCCTGGCCCCGGTTGGGGTCGTGTGGGTGGCAGCCAGTCGATGTGTCTCTCTCACATGGGTGTTTCTCTCTCTCTCTTCCTCTCTCTCTCCCTCCTGCTCTATCTGAAGATAAATGCAAAAGTGTCCTCGGGTGAGGATAAAAAC
The DNA here is from genome assembly GCA_030848825.1 of Tadarida brasiliensis. Taxonomy (NCBI): domain Eukaryota; kingdom Metazoa; phylum Chordata; class Mammalia; order Chiroptera; family Molossidae; genus Tadarida; species Tadarida brasiliensis. The sequence continues at coordinate 75,522,526 of CM061260.1, forward strand.
AAAAACAAGAAAAGGCTAATAGTTAGTACCCTGGCCCTGCTACTTACTAGTAGTGTGAACATGGGGAAGTTGTAACATACCTGGAGCTCCATTTCCTTCACTGTGAAAGGAGGAAAGCTGTGTGACCTCAAGCTTACAATTAACCTCTCCAAATTTCAGTTTCACCAAGAGAATAATACATAATAATAATAATGAAACTTCTGCCTATTAGTTCTGAATATTAAATATGATCATAGACATGTAAAAACTTAGGGCATTACTGGTGACTATGGCCACTAATTGTTACTGATTATGTTTATAATTGTGATTAAAACCAATGACTTCTGCCCGGCCAGTGTGGCTCAGTGGTTGAGCTTCGACCCATGCACCAAGAGGTCCCCAGTTCGATTCCTGGTCAGGGCACATGCCCAGGTCATGGCCCCAATCCACAGTGGGGGTATGCAGGAGGTGGCCAATTGATGTTCTCTCTCATCGAGGTTTCCATCTCTCCCTCTCCCTTCCTCTCTCTCTCAAATCAATAAGGAAAACAACAAAAACAAACAACAAAAAAACCAATGACTTCAAACACTGTCACACACCCACCTATTTAAAGGTCATACTCCAACCTCCCAAGTGTTTTCAAACTTTAACCTGTCCCTCATACTTCATGCTCCTAGGACTCTAAAATATTCTGCTCTCATTGCTACACTAAGTCACCGCTGTTGGTAGGGGTTTGTCACAGCTCTCATTAATATTTCTCTAAAACATGAGCTCTCTTACAAACTTATAAATGACATTTTAAAAATGCAGTAGGCCACAGTTAGAATGTTCAATTCTTTGAATTTTTTAATGCAGTCTATTGCCTCCTGGGCATACCCTATCGCACTTGGCCTGTGCTAAGATGTTTGCCTGGAACAGTCTTCCCCTCCTCTACTGTACCTCCCCACCTGACGTTCGCCTAGCTCCGGCTTACTCTTCAGGTCTCAGCTAGCTGTACTTCTGTTTACCTTCCTCAGCACTTCCCTTGCTCTATTAGCCAAATGTCCACTCCTTCCTTGAACTCCCCGAAAACCTTGCCCTTCCCTTGTAATAGCAGATGCACACCATATTGTAATTACTACTCTCCTTTTCTTTACACCTTTCCAGAATGTAAGCTCGGGAGGATAGAAACCCTAATGGTGGTGGTTACTACACCATTCCCAACTCTGAGCTCCTGGAACATGGAAGATACTCAACGAACACATAATACATGAATAAAATCTATGTTTCATCAATATACATTATTAAAAATATGGAAATGCAAGCCATAATTGTAAAAAAAAAATAAATGTTTTGAATATTACTCTAGGAGATAAGAAAACTATACCTATAGGGAACAAACATTAATAATTTAAAATAATAGAATTTATATTTTATCGTTTGTTGCAAAATTTTCTCATGTTGAGACATTCCCAACGTAACTCACAATTTCATAGTCATCCCTTTACCTTGTCACAAATTTAATTTGTAGCCATTTTTGGCTCCCAGGTGTGTCTGCTTCTAGTACATCATTCTTTTCAATTTGGAATTTAGGAGAATTATTTGAGCTTAAGTATAATAACTTACATTAGCTTCAAGGTAATCTGCAGCATGTACGCTAAATTGTTCCTATATTATCTTTAAGGGTTAGACTTCTGATCTGACATTTTCCTACTACCAGTTGTTCACGAATTAGTTTAGGCTAGTATGTCAGTCCAGGACCAGTTAGAAAACAGACAGAAATTCATTGTTAGTTGAAGAGGGAAAGTTTAATGTAACAAATATTTAACCATAGTAGGAGAGTAACATTAAAGACAAAAGAGAACTCGACAGGGTGCTCCAGAGCTGGGTGAGAATACATAGGGAGGGACAGTTTGGACCGGCCCCCTCTGAACAGCTGGGGCTCAGACCTCATTGGAAAAGCTGTGGTTATAATCAACTGGGTGACAGGCAAGTTTGCTGGGTTTCCCAGGCCAGAGCTGGCCCAAAGTTGCCCTCTGGGTACATTCAGGCAGATGCTGGTCGGCAGGCATGGAGAAAGAGTCAGCTGTGAGGGGGCCCATTGCCAGCAGTAGCATGCATTCTAGAGTGCAAGGTGTTTGTGTTGGGGGCGCTGCAGGAATCAACTCTTCCAGCACAGAACTGAGGCTGATGGGGAGGAAGGGACTCAGAGGAGACAGGAGGTATTGCTGCCAGCAACAGGATTAATGGTGGCCGTGGTCTCTGGTCCCAAACCTGGGCTGCAAGGTTGCTGAGGGACTGGACACTCTGGGTGCACAATTGAGGCAGAATGACACCAGATGTGTGCACATACACAAACAGACACACACACAGAAAGACAAACGCACAGACACCCCCTCCCCCTCACACACTACTGGTGGCACAAGAATACAGACTCCAGAATTAGGAAGAGAGGCCTCTTTCTCCTGCAGTGTCCCTCAGTGCCCTCTCTTGACAAGTTTAACATCATGCTCCCTGCAAAGGGGAAATGCTTAGAGTGCAGGTGCTTATGGCCCAGCAGGTACTAGGGAGTGAGTTTGGAGCTGAGAGGCAGTAACTTGAAAACTGTCCCAGTCTACTTCTGTAGCTACTCAGCTTCCATATGCACTCTCCACACACACTTGACCTTAACCAATGGGCACAGACAACAGTGCTGTGAACGTAGGGGTCGGGAGGAGCGGGGAGGTGGGGGTCAATGAAGTAAAAAGGGAGGAACATCTGTAATACTTTCAACAACAAAGATAAATTAAAAAACAATAAGACAGTGCTAAATTATACAACTAGGCCATTCTGCAGTAACAAAATAAACCCCGCTATTTCAGTGGTTTGTGAAAAATAAGATTTATTTCTTGCTTCTCTTACTTCTTCCTTCATGCAGAAAGGAGGCTCAGCAGCATAATTCTCCTTCAAGCTGTGCATCAGAGACATTGGCTGCTTTCTCATAGATCTCTGAGACCTCCCTGTGCTTTTCTTGTCTCCAATTGTGAAGAGAGAAAGTAAGTGGGGAGGGTGTGTGTGTGAGATACTCATTTTTAAGTGCTTTAGTGGAAGTGACACATCACTACATCCCTCCTCTTGATGCCCCATTGCAAGAATGAATCACATGTCCACACCTAGAAGCCTTGGTGCTGGGAAAATATGAGAATGTAGGTATTTGGGGAGCCCCAGTGGGCTCTATCACAATTTGTCAAATATATAAACATAAACTACTTTTGATGCTTCATAAGACACAACAAATTGATCAAGTAGTATAAGAACTGAGAGCCACGAGTACAAGGGTATGTTTAGTTCTGGTGTTCTTAGAACATACAGACTGTTGTTTAGCACGAGGCCACAGAGTTGTTTTCCGAATTCTACTTGAGGGTTTTCAGTGCCTCAGAGCTGCAAACCATTTCTCAGGGCTGTGTCATTCAAGGGAGGCTTAGTCACTTGTCTCCAAGAAAAAAAGAACTGGGATTTGGCCTTTTCTGCTTAAACAAGATGACAATAGGAAATGATTTGTGTAAATTGCAAAAGCAAAAAAGAATGCATTTAAAATCAGCAGTATTTTTATGTAATACACATTTATTCCAAACTGTTTTCTAATAAAGCCATTTGCAAGCAGAGAGCTGCTAATAAGAAACAAATTAAAACAAAATGTAGAAAGATGCCTGTATATTCCGAGTTTGCTGTGTAATTAACCCCAGGGTGAGCCTCACTACTGACTTTTTACTCCACAGATTCATCAATTCACAAGTATAGACAGAAGGCTGAACGTGTTCAGTATACTTATTGCTCAGTGGCAGAAATGCACAGACCGCGCTCTAACACCCCTAAAGTACCCAAGTTACAGCAGGGGAGCATCTTAAGATATTAATCTAAAAAAAAAAAAAGACAAAATAAATATATCTGGAAAAATAATGAGTAAGATATGTGCCAAATATCAATATTGCTTATAAGGATGGTGAAATTATAGGTGATTTCCCCCCTTCTTGCTTGCATTTTTTATATTTTCGAAATGTGCTTGTTTGTACTTTTTGTATTTTACAATAAATGTGTATCATTTTACAGTTGGAAAAAAGATGATAAAGGCTTATGCAGGTACATGTGACGTAAGAAGTCTGACCTATAATTAGGAAAAGCATACTCTGGTACTGGTTACGTGGTGGTACAAGGATCTTACTAAACTCAATAATACTGCTTTGGAGAATCATTTAAAAAATAGTTAAAAATGTTGAGAATATGTCATACAAATATCTAATTCCATTAAAAGTGTATATTCAGATTAATTTGACTTGTATGTATATGGGGAGAGCAACATTTTAAAATATTGGTTTATTTCATCCATAAATATGGAATCTCTCTCCACTTATTTATGACATTTTTGTTCTTCAATAAAGTTCTGTACTACTCTCTAAAAATTTCTTTTTGCTAACTTTTTAGATCTGTTCCAAGAATTTCCATAGTTTTAGTGGTCCGTGTAAATTGGATATTTTTTTAAAGTATTATTACCTTTCCAAATTAGTTGTTTTGATATAAAGAATACCAATCACTTTTGTGTATTGAGCTTATATTACTCAATGCTGAATTCTCTTAATTTCAATATTTATCTATAAATTCTCTTGGCTTTTTATTGTAGGTAGGCATATATTTGAAGTAGAATAATTATTTAATTTCTTTCTTGCCTACCTTTATCTTTCTTTCTCTCTCTCCTTTAAAAAAAATTTTTTTTCTTTATTGATTTTAGAGAGAGAGAGATAGAAACATCGATGAGACAGAACATCGACTGGCCATCTCCTGCATGCCCCGCATTGGGGATTGGGCCCACAACCTGGGCATGTGCCCTGACCGGGAATCGAACTGGTGACCTTTTGGTGCATGGGTCGATCCTCAACCACTGAGACACTGGCTGGGCTCTTTATCTCTCTTATTTCTTCCTGTTTCATTGTGTTAGCTCTTTAAGAGAATGTAGAAATGACATTGATTATGTTTCTCTGACCTCTTGTTTCCCTGGGCGTACTTTTATAGTTTGATCATTAACTATAAAAGTTTTGTGGAGTCTTGGTCTATGTTCTTTATGAGGTTAAAATTTTTACCTTCTGTTTTGCTGAGAATTTTGAGCATGATCAAGTGTTGTATTTTATCTGATTCTTTCTCTGAATTTTTTATATATTCATATGATTAAAGTAAATCTAGGGGATTCTGGAACCTCAATTGGTTGTAGTAGCTGAATTTGGCTTGCTAATTATTTATGATATTCATTTCTATGCAAAATTGACCTAAAATGATTCAATCTTATTTTATCTAGTTTTAGTGTAAAGAATATACTAATATAAAAGAGTTTTATAGCTTAACAACTTTTTCTTTACTTGGGAAAAATTGCTTCTGGGGTTATCTTTTAGGGTTTGGTAAACTAACATAAATTATCTGGAAATAGAGTTATTTTGTAAGTATATTTTTGAGTTTTGGTTTAATATTTATAACAGCAATTGTCTAATCAAGAGATTGGCAAATTAGGACTTGGAAGCCAAATCTAGTCCACTGCCTATTTTTGAAAATGAAGTGTATTAGTGAAAAGCCACACTCATTTTTTAATGTATCATCTATGGCTGCTTCCACACTCCAACAACAAAGTTGAGTAGATGGGACAGAATGTATGGCCGGCAAAGCTAAAATATGTATTGTCTAGCTCTTTATAGGGTTTTCCAATCTTTAGTCTAATCAATTCTTAAATGTTTTTGCATGTTATTTTGTTTTGTAACATTGTCTAATTAATTGGAATTTCAAATACATTACCATAATGTTTATATTATTTTATATATTATTTATAGTGTCTCCCTGCTAATACCTTTTTGTCCTAAGTATTGCTTATGATCAATTCTGCTTATTCTTTTAATTGTGAATTTCTTAGAAGTTTAATTAGTTTTTTTTTTTTTTTAGTAATCCAGAAACGTTGGGACTATCTAAAACCTGGCAAGAAAGCAATTTTTTCCCTATAAAAGATTCTTTATTTTGATACTTTCTGTCACTATAATCAAAGCTATGAGTTATAGTAAAAAGAGAGTATATTGACAGACTTGTACTTGAATTTCTAATAGGTCATTTAATTTGCAGTGTGACCTTGAACAAATTAATTTAACCCTTCCTAATCCTAGTTTTCTTCTCTGTGTTATGGAAATTACAACAATTAATCAGTAGGGCTGTTTAAACCATAACAGGCTGTGCTTTACCTTTATTTAACTTGGCTCAGGGGAAATATAAAACTGATTCATTAAACATAAGTCTTCACCTTTCTTGTTTTCAACCATTCTATACAAATCCAGGAACCAGTTCTCCATGGAAAAGGGTAGCATAGATGTCAAAGTATATTTTGCTGGTGGAAAGTGTCAGGTAAATTAGTCAAGGATCTAATGGGCAAAGTATAGGGAAATCAAAGGGCATCAACTTTTCTGGATAGTCAGCTAATACCATGTTGACTGCTATCCAAGGGAGGTCATCATGGAAGCCACTAGAAAGGAGAATTGATGTATTTCCTGGGTGCAGGTGTGTGAGGTACCTCCTAACACTGATTCAGCTCTTACAGAGCTTCTTGACACTGGCAATGGATGGTGTACCCTGGAGCAGAGGGTAGTGGTCCTTGGATGGTGACTAATTTCCTTTCCACAAGCTTCTTCCATATCTGCACTCCTCATTCTAGTATTGACCAATATCCGTTTGTCTCTTTATATACTGTGCATCTCTCCCCTGCCTCTTTATAGTCCCTGGAAGGATATATTCTTTTATTTACCATTTTTAACCTAATTTTTATATTGTGTGTGTGTGTGTGTGTGTATGTGTGTGTGTGTATGTGTGTGTGTGTATAATTTATTTTGTTGTTTAATATGTTTTTATTGATTTTTTTAGAGAGAGGAAGGGAGAGAGAGACAGAAACATCAATGTGAGAGAGAAACATCAATTGGCTGTCTCCTGCACACCCCCTACTGGGAATCAAGGCAGTAATCTAGGCATGTGCCCTGCCTGGAAATTGAACCAGGACCTCTCAGTCTGTGGGATGACACTCAATCCACTGAGCCACACCGACCATACTAATTTTTATATTGTATAAATGTTTCCTTGAGAGCTAAGAGTTTGAAATAAAAAAAATAAGAATAACCCTTTGTTTATTTGTTTCTGTGATCTCATGTGTCATCCTTTCCATGGATGGACAACATCAAATGACTAATAGATTTAATGAGAAAGTGGCCTGAGGGTAGAAGGAATAGCTGAGAATAGAAATCTCTTCCACTAATATTTCAACATAAATTTACCTTGTGAGCATTAGAGGAAGCACTGAATGTACAATGTTTAGCACGATGCTTACTACAGGGAAAGTCTCAATGTAGTACATGTTCTACTCTAAAAGATGTTTTGCACAGTGTTCTGGTACCAAGACTTGACTACCTCCTGCCTGATGTCTTTGATCTCATATTTTGTATCTTCCCCTAGGGATCTGCTTATTGTTTCTTGCCTAAGCCACATGATTTTTCACTCAATTCCGTTTGCAAGCTCATCTTCAATTTTTAAGTCAAAGAAGATGAATTAAAACATTTATGCATGCGCAGGATGTGGTGAGGATAGTATGGACACTAATTATTCTTACTAGATTAGGTGTAAGATTGTTCTGAGTTTATTGTCTGTGATTATGCTGATCAGTAAAGCCACAATTATTGAGAAACTGCATTCACTGTGGGAAGCTTGATTCAAGAAAATAATGAACTGTGTAAACAATAAATTAGAATTAAAGGTTTGGCAACATAATTTTAAAATTATCACAAAGAAATAAACCAATGTGATTTTTAGTTTCCCATGAAGCGCACATTTATCAGCCTAAAGAAATATGTACTGTTTGTATGATAAAAATTATGATATGATCATTAAAACTGACTAATGTAGACTTTATCATGTAAAGCATTATATCTTGGGGATGGGGAACTGTTCTGATTCTAAGGGTCTGGGTTTGCTTCTGACAAAAAGAAAGAAAAGAATCTAATTTCACCGAACATCTATAAAATGGAGAAAGAGCTGCAATGTCCTCATAGGTTTGTTCTGAGAATTAAATGAAATATTCCACTAAAGAACTTGGGCACAGCAGTTGGCACATTTATTTGAGGTGTTTAGATTATTTCCCTTTAACTTGGACTTATTCTATTGTTCTCATTTACTTTACTTTTGCATGTGTTATAAACTCTACACTATATTGTATTTTTGTTTTTAACAGTAATGTACCTTTTAAAGTGGTTTATATAGTAAGGAATAGTTCTTTACATTTACTTACCTAATTATTTCCAGTACTCCTCATTCCCTTGTGATCCAGATTTCCCTCTATTATCATTTTCCTTCAGCCTGAAGGACTTCCTTGATCATTTCTTGTAGTGTTCATCTGCTTGTGATAAATACATTCTGGTTTTAATTTATGAAAATGTCTTTAGTTCTTCAACTTGGGAAAATATTTTCACTCAACGTAGAATTCTAGTTTGATAGGTTTTGTTTTCCGTGCTTTAAAATGTTCCACTGTCTTCTTGTTTGTATTGTTTCTGATGAGAAATGTGCAGTTACGCTTATGTATTTCCTCTATATATAATGTTTTTTTTTCTCTGACTGCTTTGAAGATTTGCTATTATTTACTTTGAACAATTGATTATGATGTGCCTTGGTGTAGTTTTCTTGTACTTGGAGTTTATTGAGCTTCTTGGATCTGCAAATTTATAGTTTTCCTTAAATTTGGAAAATGTTTAGCTGTTCTTCTTTCAGTGATTTCTCTGTTCCCCCTTTCTCCCCTCCTCATGGATTCCAATTGCATAGGTTCATGTAGTTGTCCCATAGTTCACTGTTGATCTATTCATTTGTTTTGATGTGTTTTGTTCTCTACATTTCATTTTGGAGAGTTGCAATGTCTTTTTCACTGATCCTTTCCTCTGCAATGTGTAATTTTTCATTAATTCTGCTTATTGTATTTTTTATATCAGACATTGCAGTTTTAATATCTAACATTTTATTTTGGTCTTTTTTTGAGCTCACTTATGTCTGCTTAACTTGTTCAACATGTAAACTATAGAAGGAATAACTCTTTCAATATGTTTGCTTTTAATTCTAGCATCTGTATCAGTTCTGGGTTATTTTAGTGCTTAATTTTTCTTCTTATTGTGGGTTACATCTTTTTTTTCTTCTTTGCATGCCTGGTCACTTTGTACTGGATGGCAATTATTATGAATTTTATCTTGTTGGGTGCTGGATATTTTTGTCTACCTGTCAATATGCTTCATTTAAGTTACTTGGAAAAAGTTTAATCCTTTTTGGTCTTGTTTTTAATATTGTTAAGCAGGACCAAAGTCACAGACAGTGAAAGTCTGATTATTTCCTACTACTGAGTCAAGACTCTGCTGAGTATTGTGCCCAGTGCCAGTGAATAGTGAGGTTTGTCCAGTCTGACTGGTTGGAATAAGCATTTCCAGCTTTCTGTGAGTGCTGAGTACTGGGCGATTCTCCCCTGAGTCACAAGTAGTCTGTGCCTCACATACAAGAATTGATCAGTACTCAGCTGAAAACTCAAGGAGGCCCTTCTACGTGTCTCTGGAGTTTTGTCTGCACAGTTCTCTCCTCTTCAGTATCCTGTCAGGTGAACTCCAGCCCCCTTAGGCACCTGAAACTTTCAGCTCTGTCTCCTCAAGGTACTCCATGCTGGGCTGTGCCTCGGTGTCCTTCCCTGTGCTGTAGTCTGGAAACTCAAAATGCAGAAATGCAGTAAGTTGGGATAATGATAGAGTTTAACTCATTTGTTGGCTATCTCTCAGGGATCACTGTCCTATATAGCCTGGTGTCCAATGTCTTGTAAACATTGTTTTATAAATTGTATCTGCTTTTTTTTTTTAATCATTTCAGGTGGAAGGGTTACTCCATATTGGCCAAAGTAGAAATTTTCATGTGGCATTTCTGATTTCTCAATACTAATATTTCACAGTGAAATTCAATTGTTTCTATTTTCATTGCTTTTATGACTTTTAGTATCAATAATTTTTTGTTCTTACTGAAATGAGGTGATTTTAATCTAACGTATGTGACAGAACAACCACATCCCTATAGGTATTTAGAGAAATGCTATCAAATCCTGCACAAATATGTACAAATCCTGTGTATATATATATGTATACACACATATGCACACATATTAGTAAAAATTAAAGGTAACTTTAACACAAGACTGTGTTAAAGAAACATTATTCATCAACAATAAAACATTAAATAATGAAGCAACTTTATTAAATAATGTCAAAGGAATAACAAGGAAAAATTTAAAAGAGCACTTAATATATTTTTAGTCTATAAACATGACCCTCTCATTCTGTTATGTTACATTTTACTTACAATGGTAAAATTTGTATGTAGGTCTTCTTTGTTTTTATAAAAACATCCAATGCAATCCAACCTAACGAATATCATAATCTGATTTCTCATCTGGAATTTTCTTTCAATTTATTAAAGCAATGATGATTATTCACTGTTTTAAATATTATGTCTAGTGCATAGAGACAAAAATAAAAAAGATAATTATAAGTTGATTTTGGAGGAAAAATTGCCTGGTCATATTTCAGTGAGGAGAATAGGTGTTAATTTGCGTTTGAGGAATACAATCATTGTTGCCTGTGGTATGCAGTCTATGCAGGATCTGGGCACTAACCAAAGAAAGAAGTGCCATCAGGTCAATGCGGAGGGTGCTCCAGTTGAAACCAGATGTTAGTCAGCATGAAGCTTTCTTGATGCTCCTACAACAGCTCTTGAAATTATGGCCTGACCCAAGAATAACTAGAATTATGATGCTCAAAGGGGCTTTATAGTAGATTTTACTGAATAGATAAGCTCTCAATTTATAAATAGGCTAAACAACACAAAATAATTCATTTGTAAAGAGTTGTTTTTCAAATTAGTAAACAATTTTTATTAAGCAAATATTTCAAATAATTTCTTTGATATTAACCTCAGAAAGCTAATAGGTCAATGGAAGTATTTTAAATACATGTAGCCACCATTCCTAATGCCATTAATATGGAAAAATGCACTTCAATAAACAACTAAGAATAGCAGGATTTTACCTTTCTTCATAACTCTATCAGAATAGTAAGGATCACCATAGTTCTTGGGTTGGGGGGCATTACATGGGAGATAACCACTTTGGGGGAATTCTTCACTGATTCAGTGAATGCATAATCTAAAGAGGCATATATTTGCATAAAATAACATGTCTTTATTATTTACCTATTCCCCAAAGTTCCAAATTGAAGAATAAAGCAGAGACATTAATCAGGGGGGATGCCAAGAAAGATCTGTCCCTTTCCCTTCATACCCTCTGTTTTGTTAACTGGAATCTTTGCTTATAATTTGTTTTAATGTAAAGAAATAGATTGGAAAAGAACTTTGATTAGCTCATGAGAAAGAATAAGGGTTATTATTATTGCCACTGGCTTATAAATTCAAATGTGGATAGGTCAATATTTTGTTCTTTTTTTCCAAAGGCATTACATTATTTGAAATACCTAACAAAACATAACATTTGTTGCATTTGTTACAGTTTTTAAGTTATTTTCACATAGAGTGTCTCATTTGATCTTCAAAACTCAATGCTTGAGAAATGGAAAAGCTCATTTTCATACGTATTCTATTACTCATAAATAGCAGCAAATATATCCACTGGAAATTCACTTAGCTACTAAGTGTTCAAGGTATCAGCAATATGAAATTGCAGCAATTCCAGTGTATTTTGTCACAGTCACACGGCTGCTTAATATATTAAAAAGCACTGAGCCTTAAAAAACCTATCTAACTCTTTCGAATTTGTACAATATATTATTGTCTGTGTTTTATTTATTCTTCCATATTTATTTAACACAATGCATAGCAGTGAAGCCTTTTAAGACCTCCTTTGAAATGAAAGAATTTCACAAGTCCCAAATATAAAATACGATTATGGATTATAATGACAATAATAGCTCCTCTTCTTCCTTCCCCCTTCAGTAACCGAAAACGTACACTTCCGAAGCAGTTTAAGAATTGGTGATCTCTTTTTTAATATATTTTTATTCAGTGTTTCTTAGAACTTATTTTGCATTGCATTTGCTTCATTCCTTTCTTTTTTACCTTTTTTTTTTCATGTTTGCATTCAATCTCAGTGGATATTGTTTATCATCCTTCTAGTCCCCTCTAAAGAGGATTCATCACCTATTTGCCTTTTCCTGTCTGTGGCGAATAAACCCAGTAAACCTGAGCTCATGTTCCAGCCTAACCTAAAAGTCACACTGAAATTAAGGCTGTCGTTCTGGCTCTGTCATATGTACATAAAACATTTGAATTTACATACATTTTATATTTATAATATATACTTATATATTATATTTTTAAACTCTGAATAAATAAAATCAGTCTGAAATAGACCAGCTTAAACATATTAAATCCAAGCCTTCTAACTGATGGATGAGCTAGAGAGAAAGCTATGGTGTGTAAGCTCCTCTCTTTTGTGTAAAAATGTTATCTGACCAGGCAAGCCTCTTAGGCTATGTGTGTAATTAAAGTCAATGGAGAGAAAAGCATAAGCATTTTTTTAAAATGCAACTTAAAAGATGGCCAGTGGGGGGGAAATTGACTATTTGCTTTCCTGGGGGTGCATTAAAATGGTTGAGAGATTTTGCAGTTTCCACAGGCAAGGAAGAGGTAAAACTGCCCACCCCTACTTAAATCCTGCCCCACCCTCCAAGGCAAGGCTTGGTAATTGCTTTACAGAGAACAGAGCAGGGTTGAATCTGCTTGTGATGTGTTTTATTGTGATTTGCATTTTTCTGCATAGCAATTCATAGGCTTTAATAAAACATTGATTTACATGCTGTTACAAAGTGCATAATCTCTCAGGCTTTAAATTAAACATTTCTGCAGTGAGTGTGCGTGTTGGTGGGAGTGGGGGTAGGGTATAGATTAGCTGGCGTCTCTTCCCTAGGGAAAAAGACTTTCCTCCCCCATCTGGCCTCTTTAAATGCAAAGCCCTAGTTGAGCATTTTTTATTCGTGAGTAGTTTGTCACTCTCTAATTTCCGTTAAGTTTCATAAGACCTGACACATTTGCATTTATAGGGCTGTTAGATAGTGTTTATCACTTTAAATCTTCCAAGTGCTTTATAAATATTAACTAATGAAAGCTGCCAGCACACCTTTGAGGCAGAGAAATATTGGGTTGTTGTTTTTGTCTTACTTGGTTTACCTTATTGTGGAATTTGTGAGATTGTTGAAAGTTAGTATTTTTTTTACCCTGTGTTAGGTAGCTTTTCTCTACTGCCAGTTAGGAATTGCACCTTTTCTGGGGTCTGAATATGGAGGCCTGTGATTCATTATTTACCATGGGTAGCCTTGAAGAGTTATTTGAATGTCTGCACCTGTGCATTGTTTTCTCTCTTTGACTGGAAACTTCATTGCAATGAGAGCCACTGTTTATATTTATTTATTTTTGGACACAGTAGCTAACCTTGTACTGTTTTTATTTATTCATTCATGTATTCCAAAAACAGTGAGTTCCACTCTCTCATAGGCATTGTATTAAGCACTGAGAACATAAATTTATGAACACCTAAATTCTACTCTTTGGGAGGATATTGGTGTTACCGGAGGGCTGGCTGGCCTGGATCCCTCTGAGACTCCTGGGCAGGAGGTTCTTAGGGTGCAGTAGGAATAAGCGTATTCAGAAGCCCTATGGGAGAATGGGTGGTTTTTGTTGGAGTGGAATTACATTTCTGGGGTTATAGCATGCCAGTTCCCTCAGTCCAGTCCTGGAAGAGAGGCCGTTGTGGATTTAGCAGGGCTAGTAATAAGGCCAGAGTCCAGAGTGTCTGTTCCATGGTGCAGCTGGGTCCAGATCAGGATTAGTTTAGATTCAGTCAACCAGTCTATTGTATGGGGTCCCACATGGCCATGGACCACAAGAGGAGTGCAGGGCATGGGAGCACCACAGGTGGGAGCAGCAAGAGAGGGGGAGAGACAGAGAGACAGAGAGAGAGAGAGAGATTGCTTTTGTCTGGGAGATTAAATATTCAGGTTTCACAGGTTTGCAGTGGCCATGCCTATTCTTGCCACTGACTTGGTTCCTGGGTGTGAGGACAGGTAGGCACCTCCCACATCACTCAGACCTTACTGGGCATGTGCCTAAACTGCCTTTGTCCAGACCTTTTCCCTATCCATCAGCAGGGCATAGACCTGGCGTGTTAAACCATAGCTTTCTGGCAAAGCTGCATAAATGGTGTGCCTATATTATCCAGTCTCCCCTTCACTCCTTTCCTATTAAATAATACCAGATTATTGCAATGGCATCATTGACAAGGTGAAGCAGGGCATGGATTGCTCCCTCAGAAGAGTTTGAGAAACTTAGATGAAGGAACTATCTAGTAAATATAGACATGGTTAAGAGAACTCAACAGTACTAGTGATGATCCAGGAACTAACAACAGTGGGAAGATACCACCTACTCCTGGGACATGAGGGGTCCGAGCTGAAGCCATGGAATTAGCATCCATCCAACGAGAGATGTGATATTAGAGAGTGAAACAATTTTGAGGACTGTGGATAAGTAAGGAAGGAGTGGGGGAAAGAAGTACCCCAAACTCTCGGTCTTCTCACCCTTCTGTATGAAAGCCAACTGGAAACCAGAAGTAAAGGAGGCTGAGGAACATGGTTCACAAAGGTCACAGCACACATGGGGGAGCAGAGAAGGGATGGGAAATGTACAGAGGCTGACAGAATCTTGCAAGGTGAGTACTGAGCTGGGCAAACTCACATATATATGAACACTTATATATGTGTATACATGTGGGGGGGAAGCACAAATGCATTTCTGTGTGTACATCAGAGGTGGAGAACTTTATTCTGTCTGGAAGCATTGGGAAGGCACTAAAAGGAATGTGAGCTTCTACCTCAGTTTGAAGGCTGATCATTTTGAATTACTTGGACTGTGGCATCTTCACATTGTTTTGTTGGTTTGAAAAGGTACAAATGGAAGAGCAACTGCCCTTTTACTCTGTGGTATTTATTAGACTGATTTTGACTAGTCATTCAGATGTTTACCATCATTGACGATTGGCAATGACCCAGGAAACATCTATTCTGACCACTTATTAAGCTGTTAATTTTTAAAAATATCACTAACAGTCAATTAAATTACTTCCTTGGAATGTTCTTTTTTGCAACTATTTAATTGTTTTCTCTCTTCCTTACATATTCTAGCGTAACTTGGAGGAAATTTAACTCTTATCGAAGTTGAGGTGTTGTAACTGCTTCCGCAGGAGTATTTAGATGCACCATCTACACTTGGTGCTTCCCTATCACATTTCCATCTCTTTCAATACAAACAAACAAACAACAAACAGAGAAAAGGTGGCTAGTTTTACTTCAACAAGAAGTTTCTATAAAAAGTATAGATTTCTGTTTACTTCTCAATCATAACACATATGTCTTTTTTCTCTGACTTGGAGGCTGTAAATTTTTTATTTTTCTTCGAAAGTAGCAATAAAAAAAACTGATATCTCAGATTCTCTGCATTATTATTATCCATTTCATATAGATCATTTTCATATAGCTCAAGACAATTGATTCTTCTTAGCCTGTGTGGAATGGTGGATGAGTGCAAAGTGAAGCATATTCAGGCAGATCTGTGTTCGAAGCGCTCCTTCTACGAGGTGTGTGAAATTTCCCTCCCTCATTATCCAAATGTGTGTCCAACCGTTTTATTTACTATTGGAACTTGGTTTTTCTGCTGAGTAGCAATAAAATGTTTCCCAAATAGCGATTACAATTTGAACTATAGACTTGTACTCCTTTCCCTCGGTTCTGGTGAAGTTCTTTTGTCAGAGTTTCATGGGCTGAAGTCTGTGCAACATCTCCTGTGCAAGGCATAGAAGTAAAAACAAAAAACGAGTGGAGACGTAGTTCTAGCAGTTACCTTAGCTTGCCTTCAGTCTAGACCTGAACATGACTGGGTGTCATTGGAGTATTGCTGGAGGCAATCATGTTTACAGTGTTTGTTTGAAGGTATATCTTGAATCACTCAGACATTCTATTTTACTTAAGAGCTCAGAAACTGTTTCTAATCAATTCATGCTTAGGATTTTTAAATACAAGGATGAGCTCCCCAGTCAATGGAGTGAAATTATTAGTCCCATCAGATTACATAGTCCATAAACTTTGAAAAATGCGGATATTTAAGGTACAGTCTAGCATGGTATGAACTACCTTATCACCACTCAATAGTAGACCATGGACTCTACAACACACTTAAGATCCAATATGAAAAGTATTGTAAGTAAATGACACTAGCTAGGGAGTGATGTATGTACCTAGTTACCATTCATGACTGTACAGAAGGGTACCATATGAGAAATAAGCATAAACATTTCTCTCCTGCATTTTAAATTCTCATTTGATGTTACAAAATCTTAGATGAGGGAAAATAAATAATACTCTCTGGCTGTTTTTGGAAACGATGACAAAGAAATAATTTACTCTTATAGGGCATCATAATGGAAATTTGTGCAGTTCTGTAAAACACAGTGATGAAGAACAAAAATAATGTGGAATTGAGAATCTGGAGTTCAGATCCCACTTACTAGCTATGTGACCTTAGACAAGTCATTGCATTTTCCTTATTTGTAAATGAGATGATAATGAACTTAATTCTGAGTATTGTTAGTGAGTCACGAATGACATGATGGGTGAGAACAATATTTGTATGCTATAGTGTTCTTCAAAAACATTGAATTTTATTACAAAGAAATAAATTATTAAATGGGAACCTAGTACTTCAGGGGGAAAAAAAATAGTTGATGGGGTAAGATTTCTACTCCTGGGTAGTGGTGATTGGAGTAGTTCTTGATTAGTAAATCTCAAGGTGTACCCAGTCGGATGGAGCCAGTTAGGTGTATCTGGTCTTGTTCTTTCACGGTCTGCATATAGAAAGTTACTTAGAGGATGGGCTTGTTTGAAACATCGAAGGGTTATGAAACCCCCCAGCAGTCTGGAATGGTAAAATTTACATGCAAAGGGATTGATAATTCATTTTGTAGAATACCCCATTCCTTCTTAAGTTTTCCTTTTTTAGAAAGTTTTGTTATTATTTTTTTCCTTTTATTGATTTTTAGAGAGAGAGGAAGGAAGAGGGAGAGAGAGATAGAAATATCAATGAGAGAGAACATCGATTGGACGCCTCCTGCATGCCCCCAACTGGGGATCAGGCCCACAACCTGGGCATGTGTCCCAACCAGGAATTGAACCATTGACTTCTTGGTGCATGGGTGATGCTCACCACTGAGCCACACCGGCCGGACTTTGTTTTTTATTCATGGGGAAATGTAAACCTTTCTCTCGTCATGTAATTAAATCTACATATACCCAAACTTGTCTTTCCAAATTATGAAACTCAGTGATTTTGTCCTCTTCCTCATTCCTTACTCTTTTCTTTAATATGTTAAGAAAACATTTTTTTAAAAAGGTTGAATGCATTTTTATTGATTTGTGTTTTCTGAATATTACTGTTGTCATTTAATTTGGAGAGTCAAGACATCTACTAGATTCTTCTATTGTTAATTATTACTCAGCAATTTTGTTGATTAGTTTTGTACCAAGTTTAGTTGCCAGAGGAACATTGAGCATTGATGCATTTACCCTCAGATAATAAAGTTAACTTCAAACCTTATAACCTCAGCTGAAGGGATTGCATTTCTGCAATTACATTAGGCTCCCCTGAAGCAGGTTAATTGAACTGCTGTGTACTATTTTGTCAAGATTTATCCCCTTGTATAAATCTACCTGTGTCAGCTCTGTAGCACATTGTTCTGAAAGAAAACTACCTGCCTCTGGAAAAACCCTAAACAAGGCTCAGTAATTACATAGAATGGAGAGACAGGTTCTTCCAAGCCCCTGTTTAAGGGGGAAAATGCCATCCTGTGGTTAGAAAGTCTCCAAGCTGCATTACTGAATTGTGGTTTTTGTTTAGGAGATCCATTGTCAGGTAGAGACAAAGCTCCCTAAGAAAAGTTTCTTTCCTTCATTTCATAGAGGATGATGAGTTGGAAGGATTTGAGCACTATAATGGTAATAAAAGGTTTTTATTTGGAGGCTCAAAATAGAGGCTGCTCTTTTTTTTGTGAGGATGGTAGGTATTTGCTTTTGTACTGTTATTTGACCACTTCCAAGAAGAAGTTAGTCAATATATTATATATGCTATACACACACACACACACACACACACATATGAATTTATTATATAATTTATAATATATTATTAATAATATAATACATATTTATAATATATAATGTATTATATATTATATATAGTATATATATAAATTTATTATATAATTTATTATTTATAATTATATATAATTATAAAATTATATAGTTTATATAATTTTAGCAGCTATAACCAGAGTTTGTCTTAAATTGTGGTTTAAAATATCTTAATAGGTGTTTTGGGGATAAAATAGAGTTCTTAGGCATGGTTGATAGAGGACATACTTTTATATAGAAACCTGGTCCACAGCTTGGATTCTGTGAATAGAGCAATAAAAAGGAGGGTAGAGGAAGGTGCACAGAACTGCAGGACAGTAGGTTCTGGGGGAGAATGTGGGTCTGAAGAAATTCCCACTCAATGAAAGTTAGCCACTGTTTTATGACTGCAAATACTTCATGATTTTGTTATTCCCATCCCCAAATGGTGCATCTAATGGCATTTTAGGAGTTCAATGAAGAGAAAGATCATATTTAATTGAAGTGGACTGAAAAATACTTTATGGAGAAATTTGAACTGGATATATGAGAAAATTAGGTGGGATTTGACTAGATACAAAGATGAGTTAAATTAATCATGGGAGCAAGAAACAACAAAATTGAGGTAAGTGCGGGACAGTAGAGCTGGGCTGTGAAATTGCAATATGTTTGAGATTGACTGTGGGGGCCCGGTTTCCACGTCCTAGTAATTTAGGCTTGATCCTACTCACCAAAGGAGTCTTTTAAGACTTGTTAGCAGGGGTCTGAAGTGATCAAAGGCAGATTTTGCAGCCATTAATGTGGTAATATTTTATTGAATAGACAGAAATTGTTCATAGTACTTTTTCCCCAAAAATCTGAAGCTCGTGCCTTCTAAAGAATCATAATAATATTGCAAATTCAGTGTGTTGAACCAGAGTTCAAATCTGCTTCTTTTAACCTCCTTAATTGTGTTAGATTAATAAGCCAAGGCCTGAGTATTTTGATATTGAAGAAAAATATGGGGAAAGTGAGGGATTTCCTAATCGTTTTACCCACATTTCAACATTTAAGGGGTTAGGGAGAAAATACCTCGTGTGTGGCTATGCATTACCACTGCGAATTTATGTCCTTGCAAGAGCATTCAAAACTATCATCCAGAGCCAAGTAGTTGAGACTTCATCTCTGCACACGATTTTCTCAATTTCCAATACAAACTTATTTCCCTGGTCTTAAATTAGCCCATGTATGAATGAACCAAGAATTACAAAAAGTCATTTTAGCAACCTATTGTCATCTGTAGTATTAGATTTAGAAACTAACTCTACCTGCCACATGAGCTCACTAAGACTTAGCTTTGCTGTTCAACAGATAATATATGTTACTTTTAAGAGAAAGAGCACAGCCTGTGTTAGAGTGCAGATTGTGATGGGTTCAGGGAATACGATTTAAGTATTACATCTTGGGTTTTGATGATGTTAAAAATGGTTGCCTTCGGAAAAGACAGTTGAGGAGGGAAATGGGCACATATGCAGTTTGGGGATTCTGGAGGCAAGGGTTTTCTTGGAGACCTGATCCTTTATTTAAAAAATATTTTTTTTCTTGGTGATTCTTCTACTACCATTGGCTTTTCGGATCACTTTAATAAGGAATGTTTAGAACATCTTATCCAAGAAATCGTTTCTTAGCTTTCCAGGCATAGAGTTGGATTCTTTTTCCTTAAAGACGATATAACCTTGCTGGGGACTCTAAGACTGTAGTTAATGGTCTCCACTTTAACTGTATGAGATCCTGGGGAAAGCAGATCATGTCCTGTCAAATGGTTGTAACTTCAGCACCTAACACAGTGAGAGGCGTACAGTAAACCCTTAATGAATTATCAGTTAAATGAAGGGATAAATCAGTCAATAAATCCACGATGAGATGTTGAGTGCTTCTCATCATGTCAAACCAGTTGGGAAATGGATAGTTGTTTTTTTATATCTGCCTATAAGGAACTTAAATTTATTTTGGCAGCTAAGACTCTGATACAAAGGTAATTAGTCATATTTGATAGTTGATACTCTCTGCCATTTTCTCTCACTTATTGCCTAATCCTAATCTTTGTTTCCCTTCTTCACTGAGTCTTCTGAGGACACTAAATGACCTCCTATTTGTCCAATCCAGTGTTTTAAATTTTGTTAATCTGTGTGGCCTCCATATAGCACTGGGCTCTAGAGAATCCAGTCTTCCCTTGAACTTCTCTTGTCCTTTTTGGTGCCAAGACACTGCACTGTATTCTGACGTCTCCCTCCACTGTGCTAGTCAAGCAGTCTTCATCATCAACATTGTTCAGTATTCCCGCCCAAACCACATGTGCTTTCTTTTCTCTTCTTGTTCTACACTGTGTGTCCTCTAGAGTGTTTCTTAGGCTCATATCTCTATTCATGACTTAAGTTGGGTAGGTAAAACCTATTTCTGTCACTAAGTATCATGTACTTGAATACTACACCATCATCTCAAATTCATTTTTTTAAGACTAAAAATTATGTTTTCCCTTAAGCCCTTTTTTTCTTTGAATTTTCCTCACTGTCATGGTATCCACAGTCTCCCTGTCATTCAATCTTGAAATGCGGTACACATCATTTTCTCCAGTTTCTTGCCTTTTCTCCTCAACCTTTGCCTCTGTTGGCCAAGAGATACAGATTTCCCTACATCCAGGTGTTGCCCTCTTGAGTCCATGTTCCACACTACATTGAACCAAGCCTCATGGACTGCATATTACCCTACCCTCAGAATCCTTTTCCACGATGTTTATTGCTTGTGGTCTGCTGTGCTTAGCCTGGAATTTGAGGCCCTATACAATATGAGGCTCTGTGCAATGAGTGACAGAGGTCTTCAGCTATTTTACCCCCTCTCAAATCCAGTGAGGCAATGAAAGTGCACTAGGCAACATGCCTGACTTGGTGCATTTGCTTGCTCACACTATTCCCTTTTCTAGATTATTGAGTTGAAACTCAGTAATTATCTGAACTCTATCCTCATATCAAAGTCTTATTAAAGACGAAGGATCTCCCTAAAGTTTCTGCATAGTTGTGTTTTTCAAAGTGTGGAAGATACAATTTTAAAGTAGTATGTAGAAAAGCATTAATAGACATAATTATTTAGTGAAAAATATTTCTTTTTTATTTCCTTTTGTCTTTCTAATTTTATCAAGAAGAAGACCTCAGTTCATTTCTAACTTGTTTTTAATATCTCTGTAACACTTGCTAATGTTTCTTTTAATTGACGATAAAGCAGGGAGATAATACCTCAGTGCATTTTGCAGTCAACACTATCTAGTTAGAATAAATAACATTATTTTGTTTACATTTGTTTGTTACTTTCTATTTGTGGAAAATATACTTTTTTTTTTTTTTTAGGGTGATGATATTAAGCTTCCATTTAAATTGTGTTTTACTTATATATACAGAAAAAATATCAAGTAAATAATAATATACATAACAATTACTATTCAAGGAAGTGGAACATAGAGATACATAAAAATTATAAAAGCCATTCATGACAGTAATCTGGAGAACCCTCCATTACCATTTTAGTCTATTTTTTTTTCTTTTTAAAGCATGAAAGTTTAGACACTCTTCTAAAAAGTATCCTATATTAACTAATGGAATCTGCTAAAAAATTCTATGTAAGATACTCTTGTTTCCCTTACTTTATAGATGAGGAAACAGAAGATGTAATTTGCCCAATTTCTTCCAAGTAGCAAAGCTGCAGACACAGGTTTCGAACCCAGGATTTCAGCCTCTAGAGCCTGTGCTGTTACCCACAAAACAGCTTTGCCTCAGGAGAAACACATCAATCTTTGCTTTGAAAATAACAAGTAATATCTTTTGTGCTCACTATCGTTCATCTGTCCCTTTCCCCAAGAGGGAAGAATTTTACTCTGTTATGAAGTCAAGCTCTGTAGAAACCTCCTATGAGTAATTGTATTTAGGATTGATTTCCATCTGTACAGACACCTTGAAAAACCTTTGCTTCCAACAGTTTAGTTCTCAAAACTCAGAGAGCACTCAGTCTATTGCCAGTTCACTCCAGGTTCAATAACCACTAGGAAGACAGCAGTCTCTGCATGAATAACATTTATAGTTGGTCCGTGAGAAAGTCCAGGAGCATGATGACCAAGCACAATTTGCATCTGCTTCCTCAGCAGACTGCCGAGTAGATGAGTAGCCCTTGGCAGTTTCAGTGAAATATTTAGTAACAAAAGAGGGAGCATTATGAAAGCAAATTATATACACTGGAGAAATGCATCACAGAAAATGTTACGGTTGGACTCATATTAGAATGCATTACCCTTACATTTGCCTTTTCAATTCCCTAAAAAAAAAAAAAAACACTGAAGGGGTACTTTTCTGAGGAACGGCAGTATCCTAGTTTTGAAATTGTTATACATCATAATTTGACTTAAGGGTTTTATAATAACCAGATATATTTTCAGCATCTGTGTATTTGAGATATAGAACTCATATACAACTAAGAAATATTTAGGGTAGAAATTTAGTCATAGACACCCATATTTGTTTTTTAAACATACTTAATATAACCAAAGTTGCTATGTTTCTTCCAAAATTCTACTACCTACTAATTTTTGATCTAACACAAGGGTGGGCAAATTATGTCCTGCAGGTCAAATCTGGTTCATGGCCTGTTTTTATGTGATCTGCAAGCTAAGAATGATTCCCACCTTTTTAGGGGATATAAAAAAGAGAATATGAGATAATTACTGTATGTGGCCCGAAAACCCTTCAAATATTTATAATATGGCCTTTTACAGAAAAGTTTACCAACCTCTGATCTGTTTTCTAAATTCTTCTATAGCATGCTTCCAGTTTTTATGTTGTTATGAAGTTATTTTATTTTTCTTAAAAATTCCCAACTAAATTCTGGTATCTGGTAGCATTTTATCTCTCATTACGATATATGATTCTGGTGTTATAATATAAGGTTAATCAGTTAAAGTCATTTTATATTTTACCTAGTTACTGTTTGTTACACTGGAAATCAGCACTGCAGGAAATGCATCTGAGGTACCACCTTCAAAGACATCTGTCTGCACCAGAATATCAAACATAAGTCTGATACTGTCTCAAATGAGATTGGACGATTGGGAGGTGGTCATTAGGGTAGATCAGTGTATTTTGCCTATGGGAGGAACGTAAGTCATTGAAGCCAGAGGGCAGATATCTAGAATCCAAAGATGGCCTGCCTATGAACCATGCCTCCTGATATATACACACTTGTATAATCCCTTTTCATATTGAATTTTGGCTTGCCCTTACTAACAAAATGTAGCAGAAGTGACACCACATTACTTTCAAGCTAAGTCCTAAGAAGTCTTATAGCTCTGCCTTGTTCTCTTGGGGTGCTTACTCTTAGACTGCTTCCTTTCAGAACTCAAAAACACTTCAGTAAGACTGTCTAGCCCATGGAAGACACATGGTAGGCATGTAGCCCCAGCTGAGCTCCTATATAACAGCCAGCATCAATAACAGTCATTGGAAGGCGCTATCCTGAACATCTAGTTTGTCAGAACTTCAGATTATTTTAGCATCAGTTGCCATTTGTTTGTAATCACTTGAGATATGCCAAGCAAGAACCAGCCAGGGAGCTTCTACCACCATAAGAGATTATAATACAACTGTTTCACACCATTAAATTTTGGGGTGGTTTGTCATGCAGCAGTAGATAACTGGAACAGCAGCAGTGTGTTCTTGTCATTCTTAGAATACTTCTTTACTTATGGGCTTATTTCGTACTTTCTTGTGACGGCCCTGGAATTAAAAATGTCTCCAAGAAACCCTAGTTTCTATTAGTGGAGATCAGTATTTAGAAACTAGAATCTGGGTGTTAGATAATTTCATTGTAATATTAGGGCTCTACTTTGAGGTCCTCTCAGGAGTCAGAACTAAAATATATAACATAGGTTATGTATGTATGTATTTATATTTATATAACCATGAGTTCACATGGAAAAACTTCATTTCTAAACCATACACACAGAGCTAGTTGCAGCCATTTTCTTGACCATATTTGTAACTCGCATCTCTGACAACATGTTTGCTTATTTGATCAGTCTACCATACTTCATACCAACTTCATATTGAGAGAGCCTCTGCTTCCCTCAGGGTAGATGCCCTTCTTACCCTGCCCCAGTTTTAACACATACCCGGAAAAGACACAAATGCTACTATATAAGCTCCAACCTTTATTGCCCCATTAGTGACTTTGGACAGAATGAAGAAGGAAGGAAGGAAGGAAGGAAGGAAGGAAGGAAGGAAGGAAGGAAGGAAGGAAGGAAGGAAGGAAGGAAGGAAGGAAGGTCTATCAAATGGAAATACTAGGAAAAAGCACAACATCAAAGATGAAAAATTCTTCAGTGGCCTTTAAACAGACTGGACAGAATTAAATAAATCATCAGTACACTTAAAGATAGATCAAGCCCTGGCCAGTTTGGCTCAGCAGTTGGAGCATCGGCCTGCGGACCATCGAGAGTCCTGGGTTTAGTTCCTGCTAGGGGCACGTACCAAAAAAAAGATAGATCAATATACTTATTCAAAGTATAATATAAGAGGAGAGAAGATTTAAAGAAAAGAATAGAACTGTGGGACAATAATATACAAATAATTAGAATTTCAAGTAGAGAAGAAAGAGATCATTGGGAAGAAGCAAAATTTGAAGAGATAAAGGGAAATATTTTTCAAAATTAATAAAAAAGCAAAAAACCACAAATTCAAGAAACCCAGAGAATACCAGCCTGAACAAAGGAAAAACAAAACTAAAGCACACTTGGACATGTTATAGTCAAACTGCTGGGGAAAAAAACCAAAGAGAAAATCTTGAAGGCAACCAGAGATAAAAGTAACATATATAGAGAACCAAAGATAAGAATTACAGCAGATTTTTCATCTGAAACAATGTAAACCAGAGACAAATAAACATGTTCAAAATACTGCAAGAATAAAAGAAGCTACCAAACCAGAACTCTGTGCCCAAGGAAAACATCTTGAAAAAATTGTAAGTGAAAAAAGACTCTTTCAGAAAAAAAAAAAGAGAAAATAATTTATTCAAAATAGGACTTCATTACAACATCATAAGAAATCTTAGAGAAATTCCTTCAGGCAAGAGGCATATAATATCAGATGGAAATCTGGATCTACACAAGGAAATGAAATTCACCAGAAAGAGTAAAAATGAGGGTAAATATAAAAGATACATTTTAATTTACATTTACTTTAAAAGTTACTTGACTCTCTAAAGCAAAAATATTAACAATGTATTATGTGATTTATAGCCAGAGTATAAGAAGAAGAAGTACAGAAATACTATAATATTTGAAAGTAAACCGTAACAAGTTAAAGACGCATATTCTAAGTCTCCCCAATTATTAAAAATAAAAGCCTGAAAAAATGTGAAAGCTATTTATATTTAGAATACAGAGTCATATTAAAAATGTATTTTAGCAAACTAAATTCAAAATATATTTTTAAAATGTTACAAGGGGAGCATATTTAAGAAGTGTTCAAATGCTCAATAATAGGAAATCTTTTCATATAAATGATCATGGGTGAAAAGCCTTATGACCATCTCAATGTAGCGAGAAAGAATATTTAATAACATTTAAAATCCAAATTTTAAATATTAAACCCCACTTACTAAAAATAAAACATAAATATGTTTTAACACCATAGAATTATTTTAACCCCGCGAGCTGCTTAATTACAATACACTGGACTGGAAGCACTGCATGAAGAGACAGAAACAGATTAGTATGGCCACTGCCTTGATCTTACATAGTTTTGAAAGTGCTTATTAATAAGATTAGAAAAAATTAGTTAACATGACTAATATTATCAGATGATAAAATTATATACTTGTACAAGAAAAAAATCATTATAAATATTTCAAAGAGAAAATGACATTAAAAATTGGCCTATTTCGCCCGGCCGGTGTGGCTTAGTGGTTGAGCGTCGACCCATGCACCAAGAGGTCACCAGTTCGATTCCTGGTCAGGGCACATGCCCAGGTTGTGGGCCAAATCCCCAGTGGGGGGCATGCAGGAGGCGGCCAATCGATGTTCTCTCTCATTGATGTTTCTATCTCTCTCTCCCTCTCCCTTCCTCTCTCTCTAAAATCAATAAAGAAAATAAACATTTAAAAATAATTGGCCAATTTTGTTATGCATATGTAAAAAATAATTCCCGTATAAAACAAAATAAAAACACTGAAAATGCAATAAATATAAATAAAATTTCTACCTATAAGATCAACACATATATAAAATGTAAAAAATACAGAAAATTTATAGAAATAATGTACTTTAATATGTTTGTCATTTTTTTCTAAATATTTTAATGAATTTAATATGCTCAAAACTATAGAAATCTTAAAAATAAGTTTGAAGAGGGGAGAGGTATTTTTCTATAAAATATTAAAATATTTTTAAAACTTACAATAACAAAGAGGGATCACTAAACAAAGAGAGATCACTAAAATAGAATAGGAAATAAAGAAAAAAAGCAAAGTAAATATGGGTAGAGTATATGATAAAATTTTCATTTTAAATCAGGAATAACAGAAATCTTTTTCAGTTAGGCGGTAAAGAGACAAATGGGCAACTATTAGGGAAATGTAAATATATATACAGTGTATTCACACATAACTATATAACTAAAATAAAAGTGAATTTCAGAAAAATCAAAATTTTCTATGGAGAAATGAACTCACGATATAAAGAAATGATGAATGGACATTTACATAATGTAAGAGACAGGAAAACTTTTCTAAGTGTGATATTAATGCTAGAATCTCTAATGAGTAAGTGTTAGAATCCACTATGTGTTTAAAACATCTATACATCAAATTAAATAAATAAACATATAACAGGAAAATAAACCAACAGGAAAATGTTGCAATAGATACCAAAAAATCATATTTCTTAATACATAGAATGTTCTTACACAATAATAAAAAAACACACAAGTACCCCAATAAAAAACAAGAAAGGGTATAAACAGGCAATTCAAATGAATATCATTAGACATAAAATATGTTACCTGAATATAAATCAAAGAAATGTTTATTTATAACTCATTTTTAAAGTATTATATTGGGAAATATTAATGAAATAATGTGTGGGATAGTGGGTATTTATATATGCAACTATTACATTGTAGCTTTGTGTAACTCTAGACTAGAGGTATGACTAAACCAAAAGCTTTAATACATTTCTTTATACCTCAAAATTCCACTTCTAGAAATACCTCCTCCTAGCCAAGTAATCTAAGAAGTACAAAACATATAAGTATATAACATTGTAAGTATATAAAAATGAAAGTATTTAGCCAATTTAAGGATATAGTTTGTCTAACACTTGTAAGTAAATAGTAAAAGATACTTATAGAAAATCCTTCTTAGCTTTATTTCATCTCATGCAATCATAGATCCTTCAAGAACCTGGAAAAGGAAGTCTTTGTATACATAATTTTGATAATGGAAATTTATTTGTGCTAAAAAACTTCTCAGATAAATTTTTTATCCCAATTTTTAGGTATTGTGCTCCTCTAGCCTATAACATTCCCATATGTGCCTGTTGTCCATATACATCTATAGGTATGTGAACACTGCAATGTGAAAAGACCTTGACATAATTTCAAGTATATAAGCGTCATTAAACTGTATTGATTCTTTATTGAATTGTTGCTCCTTTCACCCTGAATGTCTGAGATGGATTTCAGAGAAATGCAGCAACAAATCAAGTGTCCTTCCTTGGAGAGAGATGGATGTTTTGCCTATTGTCAATCTCAGGCTAAGCGCCACACCATGTCTTTCTCTTTGTATGGAGGTTCGAGTGTCCGTTTGTTTTAGACGTTTTATCTGTATCTTTTACAGTTCTGATATCCTGAATGTTCTATAATAAATTTAATAGAAAAGATGGACTCTGAATTTGGGGATGCCAGTTTTCTTATAGTTAGTAAGCAGCATGCATGATTATAAGCACCATCATATGTCGAAATCCTATCAGATAGTCTGCTCTGCCCTGTAGGTTGTCTGAGGTTGCTGGTGATAGAATTTTGGACAAGTCCCTTGAACATTCTCCCTGACCCTCAATGGCTTTTGTAAATCTTTTTCTTTTTTTAATTCAAAATTAGTGCTATAGTTATCACATAGACTTTGGATCAGATAAACCTTTATTAGTACCCAAGTTCCATTTTTCAGTGGCCATGTAACCTTGGGAAAGTTACTTAACTTTAATTACTTCATCTCTAAAATGAGGATAATAAGAGACTAGCTTTTGTGCAAATTAGACTAAAAATATACATAAAATATGTATCCCAGTGCCTGATACCTGAAGTGATTAGGGCTCATCTTTGATTTTCCAATGTCTACACCCCTTTTGTATATTCTACTTGTGATTTGTAGAACACCTCCCGCCACAGAAGCCAGCTATCTGGTTGCCTGGTCTCCCTTGCAGCAATTCACAGGTATGTGTATAGAGGTTGCTAATCACATCACTGAATCTAGTGGCTAATAAGATAAAGGTCTATGTTGAATGTATTTGACAAGGTTATGGTAAAGGTAGAAGCTACACTTAATTTCCAATGGCCATTAAGGAAGTTTTACTGTGATTTTCAGCAGTGTTCCTGAATGTTTTATCTCCAAGAATATGTTGGTCCTTCTATAGATTATTTTATTTGTATTAAATACCCTCTTTTCCACTTAAATTAACTTTTTCTACTGCCTACAACCTGAACCTCCTCGGAAACAGAAGCACATAATACTAGTCTTCAAATGGTGGTAGTGGTAGTTATTAATAGTTGTAGTAGAAACTGTCATATTAAAATATGAACTATTGAGTGTTGATGATCGCTGAAGCTGGAAGGTGAATATGCTGAAGTTTATTACACTATCTTTTATCTTTACATATATTTAAAACTTTCTGTGATCATTAAAAACATTACATAAATATATGCGTGGCAGACACATATTGTGACAGAAGGAAATTGTTTGTTTCTTAACAGTTGCATTACCATTTATTTTTGAAACCAAATTTGATAGCTGCAAGAACTGACAAATTTCCAAACATGAAGCTTTAGTCAGCTTAATTTTTTGTTTAATATTGTGAACATCTACTTGCCCCACCTAGAGGTTGTAATCATAAATGATGTGAGGGGATAAGCAGAGACCTAAATTCTTCATTCTATCTTAATATATTAACCAGCAGTAAGTTTTGTGTTTCAAATTTTGATCAGACAATTTCCCCAAAGAATCATATTTTACATTAAAAAAATGTGAAGCAGGGTGCAAGATAAATTAGAAGTAACTTTTTAAAAGTGTGCCAGGAATAGATACTGCTAATAAAATTATGCTTTTGTCAGATGATCTGCTTTGAAGGATATACGATAGTAATCAATGCCTTTGAAGTTTTAAAGGTTGAATTTAAATATTTTAAAAATATTAAAATAATTAATGCCAGGGATGTGCTTAGTAGTTGATATTAGAAATATACACCCATCTGGAGATATTGTTAATTCACATAAGATGTTAAACCCACTAACATGCATAGCAAAAAAATAAAAATAATGGGGATATTTCAAAGTACAATTTGTCTATATAATCATGAAGTTAAAGAGAATCATTTTAAACCAGTAACTGAATAGAAGAACAGTTTTGAACTGAATAGAAGAACAGATTTTTACTGAATTGCAAAGTATTATCATAATATTTTATGAGGATATTGATTTAGAAAAAGAGTCCCTAAGCTATTTGTAGATAACTGATCAAAATCAATGTTTAAATATTTCTAAAAACAGCTCTTTCAACAAATATAACATAATTTTAACTGACCAGGAAACACTGCTTAGCTTAATTAACAGTTTAATTAGCAGTGATTTTTTTCTAGTGTACCTTAAATATTTAGCATCTTGATTTAGTAATTCAGTAATTACTTTGTCATCTTTCTAATTGGTTTACCTCCAATTAAAAACAAAACAGCCATTCAGCATCTCTTTGTTGCCTGTTAAATACAGTCACAACTCAGTAGCATAATGGCACCTGCTTTAGATGGGTTATCTAGAAACAGAGACCTAAGCAGAATTCTTGTGAAGTGATTTGCTGATGCAATTCTCTCAGGTGAAACCTGTGAGTGGGAAACAGAATGTTCAGAAGAAGGTAAAAATGGGGGCTCAGCTGAATTCCATGTAAATTGTAGGTAAGGATATGTGTTCAGCTGATCCTTTGGGAAGCTTGTGTTGGCTTTGTACTGCATCAATGTAGTTAAGTTGAAACTATGTTTTCTAGAATCCCTTTCCCTCTATGGTTTGGAGTTTATGGTTGGCCACAAGAGAAATATGCATGCAATTTGGAAGGCAGAAATAAAGCAATAGCCATTCTACTCTGAAGGTCAGTGAAGGGCACAAGATGCTGTTGCAGATTCTCCCATTGTTGCTAATCTGTTGGTTCTCAGGCATTGCAGGAAGCAGCAGGCTGGGTCCATGGAGACTTCAGTTCCCATTTGATCTTCTGGGCCAGATGAATGTGCAACTCCATGGTGTAGGTCTCCAGCTGCATCTATAGGGAAGTTACATCATTGTAGTTGGAGGCATCTGGGAGACAGACATGGAATTCAGTTTGAGGTCATTGGTTCTTGTCTGCTCACATGAGTTCCAGTTTGCTCTTGGTCTCTCCCACTTTATGTCCATGTTTTTCTTCCTTACTGCCATTATATTGACTTTTAGCAATTTCAGGTCTTCCATCAGATGGAGAGGCAACAGTCTTCTATAGATTTCTTCACCATCACTCATAATTGTATATATCTAATGCTTGTATACAATTAGTTATTTTTTATTACTGACCAATCCCTGGATGATACAGACCTCTAGATCAGGAATGCTACCATAGAATTGTCCCCACATGACAAGGAGACCAGGCTTTCTTTTCTACCCTATATTAGACATTGGTAATGGGCTACCCTCCAGGAGGGGAAGTGTAACCTCCCAAGACTTTCTGGTAAAATTACTCTTATAGATCAGGAGCAGTTCTCCTGAGAAGGATGCAGCAGTGGATCGATGGTGGTCCACACTAACAACAGCTGGATGACTATACCACCCAAGGAAAGATCTGGGCAGGCAATTGATAGTATATACTACAAGGTCCTACAATTTACTCTCTATGTATTTTATAGCCTCATTTTTTGACACTTTATATGGACCCTAACTTTGACCACAGTTAGTCTTTTGTCTATTTTCTTAGCATCCATTTCTTTTTATACTACAGACCTAGTTTTCTGCCTAGAAAACTGATATACCACCTACTAGATTATTCTCCAATTTGCCTTCCTCTGGACCATCACATCATCTGTAAATGTCTCTATTATAGTAATTATTTTATTTGTGTTACAGGTATGTCTTTGATTTTTAGGTTGAGTGTTTGATAACTCCAGATTAGCTATTATGCAAAGTAGATGGGATTATCTCTGAAAGGTTAAATTGCCTTGTACCTTGGCTAATTAAAATTAGAAAGCTAGCAGTATTGCATTTTAAAATCTTAGTATTATAGCGTATGTGTACATTAAGAGGATTCTAATTCAGCTGTGTATGAGTTACCATATTCTTATGGGGAAAGTTAAGGCAAATGGAAATTAGGGGCATGTAGCCTAGAGTTGCTTTGCTTTTCTGTTTGTTTTTTGTAAAATTACCCCTCCAAGTGAATAGCTCAACAGACAAATTGCTTGAATTCCTGTGTAGTCATGAAATACATGTGAGGTTCATTTTCTCTCTTACATTTTTCTGACATGCAGTTTGAGTTTCATTACTGTTTTCATGTATTGTATTGTTAAAAGCTACTAAAAGAAAGATAAGTAGGAGAAAAGGTAGAAACATATTTGAAAATGAAAATTCTTCTGACAATTATAGAGTTTGCAAATTTCTAGAAATTATTACAAGATTTCAAGACCAAACTAGAATCACATGTACTATAATTTATAGAATCACATTTTGGAACTGGATTCTAACTCGGCGGTTAACAGAGACATTTGGGGCATGTGGAAGCTCTGTGCAGGTAATTCAAACAGCAGTTAATGCACCTAGGGGTACATACATTTTTTCTGATTGATGTTTCAGACTTCTTAGGATATGTTCCTAGGAGTGGGATCACTGGATCAAATGGCAGTTCAGTTTTTAATTTTTTGAGGAAACACCATACTGTTTTCCACAGTGGCTGCACCAGTCTGCATTCAATGCACAGGAGGAGCGTAGCACACATGTTGTAAAGCCTAAAGATTTTTTCCCCAGAGGATATTGTCAGGAGGAAAAAAAAATGCCAATATGAACAAAGAAATAGCTCGATAAATTATCTAAGAAAAGAAGAAAAAGGCAGAAAGCTAAACATAATATGCTGAAATTAAAAAACTCAAATTTTAAGTTGTTCTCATATAAGTACATATTTTTCCATAATTAACACTAGCTGTTGTAACAAACAATTCAAAATGATCAGTGCTTAATACATAAAGTTTGTCTTCTCCTTACAGTTTAATCAGGTGTTTGGCAGATGGCCTTCCCCATAATTCAGGAGTTGTGATTTCTTGCACCATGTTTTCCCTCAATCTTTTAGGATTCCTCAGAGTCCTCACTGGGTCCTCCGTCTTCATTCAGCCAGTTAGGACAGCACTGAGTAAAGTGAGTTTGCATGCCATTTTACGAATTTCTTGATTTCTTTCCAGAAGCTGTCACTTGACCCCAACCTAACAAAAATGGAGTCTGAGGAATGCAGTCTTCCTGTGTGTTCAACAGGACGAAATGGAATGCTGGGCATGTAACTAGTTTCTTACATTGTTGCATTCATGAGTTGATCTGGGATTTGTAGTCAGACTGCCTGAGTTCAAGTGCTAACTATAGTTTATCAGCTCTGAAACCTAGAGCAAGTTAATTTTTCCTCAATGCCTCTGTTTCTTTATTTGTAAAATAGGGGCAAATAATAAAAGCTATCTCACAAGATTGTAATGAGGGTTTAGTGAGTTAACTATGCAAATATTTATCTCAATATCTTTGTATATTAATTGTAATTAGTGTTTTTACCGTTGGCACTTATAGTCTGCTAAAAGAAAACTGAAAGTACTAATTTTCAATTGGCAACACTTAAAAACACTTCATGCAAACACTACTGACACTTATATGATCCTCCAATCCATAGAAGAGAACTCTGGAAAAATAAAATCCACTAGACACTAGGAAACAATATTTACAGATCCAGTTTAACCCCCACTTCTGAATGAGGATGAGACAGGAAATCAAGAAGATAACTAAAATAAGGACGATTTGGCTCTATTTCTTTCTGTTCTACCCTTTGGATACTTGAACAATCATGTACAAATGTTTCTCCAGATCATGTTGGTTGGACTAAGCATTATAAGTCAAACTGGAAAAGAAAGGAGGATACAGCAATGAAAAAGAAAATAGTCAAAACTAGTCAATTCAAATATCTGCACTTGATTATAAGTACTCCAAGACAAAGGAAAGAGATACATTTACAATGGCAGTGGATGAATGGAAATTTTAATGAGGAAAACATTATATATATACTTTTATATATCGGAGTGTCCTTCCCAGTTGGCCTAATAATCCCTCTTTTTGAATCTTTTTACTTTTTCCCTATTTATGACCTATACTCCAGCCCAGCTGGACTGCTGGATCACCATAAATAAATGTCCCATTGTTCTCTACTCATTCCCTCAAGCATGCTACTTCCCCTACCAGCATATGCCATCCACCCCTAGGTCTAACACCACTTACTAGAATTTTACCAGTTTGTACTAATTATGATCAACCAGCTGCTGTCATTAATATCCCCTAAAACATATCATAATTCAAACACAAATTAATTGCTTGCTATGTGACATAGGCAATCCATTGGCTAGGTGGTCTTTCACACAGTCATTCAGAAGGTTGTAGGCTCTTCCACATATGGCTTCCAAAGGGGGGTTCTTCTTTATTCCAATTAGAAGAAAGAACATTAAGTAGTTGTTGTTCTAATAGGCCAGGCTAAAAGTGACACTTCTGTTACCATTCAATTAGCTAGAGGTCGGTCATATAACCAAATTGCATGGGGGCTGTAATTGTAGTCTAAATGTGCATTCAGGAAGATGAGAATATTGGTTTTGGTAAGCAGCTAGCAATCTCTGCCATACCTACATTCAAAGCCTATCTCAGAGGATACCCCTTTTATAAAGCTTTTCCTGATTCCCCTTAGTTCTACTAAATTTCCTTGAATTAATCTATTAAATCACCTATCTCATTTGACTTGAAAAAGACAGGGCTTTTGCTTGTTTGTTTTGTGCTAGCTTTGACCTTCCCATTAGAATGAATATGAGTTCTTCTAAGGGCAAAAACTGAGTGTTAATCATCTTTGTATCTTCCCCAGTAATTAGTGTAGTGCCCTATGCACTGGAAAGACATAATTGATATGTTAATTTTCTTTGGTTTAGTAGAAAAATTAAAATTGGCAGCTTTATGTAGTTATTTATTTAGCTTTATTTAGGAGATTATTTGCAAGCTTAGCATATATTCTAATAAAGTCATACTTTACAAAATGCATTCCAGGCCTGAACCAGTGATGGCATATGTGTTACAGATGGAAAAGAACAAAAGATGCCACTTACACTTCCAACATACTGAAAACAATATAATGAAGCCTCTTATAAATGACTGTACTTCTTTCTTATAATGAGGATAAAACAATTCACAAGGACAAAAAGACAGTTTTAGAATGAGTGGTAAATGTAATAGAGCTACTTAGTAAGGAAGAGAGTCATTATTGAGAGATGAAAGAGAGAGAAACAAATTTAAACAATAAAACGATACCCCATGATTGTTTTCACATTTTGACTTTAGGAAGGTAGATGAGTTACAGAATTCAGCTTGATTCTGTTATGTATTTAAAGCAGAAGTGTAGGAATAACATTTTGGGAAAGGTTCTTTGAAAAATGTGAATGCCGGTATTGACCAGAGCTGCAAGCTAATTAAGGAATCTCGCAATAATGCTAAGAACGTTGGTTCATTCCCAGTTCAGATTGATTATCACCAGGACAGACAACATAACTGATGGCCACACAATAGTATTAAGACATATGTCAAAAAGTCTGTGAAGGAAACTTTGATATCTACAGTAAGATTGTCAATACAGTCAGATCAGATCAATTTTCAATTTTTTTTCTTTGTAAAAAGATGTGTGCAGCCCTGGCTGGTTTGGCTCAGTGGTTAGAGCGTCGGCCTGAGGTCCAGAGAGATCCAGGTTCGGTTCCCGCTAAGGGCACGTACCTAGGTTGCAATTTGTCCCCGGCCCTGGTTGGTCGTGTGGGAGGCAGCCACTCGATGTGTCCCTTTCATGTCGATGTTTCTCTCTCTCTCTCTCTCCCTCCCACTCCAACTGAACAAAAAATGGAAAAATGTCCTCAAGTGAGGATAAAAAAAAAAATAGATGTGTGCCATGTCAATTAATAGTGTACAACCAATGAAAGTTCAGTTCAATGACACTGTATACTCTGTTTATAAATTAAAAGCCACTCACCTAGAGCATTGGTCATGCTGATCCTATGTTTACAGCTTAAAACATGGATGTAATGCAGAAGCATGAGACAAAACACATGTTGTTAAAGTACTGTGTTTTATTTCAAATTCAACCATTGTATTGGGAGACTTACTGGATATTTTTTACTACACTAGAATTCAGCTGTAATTAATATTACTTGAAACAAGCATACTTTTGAAAGTTTCATGTTATAGCATTTGGCTGTAATAGAATTTGTTGTTCTATTTTAAGAATAGAACAGAATTTACGTTTTAAGAGTAGAACACTTGCATACATTGTCAAGCATATCGTTACCCAGATTTGGATAAATTGTAGATCAGAATACGACCCTGAAAGGTTAAGAACTTTATATACTTCTTCAACTGGTTCATAAGTGGTTTAGCTAGGTCTCACAACAGTAGCATTATACATGTTCTGTCATATTTGGTGTGAATACAAGACCAGAGACTGTTTGGGATTAAACGTCAGTATCATTATTTCTGACCAAAAAAAAAAAAAAAAAGTCAGTTTATTATTAAATTTCTCATCATCCTAACACCATTTTCCTAGTGAATCAATGGCATGCATTACTTCGCAGAAAGGGTTGACATGAACTAAAACAAAGAATCAATTGAATTTCTGAACATATTTTTAAAACACAGAGCATACTTGACATAGATGGGACTCTCCATTGAAAAATTATATTTTATGTAGACAATGGGATTTGAGGGTTCATAATATTAAATGGTTAGCAATCTCAGAAAATAAAGTTTACACTTAAACCACATGAAAAAGGAAATACATGAATTATATAAAAGCTCATTTTCCTGTTACAGTAAATATTGAAAGCTGTAGAACCAATCAGGTGGAGAGAGATAGAGATTTGGAAAATATGTGGCTTAAGATTTAGATGTTTCTTGAGTCCCTTGGAAAAGACCTAATATCTTCTCTTGGGCAGATTGCAAAGGTGGATGTGGGAGTAAGGTAGTGAGGTCTGAGTCAGAGAGAATTTGTGCTCTGTTTCCAGCCTGTAGTTCAGAGAAATTAGACTCTCTTAGAGTGAGCCATGTCCAGACTGAATCCTGCGTGATTATTCTAACAATGGACAAGTGTAGGGCCAGAGAGAATGAGCCCAAAGTCAAATTCAGAGGGTCTTTGATCTCATCACTATCTAAGAATGTCTATGAAAGTTCCCTAGGTCCAGTTAGAGAGTATGGAACGCCTGAGAATAAGTGAACAGAACCAAAGATATATGTATCACAAGGAGACATATACTTGGGTGCTGAAAGTCATGGGAGGATCATGGATATTATTAGTAGATACCAACATACAATGATGGAGACAAAGCAGAATGAGTTACTCCTGGTGGAGCCCAGTGTAGATAAAAATGGATGGTAGAAAATAATTTTCCATGATGCGAGGGCAATAAATAAGCCATCCTAGCCACACTCATCAAACTTATATCACTCTAGAGAGAAGGAAAAAAAGAGAGAAGACTATTGAGGAAGATTCATAATTGACTGAATATTTATGTAAGTATAGTCATGTGCTGCTTAACGACAGGTATACGTTCTAAGAAACGCATCCTTAGGTGATTTCGTTATTGTGCAGACATCACAGAGTGTACTTACACAAACCTAGACGGTATAACCTGCTACACACCTAGGCTGTATGGCATAGCCTATTGCTCCTAGGCGACAAGCCTGTACAGCATGTTACTTACTGAATACTGTAGGCAACTGCAACACAATGATAAATATTTGTATATCTCAACATATTTAAACATAGAAAAGGTACTATACAACTGACAGCACAATAGGTTTGTCTACACCAGCATCACCACACATACATGAGTAATGTGTTGTGCTATGACGTTAGGGTGGCTGCAGGTCATTAGGTGATAGGAATTTTTTAGCTTCATTATAATCTTATGGGACCACTGTCAGATATGTGGTCTGACGTGGTCCAAAATGCCATTATACAACACATGACCATATTGGACCTAAAAACTGAACTAATTACCTAAACATTTGAGACAAGAGGTGTAGAATAGAGCAACATGAGGAGTTCTAAAATAAATTGAGTCTAGTTACACAGATATAAAGTCACCTAAGCATAAACATATTATGTGGCTAACATCTTGTACCTACTATGCAGCTTTCATTATTTTAAAAGTGAGAATTTTAACATATTTAACTATATTTCCCTAACAAAAACTAAACCAAACTAGAACTTTAACAAAAACCATGTTTTAATCAAAGTACTAGCTTTAATCTTTGGAAGATTAAACTCCAACTGACTAACAGTTAAAGAAGAAACAGAAGATGTAGTTAGGAAAACACACTTAGCTATCTGGAACTCAAACCTGGAAGTTTTCTTGGCAAATCTTCTTCGAGATATATTTGCATTTTAGTCCAGCTGGTATGGCTCAGTGGTTGAGTGTTGACCCATGCACCAAGAGGTCACCAATTCGATTCCCGGTCAGGGCACATGCCCAGGTTGTGGACCAAATCCCCAGTGAGGGGCATGCAGGGGGTGGGCCAATCGATGTTCTCTGTCATTGATGTTTCTATCTCTCTCTCCCTCTCCATTCCTCTCTCTAAAATCAATAAAGAAGAAAAATTTTGTAAAAAAATTTTAAAAAAAGATATGTTTGCATTTTAAAATTCTCCATTGCAAAACCCATCTCTGGTAAAAAAAAAAAAAAAAATAATAATAATAATACTTCTGATCTGCTCAATAGAAGAAAACAAACCCTATGTTTGTCCTATGATGGGTGAATTAAGCCTTAATTGACTTATAAAATCCCTTATACTTATTCATGTTTTCTGTGAGTTACTAAATATATCCCTTCAATATTTTTGTTCTGTTCTTGCATATACAATAGTATAAATATTAATCACCCTTTAAAGATGCTGTAAGAAATATTTCATAAACTATAAAAATAAAATATATCTGATTATTAGTATTTTAAAAGCTAATGGAAAAACAACCTAATCTGTTTTCTCTTCCAAAATTAATTTTAGGTACAAATAATGCTAAGGCATTTGTAATAAGTAACTGGATATAAAATAAATTTTTATTTGTCTCCAAATCCCTGGATTATGGTAGTAGATTACTGAGTCACCTTGGGCACTTATCTGGGCCTTTGTTTATAAAATGAGAGTTTAGACAATATTGCTAAAACTTCTTTTTGTTTTTTCTCATCATGTATATCCTTTTGTGTTCTGAAGGAGATGATGCCTGACATGAATCTTGGAAGTATGAATGAGGAAGAACAAGGATTTTAAAGAGGCCCATATGAGCCCGGCCGGTGTAGTTCAGTGGTTGAGCGTTGACCCATGCACCAAGAGGTCACCAGTTCGATTCCCAGTCAGGGCACATGCCCAGGTTGTGGGCCAAATCCCCAGTGGGGGGCATGCAGGAGGCGGCCAATCGATGTTCTCTCTCATCGATGTTTCTATCTCTCTCTCCCTCTCCCTTCCTCTCTCTCTCTCTCTCTCTTAAAAAAAAATCAATAAAGAAAAAAAAATTTTAAGAAGTCCATTTGAGATTTTTTTTAAATGGCAGGCGCAAAGATTGGGAAGAGAGGTCATGAATATGCTGGGTACTGCAAGCAGTTCAGTATGTCAAGGATATTAAGTGATACGGCTGGGATGGAAGAAAAGCCACATTACACAGGCTTGTGGGTTGCATTCTGAGTGAAAACAGGTTTAGATGTTAAGACGCATGAGTTTGAGACTCACTTGCACGTCAGAAGCCTTGTGGAATTGAACAGATGGATTCGTGCCCCATGTCTTTTAATATATAAAAAAAGGAAGATTTTTAGTTGATACATTTTACAGTTTCTTTACTTTAGAATGCTTTTGTTTATATTCCTCCCAACATTTTTGTGATTATACAAACTTATCAATGAAAAATAATTACTGCTCATGTTATCTACACATTTAAAGGCGATTTTCATATTTATTAGAAATATAGACAAAATATTAATCTTAAAAATAAGACATAAAAACAAGTAAATGATATTTGAAATACACACTTAAATTTTATTTATTAAAGTAACAAAAGACTTCTTATTGCTAAATAATACACTTAGCAGTAAAAACACTTTTCAATAACTTTGAAAATTTTGGTTTAACATTTTGTGATGCAGCAGTATGTCCTTTGACCTTAAAGGAACAAATTAAGTACTTTTTAAATAGATTCCCACCAAAGCTACTTGGTATGGTAACAACAAAAAAATTAGAAATCCTAATATTTTTGTAAAAGAAAACATATTTTAACTCCTCTCTAAGTTTAACATCTCTTGTGGTCTTTGCTATGAGTTAGCTTATGAACATTTGTGTACTACAAAATATTTTCATGATCACACTTGATAACATTCCAAAGTTTTGTAAATTTTTTTACTACTTAAAGGTCTTGTTTTTATAAAATTAGCCCCATTAATATCATTCCCATGCTTGCTGCAGAGTTATGCATACATCATTTGTGACAAACCAAGTGAAGGAATCAGTGCCAATTTATATATTAAGAAAGAGGGTAAAAGGTGCTAAAAGAGGTAAACGGGATTAAGAGGAACAAACTTCCAGTTATAAAATAAATAAATAAATCATAGGCTGTAATGTACAGCACAGGGAATATAGTCAATAATATCCTAATGACAGATGGTTACTAGACTTGTCATGGTAATCACTTTATAAGGTATATAAATGTTAATCACTATGTTTTAGACCTGAAGCTAATATAATACTTTATGTCAATAAAATGTATGTTAATTTTAAAAAAGAATAAGTTTTAAGTGCATTTTTAAAAATAAAGGTAAGTAGAAACAAACTATACTGCTTTCATCCTATAACCCCATGTACCACTTTGGAGCTCATTTCTTCATGTATTTAATTTAGGCGATGGAGAAAAACCCACGTCAATAGGTTTTTTAAGTATTAGTGACATGGGTATGATAACCAGTTCTCTAATTATTAAATAATTTATCATTTAACATTAAGAGCAAAATATCTGTTCGAAAATATTAAATCATAAAAGAAACAACAATGCCAATACTTTTCTCCTTTGGACAATTGCACAATTTTTTTTTTTTTTTATAAAACGTAATTTGAAGTTTTATCTTTTAAGCTAAGGTTAATTAGCATATGTTGCTTAGAGGATGTTTTGGGAGAGGGAAAGAAACAGGAAAGGCTGTCTGCAGTAATCAGAAGTTCTTACATGGAGAGTTTAGCATTAATAGTTTCACAAAGAAAAGGCGCCTGCTGCTGTGATTACAGATTGTGGGGGAAGTGAAGGTGAGGGTGAGTGAGAGAGTGGGGCACTTTCGAGAATTCAAGGGTTTGAACATCTGATTAAGAAGCACAGTTAAAGGATCCAGTAAGAAAAGTAAATTTGTGCAGATGGCTGTGAAAGGAAAATGATTGTCTTTGCTGTCATGGGTCATAAATTCCCTCTTTTTCTCACAAAAGAGATAATTGATGCTTCAGACATTATGGACCAAAAGTACAGCTATGGATTCACAGTTAGTATTGGGTTAATATTGTCTTTTCTTCCATGTGATTGGCAGCTTTCCCTCCTAGACTGGCTTTTAGGACATAAAGACAATTCATCTCAAGGATAAAAAAGATTTTCATGAGAGGAATCCTGAGGTGATTGTTTCCCTGGCATGAACTGATCTATTTTTTGCCTTCGTGCTATGTTCAGTTTTATTGAACCTTGTGTTTTTCAGAAAATGACAGGAATAGAATTAGAGAGGAAAGGATATGCTTGAAGTTTTTATTTATTTTTTAATAAGAAAAAGAAAGAGGGCAGGAAAAGGAATACTAGAACAGGATTCATGTACGAGGGTGATGTTGCAATTTCAGTAATGCTTCTGAATGCATTTCTCTCAGATGGTCATTGTTTCCTTCTTCATACTCTACTCTTTTCCAGCTTCCTTTCTGTGCTCACTGAGACACATTTTTCTTCTCTTGTTGATGCAAAACCCTTATTCTTCTACTTTCCAGGGGAATTTCACAGTTGATGTTATTATTATTATTATTATTAATATTATTATTATTATTTGTGATTGAGCAATAAAATCTCCCTGCACTTCAGGATTTTCTGTTGTTGTTGTTTTTAAATACTAGTAAATGATTTACACTTTTTACAATAAATCCTTGAGATGAGGTAGCTTATTATCTTTTTGTACTTGCGGGATGTGTCATGATACTTCACATATAGTTGTAGCTTAATAAACACTGACTTCTTCTGAGTAACAGACTGACAGTTGTTCCCCCCAAATGGTTATTATTTCTTAAGCTAACGTATGTGAAATAACTTCATCAAATAAGTCAATGTACAAATATATTTTTATAGATTAAGTTACAAAGAAATTTGGCCCCATGTTATATAAATCATATCAAGAAACAAAGAAGACTCAAGATGAAAGTGTATAATAATCATTGCAACAGACATGGCATGTGCCCAAGATGTATTTTAATTAATTTATTCCTTATCACAACCCTTTCACCTAACAGCACTTTAATTTCAATGATTAGATATGTACATAACCCTTTCAGAACAACTAAATACAATATATATATATATATATACTATTAAGTCATTTTTAGTTATTTTAATTGTAGAATTTAGTGAAGTTGAAAAAAGAGTTTCTTGATATTAATGTCTAAATCTATACTTGTAAAAATAATTCTAATCAGTTCACTGTACAGATACAAAAACTATGAGTTTCCCATCATTCCCCAGATCTTTCCACCAAGTAACTGATGGCAGATCTCAGTGTAGGTTAAGTATGTAGTCCAGTATAGATCTTGTTTTGTATGGCTCTTGTCCCAAGCTCAGATGTCTACTTTTTGCTTCTTGATTTTTAAAAATTAACTTTCTGATTAATTTGAAGAGTTACCATGAAAATATTTCTTTGTAACCTGAATTTTAACATCCACTTTTTCTTATAAAATGGGAAAGCGGACAAGAGAATTATTCAAGCATATCTATCAGTGAGACTCTCTTCTTGTTTGGATCCTGAATTCAAAGTGATTCCCCATGGCATCGATGACATAACAGATGTGCTGTGCCATCAAATGGCACCCTGTCCTCCAGTCTTTTGTGACAGACAATCAGTGAATCATGCTCTTATGATTGCTGAAGGCCAGTTTCTGATGGCAACCAAGCTGTATGATTCTTTGTCCAGTGACTGAATTACTCTGAAATCAGTCTATCCAGAAATCTTTCCTTCTCCTCTGTTTTTCCTACCATACTTGTACACTTGCCACTTATTCTCCTGCTATTCTTGCCTCAAGATCTTCAATTAAATTATTAAATTTTATGGATTTATAAGCAATATTGATTTAGCATTTAATGATACTTTGTACCATAATTTTTGGTTTCCGGTATCTAGAACATATACACAAGTTGTTTCATAAAGAGAATTCTTTGCTAGGTATCAAAGCTCCAAGAGAAGAGGTCACTTAGAAAATCACTGGCCATGTGTTTCTTTGTATATCTGGTCAAATAAGTTCCCCTTGAAACATTATTATGAATAGGTCATCTTCTGGGCGACTGGCCAGCTGTAATATTTCTGTTATCTAGGATGCCCTAGTGTAGTATCATGCAAGAGAGTAGGTAGGGCTTTGAGGGCAATGCCTTGAACAGATTTCGGCACTAAGGATTTCCACTTTGGTTCAAGTAGAACTGGCATCCTGCCCAAGAAAAACAGAGACTTCATTGGTATCCTGGGTCAGGATACCAATATTTGACAATGCCTTTGCTGAGACAGTAACATGAGATCAAAATATGCTTTTGACATTGAATATGCCACGATGTCTCTCTCCTTTTCTTTGCATCTATAATATCTACCAATGATAAATGACAATGAAAAAAGAATGACTAAGCAATTGAGTATATTAAACATTCATCTCCCAGAGCCTCTAAACTAATTGCTTAGTTCTCAGGTCATTTATGTTAGGTTTACTCTCCCTTACAGTATATTTTGATCACCTAGATGTATTACTTCCTATTTGTCAAAATCAATGTAAGGAATAATAGCAGTAAGTTCCCAAGAATAATATCTTCATTATTCTTTCTTAAAAAAAAATAAAAGGAATCTCACCTAGCCTCTCAAATTAACATGTTATTCACCCATTAATATATCTACTCATCCACCCATTTATTCACTTGTTCATTCACCCACTTATTTAACAGAAAGGTTTTTTAACACCAAATTAATTTCTAAGCACTCTGCTAGGTACCAGGGATACCTTTTCTGAGGGAGGGATGATAATTTTGTGGCTTAATCAGATTTTAAAAATCAAATAGTTACAGTATGCAGGTCTATGATAGGACTTTGTCCAAAACTATTTCAACACAGCATTAGAATACCTGATTGAATTAAGAAAGTCAGGGAGAATTTTCCTGAGGATGTAACACTGGAGTTACTTCTTGAAGAAAAGAATGGGTAATCCAAGTGGATAGAGGAAAATAACAGGGCTCTCTGCATACGCAACATCCTATAAGCATAAAGTGAACATGACATATTCTGGGGCGACATGTGAAGAACGAG
Source organism: Tadarida brasiliensis (assembly GCA_030848825.1). NCBI lineage: Eukaryota > Metazoa > Chordata > Mammalia > Chiroptera > Molossidae > Tadarida > Tadarida brasiliensis. Next base: position 75,566,971 of record CM061260.1, read on the forward strand.
GTGGTGGTAGGAGGTTGTGCAGACTGCAGAAACCAACTCTTGAGTGACATTTTAAGAAACTTCTGTTTGATTCTGAATGTAAGGTTTACCTATTAAAGTGTTTTAAGAAGTGGAGTTCTAATAAGGTTTGTGGTTTTAGTGAATTCTGACATGAGGAACTGATTAGAAGGGTTGAGACAATAGACAGGAAAATAAGACAGGAGGACTTTGCACTAATGACCTCTTTGCCTAATTAGGTCTTCTTCATATTGATGCATTTATCATATTGATGCATTTATCTCCTAATCATAAATGGTCCTACCTCCAACCAATCTGTCTGAGATATTTTTGAATAAATTTGATTAAAATGGTTATTAAAGATAATATGATGCAGCTCTGTGAGAAACTCAAGGAATAAAAGATAAACATGACCATTTTCTCTTCTCAAGAAGCTTTTTTGTTAAATTGGAGTATTCAGGACCCAAATATCTTTAATGCAGGCCAGATGGAGAAAGAATATTCATGAGAGAAATTGAAAAGAATAAAAGATAATATATATTTGAGACAGTGGAGGCTTGTGAAGGCCACAAAAGGGAAAATTAGTAGAATTTCAATTAGTAAAACTAACAAAGGGGAGAAAAATTTTCCATAAAAGAAATGTTATGCAGATCTCCCGGCATGTATAATGTAACTCCCCCCCCCCCTTTCTTTAGGGAATGGAGGGAATTAATGGATTGTGACCACACTTCTTAAGAGTCTAGTCAAGGTGACCATGTCCTTCTCTGTGTTATTTGTATATCATATAGTGACAAAATATGCTAAACCTATGCTTCAATTCATTTAAGCAAATATTTATATTGCTTATTCTATGTCCCAGGTACCGTTTAAGGTCCTAGAAATGGTGTAAAAGACAAATAAAATGCATGTCTTAAACATCTTACATTCTATCTGAGGAAGACATACCAAACATGTAAGCATTTAAATATGTTAGGTTATTTCTGGAAGTACTAAGTTGTACAAAGCAAATAAAGCTGAGTAATAGATAGACTCAGAGGGGTAGGGCTTGGGCAGGCTATTCAGAGAGGTGATCATGGGCGATTTCTGAATAGTCTTTTTTTTTTTAACTTTTTAGTGAGGTATACCAAATGTGTATACAATTTGCTAATATTAAAGACATTATTCTATCATTTTGGAGGCATAATTTTGCATGTTCGCCACGTGGATCAGACATGGACCATGTCCATCACATCAGAATTATACCTTTTGCTCCTTCCATGGTAAAACCCTGCTATTGAACTGTATGTTGAGTAGTTTATATTTAAAATAAGGACAGAGTGATGAGATAAACTCTGTGAAAAGCTGAAAATAGAGTATTTTTAGGCAAAGGGAGCAATGAATGCAGAGACTCCTAAGACAAAAAAAAAGAAAAAAAAGCTTGCTTGTTTAAGACAAAATTAATGTCAGAGTAGTTATAACAGTAAAACAGAAGAATGGTGGAAGATTATGTCCGAGTTATGCAGCAGGCAGATCACATGAGGTTTTGTTAGTTACACAAAAGAATTTGGATATTTCCACTTCTATTTTGGAACATGTTGAAGAGAGACAAACAATGCCAGATATTATTGATTTTTGTAAATGTTCATTTCAAAAAGAGTTTCTCCAAAAGGTTTGTGGAGACTAAACTATGACAGCAGACATGAAAGCTGGGAGCCCAATAATGAAATTGTACTCAAGAAAATAGATGATGGAGTCTCGAATTATGGTAGTAGCTATGAAAATAGTAAGAGTATATAGGATTTGCTAGGTTCAGTCAAAATACAGGGAAATAAAACAAGGTAATGGGACAGATTAACTGGATGTGACATATTCAAAATACAAATAAATTGAGGATGATTCCTAGTACCAAGCAACTGAGTGAATAATAGAAATATTCATTAAGATGGAGAATACTTGGGGAAAAATAACTTTGGCAACAGGGATGTATGTAAATATGTGATTCTATTTTGGTCATTTATGTTTGATATGTCCTTTTCACATGACCAAGGAAGACATATACATTTGAAGTTCAAGGAAGATGTTTGGACAAAGTTGGATTCAACTTGGGAATTCTATGTTAGATAAGATGTTTCAAACAATGAGACAGAATGAAATTACACAAAGAGAGAGTACAGAGAGAGAAACAAAGGGAACTGAAGTCTACACTTCGAGGCTTAGCATCAGGGAAGTACAAATTAGCAAGGACGACTCGGAATAGACAGAGACAAGAGAAAAATAAGAGAATGAGATACAATACAATCCAAGTGAAACTGTCTCTTTCAGATTCAATGTAACAGAGACATTGATAAGACAAAAGGTTGAGAATTGGACACAGGACTTGGCAAGATGGAGAACTTCGGGGTACAAAGAGGTCTATTTCTTTCTAGTCCAAAATTCCTTTATCTATTGACTTAGTCATTATTCAGGAAGAATTTACACATAATCCATGGTCTTCTTTTTAAAGGCATATTTACAGGAATATACCCTAAGAAACCTGAAACACCAATCAGAAAGAATATATGTACTCCCATGTTCATAGCAGCACTATTTACAATAGCTAAGATCTGGAAACAGCCCAAGTGCCCATCAGTGGATGAATGGATAAAAAAGCTGTGGTGCATATACACAATGGAGTACTATGCAGCTGTAAGAAAGAAAGATCTCTTATCCTTTGAGACGACATGGAGGGACCTGGAGAGTATTATCCTAAGCGAAACAAACCAAGCAGAGAAAGACAAATATCACATGATCTCACTCATTTGTGGAATATAATAAACATAACAGTCTGGGGAACAGGGTAGACCCAGAGATGTGAAAGTAGGGTACAGAATGACAACCCTCAGAAGAGGGGGTGGGGGAGAGGGAAGAGATAAACCACTTATACGCATGTACGCATAACTGATGGACATGGACAACAAAGCTGGGGAAGGGGTGGAGGGATGGGGAGGAGGGTGTCAATGGGGAAAAAAGGAGAAACATCTGTAACAAAAATAAATTAATTAAAAAAAATAAAAAAATAAAAAATAAAATAAAATAAAGGCATATTTACAGATTTTAGGTTTTCTTGGAGCTTGAACTACATTCAGTATCTGCAAGGCACATCCTCACCCAGAAATATAAACAAACAGAAAAAGATGATGCTAAGGTGACCCTGAGAAGTACATCTCTGTTTTCAGCATTTCAGTATTTCAAAAATTCCATTACACTTAGTCCGCCAGTGTTTCTGATTTAATACCCTTTTATATATGTGGTTCTGAATTTGGACAGAAAAACATAATCACAAATTTATTTTCCCATAGCAGGCCACTTCGTACTATATCATAACTGGCTACTGCCATCTCTAAACTGAAGAGAAAAACAGATCTACCTCTCCTTTTCACCAAATGTGGTTAAGATTTAGTTATATAGTTCAACAAAGTTCTTTTTTATTAACTTTATTTTTTTAGAGCAGCTTAAGGTTACAGCAAAATTGAGGGAAAGGTACAGAGATTTCCCATATATCCTCTGACCCTACACCTATATAGCCTCTACCTACTTTAACAAAATTGTAATGAAGATGGTGATATAATAAAAGAGATAAAAATAAATAAATACAGCCAGGCCCATGTGGCTCAGTGGTTGAGCATCAACCCATGCACCAAGAGGTCACTGGTTCAATTCCCTGTCAGGACACATGCCCAGGTTGTGGGCCCCATCCACAGTGGGGGGCGTGCAAGAGGCGGCCAGTCGATGTTCTCTCTCATCAATGTTTCTATCTTTCTCTCCCTCTCCCTTCCTCTCTCTCTAAAATCAATAAAGAAGCCCTGGCCAGTTTGGCTCAGTGGTTAGAGCGTCAGCCTGCGGTCCAGAGAGACCCGGGTTCGGTTCCCGCTAAGGGCATGTACTTCAGTTGCAGTTTGTCCCCAGCCCTGGTTGGTCGTGTGGGTGGCAGCCACTCGATGTGTCCCTTTCACATTGATGTTTCTCTCTCTCTCTCTCTCTCTCCCACTCTATCTGGACAAAAAATGAAAAAATGTCCTCGGGTGAGGATAAAAAAAAATAAAAATAAAAAATAAAAAAATCAATAGAGAAAAAAAAGTTTTAATAAATAAATAAATAGAGGGACAAAATGTGTGCACAACATTTCTCCTTTTCTATAGATAATATTTACTGAAACCAAATGCACACATTTTTCCCCTTCCCCCAAAACAAAAGAGCAGCTCTTGTCCAAAGTAAATAAATTCTCTTTCACTTGAAAGCCAAGCACTCTGTTTGAGGAGACATCCACTGCTGGCATGATGACTAGGAAATGTGGACCAATTCTCACACCATGAACTAATAGAAAACCCAATCAAAATATATATTTTTAAAAATCTACTTGAAGGTATCAGAAAACTAACAAGGCACTGAAAAATGATGAATCCATGGTCTTGAAGAAGAAAAAAGTCCAGAAAGAGGAGCCTGGCATTTGGAAAATGTCAAAGGCAAGTGAGTTAAGATGCTGAGCAGAACTTGAAAATCTTGGGAGACTAGACAAAGTCAGAGTCCAGAGCCTGCCAAAGAAGCAATGCCTACAAATAAATGTATATAATGAGGGCTACACTCGAAGAGTAAGAGACCCGGAAATGGTCTGGCTCTCACAGGGTAATGAAGTCTAACTTCAAATTATGTGGCTATCTATAATCAGATTACATTCATGGAAGGTTATTAGTTCTCCTAGACATGCATTCCTTTGGAAGAAGAGAAGACATAATAGTAGGCTTAATTATATACAATTTATGTTACTAAACCAAAATAATCAGACAAACAGGAAAAATATTTTTTTAAATGAAAGATATGGATAATAGAACTAGACATACAAAAGATTTAGGTAGTTGAATTTACAATGACTTTAAAATAACATCCTGAATATGTTTCAGATAATGGAGTTATAAAATGACTTTAATATAAGTATCTTGAATATTTTCAAATAAATAGATGCAACTGAGCCTCTGAGAAAAACAATATTTAAGGAAACAGAAATCTAGGCATCGCAAAGCACAGTAACTGAAATTAAGAATGTGCTGGATACATTTCACAACAGATTGCAAACACCTGGACACATATTAGTAAAATGGAAGATAGATCAGAACATTGTATAATGAAAGAAGTACAGTAAATAAAACATAGAAAAAGCACAAAGCATCATAAACCTAAGGGGTACAGTGAGAAGATCTACCATATGTGTAATTGGAGTCTAGGAAAGCAAAGAAAGAGTGAAATGGCTGTAATTTTCTGAATCATTGGAGTTATGAACACAATACTTCAGGAATAACTGTGAACTTATGTAGGATAAATACCAAGAAAATTGTACCTGATGTAGAGTAGTAAAGCTGTAGATAAGAGAAAAGGACAAAAGTCATCAGAGAAGCAGGCAGAGTAAAAGAAAAAGTAAGAGCCCTGGCCGGTTTGGCTCAGCAGTTGGAGCGTCCGCCTGCGGACCAGAGAGTCCTGGGTTCGGTTCCTGCTAGGGGCACGTACCAAAAAAAAAAAGAAAAGAAACAGAGAACAGAACTCTCAACAGAAAAAAAAAAAAAAAAAAAAAGAAGAGAATTGCATTAGTTATCTATTGGTGTGTAACAAATTATCCCAAACTTAGTTACTTAACACAATAAACATTAATTATTTCACAGATTCTGTGAGTCAGTAATCTGGAAGCAGCGTGGCTGTGTGGTTCTGGCTCAAGTTCTCTAAAGAGACAGGAAGCAAGCAGTGTGGAGCCAAGCATCCACTGAAGTAAGTGCTGCTGTCTCAATGCTTAAATGGAGGTCTATTCCCAAGCTTACTCACATTTCCTTGCTCTATGGGCTACTTCGTAAACTGCCCAAGTGTCACCATAACATGACAGTTGGCTTTCCTTTTCCAAGGCAGCCTCACAGCATGATAGTCAGCTTCTCTCAGAGAGAGAGAAATAGAGAATGAAAGCAATAGAGTATACCAGCATGGAAGTCATAGTCTTTCTGTAACTAAATGTTCAATTTGGCACCCCATCACTTCTGTATTTTATTTGCTAGAATCAAGTCACTAGGTTTGCTTTATGCTTTTTTTTTTTTTTTTAAGTCAAATGAAGATGACATCACTTCTGTTGGTTTCTAAATTGAAGCAGAAAAGCAATGGCTGCACACTCTAGGTATATTCCAACATTACTTTGTTCTTACCTAATGTTTTTTTTCTTTATTGATTTTAGAAAGAGAAGAAGGGAGAGGGAGAGGGTGATAGAAACATCGATGACAGAGAATATCGATTGGCCGCCTCCTGCATGCCCCGCACTGAGGATCGAGTCCACAACCTGGGCATGTCCCCTGATCAGGAATCAAACCAGCGACTTCTTGGTGCATGGGTCGATGCTCAACCACTGAACCACACCAGTCAGGCACTTGGCTCTTATCTTCTTTTCACCTTTTTCCACACAAGGATGACATGAGGACTCACGGACAAATTTTGTCCAGTTCTTTAAAACAAATAATATAAGCGTGGCAGATGGCCATGTCATTGGTCAATGAAAGCTTTGTGCTTTCTTGATAGAAGGGCATTCAACTGTCATGTGGAACTCCTCCTGCCATTTAAGAAATTACTCAAAACTTAGAATTTAAAAACAGCCATTTTTATTGCACTCATTAGGGATCAGGAGCTCGAGATGAGCTCAGGAGGACGGTACATCTCAGCTGGGTTGTCTGGGGCTGGAGCACCCACTTCCCTGATAGGTCCTTCATGCACATGACTGGCGCCTCGGTGGTTCCTGGCTTTTCTGTCTCTCTCCACATGCAGAGACATTCTTTACCACTTCCCCACATATCTTGTCTTTCTTCCAGAATTCAAAATAATCATTTTTTTTTTATCCTCACCTGAGGACACATTTATGTTCAGATAGAGCAGGAGGGAGAAAGGGAGGAAGAGAGAGAGAAACATTGATGCAAGAGAGACACATCGACTGGCTGCCACCCACATGACCCCAACCAGGGCCGGGGACAAACTACAACTGAGGTACATGCCCTTGGTGAGAATCGAACCTGGATCTCTCTGGTCCGTAGGCCGACGCTCTAACTGCTGAGCCAAACCGGCCAGGGCTAATCACATTTTTTTCATTGTACATGTCTTTCAAGAGACAAGAAAAGGAAGCTGCCTAGCAAGCCAAGGGTTATCCCAGGACCAGTGAAACATCACTTCCATTATATTCATGTTATCGTAGTAGTCACAGAGTCAACCCGTGTTCTAGGGGGTGGAGTTTAAATGAGGAATTAGGACGGTCACATTGCAGAAGAAATTTGTGGCTTTGGAGATAATATGGTGTTGCCATCTTTGGCACAATGCAATCTTCCACAGTCAGCTGTCTCGTGGGCCACACGCCCACATCCCAGCTACATGCAAAGTGCACTTTCCCTCTCCCTGCAGATTTCATCCCATTTTGGCACTGTGATCAAGTTTTCCTGGCAGGGTGCTAGATTTGACCTGTATTCTGAGACCATATCTTAAATTGAAAATCTTTTGTTATCTGAATCTAGTCTTGGCTCTTTTATATCCTCAAAATTCAGATAGAAAAGTTACCAGTTTCTGTTATATCATCTCCATATAGCCATATTTTATTATACACAACTGAAAGAAACCAGTTGGCACTTTCAGCATTTTGCTTAACATCTGCTCAACCAGATCCTCTAGTTCATAGGCGCATATTTATTTTATATTCCCTTCTATATTATTTATTGCTGTGTAAAAAATTACCCTAAAATGTAGAATCTTAAGACAAAATTTATTTTCTTATATAGTTTTTGAGAATAAGGAATTGGGAAGTGCCTTGGATGGTTCTGACTCAAGGTCTCCCATGAGGCTACAGTCAAGATGTCAGCAGAGCCTCGCCAATGTTGCTCAGTGGTTGAGCATTGACCCATGTACCAAGAGGTCGTTGGTTTGATTCCCGGTCAGGGCACATGCCCAGGTTGTGAGTCAAATCCTCAGTCGGGGCATGCAGGAGGCGGCCATTCGATGTTCTCTCTCATAGATGTTTCTAGCTCTCTCTCCCTCTCACTTCCTCTCTCTCTAAAATCAATAAAAACATTGTTTTTAAAGTGGAAAAAATGTAAGTAAATGGAGAAATATATGATGTTCATAGATTGGGAGACAATAAAGAAAAAAAAAGATGTCGGCAGAGGCTGCAGCTGGAAGATCAGCATTCAAGATATCTCACTCACTCAGCTATTTGCAGAAAACGTAATTTCAGCCTTGGCTACTGGTGGAAGGGGTCAGCATCACAGGTCAGCCTTGGAATCCTCTCAGCATCACAGATGTCTTCCTCCAGAGTAAGTGATCCAAAAGAGAGAGCAAGAGAAAAGCTATAGTTTCTGTTATGACCTGATCTCTGAAGTCACACATTTCCATTTTATTCCATTAGAAGCAAGTCAATAAGGTCAGCCCACACTCAAGGAGGGAAATTAAGCTGCATCTCTTAAAGAGGGAGCTATCAAAGAATATGTGGATATATTCTAAAGCTATCATTTTTGTATACCACAGTCAATAGTTTTGCTAAATTTTCTGTCACTGTGTAACACACTGTATCTGTTCTCCAATCTCCAATAACACTTTTCTTAGAATCTTTCCATGGCCACAAATAGTCTGCTTGAGGTTCTTCACACCACCATCCAACATGTGGTCCCAAATCCAAAGACAAATGTTTTGAATTTCTGTTATAACAGAAAACTACTTCCAGTACCAAATTTTGGTTCTAGAATATATTCCTGAGTAACAAGCCATTAGTTGATTAAAACAGCAACTATTTACTAGTGTGTTGTCTTGTAGATCAGGCACTTGTCAAGACATAGTGGATGGCTCCTTCCTACTCCATTAAGTGTGGGCCTCACCTCGAGTGGCTCAAACGGTTGGAGATGACTAGGATAATAAGACCTCAGTTTTAGGTGTCAGATGGGTTACTCAGTTCTCCTCCATGGGTTCTAAAGGAGTTGGAAAAACCAAGATAGGTTCTTTCCTCATGTCTGGTGCCTATATTGAAATGGCTAATACAGCTGGGGCTAATCAAACATTTCTTTTTCTCACTCCAAGTGGCCCTGCAGTGCTTGGGAGTCTCACAGTTGCTGGAATTCTTTCATAGCACTGATTTATTCCAGAAGGAACATCTTAAGAAATTGCAAGGCTTGATATGATCTAGTCTCGAAAGTTATTCAGCATCAATTTCTCTGTGTTTTCTAGATTATTCAGGGCCAACCCTGTTTCACTATGGAAGAGGACTGTAGAAGACCAAGTTTCTTGATTCACTTGGGGACCATATTTGGAAATTAGCTACCAGAGTCGCCCACTAGTTATGTATGTGTTCACTGACGTCTAGAATACTTTTTTTTATTCTCTATCCAAAGTGCAGTTCCTAAAACACAGTTTTCACCTGCATTAGTGCGATAAATTATTTAAACTTATTGCAATGGTTTTGCAGATGTAAGTAAACTGGAATGGATATTATAAGGCATAATTATACTGGATATGATGTTACCTTCATGTTCCAAACCAATAAGTTTGTTTTTTTAAGCACCAAAAGAAGCAATTTTGTGGGCATTGCTTATTCATTTAAGAATTTACATACTTCTCCTTGTACATTCTCCTATGGTCCCAGTGCTTATGTATTTAATCTCTAGGAATTGGTTATCACTTTTAGTTATACAATCTCCCTTCAATCACAAAAATGTATGGGAAAGCATTACACTAACTAGGTAGTCAATATGTTAGCTGGCGCTAGTATTTATGATGTATTAATAATATCCCCACATTTATTCAATAAACATGTGCTAAACACTTTTTCATGCTGGGCTTTTTATATTTTTATGGAAGTGTGTATCTTTAAAACAGCTGCATCACCTACTCCTCTCTCCTCCCCACCATATTCCTTTCTGGCTATGTAGCTTTGAGAACTACTCAGGCTAATTAAAGCTTCAAGAGCACTGATACACATTTAAATATAGTAACTTTCTATATAGCAATTTTCTCCAAACTAGCTTGAGACAGGTATAAGATTTTTACATTTTCATGGCAGTAGAATAGAATAAATTCTAATATCCTTCAAAATAACAACATCAGCATACAAGGATGGTCCACAGTGTGTAAATCTTTCTTCCTTTCCTCATTTGCCTTTTTCTCTTTATCCCTTCCCCCCTTTTCTCCTTTTCTGCATAGAGAAAAACAGAAATATAATACAGAATTACCAAATGTGTCACCTTCTTGTGACGTCCTCTCTAATAATTTCTGAGGTGGCATCTTCCCTTATGTCAATCACATTATCTTCTTTGTTTATTTCACCACACTCACCACAATCTATAAGCCGATTTATTTGTTTGCTTATTTCCTCTCCCCTCTTGAAAATATAAGATCAAGGAGAGTAGACACATTTTACGTTTAGTATACCACTGTTTCCTGGGTGCCTGGGCTACAGTTAGCAATAAATAAAGATCTGAATCATAAATTAGTGAAATAAGTTATTCAAATGGTTATAGAAACCAAACAATGCCACGCCCATTGTGGGCCATTGTAGATGCCTTCTCAACACACATTTTCTTTTATCTTGGGAACTACACCTATTTTCATTCAAGTTTCAACACTTCTCCTGTACAATCCAAATGTTTTAGGGAAAACTAACTCTACTCCCAACTCTAAAATGTGGCATATGAACCAAGACAAAGGAAATCAGTGAGCGATATGCCCCAGGCTGCAGTGAGAGAATAGTTGTTGGTTTTTAAAAAATTTTTTTTTCTTTATTGATTTTAGAGAGAGAGGAAGGGAGAGAGAGAGAGAGAAAGAGAGAGAGAGAGAGAAACATCAATGAGAGAGAACATCGACTAGTTGCCTCCTGCATGCCCCCCACTGGGGATTGGGCCCACAACCTGAGCATGTGCCCTGAGCGGGAATCGAACTGGCGACCTCTTGGGCGACCTCTTGGTGCATGGGTCGACGCTCAACCACTGAGCCACACCGGCCAGGCAAAAGAGAGAATAGTTTTTGATCCAGTTGAGCCAATGAGGAAATCTGGGGAGCAGTTTCTTCACTCTTATTCAAGAAGATATACACATTTTCTGTGGCCTGAAACTTACAGAACATGGTTGAACACTCATCATTAAAAAAAGCATACACCAGTGACTTCTACTAGGCTCAATCCAATGATGAGTTCTCAGACTTGACTTACTCTGCTTCGCAGCAGCAGTAGAAACATTTTGTGGTGGACATTGCTATGAATCACCTAGAAAGTTGTTTAGAAATAAAGTATTTGTTACACCAGCTGCCTGGATGCTCTAGGCAGACAGCCCTTCAGGGATTAGCTCAGCTGGAGAAAGTCACTTTGTCCTAGGTCATGCCTGTTGGGGAAGCCCACATCCAACGATGGACAGATGTGTGGCGACAAAGGCTTGGTCCTCTTACTTGAATGTGTAATAGCCCTGAGTTCCCTACATCCTCAGTACTTACCTCAGAATCAGCCAAACTTCTAAAGAGACTACACTGCAGTTTGAATTTTTCCTCTGTCAAATCTTGTTTTCTTCTTCCTCCAACAGGTGGTAATCCCAAGCACACTCCTTAATAGACATTTTGTACATTAATGTCTAAATGATACACGAAGACATGTCACCTAGAAGAAAGCCCAACGAAACAGAAATGCAACTTTCTTCCCCTGCCCCAAACAGAATATATGTGTGTTTTTAAGATTTGTTAATCTTCCTTTAGGGCTACAACCTCCAGAGATATAGTAGAGATGCTGTTAAACTATGATTGACCTTCAGGGTAGTTATTATGAGCAAAGTAAACAAGTAAGTATATGTTTGCTCAAAATCAGGGATGAACTAAGTCTCTACAAGTTCAAGAAGATTGAAATCATATCAAGCATCTTCTCAGACCACAATGGCATGAAACTAGAAATCAACTGCAACAAGAACATGCAAAAACATAGGAACACATGGAGGCTAAATAGCATGTTACTGAACAATGAATGGGTTACCATGGAGATCAAGGAAGAATTTAAAAAATTTCTGGAAACCAATGAAAATGAACACACAACAACGCAAAACCTATGGGATACTGCGAAAGCAGTTCTGAGAGGGAAGTTCATAGCACTACAGGCCCACCTTAAGAAAGAAGAAAAATTTCTAATTGACTACCTAACCTCACAACTTAAAGAACTGGAAAGCAAACAAAAAGAAAACCCTAGAGCAAGTAGAAGGAAGGAAATAATAAAGATCAGAGCAGAAATAAATGACACGGAGACCAAAAAAGCAATTCAAAGGATCAATAAAACAAAAAGCTGGTTCTTTGAAAAGATAAACAAGATTGATGGACCCTTAGCTAGACTCACCAAGAAACAAAGAGAGAGAACCCAAATACACAAAATCAGAAATGAAAGAGGAGAAGTAACAACTGACACCACAGAAATACAAAGGATCGTTAGCAAATACTATGAACATTTGTATGGCAACAAATTCGACAATCTAAGCGAAATGGACACATTTCTAGAAACACATAGTCTCCCAAAACTGAATCGGAAAGAGATAGAAAACTTGAACAGGCCAATAACAACGAAGGAAATTGAAGATGTAATCAAGACTCTCCCAGCAAACAAAAGCCCAGGCCCTGACGGCTTCACGGGGGAGTTTTACCGAACATTCAAAGAAGAACTAACACCCATTCTCCTCAAACTATTCCAAAAAATTCAAGAAGAAGGAAGACTTCCAAACTCGTTTTATGAGGCCAGCATAATTCTCATCCCAAAACCAGAAAAAGACACTACAAAGAAAGAAAACTACAGGCCAATATCCCTGATGAACATAGATGCCAAAATCCTGAACAAAATACTAGCAAATCGGATCCAGCAATACATCAAGAAAATTATTCACCATGACCAAGTGGGATTCATCCCAGGGATGCAAGGCTGGTACAACATACGCAAATCAATAAATGTGATACATCACATAAACAAAATGAAAGATAAAAACCACATGATCATATCAATAGATGCTGAAAAAGCATTTGACAAAATCCAGCACCCATTTCTGTTAAAAACGCTCAGCAATTTAGGAATAGAGGGATCATATCTCAACATTATAAAGGCCATATATGAAAGACCTACAGCCAACATCATACTCAATGGACAAAAACTAAAAGCATTTCCCTTAAGAACAGGAACAAGACAAGGATGCCCACTTTCACCACTCTTATTTAACATAGTACTGGAAGTCTTAGCCACAGCAATCAGACGTGAAGAAAAAATAAAAGGGATCCAAATTGGAAAGGAGGAAGTGAAACTGTCATTATTCGCAGATGACATGATATTATACATAGAAAACCCTAAAGACTCCATCAAAAATCTACTAGCCTTAATAAATGAATTTGGCAAAGTAGCAGGATACAAAATTAACGTCAAGAAATCGACGGCATTCTTATACACCAATGATGAACTCACAGAAAGAGAAACTAAAAAAACAATCCCATTTACCATCGCGGCAAAGAAATTAAGATACCTAGGAATAAACTTAACCAAAGAAGTAAAGGACCTATTTACAGAAAACTACAGGACATTGAAAAAAGAAATAGAGGAAGATATAAAAAAGTGGAAGCACATACCTTGTTCATGGATTGGAAGAATTAACATCATTAAAATGTCCATACTACCCAAAGCAATCTACAGATTTAATGCAATCCCCATCAAAATACCAACGACATATTTCACAGAACTAGAACAAATACTTCAGAAGTTCATATGGAACCAAAAAAGACCCCGAATAGCTACAGCAATCTTGAAAAAGAAGGACAAAGTAGGAGGGATCACAATACCGGACATCAGGTTATACTACAAAGCTACTGTAATCAAAACAGCCTGGTACTGGCACAAGAACAGGCACATAGACCAGTGGAACAGATCAGAGAATCCGGAAATTGACCCAAGACAGTATGCTCAATTAATATTTGACAAAGGTGGTAAGAGCATACAATGGAGCAAAGACAGCCTCTTCAATAAATGGTGTTGGGAAAATTGGACAGCTACATGCAAAAAAATGAAACTAGATCATCAACTTACACCATACACAAGAATAAACTCAAAATGGATAAAAGACTTAAATGTGACTCATGACTCCATAAGAATCCTAGAAGAAAATGTAGGCAACAAAATTTCAGACATCATACGCAGCAAAATTTTCACTGATATATCACCTAAGGCAACAGAAATAAAGGAAAAAATAAACACATGGGACTACATCAAACTCAAAAGCTTCTGCACAGCAAAAGAAACAACCATCAAAGTGGAAAGGCAACCTACTGTATGGGAGAGCATAATTGCCTATGATATATCAGATAAGGGACTAATTTCCAAAATATATAGAGTGCTCATACATCTCAACAAAAGGAAGACAAAGAACCCAATTAAAAAATGGGCAGAGGAACTAAATAGACACCTCTCCAAACAGGACATACAAACGGCCAAGAGACATATGAAGAAATGCTCAACTTCACTAATCATCAGAGAGATGCAAATTAAAACAACAATGAGGTATCACCTCACACCTGTCAGAATAGCCGCCATCAACAAAGCATCAAACAACAAGTGTTGGCGAGGATGTGGAGAAAAGGGGACTCTAGTACACTGCTGGTGGGAGTGCAGACTGGTGCAGCCACTATGGAAAACACTATGGCGTTACCTCAAAAAATTAAAAATTGAATTACCATTTGACCCAGTGATCCCACTCCTAGGAATATACCCGAAGAAACCTGAAACACCAATCAGAAAGAATACATGTACCCCCATGTTCATAGCAGCGCTATTTACAATAGCGAAGATCTGGAAACAGCCCAAATGTCCATCAGTAGACGAATGGATAAAAAAGCAGTGGTACATATACACAATGGAGTACTATGCAGCGTTAAGAAAGGACGATCTCTTATCCTTTGCGTTGACATGGGAGGACCTGGAAACTATTATCCTAAGTGAAACAAGCCAAGCAGAGAAAGACAAACATCATATGATCTCACTTATTTCTGGAATATAATGAACATAACAGTGGGAGGAGCAGGGTAGTCCGGGGGACGTGGAAGTGGGGTACAGGCTGACATCTGCCAGAAGAGGGGGCGGGGGAGGGGAGAGATGAACACAGAACTTGTACGTATGTACTCATAACCAATGGACATGGACAACAAAACGGGGACGGGACAGGGAGGGAAGGGAAGGGGGGTGTCAATGGGGGAAAAAAGGAGAATCATCTGTAACATAAGTAAATTAATAATAAAAAAAAAAATCAGGGATGAGAAGAGAGCAAATACATGCAAGTAATTATATTATTTTATATTTTACCCACATTTAAAATATACCTGATATTTACTGTGTTCAAAATACTTTGCAGAAAACAAACCCACCGAGCTCTTGATGTATGTTCGGAAGAGCATAACTTAAACTACAACCAGCACTGTGCTCCAGCATTACTTTGTTTCTAATCAGTTTACAAACACTGCCTGAGAGTCCTTCTGACATTCAAAAGTTCTCTTGATTGCCTTAAAGCTTGAGTCTCTAAAGAAGTTAAGTTGACCTCATTATAGAGTTCTTGAATGTTACATTTTAAATAAACACTTATTTCATTCTTCTTACCCTTGATAAAAAATTAAAGTGTGGAGAGAGAAAAAGGAGCATGCCTTTGTCAGGCTGTCCACCATAAAAGCCAGCAAAAATGTAAAACAGTCTGTTAATCATTCATTGGTTGGTTCAATTAGTATTGGTTTAAGTTGGACAAGATTTGGTAATTGAATAATATATTTTTAATAAAATCAGTGGCAGGCTTTGCATTTCCAGACAAATAAGCATGGTTTAACAAAACACTGGACTGTGTGCCAGGAGACCCGATTCACCCTCTCACTTTCTAGCAGCATGACCCTTCTAAATTGTTTAACCTCTTCGGGGCTTATTATTTTCTTCTAATATTGTGGAGCAAATACCATAATGCTTCTGGATATATACCCAGAGGTAGGGCAGTTCTATTTTTAATTTTGGAGGGAGCCTCCACACTTTTCTATAGCAGCTGTACCATTTTACATTCCTACCAGGACTGAACAAGGTTCAAATCTCTCCACAGCCTCACCAACCTGTGTTATCTTTTACTTTTCTATATTAGCCATCCTAACAGGGGTGAGGTGATATCTTGTGACTTGGGGTTGCATGATTAGTGATGTTGGGCACTTTTTTAATAAACCTATTGGCTATTTGTATGTCTTCTTTAGAGAAATGTCTACTCAAATCCTTTCCCTATTTTTAAATCAGGTTATTTATTGTTTTACTTTTGAGTTGTGATTCCTTATGTATTTTGGAAGTGAACTGCTTATCAAATATGAGGTTTGAAAATATTTTCTCCCATTCCATTGGTTGCATTTTTACTCTGTTGATTATTTCCTTTGCTGTACAGAAGCTTCTTATAGCATTATGCACTTTAGCCAAGGAATGGAAATAACCTACATGTTTATCAACAGTAAAATGGTTAAAGAAAATGTGATATATACATACAATGGAATATTACTCAACCATTAAAAAAGAAGGAAATCCTACCATTTGGAGCAACATGAATGGGCATGGATGACATTATGAAAAGTGAAATAATTAAATCACAGAAAAACAAATACTGTATGATTCCACTTACATAAGAGGCAGAAAATAGATTAGGGGTTGCTAGGTGATGGGTGAAGGCAGAAATGGGGAGCTTTCTTTTGATGACTATAAGTAATAGTTATACAAGATAAATCAATTCTAGAGATCGATCTGCTGTACAACATAATGCTTAGAGGTAACAATATGGCCTTGTGCATTTAAAAATTTGCTTAAGAGGATAGATCTCATGTTAAATGTTCTTATCATACACACACATAAAAAAGGTAAAGAGACACAATACAACTTTTGGAAGTGAAGGATATGCTTATTACCTTGATTGTGGTGATAATATCATGGATGTATGCAAATGGTCAACAGCTATATTAAAAGGTACTCAACATCACTAATGATCTTGGAAATGCAAACTCATCATATTGTGTACATTAAATATGTGCAGTTTTTGTATATTCATTATACCTCAATAATTGAAAAACTGAAAAAATAATGTATGTCAAAGTACTTTGAAAACCGAGGCAAAATTTACACATTTAAGAAATGACCATTATTATTAATATTATAAATATATATGTGTGCATGTGTGTGTGTGTGTGTGTGTGTGTGTGTGTGTGTTAGTTGGGGTACTAGTTTCTAAGCAACAAAAATGATTAGGATACATTTAAGCATAAAGAAAAATGTTGGAAGGATATTAGATATGTCACAGAAGTATTGAGAAAGCTTGAGAACTGAGGTCAGGAATTACAGGAGTTTAGGAAGTAAGAAACCCAGCCAAGGCCACATTCCAGGAGTAGTTGGGGAAACATACCATCCTTGGCACCATCGCCATATGTACTGCCTCTATGTCAGTAGCTCCCCATTGATACAGGACATCATCACTGCCGCTGGTCAATGTCACAGGAAATTAATTCCAAACTTTATCCTTAGATGTCTAATTTAAGTTTGAAAACTATCTGACTATCTGAACATTAGTCATGGGTCTGCATTCTACCTGCTGGGGTCAGAAGGGGAATGTCTTAGCTCAGGTCAGATTTGTAGCAGAAATCATGGTCCACCAAGATTCCATTATATCCAAATGAGTTACATCAATAGCATTTTCTTAATAAAGCCTGGGTAAAGGGTCACCCAGAGACAGGGAAAACTTCCCATCAAGTTTTGAATAGCCATCACTGTGCATTAATTATTCCTATAGAAGAACATTCTGGCTGACAAATAGTGATAGGAACTAGGCTAAAACTGTTAGTCTATATCTATAATAATTGCTGTCGCAGAAATGAAACCAGATAATGTAGCTGGCAAAGATAAGGTAAAAATACAAAAGGAAAGAAAAATGCCTTTATAATTACACAGATTGCTGAATTACTTATGAACAAGAAGGAAAGTGCACAGTTCTAGTCAGACAATGGTAATTATTTTAAATGCACATTATATGGGTAAATTGTGAAAATGAACTAAATGACTTATTAATTATATATAATGGACTAATTTTCCAATTTTCATAATGAAATATATATTTATTCTTTATGAAGCCCTGATGTGTAGTTTTTAATAATAGCATGAATGTGAACCTTATTTCTATGGTGTTTTATTCTTGCTGATCAATCCGAAGCTTTTCATGCAAAGTTTCAGCTTTAGTAACTGATCATATTGGATGGCTATTGGAATTATTCCCATGCCATGAATGGAGAAGAATTAGAATACTATTTTAGTTTTACAAGCTGATGAAAGTTATCTTTGAAAGATCTATTTGGATACACACACACACACACACACACACACACACACACACACACACATTTAGAAATAAATACTTTTTATTACATGACAACTTTCCAAGTAATAGAATTATCTCCCACTGAACAAGAATGCTAACTTACTATATGGAGTGGTCGAAGACCATGCATTGAAAGGAGGTATTAGATTATAGAGTATGCTGAGGGAAAAGAGAGGCACAGATAATTTTGTGTTTCCTTTTTGAGACAGCTCAATCCAAATTGTAAAGTTTATCTTTGGCACAGCATGTCCATGCTGATTCACCAGGAGAAAACAGGTGATGTAGGAAAAATTTCCTGTTGGATTTGTTTTATTTGTGAAGAGAATTGGGTATCACGTGGCCCAAAGGCTCAGTCCCACTGTACATCCCTTTACAGAGATTTTATAAACTTTAAGAAAGTATAGAATTGGCCCTAGAGTCAGTGTACAAGTCTATCAGTGTGAGTCCCTGAGAAACGTGGGTGACTGACGCCTTTCCTGCTTTGTAACAGATGAAGCTGGTGCCCTGCCTTTCCCCTCAACACTCCCTGGAGCTCACCTGTCGTTCCAGTGGGGAGTTAACATCTACACCCACTGCGCTCTCCTGAGTGCATGTGCCTCTATGTCTGAGACAGTAATCTGACCCCATCAGTGAAACAGGACAAAAATGCTAAGGAATTAGTGCCTCAGGAGCAACTCAACCAATGAAGGATTGAGGACTGTGCATAAGTACCCAGAGCTTTTTGGGTCTTGGGATTCTGAGGTGCGCTCCCTAGAGTTTCTCAGACAACCCCCAGAGAGACTCAGCCTGAGTTGCTTGCATTGGTAACCCTGTTATTAGCATACACTCTGACTCTCTTCCCTCCCTTCCCTAACTTACTTCCTGACTCCTTCCTTGTGCTTTCTGGAATCACCTCCCAAATAAACTCTGAGCACCCACATTTTTGTCTCAGGGGCCTGCTTTTTTTTCTGCTTAATATAAATGTCCACTTGATTTATTTTTTAAAAGTTCACAGTGCCCCTCGTTTGGAAGCACAAGATTGATCAAGGAACCATGAGCCTCTGCTACTTGATTGCATTTGTAAAGAGTCTCTGGATTCTCGCCCTGGGGGCCATGGGCTGCCCTGGTGACTGCTTCTTTCTTTTGCTTGTATATCTGCCATGATCTGAAGCCCTCTCTCAAAGCATAGTCACAAAGGATATACGAATGAAATTCATTTGTTAAACTGCAAGAAAAGTGGCTTTGTTGAGACATTTTTTTCCAGTGGATTGTGATACTTGCTTCCTGCTAATCTTACTTTCCTTGGACATTTTCTTTATGGCTGTTTTAAATAATTGCTTGTGGAAATGGGACTTAAAATATTGAAATTCTGTGGTCCACAAAGCTCAACATCTCTCACCCTTATTTTCCCTTTTCCCAGTCCACCCAGTCCCAAATTCCCAGGGAATTTGTTTTTGTTTATCATTAATACAACAATAACCAAAAGTGCCTGGCAAATAGTAAATGCTTCATCAAGGTTTGTTGAATGAATCCACTGAATCAATTTAATTACTTGGTAGCCTTAGGAACTCGGGCAAATTGATCAACACCTCTGTGTCTCAGTTTTCTCATATGTAAATGGGTATAATAAAATTCTCTCCTTTAAATAATTACTTTGAGATTTAAATGAAATTCTATATACTCAGTATAGTGCCTGACACAGTAAATGCTTTAAAATCATAGCTTTTATTATTGTTAGTATAACTTATTGTGCATTTATTGAAGACTGGCTGTATGCCAGTCATCGCTAGGTGTTGGGATTGCAGCAGTGAAATGTACATACAAGTTGAGGGTCAGGATAAGAGGATGAATGAGGACTGATGACGTTGGGGAGAGGGAGATTGCTCAGAGCAGGAGTAAAAGATCAGGAACACTTTCTACATGTTTCCAAAAGGTGGTGCATGTCCTCATTTCAAGGTTGTCACCACTTCTGTCTTTACAGTGATTTAATTTCTGACTCTACCCACAATGTTCCCCCTTAACTCCCAAGAGGGAGGGAGCCAAGAAGCTTAGTGTCTCTATGTGGTTGTACCAGGGTCACCTTACTCTGGATAAGATATTATTATTCCATCAGATCAGATAATGCTTTCCAATTTTTTGTTTTCTTTTTAATCTCTAAAAGATAAGGATTCTTATCTTTTTTTAACATAAACAGAATGCCATCATCATGCTGAAAATATTTTTTAATATCATCAAATATCTCACCAGTTTAATCTGTGTGTGTGTGTGTGACTCTTCTGTTTCTTATTTTGGCAATATATCAGCTTTACATTTTTATTATTTCCAGACTTGGTTTTCTTCCTCCTGCCAAAGTGAAAATACAAGTAAAATTTTGGATTTTCATAAAGGTTCTCCCACTCCTGTGGGGATTGAAACAAAAAAGCACTAACTAAAATCATCTGAAACAACCATTTCCTATGATCATAAAGATATAAACATGTCAGCAAAATCAAATATGACTCTTATCTATGTGGCCCAAAGGCATCAAGACCTAAAGTAAACACCAGAGTGTGCTTGCTTTCTAAGAGAAGAAAGGGCATCGCAAGTTCAATACTAAATGAAAGACTCAGTAATTTGAATATATTTCTCAGGAATCAGAGGGCTTAAAGGGTGACTAGGCAAGTCTTGTGCAAGACACTGGACAATGAAAATTAAATCTTTTCAAAGACAGAAGTGGATGTTCTTCCACCAAGATTAAATACCCTAAGAAAGATACTTTGTGGTAGTCACTGCATTAGGAATTTTACAGATGTAAGACGGTTTTCATAATAACTGTATAAAGTAAAGTAACTGTATAAATAACTGTATAAAGCCTACATTACAGATTTGTAAAGCAAAGTTCTCTAATGTGCTCAAGATCACTTAGACAGTAAGTGGATTTGCTCTTAGGCTTGTTAGACTTTAAAACTGGTCTTTCCATGACTATAACAGGCTGCCTCCTCTGCATTTCATCAAGGTGTGGCTTAAAGAGGAGGAAAGCCACATTTGAAATGTGCCTGTGTGAACATACTGACCTGTCCCCTAAGGACAGGATCTGCCCTGTCCATCCAATGACATGTGATCTTAGAGCGGCTGTACCACGTGCTGGAGTTCAGTCATAGCTACTTTCTTAGGTACAGGCATGTAATTAAATTTGCCCTTTCAGTTGAACCCCTGTGTCCGTCAGAGTTCAAAAAACAAAGCCACAATGAGAAGGATGTGACTATGAGGTTTATGATATTAATTAAAATAATTAATTAGATTAATTAGACCTTATACTGATGTGTGGCAACGCGGGGAAGTGAACATCTAAAACAAGGAGGGATAGGCACCAGATACACAAATACAGGTATCCAGTCAAAACTTGCAGGATAAGGTTGCCAGATTTAGCAACAAAAAAATGCAGAACATCGGTTAAATTTGAATTTTAGAAAAATGAAACATAATTTTTAGTATAAATATGTCCTATACAATATATGAGATATACTAAACTTTCCCCACTGTTTACCTTAAATATAAATTTAGCTGGGTGTCCTTTATCTTATCTGGCCACATGACAGTGAGTGCAGCTGGGAAGCCAAATATGTTTGCCTCAGAAGTAGACTACATAGGAGAAGTTTGTGGCGTGTCTACAGAAACAGCTACCAGCAATTTGGCTACTCAGAGGTGGGCGGGCCTAGGATTCCTATTGGTCAACAGGGTCAGGAAGAGGAGCTGGATGTAGGGTAAAGGAGAATATAGAGGACCCGCTGGTACCTCTATGATGGGCAGATATGATGTTTAATGACAGGGACCTCTCCCGGTAACACAGGGAAGGAGGTTCTGGGAAAGGCTACTCCTAACCTTAGTCCAGTTAGTGTAACTCAATATACTGGGTGTATTTTTTTTGCCTGAAACAAGCTTTCTCGCTCTCCTTCTCTTTTGCTGAGTTAAAATGTATCTAAAAACAGATTTTAAATATTCAGTCATGTGAGTTTTGACAAATTTATATATCTCTTTGAGAACTACCAAATCAGATATAGAATATTTTCATCACACTAGAAAATTCTCTCATGCCCCTTCGTGTCCTCCCCTTCTCTCATACGTAAACATTATCAACTTTTTCATCATAGATTAGTTTTGTTCTTATGGAGTTCTCTATAAATGGAATCATGCAGAATTTTTCTTTTGTATCTGTTTTTTTTTTTCTCACACAGGATAATATATTCATCAATATTTCTGCATGTAGTAGTTTATTACTTTTTTATTACTGGATAGAATTCCATTGTATAATTATAGTTGGCCCTTAAACAACATGGGGTACAGACTCCCCCATGCAGTAAAAATTTTGAGTATAACTTTTGACTCCCCCAAGTCTAACTATTAATAGCCGTTGACCAAAGCCTTACTGATAGCATAGTTGATTAACACATAGTTTGTGTTATATGTATTGCATGCTGTATTCTTACAATAAAGTAAAGTACAGAAAAGAAACTGTTATTAAAAAATAAGGAAAGAAAATACACTTACTGTATTTGTTGAAAAAAATCCACATGTAAGTGGACACACACAGTTTAAACCTGTCTTGTTCAAAATATCCACATTTAAAGTTAATAAATATAATAGAAAGGCAACTTTATACCAAAACTGGAATAGATAATCAGCATAATTGATATATATAGAAGGTAAGCATGCAAAAAGGACTATAAGTGTAATTTAATTATAGAAAGTTGTACTTATTTGTCAAGTGTTCCGAAACTCCTTTCATTCCCTAATGAAACTAGATTGATATCCAATACATAAAGGTACTGGCCAGAGATTTTTATTATTAAATTATCAAAGCATTGACAGATAAAAGGAAAAGAAAATAATTTGTTTTGATGCCCTAACCTTAATCAAAAATCATCTTGCTCACAGTCAGTGATAACTGACGTCACCTCAATTCCCCACACCCATTCTGAGACATGTTACATGAAAACATGGTATAGGAATTCTGGGGGTCGTGGAAATGGGATACTGCAGAGTTCCCCGTGGTCATATTCCAACCACAACCTTAGAAATCAACTCCTCCCAATACTGAGCCTATGACAAGGCTAGAAAACCTTTTAGCAGAGCCTAGAATAACACTCGTGGCAAGAAGCCAGAACCAATTTAATGAGCTGGAAAGGACTAGACTTGGACATGACTCTGGAACAGTCAATGTGCAAGGGGGCAGCAACTTTTATTAAACCAAGGATACTCTTATTGGATGTTTAAACCCCTGAATATGCTTCTTTGTTCTGCATAATACCTATTTGCCTCCTTCAATGACCTACCTTCTTAAAGCTATAGCCGTCATTTTAATCTATGCATCTCTATTAGCTAATAGGGTGCAGAGGACTTGCAGGCACCTGAGCGAATGGCGGTGGCAGTGCCAGGACATACCATGGAAGCGGTCACAGCACTGCCTGTGAGGAAGTTGGTGAAGCAAAGTGATAGATGAGAGGGACGGAAACTCTGGCTGTCGTGTTCATACTGGCTTGTGGTAGAGCGGCTGGACTCGGGGGCATGCTGCTCTGATTGTCTAGAGAATAGTCTCTTAAGGTGAAATGTTTTAGATCTTGTTGAATATTTTAGCTACCAGATCGCTATACTTGAATGGAATCATCTAGACTCAGTATGACGGGTGTGCTAGGAGAGGAATTTATGATTCTTAAAGAGGTAGAGCCTCTAACTTGGGGGATATGTAGAGAATAGGATTTTAAGTCAATTCTCTCAGCAACTGGATAATCCATCATCTAGTTAAAAAGCAATTGAAGCTAATATGCCTATCCATGGATTAAGGAGAATGGTAGGTTTTCTAACACTGGAGTTATTTAATACATTGGCTAAGAACCCCAAAAAGGACAAAAATTAGTGTGAGGTATGTCTCCTTGCTCCCAACTGAAAGGATAAGTAGATAGATGACAGATAGATAAATATAGAGAGACAATACCAGGTCCTCTTTGTACCTATTTATATCTATATTTATAGAGTTTACCTATATTCTCTTTTATACAAGGATCATAAATTATTTTATAGCAAAATAATAATAAGTGCATTTCATAAGACCAGTATATTGAGAAGGATTTCTTGAGAAGTGTTACTTAATAGTGAGGTACAAAATAGTACCCCTGATACTCTACTCCTGATTCCATCTTGAACAACAACAACAAAAGTGAGAACTAATGACAAATTCATGGACTATATGATATTTCATTTGTGCAAATATCAGAGTAATATTTTCAAAGACAGGAAAACATAAAGCATATTGTGAAATGATCTGTAACTGTCCCAGCGTAACATCTGACCCTTAGCAGGCAGTTGATAAAAATTAAGGCATTAATGTTGTTTCGTCTATTAAAATCTCAGGATTAGGAAATCTTGTACAGCCTAGAAAATGAAATTGATAACTCTCACGGATACAATAGTTTTACTTTTTAAAAGTGCTTAACACTGATAAAGAGGATCCTAAAACTCTTTTTGAACTTTAACCTAGATTGGATCTACAAAAATGAATGAATAGAGGAAATCATTTTGGTGTAAAGCAAACAGTCATATTGTTATGAATGAAAGCTGAATTTACCTCAGGGGTTCTCCAGAGGAGTCATTTTATTCAGACCATGTGTACACAAAGGAAATTTTTAAAAATACTGTTTTGTTATTTGGCATGAAAATTGTTTTTGGATTCTATATCTTTGTTTATAAAGCCAGCCTGTTTTGACTTTCATATAGCAACGCCCAATAAATATTTACAATTTTCAGGATTCCTGAAAAAAATAATTAGGCAACAGGGGAGGCTAAGTGGGCAGAGAGGGCTCTCTTTACATGAAGCCAGAATCACATTAGGAGGAATTGGTGTTGGAAAATTTCCCCCAATATGTCAGAGGAAAAAAGTGCATTATGCTTTGAAGAATCATTTTTATACGTAAAGCCAGCTGTCAGCAAACCCATGTTGTTGATGGGTCACTTTCCCTTGTATTGT
This sequence comes from Tadarida brasiliensis, assembly GCA_030848825.1. Lineage (NCBI taxonomy): Eukaryota > Metazoa > Chordata > Mammalia > Chiroptera > Molossidae > Tadarida > Tadarida brasiliensis. The sequence continues at coordinate 75,592,369 of CM061260.1, forward strand.
GTGACCTTTCCCCTCCCTCCTGGTTCTCTTCTCCTTGCTGGTCCCGTTCTAGCCTCAATCCTGTGCCTTGGTCAGTGTAACCTAAACAATGATTGATATGATATAACCTGTGAGCCCAGATGAAGCTTCCTCAGCTTTGCTTTCTCCCTGGTCCCTGTCCACAGCGCCAAGCAAAGTGTCTGGTACACTTACCAGTCTTTGCTGCACTCAGCTGAACTGCTATGTCTCCCAAAAGTATTTGCATTTTATTAGAGGCCTTAAAACCCAAACGAATGCATCACTGAAGTAAAAATTCTGTGCGTAGCAGAGATTTGATAAGATGTTCTTCCCAGTACCTTTCACAAGGTTTTCATGGAGTTTTGCTGCCTTTGCTTATGGATGTCATCAAATTATTATTTGTCTCTGAACTTGAAGCCTCATTGCTCGTTTCAAACCATTCGTACCAGCCGGTTGTCCCCAGCCTGCTTCTGTCAACCTGTACTCATGGTATTTATAATATCACAATCTCTGGCAGTGTTCAAACTGTTCTGGAGGCAGGGATAAGTACATGTTCTGAAACATTTCCCCTGGGGAAAGCCAGCCTGTTAGTGCAGAAATACAGCTCGCTGGAGAACGCGCCAGTTAGACTCAGCAGGACACACGCACTTCAGGACAAATAAATCTTCACAAATTGGCTCCATCTGAAGTCTTTTTCACAAAGTACGAAGAAAAGTTACAAGAGTTCTCTTAAACGAATGACTGGAGGACAGGGAATGAATAGCAATTTTGGATGATCTTCAAAGCATTATAACATTATTAATTTAATATTTTACTACATATTCATAATCCACAAAATGTTTGCATTTCCCCCCACATGGCTTTTTTAAACAAGTAGGCCAATACTTTATGTTAGATCTTTTCTTTGTTCCTTTAATAATATTTGTTCAGACGATAGTTTTGGAAATGCGTGGCTAACCACGCTGTATCACCATCACTCTTTCTGTTGCTAGTGGCAAAAAAAATAAATAAATAACAATCCAAACCAGCTTAAGCAGAAAGCAAATGTATGGATGGTCTCAAAGTTTTGGAGTAGTTCCAGTATGACTTGATATAGAAACTCAAATGACGTCATCCACGACACCTTGTTTGTTTTCGTTTTGCTGTGTTCTGTTGTTGTTTTTTTTCCTCTTCATGGTCTGTGTTGGCTTCATGCTCAGAATGCTTCTCTCCTTGTGGTTAAGGGGTGGTTACAACAGATGCAAACTTATATTTTCTCAGGTTCAAGATCAGTGAACCAGACATTTTTCCGCTAGCCCCTGTAATTCTCTCTGTTGGAACTAACCTGGGTCTTTGGCCCACCCTTGAACCAATCATTCTACCCCCACGCAGGTACTAATAGATTAGGAAAGATAGAGACAGACAGAGAGAGCAAGAGTGAAAACGAGAGGGAGACTGATTTATTTCCCTGAAGGCAGGCGCTGTCTTAGTCACCATGTTTTCCCTAATTTATTCCTGAAGTCCAGTACAATGCTAGGTCCATAGTACATATAAAGTGAATTGATGTTAAATTAGTATCTGATTCAGTTCCCACAAGTTTAATTTTTCTCTTTATTATCTTGATTATTGTAATCCTGCCAAGACAATTTTTAAATTCCTTCAACTTTTACTGATCTAACCCTACTTTCACTTAACTCTTTTTCTTTGCATGTTATTCTATTATCTTTGCATCTCAGCTTCCTCTTTTCTTATAGATATGTTTCTCTTAAAGCGGCTGCATCTGTTAGTAGCATATGGGATACCATAAGTTTTCTAACTTGTCTCATGAGACTGAAGGGGTAAAGGAGAGGGACAATGGAGCAAGAGAACAATATACTGAGGGTTTCTGATGGCTCTGTGTACTCCATGTGTATTATCGCCTTCGGTCCTAAGAACAGGCTTGAGGTAGAATAATCATCTCCATTTTGTAGATGAGAAAACTGAGGCATAGAATGGTTAGTTACTGGTCCATGTTTGAAAAGTTAAGAGTAGACGGGCCATTCCAGAAAATATTTAATATGGGTAAATTGCTTGCTTTTGGTTTGATTTGGAGTTCTGGAAATTTTTGGGTAATATGCCCTGTCTTTCATGGTACAGTTTTCCTTCAGAGCTCCCATGCTGTATATTAGTGATGTTTTGGATACTGATTTTTTTTCTAATAAGAGGAAATGCATTTAAAGCTGTATTTGCAAAACTGACTTTGGGGATGGGTATTTGAATACTAGTTAACACCCCTTCTCAGACATTCAGCTTGAGAACAGGATAATGTGCATGTTTCCCGGCTGAATTTTTGTATTTGACAGCTATTTCATCTAGGAAGCTTCCTATTCTTAGTGGGATTTTTTTCCTGATCCTATTAGCTGTAAGTGATGGTGCAGCTCTCTGTGGGAGTGACCCTGACTCAGCGAGAGGCCATACATAGAAGCATGCTATATGTCCTTATGTCCCCTCAGCTGGGGGATGTCACTATATTCCATGAAGTAAAACACGAAGGAAAACCATCTCCCACCCTTCAGCTAGTTACTCCTAACTTATATTTAGTGGAAATGCCTCTCATATTCCAGTAATATATTACATGATAATCTTAATATTTAGGTCTTATTAATTTGCATCATTTTTCAGGATCTCATAGATAATTTTATGGAAATGTATAAGGCTATTAGCCAGAAACCATTTTAAAACAGACAACTCATTCATTAGGTTCATTGATTTCTCTAATTTAACTATCAGAAGGTAATCTTCTTTGTTTCCCTTACTTACAAGTTATTGGTTGGGGAGAGGAAAGTCATTTATCTCCTTTGATCTCTAACATTATTATTTTACAAACAACAACATAAATATAAATAGGAGGGAAAGGAAATTTATTTTTAAAAATAGAAGCATCTAAGTACAGGTTCTAATTTTTTTAAATTTAAAATTAATCAATGCCAGTAATTACTTACATTTAACCTCCTTTCTATTTTAAGTAAACATTTATTTATTTATGTATGTATTTATTTAATAATTTACTTTGCTTCAAGGAATTGAGAAATGCAAGGGTCTCAAAGGATTCAATGAATTCAGCAACAGTAGGTACAGACTGGAAGACAGGTACAGTGTTCTGGGAACCTGAAGTCAGAATACAAGGGACTAAAATCATAGTATATGTTTCACTTTACATTGTTTCCTCCAAATAAATCACTTGCTTTTGTTGAGTCTTTTTTCTCTTCTTCAAAATGGGAATAAAGTCTATTTTATAGATGATATCTATTACATTATGCAGATATAGATAAGAAATTATAGACATAGATAAGATTATAGATTATAGATGATATATTATAGATCAGATTATAGATAGTAGATTATAGGTATAGATAAGATGTTATCCATGAATACGATGAATCACATTTAGGGAAATAATTTTGAAGTAACAAATACTATGGAAATGTAGGAATTACCTTTATTAACATTTGTAAAAACATTTATATTTTTTGTTGCAAAATTTTTATTTTATTTTTTAGTTATTTATTTATTTAAAAATATTTTTTATTTATTGATTTTAGAGAGAGAGGAAGAGAGAGAGATGAAACATCGATGAGAGAGAACATCGACTGGACTCCTCCTGCATGCCCCCCACTAAGGATTTGGCCCACAACCTGGTCATGAGCCCTGACTGGGAACTGAACCGGGAACCTCTTGGTGCATGGGTTGACACTCAAGCACTGAGCCACACCAGCCGGGCTGTTGCAAAAATTTTAAATGATATTTTTTGGAAATAGTTCAGGTCGTCTATTGCTCACAACTTTTTTTCTTTTTAAATTTTTATTTATTGATTTTAGAGGGCAATGGGAGAGAGAGAGAGAGAGCAATTTGTTGTTCCACTTATTTGCATTCATTGGTTGTTTCTTGTATGTGCCCTGACCAGAGATTGAACCCGCAACTTGGTGTATTGGCAAGGTGCTCTAACCAACTGAGCAACACAGCTCCCAAAAAAGTTGTTAGTTACTTGTTAACAACTTTAAAAAGAAAATGTCACCACTGAGTTTAAGAATGCCACTTCCCTCACCTTATTTTCTTGAACTTTCACATGCAAATTAAAATAGAAATAGTTCAAGGAATATCACTTTGCTTCTCCTTTTTCATTTAAATAGAGTCAAGGTCTAAACTCCTTGCATTCGTTTTCCAATAAGAAAAGTGTACTTTCATGACCAAATTACAAACTAATTGGAGTAGTTTTATCTCTTCTTAATTAAAGAAAAATCTGCACAGTCAAGTTTTGTTTGTTATTTCTCTGCTATTTCACAACCTTTCCTTAAAAATTAGGTTTTGAAAAAGATTTCAACGTAGGTTACATAACCTAACATTCTAGTACATAAAATCTGAGATTTAAAATATTCTCTGGAGAGTTCTCTCCATTTAACTCTCTTATCTGCTACTAATATTATCATCAACATGCCTCATAATTTCAGCTCCTGAATTAACTCCCCTGTCATTTCTTATGTCCAAGCGCCCGCCTTCCCTTTCCTCACCCAGTTCTGTCCCTCTGCTAAGTACTCACCTGCTCTCTGAAGCTCCCAAGCATGACATCGGACTCCAGGCACCCAACAGTGCCACTTCCACCAGCTCACCTGACACAATGTATCAAAATTTGCATTTTACATTTCACTCCAGTATCACCATAGAAATGTAAAAAAATGGTTGTAACGAGATGATTGTTTTTTACTTTCTCCCAACACATGTTTGTGGTATTTCCTGAGCAATTTCCCTCTCTACATTTACACTCAAAATTGCCACGAGAAAGGACTAAGCAGAGAAACCAGTTCTTTGCCTCAGAGATGCCTCTTAGTAAAATGGAAGGACATACTTGTTAATGGATGGATCCATCAGTATAACGTGTCTTATGTTGGCCTGTGCTATCACACCTTTAAAATCAATATTAATTTAGAACAACGAAAAAGATATTGCAGCTGTTTTTAGAGAACAAAATAATAGTTATAGCCAACTTTTGTGACTTTAATAACACATTCTAGTGCACCTTCACATTTATAGATTAAAGTCACATTATGTTCAACTTCAAAATAATAAATCACATCAAAATATGAATATCATTTACTTCTTACAAATGAAAAAGTGTGATTTATAATGTTATGCTTTGAATTTATGGGCAGGATACCTTTATCAATCATCTAAATAAGCTACGTTATTTAAGAGCTTTTTGAAGGCAAACAATCTGAAAACATTTTGCTATTTTGGTTTTCTTATACAATGAAACTTTGTATAATATCTCAGCCGCAATACAGCCACTTAATGGTATAACAGGCTTTATATGTTGATTGCTTGGTGTTTGGAGGTATATGATTCACAATAATTCTCTTTTAAATGTCATACTGAATACTTCAGGAAAAAAGAAAGTAGAAGACTAGTAAACCTAGTAACAGATTATACCCTCCAGTTTAGTTCTTTAAATGTGCCCTCCTTTTTCATAGGTTGGGTTGTTTAGATTAGGAAACAGCAAACTACGGTTTGTGGGCCAAATCTTATCCATCACCTGTTTTTGTAAATAAAATTTTGTTGGAACAAAATTTGGTGACATCGTCTATGGCTGCTATTTCACCATGGTGGCAGAGTTGAGTAGTTGGGACAGAAACATTACCTCTCAGAGTTTAAACTATTCAATAGAGCCCCATTTACAGAAAGCATTTGCTGACTCCCAATTAAGAGGATCTAGGAAACGGAACCCTCATTTTTTTGCAGTGATAACTGTTTTAAGAATTTTTTTTCTTAAATATCAGGAAGACAGGAAAGAGTCATTGCCCTTCTATTTAACAAACATCTTTTGGTTAAGAAAACACCGTGTTCCACTCCCAGATATTAGGAGGGTAACGTTGGTTTCCCCACCAGTTTTTGTTATGTACCTGCTCTATACCAAGATATACACTGTGGATTGATTCTCCCAGCAATGCTTAGAGGTTGATATCATTACATGGAATTATTGCATTGTGGTCCCAAGTAATGGTCTCCCTTTGTGCTGCAACTTTGTAGTTTCCATCCAGTTTGACTCTGTGCTAGTCTTGGGAAATGCTTTGGCAGAGGTAACACTGGACCAGTTCTGGGCCTAGGCATCACACTCTTAGAACCCTGCCACTGTTATGATAACAAACCCATGCTAAGAAACTATGTGCAACAGACTGAATAATCCAACCAAAACTCTCCTAGACTAGCCAGTTCTTGGCTAACCTGCCAAATGAGTGTATACACTTGAATAAACCAAGCTCAGATCAACCAAGTCCAGCCCATATCATCAGACCAGCTATGAGATATAATAAATGGTTATTGCTTTATGTTGTTATGTTTTGGGGTGGTTTGTTACACAGCAAGAACTAACTGATACAGTATTGTTTTATATCCCACTTTACAAATCAATCAAATGAGGCAGTGTTAATCAAAGTGATTGACAATGCACAGATAGTAAGTGGAGAAAGCAGAATTAGTACCAACTAATCCAATTCCAGGATCTTTTATGAACCATTAAGATCAGGGTAAGCAGAGTAGTGCATGAAATGACCAGTTGCAAGGACTCCTTCCAGTTTCTTACTGGTAAAATGTGGTTGGAGGAGACCGCAGAGCATGCTATTACCGCTTCATCTGTGAGATTCAATATCACAGGGACTAGATAGTAATAGCGTTGTCTGACTGAGAGGCTGACCGACAAAGCAATATGTTTCATCCTTGAGGTAGTGATAAAACCGCTGAGATGGTCTGTAAAACCCAGTTGCCAAGGGGGAAAAGTAGTTGAGCCACAAGGAGATGCAGCAGACATCCGAGAGGGGACGGGAGCTACATAAATCAGAAGTGACACTTGCTGCTGAGAAACTTTATTGACAGAAGTTTCTAAGCAGACATTTGCCAACAAATTTCACAAGTTCAAGTAAAGCACATACTTTAACATACACAATATGAAATAATAAGTAGGAGAGAGAGAAAACAGAAAGATTTCCTTACTGTTTTCTTTGTGATGGCCAGAACATGTGTTATTTTCTTATATGAAACGAGTTTTTGTTTTTTTCCAGTACGTTGGGAGTTCTGGGGGAAGTGGGTATGACCCCAGACAATGAGAAGTTAGGTCCAGACTATAGAAATGGGGAAAAGAAACTAATGAGGTTGCTTTACAAAATCCCCTGAAAATTTCCTGAATCCTAAAGCTGAAGAGACATCTGTGGCCTACCTCCTAAGTAGAATCGAACAATGAATTTTGTACAATGCAATTAATTTCTTTGTGGATCTAACATTTAATTATAACCTAGATTTTGTTCCACATGGAATAATGTCAGATAAAAAGAACTAAGCAATTTTTTTCAAAGCAAAGCAAAACAAAACAAACCTAGAGATCTTCAACTGTCCACTAAAAAATGAATAAAAAGTATGATATTTGTACCATGGAATAGTATTTGGCAGTGAAAATAAGGTTTACTCTATTTATCATTAAATGAATGTCACAAATTACATACATTAAGTAAACAAGGCAAATGGCAAAGTGAATGTATGATTTCATTTATATAAAAGTTAAAAACATAAAACCATATCCTGTGTTGTTTAAATTAATGTCATGGGTTACCTCTGGATGGGAGTAAAGGAATTGCTATTCGGGAAGGGCTTTAAAAACAGTAATGATTAATTGCTATCAGGAGGAAAATGTGCCCATGTTTATTTTTAAATATTGTATACCTTACATATACGTTACATGAAATGTAGAATCACCCTGTGCTAATTTTAACATAGTGTCCTTTCAACAGGATTGATTAGTAAATACAGTTATTTCCACAATAAACTTTCGTATAAAATAGTGTCATTCATTTTCTGTGAATGACAATGGAATTAGAACGTCATCCAGTTTGAGAAATTACCTGTAAGAACAATCTTTTGGTGCACAAATACTAAACCAACAAATTTGGGTCCACAAACACTACCTTGAAGGTATGTCAGGATATGAATATTCAATGTCCATTTTGATTGTTGCATGTCAAGCACATCATAATAATCTAGTTTTCTTTGAGACTGATCTCAAAAATGAAAGTGATAGAATGTTGAATTAAAAAGAACAAAGAACATGAGACAGTCTGTTAGCAGATTCAGCATGCATAATAGGAAACATTTCCAGAACAGCTGGGCTTTACATCCTAATAAACTTATGATAAGGATCTCTTTGTTGTCTTCAAAAACTACAAAATTCTGTGTCTCTGAGCAGTGATGGGTTCTGCACTGAAGGCCACGGGGAGGTGCCAAATAGTTGCATAAATAATGAAGTTTGTGTTTGATCCCAAACTGCTAAGAACATGGAGATTTTATATCTCCATGTCTGATCCTCTCCCTGTCTTGTTTTCCCTGTGTGTCTATTTTGGTCATTGTTGTTCCTCTTTCAAAACCATAAAGAAAAAATCACATATACACACTGACAAGCACTTACCATGTACAGAAACTGCAAAAGTGCTGGCATCACTAGGGACTGGAGCACAGGTCTTGTCAGGCACTGTCAGTTGACAGACTGCTTGACAACTCTGATAAAAAAGCATCTTGACCGGCAGTGCAATTTCTTTGCAATTTGTGATTGCTCTCAGGAATAGTTCAGTGTACTGAGAAGAGAGATTTCTCTAATAAGAACAACTCAGTGGGGACAAGCTGAAGACCAAAACATTGGGGCCAGGATTCTAAGAGCCTCAAGCCCTGCCCACTATCTCACAATCTCACACTGTCTCAAAACTCCTTCCAACTTCGATCTTGAAATCAGAAAGCAGAGGGGAAAAAAAATGCACTTCAGAGGGCAGAAGGGTAGTTTATGATGTTTCCCTTTGGATGGATTACCTGCTCTCTGGTACAGCAACGGAGAGAGACCGCAAGGTTACAGGGAACATAAACAGAAGAAGAGCACTGGCATTGCTGAATTCTCCACGGGCCCCGCAGCTTTGACACATGACTGCTCGGCACAAGGCCATCAATTCTCTGTGCGGCACCATGCTGGGTGGAATATGCAATTTGTATGATTATAGTTATCATTATTACTTCAAGCTGAACAACTTTTTCAGCTCTGTGAACTAGAGGGAGGAGAGACTCCAGAGGGACTTGGATTCAGACAAAGGTGTGGAAATGGGAGAAGACAGAGTTTGGGGAATTTCTTTTATTCCCTTTTCTTCTGGTTTCCAATTCTTGACACCAGAGTGCATATCTGAGCTGTAATAGGACAGATTCTGATTCATTGGCAAGTGGGTCAAAGAATCTGCAGTTTTATAAGCACCCCAGGTGATGCCTAGGAAGTTTTTTAAATGGTGCAAGACTGGATACATTATAGTTGGTTCCTTATGAGATTAAGTTCCCTGAAAATATCTGTCTGTTTTCTCCAAGAAGCCTGATGTATATTGGTTAAACCTCTGGATTTTGTCTGATGATTGGGAATAATCTCCTTGAGTAACAGGACTTGATTTGAGTCCTCTGCCCCTAGGAGAGTGCTTAGCCTGAAGTAGGCATCCATCAATAATGTAGATTTAACAAATGAGGTTATGTATACTCTCAGTCAACATTATCACTGAAATTTAGATGCTACTGGACATGACCTTAATTATGTTGCATCTATTTTGGTAGTTTGAGAGACAACATATTTCAGTAATGTCATGATAAGTGTAAAAATGAGGCTCAAGCTTTAACCTAAATTTCTCACTTATTTGCTCTATGGTCTTAGACTATAATTTAAGGAAAGGTTGATTTATTTAGTGGTGTATCTCTTAGAAGCCCCTGCTTGTCTCTTGAGAACATAGCTCCTGTTGACAGCTGCTTTGTTCTTTATTACAATATCTTCCCCAGTAACTACGGCTAGATTTTAGTTTTGGACATGAGCTTTAGACAGAACAAAAAGGTCTGTGTTCGGTGTATTTCTAGGTTTTCTTGTTCTATAAGAAGAATGAATACATGCTAGTAAAATGGAAGTTAGAATTACATTTTGAAAAATAAAAGTCTCTGAGTTGATGAAAACCAAAGATCATTTCAAGCATTTCAAATTTTGGATGTGGACTGCATCAGTGTAAACAGACTATCACCAGTATGGAAATATTCTTTCCACGACTTTGGCATGTCAGCCTGTCACGTCTCTGTTTTGCTTGTCCCAATAACATTTTAGGGAGTCTTATTGAGGACACTATAGGGAATATTAGGGAAACACACACAGCAATGGAAAATGCTAACAATAAAAAAAATTATGTTGCTTAAAAATATCTATTATAAAATTCTTTGAAAATTCAAATGAACAAAACTTAGAAAGCATTATGGCAACAGGTAATTTGAAAATACATAATTTCAACTTACTTTGCTGGATAAATAAATGAAGATTAATTCACTTCAAAGATTGAATTTTCTTAGTTAGATGAATTCAAAGGTCAAAATTTAACTACAGTATTGGCATTATGAAAATGTTAACTACATGTACCATGAGCTTAAAGGAACATCCAAGGGACCATAGCATTGTCGATTATATAAAAATTGAAAGCTGTGGCCATAGTGCCAGAAGTGATAAAATATAAATCTTATTTTTTACATTTTTATATATGCTATACATAAGATATATCAAATTGCAACTGATTCACAGATAACAATATTTTGAAGAAAATGTGTAAAGCCTTGAGTTTCTTCCAAAAGAGACATTTTAATTGGTTCTAACAAAGAGGCATTTGGAATGGTAAATACTGTTTTATCCAACTTATAACTGTATTTAAATGAAATGTTTTGTAAAATTACTTATGTTTTTGTCTCTTGATTTGTTTGTTTGTCTTATTAAAGTCTACTCCCTAGAAAATTGCTAAAGCTGGTAAGAGTTCTAATATTAGGAGACTTCAGTCTTCTCCCATTGACACACTCTGAAATGTGTGTTCTTTGTGAAAGATCAGGCCTAACATCATGCTAAACAAAAAGTCAGTGATTCTTTTTTTGTTTGCTTGTTTTTTTAAAAAATTTTAGAGAGAGAGGAAGGGAGAGGGAGAGAGAGAGAGAAATATCGATGAGAGAGAATATCGACTGGCCTCCTCCTGCATGCCTCCCACTGGGGATTTGGCCCACAACTTGGGCATGTGCCCTGACCGGGAATCGAACCGGCAACCCTTTGGTGCATGGGTTGACGCTCAACCACTGAGCCACACCAGCCAGGCGAGTTAGTGATTCTTTAATGGTGTTTTGCTCAGTTTGTTTCTTATAAAAAAATAAAATTGTTCCAATCCATGAAGTAAAATATTAATTTAAGCTGTTTCCCAGCAAATTAAAATGGCTTCTTCTTATATAATTTTAACAGCGATTATCTCTTCATGGGAAGAATTGTAGCTACATTTTGCTTTGTTTTTTCTTTTACAATTTTACACACATATGTGCACATACATCATACATATTTCCCTGTAAGAAATATTACTTCCCTTTTAAAAAGAAATGGCAATTAAAAACACACACACACACACACACAAATGAACAAGAAGTAATCTTATTATGGAAAATGAAAGGATAAAATGACTTTCAATAAAACGGTATTCTATCTGGATGTATTGTGCATATTCTTGGCAACTTTTATTGAAGTAAAAGTTCATTCACATTAATAAATAGTTATTTAGCTTCTACCAAGCCAGACACTGGTTGAGGTGATGGAATGTAGCAACAAACAAAGGGAAGTTCCTGATATCAGAGAGCTCGCATTCCAATTGGGGATAATAGACAATAAATTATGTAACATGTCCAGTGATGACAAATACTGTAAAAAAATTAGAAGACATGTTGAAGGGATGAAGAGTGATGCAAAGAGGGTGAGATTTTGTATAAGCTGCACAAGAAGTAATGACTACATCTGAATAGATAAAGAAATGTTCCAGTAGAAACCTGATTAAAATGGGTGAGTCAAGCAAACATCTCTATGAAGAACTTTAGGAAAAGGATGTGAGTAGAAGCATGCTTGACATTTTCAAGATGAAGGAGGCCAGCATGAATGGGTAGACTTTAAGAAGGGATGTAGGCAGAATATAAAGTCAAACAGGTTAGCAGAAGGTCAGATTATATGGACTCTTGAAAGCCATAATGTTCAAGTGAGATGAAAGGCTGTAGGAGGTTTTGAGCAGAAATGACATGTTCTGTTTCATAATTAACAGGATCATGCTGGCTGCTATGTGGATAATAAACTATATCAGGCAGGTGGTGGAAGCCAAGAAGCCAGTATGGAGCCAATGAACAGTTCAGGGGGAAAATGATGAGTCACGTTGTCTGGGTTTCTGGCTGAGTAGTTCTTGGGTATTAGAAGTCCTCTGCTTTTCTGAATGCTTTGTGTCTTGGAGATTTCTTCTGTGACATAAATGAGAGTCTCATTTGGTTACTATCTAGAGCAACTATGAACAAAGCTACCAGCCCTGTTTTGAAATTATCTCTAACTTATTGCCTGAGATGAAAAACAGCATTACAAAATTGACAAAATTTAATCTTTCAATTTTATTTCCATTATTTAGTATATAATTCAGCCCTATTAAAGAGACGTTTAGAGAGTAACAATATTAGCATTTAAATGATTCACATTAAAAGCGATTCTACCTTTAAGGTCCAAAATTGAATTTTCTTCTTATGATGTGGGGAAGAAGAGAACAAAGGATCTTAAATTATAAATTTGGAATTGTTTAATCTTTTCTCTGCAGGAGGCAGTAGTTCTTGTATGAGAAGGTCAGGTGTATTCAGGAAACCAATGCACAAGGAAGGACTTAACCTTCAAGAAAATTTATATCTAATTTTGGATTTCTCATGGCAGCATTAAAAAAGAGAAATGAAAACAATGAGTAGCAAAGGGTAGATTAGATAGCAGAGCAGATTGTTTACTTGCCTTTGCCTTCTGGATTTTCATTCTTTTCTTTTATCTCTGCAGCCTGGAGGATTTATTGGCACTCATTTCATTTGTCTTTCTCCGGATTTAAAATTGAGGTGATGAGATGGAATATTACCTGTGTGCTTCAAACATCCATGAGTGACATGTGATAGTTGCCTGGGAAACTACAGATGAAATTCTACAGGCCTTTGAAATGCTTTTCATTTGAGAATAAAGCTCAGCTGAAGTTTAAAGAGCACACTGGCAGTGAACACTGACTCCTCATGTTATCTGTTAGGAGATTGAACTGCATGTAACAGAAAACCCCCAACTGAAAGTGGTTGAACCAACAAAAATTTTATTATCTAATATAACTGGAAATCCAGAGGTAAGGTGCGCTCCAAGTGTGTTATAGTGAGAGGCCCAATGTAATTAAGGGTCCAGGTCTTGTTCTTCTGTCTTCTCTGCTGTACTCAGCTATCTCTTAAGGCTGGTTGTCCTTGTGGTTTCAATATTGCTGCAGTGACAATCTGAGTAACACTAATTCTTATTTATTGCTAGCAGAAGAGAAAAAATAAAACGTCTCCCTTAAACACAGAAATATTCATTCTCTTCAATCTGATTGGGAAAACTTGATTCATATGACCACCTCTAGACTAAGGAATACCATTATATGACTGGCTTAAACAAATTAACCCCCCATTGAGGACTAGACATATTATAAATCTTTGGACTGAAGGGCTTCTGTTAGGAATAAAAGGGGTGGAGGAATTGGGTGTTAGGTATCACCTATATCATACAATGGAGAGGCACTAGTTAACAGCACTGGAAAAATCTTTCAAAGGATGGAATCTGCCCCAAGTTTCATTGTTCTGTCCCTTGTCATCGATATAGGGAACTTTTATTTCCCCCATTAAGGATAAAAAGAGAAGAGAGGAGCCCTGGCTGGTTTTGCTCAGTGGTTAGAGTGTCAGCCCACTGACCAAAGGGTCTCAGGTTTGATTCTGGGCAAGGGCACATACCTGGGTTGTAGGTTTGATCCCTGGTTCAGGGTCATGTGGGAGGCAACCAATCAATGTGTCTCTCTCACATCGATATTTTTCTCTTCTCTCTCACTCTCTCTCTCTCTCTTTTTCTCTCTCTCCCCCTCCCTCCCTTCCACTCTATCTAAAAATTGATGGAAGAATATCCTCCGGTGAGGATTAACAAAAGAGAGAGAGAGAGAGAGAGAGAGCAAGAGAGAGAGAGAGAGAGAAAGAGAGAGAGAGAGAGAAGAGAGGAGAAGAGAAAGAGAGGAGAGGAGAGGAGAAGAGGAAGGGGTTCTAGTGAGTTCAACTTTCCTCCTTTCTACAGTATTTTGAAGCACTCTATTTTTTTTTCTTTATTGATTTTTAGAGAGAGAGGAATGGAGAGGGAGAGAGAGATAGAAACATCAATGAGAGAGAACATCAATTGGCCACCTCCTGCATGCTCCCCACTGAGGATCAGGCCCACAACTTGGGCATGTGCCCTGACTGAGAATTGAACTGGTGACCTCTTGGTGTATGGGTCGACGTTCAACTACTGAGCCACACCGGCCGGGCTAAAGAACTCTATTAACGAACTGAGAAATAGTTATTTTAAAATGTAAGTGATTCTAAGGTCTTTGTTGAACATTCAAGAGTTAAGATCAATAAGTACTTGTGATGTTGTAGTAGTAATCTCTTTCTAACAATTTATTGTATCCTAAACTTTTTTAAGTGACTGGTAATAATTTATTTCAGCATCTATATTAACTGTATCTATAAATATAAATAGTATTAAGCAATTAAACAAGTCTTATGAGACCTTTTTCCCTTCCTTTCTTGAGTCATAAAAAAATTATTTGTTAAAAATAATTTTAGCAGATGACAGTCCAACCAACCAATGGCAGGTACATGATAAACTTACTTTTTTACAATATTTATGAAGGATGTATTACTTTTCTATTGCTGTATAAAAATTACCATAAACTTAGTGGCTTAAAACAATGTGAACTTATTATCTTACATGACAATAAGATCATAAAGTCATAAATCTAAGCATGGTGTAGCTGGGTTCTCTGCTCAGAGTCCCACAAGGATGCAATCAAAGCTACAACCAAGTGTCAATCACACTATCATTCTGTCTGAGTCTCAGTTTCCTCATGCAAGTTCATTAAGGATTGTTGGTAGAATTCAGTTCCTTGTAGTTGTAGGGTTGTCCCTCATTTTCTTACTAACTATTGAACAAGACCACTCTTGACTCTGAGAGGTCACCTGTAGTTTCTTATTAGTGTTTGCTTTTTTTTGCAGGCCAGTAGAAGCATGTTTTTGGACTTTGAACATCTGATTTCCTATTTATCTGACCTCTATACTCAAATCCAAGGGCACATGTAATTAGGTCAAATCCACCTGATAATCTATCTTAAAGTCAATTGATTGGAGATTGTATTTTGATGTACAAAATCCCTTTACAGTAGCACCTAGAACTGAAAAACTGGGAGAAAATGTGCACACACCAGAGACCTTCCAACACATGAAAGCTGAGTTGACAATGCAGATATTCCATCTAACAATGGAAGGTCCAAATATTGTTGGCTCAGTTCTCATTTGTTGAAAACTGAATAACTCAAAAGGACCACACTGCTCTCCCTTTCTCTTTTTCCACTTGTCTCCACTCCTTTCCTTTCTGTTTATCTAGATACAAATCAATTCACTTTCCCCTACAGAAAAACAAACAAACAAACAAACAAACAAACAAACAAAGAGTTACTTCTGTAAGCTGGAAAAGCAAGAGAAGAAGGAAAAAGATAATGATGAAATGACAGTATGTCTGAAGAAAAATGAGGAAGAATGTAACTGAGGAGGAGATGTGGAAAGAAACAAAAACAAACAACAGAAAAGGCAAGCATGAGAGAGGAGAGTTGGTGTCAGAGTTCTACAGATTTGAGATAGAGTTAGAACAAGAGAAAGCATTATAGGAAAATTAAGGGATGGAAAAAGCAAGGTAGAGGTGACAGAATTGAAAGTAACAATGCTGGTGACATTTGTGGCCATGGATTTGCTTTAAACAAGGCACTCTGCTGCTTCATCCTCAATGATTTTCCATGATGAAGGGAGGCTGATAGCAGCACATCATTGTGTATATATCTTGATTTTGTTAACAGCATTTCTCAACACTCACTTTGTTACACTCTGGGTGCTGCTTCGAGGAGCCAGGCGAAGCAGTTAATATTATACTTAATAAAAACATGTGAAGGCCAAAAACATAGCTGCAAACAAAATAAATAAAAAATAGCCCAAGGTAGTCTTAGAGTCTCCTTGAAACAAATTGTTTGGACAAGAAGGCGAGAATGTATATAGTTCAGTTTCTACTTATTCTTTTTCAGTATACTAAAAAGAATAAGTACAATTTAAAGGTAACTCAAATCCATTTCCCCCAAAGCACCATAGAATAAATATTGTATATGGGTACCAACTGGTCCCTAGTTACTAAATCAGAAAAGATCCAATTAAGTTAGTTACAGAGGGCTGGCTAAGCTGAGACTTTTGGTATCATGCTTGTGTTATGTGTGTGTGTGTGTGTGTGTGTGTGTGTGTACATGTGTGTGTAATATCCAGTACATTTGGGTTCCAAATAGCTGTCCTTTAAGCAGGTTATATGCATCTGTTTTAAAATAAATTATGACTTATTGCAGATATAATTTTATTTTAAAAAGGAACATATAATATCACAAATATTGGAGACTTAATTTTGGCTTCTTATTTTTTGACGTCTCTGAACCTTTAGGTTCTTAACACCATACCAGAAGGCAGAAGCTGAGAGTTCCTATGATACCATCAGTCAGTAGCAAACAAAAAAGTGATATTCCTGGCTGCTCTTAATGTCCTCTATAAAGATTCATTTTTGCCTTTGATGAGATACTGTTGACCATAATGTTATGCTGACTCATTTTTATTTTCTTGTGGGAATTTGTGAGAGTGCTACAAATGGAAAATGACCCCCCAACCCCCCAAGAAGCTCAAGGACATAGCAATGTGATGATTCAGAAACCAACATCCAACTTTCTGGTAACCCTGATGCCCATTCTAATCATATGACTACCTGTTTGGACTTCTCACATAAGAATTAAGAGGAGTTTTTCTTAGACTAGAAACAGAGATTTACAGGGGTGTTGGTAATGGTTACCAAAGACAACAATGATGCCAAAATAATTAGTCTAAAGTGACAGACACAATTTAAGCTAATATTTTATTGAATTAATGTATTAATTAAGTCATCAGCATTGTCTTCAGGTATGTACTCCTACTTTTTCATCTGGCTTGTAGATCTGGCTCTTGTGTGAGGTACTATTCGTGGATTATCCAGCATTGTTTCTCTCATCAAGTTCTCAAATTTAAAAACATGTGTGTGCTCTATTCCCCATGTCATTCTGGTTTAAGTGTTTGTTACTAATCCACCAGAAATCTGAGACACTTTTTGGTTTGGGAGATATATCTGGCTTTTCAAAATGCAGTTCATGAAAGCCTTCAATTTCTGAAGCAGGTAGTGATATTTGTCATCACAGGGCACTCAGTAGTCCTATAATACTTTGGTTCAGGAAAATGTGCCATATCATTTTGCAAATTATAACTACAAAATACTGAAGGCAATCATGTCAAGCTGATGTGTTCCTTCTGTTACTTGAACTTTATCTTGGTTGGGTCTCAACTCTAATGAGACTGGCATGGATGATTCTGGCTTGAAAAGGTCACAGTTATACCAAAGTCTATATAAATATTTTCATCTTATTATATCTCCACCACACAGTTGCTATTTAATTTTCCTGGGAGACTATACTATAAGGGCTAAGATCAATGTACCAGTTTATGGGCAGCAGTTATCAATATATATAGCTCTTGGGGAAAATATAGTGATTTGATGCATAGTAGTACTCACTAATGCATAAGTGGGATCAAAATTACTCCTTTCTAAATTGTTAAAAAATAAGAATTTCAGTTCAGAGTAAAAATTACTTTAAATATAAGATAATAATAATGTCATCATTATGCATCTTTATTGTAAAACTTGTGAATGTGAATGACTTGATTATGTCTCTAGAGAAAATTCTTATGAGTGACAATTTTGTTTGTTGCTATATCCTCATTTGACAGGCCAAGCTGGTAAGTTCATAGTAAGGGGTTAAAATTGATACTTTCATTACATCTGGAATACAAGAGTGAATGAAGAATTTATTAAATTAATTGAGTTATTTTAGTCAAATGTTTCTAGGGTGATTATCATGATACCTAAGTAATCAGACTCAATCTAAATAAATTAATTCAGTAAAATATTGGCCTAATTTGTGCTTAACGAGATCATTTCATTAATACTGTCAGGAATGAGTAGAAGAACTTCCAAACATTTTAAAGAGCAGGGTAAATGTGATCAACACATTATGGCTGACACTGGATCTTACCAAGTTTAGGAAATCATGTTCCTCGTTAGAAAAGGGGTGATGATATTATTCTTGAATTTATGGAAAAATTAAGGCTTTCCACATGCAAATATTCATCTTCCATCTTTTTCTTTTCTGAAATCACTCCATAGCTTCTTCTTTTTTTCATTTCACTGTCTCTGAGAAAGAAATAATCACTTTTAATGAAGGCTGAGCTCTCTGCTTACACTGTAATCCTACTCATTGTTCTGTCTTCTCTAAGGCTTTGACTTATCAAATATGTTCTTTAAAATTATTTCACAATCATCTCTCTCTTTCTCTTTCTGTCTCTTTCTATCTAAAGTTGACCTTTGAACAACACGTGTTTGAACTGCATGGGTCCACGTATATGCAGGATTTTTTAACAAATATACCATTGATCCTCTCTATCCCCAAGTTTCGCATCTGTGGATGCAACCAATGGTAGATGGAAAACAGTATTTTCCATTTCCAGTTGGTAATCTGCAGATGTATAGGGCCATTGTATGCACTGTTCTATGCCATATTATATAAAGGACTTGATCATCCACAGGTTTAGGTATCCACAAGGTCCTGGAATCAATCCCTAAGCAGATACTGGGGAATTAAAACTTACACAGATATTCAACTGTGCAGGGATCAGCTCCCCTAACGCCCATTTTATTTAAGGGTCAAATATACACATATTTATTTAATTTGTTATTTACACTACTTTCTTTCCCTCTGCCTGAAAATATGCTTGGCATGAATAACAAACAACCCCTTGAGAAAAATAAACAAAAACACAAATAAATTTCTCTGAATGTTGCTGTACCCAAACTATTTATTGTTGTATCACTTTCTATTTTCTTTATGCAATCAGAAAATTAATGGCTCCTTGGTGCCTTATCTTTCACATAGTTGACTTATTTTATGTGCTTAGAATTCTATACCTAATGAAACTTATCTCAAAATCACAAAGTATGCCCGGCTGGTGTGGTGCAGTGTATTGAGCATGGTCCCATGGACTGAGAGGTCCCAGTTCAATTCCTGGTCAGGGCACATCCTGGGTTGAGGGCTCTATTCCCAGCAGAGAGCATGCAGGAGGCAGCCGATGATGTTTCTCTCCCATCCATGTTTCTCTATCTCCCTTCCTCTCTCTCTAAAAAAATCAATGAAAACATATTTTGATTGACAAATTTATTTAATTACTTTTTCATTCTGAGACCAATGTCCAATTTTTGGGGGGAAATATTTTCCTGGCCAGTGTTCATTATTTGACTCCTAAACTTCTGAATTCACAATTTTCCCCTCTTACTTTTCCTTTCCATTCACTTTTACTTATTCCCAGAGCGCTGGCTCTGCCGACGAGCTGCATTCAGGAGTATGTGAAAGCCCTCACCTTGTTTTGCTTCATTATGCTCCTATCTTATTTTCTTGGTGACCACATGCATTTTCTTAGTCGCAAATTCATTCCTATTCTATGAAGTTACAAGTCTATTTACTGCTGATTTAATTTATTCATGGACTTCTGATTTTCATTTTTAGACATAATTAACTTGCTTATACTACAATTGCAAAAATAGAACAATTAGATGGCTTGAAAATATCTAAACTTAAATGTTTTCATCTTTTGAAGCCTTTTTTTTTTTAACCCAGATAAAAAACCTTTCTAAGAGACTAACCTGAAATTTGGGTGATATGTTTTGCTGTTTTTTTTCCTCTAACCTTACGTATGTACTCAGATATCCTGCCCATAGATTAATTCTCCTCAGTGTTTCATTTATATCTCCCTTCCTTTCCATCATTAGAGCCAACATTGGAGTTCAAGAGTGTGTGACCTCTTAACATATTGCCTTATTTAATACGACAAGATTCTGGTAGGTTTCCCTCATTCCATCTCTCCTTTACAAAATTGGTGTGTACTAATAGCCTATACTTACCACTGCTTTATCTCTAAATGCTATGAGATATGACATCTTCCCCAACTGTTCTTCTGACACTTTTCTCTCAATAACTGACTTTTTATTTCTACAATGTAATTTGATAATATCGCATTTTTTGCCAAGAAGATCTTATGCATTCCTGACCTCTAAACTAACTAAAGAAAAATTCTTATATTTACATTTATTTACCATTACCATCAAAGTCACCACTATTATATCTGAAACCACAATTTCTATACTGTAGAATTTTTATACACTTTATAGATATCTGCTCATTTGATTGTTAACAACCTATGAAATAAATATTAATATTTCCCCTAGGTACATGGTGGAGTTACAGCTCAGAAAATTAGTTGCTAAAGGCCATTTTGGAGGCCATAAAAACGTGCCTTTTAGAGTGGAGAGCATAGTTGACCTTGGGCTGTGAAATCTATCACCTTGTGTGCACCGAAGTCACAGTTCCTATGGGCTGCTCCCAGTCAATCACTAGGCGACACAGGTCTCCTTTAAGGAACAACTCTGGCTGGAGGAGTCCTTGCCAACTTTGTAAAACCTTGCTTGAGCTACATTGCAGTCTAGGACCTTCCATGGCATTAATCCTAATTGATCTCTTGCATGGCCAGTTCTGTCTTGGTATGTGCTTTTCAGAGGACCCTGACTAACACTATCATGCTACTGCTTAGAAGCTGAGCTAAAATCTGCACTCTAAGATATCTATCTCCAAAACTTGTGTACTTCAGCACTACTATATGGCCTCTATCCACATTCCTAGACTTTTTACCTGTCTTTATGCCACCACTAGGCCGCTCTTCATTTCCATTTTGTTGCCTTCTATTTTGAAGGACTTCTAATTTCCTTTCAATACATGTTACTCTTAAAGGTTTATCTCAAATACTACCTATCTTTTGGAGCTTTTTAAAAAATTATTTGCCCCAACTTGAATTCTCTCTTCATTTTATCCCTACTTGTGCTTATTTCATTAGTTTAAAAAAAATTTTTTTAACATATTGTGTAAAATAGTGCCGAAATATGTAAATTAGCTACATTCTCATTCCTACTATTGACTTCCTATGTGACTGACTTTAATCATCAGACCATGAGATATGGTGCCTTCCCTGCTTGAATGTATTCAATCTTACAGTGAGCAGATATACAGAGAAATAACGTCCAAGCTAGAGAAATAATCTTCATAATGCTGAGGTCTTATGGGACTTGAAAATATCTAAATATCTACTTTAGCATTTACATCAAGATAATGGCTTTTATTCATCAGGATTTCTATAGCATCAATAAAATAACTTGCCAGATATTACTGGTGAATTACAAGATTCCTAAGAGTAACTTTAAAAAAAAAATTAATAATCTCTCTATTTCTGTCTCTGTCTCTGTCTCTAGCTCTCCCTTTCCCTCTATCTCTTTCTTTCCAGAAGAAGAAATATCATATGAATAATTTTTTCCCTATTCTTAGGTAATGGGGTTGCGGTATGAAGAACACAACACTTTCTTAAAACATAGTTAAAAAGATAAGTTGATTCATTGAAAAGTAATTTCGATCTAGGCATTAAGCATCCATAGGCATTAAGCTAACATGACAAAAAGAAAGATGACTAGACTTGAAGTATCTCATGATAGAACAAACAACTATGAAGTAACCTTGTCAAAAAATAAGTATAATGAAGGAGAAACTTGATTTTGAAGAAAACTTTAGATCCAAATGCTAACTTAATTCAAATTCAGAGATGACTGATGAGAATGCCAAGTAACATGCAGGAAGTCAGTCGGCACGTAGGTTCTTTTTTCCGACCCTTAAATTGCAAGTGAGAAAAACAAAATCGAATGGGACCCTTATAGATTCAAAAAATATTTAAACAACATGACCAACTGCAACGTGTTGCTTTATTTTGATCCCGATTCAAATAAGTGTTAAAAAAAGTAACATATATGAGACTATTGGAAATTTGAACATTAAGTAAATATTCAATGATGTTAAGGAACTATCGCAAACTTTTAAGTATAACTGGCATTGAGGTTGTTTTCACCTTTTTAAAAAGACGTTGTTCACAGATACATCCTAATATGTTTATTGATGATGGATTCTGGCCACATGGGGATATTTTTGTGCTATTTTGTTTTCTATGTTTGAATGCCTGTAATAAAAACTGCCTGGTGCAATTAATATAAGATAAAAAGAAAGAAAGTGGCTGGTTGGGTCAGAAACAAAGACAACCTTTTTGCTGACTCCCCCACACTCAATTTTTGATCCTCATGTTGTCCTGTATCAGTTCCCATTGCATTATCGATGATGCTTTAGCGAATAGTCATGATCACTAAATCACAAGTGCCTGACTGATCAGACATAATGTAATATTATTTTGTGAAAATGGGGATTAGAATAGCCAAGAGAATGTATTTGTACTGTTAATACATTTTATTCATAAAATAGTAAAATTACTGTCAGAAAGTTGTTCCCCTCCCCCACTCTGTACCATACTCCCTCGTTTGCTACAGGAGAAATATTTAAGGAAGGAGGAGTTAGATTTGCCAAATATAGCGAGTTCAGTTTCCAAATACCTGGGGAGAAAAGCAAAGGACAGAGAAAGAGTTCTGTGTCTCCTTTCTTTAGTGTGTTTTTTCAGTTCAAATTATCTCTCCCTTACTAATGGACAAACTGAGAAATACAGTTTATTCAGCCTGTCAAAAACTAAATAAAAATTGAAATATTTTAAATGAGAACAGAGTCAAAATTAAGATACTGGATGATTTAACAAAATACTCATGTCATTATGAGAAATACTGATATGTGCCCACCTTTGCCATAGGGATAAACCTGCAAAGCAGGCTAGGATACCTGTGATAACAACCAAAACAGCCCATTCCAATAATGAAGCTACTATTACACTGAACAACGTATCTGTTTGGCTCTTGTATTTCAGATTCAAGGCAGACCATTTTTGTCATTATATTGTCATGTGTTAGGATGCACAGGGCACAACTCTCTTCTCTTCATCAACACTGTTTCCTAAAATATAATAAACACTTTATAAATATTTGTTGAATAAATGAATAGATAAAGAAATTCATGTAGACTTCATCTTATATATGACATTCATTACATTTGAAATTAGCATCTTTCTGGGAGATTGGGAAGTCTATATAGTGAGCCAATAACAAAATGCAGTAGTTTCATCAGTTTTATATTAATGATCATTAGCATCAGTGTCAAGAGGTGCATTTTTTTAATTTAATTTTTTTTCCTGTATTGATTTTAGAGAGAGAGGAAGTGAGAGGGAGACAGAGATAGAAACATCAATAAGAGAGAACATCGACTGGCTGCCTCCTGCATGCCCCCCACTGGGGATCGGGCCCACAACCTGAGCATGTGTCCTGACCGGGAATCAAACCAGAGACCTCTTGATGCATGGTCAAAGCTCAACCACTGAGCCATACCAGCCCGACAAGGGGTGCATTTTCTGATAAGATTTTCAAACTCCATGGCTGTAGCCTATAAGGATATATCATATCACATAGTATAGAGGAAAGAGTGGGAGGTTGAACCCCAACTCAATATAATATTTAGCACACTATTTGCTCTTCCCCAAGGGTGATAGCTCTGTCTTCTCTGTCTTTGCTCAAGCTGTTCTTTCTGCCTAATGCTCTTTTCTCTTTTGTTTGGCTAATCCTTATTTTTATTTGAAGATTAAGCTCAGGACATGACTCCTCCATGAAGTCTTCTCTAAGCATCCCTGGCCTAAGTGAGATAACACCTCTTTCTATATACCCAAAGACACTCCAGGTGTGCCATCACAGACCTTGGAGTGCTGAAACATAATCAACTATTTGTTTGTCTCTCCCCAGCCCTGGTTGCTTCTCTTACTCTCTCATCCCAGAACACATATACACACACACACATACACACACACACACACACACACACACGGTAACAAAATATATAAAAGTAAGAACTAAGCCTACATTCTTGTATCCTCAGTGGCTAGAATACTGGTTGGTATGCAAATGATGCTCAATAAATCTTCACAGTTGTCGACATGGCTTAAAATTAAATAATTGTATGAAGTTGTTATGAAACTTTCATTTTCTATTTAAGTGGAAAATTTTTCTTTGTCATGAGATAAAACAAACATATACTTCATAATGAAATGACTCCTATTGGTAATGAAAGGAGAGTCACCTTCACGACCAGTTTGACATCATAATTACCTGATATGATTTAAGGAGCATCAAAAAGGATCCAGCCTTCTTACTTGGAAATAACATTCTGGCTGTGACACAATGCCTTAAATAACCATAATTACTCATTCTTATAGTTTGGGTAATAAATGCTGCTGTTCAAGTAAAAAGTTAACTTATAGAGAAAACCTGTTTGATAGTTTTCTAGGAAGCATGACATTTAAGTAATGAACATAGGTCAGATAAGTTTGGAGACAGGGACTGAATTCCAAATACATAGAGAATAGTTCCGTGGTAACTCCCAGAGTATCATGAGGATAAAACTCTTATGATGAGTTCCTGGAATGTGGTAGGTATAGAAAATACACTCACCCATCTCCCCTAGTATCAGTTCTGAAGAGAACCCACTTAACAATGCTACTGAATAGAGATGCACAATAGATCACTAAAGAACTTCCCGAAGTTCAATAATCACATACCACTTTCCTGGTTTTACTATATATACTATCATCTATATTATTATTTAATACTTATATCTAAATTAATTTACTTTAAAAATTAAGTGCCTATGATAGTCTCAGTCTCAAAATCTTATCTGTGAAATTATGGGTTAAATGTGCTGCTTTCTTTTTAAAACACACACTAAAATAATACTGTAACTACTGAAATAATTGAATTCATCTGGGCATCTTAAATTGGGAAACACTTAAAAAAGTATCCCTGTACATGTTATAAAAGACAAGAAAAGACTCATAAATTGAAGGAGACTAGGGAGAAATAACAATTACATGCAATACGGGATTTTAAATCGGACTGTAGAAACACAAAGGGACATTAGTAAAAAATTCACAAAAGTGAAGTAAGGTCAGTAGTTTGATGAATAATATTGCACCAATGTCAACGCCCTATTCTTGGTTATACAGATATTAACATTAAAGGAAGCAAGGTGAAGGATATAAGAAAACTCTATGCACTATTCTTGCAACTTTTCTCTAAATCTAAAAATAGTAAAACGTTTTGAAATGTACAGATGTTGACTATAACAAAAGTACCACTCTGGCGTGGAATGGACTGTGGAGGAGGCTGAGGGGGGAGGGGCAGGAGGTATGTAAGAACTCTCCTTTTTGCTCACTTTTGCTGTAAACCCCAAACCGCTCTAAGAACAAGGTCTATTAAAAAGGAAAAAAAGGCACAAATAAAAAAAAAATGAGATAAGAAAAAAAATTATCCTCTGAAACTAGATTGACCAGGGTTCAATTACTGAATCTGAAATTTAGTGCAATGTCTTCAGACAATTTCAACTATCTCAGCTTTAATTTATCAGTAAAATAGGGCCAATAATAGTGCCTTCATTTTAAAGTTCTCAGGATTAAACACAAGGATGCCTGTAAAGAGTTCACCACACACTGTGTCTTGGGAATGTAGCAGATACTTAGTAAAAGTTAAACTTATTTATAACTTAATCATCAATAATGGGTTGAGACCTTGAGGCAGTAGCCAGTGTTATCACTGTTTTATTAAGCCACATTTTACTGAAATAGAAATGAGGTAACCTATGGATTCCCAATATTTCATAATTACAATGCTTCTCTGTTTAGTGTGTGTGTGTGTGTAATTAAGGTTGATTTGAATCATTGTATACTCAAAGATTTAAGGAATTGTTGATTATAAATGGGTTAAATAAGCTATTCAAAGTAACAATATAAATCATTCAAAGTGTTACATTTAGAAAAATTATACATTTTAAAAACTGACCTTCATATGGCTATTGAACAGATGCATTGATACATATAAACATGGGATTTGAGAGAGAATGAGGTGGGGAGAAAGAGAGAGTGCTTTTTCTGTGTAGGGTCCTACAAGTATGGAGGGAGATAATAGTTTACTTAAGCAAAATGGACAATACATTTTTAGCACCAAGAAAGTGTTACATTAAAGCACAGAATAACTTCGAGGAGTCTGGCTGGGATAGGGGAGGAAAATGAACCAGTTTACTCTAGCAATTCAAAAAAGTAGATTTTTAAAATGTTAACTCATCAGTTTTGTTATTTGTATGAGTTTTTATCTGATAGCATCACTATTACAACAACAAAAAAAGCCCAACATGTTCAAGACCACGATCTGAAGTTAAAGTTGGACAAATGGGAGTTACTATTTAAAAGTTCAAAACTCTCTTAAGTCATAATATTTTAGTAATCTCAGTAGCATCAATTTTTAAATTTCCGTGGTTTGTTGAGTCTGGTTTATTGAGCCCAGTCTCAACAAGTAACATCTGAACATCTGTGGCCTTGTTGATTACACATCACAGCGTCATTTAGCATTTCAATTTTGCAACATGTGGTTCGTGCTTCTTTTCACCTCTGTATAAAATGAGCTGGCCTGTCACTTGAACTGTTTATCCCTGAGGGTGCTTTTGTCACTCAGTAAATATTTTTGAAAGATTGGGATAATGATTTTCAAACATCTATCTGTTGAACATACATTGGCTATTTAGATAAATGTAAAATGCTTATATTCTCTTTAAGTTGCTTTTAAAGGTGAAAAGAAGAATCTGGTTCAGCTACCTTTCCATATTCAACTCATTTTTTCTCACCTTTCCCATGCCTCTTGTAATAATCTTCCCTGTTTTGTTTTTAGATTTTTTCTATTTCTGTTCCCTGATTTTTACTCTTCTGGAAGTCAACTGTTGCATATTTTCTAAATTGAATCTCTACCACTGAACATAAATCCTTTTTAAATTACCAGAGTTTTGCAATAAATTTATGTTTATTATTTTTTATATAAACATCATGACATTTGTGGAAAAAAATTAATGCAGGAAACTTGGTGGAGCAAGTCTACGGTATAAGAACAAATAACATTAGGCTTCTTCAATTTAGAAAGACAGAGGTTAAACAATGACCTGCATTCACTCTGTAAATAGCGATTAAGTAAATTTTTTTATTTTAGATCCCACATAGGTTATTGATATATAGCAGTGAACAAAAGAAAACCAAGTTCTGCTCTCATGGAGCTTGCATTCTAGCATCAATAAAAAGTAGGAAGATATTTCTGGCCACAGTCCAGCTTAGAGGAATTAAAGTATGCATAATTGGGGATAAGAGTATTTGAGGAAAGAAAAGAGCATAAAATTAGAAATGCATAGTTGGATATAAAGCTAAATGTTTATTTAGAACTAGAAAAAAAACCTCACAAAATTAAAAAAAAAATTAAAGCTGATACCACAGGCATTATAAAATTCAGGAAAATAATAAAATACTTCGATGAGTAAACTTTCTGACACACTTCTAATATTCTTTATTCCCTAAAGTTTTGGCTATGCTTTTTTATAGCATCTTGATATATTAATGATTTTATATCATTTTCTGTAGAGAGTATTAAAAAATCTCAGGCTTTTCTTTAAAATGATTGAAATAAATGTGTTTTAATTAATGATAGCTTATAAAAATTTCTTTGATTACACAACTCATTGAAAATATAATGCTAAGATGCAATTTATTATAAAAGAATGAAAAATGCATGATTCTTTACACTGACATACTCTGCTGTATACTTACAGGTTTGTGCCCTAAAAAATTCAGGAATTCTGATCATTTCTCTTTTATGCAAATTAAAAAACAAAATGGTATTTATTGTGTATTTATAGTAATAGATACTTTTTATTGAGTATATGCTCAATAATAAAAATATTACTTATTGAATATGCATCAGAGAGAGCCGAGTCTTTTTAATTGTCTACATGTCTGATGATTGGGACAAGTTTCTGCTGACTATATTCCCACCTGTTTCTCTTCCACAGCCCACGTATTTCCAGTGCTGGACACTATAGGACTCATTCATCTCATAAGATGACTCCTAACCATGCACATACATGAACTTGTGTGCTTTGGATCCCATGAGAGGCTAGCACTAACTTCACTCTTCATGGAAGGAGATATGAACCACAGCCCTATATCTCATTAACCCCGGACTAAATGTACCTCCAATGCAATTTCCACTTGGCTGTATTCCCCCTTAGTTAGAACCCCCAACACAAGGGGGGTGTGCTTAAAGGTAAGTCAGAGTGGAAAGAGGCAGGTGTCTTATGCAATTGTGGCTTTCTTACTTTGGAAAATTTTGCAAAAGCATATGAGCATTGCTAGAGCTCCTCTCAGAGCCTTGGAAGAGGCTTGAACAAGGGAGAAGCTGTGGGGTCTCAGATACATTAGAATTACCATAAATCTGTCTCCTACTTGGTCACAAACAAGTTGAACAAAGTTGTTTTATTTCTCTAGGGCTGAGTTTCCAGACATTCAACATTAACCTTACCTATTCAAGGTAAACTCAGTCATATCAAGTTTAACACTTAGTGTCATTTGGGTAACTATTTAGTTAACTTGGCATTTTTCTAGGCCAAGCTCTCTGGAAGTGATCATCTATGACCGTAGCATTAGAGGAATATAGATGCAGAATTGTCCTCTATGCACACTAATTGCCAATGAGGGTAACATCCCACTTGGTTTCCATTGTCATACATTTGTATCCATTGTTGTGTGTGGTGTCCAACTTTGCAATACATCCACTATCTAAATCTGCTCTGAACCAGGTGGCTTACTTCCAGCCCTTTTCGAGGTTCTCTCAAGTGTTATAAAAAACAACCCAGGTGTTTCCCTTCACCACAGGGGTGGTGCTGACCATAACATGCTGCCTGTGAGCCCTCCCCACCAGCCCATCTCTCAGCACTCGCGATTCTACTGCTCCGTCACTTCAATGGAAGAGAAATATGTCTAAGAAGAGTGCAGTCCTTCTGGTCTTTGCTGTGAAATGTTTTCTATGCTCTCAGATTTCCCTTAACCTATTAGTCGTCCTCCTCTATCCATGGGGGATATGTTTCAAGACCCCCAGTGGATACCTGAAACCTCGAACAATATCAAACCTTAATATACTGGTTATTTCTATATATATATATGTACCTATGATGAAATTTAATCTATAAATTAGGTACCATAAGACATTAATAATATCAAATAATAATAAATTAGAACAACTTTAATAATATACTGCAATAAAAGTTATATGAATATGATCTCTCAAAATAGCTGTAATTTCACATTTAATATTTTTAGACCTCAGTTTACTGAAACCTCAGAAAATGAAACTGTGGATAAAGGACAATACTGTATCTTTGCTCCTCTAGGCCTTGGCTTGGAAATTTGGGCATCTCAACTTAGTATTGCCATTAAGATCAACCTTTTTTCACAGAGGAGTCAAACTTTCATCTCCTTCTAGCTAGATCTAAATCTTAAGAAGCAACTCTTTCTTTCCAATTCTATCTATGTCTACTAGTCAAGATTTAAGAAATTAAAAATCATTTATTGCTCTGAAGTGTCTACTTTTATAATTGAAAGTCCTAATTTCAAAACATTTTTCTCTACTATTAATTTTTTAAAATCTGTAGGGGCATTTAACGAATTTTTTTCCTGTGCTTTAACTGCTTCCCCTACTAGATACTGGATGACATGGAGCAATTAGTGGGGTATTGCTAGCATAAAAGACTGTGGCCATAAAAAAGCCTCTCTATAAAATTCCCATTTTATCTTGCTATAACTAAAAGTGATGAAAATAAGCAATTTTACCAAATATTAATATATGGAATATTATAAAGAAGATATCTTTAAAATATTTCAACAAAAAACTCACTGCGATTCATTAAAAATGCATAAGATGAAATTCTTCTTCAACTTCATAACATTGAAATCTTATTTTTATCAAAATTAAAATAGCTTTGTTCTAATTATAAGACCATCATACTTATTTTTATTATCACATTATATTTTATAATATTATATAAAATTACTTATCATACCACTACCCAAAAACAATACTAATACTTCATGCTCTTATTCAAAACTTGAAGAATTGCTTATTCCAAGAACTAGTATAGGCAGAAAATAAAAATAAATTTACAAGTTCTTCTAAGAGTTTACAAATGACAATAATGGATGTATTAATGTAAACTGGAATATAAATAATAACTATCATGATTTCCTATTACATATGCTTCAGCTTCTATTGAAAATGTAGTCCTGAGCTGATCCATGGTCAGCATAAAACAATTAATCAGGAAGCCCCTGAGGAATATGCTGAAAAATATTATTTGGAGGAATAAGAGAGATTAATTTTTCATGAAAAGGATTCTTTTTATAATTTGAGCTGGAAGTTGCCCCAAACTCCAGCGTAGTCTATATAACTCTTCCACCATATCAGGAGAAGATAAAATGAAGACAGGAAATATGGGTGCAATGCAATGAGACAGAAAATAAAAATCCTAGGAAACCTGGCAGCTATCTTGGGCACTTTGGAAAATATATTTTGGAGGATAAACATTTTCATGTTTCAGCATTACACAAATCTCTAGAGAAGTAGCAAATTAGGAAAGGCAATAGATTGAGCTTTCGTAGTAGAGTTGATGATAACTCTGAACTCAAGGTCCAACTTTTGAACAGTTGCAAAAAGCAATATTGAAAATCTCTCTCACCCATTCATATAAAAGCCCAGAAACTCAAATGTGCCTGCTCCAAAGCAGTCTGGAACGTCATGTGCAATAACAAACCAAGTATTGCCACAATGATGATGAGAAAGTCTCAGCAAGGAAGGACAGCAATAATTCTTTCAGCTTCAAACTATTTTGGGGTGTTAATAGTTCCTTACATAAAATTAAAATCAGTATCACACACTATGAAACATTTATATGACAAACAATGCACAATATGATTATATCACAAGTGCATAATGTAGAAAGTAAACCTGAGAGAAAGTCGGGCATAGATGAGTAGGTATGACCTGAAATTTTTATAGAAAATACCTTTAAAAAAAAAATCCTTATCCAAGGATATGCTTAGAGAGAAGGAAGAGAGCGAGAGAGAGAAACATTGACTGTCTGCCTCCCACACCTGCGCTGGCGGCAACACTTGGGTGCACAGGACAACACTCAACCACTGACCCACTCTGGCTGGGCTGCAGGAAACATCTTAAGGCAAGTGTTATTTTGTTATTTGAGCAGGACCTACAAGTTGGACGGACTGTTCACTAAAAAAACTTTGGAAGGCTTTCAAAGCAGAAACAACAAAAATTAAACTGTACAAATGATCATATTGTGATGTGAAACAAGAGATACACGATGATAGTGGGAAATAAAGTAGATAGGTAAGGTAAGTCAGGTAATTTTTGTGCAGTAAAAAAAAAGTATTAGTGTCAGATTTAATAGGTCAGGGTTTTGTTCTTAGACCTGATCCTAAATCTTTGATTGATTTTAGGCAAATCTCTTATCTGCATACCATTCTATTTTTCTATAAAATTATATTAGACACAGCCATTCTAGATCTAAAATATAATGTAAATGATAATAACTAAAATGTATTAAATGTTTACTCTGTAAGCAGAGACATACTCTCAAGCATCCTTCTATACTTGCAACTTTATGAGATAGATTATGTTATGATTCCCCTTTAGAGATGGCAAAATTAACCATTAAAAAATTATTCAAACTTATTTTATAACTACTTGACTAGGCAAAAATATGATTGAAGGAAAAAAATTTAAGAAAAAGTGTTGGGCTTGAGTATACAGTATACAGTGCTGAAAATTCTGTAGGAAAGTAAATTGGTTAAGAGCCTACTCTAGAAATCAACATATAGACTTATCAGAATATAGAATTAGGAAGTGGTAGTGGGAACACAGAAAAGAGAATTAGTCTAAGAGACACTTCAATGCATCTTATTGAAAAATAATTATGGATGTAAAAATGAAGACTGGCAGAATGTGGCTTTGGCGGGGCCTGAAATTTATAACCAATTCTGACACTTTCTATGAGGGTCTGGAGCATGCGCGTAACCTCTCTGAACCATAGTTTCTTCACTATAAAGTAAGATTCAGGACACCTACCATGTCAGATTGTTTGAAAGATAAAATTAGATATCATTCAAAGTGCCATCACTGACTGGCATTCCTTAATTGCTAGCTCTCATCATCAGCATATTTTAAAATGAGATATTAATGATACATTTATTATTTATAATATTAACAATACATATGTATTGAGCATCTATTATAAGCAGTCCACTGCAAGCTATGGAAAAATACAAAGAAATATGTGATGCTGACCCCTTATATGAATATTTTATCATCCACCAGAAAAGATAAGCAAAGTATATGAAGAAAAACACAAAAATTCAAACCAGCATATTATAAATGCAATAAGAGAAATACAAAGTACAATAAAAATTGAGAAATGAAAAAGCTAATTTCTGGTTATGAGATGAGTGTAAAAACCATAATCTGGCTCTTAGAAATGAGTAGCATTTCAACATACACAGCTGGAATCATATAAGCATTGAGACTATGGTGAACAAAGACACATTAATAGGATAAGACAAGAATACCATGGTTAAAGTGGTGAGTGCTTACTGGGGGAAATGAAAGAGGGAAAGTTACCCATAGTTTGCAGATGGTTTTGAGAGAGAGGCCAGCATTGAATTTCATCCTTCAAGAAACAGGGAAGGAGGTCACATTAAAAAAAAAAAAAAAAAAAAGAATCACATAATGAAATTGGTGATGTAAGATTAATAAAGTAAAAAGGGAAAAAAAAAGAACTGCAGTAGTAGTACAGGGTAATACAATGAGATGGAACTCAGAATAAAATATAACTTTTTTATAACCATATGCTTTCTAACAAGGATATTTTATTTGAGGGAAAAATACCGCTCATATTTATGTTCCTTCTAATAGCTATTTATTTTCTCCTTTGTGAGCAAGTATTTCTAAGGGTAGATCCAGTGTCCCAGAAATATAACTGGCATCAAAATTCAAGGAAGGGTTGAGAAGACTATGAAGACAATAAGAAGTTGGGAGAGAAAGGTACATATTTTAAGTTACGCTTATTTTCTTTTCAGAGGCTGTTAGGCTAAGAATGTCCTCTATTTTTTTTCTAAAAACACATTACTCTGATGAGAGGATACAAGGAAGGAAAGTAGAGGCATTCTAACTTGGTTGTTCCTTCTCAGAAATCCTGTGTTGAAGTCCCCCTCATCTTGAATTAGTTCTGTAATACTGGGCAAGCTGTATAACTTCTCTGTACCTCAATGTAAGCATCTATAATTGGGAATATAATATCTCATAAGGATATTGTGAAGACTGACCAACAAAATGCGTAGATTCAATTTGAAGGATATCTACCACATAGTAAACATTACATGATAATAATTTTGGTGTCGATTATATTTGGATGGAATTCATTGTAATAGTTCAAAGACGTGTTCATGAAAATTCAAATCAGAATATTTAGCAATAGAACTGAAAAGTTGAGAAAAAGACAAAAATATTCTGGCTTTAAAAAAAGATGGTTAACAATATAATATGGAACAAATGAAAAAGGATAATAGTCCTTGAGCTCATTTAACTGAGAAAACTGTATGGCCAGTCCTAAAATTTTACCAGTCAAAAATAAGCTAAAATAAAAACATGACTGAGATAAGCACTGGGAACTCGAGCCACAGATAGGGAGTCATCACCAAAATTATGACTGTGGGGTGAAGCCTAGCCTGTTTACTGTGGGAGATGAAATAGAAACAACTTTAGAGGTGGAAGAGAGCCTTGCAAAACACCCAAACGAGAATGCATCAATAAAAACAAGAAAAGAAAAGATGAGACCAGAATATTAAAAAAAAAAAATGCTATTTCAAAAGCCCAAGTAGAAAAATATCTCCATAGTGATTTACACGGATTTAACAGTATTCCTTGCCTCAAGCTCATAGAAATGGGAATTGAAGGGAAAAAAATAACTGGGATTGGAAATTACAAGACTAATGATTTTCCTGAAATACATATTATTAGAGTCCTGTGAAAGGAAGTCGGCTATGAAGGAATAATGGCCAGTGAATAGCAAGAATGGATAACAAGACAAGATATGCCTCTGTGTCCAGTCATCTTTGCAAAGTGAAGTAGGCAGACTCTGGATTTAATGGTAGTGCTTGTACATTTTCTTGTGGAATATTCTGGGAAACAGTGGGGGGAAATTAAGTCAGAAATTCATTTCATGAATTTGCAGCGCAAGATCCACACGATTTGGTTTTGCAGCCTTGACCCACAAAAGACAAACAGACCAGGAGTGAGCAATTCAAGGTCTAGAATGGATATCCCCTGAGTTAAAAACAGTGGCAATCTTAGGGAGTAGTTAAAATGACATGGAAATAGCTGATCACTGATTTAATATTTCTTTTGTTTCTATATTGTAATATTAAGCATTTATGACATGGTTATGTCATATACATGATATATGAATCATTATGGTAGTTTGTGGAATTGAATAACATTAGCCCCCAAATAAACTCTACAACTGTACAACTCTACAACTGTATCTTGTAAGAGTGGTAGGTGCCTTTCTTTAAGCAACTTCATTATTTCTTAAAGTTGGCTGTAAGCCTGTAAAGAATATGCATTTGGAGTTGAAGGAGGAACCAATAACAGAACGATAGCAATTAAATCCAGGTTTAGCCCTCTGCCAACCCTTTTCGCTGTCTCAGCCTGACAATCTGAACTTGGCGAGGGAGTTGCTCGGTCTGCTCCACCCTCCTGGCAAGGCAGCCATCTGGCCGGTTGCACCTGTTTCCAACAGTCCTACTACTCCCACGAGTCCCATGTTGGTTTAAATGAAGTGGGAGCTAATGGGACTTGAATTA
The DNA here is from genome assembly GCA_030848825.1 of Tadarida brasiliensis. Taxonomy (NCBI): domain Eukaryota; kingdom Metazoa; phylum Chordata; class Mammalia; order Chiroptera; family Molossidae; genus Tadarida; species Tadarida brasiliensis. The sequence continues at coordinate 75,627,508 of CM061260.1, forward strand.
CACGTGGAATGGGATGGTAATGTGTGAAAAGGAGGGCTAAGCAAAGCCAATTAGTTGACCTGGAATGGATACTAAGCCAAGTAATTGGAAAGAATGGCAGAACAAGGTTAAACAAAATAGCAACCGAGATGATGAATGTACTGAGAATAAAGAAGCAGACAAGTTCATGGTCTGGGGGGAAAAAACAAAACTCCATCTGCCTACTCAAGTGGCTCGAGCTTCTCGTTCATATGAAAGATGATGCTGAACTAGACTCCAGCAGCATCGCTGAAACAAGCACTGCAGTGAACAGGCTCTGTCTCTCCTAACCGCGTCTGATGACTTGTGCTTAATGAGCGCTGGGCTGCGGTCAAAGGAGCAGAGTCTGTGCCTAGAAGAAATTAACTTGATAGAGGGGGAGAGCCTCCAAAATAGCATCTTTCCTCCTTGCAGAAACAATGATGATGTTTTAAAGATAAAATTGCTGAAATGGTGGAGATGTAAAATTTCCTTCGCTTTATACATCATTTTTTATTTTCTCAATCTGTTATGAGAATTACTTACTGTTTTAGTCATACTTACTGCCCTACTTCTGTTTGCGTAAGTTCACATGGGCAAACTGAGTGTCACTGATTTAATATTTCTTTTGTTTCTATATTGTAATATTAAGCATTTATGACATGGTTATGCCATATACGTGATATATGAATCGTTACAGTAGTTTGTGGAATTGAACAACATTCTAATTGCTCTGACCGTAAAATAATCAACGTCAGATGCCCAAATTAAGACAGAAACCTCCTGAAATCACTTGCCCCAGAAGTTAATCAGTAAACAAATATTATATTAACATTCTCTGCGTGTGTGCAGCTCTGTGTATTCAATTATCTAACTCATTGCCAATTTTTTCTTGGGACTAACAGGTCACTAAAAGGAACTTACAGATTTTAAATTTAGGTTATGTTCATCAGCATGTCTCTGAGCAGAACATTTAAGAAAAAATGGAAGCAACTATTTTCTATGATTCTAAAGTTACATAGAAAATCCATATTGTGCCCTTACATCTACTGAGTTTTGCTTCTTTATGCAAAGGCAGAAATACAATGAATAGATTCTTTTAGAAGAGCTCAGTTGTGGCAAAATATAGATATTTTCCATATTTTCTAACAAATTCTCTGTCCCTACTTTTTTACTCTAAAACTCATATAAACATACGGGCATTTATCAAAATTAATCACTTTGGTACAAAGGAACAGTTTTAGAATAAAAAACAAAACAACTTCTAGTGTGTGTGTGTGTTTGAGGCCATACAACTGCAGGTAGTGGGCTGTAAAGTTGGTGATTTTATGTCCATTTTCACATTCTATCTCTGTACTTCACATCTCCAACTCTGAATATTTTTATTTGAACATCATGGTACCATATGATCAAACTCAGAGAGATTAACAAAAAGATACACATGGTTTTTTGGGGGTAGTTTGAGATATACAGATTTGATTTGGGTTTTGTTCTTCATATGAACCCATTAGACTCTCTATCAGGAAGAGAAAGAGAACTATTAGAGTTTATGTAAACTGCCATAGAAAACAAACAAATTATTTTGACTTCAGGAACCTTCTCCTTAGAGATTATCTTCTCTTTACCTTATCTGGCCCATCATAAACACACACACACACAATTGTATATATTGACATAGCTTTTCCTCTTTTAAATGAGTTTAATGTGTTTCTTTAATCAGTGACCTAAAAAGAAGGCTTTGATTTATAAATAATTGCAGCCACTTACAGAAATTTTTTTTTCATTCATTGCAAAGTCTCAAAATAACCTTACTCTATCTAGGATGCTCTGTAGGAGTAAAAAATGAAACTAACTGGGCTAAATGCCAAGAGAAGGGAGTCATGAGACAAGCCCAGAAGAGATGCCAAACCTTCTACATTATCAGAAAAAAGTAAAGAGAGAAGCTGGAATGGCAAAATGAACACAATTTTAATTTCACATTTTTCTTAAGATTCAAAGATTTCACTGTCATTAAGGAGTATTTAGGATAAGCTACATAAAAATATTTATTTAGAAGTCAAGAGGCTTAAATTCAGGTCTGAAAGAACTTACTGTAGATTTGAATCTTCTTTCTTTTAGCTACTGTAAGAGATAAATTTTGTGACATTAACGAATGAATTTGTAAAATTCTTTCAAAATATTATGAAGTATTTGTAGAATATTTTAAAACTTCTTCCAGATGCAAATAGGGCCTCAAAGTGGAAGCAAAATGGAATTTTGAAATGGAGACAAAGGATTTGTTGACTTTCAAATGAATCGAGGAAATGTTTTAGAGAGACAGCTATGTATCTATCAGCAGATCATGTCATTCTAAGGATAGAATTGATTTAAAGATTATGTACTGAATTTAAAAATTAATTTCAGTCATACCAATCCTACTTTTTGCCTGTGGGGAAGGATGGTGAGGTGGTTTTGAAAAGGTGCACTTATTTACTAGTTTTGTATAGACAACATCATGACTTCCATGTCTCCTGATATTGAGCATCTGCTTCCTTCACATTCTCCAAGCAAACAGAGGCTTTAAAAAACATCTCTTCCCCTGTCATTCCACCAAAAAATGATAATACTGATGAAGATGATGATGTTGATACAACAAAGAGAATAAAGTCACCAGCAGACATGCGTGGAGCACAAAGGTTAAGAGAGAGCTGCAACAACACAGACTTAGGGCCAACACTTTACAAAGCATAGGATAACAAAACCTATGGTTTGAAAACTGTAGTCAAGACAAAACCTTAATTACTAGGGCCTAGACATATAAGAAGCTGATTTTCCAACATCAATGATGTGGGACAGGCAATGCTGTGACAGGAAGAATTCCATTAGGTGCACTGGCTAAGGATTGTTGACAGTTGATTAGAGCAGAGGAACTCAAGACTGAAACCAGGTCCTCTGTATGAACTCAATTTCACGTGAGTATTTCTCAATCTCCCTCAACAACATGTTGTTACCTTAACAAGATCTTAATTTAAAGACCTCCTCTTTCTGTTATAAATATGTCTGATCTAATAAAACCAACATAACTATTATAGTCAAGGCTATAGTTTCCAATGTAGATAAAAACAAGTAAATAAGACTTATTTCTAAATTTTCTTTCAAAGTTTATATTGGTTAGACATGGGCATTAAAACCAGACAACTCTTCTAAACTGAATATACAAAACATGATAGTCAAGATTGTGGTGATGGAGCACATTTTAGAAGCCAAAGCTATTGGACCATATCAGTTCCCACCTTTGGCATATCTAGACATATTTGGCAACCACAAAGATATCAAGTCCAGAGATACCATTTTTTCACACCAATTTACCACTAGATAATTCCTTAGTAATGCTCTGTAGCCAGAGATTTCTCTGATGCCATGAGATGAAAAATATGAATACCAATAAACCCATCATTGATAATACCATCAACTCATTCTTCTAACCAATGGGGACAATTTCTTCATTAAATCCCAAACTTCCTTTTGCACTAGATCTTTTTCATGATCAATCAACTGATAAATGAAACCTCACATTGTTTAGAAAACCATGCTTGTCATGGAGCCTACATTTGTCAGACCATCCCCCCCAGAGACTCCCATTCATCAGACCTTGTCAGGTTGCATTACTCAACCTCATTAATACCCCCCACAAGCTGCAACACTATGTCCCGCCTGGAGTTGCCTGATAGACTGCTCCTCTATGTGCAGACTCCTAAGGGGACCTTTGAGAAATGCTTTATTGAGGGCTCTGGTGAAGAAAACAGCACCTTAATGAAAGACTTGCACCAGAGCATAATTAACTACTACAAGGAGCATATCATAAGAAGGCAGGATTCTTTGGGAAAACAACAATAATGCTGGGGAAGATGGAAGGCAGCAGGAGAAGAGGAAGACCAAATATGAGATGGATTGACTTCATAAAAAAGAAGCCATAGGCATGAGTCTATAGGAGCTGAGCAGGGCTGTTGAGGACAGAACATTGTGAACATCACTCACTCATAGGGTCGCCAGGTGTCAGAGCCTACTCAGCAGCATGTAACCCACACACAGCCTATTGCTGTTGCTGCCAGTAATTTCACTGATTTGTCACTATGAGGATGACAACTAATTTTCTTAACTGAAAATGCAGATGATAGGAGAAACTATTTAAGTAATATTGGAGGAGGGGTGTATTTTCAAGCTGTTTTAATAGAAGCATTTTCTATTCTCTTGGCTCATACAGGACCAGTGCTCCATCTCTCGGTTGGTGTAGTTAGATGAAGGAAAACAGCCTCAGGACTACAGAAAACAAAGTCAGAACAAAGGCCAGAGATTGTCAAGATAACCATTTAGCACAAGAGGTAAATGTTTATTTGAACGTTATTAGTAGAAGATCAAGATGAGGTAGATTTGGCTCTTTGTCATTGCAAACACCCTAAACACAGAGTTTGAGTGAAGGATCACTTAAGTCATGGCAATGCATCTTGAAATTAAAGGTGACAGGAATGAAAAGCAGGGATTGATGACAACTGTGCTTTCTCACAAAGCTCTCTCTTGTTTTATTTTTTTCCCTAATGTTGTCTGTTTTCACAGAATTAAAATAAAAAGATTACTTATTTACACCTGCTTTAACATGCTACACACATGCACACGCACACACACACTCCCCATTCAGTATTATTACAGAATTATATGCAGTTGCTGCTGCTCGGGTCTAATTGCCTTTGCAGAGTAACAAAAGATTAAATGACTTTGTTTCACTTAAGGTGCAAATCAGATTCCCCTCAGCTATGGTGACATCTGTGGGCATAGGGCTCCCTTTAGAATGACAGTGTCCAATTACTAACAAACAGTGCTATGATCCCCAAGGAAAACAGAATTCAGAGGATCTGTGAGGCAGCATATGCCCCCAAAATATGATTGTTTGGTTACCTTTGACGTTGCAATACCGTACTTATTTAGTGCTAATAGCGGTAGGATGTATTCCTGCCTACATGGGATTCACAATTCTAAAGGGCAAGTTTAAAACATCAAGTGCTAAGGCTAGATAAAAGCAATGTGTCTATTCAAAGTCTCTCAGCAAATATATAATTATCTGGAGACCCTGTTGGTAAGATTTTCCATTTTATTTATGGGAGAATATTAATTTGTGTCCCAATTTTTAGGATCTCATTTTTTTAACCCCTAAAATCACACTCCACTAAATGTTATGACCACCTATAATCATTTATTTAAAATTTCAAAAATAATAATAAGGCTATAATTAAACCTTTCCAGAGACTGATGAAATAATATCCTGTGCTGAGGCAAAATGTTGACGTAGAGTTCCTCTGATTGCTATGGATTCAATTAAGAAAGAGGCTGAATGATAGTTTCAGCCAAAGACTCTGAGAGTTTACTGCTTTCAAAATGTAGTAACAAGGAAGCTGACGAAACAAGGAGTGGGATGCAAGGAACAACAAGCAAAAAAATGGATGAAGATGTCCGTCAATTTAAATGATCACTTATTGGTACCACTACAACCACTTCTACTATTACTAATAACCAATTGGGAAGAGACAATGGTTAATAAGCTGAAAGTAAATAACCGGAAAGGTAGGAAGATGTACTACCACCCAGCATTTCAAATGAACTGTACCAACAAGGATACAGCTCACAATGCTGAGTGATAAATGTTGAAGTGGCGTGAAGTAACAGTGAGTGAAGAAAGCAAAATGCAGAAGAATGCGCATGGTATTATGTCATGTGGTTTTATTATAAAAAATACACTGAATTAGACAAACTGTGGCTTTGTTTTTTTTGTTTTGTTTTTTTTTGTTGTTTTGTTTTGTTTGTTTTATCCTCACCTGAGGACATTTTTTCATTTTTTGCTCAGATAGAGTGGGAGGGAGAGAGAGGAAGAGAGAGAGAGAGAGAAACATCGACGTGAAAGGGACACATCGAGTGGCTGCCACCCGCATGACCAACCAGGGCCCGGGGACAAACTGCAACCGAGGTACATGCCCTTAGCAGGAACCGAACCCGGGTCTCTCTGCACCGCAGGCCGATGCTCTAACCGCTGAACCAAACCGGCCAGGGCCAAACTGTGGCTTTGGATGCATACATACACAGTACAATTTTTTTTTTAAAAAATGGGTGGGAAGAATACACATCAATTTCAGGGAACTGCATTTGTTTGGGACTGGTGGGAAGGAAATGAAAACAAGGAGGGGCTCACAGGAGTCTTCAGTAGTATCAGTAGTGTTTTATTTCTTAAAAACAAACAGAGGTTTTAAAGGATGAATAGGAGATGATGGCAGTAGGCAGGATTGGAGCAAGGGTGAGTGTGTGAGAGAGTCAGCGAGTGTGAGAGTGTGAGTGGACGTGAGTGTGGATGAGCAACCTTGAGCAGTACACAGACACAGGGCAGAAGGTCCCTGTGCTGTGGACGTGGAGTAGCCGGCTACTGTGGTAAGCGGCTCCTCAGGGCGCTTCTCCCTGCACCCTGGGGAGGTCTCACCATTTTGGAAGATCCCAGGTCTTCCCTGGGAGGAGACCTAGAAAGTAAACAAAAAGAAAAACCAAGAGCAAGTAGAAGGAAATGGTGAAGGTCAAAGCAGAAATAAACGACATAGAAACTACAAAAACAGTTCAAAAGATCAATGAAACAATGAGTTGTTTCTTTGAAAAGATAAACAAGATTGATGGACCCTTAGCCAGACTCACCAAGAAACAAAAAGAGAAGCCCAAATAAACAAAATCAGAAATGAAAGAGGAGAAATAACAACTGACAACACAGAAATACAAAGGATTATTCAAACATACTACGAACAATTACACGCCAACAAATGGACAATCTACGTGAAATGGACAAATTTCTAGAAACACACAGGCTCCCAAAACTGAACTGAGAAGAGATAGAAAAGTTGAATACACCAATAACAACTAAGGAAATTGAAGATGTAATCAAGAAACTCCCCACAAACAAAAGCCCAGGCCCGGACGGCTTAAAGGGGGAGTTTTAAGAAACATTCAAAGAAGATCTAACACCCATTCTCCTCAAAGTATTTCCAAAAATCCAAGAAGACGGAAGCCTTCCAAACTCATTTTATGAGGCCAACATAATTCTAATTCCAAAACCAGATAAAGACACTACAAAGAAAGAAAACTACAGGCCAATATCCCTAATGAACACAGATGCCAAAATCCTTAACAAAATATTAGCAAAACGAATCCAGCAATACATCAAAAAAATTCTTCTTCATGATCAAATGTGATTCATCCCAGGGATGCAAGGATGGTACAATATCTGCAAATCAATAAATGTGATACACCACATAAACAAAATGAAAGATAAAAACCATATGATCATATCAATAGATGCTGAAAAAGCATTCAACAAAATCCAGCACCCATTTCTGATAAAAATGCTCAGCAATGTGGGAATGGAAGGATCATATCTTGACATAATAAAGGCAGTATATGAAAAACCTACAGCCCTGGCCGGTTTGGCTCAACGGTTAGAGTGTCGGCCTGCGGTCCAGAGAGGCCCGGGTTCGGTTCCCGCTAAGGGCACGTACTTCGGTTGCAGTTTGTCCCCGGCCCCTGGTTGGGTCGTGCGGGTGGCAGCCACTCGATGTGTCCCTTTCACATCGATGTTTCTCTCTCTCTCTCTCTTCCTCTCCCTCCCTCCCACTCTATCTGAACAAAAAATGTCCTCGGGTGAGGATAAAAAAAAAAAGAGAGAAACCTATAGCCAACATCATACTCAATGGGCAAAAACTAAAAGCATTTCCCTTAAGAACAGAAACCAGACAGGGATGTCCACTCTCGCCACTCTTATTTCACATAGTACTGGAAGTCTTAGCCACAGCAATTAGACATGAAGAAAACATAAAAGGAATCAAAATTGGAAAGAAGGAAGTGAAACTGTCATTATTCGCAGATGACATGATACTGTACATAGAAAACCTTAAAGACTCCATCAAAAATCTACTAGATTTAATAAATGAATTTGGTAAAGTAGCAGGATACAAAATTAATGTCAAGAAATTGATGGCATTCTTGTACACCAACAAAGAACTCAATGAAAGAGAAATTATAAAAGCAACCCCATTTATCATTACAGAAAAAAAATTAAGATGCCTAGAAATAAACTTAGCCAAAGAAGTAAAGGACCTATTCACAGAAAACTACATGTCATTGGAAAAAGGAAACAGAGGAAGATATAAAAAAGTGGAAGCATATACCTTGTTCATGGATTGGAAGAATTAACATCATTAAAATGTCCATACTACCCAAAGCAATCTATAGATTCAATGCAATCCTCATCAAAATACCAATGACATATTTCACAGAACTAGAACAAATACTCCAAAAGTTTATATGGAACCAAAAAAGACCCCAAATAGCTACAGCAATCTTGAAAAAGAAGAACAAAGTATGAGGGATCACAATACTGGATATCAGGTTATACTACAAAGCCATAGTAATCAAAATAGCCTGATACTGGCACAAGAGCAGGCATAGAGATCAATGGAACAGAACAGAGAACTCAGAATGACCCAAGACAATATGCTCAATTAATATTCGACAAAGGTAGCAAGAGCATGCAGTGGGGTCAAGACAGCCTCTTTAATAAATGGTATTGGGAAAATTGGACAGCTACATGCAAAAAAATGAAACTAGACCACCAACTTACACCATACATAAGAATAGACTTAAAATGGATAAAAGACTTAAATGTAACTCGTGAATGCATAAAAATCGTAGAAGAAAATGTAGGCAACAAAATTTCAGACATCACATGCAGCAGAATTTTCACTGATATAATGCCTAAGGCAATAGAAACAAAGGAAAATATGAGAACATGGGACTACATCAAACTCAAAAGCTTCTGCACAGCAAAAGAAACAAGCATTAAAATGGAAAGGGAACACACAATACGGGAGAGCATAATTGCCAATGATACATCAGATAAGAGGTTAATTTCCAAAATATATAGAGTACTCATATAACTCAACAAAAGGAAGACAAAGAACCCAATTAAAAAATGAGGAGAGGACCTACATAGACACTTCTCCAAAAAGGACATACTAATGGCCAAGAGACGTGAAAAAATGTTCAACATCACTAATCATCAGAGAAATGCAAATTAAAACAACTATGAGGTATCACCTAACACCTGCCAGAATGGTTACCATCAACAAATCATCAAACAAGTGCTGGCGAGGGTGTGGAGGAAAGGGGACTCTAGTACCCTGCTGGTGGGCAGACTAGTGCAGCCACTATGGAAAACAATATGGTGTTTCCTCAAAAAATTAAAAATTGAATTGCCATTTGACCCAGTGATCCCACCTCTAGGAATATACCCCAAGAAGCCTGAAACACCAATCAGAAAGAATATATGTACCCCTATGTTCATAGCAGCACTGTTTACAATCGCTAAGATCTGGAAACAGTCCAAGTCTCCATCAATAGATTAATGGATAAAAAGCTGTGCTACATATATACAATGGAATACTATGCAGCTGTAAGAAAGATCTCTTATCCTTTGAGATGGCATGGAAGGACCTGGAGAGTATTATCCTTAGCAAAACAAGCCAATCAGAGAAAGACAAATATAACATGATCTCACTTATTTGTGGAATATAATGAATAAAACAGACTGAGGAACAAAATAGACCCAGAGACATGGAAGTGGGGTGCAGACTGACAAGCCACAGAAGAGGTGGATGTGGGGGGAGGGAAGAGATAAACCACAGAACTTACACGCATGTATAAGTAAACAAGGTCATAGACAATAATGGTGGGGGGGGAATGGGATTGGGAAGAGGTTGTCAATGGGGGAAAAAAGAAGAAACATCTGTAACAAAAATAAAGTAAATAAAAAAACTTCTCAAGCAAATATGGCAAAATATTCACAATTGTTAAATTTGTTTCTTTATTATATGATACTCTGTAATATTTTGTGTATTTGGAGGATTTATTTCTCAAAAAGAAAGAAAAATATATTGAACATCAATAAATAAGATGAATTAGAAGAGTTCTGTGAAGTAAAATCAGAAAACTTACAATTCTATTGTAGTAACCCATGCAAGAGATGATCTATGATGGTGTCTCCAAAAAGGGAAAACAAATGAGACCTTTCAAATGTAAAATCAATATGACTTGATGATCGATTTTGTATGAGCTGCAAAGGAGAATGTCGAATCAAGAATGACCGAGTTTGCTGTCTTGGGAAATCAAATGAAAGTTAGTGCTTTCAATTTACTGAGACAGAAAGTTGTGAGATCTTCATAGAGTTGTCTAAAAGGTATCTGGGCATATTATTCTGGATTGTAGAGAGAGTTTGGAGTCGGATGGATGGATGGTATAAATACCTCTATATCTATTCATTCATTGTTTCTTTATTCCTTTCAAGGTTTCTGTTCTTTATTTTGTAATGACCCAAATTACTAACATCTTAATTGCCTTCTAAATGATACTTTCTTTCATTTTACATTATTTTAAATTATTTAACAGTGTATTGTTTTTCTTTTGAATGTAATTTTTCCACTTCTACAGTCTGCTTGCATTTTGCATGAAGCTTTTAAAAGATAAAGAAGGAGCTATGAAAGGGCCTATAGATGATTATAAAGAGCATGAAGATGTGTTGTATGATATAATCATTAAAAAAACTCATAACCACAAATAAGTGAATTTTTCACAACTTGATTCAATCAAGTTTCCTTAAAGTTAGAATTTCAAATTGGACTTATTATTTTTCCCTCTCTATTGTCTTTTTTGAAAATATTAATTAATTAATTTATTTATTTATTTATTTATTTTTAGAGGGAGGAAGGGAAAGAGAGATAAAAACATCAATGTGAGAGAGAAACATCAATCGGATGCCTCCCGCACACCTCCCACTGGGGATTGAGCCCACAACCCCAGCATGTGCCCTGTCCAGGAATCAAACCAGGACCTCACAGTCCATGGGACAACGTTTAATCCACTGAGCCATGCCGGCTGGGCTCTCTTTATTATCTTTAATTATAAAAATAATTCCACCAACTTGTAATTTAGAGAAATTTGATCTAACAAGGAGAGTTTATTTATCATATGGGTATTATCCAGATTATAGTTTGCTTCCAGATAGAAATTAATATAAATGGTTGGAGAGCAGAGTTCCTTGGAAATAATTAACATTGAAATTTGTTACAAACATTGTTGAAATGTTTATATTCTCTAAAGCTGTAGAGATCTTTAAAAATGAAACTCTACTTTCCTATGCACATAATTTATTAATCTACCTCCTTTTCTTTAGAACGACATTTCTTATTCTTTCTTTGCCTAAGTCTTTGGACCCTTCAAGTGTTTATGAACTATGTAGACTCCTCTCTCATACAATTTGAGTTGCTTAAAAGATGCTGGTAAACCAACTATGACAGTTCCTTAAATAACTAGATATAGTGTTGATATTTATTTTATATTAATGCAATTTTTCAAGTAAAGAAGAGAATCAAATGTATTTTTTTCTGATAGAGATTGATGAAGAGATGATAAGAGAGAAAGTATGTGAAAGGGAAGAAGACATTAGGATAAAACATCATTCTACCTAGAAATTTAGGCAAAGCTGCTAAATATAAGCATGGGAATTGTTTCTAATTGTGATCTTTCATTCATTCAACACCTTGTTTGAGTACTTACTACAAGTAAGGACCTATGCCAGACCCAATAGTTTAATGGCAAGAAAACCTATACCAGCAGTTTTGCAATAGATGGTAGACTATGTTGAATGGGCTCATCTTCTCTGTTCCTTCAAATGTTTTATTCCCAGTGTTTTTCTGGATTATTGTCTAGAAACTATATTTTGAGGAGAAATGTAGTACTCCAGGCTTTCCTTTCAGATGGTACAAGCTTCATATGCTCATTAGCCTCTCTGATTATGAATTACATTTATAAAAAGTAATCTCATTTTTCTCCATGAATACTATACTATTATTAGAAATGTTTCACCATCAGTGGGCCTGAAGCAATTACCCTAGGTGTGACTCTACTAACCTCACCATCCCCCACTAGTCTCAGGATTATAGGGACCATAGCTTTTCAGTGCACATTTCATGGGCTTTCAGAATGTGTCCCAATAGCCTTTCTGCATCAGCCTCTTTTTCTCCTTTCCCTCGGGCTTTCAGAGAGTGTCAGGGTGAAGAATGGAGAATGGTAGGGGAGACCTAGAGCATTTTAGTCAAAGGCAGCATACCTGCTCCAGCGCCATGATGCTGTATGCCTCTCTAGGGCCCAGCAGCCACATTAAAGGTTTAGCTACTTCCAACATTAGACTTTAAGTCTCACTAAATTACCACTACCACCATACCCCACCACGAAATCTCAAATAGATTCCTCTTTTACAAACATGCTGGATTGGCCTCAGGATATTAATAACAGTTTCTAACTAAGTATTTCTGTGGCTATTTGACTTCTGCTTTTCTTTTAACCACCTGGAAGCTCCACGAGTCCAGGAAGTATGTATGTTTGATAGCGGTATACCACAAGGGCTGGTCCATAGCTGGGAGAAAATATGTTCTCATTGAGGATCTGTTGAATAAACGCTGATGATTGAAATATCACAGACTATTGACCAGACTGAAAACAAAAAGGTAATGTCATCTTTATTGTTCACTTTCTTACAGTCTCTAACCTGGTATTTTGCGTAAAATAGGCACTCAATATTTTCAAAACTGAAATAAAGAGAAAGCACATGATCAAAGTACCTGCTTGAAAATTTTTTCAGGGTCTCCTCTATGTGACAGGGTCATGCCCGCCAGCAGCTCTGGGGGCACATTTTTTAATAGCACATGATTTAAATGGAAAGAGAAAATTTTGCCTTTTGTACCTATAGAAAGTGCCAGATAGGACTTTAATTTGTACAAATTCTATCATATAACTTTCCCTGAGGCAATGTCTGTGGTCAGGAGGATGGCATTCCTTGATCAGTCATTAATTGTACACCATAGCAATCACAGGAGAGCAAAGACTGGCAGTCCAAGAGAATTACATGGTATGAGGAATAGGTGATTGCCAAGGAAGTAGAGTTGCTGTCACCCAAAGAAAAATGAAAGAGATGCAAAACGTTCACCACATACACCACCACCACAACCATCCACAACAACTGATATTTACTGCAGTGTATATGGATGTCAATAGAGTGATAGGAAGAAGATGAGATAGTTCCATTGATGAATTATAATCTTAAAGGCTATTCTTTATTAGCAAGTGAATCACTGCTTAATTTACTAGGGAGAAATTTTTTAAACAAAATTTGTTTCAGTCAAACTTCACCCTTAGTAGTTAAAACAAGAACTGAAAATAACTGCTGTCAGGACCTGAGGTTGCAAGTTCTCTATTATGAGTGTCGATAAACTTGTCTCCACTGTGATTTCAAAATATCATTTCACTTGAAGGCTCAAGAAATACTGAATTTCTTTAAAAACATAGCCTTTAAATGAATCTATTGTGGATTCTTTAAAAGCGCTATTTTTTTCTTTGCTAAATGGAATGCTTACATTATGCATGAAAATGAATCAAGGTTTAAGTGATTCTTTTTAGTAAGACTACCCAGGGAATCACAGGAAATAAAAACTGAAAGGTTCATGTTTTGAAAAAACTAAATGGAAGACCAAGCATTAAAGTTTGGAATTATATTTGAAATGATGTTTTAATGGATTCTATATTTGCTTAATTGAGGTTCTCAATTTTTCTCTATTTGCTTCACCTTAGCTTCAAAGACAATTTAGTTCTTCCTAATGCTCAAATATCAAGATTTGCTAATCCTTTCAATTACTGTTCCATTCTCCACTGCACATGAAAGCTTTTGCTGAAAAGTAACACATAGTCTTGTCTTCATTTTAATTTATTCAACCCCCTTCTTAAAACCTTATTTAATTATTTAGTATTTATTTATTTGGTTTTGTTCCTCTTCATTCAATCTATCAATAGCTCTTTTGGATGACTGTTATATCTTGTCACTTTTTCAATGATTTCTTTTAGAACTGCTAGGCTATCTAATGTTTATCCCCAACTTACTCATAATGCTATCCCCTCTAGACATGCCCTTATGCCATTGTGCCTCAGTTTCCAAAGACATTGTCCCCAGGTGACCAGAATTTATTCTTCTTTTCCGCTGATTATTGACAACCTCCTTCAGAGTAAATTCAGTGTCTGTCTCCCTACTTTCATTTTCTTAAAGAATCTCCCTGACATCATATTTACTTCTAATTACCTCTAGCTCAATGTCTGCACTTCTACACACTAATTAATTTTCCTCTTGCCCCAGAATTAACATTGTTCAAAGGATATCATTATGTAGTTATGTAATGTAGGCAATTCTGAAATAAAATGAAACATATTTGTAGAATGTCTTTGAGGCTTTGTCATTTGTAATGGTTTTCTCAAGCAAAGTATATTGAATAAATTCTGGACTGCAGCTCCAGTTGTATTAATTAACTACTAATTAACTATGTGATTTGGAACAAGTTCTCTGTGTCTCCACCTTTCTTTTTTATTATAAAATGAGGGTGAAAGGTAAGGCAAGTAATCTATAGATCTCTGACAACAAAGATCTCATCACATCTGTTCCTTCCCAGTACAAGTTTTCACATCTTGCTGAAGATGAAATGATTCAATATGAAGGTTCCATAACTGCATCATTACTACTGCAGCTACAGAAAACATTCTACAATAAATTCTAGTAACTATGTTGTATGAGACTGGGGAAGAGGGAGGTCCATCTTATTCCTGACAGCAATGTGGTTCCATTGATGAGCATTAAGAATCTAAGTTCTTTGTTGGCCTGGATTTGGTCAGCTCTGTTCACTGCTGTATCCTCAGCATACAGAAGACGGCCGGGAATGTTTTCCATAGCCAATGAGTATTTTGAATAACGTGTCCCTTCCTTAATCCACCTAGGCTGCTGATAGCTCAGTGATCAGGCTGCCTTAAGCACATTCTAATACACAAGTACAGCAGGGATTGGTAACTTGTAGAAGTTATGCCGGAGAGCTTCACCACCAGAGAGGTTTACCAAATTCCCTCTCCTCTAGCAAATTTTGCAATTTACATTCCAGGTGGAGTGCTTCCTTTTCCCCTCATTTCAGTGTTTACCTAAACATTACCCCTTTATGCTCAGAATATGGTCATAGCAACATTTTTCAAGACTAGCTGATTCAGGGACTAGGTTCATCTGTTAAGAGTACTATACTTTGAAGAGATAATTAGGCCCTGGCCAGTTTGGCTCAGCGGTTAGAACGTCGGCCTGCGGTCCAGAGAGACCCGGGTTCGGTTCCCGCTAAGGGCATGTACTTCGGTTGCAGTTTGTCCCCGGCCCTGGTTGGTCGTGTGGGTGGCAGCCACTCGATGTGACCCTTTCACGTCGATGTTTCTCTCTCTCTTCCTCTCTCTCCCTCCCACTCTATCTGAAGAAAAAATGAAAAAATGTCCTCGGGTGAGGATAAAAAAAAAAAGAGAGAGATAATTAGGTATAAGTAAGTACAATTTTAAGAATGAGCATATATTCAAGTAGAATTTCATTTCTATTTTTTCTGTTGCTATTTCTGTTGCTTCTAGAACCATCATCTATGACCCACAAACTTAAAGATTGTTATCTGAGGGTGTCATGTTCTGCTCCTAAATGAGAAGATCTATTATCTGAGGGTGCCATGAAGTAAATCCCTTCTCTTCTCAATTTGAGATGAAAAGGTTCAAGAATACAAATTGTTGGAAGGGTTAACACTGTTGTGATTTAGTTTCAAATCAAAGTCCAAATGTTGACTTCAGTTCTTTTCCTGTTTGACCCTCATTTATCTCTACCTGGGCTGAGCTATAAAAAGAAGTTTCCACTGCTACCCTGTATGTCAAAATAACTGTCTGAATAATATCCAGACACCTGAATGGAACCTTGGTTAGGAATTCATCTGGACCTGAGGAGCCAGTTAAGCTGGCTTAAGGAAGAAGCAGAGAGGCAAGAAAATTCTACACCAAGAGGAATCAGCAAGCTCAGAAGAACAACTCATCTGTCAGACTTAAGCCGGGAGCTGCGTTCCCAGCATAGAAGATAACCTGGCAGGCTCCACTTTTTCACGCCTGCCTCTCACTTGTCCTGTGAATTCAAGCAAGTTTCATGAACTCTGTGTTTCAGTTTCCTCATGTGTAAGATAAAGAAAATAGTAGTACTTCCCTCATAAGACTGTTGAGAGGAATACCTGTGTCAATATATGTAAAGTGCTCAGTACCATGTCTGACAGTAAGCACCCAGTAAATGGTAGCTATTATTGAAGAGATGACTGTTTTAGGATATCTTAGCCTGACCATAAAACATTGGTAACATATAAATAACTTTCCTTTTCTGAATCTGTGTTCTCTAAGCCTCTTCCAGATAACTTGGCTTTCCTAGAGGAGAGCATCTGTAAAGTTAGAAAATGTTTTAGCTGGCCATAAATAGCCATCCTCCTGAGGGTTTTATTTATTTCTTAAAAATATATGTATCAGCAGGCATAAATATATATATATGTGTGTGTGTGTGTGTGTACATATATATTTAAAGTTTAAAAATTAACCTTCTTTGAATAGATTAGAAAATTGGGGATACCAAGGGTAATGTAACGTGCTCTAAGTGGTAGAGGCTTTGCTCAAACTCAGAATCCTTCCTTTATTCCCATACACCAGGTGGTCCTTCCTGTGCAGGAGCAAGAAGCAGTCTTGAGTGATGGTGACCCAGATTAGGGAACTTCTTTTTACTATCAGACTGCAAGTCTAGTTGAGGGTGGGAATCTAGGTAAATTAATCCCTTGTATTTTAATTAGAATGAAGACTCCTCAGCAAAAGTGGATCTAGGTTGAATCCTCCTTGAGGAATAAAAAATAAATCTATATTTTAAAAAGTCACTTGAAGTAGTTTCTATAAGGCAGCTTCCGCTCTTGTTTGTTTTGTTTGGCTAGTTTTTGTACAGTGGTTCACAAACTTCGGTGTGCCTCCGCATCACCTAGAGGGCAGGGACAAAACCTGGGGGCTGGTCCACCCTCAGTTCCGATTTAGGAAACCTGGGCTGTGGCCTGAGGCTGTGCGTTTCTAAGGATCTCTCCGGTGAGGACAAAGGCCGCCGGTGCTGGCACCACACCTGTCTCAAAATCAACCGCATCGCTCCTGTGCAAACTCAGGGAAGCCCATCTGATCTGACCTTCATCTTTAACTAAAATCCCTTGTTCCTTTTGATAAGTGCTTCAGCTTCTCTTAATTAACCAAAGAGTTCTGGTGCAAATCAAAGACCTTGAACTACCCAAGGCAGAATTGAAGTTAACCATGTAGCTGCCACTACTCAGGGCTGTGGCACGCACAACACATATCCTTTTGGTCTTTTAGATTATGTAATTATTAATTCAGTGAATGTGTAAGTGTTTTTCTTTTATTATCTTTAAGAGGTTATTTTATATAAGATGTCATAGTGTGGTGGCATGTGCGATCAAACTTAAACAGTGCAAGGCACGCCCTGGCCGGTTTGGCTCAGCGGTTAGAGCAGGGGCCCGTGGACCAATGAGTTGGGGGTTCGATTCCTGTCAAGGGCATGTACCCTCGTTGTGGTTTGTCCCTGGCCTTGGTTGGGTCGTGCAGGAGGCAACCAGTCGATGTGGCTCTATCACATCGATGTTTCTCTCTGTCTCTCTCTCTCCCTTCCTCTCACTCTATCTGATAATAAGTAGAAAAATATCCTCAGGTAAGGAATTAAAAAAAAAAAAAAAGACTGCAAGGCAGAAACTTTGTATAGGGACCATTGGGTTTTGTTCATTTGTTTTAGTATTTGGTAAGGGCTTATCCTGAGTTGCTACTTCTGAGGAGAGCACCAAGAACAGGGAAAACATTCATAGAAGAGGGTAGGCATTTGGATTTAAATGGTTGAACACTTATCTAAATGGTAAAAACTTGTCAGCACATTTTCCTTAATGTCACTGTTCCTATGGCATTTTCCTTTGGCTTGTGACTCAAAGTGGCTAGTAGTACAAAGCAGGGTTTTAACTGGCATGGCTGTGTGTTCCTGAAACTGAGGGTCCTTATCACTTTAATTAAGTTTGGTTTTAAATCTTAGCTCTCTGTCTCCCCCTCTCTCTCCCTCAGAGACCTAGCCTTTCCTACTGGGACAGCAGAAGACAGTACACCAAACCAGACTGATGGTCACAGGGTCCGGACCTCTGGCAGGCTAAAGATAACATCTTGACCTAAGTTTTGTTTCAGCTTCTGGCCCTAATTGGAGTGACTCTCTGGCTACTTTCCCATAAAACCGGACAGAGGGACACTGAAACAGACCTCAGAGCTGTCCTCAAGACCTGAAGAAATGATTCATTACCATTACCTAACCTCTGACCAATCAGCTCCAAGCAACCCCTTAGCCACGGTGTCTTGTGATTTTGCCCTATGTAATCTGAAACATACATGCCATTGGGGAGTTTGGGCTTTTGAGCATTAGTTCCCTGTTCCCCTGGAAAGTACCATTCAGAACAGGGTATCGGATCTTTCTCCACTGCAATTCTGTGTCTAGAGTTTGTCTCTGCTAGTGCCGGGTGGATGAACTCTTTCTGTTTGGTAACAGTCCCAATCTCTCGTGACCAGCTAGCTAGGATAGGATTTATGTCTTAGACATGCATTTGTTTTGTTATATATTTTCTTAGTTGGATCTCAGAATGTTGTTCATATCCTTCCTCTTCCCCCCTTCTTGGTATAAAGTCCAAACTTGTGTTTTTTTTTAATGATCATTATACAAATAATATATGTATAAACTTCAATTGAAGTTGAAATATATTGTGTATTTTAGATCAACCACATGTAAATAGACAGGGGGGAGAGAGAGAGAGAGAGAGAGAGAGAGAGAGAGAGAGAGACAGGTGGAAGTCTGCTCTGTAAAACATAAAATCTACATTACTTCTAAGGGACAGTTGGGGGCTCATGTTCTGCTCCTAAATGAACAGAACTGGTGCTTATAATAACTCCTATGGGAAAGAGGACAATTTACTAATAAGTCATTAATAAGGTAATTGGGAGTAGGTAGAGATGGATAAGGTCATAAGGTCGTTTACTCCAGAATAGGCCAGGTTGAAAAGATATGGGATTATAAACTACCCACATTAAGATAATTATAGATAGGAGAGAGGAAGAACATAGAATTTCTTTTTTTTTCTAAAAAAAATTAGATTTTTTTTCTTTTTATTGAATTTTTTTTTAATCCTCACTGGAGGATATGTTTACTGATTTCAGAGATAGCGGAAGGGGGAGAGAGAGAGAGAGAGAAACATCAATGTATGAGAAAAGCACTGACTGGTTGCCTCCTGAACACACCCCCACAGGAACAGAACCCAGAATTGAACCAGAAACCTAGGTATGTGCCCTGACCAAGAACTGAACCAGCAACCTTTCAATGCATGGGGTGTCACTTAACCACCTGAGCCACTCCGGCCAGGGCACATTGGGGTGACACTGGTTAACAAAATTATACAGGTTTCAGGTGCACAATTCTACAACATCATCTGTACACTGTAGTATGCATTCACCACCCTAGTCAAGTCTTTGTCTATTTTCATTCATCCCCCTATACCCTCCTCCATCTCCCCCTATTCCCTCTCTCCCCACCCCTCAGCAACCACCTCGCTGTTGTGCATGTCCACAAGTTATTTCTTCTTTTCTTTTTTGCTCAATCTCTCCACCCCTTCCACCCAGCCCCCTGACCCCTGACAGCTGAAAGCCTGCTCTCTATCTATGAGTTTGTCTCTATTTTGCTTGTTAGTTCATTTTGTTCATTAGATTCCACATATGAGTGAAATCATATGGTACTTGTCTTTCTCCGACTGGCTTATTTCACTTAACATAATGCTCTTCAGGTCCATCCATGATGTCGCAAAGGGTAAAATTTCTTTCTTTTTATGCCTGAGTATTCTGTTGTGTAAATGTGCCACAGCTTTTTTATCCACTCATCTACTGATTGACACGAGCTACTTCCAAATTCTGGCTATTGTAAATAATGTTGCAGTGAATATAGGGGTGCATATATTCTTTCAAATTAGTGTTTTGGTTTTCATCAGATAAATTCCCAGAAGTGGAATTGCTGGGTCATAAGACAATTCCATTTTTAATTTTTTGAGGTAACTCCATACTGTTTTCCACAGTGGCTGCACCAGTCTGCCTTCCCACCAATAGTGCACAAGGGTTCCCCTTTCTCCACATCCTCGCCAATATTCAGACTATGATAAAGGAAATGGATATGCCCTCTCAGTACAGCAAATATAGACATACAAAAAATCATATATTTGACTTATTTCAATAGATTCCATAAGATTTGCTGGAATTAACTGTCATAAAGTATACATATATGCTTTTAATACTTAGAAAAATATTTTTAATGGTTAGGACCTACATGAAGAGAAACTTTAAGTTTTATTAAAAGATATAAAACAAACGGAAAGACAAATCAGGTTTTGGAATGAGAAGCATTATAATAAAATATATTTATGCTACTAAAACTAATATGTGGGCTTAATTCAATTCCAATCAGAATCCCAAGTGTGGATTTTCGAACTTGTAAAAAAAATACTACCTTAAAAAAAAAGAATATATAAATATATATATATCTCAGAATAGTAGGAGAGAACAGAACAGAACCATAGAAAATCCTATAAAACACTGATATCCAATTATCCTTTTATCAACGTAACATAGATAAATAAATGCATAGAAGAAAGAGGAATCTAGAAATTGTAGTATGCAATAGAAGAGTTTGACGAAGGTAGTATTTCATTTCACAGGGGAAGATGGGTCATTGATAATTAGGCCTGGCACATTCAGTTATCCATTTGAATCTTATACCATGTACAAAAAACAAATTTCAGATCAATTAAATACTTATTTGTAAAAAGTAAACAGCTGTACAAAAATCTAGGAGACTATATATATGCTAGCTAATGGCAAGTATGACCTTCTTAACTGAGACCAAAAACCCAGAAGCCATAAAAGATAAGGGATATAAACTTATAGCAAAAGATAACAAACAAAATAAAAACACATATAATCGATTTGGGGGGAAAAAACAAAACTGTGTGTGCTGGAGAGTACTGACAGGGTGTGGTTTGTATAATACACATAGGAAACAGAAAATTTGTCACATGAGAATAGAAGATCAATAGGGAAAAAAGGATATAAAATCAATTCACAGAGATTATCTTCAAATGATCAAGTATATGAAAATGATGCACAAACTGTTATTCAGATGAATGCAAAATAAACTAAGAAATATCACATTATACCCATGAGACTGACAATAATTTCAAAGGGTGATAACTTGATTGGCAAGTGTGAAATCTAAAGTATTAAAGACCTTTAGGAATGCAATGTCTATTAAAATTAAACATGTATTTATCCTCTGACACAGAAACGTCCTCTTCTTGTTAGCCACTATAAAAGAAAGCATCAGTAAGAAGTATTTTTTAAATTATTTTTTTAAATCCTCACTTGAGGATATCTTTCCATTGATTTTTAGAGAGAATGGAAGGGAAGGAGAGAGAGAGAGAGAGAGAGAGAAACATTGATTTGAGAGAGACACATGGATTGGTTGCCTTCCACATGACCCTGACAGGGCTGGGGATTGAACCTGCAACCCAGGTACGTGTCCTTGACCAGAATCAAACCCAAGACCCTTCAGTCCTCTGGCCAACCCCTAACCACTGAGCCAAACCAACCAAGACAAAAAGGATATTTTTTTTACAGTGTGTTCATGTTGGCCAAAAATTTAATGTGAAGAAATGGCTCTTCAATAGGAGAATGAGTGAAAATATGGTAAATTTATATCACAGACTATTTTACAGCCATTAAAATAGAATGAATTAAAGTTTTACCAGTGGACAATTGATTTAGAGCAATTTCTATGATTTGTTGTTTAGTGAAAATAGAAAAATACAGAAAAGTAAGTATTGCACAATCTCTTTGAGTAAATTAAACAATAAACTATAACTAAAATCCTGTATGTGTGTGAGTCTCTGCATGAGTGTTACATATAAATGCTTGTGTATTAGCATATGAATATGGAAAAATATGTGAAAATGTGGTTTAATAAGGCAGCAAAAAAGATAGGAAACTAGTAAGGAGGGCTGAACATAAAAATAAATAAAAATTTAAAAATACAATAAACTGCATGTATGCTTGTTACCACTTATTAATTTATACAATATTTTAAATGTGAATTCAAGTTAAGATACTGTACACTGATATTATTAGGGATTACTCAAATTGAGACACAGGTTTTTTTCAGACTTTAATCAGAAACTGCTTCTTAAAATCTCAAATATAGCCCGCTGGTGTGGCTCAGCGGATTGATCATCATCCCGTGTGCCGAGAGGTCCCAGTTCAACTCCCAGTCAGGGCACATGTTGAGGGCTTGATTCCCAGTAGGGGGCATGCAGGAGGCAGCAGATAGACATTCTCTCTCACATCAATGTTTCTATCTCTTTCTCTGTTCCTCTCTCTCTAAAAAATCAATAAAAACATATTTAAAAAAAAAAGATTTCAAATATATATATGTAAAACATATTTCCTATGGAAAAAAAGTAAAATTGTGGATAAGCAAAAGAAAGAAATACCTTAGTCCTTCCAGCTCGAGACTCTGTCAATTGACTTGTTTTCCAATCCCTCACCCAGAACTCTGTTCCCTGGCTTCTGTCCTCTCTCCAATCTAGTTCGGGCGCCACCTCAGAGTTACTGTGTCCTGCATTGGCATGCCTTTGTTGACTTACACATTTCTGTCCCCTTGGACAAGGTACATACCTAGCCTCAAACAGACATGGCCCAGCCCCAAACTAGAACACTTCATAAAAACTGCAGCCGATCCCAGGAGATTGCACAAATTCAAAAACCTGGCCTTGAACAACATATCGTCAGGGAGCGCTCCACTGGGTGTCGTGAAAGATATAAAAGCAACAGGGCCCTGGCTCAGCGATTAGAGCATTGGTCCACGGACCAGAGAGACCCGGGTTCGCTTTCCGCTAAGGACATGTACCTCGGTTGCAGTTTGTCCCTGGCCTCAGTTGGGGTTGTGCGGGTGGCAACCAGTCGATGTGTCTCTCTCATGTTGATGTTTCTCTCTCTCTGTTCCTCCCTCTCTCCCTACCACTCTATTTGAAGATAAATGCAAAAATGTACTCGGGTGAGGATTTAAATAAATAAATAAATAAATAAATAAATAAATAAATAAATAAATAAATAAATAAAAGCATCAGAGACTAAATTCTTCCTCCAAAGCTTACACACTCACAGAGGGGCTATACCTTACATTGATTCAAGTTAAGTTGATGTGTTTCAGTCCTTGACCCTAGATGATTGCTGAACTTAATTGTAGGCTGGAGAGTTAAGGAGGAAGTCTACTCAGAAGAGCCTGTTACACCAGGTAGAGGGAAGAGAAGGATGTGAAAAGAAGTGCTCTGAGGACCAAGCCTTCCCACTGACTTCATTTCTGGTGCTCAAGCCTGTATAATTCAACAGGAAAAAGGGGCCAAGTCTGAGCTCCTAAAGTAATAACAATTGATGTTTCTGTCTAAAAGCTCTAATGTGATATACAACAGAGACTTCCTGGCTGGAGGTGTAGTTTACCTTTAGTAATTAAAAGGAGACCCACTGAGTTTGGCCATGTGGCTCAGTGGTTGAGCATCAACCCATGCACCAAGGGGCTGCCGTTTCGATTCCTGGTTGGGACACATGCCCAGGTTGTGGGCCTGGTCCCAGGTGGGGGGCATGCAGGAGGCGGCCAGTCGATGTTCTCTCTCATCGATGTTTCTATCTCTCTCTCCCTCTCACTTCCTCTCTCTGTAAAATCAATAAAGGAAAAAAAATTAATAACAACAAAAAAAAAGACACACTGTTTCCAAAAAGTCAATTCTTGCCCTGGATATGTTTCTAAAATAAGCCACATGTTTTGGAGTTTTTTCCCACAAAGTACTATTTTCCCTACTTCTTGTTGGGGTTGGGATAAGGAGAAGGTAGTCAATAAAAGTTGGAGTTCCTTGCAGAAGCCCAGGCCAACCTGTGATTGCTGGAGAGGCCTGCTGAGGGCTGGGCCTGGGAGACCCACCTGGAAAGTGAAGGCCACAGCTGCGAAGAAGAAACACTCAGATGCCCAACTAACAGCATACAAAAAGCGTAAGGAAAAGAAAACAGGAGCCTGTGGGAATTATCAGAGAAACCTTGGAACTCTGGGCATCTGCCCTGGCTCCTGAGTAACCTGAGGTAGCCATCACTGCCTGTCACCACAGTAGCTGTCGAGGGGGAAGGATTGCTTCTAAAACATGACCAACTGCTAAAAGTTGTAAGTCAGGGAGATAAACAAACCTGGGTGTTGCCTTCACCATTTGCTTATTCGTTTGTTCTTTGTTTTTGTACTATTACTCTACAAATTATTTCTTTGTCCTTAGCAATCACCTGAAAGTTTGTCTTTTTCAGTCTTTTTACCTTTCTGTACCTTTACCTGTCTCTAATCTAAGCCTGCCCTATAAAATGGGTCACAAGGTTAAGCCACAGTGATTTTTTTAGCTTAAAACTTTTTGCCATTGCCTGGCCAGTGTGGCTCAGTGGTCGAGCATCGACCCATGCACCAAGAGGTCACTGGTTTGATTCCCGGTCAGGGCACATGCCCAGGCTGTGGGCCCGATCCCCAGTGGGGGGCATGCAGGAGGCGGCCAATCGATGTTCTCTCTTATCGATGTTTCTATCTCTCTCCCTCTCCCTTCCTCTCTCTCTAAAAATCAATAAAGAAAAAATATTTAAAAAAATAGAAAATAAAAAAAATAAAATTTTTGCTATTAATAAGAGCAGAAAAACTGATAGAGGATAATAAAAATAACTAGCATAGAAAAGTTGCAAAATCCCAGAATCTTACTATGTTCTTACAGTTATCATCTGTTTTATAGCTGGTGAGTTCCTTATAGAGTAATAACTAGAAATCCCCTGGGACTTGGAGGCTGATTTTATTCCTGAATCTGAATCACAAACAGATATCTTTTCACCCCCCCCCCCCCACCACCACCATACCCCTGCCACTAGGCTAGTTGGCTGTGTAGTTCCCTTTCCTCAGATAGGGCCCTCTTCCCAGCAAATAGGTTCATGTCCAATCTCAGTAGAACAGAGATAGAAACTAACATTTCCTTTCCTTGAAGGCTACCTCACCTCCCGACTCAAAGTCAGTTTGTCATAAATGAGATATCTGCATTTCTGTGGACTTCCATTCAGTATATCACCTGCCACCACACTTCTAAACAGACCATTGTATTTTAAATTCTACAGTGATGAAGATTGTATCACTCACTTCTTAAGTATACTGTCTAGCTTATAACCTTCATTGACTGAAAGAGAAATATTGACTATCAACCACAAACACAAAGATAAGTGATATAATCTTTATCACTGTAGAATTTAAAACCTTAGAAGACCAGGATAATGGGTATGAAATCATTGCAAAGAGTAAACTTATTCATTCATTCACCCAATTTTTTTTTTTTTATCCTCACCTGAGGACATTTTTTTTTTCATTTTTTGTCCAGATAGAGTGGGAGGGAGAGAGAGGAAGAGAGAGAGAGAGAAACATCGACGTGAAAGAGACACATCGAGTGGCTGCCACCCGCACGACCAACCAGGGCCAGGGACAAACTGCAACCGAAGTACATGCCCTTAGCGGGAACCGAACCCAGGTCTCCCTGGACCACAGGCCGACGCTCTAACCGCTGAGCCAAACCAGCCAGGGCCATTCATCCAATTTGAGACTATTAAGTACACAGGATATAATTAAGGTTCTGGAAAATATTTAAGACAAGTAAGAACTGTAGACAGTGAAAGACATGTCTTCTCAGAGGAGTTCACAGGTTATTATTAAATCAGACATCATTATATATGCTGAGTTGTGCTCACTTGAAATGTGGAGGGGTCATAGATGAACTAATTCTGACAAATCCTGAGACTAGTACTGAAGGCTTCTCTCTGAAATAACTCCATTATAATTTACTAAAATGCCTTCCCAGGCTTGCATCTTTGTCCTAGCATTCTTTTTTAAAAAAATAATTTAAAAATTTTATTTAGGTTTTTTTTAAATCCTTGCCAGAAGATATTTTTTTCCCATTTATCTTCAGATAGAGTGGAAGAGAGAGAGAGAGAGAGAGAGAGAGAGAGAGAGAGAGAGAGAGAGAGAGAGAGAGGAGAGAGAGAGAAACATTGACATGAGAAAGACATATCAACCAGTTGCCTCCCCCAGGATCCCGACCAGGGCTGGGGACCAAACTGCAACTGAGGTATGTGCCCTTGACCATATTTGAACCCACTACTCTTTGGTCCATGGGCTGATGTTCTACTGCTGAACAAAACCAGCCAGGGCTATCTTAGCTTTTCTTTTTCCTCCAATTTTTATTAATTTCTTTTTGTTACAGATGTTTCTCCTTTTTTCCCCCAGACCTCCTCCTCCCCATCTTACCCCCCCACCCCCCTAGCATTGTTGTCTATGTCCATTATGCATACATGCATATAAGTTCTTTGGTTCATCTCATTCATCATCCCCCCACCCCTCTACTCTGAGATTTGTCAGTCTGAACCATACTCCTTTCTATGTCTTTGGGTCTATTTTGTTCATCAGCTCACCTTGTTCATTATATTCCACAAATAAGTGAGATCATGTGGTATTTGTCTTTCTCTGATTGGTTTATTTCTCTTAGCATAATACTCACGAGGTCCCTCCATGTTGTCTCAAAGGATAAGAGATCTTCCTTTCTTAAATCTGCATAGTACTCCATTGTATATATGTACCACTGCTTTTTTATCCATTTATCTATTGATGGACACTTGGGCTGTTTCCAGATCTTAGCTATGGTAAATAGTGCTGCTATGAACTTGGGGTACATATATTCTTTCTGATTGATGTTTCAAGCTTCTTAGGATATATTCCTAGAAGTGGGATCACTGGGTCAAATGACAATTCAATTTTTAATTTTTTGAGGAAACACCATACTGTTTTCCATAGTGGCTGCACCAGTCTGCATTCCCACCAACAGTATACTAGAGTCCCCTTTTCTCCACACCCTTGCCAGCACTTGTTTTTGATCATTGTTGATGGCAGCCATTCTGGCAGGTGTGAGGTGATTTTTCATCATTGTTTTAATTTGTATCTCTCTGATGATTAGTGATGATGTTGAGCATTTCTTCATATGTCTCTTGGCCATTTGTGTGTCCTGTTTGGAGAGGTGTCTATTTAGCTCCTCTGCCCATTTTTTAATTGGGTTCTTTGTCTTCCTTTTGTTGAGTTGTATGAGCACTCTATATATTTTGAAAATTAAACCTTTATCTGATGTATCATTGGCAATTATGGTCTCCCATACAGTAGATTCCTTTTCCATTTTCATGGTTGTTTCTTTTGCTTTGCAGAAACTTTTTAGTTTGATGTAGTCCCATGTGTTCATTTTCTCCTTTGTTTCTATTGCCTTAGGTGATGTATCAGTGAAAATTCTGCTTCGTATGATGTCTGAAATTTTGTTGTCTACATTTTCTTCTAGGATTTTTATGGATTCACGAATCACATTTAAGTATTTTATCCATTTTGAGTTTATTCTTGTGTATGGTGTAAGTTGATGGTCCAGTTTCATTTTTTTGCATGTAGTTGTCCAATTTTCCCAACACCATTTATTAAAGAGGTTGTTTTTACTCCATTGTATGCTCTTGCCACCTTTGTCAAATATTAATTGAGCATAATGTTTTGGGTCAATTTCTGGGT
This sequence comes from Tadarida brasiliensis, assembly GCA_030848825.1. Taxonomy (NCBI): domain Eukaryota; kingdom Metazoa; phylum Chordata; class Mammalia; order Chiroptera; family Molossidae; genus Tadarida; species Tadarida brasiliensis. The sequence continues at coordinate 75,655,292 of CM061260.1, forward strand.
TCTCTGTTCTATTCCATTGATCTATATGTCTGTTCTTATACCAGTACCAGGCTGTTCTGATTACAGTAGCTTTGTAGTATAACCTGTTATCCAGTACTGTGATCCCACCTACTTTGTCCTTCTTTTTCAAGATTGCTATGGCTATTCGGGGTCTTTTTTGGTTCCGTATGAACTTTTGAAGTATTTGTTCCAGTTCTGTGAAATATGTCACTAGTATTTTGATGGGGATTGCATTGAATCTATAGATTGCCTTGGGTAGTATGGACATTTTAATGATGTTAATTCTTCCAATCCATGAACAAGGCATATGCTTCCACTTCTTTATATCTTCCTCTATTTCTTTTTTCAATGTCCTGTAGTTTTCTGCAAATTGGTCCTTTACTTCTTTGGTTAAGTTTATTCCTAGGTACCTTAATTTTTTTGCTGCAATGGTAAATGGGATTGCTTTTTAAGTTTCTCTTTCTGTAAGTTCATTATTGGTGTATAAAAATGTCATCAATTTCTTCATGTTAATTTTGTATCCTGCTACCTTGCCGAATTTGTTTATTAAATCTAGCAGATTTTTGATGGAGTCTTTGGGGTTTTCTATATTTAATATCATGTCATCTGCAAATAATGAGAATTTCACTTCCTTTTTTCCAATTTGAATCCCTTTTATTTTTTTCTTCATGTCTGATTGCTGTGGCTAAGACTTCTGGTACTATGTTAAATAAGAGTGGCAAAAGTGGGCATCCCTGTCTTGTTCCTGTTCTTAAGGAAATGCTTTTAGTTTTTGCCCATTGAGTATGATGTTGGCTGTAGGTCTTTCATATATGGATTTTATCATGTCGAGATATGATCCGTCTATTTGCACATTGCTGAGCGTTTTTATCAGAAATGGGTGCTGGATTTTGTTGAATGCTTTTTCAGCGTCTATTGATATGATCATATGGTTTTTATCTTTCATTTGTTTATGTGGTGTATCACATTTATTGATTTGTAAATATTGTACCAGCCTTGCATCCCTGGGATAAATCCCACTTGGTCGTGGTGAATAATTTTTTTAATGTATTGCTGGATACGATTTGCTAATATTTTGTTGAGGATTTTGGCATCTATGTTCATCAGGGATATTGGCCTGTAGTTTTCTTTCTTTGTAGTGTCTTTTTCTCATTTTGGAATTAGAATTATGCTGGCCTTATAAAACGAGTTTGAGAGTCTTCCTTCTTGAATTTTTTGGAATAATTTGAGGAGAATGGGTGCTAGTTCTTCTTTGAATATTCAGTAAAACTCCCCCATGAAACCATCCGTTTGCTGGGAGAGTCTTTATTACATCTTCAATTTCCTTAGTTGTTATTGGTCTGTTCAAGTTTTCTGTCTCTTTTCGGTTCAGTTTTGGGAGACTATGTGTTTCTAGAAATTTGTCCATTTTGCTTAGATTGTCCAATTTGTTGCTATATAATTGTTCATAGTATTTGTTAACGATCCTTTGTATTTCTGTGGTGTCAGTTGTTACTTCTTCTCTTTCATTTCTGATTTTGTGTATTTGGGTTCTCTCTCTTTGTTTCTTGGTGAGTAGAGCTAAGGGTCCATCAATCTTGTTTATCTTTTCGAAAAATCAGCTCTTTGTTTCATTCATCCTTTGAATTGTTTTTCTGGTCTCTATGTCATTTATTTCTGCTCTGATCTTTACTATTACCATTCTTCTACTTGCTCTGGGGTTTTCTTTTTGTTTGCTTTCTAGTTCTTTAAGTTGTGAGGTTAGATAGTCAATTAGAAATTTTTCTTGTTTCTTGAGGTAGTCCTAGAGTGCTATGAACTTCCCTCTCAGAACTGCTTTCGCTGCATCCCATAGATTTTGTGTTGTTGTGTGTTCATTTTCATTGGTTTCCAGGAAGCTTTTAATTTCTTCATTGATCTTCTTGGTAACCCATTCATTGTTTAATAAAATACTATTTAGCCTCCATGTGTTCAAATGTCTTTGCATGTTCTTGTTGCAATTGATTTCTAGTTTCATGCCACTGTGATCTGAGAAGATGCTTGATATGATTTCAATCTTCTTGAACTTGTAGAGACTTCGTTTGTGTCCTAACATATGGTCTATCTTTGAGAATGTCCCATGTGCACTTGAGAAGAATGTGAATTCTGCAGTTTTGGGGTATAGTTCTCTGTAAATATCTATTAAATCTATTTGATCTGGTACTTCATTTAGAGTCTCTGTTTCCTTGTTAATTTTTTTTGTCTAAAGAATCTATCCAGTGATATCAGTGAGGTGCTGAAGTCCCCTGCTATGATTGTATTGCTGTTGATTTCTTCTTTGAAGTCCTCCAGAAGATTTTTAATATATTTTGGTGCTCTTATATTGGGTGCATATATGTTTACCAAGGTTATATCTTCCTGTTGGATAGATCCTTTCAATATTATGTAGTGACCTTCTTTGTCTCTAGTTATGGCCTTCATTTTGAAATCTATTTTATTAGATATGAGTATAGCTACCTCAGCTTTTTTTTCCTTTCCATTTGCTTGGAATATTTTTTTCCATCCCTTCACTTTCAACCTTTGTGAGTCTTTTGTTGTGAGGTGAGTCTCTTGTGAACAACATATATATGAGTTCTGCTTTCTTTCTTTCTTTCTTTTTTTTTTTTTTCCATTTTTTGTTCAGATAGAGTGGGAAGGAGAGAGAGGAAGAGAGAGAGAGAGAGAGAAACATCGACGTGAAAGGGACACATCGAGTGGCTGCCACCCGCACGACCAACCAGGGCTGGGGACAAACTGCAACTGAAGTACATGCCCTTAGCAGGAACCAAACCTGGGTCTCTCTGGACCGCAGGCCGACGCTCTAACTGCTGAGCCAAACCGGCTGGGGCGAGTTCTGCTTTCTTATCCAATCAGCTACTCTGTGTCTTTTGATTGGGGTGTTCAGTCCATTTACATTTAAAGTTATTATTTATATGTAATTATTTATTGCCATTTTGGTTTATTGTGGTTGTATTTTTCTTCCTATTTCTACTAATTACAGCAGTCTTTTTAACATTTCTTGCAGTGCTGGTTTGGTGCTAATATATTCCCTTAGCCTTTTTTGTCTGGGAAGCTCTTTATTTCCCCTTCTATTTTGAATGATAGCCTTGCTGGATAGAGTAGTCTTGGATTCAGATCCTTGTTTTTCATGACCTTGATTACTTCATGCCATTCCCTTCTGGCCTGTAGTGTTTCCATTGAGAAGTAAGCTGATAACCTAATGGGGGTTCCTTTTTAGGTAACCTGTTGCTTTTCTCTTGCTGTCTTTAGGATTCTCTCTTTGTCCTTAATTTTTGGCATTTCAATTACTATGTGTCTTGGTGTGGGCCTGTTTGAATCTTTCTTACTTGGGGCTCTCTGTGCTTCTTAAACTTGAATGCCTTCTTCCTTCACCAAGTTAGGGAAGTTTCTGTCACTATTTCTTCAAATATATTCTCTAACCCTTGCTCATTTTCTTCTTCTTCTGGAACTCCTATGATGCAAATGTTGTTACATTTCCAGTTGTCCCACAGTACTCTTAAGCTGTCTTCCTGTTTTTTAATTGTTTTCTCCTTTTTGTTTCTGATTGGTTGACTTTTTCTACCCTGTCTTCTAATTCACTGATCCAGTTCTCAGCTTCCTCTACTCTGCTGGTTAGTCATTCCAATGTGTTCTTTATTTTGCTATATAATTCTTCATTTCCACTTGGTTGGTTTTCAATGTTTCTATATCTTTACTCATGGTGTTGGTGTCCTTACTCATGCTTTTGAGCTTCCTCGAGGTCATTGCTCTGAACTCTACCTCTGATAACTTGCTTAACTGCATTTCATTTATCTCATCTTCAGTAGAGTTCTCTTGTTCTTTCATTTGGGATTTGTTTCTTTGTTTCACCATGTGGCTATCTCAGTGGGTTTTGGAGCTTGCCAAATTTTCCCTGTGGGTGTTGATATTCTGCTGTTTGTGGCTCCCTCTACTGGGTTTGGATGAGTGTATGAGGACCCATGTTCAACACCATTGTCAAGTCTTACTTTTCTGAGTAGATTTGCAAGCCCAGGAAAGGTTTAGTTATTCTCTACCTTTTTGCCTGGAGGCTATTAGTCTCAGTTACTTGATGAGCCTTGGGTTGTAGCCCTCAGCTGAATGAAAAACTCCCTCAGGTATTCAGCATAAGAGGATTTCCGGAGAGGGGGGTAGATGCTGGTGGTTGATAAGCCTCCATTTACATTTATTGGCCCAGCTGGGTGGGGTTAAATCTCCAAGGGAGGGGCTGCTGCTTCACCCCAGAGCTCCAGGAAGGAGCAAGATGGCCACCATCCCCTGTGGCCGTGACTCAGCAAAAACTCTGAGCACCTTCAAAATCCCAGGTGTCCCCACAGAATTCCAGTTCAGTCCACCCTCCCTCTACCGGAGCCTAAGGTAAGTGGCTGTAGCTAATTTAGTGCTCTGTCCCGGCCCTCTGTGCTGTGGAGCCAGCTTGGGATTTTAACCCTGAGGGAGCTCTCACAGCTAAAACAGCTGCTGCCCATGTGCTCCCAGCTCGCCCTCTCGCACCTCCACAGACCTACCTGGCTTGATTTTCCTGTCCCTGGTTATATGGTCCTCTCCAGCTGCTTTTCTGTTGGTTTTCCCCAATGATTTGTCTTTATTTTAGTTGTAATTCCAGTTTGGTCTTGGGAGATGGTCTGTGTAGCTTCCATTCACTCTGCTGCCATTTTGGAATTCTATCCTATCATTCTTATGTACGCAGACATAATACCTTTTAAAGAGTTTTTGAACTATTATATTGACTACACTGGACTTTGTAGCCTACATTGTATAGCATGATATAATTAAGTAGCATTTGGTCAATAATAGCCCCCTTTCCAGAACCAAGCTGCACAAATTCCTTAATTTGGAAGTACTTTCATAAATATTAATTCTCATTCTACCTAGGAAAGGTGCACAGTGTCAAAGAAGGCTCTGTTGTTTTAGAGAAGGCTGAGTAGTATTATTTGAGCCGAATGGTTTTAAAAACATTCAGTTGAGATAGAAAATAATGGTTTGAAGGATTAGTTAAAATCTGTGGTAGTTTAAAATATGTCCATAAATTATTTGACCCCCTGCTCATTGAAAGGGGAGACCTATGTTCCTCCTCTTCCATCTGACTTTTGTTTAGACCCATAGAGTATGGCAGAACTGATGCCGTCTGACTGCCACTGCTAGGGAAGAAAAGGCCACACAGCTTCCAGCTGGTTTTCTTGAAATGCTCCACAGTAGAGCTCTGAGCTGTCATGTAAGTAATCCTGCTGCCCTGAAGCTTCTATGCTGCAAGGAGAGGAAACTCAGGCCACATGAGGATGCATGTATAGGTACCTCAGTCAACAGCCCCCATTGAGGTTCCAGCTGACAACTGGCATCAACTATTGTCTTGATGATCCCAGTCTCCACCTGCCAAGTTACTTCCATGGAGCCATGGAGTTCTCCCAGCTGAGGTCCAGATCACATAGAGCATAGATAAACCCAATCTCTGACCTGTGGATGCTGTGAACAAAATGAAATGGTTGTCTGGAACCCTTAGGTATGGGGTAGTTTGGATGTAACTACAGTAACTGGAACAATCTCCTAAAACCTTTTCTTCCCAGAGATTTCTTATGATGAATGGTGAAAATAAAGATTTGGTGGAAACATGACTATTGAGAAATGTTTGCATATAGGTGGTTAGAAGTGATGGTTCAATGGAAGTAAAGAAGGTGGAAGATGGAAATCCATGCTTTCTCCCTTTGGCACTAGCCTCTCTCTTCATCTCTCTTCTCCCCTGTCATGACCAGAGTCTGTTTCTCTGTCTCTCCTTCTGCCTCTTCTTCATGTCTCTGCTTGTCCCCTTTTCTCTATTGCTCTGTCTTCCACATGCTTCAACCCCTCTGTGCCTGTAGTTATAGCATTGCTGTGGCTCCCTTTACCTTTTCACTGTGTTCGTGTGATTTCAATAGTCTTTATGTTATAAAGCAACCTAAGATAACAAAGGCTGGTTCTATCCAGTGAAAAGAAGAAATGAAGGGAATGCATCTACCTGACAGACCTGCAGCAATTACTGCCTACGTTCAAGGTTTCCACTGCTACAGGTAAAAAACAAAGAAAGTGTCTCTGTACTTTCTGTCTCTCTGATGTGGTAGCCAAGATTGAATGAGGGAAAACATGAATTACTAAAAACATGGGTGGGGTGGGGGCCAATTTTTGCAACTCGGAAATAACCTCATAAACAGAAAAGAGCCTACTTTACGGAAGAAAGAAAGAAAGAAAGAAAGAAAGAAAGAAAGAAAGAAAGAAAGAAAGAAAGAAAGAAAGGAAGGAAGGAAGGAAGGAAGGAAGGAAGGAAGGAGGAAGGAAGGAAGGAAGGAAGGAAGGAAGGAAGGAAGAAAGAAGGAAAGAAAGGAAAGAAAGAAAAACCTAAAGTGTGAATTACATTTAAAAAATCCAAGGCAGATCAGGCAGCACAATAAATGTATGCCAGCAGGATGAGGGCACACGGACCCAGAGGCACGGACATTTTATCAGTTAGATACATCAGACAGATTGCCTGGTTTCACAGTACTTTTAGAAACCCATGAACTGTTTTAATTTCCTTTAAAGTCAGAAGAAAAAAATATAGTTTAAGTAGAAGAAAATATTGCAACATATAATATTCATATCCTTGTCTTTTATCTCAGGCAAAAATGTAACCTTTAATTTTTTTTTTATATTGTAAGAGTTTCATGATACTCAGGATATCTCTAAATATCATAATGTGAACCTACCCAGAGAACCACATGAGACGGGACCAAGAGGAAATGGGACTGCCCCGTGTCCTGCCAATATATTGGCAGCTTCTCTGCCCACCTGAAGCAGCAGGTTTTGTATGTCTACACCTTAGGCCCCATGTCTGGACTTTTAGCACAACATTAATGATGCTTTATACAGTCGATTAGTACAATTCCATAGCACACAGTCTTTATTGCCATACTCCTTCAGACTCTTTTACTTTATGCAATACTTTTTAGATATTATCTGATAGTGGGGAGAGGGAAAAATTAAAATATACGAAGATTTTTATGAATTAATTACCTAAGTTATAATAGTGTCAGAAGTTTGGAAGGAGGAAAAACACAAAAAAATGTGACCCCTCCAGAGTTGCTGTTATCTCTTGGCACCTGTGGGGGTCTGAGCTCATGGGAGAATGAGAAGCTCCTGCTACTTGTGGAAAGAATGCCCTTGGGTGGTCCTTGTCAAGGACAGTTCCTTTGAACTCATTCATTGCAGATCTGCTCAAAGTGATGGCCTCATTTGGTCAGATTTTTTTTATAGGATATTTAAGGAGGAGTTTGGGCTTTTTATCAGCCATATTCAGGTGCCCATTACCAAGAGAGAAAATGGGAACTATACAAATTAAGATCAAACCTTTAAAATCAATACAATTTGAAAGCGTTAAATGTTGATATTGGGCAAACCCATGCAAATATAAACTCAAACAGAGCAAATGATAAGGTTTACACATTATATATCATTGCTCATTTTTTTTAAAAAAAGCTTTTGAAATACCACTTAAGGAACCTGCTTTCCCCAAAGCTACCAGAAGGTAAGTATTGATGCATCCCTCTTAGAGATATTTTCCATCCCATTTATCTGTGACAGTACCTAGGGGACAATAGAGAAGCAAAGCTCTTAGAGGTACATTTTGTTCACCTGTACTTCCCTATGATTCAACATAATGCCTGGTATACACTAGGCATGCAATAAATATTAGTTGAATAAAGAATGAATAAATGAATAAATATAAGGCTCATTCTTTTTAAAAATTATTATTATTTTTTAATCCTCAACAGAGGATATGCTTCTTATTGATTCTAGAGAGAGAGGGGTAGGGGGGAGAGAGAGAGAGAGAGAGAGAGAGAGAGAGAGAGAGAGAGAGAGAGAGAAGCATCAATGAGAGAGAAACATCGATAGTTTGCCTCATGCACAGGCTCCAATGAGGGATTGAACCCACAACCTCGGTATGTGCCCAGACTAGAAATCAAACAGCAACACTTGGATGCATGGGAAATAGCTCTAACCACTTAGCAACACTGGCCAGGGCAAGGGCTCATTCTTGTATATTCATCATGCAGTTCCGCCTATTTGCTGGTTCTGCCCAGCAGCACGCTGGCTTCCTAAGGAGTAGTTTCTTAGAAGAGCCATGGGTTCCCATTATTCATTCTTGCCTCCTCATAACTTCACCTTCGTGTTACTGACCCTCCCTTCCTCTTTCTTCTGACCACCACCCATCTCCTGCCCCAATGCTCCCAACTTCTCATTCTGACTGTACACTCTTCTGATTTCAATTATGCCATCCTGACTTGATATACTCATGTATCTACATGTAATGACCTCTTTCTGATTGATGATTCTTGGTCTGCCCTCTCCTGACTTCCTGCCTCTTTGGTAACCTTCAATCCACCAGCACAACAGAACCCAGTCAGCTATAACTTCATAATGAGCTCAGGGTTTAAATATGTGATTCCTTCTATGGTTCTTACCTTCCTCAATATGCTGTCTCGAGAAGCTTCCTCCAAAAGGTTATATTATAGCTCACTTGATTGACTCTCAGCTACTGGCCCTTCATCAAAAATTGCAGTTCTTATCCAATCAAAGCTTTGAAATTGCATATTACCTCTCTAAGATCTTAGTGTTTTATATTAAAAAAATAATTTCTGTTACTTCCCAAACTTGAAAGATTTGGAAAGTTATCCATGGTGATAACATGCAATGTAAAACTTTCGAAAGAGAGAGAATGTGTTTTACTTTATGCAATACGTTTTAGATATTTTCTGATAGTGGGGAGAGGGAAAAATTAAAATATACAAAGATTTTTATGAATTAATTCTTTACAAAAGAATACTACATAGCCATGTTTGCAGTGCTATAGGATAAATCATGTCAAACAAAGCAGAAAAATCTGCTGTTTGTACAATTTTGGTGTAAATATTAGCAACTTTTTCAGTTGCTAATATGTTTTGCTTACATATTTCTGTTTTCTATGCCATTGTAAAATCTAATCTTCCAAAATTTGTGCACGCATGTGCGCGCACACACACACAGAGTCAAGTAAATAAATCTGGTGAGTAGTAGATTTTATGAAATCCCAGTTGTTTTCATTAACCTGTACACATTCCAGTTGCATTTATTTGTATCTACTCTCAGAAACTAAATTATCACACTAAAATAAGTTCTTGGTAGGATTTGAAATAGATTGTTATTTATTTCAGCTAATCACAAGAAAAAGAGCCACACCTTCTGCTGGGTCTTTAGAATAATTTTTTCTGTCTTAATAGATAGCTATTTGTGATGGCAGGGCATTCAACTGGTGGGTTTAAAAATGAGAGTGGGAGGTAAAGTAGGGGTTAAGAACCTTTGCCTAAGGACCAGGTTTCAACTCACCTGTGGATACTGGTGGGGTTCCAGAAGCAGACTGGAGTCTTCTAGTGAGAATAGGAACATGGGGAGGTTTTGTTCCTTGTCTCCTACCCCCAACTCCATAATTAGTGTTTATTCTGGTTTAAGGACTGCCTAAAGCTGGACAGCCCAGAATGGAAGCTTCTTGAACACAGGTTATTACATTAACCTTCCAGAGTGCAAAGGATTTCATCTTCCATTTATTGTGAGAGGCAGTAGCTAGAATGAGCTTTCTTCCACTATTGAGGAACCCTGAAATTGAGTGATTCAGAGTCAATTCTGCTCCCTCTTGATCTTAGTATCACAAATGTTTTTAAGGACTGGAAACGGAGGGTGGGTGCATAAATAAAAAGCCAAGTAGCAAAGTTATAGGCAAGATTAATGAATTCATATACTGTTACTATATAAATATACAAGTCAAAAATGTTTAAATAGCAGCATTTCAAAGTATATACACAATATGATTATAACAGCATGATTTATATTACTAAATTAGCAAAAAGTAGAAAATGCTAGTTGCTAATTTATTAATAAAAGATCTGGTACATAAAAAAGACCCCCAGCTTACATTTGAAAAACCTGAATGAACTTAAAAAACAATACTGATGTCCAACTCTGGATCAATTAAAACAAAATCTTTGGGGGGCGAGAGGTAGCCAGGATGTAACTGTAAACACTTCCATGGTGATTCTAGTGGGCAGACAAAGTTAAGAACTACTGATTCAGAAGATGCAGTCACTGCATTATTTTTCTCATCTTTAGTTGAAGAAAAGCAATTTACATGACTTTAATATGATCCTGGAAAATGAAACAAAAGTATGCAAAGCAAGGAAATACTTCATAGAACCAAGTAAGTGAGGCAAAGAGTTTTTGTTTTATGGCTTGACAGACTGTTGTCCAAGTATAAACAGGACTAGGTTAAAACCCACTTAGATCTATGGATTTTGCAGCGAAAATTCCTACAGCTGGAAACTAAACCCAGAGGTTACTCCTGGCAATACACTTTCCCAAACTCTCCTTTACATTCTGCACATACTGTTTCCTGAAGATAGCGCTGTGTTTATTATATGCTGGCTAATGCTAATTACATTTGTTCTTTAGAATTACTCACAATACACTCTGGAATTCAGTGAATACATTAGTGTCTTAGAGTATCAACATTTCTTCCAATGTGTTCTTGATTATTACAAAGCTGAAGACCAGCTATAAAACAGATGCTGCTAAATGATTTCTTTCTCATCCATTGTAATATACTCTTTTTTGAACAACCAGAGGAAATTATTCAAAGAATTTAATACAGTCAAGAAGGGGATTCCAAAATCTATACATAGAATTTCAAGTCCTTGTAAATAGGTCAAAGGCATTTCCCGAGTACACACAGATGCTTAGCACTATAATCGGAACCGAAAGGATCTTGTTGAGATTAGACCCGACTTATGCCCTGAAAATTTAATAGTCTTTCAAAAGAGACGAGATAGGTAGGTAGTCAATGAATATTCTGACATAAAGTGATAAGGAAGAAATTGCGCAGATCAAAGATGAGCCGAAGTTAATTGAGAGAAATTTCCCCGGAGAAACTCTCCTGCAATGGGCCCTGAACTTTAATTTAAAGTGAAGGATACAGTTTGGAAGACAGAAATGTTGAGATTGTTCCTTGTACATGTGATAAATTGAATGAAAGCTCTAAGAAGTGGATAAAAAGGGGTGAGATGGAAGGAAAAAAAGAAAGGTTTTCAATGTCTCTAATGACTGTGAAAAGGGACAGATTACATCTTGCTCAACAATTTTTCTTTAAAATTAACACTTTACTGACAGTTTGGAAGTAAATGCTTTATATAAACATTATGGATGGAAAAAGATGTTTCTCCAATGGTAAAAATGCTTTTTTTCTATTCTAAAAGTTAAGTATCCTTTAGATATGAAATACTCTCATGACACTTCTCTTGTTATGAATATTGTGACTCCTTGTTGGATTATTCTAAAATTGGGTCCCTGTGGCAGACACATTTACCCTTACCAAATACTCATGTGCATATCCAAAATTGTCAGCCCCCGCTGAAGATAAGTGGGACCACTTAACTAGTTTTGGGCAAGTCGGCTGTGAGCAGAACTGATGTATGTAACTTTCCTGTCAAAGCATTTAAGAGTCGGTGTGTTTCCTCAAGTTCTCTGTTCTCTAACTCATCACCTGGAAGCTGATGCAAACAAAATATTCAAGCCAAATAAATCTCTGAATCCTTATTTAGATAGAGGCTTCCAGGAAGAGACCTAGCATTGTAGTAAACTTTATAAGGTTACATTACTGAGATTTTGGTTTCCTACCCTGGTATGCCCTGGGCTAATCTCACTAATGCATCCTCCAAGCTTTCTATATGAGTCATATTTTTTTTTTTTTAAGATAAAGGAGATGAATTTCAGGAAGGTGTTGGCAATAAGGGAGGTGGGATGAGCAAAGTATTATTACAATGAAAGATTCCTGTTCCAGCTACATATCCTTTCTTCCTTGAAATAGACTTCTATACACCTTAACGGTTAAACTGCCTTTCTTTTTTACAGAGTTTAGCAAGAGCAAGGCAAAACCTTTCTTTTGGGTTTCTAAGGAAGATTTTATTTATTCATAATGTTGTACTTTGGCAACAAAGTCAACTTATCTCACTTTCATGTTAGCTGGATTGCTCTCAATTCTCCGATTTATTTGTATTAATCTTCTAATAAATTGAGACCAAGGCCACGCCTATGCGCTGAAATTCAGCTCAGAGTTGTCTCTAGCTGGAGAAATCAAACGTGATTTAGGACTTGCCTTATACACCCTTGCAGTTATTAAGACATTTGTGAGGAAAATGAGACTTTCACCAGGAATGAGGAACATACACTTTTGTAGGGGCTAATCAGAGCCTAATGTAATTGAAACAAATAAATTATTCTTAAGTAAAATCAATTTCATTAAGGCTCGGGCATTTCAATCCTTCACCTTGTATGTCCATCCCTGGCCCACATTAGAAAAGCAAGTCTGCTGCTGTCACTGTGACAGAGATGGCTCAGCTCCAGGCTCTAAGAGCTTCTTGCTCAGTAGATAGGGGTCAATAGTCCTCTTTGCTTTAATGGCATTTTGTTTTGTTTTGATTTTCAGTTGGGAGAAAGCAAAGCCCTTTTTAACATTCTCTCCATTCTTTAATGATAATAATGACAGAGGCAAAATACAGCCAAGTCAAAATTCAGAGTGATAGTCCTTGTTTAAATAAACGTCAGGCTGTACTAAAAGAATGGTGACCATTTAAGAAATGCAGCCCAGCCAGTGTGGCTCAGTGGTTGAGCGTTGACCCACGCACCAAGAGGTCACCGGTTCAATTCCTGGTCAGGGCACATGCCCAGGTTGTGGGCCCGATCCCTGGGGGGTGGGGGGGCATGCAGTAGGCAGCCAATCGATGTTCTCTCTCATCAATGTTTCTATCTTTCTCTCCCTCTCCCTTCCTCTCTCTCTAAAAACAATAAAGGCAAAAAATTAAAAAAAAAAAAGAAATGCAGCACAGTTGGTTGCCATTTTTCTGTTTTTCTCACGTATCAGCTTAATCACCAAAGATTTTCAGAAATAAAAATATATTTGTATGTTTATAACAAAGAACATTATTTTTAAAGACCACACCTATGAGCAATCTGGTTGAGACTCTGTGTGTGCAGGCATCTGTGTGCAAAAATACTGAAAATCAAATAACATAAACCAAGACAAATGCAAAGGAGAATGATCAAAATAATGAAAGTATTTTCATTTTAATAGAAATTTTAAGCTTTCCCAGAGCAGCTATATGTGTACATTCATAATCCTCAAAACTATTTACATGTTAGACATTTAATTTTATCTGCATATCTTATGGTCGAGCTCATACCTGAAGAATGTTTAAATATATATTTATAAATTCTTCCTATCTGTAGTATGATTCAGAACTAGAAAATAAGCATCATATAAAAGAATGTGCTCATATTTTCACAGGTAGTCTGGTTTCTCAGACATAGCAGATGAGGTGCATTCAACTGGAAGTGAGGACTAGGGAATCAGAAACCACGTGGCATTGATCAACCTTCGATCTAGGTAAACCAAGTTCCAATCCTCACGTTACCCCTTAATAACTGGGTGAATGTAGTGAAGTCACTTAATCTTCATGAGATTCCATTTCCTACCTTGCAAAGTAAAAATAATTACCTTTAGCCCTGGCTAGTGTGGCTCAGTGGTTAGAGTGTTGGCCCCTCACATGGAAGGATCGCGGGTTCGATTCCCCGTCAAGGGTTGCAGGTTGGACTCGGGCAGCTCTGGTTTGCAGTCTAGTAGCAGATCATTGTGAGAGACATCACAACTGCTCGCTGTTATGTAGTCCTCTCTACTTCTTGAGACACTGGGAAAAGTATTGCCTGCCCCTTTAATCATCTCATAGTCAATCCTGACTTCTACGGGTATATAATTTAGTAATAACAAGAAGAGCAGTCGAAAGAGAAAAAGATTAAGCAAATTCAAAAACAAAGAAGCAAAGCAATATGACGCCATTTAGTGAAGGGAAAATTATCCGAATGTAGTATCCATGAGAGTGCTGCTATGTTTGGCAAACGACATAAAAATCTTGAGGCTTTAAAATGGTTAAAGGATAACGCGAAGAAATTATTAAAAGATTTAATCATCTTTGTAAAAACTACATTCTAAAATTTTGTGATTACAGTGTTTAATAAACAATTAAATTTCAGTGTGTGCAGTATTATTTGATGTGGACTACCCCACTCCCTCTTAGTGACACGTGCATTTTTATGTTGAGTCAGCAGCCTTAAGAATGCCTCTGTATAGATCAAGCATGAGGCTAGGTATAACAGGGGAGAGAGAAGTAATGGAGACACCGCTGTGTATTTAAGCACTTTTAGCAACTTTTCTCTCTGAGCGTAGCATATAACTTCATAGGAGTCTTAGCATCTTTCTACAGTACTACCCACTCGCCTTCATTTGCTTTCTGGCAAGTTAACAAAAATATCATGATAAGGAAAGGCTGTTTGTTTTTTCTTTCTTTATCAGTACTTCAGGTTCCTTTTAGTCAATAACGATAATACAGCTGAGTCTTTAAAAGGTGTAAATTCAGATTTGTCTATCACAGAGGAGACATGGTACAACAGCATGAGGCAGTCACAGCTAGTTCTTTTGTTTGGGGGAAAATGCATCAGGTCTAAGTTTATACTGTCATATCTCCCTTAGAAGCGTATGTCTTAATTTAGAATGTCTTAGAGGAGCATATTATCAACCCCAAATAAAAATGATTCTAAATTAATTGCTTCTAGTGTATCAATAAGCCTGCTGTACCTGACAGATTGGGGCATAACCTAAGTATGCTTTTTAAACTTGAAATAATTTAAAATAGTGCTTATGTTTCTGTTGAAGTCTGCCATATGTTGATAGAAAAAAACAACAGCTAGAGACTCAAGAGAAAACGTGTAGCTCTAAATTATTTTGGGATCTAGGTAATTTGAGGTTTTCGGGCAGACAGACTAATAATTTTCTTCTTTTGAAGTAGATTTCTATGCAAGTCTCCTTCACGTTGTAAATCATGGCTGAGACAAGTTCAGAGGCTTAAAGCAGGATATTTCTTTAAATACTCACTGGGGAAAAAAGCTATGTCAGATTCCCTTCCTGTCACACAACTCCCTAGAGGACTTTCTCTATGGCAAGTTCTTCTAGAAAGAATTTCATTCCACCATTAGCTTTGTAGATGCAGACACTTCATGGAAATATCCGAGTGAGAAAGAACATTGCCACACAGGTTGGTTGGCCATAATGGCTAGACTTTAATTCCAAGCCTATCATGACATATTATGTGAAAACTGTTTATACTGTTTGAAGTTATAGCAGGTTGTTTATTACATATTTTAGTTCTTTTAAAGAAATAAACAATTTCTGTGTTCAAAGTAAGAGGGCAAAAATAAACCAGGGTTTCTAGAATGTCAATGTTCCTAAAGAGACTTCTTTAGAGTCTCTCTGCACTGGAAAAGAATTTATATAATTGTTTAACATGGTCTGGTAAAACAGCATGTCTACATCCATAAGGTACACAACACTTCTGTACTAAAGCTTATGACTGCTCAAGCAATGTCATTATTATCTTCCAAAACTATGTTAAACTCCTGTTCAAATACATAAGTGTTGCTAGTTAAGTTCTTTTAAATAAATGGTCACCACTTAGCAGTTAAGAAATATGCAATAGCCCATGGAAGAAAGCTAAGTGTCCACCAACAAATGAATAGATAAAGAAAATGTAGTGGCCCAGCTGGTGTGGCTCAGTGGTTGAGCATCCACCCATGCACCAAGAGGTTGCCAGTTCGATTCCCAGTCAGGACACATGCCCAGGTTGTGGGCCAAATTCCCAGTGGGGGGCATGCAAGAGGCGGCCAATCGATGTTCTCTGTCATTGATGTTTCTATCTCTCTCCCTCTTTCTCTAAAATCAATAAAGAAAAAAATTTTTTAAGAAAATGTAGTATATATGTACAGTGAAATATTATTTAGTAATAAAAAAAGAGGAAATCTTGCCATTTTCAACAACATAGATGGATCGTAAGGGCATTATGCTAAGTGAAATATGTCAGACAGAGAAAGACAACTACCATAGGATCTCACTTACATGTGGAACCTAAAACAAACAAACAAACAAACAAACAAGATTGGTGGTTTCCAGAGGCTTGAAGTGGAGGTGGAGAGTAGGTAAAATACTTATGGGTGAAGGAAGTCAAAAGGTACAAACTTCCAGTTATAAAATAAATAAGCCCTGGGGATATAATGTACAGTGTGGTGAGTATAGTTAATAATAGTATATTTGAAAGTTGCTTAGAGAGTAGATCTTAAATTCTCATCTCAAGAAAAAAAGTGCAACTATGTGTGGTGATGGCTGTTAACTAGACTTACTGTGGTGATCGTTTTTGCAATATATGCAAATAGCAAATCATTATGTTGTACACCTAAATCTGTTATCGATGGGGGGAACTCCTCATCCTCACCTGTTGCTAGTCGGAGTGGGCTTCTTGCGATATCCTGAGAAAAGGAATTTTCTGAGACTCACACAGGAGGATGAGGTATTGTAAGAAGCATTATTTCTGTGGAATTACACCCCTGAGTTTCCAAGGTCCCATTTCCCTTTGTCCCCCCAAGGAAGAAGTGTAGCTATGTCTTCAATAGGGCTATAATCAAAGCTAGTGTCCAGCACTTCCATTTCATGTCTGCACATCCCAATACAGCATCAGGTTAGCTTAGTTTGTGTTCCCAGCTGCAGTCCATCAGTCCTTTGTGTGTGGGGTTCACAGGGCCACATGGCTATGGAGCAAACAGAGCAGGAGCAGAGCCAAAGGAACCAGAGAGCTAAGAGCCAGGAGCCAAGAAGGAGCAAACTCCTTTGTTTGGGAGATTATGTATGCCCAAATTTTGTGGGCTTGCATTGGCTCCACCTATTCTAGCCAATGATTTCTGTTCTCAGGTTTGATTGACAAGAACCTTCCCTAGGTCACCCCAACTTCACTACACATGTATCTATCTCCCCTTTGTTGGAGGCCTTCTCCCAGTGATCTGCAGGAAATGGACTGGCGGTTCCCAGGGGAGTGTGAAATTGCAGCTTGCTGGTGAAGCTGCCCAGATGGTCATGCTTATAATGTCTGGCCTCCCTTTTGCTCCTTTCCTATTATTAATAACTAGCTAATTACAATGGTTATATGTCAATTATATCTTAAAATAAATACATTTTTTTTTAAAAGAAAAGAATCAATAAATGTGGGGTTGAGGGAATTTTGAATAGAGAACCAATAAAGAAATTACCAGGCTACTTATCTTATCTTCTTAACCCAAGACTTCACTATCAAATGTATGCAGAGAAACCAATAGAAAAGTAAAATGCACACACATACACACACACGAAATGCAATATACATAGATGTATGTTCTCTCTTTTGTTTTCTCTTATCTTCCATTACATTTAATTTTAAAAATTATTCTACTTCCACTTCCATCTTACTTTTTCTTCACTTGGGAGAAGTCAGAAGTGAATAGATTAATTGCTACATTAGTAATGCTCTGATGCCCATCTGCACAATGTAGTCAGATCTCTAGCGACGAGAGCCAATTACTGCCTGGCACTTTCTACTCATATCTCTAAATGTTCTTATTCTCTTTCTGAGATGAAAGCAAAACTGGACTTTTGTTTTTCACATTCCCATGTCTTTCTCTCTTTCTAAAAACCAATCCATATCAAAGATCAGCAGGGACACTAATGTCATAATTTGCTTTTTATTAAGTTTTGATTTAGTTTAACCTCAGTCTTGTTGACATGTAGCTCAGTTGTTGTTTTTAAATAGCATTACTATTTCACTGATCTCAAATTTACCATATCCTATCTAGCCATGGATTAAGTTATACTAGGAAACAGGATCAATAATTTTTATTTATTTATAAAGATTATGTACAGTTTTTTTTTTTAATTTAACATGTCAATGTTGTATTCACTGATTAGTGACAAATTTTACATAGCCCAGCACTTAGCAGAGTTCCTAGTGTATATCAGATGGTCAATATGCACTTGCTAAATATAAATAGATAGATAGATAGATAGATAGATAGATAGATAGATAGATAGATAGATAGATAGGCATCTTCCATATTCCCCTATTTCTCTTCATCACACTTTGTCTCTAGAATTCTCAATGTCCTTCTCATTCAGATCCCTTCCTGGGAAGACTGAGAATATATTAAAATTGTTAAAGCCAAGGTGTCTCCCATGTAGGAGCAACTGCATTAATTTAAAAATAAATTTTTAAATGTGTAAGTGTGCTATATCACATACAAAAAGAAAATCTTCCTATCTTTTTAATGAAACTCCTATGACATTAATACCAAAGCTTTAAACAGAGATCCAAAAAAGAAAACAAATGAAAGAAACAACAAAAGAAAATACCTAAACTCATAAATACCAAGCAAAAAATTTCCAACTGAAAATCAATAAACAGAATCTAGAAGCAAAGTAAAGAATAGTACACTCTGATGGCCAAGTACATGTGAGTGGTTAAATATTAATATACATCAAAATATTAATAGAATCAGGAAATATATCTTCTCTACAGTTACTAGAAAGTTATTTGATAACTCTCTACATCCAGCATTATTTAAAATATTAGAAACTAGTACACTGCTGGTGGGAATGCAGACTGGTGCAGCCACTGTAGAAAACACTATGGTGTTACCTCAAAAAGTTAAAAATTGAACTGCCATTTGACCCAGTGATCCCACTTCTAGGAATATACCCTAAGAAATCTGAAACACTAATCAGAAAGAATATATGTACCCCTATGTTCATAGCAGCACTATTTACAATTGCTAAGATCTGGAAACAACCCAAGTGTCCATCAGTAGATGAGTGTATAAAAAAGCTGTGGTACATATACACAATGGAATACTATGCAGCTGTAAGAAAGAAAGATCTCTTATCCTTTGAGATGACATGGAGGGACCTGGAGAGTATTATGCTAAGCGAAACAAGCCAAGCAGAGAAAGACAAATATCACATGATCTCACTTATTTGTGGAATATAATGAACTAAACAAACTGATGAACAAAATTGACCCAGAGACATAGAGGTGGGGTACAGACTGACAAACCTCAGAGGAGGGTGGGTTGGGGGTGGGGGAAGAGATAAACCACAGAACTTATATGCATGTATGCATGACCAATGGACATAGACAACAAAGCTGGAGATGGGGCAGGGTGGATGGGGAGGAGGGTGTCAATGGGGGGAAAAGGAGAAACATTTGTAACAAAAACAAATTAATAAAAAAATATATATATTAGAAACTTACCAATTATGGTCAGTAACAAAGGTCCTCCCTTTAACTTTGTTTCTTAATTACTAGTGATAAAGTTAAACAAAAGGGGGAAAATCAGTTATGAAATAGGAAAAATTCAAATAAAGTTACTTTTTTAGATGACTGTTCCTGGGAAGGAAAAAAAGAATCAACTGAATAATTGTTTTAATGGTAAAAGACTTAAGTAAATTGTTGGGAAGAAAATTAATATACAGGATCCAATAGTCGCCATATACACTGCACCAACCACTTAAATTATATATTGAAAGCAAAGATTCATATATAACAGCAACAAAAAAGATGAAATATCTAGCAAGAAATTTAGAAAGAAATGAATAGGATTTATGAAGACAATGTTAAAATATAAGTGTATTACGTGTTCTATGATAGGAAACTTAAACATCGTTAAAATGTTAATATCCCTTGAGTTCTTTCATATATGGCATACCAGTCTTCTTCCAGTCAAGGCCTTCTTTTTAAAGAATTTGTTGTAATACAAATAAGAACAAACTGTTTTTTTAAGGTATACAAGTCGATTCTATAGTTCACTTAATACATACATAGGAATAGACAATTAAATTACAAAAAGAAGAAAACTAAATCTACTATAAAGCAGTTAAAATTAAAGCAGTGTACAAATGAAGAAGTCAGCGTAATAAAATAAAAATACAGAAATAGTTTTCAGTTATACATGAGACTTTAGTAGGTAGGTGATAAATGTGGCACGTAATGCATGCTGTTGGGAAAAACACATAAAGTAAATTCCAGTTACATAAAAAAACGTGGAAGACTTTAGACAAAATAAGGCCTGTCTTAGTATAAAACAAAACCCAGAAATTGTTTTAAAAATAAAAAAAATTAATTACATACTTACACTTTTTTCCTGAAAAGAAAACTCACAAATAAAACCAGAGACAAATGGAAACAAGAAAAACTATTTGCAATGTATGTTATAGAAAAAGTAGCTAAATTCTTTAATATATCACAAGCCCCTAAAAATAAGTAAAACTATATCAACAACTCAGTAAAAGGAACAAAAGATGCTAAAGTCCACAGAAAAGAAGGCATAGCTTCTAAACACAGAAAACTATCCTCAATCCTACTCACAAGAGAAATGCAAATGAAAAGCTACAGAGACATCATTTTGTACCTAGGAGATAAAGATATAAAGGTTTAATAACACTCCATTTTATTAAGAACTGGGGGAAAGAAGTTCTCTTACATTACTGGTGGGAGTATAATTTTTATATCTCTATGGAAATAAACTTAACACAATCTATGAAAATTTAACATGTATATACTCTTTGCCCCAGTAATTTCATTTTTAGAAATTCATCCTATTGATAAACTCATAAAAATGATGGATATAGAGATAAATATGTTGTAACATAGTTTATAATAACAAAAGATTGACAGTAATCTGAATGTCCTTCAATAGAAAAGTGGTTAAATAAATAATGATAAATTCTATATAGCCGTTTTAAAAAAAAAACTGAGATAGAACTATATGTACTTATGAGTGCTATCTCCAAGATATGTAATTTAATATATATACTTTTTTTAAAGCCGAGTTCAACACAAAGCCAAATTGCATGTATGGGCATATTTGTTTATTGACACACACACATACATATATGCATATATACATATACATGTATATATGTAAGTATAACTTTAATGCTTGTATGCACAAATTTACTCTTTGAAATTTGCGAGATCTAGGTGGCTGAGGGGTTGAGGTGGAAAGAAGAGCTATTTTCATTGTATATTCCTTTACATATTTTGAATTTTTACCAGGTACATATATTACTTTTTCCAAAAATAAAAGGAGGAAAGTAAATGTTATGATAAATAGCAGCACTGTGACAACTGACACAGAAGTGAAGGGAAGCTTCATTCTTGTTAACTAGCATTCAACTGGAAAATAAGCTTTCAACTTCATTTCTGATTATATGTAAGTTTCTTGAGATCTGAGACCATCTTTTTTTTTTTAATTTAACATTAATTACCCAAGGTTTCTTGTTTTTCTTTAACTGAAATTAGTGGAATTACACTGTTTAGTAAAATTAGATAGGTTTTAGGTGTACAATTCTATAATAGAATATATCACCTGTATACTGTATTGTGTGTTCACCACCCCAAGTCAAATCTCCTTCTATCACCCTCTGCTACCTCCCCCACCACCTTTTTCCTCTGGTAATCACCATACTATTGTCTGTATCCATGCGGTGTTTTTTCTTTGCTTAATCCCTTCACCTTTTTCACCCAGCACCACAACATGCCACCCCTCTGGCAGCTGTCAGTCTGTCCTCTGTATCTATGAGTCTATTTCTGCTTTGTTTGTTAGTTTATTTTGTTCATTAGATTCCATATATAAGTGAAATCATATGGTACTTGTCTTTCTCTGTCTGGCTTATTTCACTTAGCATAATACTCACCAGGTCCATCCATGCTGTTGTCACAAAAGGTAAGATTTTATTCTTTTTTATATTTACATGGTGTAAGTGTACCATAGCCGTTTTTGTTGTTGTTGTTGTTGTTTGTTTGTTTTTGAGAGAGAGAGAGAACACCAGAGTGAGAGAGAAGCATGAATAGGTTGCCTCCCGAATGCACCCCAACGGGGGATCAAACCTGCAACCTGGGTAAGTGCCCTGACCAGAACAGAACCCACCACCTTCTGGTGTGTGGGACAATGCTCCAATCAATTGAGCCATACCAGCTCGGGCTACCACAACCTTTTTATCCACTCATCTACTGATGGACACTTGGGTTGCTTCCAAATCTTGGCTATTGTAAATAACGCTGCAAAGAACATCTGGGTGCATATATTATTTTAAATTGGTGTTTTGGGTTTCATCAGATATATTCCTAAAAGTGAGGAAACTCCATACTGCTTTCCAAAGTGGCTGCGCCAGTCTGCATTCCCACTAACGGTGCATGAGACATCCCTTTTCTCCACATCCTTGTAAACACTTGTGGTTTGTTGGTTTATTGATGATAGCCATTCTGACAGATGTCAGCTGATATCTCATTGTGGTTTTAATTTGCATTTCTCTGACAATTACTGATGTTGAGCACCTTTTCATATGCCTGTTGGCCATCTGTATGTCTGCTTTGGAGAAGTGTCTATTCTGGTCCTTTGCCCATTTTTAATTGGATTTTAAATTTTTTGGTGTTGAGTTGGATGCGTTCTTTATAAATTTCAGATGTTAATACCTTATCAGATGTGTCATTAATGAATATGTTCTCCCAATCAGTGGGTTGTGTTTTCATTTTGTTGATGGTTTCCTTTGCTGTGCAAAAACTTTTTTTTTTTTTTTTATCCTCACCCGAGGACATTTTTCCATTTTTGTTCAGATAGAGTGGGAGGGAGAAAGAGGAAGAGACAGAGAGACAGAGAGAAACATTGACATCCGGTGGCTGCCTGCCGCACGACCCCAACAAGGGCCGAGGACGAATCGCAACCCTTGACCGAAATCAAACTCGAGACTCATTGCTCTGGTGGGCCGACGCTCTAACCACTGAGCAAAACTGGCCAGGGCTGTGCAAAAACTTTTTAGTTTGATATAGTCCTATTTGTTTATTTTTTCTTTTCTTTCCCTTCCCCGAAAAGATATATCAGAAAAAATGTTGCCTCCGAGTCTTTTTGTGTTTTTCAGATTTTTTCTTGTGATTGATTTCTAGTTTCATACCATTATGGTCAGAGAAGATGCTTGATATGATTTTAATCTTTTTAAATGTATTGACTTATCTTGTTTCTAACATGTGGTCCAGCCTAGAAAATATTCCATGTGCATTTGAAAAGAATGTATAGTCTGTTGGTTTGGAGTGAAATCCTCTGAAAAAATCAATTAAATCCATCTGATCTAGTGTGTCATTTAAGGCTGCTCTTTCCTTGTTGAAATTCTGTCTGGAAGATGTATTCATTGATGTTAATTGGGTGTTAAAATCTTTTACTATGACAGTGTTTCTGTGAGTCTCTCCCCTTATGCCCATCAAGATTTGCTTTACATATTTAGGTGCTCTTATGTTGAGTGTATAACAGTTTACAAGAGTTATATCCTCTTGTTGGGTTACTCCTTTTATCATTATGTAGTGTCCTTCTTTTTACCTACTATAGTCTTTGTTTTAAAGTTTATTTTCTCAAATATAAGTATTGCTACCCCAGCTTTTTCCTTTCCATTTGCATGAAATATCTTTTTCCATTTCTTTATTTTAGTCTGTGTGTATCTTTTGTACTGCAATGGTTCTCTTCTAGACAGCATATATATGGGTCTTGTTTTCTTACCTATTCAGCTACTGTATGTCGTTGATTAGAGCATTTAAGCTATTTACATTTAAAGTGATTATTGATAGGTTCATATTGATTGCCATTTTATTCCTTTAACTATGTTACTCTGTTTTTCTTCTTGCTGTTATTGTTGTTGTTATTGTTATTATTATTATTCAAAAAGGCCCTTTAACATTTCTTGTAATACTGGTTTGGTGGTAATGAACTTTAGCTATTTTTTTTCTTTTTTTTTCTAGGAAGCTCTTTATTTCTCCTTCAATTCTAAATGATAGTCTTGCTGGGTAAAGTAGTCTTGGTTATGGGTCTTTGCTTTTCATCACTTTAAATATTTCATGCCAATCCCTTCTGGCCTGAAATGTTTCTATTGAGAAATCAGCTGTCAGTCTTATGAGAGTCCCCTTGTAGGTAACTAACTTTCTCTTGCTACTTTTAATATTCTCTCTTTGTCTTTTACCTTTGTCATTTTAATTATAATGTATCTTAGTGTGGGCCTTTTGGGTTCATCTTGTTTGAGACTCTCTGTGCTTCCTGGACTTGTGTGTCTTTTTCATTTGCCAGGTTAGGGAAGTTTTGGGTCATTATTTCTTCAAATAAGTTCTGAACCCTTGCTCTCTCTCTTCTCCTTTGTACCCCTTTGATGTGGTTTTGTTATGCTTCATGTTGTCTCAAAGTTGCCTTAAACTATCTTCATTTTTTAAAATTATATTTTCTTTTTGCTTCTCTGATTGGTCGTTTTTTTCTACCTTGTCTTCCAAATTGCTGATTCAATTCTCTGCGTCCTCCAACCTACTGCTTATTCCTTGCAGTGCACACTTTATTTTAGATATTTTAATCTTAATTTCTGACTCATTCTTTTTTTATGGTTTCTTTGTCCTTCTTCATGCTGTTGTATTTCTCCCTAAGTTTCTCCCATAGTTCTCACTATGTTTTTTGAGCATTTTTATAACCGTTTTGTTTTGTTTTTTAAGTCTATATCAGATAAATTACTTGCCTCCACTTTATTTAGTTCTTTTTCTGGAGTTCTATTCTGTTCTTTTATTTGGGTATGTTTCTATGTCTCCCTAATTTGTCTACCTTTTTGTGCTTGTTTCTATCTATTAGGTAGATCTGCTATGGCTTTTGGTCTTGGTACAGTGGCCTTAAGTAGTAGGTGTCCTATGGGACCCAGTGGTGCAGTCTCCTTGATCCACCTGAGCTGTGTGCTCTAGGAATGTCCCTTGTGTGGGTTATGTGGGCCCTCCTGTTGTAATTGAGTCTTGATTGCTAATGGCCCATTTGTGCATGGGGTTGACTCTCAGCCTAGCTGACTATGAAGATCAACTCTCACCACAGTGTACAAGCTGCTGTGCAGGTGCTGACCACACAAAGTGGAATTCACCTCAGGGTCTGGTGCCAGTCGAGATCTCCCTTTCTGCTTATGAAGCTAATTGGATCCTGCTCTGATGTTTTCTGAAGCTGGCCTGTGGGTGTGTTGGTTCTGGGGCATCTTTGGAGGTACTCTGTTGCAAGCCAATACCAATCATTGCTTGTGACTGGCACTGGGCAACCTGTTTGTAGTTACAAAGTTATCCACTGTTTCTAGCTGCCTCTTTTGAGCCCAAATGTGCATGGGAAGGACCAAGCTGTGCATCAAGGCTGGATTTTACCAGCACCAGGCCCAGGGTCAGGTCAGCAAAAGTCCCAAGTTACACCTGCCTCTGCTTGCTGGCTGCCTATTAGGCTTGGTCACTGAAAGAGTCTCTGGTGGTTCTTGAGTTGAATGAGATAGGTTCTCGGTGAGTCACCAAGTAGAAATGAGTGGTGTTCACCAAATCAGTACAGGTTCAAACTTGGTTCCATTGCTGGTTCTGAGGCCATTTAACAAATGTCCTAGGATACACCAAGTCTAGCTGCCACCTGCTATTTTTTCGTATAACTTTGTAGTGGGGTGGAGTCTCAGGGAGTTGTCAGTGTGAGGCCAACAGAGTTTATCAGGCCCAAACAAACAAAGATTGGACCATGTGAAGAGAGGGTTCTACACTGCTTAGACATGTGAGAGAAAAATGTCCCTCATCCTAGAGCCACACAACTCAGTCTGTCCCAAATTTTGCCCAGAGCCCAATTTCAGCAGGGTAGGGCACTGGGAGTTGGGAGGGTGGGGCTAGTGGGTCTCCCATGAGGGGAGGATGCAAGTCAGGCTTGTGGAAAGGTGGAAGGAGTGGCCCCTGCCCCAGAGTTATACTACTCAGTCTGTCCCAGGTCCTGTCCAGACCTTAAGAGGGTGGAGCCACCAGTTGGTGGATGAGTTGCCTGGAGAGTGAAGCTAGCAGATCTCCCCTGAGGGAGAGACACTGGTGAAGTTCAAGGGAATGGAGAGAGGAATGGTCTCTACCCCAAAACCACACCATTCAGTCACTGATACTTCCTGACCTCTACACCCCAGTCCAAGCAGCTCACCCTACCCTGAAGGGCATAAGCTCTGCAGGGTGGGGTGACAGGGAGTCCAGAGGGTGGGGCTATTGCATTTCCCCAGGGTGTTGCCATATGGAGGGGATTGCTCTACCTAAGAAAGATGTGTCTAAGGTGTGGGAGAAGAACTTAGCTCAGGGATCCTGGCAGCTGTCCCTTCAGCTCTCTCTTCAGAGCCACAAACCCCAGTCTCTCCTCATGTGACTGTCTTCTCCACCCTCCCACTGCTGGTACCCAGGGTGAGTGACTATGAACCAGATTTTCTGCATTGACCCTTTAAGAGGGCACTTGGATCTCTATAAAATCCCATCTCTCCCTGGTGGACAGAATCCCTGCTTATTTTCATAGCCAGATATCATGTAGCCTCCTCTTCCCAGCTCTAGAACTCTTGGCTGGGGAGCCCAGCTTGGGGTTGAGACCCCCTGATTCTCAGGGGGAACCTTTACAGCTGAGATATCCCTCCAGAGCCTCAGCCACTGCCAGTGGGAGCAGGGCCAGCCCTTTTCACATCTCTGCCATACCTACTAGTCTCAGTGTGGCTTCTTCTGTAAATCCTTGGTCATAAAACTTCTCTTCAGCTAGTCTTCAGTTGGTTATTCAGGGTGATTGTTCTGTATTTTAGTTGTAATTCCATTTTGGTCCTGCAAGGAGGTATGTGTAATATTCACCTAGTCCACTGCCATCTTGGATCTCTCTGGGACCATTTTATACACTTTTTACTTCTTACCATGGCACTGCCATAGGCTGGAACCATAGGTAAGTATTTCATAAATAGTGGATGATTATGCAACATCTGCTGATGAGGACTCTCTTCACAGATTTCCACCTCTCATTTTTTGTTGCCTATACTAATGTTAAGAGGCCCAAATTTAAGATCATATATTCATTTATATCTCAGAAACCAGGGAGAAACAAAGAAATCTCACATGACATTGGCAAACTGATCATATTTCCTCATGACATTTCAGAAATGTTTGTGCCATAAACTGATTGGAGGAGAATATTAAGTCAGTAAGGAAAACACACATCTGTCTTTAGCACTGCCCGTTCTCATTCAACTCCTTAATCTTGTGGTCTTCACCCCACCAACCCATCCCTCAAAAAGAATTGTTTTGCTTATTGTAAGTCATTTCTCCAAACCATATTTCCAAGCCTGGATATTATTTACACTGTTCAGACTTTCCTCATTATTTAGCTTAGGAAAGAGAGAAGGCTGGCTGAGGAAAGAATGACAAGAATGTACAGATTAGTCTACAATTTCAGCCTAGAACTGCTAATACCAGGAATTCACTAAGGCCAACAGCCCCTGTATTGACACTTAAATGTAGACCAACTATATTTCGAAAAATAGAACATGTGTCCAAACCATAAGTGCTTGGTGAGGAAGGCAAAAGAATGGCCAGTGAAATGGTTCTTAAATGAACAAATAAACATAAGTCAAGAGGAAGCATTTTAAAAAGTACAGTTAAGTCTTGAGTCCTAAAAAGGGGCAGAATATGCAATTTAGTATTATTCAGTCCACAGAGGAAGAAACACAACTCTTTTCTTGATTCACAAATAAAGTAAAGTTGGAGTTAGTCTGGTGACAGATGAAAAGAAAGCATAGTCTCAAAAGAAATTTAACAAGTTAAAATAGTAACCATTCTTCATCAGGAAATGTAATAATTATCATCTTTGGTTTTTCTTCTTTTTTGTTTTTTTATCCTCACCCGAGGGCATTTTTGCATTCATCTTCAGATAGAGTGGAGAGGGAGAGAGGAAGGGAGAGAGGGAGGATGATAGAGAGAGAAACTTCAATGCGAGAGAGACACATCAACTGGCTGCCACCCACACAACCCCAACCGTGACCAGGGACAAACTGCAACCAAGGTACGTGCCCTTAGCAGGAACTGAACCCAGGTCTCTCTGGTCCACAAGCCAATGCTCTAACCACTGAGCAAAACTGGCCAAGGCCATTTTCGTTTTTTCTAACACAAATACTACAGTCATATTTTGGGCTATGGCATAATGGAGCTTAATACTTAAATGGCTTGTGAGTTTTCTCAAAGTCAAAATCGGTGTTTTTTTTTTTTTTTTTTTTTCATTTTAATGCCTGGTCTTTTAACTCTTTATGCTGAGCTTCAACTTCATAACCATGTTTGAAGCTATTCTGGATAGGGGGCTGGCCCTTCCAGACCTTTTAAATAGAAGGGCTTGCCTGGAAGAAGACTGACAGCAATTCAGCTTTACCACCTTTTATTTCCTGAGTTAGTGCAGATAAGGGAGCTATCAGCTTGGGCACTAGGCAGTAGCGGAAGATCCGATTGAAGCAAAGATTACAGTAAATTAAGAATTTGTTATCACTTACAACAGGCTGTCCTCCTTGCAGGGCTTCTGGGCAAAGTCACAAGCTAATTGAAGGACCTTCTTGGTCCAATAATACTGAATATTTCTATTTCTGAGGCTGAAATTTCAACTTTTGTGTTAGTTCCCAAACTTGGGAGCTTCCTGGATAAAATCTAAAACTGACTACTGTACACGGAGGAGTGACTGAAGAAAGGGAAGGAACTCCAGATTGGTAGGTGACAGGTTTAATAAGCAAAGGACTTATATACATCTTGGGCAGCACAAGACAAGTAGATCTCTGTATCCACCTGCCAGAATCTTTAACATTTATATAGAAGCCTTACCAGGGTTCGGTCGTGTATTCCAACCAGATGGTCTCAACGTATTACTCTCTTGATCCTGTGGGTTATAAAGGAGATGGAGCCTCCATTCAATGTCACATTCTTTGACCCAGTCTTGCACATCATGACCTTTGAAATGTCACCCCTGATCACTGCCTGTTTGAAAGGATATTCCTATATGGTATTCAGTTTCTCTAATAGTGGCAGCCTGGTTTTGCTTGGTGACAGGAAAAAGCTTGGGTTAGGACAGACACAGTGTCCACACAAACCAAGCCATATTTATAATCCTCATGTGGAAGGAGGGGGGCAGTATAAACAATTTGC
Source organism: Tadarida brasiliensis (assembly GCA_030848825.1). Taxonomy (NCBI): domain Eukaryota; kingdom Metazoa; phylum Chordata; class Mammalia; order Chiroptera; family Molossidae; genus Tadarida; species Tadarida brasiliensis. Next base: position 75,684,304 of record CM061260.1, read on the forward strand.
CAATCCCTCTTCATTTGGGAATGGTCCCAGACTCCTTTGGCAGTTGTCTTGGGCGTGGTTTAGAACACCAAGGACATGCTGTAACTGCATTATCCAAATCACTGTATTTCAAGGATGATCTGGCATCCTTGACAATATGGCATTCCACCTGAGTTCCGGTGGCTGCTCTTTCTATGTACCCAATCAGCTATATCTACTGAAGGATCAATTGTTAGGGTTTGTACCCAAGCTAAGGCACCAGCTTCCTGATTGCCAGGGGTTGTCAGCATCTTATAAGCTGAGACATGGAAAACAATGAGGACTGTCACAGGCTCTTGCAGGAGAACCCAAATGCCTTCCCACATGTCCTGACCTAACAAGGACTCATTTATGATTATCTACCCCTCAGTCCAAGCCCTAGAGTTAATCCCTTTAGAATAGTCCAACTGTCATTACAAAGGATTAAAGTCCAGGGCTCAAGAGGGATCGACCAGGCAAAAGGCTCTGAGCTCAGTCCACTGGCTTCTATGGTTTATTCCTGTTTCCATCCAGATGGTGTCAGTGTTGGGGTGAAGAGTGGCTGTAGTCCATGTGGGTGGTTTGTCCCAACTAGACTTGTCAGTATACCAGATATCCATGGGAATTTCCCAGGCTCCCTCTCTAAAGGCTGTAGGGGCTGCCACTGTTTCAGGAACAGGGAGCACTTGTAGGTTCTACATACTCTACAGGGCCTAGGAGCATGCACATTTCTAGAGATAGTGAGCTGGCGGACAAGGTGCTCCTCTGCTGCAAATAGGCATACCAATTAGTCAATGTGGGAGTTTGAGCCGTGGCAGAAGTGGGTCAATGGAACTTATTCTAAACCTACCCTTTGATAGGAAGAAAAGATTTTACCATGATATGCTATTGCTTCATGTGAAACTCTGCTTGGAGGAGCACTGTGTACACTCTTAGGAGTTGTTGCTCTGTGGGGGTATATTTGTTTCAGGCCCCTTCTAGAGCTATGAATATAATCTTAGGGGCACACTCCTCTTCTGTTATCTCTGCCACAGTGCCCAGCCCACACCTTCTGGAGTCACAGAAACATGTAATTCAAATGGTAACCCTGCTTGGAAGATGCCAAGATCTTTAATCTGCTTCACTAGTATTTTTACCTTCTCAAAGGCAGCTTGCCGCTCTGATCCTCAGTCCCACATGCCCTTTCCTTACCAGGAGGTATACAGGATGGAGGCACTGTGCCAGGTGGGAAATAACCCTCAAATCTCTACAAAGGTTTGTACCTCTTTCATGTTCTTATGGGTTGCATATGCTATACATTTTCAATCATAGCTTTGGAGACAATTTGTATCTTACCTGAGCAAATGACTCCCAAAAAACTTTACAGAGGGGCTTGGGCTTGAATTTTCTGTGGTTTCATCATCCATCCTCTCCCTTGCAAATGTTACAGTGAAATCTGAAGAGTATTCTGCAGAAGAAGCAAATCTTTACATCTTAACATTATATTATCAATATAATAGGCCCATTTTACTGATTTGAGGAAGAAAAATAGAAACAGATCTCAGGTTACCATCCCATGACATATTGTGGGGTTGTACACATAGCTTTGGGAAAACACCTGAAAGATCCATTGTTGCCCCTCCCATGTGAAGGCAAACTGATCTTGTAACTCAGCGGCCAGGGATATACTAGAAAAAGCATTTCTTGAGCCCAGTACATCATGGTACCCTCCTAAGACCATGGCCAAATTGTCTAAGATTGTGGCAATGTTGGGCACAGTCACATGGGTGGGGGCACTGCTTTGTTCAGTTCCCAGTAGTGCGAGGTCTTCCACCATGAGCCAACTGACTTTTTTTTACTGGCCATATGGGGCTATTGACAGCACTTAACAAAATCTTGGTATTTGTTGTATTGAATTGAATTTCATTAGCATTGAATCAAACGTATTCCTTGAAGATAATAAATTCCTTTCCTCCTTTAATAAAGAAAAAACGCAGAGTCAAGAACCAGCATTACTAAGACAGACTTAACCAACTGAAAATCATTAAAAGCTTGACTGAGCTTGAACCTCATTTAATGATCCATCTGTTTTACAGATGAGATAACAGATTCAGTGACTTGTCCAAAGGCACACAGATAATAATTGGCAGAACCAGAATGCAGGCTCAGGTTTCCAGGCCAACAGTTAAGCATTTATTTCACAATTTGTCTTTCTTCTATTTCAAGATATTGGAAGAGAATATGAATACACTTGCAGTATGGCTGTGGAGGGAATTCAGCAGCAGGCTTTGGCAAACATCTGGTAAACATCAGCGTGTTAGCTATCCACTTTTATGAAGGTCTCACCACCAATGGCCTTTAAACCATAGATGTCCTTTCTTTGCTGAAACAATTGGTTTCATTGGCTAGAGAGAGAGAGATATTGTACTCTCCTATGTGGAAAAATGGTGTCTGAAATAGTGAGAAAACTTTCGGGGGAATCTCTGAAGAATTATGGCATCTCTGACACCTGTTAAAGAGCAGAGTTTTTATTTCCTGATTTTCTCCTGCGTATTTCTGTCTTATTGTTGTTAACATCTGACTGACATACTGGGTAATTATCTGCTGATGATCCCATCAACATAGTAAATTTGCTTAACTCACTACCTTTAAGTTGGTTAAAATAAACAAAAAAGGCTCATTGGGGAAATGTTTGATTTTAGGAGTGGGAGATTATATATATAAGATAATCTTGCTGGAGCATTTGACAGTCCAAAATGAAAACCCATAAACCAACCTACATTAATGAGGGTACATAAAAGAGACATAAGAGCCAGTTGAAAGTGTTTACAATGGCAAAAACCAGAACAATTTCAGCAGCAAAATTAACAAAGTAGTGTTGAATTAAAACCCAACATATAAAATAAATATTCATTATCTATACTGATGCAACTATATTATTTAATTAATAAATAAGTGGTGGAAAAGAGACAAATATCTCATTCAGACGAATTCTAAATACATTTTTCAGATATTCCACCCTACAAAAGGAAAATCATAACCACTCCTGAAGTGTGGACTGCAAGTACAGCATGGAAAGGGAGGAGATAAAGAACTGTGCAGTGGAGAAACCTGCCAATCACTGCCTAGACCAGATGATCAGGATCAATATCGACAGTGACTTCATGTTGATTGCATATACCTTTGATATAATGTAATGAAAATGCTGCTTTACTTCTGCAACTTTTCTCCCAAAAACTCATAACTGCAGCCTAACCATGAGAAAAACATCAGACAAATCTCAATAGAGAGACATACTACAAAATATCTGAACAATACTCCTCAAAACTGTCAAGGACATCACAATCAAGGGAACTAAAAAACTCTCCAGCCAAGAGCTTCCTAAGAGGACATGGCAACTAAATGTAATGTGTTATCCTGGGTGAGTTTCTGAAAGTAAAAAAGGTTGTTAGATAAAAACTAAAGATATCTGAATAAAGTACTAGTTAACAATACTATATTAATATTTGTTTATTAATTGCCATAAATGTATCATACTAATGTAAGTTGTTAGTAATAGGGAACACTGGGTAATATATGGGAATATGTAGGAACACTCTGTACTATCTTCTCAATTATTCTGTAAATCTAAAAGTGTTCTTAAAAAATAGTTTGTTTTTCAAAAAAAGCAAATATACTTTTGTTTACATCTAATGTAGACATGCTTGTTTACTGTTTCTCAAGACTTCTCATTTCCGTTGGTTATTAAGATTTAACTCTGGTGTTTTTACCTTCAAGTGTTCAAAAGCAAACACATGAAAGGGAAAGTAACCAGTTTCTGTTGTTATTATTTTTTTTAATCAGTCTATTCCATTTTATTGCTACCTATTGTATCATGTTTAGGCAGTCTTTCTCTACAGTAAGTTTATATAATACAAACATTTTCCCCTAAGAGTAGAATTTTAAGTCAGAATAATATGGCTTACACATTTATGTTTTCTTTTCTATACAGTATACATTCCATGTGAAGCTTATTTTGAAATAAGATGTAAGATAGAGATATAATTGATCTTTTGCCCAAATAGTTTGCCCAGTTGACCCAGAACCATTTTGATCCATCTTTCCCCACTGATTCAAAATTCTACCATTTTGTAGTTTAAATTCTTACTTATTACCAGTTTCTGCTTTAGATGGACAGTAATAGGACCATATAAAAACCAAGAACAAGGCAGTACCAGCTCCCTAATATGGAATCCTTTTCTAATTCCAACAATAAAAATGCTTTTAAGTCTATTTAAGCAGAGACTGGCTGATATCATCCATCAAGTATGCTCTAGTGAAGATTTCTTCTTTGGGCACAGTCAGATTAGAAAACCTCAAGAGTTCTTCCAACTCTGTTGTAACTATATGTGGACAGTTGCCCAATTCTGTGTAGTTTAAGCTTAGTCAATTTATTCCAATGTGAATCTGGATTCACAGCCAAGACTTGAAGCGGAATATGTCTGTCTATTGACCACAGTTCTAAGTTTAGCTGATTGCTCAAAACCTACCAGCTGCTCTAGTCATCCAATAAAGGAAAAGTAAATTAGCCTAGTAAGCTATGCCTTTTTTGAGCCATGCCATTTGGTATGTTCCCTCCTTGAAGCCTTAAAGAGTCATATGATCCAATTCACTGCTTTAGCAGTGCTATGATTACCTTATGACACCAATCCTAGAGTTGCAAATCTAAATGCCACAATCCCACAGCTTGGCTCAGCCACTCTATGGTTAGGATTCCAATGATTGCTGGTCAAGTGAGAGACTTTGCAAGTGAGAGTGTGGTTAGATGGGTGGGCTGGTGGATGTGTAGAGAGTTTTATATTTCTATCTCATTTTATGAACACAGCTCTCCCTTTTACTGATAAGAGCTGGAAAATTCTTTTAAGGACAGGGTAAACCAATCCTTTTTTGGTGTAACAGATTCTTTGAAAAAGGGAATTCCTAAATTTGAGCCATTTTCTGGAAACAATACTAAAAATCTCTTGCTGTTTCTCATACTATCCCCCAAAAAAAGAAAGAAAGAAAAAGAAAATGTCTCCTTGATCTAACCAGTGTCGACCATGCTTTTCTAGTTTACAGTGTATTAAATCGAGAAAGTGCTAAAAAATGAAAGCACAGGCCTGGATTTAGGCCTGGATTCCAGCTATTGCAAACAATACAAGTGTTGGGAGACAAATGTCTCAGCCTCTATGTTGGGAAGACTATTTCTTTAACAAATAATCCAATATAACTTTTGATTACAAAATAACTCGTATTAATTACATAAGCTTGAACCTTATGAAATGGACATTTGCAGATCACACAGTTAAAGGTAACTTCTTATGCTTATGGCTTATCCTAATATAAAATATGGAGTCTCTAGAAAAACACAAAGGAAGTAAAATAGTATACTCTAATCCCTATGCCTAAAAAATCAGATATTATATATTGATGTATAAATACCAATATGTTTAATTTTTAATTTGCATATATATATTTTACATAATTTAAATCACATCACAGCACATTATTTATGCAACCTGTTTTTTCCCCTAAATATTTAATGAGTATTTCCCCATGTCATTAAGTATTCTACAGTATAATTTTTGACTCCTGGTATGCCCTCATCTGGATAAACAAGTTAATTTAAACAATCATCTGGGGTCAAATATTTAATTGCCCCAATATTTTGCTATTATAATGGTTCTAAGGGGAATTTTTGCATGCATCCCCAATCATATTCCAAATATTGCTGGGCCAAAGCACATTTTCAGACTTTTGATACTTTGCCAAATAACCTCCCAGAAGGCTGACTCTACCAGGAGCATGTAAACATACATCTTCTCTTTACCTTCCGTATTATCATGATTTTAAATGTCAACTACTCATTTATTTCTTATCTGGATTTCTCAGGGGGATTTCAGGGTCCTTCAAGTCCTGTTATATTTGGCATTTATGGTAAATTTTCCACTAGAAATTTAGGGATAAAAATAACTCAGTAGCCTGCTTTGTGTTCCGTTCTTCCTTTCAGATATCCCAGCTCATTGCAGAGATAGATTGCTGTGGATTGCAGGCAGAGTCAAATGCCACAGACAATAACCTAGGTTTTTATCCTAAAAGGAGTTTTGTGCTTGAAATTATGCATCTCCAGCCCCTGATCTGATATTCAACTTCACTTCTAATATGAAGCAGAGCAGAGGTCCTACCAAGTGAGTGATAGTCTATTGATTATTAGAGGCAAATCCATTGTCTCCACCAGCTGCTGCCATGCCAGACGGATCCTTGCTAAGTTAGCACAGATGCTGGAAGATCCAGGGCTTTTAATGGAAAGGGGCAGTAGTTAAAATAGATAAGGAAATGGCCTACTTAAATGTTGAGGAAATAGGAAATCCTTAAAGAAAAAAAATCCTATTCACCTAAAACATTTGAAGATTTGTGAGTTTTTTTCTATACCAAGAGCCAATACTTGGCTAATATATAGAACACATGGAAGCATTCTTCAACTCGACAAGAGGATAAACCATTTTAATTATTAAAGCTGCCCCACAATACAAAAGACTGATTTATAAAATGATGATTTTTCCAGAACACCCCAGCAAATCAATCACCCTCCTTTTATTTTTTTATTTTTTATTTCTCTTTATTGATTTTTGGAGAGAGAGGAAGGGAGAGGGAGAGAGAGATAGAAACGTTGATGAAAGAGAACATCAATTGGCTGCCTCCTACATGCCCCCCACTGGGGATTTGGCCCACAACCTGGGCATGTGCCCCGACCGGGAATCGAACTGGCGATCTCTTGGTGCATGGGACGATGTTCAACCACTGAGCCACACCAGCCGAGCCAATCACCCTACTTTTAAATAGTCAAGTTATACATACATTATTAGTACTAGTCCTAGAAAATTATAATTGGTTTTACACATTTGCTTATGCTACAAAACCATTAGCTATTTGTTGCTAATTAATATTCATTAATATTATAGCAAATGAAAAATAAGATTTCAGAGCTTCTGAGTTGACTTCTTATCTCCAAAGTAATCTTACCCAATTAGAAGTGGATTTCTATGATTTAAGAGTAAAATAACTCAGGATATTAATAGATAAAATTTCACTTATAATTCAAAGTAAGTGAGTTATGAAGTCCTTTCCTAGGGGAAGAGGATGAAGTGAAAGGAATGGGAGCCTTTTGACAAGGAACACAGGGAAAGATAAAAAAAGAAAAATAATAATAGGTTGAGGCATCGAGTGCTAAAGACAAACTATGGTAACTATCTTTTGCTCTTGTTTTTATTAGTGTTGTTATTGTTTTTAAGGTCCCTTTTGGGAACAACTGACTTCCTGTATGATTTAAAACTGCTCTTTATTTTACTTTATGTTTTTAAAATATTCTTTTATTGATTTTAGAGAGAGAGGAAGGAAGAGGGAGAGAAACATTGGTGGGTTGCCTCCCATAGCCATACACACCCTGACCAGGGATCGAACCCACAGTCTGGGTATGTGCCCTGACTGGGAATCAAACCAGCAACCTTTCAGTGTCTGGGATGATGCTCAACCAGCCAGGGCTAAAACTGCTCTTCATTTTTAAAAATCCTGCCTTAGGGCAATGATTCGGTGGGGAAAAGTAAGTTTTCTTGCCCTAGAGTCAATATAGTATGAAAGATCATTCACTAGCTCTGCCAAACTTTCCCACTTGTAAAAAGTTCAAATGAAACCCTTTTTTACTAAAGCAGTGGAATAAGAGCAAGGAGGGAAGGATGGGACACAGGGTGTGGTTGAGATCCAGATGTTCCTGGCATTGGGAGGGTGAGCTGCTTTGAAACCAAGAGCTTAGGCTTGCCAGTTGATCTCAATACAGTGGCATCCTCTCCTTCACTTGAGACTGACTCGCATGTATTTATTCAATCACTCACTTAATAAATATATCAGAAATGCCTAAGTATATACCAGACCCTAAGGTAGACTTTGAGGATACAGTAGGGAACCAAATGGATGAAACTTCCTGACTTCATGGAATTTACATTAGGGTGGGATCTCCTTTGGTGAAATAGCATTAAACAAATGAGTATAATTGTGTCGACACAAGGAGACGTTTTTCGTTTAATTCTAAAGCAATTCGAATTTAATAAATCTAATAAAGCCCTAATTAGCAATGCTAGTGTCAGTCTGCTCCAGAATTATTAAGTTTTGAGATTTGTGAAAGACATTCCTACTAAAGTCCCCTCCTTCCCCCCCAAAAGGTTTCCAGCATCCAAGTGGGAAACCGTGAACTGTGGCTAAATTTAGCCAAAATTAGCATCACGTAGTTTGTGAAATTTTTCAGCCAAGCAAATTGCATAACCTAAATGCAATAATTTCTCCTTGTACCCTTTCTTGAGAACCCTTCCAACATTCACGCTGCCAACATTGTCATTGCACTTTGCTGTAAAAGATTAAAGGTTGGCTACAAATAATTTCCAATGAATAACTCTAATTAGCCGCTAAAAGTTGGCATATTTCCTGCTATCTGAAATTAGATCACAGAGTTGAGTTGAGATGAAAAAGCCCTATTAACTCTCTAGACTTGCAATTCCTATTTGCAGGGGGAAATTACTGTTTTGAACTTTATCTGCTACTATCAGAAGTCTGGAGTCAGCGGTAATAAAAAGATATGTGGAAGTCTGGACTCTGTTTGCTTCTGCTCCACTACTGGGACTTCTAAAATACACTCCTAAGAGCAGTAGCCCTGGGAGATATTTTAGTGGATTTGTAAGAATAAAAGAAAGAAAGTGTTTTAAAAAGATGTTAAAACACAACACTTTGTAGTTGTCTATATATACAATACATGTATTTTTAATCTAATACTATTAATTAACAGAGTATGGGGTTTTCTTGGACCCAGTTCTGAATCCTTTTTATTAGAAGTTTACCTCCTAGTGTGTCTCTAGCCTTCAGCCAGAAAAATAGCGCTTATGCTGCTATTAGGTATTTGGGGAGAGCTGCTTAACGTCTAATGCCATTTCAGGGCAGCCCAAAGCCAAGTCTTTTCAAGGCATGTGCGCCTTGAGTTTTGCATTATAAATAAGCACCTGAGGTCGATGCTCTTGTTTTGGATTCCTATCTGCAGTCATTAACTGCTATGTCGTTGATCTGCTGCTAGTTAACACACCAGATGTCCGGTGCAGCCATGTTCAATTCCGAAGGGGATTTTTTGTTTGTTTGTTTGTTTTTATATGATTAATCATTCTGCATCATTGACTCCATTGACACAATCATGAAGATATAACAAAGGGGATGGGGCATGGAAAATCAGGGCAAGAGTTTGTATAGATAATATGATTCATTGGAGTAATAAAGTGGCTATTTTAACTGCTGGAATGTATTTGTACGTTGCCAAAAGTTAAATTTTCCCTTGACAAAACTACTTTCTATAATTTATAAGCAGCTTTCTGTCTCTTTTTTGGAAAGTGTCTGATAGTAAATCTTTCCAGAGAGAATATAACTTCAAAAGTGTACACACCAGGACTGGTGCTGGCTACCAGTGGTTGGCTTTTAAATTAAATGAAGAAGTGCTATACTTTTCACAGTTAAGTTCTCATGACATTTCTTTAAAATATAAAACCTAAAGTATAATAAAAATTTACTTTATAAATAATGGAAGTTTGTGGTTTTAATTATTTAATAAAGTATTAATTATACAATGATAAAATAATAGACTAGTTTGCTCTCACATTTTTGTGTGTACCAGACTTTTTATAAGGATTAGTAAGTACTTGAACCAGAATAGTGTTGTTTTCTGTCTACATATGGATTTACTCTAAATACCTTAAATATTTTTTTAAAATGTATTCATCTAAAGCAAAAAATGTTGACATTTTATTTCTATTACACAGAGGAGAAAATTAAGGTAACAAATTAAGAGAAGGTAATCCTACCTTATAATTTAGTGATACAAACATACTGATTCTATTTCTTTCTAAATGAAAATATTAATGAACAGATTGAATATTTCAAAACTGTCAGCACAGACTGAAATGCAAAATTGAGTGTCAAGCCTATTTTTTGTTCCAGACATTGCAAGAGGGTGTCTTCATTAAAAATAAAAAGCAAAATAATAAATAAAATTTAAATGTAAATACATATATATAATGCTTCATTATAGTATATATAGTATATATAATGTTTATTATACAAACATTATATACAAACTATATATAAAATTCTAGTTATATATATATATATATATAATGTTTCAAGCTGAATTTTCTAACAAATATACATGAAAGACTTCCTAAGAGGTACATTAAGAGTCTTTAAGGAAAATTAAATACTTTGGATTATAACCTAGTCGGAGGATGTATCAGAACATTTTTTTTTCTTTGAAATATTTCAAAGACTTGGCCTATGCAATTTTGTGAGGGCCGGCAAGTCTAAAATGTGTAGATCAGGCTGCCAGCCTGAAAACTCTCGGGCAGTAACTAATGTTTCAGGATTAACATAGAATTTCTTTTTTTCCAAGAAAGTTTCTGTTTTGCTCTAAGGCCTTTCCGCTGATTGGATGAGTCACACTTACATTACTGAGAACAATCTCCTTTCCTTCAAGTCAATTCATTGTAGATGTTAACCGTATCTACAAAATACCTTCACAGCAACAGCTGGATCGGTGTTTGATTAAATACCTGGGTCCTGTAGCCTAGCCGACTTGACACAGAAAACTGTCGCAGAGGGCAAGAATGTGTCCAGTGTCCAGATGGACACTCCGCTCCCCCAGCACACGGGCATACATGGAGAAGGAAACGGACTCATTTTAATGACTTTTGGTTCATTAACAGAACTTCAGAGTAAACCTTTCATTTTAGAAAACTACTCACTATTGTAATAACACTCCTTTTCACCCACCAAACCCCCTACTCACGTTTTCATGAGAAGGAGTATATGCTATAGAAATCGACAGGGAATATTAATTAGGCTTCTTATTTGAAGAAAAGAAACCTGCTTCAAAATAGTGAGGGCCATGTCCTCACCCTGTGGCACTGCTCAGTGGTCAGAACTGGTCTTCGAGGTTCATACCCGACGTCTGACACTTCCTAGCTGTGTGGGCTCAGTGTCTTTACCTGTGAAATGGAGACAGGAGAATTCTTACCTCACAGCTTGTGCCGAGTGCCTGACTCACAGCAAGGACTATGGATTTGTTAGGTAATGTTATTTCTAGGGGTAGATGATACAACCCTGGAAATCTTCTGTTTGTTATCTGGATGCCACTGAAATGAGTCCAAGGAATACAATTTACATTCCTACTCCTGGCAAACTAAGTCAGGGGTACTCAGATTTGGACCTGCTGGCTGGTGCTGGTCAGGAAACTGCAGGTTACGGATCCTGATGGGATAAGTACATAAATTGTTATAGCACTTTGATATTGCTGTGACATTTTTATTATATTTCCCACAAATGACGCAGCATGTGATGCCTTTGTATGAACAAAACAAAACAGAAAAACAAAAAGTTTAGTTCTTCACCACACCATAAATAATTGGAATAAACTGGTCTTAGAAACCCGTACTTGTAGGATATAGGAATTTACTTCCAGATAAAAATGTAAGTGTTCATTTCAACAAAATTCAGTATATTACCTCCTCCGGAAAAAGAGCTAGAGTTGTGCCTGTAGTTGGTCTATGGTGTACCTCTACAGTGCTTTGTAATTATCTGTGTATGTGTCCTGAATTGTAGTGTGAGACCTTGGCATGCAGGTCTCTGTCTTATTTGGGGTCCCCAGGATGAGAACAATGACTGGCACATACCTGGTGCTGGTAATTATGTTTTAGATGAATAAAAGCATGAGTAAGGGCAGAAATAAAACTAGTCAAGAATGGAAAATTAAATGAACTTGTACACACTAGAGATATTTATAGAGTTTAATGGATAGTGGATATTAAGTGATATTAATCAATTATGGAAAAAATTACGTTATACTGAAATGTTATGTATACTATAAAGAACACATATCTTTGGATCTGAGTACAGGTATTTATTGACAGTTTTAATGAGTGAGCCATAATATGACGGTAGCCTGAAGAAGGAGAAGAAAAATACAAGGATATTTGTTTCAGGAAAAACACGTCCTTTGCAAACCAATTGGAAGGATGCTCTTTGAGAAAGAATGGTGCTGGTTTCTTCAAGAATACACCAAGAGTCACGTTTGCTGCTCACCAAAATTTTAAAACAACAGAGTTTATGAGAATATATAATTGTATCAGCACTAGCATTTGGGAGATTTATTTAGGTCCTTTTCCCCAAAACTAAAATGCCAAGGAACATTACATCTATATATGAGGCTTTGAATTGACATTTGTGGCTCAATGTTTTGTTAGGGTGACTTCCTTTCGAGTAAGCATGATGTTCTCTTTTGGCATGTAAGATGACATCTCTTTCTCTGACTTATTGAACAAAAATTTTTTCCCATAATTGGCTAGTTACCTGGCCATCACTCATGGGTCCCTGATGCCGCTTCGCATGCTTTTCATTGTGTGGCGCTAACACATCAAATCAGCTCATCATAAAACACTGACCCGGGGAACACGAAGAAAGCCAATAATTATTGATCTTTCAGGATGAGTAATATGTGTTAATCCTGGAAAGATCAAAAGAATGTGTTCAACTTACACTTTAAAGAGCAACCAAGAATTCTTTGAGGTTTCGGGAGTTGAAAGAATATTATTTCCAGTAGACATGAGGAAATGTAAACAAAAATTCCCACTCTTTCGAATTTCTAAAGAAAGATTATCTTGTGTTAAATTTACTTTGGGCTTTATGTGTGTTTTATGGTCTATACAGAGTAAGCAAACTATGGCTCATTGGCCAAATGCAGCCTGCCATCTGTTTTTGTAAATAATGTTTTATTGAAGCACATCTACACCCATTCATTTGTGTACTATCTATGGCTGCTGGTGCACTACAATGGTAGAGTTAAGTGGTGACAGAGACCAAATGCAATGCAAAGACCAAAATATTGGCTGTGTGGACCTCTTCAGAAAAGGTTCACCTATCCCTGGTCTATAGGAGCATTCTTGGCATGATCAGTGAAATAAACAATGGTGTGCCAAAGCCTTCTCAGCTCATGAGAGCTGATTGTGCACATCTCTTCTCACCTGTGTATTCAGTGATGTCATGTTAGCAGCTGGAAATTAGCCGTGGCTGCAGAATTTACACCATTGAAACCATCAAGCACAACAAATCAGATTTTTTTTTTCTGCAAAAGCTGGTTGTCTACAACTCAAGAAAAATTGACAAACCAATATTAACAATCCCACTTCTTGTCCACTCCTGGTTGGCATATTCAAATTTAATCCCACCTTAAAAAATACTAAGAATTTGTTGTCATTTTACTCTTTGAAATACATTCTGAAAGACAGTAAAGGGAAAGTTTACCAGCGCACCACTGGTAGTAACTCTTTGTTAGAACCTCCACTTATGCTAGATAGATATGTTGGCATCCAACAGAAGTCTCATTAGCAGCGTGGACATAATCTATGTTGAAGACCCTCACTGGAGTTTGAAATATTTAATTCTGCTGATTATAAAACTAATTCAGCTTAATATAGAAATTATACAAAATACAAAGTAAAACATACAAGCTTACCAGCATACATATTACAATAGAAATGTTGATGTCTTTCATCCATTCATATTACATAATTGTATTTAAAAGAATGAGAACATGCTATTTACAACATTTGTTATTTTGTTTTGAAAGAGAAATTTTTTCTTGTTGATAATATTCTTCTTTAGCATCATTTTGCTTGGTGGTCTGCCGTGCTACACCATATTTAATTGTGGTGGACTAAAAAGGTTGTGATGGAAACCACTTTAAATACATATATATTTACAATTCTACATATTTCTTTAAGATGAATTCTAGAGCCTCATTTCATTAAAGCCAAAAAGTTAAGGTTAAAAATAATTGCTACTGGTTATGTTACTAAAGTGACAGTAAATTACCATCTATGATTCTGTAATATTAAAGGACTCTAATGTTTATTGGGGTCTACTTGTATGCTCCTCTGGCACAATGGCATGATATACTACTAATGTCCATCATCTTTGCAGCCAGATGGACCTGGATTTGAATCTCAGCTCCACAGTTGACTAGCTAATCTCTGAGCCTCTATTTCCTCATCTTAAATAGATATTATAAATCATACTTTGCGGAAAGACTATGGCAATTAAGTGTGATTTGAATATAAAGTGTCTAGCATTGATTCTAGAATATGGTAGGTCCTCAAAAAATGTTGATTTCCTTCTTTGGGTTCCTCTACTGGATCCTTCTTTGAAGTAACCTCAATTTGCTTTCAGATTTCCAGCTCACTTTTCCATTTATTTGAAATTCAATAGTTGAAGTAAACTTGAACAAACATGGCAGAATGTATTTAAATTTGATATAGTTCTTTTCCCCCCTCAAGAGGTCTGGTTCTTTCAGAAGCTGTTGAAAGATGATACTGGCCAATCCATAAATTTACAATTCAAGAAAGACTGCCAGTCCTATATCAATAATCCTACTTTTTGTTCACTCCAAGTTGGCACATCCAAATGTAATCCCTAGCCCTGGTTCAGTTGGTTAGAGCATCATTCCGATACACCAAGGCTGTGGGTTCCATCCCTAGTCAGAGAACATACAAGAATCAACCAATGGATGCATAAAGTGGAACAACAAATCGATGTCTCTCTCTCTCCTTTCCCCTCTCTCTAAAATCAATAAATAAAATTTTTTAAAAAATTTAATCTCACTTAAAAAAAAAAAAAAAGGATTTGTTTTACTTTCCCAAATGTATTCTTAAAAACAGTAAAAGGAAAGTTTATTCTTTCAATTTGCTTAATTTCCCCCCACCTACACACACAATAAGAAAAAGTGAAGTCTACATGAAATGCTATGTCTAATAATGGTATATTAGGAAATTAGTTTCCACATCTCCCTGCTAAATTTTTCTCTATATTGTTTCGCAACACATTCTTTGGCTTGCTTTTCATCCACACTGTTCTCTTACTTCCTAAAAGACTATGAGCTCATTTGTCCAGTCTTGTGTGGTCATAAAGGGTTGAAAAATGTGTCCCAAGTTTATATAGATTCTTTTTAAATAAACATAAACATTCTGGAGTTCCTTTTATATAAACTAGAAGAAGCTTTTTATGGTATTATTAGAATTTTTCTCTTAGGCTCAGTTCTTTGTACATGAAGAGGATAGCGGTGATGGGACACTCTGAAGCATCCACACTTATTGCCTTGCAATCAACGAGCCTTTTCCATGTGGACTGGAAGAAGGATGAAGTATTATCTTTTGGAGATGCAGTTTTTACCCATGCAAAGCTACCTTTTATATACATATGAAAATGATATACATATATATCTCTATCTCACTGACTCAACCTCCTTGGTATCATGATCCAAATAGCTAAACAAACTCTCTTGAAAATCCTTAAAGTGGTATGACAACAGTAATAATTTAGACAGTAAGAATTATTCCCCACCAATCACATTGAATGTAGCTACATATTTTTGATTAACAGTTGTTAAAAATATGCCTTTTCACATGACCATGCATACCACCTTGGGACTCCTCCTCAAAGCTCTTTAGGATACAAAAGCAATAGATATCCCTGGAACCCATCTGATAGGGAAGTTTAATTTCAAAAAGTCATCATATGTCATCCTCAAAGATATTCTATTTTCCAGGCTTTTTTATTCAAACATACCTTTCCCCTGAGACTTTTCTCACCCAGTTCCAAAATTCCCAAACAAAATAAGCACATTCCAAAAATAGTGTATGCCCTGAGCATGAATGACCTTACAGCTCATGAATACAGAATGACTTGATTACTAGAATTTACACTACAGCCTGAGTCATTTGTTTAAAATAATAGTGGGGTCTGCTTAGTGACCAGAAGAATTACTAAAATATGAATGGTGGCTGACAAAGTTCTTAGATCACCCCACACATGTCAATGAGGAAATAACTTTGTAGTGTCACTGTCTCGCGACTACCCCCAACATGTGCTGTACCTGAGTCACAAGCCTTGTGCCAGTCAAAGAGCAGATAAAGAAGGCAATAGATTAATGTCCAGTATACTGATAAAAATATCTTGAAGCTTCTAGAACAGAGAATTTTTATTCCTTTTCAAAACTCATGAAATATTTAATACTCAAGTGTTATGACCTATTTTAGAATTCTATTTTCTTTTAAAAATTTCTTTGTGACCTGGGGCCTCTTCCGTATCTTTTTTCTTTCTTTTTTTTTTGGTCATTGCTGTCAAATAGAAATGTTATTTTGTTAAAAATTTTTTTAAATGTCTCAAAGCTTTCTTTAAATATCTCACACATAAGTAATAATACTGCATGATTATCTCTTATTTTGAAATATATGTAGCTTTTAAAAGTTGTAAGCTTATAATGGTATTAAATGGGAAGAAATAGAAGACTGTGATTCTAAAGAGTATGGATTCACGAAAACAACTAATCGTCCAATAATTATTGAGCATGGTGGACAATTATACCATTTTGCTGCCCCCAGGAGTTTAAAATCCCTTTGGGAAGATGAGTTATAAATTAAAATTTAATAATCAATAATAAGGATCAGAAAACTTTTTTGTAAATAGTTAGATAATAAGTATTTTAGAGGCCTAGAAGAAAAGTAGGAGATATTATATAAGCTGTTCTTTAAGAAGAGAGAATACTCTTGCCTCACCCTGTCGACCCTGCCCTATTTGCTTGGGGTGGACCATCACTGGTAATGGACCACCGTTGGGTCAGCTGTAGTCATCTGAATGTATTGTCTAGGTCAAGAGAAATGAGCCTGAGATGGAGGGGCCTACTTGGAGGTGTGAGGGGGCAGCTGCTGTTTCAGTCAGATTCACCTTTTGCCCCTGTGATACTCAGATCCCAGTACACTCTTCTCTCTTCCCAGAGAGCTCAGTCACCTCAACTTAAGTGGATGGCTAGAGGCAAGGTAGTTTCTTGAATTGCTGATTCCCCACCTGGGATTCTACTTCTTGGTAGATTTTATCACTGGCACTTACTAACAGCTGAGGTCCACAATGTAGGTGGTGACACTGAACAATGGTGAGGCTATAGGCTAGGATGGCAAGCTTGAAGGCAGAAGGAAAAATGGGAGCCAAGACAGATTCCCAGCTTGCTCTCTGTAGGTCACAGTGCTACCTTGTTCAATAAGGGTGCCCTTAGGCCACCGTGACCTGTAGGTAAGGACAGGTACCAATCACCCTGCTAGAGTAGGAAAAATTTCATTAAGGGAATGGGCATTGAGCCTAGTGGTAAAGGATAAATATAAATTGTAGAAATAGAGAGAGGGAAGAGACCACTCCAGATGGGTAAAGTAAAATTCTTAAAGGATAACTTTTTAAAGTGTCAAATTATGACTCTTATAAAATATAAAAGATGTATATGTCAAAGTTTTACTTAACTAATTTTTATCTCATTTAGGATATTCATAAGATATAAAAAAACAGTTCAAAAGTGTATCAAAGAATGGGAACATATATGAATATTCAGGAATGCTGAGATAAACTTGCTAATGGATACAAAACTATTGTTTTCAACAGGATAGAAATGAATTCCATTTCCATCATCAAAATTCATTTGCATTTCCATGAACTGTTTCATCACCATCATCTCTCCACAAATTATCTCCAGATTATTGCAAAATAGTCAAAGACAATCAAAGGTGCATATCCTTATAGAAATACATACCCTCAGAAGGGTTCTTAAGATAATGTTCAACATCCCACTGTAAAGGTAGCCAGTAGTCATTTTCCCATTCCTTTTTTTTTTAACTGATAACATGAACAAAAGTAAAAAGAAAGTGTAATATGTTTGTTTCAGAGATATTTATTACAATTGCTACATGTGCTACCCTATATTTGCCATATTAAACCTAAAAGTGTTAAAACAATAATTTTTAATTAATTATAAATTAATAATTTATAATTTCTAGTCCTTTGGTAGGCATGTGAGCAAATACCAAAGAACCAAAATTGGTGGGAAATAGCTTTTTGATGCTCTTTAAATTACCTAATGTACACAGTAATCCTCCCAATTCCATGCATAAGGCTAGTCCCACTCACTGCTTTAGCTCAAAGAAGTGAGTACAAAAGAGGAAAAAATAATAATACAATAAAACAATAACACCTAAGTAACCAAAAAACATATACCACAAAGTCCAGGCACTTTCCTCTAAAGAGACTAATGGGATGTGGCATGCAATAAATTAAGAAAGTCACATTCTCTTGGCAAATATCAGATCTTCCCTATGTTAAAATGGACATGACTAAAAACAGAAAATACACTAACAATAAGTAGCAAAGAAGCAGATAGAAAAAAAATACCAATCTGAACTAGAAAAATGGCTGTAATGTCTGTAGTATTATCAAGGCCCTACGGGCTCTAAAGTAACTGAGTATCACCTTGTCAAAGCACAGCGCAATGAGTGATACTCACGGCAGTGACTTGGCATCATGGATAAAAGCCCAAACTACGTTCAGAACATTTTTGTTATGAAGATAATTAAATACGGTATGTACTTTTTAAAGACTTCTGCCACAATTTAGTTATTATGCTTTTACAGTGTGAGTGCTCAGAGAGGATATCCGACTCTGTAAACATACTAAAAAGTTGAGGTTTATTTTTTTTATGATTGGAAAATGCCAGTATGGGTAGAAATGGTAATTATAGGGCAGGCTGTAATGAGAGTAATCAGAGAAAATAGTAATAGACTAAGGAAAACGTTGCAAGTTCTAAATATTCCACTAAGTAAGATGAAAGGTAAATTCCTACAGCTTAAGTGGTTAAGAACAGTTTCAAGAAAGAGAGATCTGGCTGGTCTGACTTGATCTGACTGCCCATTTTGTGATGCTCAACTTTCACATTAGGCAATAATAACAGCTAAAATATATTGTGTTTTGTGTGTGTGTGTGTGTGTGTGCGCGCGTGTATAATGATGTTTTTTATATATGTATATATACAGGTTGAGCAAAAGTAGGTTTACAGTTGTGAATATGCAAAACAGTTTATTTTCACATTATTATTTATATTGTATTACTTGTATTGTACAACTGTAAACCTACTTTTGACCCACCCCTGTATATAATTTAATCCTCAAAATAAGCATAAGAGAAGCATATTATCTCTATTTTATAGAAGAGGAAATAGAAGCTTAGAGAGGCAGAGACCATTTGAAACCAGTTTGTATGGGTCTATCACATGGTTTCTCAAGCATTTGGCTCTTTTTTTCTTTCTGATTAATCCCCCAAATATCTATCTGGGGTAAGTAGTATTACCCTTGTTTTATATATAAGGAAGCAGAGGCACAGGAAAGCAAAGCGGCAATCAAGCGCGCACCGCTAGTAAGCCTCAATGTGCATGTAGGAGGCGCTCTTCCCACGGCCACAGGCACGTGATTCAGCCTGTCTGCTCTGCTCAGACCCCTCCTAAGGGAGACGCCTCACCCCGCAGCCGAAGGGGCAGCTGTGGACAGCCTGTGCAAGCCAAACACTGCAAGCACTGCCTTGACAACATTGAAATTCAGTTTTCAAGAAAAACCAGCAAACAAAAACCAGTCATGTGCTGTTTTAACAAAGAACTGTCTCCTAGAATGATTCTTCCCTAGTTTGCCAATTTATGACCCTGGGAGTGGAGGGTAAAAGACCAGTTGGGAGAGAATTTAAGAAACAGACAGAAGCTGACTCGCGGAGCATAGCCGGGTTGCTCTAATGGCAGGCAATTAGAATAAATATCCATTAATTCCCGTGGCTCTGGTCCCTGGAGCGGTCTTGAATTCTAAAGTACCTTCTGGTTCCAATCTCCATTAAAAAGGTATGGCCTTGTTGTGCAGTTTTTTTTTTCCCCCCAAGATTATATATATCCCATAATAAAGCCTCATTACATGAGGTAGTGTGCTGTCTCATTCCCTGCAGCCCAATGAACCTAACAAAACCATCGTGCGCGCTATCATTCGCCTTGAATTTTCCACATGAATTTTTCCAACTTTTCATTCCAAATTGTGCTTTGGCTACACTATGCTCTGCTCTGATCATGAATGAAACATGAAAGTTTCTAATGTAGAAGTAACACAGTAAAATAAAAGCAAAATCATGATTGCTCTTTCTACTAACACAAATAAAATATTCAGCATGAAAATAAATGTTAAAAGTACCAAATTGATTTGGTTTATTAAACTACTGTGTTTAGAGATAAATCTAAAAGACCAGGGTTTCAGAGCTGTATATCCTTGAACTCTTGTGTTGCTGACAGTATAGACTAATACTCCTGACTTTAAAAAGTAAAAATCCACGATGTGAGCCTTTTTAGAGGTATCTTATGACTAATACATTGGTATCACTCTAGAGGTAAGATAGTCACCCTGAGACTCCTAGAACTAAGGGTGGAAATAAGAGAGAAGATCTCTCTCTTTCTTTCTCTCAGCCTGGCTCTGATGGGGATATTAAAAGGCCTAGAGTAATGATTCAGCTTTCAAAATGATGAGTAACAAATCTGGGAACCTCGGAGGCCTGGGCAGGAGTGGCCCCAGCACCAGGGACTAGGTCTAAGCAAGTCCTCAGAGTCATGAATAAACTATGAGAAGGCCCAGAATAGACAGGGCTCTTGACATTAAGTCTTCATCTTGAGTCTCCACATCACAGTATTCCTGGGAGATTTCTAGGATTTGCAGTATAACTAACATGGAGGGGGAAATATGTCTTTTCAATATTTCAGATTAATCTACCAAGTTCCCATCTGTCCTTTGGTAGCAGTATCTTCTTCGGAGGCTTCTTGTCACTGCCATCACCATCATCGTCAAATTTTTCAAAGATATTGAGAACTGAGAGGGTCCAAACATCAGTCCTTTTCCAATTCTCTGTGACATTGAGATGCTTATTGAAGACTTGTCTTTCACTGCAGGGCCGGATGAGGGTGAAGCAAATGAGGTGCCTCCAGTAGAGACTGTCAGTGGGCCTTGCTCTCAGCTGGCTGCAAGTACAAGCTGGGCACCTGCACAGGACAGAGTGAGTACATTTTAAATTTTGTGACTTTGATGTTTCCCTCTTAAGGAGTCACTCACTCTCCAGGCTTCCCTGGGCCTCCAGCTTGCAGATAGCAGATCATGGGACTTCTTAGCCTCCATAATCATGCGAGTCTATCTCTCAAAATAATCTCTTTCTACTTATCCTTTTGGTTCTGTTTACCTGGAAAACCCTGACTAATACATTCAACAAAGTCTATTCAAGTGGAACAATATACCAGATACTATTCTACACGCTGGAGACAGAGCCAATGACAGATTCAAGTGCAAATGCACAGGCCCCACAGCTCAGAAGGCCCTGAGGTTGGTTTAGTGCTCTGTGGTCACCATCTTGAAATTCTTAATACAATTTTTTTTTTTTTTTTTTTTTGCAAGAACAGAATTTTATTTAGGACATCTGTAAAGCAGACAGGCTGAGTCCAAAATGGTGTCAGCTGAAATTCTTAATAAATTTTAATAAGGGATCCCACATTTTCCTTTTGCACTGGGCTCCACACCTTAGGTATCTGTTCCTGAATAGAGTAGAGAAAGAAACAAAACAGTCCTTGTCCTCACTGAACTCATGGCTTAGCTGTGCTGGCCTATTGCTCTTTTGAGATGTCTTGGCTGGATCTTGGCTCCTCCTAAATACAGTTCCAAGCTTGTGCCCCAGAGCTCAGCAGGCACAGAGTCAGGCATGATTTTCAATAGCATAGTCCTTGTGGCAGCATGTCCATGTCCAAGGCAATGTTAAGCCTTCGTCACAGGCTGATGAGATCGTGGTCCCCTTACAGAGCGGGAGTCACCATTTAATCAGCTCCTCGTCAAAGTAATTGTATTTCACAGGCCTCATGCTCTTTGGGTCTTGATGAGAATAATCTAGTTCACTGTGGTGGAACCGCAGGAAGAAAATGCAGGAGGAACGGCTTAGGACTTCACGCGTTCTCAACTGGGGAGATATTGTCCCCTAGGGGTGACATAAATCTCACTCTCTTTTTGTCTAATGCCTAGATATACATAAATATATGAACAGATGTACAGTATATGTGAGATATTAAAACTTCATGAGGGTAGGGGAAGCAAATAGGAAAAAATGTCTAACATGGCTCCTTAGGGGGACAACAATGAAGAAAAGACTAAGGAACACGGGATTAGGTTATTTATACCTTCTCTCAGAGAAACTCCTGGGATTCTTAAGCACAGTTTTTCATCTTCTCCCCACTGACCAGTGTGTGTAACTAGTAGTAAATCAGCTTTTATTAAACCAAAGGGGGAAAAAGAGAAAACAAAGTAATGTGTTGTTAACTCTAATCCCACAACAAAGCTAAATGTCTGGGCTACTCAAATGACCCTACATAGAATAATAAATGTGTTAAATAAATAAAGATTTAAAAACAAATACATTGTCAGGTTTTGAAGCTATTTATTGCTGATGAGAAAGTCAGGAGGCACAGAAATGAGAAATATCCCAGAGCAGAGAGAAAACACAGGTATATGCCTGGGAGAAAGTAAGAAAAGCAAGAAGATTAAAGCATAAAAAGGAAAAAAAAATTTTTTTCTAAGCCACAGAGAAAAATAACATATAAAAATTGGTGAAGATTATTTATATAAAATGGTTTTATTCTTATAAAAATAATGAAGGTAATATTCCTTAAATTGGCCATACATCAATGTACATGGATTGGCCTCTTTCACGTAGTAACATGCATTTCTGTTTCTTCCATGTCTTTTTATGGCTTAATAGCTCATTTCTTTTTAGCATTGTCTGTACCAAAGTTTATTTGTCCTACTGAAAGACTCAGTTGCTTTCCAGTTTTGGCAAAGTAATAAAACTGTTACAAATATTTGTGTGCATGCTTTTGTGTGGACTTATGTTTTCAACTTATTTAGGTAAATACCAAGGAACATAATTGCTGAATTGTATGGTAAGAGCTATGTTTAGTTTTGTAAGAAACTGCCAAAGTCTATCCCAAAGTAGCTGTACAATTTACATTCCTTCTAGCAATAATTGAGAGTTCCCATTTCTCTACATCCTTACCAGCATTTGGTGTTATCAGTATTTTGCATTTTGGACATTCAAATAGGTGTGTAAAGGTATTTCATTGTTGTTTTAATTTGCAATTCCCTAATGACATATGATTTTTTTTATATACATTTAAGCATTTTTTTTTCATATGCTCATTTTCCATCTGTATATCTTCCTTAGTGAGGTGTCTGTTCAGGTCTTCACCTATTTTTTAATCAAGTTTTTCATTTTTCTGTTGTTGAATTTGAAGAGTTCTGTGCCTATTTTCAATAACAGTCCTTATCAGATATGTCGAATGTCTTTTGAAAATGTTTGTTTTTTTTCCCAGTCTATGGCTTGTCTTCTCATTCTCTTGACAGTGTCTTTTGCACAGCAGAAATTTTTTATTTTAAAGAAGTCTAGCTTATCAATAATTTCTTTCACGTGTCATGCCTTTGATGGTGTATCTGAAAAGTCATCACCATACCCAAGGTCATTTAGATTTTCTCCTATGTTGTTTTCTGGGAGTTTTATCGTTTTGTGTTTGATTTGCTTTTTGAAGGGCTCAGTCTGAGTGCTATGTAGAGAATGAATTTTTTTTTCTTCTTTATTGATTTTAGAGAGAGAGGACGGGAGAGAGAGAGATAGATAGACACATCAATGAGAAAGAACATCGATTGGCCACTTCCTTCACGCCCCCCACTGGGGATTTGGCCCACAACCTGTGCCTATACCCTGACTGAGAATCGAACCAGTGACCTCTTGGTGCATGGGTCAACACTCAACCACTGAGCCACACCAGTTGGGCAAGAATGAAATTTTAAAAGGCAAAAATTAAATGAGCGTGACTAATAAGAGGCTATTTCAGTAATCCATGACAGGAAAAATGATGATTTTTCACAAGGAAAGTAAAAGTAGAAATGGAAATAACTGGACTCAGGATCTCAATATGTTTTGGAGATAGAATGGTGATAGACAGCTTGTAGGGGGTTAAGGGGAGAGCAAAACCAAGAATAACTCCTAGTTGGTGCCTATCTGGTCTTCATGGTGGGCTTCAGAGGCTGTGGCCACTCAAAATCCTGGTGGTTGCATTTTGGGAGGGATGTATGGGAACAGGTCTATTTTATCTTAAATACTTTCCCTTGGGTTTGTTAAAGTTTTTCCCTAGGAGAGTTTTGTGGAATTGAGAGTCAGTTAGGACTTCATTTTTATTTCAATGCACATTGTTGTACTTTTACATAGAAGTAGTTACATTATAAATTATTATGGAAAAACATTTATAAAACTGAGTACTACTTTAAAAAATCATTAAAAACTAATATATTCATCCATGTGTTAAAAGAAACATTTTCGAGTCTCCCTGATTTTAATTGACAATTCACTAAAGTGTGAATTTCCTGATATTTTTTCTTTTTTCAGGTATTAAATTTTGCCAATTTTTTTTGATGGGGCGGAATTTTGGTAGAGTTTTAAAGTATGTGTGGTAGATGGAATAATGACCCCTCCAAATATATCCATGTCCTCAGCCCTAAAGCCTATGGATATATTACTTTAGTAAGAATATTGCATTAATTTGATTAAATTAAGGATCTTGTGCTGGATTGTCTGGGTGGCCCAATGTATTCACAAGGTCCTTATAAGAGGGAGACAAGAGGGTAAAGAGAGAGAAGATAATGTGACAACCAAAGCAGAGTCAGAAAGAGAGTTGAAGCTGCCATTCTGATGGCTTTGAAGTGGAAGAAGAGACCTTAAGTCAGGAATGCAGGCAGCCTCTAGAAGTAGGGAAAAGCAAGGAAACAGGTTCCCCTCTCTATCCTCCAGAAAGAATGCAGCCCTACCAATTCCTTGATTTTAGACCAGTATGACCCATTTTGGACTTTTGACCATAAAACTATAAGATACTGGATTAATGTCGTTTTAAGATACTGAATTTGAAGTAATTTGTTACAGCGGCAATCAGAAACTGATACAGTATGTCATTCTGAAAATAGGATTTCCTTTGAGAGTTTTATGAGAAAAGAATATTGCTATAGCTATTGTCTCTGTGCCATAGATGCTTACCAATCTTCTGCTCTTTCATGTCTCTTCCAAAAGCATGCTACTTCTTATAAATTTTTGCTTTAAAAAGGGGAAAAAAGAATACCTATAATTTAGGTTTTAACAATTTTAAACTGGGTAGATGATGTTACTACTTAATGAATGTGGAAGATGAGAATAAGAGAGATTGTGGTTTAGTAAATCAAGAGTTCTTTTTTGGCTATATTAAGTTTGAGATGTGTGTATGTCAAAACTGGCCCAGGATAAGACAGGTGAATACCTCTGCCTCCACCTGTTGCTTCCAATGAGAGGTTTCCTTCCTCCCGAACACCTGTGACAGAATATAATTAAATAAGCCTTTTCCTGACTTTTCTTTCGCAAATGAAGAGGGAATCCTCTAAGGGGGAGAGAGAGAGAGAGCATATTTTTAGAGGTTTTCTTAGTTTTGCTGCTTTATTTTATTTTATTGCTAGAGAAAAAATGCAAACTGCACTAAAAAGGCCTCCCGTGTGACTTTTAACTCGTCTCTGTATTTTTTACTTAAATCATATGTCTATGGTACACAAAAAACCAAACTAAAATTCTTCTACTCAGAGAAAAACCATAATTAGATCCTTGGGGCATTTTCTTAAAGAAGAGCAAGTCAGGGTGAAGGTGGTGAGGAAATGGGTCGGTTCCAGTGCCGCCCAGGGGTCCTGTGTCTGCAGAGCAAAGTGGTGACAAGATGGAGACAGAGAGGGTAAGACACTGAGTCAGTGACTTCCTTCCCTTTTTGCCATGAGACCTCACTGGGGACCTGACCTCGGGTGGTAACAAGATGCAGGGTTCAAGTGGGAGTAACCAATCTGTAGCGGGTTGCAGAGGAAGTGGGGGAGAACTCATGCGGAATTTTGGCAGTGGCTACGTTAAAGGAATTTCCATCTAGAAAGCAGTGGGATCGTCCTCAAAAAGTACATGATATTTGGGAAATAAGGAGAGTAGAATAAAGTTATATATTTTTTGAACGCTAATCTTTATGACTTCTTCAAAAATAGGTAAATCAATTCTTTTGTTGTTATTGTTGTTGATACATGTGGATTGAGTACTTTTTTTCCCCAAAATGTAAACAGTTCTCAATTTATTCAGAGACTACAGGGGATGACAGAAAGAAAAGCTGCAAATCTTCTTGTGGTATGCAGGGATATCACATTTGCATCTAAGAAAAATCGAAACCAGTCTAGCTATAGTATGGATTGAGCACTTTTCAAGTAAATGTCTCATATTCCAAAATCACCCTCAAGTTATTAGAAGATACAGTCAAGTACAGAGACAGGCCCCAAACCAGTATGTAAGCCAACAAAGTGTTTGTTTGATAGTTTAGGCGTTTGGAATGAAACAAAATACACTTTGACTGGTCATAGTGTGTTACGAAAGGGGGTGTGCAGAGATCTGTTGCCCTCTTCCCTCCCCCTAACCCCCCACCGTGTATCAATTTTACTGAAAATCTACCCTAGAAAAAAAGAATTATTTTAATAGTTTTTTTCTTTTATAAAAACGAAATGGTTATGTTTGTATATGCCTTTCATTTAATAATAATTTTTGAGACATGATAGGGCAAGCTCCCCTCCTTGCCTTTTTTCAGAATTGTATTCGCTATTTTTGAATGTTTATTCTTGAAGATGCATTCCAAAGGAGTTTGTCATAGTCCATGAAAAATCTAGTTGTAATATCTGTTGTAAGCATATTGACCTTGTAGATTAATTTTGAGAAAATTGCATTTTTTTTCCCCTATCAGTCCTCTCATTAAGTATAAGATCACTTTTTTATGCCTTTTTTTGACCTTTGGTAATTTTCCCCTTTTCAAAAAAAAAAGAGTGCCTTTTGTTTATATCACTAAATAAAATACTAAATTACAACCAGATGTTTTTGACTAATAAAAACTGACGATGGGTATTAAATTCATTCTTCAGTTGATTCTCATAATATTTATATTAAAAAAAAGTTTTTCTAAAATATATGCACATTTTCTTTTCTTTCACTGTAACCTCCTGCATTGAATTTAAACCCCTTCTTTCTGATTTAAAGTCTCCCCTTATTTCTGACCTCCCCCTTCTTACCCATATTGACCTATTTAGCCATATTTTATATCATTTCTAATAATTTTGTAAACCAAATAAATCAGTTCACCAGGTTCACATATCAAGGTTTTTGTTAATTACATTCTACCCAGCTCTTCTGTTCTACCCCACTCCTCCACCTGCCCTTAATACCCATGCCTTAGCCACTCACTCTTCATGAGCCCAACATAAGCTCTTACT
Source organism: Tadarida brasiliensis (assembly GCA_030848825.1). Lineage (NCBI taxonomy): Eukaryota > Metazoa > Chordata > Mammalia > Chiroptera > Molossidae > Tadarida > Tadarida brasiliensis. The sequence continues at coordinate 75,711,651 of CM061260.1, forward strand.
CTTTCAGAAAACTTTGCTGAAATCTAACCACAAAAATCTTTCAAATTCACATTTCCATTTCACCTAATAACTGTGTTACCAAATAATAATAATAATAACAATAATAATAACACATAATTGAATATCGAATGCTTTCTGAATTTCTAGTGATTTGTACTACACAACTTGACATTTACTCTGTCCCCTAAATATATTGTAATTTTTTTTAATTTAAAAATATAAAAGGCCTGGCTGCTGTGGCTCAGTGGTTGAGCATCGACTCGTGCCCCAAGAGGTCACCGGTTCCATTCCCAGTCAGGGCACATGCCCAGGTTGTGGGTCAAACCCCCAGTGGGGACATGTAGGAGGCAGCCAATCGATGTTCTCTCTCATCGATGTTTCTATCTCTCTCTCCCTCTCCCTTCTTCTCTCTCTAAAAATAAATATAAAAAAATTTTTTTGAAAGATAAAAGAAACAAACTTCTCTTGCATTTCCACATCATCAGGCTAGGTATTTATGTCAAGTAATCACTGTGTTGTTACACTGTTTGATATTTCAGAGACTTAAATTACCAAGGCTGCTCATCAGATATTATTTTACTCTTCTTTTTAGTGCCTGGGCACAGAGCTAGATTACATTTTCCAAGCTCCTTGCATTTGAGTGGGGCTCTGTGACTAAATACTGGTCGGGGCAGTGATGTATGTCATTTGCAGATATGGTTCATAAAAAAATCTCGCATGTACCCACAAACAACTCTTCTCTTTCTTAGAGGTCACTTAAAGGAGATGGAATCAAGAATTGGATTCCTAAGTCACAACTTGAAAGAGACCCATTCTGTAATGTCACCCAAGTATCTGCCAATCCAACAACATCTGCACTGAATTTTTTGTAGGCAAGAAATAAATTTTTATTTTGAGGTTTTGGTGTTGTTTGTTACAGCTGTTAGCATCAGTTATTTTATTCAGAGATGTGACCCCAAAACTAAATAAGACTTTGCACTTGAGCAGCCCAAAGTCTAGATATAAGGCTGAATTTACACACCTATATCTATATCTATATCTATATCTATCTATCTATCTATCTATATAAAGGTTTCATGTTTCTAAATTCTGGCTTACCATTCTAGTAACCTCAGTAATTCATAAAATTAAAAATGCCATAATCAACAACTTCTTTATATTTGTTTTATGCCCAAAACTCTATGTTCTATATATCAATCAAACTACACATGTATCCCAATAATATGCTATAGGTAGTAATTAAGCCTTATTAAAATGTGTAAATGGAAATGCTTCTTTTTATTTGGTAAATATGACTCAGGTTCATCATAAGAAACCTAAATAGCCTTTCCATTGCTATTTATATAAATGTTTATGCATGCAAACCTACTATGTACTGAAAATAAAGTTGATAATATAGAGCACACATTTTAAAGCTGATTTCTTATTCTGTTAACTATATTGAGTGACAATCAAAAAATGATTTGACATTTAAAAATATTAAGCATTGCTTGGCCAGTATGGCTCAGTGGATTGAGCATCATCCCATGGACTGAGAGGTCTCCAGTTCGATTCCCGGTCAGGGCACATGCCCGGGTTGCGTGCTCAATCCCCAGTGAGGGGCATGCAGGAGGCAGCTAATCGATGTTTCTCTCTCACATTGATGTTTCTAGCTCTCTCTTCCTTCCTCCATCTCTAAAAAATCAATAAAGCATATTTTAAATAAATGAATAAAATGAAAAATGTTGAGCATTGTTAGTATGAGACAATGTTCTGAAGTCAAACATTTTGGAGCATATCCTGTATGTTTTCACTTTCCTGAAAGTTTAAAATTCAATTGAAATTGGCCCTTTTATTTCCTATCAGCTTAATGGTAAAGAGGGCAGGGTCCACAAATTGAATTTGTCCTTGACCACTAGGAAGAAAGTGAAGCAGTGTGTTTGAGATGCGGCATGTACCTGCTATACGCTAGCACACAGCTGTCGTGGGTCTTTCTCTGGGAAAAAGAAGACCAAGATTATTATCATAACCTTGGATTAGCATCACCTGTAGTATTGGTGGCTTATTTCTGTGTAAGAATACTTAAGAATTTTAAGTAGAAACAATTCTTACATTTATCGAGAGTCAGAAAATCATAACATAATTTTATTTTCTTCTATCAGAGAAGGCCAACATTCTTCTATACATGTTCTTCAAGCATGCAGTATATTGTCTTTGTATCATGATGATGTTACCATTTCACAGGCTTAGCTATAACAGTGTAATTTAACAGTCCATGAAGTTATTTTATTTTGTGCAAATTGTAGGCTGTATGATCAATGTAAAAGTGTTTTTATAATGATACTGGTTTTAATTGCTATGATTTTTCTTCCTTTTTTTCAATTTTCCTTCCTTGGTTCTTCTACCTGTCTTTTCTGAAAGATCTACTGATCTTTTGCAGTCTTGTGCCTCATTTTCATGTTCTAATATACTTCAAAGTGTTCTATAAGTTCTATAGTTTCAAAACTACTATATGTGCATGTGTATACACATACAAATATGTGTATATGGCTTTTTTCATTGCTATAATTTTATTTCCCTTATATGTGCTTTTATTTCACAAATATTTAATGAGTATCTTCTATTTGCCTATCAATGTGCTGAGTGATTGTATATCCAAAGGTGAAAAATATGGACTTTCTATGATTTCATAGAGCTTACCATCTAGAGACAGACATAGTCATTAAAAAATAATCATGCATTTCAACAATAAAGATTAAAAGAATAATCATGCAACTTACTGTAAATGAGTTAATAATGGTTTAATTGAATCTTAAGAAAACATTTGATTTCATCTAGCCAGGGAGGCAGGGAAGAGCTTCCATGTGGATAATTGTGAGCTAAGATATCTGAAGAAAGAGGGAGAGCATTTCAGAAAGCTAGGAAGTGCAAAGGCCCTGTGGCAAGACCCAGCAAGGTACATTGGAGTTGCTGAAAGAAGGCCACTCTGACTGCAGTACAGACAACAGAAAGGGGACTCTCTATGTGAGTTGATACTAGAAAGGTCAGCATGGGTCAGACCAGGCAGGAGACAGTAGAACACATTAGGAAAATTAGTCTTTATTTTAAGAACAACAGTAAACCATTGTATAGTTTTAAGAGGAGTAGAATGATCAATATTCCATTAGAAATAAAATATTTCTGAGGAGGCATAGAGAAGAAAGCAGATAGAAAAGTACCATTACCCCCTCCGTCACTCTCATCTCTTTCTGAAGCAGGCTGCAATCACCTCACAGATACAAATAACTATCTTTACTTGGCTCTGGCCTCCATTCTCTTTCAAGCATCTTCTTTGCATATATGCATAACCAATGGACACAGACAACAGTGTGGTGAGGGCAGAGGGTGGCAGGAGCAAGGAGGAGGGGGGTCAATTAGAGAAAAGGGGGGAACATCTATAATACTTTCAACAATAAAGATAAATTAAACAAACAAACAAACAAAAAACACCTAACTGGTTATCAGGCACCCAGATGGTATCAGAGTAATAGGGAGCCGTCTTAAGCCTGTAGGGAGAAGCACACCTCAATAAATTGAAGAGTAGTATTTCCCCAGTAGGGCTATGGATCATTGGCTAAAAGTTAATGTTGAGCTGCCCTCGCACTTGGGAGCAGCTGCATTAGCAGGACATCTTTCCTGAGCTTTCTTTGGCTGTTTCAGACTCGGCTGAGCTGATGGAAATGAAGTCCATAATTTCAGCTATGGTCATTAACCCCCTGTTTTGTGTTCTTACTGATCATTGACATGTCATTTGTGTTTCACTCTCAAGATAGTCTTTGAGCCCAGGGAGCTAGAACTTCAGTGCAGTGGGGACCAAGTATTGAAAGAGGAAAATGCATCACAAATTGAAATGACAAAGCTGTTCTGGTCACCTGGCACAAAGGAAAATATAATCTCCTTCTCAATAATGCAGATGGTGCTGGGATTTGCAACCTCTTGAATTGTAGAGAAGAAAAGTGAGAACATGAGCTGTTCGCTAGAAGGAACCTCGATAGCCATAGCTGAGAATTGCAGCCATATCCTGTAGCCCTTCAATAACTGAACCCCACTAAGAAGGAAAAACATGAAAAACGTTTAGATCTCCAGCTTCATTTCTACTTGAGTACAGAATGCAGGTCTAGGGTGAAATTGTCATCAGTTCAATTAATCAAATACGTAGTGATCAAGAATCAGTCTCGTTCTTGCCCAAATGATCTTTTTCACAATTTCTCCCTCATTATTCTCTAATTACTGTTATCAGTGCTTAGAATCAATGCCACTTCATATTCCACTGGTTTCCCAGTTGGACTCTTTGCATGCTCCCAACCTCCCTTCCCATTCCAGCCTTTCCATGCTTCATGTCCGTGGGTAAGTTCACCATCTCCGCAGACTCCTCACATGGGGGCCCTAAGAGAGAAGCCCCTCCTGTGAACTCAGTAACCTGATTCAGTAGTCATTCGTGTACTTGTTGCAAAACTTTTATATTACTCAACTCCTATGTATTATTTAGTAGTAAATCTCAACTCCTTAACTCAATGTAATCTCCTTGGTGTTAGAGAGCTAATGGAACATTATATTCAATGTTATTAAATGAACAAAATTTAAGCTCTCTGGGTCAGATAGGGATCAAAATAACCATTGCTCTCACTGGTTTCAGAAGCGAGGTTTCATATCAAAGTATTTGAATGTTAATTTTTACCTTACTTGTTTTTGAATTATATCTTTGAACACTAAATTTAATTTTCTTATACTAATGTTGCTAGTAGCTTAAATCAGTCATGCCTGTATTCTGACATTTGTGCGATTTAAATATGCCCCTACTTATAAACACCTTCACGTATTTTTAAAAATTTATGATATTTGTATTATATTTTAATAATTATATAGGAAAAATGTAAAATCTAATCCTTGGTTGATAAAAAAAATTTCACATACTTATCCTATTCATTAGGCTTTATTGCATATAAAATATTATGACTTTTGAAAATAAAGGTAGTATTAATTGTCTATCATATAAACCATTTAAATGAATAGATATAAGTGCATATCTACAAGAGAATAATGAATGAAGAAAAGAATTAAAAAGGCAGGTGTAGCGTGATACTTCAATAGTTATCAGTATTAGGAGCTATTTTCACCTTGATCATGTATGTCATTTTTCTCATAACATAAAATAAGCTTATTATCTCAAAACCTTTCATATGAAGAGTTTATTATTATAAATGTTATTTAATTTCACTTTACAAATTTAACAATACAATAAAAACAAACGTCATTCACTCCTGGTATATTTATTCATCAATTTTAGAGAGAGAGAGAGAGAGAGAGAGAAACATCAATTTGTTGCTCCACTTAGTTTTTCATTCATTAGCAATCTTGGCATATCCGACGACACTCTAACCAACTGAACTATCCTACCTGGCCAGGGCCACTCCTGGTTTAATAATAATGAGTTTTCCTTAAGCATAAAGTAAAATCTGGACTGTGATGCTTTTCTTTCACTAGTACAAAAGATCTTGTGTATACTTTCATATAAGAAAATATATTTGATGGATAGTCAACTTCAGTTTTGAAATATATTTATTTTTCTACAATGTCCTAAAAATAACTTGAAAGCTAAAAAGCATGACAAATCACATCTATTTCTTATTTGGAAGAAGGCTATTGCATTTTTACACAATTGTCAGCATTCAAAAGTACTTTTCCTGTTAGTGAACAACACTTGTCTTTATTTACATGTTGGCTGCTGGCTGGTTGACATTTTATTTGTTGGCTTATTTCCCATATGCAGTACCTGTGTGTATGGTTCCTTCTTTTACTGTTTAATAATCCATTGTATATATTATTTGTGACTTTACTAAGAGCAGGTCTTTCTACATAGCATGCATTGTAGTATAGTAAATCCCAGTGAAAGCAATATAAAGTAATACCCTAGAAAACCTATTATCATCCATGGAATTTAAGTCACTTGATATAATTACTTTTGTTATTCTGAAATATGGGAGGTGATAAAATCAAAACTTTCTAATTTTTGATATTAAAAATGTGTTGTATACATAAAATAGATACCAAAATTAGCATAATCTTGAAGAAGTAAATTTAAAAACAAACTGACTAGGAGAAACTCTGCCTCACAGCACTCACACATCATATTTTGCTCAGTGCTCTCAAATGTTTCATCACTCTGGTAATATATATTAAAGCAGGAAATATTTAGCAGCCTGTGAACTACTCTTTCTGCAAAGCTGACATTGATTATAAAAGTGTGCTTTACAGAGAAGGCTTGTTGTTTTTAAAATTAGCAGACTGTGAAGTAAAAACTGGACTGTGCTTTTTTAAAATAATTTTTCTTTATTGATTTTAGAGAGGAAGGGAGAGGGAGAGACAAACATCAATTGGCCACTTCCTGCATGGCCCCCACTGAGGATTGGTCCCACAACCTGGGCATGTGCCTTGACCGGGAATCGAACTGGCGACCTCTTGGTGCATGGGTCAACGCTCAACCACTGAGCCACACCGACTGGGCAGAACTGAACTGTATTATGCATAGATCAAGGTAGTATTCTATCATAATCTCAAACTTCTTCGGGGCAAAATAATATTCACTGGCTTCATTTCACATTTCTGTAAAATTATAAACTTAGTTTCTATCTTAGACCTTAACTTTTTTCTTTGATTCTATGGTTGATTATATTTAGATACAGTGATTATATATAATCTATGATTATGAGTTATAAACCAAAATTTTCTGTTAGTGTTGAATATATTTTTTCTTGACTTATATTTGGCTATTTTTGTTGATGCCTTTGATGTTTGCATAAAGTATAAAGATCAGGAATATCTCAAATAAATGTAAGTTAGCTGGGCCTTTGGAATTAAACTCTATAAACCCACTGAGATAGCAGACCCCCCACTTGCTACTAGAGCAGTCACATTCAGTAACCAATCACACAGTGAGTCATCACTGGGTCAGATCTGGAACTTGGACCCAGGCACTCTATTAAGCTTTTTTTTCCCACATATTTGTTCACAAGCAGGAAACAAAAAGAAAATATATGTTAGAAGTAACATACTCGTGAATTTATATATAACATGTAATAAATTTTAAAAAATAATCAAAACTACCATCCTTGATGTTCTAGTAAGATAAGGACTTGACAAAGTAATTTCAAATCTCCAGGCCTCAATATCTTCTTCACTTGTTAAACATTGAATTAGATGTATCAAAAGAATACACTAAACTCCCCTCCAGCTGTAATATTTTCAATGACTGGAGCACAGACTCTTCTACATTAGCAGGAGCACAGACTCTTCTAAGTCTTATAAGATTAGTGGCTCCTGGAGCTGGGTTCCCAAGCGTAAGCATTACAGAGAATACAAGAAGGAATGAAGAGTTCAAAGAAGGAGTCGAGACGTGATGGTAATAAAGATGCAGCAACTGCAACAATGTGTACCTGCCTGGCATATCTAACTTTGGTAGTGTTGTTCTATCTGATCATTCATTTGGTCATTCTCTAATCTCTTTGATATAGTTACTACAAATCATACTTTCCTTTTTTTTTTTTTTTGGCAAAATGGGAGATTGAAATTCACAAAAGTGTCTTGCTATTGCCTCATATAAGGTTTGTAAAGAAAAGCCAAACCATTTAAAGTTAACGTGTTTTATGGTTTTTCTTCTCTGTAGCCCTGAGGGCTCAAGGAAGTCAAGATGTTAGAGAGTTAAGTCCACAGCCCATTGAACGGCAGCATCGGAGAAAGTTCAAAAGGCCCCATAGGGGGAGGAGGGGTATCTTTGTGCCCCTGTGAATGCTGGAGTCCAGACCCAAGGGTTTCAAAACACTTCAGAGTGTTTGTACCCCCAGCACGGCAGCAGGAGCAAAGCTAGTAGCTATTAACAGACTAATTAGAAGGCTCAGTGCACAAGCCCCTCAGAAGAACCAGTGAGAAGGGAAGGCTACAGAGGCCTCCGTAATTGTTGGCTCTGTGAAAAACCTGGGACCTGTACCTGCAAGTGGTGAAGATGAGCAGAAAAGCCTGGTCATGACTAAGGCTAAATTTCTCACCAACCCAGTAGGACTGAGTCACGGAATCCATTTAAATCAACTGCACAAACAAAAATGGAGAATGGCACGCTTCTTATCTACCAGAGTTCACTCGTCAATTAAAAAACACTTGTTGTTCAACGTAGTGTTCCTTTAAGTGATGATCCATTATGCATTTATAATAAAGAATAAAAGTAATTTTAGGCTTTGAAAGAGTCAAAATCATAAAGTGGCCAGAGCATTCAGCTAAAGGACAAAACACTGGGTGAATGGGTTGTAATTATGCTTATCTGATCTCCAATAACCACGGTATATGCTCATTCAGCATGAACAGAGGCTTGCAAGTGGACACATTTTAAATGAAAACTATTTTAATAGTTATTTTATTTATTTGTAATAGTAAGAATTAAAATTGCAGCCATTTCTGAGAACTCCTGAACTTTCCATAGTCCATGCTGAATTCTTTTTTTTCAAGATGTATGCTATGTGCTAAGGATACTTAGTGAGCTGGAAAAAGTTCCTGCCAGCTTTCTCTTCCCTGGGCCTTATTGTAGTGGTGGTGGTGGGGGCGGGGAGCGGCTCAGGCAAGAAGTAAAATAACAGGACCTGGGAGGTTGACGGGAAGCGGCAGGCAGAGGAAGATATGTCAGATCTCATTAGCAGCTTGGAGAGCTCAGAAAAGGGGGAAGCAGAAGTTGAAACAAGGAAAGCTGGTAAGAGCCCTGCATGTTGGGTGCTGCTGTGGGTTCAGGGGAGAGGGAGGGCATCATTGGTGGGCACCTTTGGAGAACAGGCTTTTGGGTATTGGATTGTTGGGGGGGCAGGGCGCACCTTCAGCTTCTCCTTCAGTGAGCCCTGGGAAGACCAGGTCATTTTAAGGGGAAGCTTGGAAGGGCCTACCTATCTGTTTCACTATTGATTGATTGATTGTTTTATTATTATTATTATTATTTACTTTTACAGAGAGAGGAAGGGAGAGGGAGAGAGAGAAACATCGATGTGAGAGGGAAACATCCAGGGCTGCCTGCTGCCCCCTACACGCTGCCCACCGGGGATCAAGCCCACAAATTGGGCATGTGTCCTGATCGGGAATGGAAATCAAAACCTTTCAGTGCACAGGACAACGCCCAGCAAACTGAGCCACGCGGCCAGGGCTGTTTCACTAGTTATTTGAGCCTTTCCTCTATGCCAACACTGTGTCCCCAGTGTCTTCTTGGCAGAATTCAGCAGGACTGTGAGCTGATCCCTTTTCTCTGGGGGCCTCAGTGTCTCCTCACCAGGTACCTGGGACTCCACGGAGGATGCAGACATTAGCTCTCATTCTCTCTCTCTCTCTCTCTCTCTCTCTCTCTCTCTCTCTCTCTCTCTCTCCAGGAGCATGTGGCTTATGCTGAATTCTTAGTTTTAGAATTTATGTTATTTTTAAATGTGGCATTGAACCTTGTACTTTAATTGTTCTTTTACATTGTTCCTATATAGGTATTTCTTTTCTCTGCAACAAATGTGCCAGTGCAGCGATTTCCAACTGGCGTGCCGCAAGAATATTTAAAACATGCAGCACCTCACTGTTTAGTCAGGGGTGCGGACCTCTTTTCCCTTAGGTTGTCACACAAAAACGTGACAACAGCCAACACAACGATAGCCATCCTGTGTGAATGAATTAAAATTATACTTACTGTTTTTCAGATTGGCAAAAAATATCTTTTGGTGTGCCACAGGATTTTAGTGATTAGTTTACATGTGCCACGAGAAGGAAACGGTTGAAAATTGCTGGGCTGGTGACTTGAGGGCAAATGTGATATCTTCTATTACTAAATCTTCCACAACACCCCACCCAGTAACATTTATTAAATATTTTATAACTTAATCTCCTGGAATATACCTATGTTTCATATTAAAACCCCCAAAACTTAATTAGGAAGGATAATGACCATATCATTCTATCTTCTTACAAAGTCCATTTAAGGTCAGTGGAATGCTTTCTAAAGTTAAGAGAAGGTAATATAAAGGAGAATTTGTTTCTCTGAACCGAAGTATTTCACTCTATGCGCTATCTTTCTCAGATAAAAGCAGCCTTGAAGTTTCAAGCAACTAAGCATTTGTTGAATTTGGTCATTCTCTAAAAGTTACCTTCCCTTAAAGAAAAAGTGACCCTCATCTCTTTTTTTTTAATATGTTTTTATTGAATTTTTAGAGAGAGAAGAAGGGAGAGATAGAAACATTGATGTGAGAAAATCTAATGGCTGCCTCTTGCCTGCCCCCTACTGGGGACTGGGCCCACAAGCCAGGCATGTGCCCTGACCAGGAATCAAACCAGAACCTCTCAGTCCATGGGATGACGCTCAATCCACTGAGCCACACTGGCTGGGCTTAACGACAATGTTGTGTAAATGTTCCAACGATGATGTATTTCGCCAGGACACTTATCTAAATGTCCATTCTCTTTCTCTTTTTTCCAACTCTCTAGGAAATCTACTTCTAAATGATAAGTCACTGAATGGAAAGTACACCCACCCCTAGCATTAAACGGTAAAAATAGCCATTGGTGTATAGGGTTAGCTAGATCCTTTTGATGTTTTGACTCCCTTGCAAGGCTATACACTCTGGCACAACTTTAATTGGTATAAGTTTTCTTTTGTGTTTCTTTCTTATTACCACTAATGATGTTTGACCTAACTTAGATACTTCCAGAGAGCACTGATAGAAACTTATTATATGATGCTATTCTTTTGGCTTCGATGTTCTGTTAACATGTGTATGGTTGCTTTTAGGGGGAAAATTCAAACTCTCTCCACTTTAGACATAAGTAAATTCTCTCGAAGACTCAGATTTTGGTCCTGAATCGTGAAGTTTTTAAGGGATATATAACAACTAAAGATTATTTCTAGATGCTGAAAATGTAGGCTATGTTTATAACTCACATTTAGCAGTATGTTTTGAGAATTGATGCTTTTAGGATTTCAGTGAGAGTGTTTCACTCTCTCTCTGCCTTTCAATGCAGAGATTGAATATTTTTCATTGGTAAATACCATAAGCCCATGATGACATCATCCATTTCAGTATTTGCTGTCCTCAGCTTACTGCAGAATTTCTGTTGAGCCACCAAAAGTGCACATTAACTCTCTTAAAAAGGAATTATAAGCATTAAGATCATGTCCTTAATCATGCATTTTAAGTCAGTAATTTGTAATGAAGAACACATTCTTCTATAGAAATAATGCTATGCATGGTAGTGAGGTGTTGCTCCTGTTTTTTTATTTAGTCTATAAAAGTTGGCTTTAACCATGTACAGTGTATAAAAAAGAGGCTTAAATAATGTATCTATCATAAGAAATAGATCTTCCTTCCTGGGGATAGGGAAGAAGTAAAATAATAGAATATACACCTTTTTGTTTGGTACCAGGCCAAAGTTAGGGCATAGTTCTAAAGAAGCAAGGATTGATTTTTCTACAACTGTCTGTCACCTTGGTGGCAGATACCTAGCATAAAAGTCACTGCTGCACTTCTTGTACAAGTGACAGACACTGTTAATCATTCCCCAAGCTTTTTCATGAGCTCATACTTGCCTTCAGAATCCTCAGAACAGTGACTCAAGTTTTGATCATGCATTTATTCGACAGACTATTAAACTGAATCTCAAAAAGTGGTAATATGACCTAACAGTAATATTTGTTTTGAATATACATCACAAGAAATAAGAAAGCAAGAACCTAGTGAGGGATCACTGAAAATCAATGACAATAATGGATTAAACAGTTCCAAGTGGGTTATTATTAGTCTTGTAATTACATATATGAGGGATTTTATATATATATGATACTCGATGCAATTTATTAGTTGTTCTCTTTAAGATAGAGTTAAATTCATTGGTCATAACTTCACAAAATTTTTAATTACCTCTAGAATAATGGGCTATATCCAAAAGAAGTAATCTATTTGAATGAATATGACTATAAATGTAATGGAACAATAGAATGTTACTTTCTAAATAGTAATATTTTTCTTGTTACGGAGCATACGAAATGCCTAACATGATGCCTAACAAAGAAAAGGTGTTCAATATATGTTTGTTTGTTTTTACTTGCCTTTCTTTTAAAAAATCTAATTCAAATTCACTGTGATTTTTTTTCTTAAAAGATTGATTAAGTATGTTACCTAGGATGTTTCTGTTAATATAATTAAAACAATGCATGACAGATAAAAATAACAGTAAAATATATGTGTATTTATTAAGTATCCACTTATAGAGGAGATGGGCTTCCTGCCCATCTGGCATCCAGAGCTACAGCCAAACCAATAGTGTTGTTACTTGAGAGGGTCACAGAGAGTTCAGGTAGTCAGCAAAGCCAATGTCCAAGCCATGTGTACAGGGTGGGTAATTCACAGCAAAGCCTTTCATAGAAGATCTTAGCTTATAGCCACAGATAAGAAAAAACTTTATTTTAAGAGGATTAAGGCTAGAATTATTTGTTCATAATGATTGTCAGGATAGCAAAAACTTTCTCCCAGAACCTGGTAGATGAATCAGGAAACTCAGATCAAAAGAACCGACTGCCAGACTGGTGACCTCAGGGAGATGCTATCACAGGCTCAATGCTTGTTGGGAAAAACAGTTCAAAAGATTGGGAGGAGTCTTTGAAAAAGCGGTCAGTACAGCACTGGTTACTGATAAGCAACTATTAATACCTGCATCTATGCTGTGAGCAGCTGCACATTTCATTACTATGCTATGATAAGCCCAAGTTCATGTAGGCGATCCCCGGGAAATCATTTTAGAACCCAGGAGTGACCCCCAAAGTCTGGATAAAGATAACAGAAGGCTCTGGAGACGTATGTGTACCCCAGGAATGGAGGCATGTGGCGTATTTAGAACCTAGACTGACTCTTCTATGTCCAAGGGTCTTTCTCTCTATAGGGGAAAGAGGTCTGTTTCACACATTCATTTGTTGATTCATTCATTTTATGTAAGTATTTTCAGAATATCTGCTATGTGTTTAGACTGGTGCTAAGTTCTGTGAGTGAATAATAAATAACAGATACATTCTTTGCCATTATGACTATTACAAAGCAATGGAACAAACAGACATTAATTAACAAATCACAACATAAAGAATTGCTGTGATAACTGTTATGAAGGGAAAACACAATGAACACTGTTTTCTCCACTGTTAGAGAAATTTTCAAAGTCCCAGACAAAGGAAATACTGAGCAGGGTTCATGCTAATCACTCTAGAACATAAAATATAGGATACTAGAGCTACAGGAGGTCTTAGAACTTATCTAACAAAACCTCATTATTTGGTCAATTTTAAATCTTAGGCTAAAGAAGGTAAAATGAATGACCAGAGCTTCATTTTTAATTTTACTTGGTAATTTTCTTTTCAATGACAGAGCTCTAGGACACACATATTCCAAATGTTGGTGAGTCCAGCTTCTACACAATTTTAAATCACATACCAAAGATTAATGCAAGTATATAAATAACTTTTATGTAATAATCAAGTATATAACTATATAAAAAATTTTGCCCTGGAAGGTGTGGTTCAGTTGATTGGAGCATTGTCCCATACACCAAAATGTCGTGGATTCAATTCCCAGTCAGGGCACATACCCAAGTTGCAGATTCGATCCCCTGTCTGGGTGCGTACTGAAGGCAACTAGTCAATGTTTCTCTTTCTCTCTCTCCCTCTCCCTTCCTCTTTCTCTGAACTCAATAACAACATATCCTTGGGTGAGGATTTTAAAAAATTATCTCAGAATCTTTGCAATGTATTGAATATGTGAATTAAAACTGAACCAATTATGTGTGATGTTTCTGTATTTATGCAAACATTTTTAAAACTGTTGAATCTGTTCATATTGCACAACTATCATAAAATCCAGTTGCTCTTATTTGAAGTGTTCTACTTGGATAACTCCTAAATAGAGATGACTTTGAATAAGTTTGCTCAATTAGGGTGGAAAAAGAGAGATGAATGCATAAGAACACTTTGAAACATTTTATCATGCTGTTTAGAATGCATCATTAGCATTAGCATTAGCATTAAGCTGCTGATAGAAAATATTTTCAAATTAAATGAAACCAATAAATATGATTAGAAAATTCTTTTTGGATAAGGTAATTTATCTCTAATTTAATAATGTTTTAATCTTGCTTATATTATTCAATCTCCCAATTTGAAGAAAATGGATTTGGTCCAAATATTCATAGTTGGTTTGTGTAAATGAAGGAATGTGTACATATGCAAATGCCCCTTGGGAACTGCAGGTTGATTGGTGGAAACAAGACAACCCTTACCAAGGGTTGAGGGAAGAGAGATATGGGGAAACTGCCTAATAGTATGGGGTGTCCTTTAAGGGTGATGAAAATATTTTGGAACCAAAGGTTGTGGAACATTGTGAACATTCTAAATGGCACTGAATTGTTCACTTTCAAATGATTACTTTTGTTATATAAATTTTACCTCAATTAAGAAAAATAGAAGAAAATGAGAAGGATAGACTCTTTCCATGGGTAGAATCTGGAACCTCTTTCTGCCCATGAAAGAAAGTAGATGGAAATGCTTGCTTCAATCGTAGCTTCCTGAGTGCCCATCAACACCCTCCATGGGTACAGAGACCATACTCACACATCTTTTAATGCTCACACTGTTATGCGTTTGTCTACACCCATCCTTCATCCTATTTACTAAGCAGTTTTACTTTTGACTTGCACATTCTGAAACACCTCTACATAAGTTTCTTTTTTAATATGTCCTGACTCTATTTGTATTCAGTGAATGTTCTGGGGGAAAACCAATGTGCTTATTTTTCCCTTTGAAAATCCATTGTAATTTAATCCTTCCTCGGTAGTTATTATTGGGTTGCTAAGAGTAGATCCACAACTATTTGTGGGAAATTTATTACTCCGGTTAGCCTGCCAAAACTAGACCTCTCAACAAAAGCATGCGATGTGTTTAAAAACAAGCCACATCCTTTAGATTTCTTATTATTCAAGAATACTTTGACTTTATGGGAAATAAGTATGAAAACCTTAAAAGCATTATTCCCCAAGGGCATTCTATAATTTAATTCAAACATTAGTGAAAAGTTAATGTCTATAATTTTCTTTTTTTCCCCAGAATTGTTTATTCTCTTTGTTAGATTTTTCTTTTTATTAAGATTCATTAACTGTGCTCTTTTTCTCATATTGGGCATTCAACTTTCTTGAATTAAAACCATTGTGTTCTTTGGCATAATTATACGATAGAAAGGATAGTTTATTCAATATACTTTTTAAGCATCTTCTAAGTTCCAGGCACAAACCTTAACATTTTTGGTACAAAAATGAATGCTTTGATCTTGCCTTCAAGGAACTCAAAGTCTTCAGACAAGAAAAATAAATGTACATTGTAGAGAGCTCTATGTAGAGACTCTAATAGAGGCAAGGACAGGTGTAATAGAAATGCCTAACTATGAAGTGAGCAAACAGGGAGGGAGGTGGTTATATGGTTCATAAATAAGTATGAGAGTAAAAATATGCTTCAAAAAGGAAATAATGTTTAATTGAGTCTTGAATTCCAAGTAGTTTTCCAGGAACATAAGGAGAAAGGCATCCAAAATTTAAGAAACAAAAATGCAATGGCATGACAACATGTCATGTTCCAGGAGCTGACCATAGTTCAGTTAGACTAAAGCATAAAGTGAGTGGAAGAGGGGTCAATAATGAAGCAGAAAAATTCATAATGGTTTGGTCATAAGGAGTTTAGATGCCATAACAAAGGGTTTTCTCCACGTCATTAGGTAAAAGAAAGCCCAAACATTTTTAAATCCAGGAGTAAACAGTTTAGATTTATATTTTTGAAAAAAAATATATAGTCTTGCAGAAATGTGGACAATAGATGAAGAGAAATAAATGCAGACCACTTGACAATCAAGAAGGCTATTAGAAGGTGCTGGTGAATAATGATGAAGGCTGGACCTAGGGTGCTGATTGTGGGGACAGATAAGAGAGACCAAATAGTGAATAAAGATAGTTGACAGACATGGTGACTGACTGGAAATGAGAAACAAGCTTGTAGAGGAAGTCATAGAAACCCACATTTCTGACTTGGTTAATGGTGTCACTATCCATGGGGTTGCTCAAGACAGTGAATTTAAAGGGGAAGCATATTTGTGTCAAAGGCAATAGCAAGTTCCATTTTAGAGCTGGAGAATTTGGTCCAGTAGAATATTTAGGTAGAACAATCCAGTAGATTATTGGATATACAGGTCTTTAGTTCAGGACAGAGTTTGGAATTTATTTTACCTTCTCTTCCACGCTTGTTCCACACATGAATACGTCTGAGTGCTTGATCTTGGCTAGGCTCTCAGAGATTCAGGGTGTGTAGGGGTGAGAGAAACTGGATCACTGACTCTGGAGTATGGAGCGCAGGGCTATCAAAGGGACTGTGTCTAGGAATAAAAAATAGCAAAATCTAAGCACGCAGTTCAACCAAGGTATCAATCCAAAGGGATCCTACAGAGATGCTGAATCCAGGTTCAAGCACACCGTGCCAAAGCAATAGGATTCAAAATGTAGGCACAAGTCTGAGCGCTTCCCTGAGCCACTGAAGTATTGCTCCAGGTTCATGTAAAACCTAGTTAACAGGTGAAAACAAAAGACAGAACCAGAATTAACTCTTAAGGATCTTAAACAGTTCATTTAGGATCCATTTATATAAAATAAGGATAGAATAATGAAAAAAGCAGAGTAAGAAAGGTAAAGAACAGTTATAAACTGCTAAAGAATATGTACATATAAGTGACCATTGTTTTGCATCCCCGGAGAAGTAGACACCAATATGGGATTGGACATGTAAGAACTGTATTGGGGAAAACACCTCTGGAGGGGAAAGAGGAGAAAGCAGGATTGGGTAGAAATCATTTCAGACTATTGCTTTGTTATGAGAACGTTTTGGCCAGGCTGATGGGGAGTCCCTGAGACAAAGCATCCTACTAGAATAAAATGGGTGCCATTCAGTGCAGGGTGGGGAGTGGGTGGGGGTGGGAGTGGGAGGGAGTTTGCAGAGGGCCTCAGCTGTGGGTGTCAGCCAACCCACCACGCAGCAGATCTAAGCAGTGCATTTTTGTGGCTGCCACAATGACAGACCAGGGAATCAAAGATTCTGAGAAGCAAAAGTCAGAGAGGTAAGAGGAGAACCAAGAGAAAGAGAGGCATTTGAAAATTTGGAGGGAGTGGGGAAAGAGTTTTAGGAAGGAAGATGTAGTGATTTAATGGAGGATTTGAAATTCTAAAATGCATTTCTGTCGTTTTGCCCTTTCGCCACATTACATCACATGGTACTCCTAATCCATAATACAAATTTTTACTTCGGTGAGAAAATCTATTGTTATTTTTTCTGTTGCCAGTAAAAATTTGACTAGTAAATTTGCTTCTATAATATGTCATTCTAAATAGAAATAACAATTTTCTCTTCTCTACAACAGATGCCCAAGTCACAGAACACTGGTTTTATAAAGGTTATATTGCAAAAAAAAAATTTTTGGAAAGTGCTTTTGATAGCCCTCTCTTTTAAATTCATTACACTTTAACATATTAGTACATATGGTGGACATGGAAATGTGGACACTCATCTTTTTTCAAGAAAACCTCCCCGTAAATAGCAAAGGGAATGGACTGACAGCCTCCAGCTACCACACCTTCAGAGCCATCAGCATTGACTCCAAAGTCATACTTCTTTCAGGGCTGTTGCCAAAGGCTGAGAGCATGGCAAGAGTACTACTAGAGTCAAGCCTTTACAACCCAAGGTAGGAACCCTTTAATGGACAATCTTTGCTCCAGGACCTCCCCACTGTCTGGTCCAGACTTTATCTGGACTGTACTGCAGTATGGAGATCTTCCTACCCAGTCTTCCTACTTTCTCCTGCCTTTTATAGATGATAACTCCATCATAAATAGAGTCTTCTCACTTTTATTCTGCTTCCTACCCTTTAGCCTTTATAGATTATTTTCTTAACCCAAATTATTTCTTTTGTACATTTAATCCCATCTTGGTGTCTGCTTCTCAAAACTAATATGGTATGTTAAAATCTTTGAGTCTGAGAGAAATTTTTGCAGTTAAGAAAATGAATTTTATTTAAATCAGGTTAATTTAAATTTTCCTGACCATAGAACTCTTTTCTTACAGAGCACTAATTTCCATATCATGGAACTACTAAAACATGTTAAGTTTATTATTCTAATGTACTTTACCCTCTTTTAGACCTGTAATCAACTTTCTCTTCCTGGTTTGTGTCTTCTTAATCTCTTGATGGAGCTCTTCAATTATATTTCAGGCCTATAGTCCACATCCTGCTATTAGTTGAACTTAGTGCTAATAAAATTATTAAGTGGTTTCTAGGTATCATTAAAAATTCAAATTCAATTTTAGCTGATTTTTTTTTTGCTCAAACAGCTCCCAAACATCAGTCTTCTCAATTGCCTTGGCTAGAGTCACTCAAAGTCATGTCCCTCTCCTGGGGTGGCCCATATCCAGTGACTGGCTAACGTAGGGACATGAAGACCTGGCTCCCTCATCCCTCATAGCACTGATAGTCACAGTACTATTCCAGATTCCAAACTCCCTATGGGGTTGATTAAGGCCTCTTTGAGACTGCAGCCTAACTTCTTCCTCACTCTAAGTCAGTTGCCTTCCCTTCCCTTGTACAGATGATTATTTTAAGAGCACCCCTAATAATGGTCCTGTGTGCTCATTTTCATCTCAATCTGTGTTGAAGGGACCCCCTAACCCCCACCTCAGTGCAGTTGGTACTGGACGTGGTCTGAGAAAACAGAGATGATGGTGAGATTTTGGAGCCAAATCACCTCCCACCCTAGTGGCAATGAGGATCACATCACTGGTGGGTTGTGCTCAGGTAGCCCTTAACACAAGTAGTCAAGCTAGCAATATGAATATTACATTTTTATTAGAGATAAAATGGGATAATAGACCAATAGACACAAATTCACTGGCTAGTGTAATATGTCAGGTATTTAAAGATATGGAGAAAATAGAAACTATAAGGACTGTCAAATTGAGTGGCTGTTGCTCAGCTCAATTAACCTTTACAATAGATAACAGAAGACGGAGTATATGTGTGAAAGCTCCAATGCTTCCTTTTGGCATGTGCAGAGAGTCTCATCTGCTCTGACTATGGGCAGAGAAAGCTAGGATGAGACCAAGAACCGTCAACATGCAAGTACCTAAACTCCAAGAAGGATCCAACTTGCGACCTAGGCAGCAATGCTAAATGGTTGAAAAAGATGGCAACTTAACACACAGGATGAATGCATCCAGGTTAGTAAACCTGAAGATCTGAAGACCTCAGTTTTCCTGGCAAGATAACAAATACCTTCTCCCCTCTTAAAATCTACCCTCTACCCCTGCCACCTAAGTCAACATAACCTAACTGGAGAAGTGTTGGTCTATGTGATGGTTATTTATGGGTCAAAACACTCAGCTAAACATTATTTCTGGATGAGATTAGCACCTGAATGAGTAGGCTGAGTAAAGCAGATTGCCTTTTCCCTTTGCTTTCCCAGTGGTTAGCACCATATAAGCTGTTGAAGGCCCAAATAAAACAAAAAGGCAGAGAAAAGGAGAATTCTCTCTCTGTGTGTTGCCTAATTGATTGAACTGGGGCATCAATTTTCTTCTGTCCTCAGACAAGAACGTACACCAAGGCCTCTGTACTTGGACTGGAATTATACCACCAGCTTCAGATGCCAGACAGTGGGACTTCTTGGCTTCCATAATCACATCAGCCAGTTTTTCATAAAAAATCCAATATATACCATTGGGTCTGTTTCTCTGAAGAACCCTCACTAATGCAATCTGATATGAGAGGAAAGGAACTGTAACTCCAAATGAGTTGCAAGAGCTAGCTCATATGCACCAGCAAGACCACAGGAGTGTGCAAGGCACTGGATTGTACCCTCATGGAACTCATATTCTTATGAAGGAAGGCAGATATGAAAAAAAAATTAGATAAATTATATAGTAATTTAGATGGTAACAGGCACTTTGGAACAGAAAATAAAGGAGGGTAAGTGGATTAAGAGTGAAGTACAAGGGGTTACAATTTTTAAAAGGGTAGTGAGTTTAGGCTTATTGAGGTCAGGAGTTGAGAGTATTAGAACCGTCTGAATATCTGGGGCAAGAACAGTCTGATTTAGTGGAAAAGGGACTGAACAAGTCCTAAGGTAAGATAATGCCTAGCATGTTAAATCAAAGCAAAGATGACAGAGAAAGAATGGCCAGTGACGTAGGAAGAGAGACAGAGAAGGTGGTTGTTCTGGAAGCTAAGAGAAAAAAGTGTCTGAAAGAGGGGGAGTGGTCAGCTGTGTCAAATTTTACTGACTATCCAAGTGAGTATTGATCAGTAGATTTAGTAGTACCTAAGTTCTTGGTGATCTTAAAAGAGCAAAGAGTTATGGAACCAATAATTAAATAGAGTGGGTTTCAGAGCAAATATGAAACAATAAATTCTAGAAATTTTGCTACAAATGTTAACTGAGAATACTTGGGAAGTAGCTAATACTTGGGAATCATTTAATAAAATAATTTATTGTTTGGCTTTGGTTTGTTCATTTGGTTGGTTGGTTGATTGATTATTGTTTTTTTTGTTGTTGTCTGTTTGGCTGTTGTTTATTTTTTAGATGAGAAAAACCAGCTGGTTTATCAAGGAATAGTCCAGTGGAGAAGGCAGAAAATTAATGATGTAAGAGAGAAAGGGAGAATTGTTGGAACAATGTTTTTTGGTAGTGAGAGGAGATTGCACCTAACCTCTAAATGGAAAGTTTGACTTTAGATGAGAACATGGAATTCAGTACAGCCGAGTAGAATTAACCTTGTTTATGATAGAATTTTACAATATAGT
The DNA here is from genome assembly GCA_030848825.1 of Tadarida brasiliensis. Taxonomy (NCBI): domain Eukaryota; kingdom Metazoa; phylum Chordata; class Mammalia; order Chiroptera; family Molossidae; genus Tadarida; species Tadarida brasiliensis. Next base: position 75,732,590 of record CM061260.1, read on the forward strand.
TTAATATTAGTAATAGTAATTAAAATCACAAAATCCATGTCACAAGGTATATTTATATTAATTTCTATATAATAAAGGGTAAAATTTATTTCTCAGTTGACCCCACTAAGCAACCAACGAAGAATTAATTAGTTAAAAGGGGGTGGTAAGAGAAATTCTGTGCATAGTGTAGTATGATCTGTAACATCTTTATTCTTGAAATATCAGGTTCAGCTGATCCTTTTCTGTGTATTTCATGTTATTATTAATCTTGTACCTGCATTATTCTGATGGACATACTCTCCTGAAAGAGTGCTTAGTATGATCACATAAATTCCTCAGTCTGTTCTGACTAATCCTCACCTGATTAATAAATTTGACTTTAAGTACAGTGTCTGTAGAAATGATAGAAGTGATATTTTAAAAATCTGCTTTTACCCAGTGATTTCTGGAATCCCTCTCCTTTTGCATGGTTCTCTCAACCTTGCTCACCTCTGCAGTATGCAATTTGCCCTATTGTAGCTAGTTCAAGAAATTAATATTAAAAGTAATGTTAGTCTCAATCCTCAAACTCAGTCATGCAAAAAATGTAAAAAATATTACTCCCTTTATTTGCATTAAATCTACTTAAATTTAACTCTAAGCTTCCACCCCATTAAACTAGGAGAACATTTGCCCAGCCAGTGTGGCTCAGTTGGTTGAGCATCGACCCATGCACCAAGGGGTCGCCGGTTCGATTCCTGGTCAGGGCATGTGCCCAGGTTGTGGGTCAGATCCCCAGAGGGGGCATGCAGGAGGTGGTCAATCGATGTTCTCTCTCATCGATGTTTCTATCTCTCTCGCCCTCTCCCTTCCTCTCTCTCTCTAAAGTCAATAAAGGGGAAAAAAAAGGAATGTGGATGCTGATGATCCACAGACCTTACTTTATAAAAATAAATAAATAAATAAATAAATAAATATTTAAATAAATAAATAAACTAGGAGAACATTAAATTTCAGTCTTAAAAGGGAACTTTTCCTTACTGGGGGCTTACATGATAGCTTCTTTCCCTCTCACCCTATCCCTTCCTCTCCCCTCCAAACAAACAAGCAACAAAAATCCAACCAGAATAAGAACTTCAGTTTTTATCTGCACAAGGGCTTTTGCTGGTGTAGGAGTCCCTCGTGCAGAGGTACACCTGTGCGTTCCACCCAGCAGTGTTCTCTGAGATCTTGTTTCTTTCCTGTGGCAGGACACAGAGCAGAGAGCCATGATGAACTGAGCTGTTTTCCAGAATCCAGGAGTCACCTGTTCTCCAGTGCCCAGTTCCTCAGGCCTCCAATTTATTCTTCCTCCTCTCCCCCTCAGTCCTTTCAGAGGGTCATTTTTATAATATATGGCAACGAGCACACCTATGTCTTCAAGTACTCTCCTACTGCCTGTGCTACAGGACTGTGAACGGGCAGAATAGGTTCTAGTTAACTTCCTTAAACGAGATATGGAAGACAAATAAAGACAGCATAACATAAAACAGGACTTCAGAAAACTATCCTGCCACCAATTCTGTTTTCTCTGTGGAAATATGAACTTTTATATTGAATTTGAACTAAAAGTAAATTCCGTCTTTTTAGACAGAAATATGAACAGTTTTGTACTCCTTAACTAACATTATTACCTCTCCCTTGTTCCTAGGATTTTTACTGTACAAGCCTTTTCATACCTGTTTCTCTCCCTGGTAAAGAAAATAAGGTTTGCTAAAATCATCTTTTATTCAATCATTTCACTACTTTATTAGAATTTTCCCTTCAAAATAGGCCCATCTACTCCTCTTAAGAGTTTTACTTAAACATGCTTTCCCTCAATAGATAGAATACAAACAATATTAGCCTATTTACTTATGTATTATTTGTCTAATTACTAATTAATCTATGACCATGTCACCATAATAATATCCTTAAGGATCTAAACATCCTGTTCAACATGGCTTTATCATTAATTCAATACAAGTATTCTTTTGATCCCCTCATGCATGTTGACAATTCCATTAACTACAAAAAATTTAGCTTCAAATGAGCTACTAATAGTTATTACTAGGGCAAAGCCTTCCATCCAACCAAAAATGCATGAATTTAGTCTCAATCCTATCTGTGTAGCAAAAATTTAATTGTATACACATATAATTATACCTTTTGCTTCTTATTTTCCCAACCAGTTTTTAACTTACATCTGGAAAGGAAATATATTTGTTTATTTAAGCATTTTATATTGAAGACATTTAAAGATTGTTTATTTTATTTTTAGAAAAAGTTGCATGTAAAATACAAACCGAAAGGACAAAAAGAAACATTAAGTTCTTGAGTAATTACTATTTTGCCAAGCGTATTTTTCCAGTATCATAAACACACACACATATATATGTATTCTTAGTACACCTTTACTTTTTTGAAGTACTCTTAAGTTTGTGACAAACTGCAAGTCACTTGTGTAATATTAACCTAAGTATTAACATACTTATAAAATACAAATCTATTATCAAAGATCCATAGTAGGTTTGGGGGGGGTTGTTTGTTTGCTTTTTATCCTCACCTGATATGATGTTTTATTGATTTTAAAGAGAGAGGAAAGGAGAAGAAAAGAGAGAGTGACAGAGATAAATATCAACCGGTTGCCTCCTGTACCAGGGATCAAACCCCAAACCTAGTTATGTGCCCTAACTGGGAATTGAACCTACAACCTTTTGGTGCAAGGGATGACACTTCAACCAGCTGAGCCACCTGGGGAGGGCAAAGATCCATAGTGGTTCTTTAGTTCCAATTGGAATTAGGCAAACTAATGAAAAGACTGGTGAAAAATTGACTGTTTTAAAGCTGATTTGTTTCAACAACAAAAATGCACTTATTAGAAGTCATTGTATTTTATCAAGTTTGTATACATATAAGTTGATGTCTTTCAACTAAATTAGGTCTATTGTCCTGCACAGAAAACTAAGTGCATCAGAATTTACAACGTAATGCAGTCAGCCATCCACTCACTTTATTTTGTCTCAATTTAGAATATTTTTTGTGATTTCTGTCTTCCTTCTCCATCCTAGCAATTTCCTTAAGACAGGTATAAGAACCTATTCTTCTTTATATCTTCCAAGTATCTAGCACAGGGACTTTCACACAGCAGGAGTACTACTACTCCTGAGAACAATAATAGCCGCAGTAGGAGCAGTAGTACTAGCAACAGTAATAGAAGTAGTAGCAGCAGCAGTACTAGTACTAGCAGCAGTAATAGTAGCAGCAGCAGTAGTACTAGCAGCAGTAATAGTAGTAGTAGCAGCAGTAGTACTAGTACTAGCAGCAATACTAGTACTAGCAGCAGTAGCAGCAGCAGCAGTACTAGTACTAGCAGCAGTAGCAGCAGCAGCAGTACTAGTAGTAGCTGCAGTAATATAGTAGCAGCAATACTAGTACTAGCAGCAGTAATAGCAGCAACAGCAGCAGTACTAGTAGCAGCAGCAGCAGCAGAAGTACAAGTATGTCTGGGAAACAAGGTGGGGAGAAAGAAGAGTCAGATCACCCACTTCACCTAGACTCCTACAGAATAAAAACACAGAACATTAGATTCATAATGAAAGTTTTTGTTTAGGGCTAGAAATATAGATGACAGATATATTGAAAATAAATAATGAATGATGATATTCACAAAAATGTCTAGTACGTGCATGTGAGCCCTTACAACATTTGATGGATTCCAAAGTCTAACAGTCCAGCCTGATGTTTGTTATTAATATCTGATGATGAGCAGTGAACTAGAAGACCCCATCTGTACTCATGCATGCCTTTTGACAAGTTTTTATTTTGCTTGTTTTGGTATATCTTATAATAAAGAAGATAGGGAGAAAGAGAAAGAGTGTGCAGATGAAAAGATATAAGCAATTGGATTAGGGCAGAGGAACTACTTTTCAGAGCACGGAAAGGATATCATGGTGATTTTATCAGTATGCAAACATATAGAAGTAAAATCTTCTGCAATATTTTAAAGTGTATTGGCTTGTTAATCATAACGTGCCAATAAAGTATAATACAACAGACGTGCTTCTGGCAGATGCTTAAAAATCGGTTATTTAGTGGAACCACATCCTCCATATTTATTGGTTAATTATATCCGTGCCTATTGATGGAAATCACAGACTCCAGCTTCCCCAGAGCTTCAATTATGGTAATTAGTTCAATATATAGCCACACTGAGTTCACTGCACATGTGTGTACCCTCAACACACACATGGGTACACACATATTATTTTGTAATTTGAGAGTTTTCAGTTATGTGTACAAATATATCAAATCTGTAACTAATTATCGTAATGTAGTTACCTTCCCAGTAATTTTTAAAATGTTTTCTTCTATTATTTGCCTTTCTTTTTTTTAATGTCCTTCCAAATATACTTTTAAATTATTCCCAGGCCCTGGCCGGTTTGGCTCAGCAGTTAGAGCGTCGACCTACGGTCCAGAGAGGCCCAGGTTCGGTTCCCGCTAAGGGCACGTACCTCGGTTGCAGTTTGTCCCTGGCTCCGCTTGGGTCGTGAGGGAGGCAGCCACTCGATGTGTCCCTTTCACAGCGATGTTTCTCTCTCTCTCTCTCTCTCTCTCTCTCTCTCTCTCTCTCTCTCTCTCTCCCCCTCCCACTCTATCTGAACAAAAAAAAATGGAAAAATGTCCTCAGGTGAGGATAAAAAAATTTTTTTTTAAATAAATAAAATAAATACACTATTCTCAGAATTTTTGCATTATAAGGTTTAGGGAGAAGGATGAGAGCCAGGCATAGAGTTCTGAGTAATACTGACAGTCATATTTGTAAGGATACCCAGCAGATTCTAATGACAATCCTTTTGAACAGATCCATGTCTATTTTAAAAAATCAAAAAGAACCATTGTTTTTCTTCATGTTTCCTTTTTTATTTGATGTGTCAACACATGATTATACTCTGAAAATTATTCATATGCTTGCATGCTTCATTTTTCCATATTGACTTTTTAAGGGATGAAGTTAAAAATAATGATAGTGTGTTGTATAGCACGGGCAAATGAACTCTTCTGTTCAGGAGCGGAAGTAGGTTGAGATGGGAGTGTGGAACAGGCAGCTATCCTGGGAAATGCCCTCACTGCTCGACGTGTGTCTTTGTTGTCTCCAGAATCTGTACCATAGACAATGTCATTTAAAACAGCTTTGTCACTTCTCTCCACAACCTTTACTGTTCAGCTTTATGTCATTGTATATTCATAACAGACTTGTTATTAAAAGCAGTCTGAGGCCACATGAGTACCAATCGTGGTTAGAATGTTTTACTGAGTCATTTCTTTTTTAATTCTAAATTTAGCTAAAATCTGGTTTTAAACGTAGGATGACAATTTTTTTTTTGTATTAGAAGACATGTTTGTCTACTATAAGAAGCAAACTTTATACTCATCATGATATTTGTTACCATTAAATTGCAGTGTCTATGCGTGACTTCATAGATTTTATGTCCATCTATTTGTTACATGTATAGATACATAAGAAGGAACTGGAGAGATAGCAGATTAAAAAATTATTGCAGAACATTGATACCTTTTGGGCTGCCCCATAGTCAGTGTTTCAGTGTAAAGAATTTAGTATATTGATTTAATGTTTGTTGAGAAGTACTTAAATACTAGAGAATCTCACAGAACACACAAAAGTGAGAGATCCAGAAGATAAATGTTAGCTCAATGAACTAGAATGACTATTATGAGCACTGATGACTGCAGAAAATGATCCTGAATATAGGCAGAGCATATGGTATCCAATATATTTTATTTTAAGAGACCGCAATACTCTCATCTCCAGAAAAGCAGCTGTCCTATAATGTTATCACTTTAGACTCCAATATTCAATTTACTCCTTTTAATTTGGGTGGTGATATGACATGAACTCTAATATATAAAACAGGTCAAATCGAGGAGGGTAGGCCCACATCCCATTTCCTTTCTCACACCTATGTGCAGATGGTCCACTCCAACTGCCCAGTGGGCACCTCTGCTAATCCTTTGATTCTGAAGAACCACATCAGGGCATTATCTCCAAAGCCTGTTATTGTATCCGTGTGTTTTATGTGGCCCAAACCTGGTACAGATGTGACAGCTGTACTGAGAGACCTCTTGGAAATGGAATACAAAAGAAAAGAGAACTTTGGTAAGAGCGAAGAAAGTAGAAAGTCTGAAATTTTACATGACAATGTCCGCCTAACATGAGGCTTTGGCTAAAGACTTGAATGTCTAGAGAGCAGCTTGATTTAGGCATGTAGTGGGTAAGCCACATATAGCACCATTTTTGCCAGGGCCTGCTTTATTTATTGTTTTTGTTTGTTTGTTTGTTTTATAAAAGACTCACTAAGTTCTGCATTTTTAAGCAGGAAAAAGGTGAACAACAATAATTAACATTTATCAAGTGCTTACTATGCACCTGTAATTGTACCAAGTGCTTGACTTAAATGATCTAATTTAGAACTTGTAACAATCTATGTGGTAAGGGTACTCTTATATGTCCTTTTTGGAAAAGGTAAAGTTGAGAAAAAGAATAAAGGATTCTATTTAGAGTTTCTTTAAAAAAATTTTTTTACCTATATTCCATGACTTGGAGATCCAAGACAATAATTTTGTTTTTAGTCTTACCTCTCCTATTAAACACATTCAACTAATATAAGCACATCTTTGCTGATATATTGCCAATCTATTTATATTTAAACTATGAGAATTGTTTTACACAAAAAAATTACAGTCTCTTAGAGAAAACTACCAACCTTATTTTTAAGGAAGAAAACATTTTTAATTGTTTATATATTTTTGCTTTTGTTGTTCCTCACTCCATCTTATGAGAACACTGGATTTAAACACCAATAGATTGATTTTAAATTTTCTATTCTATGGGTTTGAAGTATATTCATTTAGCAAAACCTCCCATCTCTCGTTTTCAAGCCTTCCCCAAAACTTAAAGTTTTAACAAAATATAGCCTAAAAGCTATTTAATGTAAGAATATATTTTTGTATTTTGGTCAAAGACACAACACGTTTATGATGTAGTACATTATGAAATAAAGTACCTGAGATTCTACTGTCCATTTAATTACTTATTACTTACAAAGTAGCTAAGTCATTTAAATTCTTTGAGCTTTTTGGATTGTTTTTGTTTTGTTTTTAATCCTCACCTGAGGACATGCTTACACAGAGGAAGGGAGAGAAAGAGAAAGAAAAACATGCTCTGGCCGGTTTGGCTCAGCGGTTAGAGCGTCGGCCTGCGGTCCAGAGAGACCCGGGTTCGGTTCCCGCTAAGGGCACGTACCTCGGTTGCAGTTTGTCCCTGGCCCTGGTTAGGTCGTGCGGGAGGCAGCCACTCGATGTGTCCCATCGATGTTTCTCTCTCTCTCCCTCCCACTCTATCTGAACAAAAAATGGAAAAATGTCCTCAGGTGAGGATAAAAAAAAAAAGAAAGAAAAACATCAATGTGAGAGAGAAACATAAATTCTGCACGTGCCCTGACTGGGAATCAAACCCACAACCTGGGTATGTACCCAGACTGGGAATCGAAACAGCAACCTTTCAGTGCATGGTACAACACTGAACCGACTCAGCCACTCTGGCCGGGCTGAGCTTTCAGGGTTTTGTTGTTGTTTTAAGTTGATTAATTGGTTAAAATTGTCTTTATTATTCTGAAAAAAGAAAAAAGCTACTTGGTTTAAAATGCCTTAAAGTTCCTTCCAGCACTAAAGTCTATTATTTTATAATTCCAACGAGTAAACTTTAAAAAAACAGACATAACGTAACCCAGTTCTAGTAAAAGACAATCTCACTTTAAAACATTACTCTTGCCTTATTACTGTGCCAAATTCTCTTGCACTACTGTTTTGCTACTTTTAATCATCTGTGATATCAGGAAAAGGACAAGAGTTCAGATTTGAGCTCTTATAGTTTAACATGGAGACATAACATCTACAAATACAGACTTCTATATCAATAACACATGAATAACAATGCCTTTTCTGGTGATTTTGAGAGTTAAAGGAAATGAATATGCGAAAGCGTAACAACAATGGAAATGTAAGGTATTATTATCCCACTTGAAATTATAACTTGACCCATCAAGTTATTGAAATTAAATCAAGATTTAATTTCCACTTGTTCTAGTATAGATGATATTAAAATGCAGACACTAATCAGCAGGAGTGTAGGAGTAGGGGTCTATTTTGAGCCAAGACCACTTAGCTTGTAATTGCACCAACATTGACTCTGTGCAATGGTCATCAAAAGACCATCAAAAGCCATGGATAGATTATGTTGTTCTTTAGATTTTCTTAAAATTGATGAAGTTTAACCTTAGATGATGGTAAAATTGATGCTCTGAAGCCTATCTGTACCTTGCATTGAATCCAGGTCTTAAAAAAGTGAATGTATTTAGATCTGTTTTAGAATCTAATGAAAATGTTCTTAGAAAGGAATTAGGTATATAAAGATCTGAAGTGTGAAAAGTCAATATTTATCCAAAGCTTTTTTCCACTATTTACAACTAAGGACCCAGAGTAGGGTGACTCTAAATTAGTATCCTAATTTTGCTATTATTGCATTTGTCATTCTTCATCTAGTCTCAATCTCCAACAAATTGATGATATAGAAAGAAATTAAATCATTCAATTATGAGTCCTATATAAAAATAAATCAGCAAATTTCAAGTAAGTGGAATCTCAACAAAAATAATACAAACAAAAGGAAGTAAAGAATTTTTAAAAAGTAAATACTAGAAATCTTTTGTTTCAGAGCAGAAGAATATTATCAAATGGTTGGCTATGAATTTTTAAAACAGTGAAATCATATTCTCTATAGAGCAAGGTAAAACTATTGAACTTTGGATTATGTTCTCTATTGGAACTTTGGGTACTATGCACTCTAGTTTAACCTTAGCCCCAAGTAGCAGATCTTGGGTAAGAGTGGAGGAAAGAAAAAATTATGATTAAAATAAAGAAACTAAGAAACAGAACAAGAGAGAAAGACATTTCAGGGGGGAGAGAGTGGGGAGTAATATCGGAAATAGAGAATAAAAATGAAGAGTCAATAAGAGTTTAAAGGAATTATAAGAAAAATTAATAAAATGGAAGGCAAACAAGAATATTCAATATATGAAAGACTTACATCCCCAAAGAAGCAAAATAAAGTAATGAGATATAAAAAATAGTAAAAGAGTAAGTCAAGGAAACTTTCCCAATATAAAAAAGACTTGAATAACATATCGAAAGGTTATATTGCAGCCCAGAGAAAACTGACCAGAAATAACAGCTAAAAGATATATCGCAAGAAAATTACAATACCTGAAAGATGAATTAAATATTTTGATAGCAGCCAGACCAAATATCAAGTCACTTATTATAGAGGGGAAAAAATAGTCTTATTTCTGCCTTCTCCACAGAAACCTTCAACTCATAAATGCAGAGGTATAAAACCTACAAAAATTTCAAGGACAGAAAGGGAGGCCTAAGGGCTTTTTATATTCAGCCTATTCATCATTGTATATACAGGCAGCAGATAAATAGTTTTTAATATGATGAACTCAGAGTGTATTTTTCCCCTAAGCCTTCTGCAGTATTCTACCAGACGACAAATTTCAACCAACCAAGGGAAAATTGAATGAACTAAAATAAAATAACGGGTCCTGAACATATTATCTGGGAACTAAGATTAAAAAGAATATAGAAATTGAAGTACACAGCATATTAAGTAACATTAAATGCTCTGATAGTATAACTATCAGAACTTGGAAGGATAAAGGAGATGGAAAATGGTGGTAAACCAAATATGCTGATTTTCTCAATTTTAAGAGCTAGAGGAATGATCAAATATATTATTTAGAAATCAAAATAAATTAATAGAGATGTAAGTATATTTAAGTGTACAAGGTAAACAAACATTAAGAAAATTATTCACTGTCTAACACCAAATGGTAGGGAAAAGAGTGAGTGAGGGAAGAGGAAATATGCTAGTTTTGTTTGTATTTGTAGAAGGGAATTCATAGTCTCAAGAAAGAGGAGCTTAAAGATATTTTTAAAAAGATAACTACTATAATAAAAATGCAAATCTTCTTCTTTGTAGGGCATGTGTGCACATTGTTCTTTATACATGAATAAGATGTGAGGGAAAAAACAGACCACAGGGGGAAAGAACTGTATAGACCTAAAAGAGAAATCACAAAAAATAGTAGAAGAGAACTGATACCAAACATTTTTATTGTATCAATAGCAATAGATGAGTTAAACTGTTATTTTTTTAAACTTTTTTTTCTTTATTGATTTTAGAGAGAGAGAGAAGAAGAGAGAGGGAGGGAGAGAGAAACATCGATGAGAGAGAACATCGATTGGCTGCCTCCTGCATGCCCCCCACTGGGGATCAGGCCCACAACCTGGGCACGTGCCCTGACCCGGAATCGAACCAGCGACCTCTTGGTGCATGGGTTGAGGCTCAACCACTGAGCCACACTGGCCGGGCTAAACTGTTATATTAAAATGAATACTCTCATACTTGATTTCAAAGGAAAATCTATCTCTATATACTTACTGTACAAGAGACTCCTCCAAGTAAACCAATTCAAAGTGGCCAAAAATAAAAGGCAGTCACAATTTTATCACAAAAAAATGAAGCAGAAGATATCATTTGAATTTCTGATAAGGTTGAATTTTAGCAAAAAGAGGCATTAAATGAAAAATAATAAAAACATTGGTACTGTATAATGCTAAAAGGTGCAACTCATTAAAATCATGTACCAAGTAACATACAAAATACAAAAAGAAAAAGAATAAATGAAATATCAAATGCTGATAAGTATAATTAAAATACTAATACATTTTTACATTCCTAGATAAATTAGGAGCTATGCATAGTGTAATCATCAGTACTTTTTTGGTTGCAAGTAACAGAAATGCTACTTAAACAACTTAGGATAAAGCAGCATTTGTGAGAAGGCACACCACTGTGGCTAGGCTTCAGAGAAAATCAGAACAAAACTGAGACTTTGCAGAGCAGGTCTTTTTACGAAGCAGAAAATTGTTGCTGGTAGCAACCCGAGAGCCTCACATTTGCTCTATTAGAAGGGTACCAAATTGCTGTCTTTGACACACTTAAAAATCATAAAAGATCCTCAAGAATAGATTTAATGGCCCAGCTTTAAACAGGTGCCCATCTCTGAGCCAATCTACTGTGCCCACTTTAGGTTTCCACTCAAAATAATCACTGTGAACAGCGAAGTGAGATGTATCAAAGAACGTCTGTCTCCATTTGTCCACTTAATTCTAGTGGTTAGCACAGGAAGACACCTTTCTGAAAAAGGTAAGCTCTATTTGGGGCAGACGGAACACCAGGTGTACTGGAAATCTAGTATTTACCTCCGGCAATATTTGTCATAGCTAAAGGTTGAAAATAAATTTTTAACAAAAAATATTTATAATACATTCATTCAATGTCAGTGACTCAAGAATGTTTATAAAGACTTCACCCTAACAGGAGAAAGTGTTATAAAGATAGTAAAAAATATTGTCATTTTAACTTTGAAAATTAGTAAATTTGATATATAGGAAAAAAGACAGAGAAAATGCATTAAAAATCAGTGGAATGCTTTATATGATTTGTTGTTGGTTTTTTTTGCCTTTTTCTATAACTTAATACTTTTATATTAAATATGTAATACTTTTATGTCAGAATAAATAATAAACATTTTATATGTAAAAATCTTTACCTTTGCCAATTCTTTTTTATCTCACATATTTGGGAGGGGCCTTGATGGGTGGGGTCATAACTAAACCTTAGGTAAAGGTTTTCTCATAAGAGTAATCAAATTATAGAGTCATGTTATCATAGAAACTATGGAAGATGTGGAGATTAAGGAACATCCTCTTTCTGAATTCATATTTCCATGATTTTTTTAATGCAGGACCATGATTATGTATTATGATTTTGACTGCAAACTACTTTTTTGAAGAATCCAAAAGGTCAGAGGGGTAGAGAAGGGCACACAAGCTCTGAATGGTGTGAGAGAGATAAAGATTCCTTAAGTCCTAAAAAGGAAGGGTCCTGGATAATGTCAACAGTTTAAACAAGGAGGAGGTGAGAAATAAAAATTGTGATATGCTTGGCCCTGGCCGGTTTGGCTCAGTGGTTAGAGCATCAGCCCGTGGACCAATGAGTCACGGGTTCGATTCTGGTCAAGGGCACGGACCTTGGTTGCGGTTCATCCCTGGCCCTGGTCGGGTCATGGGGGAGGCAACCAGTTGATGTGTCTCTCTCACATCAATGTTTCTCTCTCTCTCTCTCTCTCTCTCTCTCTCTCTCTCTCTCTCCCTTCTCTCTCTCCCTCCCACTCTATCTGATGATAAATGGAAAAAGTATCCTCGAGTGAGGATTAAAAAAAAAATGTGATATGCTTGGAAAATGGAGTTTTAACACACAGCACAGATAGTGGACCAATGCCGTGAATTTAAACACTTTTTCTAGCATGAAATCTCCTTGGTAAGTGATTCCCCAACTGTGGCTTGTTTCTGGAACTTTTCTTGCTGCATATGTAATAAGGGAGTCTTGGAAGAGTGTGTGAACACCTTTCTAGAATGAAAAGCTGCAAATGCAAAAGCATTTTGTCTGGGTTTTTAATGTGTTTGTTGTAGAATTATTGCTAATTCTTGTGACTTTCTGGCTTCAGTAGGCATATAACACTGCAACTGGCAATGAGCAGTTTCCTCCTGTACCTTTTTTAACCTTCTGAGACAACCTTGACTTGACAGGAGCTACAAGAGATCTGAGGAGAATAACTTGGAAGTAACTCACAAGGCTGCTGGCTCATTGGGTAAAGATGTGAAGCAGGAATTTCTTAAACTATTCTGACTTTTTATTCTAGCTAAAACTCCAGCAACAAAGTCAAATGGTTAAGGGGTAAGGATAGGGGGATGAGGGTGGAGCCAGCACTAATAAAGGAGACTATAATATAACAGTGTCTGACCCAGAGAGATAGCTAAAAATATTCCAGTCATCCTTTTCTGTATTTTTCTCTTAGTAAAATACATGTGCATAAACACAATATCTCTACATATACCCACTATTTACCCACACATGGTCATGTCTGTCTGTATGTGTGTATATGCATGTTGTGTGTGTGTGTGTGTGTGTGTGTGTGTGTGTCCTCAATAATAGAAAAATGGCTTTCTGAGTACAAGGATATATCATTCTATATACAAAAGAAAAATGAGAATATTTTTCTATTTTCTTAGTCCCAAATACAATGGCAAACTCTCAAAACATGGAAATAAGTCTTCCTACTTTTAATTTTCTGTTTATATAACAATAAAAATTAGTCTTTTATCTGCCTCTTTGATGAATGTCTGGCCTTATACAGTACACAAGGATCAATAACCATTTCCGGAAGTATTTATTTAAAAATTTAAGTGGAAAATATTGAAAAAGGCATAGAAAGCACCTTTTCATCCACTTCATTCGCCCCCTTCCCACATCCTCACTGGAAAAATCTATCTTCATCTTTCTTTAAAAATAACCTGCATATTAACTCTCCTGTGAATTCAAGCCCTTACATTTCCACTTACATCATTCTACTAAGATTTATGCAACCACTCTACTGAAACTAAATGTTTCTCAGGCTTATGAACTATTGACACACTCAATTATAGAATGGAAGAACTTGGAATGCAAAGACTCGTAATTTAGCCTCAGGGTCATCTAAGTTCCTTTGGTATTTTATTTTGTGATCCTCATTATTATGTGGGTCATACACATACACACACACAAATACAAATTGTTATCTAAAAAATAGGTTTTTTTCAGGACACTTAATTATCTAAAAAATAGTTTTTTTTCAGGACAACCTGATAAAAGAGAAAGCACTCTCCTTCTGTTAGATCCCTGCCACTATGAAATATATAAAACTTAAAGAAAAGTTATAAATATAAATATTTATATTTATACAGTAGGTACTATGGTTCTACTTCTCTAAGTCAACCTGCAGAGAATATTCTCTTGGCCTCAGGAACTTCAAGTCAGAATGAGTTCTTCCCAGGATCCTAGGATTTCAGGCTATTCCATGGGCAAGGAAGAGATGGAAAACAGAGTTTCCATCTTAATTTTGAGCTCTTAATAAATTTCAGATATTACCAGATGCTACATAATATATAATATTTCATTTAATCTTTGTAATAGCCATAAAGATAGACATTATTATTCCTATTTTTCATACAACAGTAGAGATCAACTAGCAGGCCCAAAGTCACAGAGACAATTGTGGCCAGTACTAGTGACATATTTGGGTTTTGTGGCTTTTCATTTTTTGTGGTTCTAACATAGAGAAAAATACAGATAGGTTATTATCCTCATGTAAACTTTTCATGTAATCTCCTACCTTCTATTTGAATATTGTCTTTCTACATTTTAGGAATATATTTAAGTTATCAATTAATAAATTTATTAATTAAAATAAATTATATTAAAAGAAATTAGACACCCTTCTTGATCTCAAAATATTTAGAGTTAAGATGAGAAGGTAAAACTTAATTACTTGAAAAATTGAATAACAGTATTGAAACAATAATTGAAAACATTTTAAAATTCTGAAAGACATTGACCTTATCATTAATTACCAAATCAATTATACAGTCATCCAGTATTACAGGGATTCAGTATCAAAACCAGAAACCAAGGTTAACATTTTAATATAGCCCCTATCTTCATGAAAATTCAACTCATTTATTCAGTAAATATTTTTGAATACCCACTAATTGCCAGACACATAATAGGCAATTTGGAGACAACTATTCATATAAGACAGACTCTCCCTACAAGAAAATTTTAATTTATGAATCTATCTCTGTGATTTTATAATATCATATGAAAACTGCTGTAATTCCAGTAGGTAACCTATCTAGTCATAGGGAATTTTGAAAATAAAATGGCTATTAAGCCCTGGCCGATTTGGCTCAGTGGTTAGAGCATCAGCCAGCAGACTAGAGAGTCCCAGGTTCAGTTCTGGCTAAAGGCACATACCTCGGTTGCAGTTTGTCCCAGGCCATGGTTGGGGTCGTGTGGGTGGTAACCACTCGATGTGCCTCTCTCACATTGATGTTTCTCTCTCTCTCTTCCTCCCTTTCTCCTTCCCACTCTATCTGAAGATAAATGCAAAAATGTCCTCAGGTGAGGATAAAAAAAACAAACAAAAAACAAAACAAAATGACTATTAATATTTGCACATGAATTCACACTCAATCATCAAATCATCAGTTAAAACCCTTACCATTACATATAACTTGCTTTTCACTGAATATGTCTGCATTATCATATTTCACTGTCTCTGCTGTTATTTATTAAGCATGGAATGCTTCTCTTTCCATTTATAATGTTCAAAATCCTACCTGTCTTAAGATAGACGTCATCAAACATCTCATATAAATATAAATTGTTATAATCTTTCTAGAAGGCTATTGGTCAATATTCAAAATCTTAAAAAACATTTATAAATGTTGATCAACTTGTAGGAATGGTAAAGAAATAAAGAGAAATGGGTAAAATATTCAAGTCAGTATTATGTACAACAGTGAAAAATTGAAAATAAGTACTCATAACATGAAAATAAATCATTTTACATTTTAATCCCATCATATGCACATTTATTTTAAGTTATGTCATTCTTTATGTTGAGCCACAGGGGAGGAAATAAAGGCAGAAAGTGAAATAATTTAAGTAGTGATATTGGTGTAGCCCAACACATAGTTCTCCCTCAGTACATTTATGTCCCAAAGGAAATATAATTTGGGAGAGAATTTTCTCTCACCCTCCCCTGAACTAATTGGTAGGATCATTTTGTTCAGTGAATGTGGCTCTGTGAGGATTGTAAATTAAACCAACTAACTCATCTGGTACTGGTTCAAAGAAACCGTGATTAAGAGTACTTGTCTTACTTTCTAAATTGTTGATTTTACAAATTAACTCCCACATATGATGCAACTCCCAAGCACATAAACATGGTAAAATAAAATGCAGCCATTAACATAATATCTGTGTTAAGAAAGGAATAAAAATATTTCTAAGTGTTTATATATTATTGGATATAAAAATGATTTTCTATACAAGAGATTAAAAAATATGATAAAATATTTCTTTGACCACATAAAAATTAAATTATTACATCATTAATTTTTACTATATGTAAAAATTAAATTATTACATATAGTAAAATATAAAACTATGCAACCAATTGTGGAATTTTTAAAACATAAAATTAAATGGTATTAAATCTTAAAATATAAAGTTTGACAAGTTGATAGGAAAAATCATAGTTTTAAAAATATGTAAAGTACAGAAATAGGACATTCACAAAAACATACTCATATATATAAATAATCAGAAAACATGGAATAATTTAATCAGTAATATTAACAATATTAATATGTTAAAATGAGAAAAGTAGAAAGTTTTCTTTAAATGATATCACAGTACCTGTGAGGACGTGGCATAAGGATCATGAGGAACTTTGCAGGTAGCAATGTAGTTTTTTACATAAATTTCTCCAGGATTAGAAAAAATTTTAAAATATACATAGCCATTAATTTTATTACTATAGGAATTTGTTGTAAGAAAATAACATAGATATGCACAAAGATTTGGTATTTGCATTTCTATTCAATTGTTATAACATCAAAAAATTGAGGAAGATGGGGCAACCCTAATGTCCAAGGACATTAGGCAACCCTAATGTCCCTAATGTTCAAGCAACTTGCTTGAATAAATGATATACCCAAAACATGGATGACTGCATAAACTTTTAACTTAAGTTGGAAAAGAATATTTAATATTAATAAAATATAGTTAAATGAAAATAACAGATTTTCAAAAAGTATTTATTTTAAACAATTATTTAATGAATAGCTGGTATATACTTGGCACTCTCCTAAAATTTCCTATCCTCTCAAGAGTTTACATTTTTAGAAGAAGGCAAGCAATAAATGGTAAATAGGTAGATGAATAGATGATAGATGAATGAATGAATGGATGGATGGATAGATAGATTGATCAATTGGTCAATAGATAGATAATAGGTAGAGCTAAGTGATGAGAAGTGAAAATAAAACCAGAGTATAACAGATTAGAGTAACAGTGAGGCTACAGGCATTGGGAAGGCTTTTTTTTTTTTTTTTTTTTTTTTTAATGAAGAGTTGTCCAAAAGATTATTGTTCTCCAAGATAAGAGAGCAGACCCTATTGGCCTGCTAGGGCTTGATAACTTTGAATTTTACTCTGAAGCCAAAGGGGAAATTTTGAGATGAAAAACAAAATGATTAGGTTTGCTTTTAAAGGATCAGATCTTCAGTTTTAAAACAATTTAAATTGCCATACAGGCACCAACATGAAGAGTAGTCTAAATGCCATTAATAAAGGAGGAAACTGGCTTACCAGGAGGGACTCAGAGGTGTTTTATTCATCCTTTGAAATATTTCTTGAGCACCTAATTTTCACCAGATACTGAGATTATAGCAGCAAACAAAAGATTGAACATTAGAGTTGACATCCGAGTAGAAAGAGTCCAACAGTAGCAGGTAAAGAAGTATAATATATAGCTTTTAGATGGTGAGTGATACATTCTGTGGAATAAAATAAAGCAAGAAATACAGATGGAAAGTTGTTAGAATGTATTTTTAATTGCGTGTCAGGGCCAGCCTCATTGCTGAGTTGCCATCTGAATCAAAGAGGTGCTAAACCACACAGACATCTAGGGAGAAGCATGCCAGGTAGATGGACAAAGCAATTGCTGATACTGTTGATGAGAGATTGACTGGTGTGTGTTAAGGAGCAAGGAAGAAGCCAATGTCCATGGAGCAGACAGAGAGAATAGCAAAGAGGACAGACATGAAAAGTGAAGAGGAGGAAGTGAATTAAGAGCAGAATAGTCTTAATAGACTACTCATAACTTCTTTGACTTTTCTTCTGAAGGAGAGGGAAAATATTGGAGGGATTTGAACAGGAGTGACATGATCTGGTTTATACTTTAAAAGGAGTACTCTTGTTGCTTTATTGAAAATAGATTTTTAGTGGACAACAGCAGAATCAGGGCGATTAGTTCAGAAGTGACTACAATTACCTAGATGAGAGAAGATAATACTTGGAACAGATGTGACAATCATCATAAGATTTTAGGTAATTTTGATGGTCACATAAAAAACACATTTGACAGTTTTTATGTGGAGTGTGAGAGAAGTCAACCATGATTCAAGTTTTTTGTTTTGTTTTGTTTTGTTTTGTTTTTGATTAATTAGAAAAATTACTAAGTTTTTAGTTTGTTGGGAAAATGGGATGCTCTTTACTGAGATTGGGAAAAGTAAAGAAGAGCACTTTTAGGAGTGAGGGCAGAAACACCACAAATTTGGTTTTGAACATTTTAAGTCTGCAATGCCAATTGAATAGCAGACTGGGAACATGGTATTCTGGGATTCAGATGAGAGGTTCAAAATGAAGATTAAAAAATTGGTTGTTGTAAAGCGTAGATGGTATTTAAATCAAAGGAATGGGTGTAGATAGAGAAAAGAGGAGGTCTGAGAATTCAGAGTGCAGATGTATCCACAGCTAAGAAAAAGGCCAGAATATAGAGGGAGTAGAAAAGGAGGAATGGCCAGTAGAGAGGAGGAAATCTAGGAGAATGTGGTGTCCTAGAAGCCAAGAGAATAAAGTTTCATGAAGAGTGAATGAATGATATACTGTGTACAATGTCCTCGTTAGGTCATACAAGATGATAATGGAGAACAGACCATAGCATGAAGGTCATTGGTGAGCTTGAAAAGAGCACTTGAGATGGAACCATGGAGGTAAAATCCTCAAGGATGAGATTAAGAGGGAATATGAACATTTTACAAAATAACTGCCCTGTACTCTCTTCAAAAATCAAGATCATGAAAGATAGACTGGGTCCGGAAGGTGTGGCTCAGTGGTTGAGCATTGACCAATGCACCAAGAGTTCACCAGTTCAATTCCAGTCAGGGCACATGCCCAGATTGTGGGCCCAATCCCCACTGAGGGGCACGCAGGAGGCAGCCAATCGATGTTCTCTCTCATCAATGTTTCTATCTGTCTCTCCCTCTCCCTCTCTAAAATCAATAAAGAAAAATTATTTAAAAAAAAAAGAGAAAGATAGACTGGAATTAAGATAGATTAATGGAATATGATAAGTAAATGCAAAAGGTGATACTGGATCAGAATAGGACAATTCTCACATACCCATTACTCAGATTCCTCAAATGTTGTTTTACCATATTAACATTCATTTTCCCTCTCTCTGAACAATGTCCTATTTAGTGGACATTAGTGAGTCAATTGGTAAAATTTGAACAAGGTATCTAAATCATAGGTAGCAATATCATCTTCATGATTTTAATAATTGCTGTGATATGAAAAAGTATTTGTTTTGAAGAAATACATGCTGAAGTAGTTATGACTGAAAGGGCATCATATCAGCAACTTACCCAAATTGTTCAGAGAGAGGGAAAATGGATGTTAATGTGGTAAAACAACATTTGAGGAATCTTAGTAATGAGTTTGTGAGAATTGTCCTATTTCTTAAACTTTCCTATAATCTTAAAATTATTTCAAAGTAAAAATCAAATAAACAGTTAAAATACTAAAAAATAAAAGAGAGAAGGGGAGGGAGAGATAGCGGGAGAATCAGTAGACTGACCTGATGCATGCAATTCCTTTTTCCTTTGTGACTTTCTAGCTAGCCTGTTCTCTGACATGTTAAGCATTCTCTTACAAGTGTTTCTTTCTTTTCTAACATGTGGCTAAGTTAATGGGTCTTTTTTTCTTTTTTAAAAAAGTTTTCCACTTGTTCTGATTTTTAAAAATCCCAAATCTCCTTGACTTTTTGAGCAAGCTTGATTCCTAATGTTTTAATATTAGACATTTTAATTGTTTTCTTAATCTTTTCTTAATGTTTGAGTTTACAATAAAATGTATTGAATTTTCTCTTCTTTAATCTAAGAGGCTTGCATGTTGTCTATATAATTAGGTCCTTCATTGTTTTGTATTTGCTCATTAATAAATTCCTTCATCATTCTGTTAGTGAAGGCCTTCCTTGGTGTTTCTCAAATCTCAAGCCCATGAAATGGACAAATGCAGAACCAACTTGCTAACATTCTTTGCAGACAAGCCACTTGAATGTAAGAACTTAAAATGGCCACAGTTGCTCCTCTGAGCCCTGAAAATATAGGTTATGATGTTGGGGTAAGGACAGGATTTGTAATGGGAAAAAAGATGAAAAGAAAGTGAGGATCTTTCTAAAGGAGGCTGAGTATCCTTCTAAAAGATGGAGATTAGTCTATTAATAGTGAGACAAGGACTATTTCCAAGCTAGAGACTGGTGGTATCAAATCCAAGTCAAAGGAAGATAATTCTAGTGACAAAGTGAAAAATGGATTGAAGGGAAAATTTTAGGACAGGGATACCCACTTAATTTTAACGCAGATAATAATCAAGTGTAGTTCATCTGAGAGGAAATGGGATCTTGTGACCTTGATCCATAAGACTAGACAACAAATAATTATCGTCCACAATAGAATAAAAACTTAGCTCCATTTTATTAATTTGCTAATGTCTTTCCCCTGCTGCATATATTAGCCTTGTCATATTTATTCATGACAATATGTTCACATGAGCAGGCAGATGCCCCATTTCTGTCTCATTTAGAGGTGATGTCTCTTCTTGTCTCCCTGTCATTGGAAAGCATTCCCCAGGACTTAGTGCTATAGCATGAAACCTCTCTACACTTGAGCTCTCAATCTTCTCAGGCTTGTTAAAGACTTTACTTCACTATAAAACTCCCCCAGCTTCAGATAGCATGAATCTGGAATGAAAGTTAGAACAATTCCCACAACTTCTGGTATAGAGATAGGAAGAACACAATCAAAACAGGGTCAAAATCTCATCCTGGCCATTTATTCATTGAAGGTAGGCTACCTGCATTAACTTCTGTTGCCTTTCTGTAAAATAGTGTGGGTAATAAATGTCTGCAAGGTAATGTGAGAATATTAAATGAGATGGTTTTTAAATTATTATTATCATAAACATCACCTAAGACCACTCAATAAATGTTAGCCATAAACAGTCATAGTAAGTAATAGTAATTGTATTTATATTAACACTACCTGTTAATACATTTTGGGCTTCTTAATTATCACATACATCTCATATATATTTATGAAATAAAGCTATATTTGAGCTCTCATGCTTGAAAATAGAAAATTTGCTTTAAAATGTTTAAATAATTTTGTATAAGTCTCTCTTTAATGAGAATATGGATGATTTAAATCATTCACAAAGTAGCATACTCTTGGATTCAACCAAATAAAATCAGAAGAAGAAAAAAATAAAGTATGAGATGATTAAAATGTATTGCAATTGGGTGGAATTTTCAGCTGTTTGTTACTAATACAGTTGGCCATGTATTGACACCAATCACAATTTGAATTTACCATATTCTGTTAGTTAGAAACAAGTTGCACATCTCTCTTAAACTCCAACTCAAGAAGAAGGAATCACACAAAGGTATGGACAGTAGGAGGGAAACAGGAATCTTAGGTGCCACTTTAGAATTTTACCTTTCACAGTAGATAATCTCTAAAACTAAAAAAAAATCAAGAAATAATGTGCACACAAATGTGTGTGTGAGTGTTGTATTATGGAGTCAAAATCTAAAAAATCAGATAAATTAAAAAATTCAGCTAAAAAAAGAATTGCCACTGTAGAATAGTACAGAAAGCAGGGCTAATTCACTTTTTAATTATTTAGCTCTTTAAACTATGTGCATGCACATGTTTTATTGTAATTGGATTTTATTTTTATCAAATAATTGTAATGTGGTTCTTGCATAGAAGATGCTTAAATTTCGCTCAAATAATAAAAAGTAATGAAAGCACAAAATGTGGGTGGAAAAACTATTCCTGAGAAAAAAATCTAGGAGTTTTTGTTGACTGCAAACTCAATATAAGTCAAACAGGTGAAAGAATTGAGAAAAAAAAAACAAAAAACACCAACCTCATAGACACAGACAACAATATAGTGATTACCAGAGGGAAAGAGGTTTGGGGCAGGTAGAAGGGGGTATAGGGAGGATAAATGGACTTGACTTGGAGTGGTGAACACACAATAGAATATACAGAAGATGTATTATAGAATTGTACACCTGAAACCTATATAATTTTATTAACCAATGTCACCCCAAAAATTGAATAAAAAATTTAAAATCTAATGCAATCTCAGGCTTCCATTCATTAAAATATGATGAATAAATAGTAAAAATAACTGTCCTACAGTATTCTACATTGAAAATTTCATATTTGAAGTTGTGTTCATTTCTAGACTCCTAATTCAATTCTATTTTTCTATTGTTATATCAGTGGTTTATTTTTATTATAGAATCAACATATTGCTTCTACAGAAAACTTTAGAAAATAGAAAAAAAAGAAAAAAATCTGGATAATCAATACTTGAAAATACATTTTGTAGGCATTTTGGTGTTGAATTTTAAACTCTCTCTCTCTCTCTCTCTCTCTCTCTCTCTATATATATATATATATATATATATATATATATATATAAACTCTATATGTCCTTTTAATGTATTGTAGAATACTTCTTTTTCAGCCAAAATAAAGAAACAAGGACCAAATAAACTCTAATTTCTGAAACAACTAAAAACCAGGCAATATACATAAAACAACAGTTCTCACAATATTGTCATTAGGCAAGAAGAGACAGTGATCCATGAGAATGTAGATGAAAAAGGGGCCACATACTAAACCTCACAAACTCAGGGGAAACCTGCACGGTGGCCTTCCAAACTCAGAGACAAAAAGTAACCACACAGGATGAACTGAAATTAAAACTTTCTAACTAAAAACAAATGATGGCAGGGAGTCATGTCCTAGGCTGGTATCTTCCTTGACAAAGTTCAATCTTTACCTTAACTGAGCCTGTTACTTTCTTTTTCCATCTACAATAACATACCTTTGGAATGTCAAGATAATCTCCTTTTTGCCAGACCCCTCGGGGCACAACCACTACACCAGAGCTTGAGACCACAGAACCCCTCAATGTTACTGTTATCTCATCCCGCTGTATGTGTTATAAATGTTCAGTGTTAACTACCCTATATCCACCAACATAAAAGAAGTATGTGTGTATTCATTTTTCTTTTTTCCCAACCCCAGAGATTTTTCTCGCTGTGCTTTCTCCCGCCTCCCTCATCTATCGTCATAGGATTTCCTGGAATCCCCTAGTCTTCTCCTTTGATTCTGAGGTATAAAATAAATGGTAACACTGCCATTTCCCACAGCATTTTTTTCTCAATCTTTTGAGATTTTGCTTCCCAGCATTTTGGCTCAAATAAACTCAAAAATTCTCTATAGGATTGAATATTTCTTACATTGATAGCAGAAGGGAAACAATGCAAGCCCCACATTTGCCTGCCTTCATGGGTGGAGAAAAGTTCTAGGACAACCAGGAAGAGGAACCCAGACAGCACCTGGCAACTGTCTCAGTTGAAGTGATGGTGCCGGACAGCCAGGGCAGTTACAGTGTGTAGGGCAATGTTCTAGAAAGGAGTTCTGGAAAAAAGAGAACTTCACGGAAAGATAACTCCAGTGTTCAGAGGAAGTCCTTTTAGAATATTTAGCTGGGTATTTGTCAGTGTACATATGTTGAGAAAGCTATTTGAGGCCAAGAACAACTTATGTCAATAAGTTCTACAACTTAAATGAAATGGACAAATTCCATGATCACCAATGATCAAAACTCTTTATATGGGAAATAGATGCCTGAGTAGTGGATAGCTCTTAGATACATTAAATTTTTAGTTAAAAACCTTGTGTACAGCATAGAGCTCTAGGCTCAAATGGCTTTGCTTGTGAATGTTGCCAAACACTTAAGAAAAAAATAATACAAAATTTATAAAAATTTTCCCATTCCATGAAAAAATTAATACATCCAACTTACTCTATAAGCCAACATTACCTTAATAAGAAATTAAAACTGTGGACAAATATCCTGCATGAACACAGATGAAAAAATACCTTGCAAACTTTTAGCAACCATGTCTAAAAAAATATTTATAAAGATAACACATCTTGACCAAAGGAATTAATTTAGAATGCAAGTGTGGTGGAACATTAAAAAATAAATCAATGTAATTTATATTAAGGATTTTTAAAAAAGAAATAAAAAGAAAATCCATTGAACATCTTAAGAGGTACAGATGGGGAAATTCTATTAGCCCTATACAAAATCTATTAACCCTATCCAACATTCATTCTTGACAGTTCTCATTCAGCAAACTAGAACCAGAAGGGACTTCCTAAGCCTGACAAAATACCTAATTAAAAATTTACAGCTAATAACATTATTAGTGGTGAAAGACTTCTCCCTTGAAAATCAGAAACAAAACAAGAATTTCCACTTTTGCCATCTTTATTCAACAAGATACTGGTGGTTCTAGCTACTACAATAGGGCAAATAATAAATAGTAAAAAATGTCCAAATTGGTAAAGAAGAGGTACCCTTTTCTTCTCTGATGACATGATTGTCAATGTAGAAAGTCCTACTGAATTTACCAAAAAAGAAAAAAGAAAAAGAAACTTATTATAACTAATAGCCGAGTTCATACCTTTACCTTTTGTAGAACACAAGATCAGTATATTAAAATCGATTGTATTTCTGTGTACTGACAATATTAGAATATTAAAATTGAAAAGAGAAAAATATACAAGATTATACAATGTATATCCTAATTAAGAAGACCATAATGATTAAATATTATTAAGATGTCAGTTTTTTCCCAAATTAATAAACAGAGTCAATGCACACCCAATCAGAATGCCAGCAGGTATTTTTTTTTTTTAAGTAGACCAGTGGATTCTCAAATTCATATGGAAATTCAAAGGACCTAGAATAGCCAAAGCAACTTTGAAATTTAACAAATTTTGAAGACTTAGACAACTTCAAGACTTATTCTGAATCTATAATAATCAAGCCAGGGCCAAGATCAAGTGAGACAAAAAGGGTGCCTATGGCACAAATTTTTAAGAAGAATTTACTCTCAGCATCATCCAAGTGCCAGAGTGACATTTGCACAAACCTGAAGGTGATGCCTCCTTAAATTTTATGCCTTAAATGTAAGTGCTTTACTTTCTTCATCCCAGTCTTGGTCTTGATCAAGAGAGTGTGGTATTGACATCAAGATCAACAAATAGATAAAGGTAATGCAGTCATTGCACTGAAATGCACAAATATATTAATATAACAGAAAACAGAGTCCAAAACTAACCCTACACATATGTGGTCAATTGATTTTCAACACAGATGAAAAAGCAATTTAATATACAATGGGCATTTCTTTACAGGCAATATATAGTCAATAAGTACATGAAGAGATAATCAACATTATTAGCCATCAGAGAAATGAAAATCATAATGACATATTACTTCATACCTACTAGAATAACTTTAATTAAAGACTCAGATAATAGAAAGTGTTGGCAGGGAGGTAAAAAAGTAGAACCCTCATACATTGCTGGTAGAAATGTAATGTGTGTAGTCAGTGAGCAAAATAGTGAGTTCACCAAAAAGTTAAATGTAAAAATATTCAGAATGAACAAATCTATAGAGACAGAAAATGGTTGTCTATGCCTGAGGGGCCAGGGGATTTTATGGGAAATCTGGAGTGACTGCTAATCAAAGAAACCACGTAGTTTCTTTGAGTAGGGGTAATAAAATTGATTATAGTTATATTAGCTTGCTAAGGCTGCTGAAATAAAGTACCACATGCTGGATGACTTACACAAGAAATTTGTTGTCACACAATGTTGGAGGCTAGAAGTCTGAGATCAAGGTGTCAGCAGAGTTGGTTCCTTCTGAGGTCTGTAAGAGTCGCATTGCCTTCCCTTTATACATATCTGTATCCCAAATTCCCCTTTTTATAAGGACATAGTCATATTGGATTAGAGCTCATCCTAATTATCTCACTTTAACTTGATAACCTCTGTAATCCAAATAAGGTCACATTTTGAGATACTGGACATTAAGACTTCAACATATAAATGGGTGTAGTGTGGGATAATTTAACTCTTAACAACAGTAATAGTTGGATAACACTAAATACTCTAAAAACCATTCAATTGTACACTTCAAATGGATGAATTGTATAGTATATGAATTATAGCTCAATAAATCTGTTACATAAAAAGTAAAAGTCAATAAAAATATAGAATGAACCTTTAAAAAATTCTAACAGACTACTAATTTTTTTAAAAGGCCAAATTTTAACAGACATCTTACCAAAGACATAATAATTCCATAAAAGCACATGTAAAGGTCTCAATATCGTTAATCATTAGGGAAATTCAAGTCACATTCAATGTGATACCAATGTACACCAAGTAAAATGGCTAATTTTAAAAGATTGATTTACCAAATAATAGAAAAGATGAAGAGCAAGTGGAATATCCATGTATTGGTTATCAGAGGTCAAAATTTCACAGCCACTTTGAAAAGATATTTGTGAATTTTAAATAAAGTGGAATATACAATTCCATTCCTAGATATTATCTAGTGTTGTACAATGAAAAATTGACTGGCCTTTTTCCCTAGTTTCAGAAAAAGAGCATTTAAATCCTTCTAATTGCCTCCTAATAGGAGTGTCTTTGTTATTCTTGATGAGCCCCTAGGACAACATCTTCTGAAATTATGCTAATGAGATGACACACTGTGGCTCCCTTGATAGTTTTAAGATGGAGGTTAACCACGCCAGAAAGACCTACCATGTAATTAGAGCATTGATGTTTTAGAGCCATGTGATAGCAGCCCAAACCCCCAAACTCCAGGGAGAGGAGGAAGGCTGAAGCTTGAGTTTAATCATGTAGTGAATGATTCAATCAATCATGCTTACATATGAAACTCCACTAAGAACTCTGGACACTTCTAATTTGGGTTAGTTTCACTGGTTAGTAAAATACATGTACGTACTGGAAGGGTGATGTAATCTGAGAAAATGAAAGCTTTATGTTTGGGATCCTTCCATACCTGACCCAGTATGTCTCTTCTTTTAGTTGGTTTTGACTTGTGTCTTTTTGTTATAATAAAACTATAATTGTAACACTTTTTTGAGTTCTATGAGCCATTCTAAAGAATAGCCCTTGGGTGTTGGGGGAGGGGTTGTGGAGGGACCTCCCTGAATTTGTAGTCAGGTGGTCAAGAGTGTAGGTAGCCTGGAAACTTTCCGTTGGCTGCTGGTTCCTAAAGTGAGGGCAGTCTTAAAGAAGGCTGTGCCCTTAACCTGTCAAGTTTGATGTGAGGCTGGGTATTTTGTGTCAAAATTGCATTGTACCCAAGAAAAATGAAACCTATTCACGTAAGACTTTACATGAATGTTCACAGCAAGCTGTATATTAAATGTCCAAAAATTGGAAACAACCCAAATATCCATTTACAATGAAAGAATAAATAAGTAGTAGTATATCCATTCAGTGCGATATTACCCATTAGCAAAAAGGAATTAATTACTGAAACATGGAAAATATTAACAAATATCAAATTCATTTTGCTAAATAAAATAATCCAGACATAAAAGATTAATATTGATGGTTCCATTGGTATAAATTCAAGTGAAAGAAAATAGATCAATGGTTGCCAGAAGCTAGGAATGGAGGAAAGGTATTTTTATCTGTAAATAGAATTGAGGAAAAATTTTGAAGTGATGGGAATGTTAATGGTAAACAAAACTAGATGTTAGACCTCAGTCCTTGAGTTTTGGCTAAGAGTTAAGAGCCAAGTCTCAAATACAAGCAAACATTTATTTAGAAAGTCACAGAGGTAGAAAAAGTGAGCCATCATCTTTAGAGCTTAATGCTTAAGGGAGCCGTCATGCAAGCTTTGTTCCTACTCTAAAAGGGTCTACCATGTGACCATCTATATTCTAGGGGAGGAAAGGTCCTCCTGGAGGCTAGGTCCCACCTTACAATTGTCCATTGCTAGGCACCCAGGGCTTTCCACCCTGGTGAACTTCTGTACCTGGCTTATCATTCCTACTCTGCTTATGTCTGTCTGTTTACTGTATCAGAAATAACTTATATCACGACTATAGTGGTATTTACAAGACTTTATATAGTATCTTGGCCCCAATGTCACACAATATATAATAAATGATTCTAATCAAATTATAGATATTACTCTAAGGACAATATTTAATTTCTTTATTTCTTTATTTCTGTGGGTGTGTCCACTGTGTAAAAATTCATCAAACTGTACCTTTATTATTTGTCCAACTTTTGATATGTATATATAATTTTTACTTCATTCAAGTACTTTATATTTTTTAAATGTTATTGTTTGCAACTCATTAGGCTTTTAAAGTTTTTTATAGTTCTTATACACTTCTTAAATTTATTTGTAACCATTTGTTTTATGGGTTTTGCTGATATTTTAACAGAATGTTCTTCATTGTATTTTTCTTATTTATATTTGGCATATAAAAACTATTGTACTTTTTAAAATAATTTTGTACATTAACAATTTCCCTGAATTGTCTATTTCTAATCTTTTTCATTAGATTTTTTAGTATTTCCATGTAGGCTATCAAATTAATGGTAAACAATGATAGTTTTCTTGGCTTTTTTAAATGTTTATGGTTCTTGCCTTCTTTTTCTTGTCAACTGTACTATCTCAAAGTTTTAGGAATATGACAAATGATAGTGGTAATATCATACATTCTTCTCATCCTTCTTATTTGAATGAGAATTCTTTCAATATTGAAGTCTGAAATATGATGCTGGCTAGTGCAAAATGTATATTTGCCAGGTTAAGAAATGTTCTTTTTCTTATTTTACTAAGATTATAAAATCAGAAATACATATGGAATTTTATCCAATGCTTTATGTCATTTATTGCAAAAATCTTTTAATTTTCTTCTATTGGTAAAGTACTATGTTATATTATTTTAATTGGTTTTTCAGCCATCCATCCTTATATTCCTGAATAAATCCTACTTGTTTTATTCTATCAATATTCTGTAAGATTAAATTTTATAATTTATTGTTTAGTATTTAAGCATCTTATTTTGTAGTTTTATTTTCTTATCATGTTCAGGATGCAGGAAAATTTCTTAGTCATAAAAATAAGTAAGGCCTTTATTTTGTTGTCAATGTTGTAGTAACACAGACAATATTTTATCTTTGAGCATTTGAAAGAACTTGCCCATGAAAGCTTTGAAATTTAATCTCAATTGATAAGATGAGAGGTATAGAAGTTGTGTTCTCTTGGGGACCCAGCTCCAGCATGCTGGTTCTGCAAGACCAGACCCAGTAGATTGAAGTAACTGGGTATTTCCCTTCACTGAACAAGAGAAGTTGAGCTTTTATATAATCTCCTTTTTTATTTACCTCATTCAGTACAATTCAAATATCTTTCTCATTAATAACTTTACTAGTCATAGGACTTCAAAAAAAAAATCCCTTCCTCTCAGGATCTCATCCTCCAAGGCCACAGCAGGATCTGGGTCATTTTCACCACAAAGATAGTCCAAAGACATAGTTCTCCAAGAGAAACAAAAAAGAGCTCACAGTAGAAAATGCAAGAATACAGACCCTGAACCATAGAATTAAGTCATATGTCACCTGGGTGCAAAGGTTGAATAAATGCTGGAGCAATTGGAAAATGGGAGAATCAGAACAGAGCTTCAGCACAGATCTAAAAAATAAAAATTAAAATGCAGAGATCAACAAATTATTATTTATATCTTACAAGTGTGAAGAGCTTTAAATTGAGTTTATTGTACATTTGGTTCCCTATAAATCATATTCTGGGCCTTAATAGACAATACCAATGTAAAATAGTACAATGTAAAGTAGATACACCAGGCAAGTTCTGAAAACACTCAAGAGCAGCGATAGCTGGTCATGAACACACTTGCAATCTAGAGACTGATAGAACTTTTTCCCTTACTTTCTCTTTGTGTTGACTTTCTGTGCAGTCAGTCTTTCATGGATACTCAGAAGTTCTCTCTCTCTCCCTCTCTTTCTCTCTCTCTCTCTCTCTCTCTCTCTCTCTCTCTCTCTCTCTCTCTCTCCCCTCTTCTACCGACTTTGCTTGCAGCTTCCAAGCTGTATGCTGCTTCAGCTTCTTATATTCCATGCTGTGGAATTTCCTAAAGTTCTTGCTTGAGCCCCATGACAATCAGGTTTTCACTCTATTCTAGGAGGGCCCCATTCTTCTTGTTGACCACGTATAAAATAAATATTTATTTTTCTAAAATGAATTGCCTTTTATGGTATAACTTTGTTGTATTATTCTGCAAAAAGATCTCTTAAGCGGGGATGGGGAGGATGGACAAATAGAAAAGCTGCGGCTTCTTACAACAATAGCATTTTAGTTCCCTGTCCTATTTCAAACTATTTGAGCCCAGTCAGTATGGCTCAGTGGTTGAGTGTTGACCCATGCATCAAGAAGTCGCTGGTTCAATTCCCAGTCAAGGCACATGCCCAGGTTGTGGGCCCAATCCCCAGTGGGGGACATGCAGGAGGCAGCCAATCAATGTTCTCTCTCATCGATGTATCTATCTCTTTCTCCCTCTCCCTTCCTCTCTCTCTAAAATCAATAA
This sequence comes from Tadarida brasiliensis, assembly GCA_030848825.1. Taxonomy (NCBI): domain Eukaryota; kingdom Metazoa; phylum Chordata; class Mammalia; order Chiroptera; family Molossidae; genus Tadarida; species Tadarida brasiliensis. The sequence continues at coordinate 75,763,266 of CM061260.1, forward strand.
AGAAAAAAAAAAACTATTTGAACTTTCTTTTTTGAAGGGTTGCTTTGAGTTCTTTCACACACTGACAGTGAGACAAATACATTTAATAGAATGACAAAAGCAGGTCTAAACAAAGAAAAAGGCATTGTACTTATATGTTGTGTCATCCACAACATCAAGAGCATTTTCACCCATCCCCATGACAGTTGCTAAATATAAGCATAAAATGAAAGAGAAGGAATGTAAGCCATAGCAACAATGTTTTCTTGGCTTCTTTATGTAGTACAATAACTGGAACTCTATAGTCTTCTGTAGATTTAAGACTAGCGTTAATGAGAAGCTTTGCTGATCCGAGCATACACTAAACCTCAACAGGATTTTAGTCTCTTCATTCACCCTCTCCAGCACCTTCCCCAACTAAATTTCTGATTTAATTTAGAGTGTAATAACTGCTATTTTGTTATTTGCTCTATGAAATATCTCTTTTGAATGGTCAAGAAAAATCAGAAAGTAAATATTTTGTACATAGCAATAGTTTGAGAGTAATATCATCAACTAAGAAACTCTATTGGAATTATTACTTTGGTAGTGGAAGAAACATAAAAACAGACTATTGTTATAATTTCTCTTTGGGTCCCCAATGTTACATATTTTTTATGCAGAGACACTTCCAAACTTGTCCAATGCTTAAAACAAATAAAATTTAATGTTAAAAATTGGTCAAGAAGTTTAATGCCCTCTCACTTTGTAAATTCTTTCTCTATGCGTGCTTTCGGCTTAATACTGTGCATTTACATGAACGTAGGGGAGAATCAAATTCAAATCCATTTCATGGCAGGACTACCAGTGCAATAAAATTTAATGGCTATCTTTAAAGTTTGGAGTATGAGTCATTCTTGAAAAAATATTTCAATTTATTTTTCAAGCTTCTAAAAGACAGAAGGGAAAACCCAGTCTGTCCTCAAAAATCAAAGAAAATAGTTCAATAGGCAGAGCACTTGTCATTTGACAAAAAAAAAAATACTCTGATTTCTACCAGAGTCAAGATAGAAAGATCAATTCAGCCTTTTAAAGAAGCAATGACTCAGAAAACCAATCACACCAGGACAGGGCCTGCTGTTTATGCTGCTTAGATTTTATAAGGTGCTATTAGGTATACTTAAAGTTGATTGGCCTATAAATTGAAAAAAATCCCTTTTGTGTCTCAACAAAAGGAGATATTTCTGTGAGTTCTAGAAGGCTCTCTCCTGGACAGAGAAATGAGGGAATTATACTTCAGTTCTTCATCTCCTTTTCTCTTCTCTTTTCTCTTTCTTACATTTTCTTCTCCACCAGGAAAAGATAATTGGATTTATTGCTATTAGTTTTAATTTTTAAGTGACTTATAAAGCAAGGTCCCCTTTCACTGTGACCAGTGTTTAGTAGAGCTTTTCTATGTATGGGCGGTCCCATTGTGCTGAAGTGTATATGAAATATTTCTTCCACTGCAGCTAAATGTTCTGCCCCCCAGTATAAATGTATGATTGTGAGACTAAAATCAGGCATTAACCCTGAGTGTCTGGGGTATAAATGTAGTGAAAATGTATGTGTCTCCCAAATTTGAGCTCAAAACAAAGAACATTTTAGTTAGAGAAACAATATAAAGTGGGGGTTTAGAGCTCAAGTTTTGAAATCAGAAATGCTTAGATTTAAATGTTGATTCTGTTGTTACTAGCCTCAAGTTCTTCATCATAGGACCACAGATAATAATACAAATTTTATAGGACTGTTGAGAGAAATTGATGAACTAACAAATATAAAATGCTTAACAAGCTGCTTGGCACATACGTGTTTCAGTAAATGCTGTTATGTTCTTCAACACAAGCTGTTGAAACCATCATTCTTTCATAAGGACAGGGTACGGTGTCAACTGCTGGGGTTGGCAGGTTCTTCCAAGGCCCATCCTATCCTGTTTTCAGCATTTAGCAATCCAGTCACAGGTTCTCTTTTTTACTGGACCTCAGACTTCACCCAGATCTTAACCTGCACAGGGCCACATTCCCTGCAGAGATAGTAAGGCTGTTTCTACCAGTTTCAGCAACCTTGTACCAGCCTCTGGACTTGCTGTCCTCGAGCCTTGGTCGCTCTCTGGACATCTGCAGTGAAGGTAATTTTCAGGAGTCATATTGAAAACCAGATTCACATTGCCATTATTTCAGGTCATCACACAAACAAGTTTTTATCTGGTCATAATCTCAGTACCCCTACTTACCCTCCCATCATAGTATTGTCATACACGGCTCCTCATGCCCTTGACTCAATTGCTCTCTTCCAAGTTTTCTATTGCACTGGCTGAAAACACATACATCCTAATCCCTCTCTTTCTTTTCACTGACATTTATAGATTCCTGAACTCTCTTCCATATGTATTAAGAAATATGAATCTCAGATCTTCCTATATGGTGTCATGGGACTTGAGTATAAAGACTTGAAGCCAGGCCCTGGTCAGTTTGGCTCAGTGGTTAGAGCGTCAGCCTGCAGACTGAAGAGTCTTGGGTTCGATTCTGGTCAAGGGCACATACCTCGGTTTTGGTTAGGTCCCGGCCCTGGTTGGGGTTGTGTAGGAGGCAAACAGTCGATATCTCTCTGTCTCTCTCCCTCCCACTCTATCTGAAGATAAATGGAAAAATATCCTCGGGTGAGGACTTAAAAAAATAAATAAATAAGTAAAAATAAAGAATAAAGACTTGAAGCCAGTTTCTAAGGATTTCACCCTCCTGAGTACTTTCCTTTTTTTTTTTTTAATTTTTTTTTTCTTTTATTGATTTTAGAGAAAGTGAGAAGGAGAGAGAGATAGAAACATTGATGAGTGAGAATATTGATTGGCCCCCTCCTGCATGCCCTCCACTGGGGATCAGGCCCACAACCTGGGCATGTGTCCTGACCGGGAATCAAACCGGCGACCTCTTGGTGCATGGGTCAATGCTCAACCACTGAGCCACACCTGCCGGACCCTCCTGAGTACTTTCAATTTCCATGTGAAAGACCAATTTCATAAACTAGATTCACTATTTCTTAAACTTTTCTACTCCAGTCATCCTCACCTATGTCTGCAGACTAATTGGAACCCAAATTTTCTCATTACCTTTTCCTAACACTCTTTCTAATCCACAATATTTCTTCTGTCTAAAACTAGTGATTGATTAACTAAATGAGATCATATATGTCAAGCAACTAGCTCGGCTTGGCATGTTAAATAGCACCTATTAAAAGGTAATCGTGTCCTGGCTAGTTTGGCTCAGTAGTTAAGAGCATTGACCTGTAGATGAAAGAGTCGAGGTTCAATTCCAGTCAAGGGCACGTACCTCAGTTCTGGTTCGGTCCCCAGCCCTGATCATTGTGCAGGAGGCAACCAATCAATGTGTCTCTCTCATGTCAATGTTTCTCTCTCTCCCACTCTGTCTGAAGATAAATGGGAAAAAAAATCCTCATGAGGATTTAAGAGAAAAGGTAATCACTTACCCTCAGTTTCAATTTTGATAGACAAAGTTACATAATATTGTTCTTTTTTCCCCCTCACATAACTTTAAAATATATGTTGAAATGATACTACTTAGAGTGTCATAAATCATGCAGAAAGTTACAAATTTGTCAGTATAAATAGCACAGTATATTCAAAGCAAAACAATTGTTTATCATTTACATATATAAGGCATATGTCTGTGTTACTTTTCCTTTGTGAGAGTAGCTTCCTTATTTTTCTAAGTATCTGATTATGCAAAACTGTTTTTTTTTTTAATCCTCACTCGAGCACACTTTTGCATTTATCTTCAGATAGAGCAGGAAGGAGAGAGGGAGGAAGAGAGAGAGAGAGAAACATCGATGTGAGAGAGACACATCAACTGGTTGCCACCCACACGACCCCAACTGGGGCCGGGGACAAACTGCAACTGAGGTACGTGCCCTTAGTGGGAACCGAACCCGGGACTGTCTGGTCCACAGGCCGATGCCGCTGAGCCAAACCGGCCAGGGCTGATTATGCAAAGCTTTTAAGGAAAACATTCACACTGACCTTTAAGAACTATATGTTGTAGTAAGAGTCATTCTTGGAGATTGAATAAGGTATTTAGATTGTGATATGTGTTTCTTCGTTTGTTTGTTTGTTTGTTTTAAAAGAAAAATGAACTTACAACCTCTATTTCTAGAACCAAAGTTAAAAATATCCTTAAAAGATTTTCTAGAATGACTCTGTTCCAAATCAGAGACAAGTTGGCCTTCAAAATTAAAGCTCTGTACTAATAGCAGTTGTCTATTTTTTCCAAAAAATATTTCAGTAGAAGACTGTAAAGAATATTAGAAGAAAGGAAAATACTTAATTTCTACTCTCTTATGTAATCTTAATTTTCATATAAAGAGCACAGAGATGACTCTTAGTATCACCTCAAGAGAGTTCTCATCATATCTTTCATGGGAAAATAAATGTCAGTTGTACTCACCCCAGAATTATATTATTTTTGGCTCCTTTCATTAACCAACTCTGAAATATTTATTGATGTGGTATTATAGAACAAAATGGTTAAACTAGGGAAAATGTTAGCAAATTGGAAATTTCCAGGCTATTGTAATATGTTTCAATGCCTAACAAGAGACTTATTTGAAATTCATATTATTATGATTTACTTTTATGTTCTTGTTTTCTCTTCATCCCCCAATGACCAATTGACATTTCTCGGTCATTGGAAGGCCTTTCTCCTGCTCATGCTCAAAACATGAGAAGAAAACAAATGTCAATTTACCACTCTTCTTGGCTTTTCTACCTAACAGAAGGTACTCATTTTTTTTTTTTTTTTTTTTTTTTTTTTTTTTTAGAGAAGTGTTTTGTGCATACTAACTTTCTACCTAAATGCCACGTGGTCTTCCTCAATCTCAGTAAAGCAAGGCTTATATAAGGGTTTATATTCAGTAGAATAAATTGACTGCTCATAATTGACTTCTAAGGACATGAACCCAAGAACATTATTGATGTTAGATTTGCCATATCTCTCCACCACCACCACCACCACCAATTTCTTTGTCCTTTGTACTAATCTTTCACTATCTTAAATGATCTCTAAAATCTGTTCTAATATAATACATTTGATTATACGTTATTTCAATATATTTGGTTTGTTTTATAGCTGTTGAGATACTGCATGTTAACAAGTCCAATAAAAGTCAAATGTGTGATTTTTCTTATCAGATAACAGATGTGAAACAAATAAGTACTTTTACAATTTCAATTGTTTATTGTTACAAATTGCATGTTCTACATTCTACTTAGGCAATTAATACTTGTCAGGAAATATAATCTTTATCATAACAAATTATTAACATTTAATATATATTGAGTAGTAATAAAATTTTCAGTGGAAACACAACAAGGACAACTCTTGAGTATTTTTCTGCACTGTTTACATTTTCCTATAACACCTAAGAAAATGAGGTAACCTATCTGAGTTTAATTCCTCATAAGTAATGCATGAAGAGGAATTCTATATCAGTCTCCAAAGGATGAAAATAAAATTGAGAGAATATATGTTTCTCCAATACCTATAACTGAGCAACATTTTCTTACCTTTCTTCTTCTTTAGTTCAGATTTATTTGAAAAAGGAATTGATCCAACTAGAAACTACATAGTGAAAAACGATTATGTGAAACATATTTTCTTTCTGATGTTAGCTACTATTAATTCAACATATGTTACCTCTAGTGTATATGTATAATCATTACATTGACACTCCCACCAGATGGCAATGTTAAGACTTATGTTGTTATCTGATCGATTATAGATACATATGTATGTATATTGGAGAAAGTATTGTTGAACAAACTTTTATCTGTTGATAAAATTCATTTCAATCACCCTTTCTCTCTTGAATTCACAAATATTTATATCATTAAAAAAATTATGTTTGAGATTATCTTCAGAGAAAGTGATGGTTGTAAATTAAGGAAATCATTCAATGTCATTGTTAATGGTAGTGAGAAAAGGCTCTTTTGAACTAATTGACTCTTGAAAGCATTATGAAGTGCTGAATAATATAATATTTACCTACTGTCTTATACTAATTAATAAAATCAAAACACAGGAGCTAATTAGAGATTGTGTAGTAAGAATACCAGAAGTAAGGAAATATGGAAAAAATTTACAAGGCTTGAATATATTTTGAGAAAGTGGAATGTAAAGAAAAAGAGGATTACTTATATTACACAAAACAAATGTGAAAAAAAAAGAGAGAAAATCTTCTGTTCAAGTCTTTGCACTGGCATCCTACTCAGTTTATTTCTCTGGGGAGCAGAAGAGTTCCCCAAATACAGGAAATAAAAATAATGCAGTATTTGGTTTTTTTGTTTGCATTATTTTAATTGCTTGTGTTTAATAGGTAACTGTTCTCCAAACAAAATTAAGATCTATACCTGTCCTTCTCCAAGTGTGGGTCTGCAGACTGGGGTTGGTGTATAAATTCCTTGCAAATAGTCAGTGACAAGGTCATTTAGAGATCTGGAGTAAGCATGCATACCAATTTGGCAAGGTAATTTTTATCTATTGAATTTGAGAGTTTAAAAAATAGAAGTTATAATTGTATTTCTCTTTTTAGATTTTATTTTTGTAGTAATTCATTTTTAATGTATGTTACAAAAATATAACTCCAGAATGGATTGCAAGAGGAGGGAAAACTAGCCTTTCACTACAGATGTTGTGAGAGACACTGGGTTATACCTTTTATAGGTATCTTTAGAGTGATTCCAGATCTTTTTCCTTACATAGTTATGACTACAAAGCAGAATCTCTTTCTTTTGGATGCCACAACCTTTCTTTTCCATGGGTCCGACAACATTATACAGGAAAGCAGTGAGATTATATTCTATACTGAAGTCATATAGCTGACCAGGAGGTTTTATATTAATTAGCTTGTATCTGTTTCATTTCCTGGTCACTGAAAATCAAGCTTCCTTGATTTTAAGAGTAAAGTGAAGTCACATTGAGTTCTAATGTGATTAACCTGAGATGCAACCATCTAGAAGCAGTTATTGAGCTTCTACTCAATATTCCACAGTGTCTCAGCTTGCAAAAGACTTTAAACCACTAAAACAAAAATAAATTCACTGAAAACAATGATTAAACAGTACACAGTTAAGTACTAACTTTTATGCTGCCAACTCTAAGTGATGAAGGAATTCAGGGGAAGAGGAAATCGTTTCTTCATTTGCATAACCAGATAATAACTCCTACTTCCTATGATCATAAGTTAATGTTGATGAAATCTTGTCCAAAGGTTCACACGTAATAGGTGCTCAGCACTTTTTAAATTTTATTTTGTTTTTATAAAGAAACTTGATTAGGGCAGTTTTTGAAAGGGTGAATAGAATTCATATAGGCAGAAAATAAAAATTAAAAATAGAAAGGAAAGAATACTCTGTATGAAAGATTTTGCATTTTAAAGATATTCCTTACTGATCCTGTGAGGATTCACGCAGGAGAACAGAGATGAACAAAACCTGGTATGAAGATAGAGTTGCACAGACAAGATGTTGCTTAACTGTGATCTGTAACCTCAGGTCTCTAATCATAAGTTCCCAACCGTCTCTATGATCAAACTACTGTATACACCAAAGCAGATTTCAATATTCTCCTATCTTAGTAACAAAACGATTTAGTGACATAGAATGAGACTGGGCCATGATTCTCATTCTCCTTGAATAAGAAAGGGTAATGATGTTTTTCAAAAATAAAACTACTGATGTAAGTGATGACACAAGTAACCTAATCACTTGTTTCCTTCCAGTTAGTTTAACCAAAGTGGAAACTATGAAATAGAACACAAATAGTAATCATTATTTCCTGTCTTTCAGCCTTCCCCCGGCCTTCTGCCTGTAAGTCAGCAAAGTTCTGAGGCCTTCTACACTTTCATCTTTTTCCTCCCTTTGTAACTTGAGCTTGATTGCTCCCTCTCTGCCATGAAAGAAACCATATTCTGTAATCTTTTAAAAGTAGTTATAAAAAGTCTCATTTCATTTTAAAATCATTTGAATAATAAAAAAGTCCCACAGTATCATTTGTTTCCATGTCTCCTTCCTTTTCATTTTTTCTCTGCTAGAGAGCCCATCTTTGTACCCGAGTTTACTCCCCATAGGTAAGCCAGCCAGGCCTCTGCTCCACAGAAGAGTTTCCTTTAAAAGCTGTCAAGACTTTCCTCTACAAATAGATGCTTGTAATTAGATCACTCCACTTTAGTAATAGTGATTCCAGATGGCTGCTTCTAGAAAAAGCAAGAATTTCCGGCTCCAGCCTGGTGTGGGAACAGAGCCCTCCCCAAAATTGCTCTTAAGTGGGAGAACTGTGTGCTTGAAACTTCCTGATTGCTCAGGTATTATGAGGAGACCTCTGATGTTGGGCAGGTTCCTTTGTCGGGGAACCGTAGTTGGGGCTTTTGCTACTGCAGAGACCTCCATGAGGGAAATACTAATTGTACTTTTCCCTCCACACCACAAATGATTGTTAACCATCAGTCTTTTGTGAATCCATAACTGAATATGTAACATTAATGAAATTCAAATCCTGAAGCTCAGCACATGGAACTCTGAAGAACATTAGGAAAAGTTATCAAATACATAAACACACTAACAGCAAAGGGAGTATGAAGTGGAGATCAAAGCTCTGGCGTACAGTTGATACCAGTTCTTGTTATCTCCTAAACTACTGCATAGAAAACACTCTCCCCCAAAAGAATCTCATATCAGACTTGCAAAAGGCAAAAATGGGGAACTCTAGTACACTGCTGGTGGGAATGCAGACTGGTGCAGCCACTATGAAAAACAATGTGATGTTTCCTCAAAAAATTAAAAATGGAATTGCCATTTGATCCAGTGATTCCACTTCTAGGAATATATCCTAAGAAGCTGAAACACTAATCAAGAAGAATATATCCTCCCCTACATTCATAGCAGTGCTTTTCACAATTGCTAAGATCTGGAAACAACCCAAGTGCCCATCAGTAGATGAGTGGATAAAAAAAGCTGTGGTACATTTACACAATAGAACACTATGCAGCTGTAAGAAAGCTCTCTTACCCTTTGAGATGATGTGGAGGGACCTGGAGAGTATTATGCTGAGCCAGTCAGAGAAAGAAAAGTACCACATGATCTCACTTATTTATGGAACATCATGAACAAAATAAGCTGTCAATCAAAATAGATACAGAGACTTGGAAGTAGGGAACAGACAGACAAACTTCAAGGAAAGGATGTTGGGGGATGAGAAGAGATAAATCAAAGAACTTATATGCATATATGTGTAACCAATGGACACAGACAAATAGTCTGGGGAAAGCAGGAATGGAGGGAGTGGGAAGGAGGTGGTCAAGTGTGGAAAAGGGGGGGCATCTATAATACTTTCAATAATAAAGATAAAAAAGAATGTATTGATGAATGCGTGGATCCCCATGGGGAAACCCTCTGGGAGTATATAGAAGAAAACAGAATTGCCTCACTAAGGGAAAGGAAGCTGGGATGTTACATACCACCTCTGGTCTCTTGTTAGCTGAGGGTTGCTCCTGAGGCATTAATGGGTGTAGGTCTGCTCTACTTTGTATAGACCAAGTAGTCTCAGAAGAGAGAGAAATCCCTCATACAGAGACAAACACAAAACCCATAGTGGATTGGGAAGGTCCCAAGACGTAAATGAATATGGAAAGGGTACGAACAGTTTCTGCTCAAATGACCTGGAAGTGAGTTGACACAACAGAGACTGAGCACAAAGAAATTGATTTTTCCACTTGCCTAAATAGTGGTCATTGGAATACATCTGTGTATTTCATATGTGCTTGTGTGTATGTGTATGTGTATGTGTGTGTGTATGTGTATATGTATATATATTTCAGAATATATAAATGTATATGTTGGTATGTGTATTACTCCTTTCAGTCAGATTTCATCCTACCACATCCTTTCAGTGCAGAACTTCTTCATTCATGGCCCAAAACTTAGTTTATGAGAGGCTGCATTTTATTCCATGATTCCAAAACTAAAAAGTCATTGATGAACCCACTAGAAAGTGGAAAAATTGCATGAATGAACAGTTCTCACAAAAAAAAGTATACATGGTAACAAACATGAAAAAAAGATTAATTTCACCAATAATCAAAAACATAAAATATATCAAAAACTTACACCCTACTGAAATATGGAGCAATTAAAAATATATTTACAAAATATTGGTAGTAACAGAGAAATTCTTATGGGCTAATGTTGAATTTTTAGACAGGTTCAAAATTGTAGATAAAATGTCAGATATATGAGGGCCTGGAGGTAATTACACCTGAGAGCAGGTTATTTCCATTTTCCTTTCTTTTATATTCATTTTGCAAATTTTCTACATTTCTTACAATGACAATATGTAATTTTAATACTGAGAAAATTTTTTTATAATCAAAATTAGTTAATGCACTATATATACAGGGAATATATATATAGAGAGAGAATATATATATATATTCTCTTAAACTTACATCTATTTCTATCCTGTATATCTTATTTGAGCAACATCATTTGGACAAGTTCTATTGCTGGGCTTTGGCAAATAATTTCACATTCATTATGTTTGCCCTGCCCTAAACTTATTAACATAACCTTTACTTTTCCATGCCAAGAAAAATTGCATTGTTTACCAATTTTTCTGTGAAGCTTTTTTTCTTTGTTATTGTACTTTTCTGAAACTATCAAGTCACTTTTGCAGATTTGTAATTACTGGTAAATATAGAATTACAAATATGGGTTTACTAAAGCTTGATAAAATAATTGTGTTTTATTTATATGTTCATTTCTTTATTTTTTCCCTCAGTATAAGAATAAACTAACCACAATGTCATGTATTAGAATCTTTTCCATTAACCAGGAAAGGTCTTGATATTAATTCCATACTAAAATAAGATGATCAAAGGCAGTGCACTATAATGTCAAGGGCAATGAACTTGACAATCAGGTGAAAGCTGCATTAACTCATAGGAATGGGATTTGTAGATATCTCATAGCTTAACCTCTTAGTGTAATGCTATACAATGCACTCAGCACAGTGTTTCCCTAAGTGCTTTTAACTTCAAGGACATCTAGGTCACAGAGAAGAATTTTTCATAAATAATGTAGGTTACACGGTATGGTGATATCAATTTATAAAATGTTTAGGACTTATGAAATATAGAAATGTTACTATATAAGGCCATAACCATGGCCCTCAGATTCATTATGGTAAAACAATGGCAGACCATTCTTTTATATATGTCTCCATGTCTTATACCATGTGACACAGTCACTGTGGTCTCACCCAAATGGAGTTGAAAACAGTGCCTGAGCTATAAGCAGCTATTTTTAGGTACTTATGCAAATCCTACCAAAATGATGATTAATTGATAAAAACATTGCTTCTCTTACAATTTTTTAAATTTCATACACACACAGGTGGAGGCCTATGGGTTTCATAAGAACTGAAAAATATGCAAGGAGAATATGCAGATGCTATGAGGCAGTAAAAGCCATGATTAAACAGAAGTACAAGATGGAAGAGAAATAGACACAAACACAGAGAAGCAGAGACAGAGAAAAATGAAGTGTCCAGAATGGCTGAATTCTATAGAGACTGCTGGGCCACAAGAGCTGCTGTAGTTTCCAGAATACGATTTAACTTTTCACTGAGACCTGATGACTTCTGTGCTGAGATAAGAAGTGTCTCGGAGTAACTGATAAATCAGCCTATATCGCCATAGATAATCTGAGAGAGCAGCTGTTTCTTGCAATCAACGAGCATGTAACCAATTTAAACATAGAATTACACAACTAGTAAGGATAATAAAGGGTCAGAAAATAGGCCACAGAAGTTTCATCTGTGTGAAGAAACACATGACTATATTTCATTTCATTTTACTTAAAATACATACCTACACTAAAATTCAACAAATGTCCATTTTAATACTGATGTTTAAATATAAGAGTGTACTTGTTTATAGACTTGGAGTCCTACAAGGAAATTTGGAGACCTACAAGGTGGATTTGACCCTCGATTAAATTCTATTTGACATCAGAACAAACAAGTACAAGAAAAGGTATGCCTCCATCTGAAGAATTGCAACTTCAAAATGTGGATTATGTTCTAAAAGTTCACAACATTAAATTGTCTCTAGATACAAAAGTATGTTCCTAAGTTTAGTTTTTTTGTTTGTCTTATGTTTTAATAAAGTTGTTTTTCTCAGTATACAGTGCAGTTTCTGTGCTGCTTTGGGTGCATATGTTTTGGTTTCTACAGGCACACCTCCTAAGATTTTTGTATTCCCCTGTATCTGCAATTCCTGTGTCCTCATAGCCACATCAAATTCTAACTGTTCATCTCAATCTCTAGTTGAACTTGTTCTTTCTTTTACTTTTCCTCTTCCATTATCTTTATCTTTATCCTTTTGATGGCTTTTTTTTAATAGACAAAACACTGAAAATCAAAGAGGGACACTGTATACATAACGTTATGCTCCATTCTTAATTTTGAAGTCCACACAGTAAAAAGTGATCATAGTAATATTGACTCATGTTGAGAGAGAAGTTTGGAACTCACTTTTACACCTGCAGAATGATGCACTTACATAAATTCGACTTGAGGTCTTACAGGAAAGAGTAACAGAAGACTTCATAGAACAATGGTAGCTTGCTTTTAAAATATAATAAGCAGCAAAGAGGATGCAATTATGATATTTTTATTTTCAGGATATCTTTAATAAGGTAGACATAATTTTACTTTTCTCTTTTCACCTTATCAATGGTATGATATACAGGCTATTGGTGGCTTAATACTAGGAAATTAGCACTATGAGGTCACTGAGGGAACCAAGTGGATGAGCTGGAAATAAAATTGCCTAACACCTCATATCTCTATCCTTTTGTCCTTTATCCTTTCCTTTCTTTATGCTTACTAATATATATTTTTTTCTTAATCTCTAGGAGATCCATTGTTTTCACTGCAAGAAAAATGAATCCAGTTCCAGAGATAATTGTTCTAATTGTAGCTCTTTATTATGCTTTAATAATAGCATTTTTCTTTCTGTAACAGGAATTTATTAGAATGATAATATACTTTGTATATATTAATTTGGAAAATGTCTTTTGTTGACCTCTATGAAGTGCTGCTTCTAATTTTGACTTATAATCATGCATGAAAGAAGCTATTATTTAACCCACATTCTAATACAGTCATCTCTCAGAAACTAACACTAAGAAAAAAATAATTTTTATTGTTTTTAGTATATGCCAGATATTTTCTCAAATAATTTTTACTATATCTGCTCATTTATGCTATGATAAATGTACTCTTTTTCTCATTCTCCAAGTTCACAAGGTAGAGATTGAGTTGGTCTCACTGATCCAAGGGGTCTGCTTAGCCACTATCCATAGGGATGTCTATTCCATAACAATGTCTTCCTGCAAAATACAGAATGTATGAATAAATTTTAATTGATAAGTGTTCCAGGCTGACTCTATGAAGTCACATTTATATAAAAATAAGTCAGAATTGAGGTGTAAACTATTGCATTGTTTGAGACACAAGAAACATGAGTTGGAATGTTTTTCATGTTTGCCAAAACCATCTGAAAAACATTTAAAAGTCACCTGAAAAGAGAAGACAGTTATGTTTGTTATTGTTTTTAGCAAATTAAAGCAATTTATCTAACCTCTATTATATTTTTCCACTTTTACTACAATTTATAAATTTTCTTAAATCACTGACTGAAACTTCTAAGCCTATATGAACATTTTTGCACTAGATTATTACATTTATGCCTATCCACTTCACATGGCCTCCCTTACATTAACTCAAGTCAGAGCTCACGAACTGATCACATTTGTACATTTTATAGCAAACGTAAGAAGAGATAGATTGGGTGTAAACTTTATTTTAAATCACAGTTTATGTTCTTGGACAAAAGTCTCGCGTGTTCTTACAAGAACTTCATAGAGTTGAGTCAAATTTTTGTAATTTAAAAAAAATTAACAGTTTGGAAAAGCAAGCACTATGTTTCCAAAGATTTATTTTTATGTATTGTTATGTTTGCTTGTTATTATTTTACACACCTATTGACAGAACAGTAAAGCATAGTTAAATCAAAACTAGAGATGGAGCTTCCAATCCCTTTAATTCCCTTCTGCTTCCCAACTGACCTGTGATGTTTTGAAGCAGCAGCCAAGAAAGGCTCGTGTTCTTCTGAGCAGCTTACTTGGAGACTGGTCTTAAGAACAGACTGAGAATTTGTGAGAGTAAAGAAAGGACATGTAAATACTAGGAAATGAGATCCTCATTTTCCTCCCTTCTCTATGACTTTTTTTTTTTTTTTTTTTTAGTATCTCTTTGAGATGGACAATCCTCATTAATTAATAATTCATCAATACTACCTGAATCCATAGTCAGCTATAAACACTCTTGAATCTGTCATCTTGAAAAATGTTTAAAATAAGCAATGTGGGCCCTGGCCTGTTTGGCTCAGTGGCCCATGAAGGGTCTTGGGTTTGATTCCCAGTCAAGGGCACATACCTGGGTTGCAGGTTCCACCCCAAGCCCCAGTCCTGGTTGTGCTTGGGGTCGTGCGGGAGGCAACCAATAGATGTGTCTCTCTCACATTGATGTTTCTCTCTCTCTCTCCCTCCCTTCCACTTTGTCTAAAAGTCAATGAAAATATATCCTCGGTTGAAGATTAACAACAACAGAAAAAAAAGTAATGTGAGATTGTCAAAGTTTGATTCTTTTATCATTTAAATCATTATTGATCACCTTCTGTGTCAAAAGGGTACTGGGAATGCAATGGTGCCTGATTCTGCTCAGGCTGCTATGACAAAATGCTGTGGACTGGGTGGCTTATAAACAACAGCAATTTATTTCTTACAGTTCTGGAGGCTGCAAAGTTTACAGTTTGGTGCTAGCAGGTTCAATGTCTGGTGAAGGCCCTCTTCCAGGTTGCAGACTGCTGCTGACTTCTCTTTGTGCCTTCTAGGGGTGAGCTAGCACTCTGGAACCTGCTTTATAAGTCTGTATTATATACTTCATTAATACTAATTGAAATTATTTTATTAATAATAAATGAAGTCCGGCCAGTGTGGCTCAGTGGTTGAGCATCAACCCATGCACCAAGAGGTTGTCAGTTTGATTTCCGGTCAAGACACATGCCCATGTTGTGGGCCAAATACCCAGTGGGGGGCATGCAGGAGGTGGCCAATCAATGTTCTCTCTCATCAATGTTTTTATCTCTCTCTCCCTCTCACTTCCTCTCTCTCTCTCTCTCAAATTAATAAAGGAAAAAAATTAAAAATAATAAATGAAATATAATCTTTAACTTCATTCATGAGGCCTCTACCCTCATGATTTAATCACCTCTCAAATCACTCCTAACAAAATCACATTGGAAATTAGGATTTTAACACACAAATTTGGCAGGGACACAAGCATTCAGACCAGGGCAAATGGTGAGTAAAAAAGAGATTGTCCCTCTTTTGTAGACTTTACAATCTAGAAGGGATGACAAACATATAAAATAATTATACAAATATATGTAAAAATTCAAATGGGGGAAGGGAAACAAAGAAGAGGTATGTGACATCATGAATTTCTATAAAAAAGGAATTTGACCTTCAAGGAAGGTGTCCATGAAGAAAAGGTTATTGTGCTGAAACTAAAAAAGGAGGAGAGCTAATTAGATAAAGAAAGAAGATAGATTCTTGCCACATTGCAGGAGAAAATTACCCCATGGTGAGAGAGAGCAAGATAAAGAAAGGGTACAGAAAGACCCAAATGCCTGGAGAATAAAGACAGAGGAAGAGTGTGTTGTGAGATAAAATAAAGAAGTGGACAGAGCTATTATTATCCAGAGCCTTGTAAGCTGTGAGAACAAGTTTTGTCTTTATCCTAATAGCAATACAAAATTGAATTAAAGAGACTAAAAGAAAGAGAATCTAGAGTAGTAAAATGTATACTAGTTAAAAGGTGATTGTAATTGAGTAAGGAATTTATGACATGGGAGCTTAAACTGAGAGGTGGTGATGGAGATGGAGAGAGTATTTTTAAGAAGGTAATATTTGATGTAACTTGGTGGATTGTTGGATAAAATATATGAGGGAGAGGGACCTGTTAGGACTGTCAGACTGACTGCTTGTCTCCTGGTTTATGTAACAGGGTGGATGGTGAAGTCAGTCACTGAGTAAGGGACACTGGAAGAGTAACAGGGGCTAGTGGAAGATTATAAATTCCATTTGGGATACACTGAGTTTGAGCTGTCTTTAAAAAAACATTCAAGAGACTATTTCACTGGGCATTAGATATATAAATCTAGAGTTTTGAGGAGCAGTTGTTGGAATTATAAATGTGCAAATTATCTACAGAGAAGGGTTCATTGAACCTGTAGGTGTGAGAGAAACTACTCAGAGAGTGAAGAGTGAGATGAGGAACAAGCACAGGCTTAGAAAGTAAACATACATTCAAAACTTACCAAAGAATCTAAGATAGTAAGAACTTGAGCAAGTCACCTCTCTCTCTCTCTCTCTCTCTCTCTCTCTCTGTATATGTGTGTGTGTGTGTGTGTGTGTGTGTGTGTGTCATTCTCTCTCTTATTCTTTTCTGAACTTTATTTTCCTTATCTGAAATGAATATAATAGTATCTTCTTAATGTTGTTGTTGGATTAATTAAGTTAACATGTGAAGTAGTTTCCGCTGTGCCTTGCAAATAGAAGTATAATAAATGGTAGAAGTGGCAATGCTGACAATGAAGATCATTGGTGGTGGTGATGATTTTATTTCCACTGACCAGACAGTTATACAATATAGCAAGTAGAACTTTGGTTAAAATGCTAGTCTTTTTAAAACGTTTTAGACATTTCATTGATTTTTTTAAACAAAAGAAGCTTAAAATAATTTAACCTTTCTTTGATGACTCGAGATCATGCTGTAGCTGCTGGTTAAAGTGCTCTGTCATGACCATCTCTAAGATTTTCTTTCAATCAGCTTGAAATCAGATAACCACATGTATTAGAATTGTGACTAAAATAAATATAGATAAAGTACAACTTAATGGACTCTGAATAAAGTGCACGGATTTTATGCCTTTTTTTGGGATAGATGAGGAATCATAATTGCTTCCTTCCTGATTGTTTGCTATCTTTCAGATGGTTGAGATTGCCAGATGGCATATACTTGGGTAGGCCTGTGTGTCCATTCACATACACATATGAATAGTTCCTCTTGACAAAATATTCTCTTTACATGGAATTATATGTATACATAGTTATTATTTATTTAAATTCCCTCTTTTAATAAGTTTTTCATACCCATAAGAGAAATTCAAGTCAACTGTCTCAGTTACAAATTCAAGAAGACATGGAACATTTAATAGAGAAGCACACACACAATATGGCTATGCCTACTTTCCTCAACAAAGTAAAATAAAAATGCAAGCAGAGATGGAAAATATAGAGTATGAAGTAATATCCTATTCAATGTCAAAAGCAATTACTGTGCTCTGCAGAGCCTACTGTATTTTGATTATGTCCATTTCTTTTATAATTTTTTCCCAAAGTTTCTAATTTTTTTTTTTGGCATTGTCTATCATAGACTGATTTCCCCAAAAAATTTAATAACCAATCAAATATTGTGTTGATTTTTGTTTTCCAGAGATCTTCTTGGGGACCTCTACCTCTTACTCCGATTTAGACTAGTCAATCTCTAGGTTTGCTACAACATACTAGGGCTAGTATTCACTATTTTCCCACATCGGTTCTAGTTTTAATTTTGCCACAGCACCTCTTCAATCTGGATACATTAAGTCAGTAAGTATTTATGGGGTGACTACCGTGAGGCAGGCAGTGTCCTGGGTTCTGGGTAGCCGGAGGTGAGGAGGTGTATAAAAATCCCTGTACTTGTGGAACTTATATTCTAGTAGAAGGAGACAGGCAATATACAAAGTAAATGAGAAGACTATATAGTTTGTCTGATATTGATGAACATTTAGAAGAAAACTAAAGAAGTAGAAGAAAAGAAGAGGGATTGCCTTTGCATGGTTAAGTGTTAGAAAGGGAGAGAGTTAAATTTTAAACATGATGGGCAAGGAAGATCTCACTGAGAAGAAAGATATTTGAGCAAAGACCTGAAGAGTGAGAGAGTGAGCCAATAAGTATTTAGGAAAGAGCTTTCTAGGCAAAGGGGTCCTGACATTGAGGTATCCGTGCTTTATACCAAGTCCCATTGCCAACTCAGTCAAAACTGATGGCTTCAGGAATTATTACCTGAACTAAAGTATCCAATGAGTGTCCCAGCAAGGAAACTGCAGAATGGAGATGTGTGCTAGGAAGGGACTCACCCACCCTTTCAGAAGGCAGTGTGACCCTGGCACACACAAAGAGGATTGAAGAAAAGTAATAGTTGAGAGGGACCCAGCAGAGGCCATGAGGCAACAGCACTAGTCAGAACTGGAAGCCAAGCCGTGGAGGGATAGGAACGTGAGAAACAAGTAGAACAGAAAGGAAGCAGAGGCAGCAGAAATCTGAAACCAGAAAATGCTGAACTCCCAAGCTGCCGATAGTGGAGTGGCTAGGGTAGTGTGAATCGTGTCCACATCTCCCCAACTTCTGACAAAGCTGTTTCCTCTATTCCTTGTGGTTTTTACCATAAAACCCTGTGTCTGTGCCTTACAAACTAAAAGAACCACTAACCAAAAAAGCAATTTTTTTCCTGCCATCCGTAATTAGCTTGAACTTTCATTCAATTATGACTTTTTCTTTAATTCAACTCGGAAAAAAAAAAAAAAAACTAGGCAGGTTTAGAATATGTACATTTTGAGCAACATTAAAGTCAGTCTGCCCTAGAACTATGCACTTGCTTTTTTCATATTGGGGCTATCCAAGAGGGGTTCCCCACCCCCATCCCACCAAAGGATTTCTAGGTTCCCTATATCAAAGTGAATTTTAGTATTTTTCAGACTGATTCTTGGTTCTTGTTTGCTCCTGTGCTTGTACTTGTGATTGAGGTTGTAGATGTATGGTCTCTGTATGCTTCTACTAGACTGTTAGATTTCCCATCCTCTTTCACATAAGTACTGCCTTGAATCTCAATCCACTAGAACAACTGCGGGAGGGAACACCCTCAATTTGGGCAATTATTACCATAACCTTTCTCTCTCTCTTCCTCTTAGAACAAAGAACACCGATTGTGAATTTTCTACTCTAGGAGGCTACTGTATTTATAATACATTGCGATACAAAATAGGCCAGTGAGTGCATGACTGTTGCACTCTAAATAGTCCGTTACTTAAAAACAGGAGCAATTACCAGTAGCTGGTGCCCAAGCAATGCTTTACATTCGTGCATTTAAATTACATCCAGTTCCAGTGGGATAAATAAAATAACGCATCATTTCTTTTCCTGTTTCTTCCTGGTAAATGTCTACCTTTCATGTTACAGTAGTGGGGGGAATAAGTGTCCCTAATAAAATGTACTTAAGTGCGGTAATTCAGCAGAAGCATGTGCATTAGTCACTGGAGTCGACTTTTAGTAGTTTCCATTTATCCTCATGAAGAGAACTGAGTAAAATTATTATAACAGAATGTAACTCATACCACAATTATTTTGTTGAGCTCAGCCTCTGAAGTGCAAAAAAGTCTATGGAATTTTTAAAATTGTGCTTAAGCAATTCTGGATTTATTTGAGGGAGGTTCTCTCATCCATGGTTTTCTTTTCTTAAAATCTGGGTGACTATAAAGCATGTTTTGCACTCACAAATTTCACTCTCTGTTAGTATTGCTTTGTTAGTTTTGCTGTTGCTACTTTAGTATAAATAGCACAAGGTAAAAAAAAGTTATTAATGAATTTTTGGTAATAATAAAATAACTTTACTATTTATTAATGCAACCTCTTGAATTATCCAGAGCATTGCCTTAAATCAGCATTTCCTATTTGCAGAATTTCAATTGTTTAGACAATGTCCTTGACATCATATCAGCTCACTAGGAGAGCATTACTGCTTCACAAGGGAGAAATTTTGTCAGGAGCAAAGCCAAGATCCCAAGGGGTGTAAACCTTATTTTCATGTAAATATATTTAATAAGGAAAATAGGCAAAGAAAAAAGAGAATAGGAGATATTTCTGTCTAATGAAGCTGAGTGTTTCTGATTGAAGATTAATATGTTAAAATGTCTGTGCTAGTTGAATCAATTGGTTAGATCCCCAATGGCAATGCATCAAAGGTTGTTGGTTTGATAATGGATAAAAACAGTTTTACAGACACTTCTTTAACTTCAAGAAACCACCTTGTAAGCATGATTGCATGAGGTGGTAGGGCAAAAAAGTTTGATGCCCCCACCCAATCATTAATCCCATATGCCGGGCCAGGGCACATACAAGAATCAAGCAATGGCCCGGCCCATGTGGCTCAATTGGTAGAGCCTGGTTCCATGCACCAGAAAGTCACTGGTTCTGGTCAGGGCACATGTCCGGGTTGCAGACTCGATCCCCAGTAGGGGGCGTGCAGGAAGCAGTGATGGATGTTTCTGTCTCTCTTGGTCTCCCTTCCTCTCTCTGAAATAAGTAAAAGCATACATTTTTTAAAAAGAATCAACCAAATCAATGCATAAATAAATGGAACAACAAATCCATATTTCTCTCTCTGTCAAATCAATTTTTAAAAATTAAAAAGAAATATCTGATTCTATGGGCTCATATGAATCAGTCATCATGCAGTTTCACAGATACCTGCAGAAATAAAGAAGTTAGGGCATGAGAGACAGAGATAAGGGTTGGCTGTGGAAGAAGAAGCCTGAGAAAATTTTCTAGAATTGTGCCTGAGTAGGCCTTTACTTGCTCTATCCCAGCGGTACTGAGGGAGAAGTCATATGACGTGTTCTGGATGGAGTAGACAATATGAGCAAAGGCACACGGTAAATGCGCTCTAATATTTTAGGACTGCATAATTTCATTATAGAGAAGGATGAAAACCTCTTTCTCTATTATACCTCCCACAGTATCTTAACTACTTCAAGTTATTTTCAGGAAATCAAGAAACACACAGAGAAAATATATCCATTGGAAGCTGAAAGTACAGACAGTTTCCTTTTAAAAATCCTTTGGTCTATATCTGGATAGAGATTTGTAATCTGAAAGGTGTTTAGTTCTTGATCACTACCTCACACTCTCCACACCCAGGCCTACCCTCAGTGCATACTGCCTCCAGGTCTCGTGTACCTACCTTTGTTGTAACATAACACACTTTTGAGTCAATTTTCTCCTGAAGAGTTTACCAATCCTTGTTAACACTGGTAGATATTTAGGGTGAGGATGTCTTTCAAATTTAACAGAGCTCATAAAAAGATCACTCCACCTAAGTGAATTTAATGATTTGCAGAGAAAACATCTGAGTAACAAGGCAAAAGTTAAGAGTGCCTAGAGGAAATAGAATTGTGTTTAATTGTTTTTATTGAAAAAAAAAACAAAAAAACAAAGAAAGAGTAAATAATGAGAAGTGCTAAATGAATTGAAAGAAGCTTGGTAGTTGGCAAAGTAATGGTTTTTTTGTGTGTGTATGTGCGTGTGTGTGTGTGTGTGTGTGTGTGCATGCCCGAAAATGGTTGAAAGGAAGGAGAAAAAACCTTTCGTTTCTGTAATGTTGATACTTAGAATTTATAGACTATCTCTTATCTTTACCACCATCTTCCTAGTCAACAAAACTTCTAAAGATATTAAGAAGTGTTCAATATTATTCTCAATTAGTAAAGTAACCATTTAGCCACACAATTATTCAAGGTCAACCTCAGTTGTGAGATGAAAATAGAAACCAGAATTGTACATTTAAATTTACCATGCATTTTCTTATTTACTTTTGTTCCACACACACTCCCTTTTTATTTAGTATATGTTTTTTATTGATTTTTTTTAGAAAGAGAGGAAGGGAGAGAGAGAGAAAAACATTGATGTGAGAGAGATACATTGACCGGCTGCCTCCTGCATGCCCTTCACTGGGGATCAAGCCCAAAACCCGGGCATGTGCCTGGACCAGGAATCAAACTGAGGCCTCTCAGTCCATGGGACGATGCTCAATCCACTGAGCCACACTGGACAGGCCACACACTTCCTTTTTAAACCAACAGGGAAATAAAAAATTAGAATGGGATTGTTAAGAATGAGCATGTGAATGACTGTTTTCCTTTCATCACTAAACTTACTGTTTTTTTCCTCCCAGTTTTATTGAGCTATAATTGACATATAATATTGTATTTGTTAAAGATACAATAGAATGATTTGATATATGTATATATTGGGAAATGATTTCCACAGTAAGTTTTGATAAAATGTATTACCTTACATAGTTACAATTCTCTTGTGTGTGATGAGAGCTTTGAAGATCTACTCTCTTAGCAACCTTCAAATATACAATACAATATTGTCAACTATAGTCACCATACTGTGCATCGCATGCCCAGAACTTATTTACCTTATATCTGGAAGGTTGTATCTTTAGACCACCTATACTGATTTCCCCACCTTAATACACGCACCACTGGCAATCACCAATCTGTTCTCTGTTTCTATGAGTTTGGAGTTTGATTTTTTTTAGTTTCTGCATATAGTTGAGAACATATAGTATTTGTCTTCTTTGTCTGGTTTATTTCACTTAGTATAATGCCTTCAAGGTCCATCCATGTTGTTGCAAATGATAAGATTTTTTTCTTTTTCTTGTTTTAATCCTCACCCAAGGACATTTTTGCATTTATCTTCAGATGGGGGGAGGGGAGTGAGAGTGAAACATCGATGTGAGAGAGACACATCGAGTGGCTGCCATCCACACGACCCCAACCGGGGCCGAGGACAAATTGCAACTGAGGTACACGCCCTTAGTGGAAACCGAACCCAGGACTCTCCAGCCTATGGGCCGACGCTCTAACCACTGAGCCAAACCAGCCAGGGCAGACTTTTTTCTTTTTTATGGCTGAATAATATTTGTTTCTATATTAGTAATACATTTTCTTTATCCATTAATCCATCAATAGACACTCAGATTGCTTTCATGTCTTGACTATTATTAAAATGCTTTAATGAGCCCCAGTTGGTGTGGCTCCATGGTTGAGCATGGACCTATGCACCAATAGGTCACTGGTTCGATTCCCAGTCGAGGCACATGTGCAGATTGTGGGCCAGGTCCCCAGTGGGAGGCATGCAGGAGGCAGCCAGTCGATGTTCTCTCTCATCAATGTTTCCATCTCTCTCTCCCTCTCCCTTCCTCTCTTTCTCTGTTATATCAATAAAGAAAAAAAAATTTTTTTAATGCTATAATAAACATGGAATGCAGATATTTGTTGGAGGTAGTGATTTTGTTTCTTTTAGATATGTACCCAGAATTGTTGGATCATATGATAGTCCTATTTTCAATTTTTTGAGGAACCTCCATACTGTTTTCTACAGTGGCTGCACCAGTTTACATTCCCACAAGCAGAGTTCCCTTTTCTCCACATCTTTTACAATCTTGTGATCTCTTGTCTTTTTGATGACAACTATTCTAACATGTGTGAGATGATGTCTTATTGTGGTTTTGATTTTCGTTTTCTTGATTAGTAATGTTGAGCACATTTTTGTAGACTTGTTAGAAATGTATGTTTTCTTTGGGAAAATGTCTTTTTAGTTGTTCGGCCTGGTTTTTAATGGAATTGTTTGGATTTTTCACAATTGAGTTGTATGAGTTCTCTATATATTTTGGATATTAATCCCTCATTGAATATATAATTTGTAAATATTTTTCCCATTCTGTAGGTTGCCTTTTCATTGGGTTGTTACTTTCCTTTTCTGCACAGAGGTCTGTTAGCTTGCTGTAGTCCCACTTGATTATTTTTACTTTTGTTGCTTTTGCTATTGGTGTCAAATGCAACAAAATCATTGCCAAGACCAATATTAAGGATATTACTCCTATATTTTCTTCTAGGATTTTTAAGTCTTACATTCAAGCATTTAGTTCATTTTGAGTTGACTTTTGTGTATAGTATAAGAAAAGACGCAAGTTTTCGTTTGTTTGTTTGTTTGTTTGTTTTTCATGTTCTTGTCCAGTTTTCCCAAAGTCATTTGCCAGAGAGTATCCTTTCTCCATTGTGTACTCTTGGATTCCTTGTCATAAATTAGTTGACCATGTGTGCATGCATTTATTTCTGATACCTCTATTCTGTTTCACTGATCTATTTGTCTGTTTTTATGCCAAATACATATCATTTTTATTACTATAGCTCTGTAATATAGTTTGAAATCAGGAAGTGTGATGCCTCCAGCTTTGTTTTCTTCTCATAAATATATTGTCATATTGTATAATTAATTAAATAGTAAAATTAGTGAGAATAAATGTTACTTTATTACTTTTCCTTTTAATATAAATGGTATACATGCTACTTGAGATCATCAATTTCCCTTTTGGAAGTTATAGACTGGTTGATCAAGACGTTCTTAGATTTGTCAGCATTTCCCATATAGCAAATTCAATGGAAAATAAATTAATACTTAAGATATTCTTGGGCAAATGACTGTTATAGTCCTCTATCATGATGACTCCAATTTTTTATATTTGATTTTTAAATGTCTATTTTTAAATATTATAATTTATGTAAAATCATAACACATTTTAGAAGATCAAAAGATACAGTCTTCTGATCCTCAAAGTTGTCTTACAAATTTGATTTTATCATATATTACACACCACATATTATATTATTTAATTACAATACCTAAAAGTTAAAATCTTACATTGGAATTTTTATTTTTGAATTAGAAAGAGATTGAAAAACTCTTTAAAGGACATTCAACAGGTAGTTGAGTATCCAAGATTCACAACCAGCTTTACTTGGGAAAAGGTCTAGAGCTTGCTCATTACATCACAACACATTTTAAAAAATAAAATATATGATGTGTATATGTTTGCGAATCATACTATCTTAATAGGACTTTGGCTGGGGGGAAAATTACTTAAATTTTTATTGTTGGGGGACATAAATTAGGTTTTAGTTAATCAGTTTAACATAAAACAGTACATGGAAAATAAAACTAGGGAAGAAATGTTCAGACAACCAAAAGACTAGCAATTTGAATACATGGCAAAATGTATTTTGTGGTCATCTCTTAAAGATTTGGCCTTTATCCTGTAACAATTGTTCCTTGCCTTCGACCCTATTCCAATAGTAAAAAAAAAAAGGTTTTTCATAGGTGTTTTATTTGATTCTGCTATATTTTGTGTATTAGTTACAAGTATATGTAGGGGAGGAAAAACTTTTTCTCTACCCTTTTAGGTTCTGTTATAGGAGCCTGCAAATTAAACCAGCAATGGACAGTATCACACAAGGAAAAAAAAATACACTTTATTTTAATTTTATGTACACAGGACCTGCAAAGAAAAAAAAATGAAAGCCCAAAGAAGCCATTAGATTTGGGGACTATATGCCATTTTATTTAACAAAGGGCAATAAATTGTGAAGTGATCAAAGGAAAAAAGGTTTTGGGCTTTTAGAAACAGTAAATTATGAGAGAGTAAATTTTGGGGGAAACTAATGCTAGAAAAGGGTGGTTCAGTAAAGTTTATCAATTCAGACTCATCTTGGTTCCATCTCCATCTCTAGCAATAAGGGTTATTGTCCTGTTTCTAGTACATTGAGGGCAAGGGAATGACACCTTCAAAAGGGGAATTTATTCCTCGCTTTTAGGCAGATGCGGGAAGGCAGAGAGCTCTTCCTGGGTCTGTTTTCTTCAATGCCTTCAGCTCAAAATAATTCTTAAGGTAAAATGACATATTTAGGGTGGCAATTGTGATCCCTTCATGCAAAAATTTCCATACCAAGTTCAGAAACAGTAATATTTTTCTATAATCTACTCTGTCCCTAAATATTAAACTTAGATGGCATTCTTTTTCTAGCTTGACTCTGTAACATTTACTTCCAGGAACTTTATTATATTTTTAATAGCTTAGAAGTCCTTTTTAATCCTGGATTGAAGAAAAAAAATTGGATGTGATAATGAATGTATATTCTAAAATTAAAAAAATTATAATAGAAGGCAAGATTCAGAAATTGTGTTTTGATCTGTTACTTAGTGTAATTTAGTCCCTGAATTTCTTATATTAAGTCACTTATTGGTGCTACTTCATATATTATTTCTATATTTTCTTTGTTACCTTTTTTTTTTAGGGGCACTCATTGATTTTCCATGTAACATTCATTTCCCTTAGTGGACTCACTTTGTTTCATTGCTCAATCATTCTTCTTTAGGCTGTTTTTGTGAGGCATGTAAACCGAGAATGGTATATGAAGATGAATGTATGCAATCAATATGATGATAAGCAATACTCATTTGAACCCCAATTACAAAAAAAATGTTATTCCCTCAAAAAATAATTCAATTTTTATTAATAATAAACATGTATTACAGAAAGATATTATTATTCTTATTCTGACGATCTATGACTATTATGGTGAGCTATCCCACCGGAAAGTTGGGCTTCTGGTCATAGATATTATTATTGAAAGTGATACTAGTCAAATACCACTCATGCAAAATATCAGCCTCGATGACTATTGACTTCTTGTGATGAGCTAGAAATTATGCTCAGTGCCTCCCAGTATTCTCACTTAATTCTCAATTTCAGGTAGCTAATATGGTTGTTCCCTTTTTTTTTTTTTTCCCAGATAAGAAAACTAAGCTCAAAAGAAGTTAAAGTTATTTGTTAATGGTCATAAAACTTTCAAGTGTCAAAACTGGGATTTAAACACTATTTTGTTTCAAAACCTAAATTACTGACACCTGAGCTATATAGTTTCATGTTTTAGTGGACCCCCTGAAAATCTTTTCATTTTCTGAATTTGAAGATGTCTCCTGTGAAAGCCAAAACTCTTAAGTGTGTTCTGCCTAACACTTTTATCTCTCAGTTAACCTTTTAACAAGAATTGGTGGTCAGAAGGAGAGAGGGTATGGAGGGAGAAGCTGTGCTGACAGAGGTAGATGGGCATCCAGCAAAGATGAACTTCTTCTTGAGTGTTATGTTGCCTAAGACAAGCCTTACTTCCTGTCTTAGTCTGCTCAAGCTGCTATTACAAAATCCTAGACTGGGTGGCTTAAACAATAAACACTGATTTCTCACAGTTCTGGAGACTAAGTCCAAGCTCAAAGAGCTGACAGATTTGGTGTCTGGTGATGCTCTGTCAGTTTGCAAGTACCATCTCTTCATTAAGTCCTCACATGTACTTGGAGAGAAAGATTTCCTGTCTCTTACTCTTTTTATAATAGCACTAATCCCATAATGAGCACCGCACTCACATGACTTGATCTAAGCCCACCTCCAAAACTGAAACTCAGGCGGTTAGGGGCTTCAACATAAGAATTTGGAAAGGACACAAACATTTGGTCCAAAACTTTTCCATTTCTAATTTCACTGGAGCATCTT
The DNA here is from genome assembly GCA_030848825.1 of Tadarida brasiliensis. Lineage (NCBI taxonomy): Eukaryota > Metazoa > Chordata > Mammalia > Chiroptera > Molossidae > Tadarida > Tadarida brasiliensis. The sequence goes on from CM061260.1 coordinate 75,790,727, forward strand.
TATTGAGAGTTCATGTACTCTGTGCCACTTGGAAAAAACACTATACCTTAAAGATAAAGACAGCTTAGAGTTGAATTAGAAAATGTGATTTGAAATCTTATCCAAACATATAGTATTCTATCTAACCCCAGATCCTATGCTTGCTCAATGTCTTGATTACTGCAAATTACAGTTAGTTTCTTTTTCTTCTTTTTAAGTGAAATCAGACTATCAAGTTTATATATTTGGTAACCTCCTACTTTCTAGCTTCCTCCAAAATAAATCAAAGAATATATATCTTTGAATTACTTAAAATTTGTTAAATTTTATTTATTTCAGTTAACTCATGAAACTGAAATCATTCAGGGGGTGGAGGTGAGGGTAGAGGATGTGGGAGGGAAGACAGACTCAATGAATACTTTTAGGAACCAAATAAAAAACATTTTGCAATGATATCTCTATCAAAGAAAAAAATGCATGTGGATTTATTCTCTTCTAAAATTTGTATGCTAAACCATTATGAAAACCAAGAAAACCTTTGTTTTCTCGAAGAGCCTTTTGGTTAACGAAACCCAGCCAGCTACAGTGATCTTGCTGTTTTTCTCCTCTCCACCGAGCATGGTTTACTTGATACCTCATCCAAGGCAGAGTTTGCCAAGACAACTGAGCAAGTCTGCTGTAGAGGACTTTCATGTGGTTGGAAAACATCCAGCATTGAACAAGGGTCTGTGTCAGACTAGAAGACGAGTCATATTTTCTTTTATCCTGGAGTCACTGAGTCTTTGCTTCTTTGAGTCCTCAGATTGTTAGGAATTCTCAGAGAAGATAAATGGTTCCCTTGGTTGAGTAACATGCCTCAATGCTAATCCTCAGCCCTTCTTAAATTCAAGTGTGTCCTAGGGCAAGACTTTTTACTTCACTGCGTGTTTCCCCATGCAAAATTGTGAGTTTTCTAATTCTATGCCAGCTCACAAGTTGGCTGATGACTCACGGTGAGATAAATTATCCTTGTGGGAAGGGAGATCTACAAATGCCAAATTGTACTACATTGTTGAATAATGTGAAGCTGCTAAGTAAAGAGTTAGATCAGTCAAGCCCGCCTCATGCATTTGCTGCCTACTTTCAGAGCCTGCTTCAACTCATGAAACTAGAAGACAGACAAATTAAATAATTATGGTAATAATAATGAGTACTTACTATTTTCCAGTCACTGTGCAAAAGTGCTTTATACGGATTCGTTTATTAAACCTCACACCAACCCATAAGGTAGTTATTGCTATTATCTTCAGTTAACAAATGAGGCAATTAACTGGCTCGGGGACATCGATTGATAAATGATGGCACAAGAAATGAACCCAGAACTTTCTGGTTCTAAAGCAATTAAATCATATTGCTTAGAATACAGTCATTCCCTTTGACTTTCAATAATAACAGAATTTCACGCTAAGATCGTTTAGCAGTTTGGAGCAAGCTCTGAAGTTAGAGTGTGTGGGTGGCCCTGCCAGTCGCTGGCTGTGTGTTGTTGGGCAAGTTAGCATACTGTGCCTGCAGAAAGGGGTCAATCACTGAATAACATCTCTTCCCAAAGAGTTGTTGTGAGATAATCCATATGGAGCATATAAACTAGTGTTCAGTACTTAGTGATCATTCAAAAACATTTAGGTATTATGATCACTTGCTTAATGACAATATCATTTCTAATAATCACAACATTACCACTCTCAGCTAGAAAGCATGTGTACAAACAACACTAATTCACAGATCTTGTTTGATCTACTTGTTGATGCAGTCAAAGTCAGAGAGTAATCAGACGGTGTAACCTCTTACACAGATAGCTGTCTGGCTTGGTTGTGAGATTTAAAAATCAGTGACTATTTCTATCCCAAGCCATTTGCCATTTTGAATGAGTAAATAGATTATTTGCCTGCATTTTGGGAGAAATTATAAAGTAGAGTGATGTAATGGCTCTGTTATGCACATTAAGGATTTGGATTCTGCATGGTCAGTGGATAGGAAAAACCTGGAGTTATATCAAACCACCCTTGTCATTGTACCTCTCTGCCTTAACAAAGAACAGACGTAAGAAATCCTGTATACTCACCATTGTTTCCAAATAGCCTAAAGAAACCACAGGCAATTATGCGATTGATCTTAGAGGGAATATTGACAATTTCCCGGGCTAGTGTGTTTAATGTGAGCTCCTCTAAATTTAGGCTCTTGGGGCCCCAGATTTAAATTAGCCTTGAGTTTGAATTCTAGCTCTGCCATGTAAATAGATGAGTGATCCTGGACATGGTCCACTAAGATTGTTTCCTCATTGGAAAAGTGTCAATGATAGTTGTACCTACCTCTTGAGTAGTCATGGCCTTCAAGAGAATCTATATAATTAGATGGATTATATACTATGGCATACTCTGTTCTCAGTAAGTTTTAGCAATTGCAATTTTATGAGTATTCTTACTACTTCTTCGACTCAGAATTGAATATGAATGTAATTTCAGCCTGTCTTTAGACACTGCATGGTTTTAAAAAGTTTAAACGGGGAAATAAGTCATGTTCTATGAAAGTTAAAACACTTAAGGAGAATAAGAAAATGTACCTTTTATTTGCAAAATCATATATTCCCCTAAATTCCAGGTAATGAAACCCAACTTATGGTGCTAAGTGTTTAATCATGCAAAATCATCAAACCATCAAGTAACCTCTGCGAAGTGGCTATGTGGGCATGACATCACGCTGGCTGCAATAATATAACAATTAGTGATGATATGATGCATAAGTAGCATTTATTAAGGTTTTAAATGTGGTTGTGAACTAGTTGGTCTCAATCTTTAAATATTTTTTATAAGAATAAGAGACTTGAGGTATAGTTTTAATGGACAGGATTCAAATCACAAGCCAGAAGGCCACTAAAATCCAAATCCAAGTCCTATCCAGATTTGAGTCCATGTCAGGGAATATCAGATATTTTCTATGCCTCTTATTTAAGTTGATAAGTTTAAATGTTGAATAAGAGAACCCACATGGAAGAGGCCTCCAAAGCTAGCTCTCCCTAAAGTTTCTTGTAAATGTAAAGTCTATCCTTTGGCTTTACAGGAGAAAATTGTACTTACCCTCTCTCCCTCAATAATGACAAACAAAAATTGCTTTGAAAATGTGAAATACTAAACTCTACAAATATGTTAATATCCACAATCCTACCAACCTTCATTTTGCTCTTAATTTATATTCCTTTCTCTCTAGAAGAGTGTTGTCATTTTGAGACAAGGACAGTGTTCAAGACGCATGTGCAGGGTACGTATAACCGTTTCCTATAACCTTATCGGAAAGCCTGCAGACTGGCCATCAGCATCAGGCAGACTGGGCTTGAATCCCAAACCCACCAATTTTGAGGTGTGTGACTCTGGGTATTAGACAGGCCCTTTTGCCTTATCTCTATCCTCTAACATTTTTCAGTTATCTCTAAAATAATTTTAAAACTAATACCAGTGTCAAAGGGTTATTTTTTAAGGTTATTATAATCATGGAAATTAAAACACAAGCTTTTGTGCCAGATCAATTTTCAAATATGCTATCCATTTTTATCAAAACAAAGAATCTGTATAGCCCCGCCATACCTAGGCAGCTTTAACAATAGACTGACAGCCATACAGAGCATGTTAGATTCCTTTCACAACTAGTTATTAGCTAGTCTATCTCTGAAATAAGTGATTCTCAAGCCAGACTACACATCAAAATCACCTGGGAGCTTTAAAGTACTGATCCCTAGGTCCCATCCTTAAATAATCAATCCATGATCTCTGGGAAGCAGATCCTTGGCAGTCAGTGACATTTTTTTTTTAAGTAAAAAAAAAAAAAAAAAATCTACCTTCCACCCTGGCCAGTGCAGTTCAATTGGTTGAGCATTGCCCAGTACATCAAAAGATCATTGATTTGATTCCCGGTCACGGTACATATCCAGGTTGCAGGCTCAAGCCCCGTGGGGGCGTGTACAGGAGGCAACTGATCAATGTCTCTCTCTCTCTCTCTCTCATCAATTTTTAAAAATCCATCTATGTTATCATATCACTTCTATAGTCTTTTCTTCTCTTATTGACCATACCATTTTGAGGCTGAAGGTTTTGCTTTTATTTATTGCATTATTAATAATCTTTTAAAAGTTGAACACATTTGGCTATACTATAAAGAAATGTAAATTTGCCTACAGTTGCAGCTTTCAATGAAATTCAAACATGACACCTAGCAGGACGTCTTCACAAACATTCAAATTGTGTCTTCACCACCCCTAAAACTTTCCTCCTAAACATAAGAGCATTTTTTTTATTTCAACCTTTGAATAAATAGTGATTTTATCTCGTTCTTCCATTTTCAAACTAAATATTCACCACTTCTAAATATTTGCTTTACTTCTGCAAATTAGAATAACTTATAATAATTGCAGAATTGCCTAAATACAGTTAAATGCTCCTGGATTGATCTTAGCAAATTGCACAAGGGTTTGTGATTACTTGATATTTTCACAGGTATTTTTGCAGCTAAATCATTATTGATTCTTATTTCTAGATTTGGCTACTATGGCTCATAGGTAGGAGGAGTAAAGATAGTTCACTGATACACAAGGGAATGAAAACCAGCGATGATGAGCCTTAAACCCAGGGGAGGCAGATGCATGCAGTCACTAAGACTCTAAAAAGAGGAATCTTCTTTTCACTATTCAGGATAAAAGAAGGAGAGATGATTAAGTCTCTCTGCCTTTACCTCAGCCCCTTTAATAGAGTTCACTATGGCGAAGTTATTCTGCTTGAATAGTTGTTTTTACCTAATGAAAATGAAGAAAAACTCACAGGAATAAAAATGCTAGAGAATTGGGTTGACACTTTGTTGTTTTTCCACAGGGTTATATAGAGGAGAAATATATAAGGGAAAGAGATCAGTGAATTTGAAGTAATTCCCACCACCATGGTGCAGACACATCCTAATTCAAGGGAATATGCAGTTTGCTTACTAACATGCCAGAGTTTCATGCTTTGAGAGCTCTGATCAGGTTACATTCTATCTGCCATCTGCCACCTGTATTTCTTAATAATGAAATTTGTTCATTTTAAGTTACATTGCTTTTGGGGAAGCATTTAAGAATCAGTGTCTTCACCTGGGAAATTCAAAATTTAGGACACTCAAACTAAAGATATAGCTATTTTTCTAAGTTAAGTAGGAATATATAGCATTTGACAAAATACAAATTCAATTATAGGAAAAACAGTTTACACAAATCATACTTGAGACTTGAGGACTTAGTCCAATGTTACATGGACTGATGTCAAGAGTGTACGAGACATCATTAGATGTTCCTAAAAAAACCTCAGTCTCAGAATGTGCAAAACTGGACTCAGCATCTTCCTTTCCTCTCCTCCCAGTTTGATCATTTCAAATGAATGGGGACACAGAGTGAGAAACCCGAGTCATCCTAAACTAATCCTCTTCTTCATCTGCCAGCCTTGTATATCTATCTTATCACCAGTGTCTGTTCATGGATAATCTAGACACATTCCTCTAAGTGACCTTCCCCTAGTTTGTCAACTGCAGGCATTAATTGATCACTTAAATATGTTAGTTTTGTATGTAAGCATTTATTTATGTTTCTAGACTTTGTGACCAAACTCTAGCTGCCATTTATTACTAATATACATATATATGTGCTTTGCCACTTGAACTTAGAGAAATCCTAAAAGATATCACTATTAAACCTTTCACAGATGAGAAAGCTGAAGCAGAGAGAGGTTCTATAACTTGTCCAGGATTGCAGTTAGTAATCGATGGAGCCAGGGTTTCAACTCAGGCAAACTGAATTCAGAGTCCATGTTCTTGACTCCTGAGCAATGTTGCTGGGTAATACTGGAGTAATATATAGTACCAATGAAACCACTTCTTTGTGCAAATATCACATCCATGGAATAAAGCATTATGCACAAAGGGTTGTATCTTTATTTGTAATGGGACCTAAACCAGAGAAATTCATTTTGAGAGACACTATTCATCACCTCAGGCTAAGAGTTAGCTAAATCTCCAGCTAAATGTCAGTGATTCAATTTATATTCCAATAGAGGTTTTATTTAGTCATTATTTTGGACTTGTTTTCAAGACTCTATTTCTGCTTGCAAGCTATCTAAATTTGTTGTTGTTGTCGTTGTTACAAAGGGGCCAACGGAGTGGAGACTTCAATGTTAAAATCTTATTTAAGATGAAACATAGAAACTCGATTTGGAAGGCTGAGATAAAACATAAAAAAAAAATGTCTTTTTAATAGATTCATATCCTCAAATTCTCATTCAAATTTGCAAAAGAGAAGTTATTGAGCATGTCTTAATTGCTTTTTAACTGTTTTAAAACATAGTTTGCTACTGAAAAGAAAGAGTACACAATTACTCTTTCTGTTGTTTACGCCATGGCCAAAAGGGCACCTCCCTAACGGACTGGAGGTAGCTGCTGTTGGTTTCAATATCACTCTTTCCAGGGTAGCAGGGTGTGTGACTCAGATTTCCACACCAAGGTGGTCCTTGAGAAAAACTTTAGATGTAGAAGGGGTTATGTTAAACTCTTTGGTATCACTCTTATTATTTCCTTCAGGCAAACCACACATTAGAGAATCTCAATCTGAAAATGACACGTTACATACGCTTCTTCCTCTTCTTTTTAAAAAGGTCTTTATGTCTTTCAGTTTTCATGTGTTTTCTTGATTTATATCTTTCTATAAATAAATGTACTTATCAGAGGGAAAATGTCATTTCACTCCTCAGTTAAGAGATCTCTTATATCTATCCCCTGGACAAATGAGATGAAATGTGAATAGAAACTGAACATATACAAATTGGCATATAGATTTCCATACTTTCCAAATGTCTTAAATAGTCAACATGATGAGAAAAAAAATAAGAGGACAAGAACTTGCATTATTTGAGAACCCAGTGTACCTCTCACACTGTGGCAGACATTTTGTACACAGTATTGAATTTAATCCTATTCCATTTTAATGAGAAGAAATTTGAAATGTGGAAATATAAAAATAACTTTCCCCAAGTCATGCACATAATATAAGTATTAGGATTCAAAATAAAAATAAAATTCAGCATCTGTGATGCTTCTGTGATACCACTCTTAGGAATTTAGGCATAGTGTTGAGTGCTAAACACTCTGAATGTTGCTAATGAAATGGAATCCCCACCCCTCCCCAAACACGAGAAAATTAAAATTAAAAAAATTTTTAATTTCTAAAAATATTTTAAAAGCTAATGTTCCCATGGTAGTTTGGCATCCATAAAAGATGTATTTACTTGAGAAAGTACATCACTGTCCTTTGATACATGATATTCCTGAAGAATTTCACACATATTTAGAGTCAAGTATTAATAATTTTGTTTCCAATATAAGATATATGCTTAGAGATTAGTTTGTCTGACCTTGGAACTTACATATTATGTTACCCCCAGAGCCTTTTGGATTGTTAACCCATTTGGCATTATGCCATGTTTTACAGTTATGTGTTTTTTTCTTCATAAAACCACAGTTTCCTATTAGACAGAAAGTGATTGGCAGATTACTGTAATCCAGGTAGTACTACCTTGTTACGACATTTTTCATTAGCATTTAATGCAATACACAAGGCTTAGGTTTGCTCTAATTGTGGAATTTCTTTTTAATGTTTCATATGTATGGGAACTGAGTCTTTGGATTCATTAATTCATTCAATTCATATATACTTTATTGAATGATTTATAGAGAGCTAGACTTATACAAGGCACCAAAGATATAGTAATGGTGACCAAACACAGTCAAATGGGTGAGATATTAATCAAATAATCAGCAGTAATTGTAACAGTGCAATTGTGATCAGCACTGAGGTATATGATGCTCTGAGGTGGAATGATAGGGAAATTAACTTGTGCAGAGAGATTGGGAAAATCTTCCCCAAGGGAGTGATGATGGATCTGAAACCAGAAGAATGAATAGGGGTAAATTAGGAGAAGAGGGGAAGAAAGAGAATTCTATCCTTTGAGTGCTGGTTGCGGGCTAACGGTGAAGGAGCAAGTCAAGGAGCCTACCTTACTGGGGCTCAGTAAGTAAGGGTAAACAAGGTGGAGAAGGTGAGGATGATTATGAGAGGTTGGGTGGGAGATGAAAGAGTTTCAAGGGTTTTAATGCCTCCCCATGAAAGGAGAAGGATTTCAGAAGGAGTGACAAAACAGATTTGTGTTGAAAATTATAGCAAAGTTCTCTCTAGATGTGGTGGGAAAAATGCGCAAGAGGAGATAAAAATGGATGGCACTGAAAAGGTGTTTGCAGCAGTCCAGTCTAGGAGTGTTGGTAGCTTCAGACTAGGGCAGTGAAGGAGTTCCAATAGGAAGAAGTACCACGGGTTATGCTAGAGTGGGTAAGGGACTAATTAGCGGATAATTTGCAAATCTGCATAGCCAGTGTGGCCATGTGTAATGGGCTCCGTACTCACCAGATTTAAACTCCCTTGAATACTCTTTCTGGAGTACGCTAAAGGTACAGGTTTGTTCTGAATAAATCTGAGACATAAATCATCACGAAAACACATCACAGATGCAGAGGCAGGGACTAGTGGAAATGCTGGGGGAAAGCGTTGCCTTTGTTGCAATTTCACAGTATGTGCAGGCCAACATACCATGCAAAATCACTGACCAAATCATGAACTAATGTTACTATGCAAATATCCCGTGTGTTTTGGATTTCTGGCTACCCAGCATAGCAAGGAGGGTAAGCATGTTCGTACTCAAGGTAGATTATTGAGTTTTTCCCGTCACCCTCAGTGCTCCAAGGGATTTTCCTTGCCCACACACATTTAGAAAAAGGAAGGTGCCCAGCCGGTGTGGCTCAGTGGACTGAGCATTGTCCCATGGACTGAGAGGTCCTGGTTCGATTCCCAGACAGGGTACATGCCCAGGTTTTGGGCTCTATCCCCAGTGGGGGGTATGCAGGAGGTGGGCAATCGATGTTTCTCTCTCACATTGATGTTTCTGTCTCTCCCTTCCTCTCTCTCTAAAAAATCAATAAATACATATTTTAAAAAAAGAAGGTGATGTGGACAGGAGCCTTCTCTTAGGTGTCCTAGGGGAATAGATGGACTAGATAATAAGCTACCAAAAAGGTGAGAATGCAAAGCCCTTCCTTTCTAGAAATTTAGGTAGAAGGATCTTAGCACCTCTGTTATCATGTAAATGTGTTCAGTTCCAAAGAACCAGCTGAGCACAGAGTAATAGTGAGAAAGCAGAGGTTCAAATTACATGACACTGTCTTGGGAAGGTCAGATGCAGACCTTCTGAAAATCTCGTCCCAGATAAAATTCTGGTAGAAACAGAATTTGAATACAGATGTATTTACAAAAGGTTTTGCTCTTCTGCCACACTTTCTGCTCCTGGAGATATTTCACAGCTCCTATGCTATGCCAAGGGTCATGCTAAGTGGATCATGCTAGAGATTATGCTAAATTGGCAAAATAAGGGGGAAAAAGGTAACCAGTTAAATTTGAATTTAAGATATTTACAAATCTTATATAAATTGAATTTAATCCAAATATACAAAATTTAGGAGAATTTGTAATCTGTTCACGGTCAAGTAGCTATAAGCAATCAACTTTGAATTGAAACACTGGCTTATTTCACCTCAGAGTCCGGGATGGTGGGGATGATGGGTTTAAACTGCCCTATATGGTGGACAAAGAATACAGAAGGGAAACGGGACTGAGTTCTAGGACAAAATACACCTACTTTACCATTTCAGTTAGGGCTCTGGTTCTCTCCTCCAGGCTTTCTCCTTTCTCATATCAATATCACTCTGCTTTATATACTCCACGAGTTTGGTTAAATGGAATAAAAATGGACAAATGCTTCTACTCTTGTAAACCCACAAACAGCATCCAAATATTCTTGAAGCAAAATGTAGAGTGTACACTCTGAAAATAATCTAATAAATGGACAGAGTATTGAAAAATAATGATATTCAGAAAACCTTAGATGAATACACACATTCAACCCATAACTCCAGTTCTTTCTTTATTTATTTTATTTTTTCCCATCACCATTTATCTCCCCTATCCCCTCTTCTGCCTCCACCCACCCTCTTCTCCCTGCAATCACCACGCTGTGATGGTGGAGATTATGGGCTTTTTATTTATTTTTAGAGAGAAAGGAAGGGAGAGGGAAAGGAAGGAGAAAGATTGAGCTATGGTACACGGGACAATGCCCAACCAACTGAGCCACACTGTCCAGGGAGTTCCAGTTCCTTTTATGAGCACACAGTAAAGTGTGTTACATCACATGCAGTACCATAGCATGGTACTATTTTCCTTATATTAATATCACTCGTTGGTATTTAAATTTCTCATTTATGTTTACAGTTTGCATCTTCCACCTGTCAGTATCAGAATCCTTAAATGAGATACAAAGCTTCTCTAACAAGAGATCTACAAAACATCTAAGAACCCTTAATAATAATAAAACACTCCTAATTTTGATTCATTTCAAATATGTTTCTATTATTTACCACAAACTAATTCATGTAATTGACATACGTTCTAGAATTAAAGGGAAAACTAGACCAGAGACTCATAAAATAGCGTTTCTTTTTGCATATTAAATCCAAAGTACACACATTTTGAAGTGTTTTTGTTTGTTTCTTTGTCTGTGTGTTTGCTTCCTGACTGGAGATGATCTTTTGTATGTATCCATCATTCTCTTACCTGGTACCTTTCATAACAAATGGCCTACCTTGGTCTGATGTTGATGCAGGAAATTCTATCCTACTAATTAATGCAGTCCAATCTCAGAAAGAAATGTATATTTAATTATATAACTCTAATAGAATATATATCAAAGTTCTTCCTAAAATGGATTCTGATTAATAAATATATATACAGTTACTACAGATATATGAAAGGAACTACTAAAAAAGTTGTGTTTTTGTTTTCTTATGTTTCTTTATATATATTTTTAAAACACAGGACATGATTTATTAGCAAGTTGAGAAAGCCATTTAGAATAGAAAATATCAGCATTCATTACACATAATAATTAAATATTATTTTATGCTTTGTAAATACATGAATCAGAGTCAAAAACATTTGAAACATATTGTAAGTTTTTTCTGGCAAAGAATAAAGTGTTCTCTTGCATAAATGCCCCCTTATAATCTTATCTAAAGGGAATCTCAGACTTATTAAACAAATCAGTTATTTATATTTTTAATAAATAACATCACTTTTATTGCTAATTGAGTTTATCATTTTCATGGACGATAGTTTTGGACAAGAAGCACGTATCTCAACTGTGCCTGTCTCAATCACAAACACCTTAAGATCCTTTCAAATGTGATAAGCTTCCCCCTTCATGCTAATATCTCATCTATTTCTGAAGCTACAGAATTTCCACATTTTGTCTCTATTTATTATCTGCCATTAAACTATCTTCCAGCCCAGGTCTCCTCCTCTCTGTGGTCTTTCAATATAACCTCTTAATATACGGCATCTCTTTTTCAATCTCTCTCTCTCTCTCTCAATTCATTGCATATGAATGCCTAAAGTACTCCATAGTGGCTTTTGTCATTTGATTGTTCCGAAAGATTGCTAAGGTAAAAGAAAATGATGGAAAGAGCTCCAACTGATACTGCACTATGTATGCTAATCATATGTACAGATGTTATCAAGTAGAATCTTCACAGAAAGATATCATTGCTATGCAATAATCATAAATTATCACACTGAGGCCCAGAGTGGTAAACCAGGTTGAGGAGATATAGTCCACGCCCTTTTACAAACAGACCACCTGAGAGGCATGAGATGAATGTCACTTGCACAAGTCCCAAGAGAAAAGAAGTGGAAGCAGGACCTGAATTCTAGTCTAGTTCTTGCTCCCTATCCCCATACACCCACTGGCCAAAGGGTTGCTCATTTACTGTTTGCCCCTTTTTGGAGAAATGGCGTGAGAATTAGGCAGTGTGACCATATTATGAGCATTTCATTTTAATGCAGTGGCATCCAACAGTGCTTTTATTGCATATTTGAACTTTTCGCAACTTAAAAAATGGGAGTGATATGTATTGTTTTCCTAATCCAACAATAATAACAACAAAAAATAATGATATATTTTCTGGATTATTTGCTTTTCACTTTTTTATTTGTTTGTTTTATTTTGATTAATGCAGGAAGCCAGAAAACAGAGCTCTGTGTGTGTGAGCCAGTTCTGTAACAACGACAAACATTGATTTATACCAACATTATCCCTAAAGTGCTAAATTTTGAGATTATAAATTATTTCATTCTCGGCAGTATTCAATTTCTAATTGAGTCAGAAGTGGATGAGATTGTCAGATTCTAAGATTTGAATCGTGCACTGCTGTGATGAGCGGAGTAAAAAGCATGTAAAATAAATGATGCGCCTAAGGGATTCACATTTATGATTGATTATTGATGTCTTGAAGGGCTTTCTACCAGTGGAAGAGTTTTTTCATTAAACCGTGTTCTAGGACACGAACTGAACATGTTTACATACAACCTTAACATTGTAACATTACTAACAGACTTGTTTAGGAAGAGGACAATCGTGCCCCGTGACCCCTCCTCGTTTATATGACTTCCCTGCTGCCGTCGACACTGTTGACTATCAATTCTTCACATCCCCTCTTCTCTCGGATTCTGACACTTTTATTCAGGTACATACACCTACTGGCTTTTTTGACAAGTTCTCCTTAATTAGATCTACTACCATCTAACCCTGGGTTATCAAAGACCTAGTCTTGGTTCCTCTGCTCATTTGACTTTGTTTTACTTTATTTTCACACTCTCAGAAAATTAACCTGCTTCTGTGACAGTTTTCTCAGTTTTTCTCTGAATTACTCTGGCAGAAACAGTGAATTAATGCAGATCCTTTCCATCCTGTGTTTTACTTTTCAAATGTTACTCATTTTCTATTTCATAACACTTAATTTCAAGTGTGCATAACAATTTTGGGTTGGGGGGACTGCAAAAACTTTTAGACATTTTTTTTTATGTCTTGGAATATGCTCCCAAAAGCTGTCTCATTATATCTGTGACTGTATGCATCCCCTGGCCTCTTGCCATGTACCCTTGGAGCAGAAGTACCATCTGACCTTGGAATTATTGAGAACTAAAAAAAATTTTTCCCTGAGCTTTGTACTTGCAAATTACAGCCAAAGGACTTAATATAACCTTGAGAAATCGCCACAACAGCTCATACTTAAACAATCTTAGTGACTGGTGCTGTGTAAACCATGGAGAATGTACATCACCAGAGATATTCGAACTGCAGGTAAGGAGTATTGTCACTGCTTGCTTTCATTCCAGCAAAAGAAACGTTGAGTCTTACATATAAAAATCTTCTGACTGACAGCCTTACAGACTCAGAAACTGGTTTATAATTTGCTCTGATCATTAACCTTTGTTTTTTCTTCTTTTTTCATAGGCATACACTTTATTAAATGCTTGATTGCTTGTTTACACAATACAGGTCTCACTTTAGAAGCCCGTCTGTATCACTGCTTCCTGAAATGAGACTCAACAATTTAACTGAACTGACTCATTTTCAGGACTACATAATTGAGTCACTGAAATATGAAACAATCTACCAACTTCACTTCTGGATACAAGTCCATATCGAGATGATGACACTCAGGGATTCCAGCCTATCCCTACTTTGGAAGAATCAGCTAACAGCCTCTCTGTTACAGTCTCTGGTCCCACTGCCTGGTCTCCCTTAGATCAGGCAGGGAGAGACGTCCATACCCTACACAGGCAGTGACCACAGCCATTGTCAGCAGGAAGCAGTGACTGGAGACAGTCCCTTATCTATCATCCCTAAAAGATTTCAGGGGTGGAAATCACTGAGGGAAGAAGGAGACAGGCCAGTATGCTTGGACAAGTGGAATAGGGAAACTCAGACAGATAATTAAATGGCCAAGCAGTCTAATAACTCAAAATCCTATCTTCCCTAACCAAGGACATGGAAGAGTAAATGGTTTACACTTCTGCTCCCCAAACAGAGGCTAAATGGCTTAAATCACCTTACTCAGGAGACAGAGAGCAGAAATCCAATTAATGCCATTTGTGCCAACCATACTCAAGGATGGATGAAGTCAAGGGAACAAATCTCACTGTGGTACATCAGCATAAAGCTGATGAATATTCTATTAAGATCCTCCCTTAAGCCCTGGCCAGTTTGGTTCAGTGGTAGAACGTTGGCCCATGGACCAAAGAGTCATGGGTTCTATTCTGGTCAAGGGCATGTACTTCGGTTGCGGTTCAGTCCCTGGCCCTGGTCAAGGTTGTGCAGCAGGCAACTAGTCGATGTTTCTCTCTCTCTCTCTTTCTTTCTCCCCACACTATCTGAAGATAAAAATGGAAAAAAGTATCCTCAGGTGAGGATTTAAAAAAAACAGATCCTCCCCTAAGACCTCCCCTAATTCCTAGCCTTTCAAACCATCAGGACAAAGACCCAGGGCAGCTCTCCCTCTCTGGAGCACACCCACACCTTTCTTCCCTCTCAGGCATGCATCTCCTAAACTCTAAGGGTCCCCCCAGACCTACAACCAAGGGAACAAAGGGCAGTGGCAGCTTGTCCCAGGCTAACCCTCCGAACCTGTCTCCAAAGCCCCGTTTCTCTGACTTTCCAATGAGCCAAAGCAGCCCCACATAGACTCATTTTGTTACCATAACATTTCTAGAGAGCCAATGCAGCCCACTGAGGCTCTCCCCTGTTGCTTTTTCTATCTAAAGCTCTTCCTTGTTTCACTCTTCCAGCTTTCATAAACAGACTCACAAAAGAACAAAGAAAAAGAAAAAGCACCATCTGAAAGCTCTGCCTTAAACTATCTTTTTCTCCAGCCCTGACCTGCGTCCCAAGTCCAGGCTATTTAGTCAGGATTTTACTTAGCAATTCTGGTAAATGCCTGGCACTCAAGTTGCTTAAAGCCAAACACATATCCTTCCCTTCCAAACTGACTCCCCTGTCTCTGAAAATGGTATCATGATACTCTCAGTGATACCAGCTGAACATTTCAATGTTATTTTCAATTCCTAATTTAATTTGCATATATAATAATTAAATCTTATTTGTTATGTTCCACTTCTCTTCCTTAGTTCCTCCTACTTCAGCATCTTCTGAAATATACACAAGGATTTTTAATCTTTGGGTTGCCATCTCGGGGCCTGCCGGGATCGGTGCAACGCAATGAACCTACAACCATACACTGGTTGGAGTGAGAGGGAGCTTTGCCAGGGAGCAAATGCTCCAGATCTTAGGACGAAGTCCCATTTATTTGCAGTTTCATTCCCCCAGGTTACAAGTGGATTTATGTAAATTATTTCCTTGAGATGGTGCCTCTGCAAACCATGCAGCCTAGCTTTGTCTCTGGCTTTTTACAGTGAAGAGACTTTGAAGCCAAAAGATAACAAACCCAGACATTCTTGAGTCCTAGGACCCATTAGTCCACCCATGCAAACCTTATCTTATTCACATGCGAATGAAGCATTCAATGCACATAGGCTGGAGAGAACATTAACACATTAACACAAGGTTACAAAACATCCATCTTCCAACCCCTCAAGCCCACACTGGGTGATTCAGGGACTATTTTGATAGAAGTCTGTGCTGCCCTCCCTGGAGGATAGATATTATGCACACATTTTCTAAAAAGGGTTCCAACTCTCCAGCCCAATAAAATGGCTTACCAGCTAGTTTCCTTCCCTCTAACACTTCCTGCAAATTGCTTTCAGATCTACCATCCTCAAACACTATCTTTATCAAGGCCATTAGCCAACTCAAATTTCTAATAGCACTCAACTACAAAAAGTATAAAATGGAAGAGTTGGATGATGTTATAATAAGTATTAAGGGTTTATATGGTTCAAGCCACATTCTACATATTATTATAGTTAAGACTCATAATAAACCTATATGATATTATCTTCTTTTTATAAGGAGGAAATAGAGAGTTATACATATTTAAGAGGGCTGAGACTAAAATCCAAGTCTCTTACTTCAAAGTTTATGATTTTTCTCTTATTCCAAGTTGCTACATTATTCCATTTTATCTAAAATCCAGACACATTACTTAACCTTGCAAAAACAGTTTTTCCTTATAACTTTTTCCAACTTTGTGTTCCATGCCTCTCTTTTTGCAGTCTCTGTTACAGCTGTAGTTATCTCATTACGCTCCTCAAAATTTGCCATGCACACGGGTTCTCATATGTTGCTTCCTCACCTAAAAAAGAAGGAAAAATCAAAGGCCTTTGCTCTTTCTATTCAGCCCCCTGCCATCTTCCAAGGTCCAGCTTAATTTGTGATTTCCTCCTCCATAACTTCCTCTGTGAATATCCAACTGTACTTTTAATCATCACTTCTTTTCAGTATTTTGTCTGTTACTAGTTTAGTGTTATGTGTATTGAAGTACAGGCAGTTGGGGGAGTCACATAATTTAATTTACAAAAAGTGGGGGCTCTCTATATTTGTCAAATGAATGATTGTGTGTGTATGCGTGTTACCCATTTTCCTGGCATACAACCCAGCCACAATTATTTAGTCTCTGTTTTCTTGAAGCTGATCCCTTTGTGAATTCTTTATGAAGTAGAATAAGAAAGAGTGTTGATTTTTCCTTTAAAATGTTATTAAAGTATTCACTTTAACCACACTGGCAATATATATTGAATCCCAAAGGGAGCCTTTCATTTAAAATGGGGGAAAGGGAAATTTCACTCAACTCTGTGGTTCTCAAACAAGCCATTAGGCTTCCATTCTGTCAATACTTATGTTCCTCGATCGGAACACAAGACTCTTCTGGCTTGCTTTAATAAACAATAGAAGTAGGGCCTGTTCACTCTCGAAAATTTCTTAAATCACATATTTAGTGTTAACTGATTTGGACATTGGTATGGAATGTTAAGAACAATGCTCAACATGCCCGCACACTTACCATCTGCATGATCCTAAATAGGGCACCCTCATTGGCTGACCTCTGTGTGGTATAAATCAAGGAATATGTATAGTGCTTTTTCAGAAAAGCAAGAGAAAATAAATTTCCCAGAAACCACATAGTAAATCAAAGACAGGGCCTAATATGAAAAAATTACTTCTTTTCTCCTAATTTAAATACTATACAATTTGTTCTGTCCCTGTATGTAAAAGAACGGGTCACCCTAAGGAGATCTGAAAAACAAATGTTTATGTTTTCTTATTCAGTCCTGTATGTGCACCATCTTTCTCAGTAGGAAGAATAAAAAGAAAGTCCATTCATTCTTTTAATGAATATTTATTGAGTTACTACTCTAGGCTATAAGCTCTTTCTTGTCTCCCTATTCAGCATTTACCTTTGAGCAAGACATGGGGCCTTTCCCCCCAAATTGCCTGCATGTCTCGAAATGACCAAAACCTATAACTTTCCCTCCTTTCAATGAACACTAGAATATGCATTTATTTCAGACAGGCTCCAGTCTGTATATTAAAATGTTTCTTTTCAAATTTAAGTATAACGTATATACAGAAAATATATCACTCTGTAAATTTCAGAATGGTATATTTTCTCTGACTGTATACCACTCAGAGAAAACAAATCTATGGAATCATCAGCCAGTTCAGGAAATCACACAATACTGACACCTATAAAATTCTTCTTACAACATCACCTAGACTCCATCCTCCTTCTGTATAGGTACAGTCACTACCTTGACTTGCCCATTTTTTATATTTCTCAAAATCTGGCTCTGTGTTCTCCTGAAACTCTTCATCTTGCCATTTATATCCTTACACCCATTAATCATAGTTATTTTAGGATCTCTGGTGGATAACTTCAATAGCTAGCTCTCCAATGGGTCTATTTCTATTGTCTGCTTGTTCTCTTTTATTTTGGTCATTTGATTTGAAGTCCTGCTATAATGGATACTTTTTTTTCAGTGTCAAATACAATGTATGAAAAACTAAAATGAAGTTTTGAAGTTTGGGAAGGTGTTACTTTCCTACAGATTTAATTTTCTCTTGCTTTTGGAATTTAATTTGAAACTGAGTTTTGATTTCCTGAGGGCTAGTTTAATTTCGATTTACTGAAACACACATTTCCTCCTGTGGATAGGGGGAAAGTTTGTCTCATTTTAAAGAGGCAGGTATTCTTTCTTCATTAAGTAATGAAAGCTGTATGGGCTTGATTTCCTGTTTGATGACAAATACTGGGAAGTATAGCTTTAAGTGATGTGTTCCACTGAAATCGGTTCATCTCTCTCCTACTTTCCATTATTATTTTACTCTTCCTTATATAAATTTGTGGTTTTATTATGTTGTTATTTCTTATGTAAGTTTCCTTAAATTATTTGTGGAAGTAGATGGGTCAAAAATATCAAATAAATAGACATGGCTTTGTGGGGATTGAAAAGGGCTTTGGAAGAATTTCAAGGTTGTACCACCAGGTAATTTTAATTTTGTTTTTGTCGGTGGTATTCATTTGTTTGGTTTGCTTAATATTTCTTCTTAGTAATTCTGTAATAGCAGCTGCTTTATTTGAAGAACTGCCCCTCTCCCACTTGTGTGGTTTTGGTGGGTATATTTGTTTCCTAGGGCTGCATAACAAAGTACCACAAACTGGGTGGCTTAACACAAATATTTTTTTTTTTTTAGTCATAGTTCAGGAGACCAGAAGTCCAAAATTAAGGGTTTGGCAGTGTTGGTCCATCTTGGGGGCTCAGGAGAATCTATTCCATGCTGTATTCTTAACATCTAGTGGTTGCTAGCAATCCTTGTCTCAGACATGCATCACTCCAATCTCTGCCTCCGTTATCACATGGTGTTCTTCCTGCACGTTTTCACAGCATCTTCCCTTGGTGTATGTCTTCTCTGTGCCTCTTCTCATAAGGACAACAGTCATATTGGAAGTCACACTCTACTGTGACCTCATCTTAACTAATTACATTGACAATGATGCTATTTCCAAATAAAGTCATATTCTGAAGTTCCAGGAAGACACTGTTTAACTCAGTACAGAGGGACAACCAACCACAGTATCCAGCATTAGCCAGTCATACTTGTCTGGGATCTTATATGTAAAAACTAGTAGAGAGGATTTCTCTCTTTCCTCTTGGATCACCTGAGACAGACAATGTAAGCCTGAAACGAGGCTGATATAAAGAGAAACATAGAACTAAACAAAATGGGAGGAAAGGATAGTATAGGGGAGGGGATTGGAGAAAAAAAGATCTGGAATTTCGAAAACTCAGAGCAGAAACAAATTATTTGTTTATCTATATGATTTTCTGCAACTTTAAGTTGTTGTTTGCTGTTTGTTTTTTCATAGAGAGGATTTTCAATATAATCAAGTACATTTCACCATACTGTATAGCAATTCTGAATCTTAAAAAGAGGGCAAGTCAGAGAGAGGAAAATGTGTGTGAATAGACAAATATATTCAATACACTTATTATTTTGCAATACAAACATTATAAATTAAGGTTGACACAATTTTAATCATTGGAGATGTTTCCAGTTTTTTATTCTTCAAATAGTCTAAATGTGTACCAGTGATGAAATGGTTAAATAAATTAATGTAATTTGCATTCTGAATCTTATGCTGCTATCAAAATTATGGGGCAAATCTACATGTATTCACATGGAAAGGGCTTTATTATTATTTCAAAAAAATAAATCATGGAACAAGATTTTTTTTTTAATCCTCACCTGAGGACATTTTTGTATTTATCTTCAGATAGAGCGGGAGGGAGAGAGGGAGGAAGAGAGAGAGAGAGAGAGAGAGGAACATCGATATAAGAGAGAGACACATCGACTGGTTGCCACCCACACGATGCCAACCGGGGCCGGGGACGAACTGCAACCAAGGTACGTGCCCTTAGCAGAAACTGAACCCAGGACTCTCTGGTCCGTGGGCCAACATTCTAACTGCTGAGCCAAACCGGCCAGGGCCAAGATGTATATTTTGATACCATTTATGAAAACCATGCACACATACATGCACACCTACACACATATTTAGAAATATATGGTAGAAGGAGATGATAGATAGATAGATGATAGATAGATAGATAGATAGATAGATAGATAGATAGATAGATAGATAGATAGATAGATAGACAAACAGATAGCTAGATAGACAGGTAAAACTGTTAACAGTAGTTACAGCTAGAAAACCTGGGGATGGAGAATTTGTGGCAAAGATAAAAAAGGATGTCTAATTTTATCCTCCTAGGTATTTATTCTCTCTTTGTATTTCTATATATATTGATCTATTTAGTACTTACTTTATTAAAATCAAACAGGTGGACAACACAAAAGGCAATAATCTTGGCAGAGATTTATAACTTCTTTGACAGGTTGAGTTTTCCTTCATTTCCATGTGCTCCTGTAGTCGTAGAGACGTTGTCTTTGAAAAGCATTTTTGTGTGTCACACACACCAGTACCTGCAGAGAACAAGAAGCCATCAGCTGTGAATAAAAGGTGCTGAGCTAAGACTGAGGTGGACAAGGGGATCTTCTCTATCTAAAGTGGGTAGATGTTCCGTAGCCTTGGGCTATTGCTGCCATGGGGTCCTTATGACCCAGCATTGTGAATCTTTACACACATTTCTGCATACACATTTGTCAGTCTGTCTGTAGAATGAATTCTTAGAAGTTGTATTGTTGGGTCAAAGTAAATGCACATTTTAGATTCTAATTGATATAGCCAAACAGAAGAAGTCAATCATTATGACTGTTTCAGCATTACTAAATGCTAAAGCCTTTCTGCTGATATTTAGGTGAAGGGTGAATCTGACTCAATCTTGGTGAGGGTTCCCTAAATATAATGTGGCATTTTTATTTAATAAGAAGGTTTCTCTTGTTTATGTTCCCCTTAACTGCAAATTTAAGCTGTTTAGTGTCAAAAAATAAAGAACGGCATCCGCTGCTCCCTTCTGTCCCCCACCCACATCAAAGGTGGTATAGCTGTCATCCTTTCCTTGTGATGAAGACAACAATAGGGATGGAACTGATCCTAGTAGCAACAAATCAGATGCCTCGAGGAGAGCCAAGTGGAACAGAAGCGAGGCCCTGTGCCAACAATCCTGAGAGGCAGGAAGTGCCTTGGGATGTGCTCCAGCTGCAGCGGAAATGTGAGAGCCTCAAATGGTTAAAAGGAAATAGTCTGCCAAGAGGGAGACTGGTGTGTTGCAGGATGTGTTGCTACAAAGAATTTCTCTAGCTCTTTGTTGTTAAGTCATTTAATACTGTGCGTATCGGTTTTCTTTTTACTGTATTTTATGGCATGAGATAGGGGCCAGGCTATGGGAGACAGATATTGATTTCACCTATTCTGCTGATGCTGCCTCATCTCATCTTCCCTGTAACATCCCCGTGAAAACACCATTGAAGGGTCAATGAGCTGGAAAATGGTTACTTTTATCCTTCAAAATAATTTTTCACTAATGTCTATGCTTGGAAATTCAGACAGTATTTCAAGGACATAGATTTATTACGAAATGTAATCTTTGCTCTTGGGGAAGGCACATACTATTATTAAAGAAAATTTTCATTGAAAGGGCAAATATAAACAGAGATTAATGAGTTCATTAATTTAAAATCTATATCATAAAGGGCAAATAACATTACTCCCGGTGAAGATTCTATATTCCATAAAACGAGCACCAGTATGCTGTGACCTTAATTGAATATAATCAGTGAGGAAATCTAGAATATTCATAACAGTATCTTTTATTTGTGAAGTATCTGCAGTTGGAAAAGCACTTTCACATACTCTAACGTGCAATTGCTGCCCATTCCCAATCTTGTGAGTTTTGCAAATAGGTGTTAAATTTGATTCACCAATGTTACCTCAAGTCCTTTTGTAAAAGATCAGAGTATAAAATTCAATAAGCAATTTTGAGATTACAAAACTGAGAGGTTAAGTTTATTACCCAAGGTCACTCTCGTTAGTAAAGTCTACACTTCTGCAGAGCTCAGGGCAGAACTGCTGAAGACCCCTTGCCTTTATCTTCTCTCCCCAGAGAGAACGTGTTCTTTGCTGTGAGGCTTTCCTCCTGCTCACTCTG
This sequence comes from Tadarida brasiliensis, assembly GCA_030848825.1. Classification (NCBI taxonomy): domain Eukaryota; kingdom Metazoa; phylum Chordata; class Mammalia; order Chiroptera; family Molossidae; genus Tadarida; species Tadarida brasiliensis. The sequence goes on from CM061260.1 coordinate 75,812,811, forward strand.
TCACTAATGGGCATCATGAGTTCAGAGCCACTCGCAATAAGAGCCTCTTCCTGACACTGGACTCCTTTCTAGACTTATTGTCCTTCGGCATTAGCTGTGCTGTTTTGGCTCCATTGAAGAGATATAATTTGCAAGTCACAAAGGATAAAATATACATGGAAAGGTGTAATAGAGACCAAACGCAGGGGAAGGAGAGAATTTTAAAAGGACCTCAGCTTTTAATGAGCTCACACACCTTGAAGGCCAGGAAAATTTGGTGTGCTGAAAAAAGCACGAGGTTTGACTCGGGTTTGAATTCTGGTTTCTCCATTTCTTGCTGTGTGAAACATGATCAAAATACTTCTTAGCTTCTTTGAGCTTTGGTATCTTCAATGACAAAGTGAGTATGGTAATAACTATGTCCTAGGGTATTTTTAAAGGCTAAAATGGTGTATGTAATATGGTTGTACTTCATGGGTGCTTAATAAATTATAGCTATAATTAATATAGTATGAAATCAACTTACTGAATTGGCTTAGATACCATGTGATATCTGGAATATACTAATTAACAAATGATTTATCAGGACTTTGGGGGGAAGAATAAATGAGTACTGAGACTCAGTAAGTACTCACTGAAATTAATTCATAATATATTAATCTCATTTCCTTTTTTAAGAGTGATGCTGAATCAGGGGTCAGCAAACTAAAGTCTTCAGGCTAATCTGGCCTGCAACCTTACATTGTATGACCTGAGAACCAAGAAGGTTTTCTTTTTTACATTTTTAAGTGGTTAGAAAAATGTTTTTAATTTATAACCTGTGAAAATTATATGAAATTCAAATTTCAGTGTCCATAAATATAACTTAAATTTTAGTGTCCATAAATAAAGCTTTATTGGAACACAGCCACATTCATTCATTTGCATTATGTCTAAGGCAGCTTTCTCATTAGATGACAGAATTGACTGGTTGCAACAGAGATCATATGACCTGCACGCCTGAAATATTTATTATCAGTTTCTTTACAGAGTTTGCAGATACCTGTACCAGAATACTAAGTCAGAGAAACATCCCAAACACATTATATCTATGTTTCAGAAATTGTTTAACAAAGTCACTTGTAACAAAGGCAGCTACCTCTGTGTTTCCTCTGTATTCTGACATATTGCTGGGAGGTGCCTGCCCACGATGATTACATTTCTCAGAATCATTGAGACAAATCATAGTGAGACAGATTTAAGCATAGAGAAGAATTAAAAATAAAATAAAGACAGCTGCTCAGAGTTACCTTGCGGTATGCTGTGCTCTCTACAAAGTGGTAGAGAAAGCCATAATTAAATCTGGCAAAGAAGATTTTATAATTATACCGGAGATTGGATTAATAATTCTTCTAATTCCTTCTAATTTTGGGTTCTTTAATTTTATCATTAAAAGGTTTCTTGTTCCAGTCGTACTTACTATTCAGTTTGAAGAAATTTAAGGTCACTGAGATGAAAAGGCAACTGTGCCACTTTGGTTTTCCATAACCTGACTTATGCACAGGCCTTAAATATCCAGTTCAACGACTCTTGCATAAGTTATTTATTCTGTCATTCAATAAAAAAATGTACCCTGGGGAAGAAAAAGATAAGTTAGAAGAATTGGTGTATTTGTTAGAATATATACACCTGCAAGTAAGATAATATTAACAATGGCCTGAGTAAAAGAGAAGTTAATCATTTCTTATCAGGAAAACTTTGTACCTGGCTGAGACCATGTTAACTAAGAGATCAAAGTTACCATAACGCACAATTAGTAATTAGGCAATAAGACATGGAGACGTCATGCACCCCCTGATATGACACACTGAGAAGGGCTCATCATTTCTTTGGTTTTCTGGACAAAAATGAATAATCCAATCGTGAGAAAACATCAGATAAGCCCAAATTGTGGGACATTCCATTAAATAATTGACTAGTACTCTTTCAAAGTGTGACGGCAATAAAAACCAAAGAAACACTGAGAAATTGTTACTGATTGGAGACTAAGGAGAAATGATAACTAAATTCAATGTGGCAACTGCAATGGCTCCTGAAACAGGGCAGTGAAGGCCAGGGTCGGAGTGGGAGCAGGAAGCAGGGGGGTCCATGGGGGACAAGGGGAAGGAGGAACATCTATAATACTTTCAACAATAAAGATACATTTTTAAAGAAAAAAAAACCTGGGAAAAGCCAAAATCATAATTTAATATTAATATTACATTAATATTAACTCTTAACTTGGACAACTGTATTGTGAATATGCAAGCTGCTAATGCCGAGAGCACCTGGGTGAAGGATATGTGAGAGCTCTTTGATATTTTGGTAACTTTTCCATAAGTTTAAAGTTATTTCAAGATAAAATGTAGAGAAAAATATCACTGGAGTTGATAGTTCCGAATGTGGTGTAGGGACACTAGAACATTATCAAAGACCCAAAACCTTTTTACTACTTTTCCATTATGTCATCTTTCCATGTCCTTTTTTACACCCCCACCCTAGGCTTATCTGCACTCTGGACATTTGCCACTGCACCTCAGATCAACATCTCTCTCTCCTTTTCTGCTCCTGGGCAGACTGCCTTCTGTGGTTGATGCCAACTGGACTGCCCTGCCCTATGGCTTCTATTGGGCAATGCCAGCAGGAGATCAAAGTGCACAGAGAGGAGGAGGTTAGGGTTTGATTCCTCACGTCTTCCCATTTCAGGCTAAGATTTTTATGAGACTGGGTTCCTCTACCTTTGCTCCTGGTGTAAGTTCCTGTAGGCACCACTGTCCTAAAGCTGTGGTCACAGCTCCCCACCTGTTCTGATGATCACCCCCTTTGCATTTTTCAAGCCCAGTGGTGGTCATGGCTTCCTGCAATTAACTGCAAGCCCTGGGGTGCTAACTATTCCTCAGCGTTCCTTTTTACCCTGCCCGGAGAGTTTATTAAACTCTCCGTTACCACAGTTGCAGGTGCCATCTCAATCTTGCCTAAACCCTGATGCCTCACCTCATAGTCACAAAACAGTCCACACAGCTTCGAGCATCACATGTTCTCTCACATCATTAGAGAGGCCTATTGGGTACCCCCCAAAAGTGTCTGTTCTATACGGTTTCAATTCTATCTGTCACTCACTGGCTTCATAGTAGACCTGGTACACAGCAAGTACTCCATATTTCCCATCTCACTAATAAAGAGCTAGCCCTGCTGTTACTCAGGAAAAATTCTCTAGAGTCCTCTCCATTCACTTTCTCCTCAGCCCAACAGCCAGTATGTCAACAAATCCTATCAGCTCTGCCTCCAAAATATGTCTAGAATCATTCGGTTCTCACTTCTCCGGCATCACAATCCTCGCTCACGTATCTCTCTTCTGATCATTAGAACTGTCTACTGCTTTAACCCTCCCCCACTCTCCTTCACAAGCACGCAGTAGCCAAAGACATCCTTTCTAATGTAATTCGGATCATGTGATTCCTGGCTTAGAGCTCTCCCAGTTCACTCAGAGGAAAAGCAAGTGCCTTCACAATGGCCCATGAGGTCCTACAACAGCGCCTGCTCCCACTCCTTTCCGCTCTTCCCTTATCTATGCTGCTCTTTCATGCCCTGTCAGCCACACTGGGTTCCTTGCTGCTGAAACACACCAAGTGTGCTCCCACCTCAGGGCTGTGCTCTCTCATCTACCTGGAACTTTCTTCTACTGAATACTTTTCTACTTGATCCCTCATTTCCTTCAGCTCAAATGTCAGCCTTCCTTGTCCACCCTAAACAAAATAAAATTTCCTCCCCATAATACTATCAGAACTTTTTATTTGAAAAATTTTATTTTTCTCCATAGACCCTAACCATTGTATATATATGTAATGAGTAAATATATATACATATATATGTATGTAGTAAGTTTTACACATATATGTACATATATATACATATATATACACTCTGTCTCTCTCATTGGAATATAGCCTCCTTAATACCATAGATTTTACTAAATATTATCTCCTCTGTGCCTAGAAGAGTGCCTGGTACATGGGAGGTACTAAATACATATTTCTGAAATAAAGGAATGATGACTATTAATTGAATGTAAATCTGAACAAATGTTTTTTAAAGCTTATTTCCCCCTAAGTTTAGGGAGATTCTTTCATGTGAAGAAAGCAAGGAGAATTTGAACAAAATGACCCCATTGCCCACTCAAGAAGCTGCTCGGCACAGGGAGAGACCTGCTTACCAAGTATTCCTTCAACGGTCCTCTCGAAGAGTCAACCTGAATGGAGACTTCCTTCAGCAGCCAGAGACAAGCTTTATGGATACAGTAAATAAATTTTTATTGCTAAGTAAGTCAAATGTAAGCAGTAATGCTGAATGACACTCCAGATAAACCTGGAGCGAACTCTCTCAGTGCTTCATACATGGCTGACATGTCAACTAGAGTACTACACACTTGACTGAAAGCTATTAAAACAATTACCAGGTCATTAACAAGGGCTTTTAAGACCAGTTTTGAAACCATACCAGCAAGAAAATGTGTGTTGATAGGTATATTAACCCAGAGGGTGGCCTGGATTTGGACAATTTCCAACTTTAAGGCCCTGTCCTCTATTTCTTTATTTCTCTGAGGACACTCCCAAAGGCAGGTAGATTGACTATCTCAAGTTTTATTAAAACTCCAACCATTTATGTCTGAACTAGTGAAAGAATAATGCTAAAATGCTTTTGTTTTGGAGTCTTCCCATTCCAACCAATCAGAAAAATGACAAATTTAAAAAGAAATGCGATCTCTCTCTTGTATTCTCAGGAATCCAAAGACATGATTCAATAAGATTTTCTGCCTGATCCTTTAAAAACCTTTATAGACATTAGCACCACCTGAATCTTGGACACAGTTTTCAAGTTGGTACAATTTACCTTTCCTTAATTCACTAACTTTGTTCTGCTTACTCTTAACACAGCCTGGGGCCTTCCCTCCTCTCCTCACCAACACCCAAACATTCTCTATCCTCTGGTGCCCTGTGGCTGAGACAGCAGTACCCTTCCCTCTCCTCCCACAATGCTACACTATGCTTCCTAATTACCCTGTCTTCCCGAAGGCAAAATTTCTCTCTCTTCTAACTAGGGATAGAGAACATATATTCGTATACTAATCAAAGTAATTTTCACAGATTATAATTACTAATAGGCCTAACCAATAAAATAAATATTTGTATTTTAAAGAGAAGCCTTACACAAATAAATCAAATGTTTTGCAACCTCCTAGCTCTAAGAGAAATGGTACTATCTTTATTTTACTAATGGAAAAATTAAAGAACACAATGATACAGAGACCAGTCAGGAAGGTTTTAATTCTCACTAAATGTATGATTCCGTGAAAAGCTATGCAATAGCCACTATTACCAGATGTGCTTCTCCCTGCCTCCAAGCCCCACCCCCCAAGGTAAGTTTCTTTATAAATAGGCCTGACGGAAAGAGATATAGAGATGAATATGCATACCAAAGGGACTGGCTATGATGTAGGTGAGATCTGAAAGCTAGACCAGGTGGCCCTTTAACATCTTCCACAGGACATTCGATCACAACTGTATTACTCATCTGTGACACTGAACAGGAGAGTCCTCTTACTCATTTATGGAAACATTAACAGATCGGCCAATGTGATTTCTAAACAAAGAAATTTTTCAAGCAGAGTGTGTACAGATATGACATATTCATTCTTATTGCGAACACCTCACTGTCTCAGAAAGGAGGCAGACATTTTGTAGAACTGCACTTAATTAGCACTAGTCAAAGTCTGTTGCTGATATGGAGACTCAGGCTCCATTTGGGGATTTTTCATAGACTTTTGCAGAACACGAAATAAGTATATGTTTGATTAGAAAAGTCTCTCTCTCTCTTTTTTTTCTTGTATTAATTTTACTGTCAGCACATCTCCTCCTGCAGAAAATGACTGAGTAGAAATCAGATCTTGATATTCTACTCACAGAATCTGGCTGCAATCAGCTCTTAATGGCAAGTATTGCTGCTGTCAGTTTTGTTTCATTCAGCTCTTAGCCTATGTATGAGATTACTTCAGTGCTTGGAAAAATACAGGCTTTCAGGTCTTAACACTGTTCAAAAAATTATTAATAATAGCAAAGTAACTGTTGAACTCTTAATTTTTATAACTATTTACACACTAAATGCTGAAAAGTCTGTCATTTTCAGGTGAGAATGTTGCCAAGATTTAGAATCCGCTAGTATTTTTCCTGGACATAAACACAAGGACGGCATCCTAAAAATCCTTCTAGGACAGCATATTTCTTTGTTATTTTTCAAAACGCATGATCATTTAACACATTAATTTTTTTCTCATGGGATCAAATAGGCTATATTAATTATGTGTTATATAAAAGAATTACTTCATAATTTGATGGCTTAAAACAAGAATAAACATTTCTTCTCTCACAGTGTGTGTTTCCATCAGGAATGAGGAAGCAACGTAAATGGGTGATCCTGACTTGGGGTCTCTCTTATAGGGTTGCAATGCAGGTGTTGGCTGTGGCTTTAATCATCTGAAGGCCTAAATGGGCAAGGAAGATGTTTGACTCACACAGCTGTCAGGCTGGTGCTGGCTGTTTGCAGAAAGGCTTAGTTCTTCACTGTGTGGACCTCTCCATTGGACTGCTTGAGAATCCTCCCTATGGAGTTGTTGCCTTTACCCAGAATAAATGGTGTAAGAAGAAAAAGACAGAAGTGACAATGCGTTTTATGACCTAAGCTTGGAAGTCACACACTTTTGCTCTGCCGTACCCTATTGGTCACATAAATCACCTTTGACACGCGTGGGAAGGACTACACTGAGGCATGAATACCAGGGAGGCAAAGGCCACCCAGAATCATCTTGGAGGTTGGCTGCCACACAGCTACATGATGAAACAGCAACGAGCACTGAGTAGATACCTATCAAATATTAGTTGAATTAATTATTTTTTAATGAAGTGAGAGAATGAGAAGCAGAAAGTGGAATGTCCAAAACGACTGACACTGTTGACTGAGCACGAGTTGCACTACTGTCTACCGTGTCCGGGACACAAATAAGAAAACTTCATTCTAAAGTATTCACCTCGGACATTGTTTTTATTTTTACTTTGCCGTGAATATTTTTCAAATGAACCTTTGGGGAAGGAAAAACAGTTTCAATAAGTCTCTTAAGAGATTCAAATACTATAACTTTGTAGTTTCCTCATCTAAAAATGTTTGACAAAATTTAAAAAGTGGACAGCTGAAATTAAAATAGTTTTAAAAGGGCTATCATAAATTGCTTGAAAATTATCTGTACTCAGGTTCTACATTATTTTAGTGTCTTTTGATAAGGGATGCAGTGAAAATAATGTATGTAAAATCAGCAATCCTGATGATCCTTTGTGGCACATATACATTCTCTTCATCTTTTTAAAGAAACAATGGAAATGAACAATATTTTTAAAACCTTAAATGTGACTAAATCTTTGAACCCAAAGATATATATATCTTCCTTCACTTAACCACTTCCCTCCCAAAAGATCAGTGAGCTTCTCGACTAAAAGAGGGGAAATGGTTTCTGAAACCAGCTCCCCTTCATCGTTTCCTCGAGTCCTTTTATCCTCGGAATCAGCAGAAAGGTACAAGTTATTATTAGGATTCATTGGTTCAAATAAGGCTTTGGCTTGAAATTTTTGAAAATTTTCAAAGAAGTAAAACTTTCTCAAGACACGGAGAGCCAACTTTGTTCCTTTGAAAATTAAGCATAATTACTTCACTTGGAGGATTATTTCACAATTCAGTAGATCCACTTCCAGGAAAATTATCTTGGTATTAAGCCTAGTTGGGTATTTTTCTTCTTTATACTGGACTTACAGTAACTTTCCTTTATTTTGTCAGGCACCCTGCAGGGAATGAGAATGCTTGGCAAATTAAACACTATTTGAATGACTTCAACATGGAAAGGAAGGCCTGTTTAGACCAGAAATTTTATTTAGCTTCCGTTATTTTTCTTTGTGTCAGTGGTGGTGGTCAATTTCAGCAAGGATATTTGTATTTACTATAAATTTGGTCCTAAGAACTCTCTAATTTCGAAAGGATTTTGTGAGAGTGCTTGTATATATGGAGTAGTCGTGTTCTATTGTTTTATTTCATGTTTCACTCAGTATTGTTTTTTTCTATTCTCAGTGTTTTTTCAGAGTTCTGAGATAGTCATCTAGTAATTAGACTCTACTTTGCTCTTTTTGTTTCTTTTGGTCTGTCCTCATAAATCATTCTCTCTAGCACCTAAAAGATTCTTGTTTTTTTGTCTGAACTATCCAGATTTGTTTCTTTTAAAAAACAAAACAAAATGGTATTGTTTTAAGTAATGAGGTGGGCAGCCTTGGATGTACTATTTCAGAGTTCCATTGAAAAGGAACCTTGTATATTTTTGGCTACTTGCCTGATAGATATAGATATAAGTATATAGATAGAGCTAAATAGAGATATATAGATATCCAAAGGAGAAGCAGTATACATATGATAGAAAGAGTAGAGGACTACGAATGAGGAAACCTGGTTCTAGGACTAGCTGTTATACTGGCTTGTTTTGTATAATTGAGGAAATCCGCTAATTACTCTGGTCTCCGGTCTTCATTTATGCTTTCATTTATTCAAGAAGCCCATATTATGTGCATGAGGATACAGTCATATATAAAATAGGCCAGCCAGGTCTCTGTCCTCTTGGAACTTTTAAATTCTGTTGAGGATTGGCAAATTATAAACAAGTAAGCAAAAATTTTAGAATCTTTAGATTTGATCATTGCTTTTAATAATACACATGGTAATTAGCTGGAAAATCACAGAAGTAAGAAAGGGGCTATATTTAAATAGATGGACCGGAAAATTTCCTGTGAGAAAACATTATTTGGCCTGATGGGTAAGAAGAAAACAGGTATGCAAAGAGTCTGGGGCAAAGCAAGAAGAGCAGATTAAAAAACTTGAATTTTGGGAGTTTTTATAGTCCCAGATTATAATTTTATTTATATAACTACATTTTTGCCAACATCATAGTTAGAAGACTTTTTTTGTAGGCAAATGTTTTAATCATCTTACCCTTACACCTCAAAAACTAAACTCTGAAATGGTTGAAGTTCATGGTCCCCTGGAGTAAACTGCTTCACCATTGTTGGCTGTAAAACAGTAGATTCTCCGAAGCAATCATGTACATTTCTTTGGGCTTTCTCTCTGCTTTCACTTTTCAACTTCCTACAGTTTGGGGCTATAATTTTTTTACTACATATTATTTTATGCTTTTCTAAGGTATGATAAAACTTCATGAATTTTAACTTGTTGAGTGGAAAATATATGTTTAAGATTGAGAAAGAGTGCTGAAGTGGTTAGTAGAAGTTCAAGATCTGGTTCTGATGTCAATAAATAGGGTGAGAACTTGGATAAGTAACTTTTATTATTTGGGCTTCGGTTTCTTTCTTTACAGAATGGGAACATTGAGCTAAATCAGCTAATTATGGAAAGATTTTTTTTTTTAATTCAATTGCCAAAGGACATTTTTCATAGAATCCCAATGCCTTCATCAATTATCACATATTTTGTAAGTGGCAGAAACTTATTAAAAATCAATTTATTATAAAGTTGTAAGGTAGTGACCAGAGTATTAGAAATATGGCTGATTCTCATAGAGACTAGAAATAAGTAAAACAAAGACTAGTCTGTACATTTGCAATAGTCTAATTTTTATACATCATGACTTGAGAAACTTCCATAATAATTACCTAAAAAAAACTATATAAAAGTCCATGACTTTATTATCTTCCTTCTCTTTTCCCTTTCTAAATAAGGACTAAGGAATTCTTTCTTTCTTCTTTTTTTTTTCATCCTCACCTGAGGACATTTTTGCATTTATCTTCAGATAGAGTGGGAGGGAGAGAGGGAAGAAGAGAGAAACATCTACATGAGAAAAACACATCGAGTGGTTGCCACCCACACGACCTCAATCAGGGCTGGGGACAAACTGCAACCAAGGTGCGTGCCCGTAGCAGGAACCGAACCTGGGACTCTCTGGTCCAAGGGCCGATGCTCTAACCACTGAGCAAAACCAGCCAGGGCCAAGGACTAAGGAATTCTATTATTATTACTCAAAGAGCAATGTCACATCTCTACCTGTCTAATCCATGATCTTCCCAAATTTATCAAATGGCTTTGTTCTTCCCCTACTACCTCGCCACCATTACACTAATAAAATATGCCGAAAATTCCAATGAGTTACCATTGATGGAGCACCTGTTAAGCGCTCAGCGAGCACATGTGTAAAGAGAAATTTGCAAGGTTGGAAGATGACTGAATCCTTATTCTTCAGGAAACCTTGTAAAGACATAGTATAGTAGGCCAAAGTCAAAACAAGTAATACCAGAACTTCACTATTCTTAGAAAATGTCCTAGAAGACTCCCAGAAATAAATGCATTTTTATTTTATTAGTGGATTATATAAAATAAATAAAATTATCCTTGCCCAGCTGGTGTGGCTCAGTGGTTAAGCATTGACCCATGCACCAAGAGGTCACCGGTTTGATTCCCAGTCAGGGTACATGCCCAGGTTGTGGACCTGACCCCCAGTGGGGGGCATGCAGGAGGCGGCCAATCAATGTTCTCTCTCATTGATGTTTCTATCGCTCTCTCCCTTCCTCTCTCTAAAAAAAATCAATAAAGAAAAAACAATTTTTTTAATAAATAAAATTATCCTTTTTGAAGGTTAAATGTTTTTTCAAACTATCTGTAAGTTTTTGGTCAGTCTCCACTGAAATAATATTTGCTTATCATTAGGGAGTTCAGAAGGAGCCGTTCAAAATCCAATTTTCTCCCTGCGGCTGTTATGTTCCATGTTTATTGTTATAGCTCATCATGCCTTCTAAAAAATCAAAATAGAACCTGTTTGCTAGCAGTAAGGAGGGATGAAATTCATCATTTCTTGCCAGCAATCATAAAATTCTTTGCACATATGATTCCTCATATCTTTTTTTGGCTAGGGTGTTCAAATTTCTTTAAAATATATGTCTATTTTTAGTCTCACAGAATTACTTTAAGGCTAGCAGATAGCAAGTTTTAGCATATTGATTTTAAGTGAAAATAAACTGACAAAGGCAAATTGATTTGCCCAGGGCAACATAGCATGTAAAGGTTGGAACTAGATTAGAAACCAAGTTTTTTAGCTTCCAGATTAAAGCATCATACACTGGAATGAGGATCTAATACTTACAGAGTTTGCAAGTTGTATGTGGGTTGCAGAACTATCTCAAGCACTGGACAAGGTTCTAGGAAAGCTTACCAATGTAACTGCTTTTTGCTTTTCACTTGAGCTCCTCAGAGTAGGAATTCTCACAGGTACTTCTTATATGTAAAGTCTCAGGCTTTGCATAGTTATGGGGATGTAAAGTACAGCATAGAAAATATAGTCAATCGACTTCCCGTCAAGATGGCAGCGCAGGTAAACGCGGTATCGCATCCTCCCACAACCACATCAAAATGACAACTAAACTACAACACAACCATCATTCAGAACCACCTGAAATCAAGCTGAATGAAAGTCCCGCGCCCATGTGTGGCGGATAAAAATCAGGGGGCTACCTCGGCTGGGAAGGTCCTCCCTGGGGCATGAGAGGTCCCTGTCCCACACCAGGGGCTCAGCTCAGGGTTCCAGTGCCAGGAAGAGAAGTCCCTATCACTTCTGGCTGGAAAAACCAGCGGGAACTGAGGCAGAGCGAGGCTGCGGCTGCTAGTGCCCCAGGCAGCTCCTCTTAAAGGGCCCACTCACGGACTCACTCAGCCTTGCTCTCTCTGAGCTAGGAGGGGAGGCAGCTTGAGGGGAACCCAGGAAGAACTGAGCTGTTTGGTCTCGGGAGGAGGGCTGGAGCGGTGGCTTTCTCCTGGACAGACACGCTGGGTGGAGGCCGTTGTTCCTTTGATGAGCCCTTCCCTGGGCCGGCAGATGGCCGCCATATCTGGGACTCCAGCAACCTGGCTCACACTGTTGGCCTTGCCCTGGTGATTCCCTGAGGCCCCACCCCACCCAACTTTCAGGCCCACCCAAGCTGTTTCCAAAGGCTTTACCATAGAATTGGCCTGTCTTGGATCCTGCTTCAGAGTTTCCTAAAATCTCTCAAATAAGCAGCATCTGGTCTCAGCAAGCCTCATACCTCTCGTTAAGTGGCCCCAGGCCTGGCACTAGAAGCAGCCAGCCTTGGCTCACAAGTTGGCTTTTACTGGACACCTCCAGGCCCAGCACAAGAAGCAGCCATCTGCAGTTCACTTTGTAGCTTATGCTGGATAGAACACAGGCAGTGGCTGACCTTGCCACAGAGCCAGCACATCCAGTGGACAGCTTCAGACCACATCGAAACACCACCACCCAACCACCTCCACAAGTGACACACTCAATGAGCAGACTCAGTGGGTACCGGAGCCCTGATGAAGTAAGTCTTGCCTTGTGTGGTGGGCCCCTACACAGCTGATCCTCCAAGGTAGTCAGAGGCCAGTGGTCAGTGGGCACAGCCAGTCCTTGCAGCTGATCAGCCTGAGTAAATCCCTCCCAACAGCAATAAAGACTCAATTACAACAGAAGGGTGTACAGTCCACACTAGGGGTGCACCTCAAGGGCCCATCTGGGGTGATCAAGGAGATTGTGCCACTGGATCCTATAAGACACCTACAACAATAGGCCACCCTATGAAGCCTAGGAGACATAGCAACTCTACCTGATACAAAATGAGGAGACAAAGAAACATGTCCCAAATGAAAAAACTCCAGGAAAAGAACTAAACAAAATGGAAATAAACAATCAATTAGATGCAGAGTTCAGGTGATAAGGTTGCTCAAGGAACTTGGTGAGACATTCCAGGAACTTAGTGAGACCTTCAAGGAACTTAAGGAGACCTCCAAGGAACTTAGTGAGAACATCAACAACATAAAAAAGGTCCAGTCAGAAATGAAGGATGCACTAACTAAAATAAAGAATAATTTACAGGGAATCAATAGTAGAGTATGTAAAGCCAAGAAGCAAACCATCGATTTGGAATATAAGGAAGCAGAAAACACCCAATCAGAACAGCAAAAAGAAAAAAGAATCCAAAAATGTGAGGACAGTGTAAGGAGCCTCTGGGACAACTTCAAACGTGCCAACATTCGCATCACAGAGGTGCCAGAAGGAGAAGAGAGAGCAAGAAATTGAAAACCTATTTGAAAAAATAAAGACAGAAAGCTCCCCTACCTTGGTGAAGGAAAGACATACAAGTCCAGGAAGCACAGAGAGTCCCAAACAAGTTGAACCCAAAGAGGTCCACTCCAAGACACATCATCATCAAAATGCCAAAGGTTAAATACAAAGAGAGAATCTTAAAAGCAGCAAGAGAAAAGCAGTCCATTACCTACAGAGGAGCTCCCATAAGACTGTCAGCTGATTTCTCAAAAGAAAGTTTGCAGGCCAGAAAAGAGTGGCAAGAGATATTCAAGATGATAAAAACCAATGACCTACAACCAAGATTACTCTATCCTGCAAAGCTGTCATTTAAAATCGATGGACATATCAAGAGTTTTCCAGACAAGGAAAAGCTAAAGGAGTTCATCACCACCAAACCAGTATTATATAAAATGTTGAAGGGTCTTCTTGAAGGAGAAGAAGAACAAAAATATTAACAATAAAATGGCAATTAACACATATCTATCAACGATTGAATCTGCAAACAAAATGAGCAAGCAGAACAGAAACAGACTCCTAGATACAGAGAGCTTTTTGTTGCTTGCCAGGTGGGTGGGGGCTGAGGGGATGGGTGAAAAAGATGAAGGAATTAAGAAGTACAAATTGATTGTTAGACTGCTGAACCTCAAAGGGAACAGGGGAGGGAGGGCGGGATGAGATAAACCAAAGAACTTCTATGCATATATGCATAACCAATGGATACTGACAATAGTGTGGGGAAGGCAGGAAGGGGGCGGGATTGGGGAAGAGGGGGTCAATGAGGGAAAAAGGGGGGAACAGCTGTAATATATTCAATAACAAAGATGAGTTAAAAAAAGAAAATATGGTCAATAATATTGTAATAACTATGCATGGTGACAGTTGGTTACTGGAAATATCAAAGGAACACTTTGTAAAGTATATGATTGTCTAACCACTGTGCTGTACACTTGAAACTAATACAAAATAATATTGCATGTAAACTGCAAATTAAAATTCTTTTAATTTTAAATTTTCAGACTTTGTTTTTCCCAAGAAAGTAGTACCTTATGTAGAAAATCTAAAGGAAAAATATACATTTTATACATATAGAATGTTCTGACATAAAAAGATCACTGCCATTAAGTCACAACAACGATTTTCATAATGACCTCTGTTGAGGATCCAAATGTATATAGAGTGAGATTTCGATAATAAAGTCTCGAGTTTATTCTGGGTCCCAGTTCATTATGGAGATCTAATAATATTTCACCCCTAAAAAGATACAAGACCTCTGAGGTGCCACAGGATACATCTGTCTACATCAGGTCTTTCAAGTGGGGATTCCCCCCTAACCTAATCAGATTTCTGAGACCCGACCTCCATGTTCTGGCCCTCAACATAATCTGAAACCACAAGCCTAGAGAGAAAACCAACTTGTACTGTTCCTGCAGAGTCCAGATAGTCTAGGGAACCGATTGTGGTTAATCTGATTGCAGTGTGTTTTGAAGATGCCTAGGTTAGTGCTTACCTTCTGGAAACTTGGTAAGATTGACTCTTAGTTTTATTATCTACAAAATGAATATATTAAACCAAATAAATTCTAAGATCCATTTGAGCTCTAAATTCTAAATTCTAAAATCTTTCCACAACGCTATCTATAATGACAAAATATTAGAGGTACAGAGTCTTGGAGAATATCTGGCCCAGTAGTTTTTAAATTCTGACCCAAAGAAATCCCTCAGAGGTCACAGTATTAGAGGAAAAGAGAAAGTTAAATAAAGTGCATCCCATACCTTCCAAGCCATGGAATCCTTCCAATGATAAAATTCCTGATTTTATCAGTTGTATATACTGTGCTTCTTTGCTTAAAATAAAAAGGCTTGAAACAAATCATCTAACCCAACAGCCTACTTGCAGATGAGAAAACTAAGTCCCAGAAAATGGAAGGAGCTGGCCCAAAATGACACAGCTATGGGCAGAATATGAACATTAGATCCAAACTGACTATTCTGTTTTCCTTAGAGTTATGTTTAAACCAATGTTAACCTCATTGGATCAGCGTGCTAACTTCACAAGCTATTGTTTCTTCCTAGTGTCATTGTCTAGTCCTGGGAAATCTTGAGAAGAAAAGGATGAGAAAGAGGTCTATACACTTAAGACTATGCAATGGTTACCGAGAGAGATAAAGTGAAGGGTTTATTATTCTAAATTCTAAGAATTAATCTTAACAAAGTTTTTCAAACATTCATTTCAATTACTTGTATAATTAGCAAGTGGTTAACATATACTACCAGAGTGGTTCAAGAAATTATTTCCCTCTTATGGCAAATGTGTCATCTAAAGAAAAATGTGTGAAACAAACACCTAAAAAAATGACACTAAATTTCTATAATACCCACTAAATTGGTTGTTCTTTTCCTTCTGGCTTAAGAAAACTCGTGAAGATTGTACCTGACTTTGAGGATTGCAAACAATGTACCCAATTGTTTTATCACATGTATAAAGGTCAAGAGAAAAAACAAAACTCAGGTTTGGTATTTTGTTCATGAGTGGAAAAAAATACACATATTCTGGTTTTTCTCACAGAAAGCTTTAATTTAACATTTAAAGAGAGACTTATCCATATTTGTACTGAACTCAAAAATATTCTTAAAATTTGGTCCCAAACATTCACATGCATGCACACAATGTAGGCTTTGAAAATCTTTTGTAGCCTTGGGCAAATGAAACTAGCATTTTGTACAAATACCAATTGCTTTTATTATTTTTTCTTCTCTATAATATTTTTTCCCCATTTAAAAATTGTAAGCAAATACTGGGACATCTGGAGCACTTTTGTTTTTATGAGAGTTCTGACTTTATACCAAAAAATGTCTGAGAACTAATAAAATGTCTCTAGAAAATATATAAAGTATGTCACTGTTCTAAAGACAGATTTTCCCCCATCCTAAAAACCTTATTTTTATGTTGAAAAAGTCATTATAAAATCATTTAAACTCACAAATTTTTCTAGCAGAAAATACTTTTAAACTATTTTAAAAAAATAATGTATTCTTATGATAGCCAATGATGTCAAAGCAGCTTTTGTTCTTGGGTTTAGCTTTGGCTAATTCTCTTGGTAGAGCTCTTGTTCCCTAGGCAACTAGCTAATGAAAATATATATATAGTGAGGTTCATGTGACACAGAAGGGGCCAGCCTGAGAAATTCACTTCTTTTTCTCACTTGTCCAGCTGGTATTCCTCTGGGATGGAACTGTCTGGCCAGGCTGATTAAAGCTGCTGCTACCTGCCCGGAGGCAGTTTATAATCCAATTTCTAATCTGAATCCAGGAATTTCACTGCCATGGATAATCAGAGACCCTCTCCGTGTGAAGAATCCATTTGTCTTTGTTGGAGAAGAGTGCACTCTGCATTTTGTAAAATGTCACTGCTCCTTAGGAGTCTCCGAACGGGTCCTCTGTGCCCTGGGACTGTGATCTAGTATGAAACTGGTATGCGGAGCTCAGCAGACTGGCACGCCACTGGGTTTGCTGAACCAGAAGTTTAAGAAAATATACTGCTATAAATCCAAATGGATATGTTCCTTTAAAGTGTCACCCACACCAGGCAGCTGTTTCTCTTACATACACTAAATATGAAAAAGTTATGCTCCTTGGCTGAGTATCAGGTGCCAGGCTAGAAGTGGGTCAATTTGTCTTAAACAGACTATGCGGAATGTCTTTGTGAGGCTGGCGGCTCACCACAGGAGCAAATTTGCCTCCGTTAGGGTGAATCTGGCTGCAGCAGATACTTCTTAAGAATTCCTGGCTGTATCTGGTGAGAAGGGGGGGGGGGGACATCTTTCCAAGAAGCTATGACTAATTTTCTTAACATTTTAAGCCAATGAATATTTAAAGAAGAAAAAAAACTACTCTCGGGAAGACTGACAAATGAAAATGGTGAAGGTCTGACATTTCCTGGCAATCTTGTCAATGAGAAAAAAAAAAAAAAAACACAAAAAACAAAACCAAAATAGTTATCAATCTCTCACTGATATGGGCAGTGCCATCACAATGTAATAGAAACATTTAACTAAGAAGTTTTAGTACAAATGTTTGCTAAAAAGAGATGTTGCCCTGTTATATTTGAGTGCTAAAAATGACCTTATGTATATATTTTTTTGTACAAAATTCTGCCTGAACCATCAAAGTCTAGAAAGCAAGCGAAAGACGTTTCTCTTTCCCAGATATTTAAATGCATTTTTTTTTCTTGTTCTTGTGTAACTAGAGTGTTTGGATTAAAATTTCAGAATTGGCTTTAACTCTGTTAAAGTGGAATGTAAGTATCTGATTTTGGAGGAAGAAAAATTCCCCACTTAAAGTAAAATGAAAAAGTTCTGGGCAATCCTATCCCATGTGTCTTTATCATGTCAGTCCTAATCAGTCTCATTTTATGTACTTATCAAATTCTCAACTTTCCCAGAAAACATCCTTTGAAATATCCTTATTGATATTAAGAAAAAAGTAAAACAGAGATACTCAAAATTCCTTAGAAATTTTTTTTTACCATCTCAGCCAAGATCCTTACTCCTTCTAAAAAAAACATTTCCTGTTAGGTCAAGATGGTGGTGTAGGTAAAAATGGTACTTGGAACCTCCCAAAACCACATAAAAATTACTACTAAATTAAAAAATACCCATCATTCATAACTGCCTGAAATATAGCTGAAGAGAAGTCCTAAGACTAAGGATATAAAGAAGAAGCCATGTCGAGACTGGTAAGAGGAGTGGAATGCAGAACAGGCTGGTCCCATGTGTAGTGGTTAAAAATCAGGAGGGATACTGAGGTCCCCCCAAAGGAGCGAGGGGTCCCAACCCCACACCAGGTGCCCCAACCCAGGGTTCCTGTGCCAGGAAGTGAAGTCCCCATAACTTCTGACTGTAAAAACCAGCAGGAAGTGTGGTTGAGTGAGATGGAGAGCCACTGGAGTCCCAGTCATTCTTCTTAAAGGGCCAGTGCCTGGACTTACTCAGACTCTCTGGCTCTGAGGTCCAGGGCTGGGAAAGCAGCTCGAAAGGCACCAGGGACACAAGAGGAATAACTGAATGGTCCACCTTCAGGACAAAGGCTGGAGGGGCAGCTTTCTCCCAGACAGAAGTACTGGCTAGCAGAGGCCATTATTTCATTTCTGAGCCCTTCCCCACAGAGCTGACAGACAAGGCCCATATCTGAGTCTCCTTCAACCTGGTTAACCCTGTTTTCCCCAGCCAGGTGAGTCCCTGAGACCCCAAGCAGCTTGCATGCCTACTCCAGCTGTTTCCAGTGTGGTTTTTTGTTTTTTTTCATATAAATAGCTTCTCTTGACTCATGCTTTGGAATTTCCTAAAATCTGTTAAACAAGTAGTATCTAGCCTTTGTATGCCCCATACCTCTTGCTAAGTGGCTCTAGGCCTTGCACTAGTTATAGCTGACCTTGGTTTGCAGTTTGGCCTCTCCTGGGAATGACTAAGCCTAGCAACCATCTGCAGATTGCTCTGTAGCTCATGTCAGGTGGCTCCAGGCAGGGCACAGACAATGGCTGACCTTGCACCTCTCGGGAGGCCCCAGACCCAGTGCACCTGGTGAATAGCTTCAGACCATGCCAGGTTGCAACCCTACCACTTCCACAAGTGACAAAGTCAAGGGGAAGACTTGATGGGCACCAAAGCTCCACTGAAACAAGTCCTGGTATGTAGGGTTGACACCTGCACAGCAACTCCTCCACTGTAGTCAAAGCTGGTCCTCTCAGCCAATCAACCTGGGGGTCAATCCCTCACTGTGATGTACCAACAGCAATCAAGACTCAATTACAACAGGACAGTGCACACAGCCCACACAGGGGGCACATCTGGTGCACCCAGCTTGGGTGACTGGGGAGTCTTACAGGATACCTACTACAAAAGATTAGTTTACCAAGACTAGGAGATGGAGCAGCTCTACCTAATACATAGAAACAAACACAAGGAAGCAGCCAAAATGAGTAGACAAAGAAACTGGTCTCAAATAAAAGAACAGGAGAAATCTTCAGGAAAAAAAACTAAATGAAATGGAAGCAAGCAAATTACCAGATATAGTGTTCAAAATAATGGTTACAAAGGTTACTCAAGGAACTTAGTGTGAACTTCAATAGCATAAAAAAAGATATAGAAACAAAAAAGAACCAGTAAGAAATGAGGAATACACTAACTGAAAGAAGGATAAATTATAGGGACTCAATAGCAGAGTAGATGAAGCAAAGAATCAAATCAGCAATTTGGAATATAAGGAAGCAAAAAACACCCAAATAGAACAATAGAAAGAAAAAGGAATCCAAGAAAATGAGGATAGTATAAAGAGTCTCTGGAACAACTTCAAGCATACTAACATTTGCATCATGGGGGTGCTGGAAAGAGAAGAGAGAGAGCAAGAAATTGAAAACTTATTTTAAAAAATAATGATGAAAAACTTCCTTCCTTAACCTGGTGAAGAAAATAAACCATACAATACAAGTAAATAAAACATACAAATCCAGGAAGCACAGAGTCCCCAAAAAGATGAACCCAGAGAGGCCCACACCAAGACACATCATAATTAAAATGTTAAAGGTTAAAGATAAAGAGAGAATATTAAAAATAGCAACTGAAAAGCTGTTAGTTATTTGCAAGGGAGCTCTCATAAGACTGTCAGCTGATTTCTCAACAGAAACTTTACAAGCCAGAAGGGATTGGCACAAAATATTCAAAGTGATGAAAAGCAAAAACCTACAACCAAGAGCACTCTATCCAGCAAAACTATCATTTAGAATCAAAGGACTGATAAAGAGTTTCCCAGATAAGAAAAAGCTAAAGGAGTTCATTACCACCAAACCAGTATTACAAGAAATTTAAAGGGTCTTCCTCAAGAAGAAGGAAAATAAATAAATAAAATATGAACAATAAACTACCATAAAAAAAGAATGAAATCTTACCATTTATGACAACATGGATACCTACAGGGTATTATGGTAAGTGAAATAAGTCAGTCAGAGAAAGAAATACCATATGATTTCACTTATATGTGAAATCTAAAGAACAATATGAATGAATGAACAAACAAAACAGACTCATAGATACAGAGAACAGACTGATAGTTGTCAAGAGGTGGGGTACTGAGGGACTGGGTGCAAAAGGTGAAGAGATTGAGAAGTATAGATGAGTAGTTACAAAATAGTCATGGTATGTAAAGCATAGGGAATATAGTCAATAATATTGTAAGAACTATGTATGATACCAGGTGGGTACTGGCAATATCAGGGGGAACACTTTGTAAAGTATATGATTATCTATCTAACCACTATGCTGTACACATGAAACTAATAAAAAATATTGAATGTAAACTGCAATTAAAATTTTTTAATTAAAAATATTTTAAAAAGACAGTTTCCTGTTAGACTTAATATTTTTGTTCTTATTATTATTTAAGGAGCACAAATATTCCTTTTTGGTGTTTCTCTAATGTTTTCATAAGAATATTTACTGAACTCTAGGGTAAAACACTCTTTGGTATCAATGAATTGTGGTAGATGATGCATTTTAGAATAGAGAAAAAATAATAAAACATCATTTTCTGCCATGTGACTCATGAAGTCGGAAGAAATTAAAGCTGAAGACAGATAATAGTGAACTGTCAGGTTAAAAAGGTAAACAGATTTAAAAAGAAACCCAGGGATAGAAATAAAATAATATTGCAGTTTGTCAGATAGAATGGAATAATTTTCTGCAACCTCTTCACCATCTTAATCAATCAACCATAATTCCTTGTGTGAATATACTTGTGCATCTTTTCACATGCATATTTTCTAAAGTTGTAATCATAGTATGTGGGTATATGTGTGTGTGTGTGTGTTTGAAGTATTTATTTTTCATTTTATGCAATTAAATGTGTTTTTTCCCTTTCTTGATAATTTTTTTATTAATTAATTTGTTTTTGTTACAGATGTTTCTCCTTTTTCCCCCATTGACACCCTCGTCCTCATCTTAGCCCCCCACCACAGCATTGTTGTCTATGTCCATTGGTTATGCAGATATGCATATAAGTTCTTTGGTCTATCTCTTCCCTCCCCACTACCCTCCTCCTCTGATTTTTGTCAGTCTGAACCCTACTTCTATGTCTCTGGGTCTATTTTGTTCATCAACTTATTTTGTTCATTATATTCCACAAATAAGTGAGATCATGTGCTATTTGTCTTTCTCTGATTGGCTTATTTTGCTTAGGATAATACTCTCCAGGTCCCTCCATGTTGTCTGCAAGGGTAAGAGAAGTTTCTTACAGCTGCATAGTATTCCATTGTGTATATGTACCACAGCTTTTTTATCCATTCATCTGCTGATGGACACTTGGGCTGTTTCCAGATCTTAGCAATTGTAAATAGTGCTGCTATGAACATAGGATACATATATTCTTTCTGACTGGTGTTTTAGGCTTCTTAGGATATATTCCTAGAAATGGGATCACTAGGTCAAACGGCAGTTCAATTTTTAATTTTTTGAGCAAACATCATAATGTTTTTCATAGTGGCTGCACCAGTCTGCATTCCCACCAGCAGTGTACTAGAGTCCCCTTTTCTCCTTACCCTCACCAGCACAGTTGTTATATGATTTGTTGATGACAGCCATTCTGCTAGGTGTGAGGTGATACCTCATAGTCGTTTTAATTTGCATCTCTCTGATGATTAGTGATGTTGAGCATTTTTTCATATGTCTCTTGGCCATTTGTATGTCCTGTTTGGAGAGGTGTCTATTTAGGTCCTCTGCCCATTTTTTTTTTTTAATCCTCACCTGAGGATATTTTTCTATTTATCATAGATAGAGTGGGAGGGAGGAAGAGAGTGAGAGAGAGAGGAAGAGAGAGAAACATCAATGTGAGAGAGACACATTGACAGGCTGCCTCCCACACAACCCGACCAGGGCCAAGAACGAACTGCAACTGAGGTACATGCCCTTGGCCAGAATTGAACTCGTGATTCTTTGGTCCATGGGCTGGCACTCTAACCATTGAGCAAAACCGGCCAGGGCCCCTGCCCATTTTTTAATTGGATTCTTTGTCTTCCTTTTGTTGAGTTGTATGAATACTCCATATATTTTTGAAATTAACCCCTTATCTGATGTATCATTGGCAATTACGCTCTCCCATATAGGGGGTTCATTTTCCATTTTTTTTTTATTAATTTATTTTTGTTAAGGATGTTTCTCCTTTTTTCCCCATTGACACCCTCCTCCCCATCCTCCTACCCTGTCCCCAGCTTTGCTGTCCATGTCCATCACTTATGCATACATGTGCATAAGTTCTGTGGTTTATCTCTTCCCTCCCCCCCCACCCCCTCTTCTGAGGGGTGTCAGTTTATAGCCTACTTCCACATCTCTGGGTCTACCCGGTTCCTCAGACTGTTATGTTCATTATATTCCACAAATAAGTGAGATCATGTGATATTTGTCTTTCTCTACAAATGGCTAAGAGACATATGAAGAAATGCTCAACATCATTAATCATCAGAGAGATGCAAATTGAAACAACAATGAGGTATCACCTCACACCTGTCAGAATGGCCGCCATCAAGAAATCATCAAACACCAAGTGTTGGCGAGGGTGTGGAGAAAAGGGGACTCTAGTACACTGCTGGTGGGAATGCAGACTGGTGCAGCCACTGTGGAAAACACTATGGTGTTACCTCAAAAAATTAAAAATTGAATTGCCATTTGACCCAGTGATACCACTTCTAGGAATATACCCTAAGAAGCCTGAAACACCAATCATTTTCCATTTTGATGCTTGTTTCTTTCTTTTGCTGTACAGAAGCTTTTTAGTTTGATATAGTCCCATGTATTCATTTTTTCCTTTGTTTCTCTTGCCTTATGCATTGTATTGGTGAAAATTCTGCTGCGTGAGATGTCTGAAATTTTGTTGCCTACATTTTCTTCTAGGATTTTTATGGATTCACAAGTCACATTTAAGTATTTTATCGATTTTGAGTTTATTTTTGTGTGTGGTGTAAGTTAGTGGTCTAGCTTAATTTTTTTGCATGTAGCTGTCCAATTTTCCCAACACCATTTATTAAAGAGGCAGTCTTTACCCCATTGTATGCTCTTGCCACCTTTGTCAAATATTAATTGAGCATAATGTCTTGGGTCAATTTCTGGGTTCTCTGTTCTGTTCCACTGATCTATATGCCTGTTCTTGTGCCAGTACCAGGCTGTTTTGATTACAATGGCTTTGTAGTATAACCTGATATCCAGTATTGTGATCCCACCAACTTTGTTCTTTTTCAAGATTGCTATGGCTATTCGGGGTCTTTTTTGGTTCCATATAAACTTTTGGAGTATTTGTTCTAGTTCTGTGAAATATTTTGTTGGTATTTCAATGGGGATTTCATTGAATCTACAGATTGCTTTGGGTAGTATGGACATTTTAATGATGTTAATTTTTCCAATCCATGAACAAAGTATATGCTTCTACTTTTTAAGATCTTCCTCTATTCCTTTTTGCAATATCCTGTAGTTTTCTGCAAATAGCTCCTTTACTTCTTTGGTTAAGTTTATTCCCAGGTATTTAAGGTTTTTTGCTGCAATAGTAAATGTGATTTTTTTTTAGTTTCTCTTTCTGTGAGTTCATTATTAGTGTATAATAATGCCATTGATTTCTTGATGTTAATTTTGAATCCTATTGCTTTGTAAAATTCATTTATTAAATCTAGTAGATTTTTGATGGAGTCTTTAGTGTTTTCTATGTACAATATCATGTCATCTGCAAATAATGACAGTTTCACTTTCTCCTTTCCAATTTGGATCCCTTTTATTTTTTAAATAAATGTGTTATGAGCTAATCAACTGGTTTCCTATTTTTGGATAATTGGGTTGCTTCCAAATTTAAATTTTATGAAATAAAATTCTGCTGTGAACCTCATGCTTATCAAGCATGCTTATAAGTAGGATTATTGAGCCAGTGAGTGTACTGATTTGCACATTTTTTAGTACTTATTGCCAAATTACTTTATAAGGGTTGTGCTGGTCTATTGCTAATGATGTGAAAGATGAAAGAGTGCTAATATAATTGATATTCAAAGCCTTTTTTTTACCTTACAGGTAATAAAACAAACAATACAGTGAACATAATTTCGTTCCATTGCATTATATTGTTTATTCACACTCAGGAATAAATAAAAGAATTTTGCATTTTGAAATTCTTAACCTATCATTTTTCAGGCATCATAATAATTTTACTCTTCCTTGCATTTATATATACATTAATTAATTAATTTAAAATCCATTCATTGAGACCTTTAAAAAGTTACGATGCCAGATATAGTAGTGAAAATATGGTATTGAAAATATAGTAGAGATATAGAGAGATATAGTACTAGGGATATAGTATTAAATAAGAAAGACCAAGATTAAAGTGTTAGTGCAAATTTCAGTGAGAGAGATAGAAATGAAACAAATTATTACACAATTCATTACTTCAGTATAATTTTTATATAAGCAATAGAGCTAACTACTTAGATATACTGAAAAAATGAAACAAAGTAGCCCTGGCCAGTGTGACTCAGTGGTTAGAGTGTTGACCTATGCACTGAAGGGTCATGGCACAGGTAGGAGATTGATGTGTCTCTCTTGCATTGATGTTTTTCTCTTTCTCTCACCCCATCCCTCTTCCTTTCTCCCTCCTTCCCTTCCACTCTCTCTAAAAATCAATAGAAAAGAATATATCCTCAGGTGAGGATTAACAAAAGTAAAATAAAATAAAACAAGGCAACCTTAAATTGGGTTGGGGAGAGTGCAGTTTCCCTGAAGAAGTTATATTTAAATGTTAACTCTAGAGAATGAGGAGGAATTTATCATGTTATAGACAAACAAATGGAAAAAGAAGGTGAAATGTGAGTTACTGTCCTAATATAAAAAGTAAGTGGAGAGTTAAGCAACCAAAACTAGGTTCCCAAGGAGAAACATTAGTGATAAAGTTGGAGATGTTCTGGATATGAGGTCTTCAAGGTAACCTAGGAAGAGGACATGTAGAACTTTGGGACACAATAAGGATTGTTATTTTTATACTAATTCTAATTGAACTGTAGTCTAAGGGCCAGGGGGAGATAAAGAATTTAAGTGTCAGATTGATAAAATTAAATTCATCTTTAAAAAATTATTTTGTAATAATTATTTGGAGAATAGACTGGAAGTAATAAAAAATAGGTGAAGATATACCATTTAGGAGATTCTTGAAGGAAGTCAGGATGAAAGATGGTAGCTTGGGTTAGATAACTAGCAGCATAAATGGGGGGGAAATGACATTGAGATCTACACTGGAAGATTCTTAACAAGCCTCGGTGTTGGACCGAATATGGAGTAAAAAAAGATGTCACCAGCTGGCACCCAATTTTTTGGCATAACTAAGTGGATGAATGATGGTGTCATTTATTAAGACAGGAATGAAAATGAAAATCTCGAGAATAACATTTAACCATTTAATTAGAGTAGATGTGTTAAGTTGATAGGTATACATCAGAGACTCAGAGAAGGGATCTGGGACAAAGAAATAAATTTGTAATAATAAATGAAGCCATGGCAGTAGCTGGAGATCACCTGGGAGGAAAAGTTAGAGAGAGATGAGAAGTGGTAATACAGAGTCCTGAGAATTCAAATGCTTATCCATCCGGTTTAAAAGGAGGATTCCCCCAACCCTGGCCAGTTGCCCAGTGGTTAGCGCATCAGCCTGAGGAGCAAAGAGTCATGGGTTCGAGTACCTTGGTTGCAGTTCGGTCCCCAGCCCTGACTGGGGTTGTGAGGGAGGCAACCAGTCGATGTGTCTCTCTCACATTGATGTTTCTCTTTCTCTCTCTCTCTCTCTTTCTCTCTCTCGCCTCCCCCCACTCTTCCTCCTCCCTCCCTCCCACTCTATCTGAAGATAAATGGGAAAATATCCTTGGGTAAGGATTAAAAAAAAAGGATCTTCCAAAAGATTTTTGAGAGAAAGAAAAACAAATAGAGAATGATTTCCAGAATAAAAAGGAAGAGCTTTTTAAAGTATCAAAATTGCTGACAATTTAACAAGTGAGACAAAGAATGAAAATTGGAAACCCAGGTGACCTACCAAGGGCAGTTTTGATGGAGTGAGCAGTCAGCCGATTCGAGGGCTAGAGTGTAAAAAGAGGTGAGAACGTGGAGAGGGCAACAACGGGGAACTCTTCGAGGAATTATGTGAACTAACATTTTGAATGTCCAAATCACAATGATATTAAAAGCTAAAGAAATAACAGAAGGTGTATTTTAGAGACAGTCTGAGGTTGTGCTACTATTATGGAGGGTTTTCATATTTCCAAAGGATTCTATTAAAATATATATTTTTATCCATGACCTTGAGGGCACTGACCCACATCAAATACTTGTTTATAATATTGCAAGCTCAAGGAAATGTGACCCCAGTAAATGTTGACTGGTGAAAAAGATAGAAATGTTTGGAATAGCAGGCAATGCCAATAGTTATTTATAAGATTTCCTCAGGGATAACGTAATATACCCTATTACAAGACAAGGGCTTTATATTCTCAGCCACTTAGGCATACTTACATATTCAATGTGTAGTCTAATTAATGTATTTACCCATTTCTAGATAGGTAAAATGAAAGTATAAAATCTAACTTAGCCAGGTCCACTAGGCAATGGCTCAATATTCAAACTTCCTGGGATTTCATGCAGATATGACTTCACTAAAACTACTATTTCCATTGCAAATACTTTTTTTTTCTTTATTGATTTGAGAGAGAGAGGAAGGGAGAGGGAGAGAGAGATAGAAACGTTGATGAGTGAGAACATCGATTGGCCTCCTCTGCATGCCCCTCACTGGGGATTTGGCCCACAATCTGGGCATGTGCCCTGATCAGGAATCGAACCGGCGACCCTTTGGTGAATGGGTCGACACTCAACCACTGAGCCACACTGGTCGGGCGCAAATACTATTTATTTAACAATGTAAAAATCTCGTCTTCAAATTATATTAAAATATTCAATTGTTTAACATATTAATCAGTTATTTAGAATTGCTTCCAATTTAACATTTAAGAGACACCTTTGATGTGACTAGAATAGTCTATTTTACTTCCTGGACTCACCAAGGAGACCATACACTTGGATATTTTCCCCGTGAGTGTCATTTTTCAGGATGAATTATAACTATCAAGCCTGTGTTCTCACCTATAGAAATCTTCCTGAACCCAGCTTTCTCTTCTTGATCTTCTTTTTGCCTGAAAATCCCTTTCACTAGCTCATTCTTAAGGATTTACTAGCTCAACTGCTTCTGAGTAACCAATGTTTATCTTTCAAGACACTCCAGCAGCCCTTCCATATTTATCTACTCCATCTGTTTTCTATTCCAGTTCCTCTAAGCTCCTTTTAACTTGTCAGCCCTAATCTCTCCCTGTCGCTGTCCCCTCCCTTATCTAGGCTTCACAAGAGACAACTGCCATGTAAGTCATTTGGCAGGACTATTCCCTTCTCTGTGACACGGTCACAGCAGGGTTTGTAAGGCTCTTTTACAATAAATAAGTTTTACTTTTTATATGAAGCGAAAAAGAGGTGACAACACAATCCAACATATGTATCTAAATAAAACCCTTCCACCATAGTGGACAACTGAATTTTTAAAGATCATAGCCAACAGAAACTGCAGATATCTTGCTGGTACTTTGACTTTTTGCTTCCTAATTATAGATCATGAGAGTAAAGACATCATTTTTGGGTCTCACAATCGCTTCCAGGGTAAATTCCGAATTGAAATGTAAATGTTAAGACATTATGTCACGGTTAAAACTATTTACCAGATGAGTAAAAATAACACATTTTTATGTGGTAAACCACTTAATTAGAACTGTATAATTCTACATTATTTGCTCTTTTTTTTCTTTTTAAAAAGAAACCAAACATCTCTAGAACAAACATTTTCCCTGTGTTGATTGGCTTTAGAGTGCCAAAAAGTTTTGCTTCTTTTCTTTAAAGCATATTTATTTTTAGACCTTTCAATCTGCTATTGCAAACAGATGTGCTCTTTCTTTCTTTCTTTCTTTTTTTTCCCCTCTCCTGGAAGAAAATAAATAACTAAGGTTGCAATTCCCTTTAAATACTTTTTTTTTTAATGAAAAAAAAAAAAAGAAAGAAGGAACAATAGAAGTTTTATTTCAGGATTCTGCTTTGTGCCAAGCGCCCAATCTGTAAAACATTTTACCCCGTTGGTTTGGGGATGGGGAAAGACATCTGTGTGTGAGGCATCAATCTGTTCTTTTGAAACATAATTCCAGCTCACAGAGCTTTGATCTGTTGAGTGAGAAACACAATTTTCTGAAGCTGCTTTTTGAAAGGCAGAAATATTGACAGTCTAAATCCTTACACCTTAAGACAAACTTCCATCCAGACAAACACAATAATAAGAGCTAAAATGTTTGGATCCTAACACTGTTCCAGACTCTGAGCAAACTCCTCATGTACATTACTTTTGGAGAAGGATGCGATATTATTTGCATTTTACAGATGAGAAAGTGAAGAAGCAAATGGTTCTCTATTTTGCACAAATCATTTGGCCAGCGAGCTGGAGTTCCAACCGAGTAGAAGATGCAGTTCTGCCTCTTAATCCTGGCATCTTTCTTCTAAAATGAGTTGCCTCCCTCAACTAAAGTACACGCTGGATTGAAAAGATGAACCTAACAGTGAGTCAGATTAGATTGCTGCAACAAACTTTCTTTTAGGGTCAGCTGGGGAATCAGAAATAGGAAGGGAAAGATGAATCCATCTACGGCATCTGCAGGGGTTCGGGCACTCCTTTATCCACTTACCTAGAAAAAGCTTTTTTATTGAGCCGAAACAATGGTAAAACAGACATCTCCTTGGCATTCATTCAATACTCATTTATTATATATAAAGAGAGGTCTTCTTATCATCTGAGTTCAACAGCATAAAATGGTCTATAGTCAAACAATGCTTTTCTTCAGGCTTGGCTGAAGGCTATGAAAAGTTGTTCTTTAATATTCAGGCAATAGGTATTGTCTCACATTTAAATCAGCCTCCCTCTGTAAGAGCTTTGAACAATTTTACATGCATTATGTCATTTATCTTCTCAACAAATTTATGAAGCAAGAAAATGAACTTCACCTTTTAAGGCCTCACTCAGTACCAGTCAATAGGTTTGCATTTTCACATATTTACTTAATTTTCCATGCACTTTCCTAGAAACTAAAATAAGAGTTGCAGGATTCCAGTTCTGGCTTTCCCACTAACCTGTTAGTAACCTTCAGCCGTTCCACAGCTGCCCTTGGCTGGATTTCCAACTGGTATGTAAGGGTAGGTAAGCTCCAAGTTCCCTTCCAACTCTAACATTCTAGGAGTCTGAGCTGGTGGAATATTTGTAGTATTGCATTTCTCTAGTAGCCGGAACTTTATCACACAGCAAGGTTCTCTGAAAGCATTGGCAGCTGAGGGAGTAAAAACTGGGGAAAAAAGGAAAGGAAAACTGGATGAAACAAGAAAAGAAAGGCAGAGTTGTTAGGGAGAAAAAGAGGGGAAAGGGAAAGTGGAAGGAGCAGAGTGGGAGAAAGAGAGGAGGAGACAAATAGGAAAAGAAAGGGAGGAAGGAAGAGATAAGAAGAGATGAAGAAAGGGAGGAAGGACAGGAGACTAGTAAGGATAATGTCACTAAAACTATTTCTGTTTTTCCTCTTCACTATCATTACAACAATGCCATTGTTACATTGGAGAAGAAGTCACAGTTGGTTAAACAAAGACAGCATGAGTTTTGGAGTTAGAGTAACTTGAGTTCAAATTCTGACTCTTCCACTGATGAGCACTATGATGTTTCTAGGAAAGGTGATTACTCTCTTTCAAATTTAGTTTATTTTTACTTATAAAAGAAGGAAAACATCTCCCCTCCAAAGCTTCTGCAGTTTATGATATGAATTTCCTAGTGCACACAATATTATTTATAATATAAGTGATATGTGGCAATCATCCTTCATTGACCAGCATCTACATTAATCACACCTAGGAGAACACAGAAAGTATACTTTACATGGCTTGGATTGCCACTGGTCCCTTCACCCCTCCCTGTCTCATATGTCAGCCATTAGTTGCTGCTGCAACACGTATGAGTGCTGCTGGTATCACTCCCTACCAGCAGATGAAGTAATATACGGAGACATCATAAGAACAGCATGGAGAGTCTGCTGGCTTTGTCCTTTCTATTAGGACTTTCTATGTCTCTTACACACACAAAATACTGAAAGTTTTTTTTTAAGGCCACAATGTTAAAATAATTCAGGAACGCAATGCCTTGTATTTAGTGAATTGCTCATCTGTGACCAAGTGATTCCCACTTTAATTAACCCCCGTGACTGCTCTGTGTGTTCTAAAGGAAGAAGCTATGCATAAGAAAAACAAGCACTTCCAGCCTAGGTCTCTGGAGAGGCAGTGAGACCTAGTGGAAGGTAAATTGCACTGTTAGGTTGCACTCTTAAAGGGATATAAACGACTGCTAAGAAAAGTGATGTACAAGCATACAGTTCAGGATCAGCACGTACCATCTCCTCATATACTGAACCACTACATTACAAGTTTTCTTTTTCCTGAATTTCCTTATTATACACTCTTACTTAACTCAATAATTGAGTTAAGTAAGAGACTAAACATACCACTAGGGAATAGAAAAGATTATAACAATGTATAATCTTTGCCCTGAAGAGACTTGCTTTCTATTCAAAAAAACTTCAAATGATTTAGTTCTTTCATCTATTGTATAACAGTTGACACCATTTAGTTTATAACTATTGGCTCAGCCTTAAGATTACTTATAGGCCTACTCAGTTCACATCACTAAGGCAGAAGACAACAAATAGTCTAGCCCAGTACTGTCCAGTACAAGTAGAATAGAATAGAAAAAAGAAATTATGTACATACTTTTAAATTTTTCTACTAGCCATGATAAAAAGGTACAAACCCAAATAAAATTAATTTTAATACTGTATTTTATTTAATCTTACATATCTAAAATACTATTATTTCAATATGAAATCAATATAAAATATACCAATGACTATTTACTTTGGTTTGCATTCAGTCCTTAAAATCCATGTGTATTTTTTACTTTTAATATATCACAGTCTGGAGTGGCCACATTGCAAGTGGCTAGTGTATTGACAGCACAGTTCAAGCATTTCCTCGGAGTGGTCAAGTTATTCAACGATGTATCTATAGTCAAATGTTCTCCCCCTGCATTTACCCTTACACTCAGATCTCCATTATTATATGGAATAGAGAAGCATGAGCCCCAATGTCCTGATGTCAGAGACAACAAATTCCTTGAATTTAAGTCCAGTGTTTTGTCAGTCGCCATGCTTTGATATGTCTTACTAACTGTATTTAGAAAAGTTTAACATTCGGGGTCAAAGAGCCAAAATGGCAACATAAAATTATAGCCCTGGACAGGAAATGTAAATGGGTGCTGTAAGCCACTGAAAGAACACACAGAGTTAGGAAAGCGGAGGATGTAATTGTTGTGCCCATGACAGCATTTAGCAGGGTAATGCCCCTATCATTACCTTTCTAGACCACCTATGGTGGCACTCTCACATTTATATTCTGCAAGAATGTGAAATGTGGGACAGTGTCTTCAGTTAAAATATGTTACCATAACTGACCAAGAGGTAGACGACCCACATAATTTTTAATCCTGTTTCTTTGGCCAATAGTGGTCTGACTTGGAATTCCTCATAGGCTCACTCAGTGTGAATGGCTAAGGTAGATGTCATAGCTAAATATGCTGGAAGTGTAGCATTTGAACATTGATAATGTCACTTTATGTTAAGATTTTACTCTGCCTTCAAGTTACTAAATTAGCTTGCCATAGTTTCATAGATGATATGAGACTCCTGGGCCAGAAACAAAGGACTTTATTACATTTATTACATGTTCTCATCAGTTCCCCTTGCCCCCCCAAGTTCCATGGGATGATGCCCAAGTAGCTGCTATGTACACAGTGAGTACACATTACATCTACAGAATCTCAGGTTAATAAAATCTCAATCTTCCCCAAATTCTGTTAGTAAACCTGCCCCACCTTTTCCATGGAGGGAGATAGTATCTTTGTTATCCTGGAGAGAAAACAAAGCTTTCCTATAGTCCAAGGGAGGTACTTTCTCTGTCTTTCAAGACTGTTTGCCATACAAATACCCTTGAAAAGATAGGAACAAGAGCTATCTATGTCCTTACTCAGAAAATGGGCAGAAACAAGAGCTACCCATAGGGAAAAGTCTCCCAACAGCCTTATATTAAAATCCCTCACTGGCCCTTTCTTATCTACTAGATAAACTTTTTCTTTTCTCACTTATTAATCAATATTTATTTATTACTTTTTATGTTATTAGACTTGAATAATTACCAGACATTTGCAAAAACTATGATCCAATAGATATAAAAGATTCCAAAATTATTCAAGGAAAATATTTAGAGAAAAATTCTGGTCATTGCCACAGTTGAGTCTTGAAGGATTAATGGATCTTAATTAGTCATAAGATCTGGATCTTTTGAGTCCAAGTTTTATTTATTATTATATTTTCATACTATGTACCCTGACTTGGGATTCAGAAAATATGGTTATTAGAAACATAAATTGATTTCACATGACAATATTTTACATTCCTTTTTTCTGACAGTACATAATAATAGAAACACTGATTTAGAGTAGATTTTGATATCAAATATATTTCATAAAATATATCTAGGTCACACAAACTCATTTTGAAACCTTCATATGTATACATATGTAGATTATATTTAAAATATGAACAGCTATTTTATGAACTACTAATACTCATAACTCTGTATAGAATCTACAACTTTTAAACAGCTGGACTATGTAATTTAGAATAGCAAAGCAAGTTGGAAACCACATCCAATTTAAGCTTTCAGGAGAATAAAGTTCAGCTAGAGGTCATTCTCTAAAATGGAATTAAAAAGAAGTCCTAGAACTATTGCCCAACTAAGACTCGCTTTGGAAGACAAGTAAACTTGGGATGTACTCTGTGATTTACTGGTGGGAGACCTCAGAGGGGCCCAGTTTTGGCTCATATTTCAGCTGACCTTGAAGAAGACTAGAGCAGATTGTTACAAGGAAGAGTCCTACCCACTGGATGAATCATAGCCCATTTCCTGCAACTCCTGGTGTTTTGAATGACTTACTCATCAAAATCTTGACTCTTACATAAACCAGTTCCCAAAGATCACATCGATTGCACTTTTACGATAGATTGATA
The DNA here is from genome assembly GCA_030848825.1 of Tadarida brasiliensis. NCBI lineage: Eukaryota > Metazoa > Chordata > Mammalia > Chiroptera > Molossidae > Tadarida > Tadarida brasiliensis. The sequence continues at coordinate 75,846,310 of CM061260.1, forward strand.
ATTGCTCAAATCCAGAATAATCAACCAGCATTTGACAGTCATTATTGATAACCATATGGTATGCATAAAAAAATATTGGATGACTGCTCTGGTCGGTTTGGCTCAGCAGTTAGAGCATGGGCCCTCAGACCAAAGAGTCTCGGGTTTAATTCCGGTCAAGGGCATGTACCTTGGTTGCGGTTTGGTCTCTGGCCCTGGTCGGGTTGTGTGGGAGGCAACCAGTCAATGTGTCCCTCTCACATCGATGTTTCTCTCTCCCTCCCTCTCTCTCTCTTTCTCTCTCCCTCCCACTGTATCTGAAGATACATAGAAAAATATCCTCGGGTGAGGATTAAAATATATATATATATAAAATGAAAGGTGTGTAGGCTTGAGTCTTAGTTTTGCCACTAGTTAGTTTGGACAAGTCACTGAAGCTATCTGTTTTTCTCACCTATAACATTTCAACAGATGGAAGGGGGTGATGGATCGTTGACTTCTAAAGTCCTTTCCAGTCTTACCTTTGTACAGTTTTATTTCATCTAAAATATGGTCTTGTAAATTATGTACTGGAAGAACATGTTTAGACACTGTTCAGCTTCTGCTGTTGTTGCTGCTTTATATCCCATTCACAAAGCATCATGTGCAATGCTAAAGAAACGTGGGTGGCCATTTTTCAGCATCAGTATCTCCTCAGTAACTTAGATCACACAACTAATTATTCTTTTGGGGGGTGACTCAAGCTCTTAGGGTCATCCTCCTGGGTGACATGTCATATGGTAATATAAAGCATGAGGCAGATATTGTCACTTTAACCAGAAGGTTAAGGAAAAATACAATCATCTTCCAGTCCACTCATTCTGAATCTTCTCACAGCATCAAAGGGAAGCTCAGAGATAGATTTCTTGCAATTTTCCCCCTTGACAGTGTGGGATATCTCAGTCAGATGAATAATACATGCACTTGCAAGCAATACAATTTTAAAAGAATCTGACATTTACAAAGCAGCTTTACTGGTGGGAAGAGTAAAGGCTTTGAATATTCTGTCAGTTTGAAAAGAGGTTCTGTGTCTCCCTATCAGGTCACACAAACCATCTGATCAGCTGACACTTGATGAAAGCTTTATTAAAGTCAGAATAGGGAACTATCAGTTTGAGGAATAGCAAAGAGCTAAAGGATTTATTTTTAAACCTCTGAGAATAAAAAGGAGTTAGAAAACTTCTGTTTCTGGAGTAAAACACAATATGAAATTTAGTTTTGATTGAGTAGGGAAAACATAAGTCCTAAAGCAGTGAAGTTCTTTTTTATTTCTTTTCTTTTTTTGAAAGTCTTAAGACTTCTACTTCCAGGAAAATGGAACAGATGTACTTTTTCCTATTCCTCTAACTAAGTAGGGCTTTTAAAAAAAATCCTCTGGGCATTATGTATGAAACAAATACAAAAAGACACTGAAAAATAGAGAGTAGAAAGCTGGCTAGCTGAGGATCTAAGGAATGGCACAGTGGTGAGTTCCTTGTGTTTTTTGTTTGTTTGTTTGGGGGTGTTTTTCCCATATATTCCAGATTTGTAACTGAAGACGCTGGCAACCCAGAAACACCAACGTGTACAGACAGAAAACATGGCCCAACAAAAGTCTACTACCTCTAGCCAAAGGACCAGGAATAGGCAGACTATAAAATGGACAACTCTTAGACAATAGCCTCCTTACTTTAGCCAAACAACACAGATAAAACTGTAGCTCACTCCTACTTCTGCCAGCAAAAGGTGAGTGGGAAACCTAGACTCCATTCTCTCCTGGGGTAGATAATATAATGAGGTACCACACACCCCCACCAGAGTCTTTTCAGCAAAAGTCAAGTAGGGCCCTGGAATATTCATGCTCCTCCCCTGTGGTCATCAGGCCAGTCCCCATTTCAGTGTAAGGGAAAACCATATGGTGAGCTTAGACTTCAACCTAAGCCAACTGTAATGAGGTGTTCCTCCCATTCCTCACTGGGGTGGAGTCGACAGAGGAAGCCCAGTGGAGGGTCAAGACTTTCATTATCACCTGAGCAGTAACATGGGCACTCACACTATGTTGTCAGTGAAAAGTGAGTGGGTGACTGAGACTCCCATACCACTCTAGCAGTAATGGGGTTTCCCCTATCTCAGGTGGCAAAGGAGACCAAGTGAGGAACCTGAACATCTACCACCACCTGGCAGAAAAGAGGCAGACATGGGATCAGTGTTGGAGAAATCCAGCTAAAACAGAAGGATAACATAAGATCAGCCTTATAACATAAATTATAAAACCAATCAAATTTTCACATTTCAATAAAAAAAAAATCACTCGTATCAAAAGGCAGAAACTCCTCAAACTGAATTAAAAAAATAATCAATCTATGACAACACCAAGATAACAGAGATGTTAGAATTATCTAATAAAGAATTCATATCAGCCACAATAAAAATGCTTTAATGAGCAATTATAAACACACTTGAAACAAACTGAAAATGAAAAATATCAACAAAGAAATAGAAAGTCTTAAGAAAGACATAGAAGAAATTTTTAAAAAAGAAATTTATATAACAAGCAAAACAATAAACAAAATACTCAGTAGAGGGGTTCAATAGCAAGATGGATGTGCAGAGGAGAGAAATAGTGAACTAGACTATAGAGCAATGGAAATTATTAAATCTAAACAATAGAGAGAACAGGCTGGGGGAAAAAAAAAAAAAAAAACCCACAAAAAACCTGAACCTCAGTGACCTGTGGCACCATAATAAAAGATCTAACATTTGTGTTACCAGAGTCTTAAAAGAAAGGAGAAAAAAGTGGGGCTGAAAAAATACTCAAAGAAATAATGCTGAAAACATATAAAACTTGACAAGAGATAATAAGCCTACAGACTCAGTAAGCTGAGTAAACAACAAATAAGGTAATCTCAAAGATATTCACGCCAAGATGTATCATAATTAACCTTCTCAAAAGTAAAGACAAAGTAAAAATTGTGAAAGCAGCCAGAGAGAAATACCACCAGACATAAAGGGTAACCACTTCCGTGACGGAGGCCAGAAGCAAGTGTCACTGTGTTATTCAGGTGCTAAAATAAAAGAAATATCATCCTATAATCCTGTATCAAGTGAAAATATCTATCTAGAATAAAGGGGTAAACTCTCAGATGAAGGGAAACTGAGGGAATTTGTCACCAACAGACTTACACTAAAAGAATGGCCAACATAATACTAAGAGCAATCACTAAGAAAACCTATACAGTTACTCTGATAAACATTACTGACAAAACAAAATGGAAGTCTAAAATACATTCAGCCAACCCACAGGAAGGTAGGAAAAAGGAAACAGAGAAACAAAAGTAAAAACACAAAATATAAAATAACAAACTTAAGCCCTAATATATCAGTAACTACATTGCATGTAAGTGGTCTAAATAAATTAATTGAAAGACAAGAATTGGCAGAATGAATTTAAAAACATGACCTAACTATATGCATTCTTAAAAACCAATAAACAAAAAACACCTCATTTTACATATAACAGTATAGGCTGGTTGAAAGTAAATAAATGGAAAATTAATAAAAAATAAAGCTATATTGTTAGCAAATAAAGTCAACTTCAGAGCAAAACAATACTATGAGAGGCAAAGTAGGATATTATATACTATTATATAGTGATAAAGCAGCAATATTTGTCTGCACCAAACAAAAGAGCTAAAAATATGTGAAGCAAAACTGGTTGAACTTGAAGGAGAAATAAAGAAATCCTAAACAAATATAAATGGAGACTCAACAATTGTTGAAACAACTAGAGAGAAAACCAGCAAAGATATATGCCTCAACAATACCATCAACCAACAGGATCTGACATTTATGAAACATTCTACCCAAAAACATTACACTGCATCTTAATTTCAAATGCTCATGAAGTATATACAAAGATAGACCTTATCCTAGCCCATAAAAGAAATCTCTAAAAGTGTAAAAGAATTGAAATCATATAAATGAGTTCTCTGACCACAATGAAATAAAAATAGCAATCAATAACAAAGATAATAGAAAATTTTCCCAACACCTGGAAACTAAATAACACACTTCTAAATAATCCATGGATCAAAGAAAAAATCTTAAGGAAAATCATAATAATACATTCAACTGAATAAAAAATTAAAATACAACGTGCAAAATTTATAAGACACAACTAAAACAGTATTGAGAAAGAAATGTATAGCATGTAATACATTCATTAGAAAGAGAAAAATATCTCAAATCAATCATCTAAGTTTCTCATCTCAACATCCTAGAAAAGAAGAGCAAAATAAAACCAAAAATAAGCAGAAGAAAGGAAATAATAAAAATAAGAGCAAAAATAAATAAAATTGAAAACAGAAAAAATAACAGTAGAAAAATCAATAAGCAAAGAACTGGTTCTTAGAAAAGATCAAAAATGAAAATGACAAACCTCTAGCAAGGCTGATAATGAGAAAGAGGGAAGATAGAAATTATCAATATGAGAATTGAAACAGGGATGTTACTACAGGTCCTACAGACATCAAAGAAAAATAGGGGAATCCTACAAAAATTCTAGACACAGAAATTTGACAACTTCCACGAAATAAATGAATCCTCAGAAAGCACAAACTACTACAACTTTTCAGTATGAAATAGATCATTTGAATAAGTCCTCAGAATAGCTAGGCATTACCTTATTTTCAGTATACTTATTTTTAGTATATTTACTTAAGTAAATAACACATTACTTACGGAAGGACTGGGGGACTCACTACCATATATTTGTTCTATAATGTTATAAAATCTTTCCTCATGAGAAACTGGTTCCTCTTTCGATCAATGGGTTTTTAGCTAAGCCCTGAATCATACTGGAAAATGAGTAAGGTATTAATTATGACTGTTCATTTGATCTTAACATTTTGTTGGCTATGCATCCACCTTACTCTTATAATGTATGCTATATCCACTGCCTTTTTTGTTTTTCTTGTTAATCCTCACCTGAGGATATTTTTCCATTGATTTTTAGATAGAGTGGAAGGGAGGGAGGGAGAGAAACATTGATGTGAGAGAGACACATCAATTGGTTGCCTGAACAGGGCTGAGGATCAAACCACAACCGATGTACATGCCCTTGACCAGAATTGAACCCACAACTCTTTAGTCCCAGGGCCAGCGCTCCAACCGCTGAGCCAAAATCAGCTGCTTTTAATAGATCTTTGTTACTCAGATCCTCCTGACTGCCCATTACAGTAATTATGCTCACTTCACTTTCCATAGTTAAACTCCATTACCTGATCGCTGATGCTCCAGGATTCTCCCATTCTCATTACTGCTAGGAAACCTAGATTGGTAATAGCATGCTCTTACAACCCAGAAAGGATAAACCCCACTGAACTTCTGAATGACACTGACTCCCCTCTGCACACATGCAGTGTGTTTATTGTGTTTTTAAACACAGTCTCCTGTGGATCCTCCCAACAGAACATATCATAAGAAACTGATGAGGAAGTAAAGAAATCAGGGTAGGGCAGGGGAAGACACTTTCAGTGACTTCAGCTCCTGGGAGCTCTGGGGCATGAATGGCACCACCTCAAAGTTGTTGCATCTGGATGCACAAGAGCTGAGCATTTTGAAACTCTTGTATCAGTCAGCTCTGGCTGTAAAATTTCTCTGGGAAGGGTGCCCTAACCTCCCAGGAAGACCCGGGGTAAGACAGCTTCTGTTGACCAAAAACAGTTCTCCAGAGAAGGCTGAAGATGTGAGTCATTACCAGCCAACACTCACAGCAGGTGCACCAGGGGTGCAGCAGTGCAGCAGTTCTAGGTAGGCTACCAACTGTTCAGAGAAGGGGAAGACACAAGAGGGCTCTATGGGTAAGACAAAACTGCATTCTCTCATGGACATAACAAATGGTTAGAGTTATTTACTAGCTGAAACGGAAAGGTAGTATGTTAAGAAATAAAAAGCAGGATTGATTATAGGGTAGAATTATTGGGAAGAACAGAACTCCAAAATCCAGATACAATCTATTCAAATACTATATCTTAGTTTTTATTATTTACTATTTTATTTTTCTTTTGAATTACAATATATACTCACTAACATTCAAAATTTTAAATGTACAAAAGGGTATGCAATGAAAAAATCACCTGTCCAAACTTACTCATCTGTCATTCAGTTTTCTTAAACAGACGCAAGTTTATGTCACTTTTCAGAGATAGTCTTTGTACAGATACATAACTACTTTTTATCTCCTTATTTACATAATTTAAAATATATATGTAAGATCAATCCATATTAATACATAAAAGCTTTCTTATCTTTTTTTTTTTTTTGCAGCTCCATAGTATTTTTATATGATTGAATCATACTTTATTTAGTCAGCTCTCTGTTGATGAATATTTAGGTTGTTTCTAATCATATGTTATTAGACACAATCTCTCTCTCTGTCTCTCTCTCTCCATATATATATAATTGTATACATTCATGAATATAATTATAGGATAAATGACAATAAGTAGAATCACTGAGTCAAACATGTTTAACAATATAGGTTTATCTCTCACTCACCTTACATCTCCATGGCAGGATGCTTTGGTTCTTTTTACCTCATTCTTGTTCTAAGACCTAAGCTAAAAGAGCCTTTCCAGCATATACAAGGTTTTTGGTAAAAGGAAAAGAGGCCATGGTTAATCATATGATAGCTCTTGAAGTCTGTCTGGGAATATTGCATGTCACTTGTATTCACAGTTCATTATGAAAGTCACATGGTCAAGCCTGACATCAGTGTGTTTGAGAAAGAAAATAAATATTTAGAATACCAGCACAATTTGCCACAATGGGTAGGTATGTTTATAACTTTGGTAGATGCCAAATTGTTCTCTCTAAAAGTATTACAAATTTAAACTCATAAAAATTATGAATGGTTCCACCATTTCTTCGCTGATATATTGTTACATCAGACTCTTTGGTCTTGGTCATCTGAAAGGTAAAATATATTTTGATGTTACCTTAAGTTGAATTTCTCTTCTCATGAATAAAATTCAGACTATATTTATATTCATATTCAAATATGTCAGTATAGAAATATTTAGGTATATTCTTTCATTAATATTTTTTTTATTTGGACACTATATTTTTATTTATTCAGTTTACAATCATTAATGTTCTGTTGTTATCAAGTCAGCTTGTATGCATATAGGATCCCAATTTTCCCCACATGCTGACAGCTGAGTCTGTCCCTTATAGCTGACAAGCTATTTCTTTACTATTTTATATTTTTATAATAGTTTTAAAAAAAATAAAACACAAGTGCAGTACTTTTTATATCTTACTTTTGGATATAATTTTGTTGTGTTTAGGTCAATGTTAAAATATGTTCTGATCTTTTCTGCATCTTAAAAATAATACATCTAGCCCTGGCCAGTTTGGCTCAGTAGTTAGAGCGTTGGGCCAAGGACCGAAGGGTCATGGATTCGATTCCCTGTCCATGGCACATACCTGGGTTGCAGGTTTGCTCCCCGGCCCCAGTCAGGGTCATGTAAGAGGCAACCAATTGATGTGTCTCCCTCACATCAGTGTTTCTCTCTCCCTCCCTCCCTTCCACTCTATCTAAAAAAATCAATGGAAAAATGTCTTCGGTGAGGAGTAACAAAAGAATAATAATATATCTAGGAAATACTAAAAATTCAGGCAAGAAAATAAAAGTTACCCCATACCTATTAATTCAAAGACAACCATTTGAATATTAGTTCTGCCATCTTTCATGTTAGTCAGATCACCTAAAATTGGGTCATCTGGGAATCTGATAAATAAGCTTTATTCATACCATCAAAAAATTTATTTATACCATCAAAAAAATTAATAGTGTCAGGCAGATTTCCAGCTTTTCCTCTTGGCTTCTCACTGAGCAGTTATCAAGCAATTGAAATCCAACACATGGTTCCTACAAACTTTTCATTCTGTCGTGGGGTATCTCTTTTCTTGGGGTTTTTTGGGAATGATTAATAACTGCAGGTCTGGGCTTGAAGTAGCACAAAACAGATGGGGAAGATTTAATTATCTGACCTGGCTGTGGGGCAGATTTTTTTTTCCAGAGGCAAAGAAGAAAACTGAACAACAATCCACTGTATAATGTCAAGGTTCCCCAACAGAAAGATCATCTACGAACACAAAGCCTAGAAGGTCCAGAGATGAGCATCAAGATTGGTAGTGGATAACTCTTGGGTTTAGGGCCTTGTCAGGAAAGACCAAACCAACTATTGTTTAGGGGCAGGGAAATTTCAAAATGTGCTCAACTGCCTTAAACATTTAACTTGCTCTTGTAGACTTGGGAGGATGTGTCTGGGGTACACAGATTTCTGGAGCATTCTAAGAGTTCGTTGTATCAGAGTCATCTTACAGCATCTGTGTCTTCTAGTTTTTTTTAAATTTAACTGTTACTTTACAAGGAGGGTTACATTTATGGTTGCAAATAGAAAATTGAAAAGTAATAATGTGGTGTTTTGAAATGGGACCCGAAAAATTTCGTGGTTGCACATTAATTCATATCTAGTAATACTTATTAATTTAGGTGAAGTTCAAGAAATCTAATTAGCAGACATTTTTAAAGTAATATCCTGGTGTCTGAATATCAATGTCTGATATTCAGAATCTAATCAGAAGACTTTTACATGGGAAAATCCATGCCTTTAAGTCTAAAAACAGAGAGATAAGATTGAAGGATTTTTTTTTTCTCTGATCCTGAAGGTAGCTATTTTTTGCCTGCCACTTGATCTTTCTCTTTTTCAATTGCTCAGTTGCAAATTCTGTGAATAATCGGTTCAGGTTAAATGTAACCTAGCCATGCAATTTGTTTTCTGTCATGACCTATGACATTGAAAACCATTTTCTCTGTACCTATTCCTAAGCTGGTTGTCTTGTAATTTTGACAAATGCCCTATGCCTGTCCTTGTAAGGAAAAAGACTGTGTGTCAGGTTTTCTAATGAGAAGCCGTATTTGTATCATCTTCCCAGTTCAGAGAATTATGGAGACAGGTGATTGACAGAAGAGAAATGGAGTATATAAAATGTTTATTCCACAAAATATAATCATTGATGAGGTCCCTGAACTAGGCTGTGAATGGATATAGAAAAGAAGACATCTAGGACTTGAAGAAAAGAAAACCTGACAAGATTTGGGAACTGATTGGCTCTGAGGGATGGGGGAGGACGCAAGGAGAGGGAGGATTCAAAGATGATTAAGATTTTGTGTAAGGTGAAAGAATTGAAATAATAATTACTTGTTCATTTGTTTTCTGAAGCCAGTGAGAACTTTGAAAGGTGAATAATATGGAAAGTCCCTGATGTCTCAGTAGGTGAAGGAGTGGGAAGGGTACTATACCCAAAACAAGGGCAGCCCTGAGTTTATATACAGCACTGAAACTCACCGTGTATCTTTTCCCATTCATTTTCCAGAGATTGGCAGCCAGACTGCTAACTAGATGTAAAACGATTCTACTCTAAGTAATCTTACCATATCTAAAAAAAAAAAAGAGAGAGATTCTGTCATTGGGGATTTCCCAGCAAAAAAAAAAAATTAGAACCAAATCACCAGTGAAGGCTAAATTCAACAAACCTGTAGCTTTTAGACAATAATTTTTCATACCCCACTAAATACATGAATAGCCAACAAGACATCACTAGACACCGCATTCAAGCCTTTAACATGAAAGATAAAACCAAAACATACAAATGTTAAAAACAGGGGAGAAGTACGAGGAGGAAGCAGATTAGGTAAGGAGAAGAAAGTTCAAATATGTATGCAAAAATAATCCCAGAAAAATAAAAAGAGACATTGCATTCATGAAACAATGATAGAAATATAATGTGTTTGTTCAAAGTAAGAAAACTATTTAAAAATTAAATATATAACAAAAAAGAAAATCTTAGCCTAACAGTTGGAAGATAAAAATGAAAGAATTCTCCCAGAAAGCAGAGCAAAGTGACAAAAAGATGAGTTAAATGGGGGAAAAAGAGAAAAGGTAAAACAATTAAGGAACCAATTCAAAAGGCACAGCATTTGAACGATAAATTCAAATGAAGAACAGAGAAGACAGAGCACAAGAAATCATTAAATAAGCAATCAAGAATATTTCTCTGAACTAGAAAAACATTAATTTCAAATTGAAAGTGTCAATTAAGTGCTTATTGAGTGGATATAATGGATCTAATCCAGAGCACTTAAGAACGAAAATTCAGAACTATGGGTTACATAGAAAAATCTAAAGCTTCTGGAAAGATAAAAGAGACCACATGCAGAGATTAGAAAACAAGGTGGCTTTGGACTTCTCAAGAGCAGTGCTGAAAGCTGAGAGACTATGAAAATAAATGAAACTCTGAAGTAAACTAATTTGACTCTAGTTTTCTATTCTTAGACAAACTGACAAATCAAGGTAAGGACAGACATTTCCAGATTTTCAAGAGCTTCAAAAACTTTACCTGCCATGCATCCTTTCTTAGGAAACTTCTGAAGGAATGCTGTACTAAAATGAGGGAGTAACCAAGTAAAAGGAAGGCATGAAATTCAGAAAAAGATGTTTCTTTCCTTTAGCAAAGAGACAAAGACTGTCTCTAGGATTAATGTGGGAGAATATACCAGGAATGTAGCAAGTCATTGGACAGCAAAAGCAAGAATGGAGCAACTCAGAACATAAAAATCATAGAATAGCTGATGTAACTGGGAGAATTGGGGCATTTTTCAGTAATTAGCACATAGAAGTTAAAGCCAACAACAAAAATAAAACAATTAGATACACAGAAAACAAAAAAAAATTACTTAAAGAAAGAAAAGCATTCATGGTTTATACATAGCTTCTCTGTGGATAGTGCTTGCATAAACAGCATGATGTACCCTGAATAATTTTAATCCACATTTTACAATTATTTTAGGGGGATGATAAAGGAGTTGGGAAGTATGTATATTTATCTCTGAGACCTAGTGAGCAGAAGAGAGCTAAATCCTCATCTTCCACTGTGGGAATTCAGTGGATGCTATCTAAAACAGAGAGATGAAGAAATAGCAATGTTGTTACTAACACCAATGGAGGCAAACTATCAAAAGTAACAGCCAAAGAGCTAAAGCTAAACTAGTTGAAAGAAGGTTGCCTCTGAGGAAAATGAAATAGGAGGAAGCTCCAGGCTTTGCTATTTTTCTTAATAAGTATTGTAGAACCACGTGGCTCTTTCAAATGTGCAAAGATAACTTTTACGATCATAAAAGTCAAATGTAAGGAAATGTTTACACTGAAATGTTTTCATTTTTAACAATTAGAAACAGATTCATTGACTTGTGCAGCCAGGGTAATTGATTTTGTAGAAATCTCATAATACAGCCTCCTTCAAATTTATTTTATTATGCAACTTCTTGTAGCTGGGCCATTAATTAAAAGATTATAGCTCGGCACTGTTATTATTATCATTATTATTGAATTACTATCACTATTAAATTCAGGATTGCATATGTCTGTTTACCTAAAATTATGGTCTTACTTATTAAATAGGCTTTCCCCCCTCAAATAACTAATATTAAAATAATATAAAATTGAGCAAAAATCTGAATTCAAAGAGTGATATGAGGATGCTACTGACATTCATAGTCTGCATCACAGATGTTTATATTTATTGAAATAACCTTGTTGAAATTATATAATCACAGAATCATAAAATGCTAGAACTCATTTGGAAAAATGGACACTGAGGCCCCAAAGGGAAAATGGCCTGTCCACAGCCTCAGAGGGGAAGCACAGGAAAGAGAAACCTGCTGCTTTCCGCTCGACGTTGATGATGTACGATGACTGAACTACTCTGGACTAGAGATCACAGGAGTCTACATGACAGCTCATTTCTAAAGCCGGTGCAGTGTGAACAGAAGTACGTAGCTGGCATTCTGTCATCCCAAGTAAAACACAAATAACCACTAATGAAAATCTCAAGAAATGAATTTGAGAGATGGCATCATTGAAAAGGTAGAGCAAAATCAGGCCTAATCTGAGGGGGGGCGGGGAATGATTTATTTCCAATCCTATTCTTTCTGTCCATTAAAAAAAGTATTGCTAACTTCTTCTGAAGATTATTATCAGAATAACCTGTTTTTTGCAGGGCACATGTGCTAACAAAGGGTAGTCTGTACATGGTAATTGTGTGTTCCTAGTCAGGCTTCTGGCAAAATGTCCTTTGTATCACCTAAGAGGTTTTGACTATAAACTACAGAAACGAGTGCTGGATTCTCTAAGCAATAGAGGATTTCCTGGAAAGATACTAAGGATGCAGAGTGGAGATGGGGAGACCACAGAACAAGACTGGTAACTGCAACAACCAAGAAGACTTCAGAGGACTAGGAAACCAACTACAGGCCTGGACTGGTCACCAGAACAGTATGATGTGGCCAGTGCCTCTGTAAGGAGGAAACGCCAACCTGTTTTTTGGGCACCGTCTGCTGAGGATTCAGAGTGCATCTCGGTACAGTTCAGCTGGCTAAGCTTCAGCCATTGGCCCCCCCTTTGGCTGACTAAAGCAGCAAGAGGAAGAAATCGGCATTTCTGTGTCTTTGACTCAGTGCCCACAGGCTGACTTCTTTACCATACTACACACTGGGAAAAGCCAGTAGGAAATGAGGGTACTCTTAGAAATGCCAAAAGGTAAGCAAATAGCTATTATATCCTTCTTGTTAATCATGCCTGAACCATTGCATTACTCAGTGGTCTACTGAAAAAAACATTCTTATTTTTTGTTAATCCTCATCAGAGGATATTTTTTCCATTGATTTTTAGAGAGAGTGGACGGGAGGGAGAGAGAGAGAGAGAAACATTGATGTGAGAGAGACACATCAAGTGGTTGCCTCCCACACGTATCCCAACCAGGGCAGGGGATAGAACCTGCAACCCAGGTATGTGCCCTTGATGGGAATCAAACCCGGGATGCTTCGGTGCACAGGTCAACGCTCTAACCACTGAGCAACACCAGCCAGTGCTGAAAGAGCTTTCTTAATTGTCTAGAAAACAATTTGTTTAGAGTGTCTTTTTGGCAAACTGACAATGAAAATCTTGTTATCAAGGTGACATCAGTCCTGGCAAGACCAAGTTTCTTTCTTTTCATATATTGGAATACAAATGTAACATGGATGAAGCTTCTGGCTTGGATCAAATGCAGCCTATGTATGAGAAAAATGGGGCATTTATCCAGGGGTCTATGGGGTGATACTTAAGGGTATGGCTCTGTATGGGGCTCTGTGTATATGTGTGTTAGAGGGATAGAAAGGGCTACAATGGCTTGAAAATCCTTTAAGTATATTGACACCAAGATAATAAGTTTGATCTTTTTTAAAAAGCTGTCATTTCCTGTTGGTCTCTTAAGTTCATTGATCTTTTATAGTGTTTGCTTTATTGTTTCTCTTTTCATGGTAAAATAAAAGCAGCAGTAAATAATCTCCTTAATCAGAAAAAAAAATGATCAGTAGAATTTAATGAGTTGCAAGAGTAGGGAGTGAATACTAGAGAGGGTGGAGAAAGGGAAAGCAATGAGAACAGGTGAGACTTCAGTTTCAACTCTTCTACATCAATAACTGTGCAACATTGTTTTTTAATAGTTCTGCAATTTTTCTGAACTTAAATTTCAGTGAGGAACTTACTGAAACAGCAAATCATCCTTCCTGCAAACTAAGTGTCAAAAAACTCAGCAAAGTGTTTACAAATAATAAAGCAACAACAACAACAACAAAAGGAACTGATAATGAGGTGAGAAGAAAAGAAAATATTTTCAAATGAAATTGAAAATGAAGACAGGAAAATGTGAACTAGATCTTCAAATAAACAAGGAGCAGTGGAAATCATTTAGGAAAGCTGCAGATAAGGATTTTATGTTTTATCAAGTGAGTCTCTTCAAGTTCGGTAAATATTGTTTGATGTCTAATTTTCTGGGGAGGTAGGAATATATAATCCATAGTCACTTATTACTCATTTCTTTTTCTTTGTTTTTCTGTTAATCCTCACCCAAGGATATTTTTTCCATTGATTTTTAGAGAGAGCGGAAGGGAGTGAGGGAGGGGGAGATAGAGAGAAACATGGATGGGCCGCCTCCTTCACGTCCCCTACTGGGGATTGAGCCTGAAACCCGGGCATGTGCCCTGACGGGGAATCCAACTGGGATCCATGGAATCCAACGATGCTCAGTCCACTGAGTCACACCAGCTGGGCTAATTTACTTTTAGTGTTTGCAATAATAAGACAGAATATAATGTAAATACTATAATGAAGCATAACCAACATTAGTTCTTCCTAAATATGTAACTAAGTTTTTTATGTTCAACTACAAAAATTATATATACATGTTTTAATAAGTCAAACATTTCCATAAGAATAATGAAATTAGAGTCAGTCACCTGTCCTCCCTGACTCCTACATTTTTCACACCCTAGAGTTCACTTGTTTACGTTTATTTACCTTCATATTGTCAGATAACATTGTCATATTGGTGCTTTAAAATTTGTTTAAACATCAATTTGTTCATTTGCCACTGTGGAAAATGTGGATTTAGTGGAGGGTTTTTTGTTTGTTTGTTTATTCTTTCACCCTCCCTACTGCAAAAATATCCCCATATTTGAGTTATAATTTAGTTAGATCAGTATTCAGGGTTCACATGATTATATTTTTGTAAATGTTGACTGGGCTATCTATATTTCACAGTGGGATTATTTTCCCTTTCTTGAACAACCTTCTGTAACCTTCTTGGTATTGAGAATACTGATTTTTATTGACTTGGTTCCCTATGTCCTAACTCTGTCTGAGATGTTCTGAATTTATTAGGACTGTATCAAGTTCTTCTTCTTGGAGACAAGTCTTCGGAGGCTTCTGATCTGTTCTAACTGGATTGGTTGTGCTGTATGCCTTGGAAATGCTGTGATCCTGAGACTTACGTTCAAGTAGAATACAGAGATCCCTTTGTCTCTTTCTTGCATCTCACTTTACTCTTTCGTGATTTTCTCTTTTTTTATTATTATTGTTGACAAGTCACACTCCAGGCCTTCACCACACTATTGTCTGTGTCCACTGAGTATGCATATATGTATATAAATTCTTTGGTTAATCTCTTCCCACTGTCCCTACCCCGCTTCCCTCTGAGATCTGTCTGTCTGTTCCATGTATCCATGCCTCTGGACTTATTTGTCAGCTTATTATGTTCATTAGTTTCCATACATAAGTGAGATTATGTAATATTTTTCTTTCTCTGACTTGCTTATTTCACTTAGCAAAATACTCTCTAGATCCATCCATGCTATCACAAAGGGTAAGAAATCCTTCTTTTTTATAGCTGCACAGTATTCCATTGTGTAAATGTGCCACAGCTTTTTTATCCATTCATCTATTGATGGGCACTTGGGCTGTTTCTAGATCTTAGCAATTGTAAATAAGGCTGCTATGAACATAGAGGTACATATATTCTTTCTGATGGGTGTTTTAGGCCTCTTAGAATATATTCCTAGAAGTGGGATCACTGGGCAAAATGGCAGTTCCAGTTTTAATTTTTTGAGTAAATTCCATACTGTTTTCCATAGTGGCTGCACCAGTCTGCACACAGTATTTAACCAATAGTTTCACTGGGAATGGTGTTATTGACTCAAAATAATTTTCCTCCAAATTTTGAAGGCATTTCTCCATTGCTCTCTATCTTTGAAGTAACTTTGAGAGATCAAAATCTTTTCTAATGTCTAATTATGGAAGCTTTTACTATCATCTCTTTACCCCTGAAGTCCTGAAACTGTACAATTAAATGCCTTTGTGACTGTTGATTTTCAACTATTGTACTGGGCACAATCTAGGAACTCATATCCTTCATTTCTGGAAAAATTTCCTGAATTATTAATAATTTTCTACTTTCTAGTTTTTCCAGTCTTTCTTTCTGGACTTCCTAATAACCAGATGATGGATCTCCTAAATTGGTCTTTTAATGTTCTTATATTTACTATTTTAAATTCTCTGTCTTAAAGTATTTTAAACATTATTTTGTTTTGTTTACTTTCTGTGAGAATTTCTTTACTTTATCTTTCAAAACTTTCCTGAAGTTTCTATTTCTGCTATTTTTAATTTTTAAAAACATTTATTCTCTGCTTGTTTTATATCGTATTCCATTATTTTTTCATGAATGGATTATTACTCTGAGCAGAGTAATAACACTTATTTTAAAGTTTTCTTCAATCTGCATAATATCTGCTTCCTCCACATCGCTTTTTGTTTTATTCTCTGTTTGAACATAAGTCGTAGATTTAAAGGTTTTCAGAAACACAGGGGATAGTCTTTCTTTCTTTCTTTATTGATTTTAGAGAGAAAGGAAGAGAGGGAGAGAGAGATAGAAACATTGATGAGAGAGAACATCAATTGGCCGCCTCCTGCATGGCCCCCACTGGGGAGCACGCCCCAACCACTGAGCCACACCAACTGGGCACAGGAGATAGTCTTTTCTTTTGCAGATATCATGGTAGGAAGATCTGGCTGGACTGTTTTATTGGAATACTGTGAACTTTACTATTTTAGATTTTTCTCGTGGTCTGATAAAAAATTACCCAGAAAAGAATATTCCAGTCTGGCCAGTGTGGTTCAGTGGTTGAGCATCAACCCATGCACCAAGAGGTTGCCAGTTCGATTCCCAGCCAGGGCACATGCCCAGGTTGTGGGCCCGATCCCCAGTGGGGGTCATGCAGGAAGCGGCCAATCAATGTTCTCTCTCATCGATGTTCTCTCTCATCAATGTTTCTCTGTATCTCCCTCTCCCTTCTTCTCTCTCTCTCAAATCAATTTTTAAAAAATTAAAAAAAAGAATATTCCAGACATATGTCTTCCTGCTAGCATTCTGGAAATTGAATGAGGGAGGAAGGATAAGGTGTTCTCAGAATTCAGTATTAAACACTGAATCCCTCTAACCCATAACCTGCCCTCAACTGTGGTTACTTATCTCCAATCCAAAGACCTCCATGTTATGCTTTTTAGACCATAAACTTAAAATCTTCTGTTTTGGTTAGTGTTTTAGTCAATTCAGGTTGACATAACAAAATATCACAGACCAGGTCACTTTAAAAAAACAGAAATTTATTTTCTCCTAGTTTTGGAGACTATAAGTTCAAGATCAAGGTGCAAGGAAAGCTGGTGTCTCCTGAGATCCCTCCCCCTGACTTGTGGAGAGCTGGCTTTTCCTTGTGTACTCACAGGGCCTTTCCTTGGCAGACACTCTGACATCTCTTCCTCTTTTCATAAGGACATTAGTCCTATTGGGTTAGGGCCCCACACTTACTACCTCATTTAATCTTAATTACCTCCTGAATGGCCCTTTCTCCAAATATAGTCACTTTGGGGTTATGATTATTAATATATAAATTTGGAAGGAGGGATTGGAGCACGTTTCAGTCCATACAGTTGGGGACAGACACGGTTCAGCTGTACGGAGTGTGACTGGGGATCAGTGAGTCTCAGTGTTTCCTAAGCTCACTCTACAAATCTTTTTTTATCCCCTATTTAGCTCACTTACAGAATTAGCAGACTATGCCTGTTCCTGAACATATTAGCAACTCTATCATATAAATCATGTTGTATCTTTTCTTGTCCTTACTGTCAACTTAGAATGGAGCTTTTCCAGAGGTAGTCAATCAATGAGAATGAGAACTTTTCTTTACCTCTCCCAGTACCAAATTTCTGCTGCTACTGCAGGAATGCTATAAAGTATGTAATGACTGATGTGTGATTGGAATGAGCCAATCAGGAAGGATGCTGTGGGTGCTAGCAGCTGAGTGCTAAAGCTATGCTTTCCCTTTCTTTCACTCTCAAGGGTGATGCCATTTAACATACAATCCCTTTACTGGTTTGTTGCTTCATGGTTTCCCGTGGAAACAGTTAAATAGGTGTGCTTAATCTATTATCTTTGCCAGAAAAGCATTTTTCCCCAAATTTCAAAATTAAACATGAAATAGTATTGAATTCTTCTTATTTCTGGCTAATTGTGACTTTTGAAATGTTTAAACATTGTCCGCAGACCAGTCTCATTGAATAGCTCTCAGGAAAGAATTTAAGACAAATTGAGCTGCTCTATCCAGGTGTTAGAGTCATCTTGCTGATCTGCCAACTCATGAATTATTAAATTTTTAAAAATCTTTTGCTGCCATATTTTCAATATGTTTAATCAATCCATGAATCCCCTTTTATTTTTATTATTATTTTTTTTTTGGTACATGCCCCTAGCGGGAACCGAACCCGGGACTCTCTGGTCCGCAGGCCGACGCTCCAACCGCTGAGCCAAACCGGCCAGGGACATGAATCCCCTTTTAAACAATGTCCACCTTCTCTAATCTTCCCTGAGAATCAGAACAGTATTGATAATTTTTTCCAACTTTTGATTTCACATGTACTTTTATCACTACTTTTCAATATGGCACATATAATTAGTTTCCTACTCAATATTATTCCTAATTCTGCCTTGATAGGAAAAGTCGAATTTGGTGTGTGAACATTTGCTTTTCCAGGGTTTCTGATAGCTCGATGGCCATGTGACACAGTTCCAGCCAATGAGACAGAAACAGAAATCTGTTGGAATTCCTTTAGACACTCAATGTTTTTAAATTAGATGAGTAAATGAATAAAGGAATAACCCCAACAAATAGGTTATCTTGTAAATATCATGAGTTAGAGATTTATACTTTTAACTCCTATAAAATGATTCATTATTTCTGTAGAACTAAAGATTCTGAATTTTACAACTCTAGCTTTACCATAATATATATATATGATTAAATCCCTAAGCCAGGGGTTCATGAACCATAGCCCAGGGCCCATTTCTACACATAAAATTTTATTAGAACATAGCTATACCTTTTTCTTATGTATAGTCTATTGTGACTTTTACACAACAATGACAGTTGAGTATTGTAACCAAGAGCACATGCCTTAAAAGTCTAAAATACTGGAAATTTGGCCCTTTACAGAAAAAGTCTGTGGACCTCTCGAAATCATTTAGCCTCTCTGAGGCTTATTTTCTTTACCATTAAACATTATGACTTCTGAGCATTTTAAAAAGCATTTTCTGATGTATTTTTTACAACTGTAAGCTATTTTTAAAAGTACGAAATAACCAACAAAGTTGTCTTTTCACATTGTAGTCTTTCAAATATTTAAAGACAAGACAGCAAGATCTCCCAACAGTATCTCTTCTTTTGGCTAAATCGTAGCAGTTCATCTAGCTGTTTCTCATATGATAAAGAACACGATTTTGTAAAGAATTTTATTTCATTTTTCAATATTACCACTAAAATCTAGAGCCCAGAACAAAATACAATCCCACAGTAATGTATGACAAACACAAATAACAACTTTCAAAACGGTAAACTTTCTTGTAAACTATATTGCGATGAACTCATTTCAAGGTTATGTTTACTTCCTATTACATCTCAATATTGAGTTTTGGGGAATTAAAACTCTTAGATATTTTTGACTTCCCCATTAATCATTTAAATTGGCATACAGGTTTTTCCCACTTATTCCTGTCAAAACACATCTCACTGATTTTAACCCATTTTTTAAATCTAGTGAACTAATTTCAAATATTGACTATGTCAGTCATTATTTTAGCTATTTGTCTAAACCTTGACACTTAAAAAATGTAATAGAAGTGAATAACAACTTACTGAAAAAAGATTTTGCCATAGGGTGGAGTTGTGTCATCATTATCAACAGAATATATATATATATAATGATTTTTTACTATGTATCAGATTTTTACTATATCTTTTTCTTTTCTACTTTTTTTTTTAATTGACTTTAACGGGAGAGAGATAGAAACACTGATGAGAGAGAACATCAATTGGTGGCCTCCTGCATGCCCCCACTGGGAATTGGGCCCACAACCTGGGCATGTGCCCTGACCAGGAATCGAACTGGCAAACTCTTGGTGCACGGGTCGACACTCAACCATTGAGCCGCACTGGCTGGGCTCTTTACGATATCTTTATATACATTATCTTATTACATATTCATGAAAATGAAGATATTCGTAATATCCCCATTTTATACATAGAGAATCTGAAGCCCAGGAGCTAAATTAAAACTCATAGTCTTACTCCATAGCTGGAACACTTCTGCTAAGATGAATTGCTTCTTCCTAAGGAAATGTTAAAAAATATTTATTTCCAAAGAAAACATTTTTTTAGTTTGATTTCAAGCAAAGGCATTAGGACCACAATGAGAAGAGGTTCAATCATAAATTGTGAGAATTTGACTTGACTTCAGCTTTTAAAGCATTTCTTCACATATGCAAGGACTCAGCAAAGTCCATGTTCTAAGAAGCGGCACCGTGCTTTGTCAGTGTGTAGCTGGTACAAGCTGCATTAACTGTCCTCTCAGGATTCTCATGGGTTGTTAGCTTTGAGTATGGATAACCTTCTGCATTATTTGTGTTGCTTTAGGGGTTCTCTTTTGTCTTTACTCTTCTATTTCTTGTATTTTTGTCCAATTTCATGAACTTTAAGAATTATATGTATGCGTTGTTAGTGAGCATGATCTTAAGCTTAAAGTATTATGAAAAAGCTTAAGAGGTTGACCTCTTTTTAGCTCGGTCCACATGTACCCAGGTGCATGTAATAAAATCGTTTTGCTCTAAAAAAAAAAAAGCTTAAGAAACACAGGAGACAGCTATAGACTAAATGATGAAAGAAAACAAACTATTGAATTCATTTCATCCAAGTTACTACTGGTACTTAAGTGTTTTAGTATTGTAGGGGGAAAAAACAGTATTGTCCCTCTACCCATATTAAGTTCATTGTCTGGGGCACTGTAAATTAAACCAACAAAAGACAAGTTAACAAGAGAAAAACAAACAGTAGTTTATTAACGTGTCCATCATGAATACACATGAAAATACTCAGAGATGAGTAACTCAAATATGAGGTTAGAACTTGGGCTTATATAACATCTTAATAAAAATAAATAAACAAATTTTTAGAGAAGTGACAGGACAAAGGAAAAGGACTTTGAGCTTCTAGTGACTGGCAAATTGTGGGAAGGGGAATATACTGGGAAATGAATGGTAGATAAGGGCTGGTTGTAATAAAGTTTGTTACACAGATTTCTCTGTTGCTCTCTCTGGGTTGATAAAGTCCTAGAGTTGTCTCTGGTGATTAACTCCTGCCCTTCCTGTCTGGTGGGGGAAGGAGCACTTTTACAAATCCATGTCCTACTTTCAGGCTGATAGGGAGAAAGCAGAGAACTTTTCTTATATCTGCTTCTTCTTAGTTGCCTTCAGAATAATCCTATACCAAATTGGCATGTGTTGGTGACATATTCTGGTACCCTTCATTCTAAATAGATGTTAGGTCCAGGTTTTAGGACAGCATAAGAACACTTTCTTTTGACTTTAATATTACTTACCTTATACACTTCTAAAAATTTGTATGTAAAGTAGTTGCTCAGATAAAACACTCAAAAATATAGAAAGGTGAGTGGAAAGGGGAGAATTTAATGCCAAGAGCTTTTAGGGATGAATACTTGTGAACCGTCAGTAGCCTTGGTTTCTTTCATTTACCCCCAGGCATCCAAAAGAGCCTCCAGGGTTAGTGGTGGGAGATTGGGAGCCCTGTTATCTTTGGCTGCTACATGACAAGGGAAAGTTACTGGCAGTGAATGTGGGGACCAAGTGTCAGGCAATAAGCAAGGACAGTTCTGTCTACAAATGTCTATAACTCTTTTATGTACCATTATTTCCCTTAACCTTAAGGAATCCATCTCTTATGGAGTACATTTAGCTTTCAGGCCATAATCCCACATTTTGTGGGGGGAAAAAAAACCAACGATAATTTGCTTTAATGAGATTCATATCCTTTTTTACTATCATAATTGAAGCAATGGGGAAAATTGCCTGAACTCTAAAATGAAAGCTAGGAACTCTGGCTTTTGCTGCTAATTATCCAGTAATATACAATATGACCTTGGGCTAGTTATTTACTCTGTTTATCTATATGTAAAAATGCTAATGTCACTGGAAGAACATCTGAATTCATTAACAATGGCAAAGTATATTTGAAAATGTAATGTTGTGTTTCAATGTATAATTTTCTATTGAAACAACCCATGCACCACCCAGTTGCATGAATGCTCAGCAACCACTAAGGTTGCATAACAATTAATAAGCCCAGTTATGTAACAGGCTTCATGGGCTATCCCACCTTATGAGAGTTTTTCTGATTTATGAGCATAAGAGCTGTGCCTCGGGATCAAGTCAAAAAATTAAGAAAAAATGATGTAATTGCCTGATATGTGTTCCACAGTCCTCATTTTTAGCCTGAGGGAGGAATGAGCTTTTAAACTTTTCCATAAAAATGGTCTTTTTCAGAGAGTTAATGATCTACAGATATATTTGGCAATAAAAACAAAACCAATTGATTTCAAAACAACTTCAGCCTCAATTAACAGACTGCAGGCTCCCCTGAGGCTTTGCCAAGTTCTCCATTGTGTCAAAGCATAGCAGGACTATCAAAATTCAGGGAGCAAATGCTCAAATTGAGACAACTGTGTATATTTGATACTGATTCACACAAAAGACCACTGTCCTATAAGTCAGATCTTGGGTTCTTGTCCCAAATGTAATTTCCAATTAGTTTTGTGATTTAGAGCAAGGATTTTGACCTGAGTAGTATAATAATAGTATATTGATAATTTATATGTATCAAGCTCTAAGTGTCTTTTAGGTACTAGGCTAAGTGGTCCTCTTATTATATTATCTCATCTAATTCTCTCAACAACTGTCTGAGATAAAAATCATTATTCTGTTGGGTTTTTGTTGTTGTTGTTTGAGTAATCCTAGAGGCAGTGCTCTTAATCACTACTTTAAACATTCTGGGATGTTTGTACATGGCCTACACAACATAAACTAAGTCTAATATATAAACATATGCTAAGAGTTAAAAAAGTTTCTACAAATGCAAGTTACTAAGGCAAAAGTCTGACAAACCGAACCTGGTAGTCCAAAAGAATTAATGTATTTGATGTGTCCAAAGAAGTTACTGGGTAAAGATCATGAATTATTTGTTAGTTATTCAATGGATAGTGTGGTTAAAAAAGGGACTACATACTAAACCTGATAAGTTCAGGGGAGGTCTACATGGCAAAGCTTAGAAACTCAGAGACCTTAAGTAACTACAAAGAATGGTCTGAAATGAAAACGTCCTAACTAACAAGTCATAGTGGATTGTCATGTCCTAGGCTGGTATCTTCGTTGGCAAAGGTCAATTTATACTTTAACTGAGACTGTCTATTGTCTTTTTGTATCTATGATAACATGCCTTTGGAATGTCAGAGTAATCCTTTTTTTCCAGACACTTCATGGCACAATCCCCACCAAGGCATGAGACTACTGAACCCCTCACTGTTATCTTATTCTTCTGCATACTATCTCCATGTGCTGTAAATGCTCATTGTTATCTTATAACCACTAATGTAAAAGAAGCATGTATCTATCCATTTTACTTTTTATCCAGTCTCAGAGATTTCCCCATTTTGCTTTCTTTCACCTCCCTAATCTACCACCAATGGATTTTATGTAACTCTCTTACATCTTCTTTTATTCTGATGTACAAAATAAGGGAATAAAACTACCATTCTCTGGAGCATTTTCTCAATCTGTTAAGATTTTACTTCCTGACAATCATCGTCAGTTTGGCCCAAATAAACTCATAAAAATTCTCTATGGGTTTGAGTATTTCTTGTTTCAACAGTAGAGATATAAGATAGGAACAAATGAAGAAGATAAGAAAAGTGCCAATTAGTGAGTAGAAGGGCCTTTCTTTTAGCTCTAGGAGTATTTCTGAAATCTAGAAAGCCATGTGACTTGCCAACTCTCATGTTTCCTGTGTGTTTCTGTTTAAAGATAACTTATCTGCTATACATTCATTATTTATTAACACTGAAATTGAACTCACAGTCAACTGTGCTTTAAGTATGTCTGAACAAAGCTTATTTATCATATGTATTTTCTCCATAAGACACATCATAGTATTTTTGCACTTAGGAACACTAGACAGCACTTCTGAAATATACGTGGGGGCCATTTTAAACAGTGTAGTCCCCAACAAATAGCAGATAGGCCACAAAACAGGTCTTAATAAAGTTAAGAAGATTAAACTCATATCAAACATCTTCTTTGACCACAATGGTATGAAATTAGAAGTAAATCA
This sequence comes from Tadarida brasiliensis, assembly GCA_030848825.1. Taxonomy (NCBI): domain Eukaryota; kingdom Metazoa; phylum Chordata; class Mammalia; order Chiroptera; family Molossidae; genus Tadarida; species Tadarida brasiliensis. Next base: position 75,870,533 of record CM061260.1, read on the forward strand.
CAAGAAAAATGAAAAACACACCAAGAAATAGAGGCTAAATAACATGTTACTAAATAATGAGTGGGTTAACAATGAGATCAAGGAAGAAATCAAAAGATACCTCGAAACAAGTGAAAATAAGAACACAATCCAGAACCTATGGGACACAGCGAAAGCAATCCGAAGAGAGAAATTCATGGCATTACTGGCCTACCTCAAGAAATATGAAAAATTACAAATAAACAATCTAAATTTACACTTAAAGGAACTAAAAAAAAGCCCAAAGTGAATAGAAGCAAGGAAATAATAAAGATTAGAGCAGAAATAAATGAAATACAGTCTAAAAGAACAATACCAAAGATCAATAAAACCAAGAGCTGGTTCTTTGAAAAGATAAACAAGATTGACAAAGCTTTAACCAGATTCATCAAGAACAAAAGAGAGAGGATTCCAATTTAAAAAATTGAAAATGAAAGAGGAGAAGTAACAACTGATACCAAAAAAATACAAGGATTTATAAGAAAATATTACAAACAACTATATGACAACAAATTAGACAATCTGGAGGAAATAGATATATTCCTAGAACCATACCATCTTCCAAAACTGAATCAGGAAAAAAATCAGAGAATCTGTACAGACAGATTAAAACTACTGAAATTGAAGTGGTAATAAAAAAAAATAAAAAAAAACTCCCAACAAACAAAAGTTCTGGACTGGATGGCTTCACAGGTGAATTTTACCAAACATTCCAAGGAGAACTAACAACTATCCTTCTCAAACTATTCCAGAAAATTCATGAGGAGGGAAGACTCCCAAGTTTATTTTATGAAACCAGCATTATCCTTATTCCAAAACTAGATAAAGACACTACAAAGAAAGAAAAGTATAGGCCAGTATCCTTGATGAACATAGAGGCTAAAATCCTCAACAAAATATTAGCAAACTGATCCAGCAATACATTAAAAAGGTCATACACCATGATCAAGTGGGATTTATTCTGGCGATGCAAAGTTGGTATAATATCTGCCAATCAATAAACATGATACACCACATAAACAAAATGAAGGATAAAAACCATGTGATTATATCAATAGATGCAAAAAAAAGCATTTGATAAAATCTCACACCCATTTATGATAAAAACTCTCAGTAAAGTGGGGATAAAGGGAACATACCTTAACACAATAAAGGCCATATATCACAAATCCACAGCCAACATCATACTCAATGGGCAAAAGTGCAATCATTATTTACAATAGCAAAGATTTGGAAGCAGCACTAGTGTCCATCAGTAAATGAGTGGATAAAACAACCTGTGGTACATTTACTAGTGGAATACTACTATGCCATAAAAAGAAGGAAATCTTACCTTTTGAGACAGTATGAATGGACCTAGACAGTATTATGCTAAGTGATATAAGCCAGTCAGAGAAAGGTAAATACCATATGATCTCACTTATATGTGGAATCTAATGAACAAAATAAATCAACAAAATAGAAACAGACTCATAGATACATAGAAAAGACTGACAGCTGTCTAAGGATGAGCTTCGTGAAAAGATGAACAGATTAAGCCAAGGAAAAAAGAAACTCATTGACACAGACAACAGTATGGTGATCACCAGAGGGAAAGGTAGGTGAAGGGAGGTAGAAGAGAATAAAGGGGGGATAAATGATGATGAAGAAGACTTGACTTGGGGTGGTGAACACACAGTACAATACACAGATGATGTAATATAGAATTGTGCACCTGAAACCTATATAATTTTATTAACCAATGTCACCCCAATAAGTTCAATGAAAATTTATTTTAAAAAATCAGAAATATGTATAAAATAGGCATTAAATAGACAGAGAAAGGGATACTTGTTTACAGTATGAGAGCTGAAATAAAGAGGCAGAGCATTGCCTTACGATCTCAGCTGGGAATGTAAACAGCAAACTACTCAAATTTTTCACAGGTCTGCCCATGAACACAAATGACTGTGAAAGCACCACAGGTATTGATTTTGAGGTTACAAATAAATTGTAGCAAGTAGGCAAATTTGCAAATACAGAATCTACAATTAATGAGGATCGACTAAATATACCTCCCATCGGTTTCTTACTACCTATCTCCGAAGGGCCTGTAGCATTCCTCTCCTAAAGTCAATATCCTCAATTGCCAAGTTGTGAACCCTCTAGTGCACGTTTTTCTTGCCACAATTTCTGAGCTAGTGTTTACAGCTAGTAATGCAATAAGCCACTGAATTTGTCCCAGTTGACCCCTACCTTAGTGAGCCCTATAACCTAGAGGACTTCAGCCCTGGTCTCTTCAATTCCTAATACTTGGCACCACCAAGCATATAGTTGTTTTGTTGGTGTGTAAATCAGACTTAATTTCTTCAGTACTAAAGCCTCCACATACTTTTATATGAAAATGTAAATATCACCTATACAGAAATTCTTTAAAGGAATTTTAAAAATAATGAAAATCAAACTAAGTATAAGGCCAATATATAAGACATATAAATATAGACTTAATTTTTCAGCTTTAGCTCTGTTATCTCCTTTATTGATGGTGCATTTTAACTCTTAATATTGTTACCAATCTATGATGATTGCAAGGATCTAGAACAGAAGTCAATTTTTCAGGAGAGAAGTATTAATAACTTTTTTTTTTTTTTTTTACAGTTTCTACAGTGGTGTGACAGTGAGAGTTCTGGTGCCCAGGGTGCAGTTCCCAATGAACAGAAGGAAGCTTTAAAATAGAGTTACACTTTGCTTGTTTTCCTTTTTTTAAAATAACACTTTATATTTCTATTCAGGTATAGGCTAATTCTATGGTCATAATAGAAGCCAGTGTCCCTTCATTTCTTTTGAGCTGCCTAAAACAATCTTGTAAGACATCTTGCAATAGACCCTTTGTACTAAGCAGGGTTAGGATTTCATGGATAATAAAGGATCTGAGCCTAAGGAGAGATGGGAAAACTCATCTCTGTTGTGACATCCATAATGACAATGTGGCAAGATAGAAACTAATATAATATTGTACATCAACTATAATTTTAAATTTAAAAATATATATAGGACCCAGAATTCCAGGCCACACATTAACAGAGAATCCACAGAAGTGGATTCTGGCTCTGCTTTTGACCTCATGCCCTGAAGGCAAAGGTAATCCACAGCCTACAGCTCTCAAAGAGAAAACCTGGTGGCCTCCTTGATCAACTTGACAGTGACTTAAACTTACCTTAAGCTATGTCAATGGATATAATGATTAGAAATATTCTATCTTTCTAAACAATCAAGGTAAGAACCATTTAAATTTACAGTGACTTTTGCTACACACTTATTTCTGTTCTTATCATTACTGTACCTTCCAGGGTTAATTAACAAACTTCTGAGTGTTTATTATGAGCTCCACCTTGTGCAAAACTCAGTGAGAAATGAAGTCATTTACAAAGGCCCTGCCTGGAAAATATTTACAAAATAAAGCTGTGCTTTCCAAGACAGTAGCCACTGCCCATAGGTGGTTATTTAAATTTAAATCCAATGAGATTAAAAATTTAACTCCTCAGTTGAGCTAACTATTTCAAATGCTCAGTAGGTACATGTGGCTAGGGGCTACCATATTGCACCATGCAGATTTTCATCATCATAGATATTTCTATTGGAATGTGCTCATTCAAAACCAATGAAAAAGAAAGTGTGAATTTAGAGTTTGGTCCAATAGTTTGATTTCTTTATATCAAATAGATTAGATTATGACTGGTAATCCCTAAAATGCAAGAATATTTTTCTCTACAGTTGGTGGTGAAATGTGTGGAAGAAAGAACATGACTTTCACCCAAACTAGACTCTCTCTCTTTCTCCTTTCCTTCCTTTCTCCCTCCCACCCTCCCTCCCTCCCTCCCTTCCTTCCTTCCTTTCTTCCTTCTTTCCTTCCTCCCTCCATTCCTCCCTCCTTTCCTCTCTTCCTTTCTTCCTTCTTTCTTATTCAGGTGCCAAAGAGTATTCTGCGTTATTTTCTGTATGTGTGGGTAAGGGAGAGGGGAATTTGGTCTTTCTATTGGGAGGAAATGAAGCAGGAATTAGAAATTCTCTGATTCTAAACACTTACTCTTACTCATATGAGGTGTTCTTTGATTCACTTACTTTTGCATAATGCCTGAATGATCTCTATTTTCCTAACCTAATGAAATTGACATTTTTGCTGGGTTTTTTTAACAACTTATTTTCTCATACCAGCCTTCAGTGTGTACGTACCTATGCCATACCCCACGGCTCCCTATACATACTAAGCTATTAATTGTGCATTTAATATATGTTCAGCAGATTATTTTACCACAGCACCTAGCACAGTACTCAACACATGGTAGGCTATTAGTAAACACCGCTTATTATTTAGAAGACCCATAAAAAGTGGAATGATAACTGACCTACTGCAAAGTGTGATTAAAATGTTCAACATTATATGTCTGTTGAAAATACAAAATGCAAACTAATTCTCTTATTGAAAGGTAATCTTTCCAAATCATTTTAAAATGTTATGATAAATTTTGTGTTGTAATTCCTGACCATACAAAACTGTCTTTTTAAAATATTACTTTCAAGAAGCACTCATTTTCTGTTTGACAATTATCTCATCTTCCTTCACAACCACTTTCTTTATACTCACCCCCCGTTTGTATCATTGACAAGCATTAAGTCTTCTTGTGTGTATGAGGATCATTCCAGTATATTAAAACTTAAATATTTGTATTAACAATGGCTTCAAAAGTATGCCAATTCATATATATTTTTAATTAAATGCTTTTATTTACTACAGTTTTATTCTCTTTAATATCTATAAATTTTTATCAGTGTTAAATTTTCTTTAACCTCTGAATCATTAATACATATCTTGAATATTCATTTCAGTAACAATTCCTTTAATAATTTTCTCAACATTTCAGACAAAAATACTAACTCACAGAATATAACTGCCCATTCATTTGAAGACATCCTCTAGATTCAGGGATTCAGTTATTCACAGCTCTAGACATTTCCTGTGCAGAGAACTGTCAAGCACACAACTTTGTTTTATTGCTTGCTGTTACTCTGGCAGCTACTACCATCTGTAGTTTATTCTGCTTTCCTTGTTAAAAGTAAATTTATAAAGCATTAAAGAAAGGCATTACAGACAGATAAGCACCCAATGGAGTCTTTCAGGAAATAAGAGAAATTTTTCAAAATAGGGGCACTTTCATACACTGTTGGTGGGACTGTAACTTACTACGTTTTTTTTTTCCAAATGCAATTTGACAGTGCATGTGAAGAAGCTCTTTTTAAAAGATATTTGAATAGCAATTTAAGAAATACTGCATAGAATGAATAAATAGAGGATTTTCCTATTTGATGGGACCTATAGATGCTCATTTCAGGTCTAAGAAGTACCATCTATTGCATCATTCAATCTTACTTTTCTTATGTTCCCAAGGTGGTTAACTCTGCCACAACAGAGGATTTGTTTATACTTAATATACATCCCCAAAGAATTTATCCTGCTCAAAAACTGCATTTTTCACTGTTGAGAATGGGAGAATAAATGCAGAAACGCAAGTTCATTTGGAAAAATCTTCACAAATATCTGTTGACTATCTGAATCAGTTATCCACAGTTTGAACCTGTCAAATTGTATTTGAACCTGTTTGAATTGTGGCAATTCAGGTCTGTTCTACCTGAGAAGCATTGTAGGTCAAGGTCAACCACCTCATTTACTGCTCTTAGTGGATTCTGGAAACAGTTCTTCATAATGATCAAAACTTGAATAAAGCATTCAGGAAGACCCTGCTCACTGATCTGTTTAAGAACACTTTCAGTAATGGGCTCTGATTAATTGCTCATTTGTTTACCTTTCTCGTTCCCACAAACACTGTGCTTTGTGGTTATTATCATGCTTCCATGTATAACTTTCTTTTTAGAGACGCCTTTTCTTTTAATCTCCTAAATGACAGTAGATTCGTGTATTAAAATATTTTTCCAATAACTGTTTCTTCTTTCAAGTTCCTAAAAGGATTTATCAGACCAGTCTTTTACATGTAAATTAAATAGACTTTGGGCTTAGCTCTTCCATTATATATTTCAAACTTGAAGCAAAATCTGACCATAATGAAATGATGGTTTGAAGGTTATATTGACCTTCTCTCAGTCTTTGGATGTTAACTGGTATTTGATAGCAAAGTTGCATGAACTCGACATAGACCACTAATCATTATTGCTTTTTCAGAACCCTCACTTACCAGTGGCATTGTGCTAATCAACTGGTGATTTCACAAGTTACCTTCACCACATTTACATATTTTTCTTAATTGCTTGATATATCTTTAAAATGAGATGAATGTACATCTTCCTGCCATTAAAAATACAATATTTTTTAATACTCAGATGTTATATTTTCATTATTCGACTTATAATGAATATTATTAGGTTTCTAAAAGAGAGAAAATGTGAATCTGGTCACAACACTTAATCGGCTGTGTTCTTATTACGGTTTCAAATTAATTATATAAAGTTAAATTTATTGTTTTTGATAAATATCCTTCAAATCTGTTTTTTAAACAGTGATCCCCTATTCTTTCTTTCAGAAACAGCAGCGTATGTTTTGCTATAAGTTTATTTAATGTTGTTAAGTACCTTTTGTTTATTGTCCATTAGACTCTTCCAACTATCTTCTTTAAAATTATTGCATTTTCTGTATTTTATGACTAAATGTAAGATGCCTTAAATTATTATTTGAATAAAACAAGATATTAAGAAAAATACAATTTTATTTTTATTTTCATATGCCTATGAATCATGTTCTCTAGCCAGGGTTAGAGGGGGTGGGCAGAGAGGAAAAGATAAAATTCTTGATTTCAAGGATATTGTAAGTATCAATATTATAATCTGATATTTATATTAAATCTAATTTCTTTCATTGTGATGTTCCTTACAATAGCAAGAATATTGTATAGAGTAAAAAAAAAAATGCTAAAAATTACAAACCAAGAATTTCACAAAGGCTTTTATCCCCAAATGATATAGGGCATTATAAATAGCAAAGATACAATTATGACATCATTATTTTAAATTTATTGCCACGTGACAATACATGCAAAAGTTATTTCCACCTATACTTAACAATGCAGTACAGTCGACTTTGGGTTCATCTTACTGCTGCAGTAAAAGTAAATGCCGCATGTTGGGAATATAAGGAGTTTAAAGAAGGGGAGATGCATTACTTTGGACATGTTACAGCTCTTCAAATAATTGCCCTCATGTGTGAGGTTTTGGACTATGCATTGGCATAAAAGCAACAACTGAAATACTTCCAGCTTTCTGCAAGGTAGTATAATCAATCCAGACAGCTGTGTGCTTACGAATGTCAATATCAATACAAGCTCACTGTGTATATAAAGAAAGGAAGGGTGTCTATGTGTGTGTGTGTTTGTGTGAGCTGATGTGTGTGTGTGTGCGTGATCTCTGGCTTTTGGATAAGCAGACTGCTAATACAGAAAAAACACTGGACAAGGAGCTTGTGTTTTGCCTGTGTTCTGTTTCTGAGTCTTATTAACTGAATATGTGACCTTGGGTAGCTGATTCAACAGCCTTTTTTGAGCCTTAATTTCTTTATGTATCAAGCTTTGTCCACTTAAAGACTGTTTTATAAGTATGGAACAATGTGTGGAAATATTTATACAAAGGAGAATTTTTTAACCATTTCTCCTCATTTCAGGATTAAAAATGAAAATAAGAATGTTAGATTTAGATACACCTTGGAAATTACTCATCTAACATGTAAGTGATTTGAAGGGAGAGACTCAGAGAAGATAAATGACTTGACCAAGGCAACAACATTAAAAACTCATGGTTTTGGATTCGGAGATGTCTTAGAATTATAATTTTTATATTTCCCAGTTGTGTGGATCCTTTTATTAGATAAAAAATTTAGTTATTTCCATCTATGACTTATAGGCCTGTACTTGAAGGAATAGAAATAAGTTAAATCCCTGTTTACTATATTATTCATATTTTTATTCTTATATTTATTAGATATTTCATGAGCACTTTTGACAAGGAAAAGAAAGATCTGATTTGTTTCAGTGAATCATTAAAGGGAAAGAGAAGAATACCTAAAAGTAGCTAAAAATGAAAGTTGCTAGATAATCTAGACTAAACACTGAAATCTTTCTTAATCGAGATTTAATTTGTCATAGCCTCTCTTCAAATACTTTAGGAGATTAGAATGGTGCGTAAAATTTGAGGTTGTTCTGTTCTTCAAAAAAATTTTATCAATGTCAATTTTTCTTACCAATAGTAAGTAGACATATTCCTTGTTTTAAGGTTGAATGATATTTTAAAAGCAATTACCTTATTAAAATAATAATGTAATCCTTTGTAAAATAAGTCAGAAGAATCTGAACTACAGCTTAGGATATATCAAATCCATCCATTCATTAATGTAGCCAAACTTATTTGAGCATCTTCCATATTACATACTGTTATATATTTGGTTACATGTGCATGGATGGAAAGGTGAACCAGAGAGATATCTTATCCTTGGGGAATTCATAGTTTATTATAAGAGGAAAAACACACACACACACACACACACACGGAGACATGACATAATGTAAAAGTATTAAAAACTCAACTGTAATTGAAAAATAAAAATAAATAAATTTCCAAGAAAGCATTAAGCCAGTTCTTGAAGCCTAGATTGTATTCGTGCATGTAATTGTCACCTGAACAAACATACAGCAGCAGAAAAGCCACTAAGTTTGGATGGAAGACAAGGTGTGTAATAACTCTTTTCCAGCTACTTCTCTGGGCCTGACCCCACACTTACCTTGATAGAAGTTTGCCACCCAGTTTCATTCTCTAGCAAGAGAGCAGCATGCATGGTTAAATTGGCAACTTAGCAAATTCAATATATTGAATTCGATTATATACCAAAAGAGTGCAGAAAATCCTTTTTAAATTCATTAAAATATGCACTTTAAAAAGACATCAGCCAATATTTGTAGAGTATTTGTTTGCTATGCTTTAAATAACAAAACAACTTCACCTTCCATGGTCAAAGCAAGAAAACCTCAAAGGATTACAGTGAGATGTGTACTAATATACCTCCACTCTTTTGCCTCCTCTATCATTAGCTTGCACCCCACAATAGAGATTAAATAAGTGTGGGAAGGAAAAAGAGGTTTAAAAAATGGCTATACAAATTTCTAGAAGTGAAAAATGAAACATCAGAAATATTGCAACCCTGTAAATATTGTTTTACCTACTTTTGCATCATCATTATTTTGGATCTAGCAAGAGTAAATTACATCTCCCAAACCAGCTACAGTATATTCTTCTTGTTTCTGGGAAACAAAGTAATTTTGCAGGACCATCAGTGCTGATGTGTAGCCTGACAGAAACTGGGATTGCTCTTAGAGGTCACACACAGAGACAACCTGAAAGGGAGGGACCTGGCAAAATAAAATCCTTTCCTCTCACCTGCTGTTCTCCTATCAGCATCAACAAGAAGCCAGAGGATAAGGAAGCCTTTGATGAGTCCATGGCCAGCCCCCCTTTGCAGACCAGAGTATTGAAGTAGAGATGATGGATCCGGAAGGCACAAGTAACCTGTCTCATTAAACATCGCTTTCCACCAACCTACCTCCATTCCAAACTTGGCCCCCAGAAACTTCATGTAAGCAATTCCCTGATTTAAGAAAATATGACCTACAAAATTCTGACTTCTAGGACTGATAAATGCAGAGGCGATTACTCACATTGTGAAAGAATTTACACAGCACTATTTGCAAAGAGCACCCTTGATGAAGTTATGAAACTGATTTATAAGAATGATTTTAGGTATGTATCAGTTTCAAAGTCTTGGTAGGTGGAAAGCTACTGTTTGTGCATGTATCACTATTATCTACTTTATTTTATTTTTTCAATTTTCATTAATTTATTTCTGTTACAGATGTTTCTTCTTTTTCCCCCTACACACCCTCCTCCCCATCCCACCCCCTCATCCCCCCAGCATTGTTGTCTATGTCCATTGGTTACGCATACATGCATATAAGTTCTTTGGTTTATCTCTTCCATCCCCTCCGGCCCCCTCCTCTGAGGTCTGTCAGTCTAAACCTTACTCCTTTCTATGTCTCTGGGGCTATTTTGTTCATCTCACTATTACCTATTTCAGATGCCTTCCTTCCAGCTTATTTTATTTTACTAGCACTAGCAAGTGCATTGTTTATGGAAATAAGTGATTAACAGTAATTCATCTTTTTTTCTTTTGTGTTGAATCATACTGAGATAAAAAGAGGGGCTGTCGTGACTTCAGAAATGAGATTTGAATACTTGTCTTTATCTTCTTGATAGTAGAGTTGTAGACTAACTCCCCATGGTGTTCTCTATAATGTTAAAAAGAAAAAAGAAAGAAATATGACTAATGAAAGCCACCTCCTCTTGTTCAATGACAGTCCTTTACCAAGAAAAAGAAATGGAATAAAGGCCCAAGGTAAGAAACAGATAGTGGGATTCCTTATGAACTGCAACACTAGAAGTTTATAGATTTTTGTAATGGTAAGAAAAGAACTATTTTTTCCAGGCCCTTCTTACACTAATTTCATTTTGCTCTTAATAACTCATATTAGTTTGGTCTATAATGCAATTCCTTTTCTGTTTCCTTCGGAAAATAAGAGATTTCTTCTTAAAAGACAAGCAGACAGGAAGAAGCTAAAAATGACAATAGGAAAGAGATGCTAAAACCAGAATCAGGACTCAGAAATTCTTAATGACGCTGTGATTCCCAGAGGAAAATATTTATTTATATAATGACATTCAGATAATTATTTATAGAAGTGAAACTCGGGAGAATTGCATTCTCACTGTTTTAATCTACATACACTGTCCCTAGAGGCCTTGTCTCCTGCCATATGGGTTTCCATTCTCAGAATCAGAAAGTCCCTGTTTGTTCTGATTTTGATATTGCCTTTTTAAAAAAAATAAAATTTGTAATAGTCATAGTGACAGTGATTTTCTATGTTAATAAAAGTCCCACTATTTTAAAGTCTGATTGTTTTATTAAAAAATTTCCCACATTTATACAAGAAAGATAAATTTGGAATGTCTTAATGGAGTTCAAAAGTCACCACCAACTGAATGTGCTTTCTTGACCGGCATCATCATCAGGGGAACACAATTCAGTATCTGAAATTCAGTGGCCCTGTTGCATGTGTTTGATCATTCCAGGCCGACTCCATGCTCCAAAAGAGGCAAAGGAAGACCCAGGTAATAGTGAACTTGGCAAATGGGAGGCAGAAGAAGGGATGGGTGAAGGCCATCATTTATTTAAAACACATGACACTTGGAATTTCCTTTTTTCTTTTCTTTTTCAATAAAAGAGAGAAGAGCAGGTTTTGATGGTGAAAGTATTTTAAAAATATCAAGTGTTTTATGGCAATATTTCCCAGAAAATTACAAAGCTCCCCAGGCAAGAAGAGCACTTTCAGTATGAATAGTTTCCACCTTTGCACACTCCATTTCTTTCTTCTGTAATTTTTAAATCTCCATTTGAAAAATTATAATTTTATAATAGCCATTCAAGTGAAAAGTATTAAAAAGAATCATCTGATGTTAATGACAATAATAGTCAAAGGTACAGATCACTTCCACTCATTTTCACATTTTAATGCAAGGGCTTTTAGAGATTATACTGAAACTTTGTCATATCCTATTCAAAAGCAAATGTGAAAATAGAATGGTCCAAACACTTTATTAAAAAATATTTGGGCTTGTAATTGAGACATAAAACTTTATCATGCCCTGCATGTAATGAATAATTTTAATTCAATCAGCTGAAATGATATTTTATTTAAAATATTGAGGCTTGTATCAAAGATGCACACTTTATAGTGTCCCTCATAATACCAATAATCCCCAGTTCAATTGATTTACTTAAAGAATTTTCACTTTGGGGAAAATAATAAAACAATTTCTTTTCTTTCTGATTTTAGATAAGAAGACCATTGCCATCCTACAGTATCTATATCTTTTACCTTGGTGAAAGTTGAATGCAAAACTCAAAGAAGATCGGGATTATGATTCAAAATCCTGAAGGAGGTTGGATGGGGTCTTACACTAATAATGATGATTTTTATATTTTCTGGAACAACCCGAAGATTGCACAATTCTCAGTAAAAATAACAGAAAAAGGAAGCCAAAATTTTGAGCTGAACATGGCTTTCTGTTCTTCAAAATGCAGCCGTCTATGTGTTGCAACTAAGTGCCTGGAGATGTCAAAAGAAAAAAAAATGTTGTTTGCCAAAGTTGTGAAACTAGTGGTTTGGAAAAGAATGACATGAAGTATTGTCCTCCTAATACAGGATGTTCTTGGAAGAATTTCTCATAGCTATATTGTCCATAGCTTCACCAATCTTAACATCAGCTTTCTTCTTCTGAAATGCTACCAAAACATAGTACTAACCTTTAAATTGGTGGGCAGTTAGATACACATTTGTAACTGAACTCTAAAGTGGTTTTTTAAAGGGCTGCTTTCTTCTCTCAACAGAAAAGATTTTGGGAATATCAGAAAGGTGATGGTAATTGCCACTGCAAGGTGTTAAGGCCAATTCTTTCTGGTGATTTAGAAGGACATTTGCAGACAAAAACATTGCTGGCATAGAACTGGCAAAGACAGCAAGCATGGCAAGGGAAGGGATGAGTCTAAGCAACAACAATCTGGGACCATTGCCAGAAGACCAGAGAACTGGATTCAACTGAGATGAATTCAAAAGAAAATCCCTGGGTTCAGCACATGTAGTATAATCGTAAGAAATGCTGAGGAACCAAACAAAGAAGTGAAGGCATATCAAGCCTTACTAAACTGCATGAGAAAAAAAATATAAACCATTGATTTTAGTAACAATTATTGACTTGTAGATTAAGTTTTTCCAGGAATTTTGAGTCTATGTATAGAGAGTGTTGTTAATATTTGATCATTTAGACAGTATTTTTCTTTAATTGAGTATTTTAGTTGTGTGGCTAATAGTAGATATTCCCAAGATTGCAGGGAATGAGGGATGGAGGAGATATGCTGATCAGCAATATCCATAGAATTAATCGTCTGGGAGAATTGTTGTTGTTTTTTAACTCAATGGTTATTTTCCAAAGAAGACATACAAATGACGAATAGGTACATGAAGATTTGCTCGAAATAACTAATCATGTGGGAAATGCAAATCAAAGCCATAATGAGATATTACCACACACTCACACTTGTGAGAATGGCTATCAAAAAGACAAGCAGTAACAAGTATTGTCAAGGGTGTGGAGAAAAGGGAATCCCTCTTCACTGTTAGTGGGAATGTAGATTGGTGCAGCCACTATGTGAAACAGTATAGAGGTCTCTCAGAAACCAGTATAAAAGCCCCTCAAAAAATTTTAAAAAGCATATGATCCAGCATTCCACTTCTGGGTATTTATCCAAAGGAGATGAAGGCAAGATATCAAAGAGATAACCACACTCCCATGTTCACTGCAGCACTGTTCACAGTAGCCAAGGTATGGAAACAACCTAAGTGTCCATCAATAGATACACAGATAAAGAAATGGAAAATATATATAATGGAACATTATTCAGCCATGAGAAAGAAGGACATCCTGCCATTTGCAACAACATGGCTGGACCTGGAGGATATCATGCTAAGTGAAATAAATCAGACAAAGACAAATATATTTGATATCACTTATATGTGGAATCTAAAAAGCCAAACTCATAGAAACAGAGACTAGAATAGCAGTTGCCAGGGTCTGAGTGCTGGGGGAAATGGGGAGATGTTGGTCAAAGAGCACAAACCTCCAGTTAAAAGATGAATAAGTTCTGGGGATCTAGTGTATGCATTGTGATTATAGTTAATAATACTGTTTTATATAATTGACATTGCTAAGAAAGATCTGAAATGTCCTCAACACACACACAAAAAAATAGTAATGATGTGAGATGTTAGCCAATGTTATGGTGGTAATCATTTTATAATAAGGAAGTGTGCCAAATCAACACATTTTACACCTTAAATATACACAGTGTCATATTTCAATTATATCTCAATAAAGCTGGGGAAAAGAGCTAAAGTGTGTTTTATATATATTTTGATTCTGCTTTTTTGAACAAGGAGGTTATTCTTCTAGAGCAGCAATTTCCTACTTTATTCATCTCATGGCACACAGAAACTAATTACAGAAATTCTGCAGCACACCAAAAAATATATTTTTGGCCAATATGACAAAAAAAAATAATAGATCTAATTTTAATTCATTCACACTGGACTTCTATTGTTATGTTGGCTGTTGTCATCTTTTTATGTGCCAATCTAAGGGAGAAGAGGTCAGTGCCCCTGACTAAATAGTTGGGTATTGCACGTTTTAAAAATTCTTGCGACACACCGGTTGAAAATCACTGTTCTAGAGAGTCTGCTTTTTCTATTGTCTCCACACCACTGTGGGGTTGCAGGTGGCACCCAGCAGGAACAGAGAACACTAATATTGATGCCAGAGAAGTCACTCAGGGAGCAAATGATCTGAGGAGTCCCAGTGGTTGAAGGCCATCTTTGAAGAGGCCCTCTGCGAGGCAAGTCTTAGATCTGCTTTGACTGGTTTGCTGAAACCCTGATTAGATGAGATTCCTTGAAGTGAGAGGTCTGCAACTTCCCTCTTCCTGCTGACTGTACCCTCTGACAACAGCCTATTTTATCTCTCTGTGGCAATAAAGATAAAACGCAGTTCAGTTTGTTTTAAAGATCGTCCTACGCACAACCCTCCCACTCTGCCTCCTCGTGCAGAGGAGACTGTGGAGCCTTTCTAAATGATGCATACCTGGGCCACTCGAGATAAAACTTTCCTCCTTCCATCCGTCCTTTGTTCTTGTGTGAAAAGGAAATCTGCTAGGAAGACACTGAAGGCTCCAAGTGTGGGTGAGCTGGTGACATTTCTCTTTGCGACCCCCTTCCAGTTTGAATGATGCAGCCGACTACCTTTGCTGATAGCACTTTGTATTTTCATATTTAGAGAATATAAGAATGGAAGTTGATTTATTAAAAACAGTCCTAAGCAGATGACATCTGATACTAGTTATCATAAATGTTAACTTGGTAAGAGGTAGAAGGTATTGGTAGAGTTTGTTTGTTTATTTATTTATTTATTTATTTACTTTGCCAACAGCTTTTAAGAGAAAAAAATTGCTAAAATTTCAGAGTAGATAGGGTACTATTCAAAACTATAAATTCCTGGGCATTAGCAAGAAATCATCTAAGAATAGTATTGAAATACTCTTTTCTTTTTATTTAAAAAAAATTTTTTTTTCTTTATTGATTTTAGAGAGAGGAAGGAACGGATAGAAACACCGACTGGCTGCCTCCTGCATGCCCCCCACTGGGGATCAGGCCCACAACCTGGGCATGTGCCCTGACCGGGAATCGAACTGGCGACCTCTTGGTGCATGGGTCAACGCTCAACCACTGAGCCACACCGGCTGGACTACTCTTCCCTTTTTAAAGTACTGTTCATGGTGAGGCCCAGCAAATGACCATAGCATTGTGCCTTTGGATGATTATCATGTAGGAAAATCATTGCTGGTTTGTCAGAGTGGCCTCTCCAAAGCAATGAAAACTACCCTCTGCACCCTTTCCCTGGAGGAAAAGGCTTCCAAAGATGGTATGAGTTTGAGGAGCTTTGTAAGTATAATACACAGAACCAATAACTCTCTCTCCTTATCCTGTGAGACTATAAACCAGGTTCCTCTGAGTTGACTTGGAAGATATCAACTGAGGGGGGCACGAGGTACCAACCAGGTGAGGCTCCGTTAAACTTAACAAGCTTTAGACCTGTTGATGTATTACATGTCCACTTCTAAAGGTAAAGGATAAGTTAAGGCACTGTGTACAATAAATCCATAAATCTAACCTGATCAAAATCTACAAAACCAATTCTAACCATGCAGTGATTGTTTTAACTGCTTATTTCAATTCAATTCAACAAATGTTTGATAATTTTCTAGTACTGGTTTGATTTTATTTATTTTTCACCTGGACTGTGCTGTATCTCTTAATACTAGGCAGGGCCTGGGAGCCCTCTAGCTTCTCCCTGTGCACGTTCCCTGGGCCCACTGCCCCAGCGGCCTGTTGTCTTGTCTGCTTACTGTTCTCAATAATGGATGCTGCCCTCCCCCCACCCTTGCTCTTCTCATTTCTGGGCTAGCTGTACTGCCACAAAGTGGAGAGACATTTTTTTTTTCCTTTCAGCCCTTACAGCTCTTTAGGTTTCCAAATTGCAAGTTTCCTTTTTATAGTCTTGCTTATTAAGTAGTAAAAGGATGTCTCTAGAACTAAGATCAAAGAGAATTTGAGGCTACAACCCAATGCTGCATATTTTCCTTATTGATCACAAGGCCATGTCTCAGGCCAAAAACAGACTAAAAAATTCCCACACCACTCCTAACCTCAGGACATGCTTTTGTATAACCTCCTCACAGTCATTTCTTCTTTCTCTGATGTCCTGAGAGGTTTGAATATTTGTCGCCAAATCTTGCTTCCTTATTCCCAGAAAGTCAATGAGGTACTCCTGAAAATAGGGCTCTGGAGACCCTGTCATCATCTCAGAGTTCCTAAGTATGCAAATCATACAGTCCACAATGGCCTTCTTGGTCTCCAGAAGCGTTTGGTAGCTATAAATATGATCATTTATAGATAGAGACGTAATGAACCAATGGAGCCGAAATCTTCTCCAGTTTCATGCACATTGCCTTTTGTTGGAATGATAATCCTAGCATTCCATACTCTTAACCAAAACTGACAATGCTTTTTATTCATCTGATATGTTCTCTCAAATACAGCTCTATATTTCTGATTTTTTTTCATCTTTTCTCTGGTTTTTCTTATTTCAGATTATGTGCAACCAATAGAGGGGTTCTATTAAACTCTAAAGTTATCTCTTGATTTCTCAGACTTAAAACCTAAAATAGAAAAGAACCAACAGTCTGACATGACCTTGATAATAGTGGTGTTAAACTAATTAAACAGGAAGACCGTTAAACTAAGGTGGCTCTAATGTCGTGGTGACCTACATAAATACACGCAAATCTAAGCCTGTAAATGCCTTAAGTTACAAAATCGAAACCTAACAACAACTAACTCATCACAAACAGCCACTTGCCTTTAAACTGAAGCCAATCAATCATTCCCTTTCTTCGCTCCCACCTTTTCTCTATAAAAGTCTCTCCCCAGTTCCTGTCACTGGAGTTCTCACCAATTCCTATTTGGTGTTGCTAGATTCAGATCAATTTTAGCTCAAATAAACTTTTAAAATTTTTAACACACCTCAGTTTATCTTTTAACAGTGGGAACTCAATTAGTGTTGTTTGCCAGCATAAAAACCAAAGTTAAATAGCTTTTATTTCATTACTTATATACCCGCACCTCCTCTTCCCACCTCACCTCAATACCTTGTTTGGCCACATGTCATAAAGTCAATTTTTAAAAAAAATTAAAATAAGCAGTTACTTCCAAAAATAAAATAAGAACACAAGTTGCATGTGGAAATGCACATTGATATAAATACTATAGCATAGCTGTAGAATGTTTAAATGTCATAAAACATATTCCAAATGATGGTTCATTAATCATTAATTCTCAAGATAAACATTATTTGAAATAATAGAGTTGAACATTTAAAACTGGGAGAAAAATCCAGTAGCAGATTTTACTGGAAAAACATTGTATTTAGGAAAGTCTTAGAGCAAATGGAACTGTGTACTTAATTTAAGAGTTAAAAACTGGTTGTATTTCAGACAAAGAAGAAGGAAAGTCAGACATAATTAAAAGAGACATCTGCCTTGAGGATAAAGGCTGTAACCCTTCAGCTCTCTAAAGGATCTTTTGTTCTACCAGTGATATTCAGAATTCATAAAGAAAAACATGGGATGTCAAAGTTCCAAAACTATTGCCCGAAGGTGGCCGAAAAACACACTTTAAAGATCAGTGAGCTATTTGTTTCTCTATTGACATCTTTTCCTAGTAGCACTTTTTCCAAATTGGAAGCATCAATTTTCCAAAACTCCAAAATATTTCATAAAAATTCTGCTTGTTTTTCATCTACAGCAACTATGTAACTATTACGAGCACATGATCATCTCATTTTTGAATTAATTTAAAATGAAATCCAGTTGCATTAATATTCTCTTTTTTATTTTTTATTTTTTTCTTTATTGATTTTAGAGAGAGAGGAAGGGAGAGGGAGAGAGATAGAAACGTCCATGAGAGAGAACATTGATTGGCCACTTCCTGCAAGCCCCCCACTGGGGATTTGGCCCACAACCTGGGCATGTGCCCTGACCGGAGATTGAACCAGTGACCTCCTGGTGCATGGGTCAACGCTCAACTATTGAGCCACACCAGCCGGGCACATTAATATTCTCTTATGTCATGAATTTCTTTTTTATATTCACATTAGCCAAGTGTTTGCTAATTTGTCAAATATCAAAATTATCTTGACTATATAGCAATATACAATTCATATTTATATAGATCTCACATTTTCTAATATGCACAGTCACTTATATGGACAACTAAACATTACTATACTAAATATTTTATAATTAATAAATTTTATTTCTTAGAGCAGTTTTAAGTTCACAGCAAAATTGGGCAGAAAGTACAGAGCAGAGATTTCCCATATATTCCCTGTTTGCATATATGCATGACCTCCTCCATTATCAACATCCTGCCCCAAAGTAATACACTGGTTACAATGGAACCTGCATTGACACATCTTCATCACCTAAGGTTCATAGTTTTCACTAGGGTTCGCTCTTGGTGTTGTACATTCTATGGGTTTGGACCAATGGGTATCCACCACTGTAGTACTATGCAAGAATTTCACTGTCCTAAAAATCCTCTGTGCTTAGAAGGCATGATGTAGTGGGTAAAAAGAACTCTAGTAAATAGGCATTTAGTAATGTCGTGGTAAGGTGTGTGTGTGTGTGTGTGTGTGTGTGTGTGTGTGTGTGTGGCAGTGGAGGGGGGGCTCTGATAATTTCTCCTGCAGGTGTGGCTTGTTAAGAACAGAATGTTCTGGTGTATTTCAAAATGGTTCCTTTCAGACTCTCCCAGCTGGAAGCTGGAGTGAATTTTTCTGGATGGACCTGGTAGAGCTCCAGAAGGTGAACTCCCAAAAATGTACACTTCCCCCCCTGGGGTTTTTAACTCTCAGACTTGTCCTCACTGATATCCAGAAATTCCTCAGGTACAGTTCAGACTTTCCCACCCGGCACTGGTGCCCACGGTGCCCACGGTTTCTGCCCTGGAAAGTGGTGATGCTCTGCATCCTCCAGTCACCCTCCGGTTTGCCCTGCAACATCACTTTTCTCACGGATTCAAGAAGAGTTATTCATTTTCTCATTTCTTCAGCTTTTTACTTGTTAGGAAGTGGTGGTGACTACTAAGCTCCTTACATGCTGGATCAGAAACCAGGAGTCACTATTCTCCTTTTTAAGGTAAGAAAACTAAGAACTGTAGGAGGTAAGTCACTTCCCAAATGTCATACAGGTATTGGAAATAGAATTGAGACCTGGACCTACCCATCCCAAGTCTGAGTTATTAACCAGTTTTGTAATTGTGTAAAAGGCTTGCATTCTTACTTATCTGTTCTGGAAAGGAAGTGACTTAATTGGGATACACAATTGATTTCATACCTCCAGGAAAGAAGGTCACTACAATAGCATTCTATTCCTAAGAATATATCTTACTTAAATTATGAAAACTTACACACACAAATAGGCTTATTATACAGTGTGCTTTATAAAAAGAAAAATGTAAATAGCTGGAATGATTATGGTAATTATGCCCATGTTTATAATAGGATATTAAGAAAAGCATGTACCAGCAGAGTAAACTGTTTATGACACTGTATTAAGTGAAGAAAGCTGACTATAAAACTGTCTCTATTTAAAATAGACAATGAAGCAAATAAAAAAAAAAAAACTACTAGTAAATATTGAGCTTTAAAGACATTTTTATTACATAAGAAATTTTTTTAAATGCCTCGGTACACTTATACTCAAATTGGACCCAATGCCCTAGACTTTGGTGGGGGAAAGGACAACTTATCTCACACAACTTTAGTTTAAAATTTAGAATCAGAAATATCAGCTTTTGACAGGAATACATCATTGTTTACATGGAGGAGCACGCTAACATAATGGGTGCCCCTTGCTCTAACATGTACATGAAAGAATGACTCTCCAGAGGCTTACTAAAATGGCATTGTGTGTTAGTTTAAACTGGGTATTTGTGACACAACAGTGTCGAAAATAAAAGGAATGGAACACTGGACAGTCTCTATAGAAAAGGATTTTCATAATGTGGCTGGGTGTAAGGTGCCATCAGCGCGGGATTGCATTCACTCTCATTCATTCAGCACACGGTAGAAGATGCGCGTACCTAAGCCCAAGAGCGTAGATAAGTCTGACTTGAAATGTGTGCTCTCTTTCTTTTTCTTTTTCAATAATTCCTTGCAGCTCCAGCTCACACACAATGAATTATTGGCTTCTTTATTGAAGGGGAGGGGGAGGGGGAAAAACAACACTTTTTAAAGCCAATACCAAAGAAAATCGCTCCTTTTGTGTGAAGAGAGATCGATAGTGGTCTCTGTATTCTTTTTATTTCTTGTTTGTGTTTTCTATTGATGTGTACAGAACCCAGACATTTGGCTTTAAGTGCTGTTTGAAAAAAATGTTACAGAAAGAAAACAGAGTGATTTTAACCATTGTTGACCTACTTTTTAAAAAATTTCATTCTATTCTTAATACACATACTCCAACAAAAGAAAAAATCCTGATGTATGTCTACATGCCAAAACATTTCCTAAGTTACATTTCCTTATTTCGACTAGGGCAATGAATGCAATTGTGAAAGAGATCTAATTGTAATTATTTTAAAATCAGAAATTTTCAACCATGATAATGATTTACCTATAGCCGTTTCTGCCTTTAATATTCTGATATGACTGTTTCACTTTGAACAAGTGGCCAAGTAGAATGGGAGAAGGAGTAGTTCCCTTCCATGTGATGGTCGTTTTCTATATTCAGGCCCTGATTACTTTAATACCAAACTGGAAATGGAAATGCCCAAATCCATTGGAATTCTAGTTTTTTTCAGAAGTAATATGTGTTATAAAGCCATTTTCCTTCAAAAGTTGATGAACTGAATAGGCAAACAGAAAACAAGAAATTGCTGCATAGATAGTCTGAAGAGCTAAATGTCTTAAGAATCAAACTCAGTAATGTCCACCTGGGTTTAACTTATCTGTGGGTCAATTATAGCTAAAATACATAAAGAAATGGATTACATGATGAAAGCAATCTACATATGTTTCTGATTGGAAACTTGATCTATTCTTTCATTTATTCATCAAGTATTATTTATTGTATATTAGGTCAGGCACCACACTAAGGACTATGATAAAGGATATATAAAAAAGATATTATTCCTGCTTTCTCAGAACTTAAAACTGAGATACAATTCTAATGTAGAATGATATAATCTACATTACATAAAGGCATAAATTCATACATGCAGCTACCTAGAAATAGTGGGTCTATTTGTCAGCGTTCTCTCTCTCTATCTATCTATCTATACATATATAGAGAGAGAGTTAGTAAGAAATTGGCTCATATGGTGATGGAGGCTGAGAAGTCCAAGGTTCTGCAGCTGGCAAGCTGGAACCCAGGAGAGCCAATGGTGTAGTTCCAGTCCAAGGGCAGGAGAAGACCAATGTCTCAACTCAATCAATCAGGCTAAAGAAGTTCCCTCTTACCCAGCTTTTTAGTTCTATTCAGGTCTTTAATTGATTGAGTGAGACCTACCCACATTCTGGACAACAATCTGCTTCACTCTGTTCTACTCATTCAAATGTTAATCTCATCCAGAAACACTCTCACACATTCTCAGAATAATGTCCGACCAAATGTCTAGGTACTCCATGGCCATTGAAGTAGACACAAAATTAACCATCACAGTGGGTTAGATTAAGAAGGATTTCTTGAGGAAGAACCTGAACATTGAAGGACTGTAGCTCATAAATAGAATATTAAATTACTACTTCCTCATAATTAAATTGTACCACTACATTATATAAGCTATATGTGTCTTCAGAAATGCAATGTTTGCTTTCATTTTTAGGGGAAATTATTGTTCTTCATTAGATTGCTCTAAAATCCTAGAGAAGCCGGTGTCAGAATTGAATTTATAAAATAAAGGTTTCACATGGCACTTGGCTATTATATCAATAGAATATTTAATGATTTTATTTACACAAAATGTTCTTACCTAGATTACCTTATTTTAGGCTACTGGTTTTCAATGAGATGTTTCATTACATATACATTAAAAACTTTTTTATTGAAAAGTTTTTTGTTGAAAAACTTTTTTATTGAAAAGAAGCTTTTCAACTGACCACAAAAATAATAGAGATACAGAGGTTTTGATTTAATATTTGTGAATGGTATTTTGGTGCTCTTTCTAATAATTTAAAGATGTATAGAGATCCTAACTGGGGTAGTCTTTTTAAGAAGTCCAAGTTTTGAGTGATTACAGCTAAAAAGACAAAAACTCTGAGGCATATTTCTTAGAAAAAAAATAAGCATTTAGAAAACATTAAAGTGTTTATTGGTTTCAATATTCGACATAGAGAAGTCAATCTATATATTCAAAATACCCAGTTTCTTGTTAGATACCTTGCTTCTCCTGCTCCCACCCCATGGATTCCACCTTTAGCTCTCTTCATTGTAGAGTTCTTGTTGTATTGCTTCTTGTGGAAACACACACAAAAATACTGTACTATAATTGAAAAGAAGACAGTGGTAATTCTTCTCCTTGATGACCTATGTGCCATTGCTTTCTTCATTTTTCCCTTTATTACTTTTTGTTAAAAATAATCTGTACAGATGTTTTTAAAATTTATTGAGACTGTTTTATAGCCCAGAATATGGTCTATCTTGCTAAAAGTATCATTGCACTTGAAAATAATGTGTATTCTGCAGTTGTCTGAGCTATTAAATATAAATCAAGTCAAGATGGTTGATAGTACTGTTCAGATCTTCTATGTCTATATTGATTTTTTTTTCTTCTGGTCCTATCAAATGCTGAGACAGGTTTTTAAATCTCTAATGGTGATTGTGTAATTGTCTATCTATTAATTATGTAAATTTTTGCTTCATATAATTTGAAGCTCTATTTGTAATTACTATATCTTCCTGATGAATTGACCATTTTATCTTCATGACAGATTTCTCTTTATCTCTGCTAATATTTTTGTTTGGAATCTATTTTATATGACATTAATATAGCCACTTCAGCCTTCTTATTCTTCATATTTGCATGGTATATCTTTTGCATGGAATCTTTTACATTAAAAATATCTTTGTTTTCATATTTGAAGTGTGTCTTGTGGAGTCAGTATATAGTTGGGGCTTATATTTATTTAGATACTTCTGCCTTTTAATTGGAGTGTTTTGGTCATTTATGATTAATATAGTCATTGAAATGGTTGATGTGGTAAGCAGAAAAATCATCTCCAAAGATATCCGTTTCCTAATCTTCAGAACCTGTGAATATGTTATCTTGCATGGCAAAAAAAATCTTTGAAGTTGTGATTAAGATAAAGGACATTGAACCTGGGTAATCATCCTGGATTATTTGGCCCATTCTAATCTCATAAATTCTTTAAAGCAGAGAACCTTCTCAAATTCAATCAAAGAGAGATGTAACCATAGTGGAAGGTTCAGAGAGATACAACATGAGAAAGACAACTCACTATGGTTGGATTTGAAGATTAAGGAAAGAAGCCAAGAGCTAACCTCAAGGAACTGATTTCTACCGCCAACCCAAATGATCAGAAAAGAGATTCTCGTCTAGAGATTTCAGAAAAATCTTGATGCACCATGTTGATACCTTGAGTTTAGTTTATTGAGCCCTGTGCCATGTTTCTGATCTACAGAGAACTCTAAGATAATAAAGCTGTGCTGTTAAAAGCCACAAATTTTGCAATAATTTGCTATGGCTACAATAGAAAATTAATACAGATTTTAGTACCTTAATATAGTGTAAAAAAATAAATGGAGCCACTTTAAAATGCATGTATTCCCCCTTCCCTAGCCCCTAGCAACCACCATTCCACTTTTTTGTCTCTATAAATTTCACTACTCCAGGTAACTCATTTAAGTGGAATCATACAGTATTTGTCTTTTCACTTAGCATAATGTCCTCAAGCTTCATCCATGTTGTAGCATGTATCAGAATTTCTTTCCTTTTTAAGGTTAAATAATAATTTATTGAATGCATGTACCACATTTTGTTTATCCATTCATCCATTCATGGACACTTGGGTTGCTTCCACCTTTTGGCTATTGTGAATAATGCTACTATGAGCATGAGTGCTTTTTCTTTTCTTTTTTTCTTAAACATTACTTTGAAAATGTAAAAACCATTTTTAGTTTGCAGGCTGGTTTGGCCCATGGGTCATAGTTTGCTGACTTCTGAAACAAGGGCCTTTAGACTTTATTTGTTTTTTTTTTTCTCTGTTTTTTACCTTAGATAATTTCCAGTTTTCTGTCAAGTTTATTTACTCTTTTGTCTAGAGTATCCATCTGGCTGATATGTCCAACCAGAGATTTTTTTTCTTTAATTTTAGAAAATATAGTCTTTAGTTCTAAAATTTTCCTTTAAGGAATCATTGTAAACATGTTTAGTCTTGGGTTCATTAATGACAGTTATAAAAGCCATTTTAAAATCTTTGTTAGTTCCAACATCTTGTTTCATTTTGAGGTTGGCCTTGATCCATTTTTCCCCCCTTGAGGCTATTTTTTTTTCTTTTTGGTTTTGCTTATGTAGGATAATTTTGCATTGTCCATATTAAATTTTAGAGATTTGGAATTTTGTTATTTTTTATTGGCGTGCTGTTCCCTTTCTTTTAGCTAGCAAATACAGGGTGAGCAAGAGTAGGGTTACAGTTGTGAGTACGTGGAACACAGAGTTTATACTGGTATTATTATTTATTTATTTATTTATTTATTTATTTTTAATCTATTTTTGCCTACCCTTGTATTCTTGACTTGGCTTAAACTGCCTGTTCTGTTTCTTGAACAGTATCTCCCTTCTGTTTGGATATTTTTATTTGGTACAACTGCTTAGCCTCTGTCCCACTCATGCACAGTTCAGGGGTCAAAGGAATAGGTTAAGCAGAATTTAGGAATGTATTGTTTGACTGGTTCTCTTCTGGGATTCCCCTGCTCTCGTCAGCATTCACAGTTTCCAAGCTTCAGGGTCTGATTCCCCACCATAAAGAGTATTGGTGTTTCTGTGTGTGCCCTGCCACAGCTCTGCTCACTGCACAGAGTAAACTTAGACCAGACTAAATGCCATAGAGAGAAAAACTTAACTGAGACCTCTGGCTTCCCTATGAGCATGCAGTCCTCTGCACAGCACATTCATTTCCGTGCATTCTCCTTCAGGTAGTTACACCTTCAGGGAGTTGCTTTTTGTATGGTCTGGCTTTATAGTTATTTTCTACAGGGGTGTCATCCAGTAGGGTCTGTGTCTATTTGTAAAAATTTAATCTAATTAATCTAATACTAATAAATTTCAGTATTGTAATAGCTGGGAGGTAACTCTTTTTTATATTTTGTGCACTCTCATGTATTGATTAAGAATCTTATTTTGGTGACTTAATGTGTATTAAGAGCTCATGAACCAAAGGAGTAAAAGTACTAACAACAGGGAATTCCATTAAGAAGGACATTAAATAGGAAAAGTGTTATCCACCAGGATTTATAAGAAGATTTGGAATTTAATACTCCTAGAAATGTTTCTATTTAACATCCTAAGGATTAGTAATTTAACATAAAATGTGTCCAATACAGCATACACACAAGACCTTCAGTGTTGTACTTATTTAAATACTTCGTTTTGAGAATAGTATGACCCTATTTTAAGAGAATTTGCACTTATATTATTCCCCCTACCTATTTCTTAAATTAGAGAAGTGATAAAGTATGAATGGAAAACTAATCCCTTGCTACATTGGAAAAGCCATTGCAAGAGTCAATATCTTTATATTAAACAGTGTCTTTTTATGTTTATGTAGAGAAAGAAATAAAACAGTATCACTATAGTGTTCAACAATGTGGCACTTCTGAGTCTAGAGAATTTAAGGGAAAAAAGACAATACTATATCTAAGAATCCAAAGCAATTTAAAATTATTTGTCCCATATTAATTCTTTAGATTTTTATGTCTTAGTTACATTTTCCGTTAGTTGCCAACTTAGTTTTACCTTAGAGAAACATTTATTTCAGACTCTTCAAATAAAATGGAATTATTTTTTTCTTTAATAAAGACCATAAGTGTAAACTTCAAAGAATTTTCACAATGTGAACATACTTATTTAACCAGACCACAAATCAAAAATAGAATATCTCCACAGCCTTAGATAACGTTTCTCTCTTTCTCTCTCTCTTGCAGTCACTATTTTGCCCTAGATGGAAGCATGTAAGCCCTATTCTGATTGCTCATAGCATAGATTTGTTTAGGCTGTTTTTGAAATGCGTGTGAATAGAGTCATAGAAAAGGTATTCTTTTTCTGACTTTTTGTCGCAACATTATGTTTGCAAATGTTATTTATGGTGTGTAGCAAGAATGTATTCATTCTAACTCAATTATTCTATTGCATTCATTGGTACCTTTTTTTTTTAACCTATTTCACTTACATTGAACATCTAGTTTATTTCTAGTTTGGGGCTCCCACAGAAGTATTGTGAAAATTCTTGTGCATGTTTTTGGGTACACATCTGTACATATTTTGATTAGAAATATACATATATTCAGTTTCTAGATCATAGGATAAGCATAGTTTCAACTTATTAGACACTGCCATTTCTAAAATTATTCTATCAGTTTACACCCTCAACGGCAGTGCTTGAGAGTTTCCGTTGTTCGAGATTCTTGCCAACATGCAACATCACCCCTTTTTTCACTTTAGCCATTTTAGTTGATGTGCAATGACAAATTTGGATTTCAGTTTGCATTTCCATAGTAACTATTTAGGTTAGAATGTTTTTAAAGGTTTATTGAACATTTTTGACATGTGACTGCTATGTTTTTTGTCCATTTCATTGAGTTTTCTTTTTTTTTGTTATATGTAGAGTTATTTATATATTTTGTTTATGAGTCCTTTGTAGACCATGTTTTTTATATTATAAATATCTTTCCCCCTTCTGTAGCTTGCTCTATACTATTTTGATGAATATAGTTATCAATTTTAATGTAACCCAATTTATCATTTTTTATTTTTATAGTTAATTCTTTCTACTATTTTAAAGAAATATTTCACTACTCCAAGTTCATGAAGATATTTTCCTATACCATCTTCCAGGAGGTTTTTCTTTATCTTTCATCTTTTTATATAGTATAAGGGTAGGGATCAAGATTCATTTTTCTTCATATGGTTATCTAATTGGTCTAGCATCATTTTTGAAAAGCCCATTATGTCCTCCACTATACTGTGTTTCTTATTTTGTGATAATCATGTATCAATATGAATGGGTCTATTTTTACAATCTTTGTCCTGTTTTATTTCTATTCTGGTTTATTTTTCTCACTTTATGTGAATAACTTGATGTCTTAATTTTTATTGATTCACAACAAATCTTGATACCTGATAGTGTAAATCTTTTTTCAAAATTATATTGGGTAATTCTAGAATCAATTTATCAAATTTTTAAAAGGTATTGAGATTTTTATTACAATTGCAGTGAATCCATTATTCAACCCAGGGAAAATTGACATTTTTTTCAATAGTTTCATTTTTATTTATTTAGTTTAATTAATTAATTAATTATTGAAAGTATTACTGATGTCCCTTTTTTCCCCATTGACCCTTCCTCCCCGCTCCCAACCCCCTCCTGCCTTCCCCATCTAATGTCCGTGTCGATTGGTTGTGCATATATGCATATAAATTCTTTGGATTATCTCTTCTCACCCCTCCCACCCCCTATCCCTTTGAGGTTTGTCAGTCTGTTCCCTACTTCCATGATTCTGGATCTCTTTTGGTTGATGGCTTATTTTGTTCATTATGTTCCACAAATAAGTGAGATCATGTGGTACTTGTCTTTCTCTGACTGGCTTATTTCGCTCAGCATAATACTCTCTAGGTCCCTCCATGTCGTCTCAAAGGGTAAGAGATCTCTCTTTCTTACAGCTGCATAGTATTTCATTGTGTAAATATGTTCCACAGCTTTTTTATCCACTCATCTACTGATGGACATTGGTCTGTTTCCAAATCTTAGCAATTATAAATAGTGCTGCTATGAACATAGGGGTACATATATTCTTCCTTATTGGTATTTAGGGTTTTTTAGGATATATTCCTAGAAGTGGGACCACTGGGTCAAATGGCAGTTCGATTTTTAATTTTTTGAGGAAGCACCATACTGTTTTCCATAGTGGCTGCACCAGTTTGCATTCTTACCAGCAGTGTACTAGGGTACCCTTTTTTCCACACCCTCGCTAGCACTTGTTGTCTGAGGATTTGTAGATGGCAGCCATTCTGGTAGGTGTGATATGATACCTCTTAGTCATTTTAATATGCATCTCTCTGATGATTAGAGATGTTGAGCATTTTTTTCATATGTCTCTTGGCCTGAATAGCTTCTTTAAACTATGAATATGTTATATCCTATTTCTTTATGTCTTTAATTTCTGTCAATAAACTTTGGTTATTTTCAGTGTAAGTGTCATATACATATATATTTTTTATTATAGTGTTTTTGGATATTTTATGTTATTTTATACTACTATAAATAGCAACATTTTTAAAATTTTATTTTTCAGGTGTTTATTGATAATATATAGAAATAAAAAGGATGAATATTGAAATTCATTTCTCAATCTTTTATACTTGAAAACCTCCAAAGCAACTGATTTATTGGTTTATATTGTTATTTCAACCCCCATCCATTTCCATGGATAATACATTAAGTTGTATATTATAATATCTCCTAGTATATTGCCCTAGTATTTTACCTTAACTAGTTTTCTAACTATTTCTAACTATTATCCCAATCTTTGGCTTAACATACTTCTAAACCCCCAAAACTGATCATTCACTCTTTTGATTTAAAACTTTTCATAATCTACAGATAAACCTCCATAATATGCATAGTCTTTGATGGTTTGATCTGCTAACTGAGCTATGTAAACCATTACTAAACGACTAGCAGGCATTAAAACACACAGTACTCTGTGTAGTTTGCCACTATTTGTAATGCACTTTCTTCTCTTCTCTACCTGGTTAACTCTGACGTAGCCTTCACGACTTAATTCAGATGGCTGTGCTTCTGAGCAGACATTCTCACCTCACCACGCTGATATAATTACTCTCTCCCCAACATTTTGTTTACACAGCTATGAAAATACTACATAGCTACTATTTGCTAACATATACCAGTTAATTTTATCTTGATATACATACAGAAGACAACTTAATAAACATAGAATTAAACAAAAACTGTTTCTCAAGATAAGAGTTTACGATTATGTGGTGGCTTCAGAAGTCTCCAGTGAAGCATCAAGACTTCCTTCGTCTTTTTGTTTTGACGTCCTCAGTGTCGCTTCCATCCTCAAGGCCACCTATTGGTCCAGAAACTAGATGGAGCTCTATTGATTATGCCTGTTTTTCAGGTTGCAGCAAGAGAGATAATGATCATGGTAAAGAACATATCTCCCAATTCGCTTTACAGAGCATTCCAGATAATCCTACAAGATATTTTTGCATACATGTCATTGGCCAAAAATAAATCACACTTATCTAGAATTAAGGATGGGAATATAGTCTTTTTCTAGGTAATTTATTGTCCAAATGATTATTCAATTACTATCAAATAAAGGAAAAATTGATAATGGGTTAACTCCTGACAATTTATGCCATATTCCTTATTAGGTTATGAGCTTATAAAAGATTGCTTCCTACAAATTTCTTTATCCCATCTGAACACAGGGCTTGTCGAACTAGGCACTCACTAAAAGTTTATTGAAGAATGCCTCTGAGACAGTCGAGAAGGATGTGAATGTAGTAGGTTGCAGCATTGCTTATTTCTAGAGATTACCAGCAACTAGCACTTGAAAAGAAAGCATTTTAGATGTTAACCTAAGTGGTCCAGTTTTGCCTCATTTTTAAAGATTTGTAAAATTATAGCCCTGAAATGTTGAGTATTCTTAGCTAATATTGATTATATTGATTTTATTGATTTAAAGTCTATTCAGCCACTGAGAGGATTGGGAAAAATATTACAAAAAAAAGAAAGAAATGAGAAACTTTGGCTATGAAAGTATATATATTGTCAGTAAGTCACTCCAACAGATTTTAGAAACTTTCTCATTTGGAAGGAACTGTAGTCATACTTTAAAATATTTCAGTGATAAAATACTATCTAATAAGATAAAACAAGGAAGTATATAAATGGGTGAAGGGAAAGTTCATAAAATATTAACCTTGTCTGTGGTTTCTTTCTGGAATGAGTGGGTAGATTAAGGTCACAAGAATTACAACATCTGTCCAGCCGGTGTGGCTCAGTGGTTGAGCGTCGACCCATGCACCAAGAGGTCACTAGTTCAATTCCCAGTCAGGGCACATGCCCAGGTTGTGGGCCCGATCCCCAGTGGGGGGCATGCAGGAGGCAGCCAATTGATGTTCTCTCTCATCGATGTTTCTATCTCTCTCTCCCTCTCACTTCCTCTCTCTCTAAAATCAATAAAAGGAAAAAATAAAAATAAAAAAAGAATTATAACACCAAGAAATGATTACTAAACTTCAAAGTTCTGAAGCTAATTATTTGGCCAATTTGTATAAAATGAATGCTTAATAGTCATTCAGTTTTCCAAATGCAACTATTTATTTTGAAACCTTTAGATTAGTCTAGGGTATATTCCTTAAGCTTCTCATTAATTATCAGTGGATTTGAAGAGGGTCGCTTTGCCCATTATATCAAGTAAAAGAGGAAGTGGTACAAAAGAAAATACAGTGAACTGACAATGCATAGTATTGAAAGAACCTTTCAGGGACATTCAGAATATTTTACATACTGAAAGACAAGATATATTGAATTTTTCTCCCACAAGGTATGAATAAGCTTAGCTCTCACATTCAATTATTGATCATGTATTAAATGTCAGACTCTGTGCCAGGTGAGTAAAAGAGTCATGCTTCTAGTTATACAGAGCCTAGAATCTGGTAGAAGAGACAGATTTTAATCAAATAATCACAGTAGTGAATGTATAAATTATGAAAAGTGAATTGAGTGAAATGAGCATGATACTATGATAGCATTTATAAAAGGATCCTTGCCCAAAAGGAAGAGAAAGGAGGGTCCAAACACGTCTTTCCTAAAACATGATTTTAGTACTATTGTTGAGAAATACAAAGAAGTAGCTATTGATTAGGAGGTTTTGATTAGTCTGTTGTAGTATTTTAATTTGTGTTGTAGAATTTTTAGTGAACAGGATACCTTAAAAAGCTGTATTACCAAGCACAGTAATAAACTAGAGGTATTTGACACATTAATTTTTCAGCAACTATTGATAGAGAAAATGTCTACTAAATAGTTCTATTTTATTCTAAGGGTCAGGTTTATAGAGCTTTATCACAGTCATTTTTTCCCCACCTGTATGAGATTTTTCTCATCATTCATTTGTAGTTCAGGGCATGTTGTATGCTAGAAATAACAGGATACAGGCTCTCTTCAGAGTTGGTCTTGAAATAGATGTGATTTTTAGGTTATAAAAGTGCCACATTTGACAGTTTAAATTGTGCAATTCAATAGGATAGCTACTAGCTAAATGTGGCTATTTACATTTGAATTAAAATTTTTTAAAACTCAAAAATTTTACTTCTCAGTTTTACTAGACATATTTCAAGTGCTCAATAGTCATATGTAGCCAGTGACTTCTGTATTAAACAACACAGAACATATTCATCACCAACAAAATTTGTACTGGATAGCACTGGTCTAAGAACATAAAATGAAGTGGCTTCTGTGACTCAAACTAAGTGAGACCTTCAATCATCACATGGCTATATCAAATTCTATGCTGGTTTGGCAGCTGGGAGCAGAGGGACCCCAACGACTAACCCTACATTAATCCATTTCATGTGACACTCTCACTCCATTTTATTAAGAAAAACAACAAAATATTGTGAAGGGATTAAGCAAAATAAAGAAAGACACTGATAGCCCCGGCCAGTTTAGCTCAATGGTTAGAGTGTTGACCAGCAGACCAAAAATTTGCAGGTTCAATTCCTGGTCAAGGGCACATACCTCAGTTGCAGGTTCATTCCTGGCCCCTGCCTCTCTCACATCAATGTTTCTCTTTCTCTCTCTCTCTCTCTCTCTCTCTCTCTCTCTCTATATATATATATATATATATATATATATATATATATATATATATATATATATAAAATCTCCCTTCCCCAACTCTATCTAAATTTCAATGAAAAAATGTCCTTGGGTGAGGATTAAAAACACACACACACACACACACACACACAAACACACACACACACACACATACGTAGACAACAGTACTGAGATTGCCATAGGGAAAGGGGGGTGAAGGGAGGTGGAAGAGGGCAAAGAGGGGATAAATGGTGATGGAAAGAGACTTGAATTTGGGTGGTGAGTGCATGATGCAGTATGCAGATGATGTGTTATAGAGTTTTACACTTGAAACCTGTATGATTTATTAACCAATGTCACTCCAATAAATTCCATTATAAAAACCCACTTTCCATTTCTATGTCAAGATGTCACATTATTGGATATTTAAAAGATGAATCTCCTTGAATGTAGAATAATGTCTGGTTACAATAATGGTTAAAAACACACACAATTAAGATTAAACTCTAAAACTAGTACATGGAAATGCGAATACTAAGATTTATATTGTAATTCTGTACTTTTTGTTATTATTAAGTACTGGATCACTGGCTGTGTTATATAACAGTTACATCTAATTGCTAGTAAACTTGACTTTGATTGTAAGCATGTGCCTATGTAGAAAATGGTGTGAAATCTTAATATTAAAAGTATTAGCACATTGATAAATGCTAAGAACATGGTAAATACTTGAATCTTTATTTAGTATGTTTTTATATTTCAGGTCTTTTAAATTAAAATTTTTTGAAGGAAAGAAGAATATTGTACTGATGGAAAGTAGTATATGAGAGCAATGTTGTGATTGAACTATGTAATTTATGCCATTATTAGTATACTTTACCTACAAATGATGTACCAGCATATATATTTGCATACTTCACACATAGCCAGTAGAATCCTAGAAGATTCTGCAGTAAATCATATGCTTTGCTTGTAGATTACTCTTTTTTGTTTTGTTTTTAAATGATCGAAGTTATTGGTGATCATTGCCCAATTATTTTATTTTTTAAGTTTTTTTCTAAATATAGAAGTTATCTATGCCCTTTTTATTCCCCTAAATTTAAAGGCTGAGAAAATAAAGGTAATTCTAAAAGATGGGCAAAAACAATGCAATTGCAGATTAAAAAAAAAAAAAATTCCAAGAACTTCCACTAATAAAGGAAGCAGAAAAAAAGAAATCATCTTGTGGCTCATTAAGCATCGATTGTGCATCATTTTTCTTAAGCACAGGATAAAAAATGAAGGGTCCACTGGACTAGAATACAGCATCTTTATTTCACCTTGGAAGTTTCTCATTGATTTCCTTCTGGTCTCCACAGACTATATTCACAGGTATTAGTAACTATTTGTCTTTGTTCCAGGCTTCCAGAAAATAAAGCCTGAGAAGGGATCAAAATATGCTTTATTAGTAGATGAAAGTCCAAGGCAGTGAACATGAAATTAAGAGAAATGTGGCAAAGAAAGATGAGCATGATGTCATAAGAAACAGAGCTAGCAGTACACTTTGTAGAGAGAGAAGACAGGTCCCTCAGCAGTGTTTTCACTCGGTATGTGAGACTTCTCTGGAACATTTACAAGGAGAAAATATAGTTTGGAGCAATCCATAAAGGGGAAAGATAAAGAGATATGTATGTGCCCTACTTTCTCTCATCTCCCAATTCCCATTGGTCAAAGTTCACATG
Organism: Tadarida brasiliensis; assembly: GCA_030848825.1. Classification (NCBI taxonomy): domain Eukaryota; kingdom Metazoa; phylum Chordata; class Mammalia; order Chiroptera; family Molossidae; genus Tadarida; species Tadarida brasiliensis. Next base: position 75,904,732 of record CM061260.1, read on the forward strand.
ATGAGGAGCAGACCCCACAGCTCCAAGATGCATTATCTAACAGAGGAGCAATCCATCCATGTTTGGAGTGAAGGGAGTAGGTATACACAGATCACAGTCTGTAGCATGTGCAAGCTCTGGGGTCCAATTTGGACTCCAGGGAGATTGAGGAGCTTGGCAAGGGCACCAGCAAAGGAGGCAGAAGTGTGGACCAGGAGTAATGGAGTGAGAGCAATTGAGACTGCATCCTTATGTTTTCCTAGCATCCTCACTCTTGAATGGTAGTTCCGAATGTGCATAATTGTACTTTGAGGTCTTTTCCCCAGCACTTGGAAGGGATTACTTCATTGTCTTCTGACTTCTATTGCTGCTCAGTTCTCATTCTGATTATCAGATCCTCTGCTTTTCTCCCAGGGAAGTTTTAAAATTTTCTCTTTAACTTTGATATTTCTGTTCTACAGAACTGTTTACTTTTATCTTGCTTAGCTTTGTATCTATATGTTCTAAATGAGGATTTAGTCCTTCGGTCTGGATATTTCTAAGCTATGATCTGTGTAAATATTGACATTTTCACATCTTCTGAAAATTTTATGGGAAAAAAATTTTAAGTCAGACCATTCTCCAAGTCTATTATAAATTTAATACCATAGTTTCCCTTCCTTTATCTTTCCTTTTTATGTTCTACATCAAATCCTCAGTACTCTTTCTAATTCATTAATCTTCTTATCAGTTCTTCCAACCTTATGTTCATCCAGTTTACTCGGGTTTCTTGGTTATTGTTGTATAATTTCAAGGGCTACATTTTTTTCCCCAGGATTTCTCCTCAGTACTTTTTTATAGCCACATGTTTTTTATTTCTTAACCATCTTTCTAGTACTATAATAATTTGTTCTTTCCTTCCTTTATGCATTTTAGGATTTTAAATATACATATCAAGTCTTTTTTCAAATTACTCAAATATAATTATGTTACCAGATTAACATCTGTTTAAGGACTGTCTTTCATCATTAATTTTTTTCTCTCTTTATGCTTTGGAATTTTAGTGTGCTTTCTTCGATGTGCCTTTCGGGTTTCTGTGTTTATTTATTTTGGTGTAATCTCTCCTTTCTCACCTCTCCACGTGTGGCTGGTTCGCAGCTGTCTTGAGCTGCCTTGACCTGCCTTGCTCTTTTATTGGCAACCAGACCTCTCACAATGCAAGGATATTACTAAGCTAGTTGGGGCTTGGCCCAGCTTTGGTGGGGCAACTATTTGTGCTTCCTCCCAACCCTCTAGGCAACAACTTGATATGTGCCTGGGTCCATTGGACCCTGGCTTGATTTCCCATTTCATACACGGAACCTGGCTCTGTTCTTCCACTCAGTTTGTTCCTCCGGGGCCGAATACACAGCCATGTCTGCTTGTTTCTTGTCCTGGAACTCAGAAATCCTGTAAATTAAGCCGCACTTACTCTTAGTGTTTTTATTCTGCTTTTGGTGTTTAGAGATGTTTATCTTGCTTTTGATTGTAGCTATGTCTTTTAAATACATACGTGATATATCATCTATCCTTGCTGTGATTTTTGGAGGAGAAGTAGGGGAAATATTCTACATAAACTGCCAGTGCCAACTTGAACAGCAGCCTCATTGCAGGTGACTTTATGTGAACAAGGGCCCCGAAAAGCAGTTACAAATCTAAATACAGGCTTTACATGAAAGTAGTAAAGCCATCAGTCCTCTGTCATAGTTACAGGTTTTGGTGCCACTTATTTAATTGGGGAAGATCACTTATGTAATATGATTTTATTTTATATTTTATTATTATTTTTTAATCCTCACCCAAAGATATTTTTCTATTTATCATCAGATAGAGTGGGAGGGAGGGAAAGAGAAGAGGGGGCAGAGAGACACATCGATTGGTTGCCTCCTGCATGACCCAACCAGGGCCAGGGACGCACCACAGCCAAGGTACATGTCCTTGACCAGAATCGAACCCACGACTCATTGGTCTGCGGGCTGACGCTCTAACCGCTGACCCAAACCGGCCAAGGCTGTAATATGATTTTAGAGTATTGATCCTCCTTGAGTCCCAGTGTCTGAAATTTCTTGAAGAGTTTCAAGCATTTGACATAGATTACAAATAATTTCTTCCCCATAGATTACAAATAGTCTCTTCCGGTGGTAAAATATACATCTCCTTGTGTTAAATATGAACCTACCACCTTATTGTGAATCAGTCTGTCAAATTCTTTCCTGAAATAAAATGTTGATTAGAAAGAAAGAATATGAGGACACACTCTGCCTACCATGTAGATTTGGGTGATAAATTGGGTTGTTTTTGAAAGAATGCTGGTCTTGGAGTTGGTGAAAGGAGGTGTCATCACTCACAGCTGTAGCATCTTGGACAGATTGTTTATGTTCTATGAAGTTTCGTTTTCTTCGTTTCTAAAAGGGAATCTTTATGAAGATTACATAAGATAGTATGCATAGTAGTATTTGGAATATATTAGGTACTCAATAAATGTCAGTGGAAAGAAAGAAAATAAAAAAAATGATCGGTGGAACCTGGAGCTCAAAGAGGTTTCCAAAGTCATCTACTTAGTTTTGCCTTTGTTGGTCACAAATTCATCAAGCTAATCTGCATAAGTAATTTAGATCCTAATACTGCAAAATTAGACATCTGGTTATTAACTTTAGGGACATACTTTAGTTATGAAGATCTTATAATCATGGCCTCAAAGGAAAACATTCAAATTGAATAGGCTTGAATTAATTACCGAAGCCAAAGATTCTGAATAAATTCGTTGTCATTGCACATTTATTATTTTCATTGACAATTAATTTTCAGTGAAGACTCTATAAACTAACACATTTGCAAAGAGCCAAACAAATCACTTTGCAGAATAGCTAAGTAGGCAGCAAAGGGCAACTGAGTTTGTTGCTAGTTAGACGTATTTGCTTTCATTAGTCCTAAGACAAATCTTATGGCCCAGGACATTGCCATAGAACTAAATCAAATTACACATACAAATAATTTAAGTCCACAAATTACTGTCACATTCCATACTGCTCTTATGAAATAATCTCAATTAATTGACATATTATCAAAACTGAGCCCAAAGGACAGTAAATACCATGTCTTATATGGTCATAGCTCTTTGCAGTTTCCAAAGTACTTTTATAGGCATTGTCTGACTTCAGCCTCACAATAAATGTATCAAGTAGGAATAACTACCTTGAGTACACAGATAAGGAAACTGAGGCTAACATAATTGAAAGGATTTTCTGGAGTAATTTGTAGCTCCTTCCTCTATACTGTAGTCGGCAGGGCCGATGAAAAGTTCCAGTGCATAACACAGTGTTATCTACACTGTGGGTATTTAAATTTTTATTTAGGCTATAAGATTCACTGAATGAGTATGATACAATATATTCAAAATAGTTCTCAAGATGGTTTAGCTGATGCATGCTATAGACTATAATTAAAATGTACGTTTTGGGCACATAGTAAAAATCAGCGATTTCTAAATCTCTGCTCTTGAGAAATTGTTTTACATTTTTATTTTGGAGATTTCTAGCATTTGATAACTTGTTAAATAACTCCAAACTATTAATAAAAGCAATTTGTAAATATAATTTTGTATAAAGCCAAGCATTAAGAAAGAAAAGACTCCTCCTTATTCTTGGTTAAGTATAACATGTCCTGATATGTCCAAAATTATCTTATGAGAAATCAGATACTGAGCTCAAATAACTACACCAAAGGATTAAGCCCAGGGCTTGCCTTAGCAACAAGTTCAGATTCTTTTTGGTAGACTTTGCACTTACATGTCAGCATGTTTTACATAGAGTTTAGTTCCTCTTGAGCAAAGGGGCTATTGTAATAGCTGTAGCAGCACATATTTCTATGACTTTATATTTAAGCTGTCCAGTGGGTTTTAAAGATTATTTGTATGATTTTAAATGAGGTGCTGTTCCTCATATCTGAAGAATAGTAAAAATTGTTTCTGTCTTTATTACCCTCTCCCTATTATCTGAATTACTCACCCTGACCTTATTCATCTATATTTCTTTCTACTGTGTCCTTCCATATGCCAGAGTTATTGTGATGAAATATGTCAATATCAGTCTGAGAACAACATGCCCAGTTCACTCTAACCAGACACGTGCACCCCTCCACCCAGCCACCACCACGCCCCTCATCCCTCCACCAACAATCAAGCAGAAAAAAAAACAAACACAATTCTACTGTTTGCTTTTTCAACTGACTCCCTATGTCTGCTAGGGAAAGGTCTATTACCTGGACATTATGAGCAGGGCTGCATTATGACTTTCGTAGGTTGGCAGTTCTTCCTTCTTAAGCCCCTTCATCCATTAAAAAAAAATGATTTGAATGTTATTTTACTACTACATTGGTTCAAAAATAAATATGTTGCTGTTATATATTGAAATACTTTGTACCTAAACAGTTATATTTTTCTTCTGATTTTAAAAGACAGAATATTTACTGAGCTGGCTGTACCTAGTGTATAAGTCAGCCCTGACTAAGCCCAAGTAATCCTCAGGAAAATGAATTTTAAACCATCCATTTAAGAAAGGTTTCCTGGAAAACTATATTAATATTGATGTTCTTCCTGATGTTCAAGTATCTGAAAAGCACTCGGGGTTTCTTCAGCACCTGAGAAGGAGGCAAATCATGCAAATGAAAGGAAGACCAAAGGTAATTTGCCTAATCTCACACAAAAATTAGTCTATGCTACGTGCCTTCTAAGCATCATCACATTTAATCTCATAAGTACTCCAAGAAATAGCTGTTGTTATTATTATTTCCTTTATGCAAATACAAAGCTGAGGGTCAGAAGAATACAGTGATCTATCCAGTGTCCCATAGGAAATAGATGGTAGATGCTGGATCTAAACTAATGTTTGAGTCTTGATCGTGATGTTTATCCCAATTGTTGCTTAATATATTATTTTAATGACTATAATGTATTAGCATTACTTTTACAATGTAATGTACTAGTTCTATTAATATTTATTGTTAAAATGGGAAAAGAAAAAAATCTGTTTCTACTGTTTTAACCCACCCTCCTTCCTACACACATACACTTGTGGGTGCACCTTGCACACCCACACATACAACACTCATAGGCAGTCTCACCTGTCCCCCTTCCACATGCATAGTGTCAGATTCTTCACAGAATATTCAGTCTCTCTTTCTTTTACTTTTAGGTCAACAAATGTTTTTAGTTCGGTTTCTAGACCCTACTCGGCACAAATAATGTAAATATGAGGAAGACATGTCCGGAAAAATGAATCTGTTTCTTAATGAATAAAAGCATTTCTTTTTAATGAAAGAATAAACTCCTTTCATTATTTTGACTAAGGGGTCATATCAGGTCCCAGTTCTGCTGATGTCCACAACCCATTAGCTCCAGGCAACTTCTGTTCAGCTAAAAATAATGTGTATGAAAAGAATTGCATATTACTTGCCAACATGAAAATGCAAGTGGGCAAATTGTTGGATGAAGAACTGTCACCAACTAACGACCTGAATTTGCACTAACTATTTGGAGTAGATGGTGCTAAGATCTGACCCAGCTGCATGATGGACATGTCGCCTTGCTCAGTCAACTGTGCATAAACTTCTGTCCCTATACACAAGTGTTTTGTTGCTCTAATTCATACGCACTGTTTTTCTCAGTGGATGTTAACATGCCTAAAGCATTTTTAGCAATGTCAATCAACAATGAAAAGGTTGACCATTTGTCATTTTGCTACAGTTCAACATATAAACCTTTAGACGTATTAAAGCAGAACGTTGATAAATTCAGATCATATTCATTAAATTTCTTGATTATGTACTAAAGGGGAGAGTGCTGCATTAAGAATTTCAATTGATTTGTGGAGCTACATTGTACCTCATGAAAACTCGTCACCGAGCAGACACGGCTAGGTATATGGACATCATTTTCATAGGGTGTGTTGAGGTGACCAAAAAAAGCAATACAATGCCAATTGTAATCATTTCCTCTTTCTATTTATGACCATGCAGGCAGGGGCATCCTGCCACTGGAGTGAAAGGCAATTCTAGAACCAATGCCTTTCATCTGGAAAGGGAAGTCTTAGGTTTAAAAAAAAAAAATGTGTAAAGGCAACAATAGTATTCTACCTAAGAAATAAATAACTAAGTATTATCAAGGTTCTAAAGAATTATTTTCTCTGAGTCATATATAGAATTTCTTTTGCTCAGAATTATTTTAAGGCTTCAGACTTTCCAACTCTAAGTTGGAGTCAAACTCACAGAGGGAATGGACTGGAAAAATTAGAGCATGATGAGACTACAGTTGTCCAAACTGTAAATCCCTGTGTGCTGAAGTATCTCATTGCAATTTGAAACCTGGGTTAGAAGAATCTGTGGTTTCTACTTTTAGACCAGTCTCACACAACTGGGGCTACTGACCAACTTCCTCCAGAAGCAGCCTTAAGGGCCACTTTCAAAAGTACCCTCAGCATTTCACATGGTTTGTGACCAGTCTGCCATTCCCTTTAGCGCTAATAATTTAAACTCAATCATCTTGGTCATTCTGGTTTCTTATCCTACCTGGCTGGCTATGAAAGCTCATATTTTATAATACATAAGTATATTGAAATCAATTAGAATCTGAAAAAATCATATAAATGAATTACTATTAGATATGTAGATGGTTACAAAAGTAATCAAACATTTAAACATGGATGTATTTGAGTGGCAGTGAATTTTTAGTGATCACTTACTCTACTCTGTGTGTGAGGCAGTACGTTATTAGTTTATCAACAATTTTCAGATTGTTGCTTAAGTTCACAGAGCAACAAAGTGGCAGAGATGGGTCCATTGTTACTACAGAAAAAGGGTTAAGAAGAAAACTTGATCTGATCAAATATACATTAAAATGAAGATAACAAAAGCAACAAAATATAAGTAAATAAAACCAAAGATTAGGTAAAGAAAAATTATATATATACATTATATATATATCATATATTATATATATTATATATAATATATTATATATATTATATATAATATATATATATAATTTGTATCAAGAAGATAGTATATTTCAAAAGAATTCTTAATCCTAGTAAACCACTAGGCTCCTTTCTCTCTCATTCCTCCTTTTGACTCCCCAACTTCCTCTGTCCTACCCAATATTTTAAAGGCTGTTCAGTAATCCATGGCTCCCATAAGGTATTTCATAATGTTTTCGGTCAGAACTCATCGTTCCCCCCTCTGTTCCCATGTTGCATTTGTGACTTGCTTATGGTTTCTGTATGCTTTTCTCTCTCCTACTAGATTGAAGTGAAGGAGTCTAGAATATGTCACTGTGGCATAAAAATTATTTTGAGCAGAAGACATTTGAATTTCTGAAATCTATCTGCCTAAAAGTAGAGCTTCTCAAAAGAATTCAATTAGGAGAAATTTCTCACTTCGGGTACAACCAGGGAAGATTGACTGTTATCACTGGAAATGAGAATTTCCCACCTCACATCTAAACAGACATTGTCACAAACTGATATCTCCCAACTATTCTCCTAAGGGCCCATTTATCTTTCCTAAAAGTCATTTATTTTCTCATAAGTGCCTTTCTCCCCCTCCCTCTTCTCCTGATAAGATCTATGCCCCAAATTCTAGACACCTCCTTGAGTCACATTTTTCTGTGAACTCTCATACATACTTAGTGGGTAAAAATCTGCCTTTTCTCTTGCTAATCTGTCTTTTGTCTGTTTAATTTGCAAGCACCTGAGGCATGAACATAAAAGGTACAGAATAAGCTATTCCTCCCCAACAGAAGGCAGTGAGGATCAGTCATCTCTAGTCCCTTAATGCCGAAGTCATGGGAGGTATCCAATGTGGTTTGCTGAGGGGAACTCAATTTAGGTGAACTGAATTAAAATATATACCAAATTGGTGACCAAGTATTCTAAAGTCTGTGAAAAGAAAAAAAAAAATGCAACCGGTAATTAAGAGGAAATTGAAGCTAAAGTTAAAAAAAAAATGAGTTTATACCAGATTTTTGAGAGCTCTTTATAAGGGCTGAGGCTGAAATAAACATGAATCAAAAGGGTGATAGCATAATATATCAAGAATCTAATTTATAGGTTAACATTTGACAAACTAGACTAACATTTGGACTTGGCTTGTCATTATGTATTTATATATTCACTGTATTTTTAAATGTTCACACAGTGTAGTAGTCTTGCATCGTGACCAAATAGGTAAGGCAACTGGACTGAGAGGCTGGCGTGGCTAAGATCCCAGAGTCACAACCTTTTGAGGAGAAATCCCTAATATACTAGCAGTAATCATTCCAAAAATCACAGTGAACTCATCTTAGTAGCATTCAGACAGAGACCTGTTTTTTCACATTGTTTGTGCTTTGGGTTCTGATGTTGATTTCAACTCTTTGAGAATGGTTTCTGACTTTCACCTTAAACTCTTGATTCACTGCAACTTCAGCGTACCCTTTCCTGGTCTGATATCTGAAGAGTAAAGTTTTGAAGACCATTAACATTGTGGTTTACTCAGACATGGAAGCATTCGTAAGGCTCAGGGAAGAGCTACCTGAGAGGCTTCCAATCCTCTTCTGGGGAATGAGAAAGAAGTACAGAACAAACCAGGACAAAACATCTCTTAGATTAGTGTTCCTCAGAGGAGACTTAGGCCAAAAGGCATTAAAAGTGCAAAAGTAGTTTGATCTGAAGCTTGTATACATTTCATTGATACAGATGTTGATCTTGCTAATTTCATTGAGCATCTAGCACTTTTTATGGTGAGATGATGGAGAAAATGGGAGAATAATGCATCCCCCCCCCCCCAGCCCTGCTCCCCTCCCAGTGGAACAAGAATTAATGGTAACAAGCAGCACATTGATTCTAATGAAAATGGAACATGGTGCTCGGGACTTTGAAACAGCAGACAAGCAAATCATGTTAATAATTTCAATAAAATATTCTCCTGCTCCCTCTTATACATTTCTCTTCTTTGCACCTCAGGATTTGCTCCAGGAGAACCCCATGTCTAGAAAGGCTTATATCCCACCTCACCTAACCAGGTATATTCAAGTCCCACACCCTCCAACCTCTTCTAACTTCCAACATGAAGACACTCCTGGCCCTTCTCAGTTAACTCTTTCTTATTTATTTTATCAGATGTTTTGAGATGTAAATAATTCTGCCTTATCCATTTTCTAAGTAATTCTTTGTGTGTGTTTCTCTCCCCCCACCCCACCCCATAAACTAGTGTCTCAATAGCAGGAAGTGTCCATACACAACATCCAAATTGTTTTATTTATGGTATCTTGATCTGAATAAAAATCAAAAGTTATGTTAGTACAAAATCCAATCTATTCTAACTCCTAATTTTTAAAGATTTACATATGAATTCTTACAAAATATGCCCCAGCATGGTTTTTTATTATAATTATATTTAATCACCTTAGGACAGCCTGCACTTAATACTTTCTGTGCCTGAAATGCTTCCCCTATGCAGCTACCCTTTATTACTGTTATCACCACTACTACAACTACTACTGCTATTATTATTGCTATAACCATTACAACCACCACCACCATCAGGACCACCACTACTCTCACTGCTAAGACTTGTCCTTATCTAATGTCCCAGATGGGGTGAGTTCTCAAAAACAGTGCTTTCCTACCAGTCCCTGCAGCCTAACACGAGTTGCTGATAAACTGAGGCATTACTCTCCTCCACCCTCTGTTGATCTCAACTGCTAATCATATTGTTACCATTTGGGGTTACCAGCTTGGACCTCAGTTCTTCCGTTGGTGCAGAAAAGATTTTAAGGCCAATGTAAATGAAAGCAAAGCAAGCAAGAATTTATTGGCCACAGCAAAAAAAACAAAAAACAAAAAAACACTCAAGACAGTGAAAGGAGGATGGGCATAGAAGAAGAGAGAGCCTAGGCTGGGCTGCTTTTGCTCACTGGGAAGTCAGAGAAAAGGAGGCCTTGGAGACAAGTTCAGAAGATTTGCCTGGGATGAGCTCCCGCTGCCCATTGCTCCCCTGGTTGCAAGTCTTGTGGGGTCCCTTAGAAGGAAGAAGGGGGAAGGAAACGAACTAGGTCCTTTGTGTTGAGGGGATTTATCTCTCAATTGCAGGTGGGAATCTTAGGGGAGGTCTCAGGGGAGGGTATTAATAGGATATTCATCAGCTTCCTGGGTTGTGGTCTCCACTCATTGGTCAGTGCCAGGGCAGGGAGTCATTAGTCATTGCAGCTGGTCCTGAGGTCAGCCATGGAGTCTCTTGTCTGGTTTTTGCTGCTTTTCTGAGTCTGGAGCTGAAATACAACTGAAGCCTAGATGTTATCTTTAGGGAGGAAAAGGTCAGTGGGTCTAAACGGCATGACTAACAATATGAAAAGTCAGAGGGTCCAAACCACATGACCAGTGTTATGCTAGGGAGGAAAGGTTACCCTGGGGGTGAAGTACTTATTTTCTCAGTTTTTCCCTTTGCTAGGTATCCGGGGCTTTCTGCCCTGGTGAGTTTCTGTACCTGGCCTATTGTCCTTGCTCTGCTCATGTAACATTATGTCATTAATGCTATCATGTGTAGTAGTGTGCCTTGACAGGAAAAATGATCTGACCCCTGCTGTAACCACTGCCGTTGCTCTCTCTCTTTTCCTTTCCTGCTATGTTCTGTAATTCTCTCTATGATCCTCCAATGCTAGACAGGGAGCAACACAAGGATAGTGACTCACCCCCTTACACATGCAGATCACCTCTGCCCTGCAGTGTCTGCACCCAGAGTGCCATCAACACATAACTGCTCAATGACTAGATTAAGTGGCCATGTCCACATTTCATAGCCACTGTAAAGACAAAGGGAATTATTTTGGGTCCCATCCACCTTTTCTGGAGAGTTTAAATGAGAGAACCAAAAAAGTAGGTCCCATACTGGTTCTGAGAGTGGGGGATTTCAGAGACGGTGTTGTAAAGAAAGAAAACAGGGTAATAAGACATAAGTAGAGACTGAAAGGATGTCAGAAAGCATTAAGCACTGGTGAAGAACAATCAAAGTTATGCTTTGTCATAATAAGTGGGGGAGTAGGCTTGTTGGTTTCAGGGAAGGGGAAGTGGGGGATAAGGGAGTGGATTTTAAACAAAGGAAACCAGAAGAGATACAGAAAATGTACATTAAGTTTCTCAATACTGCAGGGGAGCTCTAATTTTTAAAGTCAGGTTTATTGAGCTAATTTACATACTGTAAAAATTCATCCTTGAGAGCGTACAGTGCTATGATATTTGACAGGCATAGAGAGGTATGACAACAACACAATCATGATAGACAACATTTCCATTGCCTGTGAAATTTCCCTAATTTCCTTTTCTCAGTCTTCTTCCTCTAATTCTCTCATCTGCTTTTTTGTCACTATTGTTTTGACTTTTCCAGAATGTCATATAAATGGAATCAATGCATAGACTTTTGAACCTGGCTTACTTCACTTAGCATAATGCATTTGAGATCCACCCATGTTGTATCAGTATGCATGTATCAATAATTCATGTCTTTATTTTAATTTTTTTCATTTTTCCGAGTATTATTCCATTCTGTGGCTATATTACAGTTTCTCTATTCACCAATTGATGGACATTTGGGTTATTTTCAGTTTTTGACTATTATGATTAAAGCTATATAAACATTGCTACATAGAATTTTTAGTGGGTACATGTTTTCATTTGTCTTGCGTAAAGACCTAGGAATGAGACTGCTGGGTCATAGGGTGAGTGTATGTTTACCTTTGTAATAAACTACCAATCTATTTTCTAAAATTCTTCCTAAATATTATTTTCTTAAGTTACTAACATCCTAGCATCTTGGATAGCCATGGGCAAGGCTATGGTCCTGCAGATGATATGGTCCTGCACTTGTAAGGAAAAATCAAGAATGCAGATTTGATGAGAAGGAAAAAATTGATCACATGTGGAAGTGTACGTAACTGGTACCTTCTGATCTGGGCTTGCATTCCACAGTTTGAAGGCATAAGTCAGGGTGAAATCAAAGTGGGATAATGCTGCCTGTCAACCACCATTTGCAAACACCCACTCCTGGCTCTGAGGCTCTGTCACAGACACACATCCAGCCACCGTACACCACCCCGACTCGGAGTTCTACCAAAGGTACTAACAGTGTAATTCTAGGAATGTATTGTGTTCCAAGGAAAAACAATCATGTCACTCTGTTTGATAGCATTAACAGTGTCCTGGAGATTTTTAAAAATAAAAGCCAAGAAAGAAAATCTTGCTTATAATACATTATTTTTTTTCTTCTGGCACATTTTCTGACTTGCTCAGGAACCGGAAAAGCATGTGCCAGAATGCAACTTGGAAAAATGTTCATGTTTGTGGGTGTTTCAGCCCTGACTGGAACCAGGAAGTAACAGAAATCATAAATGTGAATGAGTTCCCCCTTGAGCTTTCCTAACCAGTTTTACAGTATTATTTTGCAACACATTATTGCTATCCAAAGTTCTAACTCCAAGTCCCCTGAGATACAATTTCAGGCAGGAAGGATCTACTTACATTAAATCAAAGATTAATGAAGATTGGGGTGGAGAAGGGAGAATGCTTTTTTGCTTCTGGTTACTGACACTGTGGGAACCTTGTATGAAATTTATAAGGCAAGTGCCTTCAAGAAGAGAGGGGAATGATTTAAGGGACAGATGAGCCTTGTACCTGCAGATCTTGGAGCCCTCAATTGGTTTACAGATCTTCCTGGGACTTGAAGGAACAAATAAGCTCCTATGTGTCATTTTTTAAATTGGCAGGTGCTATAAAGGGTTCAGATAACTCAGGAATGTAGAGTCCTTTAAAGTAACTTTTCAGAGTTAAAATAGCACTCTTGACGAGTAGCTCTTCACGAACACTGATTGAGAGTCATACTTGAGTCACCACACATGACCTATCATTTATGACTTGTAGAGCACAGCTGTTTGTGAGTGATCTCTGATGAGTTGTCTTAATAGAAGTTGAGCAAGTAACTTACAGGCTTGTTGCTCATGAAATCCTCCTTCAGAGTACGTGAGAGAAACAAGAAGCTGCCCAGAATTCAATAATCATAGGATGGTAATCATAAACCTTATGAAAAAGGAATAAGCACAGAGAAATGAAGCCATTTAGAGTCTGTCAGAGAACAGTGAATTTCAAAAACAATCCTTGGTTTTATTAAAAATTTATTTATTCTAGTTTAATGTACTTTGAAATAAATTTGCATTTTATATAAAAAAAAACACAATATATTTTCATAATACTTTATCAAGAAAGTACCATCATAGAAAGGTCACGTGTGTGCTGTGACAATGTCAAATGGGTTATGTCCTAAGTTTGACATGCGTGAGTATTAAAGTCTTGTTCCATAAATTACTCATGGTAGCATCTGACCTTTATAACATAACATAGCTCTCAATCAAAGCCTTCTTAAAATACACCTTGCATTTTAAGCTCGTTTAATTTGAATATACCCATTCTTAATTCCTATCAAGGAAATGTGTATAATACATTTCTTGAAAGTGCACATAGTGAGAGAGATAAGAAATTGAATTTTTTTGCTTCGAAAATAATCGTAAATGCTAAATGGCCAGTCGTGCAAAAGTTTGGCTTATAGACTTGTAGTTTCAGTTTTCTGACAAGTCAGTTTTCTGACAAGTCAGTTTTCTGTTATCAAACCACACAGTATTTTTCTAGAATATTTCCTATTTTGTTAAAGTGAGGTTATAACATGTTAGACTATTAGGGGAATTTAACTATTAATTAAGTGGTCTGCAAACTATGGCCCATGGGCCAACCAGCTGTTTTTGTAAAGTTTTATTGGGACCCAGACACTTCCATTCATTTAAGCGGTGTCTGTGACAGCTTTCTTCTATGAGAACAAAGTTGAGCAGATGCAACAAAGACCGCAGAACTCACAAGCTTAAAACACCTACTGTGTTTGGCCCTTCAAGGAAAAGTTTTTCAAGCTGTGATCTAGTCTATTGCCTACATTTTGTTTTAAAAAACAAAAACAAAAAAATGCAAAATATTTAATATTTTCTGTTACTTTTGGGGACAGTACCAGAGGAATAGATTATCATATCATAAAACCTTAAAATCCCAAAAGATGTGCTGGTTTGCTTTCTAAGAATATATGTGTAAGATACTGCCTTATATCCTTTTGTATTAAAGTGAGATTAAGTCCTGGCTGGTTTGGCTCAGTGGTTAGGGCATCAGCCAATGGACCAAAGCGTCGCAGGTTTGATTCCCAGTCAGGGGTACATGTCTGGATTGCAAGTTCCATTGCCGACTGGGGCAGGAGGCAAGCAATCGATGTTAGTCTCTCTCTCCCCACTTCCCTTCCACTCTATCTAAAAATCAATGGAAAAATATCCTCAGGTGAGGACTAACAAAAAATAATAATAATAATAAATAAAATGAGATTGAACTTTTATGTCTGATGGGAAAAGAACATTGAGTCTATGATCTCTCTCAGAGACCCAGATAGAAAAGGCTCAGGGAACCTACAGCTATTTAGTATTTAATAAATTTAAATATGTTATGCCAAACTGAGTTATGATCAGAAAAGAGGAAGGACTTTAAAACCAACTAGTCATATGTTATGAAGAAACATTTCTCCCTCTTTATTGTTAAAAAATGCAGTAAGGAAGTTTGAAATAAATCAACCACACAATTCTTCTTATAATCCCTGTCCTTTTTTTCAGTTGGGTAATGACCAAAATGAAAAACCAGATATTTGGAAGAGCAAGTGGAATGTTCTTCAGTTAAATTGTAAGCTGACAACTTTCTCACTAGCTGACAAAGGCCATACTTGAAGAAAGCCTATAAAAGCATTTGATTCCAATGTGCCCTAAATCCAGAAATTATTGGGGACAGTTCTTATTTTAAGGTCATGTGGAAAAGACTTTAATGCCAAGTAAAGTTTTGGTGAAATCATATTGTAGAGTTCATGAATGGTACCCCTTGGAGTCGTGTAGTGCACAACTTGTGTGAATATATGTGACAATAGTGTTTCTGAAGTGCAGGCACTCATGTTTTTAATGTAAAAGTAAATTTTATAATAGATATGAGTTTCCAAAGTAAAAGTATTTAATTATGTAAAAGTACTTTTGTTTTACTAAACATTTTGGGTCCTTAAGCATGTGTTTATTTGTTTGTTTGCTTGCTTCTTTATTGATTATAGAGACAGATGAAGGGAGAGGGAGAGAGATAGAAACATCAATGAGAGAGAATATCGACTGGCCACCTCCTGCATGCCCCGCACTGGGGATTTGGCCCACAACCTGGGCATCTGCCCTGACCAGGAATTAAACTGGCGACCTCTTGGTTCATGGGTTGATGCTCAACCACTGAGCCACACCAGCCGGGGAGTATATGGTTTGATGAGTTTTGACAAATATGTGTATATGTGTGACCACCATCACAATCAACTTATAGAACATTTGCATCACCTCAGAAATCTCTCTCTTGTCCTTTTGCAATTACCACCCCACATACATAGACAATTATTGGTCTGTTTTTAGTCATCATAGATTATATTAATTCTTCTTTTACATGAATTCCTCTTTATTTGGGAGGAATCACAGAACAAAACTGAAACTTGAGGTCGTTCAAGACCTGAATAGAAAAGGTCCGTCCCAGTGTGAGAGAAATGAAACTCTCCGAGCTTTCTAGAGTCTTGGTGACACATTTCCATGACCTATGTGGTGTGAAACTTTACTTGTTACAAGTCTCGTCAGGGAGAGGAGGGAATGTAACCAAGAGGTGTGTGAAAAGATAACAAAAATTTCTACTCTCAAGATGACATGAGTTTAAAGGTCTCATGCCCTAAAAGACGGCTTATTTGAACACTAGTGCTTCTTAAAAACCACAGAGATCCCTAAAACTTGAAACTCACATTATGAGTCAAAATAAAAGAATGTACTCAGGAATAAACAAAAAATGAGAACCAAGGTGTCAAGGTTGTCATAAATTGAGAAGGAATTGAGCGTCTACCCTGTATGCAAGCTAACGAGTTATCCTGCCACAGTTTCATAGATTCTGGAAGAATACACGAGAATCCTCTGGTAAATTGGTGGTCTGAGACTCAATTCCCAAAGGGGGGAGGGGTTCCTCACATTTCCAAGAAACAATTCTCAGACATCAGCAGGATGTTCAAGAATTCAACTCAGTTCTGACACTATGTACCCAGAGATAGCTTCAGATTTCACAGGTGAAGAGTTCAGTCCCACGGACTGCTTACCTACCCTTGCACTTCAGATGCTAGTTGAAAGCCCAGGCTGTTATCTGTGTTTCTGACCAAATGACTTTACATCAGAGGTTCTCATGACCTCCTCCTTGGGTTCCATTAATTTGCTAGAGTGGCTCCCAGAGCTGAGAGAAACCTTTCACTTGCTAGCTCACTGGTTTATTATAAACAGATATAATTCAGGAACAGCCAGATGGAGGAGATACACAGAACAAGGTATGGAGGAAGGGCTAATAGCTTCCATGCCCTTGCCTAGCTAGCTGGCCACTCTCTCTCCAAATATTCATGTGTTCACCAATCCAGAAGCTCTCTGAAGCCCATCCTTTTGGAATTTTATGGAGGCTTTACTACATATGCATGATTGATTAAATCACTGGCCATTGGTGATTGATTCAACCTCCAGCCCCTCTTCCCTCCCTGGATCTCAGGGTGTAGGACTGAAAGTTTCAACCTTTTCATCACTTGGTTTACTTCATTGGCAACCAGTTCCCATCCTTCCAGGCTTTCTAAAAGTCACTTCATTAACATAACAAAAGAACTTTGATCTCTAGCAACACTTAGGAAATTCCAAGGGTTTTGGGAGTTCTGTGCCAGAAAGGGGGATGAAGACCAAATATACATTTCTTATTATACATTCCAGTATTACACCTGGAAAAGGATGTTAAGGGGGAAAGGATGTTAGTACGCACAGCAACATCAGTAACCAGAGTTCAACATGTGTGCTGACTTCCTGAATAAGAAAATGTGAAGAAGGCCAGGTCACACCAGCATATAGCAGTGGATTACATTACGAGAGAGGGATGCTGAGCTTAGATATTTTTTAATGGGCAGTCATGTGTAATGAGAGTACCTGACATTTGCCTTGAAAGGAAATATTACCTTTATTACACTAGACAATTAACAAACCCGTCTTTTGATCACTGCTCACAAGAGAGAAGTGGGGGGGTTGGGGGGTGATGCAAGGCTACCTCTATTTTGCAAGGCTCTTTGCTATAATAATATCCCTGAAAAGATGGCGCAGAATAAAGACAGTCAGTGGTCAGTGACTCTGCTATTATAAACAGAAATGCAAGAGACCCATGGAGACTTGTTTCTCAGCAATATGCCACTTTATTTTCCCTGGTAAAATAATCTGTCTCTACCAGAGTTTTATAAATATAAACATTTTAGATACCATGGAAAGCTCCAGAATCCCAGGACCAGCATTTGTGCTCCTCCAGCTGGAGTTTGCCATAATTTCTATGTGCATCTTTTCCTACCATTAGTATTTCTAGGTATAGATTATGTTGCCTCCAGAACTCAAAGAAGCCTACCAGACTATTTTGTAGTAATGCATGATGCAACAATTTGTCTTTTACTTTAGAAGAGATATTCTAGTATAGCCCTGACCACTAGACTCTTTATACCATCAGTGAGTGGCTATTTCCTAAATCTGTGCCGGATTTACTTCCCACCCTCTGGAGTGTCTTATCAAAGCCACCAGCATACTGGCCACCTCTTGCTTGCCCTGTCCAGTCAGCATGATGTCAATCTAATGCAGTGGTTCTCAAAAATAGTGTTCAGTATGCCAGGTTGAGGGTGGAGGTTATGGCAGAGATTGGTATCACCATTAAAAATGAGAGGAGACAGGAGTGGTGGTCCCTGTCATGTCTCTTTTTAATTTGGCAGTCTGACCCCTAAAGAAAATAGATGGGAAGTGAGTGTAGACTAGTTCTTACTTAAACATGAAGTAGCCATGAGCACAGCTATGCCTTCCACACTATGATAAAATTTATTCTAGAGACCAGGAAGTTAATGTGCTATTCCAACTGCCAAGTACAGGAATTCCAACTGTACACCCAGGAACCAGGGAATTCGCTACATTGGCTCACTCTGAGTTAGGACTCTATTTATTACCTGACTCACATAGGCCCCCACTCTAAAGGGATACTGTGATGATTTTGTAAACTTTGGGTATCTATGTCAATTTTGACCCCTTGTTCAATATAGGCATGACTCATCTTTTTTTTTTTTACCTTCACCCGAGGATACTTCCCCATTTATCTTCAGATAGAGTGGGAGGGTGGGGGAGGGAGGGAGAGAGAAAGAGAGAGAGAGAGAGAGAGAGAGAGAGAGAGAGAGAGAGAGAGAGAGAGAAACATCAATGTGAGAACTACACATCGACTGGTTGCCTCCTACACGACCCCAGCCAGGGCCGGGACAAACCGAAATCGAGGTACGTGCCCTTGACCAGAAGTGAATCGACAACTGTTTGGTCCCCGGGCTGACACTCTAACCACTGAGCCAAACCGGCCAGGATCAGGCATCCCTTATTTTATTGCACTTTGTTTTGTTGCTGTTCACAAATGTATTTTTTACAAATTGAGAGCCAAATCTTCTATCAGCAGAAAGATTACAGCTTGCTTTATTGCAATACCTGTTTTATTGGTGGTCTGGAGCCAAACCCACACTATCTTAGAGGTATGCCTATAATTGCCCCCAAAGTAAATATGCACACAAGTAAATGACCATAGGCCCCTTTGGGGAAGGATTGGGGGTATATGTCTCCCGTGGTGTTGCAGGGTCCTTCTTCCCAGAGACCCAGCAATTACTTCAGTCAGTGGGTTTGGGATCTGAAAACTGGCTCAGGTATGGGAGCAAAGGGAAAGAACAAGTTTTTATTGAGGAGAAGAAACCACCCTCACCCTCATGCTTCACTGTTCTTGGTTTTTATTTATTTGGTTTTGATTTTTGGTTACAGATATTGAGCAACACCCTTTACATGTACATATGAGAATCTGGGCAAAGGTTCCAGATGACTCCTATGCAGATTTTGGAATTCTGTCTCTGCCTCATGCCCTCCTATCTCATAATGTATCCTTCAAATCCAGGTCACCTCTGTGTCCTCTACCTCCAGTCTCTGCCTCTTCAACTTCACAGGGTCACTATGCTTTGTTTGAGATCTAGAAAGATCATGGAGACAGAAAGTTCACCTCACATGTTTCCCTTTTTACAACGACCACAGATCTGTGCTCCCTGACATTCAATGTCTGAAAACAGATGTTTTTATGTATTTTGTTCAGTTTTCTAATTGGTTTATGATGAGAGGTTATGTCCAAGCCCAGCTATTTTATGGCAAGAAGAGGAAAGTCCTGCCTTTAAACATTTATTTTTACCACAGTAATGAATTCATTTTTAAATGTAAATCATCGATTTTAAAAGCTAACATTTGTCTAATTGGTTTATGATAAGAACATTATAACATCTGTATTTTCCAAATATTTTATGGTAAAGGTCTACCCTGACTCAGTTCCTCTACATTTCCCTGGCTTCTCAGCCAATTGATAGGTATACAAATAGCCTAACTCAGAAATTTAATGGGGCTTCAAAATATCTGGAATAGATTGTAATGTCTCTCTCCAAGTCTTTTTCTTTCAATAATATTTTATCAACTCAATTCCATTCCAGGCGCTGTACGTGGGACTGCAGTGATCTTCCGATTGAACACTGAACCCAAATGCTTCTCTAGTCCTCCCTCAGAGCCTGCCTCCAATTCCCCACACCTCCGTCAACAGTCTACAGTTATTTGTCTTCATTCTAACTGATTATCTTGAGCGCAATTCAAGCTCTTTACCCCCGAAAGAATTAATCTCCACCTTAAATGGTAGAATATTTTGCTGAAATTTTGACATTCTGAGAGTCTCACACTCATTCTCTCTTTCAACTTTCCTTTTCTGGATGTGGGCCCAACTTCCCACCTTCTCTGTCCTTTGGAGAGACAATGGAGAACAGGCTGCATCTGATTACTGGCTCTCTGTCTTTCTCTTTGTGTGATCGTGGGTAAGCTATGTAATATTTCTGGGTCTCTGATCGTCTACGAAAAATGGTGTTATTAGTATCCACTTCAAAAGATGGTTGTGAGGATTGAGCATGTATATAAAACACTTAGAGCAGTACCTAGCATTAAGTCAGTGCTTGCTAAATATTAGTCACTAGTATTATTTCTCAGAATCGTTAACACCTGGCTTCCAATGATTTGATCACTATCTGAATTCTGAGCTGTTATACATGCTGTGCCTTAGTCGTGAGTTTAGATGGCCTCAGTTTCAAGAATTTTGCAAACAAAATTCAGACATGGTCCTTTCAAGCTCTTGGCCCAGACCCTGTTGCTCTCTTCAAGTCGAGTGTCTGCAGCCAGGCCACTTTAGTCTGTCGCTGAGCCCTCCACGTCCAGATGGCTCTGGGCTGGTTGCAAGCCGTGGACCGTTTCCCGCATGAGACACCCTAACACATAACAGTAACACTCACAAGGCATCGTGAAGCCAGGCTTTGGCTCCTGAAGTGGCAGCTAAGGCCCCAAAGTGTCAGCTGTGATTGTATGCATTAAAAAAAAATGATGAGAACAGAGAATAGGAGGTGACAGGTAAGACAAGCCAAGACTTGTGCATTCAGCCCTAAAAGGAAAGAGAAATAAGCAAAGAATCCATCTTGGTCAGAGCATGTTCTGAAAGAATGTTGTGCAGCCTGCAATAGATGCTTCCTTAAAATAAACTGTAATTACACAATCTGCACCCTAGAGAAGAGACCCGCTTGAGAATCACAGGGACTTAGAGCACGACTATAGCTGCAAGTTAAAGTCTGTGTACACAAATCAGTAAAATAAATCACTTATTTTACTAATAGAACAGATATTTATATCCCAACTAGAAAGCACTGACTTCTGCCTCAGCTAGAGGAATTATAAGTCAGAAATGCATCTTATAAATCAAGTGCCTGAACCATTCACCACTTCCTGAGATTATAAATCAGTCATGTTCTCAAAACAGTTGCCTGACTTGGAAACAACTCCTTGGGTGAATAAATCAGTCACTTCCAGATATATGAATAAGTGACATGACCCATAAATCCCAAGACTACATGCTCATGCTTCCTCAGTCTGAGAATTTTATTTTTAATTAAAAACTTTAAAACACTTATTGTGAACAAGTCCTGAATACTCACAACACTGTAAGATATGGATAAGAAATGCAAAATTTAACTGTATCAAATAGCATTTTTCACCAAATAGCAAACTGAAATGTTTGCCAGAGTTTGCTGGTACTTGTACTTGTAGTAACACCTCACTGACCTGTATGAACATCTCACAGTCATGTCTTTGAGACGGGGTCTTGTGAGCTATGCAGATCTAAATGTATCAACTGTTGGAAAAGGATTTTTTTCTTTTTGGAGAATGTTTTTGAAAACAGTACAGAAACAGTCATTGTAATTCAAAGAAAAATAAACATTAATCTAGATAATTATAAAACAACATGCTAATATTCCATTAGCACATGTGAACTTTACTAATATAATCATGTTTTATGTTTGCACAGCATTTTATACATTTATTATTTCCACTATAATTGTTATATGAGTTATCATCATTTTATAGATGAGGAAAACATCTCTAATGATTAAAATCCACAGTCACAGCCTTGGGCGGTTTGGCTCAGTAGTTAGAGCATCGGCCTGCAGAACAATGGGTCGTGGGTTTGATCCCAGTCAAGGGCACGTACCTCGACTGCGATTTGTCCCTGGCCCTGGTCGGGTCGTGCGGGAGGCAACCAGTCGATGTGGCTCTATCACATCGATGTTTCTCTCTGTCTCTCTGTCTCTCTCCCTCCCTCCTACTCTATCTGATAATAAGTAGAAAAGTATCCTTAGGTGAGAAAGAAAAAAAATAAAATAAAATCCAAAGTCACAGCCCAACTAGAATTCTGGTTTCCTGTCTTCTGTTTCAGTATTCCTTCTGCTGCACCATGTCAGCTTGTCATACATCTTTCTGCCATTAGAAGGACATGAATAATTTTTCATCTTTCTGTAAATATATAAAAATTACTAATTTAGGCTTTAAGGTAGTTCATTTAAGCTTAAAGTTTATTAATTTGGGCTCACGTCTACAGGTTCAGAGAAGTTACCCACATTCTGAAGCACTTACCAGCTGCTGGTTTTTCAGTATAAAATATGTATTCATACACCATTATCCATCTGACATGAGCTGAAGCCAGGATTTTACATTTGTGACAATGCATGCCTCTTTTCTATGTAGATTCCTCATAAGCCATGACAAGTTTAATGACTTTTGTCATTGATCTAAGACCACTATGGAATGGTGGAATTTCATATGTCTTCTAAGGATAATTTACCTGACTGCATCATCACAAACTACTAATAATTTAAGTCTATCCAAATGTGTCCACACATATTATCTGAGGATCAGGCACAATCCAAGAAATCCAAGGCCTCTCACTGAGCTTATTCCTGGACTTAATGTGGATAAATGTTCAAATACTTCAATTTCTCATTATCAATCAGGGGGCTTATATAAAAGCAATTCAAAGTCTAACAAGGGCAACTAATTTTCTACCTTCATAAAGAGTACAATATTCCATATACATCATAAACAACACTAATTAGAAGTCAATTTTACTTATTAGCTTGAGCATTAGTTTAATTTTAATTTCAATTATTTTTTCATTAGTTCTGTTTTCTTAATTAGCTTACAGACTGTTTTGGCAACTTTTCTTCTGGGGAAGAAGAAAGTGAAAGTTGTACTACAGAATTCATAATATTGACTTTAAAGTATGGTATTTAAAGTTATACTTTCTTTTGAGTCACGGCTCAATAATTTGCTGAAGAATGATAATGGCACGTCCGTCCCATCTCTGGAGGGATGGATATCATGTAGTCATTAAATCTTGCTTGGTTGGCATAATTAAATGGGATTCAGCATTATTTTAGTTTATCAACAGAGTGAGTCGCTTGGGAACCATACGGACAATGTGATCTAGGGGAAGATCGCTAGTCAGGAAGACAGACGTTAATTCTATTTCAGGTTCAGGTAGTGCTTTCATGATCTCTCATCTGGACCCAGTTTCTCTGTCTTTAACACGAAGATTAGATTTTCTCCTTTGTGGTTCTTGAGAATATTGTAAGCAAACATTAGTAAAATGGATTTGCTCTGAGTTCATCAGTTAAGAGATACTATGTAAGTCTAAAAGTGTGTAATTGAGCCATGTCAGGGTTCGGGATTTCAAGATTCCATTGGTGTGCATGCTCAGGGGGGAAATAATCCATTTAACGTTCAGAATTCACTGCTTTTAAGATTTGTTGGGCAATTCATGCCATTCACTTTAAACCTGCCTCATTTATAGATTTGTATTCCTCTTTTAATTCCTATTGTTTTTTTCTTAGTAGTGAAAACATACACCTGGTCTCTATCTTTGTTACACTAACACAGTACACTGTAAAGGCAATTCTCCAATACAGTGATCATCTTTGTAGCACTTGTATGAAGTTCTTGGAGAACTACTCTAAGCTGAAACGTGTTTGACCACTATAATGTGCTAAGCACATAACAAATACTCAATAAATGCCAGTTAAGTCATCAATAAAATATAATCTTAAATTGAAGGCTTTTTAAACAATAATAGTAATAGGAAAAATAACATTAATGAAGTTCCATTTAGGTGAAATGTCCTCAATCTAGCTTGCTTTATTACCATAGACATTTTAGCATCTATGACAGCATTGTATTTCCTCCGTCTCTGTCTCCTCCACCCCCATCTAAGAAACAGACTATAAAATACTCCTCCTTTACCACTCCATCTACACAGTCCTTCCTGTCCATCTGGATGTCAGATGGAAGCAAAGAGATCCATGGCACTTTGAAATAACAGAGGTGGCCTGGGTAGCATTTCATAGTGCAGTTTACAAAACCAGGTTATAATATCCACATCTCTGTTTGAACTGTTGTTAAATGGATAATGGAGGCCACATTTTCCTCCAGTCACTCTATTGCCAATCTTTTAATTCATTGTTCTTGAAGTACTTTGAGATAGCTAGAATAAAATTTAAATTTAGGCAATGCTTCTTATCCTTCAACAAAATATATTGCAGAATCATCTTCTCTAAGTCCTTGACCTTTTCCCAACAAAACCATTTCCCTTGCCTATACTGAGTTAGCTTATGCTTTCACATAAAATGTGTTACTCTTAGAATGCTTACCAACACCAGAGGGGAAAGGGAAATGTAGAAAGAGAGAGGGAAAAAAGGAAATCAGGCAAGGCACCACAGCTCCAAGAAAAATTTTAGAAGAATATAAAATAAATAAATTTATCAAGCCTAAAAATTTAAAAGCTATCTATCAGATATCTTCCCAAAATAATATTAATGCCTTGAGAAAAGGGTGACAGAATTTCTGAACAAATACTTTGGTAGTCAGCAGTACTGTCCTGGTTCCCCTTGCCCCAAGTTCATTACGGGATTGAACTTTCTAACTATTATGGTTGTCTGGAGCTATGTAACTGGTCTGGTAAATGATGTGTGAACAAAAGTGAAGGGAATCACTTCTGGGCTACAGCGAGACGCTTCAGAGCGGTCTTTACCCTCTGGCACAACAGGCAAGATTCAAGGTGTTGACAGGTCAGTTAGCCTGCATACCTCAATTCCTGTGATGAGTACTTGGCAATGAGTAATTGTCAAAAGGCATGGTCAAGAAATAAAATTCTATTATATTAAGGCACTGAGATATGGGATTTTGTTTGATGGCAGTATACCTTATCCTTTCTGACTATTACAGATACCTAACTTTGTTAAGAAGAATTAAAAAATAGTCCTCAGCAAGCACTTTTCAATGTTTCAAGCAACTTTCAACCTGTATTTACTCTAGTTCTTAGACCTTGATTTGATGTTAAATAGTGATGGCTTAGACCTATACAATAATGCTCATTAGATTTGTAAGGACAAATAAATTATTTTTATGTAGTAATTTATTAAATTCTTCATAATATTCAGTAGATCTATTTAGTCATTTCATTCATATGCAGAATGAGTCCATTCCAAGATGAAAAATGTCTACCTCTTTTATAATGAAATGGGTTCCCCTGCCCCAGGTGGCTGGTTGGTACTCTACAATATGCTATTGTATCAGGAATTCACCATTGTTCTCTATTAATGCCATATTTAGCACACCACAGTGTAAGTAATAAGATAAAAACTTCAATGAGGAGAAATGTGGAGTTCCTGTCATGATGTCCACTTTGATCATGAGCTCAGTGGACATGAGCTGGGATGGTCAGAAAGATAATGAGATCCATAGTGTGGATCATAATGGTCCACCTGAATGAGAGTGCTCTGAAGAGAGGGCCATTTGGTGATTATTTACATGAACGACAAATTATATGCCATTTGAGTCCACTTTCAAGAGATCCATTCACCTATCTTCTCCCCAAAGCTCATTGTGACCGATCTTATAACCTTCTCTTCAAGTTTCTGTCCATCTGGTAGTCAGCAGCACTGTTCTGGTTCTCCTTGCCAAAAAAATTCTTCCCAGTTCATGAATCACCATAGACCTGTATTTCTCTCCAGTTGCAAATCTTCCACTTTGAACTTGCTAACATAGACTTTTCCCCTCTGGTAATACAGATTAGGTAGGAAATTAGTGGACTGTTCATCACTTTCAGTTCTAGAAATGCCATGTACAATTAGGTACCACCAAAAATAACTGTAGATCAAAGCACTTTTATTACCCCATTGGTTCTGCTGCCTATTAGAATAACTATTACTCTTGTACCTTTGCATTAAGTATTGCTACTTTGCCTCTGTCACCTAGAGATTACATAATCCAATTGAAATCAGAAAGTCTTTTTTCATGTTACCATTTCCTACCTTCATTCATGGAGTATAGAGAACAGACACTATAGGGCTTTAGCTAATATATTTATTTACACTGACATTTTTCTCGATTCTGTGATAAAGAGAGTATAAATTAGGCTCTCTAAGTAGACAGAAATAAGGGATGATTGAGCCAATTTCCTATAAAAATAATCCATTTCAGCAGTCCTAGTTCCCTAAGACATTAAATGTTTTTCTATGTTATACTAAAAAAATTCCAGCATCCAATTTTATTTATCATAGGTTAATATTGAGTCCAAGTTTTAATCAACTCACCTGGAAAATATTTAGAAGCATTCCCAACTGCTCAAACTAAAACTCTAAGTCAAGAATCTCGAGTTAAGCAAGCTCTAGTTATATAAAACTTTATTAACAATATCAAGCCTATCTAAAAATGATACCCTTCCCATCCTTGTCTAGATTCTCAGAGTTTATTTCCATAAATATTCCTCAAATTTTTCCTTTACACATTAGCAAAATCTTATAATTATTTTGATATGGCAGCCTTATTTCTCCTGGTTTGTTGTGACATATTGAAACCTGTCTTCATTTATGGGCCTTGAGGCAAAAAAAGGAAGCAGGCATATTGAAATGAGAAGAAGTGGCATTCTCTTTACTGCGTCATCATGCAAGAAAGAACCAAACATGTGAGCTAGAGAAGGAAAGTTGCTCTTGCTGACATTAGAGTTAGGGGATTCAAAGAACTCACAGTTATTCAGTTCACCAAATGTCACTGATCAACAATCCAAATACTTCTTATTACCAAGCATTGCCTTAATTTTTGCTCAAGAATCCTGAGGGTAGCTGTGAATTATTTCTACAGTACAATTTAGCTGTTCTGGTATAGTGAGTTTTAGAGATTTCAGTGCTGATCAAAAAAAAGATAAAAGATAATGATGTGGCAATACCACACAATGAGTTTGATCTGGCCAATACTTTGACAGATTTGCATGTGAGAGAAGTCCCTCTCAGCTTGAGATCATCCAGAGGTTATGGCACAGAGACCACTATTCAGAAGGAAAGGAGGGTAAGAGAACTACCAGAGGAGAGAGACCAGAGAGGAGTGCTTACTTGTTTAGGTAATGTCATAGAACAGTCTATCTGGGAGGCTGGGTCAGAGAGCTGCTTGCAATACTTTGTACCTACAGGATTCATTTTATCTATAGCTAGCAAATTTTGGGTGTAGTTTCATGGGGCTATGGAAATCAGGCAGGCTCTCAATAACTAAACATATTATTTGGGCCATGATTTAAACAATTGGATGTGTAAAAATTTAAGATTGGCGTGCTTTTGAGTGAACAGGACTTAGTCTGCTATAAACAAGTACATACAGAGTCCATCTTTGACTCGTTTGTATAACATGGGAAAACAAAAGTCTTCTGGTTTTTTTAGTACTTCAACTCTGATGATGTAAGAGATAAGATATCATCTTAAAACAGTCATAGAAATTATTTGGTTCTCTGGTGATAATTTGAGAAATTCAAAGCTCTACACAGTGCACTTCAGTTAGCTATTCCACCCACACAGTTCTTTTATGTTTGAACAAGCATTAATGGACTATGCAAACAGTAACTAAATCTGGATCAACATAAGAGATAATTTGACTAACTGTTTTGCCACCGGTTGTCATGGGAACATACCTATCTTTTAATGGTAACTGGACTCTGATTACATAGCCAAGAGATTTGTATTTCTTTGAATGCTGATTACCTGCAAACACTTCATGAAGCAATTATTGTACCAGTCAAATTTTACCTGTAGTTAGACAACAAAATTCATTCTAGTTAGTTCAAGCAGGAAAGATTCAATAGAGGGAATTAGATGAATGCAAAAATGTATAAGAGCAGACTTCAGACTAAGTTCTGAGAAAAACCTCACTCTCTAGAATCCTCTATCACAAGTACATTACTACAAAAGATTGAAGATTGAATGCTGTTCCTGCTCCTGAGTATAAAGCCACATTACCTCTTACACAATCCAGGTCAGAGAAAAGAAGATATTTCACTTCCTTCTTCTCTTAACATAACACACTTTTTAGTTAAATATTTTAGGGATTGCATCTCCCTCCCTCATTCATTCATTCATTCATTCATTCATTCATTTATTCCTTAAATATCTACCATATTCTTAGTCACTGCTTAAGGTTCTGGGGATACAGCAGAAAACAATACATGCAACTCTCTTCCTTATAGAGGCAGGAAATAAATATAAATTCCTTTATGTACTATGCCATATGATAATAAATGATTTTGAGAAAATTAACATAGAATAAGGGGGAAAGGCAGTGTTAAAAAAGAAGGGATTACTATTTAATGTGTTTCTATCAGGGGAAGCTTCAATGATGTATGATAATTACGGTAACATTTGAGCAGAAACTTGACATAAGTGAGGGAAAAAAATCTATTAAAATATCCTTGAGAAGAAGATTCTAGGAAGAGAGAAGAAAGTGGTAAAAGGCTCTGAGGCAGGAGCCTGCCTGAACTGTTCAAGAAATAGCAAACAAGTGCCAATGAGGAAGGTTGGGGTGAGCAAAAAGGTGAGTGGAAGAGAATGAGGCTAGAGTGGTGTGAGTGGCCTATATTAGTTAGTGATTTTCAAACCATGCTAAAACCTTAGCTGTTCTCTACATGAAGTAGACATTAGGAGGCTCTAGGCAAAGAGTGACACGATGTGACAGAATTTTGTATTATTTTATTCTGACTACTGTGTGGGGAAGTGAGTAGTAGGGTTAGCAGAGGAATATAGAAACAAGTGAAGAGGCTAGGGTAATCCAGTCAAGAAGTCACAATGCATTGGACCAGCGATGACTACTTTCATCGCTGTGATGAAAGTAGTAAGGTATCCGTTTCTGGATGTATTCTGAAGGTAAAGTCTGTAGGATTTGCTGTCAAATGTAAAAGTATAAGTCAAGGATGACACCAACATTTTTAACCCGACAAACTAAAAGAATAAAATTACCATTATTTGTGATGATGAATACAGGAGGTAGAACAGGTTTGGAGTAGAGGAAATATTAAGAGTCTCATTTTGGCATGTTAAATTTGAGAAGTTTAACAGACATCCAGTAAAGACGTTGAGTTACTGTTTGGATGTACATTTGGAGTTCAAGGAAGATAGCTAGAGAAATAAATTTTGGACTTATCAACATATGAAAAGTTTTAAAAGCCATGCACTAGATAACATTACCTAAAAGTATATGTACATAGAGTAGAGAAGAGAAGAGCTCTGAGAATTGAACTCCAAGATGCTGTTAGGTTTAGTACTATGGAAACAGAGGAGAATCTATCAATTGACACTAAAAAGGATATTCAGAGTGAGTAACTGTCTGTACACTAAAAGAACATGTTTCAGAAAGAAATAATATGCAGTATCAAACGCTGTTGGCAAGTCAAATAACACAAGAACAGGGACTTGACCATTAGATGCAGCTCTGTTGAAATCACTGGTGATCTTGACAGTTGAGTCAGGACAATTACAAGAATGAAAATTTGATTAGATAGGATCAATGGAGAATGAAAGGAGAGATAATAGGAGACAACAAATATAGACAGTCATTCAAGGGGCTGTAGCTGAAAGGGATGTGGGTCAACTGAGTTTTTAAAATAAGAGATATTACAACATGTTCATATTCTGATGTAATGATTCATTTAAGACTGAAAATTTGATGATGCCATTGATAAAGGGGGAGCAAAAATAAAAGGATATCATTGAGGAGTCAAAAGGTCATTGAACACAAGTGAAAAACAAGTGAAATTCATTCAAACTAATAGGAGAAAAGAAGAGTAAATGGTGGTGGTGTTTGGAAAATCTTGTTTGATTGCTTATATTTTCTCAGTGAACTAAGAGTGAGGATAGGAGGGGTAAAGGTGGTGGTGTTTTTGAGTTCTGAGAAAAGAAGGTGTGTAATAGTCATCTAGGTTAGGAGAAGAGTGAATAGAGTGGTGAAATGTACAATTACAAAGCAGAACAAAGAGTGCAGCTAAGGTTAAGGGTCATGAATTTAAGTAAGATTAATTAGTGTGGTTGGTTTCTGTAACCATTTTTTTCCTGCTCAGGTACTGGCAAAGTATAAAGAGAGTTGGATTTAATCAGCACTAGTACTTTTCCAAGTGAGTGTGAAAGAGGAATAGAGAAGCAACACAGTTGAAGTCATAAGTAATAATATGCTTAGAAAGATGAACCATGCAATAATAATAGTAAATTGATAAGATCATTAAATTTTATGTACTGGTCTCATAACATTCTTGCCATCGGGATAAAAGAAGCAACGTGCTAGAAACATGGGAGGTAGTTGACAGAGTGAGGTGTCTGAGATTGAGAACACGGAGTTAGTGCGGTTTTGAATAGTGAGACAATCTGGTGTACAATCTTAACAATAGGGGCTTGGAGCAAGCCCAAGAAAAAGATCAATGGAGGGTAGAAGACCAAGAAATAGTAAAACCAAATATATGAGAGGATTATCTACATAGATATTGAAATCACTATAAGTTATAAAATGGATTGTGTTATAAGGAATGACAAAGAAGCCAGGAGCTGAAATCTTCAAGTAATGCCAGGAGTGGCTACAGTATCTGAGGATGAGTCTAACAAGCAGGGAGAATGGGGAAGATATTTTGAAAAACTAAATCCCAAAGCTGGAAATGAAAGTTTCAAAGGAGCCTACAAAGTAATTTTAAGCTTTTTAGACCCTATACATGGGATGGTTTGGGAACAAATGTTGAGTATGCCAGTCCAAGAGTTGACCACAAATCTCATTAAGTTATATGCAAAATTCTGTGTGCATGTCTATGTGGGGATTTTTGTTGGTGGTTTTTTTGTTTATTTATTTTTAGGGAATGTACCTTTACTCATATTCACAATGGGTTTATGATCCAGAAAAGTTTTACAAACATGTATAAATGTTATTTTTAATGAAATATTTATTGCCATCTATTTGTCACGTATTGTTCTTGGAGTTGGGTCCCAAAGATGTGTAAGATAGACTCTTTATCTTAAAGTTGCTTAGATTCTGGGTCATGGGTAGGGGTGGAGAGACTTGTAGGGGGAAAAGTCACACTACAAGGTCAATTCAAATAAGTGCTGAGGGGAGCAGAACAGATATGTTATAGGACTGTACGTGAAGAAGTTATTCATTGTGACTAGATGGTTTGAAGAAACCATAAAGGAAGCAGCAAACTTGAATTGGATCTTAAAGTATAAGGGGGGGAAGGGTTGTATAAATAAAGGGAAGAAGAACAATACAGGCTCAAGAAATGGTATTTTGAAAAAGTCATAGTCTTAGAATTTTATTATCTCCTCCAAGATGACAATAAACCTAATTTGACTGAATTCTAGAGTTCATGAAAGAATTCAGTAGAAGATGAATTTCCTTTATGGCCATTTCAGGAAATGTTTGGACTACTACGTGAGAGTATACTGACTTCTGCAGACAGCAGGAAACCACTGAATATACTTGAGACTACAAGTGACATGTGACATGATCCAACCTGTGATTTAGGAAAAAAATATCCCAGTAGTAATGTAAAGGGTGAATTAGAAAGTCAGGAAATTAGAGGCAAGGAAAGACTGTTAGCTGACTAATGCAATAATCTAGATGGAAAATTGCGAGGCTTGAATTAGTATAATAGCAGTGAGGAGGACACAAGAGACATATTCATAAAAAAAACAGAGTTTAATCTCCAGAATTGGCTACTGATACATTTGTTCAGGGAGGAGAGGGTATAGATGGTTAAAGAAAAGGGAAGACAGAAAAAGGGTTAGTATTTATAGCTTTTGAAACTGGGTCCCTGGTAATGCTATTACCAGAAAAGCAACTCAGCATGGGAGAGATTGTCAGTGGATGCTAAGAGGTAAAGTGTTCAATCTTAGTCTTTTGTCAAGTTTGGAATTCAGGAGAAGTCAGGGATAAAAGTACAGATTGGGAGGCCTTAGCTTTGAAATGATGCCGAAGTCATTTATTTCACTGGATACTTTAGTTGAGGGAGAAAATGTAATTCACAGAAAGCTGATGGAGTAACTTGGAGATGAATACTACCAGAAAGAATAGGGATACCTCCCACCCAGGCTGATATCCAGCCAGCACCAGAAGGCCATTCCCACTGTCTCCAGGGCAGTGGCTGTTCTCGATGGTTGGTGCCTCTGGTTCACAGGACCAGAGACCCACAGCTGGTTAGATATTTATCTTCAGCCACCATGAACTAAAATTTGTTTTATTTAAGGAGGAAACAAAATAAATGTATTTATTTAAGGATGAAGTCTGAAGGGTGAACAATCTGTAAAATAACAAGAGGAGAGCTTTTAAAGATGTCAAACATATATGCCCCTTGGAATTCCTGGTAATAATAAAAGCAGTATCAGTAGAGAGGTGAGGGGTGTCACCTGACTCGACCACATGCAAGAGTGTGTTTGTTGTGAGATGGAGACAGCAAACACAGATTAGGTATTTCACAAATTGGTTACAAGAAGCAAAGGAAAAATGTTCAGTCTTAGTCTTGATATATCAGTCAAGGTTTTCTTGGTTATGAGAGAAAGAAAACATGAATTCTAATGATCTTAAACAACAAGAACAAACAAACAAAAAAACCAACTGGGGGTGGGGGTGAGGAGTGGTAACTAAACATACCCAGTATGTGAATACATTCCAGGCAAGCCTAGATCCAAAGTCTTTTAGTGATGTGATCAGATTCCAGGTTTTCTCTTTCCATATAGCTCCTGGGGCTATATCTTACTTGGATTTCATGCAGAAGAAAAAAGAGAATCTCTTTCTCAAAATTTGCAGCAATTTTATTTTTAAATCATGTGCCCAGGATTGAGTCAACTGTTCCTTTCAGTTCATGACACATCGACATTGGACCTTGCAAGGCAGCTTGCTTTAAGTACATGTGTATGTAGTCACCTATGTATTTCTATCACTGTGTGCTAATCCAATTCTGCTTTCCCCATGAAAACTATTTTAATTTGTTTAATGTATACCTTTCTATGTTATTGTGTTTTTGCAAAATGTGTACCCTTTTGAGTAATTGTGTTTTAACTTACCTAAACAGATGTTATATATCCTACTTTTTCACCAAGCAAATGTTTTTAAGTTTCAATTATATTACTACTGTACATCTAATCCATTGATTCCATTTGCTATGTAATGCCCCACAGTATATATCTACCAGATTTTCCTTTTTTCAGTGATAGACATTTAGGCTGCCCCCAATTCCCTACACTACAAACAACTCATTTATTCACAATGTGATGGACCCCTACAATGCACCAGGCACTGTATTAGGCACATGAGACACATCAGTGAACAAAACAGACATTGTTGCAATAAACATCCTTATCTGTGGCCTCTTATGTATCTGTGAGAAAATATCCCTAGTATATATATTTAAGAGTATAATCTAGCAAAATGCTTTATGCATTGGATTTTATTTGACCATATGCCCCATCCATGTGCCGATCACTGTGTTAGGGGAATATACCGGGCTAATTAGCTTAAGTTAGATAAGCGCTCCACTCCCAAGCCAGTGAGTCGGAGTGTTGTGCAATGTAGTTCACTCAAAGCAAACGAGAATGGGGTGTCCCACAGAAGGAAACCAGGGAAAGTAGGTGCTGAATAACAAGTACAATGGATGTCCTTTTCACATGGGAAAGGAAATTGTTGGGGAAACTCCCACCCCTGTGCTCAAGAGATTTAAATATCTTAAGGTGAGGAAAAACATTTTGATATCAAAACAAACAAAAATAGTTTCTGATTCAGTACATCTGGACAACACCGAAGTTTTTCATTTCTATCAAGCTCCCAGGCGATGTTGATGCTCTGGTATAGGGACCACATTCCAAGAACTACTACTCTAGTGAAAACATTAAAAATTTCTAAATATTATCCCCTGGCCATGCTGTGGGGATTAAATAAAATAATATACAGTAAATTGCTTGAGAATCTTAAACATGCAACTTTTTAAAAGGTTATTACTATTTCATTTGTTATGTGAATCTCAAGGTGAATAATTACATTAATCTTTTATGAGATTTCAAGAAAAAAATATAAAGAGTAGAATGATAATCCTGATTAATCTAAATATAAACTTCACAGATTTCACAAATTTTCCACTAACCATCTAGGTTTTTGTTAATGACTGTTGTTGATTCTTCCTAGAATTTCCAGAAAGACTGTATAATCATATGTTTAATTTAGTGACAAGATCAGGTTAGAAAACTGGCTCTTTGCAATATAACCTAATAAATCAATATAAAATGGATAGGTTCAACCATCTATAACACAGTATCTGAAAGGGGTATTAACGAGACTCAGCAAGCCATTTGCAAAACCAGCAAGTCATCTCTTGTGACTAAAAAAACTTGGAGTACCTCAATCTAATTAAGTTGACCAAAATATATTCTCAAGGCTACAATTTAAACTTTAGAGAAGGAAGCTGTTTTGTTACCTGCTTAATATGTCAAGTTAAAGTAGAGAGGTGATCCCCATGAAAAAAACAAAAATAAATAATTGAACAGTAATAATGTATTGGTGTATATCCAGTACTGTCCAGAGAAGGGGGTAAATGTATCTGGTAGACATAAGACACTAGAGAGGAATAATTCAAAAAGTAATTTGGAGAATCAAAGTTCATCTTAGTTTTTAGCCAGTACCTAGTAAGACCATGAATAAATAATTTTCCTGAATTAAGCTATATTCTCTTTGAGGGTTTTTATTTGTTTGTTTTTGAATGTTTGTTTGTTTTACCTTCTGGGTGCCCTGAAAGAGAAAAGACAGTACCCCGGACTCTAGGCATTGAGGTTCTCTAATGTTACAAAAATCTAAAGATATTTCCCTCTTTCCTTTTCTGCCATTTAGCTAGAAACTGATTCGGGAGGTGTATGGTAACACCTAGGCCCTTAAACAACACTTTAAATGTGGTGAAAGAAGTAAAGAAGAAAAAGGGGTGCTTGGGAATTTTTTTTTAATGTATCATGGAAAAGCAAGGGGTGAAGGACAGCTTAACCTAACCCTTCATTCCTAGAAACAAATTCCCCTGAGCTGTCATCTCTGGAACACATAGCATTGCTCATATTGAGAGTTTGGTTAATGAAAGTTCATTTGCAAGAGGTAATTAATTTGGGGTTAACTAATAAATTTGTGATTCTAGGACAGCAAAATTAAGGGCCACACCCTATGCCTGTAACCACACCCTGGTAACCACACCAAGTTTATCACCACCTGAAGAGTTCCTGACTTAGCAGCTCAATTACTCCTTTCTTTAACATCTTTTTTTTTTTAATTCAACAGTTTAGTGCATTTTCTCTCTTTAAATTAAGAAAAGAATATATTAGAGTCTTTATATCTTCTAATTTGGTGAACAAAATATGCTTGGGTTTTGAAAACAGAAATTTTACAAATATGATGGTGAACCTGGCTACAAATAAAGCTGTTCCATCATGTCTGAACACGTTAATATAGACCATCCATAGTAATGCATTTTATATTGATGTAGTAATATGCAAAAAGAATAATAAACTGCATGCAATTTCCTAAACATTAATTGTGAGGCATTACTAGGCAAATCATCCTGATAAATCTCTGCATTTGGGGGCCATCTAGTTAAGCTCACAATTCTTAAGAAGTATGTGAGTGTCAACTATGGCTCGATAATTAATTATAAGACTTCTACAGTGTCAGAGTGATTAGTCCTCTTTTGTTTGGCTCCAGAGGACAGAGTAAGGGCCAGTGAGTGGAATTAAAAAAGTACATTTTTTTTTTTTTTTTAGAAACACATTTCCAAGAAATAAAACTGTTAAAAAATTGAATAAATTTACCCCAAACTAAAAATCTTCAAGCAATGATTGTATGATGACTTATGGGCCATATCTGAGGGCATTTGGATATTCCTAAGGAGAAGACCAAGTGACTACTGAGATTCATTCCCATTCGGAATTTATGATTCTGTGAAAATAGGATCTGAGGGTTTTCTAATAGTCTGAGTAAATTTCGTTTTAAAATTCAAAAATCTAAATAAGCCTACAAAAATACGCTCTGAATACAAATTTATTTCCCAGTAATTGTGTTTTTTCTTCTATCTATTCTCCCACAAGGCTATGAGAAGCCCCTAGGCATGGCAAATTATCTGAATTCATAGCATGGTGCCTGGCACATTGTTGGCACTCAATTATTGCTATTAAATGGGCAATGGACAATATTTTGAGATATTGACATATATTTTTTTCCTTAATATATTTCTCCCTTTCCCTTCCTTCCATTCAACTACAATGGATCTCCATTATATTGATTCTGAGAAGGTGTGTGGTACATCTAAACCCATAGAAAAATACATTAAAGATTATGTAGGAAAGTCCGGCCAGTGTGGCTCAGTGGTTGAGCATCGACCAATGCACCAAGAGGTCACCGGTTCGATTCTCGGTCAGGGCACATGCCCAGGTTGTGGGCCCAATCCCCAGTGGGGAGCATGCGGGATGCAGCCAATCGATGTTCTCTCTCATCGATGTTTCTATCTCCCTCTCCCTTCCTCTCTCTCTAAAATCAATAAAGGAAAAAAATTTTTTATAAAAGATTATGTAGGAACTAAGGAGGAGAAGGAGGATTCTTGGGGAAAGAAAATGTCTTAGAGAAGCAAGGGCTAGAAGGGGGCTTAACGTATCTTATCATACATAGAAACATTCTTTTGGGCTATGTTTCCCTGAAATTCAGGAAGTCCTATTCCCTAGTAATATAACTAGCAGGCAGAATTAGCAAGATGGGTAAGCAGACAGGTCCAGGGGCAGATCTACCAGTGATTCTGTCCCTCTCCCCTTATTCTCTGAGTTCTAGCCACGTTGCCCTTCTTTTAGGTTCTTAGCGGGGCTGTACTCTTCTTATCTCAGGGACTTCACAGAGGCCGTTCACTTGGGCTGGGACCCACACACTCTCTTCTTACTTCCTCTCTCCTCTGGTAGTAGAAGTAGCCAAAGATCTCTTGACCGGAAAGTTTCAGTCAGACGGGAACAACACATGTGCCCAGAACAAGTGACACTGACTAACCCTGAGTGTGAACTCAGAACCCAGAACCAGAGGCAAAGTTCAAACCCTGGGCTGTGACCCAAACCTGGGGAAGAGAAAGAGCTCAAGAGGAATTGAGGTTAACATTTTCCACTAGCCCATTGAAATACAAAGTCAGGTGTTAGGTGGTTATAGAAAATAAAGGGATCTCTCTTTTATACCCAAGTTATACCCAAGTTAAGTTATAGCCCATATGATTCATGCGCCAACCACTAGTGAATGAAAAGAACCTATCACCTATTCAGTCAGCAGGTGTT
The DNA here is from genome assembly GCA_030848825.1 of Tadarida brasiliensis. Lineage (NCBI taxonomy): Eukaryota > Metazoa > Chordata > Mammalia > Chiroptera > Molossidae > Tadarida > Tadarida brasiliensis. The sequence continues at coordinate 75,941,983 of CM061260.1, forward strand.
GAAAACTGTAAGGCTTATCTTCATTCAATTTTTATTGTTTTCACTGACTTTGTGCTTTTTTTTTTTTTTCTTAGTAACTGAAGCCCCGTGATGTCACAGTCTCTGCTTGTGAATTGTTTTAATTAGGGATAGCACAATCTAAATCACATTGTAATCAAGTTCAGAAGATTGTGGTTTCTATAGTGTGTGCCCTCCTTCCTTCTACCAACCAACTGATAATAAAATACAGTCAAAGGAGCATTTTTTTCTTCAAAGACTGTCAGAGTCAATTTAGCATGTGGAAGGTTATTCAATCTTACTGAAAGAAAGGATGCCAAGATTCCGTCTGAAAACGCAGTATGACAATGGCTTCTCAAGCCTCCAGTGAATACGTGTTTAAATGTTCTTTAAGTTGAAATTTTCTCTGTTTGACCTAAATAGTCCCTACCGTGGCACATGAGCATTATATCCTACTTCTTTCCCCTTGTCTGAAAGAAATAATAGCTCCCTGGCCTCTACTTAATATCCCTTTATGTCATTATAGAACGTGGGTTTTTATCTTCCCTCTCTCATTGTGAATAGGCTCACATGCCTTAACCTTGACTTCTCGCTGTCGTTTTCCAACCTTTCCTACCGTGTAAAATGCGAACTCTCCCACTGTCACTCATTTTCACCTCAAGTGTCCATCCATTTCAGCCAGCTGAAGCTGCTGGGACCTTCCCGGAGATTAAAACTGAAGGAGTGCTATTCATCCCAAGGTGGCACTTCTGAATTTAAAAATCAGTTTGAAATGATCAGCCTTATGAATTGCTTTCATGAGGTTTCTAGAGTCATTAGAATTAAAAGCATCTTGCTTCACAGCATGATGGAGAGTGACCGTTGAACTTGAAGACTGCTGAGGGCTGTGGAGTACTTGACTGCTTTGATCATGTTACTTGATCCAAAGTGCTCTCCCTTACCTAAGAAGTAAAGCCAAGGGTCCATTCCCTGGAACTGAAGGACCGGGCTCCAATACATATCTTCAGTTTTAGTACACATTAGTTCTTGTGCGGAGGCCTTCGCCTAGGTCTCAGCCGGCTACTCAGTCTATACTCATTCCAACTTAAATCTATACATTTGTATTTAGTACATAACCTACTCAACACAAGTTTAATCTTATTTAGTGTCATGTAATTCTACATGTTAAATGGTATGTTTGTTAATTCCTTATTGTAAAATCTCACTGATATCTTCCTTGTAGAACTCTTTAAAGATGATCGTTCTCAAGGTATTTTAGGTGATTTTAAAATTGGTACCAAAATGCTGGCCAGTTTGGCTCAGCAGTTAGAGCTTTGGCCCTTGGAACAGTGAACTGCGGGTTCTATTCTGGTCGAGGGCATGTACCTTGGTTGTGGTTCATCCCTGGCCCTGGTCAGGGTCGTGTGGGAGGCAACCAATCGATGTGTCCCTCTCGCGTCAATATTTCTCTCTCTCTTCCTTTTTCTCCCTCCTTCCCACTCTATCTGAAGATAAATAGAATCCTCAGGTGAGGATTTTAAAAAAAAAACGTAGAATTAGTACCAAGAAAGGATAAAACATCTGATGCTGATATGCATCTTTCCAGCCCAAATGAATAGCTCTATTCCACATAAGTATTTATAACTCTTCTGATTAAAGCCATTATGGTCAGTATATTACAGATGGATTCCAGTGAGTACTCCATCTCTGGGACTACCAGGTACCTCCAGGCAGGGGAAATGAAAGATGAAAGTGAGGACCACTAATGGGAGAGAAAAAAGGAGTATGCTTTTCTCACCCTATCAATCCATTTACATTTCTAGTCTTGTGAGGGTCTTTCTTAAGGGTCAGCCAAGATCTATGTGTGAGGTTGACTAGGCATTAAAATGCCATTACTAATATAAAATAGCTAGGTCCACTTAATACCAGCCCCCCTAGCAAAGAAAATGCCTCAAAAGGAATATATTTCAATGAACCAATATATTTTACATCAATTTGGGCCAACTGTACTCATTTAGGAATTATTCCAAATGTACAGGGGCCTGAAAATTTAGCCTTATGTGAAATAATAGCATGGACCATCTGGGACAAACATTCAATTTGGATTTTTGTATGAAGTAGGAAATAGGAAATGAAAAAATTCGCTGACCACCGGGGATTTTATTTTTCAATTGGATAAAGGTCAGAGCCCTCAGTGGAAAATCCCTGATAATGTCCAGAAAGGTTCCAACCCATTTATATTAGTACCAAATGGGATCTGATTTATTTGTTAGTCATGCAGAGAACTGACAGACTTTTTTAGTGTTCAAATTATTATTTTAAACTATTTTTGTATACAAACTGTCACAATATATTTCAAAGGTGATGCTTAAGTGAGAATAAAGGCTATGGCTCACGTTTTAAATGAATTGTGATTATAGCTGAATGAATAATGAACAAATTATAAAATAGCATTTTTAGATAATGATCCTACTGAAATCTATCAATCTCGGTGATTCTATAATTTTAAAAGCAATTAATTTTCATTTTTTCTATAGAATTACATGTCTGGTCAAACATTTGAGGACTTAAAATTATATTATCAACAACTTTTATTTTCAAACAGCAGCTGCTGGATCTCCTTAGCCATCATAAATTGTCACCAAAGTTACACAGATCATGAGTGGCAAGAACAGAACATAAGAGTATTGTGCCATCTTTCAGAAGATTTTTGGAACTTTTAAAAACTCTCCTAGAAAAATTAAGGAAGAAATATATATCTGGGATGTATTAAAAAAATAACCTAAACAATGTGTATAATAATATATCACAAGAGAGGAAATAGTGGTTTACTAATATGTGCTTCTTTCACGATCTATTTTCTAGAGATTTTAAATATATTCCTACAAAGGTCTATACTATACAGTGTCTGAAAAGTCAAGTGACTTAATTCATATGTAATCATTGTCATTATTAAAATACAAACAGTAAATTTTATAGCTAAAACCTCACGACCCAGGTGTATTACTTTTTTTTTTTTCAAATGAAAAAGGAGATAAAAGAGAGACTAATATAGAGAACTAAGATTTTCCATGAAAATATATGGATAAGAAAAGAACAGACATTTCTGAAAGTTAGTGCTGTATTTAAATTACTGACTTTTATGAAAAGTTTATCAGATAAAAATGGTACTTTTCAGGTAGAATGAGGTATATAAATGCACCTCAAATGCCTGCCTAGTTTAATATTTCATTGAGACTTTTTAAGTAGAAAATTTGTTAAGGACATAAATCAGTAGATTACCGCTAGTTCCATTTTTTATCATTGACACTTCTCTTTCTGCAAATTCTTTTCCTTGCATCAAGAGTCTTATGATGTATAGGGATGATACAAAGGAAAAAGTTAGAGTGTAAGGATTAGAATGAGAAGCTGTCACAGGTATTAAATGAAATAAAGAGATAATTAGCCATTTAATATTAGCTGAACATCTCTTATTTATAATTGCACCAAACCCAGTGGCAGATGTTAAAGATGTCAAATACATTGTCCTTATTCAAAAAATATTGATTATTCTAGTTATAGATTAGTTATTGTCTAAATGCCAGGCACAGTATTAGCTTCTGAAGATGCAGGTCTAAAACATACTAGTCCACTCTCCAGAAGCTTAAAGCTCAGGAGATAAACATAGCACAGGTAACCAAACTCAAAAGAGTAAAGTGGCCAGGGCAGGAGATAGCATTGTTATACTCTGATGGCAAAGTCACATCAGATTATGGGTGTTGTGGGTGAGGGGAGTGCAAGACCCAGCTGGTGGATAGTGAAACGCTTTTGATGGGCTTGGCACTTGGGTTGAGGGCTAAAAAATGGCATCAACTAGCCAATGAAGGTAGCAGGAACGTCCAGGCACAGATTATAGTTCGTGGAAAGGTGTCAAGGTTAGAGGAAATATGATATACTTCATAACTGGCAAATATTCATATGTAGCTAAGCTTGAGAGTGAGATGTAGGGAATGGCAAGGGATAAGATTTATGCATCCATGTACTTATTCATTTGTTCAAGAAATGTATATTGAGAAGTTACTATAGACCAACACCCTCATTAATGCTGATGAACAAGAAAATCCCTGACTTTATGAAAATTTAAATACATCATGTCAAATAAATTTAGAGAAGTAATTATAGAAATTAGTAATTTGTTATAGCAATGACAAATGCAAAAAAAGGAAAAGGAAAAGGTATCTAATTGGGAAAGGTGGCTAAACCATTCTGGAATTTCAAAGATGATTAATGTAGAATGAGCAGGAGTTAACTAAGAGAAGAGAAAGCAAGGAGGGAAAAACTTAGCATCCAATACAACATCTTATAGGCCATATTAAAGCTTTGGCACAATTCTAAGAGCACTGTGGAAGTCACAGAAGAATTTTTAAACAAAGAAGTGACATGATAAAATTTGCAATTTCTGCAAGATCCCTTGACCACAGTGTAGAGAATAGATTGTAGTTGAGCAAAGGTGAATGTGGGATGCTATATAGAAGGCTATGCCAGTAAGTCAGGCAATACCTTGTACTAGGAAGGTGGCCACAAAGTTGGAAATAGGTGGCAAAATTAAATATATATATATATATATTTATATATTTAGAAGAATGCATCAACAGTGCTTAGTGGCTGATTGGATCTGAAAAGTAAGAAAGATGGAAATGTTTAGTATTTATTTTCAGGTTTGTTTTCGGTAAACAGGTCATTCATCATTTCCTGAAATGAGGAATACTGGAGATGGAGAAAACTTGGAGGAAAAGCAATGATTTGATATTGCAGGTAGTAAGTTGAGCTGCCTATGAGATATTCAAGTAGGAATGTTGAGTAGGCTGTTTGGATGATTGCATCCTGAAGAAATAAACTTGGGAGTCATTAAAGGATAAAAGAGAGTGGGGTTATAAAAGGGAATATATTAAATCACCTAGGGAAAAATGTTGGATAAACAGAAAAGAGGTCCTTGAAAGAAGCCTTGAAAATCTTCAGCACTTCGGGTTAAGATGAGTTGAAAGAAGAAATAGACAAGGAGCAATCAGCAAGGTATAAGGAAATCTAAGATAAAGTATTACCATGGAGGTCAGAGTCAGATAATGTTTCAGAAAGGGTGCAGTGATTCATTGAATCTGCTGAGAAAGCAAATAAGATTTAGAACTAAAAAGGTTCTGCTCCATTTACTAACATGGCAGTTATGTCTTGTCAAGGGATGCTTCAGTTGTATCTTGGGTATGGAAATCACTTTGGAACATAAAGATGTATGAGTGAGAGATGAAAAAGTGAAGATGAGGAAGAACTAAAATATTTTGGGAAGTTTCAACCTCAAGAGCAGAACACTGGCACAGCAGTAGGTAGAGGGACTATGGAGTCAAAAATGATTTATGAAGAGAAGCAGAGATCAGATCATAGTTTTGCATGCCATGCTAATAAGCATCAACTTTTATCTTCAAATGGAGAGGTAAAATAAAGAAGACATCAAGCATGTCTCTGTGGCTTCTTGGCTTGCAAAACTAGCTGGATATGTGTACTATTCACTGAGAGGGAATAAAAAGGAAAATCGACTTGGAGACTTTATGTGCTCTTATTAAGTTTAAAGTGTCTACAAGACTTCTGTGAGGAGTTGTCCAGTGGCTAATAAGTTTATACACTTCTCAGGAGAATTGTCTGGGTAATCTAGTTGGGGAGAGAAAACAAGAAGTAAATACTATGTGTAAAACTGAGTTTCATGGATGCTAAGGGATTCAAAAGGAAAGCTTATCATTAATGAGAAACGTAAAAACCATCTTCAACCAAGAGGTAAGATTTCAGTCTAATAGGCTAGGTTAAAATTGTACAGCAGGAGCAGAAAAGTGGGGAGAGTAGAGAGTGTTACAAAGAGTCAAAACAACAGGTAGAAAGACAAGAAGGAAGAAATATACATAGTCAATAGGAAAGAGGTTCAAGTTGAAAATATATTTTTCCAGAATCAACTTTAGTAAAAGTTCACCATCAATTGACCAATACATCCTTTGATTTATAAAGAAACACACACACACACACACACACACACACACACACACACACTAAATTAGGGCTGAAGAATATAACATTTGTGGGGGCGATGAATATATAGACATCTGGGGAGTGAGTCATATTTTAACCATGTAATTGCTGTAACTAAAGTGGAAAAAAGTGATTAATACAATTCTTTTCTTTTCTGTCATGATTAATAGTTTTCAGAGTGACTTTATATCTATTACTTCATTTTATCTTCTTCTTAACTTTGAAGTTCAAAGGCACTTAGTGATTGCCTAAGACTGTAAGCTAGTAGCGACCAGCAGAGATTTGATTGAGTTCTTCTACCTCCCGTTGCAAACTACTTTCACAATATAACTGTATTGTGGCCATGGGTCCTTTACATAGGGTAAACATGTAGGTTGTTCAGTGAATATTTATGCATTTTGTTGTATTTTTGTTCTTTGTTTTTCTAAAACTAAATGCTTCAATTACTCTTGTGGGGATAAAAATATATGATTTTTCAAAGAGAAGTCCATTCAACCTCTGCAATGGAATCAGTGATGGCCATAACATCCAGCTTATCTGTAGTCTCCTCATTGCTTTAAATAACAATGATGTCCTTAGAGAGGTAATGCTATTTTTAAATGCTTTCCAGCTTTATGATCATGTAAAATGCCTGTGTGGCTACAGATGGTAGCCTGCACTCAGAAGTACCTGTTGCTGGGGTTTCCATGGAAATAGAAAAACTTACCATTTCTTGAAATGCACTTACAGAGGTATGTGGAAATCAAAAATGAGAGGATTCTTAATATGTGCATGTCATTTCTCTTAGAAAAGGAGAAATGGTGTTCATGCTTCAATGAATAGAAACAATGGTAATGGCCCTTCAAAATAAATTTTCAAGTCTATCAGATAAAAATTATGTCGAAATTTAAGAAATATTCCTAATGTCCATGTAATAAGGTGTGGTTTGTTATACATATTTTTGCAGCCAGTGTTTGTTTGATAAATCATAACTTTTAGTCAATATTTTGCAGTTTTCTTCTATAGGAAATTTTTTGGATTTCCTCCATTTTATCATAACTTATAAAAAACTTTCTAGCCCTAGCCTGTTTGGCTCAGTGGTTAGGGTGTCAGTCCAAGGACCAAAGAGTCAAGGGTTTGATTCCTAGTCAAGGGCGTGTACCTGGGTTGCAGGTTAGATCCCTGGTCCCAGTTGGGGTCGTGTGGGAGGCAACCAATCAATGTCTCTCTCACATTGATGTTTCTGTCTCTCCCTCTCTCACCCTCCCTCCCTTCCACTCGATCTAAAAATCAATGGAAAAATATCCTTGGGTGAGGATTAACAAAATGATAATAATAATAAAAATAATAATAATTAAATTTAAAAGAACTTTTTAGCATTTGATTAATTGGACCCTTAAGAGAGCCATAAAATGACATGAATTCCTAGGAAACACTTATCACTTATTGATTAATCATATTCAACTTTCAACCAGGGCTGGTCTTTAAACAGAAAAGGTAGGAGAAAAGAATACTGTATGTTGCTCTGGCTGGTTTGGCTCAGCGGTTGGAGCGTTGGCCTGCGGACCAGAGAGTCTGGGTTCGGTTCCCGCTAGGGACACATACAAAAAAAAAAAAAGAAGTAAGTTTCCAGCCAAGACAGAGTAACAAGTACTAGATTTGCTTTTCTACCTGAAACAATCATTAAGACCATACAAAACGTATGAAATAAATGGTTTTCGTGACACTGGACATCAGGCAACAAAAGATAGATGGAGTTGCCATGGAAATGATATAAGTCCCGCTATTGCCCTAATATAGGTAATAAGAAATCAAAGGAGAAAAATTAAGTTATAAAACATATTTAATCTGAAAGAAGACCCAAAAAAATTTTTTTAAAAAAGAAGAGAAAGGAGCAAAATTCAGATGAGACAGGTATAAAACAAATATCAAGATCATAGACTTGAACCTAACCATATCAATAATTACATTAAGTGTAAATGGTCTAAACACTCCAATTAAACACAGATATTGTCAGATCAGTTAAAAAAGATCCAGCCATTCTACTTCTAAGTGTTTTCCCAAGAAAAGCAAAACTATATGTCCATACAAAGACTTGTATAAAAAATGTTTATACTAGCTTTATTTGTAACAACCAAAACCAGAAAACAACACAAATGTCTAGCAACAGGTGAGCAAGTAAACAAATTATGGTGTATCTATACAATGAAACACTACACTGAGATAAAAATAAAACTATTAATACTGGTATAAAAGGAATTAATTTCAAAATATGTTGAGTGAAAGAAGCCAAACAATATAAACAATAATACATATTGTATTATTCCATTTGAAAGTAATTCTAGGAAATGCGTGCTAATGTCTAGTGGAGCACAGGTCAGTGGCTGCCTGGGCATAGGTCCAAGGATGGTGGTTGCAAAGGAGTAAGGAAGGAAGGATTACAAAGGAGAAGGAAGGAACATTTGGGGGTTATGAATCTGTTCAGCACCTCAATTGTGGTAGTAGTTTCAGAGATGTACGTACATGTCAAAATATACTAGATTGTATACTTTGAATATGTACAGTTTATTGTATATTATTATACTTTAATAAAGTTGTTTTTAAAAAATCTATATGACCTTGTATGAGTTACTAACCCTTAAGTTTATTTATCTGTAAAGTGGTAAAAATGACCAATTTTATGAGGTTATTGCATGGACTAAATTGGATACTATTGTGCCCAAAGCTTAACACATTACCTAGCATGAGAGAAAGGCACAGTGAGAATCTCCAGGCTTCTTTGCAGAGCACTATATAGTATACATTCTTCTTCCTTCTACCCCTGACTGTGTGGATAGCACAGTGTACATAACCGTGAACTTCTATCATGCCCCATAAGACAAGTCATCATGATAGCACCTCCGTGAGTTTGTTGGCAAGAAATTAATCTACAAGCATTGCTGGGCTGTCTAATGCTTGGCTGCAGTAAATTAACTCTTGTGTGCTATTGCTGCCCTGAAATCTGTCTGTGGGAGCCAAACTGCTATTATACCAAGATTTCTGTTGGACAAAGTGATGGGAGCAGGATGGAGGAGGAGAAAGCTGAAAGTGAAATAATTCTGATAGGTATTTTGATATTCTAAAACTGAAGTGTAAGAATTTATCAAAGATCCCAGTTTCCTGGCTATTTATACATAGCTAGAGCATATTTTGATGATACTAAAAGACACACCTTTGCGACAGACTGTTGTAGGTTGAACTGTGTCTCCCCTACCCCAAAATTCATATGTTAAAATCTAACCCCAGTACCTCAGAATATACCCATATTTGGAAATGAGGTCTTTAAAGAGGTCATTATATTAAAATGAGGTTATCAGGGTGGGCCCTAATTTGTTAAGAGTGTCCTTAAAAGGAGAGGCAATTAGGACACAGACACTCACAGAGAGGGGAGATGATGTGAAGACAAGAAGATTGTCATCTACAAACCAAGAAGAGAGGTCTCAGATGAAATTAACCCTGCTGACATCTATTTTTTATTTTTAATTCTAGCCTTCAGAGCTGGAGAAAATAAATATTTACTGTTTAAACCACCCAGTCTCGCCCTGACGGGTTTAGCTCAGTGGTTAGAGTGTCAGGTCGTGGACCAAAGTGTCACGGGTTTGATTTCAGTTAAGGGCATGTACCTTGGTTGCGGTTCAGTCCCTGGTAGGAGTCCTGCGGGAGGCAGCCAATCGAAGTGTCTCTCTTGCAGCGATGTTTCTCTCTCTCCCTCTCCCTCTCTCTCTCTCTCTCTTTCTCTCCCTCCCTCCCTCCCACTTTATCTGAAGATAAATGGAAAACTATCCTAGGGTGAGGATTAAAAAAAACTAAACAAAACAAAAACACCCAGTCTGTGGTATGTTCTTACAGCAGCTCTAGCAAACTACAAATTTTTATTGCTCTTAAAAAACATTTTCTCTCTCCTATTTATTAGTACCCACCATCTTCTCTCCAGCCCAGTGAATTAATTGTTTAGCTTGGGAGTACTCATCACATCTGTATGTTTTTATGTAGGCACACCAATTGTCCTCAAAATTCCTCAGTCTACTGTGTAAGTCTATGTGTTTGTGATTTTTTTCCTTCTCTAATTCCATTCTGTCTTTGCCTGCTGCTAATTGATTTTCTTGGAAGTGTTATTCATTCTTTGGCCTTGTACCACACTCATTTTAGGAGCACAGTTTTCAAGAATCCTACTTCTCTTTTCCGACAAGTGATCATTCTGGCTTACACAGTGAAATATTTTCCTCCCACTCATTAAACTTAAGAATGTTACATTTGTGCAATGGTGATATACAAATCTTCCCTGCAAAGCATCAAACAAGTTTAAAAATGAAATATATGGGAGGTGATTTTTTTTTAATTGCTAATTTTACCTGTGCATTTACTTAATAATTCAATGCAATGTTTTGGTATAAACTTTGGTTAAATATGGATTGCCACCAAAACTGAATAATTGAAGTGATAATTGAAAATAATTGAAGTAATGGCATCTTCTTTTTTTTAAAATTTTTTTCTTTTTTCTTTTATTGATATTAGAAAGAGAGAGGAAGGGAGAGGGAGAGAGAGAGAGAAACATCCATGAGAGAGAACATCAATTGGCCACCTCCTGCATGTGTCCTACTGGGGATTGGGCCCACAACCTGGGCACATGCCCTGACCAGGAACCGAACTGGGACCTCTAAGTCCATGGACAACGCTCAATCCACTGAACCACACTGGCCGGGCAACAATAAAGGATTTATATAGCAACCAAGGCCAGGCGATGGCATCTTCTTTGACTGCTAAATTAAAGCTTCCCAAACAGCTATGACTTTGGGGAGGCTCTGAAAGAAGGAAGGGAAAGGGAAGGAGTTCTAGAGGAGATAGGAAGACTCAGAGAGAGTGAATTTTAGTAGTTAAAATCAATTGTTTTCCCCTTTGTAGTCATTTTCTCTATCTCCAACATGTTTATATCAAAGTCTTTTGATGGAAACATTTTCGTCTGCTACACTTTTTGTATATTAGGAACGTGGACTATTGCTTACACTAATGTTTCTCAAACCATGGTTCTCCGTTCTCCTGCATTACAATTACTTAGTTTTACTGGTGGAAATACAAAACCCTGGGCCCATTCCAGATCTGCTGAATCAGAATCTTGAAGAGGATATGACTCAGCAATCTGTATTTTTTATCATGCTTCTATAGTCTTTCTTCTTTTTCAGTATGGAAACCACTCTCTGAAGTTCCGTTATGTCTGGGGAAAGATGATGGTGATAGCACCTGAAAAAAGAGACGACAAATGAGCAGGTAGAACCCAGGGAAGTGGCAGTAAATAGAACAGGGAAGTCTCCTGTGTTCTGTTGGTATTACTGTGAAGACAGAAAGCTCTGTGAAGCTGAAAATAATTTCTTGTTACAAATAAGAGGACTACTCAAGAACATGTTGTTAATAGTTCAAAGTTCTCAAGAAAGCAATATCTTTATGAACTGAATTCAATATGCCTATCTCCAGTTGAGTTTTATAATATTTAACAGTGATTCTTGAGACTATTTTAGGCTACTATACAGAGGCTTATTTTTTCCTTCTAAATCAAGAATTAGAATATATTGATTGCACAAAGTACTTTAAACAAATACAAATTTGAGGTGGTTTTTTGTTTGTTTGTTTGTTTGTTTGTTTGTTTGTTTGTTTTGGTCTTTTCCACACAAAAAAGAGAGTTTTATCAATGGGGATTTTAAAAATTACAAAGACATTTTTAGTAAACAACAGAAAGTTAGCAGCTAATTATTGCCTCTTCTGTGGAACCAGTTAGGGGTACCACTGCTGTATCATCATATACTAGGCAGGCTTGTGTTAATTCAGCGTCTGTGATTCTCTGACTCCCGTGTCCACTCTGTAGAAGTCACTATTAGACTATCACATGATCTCACTTATATATGGAATCTAATGAACAAAGTAAACTAATGAATAAAATAGAACCAGAAACATGTAAACATGGAACAGAGGGCTCTCAGAGGGAAGGAGGTGTAGGGGGTGGGAAGAGATTAACCAAAAGATTTATATGCATATATGCATTACCCATGGACACAGAAAATAAGGTGGTAAAAACCTGGGGCAGGGCTGGAACCAGGTGGAGGGGGTCAATGGAGAAAAAAGCCGGGGGCAGGGGGACATCTGTAATACTTTCAACAATAAAAATATTTTTTAAAGTACTTTAGGATTAGTATTTAGCAATTATTAGTAGTATGACAAAGCCAGTATCATGTAATTTTAAAAGTTTCTTTTACTCATTACCTACCTTGTTCTTCAGGAATCCAAGCCTTAATCTATCACGTGTTTCCTGATCCAAATGACTATCCTGACAAATCTTTAGGACCATACCTTATTTGCATAAAGTTAGCATCACAAAAGATGAAGTTCCTGTCTTACTATTCAAACCATTTCACAATTTATAGAAAATTTTTACATATAAACTCATTTTAAATTATTAAAATACATATATTTTTAATTTTATGCTTAAAAAGACAATACAACTTTCTGATTCTGATTTAGCAAAATAAGAAAAGCCCAATTTCTCTGGGAGCATAGAGAACGGAGAGCTTTAGTCTGGCTTTGGGATATGAGGTAAATGATAGGATGACAGAGTAAACCACTGGTTCTCAACCAAGGAGATTTTCCCCCCTGTCAACATTTGACAGTGTCTGGATACATTTTTGATTATCACAGCTGCGGATACTACTAGTTTCTAGTAGATAGAGGTCAGAGTGCTATGAAACACCATAGAATGTACACAACAACGAATTTTCTCCAGCCCCAAATGTCAACAGTGCAGAGGGTGAAATACCCTAAGGAAAGGCTACAGTATTAAGCTAAGCCTGAAAGGTTTGGTAAGATTCAAATGGCATAGATGAAATAATTTTGTTCTAGTTAAAGGAAATGCCATAAACAGACAAAGGGATAACAAAATACGGAAATAATGTAGAGAACCATGGATAGTCAAATTTGTAACAGAGGGGAGGTAGAATATGATAAATTCAGAAAGGTAGGTCTTAGGGATTAGAGTATGCTTCTGAAATTTTAGCATATCAGCATCACCTGGAACCTTGTGAAAACAGAGCTCACTGGGCCCAGACCCCAGAATTTCTAACTCTGTATGTCTAAAATGAGGCCTGAGAATTTACATTTCTAACAATGCCTAAGTGCTGCTGATGCTATTGGTCTGTGAACCATAATGTTAAGAACTGGTTTTTAGAGAGTCCTAGAATCCTTGGAAATATGTTAGGAATTCAATTTCTACACAAGAAGAGAGCCATTCATCAGAACAACTCTTCAGGAAGATTACTCAAAGAGCAGCATATAGGACACCTTAGGTTAGGGAGAAAAATCAGTAAAGAAACCAACCAGTTGAAGGTCATGCCAAGAGTCACTGAAGTGCTTAAATTCCCTGCATCAATGACTTGGGCAGCCCTGGAGACCTGGGGCAATGGGCCTCCATACATAATTTTCTGGTGACCCCAGCTGTGTAATTATGGTTTGCCTGGAGCTCAGTCTCAGCCAGTTATGCACTCTCCTTGGTTCTTTGCAATGAATCTCCCGGGATAAACCATGAGGTGACAGTGTTCAGACAGGCTGCCCAGGCTGCGCTTAATAAGTAGAATTGAGGTCGTGCAAGCGAGGTGACAGGGTGAGGAGAAGCTCCCTGAGATAAGCAAATCACTGAAAATTATATTTACTTCTGGGTCAAAACAAAGAGCAAAAAATATTGCCTCTGCTCCTGCTTCATCCCATTTTCCAAATTATGCTGATGGGACTTTGATAAAATCCATACATCAAAAAGCCTTTGTGTGATAATGCAGAATTCAAAGGGCCTGTCAAACAGATGATCTGGTTTGAAATCACACATGATGCCTCGGAATTCTAGCAATCAGAGGGGCTCACTTTGAACTGATTATAATGCTTTCCCAAACCTGATTTTCTTTTTCTGGCTGGAAGGTATTACTTGCTTTATCTATGATGCTTGGTACCACCAGCTGTGTGCGAGAGGGGGTGGGGGGCAGAAGTCTTGCATAACAGCTACTAAGGGTCCCTCCTGCCTAAGGACTTCTAAACACAAACAGCAACTTAAAAAAAAAATCAGACAAATGGAACATACATCAAACATGTTTATTCCATCTTTTCTTTCCGAGTGTTTTACCCCGTTTCCAGCACAAGAACTACCTGCCTCTTAACTAATGGTGAGACGAGCATTTTCTGACCAGGAATTCTGCCCCATCCTTGATCATCTATTTTTTTTTCCCCTCCAGGGATCTTATGATCTGTAACCCTTATCTTAAAGTGTGTTTTCCCTTCCTTTTGCCAGCTGCTTAGCATCAACCCACACTGCTGCAGTATACTCACTTTTTTTATACTCTGACATTTACTATGGATATGTTCATAAACAGAATACTAACTTATTTACCTAGTAAAATATTTATATTATTTTAAAATCCTGACTTGGGACTTCAAGTGGGAAAAAGGGGAAGGAAGGAAGGAAGGAAGGAAGGAAGGAAGGAAGGAAGGAAGGAAGGAAGGAAGGAAGGAAGGAAGGAAGGAAGGAAGGAAGGAAGGAAGGGAGGGAGGGAGGGAGGGAGGGAGGGAGGGAGGGAGGAAGAGGGGGAAGAGGAGAGGGAGGCAGGGAGGAAGATAATCATCATTAAAACTGCGGTATAGTAAAACGACAGTTTGTCCAAAAGTCTTCAGTGGTCCCTGAACTTTGGTGTGCTTAAATGACACCAGGGATGATTGTTATGGTTACTGACTGTAGAGCCCTGGCCCTGGAAATTTTGTTTGAGCAGGTCTGCAATAGGTCTCTAGGATGTGTCTTTCTAACATTCTCCCCAGGCATTTCCGGTGTTAGTAGCCTGAGGGAACTACAGAGACCTTGAGAAGCTTTGCAAGTTCCATTGTCCCTAAGGAACACTGTCAGGGTAAACAGCCTGTGCTTGTTGTCAAGATTTGTCAGCTGAGAGGCGGGAGGTATGATAAATAGCAGCTGCTTAGATTTAGAATGTCTGGGGAAATAAGCACAGGTGGTAGGAGATTTACCAAACTCCCCTTAAGGCTCCAAGCACCAAAATGCCCATCTGCTGTGGCTTCCCTCATCTGGGCAGGCCATTTCCCTGGCCACAGCTGTTGGGCTGCTTTTTCAGACCCCTCCCACTTTCTTGTGCAAAAGCCTATTGTTACAGACTGAATTGTGTCTTCCCCAAAACTCATATACTGAAGCCCTAACCCTCAATGAGACTGTATTTAAAAATAGGGCTTACACGGATGTATTAAAGGTTAAATGAGTCATAAGAGTGATGTTCTTATAGGCAAGGGAGGAGACAGCAGAGATCTTTCTTTTTCTGCAAGAGCACAGAGGAAAAGCCATGTGAGAACAGTGAAAAGGCAGCCATCTCCAACCCAAGGAAAGAATCATCACCAGACACAGCCCTGTCGGCACCTTGATCTTGGACTTTTAGCCTCCAGCTGGGAGAAAAATATCTGTTGTTTAAGCGACCAAATCTATGGCATTTTGTTGTGGTAGGCATAAGCTGACTAACATATCTTTCTTCAAAGCTCATTCAGCTCTTCTTCTATCAAGAGATCCTTCTTCCAGGCACTACAACCTTCATACTACTCCGCTGTTTGAGTTTCAAGGGAACTCAGGTCCCAGAAAAGCTGTGGGATATGATTCAAAAAACCCTACAAAACTTGGACAGGGAGGTGCTCAGCGTTACCATAAACGTCTGTCAGCCAGACCATGAAATACGAACAAGGGTCTGTCTCATAATCTCATTGCCTTTATTACATTGTTTCTACCAGAAAATGCATTCCATAATCCAGGTAGCTGAATTTTAACTAACTTTTTTAAGTCTTGGGTTGATTCTTTTCCTGGGGATGACACTCCCAAGAGTTCTGGGATAGCTCTGATGAAAACATTCTACTGCTTTTTGCTTGTAAATATCTCCATATTTATCAAAACCAGAACATATAGTCATGGTATCTGTGATAGTTCAACTTAGTCAACAAATAATTGCTGAGCACTCATTAAGTGCCAGATAATGTTCCAGATATAGAAAAGCAACAGTGACTAATATGGACTTAGAGGCAAAATAAGGCAATATATATCAATCAGGTTGTGATAAATACTTCAAAGAGGAAACATGAGAAGGAAAGGGGGAAAGGGCTCTAATATATATGGGGTGATGCGAGGAAGCCTCTCTGATATAGGACGTTGCATCAGATTCCTAAAAAAGTGTGGGAACCAGCCATGTGCGCCTTTGTGCAAAAATCACTTCACAGAGAGGGAGCAGCCCAAGAAAAGCGTCTTAGGCAGGACAACATGTGGTATTCCTTAATAACAAGGAAGCCTGTGCAGCTGGAATGGAGTAAGTGAAGAGGAGTTGGGTCTGAAGTTTTGGAAATGCCTAAAGTTAAACCACGTAAGTCCTTCCAGTCCATTGTAATGTTGTCTTGACACCGTCTGAGTCAGATGAAAAGCCTTTTGAGGGAGAAAAGCAGAAGAGTCATTGATTTGACATGTTTTTAAATTATCAATTTCTTATGTGAAAAATAGTCTCTAAGGTCCAACAATGGAAGCGAGAGACCCACTAGAAGGCTGTTGCATTATTGATCAATAACAATGATTTAGATGAAGATGATGAGATGGTATAGGGAATTGGCCAGATACTAGATAAATTTAAAAGGTAGAAGCAACAATCTTTGCTAACAATCGGATGTATTATGTCAGAGAAAGGGGAGCAAAAAATATGTTGGGAATTTGGTGAACTTAGTAGGTCTTTCTAGAATTAAACACTTAAATAAATGAATGCATGCCTGTGTCTCTCTATAACAGTTTACAAGTCAAAACATTAATGATGGTCATCTAAAGTGATATAATTATAGAAAATATTTGTTTACTTTATTTTGCTTATTTCTAATAAAAATATATTACTTGTATCATTTTTACAAGTTGCAGATACATGAGAACTATCTCCTGGTCATTTGAATTTTATGGAATTCAAGATAACCTTTCTGTTGCGAGGGGACCTTCTGATTTGTGGGACTAAACAGAGCAGCCTAAAGTAGTTGATTCAATCCCTCTTTTTTTTTTTTTAATTTGGAGGTAAAGGACGCTAAGACTGCCCTATATGTTTAAATGCTTTAGTGCTATTAGTTTTCAAATGCCATAGAATGTTTTGGCTGGTGAATAAAATAAAACCATGAGGGAAAAAAAAAAAAGAAATATAGTCTGTGAATCTTTTTGAAGAGGTTTCTTTTCTTAAATAACATTGCCTCCAGCAATTCTCTGGTTCCTGGAGATTAAATCAAAAGCATGACTCACTCTCACTTTTAAAAGTGTGTGCAGCACTCTTTAAACTTTGAATCTTGTCTTTGTGTTTTTATAAGTAATATCTTCACACACACATCTATAATACTTGTATTCACGCACACCTGGTTTGTGCTGGTTTTATTAGGATTGCTGTAGAAGAAAAGACTCATGAATATCAGTTATCAAAGATATGAAGCTGTTGATAGACAGTGAAGAAGAAGAATAGGTTTATCTTAAATTTATATAAAAGCTTTATTTTGGATACCATCTAATATTTGTAGACATTTAAAATATCTTTATGTATATATTTTATCAGCAAAATAAACCTAGTAAGTGGCAGAGCTATTCTTGTTTTAAGAAATTCTTAGTAAGTTATGTTATTAGTATTAAAAAGTAATTCCGATTAAAAAGCCAACTATAAAAATATATTCCTTGAAATAGTACTAAAATGAAACAAATAGACCATTGGACATCTAAGTGTCTACTTTAATTATATTTTTTGAAGAAATAAAATTATATTAAACTTGGAAAGTTTATATATCACTGAAGCCATGGATACATGAAGAAAAAATTTAAAAATAAGGATTGGGAAATAATGTCAATTTTAATTTTTTAAGTGACATTGTTTGCGATAGAGCTGAAGGGATTATTTACTGAACCAAT
Organism: Tadarida brasiliensis; assembly: GCA_030848825.1. NCBI lineage: Eukaryota > Metazoa > Chordata > Mammalia > Chiroptera > Molossidae > Tadarida > Tadarida brasiliensis. The sequence goes on from CM061260.1 coordinate 75,960,002, forward strand.
CCCATACCTGAATTATATTTCTATTAATAAAAAGTTCATGTAGTACTGGGACAACATAAAATGGTACAAAAACAGGTGCAGCATTAAGCTTAAAAAAAAAAAAACAAAAAACCCTGGCCTGTTTGGCTCAGTGGTTGGAGCATCCGCCCGAGGACCAAGTTGCAGTTCGTCCCCAGCCCTGGTCGGGGTCATGTGGGAGGCAACAAGTTGATGTGTCTCTCTCATGTCGATGTTTCTCTCTCTCTCCCTCCCTCCCCCTACCTCTCACTGCTGAAGATAAATGGAAAAATATCCTTGGGTGAGGATTAAAAAAAAAAAGCCAACAGCCAAATTTCAAAAGAGACAAGATACATTAACTCAAAAATAAAAGCAGGTACCTTGAGGATAGTATAATATAAAAAATTAACTTCACAAAGGAAAATGAAAGTGCACATCTGTATAAAGACTGATATACAAATATCATACCACATCTATTTGTAATAGCTCCAAACTGGGAACCTCACAAGCGTCAGAAGGTGAATGGGTAAACACACTGTGGGCTATTTATGTACATAAAACATACAAGTACTCAGCAATAAAAAGAGCTGAACTATTGATGCACAAAATGACATGTGAATCACAAAATAATTCTGCTGAGTGCAAGAAGCCACACAAGAAGAGTACATGCAGCGTGATTCTATTTACATAGAAATGTTAGAAAATGCAAACTAATCTGGAGTGCCTGATAAGGAACACATCTCTACCTTGCAGATCTGAGGCTGCCCGAGAATGGGGCAAGGAGCTGTGTGACTGAAAGGTTACAAAGGGGCCTCAGGAAACCTTAGGGTACTGGTCATTGTCACCAGTGTGCTTGTTTCTCAAGGGTGTGCATATGTCAGATATCAAACTGTACACTTTATTGTTCTTTTTTTCTTTATTGATTTTAGAGAGAGAGGAAGGGAGAAGGAGAGACAGAGATAGAAACATCAATGAGAGAGAACATCTATTGACCACCTCCTGCATGCCCCCCATTGGGGATCAGGCCCACAACCTGGGCATGTGTCCTGACCAGGAACTGAACCGGCGACTTCTTGGTGCATGGGTCAACGCTCAACCACTGAGCCACACCGGCTGGGCTATTGTTCTTTTTTATACCTTAATAAAACTATTAAACATTAGATATTAATTTTAATAAAGAACTTAATATTGAAATTAAAATTTATAATAAAGAATTAATTTTAATAAAGATATTGATTTTAATAAAGAATTTAATATTGAAATTAAAATTTATAATAAAGAATTATAATGTGTGATTGTAAAGAAACAGTTTCTCTAGTTTGTGTTCATTCAGAATTCTTCGGAAAGATTTATCCTGATAAGGAACACATCTCTATTTTACAGTATTTGAAGTTTTGTTACTTGTTTGTACAAATTATATTGTGATTTAAATGTCTGAAGAGGAATTGATGCTTTTCTTTAAAAAATAGAAGTGTTAAATGTAGTTTGCTAAAAAATATGATTACGTTTCCAAAATTAAGATTGTTATGACAGTAACTTAATAGAAAATCAGAAACTCGCTGTAATCAACCAACTCCACAAGCATGTCACAATGAAGAGAAATTGATATTTCAACAAGGTGTTCATCTTTTTAAAATATTAACTGAAACAGAAGTTCTGAAGCTATTATAGTTTAATGGAGCTGCTCAAGATTTAACATCAAGCTTGCATGCAAAATCCGGGAGAGCGGCTGGAGGAGGTTACTGCGAGGCCGTGACTGCTAGTTGACCTACAGTCTGGACCCTGGCCACCCGAGGCTCCCCACCCTGTCCCCCATCCGGGAAGTGTACGTTCTGCCCACTATTCTCATATTAGAAGTCACTTCAAACCTGCAGCCTTGAGGCAGTAATATGTGTGTTTTTTTTTAATTTTTTAATTTTTCAGTTACAATTGACATACAATATCAGTTTCAGGTGTACAACATAGTAATTAGATATGTATAAAACTTCCAAATTGATCACCTCGAAGTACCCCTCTGAAGAGAGGAATGTATGATTCAGCCCCTCTAGACAGTATAAGTGACTGAACCCCATTAAGGCCTTTATATAAACTCTTAAGATTCTGGCAGGTGGGTGTGAAGATCTCTTTATCTCATGGTGACCCAAGACAAGCCTCGTATGTAAGTTCCCTTGCTTATTAAAACTGCCACCTACCAATCTGGAGTGGCCTGCCTCTCTTCGGTCTCTCCTTGTCCTCTGCGTGGGGGCCAATTTCAAATTTCACCTGGGGAACGCCTGAAGTTAGGAACCAACAAAAAGGCTGAGAGGCTCTGGTTGGTGTTGCTCTGTGTTTAGATCGTCAGCCAATGCACTAAAGGGTTGTGGGTTCGATTCTCAGTCAAGGGCACATACCTGGGTTGCAGGTTCAATACTCGTCCTAACGGGGCATGTTCAAGAGGCAGCAAATCAATGTGTCTCTCACATCAATGTTTCTCTCTTTCTTTCTCTCTCTCTGCCCCTCCCTCCCAAATAATAAAAATAATTTAAAAAGCTGAGAGTTCTCTTTTATATACTAATGCTGAATGTTAAGGCTATCTTATTTTTGTCTATATTGTTCTAATGGTACAATCCTGGATGGAGAATCAAGACAATATGCTAAGGGGAAATAGAGAACTTTTATGACATAAAAAATAAAAGGGGACTAGTCCAGTATTTGATAGGAAAAGGCAGAGGTAAAAGATAATTACAATCAAATCTTAAGGTCCCAAGCAACTAAATGATGAAGCTAAAATGGGGAATAATTATTCCCGGCCGGGAGCGTCACTGGTTCGATTCCCAGTCAGGGCACATGCCCAGGTTGTGGGCCAAATCCCCAGTGGGGGGCATGCAGGAGGTGGCTAATCTATGTGCTCTCTGATTGATGTTGCTATCTCTCTCTCCCTCTCCCTTCCTCTCTCTCTAAAAATCAATAAAGAAAAAAAATAATAAAATAAAATAAAATAAAAGGGGGAATAATAAACAAATAAAAGTCCAGATTCTAATTCTAGGACACTAAGTATCCAAACACTCATGCCAAGAACACAGCAATGAAAGCGTTTGCTTAGCTCAACTGGAATAGAGCTGCTACAGACAGAGGTAAGGGAGTACATCAGCTGAAAAATACAGTTTCAATTTGGCTAAAATCTACATCTGATAAATTATTGAGGTCTCTCATAGGCAGTTTTATTCTTCACAAGATGAATATTTTGAATGACAAAAGGTATGTTAGACTTAATTCAGACCAACCATGCAAACTTGTTTCATATCCTGGAAGACATAGTGACCTTGGACAAATAAGATGTTAACTTAGAAATAAGGGAGGTACTGGGCATGCAATAAGTGCCTAATTTAAGAAGGCACATTTCCCAAATTTAGGACCTGATGCTAGAACCCGATTCAAGAAGAAAAGTTAATGCTAACAAGTAAAATTATGGCTATTAACTGCAAGTGGTCTTTCACGAGAAAAGAGGAGATATGTATAAGGAGAACAGTGTGATAAACTGTAATGTCTGTAAAAATACACAATATGGACAGAGAAACCCACCTGAATAAGCAAGACAAGGCCTCTATGAACAATGTTAGAAAGACGGTAACAAGAACAAGCTGCAATTAGTGAAAAATATTTGCTTGATGTATGAATAAGAAAACAGAGATCTATTACTTAAAGCAATGATAGTAGTTATAACAACTAGGAAGTAATAAATCATCTGTACCTCTTCCTTTATCTTCTCTGTAATAACCACACTTCACTGAGTTGATGTCCTTGCGCTAGGCGTCAGGCTAGGTACTTTAGGCAGATTATCTCATTTAAATTTAAACACAAAGCCAAGAGGTGAATATTATTATCATTCATTTTCTCAGAAATGGGGAACTGAGACTTAAAGAGATTTTGTAACCTGTCCAGAGACAGTAAATGGCATAGCCAGGATTTGCGCTCAAGTAGTCTACTTCCAGAAAGCAAGCTTTTAATCGTTATAGTTGCATCAAAAGAGACCATTCTTCAGAATTTAAATGATAGAACAGACATGAGTATGACCGTTTTGAAGTCCAAATACCTGAGAGGTATCTAGACACTGTAAATAAGGTTTAGCCCTCTAGCCAAGATCAGTTATCCTTCAGGGAACAAATACCACTTCCCAAGGAGATCACTGTGCCTCTCAACTCTCTGTGAAGAATGCTGGATCGTCATCTAATGTCTGAAGACTAGAGTCAGATAAAACATTTTTCAAGCTTCCAGAATAATGGGAAATTTGATGTTGCATTAACAGTAAACTATTTATGTTTTGTGCATCCTAGGGGGAAATTATAGATGGTCTATGAATAAAAGATTAAGAAAGTAATTAGTAAAGATCAGCCTGTATTCATTAAGAATGATCTATGACAGATGAAAATATTTATACATCATAATTAAAAATGTACTAAAATAAATTCTAATGCTTAAAGTTTTTTGTTTGTTTGTTTGTTTTTATCAGAGGAAAGCAATAGACCATATTTATGGAATGTAGAAAAGACCATGGACTAAAAAGTGTGCTCCCCTCCAATTTTTTTAATCTTATTTATTCTCTTTTTTAATTATATTTTATTTGTATTGTTGACATTATTAGAGATGTCTCCCATTTCTTCCCCTTTACCCCCTCCCTCTGGCCCTCACCACATTATTGTCTGTCCATGGGCTATGCATATATGTTCTTTAGCTAATCTCTTCACCTTCTTTCATCCCATCTACCCCACCCACTTCCTCTCTGACATCTGTTAGTCTGTACCGTGTATCCATGCTTCTGGTTCTGTTGTGTTCATCAGTTTATTTTGTCCATTAGATCCCACATAGCTTACATGGATTTTTTGTTGTTGTTATTGTTGTTAATCCTCACCCAAGGATATTTTTCCATTGATTTTTAGATAGAGTGGAAGGGAAGGAGGGAGAGAGAGAGAGAGAGAAACATCTATGTGAGAGAGTCATATCAATTGGCTGTCTCCCACATGACCCTGACTGGGATCAGGAGGGATCAAACCTGCAACCCAAGTATGTGCCCTTGACTGGGAATTGAATCCACGACCCCTCAGTCTGTAGGCTGATACTCTAATTGCTGAGCTAAACCGGTCAGGGCACTCCCCTGGATTTTTATGTGACTGTGCAAGTTTATGAAAAGAGTTTACCAGGCAAGCATTGTTGATCAGAAGTAATTGTTTTATAACAGTTCAGAAGTTTTTTCTCAGCCCTTTCTGGATAGAAGTTTTAATCAACAAATTTATAGAGGACCTATCTAACATATTTAAGAATAATTAAAGAGGGAAAGATAGCAAATGCATAGTCTTCTAGTAAGAAATTCCACAGTATCTCAATGGAATAAAATGATGGACTGATTCTAAGCAGATATAATTTAATCAGGATAAAATGTAAAAGTATGCACTTTGGCTGCACTGTTAAAGGGTGAAGAGAATGTGGTGTCCCAAAAGCAAGCACATAAATATCTTGGGACTTTGAGTGGAACATGAGTCAGCAGAATGTTCTGAACTGGACCAAGTTTAAGTATCATCAATTATAAATGGTGGATATGGGCTTTCCAACCTAAGCAGTCTGATTCCAAATAAGGCCAGTGAAAATAAAAGTCTTCCTCCTTCTCCTCTTCCTCTTTTTTCTCCTTCTTCTTTTTCTTCTTCTATGGAGTTTGAAAATCTTTCTCTGATAGAAATAATAAAATATTTTAATAATAATAGTACTATTTCTTAAACCCAGAAGGTCTTTAAGAGTAAAATTCTGGTCTTCCCATATTATATTGCTCACTGAGGATTTTTATGCTTTTTCATGCACCCAGAAGGTATCTAAATATTACATTAATTGTCTCTTTCCATCATGTGGTTCACATACATGTTCCGATTATGGCCGTGTTTCAAGGAACAGAATGGGTTAGATACCCAGCTCCGGTTTGAATTGGATTGAATGAGTTTCATATCAGCTCTGCTTTTGCTCTTAGACAGTCCCGTCCATGATGACCCAATGTTGAAATAACTTATAGTAAGAATAAATTTTTGTATTAAATTAAAATTCTTGTCAAGGGTTCGGTGTATCTTAAATTTATTACAAATATATCTGCTGTCACATACACATGAATCCTTCTCATTTCCTTTTCTTTATTAAAATATTACATACATCCAAGTAAATCTTGGTGCCACTTCACTAAAAATAAACTTGAAGGGCAGAGAAGTAAAGTCTTTTTGTATTCCAAAGTCTGTAGGTCAGGTTTATATTAAGAAATACTAGGGAAAATAGTAAGCGTGGAGACTGACAGGGCTGGGTACTATTGAACAAGGGAACAGGAGTGTAAGGCAGTCTTTCCACTGTATTCCTTTGGAAAAAGTATTTAAACCATTAAAATCTTATTTATTTAAAGTAATAAGTAAATGAATAAATGTTTTGTTAAAATTCAAACCAAGTAATAGTAAGATAAATAAGTAAAGAAAAAAGAGAAGGAAGGAAGGGAAGGAGGATTAAAGAGGGTTTTTATAATATATGTGTTTGCTTTTGTTTTTTTTTAAGTGATCTTCACCAAGTTATCCAGGAACTTTGAAAAGTTCTCAGAAATTTCTTGAGAACTCTTACAGTGGTTCTCAACCTTCCTAATGCCGCGACCCTTTAATACAGTTCCTCATGTTGTGGTGACCCCCAACCATAAAATTATTTTCATTGCTACTTCATAACTGTAATTTTGCTACTGTTATGTCTGAGGCAACCCCTGTGAAAGAGTTGTTCGAACCCCAAAGGGGTCGCGACCCACAGGTTGAGAACCGCTGTTTTAGATCATATTTGCAGATGATCCAGGTCTTTGTGAATTTAAGAGGAAAGTCGATACAGGAAGTCACATTTGGAGAGAAGAGAAACAAATTTGAGATTTGTAAGAATTCCTAATGATCTTTCAGTGCCTCAGGCAGAAGACTACACATTCTTTTGTACTTTTGAGAAATGCGGGGCGGGGGTGAGCGTGGAAGGAAGAAATAATTGGCTAGATGTAAATCAACTGAGATGCTTAAAAGAGAGTGAAACTCTCAACCTGCAAATTCAAAGATGTACAATAGACTCACTGGGACTCAAAGGAAAATCCTCCAAACCAAAAAGAAGCATGATTCTGGACTGAGTATAGATTGCACCACCACAAAGCAATTCCATCTGAAAATAGCACCCAGGTCCACGAGAACATACGTTAAAGTGCTTTGTCAACATCCACTGTCAATTTGTCTATGAAATCAGGACACCTCACCAGGACTTCATATAGGATTGGCTGTCTCTTCCAGGCTAAAGATTTAAGTTAAACTGGTTACAAAAAGAATTTCTGTGAAATCCCTTCTATAATAAAAATAGAAGTAGGCTTTCAAGTAAAAGTTCAGAATTAAAATATTTTCATAAAAACGGTATTAAGACAGTCAATGCAAGTATACTTGTATGTCACTTTCACTATTTTGCATCTCTTCACTATCATTCTAGATTCTGAGATCTCCTCTTCATCATTGTTCTTCTATCTGGAAATTCTATTTTCTTCCCTTCCCAAATTTTAAAGATTTATTTGTGTGTTTAGTATTTTACTTAGAACATTTAAGATGCTTAACATTTACCATTAGGTGTAGTAGTAACACATTATAATAAAATCTGAACGTTCTTTGAGGATTCAAATTCTATAAACAATTTCCAAGCTGAAAATTTTGAAATATTTTATTAGAAATGAAGAAATCTTATTAGTAGGAAATTAATGCATGCCCGGAAGAGACTACAAGACATGTTTTATATATACCTACAGAGTCAGTTTAATTTAGTTTACAAAGGTTTATTTCTTGAGATGTCAAATTCCAAGAATACAGAGATGAATAAGATACATTTCGGGCTTTTGTGGACTTTTCAGTCCAGTGGAGGAGACAGACCTGTAGGGAGCAGTGGCCATCTCTGCACTCATACCTTCTCCAGTAAAACCAGTGAAGGCAAGAGAGATCCAAATTCAAATAGGCCTTATTCAATGATTATTCCAGACCCCTTAAACATCTGTTCCCAGAATATTGCATTAATTACACTTGGACCCCCCCCAATAAGAAATACCCTAGCAGGTCACAAGCATTATATATGTGGATCCCGAAACTATGCTCTTGACCTCCTCACTGCAGCCTACTCTCTATTCTTCCTTGTGTTAGCCTTCTGCGGACCCTCCCTCCAGTATGACATTGATTCGTCACTACCTGAGTTTCCAAACCAGTTCTGGTTACTGATATCTTCTCTCCACCTCAGACTGAGGGTGCTCCAGGCTTTGGAGGAATGCCCCAATAAAAGTATGGCACCAAGTTTTTACTCTTTCTCCTGTGCATGGAGCTAAACTAGTTTTGCCACCTTTTTTGCAGTTGTGTGTGGTCACCTAATTGAGTTCTTGACAACGGAATGTGAATGGAAATTATGTGCACGACTTCCAGGCCCGAGCCATTAAAAACACCTCACGCACAATCCTCCATGCTCTCCCCTTCTGCAAACTGATCACAATTTTGATATAAAAAATGTTCAAACCTGTAGAGAATCTTTATGAGTTTATTTGAGTCAAACTGATAACATTTGCTGGGAAGCAAAATCTCAATGGATTGAGAAAATGTTCCCCAGAATGGCAGTTTTGCAGCTTATTTTATACATTAGAATCAAAGGAGGAGACGTAAGGGGTGTGGGGGTGACATGAAATCCATTGGTGGTAGATTAAGGCCGAGGAGAAAGCAGAGCGGGGGCAATCTCTGGGACTGGATAAAAAGTAAAGGATAGACACATGCTTCTTTTACATGGGTAGGTACAGGACAGTTAACAATGAACATTTACAGCACACAGATGGTATGTTGGGGAACAAGGTAACAATGAGGGGTTCTGTCTCATTCTCTAATGGGGAAGTGTGCCCTGATGGGTGTGGAAAACAGCATTACTCTGACATTCTAAAACTATGTTATCTTAGGTGCAAAAAGACAATAGACAGGCTCGCTTAAAGTAAAGATTGACCTTTGTCAGGGAAGATACATGCCTGGGACATGACTATCCCCCATGATCCACTTTCAGTTAAGAGTTTTTCCTTTCGGTCTCTGAGTGTATAGGACCACCAGGCAGGGCCCCCTCCCCCCTAGGTTGTCAGGTTTAGTATGTGGCCCCTTTTTTTTATCCCTTACAAACATGAAGAAAAAATATGGTAGGCAGACTGGAAAGAAGAAGTGAAAAATTGGTTTTGAATCTAGTAAACTTCACCCTAATCAGACAAAAGAACAATTTTATTTAATTTACTGCAACCGATGTCAACAGGTAAAGTGTTTGTTGTTTGTTTGAAGGGATTGGTAATATTTACATTTACATCTCGTAGTTGCTTTCAGGTTTAAATCCAAATTGTAAACACTTGCTTGAAATTGCTAGTGAATGGTCAGAATAGTTCAGGGACTTAAATGTAATTTTTCTCATTTCCTTTCTTGGTTCCACAAGGAATAAAAAAAATATAAATTTAACTGCTTTCACGATTTTAATCACCTTGTAATTTAATTTAAGTTTCTGTGGCCACAAGGCATTCTGTGTAACAAAACTAAAATGATGTGAAGGGGAACAGCTTCTGGTACTTGATGGTTTTTGTCATGAATTTCAGTTGTATTTCTAATTTTACTACAGACACATTAGATTGCATTATGCTCGTCAAGTTACAATTCTTTGTCAGGCAGTTAGTTCTGTGGGTGGTGCAGTAATATTCTTCTAAAATGCTATTTTACTCTGACAAGGAACTCCTGTGGACCCTCACAGAATCCAGAATATATTCACGTATACTTTATTGTATCTTTATAGTTTTTCTCTTTCACTCTTTCTGATTCTTCTAAGTGACTCATTGTCACAGATATTTTTTTTCCTAGAAAAAAATCATAGTCCTACCCATCAGGCCATTGTTTGTAATGAACTGAAAAGGTTTGGGAAAATTCCCTGGTAGAGTGGCACTTAACATTTGAGTCATTGACGACAGAAATATAATAACTACGTTAACATAAATATATCCCTTCTGAAATGTCGAAGTGTTTTCAGGCTTCACCAATACCTTAGTTATTATAAATGATGGTGGTTCTTCTCTCAAGGGAGCTATCATTTTCTAGCTTCCCTAAAAAGATAGATATAGTCTATATTAGCATTTAAATAGTTCAAATAATATATGTAGAGGAAATAGCTGCATAGATTTTTAACATAAATCCAAAGTAGTTAACAAAACAGTAGCAGACCCTGCCTTTGTCAAAGACAGCCACACCCACCTTCCTTTCCTTAACCCTTCATTAGGCTGCCAAGACCACAACTTTCTATGACTTGTTAATTAGTTGAAACTTAAGTATGTCATTTTAATGATTTACTGCTTTTTTTTTTTTTTTGCAATTACATTTTTCTTAATCATTGCTCACATACTACAGCACAATTTTCTTTGAAAAGATCTATAAAAGTAATTAAAGACACAATACTTCGAGTACATTTTTTTCGTAACTGGACTAAGTGATGGGCAAAATCATATGTAGAGGAAATTGATTAACTGAAGCAGCCAAACAGATGGCGGAGCTGCCTGCACGTGCCAACACTCCAGCAGGCGGTCTGGTCCAGATTCCACAAAGGCCAGAAACATGGGGAAAGTGATACCAAGAACTTGCTTTAGCAGAAAAAGACCACAGTTCCCTCGGGTCCTTCAAAGCAGGCCTCCTGGCCAACACAAGTAGTCCTATGCAAAGCAGTATTCCACAGAAAGGCTGTGTTCTGACCTTCTGGATGTTTGCGTGTGAAAGCATAGGGTGTTTTTCAAGGAGAGAAGAGTCCTCTCTAGATGCTGTCAAGGCAATAGATGATGTAGATAAATGGATATACAGAGGCAAAATGGTTCTCTTTTCTTACAGATGGCTATTGATGTTTTTCTTTGTAATTAATCTTTCCTTTGTTTTTTTACTAATAAGTAGTGGATACCCCACTAATCTCCCAGTTACACACATGATTAACATGATAGTTCTGCTCATTGGTTTATCACTACTTCAATCTGCTCAGAAAAGCTTCGCAGCACTTTTTTTTTTAATCCTCACTCAAAGATATGTAAAACCGTGGTTTCAATGATAAGGTACAAGGCATGCTAAGAAAAGCTTTGAAAGAATACTATTAAGACAACAAATATGCTGGTAAAGTAAACTGAACATATTAAGTAAACTAAGGCAATTTTCTTTTGGCCTTAGGATGTCTTCTTGCTTGCCAAGATGGTGGCAAATTCAAAATTGGATGAGGGTATCCCCAGCTCCTAACTCAAGGTCATTTTCAGCAAGTGTTCCAATGAGCGCCTTGTGAGTAAACTCCATTTAAGTCATCAATCAAGTAAGCATGGAACAAAAGTTGGGTGTTAGTGGGTTTTAATATTAATATTTAAATTTTCGCTGAACATTAGTTATTCCAGTGAACATTTAGAAAGAAATTAAATATCAAATACAATGAGATTGGTAAAATAAAGTACAGATTTTATACTATGGAATAGTAGGCAGTCAAGGTAATCATTTTACAGAATTATTAAATAGGAGAGGAAAATGTGAGATATAATATTAAGTGAAAGAAACCCAAATTAATAGTATAAACGGCTCTGACATTTGTCTCTCTTCCTCACTAAGACCAAATGGTAGATTCCAATAATAATATTAATAAATATTAAAATAAACCTTAAGAGGGAATGAAGCATTGGATTATGGGGGGAAATCTTGATGGACAAGATTTAGGAAAGCAGAAGCACAGGAGCATTATAAAGGCACTCCTGGGCCAAATATTACCATAGTCAGCCAAGCCTCCATGACTCCATGGCTGTATCCCTGCACTGGAACTCAAGATTAGAATTCAAATATGAGTGATATATGTTTGTTTTTTTTAATCTTTTTACTTGTCTGTCCACCACCCCCTAATAAATCAGTCTGTTTTTCATTTTCTGCATGCCTGGTAGACAGTATACTTCATGAATTGGCCAAACTAAACAAGTAGACTAGGAAGTAAATTGGTCTTTAAAATTCTCAATTTAATCCAGAAGATAGTTTGCAACCCATACAAACTACTCTAATGGAACTTATACATTACCTATGAAATGCTTATTCAAAAAAATAAATAAGGGTCACTAGGATACATTAAAAATATGAAGGATGTGAGAAAGAATATAAACATTAGTGCCAAATATACACTAATTTTTAAATTAGTCATCATTGTTCACCTCATCTAACCAAATCCCAGATAATATTCTCTTCCGCCTTCTGAAAATTGGATGTAAGGGGGATAAGAGTCTCATCTAATGGATTCATTACCCTACCCTGAAACCAAAAATAGGAGGGTTAAGTTGACAGGTTTTGTTTAGTAACTCAATATCAGATGGAACAATAATATCTCTTTATAAGCCCATACAACCTCTTTATTAGAAGGTCTTCTTGTTGATACCCCATAAGGCATCAATAATTTATACCTCTCTGTGTGATATACATTAATACTCTGTTTGGATAGAATACCAAGCATAAACATTTACTAAAGAAGGCTTCACTGGGGAGGGGTTATAGTAAGAAGAAAATGAGAAAGAAAATGGATTAACATTAGATTTTTCTGGGAAAGACATATATAGTCTAGATACTTCTGCTTAGGTACCTAGTCTAGGATTTGGAATTCCTAAAGGCAACACGAAGACTCTGGGAATCTGAGGAGTGGAAGAAATACAGAATGAGAAGCAGAAGGGAAACAAAACCCATTTTGTTTTTTCCTAGAGCCCAAGGCCAGTTTTCCACTGAAAATAACATTTAATCTTTGGGAAGCTATTAATACCAAGTGTCAAGTAACCACATTTATTAGGGTCTGATCACACTGAAGACTCCTAGCAAATGGGACCTATACTGTGCTCATCTTCTTTAGCCCTGGCATACAGTAATGAGATAAGTCAAAGGTAAACAAGAATAAATAAGCCGGTGACTTTTCTCATAAAATGTACTGCCAAAAAGGAATCTATTGAAGAAAGTAGTTCAGCTTTATAACAGGCATGTGTGCTGGGTACAGAGGGAGGACAGGTAGGTGAAAGTGGTCAGTTTTCCTGGGGGAGGCAAAATCAAGAGAGGCTTTATAGAACAGGTAATGTTCATGCTGATGTTCATTTTAGGAAGAGAATGAGCAAAGGGTATTACAGACCAAAGGAAAAGTTGTGGGTCTCACTAGGGTCCAGTGCTATTTCATTCCATTTCAACTCATAATATAGTAATTTGTGAAACTGTCTCACTCCAAAGCTAATTATTAGAACATCCATTTTCTTTTTTCGCTCTATATTCACAAAGCTTCTATCTGTCAGATCAGGGCTATCCCACCAACTCACAAATACAATGAATATTTCTGAGTCTGAGACATGTATCTGGTGTTATTGTCCCTCCTTCTCCTGAAAGGAAAGCCAGAAATACACTTTTCTTCTCCTAGGTTGTAAAACGAGTCTGTGACATCTCGCGGTAGTCGGTGCAAGTCATGTTTCAACTCGGAGAGTTTCTTTACATTCAATTACAGGTCAGCTCAGTAATAGATTTACTATCAGACTCGCATTTGTGAACCTCGGTTGAAGGCTGTTATTTCCTGGCTATGAATTGAACTTTATCAACAGTAGTTATATAACCATGCCAAACAATCCGCCAGCTCCTCTACAACACTAATAACTTTGAGAAATGGTGGCACCGTTCTCTGGCAGAATGGTACTTTCAGAGTCAAAAGACTTAACTGTAGCAGTAACAAACACATTTAGTAAGCATGGGTCATATATTTGGTTTTTTTTTTTTCTTTTTACTTACACTATGTGAGTACAGACCAAGAAAAGAAATCTATGAAATGACTTTTTAAACTAGTGACATTTGAAGATAGAGCAGCTGTAAGTCTGACTTCCTGCAGCAGCTCCTGGTAAAGCAGAAAGCCCCTGTCCAGGACGCATGCGGGCACTGAAAGCAGCTGCGGTGAGGAGTTCTGCCAGTCCCTGCCAAGCCCAGATGTGGAAGTGATAAGGGTGATTAGAAAATCAAATGCTTGATTTTATTTATTTATTTATTTTTTGAGTCCTTGCCTGTACATGTCCCTAATCTCTGCCTAGAAAAATCAGACATGCTCTTTAGGAGAAAGCAGTGGGGGGAAAGTAAATGGACCTGGTCCTTCACCTTGGACATCATGCCAGCAACTGGTACAGCCAGAGACTGCTAAGCATTACAATCCTTAGTGCTTCATGGGAATTTTCCCCCAAATTCCTACATAAAGATATGATTTCCTTTCATTTTGAATACAGAAATCACAAAGGCCATCTAACTCAACCACTCATTTAACACTTTGGGAAACTGAAACACAGAGAATGAAAGGGGGAGGGCCACACAGCCAGGACCGCACACAGCTCCCTGGATTCCTAGGATGCCAAATGTGCCAAGGACAGTTGGAGGTCGCCGAGCTCAGGTGTTTACCACCAAGGGCTGTACTTATTATTTCTTTCTAGAGATGCCCACGTTCAAAATAATATCTTGACTTCAAATTCCCGCATATGTTAGGCAATAATTAATTGCCATATATATAATGCCCCTTCGTTGTTGTTTTTCTAACAAACATTTATCTAGTACTTATTGTAAGCCAGGAGATACACTGTAAACAAACAAAAATCAACATGATCCCTGTCTTCATGGAGCTTAAAACACTCTAGGTATTATACAATATAATTGCATTATATACTATCCTACAATTTCAATTTGTAATAGGTGCTATGAAGGAAAAAACAGTGTGCAATGACAGCAAATAATGGGGTCTAGTAATTTATTTTAGACATGATAGTCAGAAGAGTCTTCCTCAGGAAGGGGCATTTAAACTCAAATTGCAAAGCTGAAGAGAGGTTAGTTAGACGGAGAGTGGTGGGCATGGGAGTGGGGAATCCTGTCTGAGGCATTGAAGGGAAGTTAGTAAAAGTGCAGAATGGAGAGTCAGGGGTGAGTAATAGAGAGTGAAATTGGAGAGGCAGTCAGAGACCTGATCACTTAAGGTCTTACAGGTGATGCTAAAGAGTTTGAGTTTTATTTCAAGTGCAATGGAAAGCTTTTGAAGCATTTTTCAGCAGGGATGCTAATATTATCTAATTTACATTGTTACAATGACCACTTTTCTGATTAGCGTTTAATAATTACTAAGGTTAACACACAGAGTAAATATGTGACAGCTGGAATCACAGAAACGTATACCACCTTGGTGCAGGATATTGTACAACTTGCATGGAAGCCCAGCCGCCACAGGCAGGACCTCAAAGTGCAAGGAGACAGGTGAGGCGTTTTCACAGAGGAAGTTCTAACCCTCACCATTTCACCTGTTTACTCCTTGGTTTCCGACCTGGTACCCAGGACACTCAGTTACTTCCCTTCTCTTGATCTACACATTGCCTCCTTCTCCAGGAACTCAACTTTGCATTTCCTGTCTGGTTTTCTCTCTCATTTCTCCCATCTTCTTGTATTTTTATGACTTGTGATTTTAAGTCCTTAGAGTACAGTAGCATTGATTTTAATGCTTTTTGAAGGAATAAAGAATAAATAAATATTATATTTTTTAGCTTGCTATCAGCAAAGAATATCAATCATTGTATTGCCTACTGATGAGAAAATAAAAAATAAAAATTATAATTTATTCTTTTCTGTTTTGCTGCCTCCAGTTAATTAGATGCTTTCAGCAGTCTTTTTAGTTTTTTCTTTCTTTTTGTCAAATCTTCATGATCCCCATTCAATTGAAAATATTGAAGCTCAATGACTAGTTGTATAACACTTTAAAATAAAATATGAGGCACTGTAATATGCTTTCATATTGGATGCACTGTCTTTTTAAAGAGTGGTTTGAGTTTTGATTTCTCCTTTGGGATTTTTGTTTGACTTATGACCTCCCTGACTCTTTGGTCAACGTTTTTTTCCTGGATTGAAAGAGTTGTCAAATAATCATGCCGTTAAATGTCATGCAACCTAGCCAAAATAGTCTCCTGCTGCCTCAGAGTGCTTAACATTGATTAATATTCACTTTTCTGTTCTCCTGAGGTCATTTATAATGCCATGTATTTGTGATCTCCCTGCTGGGATTCATTTGACCTTGAGATAACACACATCATCCGAACAGAACACGGCTGAACTAGGTATGTCTTTTTTTTTTTCTTTAAAACAAGCCAAAGATGTTGTAGAATACCATGTTATTTAAATCATTTCTATGGCAAATTGGTAATATCATATCAAAGACTAATATTTTTCTAATAGTCAGCATTGATGCCTATATATGTACTGAGCAGATAAGACTTGAGAAAACTGTAAATAAGTGCAGTTATTATTTGCTGTCTTACATCCATTGTATTGGTCTTTCAGCATTACCTATTGCTTCCTTTCCTATGGGAAAATCTAGACTGCATCCTTTGCCTTAATCCTTGGGGACTATGCTCTCTGTTATCTGTCACCACTGGAAATGGTTTGGGTCAACAAATCTCCTGAGGTTTTATTGATATTGACTCAAAGTCTAATGCTCTAGAAATACTACTACTTTACTAAGGGACTTGAAAAGACCTAGAAGCCCTCAAGAAAGACCCTAAGGAATAGATCTGAAATTCTGGTTTTTCAGATGGGGATCTGGAGTGGAGCTAGTCTGGGTCTGAGTTAGTCTTTCTTCCTAGTGCCCCTCAAGTTAAACCAGCAAAGCCTATCCCGCCATTTCAGCCTTGGGGAAGATAATCAAACCAGATCATTTCTTTCTTGTGACCCTATCGTTATTAAAAAGGGGAAAGTATGAGATCTGGAATCAGATAGGTTCATTGCCAACTTCTGAATAGTTGGCTTAGTCTTCAAAGTGTGTGTGTGGGGGGTGGGGTGTTATTTAAAATCATTATTTAATTACAGTTCTGCCACATAGTATCCACTTAATCTCCTTCAGGTTATTTATTACCCTCAGGTCTAAAATAGAAATAAAAATCCCATTTTCCATTTAACTTTAATTAATTTAAGTAGAATATGATAGCAACATGACCATTGCCTGACACACAGTAGGTGGTCAGTTAATATTAGATCCTTTCATTGAATAAAAACCAACTTAACTATGTATTATCTCTTTGAAACTAGCATAAATAGAATTTAATTTTTATAAATAAAATAATTAAATATGATCTAATTACAGAGAATAAACACATTTAGTAGACATGTGTGGTATTGTTAAATATATTAAATGACTTTCTTACTTTAAGCAATGCTCACACAAACAAAAAAAGAAATCAACTTTAAAATATTAGAAATACATTATGTACATTACAAAAATGTCAAAACTGTAGTAGTAACAAAATAAATAATCAAAATTCAACCTAAAATTGGTATATAAAATTTTTCCATAGGTATACAAATTTTTATTATAAAAGTTGCTTTGCACTTTTACAAACCAGATCTTGAGTTAAATGAAGAAACATTATTTCATAACAAAGGGCTTTCCAAGGGAAACACCCAGCTTCCGGTCATCCATGACTAAGGCCAGGGACTGCAATGCCAGATGCATAAAGCAAACTGTCAGAAAACTCATGTATTTGTTCTTTCTACCCACTTTAGGAAAAGATCTATGTAATGCACTCTTCCACAACCTCCCTATCAGTGACCTTCTCTTATCAACTCAAATATTTCCAAGTTAAATTTGCTCTCACCTAGAGAGAAGGTAAATGTCTGACGAATAGACATTTCTTGCTTACTGTGGTCAGCATGGCCAGGCCTCCTTTCAGTCTAGTGACACACTGGAAATAGAACAAGGGGTAGGTAATGTGTCCAGCAAGGAAGTGCCTCCCACAGACTGATGTTTTAAAGTATAGCAGAACCAGGTTCTTGGATCCAGCGACCATGAAACTTAGGGTCTAGCTCCATGAAGAAATAAGGAGACATTAGGGAGAATTTTCCAAACTTATCGACTTAGTCTGAGTATGTTATGTCTACCGCTTTTTGCTGGCTTAGTAGTAAACTGGAATGAAATTAACCTAGAACTAAATCTAAACCTACTATTCTCCAAAGCAATTAAGAATTCTAATAAATGTTGAGACGTGAGCATATTTTCAACCTATTTGTGTTAGATGAAAATTGTGAAAGTCAATGAATGCACTAAAACATTTTGAATCAGTTGTTAAAATCACTTAAGGGTGTGGGAGAGTCATGGTGTAGAGTAGTACTTATTCCCAAATTCTAATATTTTCCATGAGTCATGAGTATGGAATAAGAAGATATTTTGGTCCTGCTCAGGTGGCTTAGTTGGTTGGAGCATCATCAGGTACTCCAAAAGATTGGGGGTTCGATTCCCAGTTAAGGCACATACCTAGGTTGCAGGTTTGATCCTTGGTTGGGGCATATGTGGGAGGCAACTGATTGATGTTTCTCTCTCTCTCCCTTCTCCTCTCTCTAAAATCAGTAAAAACATATCCTCTGGTGAGGAAAAGGAAGGGAGAAAGAAAGAAAGAAAAAGAAAGAAGGAAGGAAGGAAGGAAGGAAGGAAGGAAGGAAGGAAGGAAGGAAGGAAGGAAGGAAGGAAGGAAGGAAGGAAGGAAGAAAGAAAGACATTTTTATTTGTTTGGTTTTTTTGGTTCATTTCTTTATTACCAGAAACTAAAATAGTGTGTTTAGCATCTAGTAGTAGCTCAATAAATACTTGCTGACTGACTGAAGGAATGAATGAATAGTAAAAGCCGAACATGTATAGTCCTTCAAAAGAGGAGCTATGTGTGAGGATGTAGAGGATTCCAGTCTCAGAAGCAGTGATCGAACAGGGAGCACCACGAGAAGGTACAGAAGAGCGAGAAAAGGAAGGACTCTAATGGAAGGCTGGGAAATTACACCTCATAAATAAGGACAAAGTGCACACATTTGACTTAAAGATGGAGAAAAGAGTGTTTACATAGAACATAGTGGAATGGCCTAGTGGAAAGGAAGGGCTGAATTATTTATAAATGTGAATATGGAAAGACATCATAAAGTCACTTTTTGACCTCAGAGAAAAAGTTTTTAATAACTGAGAAAAAGATACTGGTAGTTAAAAGTTAAACTAGAGCCCTGGCTGGTTTTGCTCAGTGGTTAAAGAGTTGGTCTGCAGATTGAAGGATCTAGGGTTCGATTCCTGGTCAAAAGCATGTGCTTTGGTTGCAGATTCGATACCCAGCCCTGGTTGGGGTTGTTCAGGAGGCAGCCAATCAATGTGTCTCTCTCACATCAATGTTTCTCTCTCTCTCTCTCCCTCCCTCCCTCCTTCCACTCTAACCTTAAAAAATCAATGAAAAAATATCCTTGGGTGAGGATTACAAGTTAAACTAGAGACTTACTATTAGGGACAAGGGAGGGGAGAAGGAAAGGAAGGTATAAGAATTTAGCAGGCCATGTCTGGCTGGCGTGGCTCAGTGGTTGAGTGTCGACCTATGCACCAAGAGGTTGCCAGTTCGATTCCCGATCAGGGCACATGCCCAGGTTGTAGGCCAAATCCCCAGTGGGGGGCATGCAGGAGGCAGCCAATTGATGTTCTCTCTGATTGATGTTTCTATCTCTCTCCCTCTCCTTTCCTCTCTCTCTAAAAGTCAATAAATGAAAAAAATAAAAAAGTTAAAGAGTTTAGCAGGCCATGCTCATGTTGGGGCATCTAGAGGCTGCAAATAGACATACTTATGAGGGACCATGTAATGGGTGACCGGGGCCAAATGGAAAAGTAGAAAGCATATGCCCCCTGTAAAGGCAGCAGTCAATACAGCTTCTAGGACTGTTTGCCATGCAGAAATACAGACTCAAAGAGAAGCCAGCAATCTGCATTTGAATATAAAATCTTCTCATTTGTAAATGTTGGGATCTTATTCAACTTTGACAAAAATAGTTTATGATGCATAGCAATGTGGATTTATAAAACATAGCATTAAGAAAAAAAGAAAGTGAATGAGATTTATGGCATAATATTGTTTATATAAATTAAAAACACATTCACATAAAAACAACACAAAAATTCTAGATTTCATGTACATTAAATGATAAAAATAAAATACATTAGAGTCCTGCCTTGGTTATGGAAATCAAGACTATGAGAAATGAGAGGGATATACAAAATTTTTTTTTAAAAAAATCAAGAAGAGTCCTACATGAGTATATAATAATAACATGCTATGGATTGTAGAGTATGATTATCCAACTTTCTATACATAAGATCCAAAAATAAATGAATATAATTCAAATGAAATACACAGTAAATATCCAAATGAATAAACAAACAAAAATATGTTAGTAGTAGAATTTGGTCTGTAAGCCACTGGTTTGAAATGTTAATTTTTTTTCTTGTCCCCTAGGAGCTCCCCCTGAATGTGTTCAGAAAATTGGAGCATTTTGAAGAAAACTGGCTGGAAGATGAATTCAGAGGCAACAGCTATGAACACTAAATGTCTGTTGCTGTATTATCTGCTGAAGATCCTGTGGAAGGTTCTGTGCAACAGGGTAATCAAAGGGTGAGGAGCAAAAGACAGAAAATATGTCAGAAATAGCAGACCAAATATGCCTGTAATGACCCTCACCCAGTAATAAAGACTTTACAGTACCCTATTTTCATGCAAACCACTTTTATAAGTTCTCTTATTTGTCTCTTTTTAAAAACAGTTATTGTAAACTCTGTCTGAACATACCTCGTGATCATAGGTGATGGTGTTTGGGCCAACACTTATTCCCAACTACCAATATCTTCTTCCACGCGAAGCTACGCCAGTTAACATGACACTCTTGGCTTCTCTCCATCCTCTCCTCCCCAGGGGACGAGAAGTGCTATATCTTTGAGAAGAGAGAGAAGGCATGAAATGGCTCCCTCTTCTTTCCCCTTTTCTCTGTAAAGGGAAAGGCTGCAGATTCCCAGTGCCCTCTCTACCTTGGTTGGTAGGTTTGACTTTCTGAAGAGCTATGTACACCAAATTGACTTGTCTAACACTAATAATTCTAAAACCACATTGTCCAAAAATTATTATTGGCAGTAGTTAAGCTCATATTTCGTTACTCATCTGCCTTATTCTCTAACTCAGTTGGTTCAGAACACAAGCAGAGAAGAGGGGTGTTATATTTAAGGGATGCTAGGAGTCTATCAAAACCAACAGTAAATGGAAATATTTATAAAACAGTGTTTTCTTTGAGCTCAAGCGTCTTAACATTTATCATAATGCCTTAAACACTCATAGCAATCAAAATTTAGTTAAGAAGGAGATCACTACAACAGAATTTATCTTATTTCATGATATAAAACTTTTAAGAAAATATATAAGTTGAGTAAATTTTCAAGAGATTTCATATGGAATTATCAATGTTAAACATTTCAAGTATTTAATTCGTTTAAATGTTTAAAATTATTAAATTGTATAAATCCTTATTTATGTTTCTTAAGTTTTCATTCACAAATAAACTTTCCAGGAAACTGCTTGGTCATTACTGAATTAATTCCTATATTTATTTTGTTATTCATCAGTTCCAAAATTCATATGCATTTAAAGTTGCAAATTGTGTCCTTATTTTATAGATGTCTTCATTGTAGTTCAAGGCCACAGAGGATTGTGGGAGAGTCAAGACAAGAATTCAGAATTCCTGACTTTGACCCAGTGGTTTTTCTCCTCTCTTACATTTTCTCCAAGAATGACCTGAAAGTAATAACTAGAATGTCTTAATTAGTTTTGTTCCAAAGGAAATATCTCTAATAATCCATTCAACAAAGACAAATTAGGATACTGCTTTTTCTTAAATGTTCTACTTACAACTCAAAGATAAAGAAAATATAGTTTTAATATCAAGGACAAATAAAATATAGTTTTGACAATAAGGAATTCACAATCAACTAGAAAATATATGATAAATATCATATTATATATATCATATCTAGCATATGATATATATAAAATAGATAAGAAAAATATAATGATGGTCACATAGACTGTTTATATAACCGACTCAAGAAATAAAAATACCCACTCTGTTTACACAACTTAAGGAACGTTTTAAATGTAGGAGACTCTTAAACCAGGTCTTGAACCAGGATTTTACCAGGAGCTTGTGAAAGATAAAGACTTTCCATTCCAAGAGCTACTTACTGGAGTTTATTATTCCTGCAATTGGAAAGTAACTGTGGAGTAGACAGGTAAAGCATGTAGAAAAGATGCTTGTCGCCCTGGCCAGTTTGGCTCAGCGGTTAGAACATCAGTCCGCGAACCAGAGTCCGGGGTTCAGTTCCCACTAAGGGCACGTACCTCGGTTGCAGTTTGTCCCCGGCACCGGTTGGGGTCCTGTGGGTGGCAACCAGTCAATGTATCTCTCTCACATTGATGTTTCTCTCTCTTCCCCCCTCTCTCCCTCCCGCTCTATCTGAAGATAAATGCAAAAATGTCCTTGGGTGAGAATTAAAAAAAAAGTCGCATGTCCCAGACTCTTATGTATGGTAAGAAATTAGAAGTTTATCCTGTAGACATTGAAGAACCATTTTCTTCATTAAAACACTGAACCTGGCCCTGGACAGTTTTGCTCAGTGGTTAGAGCATTGGCCCATGGACCAGAGAGTCCCCGGTTTGGTTCCCGCTGGGGACACATACTTCGGTTGCGGTTCATCCAGGGCCCCATTTGGGGTCGTGTGGGTGGCGGCCAGTCAATGTGTCTCTCTCACATAGATGTTTCTCTCTCTCTCTTCCTCCCTCCCTCCCTCCCACTCTATCTGAAGATAGATGCAAAAAGCTCTTCCGGTGAGGATAAAAAAACAAAACAAAACTGAACCTGGCCCTGGCCAGGTAACTCAGTTGGTTAGTGTTAGAGTGTCATCACAATATGCCAAGGTTGGGGGTTTGATCACAGGTCAGATCACATACAAGAAGCAACAAATGAATGCATAAATAAATAGAAAAACAAATCGATGTTTCTCTTTGTCTCTCTCTCTCACACTCACTCTCTTTTTCTCTCTCTCTCCCTTTCTCTCTCTCTCTCTCTCCCAAAATCAAGTTAAAAAACACTGAACCTGTAAAATTGCTTCCTCTCTTGCTGTATTCTCTACCTCTATAATTGTGTATAATAGTCTTTTTTACATTATTTAGCAAATTTGGAGACTATAGATTAATATAAGCATGTTTGTGTGTCTATTTCTAAAAATAATATCAAAGATTAGTATACACAAATCCTGCCTCATATGAAAGAATCTTTAGATGTAGTATAATTTTTCAAGCAGTGCTTTATAAATTCAACACATGCTACCCATCAGGGTTCCTCTGTAAATCTGAGCCCTCTAAAAGATTATGGTTTAGGCAAAAAATACAACACACATGGTTTTATTTTTTCATATATTAAATGAAGCCAATATATATAAATCAATTTGTTCTCTGGCTCATGATGAAACCAATTTCTCAAAACTTTTAATCAAATTAATAATCATGAAGAAGGATCATTTTATTTTTTTCCTAAAGACTAAATTAACCTTTTAAGTTAAAAGCACGTTGTGATTACTGCCCAAGGCTAGTACTGTTTAGAGCAGTAAATTTCTGTACATTATATTTTACTTTGTTCAAAGTTAGGTTTTTAAATAACAACTCTCTATAGAGATGCTTCTGAAAATTAACTTCTATTGAATGGTAATTGCAAATGATGAAATCCTAGATTGCAAATATAATTACATTAAGTACATGGAAGCACCAACTATAAGTTTCTCAGGTTTTTTAGTTGAACTATTTTTTAAAATATTTTTTATTAATTTCTAGAGAGAGAAAAAGGAAAAGGGAGAAAGAGAGAGATTGAGAAATGTCAATAGGAGAGCAAAACATTGATTGACCGCCTCCTGCATGCTTCCTACTGGGGATCAGGCCCATGTGCCCTGACTGGGAATTGAACAAGCAACCTTTTGCTTTCAGGATGATGTCCAACCAGCTGAGCCACACCAGCCAGGGCTTGAGTTGAACTTTTAAAAAACTTTATTCAAGTCCTTGTTAAAGTAAGAATAATTCATGTGCTATTTAAAAATCTAGATAATTGACTATGTTTATATTTGTGAGAGTTAGCACAGAGTTGGTTGGGTTTCACTACACTACTTACTATATGTGACTTAGTCTATATTGCTTCACTTTTCTTTCATGGGAATTATATATATATTATTGTTGAAGTATTACAGATGTCCCCCCTTTTTTCCCCCAATGACCCCCTCCTCCCTGCTCCCACCCCCATCCTGATTTCCCCAAACTATTGTCTGTGTCCACTGGTCATACTACTTCACTTTTTTAAAACCATAAAATGATGAGAAAAATAGGGCCTATCGCTCCAGTTGTTGTCACTATAAAATTACTACATGAAAAGATCTTAGAATACTGACATAAAATAAGTGTCAGCTAGTGTTATTAGTCACATCTAAAAATCAAACTATCATTTGAAAGGGTGCAATACATTTCTTACAAGTATTCCAAAAATATTTATTACGTGCGTTTGTAATTATGTTCATCATAATCTACTAACAAGCGTTAATCACTTGTATCATCATTTAAATTTATAACTAGCAACTTTACAGTGGAAATGTATTATCTTTACAATTAGAATTAAACCCGTCATATTATGAAAGCTTGTCATCAAATGAAACAAGAGGTCTCTCTCTGATAACCAATGCTCCCTCCCCCAGAAATATGAACATATTTCATATGTGCAACTGATGGTCAACATTATGAAAAGAAAATTTCAGGAATTATTATTTTCTATAGTGTATATTATAATGTACATTATAATAGATAATGTATATTATAGGAAATTTAATACTGACTCTCACCATGGGCTAGGTTCAAGTAGTAATTAAAATTATCATTTTTTTCTCCTCCTCCCCTTCTTCTCCTTCTCCTTTTTCTTCTTTGTCAAAATCATCTTCAACATCACCAGCATCAGCATCTTGCCCTAAATCACTGTGAAGTTTGAATTTTCTAATCCCCCTAAAACAAAACAATAATCTGGACTTTTTAGTTTTGTCCTTACTTTGCTCCTTCAGCATCTTTTGCAGCAATGCAAACTTATTTATTTTGCTTTTATGTAGGATGATGATAAGTAATGAAACTAAACTGTTAATTTGGGATGGAACCCACAAAGGTGTAGAAGGATAGGATATGTAACCTTTTGAGATAATTCTATGTCATGCAATTTCATGAGTGTTTTATTTATGCAACAATGACCAGAGAGTCTTCTAGCACTGACTTAATCAGGATAAGCTCTCAAAACATGTTTAAATACACTAATTTTAAAAGTTGCTATGATTGAGGGTTTGGGTTTTTTGTTTGTTTTTGTTTTGTTTAATATCGAACCATTTTAGTGGTTTGGGAGGTGATTATCATGTATGTGCATTATGACTTATTTAAGAACACACTACTTTTATAAAATCAAACAAAATGGAAACTATTTAAATGTTCAACAAATTTAGACCTAATAAAAATAACTTTAAAGAAAATTTAGGAATTAAATTTAGGAGATTGAAAAGATCTTCCCAAACTAAGAGAAGAAATATAGATGTTATAAAAATATTTTTACATAAAAATATATTAATATCGACATACAAATACCAGTGTAAATTATAGGACAGATGACAGATAAAAACTAAATAACTGTGATGCATAAAGAAAATTTTCAAAATGGTTATAAAAAGCTTAGAACACGAAAGACAGAGATGAAAAGAATATGAGCATACAAGGCACAGAAGAGCAAATCCAAGTGGCTGATGAACATATGAAAACATGTTCAATCCTCATAAGTGTTAGGAAAGTATAAATTAACTAAAAAAAGATAACACCAAATGCTGAGGAGAATCAGAACGAAAAGAAGTAATCTGATACATTATGGCAGCAATTTTGTAAAGTAATCCTGCAACATCTGCTAAAATTCAAAATGTATATGCTCTTTGTTCCAACAATTCACTTCCTGAAATATTTCTCATAGAAATAAAATCACTGGCCCTGGCCAGTTTGACTCAGCGGTTAGAGCATCAGCCCACGGACCAAGGAGTCTCGGGTTCGATTCCGGCCAAGGACACATACCTCGGTTGCGGGTCATCCCTGGCCCTGGTTGGGGTCGTGCAGGAGGCAACCAGTCAATGTGTCTGTTTCACGTCGATGTTTTTCTCTCTCCCCCTTCCTCTCATGCTATGTGAAATATAAATAGAAAAAAATATCCTCGGGTGAGGATAAAAAAAAAATTACCTGAATGTAAGAGCAGACACACAGAGGAGTCCATCACAGTACAGTTTAATGAAATACAAATTACACACACACGCACACACACACACACACACATACACACTACCAGTGGCATGAACCATGGTGTGTTCTCTGAGAAAAAAACCCAAAAAACTGATTTGTTGCATTTGATGTTTTTCATATTCACACTAGAGCTAATTTCAACCTATCAACACTATTCACTGAATGCAGAGTTGGGAAGAGATTGGTTCTCATGAGCTAACACACGCTGGCCCCAGTACACCACTGGGCATACACATTGTGGAATACTATACAGCTATTAAGCAGTGTGTATTAAAGCTGTTCCAACTGCTTTGAAGAGATTTCCACAATTTGCTTTTAAATGAGATAAGAAAAATGCTGAGAAGTGTATATAGTATGCAGCCTTATTTTTATAAAAGAAATACAAAGGGCAAGCCCTGTGTAAGTGTGTGCATATGTATTTAAACATGATTATATGAGCGCAGTAAATGCATGGACAGGTACACACAAGACTAACAATAGATACCTGCAAAAGTCAGGGTGGAGATGAGGAGAAAATGCTTCCAACTTGCCAACAAACTCAATGCAAATGTATTAGTGAAAAACAAGGAACTCCGTGTGAAAGAATTTCAATCTAAAAAGGAACCGGAGGATATAAAATGGAAAATCTCACACATGTGTCCTCGGGAAAACAAAACTTAAGGCCTAGGAGATTGATTTCCTATAATGCCTGAAATATGCCATGAATGACTGAAAATATTGGAATTTTCTTAAATGATAGGGATTGGTCAGGGGTCGCCTCCTATCACCCTTGAGAAGCTTAGCTTATGGTTTCCAGAAGCATGAACATGAAACAACCCAGATGGGCTTATACTCACAAAAGAAGCTGCATTGAGCTTTATTTTTATGTCTGGACTGATTTTGTCTGCTCAGGGAATTTTCAAAGCCAGTTTTCATTTTTTTTTTTTTTTTTTTAACTTAAACAGACTCTAACTGAACTCTCTTCTTGATGTTCCTTGTCCATAAATGCAGCCTGCTCCAAACCCTCAACAGACTCGCCTGTAGCTGGCTACAGTTTGCGTGCCCAGAATAAAATCATCTTTTTTAGCTTGCCTCAATTTACCTCTTTATTTAGTGTAACATCGGCAACACAGTTCCTAAAGAAAGCAGACATTGTAACACAAGCTGGAGAACCAGCCCAGGAGAAGACTCGAAGCTGTATCTGCACTGTTCTCTCAGCACTGATTGGCAAGGGTTTTACGAGTTTCTTTGAATGTAGGAACAGGAGACTAATATAACATCTCATTCTATATATTTTATACTTGAACCTTAAGAAACTATCTTTTTGTTTTCGTAGACCCAAAACAATTTGAATATTGGTGATTACAATGGTTCAGTGCAATGTTTAATAACATACATGTTTAGTAAACAGTAATCTCATTACATTTTCTTACATTAAAACATTCTAAATGCCAAAGCACAGAAATGTTGAGAGGAATTAAAAATCAATAAGTAGGATAGGTAGAGTGACAAGCACAGACAGACAAACATAAAAACTCAAAGAGGAGATTTTTGTTAAGTTGTGCTAAGCATTTAACAATGTCTTTCAAACATTCCTACCCAAACTAGAAAATAGATCAAAGAGTTTCCGTAGAACTGTTACCTGGTTCTTTGCTTCTATTATCTTGCTCAAAGAATCCCAAGATGGCAGGGCGAAGCATGGTATTCTTGTGAGTTTGCTTACGGGAAAGGTAGTGGGGGAGATGGCTTTTTATATTTTTATTTTTGTTAAACCTCCCATGAGGATTGATATTTTTACAGGGAAAGAGCAAGAGAAACATCTGATGTGAGAGAGACACATCAGTTGGTTGCTTCCGGCACGACCAGGTAGGGGCCAGTATCCGAGGTATGTGCCCTTGACCAGAATCAAACCCTCGATCCTTGGGACTGAGGGCCGATGCTCTAACTGCTGAGTCAAACCAGCCAGGGCAGAGATGGCTCTTTGGATCTATGCTTTGATTAGTACACAGATGCACAAATGATATTTATCCTTTGCTGTGGCAACACACTCAACAAACTTCTGAAGAAGATGATTGCGTATCATATCACTGAAGAGGTAACAACTCTTTTACCCTAAGTGCTGATACTTTTATCATGCTCCATGGCTCAGCAGAGGTCTCCTCTCCTTGTTCAGGCTAGTGCCTTCTGCCTTCTCAGAGCTTCTCACCAACAATCCTGAACGCTGTGGTGCTTTTGTCTTTCCTCCCTGCTTCAGTGATTCCATGCTTTCATTTTCCTCTCATAATTAAATGACCTGTCAGGTTGAGTGCAAGTGTATGCACAGGTTTTTCTGCAAAATGGCTTATCTGTTTTGTTTATATTTCCAAAGTCGTCCCACTGACCTTTTCTGTACACTAATATTGTGTCTTCTACCTGCCTTCCAGTTTCCTCTTCACTCCTGTTTGTCTCTGGAAGGGCAGTCACCAAAAGAATAATAGGGCCTTAAACGTCTCTGGAACACAATTTCTCTTTCCAATGATGAGTGTGGGCAGCTACACACAGCCCTACGTGTGTGCACACTCTATCAATCCAGAGTGGTGAACGAGGGCAGTCTCACTGCATCTGTGTGCACATCCTTCGTAACTCCTGAGTGTCTCACACAGGAGGGTGTTCCAGTGAAATCTTCCCCAGTGCTCTGCTGGGATTAAGAGATGGAAAGAATGAGATTAAGTAGTAAGAGAAGTTCAGAAAGGAAAGACATTTCTACTCACTCTGTAAAGTGAAATGAGGATGGTGCTTAACGAACTGAATGAATTTTCCTCCGGGCTGTTCCATCCACCAATGGAGGAGTAGTTAGCAGTAGTAGTTAGTAGTCTTTGGGTTCTGCTTCTTTTTGAGCAACTCGTTCCAAGGGAAACAGGCAAGGCTCCCTTGATTGTTATGACCTTCTCTCTAACTGGGATATTAAGTTCCTTATGATGTATCTTGGTGTGCCTTTTCCATTCAGTATGCACTTTCAAATATTGCTGCTCCCTGGTTCTCTTCTTCTGGAACTCATATTAGACATGTGCTGGAACTTCTTGCTCTATCCCCTCTTCCTTTCGTCTCTGTATTTCCCTGCTCCTTATGTCTTTGCAGTCTGGTCTGAATCGTCCTCAACATTATATTCCAGTTCAGTAATTTTCTTCAGCTATTCTAACCTGTGCCTTAACCTACTAAGTAATAATAATATTATTATTAATTTCAATAGTCTGATTTAATTCTTGTTTTATTGATAACTCTTTTTCAAGTATTCCCATTCTTACTTTGTGAGATCTAGTCCTTCTTCTATCTCTTGAAAGAATTTAAATGTATTTATTTTAAAGTCCTTTTCAGATTTCTCTCTGTCTCATCTGTGGACTCATAGGATTATACTTCTTCATATGTTTTCTAATTATTACCTGTGTGTTCATCTTCAGAGAAAGTTATGTTCTATCAGATGCTGTTGCATGGGTTTCAAAGGGCCCCCTATGGGATCACTTCAAAGCTACCTCTGCCAGGAGCTTACAGAGATCACTAGTAACAAGCAATATTTTAAATTAGGTTAAGCCTTACACTGGTATGCAACCTAGGTTCTGAGTTACAACTTCTCTTGAATGACTCCATGCTTTGGGACAGAGAGCTCTGGGCCAGGGAACAATTCTCCTGGTCATTACCAATTCTTGCCTTTTTCTATGCAGAATACTCCATTCTCTTGTCCTGCCATATCCCAGCCCAGGAACTAAAAGCCACAAACCCAGGCTGCTGCAGAAACCACTTGCCATGTGATTTCTGAGAAGAGGGAAATAGAATGCATCTTCCTTTCTTTGCCTCTTTCAATTTTTGCAGAGTCCAAGATCTAGCGGGAAGTCATGTGGAGATTGCCCTGGCTCAAGAACTAGTGATAACAAGGCAAGACATCTGTCTTAGAGAAACTGGGGCAGGTTATCAAAGCAGGAACTCAGACATTGCGAAGTATAACACAGGGCTTCTGGGCCTCTTTAATTGGGATTGGGACACAGGATGGCGGCTTGGTGAACTTCTGATCTTAAATTACCCATCTCCTGGCTCCTCCACCTCCGAGCTGGAGCATGCTCACCAGTGAGTGTAGGCTAAGAGCCTGTGATGGTCAGGGAAGACTGAATGACTGAATGAAGAGGCAAGGAGCCAAGCAGGTCATTCATTGTAGTGCTGACTGTCTTTGGGTTGGTACATACTTTATTTTTTCCACGCAATGAATGGAAGGAAGTACCATGAGTACATGCGTAATAGTTTTCACATATTCCTATAATAATATTTTATGAAATGCAACTTTCCCATTTATTGTATTTTGAAAAATTTCAGACCTATAATTTCAAAGGAATGAGAGACCGAGACCAGGAACAATTTGAGAAAGACCTCAGTGAAAGGAAAAAATTTCTTTTTTATGTCTTATAAATCTCAGAAATTTTTGAAAATAAAAATAAAACCTTATTATTGAATTATTTTTGAGAGGGAGGTCTCAGTTTATAAGGATTATGGTATTAAAATTATATCCAGCCCTGGCCAGTTTGGCTCGGCAGTTAGAGCTTTGACCTGTGGACCAAAGAGTCGAGTTGAGGGTTCAATTCTGGTCAAGGGCACGTACCTCGGTTGTGGTTCTGTCCCTGGCCCTGGTTGGGGTGGTGTGGGAGGCAACCAGTGGATGTTTCTCTCCCTCTCTCCCCCTCCCTCCCTCTCTATCTGAAGATAAATAGAAAAATATCCTCGGGTGAGGATTAAAAAATAATAATAATATATCCAGAGTAACTGCTTAAGGAGTATGTTCTCTTTGGAATAATAAAAATATTTTGGAACTAAATAGAGATAGTAGTTATGCAACATTGTGAATGTACAAAATGATACTGAATTGTTCACATTAAAACATTAATTGTATGTTATGAAATTTTACCTAAATAAAAAAAAGTATATCAGAAAATATTTTTGATGTGAACATTTTTTTACTTGATGCCTTTAATTATTTCCTGTAGCTCAACTGTATTCAATGTCAGTGGTTATGTTTAACAAAAAATATGGAAATGGAAAATATTGCCCTCATATTGAACCCCACATCTGCCAATTTGCTTTTCCCAAGAGATTTTCATTGGGATTTTTGTCAGTGTTAGTAGATGCATGAATCTTCTCTAGTCCTAGTTTTCATATTGATTTATCATGTCACTGTTCTTTGTCATAGAATTTAAGCACCTGGTTTTCTGACACTTAGACCATGACACACAGAAGGAAAGAGAAAAGAGATAGGAAATGATAAATATTAAGTGAAGGAGAAGAAGAAGAAGGATTTTATTTAGGCATTCCCAATTCAAAATAGACAGATCCTTCAACAAATAGTACAGTGATTTTCAAACGGTGTGCCACAAGAATTTTTAAAACATGCAATACCTGATTATTTAGTCAGTGGCACTGGCCTCTTTACCCTTAGTTTATCAAATGAAAAAAAAAAATGACAACAGCCAACACAATAGCCGTCCAGTGTGAATGAATCAAAATTATACCTATTTTTTTGTCTGATCAGCGAAAAATATATTTTTTGATGTGTCGCAGAATTTTAGTAATTAGTTTGTGTGCCATAAGATAAAAAAGGTTGAAAATCATTGAAATAGAGTATGCCTTCCAGATTGGTATGAACGAGAGAGAAAGCTGTATGAGTCAGGACACTTTGAGAT
This sequence comes from Tadarida brasiliensis, assembly GCA_030848825.1. Taxonomy (NCBI): domain Eukaryota; kingdom Metazoa; phylum Chordata; class Mammalia; order Chiroptera; family Molossidae; genus Tadarida; species Tadarida brasiliensis. Next base: position 75,991,991 of record CM061260.1, read on the forward strand.
GTAAATACCAGAAACCCAATGCAATCAAGCTCAGGAACCAGAAACCCAGTACAACCGAGCTCAGGAACCAGAAACCCAATGCAATCAAGCTCAGGAACCAGAAACCCAGTACAACCGAGCTCAGGAACCAGAAACCCAATGCAATCGAGCTCAGGAACTGAAGAGAGGCAGAGGGGAAGCTGCCCCGGAGTAAAATCAGAGCCAGCTTCTCTCACCCTTAAGACTCTTCTTGATACTTCTTGCCTCTGTGTTGATCTTGATTTTGTGTACTTGAGAAGAAAAGATGCTTCCCTACAAACTTGAACTGGTAAATGCTGGGGAGGAACTTTCATTGGTCTTTCCAGAATAATCACTATGGCAGGGAAGTGAAATACTATGATTGGCCTAGCCCCATCCTGTTTCCACCCTACACCCTGAGGCGGAGGGTCTGTGCTTGGCAGCTCGCACACGGCTGTCATACAGGCCAAGCAATCCCCCAAGGGAGGACAGTACTGCTCCGAATATACAACCAGAATCTCCTATAGAAGTAAACAAGTGCTGTGCTTCTCTTCTGCATTAAGCACCTTACAGCTACATCAGACAGTCTCAATACTGTGCACACCTTATGTCAGTTAGTCCTCCCAACCACCCTGAATTATGGTCGCTGAAACTCAAATTCAGAGAGGTGGAGACTCGTCCGAATTTAGCGCATTTAGCAAGGATTGAAGGATAATTTGAATTCATATGTGATTCCAAAGTTCACGCTTTCCAGCTGGGAGAATGACAGCTTCTTTGCTAGTTCCGGTGCTGGAATTTCTCATTTTTGTGCCTCCAAATATTTACTATTTTTCAAAGGGACATGCTGGCCTCAACAGTGACCACACATCCTTCTAAAGTTCAAACAGCAGAACTAGCAGATGTTGTAGGGCCTGGACCTCTGTGACATTCTACCTGTTTAATTAAAAAAACAAAACAAAGCAAAACCTTTCTTCCACCCCCTCGGGAAATCAAAATCCAGAGCAAATTCCCCTCAGTGAAACAGACCTGAAAAGAGAAAAACACAAGTTTCCTCTTGTGGGGGTTCCTGGCTCAGCCAAGAGTTGCTAAGGCTCTGGAGCTCTCATCTCTGTGACTTTCTAGTATGTCCCCTGAGCCACTTTCTTGGTGTCTAGGAAACTTTATTTCACTTTCAGAGGAGAAAAGAGATATCTCTGAAATGAAAGAGAATATGAGATATGAAGGCTAGAACATCAAAGACCAGTTTCATCCACTTCATGATTTTACCCAAGGCTACCCTGTTTCAATTATGACCTTTGAATGGTTATAATTTATTTCTACCCGCCCACCATGCATTTACTTTGTGTATGCACTATGCCAGGCCCGAACGTTGACTCTGAGAGTCTACAAGCAGACAACGAAAAGTTGCAGGTAAAGGTTTTTATTTATTTGTTTTCTTTATGATTCAAACTTGCCTGAGGTATAAGGGGGCAAGTCACACCTAGGGGTCCATTAATACTGCCTTCAAGGAATTTACATCTCATTTGAGAAGTAAAGAAATAAACCAAAGGATATTAATGAGGAATACAAGACAATAAATGGTAAGTAATAAATAGCCTAGAGTATCAATGGATTAATTCAGAGAAGTAGAGATTCTTGTTTATTTCTTATTATAGAGTCATAAAAGAGTTTGGACAGGTAAATAAAACTTAGTGTGTATGTATAGCTTTAGGTTACAGATTCAAATTTTAAGAATAATACTTACTACTTAAAAATATACTACCAACAGTTGAGAATAGGAATACACTAGTAACTTAATCTGTGCTACATATGATATTCACCATAGGACCATACAAACATATCTGCCGACGATATATCAGATAAGGGGTTAATATCCAAAATATACAGAGTACTCATACAACTCAACAAAAGGCAGACAAATAATCCAATTAAAAATGGGCCGAGGACCTGAATAGACACTTCTGCAAACAGGACATACAAATGGTCAGGAGATGTATGATAAAATGCTCCACATCTCTAATTATCAGAGAGATGCAAATTAAAACGACTATAAGATATCACTTCACACCTGCCAGAATGACAGCCATTAACAAATCATCAAACAGCTAGTCCTGGCGAGGGTGTGGAGAAAAGGGGATTCTAGTACACTGCTGGTGGGAATGCAGACTGGTGCAGACACTACGGAAAACAACATGGTGTTTCCTCAAAAATTTAAAAATGGAACTGCTATTTGACCCAGTGATTCCACTTCTAGGAATATATCCTAAGAAGCCTGAAACACCAATCAGAAAGAATATATGTACCGCTATGTTCATAGCAGCACTTTTACGATAGCTAAGATCTGGAAACAACCCAAGTGCCCATCAGTAGATGAGTGGATAAAAAAGCTGTGGTACATTTACACAATGGAATACTATGCAGCTGTAAGAAAGAAAGATCCCTTACCCTTTGAGACGACATGGAGGGACCTGGAGAGTATCATGCTGAGTGAAATAAGCCAATCAGAGAAAGACAAGTACCACATGATCTCACTTATTTATGGAACATCATGAACAAAATAAGCTGTCGATCAAAACAGATCCAGCATCATGGAAGTAGGTAACAGACTAACAAACCTCAGAAGGATGGGGTGGAGAGGTGGGAAGAGATAAACCAAAGAACTTATATGCATACATGCACAACAAATGGATAGAGACATTGGGTTGGGGAAAGCAGGAGGGGGGTTGGGAGTAGGGAGGAGAGGGTCAATGGGGTAAAAAAGGGAGCCATCTGCAATACTTTCAACAATAAAAAATAAATTAAAAATAAAATTTTATTAAAAATAATAATAATAAAAAAATAAAAATTATCAAACTAAACCTAAGTAATATTCACTGAATCAAATATTCTTTATAAAAGACTTACAGTATAATAAATGATTAAGGTTTCTGTTAATATCTTACTCAATAATCTTTTTATTTTTCCATATCAGTTTCTAGCTCTTATACTGTACAAAACTATTAAGAGCCATCTATTAGTTGAAATCATCTTTTTAATTCGCTTCACCATCTTATCGCCAGAGAGCCTGCCATCAAAAACCCTTGATGGTTTACTTATCTGCTAGCTTTGAGTACTTCAGTATAGGGGAGAATTCAAATAACTTTCTATTTCACAGACTAATTCTAAAGTAAAATGACACATGTTTAAATTCTCTTTTATCTGACCTTTTTCTTCTTGTTTCTGTATTAGTAAAGTCATAATAGTTAACATTTTTAAAAGAAAAAATTTTCTTATCCACTGGTGGGTAGGGGAGATGGGAAGAGATAAACCAAGAACTTATATGCATATATACACAACCAGTGGACACAGACATTAGTTTGGGGAAAGCAGGAGGGGCGTGGGAGCAGGGTGAAGGGAGTCAATGGAGGGGAAAAGAGGGGACATCTGTAATACTTTTAACAATAAAAATAAATAAATAAATAAATAAATAAATAAATAAATAAATAAATAAATAAATAAATAAATGAAAAAATTGTATTGGTTGATTTTAGAGAGAGAGGGAGAGAGAGAGATAATGATTTTTTGTTCCACTAATTTATGCATTCATTGGTGATTCTTGTATGTGCCCTGACCAGGGATCAAACCCAAAACCTTGATATATCAGGATGATGCTTGAACCTAATGAGCTACACAGCCAGGACCATGGTTAACATTTCTTGAGGGCTTACTGTATCTTATCATCGTTATCTCCTTTAATCCTTGTAATAACTGTGAGTTGGATGCTATTATCCTCACCCTCCTGTCATGGACGAGGAAATGCAGGTACAGAGAGCCTAAATACGTTGCTTAGAGGCACACAACTCATGAGTGGAAGAGCCAGGATTTAAACTCAAGCATCCTCCCTGGCTGGTTTGCCTCAGCATTTAGAGCTTCGGCCTGCGGTCCAGAGAGACCCCGGTTCGGTTCCCGCTAAGGGCACGTACCTCAGTTGCAGTTTGTCCCTGAACCCGGGTGGGGTCGTGTGGGTGGCGACCAGTTGATGTGTCTCTCTCACGTTGATGTCTCTCTCTCTCTTCCTCCCTCTCTCCCTCTCGCATCTATCTGAAGATGAATGCAAAAGTGTCCTCGAGTGGGAATTAAAAATAATAATAATAAAAAATAAATAAACTCAAGCAGCCAATGGAAAAAAATACATATTAGTTTAGTATTCGATTTTCAGCTTCCCTACATTTTCTGTCACTTCTCTGCAATGTAGTAAGATAAATTTTAGTGACGAGGAAGGCTTACGGGGTTGGGAGGATCCATATCTCTTAAACAAAGAAGAAAAAAATTCTAAGACTTGATTCAAGTGTTTAAGTGGCACCTTTAACCTACATTCCTAGCAAACACCCTGACTTCTATTTTCCTTCTTCACTAACTCCCTATTACCTTTGGTAAGTCTCTTAGCAGTGCATGCTACCTGTCTTCTTCTTTGTAAAGTAATCCTTTCCTTTCCCTTTAGTACAACAGAAATTAAGTGAACAATGACTAATGAGAACAAAGCACCAGACATAAAGATTATTACAAATGTTAGATAATATTCAGGTCTTGGGCAAATTACATTTTCGTCATAGTCTGTTTAATAATTTCCCTTTATTTCTCATCTCTGCCACAACTGCCACAACCACCTATTTTTTAGGCCTCATTCCTTTTTCTGTCCTTACCTATTTAATATTTTGATTTCCCTAGCTTCTTATTTTCCTCTATTTTCTCTCAAGCTATCAGGCCTCTCCTACAATTTCCGATTTCTTTATCTATCTCCAATTCTATATCTGATTATCTAAATGACCCCCTTAGTTCGCCCTCAGTTTTATTTTTTACATTCTTCTTCTACTGCCTTCATTTAAAAAACAAATACAAACAAATAAGCAAAGAAACTTGCGTTAATGCTGAAACCTGCCTTCTGTGCTCCTTTAACCTAGGCACTGGGTACCTGTGCGGAAATCTACCGAACCGAGCAGATTGTGACTATCTCCAGTACACAGCTTTAAATCTCAGCTGGCTCCTCTGCACCAAGAGTTAAAGTGTTTATTTGTCTTTGGTCAATTCCTTCTTCCTCGTCTATTAATGATCAATCCAGATCTCAGTCTCTTAAATTCCCTGATCAACTCCCTCCACCTTCTTTCTAAGCAGAAGACCTATACCATTAAAGCTTTCAGATATGATGTATCTCTACTTCCAGGCTCCAAATCTACAAATCTATCTATAAACAAACCCAAGCTCAGCCATCCCCTCCTCCCCCCAGCCCACCCCCAGTATCTAAGAATTCAGTAGTTTCTTACCTATTTTAAGTAAGTCTGTGTCCTCATGATTTCTCTGGAAACTTGTGCAGTTACTTAAGGATTATCTCACCTCTTACCTCTGTATTTTCAACCTCTCCCTCTCAATCTGCTCTTATCTCTGAGTCTATAAATATACTCAGGTGTTCCCCTTTATAAACAAACTTCCCTTTAATGAAATATTTCCTTCTTAGAACCATCTAATCCTTCCCAGTCTTTTCTCATCCAAACTTCTCAAAAGATTACTTTGTATTTTTATCTCTACTTTGTCACTCATGTAACCATTCCTAGTGCACAGAAATAAGGATTTTTTTCTATCACAACCTTGGATGATCCTTCACCTGAAAGGAATGTTCTCGCATAGATAAGTGGGCCCATTAACTTGTTTACTGCTTTGGATTATACAGCTCTTAACAATCATGGGCCATGTGGCTTCAGCCACTTGGGTTAGCACAGGCCATTTGGCTATATATAACAAGGCCCACCCCCTTTTGGGTGTAGAGATCCACTGCCTTGCTGCTGTCCAATACACTGCTTTTGTCCATAAGTTCCCTTAATAAACTCTTCATGTAATTTTGGAGTTGCCAGCCTCTTTCTTAGGTCTCTCAGCCCCAGGAAATTTTCACAACAACCTTCCTCTCTAGGATCTTTTATAGAAGTTAGGGGCTTCATCATCTGCCTAACAACCCACATTATAGATATCTATGCAGTTATTCCTTCACCCTTATCTTCTCCCATTCAATAAATATCCTGCTGATTTTACCACCGAAGTATTTCTTAAATACAGTATATCTAATCCTCTTCTTTCCTACTTTAAAATGGATTATTTTAGTAGCATCCCACTGGTTCAAAGCTAACCCCCTAAAATTCATTCTCCATATGTCTATACCTGTTTGTAATCTTTCTATATCTCTACACTTCTTATAAAATAAAGGGCCACAACCCCAAACACGATATAAAAGGCCCTCCACAGTCTGGCTTCTACCCATCCCTCTAGCCCTCCATGGACACTTTTGGTCTTCTACTTTATGATTTAGCAACATTAGTGGAGTTCCCTAGATACCACATCTGTTTTAAGCCTCTCTATCTTTGCTGACTCTATTCCTGGTCTCAGATGCCTACCCCACCTTTACTGACCAATTCCTACTTATCAATTAAGATACACCCTCTAGGAAAATTCCCCTCCTCTGTTCTCCATCATCCTGAATCCAGATTAGAGTCTCCTCATAAGTACTCAATCATTGCACTTGCTTTGTGGTGCCTATCTCTTCATTGGAACAATCTGTAACTGAGTGCAGGAGCCATAGATTTCCACTACCTAGAATGATGTATAATAGTCCCTCAATGAATAGTTGAAAAAAATGAACAGGTGAGTAAATGTATCTGCCAAGAATAATGTTGATGTACTAAATTTAACTTTAAAACTCCTCCATAAATATCTTACACTAAACCCAAGTTCTGCTGTGTATTTTTGAGACAGCTATCATTATTTGACTTAGTCCTATTAATGAGCATAAAGGTTAATTTTATGCTTAACATCATAAATTAATTTTGAGCCTTTTTTACATTTTTATCATAGATAGATAGATAGATAGATAGATAGATAGATAGATAGATAGATATTAAGCCTTTTGCTTTTTTTCCAGGAAAGCTTTTTGTCACAACATCTGAAAATATAAAATGATGATATAAAATTGGATAAAAGTATTAACCTTTTATGATAAAAATTTGTAATAGTTATAAAATTATGTTGTAAGTGAAATAATGCACAATAAAATACACAGATAAGCTAAAAGTTTTTTTTTTAGCCTATTGTAGATTCTTTCTGTACTCAGCTTCTTAATCAGGATAAAAATTTTAATTCTCTTTGTTTCCCAGCTTTATGGTTTGATGGCATATAGACTTTTATAATGAGACTAAAGAGAAGAATTAGAAACATTGAAAAAAATTGTGAATAATCTCTCCAAGATTTTATACACACACACACACACACACACACACATATGATGTGCAGTAGAAAATAACCTGCTACTGAGATAATATGGGTAGAAACTGGGCAGTTTATTTCAAAGTTAAAACCTTAGGTATCTCTTACCTTGTCAAACAAAGGCGTCCTTATCTAAGAAAGGCTCATTATGAAGCAAATAATGATTGGTAGGGGCAAGATCTGAATTTAAAGACAAATTATGTAATTTGAGTGATGTCAAGAGATATCAAATCAACAAAAGTCTGTTTCTCGAATTTAGTAGCTGAAGTGAGGTCATCCAAACTTTCAATTCCAAGTCCACACGTTGTAATAATGTCTCTAGCAGCACCAGCAGAATGACACCATTGAGTAACCACAGATTCGTGTCATAAACAATTAAAATACTATGTTTTCTAAAAAAAAAAAAAAAAATAGAAATTACCTTTTGCTTTAATATATCTTCAAAAACGAACTCTGAAATTCTGTTTTAATTTTGCTTTAAATGGAAAACCACCTGTAAATTAACGTATATTAAATATAATACAGTTTTATAAAGTGAGGAGAGTGAATTAAATTTTATCAAAGCTTCAATCATTAAGCTCAAACTATTATTAGTTGTCAATCTATTTCTATGTGGTTGTATAATAATAATTTCTGTAACCTGACAGTTTAAGAAATAAGTTTACAATCAAGAGCATTCTAAGATTGATTATTTTTGTCAATCTAACCAGGTAACATTTAAAACATCCTGGATCCTTATTCCAGGAGGGCAGATCTTTAAGAAATAAGGGTATTTTAGTGCCTTGAACTTTCAGTGGCATTTGGAATCTCTCTCGGAAGGAAGTGGGGTGGTGACTTTTGTGTTTTAATGTCCCAAAGGCTTTCATGATGTCACATAAGACAAATCCTTCCGGCAACTGGCTTTCCGGCAGCTTCGTACTCTTTTGTTAACATTGAGACTTTAATCATTCAAGACCTCTCAATATTTATCAACCATTACTTTGCTTTCAAGATCTGTCTTCCCAAATACATTGTAATACTTTCAGGATGCGTATTCTCCTTTTCTGTTCCACAGTGACTTTCTTCAGCTATCAATAGTTATTAGTGAGGATTTTACTTTTATTATGAAAGAAGTAGGTAGGCAGTTACTAGGAGCAATCCTAAAGGTGCAATCGAGTCAGATTAATGGACAAGGTTTCCTGTTGGATTTCCAAAAGAATATTAGCAAATAACAGTTTAGTTATGTGATGACTTTAGCATTTTACTCTAAAAGTTTACCCTGAATATTGATTCTTTTAGAAATTTGTACTTTCCTTCCGCATTTTTACCAGTTAAGCTAAAAAACAATGTCATTGAGTAACCTTAATATAATTAGGATATAACAACATTAAAAGGATTTAAAAGATGATTTTTAAACATAAAACAGAGTCATACTCTCATGACAATTATTTTATAAATTGAAGCAAATTATAATAAACTGATTTTAATTTTTTTAAAAAAACACAAATACAAGAGCAATGCCCTCTTGATAATTATTTTAAATTGGAGCAAATTGCAATGAATTGGTTTTAGGAGTTTTTAATATAACAAATTTTAGAACCAAAGTCTCTTCACTGAATTATTTTGTAGAATAGAAACAGCTCCAGAAAAGACTGTGATGCCTTTAAACTGGGCAGAGGAAAATAATGTTTCTCAGCAAACAGGGCTGACCTTATAAGGCTTTGGGAAGTGTGTGGAGGTAAGCTCTTTCCTGAAGTGTAATCATTTCTGAGGATAGAAAAGAGATCCGGTTGCCAAGTGACGTTCTAATTCTCATGGTTGGGCCTGCTGTCTGGAAAAAGAGTCATGTTTCATTTAGTAATTCCAAAGTTTCTTCTACTTCCTGTAAATGAAGGGTGCAGGAGTGGGGAACACATTCATTCACAAAAAAGGAATAGAAAATGTATCCCGTGGGAAGGTGCCATTTATAAAACTGTCTAAAAATATGTATTTGGCCAGGTCAGTTGATATTTTGCAATATTATTGCAATGACCACCAGGTTTATACACTGGCTTTAAACATGTTCATTTCTGGAGCAGGAGTCATTTTGAAGAACTAAGAAAATGGTCTTGCCAAAGAGATACATTGTTATAGAGGTAATTTCTTCATATCTAGTTCAAATCAGCTCCCCAAGCAAAATTTACAGATATCTGTGAAATTAAAAAAGTAATAATATACTTAGGACGTCTTACCAATGACATTATCCTCATACTATAGTCTTATAAATTACAGTCTTTTAATTGCATATGTAATTTTATGACATTAAATAGGTCATAAAAATAACTGGGCAACAGAGAATTAAGACATTGCAGGACAAAGCAGGCCATAGAGCTCATCAGCCACAGCTGACGACAAAACTGATCCTGCCTGGACTCTGCTGGTTTGAGGCATGAATTGTTTTCATCACAGATGACAGGGGCCATTTGAGAATAGGCACAGGAGGGCATGTATGGGACACAGATTATAGACAGGAGTCTTGGTTTCCAGACTTTGACTCATTCCTACCCCCTGTCACACACTGCACGATCAGCCTCCTCCTGTGCACCAGGAGGTCGCCAGTGGATTCCCGGTCAGGGCACATTCCCAGGTTTCGGGTTCGATACCCAGTTGGATGGGAGGCCACTGATTGATGTTTCTCTCACATCGATGTTTCCCTCTCTCTCTCTCTTCCTTCCTCTCTCTCTAAAAAATCAATAAAAATAACATGAACTTTTATTTTTTTTATCTTTTCAGTTTTTTTTATTAATAATTTATTTTTGTTACAGATGTTTCTCCTATTTCCCCCCCACACCCTCCTCCCGATCCCCACCCCCAGGTTTGTCAATCTGAACCGCACTCCTTTCTAAGTCTCTGGGTCTATTCCGCTCATTAGCCCATCCCATTCATCATATTCCACACGTAAGCGAGATCATGTGGTATCTGTCTTTCTCTGACTGGTTTATTTCACTTAGCTGCTGCTGCTGCTGGGGTGTCACTCAGCTCCAGCGCGCCCACGTCTGCTGCTGGGGGGCGGGGGGCACTGAGATCCCGCGCGCCCATCTCTGCAAGATCTGTTATCCTTTGAGATGACATGGAGGGACCTGGAGAGCAGTATGCAGTCTCCATGTGGCTTCCTTAATTTCGTAGTTGTAGGACTTCCATTCAGCTTGATTGCAGGCCGTTTTTGAATAATGGTTGTTCTGTAGTTTAGTTGTAACTTTGATGTGGTTGTGGGAGGATGCCATACCACGTTTACCTATTCGGCCACCTTGACCGGAAGTCTCCATAACATGAAATTTTTTAAAAAAGCAGCATCTAGCTTAAAGACTGAAATGGAAAGGACTGAGGTCACACTTCATGAGATGATGGCCACTGGCTGCATGGGAGACCACTTTCTCTCAGGAGGGTAAATCAGGTCCTACTGCTTTACCTTCTCATTCCTTTAGCCTCCCCAAGACCATCATGCTAGGTATGCATCTATATATGGTTTTATCGCTTCTCCACCTTTTGGCTAAGATCAAGTGTAGTATATATGGTTGTCTTTACTAAAGTATTAGTGCAATTTAAGATGATAACTGAACAAAAGAGAAAAAACTGAAGTTTTATGGTAAGTAGTATATTTTCAGTTTCCAAAATGAAAATACAAGAGGTGAGTTCTTCCCAAAGAAGTCCATTTATAGGCATCTCCCCCATACTTCCTAATTTATCCCCTCTCCCCCCCACCCCACCCCCTACACACACACACACACACACACACACACACACACACACAAGAGATTGATAAAACTAACATCAATCTCCTCTAGTGCTTTCCCCCCCAAAACCTCTCTTGGCTATTATTCACCCTTTTATTTTTTTCTAGGAAACTTTAACAGTACTTATTTCCTCAATATATTTTCCCTTATCTGAGTTACAGTCTAGATTCTTGAAGGGGAAGAATTTTGACCGTATAGAGGCAGGGACCAACTAACTACCTAGATGACCCATCCTTAGGCTGTAGGAGAACAGCAAACGACCCTATCTCTAAGTCCTTATCTTTGTCCTAAATCAGAAAAGTGAGGTGAAGATCTGATTCAAATCAAGAGATATTATCCTGCTGTTTCCCACTATCCTGGCCATTTGGATACGGCCTGAAAGTATGCCAGGGAAGTAAAATCCAACTTTAGCAGTAAAACGCAGGAACCACCGAGCAACAGCCAAGTCTTGATTGTGTCACCACAGAGAGTAACTGCTGAAATATCTAAGGGCTTCCCAGTGGTCTGGTGGTAAGGGAGAAGTTGTGCCTAAATTTCACAAGCTCTGATTTCTCTTATTTCAATAGGTTTCTTGGGAATAGAATCTAATTACCCAATTTCCATGGCATTTCTCCCACCAGTTCATCAAAGTAACCCCTAGTTACACTCTGGTTCCAACATTTAGTCGCTCTGCCTTTTGGGGAGCCAAGAGATTGCTTTACCACATATAAATATGTGCATTTATGAGGTTTACTGAATGGTGTTTGGTTTTGAGAGCAGTATTCTACCCGCACAGATGAATTCTGTACCAACTGAGAAATAAACAGAAGAGCCAGAGATACATGAAAATGTATTGCTGACTTATGTCTGATAAAGCCAGATTAGAAAACTTCTCTTGACCTTGAAACAAAAATGGATTTCTTCACAGGTCTAGGCATTAGAACTTACATTTGGTGTGAGTTGGGTCTGCAGGGTAACACACACTCTGTTACAATCTGCCTCACGTTGAGCTGCACACAGAGTTCAATAGGAAAATTCACACATGTTGTCAACCTTAAGCATATTGACATTGAGCATTAGCCAAAGGAGATGTAAGTCAGACTCCCACCATCACACCCATTATAGAAATCATTCCTCCTTCCAATGAAAGGAATAAGTGAGGTCAAAGAAAAACAAATGGTCTCATTGTAATATTGTTGAAAGAGTTAAAGTTCCTTATCTACTTAAAAAAAAAATGGAACGGGATGAGAAAGTGGTTTCCCTTACAATGGTAATGAGACTGGTGATTTTTAGCAGATTAACTATGAATTTATACTGTGAACTGAATGTTAATTTTTACAAATTAGTGATTATAAAACCTGGACCCTATCTAATAATTTTAATAGTGCTGATATTTCTTTCTTTCTTCAGAGTTTATTATAGATTCATTCTCAGCACATGTAGAGTTCTTACTTTGTGACAGATACTAGGGATACCATCGTGCCCTTGAAGAAAGCATGAGATACTTGAGGAGATAAACAAGTGAAGAGACAGCTTCAATGTATGGTGAAAAGCGTTACAGCAGAGAGTGACGGGGAAAGCTTCACACAGGCAATTACAGAAATGGAAATTTGAAAGATGAATAGAAGTTAAACTGGCAGGCAGAGAGGAGAGCGACATGCCCAAAGGTATGGGAAAGCTATATTACTTCAGGGAGCTTTGGGTAATGAGTGTGGTTTGCCTGGAATTTAAGGGACTGAGAAAAGGGGGATTTCTTTATCTGCCTCAATGAACATTATGCCACTTCTTTTCTAGGACATCACTTCATACTTTCATGCAAATGACTTATTGAACCCTCTTTCCCTTCAAAGTCAAGACAATAACAAAAATGGAGCTGTGTTATTCTTTTCTTTAATTTTTTTCTTTATTGATTTTAGAGAGAGGAAGGGAGAAGGAGAGAGATAGAAACATCAATGAGAGAGAACATTGATTGGCCGCCTCCTGCATGCCCTGTCCCCCATGGGAATTGGGCCTACAACCTGGCCATGTGCCTTGACCGGAAATCGAACCGGTGACCTCTTGGTGCATGGGCTGACACTCAACCACTGAGCCACACCGGCCAGGTGAGCTGTGTTATTCTTTAATGACTTTTCTCCACTTCCACAAAAAGAAAAGCATATTCTAGTAAGTAGTCATTTCTTTAATATCTATCTTTGGGGGGGAAAAAGTGTTCTTATATTTGTTTTGTTTAGAGAGTAATCCCAATTTTTCCATATTTGAAAAAAAATTATTTACTGTTGTAGCTATTCCTGGGGATAGTTGCAAAAGTTCTTTCCTAGGACCTTCGTTTGCCCAACTATACTTTAAACTCCATCATAAGAGAAAGTGTCTCATTCAGGAAAGCAGAGGTCATATGTTCACTACCCCTGAGAATTCAGAATACATACAAAAAACAGGACAGAATTTGATCATGGAGAATTAGGCAAGGATCAGCAGATTAAGAACCTTGAACTCTTCATAAAGAAGTCATTTGAAGGAGGCAACATGATACTCTCTGTGTCTTGAAAATGTTTGTAGGGAATGACTTTAAGTGGAAAGACTGAAAACATAAAGGAAGTCTAATTGTTAAATGGCTGCAACATTTCATGGAAATAATCTATTACTAGAACTTTAACTAGGATGAGGTTGAAAGGAGAGAAGAAAGGAGTGATCTAAGAGATGTTTGAAAGGACAATTTGACTCAGATGAGGTGGAGGAGGTGGGGTAATTAAGGGTAGAGAAGGGTAGAGCCCTTTGCTGAGATTAGAAACACAGCAGAAAAAGAAATCCACGGGACAGTGAGTGGGGAAACATACTGAATTTAATTTTGGACATTTTTAGCTTGAGGCCTCTATGGAACAATCAGATCACAGTTCTTCTGGAATATTTTCAAAGCTAGTAAAAGATCCTGCAGGAATAGAACAAATGTTTCAAAAGCTGACAAAATCACCTTAGAAACGGAACTGCTATGCAAAGTGCATTTGGTGTGAAATGCCCTTTGGTTTTTGCTTTCAAGGAGTGTGATTATATATCAGTTATGTATGTGGCTTTCTACAACTTCACTATAATGTAACTTAATTTTTAGCTCAAGTTGAAGCAACTAGGCATAAACTAAAGGTTCATAAAAAATGAGTATGCTTAGGCAATCAAAAAATAGGATTGAAAAAGTCTAAAGTCAGAGAATGTCTTAATTGAAAGATAGACTATTTCAGTCAATCTCTCCTATTTTCCGCTCATCTGCTAACTCGGAGCCAGGACATATTTTTATTCTGTCAAAGTCTCAGATAATGTTCCCTATGATACACGGTTTCTTGATGCGTCAACATACCTTCTATAATTAGTAAAAATTTCCTTTGTTAGGATCCATCCTCTTTTTGCAGACTCTTAAATAAGAAAACTTGAAGTAATAGAAGAGAAATGTATTCTTAAATATATAAATGCAGAAAATGGCCAATCTCTCAAGATTGTATGAATAACCTACTTTTGCGGGCTATCATCAAGAATTATCTAAGAATTAGTCAGAATATTAAATCTGAATTATCTACATGACTAATGATGAGGTCTTAAAATGCTATATTTTTCTTCAGGGGATTAAAAATAAGCAAATGAATGTGCTCTACGTATCTCTCCAGTCACACAGTCAAGGCCATCGATTGCTGTGGGGAAGCTCTTCACATCCACTACATATTGCACTTCCAAAAGGAATAAAATTATATCTTACAGTTTTGTTTTGTTTTGTTTTACTTTTCAGATTGGGCAATGGATGGTATTCCCAGAAGACCTCTGTTTTGGCAGAACAACTGAGGAATAAATTGAAGTTTATCTAAACGCCTAATACTCTAAGAAATAAAAAATAAACAGAGGATGGCTATACAATATAAAATTCTAGCAGTTTTATATTTCTAAAGAATAATTTTTAAGACCACAGAAACATTTGCCCTGAAAGAATAGATAGAATTTACTGTATTATACCCTAAGACTGCATTATAGTCTCCTAAAGATTTCATTTTTACAAATGTGTGGTGTATCAGAAATGGCCAAATAACCAAGTTCTAATTTATAGGTTCAATGTTAAATAATTATTTGGATGTCTTGTAACAATCATATGCTAAAGGAGTAAATTTTAGATTTAAATCTAAAGCATTCCAAAGGCATATGGAGTGATATGCTTACTTAACTAGTTTTCAATTAAAAATTAGTGATTTTACTAAAAATAACAATACACTTATATAGTAAAAATATACAGAAGACAATTAAATAAGAATTAAGTGTTCCTCTCATCCCAAGCATGCAGTACCCATCTTCTCCCCAACCTTCTGCTTTCCCAACCTACCCAAAAGGAACTACTGTTACTAGTTATCAGGTTTTCTTCTTTTCTTTTCTTTTTTTATTGTACTGGAAAAGACCTCTAGATATACAAGTATATATTTTATGTATCTACCTCCTTTTTAATGCAAATATGAACACATTATAGCCTATTATGCAATTTTGTTTTCAATTAATATATCTTGAATATTGTTTCATATTAATGAACAAAGAACTCTTTTTTCTCTTTCATAGTGCAAGCGTGGTGCTGCATTGTATAAACGAACCATAAGTTTAGAACTAACATTTTCCTAAACCTTATATAGGTTTGGTTAGAAACTATACCGGCATTCAAAGTCTCAAAGTTGAAAATACAATTGCTGTTCAGGTGAATCTCAATTCAATTTCACTTCTCTGAATAATTTATAGATAAAAGAAGAGTCCTTATCACCCCATTCCCAACCCCCACAAAAAAACACAGAGGTCTCAGATACTCTGGTCTGCCTTGGAGAGTTTTAATCTTAAGAATTCATATTCTCAAAATACTCAGCGCCTTGACATATTAAATTCACACTGAGTGTAATTACAGATGGATATTTCCTTCCTCCCTCTTTATACTTAATCTGAACCTTCAGAATGTTTTATATTGAACATACATTAATTGGACAATTAGATTTTATAAACTTAATAATAAAATAACAAGCAAAATAGAGGCAGACTCAAAGACAGACAGCAGGCTGGCAGCTGTCAGGTGGGGGGCAGGGCTGGGGATGTGGAGGGATTGAGCAAAAAAGAAAAAAAAAGAGAGAGAGAAAACTCATGAATATGGACAACAGTTCAGTGAGTTTCAGGGGGAGGGAGGTGAAGGGAGGCGAAAGAGGGTACAAGGCAGATAAATGGTGATATATGGAGATTTGACTTGGGGTGGTGAACACACAATACAGTGTACAGATGATGTGCTGTAGAATTGTGCACGTGAAACCTGTATATTTTGTTAACCAGTGTCACCCCAATAAATTCAATACAAAGCAAAAAAAGAACTTTAAGAGGATTGCAAAGTCAGGGAAAATTCCTGGTCAGAGGAAGGTCAGGCATCTGACTGCTCACAGGAGTCACAGATAACCATCTGCAGTCTTCTTTCTGACTGTTGCTTAATAGTTTGGGATTCTTGAGTCAGGAAGTGAATTCCTGAGATAAATAATCTGTGGGAATTTCTTGTGTCCTTCTCAGATTCTTTTCTGAGGACCATCAGAGGGAATTATTTACCATAATGGAACTTAGGGAGAGAATTGATCTCAAAAGTTTACTCAGTTCCTAAGCTTGTATGTCATGAATCCACAAAGTCAACACCTACTATCAGAGCTCACCAACCAGTGTAAATACAGAGTGTAGGGTCCTGCTCTTCCCCAGACACTTCTCAGAAGCCCCATAAGCTACTTTCCAATAATTCTGACTCCTACAGAACAGCTTGGAGTATAACCCAGCCCATTCCTCTCATTTAACAAAACTGGGAATCTTTGTAGGACTGTGTTTCTCTGGCAACACTTTTCTACTTGTTTCCCTCTTTACTCTGAGAAGGCTAATCATTTAACAGAATTTTACTGAAAATATTACTAAAACTTAGTGTGAAATTTTATTTTGAAGGATTACAGAGGGAGAAAAAGAACTTAATGTGCCTGCAAGCATAGTTTATTCTGGGAGGAAAGAATATCTCCTAACCGTCATGGACTCAGTATAGCTAGTGCCTCAGATGTGTTCCCTTCCCAATCATACAGCCTTCCATATGCTCCGTGTTATCCAGTCTATTAGAAAGGATTCAGCCAGCATTTCCTCCTCTAAGTTCTAGTGTATGTTAATTATTCTAGATTCCAAACCTTTTCTATCCAGCAGTGAAGTCAACTGAATTCAAAGCCAAGGGCTGTGGCCCTTTATCAAATATGGATCCTGTCTCCAATCTTCCTGTCCATGGCTCTCCTATGAATAGGAAGTTCTAATGTCCAACAGCACTTCATCCACTCACTAGGCTACCACACTCACTAGGCTAAACCTTAGCCTGATATCAATGAACAGATTATGTTCATGGGAGCTTGCTATGCCCATCAGACACTATGCATTGGATAGCCTGGGGATGGGGTCATTTTCTGAGGCAGTATCTATAGCTAAATGAGTTTGACCAGCTCCTTCCCTGCCTTAAACTTTGACTGAAGTTTGTTTACTCCGTTTTTAACACCTTGCATTATCCCTATTGTGGAATGTCTCATTCCTGAATCTACCTGACTACCAAATGTAGATTTAAGAAAATTCTTCATAACAACTATATATTCTATTTTTGGCCATTCTAGATGATAAAAAGCCCATCATTGTTGATCCCCAAGACAGGACTAACTAACTGCCTTTACTATTTCTGCCATAATGCCTTCTATTTATGCCAATTAGCACTTATTACATGATATTGTTATTGGCTGTCAAAAATTGTGTCCTGCTTACTATTATAACCCAGTGTCTAGCACACTGCCTGGCATGTAAAAGTGCTCCATAAATACTCACCAAATGAATAAATGAATGAAAGTTGGAGCCAAAGGAGAAAGAACAATCACAGCGAGGGCTATGTGAACAGGGAGGAATAGGGATGCGGCATAACCACCATAGATAATTCCTCCCAAAGTGTGCTGTGTTAGAAGTTAGTCTGACACATAACCATGAGCAAACCTTGTGTAAACCTGCCCATATATGGCAATTTGATAAGTGGTGATGGAATGAGATGAATTCTGAAGCAGAGAATAAGGTAATTTTTTAGGGAAAATGTATTCTAAAGAATAGTAGGAGAAGGAATATAAATGTACTTTATCACAGATTGTTTTAAAAGCACTGACATACAAAATGGCAAAATCACATTTAAAGAATATATGATCTGATCTGCCTTACGTGTGTGTTTCTTTTTTAAGTTTAACTTTAATAAAAAAAAGTATGATATAATATAAACTGGAAAAGAATGATGCAAAAATGTATTAATGATTCAAATACTGCTACTGCAACAACAAAAAATGTGTGTGGTGAAGTAAAAGGGAAACATTTCAAAATAGTAACAGACTATTTGGTGATAGAATACAGGTAACATTTTTAATACTACTCATTATTTTCCAAATTTTTATTTAATAAGCATATATTGCCCTAATAATTTCTATGTTTCTATTTTTTCTTACGAAAATCAATTTTGTAAACAAAAGAATGTAGTTCCCATAGCAACTAGAGAGGTTACAAATCTCTTTTCTTGAGTAAACATAACTTAACCATTGACTCTTCAACACAATGGGGCAGTGAAACTCGCTATTAAAAGAATTAATACCAAAACCAAACATATTATTATACCCTTACAATGAGCAGTAATTATTATTACCAAAAATGTTTAATGTTTTAAGATATTTGCAGGCAGAGACATGCATTTTTCACTTCTCCATAATAAATGTCTCCAAGAAGGTGGAGCACCCAGACATGTTGAATAAGTCTTCATCTATCCTTTTCCATCTATAAATGCACAATCATGCAGACAGAGACATAAATACATAACACAGACAGACATACTATACAGACATATATATATAAATAGATAGGTAGGTAAGTAAGTAGATAGGTAGCTAGGTAGATAGATGATAGATAGATGATAGATAGATAGATAGATAGATAGATAGATAGATAGATAGATAGATTAAGATCAATCCCTGCTTTCAAGGATCTAAATATATCTTAAAATATATAAGAATAAATGTTTATTTTTGTTAAAAATAGAAAGGTCACTGAGATTTTTGGTAGTACCGCAACTTTTACATTGTGCCCATTGTACTTGAGTTATAGAAGCTTTAAAATAAAATTGTAATTATTTATATAAAAGAAGTAGCTATTGACTCTGATCATAATATCATAATTAAAATCACAGATAGTATAATTTTAGTCAAATGTCAATTGAAAAATGGTCCAACTTATATTAACAAAGTTTTGCTCACCATCAAAATTACTAACTAGAGCATCAATTACTAGAACATTCTTTTTAATTAGTTTTTAAATTGTAAATTTCCATTATGACCATTCATTTGCAAAAAAAAAAAAAGAAATCTTAAATTATAATAGTTTCTGTAACGTGTTCTCTGGCTTCAATAATTAAATTGCAAACCCACAAAAAATAATTGGGTTTTATAAGGGAACATCATAGAAGTTAATGTTTTTAAAATGTATAAAAGCAATAATGTAAGTAGTACTTCATTACTGCTTTATACTCTGAGTTTTATTTCTTACTTTAAAATATGCAAATGGGTATTAACTAGCTCCAGGTAAAACATCAGGAAAAAACATTGTAATTATTTTTGGTTCAAGTTTTACTATTCTTAAATAGTAAGAAAAATGTGTTTTCAAAGATTAGCAGCCTGTGTTCAGATTCAATTCTTTATAGATGCTCTCAAAGTTTTATCTTTACATCTAATACTTAAATAGTCTTTACCAGTTTAGGTAAGAAATTAATCCTAGAACTATGAGAAAATTTTGAACTAGTTTTTCTTTTTTAGTTAGCTTAGATTTTCCCTGGTTTTCACTGAATATTCATTACTGTACATTGTTCTATATATAAATAGACTAAAATGTGTATTTGTTAGTTGTCATTGGTGTCCTTACATATATTTATATGGACGTCAATACAAAGATCCTAATACTATTTATTAAGTGTTTTCAATATATCAAGCCCTGTGTTAAGTACTTCACTTAAATTATCTCATTCAATCCTCACAGCAGCTCTATGTAGTAAGTACCATTATTATACTCATTTTACAGATAAAGAAACCAAGCATGAAAAGACTAAAGCATTTTTACCAAGACCACAACTTACAAGAGTCAGAGTCAGGATTGCAACACAAGCAGAAAACCAATATAGTTTATATCTAATCAATCTAATTTAATAATAAAATTCACATGATGTCAGAATAGGTGAGTAATGAGAAATGTGACTAATGATTTTAAATGATCTCCCATCCTGTTGATACATGAACTATATTATGTAAGTTTGGTTTAATCTTAAACTGAAGTCATCTTTTTTTTTTTTTTTTTGAAGACCTAAAGGAAATAATTATGATAGTGAGAATCATGAAGACATGCCAGAGAATCATGCTATCTCCAATGATTTCAGGTTGTAGTCAAACTTTACACTAAGGTACCTGGATTCTAAGAAAAATCAGGGAAATGTGCATATTAGAAACTGTTCAGCAGGTACGAATGTGTATTTGTAAAGATCTCTCTGGGTTCTGGAGGCAAGAGGAGAAGGAAGTAGCATAGGATCTATTCTACAGCCATTTCACAAGCTAAAGAGATGCTAAAAAAATAATTGATGATTTCTCGGAAGGCCAGCTATTTTCCTACCAGAGTCTAAGACTAGTTCTAAGACGTAAATAACATCTTTTGAAGCTACAGGTCCTGTAATGTTGGCAAGAGCAGGCAGGGGGAAAGGGACAGCTTCGGAATTCTCAATCTTATGTAGGCAGCTAAGGTGGTACTGAGGCAGCTTGTCTGCCAGTCACTTTTGTCACAGACCTTAGCCAGGGGCAACATTTAATGTTGTAAACCTTCGGGTTATTTTCCCATGTTACTGAAAGAGTGAAAAACCGAAAACATCATGCTTTGGGTTGTTTGCCCAGACTAGGAACTGTGGCATTAAACTCAATACCCATTTGATTTAACTGCCTCATCTCTGACTCCTAGTCCTCTAAATTTGGACTTACTGATCTGTGGATGGCACGTGACCAGTAAAATATGAAACAGATTTACTGCAGAAAGATTGGAGACTGAGTTCACATTTTCTAGAGGTAGAAAAATAAAAAGGGAGACTATGAAGGATGCAGGGTAAAATATTTTTTTCCAACCTGATTTAAAATATGTAACTTTTTTAACCTCTAACCAATTAGAAAGGAAGTTAAAGCAGAAATAAAACGACTAGCGAAAAAAGTCACCTTAGAGCAAGAATGAAGAAAGAAAAAATTTTGAGTTCTACATTAGATATGGCTGGGTTACTTTACTTGGAAATTCCAATTTATATTGAGTTAAAAGATTAACTAAGAAAAATAATTGAATTTATTTAAAATTGAGTTCATTTAATAATTAAGGTCATTCATTTATTTTTTCATAAGGTTCTCTTTATATATTGCTTAGGAGGTCAAGATATCAGAGTTCATTCATGGTGTCTGTGCAGTATGGTGGCCATTAGCTATATATGACATTTAAATTTGAATTTTAATTAATTAAAATTAAGTAATTTAAAAAATTGATGAAAAGATTAAAATTAATGAAAAAATGCTCAACATCATTAATCATCAGGAAAATGCAAATCGAAACCATAATGAGATATCATCTCACACCTGTTAGAATAGCTATTATTAAAAAAAAAACAAAAAAAAAAAACAAGAAATAACCAGGGTTGGTCAGGATGTGGAGAAAAGAGAACCCTTGTGCACTGCTGGTGGGAATGTAAATTGGTACAGCCACTATGGAAAACATGGAGGTTTCTCAAAAAGCTAAAAATAGATCTACCATATTACCCAGCGGTTCCACTTCCGGATATTTATCCAAAGAAAATAAAAACACTAACTTGAAAAAATAAATACACCCTCATGTTTATTGCAGCATTATTTATAATAGCCAAAATATGGAAACAATTTAAGTGTACAATGAATGAATGAATGAATAAAGAAATTGTGGTATATATATACTACAATAATGGAATATTATTTATCAATAAAACAAAGTGAAATCTTGCCATTTGCAACAACATTGATGGACCAGGAGGATATTATGCTAAGTGAAATAAATCAGAAAAAGACCAATACCATATGATCTATGTGGAATCGTTTAAAAAAAATCTCATATATTGGTGGTTGCCAGAGGCAGAGGATGATAGAAATGGGTAAAAGGGATCAAAAATATAAATTAAATTAAGTAACATTTAAAATATAGTTCCTCAGTATCATTAACTACATTGCAAGTGTTTAATAGCCACATGTGGCTAACGGCTGCCTTCTTGGACAGCCAAGAGAGATCATTTCAATCTTTGATGAAAGTCCAGTTGGACTAGTATAGTGAAAACAGCATGGGTTCTGCCCTGGCTGGTTTGGCTCAGCAGTTAGAGTGTCCTCCTGCGGACCAAAGAGTGTCGGGTTCGATACTCATCAAGGGCATGTACCTTGGTTGCAGTTCCGCCCTGGTCAGGGTCAATCTGTTTCTCTCTCTCTCCCTCACATTCTATCTGAGGATAAATGGAAAAATATCAAAAATATCCTCAGATGAGGATAAAAAAAAAAGCATGGGTTCTAAATTTAGACACACCTCAGTTAGAATCTTCAGCTATAGGACTTACAAGCTAATTTATTTACCTAAGTCACAATTTCAATTTTTACTGTAGCGATTATGTTTTACACTTCTTTTCACTGTAGTTCATATTAAATGTGATTAGGCTCCCACTGGGTTGCACGTTCGATCCCCGCCCTGGTTGGGGTCATGTGAGAGGCAACAAAGCATTGTGTCTCTCTCACATCGATTTCTCTCTCTCTCTCTCTCTCTCTCTCTCTCTCTCTCTCCTTCCCTCCACTCTATCTAGAAATCAATGGAAAAATATCCTCAGGTGAGGATTAACAACAATGACAACAAAGCTGTGATTAGGTCAAGAAAGCCCAGTTTAGGGACGCAGTACTGTGGAAGTTCGAATGGCCAGGCTCGGGAATCAGATAGGCCTGGGTATGAATCCAAGTTCTGGTGCTTACTAGCTGTGTGATTCAGGCAAACTACTTAATTTTCTAAACATCAGTACCTACCTCATAGGGGTGTTGTAAGAATTAAAGAATTATCTGAGAAAATACAAGTACAATACTTTGCATAAGGAATGATACTCATTACATATTAAAAAAATGCAAGCTGATAATTGTGTTCCAAATGTTAGTTACCTGTCAGGCACAAGGAAAATTTGTATGCTACAAAATAACTTTCATAAATTCCATACACCAAAATATAAAAACCATAAAATGCTGCCAAATATATAAGTAACAATAATAGCAGTAATTGTCACTGGTGTTATTAAGGAGTGAGATATTCCGTTAATTCAATTCAGCTGTTACTAAAATAAGGCCCTTTTCTCAACATTTACTGGTAATCGATGTTTTAAATAATGCTTTTATTTCTTAAATTACCCTTACCTAAGTGAGAAGACATTAATAAATAAATTAATGTTAAAATACACTCAATCGAGTAAATTTCTTTACTGTAATTTCACTTTTAAGTAAATAAACTTTTACTATATACTGAGGCATTGTAACAGATGATGGGCTGTGTGCATACCACATCTCATCCACACCACATGATGTTCACTCCAGGTTTCATGACCACAGAGCTTATTTTTGAAATGGTGCAAGGATAAAATTATTTTATTTTTAGACATTTCCATACATGCACATTAAGTTCCCTTCAATGACTTTAAATTCCATTTGGAAAAGCCTTGAAAATGGGGAGAAAAAAAAAAAAGATTTTCACGCATTGGTTGGTTTGTGGTTTTACCACCATGATTTTCACATGTAAAGACATATTTTTTTAAAGATGATATTTAAACTGCATACTGTACACTTTCATATTATTGTTTTTATCTATGTATCTTTTATACTTTATGCACTTTATTATCCATACTGAGGTGTATGTGTGTACACATATGGCTTAGAGCAATGAACTACAGACAGTCCTTGACTTAAGATGGTTTGATTTATTTCCACTTTACGATGGTGCTTAAGCAATACCATTCAGTAGAAATCAGCTAAGCTTAACTATGATTTTCTGTAGCTTAGGTATATGAAATGCATTTTTAACTTAACGGTTTTTCAACTCATGATGGGTTTATTGGAACATAACCCCATCGTAAGTCAAGGAGCATCTATGTATAAAAGGCATTAAAGGTAAAAAAAAAAAAAGTGACTTATGCTTAGTAAAAAATGTTTACATTTACATGGTTTATGTTGAAGAGATATTTACAATAGACAATAAAATCTGCTTTAAAATATAGAAGACTCTCACACCTGGTGCCATCAACAAATCATCAAACAACAAATGTTGGTGAGGGTGTGGAGAAAAGGGGACTCTAGTACACTGCTGGTGGGAATGCAGACTGGTGCAGCCACTATGCAAAACAATATGGAATTTCTTCAAAAAATTAAAAATTGAACTGCCATTTGATCCAGTGAACCCACTTCTAGGAATATATCCTTAGAAGCCTGAAACACTGATCAGAAAGAATATATGCACCCCTATGTTCATAGCAGCACTATTTACAATTGCTAAGATCTGGGAACAGCCCAAGTGCCCATCAATAGTCAAGTGGATAAAAAAGCTGTGGTACATTCACACAATGGAATACTATGCAGCTGTAAGGAAGAAAGATCTCTTACCCTTTGAAACAACATGGAGGGACCTGCAGAGTATTATGCTAAGCGAAATGAGCCAATCAGAGAAAGTCATATATCACATTATCTCACTTATTTGTGGAATATAATGAACAAAATACGTTGATGAACAAAATAGACCCAGAGACATGGAAATAAGGATCCGACTGACAAACCTCAGAGGAAGCGAGTAGGGAGAACAGGAAGAGATAAACCAAAGAACTTATATGCATATATGCATAACTAATTGACATAAACAACAATATGTGAAGGGGGGATGGGAGCAGGGAGGAGGTTGTCAGTGGGAGGGAAAGGAGAAACATCTGTAACAAAAATAAATTAATTAATTTAAAAAATATATAGAAACTCTTACTAGAAAAAATGTGCAAAGCACTTGGTACAGTATATGTAATATTTATGAAAAATACTATTTAATAAACTTAAGATTTGGTTTTTGCAGAAAAGAAAAATACATCTGGTGGTGTTTACAATCAAAATCATAGTTTTCAGGTTAACTACATGAAAATAAATGCAATCAAGGTAAGTTGTCTTAGCTTCAAGTGTCAAGAACACTCATGTTTAACTTCCTCAAAAAAGGGTTGAGGTATTTCCTGAGATGAAAGATAACTATTGCAGTAAAAGCCAACTTAAAGTTTTCCAGAGCACGTATTTTAGTACTTCCAGTATATAGCATTAATTTAGATAAACTTTATCTTTCTCCAGTCTTCAGCCAGTTTATGAATTGCATGTCATTTTCGACTACAGAAAAGCACAAATTTTTAACAAGTGTTTGTGCTCATTGTTCCTAGATCATAATTTTAAAATCTTGCTCTTGTCAGTTTTTTTTTAAAGTGAGGTATTCGTAAAAGGCAAAGGAGGAAGATTTCATAAAATCTTATTTTTTGGCTGTCTTTTCAAAAAATGATATGAAAAAACTGAAAGAAAAATACAAAATATGTAAGAGAATATTTACCTTTCATAGACTGAAGTGACACAGAAAAAAAGAGAAAGGAATGAAGCAATTCATTAAATATATCTATTGGAAATCATTTGTATCCAAAGCTTTGATGTTAATCACTGTAGTCTATCCAATGATCAATAAAAGAGTCCCTGGACATAGAAGGTAGTCTAGGAAAGAAAGTATAATTTGTGCTTGAAGGACAAGGAGCTTATAAGATGTTATAAAGAAAATGTTTAGAGTTAATGGAGAAAATGTTCATTGACTCAAGAGAACCTGCATGCTGTATATTATATCGAATAGACAGCTGGGAATTCTAAAATTATTTTGTTATCATAGGAACAACAGAACATTGTTTATGGAAGACTAGAAGAAAGATTGAGGCAAGAAGAGATTAGATGTGGAATCCAAATGGGTGATGTTTGCAATAGCCCAGAGGCAGGATGGGGTGGACCTGCCCTAGGAAAGAGCAGTAATGGCATTGAGAAGGTTTACGGGAAGTGTGCTTTGGAGGTAGAGTCCATGATACCTGGAAAACAAGTAGATTTAGATGGTAAAAAAAAGAAAGAGAAGCCAAGAAAGTCTGAAAATTTGGGCATGGGGAATAAGAGATGATAGTAACATGAACAGAATTAGAGAACTGAGAAGTGTAAGCATCTGGGTGTGAACTGATGTGTTGAAATGATTAGTTTAATTTTTATTTGTACTTTTAACAAATATGTATTTATCTCCTAGTATGTGTCAGAAACCAAGCTAAGTACTGGGACCAAAATGCTGAGCACAAACAGATAGAATCTGTTGAGGAAGACAGCTGAGCTGTTTGATAATGCAAACAAATACAAACATAGAGTGTAAGAAATGTGACCAGCACTGTGAATGGGGGACACAGTTACATTTGAGGTTATAATAAAAAGAGTGTTTTTTGGGTTTCTAGAGGAGTGCTTCTCACACTAAAATGATTCTCTTCGTCTGGTCGGGATCAAATAAAAGAGGGGAGCAAAAGGCTTCCTTTCTGAAGGTGTGTGTGTGTGTGTGTGTGTGTGTGTGTGTGTGTGTGTGTTGTAAAAATAACTGCCGTCACTGTTATAGAATCTTGTAGAGAGGAGGAGCATTTGTGAGAAATGGAAAAAATGGCCGTGACACTGAGGTAGAAAGTAAGAGAAGGGGAGGTGTGATCTTGGACAAGAGCGGCAAGAAGGAGCTGAACCATGTAGATTTTTCTAGGTTATGTTACAGGGTCTTTTACCTTAGGAACAATAGGATGACTTTGAAAATGTTTAAGCATAAAAGTACCATAATCAGAGTGTGAGGTGGTACCACAGACTAGTGTGGTGGTAGCTAGACACAGGAGAAGTGAACATATTTAAGAAATTTTTCAGTGGTAAAAAGAGTAGAATTTTATGATGGATTGGAAATTGTGAATTGGGGAAAAAGAACAGTCAGGGTGACCTCCATATTTTTGTATTGTCCAACGAGATGGGTGAGATCGGGATCATGGAGAAGGTCCACATGAGAGGAGGAAACTATGAGCTAAGTTTTGGACATAAGCAATTTAGGGCACCAAAAGGATTTCCACATAGATATATCTGTAGCTATTAAAACTGAATAGATATTCCTGAGGTAGGTGAACAATGGAGGTAGAACCTTGAAAGTCATTGTCAGGAAAGCAATAGTTGAAGCCACTAGAGTTGATAAAATCCAAAAATAAAATACAGAATGAGATGAAGGGGACCAAAGACAAAACTATAAAACACATGAAAACACAGAGAGAAGACATCCCTGGGAAGGTGACAGGGAAGGAATAATCACAGAGATATGCGTAGAATCTGAATAATGAAACACTATAGACTCTAGAGTTTTATGAAAACATAATTACCTACATAGTTCATGTATAATCCCTGTTATTTATGTAATGATATAAACAGCATCAAAATGTGCCGATATCGCCTTTGGTTTTCTTCTAGATACTCTTTCCTCACCACTACACACACACACACACACACACACACACACACACACACACACATACATGTGCTCTCCTGCTCCTGCTGGTAGGTAAGCATGAGTAAATAGTGATGGAAGTTAATCTTTGTATTCCTCAATAATAGGTCTGAATTTAGAACAACAGATTCTTGATGTATTCTATTGAGATCAAGAAACTACAGTTATATAGTTTGAGCTCTGTCTGAGCTTGACTTGTTAAGATATTGTGGCATAGGGCCAGTTGAACTTAACAATGGATGGTATCAGCATGTAACAACAGTCACAGGCTTACATGAGAACTATAAAAAGGATACTTGCTGTATTGTTCTTGCCCTTGGAATGCTCCTTCCTTTCCTGTTTTGTTGCTGCCATAGGATGTCAGCTCAGATTTACTGTCATTGTTGTCATTTGGCCAATGAATATGATGAAATGTGGTAGACACTTAACCTTGTGTGACTTCAGGAGCAGGCAGTCTGACGTCTGACTCCTCTAAGCAGGTTATCAGATGGGCTGAATGTTCTAGGAATACAAATGTGACAGTGAGATTTGCCTTTTTCCCCCCAACTGAGATGGACCTTTCAGAATTGTTTTGCGTCTCATACAAATATTAGAGCTTTTAAGAAATACAATCTACTTTCTCATAGGTTTCAGTAGTCTACAGATTTAGGTAGCATCCTGAAATTTTATAAGAATTTCCTTAAAAGCAAGGACCTATTCTTATGGGAAATAAGTCTAAAAGCTGGGTTTCTTAACCTCATCACCATTGCATTTTGGACCACAGCGTTCTTTGTTGTGGAGGGTTGTCCAGTGCATTGTAGAATATTTAACAACATCCCTGGCTTCCATCTTCCAGAGGTCAGTGGTACCTCTCCTCCAAGTTGTGATAATCAAAAATATCTCCAGACATTGCCAAAGGTCTCCTTGGGGGGGGGGGGCAGGGCAAAAGCACCCCAAGTTTTGAGCCTCTGGCCCAAGTACCTCATTGTAAAGTAAAAATAAATAGCATTTGTATAATATACAGGAGTGGGCAAAAGTAGGTTTGCTGTCATGAGTATGTGAAACAGCTTATTCTTGTATTATTATTTATTAATTATTGTATCATTTTTCATATGAACAACTATAAACCTATTTTTGCCTACCCCTGTATACTGTGAAATATAATTTAAATTCTGCCTTATCTTTTTGTCATTATGTGGTATAATCATACCTGAAAATAAATAGAAACTTTTAAATAGTAAATCATCTTTTTGTAGTAATAATTGCCTAATCTTTTTCGTTTTACTGAAAAAGTAGATAAACACCCTGAGGTGTTTTTTGTAGCCTTTTGGATTTTGCATACCAGTTTCATTCATTCATTCATTCATTCATTCATTCATTCAATTAGTATTTGCCAAGCTACCTTTATGATCCCATTGTTAGGTGTTAGAAAAGAAAGAAAGAGTGAGATAAGCAAGGTCACTGCTGTTCTCACAGACTTTAATTCAAATGAGGGAAAAACACAGTACATAAATAAGAGTCTGTTAAGCACACAGTCAAAACAGTTTGATGTAATTGAGCAGGTATTGGCAAACAATGTTGGCCTATTTTTGCAAATAAAGTTTTATTGGAACACAGCCACAGTCATTCATTTACATATTGTCTATGGCTGCTTTCCTGCTGCAACACCAATTAGTTGTCACAGAGAACATATGGCCAGCAAATCCTAAAATATTGCTATCTGGACCTTACAGAAAAAAAATTTCTAGACTCCTGTCATAGAGTAAGATTGGGTGGCCATTTTTGTTTGAATAACTGGAGAACAATTGTGATATTGAAATTTATGATAAATACATATCTGGTCTTTGCCCTGTCTTAGTACACTTCTAAAACTCTTGAATTTTTCTAAGTAAAATTTTCTAAGAGCAATAAAGGTGTCTTTTGTTATTTATAACAACCCTTTCAATCACTTTTGGAAAACCCCTAAGGATAAGGGCTGATTCTCCAGGGAACCAGCCAAGTGCTTAGTGGGTTGGAATTTTCAGCCTCACCCCACACCCCCTCTTATCTCCTAGATGAGGAATGGGGGGATAGTGAGTGACTTAATCACCAATGGTCAACCATACCTATATGTATTGAAGCCTCCATTAAAAAACCCAAAATTATGGAGTTTGGAGAGCTCCAGGTTGGTGAACAAGTTTGGCATACCCACAACTCCACAGGGACAGAAGATCATGCGCTGAGCTGAGAACCCTTCCAGACCTTGCCCTATGTGTCTCTTCACCTGACTATTCATTTGTATTTTTTAAAATATTTTTTGTTATAATAAATAGGTAATCTAGTAAGTAAACTGTTTTCCTGAGTTCTAGGAGCTACACTAGCAAATTAATCAAACCAGAGTAGGGGGTCTTGGGAACCTCTATTTTCTAGCCAGTTAGTCAGAAGCACAGGTAACAACCTAGACTTGTGATTGGTGTCTGAAGTGGGGGTGGAGTTGGGCACTAATGGGACCGAGCCTCTAACCTGTGGGATCTGGTGCTAACTTCAGGAATACAGTGTCAGAACTGAATTGAATTGTAGGACACCCAGTTGGTGTCCATCACAGTTAGATAAT
This sequence comes from Tadarida brasiliensis, assembly GCA_030848825.1. Classification (NCBI taxonomy): domain Eukaryota; kingdom Metazoa; phylum Chordata; class Mammalia; order Chiroptera; family Molossidae; genus Tadarida; species Tadarida brasiliensis. Next base: position 76,022,306 of record CM061260.1, read on the forward strand.
TGCTCGCTGTGGGGAAAAATTTCTACACACTTGGACTACAGAAGTATTAAGAGAACAGGAGAGAAATTGCAGGAGAGTTTTTCCTAGACAACATTCTGCACAGATGATTTTTAAACTGATAAGGGACTAGAAGAAATCAGTTCTGAGAAGATGAAGTAGTCAAAGGGAGAGGCTGGAATGCACCCCTAAGGCAAGAGTGAGCTAGTGTAGGTGGGAGCTAGGAATGGTCTCAGATGAGATCTGAGAAATAATGGGGACCAGATCAAGTAGGGCCTTGGAGGGAATAGTAGAGATGAGGGCTTCGACTCCAAATTAGATGGGAAGCTGAGTGAAATATGAGAGTTTTGTGTGATGCCAGCTAAGTTAAATTTCAACAGGATACTCTAGCTGTTCTGTTGGGAATAGGATATAGAAAGGCAAGGGAGGTCAATTAGGATGCTCATAGTGAAGCCAAGAGACAGTGGTTTCTTGGGCAGGTTAGTAGAGATAGAGGGAGGGGATGAATTTGGGATGTTTTGAAAGTTGAATGTACATGATTTGCCAATAATGTGGATTTGAAGTTGAAGACAAAACAGCATCAAAAATAATATCCAGATGTTTGTCTTAAATATTTGCATGAGTTGCAATGCTGTTTACTAATATGGGGGACTCAAGGAAGGAAGTGGATTTGAGAATTTATGATATCAAAATTTATTTTGGGCCTATTAAACATTCCTATGGAAATATCAAATATATATACAGTCGTCCCTCACTTATCGCGGTTAATCCCTTCCAGACGCTAGCGGTTGCACCTGGCGTTGAAGGATTCCTGGGGTGCTCGAATACACAGGCCTACAGTCCATACGTACAGTAATTTTAATTTTAATTGTAATACAGGGGTGTATATTGACTCAGACAACCGAGCGCGCGCTGTATCATTTTCACTGTCTCGATCAACTTTTTAATGAATATATTTGAAAAACCGCGATAGAGTGAAGCCCTGACAGTCGAAGCGCGAAGTGGCGAAGGACGACTGTATGTGAGTCTGGTGTTACAAGGAGAGATCAGACTTGCAGATGGGTGTTCAGAATGGACATATAAATGGTATTTAAGGCCATAAGGGTGGATGAGTTCATTTAAAGAGATGTTGTAGATAGAGACGGACAAGAGGTGAAGATAGGGTAGAGCACTAGTCAGTTCCACAGAGGTCACGATGAAAGGAGGATGTTTCAGCAAACAAGTATGTTCAACAAAAGTCTGTTGTTCACTTAGGATTGTATATTTGTGAAGCATTGGATCTTCTCAATCCAGAGATTTCCTCTACTCTAAGATGTTTTCCCATCTATCAAACTGATGATAATTTAGCCAGATATTGTTAGATATTATGATATAGAAAAAGACAGGAATACTAGAGGTGAGGGCTTTTACTCCAAATTAGTCGGGAAGCTGAGTGAAATATGAGTGAAATATGAAAAAGGCCTCTTTATTGCCTAATGTGTCCTCAAGCCCCTGTGTGTAAAAATGCACTCATTCTAATCTCAGGTCAAGTCTTTTTCCCTTCTTAATTTCTCTATTTTTATCAAACACATATATGAGTAGATAAATGTTATTTTTTACTTCTTTTTAAAATCATATTCAATTACAGTTAAAGTCATGATCCTTATACTTGTTTAAATATCCATCCTTTTAATTTCTTCCCACTGTCAGAGCTACCACATCAGTCCAGATTCTAAACTGCTCAACCCAAACCAGGTGAATGGCCTCCTGACAAGAGCTTTTGCTACTAGTCTCCTCAATTTTTATATTTTGTTAGATAGTGCACCATACTAATAATAATGTCTCTCAAAAACTGGTTTTATTTTATCTTTACCCTTTTTATTTTTATTTTTTATAGAATTTTAAAATATATATATATATTTTTTATTGATCTTTTAGAGAGAGAGGAAGGGAGAGGGAGAGAGAGAGAGAGAGAAACATCGATGAGAGAGAAACATCAGTAGGCTACCTCCTAGAGGCCTCCTACTGGGGATCAAGCCTGCAACCTAGGCATGTGCCCTGACTGGGAATTGAACCAGTGATCTCTTGGTGCATGGAACGATGCTCAATCCACTGAGCCACACCGACCAGACATACCTTTATCCTTTTTAGTAACTCTCAAAACCCCCTTTGACTACTGAATTAGCACAAACTCTCAGTTATATTGTGTAAAACTTCTCATAATTTAGTTTTCATTATCTTTTGAATTTTTGTCATTTTCAATGTGAACTTTCTGGCACAAGAGCTGATACCTTTCCTTCCCTTGGACATACTTGTCATGCTTTCTGTGTGCACTCCATTCCTCAACCTTTAACCCTCATGTCTGAATTTATATTCTCTTCATTCCACATCCTTGAAGGTCTAGCCTACTTCCTCCTTCACTTCTCTTGCCCAAATTAAACACTCATTCCTTTCTTACTTTTAGAGTAGGCACTGTAATTATGTGTTTATATCAAATACTTATTGAATAAACCAGTAGCAGTCAGTTTAACTGTGTGTATGAGAGAAACTCTGGATATATAACGTAGTCCTGTTCCCCTCCTACCAGTAATATGGTCTAATTGTGCATATGCAATCTCAATTCCACAATAACATTTATATTCTACCAGCATTAATTAGACCTTGAAAAACCATGCAGCAATTCTCTGTCAATATCCACAGACAGGAGGAAACGTTTCCATCTGGTGCATTGCCGCTAAGAGGCAGAGGATGTGCCATCCACATTGGAATTGAGGAAAGAAGCTTGCTTGAAAGCTGCGATGAGCCACTATAGCATTTCAAGCAGTTTGTTATTTTTAGCTCTGCCAAGAAATATCTAATTTCATGCAAGAATTACCTTGCACCTGACCCAGAGCAAAGATGCTCTGGCTATTCTTTATATACATTGATGCAACAGTAGAATTGTTTAATGCTTTAAAAACCAAGTAAGGAAGAAATGAGAAAAGGAAAAGAGACTTGTAGGGTATGGACAGTTCTTCTTCTTCTTTTTTTTAATCCTCACCCCAGGATATTTTTCTATTTATCTTCAGATAGAGTGGGAAGGAGAGAGAGGGAGAGAAAGGGAGAGAAAGAGAAACATCAACGTGAGAGGGACACATGGACTGGTTGCCTCCTGCACGCCCCCAATGAACTGCAACCAAACTGGAGACTCTTCGGTCCATGGGCTGATGCTCTACTGCTGAGCCAAAGCGGCCAGGACTAGACAGTTGTTCTTTATGTCTCTTTCTTTCATTTGCAAACTTGTTTGTAACTGGGGGAAAAGAAGACTGTCAAGAGATTTAGCAACTGGGAAGAACTGAGGGGGCTATTTTTCCCCCCAAATTTCTAAACTTTTTTTTTATGCTTCTTTAGAAATTTTACTAACTTGAGCAGGTGGTAGCTAGTTCTCTCTCTCTCTGCTATTGATATTCAACTCAAACAATCCCCTCATTTATTTTTTTTATGTACATTAAAAAAATCAATGTTCATAATTTTGATTGCCTTCTCAGAAATCTTCTGGTGACTTGTGAGAGTAAGATGGAAAATTGAAAAGAGGTCATTTAGAGAGCAGGCATGGGGAGTGGGGAAAGAGTAGAAAATCAATTATATTCATCACCTCAGTCCCTTCCCAGAAGACGCCTTCCAAAATGCTGCCTTGTATTTTCAAATTCATTTTTCTTCATATTTAGATGCAACTGTAGCTTCAAACCTTTGCTCTATATTTCCTAGTAAGTATTACTGGTGTGAATATCCCTTTTCTTTACTATAGAAAATATAAGCTGCATATCTCCTGACTGAGGTCTCTGCCTCTCATCCTTGCTTCCTAGTCATGAAATTATATTTAAAAAGTACATCTGCTTTTTAATTAATACCAAAGATTAAATAGCAACATGAAGCCTTCTTGATCGTCCTTTTTAATGTTGGAAATGGACACTTTCTTCTAGTCAACAGGCAAAACAAAAACAAGACATGACAGGGAAGAAAAGAATGTATAGTATAAGTGAATCGGAAGACTTCCTGCTGGGGAGTTGTTTGATGTGGTGGTGGTGGGGTGCATTGAACCCAAAGCATCAACCCGACCCAAGTCTGACACTTCATAAAACACTACACAATGAAGACATCTATTATCCTGGAATAAATGCAACTATTTGGAAAAAGATAACATATATCTACGCTGTGAGAAAATCTGTCATAATTTTTCAACCAGGCAATTGTGGGGTAGGGAAGTAGGATAAAAGAGAGAAGGGGAGAGGAGAGAGAGAGAATAGGATATTGTGAATACAATCTGAACACAATGTGCACAATGTGGGTAAACTTAACATTAAAGGGCACAGAGAGCTGAGACCTAGAAACGAGGCTGGTTAAGTAAAGCAGGTTTGGTCAGATGGGCCATATAGAGGGGTGTGTGCGTGCACGCACATGCATGCATTCACACAGATGTGTAGGCCACAACACTGTGAAGTGAGAAGGCGTGCAAAGGGGAAACCAATGAAAATGATGAGATGATGTCTGTCATACCCAGGTCTAGCCAGCCCTAATTGAAAATATTGGAAATCTTAATTCATAAATGGCAAAGTCAGATAAAATATCTATTAAGAGATGATGACAGTTGACAGAGACAAGAGCATTGGTGATGGACTTGATGCTGTTGATTCTTCTGGATGATGCATGAGAGAGCTGGCTCGCCCTTTCTGATTCTTCAACATACACCAGCCAATATTGGATATGAATCCGACTAATGGATATACATCCTTTATTCATAGATGAAGATTAAAATGACATGTAATAGGGCATGTAGTAGTCCAGAAAGTTGTCCTTGGTGTGTCCTATGTTTCTGTATGTCATCTTCTAAGGCCATTTTCTTTTCTAGATGATTACTATTTCACTTAGTGTGGAAGGACACATTTGTGGTTATATACAAATGGATAAAAACAAATAATCCCTTTATAATCTGAACCATGCATTTACAAATAGTAAAATGAATTTAATTTGGTTTTTAATGTTTTATTATTTAGTGAAAAGTATATTACCACATTTTAAATCTATCTTTTATAAATATGAGAAAATATATTACTTCCTACTTCACTCTGGTTACTGGAAAAGAAAAACTCTTATAAAAGAAATGTAGTACTTATATTTAACTATTGGGCTGGTAAACACACAATGCGATACACAGATGATATATTGTAGCATTGTATACTTGAAACCTGTATAATTTCATTAACCAATGTCCTCCCAATAAATTCAATAAAAAATACTGGAAGGGAATACACTAAATGTGTATGGTCACCATTTCCAAGTAGTAGAAATATGGGAAATTTTTATTTTCACTTTCATATCTTTTTTTATTTTCTGAAATTTTGCAACAAGGATCCATCACATCATAATCTTAGAAATGTGTTTTAGAAGAAAGCAGAGAAGAAATTAAAAATAAATAAATATATTTAACTACACATAGACTGTACTTGAGAGTATATTTAATGACATAAAATGCCATATATAACCATGTAAAATTTTACACAAGCACATGCACCCTTGCGTGACCAAGTCTAATCTTTTCTTTCAGGGTTGGATCATTATAACATGGCTTTCCTTGTAGCCTGAAGCATATTAACACTCTATGTTAAAAAAGAAAACCTTCTTTTCTATGTACTATCTCTTTCTTACTGACCCATCTTGAGCCCTATAGTTTATGATCAGAACTATTCTCTCATCAAAAGCCTTGATTTCCTTCACTCTTTTTTGCAACACCTGCTCAATAAAAACCCAGACCTGTTTTGAAGCTACAATCTTACTTCCCCAGCACTCTGTCAGAGAAATTTACAAATACTTCCAGCTTGGCATCAACTATCCGATTCATGGTCTCCAAGCCCCAGTGTACCCTCAGAATAGATTCTCAGTCTTCCTCTTCCTCTTCCTTTTGGCTTTGTTCAACTCAAAACCTTCACTACTCACTTTAAATTCCCTTCAATTTGAGAAGACAGTTTTGTCCACTATATCTGGTAGAGGTGGAATCCATCAAGCATGATCACTCTCCACTTCTTACCACCTCTAGAAATGTATTTATAATTAAAGTATATATAGTTTTATAGATATTCTTATTTGTATATTTCCATGTCTCCTCTTTATTCCTAGTGGTCTCCTTATTTCTATTCTCATAGGAGAAGATGCCCTTTAATCTCTCTTTTTAAAAATGTATCTCTCAACATATATACATGCTTAAATTTCTCTCATTCCAAAATATTGCCCTCCCTAACTCCACTGGATTCTGCATTCATCTATAGATATTGTCTAAATTCTCATCGTCATCCTTGTACACATTTCTTAAAAGACCAATCCAATCTCTTCTTTCCAGTTCCTCATCTCCCATTCTTTTCAACCCATTTTTCAAATGACATTGTTCCCACTAAAATCACAAATGATCTTGTAATTGTTAACTCTGATGAATGTTTTTTTTAAATTGGATCACTCTGCTACACTGGAAACTTGTTTGCTCCATGGAAATAGCATACTCCCCTGGTTTCCAGTATACCACACTGAACCGATTTATTTTGTGATCTATTTTTTTCTCTGCTTTTCTTTGAATTTTGATCCTCAGGGTTCAGCTGTCAAGTTTATGCTCTTCTTACCCTATGCAGTCTTCCTTTATGACTTTATAACTCTCAGGAAATACTCACTTGTCAATGTTGCCAAACCTATGTTCATATATATCCAATCATCTAACTAAAATTTCCTTTTGCTTGCTTTATAGACACTTTATTTTTTTATTTTTAAAAACAAAATTAATTCTCCCTTTCCCCTAAGTAGACTGTTGTTTAATAATCTCTATGCTAGTTGTTGAGATTATCTTTTGCCAAGTCATTAAAGCTAGAATATTGATTTTCATTTTTGACTCCTCCATTTTCTGCACTTTTCAGATTCCTGTATTATCAGTGACTATCTAATCTGCTTGTCAGCCTCAGTTGTTAATTAGGATCACCTTGGGAGCTTTAACACTATCCTAAATGGATCAGAGCAGAATCTCTGGGTGTGAGGCCTGGACATTTGTTATTCCAAGGGGCAGAGAAAATTGGAAACCACTTTTCCCAATAGTCCTCAAATATGTCACCTGTGTTTTACCTCCAATACCACTGCCCCATTTTTATGTCCTCATCATCCCTTATTGCATATGTCTTGACTGACCACCTTGCCTTCAGTCTTAGGCTTCTCCAATCTATTATCAATCTGACCATCAGGGTTGAACATTCTGAAATACAAATTTTACAATGTCATCTCCCTTGCTCTTCTGATCTAATCCTATGTAATCTGTCCTGGTTTAAAACCCTTCAATGGTTTCCATTAAAAAAAAAAAGATCAAATCCAAGTGTTTTAATTGGATACCTGAGGCCTTATTTTAATTTACTCATCACTTGCCACTTTTGTCTCTTGTTTCTCTGCTTCCCACAAAATGGACTCACTCATTCCTAGGCATAGGTGGTTATTTTCTTTCTTTTATGCTTTTGCTCATGAGGTGTCCTCTGACTAGAATGGCCCGTTTGTGATTAACTGTTAATCTTACTTATCTTATGTCTCGACTTTGTAATCACTTTTTCGAATCTGGGTTAAGCACCTTTCTCAGTTTCTCCGCCTAAAGAAATTGTTGCTTTTACTACTTGAGTTTATAATGATGTCTTATTATGCCTGCTTTCTTTTTGGAAACAATGACGGAATTAATCACCTTTGTATTCCCTAGTGTCTAGTCAAAGGTGATAAAATAAGGTTGGATGCCTAATAGCTGTTGGGTCCTGAAACAATAAAGAGATTTAAAATAGAAAGGGATCGCTTTTGTACATTGAGAACGAGGAACTTGGAAACCAGTAGAGAAGACCTTCTGTAGATTTAGAATATGTTTGCTCTCTACTAACATGACTAGTGTTATTTGCTTCTGGTTTGTACATGCATTTTGGAACTTTCTGGTCTTAATTTGGCTTGTTCTGTTGAAAAATGAATATATAGCTGGTCTAATAGCATTTATGTTTCTCACACAATTCCATAGTTGTTTTCTACACATTAATCTCCTGTGAATTTGAGTTTACTATCTATGCTTTCTTAGGGTCCAATCATCCTGGGTAAATTTGCCAAATTCCAGATCTGCCAAACTGAGTGATGTGATCAGTACCAAGATTCCCCTCAGCCTTGAAATTTGTATTTTGTTTAATTGAAAAATAAAAAATTCAGTGTTTTATTAATATGTATGTATCAAAATGCGTAAGAACTGTATGTAAATTGCATTGTGACAACTTCTATCAAATTTTACATTCTTCACACAAATGTTTGAGAGGAAAGAGAATTATCCATATTTTTCCGAATCAAGGCTTGTTAAGTGAATATGGAAAACATGCTATGAAAGAAGAATGCAATGGAGATACAAAGGAATACAAAAGTGAGACAAAGTAGTAGGTTTACTCCAAGTTTTGAAGTATCTATTTTTAACACTTTGGTATACATCCTTTTATTTTATTTGAAAGAATAACTGCCAAATAAATAATTATCTGGAAAATAATTATCTAGTAATGAATTGTCTGGGAAAAAATCACAAAGAAGTGATTTTGATGTTTAATCTGATATAAACTTTTGGGTGGAATGTATTAAAGAAGTTGCTTACTTAATTTTGTCCATTTTACACCTTGTGATATTATTGAATTGTTCAGGGTTACTGAACCCAAATGCTGTAATGAAAATTGTATATAATTTAACACACATACTTACATATGATAAACTTTAGCATATATATGTAGCACATGCTAATATCTGCTAAGGTATATATATATATGTGTGTGTGTGTGTGTGTGTATATATATAATATTAACTGATTTATTAATCATAAGTTTAATTCTTAGAACAAGATCTTTGTGGTAGGTTTGCTAGTTTGTTGCCAAACATCTACTCCCCTCTTTCTTGTTAGAAACAAAACCTGTGCCCTGGCCAGTTTGGCTCAGCGGTTGGAGCGTTGGCCTGCGGACCAGAGAGTCCCGGGTTCAGTTCCCGTTAGGGGCACATACCAAAAAAAACATACACAGAAACAAAACCTGTATTTTTAGCTGGTTATATTACTTCCCATTATAGATAGCATATTGTCTTCCAGACATTTTTGCAGCTAAGTCTGGCCATGGAACTGAGTTCGAGCTTTCAGGTATTCAGGATAAATATTTGTAAGAGTTTTCTGAAAATTACTTAAAGAGCATTGACTCAGCTGGAAGTTCAATAAATCCTTCCACCTTTCCGCTTAGCTTTTAGCTCGAAAATCAGTAGTTATAGCTGGAGCACCAATAGCCATAATGGAACATAAGGTGATTCTGAGGGTAGAAATCCAGGTGCTGGGATGATACAGGAGAAGGATAGAAACTTGGGTCCTTGAGAAAATTATGGAGCCACCATTCCTGCCAGGAGTTTCTACCTTCAGACTTTTCCTATGTATGAGAAGGATAAAGTTCTATCTTGTTGGAGTCATTGTTATTTTTGTGTTACTGTTATTGTTAAGCAAGAATTCCAGTTGAGCCCAACCTAATACACAGAGTGTGGTTGTATCTCATGTATCCATAGATCAACATCTTCACTGCCAGCTATTAGTATGTGTTGTTAAGGATAACATTCCTCTTGCCCTGGCTGGCGTGGCTTAGTGGTTAGAGCATCAGCCCACACACTGAAGGGTCCTGGTTCAACTCCCATCAAAGGCATTGTTTGATCCCAGCCCTGGTTGGGGCTTATGCGGGAGGCAACCAATCAATGTGTCTCTCTCACATCCATGTTTCTTTCTCTCTCTCCCCCTCCCCACCTTCCCTTGCACTCGCTCTAAAAATCAATGGAAAAAGTATCCTCAGGTAAGGATTAACAAAAAAAATAATAATAAAAAGAAAGAAAGAAATTTATTCCTCTTAACATGGAATGACTTGTTAAACCCAATTGTGACTAGGGAATAATGCTCTTATTTCTCTTTAGTTTGTGAATTTGGACAGAAACAGAGATAGCTTTATAATTCCTAGGGAATATCTTTAAACAGTCAGTTTATTCATTCAACAATTTTTTTTTTGACTAGCTATTTTTTTGATCAGAGAAATTATTGGAATGCTTTGCTATTTAGTCAACTCATGTTCAATATCACATGAGTCATCTGTGAGTTTGGAGAAAGTAGAAAAAAAGAAAAGAAAAATTGAACTGAATGAAAATAGTCTAAATATTTGCCCCAAATAGTTGTGTTCTTTAAAAAATGTTTTCCTGTGTTTAAAGACAGGACTCTAATCTGCATTTTCCCAGATGGCACCAGCCTGTGAATAAAAATATTAATATCAAGTATCAATGCTCAAATTCCAAGGGCTTATAGCTATCATTACAAAATTTCTCAGTACCCCTGCCACAAAGTCTCCCAATCTTTTCTGGGAGTCCTGGGGGAAGGGTCTTTCTTACATGTGCTTATGATTAGTTTGTTCGTATAAATCACCTACTGGTTGCTATGGTGCTTGCAAGACCCTTAGGTAGCTATCTTACCATTCTGCCTCATGCAAGGATCTTCCAGGAGAGCACTCCTCTCCTGTAAAAGTGCCAAATCCAAGTTCACTCTAGGTCACAAATCACTATGCTGCCAAAGGAGGCTACTTTCATGCTAAACCACAGTGTTGGAGATTGACTTATTCTGTTTAGAAATGAGGAGAGTGTTTCCTTAGCCAACTCTGTCACCTTGATGTACTACTGCTTATGCTCTGCGTATCACAAAGTCTCCAATGAAAACATTTCTGTTTGCTCTTTATAGCCCCTTGGTATACATTCCTTTATTATGCTCTATCCCTTTGTCTTCATTGGAGGTACATTGGGTATGAAGTTTCATCTCAATAGTTCTTTATTCTCCCTTATGGGTCAACTCATGCTAATAGTTTGCAGGGAGGACTACTGCCTCATTAGTTCATCAGACATAAGCAAATCTTACCTTGGGCTCAGATGGAAACCCTGCTATACCAGAACTTAACTTGGACTCTAGATGGCTTTGATAAAGCAGCTAGTTGAGAATGAAGCTGTAATTTCTTGATATTATGTGTGTGTTTTATATGTGTATATATGCGCATATATGTATTACCATATCCCATACAACTTGTAATTTTTATTTAAGTTGCAAAAATAATATAAAAGGAATGGCACATGCTCTCACATGTATTTTACTTATTTTACATTTATCTAGATATAAATATGAGTAATGTTCTTATTATATTCCTTTAAGCCACTGTTTTTGTACATGCTGAAAACTTTCTATATATATTTATATATTTTTTTGGATTTATTTAAAAGGTGACCCAATAAGTTTTTTTTTTTTTTTTTCCTTTTGCAGTCTCCCCTTAGTAAATGTAGTTTCTGTTACTGTGAGTAAAGGAGATATGTATGGGTAGAGGAGATATGTATGGAGAGGCCAGCATTTTTGTAGATAAACACAATGTGAAAACAAGAAACTACTCTGTCATTATTGGCACAGAAATGATGGCAAAGAAACAAAATTACCTCCTGAACCACATTTTATCACCTTACTAGTTGCAAAGAACACATTTTGCCTCTTCTAATCAAATGAAAATCTTAACCATCTGAATTTAGGGCTGTAAAGTATATTTATAAGAACTCAGAATCCTTGACTAATAATCACAGTACTAAAATGCTTATTTTGGTAGAAAGTGGTTAGAATCACTGAGAAACATTTGATCAGTTAGCCAATTAGGGAGAAAATACACACACACACACACACACACACACACACACACACACACAATATAATATCTGAGAAGCCCACCGTGTAGTTTATTTAAGACTACCAACTGTAGTGGAAAGAAAATTCCAAAACATGACAATCTAGAGCAATTTTTAGTAGCACCTGTGGTAGGACTGAAGCTAAATAGACAAAATAAATAAATAAATAAATAAAATAAATAGAAGGCATGTGTTTAATCTATAATCTTGTTGAAAGAAGAGCCCCAGCCCAGTAGCTTTTCCCTTGTAAGATTAGCCAGATGTGGGCTTTTCTAATGGTATATGGAGCTACAGAAAGAGAGAATACAAATGCTGGGAGAGAATGGCGAATACAATAAGGTTTGTTAAAATCAAAAGCAAATGGAGACCAGCTTTGAAGCTTCCCTGGGCAGACAAAATCAGTGTAGTCATTAACTTAGCTTAATTACCAATCACTGTGAAGACACTATATAAGCTGCTTTGAAGACACTGCTTTCTCACCATATAAGCCTCATTCCATGTTTTGGTTTGAGTGCTCCCGTTTTGCAAACTGTCTTTTTGGGGCGTGCACAATAAATTTTTACCAATTACTATTTCAGTGATTCACTGATTTTACTTTGGCTATTTCTGAATCTTTGACAGGTTGTTTTTAAGATGGAGAGAAATCTATGTAAAGGTGATTCAGACGAAATAAAAAAGCTGTTACTTCTTCAGTCATTTATGCAGAAACTTCTACTAAATAAAAGGGGCCATGCATATATTAGCAATTCCATCATCTGTTTCACTGCTTTGGCATGATTAGTGGAGACTGTTTGGCCAGTGTAGTGAACCAGTTGCTTTCTCATCAGTCTGATGTTTGATCTGCAATCCCTCTAGATAGACCTAAATGTAACAGGGAATCACTCAGACATTTAGGAAGTTTTGTTTGGCAATCAGGTGTCACCCTTAGTCTTCTCTATGTGAGGTCTATACCTCGTCTTTGAAGCTGGGTGACTGTGGATTGTTTTTGATACCCAACAAGAAGCAATGCCACAGACCTACTTGGCTGCTGTCCTGGGTAGAAGAGTTTGGCAGCCTCAGGGAGATGAAATTCTTTGCCTGGGACACGCCCAGGGTAGAGAAGCAACACCCTCTCAGCCACTACTCTGTTGCTATGAAACAAAAGACGAGGAAGGTGAGCAAAGCAGGAAGTCCCGCCTTTTAGCCCCAGTTGGCTTTGGCCCCAGCTCCCAAAGCTCACGCCCACCCGCCCACTCCTTATTGGTCAGCTCCCTAGTGCCTTGAATCTTTTCCATTTCCTTTCCCTTTTCCACTTTTGTTCTCAGGGGAGTCCTGTTCCCCCAATTTCCTAGGAGTCCCTTTTCACTCGGGCCGTGCGGCCAGCGGGTCCTCCCTTTGGGGCCATTGTGTACCGTGGAAGACGTGGACCGAGTGGTAGTGGGAGGACGGGCACCTCCCGCCCATTGGCGCCGCCCGCTGTCTGGCAGTGCAAGGGCGTACGCGATTGGTCCTCCCCGGTGAGGCCCCGCCCCGGCCCCGCCCCGCGCCTGAGTCTCTGTGTGTATCCTACAGGGGTGGAGTGTCCAGCGTAGCGAGTGGTCTCCTCCTGCAGCCAGTGCTGCGGCGGCGTCCCCGGCCTCCCCGAGAGTCGGGCGGGAGGGGAGAGCGGGCGTGGATTGGTCTTGACGGTAATTGTTGCGTCTCCCGGTCTCGGTGGCTTACGCTCTGGGTCGCTCCTTCCTCGGAGCTTCGTTTACGGCAGTTGCTCCCTGCCCGGACTCCCCACACACCGTGGGCTCCTGCGTGTAGAGTCGGACTCGCGCACACGCGTGTCTCTGGGCAGATACGGCGCCGAGAGGCCAGGAGGGAAGGGGGCACCGGGGAGGCTCGACGTCTCTTTCCGCCCAGGGGGCCCAGGGGCAGCCAGGCGCGGGCCACTGAGGAAGAGGGGACAGCCCCGGCTTCCAGCTGTCGTCGCCGCCGCAGTCACAATTTGAAGAGGGGTATTTAAATAGCGGAACCGGGCCGGGCCGGGGAGGAGGAAGAGGGAGTAAAGCGAGACGGGCGACGGGGATCGCAGACAGCCCGGGGAGGTGCGTCCACTGGGGAGCCGGGTTCGGAGCGCCCTGGACGGATGGGGCTGCGGGCGCTGGAGGCGCGAGAGGATACTTTGTCCTTTCTCTGTCCACTCTCCTTCCCCAGCGGAGGTCCGAAAGTGACAGGGGAGGGGCCTGAGCAGGAAGGGGGCACAGGCGTCCCGAAACAAAGCTTTGGACCTCCCCCCCCCCCCCCCCCCCGGGTGAGATGAGAGGCAAGGGGCGAAAGAACTGAACTCTCTGTGCCCGCTCTTGTCAGTTTCTCACTCTCTCTTTTAAAATGCATTTTTTTTCTTGTTGTAGTTGTTGTTTTTGGCTCTTAACTTGGGGAAAACTCCTCACTGCGTTGGTTTAAAGAATTGTGTGCTCGTGTATTCAAGTTCAGGTGTCCGTACTTGGTTTTAGCGGGGAATATCCAAGTCCTGAGCCTTTGTTGACACAGACATGCGTGTCCTTTATGCTTCTGTAGAAAAATCTTTGCACGTTTATATAACTTGGCGAAATCTGAGTGAAAGGACGGTTTTGGAATGAGGCTCTCAAAAGTGTTTCCGGGGGCTTCAGTTCTAGCATTTTGAATTGGAATTAAGGCAGGGAGGGGGAGAACATTATGTTCTTAACTAGTTGGAGGAAACCTATGTAAGTTTTTTGTTGTTGTTGTGACTTGGGTATTAATCAAGCCTTCCCTACTTGAAATGTGAGAAGGATGCATCTTTAACTCTTAGTGTTCCAAAAGCAAATCTAAGGTCATTGCTCTTAAACCTGTTGTGTGTAGAGATTGAGAGTGCAAATTCACACGCTATTGAAAAGTTGAATCTGGGACCCTGGATTTTGTTCTCATTGATGGAGGAGGATGTAGTGGGTGCAAGTTGTTAACCAGGTCAGTTTTCTGTTGGGTAAGTAGTTTCGTGACCAACTAACTTTTCTTTCTTTTAAATTTTCCCTCTCAAAGAACTGAGATTCCAGATGGCAAATTCTATGAATGGCAGAAATCCTGGTGGTCGAGGAGGAAACCCCCGAAAAGGACGGATTTTGGGTATTATTGATGCTATTCAGGATGCAGTTGGACCCCCTAAGCAAGCAGCAGCAGATCGAAGAACTGTGGAGAAAACTTGGAAACTCATGGACAAAGTGGTAAGTTCTGTCTATCTGTGCGTGTACTTCTTCGACCTGTTCACCCTGGATATGGTTTCTTCAGTTTTATTTATATTGCCAATTAATAGTGATTATTGTTATGGCAATAATTTTTTAATTTGGATTGGTCATTTTAATTTTTCTTATGTTCACTCTGTGTTTTGAAAAGTTGGATTGAGAGCAAAGACTTTTTTTTCAGTCTTTTGTTCTACTCTTCAAGGTTCAAAGTTCCTCTATATCACTCAGATATGCAAAGTTTTTACTGTTGGCTGCTCTTTGTCGGTGCCTGGCCATAGAATATTTTGGAAGTGTTTGTTCTATCTGATGTGAAGTTGTGCTGCTATTGGACAACAAAAGAGTGCAAACAAGTAATTTAAGAAGTCTTTGATGGACCATTCATGACAACCACAATGTGTGATGCTGAGAATATTTACAGGGAAAAAAGCAAATTAGTCCTTAAGTGAGGACACAGTATTTGAGAGAGTTTCCATTTTTATCTTTGAGAATTCATCTTCATTAAGAAACTTTTTTGTTGTTGTTAATGGTAGAGTTATAGTTTTTTTCATCTATTCCATTTTGAAACAGGAAACCTTTCTGATTGCACATTGTTTATCGTGAAAGGAAAATTTATGATGGAGGTGTGGGGCTGAGAGTATCAGAAACCACTGTGGTTTCTGCATGTTGCTTTCAGATGAACTACAGTTTCACAAGAAGAAACCAAGCTAGATGTCAGAACCAGAATTAACAGTTCTTGCTTTTGAAGCGGTAGTACTGTCCCCTAACGTATTGGTAAATGTCTGAGCACCTTATGGTTTTATTTCATAGATATTTGGGGCTAGTTATAAATTTACTTGATTCAGGGTTCTTGATATCTTTATAATTTGCGGAAATGAAGGTTTAAAAAGTATTCCTTTGTAGGGGTATGCTAAAACCTCCATGAAATCAAATGGTATCAGTCACCTTTACTTTGGTTTGTAACTATGTGCAAATATTTGCCACAAAAAGCCACTGTCAGTGGTATTAGCAAATACAGGAAGGTGATAAGATTTTCTTTATTTTCCTTTATCCTTATGGAAAGTACAGATGGTTAGATGAATGATAGGCCTGTCATTCTGTGGCTGGTGGTGCTAAATGCAGAGCCAGAATATTTTTGCCAGATAAATATCCTTAGTTTTGGGCTTCAGTGTGACCTATTTAAGCTTCTGCCAATTTATTCAAATTGTGATATTAAAGTGCTCCAGACAGAGTGATGTCATAGTGTCAGAACTGCAACTTGCTGTTTGAGGTCAGGTTTTGATATTAGCATTGGATACTTAAGAATGAGGAGTATGCAGTTGGAAAACTTGCATGTATTTGGCAGGCACAATACTAGCTATCTTAGCTTTTCTAAAAAGTATGCAATTGAAGGTCACTCATTGCCTAAATCATTATTTGGGCATAAGAGAAGGAATGCAAGGTTTTTCTCTAACTTATCTGTTATATGAGTGGGCAAAAAAATGGGTCAGATTCTGTCAGGGAGCTGCTCCTCCCACTCCACCCCCTTCTTTGAGTGGTCAGAATTTGTACAGAACATCAAATGAAAAAGATTTATGTAAGGAAGTGGTGAGCTATAGTTAATGTAAAGTTACTATTTTTGAAACATTAAAAATGTGCATAATTTTGGTCTCTTAGTGATTGTTAACATAAGTTTCATCCACTTTTAATTATTTCACTGAGGGTTATGGTAAAATAGATGGATATCTGATAGTTAAGCTTCTGCCATTGTTTATTTTATTAACCCTTTTGTGGATTTGGGTTTAGCCTCTTTATCTGAGAAACTTGACTTACAATAAGATCTGTTCTCTCTAGTCTCTACTTAGTGGAATGTGGGTGTGGGTGTTGGCAAAGGTGCATTGTATGGTTTTACCCCATTTGTCTTCATTAGTTGTCAGTGATGAAAATTGTTCTGTTCGCTTATGAATGCATTCGTGGGCTTTGTGGAGAGATTCCATAAATCACTATAAAAGAGTTTAGTATGTTTGTTACTATTCTATTACACAGTAATACAAGACATTGATAATTACTAACTGAAAATATACTTATTGAATTGTTTAATGTAGAAGCACTGCCCACATGTGTTTATCTTCTTTCTGTGTCAGTGGTGAAGGAAGCGGTTCACAATCTCAACATTGTCCTAGTGATTACATCAGGAACTTTATTATTAGTCCAAAAGTGAATCCCTTGACACATTACCTAACTGTTTTTTAAAGTAACTGCAATAGTATGAGTTTAGCTTGTGAATAACAGAAAATCGTAATTTCAGGTTTAACTGGTTATGTAAAAGGCAGGGTTAAGTGTTTAGTTAGCTTTTTTTTTTTAATGAAGCCTCTTCAAGGGCAGATCTTAGGAGCATAAATTTAAGTTCTATCTGTCTCACCTACATACAAAGTAAAATAACTTATTTTACAGGGGATATGAAGCCGTCCAGTAAGTGTGTAGTCTTCCCTGGCCTCTAGAATTTAAAATGGTCAACTGAGATTCCAGTTCCAACTAATTGTTATGTTTTCAGAAGGAAGGCTTTGTATACAAGGTCACTAAGAATAGGAGGGAGTAATTGCTCAGTTGAGTTCCTTATAAGATGTGAAGTGTTTTGTAACAAAATTTCAGTTGCATAGAATTAGCATAGTAAATTTACTGAGAAAAAGAATAGTAGCATATCCCAAAGCATCTCCTATTTTCTGGCCTTAGCTCTATGTATCAGTGTTAAGTCAGTTGCTGACCCCAAACTCTTTTAAGTCAGTTCATGTCTATTTGATACAGTGATAGAACTATTACTCATGAATACATATCTAGGTTCAGGTACACCTGAAATGTGGAGTCTCTTCTAAAGCTATTGCTGAGATGGGGTTTCTTTTTATTTATTTTTAATTTTTTAAACTATGTTTTCATTGATTTTTTTTTTTTTTTTAAAGAGAGAGGAAGGGAGAGAGAGATAGAAACATCGATGTGAGAGAGAATCATCAATTGGCTGCCTCCTGCAAGCCCCTATTGGGGATTGAACCTGCAACCTGGGCATGCGCCCTGACCCGGAATCGACCCAGGACCTCTCAGTCCATGGGACAACACTCAAGCCACTGAACTACACCAGCCAGGCTCTTTTTTTTAAAATATGTTTTTATTGAGTTGTTTTTTGTTGTTGTTGTTGTTGTTTTTAGAGGAAGGGAGAGAGAGAAACATTGATGTGAGAGAGAAACATCTATTGCCTGCCTCCTGTATGACCCCTACTGGGGATCGAGCCGGAAACCTGGGCATGTGCCCTCACTGGGAATCAAGCTGGGACCTCTCAGTTCATGGGACGCAGCTCAATCCGTGGAGCCACACCAGTGGGGCTGCGATGGGGTTTCTTAAACACTTAATAAATATTTATTGAGGGCCTACTATGTTTCTACTAAGAGCTTATTACTGTGGATGCAAAGCTAGATAAGATATAACTCTGCCCTTGACCTGTCAAGGAATTCAGAGACCAGCATCAGAGCCAGGCATAAAAATGGACAATTGCCATGTAGTATGGAAAGGGCTGTAATGCAGACTTATCCAAAGCCCAGTGGCAGCAAAATAGAGAACAACCCCCTTGTTTTCTGGCCACTGTTCAGACAGTTGTCTGTGTGGATTCTGCTGGCCACTGCATTTAGGAATGGCATTATTGTACTCTTGTTAGAAATGCTGAGGTGAGGGTAAGGAAATGATTTCTAATCAGTATGGTAGGAATGATAATTTATTAATGTGAGATTCCTGAGCATGATTTTCACAAGTGTCTTTGCCAGGTGGTGAAAAATGGAGGAAACAATATTCTCTCTAATAGATACTAAATGTTCTTGAGCATATGTGGCAGTTCAGGAAATTAAAAAGTAATTAATTGATGCCAAAGAGCAAAGCATGTTGAGTACCTGCCTGCATTTTTGTCTCACTGTCCTTGTCATTTATTTGAAATTACATTACTGAAAGAGTTTTAAAAGCCTTTAAAAAGGAATGCCAAACAACCTTTTGCGCCTTTTACCCTCAGTACATTTAGTACATTTGTCAAGCTTGGAATATTATTCATTCTCTATCATCATAATTTCATTGTGACCATAATACATACTTTAAAGTTTGTCAATCATGCCCGGCTGGGGTGGCTCAGTGGTTGAGCATTGACCCATGTACCAAGAGGTCGCCAGTTTGATTCCTGGTCAGGGCACATGCCCAAGTTGTGGGCGAAATCCCCAGTGGGGGGCATGCAGGAGGCGGCCAGTCAGTGTTCTCCTTCATGGCTGTTTCTATGTCTCTCTCCCTCTCCCTTCCTTTCTCTCTAAAATCAATGAAGGAAAAAAATTAAATAAAGTTTGTCAATATGACTATTTGTTGTGTTTGAGAATATCATCTTCCTTGGGACCGTAAGTGCCCTATATTTAAGTAACTCTTCACATATTTTCTTTTCCTTAGTGAAGTTGTTCTGTGTTAGCGGACTCATGGGCCCAAGTAGGCCTAGATAGATGACAAACACAATAGGCGTGTGGACAATCTTATTTAGTACTTAAGATAGGTTTTGAATCTGTCTTAAATAAATGAAGTGATCCCACAGTTTGCTACTTATCACTTTTAGTATTTATTTAAAATGTTTTATTGAATTTATTGAAGTGACATTGGTTAATAAAATTATGTAGGTTTCAGGTGTACAATTCAATTTTTTAAAAAATGCTTTTTACTGATTTTTAGAGAAAGAGGAAAGGAGAGGGAGAGGGAGAGAGAGAGAAAGAAACATTGATGTGAGCATTGATTGGCTGCCTCCTGCACACTCCCTACCAGGGATCAAGCCTACAACCCAGGCATGTGCCGTGAACAGAAATTGAACCAGTGACCTTTGGTGCATAGGAGATGCCCAACCAACTGAGCCACATCAGCCAGGGCTTGGGTGTACATCTGTATATCATCTGTATATTGTTTTATGTGTTTACCACCCACAGTGAAACCTCCTTCTATCACTATTTATTCCCCCTTTACCCTTTTCTACTTCTCCCCACTCCGCTTTTCCTCTGGTAATCACCATACTGTTGTCTGTGTGCATGAGCTTTTTTTTTCTTTATTGAATTTTAGAGAGGGAGGAAGGGAGGGGAAGAGAGAGAGAGACACATTGATGAGAGAGAACATGGATTGGCTGCCTCTTGCATGCCCCCCACTGGGGATTGGGCACACAACCTGGGCATGTGCCCTGACAGGGAATCGAACCGGTGACCTCTTGGTGCATGGGTTGACACTCAACCATGGAGCCACACTGGCTGGGCTTTTTTTTTCTTAATCCCTTCATCGTTTTCACCCAGCTCCTTAATTCCCCTTCCCTCTGACAGCTGTCAGTCTGTCCTTTGTATCTATGAGTCTGTTTCTATTTTGTTTAATTGTTTATTTTGTTTATTAGATTCCATATGTAAGAGAAATCATATAGTATTTGTCTTTCTCTGACTGACTTAAAATTTCACGTAGCATAATATCCTCCAGGTTCATCCATGCTGTGGTACTTGTCACTCTTAGAAAAAGCTTTTGATAAAATAAGATTTAACGGAATCCTCCCAAGAGTTACCTTGGCTTATCCTTGTGATATAGAGAATACATATAGCAGAAGCCTCAATCACTTAGTAATCTTTTAACGGGTATAAAATTTTAATCATTCAGATTTTGAATCAACTTCTTACCTTTTTTCAAAGTTGCTTTATATACTGTCTATTGATTTCCTCATTCTTTTATCGTATCCCAGCTGTAGAGATGGAGCTTTATAATGAATCATGCCATCCTGTGAAATGTAGTAAGTGCTGTGATATGGTGTAAATAAAGTGCTGTGAGAGTATGCAGTGGAGGTGAAAAGTTGTGTAGAAGGCAGCTTGGTGGAGGTACTATCAAGCTATTAATTTGTATGTTTTTGGTTCCAGTGAGGTGGAGGACATGTCAGGTTGAAGAAATGATGGGTAAAGGGGGATTGTGGAGTGAGAGAAGGTATGTTAGAGGGAGATTAAGAGGCTTTGACCACTCCGTCTAGGAATTTGAGGCTTATTTGTTAGACAAAGACCCACTGATGTCTTTGAGCAGAGAAAAAATCAAGGCTATGACGTGATAGATTACTCTCTTGACTCTACAAAGGAAGATTAAAAGAAAAGACACTTAAAAGTAGTAGTAAGTGATCATGAGAAATTAAAACAGACTAGGTAGTCAGGAAATAATGAAGAGTTAATCTGGAGAACTGACAGTAGGTGTGGCAAGTGTTGGTTCAAATGTGAGAGGCATTTTGTAGGAAACATCCACAGGTCTTGGTGACCCTTCAGATGCAGAGAATGAAAGAGAAGGTGAAGTGAAAGTGATTCTTGAGGTTTTCAGCCTAGTTGAATCTGAAGGCAGTGATGCCCTTAGTGATACAAGGAACATAGGAAGAAAAAGAGGAAGCTTAGGAGTTGGTGCATGATAAATTTGTTTTTGACCATGTTGAGTTTGACATGCCAGAGTGAAATCCATTTTGAAGTCAGAGAATTAATTGTGCAGTTCATGAGAGAAGTTGAAACTAGAGACATATGTTTGGTAGATAGGCCCATAGAGGTAGTATTTCAAGCTATAGAATGGTAAGAGATTTGCAAGGCAGAGTAAGTGAGAGTCAGAGAAAAATTCAGAGATGGAATTTTTGGCTGTGTGTCAGGTTGTATCTATAATTAGATGGCAGTGATGGAAAAAGAATCCCTCAAAGAATGTGTTGAGAGAGGTGGGAAAAGAAACAGAGCATTTTGATTTATTGGGTAGAGACAGCTTCAATAAGGAGATAGTTTCAAATTCTGAGAAAATCAAATTCATGAAAATTTAAGAAGTCATTGAATTTCATGAGTAGAGACCCCTGTTGATCTTTCAGAGTAGTTTCACTTATGTTATGGGGCTAGATTAAAAAGAGTGTGTATGCACCAAGAGGTTGCCAGTTCGATTCCCGGTCAGGGCACATGCCCAGGTTCTGGGCCCCATCCTCAGTGGGAGGTGGCTAAACGATGTTCTCTCTCATCGATGTTTCTATCTCTCTCTTCCTCTCCCTTCCTCTCTCTAAAATCAATAAAGAAAAAAAAAATGGTGTAGATTATTTAGAAATTGTTCTATAATTTTGGCAACTAGTGAAGGAAGTGACGATGGCCTGACTGAGCAGAGCATGCATGACTTTGTGTGTGCAGGTGGGCACCATAGGAGATGTTAGTAGATGGGGAAGGGAGGTGGGTAGGGAGTAATTTAACATGTAAAGGAAGTAGAGATAATCGATTGAAGTGGCATCCTCGATTACAAGGGTGGGAGGGAAGGGCTGAGAACAAGTAGAAGAGTAAACCCTTGGTAGATAGCTAACTTCCACTTAGACAAAAGAGAAATAAGGAAATAAACACAGAAGTTTTGAGGGCATTTGTAAATTTTATGTTGGGTTATCAGAAGTGATTTAAGGTATAACATTTGTAATGTTTAAACCATGTTTTAAAATTGTATGTTATAGAATAAACAATATATATTTTAACCAGTCTCGTAGCAATTAAGTGGGTAAATAAGTAAAATATTGAAATGGAAATCATTTCTCACCCTGTACATTAAAATCATCTTAGAAACATGCTGTGACTTCCGTGATGCCAGGATGCTATTTTTATCTTCTCTGCTTAGGCATATATTTAAGGGTTTTTAATTTTTTAAATCTATTTATAAGTTGCTGATTTTTTCCTTAGTAATGAAAGAAGCATTTTCAAAATATCTGGCTAAACTTTTAGCTCTTTAACATATCAATATTTAAATCATTGTTAAGCTTAACTTATATTATCATCTAATAGCAATAACAATAATTATTAAATTAAATGTTTTACCTGTTAAAAAAATTTACATCAAGATGTACTCAGGAAGACTGCTCTGGGCTTGTTAGCCTTATTTGCTACTTTATAGCATAAAACATTTCATACTTTTTAAAACAATTGATTTTAGACAGAGTAAGAGAGAGAGAGAGAGAGAGAGAGGTGTGAGAAATGTGAGACATGTGAGAGAGAAACATCGATTTGTTGCCTCCCATATGTGTCCCATCTGGGGATTGAACCCGAAACCTGGATATGTGCCCTGACCAGGAATTGAACCCTTGGCCCTCTGTGCGTGGGACAATGCTCCAACCATCTGAGCCACACCAACCAGGGCCATTTCATACTTTTTAAGAGTTTCAGATAGTATTAAGAACTTTGGAGTTAAAAGAGCCCTTAATGATCAACGAAGAGGTCAGTACCTTTGGTCTAATTCTCATTCTTTTGCAAAACCTTCAGGGATTTTGCCATGTGTGGTATAATATAAAGTATGGAGGGAGGAGAAATACTAAAAAGTAGTGAGTTAACAACTGTGTAACAGTTCCTGTGCAGAGCACTTTACATTTCTTCTTCTAAGAGTTAGAACATCCTAAGAGGTTTCCAAAAGAAGAATGTGGCCTGAGGTTGTAAAGCTGATAAATGGCAGGGCTGCAGCCTTGGTTTGATTGATTCTAATATCTGTGTTCATAAGTATGTGGATTTAAGCACCCTACTTCATGTAGTAATGTGACTCTGCCTCTTTCCATGAGAAGTAAATTGAAAGTATCTTTACCCCCTATATATGATATGATTAAATTCTTCTCCAAACTTTGTACTCATTTTTTTTAGACAGGTTTATTCAATATATTATAGACCCCCTAATTATATTATTAGCTTACTTCTTCTGAGAGGTTTTTCCTTTGTTCCTTTCCTATACTCCTCCTTCCCTTCATCAAATATTTATTGCACATCTACTATATACATGATTCTACATTAGGTGATGAAGCTAGACCAGTGAGATAGAGATGTTCTCCACCCTTAAGGAAGTTCCATTCTTATTTGGAACAAAGGTTGTGAACAAATGAATACACAATTGACCTTTTAGTTACAACTAGTCAGTTATTTAATGGTGCGTCTTATATCAGTCTCCTAAAAGAAACCTTTCATTGAAAACCATAATAGAATTGGTAGTTTCCTCCAAATCCTACTATCATTAATATACTAGACTCATAACCAATTTGAATGCTAACTTTCTTGTTTTGCTCAACTGATATTCTGTGTAGGAAGAGTTTATATTATTTGTAGACTTTTCACATTTTATACTCTATACATTTTTTTACTTTTGTACACTTAGTGATTTTCTGAATTCAAATGGGAAGAACCTGTTGGCAATCACCACATCGTGTGTTAGACTGGTGGAGTCTGACCGGATCGTGGTTCAGCAACCTCAACCAGTGTTGAGGTTCTGGCTAAGAAAGAATTCAGAGTCAAGACTCAAACTATAAGGGAAAGTTTATTTAGAAAGTCATAGAGGAAGAAGTGAGCTATAGAAGAAGTAAGCCCAGGAAATACGTAACAGAGGCAAAAGAAGGGCCTTTGGAGCTTAGGAGAGAGAAAAGTAAAGGTGACACGCCTGGGGAAGGCAAGGGGACAGGAAAGGTATGGGTACGCTCCTGAGAGGGAGAGCTCCCTGGGTCCTCTGTCCGAAGGGCTTTTAAGGGTGGAGATTTTAGGGGACATCCCAGGGAGGATCTCAATAGAATATTCATCAAGTTTCCAGGTATATCCTTTCAGGGTTGTGGTCTCCACTGATTAGTCAGTACCAGGTCAGGGATCATCAGTCAGTGCAGCTGGTCCTGAGGTCAGCCATGCATCGCTTTTCTTTTCCGGTTTTGCTGCTTTACTGGGCCTGGAGCTGAAACACAAATGAGGGCTCGATGTTATCCCTAGGGGTTAGTGCAAGGGCTTGTGTGGGGGTTGAATGAAGCTATTCTCCTGCCCCTCCTTCCCTGTCTGAGGTGTTGTAAAACCACATGACTAGCAACAGGCCAGGGGAGGAAAGGTCAGGGGAGGGTCTCAACCACATGACCAGCAATATACTAGGGGAAGAAAGATTACCCTGGGGGCGAGGTCCTTGTTTTCCCAGTTTTGCCTGTTGCTAAGCACTGGGGCTTTCAGCCCTGGTGACCTTCTGCACCTGGCCATCATCCTTGCTCTGCTCATGTCTCTCTGACTGCCTACCACAAACCCATACTACTCATAGATGCTTTTTATCATGATGTGCACTTATGTAACTGCAATAAGGAACCTCTTACAACATTTACATGATAAGCAGAGATAAGGCATTCTTTCAGACTTCCTGTATTGTCTTTAAAAATGGCATATTTCACTTCATGGGTATATTACTCGATTTAATATAACTGAATATCCATGAAGTGAGGTGTGTTTTATAATACAAGGCTGCTATAGTATAGACACAACTCCTTACTATTGAAGTTTCCATTTGCTTTCATATGTTTTAGGGGCTGATTTAACCTTGTTTGCAACAACTATGTTAGGTGACTTAATACCTCTTTATCACCTTTTGGCTGGAGATTTTAATTAAGGCATAGTCAGGAAACTCTTTCAATGCAGGAGTATTCCAAGAATAATTAATGGCTTTGAAAATTCTAATAAATTCTATGTTTATGTTTGTGCTTTTGCTTTGATATAGTTGAATATATGTCTTATGTATGTGAGTGCATATTCGTTATTTATTGAAATACATAATACAGTATGTATAGATTAGATATATATTTTTATGTATGTCACACAGTGCAGGCATAATACAGAAAGTTTGCTTAAAAATCTTGGAGTACATTTAAAACCATACACCAGGCAGTTGTTTGCTGTAATGGACTATACCTGACTCTGAAGTTTAGACATCAGGGTTCTGAGCAGTAAACTCAACTAGATTCCATTTCTGTGTTTTAGTATTATCATCTCAAAAGGAGGGAGCTGGTCTTAGTGATCTCCAAGGTCCTTAGCTAGCTCTGAAATCCTCTGAGTTAGTGGCTATAATGGAATTTTTAGCCTAATTCCAATACTAACTGTTTTTCCTTTTAGTTCAAAAGCAAATAGTAATATTGTTAGTGAACCAATCCTTTCATGCACCATTCGTGCCCTAAAAAGTTCATCATTGTGTAATGTGGCCGCAGGTTTGTTCTTTGTGGAAGCTCTTCTGTGTTGGGACCCCTTTCATTCTAGAGAGTGACTTAGGTAGGTATTTCTAGAGGAGGTCTAAGTTGCTTGAATCTGATCCTGAACCTTGTGGTGAGCTTGATTTTTCTCCTTAATATACTGCTTTTTGAAAAGCAATTTTTTCTTTCCCTGGCTTTAGCAGTTCCTTGCCCATAACAGGCACTCAATAAATATTTATTGAATTGAATTCAGTTTGACCTGCTTAGACGGCATAGTCCCGGTGTAGGGTTATTCATTTTCGGCAGGAGCTGTCATAAATCACAGAGCTTAATACTAATCCACCTGATGAACTGCACACTCAGCGGCATTGTATGTTGCACTTTCCCAAGTGCAAATTTAGAAAACTGTGTGACCTGGAAGGGCCCTCATGAACTGACTATAGCCTATTTCAAATCTACTTGTACCACTCACCCATGGGTTTCCTGTGTTCCCACTTTTTTGGATGACTGCATTGACTGTGCTCTTCACACACCCTACACTCTGGTGCCTCTCAAGCCTTTGCACACCTCTTTGCCTGGAATATTCCTTTACAAATTTTGGTATGCTTTTCTTAACACTCTCATGTAGCACTTTGTACATTCCTCTTTTGCAGTGCTCAAATTCTCCCGTAATTATTTTCTAACCCACTATTTTTCACTAGGAAACTCTCAGAGGACAGATCTGTGATTTCTTTCTTTCTGTATTCCCTAGGGCCTGAAACAATGCCTGACACAAATATTTGTAGAATTAAAAAATGGGTCCTGAAGTTCATGTAAATGTGCAAATGGAACAAAATAAAAATGTAAATGAGTTTAGCCAGGGATCATTCATTACGTGCCTGATTCTAATTAAATTGTAATATAGTTAGAAAGAAGATCAGCCTGAGATGCAGAAGATGCAGGCTCTTGTGTTGGATTAACGACTTTTTCATAGTCCCTTAATCTTTGTAGTTCTTAGTTTCTTTATCTGAAAATGAATGGATTGTACAGGATCTTTACTAAGAACCTGTAGAGCAAGAATTACACTGCTCCTAAGTTAATTATAGAGAACTAGGTCTCTTTGCCAGACTCCTTGAGGCAGGAAGTATGTTCTAATCATCTATAATTTTCTGGCACAAAGCTCAGTACCAGGTATAGAGTAGTTATTCAAACAATATTACTGACTAAAACGATAAATTCCCAGAGAGAATTACGATTTAAATAAAACAAATGAGAAAAAGGTCAGGTAGAGAATAGTAAATTAAAAATGTGTAACATTTAAGAGAATCTGTTAGCGAACAGTTATTTGGAATGTCTGAAAAAAGTACAAAGGAGACATTTTTTATTTATCAGTTTAGGTATTCAACAGTGGAGGAGATGAATTTGAAACTGCCTAGGCCCCTAACTACAAGTTCATAATTCATTAATCTGTGACATGTTGTGCTAAGTTTTATGTTGCTGAAATTAAACTGTTCCTGCTGTAGGATGTTGGTAGTGATATTTTTGAAATTTGTGCCTGCTTGTGATACTATCTTTTAGTTTTAAGAATTGAAAAACTATATCCTATTTCAACCAGGATTTGTTAAATCATTGGCATATTTGTGACTTCCTCGGTCTTTAGGGGAGAATGAGCTTCTCTGATTTTATCAAAATGTCACAAAAAATAAAGAGTGTCAGAAGGCTTCATCAGCCTTTCTAAGTGTACTTTTGTAACAGTTGGGCATCATTTGATGAATTATTTGCTGTGTAAACCCTTCTATTTTTTTAGGAGATCAAAATAATGTTTTTACATTTAAACTATACCTATACCTTTGGGTTATTGATTTGAATACTAGTGTAGTTTAATCATGAAAATAATGAAGTAATATAATCATACTATTTATTATATATATATATCCCATAATATATATCCCATATATATATTATTCTAGAATCAATCAACCAGACCATCTCTATATCCATTTATTAGTTCTGTACTACATGTTAGTTTTGTTTTAGACACTGTATACAAAGAGGAGGAAGATAGGAAAACGCCCTCAGTGAATGTGAGAAATGGTTCTCTTAAATTAGAGGCTCATGCTTGATAGTTTGAGCAAGATTTGTCTACTCACAAAAAAATTATATGGTTATTTATTTTAAAAAAACAAGTGAGATAGAAGGTTTAAGAGTACTTTTTTCATTTGTTGTTTCTTTGATTTAAAAAAATATCTTTATTGAATTTTTAGAAGGAGAGGAAGGGAGAGGGAAGGAGAAAGAGAAACATCGATGTGAGAGTAGAACGTTGATTGGCTGCCTCCTGCACGTACCCAGCTGGGGTCGAGCCCATGACCCGGGTATGTGCCTTGACCAGGAATTGAACCAGCATCCTTTTGGTACATAGAATGGTGCCCAATCAACTGAGCCACACTGGCCAGGGCTCCTTGATTTTTTGTTTATGGTTCTTGAAAGTATTATTGTTCAACTGCTTTCTGTTTGGCCCAAGCACTTTTACGAGTACCCAGCAGTGGACCCAAGTTTTGTAGAACCTGGACTTTGGAGGGGTTCTTTTAATTAAAAAACAAACAAACAAAACATACAAATACAAAAGTATAAATACAAAATTGGGTATGAAAATGAATTTTCTTAGAACAATGAAGTTACAAGAAGTTATACTTAAAAAATGTGATAAATTCACAAACATCAGGGAATCTCAACTCTGTAAGTTTTATACTTTGATTCTCTTCCACTGTTCACATATACTTCCAGTTCTGGGTACCACTGGACACATTTAAATGACCCGATTTGACCTGGACCTTTCTGCTCCTGTGCTGGGCTAGTCAGCACCATGGGTACTTGAAGTATTCCTGAAGCATTTCTTTTATCACAACTGTTGACAGTAATTTAGCCAGTTCCGAAGTGACTGGGCACTTCACATGCATCTGCCACCAAAGCCACACTATGTATCTCCAGCCCAAATTCTAATTAGCCAGATTTCAAAAATGCCCATGGCTACTCCCGTGCCAACCAACAGAAGGTTAAGTGTGATGGAAGGCAAGTCCTACCAGGAAAAGATGGCAGTCTTAACCAATTGTGTTTAAAATATCTTGCTCTTGAAAATTTTACAGGAAAAAAAAAATAATGAAGGCCTTAGAAGAGAGCCAAGTATGAGGGGACCCTCAAGTTTACGCTTCACTAGTTTCTCAGTCAATGTGCCTGTATGTGTACATTTTGCCTTTTGTAAGAGTGTGCACCTTCACGCTATGTGTGGTCTTATGCAATTCCCTGTGATTTAATTAAATAATTAATCGGATGGTTTTTTTATACCCTGGTTCAAGGTGTAAGAATGAAATGTGTTAATTTTGACTAAATCACATGGACATGTGGAAGTGAATATGGTAGTTGAAATATTCTCTTTTCTTGCTAGCAGAAGGTATTTTCAGTTCTGCAGACTGCCCTAAACACCCCAGTGGTTGTGTGGCACCTGATGGAATGACCGAACCGTTATACTGTAACTCAGATTTATAGGCATGGGAGATAATCTGGGGAGGTGGAAGAGACTCGTTCTAACCTGACACCCATTTACTACTTAATAACTCAGTTATTAAAACTGCACCTCTTTGTTTTATTCTCCTCACAGTTAAGAACAATATACCAAAACATTAATTAAAATCTATGAAAGCATTTTAGCTGGGAGTTCAATGTAGTAAAATAATACATAAATATGAGACATTGGTTACCAGCAGAAGAGGCTCATTTCCTCATTTTTATTTAAAAAAGAGACTGTTAGTGATATACAATAATTAACACCCTGGAGTTCTATTAAGCCATGAGCAATGAAACTTTGTAGAAGAGAGTATGAAAACTTTAGGGGTTGAAAGTAAAGGTATAGCATTAAAAAAATGAGCAAAAGCACAAATAAACAAAAAATACCCATGTACACAGACAATAGTATGGTGATTACCAGAGGGAAGAAAGGATGGGGGGAGGCAGAAGAGGGAAAAGGGGGAATAAATAGTGATAGAAGGAGACTTGACTTGGGGTGGTGAACACACAATACAGTGTACAGATGATGTGTTGTAGGATTGTGTACTTGAAACCTATATCATTTTATTAACCAGCATCACCCAAATAAACCAATTAAAAATACCTGAATGGGCCCTGGCTGGTTTTGCTCAGTGATTAGAGTGTCAGTTCAAGGACTCAAATGGTCGAGGGTTCGATTCCCAGTCAAGGGCATGTACCTGGATTGCAGATTTGATCCTGGCCCTGGTCAGGGTCGTGCAGGAAGCAAGCTATCGATGTGTCTCTCTCGCATCAATGTTTCTCCCTTTCTCTTTCTCTCTCCTTCCCTTCCCCCCTTCTACTCTCTCTAAAAATCAATGGAAAAATATCCTCGAGTGAGGATTAACAAACAAATAAACAAAAAACAATGGGAGGAGAAGAAAATAGGATTTAATTGTTTAAAGATAGATGCAGATATTTGTCAACTCTTTGTAGATTGGTGTTAGTAATTTTAAGATAAAAATTTATATTATGGAAAGTGAAGAAATAGTATGTAGTTCGTCAAGTTTCAGTTTTTCTATGAAAGAAAGTATTGTGGTTCATGTGAAATGTTTTATTTTTGTCTTTGTTTTTAGGTCAGACTGTGCCAAAATCCCAAACTTCAGTTGAAAAATAGCCCACCATATATACTTGACATTTTACCTGATACATATCAGCATTTGCGACTTATATTGAGTAAATATGATGACAACCAGAAACTTGCCCAACTCAGTGAGAATGAATATTTTAAAATCTACATTGATAGTCTAATGAAAAAGTCAAAACGGGCCATAAGACTCTTTAAAGAAGGCAAGGAGAGGATGTACGAAGAGCAGTCGCAGGACAGGTAAGACTATTTCAGATTTTATTTCTTAGTGTTAAGGTCATTTATGTTGCTTTTTGTTTCACAGGTGATAAATGTCACCATGTGTTTGTTTTCGGGGAAATGTCATTTCATTTGTATATTCACTTTTCACATTATTTAAACCTCATAGTTTTACACAAATTTAGTATAATAGCGAGTTCGTGAGACAGTGTTCTAATTTTTAAAATAGATTTTATATTTTAGAGCACTTTCAGATTTACAGAACAATTTCTTGGAAAGTACAGATTTTCCAAATCCCCCCTCCCCCCATCAGTATTCCTATTATTAATACCTTGCGTAGTGTGGGTAGATTTGTTACAGTTGATGAACAAGTACTGATACAGAATTAGTAACTAAAGTTCACAGTTTATATTAGGGTTCACTCTTTCTATTGCACAGTTCTGTGGGTTTTGAGAAATGTATAATGTCATGTATCTTCTATTACAGTATCATATTAGAATAGTTTCACTGCTCTAAAAATGCCCTGTGCCCCTTCTTAGAAAGTCCTATAGTTGAAATCATGTAATAATGTAACATTTTCAGACCGGCTTCCTTCACTTAACAATGCATTTAAGGTTCACCCATGTCATTTTATAGCTTGGTAGCTCATTTATTTTCATCACTGAATAATGCTAATTACATGGATATACCACAGTTTGCTTATTCACTTACCTGTTGATGGACATCTTGGTTCCAAATTTTGGCAATTATTGCTAAAGCTGCTATAAATGTTCATCAGCAGGTTTTTATGTAGACATAAGCTTTTAGCTCATTTGAGTAAATACCTAGGAGCTTGATTGCTTCATGTTATGGTAAGCCTATGGTTAGCTTTGTAAGAAACTCCCAAACTGTCTTCCAGAGTGGCTGTAAGGTTTTACATTCCCACCAGCAATGAATGAGGGTTTCTATAGCTCACACCCACCAGCATTTGATACTGGAGACACTGTCTTTAAGGCAGTCTAGATTGAATGTGTGGGTGTGGTAGATGTGGGTGGGCGATGTAGCTTCAGCTCTCCTGCTTGTCTATTAAGTGAAAACCTGGACTGGGGTTGCAGAGACATCAGCTGACTCCTTATTTTGTAGCCATAATTCTTGACTTAGAGACCCCCTCACTAAAGTTTGTTGGTTGGCTAATTTAATGTTAAATTTTCCAATTTACCTTAAGCCAAATAAAAATAATAAAGTTTTTTATTTCTGGCATATTTTAAATATATCGAGAATGTTCACTGGTAGTGCAACTTTCCTTAGATTTCCAAACTGAAAAACAAATACAGTATTCATTTAAATACATAATGTCTTAACATAGTTAAGTTGAATTTCAGTTTAAGATACTTAATGCCTGTGGATTTTACTTTTCTTTCATATACAGAAAAATCTCTAAGAAACCTCTAATGTTTCTTTCAGATTGGAAAAACAAGCCTAATGAAACATAGGATTGTGTAAGAAAAAATTCATTTATCTAGGTATGCAGACTCTGCATTTGTCTGTAATTACCAGTCAAATAGCCCAGAGTGAGTAAAACTAATTTAAACATAGAAAAACCCTTCGCCAAATGTAAAATGGCATAAAGATTTACTTATTTATAATTTGTTCTCTAAATTAGTGATGAGCCCTAACATAATCATAGGAGTCTAACCAATTATGTAACTGTGGGTTCATCACTTAATATTCTTGGATCCCAGTTTATACATCTTGAGGGTGGTAAATCTTCCAGTTGCCTTTTAGCTTTAAAGCTCTATGACTCTCTCCAGGACTACCCAGGGGAATTTGGATTGCCACAAGGAGCCAGAAGTAAGGTAGAGACATACTATAGTGATTGTTCCTTCTTATAGACCTTTCAAGAATGGCCAAGATTATGAGAAGCCAGATGTTTGTTTAAAACTATATTTTCATTGTGTATTTCTACCATTGATGTTGTTTTAGAAATATCTTTAGAGTTCTTACTCAGATTTAGTAGCCCTGAAATTTTTCCTGGTCCAGCAAGGTAATCCATTAAATTTTACATTTCAGGGTATTAGGACAGTGAGGTGTGTAACTTCTTCTAGGAATTTGAGTTGATACAGTGTTTTAATTGGTTGTAGTAATAAATGATGTGGTAACTTGTATCCCACTTTTACATCTTCTATAGTAAATTGAAACATTTTCTAACTTATTGGATGTCTTGTAACAACCATATCATTGATACATTTTGATATTTTTGGCTTTTTGCATAGGAGCATATCATGGGGGACTCTAAATTTTGGTTCATTGTGTGTAGATTTCTATAGATGAAGATAGATTGCATAATGTTGACTGACTGTGTTGAGACTACTCTTTCATTTCTGTGTTTTAAGTGTCTAAGTACATTTTGTCATTCTTCTAAATTCAACCCTAAGACAAAGTGTATTAGTTTCTGTGGTGGTCTAGCACTCCTAATTGGATTTTACTGTCACCCATGCCCTATATTCTGATAGTGTTCTGTGGCCAGCTGTGTTTATGTAAAACTTACGTTTGATAAATATAATCATAGTTCATAATGGACTGTTCTTGGTACACTATATTAAGGACATAGAATTTTGATATATGTTCTTTATTTTATTTTTATTTTTTGGTAGTAATATGTTTTTACACATTCACTTCCAGATTCCTTAGGCTAAAGTGTGTCATTGTAGATGGAACTCTTGGGCATTTTGCTCTATAGAATATAAAAGAAGCTTTAAAAAATGTGATCATGGTTGTTAGGCAACAGAATATTCTCTTTAGTAGAATGGCACTTATCTGACATGTATGACACACTAATTATTGAGAATATTATAAATTCTCTGAACAATTATTTTAAATTCTGCAAATAATGTCCCTAAGGACATTAGTATTATTAGGCTAAAAATGTAGGACAGTCATAGTAGAAATAGTAATTTGGAGTTCATTGACTAAACCAGTATTTTCTCTAGTGATTTGGTACTTTATTGAAGAAAATTATGCTGGATGAGTACATGAATCAAAATGTTTATTTTAATGTTCCTGTTGTATCAAAAATAAACTCTGTGGATTTGTTTTAAATGCAAGGGCAAACGGGTATAATTCAGATACCAATTTTGAACTAGCTTTGTTTTAATCGATTGCCAAAATGTGAGTAGCCTGAAGTTTTTAAAGCAACTTAACATACATGTGCTAAAAATAAGAACAAATAGAAAAATAAATATGGCAGATGGCACAAAATGTATTTCCTGTATAGAAGGCAAGAGGTAGAAATTACAGACAGAGTTATTTACTACTGAAATAGATATTAATATTAAGGGTACCTAGTGCAGCCTCTTGCTCTGAGAATGGGTGGAACAAGGACTTCTGGTCGAGGCAGGCTGCATGCCTTGCTCGACTTTTACAGTAAACCTCTTCCTTCTCCAGTGTCACTTTTCCCCAGTTTAAAAATTTTTTTTCTACTGACAGTTGACACACTGAATTAGTGCTTCTCCAGCTGAGTGTCTAAACCCTTCTGAGCTGGTATTTCTGGGAAGAGTAACTCAGTGATTTTTGGCACACACAAAGTTCTTGTGCATATGTCTGGAGTGGGGGTTGGGGGTCTTGTGGAGAAGGGAGAATTTATAGCTTGAAGCACAGAGAAGAAGAGAAACATCATATTGCTTAAAGTTTTAGTGGCAAAAGCAAAATGGTTGTGAAGGTAGTGATAACTGACAAATATGTTAACACTGATGGAATGCCTTTCTTCATTGATTTGACTGATGGCTTCATCAGATGACCATTTTAATAGTAAAATTTACTCTTTCATATAAAAAGTTATCTATTAATCACAGGCTCTGCAAGGCCTGGTGTTGGACACTGTTTTTAAGAACACCAGAGGTGATGGCCTTTTAATATTCAGATTTTCCATATTTTAGAACTGCTTCAGTGTACCAGAGCCTTACACCCCATTCCTTCCTCCCCCCATACTCTGGTTTACAACCACTGAAACAAAACCAAAAGTCAACTGAGGTGGAAAATAGCTATGTGTTTGATAACCTATCTGTGAAGAAAATAAAGGCTTTTAAAATATTTGTGCCAGAGAATAATACATAAATGTTGTGTTATTATTAATGTCACTTCAAAGCCCTGGGCCATTTCTCATGCACATGTGTTATAGAAACAAATAATAGTTTTTATAGCTTGGATAATAACATTCACTCCAATTAAGTTGTTTTATACAAGTATTTTGACATAAAAATAGTTCTAGGAGATGATAACCTTTATTTAAAATCTTTCAGGAAAAAAATCTTTTCTCCATTGACCATTTATGTCTGAAGAAAGAAAAATGTATAACCCATTACATTAATCAAGTACCTTTCCTCCAGATGACTACAGATCACTGTGCTTACTGTTTATATCTCTGTTGTAATTTATGAGATAGGGCACCAAGAACATGTAGGAAGTGATATATTAAAGATACATGGTTAAGTTGAAAGTTGAATCAAAAACATTAGTTACAACAATAACAACAATAAAAGCAACAGTAAAACACAAAGCTGCAAATAAGCCTACTTTCTTTCCCCATACCACTGGATGATAACATTGCTTTGGCCAAAGGATAATGTCACATTAATTTAAATATCTATATTTGTATAAACACAAAACATGTTGGTTACATGGTCCTCAAAGTAGTTCTGAAATTCCTCATGGGTTTTCAGTTTAACCACATACAGAGATTGACCTGTTGGTACAATGTGAACTTTATGTAATAGTTTTAATTATTAGTGGACCTCACAGGTTAATGCCCTTGTTGATAATGTCACTTAGTTCCACATTTTCTCATAGGCAGCTCTGTCTATTATGAGAAGGAAATGAGAAAAGGCTGCTGTTGAACT
Source organism: Tadarida brasiliensis (assembly GCA_030848825.1). Classification (NCBI taxonomy): domain Eukaryota; kingdom Metazoa; phylum Chordata; class Mammalia; order Chiroptera; family Molossidae; genus Tadarida; species Tadarida brasiliensis. The sequence goes on from CM061260.1 coordinate 76,058,021, forward strand.
GTGCAGAAATCTCACGGTCTGATGCCATTTCTGCTCCAAGTATTCTTTGTAACTTTTGTTGGTTTCCTGACTCCAATCTGTTTTTTCAGCTTTTAACTTATTTTCTGGATATTCACAATATTTTTTGACTCAGATATTTCAGCATCATAAAAGGAAAATATAGTTTGTTTCAGACTAATGCTGTTGCTACATTAGTTTATTAAATGGTTTTTCAAAGTCAGTAGTAGTTTATGGTAAAAATACTGTTTTTGTTATCACAATAATCATTTGCAGGAGAATTAATCTTAAAGATATGTCTTTCTTTTATAAATAATTTGTGCACTATTGAATGCATTTCTTTCATTCTATGAAATATCTATTTAATGATACATGAAAGGCAATAGCTTTTACTCTTTTTAAAAAAGTTTTTTTTTTTTTTTTTTTTTAATCCTCACCTGAGGACATTTTTTCATTTTTTGTTCAGATAGAGTGGGAGGGAGAGAGAGGACGAGAGAGAGAAACATCGACGTGAAAGGGACACATCGAGTGGCTGCCACCCGCACGACCAACCAGGGCCGGGGACAAACTGCAACCGAAGTACATGCCCTTAGCGGGAACTGAACCCGGGTCTCTCTGGACCGCAGGCCGACGCTCTAACCGCTGAGCCAAACAGGCCAGGGCTCTTTTTAAAAAAGTTTTATATTTAAAAAATTAACGTAGTCTATTTCACTTTTTAAATTTACAAATGGTGAAAATTGCAGTTCTTTTGCATTTCATGAGGATGGGATAAGTGCAAGTAGAAAAATATGATTTCTAAATAAATCAAAATAGATAATTGATCTTTTTTGAACACAAATATTTTAATATAAACATAATAATTACTGTTTAACTTTTCTCTATATTTATTTGCATTCTAGGCATTTTTTTCATTTCAGTGGAAGACTAGAGGAATTAAAAGATTAAATTTTAATATTTTAAAATGATAATATATAACTTGGATTCAGAGGACAAATAGTAGTCAGTCCTTTTAAGCAGAAGTTTGTCTGCCCGGTAGAAAATGGAATTTTCTTTAGAAAACTTGAACATCTTCCTGAGCTGGACTTACCATAAATGGATAATAAGTTTATTAAGTTTTGAGGCCCTGTCCAGGTAGCTCAGTTGGTTGGATCATCGTCCCATATGCCAAGATTTCAGGTTTAATCTCTGGTCAGGACACATGCAACAATCAGCCAATGAATGCATAAATAAGAGGAACAACAAATCAATCTCTCCCCCTCTCACTCCCCCCCTCTCCTAAATAAAAATAAAAAGTTTATTAAGTTTTGATAAGAATGCCTTTATTCATATTGCAAGCATCTGGGAGATGTGCATATACTTTTCTAAAGTTTGGAAATGAAGGAGCTTATTTCTATAACACATTGAAAGTAGAGGCCACAAGGAAGTTATTTAGACAAATGTTTTCAAGTTAAACAAAGGGAGTCTGTTAGAGTGGGCAGGTGAGAACTTGCAGAATCTGACTGTTAAAGACTTCATGGCTAACCATATCTATGCTTCTTTGCTAACCAGATACAGAGTAATTTTCTTGTTGATTTTTATGTAAGTGAAAAGCGAGAGGGGTTTTCCCCAGCACTTTCCATTTTGGGGTATAATTTCAAAATACAAAAGAATACAAATTATTCAGATATAACTTTAAATTCACTGTTTTAAAATAAAACGTTTATATTTAATCCATTTATTTGCTATTTATTTACTTTTTTTTTCAGCCCTGTGTTAATACCATTCAGCCCCCAACTCCTGGTTTATTAGCTGTGAAAATTTTTATTGCAGTGTATTTAATTTCCTTCCAAGTCAAATTATATATTATACACACATGATAGTTTGATTTTAAAATTGGAGAATTTTTTGTTGTTGTTGTTGCAGTATCGAGTTCATCAAATGTTTATAAATTCCTGAGAGTGATAACCATTGTATTATAAGATAGTGAGCCAACTCATAAGACTCAAGTGAACTTGGCTTTATGGCTGAATACCTTTTATGTTTTCAGTCTTAAGGCAGCTTATTAAAATTGATGTTTTCCTTTCACTAAATATCTGGTGACATTCAAATTTGATAATTAAAATCCAGAAGCACTTAAGAAAGAATGCCTGTTTTTAGTTTCATAATAACAATACTCCCATAGAGAAGGTTGATGAGTGATGTCTTTCAAGTGGCAGATTTGTTATTTAGTTAAAGAAAGCTCCTTTGGCAGTTTCTTACAAAACTAAATTAAAGTCTGTTTATAAAACAGACAAGCTGCAGTGATAATCCTATAGCCAGAGGAATGCTTGGAAATCTAGCCCTAGAAGCATCCTTTTGTTTTTGTATTTTCAGTCATTTAATGAAGAAGTGAAGTTTCCAGAAGTCCAAACAGATTAGCATCCAGCACTAATTGAGTAGTTCATAAAAATGTATTGCTGTGTGACTGCTTTTTGCAATACAGTGCTTCAGAACTATTTATTTTTCTAAACCCATTTTTAATATTAATCTTTGGTCTCTTTAAATTCATAGTTAAAGCATGAGTTCTTGTTTGAGTTTGCGTTTATACACACACAGTTTTCAGGATTCACATATGAGATCATTCCAGAATTCAAATAATGGAGAGATTGAGGTTGCCTGTCTTGTTTGGTTGGACCACTGAGGAACAGAGGACGGATGCTTCCAGGACTCTTTCAGCTTCTGGTGGCCCTAGGCATTCCTTGGCTTGTGGCAGCATACCATCAGTTTCTGTCATCCATCTCCTGGTGTTCTCTATGTGTGTGTGTCCACATTTCCCTATTCTTACAAGAATACCAGTCATATTGGATCAGGGCCTAGCCTAATGACCCTATCTTAACTTTATTACATCTGCCAAGATCTTAACTTCCAAATTAGGTCACGTTCACAGGTAGAGTGGAGTTTAGGATTTCCACATATCTTTTTGAGGGACAAAATTCACTGTAACAGTGACCAAATATGGCAGTGTAAAATTCATACTTAGGAGGGGAAGGAAATTCAAACTTGAGTGTATGTTCACGAAAGTGTGAAAACTTTGCTTAGTAGAAGATTTAAAATAATTTTTTGAATGGCCTGTAGCTTAAATATTTTTGTAGTTTTTTTTTTTTTTTCAGGATAAAAAGCATGGTGAATTAATTGATTAATTTTTATGAATAGATTGAAAAGCATAGCGAGTTACACTTTTATCAGTAATAAAATTTTTGTATATATTGGCATAAGTGAATTTATAAGTACCTTGTTATGGCAAACCTTCTTAAGGATTTTAATGTATAAAATGCCATCTCTTTAGAAATGATTAATACTATAAATATATACATCTAATTAAAAGTTTTAATATTAATAGCCCTGATTATCCTTGATTAAGAATTTCTGTTTTATTATTTTATTTGTGCTAAACTCTGGAGGAGTAATTAAAATATTTAATTATGACTTACATCATCACCATTAAATCTGTGTACAAAGTTTTCTGTATTGCAAATAAAAACTAAGTGGGGGCCCTGGCCGGTTTGGCTCAGCGGTTGGAGTGTCAGCCTGCGGACCAGAGAGTCCCGGGTTTGGTTCCCGCTAGGGGCATGTACCCCCCCCCCAAAAAAAAAAACCTAACTGGGAGGTGTTAGTGGCATAGAGAAGGGTACATTTGACGTTCACTTTTTGTGTCTGTAATGATAAGATAAAAAGTATTTTAAATATGATTTCAAATTAAGATTTTAGAGAATCATTTCAAAGCTTTTAGTTTAAACAAGAGTAAATAATTGTTTCTAAAAATAGCATGTTGCTTGGCTTAAACCAGAGGTCAGCAAACTGCACAGAGCTGGATAGTAAATATTTTAGACTTTGCAAGATCATCTCTGGCAGCTGCTCAACTCTGCCTTTATAGTAGGAAAGAGGACAATTGGAATGGCTGTGTTTAATAAAACCTTGTGCACAGAAACGTGGTAGACTAAATTTGGCCTATGAGTCATAGTTTGCCAACTCTTGGCTTAAAGTGTTAATCTAAATTTTGGAAGGTACAATTTAAAAAAATGTTTTATCTCTAGTACACTGCTGGTGGGAATGCAGACTGGTGCAGCCACTGTGGAAAGCACTATGGTGTTACCTCAAAACGTTAAAAATTGAACTGCCATTTGACCCAGTGATCCTACTTCTAGGAATATACCCTAAGAAACATGAAACACCAACCAGAAAGAATATATGTACCCACATGTTCATAGCAGCACTATTTACAATAGCTAAGATCTGGAAACAGCCCAAGTGTCCATCAGTAGACGAATGGATAAGAAAGCTGTGGTACATATACACAATGGAGTACTATGCAGCTGTAAGAAAGATCTCTTATCCTTTGAGATGACATGGAGGGTCTTGGAGGGTATTATCCTAAGCGAAACAAGCCAAGCAGAGAAAGACAAATATCACATGATCTCACTTATTTGTGGAATATAATGAACATAACAGTCTAAGGAACAGGGTAGACCCAGAGACGTGGAAGTAGGGTATAGACTGACAACTCTCAGAAGAGGGGGTGGGGGGGGAGGGAAGAGATAAACCACAGAACTTATATGCATGTACGCATAACTGATGGACATGGACAACAATGCTGGGGATGGGGCGGGCGGGATGGGGAGGAGGGTGTCAGTGGGGGAAAAAGGAGAAACATCTGTAACAAAAACAAATTAATAAAAAAAAATAATAAAATAAATACAATAGCATGACGAAAAAAAATTTAAAAAAATGTTTTATCAATGTGGACTAAGTAAGTTCACTTAGGAACGTGTTTGGCTGAAAGTAACAGTACCGAACCAGCAGTAGATTACCCGTAGAGGGATATAGTGGGTGGGCAAAAGTAGGTTGACAGTTGCCCTGTGACATTCTTTTGTGTTAATAAAGCTGTTGTAATAATCATAACCTGCATCTGGAACAACTGTCAGCCTACGTTTGCCCACACCTTATATCTCTCAGCAGTGCAGTCAGACACCCAAGCTCTTTCTGGCTTTGTAACCTCCTTGCTGTGTATTTGGGGTTGTCCTCATCTAGTCACCTCAGGGTTGTAGACTTCCTGCTGCAGCACCACATTTTCTAAGGCTATGAGCCTGAGGAAGGCAGGGCGGCGCCACCTATGCCTGTCCTCGTTGTGCTGTTATTCCAAGGCTGCCCTGGACCCTTCCACCCACTTGCTCCCACCAGCCGATTTCTCTTAGGACTTCTCGGGCCGGAAAAAGTGTGACATCCAAAACAACAGTGAACACTGTCTAGTGTATGTTTTTTCTATTCTTATTGGCTTTCTAGGGAAAAAGTATTCAAAAATAAAGAAAGCACTGATATACTAAGACAGTTTTTATCTCACACTCATTATCCTTTGAAAGATACTGAGTGTGAGTAGTTCCTTGAGTATTACTTCATCCTCTTTTAAACTTTGACTGCTATAAACATATGTTTAAACCCAAATAATTGAAAACAAGTTATTAATAGGTTAGGAATACTGAAATTTTTTTGTTTTGTTTTTTTTGTTAATACTTACCCAATTTTTCCATTGGTTTTTAGAGGGAGTGGCAGAGAAGGAAGGAGGGAGAGAGAGAGAGAGAGAGAGAGAGAGAGAGAGAAACATTGATGTGATAGAGGCATACTTATAGATTGGTTGCCTCCTGTGCGACCCCAACTGGGACTGGGACTCAAACCGGCAGCCTAGGTAGGTGCCCTTGACCGAGAATCAAATCCTTGACCCTTCGGTCTGCTGGCCGACACTCTTAACCGTTGAGCCAAACCAGCCAGGGCTGAAATTTTGTTTTATAGGAATTATATCATTATTTTGATCAGTGTCTATACCTCAGAGATGAGTGGTAAATATTGCAGTTCCGTTTTCTATCTAGAGAAGTGAAATTGAGTGGAGGTTACATGACTTGAAAAGAATTGTATATACTCACATGTGATATGTTTCTAAATGATGTCCCATTGCCACTTGGCATGTGTGAGCCTGCAGCTGTTGGCATGTGACTGTGTGGGCTTTCTCAAGTGTGTTCCAAGAGGACTCATTTCAACAGTTAGCACATTTTATACTTGTGAAAATGAGGTGTGTTTTTCATTTTCATTAAACGAGTGTTAATATTGTATGTCAAATGGTCAGTAAATGCAACTTTCTTTTTTTAAACAAAGACAAGATAGTTATGTTTATTAAATTCAGGATTATTTAAAGCTTCATTTCTCAAGCAAGCCTCTCTCTTTTCTTTCTCTTTCTCTCTCTCTCTATATATATGTGAGAGAGAGAGAGAGAAATGTTTCCTGTGATTTTTTAAGCTTTTAATTTCTGTAGATGAGCAGTTTTTTTTTCTTTAAGGAAATAGGAAAGATTACCTAAATATTTTTTTAAATATATGTTTTTATTGATTTTAGAAAGAGGAAGGGGGAGGGAAGGAGGGTGCGGGAGGGAGAGAGAGAGAGAGAGAGAGAGAGAGAGAGAGAGAGAGAGAGAGAAATCTATTGGCTGCCTCCTGCGCGCCCCTTACTGGGGATTGAGCCCAAAACCTGGCATGTGCCCTGCTCCAGAATCCAACTGGCTACCTCTTGGTGCGCAGGACAATGCCCAATCCACTGAGCCACACCGGCCAGGGCTACCTAAACACTTTTCCTCAAATATATTAATGAAAATAAAATGTTAGCTTATTTTGCAGATGTTGCAAACACTTCAGCTTTTGTTCTAAAGGTGTTTTTTTTAAATGAGATATATTGATTTTCTGTGATTGTAACAACATGTGAAACTGTCAGGTTTATTCTTTTCTAGAAATGTCAGAGAACTTTAGTTTGGCTAAAGCTCTTCATTCTGGTCAGCCAGATCTCATTTATCTGGTTAAGGTGGGTTTGCATGGATTCAAGGCCTAAGAAACAGCAAATTCTCCTTACTAAATTTTGTGAGTGTTTTTTCCTATAAAATTCTAATTTTAGTTTGTTCTCCCCACAGTTTTATATGTAAAAATTGTTTTTATAAAGCATCTGAAGTCTTGAAGTTGCTAATGTATGACATACTGTTTTCTACTTTATCAATATTTGGTAAGCTACAGCCTGTAAGCCAGATCCAGCCTGCGCTTCTTTCTGTAAACAAAATTTCAGGGTCACCTGCTGCCCATTCTGACTACAATGATAGAAGTGAGTAGTTGCCACGGAGACTATATAACTTACTGACCCCTGCACTATTGATGGGATCTATGGCAGTCTTAGAAACTTGGCATTTATAAACTTAAACATTTTCTTTGTCTTGATTTTCTTTTCTCCTCTATTTCTGCCAGCAGTGCTTTATGAATTACTGACCATTGTGATCCCCTAAAGCAGCGGTTCTCAACCTGTGGGGCACGACCCCTTTGGGGGGTCGAATGACCCTTTCACAGGGGTCGCCTTAGACCATCGGAAAACACATATTTCCAATGGTCTTAGGAACCGAGACACCGCTCCTCTATCCGTCTCCAAGTGGGTCCGCCCACGTGCAGATGTGCCCACATACAACAGGAGGAACTGTATTAAAAGGTTGTGGCAGTAGGAAGGTTGAGAACCACTGCCCTAAGGGCAATAAAACGTTAATGGCAAGTAGTCAGTGATTGAGAACTAAAGCCCTCTTAGATGCCCATTTCCTATCTTAGTTCCATATTCTGATGTATATGATAATTTTTATAGTGCAGTAAATTTAAACTCTTTTGTAGTTTTTTTTTTTTTAAATAGATATATCACTAATGTCTTTGTCAGTCATCTAGTCTAGTGCTTCCCTACATATGGACCAGAGGATGCATTCTAACCCTCTATAAAGATTAAGTACAGACCTCTGACTCCTACAATACGTCTGTCTGTCTTTACCACTTGGGATCTGAGTAGCCATCTTTTTTAAAAAGTGCCCTAGCTATTTCTGATAAAATGCCTGCTCTTAAAGTTGCCAGATGAAATCACATTTTATATATACAGTTATGAGGGATCATTGAGATGGCACAGATGGGACCAGAGTCCTGGATTTGTTCCGAATGCTTCACTTTACTGAGTTTGCTCTGTCACCACTGCAGGGATCTACACCCAGTTGTAAGTTATTTTAAAGGATCCCTGAGAAACATCCCTCTGAAGGAATGTAGTTGGAAAAGAAGGATTGAAATCTCTTTCTGTATCTGTTTCAGATTGGTCTAATCCAGTGATTTTCAACCAGTTTGCTGCCAAGAATTTTTAAAACATGCAATACCTGATTATTTAGTCAGGGGTACTGCCCTCTTTTCTCTTAGATTGTCAGATTAAAAAAACATGGCAACAGCCCTGGCCGGTTTGGCCCAGCGGTTAGAGAGTCGGACTGCGGTCCAGAGAGACCCGGGTTTGGTTCCCGCTAAGGGCATGTGCCTCGGTTGCAGTTTGTCCCCGGCCCTGGTTGGTCGTGCGGGTGGCAGCCACTCGATGTGTCCCTTTCATGTCGATGTTTCTCTCTCTCTCTCTTCCTCTCTCTCCCTCCCACTCTATCTGAACAAAAAAAAAAAAAACAAACAAACAAACAAAAAAACATGGCAGCAGCCAACACAGCAATGGCTGTCTGGTATGAATGAGTCAACATTACACCTATTTCTGTGTGTGTGTGAAATTGGCAAAATATATAATATATTTTGTGTGTGCTGCAGAATTTTAGTAATTAGATGCCATGAGATGAAAAAGGTTGAAAATCGCTGGCCTAATCACTATCCTTAGAATTTATCTTTGTGTGCCAGCCTTTTATCTTGCCATTTTCCCTTCTTCTTCCTATGTCCCCCCGTTTATGCAGATTTGTCTTCTTATTATTGATAGAGCTAAAGCCCCCACTCTGTCCCCATCCCCGTCTTGTTTCAGCATTTTCTGATCACTCTAGCCAAAACGTCTTTTTCCTCTGACTATAGCATTTATCAAGGCCTTTTATGTAGCCCTAAACTATATAGTGTCAGCTATTTCTATCTTTTTTAAATGGTGATAAGAAAGGTCATTTTAAATGTCTCATAAGTTATTTAAAGACAAAAGTCACTTTTTCTCCTATGTATCTCCCACAGTATCCAGAACAGTATTCCATAGTTGACAAACACTTATATATGATTATTTCTCTAGAGTTGTTGTAGGATTATTTGAAAATCCTGATTTATTCCTTGATTATAGTCCACTAAAGCCTGGAAACAAGAGAAAGTGAAAGTGTTACTACATGGGAAAGTGTCCAGTAAAGTGGCCAAAGGCTACCTTTTAGAATTTGTAGATAAACTCTGAATTTCAACTTCTTCAGATTTGGCAATGAGTACCATTGATTTTAGAAGGAAAAAAAAAAAATGCCCATAAACATACTAGTACCATTATTTAGAGCAATTATATTTTAAAACAATTCTTAATTCTATATGTATACAAAAAAAAATGTCCTTAATGTAGTGACATTTTTGGATAAAGCTGGTGAAGTTACTGTGATTTGGAAGCACTTCTTTAATGGGATGTCCTTGTTACACACAGCACCTATAAAATAAATCCCTGAAAAATTTACCATCCTGCCTTGTTCCCACACATTACCGATGGTAATGAGCATATTTCATGGCTCTCCTACTGCCTGATTAGTTCTCCTTCTGAGCTCTTGCAAGTGTTTTCACTTCCTCTTATTCTTATTTTAACATTTCTTCAAAGACTGTTTTTGTTTCTGTGCTGTGTTGTATTTATGACTCTGAATACACAGGACTTTTCAGCAACTGGGGAATCCTCCAAAAAAAAAAAAAAATCTATGCTTTCGACATGAATAGTCCAGTTTCATTTGGCGTATATTATTGACAGAAGTGCTTCATCCTCTTTACAGCTTGCTGTGTAGCAGATGGTCGTTATATCATTTACGACTTCAGGGAGTGCATAAATACATGTGCACAAATAAAAAACAGCTTATTCTGGTAAGCTTCTTGTGTTCCTATTGATGGGATTCCCCAAAACAGATAAGGATTTTCAAACTTGAAAATTAGTTTTCAGATTTTAGCTTACATTTTGTTTGTATTTATGCACTTAACTGCCACCTCTTTTTCTTTCTCTTTTTCTTAAAAGGCAAGCTTGGATGCTTGGATCTGATATTCTTGCCATATATGCTGCTTTTTTTTTCTTTCTTTTTTTGGCAGGAGCATACCAGCTCTAAGGGACATCTGAGACATTTTGAATATGTAGACAGAGCTTTTAAAGAAAGGAATGGCTGTTCTCTTTTATCAGCCATGCAGACTTAGAAGCAGACTTTAGAGGAAAACAGAGGCATGTGTGTTCTCACTGTGTGTTATTGTTGCGCCCCCTCACATAGCTGTTAGAGTTTGTCAGCAGTTTGTTTTGACTCACTGTACCAAGGGGGGGTGGTTTTCGGTGTTTTTGTAAGTTAACTAGTGTGGGATGTCAGTAATCTCAACTTTACCATTTTGATTGGCTTTGATCCACCCTTTTCCCAGGCCACATTTTGGTACTAAAACTTGATCTAAAATATTTGCCAAATAGTTACTCCCTTCCTATAACCCTGGAGGTCAGAACCGATCCTTAAGATATACAGGGTAGGGCAAAAGTAGGGTTTTTTTTTTACAGTTGTTCGTATGGAAAAGAATACAATAATTAATAAATAATAATACAAGAGTAAATTCTGTGTTTGGCATACTCAACAACTAACTGTAAACCTACTTTGCCCCACCCTGTAGACTCTTTTTGTTTCATGTTGCCTCTGTGGTATGTTCATGGTATTTCTCTAAACTAATTTGGGAGCCTCCTTGAATTATTCTTTTTAATTCATCTTGATAGTTCTTCTTACATAACGAAATTCAATTTTATTTCTTATGGCAAGATTGGGGACTCTCCTAAGTTCACATTTCACTTTTTGAGAGTTGGTTTTAGACAGAGAGAACCATGACACGTTGTTTTGATCAGAGATGAGGAAGTCTTTGGTAGCATCTGAAAGAGAGGACGGGGCCCCTGGACTTGTACGGGTCCTCTGATTTTAGAAATCATAACAAAGAGAAGGTGGTCTAGGCAGATCTATCTTGGCCGGTTTACTGTTTCCTAAGAGAAATGGTACTCCAGCGACTTGGGCAGCATAGTGGTCCCAGTATATCTTTGACATGATTTTGAGGTTGGAAAATACAGCTTTATGTATGAGACACCAAAGGCAAACAGTGTTTTCCTTTAGTCACTCAAAGTAACCATTACATTTAAAGATCAGTGTAGCTGTCTTATGTTGCTGATAATTTTCTGTTGTGTAACAGCTCTTTATTTATTTATGTGGGATTAAAATTAAAACAGCTCTTTATATGGGATTAAAATAACTAGAATTCTTTTAGTATTTTCAGTACTTGACATTTAAGAAACAGATGGCAAGTAAACAAGGTGAGAGAAGGACTTTATTTGCTGTATTACAATCTCAAACTACTGTAAAGAATTTTAATTAGATGTTATTTTAGGAAGATTCCAATTCACTGCAGGTCACTGAAGCTTGGATAGAGCAGACTCTACACCACATATTTTAATATATCAACAATCTATTGCATGTGGTTGAAAGTTCATCTGGGACTAGAGGTTCTATTTTTTTTTTTTTTTTAATCCTCACCCTAGGGTATTTTTCCATTTTTTGTTCAGATAGAGTGGGAAGGAGAGAGAGGAAGAGAGAGAGAGAAACATCGACGTGAAAGGGACACATTGAGTGGCTGGCTCCTGCACGACCCAACCAGGGCCAGGACAAACTGCAACCGAGGTACATGCCCCTAGCGGGAACCGAACCCGGGACTCTCCGGACCGCAGGCCGATGCTCTAACTGCTGAGCCAAACCGGCCAGGGCTAGAGGTTCTATTTTTAAGAATGTGAAATTTTTTCTGGGTCCCAGTGTGCCTTAGGATAAAACTCTTTTTCTATTTAATTTTAAATAATGCCATTTTAAATTTCTAGTGGGAGTTCAGGATCAAGTTGGTTTAGTTTAAACATGTAAAAATTTCTTCTGGTATCATCTCCTTTTTAGTAAGCTCATGTTCATTTTTCTTAATGATTATTTTTAATTTCTCACAGCTCTACTGGAGATTTTCTTTACTTTGAGATAGTAGTTGTTACATAATTCAAAATTCACTTCTTCAGTTTTCACAAAGAATTTTTGTTACTTTTTTCAGATTGAAGCTAATTTTTAGAACTGTTTGTTAGAGGAAAATAAATTAACATATAAAGCCATCTCATATTATTCTTTGTAGCATTACATATTTATTTTCATCTGTACAAATAATATGAAAATATTAGAAAAACATTTCCTTTCCACCATTAAAATAAAAATAGAGCCTTGAAAAATGTCTGGTGCTGATAGTCCATCTAGGTTAAAAAGTGATATGCAAAATCAGACTGCAAAATATTACACAGTTTGTATAACTCACCAGCTCAGAGGACAGAATACATTTATGGTTTATTTGGTCAGTAAAAAAAGCTTCCCATGAAAGGTCCAATAGATGATTTTCGCCTCGAGATTACAGCATTTATGGAGACTATAGTCGTGATATGGTCACAGCAAAGTTAAAATTTCAAGGTGACTTTCTTTAACTGGTATAAACTTAGAGAAGATAACATTAGCATTTTGAAAAAGACCTGCATTCATTATGTATATTGTTTTTTAACATGAGTGAGTCTGTTTTGTTTCCTTCTCATTTTGCATTTGTAATCAACTTATATAATTAATTTTGTGCTAAAATTTGTTTTAAATACAACGTGATATCAATATTTTGTAGTTCATCCCTCTTCCCCCATTTACCTATATTAATCTTCTGGTTTTTCTTTAATTATTAGAAATGTTTTTGTGTTTCCTTTACCTCTTTTGTTGGTTTAAATAGCATCTAGCATTGTTTTATTGGAAAAATGCCAACTACTGTGTACAGCTATGTAAGAAACTGTCTCTTGGATTCTCAAAGTCCTAGAAAATTACCATCAGGAAGTCTGTTGTATTATTGTGGTAGGGAGTTTTAAAAACTGTTTCTCCAAATCAAATCAGTAGGGTAAAAGAAGTGCAGAGTCCTGACATTCTGACTTAGGCTAGATTTTCCCTGTGCAGCCTGTTCCTTTATCATCAGAGTTTAACCCAGCCCTTGATCATTCTCTTTTCAAATGCTCATAATTTAAATGTACACTAGGGACGTTTTCATTGATAAAGTTTTTAAGGATGTAGAGTTAAAGATCTCTTTTGCAGTAGGAAAAAAATATCAGTAGCAAAACAGAAGGGCTATTTAATGGATACTTTGAGAAGGTCGGTTTATGCTGAATCTGATAATCTTAAGATCTAAAAAATAGTAACTTTCAGTTTTTTTTTTTTAAGTTTTACGTAATTATCAAGTTTTAAATCCTTTGGGATATGGGTCTTTAGTGATTGTGTGACTTTCAGAGAAAACTGGATTTTCATTGTAAAATTTATGCTGCTTCAAGATTTTTAAAAAAGCCTTATCTCCAAATTACTTGTTATTGATGCCAGTAGATTTAAAAGAGAAGCATATTAGATTTAAAAATTTTTCATAATAAAAATATTTGAATTCTAAGGAAAATGCCTTGGTATCTGAGTCTTTCTTTATTTCAAATTAGAATTAAACTTAAACATTTATACTTACAATACCCCTAGTTACTGAAAACAAATCTTAATAGCATTTGCTATTCAGAAAATGAAACTGATTTCAAGCAGAAAAAAAATATTTTACCAAGTGTCTGTAAGTCAAATGAGTTGTGAAAAAAAGTAAAAATCACTATATTTATCTTACAGTAAAGTCTTTCTGTCTTTAGTTTTAACTGGTCATGGACATTAATAATCCTGTCTGTCCCAGAAGAAAGGTAATTGGTCTGCTTTCACTATTCTGCTTGAAGTAAGACCCTGGCATGCTCGTTAGGACTATCAACCGAATGAGTTGTAGTTTTTATTTTCTGGCCTCAAAATCTATTCTCATTACATAAGCCCATATGGTTGAAATGAATGGAAACTGTGATGGCAATAAACTTGAGAAATAACATGACAAAATGCACTATGAATGGTTTATCGCTTAGATTTCTCCATTATCGGCCTTTCTAACCCCATCTCGAGACAGTTTCTTTTCCTCCGGTCTTTGTGCTCCAGCCACTTAACATTTTTAGTTTTTCAGGCCTTCAGGACCTCCACTTAGCCACAGCTTCACCTGCCTGATAGTTTTTTCCGATATCTAACTATGCTCATCCTCAGATCATAGCTTAAATGTCAGCCCTTCAGAGAGGCCTTTCTTGACTCATCATTCTATTGTTCTGCACATTATTTTCTCTCATGGTACTCCAATCTTTCCTTTCCAGAACCTGCCATAATTTATATAATTTTCTTTCTTCACCATTGTCTCCCAAGTGCCTACTCCAGTTTCTACACATAGTAGGTACTCAGTAACTATGTATTAAAGGAACGAGGGATGAATGAATACATACTAATCTCAAGATACAAGGTATTTAAGGAGCACCATAAAACTTGGCGGGCATGATTAAACCTCTGTATGGACAGGAGCTGTTGTTGGTTTGTTTCTGTTCTGTTTTCTTTCTGGGGATGGGAGGAAAAATTTAATAATTATTAAGCCAGAGAAATTCATTAAATTGGGCTTGTTCATCTTGTATGATTGTGTTTTCATGGGACCTTTAGAAAGGATGAAAAGGCCTTGCAGCTGCATGCATCACTCTTTTGCCTGCTGATCCATAATTAGAACCACTGTCTAGAATATTTTAGTGTAGAGCTAAATGGCACAGAAACATTGGAATTACCAGTGAAACCACTTTCCACGTGTTTAATAGTTGTACTTTGGTGCTCAAAATTTAGCATATTTAAAACTTTTACTGAGATACATGCATTTGGAACCCGCTGCATCTATGATATATTTCTTCTTAATGCCAATTGAGAATTTCTTGGTGGTAACTCTTAAGCTAATGAACATAATATTATGAATATATTATCTGTGGGGGTCTTTGATACACATCTTCCTGAAACAGCTGAATAATATTGTTATTACTTTATACCTTCTTGAAAGAATTACCATTCTTTATTTTAATAATTATATCATGCTAGATTATTTTTATAACATTGTCAGTGGTTCCTGTTTTCCAGTTGTATCAACCTGAAACTGCTTTGATTATCTTTTGGGGTTCACCCTACTTTTCTGAACCATGTTCTCCACCTTAATCCATTACTCAATATTGCATACTACAGTATTCCCTCCTTATCGCTTTGTTTGGTTCCCATAATTTGAAATAATTTTGAAAAATACCATGTTTCTCTCTTGCTTACTCTTGATGAACATTTAGATTTCAGCCTTGTCTAATTTTAATTCCTGGATTGAGTCAAGATCTTTTCTACTTTGTTGCGTCTTCAAATTGCTTCCCCTTCCTGAAAAGCTCTTCACCGGACACTTCACATTTTTAGGCCAAGGACAAAGATCCAAGTGTACCTATCACCTCCATAGATGGGTCTGCTCTGTCCACTAAAATAGCTTGTTTCAGTTAGTATTATAAATATTTGCTAATGGTTTCTTCTTTTTCCCATTTATGTTACCTGTCTTTCAAAATACAGTTGAAGTTCTTACTCTTGAAGCATTTTTTGAACAGTTGAAGGTTGGCACTTGAGTTTTTTTAGCTTTTACTATTTGACAAAACACTCTAGTAGGTAGTGTAGAAACAGAGTTCTATCTTGGTTCTTCGATGTTCTTTATCTGCTTAAGGGACGCCCAGAGTCCCCAGGACTCACTTGGGGGTCAGGGACGACTTCCAGTGGAAATCATGTATGAGTTGATGCTCGAGGGTTGAGTTACAGTTTTAGATATAGGCAAGGGTAAGGGTGTCATGGAAGACATTTTAAAGGTATGGGACTTAACTCACCTAGCTCAGGAGTATGTGAAAGCATATTGTGTTGGGGTTGTGTGGTTTTGGGTATCTCAGCTGGGTGGGGATTTGGGGATTTCTGTTTCCTTACTATACTTTTCTTTTTCTCTTCAGCTCTCTGACTTTACAACTGTGAGTATGGTTATGTTTCTGTTGTGGGGGTGGAATGGGGAATATATACTGAAAAAAATAACAAGAAAGGAAGTTACTCTGGTAGATTACCACACTGTTTCCTATTTAAATGACACAGTTTTGCATTTTGGATAGTTCATGCATTAGCTGTTCATTTTGAAGTTTTGTGCTACTGATTGGACTTTTCAGTGCTTCACTAGCTTTGTATTAGACCATGTGCCCTGTGCAGAGTGGGCACTCAGTGAACACTGAGAGAATCCCCCAACTTTTGAGAACAGTCTGACTTTTAAATTTGTTGATTCTTCTTCATTGTGCCCTAGTTAAAGTTGTAGACCGGGTGTTTCACATTAGGCTCATGGGATAAGCAGTTGATTACAGGCACATGTGTGCCTTACTTGGCTACCCTAAAATGGCTTTGTCTCTGAAAATACAGGATCAAATATTTTCCTGCCTTATAACTTCAACTTAAAAAATTTAATCTTAGACTGCAGTGTTTGTTTTTAACAAACTTTTAGGGAAAGTATTTTTTTAGAAGAAGAAATATGTAGTTCTCATCTATCTCCTATCTCTCACAAGAAAATCTGGTTGGTCTTTCTTGTTATTATATGATGTGTCATAAGATTGATCCTGAATCAGTGTTGTCAACCCTTTTCCTAACAGAAGAAAATCGGTCAGACCTTTGTATTGTTGACCCAGGGGAAAGTATTAACCTAGAGAGGAAGAAGCTTTGATAGGAAATGTTGCTTCCTCTAGGAAATGAAGTACAAAGATCTAAATGTCTGTCATATAAACAAGGTACAACCTTATTAGGCAATTTTGGAACACCTATTGAATGGCTCTGTTAGTACACTTTTCCCTTCATGACTCTTGGGAATTTATAAGGTGGTTATACCACAGGCACCCTTACAAGTTGTTTCAGTGTTGATAGCAGTGCGTTATGGAGGAGGAGTAGAACGCACAGATCATAACTCTACGTTATTACTCTCTTATTTGTTTCTTAACATGTAAAGCAGTAGAATTTAGTAGGTGTTTGTTCTG
This sequence comes from Tadarida brasiliensis, assembly GCA_030848825.1. Lineage (NCBI taxonomy): Eukaryota > Metazoa > Chordata > Mammalia > Chiroptera > Molossidae > Tadarida > Tadarida brasiliensis. The sequence goes on from CM061260.1 coordinate 76,075,055, forward strand.
ATGACAGTGGAGTCAAGTCAGATATACCTGATCTGTGGGGTTCTTGGGTTTATAGGCGTGCTGACTAATTACATATAAAATGAGATATTTGTTTAAGTTAAAACAGTATTTGATGATAGCACTTTATATACTGTTATAAGGACTGTATTAAGTTAAATTTTCAGCAATAATAGATGATTTACTCTTCTTGCAATGGCTTTCAATAGCAGGAATTTCTCTTGCAGAGGGATAATCATTTAAGAATGTGAACAAATGTTTCCAAAATAATGTTTTGTGCTATGTTAGACTAAGTGGTAGGAAATTTTAAATTAAAATAAATGCTAATTAACTTGAAAGGATTTTCTTTTTAAAATTTTGTTTCGTTCTAAAGATAATTGGGAGAATTGTGATGACACAGGGCTAGGAGTCCTAGGAGTCCTGATAATTGGGTCTTATTCCAGTAGAAGTGGAAAAGAAAAAGATAGAAACCTTTGATTTTACAGGAGTCCTTTCATATAAAGAAAGCTGAAGTTTAGTGTGTAGAGGTTGATCTGCCTTCACTGTGAGAAAACAACTACATAGATGACAAACAGCATTCATTACATTTATTTTACCTGTGTATTCCATATTAGAATGTTTATTTTGTCAAAAACTACAAAACCAGATTGGAAAAGTAACCTGAATTTCCTAAAGGAGTCATCTTTCATGAGTTTTATAAAAATGGTATTTTAAAATATTATTTTATCATTATATTAGAGGATATTATAGTGTCTCTTTAGCTGATAGTACATGGAGGATAGAAGGTTAAAGAAATGATTGCTGCTTACATTGTTTTTTATTTTCAGGAGGACTGTAACTGAAAAACAATTGTAGCAAGTTGTACATGTTAAATTTTTTGGTAGAAATGTGGCATAGAAGTTCCCTAAAAGCTTCTGTTCCATTGTGGTTGAAATGTTTTCTCACCTTCTTGAACTACCTCATTACTGCTGATGTAGGTGATATCTTGAAATGTGCTTAGAGAAAGTGTAAAACTTCCTTTTCTTCTCTCTGGACCAAGGACTAAAGTATCTTAGGCCTGCTGATTATTTAAACGATCAAGTAGGTTGTATTCAGATGTATAAGTTTATTAAAGTACTTCCACTTATATTTTATATATAATCATCTCTCATAATTTTATCACTCAAAGAAAAGTAGAGGAGTAGGTTGCCCCAGTATCAAGAGTAATGTTATGTAAACTTATTGAGGCATATTTACTTGTTTTCTATACCATACTTATAAAAAGAAGTTTGGGGCTGAAATGGGAAAAATATTTATTTTTGTGTTAGTTACAAAAAATGTTTAGTATTTTATATAATCCTACTTTTAATGTTGCTTGGCTCTGTCTTAGTATTTTGTCCTTTAAGGAAAGATGGTCTAATTTGTCTTAATTCACTCAGTGAAACTTTATTTAATATGTAACAAAAATAATTTTGTAGTTTTCATTGCAATCTGTATTAGAGGTTGCTAAATGTCCCCCAAAACTCATTTTGCTCTTTTCTTACCATAAGATCGTCCCCCATTTTTATCTGCCCATATTAAAGAGTGTTTCCTGGGCTTGCATGGAGCTGCTGTGGCCCTGGGAGTAAGTTCTGACTGATTGGATGTGAGTAGAAGTGAGTTGTGCAGCTTTTAGATTCCTTCAAGGGAGGCCACATGCCCTTCTTTCCCTCTTCCTGCTCCTTGGCTAGACTGTGAGGATGGCTGTGAGTCATCTTGGGCCATGTGGAGAAGAGGGATGGTATAGGAATGGTAGGACTGCAAAAGAAAGCAGCCTTGGTCATTGACCAGCATGTCATAGACTACAACTGTTGTTAGGCTTTTAGGTGAGAGGGAAATAAACATTGTAAACCACTATACTTTGGTCAGCCAAAACTACATGCTGCAATGTACCACTGTGTCAAAAGTATTCACCATTTCTGCTGCATTGGTTTGAGATTTAAGTTTAAAATTTGTATAAGTGAAGTCATGGCCATGTAAATGAAGCTTTATTAACTATGCCTTGCTTAGCTCAAAGCAAGCACTGAATTCATGCTAATGAGGCCCTTTAATATTTTATTGTTGTGATTTATATTATGTGGTTTTTCTGTATTAAAACATTATGTGACTCTACCTAACTGTTGGATTTTATGACCCATCAACGGTTAAACAGGATATTATCTGTAATGGTCCAGATTTCCTTTGTTTGTAGCGTTTGTGTCTGATTTACTATACTTGCCTCACTTGATCTTTGTCCTCCACATCTTTTTCTTCCCTTTCTACATTTGGGCAGTGTCGGGAAGAAGCTCTGGAGCAGCTCTGCCTGACCAGTTCAACAGAGCTCTAGGACCTTAATAGAGCCCAGGTGCCTGGCATTATTCCTGAACACACACACTGGTGAAACTCAGTTACTTGCTTGGAGAGTTTGTGGGCTTATATTATAATGGATGGAAAAATGCCCTGTGCTTTGCAACCTTTTAGACTAAGTAATACCACTTACAAGAAATTGCAAATGTTATAGGAATGAAATTTTGTGTGGGAGATGAGTACTAGGAAAAAAAAAAGTTTCATAATGATGAGTGAGAAAATTTCAGAAAGCATTATTTAGTTTGTCATTATCAGTCTGAAAGACAGCTTACATCATCACACTGGGGATGGGGTATAGCTTCACTAAATGATATGGTTTGCTCCCCAAGTTATTTAGTTATGTTTCATTATACAGAGGTGGGCAAAAGTAGGCATACAGTTGTGAGTACGCAGAATACAGAGTTAATAAAACTAGTGTAATAATCGTAACCTGCATGTTTATTTTTCCACGTGAACAACTGTAAACCTACTTTTGCTCACCCCTATATTGAAATGCTGTGCCCCTGCAGAATCATTGAAAATTGTGTGATGCTCTAGGTGGGCAAGTTGAAAGAAGGGCGGGCAGTATTATATTGCAAGAACAATGCATGCCCTTGTATCCATGCCCTTTCCAAGCTCTCTGTTTGTGGCTGCCAAATTCCATCACATTCCGTATGCATAGATGTAAAGCATGCACATACCAGGCATCTTGTGTTTTTGAGAAAAATAGGGAATGGCTACATGTAATCTTCCTTGCCTGGGATTCATTCACATTTTAGAATTGATTTTATATATGAATGGAAAAGTAGAGGGAACATTTCCTTCCATATTAATGTAGAAAACATTTTAGCATCACATTCCATATCCTGACCCCTGGACCAATATTGGATATCTCTTGTATAGCTGGACCACTGTGTTCTATTGCTTTCCTAATTACTTAAAAAAAAAAACCTTCCTGTCAAGGCTGCCACAGTTTTCTGACTCTTGTAATAGGCCCATCCTTATAGATACCAATATAAATCTTCACAGCATATACTCCAGCATTTGAAGGGAGCTTTTCCACAGTCGTGCTGCATTTCAGGTGTTACCTTCATGCTAAGCAACCCTACTTCTCACCTTGGTGAATGCCCTATCAGGGACTCTTACCCTTGTTCCACTCAGCCATGTTTACCCCTGGCCAGATCATGCTAATTTATGAAATCCTTAATTCTAAAATCTCATTCTGCAAACACACCCCAAGTCCTTCCACTTCTCATTTCCTTTTACCCATGAAATCTGCTTTTATTCATTGACATTTTTCTGTATTTTCCAGGCTTTACTCATTGCCATACCAATTTTGGATTCCATTAATCATTAGCTAGACAGATCTGAGTTCAAACTCTGGCTCTCCGCGTTAGTAACTGTGTAACTTAGATACTGTAATATCCATCTAGTGGAGTGGTTGAGTATATATAGAAAAAATATTGCTTAACTGCATAATAGAGGTCAGTGCAATGAGTTATGAATTAATGTGAGCTGCTTTTATCTTTAATGTTATTTGAGAGAATGATAAAAGATGATGAAAAGGTGAAAGAAGTTGAGGACAAAATACCTAAGTGTTAAGGAACATTGATTTGATTTTACAAAAGTTGTGGAGAACCATCTTAGGAAAAGTGACACCATTTAAAATGCACGTGAAAGGTTATTCTGATACAGTTTATGTGATAGTGTTAAAGACCAGAGAACAGGGTAGGAAACTTGTTGGATTATATAGTGAAGCAGTGGTGTTTCCAGGTTACCGTGTCTTGTTTAACATTTTATCTCTTTTTAACATAGATCGTGTTTTTTAATGCTATATTGTGACATTTTGTACCACATGGTTTTATAACTGTTTTATGAATGACTTAACAGAGAACATTTAATGTATGTAGTAAATGTGAATTCATTTGTCTGGTCAAGGACATAATGGGTTTCTTTTGAAGTGTCTACTATCTTGTTGCCTTAGAGTTGTACAATGAACTTGAGTCTCCATAGACAAAATTGGGGACATGTCATGCTAGAGTCGGTTAGAAGCCCAAAGTGTTTGTCTGTAAATTTCAAAAGCATTTGGATTTGTTGTTTAGGTGTTTAATTAAAGCAATCTTCTCAGGAATTGAAACCTCATTACATTGATTTTTGTCTAATTTCCATGAATTTATGTTATCAAAAGGCTCTTCTAAGATGCCATTCCGATTTGAAATGAAATGTGAGTGGAAAGATTACGGTTCACTTGATGATGTGATGCCTTGTTTATTATACAGGAAAGTGAATACTTACCATCAGATTAGGAGGGTGACATAATGCTTCTTAAATTATTGCTTTCACACCTTTTTATCAGGAATAGTCAGTCAAAAGCAGATAAAAATTTCAACTAATGGCAATGCACTTTGTACCCTTAAAACAATTTGATGAGGAGTTGTTTATGATCTGAAAACTGAGGCAAGAGCTACATGATAGTAAATTTGGCTATTGTTAATTTAGCTTACTCTCAAGTGTTCATTCATTCATTTACTCATTCATTTGTTCCTTCAGTATGATTTATTGAACACGAAGTCTGTCCTGGCCCTGTTTTAGTTTTACCAGATAATTAGCCTGATTCCTCTTCCAAGTGGATTAGAAAATAGAAAACTAAACAATAGCTACATTTTGGAATATTTTTTCCTTCTCTTTCTCCCCTTTGTCCTCCTCCTCTCCTTCCTCTTTCCATTTGAGCTTCTCCTTTTTTGCTCAAGGGGATGGGACTTTGGAGTGAAAGACTGTTTTAAAGAGCTTGTTTGCCCACCCTGGGTTTGAATCTTGGCAGAGTGTCTGATAAGACATTAGTTGCTAAATTGTGAAAGAGGTGACAATGACGAGAGTAAGCCCTTCATCCCACTGTTGTCTGTTGGGGGCTCAGTGTGGCAGCCACGTCCCAGGCACCAGGGTTTCAGTGGGGAACAAACAGATGTGCCCCTGCCCTCTCGGAGGGTGTAGTAAGTCTTAATGTCATCAGTAGGTTCTGCACCTTAAGTGAGATGACGTATAAGGAAACCAATTTTACCACAGGCTGATTGATACAAACAAGAGTTAAGTTCCCACAGCATTTCATCAATGTTATAACAAAACAACATTGAACTGAAGCACCTTATTCTAGGACATGCTGTACATCCTAGTGGGGAAGCTAGACCATGAAATCAGCATATACAAAATGCTGTGATTTCAGTTAGTGGTAAGTTCTATGAAGAACAGTAATCTAGGGTAAGAGGATAGAGAAGAAGATGCTTTGTAGTGATGCTCTAGGTACTAGTCTGGCCTCACTCTAGTATTATATACATGGCTCTGTCATTTTCCAACACATTGGCCAGAAGTGGAGGTAGTTCTTCCTGTATTCCTACGTCTGAAAGGGAGGCGAGAGGAGACTGAATCGCCCTTTCAGGGGCTGGCCTGAAGTGGAAGGATGCAGGAGACTGCCCCTGCTCTCAGCCTCTGGCCACCTCAGCAGGGGCCTGTGTCAGGGTGAGCTGTCGGCTTCCTCCTCCATTCCCACCACCTGGACTTCCACAGGGGGCATCCAAATCCTTTTTAACTTTTGCCTCATGCCAGTTGTGAGCAGGAATGTGCTACGTGATGGGCACCAGGGAAGGATACAAAGAAGGAAGAAATGGGTCCAGAGAGGGGAGGGTGGGATTACTGAGACAGCCTTTGTCTGCTTCCAGATTCCGGGAGCCAAGGCTGTTCGTGGTGTTGGCCCTTCATGTGACAGAAATCGGTGGCATTGGTTTTGGTTCTACGTACATGTTTTGTTAACTAAAGCAATCTTGCTTGGACAGCAAGAAAGCAGTCTAGTCCATTTCACATGCGTAAACTGGGTTGGTGTTTGACATTTGAATTTGAAGCTGTGGCTAACAGTCACCACAATAGTACCCTTTACAAGGCCCCTTATGGAAACTTGCCCTTTAAAGAAAGAAGACTGCACTCTCCCATTCATCCAGAGAAGTGAATGGGGCTGTGGAGGGAGTGCTGAGCCATTTGACAATTTGTAAATCTGAAGTCTGGGGAATTCTGAGGCTATAGGAAGAAAAGACCAGTCGGCATAAGTTTAAGATTCTCGGTGAACTTTCTGCTCCTCAGGTGGACTGTTGATGGGGAGAAGAGGGAGGAAAGAGGCAGAGTTTTAGAGAACCTTTGAGTTCATAAGGTAAAGCAGGAACAGGGACAGTGTGGCGAGGAATGGGGAGAGAGAACCTTATTTGGATTAAAAAAAAGAAAGAAAGTGAAGGATGGTAGTGAGATTGAGAATCAGCTATTTAGAATTAGTAGTAGAGCCAGAATTGGTGGTGGTGGTGGAGGGGGGTGGGCATTGAGGAAGGGGAGTCATGGAGAAATGATAAGAATTGGAACTCAAGAGAGTCCTACAGGGTGCTTTTTACTCTGGGATGGGGAGAATTTCTGGGTGCATAGTTTAGGAGACCTTGGCAAGTTAGAAGTTCAGCACAAGAGATTCCTTGCAACTTGGAACAGAGGGTAATTGGGACCAAGATAGAGAAACGTCCTCCTTTTCAAAGGTCAAGATTGCTGGGGTTCAGGGTTCAGTCCATGTTCAGCAGGAAGAATAACCCAGTAGGAAAGACAGTAGTAGCTTGTTTATCATGGGGGGAACTTGGAATAGACTGATTGATTTGGAAGCTGGATTATAAACTAATTAAGTACCATGAAACTCCTGTGTCCTCCTTAAAATGATTACTTCAAACTGAAGATTTTCTTGTTATGTAAAAGTAGTTCATGAATCTGAAATGTCTGTGTTGAACTGCTGTAGCCTGGAAGGGGATCTGGTGTATAAGAGAAATGCAGAACCTAGTATTGAGGTCTGAAGGGGGAGCGATCCTTCTTGCCTTTTCTGCCTACCTGGTGTGGAGGGGGTTCTCCAAGGAAGCAGAAATGAGATCAGACCAGTGAGCCGTCTGTTCTGTGTGGTTTTGTTTGTCGGTGACCCTGGTCGTAGCCAGAAGCAGCTGTTTTAGTGAAGTTCAGACTTGCCATCTATTTTCAGTAGAAGCAGGAAGAATGTCAGAGGTGATGTTTGAATTTTAGGGCCTTTTATATGGGTGTAAGATAAAGCTGTTTAGACCTTCTGTCTTGTGTCATTTCACTTATCAAACTTAAACACAGCTTTTTACTTTCAACACACTTAACTTCTGGGATGAATAGGGCATTGAACGGGTTCTATAAACAAGTTCGTTTCTGAGCCATAAACAGGAACACAAGCAGCACAAAGATAGCATGTCAACAAGCCAGGGGATGTGATGACTGGGACAAGGCTGAGAGCTTTCTCTGCCTGTCTGGGAAGCAACTCTTGTTCTTGATTTAAGGAGCAGTGACGTTATAAATTAGAAAATGCTGATGTACCTAAAACCACCACTGTTCAGTTCTCTAGACAGTGCTACTGAGTGATATGTGAATAATATTATATGTTGATTAAACACATGTTACTTTTTATAGAAACCACAAGATGGAAAGGCAAAACAAAATGGGTACTAAGAGTAGCAGAGGAGACTTTGAAGAACATTTTAAATCCTATCACATGGGAGGTTTATTTCCCATCCAAGTCTGAAAGGGTCCTACTCTTATCCCTTCACTCTATTTTAGATTTAACTGGTTTGTTTACTTTGGCTCAGAGTGTGCCTGAAGAGATGCTTAACACCCCCCTCCACTCCCCCACCCCGCAGCACATGCAACTGAGTGAGAACATTATTTTAGTTCACTCTAAAGGGAGGGGATCTCATTCACTGTACCCAAAATACAGCGTACCAGTTTGTTCCATAATTAACCAGCCATGGAAAGGTTTAAAATCTTTGCCTGTCAGCATGCTCATCCTAAGAATAGGACCTAAACTATTGGAGTTGCTCACGAATTAGCAGACTGAGAACTGTTAAAGGCATTTATTTCTTTCACATGTCAGCTTTTCTTGAGCAGCTTTCCTGTGCCTCCTGCATTTAGAGATATGTAACAGGTTATCGCAATCAAAAGTATAATTTGTTGTTAAATAGGTTAAACGCTGTCACTGTATGTGTGTATATGCACACACAGGCACCATATTTATTATATATAAATGCATATGAATGAAAATAATTATAAATAAAAATTGTAATTGCAATTTATAGTCGCAAACAACAGAATAAAAGAAATTATGCATCTACACAATAGAACATTTTTGTTTGTAAAAATGATGAGTTGTATCTGTCTATGTGCTGATATGGAACAGTTTTCAAGGTTTTACACAAACAAACAAAAAAGATAACAAAATGCAGACAAGTGTGTTTAGTATGATAACATGATAGGAGCAGGGATATATACAGACACACACGTTCACATCGATGCTTGTTTATATTTGGACCTTGGGAAGAGGTGAGAAAGGATGGAATCATCACTTTGGGAATGAGAAGCTCTGCTTCTTCCTCTGAAATAGGAGGGGAGAATTTGGGCAAAGATAAAGAGAGATATTGAAATGATGACAAGTTAATTGAGGAAAAAAGGAAGGGAAGTCAATGAGAAACATCCTGTATATATTTTAAAATGCACACTTCAATAGCTGGGAATCTTGAGAAAGCAGGGTCGTTGGTGGGATGATTGTAGTACCTTCTCATATATTTGGGGAGACGAGTATAAATGCACACTTGGCAATAGCATGCTAAAGTGCCCCTGACCTTTGTAATCAGGTTATTTTTCATCTGACTTGCATAAATTCTTCCCTTCCTCCCTGCTTCCCTCCCTTCCTTCCTCCCTTGCTTTCTCCCTTCCTCCCCTTCCCTCCCCTCCTCTCCCTTCCTGCCCTCCCTCCCCTCTCTTCCCTTTTCCTTCTCCCCTTGTCTCCCCTTCCCTAATCTTCCCTCTCTTTCTTTCTACATTAACATTTATATGAATCTGGACTCTTATTGTGAAAGTTTAGCATCGTGTCTATAGACTGGTTTTTGTGATATTGGTAGAACTGGAAAGGAGTTACTAGTAGTAAGATCATTTGCTCTGGCACTTGACTTTTAGGAAGGTGAATGTGTAAACCTTTGAACTCTTTGGCACTGAAATACTGATTGGTCATTTAGGCAGATGTTTACCATTTGAGTAGGTTTTGTGTCTGATCTTTAAGGGACTAGGATTAATGTTAGTTGAATAATGTTAGTCAGGAACTTGAATTATTTTGTGTTTGAGGGTGAGGGACAGAAGACAGAATACCTAGATCAGTTTTCTGAATCCTATCAAGTTAGGAAAATAGAAACAATGTAATATTTAGTTTTATTAGGCATTTGCATAAAAATTTAAATGTTGGAGATCGTAATCATAGCATCTTATTGTACCTCACAACCAACACGTCATGTCCTACCTTTAAGGATATAGGTAAAATATTTTCTTTAAACCACATCTGATAAACTTCATTAAAATTGTTGAACGATTTGTTTTTAAAAAAATTAAAATTTCACTTTCTCTAGTCAAGAGTAAATGAGGATTGGGAAGTATTAGCAAAGACTGAAAACAAACTTTCTAGGACTTTTTAAACCAAATGAATGTTCTTTTCAAGTTATAAGTTCTGTTGATTTCCTTACAGTGGAGTAGAGTCTAGTTTATCTGTATGTATTTTCTTGATTTTATGGTGTAGAATTCTTAAAAATTATCTTAACAATTTCTTTCTGGACTCTTTGAGGTTTGATATTTTTAATTGTGTGTGTGTGAAATTCATAAAGCTTTAATTATGATGACTGGTTGACAACAAACAAGTTACTCTTTCTAAGCTGGAATGGGTTGTTTTCATTGGTCACAAAAAACGAGATTGGAGTGGGGGAAGAGAGCTACTCATTGATGAGTGTGAACTTTAATATCTAGACATTTATTTATGTATAATATTTTTCCTAAAACCAAATTAAATTAGAACCAAATTAAATGTACATCCCTCCCCCAAATGCTGCTTCTACTTTAAACTATCTTAGCTTCTTTCCGAACCCTGTTATAGTTAGGATAAATTAATTTCATATAGGAAAATAACATTTTCATTTTAGGAATTTTTTTCTATGTAATAATAACAAAGTAATGTATCGACAGAATTTTGGAATTGTTTAATATTCTATATGCAGAGTGAGTAAAACTGAAAGGAAATGCGGCATCCACGTAGAGAATTTTGCTGTATAGCAGTTCGGCAAAGTTCTGATGTTATTGTATTTCTACGTATGAGAGTTGAAACTTTTTAGGAGCAAGGAAATGACACAAGAAACACGACCCTCCCCCCGAAACAAACAAACAAAACCACCACCACAACAAAAACAATACTATTGATTACTTTTGGCCAGGATTTAAGTTGTAGAACCATTCAGTTTCTGCATTTGAGTATAGAAACTAAGTTGTATTACCTGCTTTAACCTCATTATGTATTTTGATGAAATCTTTTAATTTGACTTTCAGAGAAACTTCATGCTCCAACTTAAATATTTATATTTATACGTTTCAAGTAGTTTTCACAGTGGTTGACTATATTTAGCTGATATATGAGTCTAGACTTAGTCAAGTTATATCTAACATTTTGCCAAGTGTGCTTGAAGCATAATGGAGTTTTTGTCTGCATGTAAGTAGGATTTCTGTTTTGCAGATTGACAGGTGCAGTTGTGAAGTTAAGTTGGAGAGAATTGAGTTGAAATAGCTTTTTTTTTTTTTTTTACTTTCCTTTTGCTCACCGACATAACCATTTTCTCTGAGGATTTTTCCCCCCCCTGCAAGTCTATAGCACAGGGCAAATCCTCACTTTTCTAAATCTAAATCTCTAGACTTTGCTTTTTCTTTATTTTATATTTTATAAACTGCTAAAGGTCTTGAAGTGATAGAATAGCTTAAAACAGCTGTATACTCCAGTGTTTGTAGTTTAAATAAAACTAACCTTTACAATTACCGTTTTCCAAATTTCTGTAGGCTTTCCCTATCTTAATATATTGGTTGAAGAATTCTTAAAATTTGTTATGTTTAGAATTTGAGCAGTATTTGTATTAAATTTAGTGGTAATGCACAGTTGCATTTATGGGTATATTGTCAAAAGTAAACATAATCATACTTTTCTTCTTTTTCTTTTAACTTAATTTTGAGATTTAGTATGTTGCCTTAAAAATGTCAGTGCTGTTTCTCAGCATTTTTATGGATGTGAAAAAACTAGAAATTGTGCTTTATGTTAAAATTGCTCTCCTTTAGTAGGCAATACTATTACCATGAACCCCATTTTATAACCTTTTTAATGTCTCTCCAGTTTCTGTAATTGCACTATAAATACGTTGAGATTTTATATCTCAAGCCTTCCTATTATCAGTATAAGAATATAATATCAATACATGTTGATTGTTGATAACGATGAACCATTAAAATTAATGACTTATTTCCTAAATTGATTATTATGGAATAAAGGGTTTTGGTTTGTCTAGAAGATTAGAAGATTTTATAAGATTTTATTTGTAAATATATTTGATTAGCACCAATTAATTAGTTTCCATTCTTTGGCATAATCATTGTCTGAAGTTTTTTCAGGACAGTTTTTCACTAATTCTGATGAAGTTCTTGGTGTTTTTAACAAAGCCACATTAGTAGTATTGTGACATATTTAAATGAAAGCACATGGATTTCTGGAAACCAGAATATTTAAACAAGAGATAATATAATTAAACCTTTTCAAATAATAATTGTTTATTTTCAAAAGTGTATTTTTATTCCTGGAACCAAGGTTCAGCACAATGATTTAAAATGATAAATTGATAGACATAAAACTTAATGCAAATTCGATTTTCTTGGCCGTGGCTGTGTGTACCTTGTTTATGTGTATGTGTATAGTACCTTGGACATTTAAAAGTGCTCATTAAAACCATCTTCTTTCTTACAGCAACCTGAAAATTTGTGTTAGTTACTTTTCTGCCTGCCTTTATTGCCAAACTAGTGGTGTACACAACTCTTAATTTTTCCTAAACAAAACCTTCTGTTATTTCCTGGATTTGAGCTTCAGTATATTCCAGTTTTCAGAATTTGCTCTAAAATTTCCTTTGACTTTGTTGTTTAACTTGGTGGCTTGGCTTCTGCTGCTCCTCCCACTGGTTTTTTAAATACTTACTTCTCTGGTTTTCAGTAACATTACCTGTCTCAATTAGTTTCTTACCTCTAAACTATTCCTTCTGCATTCCTCTTGTTGGGTTCTCTTGCTCCTAAATGCCAGTATTCCCCAAGGTGTAGTCTTTGACCCAAGTCTCATCTTTTCTTGGTGACTTCATTTAACTGTCAGTTACCATTGTCATGTTACGGTTTTCTTGTCTCTAATTATTTCTGTTCAGCTTAGCTGTAGTTCCATATTGTCTGTGAACATGTACGCTGGGAATTCGTAACATTATCTCAAATTAATGAAGCTGAACTCTTCCTCTTCCCAGCATCCTTGCTTCTGCTAAAGTCAGCAAGCTTCAAGTCATCTGTGATTCCTCATCCTTTTCATCTGTTTCCTCTCTTCATTTATTCAGGAGTTCTATTGAATCTCCTCTCCCTTAAATATAGTCTTTGCTGCTGCTGCTTCTTGTTCCCTATTCCTGCATCTGTGCTGTTTAGGCTTCCCTCACTGGTGGCTCGACTGCTGTTAAAGGCTGGCCTTCCGGTTCTTGTTGCTAAAGCTAGGGAACTCTTCTTTAATACTTTACTTCCTATTGTGGGCATTTGCCTCTGTGCAAAAGATTAAAAATCTGTATAATCTGGTTAACTTTACATATCCTATCTCATTTGTCACTGCTCTATTTTTGCCTCCATCTCTTTTTCATTCCCTCTTAATCCTACCTATCAGGCTAATTCTTGCCTCTATGCCTTTGGTCACAATTTCCCCTCCCACCTGTCTGAAATCACTTCATCCTATCCACCCAGGTCCTATCCCAGTTCTTCCATGAGTCTTTTGGCCTTGCTAATTTCTCCTTTTCCTGAACCTGTCTTAGCTCTTATGAGCTGGATACCAATGCATGCCAAAGCATACTTTGTTTTACATTGCTTACAATTGTGGTAGACTTGTCACTTCAGTTGAAATAGAGGTTCCTTTAGCAGAGATCATTTACGTTTCGGTGTTCACTTTGATAGTGCTGGGCCCATATTTTGATGCTCAATAAACTTGATAGTTGACTGAATTGATGAAGGAGGTGATAATTCAGCTTTTAAATACAGACTTTGTTTCTTAAAAGCACTTATCTTGACATTAGGTGAACAGCCCATGTATATAATAACATAAAGCAGAATTCAGTTTATACACCATTTACTCCTGTAGGTACTTCTGAAAGATACCTTTTGCTTCTCTTTTTGTGTAGAGTACTTTCTAAAATGCTTTTATTTCTTAAAAATGTATTCCTTAGCATAGGGAATAATGAATAGTATTTGTATAAGTGTTCCACTAATGTACCTTTAGCCTTGTGTATAGCAAAGTGAATTAAAATAGCAAAATTAAGCTTTTGAAGAAAAAGACACTTAAGTGTTAAATATGAAGATTGGGCAAACCTGCTTAGTAGTTGTCTAAATGGTTTAAATGACATTAATTAACAGGTTTTATTTCAAGTGGCTTTGGGGCAGTCAGTCTGCTTGTCTTAATTTTATAGTTTAACAAAGTGGAAAACAAGATTAAATCAGATGACGTCATACCATCTTTGTGTGTTTCAATGGAACTGGTACAAGTTATGGGTATTCCATTATAAAGTAAAGGTATTAAGAGCCTTTCTTCCTGTGGTTTTTGCTTATCACCTTTTGAATCTCCTTTTACTACTACACTCAAAAGGGAACAAAGAAATTCTTTTTCACATATTCAAGAAACACATAGGTACCTGTTGATGTATAAGACATTTTCCCTAGATTTAAAGCTGTTTATCCTGAAGGAGTTCTCAAATTAGGGGAATAATGTAGGTATACAAAAAACAGTAGGATTTTGTATAAGAAGGGTGCTGGGAAGTACTTCGTGAGAAGTCTAAAAAAAAATTTTGAAGATGAATTTCTTATGCCAGGCTGGGCTATTCATGGAGAGTTTTGTGGACAGCATTTGATTCCATCTTCAGAAACAAACGGGGTGTCACTGGACAGAGGATATGAGAGGGAGAGACTACTGTGCCAGGTACAGGGCAGCAAATACAAGGTTTGTGGTGGTTGGGGGGAGGGAGTAGAAAATATAGATATGGAGGTGGGTGACATCAGATCTTGAATCTTAGACTAAAGAATGTGTCTCATATTCATTAGGATGTGAGGGAATAACAGAACAGTGACGTGACCAGTTTTGTATTTACGAAGATTTGACCCCACCGGGCAGAAAAAAATGGAATTTGATGAAAGTAGTAATCAGGACACTTCTCTATAGGGACTGTTGTGATAGTGTAAGCAAGAAGTAATTGAAGCCTGAATTTACAAGAGTGGCAGTGAGAATGAATGGCCACGAGTGATTTCAGATGAATCAGCAAAACTTGGTGTTACATCCCTTTATGCTTCCATGAGTCTATTTAGTCATTCCTTAAGCATATAGTATACATTTATACAATTCTCAAATATGGTCAGTGGTAGAAGTAATAATTTATTCAAATATTTTAATTGTAGCATCAAAGTCTGTTTACTCTCATGACGAATAACTTAGATAAGATTTGTTACAGAATTTAAATCAAGTTAAATATACTATTTTGCATAAAACTAGACAAAGTGAAAGTGTTATTGGTGGGGGAGAGGTCCTTGTCTCCACCGGTTGCTAGTGGGAGTGGGCTTCTTGTGATATCCTGAGAAAAGGAATTTTCTGACACTCGCATGGGAGTCTGAGATATTGTAGAAAGTTTTATTTCTAGGGAATCAAACTCCTGAGTTTTCAGGGTCCCATTTCCCTTTGTCCCACCAAGGAAGAAGTATAGCTGGGCTTCAGCAGAGCTAAAATCAAAGCCAGTGTCCAGAGTTTCTGTTCCATGTTGGGACACAGTCTAATCCAGCATCAGGCTAGCTTAGTTTGTGTTCCCAGCTGCAGTCCATTAGTCCATTGTGTGTGGGGTCCACAAGGCCATGGAGGGAACAGGGCAGGAGCAAAGCCAAAGGAACCGGAGAGCCAAGAGTCAAGAGAGAGAACTCCTTTGCTTGGGGGATGATGTATCCTCAAATTTTTCTGGGCTTGCAGTTGTCCTGTCTTCTCTAGCCAATGAACTCTTTCCCCAGGTTTGACTGACAGCAAGCACCTTTGCACATACATTCATCTCCCCTTTGTTAGACCCCTTCCCCCATTGATCCTCAGGAATGGGCTGGTGTTCCCTAGGGAGTGTGAAGTTTCAGCTTCCTAGTGAAGCTGCCCAAATGGCCATGCCAATAATGTCTGGCCTCACCTTTGTTCTTTTCTATTATTAAGAACTAGCTAATTACAGTGGTATCAAAACCAAACTTAGCCTCAGTGATGATTGTTGATTTAGGTATATTGACAAATCCTCATATCTGAGTTCTATTTTGTGTTATATTTCATCAAATTATATTTTTCTTATCATTGATGAACATATAAAATAAAGCATATAGGAGCTTTGATTGGGACAATTTAATTGTGTCTAAAATCATATTCAAATTTTGAGTCTCACTCTTCAATTTCTCAGATTCTGAGGTATGAGTATTTGGGCATAAAAACCAGATTTTTTTTTTTTTTCATTTTCATTGGAAAGAATTAGAACTTAATTGATTTCTCTTTTAAGCCAAACTGCATTTAAGTTTCAATACCATCAATCAACTTTTCCTGTCCTAGGATCTACCTTCATGGACGAGTCTAATAGGCTTGGCAAGCAGCATGTAAGACAGATTTTCTCACTGAAATTCTGCCATTGATAAAAAGGAGTAGAAAAAAAATAGATTTCCCAGGAGGTAAGAAAAACAGTCACAATTTAAGAGGAATTGGATGTGATACCCAACTTGGAGTTTTTCTAATTGATTTTTTTTTTTTTTTTTTGGTGTAGCCTACAGTTCTCTTCTAATATTGGTTCTGTATGCATAGCTGCTTACTTGTCCCTCAAATGTGAATCTTTCGCCACAAAAATGATATATTCTATAATATTTCTGTAATCAGTTATAAATGCAGTATTGATTTTAGCCCTTGGGGGCATAATTTAATACACCTTGAAAGACAAAATGTGTAATTGTAATTTGGACTCATATTTTCATAGTAAAATATGCTAATATTTAGGAGGAGAAGTGGCTTTTTATAACTTTACTCAAAAAAATCTGCATAAAACTAATGTAAATATAGTAAAGTGATTAAGGAGTAACCACTTTGCATTTAGTAATAACAGAATAATCAGTGACTGTTGTCTGCAAAGTGGGTTTTCTTTTATTCTCATATCTGTCATTACTAATGTCTAAAAATATATTTCTCCAGTGAAACAAGCTAACAGACCAAGATACCTGTGTTGGAGATCTTGTTTGGTCTACTTACTTTGACTTCTTCCTGTTTTGTTTGTAATTGTCACTTAGAAAGAATGTGCTCTTATGTAATGAAATATTCTCTAGAGTTTTTTCTTAATCATTTTATCACTCTTCCTTCCAGAGAAAATAACCTTCTGTGTTTGCTGAGTTAGCTGTATTTTACCCATCTAAAAATATTTTTTGATAGGTTAGTTTTAATAGTACTTGCAATGTCATTTTTGAATCCAGATACTATAATTCTTTGCTTTATCTTTTCAAATGCATTTTGTCATTTAATTCTCTCAATAGACATCATGGGCTTGATGGTTTTATTTACATTTTAGAGATGAGGAAATGGATAGACTGTCAGGTTTTGTTTTTTTTTTTCCAATTTATAAGAGAAAGTTTATCTAGAATGTTACAGAGGCAGAAGAAGGGCCTTAGGAGCTTAGGAGAGAGAAAGGCAAAAAGGTAAAGGGCCTGGGGGAAAGAAGAGGCCGGAGAGAAAGGCCAGACATGCTCCGGAGACAGATAATTCAAGTAACTCTGTCTAGAGTTCAAGTAACCTGTCTAGAATGACTAAATTGAAATAAGAAATTAGGATTCTGAAATTAACATATTGATTTTGTTTAAAACAACAGTCAAGGAGAAGTTTAGTGTTTATATTACATAAAATTTTTATAGAAGTAGGCAAAACAAAGAATACGAGTCTCAAATCTTTGAAAGATCTCAAATCTTAAATATAACCTACAAGGTCCTCCTGAGTCTGTCCCTGGTTACCCCTCTAACTTCATCTCACACCAGGTTTCCCAGGTTTCTTTGCTGCATCCACCAACCCTTTCTTCCAGTCCCTTGGAATTGCCCTGTTCCCTTTTACCACAGAACTTTTGCCCATATTTTTTTTGCCTGTGGCTGCTCTATCTTCTTTTCAGTATCAGTAACTCCCACTTACTCCTCAGATCTCACTTTCTTCAGGAAAGATGTTCCAGACTTTGCCAGGTGACATTCCTTTGAATAGCCCAAGGCATATTTGCAATGTTACTTTCATTTGCATGATAGGTTGATTCTTGCCTTTGTCACACTGACCTGTACATTCTGCGAGATGACTGTGCTATGTCTGGGTCTGTCTTTACTTACTGTTGTATTGTGCAGTGACTAGGTAGACGTGGGACATACTGGGTGCTCAGTAAACATTTGTTATGTGAGTGAATGGGTTATGAAACTGTCTGCTGAAATTTCCACAAGTCTTTTAACGTTTATAATCAGCTAATTCTCTTTGTCAGTTTCTGCTTTTACCTGTTGTCTTATTGTACTCTGTGTGCCATTTGCAGCAGTGGTAATGCAGAACTTACTGGTGGCCTAAGTCATTGGAGGTTAAGTAAAACAACTAACAAATACGTTTAAGAAGGGGGAATGGAAGAAGGGAGGGAAACCAAGTAGGAAAAAAAGAAAGTGGTTTTCACAGGGTTACAGATTTCAGAGCTGGCTGGAATATTGGAATCTATCTAGGCAGATCATTTTTTCCCCAACTTTTTATTTTTAACCTTCACCCAGTCTCCCCTCAATGTTAGCATCTGGCATAACTGTAGTACAATATTAATAGCAGAAAATTGACATTGACTTCATTCACAGAGCTCATTCATATTTCTCCAGTTGAAAGAGAAAGAGAGGGAGAGGGAGAAAATGCAAGTTTATAGATTTGCTTCAGTGACTTGCTCAAGGTTACCCACCAATCCATGAGACAACATAATTGATTCTTTAACTTCATGTTGCTATCAGTCTACCAGCTATGAGTTCTGCTATAGAATTCTACAAGTATCAGTAGTGTTCACTAGCATTAGTGCTAGCATTTGATTAATCTCCTTATATTGAAAGATACTAACTATGCCTCTTAGTCAGCTGTGTTCATACATACTCAAAACATTTAGGTTTTTTCACCTGGATCTATGTGAGATATTGGAATTAAATCCCTGCTTTAATTTTGCCCAGCAGGAGCCCTTTAATATTCAGGGTAGGCCTAATTAAGGTTTCCTGAAACTCTTCTTTAATCACTTGGATTAGAATAAAAAAGAAATACTTTTAATCCATACATATCTGCTAATGCTTTTCTTCTGATAATTAATTGCTTTGATAATAAAATGATAGTAATAAAAGTGGAGACCTAATGGATTTTAAACATGTGGTTTCTGAACTATTTATATTATAGAATATATATACTTAATGCACTGAGCAGTGTTTTAAACGTAAACCTATGAATTACTTTAAGGTTTAAAATTGTTCAGTGGGCAACCTTAGTATTTCCTGGAAGTTAGCAGGCCTTTGTTCCTAATATGAAATATAAAGAAATTAATGTAAGAGTTTAATTTTGGTTTAGAATCTGATAAAAAGTGTACATTCTTCTTGTTTGAGAGCAATTCTATTTAAAAGCCTTTTCGCATTTTCTGATTGTAGAAAAAAATATTTTATAACTATGGATTACTTTCTCAAACTATGCAGTACCTTTGATTGGGGAGTTAAGTGTCCTAGCCTTTGACATGACCAACACAATTATGAGGTTTAGAAATAAAGTTTTATCAGGATTCTCTGTTTCTCCCCTGTACCTGTAAAGTAGCTTTTAATTTTTTTATAATTTCATCACATTAGGATAAGCTATGGAATATAGGTTGTCTTTTAAAATATGATTCTTATAGATTTAAAATAATATTAAACCACTTTAAATAAGTCTGATTCACGAAAGAAATCTGGGTATTTTAATTTTTTTGTAAGAAAAAATTTTAAAGATTTTGGGCCAAGGACTTTTAATTTTAGTAATAAAGTAGAGAATGGTGTAGTGATTATAATTAGAATGTAAACTATATCATTAATTTCATTGAATAAAAATAAGGGGAAAATATTTCACAACAGAAAATGTCTTTGGATTGGCACTATTTCCAGGCAGTCATCGATTTTGAATGGGCAGAAATCCATAGCAAAACCAGTTTCACTTAATTTGTGGAACTCCTAGCAAGGCTTGAAGCCTGTTTCTGGGTGTATGCTCTTTGTACTTGGTGAAGCATTAGCTTATGTTTCTTCTTCTTGAAGTCAGTGGAGAATTTTAAAGTTTTGTTTTTTCTTCTAATGTCTACTAACATGACTCTTTAGGAATTTTAGACTTGCTATTTTGCTATGCTAGCTTATACTTAGTTACTAGGGAGTCCTATTTCCCTGTTTCTAAATATCGCACCTTTATTTTTTATTGAATCTTTTCATTTCAGAAGGATGATAGTGGGACATTAAAACCACATGTGTAGTTTACTATTGCTTTGTTGTTTTGCTACATACCATTAAACAGTGTGTGTGACCTTTGCCCCATCTGAGCACTCATGTGTTTGAGAAAGCAGTTAACCAACCAGGATTCAAAAAGAAAAACAAAAAGAACAGTGTTTGGCAGTTGCTGAGTTGGCCTGGGATTTGTACACATTCCTATCTCCCAGTCCTTGATTTTATGACTCGAATAACCATAAACAAGAATGAACATAAAGCAGACCTTTTATTAAATTAAAAAAAAAAGAAACAAGATGATGTTGATGTTATTATTTTCTTGTTATTGACTGTACTTTTTTAGAGACATTTTAGTTTCATGACAAAATTGAGGCAAAGGTACAGAGATTTCCCATATATGCCCTGCCCTCACACATAGGTAGCCCACCCCCATTATCAACATCTCCCACCAGAGTTGCACATTTCTTATAATGGATGAACTTACATTGACACATCATCATCACCCACAGTCCATAGTTTACACTGTGGTTCTTTCTTGATGTTGTACACTCTGTGGGTTTGGACAAAGGTATGACAAGTATGCATCATTATGATAATCATACAGGGTATTTCACGGCCCTAAAAATCTTCTGTTCTCAGTGTATTCATCCCCCACCTCTCACCCCCTAGCATCCACTGATCTTTTTACTGGCTCCATAGTTCTGCCTTAGGTTATTCTTTTGCATGTTATTCTTGACAGATTATGGGTGTGGTTCACAATAAGAAAAAGTTTGAAGTCACTGTTGGTAAGCTTGTGAGTGGCTTTGTGACGGAAGCATCATACTGAGCTGTGTCCGCTCTCCTGCTGACCTTCAACAGCTTCTAGGCTTCCACGTAGAAGCCAAATGATTGCTGACAGAATCTTCAAGTAATGACATTCCATTCATGTCATTTAGCTAGACTATATTGATAATGTCCTATGATTAAACTCAAGTGTTGGGTATATTTATTTCCCGAGCTCTTCATAGATGGAATATATGTTGCTTATATACTTCTAAAACAACTACTTCTGATCTTATTGTAATAAAATAGAGTATAATGAAATAAAAGTTGTTTTTTAAAAATTTGTTTCATGTCTGTATTTGCCTGTTTTTATTGACTGTACATTCATTTGTTTATCTAAGTATATTTCTGTACATTTACTGCTATATCACTATTGCCTAGAAGTTTGCAGGGCAGATAGCCGAACTCAATTTCATGAATGAATGAATGAATGAATGAATGAACGAACCTATTTAAATGGTGGGTTATTTTATGTTTTCATTTATGCAGCTGGCATCTGATCTTAAAAATTAAAAGCTCCAATTAAGTTAGCTAATTATATTACCTAGTTTTAAGAAATTTTTCATATTTTACTTTCTGTGCTTCTAGTGTTTCGATATAATTTAGTCTTAGATTTGTCCTAAAATGATCTTTTAAATTGTGACATGAGAGTATTAGTAATTCCTAGTTTCTGTAGAGGGAACAAAAGCAACCAAATATATAACAGAAACAACTAGTAACTTTTGGAAAATATTGTCAGTGGATAATATCAACTAATGTTATTTTCATCTTTAAAGTAATTTAACCTGAATGTATGTTATTGTTGGTCGCTCAAAGAGTGAGAAATAAGTTCTAGATTCTGTTATCTATGGTAACTAAGAATAGTTGTGACACATTTAATATGTACAAAGCAGGTAGGGGAAAACAAAAGAAATAGAAATTATGAGCCTGCCTTCACGAAACTTAAGTTGGGTAAGTTGGGTAAGTACAGTGCAACGTAAGAAAGTCTGTCATATAGCATGAAACTGATGTAAAGTTTATATTATGAAAACACAGAGTGTGTCTGAATGGGACCTCTGGCGAAGGAATGATTACTTGAACAGCTTACCACTAAAACACACTCCAACAAATGTACCTCCAGAGCCTCAGGAAAACAAGCATTACTAAAGAGTATGGGACATGGGACGGGGATAGGGCATGACACAAGGTTGAGGAAGAGAGAATAAAATTAATAATTTAGCCTGATCTTTTAGAGTTTTAATATTAAGCTAAGGATGTTTAAAATAAAGTTTATTTTTTAGAGTTAAGTTTTTAATAAAACACCATTTTAGATGAAAAATTGAATAATTTTTGTAAGATGGGAGATGAATTTTTTCTTCTTATATTTATATGGAAAATTATTTTCCTGTCGATTTTAGAAGGCTCAGTAGAAGAAAGATGTTAGTACTGAAGCCTACATAGCCAAGGTGGCCAAACAGACAATGGATCAACAGTATCTTTTCAGAAAAGTTCTGTAAACAAAAGTTCCTTCTTGGTGACTTGATTTCTGATGTTATTACATAAAACAGTAACATATTTATTCCATACACAGTGATAGTATAATGAATGAGTACTGATTAAGGTATCTTAAAATTCCAATTCTAGGCCTGGTTCTGTTTTCAACTAGTTGTATGACGTCAGGCAAGTTTTCTGGATCTTTCTACGTTATAAATTCATGGAATTGCACCACCTGATCTCTAAAGTCCTTTCCAGCTCTATATTGATATATTAAATTTGACTTTAAAAGCAGTAATTCTGAATAATCTAAGCATAATCTTGAGAAGGATTGCAATTGATTGTATTTTCTTTAAAGCAAATAAGATTTTTTTATTTTGGTTATAAATTCTTACGCTTTGTGAAAAAAATATATAAATGAAGCTATGTTTTAATGTTTTACCTTAATTGTTTGTGTTTCTCTGAACATTATGATGTTATTTTATAAATAAAACTATATATCGAGCTATTAAAAATGCTTATGGGAGGCACACCGTATTCTCGGGGTTCTTTACAAGATTATGTAGCTATTTAGTGCAATAATTTAATTGCTGATAATGAAAACTAGAATCTTTAGGAAAGTGATTAATCTTTCTGCAAAATTTTATCTGTTAAATTTATTTCAGTGCAATTTAGATGTTTCAGTAGGAATTCACTTAGAAAAGTTAGTTTCCCTTGTATAATTAGATAAAGTTTCCCTTATATTCTATTAGATGTATGTGTGGTGAACTGTTCTGATTACTTATTGATGTAAATATTTGGTTGGGTATTTCTGTTAATGAAAACTAACTCAGTGCCATAGTTAGACAGTGAGTAAGCCTAAAAGAATCTTGATTTGCGTCTGAATAGCTAGCTTAATAACAGTAGCTTAGTAAATCATATGTTCTATTGTTAAGTTTGTAAATGAAAATGTGTTCCTTAAAAAAAATTTTTTTTTGTAAGCAACACTGAATGTTTTACATAAATTCATAGCTAGAATTGGTCTCATTTGTTTCTTTAATTCTGGTAAGTAAAGATTTAATTACTAAACATTTCTGTATTTTTTTTATTACATTTTAACAGTTTTCAGATTTTTTTTCTGAATCATTTTTTTGGAAATTTCTACCCATTAATTTTTAACTTAAAAATAAAAATAACCTGGTGTAACCCATGCTGCTTCCTGTGGCATACCTATTTTCTTCGAATTGCTTTTCAGCCAGCTATTTGCAAAGCTTAGTGTGAGGGGTTAAGGCTCATCATATCTTTGTGACCTTTAAAAAGAATATCTGTTTGCTGATTACAGATGGGGATCTCATACTCGCTATCTCTGTTTTTTTTTTTTGTTTTGTTTTGTTTTGAGAAGTTTTAATGAGTCAGTTTATTAGACACTATAAATAAAATAAGTTCTACTTTTAAAATTTTTTATTTGTTTGTTAATTAATTAATTAATTTTTCATGAGTATTCCTAGCATCCTGGTTTCCCATCCATAAAATGGAGGCATTTGCACTCACAAAAGAGATAACTCTAAGATTAATTATCTGGGGTTTAAACCCTTCAATTCAAGTCTTCTAAAATTTCAGTGGACTATTTGTGCCCTAAAGACCTGTTGAAAATAAATTTTATTCAGCAAAATGTAAAATTAATTTATTACAATCTGTTTTTCTGAATCCTGCCCTGTTCACTTTTTTAAAAACTTTTTTATTGAATTTATTATGATGACATTGGTTAATAAAATTATATAGTTTTAAGGACTACAATTCTATAATACATTATCTGTATATTGCATTGTGTGTTCACCACCCCAAGTCAAGTCTCCTTCCACTACCATTTATCCTCCCTTTATCCTCTTCTACCTCCTTCCACCCCCCTTTCCCTCTGATAATCACCATACAAATTCTACTTTGCTTTGAAGTGAAGTTTGGTGAATATTGCAAAATATAGACAGCTTCCCTTGGAGGACTGTTTATTGTCCTGAAATTTCCTTTGTGTGGTAAAGATTTCTGTTTATTGAGAGCTTTCCAGGCCTAAGATATCTAGCTGAGGGTATATAGAAGTTAGTTCATTTATTCATTAACTCAACACATTCTCTGTGGAATTGCCACATTAAAGTGAGAATTAAAAATCTCTTTGAATTTCTGAGTTTTTAAAACCATAATGAATTTATTCATTGTTCTTCATTTAGCAAACATGTATCCTATTCAGTCCCTGCTGTGTGTATGTCATGGGAATAGGTACTGTGGGAGCATAGTGACGAACATGACCTGCTCCCTGTCCTCAAAAGTCCTTTCCTCCCTCCTATTTTTCCCCTCCCTCCCTCCATTTGTCCCTCCTTTCCCTTCTTTTATTGTTTTTAAAAGAGAATCACAGCAGAGGAGACAGAGAAATTAATACAGTTCAAGGGAAGAAAATATGTAAATGCTGCACTCAATAGTGGCAATGTGGTATGGGCTTCAGAGAGTAGAGGGATGAATTGCAGCTTCTGGGACTGAAGATGGTTTCCCTAAGGGATGGGGAGGGTTCGGATAAGCCACCCATGCAAGGAAAGGGTCTTGCAATCCGAAGCAATAGCAAAATTAGGAGGTTCTGAATGTACCTGGCATTCCAGAGAATTCCATGTACAAGTACAAGAAGTTGGGTCAGATGTTTTAAGGAGAGATGTAATGAAACTTGTGGGTGGAATTATCAGTTCAGGCTAGAGAGAATGACTGCCATGTTCAGAAATGTGGACTCGATAAAAATAAGGCTACCACTGACAGGAGGTGAAGGAAGTGCTTTGACCTGTGTTTTAGAAGGATAGTTGTGGACCAAGTGTGGAAATGTGTCAGAAGGGATAGACTGGAGGCAGGGAAACCAGCAGACGCCCCTGGCTGCCTTTGGGATTAGGGATGGTGAGGGTGAAGAAGTTATTGTGGTGGATGTGGACGTTGCTGTGTGGTGAGGAAGAGGAGCTGATAACTATGATGCTGGTTATCTTTTTAAAATATCGGTAGAGAAGGGTATTAGAGGTGGAATGCTCTCTCACTATGGAGTGAGGATAGAGGAACAGTAATTCCACAGGGACTATCTACCTGGATTCAAGGATCCTTAAAGAGGAGACAGAAAAGAAAGAAAAATAGAAACAAAGCAACAGCTATAACAGAAGGGGGGAGAGGATGAGCTCAAAGGACAGTGATGTCACTAGAAATATAATGGAAGGCACGAGTAATTTTAAATGATCTAGTAGCTACATTTAAAAGTAAAAAAGCAGATGAAATGAAATTAAATACGTTTTATTTAATCTAAAATGGGTAAAGTGTTATCATTTCAACATGTAATCAATATAAGGAATCTGAACTTCATCTTTTTCTTCTTTTTTTATACCGTCTTGGAGGTCAGCGTGCGTTAGGTCAGCGGGTCTCAGTGCAGGCGAACCCGTTTGAGTGCCAGGGAACAGACGTGCCTGGACGGCCCGTGAAGGACAGTGCCAGCTTGCGGAGTCTTTTTTTTTTTTTTTAATTGTCTACATTTTATACAAATTAAAAATGTTAGGGTTAAGGAGTTTAAGCATGCAATCAGAGTGCTATGTGAGAACTGGTAATTTTATGGAATAAAGTTGTACGTAGCTGAAGAGAAAAATGCACAGGCTCTTGGGTGAACAGAAGAAAATTCCTCAGCATTACCTTAAAAACCACTCCTGTAATGGAAGGTCTTAGTATTTCTCATAACTGATCCTAGCATCAGATATTTCTAAGCCAGTAATACATTTTTGAGGGGAAAGTGTAACATAAAAAAAAAAGATGTAGCCATTTAAGGGGTATGGCATAATAAATTTACATTTATTCCATTATTTAATAACTTTGTCATTTCAATAATCAACTTTTAGATGATTTAAATTTGATTTCCCACTAAGAACGCACTGCTTCCCCCTCCCCACCCCACCCTCAGCCCATCAGAATAATAGAACAAATAATTGAAATTAGCATGCAGAGGAGTTTGAGGAGGGCACAGGTTGAGCCACAACTCCTCTGTGCCTACCCTGGCCTTCAGCTGGAGGAAAGTGGAGGCATGGACATGAGATAGGCTCCTTTTCACTGGGCTGTGAGGATGCCGGGGAGGTGGATCACTCCATGAAAATAAACTGAATGTCTTTAAGGGACCCTTGATACTTTGAAAGGAGCGGTACTTAATAACCCATAGCAGTTATGGTGGGGAATTGGAGATATACAAACTGCCATACAAAGGTAACTCGGGGGGGGGGGGTGCTCAAAATTAAATCTCAGGCCTCATAAATTCAGTCTCCCTCCTCTAATACTGAGACTAAAGAAATAAAGAGAGTTTCCATAATTATTCTACAAATTGTGTATTCCAAATCTCTTGGGTAATTACCACCACTAAAAATTACACATTACAGTAATCACTACTAGCAAATTACCTGGAATTGCTAGCTCAGTGAATATCTTTCAATAACCAAAATTTGGACATAAAGTGATTATGTGTGAGAGCTATTTATAATGGAGTGCTTGTTAGCATTGGATGGTGTGAAGACTTCGCTGATTTCTCTAATTTATTTGTCATCAACACTACATACAGGTCTAAATGTTACCTGCCTCCTTGTCTAAGCCAAACAGTAGTCTTACTCTTAAAGTAGTTAAATTGGTGAAACCGAATAATACATTAAAATATCTACATATATTTATGAATTCCAAGAAAATATTAACTTCTTCATTAATGTTAATCCCCTGCTAACTTCATTAAATTTTTCCCCTTTATTACATGAAAATTTCATTGTCTTCTAAGTGCTTTAGGAAGCAGTTAATTTAATAGTAGAGTCCACTGATCCTATAACATGTCTGAGCTGCTTCTGTCATAGTTTCCTCAAGTGTAGATTGAAGGCATATCTAGATGGAACCAGATAAACATCTTCCTCTTCCCTTCTTCTGACCTTCCCTCCCAAAACATAGGACAAGATTTTTATGCTTAGACTTTTAGGATTTGACCATTGTATTAATCTTTTGATTGCTGCTATGAGTCCCTTGGGAGCTGTTGGGACCTGCACTGGCAGCGAGCATTAGCGTCTGGGATTTTGGTTTGGTATTTGGCATCCATGCATTATGGAACTTTCACTTAAGTTTTTAGCAACTCTGGAGAGAACTGGTTCCTAACCTCTTTTGACTCACAGACACCTTTAATAATTTAGTAGAGATCAATGGATTCTTTTTCCCAGAAAGATGTATGTAAGTACATGAACAATTTTGCATATGGCCAAGGAGGAATTAGTGAGACTAGGAAGCAACCTGGGAACTGTTCCAGCTGGAGAGGACTGGGAGTGAGAAGGGGCACTGGTGCCGGAAACAGCACTGCCTGTTTAGGTCACAGCAGATCCTGTGTGAAGTTCCCAAATAATGAAGGCAGGGGCCAAATAATGAAGGGAGGGCAGGAATCTGGCTCCCAGTACATTGTGGGCTGATGTGGGGTGTGTGTTTTTCCTCGAGGTTTATATTTATGTCACATTAGTGGCTTGTTTACTGGATTATCTTGAAAATTATTTTGATTCAGCTATTTATTTTTGGTGAATGGATATGCTTTATTACTTCTGATAGAAATGTGTATGTTTTCTTTTATATATTTGAAGAAAGCTGTTTCTGTTCCCTCTCAGAACCCAGGCATCGTTCTTATTTTCCCCCAACCACCCCTGGGATCTCTCAGGATTCTGCCCTAGGTTGCAGTTCAGTGTGTCCTGCTGACAAGTGGAGTTCTGAGCTTGTCATCACCGTTTCTGAAGCATGTTTTTGAGGAAATCCTGTTATTATTAATTCGTACAGTCAGGAGTAACAAACTTGTTGTTGTCGTTAGCTGTTTGGTTAGTTTAGAATTGTATCTTGCCCATGCCAACACAATAGTAGCAGCAACAACAACACATTGCAAAGACCCCTTGAAGATGGGCAGCTGGCAAGGCGCAGCCTTTTTTGGGAAGTCCCCAGCTGTTGGCTGCACCACAGGGAGTGAAAGAAGGAGACCGTTTCATGTAAATGAATTCAGTGATGTGGTGAAGCACAACAAAGTTCTTATTAAATGAGAATGCAGTTGTTCAGACCTGTCCTAATACTTAATGCTCACTTAGAGGCTGAATGAATAATTTGACTAGCAGTTTGTTAGAGGATTACTCGCTTTAGCCTTTGAATCCATTATCTTTTAAATAGCTAAACATATTTTAAATAGCCTATAATACATTAAAATATTAAAAATATAATATACTTTTTCATTAAAAATGTTATATTTTCCCACTTTTATAAATACACTATTTACTACAGTGAGTGTGTATGATTTTAGTTTTCTGTACCTGGGCTTTGCAAGCTATTAAAGTTATAGACCATTTTTTTGTGTTAATAATGGCTACTGCTGCTTTTTACGTTATTTTTCTTGGTGCTTTAAAGATTTTTTTTTTTAATAAACCGGTATTTCAGTGCCAGAGAGACGGTAAATTCTCTCTAAAATGTGGCTTTCAACCTGTTCAAGTTGTGAGTGATTAAATTTTTTAAAAAACTCATTAGACATTCAAGAAGTGTGTTTTAAAACTCTTCTCAGGAATTTTTTTTTTTTTTTTTTTTTTTTTTTACATGCCAAGGTAGCATTTTCTCTCTCTCTAAGTGGTTGAATAAGCCAAATGGGTCAAATCCTTTTTGAATAAAGTATGCATTTGTCTGTCTTTTATAATTTATTTTTATGTTTATTTACTAAATTTGATTTGTGCAGTAGTTTGTTAAAACCCAAATTATGTCTTTCCATTTTTTAACTTCTGCCAATGTACTATGATTGTCATTTTCCAATAAGTCAGATCATTCCAGAGATTTATTCTACAATTATCAGTAAGTGTCCTTGGAATATTAGTTGGCTCACAGTTTTGGATAGAGTTTGTGCTTTTATGTACATTTTTTTCTCCTAGAAATTTGTATATAATTCCAGGTTTTTGTTAAAAAACCTATAACCAGATAAGATCTTGCCATTTAAAGAATGCTAAAGTTAATTTTTCTGGAAATTAAACGTGTGAGTCTTTATAGTGATTCCCAATCATGGTCACCCATGAGAATCATCTGGAGAGCTTTAAAAGCAACAGCAGTGCCCTGAGACCCTCCGAGGTTCTGATGGACTTGGGCTGGAGTGCACCCTGGCAGTGATAGGCTCAACAGGCTCCTCTGGTGGTTCTGATGTGCAGCCCACGTTGGGAACCATCGAATGTTAGAAGATTCCTGGAGATCCTCTTACTCAGTGGTTTTCAGCCTTGGCTATACATTGGAATCACTCAGGGAGCTTAAGTAACTCTTGATGTCTGGGTTCTACCCCCAGAAGTTTTGATTTAATTGTTCTGGGATATTGCCCGTGCAGGCAGCATACAGACAGCTAGGTGAATGTATGCAACGGCGAAGTTGAGAACCACTGGTCACCAGACTTCTTTTCTTCAAATGAGGAATCTGAGGCTCAGACCAAAGAGGTTAAATGAGTTGCCTAAAATCCACAGAACAGAACCAGAAATCTGATTTTAGGACTTGTAGGCAAATGTATTTACCAGGACATCACATAATTTTATGGAAATGTAGATTTTGGCATGTCAGAAGTACCTAAAAAATTATGTTCCTTGGCTGCTTAGCTCAGAAAATGATAAGTATTTCCCCGATTTTAACACTAGAATATGTGAAAGTTAACCAAGATTAATCATTTCCTCAGTTATGATATAAGAGGAATTAGGAGCTAGGAATTAAATACCTATATTTAGATATTCTAGAATCCGCACAAATTATCTGGAAGCAAATTAGGCAAAGGAAATAACCCAACTAAAATGTATTAGACCAGGTTAACCCCATGTCATTATTTCTATAGCAGGAATTATTAATGCTTGTGTTTATAAATGGATTGTCCTCTAGGGGAAGATTGCACAGGTCTATATGGTTGGAGTTATAATTATATATTACAAAGTGTACTTCATCAACAATGTTAATAGCAAAGGTAGAAATTAGAGCGGTGGTTTAGAAATATAAGTTTTAGAATGTCAGAAAAGGGGAAATATTGCAGAAATTTTATTGGCTAACTATAATTCTCATATATTTGGCGAACAAATGTGTATTTGATACTTTTAGGGCAGAGGAAGGGTGTTGTTATACTTCAGCCCACATCTAATGACTTTCCTAAACACACAAATAAGCCTTTCTCTAGGTAAACCTCCAGACCCCATAGCACCTGCACCTTGTTTTATGTATTGCACTTGTCTTTCTGTAGCCTTTAGCTTAGGATCTTCATGAACATAGGGTGTGTTTAATAAGTATTTGTTGAACGACTTAAGTACACACTGCAAACTCTTAGGTGGTATTTTGCAAAATATATGACCTGCATACCCACAGAATCAGCAGCAGCAACTCCTGGGAAACTTGTCGAAAAGGCAGATTCTCAGTCCCCCATTTCCTGACTCAGGATCTCTGGAGGTGGAGCTCAGTCATCATTGTTTTAAGAGCTAACTGATTTTCTGATGCTCACTGTCACAGGTGAGGGTTACCATATCTTTTTTTGTATTCTCTGAAGGGCCTAGAATAAAGAATAAGCTGGTGGCATTTATAAAGTAATCATTGATGCCAGGTACTGTGCTGCATGCTTTACAGATTTTATTACAGTGTTTAGCACTTAGTATCTATATCAGTTTGCTTTTGCTGCATAGGGAACCTAGTGGCTTAAGAGAGAAAGAGTTATTTCTCATTAGTCTTAGGGTTGGCTGGGTGGTTTCTATGGTCTGGGCTGCTTAGCTGTGGCTCAGCAGCCTAGAGTGGCCTCACCTTGTTCTCTCCATGTGTCTTTCACCCCCAAGGAGGATAGTCTAGGCACATTCACATGATTGCGTAATGGTTCCCAGGAGCAGTAGCAGGGACCCACCAATGCACAGGAGCTCTAAGCCTCTGCTTCTGTTACATTTACGAATGGCTCATTGGCCTAAGCAAGTCACATCACCAAGCGTTGATTAGAGGGGTGGAACCAGTGATTCCACCTCTTGATGGAGGGGACAGTCACATTGCAAAGGTGCATTCATACAGGGACGAGAAGAATTTTTAGCTGCTTTGTAATTTATTCAGTAACTATTTGATAATGAATTACAACGTGTTTATTCTTCATAGAATATTAATGACCTAAAGTTATAAGGTAGATATCCTTTGAAAACAAATAGGACATTTAAAGAGAATTCCCTTTGTGGTTATTTAACATCTTGTTCTTTTCATCATGGAGAAGTGTTTTTATTCCTGCTTTCTGCAGAAATAAGGTCTTTGGAGACATCTTTTAAAATTTTTTTTTGAATTTGTGGATTTGTAGCAAAAAAGGGTACAATAAATGACAGGTTCCAAATTTTAACTGTTTCAGTATAGCATTTTTCTCCCTCAAAAATATGACCATATGGATGCTTAATTTGGAGTCTTCGTTGGGGTTTTCCTTGGAGTAGGTTTACCAGTCATAACAAACCTTTAAGACTGTACACACCCAATTCCAAGTTGTGTGTGTGTGTGTGTGGCGGGGGGACGCGGGTGATTGGTGAAGACACCAGTTCAAGGTATGTCCTAAAATACTAGTTGCTAGGACAACATTATTTTATGCTGTATCCACCTCAGACCTGAAAACTGAATCTTTAAAAATCTATTTTATTCTTGTCTGGATTATTGGGTGAATACATACTCATTGTAGAAAATTTGGAAATATATGAGTATAAACAAAACACTAAAATAAAAATCACGTGTATAATCTTACCACCCAGAGATAACAACACAAATGCTCTTTCTGTATCAAATATTGCAGTGCCTGTTTTTCTTATATGCAGGTATTGTAATTGTGGCTGGGAGTAGTCTATATATAGGAGGTGCTAAAACTTCACAACTGTTGCCTCATCTGTTTAACAAATGTGTACTAATTGTGCCTATTATATGTTAAGATGTAAAGGCTGCCAAAAGGTAGCTTTTCCATGCTTAAATGTTCTCTTTTATAACTTCTACATGAAACTCCTTGTGTTTTCCTACCCTTTATTTTGTTAATTTTTTATTCTGTTAATTCCCTCTTGATGCTTTTCCTTTTTTCTTCATTTTCTCAGTTGGAGGAACTTGTTTCTTTATTATTTATCATGTGTTCTTTTCTTTCAGTGTTATTTTTCTTTCCTACATTTTTATCTTTATTACTCTGGTCATTTTTAAACATTTTTTTTTATTTTTAATCTAGACATGTTGTTTATTAGGTCCTGAGAGATTAGCAACAAATTACCACCCTGGAGATCTCATTTTATCTTTGACCATTTCTTCTTTTTAGAAGTATTGACATTTCTTTAGAAAGGAAGTGAGTCCTTGCTGCTGAGCTTTACCACTATTTGGTGCTCTTTTGAGGAGTACAACTTAATCATCTTTTGGCTTTATCTGTGATGCCCTGCCATCCCCAAACAAACAAACAAAAACATAAATGCCTCTCTTAAATTCCTGACCTCCTCACACATACACAGGCACTTAACAGACTTTGAGATCTAGGCTGCAGCTTTTCATTTGAAGCCTTATATGTTTGCATAAACTCATGTCACTCAAAATAAGCAGTGAGTGGGGGGAAGGGGTAGTTCTTGAGTTTCAAAAGAGGAAGTTTCTTTCCCCACCCTAATCTCAATCTCTAATATCAGATTCTGACAACAGATGGGGGTGGCGGGGGGGGGCTTCAGTCCCCATTTTGCCTCTTCTTGTCCTCAAACAGTTTGATATCTGATAACATTTTTATTTTTATTATAATCTATAGGGTCAGATGTTTTGGTTAATGACCTGTAACAGACCTGAAGGTTGTGCTTAATGGTTAGGTTTTTCTGAGTGGTTATAATGTAACATGCCAACATTTCAAATCTCTGGATAGGGTTAAATTTAATCATGCATTAATGAAACTTTGAAGGAAAGAAATTGTTATTGAACTCCATGTGTTTCTGTCTTGTTTTAGAGACAATAATGACAAAAAACAAAACAAAACACATTTTACTCATCTACTGGCATTTTATATATATATGTGTGTGAATAAACTTTTGAATAGGTAATAAGTTCACAGGCAGAATTCAAATGGTACTATGGGATATCTGTGTATTTTTAAAACTCTACTTTTTAAAACATTTTAACCAGTGCTTTACATCTTCTTCTTCTTCTTTTTTTTTTTTCCCAATATAACAAGTTTAAAGTAGCATTTTTGAAAAGAAAAATTTTAAATAATTTCCTGAGCTTTCTCTGTACATTAGCTTGTCTCTTACAAAAAACTGAATGTGTACCTGTATCTGGTAATGAGCATCACCTTAAAATTTGAAATGACCAAAATGGGGTGGTCTGGCACCTGAGCTGCTGCTCAGTGATTAGTCCTGAGCTTGCTTTTATCATTGTAATCGCTACCAGTGGGAATTGCCTTACTCCAGCTTGAACAGGTTAATAAAAGTATTGAGCTTCCACTTTCCATTGTTGTTCTGTTTGTTTCCATGTGTAAAATTAGGGAATGCCTGAGGAAGAGGGGTTCATACCCAAGAAAATCAAGTTGTCTTGATATCTGAATGTATAAATTACAAATTTAAATTAGTCCTAGTTTTACCTACATTGATGTACATATTTATATCAAAAATTTGAAAGTGTCTTATTGGAAAACTGAATTTTTATTGAAATCCTGAGTTTATTATGTGAAGTTGGTAGGTGAATATTTTTTTAATGAAAGATGAATGAAAAAACACACATAATATTATGCTATACACAATGGCGGGATGAAAA
Organism: Tadarida brasiliensis; assembly: GCA_030848825.1. Taxonomy (NCBI): domain Eukaryota; kingdom Metazoa; phylum Chordata; class Mammalia; order Chiroptera; family Molossidae; genus Tadarida; species Tadarida brasiliensis. The sequence goes on from CM061260.1 coordinate 76,109,159, forward strand.
AAATGATGAAACAGCTTTCTTTCTGGTATCAGCCTCAATTCATGGACTTTGGCAGTTTCACGTTCAGCTTTAGGGGTGTTAAAACATAACCTGAGACGTACTAAAAATGTTAAGATTTTATTTGAGTGTAAATCAATTCTAATCTGGCAGCCTTCGGTCTTGCAGAAAGCAAGGAGCTCCAAGGAGCTGTACAAAAGGAAAGACTTTTTATAGGCAGAAGGGTGTGGGAACAGGAAGTTATACTAGGCAAAAACGTGGGTTTGTTAATACATGGTTACTTCCCTAAAAGGGGGTGGCAGGGGTCCATGAGGCAGACTACCTAACTGGTGCTGATCAGATGATTCCTGATTCTCTGGTTTTAGGTTCCATTTCTGGGGGAGCCGAAACTGTAATTGAATCTAGTCTGTTTGATGATGTGAGGCTTAGCATAAGTGATTCCATTTTTAGTCTGATGTCTTGTTTTTAGTTGGGTAAGCTTGGACTGAAAAACTAGCCAGTGGGGAGGTCAGTCTCTTGAGTTCATACGCTTGTGTTTCAAGGAGCAAATGTGAAGAAAAGAAGTCTTTTCCTCCCCGCTTTACCCCAGAAGAGGGGTTGAGGGGAATACATACATATATATTTACACACACTGAACATATCTAGCCACATGTTTATGATTATCTATATCCATGAATAGGTAATATATCCTATCTAAATAAGTAAATATTACTTAAGAACTGAAATTATATGGTAATCTCTTTTGAGTCTGGTTTATTTTTCTTAACATTGTGATTGTCATGCTGTTGCAGTTTGTTCATTTTCATTGATGTTTATTTTCTACTTTGTGAATATTTCACCATTTATTCATTCTGCTATTGATGGATTTTTGAGTAGTTTTGGTTTGAATAATACTGCTGGGAAGGTCCCAGAACCCGTCTCTCGGTGCACAGGTGCATGGATTTCTGATGGATATGTGTACTTCAGGGTGAAAGCGCTGTGTCGTGGGGTATGCCTATGTTCTGTTTTTGTAGAATATATGTATATATCTTTAACATATTTTAACATATTTGTATGGCATCTGTTATTAACATTTTCGGTCATTTAAACATGAATTATGTCTGATTAATTGGTTAACCCACAAGAAAGTATTGTCTGTTTATATTGGGGAAAAATGGAAGTGTGGTTTCAGTGTAAGTAGGAGTTCAAAGACTCATTTCAAGCCCCTAATTGGTCTGTGATATTGGGCCCATCACAGCCTTTTGAGTTTGCGGTTCCACGTCTATAAATGAGAAGATAGAAAACAATTATGAGTTCTAAGGTGCCTTCATCTCTATATTTCTGTGATTATTGAAGTGCCCTAAAGAATAGTACCTAAGTATGCTTATGTGATATGTGGCAACTTGGGGAACAAAACTACCTAGTAAGGTTAATGTCTGGATCACATTATTTTCACACTAATTAAGTAGTATTGGGATATGCAGAAATCTATTTGGGTTTTTCACTAAGCAGGCATGATTTCATAATAGGCTAATTTATATAAGATTCATGTTAAAATAATGATTTCCTTTACATGGTAACCATTGTCAGAAAGTTTAACAGAATATTTGAAATTAACGTATAGCACTAAATTTTACTGTCCAAATAATTTGATAACCTGGGATTTTATGTCCAGAGAAGTCTTTGTATGTTGTGTTCAACTTTCAGTTGAATTCAGTGGAGTAAATGGGAACCATTGTCTTCAGTGTTATTTTTAGTGTTGGCTGGTTTAAAAGTCATTCTTTGTCCTCATGGCCTTTTCCCTGTATAATCTATATTCCCAAGTCAGTTTCAGAGTTGGGAAAACATGAGCTAATATTTCATAGGTGAATAATAACTAATATTGACAGACCCTATGTACTTCGTTTGTGACACTTTTTACTTCATTTCTTTTTCAAAGCTTGTAGTGTGTCCCCAGCTCAGTTCTTCAGCTGTGGGTAGAGGTAGGTGGAGTACTACAGGGTGAGACTTCTCCGTGCTGCCTCATTCTCTGCACTGCTTATGACAGTGCTCCTCAGACCGTCTGTGGCCGGGCACTGGACGTTGTAGCATTTTAGTGAGTCTTTTCCTGAAGTTAAATTTATTCAATTTAAAGGAATACACCTCCCCCCACCCCCGCCTGAAATTATGTCCCTCTTTTCTTGTGGTGTGAAAATATTCTTTAACACCAAATAGATGATTGTTTTTGTGTGAATGCCCTTTTGGTAAAGTAAACAGGACTCCTATGTTAGTTTCCCCTGTTTTTGTTGTTGTCAGACATTTCAAGGTCTTTTAAATAAAAGCAGCTAGAAACCAGTGGTTTATAGAACATCTTCCTCCATCAATCCTCTTGTATTGAAAAGGCTTGCTCCTCTGCATCGCTGTTCTTCAGAGCCTCGTGGTTAATTTTACCCTTGATTTATTACTCTGAGCTGCCTCTCAGAGGTTGGGCATGCTTACATGCTCTGCCAGGAGTCTCTCTGCCTTTCACTTTCCTTCTCTCAGGTGCCAGAATGGAGCAGCGTCGCCCTCGGGATTCTGCAGCTGCTCCTTTCAAGCTTCCACACTCCCTGGCCTGGTTCCAGCCTGTGGTGTTGCGCTCATCACTCCACTGCAGGCTGTGCCAAGATCTTTCTCTCTCTGATTAGAGGTTCTCATGATAAAATTAGTTAGCTGGGCTTGATTGACACTTTCCAAGGATATTTATGCTGGTGGATAGGCAGGGAGGCCCTGACTGCTCTTTAATTATTAAGTTCCAAGGAGATATATAGCAGTGAGAAAAATCAGTTTTAGGTGGGAAAGCACCTTGGTGGCATTTTGAGGTGATATTTTTTATTTCTCAGCTGGCAGGTCTTACTCCCCCCACTCCCAGCCACTCACTTTGCTGTTCTTAAGGATAGACTCGAACATAGTAGATGGATCGCTTGCTTGCATTGTGAATCTCAAAGGATAATGGTGATTGAGGGGGATTATTGAACAGAAAACGAATTTGCTCCTTTCTCAAATTAGGCATAGGTGAGCCACACTTACAGTGAACGAGTGTGTGTGGTGTCTTCTACTTCCAGTAGTAGGACAAAGCAGGCCCTTTCTCTGACCTCTGACAATGTGTTAACCAATCAGAAGAAATGAGTTGTTCTCCCAGGATAGAGATGTGGGGGTGAACTGGGGTGTGGTCATGTTATTCCCAGTCTGATGTTAATATTTACAAATGTGAAAAGTACAGACTGTCCCAGGCCTGGGCCTTCAAGGCCTGGGGTGAGTCCTTTAGGGTTATTGAGCAAGATGTTTGACAAATGAAAGCCCCATCAGTAGTTGCCCTTGAGGTCTGTCCTGAAAGAGAGGCTAAATCACTCTCAAACAATGATGTTCCAGCCCTGTGATGACGGTTAGCTGACCACCAGCACATTGGTGAGGTCTGAGACAATGGAGGGGACTCTTTCACAGATCTTTAAATAGGTCCTTAGATCTTGGGGCTGCTTTACGTGCAGTTTTACCTAGAGGCAGAACAAGGAAAAATGAAAGCTCTTTTGAGATTCCTGCTAAACTAGTGCTTTTCAGCAGTTTAACATGTATAGGAATGACCTAAATGTATGAATCTGCATTAGAGTGCAGAATATGATTCAGTAGTTTTGGGGTGGGGCCTGAGATTTTGCATTTTTAACAAGCTGTGAAGTTATGTTTATGCTGCTGGTCTAAGGATCGAATTTTATGTGTAATTGGTAGACATTTATTTTTGTTCTTACCCTAGAACTTGAATGCCAAATTGAAATCTGAGGCCCACAAAATAAATATTATCACTAATTCATATTCATGTTTCATCTTTTTTCTTTATACTTGACTATAAAAACGCTATTCACAATGAAAAAAGATATAGTATATATATAGTAGTATATATAATAGGTGAATTATGGGAGGAACAGTAATAAATAATAGATATGAATATATTCCAAATTAAATCCACCAGCCAACATACTGGAAATTCTTTCTGATGAGAAACAATGCTAGGGTATACATTACCATTTGCAGACGTCTCATGCAGTACCATATTCACATGTGCGTTATACCAAACAGATGTCTGAGAAACAGATTTTTGTGGCAGATTTTGACACAGGAAATACATCAGGCTCCATAAAACTTAATGGAAAAATGTACTGCTTAACTACAGTCCATTTTTAAAGAACAGATTGCAGTGCATTCAGTAGAATCAAACAGGTCTTATTCTTGAGAGCTTTGGCAGAGCCTCCTACCCAGGGAATTATCTACAAGAATGTCACCTGGTGGTATGGTATTTGATTGGTTATTGATAAATGTGGTGTCTGGGGTTGGCCATATTGTGTATTCTATTTTAGGTCATGGAGAAAGGATACATTTCTTCACTACCCTAAATATTTATTTGGCGAATCATTTGTGGAAGTGAGGGAACTACTGTGGTATTTGAAATGGAGACACAACCTTTTAGATATGCATCAGCAGTGTGATCTCGGAGTCTGTTTCGGGTGGGTGGTGGGGGCGTTGCTGAGAGTCCCCAAGGTAGAACATCTGCTCCTAAGACATAGGCTTCTGGTGCATTCTTCTCTGTGTGCTATTGTTTTCTTTTGTTTATTTTCTCAGTTTGTTAAATTTATATTATATTCCATCAAGGGCATAGGAAAAAGACCCTCACAATTCAATTACCATCTTACAATAGAGAAAACTTCAACAAAAGATTTTAAATTTGGATCAAGATCTAAGTTATGAAATTATACCTTGTGAGACATTTCATTGAAAGTGGTTTTCTTTTTCAAACTCCCCCTAGATGCAGTCCTCCCTGGTGGAATCATGTTTGGATATGTAGACATCTGTGTCCTTGAGCAGCCTGGAGGATGGCGGCCTGTGCTGGTGAAATGGGCAGGCCTGCTGCTTAGGGAGCAGGTTGAATATCTGTAGTGCAGTCTTGCTACCCTGTCAGCTGCTGCCCTGAATACAGATCACTTTTGATCCTGCAGTCCGTCATGTTGCCAGACTGATCTGTACCCACATGTCTTTTGTCTGACAGGCTTGCTGCTTTTGATCTGGCCTGTTCTTCTGCCTTTCCACTTCCTCAGCCCCTTTTAAGAGGCCCAGAATTGAGCATGTTCTCCCGTTAGCCTCTGTGTTCCTGAAGCATGTTGAATGTTCCTCAGTTTGGGCAAAAGTAAGTTTACAGTTGTATGTGAAACAGAGTTTATTCTTGTATTATTATTTATTAATTATTGTATTATTTTTCTATACAAATAACTGTAAACCTACTTTTGCCCCACCATGTACAGTGACACTGTTGTAATTTTGTATGTATATGTGTGTGTGTTTAATCCTCATGTGAGGATATCTTTATTGATTTTTTTTAGAGAGCGAGGAAGGGGGAAGGAGAGAGAGCGTGAGAGAGAAAGAAACACAGGAACATTGATATGCGAGAGAAACATCTATTGGTTGCCTCTTGTATACACCATGGTCGGGAATCGAACCCACAACCTAGGTATGTGCCTTGACCGAGAGTCAAACCTACAGCCTTTTGGTTTATGGGATGACACTCCAACCAACTGAGCCACACTGGCCAGGGCTGTAATTGTAGGTTTTTATATGTAATTACTCAGATTATAAATTCCCAGAGGGCAGGGACATAGCTGGTTTCGTCTTATTGCCAAGAATAGTGACAGGTCAGAGCAGAGCCTCAAAAAATATTTGTTGAGTGAATAAACTGTATTAAAGTCACTGGAATTCCATATGCAGATCGCAATTTCTGTGCAGATAAAATTATTCTGACAGACAGGAGAGCTGACCTTTGTGCAAGCAAGCTAGACTTTCGGAGAAGCAGCGAGCTGCGTCGTGAGGTCAGATGTGTCAGAGAAGGAAAAGATTAACAGGCGCTGCTTTTACAGCCTGATCTTTGCGGGTTAGTTGTAGCTTTTCCTTTTCTCTTAATATTTAATGCCTTAAATACTTCGCTAAACAGGAAATAGTTAAGCCAGAAACAAAATTTCTATAAGTTATTACATGATTCTTCTTCCATTATTCTAAGGTTTAACTGAATATCAAAAACAGCTTCTTCTTTTTAAATATTTGGATTTTCTTATTTCTGTTAAGTTTTAAATAATAGATATCTCCAGGAGAGGAATAATGATAGATTCTTGTGCGTAATGTAAAAATGAAATTCTACCAGTCTTGGATATGGCAATACATCTATTGAAAAAGCTTTTACATGGGTAGACAAGTAAAATGATCTCTTCAACAGTATTTTAAAATGTCTTCTCATGATTATTATAGTAATGGTTTAGGTACAGCTGGGAACTAAAGGAATTATGATTAAAAATCAGTGTGTATACTTCAGTGTTGATAAGTAAGGGATTATTAATAGTGTTTGACTTTTAAACAGAGACCCCAGTGAATAGAAGTAGACAAGCCAACATTCTGGATGATTTCTTATCTAGACATATGTCAAATCTAGCTGTGTTAAATCATCTTCAGAATACGTGATTTAAATGGCTGCTCAATTAAAAGATTGCTATAAAGTCCGAAAACATTCCAGGTTTTTGCTTACACTTTACATACATATGGTATCAAGGGGATTCTCTACCTTTGACTGAGCGTTTAAGGCTTGTAGAAATTAAGTCTGTTGTCATTATAAATCAGTGGATTAGCCTAATGGTATTTTCACAGTTCAGTTCGTTGTTTGGCTATCTAAATAAATATGTTTTGGGAATTCACTGTAGTAGTAGGCTGCTTTCCAATTAGTATAGTCCAGATTTCTTGTAAAAAGCTCTCTTGATTGAGAGCAGCTTATACTTTATGTGGTGTTGGCTGGGGTTCAGGTTCAGCTGGAGGGTCCAGTGGCCTCACTCACATGCCTAGCATTTGTTGCTGTCTTGCAGCTGGGGACTCACTAGGGCCTTTCTTGCATGACTGTTTGGCTTTCCTCACAGCACGATGGTTAAATTCCAAGGGTGTTTTCCTAGATGTAAAGGCAGAAACTGCAGATCTCATAAGGCCTAGCCTCAGAATTTACGTAGTGTCATTTCTACCACATTCTGTTGATCAAAGCAAGGCACAGCCTAGCACAGGTTCAAGGGGAAAGGAAATCGACTCCACTCCGTGATGGCAAGAGCCACAAAAAGTTTTCGGCCTTCTGCAACCCTCCATAAATCCTCTGAGATAAGTACTGTTATAATTCATACTTTCCAGAGGAGGAAACTGAGGCTTAGGGAGGTTCACTTAATACCCAAGGTTATTCATTTGCTGAGTGGTTTAAGCTCCAGTTTAGGTCCTTTGACTGCAGAGCTGGGACTCTTCAGCCTAGTAATTTGCTGCCTTCAGGGTTTAGGCCTATTAGATACCTTTGTCTTTCTGCTTCAGAGCCAGTATCAGAGGTGGTTTTATTGATGTGGGGGTTATTCCATCTGCCATCAGCCTGAAATAATTAAGGGATTTGCTTCATATTATTGATCAGCCATCATGTGGTAAACATAACAGTCTCCCTAAATTTGGATGTTTCTAAACTCTTGGTTGCGATGAAAGTTAAAATTCTTAGACGTGATTATTCTAGGCCTACTACATATATTAGCATATTTCCTTACCAAGAACAAATAAATAAAACCTACTTTCTAAACTTTAAGTTTCCCAGGGGGGATACTCTGTTCTGGTAGTCCACATTTTTCATATGGTTTCAATATTCTAGTGTTTACTATTCATTAACATGAAACACAGAGCTTTTAAATTGCCTTTTATTATTTATTTTGGTTATTTCTGTTGCTTTGTTTAAAGAGTCAATGTTACTCAAGGATTTTTTCTTTGTTGCAAAAAGAAACAAATGACAGAGATGCTTATTACGGTAAAGAACAAAATAAAAATCAAGGCTTCCAAATGTACTAGAGTTTTTATACTTAGTATAATTTCTAATATTTATGTTCGATTTTTGTATCCTGACTTCAGGATTTCTGCAGTCTCAGACTGAAGTATATTGAGGAACGCTGTTAACTGAAAATGTTATATAGCATGTTGTACTTACATATTAATTGCAAGTTGGGAAATGGATTCACAATTTTTGCTTAAAGCATATGGACTTTTTAGTGCCAAAGGTATCTAATCACCTTCTACTGGCTGGAATAAAAGTGACAATAGCCCTGCAGATTGATGTGTGACCTCAGAACTTAGGTACACAGTCACCTCATTTTACAGGGGAAAGACTTTGGATAGGAGAAGCTTTCAGCTCATTTTCATATTATGGAGTAATGAGACAGGTAGACTTGGGTCTAAGAACCCTCTGCTGCCATTGCCATGTTTTCCTCCACTGTATTCTAGAATTTCCTTAAAGAGGCTTATTGTTGGAAAGGTAGAAACCAGTTTTCTAGAAGGTCCCAGAATCACCACTCAGTTACAGAATAAGTTACATCCAGTTTAACTGTTGCCAGTTTAAGAACATCTTAGACCTATTTTTTTTTTCTCAGCTGAGGACATTTTTGCATTCATCTTCAGATGGAGCGGGAGGGAGAGAGGGAGGAAGAGAGAGAGAAACATTGATGTGAGAGAGACACTTTGAGTGGCTGCCACCCATACGACCCCAACCGGGGCCGGGGACAAACTGCAACTGAGGTACGTGCCCTTAGCAGGAACCGAACCCAGAGACTCTCTGGTCTGCGGGCCGACGCTCTAACTGCTGAGCCAGACCAGCCAGGGCTAGATCTATTTTTTTTAAAAAAATATACTTGTTACTATATTAAAATACTTTAAGAATTTTATAGTGGTCCAAGAAAATTTTACTGAAAAAACTGATAAATTATTATAGCCATGATTTTCTGTGATTGCTTTACCTCTTTGTTTTTCATTTTGAAAGAAAACAATCCCACTATAGTCTTACTGCTTAAAAAAACAACAACAAACCACACATAAAAAAACCAAATAACATTTCTCTGTGGGGCTGTAGACATCTAAATTACTCCTTTCCCTTGAACTATTATCATACATGCATATCATATATTGGTAAGCTGAAGAAGAAATGTAGGTAATTGAATCCTCTGGTCACATATGACAAATTTATTTTATGTGAGGTGCTAATCTATTTATATAACCATCAAGGATTTTCTTGCTCCTAAAGTAATTCAACTTGAGTCACGTTTTTTAGGGGACTATTATAAAAGCAGGAGATAACGTCCTTAATTAGAATTAAACTCCTCATTTTATTGGAGCAGTCCCTGGACTGTTTGACCTTTGTATTCCCTGCTTTATATTCTAAAAATGTGAAATTGGAATTGAGTCCTTCTTTTAGGGAAGGGTTTGGAAAAGTACTAGCTCGCCATTGGTGAATGTACTGTGGGGGAAGGGTTAGTACTTTTTTGGGAAACTGGGGACTAGTGGTGAAGTAAATGGGTTGGGGTGACTGCACCAGAGATGCCTTCTCAACATGAAAGCCAAAGCAACCTGGTGTCAGTGGGGCCTGTCAGAGGATTGGAGGTAGTGGTGTTTGGAAATCTATTAACTGTCCTACACACACATTGTAGGCTTGCCTGCTGAGAAAAGCAATATAATGGCTTTCAATGACATTGCTGTTTCTTGTTGAATATAGGAAAATTCAAAGAAAAAAATGAAGAGAAAATGTATTTATAACTAGTAGTAGAGAGTACTGTGTTTGTCTTTTGTATATACCCTATATGGTTTTCCTACTTGTCTACAATGTGAGCGTAAGCTTTTTTATAAAACTAAGACTGTACTGGCATACTGTTTATTATCCTCTCTTCTCACACGTTTACGGTGCACGCGTGTGCACGTGCACACATGCACAGAACATTATGATACAGTATTCATAGCCGATTATACCAAAAGCCAATGAATTGCTTGGCAAAATTGTGTTTGCTTTTATTTTTATATTTTCTCCGATATAAATAAAGATAATTTTAACTCCAGGGGAATGGATGGAATAAATCTCATGAGTTTAGTTTTCTTCTGTTAGTAACACACAACGTGAGCACCAGAGAGATGAGCCATTTCTTTCCTCCTTCTGTGGTTCACTTGTCTCTCACTTGGTCCACTCCAAGAGAGCAGGCTTGAAGTAGAACAAAGGTATCGCAAGGAACATTTCCCAAGCCACAAGGAGGAAGTAACTGTCAGGGAACAGATGGTGTGATGGGAAACTATGTTATGCTTCCTCGGGAAGTATGACAAATGTGTTCAGTTTACTTGAGTTTCTGGAAACTACTCATGGGGAACGTAGCATTAATTTCCTTTAGCTTGCTGGTACTCCAGTTTGCAATTCACAAAGACAAGTTACAAAAAGACAAAGAAAAAAGATCTCAGAACTCACATGACAAAGATTTTTTTTTTTTAATTTAGAGTCGAACTCCAGATTCTTAATTCTCTATTTAAAAGGCTTTTGTTAAAATCACTTTTCATCAAGGTTTAGCAAGTTGATGCCTTTTAGTGTATGTAGTTTCTGTGAACTGTTTTTATATACTGTTCCAATCTATGCGTTCATCAGCATCCTTTCTTATAGTTCTTTAAATATTTTCATGGTTCTAGAAATTAACATTTGTTGGCTATCTATTATGTGTGAGAAGCTGTTACTAGCAAAATAAAACTTTTTCTTCTCCAGCAAAGACTTTTGTCTGATAGAAGTTCAGTGCGATATGTGTGTAAGATAACTGTGATGCTCTGTAGAGGAACCTTTGTGCCGTAGCCGGTAACGTGAAGTCGCAGGAGTGGTGTGGCCTTTAAGAGCCTGACAGAGCACATCTCTGGGAGGGGTATGGAAAGGTACCAGGGGAATACTTCACATAAAGCAGGTGCACATGAAAGTTAAACAGGCTGAGGCATAGAACTTCGTTTCAGAGAGGAGGAAGGAGATGGATTAGCCCAAGGTGTGGATCAGGGAAAGCAGACCACTCCTATAGCTAGAGGAGCAGAGAAATGGTGTGAGAAGACCTAGAAAGGTAGTGTGGTCCCATGGAAGGTAGAACTCCTTGAAGAAAAGGTTATTTTAGGAGAATTTTTAACTATATTCTGTTGAGTAAAAAACAAACAAAAGCCGTCTTTGAAGTGTCAAATATGATGATAAAAAAAAAATGGTGGCCTATTGGGAATTGCAAAAAAAAAAAAAAGTGAATCTAGTTTTTGAAATAATGTTGTTGTTTCAAGGCCAAGTTTGTTTTGTTTGTTGGTGAAACTCCTCTTTTATCAAATTACCCCAGGCCATAAAAGTATAGTTTGAACTTCTAATGTTTCAAAAGAAATAGAAACAAAGAAGACAAAGTTCTACTGTCTTCTGGTTGCTTCCATAGGAATCTCAGCAATGGCGACTTGCTGCTTAGTTCACAGAACTTCCATTGTATTTTACCTTAAACAAAAAGAAACGCAGAAGTAGCCTTTTTCTTTTCTCTTTCAAGTACTAGACTAGTCTGCATTTTTAAGATTTATTTCACAAAGGGATACTTGTTACAGATTAGGTTTAATCAAAAGACCTCTAATACTAAAGACAAAATAATTTTCTTTTCTTTTTTTCTTTCTTACTGGACACCTCTATTGTCAACATTTATTACTTTACAGTCACATTTTCAGGTGATCAGGGCTCAATTATGCTGTCCTGTGCCCTAGACACGTTTGCCATCATGGTGCCCTTCCTCCACAAGAAATATATTAAACAATTTTTTAGCCAAAGTTAGAGTGCTATTTATAAAACTATGTTTTTAATTTTTACATTAGTTAAGTTTAAAGCTGCTTTGGTATACAGATACAATACAGGCTGGATTCATTATTATATATTCAGTACTATTATGTTAATTTAAAAGAATTTTCTTTATTGAAGTAGATACTAAGCTTTTAAACCAGATGAAAGTACCAGCAATCATATCAGAGTGTAGTAGGTTCTCATAATAAATTTTCCATATAAAACTGTTGAAATCATCAAAGGGATGTTGTTAATCCTACTTTGGCATTGCCACGAAGGTAAAATAACCGGCATTTTAAAATTATTTGAGGAGCTTTATTGAATATATTGAGATATGGTTTACTATATGTAGTCCTCTTCTTCATGGAATCTGCTGTCATGATCATAGATTTTAAAGTCCACTTGGCCCCATTCAACCATATCTGATCCCTAGCCTACTTCATCTTCTCTCTACCTACCCAGTGCAGGGCCACATTCTGGTCAGACTACATCACCCCAGAAATTACAAACTGTTCTGACAGATTACCACATTTGTTCGGGTCTCAGCTTTATTCCCACAATTTTCTATACCTGGGGAGATCTCTACGCCCCTTAAATTCAGTAAGAGTAGGATTGTGTCATCTTCATCTTTGTGTCATCAGTATCTGGATTAAGCCTGGTATATAGTAGACACTCAGGATTTGCAAAATAAGTGAATAAATGGATCAATCAAATACTTGCCCATTGTTTGCTTTGGGGTTATCGAAGGCCACCAGAGCAAGTGGTGATCTTGACAAGGTGAGGATGGTGATTTTACCTTATTAAGACGGATGTCAGTTTAATGGACAATAGTATTATATAGGAAAAAGAAGGAAGACTACTGTGATGAATATTTATGCTTTTAAACAGAAGTGGTAGGTAAAAATAATAATAATAGTAAGTCACTCTTTTATTGAGTGTTTTTCAAAGTAGATTGTGTTAGACTTTGCCTGCACGTCTTATTTCTCACAACTCTGTGAGACAGGCAGTTTTATTTAAGTGTTTTAGAGATGAGGAAACTGATTCAGAGAGAGAGGTTATGCAACTTATTCAAGACATCCAGCAGAGTAAGGGTGTGAACTCAGTACTATCAAACTTCTGGGCCAAACTTTTCAATATAGGATAACTGATAGATTAAGTAGAATGTCTTTTAAATATCTCCTGGGGACTTGTCAAAGGACACTACAATTGACTCTTGTTAGTATATTTCATGGTTGAGTTATGTTTAAATAAGGCATTTGTAAATTGTTCGTTTACAACTATTTATTGTAGAAAGCAAATATATTTACCCTGAGGGCAGCATCCTTATTTTGAGGGATAGTCTCTTTCTCTAATAGCCCTTTGTTGGCAACATCTTCAAGAGTAGACTACAGAGACATCAGGGCTAATTTTTCCCAGCCACAATTTCGGGCTGGGAACGATGGGTTACTGGTGTGTTATGTTTTCCTTAACAGAAGAAAAAGACCTTCATTGGTTACCCATTTTAGTGAAGTTTTTGACTGACATAATTGGCTAAATTCCTGTTTAAGTGAGTGGTTCAATTTCTATGAGGTAACATCGAGCAGCTTGAAAAATTGTCTGACTGCCTGTGCCTCAGGTTAGATCTTTTCTGTGCACACTCCTAACTTCTCTTACGACTTGGGATAGACTCTCAGTCTTTGTTGGTATTTGGACTTTTAAGATGTGCTTCTTATTCTCCTTAGAAGTATTGAAAACTTAAAAGCATTTGGGCAAGGGAATGGGTCAGATCCACTTTTATTTAAGAATATCAGGATCCATCTTAATAATAGTCAATTTCCTTGCCCGGCTGGTGCAGCTCAGTGGTTGAGCATCAACCCATGCACCAAGAGGTCACCGGTTCAATTCCCAGTTAGGGCACATGCCCAGGTTGTGGGCCAAATCCCCAGTGGGGGGCATGCAGGAGGTGGCCAATCAATGTTCTCTCTCATCGATGTTTCTATCTCTCCCTCTCCCTTCCTCTCTCTCTAAAATCAATAAAGGAAAAAAAAAATGTCAATTTCAAAGAGGGGGAAAAATGAAAGATGTGGCTTACATCAGCCTAGTCTCCTCAAGTTCTTAGGAACTATATAATGTTCCCAAGGTCAAAAACAGTGTGAAGTAATTCTATTTACCTATCTTGGAGGCTACTACATCAGAAATTCAGTGAATGGAAATTGCTCTTTAACTGGATGTGAGTATCATTTTAACTCTTTATAGTCTTTATGTTTATATTCTTTATGTCCTTTCTTTCTTTTTATGTTGAATGTGTTTCATTTTGTAAAGATTAAGAAGAACATGTTCTAGCTTTTAAATATGAGAATTGAATTATTAATAGTTTTTAATTACAAAAATGCTCTCCCCTTTTTTCTCCCCAAAGCAGTACATTCTCACAAACATTGGACCTCACTGATATTGTGTCATTTAAAATTTTGCACTAAAAATTTAAAGCTTTTAATTTTTCTTTGATTTATGACACAGCTGTTTTTTGAATGGGGAAAATGCAAAAGCTACATGCAGTCTAATTAGATTACACTCTTTTTATGCCCCCCACGTTTTAGTGGAGGCTACTAATCAAATCTTGATTTATTTGTTATTTTTCAGACTTAATGTTTCACACCAAGATGGCTATAGTTGCAGCATTGCTCCCAACATTTTGTATCATCATAATCTGTTCGTGCCTTTTTGTCCCACACTGTGTGATACATTTAATAAGGGTGGAGTTCATAAAAACTTGTGCTCCTGTAGTCTCCTTATGATGTTGGCTGTAGCCACCTTAAGCTTCAAAGACTTCATGCTAATCCACTCTGGTTCAACCTCACATACTGTGCCGTAATGTAACTTGACTTTTAGAGAAATTAATTCATACGATTTTAAAGAAATACAGGGTTAAGTGATTGAATCCAGGGTAAAACAGGTACTCTGCTCCTTAGGTGATAGTCATGACATTGCTTATACATTGCTCATACCTTTCCCCCCCACGTAGCCAGTTTTCCTTTTCCTCTTCTAGTCCTCTATTTTTCTCCTCTTTTCCGCCCTTCCTTTTTCAAGGCTCCTCTGATATTAACAACTTTACTGGTTTACCCAGTATTGAAATCTAGAAGTTACTTTTGATTACTTGGTATATCAAAATACTTTTATTTCATAATTAGTTCTTAGAAACAAAATCTCTCACAAAAGAAATTTTTAAAAAGGGCTTACCTTGTGATGGTTAATGGAAATATGTGTTAGTAATTAGTCAAAATAAAGAAGCTCTTATACTGAAAGTGAATGAGTATTGCAAAATTCCTTGCAAAATTAATTACATTTACAATTTTAAGATTATTGAGTCTTTGTTGACAAAATTTTATTTTTTTCATTGTTTTGGGATAGGGAGTTTTTTTTGATGGAAACGTTCTTAATTAGTAAGCATCAAAGCTTTATTAAGCAGTCATTCTTATTGGTCTTATGATGAGCAGTAATCAAGTGAGCTTAGGGATAATTGGCCAAGTATGGAAAAGTTTTATTATAGGAAAAAACATTTCAGCTACAAAGAAGAGGTATAGTTGTTGCCCTCTTTCCACTGTCTAGATCAGCGGTTCTCAACCTGTGGGTCATGACCCCTTTGGGGGTTGCACGACCCTTTCACAGGGGTCGCCTAAGACATAACAGTAGCAAAATTACAGTTATGAAGTAGCAACGAAAATAATTTTATGGTTGGGGGTCACCACAACATGAGGAACTGTATTAAAGGGTCGTGGCATTAGGAAGGTTGAGAACCACTGGTCTAGATGGTTAGAGATGATTGTATTCTTGGAATTTACTTTCAAATTGGGAAGTTATTTTTTTAAATGGATATCTAAGTATGCAGAGAAGGCTGGGGAATTAAAGCATATCATGCACAGCAAAATATAGTAAACAAACAAACAATGAAACCACAGTTTTATAGAAAACAAAACCTATTTCCCCTGATACCAAATGTAAATGACATCAGATAGTAGAATTATCTGTCAGTTTTTTTCATATCTTGGTGTTGATTATAAGCTCTGTAAATCAGTCTTTTAAACAATGGATTTCCAAAATGATCACTTACATATGGCATATATGTGCATTGAAAAATTAGATATAAAATATAGTCTGTTATATATGAAAAGTAAGGTAACATGAAACTGACATTCACATACTGTATGTTTAAGAACTTGATTTTGAGTTTATTTTAAAGACTAAAGGC
Source organism: Tadarida brasiliensis (assembly GCA_030848825.1). NCBI lineage: Eukaryota > Metazoa > Chordata > Mammalia > Chiroptera > Molossidae > Tadarida > Tadarida brasiliensis. The sequence goes on from CM061260.1 coordinate 76,125,046, forward strand.
AAAATTCACTTTTGTTGCCTTAATATGCAAAAAGTCATATAAAAATTGGTGACTCACTTGCAGGAACAAGTCAACTATAGACACATTTTATAATTAAACAGTGTTTGGATATATAGATACTAGTGATTACTGGTGCTTCAGGACTGTGGATTATAAAGAGACAGTGTTACCATTTCTGTTTTAAAGTTTAGTGTCTACATAGCCAGTGGGTCAGATATCCCAAATGGGTAATCATTGGTATTGTGCTTCAGACTTTAGATCTTAACAAATAAAAATGGAAAACATTTGGATATGATTAAAGAACAAAGAAACAAGGGGATAGAGAACAACCCAGTTCAGAAAATATGGAACAGTTGGTTCACCCTAATTATAGCCATCTTGATTTTTCTTTTTTCTTCTGTGTGTATCAGTTGGAAGTTCAGTAGAAAATTAACCCTTTGCCTAATTATAGAAATAAATTCAGTGCAGATTTTCTAGAGGGGCTTTATGCTTGTCCTTAAACTCATATTTCAAAAGTCAGTTGCAGTTTGTGTTGGCCATAATTCTTTCCTTTGATATAGTTCAGCAGTTTACTTTTTATTTCCTAAGACTGAATTTCTTATATCTACCATCATCTAAATGAAGATGTGTTGACATAAATGAGAAGATCAAAGATTCAACTAATTAAAGGAGTTTTACATTTGAATTAGTCTGAGTTGTACGGAAGTGGGGCTGAATCTAAGCAAATGATGGAACATTATGCATAATGATAATGATTTTGCAGATTGTTTATTGTTGCCAGTCAAGCACTAAAATAAGGTCTAAGTCCTGACCCTTCTTTTCCATAAATTTTCTCATAAATAATAAAGGTTATGGAAATTGGGACGTATTTGGTTTTCCAATAGAGATGAATTTATTGAGATGTAGATTACTTTATACTTGATTGCTTGCTTTTCATTCTTTTTCCACTTTTTATCACAAGTACCTTCATTTATTCTGTATTCATATTATATAAGAAGTTACATGTTTCTTTTGTTAATCTTATAGAAAGAATGACACCCATAGACTTTATTGGCAGGTGTATATTATATGATTTCTTTGGTACCTAGCATGTTTTTTTGTTTTTGCTTGTATTTGAGAGTCCTTAAACACAGGCACATGACTAAAAATGAGGAAAAAGAACCAACACTTTCAATGTCAAAGTCCGGTTGAAACATTGTAGGGTTTTATATACATTCCAGACTTGACGGCTTTCTTTGTTAATTTTTCTCTATATTTACTTTTAGTTCTAAAATAATTATTGTACCCCCAACCTCTACCCTTCAAACCCCTCAGCACACACACAAATGCAGCTGAAGCTTCAAAATGGAAAGGTTGTATATATACCTATTGAGTGCATAAACAGAAATATAAAGAAGCAAGGTCAGCTAAAAAATTATGATTAGCATATGCCCTGGCCAGTGGCTCAGTTGGTTGGAGTGTCGTCCTGTGCAACAAAAGGTTGTGGGTTTGATCCCGGTTAGAGCACATACCCAGGTTGTGGGTTTGATCCCTGGTTGGGGCATGTCGATTGATATTTCTCTCTCACATTGGTGTTTCTCTCCCCCCCCCCCCAAATCAATAAAAAAACAACTACATATCCTCGGGTGAGAATTAAAAACAATTATGATGAACATAATTAATATTGTAAACTTATGAAATGGTAGGAAGCAGTGGAGATGATACTATTATTTTGACATATGAGTCATGCTTTATGCCTTAAATCATGTCAGAATCCCCAGAACTTAACATGGAAATTAGAATAGAGGTAACACCTGCATTTCCACTTCATTCCAAACCTTTTTTTTCCATACTCTTATAGCGTTGTATTTCTAAAACAGATTTGATGATGTCCTTAGTCTGTTTAATTCATTTTGGATCCCCATTTCTTACAGCAGGAACTCTTACCAAGGGAAGTATATTAGAATTGCTTGAGGAGCATCTAAAATATGCACATATCTGGAACCCATCATCAGAAACTCTGATTTTTTTGTAGGAGTGGAAAATGTATTTGACAAAAGCTTTTTTCATTATTTCAGATGCCTCTTATGTCATGAACCAACCAAATTTTCTTATTTTGTCTCATGCCATTTCTTCCAGTCATCTTCTATTCTTCTCTAGCCATGCTAAGCTTAGGTGTTTTCCAGGTAGTTTTATTCCATTCCTCTATACTTTTGTACATATTATTCCTACACTCCAAAGTACCTTCTCCTTCTCTTCCTGCTCTCCCTTCCTCTTCATTCTAAGTCTTAAATCTGTCAAACAACTACTTATTTTCCTAGATTCTCCTCTCATGATAAATCTTTCCTTAATCCCCCGTGTTGAAATAGCCACTCTATATTTTGTGTTTAGGATTTGATTACTTTTTTCAGCGTCTATCTATCCCATTAAATTCATGTAATTTAGCTTGTTCATGTTTACATTAAATGACTATATATGGATTAATAATAAGTGAAAAGCCTTTTCAGAATTTAAATGTATAACTCTTTATGAACATTATTTTTAGGGTCATTATTAAATAGAGGTCTGTGATCAACCACCAACACCTAAGTTGTCACTGTACATAATTTTATTTTTCATAATATATGGTACCATTAAAACATATGTACTTATTTATTTTTCTTCTTTTTACTCCCTTGTGTCTACAGGCGAAACCTCACAAAACTGTCCCTTATCTTCAGTCACATGCTGGCAGAAATCAAAGCAATCTTCCCCAATGGGCAGTTCCAGGGAGATAATTTTCGTATCACAAAAGCAGATGCTGCTGAATTCTGGAGAAAGTTTTTTGAAGACAAGTAAGTAAAAATCATTGTATCATTTGGATCCATCTTTGAAGAATGACCTAGTCCTTCCTCCACTTCCATATGGCATAGATTTTACTTAGCAGTTTGAGAATGTACTTGAGTGTTCTTGATAAGTGGCCACTGAAAGTATACCTCAACTGAATAGTTTTATGTTATCACAGAGTAAATGTCAGTTATACAGAATTTATTTATTTCATGATCGTTGAATTAGTTTGCTCTAAGAAGCAGGCATATGTAAGACAGAGTTTCTGTACATGAGATGCTCATAGCTTTTTATAACTTAGTAGACACATGAGTCACATGTACAAAATAAGAGGCAAGAAGAGACAGATACTTTAAAGATGGCATAAATAAGTTGCTCTGAAGTTCAGAGTGAATAGTTGCTTCAGAAATTCAGGAATCAGAGACTACTTCCTAAAGGAGGTAGTGTTTAAGCTTGGATAGATCTGAAATTCAGGTGGGAGGAGGCTTTAGAATCTTGATTCAGGTTGTCTTTGTATTGTTGCACAGAAAGTATATGTGTGTAAACAAGGTATAGAAATAGGGATACTATTGGCACAGGGTCGCATTATATCATAAAATGGCCAGTTAAAGATGTTTTCCTTTAGGTACTTCCTACCCAGACTCAGGTGAGCTTAGTAAATAACAGGAGCGGTATATTTGAAGCCAGCATAACTTAAAACTTGCAAAACTAAAAAAATTTGTTGGGAATTTCTCAGTAGGATGATCAAGATCTGAGTATCAAGAGGTGAATGGTTTATTCCGTAACCTTTTAATGATGAGCGTGCACATGAGAATGTCCTGGGATGTAGGCAGAACCCGAGCTGAACATTCAGGAGGAAGAGAGATTGCTTACACATTCACTATTGTTTTCATCCTGTGGTTAAAAGTCTATATTAACTGGTGAAATGAGACATATAAAATGTTGGTATACGCTTTTGGTGGTCTTAGTCCTCTGATGCTGGTGAATTAACTGTAACATTGTCTTTGTTTTTTTCTTTAGGAAGTGCTATGTTTATCTATAGTTGCCACCATGATTAGAATATCATTCTAGAAAGCAATGCATGTTTTACTACATATATAATTTTTGGACTTTGAAAATGTGAAAGCCTTTTTCCTATTTCTTAAATATATTCTGCATTATTTTTAGGGACTAAAGGAGAAAATGCCAATTGTGCCATTATTAAGACCATTCTGTATTCCAGAAATCTAGCTATTTGCAATGCTGTGCTATTCAGTCATATGAGGAATTAAAAAAAGAAAAGGTTCATCCTCATCTGAATTAGAATAACAGCCAAAAGTGTATTAATTAAATACTTGTGCATAGTAGAGAGGAGAAAGGCATTGCTGCATTCTGGGAAAAAGAACTGAGAGGATTTCTGGAAGTCATATATTAACACTGTGAGCCTAATGCAAACAGTTGGTTACCTTCAAAATAAACTTTATCTTAACATTTTAAGAAAATCTATAGAACAAATTGTGGTATTTCTTTTTAAAAACTGAAAATTTTAGTGAGTCATGAAATTACTTGTCAAAAGGTCAGTAAAAAATGGAAAGATTGGTCGCACATTTTTCAAGAGAGGAGTTTGTTTTCTGGCACCTCAAGCCACAGAGAATTATGCATTTGAGACATCTTTATTTCCCTTTATTTATAGCTGTGGATGTCAAGGAGCCGAAATTTCTGTTCAACTGCTACATGAGTGAAATCACCACTAAATCAAACAGGATTCTTGAAATACTGATTAAATACTCTCCCTACCTCCCAAACCCTTGTACTTAGGTCTCCTATCTTCACTCACTTAGGAAAGCTGCCTAATTTTTCTTTAACATTTTTAGTTTTTGGATGAGAGCCAAAGTGAAACTCCTTCTGGAATTCAGACATAGTTCTGTAGTCATTAAAATTAATGATTCTTTTAATAGATCATTGGAGAAACCATCTTTATATTCTCAGTGGGTTTTCAACATATTATTCCACAATATTTTGTTGAACGAGTGAACACATGAATGAATGATATAGCCTTTCAGAAGGTTGAATTCTTCTATCGTCCTTATGTTCTAAGTTTTTTTTTTTTTTTTTTTTTATCCTCACCCGAGGACATTTTTTCATTTTTTGTTCAGATAGAGTGGGAGGAAGAGAGAGAGAGAGAAACATCGACATGAAAGGGACACATCGAGTGGCTGCCACCCACACGACCAACCAGGACCGGGGACAAACTGCAACTGAAGTACATGCCCTCAGCGGGAACCGAACCTGGGACTCTCTGGACCGCTGGCCGATGCTCTAACCGCTGAGCCAAACCGGCCAGGGCTGTTCTAAGTTTTATATGCGGAAGCATTCCTGTCATTTGCCATTTATCTAGCTTCCCATTGAGGTCACATGAGAATACTTTCTTTGACTTAACCAGCACCTTTGAACTTAAAGCAGTATTTTTGCCAAAAACAGAACCATTTTGAAGGGTTAGTTCTAAAAACAGCCAAACAGATTATGGTTTCTATAAAGCAGCATTTAGCTTAAGGAGTATTATTGTGACCCCCCCCCCCAAAAGGAATTATCAGTAAGAACAACATATTAAGATTGAATTAAAAGCTATTTTTCAAAGGACATTGTAAAACTCCTAAAGGCAAAATTTAGGATTCAGACATTATAAAAACAAGCAGCAGACATAAAATCTTTAAGTGTCCTATACCTAATGCTTAATTTCTCTGCTTCTCAACTTTTTTGAAGTGATGGCAGGACCCAAGCTTGGCTGTGAAGAGACTCTGCCTGCTTGCCGTTTTCAGGGACTCAGTAACACATTTTGTATTTCTGTATTTGTTAGATTTTTATGTAAATATATTGAATGTTTTAATAGTTGAGTCCTACTTTTGCTTTCATAGTCTGTTGACCAGGCAATAGTAGAAATATATAGGAAAACGGAAGTGATATTATTGAATAAATGTGTCTGAGTAAATTCTGCAAGCCGAGGCCAATACCAAGCTGATTTTTTGTACTGTGGATTAGTAATTTATAATCTAGAAGCTTGAAGCAGTGAGGCTCAAGAAACATGTTACTGGCTGTTAAGAAAAGACACATTGATGTGTTAGACTCTGGGTGACGGTCCTTTTTCTTAGCAGGTCAAGTAGCAGTTACTGGGCTACTCGTGCTGAGTACTTCTTGACATTGAGGAAATTTAGACATGCATTTCCAACCAACTGTAATTCAACAAGAACCTTGGATTCCTCCTGAATCTTCTTATATGTCTGTCCTCTCTTCCCCATGTTTGCCTCAAGTTCCATTCTTTCATTTCAAGTTCAGATTCTTTCCTGGCTTTCTGATGGGCCTCCCTATCTTCAGTAACAACCTGTCCAGTTGTTTTTTCTTGATGAGACCAGTGACCTCTCTAAAAAGGAGAACTAATCATTCTAATTTTTTGTTGTTTTGCTTGAAGTGCTTCTATGAATCCTTACTGATTCTGGGTTAAACTCTAAAATCCCATTGATGTGACAAGTTTTAGGAATTGCTTTTTCCAGCTTTATCTTTCTGTACTCAGCTCATCCTCAAAGAAACAAACTACTCAGCACTCTGTACTTATTTCCTAATGTGTCCCCCCAACACAAACACACCTGATTGTGTTTGTTTCTCTTTATTGCATCCACTGCATGGGAAACCACTTTCCCATGCCCTACCCATTGTTGCCACTTTGGAAGCTTTCCTTGACTACCCTAAGCCTAATACTCTAGGCTTCCAGATGCCTGTGCACACATCTGTCATACTAGACCGCAGTGAACTGCTGACATGTTTGCATTTCCCAATAGACTACGAGGGTTCCTTGAGGCAGGGACCATGCCTTACTGATTTTTACTTCTCAGAACCTGGCACATATCCTGGTATGTGTAGGCACTAATGTTAACAGACTATGTGAATAATTGAATGGGTGGCTTGATGGATGATGTCTATTTCTGCTCAAAATTTTCAATGAGTTTATTACCTACAAATTGATGTATTTATTTTTATCATGAGTTCCTATAGTTCTACTCCCTGAAATGCCTCTTTCCCTCTTTTTTCTTTTTCACTGTCCCAGAATTTTGACACCCTTCTTCAAATCTAGTTCAGAAATCCCCCTTTCTTGGTTATTCTCAACAATATACAGCCTCTTACACATTCAACTTTAATTACTCCATGCTTTGTGTTCCTGTTGTGTTTTAAATACATTTACATTATTGAATGTATGTTTATTATATGGGTCTTTCTACTTGACTATGAAGCTCCTTGTTGATTTTTTATCCAAAAATTAGTGAAAACAGATACATTTATTAGAGTTATTTGTTGAACTCTGTGTTCATTGCTTTCATATAAGCTAACTCTATTTTCAGTATAATGTTTAATCATTCTTTAAATGGTCATCGAATGAGTCCTTCGGGTACTATATATATAGCAGTAATTGCTGTTGATTGAGTTCATGGCATATTTTCCCATCATTTAACTTCTCTTTTCTTTACCTATGTCCTGTTCTTCAGTGAAGTGGATTATTGGGCTCTTTCCTGACTTATCAGCAGTTGCAGATTTCTATGACCTTGCTTTTGTTATTCTTTCTACATGAAGATTTTTATAATCTCTGGCATCAAAGTTATCTGATCTTAAGATGTTCATCTCACTTATGATTCTCTCCCTACTATTATTACCAGATCTCTTCTTAAACTCCTCTAAGCTCCTGCTTAGCCCCTGGCATTATTTTCATTGTTTCATTATTATTTGTGTAGTTATCTTATTTCCCATTAGACTAGAAGCTCCATGAAATCAGGCTTATTTATTCATCTTTGCATTTTCTGAAGTAGCTCAACACAGTGTCTCCTATTTAGACTTTCATTTAATTCAGATGAGTTGAATAGAGGCATGTATGTGAGCATGTGTACCTGTGAGTTAGAGAAAGAGAAACAGAGCTTGTTTACTTCATGGATTGGGAGGCAGGATGCTTAGAAGTAATCTGTTCTGGTTCTGGCTGCAACATTTACTAGCTTTGTGGCTTTGGGCAAGCTGCTTGGTTTCTCCATGCGTCAGTTTCTTCGTTTATAAAATGAAGATGGTGGATGATGATAACGGTACCAACTATCCAGGGTTGCTGTGAAGGTTAAAAGAGCAAAAGTCTACCTACAGGGCACATAGAACAGTGTCTGACACACTTTATATTGTGGAATATGAACCAATTTAAACCTTTTATCTTGCTCACAGTGAGTATATTTATTAAGTATTAATTCTAGTAATATAATTAATATTCAACTTTGTGTAATGGAGGTTCCATTGTCACTAGAAGTCTAAAAGCAAAAGCCAAACTAAATAAATAAAAGTTTTCTAAAATTGTTTGTATTCCTATATGAAAGTAGGGTTGTACAACTGTCCTGCTTACCATGGAAAACAATGATCTATTTAAAGCTCAGTTCATTGCCTCTACCTTTGATTTCCTGGGGAAGTGGTATGGACCTCCTTTGGCTTCCTGTATTTTCCTTTCACTTTTAGTAAGAGACAAAGGACAATGGTTTCTTTACCTTTCCAGTGAGTGAGATACTTGTTTTTCTAGCATATTAACTAGATCAGTTTTCCCTCCAGTCAAAGAAGACACAACTTAGTCATGTTTTAAGAAAGGGTTGCACAGTGGAAAGTAAGGATTTTATAAGGAAACTATGCAGCAAGATCTCTAGAGAGAGGGGAAAAAAACAAAAACAAAATAGAACTCGAGGAATGCATTTCAATATTTCTGTTTAGTCAAATATTATTACCTGCTTTAAAAAAAAATCAGGGTATCTTTATATCAATAAGGAAAATAAAATTACAAGTCTAATTTTTGAACTCATTCTAACAAGGTCCTTGATATAAAAAGCAAATAAGATGCCAAATTATAATTTTCTTTTAAGCAGTATATATTCAGTTTGCAGGGGACAACGTATAAAAAAATGATAAATACTTGAAGGCAGTTTTATCCCTTTAGAAAGATGCCTGAGGAATTCTTTACTGAGTGGTGAGAGGAGTGCTCACGCTCCATGGAGGAGCTGGTAGTGTAGTGTGTGGGTGGCACATGTGTTAATGAAGAGTCTCACAGTCTCCTGGGTGGAGAATGCCCTCGCTGGGACTGAATTGTTCTGATGTCTGCTGCTATAGAGGAAGGTACAGTAATAACTTCAAGGTTTCATAATTGCCATTCATTTGTTCCCCCTCCCCTTTTTTCCTTTTTCTCTCCTCTCTGAAAACCTCAGTAAGTGATATTTACCTCAGTAACTCACCATGATTTAGGTTTTTGTTTTCATTCTTAAATCGGATTTTATTACAATTAAGAGTATATTTAGAGAACGGACACAATTAGCTAAGCTCACAACTGATCTGTAACCAGAGTAATGGTTTTTTAAATTTATCATGATTAATGTTACTCTCAGGCAGGTGAAGGTACTTGTGTCACTGTGGATAAATTATATGTGGAGCCATATCATATCCAGAACTCCTTGGTAACCATGGAATCCACTATAGGAATTCCCTGCCTCAAGGACTAAAGTAATTGAAATTGTTATTCTGTCTCTTGGACTGTGCTCTGAAAGATTTGTCCATTTCTGCCCCTTTGGGCTTTCTTTTCCTGTATGCGGAGTTGCGTTTTTGCAGCTCTGTTCTTTGGAGGCCTGAGAAAAATGTTTGATTGCTCTGCCAAGTGAGGAAAATACATTCGTGCCAGTTGCTGGGACTATTCATGTTTCCCGAGTAATTCTGAATATTCAGCCAATCAAACCTCCAGAAATTGTATTTTTTTCTAAAGCATCATTTAAAAAGCTCTCCTGTGCGGGACCTATTTTTTTTAATTTTAAAGCAGACTTCAAATTTCTCCATTTCTTAGTTCTAGCCAACTAATTAGTTGAATTTAATTCATTAAAAAATTTAAGGCACTTATACATATATCCTCATTCTTAGAAGTTCTCATGTTATATTCAGAGAAAGAATTGCTTTCTTATTAAGTGCTTAATAATGGATTCAAAGAGGTCCTGGTTCTTCATCCCTCTTGAAGATTTGTTTCCTTCTCTGCTAGATGTTTCTACCTTGGTAGGCAAAGAGAGACAGTTCATCTCCTTCTAGAGCAAAGACCATCTTTGCTTATAGCCTTGTGAAAAAGAGGTAGTAATTATCTGCAGGTCAAATAACAGGCGTACGTATGGACCATTATACAATGTTTGGGCTCTCTAAGCTTTAGGCTCCTCTCCAGTTACAAAACCCACTGTGTGTGGGGATTTCACCTGGCTCTCTTTGCAGCACCTTTTGGGAATTAGACTCAGGGAGCAAGTCCTAGAAAGTGCTGATGTTCAGAACACAGCACTTCTTGTGAGTAACCAAGTCCACGAACCCTATGTCCTCTGCCAGCATTTCTGAAACTATGATAGGCTAACTTGTTAGTTTACAAATAGGGTAGAATCTCAGACTCTACAGTCCTTGAGCATAATTCTGTTGGTAGAGAAATTGTACTTAATAGCAAAGTAAATAAAGTTTTAAAATTAACATGTTGGGATTTACGTTTCATTAATAGACTACTAAAATCACCCGTCTTTTTATTCTTCCTTGTTCTGAATGTTAACTATCAGTAGGAAACAACAGTAACTGTTTTCCACTATAGCTCTGTTTTTACTTTGTTATGCTGCAATCATCAGTAGTTCCTCTTAATAAAAGGAATTTTGAGGGATCTGCTTATGCACAAAATAGTATGTATATACTTTCTTCTGTGAGGGTTTCAGAAGTGTTATGGGAAGTTGTACATTTCTTTTGCCTCAATTTAACTTACGTACCTAGCAGACTTCACCCATTGCTTTTTAACTTAAGTCTGACCTATGTAGCAAGATTTATGAGGAATTTTGTTTTATTACTGACATTTTTATTTGTTGGCAAGACAGATCAGTCTCTTAATGCTAAAGGGAAGATCATTTTAAAGCCTTACTTAAGCCCTTCTGTGTCAGGACTTGCTACTTTTAGGGTATATAATTTCCTAATTTTGCTTAATCTGACCTCAGCAGATTTTAGGCACCTTGCTGTGATCCATTAGATACTGCATCTTGTGTATTATGAACCTACCAAGTATCACTGTACTTTCAGAGAAAATATACTGAACAGTTGTGCATTAGAAAGAAAAGAACAATATCCATTGTTTTAAGGCCAGAATCTTTCTGTTGTTCTATGGTCATGGCTATTAAGTGGAAAAATAAAAAGTGAAATTTTGACAAGTTTTTATGGATTCTATTTGCAGTTTCTCTTCCCATCCCTTTCCACGAATAAACTTTATTTTCAAAGCCAGGGAATAAATGGAATTACATACAAAGTAATTTCATGGCTACAGTAAATTTACTGTTTATTACATTCAAAAGTTAAGTTGTGAGACTAGAAGTTAGAAAGCATCAAATCTATCACAAGAGGTTATTGAGAAAAATCAGGAATAATGTTAAGATATTTTCCTTGTTTTTGTAATCTTCTAAAAAATGTTTGATTCTTCATTTAGGTTTAGGAATGGGAAAATGAGAATACTTATATATTATGCAGAGAAGTAACGCTTGACTACAATATAGACAAAATGTTATGAACTTTTTTGACAAAGAAAAAAATCTATCAGAAACCCACAGCAACTGTTTCTTTCTGTATGAGAGTCAGGCATCTTCACCTATGAGGAGGAATAGTTTGATTTAATTATGTGTATCTTTGGTAAACATGGTTAGCATCCCATCCATGATTAATTAGTTGTAAGGGGACTATTTGACCAGATTGGTTTTGATATCCTCTTTCTGTGGGTTACTGGAAAACAGTTGTTTTTCTCTTAGTGATAGGAGAACATGCGCAGTAGTAGCCTGTTAAAAATCTATTTCTTCCTTTAACAAATAGTCATTATAAGAAATGATTGTATTTAAGGAATAACTATATGTAAAATATCAACACACTTAGGAATCACAGAACTAATATTTTGCTTCCATAACAAAAATAAAAACATCAAATATCTTATGTGTGTTCTGTTATCTTCTGAACAAAGCTGTCCCTCAATTTAAAGATACTGACACTGAACATATCTTTGTTGATCAAGGTGGATTTTCTGACAAAATTCAGATGAAATTGAAAATAGAAATGGGTTAATAGGGAGAGAACAGGTTTTCATTTTGTTTAAAGTCAAGATGACATTTTATATCCCTGAGCTGAAATGGATTTTAGTACCACCATCACCACCACCACAGCAACAAAACCAACAGCCAGTAAACATACATGTTGATTTCCTTGTTTATATTGTGGCAGGTACTTTGTCCTTTTCCACATTCCTTTCTCTCTTTTTAATTTTAGATTTTTTTTTAATGTAAAATTTAAAAAGTTTAAAGTTTAATATACATACAGAAAAGTACACAAATCATAAATGTAGGGTGAGGAATTTTCATAAAGTGAACACACCGATGTAAAAGCCACCCATATAAGGTGATAATATATTACTTGCAGTTCAAAATCCACCTTCCCCTCAATGCTTCAGCTCTTCCCGTGGAATCAGTGGCTGCCCATGGTATCTTAACTTCTGTCATCATGGAATCATGTAGTTAAAATCATGTAATTATACTCTTTCAATAATTCTGGCTTCTTTCACTCTTTATTATGTTATGGAATTCATCCATGTTCTTGCATGTAGCAGTACTTTGTTCCTTCTCCTTGCTCCAGTTTATGGCTATTCTAGTTTACCTGTTCATTCTATTGGTGATGGACACTGGGTTCTTCCTCCATTGGGTTATTATCAATAGTGCTACTATGACTTCTTTTTTGTACATTAAAAAACAACAACACATATGTATGTATTTTTGTTTGATGTATATCTAGGAGTGTAATTGCTTTCTCCTAATTTATGCATAGTTTTAGCTTTAGTAGCTTTTTTAGTAGACCAGCAGAGTTTTCCAAAGTAGTTTACCAATTTAATCACCTATGAGAAGTGCCTAAAGGTTTCTGTTGTTCCATATCCTTATCAAGACTTTATGATCTCATTCATCTCTCTCCCCCCCCCCATAAGCCATCTGGTGGGGTACAGTAGAATCTTACTGTGTTTTTGATTTACATCTCCTTGATAACCAGTGAAGTTGAGCACATCTTTGCATGTTTATTGAACATTCTGATTTATTTTTGTTTATATGTAGAAATTATTTGCCCAATTTTTGAGTGATCATTGAGACATTTTTATATATTATAGATAGGAATCTTTTGTTGAATATATGTATATAAATACCTTTTCCTAATATGTAGCTTTCTTTTTCACTTAGTTCATCATATCTTTTCATGAATACAAGTTTTTAATTTATCTTTTTCTTTATCTTTTGAGTATTTTGGGCCCTGTTAAAATTGTTTGTCTGCTCCAAAGTTAATGTAGATATTCTCAATGTTTCTTCTAAAAAACTTTATTGTTTTATCTTTCATAGTTAGGTCCATGATTCATCTAAATTGATTTTTCTGTGATATTATGTAAAGGTCAAAATTCGTTTTCTTCCATATGTATATCCATTTGACCCACAAGCATTTGAAAACAGTATCCATTACTCATTGCTGTTTACATATAATTAATGTTACATTCCAGTGTCCAGATATGGTTCCATTTATTTCCAAAATTTGTGTTTTGTTCCATCCATATGTTGATCCTTGTGCCAATACCACACTTATCTTTTCAAATTTTTAAAATTGAATTTATTGGGATGACATTGATTAATAAAATTATAGCCCGACTGGAGTGGCTCAGTTGGTTGAGCGTTGTCCATGCACTAAAATGTTGCCAGTTCACATAACCTGGGTTGCGGGTTTGACCTCCAGTTAGGTAGCATATGGAAAGCAACCAGTGATGTTTCTCTTTCCCATCAATGTTTCTCTCTCTCCTTTCTCTTTCTCTCTCTCTCGTCCCCCACTTTCTTCCTCTCTCCCTTCCTCTAAGCATGTCCTCAGGTAAGGATTAAAAAAAAAATTTTTTGTATTTCCTACATATAAAACCATGTCATAGATAAATACTATTCTTAATTTTTAATCTATTCTTCCTATGATTCCATAATATATTTTGAAATGGTTTTAGTATATGTTTTATTCCTTTAAGGTATCAGAGCCTATTAGAAATATAGGAAAAAAATCATTTATAATCCTATTGTTCAGTTATCATCTGTTAAAATCTGTGTTGATCTCTTTGTAGCATTGGCTCATAAAGGACATATAATTTTAAAAATGCTATTCCAATTTAATAATAGGCCATTAACATAATTTTCTTAGATGAAATCCCTAGAAGTAGGCTTTCTGGGTTGAAATGTATAGGCTTTTGAAACTTACTTGTTGAATTGCCTTCTAGAAATGCTGTGTAAATTCTCTTTCATTCATACCAGAAGCACTATACTAAAGTTCCTGTTTTCCAAATACCTTGGCCTCTGTTGAGATTCACACTTTAAGTATATGATTTTTTTCCCCATGTGAGTTGAAAATGAAACCTATAGCTTTTTTTGAAATTGTGGTTTCATGAAAATGTTTTACCTTTCTTTGGGTATCAGTTGTCTAACATTTTGTCTTCCATTCCTTATACGTTTGTCTTAAAACTGCAGGATTTTCAAATTAGAAGATCTAATACCCTCCTCCACTGTTACAGAGGAGGAGATAAGCCTGGAAGGTTGAGTGATTTGTCAACTGCCTACCTGCTGACCCCTTTGCAGTTTTGTTTCTTTGTATCAGTTTGATCATATTTTCTTTGAAAGGACACTCTATTTTCAAGACTTTAAAATACAATTATTTTGTTATTGTGATAGACCAAGGCCCATTATCTAATAACAGAATTATAATACAGCCTATATTTATCAAGTTCCTGTCTCTCCTGACATTATATGAACCTACTATCATTTTTTTTAAGTCATCAAGGATTTCTGTGTAGCAGGCAAACGGTAGCACAGTCAGATTTCTAGGCTCCTTTGTGAAACACTCTCGTGAAACACTGTCTTGGCCTCCCCAGACACAGTTTAATCTGAAAACACAAATTTTAGTTGCATACTTCATTTGTCCTGCGTAAAGATGAATAAAATACAATTTCTCTTCTCATGGATCTTCATCCCATGGGGTTTCCATGGCACATGCCTCTTTTTCTATGATAGCCTTAGCACTATCACACTATAATTTATTTAGAATTCTTTCCACTTACTAGATTATGACTTTATTTCTTTATATTTCTGTTCAGAATCTAGTACAACGCCTCACATATCTAAGGTCTTTCATGGGCAAATCACTTCACCTCTTGAAGCCTCAGTTTCTCTGTCTGTGTCATGAAGATAAATAAATGCCTCATAGCGTTACTGTTTCAAACTCAAGTTGTAGATATAAAGAACTTAACTTGGTGATGGGCAGATAATAAGCCACCAGTAATTGGCAGCTCTTATTCCTATTGGAAGTCTAAAGATCCTGAAATCATATTATTATAAGTATCTGGCTACCCATTGGTCTTGTATTCCATTCTTTGTGGGTTGACAGTTACTTGTGCTTTTCAGTGGATTTTAAGGTTAATTCAACTTGTAATTAAAGGGATTTATAATTGTTAAGTGGCAGAAGGACAGATTAAAATATTTCTGGATTAGTGAGATCTTAAAGCTTAGATGGCCTTTTTATGTCCTCTATTTCTTTTCTTTTTCTTCCTCTTTCCTTTTCCCAGGTCTCAGCCAGCACACTGGTGTTTCTCTGTATTTGTAAGACAGTTTGCCATTAATATTTTCTCTCACTTTCTTCATCTCTAGGGAGAGAGGCAGTAGAAACCACCACTCTGTCTCATTGCTACAGTTTAACTTAAAGATGTGAAAAGTCACCCCCCCCCCACACACACACACACACAACCCTCAGGAATAAACGTGATAGCAACTTGAAATCCTCTTTGGAAAGTCTAGATCCTTAGTGTAACAGTTTTAAAACAAGTTTTTTAAAGCTGTCATTGTACTCTGATTTTGTTTTTCCACTCATGAGCACTCCCTTCCCATCATCCCCCCGCCACCTTCTCCCCATGGTCTGTGTTTGGCTCAGCTGATCAAAGGAAGGGTATTTCTTGTAAAAACTTTTGTATATAGTAAGTTAACCAAATATTGCCCTTTCTTCTTAATTTCTGTCACAATTCTTAATTAAGGTTCTAACAATGCGGTTATCACAAGTGAACTATGAGAAAGTCTCATTTACGCAAGTACTGTGTAAATATAGCTTGCCCCTTCATAAATTGGTGTTCTAATGTGCTTTGTTAGACTACAATTTTAGAAATTTGTACCTTAAAAGAAAATAATATGATGCCCTGGCTGGTGTGGCTCAGTTGACTGGGCCTTGTCCTATACACCAAAAGACTGCCGGTTTGATTCCTGGTCAGGGCACATGCCCGGGTTGTGGGCTCCATCCCAATAGGGGGTGCACAGGAGGCAGCTGGTAGATGCTCTCACATCAATGTCTCTCTCTCTCTCTCTCTCTGTCTCTCTGTCTCTCTGTCTCTCTCTCTGTCTCTCTCTCTCTCTCTCTCCCCCTCTTCCTCTCTCTCTAAAAAATAAATAATAATAATAATACTTTGCTCTGGGGTATCATTGGATAGTCAAAAGAATTATGATCTGTATGTACCTTAAATATTGCGATGAGGATAATTTTTAATGGTAATTGATATTAAAGGTGTCTATTTGGTAAATTTATTTACTTTTTATACTTTATGCACAAGACAAACTTTTTAAACATTTCCATACCAAGATAAAACATATATTGTTCTCCAGACCGCGGGCCGACGCTCTAACTGCTGAGCCAAATCGGCCAGGGCCATATATTGTTCTTAAATCATTAGTTCTTTAATTTTTTTTTTTTTTACTTTGAATATCATGGTTCATGTCCCTTTTGTGTGTTGAATATTTGGAACTTTAATATAGAAAAGGAAAATGGGCTGTTACTCGTCACTACTTCCACGGTAACTGTAATGAAGCTGGGTAGAATGCATATTTACACTTCACTATAAATCAATAGCCTTGTAATATTATCAAAAGTTTTTCTTGTTCTTTTAAAACAGCAACATTTTGGTAACCTTAATCAGAGCCTGATGCCTGTTTCTTCTAAATGGTGTCTGATGTGGTGTCTCTCTTAGGTTCTCTGTGGTTTCCTGTTTTTTTCATACATAGAGAAAAACCTTTTGATGTCTTCAGCCTCATATATTTTTTTTCCTTTTAATGGTATATCAAACCTAAACTTTCATGTAACTACAGCTTAGCATTGTAAGCCTAGCTCACCATTAATTTATTCATCTTGCCACAGACCACTCCTTCTCTGGACTTCCTCCAGCTTTTCCTTAAATATTCTGCCTCTATATTCCTTAGCATGACAATCTTATTTATACCCTGAAAATGTGCTCTTCGGGGATGGAGATGGTACTTTGTGTTTCCATAGTTAGATTTCTCCACAGAAATATACCTTGCCTTAGCAATTAATAGATACAATAGATCGGTGACTCTCAGAGTGCTGTCCCCAGACCAGCAGCATCAGAGTCTTTTGGGAACTTGTGAGAACTGTAAGTTCTCAGGCCCCACCCCAGCAGAGTATCTTGAGTTGAGGATCAGCAATTTCTGTATTAACAATCACTTCAGTGATTCTGATGCATGATCAAGTTGGACAACCACTGCAGTAGATAATTACTGAATGAATATCAAAGTTGTGCATTTATGGTGATGGTTCACTGTGAGGATTGGATTAGGATGGGGCCAATTTAGTCTCTTCTGCCAGAGTCTTATTTCTCAAGAGATGCTGGTAAAGAAAAGCCTAAAATTTAAATAAATGCAATCTTATAAGAGGGTATATATCGCTCTTATGCTGTCTTATTGTGAAAACTGCAGCTTTAAAATGTTAAAAATATGAATGATTTCTTTCGTCCACCTATTCAGGAGTAGGCATTTAACATCCCAAAAGGAGGAAAATTAAGGAATGAATAATAAGTGTTACTTGTTTTCTTGGTGGGGAGGAGGTGGGTGAATGTTGGAAACTGGTCAGGCAGGGCATAGGTTGGGAGACTTTTCCCTGGATACCCTTCTATGCTGTTCTAACTGTTTGAACCATGTAAATGCATTACCTAACACAATTTTTGATGCATGATATTTAATATAAATAAATTAGTAAGTGTTTAATAAATAAAATTTTGTGTGATAGACATTATATGTGGTTGGTTAACAAATATTAAGATTTCCCTTTGTTTTAGTATGAAAGGTTAGATAACATGTGCTTTTCATCTCCTCAGAAAACATTGGGGTGATGGCTGAAATGTCTTAATGACTTTCCACCTGATCTTTCTCAAGATGGTAGATGAATGGTGCAGTGAACAAAGGATTCTGTTATATGAACCCATCGTCTTATAATTATTTCAAGAATATAAATAGAGGAGGAGAATTTAATTTGATTCTAAGTTAAATAATCTTGTATACACAAAGAGGTCAGGGATTTGACCTAATACCTTCTTTCACATGTATTTTTAGAAATATCTTGATAGCCAAGGACTGTTTGAGAGAAAAATTGATTTAGATTTTTGCCACACTCTTAGTAAATGGGATATAATCCAGTTAGCAAACCCATTACATGTGTTTTGAATTATGAACAATATTGTCAACCATTTGTCTTTTAGTACAACTGCATTTATATTAATGTTTTGACGGAATTGTGTTGTTTCAATGGAAAGTATGTCTTAAATGACACTTGATTCAATTACTCGTTTTTTTTTTTTTTATTGTTTTCTTTTCACAGAACTATAGTGCCATGGAAAGTATTCAGACAGTGCCTTCATGAGGTCCATCAAATTAGCTCTGGCCTAGAAGCAATGGCTCTAAAATCAACAATTGATTTAACGTGTAATGATTATATTTCGGTGTTTGAATTTGATATTTTTACCAGGCTATTTCAGGTAAGTTTCCATTTGTTTCATCCTTTCCTCCCTGTGTGTGCAGATGTGTGTATATCTCTCTCCCATATACAAACATATTGGATATAGTCTTAGTTTTGGTGGTTTATCATTTTAAACCCAGTCATTGATGTAAGTTTTGGTCATTGCTATAAGTTTAGAGTTTGTTTGGGTTACCAGGAGCTGTGAGCCTAATGGTTGCTTATTAGCTTTGAGAAGATTCATGCAAAGGAACTTTGTTTTAAATTCCTTATTTAGTTTCTCATTTTACTTTGTTAGTCTTTTTGGCCCAATAACTGATATAATACAACTTTTACAGGTGGGCATTTGCTGGGGCTGTATCCCAACTTCTGTCCTTTGCTTCCCCCTTTCATTAGGTGAGAAGGTAAATGGTAAACTTGGAAATAGAGAGCAAATGTATCCTGCTCTGTATGGGAGATTACGCTGGTGTGTACTGTTTTACCACGTGCTTTGCTTATTCAGTCATATGCTAGTAACATCTTTTCATGTCAAAAATTATGTTTCATTAACATAATTTTCAATTTTCAGTTGCTACATAATCATCCATCAATGTATTAGGTCATTTAACAAATCTCTCTTTTGGAAAATTAAGACTTTTCCCCCATTTTCTCCCTAATGTATATGATTTTGAGATTAACCTTCTTGTTTATTGTTGTTTTTTAAAATCAGTCCTTTTTAATTGTCTTTACATAGCTATTCAGAGAAGCAGATATCATATGATGAAAACTGGATGCTACCATTTTATTCTTTTGTGTGTCTTAATGGAATTACCCTAAACATAGACTTGAACTTTGTGTTTTAAATTTGGCCCTACCACTTAAATGTATATCATCTGTGGAGTTCACTTCAAGTAGTCATAAAATGCAAGAGTCTCACCTAAAATCTTGATAAATTATATAGTCATTGGTGCATTGATCAGAAACCAGGCTTGCTTATATTCTGATGCAGTTTCTTATTATTTTAGCCTGTAATCTGATTTATTCTGTTTGAAACATGCTTTCAACAAATGTTAAGAATATAATATTGGTTTTCGTGTTTGCCATGTTTTAAGTATTTTGCTTCTGTGATTTATGACTCTGCTTTGCACTAGCCTGCAAGGATCAGGTGACTGATTTATGTAAGAAAACAAGATTGCGTGGGGTTAACTTTTAATTTATGAAAGAACCTGTTAACAGAAGGCAAATTAACTCTTGTCAACAATACTCATAGAATACATTTTACTTTATTACAACTTTAAAGTCTTAATTCTGCCTAGGCATATAGGATAAGAAATTAGATAAATAACTATTGAAAGTGTACTTTGCTTATTTTCAATTTACAGTAGTTTTGTGATTACTCCCTTGGTATATATAGATTGTCAGCTTACATTATTTTAAGATAAATTTTAGAAAAAGGTTGTGTTACCTGATACTGATCAGTTCATAAGGGAATTTCTCCTTTCTTTGAAGGTTTCTGATAATTTTCCAAACACTTTATTTTACATGATACAAAGACATTCTAGGTAGTAGGAGCTTTGCCTCTTCCACTTGTGAAAGAAGAGAACAAAGGTTATTTTCATACATTAAACCTAACTGTTCATTCTACAGAGTGTGTTTTAGGGGGAGCCTGGATGACTGTTAGTGCGGATGTTAAATGCTAGAGTTACCTCAGAGTTAAATATTAAAAGTATAAGGGAAACTTAATGTTGGTTAAACACTTACCCGAACTACTATTTAATATGTGCACATATTTTCTTATAAGCCGTTTCACTTTAAATATGTTTTTATTGATTTTTTTTTTTTTTAGAGAGAGGGGGAGGGAGAGAGAGAAGGAAACATTGGTCGGCTGCCTCTTGCACGCCCCCTCCAGGGAATTGAGTCTGTAACCTAGGCATGTGCCCTGACTGGGAATCAAACCAGGATCTCTCAGTCCATGGGAGGATGCTCAGTCCACTGAGCCACACTGGCCAGGCTAAGCTGTTTCGCTTTAAAACAGCCCAAGTTATCTTAATACGCCAAGTCATGTATTAGTATATCTTATGTTCATTGGGATGGGAGAGGAAAAGAATCTTTTTGAGCAGAGCTGCTGTGAAAAGTATTAGATAACAAAACCAAACTCTTCCTTGTAGACCAAAGAATGCCTGATTTCTTTTAAAACACATAATTACAGAAGTAGCTAAAGAATTTTTATTAGCCCCTAAATATTTCTGAGATTTTTCACTTTTTTTTAAATTTCATTATTCAAATGAGTAATCATACATGTACTTTAAAATAAGTTAAAATTGGTTCTATGAATAGAAAAGTGGATGTATTAACTTCTGATCTTTTCTTTTTACACAACTCTAAAAATTGAATAATAGTTTTAAGTTATAATTACATGTTCCATATGAAAATGTAGATTTCTGAATACTGTAACTGCATGAACAAATATTCTTTTGCAACTGTGATATTGGTGTTTAATTGGCAATGCATCCTTCTAGCTCTAAATTGTTGGACTTGGGGTATTTATTTAGCAGAATGAGATCTGAAAGTGGGCAAGGTACCCTCTCAGCATTGGGGTCTGATATTGAGAACTGGTATGAGGGCTTGAAGAAGGAATCAGCAGAGGCTAGGAGATGAAACTGAGAATGCCTAGGAAATGAGAGAAGCAAGAAAGCTGGATACTAATTACTCTTTCTTCCTCTTCCCTTATTCTGCCAAAACTTGGACAAATGCTGGGAAGTTACTGGAAAGGACTTGCAATGGCTACCTTCCTTATTTCTTCCTCTTTCTTCTGCCTTTCATCTACTCCTTCTCCTCTCCTGGTAGTTCAGAGACCTGGGATTGGCAGGTGCTGAAGTCCTGGGATGGAAATACCGGGTTTTGCTTCTCTCTTGCCTCTCCCAGGGCTGCTCTTCCTCTTCTCCCTCAAAATTCCCCACTACTAGAGAAGACTGGGTTGTTGAGAAATGGGGCAATAAATCTGAGGGGCAGCAGGGTAAGGAATGAGTGATTTGGGTGAATATGGAATCAATAGCATCAATGGAATAGGGAGAAAAATAAGAGAAGAAAAGTCACTCATTGTAGTGAATAATAAGAAAAAGTATCTAGGCACACCAGCTGAGGCCTCTCATCCAGCATAAGCTGTAACTTAGTAAATGGATATTTTTGAAAATAATAGAATTTGGGGAGAATAGAGGGACTAGTCTCCTGAATTCACTTTATTAATTTATTGTTAGTCATTAAAAATTTCCAAATAATTTTGTTTTAGTGTGTGTGTAAAAAGATTTCCTTTAATCTCTAAAAACAAATTGCACAAATAATTCTTATTCTCCAAAGAACTTTGTTTTCCCTTCTTTAAAGCATTAGTTGGCAAAATACTTAAAAAAACAATAACACATAACTACCACGTGTTTCTGACTGTGGGTTGCATTCACAAGAAAAACAGCACACAGACTCTTTCTATTACATAAATATTTTTGCAGTTAGAAGCTGGCCCTCTGGATTAGTACTGAGAAATTGTTGCTAAATACTGCAGCCGTTGGCTCAGAACTCACACTCCTTTTTTGTTTTCACTTGTATTTTGATCTGTGCATTGGCTGTCTATAAAGTTCAGCATTTCTGAAAAACAACTGTTCCGTTAATTTGTGTGGACTTTAAGGGAAGTGACCCAAATATTTTATATTCTTTCCATCCTTGTCCTTTTTAGATAGGGAAGCAGAACAAAACTGTAAGAGCAGATTTTTTTCTCAGTTTTTAAAGACATATGCTGCTATTCTTCCAAGTATTGTTTATGCAATTTTTAGTCATGCCTTAAGCAGAAAATTAAAAATGTGTTCTGTTCCAATACATAGACAAGGCTCTCATAACAGTGTTCCGTAGAGTCCTTTTTCCCCAGTTAGATATTTCAGCTCGATGGGGAAATGCCTTAAAGATTTTTCTTCTGTCAGAAAAGGTTAAAAAAATGCTTCATTACTAAATCATTCTTTCCCTTGTTATCCTGATCTCAAGGGATATCATCTTTGAAGAATTCTGCCTTGCAAATTTGAAACGCTTAACAGTAATGAGGAACAAGTCTCAAAACAAACAAAAGCAGAAGTCCTCTCCCAATCATCATTTCTAGGATGACTATCCCTACAGCTTTCACTTGGCAACATAAATTGGCTTTTTTTCCTTTCATGTAGAAGATGTGAGTTAATTATCTGGCATATCAGATACAGTATGCTGCCAGTTCCTTGGGGAAAACGTAGCTTCAGCCTTAAAAATATGGCCGAGATGATTCAGTCACACCCTCAAGCAAAGTTGTCTGTCACTGACTGACTGCTTTTCTTCTCTTGCCATGGTAACTAACTGGAGGGACAACTACTCACTTTAAAGAGAGAATGATACAAACCTTGTGTGTGTGTGTTTGTGTGTATGTTTCTAGGAAAGGTTTGTACATAACTGACTTCTAAACTGTAAACCTTTTCTGATTTTATAATTGTGCAAAGATAAACCAGATGTGACTACATGGTATGTTACCAGGGGGAGGACACCAGATTGGGAGTCAGGCCTTTTAGACAAGTCGCTAATTGTGGAGAGCTGTTCAACAGTAATGATCCCTGTCTGCTCACTCTGTTTCCACCCTGTGCACCCACGCTGGTGTCCCTTTGGTGAGGAAGACAGGCGTTCTTCGCTTACGTAGCTTATGGTTAATGTGTAAACTTTGCCAAGTCACTTACATTCTGTGATATGGTTTCTTCTAAAAAATGAGATGCCTAAAGGTTGAGTAGTGAACCAGAAAGACACACAGGGAGGTAAGTAATGTGATGAGAGGTAACAATTTTAAATAGAGTGGTCTGAGAAGGCTTTATTGAGGAAGTGATATTTGGAGAAAGGAATCACAGATATTTAGAGAAAGAGAATTCAGGTAGAGCAATCAGCAAATGCAAAGGCTCTGAGGTGAGAGCGTGCGGTTGTATTCAAGCCAACAGCAAAGAGGCCAGCATGCCCAAGGAAGAGGCAGAAAGTGGGAGAATCACAGCAGGTGGGGAAGAAAGGGACTGGCGATCAGCCCTGTAAGGTCCTTCTAGACCATTTATAAGGACTTTTGCTTTTACTCAAAGTTGGAGGGTTTTGAACAGAAGAATGATGTGCTTTAAGTTTTAAAATGATCACAGGTGCTCTATTTGGAATATTTGTAGAAAGAGATTATGTGGTTTACCTTTTGTTCTCTGTTGTCTATTCCTAGGAAATGTTTTCTGCCTAATTATATTTTTCCAAAAAGAGAATAAGTCTTTGCATGTTCACTGTCAGATCATAGAAGTTGGCTTAAGCCACATAAGCTCATATTCACATTAAAAATATCCAGGAGAATTTCAGTAAGTGTATTAAATGATGGGTTGGTATATAATTGATAGTTTATATTATCTAGTTAATATGTTTTGTTTATGTTTTTAGCCTTGGGGCTCTATATTGCGGAATTGGAATTTCTTAGCTGTAACACATCCGGGTTACATGGCATTTCTTACATATGATGAAGTTAAGGCACGACTACAGAAATACAGCACCAAACCTGGAAGGTAGGGTTTTTCAGCAGTCTTATTCTTTGATGTAATAAAGATGAGAAGGCCTTTATGATTCACTCCTAAGTAAATCAGGAACACCCATGGGTGGAGGGAGGGAAATGCTAATAGACCAAAACGGTGCTTCTTAAGTGAATCCTTTAAAATGATCATTGTGCTTATTCTGAAACTCAGTGTTCATAAAGTGAAAAAAAATGCTGTGTAATTTGATGAACTTAGAGATTTATTAGGTCTCAGAGCTCTGATTTTCAAATTGGAGTAGAATATTAGCATATTGACTGTTTTCATGACACCTGTGTTTGTGTTTAAAATTGTATATGTGTATTTGAATCTCAGATTCATGTTCATTTTTTAAATTATTTTTCAAGACATTCAGATTGGCTCTATGATAAACACATAAATACATATAAACACATATAAGTACATAAATATATATAAGTCCATTGTTATCATCTAAGCCAATTTCTGGTCCATGAGAACTCCTTTATTATACCTTATGCTTCTTTACAGCCGCAGAATTTGTTTTTATTTTCCAGATGATAAACTGAATGAAGATTCACAGAGGTTGGCTGTTTGGTCAGCCCCTCTGACTTTGCCTGAGAAATCACACCTTATTAATGGCAAATCTGGGATGAGAAAATGTCTCATCCCTGGTAAATGCATTTCCCCACATGTTACCTAGAAATGCATTAGGCACACACTAGCCATTTGTGCCATGGCAAGTGGCATGCTGGGTACAACAGTCATGACAGTGAGACCTGTCCTCACACACTCACCTTTTAGTAAGGAGACGCCCTTTAAATGTCCCTGAGTGCACTGATTTTCATATAGGGGTCATTTCATTTTAGGAAGGAATTTGGTTGTTTTTTAAAAAATCTGACCTTTTTCTTCTAATGTGATTTTTATTTGATTTGTACTGTAATGGTGCTTGCTTGTCTATTGACAAGGTCTTTCCAAGTACAAGCCACTACTGTTGATTCCTTTCTTCTTTGTTATAATGAAAATTTCCCCGTTTTATATTTAACAATTTGTATGGTCTGTAAAAAGAAGGTAGTGGGTGCAGAAAACAGTTTAGCTCATGTTGAAGTCTTCTGTTAAAATGGAGAGTTGGTTCTCGCTGTGACCATGAGAGCAAGTCAGATATTGTGCACGTAGACAGTGGCTTATGTGAGTCACTTTGTTTCATCCAAGGATCTCTCAAACCAGGATTTTCTGTCATTTTTACCGTCTAGATTGGCATCAAAGTATCTTTTTGTTCCTGGAGTATGATTTGAAAGATGTGATATGGTTGGGATCATGCAGTCTTACCAATGTAACACTGAAGTTATTTGTGAAATTATCTTGTTTGAGTCTATAAATATAATAAGGAAACAGAGTCCCTTTTATGTTCTCTTGTTTTATCTGGAGATGGTTAATGACAGTGTTGGAACAAAAGCCAGAACTTGTCACTATTGGAATAGTTCTCTTAATAAAGAGACAGTGCTGTCTGAAAAGATGCCTGCCTTTTCTTCCCAGTTCGCTCTGTGACAGTGTATTCTGTAGTTTGAGGTAAAGGTGAAATGTGTAGTCTGTGGTAAATTATACTATGTAAAGTGTAATGAGGTATTGAAATGTGTTTAGGAAAACTCTCTTAATGAACAAATCAAATAATTTTGATAAATATTTGCTTTACAGAATATATCTATTTAACTGGTTCTTTGTCTTGAAAGTGTTTCATTTCTTTGGCTTCATGGTAAAGAAAATAGTTGGGCCTTTTCCAAGGACATTTGGGTTCCTCAGGTTGTGCTTTATTTGGGATCCAACTGGCAGCCATAAGTCTGTGTGGAATTTTTTGATCTGATTAAGGATGCCAATAATTGATAGGTTGATATTCTGTTTTCAGGCTGTCTAGGAGAATGTTCTTAAACTTTCTTGAAAAGTTCTTTTGAAAGGTTCTATCACCAAAGTGAGGTTCTTAATATTTATAGGTCAGCTCTTTTGAGCTCCTATTTAAAGATGGGTGGCTGGAATACTTGAAAGAAAAAGCATTATGTTTAAATAATAATACAAGTTATTAACAACCAAAACTGTATAATTTTTATTATAAAATAATATATTGAATTCCACAGTAGAAACTGGCTCAATTTCTGTCTGAGATGGACAAATTAAATTTTTACTTACGTATTATATTTTTACTTTCCAAAAATTATTTGTCATAGATGTTTCTACGACTTGCACTTTCTTTTTTTTTTTAATCCACACCTGAGGATATATAGAGATTTTTTCCATTGATTTTAGAGAGAGAGGGGAGAAAGAGGGAAAGAGAGAGAGAAAGAGAAACATAGATTTGTTGCCTCCCTTACATGCCCCGACCAGGGATCGAACTCGTAACCTGTTTATGCGCCTGACTGGGGATTGAACCCAAGATCCTTCAGTGCATGGAACAGTACTCTAACCATTGAGCCACACCAGCCAGGGCATCATCAGCTCTTTATACAGAGTATCCCCTAATGGTGATAGCAATAAATCACTTGATAGTTAACAACTTCAGTTATTTTCTCATATAACTCTGGAGATATTTAGATGAAATGATCATTGCTTCTGTTATAGATCAATACATAGAGAAATAACAACAGTGTTAAAATAATTTAGAAGAAAGAAATTTTTATCAGGAATTCTAAATGATTCTCTTTGTTCTTTACCTTAAAAACTGAACAAATTGTACAGTCCTGTATACATTTTAAATATGATTAAACACAATTTCCTCATGTTTTACAGCTACATTTTCCGGCTAAGCTGCACTAGGTTGGGACAGTGGGCCATCGGTTATGTGACAGGGGATGGCAATA
Source organism: Tadarida brasiliensis (assembly GCA_030848825.1). Taxonomy (NCBI): domain Eukaryota; kingdom Metazoa; phylum Chordata; class Mammalia; order Chiroptera; family Molossidae; genus Tadarida; species Tadarida brasiliensis. Next base: position 76,152,146 of record CM061260.1, read on the forward strand.
TCTTACAGACCATACCTCATAACAAGCCCTTATTTCAAGCCCTGATTGATGGCAGCAGGGAAGGATTGTGAGTATGAGAAATGGCCTTCAGAGCATGTTCACAGATGTGAGAAATACAGGCCGCTTTGAGATGGAGAAAATGGATAGTGAGTCTGGTGACGTGGTGGTTTTTTATTTCAAGACTAAGAAATGGATGTTCCTTTGTTTTTATGGTTTATCTCTTAAAATAGTCATTTTAAGGTAACCTAATTATTTGAATTTACCTATATGTTATAGCAAATAAATTAATTCCAACATGAAATGACAATGAGTTTACATTTTTTATAGGAAAAGAAGTTGCAACTTAAAAGTTGTGTTGTGTGTTTTTTTAATTTTTTCTTTATTGATTTTTTTAGACAGAGAGGAAGGGAGAGAGAAAGAGCTAGAAACATTGATGAGAGAGAACATTAATTGGCAGCCTCCTGCATGCCCCCCACTGGGGATCAGGCCCACAACCTGGGCATGTGTCCTGACCTGGAATCGAACTGGCGACCTCTTGGTGCATGGGTCGACGCTCAACCACTGAGCCACACCGGCCGGGCAAAAGTTGTTTTAAAGTAGATGTAAAACTGTACATATATATAAACATAGGGGTGGGCAGAAGTAGGTTTATAATTGTGAGTATGTGAAAGCGTTTGTTCTTGTATTGTTATTTATTAATTATTTTATTATTTTGCATATGAACAACTGTATACCTACTTTTGCCCACCCACAAATTGTAGGCAACCTGATAAATCCTTTCACAGTAAACATGTCTCTCATTCATTTTAGTCCTGTGCTACTTCCTCCTGCTGTATTTCCAGAGTCACACTGCATCACACTGACTTTATTGCCCTTGGCCTTGCTGAGGAACTTGGAGATGGAGGTGACTCCACGTGCTGCAGTGGGGATGGTGATAGAAACCTAGAGGAGGAGGTCCACCAGTCAGCAAAGAGCAAATGATTGTTTTACCTTTCCAAAAGTAATTGCAAAACAAAAGGAAAATAAATAAATAAATAAGGGATGGGATCTGTGTGAAGAAAAATAATGCATTTTTTAAAGTTGTGAGCTTTCTAGAAATAGTTACATAAGAATTATATGGCACACTGTGGCACTGTGTTCTTCTTTTTTTTTTTTTTCTTAATTGTCATACATTTGCTGTTCTCAGGCATTTATACCTTACCGCTAGGGCAGCAGAGATTCATATGTGTAGCTTTGATTCACTATGATTTCAGGATTTTTTGTTTTTTAAGAAAATATGCTTTGGCCCTGGCCGGTTTGGCTCAGCGGTTAGAGCGTCGGCCTGTGGTCCAGAGAGACCCGGGTCCGGTTCCCGCTAAGGGCACGTACCTCGGTTGCAGTTTGTCCCTGCCCCTGGTTGGGTCGTGTGGGAGGCAGCCACTCGATGTGTCCCTTTCACGTCGATGTTTCTCTCTCTCTCTCTCTCTTCCTCTCTCTCCCTCCCACTCTATCTGAACAAAAAATGAAAAAATGTCCTCGGGTGAGGATAAAAAAAAAAAAAAAAAGAAAAGAAAATATGCTTTGAAGTTTTAATTTATGAATAGAAGTTATGAGTGGACAAATCTGTAATTTGATATAGCTTATTTATATTGTTATGATGCCTTTCATCTGTTTTTCAGAAGTCAATAAAAAATAACAAACGTATTTGTAGTCAGTAGTCTAGCCTCTGAACACCTACATAAATTCACTGTTAATATTTACACAGACACACATGCACACACATCTTCAGGGGAAGTTAGGTGAGTTGAATTTGTACTTTAGGGATAAATTACATCAAAAACAGTTTAGATTGGAATTTTAATCTGATAATCAGATCAGATTTTAGATTAGATTAAAATAGACAGCATTATAATAATTAGATAATTTTTTTGTTTTAAGATCAGTAAAAACATGGGAAGGATATCATCTGTCTAATGCAGCTATCAACGGGGTCAGCTCTTCTTTCCTGATATTTACTCCAATATTATATGACATAGGTGGTACATTTACTTTGATAACCAGCCAGGATTCTTTCTTCCTTCACTGCCTTTGCACCCTGTTTTCCTTAGGACAATAATCATTGAATTGCCCTTATACTTTAAATAAAGAGAACCTTTTAACCTTTTCTGACAGTCTTATTGTCCTATTTGTAATCTTTCATTTCCGACTTCTTCCTAGAATTTCTAAATGTTTTTGAAGTATAGTGATTAAAATATTATATAATAATGTTAAAAATTGGCCACTTTAGGGTATGAAAAGAAACACCAACTTTGGCTTATCACTCTTCATTTAATATTTGTAGAATTTTATCCCCTCCCTATAAATGACACTATAAATTTGTATCATAGCCAAAAGAAGTAGTGAACTTCTTTTCCTAAATCTTAAAAAATTTATCTCATTGATTTGTTCCTTACCATTTGAGAATTGTTTATTCTGTAAGTTATTTATTTATTTATTTATTTGGTTTTCCTGGGTAAATTTTAACACTAGAATATTTATAGACTCTTTATTTCAGGATAAATATTTTTGTTACTTCACAGAATAGTTTTAGTATAGTTTGTCCTTTAAAATATTCACCACTGTAGTAGTATATTCTTAATTTTTCATTTAAGCCATCTAGAACAGAAAGATATTGAACAAAATTAACCATAACAGTGAATGTGACAAAATCCAACAGTAATACTGCCATTTAAAACAATATAAAATAGGTATTTACCAACACAGTAAACTTCATTTTTAATGATTTTTTTTTTGTAAAAACTGTTTTAGCACAGCAAGATGGCATTATTCCTATAACTTTAGAGAGTTACATCTTATTTCAGTTCTCTCTAATAATGCAACCTTATGTTTATAAACCATCTGTGTTTGTAGTTTGATTTGAAATAAATGAAACATTGACTTGTAACACTTTCTAATTTTCTTAAACATGGAGAAATAGGGACACCATACAAATGTTTGAAAAACTTTTTGGGGAAAATTATGGGCTTTAATTCCATTTTTCCTTTCCTTGTGGTATTAAATATGGTGGAAAATGGTACATTTAACATTAATTATGCTTCAGATGAAAGATGTAATTGCAAAAATATGTATATTCAAAGTCCGTTGGAATAGGACATGAGGGGCCCATAAAATAAATGTTTAACTTACCTAACAGACATAGATAATAAAGGTATTTATTTGAAAATGGTTGTTCAGTGGCTGAGTCCATATTCATTGTATATTTCATATATGAAAATGATTTCTAGATTTTAAATGATTTTGAAATAACATAATATTATGGAAATAGTGTTAGAATCGCTTCTTGATATAAGTTACATAAAAAGGAAATACCCAAATGTGTGTTTGAATATAGGAGAATCTGATTAAATAATCTAATTATAATTAAAATTATTTATAGTAATAAAACTTCTTTTTATAATCCAGCTACCTTTATCCTGATGGGAGGAGTTATAATCCTGATTTAACTGGATTATGTGAACCTACACCCCATGATCATATAAAAGTTACACAGGTAAGGACAGTTTGTGCAAATATATTTATAATTAATAAGTATGGGCTTTAATTCCATTTTTCCTTTCCTTGTGGTATTAAATATGGTGGAAAATGGTACATTTAACATTAATTATGCTTCAGATGAAAGATGTTTTTGAAGTATAATGCCTTTGACATAAATAAGATTCTCTACTTATACTAGAGCCAAAATCATGTACAGGCACTTAATGCAAAAGATACTTAAGGAATTCTAAGGGTGTTTGAAAGAAAAATACATTACATTTTTCATTTTTGAATAAAAATATTTGCCGTTGACGTTCTTGCTTCCAATATAATTTTGTTATTTATTTGGGGATATAAATAAATTCATAGATAAATTCATAGGTACAGGTAGGTATAAAATATGACAGAGCCATGGGTTTAGGAAACTCCATAGCAGATTAGGATAAGTATAGGCATTGGCTTTTAGAGTTGAATGAATAAATGAAGCCTATTGAAGATAATAATTATATTCTTATTAATCCATTGTTGGCAGCCTCATAGATTATGAATGGGAGTGTAACTTGGTAAAGCCTTTCTTGAGGGTGATATTCAGTAATTATCAAAATCTAAATAAAAATATCTTCATAGATTCCATATATAAGTCACTTGAATATACATACAGAGATTTATACCCCAGGTGTTCACTTTAGCACTTTTCATAAAAATGAAAACTTAAAAAACACTAAAATATTTTATCATAGGTTAAAAACAATTATACCCACGCTTCATTATCCTGTCCAGTTATTATGTAGCTGTGCATCCTCACATGAACACTTCTGCATTTTGTATAAAAATGTTCCATTTCTGGGAAGCTTAATTATGTAACATTTCATTTTATAAAATTACATATATGTAAGTTTAATTTCTGTAAATAAAGGAATTACCACATATGAACATATGAATGTACTTTAAAAAAATAAAACATATGAAACACCAAACCAGTAACAGTGTTTTTAACTGTGGAAGTAAAAACACTTGGGGAGTCTGGGAGAGTATGAAAGGATCATTTTACATACAATCTAGTTTTGAAATACCTTATATTTTTGTAATATGTATAATAAAGAAAAATCTAAACACAGAAATTATAGGTTTGGGGGAAGACAAAAGATACTTTTTAAAATTTTATTTCTATTTCCATAGGTTTCAATCCCAGTGGTCTTGATATTATTATGTGAAACACACTTGTTGACATATGTACAGTTTGTGGGCAGTTTTTAAAATTTAATATATGATTTCCATTTTTAAAAATTATGCCGTGATTCTATAGTTCACAAAATTTAAATGTAAAATATTTTATATTTTATAAAATTTTTTTTTATAAAACCATTGTTTAAGAATACATATTCAGGAATAGTATCATTCCCTTAAATGACTCATAAATATTTGACTAGCTTACCCCTTACATTGCATTAAATTCTGCGTGTAGGGTTTTAGCTTATGGTGATTTTTTTTTTTTTTTTTAATCATTGCAAATTGGTCCTTTGGATGTCATAACTGACATAAATACTTATCTATCATTTCAGGGACTTCAGTGATTTATAACTTATTTTGAGTTGCTTTAGATTTCTTTTGTTCCATCTTGATCCATTCTCTTTTGTCCTTTTCCTTAAATTTTTGAAAAAATTATTTATACAGTCACACATACATCCATTATGGTAGATATATTTTACATATGAATGTGTGTATGTGCATATATGTGTATCTATGTGTGTGTATATATATATATATATAAATATGTATAATATATATTATATATAATATATTATATATAATATATAATATATAAATAGATATATAAAATATATATATATTTTTTTTTTCTCACAAAGTTTGTAAGATCTTTTAGCAGGTTAGGGATTAAATATTATCATTCATTTATCCTACCCAGTAGCAGGTACATAGGCATGTTGTAGATTAGAACATTGTCTTATTCAAACAGGTTTTATTTCTATTATTACTTTTTTTTGTATCTTTATTAAATAGCAACTTTTTTTTCTGTATTTTCTTTACATTTGCCGATATATTTGTATCTCCTTTGTGACAGATCTTTTCAATATTTGAACACTGAAAATTGTACTCTCAAAAGATTCTAACCTTATAAATCAAGAATAAGAGTTTTAATGAAACAATTTCTGGTTGCCGAAGTGATTAAGGTTGGGGAAGAGTATGCGATTTAGAGTTAGAGATTTAATACAGGATTGGAGAAAAATATAAACTATTGAGCCTCATGTATTTTTAAAAATTCAGTATATCTTAGTACGCTTTGGAAATTATATGACAAAATAAATGTGGGCCACAGTACCTAGTATGCAGGAAGGGCTTGGCACATGCCGCTTTTCTTCCATTCTGGAATTTCTATAGATATCTAAGAAATGAAATTTAATGTTCAGCCAGGATAATGTATATTCATATATTTTTTTTGTAATTTGACAATAAAATTAGATGAGTGTGTGGCATTTACAAAGACAATAAAGTTAATCATTGCTTTTTAAAACTGTAAGTTTGTCTTTTGTATCATCGTGACTATTGAAGCAAGTCCCTAGTATAAATCATTAAATAATCCGAAGTAGTCAAAGAGCTTATACAATGGCTGATAAAAGCTCAAATTAAAAAAAATAAATTATTTTGTAGGCCAAATTATCATTACCAATTTAAAACATGTCTCAAATGGCAACATAATCCTGACAGGATCAAGTGTGAGGATGTACTGTAAGTTACTGTATTTGAGAAAATTCAGTATTAACAACAGTTCATGCAAGAAATACATTAACATTACCCTTTTTCCCCCAAATTCCAGGAACAATATGAATTATATTGTGAAATGGGCTCCACTTTTCAGCTCTGTAAAATCTGTGCTGAGAACGACAAAGATGTCAAGATTGAGCCTTGTGGGCATCTGATGTGCACCTCGTGCCTTACAGCATGGCAGGTATGTCAAGGTTGGATTCGCAGTGGGGATGTCTTCCTTATATTCCCTGTCCAGATTTACCTTTCCAGTTTTCTTCATCTCAGTAATTCAGGAAATAATATTGATAAGTGGTCTGTTTGAATATTTGTTTTAAAAAATCTCATGTGTTTGTGTTTCTTTTATTTATATAATTTGATTTTTTGCTGTGCTTTATATATTTTTTGTTTGTTTTTTTGCATGTATTATTATATTAGTCGTAAGTAGTTCTACTTCTGTAACACTGTTGATTTCAGAAAGTTAGTTATACATATTACCAATTAGCTACATTTGCATGATTTACTGTAGATCAGATTCTAAAGCAAACTCCAGTAGATAAATCATCTGTTGATGTTTCAGCCACACCTCTTCTCCTGAGTGGGTGTGGCTCCTGTCTCACATATGTCTGATTGCTTTGTAAGGCTAACATAGGAAAATCAGACAAGAAATGTCCCCCAAATACCTATAGTCCCCACAGAAACAGGCATTACATTTTTTAGTTTACAGAAGCAGAATCTAAGATAAACTGCCTTCCCCTTCTAAGCAAATGTTCAATAAACATAGATTGATTTGATATTTGGAATAAAACCTAGAGAATAACTGTTTTCCCCAAGGGCTTTCTTATATTTCTGTATCTGTAATAAAGGGTAGGGTTTTAAAATGGATCTTTGGACAGATTTCTAATTTGGGGCATTTGGAAGATTCTCAGAATATTTCGATCAAGCCATTTTTTAACTGTTGTTCAACACAGCCAATATTGAAGTGAATATTGTTGAGGGGATTTGGTTGGAAAGGAAATAATTAGATTTCAAGCCTTTTAAAAAAAATTGCACTTGAATATATACTTGACATCCCTACTCTATTCCCGAGCCCTCTCCATCCTTGATCTTCTCTCCACCCAGTAGCTCTGTCTGGCCTGAGGAAGGATGGCCTTAGAGGGTCAGGGAGGGGCACTGCACACCTGAGGAGCCCTGATGCCTGTTGAGCTCATTACTTGGTAATAAAATATAATGATTTTCACTAGTTCACAGTCTTATAAAAAGGGCCACCTCCTTCCTTTGGAGATATTTAAAAAATGGATGAAGAAAAAGAGGAAGAACTAGGAAATGAATTACAATTGAGTTACATTTTCAAAGCCATCCCTTAACTCTTGATATCTTTGTGAACTCAGTAAAAATTGTTCAACATTCCTATACTTCTCTCTTTCAGTATGCATTGGTGTTATATTTTACTTTAGTGTTTCCTTGATATCCTTGCCCTGATTTCCCTTCATTCCTTCATGATGCCGGTGAATTTTACACAGTATAGGAGCAGTTGCAAGAAGAGGGATGCTCAGTATGGTGTCAGCAAGTTCATTCTCAGCTTCTGGGCACTTGATTGCTGCTTAAGTTATGTTAACAGTAACAGTTTGCAGACTTAGAAATGTCTTTTTATAAATGACTTTCAATAAGTTTAGTTAAGCTGGTAGAAGACAAAACTGTTTCCAAGTGTGTTTCAAATGTTAGCAGTAGAGAGTATTATATAGATGGTATTGACTGTGCTGGGCTGACTGGGATGGGACTGCTGTAGGGTGCTTTGCTTTACCTGATACCCATTCAGTATTTCAGGGTAAGTGTTAAACTGACAGAGGCCAATTGTGTGTGTCACCCTTTTGGATTGACTTAGCCTTGAGTGTGATAGTATGGTTCTCACAGGTAGGAAGAAACTAAAGTTTGCATTCCTTCCTAACGAAAATCAGAATTTTAGGCTGGACCCAACTCACAGAACTCTCTGCCTCCATGGATGACCTGTGCATTTCAACCTTTGCTTGGAGCCCAGGTCTTAGAGCGCGCACGTGCGTGTGCACACACACACACACACACACACACACACACACACTGCAGGACTTGGCAGCTTGAACTTGATACTTATATTTGGAAGTTAGGTGAGTTAAAAGTTAGAAGCTCCTATTAGTTTGGCAGATACTTTTGATTAACAACAATTATTTTTAAGGCACTGTACAGAATAGCTGTTTACCTGTGGCCTAGGGTGAATAAAAGAGTATGGCTGGATATAAAATTTAAACACACACACACACACACACACACACACACACAGACACACACACACACATATATATATGTATATATATATATATATATATGTATATATATATATTTTTTTTTTAAATTTTACTTTCTGTATACTTCTTGAAAGAAATATATCTTTAAGAAATTCAGCGTCAATACTATATATTTTATTTAGTAAGTTTGTGAACTATTTGCAGTAGGTATGTTACGTACAAAAGACATGGGGCTGTTTCCCAGTTATCATTTTTATTATTCTTTGCCCTTTACATTGCCACAACTTTTCTGTATATTACTGTGCATTCTCCGAATGGTGCAGTTCCTCTTGCTAGTAGCTGATCAATTCCTTGATTCACTTCATGATTTTTCATATTGGCCTAATGGCCTTATATCATATTCATAAATTGTTAATATTAGCTGTTTCTCTGTTTTACTCTGAAGTACTTCTCAGTTTCACTTTTAGAAATTGAGGAAGTGCATAAATTGCCGACCACTGAAGAGTCTGAGTAAAATTTTTAGGAGAAGCTATATCAAAAACTAGTAACAAAGTAGTAGTTTACTAAGTAAAGTAGTAAGAAAAAATGACCAATTCAGATGTACTCAGAGGTTGAAATAATAATCAAATGAAATCACATTCATAGTATTAGTGATTAAAATTATTAACATCTTAATCTGATCAGAGAATTTTGCATATAGATTAATGAAAAATATGCTAAGGAATTTTTTCAGCATTATTTTTTAATTCCTCCCACATGAGACAGTTCATGATTAATAAACATTTTTCTGATATATGTTCCTGTGAGCTCTTACTTCATTGTATTCGTATTGTAAACATTTATATATTTATCTGTTTCTCCTCTGGAGTGTGGATTGCTTTACCTACTTCAGAATTCCTCCCACCCAGCGAGCATGCCACCCACCTACACATTGGTAGTTACTTAGTAAATACTTATAACTGTATGCTTAGATTATGTAAAGGAAAGAGAAAAAGAAGACTAAGATTACATTAAATAAAGACATTCATACTGTAGATCAGTAGTGTCTTTTCAAAGAACTTTTATCATATTCAAGATCTGAGGATGGATCCTAAGAATTATAAACCAAATCCATTTGTTCCATTCAGTGGCTGGGTGATTCCCTTCAACTTTTCACATTTTGATTTCTTCCACTTACATTTGATTGAGCCACATTATTTTACTTGCAATAATACTGACACTAACCTAGAGGCAGTAAGACCGAGTTTCTATTTATTGCCTTTTTACATCATGACCCTGAGTTCAGGTTTTCTCTACCCTGCAGAAAGTTGTTAGGCCAAGGTTTGAGAATTCCAAATTGATATTCTGTACATGGTCTGTATCTCAGTGGGATCTTAGTGACTAAAGGACGCTCAGCCATTGAACATTTCTACTTTTGGGTAACCTGACTATTTCTACATTTACATATGGATTCCACACCATGGTGCTTCCTGCTAACTAACGGATCTGTTTTGGCAGCTTTCATATTGTTGTATGAACAGCAGTGTTTGACAATCATTTAAACATGTGATTGCAAGATGCCCCTGTTAATTAAAAAAAATAAAATAAAAGCCTCACAAAGTTAATCCAGTTGACAAACAAGAGATAGTCTAAAAATCCTTACATTGTAGCCTCAATGAGCTGCTTATTGGACTGATATTATTGATAGTGAATGAGACCAAAATTATTGAAAATTTCCATAGTTCTACAACGTATTGTCAAACGCTGTATCTAAACTTATAGATGTAATGGAAAATGTATCAGAATTAACTCTCTGGATATGAGTACATGTAGTTAAAATATGTCTCTCTTGCAACTTTCTTCTTACTGGAAATGGTACAGGGCTAGAGTTCGTATTTTCTGACTTTAAAGCCAGTGATTTTGTTTTATATGCTTATTTGTTTCTTCTGTGGAGAAACAGTTACATTTTTAAACTTAACCATGCACAGGAATAATTTGTTATTTTGCTTCTTCTAACTGGTTTGGTAGAAGCAGACATGGACTGTTTCATCCATCATTCTGCAAGATCTCAAATCCATTCATTCATTCATTCACTCATTTATTTATTTAGGAAACACTACTTAAGCAGCTGCCATGTCCAAGTTCTGTGTTGGATCTCTGAGCTAAGAGGGACACTAAGAAACAATGTCCCTACCCTCAAGAAGTTAAAATGTAATCTGTTAAGTTTTATAAAGGGGCAGGTTATTAATAATTACTTGAAATGAACATCCTGTTATCCTTCACATTTAATTATGGATCTGAGATATTTTGTGTTCCTTTCTATTACCTCGGTTGGACATGGTGATATGGAAAGGATTTTAAAGGCTGCATGTCTGCCTGGAAGCGCTGATAAATCAGTCAGAGTCCAATAGGAAATATTAAACTCTGACCATAAAACATTATGCCAGTGTGAACTTGTAGCAAGTCATTCTTCACCAGTTTTTCCTTCCATTTGATGCCCTACTTTTGTTTAATTGAAATTCATTGGAGACTTAAATTTTCTGTAATTAACAGAAACCCTAAGAAAGGCACAGTGATAGTGTCGGCTGTTACAGGCTGCAAGCGGTTACTCTTTAATTGCTGTCATAATGGCCCATTAGTCATGCCTCCGAAGAGGTGTCAGATACGTCTTTCTCCTTCTGAAACATCTGTGTTATTTAATAAATTGAATAAGCAAGCCAGAGTTTGCACACAATACTAAATACATGAATAATCTCCTCTCCAAAGGCATTCTTTGAAACAATATCATGCTGGGTGTGGCATTTTTGTTCCACCCTGGCCAGTGAAACATGGAGGGTTTTCTTTCACATCCACACTATGCCACAGATATGTTAACAAAACAGTTTTCTTCTTCACCTGAGTTCCTCCACATCTTCTTTTTCATAGCAGCATATGATGCATCAGTGACATTGCAGGGTTACCACATAAAGTGTAAAGTAAGGACTTGTTTTCATCCTGTTTTTTCCAGGAATCTAGAAAATGGCTTCTGAGCTTATGAATGGCACAAACTCTGAACTGTGCTCCGCAAATATTGGTTTCAAAGTAAAAATAGATACACACTATCAATTGCACATGTCGCCTTGTTTTGAAGGACTTTAATTCAATTAAAAGTGAAATTAATATTTTCTGTGATTATTCCTTTTGCATACTTTTTTCAAAATAATTTAAAGGAAAAATATAGGAGTGTTCAAAATAATAATTCACAAACAAGTCAATAGATGAAAATCAGTAAGCTCTGATTTTAGTATGGCATGTGAATTAAAAGACATATGGATGCCCAGTGTTTAGTGAACATTCTCAGAGAAACGTGTGTAGTTCTCTAAAAGAGGTGAGTAGCCAGCACCATTACATTGAAGGCAACAAGAAATACTGTTTTACCATAGCTTCCTTTAAAAGCAACCAATTTTCTAGCCTCAGTGAAATTTTCTAACCTTGGTACTATAAATATTTGCCTGTTATAAATTGGTATTTATGTCTTTGACATGTTGTGTCTTTTTGTATGTGATAAACTGTTCAGCTCCTCTTTCCCTTTGGGCATAATGTAGGGACTACTTGAGTTGTCCAAAAATGTTATAATGATGGCAAGAGCTACAGTTCATGATTCTACAGATGACGGAATGAAAGGGATGAGACAGATATGAAAAAAAAAAAAAAATGTAATAGACCAGATACCTGTCTCTGAATCTAGTGACTACATTACGCAGACACTCCCTGTACTGTGATGTGCCTTGCTGTACAATCACAGATATTGGCACTGTGGAAACATTTTCAGTTGGCTCTAACAGGGGCCTTTAATAGGTGTTTTAAAGTTTGGCTCCATTAAAATAAAACGTCTTCAGAATACAAACTCTCATAAATTTCATGCATTAAAGTTTTAAACTGGATTCTACCAACAAATCTTTCAGAAGAAAAGCTCTTACTATGTAAAAAAAAAAAAATATATATATATATATATATATATATATTTTAAGGAATATTATAATTAGTAGGACAAGTTTTGCACCTTCATATTTAAAGTTGAAACTTTGCAATTAGAGCAAACAGAATATTGATTATAGTAGCTTCTTTAATTTGAAACTTACCATTTGAACAAAAACTTAAATGTTTTCCCATTTTTGAATGATCAGTAATAGGCAGCTGTTTTTAAACTTTCTTTTAACCTGGGCTATAAATCTGAGATTGAGGAATTACTACATTCTGATGTTATAACATAATACAGTGATAGTGTAGTGATGAAAGATTAGGACTTAAAACAGACTTCTGATATGTAATTTCTTTTTTTTTTTTTCATCCTCACCTGAGGACATTTCTTTTTTTGCATTTATCTTCAGATAGAGTGGGAGGGAGAGAGGGAGGAAGAGAGAGAGAGAAACATTGATGTAAGAGAGACACATCGAGTGGTTGCCACCCACACAACCCCAACCGGGGCCAGGGACAAACTGCAACCGAGGTACATGCCCCTAGCGGGAACCGAACCCAGACCTCTCCGGTCCATGGGCCAATGCTCCAATCGCTGAGCCAAACCGGCCAGGGCTGATATGTAATTTCTTATTCAGTACAGCTTAGCTGTGTGACCTCCCTCAGATTATGTAAACTCTCAATGTTTTTATTGGTAAAATGTGAATTATAATTGTACCTATCTCTTAGGATTAGATGAGTTAATATGTGGATAGTGCTTAACAATAGTGCCTGGAATTTTAGTTATTATTGTTCCTAATATAGAAACTGATAGTATCACTTTAGGAAGATAGCTCATATTTCTTATTATTCCTAATTTATATACACTGATAATTCTTCAGTTTTTATGTTATTTTTTATTGATTTTAGAGAGAAGAAATGTGGGAAGAGAAGAGAAGAGAGAGAGAAAATCATCTATTTGTTGTTCCACTTATTTATGCATTCATTGGTTGATTTTTGTATGTGCCCTGACTGGGAACTGAACCCGCAACCTTGTCGTAATGGACACTCTAACCAACTGAGCTACTCAGCCAGGGCCTGCAGTTTTTAAATTCATTTTATTACAAAATGGAATTCCTATCAATTTTTTTCAGATGCTAGGATAAGTTTCCTCAGTTATCTTACTATATTTCTTAAGAATATTTTTATAGTAATTATACCACTGGAATTTACATAGAACTTTAGAAAGCTTTGAAATAATTTATCTTTAAGATGTCCCTTAAAACGTACGTTCTGTCAAACCCTACAAATAAGATGAAATGGCTTATCCAGTGTCATGTAGCTGCAGTTGGTGGGTGTAGTATTCTAATGCAGTGTCCTGATTCAGAAAGTCTGTGTTCCTCTTCTGAGTCACTGTTTTCATGGGCCTCCCAGATTAAAACTGGAAGTTCTAAGTTTGGATTCACCTGTGTCTTCTCCCTTGCCCATCGTAAAAGAGCACCCAAACCGAGGATATCTCCTATTCTCAGTTATTTAGTCTAAGATCACTTTTAATGGTCCACATTCATTCTTTTATTTATTCTTTTAACAAAAGTTACTGAGTTTCTGTGGGAAATATTATGCTCTGAAAATGTTTAGTATGGACCCAGTTTACTCTCAGTGTATGTATGCATATATGTATCTATCTAGTTATCTATTTATTTCTCATTGCTCTGTGTTCAGAAAAAAGATTTATGGGAACTTTTGAATGTACATGAAGTATAACAAGGTAATATAAGTTAGACTGATACAGAAAACATGCACAGTAAAAATATAAAATGCTCTCTAATATGAGTATTCTCTCAGGCCCCTGTGTATATTGTATATGTGAGGAGGCATGAAGTGTTTGATCTTGAACTAAAGTGTGTCCTCAGATAATCATCCTGAGAGCAAATAAATTGTACTACATATATTTATTGTAAAAAAATTAAATGAAGATATTTATTTAAGAGATAATATCCATCTGAACAATATTTAAAACAGAAAGAATATGGAAGATGACTGACGTTATGATGAATGACAAGGAGGCGATTCTGGTTAGGATTTTTACATAAAGTGTTATCAAGGAATGGTACATTTTTTTTTAAATAATTTTTTTTCTATTTTTCTGTCAATGTTGGTTTGTTCTCAGGTTACGTGAAGTTATATTTATATTTAATATAATTAACTTATAGCAGTGTTTTTTCAACCTTTTTATCTTATGGCACACATAAACTAATTACTAAAATTCTGTGGCACATCAAAAATATATATATTTTGCTGATCTGACCAAAAAAAAAAAAAAAAAGAAACAAGTAAAAATTTTATTCATTCACACCAGATGGCTATTGTTGTGTTGGCTGTTGCATTTTTTAAAATTTGACAATCTAAGGGAAAAGAGGTCAGTGCCCCCGACTAAATAGTTAATTGTTGCATGTTTTAAAAATTCTTGTGGCACACTGGTAGGAAACCGCTGATTTATAGTATTAATGGTTGGCATATATATCTGAATTATTTTATTATGAGCATATGACATAGTAGAATTTCAGATGGGCATAGTACTCACTGATAACTTCTGTATCTTTTGTTTTGGGAGTATGTCTTATTTGAGGAAGTGAAATCTACTGAGTCAATTAGAATGGTGGAGTCCCAAGTACTTCCTCTATACATTCTTAGAATATTAATATGCTAGAGGCTAGAGAGGGAGTTATTTATTGGTCTTTCTTTTTCTTTAACATATGCTCCTTGATCTTGAATTAAGTGTATGTTGACAGAAACATTATTTTAATTATTGAGGCACAGTGCTGATGAGTTATGTGCCTGTTGAAGACATCCCTTAGGTGTATTCAGTCAACCATCTGACAGAAACCAGGGCAGAGCACCAAGGTGGCATTTGAGAATTTATGGTTAAACCTAATTTGCATATGTCAGTAGTCAGTTTACAGAGAGTGATGGCTGAAGTCATATTACAGTAAATACCACTAAGACACATTTAGCGTGACCTGTTTGCAAATCAAAAAGGATGTACATTGTAGCTGTTTTTTTTTTTTGATCTAGTGAGTAATATAAACTCTCAACAAAGATAAAGCTGAACAGAAAAGATCTTTTGTGATATATTCATAAAACAGCTACTCTAACACATTATCAGTAATTTATATAGCATTTCAGATAGGAGAGATGGAGTAAAACCCAAACTGAGTTTTAGGTGAACTGTTCCCAGTCTTCTTATACCACCAGAATGTTATTATTGTCTTTCACCTCTTTTCATTTCCAAATGTAATCTTTGTAGTTACCCTTTATTAGGAAGCAGATGACTTAACTGGAAGTCATCCTTAACAAAAACAATGTGTAAATTGACCTTAAAGAAGCCTCTGTAGCCAAACACAGTGGCTCACACATTCTAGGCATTACACTCAAAAATCGTATGACTTTAATGTTTTAGATTGAGTGGACTAATTTTTAGTAATAAGTATTGCAGTTAGGTCTTAAAAGATTTCTGTTTTTAGATACACATACTAAAACAGTTATGGATGAGTTTATATAATGTGTAGGATGTACTTCAAAGTAATCCAGGGGGGGAGGGAGCAAGCGACAGCACAGATGAGACAGGATTGGCCACGAGTTGATAAGGGGTGAAGCTGGGTGATAGGCACATATGGATTCATTACACTTTGTCTCTGCTTTTTATATAAAGTTTTCTGTAATTTTTTTTAAATGTATGAATGAATGAAGTGTCCACTTAGGGCCCAGAGTATCGCTTTCCATCCTTCATACAGTAAAGACTCGGAACATCAGCTCTTTCACATCTTGCTCTTATATATTAGGACTGCCTTTCTAAATGTCCTATGCACATCTGTAAGAAATTCCAGTAGCGGCACACAATATGGATCCCTTTTGACTTTTATAGTAAGGAGATTTTACCTGGATGACAACATATATTGAATATGCACTTAAATTTAATGTTCTTGCTATTGAAAGAAGGTTTAGTTTTGCTTAAATATTTACTCCTGCATTAGAAAATATCAATATAAAATAGAAAAATTAAGTCTCAGTTTTATCATTCGTAAAATGTGGAGCAAATAGTATTCAAGTTGCCTTGAAGCCCACCAGACCTGAACACGTGTGGCAGTAAACATCAAAGGATTTTGTATTAGCATGTCTATTTTTTTCACCACTTTAGTTCAGCTATTTTACCATTTCAGATTTCTTTCCCAAATTATGTAACAGCAGATAAAAAGGGAATGTTGTGATTTCTTTTCATTAACCAACCCAAAGCGTGTTTGTTTTCCTTTGTTTTGACAATTCCTGTGGCAATGTAGATGCTCAGTTTGTTCATCTGATTAACACTTGGGTAAGAATAAACTACCTACCAGAGGATCTTCCACAGTGAGGTTGCTCAGTAATTGTCCCAGGACAGCAGAGTGAGAGGTTATTCCACTGCTGATCACTGTGTCACTGCAGGACAGGTAGATCACCAGTGTCCCATCGTGCCACGCAGGTGGGCAGTGGATGGGCAGTCTTGAGTTAGATACGGAATGGTTTTTGTTTTTTTTTAATCCTCAGCCGAGGATATTTTTCCATTTATCTTCAGATAGAGTGGGAAGGAAGAAGGGAGAGAGGGAGGGAGGGGGGGAGAGAGAAAGACAAACATCAATGTGAGAGAGACACATTGACTGGTTACCTCCTGCAGGACCCCGACCAGGGCCGGGGGCTAAACCGCAACCGAGGTACGTGCCCTTGACCTGAATTGAACCCATGACTCTTTGATCCACGGGCGGGCTGACACTAACTGCTGAGCCAAACCGGCCAGGGCTGAATGGTTTCTTTAGAGATGTCAGTTTCCTTGCATTCCTTATCTCATCTCTAAAATGGTTCTAATTCATCCCATTTCTGCCTGTAAATGATTTTATGATTTTTACTATTTTCTAAATGACACACTACTAAAGTCAGGGTATAATGCAGAAACAAAAATATGGTGGTGGATATGGTATACCATCTACCTTTATAAAGCAGTATTATCAACAGGGCAAGAAAACAGTCTTGTCCTATTTTCCTGGCAATTGTGAACTCCTATGACTGTTAGTTTTGAGAAATGGAATTGGGAGACTTTGAATAAAACCTTTAATAATTTCCAATAAATAAATTTCTGTCCCAAAAGTATTTGCACAAACCTTTTTGTAGTACCTAGTTTGAAAGAAGATGAAGGGCGAAACTTACTGTGGCACATCGTGTTATATCCTACATGGCTGTGTTGGGATGCGGGCTTCCGGGACAGATTGTGGCTTCTGAGTATAGATTTACTTCATCTTTTTCCCTCGGATTACTTATAAATCAAGACTGTAAAAGACAGAGGCAATTAGAATAGCAATATTTAGACATAGTCTTATGCACAGGAACTTCTCCACAATGGATTTTAAAATGGATTGTTCTAATTGTTACTGTTACTTTATTTATAATGACTTTTTGTCAAAATGTTCTTTTTATAAAATGTTTAATTAGTACAGGTGCATTTGGTAAAGAGGGGCGGACATGATTCAGATTCTTTCTGCAGGACTCAAGTTTTAATACATTAAAATTATAAGTGAACCGTCAGGAAAATTAGGTTAGGCTCATTTTCTTTGGCAAATCAAACTTTTTAAAAGAAATTTTTTAAAAGTTGAAATTTGAAGTACTGAACATTTATCATATATTTTGGCTTTCTGTTCTACTCCACTACCTCTTCAAGATAGACCTTCCCCCACTACCATGACTAACCTAAAACCTCTTTTCTGCAACTTTGTTTTATACTTATAAAACTTTGGCCCTTCCCAGTACTGTTTTTATTTGCACAAAGACCAATCGGTTTATCTTTTGTCTGTCTGTTCAGGAGTCAGATGGCCAAGGCTGCCCCTTCTGTCGCTGTGAAATAAAAGGAACGGAGCCCATCATTGTGGACCCCTTTGACCCAAGAGATGAAGGCTCCAGGTGCTGCAGCATCATTGACCCCTTTGGAATGCCGATGCTGGACTTGGATGACGACGATGACCGAGAGGAGTCCTTGATGATGAATCGGTTGGCAAATGTTCGAAAGGTAAAAGTAGAAACATAGATTTAGTTCGGATGGTGTGTGGGCATGAAAAAGAAATGATGCTGTCACAAATGAGGTATGACTGAGTGTGTTTTGGAAGGAGATTCAGGCATCAAAAGGAAGGTGAAGATAGAAGTAATGTTGACAGGATGATGAATTCATAGACTGAAAGAACTGTAGACTCAAAGTACACTCTTGCTGTTTTCAAAACGACAGATGGTGAGAACTTTCATATAGAACTATACATTATCTAAGACTGGCTATAGCAGACCTGTGAAGAAAACTTTAAGAAAGAAAATCACTAAAATTGGAAATGGTGAAACTGATTTAAAATAGTCTTTGTTGAAGTCTTAAAGTGTCTGATAAAGTTATTTTCTTCCCAGGAAAGCCAACTTTCATTTGGCTACTAAGAGGTCACATAGGATTTACCTTTGTGCATTTACCATAATCTCTGGTTTGCTTATCAGTAGACCAGACTCAGCAGACTCACAATATTGACTGTGTCAGTTCACTGAGAATGGATGCTACTACCCAGTGGGCGTTTATGTAACCAAGTTCACAAGAGACTAGTCAATGAACCAGAATGGCAACTGAGTAATTTACAAACCAGAAATATAACAATCAAGAGAGCTAGGCTCTAGGTATCAAGCTATTTTTTGTATAGTAAGATATGTGAAATTCAGATTATACTCAGAACTCTTGTGTTCCCAATGTCAGCAAAATGGCAGTGAATGGTCTGAAAGGGCCTGCAAATACCATGTGAAGGTGCCCCCCCCCCCCCATGGCTGGCATGGCTAATCAGTCATGGCACTCGTCCTCACTGTGTTCAGACTTGGCCTACACAGCCCTATGGAACCGCCACTGCAATTCATTAGGACTTGGCAGGCAACATGACACCTATTTGCCATCTAGGTGGAGTGATGATATGTGTAATGGCATCAGGTTATATTTGCCGTATGAATCTATCTGGTAGGAAGTCACTTGGTGCAGAGAACATATGTGGCTATTCAAATGTAAATTTAAAATAATTAATATTTAATAAAAATTTACAATTTAATTCCTCAGACACACTTGACATATTTTAAATGCTCAATAGCCACTTGTGTTGTGGCCACCATATTACACTTGACAGATACAGAACATTTTCTATGGGTATGGAAATATCTAATGAAGGTAGATATAATAGAAGTATCTGTTATCCAGCAGATAATTATGTTGGACAGAGTTTTATTAGATCATTCCTACAGGCTCTATGAAGGAGCTAGGTCTTGGTGCAAAAATCTTTCATTTAAATTTAATAATCTGGTGGTCTTAGCTTTGTCTGGATATCTAACTATGATCTAGCATTGGAATCAGAAAATGATGGCCTGTTTTTGTTTGTTTTTCTGTGAGCTAAGAATGATTTTACATTTTAAAAGGTTATATATTTAAATGATTTTATAAGTACCTATATAATTTCCTTGACTTTGCATCTTGGCTTGCAAAGCCTAAATTATTTACTATCCAGCCCCTAATAAGAAGATTGCATTCCCCAGGTCTAGGGCACTGTAAGCATTTAGCGAATGTTTATTGAATCCACGGGAATAGGGAATGAATAGGGAAAAAGTGTTTGAGAAGCATGCAACCGCTCAAGTAGTTCAGGTGACTTAGATGGTAATGTTTTCTAGCTAGGAAAAAGGCATCTCAATTTTCTTTACTAAATGGATTTTCTTCTTTCAGTGATTCATGTCAGGGGAGGCGGGGGATGCAGCCTTAAGAGTAATTCTTTTAAGAATTTTGTATCCTTGCCCAGCTGGTATGGCTCAATGGATTGAGCGTCATCCCATGGATGACAGGTCCTGGTTCGATTCCCCAGCAGGGCACATGCCCGGGTTATGGGCTGGATCCCCAGTAGGGGGCATGCAGGAGGCAGCTGATCAATGTTTCTTTCACATCAGTGTTTCTGTCTCTCTCTCCCTTCCTATCTTTCTACAAAAATCAATAAAAACATATTTAAAAAAAAGAATTTTATATCCTTTACTGCTTGCGGGGACACAGTATTTGCCATGTATGATTTGGGGAGAAGTTGCAGTCTTGGCCTGTTTCCCACTGAAGTAAGTTGAAGCTTGAGCACTGTTTCAGTGGCGGCACTGACAGGTGAAAGGAACCACTGGTAACGTGACATGAACAGTGCTTGACGGTGACTCAGTGGTTTTCCCTGATCTCTTTACGACTGTCACAGCCATGCATGTTGTTCTCTCTGGCACACCCGTGAACTTTCTGTCATGGGAGCTGGGAGTTTTTACCTTAATCTCCTCTTTAGTTTATGTGAAAAAGAGAATGGTACTTTCACACATTATGATCCCAAAAGTCCTTCAGTGGCTTATTTGGCAGTCAGTAGAATTTAATAAAGCTTTCACTACAGGCAGTTATTTCTATGCGTTCCTGTGGCAGTCAGATATCAGAGCAATTTAAAGAACTTGTAATTATTTGCTTTTAAGTTGAGGAATCATATTTCAATGAAATGTCTTTATGTGTACTGATATGCCTCTAGTCAATTAAACAGATTGTGGATTTTGTATTATTTCATGAGATCCTGCCGCTTAGTAAAACCTAAATTTCAGTGTAGATATAAGCATCAGTTCTTTCTGAATAGCTGGCAAAAATATTGCTGCCATTATGTTCCCATAACACTCTATATAACTTCTGTTTCAGTAGTTAACACTAAATTGTTAATGCTTTATTTAGAGGATTGTCTTCTCTATTAGACTGTCAATTCTTAAGGCTAGGGCCAGTGTCTTGCTGTCTTTGTGTTCCCAGGCATCTGTGCACACTCAGTGAATATTTACTAAGTGAAATAGTAAATGCACATGCATGCTCACATGTTCTTTGAGAGCAGTTCTTTGATGATCTCACACATCTTATTACCTTTGTTCCAATTTGAAGACTGAATATATATGTACAGTACATCAAATTATAGGTTTTATCTAGTTCTGTCTTACAGCTGAGATTACAAACAAATATCACACGGTCATTTTGACATAGTTCTTCTACCAGAATTTTCCTCCTCTCTGTTTTTTTCTAATCATTCTGTTGCCTCATTCATTTATTCATTCATTTTAAAACCATGTCATTTTCCTAATTCCAAGAGTAACTATCAGTCATTGTCCAACAAAATGAATCAATTTTTTATCTGCTTTTTCAAATACTCATTTCATCTTTCTCTTCTTTTATGAACAGGTTGATGACTATGTTGTGGAATCTTTCTACCTATCTTAAGCATATTGCATTCTTTAAATTAGTAATCCTTTGCCCTGGCTGGGCAGCTCAGTTAATTAGAGCATTGTCCCGATAACCAAAGCTTTGGGTTCAATCCTCTGTCAAGGCACATACAAGAAACAACCAATGAATACATGAATAAGTAGAACAACAAATAGATGATTCTCTCTCTCCCTTTCTCTCTCATTTCTTCTCTCTAAAATCAATAACTAAAATTTTAAAAAATTAGTAATGCTTCTTTCATATCATAGGGGACTGAGCTATTTGTATATTCCTGTTACCATGGTGATATCCCACAGCTGGAGTTTATAACTAGTAGCATACTAAACATATAGATTGTGTTGTTATAGTTCTGTATATTTAATAATGCTAATCTTACAAAAGCAAATAGAACTTATAAATCTATAATACAGTGTATTGGTCGCCTTTCTTGATATTGGCTATTTTAAGATTTTAACTAGATGATGTTGTAGATTTACTTAAAATTGTACCATTGCCTGTGTTCTTGATCTGTCAGAATTTCTAGGATAATTGGATCTGATGTGAGCCCTCCAAGGAATTCCATGGTATGATTGGTGGGATCACATCCTCTCTTTGACTTCAGTGCAATCAGAGTTTAGAAAAGGTATCAGTTGCTAGTCAGAACTTTGTTTCATTTTGCCAGAGGGGAAATGAAGGGAAGTATAAAGGGGAGTCTTAATAGTTCCTTAGCAATTATGTTGATAGAATGTATTATGCACCAAATACATAAAATTATAAGCAAAAAAAATAATAATTTGCATACAAAATTAAAATGTTGACAGACTGACCTAGTATATGAACCCAGATAATTCCTCTGGTTTTAAACATATATTTTTTAAAACTGTATTTAAAATCTAAGTGAATTGCCATAAAAGAACAAAATGGGTGTGGCCATAGGTCAAGGGAATTGTTTGTCTTTTATTTTTATACACATTCTCCTAATGTTGCTGTCATCAATTAAAATACATGTTGCTGATGAAAAACTGAACATATCATCTAATTCTTGCTTTTTCTAATAATAATAAGTGTAGAGAAGGAATTCATAGTATTCCTACTCTTGAGGAGAGAGTTTATGTGTCCAGATCAGTGTCTTTGAAGTGTTTTTATAAGAAGATTGCCTTTTTAAGGGTTCGTAAATTTTAACCACAGGGCTGGAGCCTGTGCTGGAGCAGTGAGGACAAAGTTGACAAAGTGACGTGCAGGACTAACCAGAGACATTCGTGGTGTAGAACACTATTCTCCACTAGGGCCGTTCTGCTTCCCAATGGTGTTCAGAAATACGTGGGGACATTTTTGGTTTTCACGATGAGTGATGGGTGGGGGAAACCACTGGCATTTAGTGGGCGAGGCCAGATTTGTGAAATTGTCCTGCAAGCCTTGGGACAGTGCCACCCGAGAAGAATCATTCTGACTACCTGCCAGTTGTTCCCAGTTCTTGAACTGTGCCACACAGGTGAAGTCAGAGATGACAAGAAGCAATCCGATCCACAGGTTCATGTCTGCCATGTAATTGCATTCAGTTTACTGAGATTCTTAAAACTCTCCGTGCAAAATAGTAGCATTTTCTTCATTAGTTTGTGATTAACAAAGCAAAACCCTGCCTTGTCCAAGTGCTATGTGATATTATAGGGGACCTTGAAGATATTATGTATTCTGCAAAAATGATTTGAAGAAGTAGTAGTTTAGGAGAAGCAAGCACTTGAATTCCTGCACATAGTCGGCCTCTGAGTGGACTGTGAGCTACTGAAGGGCAGAGGCCACTCCTTGCTCTTTGCATCGTCAGAGACTTGCAGAATGTGATGCATAGCATGTCACTGAGAAAGGGTTGTGTTTTACTTAGTGTTCAGTGGTGACACTGTTCCTAACTGTACTTTTCTTAAAGTTATGGTCTCTGGAGTCCTTTAACTTGGGCTCCTGTTCTAGTTTTGCTACTTAATATCTGTGTGCCTTGCATTGGTTATTCAACCTCTGTGACCTTGTCTGTGAAACCCAACCTCTGAGTGTTGAGAGTAAATGAGTTAATATGTGTACAGCCATTGGAACAGTGCTGGTACACAGTAAATGTTAAGTATTCGTTTTTTATTAACGTTCATTTTTTTATATAGTGTTACTTAAGACTCCTGAAATATTGCTGTACTTCTGATAATTAAATATCAGTATTTTGGGGATGTTTATGAAAGTTTTTTGTCTTTTAGATACTGTTACCTATCATTCTTTAAGAAGAATTAGACACCAAAGCTCTATTAGCTTGGCAAGCAGTTGGTTGTATTTTTTAACTATCTATACATAGTTATGATTTTGTTACATGACCACATTAAAATGATGTACTCAAAAACCATCTTTTATGTTTAAAAGAAAATGCAAAGTTGCCAACATGTCAGCTGATACTACATTTTAAGGACTAAGTAATGTAGACGAGTGTACGAGTCTTATTTTCTACATACATAAATTGAAGTGATTAAGTAGTCTCTGAAGCAGAAACTAAATAGTAACTGCTTATTCAAACCAGCTGTACCTGGTATGTTGGAGCATTAGGGGTTTCACATGAGGGCATTTTTCAGTGACTGAAGTGTATTCCTTTAATTCTCAGGATGTTCTTGTTTCTCAGCCATTTTTATGGAAATATTTCTGAATTACATGTCACCCTTCCCTGACTTCTCAAAATTGGTTATGAGGCGGAGTGAACCAAAGGACATAAGAAGCCACTACAGTAAACATGACATACTTCTCAATGCTTTTTTTTTTTACATTTTGCTACGAGATTTAAGGGAAGGTGCAGGGACAGAGGGGAACCACAGATGTAAATTAAAATCACAGATATTTGGATCAGGATGCAAAATTCATAGAAATGTTTAAACTAAAATGTGAAACTTCAAAGAATGTTTAGGGTTATGGAGGCTGGTGACTAACCTACAGATTATGTCCTTCTCATAAAAGGCACTTCAAGGAGAAGCAGTGTAGCTCTGTGTAGTTAACAATGTTTAACATTTTAATGGAGCTGTGCCCTTGGGGTTATTCCACTTGTGAGGCTGTTTGCACGTCTTTAAAGTAGACTCTATTGGCAATTTTATTGACTGCCTCCCCGTCAGACCTCAAAGAGAAGCCAGCTCATAATCCAGTCAATATTTCTCCACGTACACTTGCTTCAGTTTTCCAGTTCTTCATTGCTTCTAATTTGTGGTATCTAAAAATTTCAGAAGTTATTAGTGGAACATGAATAATAATTTTGAATAGTAAACTTCACTTTACACACAAACACACATCCAGTGTTCTTAGTAAAAGTAGGAAGGTGTCTGCATTTCCTTCCTACAAGGAGAAAAGCAGGAGAATGTCCCTCCCCCCACCCCATTTAGAGGACGTTTTGTTGTTAGTTGGTTTGCTTTGTTTTGTTCTGTGTTGTTTTTCTATTTTAACACTTTCTAAACATAGTTTTAGAGCTCATAAAGCAGCAAAACTGAGGGGACCATGCAGAGATTTCTCATGCCCCCCACACATACACAGCCTGCCCCGTTATCAACATCCCCCACCAAAGTGGTACATTTGTTATAATTGAGGAACCTATATTGGCACCTCATTACCATCCAAAGTCCATAGTTTACATTAGGGTTCACTTTTGGTGGTGTTCATTCTATGAGTTTGGACAAATGTGTAGTGATACATATCCACTGTAGTATCATGTGGAGTATTTTTCACTGCCCTAAAAATCTGTCTTCTGCCTGTTCATCTCCCCACCATCGCAGTCCCCAGTAACTGTTGGTCTTTTTACTGTCTCCCTAGTTTTGCCTTTTCCAGAATATCATGTAGTTGGAATTGTATGGTATATAGCTTTCTCAGATTGGCTTCTTTCCCTTAGTAATATGCATTTAAGATTCCTGCATGTCTTTTCATGGCTTGATGTGGGTTGTTTCATTTTAGTACTAAATAATAGTCTATTGTTTGGATGTAGCTCATTTTATTTATTCATGTATCTACTGAAGGATATCTTGGTTGCTGCCAAGTTTTGGCAATTAGGAGTAATTGTGATAGTCCTGGCTGGTTTGGCTCGGCAGTTAGAGCATCGGCCCATGGACTGGAGAGTCCCGGGTTCAGTTTCTGCTAAGGGCACGTACCTCGGTTGCAGTTTGTCCCTGGCCCCAGTTGGGGTCATGTGGGCAGCAACCAGTCAATGTGTCTGTCTCACATAGATATTTCACTCTCTCCCTTCCTCCCTTTCTCCCTCCCGCTCTGTCTGAAGATAAATGTAAAAATGTCCTTGGGTGAGGATAAAAAAAAAAAAAAAAAAGAATAATTGTGATAAACATGTGTGTGCAGATTTTTGTGTGGACAAAATTTGTAACTCCTTTTGGTAAATACCAAGGAGTATGATTAGTGTACTATTTGGTAAAAATATGTTTAGTTTGTAAGAAGCCACCAAACTGTCTTCTCAAGTATCTGTACCGTTTTGCATTTCCACTACCAAAGAATACGTGTTCCTGTTGCTCCACATCCTTGTCAGCATTTGGCGCTGTCCCTGTCTTGGATTTTGGCCATTCAAAAAGGTGTACAGTGGTAATCTCATTGTTGTTTTAATTTATACTTCCCTCTTGACATACGATGTGCAGCACTTTTTCATGTTTATTTGCCATCTCTGTATCTTAGGTGAGGTTTCTGTTAAGGTCTTTTGCCCTCTTTTTAATGCAATTGTTAGTTTTCTTGTTGAGTTTTAAGAGTTCTTTCTATATTTTGGATAAAAGTCCTGTATCAGATGTGTCTTTTACAAATATTTCTTCTAATCTGTCGCTTGTCCTTTTATTCTCTTGATCATGTCTTTTGAAATCAGACGTTTTTCATGTTAATGATGTCCAGATTATCAATTATTTTTCTCACGGATCAGATCATGCCTTTGGTGTTGTATTGAAAAAGTAACCTAATGAAACCCAAGGTCATCTATATTTCTCTTATGTTATCTTCTAGGAGTGTGATGATTTTTTTTTTTTTATCCTCACCCGAGGACATTTTTTTCATTTTTTGTTCAGATAGAGTGGGAGGGGGAGAGAGGAGGAGAGAGAGAGAGAAACATCCATGTGAAAGTGACACATCGAGTGGCTGCCACCCGCACGACCAACCAGGGCCGGGGACAAACTGCAACCGAAGTACATGCCCTTAGCGGGAACAGAACCCGGGTCTCTCTGGACCGCAGGCCAACGCTCTAACCGCTGAGCCAAACCAGCCAGGGCGAGTGTGATGATTTTGCATTTAGGTTTGTAATCTATGTTAAGTTAATTGTTGTGAAAGTGTACGGTCTGTGTCTAGATTCATTTTTTTGCATGAAGACATCCAGTTGATTTAGCACAATTTGTTGAAAAGACTATCTCTGCCCAACTGTATTTATTACCTTTGCTCTTCTATCAAATATCAGTTGGCTATTTTTATGTGGGTCTATTTCTGGGCTTTCTGTTATGTTGCATTGATGTATTTGGCTGTTCTTTGCCAACACCACACACTCTTGATTATTATGGTTTTATAGTAAGTCTTAAAGTCAGGTAGTGTCAGTCTTCCAGTTTTGTTCTTCTCCTTCAATATCGTGTTGGCTATTCTGGTCTTTTGTCTCTAGAAACTTTAGAATAAGTTTGATGATATCCACAAAGTAAGTTGCTGGGATTTTGACTGGGGATGCATTGAATCTGTAGATTAAGTTGGGAGAACTTTTCTTTTTCACTTTGAGTTTCTCCCTAAATTCCTATAGATTGAGGCTTCTGGAAATATGACTGGATAAGCAGGAAATGATTGTATTGCTCTCATACTATGTTTCTCATATAAGCTTTTGTTTATTATTTAAAAGGGAACAGTGGAACAGGTACTACAAAACAGATGAACATAAATCATTTATACTTATCCTATAAATTACTTATGGATGTGTATATGTAAATGTTTCTGTAATGGATACCTTCTGAATAACATTCTGTAGAGGCTATTTTTAAAAGACTTTATTTACATTTTGTTATGTTTACAAATTAATGTGCGAAAAAAAGAACAAAGATGATAGTAGAAAGGAAAATATACTTAAAATATTATATTTTTTGTGATAAAAGTTTTATAAGTGCCCTTCATTAATTTTCACGCATTGAGAGAGAAATGTTGACTCTCTAAGGCCCTGTCTCATCATTCCTGTAATATGTGTATCTGTCTTGTTCAGATATGAAAATTCATCAAGTACAAATCTTGTCA
The DNA here is from genome assembly GCA_030848825.1 of Tadarida brasiliensis. Classification (NCBI taxonomy): domain Eukaryota; kingdom Metazoa; phylum Chordata; class Mammalia; order Chiroptera; family Molossidae; genus Tadarida; species Tadarida brasiliensis. The sequence goes on from CM061260.1 coordinate 76,180,190, forward strand.
GAAATATTATAAAATCCACTTTGATTATCTCCCAGATTGTCAGAAACCTCATCTTATTAGTAATTGGAGAAGTTTTTCTCTTGTCCTGTTTTTAATAATAGCCTGGCTGGGTTTGAAATTTCTTACCAAATGTTTTGCCATTTCCATTATAATGGATCTTATTAAAGCTTTTATAAAAATCACTCTTTAAAAGGTATGAATAAAATGAAGAGTGACTAAAATAGAATGAGTCCCTGATTATTATTGGTAATTGCTGAGCATGCTAAGACAGGCTTTTGACTACTTTACTTTTTGGACCTTTTCTCTCAGAATTTTCTGTTAAAATTGCAAATCCAGATCTCTCTATTCTTTATGGTAGTCATTAGCATTCTAAGTGCTAAAGAATTCTGTAAATTTTCTCAGAGAAATAAAGAATAATAGCATTTATGCATTTCAGGAAGCAAAGGCCTGGGGATAGTTGGTGAGTGTGTAGACATAAAAGAATTAAGTGTGATCTTTAAATTTCTAGAGCACCAGGATCCAATTTGTTAAAGATGTACTCAACAGCTACTAGTATTAAAAATTTTTGAAAAATTGTTAGACTAATATGCAGGTATGCTGATAATATAGGTGCCCAGCTATTGTATTTTGAAGGGAGTTGAAATGGAAAAAAAAAAAAAAAAAAAAAAAAAAAGACAATTTATTCTAAAGTTCTGAAAGCAAGTGTAATACTGGAGGAAAAAAGTAAAGGTTACCTAAAGTCGAAATAAATAGCATTATACAAATCAGCTGCCTTGTACTTGAAAGCATGGTTCATTCTTCCCAACCCTTGCAACCTCTGTGTAAATGAATTTTAATATTATGCAGTAAAGTTTGTCCATATCCTATTTCCTATATTTTACTAGTTAACTTTTGCATAGTTTTCTATTTTGTTATCCTAACTTAATAAAGTGGGTAGATAAAGATGAAGGAATAACAAAGAAAGTAATTCATTTATTTAAGGCAATGGCAAAAAGGACAGGATCCTTCTAAGAATCCCTTGATTAATGACCTTTTATTATAGTATAAATTTTATTTATTCATTAGGAGATTAAAACCAGAAGAGCAGAGGTAAAATCTCTACCATAAAATAATTAGAAAATGAATTAAATTGGGAAAAAATATTTATAACAATTGTAATGTATAGAGGTTTACTATCCTAATATATAAAGAGCTTGTTCAAATCAATGAGCGGTAAATAAAATAACATGATGGATAGTGGGACAAAGAACATAAAAAGCCAGTAACCAAGATAAGAAATACACATGGCAAACAAAGATTGTAATTTTTTCTAATTATTTGTTAAAGAAAATCAAATTTAATCATCAAAGTGGGCCATTAAAATATCAATCAAGTATCAAAGTAAACAGGAATTGAAAACTGAATATACTCTGTGCTTTTGAGATCTTTGCAATAGTAACAATCACACATGACTGGTAGAAGAATAAATTGGTTTTACCATCAGAATATCAAAAGGGTCTTATGAATAGTCCTAAACTTTTACCTAGTTATGAGTTTATTTTCCTATGCTCAAAATGTTCTAGGATTCTGTCTTTAAAAATTAAAATGTATATGATCAAAGATTTTTCATGTTAATACTTTATAATTGAGAAAAATTGAAAACAGTTAAGTGTTCATATCCAGGGAATAGTTATGTAGATGTTGGCATACCCATATAATTCACCCTTTCAAATTATATTTATGAAGAATGTTTAGATTCTTTTTATATAATGTTAACCAATGTAGAGTACATTAAAAATTATATATGTGATTAGGAACCATCACCAATGACTGTGTGTAGATGTTTTCAAAACATCTTTATATTTTCCTATAATTCCAAAATTGTATGCACTGTAATTATATTCTCAATAGTGAGGAGGAAAAAATGAAATTAAAACACAATTGAAAAGACAAGAGTGGAGAGCCCAAACCAGGAAAACTTATTATGGTGAAAAGTTTGACAACACATATCCTTCTAAAGTCATGGACCTATTCTTACTCTTAAACTACTTTTCTTCTTATTTGTTGTTTCTATGTTTAAGACACTCTTTAGACCAATATCTAAAAATAAAAATATTAAATTCAATTCTACATTTTTGTGCTAATGGTCAGAGTTAATAATAGCAAATAATCCAAGCAGCATTTCTATTTGACCTTTGAATGCATTGTAAGAATTTAGTCTAGAAATATCTATTTGTTTAGATATTTCATTTTGTTGCTATTGCTTTGTTTAGGCCTGGTGGTGAAAGTAATTGTGTAGGACATAAAGGGAAATAGGAAAAGTGAGAACATTTTGTTTAAAGATGTCTGTAACAGAGTCATCTTTTGATAGTGAAAAGGGGCAAACTTTGACTAGAGGTAATAATAGATTGCATCTGTGACTTCTATATCAAAACAATCAACATTTCTAACTATGTCATCCAAAAAATTGTTTTATAGAAGCTTTTTTAAAATCATACTTCATTTAATTTTATTAACGCATAAAGTCTCCACGAAATGGATTAGCCTTATTCTGTAATGTATCAGAAACAATAGCAATAGGTTGTGATTTGTGTATGGCATTTAAAGTCCTAGCTGAAATTTAAATACTACATATAGGAACTATGTGCATATGAAGTCAGATTATACATTTGATAATGTGATTTTGTTTTGTAGAAATCTTATTCTTTATAATCAGTTGGCTTGAGAACTTTGACAACCGCCCTTGAAATTCACATTCCAATCAAATGCATCCCTATCAACAAAATGCTTACCTGCTGTTATTCAAGATTTAAATGAATGATGTCCTAGTCTTTTGCTTAAGATGTTTTATGTGCATGTCTTGAATCTGTATCTCTTACAGAACACAAGTGGTAGTGATTATGAGGAACACTGGACAAATCAGTAAGAGGTGATGAAGTTTGCACAGTTCATAGTCACAGAATTTAAACCTGAGGATTGGTTCCAGTATTGTTTGTTGTTGTTTCTCCCCAACAACTCCCTTTGTCACCTATTGGAAGTTGGCAAAGATCAGTGACCTAAGTGATTTTGAGATAAGGGTTAGATCTGTGGAAAAAGAAGGCAGAGTGAAAGGCTGAGAGGAATGTTTGTGGAATCTGTGAAGAGAATGATATAAATTAAATTAGTAGACTAAAGATGACTGGACACATCCCTTTGTCACACCCGATGACTACCTTTAACAGGGAAATTCTGATACTCTAGAAATTAAAGTTCTTTAAAAGACCATTAGATATTCGAATATTATATAGAGACAGGTATAGTTTAACGAAATAATTTGGATCTACATTAAATCAGTCTGTTTTGCTTCTCTCTACTTTCAGAAGGGAAAAATGGCTGTCTATTCTTTTCTGTAAGTTGAACTGATAAGTTTGATGTCATGAATTTTTAATGTCTCCTCTAAAATTTTAATTATGAGCTGGAGTGTGAAGCATTGTGTTAGGCTTCTTTGTTCCTTAGACTTTCAAGTAGGAAGGAAATAAAAATGGTAATTATTCAAATAAATTAGAAATGACCTTTTATGTGACCAACTTCTAAAAATGTTTACAAATGTTCATAGTTAGCATTGAATTCTACCAGCAATAAAAGTTAATGCAAAGATTCAATCCTCTAATTGCAGAATTGTTCATAGAGATAGCTAAGTATTCAGCAAAGAATAATGCGTTATTATCTAAAGGGCATTGCTAAATTATCTACTCTTACATGGAAATTTTACTATGATTTAGGAGAACTCGGAAAAATGAATGTTATGGTGAATTTAATCCTCATAATCAATAAAGATAAAATGTTCTTGTCCCACAAATATATCCTCCATAAAATTCTTCTTCCTAAGCCAACTTACAAATACTGTAATGCTTCAAAATGAATTAGTTCTTCAGAAGGACAGTCTATAATCACCTTGAAAATACAATATGAATTATGTAAGCAAGGTCTGCTTCCAATTATATGCACAAAGCTGTAAGACATTGTACTTGTCTGGAAATACCTAGAAGTTCAAGGTGGTTGCTGCTCCACACACATTGGTTTGGATGTCCATCTCGAGGACTTTCATTATGCCCTTTTAAAGTCTAGTAATTCACCCATTTCAAATAAAATCCATTATTTAAACATACTAGGAATTTGATAACTGCTTAAATATTATCAATTAAAGTGGAAGTCAAGTTCTGATGGGAATGGGCTGTTGGCTGTGTCTGAATTCTTCCGTTTCCAGTAATGAGGGAAGCAGGAAGACAGCTGTGGAAGAAAAGTGCTTGGAGGAATATGGGACTTGTTTAGTAGCCTTTGCCAGCCTGGGCTCCTGGCACTGAAACATTTTTTTGCAAATACCTAAATTAATGAAATGCTAGTGTGTGTGTGTGTATTTTGCTTGGGGTAGGAATTGTGTGAATAGCTTGGCTTCTTGAGTCTTTTTTATAAAGGATAATAACTAGATCAACAGAGTATTTTTATCAGTTAAATCTTGCTAGTTCTCAGAGAATGTAATTTATCCTGAAGAGAGTTGTAGAGAATTCGATGTCCTGTGACATCTCCTGGCCTGAAGTGCACATAGCTTTACATCAGGAATTCTTTTGTTCTGTTTTTGATCATTTTTGGATAGGTTTAACCTCATAAGATTCAAATTCATGACCATGTAAGGCCCCATGACTCTATGGGTGGAATTGTTATTTTGTTAAGAATCACTGACTGCATTAAAATCAGTTTATAAAGTTTCTCCTTTTTCTTTTTCAATTTAGTAACAATTGAAAATATTTTATCTTATCACAGGTAAGAGATATAAGAAAGAATCATGAAATTATTAAAAAGAAAAACTTCTTAAAATTGCCATTAAATTGTGTCTAAATATAGTGATCTATTTTAAATTATTTGGCATCAGTTGAGAGACAAAGACTTGAGAGTTTAGCAATGTCATGACAATGTTCTGGCATATCTGAGGTATGGTCTAGAAGCTTCTGTGTAGCCACTCAAATGTATTTTTAAACCTTTCTAAGGGGGAGCATAACCCCCCACTTCTTAAGTGTGGGCTGTGCTTAATGACTTCGTTGCAAAGAGTACAGTAGGGAAAGGGGGAGAAAAGAGTGTAACTTTATAGTTTACAGTGCAGGAACTATGACAGGTAAAACATCAGCCAGGTAATCAAGGTCAGCTGATTGATCATATTGATAGTTGGACATGAAGTGGTTCAAATGTTACTTTACCTCTGTCATCTTCCTTCCAAAAACCAACAACCCCTGTCTGATCATGAGAAGAACATAAGACAAAACCCAATTTTAGTGAATTAGGAAAAAAAAAAAAATTATGTAATGTAACTAAATGTGGATGTGAACATAAATCTGTTACCCCATTTCAGTTAGAGAAAAGCAGAATGGCTAAATCCTTCTCACTGAGGCTAGAGTTTGAATTAAATTGTCAATTGTGGACATTGACTCTTATAAAGGTGAGTAATGTTAGGGGAGAAATGGCTTAACAACAAGCGTAAAACTCTAAATACTAGCATTAGGAAACAGATGAATATCAAGCATGCTAGATTGATACAGTGGGTGTAAGAATTAAGCCCAGATCTCTAAAAAGCTAGTAACAGCCTTGAAAAGGAAACTGCCTAATATTTCAGAACAGAATGTTGTTTATCCTAGTGAGGGTACTTGATTAATTAGTATGGCTTTTATACCAAGAGCCAATCAGGTTATTTCACATTCAAAACAAAACAAAACAAACTTCCAAATTAGAAAGGGTTATATACAGAGAATTAGAAGTACTTGTTTGGGGTTTTTTAATGCCATTAACCAGACAAAATGGGAAACCTGTAGTAGCATAGAAATATATCTGTTTTTAGCAGAAGCATACACTTTTCTAGACTTAGTTAATTGATTTAAAAAAAGAAAACATTTAACTTGAGAATTCCTTTTCCATATGAATGCGGGGGGAAGAAAATACTTGAGCTCAAACCTGTTTATTTTAAATACACAAATTTTTTAACCCTGCTTGATTTAATTGGTTTGTGGGAAACTAGATTATACACTGGATACATACATATTTTATATGGAACACAATGATTTCTAAGTTCTAGAATGTGCTATAAATCAAAGCCCAAAGAAAATTCTATGATAAAGATAACCGAGAACAATGTGTATTAATGCATTGTGTGTTTCTGGTTTCCTATAGAACAGTGTCTGCATTAAATTGTTTTTAAACTATGCTTTTGCTGTTCTTTTTATCTTAGGCCCTTTCTGCAATATGTAGGAGAAATGTATCCATCTATTCTTTACATCATGCTGCCCTTGAAGGACAATGTGAGCTCTTTCCACCTATTGATCAGAGTTACCTGAGTTTATGTCAACAGATGTTCAATGGCAGACACCTTCTCAAAACCAAATGTCTCCCTTATAAAAAGCCTTCACTCTACACATAAAATAAACACCATCTTTATCCTTTTTTGTCCTAGTGCACTGACCGGCAGAATTCACCAGTCACCTCACCAGGGTCGTCTCCCCTTGCACAGAGAAGAAAGCCACAGCAGGACCCTCTGCAGATCCCACATCTAAGCCTGCCTCCCGTGCCTCCCCGCCTGGACCTGATTCAGAAAGGCATAGTTCGGTCTCCGTGTGGCAGCCCAACTGGTTCACCAAAGGTAGATCAATTTTATTAGAAACAGATCATGATTTTACATGACAGTTACTGATTGCTCAGGTTTCTTTTAAATTTCATTTCTAGTATTTCTTGTGTTCTTAATTGTTCCTGAACAGCTTTGATGGGTTTCTCATTTTGTTTATGGTGAGTCCACTGTCATATTTCTTACTTTCTTATTATAAAAGTTACATAATTATTCAGAGAGAGCACATGTCTGTAATGGTCCCCTGATTTGCTAAAATAAATAACAGAGTAAGTACAGCTATTACGTAAAATGGATTTAAAAGGCCATTATATATATTAAAATATTCTTATCAAATGATATTTTACACTCAGTTTCATGGTGTCATGACAAGAAAAATATGACGGGAGTATATTTGCATAAGGGCTTAAGGTATGATAAATTATAACCCATGTTTTAAGGTGACTCACGAGAGGGAGTTATGTGTATTTTTTATACCTGAAGCAATTAATTATAAAGAATTACAATATTTGCAGAGTAATTACCTTACTGTTTAATATTAAAGACATAATTTTAACTCAGTAAATCTAAGCCCACAGTTTATTTTAGTACTGTGTGGAATTTTTTTTCAAATTTGATAAGGGCATTTTTTGCTATATTAAATACAAGATTAAAAAAATTCCATTTGATAATATGCTTTATAGTCTAAAATCAGTTGGAAGCAGAATATTTTATTAGTATTTGCTTTCTGTACATTACAGTTAACTTGGTTTTAAGATCATATTAATACTTCTTAGGATGTTACTTAGGCAGAATTATGTAAACACAACACATTTCTTGTCTCTTAAATATCAAAAGCACAAATCAGCCCTGGCCAAGTAGCTCAATTGGTTGGAGCATCGTCCTGACGCACCAAGGTTGCAGGTTCAATCCCCAGTCAGGGCACATACAAGAATCAACCAGTGAATACATAAATAAGTGGAAGAACAAATAGATCTTTCTCTCTCTCAAAAAAAAAAAAATCAATAAATAATTTTTTAAAAAGTACAAATCATTTATGAGATGAATCAAGTATATAAAAGTCAAAGTTGTGCGAGTTACATGGATTCAATTCAGGAGCATATATACCTTCATATTTCCATGTAAGAATCAGATTGCTTTTTTTTCATTTTAAGTATTTTTTCATAAAATTCAAGTGAGGGCTATAAATGATGCTGCCATATTATCTGTGATTTTCACTATTCTGGTAGTAACTGATAAAACGAAGAACCAGAGCAAATTTGCCCCTTATCAAAGTTGCTTTATAGTGTAGCACTGAATACAAAAATAGCAAAACCAATACTCAGTCTTCCAGAGATTTTACAAATCAAGTTGCTCTTTAAAAAGGGACATGAACAACAACTTTGTTGGTTTCTTCTTTCTCCTAAATCATAGAAATGTGCAAATAAATTAATGACTAAATATTATTTTAATGTCAACCATTCAAAATCATCATATAATTTTAGTATCCTGCTTTTTCCTGTATAGTCTAGAATTTTAACATTTCAGTTTATATACTCATTTCTACAGAAATTTCTAATGAAATATATTTATATGAGTCTTCCATTAACTTTTTAAAATTTCATTAACTGGTTATAAAAGGAAACATAAAAAGATGACATAGGAATCTAATAAAATCTGTGATGGCTTAGAAAGCAAGAGCAATAACAGAGTGGTTTGGAAGCCATTTCAGTGCTGGTACAACTTGATGTTTTTTTCCCTCTTGTGTCTCCTTAGTCTTCGCCTTGCATGGTGAGGAAACAAGATAAACCACTCCCAGCACCGCCTCCTCCCTTAAGAGACCCTCCTCCCCCTCCACCTGAGAGACCTCCCCCCATCCCACCTGACAATAGGCTGAGTCGGCACTTGCATCCTGTGGAGAGTGTGCCTTCCAGGGACCAGCCAATGCCTCTGGAAGCCTGGTGCCCTCGGGATGTCCATGGGACTAATCAAGCAGTGGGATGTCGACTCGTAGGGGATGGCTCTCCAAAGCCTGGGATCACAGCGAGTTCAGTTGTCAATGGAAGACACAGTAGAGTGGGCTCTGACCCAGTGCTGATGAGGAAACAGAGACGCCATGAGTTGCCTTTAGAAGGAGCCAAGGTGAGAAATGTACAGATCTGCTTACACTCTTCTGATAGGAGGAAGAGTAAAAGGTTGGGCAGTGGACTTTATTTGCCTAGATGGTACTTCCCTGCTGGTCTTTAATTAACTCCAAGTTATAAATATTCAGAAGCTCATTAAAACTTGAACTTAAAAGAAGTCAAGGAAAAGGTTCTAAGTAATGATTTAATTTTAATATGAAGATACTAGACTATGTGCCAGAGATTTATTCCGCCGTCCCTTATTTCATCTGCCAAAATTGTTTTCTGTTAGTCACTTGGTGGGAGAATTAGCACTGCTTTTTGTTTTGTTTTGTTTTGTTTTTAACTCTCCTAGTTCTATCTAATGTGAAAAAATGTTGTATAATTATAGCATTTCATAAATCAGCATTGGAATTGTTGTTGCCTAGCACAGTACACCTATGCAACGAGGTAAAATGAAACTTCTCGCCAAAGTAAAAACTCCAAGTCCAATTCATTGTTACAAAGCCAGCTGTCTCTCCATAAAACTGAGAGACTCTCACATATGTTGAGCTCTTGAAGGATAGCACCACAAGCCTTTAGATGTCCGGGAAAGAATTTAAGCATACAGGAAACCAAAGCAGCAGCAGAAATCACTGAGTTTAGAACTCTTAGTAGGCCCTTGGCAGAGTTGCTTATGTTCTCATATTTGCTTCTGTGATATTTTTGGCTCTGAGATCAGCTAATTCCATATCCCTCAGCTAGAGGAGGCTTGCCTCTTTTGAAGATTTTAATATTAAAGTGAACCCACTTCTATTGATCTTAAATTGTTATTTTAAGGAAGTAACTTATTCCTTCAAAATAATGGCTTTCAGTTGATGAAGTCACCCTATTACATAGTCAAGAAACAAAGAAGTGTGAAATGTGACATGTACTCAAGTCCTGTGCATGTGTGTTTGTGTGCACATGTGTGAAGGGAAAGTGATAATGAAAACTTTTTATAATATTTGACCTCTGTGATGTTCTAGAGTAGCCAGGATAGGAGTCAAAACTGTCTAGCATGGCATTCAACACAAAGGGCAAGAGTGGTGGTGGTTTGCCATGACTCTTTGCCAGTGACTGTCGTTGGTACCTTCAGTCTCTCATCTATTATAAATACGAAGAGCTCTGAAGTTTCCTCCAGTGTCATATAAATGTGATGTAAATGAAAGAGAAAGCACTTATAAAAGCGTCTTTATGATGCCTGCTGAAAATGGAGAGATTGTTATCCTCAAAAGAATGTTTCCACAACCTCCAAGCCTTATTGGAAGGACCTGCCATTCTTTTATTTTTATGTCTTTTTTCCCCTTTAGTCTCTATTACTTGTCATTCCTACATGATCACACTTCTTTTGAGAAGTGTTAGCTTGATGTCTGACATGAATTGACTAGTTAAATATTAGCAGCATGTAAAAACTTATTTCCTGAATGAACTGCAAAAATATTTAAAATATAATAATTATCTTAAGCAACTCATTGAAGACCTCTCATTTCAAGCTTCTTTTAGATACCATTTTATACAGTTTTAGCACTAATATAAACCTGCTCTTCTAAGCCCCAGAATGCTGGCTGTTAATTTTAGTATGGAAAGTTACATTTATGTGTCGAATATAACAACTATTAGACTTGTTTTCATTAGCAGTAATGCTTCAAATTGAGTATCGTCTTCCCATTTTTTTTTTTTTTAATCCTCACCCGAGGATATTTTTCTATTTATCTTCAGATAGAGTGGGAGGGAGGGAGAGAGAGGGGAGGGAGAGAGAAAAACATGAATGTGAGAGGGACACATCGACTGGTTGCTTCCAGAATCGAACCTGTGACTCTTTGGTCCGAGGGCCTAAGCTGTAACCACTGAGCCAAACTGGCCAGGGCTCGTCTTCCCATCTTAAGATAAGAAAACTTGGCTAAGTTCTAAAAGTTTAAATTAAAACTACATGTGCATATGGAATACCAGAAGGGGAAGTCATAAAACGAAACACCCTGTGACTGGAGTGACAGCTCACTCCCTGCCATCATGTGTCGTCTCGCAGTGCCAGTTTCCACCATCCTCTAGGACCATTTGCCCTTTGTATTTGCATCTTCACTAAATAAATGTAAGGGAAGCAAGAATAAATTAAATTCTAATTACTCCATTTGCTAGTTGTAGAGAGCTCTGAGAGAAAAAGCCCTCTAATTCATAAAGTGAAATAAATGTAAGGATTTTCTGTGACTTTCATTTACTCCCGTGTCTCTTCTCCTTCCCGCTTACCATAATTAAATAGCTAACATAATACTTAGAACATGAATCTGTAAGCTAAGAGTTATTAGGATTATTGATCTTGTTTCATTTTCTTGGTAAGGGATTTCTGTCCTATGGCATTGTTTCCATTTGTCTGAAATTCTCGGGTTCTAGTCACATAATCAACCTGTTCCTTAACAAATATTTGTTTGCTAAATATTTCTCTATTGTTGGTTGGTTGGTTGTTGTTAATTATCTGAGGTGAAGATATTTGCACTATAGTGTTTTAAAATACCGTTGGAAACTCACAATGTATCTCCTTATTTCTAGATACTAATAACATTGTGTTCTGCTGTTTTTGTTCTTTCCCTCTTGAAAGATTAAGACTGCTGCTGTGTTTTATGTGATAAAAACTATCCCTGACTTGTCATGTTACTTCACATGACATTATCTAAAATGACCCTGTGTATAGAAATCTGTTGAAGATGTTGCTAGATAAATACATCAAAAGATATTTCCCTTTTTGCGATTGTGGCTTTTGCACTTTTGGTGGTGAGGCTCATGTTTGTATGAACGACCTTAAACATAGCTATACATCTCAAGGGTTGTCTTTCAGAAATTCAGTCCTCTGTGTATGCTGGTTTTATCTCCAATCTGATGTTGAAGGACAATTATAGCAACACTTTGGGGGTAGTGTATGTGAGGGATTATAAGTGTAGGATAAGGGAAATCAATCAACAACAGTAAATAAGTATCTAGCCAACAAAATATTTATTAAGGAACAGGTTAATATTGTGACTAGAACCTGAGAATTTCAAAGAATGGAAACCATGCTATAGGACAGAAATCTCTTACCAAGAAAATAAAGCAAGATAAAAATTGGGGTTTTGTACAGATAGAAAAATTTTTTCTTAATTGTGCCAAGGTTATCACAGAGTGTTTGTTTACCCTATATCTCAAGGGTCCCACATTCTCTAACCTTAATTGTGAGATAACATCTGAATCATAAGAAAGCATTTCAAATTTCAAGATTAGAGTTCAATGCTATCTTGAGGCATATAGAAAAATATTAATCTAGCATATAAGTAACCTAGAATTTACAATAAATTATGTGATAATTCAGATTATACTTCTTCCACACGTCTAAACTTCCCCTAATGTATTTTTATTCCTTCAGCCTATTTCGGGTATATGAGTACTTAGGATGTTCAAGACACTGTGGGGAATACAAACTGAATAAAGCATAGTATAGTGAGGGTGAGACAGGTATACCATTAACTAAGAGATAAGACACAGGAGAGTAGCATCGTGGTTTCTCCCAGACAGAAACATTCTAATAAAGATGCAGGGTAAAAGAAAGAATGGAAAAAGCTTCATGCAAGAGGGTCAGTAGCTGTAGGCATTAGGAGACTGGTAGGTGTTTTTGTAGACAGGAAGGATGGAACAGAGCTGGGAAACACACATAGTGCAGGAAGTCAGTTTTGGACAAAATATAGGGCCTACAGACAGGGCAAGCATGATAGGCACAACTATGGCAATGTAGACTGAAACCAATTTTGTTTTTCTTTATTGATTTGAGAGAGAGGAGGGGAAGAGAGGGAGAGAGAGATAGAAACATCAATGAGAGAGAACATCGACTGGCTGCCTCCTGCATGCCCCCGACTGGGGATTTGGCCCACAACCTGGGCATGTGCCCTGACCGGAAATCGAACCAGTGACATCTTGGTGCACGGGTCGATGCTCAACCACTGAGCCACACCAGCCGGGTGCATTCAGAGTTTCTTGACAAAGGAGTGATAGAATCAGAATGCTTAAGTTGAGAGCATCTTCAGTGGAATTGTGGTGGGCTTGGGACAGTGAGCTAGGAAGGCAGAAGAAAAAGATATTTCCTTAGCTGACAGTTAAAGAGGCCCGAATACGTGAGATTTCAGTGTAAGCTGCTTCAGTCGACACTATCAATCTATACATTTAGAGTTTTCTCCTATTTGCAAGCAAGCATTTCAGATTTGCAGAGAAAATAAAATATTTATTTTTAACTCATAAAATTATGACTTACTGCACTCCCTTAGGTAGTGGCAACTAAAATGATTTGAAGTTTAATGAAATGGGTGCAGGTGGGAACATGAGATTCAGAATGAGATGATGTTACATCTTGTCATTCTACCACTATCAGGTAATATAAATGAGCGCTTCAGATGAACAGAAATATAAACATCACCTTAGTACCTGTATATTTAGGTCCTTTGCTGTTTGTACACATGTATAACCTCAGTCTATCAAGTTTGAAAAAATTATGAAGAGTTACTAGTTTACAAGATCAGCCATTAAACAAACTGCGTAGATTTGCTGAAAGAATTTCAGCAAACTCATGACTTTCTTCCAGCTGTACCAAAGGAAAGTCATTTCATTGGTTACTGCCTCCATTAATGAGATCGTCGAAGCCAATCGTTAGTCCATTTCATTCCAGTCTTACTGTGTATAAAGCACTGAAGGAATGTCCTATAAAATGAGGAAATCAGAGAGGCTTTGTGTGAGACTCAGTGTGGCCTGAGTGCTCTTCCACAGAACATAACGGAAATATTGGCACATGCCAAGAGCCAAATGAATGGTTCAGAAAAGACGCACTGTGGCCTTGCAGAGGCTGGAGAGAGACCCTTGAGTTACTGTGTGTAAATACCAGTGTGTCTAAAGCAGTAGGGTACAGTGCTGCTTGCGTTTTAGAGCATATTAATAGATTGTGTCACAAAATTAGGGCAAGTCCCTTAACTTTCTTAGGTTATTGCTCTCCTAGAATAAACTATATCATTAACTGTGCTTCCTGGTTTTACTGATGATAGACACCACTGCCTTTGTGACTTGTTGAAATTTAATGGTAGTACCCAAAATGTTGTGCACGCTCCATTATTAATATATTTATTCTTTCATTTATCTAATATGCAAATGAAAGCACTTTTAATATCAGTAAATGTTTTGAGTATATCGATACTTATTTTCATGTATGTTCACAATGTTCTGATTGTAAAATTACAGTTGGCTTATTGTTAGATTAGAGCCAATATAACTGAAACTGTTATTTTCATACCTGCTTTTTATATAACTGGTGAAATTTTATTAGGTATCAGCAGTGTATTAAATACTTTCTCCTAATAAAACAAATCATTGCATATAAAATCCATAGTACATTTTCCAGAATGTAATTTTAAATATATTTGTGACAGAAATATCAATGAGATTTGATTGTAAAAATCCTACATTGTACCCATCCCGGCAACATGCACAGCACTCCAATTAAGAATGACTTTAAATACTCATTATCACAATTAGTATTTGTGGTTTGATACATGTATTTGTTGGTTACAAGGCATTTTTTATGTTAAATGTTTTTATTAAACTTTGTAATGATTAATATGTACTTAGAAATTGTGTCTCTCAAGCAAAGTTCAGAAACTGCCTTGTTCTGTTATTTGGTCCATAGTCAGAAGCCTATGATAACATTATTTCATTTAAAGATATATTTGGTCATAGCGTAACTATAGTGTATTGAATCTAATGAGGGGAGGTATGAAAAAGAAAAAATGGAATTATAGTACAGAGCCTACTTTTTAGAGTGAAACTTTAATGCTATGAAATTTAGATTGTGTAGCTTTGAGATGCAAACACTGATATATTTCAAATGTATTCCTTAAAAATGTTCCTTTTCTTTTGTTAAAGTGCTAGAGAAGGATATGTATGGCTTTTTCAGCTTTGCATTCTAAAGCTTCAACACCACTTTAGAAATATGAAGGGGGAAAAGAAAAATAAATTGATAGGTCATTGATTGGGTTACCTAGAACTATTCAAGTTATATGACATCCTTTTTGCACCAACATCTACCTAAACCCTTTTAAGTATTAATAAGAGTTTGGAAAAGAGGCTAATGATAAAACACTAAAGGTTGCTTAAAGGTCTTAAAATATGTTTAAGCTTTTCTTGTGAATATGTCTTTGCAAAATTATTCTCTCTCTTTTTTAAGTTGCTTAATTTCAAGTTGTTGGATTAGTCAAGAGCAGTTTTTTAGACAGTTCCTGTAACATAACTGAGCACCTTGGAAATCAGAATTTCCGAATTCTGAGTAATTAAACAGTGGCTTTCTGTGTACCTTATGAGCAAAGTAACAATTTTGGTTTGTGTCGTTTATACACGGGAATCTATGTATAAAATTCCCTGCACTTCAAAAGCCAGAATAGGTCTCTAGTTACCAGTAGTGCTGAAGTTTAAAAAAAACAGAGGCATTTCTGATCATGCTCATGCACTGTGTTACCGAGAAGTTTAAAAACGTTGTTGACCCCTGAGAGATACAACGTAGATCACGTACTTGGGAGGAAATGAAGTAAGGATTGCCCAGTGCTGCTTTTTTTCTATGTGGAATCCTTACAGAGAACTCTAATTTTTCAATAAAAGCTGATTATGTTCAGAGAATTTTACTCTTTATTTGCTTAGCTATTTATATCTGATTTATAGAAATTACAGTCTGCCCTCTCAATATGTTTAAGAAGCATGTTGTATTGGATTTCTTTCATATAACTCAGTGATACTACCTCTTATGTAAATTATATGGTATTTAACTTGTTTAAATAAAGGGAAGTTATATATTCTTTTCAAAATTATAGATTTCCTAAAGTTGCTATTGTTGTATGCTCCTCCAGAAGTTAAATTCTAAACTAACTCTTTGATTTCCGCTCAGGTCTTTTCCAATGGCCACCTGGGAAGTGAAGAATATGATGTTCCTCCTCGGCTTTCTCCTCCTCCTCCAGCGACCGCCCTCCTCCCTAGCATCAAGTGAGTTGTATTGAATATGGAGATCATTTGCCCATGCGTAAAGACATTGTAAACAGTGGTTTTAATGATCTCAGTACACAAAGTTTAGGGTGACTTCAGATGCGTCAATGGAAATGATCCAGCTGGATTTATAAACTCAGATACTAGAAACCAGGAGCCTTCCTGGTTCTGTGCTGGTAGCCACCGCCTGTGCGAGACCTACGCTAAGCTCAGATCCCACAGAATAGCGGGGACGGAGATCTGTCCTCCAGAGGAAGAGGAGCGTGCAGCCCAGCAGGCCCCCTTTCATAGTGCTCCCTTCCTCAGAGATGCCACATTTTCCCCAGCTACGCAGTCTGGCATCATGCAAGAATCTTTGGTTCCTCCAGTTTTCTCATTGCTCAAGTCCATGTAGCCATGAAGTCCTGTTGATTGTTCTTTTGAAGTTTTCCATATTCGGCTGATCTTCCCCATTGCCCTAGCTTCCCCTCATAGCCGGACAAGCCTTATACCTGATCATGTGATCTGACTTCAGAATTACTATCAAGAGATTTTAAAACTAGAAAATAAGTTACCCTAGGTGTCTTATTTAAAAAATTGGGAACACAGGAGGCACAATGGACAGTTTTATATATATATATATCTACCCAAATCAAACCAGGATAAAACCAAGTCTCCCGCTTCCCACTTTTCCTGCTCTTCATATTAAATCAGGCTGCCTGCCTTTTCTCCAGTATATTTTGTCTCCCAGCTGACTTAATTCAAATTCTGCTTTCCCGAGATCACTTTCCTATTCAAAACCCAGCATTGTTCTTTCTTTCCTTCTAAATCCTATGCTCTTCTGCTAGCAGTAAGACCTACAGAATTTTACCCAACTAAAATACTGTTCAGTAATTCCTAATGCTTGCCTCTAATCTTGTCTTGATTTTTTTCTCTGGCTTTGTGAGTTTTTCATCTGTTCCCTGCTGTGCATCACTTTTTCAGAATCTTTATTCTAACAGTCCATGTCTCAGGCTCTGTTTCTTTATGAAAACTTGTGACTTCTTCAGGTATGATGCTAGTAGTAAAACTGATTCTCATTCCTCTTCCTACAGTTGATTTTCTGCACATCTGATTATATATATATATATCTACTGTTTTCTAATTTTAAAGTGCTTTTCCACATTAAAAAATTATAAAGTTCTCAGGGCAAAAACCTCTTCTTATATCCTCTGATTCTCCCATCACACCCTACTGTTTTTGCTGTATAGTGAGTACCGAAAAGACCTGGTTGCTTGGTTGGTTGACTTTTTTATCTACTAAGATTCTCATTTCTAATTGAACGCTTAGAGCACCTTCGCTCCTTTCTCTGCTGGCCACCGACTCCCACTGTGCATGTGCTGCAAAAGAAGGATGAGCTAGACACCAGCTCCCCTAAATTTACGGTTTACTTTAAATGAAGTTAACATCCATGAAATCACTAGAGAACATTTTGCAGTAAATTGTACAACTCTTGCCTTTTTAGTTTTTATATAAGCTTGGAGGAGAGGCTATTATAGAGTTTGTAAGTCAAGGATGTTATCTAGAAAGGATGGAAATTTCCTGAATCATGGAGGGTAGGCACAACTAGGAAATGGGGAGTGCATGAGAAAAAGCAGGAGTGTGAAATTTGACATCATTCAGAGGACAGTGGAAA
Source organism: Tadarida brasiliensis (assembly GCA_030848825.1). Classification (NCBI taxonomy): domain Eukaryota; kingdom Metazoa; phylum Chordata; class Mammalia; order Chiroptera; family Molossidae; genus Tadarida; species Tadarida brasiliensis. The sequence continues at coordinate 76,197,621 of CM061260.1, forward strand.
ACTAACCTGTAGTTGGACCATTCTCCAGGGGCAGCTTTTCTCAGAACTGCCAGCTGTGTAGCAGACATAGAAGCTGGAAGCATGTATACATATTCTGTGTAGTAGGCTCTAAATTAGTCAGAGCATATGATACTCCAGCCTCAGATGACCTCTGGATATAGACTGTATATATCAGTATTTATACTGACACATCTAATCTCAGTTACCTTGGAGAATTCAGAGAACACTAGAAAAAGAAGTAAATGAACCTGAAAATTAAAGATTAAATTTTCACATGCTATTTATTAAATTAATATTGGTAAGTGGGATAAGAGGCGGAGGTTGCAGTTTGTTCCATTTGTATTTAATAGTAAATACCTGTTTCTTTATAAATAAAGAATAACAAATTCATGGTAAAATGTATTTATTGACTTTTTGTATGTACTTTAGTTTGTATATGCATGTGGATATACTTTCTCCCTATTTATTCTTGATTTTTCCCTCAGAAACAATGCAACTGCTTTACTAACCAGAGAAATATTTTAGCAATGCATGCTTAACTGCAGATTAGTTTTGTATTTTGCATGCTGCAAATTAACCATAATTAATATTAATAATACAATGGTTGGCTTTTAATGGCACAGTTATCTCTCCAATTTATTTTTTATTCTTACTATTAGGGAGCTGTTGTTCATTGTAGAAAATATGGAAAGTATATAAGAGAAAAAAAAATGAAATACATAAATACATATATACATACCCCAAATATCAATGTTCAGTTTTAACATTTTGACATTTTTTTTCTTTAAGACTTTTTTTTTTTACATGAGTTACATTATGTTATAGAATTTCATGCCCTCCTTTGTCACTGCATATTTAAGTAAGCATTTTTCTTAATCCGTTATGTGCTGCATTTATTATGAAACCAGTATAGAATTCCGAAGCGAACATTAACATAAAATCAGACCTGATCCCAGACCTGATTCCAGTATTAAGAGTGTGTCTGTCTGAACAAGGTACCCTCGCTGGCCCCACTTTCTCCATCTGCTAAATGAAGGGATCCATGTATTTAGATCCCCAAAATCCTTCTGAGCTTCAGCTTTTTAGGTTCTATGCAATATTTTTAAGGGGTACTTATCTGTTGTGTTATTTATATATGAACTATTTGGCAACTTGAATGCTCATTTATAGTCGGTTGTGTCCCATGGCTGAAGTTAGTATGAGCTGGATGACTGCCCTGGTTTTTTTAATTTTTATATTTTTATGTTTTGTCAAGTATGGCCTCATTAAAGTTTATAACCAGAGTACAATGAGTAAAGACCCTCACCTCTGGAGGGGCATAGAACAGAAGTCTTGGCAAAATGTAACTCGCTGAAATAGGGAAGTTGATGGGTGTTCAAGTACCTGTTTGCATATTGGACTCTTAGTGCATGTTTCCAAATCAGGCCAAAGCAAAACTACAAATTACTACCTAACCTAGACTTCTGCGGTTCTCACAAATGTTGAAAGCCCCAATGTTGAATTCAGTAATGTCAAAGTTAGCATTAACCTTAATTTAAAAAAAATATTTTTAGAGAGAAAGGAAGGGCAAAGGGGAGAGAGAGAGAGAGAGAGAGAGAGAGAGAGAGAGAGAGAGAGAGAGAGAGAGAGAGAAATCGATGTGAGAGCAGAACATGGATCGGCTGCCTCCTGCACGCCCCCCACCAGGCATCGAGCTCGCAGCCTGGGTGTGCGCCCTGACTGGGAATCTAACTGACAGCTGGTCATTTCCGGGACGATGCTCCAACCAACTGAGCCACACCTAAACCTGTACCGTGGACTTGTAAATATTTACTGAGATGTAATTGTTAAATCATTTTATGTCTGATTCCCATTTACTTGATAAAAGAGGCTACTCTGTGATGGTGTTTACTGTCTTGTAAAACTCGTGTTTGCAGTTATGTGACTCTTTTGTGTAATACATCTTTGAGAACTAGAAGAATCTATAATTTATCTTTTAAAAATATTGTCATAGAGCTGAAACTGTACTAGTGTGTATAGATTTACGTTTTTTTTCTTAAAGGGTTTTCTAAGTGGTTTCTACTTAATTAATACTGACATTTAGCTGTAAATACAAAATTTTAAATAAAAGCTTAAAATTAGGTAATTATTATTTTTGGTCTGGGGGAGGAAAAAAAATCCTATGTGGATTATTTTTACGTTGTAGTGTAAAGTTTTACTAAATTATATTTAATCTTAAAATAATTTGATTTTTTCACAATTAATCTAAATATAACCTGAAACAGTTAAAAATATTTATTTTACTTGCAATAAGATGTTGGCAGATTAGCCAAGGAATTATTGCAAGTAATAATGGAATAATTATTTCCAGGTAAGATAATGTTCTGGAATGCTGAGGAAATTTTTTTTTTTAAGAATATTTTTCTCGTGCCTTGTCTTTTTGAAATGGACCCTTTGTACTTTTTGACGTAATAAGCTTTCAAATACACATGAACCAATATTACTCGGTTCATATTTTTGTAAAAAGGCTTTTTTGTTTTGAGAGGTGGTGGTGTTGATTATTGTCATGTATTTTTCTAAACGTATAAGGTTACTAATATTTTAGGTTCAATGAACAGAGAACCAGATTTTGCCTAACTCTTCCCATTTTTCATTCAGTTACATATACTGACTGGAGATTGAGTGTGAACAAGGTAAAAATCACATCCTCCTTGGAACTGGTGCTCTGGTTAGGGGAGGACAGAAAGGAACCAGTAACTGTGTTTACTGTCAGGTAGTGGTAAGTGCTAGGAGGAGGACAGCAGAGAAGGGGGTAAATAGTGATAGTGAGGTTTCTACTTTACATGAGCTCATCAGGAAAGGTGATATTTTAACAGAAACCTGAGGAAGTAAGGGAAAGAGCCACGAGGTTATCTGGGTGACGAGCAGGAACAGAACTCAAGTTCAACACAGTGAGGCCATGAGTCCCTGCGGCATACAGAAGAGGAGCAGAAAGGGCCGTGTGGCTGGAGCTGGATCAGGTGTGCAGGAGCTCAGCTGTCTGCTGCCTTTGAGGCCATGCTGAGAACTTTGGTTTGGTTAGTTGAAGGAGCCATTGGAAGGTTTGGATGAGCATTATGACATGATGCTAGTTTGTGTTTTTAAAGAGTTTCACTGGCTGCTGTGTGGAGAATTCTTTAGGAAAGCAGAAGTGGAAGCAGGGAGACCATGGAGACTTGTAGTTGTGGTAGACCAGTAAGAGATGGCCAGGGTTTGACTGATGTGATGCTGATGGAGTTAATGGTCAGCTTTGGTTGCATTTGGGTCCAGCAATGCCTGTTAATATATTGGATGTCTATGAGGTATGAGAGTCATTGATGACACTACATAGGTTTTTGCAGAAAAAAAAAAGGGTGAATGGTTGGTGCCATTTACCAAAGTGAGGGAGATCAGAGAAGGAGCATGTGTGGGAAGCGGCAGAAGTGCTAAAAATTACGACTTACAGATCTGTAGTCTGTTACGCAACACACATCCAAATAGAGATGTTAGGGGATGGATAGTTGGTCATGCCAGCTAAGCTTTAATGTTATATTGTATTCAGGTAAATATTTCAGTTGTTACGTGCCATCAAGTCGGCTCCAACACTGGCGACCCTCTGAATGAGTGAATAGTCTCATTTTAGGGTTTTCAAGCTAAGAAAGGTACAAAAGAATAAAGATGGAGAAAGAAAATGCAGTCGTGGTTTACTGGAGCCTTCTGCCGCACGCTAAGTCCAGCCCGCTTGTGCGAAGGTTCGTGGTAGCAAGTCATCACATGCCTGTGCCACGGAAACGCCTCGCAGGGAAACATTTCAGTGCATACTGTCTAAAGCTGATACATTCCTTCATTTCTGCATGGCCTGTGCCAAATTTAGTAGATTGGTTACTAAACATGTGAATGTAATTCAGGGAGATTTTTAACAATGTAGGAACTTGTATATTTAGTATTATAAAGTAATATAAAGTATTACCTTCAATATAACCATATACCCTTTACCCAGAAATGTTGATATTGTAGAAAACATATTTAGACCATTTCTTTGTAGCAGAGTTTTAGTAAACATTATCTGTTATTGGTTGTTACCATAATTTTTCTTTATAAATCAAATTTCTGGGGAAAAGAAACTAGCAATGTAGATTTTTGAATGTGGTCTCTACTACTCTACCTTCTAGTGAGAGTTATGGAAGAGGTCCACACCTGGGCATGTGGTTGTCTTTAAAAAGTGGCCAGAACAGTGGCTCAATGGTTGAGCATCAACCCATGCATCAAGAGGTCACTGGTTCGATTCCCAGTCAGGGCACATGCCCAGGTTGTAGGCCCAATCCCCAGTGGGGGGCGGCCGATCGATGTTCTCTCTCATCGATGTTTCCATCTCTGTCTCCCTCTCCCTTCCTCTCTTTCTAAAATCAATAAAGAAAAAGAAAAAGTGGCCAGAACAGTCTATAGTTAGATAAGTGTAAAACTGTAAAGCTATATAATAATGGGCAAATTCATTGTAGAGAGTAAAGTTTTTGTTTTATTTTGCCATGTTTTTAATGAGAAAGTAAATAACAGAAAAGGAAAAGAAAAAAGTACTAACCACAGAAGCTATTAAAACAAATATCCATTGTAGTTTTTAAGAACTTGAGGGTAATGTCCAGCCTGGTGGACATTTTCATCTGGTGTCTGGTGTACACCAGGCTTTGTTTCTTACGCTTAATGTCGAGAGGGCAGGAAAGCATTTTCTGTTATTATTCACCTGAGGATTTGTGTAGGCCATGTGTACTGCAGTGTTATATTAATCCAGTTTTACGTCCAATAAGAAATTAGTATAACTGAGTTAAATATAATATGGTAGAAAACTTTTTTCTCAGGTAATCCTCACCTGAGGATATTTTTCCATTGATTTTTTAGATAGGGTGGAAGGGAGGGAGAAGGAAGAAAAGAGAGAGAGAGAGAGAGAGAAATATTGATAGAGAGAAACAAATGTTGATGTGAGAGACACATCCATTGGTTGCCTCTCACATAACTCCGACCAGGGCCGGGGATTAAATCTGCAACCCAGGTAGGTGCCCTTGACCTGGAATCAAACCCGGGACCCTTCGGTCCGAGGGCTGATTCTCGAACCTCTGAGCCAAACTGGCCAGGGTGGTCGAAAACTTTTTAATGGAAGGTAAAGCTATAATTAAGAACTACTCTATTTTATTAACTCTAGTGAATCCTAGTTAAACATTGTTAATGTTTTATTTGTCTTTGTACCAGCTTTCATTCTATTGCCCTAAAATCTTTTTTTTTTTATCCTCACCCGAGGACATTTTTTTTTTTTTCATTTTTTGTTCAGATAGAGTGGGAGGGAGAGAGAGGAAGAGAGAGAGAGAAACATCGACGTGAAAGAGACACATCGAGTGGCTGCCACCTGCACGACCAACCAGGGCCAGGGACAAACCACATCCGAAGTACATGCCCTTAGCGGGAACCGAACCCGGGTCTCTCTGGACCGCAGGCCGACACTCTAACTGCTGAGCCAAACCGGCCAGGGCTGCCCTAAAATCTTTTGAAGACTTGTTAAGTTGATGCACTATTTTTGTTATTATTTTGCCTTTGCTGGATGGAAAGGTGCTCTATTATCAAAGATGGTAGTTCCCTGTAAATAACAGTTGGCATGATATAGAGGGAGTGGGAATGGGTCCTTCTTTTCAGCATATTCATTATGATTGCTGTGGCATTCTTCTTTCATTGACGTATCATGTAGAAATGTTTATGCATTTGGTGTGGACCCATTGATATGATTCAGTATTTGAAATTCAGACTTAATTTATAAATCAACGTGATTATGCAGGAAAAAAAAGTTAAGTTTCGTTTAAATCTCCTGCAAAGTAACTTGCCTGTCCTAACATAGGTTTTCTCGTGTTTTGTGGGTGAATTGCTGGAACCTACTGTTGGCACATTGATAAAAAGAATTGAGGGCTGCAAGTATATGATTTTAAACTAACCTCAACTCAAAGAGCAATAGTGTGTGGAAAGGGTACAAAATAAATATTGTATTACTCTCCTTTTTATTTTATTATTATTTCTAAATTCAGATAGAATTGTAATCCCCCCTCTTTTGTAGGAAAATGACATTTGGAGGATGGCTATAATCTGGGTGTGGGAATGCCACTAATTCCACTAATCTTTCATTTTCTCTGACTAAAAGCTATGATGGGAACTGATAGTAACATTAATCCCAGTAGTCTGACAAATCTGTTATCTGTAATTTGTGATCACATAGAAATAGGTAGCCTTAGACAGATATGTGGATTTATTTAAAGAAACAATCTAAATTATGTTCCTTATATGGTGTCTTTTTTATCCCACAGAGGCATAATCTACCACATACTCTCTCTCTCTCTCCATGAACATATTGATCCATTGCTAGAAAATGTGTAGGGTTTGAAATCGATTTTATTTCATGTTAAGTAAGGGCATTTTCACATATTCCACTGCATTCAAGCATTTCTTATGTTTCTGTTAACATTTCTCCATAGGCTCAAATAGAATTAAATAATGTTTGGAAGGCCACTAAGAATATTAAGCGTATTTGTTTGTGAAAGTTGCTTATGGGCAATATCTTAAATAAGTTAAAATAATTTTCATTCGAAAATAAAAATTTTCCAGTTGTTAAAGCAGAATTTATATACAGTAAAACTCACCCTGTTTAATGTACAGTTTTGTGAATTTTAACAAATGCGTAGTAAGGTAATCACCATAACCATGATCAAGATAGAGAATAATTCATCACTCAAGAAACATACCCCATTGTCTTGTGTGAATTTCTCATTTCACCCCAAACCCCTGGAAATTGCCAATCTGATTTATGTCCATATAATTTTGCTTTTTCCAGGTCATGTAAATAGAGTCATACAGTGTGTAACCTTTTGAATCTGGCTTCTTTCTAGTGAGCACAATGCATTTGAGATTCATCCAAGTTGTCAGGTCCATCAACAGTTTGCTCCTTTTATTGCTCAGAGTATGCCTTCCATAGTAAACACACCTCCACGAGGAACATTGGGGTTGTTTCCATTTTGGGGCTATTGTGACTAATGCCACTTTAAATGTTCGACATGTAAAATTAGATTCTCAAGAAAGTGTAAGTTTATCTTTCGACATTTATCTTTTTGATTGCTAAAGCAGACCCTAACAGTGTTAGAAGTAATACTGGTCCTGAATAAGCTAATTTAAAAATGGAACGTGAAATTTGTTTCTCCGATTTAAAAACAAGCCAGTGAAAATGCTTGTAATTAAACATATTAACCTAATAATATACCACACTGGCTTTCCTTGATGTCATGAAAGAACCCTTAATATTAGTGTATATATTAGAAACCTGACTCGGATGTGTCGGGGAAATGATTTACACGTGGCACCCGTGTGATCATCTCAAATACAGCGGTATTTGCTGCTGCCACTTCTGGGCTATGATTTCTCCCAGTTAAATTCTCTCTGTCAGGATTGGGATAGTTACAAACAGTAGGGAATAATTTATGTTGCAGGCTCTAACGATTCAGTTTTAATAAAGGATTTTTTAAATACGTTGTCTTCTGATATTCTTAAATACAGAATCTTAAAGTTGAAAACAAGCAAAACAATATATCATATTTAAAATGCTTTTCTAGATTATAAAAGGATTCTTAAAATGATTGTTCTCGTTCCCTTATTGGCTTGGTCATGTATTTCTCTAATAGCCAGTCATTATTTTCTTCTGGGAGCTGTGAACACTACCCTGGACAGCTACCATGGTAGGCCCTTGTTCACCCAGGGTCCACACTTAAATATTTTGCAATTCAAGACAGAAATAGAAGAGAGACATAGATGAATACATAAAAAATAGAATGTCAGTGGACAAGCATATACTAAATACAACAGAAATGAAATGATTGTGTCATGGGCACTGTCACAGGAGGTTCATGTATAGAAAACAAAGATGGATGTTTCTACTTTGCTTTTTTTTTTTTGGAAAGGTTGGTGGACTAATTGAGGTATTAAGTGGAAGGGAGGGAGGAGGAAGAAAGGGGGGGGGGAGAGAGAGAGAGAGAGAGAGAAGCAAACATTGATAGAGAGAAACAAATATTGATGTGAGAGACACATCCATTGGTTGCCTCTCACATAACTCCGACCAGGGCCGGGGATCAAATCTGCAACTCAGGTAGGTGCCCTTGACTGATTCTCGAACCTCTGAGCCAAACTGGCCAGGGTGGTCGAAAACTTTTTAATGGAAGGTAAAGCTTTATCATTTTTATTAACCTATGTCTCCCCAATAAATTCGGTAAAAAATAGAATTGCTCAAATGAAGGAAAGAAAAGAACTTGGTAGGGTGATGTTTGAAGTATGTTATTTAGGTAAAGCCAATCGGAGATATAGAAGGTCACCCCTCCCATTATACAGGGTGGGGCAAAACTAGTTTACAGTTGTTCATATGGAAAATAATGCCTTAATAAAGAATAATACCAGAATAAACTGTTTCACGTGCTCACAACTGTAAACCCACTTTTGCCCCACCCTGGGTGCCTCCCACCAGGAATGTAGAATGCTGTACAGGAATGCACCTGTCAGCCTTCAGTTTCAAAACGTAAAAATCACGAATTAAGAACAGTGTTACGTCATATATTCTTCATTTGTTTCAAATGTGCACATGCAGAAAATGGAATGTATTACTCACTGAAGGCCCAAATAGCTAACACACAATGAATTTTGCAAGAGGTGCTGGTTGTGGTGAGGAGGTCTGAGCACCGTTGGGAGTGTGTGTCCGTGTGCATTACTGGTGGATTAACTCAGCGATGACAGCCACAGTGTACTCCATGAATGTGTGATGATCAGAGAAAGAAAATGAAGTCATAGGTGTAAATGGTAGGATGCTTTACTTAGCAGCTTTAACTTGGAACCAGCCAAATATAATTCACTTTATTTTATTCTTCTGGTATCCTAAACATTTCTAAATAAGCTAAATCAGTGGCTGAAAATTTTCCCATGTCCCAAAGTTAGATATTTTCTGTAAACACACATGACTGCTAATGAAAATTCTTAAACTAATTATTTTACCACTTACTTAGTTGCAATTTAAACTGAACCTGCTTCTTGAATTAGTTTGTGAAGAGAAAAAAAATCTCCCATATAATTACACATATTGTAATTGTTTGCACAAATTGAGATTTCTCTGTTGGTATTTTGTATACAACCTCTTTATCTTAATTGTACCTTCCTCTTCCATTATATTTTTTATTAAGACTTTATTATTTTTAGAGCAGTTTTGGACTCAGAGCAAAATTGAGGAGAAGGTACAGAGATTTCCTGGAACCCTACACTGTCATGTGCCTGGCCTTCCCTGCTTTGTTTTTTATTTCCTTCAAAAATACTCCCTCTGCTGACTCGCAGCAAAGACAAAGAGGAGGGGAAATTCCACAGGTGAAACTCTTTTTAAAAAAAAAATTTTCCCCTTTATTGGTTTTAGAGAGAGGAAGTGAGAGGGAGAGAGAGATAGAAACATCAATGAGAGAAAACATTGATTCACCGCCTCCTGCATGCCCCCGACTGGGGATCAGGCCCACAACCTGGGCATGTGCCCTGACCGGGAATCGAACCAGCGACCTCTTGGTGCATGGGTCGATGCTCAACCAGTGAGCCACACTGGCTAGATGAAATTCCTTATCACTGAAGAGGAAATACAGGGTCAGCCACAACAAATGCGATTTCAGAATTGTCTGTTCTAGACTCATAATGCAGCTCCTTTAAACACTGAAACCTTGGAGGGAGCCTGCAACAGGCAGGTGGTAGAAGGCTCCTGACATTGGTGTGGTTGTTAAGTTTTATTCGTGAATAGGTCTTTTTCTTTCATACAGTATATATTGGAATTGCATAGGAAAAAGTTTCATTATGAGTGGAAGTATATTAAGGCATAGAAAGGATGTATATTTTCCTCATTTCATTTGCTAATAGAACCTGTTCTGGTCCTTGAGTTAGCTAACTTGTTATGTTCGTGTTTGTAAGAGTTTGTAGAAAGGTAACGTTTGAAATCCCTGCTCTAATCAAGTCATCACTGTGTAGTCCACATCCTCACAGGCCTTCATTTGGAATGTACATCTTCCAAGGTTATGCCATGGAAGGCTAAGCCTTAGTTTATTAATGAGGTCGTCAGCTTGTGTTCTGGGCACTGAGAGTAGCTCTGTCACTGCGTCACTGTGCTTTCATCCCACCATGCATTGTCATTTGATTCCAAGGTCACTCAAACAAACAAGATACAAAATCAGTATTGAAAAAGCCTGCAAAGATGGGTAAAAATACACTTTTGAAAAACCTTAGAGGAAGTTTTTCTTTCATCTCTGAACTTCCTAGAGACTCAGTTATATCATTGAAACTTGAAAATCTTCAGGTTTTCAAAATATCTTCTTGTAATGGGCACAAAGGAAGCCCTTAAAATTGTTTTCATTCTGTTATTTCAGGCTTGCTTGATGGCTAATATACCAAAGGCCTCTTGCTCCCTCTACAGAAGGTGCTTCAAAATTGCAGTCACAAAGATTTTTTTTTTAATGTAATCAAATAGATTTGTCATAAGGTTCATGATAATTGACAAAAAGCTCTGGCCCCATATGTATCTCCAGTGTCTTGCAAACTGGTTGGTTGTCCTAAAGTTGACCAGGATAGGTTTGTGCGTTTCTAATTTGGTATTTTTCTCTTTTATCAGCCCTTGCTAAACTCTAGCTGTTTGTCTAGAGACAAACAGCAGTTTGCTTGGCTTTGTTTTATTTATTTACTCTCATGGATGAGTAAAATGCTTGAACTTTTTCTTTAGGTGATTGTTTTACTCATTTTCATTCTTTTTTTATTTATCTAGGGAACTTAAGACAGAAAAATATTGTACTGTATACCTCAGCTTAATTAGTTCTCTCATTATCTAATTGTTCCAGTCATTTTAGTTCTTATTGTTGGGGGGAGGGGGGGAATTAACAATCTGAACTGTGACTTCACAGGAGGAAGAATTGCTTCATTTAATTAAGTTGAATTATTTTTTCAACTATAGGTAATATTCACAAGAGACAGAAAATTTGACCTTTCTATAAGAATTTCATTAATATATAAAACTATCATGCATATACATATATATATATATATATATATATATCATCATAATGTACTGATTTAAGTTAAATTGGAACAAAATGTTAATATTTTAATAACTTTGGTTTGAATAATTGTATGCATTTTCTCTTACAACTTCAAGACCGTTTTATTTGACAGGTTACTAGTTTTTCATACTGTGCCATTTAAAATTATAAGTATAACAATTCTCTTATTTCATCAATAGAGTCTTAACAAAAGACTGAAAATCTTTTTCATTTGTATTTAGCATAAGAACAGCCCTTCTGATGTTACCTTGTAAATGAAAAAGGAATACATGACAAAGTAGCTTCTTTAATTTGAATATGTCACATCAGACTTACTTGTTCTAAATTATTATGCTTATACTAGACTGGATTTTTTTTTCCCCTCTGGTAGGTGTACTGGTCCATTAGCAAATTCTCTTTCAGAGAAAACAAGAGACCCAGTGGAGGAAGATGACGATGAATATAAGATTCCTTCATCCCATCCTGTTTCCCTGAATTCACAACCATCTCATTGTCATAATGTAAAACCTCCTCTTAGGTAAGAATGTGGGCACCTTTTTAATCACCTCACATCTGCATAAACATGATCATTTGTGATGTTTGTCTATAAGCAATTAAATCATATCTATTTATTAAAAATCCTTGATTTCTTGCTCAAAGCCTCTTCTTTCTATACACTGTTTTCTAAATTACTTTCAGAAAAAAAACTGAAAGATACAGATTTTTCAGGAAGTCATTTGACTAAATTGGTTGACTAGTAAGTCTAATGGGACATTTTGTTGCCCAACTCTTCCAAAGAACAAACTATGCTCTGACGAACTTTGCTGTACCTGTGGTGGTGATTAATTCCTGAATTTTTCAATAAACTATTTTCATCCATTATATCAGTTCTAAGTACTTATCTCATGAAGAAAAATTATTGCTTAGATACAAAGGTATTATGCCAGCCGTCCTTAGAATTTTTCTTCATGACATAAAGATGAGTATAACTTATATTCATTTCCCATGTCGATGTGCTACCTCCTTCTACTCAGATCTTGATGAAAAAGAACACCCCAAAATTCTTTCTCTTCACTGCTTTTTATCAAGTACTATCTGTTTTACTTGTGCTTGGATCCAATAAGAATGTGAGGCATAGTGCTTTCTCTTGCCAGCCATTTGTTCTCACCCTAATGGAGACGTCCTTGATCTTTGACGTAGCAGCTCCATTGAGGTGTGTAAGGGTTATTAAAAATGGGTGGGGGGTACTGAAATGCTGGTTTGCCTTTAGGTAGAAGGATGATTCTGCATTCATATAATTGAAGTAGTAAACCATAATACAATATTATTGTTTATTTTTTTTAAAGACAGACATATCTGAGGTACTCAGTAAGTGAAATCTCAATTTCAAAAACTTTCTAAGCCCCCGTTTTCTTCGTGCAATTACATCCCTGGAGCGATGCTGGGAACATAGAATATGTTCTGTTCATGGAACTGCTGGTGGCCCAGCCTCTGCCTTCCAGTGTCTCTTGATTGAGAGAGCAGAGCCGTTGAACTCTTCAATCATCTGTGTCATCTGTACTTAGTGTACCATTTCCTTTTGAGGTCAAGTCAATCAACGGAAAGCATTTTATGTGTGTAGTGTTCCCTTTTCAGATGAGAAATCTAAAAACGTTTTAAGGCCTTTCTTCGAGTAGTGTACTGGGGTAGAAAATGCAATGCTTAGAAAAGAAAAGCAGATCTTCCTTTTAACCAGAGATCTGTCTTAATGAGTGATCCTGGTTAGAATTATCAACGCTCTGCAGAGTCATTAACTGGGATTATTAACCAGCTGAAGTCCAGGGCTTCATATTTCAAAGCAAGAACCAAAGTATTTATTGCTAATTGAAGGTGTTTAAGACATTTGTTGCTAAAATAGTATCATTGAGAAGACAAAGAAATAACTGAGATGCCATTTGCAAATTTCTACTACTCTTATTAGAGCAAAAAGTTATTCCTTTACATCAAATACAAACTGTTAAAATTTTCAGTGCTTTTGATTCTTACAAATGTAATTTTTAAAAACTGGAATAAGATGAGCTTTTTTTGTCTACATGGTATCTCATTATTTTTCATTGCTGGATAAGTGAGGGGTATAATTTTAATACTTTAAATTTTAATTGTCACATTATATTGGACGAACTATTTTGTGGCAGGCCTCCCAAATCTAGAAAATAAATTTGAATTATGACCACTATTACCATTTCTGTACTGTTATAGAGAAGAAATAAATGTTGATAATCCCTAAACTTAATTGGAGTGCATTTTTTATCTAATTTGTTCTTGGAAGCTGATGGATGAAGTATCTTCTTGCGTCCTCTCCAAAGTACTCTTCAAGCTTAAACAGTTCTTTCTCCTCTGTTCCCCACTACCCTTTGGATCATCAGGAGAAGTAAATTGTCTATATGTGGGAAAAGTTAAACAGTAATAAATAATTCAATGCAGTTTCAGTAAAAATCCATCATTATTATGAAAATTCAATACATGCTAACTATTTTAAAATGAACCATCTCTGGCCCCTTGAAGAGAGGTGGCCACCAGAGAAAATGGAAATGAATTTCAGATGAAGCATTCTTGCAATAACTATTCAAATATCCACTATCTCCTCCATTATGTATGTACTTCTACTTTGCCCCAAGAATTCAGAGTAAATTAGAGAAAAGTAAAATATAAACTGCTTTCTATATAGCTCTCTGTGAGCAGAATAAGTTGATGAGCAGAGTTCATTGTTACACGGCTATATTCCGAAGACAGACCATGCTCTGTATCTCCTCTTCCGGCCGCTGGCTTCCCATACCCCTGATTTATCCATTGTGTGCATAGTATGGTTTCGACAGCAAAAATACCTTTTAGCAAGTATTTTCCTTTATAGACACCTAGATCAAAATGCTTGTTGTGTACCCAAGACTTTTACTGAAGCCATTTTGTACAGTCTTAGAGTGCCAGCGTTTTGTTCATGGCAGTGGCGAAGTTAGACTACAGCCTCTAGGTCTTTGAATATGCCTATGAGAATTTTAAAGCAGTTACCGGTCACCTAATAATTCTATCTATGATGGGCTCTAGTTTATTATAAGGAAAGCTTAAATTACAGAAATAAACTATAATGTTAAATACCATCAACATATAATGAAATCATTGGGGCTGTTAACATACTTTTTGCTTTATTACATTTTTTTCTTCAAAAACTTGACAAAATATTAGTGAACTCTTTCAAAACATATATTAATTTCAAAGATGTGTTTCAAGTAGCAACAATTTTTGTGAACATTGTAATTCTTGGTTTCACTTAAGAAAAAGAGATTGTCTTCAATAGCACACTTCTGCTTTGTAAAAATATTTGAGTAAGAGTGTCTAGATAACATTACTTGTACTTTTTCCAGAAAAGCAACTTAATTACATTTATTTTCAAACTTTATTATATGAGCTGGGTTGCTAGTTCCCATCACCCTCCCAAATGACTTTTAAATGGAAAGTGATTATCCTTATGCTTTTTATCCTCTGATCTCTGCTTTAGGTCTTATGATAATGGTCATTGTATATTGAATGGAACACATGGTACATCTTCAGAGATGAAGAAATCAAACATCCCTGAGTTAGGCATATATTTAAAGGGTATGTATAATACATATTCTCTTTGTGTTCTACATCTTAATGGTCAGAATTTAAAGGCAAAATTCTACGCCAATGTTGAACTGAAAATACACTAAGGTTTTGTGTTCTCCTCTAGGAGATGTTTTTGATTCAGCCTCTGATCCAGTGCCATTGCCACCTGCCAGGCCTCCAACTCGGGACAATGCAAAGCATGGTTCTTCGCTCAACAGGACGCCCTCTGATTATGATCTTCTCATCCCTCCATTAGGTTGAAACCTTTAAAAAAATTTCTAACGAGCCCCCCTGCCTTTTCTTGCACTTCCTATCTGAGTGATCAGAAATCAGAGTTCAGTGTAGTGCACACTCACTAGGTTATGAAGCTGTCTGAATTAGAATGGATTCTTCAGGTGATGGTAGCACTCAAGTTCATGTGGCCATCATTCCACTCAGATGATTAAAGCCATAGTGTAAAAAGCTGGCCGTCAGTCAGAATTTTATCAAGTTGTATCTTCGTACTAAGTGTAGTCTACACAAAACCTATGAGAGCATTGTTGAGGCACTTGTGTTCTAGTAGATTTGAAGTGTTCATCTGAGATTTTCTTTAAGTACAATTCTTAATGAATGTGTACTGTTTCTTTCAGCATAAAATGACCCAGTCCCACTTAGTTACATTATGGAAAATGATATATTTTATTGTAGAGAGCTGAGAATAAATTCTGTCTTATAATCACTGAAAAAACTACATTCAAAGAATCTAAATTTCTTTGTTTCAAATTTTAATATGAAGAAGTATACTATTGTGTTTGGTGTGTGTACCTGTGTGGAGGTACACACAGGCGTGTATGTACAAGTTGGCTGTCGGTGTTTACCCATTAATTCTAGGTGGGAAGCTTCTTACCCTATTTTTAGAGGAAGACAATTAGAACCTTCACACACAGTGAGGCTTCGCAATAACAAGTCACCGTAATGTAAAATAATGTATGATGAAGGTCCATTTATAAGCTTATCTGAATTATTAGCCTACCAGAAATGTGAAATGAACCTTTTTTTCCTCAAACACCATCAACCAGTGTTTCCAGTTATTCTATTGCAGGGTCTTGTACTCTCCTGTTCTTTGTTTGTTTTACATTTGAAACCTCTCCTGTCCTTTCTGTAGTTTAGTGCTTTATTCTCACCTCCATGAGCTACAAGTCTTCTAACTTCTTCCTTTACCTAGTGTTTTTCTCCCTTCTTCTTCCTATCCATGGATTTTTGACCTGTTACCCAAGTCTTCAGGATCTAGGTCGGCACTGCCCAATAGCACGTCACGTGGCGATGGAAGGGATCTATAGATTCACATGTGTGATGGTGGAACTGAAGTTCAGTTAAATTTAAACTGAAAAGCTGTGTGTGGATCGTGACTACCGTATTAGACAATGCAGACAAATGTTCCAGCCTGTCTTTAACCCCACCTTCCTCATGTACATCTCATGATTTATTCTCGCTGTTACTGTCTAGCAGACACCATCTTCCCATTTGACAAACACTTCTCAGCCACTGATAGCCCAGCCCTTCTTGTTCTTGGTAACACCTTGCTGAGTGCCAATTTCTTCATTTCTCTTCCCTCTGAAAATGAATTTCTCTCTCTGTGGAACCCATGGGACTTCCATCTTGAAGGACTTGTGAACTTTTCTTAGATCTCCGTGTGAAATCTAAGTTCCTTGGGTCAGGGCCTTATGATTTTGATCTTCATATTACCTATGTGCTTAGCGTGGTGCCTGACACTTAGGGGCTGAAAAAGGACTTAATGAATAAGATAACTGAGCAGTAGCTGCAGGTTGGAGTGATAGCAGAACTACCTCTCCTACACCTTTAAATATTTTAAGTTAGAAAAATATTTATGATCATTAGAGAAATATTTTC
Organism: Tadarida brasiliensis; assembly: GCA_030848825.1. NCBI lineage: Eukaryota > Metazoa > Chordata > Mammalia > Chiroptera > Molossidae > Tadarida > Tadarida brasiliensis. The sequence goes on from CM061260.1 coordinate 76,214,246, forward strand.
AATATTTTTTGCAAGGCAAGCTGGATGAATGGTAAAACTATTTTAAGTATACATTTATGTTTGTCAGTAAATTTAAATACATGTGAGTTTTTATTACTGGAATATGTAGTTGTTTATTTATACACTGTTTCATTCCCAAAGTATTTGACATTGCTTACAAAGATATATACATTGCAACTTTATTTAAAAAAATTATTTTTCTTTATTGATTTTAGCAAAGAAGGGAGAGGGGGAGAGAGAGAGAAACATCGATGAGAGAGAACATCGATTGGCCGCCTCCTGCATGCTCCCCACTAGGGATGGGGCCCACAACCTGGGCATGTGCCCTGACTGGGATTGAACCGGTGACCTCTTGGTGCATGGGTCGACGCTCAACCATTGAGCCACAAGGACCGTTCTATTTTATTTTTCTAAAGAATCAATATAAGGGAAATATGAGTAGAACAGTATATGTGGCAGGGGGAAAATTGACAAAAGCATCCTACAGTGTTCTGCAGTCACTAAAACTTGGAAATATGCAACTATGAGTAACTAGCTTTGGGACCACAAAGGTAGTTCTGTATTTAACTGTTCCTCTTTAGAGATATCTTGTAAGGAGAAAAATACCATCTTCTCCTGTAGGTGTATTTGCTGTATATTTTGACAGTGAAATATATGGAATGTTAGCTTTAGTAAATTAAAATCTAGTGGAATACACTCTAAAATTTATTCTGTGACATGCCATTTTTTGCGCATAGTGTGATTTTTTAATTAGAGGCTGTTACACAAAGAATTCTGTTTTGATGGTGTGACTTATCATTTTTAGTTCTAAATTCTAGTGTCTTAATATTATAACGTTCATAGGTGAATAATAAGCGGTTTCATAACCTGCAGTGCTGCTTTGTAATAGAAAGACCTGGGCGATAGAGAAAGTGCATGCACATGTGTGTTTGTATGTCTGGCTTGCTGCTCTCCAGACTCCTCACAAAATAATTAACTCCCATTGTCAGAGTTGGTGAACAGCTGGATAAACACTGCAGGTGAAGTTCTTTATAAGCAGCAAGAGAAAAATCAATCATTACTTGGCCTGATACTGTGTTTTGACTAATGAAATTCTGCTGTTGATACTGACCTTTGTTTAAATGCAGGTGAAGGTGCTTTTGATGCCCTGCCCCCGTCCCTCCCACCTCCCCCGCCTCCTGCACGGCATAGTCTCATCGAACATTCAAAACCTCCTGGCTCCAGCAGCCGGCCATCCTCAGGACAGGACCTTTTCCTTCTCCCTTCAGGTAGGAGACAAAAGCCAAGGAAAACTTTTCATTTAATGCAAAAATATTTCTAAGATCGTATTGTCAAATAAGGAATTCATTGGTTTCTATCTCCCTGGCAGAAAAAAACCCTGGGTGGGGAAAATAGCAGTTGGGTAGGTTTGTTTGTCAGTTGGTTGGTTTAATTGCAAAAAGATTACACAAATGGCAAAAGCAATGAAGAATAATGGAATTTAGAAATGATGCTGTAGATGTCATCCAGTCCAGATAACATCCTTGTTACAAAGGCGTCCCAGAGAACCAGAAGGACTCCATGATTGGGCAAATAGTGATGGAAACAAAATTTAGACTGTGTCTCCGATTCTGAGTGCAGTAATTTTTTTCTAGTAAGTTTTAAAATTTTTACTGCATATATTTTAGGGGCATAATTTTGTTCAAGAACATAGTATTTTGGTAAATTACACTGTTATAACATTGATAAGTTTTTCTGAAATACCTTGATTTTATTGTTTTGTTAACTATTTTTATTTTTAAGTAAAATACAAAGCAAATTTGGATCATTAGGAACAGTATTGAAAAGTATTCATGGGGACTGGTTGACTGTGGCCTCTAAAAAGCACTACCATGATGGTGGCTACCAGGGAGCTTATGCTGTTTGAAGGCGGAACTCACAGAGTTCAAATCAGAATGAATGAGGTGAGGTCCTCCCCTCACTCGGGCATGGAGACCACTGTGTTTGGGTGTTGAAAGATTGAGGGGTTAGAGAATACAGACCACACCATGTAAACTACCGTAAGGTAAAGGAACTACAGATGTTTAACAAAGAGAAGACATTGGATATTTATTGCTGTTGTCTTCGATTACAGTATTTGTGAAAGAAGGATTAGGTTCTTTTCAGGTCTTCTGCTCAGTTTTAAATCTGGGGTGGGTGTGTGTGTGTGTGTGTTGAATTATATGAGTTCCTTACGTATTTTGGCTATTAACCCCTTATCAAATATATCGTTGGTGAATATATATTGCTATTCAATAAGTTGTCTTTTCACTAGGTTGATGGTTTCCTTCCCTGTGCAGATACTTTTCAGTTTGATGTAGTCCTATTTGTTTTTCTTTTGTTTCCCTTGCCTGAGGAGACATATTCAAAAAATTATTGCTAAGCTCAGTGTCATGGAGTTTATTGCTTATGTTTTCTTCAGGGAGTTTTATCGTTTTAGGTCTTACATTGAAGGCTTTAATCCACTTTGAGTTTATTTTTATATATGGTGAAGAAAGTGGTCCAGTTTCATTTGTTTGCATGTATCAGTTTTCCCAATACTATTTATTGAATAGACTGTTTTAACCCCATTGTATATATTTGCTTCCTTTGTCATAGATTAATTGACCACAAAGGAATGAGTTTATTTCTGGGCTCTTTATTCTGTTCCATTGATCTATGTCTGTTTTTATGCCAGTGCCATGCTCTTTTGATTATATAGCCATGTAGTATATAGATTGGTATTGGGTAGCATATTACCCCCAACTTTGTTCTCAAGATTGCTTTGGCTATTCAAGATCTTTTGTGTTTCCATATAAATTTTAAGATTATTTTTTCCAGTTTTGTGAAAAATGCCATTGGTATTTTCATAGCAGTTGCATTGAATCTACAGATTGCTTTGGGTAGTATGGACATTTGAATGATGTTCATTCTTCCTATCCATGGGCATAGTATATGCTTCCATTTATTTTTCTTCAATTTTGTTCTTCATTGCCTTATAGTTTTCTGAGAACAAGTCTTTTACCTCCTTAGCTAAATTTATTCTTAGGTATTTCATTCTTTTTGATGTAATTATAAATTGGATTGTTTTCTTAATTTTTATTTATGATACTTTGTCATTGGTGTATGAAAGTGCAACCAATTTCTGAATATTAATTTTGAATCCTACTTTTTTACTAAATTTATTTATTAACTCTGCTAGTTTGTGTGTGTGTGTGTGTGTGTGTGTGTGTGTGTGTGTGGAATCTTTAGAGTTCTCTATATAAAATATCATGTCATCCGCAAATAATGGCAGTTTTACTTCTTCCTTTCCAATTCAGATACTATTTATTGATTGATTGATTGTCTGATTGCTGTGGCTAGGACATCCAATAAAAATGGTGAAAGTAGGCATCCTTGTCTTGTGCCTGATCTTAAAGAAAACTCTTTCAACTTTTCACCATTGAGTATGATATTTGCTGTGTGTTTGTCATACCTGACCTTTATTATGTTGAGGTATGTTCCCTTTATCCCCACTTTGCTGAGAGTTTTTGTCATGAAAGAATGTTGTATTTTGTCAAAAGCTTTTTTCTGCATCGATCAATATGATCTTATAAGTTTTGTCCTTCATTTTGTTTATGTGGTGTATCATGTTAATTGACTTGCGGATCTATCTGAACCCCCTTGTATCCCAGGAATATATCTCAGTTGATCATGGTGTATGATCTTTTCAATGTATTGCTTAATTTGATTAGTTAATAGTTTGTTGAAGATCTTCATCTATGTTCCTCTGGGATAATTGGCTTATAATTTTTTTTGAAGGGTCTTTGTCTGGTTTTGGTATCAGGGTAATTCTGGTCTCGTAAATGAGTTTGGGAGCCTTCCCTTCTCTTCAGTTTTTTTTGGAATAGTTTGGGAAGGATAGGCATTAATTTAATTTTATTTTTTGTGAGTTTGGAAAATTTACCTGTGAAGCTCACAAGTCAATCAGGTTTTTTGATTGTAGAGAGTTTCTAGATCACTGATTTGATTTCATAGTAGATATCAGTCTGCATAGATTTTTCTGTCTTCTTGATTCTGTCTGGGAGGATTGTACTTTTCTAGGAATTTATTTGTTTCTTCCAGGTTGTCCAATTTGTTGGAATATAACTGTTTGCAGTCTTTTCTCATAATCCTCTATAGTGTCTGTTGTCACCTTTCTCAATTCTGATGTTATTTATTTGGGTCTTCTCTCTTTTTCTTAGTGAGTCTGGTTAAAAGTTTATCGATTTTATTAGTCTTTTCAAACCTCTTTATATTTTTTTTTTTTAAATTTCCACTGTAATCTTTATTTCCTTCCTTCTACTTACTTTGGGCTTTGTTTGTTCATCCTTTTCTAGTTCCTTTAGTTGTAATGTTGGATTGTTTATTTGAGATTGTTCATATTTCCTGAGGTAGGCCTATATTGCTATATATTTCCCTCTTAGAACTACTTTGGCTGTGTTCCAGAGTTTGGGGTCATTGTATTTTCATTTGTCTCCAGATGTCTTTTGATTTATTCCTTGATCTCATTGTTTAGCAGCATGTTATTCATTGCTTAGTAGCATATTATTTATCTTCCACATGTTTGTGTGTTTTTCAGTTTTCTTCTTGTAATTGATTCCTAGTTTCATACCACTGTGATAGAAGATGCTTCATTGGACTTCAGTCTTCTTCAATTTATTGAGACTTATTTTGAGGCCTAACATTTGCTCTATCCTGGAAAATGTTCTATGTGCACTTAAAAAGAATATATATTGTAATTTTGGGTGAAGTGTCCTAAAAATATCAGTTAAGTCCTCTGATATGATGTGTCATTTAAGGCCACTGTTTCCTTGTATATTTCCTGTGTGGATTATCTATCCATTGACGTCAATGGGATGTTTAAGTCTCTTACTATTACTTTATTACTGTTGATTTCTCCCTTCATGTTCTTTATATTTACTATATATTTAGGTGCAACTATTTTACATGTATAGATGTTCACAAGAGTTACACCTTTTTGTTGAATTAATCCCTTTATCATTATGGAATGCCTTTTTTTTTTTCTCTTGTTACAGCCCTTGTTTTAAAGTTTATTTTGTCTGATATAATTATCGGTATCCCAGCTTTTTAAAATTTATTTCCAATTGCATGAAATATCTCTTTCCATCTCTTTACTTTCAGTCTGTGTGTATCTTTCAATCTGAAGTGGGTCCCTTGTAGGAAGCATATGTATGGGTCTTGTTATATTATCCATTCACCCACACTATGTCTTTTGATTGGAAGTATTTAGTCTACTTACATTTAAATTAATTATTGATAGTTATGTTGATACTGCTATTTTATTTTCTGTTGTTTTTGTAGTTTTCTCTGTTCCTTTTATATTATCTTGCTCTTCTCTCTTGTATGGTGATGACTTTCTATAGTGTTGTATTTGGATTCTTTCTCTTTATTTCTTGTATATCTCTTGTAGATTTTTGGTTTGTAGTTACCATGTGCCTCATACATACCAAGCTATATTTATAGCAGTCTATTTTAAGTTTATGGTTGCTTAAGTTTGAATGCATTCTAAAATCACTGTCATTTTTACTCATCCCTACGTGCTTTTATTTTGTCATTATTTTTTACTTCTTTTGTGTATGTGTCTGTGTATATCCCTTAATTTATTGTTGTAATTACACATGATCTTACTTATATCATTTAACGTTTGTACAAGCTTTATAGTCGGTTGATCCATGGCTTTTCCTAAGTGTTTGCCTTTGTCAGTGAAAACTGTTTTCCTTCCTATACTTTATTCGTATTTTTTTTATCTTTTTTCTACTTAAAGAAGTCCCTTAACATTTCTTGTAATACCGATTTAGTGGTGATGAACTCCTTTAGCTTTTTCTTGTCTGGGAAACTCTTTATTGCTCCTTTGATTCTAAATGAAAGCCTTGCCGGGTAGAACAATCTTTTTTGTAGGTCTTTGTTTTTTTTTCATCACTGAATATTTCATGCCATTCCCTTCGGGCCTACAAGGTTTCTGTTGAAAAGAAAAACAGATGATTGTCTAATGGGAGCTCCCTTTTATGTAATTAACTGCTTTTCTCTTGCTACTTTTATGATTCTCTCTGTGTCTTTAACATTTGGCATTTTAATTATGATGTGTCTTGGTGTGGGCCTCTTTAGGTTCATTCATTTGGGGCTCTCTGTGTTTCCTGGATTTGTATGTCTGTTTCCCTTGTTAGATTAGGGAAGTTTTTGGTCACTATTTCTTCAAATAGTTTTTAAATCCCTTGCTCTTTCTCTTCTTCCAGTATCTCTTTGATGCAAACGTTGTTATAATTGATGTTGTCCCAGAGGTCCCTTAAACTATCCTCATTTTAAAAATATATATTTTTCTTTATGCTGTTCTGATGGAGTGTTTTTCGCTACCTTGTCTTCCAGATGACAGATTTGATCCTCTTCTTCATCTAATTCGTTGTTGATTCCCTCTAATATATATTTCTTTTCAGTCATTGTATTCTTCATTTCTGACTTTTTTTCCCCTATCCTAGTTTTACCTTTCCTACCTCATTGTTAAAATTCTCACTGAGTTCATCTATTCTTCACCTACATTCATCGAGCATCCTAATAACCAGTGTTTTGAACTCTGCATCTGGTAGATTGCTTGTCTCCATTTCATTTAGTTCTTTTTCTATAATTTTGTCCTGTTCTTTTGAGACATGTTTCTTCATGTTCTGATTCTGGCTAAGTCCCTGTGTTTGTTTCTATGTATTAGGTAGAGCTGCTTCATCTCCCAATCTTTGTAGTGTGGCTTTCTGTAGCTGTCCTGTAGGACCCAGTGGTGCAATCTCCCTCATCACCTGAGCTGGGTGCTCCAGAGATGTCCCTTGTATGGGTTGTGTGTGCCTTCCTGTTGTACTTGAGCCCTGGTTACTGTTTTTTGTTTATTTGTTATTTTAATTCTGACCTGAGGATAAGTTTTTATTGATTTTTTTTTTTTTGAGAGAGAAGGAGAAAGAGAAGCATCACTGTGAGAGAGAGAAACATCAGTCATGCCCTGAACCCACAACTAAGGGTGTACAGGACAATGCTCCAATCAATTGAGCCACCCAGCCAGGGCTAGATTACTATTTTCATGTAATTGGACAGGTTTGACCTTCAGGCTGAACTGGGTACGAGGGCTGGTCATGACTATAGCAGATGAGCTGTTGTGCAGGGTCTGACCTACAAAGCAGGAGTCACTTTGGTGGGGCTCTAGTGCCAGCCAAGTCTGCCTTTCAGGTTTGTCATTTTTGAAGCTGGTTGGGTGGGGTTCTGGTGTGGTCTGATACTGGCCACCAGGTGTGTTTGTTCTGGAGCCTTTTGGGTGGGGCTACAGTGCAGGTCAGGTTCATCTACTGCTTGTTGCTGGCTTGGGGTCGTCTGCTAGGAGCTACAAAGTGATAGATCTGCGGTTGGTTTCCACTGTGCTGGGCTTGGAGGTTCTTGAGAGAGGCTATTTTACAAACCAAGGATGACAGCCAGGGCTTGAAACCCTTTGGTGGGCACCACAATGTGAGTTGAGGCCAGCTGCCACTTGTGCCATGTTTGTAGCCCAAGCCTCACTTAGGTGAGGCTACATTCCAAGCCAAGACTTATGTCAAGCTTGGGGCTACCTAATGGGAGTTACATTGCCAAGTTGAAACCGGTCACTGATCATGCCTATCTTGGGGTAGCTTAGTAAGAGGTACTGGGCACACAAAATCCAGATACTCACTGCTTTTTTGTTGGACCTTTGGGAGGTTTTAGGAATGTCTGTGGCCCAAGCTGAGGCAGGCTGCTTGTGTGGAGGAAGAGGTTCAGCCAGGCATGCTGGTAGAATGAAGCAGGGTCTCGGGAGTTACCAAGGTGGGGCATATAGAGTTCGCTAGGTTAATTGAGATCTCATATTTGGCACTCACCTGGGCCAGGATGGCTGGGTAGGGGGAGTGCTCAACAAAAATACAGTGGCACCTGCTAGCACTTCGGACCCTGAACAGAGCTGTCCCAACCCTTGCCCATCCAGCCCTGGCACCAGTCAATTCAGTTTCTCCCCATACGTCCCTGGCATGTTTTGAGTTGCTGCCTCTGCACTGGGGCCCAGAGTGAGGTGAGTTTGTAAGCGAGTTTGTGCTTGAGCCCTTTAAGACCTGCAGCACCGAGTTCTCAAGCAGCCCTCCCTCTCACTCAGATCCATTCCCCTCTGGTTTTTACAGCCAGATGTTATGGGGACTCCTCTTCCTGGCACTGGAGCACTGGTTTGGGGAGCTCAGTGTGGGGTGGGACCCCTTGCTCCCCAGAGGTATCCCCTCCTACCACTCTCTACATGGCTGCTTTATATCCTTAGTTATAGGACTTCTGGTGAGCTAGATGTCAGGTGGTTCTGAATGATGGCTGTTGTATAATTTAGTTGTAGTTTGATGTGGTTGTGGGAGGAGGCGAGCACAGTCAGTGTTGACCGACTCAGCCATCTTTACCAGAGTCTTTCCCACTTCTACCATTTGCAAACCTTTTCCTTATAGTTTTTCCTTACCTTTTTTATAATCTTTAAAATGTTTAAATTTAGCATTGCATACTGTAAATCACAGGCAGTAAGTACTTTGCTTTTTAGATTAGATTAATCCCATCATGTTTATTCTCATTTCTCAAACATTTATTACTCTATAGTGGTACATTCGCTGTGATATGTTCAATTTGTACATTTTAATCCTAAGTGTGGATGTAAAATTTTACTGTAATTAGTTTCTGAAGAGTTATTTTTAAAAACTTTATTGCTTTTCAATTATTGTCCTCTCTGTAGTAATTGTGTTGTATATCTTTTCCCATTGAAGCAAGAATGCTTCCAACTTTTCACCTTGTATAAAAGCTAACAGAGCATGGCAGTGACTCAGAGCTGAACTATAAATACTTTCTTATTTATGGTAACATTACTAGTATATATAGTGGCTTTTTAAGTGAAAAAGTATAATGGAACAAGATCATACAACTTTGTATTTTGTAGTCTGTTATTGACTCTGCAGTGTATTCAGAATCTACTGTTTAGCCTTAAATAAATAGATGATTAGAAATAACGTATCTGAGAAACCTATAAATTACCCCTAAGGAAATACAGAAACGTATATGTATGTAAAAGATCATCTTTCCTCTGACCTGTTATATCAATGATGTTTTAGATTGCACAAGAATTGAAAGTAAATTTTATTGACTAAATCTAAATCCTTGGGAGATTTCCTTACTTGGTTCCCTTGGTTATTCTTCCTAATCAAAGATTAACATTTGTTGCATGGAATTTGATTTATCTTCCTAAAATATTTCAGCAAAATTAATGAGTCTGAACCACTAACTCTTTAAATATTGAAAGCTCAAAATCTAAGACTCATTTTAAATCTTGAAATTAATGAAAGCAAGTTAAGTAGCCTTGCTTAGGTCAAAAAGTCTCCAGCAAAGTTGGGGATAATTATTGTACTCAAATGGGGGAAAAATAATCAATGACTTCAACTCTTGCCTTACATTACATTATCTAGTCAAAAATTGGTATAAATCAACATGCATTACCTTCTTAAAGTAATCAAACTCTTATGTATTCTTAATGGAAAAACTCAAATGGATGTTAAAACAATGAAATATAATAAGGCTAAAATTGTAAATATTATAAACCTAATGTCAGCAATTCAAATTTCACAAATTTGTCAGTGAAATTCATGGATTTGATTTTGAATTTCTGAAAAAAATCAATCTGTCTGCGTTTACTTTTTGTAGTTAAAAGTAAATATTTATGAAGTCCAGGCTATTTGCTAGGCAGTGTTCTTGGTGAACTGTGTTTGTGTTAGGAGAGAAAATTCAAACAGGATGAATACGATAAGGTCCCCGACCTCAAAAGAACTTAACAGCACCTTTGGAGGTCCTGGCAGACATCAAAGTAAGTAACCTGAGAGGGGAACACACGCCTGTGATGGCAGCGGTCAGCGCACCACGTATCACAGAGGTCATGTCCATCCACTCAAAACAGGAATCCGTTCTGTGGATTCAGACCCATGTACTGCTCCCTTTAAAGTCTATGGTCCTCACCATTTGATATAGTAGCATTGACAAAATCTCTCTTTCTGCCTTTAATTCCAGTTAATAAATGTCATTAGAAGTAGTACATTTTGTCTACAATTTATATTTTACACTATTTCAGATGCCCTCTCTCTGACTGCCAAGGTAGTTTAATAAAAATTGCATTTTACTATATGTTCAAACCTTACTAATAGTACAATTTTTAACAATTAAATTTACTGTTCAGTGAGCCAATTAACGACGATGGTTTTTAACATAGGGTGCCCGATGTGGTGGTGGTTAAAAAGCATCCTATAGGTACAGATTTCACACATGTAGATTCATTTAATCCTCACGATCGCAAATGTAATGACCGTTTTAAAGACTGTCTGTCTACTACTTAGAGTGATTAACTGATTTCAAATACTCTTATAGCAAAATTCAAAATCCTTTTGTTGTGTTTTTTGTTCTTTTTATATAACACTATTCATTGTACAGGAAAGATTGGGACAGAAAATTAAAATTTAAAGCAGTTTTATCAACAAGATCTGAAAAATATAAAATTGGTAGTCTTTGTTATCTAGGAATAAATGAGGAAAGCATATTTTAGCAAGTAATAAATAAAAAGAAAATATGCTGGCAGATTAAAAATTGTTAATACGTCATGAAATTAGTTTTCTAATTTATTTTTAAAAACTGGGATCTTTATAATTTCTAGAATTTTTTTCTTCAGTCAACCAGCAGAGATAGTCATTCTGATTTGAAAATTATCTTTATTTTTTAAGATCCCTTTTTTGATCCAGCAAGTGGCCAAGTTCCTTTGCCTCCTGCAAGGAGACTGCCCGGTGAAAATGTCAAATCCAACAGGACATCGCAGGATTATGATCAGCTTCCTTCATCTTCAGGTAAGTTGGCTAACAGTAGTAGTAATAATACCTTCTGTTTACGTAGTGCTTTTGGAGTACCTTTTAATTCATTATACAATTTAATGAGCACTGTCAGCCTAACTATCACATTTGCAAGTTGCTTATAAAGCTTGTATTACAAGAAGAATGCCTACAAGTCCATCAATAGATGAGTGGATAAAAAAGCTGTGGTACATGTACACAATGGAATACTATGCAGCTGTAAGAAAGAAAGATCTTTTATCCTTTGAGAGGACATGGAGGGACCTCGAGAGTATTTTTATGCTAAGCGAAATAAGCCAGTCAGAGAAAGACAAATACCACACGATCTCACTTATTTGTGAAATACAATGAACAACAAAAAAAAAGCTGATGAACAAAACAGACCTAGAGACATAGAAAGGAATATGGTTCAGACAGACAAACCTCAGAGGAGGGGGGTAGGGGAGAGGGATGAGATAAACCAAAGAACTTATATGCATAACCAAAGGACAAACAATGCTGGGGGGGGGGGCATGTTGGGGAGGAGGGTGTCTGGGGGGGGGGGAAAGGAGAAACATCTGTAACAAAAATAAATTAATAAAAATTGGAAAAAAGAAAAGCCATATCATCATCTTCAGTCAGTCAGGTGTGTTCTCTGGTGCAAATCTACTCATTCTCTCATGTTTATTTTGCCTTACCAGACATGAGAAATCTCTGTATACATTGTAATGCCGCATTCTCTTATTTCTCCATTTTTAGAATATTAGCACCAAACTATTAATTTTCATAGCTTATTTAGAGCTACTAAGCAGTGCTCCACTGACAGCCATTATGTAGAAGGATAGACCGTTTTAGTAAATCATACCATATTTTTGAGCAATATGAACAATATTTTTGTCTCATTATAAACATCAGAATTTTTTCCTATTTTGTTCTTCAGCTCAAACCTCAGTTCCCAGGTTTATTAGTCATAACCCTATATTCTGTAATTTCTGAATCAAAATAAGTAATGGTTGATTTGAGAATTATCAATCTAGTTCTTACATATTTGAGGATATGCATGGGAGATGCTGAAATTCTTCTACAAGTTTTAACACTTGAATAAAACTCAGGAGAACATAGAATATTTTATTAGCCTTTTCACATTTTGCCCATGCTCTCTTACCAGTTCACTTCCAGTCTTTCCAAGGTTTTAGCTATATCCGTGGGTAGCCAGTGAAGCACTGTAGTTCCCGTCGAAAGGGTAGATTTCCAGATGGGTGGAAAAGTGTGAAAGCTAAGGGGAAGCAATATCTGATACTACGTAAAAGAAGGAAGCAAATCTTTTAAGGAAATAATGTTAAAATAACATAGTCAGAACCACCAACTCTGGATTAAAATAAACATATACTCAAGTAATTGGAAGAGTTGTGGCCAAAATGCTGTATTTTCACATCTTCTTTACAGTTTGTTCCATATATGTGGGTGTTGCAGAGCCCAGGGGAACATCATTTATGTGTATGACTTCAAGTGGTCGGAATTCTGATTAACATTACACTAGAAATTTTAAGGATAAACCTTGAGTCACAAACCTTGTTGAAATATCCCCAAACAGGCATTTACCAGAAGCCTAAACCAGCTTTTACCTGAGTGATAAAATAGTCCTTGATTATTACTCTGAGAGCTTCAGCTAGCTGTAACATCAAATATTTCAACCTACTCCCTGAACTCTCTTTACAAACAAGGTCAAACCACAGAAAATAAGACATGTTTCCCCACAAGATACTTGCTCACGTGTTGCTCACAGGGCTACCCAGCTGTCCGCTAGTTAATTTCACACCGGCAGAGGGGCTGGGCTTGCCTTCTAGATTAGGTCTTTCCATCAAAAACTTGAGACTGCATGCTGTTTTCCTTAGGATTCTAAGAGCCCTTAATGTGATTTTATTAAGGCGTTTTTAAGATGACCATTGAGAATTCTGATATAATTGCTACATCTTATAAATTCAATTTCTCTGGTCTTTATGGTGATCTAAATGACTGATAGTGACTTATTTATAAAAATTTCTATGCAAAGACTATTTCTAAAGAATTAAAAAATATAATTTTATTTAAAAATGCTTTCCTTACCCACAAAGGATGTGTGCATGTATATTTATGTCTTCATATACAGAGACTTCCAAATGTTTACGTTTTTCAGATGTAACAATTGATATTTAATGATAGTTCATCAGAAATGAGTGGATTTAACCAACCTGTGCTAAATCCACATATACCTGTATATGAGGCACACTTTTTTGCTAATAATCTGCTTATTTCTTCACATGGGTATATTACTCACATAGGGTTCATGCCTATCACTAGCTTTGTTTGCGTTTTTACAAATTTTACAGTATGCTTTTCTCCTGTCATAAGATAAAATTTGCTACAGTTTGAATACTATTCTTTAAAAGCCCAGGGAATCCAACTTGTAGTAGAACAACCAAGTCATGATGTGCTTGGGCTCATGCTGGCAAGTGAGATTCTTCAGATTCTTAGTATTTAGAAGGCAGTTCAAGGCAACACTTGAAAATAATGCAGTAATTACAGCACGTAACTTGTGTTAAATCTATTTGTAACTGCTGAAAGATTATATTGCCAGATACACAGACAAAATAAAGGAGGCCTCCTTAAAAAAGCAATTAATTCCAATACTGCATTTCCTTTACTAGCTTAAAGGAAAAGTAATTGAGTGTTGAATGAGTTTTATATTAAGACCAAATATTCTATAGTTATCTCCATTAAGATCTCAGTTAGAAATCATGGCTTCACTTCACAAAGGGGGTAGGAATGTGAATTGTCATTAGTGATGTTTCAAGATAAATTATGTATTGAAGATTTTGTTTTGGGTTTCAACAAAGAAAATTTGAGTGTTGTAGTTTACACAGTTGGACTACCTGCAGTTTTTTTCCTTACCATGGAAACTAATGTCTTTTTTCCTATAAATCTAACACTAATACTAATGCTCTTTAATAATCATTAAAAATTATATGTTATAATCTTAACTATCATAATTATCTATTATAGTATAGGTAAAGATTTATTTATTTATTTGTATTACACTTATTTTAGAAGGATATGTTTTTTCCATAGTGGCAGCAATTCAAGGCTGTGGCATAGATGAGTTCCAGAATTAATTGATACAACTTAGAATAACAGTCTTAATGATGATGTTTCAGATCTCTCATGAATTAAATTTATATTATTTCTGTCATTTAATTCTGAGATACAGTTGAGAAATTGGCCATCTAAGTAAGAGTCATGATGTCCACCCCAAGTGTTGTCACTGAACCAGTTTAGATTCTCTCTCAGACTATAAAAAATAATCCTTTCTAAAAGTTGTTAAGCACAAATGTTATGCTAAGTATTTTAAATATGGACATGTATAAAATAGAATTTAAATAGAATTTAAAAGTAACAAGAAAAATAGGTCACCTATGATCCTATGAACATTATTGCCATTTTAGAGTATTTCTTTGTGATGTTTTTTTCTGTGTATATGCTCACATAGTTGAAATCATATGTACTATCTCAATGCCATTTAACATAGTATCATAAATATTTTACCACATTCTTAAAATTTTTTAAATTTTTAAATAAATGTCATTTTAAATTATGATAGTCCATCACTTTTATGTATTGTCAAACACTATTTTAAAAGCCCAGCAGAAATTCTAACTTTATATGCAAGAAAACGAACACATTTAGTGCCTTTTCTTTTGTCTAAAGATACAGAAACTTGCTGTTATAGTTATTGCTAAGACTTAATATAACAGAAATAGAAAGTAGGAAAATGTGCTCATTAATGATGACATTTGCTTAGTAGACACATTTTTCAAAATATGGACTAAAAAAAAAACACCGAAGTTTAGATAATGAAAGAAAAAATAAGGACCTCTTGTGGTAAAATAGTTGGCAGCCACTGAAGTAGAAGTAGCATCCACTCCTGTGGATACAGACATAGAGCAGTCACTTTTTTTTTTTTTTACTACTCAATCCTGCCCCCCTCTGCAACAGTGGGAGTTTATTACCATAAATATACTACATATTTCCATGTACTGTGGCTCTTTGGAGGGCCACAAACCCTTGTAGGATCTACGATCATATTTTGTCCCTCAAGGATCAATTTTTGCCCTGTTGGGGTTGATAGTGTCCTCATTTAAAATGCATGATATACGGTAATCATTCAAGGGATTGTTCTAATCGTGTTGTCATCAGATTAATTCCCATGCCATCCAGGACTTTATATCTCTCTTTGCTCAGAAAGTGAAATTGAATTGAATCAAGATTTATCCTTAAACCAGTGCTTCTAAATCTTTCTCCACACCAGATAGTTAACTCTGAACAACACAGGGAGTAAGGCTCTCACTAAAAGTGGACAGTCACTTGAGGAAATTGCTTCCAAGTCTGTTTAATCTCAAAAATATATGCAAATTTTACATTTAACTCCTTGGTATATCTGTATTCATTTCAGTAGTATAAACTATTAACAATCTCACATCCTTGAGTAAAATTTGTGCTCCAGAAAAATGTACTATTTATATCCACATATTGTACTTATCTTGATATTGTTGCTATTGCTCATAGGAGTTTAAAAATACTTTGAACATGGACAACAGCACTAGAATAAACATGTGCCCTTCCAATCACTGTTTTTAAGAATGACATTTATTCAGGTGCAGAAATTCCCATGGAGTTAGTAAAATTCCATATCATGCCCATGTACTCCCAAACTACAATTAGTAACTTTGAGAACTGTCAGATAGTTCTCTTGTTTCATTGCTCCTCCTGTTATCCACACATTCTAAAGTGAATGAGGACCTGGTGTCTCCTACTGTTAGACATTGTGAAAAAGAACAAGTGGGGATAGCGAAGGCTGTTTATGAGCTTTGGGAAGAAATGTGTCAAAAGAGGGATCCGTTTTAAGCAATTTGCTCTAATGATCAGCATGGAAATGATCTGCCTCTTTTTTAAAAACAGCTTCCACTATTCAGGCTGTAACATCTTGCTTAAAAGCTTTCTACAGAATTATGCATTCACAACGAATTCCAGTTTTTCCTCTTCCACACCTCTCTGACATTCCTCTAAATAACAGTAATTGCTGTTTTCAGTATAGCAGTGATCGTGATAAATGTGAATTCATTGTCCTTTCTTTCTAATGGTCTCCTCAGCACATATACTGAACATTACAAAGGGATAAATAATAACTCTAAAAAATGGAGATACAAGAGATTTGGAGAGTGAGAATTATAAAAGTAAATTGCTTAAATCAAAGTTACTCAAAATCTTAGAGGCCACACTGAGATGCATCTGACCAAAACAGTTAAACAAACAAAAAAAAAAATTAAGATATTCAAAATTGAAAAAATATTCAGTGATAAGTAGAAATTTATATGTAGCAGGTGGGAACAAGTTGCAACATGGATTCCATTTTACTTCCATTTGTAGGTTCTGATACATGATACGGTTCACCTTCTCAGCACTTGTAAGATTCTGAAGAGATATCAGCACTGTTTGGGGCAAATAGATTTTGAGTTAGGGCAGTAAGGGCTAGGATTAAATGAATTGGGATCTTTAAATTTGGGATTTAAAATAGAAATCCATCTATTGAAAAAATAAATCTTTGCTTCAAGGTTTTATTTTTATTAAAAGGTCTTCAAAATATGTAATGATTCCTTCCAGAGGATGTTTGAGTCATTTTCTGTAGTTGATATTTCAAATATAGTTTGTGTGCAAAAAAATACTAATTCCAGAATGAGAACGAGACCTTCACCACTCGGAGATTTGATTTAATCGTAGTGTGTTTTTCCCTGCTAATTTAGGTTTCCTAAATTATGTTTACCACATTTTTTTTTTCCCCAGCAAAGAATAGCTTTCTCTTAAATAAAATGAATCATCTGAATTCCATTTGGCCAGTATTCATTTTAGCAGCCTCACAGAGTGGGTCAGTTTCCTGGGGTTTGTAATAGGTGCCATCTACCAAGATCAAAGATACATATGCTTATTAAATCTAAAAGCTCTAACTCTTAAGACTTCATTGCTAGTTGCCCTATTTGACGTGTCTCTGGCTGCCATGGTGTCCTTCCACTTAAGTAGTGTGTACACATAGCTGTTCTTTTCACAGATGCTTGACATTCCTGTGCCCTTCTCAGTATTTTGGATGGAAACAAAATAACAATATTAGAAAAAAAATCTTACAGTGTTACCAGCAGAATACAAGGAATTTAGACTTGATTTATGTGTAGGTACTTTTCTCAGTTAAATCAGAATAGAGAAGATTTCAATGTACAAATCCTGTGGTAAATGATTAAAGGAAGGCTCGCTAGAATTTCTAATAGTTTTTTGAAAATGATTAGAAGCAAAGTATAATTTATTGTTGATTTCTGCATGACATAATGGAAATACTTAATAGAAAAATAAATGGAACCTCAAAACACAGTAAAAAATGCAATTTAGCAGACCATAAATATTTGAAATGTTTAGCCAGAACCAGAAATTAATGTGTTCTTATATATGAGCTGAATTTAATAAGCTTTATCTACCACTATAGTATTTTTTCCAAACTGGATATTGTCCTGTAAGAAAGAAAAAAATTAAAATAAGACTATTATCCAGTTTTGTTTGGAACCAAGTATTTTTATCCTGAACACTAATTTTATGTATGTTATATAGATATTGATAGAATTGTGAACTGGATGATGTTTTTTACAAATTGTCTTCTTATAGAAAAATATGAAATAGGTATCAATTTTTTATGATTTAGATTTTATTGTTATTAAAAATATCCACTTACAATATCTCCTGAAGCCATTGGGAAATTTGGCAAGGCAGCAGAAACCAGGAGAGACAGGACGGGGGCAGGAAGTCTTTGGGTTCTAGCCTCACCTTCCTCCTTTACTGAACCATGTCCTTGGATTTATTTTAATCTTTTTAAAAATCTAGGCTTCTGAATATAGTGCCAGATGTGGACCTGTGGAACCCATGAAAGGGCCTATACCCTTGAGAGTCACCAGCCCCATGCCCTGCTGATCTGTATGGTGCAGTGGCCTGTAATTATCTCTTCTGTTACTAACTTATTTTTCACTCATGGGCACCAGTGTCATTTGGTTTAATTTTGAGAAACAATTATTATCAGGGGGACTGATCTGAAACCCAATTGGCCCTGCTGGTGATTTGACTGGTTTTGTCTTTTCTCAGGCAAAACGTCCTATATCGGAATCTGGATAAAGTATTTGAGCAAAGTACTTCTGTTCAGCTTACTAACAGTAGACTCGAGGCAGCTGCATTTTCTTTCTATCCCCTCTCCCTGGGATCAGTAAGGCATCCCTTGTTAGCATTATTTACTTGAAAAATCAGATCGGCAGAGGCAGTACAGAGCATGCTTCTCAAAGCAGCTCTACTGTGACAGGGGCGGATGGAGGACCTGGAGGGTGTCCCGCAAGGAGGATCTGTGAGCTTGTAACAGTTTAATGGAGTGGACACTTCCTCCACCATAGTAAGTACGGATGAGCTGTACTGCCAAAGTCAAAGCCTATCTTTTTCAGGCAGTTTTTATTTTTATTTCAGTGTATCTTATTTCATAAGGCTTGAAGAATAATTTATGGAATTGGAAATAAATTTGTGTTAATTTCTCAAATTTCCAACACATTCTCCCTCAGTTTTCTAATGTTCAACATAACCTACCCTACAATAGTATATAAAAAAGAAAATGTGTGTAGAGATGAAAAATAGGTTTTCATGTAAAATAATGAGATCATACTGTTACTGTATCTTTACTTTGATCTCATTATCTAAATGCTCATTCTTTTTCAAATCTACACAGATGGTTCACAAGCACCAGCCAGACCTCCTAAACCACGACCCCGCAGGACTGCACCCGAAATTCACCACAGAAAACCCCACGGGCCCGAAGCAGCGTTGGAAAATGTCGACGCAAAAATTGCGAAACTGATGGGCGAGGGTTACGCGTTTGAAGAGGTGAAGAGAGCCTTAGAGATAGCCCAGAACAACGTGGAGGTGGCCCGCAGCATCCTCCGGGAGTTCGCCTTCCCCCCTCCGGTCTCCCCGCGCCTCAATCTATAGCAGCCCGGACTGCAGCGCACAGGAGAGCAGCGGTGCACACGCCAGGTGCACCCGCCGGGAGCGTGGACGGGACGCGGGGATGGAGAGGAGGGTCCCCTGCTGGAGCGCCAGCAGGGCTCCGAGGGCCGCTCCCCTCCCCGGGGCAGTGCGCTCAGGTGGCAGCGCTCTGGCTTCCTTGTTTTTGCTAGCCATACTTTTAAATCAGGGTTGAACTGACAAAAATAATTTAAAGACGTTTACTTCCCTTGAACTTTGAATCTGTGAAATGCTTTTCCTTGTTTACAAGTTGGCGAAGTTGCAGTTTTTTTGTTTTGTTTTTTTGTTGTTGTTTTTTGATACTTGTACTGTGTTCTTGACGGACCCTTCCTAGAGCGGTCAGGTCTGCTGTAACATTTCCCACCAACTCCCTTGCTGTCCACACCAAACAGCCACGTCGCATACTCATTTTGATCTCTCCCCTCACACCCCCACCATCCCTCCCAATTACAAGATGCTTTAAAGGTTCTGATATTCAACGTATCAAACTGATGCAGAAAAAAAAGTGTGGCCTTCACTACTGAGTCTTTTTTTGGAAACCATCGTTGTTGAGAGATGGGGAAAATCTGAATGTATAAAGCATTGTCTTTGGTCAGTGAACTGCCTTTTATAAGGTGTTTTCATATAACATAGAGGAGCTTCCCTTTTTAGTGTAAGTTTTG
Organism: Tadarida brasiliensis; assembly: GCA_030848825.1. Lineage (NCBI taxonomy): Eukaryota > Metazoa > Chordata > Mammalia > Chiroptera > Molossidae > Tadarida > Tadarida brasiliensis. The sequence continues at coordinate 76,233,945 of CM061260.1, forward strand.
AGATCTTTAATTTTCTGTATTCTCATCTTGGTCATCCCCGGGGTGTCACGATGGCAAAAGCCTAAAATATTAGAAAGCGACTACTGCAGATGTGAGAGGAATACACTAGCACATGACGACGCCGAGTGGAAGTTATATAATGAGGTCCCCTGATGTGCGTGCCTGCATCGCTGTGAGACATGCTGAATAAGGAGGCTGTCTCCCTGAAATGCATCAATAATTTTCAGACAAGATTACGGTCATACCTCTCCCAAGTAGAGTAGAGTTCATTTCCTGTTTGAGTGATTACACTCTGGTACCCAACAGGTTAGGGAACAGTTCATTTTGCAGTGGAAACATTAAATCTTTGATGCACTGTTAAGTGCTGATGCTACTGTGGCAATGTTTTTTGTTTGTTTTTGCAAAATTCTTAGTAATTTTCTCTCTGCAATCAAATTATAGTTCATATTCAAGTTGTAGATTCATTCATTGCTTCACATAGCTCCATCCAGTCAGGTGAAAAATTTATATAGTTTTGCCTTTTTTGCAAAATAGAGGTTGGTTCTTCAGAAACCGTGTTGATACTTTTAATAACGCTACAAATATTTATTGTGCATCTATGATGTGCTCCACACTGTTCTTAAAGCACAAACTGTTGCAAGCAAGCGGATTTCAGTGTGTTGTTTTGTTCTTTGCGCTTTTGATGGTAGAAGTCTCTCTGAGGGGCAACGCCTGGAAGGTTTCCACCAAAGCTACAGAATTTTCAGGCATCTGCTTTTCTTTCCTTTTTTCTTTCCTTTTTTCTTTCCTAATGAGAAGTTAGTGGAGAAATGAGATAAAACCAGGTCTGTGTAAAACATCTGAACCCACAGAAGGTGTTCTAAATATAGACTAATTGCAGGACTGTGCATCTTTCTTCCTCTCCTGAACTTGACACAGTGCGATGGAAGAAGAGGCATCTGAGGGCGGGCCTGTCTTCAGGACTGGAAAGGACACGGGCAAACATCCAGCAGATCTCCTGGGAAGTAATGCTGTTCACGACTTGGGAGGGAAACCGATGCATTCCTTTCCAAAGTAACACCCACCCTTACTTAACAGTTTCACCAACATGATACCAGGTGCTTGAGGAGTCACAGGCCTTGGATGGTTTGTGCTTGTGTTTTAATTTCTTCAGGTGATTCTGAGCCCATTAATGTCCCTGGAAGGGAATTTTTAATTCACCTTAGGTGTTCTTCCTGTGAGTTAGGCATATGATTGCAATTTTCTTACACTTTTAAAAATTATATTGCCTAATTGTCCATTGCTTTATGAACTCCATGTTATGTCATCATGGTTTTTTATTGTTTTATCAGTTTTGGATGTCACATTGGAATAGCACTGTGTTTTTACTTTTTTATGACTTGCTGATCATGGGTACAGTCTAAACTAAAGTCCAAAAGTTGCCACTTAGTTGTGATAAAATTGTTAAGACAGTCTTAATAGATTAGCGAATGGTGAAAAATACAAATGTTAGAAAACAGTACATTCTCAAACAATTCCTGAATAATGTGTGAAAACTTCAAGTAAGCATTAGAAAAAAAGAAGAGACTTATGTCAATATAGTAAATAGACTGGAAATTTTTTAAAAGTCTATTTTGCAAAGAAAACTTACTAGCCTCCACCAAAATCTCCCGCATCTTGTACTCAATAGCAACCATTGATTTTATCATTAAAAAGAATGGATCAAAAATTTTAACAAAATGGAATGGAAAGAGGAAGCTTTCTATCAAACACTGTCATGAAAAGCCCATTGCTACCTATTACCTCTGACTTATCAAACTCCAAGAAACATTTTTTAGGAAATAATTAAACCCTAATATTTTTAGTTATAAAAATGACTGCCCATTAATGTTTGTTAATGATCCCGACTTGGTTTCACTGTGATCCAAAAAGTTAGACATTCCTCCCATTTTTCAAGACTTGGTAGTACGATTATTTTTTAGCCTGTGTGCTATATTATCCCTAATAATTAAAACAAATAATGGACAGCATTAACCTCTCCCCCACCCCCAACATGTCCTAGCGTAGAAGTATTTATCCTCAATGGTGGTCAAGTACATTAATTTCCATAAACTTTTCCCCCCTCAATGTCTGCAATACCCTGGCCAAATTTTCTGGAATTGAATCAGAGCCGTGCTCGTGGTTATCCTGAACTTCCTTCCACAAAGAAGACCTTGCCCACAGTGCAAATAGTCTTAACAAGAGACCCCCAATTGCAACTTCAAAGGGCCCATTCGTTAACATTTCACACACAAGAACACTTGCAAAAATTTCTTCATAATGTGAATTTATTTTTTTCTTTTTAGTTTCAGAATTATTTCCTACAGTTTGGACATTATGTTTTCTCTCAGATTTTCAACTTAAAGCTTTAATTTGCACTGAATTATCTAATCTGGTTAAAATTTTAATTATTTCTCTGAAGCCGACAGATTTGGAAGCAAATGACAGTATACTTCCCACAGCACAGGTACTGCCTGTGAACCTGGAACGTTCGTGCTTCTAGGAAAAGTTTCCAGAAAAAGCAATAGTGTGAAGGGTTTTCTTCCCAATTACTATTTTATTTTTAAATCCCTTTTTAAAATTTGTCTAATGTGGCAAAATAGTTATGTGTTCAATTAATTTATATTTTATTCATCCTTTTTCAATTCTGGTTATTATGTAAACTCAAGTACTTTACCTGTTCTTTTAAGGTATTTTATAAAATGAATGTTAACTAAATGCAGAGTTGGTATTTTCTTTTCAAATGAACACACATTTCTTTCAAAGCATTTCTGTGTTGTAATTTTTCTGCTTGTTAAGCAAAGACATTTAAGGGCTAACTGGAGAAAGTAATGCAACATACCCATCCCATATCATTTTAAGGTATTTGCATAGATAAGCTACTCCCATAGCTTAGAGCTGAAAGTCAAAGTTATATTAAGCTCGCAAGTAAGAAATACGTATCTGGGAAAGGCTGAAGGATGACATACCATACTACTGATAATTCCTAATCAACAGTAACATCTGTTCTCTACTTCTTGATTTTTTAATCAGTTGTTACTGGCCAGTATATAGTGGGGAGAGAACAATGGAGATAAAAACAATATGAATAACTGCTTTTAAATCAAGAACTATAGCAGAATGTTGTGAAAGTAATTGGTACATGCAAAATCCCACGCATAATAGTAATAACTGTACCCTCAAAGCCCATACAATTAAATGGGAGGTACACGCTAACAAGTAATTGCAATATAATAAATGCTGAACATAATTTATCACATTGGAATGGGATTCTGAGCTTACCATAAGTGTTTAATAACATTTATTGGGCCCTTGCTATACGCATGGAACTTAGTATTAAAGCATTTAATCCTTTCAACCACTGTCATGCCTCTTCTGGGACTGTGGAAGGAACGCAGGGTGTGCTGCATCCCTTCTGGAATGTTTGACAAGCAGTAAGGCTGAACAGCCTTTTGTCAGCCTCAAGGAGGAGCTAGGTTTTTGTTGTGGTTGAGAAAGAACTCCAGAAGTAAAGCTTTTCAACTAGGAAAGCACACATGATAAAAGTGCTCTTATTTAGGCAAAGGCAAGAAGTACTGGTGTCTGAGGAACCCAGAAGAGACTGGGGAGGGAATATATTTGAGGGTGAAAGACCATGCAAGCCAGTCCAAGATCCTAGGAACCACAGGATTCGGAGACACTTGCTGGAGGTCAGAGATGACAGTCACCATGAAAATACTCAGAGGAATTGGGGTGTGTATGTCAGCAGGCTAAAGGAAATCTAATTTTCATGCCTCTTAATGTCTATCTTTTGTTTGGTTTTCAAGGGAAATGGACAGTATTCTTAATGACCTATTTTTGCTTCTTTTTCATCCCTACTGCCACTACCATCTTTTGGATCTGAATTTTTCCCCAGAATTTTAAAGGGCCTCTAACTGACCTCCATCACTCTAGTGAAAGACAGAATGAAGTTTCTGAAATTCAAATACCATGTTACTCCTTGATCTAAAACCCGTTATGGCTTTCCAAGGCAGGGGTTCCTGCTCTGCACAGGGCTTGCCACTGTCCAGATGTGCCGTATGTCTTTGTACAGGTTAGTCCTTCTGAATCCTTCCCCTTCTCCGGCCAGGCCAACTCGTTTTCGTTAAAGCTGGCTCCTGCTGGCTCTGTGGAGCATTTCCGATCTTAGCCCACAGGGTGAGTTGAACATGGCACCTGTCAGGTTTCATAGCACCAATGCCACAACACTTCACATGTAGGTTTGCAATTACTTCATTCCACAGATGGCCCCAGCTAGCATGAACTTCTGTAGTAGAGGAAGCATGTCTAATTTACGTCTGTGTCCCAAGCTCCTAACATTGAGCCCAGCACATAGTGCTCATGTTTCAAATAAATAACTGCACATTTCAAGAGCAAGTAACGGCAGCAGTCTGGAGTTCCGGTTTCAGCTCTGCCACTAGCCACCAGTGTGGAATCGCATCTTTTCTGTGGTCCTGCTATCTTCACCCATGGACTAGAGGATCCATAAGCCCATTCACGAATGTGACTACAGTAGGTGCCTTAGTTTTGTTGCTCACTATTTGGATGGGGAGCGCAAATTATTTAATAAAAAAAAAAATCAGATTCACAAAATAAAAGCTAGGAGATTTAAAAATCTATTTTGGTAAAGCTCAAACCTATTTGTTAGTAATTTGAGAAGCTAAAAGAATACTTAATACTTCATAAAGAGGTTATGACAAGCTTGTCCCAAAGATGACTTTCACAGACTCCTATCGTAATGTTATTGGTCAAGATAGCAGAGTAGTTGTATCCTGAACTCACCTTCTCCCATGAACACATCAAAATGGCAATTATACAACAACCATCACCGAGAGCCACCTGAAGACTAGTTAAAATGCCCATAACTAAGGATATAAGGAAGCCACAGCAGGATGGGTAGGAGAGTGGTCAGGGCAGGTCCCATATCCACAGTGGTAATTAATAAAGGGGGGATATCTTAGCTGCAGAGGTCCCCACTGAGGAATAAGGGGTCTGTTCCCCACACCAGGCACCCCAGCCCAGGGCACCTGTGCCAGGAAGAGGAGTCCCAGGAACATCTGGCTTTGAATAGCATCGGGGATGACTTCCAGAGAGTTGAAGGGCAGTGAGAGATTGAGAAGATGTCCTTAAAGGGTTTGTGCACAAAATCACTTGCTCCAAGCTCTAGGCAGCAGTGGACTGGCCAGACTGGATTACAATGTTGTTAAACAGACAAGAAAAGAGAAATTCAAAGGTTAAAAGTAGTGATTAGAGAAAAAACATCACGCCTTATCATGTTAGCAGCCCATTAGATTCACAGTGTTCAATAAATTGTTACTAAAAAGAAAACAAATCATTTCATTTCAAATGGACTTAGGTGGTTTCCTTAGATTATAAAAACAAAAAAAGGATTCAGCTCTGGCCAGTGTGGCTCAGTTGGGTAAGCATCGTCCCGTACACCAAAGGTTGCTGGTACAATTCCTGGTCAGGGCACAAGCCCAGACTGCGGGTTCGACCCCGGTGGAGGGCATGCAGGAGGCAGCCGATGGATGTTTCATTCTCACATCAATGTTTCTCTTTCTCCCTCTCCCTCTAAAAATCAATAAAAAATATTTTAAAATGGCTTCAAAGTCAGATGACCATCACTAGAAGCTCCTTCTCTGGAAAGATGCAGTGAGCTAGGCAGAGTCAGCTTGTTTCTCTGGAAGAACTCCAAGCCTGGAAAGCTCAGTTCTATGCAGCTCTCAAGCTGGCTCACCCTCCTGCAATCTCTCCAGCAGAGACCCTCTCCTTTTTGCCACCCTACAGTGCAGGGTCCAGTATCATGCCCAACTCTCCCATCACCGCAGACACTCTTTCACCTCCAGTAAACTATTCAAATTTCATTTGTTAGCTTGTTTATGAAGTAAATATGTGGGGCATGAAATGAAACATCTGGCAGCAACTTACTTAGAATATCAGTGACTGTGCTGAAATTACTCTCAAAAGGAACTATATGTTTCCCTGAAGAAATGTTCCAATGTAAGATGCAAAATAACTTTGGAGAAAATTAAATGTAACCACAAGTACCTAGATCCTAGGCTATTCAGACATGAATCAAAAACAGCAGTACCAAGGCACTTATTTGTATAAATGTTTAATCAAGAGTGATGTGCAGTGTTATTTATCTGAAATTTCTTGCAAAATAAGGGAGAATAGATGGTAGGAAGCAAGACTAATGTCTCTCTATTGAGCTTTTTAATCAGTGCTAACATAATTAAACATTTATATAGTACTTTGGATTTGGGAAAGTTTTACATTGCGTTTTCAAAGTTACATTTCTTAAAACTCTTTTGAAATAGGTACATTACACTTGACATCTCTTTGCACATAAAAATAATTTATAACTTGGAGAACAAAAATAACTTTCCCTGGGTCACTCAACAATTCACATAAGCTAGAATTAAATCCAACAATTAGTCCCACGTTAAACATTAGATACAAAAATATACCTAAAAACAATCAGGCAAGATCTAGGCAACCCTGTTCTGGGCAAGAAAGGGAATTGAAAATGAGCAAGTGACTTTCACCTATTACCATTATTGCATATTGCAATGTGGGCTAGAAAGTGTGTGCCAGACATATTAAATATGTTTACTTATCGACCAGTTGTTTTTATCAAGAACAGTTTGGCAATTGGCCAACACTATCCTGCAAAGTAATTAGAACCATATAGTTGAATCTGAAATATATACTGCAAATTCTACAAAGTGGTTAGCAAAGTGAAAATGTGCAGGAGTCAATAAATCTGTATTCTGAAGTGGCTTTGCATTATGCTATTTCAGCTAGCCACTTTCAATATGTCTACCTATTTTGTTATTAATTTACTGTGTATATGAAAAAGTGGAAAAGAAAAAAATTACAGTGTGCAATCTCTCAGCAAAAGAAAAGTGGATAATTGCTTGATTCAGTGAAAAGCCAATATATAGGGAAGGAGAAAAAATAAATATTATCACAAGTTAAGTTAAAAAGTATCTGTTTCATTTGTGAAGCTCTGATGTGTAACACGGAAGCAATTTTGGCCACCATGCTGTTAATCTCTAAGTGGCTATGAACTTGTCATATAAAGAACACGGCAAATCCAGCTTTAATGAACGTTGCTTTTCACATTAATGGCATGTAAGGACACTTACACCTTTCATCATCACTGTAGTGCCTTGGGAAGACCAATGTTGTTGTTCACCTCTCAGAAGACCACTACCACTTCAACACATGACTTGCCAATCTTTCATGCTATTAACTTTAAATTAAACTCACTTGGAGTTGAAGATTAGAACAAGAGCATGGCTTCCCTTTAGAGATCACATACCACCATTCCACCTGGAAAATGCAGAAGTATTCAAACTCTCCACTATTAATCAAAATCTGTTCACAAAGTACACCCCCTACATAAGGCCAACGTATCAAGACTGGGAGAAACAGCAGATCTATATAATACATAGAAACAAACACAAAGAGGTAACCTACATGGAGAGACAAAGAAACATACCCCAAATGAAAGAACAGGGGAAATCTACAGAAAAGGAGCTAAATGAAATGGAGGCAAGCAATTTACCAGATATAAAGTTTTAAAAAGATACATATAAGGAATCTTAAGAAACTTAGTGAGAATGTCAACAGCATAAAAAAGGACATAGAAACTATGAGAAAGAACCAGTCAGAAATGAAGAATACAATATCAGACAACAAGAATGCACTTGAAGGAATAAACAGTAGATTGGATAAAGCAGAGGCCTGAATCAATGATTTGAAAGACAAGGCAGCAGAAAACACAATCAGAGGAACAAAAAGAAAAAAAAATAATTAAAAAAAAATGAAGATAGTTTAAATGACCTTTGGGACAATATGAAGTATAACAACATCTGCATCATACGGGTAAATGAAGGAAGACAGACAGAGCAAGGGACTGAGAACCTAGTTGAAGAAATAATTCTGGAAAAGTACCCTAACCTAGTAAAGGAAAAGACAAGTCCAGGAAGCACAGAGAGTCCCAAACAAGATGAACCCAAAGACACCCACAGCAAGACACATCATAATTAAAATGGCAAAGGTTAAAGACAAAGAGAATCTTAAAAGCAGCAAGAAAAATACAGTTACCTACAAGGGAGCTCTTATAAGATTGTCAGCTGATTTCTAAACAGAAACATTTCAGGCCACAAGTGATTGGCACAAAATATTCAAAGTGATAAAAAACGGATGTACAACCAACATTATTTTACCCAGAAAGGCTATCACTTAAAATTGAAGGTGAAATAAAGAGCTTTGCAGACATGAAAAAGCTAAAAGAGTTCATTACCACCAAACCAGTATTACAAGAAATGTCAAAGGGAGAAGAAGAAGGAAGAGGAAGAATAATAAGACGATGACGATGAAGACAAACATAGTTATAAGGAATAAAATGGTCCTGGCCGGTTTGGCTCAGCGGTTAGAGTGTCCGCCCGCAGACCAGAGGGTCCTGGGTTCAGTTCCCACTAAGGGCACATGCCTCAGTTGCAGTTTGTCCCTGGCCCCGGTTGGGGTTGTGTGGGTGGCAACCACCCAATGTGTCTCTCACATCGATGTCTCTCTCTCTCTCTTCCTCCCTCTCTCCCTCCCACTCTATCTGAAGATAAATGTAAAAATGTCCTCGGGTGAGGATAAAAAAAAAAAAAAGAAGAAGAAGAATAAAATGGCAATAAATAAATACCCATCAATAATCACATTAAATATAAATGGTTTAAATACTCCAATAAAAAGATATAAGGTAGCTAAAAGGACAAAATAGGACCCATATATATGTTGTCTATAAGAGACCCATATCAAAATAAAAGATACACATCAACTAAAAGTAAAAGGATAAAAAAAGATATTTCATGCAAATAGAAATAAAAAAAAAAGTTGATATAGCAATACTTAGATAAAATAGACTTTAAAACAAATGTAATATTAAGAGAAAAATAAGAACACTACATAATGATAAAGGGAGCAATCCAACAAAAGGATACAACCCTTCTAAACATTTATGCACCCAGGAGCACCAAAATATATAAAGCAAGTCTTAATGAACATAAAGGGAGAGACAGACAATAATACAGTCATAGTAGGGGATTTTTAACATTCCACTGACATTTTTCAGACAGAAAATCAACGAGGAAAGAGCGGCCTTAAATGAAACACTATACTGGGTGGAATTAATTGGTATCATCACAGTATTTCACCCCAAAGCATTAGAATATACAATCTTTTCAAGTGCACATGGAACATTTTCTAGGATAGACCTCATGTTAGGACACAAAATAAGGCTCAATAAATTTAAGAAGACTGAAATCATGTCAAGCATATTCTCTGACCACAACAATATGAAACTAGAAATCAATCACCTGAAAAACACACAAAGACATGAAGGCTAAATAACATATTACTAAACAATGCATGGGTTACCAATGAGATCAAGGAAGAAATCAAAAGATATCTTGAAACAGACTAGAACACAACAACCCAAAATCTATGGGACACAGTAAAAACAGTCCTAAGAGGGAAATTGATAGCATTAAAGTCCTACCTCAAGAAGCAACAAAAATCTCAGATCAACAGTCTAACTTACACATAAAGCTATTAGAAAAAGAACAACAAAAAAAGCCCAAAGTGAGTAGCAGGAAGAAAATAATAAAGATCAGAGAAAAAAAACAAAACAAAAACAAAATAGAGTATTAAAAATCAATACAGCTCTGGCCAGTTTGGCTCAACGGTTAGAGCGTCAGCCCACGGACCAGAGAGTCCTGGGTTCGGTTCCCACTAAGGGCATGTATCTCGGTTTCAGTTTGTCCCTGGCCCCAGTTGGGGTTGTGTGGGTGGCAGCCAATCGATGTGTCTCTCTCACGTCAATGTTCCTCTCTCTTTCTTCGTCCCTCTCTCCCTCCCACTCTATCTGAAGATAAATGAAAAAAAAAAAAAAATCAATACAAAAGATCACTGAAACCAAGAGCTGATTCCTTGAAAAGATAAACAATATTGACACATCTTTAACCACACTCATCAATAGAAAAAGAGAGAGTACCCTAATAAATAAAATCAGAAATGAAAGAAGAGAAGTAACAATTGATACCAGAGATATACAAAGGATGTATCTAGGAACAGGCAAAAACTAAAAGAGTTTCCCTTAAAACAGGAACAAGACAGGGATGTCCATTTTCACCACCCTTATTCAACATAGTACTGGAAGTCCTAACCATAGTAATTAGACAAGAAGAACAAATAAAAGGCATACTGTGAGAACTCTAAATATTCCACCATAAATCTACAAAATATTATGAACAACTATATGCCAACAAATTGGACAATCTGGATGAAATGGATAAATTCCTAGATACATATAATCTTCCAAAACTGAATCAGGAAAAATCAGAAAATCTAAATAGACCAATTTCAACTAATGAAACTGAAGCAGTAATAATAATAATAATAATCTCCCAAACAAACATAAGTCCTGGAACAGATGGCTTTACAGGTGAATTTTACCAAACATTCATACAAGAACTGACACCTTTCCTTCCCAAACTAAACTATTCCAAGAAATTCAAGAGGAGGAAATGTTCCCAAGCTCATTTTATAAGCCAATGTTATCCTAATTCCAAAACCAAATAAAGACACTACAAAGAAAAAAGTTATAAGCCAATATCCCTGATGAACATAGATCATAAAATCCTCAACAAATATTTGGCAAACTGAATCCAGCAATACATTTTTTAAAACCATACACCATGATCAAGTGGGATTTATTTCAAGGTTGCAAGGTTGGTACAATATCCACAATTCAATAAACATGATACACCACATAAACAAAATAAAGGATAAAAATCACATGATTATATCAATAGATGCACAAAAAGCATTTGAAAAAAATCCAGCACCCATTATGATAAAAACTCTCAGCAAAGTGTGAATAGAGAGTATATACCTAAACATAATAAAAGCCATATGTGAAATATCCACAGCCAACATCACATTCAACAGGCGAAAACTAAAAGAGTTTCACTTAAATCAGGAACAAGACAGGGATGTCCACTTTCACCACCCTTATTCAACATAGTACTGGAAGTCCTAACCATAGCAATTAGACAAGAAGAACAAATAAAAGGCATACTGTGAGAACTCTAAATATTCCACCATAAATCTATTACACCTGATAAATGAATTCATTAAAGTGGCAGGATACAAAATAAATATGCAGAAATCATGCATTTTTTATATACCAATAATGAACTATTAGAAAGGGAAACTAAGAAAACAATCCCATTCAAAATTGCTTTAAAAAATAAATAAAATACCTAGAAATAGCCTGGCCGGTGTGGCTCAGTGGTTGAGCATCAACCCATGCACAAGAGGTCACTGGTTTGATTCCTGGTTAGGGCACATGCCCTGGTTGTGGGCTCGATCCCCAGTAGGGGGTATGCAGGAGGGAGCCGATCGATGGTTCTCTCTCACATCAATGTTTCTATCTCTTTCTCCCTCTCCCTTCCTCTCTCTCTAAAAACCAATTAAAAAAATTTTTTAAATACCTAGGAATAAATTTAACCAAGGATGTAAAAGACCTGTACTCAGAAAATTTTAAGACGCTGAAAAAAGAAATTGAAGAAGATACAAATAAGTGGAAGCATATACCGTGTTCATGGATAGGAAGTATTAACATCATTAAAATATCCATACTATACATAGCAATCTACAGATACAACAGAATTCCTATCAAGACACCAATGGTGTATTTCACAGAACATAAACAAATATTCCAAAAATGTATATGGAGCCACAAACGACCCCCAAAACCCACAGCAATAATGATAAAGAAGAACAAAGTTGGAGGCATCACACTACCTGATATCAAACTGTACTACAGTGCCATAGCATTCAAAACATCACGGTATTGGCATAAAACCAGACATACAGATAAATGGAACAGAACAGAAAGCCCAGAAACAAACCCATGCCTTTATGGCCAATTAATATGTGACAAAGGAGGCAAGAACATACAACACGGTAAAGACAGTCTATTCAATAAATGGTGTTGGGAAAACTGGACAGATACGTGCAAAAAATAAATAAATAAAATTAGACCATCTTCTTACACCATACACAAGAATCAACTCAAAATGTATTAAAGACTTAAATGTGAGACTTGAAAGCATAAAAATCCTAGAAGAAAACATAGGCAGTAAAATCCCTGACATTTCTAATAGTGATTTTTCTGATCTATATCTCCTTAGACAAGGAAAACAAAGAAAAAAAATAAACAAATTGGACTACATCAAACTAAAAAGTTTTTGCAAAGCAAAGGAAACCATCAACAAAATGAAAAGACAACCCACTGAATGGAAGAACATATTCGTCAATGATATCTCTGATAAGGGGTTAAATATACAAAATTTATGAAAATAACTTATGTAACTCAATATCAGAAAAACAAACAATTCAATGATAAAATGGGCAGAGGATCTGAATAGACATTTCTCCAAATAGGACATATGGAAGACCAACAAACATATTTTAAAATGCTAAATGTTAATAATTGTCAGAGAAATGCAAATTAAAACCACAATGAGATACCACCTCACACCTGTCAGAATGGCTATCACCAATAAATCAACAAACAGCAAGTATTGGAGAGGATGTGGAGAAAAGAGTACCCTTGTGCACTAACTGATAGGAAAGCAGACTGGTGCAGCTACTGTGGAAAAGAGTAAGGAGTTTTGCCCTGCCAGTGTGTCTCCGTGGTTGAGCATTGACCCATGCACCAAGAGGTTGCCAGTTCGATTCCCAGTCAGGGCACATGCCCAGGTTGTGGGTCAAATCCCAGTGGGGGGCATGCTGGAGGCACCCAATCAATGTTCTCTCTCATCAATGTTTCTATCTTTCTCTCCCTCTCCCTTCCTCTCTAAAATTAATAAAGAAAAAATTTTAAAAAAGAAGAAGAAGAAGAGTAAGGAGTTTCCTCAAAAAATTAAAAATGGAACTGCCTCATGACCCAACAATTCCACTTCTGGTAGTCTATCTGAAGAAACCTGAAACACTAATTAGAAAGAATATATGCACTCTGTGTTCATTGAAGCATTATTTACAATAGCCAAGATTTGGAAGCAGCCAAGTGTCCATCAATAGATAAGTAGATAAAAAAGCTGTGGTACATATACACAATGGAATAATACTATGCACCTATAAGAAAGAAAGATCTCTTATCCTTAGAGACAACATGGAGGGACCTGGAGAGTATTATCCCAAGTGAAACAAGCCAATCAGAGAAAGACAAACATCACATGATCTCACTTATTGTGGAATATAATGAACAAAACAAGCTGAGGAGCAAAATAGACCCAGAGACATGGAAGTGGGGTGCAGACTAACAAACCTCAGAAAAGGTGGATGTGGGGGGAGGGAACAGATAAACCACAGAACTGATATGCATGTATGCATAGACAAGGACACATAAACAATAAGGCTGGGGGCGGGGATGGGGAGGAGGGTGTCAATGGGGGGAAAAAGGAGAAACATCTGTAACAAAAATAAATAAACATTATAAAAAAATAAAATAAGAAGAAATAATAAATAAAAATTAAATCTGTTCATATATCTATAAGAAAGTCAAGCTTCACTTTCCTCAAAAAAATGATTAAGGGCTTGAACCAACATTGCAGATAAAATGCTAAAGCACAGCATAGATTTGGTAATGCTCATGTATTTAATTTTGTGTTATTTAGTTACATCAGACTCCAGAACTCTCAGATTTTACTTCACGCCCCAAGAGTTAATATGTGACACAAGACAATGTGAAAATCCGCAGGCGAGTTGAAAAGACTTGAAATGGCTTCGATGATGTTCTCCACATTTTTAAAATATATTCATAAAATCTCTAAATGTTTTACAATGATCAGGGACCAGAACTCCTTTGTTTATCGATTAAGTTTTTCCCATTTGTTCTAACACACTGCTTCTTCATATAGTTCTACCTCACCCAAGTTCTTAGAGGGACATTCTAGAAAATTGGTCATCTCAGTGGGAAAAGCCCCCAACAGAATTCACCCACAACTTCAGAAGTCATTGCTCCATGATCTCATTCTACTATTAACCCTCTTGGTATATCAAGACATAGGAGAAATGTTGTATGCTCAATGAAATCAGACTGGTGACTCATTTTTGTTTTAGAACCAAGTAAGCAAGTCAGGTCATTTCTCTGTGCCCATTTCCTCATCTACAACGTATCTAGCGTGGACTAATTTTTTTCTATAGGTTCTTTTAAATCTACAGCCGTATGGGGAGGAGGGTATCACCAAGATGATGACATAGGAGGTCCCTGAATTTCCCTCTTTCCACAGATGCACTACAATACAGCTATACACAGGTCATTTCTCACTGAGAGAAATCCAGAAATGAGTTAAGTGACTCCTATACATCAGGGAACCGAAAAAATACCCACGTCTAAACAGGTAGGACAGGCTAAGGTGTACTCTTGCTATAAGTCCCACAGCGCCATTCAATCTGGAACCCACAACGCCCCGCTTCTCCCCTATGAAGGAAGGGGTTGAGAAAAGGTACACATTTTCAGTTATAAGATGGATAAGGTCTGAGGATCTATATGGAACTATAGTTGAGAATACTGCATTGTATAACTGAGATTTGCTAACAGAATAGTACTTAGGTGTTCTCACACACACCCCCAAGGTAAATATGTGAGGTATGATAGGCTAATTAATTCAATTGTGGAAACCTTTTCACAATGCCCATATACTCAAATCATCACATTATGCACTTTAAATATATTACATTTTTATTTGTCAATTAGGCTTCAATAAAGCTGAAAAACATTAATTAGTCATACAAATAATTCTATATGGGAAAAGTATTCTACATAAACTACTTAACCTCATGATCAGGGCTGTGAAGACCATCAAGCTTTTTATTTCTTTGAGGTTAAAACTTGTATTTCCTTTTTATTAGAGGGCTGGCAGAGCTAGCTTAAAGACCTATGAGTCATCTACACCTAAATCTGCTTGTTGGTTCCTCCACGAATAATAATCCAGAAGCAGTAAGTGGAAAGCTTTTCAGGCTCGAGTATACTTTCAGTGGAACTTCAGCAATTCCGGAATTTGGAAGCCAACACGTCTTCAGGCTGAACTGCTGGGCGACTTCTGCAGCAGCTTTCTGCTCACCGCACTGCTGTCTTCGGTATATTATTAGGGAGATTAACGTTGAGCACTCACTGGTTTAGTTCTGAGCAAGATAAGTGACCTTTTGTTTCCATTAGGGTAGCAGGTTTGCTATAAATCCCTAAGTGTTAAATTCTGGGAACCTAGAGATAAGCAGCTGCTGAGGGCTCTGCATTCTCTCCTGTTATCTGAAGACAACCACAGCACATACTACAAAACCTACCCACTTGAAGAAAGCTTTAAAGCCCATGTGCGAAATGTGAATTTATTCGGGGCATTACAGATGAGCTATTTTCATAGATGGATAGAACTGGACCTCAAGAGCTCATCCTGTTTAACTTCTTCCCCTCATTGTTTTGTCTGTGTTATCTTAAGAGATATGCATACCATGTGCAATCCAGACCCAACCTTCCCTATATTTGACTAAGAGCTGTTTGCTATTCTTAGTCACTTCATAACATTCATTCCAACTGTAAAGGAGAGTTTAAAGCATGCACATATTTTTTTAGTTATATAAATTGAAAGCAAAGACATATTCTTGACATACTGCAAGACTACCCAACATTCTGGTTGAGTGAAAAAATTTAATGTATATTTACACACAATTACGTTTCCTTTCAGTTAAAATATATACACTGGGCACCTATAATTCAAGTATCAGTGAATGTTTGTTCAAACTTTAGCCCAAATTATGAGTACAGCATGATGCCAGTTGCAATACTATGTTTCATTTTTGCAAATGCAATTTCTCCTGCTGGGGGCCCCAAAGGCAACTGCTTCACTCAAAAATATCCACCTTTGGGATTCACTGTCTCATGTGTGCATTAGCCCCCAAAACTGCACTCAAAAGATCTTTATTGACAAACTAGTTTCCTTCTCTATAAGAAAGAACAGTAGTACTGCCTCTCATTTATTTAAAAGAACTTGGGAAAAATAAAATAAGCATTCTTTTGAAAAGTTCTGAAAAGATTGTTTAAAACCAATTAATAATATATTGAAAGACACCATGCCTTGACCACTGTGAATGAGTGTACTAGTGTGTGGTTAGTGAGTCTGTCTTAGAAGTGAGAGGGAAGGGGGGATTTCTTGAGAGAGTTACATCTTCCTTTGAGGCCCCCACCCCACCTCACCCCAAAATTAATCAGCATGCAGCAAATCTGCTCTTTAGTCAGTGCTAAGAACGTGGCAGCCTGCTGCGCCTGCCGTCTTGACACAGCAGTTACAGTGCAAGATCAAGACATTACCATCAATCTCTAGATGCAGTTCCAGCGACAGCCCCCCAAAAAGAGAGTAAATCAGAGGAAATGGAAGAAAGAGACAGGGAGGCAACTGCACAGAGAGGAAGGGAGCAAGGAACAGAGATAAAACAAAGCTCTAGGGAGGAATAAAGGCATTTAAATGACAGAGAAAATATGGCACCACAAATTCGCAGCTGAATCCCCTTTTATTTTCAACAGGCACATTTGGCAGATTTAGCATATTTGATTAGCATTAATAAATAAAACCTAACAGAACTTGGGAAGTAGAATGTGAGCCTGAAATTTATTTTCCACCATGAGGGATTTGAGATGAGCGTTAGAACTAGTTTCAAGGAACAAGTGTTGAGTAGGGCAAGGTCATTTGGGAACCTGTCAGTCCATTCCACTTAATCTAACAACATGTACTGAGCATCCATGCAGTGTCCCATTTTATATAGAAGAATGAAAATTAGACACAGTCCTTACTTCAAGGACTCAGGGTCTGGGGATATGGTGGGAAACATTCATAACAAGTAAGAATGAAGTAAATCAAGTATCTA
Organism: Tadarida brasiliensis; assembly: GCA_030848825.1. Classification (NCBI taxonomy): domain Eukaryota; kingdom Metazoa; phylum Chordata; class Mammalia; order Chiroptera; family Molossidae; genus Tadarida; species Tadarida brasiliensis. Next base: position 76,250,970 of record CM061260.1, read on the forward strand.
CTTACAAGTGTGAATAGCCTTTTTGTTACTGCAGACACCTAATTCAGAGGATGGTACTCTCAGGGTACACCCCCCCCACACACACACACTCTCAATGCCAGAGGTCCTTTTAACCCTACTCTTCTTGACAATGCCCCATGCTCTAGAGTTTTCTCTCTCAATGCCCATGTCCAAGAACATTCCTGGGAGTTTCTGCACAACCATTGCTCTCTGCTAGACAACTATATTAAAAATAAACCCTCTGAATTATAACCCAGAAATATGATCTAGAAATTAAACATATAATCTAGGAATTAAACCCATGGACTTTGGAGTCAGGCAGCATGGAGTCAAATCACTAGACTGCATTTTACTACCTTTGTGATTTGACAAGTTATGTATTCTTTTTAAGTCCTATCTATAAAATAAGGTTAACAGTTATATTTATTTCATAGTATTGTTGAAAGGATTAAATGAGCATATAGTAAACACTTAAAATGTTAGCTATTATTTTCTATTTCAGAGGTAGTATTAGTTTGCCAGGGCTGCCATAATAAAACACCACAGACTGAGTGGCTTAAACAACAGAAATTTATTTTCTTATGCTTCTGGTGGCTGGGAGTCCAAGATCAAGATCAAGTACCACCAGGGTTGGTTTCTCCTGAGGCCTGCCTCCTTGGCTTGCAAAGGGCCACCTTTTGTCATCTCTTCACAGGATCCTCTCTGTACACACATGACCCTGGTATCTCCGTGTGTGTCCACATTTCTTTTTCTAATAAGGATATCAGTCAGACTGGATTAAAGCCTACACATGACCTCATTTAACTACAATTACCTCCTTAAAGTCCCTTTCTCCAAACAGTCGGATTCTGAGACAGTAGGGGTTAACACTGCCACACAGGAATTTTGGGAGGCACACAATTCAGTCCATCATAGGAGGTACAGCATGCTTACAGTAAAGCAATTCACATGTACACACATTCACACACACTCACATTTATGTGACTACCTCCCAGAACAGGGGTGGGGAGCATCTGGCCCGTGGGCCGCATAAGGCTCGTGAAATCATTTGGTCTGGCCCTGCCAAGGCAACTGCAGGCAGGACTTGGCATTCAATAACTCTAGGAGCTTTTTTCATAGCAACATAATTTATATTAAATGAATCATAATGGCAATGTAAATTTTGAGGACAAGCAAGGAACATCCATTATGGGATAGACAGGACACATGCGAGTACATAATGGGACAGACATGGATGCTTCTCGTCTGCTGTCCTCAGCCCATCTGCCTGTATTGCAGTGACTCAGAGGACAGTCAGTGCCAGACAGGCTGGGAGTGTACACACTATGAAAGTGTCAACACTCTGTGGTGAAACTTCGGCAATCCGGTGATGATGAGACGAGATGCGATGAGATGATTCCTCATGACATTGATGACCTTACCTCCGATGACTGATGACCATGTTGTCAACTTCTTTGTCGACACAGACGACAACATTTATCCACACGTCCACGATCAACAACCCTCGAAAAAACTGACTCTCAGATGAAGATGAAGGAAATTATAGTACACAGAAAAGCCCTAAAGAGTCGACGATATGAACGCTGGATATGTTCCACATCCAAGATGCAAACAGCGATCAAAGCAAAAGAATCACGTTGCTGGCGACACACACACTGGATAGTTATTAAAACGTGAGTGGTGTGACATCCTACAAATGGCGACTACAAAGAAAAGTTGATGCAGAGTATAGATCTTTCCAAGAGAAATGGACAAATGATTATTTTTTTGTTGAAGTCAAAGGCAAACCTGTGTGCCTAGTGTGTGGCAACGCATTAGCAGTAATGATAAAAGCCATTCTGGAGCATCATTACAGCTCAAAACATGCTGAACTCAATGCATTGGGAAGCCAAATGCAGCTGGATAAAATCAATGCTCTTCAGTGGAGTTTGGAATCACAACAAGCCTCTTTCACTAAGCCTTGTTGTGACAGAGACACCGTTATTCAGACGAGCTATGTAGTGAGTGAGCTAACCACAAAGAAGCTGAGGCCCCCTGTAGAGGGAGAGTTTGTGAGAGTGCATGGTGGCTGCTGTGGAATTGTTAGCACCAGACAGAGTAAAATTGTTTCAGGGGGTTAGTTTGTCTTAGAAAACCGTTTCAGATCGGATTACTGACTTAGCACAAGATAGTGAAAAAACACTGAAGGATTCTGCAGGAGATTTCCAGTTTTTATCTCTGGCTTGTGACGAGACAACGGACATAACAATAACAAATACTCCCAACTGGCCATTTTCGTTCATGGGATAACTACAGAGTTTGACACGCGAGAGGAACTGCTGTCACTGGAAGCCATGCATGGCACTACAAGAGGTGAGGACTTGTTTGAAAGACTTGTTTCATTAAGAAAAAACTTGAGCTAACATTTGAAAATTTTAGTGACCTTACCACAGATGGAAGCTCCAATCATGGTTGGCTCACAAAAAGGGCTACTTGCATTTGTCAAGAAAGAACTGAATTGTCTGTGTCTTGATCCAAGTGATTTAATTATATGCCACTGCATCATACACCAGAAAGGTCTCTGTGCACAGTCGTTGTGGCTCAACAATGTGATGTCAACAGTAGTGTCATGCATAAATTTTGTCAAAAGCACAGGGTTTCGTAGCTGCCAGTTTAAGGAGTTCCTGAATGATCTAGACTCTGAGCACAGTGATCTTTACCACTGTGAAGTGTGGTGGCTGAGTCTCAGAAACATTCTGGATGAACTCACGGAGTTCATAGAAATGAAGGGAAAACCTGTCAGGGAACTCAATGATAGCAAGTGGCTGTGTGTTTTAACATTCTGGTGGACATTACCAAGTACCTCTCAGAGCTGAACGTCAAGCATCGGGGCCCCAACAAGCTTCTCGGCTCCCTGCTTTCAACCATGAAATAATTTGAACCTAAGTTAAGGCTGCGGAAAGTGCAACTCAAAAGGAATAACATGGTGCATTTCCCCACTCTGGAAGGACAAAAACCTGAGACACTTGAACATGCCGGTGAATGTGGTAGTCGACTGCGCTCCAGACTGACCGACGCAAACCTGGAAAAGCAGTTGTGAGCAGCAACATCATCAATACCAGCTGACACCACACGCCTCACCAAAGAGAAGCAGTTCCAGCCATCACACTAGGGGTGAGTTCATTAAATGACCAAATATAGCAGGCTAATCTTTAATTTGATAATTTTGTATGGCCTCTGAATGATGTTTTAAATATCCAAATGGCCCTTGGCAGAAAAAAGTTTCCCCACCCCTGTCCTAGAAGATAATGTAGAAATTTTTCTATTATCCCAAATGCTCTGCCTTGTGGCTTTGCAGTCATTATTGTCTCCTCTTCCTGACATAACCACTATTTTGATGTCTACCATAATAGATAAATTTTGCCTGACCTTGAATGAAATGATACTGTGTGTACTCTGGCCTCTTGTAGTCAACACTGTATCTATAAAATCCATCTGTTTCCTTCCATGTTGCAGTAGCCTGTCCTTTTTAATTGCTATGTATCAATATACCACAATTTACTCATTCACCCAATGAAGGGCATTAGCATTATTTTCTGTTTGGGTGTATTACGAATAAAGCTGCTATGCACACTCACACATTCTCTCGTTAAACATAGGCATTCCTTCCTCAACGGGATTGGTTATTGAAAGGTATACTGCTTAATTTACAAATAAATGAGATTTTCTAGGTATCTTCTTATTTATTTCTAGTTTAACCCAATGTCATTTGAAAACATGTTAAATTATTTCAATCCTTTGACATTTTTTCATATTTGCTTTAATACCAACGTATAGTCTATTTTTATAAATATTCCATGTTCACTTGAAAAGAATGTCTATTCTGCAATTGCATAATACAATGTTATATAAATGCAATTAGTACCTATTAAGTCAAGTTGGTTACTCATGGTTTTTCATATCTTATAGGTATTTATTCATTTTTTAACTATTAAAGTCTCTAGTTACTTATGTTTCTTTTCTATTTCCTTTTTTATTTTATTAACCTTATTTATATATTTTTAAACTATGTTATTAGATGCATATAATTTTGGGCTGTTCCATGTTCCTATTTAATTGACTTTTATTATTATAAAATGTTGCACTATCTCTGATATTTTCTTTTAAAACTATCTTTCTTATATTAATAAAGCCACACCTACTTTATTTTGGTTAATATGTTAATGGTACATTTTTCAATACTTTCACTTTCAATATTTCTTTCTGCACATATTTAAAGTGTTTTTCCTATAAGTATATGTAATTATCTTATTAGCTAACATGATCATCTTTGTCTTTTAACTGGAGTATTTAGTACAGATGAATTTCAATTAATTACTCACATACTTGGGTTTAAGTCAACTGTCTTGCTATTTGTTTTCTTTCGTTGTTGTTTATGTCTTTCTTTTTTCTTGCCTTCTTTGGAATAACTCAACCTTTCAAAATTATTCCATTTTTTCCATTATCAGCTTTTTGATAATACCATCTTTCATTATTGTCTAGGTAGTTTAAAAGTTATGCTTTCCTCTTTTAAAACTGGATTTCTTTATGACTTGCTTTTATAAATTCCAGGTATCTTCTGAAACTACAAATACATCCCTCTATTTTCTTGAATATATTAATTGTATTCATTTTAAAAGTCTTTTCTGAAAATATAAATATCTGAATCATCCATGTGTCGCTTCCTATTATCTGCTGTTTTTCTTGGTATCTAGTCAATTAGCTGTTTTGGCTTTTTGGGTTTTTTTTTTTTTGGCTTACCTTATCATTCTGGTTTGAAGCCAGACATTGTGGATGAGAAATTGTGGAGGCTCTTGATATGTTTTTAAAGGTGTTTAGAGTTCAGGTGGAACACTTACTTTCCTGGGGATCAGGTTTAGTTTTTGATAGGCCTGGACTCTGGGTTTTGCTCTTAGTCTTAGGATATCATCTTTTCAGGACCTCAAGGGAATGCCTAAGTTTTACTGGGCCTGTCTAGTTTGAAAGGATTTGCACACCCATAGACAAGTCCCCCACACAGGGCTGCCATCTCTACTCAGCCCTTCAACCTCCGGCTGCTGCTATCTTCTTGGTTTTGTGAAATCTTTCTCTACGTTTGTGCAGTTTAAGAGTCAATCACTTAAGGGGCAATCAACATGGATTTTTATCCTCCCTTCTCCATGGCTCCATTTTCTCTGGAATCTGACATCTCTGGCAACCCTGTTGTCTGCATCCTCAGCCCAGTTAAATCAATGCTTTTTTGTTTGTGTTCTATTCCCCTGCTTAGTTGCTCTCCAGTATCATGTCTCTCTGTCTCCATCTGACTCTTTCTCTGTCTCTCTTTATCTCTCTCTCTCTCACACACATACACACATACACACACTCACCAGTTCAGTTCTTGTGTTTTTTTTTTTTATTGGCCAGTGGGTTGATCCAATAGTGCTATTTTGTTATGAATAGAACAGATACTTACTTCTGGGCTACTGTTTTGAAAATATCAGTGTGGTTCCCCCCAGATTAGATCTGGTTTAATAGTAGGTAGACTACTGCCTTGGTCAAATAGTGTTAACGTGGGTTCTGGCATGACGGCGATCTTCAGGAAACAGGTGGTGCTTCTGGGAACATCATGGATAGCTATGACTGCAAGGATAGTGTTCAGGTGAGACCTATATGAAAACCACTTATCTAGGCCTTTGAGAAAGAGTACGGCAAGAAAAAGGATGAATAAATGAACTTGGAAGAGAGTAAGAAGTTTGTAATTATTTGGAAAATGCATATCAAATAAAGACCATGAAATTAGTTAAACATTTATGGAGTACTCGGGTGTTGAGTGCTGTTCTAGAGCACTGAACTGAAGGCTATTTATTTGGGGGTATCTGCCCCTACCCCGTTAAGAGTGTTTTTGAAATGAAAAAGATTAAATGACAGATGGTTACTGGACTTATCATGGCGATCACTCCATAAAGTATATGAATGTTGAATCATTATGTTGCACACCTGAAACTATTATCATACTGTATGTCAACTGTACCTTAATAAAAGGAAAATAGTACTTCCAGGTTTAAAAAACCAATTAAATGGAAAATTGCAAATAAAATTCAAGCTCTATTTGGCAGTTCAGAATAATAATACAATTTCTGAAAGAAGTACAAAGTAGAACTCAGTAAGTATCTATTGAGCTTAAACCTGTCTGCATTTAAAATAAGCTGAAGTGAATAAAAGAAACAAGCAGGATATTTAGTTCCAATTATCAACAGTATTAAAATTTTAAATCTCTGCACCTTCCAAAAACTAAATGTTGCCAACTTCCACTTTACCACATAGGGTGGCAGGGCAGAAAACACGAGTTTGCATGCCCTAAATAAAACATTGTGGTTCAAATGAGAGTTATCTGTATCCCCCTGCACCATTATCAAATTCTATGGCTTTGTTGGATGCTGGTTAATGTCATTTTGGACTTGGTAGAGCACAAGATTTTTGAGGCCACGAGGTTTTCAGGAATGTTTGAAGTAGGATTAAAGCTTAATTCCATTTATACATGGCTGCACCCCAGATTTACTGAATCACAATCCCAAATTATTTTCACCAAGCTCTATAAACATTTCTGACATAGAGCCAGGTTTAAAAACCACTGTTGTAAACTGGGAATTACATCTTATCACCTCTTAATTTGCACAGTGGTATTCAAATTGAACACAAAACACCCCTGCATATTCAACTGCAGTCAAATGTTTTATTAATTAAAATGTAGTGACTATACTCCTCCCCAAAATGAAATTAAATACATAATTCTCAGGAAGAGAAGAAATCTTTGACCCTTGAGACTCTCATATTTATATGGGCTTCAAATGAGAAGTAATGTTCATTTTTGATGCATTGGAAAATAATATAGAATTTCTGATCGGGCATATGATTGTCTATGGAACTGAGTCATTTCCTCCTTTATAAAAGTAAGTAGAGGTGCTGAACACAATAAAACAAATAATTTTGATTTCATAACAGAGCTTGTAAAAAAGGAAAGAAAATCTCAAGGTGCAAGAAACAAATAGTGTGCTGCAAATGAAGGTAATAAACGTGTGAACTTAGACTGCCGCTGCCCAAGGGGCTGTTACAGCTCTGAGCTATGGAGGGGCTTGTTTTATAAAGCTTGTGCAAAGAGAGTCAGTAGCATTGTGGCCCCTGCAAAGTTGGAGCTAAAACTGTGACTCCTACATAAAACTAGTATCTCAAAGGACTAAAACTCAGCAAAAGGCAGATTATGGAAAAGTTCACAAATAACACAGGGAATTGAAAAGAAAGTTTACCTGTCTTGAGCTAGATTCCAGATAGAAAACAAGTATCCCTTGAAAATTTGAAGAGCCGAGTTTTGAAAATCCTGCATAATTAGATCTTGAAATAATAATAATATCTTTGAAATGATAGAGTATAATATGAAAAATAACACAACATAAATATGAATAATATTTGATAAGAAAAATACAAAAAACAAAGTTATAAAATAATAAATATTTGAATAAGAACCAATTGGAACTTCTAGACATAGAAATTGAATAACTGGAAGACAGATCTGATATATTATAGTGAAATTCTTAAGGCCCATGGAAGAGAGCTTAGAGCAAATGCCGCAGAAAGATAGATCACATACAAATGGATAAGTAAACCAACAGAAAATTTTTACTTACTTCTGCTTCCAGCAATGAAGACAAAAGATATGACATCCTGACATCAATAACCAGAAAACTAAGCCTCCATGTTTGAAAAATGTTAGGAAACAACCGTTTTCAGACATTGGGCAACAGGCAGGTCTTGATCATGGACAGAGAGAGGTGGAAAACAAACAGTATGTGGCAGTCATATGGAGTTGAGAAGTTGGAGATCAGGTTGAGAGAGACCACTGCAGATGAAATTTATGGACAGAGGTCCAGAAAAGCAGAGGGAATGCAGAAAAAGTGCCCCAGATATCTACCATAGCTTCTCCTTGAGTCTTTGCTAAGGACTATGCCACACGTGAGAGAGTAAAACACTACCAACCACAATAAAGAATGACCAGGGAGTTGTAAGGAGAGCAATTCCCAGTGCTCACAGTGGGGAGGGGCTTATTTTAGTTCCAACCAGAACAGAAAGTCCTCAGTGGTCATCAGTTCATTCAGGGGAGTCTCAGCTGCATCATTCCCTAACAGCAGTGCTGAATTATCCCTAACAGGTAGGGCACTTAGACCCACCTTAGCAAAGCTGAAAAGCGGAGCCCAAAGGGATCAAATGGATCTGTAAATACTGTTAAAAGAAAGCCAGCAGTCTTTCAAGTTAGACAACAAAATCCAGAACTTCAACAAAGTAATCATCATAATCTCCAGCACCCTGTCCAAATTAGTAGACATGGCAAGAAGCAGGAATATGTAACTCATAACCAGGAGAAAACTCAGTCAATGGAAACAGATGCAGAAACGCCAGAGACGACAGAAGCAGCATAAAGTGTATTACAATAGCTATCGTAACTTTGCATATGCTATTAGTTATGTATTTAAAAGAATATGAAAAATATTAGAGAAATATAAAAGACTTAAAAACAAAAGAAACAAATGGAACTTCTAAAGACAAGAAACACAGTTGTCTGAAAATTTCACTGAATTGGTTTAACAACAAATTAAACATAGTATTTAAAGATCTTTCAATAATGTACATCTAAAAGAAGTATAGAAAGATAGACTAGAAAAGGAGCACCAGTAACCTGTGATCTAATTCCTCATGTTCTAACGTATATATAATTGGAGATTCATGAGGAAAGAGGAAAGGGGCATAGGCAAATTATGTGAAAATACAGTTTGAAAATTTTGAAATTTAGATGAAAACTACAGACACTGATAGAAGCTTAACAAACCCTAAGATAAATGCTCAGGAAACCACAAGTCACACAATTTTCAATGCTGAAAAACAAATATTAAGAGAAAAATCTTATAAGCAGCTCCCCTCTCCCTCCAAAAATAAAAAATATTCCATATAGAGAAATTACCATTTTTAAAGTGAATGATAAAAAAAAACAAAAAACACCTCTTCATCTAGAATCTACATACCTAAAAAACAAAAACACCTAAACACAATCTTATTTCAGACAAACAAAAGCTGAGATCATGCAATTTAAGCCAAAAATGATTAGGGGAATATAAACTTCCATAATATCCAGAGAGAAGTAATTCTAGGTTTCTAGTCCAAGATCATTTCATGTGATGCCTCCCAAATTAAATACAGGCTATTCAGTAAATGGCTGTGAGACAACCAAGAATTTTTAAAATGTTAACAAATTGCTATTTCTTACAATGATAAATCTGAGCTTCAGTAGAGACTTAAATATGAAAGATAGAACCATAAATGTGCTTGAATGCAATATGGGAAACCATTACCTTGTGAGGAAGACCTTTTGAAACAGGACTTTAAAACAAGAAAACATAAAGGATAAATACATGTGTAGGATGGATGGACAAATACACAACTCCCTATTTTCCCTTCCCAGTTTCAGAACCGTTGGAGGAATAAAGCTCATGAGACGGAGATCAAAAGATGAGTTTTATTCCTGATAGAGTTGGCTGGGGAACACGACTTCATGCCTCAGCCAGTTTGCTCTTCGCCATGTGAGATATTGGCTGGAAAAGTATCTCTTTCTTTGGTGCAAGAGGAACAAAGTTCTCCCCAACAGATAAAATTAATAATTCTGATTAGATAGAATAATATAAACAATCACAGACTGGGAAAAATATCTTCAACACATATACCTAGAGATGCGAGTCCCAAATTCCCACAACATATGTACTCTAATTTAATTAGCTTCAGGTTATAAATCTCGAGCCTGAGGCAACAAAGTGGAGGTTCCAAGCGGGACTCCATGAGGGACTCTATTCCCAGCTCTTCTGCCATCTCCTCACTCACCAGCTGTTTTCCTCGGATCACTAGTAGGTGCCTTGAGTTCTCCAGTGAGGTAAAGAGGGCAGCAGACACACATCTTTTTTGTTACTGATTCTATCACTCTTTCTATTCAATATAGATAAGTATCTTTAAACATCTGCAAAAATGCATTCTAAAATACCATCATCTCTGGGTGGCAAGATAACGTTTTAGTCTTATATTTCCCCCCAGATCTCTTTATTTCCATCTACAGATGTCCACAAAGACCCCCAGATCCCACCAGCTCTGAATTTTATGGAATCATTAAAAATCATTGACTTCCCCCTTGCTATTGGAGTCCTTTCCTAACTCCCTGGTCTTCCCCTTTATTTCTCAATACGTTAAGTTCTGGGTGAATAAAAGTCTCTCCTACACTATTACTGTTATAATGCTCAGTGATTTTAATATAGAATTTGATCCTTCCGACACAGTGGCCTCCTAGTACTTTGACCTTCTCTATTCTAATTATCTTGTCTTGTACCTCAGCCACTCACTCCTATGGTCATATCTTAAACCTTATCATTGCTAATAATTACCACCCTCCATAATCTCAATTTCACACAGCAAGTTCTCTGACCATTATCTCCATCCAGTGTCCTGACTCCTGATCCCTCAACCCTTCCAGTACCTCCAGTGTATCGGTCCTACCATCCTGTCATTTCCCTCACCGCCTTGGTGTCCTCTTTCTTCTCCTGTCACAGCTTAAATCCTCGGACAACCACAACAGTCCCTTCAATGCACACACTCTCCATTCTGTTACCTCTCTCCTGTCATCATATTTTCTTGGCCATAGTAAACTCTGATTAAATTTAAATCCTGGTTAAATCAAATTCTCTGCCTTCTCCCTGCTTTCAGCCATGCAACTGAATATGACAAAAGAAAAATGCAAACAAGCTGACTGGTCTCACTTTAAAATCACGACCACAAACCTCAAGAGGGCCTTTAATGCTGGCCAGTAATCCTGCCTCATCTATCCTGGCCATTTACTGTCATGGTCGTCTAGACGATTATTTCACACACCTCTCTCTCCTCAAATGTCCAAGCTTCCTGCCCTGCCTTCACTCTCAGCTGATGATTTTGCTTCCACGTCACTGAAAAAAATCTAAAAATTGAAGCAATCAGTAAAACTCCCAAGACTCCCACTACCGCGTCAACCCACCTTGAGCATCTGCACTCAGACTCAGCCTCCCCACCTGACAGCACAGGAGAGCGCCCTCTGCTCCTGCAGAAAGTCAGCCCCTTTACGTGTGCGCTACATGCAATCCGCTTGGCAAGTTTCCCTCCAACAATGGTGGGTGCAGGGCAAGAGTACAAATCAAAGCCCACTCCATGTACATGTATACACATAATATTTTATACGTGTATATAACGGATCATGTATAGCAAAATCATATTATATTGATATACATATATCATCCATTGTAGAGTGTGTGTGTATATATCTAAATGGCGGTGAGGATGACACCAGCATGAATAAGAAAGCAAATTTAGGTCTATAACAATGTTTTTTTTTTGGTTTGTTTTTTTAATGCTAATTTCTATAATCAGTAAGCAAAAGAAAACAAAAAATTTATTGAACATCTGCTATGTCCCAAACACTGGGTTAAGGTCTTATATCATCTCATTTACGACCAGAAGTAATTTATATAAGAAACAAGACTTTCAGCGATTAGAGGACTTGCCCAGGGTTTTGCTCCCAAGCACAGCCTGATTCCAAAGCTCATGCTCTATTCACCATGCTATGAGAGAGAAACACCATCATTTCCTGGATGGCTGGTTCTAGTGTAATTTCTTAGACATTCTCATTTCAAGACCATGCTTTGTAAAACGCAGCTCCATGGTGCTGAATGAGGAGCTGATGTGTGGTGGAGTTAGGCCGGGGCCTCTGCGTCCTGTCCCAGTGTGGCATGGCCGTGTTTTCCTAGCGAGCTGCTCGGGCCGGCCCCCGGGGCAGCAGTATTTCAGTGGTGGGTGCTCCGATTCCTAGATGTGTGCTTTCTAATCAGGTTATGAAATGCTCTGAGATTCCTCCAGATAAAATGTGTCCTATAAATGTAATTTGTAGTTTCATTTCTGCCCTATGGCTTGAAACTGCCTGGTGATTTAATTCCCAGTGCAATGCATTTTTAAAAGTGTATTTAAAGAGCATCTTTTACCTAGTGGCAAACTTTCTGAACTGTTCTTTCAGAAGTACTCAAAACAAAGGGGACATTTTCACAAGGAATCCTTTCTTATCGCTGAACTTATTTGTGCTTGATACTTCATACTCTCTTGCTAGCTGTGCTCTCCAAGCTGCTGTGCCATAAAACAACCCTTCAGTGGGGTACTTTTTTAAGGTTAGGTATTTAGAGGGGGGTGTGCTTGCCTTCTTCCAAATTCCTAACTCTACAATTTAAAAACACCAATGCTTGCAGCAGCAGCAGTGGCAAACATATTCTGAGTGTATTTATTTTCTGAAAGCATGAAAAGTTAAATCAACATAGTCTCTTTTCCTTAAGGGGCCATAACTTAACATACAAGGTAGAGTAGTAGAAAAATCGCATTTCTCATGGTAGAATCAGACCTGGCCTGTGTCTACCACGTAATTTCATATGCTAAGCACATCAGCACTCTGAGAGCCCGCCAATGTGATGATATGAAGCAGGAGTAAGCAGTCTCCTCATCCGTTAAATAAGAGGGCTGGACATCCCATGGCTCTGTGAAGCTTATAAATTGACATCAAGATTTATAGACACTCGAGTAGAAATCGGTAATTGCAAAATAGTTGTCGGGATGTAAAGTACAGCATAGGAATTATAGTCAATAATATTGTAATAATTGTGTATAGTGCCAGGTGGATTCGAGACTTATTGGGGGGATCACTTCGTAAATTACAACAAACCACTATGCTGTACATCTGAAACTAACATACAATAATATTGAATGTCAACTCTAATTGAAAAATAAAAAGAAAGAAAAAAGATATATAGACAATCAGGCAACTTTTTTGTGCAACTGAGTGGATATTATTATACAGTCCACTGGCTGAAACATCCATCTTTTTTTCTCTCTCTCTCTCTTTTTTTTTTTAAGATATAGATTTTAGGATAAGAGAGTGCTTTATAAAACATGTAGATCAACCCCTCATCTAGTACTTAATATTTTCCCCAGTATTCCCATCTGGTGCAATCTAGCCTCAGTTTCACTTGGCTTCTATTTTAGGTCAACCTTATTGTAAGCTTTTTACCTGTTTTGACAGTGTTTCTAAAACTAGAAAGTTTCTTACTCAAGCACCGTTGCCTTTGTTAGGGGACATAGCACAAGAAGGAGATTGCTGAGCCCACGAGTTGAAAGGAATGAAGAACACTGCAACACTGGATGACAATACCTTTTTGATGGTCAATCTCATGAGTTCATCACAATTTAAAGATGCTGAGAAAAGTTCAAAACATTTTTGGAAACAAATTTAGCCTCACACAGTAAATTCAAGAACTCTGTTTGTGGGCTCAGCAATCTCTTTCTTGTGGTTACATTTCTATCTCTTTTGAAAAAATTCATAGCCTTCCATGCATCACAGCAATTTAAAAGGTGGGCAAAGAAGACTTTAGAGACTGTAGTTATACAATACATTTTTGAATGAATGATCTCAGTTGTAAATATGAAATCAGCAGGTTGATTTAGACATGGAAGCACAAAGTCATTGAAGTAGAGTTCATCTTTTTAACTTCAGAGTCTCACTAGGAGGCATCTCTGAATCGTTCCACAATTGAAATACATCTCATTTATCATAATAATAAATCCAGTATGATTCCTCTCTCCCGTTCTTTGAGGCTTTCACTGTGTTCTTAGATGTGAATAATATGAAGATATTTGTCATAAATAAAAGAAAGAAAGATCATTTTGTTGAGACCCAGGATAGATTCTTTGCATTCAGTATTTGGTGGCACTTCAGTACCTGAAGGAGAGTGACATCTGACTTATAAGGATGGCTTAAAAGGTACACACTGTCTGTCTAGCAAAGCACATTAAAAGTATATCTGTATTTAAATATTGCTCACAAGGAATCAAGACATATAGTTTAGTTATTTTATTATAACTAAATTGTGATGAACTCATGAGATTGGGCCAGTTTATGGGCATATAGGTGAATTAAGGATGGGGTAGATTACCTTTAAGAAAGACTTGAACTACTCTGAGCACTCTACACTTTTCAAAGAAACCAAACATTATTTTATTTATATTCAAAATATACTGTGTCTTACCTTTTCATTCATAAATAAATTTTCAAATATTTATTTGAAAATGCCCACTATGTGCCAATCTGGGTGCCATCCCTAGACACTGAGAATGTGATAATGAGCAAAACCATATAGTTCAAAATTTCATGGCTCTTTCCTGGAAAGGCACCATACAGACAGTCATCTTGTCAATGTCTGTAACAAACTGATGCAAGTTCTGAGAGGGAAAGAAACAGTTCTAGATTTAAGGTGAGTGTACTCCGCAGCTTTCCAAAGGTGGCTCCATTGGCAGGCTTGGGAATCCCAGACTGACACATCCTTTATCCCTCCTCAGACAGAAGTCACAGGGGTTGGATCAAGGGTCACTGTCTGGCCTTAGAAGTACACTGGGCTTCAGAACTACACAGTGGCAGCAACCTCTTCAGAACTACACTGAGCAGATATACCAACATGCCTCAGTGGGCCTCCAGTTAAGCTGCGCCTAAGGGAACACTTCCTCCACTCTGCTAGGGAGCCAGAGGCCCAGTGAAGTACTGAAACCCACTCTTGAAGGTTTTCAAGAGCTAATTATGCATGTTCCTTCCCACGTCAATGGCATCAAGTTGGTAGCCTGACATGAGCCATGATGTCAGAAGGACAATTTACACTCTGAAAACAATAAACACTACAAATCAGGCCTTCCGGTCTCCTCACTTCCTGGGCATAGATAGACCTGGGATCACTATCAGAATGAGGGCCAGACATCTTATAATCTGTAATCTATGACAGAAAATGTAGGATTTTAACCACACAAGACTCCATGTATGATCACGGCTGCAGGACAGGTGCTTAGCAAAACAACTTCACAAGGCAGGATCTACACACCATAAATCTCTGCCTTATTTTTTGGTGAGTTCTACTTTCTAAGCAAATTTCAATTATTCACTTCAATTTTATCAACTATGGTCACCATGTTACATGTTAGATCCTCAGACTCTCATAGCTAAAAGTCTGTATCATTTTACCAACATCTCACTATTTCTTACACCACCCCTACTCCCAGGCTCCTACAACCACCCTTCTACTCTTGGTTTCTATGAGTGTGACTTTTTTTTTTTTATTCTAACGTGTAAGTGCGACCATTCCGTATTTGTCTTTCTCTGTCTGGCTAATTTCACTTAGCACAATGCCCTCCAGATTTATCCATGTTGTTGTAAATGGCAGAATTACCTTATATTTTTTAAGACTGAATATCTCATAATATATAAAAATATATGATATGTAATATATAAGATATAATATCTTATAATGTATAAACATTTTCTTTATCCATTCATCTGTCAACATACACTTAGGTTGTATGCATATGTTGGTTATTGTGATTATGCTGCAACGAATATGGGAGAACAGATATCTCTTTGAGACAGTGATTTTGTTTCCTTTGGATCAACACCCAGAAATAAGATTGCTGGATGATACAGTAGTTCTATTTTTTAACCTCTTGAGGAATCTACGTGCTGTTTTTCGTACTGGTTGCACCAGATTACATTCCCACCAACAGTGCACAAGTGTCCCTTTTCTCCACATCCTCGTCAACACTTATTTCTGTCTTTTTTTCCCTAAATCATGTATATTTTATACACATATATCTTTTTAAATTTATTTTATTGTTGACAGTATTACAAATGTCTCCTGTTTTCTCCCTTTTGCCCCTCTGCAGTCAACCCCCGCTCCACCCCAGGCCTTCCCCACACTATTTGTCTGTGTCCATGGGTTTTGCATATATGCATATAGTTCTTTAATCTCTTCCTGTCCCCTACCCTCCACACTCCTCACCCTGAGATCTGTTATTCTGTTCCATGCATATTTCTTGTCTTTTTGATAAAAGCTATTCTAACACGTGAGATGATATCTCATGATGGCTTTGCTTTGTATTTTCCTGACAATTTGTAATGTTGAGTCCCTTTTCCTATACCTGTCGATCATTTGTATGTCTTCTTTGGAAAAATGTCTAATCAGGCCCTTTGTCCATTTTTATATTGGGTTATTTGTTTTTGGGTTTTATTGTTTGTTTTGCTACTGAATTATATGAGTTCCTTGTATATTTTGTATATTAACCCTTACCGAATATGTGGTTTGCAAATATGTTCTCCCATTTGGTAGGTTACCTCTTCATTTTGTTGACAGTTTCCTTCCCTGTGCAGAAACTTTTTATGTTGATTTTACTTCTCTTGTGTTTGCTTTTGGTGTCAAATCCAAAAAAATCATTGCCAAGACCAATGACAAGGATCTTATCACATGTTATGTTTTCTTTTAAAAGTTGTATAGGTTCAAGTCTTACCTTCAAGTCTTTAATCCATTTTGAGTTAACTTTTGCTCATGGTGTAATATAGAGGTCTTTTGCATGTGGATATCCAGTTTTGCCAACATCATTTATTGAAGAGACTATCCTTTCCCCTTGTGTTTTCTTGGTGTTTTTCTATCAATAACTAATTGACCATATATGCATGGATTCATATCTGGGCTCTCTGTTCTGTTCCACTGATATATGTGTCTATTTTTATGCCAATACCATGCTGTTTTCATTACTATAGCTTTGCAATATAGTTTGAAATCAGGACGTGTGATAGCTCTAGCTTTGATCTTTCTCAAGATTGCTTTGACTATGTAGCAGTGGTTCTTAACCTTACTAATGCTGCAACACTTTAATACAGTTCCTCATGTTGTGGTGACCCACAACCATAAAATTATTTTCGTTGCTACTTCATAACTGTAATTTTCCTACTGTTATGTCTTAGGCACCCCTGTGAAAGGGTTGTTCGACCCCCAAAGGGGTCGTGACCCACAGGTTGAGAACCACTGAGTAGAGTCTTACGGGTTCCATTCAAATTTTAGGAACGTTTTTTCTACTTCTGTGAAAAATGCCACTGGATTTTTTTTTTTTTTAAGTATTCACACTGATGGAAATGTTTTATTTATTTTATTTATGTATTTATTTTAATTAAGTTAAATTTATTACTTTTAAATTTTTCTAGCTTGTATTTTTTAAAAACTCATCTTTATTGTTGAATGTATTATAGATGTCCCCTCCTTTTATTCCCCATTGACCCTCTCCTCCCCAATCCCGCTCCCCTCTTGCCTTCCCCACACTATTGTCGGTGTCCTTTGGTTATGCATATATGTATAGAAGTTCTTTGGTTTATCTCATCCCGCCTTACCTCCCCCCCTTCCCTTTGAGGTTCATCAGTCTAACAACCAATTTGTACTTCTTAATTCCTTCATCTTTTTCACCCATCCCCCCAGCCCCCACCCATATGGCAAGCAACAAAAAGTTCTCTGTATCTATGAGTCTGTTTCTGTTCTGCTTGCTAATTTTGTTTATAGATTCAATTGTTGATAGATATGTATTAATTGCCATTTTATTGTTCATATTTTTGTTCTTCTCCTTCAAGAAGACCCTTCAACATTTCATATAATATGGGTTGGTGGTGATGAACTCCTTTAGCTTTTTCTTGTCTGGGAAACTCTTGATATGTCCATCAATTCTAAATGATAGCTTTGCAGGATAGAGTAATCTTGGTTGTAGGTTGTTGCTTTTCATCACCTTGAATATCTCTTGCCACTCCTTTCTGGCCTGTAAAGTTACTTTTGAGAAATCAGCTGACAGTCTTATGGGAGTTCCTTTGTAGGTAACGGACTGCTTTCCTCTGGCTACTTTTAAGATTCTCTCTTTGTATTTAACCTTTGGCATTTTGATGATGATGTGTCTTGGTGTGGACCTCTTTGGGTTCAACTTGTTTGGGACTCTCTGTGCTTCCTGGACTTGTATGTCTGTTTCCTTCACCAAGTCAGGGAACATTTCTGTCATTATTGTTTCAAATAGGTTTTCAATTCTTGCTCTTTCTCTCTTCTCCTTCTGGCACCCCTATGATGCAAATGTTGGCATGCTTGAAGTTGTCCCAGAGGCTCCTTACACTATCCTCATTTTTTTGGATTCTTTTTTGTTTTTGCTGTTCTGATTGGGTGTTTTCTGCTTCCTTATATTCTAAATCGATGGTTTGCTTCTTGACTTTACCTACTCTACTATTGATTCCCTGTAAATTATTCTTTATTTTAGTTAGTGCATCCTTCATTTCTGACTGGTCCTTTTATATGTTGTTGATGTTCTCACTAAGTTCCTTGGAGGTCTGCTTAAGTTCCTTGAAGGTCTCACTAAGTCGCTTGAATGTCTCACCAAGTTCCTTGAGCAACCTTATCACCTGTGTTTTGAACTCTGCATCTAATTGATTGCTTATCTCCATTTTGTTTAGTTCTTTTCATGCAGTTTTGTTCTTTTCTCTCATTTGGGACATATTTCTTTGTCTCTTCATTTTAGCTGCTTCCCTGTGATTGTTTCTATGTATTAGGTAGAGTTGCTATGTCTCCTAGGCTTTGTAGGGTGGCCTATTATTGTAGGTGTCCTGTGGGATCCAGTGGCACAGTCTCCCTGATCACCCCAGCTGGGCCCTCGAGGTGCATCCCTAGTGTGGACTATACACCCTTCTGTTGTAATTGAGTGTTAATTGCTGTTGGCATGTCAATGGGAGGGATTTACTCAGACTGATCAGCTGCAAGGACTGGCTGTGCCCACTAGCCACTGGCCTCTGACTACCTTGGAGGACCAGCTGTGTAGGGGCCCACCACACAGAGCAAGACTTACTTCAGCAGGGCTCTGGTACCCACTGACTCCACTTATTGAGTGTGTCACTTGTGGAGGTGGTTGGGTGGTGGTATTTCAATGTGGTCTGAAGCTGTCCATTAGGTGTGCTGGCTCTGGGGCAAGGTCAGCCACTGCCTGTGTTCTATCAAGGGCCACCCAGCATAAGCTACAAAGTGATCTGCAGATTGCTGCTTCTTGTGCTGGGCTTGGAGGTGCCCAGGAAAAGCCAAGTTGTGAACCAAGGCTGGTTGCTTCTAGTGCCAGGCCTGGGGCCACTTAATGAGAGGTATGGGACTTGCTGAGACCAGATGATGCTTGTTTGAGAGATTTTAGGAAACTCTGAAGTAGGATGCAAGACAGGCCAATCCTATGGAAAAGCCTTTGGAAACAGCTTGGGAGGGCCCGAAAGTTGGGTGGGGGAGGGGGGGCCTCAGGGAATCACCAGGGCGGGGCCAACAGTGTGAGCCAGGTTGCTGGAGTCCCAGATATGGCGGCCCTCTGCTGCTCCAGGGAGGGGCTCACCAACGGAACATCAGCCTCCGCCAGCACCTCTGTCCAGGAGAAAGCTGCCCCTCCAGGCCTCATCCCAAGGCCAAACAGCTCAGTTCTTCCCTGTATGTCTCTGGCGCCCCTCAAGCTGCCTCCCCTCTGAGTTCAGAGAGAGCAAGTCCAAGTAAGTCCTTGCACAAGCCCTTTAAGAGGAGCTGCCCGGGGCTCCCGAAGCCTCAGCCTCCCTCAGTCTCAGTTTCTGCTGGTTTTATAGCTAGAAGTGATGGGGACTTTTCTTCCTGGCACTGGAACCCTGAGCTGGGTGCCTGGTGTGGGACAGGGACCTCCTCACTCCTCAGGGAGAACCTTCCCAGCAGAGGTGTGCCTCTTGGTTTTTATCCGCCACACGTGGGTGTGGGACCAGCCTGTCTGCGCCTCTACCTCTCCTACCAGTCTCCACGTGGCTTATTCTTTAGTTTCGTAGTTGTAGGACTTCCATTCAGCTTGATATCAGGCGGTTCTGAATGATGGTTGCATTGTAGTTTAGTTGTAATTTTGATGTGGTTGTGGGAGGAGGTGATACCACGTTTACCTACGCCATCATCTTGACCGGAAGTTCCGCCATTGGAATTTTGATAGGAATTGCATTGAGTCTATAGATCAGTGTGGGTAGCATGGACATTTAATAATGTTTATTCTTTCAATCTGAAAATACAGAATATATTTTGTGCCTTGTTCTTTTTACTTTCATCAATGTTTTATAGTTTTATGTATATAGATTTTCCACCTCCTTGGTTAAATTTATTCCTATATATTTTTTTCTTTTTATGTTGTTGTAAATGGGATTTTTTCATTGATTTTGTATCCTGCAACTTTACTGAATTTGTTTATTAGTTCTAAAAGTGTTTTTGATGGAATCTTTAGTGTTTTCTATATATAATATCATATCATCTGCAAACAAACAATTTTACTTCTGTTTTTCCAGTTGGATGCCTTTTATTTTTTTTTCTTGCCTAAATGCTCTGGCTAGGACTTCCTGTACTGTGTTGAATAAACATGGCAAGAGTAGACATTTTTGTCTTGTTCCTGATCTTAGAGAAAAAGCATGCAGCTTTTCTCTGAAAGCTTTGAGTATAACATTAGCTGTGAGATTATCATACATGGCCTTTATTATGTTTGAGGTACAATTTAATTTGTTGGGGGTTTGGTCATGACTGTACGCTGAATTTTGTCAAATGCTTTTTCTACATCTATTGAGATGATCATATCGATTTTATCCTTCATTTTGTTTTTGTGATATGTCACATTTAATAATTAGCATATATTGAACCATCACTGAATCCCAGCAATAAATCTCACTTGATCATGGAGCATTATCACTTTAATGTACTGTTTAATTTTGTTGAGAATTTTTAAAAAATCTATGTTCCTAAACAATATAGACATGTAATTTTCTTTACTTGTAGTATCTTTGTCTGTTTTGATATCATGGTAATTCTGGCCTCATAAAATGAGTTAGGAAGTGTTCCCTCCTTTTCTATTTTTTGAAAAACTTTCAGAAGGATTGGTATTAATTCTTCTTGAAATGTTTTATTTAAGAATTCATGAGTGAAGCTTTCTGGTCCTAGATGTTTGTTTGTTGGGAGTACTGACTCAATCTCCTTGCTAGTAATTGATCTGTTCAGATTTTCTATTCCTTCATGATTCAGTGTTAGTAGCTGGTATGTTTCTAGGAATTAGTCATTTTTTTCTGAGTCATCTAACTTTTTGGCATATAATTATTTATAGTAGTTTCTTATAATCCTTAGTATTTCTTCTCAGTTACAACTCATTTCTGATATCATTTGTATTCTTTTCTTTTCTTAGTCTAGCTAACCTTGTCAATTTTGTTTATCTTTTCAAAAAAGAGCTTTTGATTTCATTTATGCTTTCTATTGTGTTTCTACTCTCTATCTCATTTATTTCTACTTTGATCTTTGTTATTTCCTTCCTTGTACTAACTTGGGGCTTAATTTGTTCCTTTTCTAGTTTCTTGAGGTTTCAAGTTTTGTTTATTTAAGAACTTTTTTTTTTTTAATGTAGGCATTTATTACTACAAAGTTTTCTCTTCAAACTGCTTTGCTGCATGCTGTAAGTTTGGTATGTTGTGTTTCCATTTTCATTTACCTCAAAATAATTTTTTATTTCCCTTTTGATTTTTTTCTTTGACCAATTGGTTGTTCAGAAGCACGTTGTTCATCTCCACATATTTGTGAATTTTCCAGTTTTCCTCTTGTAACTGATTTCTAGTTTTATACCATTGTGGTAGGAGAAGATGCTTGATATAATTTCATTCTTCTTAAATGTGTTGTAGCCTACCATAATCTTGAGTTCTATGATCCTTTCTTTTGCTTGAACTAGTCTGCTGTTGAACCCCTTCATTAAATTTTTCAGTTGAGTTTCTATATTACATTCTTCAGCTTTTAAATTTATGTTTGGTAGTTAATAGTTTCTCCTTGCTGAAATTCTCACTTTGTTCATGCATTGGTCTCCTTACCTCAGTGAGTATCTTTATGATTATTATTCTGAACTCTTTATTGGGTAAATCATTTTTGATTTACATCTCTCTGTTTCATTAAGGTTGGTTTCTGGACACTTATTTTGTTTGGAACATAATCCCTTGTTTCTTTATTTTCCTTAACTATCTGTATAGATTTCTGCACATCTCTCTAATTTGAGAGACTGCTCTCCTGTAGATGAACCTTGTCAATCAGCCTAACCCAAGCTCTTGGTTGCCTCTCAAACCTATGTGATTGTCCAAGCAGCTGTCATTTTTATTAGTGGCCCCCAGAAGCTGAGAATGTGCCAAGACCTGTCTGTTTCCCACAGGCATAGGAAATACCCATATGCCTGTTTAGGCTCCAGGATGACTACTAATTGCTTGCCCCATCAGCTCACAAATGCAGGCTAATTAGAAGCTCAACACCCACACAGCAGCTGGGAAAGTCAGGACGTTAGATATGCAGTCTAGCCCTATCAGCAAGAAGTTGGGTATTTTTGGCGAGGAGATGGGTGTTTTTGCCTATTCACTCTGCATTGATCTGGAGGAAATAGTCTCTGGAATTGCTTATGCAACCAAACAGAACTTCCTCTTTGTTTTGTGTGATCCCTGGGGACTCATGAATGTTAATCCCTTATCAGCTCCTAGCACTAAGTGATTTGGGAGCTAATAACAGTGGGATGACGACCATAAAAGTTGGGGTGCTACATATGTTAATAAGCTCCTTCCAGGGAGAAATTGGACACTAGTATTATTGCTAGAGCAAGCTGGGGGGAAATAGCGAGGGATGTGCCTACCAGCTCTATCAGGCTCCTGGGAGGATCACAGTCAGTACATGAAGTGATTAGAAGCCAGAACCTCAGACAGCAGCTGGGAAAGTATGCAGTTCAATTCTATCCAAGGAAAAATTGAGACACAGACATTTGTGCCTGCTCTCTCTGTGCTTAGCCCTGGGGGCATAGCCGCCCAAAGTGTTTGTTGATCCATTTGAAGACTGCTTTTAAAAAACTGAATATGTGAAGGCCGAGGCTTGTTATCTATCAGAGCTAGGTTATTTGAAGGCCTGTCCCTCAGGTGGCTGCCTCAAAAGTTGGAGCACTAGATGTGAGGACAAGTGCCTTCCAGGGAGAAGCTGGAATCTTGGTTTTATTGGTGGAGTGATTCAGAAGGGGAAGGCAGGGAAGTGCACACTGGCTCTTTCAGGCTACTGTTAGGATCACAGTCGGCATTCAGATGCACTCTAATTAGAATCTGAGCCCTCAAGTAGCAGCTTATAAAATACATAGCCAAATTCCTTCCAGGAAAAGATGGCAGATGGGTGTTTTTGCCCGTCCCCTCTGCACTGAGCCCTGGGGAGACAGCCATAGCCATGCCCACAAGCAGTTGCTCCTTTGTGTGCTATGGCCCCATTGGACTCATGAATGCAAGCCCTAATGGCTTTCAGAACTAGGTGATTGGGGGATCCATCTCTTGGATGACAGCCTTAAAAGTTGGGGTTTTATATGTATGGGCCAAACTTCTTGGTCTTCAAGGAGAAACTGGGAGGTAGGGGTTTCCTCCTGATTTTATGACACTGAGGGTTTTTTGGCAAGAATGTGTCTCAGCCTTTCCAGCCTGTTTTGATGTGGGTTTTTCTTAGTTGCCTGATGTGTAGGAGTCACTCAGCTAGTTTCTGGATTTCTCTTAAAGGGAACTGCTGTGTGTAGCTGTATATTATATTAGGTGGGTCCGTGAGAGGAGGGACGTTCGGGAATCTCCTGTGTCACTGTCCTGGTGATGTCCAGTTTACATTTCTGTAACAACTGAGAAAAGGACACACTCACCCTCATATCCCTCACCCTATTAATTAGATTGGAAAGGTGAAAACTATTTTCCAGACTACTTTGAAACTTAGATTTTAAAAAAAAATGTGAGTTAGACTCTACTTGTTAGATGGACTGGTTTAAGATTTGGAAGGCTCAAGAGAGGCAGTGTTTAAATGTCTAATCTCTTTTTTCCTCTGTGTTAAGAGACAGTTTCCATGACAGCTTTTTATTTCCAATTTTATGAAGCCTGAATCAGAGCCCCTGGGGTGTTCTTGAACTCATAGCTCTAGTATTGCCCAGAAGTGAAATAACGCTCCTATGAGTCAGTTCTGTATTGGGAAATCATTCCAACAGGCCAAACCTAAAACATTCTCCTGAAGCCCTTCAAATGATGTTCTAACCACCTAATATTGTATATTAAACTTTATCTTCTCGCCCGGCCGGTGTGGCTCAGTGGTTGAGGGTCAACACATGCACCAAGAAGTTGCCGGTTTGATTCCTGGTCAGGGCACATGCCTAGGTTATGGGCCTGATCCCCAGTGGGGGGCGTGCAGGAGGTGGCCAATCGATGTTCTCTCTCATCGATGTTTCTATGTCTCTCTCTCTCTAAAATCAATAAAGAAAGAAAAAAATTCAAAGCACTTTAAAAAACACACAAAAAACTTTATCTTCTGAACATAAGTGGTTTCTGTTTCCAACACTAATAAAATATTTGAAGCAAGAAGTAAACACTTAAGGATGAACATCTGGGATTGTTGCACCTGGTTTGTATTAAAGGGAGTAGTGATAGTGTAATACGATTGAAAAGTGGAATGCACAAAACAGACTGCATTACATGCCAAAAGGTTACTTAAATTACCATTCAATATTGCCTGGAATAAAGGCTAGGCTTTGCCAGAACAACAGGTTTCTAAAATGGGCCTTGATAAGGACAAAGAACAATACAGAGACTGTAAATTGGACTGGGAGCTTGTAATTACACAAGATATAGATGAAGAAGAAGGGGGAGGAGAAGGAAGAGGAGGAGGACCAGGAAAAGAGAAAGGAAGGAAGGAAGGAAGGAAGGAAGGAAGGAAGGAAGGAAGGAAGGAAGGAAGGAAGGAAGGAAGGAAGGAAGGAAAGAGAGAGGGAGAGAAAGGAAAAGTGAGAAAGTGGTGACATGAAACAAGGGATAGAGGGAAAGAGGAAGGGAGCTTCAACAAAAATGATGACATTGTTAAATTTTTAGCTTGAGGTAGTCAAGGACCAGGAGCCTTGTGACTGCTCTAAGACAATCTCTTACCAGGACACGATAGCTAAAAATGAAAGGCACAGTCTGATCATGTAGACTACCAAATTAAATATAGACAGAAGTACAGTGTTACCAAATCTGTGTGTAATTTAGGGCAAGGTTCGGAAAGAAATTGGAATCTCACAACTGGAATGAACATACTTAGGTATATTCAAAGGAATCTGAGTTTTCCAGCCATCTAAACCTACTAATCCTCCCATTTCAGCAGAAGCCCCCTCATCCCTATCTTATAAGGCTAATTCTATGTTGTTTGCAGATCCTGTAAGTCCTCACATGAGGTAGTTACCTTGCAAGCAAAAACACCTCTCTTCATGACACTGCCCCAAACTTACTGCTTCTTGACTTAGAATAGAATCACATTCCCCATGCCCAGGGGCCAAAAACAAAATCTGACAAGGGATGGGATAGATTGATAGCCAACAATTTCAAGACTTTGCTAATTTATTTGACATTATACTGAAGAATATGTGTGAGAATGGGTTCAGATTTCTAAAGAGAGAAGAAGGAACACCTGTTTTAGGCTAGGACCAATCGAACAACGTGTGTGCATTGCCCAGGGAGGTGTAGTTCAGAATGCCAGCTCAGGTGCCTGGGAGTGCTTCTGACTCAGGATTGGATTACATGGACTGATGTAAACACTGCAGAAAATCCTTAGCATATTATAGAAAGAGGAATACAAAGATTTAGGAGGATAGGGATGATGGAGTAGATTTATTATATACAGCTTACTCATCCAAACTGTAATGATGTCTACAGGGCCCAGAGAACACACCTTTCACCAAAGCACTGAGAAATGTGTGAGATCAGCACCAGACTATTATAAAGCTCTATGGAGGTTGTCCTTCTAGCCAGCATTAAAGTAAGAAATCCTGCCATTTAAATGGTCTGATTTATTTCACTGAGTGATGGAGCCCAGAAAGAGAAATGTGATGGTTAATTTTATGTGTCAGGTTCACTAGGATACAGTGCTCAGTTATTCAATGAAACATTAATCCTGATGTTGCTATGAAGGTATTTTGTAAATGAAGTTAACCTCTATAACCAGTTGACTTTAAGTGAAGGAGATTATCGTCCTGGTTGGTTTGGCTCAGCATTTAGAGTGTTGGCCCACAGACCAATGAGTCACGGGTTCGACTCCAGTCAAGGGCATGTACCTTGGTTGCGGTTTGTCCCTGGCCCTGGTCGGGGTTGTGCAGGAGTCAATCAGTTGATGTGTCTCTCTCACATCAATGTTTCTCTCTCTCCCTCCCTCTCACTCTCTCTCTCTGAAGAAAAATGGAAAAATATACACAGGTGAGGATTTAAAAAACAAAACAAAAAAAAGTGAAGGGGATTGATTATCTTTCATAATCTGGAAAAGTCTTGGTTAATCAGTTGAAAGCCTTAAGAACAAAAGTGAAGGAGAATGAGGACAACATATGCCGTTCCTGACTTTGCTCCCCATCGCAAAGAGAACCAACTAACAACTTTTCAAGAACGAGACACCACAGAAAGAATCCTAGAACATGGCGGGTGAGGCTGAAGTAACCCCCTGCATGGCAGAGACCGAGATGAACTGAATTAGAAGGCAAGAGAAGTGGCTGCACATGACAGCATTGGCCCTCCCCAAGGCCAGCACAGCACCGCACAGAGAGGTCTCCCCTGAGCCTCCAGTGGGAAAAAAATAACCCATGTGGAGGTGGACAACCAGCCCCCACAGCATTGTGGGTCGCTTTGTGGAAGCCCCTAATCTGATTTCACTACTGGGAATTGTAGGAGAATCTTCTGAGCTTAACCATTGGGAATCTGACTGTGATGGAGAAGGGGGGAGGGTCTTGCAACAATGAGCACATGGATCTTGGCAGACTAAGTTCATACCTGCAGTGCCCAGGTAGTAATCCCAACAGCTTTGCTTATCAGAAGAACTGGTAAGGGGTGCACTCTGATCAGGAAACTTAGACAGGGTGCAGATCTGCCTGATTCAGATCCTCAGAGGAGGAGTTTTGCTGGCTCTTGAGCCTAGTTTGCCCATGACCATACGAAGAGTTAAGTCATCACCCTACCCAGCCATATCTGACTACAGGGCTGGTGACAACTAATAGTGGTGTAGGTCAGCAGTGCTCATGCCTCAAGGCTGGCAGGCAGAGCTGATAGCCCCCAGAGCAAAGCCAGTATTGGGTGTGGGGAGTTCCCCTGCTACACACAGACAGGAGGATTAATTCATAGCCAAGGCTGAGAATTACACCCATCCTCTCCCACCAGAGAGCCTGTTAAGGACACAGAGTTGCCTGGAGTGACCCTCCCCTTCCTGCCCAGGCAAGGGAGCTGAGACAATCCCACCTGTTGTGGCTCCCCTCTGCATCTGACCAGAGGACTGCCCAGAACACCTAAGACCTCTCCAACTGTTCTTAGCCAGTGGTACACTTCCCGCCTCCTCTCGACCTCAAAAAGTTGCCTCACCCCCAAATAGACCATAATAGCTGGGCCCACATGCTCAAGGACATTACCAGCAGCCATACCTAGAAACCCAAACTGAGCTGACTGGTGAAGACCAGTCTCTGCCAAAGCAAACCTGTAAACTCTGGAAAAGGAACCCAATCACTCACATGCACAGATAACAATGTAGGAAATCAAGTATCAAAAAATAACACCCAAAATAGGTAAATATGACATTACCAAAGGAAAGTAATAAAGCTCTAATAACTGATCTTAAAGAAATGAGAATATGAACTATTAGGCAAAGAATTCAGAACAATGCTGTTAAAGAAGTTTAGTGAACTATAAGGACACATAGACAACTAAAACATTTTTTAAAAAATGCATGAAAAAAGAAGTTCAATAAAACAAAGCAACCCATGAACGTGTTCAAGAGAACCCTTGTGCACTGTTGGTGGGATTATTAATTGGTACAGCTACTATGAAAAACAGTATGGAGGATCCTCAAAAAATTAAAAATAGAATTATCATATAACTTAGCAATTCCACTTCTGGGGATATCCAGAGGAAATGAAAACACTAACTCTAAAAAATATTTGCACCCCCATGTTCATAGCAGCATTATTTACAATAGCCAAGACAAGGAAACAACCTAACTGTTAGTGAATGAATAAATAAAGAAGTTGGTAACATATATACAACAGAAAGTTATTCAGCCATAAAAAACGAGAATTCCTACCATTTGCAAAAATATAGACGGACCTTAAAAGCATCATGCTAAATGAAGTAAGTCAGACAGAGAAAGACAAATACTGTATTATCTCACTTATATGTGGAAATGAAAACCAAACCAAACCAAAACTCATAAAAAAAAGAGATCAGGCTTGTGGTTGGTTATGAGATGGAGCGTGAAGGAGGGAGAATTGAAGGTAGGTCATCAAAAGGCAAGAACTTTGCCCTGGCTGGTTTGGCTCAGCAGATTAGACTCTAAGCATTGGCCTTCAATTCCCGGTCAAGGGCACATATCTGGGTTGCACATTTGATCCCTGGCCCCAGTTGGGCTCATTCAGGAGGCAACCAGTCTCTCTCTCTCTCTCTCTCTCTCTCTCTCTCTCTCTCGGCAACCAGTCTCTCTCTCTCTCTCTCTCTCTCTCTCTCTCTCTCTCTCTCGGCAACCAGTCTCTCTCTCTCTCTCTCTCTCTCTCTCTCTCTCTCTCTTTTTCTCTCATCAATGTTTCTCTCTCCTTCTCTCTCTCTCCCTCCCTCCTTCCCTCCCTTCATCCCTCCCTCCCTCCTTCCCTTCCATTCTATGTAAAAATCAATGGAAAAATATCCTAGGATGAGGATTAACAAAAATAAATAAATAAACTCATAAAATAAAAGGTACAAACTTCTAGTTATAAGTAATAGTGATTTAATGTACCATATAATGACTATAGCTAACACTGCTGTATGATACATCAGAAAATTAAAAGTTGATCCTAAGAATTTTCATTACAATGCAAACTTTGTGGGGTTTTTTTCTCATTTCTTTTCTTTATATTGTATCTATAAAAAATGATAGTGGTAAAAATGTCACAATATATGTAAATCAAACCATTATGCTGTATGTCTTAAATGTATACAGCGATGTATGCCATTTTTCTCAATGAAACTAGAAAAAAAAAATGTGGTGTCTCTGAGTTAGAAGAAATTCCATCTATAGACTTCAGTTAGTTCCTGCTTGAGGGGTGCTGGCCTGCTGGGAAGATTTCAGACTTTCCAGCCCCCACAGTCATGGAAGCCAAATCCTTGAGATCTCTCTGTCTCTCTCCCCTTTCCTGGTTCTGGTAGAAAAATGACAAATGACAGCTGAATCAATAGGCATGGCTGCTGCAACGGAAATCAAGTCCATCTGTTAATCAAGATGCTTTGATAATTAGGAATCATTGGCGGTGGCTTAAAATATCTGGGCAGAAGGCTGCTGCCATATAGATTTTTGTAAAAAACAAACAAACAAAAAAAACTATCAAACTATAGGTCTGGCCGATGTACATGTGAGAGGAGGTCACTGAGAGGTTGTGGTCACCAGTTGCCCTGTGAGCTGGACCAGGGCACCTGAGGCTCATCACTCCCTCCCCGATCTGTGGAAGGGACATGGGCAGAGAAAGACTAAAGAAGGTCCCAAGGCTGCAGACTTACAGTATACCCATCCTCAACACACTCACTACAACGAAGGGTCATTGCCTCTCTTCCAATCCCCAGACCTGTTTTACCTCGACTGATTTAGCTAGAGAGCTTTGAATCAAGAAATAATGTGTCCCTTTGACGTTGTCATAGTATGTAATATGAAGTTTCTTATGGCTTTCCCCCAAAAGGTCCTGCATCTCTTGACCAGAGTTACCATCAACTAGGAAAGGGCAATCAATGCTCAGGAGATAGTTCTGGGTGTCAGAATGTCACTGTGAGACAAGTCAGACTGAGGGCTTAGGACATAGGTCAGGCAGTAAATGAAATTTCAGCCTGAGTACATACCAGAATAGGCCGAGTGAGTTTGCAGATATACTCTGAGGTTATTTTTCCTTGTTTCTGAGTGCATAATTGGTATACACATCAACTGTAACTAGCAGCTCCCTGACCAACTGAATGAAGGCTAATTAAGATAGAAAGAATGTATTTGAAGCCTCTGAAGTAATCCTTAGTCACAAAACACAATACTGAATCCTTAGGGAAATTTCAGAAATGAGTACCAACACCGAAGTCTTGAGAAGCTATAAGGATGCTGTTATGGGTTAAAATGTGCCCACCTCCAACCACCAAAAAGTTATGTTGATGTCTCAACACCCTGAACCTCTGAATGTGACCTTGTTTGGACACAAGGTTGTTGCGGATATAATTAGTTAAATTAAGATAAGGTCATACTGAAATAGAGTGAGTACTTAATCCAACATGACTGGTGTCCTTGTCAGAAGAGGAGACAGACAGAGAAAAGAATGCCAGACAGTCACTCACAGGGGTAGAATGCCACACGACCATGTAGGCAGTGACTGGAGTCATTCAGCTGCTAGCTAAGGAGTGTCAAGGATTCACAACCACCACTGAAAGGTAGACAAAGGCAAAGAAGATTGCCTTCTACAGATTTCAGAGGATGCATGGCCCTACCAACATCTTGCTTTTGGACTCCTAGCCTCCAAGACCATGAGATGATACCTTTCTCATTTGTAGCCACCCAGTTTACGGTACTTTGTCACAGCCGCCCAAGGAAACTGATACAAGTGGTATTCCCTTCCCATTTCATCCCTAAAAAATTGAGATGGGTTTTGGAACATGATACTGGAATATCTCAACAAATCAGGTGGTAACTCAAGTGGTGGGTACTTGACTGGTGTGCCCTAGTAGCTGATATGAAGTTTTTGAGACGGCAAATTATTTCTATAATAATAATAAACCAAGACTATCAGAATCAATTTTCTTTCACCTAGCAGAGCCAACAGTATTTTTTTAAATATACAATCTTAATTTCCTCTATATTAAATTTCTGGTTCACTATCACAATTAAGTGCACATGAATATTGATCAACTCATGTTTCCACAGAACATTACACTGTCCACTACATTAAAGACATCACTCATATTGAAACTGGAGAGCATAATACACATAACATCTTGGGAAGAAAACTGAATGCAAGATAATGACACACATACCCAAAGAAAATTCAAGGACATGCCAGTTCAACGAAATTTCTGGATGTCCAACTTTCAGGCATGTTATACTCTTCAGAGGGATGACAACTGTGGCAATTGGTCCTACCAACGAGGGAGAAAATGTTCAACATTCAGAGGGCCTCTGATTTTGGATGCAACATAAATCATATTTGGATGTGCTGCTCTGACCATTTTCAAGTAACCTGTACAACTTTTTTTTTGGACACACAAAAAACAAAGTTTATTACAATCACAGGTCCTAGGAAACAGGGTCACTGCAGGCCACACAGAGTCACAGGGGAAACACCAAGTTTTGGTGCTTTAAATGTGGCCTAGAGAAGGCTCCCCAGCTGTCCTAGGCTGCATTGCTATCGCTCTGTCACTTACGCCTTCACACCCAGCTGATCTAACGGTATTGAAATTTCCTGTAGGTCACTAGAATGCTAATGGAACCTGCCACAAATGTCCCTTTGACTGTTTCAGAGTTTTGAGCAGTAGAAGGCTCTCTTCAGCAACCACTCTCCATTGGGATATAGCTCTGGATTATGGCTGGCCGTGGCAGAGACTGAGGAAGTCAGTCACCACAGGACCAGTGACCGGGAACTTGAACTACCCGTTGTACATTTCTGGGCATGGGCACAGCCGTCCACTATCCAGCAGAGGGGTATATATGAGATTGGGCTTGAGCAGCTCCTAACGGACCAGAAATTTGCATGAGCAGGTGATTAGTGTGCACAGTGCACTTGAACATGATGCACTGATTTCTCTCTCGACTCACACTTTTGGTTACATGAGAAAATTCCTATGACAGGTTGACTAAAGAATAAAAATTGGCAGCCTGCTTTACCAAGGCTCCCTGAGAAGATTTGTCCCTGCATTGCTATTTCTCCTGGCAGAGTTGCCCTCGCATAGAAACCGTTCATAACTTAAATACAGTAGAACCCCTTCTAGAGCTCTCATTTAAGCCATAAAGCACATGTTTAAACTGACTGATCATTAATTTCTGCTTTAAACCTTTAAAGATCATATTTTGATTTTGTTTGTTTCTATAATTGAAAAGGAGGTATCCGAGGTCATGGTACTTGAGAAATTCACAGATCACTCACAAGGCTGAAGGAGTCAGAGACACATGGGAGGTTTCCAAGCTTGGAATAAAAGTCTAATATCAAAACATGAAATAAAAATTGTTAGTAGAAAATAGACACACACAAGTCAAGGTCAATGCCACAGATGTCCTAAGCACACAAGGTCCGAGTGGCAGATTTGCAGTTGTCTTGAGAGTACCATGTACAAGGGAGCTTCTTGACAGGTAAAAGTAGAGCTGACTGGGGAGAAAAAGTACACAAACAACTTACAAGGTAAATTTTTCAGAAGAGACCAGGCAGACAAATATTTGAAACTGGGGTGAGTTTGTATATTATCATGTTTTATCTAGTAAAGAGAATACACACAGAAGTACAGTAGTCAAACTTTCCCAAAAGAACTCAACTTCAAACCTCTTCTTTAACAAATAATGAATTTTTATCTGGAATTATATTTAAAATATATAAAAGCAAAGACACTCTGATTGAGTGGGAGAGAGGATGGAAGCTGAGAGCTCCCTTGTCTTACCCTGACGCTGCCACTGGTTTGAAAACCATCCCTGTTTATCCAAATTTTGCTGCATTTAAAAATATAATATTGACTTAAAATGGAAGACAACCTAAGTTTTCCCAAAAATGTATTTGAAAACTATAAAAATGGTAGTTATAAATTCTTCTCCTATAGCTTTGATAACTTTTGTAGTTCTAAGTCTCTTGACTCATATTTTGCAGTCTCAAAAAAACCTCAGTGTGATTCTAGAAGCACAGCGTAATGTAAATGCTTGAAATAGGGATACACTGTTTGTTTACCAATTAGGTCTGTGTTCCATAGAAACTTAATGGTCTTACCCTACACTTCCCTTAAAGAAGGAATTAATACTTCAGTATAACCTGCAGTAATTTTAAGACTTGGTGAAATTAAATTTGCTTTGAGGGGGTAAGTAAAAATTTTGTGGGAAAAAGGAGAAGGTTGCATTTGCATGCTACACAAAAATAGTTACTACAACTCTCCATGCGATATCTCAGTTCTACCTCTGAAGTTCTAATTCATCTAGTCACATCATCTCTCCCTCCCTCCCAAAACCATTTTTCTAGCTCTTTTGACTTCAGTTTTCCCTACCACTCCTACCCTCAGGTCTTGCTATAATTTTTCCTTTCCTTTTTCCTTAGGTACAGAGCTATTTAACACTCATTCCCAGCCTCACCATTTGCTTAAAAAATCCAATCTCCCTATAATCCAGTCATCTGAAAAGTCAGCAAATAGTTGATTATTTTGGTCATAATTTTTCTATCATATTTTAAACTTACTTAGCATCACATAACTAATGGAGCAAATCTCCACTGACAACCAGTTATATTTTTTTCAGTCTCCTTCATTAATTATATAGTTTATAGCCCTCCCTCTACCTAAGGCCTCTCCATGACATATTATGGCAAACTTCCTAATATTATATAGATTAGTCAGGAAAGGTTAGATTATGTTGCAGTAACAAAGGAACCCAAAATCTCAGCAACAAAGAAGATATCTAATTATATGACTTGCTAAATCCATAGATCTATGTGGGTTAGCAGAGGCTTTGTACCTTTCACTACACCCTTCAGAACCCAGTCTGATGAAGCAACCACCATCTAAAACACAGTGGCCACCCTGGCAAAGGGAGAGCGAGTTCGGGGAGGTGTGGCAGCAATAATTGAATATTTAGGCTCAGAAGTGATCTGTATCTTCTTCCATAACTCATCACCCAGCCACAAAGGGGCCCAAAACACATTATTCCATGTGCCCAGAAGGTTGGAAGCCAGAAATACTTGTAAACATCACTAATGATGACCACAGTGTGTCAGTAACTTCCCAATACACCTCTCATTTTTCTCCCCACAAAATGCAGAAGTGTAGTTCTAACCTTCTGGCACTATTTGTCCCTTGTTCATTTATTTTATTTTTTGCAATGATGCATAGCAAAAACAGTATTTTGTTCTCTGCCATCCATATTATCTCCTTTAAAAAAATTTTTTTTCCTCATTGATTTTAGAGAGAGAGGAAGGGAGAGGGAGAGAGATAGAGACATCAATGAGAGAGAACTTCAACTGGCTGCCTCCTGCATGACCCCCACTACTGGGGATTTGGCCCACAACCTGGGCATGTGCCCTGACCGGGAATCGAACTGGCGACCTCTTGGTGCATGGGACGACACTCAACCACTGAGCCACACCAGCCGGGCCCTTTTTCTCTTCTTAATCTCCAGTTTCCTTTTTCTAAGTATTACCAACAAAATATTTTATCCATGCTATAGGGAAGCCTGAGGTTGAAATGTAGAATTTTGCCAAATTCACTCTAAAATGTGGTTTAAAAGTTTCCTGCATGAGAACTGATAGAAAATAGCCAGCAGATTCTCAGTCTGTTGCAGTCAATTATTCCAAGGTTGGATAAGGGCTAGCCAGAGAGACATTTGTGGTGGATAGAAACCAAAATTAATTTTTGTCACTTGCATCATTTACTCTGTTTGTGAGGGGTAGTAATTCATGACTGGGTTATAGTTGTTTCCAGTGTTTTCTCCTTTCTACTTAGATTTTAGGTGATTAGTGTCTAGAACTAATTTATTTATTTTTACCAGAGCATCCAATACTGATTTGCACATAGTAGGTGGTTTCTAACTGTCAGTGAAATCGTATGATGAGACACTGATTCATTGCTTCTTAGGAATGTTGAAATAGGCCAGCAGAAGCAAGGATTATTATTTTTTTTTTTTGCAAAGACCACTTATATATTCATAGTTATTGTTAATACTCTGAAGTATCTAAAACACCTTCTTATACACTTTTACACTTCATTCTCACAAAAACTTTATAAGCATGTATTGTTTTCCCAAATTTTAAAGTGGAGGAACAGATTCTCAGAAAGATTAAATTACTTTCCCAGTTGTGACAACAGATGTCAGGAAAGCCTGTAACAGAAACTCATGTTTTCTGAATATAAATTCAGGATTTTTCTTCCGTGAATAATCTACTGGCTGTCATCGTAAAGCCAGGTATATTAGTAGGAGCAGGTTCAGCTGCATAGACCAATAGCAACAAGAGAGAAGCCGTCTTTTACTTATGCTTCTATCTGGAGACAGGCAGTCTTATACCACGTTGGTGGCTCTCTGAAATCACTAGGGACCAGGCTCCTATCTTTCTTCCTCACCATCCTTCCATCCTCAATATCAGTTTGTGTTCCAAGAGGACTGCGGGATTCCCAGGATTTCCAACCATCACCTCCTAGTGCAGTGGTTCTCAACCTTCCTAATGCCGCGACCCTTTAATACAGTTCCTCATGTTGCATGTGGGCGCATCTGCATGTGGGCAGACCCGCCTGGAGACGATAGAGGAGCGGTGTTTCGGTTCCTAAGACCATCGGAAATGTGTTTTCTGATGGTCTTAGGCGACCCCTGTGAAAGGGTCGTTGGACCCCAGGTTGAGAACCGCTGTCCTAGTGGAAGGTTACATGCAGAATTTTAGCAGAATACTACTAAAAATGAGTGCTTCCCAATGGAGTCAGCTCTTTTAAAGCAATATTCGCAGAAGTCCCCACACTTCCATCAGGTTTCACTGGTCAGAACTTAGTATGGCTACATCTCACTTTAAGGGTGGTTGGGAAATCTGGGAGACGTAGTCTTTAATCATGAGAGGCTGTGAACTCAAGGGAAAACTTAGGGATTACCCACTAGGGAGGAGGGGACGAATGGATGTTGCATAGGACAGTGGCAGTCTCAGCTGGGTACCTGATTTTGATCTGAATTCTCTCTCCATCTTCAAACTTTGGTTAATAATAGTTAACTAAGAGAATTCTTATGACATTGATAGCACTGCATTTTATCATATCCGAGGCATTGCCCTCCACACACACCTTTTCACATCATGTGTCTTATTATCAACAGAATCAATAAAATTGGTGAACAGAAATTTGATTATCATTACTTGTCAATTGCCATAACAGCCCGATCCTGTTTTCCTTCATTTACCCCAGACGATCTGTGGCTGCTGCCTCCATGTGTGCCTGCATGACCACAGGACCTGACCCCTCCTGACGGAGGCAGGACAGAACTCCATGTCCTGACACACTTGAGTTCAACTCATTTATTTATTCACTTATTATTCTTTCATGTGCTTGATAATTCAAAAAAATTTAGTGCATGCTCAAGACCAAGTACTGTATTGGGCTCTGAATATACCAGAGAACCATGCCCTACTTTCATAGATATTGTATTCTTTTGGGGACAATGTGATGGGAAAAATAAACAATTTATTTTTTAAAATGTACCAGAAGTGATGTGTGGAAGGGGAATAGAGCAGGGTATGGGGTAAGTAGTTTTTCTGTAGGGAGTGAGGAACATTTTAGAATCTATAGTCACCTATCACAGACATCTTCGTTGATATCTGAAGGCTAATTAATAAAAGCAGGGTGCCCATGTGCATACACGGAGGAAGGGCATTTCAGACAGTGTGGGATTTAGGATTAAGCTACTCTCTGACCCAGTATCTGATCCAGTGACTCAGTGGGTGGGCTTTCATTAACTAGGTCACCAGATCACCAACACAATTCTTTTTATCTGCCTGTGAAATGTCTTCGAGTTTCTCTGAGGCCAGGCTCAGTGTCCTGCCCAGCATGACACATTTGTCCTTGCTGGCCTTGCTTGACATTTCAAAACCCACCCTTCTGGCATGCCAGCAGTCATCTGCCATCTCTCACTGTGCTCTTGTACTGCTGTGCTCCACCTGCGGTCCTGGTGGCTCTCATCCCGTGGCCGAGTCTGCCCCCATGAAGATGTCCCTGCCCAAGGTATTTGTTAATTTTCTCATAATTCTCTGTATATCACCTTGCAAAGTCCAATATCCTGATTTTGTCCTAAGGTTGGCCTCTGGGATAAAGCACAGTGGGCATTTCAGGCCTTCTTGTGTCTGCACTTGCTGTACTTTCCTAGATAATACCTGGACCTGCCTTGAAATGTTTATTTCCAGACAGGCAGAGATCTTCTAATACAAGGAGTTATGTGTGTGCAAAAAATCGGTCAGTATGATCCAAGTCCCATGGAAATGTTATCATACTTCTGTTTCTTTTTGAATAAAGTGAGACTGTTATTTATACAGAATATTGATCTTTGCAGATTTTCCTATTTATGAATGATGCATTAAACTCCATGAAGAAATGAAGAAATGTTTTTCTCCATAGTCTTCCCTGCTGCAATCTCTTTAACGCCATTTTTTCTGATGATCATCCAAAAATTCTGATCGTAATCTCTCCGGTAGACTGACAATAACTTCCTAAGTAATCTTATTGTTTCCAGCATCCAACTTTTCTTATTTATCATAAAACACAGACTAGTTCATATTTAGCATGGCCATCGGTATGTTAGTTTTCACTATATAACAGACCACCCCTCAAAAACATGTAGTGATTTAAAATACAACCATTTCTTTAATGAAAAGTTTCTTGGATCAGCTGAGTGGCTCCTCAGGTTTGAGCCAGTTTTGCTGATCTCTGCTGATCTCTCGTGTGCTTGAAATCAGCTGGCAAACCAGCTTGTGGCTGAATGACTTCGGATGGCCTCACTAGCTGTTAGCCAGGACTAGCAGGGAAAACTGATCCTCGTGTCTTATTATGCAGGAAACGGCAGGGTCCTAAGATTAGCAAGTAGGCAAGTCCCAATGTGCGCTTGTCATTTTCCTAATGGCCATAGGCCCAAACTAGTCAATGGTCAAGGCTGGATTCAATAGATATACAGACATCATGTCTTACTGGGAGGAGCTGCAAAGTCATATTAAAAAGGGGTATGCATGGTCCTGGCTGGTTTGGCTCAGTGGTTAGAATGTCAGCCCACAGACCAAAGGGTCTCAGGTTTGATTCCTGGTCAAAAGCATATACCTGGGTTGAAGGTTCATCCCAGCCCCTGTAGTGGTTGTATGGGAGGCAACCAACCAATGTGTCTCTCTCACATTGATGTTTCTCTCTCTCTCCCTCCCTCCCTTCCACTCTACCTAAAAAGAAATTCACAGAAAATTTTCCTTGGGTGAGGATTAACAACAACAACAAAAAAGGGGGTATGCATGAATATGTATAGCAACTTTATCGTAACTGCCCAAACCTGGAAGCAAACAAGGTGTCCTTCAATAAGTGAATGGATAAACTGTGGTATATCCATTCAGTGGAGTGCTTTTAGTGATAAAAAAAAATGAATTATCAAACCATGAAAATACATGGAAGAAACAAATGCATATAGCTAAATGAAAGAAGCCCGTCTGAAAAGGCTATATACTGTATGATTTTAATACATAACATTCTTGGAAAGACAAAACTCCAGAGACTGTAATAGATCAATGGATATGAGGGCTTTGTGAGCAAGGAGGAATGAATGAGTGGCACACAGGAAATTTTAGGGCACTGAAACATTCTGTGTGATACTGCAATTGTGGACATGTGACATTACGTATTTATCAAAACCCACAGGATAGACAACACAGAGTGAACCTTATGTGAACTATGGACTTCAGGAAATATGCAAACACTGGTTCATCAATTTTAACGTGTGTACCACACTAATGGAAGATGTTAATAGCAGGAGAAATGATGCGTGCACAGGTGTGTCTGTATGTGAGTGAAAGAAGGAGTAGGGGAAAGGGACTATATGGAAAATCTGGGGGTTTTTTTACAATTTTTCTCTAAACCTAAAATGTTCTAATAAATAATTTATTTAAAAAAGGAGGGGAAGTGTGTATAAAGGGAAGAATTTGTGACTGCTATTGCAATCTACCACCGCATCTAAAGACTTCAAAATCTACCGAACCTTACCCTCTAGATTCATCTCCTAACTCAGCTCCCCAGTCCACCTGGTCCAATGAGCTAGAAGCTCCCTAAACCATTCCCTAAACACAAATGCATTTCTACACCCGGGTGCATTTTCTGATGGATTCAAGTCTCTTTCGTTTCTTAACCAGATTCTATTACTTTCTCTATGAATCCTGTCAGTATCTTTTAGTCAAAAGCAACCCCTATTTCCTCTGTATTCCAACAACCATCTTATTATTGATCCTGGCTGACCTTTTATTATGCTCAGTTTTCACATCTGTTTCTATCTGTTCCCCGTGAAGACCCTTGTCTTAATTTTCTTTGCTAAGCACAGTACAAGGCACATAATTGAAACCGAGTAATTGTTGATTGGAAATAGTAATTAAATACAGAAGAGAAGTGATAACTAAGTCATGAAAGTCCTATTTTCTTGCCTTTTGTTCTAAGCAGTTTAAATTTCCTGGTCTTCTTTTACTGCTAATGACCCAAATTCCATTTTATTTTTAAAATGTAGAGAATGGTATGGGGAGGAAGTTATTAAATTACACAGATGATAACAGCACCAAATGGTTTCATGTACAATACGCAGTAGAAAGGGGAATTGAATCTATTGCATATAAAAATATCACATTTAACTTATGGACTCTGGTAAAGGAGAATACATATACATTATTAGCTATTAGAGTTAGCAGATTTCTACTATAATTGGCAATGCTAATATTATAAACATTGCATTGGATATAGTTTCATAAGAATTAAATTGGTAGTCAATACTGTACCATTTGGAGGTACATTTTTCTTTATTACCATGACAATTGGAAACAGTGGGGATTTGAGTTTCTAATTTTAATTGATACGCAGATTGCTCTTTGCCAATTATTGAGCTCTAATGGCCTAGGGTCTGCTTACTTTTTCATCATTTCTGTGCAATTGAAATAAAATGATCAATTAGTGTTTTAAGCACAGCATCTGTGTTTTGAGGGCAAGTTGAGAATGGAAGTAAAAATCGATTTTGTGATGAGTCTCAGAGGGGTACTGACTCTTTCCCTTTAGGAAAGTTCCCGTCTCTGGGCAGAAGGCAGCTGCTAGATTTAGGAAAGAGAGACAGATATGTGTAAGTTTAGTACATGACCTACAGTGGAGTTTTAAACTGGTAACAATTGACATGACTGAGTGCGAATCTAATGCTACATTAGCTGAGAAAAACACAAGTGACCCAAAGAGAGCGAGATCTGCTGAGTGTTACACACCTGGAAGGGAAAGCAAGCCAGAATCGTAACCGTACACGGGATCTAATGCAACCACCATGAGTGATGAGCTGGGCTGTGCTGGGAACTGAGGAGGATCTCCACTCATGGGAATCTCTATCCTCTCCCAAACTAGGGAAAAGCTTTGCAAAACCCCTGGGTTTTCTCATATATACTTGTCAAATGCTTTTAGGGATGTGCTTAGTGTGTACTGTTTATACAGAAAATGGCCCTCAGAAATACACGTATTCTAAAGCTTATACATAGGACTAAGTTAACATCAGAGTAAATAATCTGTAATAATAAGTAAGAATCCTAGGTTAACAAACATAACCCAGAATGCAGAAAAAAATGAGCAAGACCATGATATGTATGTACCCAACTGACTATCAATATCCTACATGACAAGGAAGAGACATGCCAAGTTGGAAAAGCTCCACAGATTCATTAACAGCCCAAATTTTGGGTTAAAATATACCCTTCTGTTGTTTAATTTTCAATTATGGAGCCTAGAGCTCATAAGATCCCCTCCACTGCTATCAGCACCAACCCAAGCTGTAGCCCTGCAACACACACACACACACACACACACACACACACACACACACACGCGCGCGCATCTCAATGGGAGGAAAGACAAAATTCTTCATGTCTTGAAGCATAATAAAAAATATTTACCTCATTTGGTTGTTTGTTGTTTTGATTATTAAATGAGCCATCTTTATAAAGTGCTTAGCACATGGAAATCTCATAAAAATTGCTGTTGCTGCTGCTGCTCCTGTCTGGCTCCAAGACAATAGTATAATTTAGGTATTAAAAATTATGCATCATGAGTCAGTTGTGGTATAATGCAAAGAGCTGATCTTGCAGTCACATCAGCCCAGGTTTGAAACACTTATGACCAAGAGAGTTTGGCTAACTTAACCTCCCCGAATCCCCAATTCTTCCTCTGCAAAATAGGGCAGTAACATTTACCTCGGGATTGTCATGAGGAATGAATGTCAAGTAACTAGGAAGTGGAAGAAAATTGATAAATGCCAATGCTTTTGCCAATTCCCCCTAAACCTCCCCTATGAGAGTCTCCACTCTAGACAAGAGGATTGAATGAGTGGATGTAGCCCCAGACATCCCTTCCTATGCTGAGTGATTGATGGAAACCTGTTATCTCTTTCCGAGCAGCAGCTGCTCTTGACTGCCACACAAGTGTTCCCTAGAATGTGTTGTTAGCAGATAGTGATGCTTTATTGCTCCAGGTCAGCTGACCATTTCTCTGGAGAAGTGAGAAACCCAAATAAAGTGTGTGAACCAATGCTGCTGACCAATTCTGAATGTGGTCCTGGGTGGGTTCAACAGTGATGACATCCTTAATACCCCATTTCCAGCAACTGTGCCTGCTTACACAGCAGTGAAATAAATGCCCATTCATTATAACTGCACCCCTATGATACCCCAGTTTTTATGTTTTAAATTTTCTTCCAGGATATATCCAGCCACTCTCTGGATTTAAGCTATCATACAGCTTTTTATCTCCTTCCACAATCCTTCCTGCTCTATTTCCACCCAGGTATTGGCCACGAGATTTGAAGTGGATACTAATGTGAAGCTGGTAGTAGTCCTTCTTCAAGGAGGCAGAGTAACTTTGGAGGCACGGGAATGAGTTTTATAGTATGAAACAGTCCTATTGTCTATCTGTATGGGATTTACATCAGTTAAGCTTCAATTCTCTCAACTGTGAAAT
Organism: Tadarida brasiliensis; assembly: GCA_030848825.1. Classification (NCBI taxonomy): domain Eukaryota; kingdom Metazoa; phylum Chordata; class Mammalia; order Chiroptera; family Molossidae; genus Tadarida; species Tadarida brasiliensis. Next base: position 76,292,908 of record CM061260.1, read on the forward strand.
GGAGATAATAATGCACTCTGGTAAATAATAATTAATGCTTAAGAGAATGCATGAATGGAAAATGCCCAGCACTTATTTCATGCTTAACTTTTTAATGCTTTTTTTTTTTTTTTTTTTTTTTGACACACAGACTTGCTCAGTCTCTCCCTCTGTCTCTCTCTCTCTCTCTTTGGTTAATGCTCACTTGAGGATATTTTTCCATTAATTTTTGAGTGGAAGGGAGGGAGAGAGAGAGAAACAATGATGTGAGAGAGACACATCAACTGGTTGCCTCCCACATGAACCCAACTGGGGTTGGGGATCAAAACATGCAACCCAGATATATGGGGATCAAAACATGACCAGAATCAAACCTGAGATGCTTTGGTCTGCAAGCTGATGCTCTAACCACTGAACCAAAGCAGCCAGGGCTCAGTCTCTCTTCTTGATCTACCTTCTGTTAAAAACTTACTCCAGCCCAGCCAGTGTGGCTCAGTAGACTGAGCGACGTCCCATGGACTGAGATGTCCTGGTTTGATCCCTGGTCAGGGCACATGCCCGGGTTTCAGGCTTGATCCCCAGTAGGGGGTGTGCAGGAGGCAGCCGATTGATGTTTCTCTCTCACATCGATGTTTCTATCTCTCCTATCCTCTCTCTCTAAAAAAATCAATGAAAACTTAAAAAAAAAAAAAAAAGAAACTCTTACTCTGAACCTATTGCCCATTTCAACCAGCCCTGTCACAGCGTCAAAGATGCAAGAGGTGTACAAGTGGCTGTAGAAACGCCTCCAGCTGCATAATTCCAAAGCCTCAGTGCCCGGTGTGGGGATGGGAGGAACAGAGACCTCCGGGGAAGGAGAGGTGACACGATGGTCCCACCTTCTTTGAGACCCCAGTTGGCCTGACAAACAAGAACATTTCTAGGACACCCACTGGGCTCAAAGCACCTGATTAGGCTCACTGAGGGATGACAAAGAAAGGAGAAGATGAGCCTTCTTCCTGGCTGCTCTGGCTGCCGATTGTTTAGAAGCCTGAGAGAAGCAGGGGAGTCAAGGTTAGCTGAAAGGACGTTACATCACAATGCATTCTACTCAAGAGGAGCTCATTTTAAGCTGGCCAGTATTCTATCTGTTAACACAGAAATATTCATTCCTGGAGTAAGGGAATCGGGAGTTAACCAGATCCAGAGCACCCAGGGGGCCCCATAAATCACAGAGATGCTGAACAACCTAAAAACTCTGCTGAGAACAGGGAGAGTATGTATTCCAGTCACAAAGGTGCACAGACGCCTTTTGTAAACCTAGTGAAGGTAGATGCTGTGCAATCGCTTCACAGAGAGGACAGAATCTGGGACAGCCGATACAATAAAGCCACAGCTAAGCCAAAGTCCTCCTGATGTCTTTATTTACTCAGTCCCTTGAAAATTTTCTGATTTGTCACTTGTGGATATTGCCTGATCAAAAGGAAAATCTCGTTTCATCAGAGAGGAGCTGAGGATGGCGGGGGCCGCGCGCAGGGGCCGCGCGCTGGCTTGTTTAGCTTTGCTGTGGATTCTCCCCTCTGCCTGGCTGGAGCAGCACTCTGAAGGGCGGGTTGGACACAATGTGGAGCATGAGTTCCCCTGCTGTCTCAATTATTTCCGAAATGCAAACTTGCAAGGGCTGATTCACACGCTTGTGTTGAGGAAAACACCCAGGCCCTCCCACACAGTTGCGGGCTTTGTTCTCATGGTTTGTTTCTGTGGGTTTCATTTTCCCCAAGATACCTAGATTTCTCGGAGAAACTAAACCAAAACCAAAGGGGGAAGATTACCCAGGTGGGTTGCATGTTAGTCATTTTATACAACCTTTGAAGGTGGATGTGTGACAGGCATTTCTAATTACTTATAATGATACTCTCATTGCTATGGCTCTGTTCTCTTAAGGATTTTCTGACTTCAGCATGCTTTAGAAGGCTACTGCTATTCATCACAGCTTATTTATTTAAAAATTGGAGTGAGGTGATATGCTAATAAGCAATCTAAAACTTTCTTTTAAAATTAGATTTGTGCATGTTTCCATTATTACATTCTTATATTGCCAACAGCACATACTTTCCCCTTTCAATTAAATTACATTTATTTTTTAAAGGCAAATTTCAAAGTTGTAACTTAAAACAATAATTAAAAACAGCCAACCAAGTCAATCTCATGCTTATGAACTACTATAGTATAAGAGAAAGAACTCAAGATTGGAGATAAAAATAATAGGTTTAGTTTAGCTTAGCTGAACCACTTTAGAAATTATTATTTCACCTTACCAGCCTCATGTCTTTAGGCATAAATCAAGGATGAAGATATCTACTTGACTGAATTGTGGTTATAAGAACTGAATGTGATTAAGTGCATGAAAGTTACCAGGTGAAATAGTTTATGATGTTAGTGTTTTCCTGGAAAAAATAGCAAATAGAGACCAATGTTCAAAGAACTGAAGGATATCTTTGAACAGAGGTTCATATTTGAGGACCTTGGATAGGATCCAAAGATATGTTTCTTCGGGAAGACCATGAGTCCTCTGAAACAATGTGCAAAACTTCTGGGAACCTGCATAGGTTAGGACTCTCTAGGTTGCAGAGACAGAAACTGAACCCATACTAGCATACTGAAAAAGAAACTTTAATAAATAAAGTACAGGTGGAAACCTGACGGCCTTGGGAACAGGTGGAACGAGGGCTTGGAATTAGAGCCAAAGTGCTCTCTCCACCCAGAGGCTCTGTTTCTCCCTTAGGTGGGCATTGGTCACGTCTACACAGCTGACCAGCTTCTTCCAAACACATGGGGGTCATGGATTTAGACAATTACATCACTCATACTCGAGAGGAACTGCCCCTCTTTTTCTCTGTTCCCAAATTAAGTCCCAAGAAAGGACACTGATCATTCTGTCTAGGTCAGAACCAGTCACTGTGGCCAAAAGGCAGGTGCTGAAGATGTTAGTGGGGACCACTTGTATGACATAGAGTAGGGGGGAAAAAAAAACAACAAACATTTCCCAGGGGAGAAAAACAGGCTTAAGTGTAGTTCTGAGAAGATAAAATTCATACATATATAAACTACTTTGTGAGAATATTTTTCAGATTTTCAAATGTTTTCATTTACCATAGAACCACATATCTGTAGATTTGAGAATGAGAAGAATGTTTCCTTTTGTGGAAATATCTTGTGAAAGGTATTTCTTAAAGACAGCTAGTATTTCTATGAATATGTAAAAAGTTTTCATTTAACTTCAGTCCTACAATTAAAACATTAATGCAAACTGTTATTTGTTAATAACCCTCACATAAAGAAATCATTACTGTTTCAACTGAAGCCCATGGAAGACTAAGATTGAATCATTCACAAGGGACATCTTAGGCTCTATTAAAATGGCTAATATATGTAAATAGGTGTCAATTTAACTCAACACATACTTCAATAGTTGTATAAGATTTGAGCTAGACAATGTCGAAAGATAGTTGACAACTTGGGGAAAACATCCTTAGTGTTTGTGATGGTTAATTTTACGTGTCAATATGGCTAGGCAATGGAGTGCAGTTGTTTGCTGTGAAGATATTTTTTAGATGTGATTAACACTTAATACATTAGATGGAGTAAAGCAGATTACTCTCCCTAATGTGGGTAGCCTCATCCAATCAGCTGATGCTTTTAAGAGCAAAGCCAGGTATTTCAAAGAAGCAATTCTGTCTCAAGACCGCGGCATAGCAAAACCACCTGTTTCCAGCCTGCAGATTTTGGACCGAAGACCTCAACGTCAACCCCCCGGACTCGAGGCCTGCTCTGCGAATCTCAGACTTGGAAGCCTCCGCATCACAGGAGCCTGGGCCACTTCCTCGCCTCCTCTCCTCTTCTCCCTCCAGCACTCTCTATTTTCTTACTCTGGAGAATCTTGACTAACACAATAGCCCTAAAATATAAAGTATCCAACACTGAGGAAAGGCCAACAACCCCAGACTAAAATGAAAGGAAACCGAGCAGAAGAAGCGGACGTTCCGCAAGCTCACCTACTATGTCGTTGACCTGGACCAGAGGCTGGACCTGTCGGAGGAGCTGCGGGCCCGGTGACCACCAGCCAGGCTGACGCCGCCCGCAAGGGGAGCCGCCCTCCCTGCCTCTGCGCCTGCGCGAGGCCACGGAGGCGGAGCTACCGGAGCAGGAGCCCAAGGTGGTAAGGCCGCGCCTGTGGGCCCTGCGCATCCTGCCCGAGGCGGTGGGCGCGTGGTGGGCTTCCACAGAGCAAGACCTCCAACTAGGTGGAAGGCAAGCCTGCCATGATCGGCCACTACCCGGGTGAGTTCTCCATCACCCACGAGCCGGTGAAGCAGCCTGGCTGGCATGGGCCTCGGAGCCACCCACTTCTCCCGCCTTATCCTGCTCCAGTAGCCTCTCGGTCAGTGAAGGCACAGACTTCTCAGGAAAAAAAAGTGACTCTTCTGTAACTGCTCATGTAAAAAGAAATACAAACAATATTTATTTATTTGTTTGTTTGTTTGTTTGTTTATTTATTTATTTATTTATTTATTTATCTGTATTGATTTTAGAGAGAGAGGAAGGGAGAGGGAGAGAGATGGAAAGATTGATGATAGAAAACATCCATTGGCCGCCTCCTGCATGCCCCCCACTGGGGATCAGCCCACAACCTGGGCATGTGCCCTGACTGGGAATGGAACCTGTGACCTCTTGTTGCCTGGGTCAATGCTCAACCACTGAGCCACACTGGCTGGGCTACAAACAATATTTAAAGTTGCTCAGAGTGAGGGAATTACAACTAAATTAAGATATACTTGTTACATATCATAATGACAAAAAATGAAATGCTTGTTCATACTCATTGGTTGTTGGAAAATAGGATTCTTTTATATTGTTTCCAGGAAAAAAAACAAACAAAAACAAAACGATACAACTCTGTGGTCTGTGTTTGGGTACATAATAAAATGCAGGAAAACTGTATGCACTTGACAATTTGACTAAGCAATCCCACTTATAGAAATATATTCCAGATATACACTGGTAAAAATGTAAAGTGTACACAAGACTACTCATTGAAGCTTTATTAGTAATATTAAAAAATTGTAAAAACCAAAATGTTTGCTAATAGGGGATTAATTGAATCAATCATGGTGCAGTCAGAGAATGAAGTATTACGCAGGTGTAAAAAGAGATTCATCTGATCTCTACTTAAATGAAGTGGTTGCCAGGGTATATTGTAAGGTAGAAAAAGGCAAGGAGCAGAATAGTACAATATTTATAGTATGCTACCTTTAGTGCAAAACTGGAGGGAAAATAGAGAACATATATATGTATATATCTGTGTATATAATATACATACACATTTATTTATCATAGTTTCAAAAAAAAAAAACAGTGGAAGGATAACTAAAAAAAATCCACTAATAATGATTACCTATCAGAAAGGAAACATAGAGGGTAGAGGAGGAGATAGGATTGCATTATGAACTTGTGCTACAATTTTGACATTGGAATCATGTAAATATTTTATATATAATTGATAAAAATATATTAAATTGGAAGGAAATTTTTAAATAAAAAATATAAAGCAGCCCGGCTGGTGTAGCTCACTGGTTGAGCATTGACCCATGCACCAAGAGGTCGCCGGTTCAATTCCCGGTCAGGGCACATGCCCAGATTGTGGGCCGATCCCCAGTGGGGGGCATGCAGGAGGTGGCCAATCAATGTTCTCTCTCATAGATGTTTCTATCTCTCTCTCCCTCTCCCTTCCTCTCTCTCTAAAATCAATAAAGAAAAAAATATTTTTTAAAAAAAACTGAAGCAAATGAACTCAACTATTGATTGTATTACAACAGAGAGACAAAAGTCACTTCAGATTAAAAAAAACTTCAAATTTACTTTTAGCAGTAGATATATTATTTTAAAACAACCATCAGTATATTTAAGATAAAAATAGGTAATTATATTAATGTAGTTCAGGAAAAAGAATTCATTATGAGAAAACAGAGGAAAGATATACCTATCTAAAGTAAAACAAAAATAAAAACCTGCAACCTTAAATTTGAAGAGGAAAAATTTTTTTTCTGTTAAAAAAACCCACACATTTATTTCCCGACTCTGTCCATAGAAAAAGCCTAGTATCAATGAGAATTTGTGTGGTTTGTAAATATGATTTTCCACTGAAATATTCTAGGACTCTTGGTGAAACAGAGTTTTGGTTTTACAACATGTAAAGAGTTGTGGGGATGGTTGTGTAACAATGTGAATATATTTAACACCACTGAATTGTACACTTAAAAATGGTAAAGATGGTCAATTTTATGTTATGTATAGTTACAACAATTAAAAAAAAGTAAGACTACCAGACACATGCCTCCTGATGTAATACAAAAAGACCTTCATATATGGCCTATAAGAGATGTTTGCCCAAATAATTGCACTAAACTCAAATTTAATTATGAGTTCACCAGGAGTACAGGGCGATGAATGAGTTGAATTTGGGATGATAAGCAGCATTTTGAAGTCTGACAGGAGGAAGAAGGGATGAGAGGAAAACATTAGAATTGGAAGCCAAACCACAGGACCAAAGGAGGAGCACGTAGTTCCTTTGGGAAATAACAAGCATTGTGCTGTATTCTGGAAGACCTTGAATATCTGGCTGACAGGTGTGCAGACACAAACAAATAAAAACACTGACATCACTTCTGAGTGTTTACTAGGGACCAGGCACTGTGTTTCTTCTCCTCATTTATTTCTCACAACAATCTTTGGTGGAAGGCATTATTTTCATTGTTTTCCAGATAAAGAAAGGTTAAATAACTTCCCCAAGGACACCCAACACTTACACAAACAGGGGAAGTTTCACAAGTTCAATGCCATGCTTTCTTGATTGTAGAATAACAAATTCATTGGCAAAAGTATTGCTTCCACCTTTCTAGCTGATGCTAATCACTCTTTAAAATTAGTCCTTGGTTTTTTTTTATTTATTACCTACTACATTTTATTGATTAAAAATGACAATAATTGCATGACTCACAATTATTTTAGGTACTAAGGAAAAAAAATTCTGTCAATTAATCTACGGCACAATATCTTATCATTTAGAATTTTTGTTTGCCCAAATGAAGGAATTCCTATAGTATTATAAAGACATTCATTTTGGATTGTATATCACTATTATCATAGAGAAAATCAACAATTAGCAAACTATGTTAGCTAAAAATACCTAAAATTTCTTACCATTCAGATTACAACTTTTCTACATTGCTTTTCGATGCAGCAAGGTCTATGTTTCTTCACACCTTTTCCTTTGTACCATTGAGAACCAGAATATAATTCAAGTCCATTGGGGCTGTGCCCTTTAGTCAGTTTTGAAAAGATATAGCTGTTTACCTTTGAGTTTCCTTTGGAATTTACTCAACCCATTTAATCCAAGCCCTTCCCACCACTTCCTGAAATTGTTTATATCTTACAAGTTAAAAGAGTATTTCTGGTTTTCCTCTAATGTATCAACATTTAATTGCGCAAGTTTCAATGCTGGAACTTTTCATATTTTCTTATAAAATGACTTATACCATGATTGCTGCCAGGCAAAGCAAGGTGTCATTGACCATGACTTGTATCTTGGTTACTGAGATGTTAAAATATTAGAAGGGAAAACGAGGGCTTTAGGATTGCTAGATATGGTAGCTAAAAATAAAAGATTCACTTAAACATCTGACCATGTGGAGACAGAACCTAATCCAATTAGTTTGCTAGTAGACTGCCTGGGTTTAAATCCTCTCTTCAATTATTTACTGTGTGTCCAGTGGCAATCTCTTTCCCTCTGGCCCTACCATCTTCGTAGCCTTCTTTCCTATACATATTTGTGTGTCTTTCATGCATTAGACATTAACATAGGAGCTTGAAAGTCATTAGAAAATAAAATAAGCATCACAATTTTATGCAGCTTGATTTTAGTGTTAAAGAAAGAGAAGCATTTGATGATTGCAGAGAAAAAGAAAGACATTTTAGATAAGTGGACTATCACAAGTAAATCAACAAAGTTGAAATAAAGATCTATTTCCCCTACTTTTAAGTTAGGCTCTTCAGAAATTACTTTTCTGAACTTCAAATTCTTTATTTCCAAGTTACATGAATCAATTATGTATGTGCGCATGTGTTTGGTGTTTATTACACTTTAAAATCAAAATACAAATGGAACTCTCTTCTACAGAATATCATGCATTCCTCAAGATGAAGAAAAACTTCTGCCTAAAATAATGATCAGTGAAATGCAAAAAGAGCAACAGCATGGACAATTAGACATAAATGAGGTTTATAAAATTATCTTGGTTATATTTCTCTAAGGTATTATGTGCAGCCTGGGTGACCTTCTCATTCAGCACATTAGTTCTTGATTAACCAAGTTGCCTTTAGAGTTACTTTGCTGTCATTTATATGTGTTACAGATTTTGTTTTCCTCCTTTAAATCCACAAAAATATATATCCTCCTAAAATGCACACAGTCATTTTGAATTTGAAATATTTCCCTGAATTCTTCATATAGGAACATATCTATTATTTTGTACAGAAAAATTTTTTTCCTTTGCTTGATATCACAGAACAAAGAGCATATAATTTTCAGCAATTTAAATTTAAATAAACCAATGAGCCAACTTTCATTTGCCTCTGTTCCTTAGCAGCCACATATAGTAGTTTTCATTAATCAAATTAATAATGAAGGGATTAAAATTGCTAGCTTCTGAAGGAGGAACCTGTCAATGGTATTAAATGTTATATTTGAGATGATTGTCCTTGCATGTTAATTATTGGCTGCCTGAAATACAGAGGAAGTTCAGGAAAATGATACTCTAACCATGCGTTATTTTAATTTTGGAAAAGAGTCTTTAAAGGATGAATTGCATTGCAATGTGCTTTCTAATCAGACCACACGTTAATTTAGATCGATGACCTCAAATCCTTTAAATCCACTATCACTGGCAGTAATTGTGCGAAATCTATAAGACTGTGTTCACAGTTTTCTACCAGGACACAACGGAAGATGGATTTGCTAACAAAATTGAATTTGCAATTGTGTACAATAGAAAGCTCATCTCATTAGTTGTAATGGTGATGAGATAATTTGTGTCATCCTGTATTTGATACGTGTATAAGACTTGTGAAAGAGTAGGAAAGTGGAAGCCATGGTAAGAAAGAAATTGCCAGTAACAAAGTTCTTACCTATAATCCCATAATTTCTTTCAGCAGCCTAATTGATTTATGGCCTCCATAGCACAACCATTTTCCTTTGTTAAGCCTGGGTATACATGCAATAATGAGGCAAAATTAGCACTTGTGTTGGTTGCTGTATTGTTTACTTAGTGATTTCAGTCTAAAGAACCAGACACCTGAATGAAGAGAATCTTTTAAGTTCCCTGTCCTTGGATGGGAACTTGGGAAGGACTTAGGAATTATTGGTTCATGAGAGAGAATGGACAGTTCCATTGTCATTTGAAATCACAAAACTTAGTCTCAATTCAGTGAGGGTGCCCAGTTCAAGATATTAATCAATAATGCAGTCTTCATTGTGAGGCCAGGCATTCCTTTTGCCATTTTGTTCTAAGACATGGGCACAAAGTGAGGTGAGACTGCTTCCTTTCTTCATTTCTACCCTACCCTTGCGTGGTTATCTGCCGCCTTGACTCTCTGGGCTTGGAGCATGGGAAAGAGGAAAGAAAAGGCTAGGAAGGCAGAAAGCATTTCATTTGCTGATGGCTTCAAGGTCTCTGGCCTTGGAGGATATTTCAATTGTCTCTTCATTATTTTGTTATCATTATTTTTCTCCAACAACATACTAGCTCACACAGTTGAAAGACATGAATATACAAAGGAAGCAAAGTAACTAAATTAACTGAATTGGAAGAGGTGATGTCACCCCAAACATGACTCAATCAATTTGAGCTGTATGGGGTCACCCACACCCATATTGCTGCTAATTGTAGTAGACAAGGACAAAGTGAGAGAGACACCCACACTGAGAGCCTACTTACCATACAGCAGGCACTGAGATCCCTTTACTGCGTCCAACCTTGGAATTGCCACCCGGCCTGCTAAGAGCAGCCCAGATTGGACTTCAGCCACAACGAAGAACCCTTTCATGTATGTGGAGAAGACTGTTTCACAAATAACCACCAACAGCTAGGCCAGCATTGGTCCAAGGACTAATCTATTAGACCAAATACCACCAGTGAGTCAGCAGTTCTCAGAGACTTCACTTTCCCAGTGTGGGAAAAGATACTGCTTGCAGTTTTCATATTTAAAAACACATACCTATTTCTTTGCTCACTGCCTCCATATTTGGAACCTATCTTCTGTTGAATTGGGTTACTCCACCCTGCAGTAATCTCTAATTTGCACTCAGTGGTGGTAGCCAGTCATTTTCTCTTTAACGTGCACATTTTATTTTGTTAAGGACAATGAGATCAAACGTAACTGTACTGCTGCCGTTTTACAGATGAGGTAACTGAGTCTCAGGGGCTTACTGTTATGCTCAAGGCCTCACTAGTAATGAATTGCAGATCTCTATTTTTTAGAATTCTATTCAAAGTCTGTTTCTAAAGACTATCATTTTTTTTTCTCGTTAAACCAATAATTACAAGTATGCCTTGTGCCATTTGGGGGACACAAAAACTGAAAAACTGAAGTATCTACATCTGCCCTCACACCATTGTCTCCATTACTTCAACTAGGATGTAGTGGACAGTGAGAATCTGCATAGCTTGCAGGAAAGTTTGGTGAGGTTGTATGTACGTGTAGGTTTTTAAATAAATCCTTCCCAATTGTTTCTTATTTAAATAGTCCTATCCATATTCCCCTCTTTTTACACGGAAACTTCCTGCTGAGCAGTTTTATAGGTCTAGGGAACCAATGCTTGAAATGTAAAAACATAAGGAAAAGGTTAATAAATGCAGTAAGAGAAATGTTGCTTTCTTTTAGGATGTTCTGATTTAGTTAGTACCTGGACACCTGAGTGCTTGTTGATTTGCATGACTGTCCTAATGACCAATGACATGAATAGCTGAAAATCTAATTAGGCCTTTGAGCTGAGAATAATTTTAAGGGACTCTGACATTTGGTGAGGAATGTGGTGTCAGCAGAATATCTAGCCTGAATGTAATTTCTAATTTGAGGAAGGGTATTAGCATGTAATTATGTGGACATACAGAGGGAGCAATTATATGAACCTGTCATGAACGCTGAACTTTCAGAACAATGAGAAAGGACAAATGGGGACCAGTGCCAGACAGAACTCATAATGTGCCCAGACTACCGGGAGACTTGTATTTGATTTATATACCCAAGAAACACCTCTTAACTACTACCTGGCATTAATACAAATAATTCGTATATGTTGATGCCAAAGTATGTTTAATAGCATATAGAGGGGTTGGGGGCCCTGGATAATGAATGTGGATCCCAGAAAGGTCAGGGAAGAGGGGAACATTTCAAAAGCACAGAAGTCTAGTCATTGCAGCTTTAATAAAGTATATCCAATTATTTTTGTGTGAAAAGAATGTTTTTGATATTATCCTGACCTAACAAGCCAACCAGGACGTGGTTGCCCCTGAAGAGGTGTACCAGTAGCTATTGTTGCATAACAACAACCTCAAAACTCAGTGGCTTAAACACTCATTTATCATTGTAGCCCATGTGTCTGTGGATCATCTGACTGACAGCTGATGTAGACTGTGCTCCAGTGATCTTGGCTGGGCTTGCTCTGCTGTAGCCTGGGCTTGTCCGAGGCACCTTCCCCGGTGTGGATCTACTCCGTGTCTTTAACCTCCTCTTGGCGTGAACAGGCTTGCCTCTGCTTGTCCTTCCGATGGCAATTAGAGAAGCACAAGAGGTCAAGAAGAAACATGATAGGCCACTTTAGTCCTAGACTCGGAACTGAAAAACTGTCACTTCCACATGATTTTATTGGCTAAAGCAAAGCATATGGGTGAACCTAGTGTCAAGGAGTGGGAAAACATGCTCTGACCCTTTGTGGGAAGAACTGCAAAGACATGTGCTAAGAATTAGGGCATCGCCCTGGCCTGTTTGGCTCAGCGTTAGAGCGTCGGCCCGCGGATCAGAGAGTCCCAGGTTCGGTTCCCGCTAAGGGCACGTACCTCGGTTGCAGTTTGTCCTCGACCCCAAGGGGTCTTGTGGGTGGCAAGCAGTCGATGTGTCTCTCTCACGTCGATGTTCCTCTCTCTCTCTTCCTCCCTCTCTCCCTCCTGCTCTGTCTGAAGATAAATGCAAAAATGTCCTCGGGTGAGGATAAAACAAAACAAAAACAAACAAACAAAAAAAAAAAAAGAATTAGGGCATCTAATGCAAAAAATGGTCCATGAAAGACACAGGAACAGGATGCTTTTTGCAAAAGTATTTAGCTTTAGGAAGCATCTCTGAAATGTACACAGAGGAGGATGGAAGGAAAGGGCCTGTGCTGGGGTATAGGGACCTATACTGTGGTATTGCTGTATGTAGTAGCTTTGTCCAAGAAGGAACTATGAACCAAGGACAAAATCAAAGACTGTGAACTGTTGCTGACTGCTTCATCTTTTAGCAAAAGCTCAGTTAACTGCAACTATAAATGTATGTGCTTTAATTCTGGAAACTCGAGTTCATAAGCAGAACCAAATGGTAACTGAACAGCTTCCTGTGCTCACCCAACTCACTAAACCTCTGCTGCTCTGTCCTGGTCTTTCATTTCCAAATTGGAATGTAAACTATTTTGGTAAAGTCCATTTGACTTTGCTCCCAACCACATGATTTCCTCATTGGATCAAATGCTTGGGAAAAGAATTTAAGAAGAGAAATTGACTAGCTTTCCCACCCCTAACCTATACACACACACACACATACCCTACTTCCAACTCTAATAGTGGGGAATGATGAAGATGAACCATCAAAATCTGCCTCAGTGCCAGTTTCTCTTCAGTGCAATGCCAAGAGTCACTGGGCACTGATGCTGAGGATTTTAATGCCAAGCTAACTCCATTTTTGTTGCAGAAATCCCATAAAAACAACAGCATGCGTATTTATAAATCTGCACAACCTTCGAATTGAACACTGATTACATACAGGACAACAAAAAATAGGAGTCCTGTCATGATAACTATGAAGTACATATTTGGTATTTTAATAATTTTATTTTATTACATTCAAGAAAAAACAACCCCAAAGAATGAAAGAGTAACAAAGTCACTACAGGCAATTACATTACAGATGACAGTTAGGAATGTGGGGGAAGGTCTATCGGTTGTTTCTGTGGTATTGCTAACACGACCAAAAGTTCTCAATCTTTTACACAGCGTGTGTGCAACTGTTATACAAAAAACAAAGCTTTCCAAATTAAGGAAACTCACAGAAGATGATTCCTGTGAATGAACCTGCAAAAATTTGAAAGAATAAACTTTCTTCTTGGAATCAGATTCAACAATAGGTAATGTCTCTTTGTCTCTCAATACAAAGACTATTTTAAAGTTTTTGGCGGACAATTCTAATCAAGCTAAGAAAAAGGAACTTAATTGTTATTGCCAACAATGTAGAAGCCAAGAATTTCTGGGTAAACTGGGTTCTTAGTAACAATTTAGCTTCCAAGGAATGACTCTAATACTTAGACATACGCCTTTTCTTAACAGAAGTATTTCATTTCCTTAAAAGACCATCTAGGGAGCGGGCTGTGAATCAACTTTCAAGTTTATTTCACTACATGTTATTTCTTACTGATGAGAATTCAAAGAATTATTTAGGGCTACCCAGATTTCAACTGTTATTTCTGTGGAAGTGAACATCTCAGATGTTATGAAAATCAACCATCAATTTAAACTGTCAATTGAAGCTCAATTTATCCTGGCCTACCTGGGCAAATATGATCAGACAGAAAATATTTATGGGAAAAGTTGATATTTAATTTTGATTCTCATACAAATAGTCTAAACTAAGTTGCTGTCAGTTTCCAAAGGCACATTTTATCAAGGGCTGGACCTCTGCTCTCTGAATATACACGTTTTCTCAAAAATCTAATAATATATTTTGAGCCTCTATTATGTTCAGGCCTTCATCTATTTCCTAGTATTCTAGAGTTTATACAATTAGGTTTATTTATACAAATTTCATTGCAACTATAGAGTCTCGTATGTGCTATTGTAACTGTAACACTTATGAATGCCTCACATCAAAGTACCATGAATATTTTCACCCTATAGGTGCTTCCTATTTGACAAATATTTTGTATTTATTCAAGCAATTCCTCTTTTAATGAGGAAAATTGGCCAAAACAGCCCACAATGTGTGTGTGTGTGTGTGTGTGTGTGTGCGTGCGCGCGCGTGCCCATACGCACACACCTATATATGTGATTGAATACCTCTTCTCTCATTCACTCAGCTGCTTGGCCATCACAAGGTAAAACCTTTTCCAGAGATAATAAAAAGGGACAAAAGAGATAATTTGAGAGTGGAATCAGCATTTGGAGTTGTACGCCTGTGTGTTCATTTCCTACCGAATACTTGTGCATTTGAGAAGTGTTTATAAGGAAAAATGACAGAGGGACAGATTTGGGAAAGAAAACAAAATTGGATTAGTATAAGGATAATGAATAGGTGAAGAAAGCATGTTGGGAGAAAATGAGCTCCAGTTTTTTTACTCTATATTTTCCAAATGCAGTCCATTTAAAAAATATTCTTTTCTTAAGAAGCTTAGATGAGCAATATACATTCTCTGTTTAACTGAAGTGTTTTTATTGTTAAAGTATGCTACTTCTAAAGTCAAATTTACTGGACTGATTTTAATAGTAGAGACTTTCCATTTGATTCCTTAGATATAAAATAAAAAACCAATACTTACACAATAATCTGATTGCAAAGCAGTTTTCACATCTTTCTTTGAACATTAATGCCATGAGTCACTAAGGGGATCAAATACATTGTTCAATGCAAACCTATCTTTTTGGTAGTCTTCCCAAGCATAGATAGATGTATATTCATATAACAGGGAAGGTAAACAATATAGTGACTAGTACATGGACTTTAGCATCTTGAGCATAGGTCCAGGCTTAACCACCTCCCATGTCTGTGATCGTGGACAAAGTTATTTACATTGTCTTGATCTGTTAAATGGAGTTAGCACCTCTTGTGGCAGGATATTGAGCAGATTCAAATGAAAGTTTAAATAACACATCAATATAGTGCCTGTCTCGTAATAGGTACTTAGTGCATGACAGCAACATATGTATGTTTAAAATGTATCATATATATATGTGCATCACGTTTTTAAGTACACGTGTCTTAAACAAACACGTATGTCATTATATATAATGTCTAATTAAATATCTAACCATCCAAACACAGCTGAAAAATTATATAATATTGGCCTATTCTATGATTTGAATGTCTTAGAATAATCCTTTATAGATGGTATAACCAGTTCATGTATAAATTAATATTTCCTAATTTTACATTTTACAAAAAGGAGGATATCTTGATTAAAGAAGTTTGGAAACTATAGTAGATTGGGGCAAGCATGGCCTTTAGGATCAGATCTGGTTTGATATCCAACTTGCCTACTTACAATCTAAATGCACTTGGGAGTTATGGACTCTCTCTAAACATTAGTTTTCAGCTCCTAAATGGGGGGATATTTAATACTACTTATAACTATTCAGGATTACATATGATAATGTATGGTTGGCCCTGGCACATAGTATGGGCTCAATAAATATTAATTTTTTTCTCTGATGCACACAGCTGATTTTACCTTATTTTAAAGATAAATAATTTCTATGAAAGTTCATGCCTAGGTAATTTCCAATGGTAAACTGAATGCTGTGTCAATGATGGAAGTAAAGAAACAGGAGCGTGTTCTCTTAATTAAGTTCCTAGGACAGCCACATGGGACACCCACAATAAGTATGATCCTATCACTGAATATAGAGACACACACATTACAGAATCAATTACAGGTGAAATCTAGGACTAGTTCAGGTGGCATAATAGTAAGGTGTGGACAATTGCATTTTGCTGCATTCCCTCTCCAGAGAGATGAAGAGTCAGAGTGAGTTTTCTAGTGTTTAATAAGGACAACTACTTTCTATACATAAACATCCTGGTTTAGATAAGAGGCAGACAGCTGTGAGAGATATGTGAAGACATATTTCAGTTTTATTATCTTTTAGGCATAGACGGGTATGTTAATCCATTTCCATACACAATTCCTGTAATCAAAGATTGGAAGTGAAACTTGAACTGGCAAAACCTGTCTCCAGTTGCCAAAGAGTTAAATCGAAGAGACGCAACCTCGGAAGTTGAGGATCCGTGCATGATCTTCCTTCCCAGCCTCGCTCGCTGTGCACATCTCTGCCATTACACAAACAAGCGTTCCTTTCATCCAGGCACTGATTCAACAGATAGAACGCAACCTTCTTGCTTTCTGTCCAGAGCTCTGAGTCGTGAATGTTCTGCTCACTAGGTTCCGACAGCTGTTTTGGACTTAGTTAACCATAGCAAATGAAAGCCAAGAAATCATTGTGATATAACCCTCTCTTTCTGTTGTCACATTGCTTCTTTCTACAAATACATCTTAGGAGTTAGACTTTGAATCTTTGATCTCCCACACCAAAGGAAAAAGTATTTATATGAAAGTGATTTCATTTTAGTGTTCATGGTTTATAGTGGAAAGCAAGTGTTTAAAAATTTTAGAATTTCTTTAACAAAATTCTAAAGAGAAAAGAAAAAAGAGAAATCACAGTATTTACAGAGATAACAGAATGGCTTAGCCATGCAAAACAAGTAACTTTGGTTTTTCCCCTTTCACTTTGGTTTAAATATTGACCAAGATTCAATTGTTTCCTGCCAAATAAAACTTTACTAAATCAAAAGTTTAGAGGCAAAATAACATATTTTCTTTCCCCCCATAATATTTTACACAGCTTTGAGTCTAATAGGATATTTTATGTATTTAATCCATACCAATGCACTACAGGAAGCTTTTATTAAACAGATACTATTGCCCAGACAGTAAATGGTTTACAAATGTACAATAACATGTGTTTCTAAATAATGCAGAAGTGGCAAAATATTATTCCTAATCTCCATCTGACTTGAATCTTTAATTTCTTTTTCATTGCCTTCATAATTTTTATTCCATCCGTCTAAAAAACTAACACCAGTTTTCCTCTTTCTCCCAAAGCACACAGTTCAATACCTGGAAATCTGATGTTCATTTTCTTTTTCTATAAAGTTATGCAAATCCTGGGACAAAATGGCTGTGCAGTGTTCTCCCAGAATCCAGGCTTCTGCTTGAAAGAGCAAAGTTTAAAAGTCTAGTCACAAGTAACTATTGCCCATATCCAGTCTACTTCAAAAAGTTTCCATTTTTACTACCACCCTAAAAAGTTTCTCAAGCATAAAACACGTTTATAAAGTTACAAATTTGAATGTAACTAAAGATACATAGACATTTTATTATTACACTTTTATGTACTGCTTGATAAATTATGTACCAGTTAAAAACACTAAATCATCTCAAGGTGCATTCAATATCTGTAGCGTAGTTAACAAAAACACACGAAAAAAATATATATTCTATATTCTGTGGAAAATAACACAGCTTTGATAATGACCACCGTTAAAAATCTCCAATTCTGACTGATATCTTTTAAAACATGAAATGGGTACAATTTTAAGGCAGTGGATAACCCAAAGGATTTAACACCAATTTTCAAATACAGTGATTTGCATTCTGATCTATGACAATGGAAATGTTATCCATGATTTTTCCAAACTGTCTCTCACACATTGATTTTTTTTTCTTTTGACAGAAAATAATTTACTAGCAGAAGTCTCTAAAGGTAAGTGCTACCCAAATCCTGTTATGGTTTTTTCAGTATAGGCAAGCAGTCAGTTTGGGAGTACCATCATTACATATGTGTGTCCATATGTACGTGAGATTTACTTCTGAGAGTCAGCTGGCAGCGTATACACAGAAGTCGCTCATCAATCTGACTCTCGCCTCCCCCTCTCCTGATGATAATCACAGTTTCGGAATAGGGCGATGTGTGTGTCCCCAGTCTTCACAAGCTGCCACCTTTGGGATTTAGGGGCTTGTGAAACACTTTGGGGGCATTATTGATAGCAATCAGAATCAGAAATGTACCTGCTCAGATTATCCATATAAACAACTGAAATAAAAACATTACATTATACATCAGATTAACAGCAACTCCCAGAACAAAGCTTACAGTGTATAAAAATAGCTACGTAAAAAATTGACATAAAAGGCAAACCAAAAGGAAATCCTCAGTGCAGACATTTACCAAAAAAAAAAAAAAAAAAAAAAAAAATCAAACCAAACACAACATATGACCTATCATCATGGCTGCCAAAACTTGTAGTTATTGTTTGTAATTTCATTTCATTGTTTGACTTGAGACAATTCTCTAAAATCCTGTGACAGCTTGGTAGAATGAACTGCTTAATATTTGAACCATGAATTGCTGTCAATGTCTTTGTATATGTCTTAAATACAATCCACGTTCATGCTTCAATTGGCCTATATAGTTTTTTTCCTCTGAAATAATGAAAAAAAAAAACACCATAATTTAGTAAGTTACCATAGCAATCATTTTTCACCATCAACAGACGCTTTGTACTAAAAGGGACAGGAATCATTTTATAGGAGACCTTCCTAAAACTTCATTGTCCCCGAGCCCATCTGTAACCCCAGGTATTGCTATGGCCCTTCTGCAAACAATGTGTTGCAGTAGTTGAGAGTCATTATTTTTATGAAAATTGCTTAATTTATATGAAGAGTATAAAGTTTTTCAGGAAAACATTTCATTCTGTTCTCTTCAGGTGAAAAAATTCACTTATCCCTTCAAATCACACTCTTTTGTGGGCTTTGTCTTCAAGCTCAATTTTCCTTTGAGGACTCACTCTGTCCAATTTCGAAGATAACAGAAGGTAAAAATCTATGTTTATGACAGACTGAGGAATGAACCCTAGAGAAGCAGCAAACACACACACCCACACACAAAAAACAGGTGGAAATGCTGCCTGCCTGGCTTCCAATGAAAGGCAAAGTAGGGGAAAGAACCCAGTTCTTACTTTGTTCTCCCAATCAGTTTGAGATCCTGGTTTTCAGATTTTAAAAGTGTCTTATCTAAACTATTCTAGTTTTCTTTCCTGTCTGCATCCTTCCCATGACAATTCTTTCCCATGGCCCATATCTTCTCTATGGGATTAATTTGGGTGACATACTCAAATGGTGACTCTGACTTATTTATAATGAACCAAAGTTTTACTGTGCTTGTTAGGGATTTGAACTTCAGATGAGTAAGCTACAGAAACAGTTATTCTCACCCAAGGACACACAGAATAATGTGTCCAAATGGCTTCTCTTAAAAAATCACACTCATATAGTTATAACATATAAATATATGCAATATATGTAACATTTGTATATATATTATACACATACATATATATATATACATATGTATATCATATACACACTATCTGCAAAAATGTGTGTGTGTGCACACAAACACAAATTTGTTAGCCCTTTCATTAAAATATTTGGGAGATGGCTGTATAAACATTCTGACAGTTTTAAGTACCTTAAATCCTTGGACTAAAATTTTTATATTTTAAAATTATTCTCATAATTGCTTTTATAAATAAATTTAAATTATTAGAATCAGTGATCATCCAACCAAAATATCAATTAATAAAATAAAGCTTCTTTGCACTCAGCAAAATTTTTGACATTAGAAAACAAAATACTAATTAAATGTTAAAAATCTCCAAATTGATTTTAGTTATTCAGAGGATAATGGTGATTTGTTTGGAGGATAGGAAAATGGTTGAGATTCCATTCCTCTAAGAATACCTGAGCTATCAAAGTTTACTGTTGAAAAACTCTACTCCAGCTTTAAAAACCTCAATTATGCAGCATCTTAATGTCAAGCGTTTCCCTTGCATCTCCTAGAATGACTCACACTTTACTGGGAATTATTTCTGTAAACCTCACACAGCCTACTCACCTGGACAACAACTCGACCAGTTTCTCTCTTAGGCTTCTGTTTTGTGATTGTTTTCTTCTAATTTTTTATTTTCCTCCAGATTACCAAGGTCCTTGTTTACGTGTTTTGATGCGGTCCTATAAAGGAATGAAATAAACATTATTACATTGACACACACATTGTTCTTTTTTAAATTTAGGGTTCATATCAGTGTATTTTTGAGAAGTAGATGTATTACATCTAACACAGGCAAATCACTAGGGTGAACAATTCCACATCTGTGAGCCTTGATTGGTAACAGAACCCATTCCAATGAAATTACTTTGATAGTGGGATTGCATTAAATATATGCTAAGAGAAAAAGACGTCCATCTTTTTGAATACAGACTATACATACTTAGTTGCATCATGTTTTTGGCTGGGTTTTTTTTTTTTTTCTTTCTCCACTTTCTGGAAAGTAATTATTATCATTTGATAGTCAAAATTTTCATTCTGGGCAAATAGTTTCTGGCAAAAATTTTCTAAGGTAGTTCCATTAGAGCCTTTTCCTTTTTGGCATTCCCTGTTATGCATCCGGGTTGAGCCCATTTCCTGTATCTTTGTTTATGGGTTCTGCTTTATTGGATAAGCCAAAAGCAAGAATAGAAAGAGACCCAAGTTTATGACAGAAGATTGGCAACAGCAGAAGCTAAAGCAGCTCTCCTGTGGTGGTTCTCAAACAGTGGTCCCAGGTCAGTAGAATCAACAACCCCTGGGAACTTGACAAAAGTGCAAATTCAGAGACCCAGCAACAGAACCATGGAAACAGAAACTCAGTGGATGGGGCCTGCAGTCTGCAATAAGATAAACAAGGTTCTGCTGCATGCTCAAGTCTGAGAACCACTGCCCTAGTGGTAGCCATGGTTACACATGATTGACTAGGTCCTGTCCTTTAAGAGCTGAAAACAGGTTTTCTTAAACACAGCCAAATCCTTTGGTTCTGTGATCACTCTGGTGAAATCATAACTGTATTTCTAAGAGCTTATCATTTCCTTCTTTCTTGTTTCCTTCCCACCCTCCCTCTGTCCCGTCCTTCTTCTTTCCCTAACTCACTCTCTGTTGTAAGCGCATCAGGGGAACCACAGTATATGGTACTTCAAATTATTATTGCCATATAATTTCTGGGAATTCTTCTACTTTTAAGAAATTCTATAATCCTAGATGTGTCTCTTAGTTAAGGAAGCTGGGGTAGAAGACTCAGTTTTCTCTAAAAGTATTTCTATTCTTTGAATAGAATTTCTTAAGTCATTTGCTAAGAATCACAATTTTACTAGAAAAAGTATTATAATAGTGTATGATATATGTACAAGTGAGATAAAGCATTCAAACTGGGACGTTCATTATATTTAGTATAAAGTTAATTTGTGATTTAAAAATTCTTAGTTTAACTTAAACCACAGCCTTCTAAATCTATGCATAAGGCAGGAGAACAACCTCAAACTCTGTCAATGTGATTACGTCCTATGTGATAGCATTTTACAACAAAGGTATTTAAAAATGTAAATGAGACCATGTTGTAAGTTTGAGTCTATATCTTGAGTTGTATATTATCACAGAAATATCTTCTATATTGTACTAAAATGGTACATCACAGTGAATGACAACTTCTTTATCATATATGTCTTCCAGGCAAATAAAAGAATATTGTGTATATATATGTATATATACCATCTACATCACATATTACACTATATATATCACAGATAATTTGTGGTCTATTCTCATTTGCTAATAAATTACTTAACTAATGTCTAGTAACATCTTAGTAACTTCAACAGTAAAATGTGAGGGGTGGTGAATTAGGATGCTCTCTAGGAACATTTTAAGTCCTAGACTTTCTATAAATTTACAAATCATTTTAAGATTTGTTTCATTAAAGAATAATATCCATATGAGATAATGTACCAATCATAAAAGTACAATTCAGTAAGTTTCAAAAACTGGATGCATGAATGCAATCTGTGCCCAGCTCAAGAAACAGAACAGTTGCAGACCCTGAAGTACCACATTGCACTCCCTTCCAGTCACTATCAGCTCCCAAAGGTTACCACAATCCTGAGCCCTCATGGAATAGTTTCACCTGTTCTTGTAATTTGAATATAAGTGGAAGTATACCACATGTATTAATTTTTGTCTGCCTTTTATTTAAACACAACGTATGTTTGTGACGTTATATATAATGTTGCATGCAGTTATAGGTTTACTATTCTCATTGCTGTATAGCTTGTCATTGGTAAATAAATCATAATTTATTTACATAGTTTACTGGTGATGGGTATTCTTGCTCTTTTTTTCTTTCTGAGATTTCACTTGTACATAAGTTAGATCTTTTGTGTGTGTCCCACATTTCTTATGCTTTTATGTGTCTTATCTATTATTTTTCCTTTCTGTGCCTTGATCTGGGTGTTTTCCATTGATTTGTATTCCAGCTTCCTTCTCTTGTGTTCTGTTGTGGCCAATCTGTTTTTAACTTGATCTCCCAGAGGCTTATTTTTCAATATTATATTTTTCAGGTCTAAAATGTCAATTTGATTTTAAAATGCTTTAAAATAAATTTCAATTCTCTATTCCCTTCATCTTCAATGACCATCTTTTCTTCCACTGTCAATATATTATTTAGAGTTATTTTAATATCCTTGTCTATTAACTATAGTATCCAAATCATACATGAATCTGCTTGTCTACTTTTCCTCGATTGTTGATTGTATTTTCTTGACTCTTTGCATATCTAGTCCTTTTTATTTTGCATAACACTATGTATAAATGAACTGTAGAGACTACATACAATGTTATTTTCAATCACATAAGGTTCCTTTTCTTTTGCTAAGTAGATAGGGTGAGGGGATAATGATTCTCATTCAATCGGGGCATAAGCTAGGTTGAGGCTCAGTTGCAGTTTTAGTAAGACTCAGTCTTCAGTCTTCTTCTGGTTTGCCCCTATTCCTAAGGCATGGCCCTCTAAGCCTTCTGATTAATATTCTGGCATGTCTCACTTTCTCCAGCCCTTAAATACAGAGATCCATCTCTTTTCTTTGTGGAGTTTCCATCCAAATCTCCAGCCACCTGTCTCATGACACTTCAAGATACAGGCAAATTCTTTAGGCTTCTGGATTGAGTATAAGCTCCTTGAAAATAAGGACCATGTTTTATTTCTATTTACTCACAGCACATAATACACTGACTGAATATGGTAGGCAGCCAAGAGATATCTGGGATGAATTGAACTGACCTCACTGTCAATGTATTTTCTCTTCACTGTGATTTTCTTAATAAAATTTTCTTTTATCTAGCTTACTTTATTGTAAGAATATAGTATAAAATAAATAAAATACAAAATGTGTGTTAGTTGGTTGTTTATAGTCTTATCTATTTCCTTTTACTGTTCCTTATACTAGTATTCACCAACATGAAGTTCATCAAACAATTCCGGGGAGGGTGGGGGGGATCGGGAGGAGGGTTTCGGGGGGGGGGGGAAGGAGAAACATCTGTAACAAAAATAAATTAACAAAAATTGAAAAAAAAAAAAAAAGAAAGAAATTAAAAAAAAAAAAAAATGAAGTTCATCATCCCAGCTGCTTTCTTACGGACAAGTGAAATAGAGAGAATACTACTTAGAATGACGGAACGTGAGTGATATCTTACTCCAAACTTTCTGATAAAACTGCACAAAATTATATGCATAAACATATCCCTTGATTATTCTAATAGCTCCTAACTATATGCTCCAATGTATACTAATAACCATAATTTCTATAAATCAGTAGGATATGTGGCAATCAAGGAAAGCAGCATGATTCTCAAAGCTACTTCTTCCCTCTATTTTCTTTTATTCTCCTTGCCTTCCCTCACCACTCTGATTTTTCCTCCATTCCTTTTCTCTTTACTTCCTCTTTCACTATGTCTCGCCCTCTCTTTCTTTAAGTCACTTCATTAACTACGATTCTTTGCCTCTAATGTGAAAATCCCAACTTTTTTGGAGCCAGTAGAAAGAATGACATATAAAAGAGTCAATGATCTATAGGCATATCCCCCCAAATGTTAAAAAAAATTGTTTTACTAATCTAATAAATCAAGTATGCAATTTTGATTTTTTTCAACCTGTTTTGACCTGTATGGAAAAGATGAAGGTATATTAAGGTTGAAGACATGATACTCTTTTTTTTTCATAACTTTAATATAAATCATGCACTATAAGAAATTCTAATAATTATTTTTTAAAAACCACATGTTTTGTTAATCCTTACATTTGACAATTATAAACTCTTAGAAAAATAGAGAATAAACTATTTGACTGTATTTTAGAGTGACAAAAATAAATAAATAAAGTAGAAACTAAAGGGAATTTGACCCTTGTACTGGGTGAGCTCTGTTTTTCCGCAGCCTTTCCTCTGAGGGCAGGCACTTCCCAACTGAGAGACAGAGCATAACTGAACAAAAGCTGGAAATCAAGGGGTAAAAACTCAGAAAGGAGAGAGCCACAAAGTGGAGAGGGCCCCAGATTTGTATGTAAAATACAATATTTCTTGGATGATCCCTCTGCATCTGTGGGAGAAATTTCACACAGCCTCGTAAAAAGCATAAATACTTGACATAGATTTTAGCTACTGTCTACACAGGGAAACAGAGTTAGGAGTTGAAGCTCACCAAACCAGAAGTCCTTGGCGAACATATCAGTCTTTCTATTAAAATCCCAGTAAAGACTATGCATCAATATTCATTCACCCTAAGACATTTGCCATATGAAATACAAAAATAACTTTCAAAGATCAAGAAAATCAGCCAGTAAAATAGTTTGCTAGGAAAAGCAATCTATATCTTTAGGAGAATATGACAAAAACTAGAATCTCTATAACATTTCACACCAAAAAGATTAGTATATAATATTAAAAAGTTACCATACGTATAAAAAATAGAAAAATGTAACACAAATTTCAGTGAATGTCCTTGGATGACAAAGCATTTTGAATTAGCAGGCAAGAACTTTAAATGTTATTACATCACAGGTTTAAAGACTAGGAAAAATATGGTAACAATGAGAAAACAGATAGAAAATGTAAACAAAAATAATTCTTTAAATTACAACTACAATTTTGGAATTGAACAATTCACTAACTTGTCTTATCATCAGACTAGATGTGGTGGAAGAAAGCCTCAGTGAACTTAATGACAAAAAAATATAAATTATACATTCTGAAAAAGAAAAAGACAATAGAAAGAAAGAAAAAAGCAGATCCCCAGGGGCCTGTGGGACAATATTGTATGGACTAACACATGAGTAATTGGAGTCCCAGCAAGAGAAGCAAAAGAGAATGAGCAGAAAATATATTTGAAGAAACAATAAAACATTCTCAGATTTGTCGATCTCCATTCACTTGCAGTTACAAAATGCTCAGCAACCCCCAAGCAGGAATGATAAAAATAAAAACACACCTAAGTGCATCATAATCAAACAAATCAAAAGCAAATATTAAAAGAAGGACCTGAAAGTCGAACAGAAAATTTGTTCAGGGAAACAATGATGTAAATAACAGCTGATGTCTCATCAGGGGAAAAAAAATGTATACCAGAAATAATTAAACATACTTAAAATGCTGGAAAAAATCTCTCAAACCAGAATTTTAAATCTGGTAAAAAGACCTTTTAATTAAAGGCGAAATAAAGACATATTAAATTGAATGAAAGAAAACTTGAAATCATCAGTAACAGACCTGGCTAAAAGAAGTATTAAAGGATAGTCTATGGTTGAAGGAAAATGACACCAGATGGAAACTCAGATGTACAAGAAAGAATAAATACAAATTGTATACATGTAGTAAAATATAAATACTATTTAAAATTTTTTTTACAAAGACAACCAATTGTTTAATTGTATATGTATATCTTTATATATAAGACCCTTGAAACATCATTTCATTTGGCCTCTTCCATCTTTTCTGCTACTGTTGTCATATCCACTACAACTGCATGTACTAGACACCTCACTACAATGATACGGAAGAGGCTAAATTAAATTATAATGATAAAGAATTATATTATTACATGAGTAGAGTGTTATACACTAAAGGTTCTTTTTGTAATTCCAAGAACAACCACAATAAAAAAAAATACAAAGAGGTATAGTTAAAAGACCAGTAGAGCAATTAAAATGTAATACTAAAACTTATTGGAGTGCCTGAAAACAGGAAAAAAGGAACAGAGGACAACTAAGAAGACAAATAGGGAGATAGTGGCTTAACTATATCAATGATTAAGTCAAATGTAACTTGGCTAGACTCTCCAATTAAAAGTTAGAGCTTGTCAGGCTATGCTATCAAGACAAGTATTAATAAATGCCTTATAGCAGGCGTTAAACTTTTCTTTTTCTTCTGAAAGGTCCAGAGAGCAAATATTTTAGGCTTGCAGTCCATATGGCTCTTGTTCCAACTCTTCAGCTCTGGCAGGGTAGTGTGAAACAACACACTAGAGGTAAAGAAGTGGGCCGTGCTCCCATTTAACTTCCTTTACAAAATGAGGCAGCAGCCTGGAGTCATAGTCTGATCAGCCTTCCTGCATATAAGATGCACTTTAAATATAAAGAGATAAATAATTAAAAATAAAAGCAAAGAAAAAGATATACATGTAAACAGTAAGCTTATGAAAGCCGTATGGCTACATCAATACCAGGCAATGTAAAATTCAGCACAAGCAATACTGCAGCGATAATGAGAGACATTTCACAATTTTAACAGGTTTAACACCTAAATAAGTCATGACAATGTAAGTGTATGTACCTAATGAAAGAACAAAGCAAACACTGACAGAACTTAAGGGAGACATAGACAAATACACAATCTTATTTAGACAATTTAATGACATTTTCTCAGGAACTGATAGGCTTAATGGATCAAAATTCACTATGCATGATCTTAATAAAGTAGCTGGTACTGGGTAGCTCTAAGACTCGAAATGTATGCTTATAACCTTATAGATTATGTAAAGTGATTTTCAAGGGGCCAAAAAAATCTAAATGCATTTTAAAAGAGTAACAGCATACAGAGGAGGTTGCCTTAACATAACAGAATTAAATGAGAAATGTTTAGAATTTAATACAGTTCTGGTTACATGGCTCCAAATAAGAAACCACAAAAGGAATTTTAAATATTTTGAACTCAATGAATATGAAAATACAACATACTGAAATTTGTGGAATGTTGTTAACAGAGTGTTGAGATTAAAATTCATAGTTTAAATGCTTGTGTTATAAAAGAAGAAAGGCTGACATCAGTTATCCAAATTCCTACTTTATGAAATCAGAGAAAGAATAGCAAGTTAAACTCTAACCAACCAGAAGGAAGAAAACAGTAATGATAAGACCAAAAGTAATTAAAATAGAAAATAAGCAATAGAAATAAAAACAAAGCCAAGAGTTTTAAAAAATATTAAGAAAACTGATAACTCCCTAAAAATGACCAAACAAGATAAAAGAACAAAATATAAAATAACAAACTCTTTTAGTCAAGAAGAGGATGGGACTCTTTCCAACCCATTTTATTAAGCCCACCTTACCCTAGCAACAAAACTTGACAGAGATATTACAAGAAAAGGAAATTACAGACCAATATTCCTCATGAATTCAGACAGAAAAAAAAAAAATCCTTAATAAAATGTTGGCAAATTGTATCCATCAATGTATACAAATTATGATACATTATAATAAACTTGGATTTATTCTAGGAATGCAATCCTGGCTTAACATTTAAGATTCAATCAATGCAATTTACTATTTTTTTGAGAATAAAGAATTTGAAAATAATATGATTATTTGTAGAAATAATATAGACATATTAATAGATGTAATGTAGAAAGAGCATTTGAGAAAATTCAACAGTGATTTATGATAAAAACTCTTAGTAATCTAGGAAGATTAAAATTTTCTCCAACCTGTTATAGGACATTTTGTAGTAAAGCATTTGGCCTTGCCAAATAGTCCCTGGGAGATAACCTCTAACTACTTAGAAATTTCTGAGTGTTGGGAGTGGCCTTCTTATTCATGGTGGGCCTCTCAGATCACATCTGATAGTTTATGCTGAGGAGAGGTCCCGGGTTTGGGCCATCAACACCCAATAGTCTTAGGGTGTGGGGTGGCCCCAGCTGAAAGAACAATTATATGTATTTGGGTGGCTTTGGCTATGAGATATCAGCATGACTTCTGGGAAGGTGAAAGGCTGGAGACCTAGTTCAACCAACGGACTGTGACTCCATCATGCCTATATAATAAAGCCACAATGAAAACTCCTAAAGCTTGGAAGCTCCTCGGAAAACACTAAAGCTTGGAAGCTTCTTGGATTGGCAGTACTCCATACTTCTGCCACATGTCCATACAGTAAAGTAACAACATATCCCCAAAGAGAAAGGATACATCACGTTTGGAACCTTCCCAGACTATTCCCTATATTTCTCTTCCTCTGGTCAATTTTAACATATCCTTTAATTGTAATGAACATAATCATGAATATAAAAGGCTTCAGTGAGTTCTGTATTTCCAGAAAATTACCAAGCCTAAGGGTGCTTTTGGGAAACCCTCAAACTTGAGTTGGTGTCAGAAGTGAGGGTGATCTTATGTGGATTATTCCCTCTAACTTTGTATTTGGACCCTAACACCTTGCAGTTGGGGTCAGAAATCTTGGGCAGACTTGGCAATCTGGAAGACTGTGCCTTCAACCTTACAGTTTGACTAACTCTGGGTAGGCAAATATGAAAACATACAGCTAACATCATCTATATGAGAAATACTGGATAATTCCTTCTCTAAGATTGGGAACATGAAAAGATGTCTGCTGTCAACATTCTATTCAACAATGTATTGGAGCTCTCTATGAGTGCAATAAAGCAAGAAAAAGAAATAGAAGGCATACAGAATGAAAGAGAAAAAGTAAAATTATCTTTTTTGCAGATGATTGTTTTTATAGAAATCTTACAAAATCCACAAAACAACTAATAGAACAAATAAATCTAGGAAGATGGTTGTGTACATTTGAACAAAAATATTAATCATAATTTCATATATTACTATAAACAACTGGAAAATAAAAAATTGCAAAATAATTGCATTTATAACAGTTGCAAAATACATAAAATATATGAATACATTTTATAGGATATGTTAAATGTCTACATTAAAAATTATGAAATATTGCTAAGAAAAAGTGGAAAAAATGGCCCAGCTGGTGTGGCTCAGTGGTTGAGCGTCGATCCATGCACCAAGAGGTTGCCAGTTCAATTCCCGGTCAGGACACCTGCCTAGGTTGTGGGCCTGATCCCCAGTGGGGGCATGCAGGAGGTGGCAATTGATGTTCTCTCTCATCAATGTTTGTATCTCTCTCTCCCCCTCCCTTCCTCTCTCTCTAAAAATCAATAAAAACATATATTTTTAAAAAGTGGATAAAATGTAAGTAAATGGAGAAATATACGATGTTCATAGATTGGGAGACTAAATATTTTAAAGATGTCAACTCTATCCAAATTGATCTATAAATTCAAAGTAACCCATAATCTCTAAAGTTTTTTGTTTTTAGTTTTTAACTTGGTAGAAATTAACAGGTTGCTAAAATTTATGTAGAAATGCAAAAATAAGATTGTTGACATGAGCAGAATACCAAACAATCTTGAAGAACTCACATTATTATCATTATTATGACAGATGTGCCAAGGCCAAAAGAAAGGCTTCTTAGCAAATGTTGTTGGGATGACTGGCTAAATATATATAACAAAAGCAGAAAACAAACAAACAAATACACCAACATTACCTTGTATCATACACAACATCTTATATGTATCATATCCTCAAATGTAAAACTATAAAGTTTCTAATAAAAGACATAGAAAAAATATATTTACTACTTTGGGAAAAGCAAAGATTCTGTAGAGTGGACACAAAAAGCACTAAACATTATATGAAAAAATTGATGTTTTTTTTTTTCTCATCAAAACTAAAAACTTCTGTTCATCAAATGACAGCATTAAGAAAAGAAAAATATCCAGCCACAGACTAGGACAAAATATTCTTAATCTAATTATGACAAAGGGCTTTTATAGAATATGCAAAGTTTTCTTACAAATCAATCACAAAAGGACAAATACCAGTAAAATCATTGGCAAAAGGTTTGACGAGTCACTGCACAAAAGAAGATGCCCAACAAATATATGGACCCTAAAACCATGAGGTCTCAGAGAAATGTGAGTTCAAACCAAAATTAGATATCATTCCACACCTCCTAGAATGAAGTAAAATTAGACAGAATGACAACCCCAAGTCCAGGCAAGGACGAGGAGCTGATACTCTCATACACTGCTGGTAGAATCGCACGAAGCACAAACACTTTGGAAAGCTCTCTGGCAATTTCTCATGCACAAATATCTACCCTATGACCTAGCAATTCCATTTCTAGATATTTACTCAAGAGAATAAAGACATATGTCCACTGAAATGTTTGGATTAGAATGTTGATTTTAGCCATATTATTTCTAATATACCAAAATGGAAACTATGCAAATGTCCATAAACAAGAGAATGGATTAAAATAATGTGATATATTCTAACAGTGGAACGGTACTCAGCAATTGAAATCATTAATACATGTATCTCAGAAACATTGTGTTAAATGAAAGCAGTCAGATCCAGAAGAAGACATTCTGTATAATTCTTTATACAGAATATGAGGTTTATATGAGGTTCAAGGTTAGGCAAAGCTTGCTGGTAACTATCAGCACAGTGGCTGCCTTTAAGAACGGGGCTGGCAGGGTTAGACAGGAAGGGCATCCAAGGGAATATCTGGGATGATGGAATGCTCTATTTTGTGATTCGAAGTAGTGGTTACAAAGGTATATACATTTATCAAATAAGATGTAACTGTGCACTTAATGTAAGCAAATGTTACCTTCATATATGAAAACATTATACAGGATGGGACAAAAGCAGGTGTTCAGTTGTTCATATGAAAAATAATAAAATAATTAATAAATAATAATACAAGAATTAACTGTTTCACATACAACTGTAAACCTACCCTTGCCCCACCCTGTACAGAGAAAAACTAAAGCATGATCCTTTTGGCAAGAAATCAAAAGAACGAAGCAAAAGGTGTAATCAGAAACCATTTCCATTTCCCATTTTATTTACTTTCTAGGTGGACTTACTAGTCTAGGGATGGAGAGTAGTTTCTGTGATTTTATCAAGTTGTATCAAATAGAAGAAGGAGGTATCCAAAGAATGGGAGTGACGAGAATCCACTAGGGAAGTTGTGGTACTCGGGGTAAATCATGTGTCTTTCAGCTTATCTGTGCTGCTAAAAACTGTCAATGCTCACAGTTTGAAATGACAAAACAGGGGTTGCTAAGAGCAACATGAAACATATTTGTAGAATAAAAATTGGGTAATTTCAAACTAATTATATTTCTTCTTATTTTTTAAAATTTGCATATTTTTTAATTGTTGAAAGTATTACAGATGTCCCTTTTTTCCCCATTGGTCCTCCTTCTCGATCCCACCCCTCTCCTGCCTTCCCTAGCCTAGTGTCTGTGTCTATTGGCTGTGCATATATGCATATAAGTTCTTTGATTAATCTCTTTCCACCCCTCCTACCCCCCATCCCTCTGAGGTTTGTCAGTCTGTTCCCTACTTCCATGACTCTGGATCTCTTTTGGTCGACAGCTTATTTTGTTCATGATGTTCCACAAATAAGTGAGATCATGTGATACTTGTCTTTCTCTGACTAGCTTATTTCACTCAGTATAATACTCTCCAAGTCCCTCCATGTTGTCTCAAAGGGTAAGAGTTCTCTCTTTTTTTACAGCCGCATAGTATTCCATTGTGTAAATGTACCACAGCTTGCCCTGGCCGGTTTGGCTCAGCGGTTAGAGCATTGGCCTGCGGTCCAGAGAGACCCGGGTTCGGTTCCCGCTAAGGGCATGTACCTCGGTTGCAGTTTGTCCCCGGCCCTGGTTGGTCGTGTGGGTGGCAGCCACTCGATGTGTCCCTTTCACGTCGATGTTTCTCTCTCTCTCCCTCTCTCTTCCTCCCACTCTATCTGAACAAAAAATGAAAAAATGTCCTCGGATGAGGATAAAAAAAAAAAAAATGTACCACAGCTTTTTTATACACTTATCTACTTCAAAGTTTTCAAAACAAAACAAAATAATAAGAAATGGTAGATGAGAAGCAAAACTCTCCCTTTTCTTAATTTCATTCTCCAAAACTAGTTACTGCTAACTAACACTTTGATAATGCCTTCATGTGCCAGGCACTGTTCTAAATGCTGCACAGATACTACATTATTGTAGCCTTAGGACATCTCTGTTTTACATTGAGACTAATAAACTTGCTTGTTGTCACACAGCTAGTGAGTAGCAAAGGCAGGATTTGAACTCCAGCAGTCTGGCTACAGTATCCATGCACCAGGTTACACAGTTATACAAATATGCTAAGTGTTAACCTCTGTGAAATGTACTAAGTAGAAATGAAAATAGTGTTGCTGGTGAGGGAGGGAGTATTCATTGAAAACAAAATATCTATATATATACTGTTTATATGCACTTTATTATGAATTTCTTCATTTTTGTTACTGAGAATTTGCTCTCCCTAGCAGAGAAAAACCTTTAAAATTTACTCTGAGTACTTTTGGCTTGGCTTTGAGATTGCTGTGGTAAAAATAAATATAATTTTATGGATGTATCCTTTTGTAAAAGTTCAGAGATTTGAAAGAATTACAGAGGATAGAAATCTGTCTATGACTGGAAGAGCACAAAAAGTTATTTAAATCATTCCCTCTAGCAAAATATTTTCAGTCAATTGATTTGAGGGTCAAGGTTAGGCATTTATAAAGAATGAGTGCTTGAGTAAAAAATACAAATTATCATGGTGTTTTGTCTTAAACTTTCTTCATCAGTTGACCTTTTTGTAACAAATATGAGAAAAAAAGTAAATCCTGGAATCCCAATAAATTAACATTAGGAGTAGCCCTAGAGGTGACCCTCTTGGCTAGTCCATGTGGCAGAGAGAGAGGTCAGGGGGCCTGGGTTCTCATCCTCAGGTGTCAAGTCTGAGCTGAGAGGCCTTGGACACATCCCCCCTTTTAAGCTTGCTCGTCTATAAAGAGGGGGGACAATCGGGTCTATGACAAGGCTGGTGTGAGGATGCATGAGACACATACGTGGAAGCCCAGCAGGTGACAGGGCCTCACCAAACTGATGGAGCTATTATTCTTCAAGGCTGTCTAGCTGTCAAGTAGCAGAAGGAAGTTAAACCTGGTCTCAAGTCTTCATCTGTGTTGTTTCCATAAATGAAGTGCCTAGTAAGGGTTCAAGTTACTTTTAAATAAGTTTTTAGAAGGTCTTTTACCTTTTTTTGGTGAGATTTCCCCCAATGTTATAAAGTTGTTTTGAGATTTCCTTCAGAGAAGGTAGGTGGTGCCTTTATTTAACACTTCAAAGTTGCTAAGAGACTAGGTCTTAAATGTTCTTACCACAATATGAAACGGTAATTATTTGACCTGATGGAGGTGTTAGCTAATGCTACAGTGGTAATTATATTTCAAAATATCAACACATTGTTGTACACCTCAAACTTACTCAATGTTACATGTCAACTATATCCCAATTAAAACATGATTTAGTCGGGGGTGGAGGAGACAGCAAAAGTGAAGGGCATAGTCGCTGGCGTAACCAATATATCACAATTTGGGATGTGCTATCATTTGAAAGGATATATGAAATATTATAATAGAATTATATATTTGAAAAACAGAAACAATACTATTTAAAATAATTTGCCCTGGCCGGTTTTGCTCAGTGGTTAGAGCGTCAGCCCACGGACAAGGAGTTGCAGGTTCAATTCCGGTCAAGGGTACGTACCTCGGTTGAGGTTCGTCCCTGGCCTGGTTGGGTCATGCAGGAGGCAACCAGTCGATGTGTCTCTTGCACATCAATGTTTCTCTCTCTCTCCCTCCCTCCCACCCTATCTGATGATAAGTGGAGAAATATCTTCAGATGAGGATTAAAAATAATAATAAAATAATTCACAGATGAAAGAGTTCATACGATTTTAAGTTTTCCACATGTAGGCATATGTATAACAAATTTGAAAACTCAGAGGCAGCATGAGAAGTCATGAATACTTCCTGGTTTGAGAAGCACTTTCTGTGATTTTTAACTTACAGCATTCCTGGGACACACCACAGAAGGGCACCAGGACTACAGGTATTGAAGAATGGGGACCCTGGCAGTGTGGAATGGCCACTTCCAGCAAACTGGCTATTGACACCTGTACATGTAATTAGGGTCCCATCCAAAAGAATAGTTATTTTTCTCTCTTCCCTGGTCCCAGCTGTCAGCAAAATGAGTTTCCTCTTAGGCCAGGATTAATTCTTTAGAGGAGAGGAGAGCTCTAATCCCTACATCTCAGGAGGACACTTTCTGTCACCAATGTCTGGGTTTAAAGAAGGAAATAAAGAAGGAAATAAAGAATAAATAGTTGGTGTTATTACAAATTTCAAGTTTATGACCTTAGAATTTCTAAGAATCTCCAAAGAAACTCTCCACTTACATAGGGAATCCTCCTGTCCTCACTAAGAAATAGAAAATGGCCTTTAGATCTAGGCCAATAGTAAATATGGGGATCCCCCGTTTAAAAGATGGGGAGGTCAAAAAACATAACAATACTGAGCATGCATAAATTCAGCATCATGGCTTGAGGCGTATTCTTTTTTTTTTTTTTCTTTATTGATTTTAGAGGGAGAGAGGAAGGGAGAGAGAGATAGAAACATCGATGAGAGAGAACATGGATTGGTCGCCTCCTGCATGCCCCCCAATGGGGATTTGGCCCACAACCTGGGCATGTGCCCTGACCAGGAATCGAACCAGCGACCTCTTGGTGTATGGGTTGATGCTCAACCACTGAGCCACACTGGCCGGGCTTGAGGCGTATTCTAAAGGTGGCTAATGTTGGGAAAACATGCAGCCTGGCTCCTGGCAGGTGCTCAGGGAACAGGACTTCCTTTTACCTTTGAAAAGACAATGAAAACAAACACTTGAAATAAAAAAGAAATAATAAACAAAAAACAAAATGCATATATATAGACAGCCAAAAGAAATTTAAAAAATTGAAAACATTATATTTTGATACAAGCCCTTTCTCTGGAAATATTTCAGGTCGCATGCAGTAGGGGAGAGGACAGCCATGGGTGGTCTGCCCTTTGAGTGGCCAATGGCCTTGTGACTGACTGGCTGAGGACCCTGGCACTTCCATTTATCTTTTTTTATCCTCACCCGAGGACATTTTTGCATTTATCTTCAGATAAAGCAGGAGAGAGAGAGGGAGAAAGAGAGAGAGAATTATCGATGTGAGAGAGACACATCGACTGGTCGCCACCCACACGACCCCAACCAGGGCCGGGGACACACAACAACCGAACTACGTGCCCTTAGCGGGAACCGAACCTGGGACTCTCTGGTCCGCGGGCTGATGCTTTAACCGCTGAGCCAAACCAGCCAAGGCTCCATTTATCTTATTTCCCCTCTAGTTTACTCTATTATTTATGGTTTGATAGAATAATGAGGGCTTTTATCTTCTTCCTTTTGACTGCTTGCCAGACTATGGATAGGGAAAGAAAAAGAAGCCAAAGTTTGGATTAGCCTAACTTCTAACCCAAGGGTCGAGAAGATGTCCCGAACTTCAGAACACACCCTTCCATCCTACTCACTATACTAAATGCCAGCAGGACATCAAAGTCAGAGGTACAATTTTAATTCCAAAGAAGTCCTGGGAGGCACCAAAATCTATCTGAAAATATACAGGATATGGAATACACTTGGGTTAGTTTAATCGCACTGAACCTTTGATACTGTGAATAGGATTAATTGTATTCCCCTCATTAAATGGTTCAGGATTTCAGTAAAAGAACAAAAACAAGAAAAAAGAAAAAAAAAGAGTAGTGGGTGCTTATGTAGCGATAAATGAGGAAAGATTAAAAATGTGCTGTAAATGGTCCCCTAGCACTATCTTCTTAATTGATTCAGTCAGAGTCGATCTTCCTTCATCAGAGGAAGTATTGATTGGAAATAGAATTCAGTTAAAATCAACTTTCTTTTGAGATCCTATTCCATACATCAAGAAATACTAATGAGAAAGGTTTAAGAGAGGCTTAATAGAACACCATTTCTTGACGTTTCAGTGTTATAGGCAAGCCCTCATTAGTCCTTCACCAGTTTAGAACTGTCTTTTTATTTTTTTCCTGAGATAGTAGTAGAATAATATAGCATTAAATAAAGGCAGAACTAGCAGAGGATATGTGTAATTTTTAGATTTCCAGATTACCTCTATATTATGCACTAATTTTCACGAAAATAGTCGAGAGTTCCACAGTTGCAAAAGATAAATCTCCTGGTAAGTTTCCAATATTCAGACGATGTGTATTTTGAGATTACAAATGTCTGGTAAATGCTTATTCCCAGTTTATTGATAAGAAGTATGGTGGTCTGGGGTCTCTTAAATGCAACAAACCTGGAAATTATGGTTTTAATAAACCTCTGAACAAGCCTGTGGCTACCTCAAGCTGCCTTTTTCCTTTATCTTTGGCTCTTTTAATTTTTCATTAGTTCTTGTACTAAAAGCTATGCAGGAGAGGGTTTGGAACTCAAATAGTCACATTTAACTTCCTGCAGAGCTAAAAACCATGTTCAGAAGACAGGATGAAGAGAAACAGTAAACAATAAAAAAATTATTAAATTATCTTTAGTTCTTCAATGTTCTCCAACCTGTTAAGCAACTAGACATGGAGTGGGCTTAGTCAGTTAAAGCCTTTTGCCTGGAACTGTTAGTTAAGTCCCTACCTCGATGGAATATATCAGGGTCATCCATTCTCATTATCAAAAAATCTCCAATTTTAAAAAAATCTTCCAGTGAGAACTTATGTGAATCAAAGCAGCAGAGGAATTATGAGTCCTTACTCTGCTATGAATATATTATTTCAAAATGCTAATGACCATTACTAAGCACTTCTTATTGCAGGTCTCCATATTTAAAATAGATATAAAAATATATAGCCCATAATAATGGACTGGGGAGTGCATATTAGCTGGGTGGCCACCAGGCACGTAACAAATATACTCTCAAATTCTACTTGGGCATAAAAGATCTGTTTTTCTAATCTATCTTGAATGAGTTTTTATTTTTATTTATGTATTTATTTATTCTTTATTAATTTTAGGGAGAGGATGGAAGAGGGAGATAGAAATGGAAACATGGATGAGAGAAAATATCAATTGGCCGCCTCCTGTATGCCCCCCATTGGGGACCTGGCCCACAACCTGGGCATGTGCCCTGACTGGGAATAGAACCAGCGACCTCTTGGTGCATGGGTTGATGCTCAACCACTGAGCCACACCGGCTGGGCTCGGATGAGTTTTTAAGTTGCCTGCTCCCCTAAATGTTCCACAGACTTCACCACTTGGCTAGCTGTATCACCGAGGCTTTTAAATAGAAATTTTGACTCATAATTCAATTGTTGCTCCAAGTTGTTTGCAACAATGGGTAACTTACTAAGTTTATTGATGGTATTATTTTGTAGGATGGCAAACACAAGGCTATATTTCTTTAGGTATCTGGGGGAAAGTCTGGACCATATCTTTATTAAAAATCTCTCATGTGCATGTAAAATGGTGATGAATTTGCTACAGGTAGAAATAAAACCCTTACATTAATTTGTAACATTGAAGGGATAATCTAGGAGAGAAGAAAGAAAGAGAATATTGTAAAGCCAAAAAGAGCTTTAGCAATTCTGAACTTGAAGGTTCTTATTATAAATATGAACACTAGACAAACGGTTTAACAATAACTCATATTGCCAAAATGCTGGCTTATCTCATAGGGCACCAGCAAAGAATAACTTGTTAAGAATGATCAGGAATGCAAAGCACTTTGCAAACCTGAAGAGTGCCACAAATTCATAAGAAAAATACTTTGATGTTTGGGGTGAGAATTGCAGCTTATTACATTGATTACCAATAATATTAACTCTAGAAAAGTTGGTACACTTTTCAATTAAGGAATAGTCATTTTAATGACTGTTCAAGTCAGATGGTAAAAACTGCACTTAATGAGATATTTTACAGGAAATTCAGAAAGTCTTAACCATTTTACCTATAGATACTATAAAGCCAAGGGTCCAGCATTTATTTATCCATGATTTTAATTTTGGATTATCATATGGTAGTAACCAATGAAATACCCACCCCCACCCCCAACACACACATACATTTCTTCTATTCATAGAAAGACAAATCGTGTCTGATGAAATACTGGGAATTAGAATACAGTGATTAAGGGCCTTGGGGATACTCCAAGAATTTAATAATCATTTGATTTTTTTTTTTTTTTTTAATTCTCACCTGAGGATATTTTTCTATTTATCTTCAGATAGAGTGGGCGGGAGGGAGGGGGAGAGAGAGACAGAGAGAGAGAAATATCCACTGGCTGCCTCCTACACAACCCTGGCCAGGGCTGGGGACTGAACTGCAACCGAGGTACGTGCCCTTGACCTGAATTGAACCTGCGACTCTTTGGTCCCCAGGCCGATGTTCTAACCACTGAGCCAAACTGGCCAGGGCAATCATTTGATCTTAGCGTAGAGGACTGCTGTTTATTTTTTCAGCTCAATTTCAGAATACAGGAAAAAATTATTTCCATTCTTTTAGGAAATGAAATTACTTTGCAGTGTGTCAGAAATCCTAAGTAAATAAAATAGAAATACCCTAGAGCCCAAGCTGTTGGATTTGTGAGTACCTTATTGTGGATTCTAGACTTTGATCATTAGGACATGTACACAAACAGAGAATTTCTATAAGATAGATACTGCCTCTGGACAACTCTTCGTATTTCCTTTCACTTTCATGGGACAGGCAGGAACATTTCTAAATTTTCCATAGAAACCATAGACACAAATCCACATGAACCTGTTGTAGCACAAGGATCACTGAGGAAAAAGAACACGTGTGTTACCCTGTGATGGTGGGGACTGCCCACGACTGAGGAGTGAAGTGCCAAGACCAGAAGTGACTGTACCCCGATGTGAGCGTGACCAGGCACATCAACCTCAACACACAACAGGAAAACGTTTCTGCCTTAGGTGACCCAAAAAGAGAAAAAGTAGGGCACAGAGAGAGAAAGTGAGGGCTAGTGATTAAACACAAAGATTCTAAATCATCACTGCCTTAAAGAGAACACGATTCTGTCCCTTACCTACTGTGCAAGACATAACCGCCCTCTGCCTTAGTTTTTTTTAGATGTAAAATAAGAATAATAATAGTATCTACTTCAAAGATGGGTTATGAGGACAAAACAGAGCTCAACACATGCTCATATTATGTGACTTTAAAGTTTCTGAGCTACTGCCTCTATTTGATGGCAGCTCCATTAGAATATTTCTCCCCTGAAATTGTTAATATTTTTACAGGGTAGGATCATGAATCCTGAGTCTACTTTTTCTTTTGATTTTCTTTTACATGAACTTACCTGAGTTGTTAAAAGGGGTTGTATTAGACAACAAGAAAATATAAAATCAAGTCCAAAGTTGCCACTAGCTACATGCATCCCCTTGCAAACGTTGATGTCTTCATTTATAAGATAAGAGGATTTAAAACCCATGTTTGAAATGAGTGCTATACCACAGAAGCACCGATAAAACTTTTTAAGACTGCAAATGCGAACCTGCAGTCAATCACATCTGAATGTAGGGTCAGGGCTGAGGTGATGAGGAATAAGCACTAGGCATTGTGTATGTTAAGAATCATAAAATAATACTATCTGTATTATTTTATGATTCTAATAATTTAAAATCTAAACACCATCTAAATTATTTTTAAAGTAGTCTTGGTACTTTGTCTAATCAATTTTGTAAAAATTAAAAACAAAATAATAATGAAATTTTCTCTAAATTAGACCTTTCTGTGGAGGACAGTGACCTGAATAGAATCGAGGAATAGTGACAAGGTAATGCTAGCTCTCTGGCAGTCCCCTGCTGGCTGGACCTGTCCCTGCAAAGACACCTGGTCACACCTGTAGGAAGCACTAGCCACTTTTAATTATTCTGTCCCAACCTCCATTGAATGGTTTAGAATGGTTGACTTTGAGGCAATATTTGCTTTTTAAAAATCCACACAGGCATTGAAAAAATCAAATAGTTGAATTCAGACTATTGACTGAGAAAAATAACGAGACACGTGTGAAATCATATCCTAAGCCATGTGCCCGATGTTGGTAATGTCATCACTATGAGCTGAAAGCAGAACAGGATCAGCCTGATGTGGGCGATACGTGTTTCCTATCATAGAAATCACACGCCCAGCTGAAGTGAGCATAATCAGCACATTGCATTTTGTCCCGGTGGGCGCCAGTGAACAATCAAGACCTTTCCCCACGACTCACTTTGATTTCTTCATGTACAGCCAGTAGACAACACCAGCCACGAGGGCAGCAAGGAGGAGACCAACCACGATGCCCACAATGAGCTTTGCCTGGTCATTCACCTTTTCTCTGTTTTCATCTACAACAAAGAAGAGAAGCCAGTGCGATTATAAACGACGCCAAAGATTGTTGAAAAAAAGTCGGTCTAGTTATTATTTCTTATTAAAAATGATTGCGGCTCACTACTATTAGTCACATGCAAAGTGGTGGACTTAAAGGACACAGTTTTAGCATCCTCACTGTCTTGTCTCATTTGCTATTTTAATTCAAGTCAAAATTGTGGAGTCTAGGAAAATTACTTCAACAATGACACTTCATAAATCTTGAGCTGGTAGTCAAGGGAGAAGAGTCGGCAGTGTAGTACCTACCACTTATCTCGTCTGCCTCATCGTGTTCTGGAATGCTTACTGAAATGAAAAATGTTAATATGAAATTAAAAATAAAATTTGTTGATAAATGAAAGTCACCTTTACTATTATAGTATGATGTAATAATACTCAAAGATAAAATATCTCTTCTACAGCTAAGGGTAGGAAAAAAATTACATTTAATAGAGCGTGAACTTCCCTACAAAGAAATTAATCTTCTTTTAAGGAAAGGAGAGTAGTTAAAACTGCAAAGGTATTAATCTACCATAAAAATTTTTACAACTGACAAGCTATAGTATTAATCTAAAACCCATAGTAATTTCCTCAAGATCTACCACCTTTTAATAGGGCTTTTTAAAAAAGAGAAACAAGTTGCCACATATGAAATCTACAATGTAGTGTTTCTCAAATTTTCTCAATTTTTCCTACCTCGATAGAGGAGAACTCATTTTCCTTGTTAGTGTGAGGGAATTACCACTAGAGACCTCCTCAAAGTGGTGGGGCTGGAGGTTAAAACTGAGGATGTCTTGGAAGTTAAGAGGCAACATATGTAATGTTTGCAAAAGCCTTTAAAGAACTCTGATATTGTCATGCTCCTGGCTCCTTTTAAGAATCCCTGCTGCATGGATTACCATCTAATATCAAACTACATGAACTTTCTCCTATGCATGGGCCTGAGCCAGAACTTCCAGCGATGTTTGTTAAGCTGCAGGTTCCCAGACCCTTCCTCATAAACATTGGGATCTCAGGTGGTGCTCACTGAATTGAAAAACGACTGTATTAAATGTTGATCAAGCCACTGCAAAGTCTAGGTAACCACTATTTCAGTGGGTGAAAATAAAAAGAGAGACTTGGGTTCAGGAAGAGAGGATAAGTTCTCTTTCTAGGTAGGACAAATCAATACTCACTAAATTAAATTCTGAGAAGTCAATGCTCCTGTTTTAGAGTTAAATTTGTTTGGTTCTTTTCTTGTCAGTTCAGCAGGCTTTTATATTCCAGTCATAATCCATTAAGAACTATTCTCTCTACACAATTATTTTCTCCTAGCTCCAGCTAATTCCTAGCCAGTATATTCCTGTCCTGCTAATGTCACAGACAGGATTCCCACTGACTGAAAGATGAAAGTTTGGAGAATCCAGAGCTGAGCCTCATTCTAGGCCAGTCCTGATCTTAGGTTGACATCGTCATAGGAACAATGACAGAACGGAAGATGATGGATAATTCCAAATAAATGACGATCGTTTTCAGAAGAAGCTGCTTTTGGTATGAATGCATTACCCTGATTTCACTATGGACAGACATTTTCCACTTTTTCTGAGATGACTTCATATGATTTTTAGCTACATTTCACTAGTCCTAACAAGAGTTTTACTACCAATTTGCTGAATGACTTTAAGCATGTGGCATTTCTGTACAAAATAACAGTGGGATGAATACCACAAAGAACTAGAATGCAAAATAATTGATTAAAGATAATTAAAATTTTAACAAAATTAAAACTGTTACAGAAATATTTTAAGGAAAATCTGAATTATCTGTGCTCTGAACACAAAACATAGATTAAATAATCGCAACTCAGTTCATGTCATCCGTTGCTCTTGGGAAATATTCCTGTGTAAGTTAAGGTCTTTGACCCATAAAACATGAAATGATTGAGCTGTCAAGACAAGAATCGTACAAGAATGGACACCAGAAATAAAAAAAGAACCTATGGTGATGATACCAAATGCAAAATAAATAAAACTTACCATAATGTAGTATAGGAAGATGGAATTGAAGATTTTAAACTAATGGAGAATAACTTCAAATTTCTTACTTTTTTAATGTCAGAAATGAAATACTCACTAGCAGAGACATTCAAGGAGTTTACTGTTCTCTCCAGCTGGTTTTCTGCTGTGCAAGTTAGTGTAACATTCTCTTCAGGGGAAATGATAATTTTACTATAATACCTGCCATTGATATAAGGAGATTCCTCTGTCTGGAAAAGAAAAAAGGAGTATGGATTTAGAAATGGAACTAGATGAAAAGCATGGGAGAGAGTAATACTGAGTGAAATAGGATAGACTGGTGCTCTGTAGTGCCCTCTGGTGTTCAAGGGTATATGGAAGGTCACAGACATAGACCACTTCAAGTTTATATCTACAGCAGGGAGGGAAAAAATGTAGTAAATCCATAACTAGACTCCGGTTTATGCTTCTTTTGTAAATTCCAATAATTAAATTCATTACACTCATATTTTTCAATAGATACTCAGGTTAGTTAATATTTTGGCATGATAGTACTTGTCTCGAAATATTAATTAATGATTAATCATCAATTACCCCTTCATAAACTAATGCATTTAGTGCTTACTTGTAAATTATAGCATTGTTCTTCACTACAGGGGTTAAGTCCTTTCTCTCAGACCATTATATCTAAGTTCCTCAGTTATATGGGAGTTTACTCATGGGAAATCTATTTTTTTTCCTCAAATTTCCTGAGCTAAATACAGATGATGGGCTCTTTTTAAGTTATTGGTAAATTCATTTGGTTGTTGTGAAGTGTTAATGAGGACAATCACTGCATTTAATTCCTCCAAACATGAGACAATTCACCTTAATCTCTTCCCTAGGACTAGACTCCTCAGTCCAACACGACTAAAGCAAATACGTACTTACGCTCTTTTCCCATCTTATTTATACACTCCATGTATTGGTCCCTCCTAACTTTCTCTTCAACTGCAATGTAAAGACCTTGAGAACAAGAGCTAGTTTCATGCTTAGGGATATTGTCTAGTCCCTGGGGCAGGGTGGGGCAGGGATTTCAGGAGTTGTAAAATAATAGATTCACCAAGTGATTGTGGAGGGAACAAATGAAAGATTATATGTATCAGCACAAACCCAGAACAAGAAAAATAACATATCACTGAGTGGGCCAGAATCAATTCTTCTCCTTGACAATGAAGAATGGCATTATTATTTTTATCCTCATAGTAAGTTCACCTGCTATTTTACCACTTCCTACCAGTATTTTTCATGTGACTTTCTCACTGAGTCTTTCTTCTTGTTATTTGTATCTCTGCAAAATACATTTACTCATTTCTAGGATGGCCTTTTAAATCTTGGTCTCTTTCATTCATCAATATTTATTGCATGCTTATTTTTCTATTTTCTATGCTTATATTATCTGTACCTATAGGTTCTTTTGGGTTTAATTATTACTTAACCGAACAAGAGAGAATAAAAAGCAGAACAGAAATAGTCATTTTTGATGCTAAAACATTAACCTGTACATTGTCAACAATTCAGATGGTTCAGGTCTTTCCCCTGAGATAGGACAACTGCATTTCCTTCAGAGTCTCTTTGTCCTCTTGTGCATGCTTTCTGTGTGTCCCCATCACACCTAACCAAATCAGTAGTCATTT
This sequence comes from Tadarida brasiliensis, assembly GCA_030848825.1. Lineage (NCBI taxonomy): Eukaryota > Metazoa > Chordata > Mammalia > Chiroptera > Molossidae > Tadarida > Tadarida brasiliensis. The sequence continues at coordinate 76,337,239 of CM061260.1, forward strand.
GCTTTGGGGACCTTCCATACTTGCAGCTATGCAAATATATCTGCATCACTCGTAGGTAAAAGAGCCAAAAGTCACCTGGCTCTGCAAAACCACATTACATAACCTGCACCAGCGACCCAACATCCCTGGACAGAGAAAGAGCAGAAATTTTAACTTAAAATCCAATTGCAACTCTGCTTTATGCATGCCTTCTCAGACTGCAGCTGGGTCCAAAGCTGGGAAGAAGGCAGCAAGGAAGACTCAGGTAATCAAATGGCACCTCTGGCTGTTGCTGAAGTCTTTAACTGGCTCCACTGAGAAGAGAGACATGAAGACTGTCGTAGAGAAAATGGAATTAACAAGTATCTCAGTAACTCAAGCAGTGGCAATTTAATGGGATTATAGCTTTAAATCCCTAGTGACAAGCCAGATTCTCATTCTTTTTTCTCTCTTTTGTCAAAGTAAAAAGAAAATTATTGGTCGTGTTCATAAGTTCTTAGCCCTTTACTCTTACTAAAATGTCCTGACAAAGATACACATATTAAGGTTTGGTTAATGTTTACTTTTGTTCAGAAGGAAACATCCTAGACACTGTATATTTAACTAGCCTTACGCTGGCCCTAGCCCTGACATACACAAACCAGACCACATGTTGGGAAACACTGAGTGTATTCCTCACCACACTCCAGGGTCCAGTTTTAGAAAGAAATATCCCTTAATGATTACAAGTAAGCAAAGTAATGGAGTCCACTTATACTCAGATGTGTAAGTTTATGATGCAGAAAAGTGCATACCTTAATGTTTTAATCACCCAGTTTCAGGAATCAATGACCATGGAACAATGCCCAATTTCCATCTTTTTGAAAATAGACACTGACTACAGCATCATGATTCTTTCATTCTCTGTGGCCCTGGGATTTAAAATTTCTGAGCCATATTCTGCCTTTGGCAAAATGAAGAATTTAGCAAAAGCTTCCTCTGAGAACACACTGCAAATTCCACATGGGTCACGAGCGAGCCCCTAGTTTAGGTCCCAGTAAAACCCCCGCTGGACCAAGTGCAGCTGTAACAAGAAGACAAATACTTGCTTGGTTTATGACACTTCCGCTGCCAGTAATTGTCCACTGAATAGCAGGCTTGGGGAATCCTTCCACGTGGCAGATGATTGTTTTAGACAGTCCACTAGGATCAGTTTTCTTTGTCATTTTGATTTGAGGTTTACCTGAGGTATTATTAAAATTAAAATAAGACGTTGAACTAAGGTCATAAGAGTCCCCAGAGAGCAAATTCTCAAAGAAAGATTTGAAGGGGTGTTCAGGTGTCTTGTTACCTTCTACGATGAGAGTCAGTGACTCTCTTTTCTTCAGCCCCTCCACTTCCTGCAGAGCCGTTTCGCAGACATAGTTCCCCGCATCCTGATAGTGGAGACTAGAAAATGACGGGCTAGATTTAAGCCTGGTGTTATCCTGATTAAATAAAAAGTTAATTACTTCACAGGGCACAATAATAACTCTCGATATATTTATTAGATAATAATTACGCCTAAAATGATCCTTCTGGGGCTAATGAAAATGCAAGCTTCTTTTTGTTAACTCCAGACGCCTTAGAAAATAGATTTCCCTTTTCCTTTGTAGTACTAGAATTGGACATTATTTTGGATTCTTCTGTTTATTGAATTTATAAGTTGGAGCACGGGGATAAACTTCTGAGGCCCAGTTTCCTTATTTGTACAATGGGGTAATAACCATCTTGAATTGTTATGAGGACTTTACATAAATATAATGTTTTGACACTAAGGAAAGTTCTCCATTCTTAGTAACTACTCCTTGGAGTGAATGTAGACACTAGGAATGAGAAATACTGAAGACAAGTGCTATATAATCATGATGGGTATAAATGCATGAAAGTCATTTTACAGGATACAGTTATCAAAACAGGGCATTCATTACAGAGCCGTGGCAACTATGACAAAATGCTTTTTAAAGAAACTCTTAATAACAGCTTACTATCCTAATTTCAATGAACAAAGGAAATACAACATTCAATTTTTAAAAGTTAATTAATTAATTTCTGTTACAGGTGTTTTTCCTTTTCTCCCCATTGACACCCTCCTCCCCACTCCCATCCCCCCTCTTCACAGTATTGTTGTCTATGTCCATTGGTTATGCATATATGCATATAAATTCTTTGGTTTATCTCTTCCCGCCCCCTCTCCCTTCCTCCTCTGAGGATTGTCGGTCTGAACCCTACTTCCATGTCTCTGGGTCTGTTTTGTTCACCAGCTTATTTTGTTCATTATATTCCACAAATAAGTGAGATCATGTGATATTTGTCTTTCTCTGACTGGCTTATTTCACTTAGCATAATACTCTCCAGGTCCCTCCATGTCCTTTTTAAAAATCACATGATATACAGAAAATCCTGCTATTTTATCAGGAATTGAAATGCTCATAAGCAGATCGTGAAACATAACCCTAAGATCACGGCGTCTTTGTCCACTGTGAATTTTTTCCCTCTCCCATCACCTAATCAATGGCCAGACAATATTAATCAGCACCACTGAGATGAGGTATTCAATGAACAACAGTGACTGCGGTTGATATAGAAACTGGTTTAACCAAGTAAACTAGTTTCTCTAGTCCTTGTAAAACATACTATGAGTGTTCATAATGCTACTGAGTAGTCTAGTTGCATAGAATTGTGTAGCCCTTTGACCATCAACTACTATAAATAAATTAAATATACAGCCTATGGAGTAACAACAGTTAGTATTGGAGCGAACAAGAAGTTGAGATAAAGCTGTGGTTAAAACAAAGTGTGGTAAGAAAATAAGAGTCAGAGAACAGCTAACAGAGGACCTGGCATTAAAAGAGATTAAAGAACAATACAAATACTTTATATTTTCATCAAGAAGAAACTCTAGCACTTCTCCACAGTTGTTTATACAGATGATACTTGCCGAGCCCTATTTCAAATGGTTTGAATGTGTTTTGTCAACACATCACTGGTTAAATGCTCCTGTTATATGCCATGTTCTGGGGATAAATGCACTGTTTAGATACACTAGCCAAGAATTTGAGTGGACGGATCACAGTTACGACCATTACCTTTGGTGGGAGCCCTGTCTCAAATCACAAATGATCAATCCTACTTTCTCACTCTAAAGGTACAGCAATAATTGGGTCCAGGTAATGGCCTACATTTCAGACCATCACAAGACAATACAAGCACTCACTCAGAAAGCACTGACTAAGCTCCTAGTAAGTTCCGGGTGTTCTCCTAATGCTCAAAGGTGAAAAGAGATATGAACCCTCAAGGAGCTACTAATTCAGGGGGACCCACATTCAGACACAGATTCGTTTCAGCACAGCATTTATTGTCAGTAAGGCCTGAGCTCGAGTCTCTGCTCTGTCTCAGGAGCTTTCTGATTTCTCTCATCTCAACCTCTTGATGAATAATGTGAGGAAATAATAAATGTCCTGCGTATTTCACAGGGTTGTTGTAACTGTCATGTGAGAGTTATGTGGGTTACAACACATCATAAATCATTACGCCCTAAAGAATACAGATGTATATGTGTGTGTTTCTGAGCATGTGTATAAGTGTATAATTACTTAGTATACACAAATAATTGAATGAATACCCTTAAACTAAGTTCCAGAGCATCAATTATAGATGTCATACTGTTGTTGAGTACCTCTAAAATTTTTTGTGTGACATGATTTGTATTATTATATATGGAGAAAGAGAGTATGAGATGGGTGTATAAACACACTGCCCATGAATGTACATATTTGGATATCACACAGAGTGCAAGAGAAGCCTCAGAAGGCATCAGTTCCAACAGCAGCATATCACCGAGGGATATCACTCACCTTCATCCACACCACAGTCGCGTTCCTGCTGGCAGATATTGTGCAGGACACAGGCAGGGCGTCGCCGATCTGCTTGGTCACTTCCCCACTTGGATTCAAGGACAAATCCAAATCTGTGAAGCAGAACGTCTGCTTAAAATGCAAACTCCAGGAAAGTAAGATAGTTAAAATAGTTTGAAGAAGAAAGGATGGGGGAAAAAATCCCTCTAAACGCACTTGAAAATTTAGGACTGATTTATGTGACTGAAATAACTGAACTGTAGCATAATCGGTCATTTCTCAAGCGAGCTTTGAGACCAGTTTAGACAAGTGAATGGTCAATCTAATTGATTGTGCATTTATTTGCAGTTAGCATGATTGATGTTTTCACTGCACATACGTATTCCCCAGGGGTCTATCACCTTAAGAAAAAAAAAATTCTTAAATCACTTCTGGAAGAAAATAAAGAATGATGATGACTCGGTAAATATTATGAAAAGAATAAGTAGAGCATACCATGGGAAAATCAAGTATATTTAGCCAGCAGGTGATACATTGAAAAGCCATGAGGTAGTCTACTTAGTTTTTCTCAGAGAGAATTGACTATGGTAGTTAAATAGTTTTAAAACAAATTTTATTCCATTTCTCATGCAGTTGAAATTTTAAATGAGATCTACTGTAAGGCACACCGTTAGCAGATGTCATCTTTTAAAAATAGAGTATAGACACATCTAAGGAGGTATAATCTTTTAGATGGAAAGTAATTGCTATAAAAATCTTTCTATCATAGTGTAATCTGTATGAGGAAAATCCAACTCAATATAACAAACATTTACTGTGCAGCTACTATGTCCCAAGCACTGATGGGAGATACAGAAATGAATAATGAGCCCACAATATACACTTTTTGAGGTCGAAGTAACCGTACTCAATGATGCAACCAGAATATACAGCAGCACGAAATCAGCCCCTGCTGGCCACTGTGCTATAAATGAGGAGCTCAATAAATATTTGTTGAAAAACTAAAGGAAGGGCTACCAACCGAGGTCCATGCAAAGCCTTGTGGGAGTATAGAGACGGGAGCCAAACTGGGTTTCACAGCAGTAATAAAGGTTTTGTGTGAGAGGCAGTATGTCTGTGGCCTCAGTGGTTGATGAGTAGAGATATAGGAAGAACTTCTGTCACATAAGCAAAGTCAAGGAGGTGAGAGAGCTTCACAGACTTCCCAATGGCAAGTGATCTGATATGAATGGTTATAACACAGGGCAGATGCATTAACTGAGGCCAGGCTGTGAAGGACTGTTCTAGAGCAGTGGGAATTTGCATTTGCTATTGTACCCTGTGCTTCTCCTTGGTTTTACGTGTTATAATTGCAGTTTGTTAACCGTTTGAACATCATGTTTAAGTATTTGTTTCTCCTGTGAGGTTGTAAGCACCATGAGGGGAGGGACAATAACTTCAGTTGTACTGTGATGCTAGTGTGGGCCACAGGGTAGGCTCTCAAAAATAACGGTTGAGTGGATGATGTATGCTTTCTCAGTTTCCTATTAATATTAAAGTACGCACGATCACGTAGAGAAGTGGAGTCTCCTGATCATATTTTGATGAATTATATTTAAATGAAAATTCTATTTAGGGTGTGTTAGAGGTTTTTCTTTGCTGGATAGCTATCTTGCCAGGGAGAAGAGATTTTAAAGAATGATGATGGGCTTTGGAAGTGCTGATGAAGAATTAGCATCTGCGTGCATTGGCAGAGGGATAGCAGACATTTCGGCAGCAGCTATGGTCTGTGGGCTGAAGCCCTGATGAGAAGTCTGATCCGCGAACACGTGCAAGTGTGGGCTGGTGCTCCTCCCTCCACACTCCCTTCAGTCATCAATGGAGAGAAAACAAATCTCGTTTGGAAAACAAACAAGCAATCAAGGATAAATGGGCAAAAATAAGATTTCTATGTTTCCATTTCATCTAACTTAGAGTAAAATCTTGACTTACTTGCAATACTTTTTTCAGCTTTTCAGGAGCTACGTAGGACTTAAAACCTAATGTTAACAGCCTACCTGTCAAAACTAAAAAGCATTTAAATCCAGAAAAATGCACTGAACTACAATTAAACTGTTACATGCTCTGTTTAAATGTTTTTTCTCATCCCAGCTGATCACGGCGGTACTCTGTGGCTGCAGCCAGGTCTTTTGCTTTATCAGTCTGTTATCTATTTCTCCCTGATTGATCTACAGGCGATACAAATAAGAGCCTTCTCCTTCTAGGGTCCCGAGTAGCTAAGTAACTAACATCTCTTAAATATAAACATACTGGATTATCGGTGATTGACCCAAATATCTCATGAACAATGACATCAGAGACTTATTCCATAGGCAATTCTATATGCTGGTTACAGTCTCTTACTTTATTTTTAATGGAACAGGCTGGATCAATGGTCCCATGACTGACTAGTCCTCAGAGAAAAGAGCACTGTTGTTATCCTGGGAGGTCACTGCTTGCGTCTAACCAGCCCCTAGGTGTGTGTAACACGGATATGAAACAAACAGAGAAGTGCACTGACTGCGTGTGGATATTTCTTCATAGTGCACGTTTCTCTAGGCCTCCCGTGGGCGTCCTTCCAACATCAGAGGCTCAGAAGCAACCATCTGGTTATTCTATTCCCTAATGTACTTCCTTGTATCTCCCTCAAAGTTTTAGCTTCTTATCCTACATGTTTTCCAAGCATTATGAGTAGAGCAAAAGATTTAAAAGCATTTCCTCAGAACAATTTCTAAAGTCTCTTCCAAGTTTAAAACAAAGAAACCCTCCTCCTCAATATGGTGGCAGCGGATCATGTGTGCAGGAAACCTTTTTATATGATGGTGCTGTTGGGTACAAAAGATGTATTAGAAAGCTTGGTCTATACCTCGAAGCAAGACTGACATGTGCCCAGAGCACTCTGTGAAGTCTAGTGTCACCAGAGAGTAGTTCAGATTCATTCTCAATTTCCACGCTGCATCAAGTATCTCACCCAGTGATATAAACTGTCAGGAATTATAAAATATAGAACACAGGCAAAGTGTCTGTTTTTTTGTGTGTATCTTTTTCTATCACACTAGAGTAATTATAACATTTGAAGTACCTGGAGATCAAAAGCAGGTGAAAAACTAACAGCAACAGCAAAGGTATTTCAGAGTGATTTTGAAGAGGTTCTGTTTCTAAAAAGGTTCTATCTTTCTCTAAGGAAGCCAATAAATGGCTTTTACTAATCTCTACCTCCTCTTCCAAAGGTTGAGTCTACATTAACTTTGTGTTGCTTGGTTTGGGGTGTTAATATTATTTATTCTGTAATTTTTAAAAAGATACTGGAACCCTGACTGGTTTGGCTAAGCGGTTGGAGCATGGGCCGGTGGACCGAAGGGTCTTGGGTTTGATTCCTGGTGAAGGGCATGTATCTGGATTACACATTCAATCCCCAGCCCCAGTTGGTGTCATGTAGGAGGCAACCAATCGATGTGTCTCTCTCACATCGATATTTCTCTCTCCCTGCCTCCCTCCCTATCACTCTATAAATCAATGGAAAAATATCCTCAGCTGAGGATTAACAACAACAACAGAAAGATACCTGAGCTATACTTTTATGTGCCAAATGCAATCTTACAAACTTCAAGAATATCTAAATATTTTCTTAAAAGATAAAGTGAGTTATTTCTTTGACATCCATGTATATATTTTGTTGATACCTCAAATTGAAGGCATTAAAAAAAAGACAGAGGTTTACCACTGTCAGAAGTTGCAGCTATTAGATCCATGCAAGATTTCAATACTGCAGTGCAAATCTGGACCAAGGTGGAGCCTGCTTTTAGGCCAAGTGAAACCACATCATGTGGAGAACAGGTGACTCACAGTGAACTGTGATGGCGGTTGAGGCGATCATGCCTTTTTTGTCTGTCAGGGAGCATCTGTAGTCTCCTGTTGCGTTGCGCCTCACATCTGTCAAGGTGTAAGTATTTGAGCTTCTGATTCCTTCGGGCTGTCCCTTTTGATAGAGGTAAAACGTCCTATTATTACACTTGGTAGCTACAATAAGAACAGTTGTAGTGCTTGATGAAAATGACATTTTCTCAAATGAGAGTACAGTTTGTATTATCTGATTCCTGGAAAACTAATTGATATTGAGGAGCTAATTTACAATGTATTGATGATATCTATGTTATTGATACATTGCATGAATGTTGTTTTTAACATTTTCAATATTTTATTTTTATATTTATGTCTTGCCTGATTTGATAGAAAGAGACAAAGCAACTTAAAAGAAAACATGCCATATATCCAAATAAAACAGAGAAAAAGGAAGGTAGGAAAATAGGAAGGAAAAACAAAAGGAAAGTAGGAAGCAAGGAAGAGGGAGAAAGTAAAAGAGAAAACTAAATAAATAAATGGGGAAATAATCCATAACAAACTAAAATATAAAAATACAGATGAACTAGGAATATATGTTAACCAAAAAAAGTTGAGTACCAGATATTGTTGCTAAAGCTAAGACAAACATCTGGCTCTGTGATCCCTGATCAGGTGAAAACATAACTAGTTTCCAAATTGCATGTGCACATGAGACAAAAACAGTATGTCAGTGTATTAGAAGAAACAAAGTTGCCTGTCCACATTGAAATCTAAAAGAAATGACCTATACTAGTCTTCTGAGTAATGTACTGTAAACACTACTGGGTAATGTGGCAGATGACATTTGTAGACACATCTTTGCAGTCAGTGTGTCTCGAGTTGTACACGGCTTCTCTCAGGGGAAGGTGATGTCACAGAGAAACGCAGGAGAAGCTATGGGAGAGCACACGAGTGTCCTCAGATGGGTTGTCTCCTAGTCTCTCCATAACGCTATGACACGCAGAACACATCCTAGAAGAATTTTCCCAATGACCCTCTCTACATATCATTCCTTTCAGCTATGGCACTGATAAAAGTTGAGGAACGGGTGCTTTGAGACCATGTCCAACGGCAAGATATAGCCCCAGCTTTGGTCTGAGAAGCTAAATATAATCTACAGCGGCTCCGTTCCTACTTCGAGGTTGGCAGCTGTGTTCAGGACGGTGCTGTGGTGGATCGGTATGAAGAGCACGGGCCACCATCCTCATTGCACAGGTAGCTGCTTCTACAGAGCAGGTGCGTATTGTTTATTTGGATAATGAAATGTTGAGCTTTTGTAATTATGATTTCCTGTGATCAGCTTTTTTCCTTGAGATCTCTTAACGCTGGGGTGGGGGGGCAAGACCATTGGCGGATGCTGAAAAAGCTTTCCAAGGACATTCTACAGGTGTCCCTTGTCCCCAAGGAAAACATCCTTTCTCACTCACTCACGCTGCCCGAGTACATTCAGTCCTTAATGCCAGCCAGCTGCCGAACAACAGGACAAAATGATAGTAGTCTAGCTCAAGTAATGATCCTTAAGCACTTACTGGTAAGTAAAACAGAAACTCCTGTGGAGGAGGGTTTCCATTTCCCAAGCATTTCAGAGTAATGTTGTCCCCTTCTTTGATGGCACTTTTTGGTGGCAGCACTTGTATCGTTACCTGCTCCGTAGGATCTGTAAGAGTCACAGGTACGAGTTAACCATTTTTGTCAAGTACCAAATACCTCTGTACATACAACGTAAATAACTCAATTATACACAATTTTCTCAAGAAGCTAGTAATGGTAATGACTTAAATGTATCTTTTTATAGAAGGAGTGAAGTTAATAGCTACTTGCTACACCAAGCACTAATCTCGGTTAGAACAAACTACAAAGAGACCTTGTTACATGAAAATCAATTTCTTCTTGGCAAAATGTCTTCCACTGAGGTAGGAATGATCATAATTATTTTATGGATGCAAGACCGGTAGGAACAATCTCACTATATGATTTCATTACAGGGACATTTAACTATATTATATGAATCTTACAGTTCGGAAAGACCGGATCAGCAAGCAAAGTAGCTAAAGCTATTAGGCACCCCTGCACTCACATTACACAATAATACCTTATATTAAATAAAAAGATACATGAGCTAAATAACGCCAGCAAGACTTTGAGCACGCAGGAGAGTGGATCGGCTTTCAAAAAGATGAATGCCGTGAACTGAGGGAGACGCTTAACACAATCAACAGGACCGTAAGTAGATTGTAATTCTGTTCTGTTCAGTGGAGCCAAGATGCAGCTTTCATTCCATTTCAGTCAATTTTATGGAGAAAATAGGGCCAAAGGGTATTCTTTAGTGAGGCCACTGCTCAACAGCAGAATGCTAAAGAAATTAAAGGCTGAATGCAGTGGTCCATATCTAACAAATATGAAATAAAAGGAGGTGGTGTTGGTGGTTATGAATCACCCACTTCCTAACTTAGTCACTTGTTATATAGCTTGATAATACAATAAGCAATGAATTTTCAAAAGCATTTAATGCAAAGGTTTATTTTAGAGAACCTTTCCACCACTGAGGCATGCATCTATATTTCCAGACTGGTAGCACTAAGAATTGTCTATGAAGACTTATTTTGCTATTAGCAATAACAACAAATAAGTGGTGGATTTGGAGGCTTTCTTCTATCTCTTGCAGTCACTTATTTATATTTCTAAAATTAAAGTACAGAGGGGAAAAAAAAAAAACTTAGGATTGTTATAGATTACTTCTTTGCCTTTTCTTCATGCTTGGGCATCTCTGAATATTTGCCCAGAGTGTTCTGAGGCTGAACAAGGATTTGTTTAATATACTTTTTGTTCGTTTTTCTGAATTTGCCTGGGATAGATTCCCTGACAAGCAATTCCTAGGAAAGTTGGGAAGTCAATTAAGTTTGATTTTGGTCCCTACTGACCATCCATTTCTGGGTCTTCCTCACTCTTTCACGTGGCCCCTCTCTGACTAGTTTTGGCCTGTGGCTCATCAGTGAGGCACATACACCAATCAAGGCTGACACAACGGCTAGGGATCACAATCCTTTTGACTTCCCGCTCCATTTAAAAACTCCCCTTCTTTGTGTCCCCTTTTCAGTAGGCTCTCTGTGTATGAGAGGGTTGAAGGACTCAATGAAAATCAGAGGGCTCATGTAACACATTTATTTTTCACAGTAACTTCCTCGATGTCCACTAACATGCCTCAAACAAAGCTAATGATCTCTTGTACCTCCTTTGCCCTGACTTTGAATTTCACTCTGTCATTCTGCCAGTTACCCTGGCTTTCTCCTTTGTCTTGTCTTAGCCACTCCATCACCCAGTCTTAATGATTAATAGTGAATATATTTGCCAGGTGATTCTTCCCTTCAGTTCCCACTAGTGCTTCCCTAGGCCAGGTGTTAAGTAACCTTCCTTCGGAAGCAATGCCAGCACACTTCATTCAGTCCCTCACCTTGTACCTTCCTGTTTTCTACTCCTTCATACACTGGGGTGGGCAAAAGTAGGTTTACAGTTATGAGTATGTGAAACAGAGTTTATTCTTACATTATTACTTAATTATTGTATTTTCTGTACCAACAACTGTAAATCTACTTTTGCCAAACCCTATGTATTTCCTCTAAATCAATTTTTAAGTAGTGCTTTCACTGGTACGATGATATTCAAAACCCCCATGCATTCCTAACATGTAAGATTGAAATAAATATTTCCTAACCTGGTATCTGTTTTTCACCTCCCTACTCTATACACATCCCTACCTAATACACAAAAGAGCCTACTCGGTTTCTTTCTCCCATCTCTCCATTCTATCCTTCTGTTCAGTCATTTATTCATTCGTCAGCTAATATCTTTTTTCTGCAGGTACTAGAGTTATAAAGGCGAAAGCAGTACAGTCCCTGCCTTCAATGAACTTTCAAGTTATGATCACACCATACTTAATACTTAACACTGTAATAATGTAAAAACTGTACATGATGTAAGCAAGTTTGACAGTCACTGTCCTTGAGCACCTGAGCCTTTAGGACGGTTCACCAGGTTCCTGTGGCACTTGGACCACTTGCAATCTCGCCTTGACAATTTCCTTCTGATGCAGGTGTCTTATTTCTCTAGTGAAGTAGCAAATTCCTTAAATGTCAGGACTATATCTCAAACACCTTTGTGTCTTCACCAAGAAGCCCAGCCCTGCATAAACAGTGCCTTCTCAAAAACCATGCCAAATATGCCCCACACAGCCAGTTACAGTGAAACCATTTCCTTCGGTAAGACCAAGACGTCTCTGCTGACCAACTCCCCATGCCTGACACTCACAGGCATTTCTGCTCTTTCTTAAGCCAACTTCCGCTTCTTTTACTCTCTTGATGTTTTTTCCTATCTTGTACTCCTGTACTTACACCAAGAGAATTTAGTTCCAACTAAATATTTTTGAACAAACAGAATTCTTCCTTCACTTACAGAAAGAATAGTTTTATTTTAGCTGTACATGAGGACATCTTCTCAATCATTGCTTTTGAATCAAGTTGATATGCATTTGCCAAGTTAAAGGCAAAAGGACCCTTTATTATTCGGGCAAGTGGAATTTCAGTTTTGTTCTTATATAAGGTTCCATACTTTAGGGAACCAAAATGGAAATGTAGATGGGTAAAAACTCTCTGAAGGCTCAAAGGGAATGTATGCCCTTTCTCCAGAGCAGATGTAGAAGTGCTAGGTTAGCCTACAATATCTGGCAGTACTACAAGGATTTTTGATGCATTTTTTAAAAAATGAGAAAATTCTTTCTTGCCTATTCCTAAAAAGATATCACTATCTATCTCTTTATGTAGGAATAATGATCATTTAGTAATAATGACAATAGTACTTAATAATGAACATTTAATGTGCAGTAAGTATGCTATTTTAGATTTGTGATTCCACTTAATCTCCACAACGACACTATGAGTTAAGTATTATATTTTTCCCATTTTGAGATAAGAAAAGTGAGACCTAGAGTATCTAAGCTATTCTTCTAGAAACACACAGTAATTGGCACTAAACGCCGACATGTTTGCTCCTCGTCATTAGATTATCTTGGCCTGTCTTACAGGCAAGAGCACAGCATTGGAGAGAAGAGTTCGAACCCAGTCTCTATAGCTAATTTAGAACAAGGTTCAGGGCCTCACTTTACTACCAAGTAAAATAATTGAGTTAGGCCACATGATCAAGAAGTTTCCTTTGTAGTCTACTATGTTCCAAATCTATGAAATTAAGTGAAACACCTTGGAATACAACATCCTATTTAATTTATGCAATTGAGTTCATTAATAAAATAAATATTTTTATTGAAAGGGAAGTCCCTTATCTAGAAGACCAATCAGCCATTCATTCAGAAAACCATCAGATGGCATTTTGAACTCCTACACAATGCATGGCTGTGCACCAGGGCTGAAGACCACCAGAAGGGACGAGACTAATAGAGATCTTGTATTTAAGGAACTTAACATCTAGCAGAACACAGAAAAAATGCTCATAAATAACAAAGTAGAGAGTGAAAGATATCACAAGACATATAAACCTTTATTCTATAGGTCTTTCAATAAGAAAACGATTATTAGGGTGCTATGGAATAGGGGTAAGGGGTTGGAAGCAGAATCCAAAGATCACTAGGATTGGGGTTTAAGACTGATAAGCATTTGAATGTTTTTTTCCCCAATGCATTAAAATTGCATAATTATATGTTGAGTTACTTACAGTAGATATCAAAGACGGCTTGTTCAGAATAAACTGTTTTCTGGCCTGCTGGCCCATAATATGTCACAGAGCAGGAAAATGGCATTTGTATGTCCGCCTTGGTTGTCTTGTACTCCAGGGATGCAGTCATGGTATAGAGTTGAGTTACTGGGTCTATTTCCTTTGTATACATTACGACCACCGCTGAAGAAAACATAGAACACTAATGACAGGATCTTTCATAAAAAAAAAAAAGAATCACAAATCTTAACTAGATGTCACAAATCTTTGAGAAGTGGTTTGTCCTTCTCAATGTATTTAACAGGAGGGGAAAGTGACAGATAGTGGGGTAGGATGGCTTTTCAAAACCATGAATCAGAGGCAGAGGCAGAAATGGAATCCTGGAGTCTGATTTCCTACTCCTCTTAATTAACTTCTAAAACATGCCACATACAGGCATAATTTTCTCTGCTCTAGATTATTCTGCACAAGGGCTAAGATGGTGTTAACAAAATCACTTAATGACTTAATGGATACTTAAAGTAACAAAGCACAGAGTCACAGATCAAAGGGGGGCAATCCATTTAGATGCAGGATAGCTTAAGGGAGCCTGAGATAGAAGTCCAAGCAGGTCATCGGAATGCAGTGCCCACTTCGTACCTCCTTCAAGGGGTTGCAGCACTTTTCCTCTCCTGTACCATGTGATGTTGCCATCTGGGTAACTGTCTTTTGAAATGCAGTCACCTAACTGCGAAATAGAAGAGGAAATGTTACTACCTTGGATTTTGTCAGAAGTCAGTTTGGAAGCTCAGAATCCTCAGGGAATTTTAGACTTATTCCAAAGGTTTCCTGACCCATTCATTTTTCTAAGCACTAAGGACTGAGTAAATGCTCTCTTCTAAAAAACACACACAATGTTTCACACCTAAAATTATGGTCTTGCCCATTTGAAAATACGCCATAGATCTGCAACTATTAATAAAACCACCTCCATGGAAAAGCATTACCAATTTTATTTTGACATTATTTATCTTTACCATGTACCATTAAATAACATAATTACATTAACTCTGACTGTTGCCATGGTTCATGGATCTGTGTGCGGCCATGTCTCCAGCTTCATACTACATACACCCCAGACTACGGTACATGTAACTCCCACGACCTGTAACTCCCACCACTTTTCTTCAGATGTGTTTCAATTTTAACATTTAATGTTTATAAAACAATATTATGTAGGAAAATTTAATCCGATTCAAAGAATTCCAGACCTGGTTCCCCCCACAGACAAAGGATAATTGAGGTACCTTCGCTAGTGAGATGGGGTTATTAGTCAACTGACATGCCCAAATATGAAACTCCAGAGTCGTCCCTCCTTCATGACAGCCTCCCTCAAATCTCTGCTCATGTGATCTTTCAAATCTGATCTTCTCACACTTATACTTTAGCTTGCCAGAAATTTAATTTGTCAAAAGAATAAAGTCCAAATTCCCTATGTAACATAGAAGGCCTATCATAACCCAGCCTCTCCTTACCTCTCCAGACGTAGTCTAAACTTTACTCTCTTCCCTACTGTCTTAGCCCCCAAAGATTCAGCAAAGCAAATAACTTGATGTTTCCCCCAAAACATTCTCTTTCACATCTGGGGAAAATCCACTCATCTTTCATGACTCCATTAAGTATTCAGTCCATTCAAATAAGAAAAACACGCCTCTTTTAACTCTCGTCCCCCTCTTCTCCCTTCAGAAATGGCATCGCCTTCCTCTCTGACCCCACTCTCCCTTATGCAGGCTTTCTGCCTGGCACCTGCCACACAGTCCGCTACACAAGAGGCAACGTTATCTCATTTGTCCTGGCACCTGAGGCCAGGAGAGGGCATTTAATACTAGGCTACGCTAAGGCAACCAATCAAAAACAAGTTCTTACCTTTGTTAGCTTCTCTGTTTCAAGAAATGGTGCTTTGCTAACGATTTCAGGTTTTGACGGTTGCTCTAAAGTTAAGCAGAGAAAGGTTTTAAGTACACATGCAAGAGTAAAAGGGTGTGATTGGGCTTATAAAAAATAATCCATTTACTCAAAGTAGAAAATCAAGCAACAGCATATAGATTCCCTACAGAATATGTAATTACAAAATCTAGTTAATCCGCCCCCTTCGAATATTGGCTTTATTATGTTAAACATTATTTTAAATGCTTGTAAGTCCTCTGAATAAAATATCAGTGATGCTTTCTGGACACTTTATAAGCAATAAATATGGATTCAACAGTGGAACAGAGGGCAATGTACTAAACAGGATGTATTATCTCCCATTGATTACCATGTCTACTTATCAATAGCCTCCAGCTCCTTAAGTGGAGACCCGAATGCACATGCATCAGAATCTCAGGGATGCACCTTTAAAGTGCAGACTTCTGCATCCTACCTGGCCAATGGAATCAGAATCTCTGGGGAGAGGTTCCAATAAATCTACATTTTTAACAAGTTCCATAGAGAATTCTAGGGCACAATAAAGTTTAAGAATGATTGCTCTAGAATCATGAGAAATACAAAGTTAATTAAGGATACAGAGGCCCAAGTTCCTGGAGTATCTCAAACCTTATCTTTTAATTGAAGTTACATTACAAAACTATAAATGTGGTGAAATCATTCAAATCTAGAACCTGAGATAACGGACAGACGCATTTTAAATACCGGAAATTCTGTAAGCGCAAATTCTAATAGAAGCATCAGGGAGAATTGGTTAAAGATTTCAGCAACAAGGTAGTAGTATTTAAGCACATTTTAAGTTACTTTATTCTTAGCACCTAGTTTTCCAGCATTGATGGAATTTTGAACTTGAAATTGGCTCTGACAATCAGCCTAGAGAAAGGGAGATTGCCTTGTTGGCACTGATTTTAGTGAGTTGCATGGAGCGGAATTATTCTCTTCTCATATACACAGATGAATAAAAACAACCAGCTATTCTTTCTTTTATAGCCTTATTGTTTATTGTCTCCTATACTTATCCTTTTGATTACCAAACTAATCTAAAATGGCTTTTGCATAATTATTACTCAATCTGGATTTCAGCTATCAGACATGCTACCTACCCAGACCATTACAGAAAACAGAGACGAAACGGATGAAGTCACTGGGGTAGCAAAATGAATATCACCAAGACCACGTGCAAAAAATGTAAACTTCTTCAGGTTAATATTGAGATTTAAATTTCCCTTTGCAAATATGTTTTATATTACAAATTAGAATAATGAATAATAATAATAATAATAATAATAATAATAAATCTGCCTATGTGTGGAACTCATGCACTTTAATTATAGGAGGGCCTATTTACTACTAATTCTAGAAATATAATTCTCCTAATACAATGTCACAACGGTGATTATCTCTTTTCTAAATACAAAAAAACATTAAAAAGATATAAAAATAGTCCTGGCCGGTTTGGCTCTGCGGTTAGGGCGTCGGCCTGCGGATCAAAGGGTTGTGGATTTGATTCTGGTCAAGGGCAGGTACTTCGGTTGCAGTTCGGTCCCCTGGCCCTGGTCAGGGTTGTGCGGGAGGCAACCAATCCATGTGTCTCTCTCACATCAATGTTTCTCTCTCTCCCTCTCCCTCACACTCTATCTGAAGATAAATGGAAAAATATCCTAGGGTGAGGATTTTAAAAAAAAAATAAATAAAAAGATAGAAAAATATAAAAAAGAATAGAAAGTCATGACAAAGACAGCTACATTAACACAAACGGGAAGCGACACCTGACCCCCTGATTATTGAAAATGTGACCAAAGAAACTTATAAAAAACTGACAAAAATTCAATATAAACAGCGACTGCAGGGATACGCGGTAGGGGTTAAAGCCTCCGTACATCAGTAAGCCTAAGTGTGATCACTGTGTTCATGTAACGTCATTATGCTCATAATTACAACTCTGAGTTATTGCTGAAACAGTACATCTGTTCAGAATTCATATTCGAATGCAAATGTCATACATCTGAAAGAGGGCTGCAACCAAAATGGTCAAACATAACAAACATTCTTGGGGCTTGAGCAGGTCAACAAAAATTCTTTGGTTAACTAAAATCAGTAATTTAGCAACACCTGTCTGAGCGCCGAAGGGAGGGAAGATATTAAATTTGTTTATGTGGTCAATCAAGGGTCAAAATTAACAAGAAAAACACGTTTGCTTGTTTTGTTTGTTTGTTTTCCCTTCAGTAGTATCTGTGCCTGGACTACATGGAGAGATTTGAAAAATCCTCTGAAAAAATTGAGGCTCTGAATACAGAATGAGGGTAGGCAGCCTAAGTCTCACTACTTTCCAGTTCACCAAAATCATGCACCTAAACAGCCAGGAACAAACTTCCTCCTACATAGAATATATTTCTCTCCCTTGCCTTTTAAACCCAGTGATGTTTTATCAATTCACATAAGATCATAAACACTCGGCCATGTGTTTTAAAGGACCAACTTCCATGAATATTTTCAAAAATTTATTCTTATTTCAATAAAATGACTGTAGCATTTTATTGAAACTTGATGAAAGAATGCTTAAACTTTAGTCCTTTTTACACTGTTATTCATCTTTCTCTTTGGGAGAGAGAACCACAGTGGGTATTGTGGAAGTAATGGTAATACCTATTGCATTTATTTGAGTTATTTTCTCTTCAAGCTTTTGTTTCAAAACTTCTATATTAACTGTATATTCTGTATGTAATTTTCTCTTATATTAGCTTGTAACAATCGATGGGTATTAGTTGGAAGACCATAAAAGAGGACACACATACTATTTTAACAAAATTGCATATTGATTCCAAAGTGTTTTAAAAAGAACGTCACATGAATTATGTCTTAATATGATTCAAGGATTCATAACCAAGTATAGAACTGAAAGAAAAAGTCATGCCTCAAATTTATTTGCATTATTAAAGTAATTTTGTCAAGGGTC
The DNA here is from genome assembly GCA_030848825.1 of Tadarida brasiliensis. Lineage (NCBI taxonomy): Eukaryota > Metazoa > Chordata > Mammalia > Chiroptera > Molossidae > Tadarida > Tadarida brasiliensis. The sequence goes on from CM061260.1 coordinate 76,355,635, forward strand.
TCGTAGCCAAGGGAGGATCAAGTGATAAATGCAAAACTGCTCTAGATCACCCATAAGTTACAGAGTTATAAAAAAACACACACATACAGGGTAGCTCAGTTTGATGTGGGAGGAGAGCAAGAGAAGGCAGGTGCACTGTTATATTGACCCAGGAGTGCTTCTCTCAGTACTTGGCTAGCAATCACCCCTCATAAATCCTGATGTTCTTTAAGTAAACCATTGTGAGCATGGAAGGAGCTTGTTTTCCTCATGAAATAGGAAAGGTTGTTTTTTATAAATTTAAAGACTCAAAATGAAATATACAATAGAGGTCTCATTTGTTAAATAGGTCATTTTCCGTTTCCTTCATTAAAACAAAGTATCTGCGGGTTGACTAACTTTCTCAGGGAGGTAGGAGGAGGAATGCTCAATTCTGATGAAACATTGAGAACAGTCTCCAAAAGCAAGCTCTCAAATGACTGCGTGAGGCAAGCCAGCACCGCCCATCCCTGAGAGGAGAGCTGGCCCAGGTGCACCAGACTCCATGTCATGGGAACAGTCTTTCTTTGAACATGACAGACACCAGAGTATAAGAAGCTGGACAAACGAGCCTGGAGTGGTGGTTTTCAAACACTTTTGTAGAGGTGCAGCTCTTCTTCCTTCCTCTTTCCTCCCCTGAACAAACTATCACAGGAAAAACTTTGAAATACTGAGCAGGTGGAATTCTAGCTAGTCTGACAGCAGCATCTCCTCGCCTTCTCAGCTCTCTAGGATGGTCAAGAGGATCCTAGGAATACAACGGGAAAACTGGCAGCTAATTCAAAGAACTTATTTTACTGAAGAGAAGGAGGAGGGACTCATAGCCCCAGACTGGTGACGTGACATGCCCAAGGTCAGAAGTTAGCAGCATATCTAACGAAGCCAGTCTCCTGGTGACCAGTTCAGTGATTTTTCCATCACACCACTGACAGCCATTGGGCAATCTGGGCACCCATTTGACCTCTTAGACCTTTGCACAATGACTGAATGAATCTTTGGAAACTTTTAAAGTTCTATTCTTCCTTTTGAATGGTATTAACTTCAAATGTACATTCAGTGCAAACACAGTTTGATTTGGAGGCCATTCAACGACAAAATAAAATAAATAAACAAACAAACAAAAGCCGTGTTAGTGGTGACAAAGCACATGATTTATTGTGATCTGGGCTGCTTTCTGGAAATGGTTTCTTACATCTGAGGTACAGGTTAAAACTAAAACAAACAACCCTACATGAGAGGTAACAAAGTCATCAGTCATGGCTCCCACTTTGAATGAATGCAATTTGACTTTGTCCATGAGGACGACACTCTGCAGCAAGCTGATCTGGGATTAGCTCATGCTAACTACACTCAGTTCTGTGGTACACTGTGCATGTTGCTAGGTGATTTGACAGAAGGAAACAGAGGACTGATTGATGAGCCTGGTAACTCTTAAGTGACTGCAATATATACATGCACAGAATGAAAGCCTCCCTGTCACAGCTGCTGTTGGCTTCATGAAAAGTGACCCAAAGTAAATTCATTATTTTTAAGAAAGCGAAGCCCCTATATGCTCTTGCAAACATTTCCTTTATCATGAGCTGTCCTGTTTATTTGATGAGACGTGCAGTGTCCCACGGTTTCTAGTATAAAACTCCATTTTCAAGAGTGTGTAACTTGTCTGTTTAAATTCTCCCTGGCCCAGAGCCTGGAATGCAAATTCTGTTTCTGAGAATCACTTTGTTTTCAACAACATTCAAAAGAGAAGGGGGTAGGGGTGCTGAGAGTATGTGTGTGTGAGTTTGTTTTCACAATCATAGAAATCCTCTGTATTCCAAAATGACTTACAAATTTTATCTAATTAGATAGACTACTGCAGCTTTTTTTCCAGATTGCTGTATGGCACTAAAAAAAAAAAAAAAAAAAAAGAGTGTAGTCTGAAAATTGCCACAAATGGAACAACCTGGATTTTCCAAATACAGGATGCAGATTATTTGCGGTGTTTAATAGAAGGAGGCATGACTGACAAACACTTGATAGTTGGTTTGACTCCTAAAATAACTGAGAACAGTGGATGGTTTCTGGCAGGTGCCTCGAAAGGAAGATGTAATCAACTGAAACATGTAATATGCTTTTACAAGTTTCTTCTAGGGGAACAAAGGTTTCCTTTGACAGTATAAGCTCTCTTTGAATCCATGTCATGAAGCCCACAGGAGCTTTGAAGTCCATATAAATACTTAAGGGACAGTCCTACTTAGTTTCATCGGCTATTACATGAGCAACAGGAAAAATCCATGCTTACGTGCTGCAGCGGCAAGGCCCTCTGGGTTCCTTTCTTCCCTATTTATTTTAATAAGTTCTAGGTGCTTTCAAGTCATCAGACAGCAGAGGGAAAAACCTGAAAAGTGAGACTTTCTTCCCTAATTAAAAAGACTGGCACCCTGAAACTTTTGAGACTCTTTTTCTTCCTGTATTTTCTAAAATATGATGATGTAACAGGAGTGGGACTTTTTATTTGACTATTAAAAGATAAAATAATTTAATTAGAATTTCCCAAGTCACCCATTTGCGTAGCTCTTTGCACAGTAACATTAACGCTGCGTTATCCTTAGGGATAGCAACCTTGCCGTGAGGACGACAGTGGTTACTCCAGTTTCTTCTACACGCTTCTCTTCTTCTAACCCTGCTTTGCGTTTTCCCCTCTTTGCTTTCTACACACACATTCAGGATGTGGTAAACTTTGTTAATTTAGGGCAATTTTATAAACCAAATGAACAGTTCGAAGAAATGAATCAGCAAGCATTAAAGGTTAATGTGTGTGTGTGTGGTGGGGGGTTATATATATACAAGCACACACACACACACACACACACACACACACACAGCTTAAATCTCTAAACCACAAGATAGTTTGGATTTTGCCTGTATTTTATTGTTTTCATATATCAAAATTCTGCCTAACACATGTATATGTATGCACGACATGTATGATTATGTGTGCACATCATGTACCTACGTACATATCCCAGAATATTTCTTTGTACATGTCAGTAAAAGTTAAAGATCACATTTCAGTTTTCACTTAGTAGTACTTCAGATCACAGGAAATGTTACCCGACAAAACAACAGAGAATATTCTTTGCGTCCCTCAGTGCAGAAAGTCCTAGTTGCATTTCGGGGTTTTTTTGTTTGTTTTCCTCACTGACAGCACGCACGAGAATGAAGAAATCCTCTCCCACAGCTGCCTGCTTGTGGAGACACTACAGAGAGTTCTCTTCTTTCTCAAGAACGGTTTCTAGTACCAGCCGTCAATCCTACTGAGCACGCACACTGCAGACTACTTACTGAACACCTTGACTATCGTGGGCGCCTCGTACACGTCGTCCTCGGTTACCAGCATGCACACAAATCTCTTTTCATCGCTGATCCTCGCATTGCTGATGGACAGAGTGTAGTTTTCAGAGAGGCTCAGTCTGTCTTTGTATTCTGGTACATCGTCGTACTGCACGCTCTTCTTGGTAGAGGACCTGAAGGCAATAAATACTGGGGAGCCGTCGGGCTTTTCCTAAAGATTAAAATAACAATGCATTTTATTTTTTTTAAATTTATCTTCGTTGTTGAAAGTATTACAATACATTTTAAAAACAAGCATATTCGGATGTTTCAGGATCACATCCAGAATAATAAAATTTCATTGGCTCTAGAATTCCACCAATATTTATAGTTTTGTCCAAGAAGAATAATTTTGGATACAAGCCTCCCATAAATCGTTGGCTACTGAGAATTACTCTTCATAAGAGAAGCTGTAAGTTATTTTACAGGTATCAGCTTAAATATCTGGGCAAAGCTCTAGGAATCTGAGCCTTTCCTGCATTTGAAGGGCAGAATTAGTGACTGTTTTAAACTGACAAGAGCTGGCCCTGTGTCTCATAGAAAAGAAAAAAATAGTTGTAAACAAACATACAGATGCACAAAACGACATTCAGCTACCCATCGCACCAAGCACACACCTACCTGACCTGCAAACATGCATTTAGCAATCGTGGGCAATCTCTACTGCATCTTCCTTACGTTAATCCACATACTTTACATGTCCATATTTTCAGTTTCAGCCAAAACCCACACAGCTGACCTTTACATACAGCATAGTTTAATGACTCTTCACGGAGGAACAGTATTTGCCCTTGTGAAACAATCATGTCCATTTAGCAATAGAATCAGATTAATCACTGAAATCCACAGTGTTGCTACCTGAGTCATAAAACTTAGCTCCAAGGGCTTTCATATAAAAGCTTATTATCAAAATAAAATATAATCTAGGCATACACAGCTATGCCAAAAGCACTGAGACATATAATTCATTTCTTCCTTTGCTCCCACAAGAATTCCCTTACCTATTAAGGAATTTAATCAAAAGTAGGGGGAATCTCTCTTCTACTTACCTCACAAGACCTTTGAGAAAATAAGATATGATAAAACATTTTAAAGTGCATGGCAAATTTCAAGGAGTTACATTTTTATTTATTTATTTTTTCGTCGCGCTCAAGGAGTTACATTTTTAAAACTTATTAATACTTATTATTGTTCTGGACTAAATATTTATGTCCTCACCAAATCCATGTCAAAGTCCTAGCCCCCAGTGAGTTAGTGTTTGGAGATGGAGCCTTGGACAGGTGGTTAGGATTAGATGAGGTCCTGGCAATGGTGCCCTCATGATGGGATGAGTGCCCCATAAGAAGGATAAGAGACGCAGTGGCGTCTGTCTCTCCATGAGAGCACAAAGAAGAGGTTATATGAGCACATAGCAAAATATCAGCTGTCTATAAATCAGAAGGAAGACCCCCACCAAGGGTCGCATGCACCAGCCAGCACCTTGATCTTGGACTTCTCAGCCTCCAGAATGGTCAGAAATAAATATCTGTTGTTTAAGGCCATGTCTCTGGTATTTTGTTATAGGGGTTCACACTAATGCTATTACTAAGCTAATCTTCGAGTTCAAACATTTTAGTTGGTCGAATATGTGAATACATCAATAATATTCTCCTTAAATTTTTTTAATTTGTCACAGGTTCACAATGCAAATCTTTGCCCTCATTAACAGAAATATGTTAGATCAGTACCTTAAATTTGTTTGTTCATTCATTTATGCAATAGATAATAGTTATTAAGTTTTGAGTACTTAACTATATACCAGGTACTTCCTTAGGGCTTTCCATGCATTAATTGATTTAATACTCAACAACGCCCTAAGTTAGAGTTATGATATTAGTGCCAGACTAGACAATGGAGACAGAGATTGGTTAAATAACTTGTCCAAAAGCTCAGCTAGGGCATCTCAGCAAAGCAAGACTGGAGCGCGGCAGTCGGGCTCCATTCTGACTAGCTGGTTCCACTCTCTATAGCCATTAGATGCCTCGTCCACACCAGGCAGTGAGGCAGATGCTGGTGAGGTGGTGGTGGGAGCGGGGTGCAAAGGGGTGCACAGGGAACCAGGATCTCCATTCATTGGGAGATTACCAGGCAGCAGGGGAGGAGGTAATCCATATTCACCCATGCTTGCTCCCTTTCACGCTTTCCAAACCTGCTACTTGTCCTTCAGGTTACATTAAGTTAGAGCTTGTATACCATGTCCGCAAATCAACAGTTTTTAGAGCACATGGTATATCAAATGTATTTCATCAGTCTATTGCTGAAGCTTTTTACCAAATTAACCATTTGAAAATTGCCGTTATTGTTTGTGTCTGTCCTCTACCATTGTGCCAGTTCAGTTCAGGTGAAAATTATTCCCTGGGTTATCCTCAGAAACGTCTGTGATCACAAAGCTTTCATGATCTGGGTTCTGTTTATTTTGGCCGTAAGTTGACTCAAAGTGTGAGTTATGTGGTAGTCTCCAGACCACAGGAATTCTAGGGGTGCAAATAGATGTTGTCCTCACAGGCCTTAACTTCTCATGTCCGCCTTTACAGGAAAGCAGAAGGGGTTCAACGTGAGCGGGACAGCAGGAGGCGAGCACAGGGAATGCTGTGTCGCCTCCCTCCTGGTTCTCCTGTCTCACGCCCCTCACAGTGGGCTTTGCTCTTTGCAGCCCCACAGTCATAACGGCTCACACTTTTCATGCAACTGTCATGTGCCAAGCACTATGTAGGTATTCTGATATGAGTTACTTCATTTAACCCTCACAACACTGTAGGGAAGATTATTTTTATGTTATTTTATTGATGAGAAAATGGGGATTCATTCACTGTCCAGAATCCCACGGTGAGTATGTGGTAGAACATGCTGGCCTGATTTCAGAACCCATATATATATTTAAAAAAATATATATATATACATATATATATATATATATACATACACATACACATATATAAATAAATATATTTTTATTGATTTTTTTAGAGATAGAGGAAGGGAGGAGAAAGAAACATTGATTATCTGCCTCCTGCACGCCCCCTACTGGGGATCAAGCCCACAACCCGGGCATGTGCCCTGACCAGGAATCAAACTGGGACCTCTCCGTCCATGGGACGACGCCCAATCCACTGAGCCACACTGGCCAGGCTCAGAAGCCATATTTTAAAAGAATGTGTTATACCAGCCTTTGGGTGCAGCCTTAAGCACACTGCCTACATTTCCCAAAGCATATTCTGTAGAATGTGTGTTATGCAGACATGTGAGAGGGAAATGCTGTAAGGTTAAATAAACCTAAGAAATGAATCAAACTCAGACAACTCACAATGCACCTTAATATATGAAAGGCTCTGAGAAATGCTGCAATAGAGAACTTCAAAAATTATTTGACTATCAAATCCTTTTCCTATTCAAATATCTTTCAATGTTTCAAGGAGCTGGGGGACATCTGCCATTATGTTCAAGGAAACATATGTCCATTTTAAGTTTGCAAACTACCATGGGTCCCATGTGATCCAGCTTTGGGAAATCATGCCTCATAGAACACCTTTTGTTGGTTTTGGTCATTAAATTGAAACATTTGTCAGTCGATGTTACCTAGCCACTCCACATCCACCTACCAGGGTATCTATCTACCCTCCATTTCCAGACCCATCTGTACCTTGATACTTGAGAAAATATGCTTTTGCTATCTGCAAGAAATGGATATAATCAACAATGTTAAATGTAAAAAGGACTTACCATAGCCATACAGTTTTAAGATGAAATAACCAGAAACGAGCTTTTAATATTGATGGTTGATTTTCAATGACTCTTGGGTATGCTGGCTCCTGGTTCACCTGGCCACCCAGTAGCCACACTAAGCAGAACAGGAGCATGTGTCTGCTGTCCTCACTAGCTCTGAACTATACTCCACTCCCTTTACTCTGGAACTCGGCCCTTTCTTCTGCCTCTAACACTCACGGTTGAATTTTTCAGACTAATACGATAGAAGAATTAGGTGTTCATTGGCTTTATTTTAAATTAGCATTCGTTATGTAAGACTCAGGAATTATTCTTTTGACACATTCAACACATGAATTCTACCTTCCTACACCTGTACCACAGTTCAATGTTGCTGATACGTTCATTTGAAATTCACATGCACTCACAGAAGGAATTTCATTTAAAAAACGAGAGGCGATTGCCTAAATCCAAGGGAGGTCGCACTTACATATTTCCATTTGCCAAACATGAGATTCTGAGGTACATCGAGTCGGCAAGGCATGACTATGGTATCTCCATATGCTGAACTTACAGTATACAATCCAAGGCCTTAGAAAAAAAGGGAAAAAAGAGAGAGATTGTAAGTGTTTTCTTGAAATAACAAAGTATAGTAGTACCCCTTATCCACAGGGGATACATTCCAAGACAGCCAGCAGATGCCTGAAACCACAGAGTACCAAACCCTAAACAGATGGTGTTCCTTCCCTACATACACAGGGTGGGGCACAAGTAGGTTTACAGTTGTTTGCATGGAAAAATATACAATAATTAATAAGTAATAATACAAGAATAAACTCTGTGTTTTGTGTACTCACAACTGTAAACCTATTTTTGCCCCGGCCTGTACATACCTATAATAAAGTTTAATTTCTAAATTAGGCACAATAAGAGATTAACAGCAATCACTAACAATACAGTAGAAGAGGGCAAGACAGCATGAAATTGCATCACACTACTCAGAATGGTGCTCGCTTAAACTTATGAATTGTTTACTTCTGGAATTTTCACTTTAATCTTTTCTGACCTCGGTTGTCTGTGGGTAACTGAAACCTCAGAAACCGAAGCCTGGGATTAGGGGGGTGGGGGAGACTACTATAAATAACTTCAGTTAAGATACATATCTTGATGAAGATTATTTATTTTAATTTGATCTTTAATGACATACTAAAAGTGTGAAGCTAGAACATATTTACTATCTAAATATCATCAGCTCTTATTTAGCTACTAAGCCTTTGAATATCATACAATTCAAATTTACAGACCCCCCCCCCATTTTATCAGGGAATACATGAGAGTGTATTCCAGAGGAACACAGTCAAATGTGAGTGAAATAGACAAAGATAACATGTGTTATATTGCCAAAACTAACTTTAAATATAATTGTATTTTTCACTTGAAAATGTCATCATATTTTTCTTCTGGAAAACGTTTTAAAGTATTAAAAACTAAGAACTAAATTTTAGTTATAAATGGGAAAATAACCATGAAAATGGCTTATTTTTTAGTAGTAATGTGAAAATACTAGTTGTGATTTTATTTTATTTTTATTTATAGATATATTTACGTTTTATTGTTGAAAGTATTATTTTACATGTACATAAACTATTATCACAGAAAGAATGTGTTGTATGAATATTCTTCATAAAGTATTTATGAAGTGTATACAATCTAACTTAAACCATAATTTGCAACTAAGGCACTGAAAACTCCTTGGTCTGATTTAATTCTTTATTGAGAAAAAAGATGTAAATGATAACAAATTAGATTGTAAAATCAACCTCACAATTTTTGCATATGTATGTAGGAGACTTCAAATTCATATATATTCATGAAGTTTTAAAAAATTCAGACATTTAACTTGTCAATAGTACTTAGGGAACACCTCAGATTTCTTTTAACCTCATATTGTTTACAGTAATCTCTAAGATGAAATACTTTTATAATTAAGATGTCATAATTGGATAGAGTGAAGGGCTAAATTTAACTGTAGAGAAAAAAATGATATTTTGTCCACCAGGTGGTGCTAAAGTGCAGAGCTAAGGCAATTTGCAACACGTAAATAAGACCCTCTTATGACTTTCTGAAGAAACAGGACAGGGTGAATGCCATATTACCCATCAATCACAACGCACACGAAATTTCATATTGGGGTAAAAATCATTAACCTTTGAAAAGAAAAATAAAGGTAATAAAATCCCTATTTGAAAATTCTCAGTTAAGGAAGCTATTTCCCTTTAAAGCAGTTTTGCTCCAGTGAACAAAAACATTACAAGGAACACACATGTTATGTATTTATGTCACATAGCACCTAGTTTCCAGCATTTTTAACACTGTTCAAATAAAGAATACAAGGTATAACCCATGAAAATGTGGTTTTCACTTGCCTTTGGAGACAAGAGTTTTACTAAAATTGTTTATCGTATGTTCAGTGTTATAATAAAAAAATTACCTCAATAATTTTTAAATTGCTTAGTCTTTCCCAGGTTGTAACTTTAATTCCTTTTAACTTAAAACCATGGAAAAGCATAAGCTTGTAAATGAAGAGATGATCTCTTCAGTCTTATTAAAATAAAAATTATGAGGGTCTAGATATATGGTTGCAGACATGCAAACTAATTGGAGTTAAGAAATTGCTATATTTCACAATACAGAACTCGTTTCCACAATTCTTTGGCTCCTAACTATGGAACCTTTATTGTGTATTGTTAAGATCTCTTCATGCACTAACCAGGGGCAGGTATGCTAAGCAAAGGAAACCATTTTTTTATTTAATGTTTTGTCTTTTCATCAGTATATAGCAGGGTGCTTGACTATGTAATCACTCTAAAATAATCTGGATCTATACCTTAGATTAGGGCAGGACTTGCACTTCTAATTATCTCTTATCATTATAAAAGCACATCTTCTTTTGAGAAATGATGATGCTCCCATGGTTGGTCAAGAAGTAAAAACAACTTACAGAGCTTGGGTACCAATGAGGTGAATCCTTTGCCAGGTATACAGAGAAGTAAGAAAATTCTTTTTCCAAAAATGTGAGGCTTCACTCCTTCCTACAGACCATTTTTTTCTTTTATTTTCCCTAGAAAACTTTAATGTGAGATATATATATATATATATATATATATATATATATATATATATCCCAAATTTAATTTAAAGCTCTATGAATTTCAAGTTCATAGTATCTTAGTGATGAAAGTGCAGTTATAATGGGGAGGGGACCATATATGTTTAGTCTTTGCAACCCCAGGAGCGGCCCCTGGATTCAAATGGGCATCTAATAAGATGATTTCTCATTTTCTCACTTGAACGTGTGGAGTCCTTTCCATTTCTGTTATCAAATTAACTTTTGAAAATCAGGAAAGAGTTGACAACACTGGGATTTTAAGAATTTTTATTCCTACCATATACTCTCAAGGCTGTCATAAATTATCTTTGATGCACAGAAAACATGGATTTGTGCTTGGATGGCACTCTCTTTTCCGAGGAGAAACAACACAAAACAAACCTTTTAATAAGAGTTCATGGATGAAACCACAGAAAACATTCCCCCCTTCCCTTTCAAAAGAAATTAAGGATTATTTGTGCTCTGTGATTTGCAAACAATACTATGAAATGTCATTTCGTTACTTGTGATGGCCACAATAATTTAAAGATCATTTTAAATTATTTGAAAATTCATACATTAGGTCTTTTAATGACAACTTGACATCCAAAATTAGCCAGGACAGAACTCTTTAGAGCATAACAAACATAAGGAAAATATGACATGTGACAAGAATGAGGCTAGTGGGTAAAAGGCCAACAGTTATAGACAGCACTGGTCCACCGACTTAGGGAAAAATGCATGATGATAAGTTGGACATAATTAGGGTCCACAATCATGATGATTTTAAAAATAAGTTTCAAGTTTGTTATAATCATCAACCTTCCTCTTCTGGTAAGGGTAACTGACTTACAGGTTCACCTGATAGAAAGAGTAAATGCTTGAACCTGGGAGAAAGCTAATTTCTCTAACTCCTAGGGATGAAGGGGCTACAAAAACAACTCTAATTTGGTGATGAATTGGCATCCTGATTTCTGAATATGTCTCCATCTTTGACATGAAGTGCCAGTGAGACTCAAAGTACCTGTCAACACAAATGATTCTGTTTATACTTTTTACGGAAGAGATTTTATCTTTGAACTGCCAAGTCTGAATTAAATTTAGCTTACTAGAATTCCCCTGCAATTTTCTCCCTGTAATATTAGTTGATTAAATTATTCATGGTTTTGTAGCCTAGAGATTATTGGACATTACTGCAAATATAGAATGACTATGATGTTCTTCCTCAAAGAGGTTAAATATAGAATGTAGAAGAAATGTGTGTGTGCACAACTGTATGCATTTCTATGTGGTTCATGATATATCTGTGTGTACATACACATGTTATAACATACTTTAAATGGGCTAGAACATATCTGTATTCAATGTGTTCTATAAATTTAAGGTATTGTTATAAATTATTAATACTATTTTTTCTATCAAAATGTCCTGACTTAAAATAAAATATAAAAACATGTTATATTTGAGAAGTCGTGTGAAATTAAGTATTTTTTAATGAAGAATTATTAAAGACAAAGAACAATAGAACTAGAAAGGCTACATAGGAGAATTCAGTGAAAATACATGGGAAAATCATAGCATAAGAAAAATCTCCTGACCAAATAATTCTAACATATAGAATGTCAGGCAAGTGATCATAAAATAGAGGTAGTTGTAGTTATGCATTTTGTATAGCAAATAATTTAAAGAGGCACTAAAACAGAAGTTAGATGAACACTTTTTATTTCTAATTGAAATAATAAAAAATTTAATAATATTGGTCACATTGGCAAAAAATACTTTTTCTGCATAAATGAATTCTTAAGGACTATCAAATTTCAAGTAATCGTTCTCTTTACATTGCTAACATGAACATTTGAGTTGAGGTAACTTAAAATTCAGAACCTGCTACCACATTTCAGCAGAAGAACAGCAAATAATAAAGAAAATAGGATAAGAATGAAACAGAGTCTATTTTTACATTTTACATGCTGTAAATTGAGTATGGCTAATTATTTTTATTGTATTGTTTTTTAATAGCATCATCATTCTTTTTATTTTTAAATATGTTTTCATTGATTTTTTTAGGGAGAGAGAGGAAAGGAGAGATAGAAACACTGATGTGTGAGAGAAACATTGATTGGCTGCCTTCTGCATGCCCCCTACTGGGGATCGAACCAGCAACCCGGGCACGTGCCCTGACCAGGAATCGAACTGGCACCTCTCAGTCCATGGGACCATACTCAATCCACTGAGCCACACAGGCGGGCATATCATCATTCTTAAAAGCATTTCTTTTCTTTTTTTTTTTTTTTTTTAAGCTCTGCAGCCTGTTAGATGCTATAGAAGGGTTACTCACAGTTACAATCGGCTCAGAGCTTATAAGAAATAACTCCCAGTACTACAGAAATTTTAGAGAAATTTATTTGTGCAAATTAATTGTTGGGGAGGAGGTAGGTAGAAACAAGAGAGTTATTCTTAGAAGTTACTTTCATGCCATGGCCAGTTTGGCTCAGAGGTTAGAGCATCGGCCTGCGAACCAAAGAGTTGCAGGTTTGATTCCAGTCAAGGGCAGGTACCTGGGTTGCAGGTTCGATCCCTAGCCCTGACTGGGGTCATGCAGGAGGCAACCAATCGATGTGTCTCTCTCACATCGATGTTTCTCTCTCTCCCTCTCCCTTCCACTCTATTTGGAAATCAGTGGAAAAATATCCTCGAGTGAGGATTAAAAAAAAAAAAAGAAGTTACTTTCACATTTCTTTGATGAATTTGACAGGTAAACATGTTAGTGTCCCTATACACTTTATTAATAAATTAAGATATGTGCAACTCTAACTAGAACATGAAAATATTTTGTAACACCAGTTTACAGCAGTGTTTCTCAACCTCATTGCTACTGTCACTTGAGCTGAATAAATCTTTATCATGGGGGACTGTCCTGTGCATGTGTAGCAGCATCCCCACCTGTGCCCATGACATGCCAACAGTACCCTCCTCCAGTTGTGACAACAAGAAAATCTGCAGACATGACAAATGTCCCTGGGAGGAAAACATCCCCACACTCCAAACTCCAGTCTAGTTGAGAACCACTGGTTTAGACTTTCAACCATTGACCTTCATTCAAGACTGTGGTTTCCAATAAAGGGATCTTTGTTACCAAATAGAATCTCAGTGTAGGACTAAATCACATTCAGTAGGACTCAATATGAATGAACAGATGGATCCAGAAAAGGCACATAATGACACCTTGTTATTATCAAATTCAAATTTGTTTTCCTCACAAAACATCTTATTTAAACTATTCAGGGACATTGATTCCTGACTCTAGGAGTTTGAGATTCAATCTCTTTACAGAAATGTCAACAAACATTCTAACAAGTCTAACTCACGTGCCATAATCTAACACAAATTATACATGCTATATGTACTTTCTAAACCCTATGTATGACATTTTATTTAATATGATAATATATCCTAGTTCTTTTGATACAGGGTGAAGTAGATGGCTTTAAAATATATTCCAAACCTGAGATTTTTATGATTCAGTAACACAAAGTGATCTCACATTTCTTCCCATACTTTATTACATTAAACCAGACTTTAAGCTTTTTGTCAAGGTCACGTGATATAAAACAAGTAAGACTGTGTGTGTGTGTGGGGGGGGAGGGTGTTACAAGGGCCTTTAATTCCCAAATAATTTTGAATGGATGGCAGATGGGAGAAGACAGCTGATGAAATCTAATGTTATTTTGAGAAGTAGAGAAAAAGGTTTTTCTCCTCTCTTTCCCTTTGTCAGTTTTCTTTTCGTAAACTTAAATACTTGAGGGGCCAGTGTGTCTTTGCTGAATTCGAAGTAGGGACACAGTTGTTTAACATTTACTTTCTGCATTGCCTTTAGAAGGGTTATATATTATGAAGTAGTTATGATTGCACGATCCCTAAATATAAGAAAATCAGAAATTCTTCCTGTCTCTTTCTCTCATCAGTTTCTACAGTTCTCTAAGTGTATTACAACTTATCTTTCAATACAATTTTGAGGTCACTGTTTAATAACGTTTAGAGAAAAAGGACCATCGTATTAAATTATAAAATACTGCTGTTACACAGAAATATATTTTAAGACATGTGCTCTTTACTTCCTTCCAAGTTTGGTATATTATAATGCTCAAAATAGTCAATCATTTAAAAAGTAGAGGTAAGTGTAAGAATCCATATTGTCTCACAAAGGAAATTTATAAAAACAGTACACATTTTATAATAGAGTATCAGTATTTGCACTACTGTGCTGAAAACTATCTTCTCAATTTACCGTTTCCCGATAGCTCATTATACTATAAGCATGGAATGATCTATGAGGCCGGATAAGTCATAATTCCTTCCAATTAGTTTAGGCTTTGCCCTGTCTCTCCTTCATTTTATCATTGTTCCTTTGGCTCTGGCTAAATTTCTACATATCCTTAAGGTCTATCTCAAAAATCATTTATTTATACCTTCACGCACCATCTATTTATCGAGCACCTACTACAGTCCCATTGCTAAGTGTTCTTAGTGAGGAAAGCACATAAAAAGAATCCCAAGGCCGATTCCTGAGGGAACATGATGGAATTCATGTGCTCTGCCTAAGAGGTTAATTAAGTGCTGTGGGAGTGCAGAGAAAGGAATCCCAGCAATGAGCTTGAGGATACTCGTAAAGGCTTCTTGAGGACATTTCATTTATCTTGAACACTAAATAAAGGTTTCTACAGATGGGAAGAACTACGTCACCAGAATGTCATCGCCAGGGACCATGTAGAGCCACCGAGTGACACTTGGTCTCTTCTTTTAAGGCAAACTCCATTTGTTTTTTATTATAGTAATTTCTACATAGTAAATCTTTGGCCTTCATGAGGAATATGTCCCAAGACTGGCAGTTTTCCCAAATTCATAAATGCACATAAAATTTCCCTAAAAAATGCAATAAACTGTTAGATCTCTTTACTTTTGCCATCAACACTAGCATTTAAATTCCTTTTGGGACTACTTTAAATTATAAGCAAAAATTCTATTTAGAAATTATTTAAAAGCAACATAACTGATTTAAGTCATAGATGCTTATTTTTATTCTTTGAGAGATGCCACATAAATTTTAAATCAGCAAATGTGCAGATTCTACTGTGTTTGTTAGAATTTCTTAAATTGGGGTCTATAAGTGAACTCCAGGGCATCTATGATGCCTCTAAAGTAATTTTAAAAGCCCCAAAGCTTGATATAAAGAGAATTCAAAGTTTCCATCAATTTGTCAAAGAGAACATTGAATAAAAAATAAAATATGTAGCCCAGCTGGTGTGGCTCAGTGGTTGATGTCAATCCATGCACCAAGAGGTCACCAGTTCGATTTCTGGTCAGGGCACATGCCCAGGTTGTGGGCCCAATCCCCAGTGGGGTGCATGCAGGAGGCAGCCAATCGATGTTCTCTCTCATCGATGTTTCTCTCTCTCTCTCCCTCTCCCTTCCTCTCTCTCTAAAATCAATAAAGAAAAAATATTTAATAAAAAAATATGTAAGGTTCATTCTAAGTTGAATAGAACCTGTGGAGGCACAACTTGATGGTATCCATCCAACTTTAAAAGGCTAATGCCCTTTGATTCAGTCATTCCACCACTGAGAAGCTATCCTACCGAAGTTTTTGCACAGGTGAGTAATTGTGTACAAAGATAATACAGCATTATTCTGAATATTAAAAAACTGGAGTAACCTAAATGTTCATTAATATGGAAATAATAAAATAAAGTGTATATCCACACCATGTATGAACCCATTGAAAAGAGCTGAGAGTCAAATACATTGTTTCTTTTTTTCTCCCTATATAAAGTGTTTACATTTTTATCATCATTCATTTATTTATTCATTGACTACTGAGAGCCTACTCTGTGCCAATCACTGTACCAGGTTGGGGAGTTCAGCAGGGATAAATAAACAGATCAATCAGTCAATCAATCAATAAACCACCTGACAAACCTACTCCCTTGGAGTTTAAATTATAGACATATATATTTATGTATTTAAAAATTTAATTTCACTTCGCAAAGGGAAAATTATCAGTTTAATTCTTCCACTACACTGCAAGCTGTTTGAGGGGAAAGCCTACATCTTACTCATTTTAAAATCTGCTGCAGCACCGTTTGCAAGAGCTCAGTGAGTAAAATACAGCCCCACTGCATTCTGTTGAAATTCTCAAGAGCCTGTTCTTACAGCTCATATTCTTTTCTCTGCATTTAGCATTTCTAGAAAGCCACGTGCTATTTTTTGAAATTCTAGGGAATCCAACAAGGTGAGAGTGAGGGGCACTATGGTGATCAGAAGTCAGTATCTTAAAATTGTTCTAAACAGCGACTTTTGCATTAAAAAAAATTTAAAGGCATACATGCAAAACACTGCACAGATCTAGACTTTTTGAAATGTCACTACAAGCACCAGTCTTTGAGCTTTTTCTGGCAACGCGCCCCACATTCTTTGTTCCAATGATGAGACTGGGATTCCCACACATTTGTCCCACAACTGAACTCTGTGTTTACCATGTCATCGTTCTTCAGTGATGAATTTTTGACTAGGCTATGGGGTCTACGCCAACATGCCAAAACACTGGTCTCTTTGCAGGGACAAACTTAAATAAAAACACTTAATGCTCTGTGTGTGTGTGTGTGTGTGTGTGTGTGTGTGTGTTTTCATGGGAAATAAGGGGGAGACAGAGTGAGCACATTGAACACTATTCTATATTTTATTCTAAAGTAGATTTTCACAGTGAAAAATCATTTATGTAATTAATAATTTATGTTAATTGAAGTTCATAAAATTCACTATTGTCTATTATCATACTTCTCCTAATTATCTAGGAATTGATGCTGTGTTTTTAAGATGCTCATATAAGGAGAATCATATAATTGTCTTCCACTCAATTAGTCAAAAAATACGATACATGAAAATAATAAGTAAAACATTATTTTCCTTCTGCTCCCTTTCCTGCATTAGTTCTTGCATAGCCTATATCCAGATCCTTAGGACTTCAACTGGGAACTGGCTTAACAAAAAAGGTAGGTAGAAGAAACAAATATTTGAACACTTTCTGGGTTAAAATAATGCAAAGGAAAGACGAATACATTCATGCTCCATTGCTCTGAGTGTTTTCTGAGTGTGAAAGTCCAGTTTTAACTATTTAGGAGTACCAGTTGTATTTATACGTGAAACTTACATTTTCCTGAGCATTTTGACATAAATTATATTGAAATTGTGAATACAGTTCAATTATTTTTTAGCAAGAACAATAACTGTACTGTATTCTTGACAACACTATCAACAGGAAAGCAGGCACAAAAGACCTTAATTGCATCATCTGATGTGATGGAAACTTTTGGAATTGAGACTAGAGTCTGCCGTCAGAGAGAGTTCATAGTTATTATGACATTATTAAATTTGTTTTCTGCAAATAATTGAATGCCATAACAACCAAAAGACCTCTTGATTTGAGAAAATCAAAGCTGTCCTTGATAACACTCCCAAATCCACAATGAATTCCTAATAGCTTTACTATTTCTCAACATGTCTTAGGAAAGATACATCACAAAGACTTTTACCTAACAAGATCATCTTTGTTTTCACAGAAGACTTCAGTTAGTAACAACTGTGCTAAATGTATTACTTTACCATTTAAAGTCATATTCAACAGCAGCAGAGAATTTTAATTTATAATGGAGGTAAGTGAATTACTAGTGATAGCAAATGAATTGCTAAGGCTACTGAATGAGCAGAGTAGTAAACTTCTGCAGATTGGCTGAATAATCTTGTCCAGTATGTTCACTTCTGGTATACTCCATATTAAGTATTACCTAGATACCAGAAAATGTTTACATAGGTTGAAAGAGGCTTTTTGCTCTTTATTTTTTTGTTTGTTTCACATGAATCCCAATTATCATTGCCTATATCTCCGGAGGATATAGATTTCAATCAAACATGGTAAGTAATAAAGGTTAAAAAGCTATTTAATAGGTTTTCCCACATATTCGGCACAGGTGGCTGGCTGGTTTCCGAGACTGAGATTTGGGTAAATTCCATGCTTTTAATCGACGATTCCCCAGAGGTGTTGTAATATAATTTAAGGTCATTGGAAGAAAATGATGGCTCTCTATGGCATTTTCCCTTTCCTTCAGAACTAAACTCAGCTGACTTTAAAATCTAATTTTCTAGTTTTGAGGAGGAAGGAGAAATAGAAACATTTTTCCCAAATAATATTTTTGAAAGAGAAGAAAAGCACAGGAAAGATAACATTTTAAAGTAAAACAAAGAGTTACATGCACACGTAGGAAGCAGCATCATCTGTGATATGAAATTGAAATCATCCTCCAGACTTTAGAGATCTAGTATCGCCTGCAAGGCCAGGTGAGCAGGGAAAACAAGCCCAGTGTAGCTGTCCACAGTGACAGCTCAGTGAAGCCACTGTAGAATGCATGAACTTGGAGAGACAATTGCGTCATCTATTAATATTAACAATAACTTTTTATGTATGCCATTTTTCCTGACAGTCATTCTTCTTCATTGAAGAGTGGGAGGAAAAGTGGGAAAGAGAACAAGATAATTTAGGAAAGCGATGAGAAATATAGAAAGCTGTATTGAAAGGTAATTTTATCATTGCTAAGGGTGTCAGAGCGGAGGAATGTTTTAAAGTTCTTATGAAATCTGGACCTGAAGTTGTCTCCAGCTTTGAAACTGTCCCTCACTCCCAAAGATTTTAACTCTGAAAGCTTCATTTCATAGTACCAGGGTCAATTGTAACTTAAGCAAGAACTTATATTCATATATTCATAGCCCATGCATGCAGACAATAGTGCAGTGAAGGCCTGGGGTGGGGCAGGGCCAGGTGGGGGGGCAATGGGGGGAAAGAGGGGGGACATCTGTGATACTGTCAACAATAAACATAAATTAAATACATAAATAAATAAAATGTGCCATATTTATTCTTTAACTTAGAATATGGTTTAAAGCACAGGAGAATTTTTGGAAAAATTGCTATCATGAACAAGGCAGGAAAATAAACTAACTAGATAAGGAAAACAAGTTCTTAGAACAAGAAAACGGATCTTCTGTAGACTGCGATCACACAGGAACCCGAGCATGTGAACAGTGCTATTAAACTCCGCAGGGCACACCTCTCCCCAGAAAAGCACCTGTGGTTGGTTTTCTTTATTTTTAATTTTTTTTCTTTATTGATTTTTTAAAGAGGAAGGGAGAAGGGGAGAGAGAGAGAGAGAAACATTGATGAGAGAGAAGATCAATTGGCCGCCTCCTGCATGCCCCCCATTGGGAGTTTGGCCTACAACTTGGGCATGTGCCCTGATGGGGAATTGAACCGGTGACTTCTTGGTGCATGGGTCATGCTCAACCACTGAGTCACACCGGCTGGGCTGTGCTTGGTTTTCTGTGCTTGCAAAGCTCGTGTCGTATCTCACCTGCTTCTGCTTCTCACATCCTCATTTAAGCATCAACTAAATCAATGCTTCCTCTTTATTATTCAAAGAAAAAATGTTTGTGGGGTTTGCTGGACAGGAAAACGTACCTCACAGCCCCCAACTGCAGGGAATGTAACTTTCCATGGACCCACCTGCGACACCCTACTATCCATCACCAATGTTGTGCTAAGACCACACTTTCTACTAGCATACTCGGGTTCACATACTCGGGTTCCTGTGTGATCGCAGTCTACAGAAGATCCGTTTTCTTGTTCTAAGAACTTGTTTTCCTTATTTAGTTAGTTCCCAGTTCATGACTGAGCGCAGCAGGGATGCCAAGGCATGCGAGGTTCTGGGAGACAAGCACCCCTCTGAGGTCTGACTGTGGTCAAGCACTCTCCAACTTCCTGACGAACATCCCTTCGACCTCATCGCAATTGAGGACATGTCCACCAAACTTTCTGTCCCTCAGGGTCAGATTTCCATTGCTGTCTGACGAGTCCCTCAGCTCACCAGCTCCCTCCTCATTTTTTGCTATCAGTAGTGTTTCCTCTAATACAATCCTCGCATGTTTTATCCACGTTGGCATCTGTTCTCAGAGGCTCCTGACTAACACATGGAGGAAATTAGGCAGAACATGACTATATTGACCCTCCTCTGACATTAGTAGACTAGGATTTCAATATGAACATAATGAAAAACAAACAACAACAACAAAATGACACTTTGATTTAATAAAGGGTTTACCTAAATTAAAAACAAATAATATAGTAGAGCAATGATAGTGATCACAACAGACTTTTTATGGTATTAATACTTTGTAGTTCACGATATTCTTTTATATACACTGTACATTTTTTGGGCCTCACAAAGTCCTGTATGATGAGCAAATTAGCCTGTATAGTGAACAAATATTACGATACTTCATTTTACTGATAAGATACTGTTCGCCCTGAGAAACTAAGAGATGATTCCAACATCACTGAGCCAGTATGTGGTAAAGCCAGGGCTCAAAATAATTCTCAACTAAGTCCAATTCTCATCACTATTATATATAAAGAAAATGATTACATGTTCGTATTTCCTTTTATATAATGGCAAATTTAACAATATTGCTTGAAAAGTGTTATAGTGCTTTCCACATTTTGACTTAGATATTAAAAAAAAAATCTGTAGATTGGAGGGACTACAAAAAAACCCACAAAACTAACATATTTGATCACCTGTCTCTCAGTGGGCTGCTATGTAGTAATTGAGCATTTATTCCCAGGCACACCAACTCCTTTCCATGATAGCTCATCTAATTTTCAAAAGAACATAGAAAACTGTAAGTAACTGAGGCGGTAGGCATCTTTCAGATAAGGAACCAGAGGTATAAAAAGGCTCTTTACTGTAGATAAGGCACCCAGTTAACAGAGAGCAGCGCTTTATCTATGCATTTCAAACACCCAGCAGAGCAGGGACATGGACTACCAAGAATGTTTTATTGAATGAATAAAATGAAAAGATTGGGATTCAAATCAAGTCTTTCTCATGTAAAAACCCATGCCTTTCCTTTCCATCAAAAATACTTTCCACAATTACAACTTTTAAGTGAGATGACAATGTTAGCTCACACAAAAACCTGCACATGAATGTTATAGCAGTTTTATTCATAACTGCCAAATTTTGGTAGCTACTAAGATGTCCTTCAGTAGGTGAATGGATAAACCGACGGCCATACAGCCATACAATGGAATATTATTCAACACTAAAAGGAAATGAGCTATCAAGCCATGAAGAGATGCAAAGGAACCTTACATGCACATTGCCAAGTGAAAGAAGCCAAACTGAAAAGGCTACACCTTGTATTGTTCCAACTATATGCTATTAGAGAAAAGGCAAAACTGTGGAGACAACAGAAAGATCAGTGGTTGCCAGGGGTTCGAGTGGAGAGAGGGAGGGAGGAGAGAATAAGGGAATACAGGAAATTTTTAGGTCAGTGAAATTACTTTCATACTATAATGGTGGAGACAACTCATTATACATTTGTCAAAACCCATAAAATGTACAACACAAAGAGGAAACCCTAATATAAATGATAGACTTTTGTTAATAATAATAATGATGTATCAGTATTGACTCAGCAGTTCTAACAATTATACCATACTAATGCAAGATGTCAGTCAATGCAAGGAAAACTGGGGGAGGGGACTGCTGAAGGAGTGTATGAGAACTCTCCTTTCAATTTTCCCGTAAACCTAAAACACATAAAAATACTCTATGAGTTTTTAAAAATTGATGCCACAAGTTTCTTCAGTCTATGGAACATATTCTATATTTAGATATTGTCTCAATTCCCTTGATTATGGTGTAGAGAAGGACATGAAAATCTTCCAGAGCAAAGTGTGACACCCTCCGGACAAGGTGATCTCAGTCTAGGCAGCTGCGTCCCCAGACAGGTCTCAGAAGGTGCTGACACACCACAGCCTCTGCTGAACAGAGTGTCCTGGGGGGCCGAATTGAAACCCAGCAACTGCTGTTTTAAGATTATGTTTCCCACATATTCCCAATCCCATTGAGGTGCTAATACATTTGGTTCATCTTTCCATTTAAAAATGACAACATCTTTGATAATTTGTTCATGGTTACTGCTCAGGGAGATAATGACACTCAAAATTCCTCTAAACTGAGTATTATAAGAGTGCCTCTTTGGCTCTGCTATTTTTAATACCTTTCAAAAACAATAGTGTTGTTAAGGTTAAAGAAAGTTCACTGTGCCCACACATTAAAAGAATTCCAGGTTACAGAGATGAGCTCTAGGAGTTTCAGCAAGGTTTTAGATTGTATCACGGCTTTTGCTTAGGGATCTCATTTAAGTTCTACTACTAAATGAACTCCAAACCTTCCCCACAGGAAGTAATAAATTAAAAGCAAACAAACCAAATAGAAAAGACTGAAATGTTTAGACTGTCACTATCTGAAAATCCAATGGTAATTTTCAAGTATATATTAAATAAGTTCTAGATGATCAGTATGACTTTAGAGTTTGTTATTCAGAAATCCATTGATTCTTAAATTTAATTTTAAAAACTGGAAGCTATTCGACAAAGGAAATTTCCAACATAACACCTTGTCTAACAGTCACGCAATGTAAATGTATAGCCAATGAAAACAACTGATGCATGTGGAATTCAGAAAGATGTCACTATGGAACTGTGTTATTCATCCTAAAGCCTTTGTAGCTGCAAGACAATTTTTGATGATGCATATGGAAAGCCAGTGCAATCTATTGAAAAAGAAAAATTGCATGTGCCTAAAGAAAAGACTATATATAAATATGGATTAAACATTTATCCAATACTGTTGGTGTAATTGAGAAACTGTAAAAGATAAATGCGCTTGCCGGGGGGAGGGGGCTGGAGAGAGGTGGAGGAGGGTATGGGGGCATACATGGTGATAGAAGGAGACTTGACTTGGTGTGGTGAACACACAATACTGTGTACAGATGATGTGTTGTGCAATTGTGCACCTGAAACTTATATAACTTTGTTAACCAGTGTCAGCCCAATAAATTCAATACAAAGGAGAAAAATATTTTTAAGAATCAAAATAAAAGATACCTGTTAAACATCAAGAGCCACAGGGTGCCCCATCTTAGGATCAAATATGTTTTTAAATTTTGACGCGTGCTAAACATTTTCTAATTTTTCCTAGGAATATTTTCTATAAACTTTTGAAAATCAAATTTCCCTTAATCCAAGGTTTCTACTTCATATGAATTCAAATACACTGGACATAAAGCTCTTGCTTGGTCACAACACGTCAGATGCTGTATTTCTGCTGGGCATGCACACATCAAGAAGCTATCTACTCCGAGGACACTAAAAGCTACAAGAAGAAGCACAGGCAGCACGTAGCAGCACACAGAGCAGTTAACGCATGGTCTCGGGGTCAGACCGCATGACTGGGACTCCAGCCTGCGACTAATGAGGTAGGTGAGAATTACTTGGCCAATATGTGCTCATGTTCCCAACTTTTAATGGAAGACAGTACTAGTATGAAGCCCATAGGATTATTGTGACTATTAAATACATTAATATATGTAAGTTCTTTAAGAGTGCTTTTCATGATAGAAGTGCTCAATACATATTAGCTGTTATGAAAACGTACTCAACATCACTAAAACAGAGAAATACAAATCAAAACCACAATCAGTTATTTTTTATTTATTATTATTTTTTATTAATTTATTTTTGTTACAGATGTTTCTCCTTTTCCCCCCATTGTCACCCTCCTCCCCCTCCCTCCTTGCCCCGTCCCCAGTTTTGTTGTCCATGTCCATTGGTTATGAGTTCATGCGTACAAGTTCTGTGGTTCATCGCTCGCCTCCCCCACCCCCTCTTCTGGCAATTGTCAGTCTGTACCCTACTTCCACATCTCTGGGACTACCCTGTTCCTCAGACTGTTATGTTTATTATATTCCAAAAATAAGTGAGATCATATGATATTTGTCTTTCTCTGCTTGGCTGGTTTCACTTAGGATAATAGTTTCCAGGTCCTCCCATGTCATCGCAAAGGATAAGAGATCTTTCTTTCTTACAGCTGCATAGTACTCCATTGTGTATATGTACCACAGCTTTTTTATCCATTCGTCTACTGATGGACACTTGGGCTGTTTCCAGATCTTACCTATTGTAAATAGTGCTGCTATGAACATGGGGGTACATATATTCTTTCTGTTTGGTGTTTCAGGCTTCTTAGGGTATATTCCTAGGAATGGGATCACTGGGTCAAATGGTAATTCAATTTTTAATTTTTTGAGGTAACACCATAGTGTTTTCCATAGTGGCTGAACCAGTCTGCATTCCCACCAGCAGTGTACTAGAGTCCCCTTTTCTCCACACCCTCACCAACACTTGTTGTTTGATGCTTTGTTGATGGCGGCTATTCTGACAGGTGTGAGGTGATACCTCACTGTTGTTTTAATTTGCATCTCTCTGATGATTAGTGATGTTGAGCATTTCTTCATATGTCTCTTGGCCATTTGTGTGTCCTATTTTGAGAGGTATCTATTAAGCTCCTCTGCCCATTGTTTAATTGGGTTCTTTGTCTTCCTTTTGTTGAGATGTATGAGCACTCTATATATTTTGGAAATTAGTCCCTTATCTGATATATCATAGGCAATTATGCTCTCCCATACAGTGGGAGAGACTTAGTTTGTGCCCTAACATATGGTCTATCTTTGAGAATGTCCCATGTGCACTTGAGAAGAATGTGAATTCTGCAGTTTGGGGGTGTAATTCTCTGTATATATCTATTAAATCCATTTGATCTAGTGCTTCATTTAGAATTTCTGTTTCCTTGTTAATTTTTTGTCTAGATGATCTATCCAGTGATGTCAGCGGGGTGTTGAAGTCTCCTGCTATGATTGTATTGCTGTCGATTTCTCCTTTGAAGTCCTCCAGAAGATTTTTAATATATTTTGGTGCTCCTATATTGGGTGCATATATGTTTACCAAGGTTATATTTTCCTGTTGGATAGACCCTTTCAATATTATGTAGTGACCTTCTTTGTCTCTAGTTATGGTTTTCAATTTGAAATCTAATTTATCAGATATGAGTATTGCTACCCCAGGTTTTTTTTCCTTTCTGTTTGCTTGGAAGATTTTTTTCTATCCCTTTACTTTTAACCTATGTGAGTCTTTTGTTTTGAGGTGGGTCTCTTGTAAACAACATATATGTGAATCATGCTTTCTTATCCAGTCAGCTACTCTGTGCCTTTTTATCGGAGCATTCAATCCATTTACATTTAAGGTGATTATTGATATGTACTTATTTATTGCCATTTTTGTTCAGTGTGGTTATATTTTTCTTCCTATTTCTTCTACTAATTACAGCAGTCCTTTTAACATTTCTTGCAGTGCTGGTTTGGTGCTAATATATTCCCTTACCTTTTTTTTTGTCTGGGAAGCTCTTTATTTGACCTTCTATTTTGAATGATAGCCTTGCTGGATAGAGTAGTCTTGGATTCAGATCCTTGTTTTTCATGACCTTGATTACTTCATGCCATTCCCTTCTGGCCTGTAGTGTTTCTGTTGAGAAGTCAGATGATAGCCTTATGGGGGTTCCTTTGTAGGTAACCTGTTGCTTATTTCTTGCTGCCTTGAGGATTCTCTCTTTGTCTTTAATTTTTGGCATTTTAATTATTATGTGTCTTGGTGTGGGCCTGTTTGGGTTCTTCTTACTTGGGGCTCTCTGTGCTTCTGGAACTTGAATGCCTTCTTCCTTCACCAGGTTAGGAAAGTTTTCTGTCACTATTTCTTCAAATATATTCTCTAACCCTTGCTCATTTTCTTCTTCTTCGGGGACTCCTATGATGCGAATGTTATTATGTTTCCAGTTGTCCCACAGTTCTCTTAAGCTATCTTCCTGTTTTTTCATTGTTTTTTCCTTTTGGTTTTCTGATTGATTGATTTTTCCTACTCTGTCTTCTAATTCACTGATCCGGTCCTCCGCTTCCTCTACTCTGCTGGTCGGTCCTTCCAATGTGTTCTTTATTTCTGCTATGTCATTCTTTATTTCCACTTGGTTGGTTTTCATGGTGTCGATATCCTTACTCATGCTATTTAGTTTCCTCAAGATCATGGCTCTGAACTCTACCTCTGATAATTTGCTTAACTGCATTTCATTTATCTCATCTTAGGTAGAGTTCTCTTATTCTTTCATTTGGGATCTGTTCCTTTGTTTCACCATTTTTGCTATCTCAGTGGGTTTTGGAGCCTGCCAAATTTTCCCTGTGGGTGTTGGTGTTCTGCTATTTGTGGCTCCCTCTACTGGGTTTGGATGAGCGTGGAGGGTGCTCCTTAAACACCACTGTCAAGTCTCACTTTCCTGGGTAGATTTGCAAGCTCAGGAAAGGTTCAGTTATGCTCTAGATTTTTGTCTGGAGGCTATTAGCCTCAGTTACTTGAAAAGCCTTAGCATCTCAGTTGAATGAGAAACTCCCTCAGGTGTTTATAGTGTGAGAGGATTTCCCGAGGATGGGGCCGATGCTGGTTGTTAACGAGTCTCAATTTGCATTTCTTTACCTCTTTTCCTCACCTGGGAATCTCCCAGGGAGGGGCTGCCACAGCTCCGGGAAGGAGTAAACTTGGCTGCCGTTCAAAACCACAATCAGTTATAACCTCTGACCTGCAAGAATGACTATTACCAAAAATCCAAAAGACTACTGGCAAAGATGTAGAGAAAAGGAAACCCTTGACCTTTGTGCACTGTTTGTGGGGATGTACATAGGTACAGCCATCATAAAAAAATAGTGCAGTTTGTAAAAAAAAAAAAAAAAAAAAAAATAGAACTAACATATGATCCAGTAATCTAATTTCTACTACTTTTAGGTATATCCCAAGGAAATAAAAGCTCTCTATCAAAGGGATATTTGCATCCGGGTGATCATTGCAGCACTATTCACAATAGCCAATGTATACAAACAGCCTGTCTGTCTATATCAATGGATGGATGGATAAAGAAAATCACACACACACACATATGAATGTTATTCACCCTTAAAAAAAGGAAAACCTTCTATTTATGACAACATGGATGAACCTAAAGATGATGCTCAGTGAAATAAACTATACACAGAAAGATGATACCTACTTACAAATACAAACCTCACTTATATGTGGAACCTAAAAAAAAGTTACAGAAACTGAGAGTAGAGTGGATTTGGGGGAGGAAAGGGGGAAATGGGAAGACATTGGTAACTGTAACTTATAAGAGGAATAAGTTCTGAAGATCCAATGTATAGTATGGTGACTGTAATTAATAATAATGTCTTATATACTTGAAATTTGCTAAGAGAGTGATCTCAAGGTTCTTATCTCCCTCAACACACAAAGGGAAATATGGGAAGTGATGGATATGTAAGTGAGCTTGAATGTGATAATCATTTTACAATGTGTACATATATCAAAACATCACATTGTACACCTTAAATATATTAAATATAAATAATTAAAAAATATACCTACAATTTTAAACATTAAAATGTTTAATAAAATTTATATATATAATTTTTACCTTTCAAAAATATGTCAATAAAGCTCAAAGAGTGTTAGCTATTATGTCTCCTTGGCTTTTTTTTGTTTTTTATCCTCCTCCGAGGACATTTTTTCATTTTTTGTTCAGATAGAGTGGGAGGGAGAGAGAGGAAGAGAGAGAGAGAGAGAGAGAGAGAGAGAGAGAGAGAGAGAGAGAGAGAGAAACATCAATGTGAGAGAGACACATTGACTGGTTGCCACCTACACGACCCAACCAGGGCTGGGGACAAACTGCAACTGAGAACCGAACCTGGGGTCTCTGGACCGGGAGCCGACACTCAAACCGCTGAACCAAACTGGCCAGGGCTCTCCTTCACTTTTATTAAATAGAATAAAAGAGATTATATGCCAAATGATATAGGAGCAGCAGAGAGACTGATGAATAGATTGGGAAAGCTTTACCCAAAAAGAACATTCATCTTCCTCTTCAGAGATGAGCACTTATTCAAGTGAAAAGGAAAACACGAGAAACTTCGTGTAGAAGAAAGGCTAAGAGCGAAAGGCGTGCTCATGCTTGTCCAGTGTGGCTTGACATTTAGGACACATGAGCGGTAACAGGAGGAAATAAGCGGGAAGGGAACTTCGTGGGTGATACTTTGAAAGCCATTAAATAATAGCTGAAAGAATGCGAACTCTATCCTGTAAGGAGTGGAGGCAATGAAGGGTTTGGGTGTATTTTAAGGACGGCAGTGAAGTGATCACATTCTGCTGTTGAAAGTTCTCTTTAGCAGCTTTGGGGAGGATAACCAGCTGGAGCAGTGACTCGGGGGAGGCAAACAAACCTGCTCGGCAGTTAAACTGTGTGTAAGGTCATGTAATCATAGTGAAATAGGTCTGGGGAACGAAGAAGAGAAAGCCTGATGAAGAGGAGACATTTCCAAAGTGGAACTGACATGAGCTGCAGGAAGTTTGCTGCATCGGGAACTACAGAGTTCACATTTCCCAGCGTAGCTAACCCACTGCACACATGAAGAGCAGCTAGTACTCGGTCTGTAGAAGCAATCACACGCTGTGAAATCACACACTCACCCGGCAAACAAGAAAGCTGCCTTTTTCTGTTAGCTCTTTGGAAAAGCTTGAGACTAAGTAAGCAGAATAACCAAAGCAAATATTAAGTCTGGTGGCGTTAGGTGCATGGATTTCTAAACGCAAATTGTTAATGTAACGTGCGTTTTGGCTTTACCACATGCAAACCCTTTTTGGTAAACCCTACATACTACGGAAAAAGAAAAGCTCAAAGTGGGAACTTGAATAGTCATAGAAAAATATTGCTTTTTTTTTTTTAAGGCTTTGTGCTTACCAATTAGAGCTTTGATTAAAAAAAAAAAAAAAAAAAGCTCAAAAATAAAATGTAAAAAAAAAGACCTACAAAATTGTGCTTTTCAGTCACTACTAATTTTTGTTTTTCAGAGCAGTTTCTGAATTCTTTTGGGATTCCAGAAGTGGTTCTGAAAACACTGATGAGTGGATTAAGGACCTCATGCAAAGATCTGATATGACGTACAAAGCCATTGTGCTATTATTGTTTAAACACTCCAGTCCCCAAGTGATAATGTGACCAAAAAGAGTTGCCAAGCCCTATTGCTGCTAACTTCGGTTACTGGTGAATTTCAGCTCTCATTAGATCGACGGTGCCTTTCCTATACACAGATGGAGTGGGAAAATATTACTTATATATCTTTCAAATACCTCTTTCAAAAGTTGCTCGTAGCTGGGAGTTAGCAGCCTCTGGTGTTTTTTTCTGTGCCTGCTGTACAAAAGAGTAATTGAGCTATCTGTGCTCAATCGATCCCACTAACCTGCACCTGCCTGGCTAATGGCCTTTTTCTTATTCACCAAGACTTGCTTTTGTGTGTTCTCCTTAAATGCCCCGACTCTGGGAAATGATTTCCAAAATTATGGCCTCAAACCCCTAGGATCAAGGACTGTAGTGTCCTCTAGTTCTTTATTATTAAAATGTGTGCCATTGATGTTATGCAGCAGACGCTAAGATAACTTGATAAAATATCAGTTCTATAATTCATAGTTGAAAGAACACTGGGATAGGAGTCTAGAGGCCTGAATTCTTTTCTCATCTTTACCTCTAAATCATTGTAACCTTGCTTTCCTGGGCCTCAGTTTATTCATGGATATTATGATATAAAACAAGGCTTAAATATTCTAGGATTCACAGTCCCCAATATGAGAAAAGCATACAGTTAATGCTTGACTGGGATATGAAGCTGTATTACATTTGTGTCTGGATTGGAAAAAGCTTAAAAAAGAAAAGAATGTCATATTTCTCATTTTATAACTTCATATACTGTTGGAGGTTCTGATGAAATTTAGTAACTTGACAATGGACAAATTTTGGTTTGGGTTCTGACTCTTTAGCAATTGATGAATCTTTATAGATGTAACTTGGTTTCCTTTAGATTGGGTACCACCATTGCTTAAAAATTATTCAACATTTTCATAACATTGCCTCAGCATGTAACATGTTTTGAGTGCTGGCATGCCCCTGTTGTATACCTCTCCAACAGTACTGTCATAATAAGCTCACAATTCTAGAAACAATGTTGCAAACAAATCTGAACCGAGATAAAATCATTTTGTTTAAATATGAGACAAAATGAATTGATGTGATTTATCTTACTTTCCTTATGGATAGTACAAATTAACTGCCTTTCAAAATTAAAGTAATGTTTTATGTATTCAAGATTATTCAGATATAATTCTCCAGGTAATTCCAACGTAGTCCCTGTGTATCATAGATGTTTAATTTTTCATTCTTTCACATGGAAAACATTTGTACCATGCTGTATACTATCCTGATTTCAACTAGGACAATGCTGACATTTTGTAGTGTTTGAAAATGCACCTTCCCACTACATCATCTCTCAAACCCAGTATTACTCAGACTAGAAATGGACTTCACTGTGATAGCTCAGTTATTTCTGTAAGCATATACTACGCTATCATTTAGTGAGCATCTTAGAAATTACTGAAGTGATTAAATGTGTTTGCCAGTAAACAAAACAGCCCACCCAACAGGACTGGAAATTGCTGTGTTTCATTTGAAATGACTCATCTTTTCTCTCTCCCTTCCTGTCAGTTGTCGCTCAAGCTAACAGCTCACATTCGCACAGCACCTCAGAGCCCACTGGGCAGCCCCGTCCGTCGCTCTGTTTTGTGATGGCTTTGTAGTCCCTTCCCAATTTGCCACCAAAGTGCCAGGCCTTTGAAAACAAGATAATCAAATTTAAAAAGAGATTCTATTTAAAGAGTAAATAGTTTCTGAGTGAGGGCTCCAAGGAGTTTCCTTAAGAATAAGGTTTAGTTCATGGACATCAGCATTTACTTTGGCTTCTAAGAACCTTTGTATTTCCCAGGGGTTTCTGGCTGGGCCCTGAATGGTTGAGGTTGGCAGATAAGAAGCCTCTGGCTTTCTGAAATATTGTTGCCACTGCACTTTTATAAGGAAATGTCTAGTGATTTAGAGACACTGTACATTAGAATGTAAAATAACCTTACAGATTATTTATTGCAGGGTACCCATCATGGAACTAGGGAGGCTGAGGGCCAGAGAATTTTTAGTATTAAAGGCAGAACTGACTTACGGAAACAAGTCTCCTGGTTCCCCATCCAATATTCTCTTTATTAACACCTCGTTAACATGCATTTGTTTTAAATCACCTGGGTATTTTCAAAATACTGAGTTTTGGAGAGTTTGGCCCAAATGATATGAAGAAATAATGTATTTTCAAGGGTAGGTATATGACATGCAATGAAGATGTAATAGAACATGCCTTTCCCACTGGGCAACTTTAAATATTGTATCAGTGTTTTCTCTGGAGTTCCTAAAGTTAGAGAAGAACACTTCACAAAAGATAGTATCAGCCCTGGCCGGTTTGGTTCAGTGGGTAGAGTGTCGGCCCTCGGACCAAAGAGTCGAGGGTTTGATTCCAGTCAAGGGCACGTACCTGGGTTGTGGTTCGTCCCCAGGCCCTGGTCGGGGTCATGTGGGAGGCAACCAATTGATGTGTCTCTCTTACATAGATGTTTCTCTCTCCCTCTCTTCCTCCCACTCTATCTGAAGATAAATGGAAAAAAGTATCCTTGGGTGAGGATTAAAAAAAAAAAGAGTATCAAGAGGAACAGTTTGTAAAGTATATTATTGTCTAACCACTATGCTGTACACTTGAAACTAATACAAAATAATATTGACTGTAAACTGTAATTTTTAAAAAATTCATTCTTCCTGTCATAAAAAAAGAGACACTGATTTTTTTAAAATGTCACCTGACTACCCACCACACACAAAACCTATATCTTGAAAATATAGACTCCTAAAAGGAAAAGAAAAAAGCAAAGGAGAGAAGGAGGGAGGGAAGAAGAGAGGAAGTAAGGGGAAGGAAGGAAGGAAGAGAAGAAGGAAGGAAGGGGGAAGAAAGGAAAAGTAGGAGAAAAGTTAGTCATTTTTGCATATTAATATTAAGGAAGCATGGCGATTTTTATGTTTCAAACCTTTCCTCCCATCCTAATATAAACTGTAATTAGTTTGTTATTTCAATTGCAGCTTGCTGACCACAGGTCAGGGGTGGCTAAATTGGTCACTTGTATGTCATGATGTGGCTGAAAAAATTACTATTCCCCCTAAATACTTCACTGCTAACCCAAAACAATTAACACCAAATGTACTGGTGTTCAAGCGAGTGACAGCTGTAACTTGATATTGAATACTTTGTAGGTGTTGAAAGTAGGAAGAAAATGGTTGCCTATCACACTTTTTACTTTATGCTCTTGGTCAAATAACCACACTGGAATAGAAGGAAAACGGAGCAAAGACCTTGAGGTTAGAATATTTCATTTTAATAAACAGACATAATGAAATAAAAGTAGTCCATAAATGTCACTTCAGAAAAGCCTGAGTGTTAGTTCCTTATGAGTAACAACTTCACACCCTGTTTGTACTTAACAACGACGACAACAAAAATGCAGTTCACTTTTCCCCTTGGTTGGAAGAAATTGGCCTGAATAACTGCAGATTTGTTGTTCTCATGGCATATTCATGATGATTCACATTACTTGGCATTGGGAGTAGAATTCTGGAGAAGAAATTCACTGTCAATTAATGTGGGAACTGTGTGGTAGATCAAGTATAACATCGAATAAATAAATTGGGAGATTTTCACTGATAGGAGTCCTAAACAAAACGTACAATGACTAAACAAAACCTTAAATAGCTCATTGTCCACACTCCTTGAATAGCTCACTAGCTCACAAGCCACAGGTCACTGACCTTCTACAAACAGGCTCTGAAAACAAAGTGGTTGTTCTGTCACTTGACATAAGCAGTAATAGCAGATATTATATTATTTTTAAAATTAATGTTCGGACCAGAATTCATCAGCATAGCAATTCTAAAAGTCCAGTTGGAAAGTAGTCGCTCTCCCTGGGGATAGCCAGAATTAAATGGAGGTGGGGTCGTGAAGAAGGCAGAAGAGGCGTAGCCATTCTGGAACTCAGAACATTCTGAGCTGCTGTTCTCTCCAGAAAGCACATGGGCTTCTACCGGAGGACCTTGAGGAAATGTGGGTCTGTTTGCCATCCCTGCCGAGGTTTATCTTACTTAATCATTTGCATTTACACGCGATTGGCCAATTACACCACACAGCCTCTTCTTCACCCCCAGCAGATTTTAGTTAACGAGCAAAAATGAATTGCTCTGTAGAACAACAGGCATGAATTAATTTATAGAACATATTTTTAAGGCAAAAAAAAATCCTTTTCTTTAGAAAGAATGAAAGAATTTTTCTATGCATGGTTGGAAATTAAACCATGTTATATTTTTATGTGAGATTTCTGGCTGGGAATTTGGGAAAGAATAAATAAAATACACCTTACCACTAGGCCCATTTACTCAACTGACAATATTATACCATGAAGAAAATTTACAAGATTTCTACATTTTTTTTAAAGCTATAAATAACACTCTAATCTGATCTTTTGTCTTAACTGGTGATTCACTTATCCATTTTTGGTCTCCTCTTACCTAAAGTTATTTACTCTTAGAGGGTATGAGATACGTGCACATTTTAAATTACTTTCTGGATCTCGGATATTAAAGATATAAGATCTCCACTCTACATGGCTTTGAAAATTCTACTTTGCTTGGAGTTTTACAATGATTTAAGCATCACTTCTATTCAGCTGGTACATTTTAACTACTTTCATGAACTCAGAAATAATTTTGTGATATACTATTTAATGTATTGCCATTCATTTGCCTAAAGAAAGGTGAGATGAGCTGTGTCCTTTCTATTGCTGAACATCTGTATCATATGACCATAGATTGATACAATTCAGAAAATTCTGAAAAACACTAATGTTTATATAACATACTGGAGAAATGTTTTCACTCTGTTTTAGAGCAGTTTGTGATGGAACTCAACCTAGAGGGAAAAAATTCTAAAGGTATTATACTATAACCCATATTGGATTCTTGTAGACAAGAATGATATAATAGAGATTTAGCAAGGTGCTATTTTCATTGTTAAACTAAAGTGTTTCTATTTGAACTTTTGTTTCACTACTGGATCATTCCATGCCTCTGAAAGTTTTTATGTTGGAGAGCTTTACTGGATTCCTTCTAAGTCAGAAGCCCCTCTTGCAGAGAGTAGAGCTCCAAGCATCAAACTCTGAGGTATTATAGAAAGTGGAATACTAGAATCTTCACTAATGGAGCAAAGCTAATATGTTATGTCATGTCACACTGAGCAGATGACAGCAAGAAAAATAAACACATATTATACTAGTAAACAGATAACACACACACACACACACACACACACACACACACACACACACACCACTGCAGGCTGACAAACATAATAGGCTGGTAACAAAGTTATCAAACTTATGGCAAATTGCATTGTGATTTTTCTCTATTTAGTATTGAGACCTAAGTCCTAAATTTCTTAACAAAGTCTTCACACATTTAGAAAGCTTGCCACTTATGCTGAAGTTTCATATCTCTTAAATATATTTTATTGATTTTTGATTTTTTAGAGAGAGAGGAAGGGGGGGGAGAGAGAGAGAGAGAGAGAGAGAGAGAAACATCCATGCGAGAGAGAAGCATCGATCGGCTGCTTCCTGCACACTCTTTTTTGGGGATGAAGCCCGCAACCCGGGCATGTGCCCTGACTGGGAATCGAACTGGGACCTCTCAGTCCATGGGACAACACTCAATCCACTGAGCCACACCAGCCAGGCAAGTTTCATATTTAATTTGTCTGAGCAGAAAGTACAGAAGAGTGAGGCAGAAATTACAGAATGGGGAAAAAATCCCAGAGGTTTGGTATTCAAGTGTTCTGGTTTGAACCCCAGCACCATGACTTCCTGCCAGTATAATCTTCAATACGTTTTTAACCTCTATGCCTCTCCACTTCACAAACTGTGCAGTGGGAATAATTGTGCCTATCTTTCAGCATTAAATAGATAATGAATGTAGGATGTCAGTCACTCTGGCACGCGGCAGGTGCATCACAAAGAATAATCCAATCTCCCTTTCAAACAGTAGAGCCAAGGAAATCTCTTTGGAAACACATGAGTTCAGTGACTATAGCTCCCAAATGAAAAACTGGGACATAGTCTGCCAAGTATGAATGCATTTATGGTGACAGCAAGACAAAATATTTCACTCAAATACCACCGCAAAGCCCTAATAGGTGTTCATCATGCTATGAGGAATGTATACATTAGGAGAGTATTCAAGCTCTTTCAGTTTTAAAGGAATTTTATTTAACAACCTTTGGTGTTTTCCTGCAAAACAGAGGAGGTTAATTAGAGCAACAACATGTTCAGGAAGTCATTTTCTCCAAAAAAAGACACCTGGATACCTGCACTATACTTTCCATGTTATTATACATTGTAGGGTGACCAGTTCTGATATATTTTATACAGATTCAAATATAAAGACAAAGAGAATGTAAAGGAAGTTCCTTGTCAATTAGGATGGCTGGGGAATGCCTTCTCTTTCTTCTCGGACTCCTCTTTCTATTTCGTATCTACAGGGAAATCACTTCTTATTTTCAGTATATTTGGTGACTTTTAAAAAGCCCCCTTTCCTAGTAAGAGCGATTCATTGTTGTTTGAAGGAAATAAATAGAAAATATTGTTTTCTGGGTTTAGGTGGAAAGCAAGCACACTTTATTTGAATTATTTTCCTTAAGATACTATAAAGCTTTCTTTTCTTTGTTGATTCAATTAAAAAATAGAAGAGTTTTTTTTTTCTTTAGCTCCTAAGTCTAATTAGAAAGAGGCAAGAGGGTAAAAGAGGAGATGGAACAAACCTATTCAATTTGTTTCATATTTGAGGGCTAATCTTACTGCACTTTCTCATTGCTCCTCCTAGTCTCTTCCTTACTTCTGCCACACACACACACACACGCCTGCACACACACACAACGCACACAAACACATGCACACACAAACACACACATGCACACACACACAAACACACATGCACACACACAAACACACACACATAAACACACACAAACACAAACACGCATTCACATGCACACAAACACGCACACAGAAACACACACACACAAACACACACAGGCACACACGCACACACACACACACACATTTTAATTTAATTGGACACCCAGAATATCTAACCTCACTGAGTAGGGTGAGAAGTAATTACTTCAGAGGGGACTTCTTCTATTAATAATAAATTACCTCACAACTTTACCTAAAGACAGTCTTATCTACCGTAGTCACTCTGTTCTGTTAATGCGCTGAACACCAAGAATGTCAGACGACCTTGTAGAGAATGACAGATGAGAGCGCATGCCGAGCGATGTCTGTGATGACTGTAGGCAAGTCTAACAGAACTGAAGACAGTTCTGATACAAAATAGATAGTCCCTTTTCAGTGACTGAGGAGGACAGGAAGCTTTTTTAAAAGCCTGTTTAGATGTTCGTGTCCAAAGTATTAACTCTCTCTCTCCTTTTCCTCCCCTCTTATCCCATCCTCTCTTAGAACATGCAACATAAGCAGAGCTCTCTGTAAATCTCCTGTTCAATTTCCTCCTCTCCACACCAAAATGTCCTTCTTGTACCACAGTTCCTACCAAAGGGGATCGTGCCTACCGAGGCTCTGAGATACCACCAGCTCCCAAGCTGCAAGAAAGAACCCAAAGAAACAAAGAAAAAGAAGCCAAGGAGCTAAGTGACACTGCGTTGCTCCAGCTTGCTCATGTGGACGCCATGTCAGGTGCTTTGCAAAGAGACCTCACAGCTCTCAGGAGCTCGTCACCTCACGTGCCGTTCAGAGGTGGAAGAAGTAGTGTTACTTTGGTGAAGATGTTATAAAAATATTTAAAGCTCCTCGGCAAAAAACAAATCTCCCCCAACCTGAATGAGTAAAGAGGGAGGAAGGAAAGCTTTTGAAAGAAGGAGAAAAGAAGCATTAATGCACCAAAGGGAAGAAAAGCATCTGAGAGCAAAAGATAAACAGATGGGGGCATCACGAGGGTAAAGAGGAAGCATTTTTCCTGGCAAATCAGCATTGAACATATATTTTTAAAGAGATATCAAACATTTTTCTTCCTCTTACGTAAGTGAATTGCTGCTTAGGCTGAAAAAAAAAAGGAAAAGGAAGGAAGGAAGGAAGGAAGGAAGGAAGGAAGGAAGGAAGGAAGGAAGGAGGGAGGGAGGGAGGGAGGGAGGGAGGGAGGGAGGGAGGGAGGGAAGGAAGGAAGGAAGGAAGGAAGGAAGGAAGGAAGGAAGGAAGGAAGGAAGGAAAGGGAAGGAAGGAAGGAAGGAAGGAAGGAAGGAAGGAAGGAAGGAAGGAAGGAAGGCTCACCATCAAACAAAAGACCCTTTGCTACATTCTAGAATTTGTCAGACTAGTGATATATTGCATTATTCTTCCCTTATAAAATACTAGCAATCATTTTGATTACAAGAAAAGTGAACATGGATGACTTTAGAAAGAGAAAAAGAACTCATTTTACACAAAGCATAAGTAACTTTTTTTCTAAAGGGCTCCAAATCCTCACAGAGCTATCCTCATGGGCACTTCTTTCCAGTATGCAACTGGTAAAGAAAAAATGGTTTCATTCTAAGGTAAGGGAAATAAACAGGAAAACTCTTAAATGCTTTGAATACATAGGGGTATTTTAAACACATTGTCTTTAGTAGACAAAACAGTCTTGGGATCAAATGCTGGCTTCATCATTTTTATAAGCTGTGAGCTGGAGAAGTTACTTAAACACTCTAAACTTCAATTTCCTTATGTGTAAACTGGGGATAATGATGGTTTTTGTTTCTCTGGGTTGTGTTGAGGCCAAAATGGGTTCATTTGAATGACCATAGTGGAGTCTCATACATCAGAATATTTTATTGCTGCTGTAACAAATTACCAAAAACATAGTGGCTGAAAAATAAGAATTTATTATTTTACAGCTCCTGGAAGTCAGAAGTCTGACACTGGTCTCACTGAACTAAAATCGAGGTGTCGGCAGGGTTCTGTTTCTTTCTGGAAGCTCTGAGAATCCATTTCCTTGCCTTTCCCAGCTTCCAGGAGCTGTGGGTGGTGCATCCCTGTCTTGTGCTCACTTCTTCCTCCAGCTGCAAAGTCAGCAACATTGCATCTGTCTTTTCCCCCTGCTGCAGGGGAGCTTTGAAGGACTCATGTAATTAGGTTGGGCCCACCTTGATAATCCAGAATGGTCTCCCCACTGCAAGGGTCTTTACCTTAAACACATCTGCAAAGTCCCTTTATCATGTGAAGTGCCATATTCCTGGGTTCTGGGGACTAGAAGGGAGGCATCTCTGTGTGTGGGGTCATTCTGCTTACCACGTCCTGGTACATCAGAATGTGCTCCATAAATGTTATTACTTCATTATTATCATCATTACTGTTTTACTGACCTAGGTATGGGCATGCACCTACAGACTCTTATTACGTAGGTATTATTGAGTGACCCTGATCTCCAAAACACATTACACTGCTCTTTCCTCAGATGAGGAATTCGAGACCAAGAGATTTAAAATGGTTTGTACAAGGCCATTCAGCCAGTCGAGGCTGCTTTTGTGCAGTTCATCATTCCTGAATTGGCACAGTATTCTCCCATATTACAGTGCTGAGAACAGTAATCTGAAATGTATACTTAATATTTATACTGACTTAAAAGTTTAATTTGCATAGAACCTCAAAAATATCAAACTAAATCACTTAATTTGTGTAACCAACGACATAAAAACATTTAAACAATTTTTCTGCTTTACATAGCAATGCTCTTAAAATGTTAGGGAGCATGCTGATAGTTGCTAAACTTCATTGACATCAATTTAGAATTTAGATTTAGAAAAAGTGAGTTTTTAGAGAACAAATATTTTATCTCTATGCCTATATTTTTCCTTGCTTGCTTTTTCTTTCCTTTCCCTTTCTTGCTTCCATAGTTCTGAATGATTACCCTTGTTCAGCAGACAAAATCAACACCTTAAGAAGAGAACAGCTTATTTCATTTCTAATTTATGATAACATTACACCACTATTATTCCATTTTTCTTCTACAGCTTTCCATGTTGATTCAAATAGGCTACACACCAAAATTGTTGGAATATGCTGGGTTACAATTTGAAAATATCACCAATAAACCCTGCTGGAAGGAATTAAGCATAGGCTAATGATATCTTACCAATCTCACGTAAGCCAATAGTTCTATTTTGGTCACATAAATACTTTACATATATAAATCCAGGCAAAACTATGTTTCTAGCTTTAGCACATTTAAATCAAATTATGATAAGATGTTTGACGACTATATCTCTTATTCCTCCAATAAACTTATGAACATCTTCACTTTTTATTTGTTCCCCAGGCAAACTTTCAAATTTCTAGACAGCTGATACATAGCAGTATTAAGCTTACTTGAATGAGAAACTTTGGTAGAAAGATTCTATTAATATATAAATAAATTATTCCTAATTATTACCCTTTTTTTGTAACTTCTGTTCTTTTTTTTTTTCCTTGAGGACCTCATGGAAAGAGGTTACTTCATTAGCAGAATAACTGGGATCATCTGACCAAAGCCAATTTAGCTGTTTGAAATATGCATAGATGATAGAATTTCTGGTTTACATGTAACTAATGAGTGGCAAGTATATTTCTCTACAATGTTAGAGCTATGTCCAATATATCTTCTCATGGCAGTCTTATATCCATAATATACAAATAACCTGAGTATGAACACAAGTGTACATGATGGTCAAAGTATGCACTATTCTGTTAGAAGTTGGTTCTTCTTTGGAGAATTCTTCCCTATTAATTTTTATTTAAATTACAGGTTAATATGAGGTAAAATGTATAGATATTGAAAACTCATATTTTGTTTATGGGAGTCCAAAGATAATGGCTATTCAAAAAAGGTTAGTGTCAAAAGCATTCAAGATTTATTTAGTCCAGTTCAATAAATGATGAAGAAAAAAAGCAGTTTGATAGGAGTATATTTTTAATTTTATATGGAGAGAACATTTAGAAATCACAGTCCTAACTCCTAATCTATATCCTACTTTATTCTCAACCATTCCTCCCAAACAACAGAGAGAGAGAGAGAGAGAGAGAGAGATTGAGATTTTAAATAACAGAAAATATGCAGGAAATAAAGAATCACAGGACACAAGTATGTACTTCAGAAAGAACAATACTTTTACTCCTTTTTCAAAGGTACTACAAGCTAAGAGGATTCAGTATCACAAAGTAAACCCGAACAGATATCTTTATTTACCGAATTCTTTCATTAAGTGTTAAAATCATTGTATCCCGCATGGTCACTTGACATCACTCTTCTAGTATCAGGCATCAGCTGAATGTTTGTGAAAGGGTACGGGCAGAAGGGGCTCAAACATTTGGTATTTAGAAAACATGAGATAATAAAAACTTGACCACAATGCCTAGCTACTGATGGCACTTGCAACCTAGAAACTCTTAATAAAGAAAAATTTTAGGAAAGAGGCACGTGCAGCCTACACTATAATATATTTTTGAGCCTCCCTTTTCCAAATTCCTTAGTTCCTTGCTAGGGAAACACAATATCTTAAATGTACACTGGACTCAGATGTGAGTGGAGGGACTGATAGCAGCAATACTAATTCCACTTCTGGAGTGTTATTGGCACAGCGACTGGAATGTGAAAAATAACACAGGTGAAAATCATTAAGTGGTGACCTGGCTGAGTGAGTTCAAGTGATGTATGGGAAACCATATCCAGATAAACTTTTTACAGTAATAAGTCTTTTCTCTATGCCAACCCAGTCTTCAGAGAATGTGGTTTATATTCAGTCCAGTAAAATAAATTGAATTATGCCTAAAGGCAGCATAAATGTGTATATTTATACTGACACCTCTGCTATGTATTTTTCCCTGGGAATAAAATGTTCTAGAAGAGAACATTTTCAAGATGATGAAAATATAACCATTTAATTATAAAATTATACTGTATTAACAAAACATGTTTGACATTTTGATTGGCAAGTTTTCTAAACTGCGTGGAACACTCCACTGATTCACCCATCAAACGGGAACATGTTGGGCATAATCTATCCTATTTTTGATGATATGAGGGTCAAAACTATTGTCCAGAATTCAAGAGAATGAACCCCCTAAGTTCACGTTTGAGTGTGCAGGATCATTCATGAAATGCCTCTGGATTGCTGTGTTTTTCTAGATTCTCATTTCTCAACTTCCTTCACCACCGTTGACTATCACTTCTTTAGTGTGTCTGGTTTAGTGATTTTCCCTTCCTCTCCTGGCCACTTCTAAACTGTGTTCCATTAAAATAAACTAAATCAGACAACTGAGATGTAAAATCCAGCAGTCTTAATTTTTCACATAAGAAGCGAAGTCAGTATATTCTAAAAAAATAATAAAATCCCCCCCCCCCCCCCCATTACCTAAGCCCTGGCAGCATTTCCTCCTCTTTGCTAAAGGATAGATACAGAACCAGTTCTGGATGAATGGCATTGTACAAACTCCCCAAAGTCTGACTTATGAACAAATATGGTATACATGGATTTGCTTTGTTCACCTAAACCATCAGAATATAATATTTATTTCGATATGAACAAAGGGGTATTTATTGATATCACATGGGAGCTTGTTAGAAATAAAAAGCTCAGCAGCACCACCACTCCCAAGACCTACTGAAATAGAATTTGACAACATCCCCACATGGTCTTTATGCACATTGCATTTGAGGAGCACTGACTTAGAACATAACACTCTCCAGCAAAAGGACCTCATAATGGACTTTCAGTACTACCACTTGAGAAATCAGGATTTTCTTTTTGGGATCTCAATCTTTCCCTTTACCACCCTTAAGTCCACCTTCATGAATTATCTTTATTATATGACATACCTTCAGCAAAAATTTTATCTTTGTACACACACACACACACACACACACACCTGAGTTTAAATAAATTTGTTGCAGATAAATAGATACATTATTCAACTCAATTTATAGCCATAAATCAGAGGTTTGTAAATCCTTAAGGAACATTATAAATCATCAGGTTCAATCTAATTCCCTCATTTTTCAGAGAAGAAAACTAAAGTCCAGAGAGGTGACTTGCTTTACCACATTAATCAAGTGTTAACATTCTTTACGGTATCTTAATGACAGGTTCTCACATTCACTTATGGGTATTCAATTCTCAATTTTTTTAACTTTGTTTTTTGTTGAAATTCATACACTCACTTTCTTTCCACACATCAGTGTCAAAGCTGTTTAACGGGTTTATTCTCCCTTAGATTTCTCTCTGCATATTATCAAGATTTGTAGTTGGGTTCCCATTTATTTATGCCTCACAATTAGTTTGTTCCATTTTTGCTACTGGGCCTGTGTCTAAACTAAAGCTTTATTCATTTTCTACTGTTGTTCTCCTGGTCTCCATTTTTGCCTGGATTGACCTTTACATTCAGGTTGACATTCCATGCAAGGTCCTTGACTTTTACTGGCTCAATCTATGAACTCTTAAACTACCAATTTTATCTCTCCCTATTACATCACTAGCTCTCCTGAACTGGTCTTATCTACCCTGTAAGTCTTTAGTCTCATCTCCTGGTTTAGGAAAAAATCTCAACTCCACCTCCCTATCTAATCCCTGAACTCATAAGAATAAGTACTAACATTAGTCATGGCAAAGGCATGATGGTAGGAGATTATGATTTCTGGTGAAAGAAAGAAAAAATGAAGAGCTCTTCTGTTTCCAGTTTTCCTTTCTTGGCTTGTTATAGCTCTTGGATTGCTTGTCTTCTTTGCATTGCTTTTCTCTTAGTCTTCCTGTGTAGCTAATAGGGGAACGTGGGACAGAAAGACTTCACTTCCTTCTTACAAGCCTATGACATCAACCAGGAAAAAGGGAACAGGAGTTGACCACACAAATTAGATTTTAGTCCAGGTCCTATGTGATACATACACTTGCACTAGATGAAAATTCAACCCAGCTAGCCAGCAGCACAGGGATTTAAGTTTAAAGCCCAATTAGCAATAAAAAGTATTAATTTACCTGGAATCCCCTTTGGGCATAGCTCTCTATGAGGATCTGAAATATGGACATGCTAGAAGAATAGAATAAGAGAAGTCCTTCTTATTGAAAATGTCAGTGGGACCTACACAATTTTCTATCGTTAGATTTAAAAGAAGAAAAAAACAGAGTTACTCCACCTCTAAAATTTATGACGTCTGAATCTTATCTGGTTTCCACAAATGAGAGCTTTCCTTTTTCTAGGTGATATAGATAAAACTCTTGGGAAACTAGGCAGAAATCCTTTTTCTTCACTAGTAACCTATTTTGAATCTTAGCCTAGCACAGCAACTAAATAAATAAACATGTCTTGTATTCTGCTCAGAGAGATAGCACAAGAATAATTCACCATTAAAAATAACCTAATTTTTAGTGCAAGTGTTTATTTTTGAAATATAATTCATCCATTTTAAAGTTAGACCTCATGCTAACCAACTTAAAAATTAATGGTGAAAGATAAATGGAAGCTATTTCCTGAAGCAAGTTTTTCATCCATATTTTTAGGAATGCCTTTGGATTGGTTAACTGTCAAAAGCTGACCTTCCTGAAGGCCCCATATCTAGTGAATTACTTTAAGTGTATGTATATGCATCCTGTTCTGTGGTAAATTACATAGTAAACAACCAGTGCAATTATGACAGATGCTTGCTCACTAAAATGCGTAAGATGAGCATTCAGAATTACACAGAACACATTCTTCCCTTATTGAAAACAAATGCAAATTCCCCCTTATATGGACTTTGTCATACAATTTGAGCTCTTTCTACTCCCCTCCCCCTTCAAGAAGAATTACTAAGTTATAGTTAAGTATAATGTAAAACACAGTTGAAGTTTGTTGAATACCCATTTGGAAGGCAGAAAATATATCAGGCTTTATAAACTGATAAAATAATCTTATTCAGAGAATAGCAACTTACGTGAAAATTCACTAGTTGCCACAACATCTGAAATAGCCATGTGCAGTAAGCATCCACTATTCATGAAAGCATTTTTAAAAATTCAAGTTGAGATTTAGAAGTATCTAAATGTTGAAATCTTCAGTCAATAAATTGCGCTGGTGTCTCTCCCAGTAGGATCATTGTAATGACAGGATGCTGTTTTATGAAGCATGGGAGGCTCAGTGCTTGCATCTAAAAACATTACATTTAGAAGGTTCAAAGTTGCTACAAAATAGATTAACCCATTAATGCTCTAATTGAAAGTAATCGAAACAACTATTGATGCAAAGAGTTTTGTAGGCAATGATAACTTTCTAGCAAGAAATCTGATCTTATTATCTTGGCAGCTGACAAGCCATAAAGAGGATTAAGGCCTTGCTTTACTCAGATTTTAAGAATTATCCTTTTTGGTAAATAACTTCTGCTAATCTTATCTTTATAAGCTATTAATTAACATTTATTGTCAGAATACTCAGCAATAAAGATAAATACTAGATCCAAAATACAAAGCAGCTTTTTTGAGGTAAAAATGAAATATTGGCAATT
This sequence comes from Tadarida brasiliensis, assembly GCA_030848825.1. Lineage (NCBI taxonomy): Eukaryota > Metazoa > Chordata > Mammalia > Chiroptera > Molossidae > Tadarida > Tadarida brasiliensis. The sequence continues at coordinate 76,400,524 of CM061260.1, forward strand.
TCATATTGTTTAACCTAAAACCAAGGTTCATAGATATAGAATTTCATCAATATCATGATTGTCATTCAATAACCCAAATGGTTGGTCTGTACTCCATATTTATTGAATGAATGAATAAGTAGTGGATAGTTGACATAATTCTTTCATCTATCAATATCTTATAAACCTAATGCGTAAATCCAAGGTTCTGGGTTTAACCATATTGATTCCATGTGTCTTCTGCATTCTAGGAAACATAGAAAAAGGTGAATTTCTTCTGTATTTTTCAATTATATGCAATGATCTTACCCCTACTTCTCTTTCTTTCTCCTCTTTCTCTCTCAATGTAGTACTGCCTGGTGTCTCAAAAATAAACTAGATTATCTATTAGAGCTCCTTTCAGGAATGTAATAGCATGATTTCTTTCAAATATATATCAGTGGAGTACCCAAGGCAAAACACAAGGGTGTTTTTAACCAGGAGCAATCTGTGTGTGAGCAGCGCTCATGCCAGCCATTTGGACACACCAACCACAGGCTTCTTTTCACACAGCATGAGAGATGCACAATTGGTTTTGCCAAAATATTTCCTTTTATTTTCATCTGCATCTGTAAAGCACAGTTTATTTTCATGACTCAAGATCTGACAGTTAAAAATTGGACAATGAATAAAATAGGTTATTATATTTTAATTTTTGAGCCAATATTTATAGGACATTCAGTAGATATTGAGAATGTTTTGAGATTTCTATTATTTTCCAGAGAAACCCTTCCTGATCATAAGTTTGTTTATGGGCTTAATGAAAAGTATTTGCTTTCCTAAGGTATGAGCATGTACGGTTCACTAGCCTCCCAGTTGTTTCCCTGGCTGAGCAAAGCTTGCATTTGGGTAGCGCATATCCATGACAGCTGTTTATTCCACATGTTTCCATTGAAAGCATATTAACCTGAGCCCCTGGGGATAATTATGATCATGTACAAATGCCTTTGGATGTTAATGATTCTTCTTCTCCCCTCTCTCTTGTTGTCTTGACCCACATAGAACTATGTACTAATAGATTTGGGTCTTCATGATCCTGACAACACCCTGAAAGTCATTCACATTGATTTGGGTTAAGAAAGCTCAAGTTTGGGTAAATGTTTTTCAGTTAACTGTATATAACTTAGCAAACTGATATTTTTTTCTCTATGGGGTATGTATTAATATTGACTAGTAATAATAATGTAATCCACCAACCTTTGTTCCTTGAGAATCATTCAGATTTAATAATTTTTTCCTTGAGGCCTGGGTGTGGCAATCATATAAGATGCCATTTGGATAAAGCTTGAGAAGAAAAACATTACCAATATCCTGATTATATATGTTATTAATTCGGTTTCCCAGTTTAGATATAGTGAAAGTATTTCATTCAGCAGAGCAAAACCTGCACCGGTTGCTTTCTAACTTTCCAATCTGTACAATTTCAACATTTTCGTACATGGTTGATTTTCTGACATATAAAATGAACTTGACATAAGATGGCTATATTTGTCTACTTTTATTTCCTAGGAAATTGCTTCTGACCAAGAAGGTTTTCTGCTTATTTCTAATACTGTATGTAAAATATTCAAGCTAGAAGAATCATTTCACTGAATCTCTAATTTGAGAAATAAATAAAAAAAAGATAAAGAGACATTGAAACTTGTTTAATTACACATAGCTTGTTACAAAGTACTTATAACTTAACTGGGTTATAAGTTAAACCCCAGATAGGTGAAGCTCTCACATTCAGAATATAGCAAAGTCTAAATCTGATTTTTTTTAAAAAAAGTTCATTATTACATGTGGTTCACTTCACCCCCTTACACCAATGTAACTGGTGGTCACATGTGTTCTACAATACACATTTCTTTCTTTTTTTAAAATATTTTTTCTTTACTGATTTTTAGAGAGAGAAGAAAGGAGAGAGAGAGAGAGATAGAAACATCCATGAGAGAGAACATTGACTGGCCGCCCCCTGCATGCCCCCCACTGGGGATTGGGCCCACAACCTGGGCATGTGCCCTGACCAGGAATCAAACCAGCGACCTCTTGGTGCATGAGTCGACACTCAACTACTGAGCCACACTGGCCGGGTGATACAATACACATTTCTTATTTGACCTCATGGTATCTTGCTCTCCTGCTACCTGTCTCTCTTCTCCGAGTGCTCCTTCTCTTTCCGGGCCTGCCTGGCTGTCCAGGTTATATCAGCTGCATCAGTTGTGGGGACCTCTCTGTCTGTGTATCCAGCCTGACCATGTTCCTGTGGTTCAGACCCACAAATGCAATTGCTCGCAAGTCCTCTTCATCTGAATGTGTTACAGACATCTTAAACTCAATATAGCCCAACCTGAACTAATTATTTTCTTATTATCCTCACCCTATCATCCATAAGCTTCTTCTCCTCTTTATTTTTTATTTGGTTACTAATCCAACAATCTATTCAGACAACCAAAATAGGCACTTGGACATCACTCTAGATTTCTCTTCCACCCTCAATTCCTCACAACTAATTAATCACAAAGTCCCCCGAGCATCTTATATTGATATCTGTTACCTGTCCCCTCCTCTCCTTCTTCATTCTACCACAGCTCATTGTAATGCTTAACAAACAAGAGGAGCTCCATAAATATTTACTGATGAATGAACAGAACAAGAATGATCACGTGAATGATGACTGTGACCGTTTCTAGCCTCATCTAGCTCATTCTAACAAATGGAAAGAAACAAATAAAGGAATATTTATATGACGCATGCTATGTTCCAAGAGAGATCATATATGAGAGGCACTTTACCTGAGCTGGGGCTCACGGAAGTCTTTCAGAAGAATAAAAGCCTAGTTAACCATGATATTTATTTATTAATTTATAATCTACTCCGCTTTCTACTAATATCTTTAGATTGAATAGTGGGGAAAACTGGATGAGGACAAAGGGAAATTCATTGGTTTCCACAAAGACCTGCTTGGCTTTTCTACTTCCCAGGTATCCATGACTGCTAAGATGCTCTTGGTACAGTTTTTCCTGAAGGACCTATGATCTCTGTCGTGCAAAGTGAATGCCTTACAGAGACGGACTTGGGCCTACATTTTAGCTACAAATCACGACACACAAAGCTTCAATTAACTAGCAGATTACATTGTTCTATAAACTTTTATATGAATTCACATGAATATTATGTTTTAATAAAAAGTGTAGGCTGTGCAAACATACTTATAAAGCTGCAGGATCATATTCAGCCGCAGCCTTCTGGGAAGGGATGCTCCAGTTCTGGGCTGGTCTTAGCTCTGTGGTGACACTCAACATGAACAGGCTTTTCTAGTGGGCTTCGCTAGATTCGTTTGTTCTGAAATGGACATAGTATGCACTAATAATTACAGTACTAATAAGAATGATTCTACTTTTCAGAATACATTCTCTGTAAAATAATTCCTGAGAATTTAGAAACTTTCTTTATAATATGAATTAATATTAGTAGGAAATGATCAAAATTCAAGTAGTATTTCTTGGCTCTTTTTAAAAATTTGTTTTCCATTAAACTGTCTTTTCAGGGCTAATTAGTCTACAATTATGAAACCTATAAAATAATAGCCTTGTTTAGTCTCTAATTACTAGAAATGATTCAGTAAATAGTGAAGAAGCAAATAAATTTCTCTACTTGAAGTTACACATACAAACTATCTTTAATGAATTGGTCAAACAGCTGATATAACACCTTTATCATTTTATAAAGAAAAGACTAAGAAATATTTAAACAACTGACAAAATATCATTTTATTATTATTTGTTCCATTAGGAAAACCTCTCAGCCCTATATTTGTGCCACTCTATCTTAGTTCACTTCAAGAAACATGTTGGGGAAATTAAATAAACACGAATACTCTCCTGTTTGGTCCCTTTTGGTAAAGGTACCATTTTAAAATCGGTATTTAGTCTGGACTGCTTGTAGACTTAGTCTTCTTGAAATAGATAAGCAAAACCTGCTAACTCAGAATTGCACACTACCTTTCATTCATTTTCACTTATTTTTAAGTCCTTTTAAAAGCACTAACATTACATTTTTTAACTCAGTGACCTATAACCTATGCTATGAATATTTTCATTCTTCAGAAAGAAAGGTAAAGCCATCACTTCCACAGGTGAAAATGAAATTCCAGCTGCTTCCCAGTATGGAAATATGAATAGCATTAAGCAATACATCAGCTAAGCCAGGTCCCCCACGCAATCAGTGGGTAACACTAAAAAGTAAATATGGCCCAGCTGGTGTGGCACAGTGGATTGAGCCACATGGACTGAGAGGTCCCAGTTTGACTCTTGGTCAGGGCACATGCCTGGGTTGTGGGCTCGATCCCTAGCATGGGGCACGCAGGAGGCAGCCGATCGATGTTTCTCTCTCACATGGATGTTTCTATCTCTCTCTCCCTTCCTCTCTCTCTAGAAAAAAATCAATAAAAACATTTTTAAAAAAGTAAATATGGGCTATAGTTATGGGTTCAGTTTTGGTTTGGAAAAACAAAATATTTTTATATGTCTTATATAGGTACCAAGTCTGATGGCATTTGCTCTGTTAGCTCCATTAAGCAACCTGAGCTCACCAATTTTCTTTTTGCTTGCTGGCTAAAAAATATATTGTACTTTCCTCTATCATGGCTGTGGATGGTTCCTCTTCTTGTAAACAGTGTTAGAAAAAAATTCAAAACTTCTTACGTCCCAAGGCTGTGCTACTCCTAGCCTCTCTGGGGGTCAACAGATAGGGCAACAAGAGGAGTTATGCACTGTCACACCCTGAACAAAATCTCATCAATCAGACACCAGGATTTCACTCTCTGGTGCCTTCTTTCCACTAGAGTGGAAACAAAGGAAAGAATCCCCAAACAAGCAATTCTGTTGACTTACTGTGTAAGATCAGGGGAACAAATGACAACGCTTGTATCTCTGGGAAGCACTTTCTAACATGAATAAATTGTTCCCAGAAAATTCATTTTATGTCAAATTTTATTTCATAAACTCAAGAGGTTCAAAGTAACAGCACATAGAAGTTTAGAAAATGAAGTCAGGTTTTATTCTATATGGAAAAAGTTCTCACTCTGACAAGATCTTTTTTGCTGCATGTTAGCCTAGTATACCCCTTCAATAATCCCAGATGACTGCCATGCTAAAACCGTGTTTCGGGGGACTTGGATCTGAGCTCTGTGATTGTTCTCTTAACTCAATGGCTCAGAATTCTGCTCCCTTCTCAAGCCATCTCTTGACAACTCTCTCAAGACTTCAAAATACACACACGCACACATGCACACACACACACTCTCTCTTTCTCTAGCAACAAGAACTTTAAAAAACCCTTACCAGGCCAAAAATTTGAGGCCAGTGAATAAATCAACTTTAAAATTATTCTTTCTTCTTCTATGTTGTTTTTCCAGATATCATTGTTTGCTAATAGATTTTGCCAAAATGTGTATGTTCATATTGTTAGGATGGGTAGTAAGGAATGTAGAGATACTATGAATAAAAGCTGACCTTTTGATTCAATTGTGTCTGGTATAGGGTGGGAATAGCCAAAACTGAGTGCAATTCCCATAGTACACAATTTGGTTGAAAGCTTTGCAGATATAGACATTAGTTGTGATTGGATTTGGGGGACTGATACACACCATCTAAGTTCATAAAGAATGGCTATTTAATCTAAATGCAAAGAAACAGATAGTTGAAAAATAGATGTATGAAAAAAAGATTCACTGTGCTAATAGTAAGCATAAGAAACATGCAGTGACTATTTTATATCAGATAAGGCATTTCATAATGATAAAAGAACTAGTTAATAAGAAGATGTAGCAATCATAAATATGTATGAACATAATAACAGAGCTTCAAAGCACATGACAAAATGCATAGAACTAAAGGAGAAAATAAATGATTCTACAATCATAGTTGGAGATTTTAGACATCTCAGAAATTGATAGAATAACTAGATACAATAAACAGTAAAGGTTTAGATAATCTAAACAACAATGTCAACCACCTTGACCTAATTGATATTTATATACTACTACATCCAGCAAATGCAAAATACACAATCTTTTCAAGTACAGAGTCGATATGCCAAGAGAGATGTATGTTGGGTCATAAAACAAGTTTCAAATGTAAAACGATTAAAATCATAAAAAAATGTGTTCTCTAACCACTATGGAATTAAATTAGAATCAATAACAAGATACCTATAAAAGATGTTTGTTACTTAAAGTGCTAAGCTTTAGTTACTTGTGAAATATATTTATGAAGAAAATAACTTTCCCAAACAGTATATATGATGTATTTTCTAGTATACTCAAGGGTTCATAGAACTTAAAAGTAGAAATAGCTCAGAGGTAAGCAAAATACTATAGTCTTACTTCTAAGTAATGAAATATTTAAATATATGTGGTCAATGAGCTAGTTAGTGATATTTCAGAATTTGCATGTTTTTCTTTTAAGATCTTAAAAGAAAGGGATACAAATGAAAGCAATAATTAAGAAATTTGACATTGATTTTTGCCACATTTCCCCAAACACTTTAATTTCGAAGTCTTTGGTAGTCAGTATTTTTCACTAATTGTTCCTATTTATAAATCTATCTGTAATATTCAGTCAACCTCGAAAAGAAGACTCTGTGAAATATGTATAATATATTGTAAAATTAAAGGGGAAAGTTTTTGTAAAGTATTGATTTCACAATTTAAAATATAGTAATTGAACAATTTGCAACCTAATCAACAACAACAACAGTTTCCATTCAATTCTTTACGTGTGAATGGCAGGAAGCTTTAAGAACATTTTAATAGGTAAAGCAGTAAACATTTATTTTTATTAGACTTATATAATCAAATATTAATTTTGTGTTCTGTTTTAATTTTTGAAGCATTTATCTTTTAAAATCTAATTAGAGAAGAAAGTTTCACTCATTATGTATTTAGTAATTTGGAAGAATTGTGAGGCATTATGCCAAGAGTTAGGAATATAATCATACTCTTTGCTCTAATACAGTTTATATTCCAGTGGGGAAGGAAGAAGTAAATTAGGGTACAAAAATAGCTAACTACTTAATTATATCAGTGCTACAAAAGTGAAGTAAACGGTAATATCAGAGCATGTAGTGACAGAAAGTGAAACTGAGCTCTGAAGAATGAGTCAAAGTGAACTAATCACTGGGAAGAGTATAGGACAGAGGGAAGAATAAGTGAGGCTGTGAATTGGGAAGGGGAATGTGTTTGAAGGACCCAAGAAGAAGCCTGTCCATGGAACACAGAAAGAAAGGAAGTGTGGTCTCCAGGTAAGGTAGTTAAGGCTACCCGAGCATGATCGATCTAGTAAAGGATTCTTTTTCTAGATGCAAAACCGACAGCCATTTGAACAGAATGGGAATTTAAAATTTAAAGAAATAATAGACATTCTGATTTGGAGACAGAAAGAAAAGACTGAGTAAATGATGGTTTCCAGGTTTCTAGCTTAAGCAACTAAACAGACAGTGATGCTACTTGTACTTGCCGAGATGGGAAACGTGGAAAAGGCTGAAGTCTGTGGAAGGATTAAAGAGTACTTGTTGGGACATGTATTACATTTTAGTGGAGGTAGTCCAAGATATTCAGAGGAAGAATTTAGGTATACAGCTCAGTGGAGAAGCGGGCACCAGAGAAGGGTCTTCACGTCAGTGTGAGGGTCATGAGCACACAGGTGCCAATGGGAGCCATGGCTGTGGATGAGAACACTGGAGAAAGGAGAGGACTGGGATGGAAATAAATGTGAAGCTCGAGGAATCCCAACACTTGCCGCTTAGGTGATGAGCGTGAGCGAGTGAAGGAAACCCAGGGGTAGGACGGGAATGAACGCCGTGCAGTGTGGGCGCAGCAGGAAAATAGTGTCTAGAGGAAGGACTCATCAATAGCTCAAAATGCACCCACACCAGAGAAGTCATGTACAATGAAGCCTCAAAAATCCCACTGCATTATTAATACAGGTCACTGCTGATCTTAGGAGGAATCCGTTTTTGTGGAGGGCTGAAGCTCGAAAGACAGTTAGACCTGGAGGAGAAATGACAGGTGGGAAATGAGGAAATGGAAGAAGCGATTGTAGCTAGCTATTTACGAAAATTGTGTCGACAAAAAGAGGAGGAAGGAGAAAGTTGTATTTAGAAGAGTGGAGAAAAGTGAGGTAAGGAAAAAGCATTTATTGAGGTGGGAGAATTCTGATATGGTGATGATGGCAAGGATCCAGTTTAGAGGGAGAGATTATAGACACAGGAGAGTGTAAGGTTCCTGAGGAATTGAGAGAAGCTGTGACAGAAATGAGTTATTTAAGTTTTAAGAGTTAGTCTAGCCCGGCCGATGTGGCCCGGCTCAGTGGATTGAGAGTCATCCCATGGACTGAGAGGTCCCGGTTTGATTCCTGGACAGGGCACATGCCCGGGTTGCAGGCTGATCCCCAGTAGGGGGCGTGCAGAGGCAGCCGACTGATGTTTCTCTCTCTCTCCTGGATGTTGCTATCTCTCTCTCTCTCTTCCTCTCTCTCTAAAAAAAAATCAATAAAAACATTTTTAAAAAGGAGTTAGTCCAATAATCAGAGGCAATATTTTAAAAAAGTCTTTCTCTTAGACTTATTCAGATACTCTGATATTTTGCTGAGTATGAAATTTATCAGGTAGTTATATTCGATGCTAAAAAACTTTATTGCCAAATTTTGTGTTTGTGTGAGATTAAGTCTTCTGTATTTAAAACTTATGCCCCTGTTCATGAAAAGTCATAGATGTGTTTTATCTACTCAGCAAACACCATTTTAAAGGGAAATGCTAACTTAACCAGCAAATTAGTTTCAAGCAAGTATACAACTGAAAGAGACGAACAGAAAACATATTGCAATTTAGTGTTTTATTTCTGTAGATTTACCTGAGTGATTTCTCCTCAGAGCAACCAGAATGTTTTTCAAATCTTATTTTAAATTTTGCTAGCAAATAAGCCATCCTCACAAGAAGGATATTCTATAGTGCTATTTGTACCATTTTAAAATGGATCCATTGAGGAAACTATAATCTTAAAAACTTCCGCATTAATCGACTTTGCTTGATGGCTTCAATTCAAAATCCACGCTTCAGGACAAACCCCCTTCACATACTGACAATGTAAGCAAACACACTTAAGGATAAAATAGATCAGAAAGTGACTTTTCAGGTTTTTAGCTGCAGTAGGGTCTAGGTAGGTTACTCTGGCTATAACTACAAGAACATGGCAGAGCTGTTCTAACTTACAAGTAGATGAACCATCAGCCATAGTTCATCCATTGTCAGATAATCAGCTATTATTTACTCTAATTGAACTGCTATGGGGATGATCTTCAACTGGCCAGTTGAATCAATCAACTGGCTGGAACCTGTAAACCTTTTTATACATGACAAAAATAGAAAGAACTGAGAAGCCAAAATAAAATTAAAAATAATGATTCTTATAAATTGACTATAATAATAATTGAAATATGATAACTTAAAATTATAGTATATCTACTGTCAACGTAGTAGATAGATAATACTCTCAATTATAAAAGGAGAAAGTGACTAGCTTTTGAATGTAAAATGATAATTAAATTTTGTTTGTTTGTTTTTTTAATAAAAAAGTCTTATGTCTGAATATTTTTATTTTTCAATGAAAGCAGAGCTACCAAGAAAATTAGACCAATTTTAAATGAAGATACCTATGGTTGCTCTTAGGTATTAACCTCTTGTTCTGGGGAAAATTTAACTGACAACATTTTCTCACAGAGCAAGAGAAAATTTTCATAAAATTTTCCACATATCTCGATCTGATCTAACAATTGCAGCAGGAAGCAAGTTGGAGTACATACGTAAACACGGGAAGCTGCTTCATGAACACTGCAGAGAGGAGTTGACATGCAGAATGCATAGCAACAGTTCTATTCATTGTCTAATTACATCTTTAATTCATAATTATGGGAGGTCAAGTAACAGAACAGCATCAAAATTCTTGTAACAAAGTTTACATAATCTATTTGATGTTGTTGGGAAAACAGCATATGTTTTGGGTAATTACTAAAACCTCAAAGGATACTTTCCCAATTACTGTCAGTGAAACCAAATGCTGCAAAATGTAACCACCCACAACCTGTAGTCCTGATAGAATCACAGGTACATAGCCACAGCAATGGACCCTTAAAATCATTGTTTTAACTTTGGGTGCAACCTTTTGACAGACACTTGAAGACAGCCATCTTAACTTTTTGAAGAAAAACTGTCTCATTCCCCATATCGCTGGTGGCTTAATTGACTCAAATACCTTTCCAAGACTTTAGTGGGGTAGGATGGTGTAGGAAATGGGAGGTGCCATGAAACTCTGTGGATGGGACTAATACACAAATTCCTTTGTCATAATGTGCTTTAGTGAGAAAATGTAAGCATATGAGAAGGGAACTTACTAGGACCATACTGTGAGATTCCTGAGCAGTGATGAGTGTTCATCTGAGGTTTGTGGCCATGCATGTTATAAGAGACTAGTTATAATAGTTGTGCGATTTTTCTCCAGCTATGCTCATCAGTTTGTGTGTTAACCCTAGAGTTGGTAGATAGTTGAATTTATATTGGTTGGAGTTTGTTAGGTAAGAACAACAGAAGATGAAAGGTACAAAAGAGATATGGTAAGGATCTAACTACAATCAAGATCTTGGGATCTAGTCCGGCCAATGTGGCTCAGTGGTTGAGCGTCAACCCATGCACCAAGAGGTCACCGGTTTGATTCCTGTCAGGACACATGCCAGGTTGTGGGCCCGATCCCCAGTGGGGAGCATGCAGGAGGCGGCTAGTCAATGTTCTCTCTCATTGATGTTTCTCTCTCTCTCTCTCCCTCTCACTTCCTTTCTCTCTAAAATCAATAAAGGGAAAAAAACTAAAAAAAAAAAAAAAAAAAAAGATCTTGGGATCTGGGTTGGGAAAGGAGGAAGTAAGAACAAGATGAGGAAGTTTGATGGATCTTGAAGACTTTTTGGATTCAGGTAGAGAAATTAAGCTAGAAGGATATGTCATTGTGGTCCGAAAATGAAACGTTTGAAACCAAAATTTTAAATGTGCAGTAATTAATCAGAATGACACAGTACAAGGGCCTACCAGGGTCTATGCTAACTGCTGGAGAGGCAAGGATAAAAGTAAGACAAATAAATGTACCTGCCCACATGGATTTTACATTATTTGCTGAGTCCTCTTGGACCTCAGTTTCATACATTCAAACACATGTATGTTACAGTATAACAATAAATTGTTTATTTTTAAAATGTTGATTAATATTAATGTTTAGATGATCAGAAAGCCCAGTTTTAAGCATGAAGGTGCCAAGATAGAATTCTCCAAATGTGGGTATGTGCCATTTTCCTCCATTGCTTTGAGAAGAAAATAGACATGGGATGTATCTATATAATGGTATTTTGCACTTTCCTAACATTCTTATTTTTATTTTATTTTCAATTACAGTTTGCATTCAATATTGTACTAGTTTCAGGTGTACAGCACAGTGGTTAGACAATCATATACTTTACAAAGTGTCCCCCTGATACTTCCAGTACCCACCCAGCATCAGATATAATTATAATATTATTGACTATATTTTCTATGCTGTATTTTATATCCCCATGACTATTGTGTAACTAGCAATCTGTACTTCTCAATTCTTTCACTGTTTTCACCTAGTCCCCCAACTCCTTCCACTCTGGCAACTATCAGTTTATTTTCTATATCTATGAGTTTGTATCTGTTTTGTTTGTTCATTTATATTGTTCTTTAGATTCCACATATAAGTGAAATCATATGGTATTTGTCTTTCTCTGACTGATTTATTTCACTTAGTATAATGTTCTCGAGGTCCATCCATGCTGTCATAAAAGGTAAGATTTCATTCTTTTTTCTGGCTGAGTAATATTCCATTTTATATAGGTAACACATCTTTATCTACTCATCTATTGATGGGCACCTGGATTGCTTCCATAGCTTGGCTATTGTAAATAATGCTGCAATGAACATAGGGGTGCATATATTTTTTGAATTAGTGTTCTGGGTTTCTTTGGATGTATATCCAGAAGTGGAATTGCTGGGTTATATGGCAATTCCATTTTTAATTTTTTGAGGACTAACATTCCTAAATATTGATCAAAACTATTATAACAACAATTTTGTCATGAATGCTTTTATAGCTCTAGATTATAGAGACATCATCAGCAAAACTGACCTTGAAGAGACAGACCACAGACCTAGGAAACCCAGAGGATACCAAGCTGAATAAATGCCCCAAAAGCTACACCTAGGTATAACATTTTCAAACTTCAGGAAATCAATTTTTAAAAATCTTGAAAGGAGCCAGAGGGGAAAAACACCTAACATACATAGGAGCAAAGATAAAAAATAATTTGTCTTCAAAGAAATTCTTTATTTTTTATTATAGAAATGTGTTGCTTTAAATCTAAGCTGACAAAATCCAGTGCCAATTTTTGTAAGTTATCTTACCATAACACCTTCTCCCCATAAGTTAACTAGTGTAAAATTAAGTAGCATTTATATAGAAGTTCTCCACACAGCCAAGTTTGTCTTGCTAATGTTGACTCCTTTTATTTAGACCCATTTTCCATTTGCTGACCTTTTTATAGTATAATATTCAGACTTTTTACATCCAAGATATTCTTAGGAAATAATATTGTTCCTTCCCATAAGTTTTTTTCTTATGATTATTTTCTCAACAGTTTGAACAGATAAGATTTAAATTCTAGTTTCCAAAGAGAATAATTTAATTATTGCACAATAAAGAATTTTATTCCCCACACTATCAAATTTGATCAGTTCCACACTAAAACAATCTTCCAAACAATATTCAAATTAAATGAAAATAAATTAATAAATTGATCTACATGCGTAAGAATAAACAGCTCTTTTATTATCTTTCTTCTCCTTTCCCCGGTCTCCTTTGTTTGGGAGAGCTGAAGTTGAGAGGAAGGACAGGAAATTATAAAAGAAAATGTAACATTTCACAAGCAGCTTGGGGATTTAAAAAACTCTTTACACAATAATAATACAGTGCTCAGAAAATGGGATGTTCTGACTAATTAAATCTTCTCATGAACTTAAAGTAAACTTGGAGGAAAAACATTTTTTAGAATTTCAATCCTTCTAAAAAACCCTTTGAAAATGGTTTAATCCCCCTCTTGGTTTATTAAGTATAATCTACGGAGGAGAATGTACATATTTGGTGAGTTCGTGTGACTCAGAATCATCGTTTTGAATAACAATTCTCATTGTACATTTCTGGGATGATGTAGGAGTTTGGACTGATTATACATAATCTTCAGGCAATGCCACAGAAAGTTCTCTTCTGAATAAATCCTGTTTATCACTTGCCTTTTTTTTCTCACTTTTTCTTTTAAATCTGAATGCTATAAAATTCTGATAAACTGAGAACTATAGTTAATCCTATGTATAACTTTACACTAACTTTATGTGCACAATTTCTGATTATAAAAATATAAACAATTTTAATCATATTTAACCTTTAAGTACCTACTTCCTAATTTCCACCAACATGGTTGATTATCTTATTAACTCATTTCTTGATACAGATACATTCATTATTTATTGTGGCCCAGAAGAAACTGGAACAAGAGTTGTTTTGATGAACTGTGTAAGTTCTTTCTCATCCTGGTGAAGATATGAAGATCTTTTAAGATGAGAGAAGTTACATACTTTCTTAATCTGGAATGCACAGAAGATGGAATGTTTATCCAGAGGAGAGATAGGAAAGCTGCATAGTAATCCAGGCTTTTCTTAGAATGATTTGTAGCTTATCTATTTATTAAACAGCATTATGAACCTACTATGTAAAAAGTACCCTTGAAAATTGGAACCTAATTCCAGCCTTCTAAGATTTCAGAGAGCAATTTAAAATGCATGACTTACAATTCAGGCAAAAATTATAGGCAGAAATTAAACCTATCATTTGCTGAGTACTTACCAAGTGTCAGTCATTTAGATTCACACACACACACACACACACACACACACACACACACACATGCACACATATCTATACACAAACACACACACACATATATATAGTATTATTAATATTCATAGTGTTCTAGAAGGTAAGAATGATTATTTCTGAGTTTATAGATATGAAAACAGAGGTTCAGTGAGATTGAGCCAGAGAGTTGGTGTTCCAGTGTGAGATGGAAATCACACTATTAGTTAGCACAGTAAGAAAAGGATTCCTTCTGGACTAAAATTGGGTACTAAATGGTTGCTCAAGAAGAACATGAAATAAATTTGAGGGATATTGGAAGTGAGCATCTAGAAAGATATAATAGTAGTGAAAAGCCTGGAGTAGAATTCTGCTTCTAGAGTCCAAACAGAGTAACTTTCCTACATGTAAAAACTATAATCTACAAATTGTGGAATGAAATATATATATATATCTCAAATATTCTGTTCACACACCTTATTTATTTTCCCTCAGGCAAAATCCTGTGAAACCAGGAAGCTCACCGAATTCACCCAGTGTCATTCTCTTTTTCTTAGTTTACCTGTCAACTCTTCTGTTTTCTGCTTGCTGGTCTCTCTCCAGTAATTTCAAGTTATGTAAATAAAACCCACAGTCTTACTGGCTTAACAAACTAGAGTTGGAGCTACCATAGCATCTGGAGAGTGAAGGGGGAAATCTTGGAGAGAGGAAAGAGTTTGGAGAAAGTGGGGGACAAATGCTGTATATAAACTGCCTACCATCTAACAGAACCCCAAACACGAGCCATGGAGACTCTAAGAAACCTAATTAAGGCAGAAAGATCTGAATGGAAATTTCAGCTCCTGCCCAAAGCAGAAGAGATAAAGTTTGGAATTTATTGCTTCATGAAACAAAATAGAACAAAACAAAAATCACTCTTTGGGAAAATATAAAGAATCCAGAGTTTCTACAATGTATTATTCACATGTCCTATACACATTCCAGAATTCCTACACATATTAAGAAACAGGATAATATGACTCACATGTAATGAAAAGATAATCAAAGGAAATAGGCCCTAATAAGACCTAAATGGTCAAATTAGCAGCAAGAATTTTATAATTTTTTTTTTGGTGGTGGTGTTAATCCTCACCCAAGGATATTTTTCCATTGATTTTTTTTTTAGATAGAGAGTGTAAGTGAGGGAGGGAGAAAGAGAAAGAGAGAAACATTGATGTGAGAGAGGCACATTGATTGGTTACCTCCTGCACAACCCCGACCTGGTTTGGGGATTAAACCTACAACCCAGGTACATGCCCTTGGCATCCGATGCTCTAACCTCTGAACCAAACTGCCCAGGGCAGCAGGAAAGCATTTTATAGAGCAGCTATTATAACTAGTATGTGCAAAGACATAAACATTTATATTAAACATCAATAAACAAATAGGATATGACATTAAGAAATAAAAATCACTAAAAATGGTAATACTAAAAAAATACAATGTCTTAAATAAGAGGTTGGAGTAGATGTATAGCATTTGTTTAGGTAAAACATCAGTGTTTTCAAACATGCCACATTCACATTTTAAGTATAGACACACAACAAATCTGAACTGAATATTAATTTCTAAATGCTTTTGGTCTTTGTTTGTGCTTCACTAAGCTTTGTTAGTAAGGAAGCCTTTTTAGGAAAGGGATAGAGATGCTAAAGTAAATCCTATTGACAACCTTTCTCATGCACTACTGACCACAGGCATGAATCCACAGTCTTCTTCCAATGGACATGCCTGTTAATGGGTTGATTTTCCTGCATTGCTGACAGAACGCAAAACTCGTTTATATTTTCTGTTTCTTTTCAAAAAATTAATATAAATGAATGGATGTTGGTCAAATATATAGATACAGTCTGACCATTAAAAAAAGAGCCCGGCTGGTGTGGCTCAGTGGTTGAGCATTGACCCATGCACCAAGAGGTCACCTGTTCGATTCCCAGTCAGGGCACATGCCCAGGTTGTGGGCCCAATCCCCAGTTGGGGGCATGCAGGAGGCGGCCAACTGATGTTCTCTCTCATAGATGTTTCTATCTCTCTCTTCCTTTCCCTACTTCTCTCTAAAATCAATCAATAAAAAAAATGGTCCTTTGCCCTTTTTCTTTAGAAAAAAAAAAAGTTCACTCTATGACATTACCTGGGAAGAAAAGGATATGGAGTGCTTAATGCAATGCCATTGGATCTCTTCGCATTGCTACCTAACCAAACATGGCTGATCAAATAAACGTCTTACTGACCTGTCTTTGTTAAGTGGCAACTAATAAGGTGATTCTATTACATATTTTACAGTTATCCTGGTCAGTAGCAGTACCAGAGAAAGACTGGTAAAACCAAGAGTTCGGTAAATAGTTTTCTCATTCTTTCTTGGCTTAAACTTCGGGTACATGTTTAGTCTGAATCAAATACTCTCCCTTTCCTAAACCCACAATTTGTTCTCCTACCACACCATACACATAGCTCGATGATGAAATTATAACATTCTCTTACAATTGCCTCTTCATTGCCTGCATCCCACATCATACTCAAACTTCTTGAGGGAAAGTATAAATTACCACAACTTTTTCCTGGGCCAACAGACAACCGCATGGAAATGACCCCCACGATTTGATTCCTACTTCCAGACCTCAACAAAACTGAAAAATTGCAAGTGAGAGATGAGAGATGAGGAGAGCAGTGTTACAAGGCATCCGAGGCGGTGCTGGTCAGATGTATAGCAAGCAGTGCGTGGAGCCACAGGGCAAGTCTGCAAAATGAGATCACTCATTCGGATGATTCATGGAAGTGCAGTTTTTACCAGGTCCACTGCAGGCACCAAGTACATTTTCTCACTCTAGCAGCAGGGTTTAAAAATCATCTGAAATGGAGTGAACAATAAATAAGAGCCAACATAAATCTTTAGAAACCACACCCTAATCCGTCCTGATATGTTTAAGGTATCTGCAAACGTCACTAAAAATATTTTCCTAATCAAAAATGTGTCAGAAAAGATTAGGTGTCAAATTAGGTAATAATGTCATCTTTTAGTGGGAAAATAGTAATATAAGAAGTATGCAAGTAATAAAGAATATTGAGAAAGAACTTGCAGTAAAAATGTTCCTGTGTATCTCACAATCTCCATGGGACAAGCTTTTTAAGGCTATTATACCCCATTAGTTATTGGCCCAAATATTTCTATGTTGTGGAAGATCAATCATACTAGTACTAGATGAAAATATCATCCTTTGTTTAATTCTAGGTTTATGAAATAACTATTTAATCTGTAGATTGACTTTCTGAAGGAATCTACCCAGCAGTGTATGAAACTTTTATTAGATAAACATTTCTGTTCTCAGTAGGACTGAAGAAAAAGAAAGCAATATTTATTTAACATGTGATTCCTTCCAGGGAAGTTCCTATGCACTTTTTATATATAGTCCTCTGTAATTCTCAGCAGAGTTCTGGATAAGTATTATACTCATTTAACAAATAGGAAATTTAAATTCAGAGGGACTAAATTATATCTCCAAAGTTAGACAGCTGTTAAATGGTGAGGTTGGGAATTAAACCTCATTCTACATATGTCCAAAGTCCATGTTCTTTCTACTCTAATGCAAACTGATGAAATGCCATTTTGCTCTATACATCAGTTTCTGATGAGCTTGCTTAGTGTAAATAAGTGTTCCTGCAGGACCTACTCACTCTACTTGGAACTCATAAAATCAAAAGTCTAACTCTAAGCTATTGAGACCAGACCCTGCATTTCCTGGTGGAAAAACCCAACAGCCAGGTCACTAGCATCTGAGGCTAGAAGTCAAATATCTGATTGCTCATTTGACCTGGATCTAGACAAAATCAATTCAGGTCATTTGTCACTAATTAATATGTGCTGAAACAATGTCCTAAACATTCAGGGTCCATAACCTTTTCATTTCTGCATGTCTCAGGGATATCAGAATACAGCCACCTTTTGATTAAACTGGATGGACAATTTAACCTTTGAGCTACGTCTTGGCACATGAAAAAGAATGGCTTTGATAACCTATGGAGCTGGGAAGAGGACTTTTTTTTTTAATGTAAAAAGAACAAATGGATATAAGAAAAGCACTTAAACGCTTCTTATACAAGAAATGGAATCTTCAGAACACATGCACCCTTAATAAATGAGTAACCATTAAATACAAATGTGAAGATGGCACAATGTTAAAGAAAGCTTTTGCCTGATCTCTGGTCCCTGATTGCTGACACGGTTGTGATCTGTACTTAAGAGCACAGTCACCCTGGCCTGTTCATCTGTGCTTTCTTGGAGAGCGTTCAAGACTACCCAAAAGGCACTTAATAGGTGTCGAGAGCCCTGGAAATTAGGGCAATCTGGACCTAAAAGGGCAGGCACTTCCCCAAATGCTGAAGAGTTAAGAAAGTATAATCATAAAGCAGAAATAAAAAGGTAGCCATTGTCACATTCTTCGAGTTCTTTGAATTAAACACCAAGTAATAAATGATGGAGTAACTTCTTAAAAATTAGATTCTAGAGACTATATATAAAGACTGCTTTCAATATAAAATAAATGCAAAATTAAGTGTTGTATGGAATAGATGGCAATGTAGAAACTGGCATCACTTAGATCGTTAGTGAAACCATCAGAAAGCTGGATTTTGAAGGATAAACATTGCCTTCTTGTTATTGTATTTTTCCTGGTGTTTAAAGTCAGAATCTATTTACCTCTGCAATAATATGCAGTGGTCTAGATCCCTGGTCAGGCTTAATCTGAGACACAGATGTTTTTATGAAAGATTAAAAGCTGCAAAATTTCCACCATTTTAGGAATTTTATTAACAAATGCATTTTAATGCTTATCTACAATAACAGTAGGAGTAGAAAACAAATAAAAAATTTCTTAAACTTGCCAAAGGATTATCAACCATGTTGTGTTCAGATAAACAAGTTGCTTTTTAAAAGCTGGAATGAGATATTAGTATAAACTGGAGAAAGCTACTTTCAGATATCATGTTAAAAAGGGGGGGCAAACTCTTCAAACCACATATAACCAACCAGTGGGTGTAAACGTCTGACTCATAGCAATGGCCATTCCCTTGATCCTTTCCAATTCTTTTTCTCTCTCTATTTGTTTACCATGCTCTAATTACTCTTACATTAAAATTCTTTTTTCTTTATTGATTTTAGAGAGAGAGGAAGGGAGAGGGAGAGAGAGATAGAAACATCGATGAGAGAGAACATC
This sequence comes from Tadarida brasiliensis, assembly GCA_030848825.1. Taxonomy (NCBI): domain Eukaryota; kingdom Metazoa; phylum Chordata; class Mammalia; order Chiroptera; family Molossidae; genus Tadarida; species Tadarida brasiliensis. The sequence continues at coordinate 76,419,796 of CM061260.1, forward strand.
AATTGTCTGCCTCCTGCATGCCCCCAACTGGGGATTTGGCCCACAACCTGGGCATGTGCCCTGACTGGGAATCAAACCAGCAACCTCTTGGTGCATGGGTCGATGCTCAACTACTGAGCAACACTGGCTGGGCTACTATTACATATTTTATTATCTGCTATGCTCATCTTGCCCATCACCAATCTTGACTAAATCATGTCTTCTGATTCCCCTGAACGTGCTCCTTAGCAGTTCAGAATTTTCTGGAAAAAAGTCATGTAACAATGTTGACCGACACCACTATAAATGTATGCTTACACATCTTCTTGTTACCTTCAGCTCAGAAACCACGTTTCTACTCTTTGAAAATCACATCATTGCTCATGCACGCGCTCTCTCTCTCTCTCATCTTCTAGCTCTTTCTCTACACGGGTTCTTTTTCCTTAGCCCGTGAACAACATACACGAGACTCTTCTTCCTGTCAAATCTTGCTTGCCTCTTGTAAGTACTAGGAGTTACTATTGTTTTCATTGACAAAATTTTTAAGGTTTTACCATTTTATTTCGTTTCTAGGAAATGCAAGAACAGACAACGTTAATCTGTGATGAAAGAACTTTAACACTGATTATCTCTGGCAGTGGATAGAGATAACCTGGAAAGGGACATGAGGGAGCTGGCTGGGGTGATGGAGATGTTGTATATATTGATTAGGTTGGTGACACCGCTGAATGCATCTGTCAAAACTCATCGAGCTCTACAATTAAGATCTAAGTGCAAATCCTATCTCATAAGCATTCAGGAAGGGTAGCATGTATTCTGATATTTCCTCCACCAAACTACTGTCTTATACTTTCATCTCCTGCGAACTGTTTCCACCACAATAATACTAGGTAGCCACTTTCCCAAAGACAGCAGAGTCTTCATACTAAAGCCTTATTTTTTTTTAATCCTCACCTGAGGATATGTTTGTTGATTTTAGAGAGGAAGGGAGAGAGAGAGAGAAACATTGATTGGTTGCCTCCTATACACACCTCGACCAGAAATTGAACCTGCAACCAAGGTATGTGCCCTGACCTGGAATCAAACCTGAAACCTGTTGGTGTCTGGGATGATGCTTCACCTACTGAGCCACCTGGCCAGGGCTTAAAACCTTATTAATCAACAAATGTAGTCACCTCTTTTGAAAAAAATTACTCTTTGATTAGACTTTTTTCTTTCTTTTGATGATAAAATATAGTTTCCTATAAAGTAGAAAATATACTACATTATTCCAAGGACATCCAGTGCAATAAAATGTATTATTTGTCCTACTGTGCTTATAGTTATGAAGAAAGAATACAAAGAAAAAACTAGGCCCCTTACTCTTGTAATCTCTTGTGGGTTGCTATTTGTCTGTCTCAAGTAACCAAAAGTCACCTATACATGTTTGCTAAATAGAAAAACAGTTTCCTTTCTAAAACGCTCACTATTTCTCTTACTGGCGAAAAGCTCTGCATACAGAAATTTCCTGCTTGGGAACCAGGATTATGCACAACATGAACAATGGTAACTTACTAAATGTGTTCAATTATTGTTCCATTATATTGCATTTCCGAGAGTCAAATATTCCTCTCAGAAGCTTTCTGTGAACAAAGTCTGAATTTATAAATACTTCCTAATAAAATGCCTGGACAAAAATGATGTATCTAACTATCTGAGACATGACTGTCCCTGTGCATGCACTCCCTTGTGCTGATATGGAAGGTGACAGATTGGCTGTTTGGGGGCAGCAGATATTTCACAGGTACTAAATGTGACAAAACAAGCTGAACTTTTGTTAGCTTATTTTAATCTTGCTTGTGGTGAACAAAATATCTACGCATTATACACACACACATACACACACCTTCCTCATGAAGGATGCAAATTTTATGAATTGTCAATCATCCAGATAAAGTACTTTGCAATTTCTGGGAAATTGCTATTCCTTCTATTGACTAAGTGACTTCAGGGAAAATACTTCAGTAACAAAACAAAATCTCCCAAATTTCTAAATAGCTTCATTGTATCTCTGAATCCATGGCCTCAATATCCCACAGTTACATATTTTAACACGTTTACCATGAAAATGTAACAGACATCTGTGTTATCTCTAAAAGACAACAAGGGATTTTTTTTTAGAGTAATTGCACATTTTAAACTTTTCAAGTGAATTAGTCTAGCCTTGTGATGCAGGTGGTACTCATTGAGTAATCTTTTTCTCAAAACTTTCAAAACTCCCAATTCTTGTAAATTGCAAACTTAAAAAAACTTAATAAGACTAAGTTTTTATCAAAACGCCTTAAGAAAGTGTTAAGTTGTTCACTGTTGGAAAATTCTGTTCATCAAGTTATGTAACTTAATGATTGCTGCACCTTTACCTTCTTAACATACAGACTTACTGGACACAGAAATACACAAGTTAGAGAATATATTTGTGGAGATAAAAATTCCATCAGAGCAGGCAGTAAAATGTATGCAACATTAGAGAGACAACCACCCAATGCCTGCTGCCCGAGATAATGCTGTGCTGACACAGTAGAAATAGGACTGAGGGAGGTGAAATATTTCTGAAATTCAAATACTGGGATGCTCCTTTCGGGCATATTGTTTTTAATCAACAATATTCAGTGATACTGATTTATATCCCTTTTTATGATTGAAATGTGGCTTTGTGACATGTATACAACAAAATAAGGTTACAATGCATTATATGTGTTATGTAGAATGTCAGCTATGAAGGAGTAACTTTTTAAAATAATATGCAAGACACAGATTGAAGATGGTCACGCTGCCACTTTATTTTCCTTGTACATATGGATCTGATCTCCCTCCATTTTCAAGTTATAGTTAGAGAGTGCAGAGCTAATATTCTGTGTGTCTTGGAAAAATGCCTGGATAAGACTGTGAGAAACGGCTGGAAAGGTCAGGCCAGCAATATAGCATTTTAAACTGTATGTTACTATGCAATAGAAGCTTTGTAAGTACACATTTAATATTAAACTATTTAGACTTTAACTAATGTTTTTAGAATGGCTTTCAACTATTTGATCTTGTTTTAAGAATAATACTGAGTTTGAAACATCAACATAGACTTTTGTTAGCTTTATGTTCTGCAACATTTTTGCTATGGGCAATGGACACATGAATAAAGTTATTTTTTTCCTCCAGACTTACTCATATTTATTGATTAATATTGTAATTGTTTTTTTTTAACATATTACACTTCACACTGTTAAATATAGGCCTTTGATATATACTTAATATATGATCTGTAAAAACAGATGGTCATATTTTAGAGAGTATAAAGGCATTTGCTGAACAAAAAAAAGCCAATAATTTTTATATTTATACATGTACATTATTTTTTCATAAAATGAAATATATATAATCAAAAATCTATTGTAGGGCATAGCAATACTGCCCTCCTAAAAATAGTTCTTTCTCTCTTTTAGTCTCTCTACCTATCTCTCTGCAAAATCTAGGGCCTACGTTCTCAAAAGGCATGAGAGGCAAGAAAGCAAAGTATAAAAACATCACTTGTTCTGACTTTAATATTTGTCCTGATGATAAGTATTCATTCAATGGCTGTTGAATGGAAGAAATTCATTACCTGACCAAACTATTATTTTGGTTTGGCCACCCACTTATAAATTTTTTCATCGACTTTTGATTGAATATGAGATTGTTTTATACTCATTTTATACTCATTTGCTTCTAGAAATATGTGGCATAGTATTTGACACCTGGTATAGAATGTCATACTCAAAATATTATATTTGGACTATAATTTCCCAGGATTATGGAAATTCTCAAGTAACTCCACTTCCTTCTAGAATAATTAAAACTGTTCATGTAAATCAATTTGTAATAAGTCTGGGTTTGAGCCCTGTCCGCATGCACAGGAAGGCATGTATGAAGCATCAATAGGCACGGTCCCCCAGAGTAGGGTTTGGCACATAGTCAGTTAGTATTCAGAAATATCCTGGGTCAAAGTGTGAGGTGATAGAGCATGAAAGAGAAAACAATGAACCAATGAACGAGGAGTTAGAAGAAATGGTTCTAGTTCCCACTTAGTCTAAACTATTCACTGTCACCCAGTTATGATCTCTAGGCTCCATACTACTGTTCTCACTTGGAATGTCTTCTCCCTTGCTTTCCACTACTGCTAGCCACCCATTGTTCCCTTCTCAGATAACATCCCGCTTCCTCACATAATTCTGGCTTAACCTCGGCCAAACACTGATCTCTCGCCGTCTACACTTATCAACTGACACCTCGTTTTATTTAAGTTAACATCTAATTATGCAATGGCTTATACTACTTTTGAATTGCTTAACAATACACGTCTTTCTTCCCAAATTAGATTCTAATTCCAAGGTCTCAAACACGTAACTGAATTTGTCTCATCTACATGCTTTATTTGACCATCACAAAATTTCATTGTTTAGCTAGCTGCAGATATTCACATGAGACTGCATAACAAAACAAAATAAATTTCACTTTTCTAGTTCCTCTTGGAAAAATACTAGATCTGATCACACTTGACCGGCATTCTTGTTTGGCAGTAATCAATCAGAGTTGAATAGCTACTGCTCCTTTAGTCTGGGCACATATTCCTGTCAATTCCACCGAGTCTGCTTTATTTATCTTCTCTGCCTAGAACCTGTGGGATGTGTGAGATTTTAACCCCTGAATGACACTCCCTGGTAATATGCCCATGCCAGCGCACATGCATGCATACACGCATGCACACACACACACACACACACACACACACACACACACACACACATTCACACTCCAAACTTACTGGAAGACTTTAAAAAGACCAGAAGTCTCCACCTATATATCTCTTAGGCATTTCATATTCAACATACTAAAGTTTTTAAAAATTGTCTAAATTGTCAAGTTATCTTCCTGTTTTCTGTATATCTGTCAAGTGGGATTCAGTGAAAAGTGATGTTAAACCTACTCCGTTGATTCCTAGCTTCACCAGTGGCATTTTGTGCAATTAGAGACTGAAAGCCATTTTGACTTCTCCTTCTACATCTCTGTATCCAACGACTTCCCCAGTTCTGTAAAATTTCCTGGCAGAGAGAACAGTCAGGATGGTGGAGGGCGATTTATTTTCTTCTCTCCATTTGTATTGCCTCTGCCCTCAGAGTCCGCATTTGGTGAAATGATGCCCTTCTCTATGTGAGGGTACCTGTCCTGAAAATTAACAGAGCCCCACGAAGAGACTCCATTTAGTTTTGACTTCAGATTCCAGAAACCAGAGTCAATTTATAGCCAACAGTAAAAAAGTTGTTTTAGAGCCCAAATTCACTTTCATGGAGCTTGCAAAATGGCACTTCGGAACATTTACAATGATCTAAGACACGAATGGTGAAACGTTTTGGCACCAGCAAGTCTGGCATGCAGCCCTCGAGACAAGCAGCATTTCAACCTATATCTTACCTGACTTTCTCTATTAGAAGCACTGTGTGTGAGAGAAACAGGAAATCTGTGCAGCTCTCTTAAAGCAATGCGGTGAATTATAAATTAGTGAGGGTTTTGTATAGGAAGGGAATAACATCTGCAGAAGAGCGGATTTCATAAAGACAAAAGGGAAAAAGGTTTCCCTTAATAAAACATAACCTTTCTGCATGCACAATCGATTCTCAATTAGTTATACCAGAGCCAGTCTCTACCACACACTGTCAGAACGACCTCACTTTGACTGCTTCCTCCCCCCTACACTTTTCTCTGATTCTATCTCCTCTCACCTAACATGCTCCTTGAATTAATACTCCCAACAATTTTCTTCAGTCTTTTTCTGCTGTCAAAAAATCCAGCTGACTTTTTTATTTCCATGGAGCCTCTATTGCATGGTGCCGCACTTCCCCCCGGTTTCCTACTCCTTCTCTGCCCAAGTCGGATGCTTAGTCCACCAGACTGGGTCAGAAGCCAGGGGACAGCAGGAACAAAGAGGAGAAATGGTTTCCCTAGCAAGTTTTCTGATTCCTTCGTTATACCTCTTTCATGAGCACACGACAAGGAAGTCATCATTTTGGAAGTTCAGACTACAGGGAAATTTGCCGGAGTGATTTTAAAATTCAATTCAACATTACGGATTGAGTACTCCCTACGTGCAAAGGCTTTGGCTAGGTACCACCGGAGAGAGAACTCCCTTCCCTACAGTGCTTACAGTATAATTGGAAGGGAAAGTAGAAGACAATTTCACAAATAACCATGACATACACTAGGGCTTGGATCATGGTAGCACCAGCAATGTATTGCCCACTAAAGTAGGCTAGTGGCCATTCAGTAATTTCTTCAGAAGACACTAACTAAACACTCACAATTTGTCAGATGCTGTGTAAGGCCCTGGGGAATATCAAGATGGACAAGATAATATGCGTCTTCACAGTCTACTAGGAAAGTGATGCGAGGAAATAGTTACAAACATCCTGATTTAAATGGTTATTTAAATATAGAAAACCATGGCTATATGGGTACCAAAGGGAAAATTGCTACCTCTGCCGGGAATGGGCAGCAGTCTCAAGAAAGTCCTCACATACCTGTGGTTTGTTCACTGAGTCACCACTAAATGAGACTTGGCTAATAATCTCTAGGATAGTTTTTTGTGTGGTTTGTCTCTATGAGTAGGAATAAGTTATGGAAGGTATTATTTTATTACCATATTAGTTGATGAAAGCAAAGCACTCATCATTAACCTGTTAGAATTTTCAGATTTACATTTTAAATTTATATATATATATATATATATATATATATATATATATACACACACACACACATACACACATATATACATATACATATATACATATATATGTGTGTGTGTGTATATATATATACATACATATATACATACATATATACATACATATATATACATATATACATACATATATATATATACACACACACACACACGCATATATACATACATATATATATATATGTCTCGCCCGGCCGGTGTGGCTCAGTGGTTGAGAGTCAGCCCATGCACCAACAGGTCACCAGTTCAATTCCTGGTCAGGGCACATGCCTAGGTTGTGGGCCCAATCTCCAGTGGGGGGCATGCAGGAGGTGGCCAATCGATGTTCTCTTTCATCAATGTTTCTATCTCTCTCTCCCTCTCCCTTCCTCTCTCTAGAATCAATAAAGAAAAATAAATTAAATAAAATTATAAATATAATGTTGTCTCCCTTTTAAATAGGGTGGGTATGGCTCTTTCTCATGTGTACATTGGGCAAAATAATAAAACATAGGGATAATTTGAAGATAAGATGAAATGAAATAGTAATACACATTTTTACGTAAAAATTAAAGTTGTACCAAGCAAATTTACAGTACTCAAGTATAATACAAACACTACTATTGGTTTTCTCAAAAACAGTTACACAATTAAAAAAACAACAACACTACCCTATGCTTTCATGAGTATTTTATTTTGGAAGGAATAATAACAATAATTGATTCAGAGTATTTTAAATTCTTCTTGGAATGCCAAGAGAGGCCAAGTGAGGTGGTCGTGGAAGATGAAAGTTGGCCTAAGGCTCTGGGAAGATGAAGAAGATGGTATGAGATCTGCATAACAGTTTTGGAAAAACTTCTACCAAAATGCCTCAGTGTTTGCAGAGCAAAGGGGAGTGACATTGAGGGATGACATGGCATTTCAGTGGACATCAAGAGAAAAGGAAGGAAAGGGAAGATTTCAATTGTGGGAGACAAATAAAGTAAGCAAAATCACGGGATGCTATGTTTTAATTGGTGGAATATCTCAACCATTACTTGGAGTGGCACCTTACCACTGGTAAATCTGTGGTAAATATCTATGCAGCTATTACTGGAACTGTTATTAGTACCATCTGGGAAACAATAAGTAGTGTCCAGAAGACAGTAAACATGAAGAACATTTTTTTCCTTCAAAGACACAGGGACCTCTCATGCATTCTTTGTTAATGAGAGATGTGGCAATGTAGCATAATAAACTAGTCTAGCTTTAATTAGCGGTATTTTACAAATTCATCATTTGGAGACCAGAAAAACAATCTACTCGATGAAAATAGTATACTGCTGTTGACTTAAACAAATAATGCCCCCAACCTCTGGGTAACGTTCCTCCTCTATTTCTCATTAGTTTCAACCCATTAAAAATATTTTGACAAATGTAAATTCTATAAGGTCGATTGGTTTGATTAACCTAATAAAGAAAAAAAAGTCAGCCACTTATCAACCTTCACCTAACATTGACATAAAATCTTTACATGGCACAGTTCCTGGGTTTTGTCACTTCAAACGGGGGGACGGGTGCTAGGAGAAGGAACAGGGTTGCAGTGCGACAGATTAATTAAGCAGCTCTCAGGAATGATATTGAAAGGTAACTGATTAATTGAACATTGAAGCCATCTAATCAAATAGCAGACACAATAAATATGTTTCTTCAGAGATAAATCGTGCCCTTATTAGCATATTCATTTATACAGTTGCATTAACTCTTCATGTGCTTTTTAAGCTTTGCTTAGCTGGAAACAGCCGCCTGATACAGATTCTTTTTCATGCCATTATAAAAATGCCTGGTGAACATGCTAGCATCCTTTCAAGATTTGGGCAGTTTAATCATGAAATATGCAAATTTGCTGTTCACAGAAAAAGATTTTAAAAAACCCACTGAATCATTTGTATTATTATTATTATTCCACACAACCTGCCGTGAGGCAACGCATACAGTAGCGTTGCAGATGAATCAACAACAATCTGTTTTGTACTGAACCCAGGATTTAAGAAGAGAACATTTCACTGTGAAAATACGAATGCCAAAGATCCACCACGCTCTTCATATATGAAAATATGTCTTTTGAGGTGTGATAACATGGTTATTCTCATTTCTTTTCATATGAGCCTATAAAAAACGATGGTCATTTGACAATTAAGAAGTTTCAGTAAAATCAAGGGTGGATTTGAAATCAGGGCAACTAGGGAAAAATAAATTCAGAGAGCCTCAAGGAGTTCATTTGTACTTAAGACTGTTTTCCCTTTTGCTGAAACTGAAGCCCTGCCCCCCTTGTTGACACCGGGGCAGGACCCAGTTGCCACAGCTGTGCAGCTGAATGAATAGCAAGAGTCTGCACCCTGTGCCTTCGGATGCTTGTCATCAAAGGGGGTCTGTCACCCTCTCATCCAGAGGCAGCTCTCTGCCGGCCTGAAGGAACAGAGCTTCGTGGGGGAAGGGCAGGAAATCACGAAGATAAGAAACGTGGCCTTGTCAGCCTCTGAGCCAGGAAGCTTCAGTCCTAATTCGGAGTCTTGACCGATTCCCGTCAATGACTTTCTTACAGAAATTCAAGCTCCACCTAGGGAGAGCTCTCCAGGAGCGCTGTCCTGTGAATACCTCTGCTGCCCCAGATGTCATGTGGAAAATTGGATGGAGCCATGGTTACTCATCTCTCTAGATTGAAATTGGCTAAAAAGGCAGTATCGTGTGTAGAAGCAAGATGTTACAGAGCCGTTGGCTGAAAAGGGATTGAGAAGATTGCTGGAATTGTTTTTTCTTTTCTTTTCTTTTTTTAATGGAGACTAAAGAATGCAAGTGATATTTTTCGTTTAGCTTAAAGGAATTTCATCAGATCAGCCATTAACTGAACAATAATCTTTTATGCTATATGATATTTTACATATTCTTTCTGTTTATAGAACTTTCAACTTTAGAACTGTCTAAAAGGTAAAATCTGGTAACTAGATGTGCATATATGTAAACTGAATAATAGTATATGGTGAATATATATATATATCTGAAAATAGATTTAAATTGATCAGAAAAGCAAGTCTCTAAACTGGAACTGAAATGCTTTCTTTACTAAAACATTGATTGTTCAGCTTCAGGTGATTTTTAAATAACTAATCTCACTTCTGAAAAAAGAATGAGTATCCCCCATACCATAAGAACCTCATAATCCCAACAACTTCTTGTTGTTGTAGTGTCCATATATCAAGAATTGGTTAGACACAACCAATTGCAGAAATATGGAGAGCTATATATAAAAATACAATAAGAATTATCAAACATTTTCCTGCTTATATTTTTATCTACTACTTGCAGAGGTGGGGAACGTCCTGCCCATGGGCCATATAAGGCCCTCGAAATCAATACCAGCTGACATCATACGCTTCACCAACTCAGCCTGACCAAATATAGCAGGCTCATTTTTAAGTTGATAATTTTGTATGGTCCGAGAATGATGTTATAAATATCCAAATAGCCCTTGGCAGAAAAAAGTTTCCCACACCTGCTAGTATATTATAAAGAGAAAAATAAATATATTCTTTCATTCTATTCATGTGTTTATTGGTAACACTGTTATAAAAGAAGATTAAACCTATTCCATGGCCAAACACTAGCATTATTTGATAAGAAAAGAAAAGCATTTGTCAAAAGCATGCTAGAGTTTATAATTTTAAAAAATTATAAATACAAACATGTCTCCTTTATAGTAGGACAGGTGGTCATGTACCTTAAAAAATATACGTAGTCTCTAAAAGATACAGAGAACAAACTGATGGTTGCCAGATGGGAGGGGGTTAAGGGACTAGAGAAAAATGGTGAAGGGATTAAGAAGAACAAATTGGTAGTTACAAAGTAGTAACAGTATGTAAAGTACAGCATAGGGAATATAGTCAATAATACTGTAATAACTATGTATAGTGCCAGGTGGGGACTTGAAATATTGGGGGGACCACTTTGTAAAGTATATGATTCTCTAGCCACTATGTTCTATACCTAAAACTAAAAGAAAATAATAGTGAATGTCAGTAAAAATAAAACAACACAAATTTATTATCTTAAAAAAAGTGGAAAACAAAATATCTACATGTAGTCTTTTTTAAATTCTGAAATTCACTCCTGCACTAAAAGTACAACCCTTTTACCTCTTTCCCTTAGCTTTCATTCTAAATTTCAAACATTAAAATTACTTGTGCGTGTATTACTTAACCAACATTTATTGTATCTGAATGTGTAGAAATTGTGTGATAGAGTGACTTGATTTATTTTATGTCTTTAATGCTAATTTCTCCAATTATTTGTGTTATTGTTGCTCTTTGAGCTTATTGTCTCATAGACTAAGATAAATGAAGATCACACAATTTATTTCATATATCAGACATAAAATAAACTGTTGGTTGTCTCCTGTATGTACTTGGAATGTATGAGCTATTTTAAAAACAGGGAAAAATATATATTATCTACATATGCCTTGAATAATTTCAAGAAAAAGGTCATTGTTCATATTTAGTAAGACAAAACAGATTGGTGCTATGATTTATTATGATGTGAAAGAAACTGCACCGTGATCCTTAGCTCACTGCTTATCGTATTATTTTTTAAAGAATGATAAAATAGCAGGAAGATAAAGAGCAAAAATACATTTTAAAGGTATATACAAACGAAAATAATATTACTAAACATTTTGGTTCTAATTGAGAAGATAAAAACCTTGTATCCTAGAGGGTCCTGATTTCAATAGTTATGGCATTTTTAATTATTTTTTCATGTTCAGTACAAATTTTAAGATGTACTTTGGGGCCTTTTGAAAATTAATGTTACATCATGTTTGGTCCGTATTTCCTGTTTCCTTATAGAAAATAAATTGCAATACCGTGGTAAATGTAAACATAGCCACCTGTAGTTTGAGTGCATTATAAAAAGGAGCAAGCATACCTTGCTCTGTGACAGGCAAATCATACTTCTCTTGTGGTGAATTTTTCTAAGGGTCCTTTAAGAAACGAGCGGTGGTTAAGTTTCATTTGAAAGGTATAAAATGAGCTCAGCACTTACACTGCTATATAATTGCCCGTTTCTCTTTATCATATCAGCAACGTTATTAAACGTTCGGTCTATGTTTTTGGCATTGTGACAGGAGCCCTCCAAAAGTGGGTGTGGATGGAATAAAAGTACCCGTTAAAGAAACATTTGATTTATCTTCCTAATACTGTGAACGTAAGAGAGTTTGGAATTTGCTTCAAAGAATGAGAGTTACAACTGGTTTGAAATGAAGCATGCAGCACATTTATATGCAGAACCCTTGGAAATTCACCTACACCTACTTTTCAATAGCAAAGGCATTTCACTCTACCTTTGTCCAGTGTTTAAGATCCAAGCCTACATGTATATGTTTTACTAGAATTTCAAGAGAAATCATATTAAATTACAGATATTTTATATCTATTTCCTGGTTTTAAAAGTCTATTATTTTTAGAAAAATCCCAGCTCTGGTTTGAACTAATGAATTATTAAATTCTACTGCACATCTCTTACTATTATTCAATGTTTTTAGATAGCTATGGTTTAATTCATTGGTTCTCAATATTTTTTCAGCTTTTAGAAAGCTCATTTGCACAACATACTCCACTCAGGAACATTGCACATGGACAGTATAATTTCCACATGGTAGAAGTGGAGGGACCTGGGAGGAGGCATATCAGAACTGGAGGAAACTGGGAGCTAGAGATGCAGTTTGAAAAAATAACCTGTAAGGATCATGATTCAACCTCTAGGAATATATACCTATACTCATGTGAAAATCAGTGATTAAATGGATAGTTTCCATTTTTCCCGAATAATACATATAACCTTTTTAAAAATTGTTTTCCTTTATTGATTTTAGAGAGAGAGGGAGAGAGAGATGAAAACATCGATGAGAGAGACCATTGATTGGCCGCCTCCTGCATGCCCCCCACTGGGGATTTGGCCCACAACCAGGGCATGTGCCCTGACCGGGAATCAAACTGGTGACCTCTTGGTGCATGGGATGATGCTCAAACACTGAGCCACACCAGCTGGGTGCTTTTTCTTTTATTAATAGAAGGAGAAAGTAATATTGGCCAAATTCAGATCAAGTTAGTTAAGCAGTTATTTCTGGTTCTCTCTCAAAGAAAGTAATGCAAGGGCAAACAAACAAGTATCCACATTTATGTGTGACTTAAGAAAGATGGGAAAATGTTCCAGAATGTTAACACACTGCTTATCAGCTCCTGACCTGTAGTCCCCTTGTCCCTGTGTGCCACTAAATTCCAGTATCATCCACATAAACCAAATTTAGTATCTGTCTGTGTTTAATGTTTTGCCCTAATACATTTAAACCATATCATATTAAACCATTATACTTAGATAATTCCTTATTTATTACTACCTAGGTTTTAATTTTCCTTTCAGTCTGCTCCTTGGCTTTTCTAATTAGATCATTGAGCACCAAGTTTCTCTCTCTCTCTCTCTCTCTCTCCCTCCTTCTCCCTCTCCCTGAAGAAGTCATTAATTAGACCATTCCTACACAATCAGGTCATCTTCTCTAAGAGTTTGGCCCACAACCTGGGCATGTGCCCTGACCAGGAATCGAACTGGCGACCTCTTGGTGCATGGGTCAATGCTCAACCACTGAGCCACACTGGCCAGTCACATATAACATTTTAATAGTATACTTGATATCTTAGAAAGGGTGCACTCAAAATAGGAATAAGAAAAAAAAAATCTTCAAATCGAAAGAACTATTTTTATTAGTGTAATTTCTGCCACTTTTATTAAGTTTTTATCTATTAAATGCCTCCTCTTTCAACCTGAGAACTTGGAATTTACTCTTTCACAAGTAATTATGTCTTTAAAAAAATATATTTTTTCCTTCCAATATTTTTCTCACTTATCCTAATGAATTAAGCAAAAATACATTTTCATTATTTTCTTACAGTGGAAAAAATAAGTTTTATAAGTCACTTGACCAATATCTTGCAATGCTTTAATATACTTGGAAAATAATAAAGTTCATTTTACTTAAGCCCATGGGGTCTCTAAGACTTAGGATGACATAAACTGTGCCCTGATACATCATACCCAAGAGACAAAAAAGGTATAAAGGTCCAAGATAGTTTGGTTCTGGTTGTATTCCAGCATCAACCCACCTCCCATCTTTACTTTTCTCAATACATTCACAGCTATATACAAAGGGGAAAAAAAATACATTGGTGTATGTTAAATACCCTTGTTTTTAAAAAGCTGATGGTGGGCCCTGGCCAGTTTGCCTCAGCGGTTAGAGCATCGGCCCGCGGACCAGAGAGTCCCAGGTTCGGTTCCCGCTAAGGGCGCGTACCTCGGTTGCAGTTTGTCGCCGGCCCCGGCTGGAGTTGTGTGGTGGCAACCAGTCGATGTGTCTCTCTCACATGATGCTTCTCTCTCTCTCTTCCCCCCTCTCTCCCTCTTGCTCTATCTAAAGATAAATGCAAAAATGTCCTCGGGTGAGGATAAAAAATTTAAAAAGCTGATGGTGGAAAAACTTCACCTATAGTAAATAATAAAAATTGAGGCTTGCCCTGCTGGTGTGGCTCAGTAGATTGAACGTTGTCCCATGGACTGAGAGATCCTGTTTCAATTCCCAGTCAGGGCACATGCCGGGGTTACAGGCTCAATCCCAGTGGGGGTGCATGCAGGAGGTAGTCGATCGATGTTTCTATCTCTCTCTCCCTTTCCCTCTCTAAAAAATCAATAAAAACATATTTTTTTTTTTTTTTAAAAATTGGGGCTTAACTATAAAATACTGAAGCTTGAAAATAAGTCCTAAATGCTATTCCAAAGGAACAGCAATAACCTACATGGAATGGCAACACCCTTGGAATAAACATACTGCCATTCAGGGGGCGCCTTAGAAGGGTGCAGCATCCGTGTAGACACTGAAGTAGAGTTGAATTTCTTAAAAAGCCAATCTTGTTAACTCATTATTTTATAGTCATATCTTAATATTAAAGAGAAATGCCAAGCCCTTCTTTTATGAAACTTACAATATAAAGAGGATTGGAGCCTGTTACAGAGGGGGAAAACTGTTTTACAGATGCTTAGATGATATGTGAGGAAAACAGACATTTGAAGGTGAGTTGTGATGGGGCTAGAATACTATTTCATTTATTGATCACAGGATTTACAAGCGGCAACTTGGGAAGGATGCGTGGTCAAGGTCAGCTGCACCTTTAAACATAAGTTCACACATTACTGATGAGCTACAGCTCCATATGTTTCCTACTAAAAGTCTGTGAGGCCTTTTGCTTTCAATTGATTAAAAGCAAAGAAAGTTGACAAGGGAACTAATAAGCTATACATAATGAATAAGGTGGCAATGTTCACTTTTATTCAATCTTCTTTTTTATTTAAAAAAGGCAGGGGGCCAGAAACCTGATTCAGTGCTTTGCCATAGACACTGATCCATGAACTTCGGCCACTGTAGCAGTCACACAGTTGAGACCATTTAGTTACCTTAGTTAAATACGTGCAAACATGAGAAGCAGAACGAATGATCTGGTTCTGGGCTAAGAAAATGTAAGCCCACAAGAAAAGTTAGGTATTTAGAATGTATGTATCTCCTTTTATTTTTGATTGGTAACAAAGTGTCACGGCCTCTGCTCACAATCCAGTGATCATGGGTGTTGTACAGGACCAAGTCAGATCCAGGTCTCATTATTTCACATTAGCAACTACCTACAAATGCTCTTGCAAGGATTTTCTAACTCAAAGGAAGGCCCTAGCTAAAGATCAAAAATAGAGGAAGATTCTTTTCAGTGCTTTTCTGTCTGATTTAACTTTACCTTTCTCTCATTCCTGTGCCCTCGTTCTGTTTTCCCAAGCAGATTCAGCAAGACCCAAATGGCTAGGATTCCCAAAGAGACTCACATCTCTCCTCCACTGTTTGAAAATAATACCCTGGGGCAGAAGATCTGAGATAGCATAAAAAGAAAAGCAATTTGTTTGGTTATCTGATAGAGGTAATTTATGTAGAAGTGTGAATCCACTTAAATTTCCTGCCTAACTTGCTTTTAAAGAAGGGATTATTAACATAAATGATTCTTGATAGGTGACAGGAGGTGGTAGGCCTAGTGTTCTTTGCTAAACTTCTTCCCTAGGGCATGTGGAGATAAGAGGACAGTAACTGGCAACCCTTTAAGGACTGCACCAACTTTTGTTTTTTGTTTTTTAATGAGAACTTCTGATTTTCTGGCTCCTGAAAACAGGGACATAAAGGGGACACTTTCCAGTCCCTGTTCTTGAGAAGTTATAACTGGAGGATGTTCTCCACTCCCCTTTTCCCATTCCATCACAAACACAAATAACTAAGCCAAACAAAACAAAATTAAACAGATCTGAAAAGACCATGAAACAACTCTAGAATGAGCTGTAGATAATCAATAAAGACTTTGCTTTTTAGCTTTAGGGTCCTTCAACAAATGGTTTATTTACTTTTCCTATCACATGTGCTACCTCCTAAAAGCAGCTTCTCTTTCCTGTTTCATGTTCTCTTGACTCTCCTGCCCTAAAGTTGACTTAGGAGTTGACTTAGGTGCTATTCCTTGTGCATCTATACCTAAAGGATTCTGAGGAGTTTTCTCCAGTTCTGGGTTTATTTTCTCCTTATCCTCTTAAGAGTTTTATCCTGATCTCTTGAATCTTCATTCATAAGTAAAGTTCCTTGCAAATACTAAGTGGCCTTTCCATATTGTTGAATGAATGATGTACAACTGGTATTTTCTCCATAGGAAAGAAGCCATACTATGTATCTAAATAATCTTTAGACAGAAAAAAGTTTAATCAGTATGTGTAACTTCATAAGTCAAATGCTGCAATCTAACAAAGAAGTTGCCTTAATTCACATAAAATGAAAATGAGGAGAAAAGACTATAAAAACATAGAGAAAGAAATTATTCAAGTTTTACTGAACCTTTGATTCAGTAAATTAATGAAAACTGGCTCTGAGGCATTAACATTTGATAGTGTTTACTTTACAAAGGCAATAATGGAAAAGTACATATTCTAAATGTTGTCATTTTTATTATTTTTAAAGGATTTACAAATGAGGCTAAAAGAAAAAAAATTCAATCAACAGTATTTTCTGACAGATTTCTCACATAAAAATGTCTTCCATTAAGAGTAAATGTTGCCAGAATAATTTTTTAATTGTTTATGATACCCATGACCAGTTATTTAGAAATTATTTCTAAATATTTTATTTTGTTCATTTTATAATCATAAATCATAAGGGAAAAGAACACAATAGTTTGTCTCACTTGGTTTTTGAACTTTTAAAGATAAACAGGGACAGTAACCAACAATGTCATGATTCTCAGTGCTGTAGGTTGAGAAGTTTTACTCAGAATCTTGATTTATGTCTTAATTGCATCAGCAATGAAGTAGAGAAGGGAAATAGCAGCCCACTCAGAAACTGCTGAATATAATTTCAGGATTTGAACACAAAACTGAAAGGATGCTAGAATAAAACAATTTTCTTTTTTGGAAACAGAATAGTGTCATATAAAAACCTCTTTTTAGAAATTTTCAGGAAAATACTCAAATGTCTGTTAAAATTTTTAATGTTAAAAAGTACAGTGTAAATTATTTTATTCATTTCTTTCCACTTTTTAATTAGAACCACTGATATTATCTCTGTAAATTAATCTAGTTTTCCTTCTACTTATAGTACTTTCATCAGTATCTAATCATGGAAACCTTAACTTACATTTCTTGTTTTACTTTTTAAACAGAATTTATTGATATGCATTTTTCTTACAATGGTGCAGCAAAGCAAGATAAAGTAAAGAAGAAAACTAACAAAAAGAGAATGGACTATGTTCTACAAATTCTACTAGGAACTTTCACATACCTTGTTTTATTTAAACACTAACTCAAAACCAAGCAAGAGAATCACTGTCGTGGACAAAAACAGTGTGTGGTTTAAGATAAAATAAGTTGCAATGTTAGAATAATAATTTATTGACATTTATTAACTTTATATTTTGATATTTGAAGACTAGAAACAAACTGGAAAAACATTCCTACAACCACACTTTTCCTCCTATGCTACAGCCAAATATCAACAACAACAACAAAAATATCCAGTTCCACAGCCACAGGAATTCCGCTGTCTATAAAGCAACTATACTATTGCCCTGACCTTCAGGCTGGAAGACTCATTTGGGAAAAACAAAAGAGGCTACAGAAGTCACTCACTCTGCCTTGGGATCAGATTCATTCTGTGCTCTGAATACTTGTATTCTGATCTTAGTGCACTTGACCTTTCAGATTTTAGATCAACACTTACTCCAACTTTCCATTTCAGAATACAAGCTCAAAATTCCACATTAAGCTCAAATTTTTCACGTCTCCAATTCCAAATCTTTTGTATTATGACTCTCTTCCCAACAGAATCATAAACTCATTTTAGAGTCTACTTCTTTATCCAGATCATAGCAATATAATATCTTGAGTGCTTACATGAGGAAGGTGAATTCTATATGATTTCCTATATATGCAAAAAACTCCAAAACATATAAGGTATTTTTGTTTTGCTTTGCCCTCCCCCTCATTTTTATTGATAATGAAGTTGAGGTATAAGTCAATTGCACAAGCCACTCAAATGATCTAAGTGATCCTCTGGGATTCCATTCCAGACTCCAGCGTTACCATTACAGAACTTTGGATTCAATATATGTTCATAGTCTAAACAATTAAATAAAACCTCTGAGACCTATCACTTTGAGTTAATGACTCTAAAATTCTTTGGCTCCTGATTACTGAGAATTATAAATCCTCTGCCATGTATTCTAATTCCCTTACTTGTTACTCCAGATACTAACAATCACAGAGCTGTAGTCTTTGCTTTCAACCTTTGGCTCCTCACTGTCTAAGACTTTCCAACAATCTCACCCTGGCATGAAGAACAAACACTTCACCTAACCTGCAACAGTATATAACATCCCAAATCCATATGCCTTGGTCAGTAATACACCATTATTTCTATGTATGTGTTCTTTACAGTAACTTTAGCAATATGAATGGTTCATCATAGGGATAGCAGATTGATATTTTTCTAATTAATCTACACTTGCCAGATAAATAAGGACTGATGTAACATCAAGTACTAAGATTTTCAAGAAAATAATAAATCCTATTACATTTAATAAAGTGTTTATATAATAATTAACTAGACTTCCGGATAAGATGGCAGCGCAGGTAAGTATGGTATACATTTACTCCCACGACCACATGAAAATTACAAATAAACTACAGAACAAGCACCATTCAGAACCTCCTGAAATCTAGCTGAACGGAAGTCCTACAACTAAGGATACAAAGAAAAAGACAAATGGGGTCTGGTAGGAGGGGCAGAAACCCAGAAGGGGCTGATCCCAGACCCATGTATGGTGGATAAAAATAGGGAGGAATATCTCAGCTGTGGAGGTCCCCTCTGAGGAGCAAGGGGTCTCAGCCTTACACCAGGCCCTCCAGACAGGGTTCTAGTGCCAGGAAGAGAAGTTCCCATAACTTTTCTTGGCTCATGCTTCAGACTTAACTAAAATTTATCAAACAAGCAGCATCTGGCCTTAGTTTTCCACGTACCTCTTGCTAAGTGAGCCCAGGCCCACCACTAGCAGCAGCCAGCCTTGGATGGCAGCTTGGTCTCTCCTGGGCACCTCTAAGCCCAGCACAAGTAGCAGCCATCTGCAGAACATTTTGTAAATCATGCCAGATGGCTCCAGCAGCTAAACTTGTCCTGCACTTCCTGGGAGGTCCCAGAGACAGAGTACCTGGTGGACAGCTTTAGACCATGTCAAAGCACTACCCAACCGATTCCACAAGTGACACATTCAAAAGGAGGGCTCAGCAGGCACTAGAGCCATGCTGAAGTAAGTCATGCTCCATCGGGTGGGCCACTGCACAGCTGATGTTCCATGGTGTTTGCAGCCAGTCTTTACAGCTAATTGGTTGGGGGTAAATCCTTCCCACTGATGTTCCAACAGCAATCAAGGCTCAATTACAACAGCAGGGTGTACACAGTCCACACAGGGAACACATCTGGAGTGTCCCTCTCAGGTGAATGGGGAGGCTGTGCCACTGGACCCTACAGGACACCTACTATATTAGGTTACTCTACCAAGCAGAGGAAACATAGAAGCTCCACCTAATACATAGAAACAAACACAGGAGACTGCTAAAATGAGGAGACAAAGAAACATGTCCCAAATAAAAGAACAGAACAAAACTCCAGAAAAAGACCTAAATAAAATGGAGACAAGCAATCTACAACATACAGAGTTCAAACCACTGGTTATGAGGATACTCAGTGAACTTAGTGAGACCTTCAACAGCATAAAAAAAGGACATGGAAACCATAAAAAAAACTAGTTGGAAATGAAAGATACACTAACTGAAATGAAGAATAATTTACAGGGAATCAACAGTAGAGTAGATGAAGCTGATAATCAAATCAACAATTTGGAATATAAGGAAGCAAAAAAACACCCAATCAGGCTAGCCAAAATAAAAAAAAGAACCCCCCAAATCAGGATAGTGTAAGGAACCTTTGGGACAACTTCAAGTGTACCAAAATTCACATCTTTGGGATGCTGGAAGGTGAAGGGAACAAGAAATTGAAAACCTATTTGAAATATAATGACAGAAAACTTCCCTAACCTGGCAAAGGAAACAGGCATACAAGTCCAGGAAGCACAGAGAGTCCCAAACAAGATGAACCCACAGAGGCCCACACCAAGACATAACATAATTAAAATGAAAAAGGTTAAAGACAAAGAATCATAAAAGCCACAAGAGAAAAGCAGTTAGTTGCCTACAAGAGAGCTCCCATAAGACTGTCAGCTGAGTTCTTAACAGAAACTTTGCCGACTGGAAGGGAGTGACAAGAAATATTCAAAGTGATGAAAAGCAAGGACCTACAACCATAATTACTCTGTTAAACAAAACTATTACTTAGAATCAAAGGACATAAAAAGAGCTTCCCAGACAAGTAAAAGCTAAAGGAGTTCATCATCACCAAACCAGTATTATATGAAATGTTAAAGGGTCTTCTTGAAGAAGAACAAAAAGAAGATAAAAATGGGAGCAATAAAATGGCAATAAATATACATCTATCAGCAACTGAATCTGAAAAACAAAATAAATGAGCAAGCAGAATAGAAACAGACTCATAGATACAGAGAACGTTTTGACGGTTGCCAGATGGGAGGGGGGTTTGGGGGAATGGGTGGAAAAGGTGAAGGAATTAAGTACACATTGGTCATTACAGAATAGTTATGGGCATGTAAAGTACAGCATAGGGAATACAGTCAATAATATTCTAATAACTATGTATGGTGTCAGACAGGTATGAAATTTATTGGGATGATCACTTAGTAAGATATATAATGTCTAATCACTGGGGTATACACCTGAAACTAATATAATATTGTATGCCAACTGTAATTGAAAAATAAAAAAATGATTAAAAAAAATTAAACAAATTCATTGTCATGTAATTTTGATATTTATTCCATGATAAAACATTCTTTCTTAACAATTTATAGACGTAATCCTCCCTAGTAGATATTGAACAAATATGTTACTGGATTATAGAGATTTTTCATGTTTTTCTAAGCAATTTAAAAGTTCATTTAAAATTTTAAAAATTATTTCTCTCCATCAAGTATTAAGATCGATAAATAAGATGTCAAGGAGTCAGAACATTTAATAAACAGATTATGTCAACAATATGGTACAAACATATCATGTTATGTAGAAAGCAAGCATGCTAAATTAATCTTTAACCAGTATATGGTCCATGGAAAACAGATTCTCCAACAGGTCCAACAGCAGAAGATTATTAATTGAAATATGCTTCACATCATAAAAAGGATCACATTCTTCATAAAGAATATGACAGATGTGAGTAAATATCTAGAAAACAAATGCTAAAAATGGACAGCAGAGGCCAAATTCATGCCATAAAGATGATTTCACATTATATAAGGTGTTATGTTGCAGATTAATTTACTTACAGGCTACAATTTTTCTTTTAAAGTTTAAATGTGGCTAAATGTAATATTGATAAAAATATATATATACATTTTCTTGTTAGGTGAGCATTTAGGAATTTCCTCATAATTATACCTATAAAATACATTGTTTCTAATTTGTATACAATGGTTTAAGTATGGTATTTTGTATTCGTTTGTAATTTGAAAAGGAGTTCATACCATCTATTGAGTTTGGGGGTAGATTTTAAAAGAAAAACTTTTCATGTTAACTTACATCCTTTTTTCTCTTTTGCAGGGAAAAAGGTGTTAAATCAGATTCAGGAAGAACCTATTATCCCAGGAAGATGATATACTATTAGGACAGTAGCCTCTCTAATATTATAGGTAACTAGAGTTTCCTACCAGTTCTACACCAAAGGTACATGGAATATTGTTACATTAATCTGCATCCTTATGCATTAAACTTTTTCTGCATTAACTGTTGTGAATGAAGTATTCTAATGATTTAACATGTAAGAATTAGCCAGCACTTCTTTCATAAAAGACCTAAGATTTTTAAGCAATCATTTTGTTTTGTTCCTTTACAAAAGAAAAAAATAATTCTTCCAAGAAATATCAAGAATACAAGGAATAATCATTTTGAAATTTCCTTGTCTCAAGAGGTACTCTGGGGAGGTTAAAAGGTAGAATTGACAGAAGATAAAAACTAATTTTATCTTTGCCATGAAGTCATATTATTATCATGGAAACATTCGTCCAGAAATGGGGAAAAGCTTTCTTAAAAAACAGTTAATGAGTTCCCCAAAAGGTATAAAAAATAATTAATATTTTTATTAATAAAAAATAAACATACTATAATATATGATATATTATAGGTTTAAAATTCTGTTATATTTTCAGAGGTTTGTAACTATTATTATAGGCAACAACCAATTGTAAAGAAAAGAAAACAAAATAGCTTGTTCTCAAAATTATAGTGGGTGGAGGTGAGAAATGAGTTAATCAAGCAAATCTTGAACCAAACTTCCCATATCATGAAGTACATTATACTAGTTATTATGGACTGAATGTTTAGGTCCCTCTAAAATTCATATGTTGAAACCCTAATCTCCATTGTGATGGTATTAGGAAGTGGGGGCATTGGAGGTGATTAGGCCAGGAGGGTTGAGCCCTCATGAATGAAATTAGTTTCCTTATAAAAGAGATTCCAGAATGCTACTTTGTCTTTTCCACCATCCGAGGACCCAATGAGAAGATGAGTATGAGCCAGGAAATGGGCTCTAATCAGAAACTGCATCTGTTGGCCCCTAGATCTTGGACTTCCCAGCCCCCAGAACTATAAATTTTTGTTGTGTATAAGCCACCAGTCTATGGTATTCTGTTATAGAAGCCTGAACAGACCAAGACACCAATTTTGCCTGAGGTCCACACATAATTCTTTCTCCCACCAGAATAAACAGCACATTGATACAGATTTTTGTCTATTTTGTTCAATTCTGTGTCCTCAGTGGAAATAGAAAACATAGTAACACACACACACACACACACACACACACACACACACACAATGCTAAAAGAATGTACTTTCCTTTCTCACTTCTTCTTTCCTTTCTTTTTGATTCTTTATTGCAGTGTATATTTATTGTCTGGGCCAACCCAGCAGTCATTCATAATTCTGGGAACAGCACCCTAAATGTCATTGACTCATCACTCCTTCCCTATCCTCAACATATCCAATTCAGACAGTTTGACATTGTTCCCACCACAGACCCTGACAGGCTCCAGAGAGTAGCACACAATTTGTCCAATAGGAAGAGTCCGTTCAACTGAGTCATATGATTGGTTCAGATGAGCATGTGACCCAGGCCAAGGAGACTCCCTCAAAGAACTTACAGTGGAATTATTAAGAAAGAGAAGCTTTTACACTGAAGCTGCTGAGTAAATGGACTACATTCCTGGCTATACTAATACAACATGGCAAGAAGTTATCCAAATGAAGCCAAAACAAAAGAAAACAAATCTAAGCGATACTATGATGTATATTTTGGCATCATCTAAGCTCTGGATTCTAGGCCTCAAGCCATCTCTGTCCCATTCTTTTGAAGTTATGTGACCCAATAAATTTCATTTTTCTAAATCTGATTTGAGATAGATTCCTGTTACTTGCTTCTGAAAGGGTAATAACAAATGTGCCCTCCAATACCATTGTATTAATTACCTAAGGCCCTGGATGCAGAAGAAATAAACAGCATCGTGCTGATGTTGAGTCACATAATAGCCATTGGAAGAAAACAGCGATAGGCACAGGATACGCTCAGAACTGTCCCACAGAGTTTATGTTCTTCTGGTTGTTTACTCAGATTTCAGAAAGACACAGTAGCACTTATTTTTGTTAACTCTAGATGGTATGGCTTCCTTGCGTGACTTGCCACTTGTCTCAGCACCGCTGACTATAGAACTGAAGTAAATGATTTGTCATTACTTTTTTTTTGACAATAATAAGCAACTACAGGCAGAGTTTAGATACAGAAAAAGAACAATCTACATTTTAGAAAGAGTTACAATGTATTAAATCATATAAAAGCCTACAATGGCTTCAGAAATCATCAACATATATGCCCTCATTTCACAGTGGAAGGAAGTGAAGGGACTTGCCCAAAGTCTTATCACCAACTCGCAGCAGAGGCAAAGACTATAATACAGCAAACCATACTATGATTTTCCTTATTTCTCTCCTGTACTTTCTTTCCAGAGATTTGCTGTTAAATCACATAAATAAGAACTTGAAATATTTATGTACACTTAGAACTCTCTTCACATGCAGAAAACTGGTCCACAGTGGCTGCGTACATGTATTATCGCTGGAAGAAGAACAAGGAATTTCATAGTGTGCGCTACACTCAGTAAGAGCTCATTAAACAACGATTTCATTTACACCCTCAAGATTCCAGTACAAACTTATACAACAGTTAAAAAACAAACTGCTTAATTTCTAGAGAGTTAGCATCTTTTAGGCCAATGAAACATAATTTATCTAATGCTACTTTAGTGTCTTGATAAATTTAATTTATCCCTACTTACCACTAAGAACAGGTCTATGAATTACTTTAGTAATTGCTCAAGAGGATAAAAAGGCCTATGTAGAATACATTTACATATATTAATAGATGAAATTTTTAGTGACAGAGACTCAAAATCTGAGACAAAACATTCTGCATATTATATTTTTGAAATAAGAACAAACCATCTCAAATTAAAATCGAATTTCATTTCTCAGCGGATCAGCCTGTCTGAGAGTGTGCATACATATATATTTCTTATTGTGATGGAAGTAACTCCAAGCTCTGTCTAGAAACCTAAATCTTCTCAGCATCATCCAAAGGAGGTGAAGGAGGAATTTAGTGGCTTAGCCACAACTCTTAGTCATGGATTCTATGCGATGTTGATGTTCAGGATCTTGTAGTGAAGAACTCCTTGGCTGGAATACCAGAATGTTTTCATTGAACCAGGGAAGGCTCTCATTTGAAAATTGCACATTGAACATCTATTCATCGATTTTGTTTGTCCTTTAAAGACTCTGGCATCAAGAACCTGGCACCATCTAGGATATGCTGTGACAAGCATCTGGCAATAGCTGAAAAATTAACCTAAGGAAAGTTCTCAGAAATGTCTCACATTGTAGCCTGACTATTACAGCTATAAACAAGAGCTTTCATAGCTCTGGAAGGAGGAAAATGTGGTATTTAAACTGAAGTTTAATATTTGCATTTCTGTTTTCCTTTCCTATGTGGTCATTTCTCAAAGCTCATCGTGTTCTGAACAAAGTTCTCCAGCTTAATTTGTAAATATGCACACACACACACACACACACACACACATAAATGAAAAAAAGTAATGCTGATTAGTGGGGCACATTGATTATCAAAATGGTTAATGTATGCTCCTGTTAATTTCAAAGAATATGATTAGTACAAGAGTGTATGTAAGTCCTTGTAATATGGTTTGTGCCAGTCATTTGCTCTGCTCAGACTCTGCAGGATGATTTTCTCTCTGCTATGCATTTTTCCATGCCTACATTTTCAAAGCATTGATATATGGCAAATAATCTAAAAATGAAGATAGTAGATGCATGTACCCTGATGTGTGACAGACTTTTTAAAAAGTAGCTATTGGGAAGTAATTTATTAAGCAACTATAAAAGTTTTCGTGGAAGTTAGTGATATCAAAATATAGTAAGAAGCGTGTTATGTGTGAAGGAGCATTGTGCTAAGTTGCACATTCTATACATCATTCAATTCTCATTAAAAACTGTATGAGATAGATGCTGTATTTCTTTTTTACAGATAAGGAAACTGAGGCTCACAGAAGTTAGAACTCCCTGCTAAACCAATTTTACAAAAGATAGAATTAGGATTTCAACCCACATCTCCCTGGATCTGAAGCTCTCCTCTTTTTTCACTACCAAGGGCTGCCTCAAACATAAGCCACTTTCTAAGGGAAGTGTAATAGAAACTGCTTCTTTCAGGATCGTATTTAGCACATGAAATGTAAACATAAAAGTTTATGTTTCATTACATCTCATAATTTTCAAATGTCTTGAAAAAAAGTATTTATTTCATTTTGTTTGATTTTAATTTTCCTACAGAATAAAAAAACAGGATTTGATATGCATGAATTCTTAAAGGCTTATTATAGTTGAAACAAACCCTAAAACAATAAATTCACAAGTTGTATATTTGGCAATTGTCAATAACTGTTTTTAAGAGCATTTCCATGGACACCTCTGTATAAGCAAGAGTTGAGCCTTTGCTGAATATTCATGGAGAATAGATTATTCATATGTCTAATTCTGGCATAAATGTATGTGGAGATTTACAGGCTTAGCTGATTTTTTCATTTTACAGACCAGTTCATTATTACACTTCAAGTTTTGCTGCATGAAATTCTCATTCATATTGGAAATACACCCCTATTAAAAAGCATTTGTTCAATAAGATTTCATTACAATCTGAGGTGTGTGTAGAACTGAAAAGTAAATTACTATCTTACACTTCTAAGTGATGGGGTCGTCAGTTTGGAAAGAACCGTTTTTGGAATATGACACAATGATTATGTTGTACTTTCACATGCTGGCACAATTTATAACAAAAATAGGGTGGAAACTTATTTCAAAAATAATAAACACAAACCCAGGAGAGATTAGACACTTTCCCTGGCATGGTTAGGCATGGCAGGTAGATTGCATTAAGGGCCCGATCCTTTACCCCTTTCTGCGTAAACTACATTTGCCATGTGACCTTGTAGTTCCTCTCAATGAGAAGGCGACAATCTCTTTCCCTGCTTCTTACCTTTGGGCTCACCTTGTGCTTTGCTTTGGCCACTGGAATGATGGCAAATATGATGAAAGCAGAGGCTTGAGAAAAGCACTTACATTTCTGTTCACTGTTGCCCTTGGCCTTTGCATGAAAATATGCCCAGCTGTTGTCCTTCAGGATAAGAGGCAATTGCAGACCAGAGTGGAGTTCCCTCAGCTATGCCAGCCACCTTGGGCATAACCAGTGCCCACTGATTCCCCCTAAGCACTCTCCCATCCCTCCTAGCCCTGCCACATACATCTAGGAGTGAACCCAGCCAACCAGCCAAACTCACCCCAGATCATCTGAACCCCCACAGACTCATGAGCTAAGTAAATGTTTATTGTTTATGCTGCTAAGTTTTGGTGGTTGTTTATACTGCTGCATTACTGTGGCAATATCTAAATTATATACTGTCCCCTTTTATTTATTTTTATTTTCAATTTTTAAAAAATTATAAGGGTATCAGTGGGAATCTGCAATTAAGAATTACATTCATCATAACAAAGTACATTTTCTATTTTTTAATAAGGAAGTAGCCCATGAGCATATTTCTACATTTAGGTTAACAGTAAATTACCATTCACTGAGCACTGACTATCTTTCTGGCACTGTGCTGGGAAATTCCAAATATAAATAAATAGTACAAAAGATAATGGCTGAAACGATTTGAGCAACAAAATAAAGTAGTGGTGGACTATAATCCAAAGTATAAAATAAATATAAATGAGTCTATACTAATATAAAGAATAAATAAATAAATAAGGGAGAATACATAAATATCCCTAGCAGAATAATTCCAAATAATTTAGGAAGATACTCCAGCTTCAAGGACACAGATACTCCTAAGTGTGGGCTTTGCATAGTGACTTCCTTACAAAGAGTACAGTATAGAAAGAGGCAAAAAGAGTAACTTTACAGCAGGAGTAACCTGACAAACACCAACCTGGCCAGGTGATTGAGGTTAACGTCAACAGTCATAGGTCATGTTGATAGTATGTACCTTTGATGTGATGAGAATAGTATTTCCCTCTGTAGTTTTCCCTTTCCAACATCTATAACCTCAATCCACATATTATCATTAAAAAAACAGACAAACCCCAAGGAATATGCTAGTAAATACATAATCAGTTCTCATCTAAACTGTTAAGATTATTAAAAAAATAAAAGAGGTGGGGAGAAACTCTGAACACCTGTCACAGCCAAAAAGAGCTCAAGGAGACATGCTGACTGAAGGTCATCCTAACATTCCAGCAAAATGACATTAGGAAAAAACTAAGAGTATGAATAAAGTATGAACTTCAGGAAGTAATTATGTAATTAAGATTGGTTGTTAATCAGATTATTAAAATTATCAGGCATAGTATTTTTAAATCTGAAAATTTGTACTTTCCCAAATACTACTATAAAGAAATGAATTTTAACAGATTGATAATTTTATATAGACATTAACAAATAGTGTGTGATTCTGAAAGAGAAAATAAATTATGTAGGTTAAGATAATTAGTTTTAATTCTAAAATGGATTTAAACGAGTAGATTGTACACTATTTTAATATAACTTTGA
The DNA here is from genome assembly GCA_030848825.1 of Tadarida brasiliensis. Classification (NCBI taxonomy): domain Eukaryota; kingdom Metazoa; phylum Chordata; class Mammalia; order Chiroptera; family Molossidae; genus Tadarida; species Tadarida brasiliensis. Next base: position 76,448,556 of record CM061260.1, read on the forward strand.
AAATAAAATGCAAATTATATAATCAATTGTTTTTCACTACCATTCTCTAAAATTGTCAAATATCACTTCTTGTCACACTCTGGAGAAGATTGATGGTAGGATCACAGAGATGCCAGCTGTTTAAATAGTCTTTTTATTTACTATGCTAGCTTAATAAATAACCAATCTGCTTAGCAACTATAACCTTTTTACAGCTGAAATGCATTCGTGGAGATCCCCTACAAATGGAACATTACTATTTTTTTTTTTAACACTAGACCATTATCGGTAATGATTTAATATTATGAGACACATAATAAAATTTTGTCAGTGAAGTGACAAAAATAACCACTGGCTCATATGCTTCGTAGCTTTACAAAAATTAAGGCTATCCAATGGGCTTTGGCAAATAAGTCTCAAAGATAAAGGAAGCAGGTGTAGAAGACATTTAATAAAACATGCTTCTCATTTTTATTCCTTTTCTGTTTGGTTTCTCGGGCATCTGTTTAACAGTGGGCTGTGGTGTATTTGCTTCAGGCAGATGCTTTTCTTCTCTTGGTCTACTGATGTGGCAACCAAAAGAAGGGCAGAAAGGATGGTTGAAACTTAATATTAAGTTTTAAAAAGCAAAATAGACTATTTGCAGACAGAACTGTAATGTGAAGCAATTTAAAATGTTGGTTTAATGTTTATCATCTGACATTGGACATGATCTGAGAGCAGGTTACAGAGTCTAACCGTAGGCTGTAATGGAATCGCATTACATTTGACTTTTTTTTTTTCTGTAAATAAGAATATCAACATGAATTCATTCAGACTGTGTCCTGTGTGAAGGATATATTGAGGATAGATGGACAAATGTAAGTCACTAAATCATGAAGATTAAAGATTCATTTCTTGCCCTGGCCGGTTTGACTCAGCGGTTAGAGTGTTGGCCCGTGGATCAATGAGTCCTGGGTTCGATTCCTGTCAAGGGCACCTTCCTCGGTTGCAGTTTGTCCCCTGCCCTGGTTGGGGTCATGCGGGAGGCAACCAGTTGATGTGTCTCTCTCACGTCAATGTTTCTCTCTCTCTTTCTCTCTCCTCCTCCCACTCTATCTGAAGATATTTGAAAAAATATCCTTGGGTGAGGATTAAAAAATAAAATAAATAAATAAGATTAATTTCTTGCTTCCTTAAGGGCCTGTTTATGCCAGCCCAGTCTGGAGACCACTCTGCGTGGTAGCACCATATTTTCTTGCATGCACAACCACACATTCTAGCTCTAATAATTTTTTTGGTTAACTATTTCAGACACTAGTGGTATTAATCTACTTTTTCTTTGCATAGTGGTCCACACACCAACTCCCATGTCTCCATAGAAGAGACAAATAGCCAAATTATTAAGAGATATATAAATCTTTGTTTCATGAATAACCTCTTAAAAGTAGCAATTCTGAAATCCTTACTAGAACTCAGAACTGTAATATACATTCCTTGCATTTGCTCAATATCTAATTCCCTTATTAATGAGATTAGCAGAAAATTAAATAATGGTGTTTGTATAGACATTCCTAGTATTTATCTATAATATAAGCATTATATGTAGTATTTTAAAAATATGTATAGAGTACACAACCAATCTCTTCCAATGTCAGAAAACATGAGTATCACAATATTTTTGAAAGAAGAACTTTTAGAATAATCTTTTCAAATAAGAAAAGAAAGTGGTTTAAGGATTTAAGGATGAAAATTTAAGAGATAGGAAAAAATATAAAAACCTCTTGATGTGCATGGTTTTTATTTTAGACTTTGTTGTTTCTAGGTTTGTTAAACCTTAAAAGAAACATTCTGTCAAAGAGGTCTTTTAACCCTGGAAAATCTTTTGGTCAAAGAACCTAAGCTTCTAATTCTAAAGTTGTCTGACAATATTTACTCAGTCATGGAGAGTTTATAAAGGATATGAGTAGTGTGATCCCAAGAGCACATAGCAACTCCAGGCATTTCTAGGCATTCAAACATTTAGTTCAGATGCTGCAGGATTATAAATGAAGGATTTAAAAATATTTTTCTTTCCTTTTCCAAAATTCTTGTGTGTGGGAGGGGGCCAGATTATCTCAACCCAGCATCTGATTTCCCTACTATTATAGGTTGTCTCTAATCTTGAAAGGCTTTGTCTGGAAACTTCCTTTGTTGTGTATCATTTATAGGCATTTCCCAGGGGAAAAACTTTGTGCACAGAGTGGTGAGAGTTTCAGGAGAGGCCACAGAAGCTAGGTAAGGGCTGATAAAGAGTAGGAGAGAAGCTCAAAAAGAAAGTTAAAAAGCACAAGTGGGTTAGGTTATGTTCAGCCAAAATTAAGTCCAGTGTGTATCTAAGAATCTGATAAACTCCCTGGACTCTTCCCCACCAAGCCCTTAAAGACCTTAAGAGGAACAAAGACACCCCAAACTCTGCCTACATTTTCATGGAACATCGTGGAGTTCATTTAAGAATCCTGGAAACTCAGGGTCAAGGAGACCTTGCTTTTGGTAGTGAGTAAGACAAGGCGGGGAAATGGACATACAGTAGAGATGTTACAGGTTCGGTTCCAGACCACCACAATAAAGCTGGTACAAGCATATCTCAGAGAGAACGCGGGTTCAGGTCCAGACCACTGTAATAAAGTGACTATCGCAGTAAAAGAAGTTGTCCTATTTTTGCTGGTGGACGGTCTTGCCTTCCGTTTGTAATACACACAACACCTGTGATGTGCAATAAAGCAGAGCAGGATAAAATGAGGTATGCCTGGAGATGGAGACAGGTGAAGACAGAGGGAGAGGAGAGTTTTCCTGTTCCAGGTGTCCCTCTCTTCACGTCACCACTTACAGGCACTCTTCAGCCTAGGCTGATGAAGCCATGGGGACAGAGGACAAGAAGAGGCAGCAATGAAAGTCTGAAGGCAATCTAGAGTTTGCCTTTCTCCCCTAGCTCCTTTTCTGTCTCTGCCTCCCACCTGTTCCTCCTCCCTTCTCCTCTACTTCTTTACTACAGGTGAAAGAAAGACTCAGTAGCTGCCAGGGCAGCTGAAGTCTGTCAGGAAGAGGAGAGAGCCCGTGGGCGTGGTGAAGATGGCCACTGCCGCCCATGCTGCTCTCCTGGTTACCCTGGCTCCCTCTCTCCACACAGTCTATCCCTTTGTGTTCACATTCCCTCCATCTCCCATTGTGCAAGGAGTGACTAAGAACTGAACAAGAGTGGATATAGAAATATGATTCATATGATTTGACACTACCTGTAAAGATCATTTACTTTAGCTCTGGCCGGTTTGGCTCAGTGGTAGAACGTTGGCCCATGGACCAATCAGTTGTGGGTTCAATTCTGGTCAAGGGCACGTACCTTGGTTGTGGTTTGTCCCTGGGCCTGGTTGGGATCATGCGGGAGGCAACCAGTTGATGTGTCCCTCTCACATCGATGTTTCTCTCTCTCTCCATCCCACTCTATTTGAAGATAAATGGAAAAGTATCCTCAGGTGAGGATTTAAAAATAAACAAATAAATAAATCCCCACCAGCAGATATTTTTTTAAAAAAAAGATCATTTACTTTAAATTTACAATTTACCAATTAGAAAAGTAAGGCCTAGAGAGTTTAAATGACTGTCCCCCTCAGAAAAAGGTCACTCAGCAAATTAAAGTCACTAAATATAGATTGAAAAATACCCCGACTCTCACTCAAATTGTTTCCAGTTTATAACCTTAAAATGAGGAACATAGAAAAGACATCGCCTACAAAAATAGAGCTTAGTTTTGCTATGATCTTTTTAAAAATTTTTTTCCTTTATTGATTTTAGAGAGAGAAGAAGTGAGAGGCAGAGAGAGATAGAAACATCGATGAGGAGAGAGAACATCGATTGGCTGCCTCCTGCATGCCCCCCACTGGGCATTGGGCCCACAACCTGGGCATGTATCCTGACTGGGAATCGAACCAGCGACCTCTTGGTGCATGCGTCGATGCTCAACCACTGAGCCACACCAGCCGGACAAGTTTTGCTATAATCTTAAAACTAGCATACTCTTCAACTGAAGGAATAGGTCTCCTATGAAAAGAAAGAACATAAGACAAATCTCATTTTTGGAAGAAAGACTCCTCATTTTCTGAGAGATGAACAAATCACCAACCACAAAGCAACTAGGTAGAGACTACTGCTCATATTCTAAAAGAATATTTCCCATTCTAATACTCATGTGATGGATACTCCCTCTCTATACACTCCACCCTGCTTTGTAGTAAAAAGTCTCAGAACTATGCCAGCAAAAATGCCTAGTAGCTGTAGGATTAATCTTTTTACCACATACATATTACTGGCTATTTAATTTATGCCTACTTATTATAAGATATTGCATGGTACATTTAAAACATAAGGTTACAGCTAATCAGAAACTAATTAAAAACTTTACACTATAATTTTCTGTGCTTGCTTTCATCTGTAGTTTTACAGGAGTAATTATATGATTTTTACAGTATAATCAATTTAATTTTTATGATACATTTTTCTTTCAATCATTACTGGAGAACAAAAATCAGCTCTCTAAAGTCAAAAGTGTTCAGCAGAGGTACCCAAAGCACAAACTTCTTCTAATGGAGGCTTCTCCTCTGACAGATTGAGAGGGTCCAGTCTGGAAGAGGATGGAATTCTGGCTTCCCTTCCCTGTCCAAGCCTAGCTAGACACTATACACCTTCCACCCCAAGAAAAACAAATAGCAAAGCAAATAGAACCAATGTGTCCTAAACATATAGCATAGTCTAAACTCAAGTAAAAAAGTAATTTTTTTCAGAGATTAGCACTTAAATGGTAAGAATTGCTTAAGTATTTAACAGTCAAGAATCATAGAACAAGACTAAAGGTTCTGAATTTTAGCATTGATGCCTCTACTTATTCTTATTGAGGCATCTTTTAGCCCACTCTCTCTAGCTCTAGAATGACTCAAAATAGCTGAACATGCTGCCACCCAGAGGTGGGAGGCAGTACAATGAAATTAAGAGCAAAGACCATGTAAAACACCCAAGTTCAAGTTCTTGTTCTAGCCCTTAGTCCATGGTACTTAACACAATGGCAGGCGCACAGAAGGTGCTCAGTTTTGATTTGTTCATCATAAATGAGTGAAGCCAGCCTTCTAGGTTAGAAAGTAAGTTATTCTTTCCTCTTCTTCATCTATCACAGTCAGCCTATCAGCAAAGCCTTTGTTTCTTTGAATTGTCTATGGTGTTCTGAACGTGGTTTCATAGTCGGAAGGATGCCGTTTTGGTCTGGCTGTGACTTTACATCAAGAGTCCTGTAAAGTCGGAGCGTTTGCTCTTAAATGTCCTCTCATCTCAGTGCAGTCAAAAGAACGTGATTTGTGGATTCAAAAAATTCTGAGTGCTGATCTCAATTCTTATACTTAAATGAATGTGTAATTTAGGTAGGATAGCTCAGCTCATTATAAATTGACAAAAATAACTACCCAACACACATTTTGTGAGAATCCAATGAGATAATAGCTGGTAATATATATATATATAATTTATTGAGAGCATACTATGGCTCAGGCCTCATTTTATGCCTTTTACACGTATTGATGCATTTGATACTGACAATAACTCCATGAAGTAGCTAAAATACTATTTCTCATTCATGAGAGAATTGTGGCATGGAAAGCTGAAGCAACTGCCTAGAATGTGGCTTCTGAGCTGATACTCTTAACTCCTAAAATAAAATATGTCTAGAACACTGTACCTGGTATGTGCACCAAAATGTTAGTGAATGAATAAGTAATCTGGAATTTTAATCAAAACGCATCTCTTAAAAATACTAATATTTCTCCCAAAACTATACAACTTAAGGGTAGCTTATTTCACTCAACATAAAATAATCTTCATGAATCAAAGTTACTGACTATATAATTAAACCCTTACAAGCTCTATTTTCCCTCAATGAAAAATGCACAAACTCTCAACTACAGGCTCAGGTTTATTAAAGTGGTGATTGCTTTGGACTTTAATACAAACATAGTCCTGCAGAAAATTAAATGGCACATTGTATAGAATTTTTAAATACCTGATTATATCGTCTTGTTGTTTTTTCTGAAAAAATAGATGTAAAAAATATCCCCAGTAAACTGTGATTAAATATTATCTGAAGTTGACAAAGTTATTCAATACTTAACTCCTAGGATAACTGATGCAGCCTAATGTCCTTATTAAATCATCGCCCCTGTTCATCCTCCACTGAAGCAACCTGTACACAAATGAGATTCCATCAACAATGCTAACTGTCACTTGTCACAATGTTTATTTCCACAGGCACTGGAAAAGTGCATTGCATATCTTTAATAGTGTATGTGTGTTGGGGGTGGGTGGGTAGCAAAGAACCAACGATATTATAGTAAAGAACTCAGGATATTGTAGTTATAATATAATGTGATATAATATAATATATTATATCACATTATCTTATATATAATTACACATTTAATTACATATTATATAATATAATGTAATCACTATTGCAATAAAATTGTTACTCTAAAGACTTTTTGATTCACCATCTATAATATAGGAATGAAGATCTTATAAAAAATTTCTATTTCACCTAGCTTTTTCAAAAATGCTCTAGTGGCCAGTTGTTACTTTCATTGCTAACAGTAGGAACTTACATTAGAAGTTTACAGTAAAACTATATGACTTACCTATATACTATGTTGTAAAATGAGATGGCTACTATATTTTCAAACAGAACTAGTACAACTGCTAGTTATGAGTCTAATAATTTCTGAAAAGTGTTCTGTTGTTAAAGATGTCGCTCCCTAGAGTAATGATTACACTCGCTCTTTCTGTCCATTAGTGCTTTTCCTACCTGAACACTTTGTAACTCACTGACTGTTTAGGAAGTGGCCGGGGGCGGGTGGTGGGATAAATTAATCTGGCATAATTTTATAATTATCAGTGACAAAAACACTGCTTGCTTGAAAAGCTGTTTCTGTTTTATCTTATTACTGTTCAATATTCTGCTCCCTGACACATCAAAGAAATCCCCTATTATATCATAATGATAGCAACCAGCATGTTGTACACATTAAATGCCACAGTCCCCATAAAGAAAGAAAGGCACTATTTTCTCCATGTATCACGTGTGGTCTGGGAAAAGCACATATTTTCCCCAAGGCTATAAACGATCTCAGAGGCAAAGCAAAAATTCAGAAGCATTAATTCATTAATCAGTCTCCATAAAGTACATTGGTTCAAATAAAAAGAGGAAGGTCGACAAATTTTCTGCCTATGGGTGTTGCCGGTAGTACTATTGGAAATGATGTTGGAATTACCAGTTGTTTGGAAGTACTGTCAACCTGGAAAGGCCAAAATTGTTAAAAACTGAGGCCCGAGAGGTGGAGTGAAACGTTTTTAACCTCATCAAGGTTTTGATTCAAGAATAAACAAAAATCTCCCAGAAATTGTTTTCATTAGAGCACTTCTTTGGAGCTCCCCTTGAACTGCCATGGATTGGGCAAGGTTGTGGAACCTAGGATTTCTCTGGGCGACAAGTTTAACTAACTTCTCAGAGTGGCACCTTAATATCAGAAACCATCTCCCTCTTGGTCCTTCATCAGAATAGAGGAGGTTGAGGAAAAGAATAGACACTATTAGAAGTGATCTATTTGTTTTTCTATTTTAACAATAATGAGAGAAATAATTCTTCAAGTTACCAATTTTATTGACATCTTATGATAAAATTTCATTATCAGTAGAATATGTAGTCATTGAGATTTGGTATTTTCCCTGTTAACACTAAGACTCAATTTTTTTTAGATCTCAAAAGAAACAGCACAGGTACTATTTTTCTTTTTTTCTTATCAATTTCATAATTTGTCTCATTTTTACAGGTTCCCCTTTTACATATAATTTAATCACCTAGAATGTCGGTGGTGATTACTGTGTAACCAGAACATTTGCTCATTTTCTTTTAAGCTATTTATTTCTCTCTAAAATAAAGCTAACAACTCTTACCTCAGAGGGTTATTGCTACTATTAAGAGAGATAAGGAAAACACCTACCATCCAAAAATATGTAAACAGAGTTTGAGGAATATGAATAAATGTTTACTAAAGTTACTATTAATCCATCATTAATTTTCTAGCTTAAAACACAACCAAGTTGTGTCTAAAATCCCTAAATCTTTTACTCCATACTTCCACAGAGATGATAAGTGTCCCTCCTTTTACCTTTCTCTCTTCAGCACAGACATATTTCCACATCTCCACCAAAACACATTGCTCCCTCATCTATGTTCCCATGGCAATATCTCCATTGTGGTCTTCATCCCCAGCGCATTACAGCTGGTTGTGAATACGTGTGTCATTTAGGCTGCGCTTTGAGTGCATCCAGAGAAAGAACCTGCTACCTGCTAGAACATGCTAGGCTCTTTCTAAATGATTGCTGAACGGATGGCCCAAGAGTGGTAAGAAACAGATGCTCTTTGAGCTAATGCAGGTAGTATAACCGAAATTATTTGATGGCACACTTAATTTCCAAAATTCAAATATAAAATTCCAAATACTCTTATCCAGAAATCAATTCATTCAGAGTCCAGACAGTTCAATTTGTCTGATGTTCAGATGCAATATTTCTTCAAAGCATACACTCTTAAAGCCAGATTTGGGTTCTTTTATAGTGGATACCAGTGTGCAGACCCTGTCCTTGAATTTCTCCAAGTTAAAATGGTCTTCTCAATATTTTGCAATAAAGAACTCTGAGAATGTAATAAATGACATTACCTATCTAGGCAAAGAACATTTTTGGAGCACTTTTTTTCTTTTCTTTTTTTTTTTTTTTTAAAGCATGTAAGTTTTGTCAAGGAGAAAGCTGCCCCTTCTGGAGCAAAAACAAAAGGCAGACCTCATTTTCCAGATTTGGGTTCTGAGTATCTTCACACCTTGTAACTGTTTTCTTGGCTGTATGCTATTTGTGGAATGAAGGAACTTCAGGGACTCTTAGTGAGCACAGCCCTTAATCGATTCCTATCCAGTTCTTTGCAAAGTACAATTCAGATGTCTGGTATTTGAGAGCAGCAGCCACAGAGATGTGTGAACTGTCCCTTCCTCTCGGCTCGTTAACTCTGTCTTTCTAGTATACTGGCCTTCATTCTTTCAGAGGTTAAAGGCATCTTTGAGAAACCAATAAAAGCAATGAAAATTCTCCTCATAAAATGCAAGTGAGCAGAAAGTACCACAAAAAGTTTCAAAGAATTAACAGTCTCTGCAGCTTGTCTATGGAATCCACATCAAGAACCCCTGTAGTTATAATAAGTCAGATCACTAAAAATAATGTATGCATCACACATGTTTAAATGTCATAAGCATGACTAAACCAAGTTACATGTCATAAATTGTCCTAAACTTTTATTGAGAATCAATATAAAAAGCAACTTAAAAAAAAAAAACTACACAGGGTTTGGCCAGTGTGTCTCAGTTGGTCGAGTGTCGACCCATGCACCAAGAGGTCGCCAGTTTGATTCCCATTCAGGGCGCATGTCCAGGTTGTGGGCCAAATCCCCAGTGGGGGGCATGCAGGAGGTGGCCAATCAATGTTCTCTCTCATCAATGTTTCTATCTCTCTCTCCCTCTCATTTCCTCTCTCTCAAAAATTAATAAAGAAAAAAAATTTAAGAAAAAATTTATATATATATTATATGAACTGTAGCTAAAATCCTTTATTAAATATGTTCCTCAATGTCCTCTAAAGTAAAAGTAGGAACTAGTTTTTCCTTTTTCCTTAAGATTGGAACTAAATATTCTTTTTTTACATGATTATTTTTCCATTTATTTAAAAAATAGAATCTATAAAATCATTTTATTTCCCTCTTCCCACTGGATTCAAGAAATTAAAAAAGAAATTAGTGCAAATTTCATGAATGCTTTCTGTGTGTGTGTAGGGCACTGCATAAGGTGAAATATATACCTAATTTTATTTGATTACCACAATTCAAAACAGTAGGTTTTGTCAACCCTACTTGAGCAATGAGCAAACTGAAATGCAGGGAGGTCGAGTGGTTTGCCCAACGTTACCTGTGTGGCATGTGCCAGAGCATTTCCACACTCTGTGACACCAATACCAAGGCTCTTCCAAGTATATTTAGTAAACAAGAACAATCACTGCCTCCTGTGTACCCCTGTGCTACAGACTGAATTCTATCCCTGCCTCCTGAGTTCATATATGGAAGATCGAAACCCCAATATCACTGCACTTGGAGATAGGGCCGATAAGGAGGTAATTATGGTTAAATGAATTTGTAAAGGTGGAGCCCTGATCTGATAGGATGAGTGTCCTCATAAGAAGTGACATCGTAACCATAGAGTTCTCTCTCTTTCCCTCTCTCTGCCCCCAAAATGTGAGGACACAATGAGAAGAGAGTCGTCTGCAAGCCAGGAGAAGAGCTCTAACCAGGAACCCAAATGGCTGTCAATCATATACTTCCCAGCCTCCAGAACTCTGAGAAAATAAATTTCTGTTGCTTATGCCACCAGTCTGTGACACTTTGTTATGGCCAACTGAGTTGACTAATACAACAAGAATAATATCTACTTTCCTTTAAAATCCTTTTTTATCTTAAATTTAAAATGTCATCAATGTACGTTTTAATTTTGTAAGTAACAAAACTCATTTTTATAAGAGATGAAAAAATAATTAGAATAAAGGGGAAGAAATAAAGGAAGGAAGGAAGACAAAAAAGGAAGAAAGGAAGGAAGCCTGGCTGGTGTAGCTCAGTGATTGAGCGTTTAACCATGCACCAAGAGGTCACCAGTTCAATTCCAGGTCAGGGCACATGTCCAGGTTTTGGGCCAAATCCCCAGTGGGAGGCATGCAGGAGGCAGCCAATCGATGTTCTTGCTCATCGATGTTTCTATCTCTCTCTCTAAAATCAATAAAGAAAAAAATTAAAAAAAAAAAAAAAAGAAAGGAAGGAGAACATCCAACAGTATCTCTTTCCATGATGAGAGATAAGTCAACTGTTTATAATAGAATTGGAACACTTACCTTTGAGAATTCTTAAAAGCATTTAATATTTGCTAATATTCAATTCCACTTCTGAGTATATATCTGAAGGAATCCAAAATACTAATTCAAAAACATATATGCACTCCTATGTTTATTGCAGCATTATTTACAATAGCCAAGATATGACAGCAACCCAAGTGCCTTCACTTGATGATTAGATGAAGAGGATGTGGCAAATATATACAATGGAAAATCAGTTGGTCATAAAAAAGAATAAAATTTGTGACAACATGGATGGACCTAGAGGGTATTATGCTAAGTGAAATAAGTCAGACAGAGAAAGACAAATACCATATGATTTCACTTACATCTGGAATCTAAAGAACAAAATAAATGAACACACAAAACAGAAACAGATTCATAGATATAGAGAACACACTGAGGGTTGCCAGATGGGAGGGTGCTAGGGGAGGCTAAGTAAAAAAGCTAAAGGGATTAGGAGTACTAAACAGTCATAGCGATGTAAAATACAGCATAGGAAATATAGTCAATAATATTGTGATAACATTGTATGGTGTCAAGTGGGTACGAGAATTATCAGGGTGATCACTTTTTAAATTATATAATTGTCTAACCATTATGCTGTACACTTGAAACGAATATAAAATAATATTGAATGTCAACTGTAGTTGAGAATTAAAATAAAATAAATGAAAAAAGAAAATAATATTTGCTAATATTTCTGATTTTTAAATATAAAGTAATATTTGTGAGTCTTCAAAACTTCTTGAACAGTTTTTGTATTTGTACGTATACATATAAAAAGGCTTTATCCTTTTCTCTGCTCCATCCATGTTCCACATACACATCCAGATGGTTAGAACTGTGAAAGTATAACTGTGCCAGGCACAAAGCAGGCTCACAACACATATTCATTTGGGGAGGAAAAACTGAATTCTGTCTTCACCATATGACCTTCTTCACAATGTGAACTTATGTGATATTATATCTACTTGTATGTTATTATTTACTCATTCTCCAGGGAAATTTAATTTTTCATAATCACCTGATTATTTTAACCACATATTATTAAGCTTCAGATTCGTAGCAGCTATTCAACAAGAAAAATAAGACTCCTTTGGGGCCACTTCTAAGTTCTAGTATGCTACACTTTTTTTTTAATCCCCTCTAGAAAATTGTACTACCATCTACTTTGAGGCCTAAAAAATTCAGCACTTTGTATTCATTTTCCTTCTTTATCATTGGACTTTCCCTGTCGAAATGCCCCTGAAACATCACAGAGTTATGGAGTTCTCAGTGATATAATTGGGGCATCTCCGTCGTCAGCTCTCCAGGCGAATGTAAGATTGCTCTCTCTTGACTTATTACCTCATTTTCCCATTAGTTCTCTAAAACCATTAGTGTTTCCCTGGGCCGCCTTTTTTTTTTTTTTTTTTCATTTTTATTAGTGATGTTCTATATAGTCCAAACTTAATTGTGTGATACTATTTTCTCAAATGCTACAATGCGAAGAAAGGACACCGATCTGAATGTGATTCAGAAATCAGATTGTCTATTGAACTTAAACACTTTCCAGAATTCCTCCATAAATTTAATTTCCATGACTTCACTGTAGCCTTTAAGGAAGTAAATGATAATTCAAACTATGACACCACATTTTTTTACGTTTTTGAGAAAAACCTGGGTGCACTTACAATTTTTAATATATAGGTATTACATGATAATTTTAAAATTTTACATCACCCTCTTTTAGAGGACAATAAAAATGAAAATTCCTATAGGTATACACTGGAATTTTAGGAAAAGGGGAAGAATCTCAAAAGAAAGCAGAATGTATCAACTGTGCAAGAAAACACAGACATGAAAATTGATAAGAAAGGTTTATTTGCAAGAAGGCAATAAAAAATGGTAGAAATGAAAGAGTGAGTAAATTATGATGCTTAAGAAATGCAAGAAAATGTTTTAGGGTTCGGTATAAAGAAATATAACTCAGGAAAAATTCCATTTGTGAAAAGTAGCATTTTCCCTATAGTGACTATTTAGGAAAAACAAGAAACTAAAGATACAATTGAATGCCTAACATATCAAACACTAGCTTTTGTTCTAAATATAAATTTTTATAATATTGCAGCCCTCATTGTTATTTTGTTTATAGCTTCTAATGCTTAAACCCTCCAAATTCTGAGGCAGATGAACCTAATGCATCAAATTAACTTGATTGCAAAACCAAAGCAAAGCAAACCAAACAAACAAAAAACACATCAGAAGAAAAACAATCCAATTTTTCAACCATCGCAATGCGTGATTTTAGAAAACTTAGTTCTAAGAAGTGAATCTGAACTGTCATTAGTTTTATTTTTTAAATCTCATGGTAGTACAGACTGATTGAAGGAAGCACATCTGCTTGACTGCAGATTCGAGGAGAAATGGTGCCATACTCAACCCCTCAGCTGTTTCTTAATGGAGGATTAGCTTCAAAGCTTTTGGAACATTGAAATTCTTACTCTAATACTGGCCAATGCCAATACACACAGCATTCCATGCAAGAAACAGAAATCTAATTTTAAAATGGACAGATGGTGAAGATTGCATTTTAATATTCTTAAAACCAAAGAAGTTACCCCTTTGACCCCTTTATTCTGTTATACCTTTAAAAAGTCTAGTAAGAGATATTTTCAAAATACACAAGATTTGCATTAAGCTTATACTTGATGAATTTAAAGACCTCTGTAAGGAAGACCTCTGTTCAGGAAAGTGTATGAGTACAGCCATACATCAAAGGAGGAAATGAGAATGAAACATGTTTCTTCTCTCAGGGTGATTCAGCACCAATGTACCATATAATCAAAACCCTCACATTAATCAGCAAAAGTACAATTTTTTTTCTGATTCTTTTAACCATTAGCTCACCCCTTTCTACTCAAGTTACAGTACAATACTCCTTCCTGAAAAGAAAAGGGGAGGGGTTAATAATCCTTTATTCCAGAGACAATAACATGGCTTATCATCAATCATTCACAGAATACTGACAAAAAGGGGGAGAAAATTTTGTTCCATATATCCTAGGAGAATATGTAAGAAAAAGGCATGAATACTTCACATTAATCAAAACCACTACTATTACTTCAAAAGAACAACTCTAAATATACGCAAGCAAAAGAAGAAGTAACATTTACAGAAACTGCACTGTGTTTAGTGCTTTACATATGCTACCTTATTTAACTTTCATAACCATCAGGAGGAGAGTATAATTATCTCCCAATTTCCTGATTTAAAAACAAAACAACAAAACTGGAAACTAAATAATTTATTCAAGACACCACAGTCAGCAAGTGGTCAAGGCAGAATTTGAGCTCAGGTCTGAATGGTTAACAAAAGTCTACTATCTTCTCACTATACAGTTCATTCATCTCATTCAACAATTATTTACTAAATATCTGTTATTCTTCTATGTTATGTATTGGGGCCAAAATGTGAAAAATTAAACTGTTATTGTCTTCAAGCAAGTTAATGATCAGTTGGAGAAATTAGACCTGAAATAAGTAAATACCACACAGTGAATGTAGTGTAAAAAATCTGGAGGATTTAATAACAGGACAGCAGGAGGTGGAGTGGGGAGGGAGGAAGAAATTAGGAAAGCATCTGGGAAAAGTCACTAGAAGAAGGGTAAGAGTTAGCCAGGTGAAACAGGGGCCTTAGAGGCAGAGGAAATGATGTGTCTAAGGGCTTGGGCACAGAGGAGACGAATTAGGCAAAGTGCACATGGTACTGAGCAATTCTTAGAGCTAATAGCAAGGATTTTCAATCTTTGATGTGAGGTTATGAGATGCTATTGAAATATTTTAAGCAAGGGATAACATAATCAGATTTGAATTTTCTAAAAATCTCTCTAGCTGTAATATGAGAATAAATTTTAGAGTCTACACGAGAAATGTTGGAAAATGAATTAGGAAGCTATTACAGTAGCTCAAGGAAGAAATGATGGTGGTCTGAACTAAGAGCATGGCTATGTATAGAAATGGAGAAAATGTATTGAGATTCAAAAGATATCTTGGAAGTAGAATCAACTGAATTTGTTGACTAATTGCAGGACATGACAGATGGGGATGTGCCAAGAATAATTAAGGACACTGGTCTGAAAACTGGTTGGATGGTGGTGGTACTTATCAAGATTGGGTACACAGAAGGAGAAGCAATATGGGGAAATTTCATAATAATTTTGTTACAATTATCAATAATAATAATAATAATGATAACCAATTGTTGAACTCTTAACTGTGTTGCAAAAACTGTGCTTAGTGCTTTACATATATTACTTAATTTTCTCATAGCTTCCCATCTAGAGTAATTATTCTTATTATCTCAGTTATGTAACTGGAAAAATTAAGAACTAAACTGAAAAATTTAGTAACTTTCACAGCTGGTGTATACCAATGCCAACTGAATAGAGAGCAAGAAAAGAAGTATTAATGAGATAGCAAATGCGATGTTTAGAGAAAAGATAACTCAAGGCATTGGTGAAGTCTTAACTTAATGGCCTAAAGTCCTAAGGGAACATCCTAATGAATTTATTCTGCAATGGAAATCATTGGGAAGGACAGTCTATACTACATCCTGGAAAGAGAAAGAGCAAGGTCAAGTTGGGAATAACAAATAAAATAAAGAATTAGGAGTCAGCTAAAAACTAATGGAATGGGCCAACTTTGGAAAAAAGCAGGAGATGTGGAAGACTACCCCCAAAGAGCATTACCCAGCACCTGGGCACGTAGACAGTAGAGAGTGCATGGTTGTCTTACAGACATGCAATGAAGAATATCAATAGGAGAATATACAAACACAAAATAAAACATATGCTTACTTTAGGCCCCCAAATAACTGAATCATTCTGACTACACTTTAAACAATCTACAGAATAAGAGTAAAATCTACAGAATGAATGTCCTTTGAAAAGTCTACTGATGTTACCTTACAGTTGATCAAGGAAAAGCCACTGGTAGAATATAATAAAGATATATCAATTGACCTACATTTGTAGGGTAGATTTAAAAAGAAAGAAGCACAAAGACAAAAATCATGGTAGAATAATACAACATAATTTTATCAGTAATAACTAAAATATTATACATACAAATAAAACGAATTTATATATGGCCACTTTGATTCAACATACTCATTCATATAGTTTCCAGAAGAGAACCAATAAATGTTTCCATGGCTGGCAAAAATGTGGATGTGGGGCTAATCAATGGGTTGTTTTCTTAAGGGTAAATCTGTGAACTGTTGTCAGTGGACAGAAATTTTCATTTCCTATGCAAAACCTGCTCTGGGAGGTTTATTATTTGGTGATCTTTGCTATTCTTTCACTTTACACAATTTCTGCTTTTTTTGGAATTTATCTCCAAAGCATAGAACTAGACACCTATAAGATTTATTTGTTTCAGGAAAACCATATGTTTCATAGTTCTTTTTTCTAAAGAACTTTATCTCAACTAATTAATCCTTAAAACCTCCCTGAGACCAAAGTGATAAAGACAAGTGGCTCATGTTTACTGAGAAAGCAAATTTAGGCATCTTGCCTAGAGTCTCTCAGTAAATAATCATGAAAAAAAAAAGGGCATCCATCAACCATTCTGACATGCTCTCCAAAGGGACTTTGCAACATTTCCAGGCTACTAGCCTGACAGCGCATGCAAAACAGCACTTTACAGAGTAGCCACAACTATCCGAGCTGGCATGAACCCTGAGGGTGCTCTCTCTATTGTATCTCTTGAGTCAGCTCCACTCTCACTGGTATGGATCAGATAAAATCTGCCTCTTGCTCTGCCTTCTTCCAAACTCTCTCTCTGCAAACATATCTTAAATACTAGAATCAGACTTAATTTAAACTTTTTCAAATAAAAATCATGTCTTTTTATTTCCCTAGTTAAAATAGCCTTTCATGTGTTCTCACAATAATCTTCAAACCCCTTAACCTAGATTTCAAATCTTTCTTCAATTTAATCGCAACTTAGATTCTTGAACTTTATCTCCTATGACACTCTGACTCTTAACCCATTTATTATACACACACACACACACACACACACACACACACACACACACGGCCTACATTTCAGTTCCCTGAACATGCTCTCTAAGCTTATTTACATGTATTCCCATCAGCATTGGGCATGATGTTTTGCATATAGTAGGCATCACATTTGCTAAATTGAACTAAACTATGTTTGATAAATAACATCCTAGCATATGGCCATTCTAGGCCTAAGTAAAGATAATTATATTTGCCATTCAGCGACTGCAAATTTGCAGTCAGAAATATGGCGCACTCTATTTTCTAGTTACTTTTCTCTTGTGTTTCTTCACTATATAGAGATTGTAATGAAAAGGAAGCCTACAGTGATCAAATATATGTCGCAATTGTATCCTGAGCCCAGTTACTAAGTGCTAGAACAGGAACTAGAAGTAAGTTATGTTCCACTATAGAGTCTAGACATGTTCTAGGGTTTAGCACAATCTTCAGGGTCTGTAAGACGGAAATGATATGTGAATCTATAGTATAGAGAAGATGAAGAAACTATTTTGTATCTTGCTTTATACAGCAAGTTTATACAGAAATTTAACACCAGAAAGGACTACTACACAAATATACCTTTTCTATAACTGTCCAAACTGTGATACTTAACCTAAAGGATATGGTGTTCTTATCAGATATGCTTTAAATTATATGATAATTATAAAATATAATCTTCACTGACATATTAAACATCAATCACGGTGCCAAGCATTTAATTCACTAATTAATTTAATCTTCACAAGAACACTGAGGTAAACACTATCATTACACATTTTTTACTGATGAAGCAATGGGAATTTAGGCATGTTATTAACCTATCCAAGGTCACAGTGCTAACAAGTGTTAAAAGTGATTTAGAATCAGGCCTGTTGGATTGGCAAGATCAGTGTATTTCCTAACTGTGTTCACAAATTCACATAATCCAGGCAAACTGAGCATGTGAAAATGGTACATTTAGATGAACCATTTATTATTGTTTATCATATGATGAGGGGTACATATACATGAGATTTATGATCATTTACTTTAAAATGTTTCCTTGGAGACATTCTAGTTAATATCCCCATTAACATACCCATTAGTTCTTACTAAGAATCTAACATATTAAACATGCTGGATAAACATTAATATATATTTCATATTTTTATTAACATTTCCTCCTAATATTTTCCGAAATTATTGGGCTAGGGAAATTTTTTCTTTAACTAAACAAAACCATCATTTATTTTTAAGCACACTGACCTCTGGCACTCTATCGAAGTCACCTGTCTCCTGAAGAACATAGCACTGAATACTGTAAATCACCTCGTGTGTAAAAGAAACAACGTGGCCCTTAAAACTGCAACTCTGAATTAAAATCCAGTACTTTCCAAACAAAAAGCACAATACAGGATTAATAATTTGCATGAAAACAATAACATATGAATCACTAATTTTACTAGTTTTAAGTACAAAACTTCTCTATTTTGTTTTAACTCTGACAGAGTTACAGTGCGAGAAATATATTTATTTAAATTTTTGAGTTCCACATTTTAAATAAATAATTATACCATTTGCACATTATATACCATATCAGTTCACAATGGGAATAAAGCACATGGTTTCTGATGCTTTTTGGTTTTCACGTTCTTTTTTTTTTACCATAGTCTTCAAGGGTGTTAAGGTGAAATGCGGAGGGAAGCCGATGTCGTCATTATTTGGACACAAGGATCTCTTCTCCCCTTATGAGTCCTGTCCTGAGATATTAAAAATTTAAGGGTTGCTTTATAAAAGCACAGATCTGAAAAGGACTCTAGAGGTTTACCCCTTCTTTCTCCAGGTTTTACTCATATCATTCTATACTGTTACTGGTCCTGGCATTAAATGTCTCCAGGGGAAGAGATTCCATTTCCATTTCAGAACCTGTTTCTGTCTATAAAATGCCCTTACCACTGTGAGATTTCCTCCCTTTGCTCCTGTTTACAATATACAACTTTTATGTTATTTCTAATTATTTTTCATCTTTATAGTAAATGTTTTCTATGCCTTCGTTTCTCTCCTGGGTTATGAGACCTCAAACACAGAGAACTGTGGAGCTTTCCATACATTCTGCTCCTCAGCATCAGACGCTGTCCAAGCCTGCAGGAACTCAGAGTCCCCAGAAGATGTCTATTTCCTTAAAGGCGGCATTGCTACGGTGTCCCTGTTCAGCTCTGTTTACACAAACAACCAGTACGCTCAACTCTGAGCACTGCGTACCAGTTTGCCCTTTGGCCCTTTGCTGATGTTGATGAATAATGTTCTCATAGCCAGAATCCCATCAGATGGGAATAATAAGTTAGAAAGGCCATTATGCGAATTAAATGAGTTAAAATGAGTGCCTGGCACATAGTAAATAGTCAACTAAATGTTAGCCATTGCTCCTGCTGCCACTGTTACTATTTCTAGTGTTTCCATTACTGCTGTTGCTACCAGTACAACTTCCACTGCTACTATGACTACTACCACTATTAAAGCTACTACTGTTTCTTCTACTGCTACTTCTTCTATTGCCAGTATACCCTGACAGGTGCACCTTCTTCTACCCAGTGAATTAGAATGTTCGGGGTTTTGGGGATCACCTCCTCCCCACTGTCTGCTCCTCCTAATTGTACACTTGAGCTGTGTTTTCCCTGATCACATGGCTTCTCACACTCTAGCTCTCCATCCTTCCTGAGGTCTTTCTGACAGTCTGTCATTTTGTAAGATCTGCATTAATGTTCTTCCATTAACATGAATAATTGAAAGTTCATCTAATAGAAATATCTTTCAATATTATATGATGTTTTCCAATTCTATTAATGGGTTAGGGGAAGTACCATACACAAGAATGTAGGAAATTGTAAGGATAAACGAAATATTAAATTTCTTAAAAAGGTCTGTAAATGGGAAATGTTACACTTTTTCTATGTAAGTTGATGTCAAAGGAAATTTTGAAAGGAATTAGCTTTTTCATAACAATTTATATTTTCAAAGTGCTCCACAATCATTTCTAACATTTATTCCTCAAACAAAGCCCCACGAGGGAGTATGGCATCATCAAACATTTTTTCACAGGTGAAGAGTCTAAAGTGTAGATATGAAGCAATTTAAAAACGGGTTAAAATATGATTAGCTTTCACAGTCTCTGAGTCGCTAGCGTGCTGCTAAGTCAAATGAAGCCTGTCTGCCTCAGAAAGGTAAACAGAATAAATGAGTTAGCATTTAGATTCACAGACAAACTAACAGCGGATCACAAACCAAGTTAGTAAGGCCTATTTCCATGACGGTACCAAAATATTGAGATACACAAACACAAACAAACCACATACACACGCATACACACATGCAGGAAAAATGGACATTAACTCTTCTGCCCTGATTTGTTTTGAGCCCAGTCTAATTCTCAGATGGATTTTGTGGTAGACATCACAGCAGACACTACCCCCTTTCCTACAACTTAAGACAGCCCGCCTTTGTGGTTTCTAATGCGTCCTGCCCAGCCTGCCCTTCCCATTGTGCTCGTTCTGGGTGACCCAGATGGCGATCTTGGAGACTGAAAGTGCCAATGGTACGGTTGTTCAGATGGCCCTGTTATAACATCAAAGGTGACTGTGAGGACAAAGTAAAGTCATCATTTAAAATGACAATTGCCTAATTCACACTCATGGACGTATTATTATTTTAAATATGTAGATCAATCTGGCCTAAATTCATTGTAATCACATAGCTCCTAATGGCAAGGTATAGCACAATAATTCATTATTGTTAGGAAAGGATATTCCTAACAATATGATAAAGTGTCTAGAGTTAGCACATTTCTTGACAGAAATGTCTCTTGAGTATAAAAGAAATCACTATGTTACCTAAGGCTAAGTTGTTTTACTTACTTTCTGTAGAGGCCATATTCTTGAAACATATGAGGACCGAGGCTCGGTAAAGTTTGAGTGTTATTTTTATCATTCTCTTTGTTTAGTGATTGTCATTATTCACTATCTCAGAATTTTATAGTCATTGCTGTTCCCCTTCTGTTTTTTCTGAATTATAGAATTGTTTCTATTTTCTTCTCCTACCTCACCCAACAAATCCCATCACCACTCTACCACCACCACCATCCCATCTTCAAAAAACCTTTCACTTGAGTATTTCTTCAATTCTTGTGTAGAAAACTCCCGAGGGCTTTTTACTCATCTCTGAAAGTGAGGCTGAAAAATGTTACCATTCTTACTACCATTGCATTACTGTTCTGAATCTGTAAAACGATGGAAGGACGTTAATTAAATCATTACATAAATGCAGAGGATACATTATGCTTGTGCAACCACTATGGGAAACAGTATGGAGTTTCCTCAAAAATTAAAAATAAAGCTATCATATGATCCAACAATCTCACTTCAGTTCTAGGTATATAGCCAAAGGAAATAAAAATGGGATGGCAAAAAGATATCTGCCGTCTCATCTTTATTGTAGTATTATTCATAATAGCCAAGATAAGGAAACAACCTACATGTCCACCAATGGATGAAAAGAAAATGTGTGTGTGTGTGTGTGTGTGTGTGTGTGTGTGTGTGTAAATTCAGCCATGAGAAAGAAGGAAGTGCTGCCAGTGTGACAACATGGATGGACCTTGAGGGCATTATGCTAAATCAAATAAGTCAGACTGAGAAAGACAAATACTGTTTGATCTCACTTCTATGTGGAATCTAGAAAAAAACAAACTCAGAGGAGCAGGAAGTAGAGTGGTTGCCAGAAATTGGGGTGTGGAGCAAATGGGGAGGTGTTGCTCAAAGGTTACATACTTCCAGTTGTTAGATTAACAAGTATGGGGATCGAATGTACAGCATGTTGACTATAGCTAATAATACCATAGCATATACTTGAATATTGCTAACAGAGTAGATATCAAATGTCCTCACCATACAAAAGAAAAGGTAACTGTGTGATGGGATGAAGGTGGTGGCTAATACTTTGGTGGTAATTTTTTGCAATTTATAAATTTATCAAATCAATCCATTATACACCTTAAACTACACAATGTTATGTGTCAATTACCTCTCAATCAAGCTGGGGGGGTGGGTGGAGGAAAATTTCGTTGGGACAGTTTATTACTCAAAAGGTCTCCTTTAACACTATTAATGAATATCATGAACATTTTTATTTTAAAATTATTTTCAAATATTTTGTACATGTGAAAATTATATTGCTTTGCTTCTGTTTGTTATTTAGAAATTAAATGACATTTAGAGAAAGATGTCAGAAAATCGTTTTCAAAACCTAATAATAAAATATTTTACCAATGGCAAATTAGAAGCTTTAAATATCTACAAACTTCCTATTAAAAAAAAAAATACTACATAACCTCATGGATGACCCAAAAGAGAAATATTTACTTTTTTCATTCTTCATTTGTATGTTTAAAGTCACCTAAATTAACTTTATCGGCCTTCAAAGGACAATGTAGTTACCCCTTCCAGCTACTATGCTTTTAACTTCAATTGTTTGAAAACAAGAGTAATGACAACATATAAAATCTGCAGGTAAGAATAAAAGTACTAAGTCAGTGATAAAAAGTAGGGGATAGTGGTGGGGGACAGGGTACGGGGAGTCAAGGAAGGGTTTGCTACCTTTTAAGGACAGTTCTTATACCAAGGGATGCAGGCTGTCTACTAAACAAGTTACTTTCAGCCAGTCAGTACGAATACTCTGTGTTCTCAGGCCAACGGCAACTGCTGAAAAAGAGCCAAAGTTTTCCAAACAGAGTGACCTTTGTTGTCTTTGTGTGGACTGACCAGTTCTTTTGGATTTTCCAAGGAGTGAAGGTTTTCACAGTTTGGGTGGTAAGTAAAGTCTAACCTGCAAGATTGGATCAAAAGCATAAAACTGTCAAGATATAACCATTAAACCATTACAAGATAGAGAAATTAACATGATGACAATGACTGGGGAGAGTCTTTTGCTTATTTAATTTACTGTTTTTATTTATATTGAAATCTGATAAGAAAATTTAAAGAATTGCGGACAATAAATCTACTTAGTTCTAATATATACATATTTGCAATAATATATATTCATTATGGCTAAATAGTTGTTAGCTATTATGAATTGTTTTAACTGGTTATTTGGCATATGGATAATAACTAAATATTCTGGCACTGTGTTATATTTTTATATTTTATTTCATATTTATAAAGTTTAAAAACAAAGGTAAGCATTGTAAATATATAACAATGACATGCAATTTCCTTTAAAACCAAATGTATAGCACAAAAATAGTCAGGTCAGAAACTATTTACTAACATTTATTAGGTATTATATGATGGATACAAAAGTAAGTTGACCGCTGTCCAAACTTTATCCAAATAATTTGTTTTATTTGAGGTCTATTTATTTTTAAAATAAAAAGACCATTAAACTCAAGTAGCATTTTTTAAAAACAATGATAAAAGTCTATTTGCTGTCTGTGTTTTAAGAAAATTTCAAATAGGCCTTAGAAGAAATTCACATTTAGGGCTGTGCTTCTAGATGTACTTTGGGTGAACTGTCCAAAGCCACTTAAGATTCACAAGGAAAAGGGTTTAGAATGAGAACAAAATAAAGGAAGTGTAAAGATAGTGAAAAAAGAGAGAGAGAGAAATAAAAACAGGCTTATGAAGGCTAGAAGGCCTTTTTGCTGCTCTTGGCAGAAGGAACAAAGTGAAAGGCA
This sequence comes from Tadarida brasiliensis, assembly GCA_030848825.1. NCBI lineage: Eukaryota > Metazoa > Chordata > Mammalia > Chiroptera > Molossidae > Tadarida > Tadarida brasiliensis. Next base: position 76,472,321 of record CM061260.1, read on the forward strand.
GATTCCAGTGCTAAGGAAAATGCAGACATGAATTAATGGTGATTAAAAATTGGTAAATATTACCAGCTTCTTTATAAATATCTCTCCTAAACATTTAATGGTTTAGGGCACAAAAGCTATGGCCAAAGCAGAAGCCATAAAAGAGGCTTTCATACTAGGAAAATAATTTATACAGCAAACACAAGTGTAGTCATTCCAGCTGGCGTGCTGCTATCCATCTTAATTATTGCAGTAAATGACCACTGGCCATCACTTTTAAAAGACTATGGAAAACTGGAGGGTTACCAAAAGATCAGGAAAAAAAAAAAATAAAGTGATGATTAAATTGAAAATCAGGCCATAATGCTGATGATACATTTTTACTGGGGTAAACAAGGCAGCTTTGTCTTTGAAAATTATATCTGACCTCGTAAATTTCTCGATAATTTGATAAGCAACTATACAATTTATGTGCTATGCACACACCAGATTGCATTTACAGAGAGCATTTTTCCTACTGGAAATAACTACAAAGGGGTCTCTGCAGTGGGCATGCATCAGCAGAGGGTAGGCCACGAGGAGCCCTGGAGAATAGACAGCATCACCTGCGAGCAGTGATTCTGAGAGTGTGGTCCCAGGACCAGCATCCGCAATATATGGGAACTTATTAGAAATACAGATTCTAGAACCCACATCAGAAGTACCGAATCAGTCTGAACCTCTAGGGGTTGGGCTCAACGATCCATGTTTTATCTCTTCAGTTGATTCTGACGTGTGTCCAAGTTTGAGGACCACCCCTCCACTGAAATGGAAGCTCTGTGGGACTCTGTTTGTTGAATGAATTAATTTTTTTAAAAGCTTCTTATGTTAAAACGTAGATTTGAAAGATATCCTAAACCATCATTTTCAGGTCTTTTTAGTGCTGGCAAATAATTTCATTCCTAGAAAAGAAAGTAAACTTTTTAAAAGCTTCATTAAAATAGATGAATTCTGATTCCAATCTAGAATCAGTTGTATTTGAACAACAAAAAGTTCTTTTAAAAAAATATTGTGACAATCCTTACATAACTAGTTTTGAGTTTGTGGATGGATAGTTTGTTGTATTTTGTTGTAGGGGGGAGGATTATATGAGAAGGAATTGGTCCTAAAAAAATGGAATCTGTTACCTATCATTATCTATAACTGACATAAATCATTTTCTTAATGTAATCTTTCATTTACACTTTTACCTACCACTTCATGTTACTCAGCATAACATAATATATTCATGAAATTTTGCATCACAAGACAACTCTAGCACTGTGCATAGATTTAATTCATATATTCTTGGTGGGGCGAAAGTAGGTTTACAGCTGTGGGTATGTGAAACACAGTGTATTCTTATATTACTATTTATTAATTAGTGTATTATATTTTACACAAACAACTAGAGCTATTTTTGCCTCACCATGTACATGTGTACAACCTTTAAAAGATAGGCTTTATTTTTTCAAAATCATTGTTTACCGAGAAAGAGTGATACTAAAAAAATGAGAAAGTAGTAGGATTTGTATCTGTAAACTCTAAACTTTTATTGCCAGTTAACTAAGGGAACAAATGCCAAGAGGAAAATTTATGAACCTCAAGGGGCAGAGTAATGACCATCATCATTTTACAAAGTGCAATTTTAGGAGACTCACTTTTATTGTACTTTTGTTTGAATTATAAACTTTCATAAAAAAAAAGAAATTGAGCAAAGTAATATATTTGAACTCTAGAATACCATTTAAAACAGCCTCACACACAAAAAAAATGTTACTTTAAAAATTAATTCAATTTATCTGCAAGAGGAAACCTTTTTCATGAGCTGAAAGTTGTCCGAAAACCAACAAAAAGAAAGGGAAACATTTTAATGCCACCTAATGATATAGATATCTTTTATATTAAAATTACTATTTCACATGCTAACACCAACAAAATAACTAAAAAATGCTAAGAAATTAATCCATAGGCCATTTTTGGAAAGAAATTATAACCCATAAGGGGGCAATCTCTTTTCCTGAATGCCATCTGTGGGATTAACCATGCCAATAATGCCAACACCATGAGCATCAAAAACAGGGAAAAACAACCAAATAAATAAAGGACCAGGCAGTGGGGAAGCCATGGTTCCATGGTATTTAAACTCTGACGTAGTAGATATTGCTGAAAAGTGCCCCAAACTATTGATTTAAGTCCACTACAATGCTATTTAAAAACTCAACTGCTACTAATGCCTTTATCCATCTTTTGGTTTCATCTTTAAGAAACCCAACAAGTTCCTAAATGCTCATCTCCCATTTCTTGGCTCCTCTTCTTCCTTCAACTTCATTTTTTATATTATTTTTTCTTCATTAATTTTAGAGAGAGAGGAAGGGAGAGGGAGAGATAGAAACATCAATGAGAGAGAACAATGATTGGCCACGTCCTGCATGCCCCCCACTGGGAATCAGGCCCACAACCTGGGCACGTGCCTTGACCAGGACTCAAATCAGTGACCTCTTGGTGCATGGGTCGACTCTCAACCACTGAGGCACACCAGCTGGGCCTTCCTTCAACTTTAACACTTTGCTCAGTCAATCCCCATTTGCTTCCAAGTTTGGTTCTGCTCCATTGGCTTGCTCCTTCTTTTCTTAGATCTCTACTATCACAAAAATTATTGAGGATCAAACCTCTTATCTTCTTAACCTCCAATTTCTCTCATGATCATGACCAGACTCCATTCTCTGTCTGCACTGTATTCCAGTGATTTGTGTAGTGCCGTGTCCTCTCACACCTTTTAGAGGCAGATACTGTCTCTTACTCATCTTTATCCAGCACAACAACTATATGCAATGGCTTGCTTATAATGGATGTCTAATAACTTTTAAGTTAATTAAATTAAAGTTTAAAAAGTGCTGTAGTATTATTTAGCCTGCCCAGTCCTTTCTGTTATCACATTCCCAGTTTTTGTGAAACTGCACAGAAATCTGCCAACTTCTCGTCCTCCATTTATAGTTGATTGGTCTTTAGTTGGTTCCTAACCCAAGCTAAGCCAATCAGAATCCTCTCTCTGCACATTTGGAATCAAAACTAGGCAAATCATGCTGGGTAGTTTATTAAATGGAAAAGAATAGAATCCAAGAGCGATAGACTGCCATATGTCATTAGCACCAAAATAGGATAGTCTGCAGAAAGAGAGAAGAAGTTATATTAAATGAACCGAGAAACGGAGACAGAGAGAACTGCTAACATTTATACCCTTGTTTCTAATTAGTTACCAAGTCCTAAGTCTCAGCTGTAACATCTCCCTTGGTTATAGAGATTTCTCTTTTTGCTTAAGCTAGATCCTGTAGACTCCTGTTACTGCAATAAAATATTCTGTAAAATACAGAGGCCAGATTCATGGGTCATATATTGTTAATTGCTTTTAACTTAAGAGAAAAGCTTATTTTGGGGATGGAGGGAAGGATCTAAAATAAAAAGGTAAGATAGAAAAGTCACTTGAAATCAGATATAGCAAATATATTACATCAGTATACATAAAGAACAATCTAATAAGAAAAAACATCTGTATATGGGAGGTGGGAACTAATTGTTGCTCTGGACTTCCATATTTATGTATATTCTCCAAGGACAAAAAGTTCTAGGTATCTATTATACCAAATAGGATTAGGGTTACAGTGTATTAAACATCATCCTGAAAATGTTGAGTATCGTTCAACCTGAAATGTAAAAATATACTCCACTGTGGTCACTAAATCTATTTTCAATGGAGAAATATGAAAGGGTCCAAATCAACCATTAAAAAAATTTAGTAGTACAAATTCTTTGTCAATAAGTTGGCAGGAAGGTCATTTAATATAAATCATACATGCTGATTGTTAGCTTGTAATAAGCTTTGGGTATAATACTTGTGGCATGAGATACATACTTTATTTGCTATGCTTCCAATGATAATGTTATAAAAAACTCTATATGAACCATGGTTGTGACTATGTACCCTGCATTTGTTTCACCAAATATAAGACTTTTACTTTCCACATTAATGAAAAGAGTAACCACAGAGAGCAAAACCTTATGGAGGCCACTACGATAGATTCAGAAAAAGTAAAGGCAATCTCTGTAACCTACTGAATTATTAAATCACTTTCCAAAATATAGCCATTGGCTTGCCACATTTTCTGTATGGTTGCAGTTGATCTTAAATTGAAAAAAAAAAATCACTTCCCAGACCAAATAAATTCTCATGACCATACATGCTGATTCCAGGGGAAGGCCGTAGAGCTGTGTAGCTCTAAGTGTACTCAATGGAACTCTGAAATACAGAAAATCATTCTCAGGAGTGCTTTGTGGAACATGCTTCACGTCTCACATTTTCTTAAAAACAGTGAAAGCTTACTAAAAATCGCCTGGGACAAAGGTCTGTTTTACAAAGTCAGCCAAGGTTGAAGGAGTCAAAGGAAATCCCTGAGGCCTCAGTGCATGCAAATGGCAGCTGGGAAGCAGAAACATTTCTAAGGGCCTCTTAAAGATGGAACAGGGATTTAGAAAAGCCTAGGCATCTGTGGGCGAGGGTGGCAGCTCCCTGTCCATGGCTATGTGTGTCTGCAACAAGAAACTGGAGACTTGACTTGGGGTGGTGAACACAAAATACAATACACAGATGACCTATTTTAGAATTGAACACCTGAAACCTGTATAATTTTAGTCACCAAGGTCACCCCAATAAATTCAATGAAAAATAAAATAAACTTGTCCGGGTTAACACCCCCGCCCCCGAAAAAAGCAACTAGAACCGTCTCAAGATGTCTATACTTACCTCCCTCTCACACGTGCAGAAATACAAGGGTAGTGAGTCGTGTGTGTGAGCACACACGAACTAAAAAGGAAGCTATATACGATCAGCTGATGGCCCCAAAGTGTTCTGTACTTCCTTCGTGGGTTCAATTATTGAAGAATCACTTTTTTTTTTTTTTAAACAATTTTGTTGTTGTTGTCTGTATTGATTTTTAGAGGAAGGGAGAGGGAGAGAGAGATAGAAACATCAATGAGAGAGAACATCGATTGGCCGCCTCCTGCATGCCCCCCACTGGGGATCGGGGCCACAACCTGGGCATGTGCCCTGACCGGGAATCGAACCAGCGACCTCTTGGTGCATGGGTCGATGCTCAATCACCGAGCCACAGTGGCCAGGCTAAGAATCACTTTTAATTCTTTCAGTTTTTGGTGTTTTACATGCTGTTACTACACTTACAGAAAGTGCCATGGTGTTCTGGCTATTGATATGGCACTCTTGAGGAAATGGACTTGAATTGTATCATGAAAATGTACTCAGGCTTTTGTTTTCTCCTGCGGCTGTTGGATTACTATGGCAATCTGAAGAGATTCATAATGCCTTCCGTATACCAGTCAACCAGCTCATGAATTGAAAGCTCTTTTACTTATGGCAGCCTGGCTTTAATAGTTGACAGTGAGGTCAGTGAAAATACTGTGGAATTGTTCATTACCTAAAAGCAGATGTTCATTATATTTTTAAAAGGAAAAAAAAAAAAAAGAAAAGAAACAAAAATCTTTTACTCTCTGTGTTAATTTTTGAGTATCTTATTCTTTCAGTTGTTTCTTTTAAAACATGTTTATAGGTGTTCTAAAGTCTAATCTCTTTTGAATGAGCTCTTGACTAGCTGTGAACTAAATGTCAGGTACAAAAGAGGGATTAGAACAATTTAGATTTCTAAATGCTGGGATACAATCTAAAAGTAAGACACCATTACCTGGACTGCCGGTATTTAAAAGGATCATTTTATGAGTGATCATTCAGAAAAATGCCGGAAAGAATAGCTATAAGGAGAATGTGACCAAGTGGTATCTCTTTGAATGAGGCAAGTTATAAATGTGTCTCGTATAAATCTATATGCAAAAAGAATCAACATAGATGTTGCAAAGATTTCTAGGAGGGTTAACTTTGTTTCACAAAATTTAGCCCTGCTAAATTCCTCCAATGAGACATAAGATTTAATATTTTCCATTTCTCTAAGCAATCCTTAAATTAGAATAAGAAAATTATTTTACTTATAGATAGCTATGCTTTCAAATTTTCTATGGTTTATCAAAATAGTTTGGCTATATAATTTTTCTATATTCTGTATAGTAAGGTTATATACTTCAAAATTCATGAGGCCTCTAGGATCCACTTATGAGGTGCTAAGTATTCAACATATCAAGCAAAAAGTAACAATAATACAATTATTATTGGCTACTTCCACAAATGAAAAATTACCCATATTTAAGTGTAAAATTTAAAATTGGGTATAAATTCCAAATAATGAAGAAACCTTACATGCAGCTAGTAAGAAATGAACAGGTTTCTTGTGTTTTTCTGTTGTCATATTTTTATTAATAATGCAGAAATATATTTCTAGATTATAACAGAAATCAAATAATCCTAAATCTGGATAATATATTTCATTTGTATAATATATTTACATAATATATTTTATTTGTAAACACGACTAGAGTGATGCATTTTTTTTTAAATAACTAAAGAACGTTTCTTTGTTTTTCACTAATACTTTATCTTAGGGCAAAACTAAGCCATGGCATCACCACCTTACCCAACTTTAAGCAGGGTTAATACAGTGAATGCTTTAAAGCAGATATGAACACTTTTTAAAGGATTGGAACCAACATTAACTGACAAAGAAAAACTTCCCTAAATCATCATACAAATGTTTATTTAAAAAAAGGGGGGGGGATGATAGAGGTTCCAGATTGAACAAGATCCTCATATTTCATCTAACACGTTCAATCCTGGCAAGATTATAGCAAAATGGAATCAGGATTACTATAATACAAAATTTCTACTACAGAACGCTTTACACACCTGTGTTCTAAGTCCACCCCATTCCCCTAATGTTTCCAACACAATTATTTCCGGGCCTGTTGGGCCTGCCAGTGAAGGAGAACATAGACCTTCTCTTTAATTCAGTCTTTGCTACAAGGCTGATATGTCTGGATATCAGCTCCATCAATGAGGCAGCTGAAGTCAACCAGATCATCAATAAAATCAAACAACTGACTGATATCATATATGATAAAAGACTGTTGGGATTCATTCTCTTCAGATGTTCTTCATACATTTTACAAACACCTTCCATGCATTCATTCACAGATTCCAGTCAGCATAAGTCCTGCCTTCTGGCCTCTTGGTAGGCGGTACCAGCAAAGTGGTGAGAGACATCGCACCCAACACTTTTGCTGCAGCCGCCTCAGACGCTGTGACCCCACAGGAGTTTAACGACTGAGTAGTGCTTCTGAAACACAAGTTCTCCAAGTGCCTCAAATCGGACGCCAGATTAAACAATGGTTAACAAATTCTTGACATTAGGAATTAACAAAGTCTATTTGTACTATGAATTTTAAGAGTGAGTATAAATATACATCATTTCACAAATGAATTTGATCATGGTCTAAATAATTGGGACCACAAGATTTTGGGAAACATTTCTCCAGGACAACAATGCCACTAGCTTTCCAAAATAATCCATTTCATTAAACGTGATCCAACAGACTTTGGTGTCAGAAAATTATTACTGATACTGATACCATTGTAATTAACCTACTTATTAATAACAGGAAAGGAGCGAAGGAGAAGTCTACTATTATAGGCATGTCATTTGGGCAGCTTCACCAGAAAGCTAAAGCTTTACACTCCCCAGGGAGCCAGGGGTCTCTTCCTCTGTAGATCGCTGGGGGAAGGGACTGGACAGGGAGGAGAATAGGCGTATACCCAGCAAAGTTGGTGTGGCATTGGGAAGGTAGTTGCCTGTCAGTCACACCTGAGAACAGGTCATTGGCCAGAATGGGTGTGGTCACTGAAAGGGTACGATATTTGGAATATTTAATCCCCTAAACAAAGGAGTATGTTTCTCTTGTGGGCTTGGTAATCTTGTGCCTTTGGTTCCTCTTGGTGTGTTGTGCTTGATCCCTGGCTTGTAGGGCTCTCTCACTCCTGCTTCCTGGCATTCACCCACATGGTCCATGGTCATATGGACCCCCACACACAATGGACTAATGGCCTGCAAGTAATCTGATGCTGAACTGGGCCCGGCTACAACATGAAAGGAACCTCTGGACACTGACTTTGCGTTTAGCTTTACTGACACCCAGCTACATGTCTTCTATGACTGGAATGGGACTTTGAAAACCCAGGGATGTAATTCCACACAAATAAAAATCACTTAACCTCCTGTGCGAGTCTCAGAAAAAATTTTTTTCTGGAAATATCATAAGGACCCCACCCCCAGCACACAGTGGGGAAGAGGATATCCAAATTTCTCTGATAATAGTAAAAAATTAAAATTCCTTTCATTGTATGTTCTTTCTCTCATACTCGCTTGTCATCACAGGCATGAATTTGTATGTTTGAACAATCTTTTATTTTTATTTTTTCTTTATTGTTGTAAGTATTACAGATATCCCTTCTTTTCCCCCATTGATACCCTCCTCCCAGCTCCCCACAATGAACAACCTTTCAGCATTCATCATATAGGATTACAATTTTACATTTGCAAATCACTTCAGCACACCAATCAACAAGCAAACTCTGCAATCTCCTCTTGAATGTGATTTAACTTAAATATGAACTAGTATTATTAAAAAATACCAATAAAAATGAAGGATCATTTTAATTCCAGTATGTTTGTAGGTTTACTGTAACATATCAAAAAACCAGGAAGGGAAAGACAAGCAAGAAACACAAAAATGAGTATAACTTTATTCTAAAATTTCATAATCATGGATAGCACTACATTTAATTAAATGTCCTAATTTCTCAATTCAAAATAAGTAAATTAATGACTTGAGAAGTGTATCTCTTCTACAGTTTTGGTAGTAGCACCACTATTATAATAATCTATCACTAATAGTTTATTTAAAAATAGTACATGCATTACAAATATTCAATGTACATGCATTATAAATATTGCGTGAAAGAGTATGTAGTTAGAAAAAGACTTCCCTTTTATCTCATATCCCCAGTCTCCCCTTTCAGTGATAGCCATTATTAAACGTTTTCATATGTTTTTCAGGAAAAATATCTACATATACAAAATTATGTTAAATGATCATGTCTGTTTAAATATATAGTCCATTTTCATAGAAATCAGCCTACCATACAAATTGTTCTGTCACCCCTTTTTTTCTAGCTATTTATTCTTATATTCTTAACAAATAAGAACAAAGAAAAATGTAGTGGGACAATTTTCTTTACATAGAAAAATGTTTCCTCCTTTCTGTTACATTTAAATGTGTGCCATATTCAAACTTTTTCTTGGAAGGTACAACATATTAAAACATTCAGCTTAAGATGTTGATAATAATGGCAATATTAATAATAACAGCTACACTTCTGAAGCCTGTACTACTTTACATTGACTTTGCTAATCACTTTGCAAAGATTACCTCACTTAGTTCTTTCAACAAAACTCTGCATAATTACCATTACCCCTTTCATTTTACAGATAAAGAAATTGACTTAGAGACATTGCTTTATCATAACTTGCCCACTTGAGTAACTTGTTTCAGTTATTCCATCTTCCTTTTTTCTTTCACAAAATTCTTAATATAACCATTCAATTTATGGTATCTAAATCTTGACTATAAATTCTCAGGGCTTTAGCCTTCAAGAGTTAAAGACCCACAGGGTGTGGTAAGACCATTTGGAATCTAATTATTTAAGTTCAAAAGATATTCTTTTTATATTTTATAAAAATTTTTTAAAAAGTCTGGTTTCTTAATCTAAACTAAGTTTTCCTAGAAGGTTATGTCTATAATCAAATATTGAGCAAAGGCTCAGGTCCAACATCCCAACATTAACAAACATACACACTTTAAACCAGAAAGAATCTTAAGTTATAGTTTCTTCCTATCAATTTATTTATTTTTTTGCACATTCATTTATTTCTGTTTGATATTGGCAACATTTCCCTTTATTCCTTTATGGATTGACTGTCTTGTATCATACTTGAAATATGAATCACATTTTATTTTTTATTGAATTTATTGGGGTAACATTGGTTAATAAAATTATTTAGGTTTCAGGTGTACAATTCTATAATGTTATCAGTATATCATACTGTGTGTTTACCACCCAAAGTCAAGTCTCCTTCCATCACCATTTATACCCACTATACCCTCTTCTACATCTCCCCACCTCCTTTTCCCTCTTGTAATCACCATGCTATTGCCTGTGTCTATGAGGTTTTTTTTCTTAATGCCTTCACCTTTTGCATGTAGCCCCCCAACTCCACTCTCCTCTCACACCTGTCAGTTTGTTCTCTATATATGAGTCTGTTTCTATTTTCTTTGTTAGTTCACTCTGTTCAGTAGATTCCACATATGAGTTAAATCATAAGGTACTTCTCTTTCTCTGACTGGCTTATTTCACTTAGCATAATGCTCTCCAGGTTCATCCGTGCTGTCACAAAGGGCAAGATTTCCTTCTTTTTTATGGCCTAGTAGTATTCCATTGTGTAGTTGTACCACAGCTTTTTTATCCACTCAGCTACTGATGGACACTCGGGCTGCTTCCAAATCTTAGCTATTGTAAATAATGTTGCAGTAAACAAAGGGAGGCATATATTCTTTTGAATTAGTATTTCGGGATTCTTTGGGTATATTCCCAGCAGTGAAATGGCTGGGTCACAAAACAGTTCCATTTTGAATTTTTTGAGGAAACTCCATACTTCTTTCCATGGTGGCTGCCCCAATCTGCATCCCCATCAACAATGCATAAAAGTTCCCTTTTCCCCACATCATCACCAACATTTGTTGTTTGTTGATTTATTGAAGATGGTCATTCTGACAGGTGTAAGGTGATATTGCATTGTGGTTTTAGTTTGCACTTCTCTGATGATTAGTGATGCTGAGTATCTTTTCATATGTCATTGGCCATCTGTATGTACTATTTGGTGAAGTGACTATTCATATCCTCTGCCCATATCTTCATTGGATTGTTTTTTTGGTGTTGAGTTTTATATGTTCTTTATAAATTTTAGATATAAACCCTTACCAAATGTATCATTGGCAAATACGTTCTCCCATTCAGTGACTTGTCTTTTCATTTTGTTGATGGTTTCCATTGCTGTGCAAAAAGTTTTTGTTTGCTGTAGTCCCGTTTGTTTTTTTCTTTTGTTTCCCTGGCCCAAAGTGATATATCAGAAAAAATATTGCTATGAGGAATGTCTGAGATTTTACTGCCTATATTTTCTCCTAGGACTTTTATGGTTTCAAGTCTAATATTTAAGTTTTTAATTCATTTTTGGTTTATTCTTGTGTATGGCGTGAGAAGGTAGTCTAGTTTCATTTATTTGCACATATCTGTTCATATGAGTTCCCCTTTGTGTGGTCAGCACCTGCACAGCAGCTCACACACCATGGTCAGGATTGAGCCTCACAGTCAGCCATCCTGAGGTCAGTCCCATACACAAATAGGCCTCTAGCAATCAAGACTCAATTATATCAGGAGGGCCAACATAACCCACACAAGGGACATTACTGAAGCATCCAGAGAAAGAGCTAAATGAAATGAAAGCAAGCAGTTTATCAGATATAGAGTTCAAAGACTTTGTTATAAGGATGTTCAACAGTATGAAAAAAACAGAAAGACAAGACATAGAAACCATAAAAAATAACCAGTCAGGAATGAAGACTATAATATCTGAAATAAAAAATATATATACTGGAAGGAATAAACAATAGGTTGGATAAAACAGGGGACTGAATCAATAATTTGGAAGACAAGATATAAAAATACATCCAATCAGAGCAGCAGAAAGAAAAAAGATTTTTAAAAAATGAGGATAGTTTAAGAGACCTGTGGGACAATATGAAGTGTAACAACATCCACATAATAGGGGTACCAGCAAGAGAAGAGAGAGAGCAAGGAATCAAAAACCTATTTGAAGAAATAACGACCAAAACCTTCCCTAACCTAGTGAAGGAAAAAGACACACAAATCCAGAAAGCACAGAGAGTCCCAAACAAAATAAACCCAAAGAGGCCCACACCAAGACACATCAAAATTAAAATGGCAAAGGTTAAAGACAAAGAAAGAATCTTAGCCCTGGCTGGTTGGCTCAGTTGGTTAGAGCATCATCTAGATATGTCAGGGCACATATAAGCATCAACCAATGAAAGCATAAATAAGAAAAACAACAAGTTGATGTCTCTCTCTCTCTCTCTCTCTCTCTCTCTCTCTCTCTCTCTCTCTCCCTCCCCTAGTCCTTCTAATCTCTCTTTTAAAAATCAACTAAATAAAAGATACAAAGAGAGAATCTTAATAGCAGCAAGAGAAAGACAATTAGTTACCTACAAGAGAACTCCCAGAAGACTGTCAGCTGATTTCTCAACAGAAACATTTCAGGTCAGAAAGGATTGCCATAAAATATTCAAAGTGATAAAAAGCAAGGGCTTACGACCAAGACTACTTTACCCAGCAAGGCTATCATTTAAAAATGGAAGAAGAAATAAAGAGCTTCCCAGACAAGAAAAAGCTAAAAGAGTTTATAATCACTAACCCAGTTTTATAAGAAATCTTACAGGGATTTCTTGAAGCAAGAGGAAGAGGGGGGGAGGAAGAAGGGGAGAAAGAGTAGAAGAAAACACAGAGGAACACAGTAAGAATAATAAAATGATAATAAATATGTACCTATTAATAATCACTTTAAATATAAATGGTTTGAATGCCCCAATCAAAAGACATGGGGTAGCTGAATGGATAAGAAAACAGACCCATATATATGCTGTCTACAAGAGACCGACCTCAGAACGAAAGATACACACAGACTGAAAGTAAAGGGATGGAAAAAGATATCTCATGCAAATGGAAATGAAAAAAAGCTGGGGCAGCAATACTTCCATCTGACAAAATAAAGACTATAGAAAGAGACAAAGAAAAACACCACACAATGATAAAAGGAGCAATCCAACAAGAAGATATAACCCTTGTAAAGGTTTACACACTCAACATAAAAGCACTTAAATATGTAAAAAAAATCTTGATGGACATAAAGGGACAGATTGACAATAATATAGTAATAGTAGGGGGTTTTAATATCAATATCAATATCAATAAATAGATCTTCCAGACAGAAAATCAATAAGAAAATAGTGGCCTTAAATGACATACTGGATCAGATGGAATTAATTTGTATCTTCAGAGCATTTCACCCCCAAAACAGTAGAATATACATTCTTTTTAGGTGCATATGGAACATTTTCTGGGATAGACAACATGTTAAGACACAAAACAAGTCTCACTTCAGAGGTGGGGGGTGAGGGGGGGAGGGATGAGATAAACCAAAGAACTTATATGCATGTATGCATAACCAATGGACATAGACAACAATGCTTGGCTGGGAGGTATGGGGGGCAGTATAGGGAGGAGGGTGTCTGTAGGAAAAAGGAGAAACATTTGTAACAAAAATAATTAATAAAAACAAAAAATAAAAAATAAATAAATTTAAGAAGATTAAAAATTATCAAGCATCTTCTCTGACCATAATAGTATGAAGCTGTAAATCAATCAAAAGAAAAAACAGAAAAACACAGAAAGGCATGGAGGCTAAAAACATCTTACTAAACAATGAATGGGTTAACAACAAGATCAAGGAATAAATCAAAAGATACCTTGAGACAAATGAAAATGGGAACACAACACAAAATTTATAGGACACAGCAAAAGCAGTCCTAAGACGGAAATTCATAGCATTACAGGCCTACCTTAAGAAAGAAGAAACATCTCGACTAAAAAATTTAACTTTACACTCAGAGGAAGTTGAAAAAGAATAGCAAGTAAAGCTCTGAGTAGAAAGAAGAAAATGTTAAAGATCAGAGCATAAATAAATTAAATAGTCTAAAAAAAAATACAAAAGATCAATGAAACCAAGAGTTGGTTCTTTGAAAACATAAACAATATTGACAAAACTTTAACCAGACTCACTAAGAAAAAAAGACACAAGACTCCAGTAAACAAAATCAGAAATGAAAGAGAAGTAACAACTGACACCAAAGAAATGCAAAGGATTATAAAAAATATATTACAAACAACTATATACCAACAAATAAAACAATCTGGACAAAATGGATAAATTCTTGGAAATATACAATCTTACAAAACTAAATCAGGAAGAACCAGAGAATCTGGACAGACAGATTACAACCAATGAAACTGAAGCAGTAATAATAATAATAATAACCATCAACAAATAAAAGTCCTGGACCAGATGGTTACACAGGTGAATTTTACCAAACATTCAAAGAATGCCTATGCTTCTCATACTATTCGAAAAAATTCAAGAGGAGGGAAGACTCCCAATCTCATTTTATGAGGCCGGCATTATCTTAATTCTAAAACCAGAAAAAACACCACAAATAAACAAAATTATAGGCCAATATCCCTGATTAACAGACATACTAAAATCCTCCACAAAATATTAGCAAAACAGATCAAGCAATACATTAAAAACATCATATACCATGATCAAGTGAGATTTATTCCAGGGATGCAAGGTTGGTACAATATCTACAAATCAATAAATGTGATACACCACGTAAACAAAATGAAGGATAAAAACCACATGATCATATCAATATATTCAGAAAAAGCATTTGATAAAATCCAGCACCTATTTATGATACAAACTCCCAGGAAAGTGGGAATAGAGGGAACATACCTCAATGTAATAAAGGCCATATATGACAAACCCACAGCCAATATAATACTCAATAAGCAAAAACTACAAGAGTTCCCCATAAAACTGGGACAAGAGAAGAATGTCTTATTCAACATAGTACTAGAAATTCTAGCCACAGCAATCAGACAATAAGAAGAAATAAAATGTATCCAAATTGAAAAAGAAAGAGTAAAATTGTCATTATTTGCAGGTGACATGATACTGTATATAGAGATTCCACCTAAAGATTCCACCAAAAAACTAGAGCTGATAAATGAATTCAGTAAACTAGCAGGATACAAAATAAATATCCAGTAATTGGTTGCATTTTTATACACCAATATTGAACTATGTATCAGAAAAGGAAACTAAGAAAACAATCCCATTTACAATTGCATAAAAAAAAAAAAACACCTAGAAATAAATTTAACCAACTATGTAAAAGACCTGTACTTGGAAATTACAAGACACTTAGGAAAGAAATTGAAGAAGACACAAATAAGGGGGAGCATATACCGTGTGCAAGGATAGGAAGAATTAACATCATTGAAATGTCCATACTACCCAAAGCAATCTATAAATTCAACACAATCCCTATCAAGATACCAATAGTGTAATTCACAGAACTAGAACAAATATTCCCAAAATTTATATGGAACCACAAAAGACCCCGAAGAGCCACAGCAATCTTGAGAAAGAACAAGGTTGGAGGAATCACATTCCTTAATATTAAGCTATACTACAAGGACACTATCAAAACACCATTTTGCTGGCATTAAAAAAAAAAAAAAAGCCATATAGATCAATGGAACAGAATAGAGAGCCCAGAAATAAACCCATGCCTTTATGGTTAATTAATATTTGACAAAGGAGGCAAACACATACAATTTGGTAAAGATAGTCTAGTCTATTCAATAGATGTTGTTGAAAAAATTGGACAAATATGTCAAAAAAATGAAACATATCACTTTATAAATAAGAAAAATGAAACATTAGTCACCAATTTATTATCCTTTTATACTGATCTCCAAGTTGAATGAGACATCAGAATATCTCCACCTCAAGTAGGGAATACGTAAAAAGCATCCCCGACAGACAAGCGGCTATTACGTTTTGTAATATTATCAGAAACAGTGGTCTCTGAGTCCTCCCCAAAAGTAACAAAATCAAAATCAAATAAGTAGCGTTTTCTTTCAGCAGTTGAATCCTGTTTTGTTCATGTTGTTGTGGGCTAACTGTTTGTGATAACAGAGGATCTTGGATGAGAGTTCTTATCACAGCTATTAATTCACTTTACCCCTTCCTTCTGTAGACATTAACCCCTCCTCACAGAATCCGTATTCTATAAGGTTTAATCAATTTATTGTTTTTCTCTGAACCAAATTAAACTTCTCTACATCTTTATTTAGAAAATGAAGACTGAAATAAAATGTAGTTTTATTTCATGAAGTTTGTTCAGTGTTGAATAGGAGGGACGTTTTATCCCTCCTTGTCTATCATAATTCCATACTCTCTTAATGCTTGCCTATATTGTATTGTTTTATTTCTATGGCTCAATTATTTTATGATCCAGTGTAAGTGGGAATCTCAATCTGCAAAATGTTACACGGCTAGCTCTTAACTGAGCATACTGATGAGGACAAAAGAAGAACAGATAATACAAAAGAGACGATGTAAAGATGATTTTTATTGGGCAGTGGAATAAAATTGTGCAACACTCATAATCACATGGAAGGAAGCCCTCTAGCCTAATGTCGTCATTGAACAAGAAAAGCAATAGAGAACAAGAACAGAAACATGAAATGACTAACCAAATCCCAGGGCTGCTGACAAAGGTGGAACTGAAACCTGGGGCCTGTCTTCTGTCTTTGTCTTCTACGTCACTCTGACATTGGTCACTGGCAGTTATACCTCACCAAGTAGGAAAGTTCATGGTCATTGTTATCAACTCCACAATGATCCTGATTACTGTTATTGACTCAACTGGCACTATTAAATACTTTCTGTTTAATCACTAAATAATAAAGTTAGTGGTGTGTATGGATTGTTTGCACGAGGTCTGTTTTCTTAACTGCTTTTTTCATTTTATTTTATAATTTGTGAAGCAACTGCATTTAACAATGCAGTTATGTGGTTAACAAGTACACACAGGTTCTGTTGTGAAAATCAATGTTATTTTCTTTTAAAGTTAGTAGTACATTCCGTATCCTGCAAACATCTAAAGAGAAAAAGCTAATAGATTGTGTAATACTCTCAAAAGGCAAAGTAAATAACCAATAAAAGAGTAAAGTAAAAGATGATCTTATGTTTAAAGGGTTCCTGGGCTTTGTTTGATGGTTTCTTGTTTTTTATTTATTTATTCTTTGTGTGTGTGTGTGGGTAGGGAGGATTGTGTTGTTTTTTTAATTTTTATTTCTGCCTGCCCTTCCTATAAAACGCTCATTTAGAATCTCGGCCTGTTGATTACTACATTCTGCTGTGGAAAATTTAATTATTCCACAGTTATCCTAACTACTTCTCTTACGGAGAAATCTCTAAATTTATATTTAGAAAATGACCTGGGGTAAAAAGGGAAGACAAAATTCAAAAGTTGTCAATTTGAAATAGCAACACTGCATCTGATATTAACAAGAGTGAGATTGAAACTATTGAAAAAAATCATGTATTATGGGTAAGTTGTTCATACTACCTTTGATGTCTGTTTTCACATTAAAGGATTACATTCAGAAGGATGGCATTTCGAACACTGGAGACTGTGCTTGAAAAAGGAATATAACAATACTCATTATTTGGTAGTTCCTGAATTGGGCTCTGTGTCCAAACAGGCACGCTTCTCATAAATATGCCTAACTTGATAGGAAAGAGTATAACATGCATTTCCATGTAATTTTAATTTTTTAGAGAAAAAAATTCCACAACTCACTATGAAAGCAACTAAATATACATGCTTATTTTAATAAAATGATAGGCCAAGTCTAGGCTTTTAGGAAGTGAGGTCTAATGTTTAGGGGTAGGGGCCCTAGAGAAAAGGGGTAGGAAAGTAGAATCTGGGGAAAAGTCTTATAAAATCTAAGCATGAGGAACAATGCCTCTAGCCAACGAGAATGTATTTAATTGGGTTCTATTTGTGAATAAGCCAAGAGAGGGAACCTATAACTAGGATCCAATCTGAAGTTTATGCTGCCCTTGAAGAATTCTGTTCAGAGATCTCATGTATGAATCACTGTACAGTTGATTTCAAACAGAGGTAGGTCATTGATATGGTCCAACTAGTTTTATACAGTAAATTAAAAGAATGAGAAAGTCCCACTTATTTGGCTTTATTTGATAATATCTTTGCTCTGACTACTTTTTGATACAAATGTTATAGTGCATTTAAAGCCCTATATTGAAAAGATTGAATGTGATATTAGATTTTGCAATTCAAAAAAATAAAAATTGCAGTTTTTAAACTTAAAATTGGTTGTAGAAATATATTGGCCATTATTTTGTAAAGTGCTACTGTGCATGGAACTTAGCAGGTATTCAATAAGTGGGAGCTAACCGTGACATGTTGGACTTATATTGGTTCATCTGAACAAGTACTTTTATAACATTAGAAAAACACTAGAAATTCTCTGCATGAATTCAGGAGATGACTTGACTCGCAGACCATAGAAGTGAAAATTTTCTAACAAGGTCGGCTATGGAAAAGGACAGAATAAAACCATAATATAGAAGTTAAAATTCAGAACAATTAGGAAGGATCCAAAGTAAAGAAAAAAATTAAGGCTTATGAAAAAGGCTTTAAATAAAAAGGTTACTAGAATAAATAGTATTTTGCCCAGAGAAGAGACCTACGTGATCCTGTTTATCAATGTCACCCCAATAAATTAAAATATATATATACTGTTGAACCTTAAAAAAAAAGAGATATCAAAAAGACTTAAAATCATTAAGGTTTCAGCATTCAAATACCATCAAATAACAAGATAATGTGATAAACCCAATTCTGTACTTTTTTTTTTTTTTTATCAGTACTGGCCTGTTTCTTAAAATGATATATTAGCTTTAATAGCATAAGGCTTATTTGTTAGTAAAAAATAAAATTCCGTTTTTTCATACATTTTTCTCAGGTTTGTGTCTGAAATTTTAAAATGCTTTGATAGAAAGTGCATTTGCAAATTCAACACCAGATTTTCTCCAAATTATCTTTAATTGTTTTTGTTAATAGCATTCAAAGCATGGCTTACAACACATATGTATTTTTCTGTGGTACAAATACATTAAATATTGCCTGCATGACTGATCAACTTGTTCATGAAATCTTTTCTATACTATTTTTGCCATATTTGGAAAACTGTCCTGATCCACAGGTCTAATGTAAGAACTTAAAACAGGAGAAATAAAATATTACCAGTCACTTACCGTCTATTGAGAATGTGTTCCTTTAACTATCCTATAAAACTTACAGTTTTAAAAATAAACTAGTTTAAATAAATTTTTATATTTCTCTAGAATATCTTACACTTAATGTTCAATGTCTATGGAAGCTCTAGAAGAATGCAGTTATTCAAGTTTTTATTTTATGTGAACCTGGATTGGTACCTGGAGGAAAAAGTAGACTAACTTTATTCCATTTCTTCTTATACTGCACTGCATAGCTTGGGTAGAATATGTCAAATACTTTATTGTTTTTGTTTATTTTAAGAACCATAATTCGAGAGATTTATTATCCTCTAACTAAAGTTCTAAAATTGAAAAATGTTTTCAATAGAGATATTTCTTATTCATATGTGAATAAATGTTGCAGTTTTTTAAAGGCTTCATTAATAATCAACATTTCTAATTTTGACTAATGCATTAATTCAATCATCGTATATGTACTGGGGATACACTATAAAGACACTGGATAGAAAAAAGATTAAGAAAACATCTCCTGTCTCCAGGAACACAAAAATCCTCTTAGAGAGAGCAACAAGAAGAAATAGGCAATAGGCAATAAATGAAATCAGCTCCGGAACTATAGAGGATGGACAGTTCAGGGAGTTAGGGGAGTGTTTCTGGAGGAGACGGCATCTAAATTGTGTTCTGAAGGATGGGGATGCTAGTTATTTTTCAGGTAAGGGAAGGGTGATGGCGGGAGGTGTGAAGGAGAGCATTCTGGAATAAGTCAGTGACATGAATAACAACCCAGGGGAAACAAGGCTGTGGCTCACTTAGAAGTATGGCTGGAGTCCCAGCCGGTGTGGCTCAGTGGTTGAGCGTTGACCCATGCACCAAGAGGTTGCCAGTTTGATTCCCGGTCAGGACATGTGCCCAGGTTGTGGGCCCAATCCCCAGTGGGGGGCATGCAGGAGGCAGCCAATCGATGTTCTCTCTCATCGATGTTTCTCTCTCTCTCTCTCCCTCTCATTTCCTCTCTCTCTAAAATCAATAAAGGAAAAAAAATTTAAAAAAAAAATGGCTGGAGCATGGAATTCCAAGAAAGATTGTGTTAAAAAATGTATGAAGGACCTTGAAGGCTATGATAGGAAGTTGGTATTTTATTGTTACTCTAACAGGGAGCCATTGAAGTACTTTAAGCAGGTTAGTTACAAGATTCTACTCATAGCATATATCAAGTTGATGGCAGAAGGGCAAAGAGATTGAAAGTTTGAGAAATCTGTTAGACTACGCTGGTTTATTTTTCTCACTTCCTTGGACTATTATGATCAGTTGTGCTCTGACTCTGAATCTAGGGTCTACATAAGTCTGAAGCACAAGCACTTTCCTACTCCTACATTACCTCTGGCCAACTTACATTGAGGACCTAACGCATTAATGGATAAATCTGGGAGTTTGTGAATGACTTAGTTGTTTTATCAAGTGAGTAGATGAAAGATTATGCCCAATAAATAATAAAATATCAGTGTCATTAATGTTCCATTTTTTCAGTGGAAAAAAAAGGTGGCATGGGGAAAAGCTATAGCTGGAAATTTTATAAATTTGAGACAATTTGGGGCCTCTCTTCTCTAAGTACTCATGGGATCAAAATGGTTTATGATCATCACTACTTGAATAATACTAACAATTTATGGAGAACTTATTATTTGACAGTCACACCACTGAATGAACTTCATATGTATTAATTTACTGAACCAACAACCCTAAGAGATAGGTACTATTATCCCTATTGCACAAATTAGGACATAAAAGGGATTAAGTACTTTGCCCACTTAGCTGGGAGAGTGGAGAGTGGAGACACAGGTTTAATAACCACACAATTTGTCTCCAGAAGCCATATTCTCAGGCTCTAATCTATAACAAAAATATAAATACAATAAAATAAATACTTAATTTAAAGAACGCTTAAAACTGTAATGTACAAGCTGTAAGCCTCAATCCTCAGGCTGCCCTCCTAGCACTGATCTAAGAGCAGCTATCTATTTTCAATAGGAAATGATTAAAAGCTGTCTGTGTTGGCCATTTCTTTAACAGACAGCATTCAGTAATAAATTAAGAGGTCTAATGGGTGGGGTTATGTAATTGCTTGTGGGACTCAATAAAATCATTTTCCTTTTGAATAAAAAAATAAGTGGGGATCATCATTTAAATTATTTTATTCTTAATTGGAACTCAAGTAAAAGTTGTTGATTACCATCAATTCAAATCTATACAAATTTTTCTTAATTAATGTATAATTTTTAAGGGGCAACGATTTAAAAATCACATGGTACAATATTTTCATGACAAAATTGAATCTCATCATGTAAATGAATTGTCAGAGTCACACAGATAATGCATATCGAATTAGATTGAAAATATAATTGGAATTATCTAAATCAAGGGGATATTTGGAGGGGAAAAAAACACAGGACAAGATGTGAGTCTAGGCTATTTCCATATAGAAATCTTTAATTAAAAAAAAAACAAAACAAAACAAAAAGAAATCTTTAATCATTTGGTTAAAAATCTAGGCAGAACCCTGGCCAGTTTGACTCAGGGGTTAGCGCGTCGGCCTGCGCACCAGAGTCCCAGGTTCGGTTCCCACTAAGGCCATGTACCTCGGTTGCAGTTCATCCCCTGTCTCGGTTGGGGTTGTGCGGGTGGCGACCAGTCGATGTGTCTCTATCATGTCGATGTTTCTCTCTCTCTCTCTCTCTTCCTCTCTCTCTCCCTCTCTCTCTATCTGAAAATAAATGCAAAAATGTCCTCGGGTGAGGATAAAAAAAAAAAAAAATCTAGGCAGAGTGATTGAGAAAAATAGCAACTATTTTTTCTCCTATTCAGATGTATAACTGCTTTTATTTAATAGTACCACAAAAGTAATATCAAACAATAGTCATTATTTTATCATTGGAAATAAACTTTGCTCTCCTTTGATGTCTTGCTATATTAGAGTGAAGTATGCTTCCCAAGGGTATACCTACTTTAATTTCTTCTAGCAATGTATTATCCAAAGGGTACAAAGAACTAAGAACTAGGTTTATAAAACATGTATTGTTTGTAGGAGCATTTTTTGAATCAGATTAGTAAGAGAATATTGTTCAATTTCAAAAATATCATTGATGTTACAATTATATTTTTAAATAATTTCACCATTAAATTAGAGAAAAATCATAATAAACAGAAGCATCCTACAGTGCTCATAAAAGAAAGTGGTTGAGCTCCCTCTATTGAATTATAATTGAGAAAATGTACCTTGTATTTAAAACCATAATTTTATCATCAAAATGACTCTGTTATAATAACTGTAAAATTTTTCTCTAAGGTCTAATGTCTTTCAAATCACAGAAACACATGTGCAATACCAATTTCCTAAGAGCATTATTGTAATTACATATGTCCTTATAGTTTTAAAACATGTATTCTTTTTTTCTTAATGGTTTTTGTTTGAGGGAATTATATTTTAAGGCTGTAATTTTAAATTTGTGTTTTTATTTTGTTTTCCTTAAGTAGATAAAACTAAAAAGTTACTTGACCAATATTGGGACTCAGAAATATCCTAACAAGAACATGAATTTCAATTTTGTTCTTGAAAGCCAAAAATGTACTTACATGGAAATTAAATATATCTTCCAATCAGTAAAATGAAGTATTTCACATACTTTCTGATATGAATAAACTAATATCATAATATTATAATTACTGAAATATGATTGATAATATTTTTATTGGTTGAGTGTCCACTATGTGTCATGACTGAAAAATGAACTATACACTCATTACCTTTTTGAATATTCATATCCAATGTACTTGGTAGTATTGCTATGCTCATTTTATAAATAAGAAAACAGAGACAAGAGCTAAAAATGAAACTAATGTTCTGATCCATAACCCAAGCTCTTGAGCTCTGTACAATGAAATCTGTGTTCTATATTGATAGTCTGTGAAATCTGTGAGCATTGACAGTCTATAAAAATTAAGCAGAGAATTATTTGAAAATATCACTGAACTATAGCCATACTGTCTACAAAAAATCACTACTCAACCAGTTCAAATCCTTTGTAACCAAACATTTTGGATCAATTTTATAAAATGATAACCTACCAGCCATACCCTGAAACTCTACTCTTTTTTATTGTTTTGTCATTTATTTTAGTAAGGAGACATATTTCTTATCAGCAAAGAAAAGAAAAAACAGCTGAGCAGGTGCAGGGTTTGTTTTAATAAACAGATACTTATTTGCTATCTAGTATGAGAAGAAAAATAATAGTATCTTATACTAAAAAGTCATTCCTAAAAAGAAAAATTTTATTTGAGAACTAGATTACCATCCACTGGGATTGGGTTCAGTAGGGGATTAATCCAACAGGGTGAACCCAAATATGTATTGCATTTTACTCTTGGATCTGATAGCAACAGCATTATTCATCTTTAGAACCATGTGCAACTCTATAAGAATATTAAACCTATTTGTCTTATAACCAACATAATATTTTTTTGAAAAGTGTCATACTTATCATCCAGGTAGAGAACATTCTTGCAGAATAAGGTACAAATGCCACCAGTTCGAACATTTAAAACTAAATGCTAAGCAGAAACTGATTTATTCATGAAATTATGGTATGTGCATACTAATATTAACTCCTTTATGAATATTTGTTGCTTTATTTAAAAAATATATCCTCAGAATATACTTGTTGAAAAGTCTCCATGTATATTGTTGTTGTTTTTCTATATAAAAGTGCTTATAAAATAAATATTTTACTCCTTTGCATAATAGATCCAAAAACTACAGGGTGAAACATATTTAATGACACAAATTTATAGAAGATGGTACTTTTTGTCAGCTCATAAACAATTCTGATGAGTCTGTTAAAACAAACTTGTTAGAAAAATTGTTCAAAATATGAGGTATTTCAAAATAACTGAAGTCTGTTTAGTAAGAACTCTTATGCAGGGTTTACAAAATGGCATTAGTTAGACCAACCTCACAATATATATTGTATAATGAACTAACAAAAATATTTGGAAACCATTTGTAATGAAAAACAATTGATATTGTAATGAAAAACAATATCAACTACTCTTAAGGCTTCCAGAATGGAATAAAATATGGCTTGTAATTATACAGTTTATGTTCTAAAAGTTAGCCACCTTTTGTGGAGAAAGCAATAATAATAATTCATAAGAAATGCACTTCTTTTTCCCATTTTTGGCCCCATATCAAGTATAATAAAGTTGGGCACTAATCTATCCATAGCTTTTGCCTTACATATGAGTGTGTGTGCCTATTACTCCTATAATTCTCATATTTTCCATAAGCTTTAAATAAATGAGAACAACATATTATCCTGGTTTTTTTTTTAAGTTATACTAATAGTACAGAGTTATAGAGGAAATATGAGGAAGAGGCATCCCAACATACTTTTGTTAGAACTTTTAAAAGATACATTACTCTTTTATTAGACATAATTGACATGTAAAATTGTATTAGTTTTAGGTGTACAACATAATGCTTTGATATATGTATACAGTACAAAATGATTACCACAATAAATTTAGTTAACATCCATCACTGCACATGGTTACATTTTTTCTTGTGATGAGAACTTTAAATCTACTCTTATAGCAACTTTCAAATATACAATAAAATACATACTCTTTGAACTGTAATTTTAGAAGTTCTTTCTAAATGAAAAATATACATATTCTTTAATTCCGAGATTTCACTTACAGGACATTTTCTTAGCAACGTAATTGTACATTTGGACAAGAACTTGTATTAGGATGTTCACATCTGTATTGTTTGTAATAAAACAAGATTGAAAACTATATTTCCAAGAACTGTGGAAATGTTTAATTAATTATGGTGCATACAATAAAATCCAATACATCATGTTAAAAAGAGTGCTGATATAGGATAATCTCTTAATCTCCAAAATGTGCACTAAGTGGAAAAGTACAAAATGATGTGTTAGTATATTCACTTTTTTAAAGGGAGGAAGTGTATACGCACATATTTGCTAGTGTGTGAGTATTTGAATAAGATCAAAGAGATCTGCCTCTGAACCCCATAACTAATAAGTGAATTAGGGAAATTTCAGGAAAGTATTTGAACAACTTCAAAGAATTCCTAGTCACCTACAGGAATGTCCCTTCCCACCTTAGCATCTTCACTCATACCATTCTCTCCACCCACATACTTTGCTGGCTTATTCCTCAATACATAGCTCAGATATCACATCCTGAAAGTACCTTTCTAATTTTTTTTCTAAACTCCAGACCAAATCTGGCTACTCTGATGTAAAATGCTCTTTATTTGCCCTTGTAATGCTTAGCAAAACTTCTAGCAAATAATTATAGAATTAGTTAATTGATTTCTGTTTCTCAAAGGGAACATAATGTCTTGGAGTGATAGGACCTTGTCTAGGAACTAATTTATTGCAGCAAGCTTAACACCAAACATAGTGCTTTGCACATATTGAGGATTCAATAAATACAGTATTCATTGAATGCTGTTATATGTTGAACTGTTAATTTACATGAGTTTTACTCTTGATTTGGCCAACAGTGTGACCTTAGGCAAGTAGCTATGTAATTTTAAGACTCTTTATAGCTCCAGAACCTTGAATCTATGAATCAAGGCCTAAATGAAACTAAGAACATTGTTGTCTCTCAAAACTAGCTAATTTGCTATTGAATTTTGGGTAATCTCCTTAACCTGAGGCTTCATCTATCTCAGCTGTCAAATAAGAGAACCGAACAAGATGAATGTATAAGGCACTTTCTCAGTTTTCCAACAACCTCTCTTCTATCACATTTTAGCTTCTGACCATGAATTGCATGTTGTAATATTGCGTGGCGTTAACCCTTACAAATCTCTCTCTCTCTCTCTCTCTCTCTCTCTCTCTCTCTCTCTCTGACACCACACACACACACACACACACACACTGAACTTTCCATCATTTTATTCCAGGGGAAGATAAAGTTTAAGCGGCAGGAAACTGTGTTCTTACTGTTGACTGTTTGAACCTCTATAATCTGCCCTATTTCTTGCCCAAAGATCTAGAATAGAAGAGTGTAAATTGTGAATATGGGACTAAGGATTTGTAGTAAGAATCTTTGCTGCTGCCACAACCCCCACTACTATTGTGAAAGGCAGACTGATTGCAAAAATGGTCCTAATTTTCTCTCCTGGTCTTTTCCCACACCCCTACGAAGCATTTTTAGCTCCTTCAGTTCAATAGGTAGAGATGAGTTCCCCACCCTTGAATTTGAGCTGTGCTTGGGACTTGTCTTCACCAACAGAATGTGGCTTCCACCAAGAGAACAAGCCTAGGGAAGTATATTAGAGAATAAATGACCAAGAAGAAGAATTGGTTTTTCCTGAACAACAACCAGCCAACTCCCAGAAGTAAAGCTTCCCAGACTGACCCACAGCCGAATAGTAGAATGAAGACATCTAGCTAAAATCAGAAAATTACCCAACTGCACAGACTAAATTGCCAACCTGCACAATAATGTACTACATAAAATGGTTGCTGATTTAAGACATTATGTTTTGGAGTGCTTTATTATGTAGCACAATTAACTGAAACACTCTGGTTCAAAAATTTAATAATAGTAGTGAGACCTCTTTCTATGTTTTTTTGCTTGATTTGAAGCTAGGTAAAGTCCATACTCAGAAACCTCCCAACTATCAGGGAAAATCCTTGGGATTTTGCTGACAAGAGTTTTAGCCACAATGGCCAATACCTTCTTCCGTCATTCTTCCCTATTAATTAGGATGATACTATAGCATCCCTTATCTGTGTGCTTAGATAATACTTGCTCACCGTTCTTTATCTCCATCCACTGTTAGGGTTTTCTGAGTAACTGAAACCCTCAGAGATAACTGAACCAAATAACACATGGGTGCCTAATTAGGAATAGCCAGTCTTGGCACCAACTCTTCTAGCCATATTGTTAGCTGCCCCAAGTCAGGTCATCATTTCTAGCTGATAAAACTGTAACTTACATGTATAATAAGACTCAGGGCTTCTTTCCATTTTATAGACATCCCTATAATTTTTTTTTTTTAAAAAAATCCAAGTTGATAGTAAGCTACTGAGAAACCTCACGGAAGAACAGAATGGGAATTGTGCAATTGGCTGAGAAAGGATTTCAAGATCAGACTGAAAACGGCCTTCCCTAGATACTTCATAGCTAAGTATAGCTCCCAGGTAAATTTCAACCACCATCATTCTCTGGGCATCTCAAGTGAATTTGGTTTCCATTCCAAACCAAGAGATCATTAATGCTCCACATTTACTACAATATTCTGGAGTTCCAAGCTATAACCTTGTCTCTCTCTTATACTTGAAATTAAAGGGGCATATACATAACTCCTATTGTTAGTTCAGTGTAGCTGATACTTAAATAGAAACGATTAGAAATATGCAATGGTCAGGATGAAAAATGTGTGTCTTATAGTTAAGTACTCAAAGACAGATATGTAGACAGGACAGTCATTAATAATAATGTTAACCATATAATTTGTCATCTGAACTGAATTTTGAGAGTGAAATAAGGTACCATTAATAATTGAATCAGAACATCAGGAATAAACCAGGACTGCATTAGACATACTAGGGGTTCACTGAGTGATAAAAGAGAAAGCTTTAGGGAAAAGAAAAAGGCGGAATCAAGCCAGAGAAACTAGACAGCTATCTATTTTCTGATTAATCGATTTTCCCACAGTTTAGTTGCATTATGTTGCAATATCATGAATTCCTAGAAAATCACACGTAGGCATGTTGATTGAAGTACCTGAATTGAAAGTCAAATTAAGTCATCCTTTGATTGGAAATTGTTTTGGATTGTGCGCAATGCTGAGTTCCCCTTAAACGTAATGGATAATTGAGAACTGACTGGATAAATAAGAGAAGAAGCACTAAAAGCTAATTTCATTCTTGGAACACACACTACAATAATGGATTATGATAATAGGTTACCATAAAACAATTACTGGATACCACAGCACATTTGGAACTAGTCCTTGCTGAAATATATATGGCATTCCATTTAATAATAAGGTGGAAGGGAGAGAATATAAATTTTGTCATTTAAACAGAGAAATTTGCTGGATGAAAATATCAGTAATTCCAAATATATAATACTTTGTACACTATAGGAATATTGATAATAACTGTATGATTTAACCTTATCACATAGCCTATAATCCTCTTGTTTGTTTATTTTTATTCATCTTTAGATAGAGCAGGAGGGAGAGAGAAAGAGAAGAATCGATGTGAGAGAGACTTATCGAGTGGTTGCCACCCACATGACCCCAATCGGGGACAGGGACAAACTGCAACCAAGGTATGTGCCCTTAGCGGAACCGAACCCGGGACTCTCTATTCCGCAGGTGGACACTCTAACCACTGAGCCAAACCCGCCAGGGCTTTTTTGTTTGTCTGTTTGTTTATAGAGGATATATTTTAGTCTTGACTTAGATCTCCACAGGGAAGAGAAAATTCTGACCTAATTAAAAAAAAAAGAGAGAGAAATATAAGTCGGCATTTTTCTGGTCTTTTTCATTTCTTATTTAAAAGAAAAACTGATATCCAAAAGTAATAATCAAATAAATATTAATTCATCAACCACCACTTCAAAGAAAACTTCCTTTAATATTCCAGTGAGTTAGCTCATTTCTTACTATGCCACATCTATTGATGTATAAGAAATGAAATGAAGGGGTCAGATATATGTCGATGGAAGGAGATTGACTTTGAGTGGTAAACACATAATGCAATACACAGATAATATATTATAGAATTGTGCCCCTGAAACTTATATGATTTTATTAACCAATGTCACCCCAACAAATTTTAAACAATGAAATGGTCCTTTGTGACAACCTAACAATAAAGAATAAAATAACACCTTGAGAAGGATTAAATGTATTGATTTTAAAGAGAAAGGGAGAGAGAGATAGAAACATCCATGAGAGAGATCGATTGGCTACCTCCTACATGCCCCCCACTGGGGATTTGGCCCACAACCTGGGAATGTGCCCTGACCAGGAATCAAACCAGCAACCTCTTGCTGCATGGGTCAACACTCAACCACTGAGCCACAATGGCTGAGCTGAGAAGTGTTAAATTTAAGTTTACATGTATTCACAGAGGCACAGAGTTTTTCTTTTATCATGGCTGCACCTATGTTGCTCTCCTGCATATTTGGGATCTTTATTGCATGTGTCTACTTGAGTTGATGGCTTCAGAGAGCTAGAACTCTTTCATGATGTTTTATACAAAATAAATGGCCAGAATAAAAAGAGGTATGTGCTTGAGAATACAAGACAAAGTGATTGTAAAGCATTTAAAATACTATGTGACAAAATACTGCCATCTTACACGAAGTAATGCTGATATCTTAGTGCTCAGTTTTGCAAAGGCCTATGTTTAGTGGCATGAAAACTTGGGGAGTAAAAGAAAAAGTTGAAGGAAAAAAAGAGAAGAAATATTTTGTCTGCTTCTAATAAAATGGTCAAGTGATAATTAAGTGAAATAAAGAGCGTCATTCTATTGAGAATATAATTAAAGTCTTAATATAGCACATTTTACTTGAAAAGTTAAAATGTTGAGCAAGGGAATTACTAATCAGAATCATGCATTACATAAGGAGAAAATTTTATAGATTGGATATAAAAAGGAGCAGAAAAAATGACTTTCCCAAGGTCACAACATTCTTATATGGCATAGCTAAAAACTGAACACATAAGTACTGAACCCAACAAGAATTTCTGGTAACATTTGCAACTATTAAAGTATGTTTTCATTGATTAAAAAAAAAAAAAGTCAACAGTAGACAAGCACTTTTTTTTTCCAAATTTCTATTTAAAAAAATATATGATAATTTGAATTTTCTGAAAAGTTTGGAATACTTTTGTTAGATTAGTCATAAAATATTTTGGATTTGTATAAAATTGAAAACATGAGGAAGGCATTAGTATTTTCTATGTACTTCTATATTGCACTCACAACCATGGTGCAAATCAACTTTTTTGTTTAAGAGCATTTTACAGGTGTACACATAAGGCTTTGTTACATGAACATATTGGCGTCAACTATCAACTCTATTTGTCCTAAGAAATATATGAAGTTTAGATAGAGGCACATTTCCAGGAGGGATGGGTTACACGTAGGTTTTTTTTTTTTTTTTTAAATCTAAAAACCTTTTCCTGGGTCTCTTTACCCAGGAGAATGGGAGACTAATTCTTCTCCATGACATTTTTTTTTTTTTTTGGTAATAGCCTTATTCTGGCCGGAAGGAGTAAGCACAATATAGTAAAATGAGTTTGTAAATGTAGAAAAAAGATGGAAAATTTGCACTCGGAGAACACTGACATTTTCTAGTAATAAAATTTATACAAAATGTGTCCATCCAGACTGAAGGAATTACAAAAATACTGGGACTGCCTTGTCCTAATCTGCGTTTCACCTTAAGTAGTCAGAAGCAGTTTTGAGCTGGAGATATCTGAGAGCAGATCCTTCGCCTACCCTTCCACTTACACATGAGAAAGCTGAAGCCCTAAGAGGTGACATGACTTGCTCAAGGTGCCTGAAAATAGGTCCTGAGTCAAACCTAGAAAAGCAGCTTACTGAAAATAATACCCTATTAAAGGGTAGTTTTTATTGGATTAAATAAATCATCGAAGAAAAAGCAATATGTATTGGCTATTAAACAGTTTGCTGTTTTTAAATAAATAAATTTTAATAGTCCCACATCATGTAGTCTGAAAGGACATTATTTAATTTGAGTAGGTGCTTATCCCAAGGCCTTATTGCAATAAACATACTTTCTTAACATAATATACCACTGGGACAAAAAATAAAAAATAAATCACTGTAGGTGTGCTTATGTCTTGGAATTAATCTTATATCAGCAAGCAATTAAGACCAATTCCAGAGAGGAGGGCACACAGATGACCTAAGTGAAGAAACAGTTAACTGCAGAGCCCACGTCCTTGTTGTAAATAATCAAGGAAAGCCTTTTTTAAAGCAATACAAAATGTCACCACAGGCTGACGCTCTTTCTATAAGAATAATGAGATTCTTTGCTCCCTGGGATGATGAGCACATACTTCATTGCCTTTATAAATCCGAATTCAGTTTTTGTGGTTCATACATTTTTCCCCTTCCCATCAAAACAGGTAACATGCCGTGCCTAAGATATATGAATGACTGTGTAGTGACGACCGACCAAAAGACCTGCAGGAGCAGGTTCATGAACGCGAATTTTTGTGCTCTAGATCTGGACACACAGTTACAACTGTTCCTGAAATGAAGGGCGGCAAGCTGGGAAGTCACTTGGCCCCGGTGACTAAGCCAGTCATTAGACTTGCATACCCACCAGGCTCCGCTCTGCAGAGGGCTCGGAAGAAGGCGCACTTTCAGCCCAGGACTTGCGTCCTGAGTCCGGACATGGCTTTTAGTGCCATTATCCTTTCTGTTAAAACACAGTGACTGAGAATATTGCGCATATTCCAGCCCGGTAAATTCAAGGAAACCGCTGATTTGAGGGGCTGAGGCTTCTGACTCCTGGGGGAGCCCCGCCTGACGCTCGCGGAAAAGGAGAAGTAATGGGTGTGGAGAGGAAACGCGAGCCCGAGCGTCAAGGAATCACCGTGAAGTGGGTCTGAAAGCGGAACCTCTTCCCTTTTAGCAGTTAAGTGTGCGGGGAAACCTGTTCCACGAGCTGATCCCATTGAAAATGAATACCAGTGCGACTGAACGGAAAAGGAAACTGGGCGTGTGCATGTGCTCACGAGGTGGGGCTGTAGGTGAGCTTACACTCTCAAAGAGGCGAGAGGGTTAAACTGCAAACCAACTGTGGGAGTGGGGATCGTTGCATTTACAAACCACACCACCCTCACCCTGCCTTCTCTAGTCTTGGCTCCAGAGTGAGTGCCCTTGCTTCCCATAGCAACACGGGGATCAGGAAAAAGAGAAATCCAAACTGTGCCAAACCCAAGGGGGTCTCTCCTCCTCACTTCCCCGGTGTTCCTGCCCAACCCCACCTGTTTTAAATCCGGCTAAACTCGCGTTTCACAGTCCCCGCCCCAAACCCGGAGATTTGTCACAGATGCCTCTTTCTCCAACCTCACAAGAGCAGGTGAGCTCATTACCTCACCCAGAAATGTAACTTTGAGAAAGATCTAGAGAGAGCACCCCCGCCCTCGTACCACTACCAACCACAAACATACACAGCTGCAGTTCACACTTAGGATCCCCAGGGTCTGGCCCCCAGGCCCACTTCCCCCCCTTTCCTGAGAGCGATCCAGAAGCTTTCAAACCTCCTCTTTCGCCTCAATTTGCCAACAATTGAAGGGATGGATGTGCAGAAATTAAAGACGCAAAAGGGAAGTGAGTTTTAGTTTGATTTAAAAAAATAAAGAAAAGGAGTAGAATAAACAGAACCAGAAATAACAGGAAGTAAGACTTGTGCTTGCAACTGTCTATGAAGGGCTAGCGATCAAAACTTCATAAAGATGAAAAAAAAAATCCAAATAATCCTTAAGTCTAGCGAGGAAATAAACCTGCTGCTCTGTCAATGACAGTGAGCACGAAGAATGCGTTGTTGGGACCAACTCTTGTCAGCTGCCGGCGGATCTCGGACAGAGCCTGGGGACACCCCCAGGGCGAGGAAAGGGATTCCCAGCAAGATATTTTAATTGTTGGGGATTTTTTCTTATTTCTTGTGAAGCTCGGAAAGGAACTGAGATCTGAGGTTGAACCACAACTCCTGAAAAATTCACAAACCCCACACAGCAAGGTCTCATAAACCTGCCTGGGACCTTTGCTTACTCACTACCCACCCAGACAATGGGGGAGGGGGCGTCCGAACCACAATTTAAGCGTTAGGGGGATTTTAGGGAACGATTAAAGTCTCCTCTTTCTCTTCTACCTCTCCGATTGTCTCTTCGCCAAATACCACAAGGAAGTTACCAACGGATTTATCTCGAAAAAAAGTGAGGGCAGTTATTGCCTCAGAGAGCTAAGCGAAAGGAAAACTGCCTACAGAGAAGTGACGTGAGCTTTGAGATTTAAACACTGGATTGTCAGTGGGCCAGAGCTCGCCGCCTAGGCAGGAGCCACAGAGAGAAGGGGAGAGTGCCAGGTGAATCCTGCTTGCGGGACCCTGGAGCCCCGACCTCGGCCGCACCCAAAGTTCCTGTAGATTTACCCAGTGCCCCCGTCGCTGCGCAAACTTGAGCCAACCGGCCAGCCCAAACGTGTGGCATAGGTGACTGAACCCAGCCCCAGCTCTGCGCCCGCTCCACTGTCCCTTTACCTTCCCCACGCACCTGGGACCTGGGCGCACTGCCCGGCGGTGCAAGGCCGGGGCCTGGGATCTAAGGAAATTGCCCCTGGCCCACGTCGGCCAGAGGTTGCTCGGAGGCCCCTGCTCACCTGGCCTGAGAACAGCAGCGGAGATCAAGAGGCAGAAGACCAGACGGCAGGAGGGGGCCGCCTTCGATGCCATATTCCTCCTCCTCCTCGAGAGCCACCAACAGAGTCCGCGCCGCAGGAGGGGGCGTCCTTCCCTATCCCACCTTGCCCGCGCGCTCGCGGTTTGGGACGAAGGGGGCAGCGGCTTCTCCCAGACACACCGCCCCCTGGGCTGTGGCGCTGCACCTTCGGGTCTGCGCTGCACGTAACTTTCCACCACGCAGTGCCCCAACTCTTCCTCCCTCCCTTTCAACACTCGCCCTTGTTCCCCTTGGCTGCTTCTACCGGGACCGGCGACCCTCTTCTCGGGAGACACTTGAGCAATTCGGAAAGGTGTACGTGGTTCTTTTTGGCTGATCTGTTATTTCCCTTCTTTTGGAATAATGATGATGATGATGATGATAGTGGCAATGTGCATAAAAAGCGGTGCTAGGAAGGAACAGCCAGGGATGGCAACAGGGGGCAGCAGGTCCAGGCGGTCTCCTCAGGTGGCAGCAGTAGTGGCAGCAATAGCAGCAGCAGGGATAGCAGCGGCAGCGGCAGCACTCCCGGCTGCTCTGAGTGGAGGGACTGGAAGGCGTGTGTAAGCTGCCTGTCTCCTCCTCCCTTCCCCTCTTCCCTCCCTCTTCACTCCTCCCGGCTTCCCAGGACGCAGAGCAGAGCAGGTGGTTGGAGCATAGATCTGCAGCCTAGAGGCGCTGCAGGACCGAGGCGAAGACTCAGCGCTGCTCTGGAACTTCGCGGGGGAGGCGGGCGCCCGAATGGGCGGGGTTGTCTCTTGGACCCGCCCCCGATGGCCTGCCCGCCAATAGTGAGCAGACACAGAAGCCGCGCCTCGGGTGGGCCGCCGAGACTGCCACTTCCCTGTGGCGTTACCCTCGTGACGAGGCCATTCTAATGCCAGCCCTGTGGCAGTTTAGAAAACCAAATTACTCTTTTCTTTCCCCAGGACTCCGATCGCACTGACTCACTTCTCGGGGACTTTTCGGCGGTGGCCTTGCACCCTCCCCCTCCTAGGTAGAGAGTAGTGGGACAGGGGAGCGGGGGTGGGAAACTCGCGGACTTCGGGTCCTGGGGCCGGAGCGAAGGAGGAAGGAAGGGGCTGGAGGAGGCGGCAGAGGTGGAAACACCTCCTTGGAGTTAACGGAATGGCTACGGTTGGTCGGGGGCAATTCACGTACTGAGATGATTCCTCCTCCATCCTCCACCACCCTCACCCCCCTTCTCTCACACACCTTTTTTAAAAAGGCAGATGACTTGAGTGGACTGCCCAGTACCAAATAGAAAATATTTACTCTTTTCCCAGGGGAAATTAACCCAGGAATTTCTGGACCATACTTCGTCACAAGGATTTTCCCAATGTCTACAAAGCCAGAGTGTCTCTTTTATTTTGAATTGGCGATTTTAAGTTACAAACAGAAAATCCTCAGGTTACTCAGATGAAAAGCCAAGCTCCTCCTTGTCTGTTCCAGAAAGCCAGGCACCCCAGCAGATGGACGGGCTTCTCGGGCAATTTCTGAAGATTGAACCACCTCCCAGGCGGAACATTGGAAGCTGCGTCGCTTTCAGATCAGCAGGGAGCATGAAGGAATATTTTCCTCTAGAACACCGGGGTGGAGCTGTCGGAACCTTAAGTGGCTCTAAATCAGGGATGCAGGATCACAACTCTCATCCCCGAAGCTTAATAAAATATTGGTCCCTGAACCACTTCGCCGGGGCATTAAATAGTCTTTCATGCATCCCAGGGCCACCCCTCTGTGAGGCTACTCCCTACAAGAGAATGCCAACTAGTGATCCTCACATACTGTGCTGTCATCAAAAGGCTTGGAGTCACCAGCTAGAGGGGGTGAGGATAGTTTGCGGCAGGAGAAGCTTAATAAAACAAGCACACACATGCACATACAACAACGATCTTTAATTTTTTTTTTTTTATCTTTTCATGCTTGAAACTATTAAGGTCCATTTTCAGCAGCAATTTTTGTCAAAAGCTTGCCTGTCTTGTCCTCCGGGTTCTTCGTAGTTGCAATAACAATATTCTAGAGTAGAGCTCTTATATTTTTCCTCTTAAAATAAGTAGTTTCTCCCGCTTGGTTTTTAACATTAATATTTCATTTGCATCTTATGAACCAACAGGAAGGCTAATGCTATGAGGCAAATGCTTTTTAATTCAGTATTTCATAAACTAACTTTGACTAAATTGCTAGCATTCTGATAGGTTTTGTAGAATTCCTATGGGAAATTGTTTTTCTTTTAACAGCGGCTCTATAGCTTGTATTATAACAAATCATCCTAACTATGTAACCTGGATTCCCCCATTCTGTCTACCTGACCCCCTTTATTTTGAGGTGGGAGTTAATATAGCATAATTGTTAAAAAGTAGATCTGCAAAAGGCAGACTATCTGATATGGGCTCTGACCTTTACTAACTGCATGATCTTGGTCAATTTACTTAACCTTTCTAAGCCTCAGTTTCCTTAAATGTTAAAAGTGATAACAATAGTGTCAGTCTCTTGAGATTGCTGTGAGAACTGAAATCACACAAATAACTGGCCAGGTATAGTAGAAGGAGCTTGAGCTTTGCGGAGTAGTCGGAGTCTAGTTAAAATCCCTGTCTGCACTTACTCAGCAAGTGACCTTGAGCAAAAGTCAGTCTCTTATAATCAAAGAGTGATGACACATTGGAGCACCACCTTTAAAGATTCCCAGCTAAACTGGATCAAAATACATTCTATACATTAAGGATATCGTATACACACACACTGCATATTAAATTCTGGAAGCAACTGACTTTACTTGTATTAAAATGACAAACATATTATACTTGTATTGTACATGTTTGTATGTCAAGTCAGTAGCTTTCATAATTCCTTTTAGAGAGGAATTTGTCCTAGGTTAGGAAAATGCCTTGATAAGCCACTTGGAGCAGTAACTCCCAAGGCTATTAGTCATACATAGCAAAGGCCACAAAAGTGATGGTGAAATTACTCTGTATTAAACAACATAATAAAAATAAAAATAGGAATCACAAAATAATAAAAATAGGAATTTAGTAGAAGAGTGAAGAGGGAGATGCTGAGAAGAGAGGAAGTCACAAAGACCAAGTGATACAAGTATAAGTTTGAAAATGGTCGAAGGCATTTAAATATCTTTTAATTAATTAATTAGTAATAGTTATTGGAAACTTTATATGTGTTAAATTATTTTCAACAATGTATATGAATTAATGAAAAAATTACCCTCAAAAAATCCTATGAGGTAGGTGCTATTATCATTTCATGTTACTCATGAAGAAACTGAAGCCCAGAGACATGAAGTAACTTCCCCAGGGTCACAGAGCAGTAATTCATAGTAAAGCCACAATTCTATGCCAGGCACTTTGAGGCCAAAGCTTCAATTCCTATCCTCTTTGCTCATCAGAAATGTCTAAGAATAAACTCTTGACTTTATTTTTGGTTAGGGAGGCGGGGATTGATTTAAACATAAATTCCCTTATCTTCCCAAAATTTTAATCAAGTCTCCTACTCTCAAACACATTTTCCTTAAGCAAATTAATAAGGCAGTGCACCCTATGTGCATGAGCCAGGTACAGTGCACATAAAATGACAAGACCAATTTTAGACTGAAATAATTTAGCATGAGCAAAAGCTTGGAGTCAGAAATAAAGTTAAGAATGTAAGCTCCTTAAAATAATGTAGTGGAGGGAGTATTTGTTCTTAAAAATCTAGAGAATGGGTGGTTGGATCCACATTACCTGGTTCTTAAGAGGAAGAGCTTTTCCAGCTGCATCTGGATCACAATAGCTTTTGTTACAACTGATGTTACATATTATTCCAATGATATATACCATACAGTTTAGTCATGATTCAGAGCATCATAATGGGTACTTCTTATTCCAATAGGCAAAATGAATAATGTTCAGCCAGAGGAAATCATATTTCATGTTACCTGAAACAGGAGAAGAGTTTTGCATCTTCAGTATGAAAGAATAATCATCAGTCAGTGACAAAGCAATGACACAGCAGATTAGGTAACTTTCCTGCTTAGAATCTGTGGAGCTCAGAACTCAGGACCCCAGAGGCTCAGTCCAGGAATCTTTGCCCTGTACTAAAACAGTAAGCCATCAGTATGTGACAACATAGCCAGGTCAGGAACGTGAGCATTTGAAAAGTTGAGGTGAGCCTGGCTGGTGTGGCTCAGTGAATTGAGCATTGTCCATGGACTGAGGGGTCCTGGTTCAATTCCCAGTCAGGGCACATGCCCCGGTTGTGGGCTCAATCCCCAGTGCAGGAGGTGGCCAATTGATGATGTTTCTCTCTCACATCAATGTTTCTATCTCTCTCTCCCTTCCTCTCTCTCTAAAAAAAAAAAAAATCAATAGTACATGTTGTGGTTGTTTTAAAGTTGTGGTGATTTTTGTTTTTCTTTCTAATTAATGTAAACAATTTTCTACTTGAGATGAAATTTCACCAAGATGGTTTTGAAGGCTAGTTAGTGACAATTATTCCTTACCACCTCATGTCATTCTGTGTGTCTTCCTAGTTTTTGAACAAAACTTGTGTGCAGTTCAAGAGCACGCAATAAATCTAATTCACTTTCTTTCTCCCACTCCCCTGTCAGTAGTTGCACATTTCTAGCCCATACTTTGCAAACAGATTGGACAGTCTCTAAATATTTATGTATAAATGATAAGTGGTGAGAACGAGCTCCTTTTTATAAAAAATAGACCTTGAAACAAACTTAGAAGGGAGGGTGATAAAAAAAGATGAAAGGAGATTAAAGGGTCTTCGGTGATAAAACTAGTAAGGATGATACTGGTACTAATTCCAACGTGGGTTTTTACCCCCACGCCACCAAGAAATTCTTGGACACCAACTGGGTGTCCTACAATTTAACTCAATTCTGACACTATTTACCAGGAGAGAGCAGTCAGCCAGATGGAAGAGATATATAGGGTACGGTGTGTGGAAAGGGAGGCAGGCTGCTCTCTGAACATACCAATCTCCATGCGTCCCTGAAGAGCTCTGCACCCTGTCCTTTGGATTTTTGTGGAGGCTTCATTATGTAGGAGTGAATGATTAAGTCATTGGTGATTGAACTTAATCCTCAACCTCTATCCCTTCCTTGGAAGTTGAGGACTAAAAGTTTCAACCTTCTAATCACAAGGTTGAGGCAACCAGCCCCAATCTTGGGTTCCCTAGGAGCTTTCCAAAACTTACCTCCATAATGTAAAAATGGCAGCTTTATCACTCTTATAACTTAGGACATTCCAAGAGTCTTAGGAACTCTGTGCAGGGAATTGGTCAAAAACAAAATATATATTTCTTATTATAAATCAATATCACAACTAGGTGAACTAAGGTTTAGGAAACACAAAGTGAATGAGTCAAGTCCCAGTGACCATAGTGAAAATTTTGAAATACAAAGTAAGGAAACTTAATCTACAGGAGGATGAGAGTGATAAAACTCCTGGCCATCAATGAGAATAAAAAAGTAAGAGCCATCGCTGAGAATAGAATCCTGACTGCTAAAGGTTCTAAGTGACCAGGCAGGAGATGAGCCTGGGCTAATGCATTGATGGCAAAGACTGAAATAGAGGGTTAAGTGCGATTTATATTAAGTCTAGGAAGATAGAACTATTTTAAAGCAGCACAGAGATTATGTAGCTATAAGATAAAATTCTATTTCATTTCTGGACCCCAAGGTTTTTTAAGTCAATAATTCCTAAAATCACTCTAGATATGGGTATCTGTCCTCTTAAGAAATATTCCCTTCAATTTTATTGTTTAATTTCAGTTCTAATGCTAATATCAGTCATTGTTTTAATAAAATTTTGCAACTCACATCCTCAATAATACTAACAAATAAAGATACATCACTGGAGCTCAGGACGGTTCAGTCTATGGTAAACGTTATGTTCTTATTTCAGACTGTAGATTGCTCAATGTCTGGGTACAAAAAGGAAGGTATTAAGAAGCAATTCTTGTATAAACATAATTTCTAAGGGGTGATACTAATTAGAAAAAAAAATAATAAAATAAAGATTTATAACCCTGAATGAAGGTTCATTTATTATGTAATATAAAAGAGAACCTTAGAATATGAATGCTTTTCAGGGCCTTACAAGTAATTTAAATGAAGAGTTTCAATATTTTTAAATACAAACCTTTTCTTCTAACATAGTCTTACTCTGAAGCCTAATTTTGTATGTCCCCTTTATTCTATCTATTTCAAACCATGGTGGTCTCCTCATTATTCCTAAATACACCTGCATATTCCCACATCAGGGCCTTAGCACTTGCTGTTTCTAATACTTGGAACTCTTTCTCCCTAGTTATTAGTGTCACTTACTCCATCGCCTCCTTCAAGGTATTTGCTCAAACATTATCTTTTTGAAGATTTCCATGAGCAACTATTTAAAATTTCAATTCCCATTCCCAGTACCCCTTTTCTTCCTTCCCTGCTTCATTTGTCTTCATAGACTCTATCACCAAATCACATAATGTATATTTAACTTATATATCTTGCATGTTGTCTGCCACTCTTTACTAGCATGAAAGCATAACGAGGGAAGGTATTTGTAACTGTTTTATTCTCTGCCATTTGCCTAGACTAGACAGACACATAGCAGATACACAATCTTATTGAATTAGTGACTTTATTGGTTCATAAATACTTGAATATTGTAACAAAAGTAAATTAATAAAAAAATAAAAATAAATAAATACATGAATAAATAATAAATTATTGTGCAAGGTAATTAATAAACTGATATAGGTGGGTTGCTTTGGCTGCAGTTTGATAAGCAGCCCGTAGATCATTTAAGGCCTTTCAGCATAGGTAAAAAAACAAAACATGGAGCCAGTCTAACTGTATCATGTGAAAGATGAGGTAATACAGGTCCCATGAGCCAGAGACTGAATCAAAGCTACCATAGCTATGAGTACCACTTTGCTTAAATGCAAATAGACCACTTTCAGGTAGATTAAATACACAAGATGCCCTGCAACTTTTAAGACAGATTCTCAGCATAATAAAAAGTTTGGATACATATCAGACAGTATTAATCAATTTCAAATACAGTGCATTTATCCAAACTATTTTCAGAACAAACATTTTGAATAATGTTCCGTAAGTTCTTTACTAAGGCTTGATTGTGGATGCAGTACCAATATTGCAAAGTCTACAGAGGTGATTCAGTATTTAAGATTTTAAGCCTCAGTGTTCCTTATACTTTGTTCCTTACAGGGTGGATTTGGCAAGATTATAATTCAAAGCAATGTATTCCACAAACATAGATGATTCATAACCTATTCAGCTAACTGTGCTATAGGACAAATATTTAATTTAATGTCCAGCATTTTAACATTACATGGAGGTGTTTAATGTGTTTACTTTCCTTTGTAAGGGCAAGAAATTCACTTAGTAATTGTACCTGAAGAGAAAGAGCTTGTGAGAAAATATAATACATATTAAAACAACTAGTTAAGCTAATGCACAAAAAGAATTATATGCTTTCATTGGAATTACAAGAATCTGTCCAGCCAGTGTGGCTCAGTGGATTGAGCATAGTCCTCGGAGGTCCCAGTTCGATTCCCAGTCAAGGCTCATGCCTGGGTTGTGGGCTCGATCCCCAGTAGGGGGCGTGCAGGAGACAGCTGATCGATGTTTCTCTCTCACATCAATGTTTCTCTCTCTCTCTAAAAAAATTAATAAAAACATATTAAAAAAGAAATTAAAGAATCTTTGATGTGGTCTAGCTGGCAGGGAAGCAAAGGAAATTATTTTTGGCTATTGCTTTCAGTTTTGAAATTCTGTTAAAACTAGTTAATTGAAATATCTCTTAAGGAAAATGATTTGCCTTTTAATAGAGAATGATATCCAACTTATAGAGTGAAGCATTCTGTGCAAGGGTAGCTAATATATCAAGTTAGAAGAGAATCCCCGAAGAGCATAACCATCAACTATTTTTTTTTTTTTTTTAGACTTAGGACATTGTGAAAGAGTGCCAGGTCCAGGGTTATTCCTTAAATTTTTTTTTTTTTTCTGAAAAATATTGTTTCAGATTAAATGAACACTAAATTGACCTTTAAATGCAAAACACATCAAAGGCAGCTACAGAAGTGTGAATAGAAAGAGAATCACACTCATTTAGCCTGACTGAGCAGATGGGCCTTAGTTACTCATTTCTTTTCTTGTATCATCTTGTATTCTCACTTCTCACTGCCTGCTATCTTCAACATGTGAGATCTGCTCAAAACAACCACACACAAAAAACTCCCAAATTACTCTATCTTGATGTGATTTTTTACCATCCACTCAAATTCCTGCCATAAAATTTAAGATGGAAAGAACTGTTTTTAGTGCTGATTTGCCCTTGCAGTTCTAAAATGATCAGCATATACTCCTTTCCTTTCCTCCCAATGAATCTGTGTCTTTTGCCTCTTCTGTGAAGGCTCAGCATTGTAATAAAGCCGTGGTAATTTATGAATGAAGGAATGAATGTATTGTCATTTCCAAAGATAGATGAGTCATAGACTACAGAAACAAAATAAAAGAAATTAGCATATCTTAGACTGTAGGCCAAGAAAGAAATTTAGTTCTTCGTATTTCTCCATCCCCTTTCCTTTGCCTCTAAGTTAGGAAGATGTTATTTTCATAATCTCATTCAGCTAAAGTTTATCATTAGGTCAGGAAATTTTTACCAAAGTTTTTGTAATGGTCAGAATATTTTCTTTTATTTATTTTTTTATCCTCACCCAGGGACATTTTTGCATTTTTTATCTTCAGATAGAGTGGGAGGGAGAGAAGGAGGAAGAGAGAGAGAGAGAAACATCAATGTGAGAGAGACACATCAACTGGTTGCCACCCACATGACCCCAACCGGGGCCAGGGATGAACTGCAACTGAGGTACGTGCCCTTAGCGGGAATCAAACTTGGGACTCTCTGGTCCACAGGCCGATGCTCTAACCGCTGAGCCAAACCGGCCATGGCGGTGAGAATATTTTCAACTGAAAGTGAAAAAATTCACTCCAAGGAGCTTAACTACCAAACCAAGCAAACAAACAAACAAAATCCCCCAAATCAACAACAGCCAAAGAAACCCAAACCAAACAAAAATGGCATTTCTTACTGGTTAAAATGACTGGGAACCCCAAAAGTATGTATAGTATGTGTATGCTTAGGCATAGCAGGGTCCAGACATTTGAGCAAAGTTGTCAAGTCTCTTTGTCCTTCTTCCCATATCTTGGCTTTATACGTATGCCTTTGATTGTCTTTGACTGTTTTCTCAGCAGCAGCTCAACTTCCTCCATACTGAAAAGATAATTACCTTCAGACATGAGCCTATATTCACAAAGATTAAAATCCTAAAGGAAGAGATACCCTCTCGCTCATGGAAAAGGTTTGATTGGCCCTGGCCGGTTTGGCTCAGCAGTTAGAGTGTAGGCCCGTGGACCAGAGAGTCCTGGTTCTGTTCCACTAAGGGCACATACTTTGGTTGTAGTTTGTCCCCGGCCCTGGTTGGGGTCGTATGGGTGGCAGCCACTCGATGTGTCTCTTTCACATTGATGTTTCTCTCTTTCTCTTCCTCCCTCTCTCCCTCCCGCTCTATCTGAAGATGAATGCAAAAATATGTCCTCGGGTGAGGATAAACAAAAAAAGAAAGAAAAGGTTTGATTGGCTTTGCCCATCTCTTGAATAATTTTTTTTTTTTTATAATTTATTTTATTATTAATTTGTTTTTGTTACAGATGTTTTTCCTTTTTTTCCCCCATTGACACCCTCCTCCCCCTCCCCTTCTCCTCCTCCCCATCCCTGTTGTCCCTGTCCATTGGTTATGCACCCATGCACATAGGCTCTGTGATTTATCTCTTTCCCCCGCCTCCCCCCCTCCTCTGAGGCCCGTCATCCCGTACTCCACCCTCCATGTCTCTGGGTCAATTTCGTTGTTCAGTTTGCTCAGTTCTCCTGTGTGTTGCCTGCTTCCTCCGTTGGTGGGGGGGTCGCCGGGCTCCCCCGCTCCACCTGGGCTCCCCCGCTCCGCCTGGGTTCCCCCGCGGCGGGGGGGGGTCGCCCGGCACCCCCGCTCCGCCTGGGTTCCCCCGCGGTGGGGGGTTCGCCCGGCACCCCCCACTCCGCCTGGGCTCCCCCGCGGTGGGGGCGTCTCCTGGCTCCCCCGCTCCACCTGGGTTCCCCCGCAGTGGGGGCGTCTCCTGGCTCCCCCGCTCCTGGGTTCCTCCGTGGTGGGGGAGTCGCTCAGCTTCCGCAGGCGCCCCTGGTTGCAGGATCATGTTTCCTTTCAGGCAACAAGGAG
The DNA here is from genome assembly GCA_030848825.1 of Tadarida brasiliensis. Classification (NCBI taxonomy): domain Eukaryota; kingdom Metazoa; phylum Chordata; class Mammalia; order Chiroptera; family Molossidae; genus Tadarida; species Tadarida brasiliensis. The sequence goes on from CM061260.1 coordinate 76,516,247, forward strand.
GGTCTTGGAGGGCAGTATGCCGTCTCCATTCTGCTGCTTCTTCAATTTCGTAGTTGCAGGGCTTCCCTTCAGCTTGATTTCATGCGGTCTTTAAGTGATAGTTATTCTGTGATTTAGTTGTAACTTTGATGTGGTTGTGGGAGGACGCGGTTCCGCGTCCACCTAGGTTGCCATCTTGACCGGAAGTCCTAAGCTATTCTTTATTTCAGTTAGTGCCTCCTTCATTTCTAACTGTGTATCCATCATTTCTGACTGGTCCCTTTTTATGCTCTTGAGGCCCTCACTAAGTTCACTGAGGTTCTCACTAAGTCCATTGAGCATCCTTATAAGCAGTATTTTGAACTCTGCATCCGTTAGGTTGCTTAACTCCATTTCACTTAGTTCTTTTCCTGGAGTTTTGTCTGTTCTTTCATTTGGGACCTGTTTCTTTGTCTCCTCATTGTGGCTGCCTCCCTGCGTTTGTTTCTATGTATTACTTAGCGAGAGGTATGGGGCTAGCTGAGACCAGATGCTGCTTGTTTGAAAGAATTTAGGAAAAGCTGAAGCAGGATCCAAGACAGGCCAATCCTATGGTAAAGCAACTGGCAACAGCTTGGGTGGGCCTGGAAGTTGCGTGGGGCGGGGCCTCAGGGAATCACCAGGGCGGGGCAAACAGTGTGAGCCAGGTTGCTGGAGTCCCAGAAATGGCGGCGTCTACCGCCCCAGGGAAGGGCTCACCAAAGGAACAAAAGCCTCTGATAGCACGTTTGTCCAGGTCGGTCCAGGAGAGCGCTGCCTCTCCAGCCCTCGCGCCAATGTCTAACAGCTCAGTTCTTCCCCACATGATTCTGGTGCCCCTCAGGCTGCCTCCCCCGCTCTGGAGCCCGGAGGGAGCAAGTCCGAGTAAGTCTGTGCGCGGGCCCTTTAAGAGGAGCTGCTGGGGGCTCCAGCCACTTCAGCCTCAGTTCCCGCTGGTTTCTCCAGCCAGAAGTTCTGGGGGCTTCTCTTCCTGGCACTGGAACCCTCAGATGGGCGCCTGGTGTGGGACGGGGACCCCTCAGTCCTCAGGGAGGACCTTCCCAGCCGAGGTGCCCTCCTAATTTTTATCCGCCACACGTGGGTGTGGGACCAGCCCATCATGCCTCCGCCCTCCTACCAGTCTCGATGCGGCTTCTTCTTTAATTTCCTAGTTGTCAGACTTCCATTCAGCTTGATTTCAAGTGGTTTTGAATGATGGTTGTTCTGTAGTTTAGTTGTAACTTTGATGTGGTTGTGGGAGGACGCGATACTGCGTCTACCTACGCCGCCATCTTGACCGGAAGTCCATCTCTTGAATAATTTAGTGTGAATAAGAAGATCTGGGACCATGACTGATGATTGGCCAGGCCTAAGTCACCTGTCGCCCATGAAGCCAGTGGTCAGGCAGGCATCATGCTTGACAGTGCCTCAAAGTCACAGGGATTGAGGCCATTCCCCGATGAGCAGACAAAAACAGAAGACATTCACTTCATTTCCTTTATAGTATTTTTGATTAGTTCTTAGGTCCAATATGCTTCCTATCCAGATTATATACAAGAGCTTTTGATTATCAGTAGGGAAAAACAGAAATACTCTGCAACATGGAAAACAATTCTATTTTCACTCTTTCTCCTTTTAGAAGTCTAGATTATTAGCACAGAGGGAAAACAGGCATTATTTGCAGGTGCTAGCTAATGTTTTCTTCTCCTTACTATCCTATTTTTTTTCCCTCACTATCCTATGTCTGATTATGTGGCAATAAGGAAAGGACTTGTTTTGTTTTATGCTTAAAAAGATGTGAAATAAAGTGACAGAATAAATATTCTAAAATATTTGCAAATATATTTATTTCCCTTGGATACAAATTCAATAAAAGGTACATTCAGACAGTCTAACAGAACAAGCAACCTCTTGAAGGTGAGCACCAAGTAACTCTTTTCAACTTTATTGTCCATATATTTGCTATGCCTCATTTTCCATCAATTTATCACCTTCATCTCTATGCTATTGTCCTCACCATAAAGAAAGAGATAAGTAGATAAATAGCCAGAAATTCATATTGGCCAATCTTTTTTATTCATCTAGGCCTGTTTTCAGTCTTTTAAGTATGTTTTTAGTTTTAGCAGTCATTAAGACAAGTGCCTGCTGACAGTTTTAGTTAAAATAAGTCAATGCTTAGGTCTTATTTTTTTCAAGCAAATTGTCATCCCTCAGGAATGGTGATTTTTAAGCAAGTAGCTGCCCCAACCAATCCTAAATCACACTTTACTTGATGTAACCACAATTAGTTCAGTCCATCTATCCTCTTTGAATATACCTAACCTAATCCCTAATCCAGTCTTCATTCATTATCCCTTTTTTCTCCAAGTATTATCCCAAATCTCTTCCATTTTTCCTCTAACTTATTGCCAAAGTGTCTTTTCCTCCATGGTACAGTTGTATGCTGGAGGCTTTCCAGAGCTGCTGTGAACATCTCTTCCAGATGTTGCATTCTGTGATGTCACGCTAGCAGCCTGAAATCCACTACTATGGAATTATTCACACCCTATGGGAATTGGAAATTGGCAAACACTACAAATCATGGTTGTTTTTGTTTTTGAGAGCTGGTAGTTAAGCATTTGCTAGCACACTTCTGTCCATGGAACTGACGTCAGTCTTCACTAACCACTGTAATAGTTCTTAAGAGCCTAAGTTTGGTGTCAGATAAACTAAAGCTCAAGTGCTGGCTCATCTGTTTAACATTTTAGTGCTTATGCGACACTGAGTAAGTTACTTCACCTCTCTAAGTCAATTTTATTAAGTAAAATACCACATGTGAAGCCCCTGCCACAGGAAAGTACTAAATAACATTAGCTATTTGTCCAATAGCCTTTGATGCTTCATGACTATACTCTTCAAGGTTTTGATTAGCTATGGTTCTGGCTGTATATTCATGACATTTGTATGTGTTCTTTCTTTTACCATAAAACCCCCAGTCTTAAAAGGGGTCATCATAGTATCCTGCTGAGTGTATTTGAGAGACAAGGAATTCACAATAAATGCTACTTTAGGAAATATTTGTAGGATAGACAATTCAGATAGACAAGAATGTATGCCCAATGATGCCTGAAATGAACTTCAAAGAAGATAAAGGCAGCAACAACTAGGAAAGAGAACACTAAGCTAGGAGTAAGAATAGCTAAGTTTCAGTCTCAGAACATAACATATAAAAACTGCAAGAATTCCATGATCAGATAACTCCTAGTTTGAGTCCCAGTTCTGTCTCTGTGCAGCCTTCTCCAAGGTACTGACCTCAGCTTTCTCATCTGTTAAATGGACTTAGAGTAGATTTGTACTTACTCTCAAAAGTTAGGAAGGTCAAAGGTTTTGACCAATGCTAGGTGTGAGGACAATAATCTCTAAATAAAAGGTGGCTATTATCATTCTACCACTAGTTGATTGTGTGGTTTAATCTTCTTAAGCTTCATAGACTTTAACTATACCTGTAAAATTTAGAGGGTTGATCAGGTGCCCTCTGAAGAGTCCTTTAATCTTGAATGAAATTCTTTGTGCCTTAAGCCCTTTATTGTAGAAACAGATAGAAGATTTAATGCCAATATTGTTGGTGGCTCACGACTCCTGGCTCAGGCTCTCATAATCTGTACAGAAAGTTTCCAACCAGTGTTCCTACCATCTGGCTCTGCTCTCCTTTCGATAGACAGAAACACAAATTTGATTATGTCACTCCCTTTCTTTAAAATCTCCACTGGAGTCATTTTACCTACAAGATGAAAGCTCAACTTATTAGCAAGATCTCTAAAGTCCTTGACATTCTTGCTTCGAGATTCATATTTGCCCACCTTAGTTTCATATCACAGCACTCTCTCCTGAACACTATGGTAAGACTGAACCCATTGTTTCCTAAACACACCATGTCAACCTTTGTCAATGCGTGGCCTTACATACATGGTTCCCTCAGCCTGAAAGGCACCTACCACCCCCACCCCTTTGTTTTCCTGGGATACTCCTACTAATATTTCAAGACCCACCTCACCTGTCAAGTTGTCTTTTAAGCCTTTCCTGATTCCCCTAGGCAGTGTTAGTCATGCTGTCTCTGTATTTCTATAGCACTAGCACTTACCTCTTTGAATTATATTTATCTGTTTACAAGTCTGGCTCCTCCACTGAAACAGTGACTCCTTAGTAGTGATGTGCCACAAGTCTGGAGTCAGACTGTCTGGTTTACAAGCTACCCCCCCCCCCACACACACACACAGATGCTAGATGTATGAGTTTGAGGAAGCTACTCAACTTCTTTAATTCCCAGTTTTCTCACCTATAAAACAGAATACTCCATTATAAGTGTCCTTATAATAACTAAAAGAGAAAATGCACGTAAAGCTCCTACTTCTATGCCAGACAAGTGTAAGGGCTCAATGAATATTATAAAGGATGATGTTGATGAGGTCAGAGCAGAAGGAGGAAAAAAAGTAATGAAAAAGAAAATTCATTTGTCTTTTCAGTCCCTGGGCCAATTCCCAGCTTCTGACACCTGCTAGGTGCTCAACGCACGTTTGCTGGATGGATAGTTGCGCTACTTTACAAGACAGTTAAGAGAACAGATACCAGCTCTTTCCCATAACTAAGTCCAAGATTTTTTAAAAAATTTAATTAATTTATTTTTGTTACAGATGTTTCTACTTTTCCCCCCATTGACACCCTCCTCTCGTCCCCCCCTCCCCATCCCAGGCATTGTTGTCTATGTCCATTGGTTAAGCTTATATGCATACGTTCTTTGGTTTATTGACTTTTGAGATGCTAGAAACCGAGGTGCTGATGGAGAGGAGGAATAAAGGAGGTAAAAAGGGGGACAGGGAGTGAGAAGAGAACTATTGTGTGGGGGATGCCGAGTATAGGTCAGATTACCTATCACAATTTTGTCTACGCATTTCAATTGTTGCTATTATCAAGAACTGAAACAGGCTTAAAAAAGAAAAAGAAAAAAAAAAAAAAGAAAGAGTGAAGAGGTGCAGATTCCCAGTCTAGAGAGAGCAGCCCCACCAGCAGGCAGAGCAAACTTCTTTGATGTGCTTTGAAAGCCTGAGGGCAAACAGCAACCCAGACAGGGGCTGGACTGCCCGGGGCTTGGAATGAAAATGGAGTTCCTGCCAGGAGGGAGGGCCGCGGGCCAAGCTCACTTAACAGTGGAACCCCTGGGCTCGAAAGGACTGAAACACTGAGGCATTTAAGGAGATACCAACCAGATACACAGGACATAAAGACTGACTTCTTTCAATTAGTCCAAAAGACCAGCCTGGAACTAGTCTAGGGGTACGGTGGGATGGCAGAAGAGAAAATAAACTGGGAAAGGAGAACTGAAGAGGTGGAGAGAAAATCAGTGCTGCTGAATTTATGTCAAAAAAGAAGAAAAATGCTCCCTGTTTTCTCTAAATAATGGATGCTCCAGAGACCAAGAGTCGCAGCTGATTCGCTTTTGCATTTGGGAAAAACCACATAAAAACCGAATGAAATAAGATAAAGAGAGGTGCTTATCTCTCCTCTCTTCCTCCCTACGTCCAGTGGAGTGCTCCCTTCAGCCCCAGGGTCCGCCAGCGATGTATGTTTTCTGCTTTGCTGTCAAATCTCCCGTCCCTCGGGCCGAGCCGCTTGCCCTGCGATCCGTGCTCCAGACCCGAGTTAGGTTTGGTCTGGAGACCGCGCGGGCAGGGAAGCCGAGCCGGTTCCCCTGTGTCCCTCCTCTCCCGGCCCTCCCTCCTCTGCCCAGCTGTCACTTGCTCCCTTCTGGTGCCTCCGACCTGGCGGCCGGGAGGAGGGACCTTTGATGCTCCGGGAGAGTTGGCAGAGCTCCAAAGGACACCCCACCCTTCCTCTTTCAGAGAGGAGCGTGGTTTGCACGGCCGAGGACCGTTCTGTACATCCGGAGGGACAGACGCGCGGTCCTTGGCTGCCGCAGCGGGACAGCGGGGCTGGGATCCGGAAAGCGCGGCTGGCGGCATCCCAGCAGCGGCCGAGCTTACACCCCGCCACCCGGCGAGGTTGGGGACCACCTGCCACTAGCATCGCGTGGCTCTTGCCTCGCTCAGAAGAGGTCATAGCCAAGGTGTGGTCCCTTAAAATTGTCCTCCAGGTGATTCTGTTCCACCAGGTGAGGATGGCAGCCTGCCCCTTGGTTACAAGTCATTGATTCATCATTTCAGGGAAGTGGAATGACTGACATACGTAGACAAATGTCACAAATATGTTAAACAAAATAAGTAAGTGTTAATGTGTTTTCATTGTCACTAGCAAGAAATCCAAGGTTGTTTTATTTCCTCTTTTTTCTCTCTTTGTTTCTCTCTCTCTCTCCCTCCCTCCTTCCCTTTCTCTCTCTCTCTCTCTCTCTCTCTCTCTCTCTCTCTCTCTCTCTCTCTCTCTCTCTCTCCCTCCCTCCCTCCCTTTCTCTCTTTCTCTTTCCTTTCTCTCTCTTTTTCTCTTTCTCTTTCCTCCCTTCCTTCCTTCCTTCTTTCCTTCCTTCTTTCCTTCCTTCCTTCCTTCCTTCCTTCCTTCCTTCCTTCCTTCCTTCCTTCCTTCCTTCCTTCCTTCCTTCCTTCTTTCTTTCTTTCTTTCTTTCTTTCTTTCTCTCTTTCTCTCTTTCTCTCTTTCTTTCTTTCTTCTTTTTGCCTGGGAATGCTCCTAGTAGCCCCACGTACCCATTAATTTTTCATTATAAAATGGCACTACATTTTAGATAACGTCTTGATATGATGGTTGCACTTAAATCAACACTTGAACCTACCAAGAATCAATACAACTATTATTATTGGAAAAAATTCCTCAAGAATCAAGAATGTGTAACTTCTGGAAGGCTACCATTTGAATTGCTGGTCTGGAAACCAGAAATAGGATTGTGAAATACCTGACAATACAGCTGAGTTGGCTGTACAAAGTGAAAGGCATGTTTTAGGGGTTCTGGGGGATTGTTTTATATTTAGGTGAGAAGGCTGATCTTGGTGTAGTTGATACATAGAAAGTTATTGAATTAATGTAGAAAACGAAAACCATAAGAAATCCTTGGGCGATATCTGAAAGGGAGCATTTAATTCTCTGTCACTCTAGAAAAGGGAACAGATCAGCTTTCAAAATGTATCTCCATTGTACAGTCAGCCAATAAAATGTAATCCCTACTCAAGCAATTAGAGAGCGTGGGGTTGCAGTTGGGATTTTTAGCTTGGTTAAAACAAATAAAATACTGTAGAAGAAATGAGATCAAACTTGTTGAAACTTGGATTTGCAGAAATATAAGGTAGCTTGGAGAAGATGGATTCAGGTGGAAAATGACCTTTTTTATTATGTGCAGGAAGGCATTAGAGTGTCAGTAGAAATGCTGGAAAGGAGATTTATTACCATAAGCACAGTTGACAAGTTCCGTTTTGTTGAATATTTTGATGGAGGAAGCCAGCATTTCAGGAAGTGTTTAAAAAAGCTCTGCAAAGTGTTCAGTAATCCAAGGAGACCAGAATGGGAAAGGAATGTGCTACTCTCCTTCTGCTGAGAGGCTGTCTATTCCATCAGAGATTTGCTTATTCATTGTCAGAATATTTGTACTAGGTGGATTATATGAGATAGGAGATGGAATGGATTGTGTGTGTGTGTGTGTGTATGTGTGTGTATTTATTCTGTAGGGATTTCAATATAGATCAATTTTGTAGTAAAGTGAAGTTACATGTATATATTGTTTTACATTTTGAAGGCCACATTCATTTGCTACATGCACACACCTTATGTTGCTTGGAGGGCTGATGTTAGGATTCCCATTTTAAAGATAAGGAAATGAGCCTGGCTGGTGTGGCTCAGTGGATTGAACATCATCCCATGGACTGAGAGATTCCGGTTCGAATCCCAGTCAGGGCATGTGCCCATCACATTGATGTTTCTCTCTCCCTCTAAGAAAACAATTAAAACATATTAAAAACAGATAAGGAAATGAAGATAAAATGAGGGAAGTGGTGTTCCCATTGTCCTTTCCCTTTGCCACAAAACCTTTCACAGTATTTGTGATCATAAGCATAAACTTTAAACCCACTTGGGACCTCAACACATCCTCTTTTCTTTCCTTTTTAGTTTGAATATTTAGTTGCTCACTGTCTATTCTTCTTTCTTTTTTTTTTTTTTTAATTGTTTTTTTCCTTTATTGATTTTAGAGAGAGAAGAAGGGAGAGGGAGAAAGAGAAAGAAACATCGATGAGAAAGAACATCGACTGGCTGCCTCCTGCATGCCCCTCACTGGGGATCAGGCCCACAACCTGGGCATGTGTCCTGACCGGAAATCGAACCGGCGACCTCTTGGTGCATGAGTCTACACTCAACCACTGAACCACACCAGCTGGACTATTCTTCTTTCTTGCTTTGTTTTATCCTTAGCCTTTCTATTTAATGTACTTTATATTTTACACATTCATAGTTTTTTGTTTGTTTGCATTTGCTTTTCTGCTCCAGAGAATACACTCAGTGAAGACAGAATTATTTTTAAGAAGTGGGGGTGGGGACCTTTCTTATGCTGAATCCATGGTGCCAACAAAAATGCTTAGTAAATAGTAGGCACTCAATAAATATTTGTTAATTGAATGAATGTATACATGAATGAATGAATGCTTGAGAGTCCATTTGGATCTAATTAGTATCTATCAGCCACTGCTTTTGTAAGGGAGGGGTTCTAATTAATTACTTATAAGAAAAATAATAAAAGTAAGCTTCCTTTAGGTCCCTGGACACTTGATGTGGAGGTGATATTCCTTCCTTGTTTTCATTAGATTTTTTTTTTATGGCTATCAGCAAAATGTGGTGTTGGGATCCTCATTTCAGATCATCAAATGTTGTCTCTGCTAAAGGCATGGAACATTTTAGTGTCTTCTCTTGGCTGCCTCCCACTAACCCTTCACCTTTCTCTCTGCACAACCCTCAGGAAATGCCCCTTGCAGACACCCAGCCAGGAATGTATTTTTCCTGGACCAGTGCCTTTTACTTAGAATCTGTCCAGACTTTTTCCTCCCTCATTAAATTTTACCTACCACTTTTTCCATTCCCTCTGGTGTCTGCTTTCCATACTGTTTTTATGCTTCCTAGGTAATATATTTTTATTTTGTGAGAATCGAATTATATCAGAATTGGAAGGCCCATTGAAACAAATCTTTCCACAGCATTGACGAGTGAGAGGCAGCGCAGCTGAGGACTCAGTGTGTAGACATGAGACCGACGTGCTTTCTGCCTTCTACCCATTATATGACTCTGGGAAAATTATGTAACCTCTCCAAGCTTCAAGACCTTCATTTAAAAATGATGTCAAAATAGATCTCATGGTTCCATAGTGTAATGGTTAGCACTCTGGACTCTGAAAATAGATCTCATCTTCTGGAACCATTGTATTAAATAGAAAAAGTCAGGGAGAACACATGGAATAATTCCTTGCCAATTGTAACTACTAATAAATATTAGCCATTCCTAGTAACATCCTTGATAAATGGTGTTCCAGACTCCATTGCAATGCTCTCAGCACTGGGGAAGGAGATCACTACTTTCTTGAATCAATCAGATGTTTCTGAAGACACATTCTCCACCTGCTGTAAAGATCCTTTATAGTTAGCCTAAACCTGCTTCCTTATAGTTTCCATTCATTGGTCCCCAGTGTTTTCTTGGAAAAACAAAGACTACATATGTGCTGATATGAACTGAGTATGTGTATTCCCTTCCCTCAAAATTCATAGTTGAAGCTCTAACCCTCAATGTGATGGTATTTGGAGATGGGGCTTTGGGAAGGGGATTGCATTTATTTATTTATTTATTTATTTTTTATTAATTTATTTTTGTTACAGATGTTTCTCCTTTTTTCCCCATTGACACCCTCCTCCCCATCCCCCCACCCTGTCCCCAGCTTTGTTGTCCATGTCCATCACTTATGCATACATGTGCATAAGTTCTGTGGTTTATCTCTTCCCTCCCCCCCACCCCCTCTTCTGAGGGGTGTCAGTTTATACCCTACTTCCACATCTCTGGGTCTACCCTGTTCCTCAGACTGCTATGTTCATTATATTCCACAAATAAGTGAGATCATGTGATATTTGTCTTTTTCTGCTTGGCTTGTTTCGCTTAGGATAATACTCTCGAGGTCCCTCCACGTCGTCTCAAAGGATAAGAGATCTTTCTTTCTTACAGCTGCATAGTACTCCATTGTGTATATGTACCATAGCTTTTTTATCCATTCATCCACTGATGGACACTTGGGCTGTTTCCAGATCTTAGCTATTGTAAATAATGCTGCTATGAACATGGGGGTACATGTATTTTTTCTGATTGGTGTTTCAGGCTTCTTAGGGTATATTCCTAGAAGTGGGATCACTGGGTCAAATGGCAATTCAATTTTTAATTTTTTGAGGTAACACCATAGTGTTTTCCACAGTGGCTGCACTAGTCTGCATTCCCACCAGCAGTGTACTAGAGTCCCCTTTTCTCCACACCCTCGCCAACACTTGTTGTTTGATGATTTGTTGATGGCGGCCATTCTGACAGGTGTGAGGTGATACCTCATTGTTGTTTTAATTTGCATCTCTCTGATGATTAGTGATGTTGAGCATTTGGAAGGGGATTACATTTAGATGAGGTTGTGAGAGGTGCTCTCATGATGGGATTCGTGCCTCAAAATGCGGAGGCACTAAACAACAGAGAGCTGTCTGTTGTTTAAGCCACCCAGTCTATGTTATTGGTAATAGTAGCTTGAGCTAACCAAGACATGTGCCCTTTTAGAAGGAAACACTTAAAATTTCTGAATACAATTATTATAGCTCATCTATATTTTCTCCATTTAAATTAAGATTTCCCAATTCTTTCAATGGTTGCTTATCTGTAGTGTTTTCTCACCCCATCACCAGCTAGCTGCTCTCCTCATGGTGATGCCTAGTTTACTTCTTTGCCTCTTCAAGAGCTGCACTAGAAAAAGATGCAATAGCCTAACTGTTGTCTAACTAGTTCAAATCACAGTGGAAATATAATCTCCCATGACCTGGACATTGTATTCTTTTTAAAAATTTTTTATTGATATTAGAGAAAGGAAGGGAGGGAGGAAGAGAGAAGGAGAGAGAGAGAGAAACATCTATGTGAGAGAGAAATGTCCATCTAATCCATTGATCAGCTGCCTCCAGCACATGCCCCTACCAGGTATCAACCTGTGACCTGGGTATGTGCCCTGACTGGAAATGGAACCCACCACCTTTTGGTGTACAGGAGGATGCTCCAACCACCTGAGCCACACCAGCCAGTGCTGGACATTCTATTCTTGATGGAAGCTGTGATCTCATTAGATTTCTTGGCAACCACGTCACACAGTTGGAGGCATATCTAGCTTGTCAACCACATGGGAGAAACAGAATAAGAACTCCAGGTCTTTTTCACATGAAAAACTAATAAACCAGGTTCAGTTTGTTTTGTACATGAGTAACTAAGAGTGTGACTAACAGCAGTGTTTAACATTTATTCTTATTAAGTCACACTTAAAAGAACTCTTAGAGACAATGCTTTCAATCTGTTGTTCCCAACCTTTTTTTTCCTTCTCAATACATGTTATTGATGGTATTCGCCTGAAATACACAAGCCCATAGGCACACTCATGACTGTATTTGAAATTTCCATCTGCCCGTTTTAACTCCACACTTTACTTTCCTGTACAAAAAGGCATATCAGAACATGAGTGAGTAAAACAAACAACTAAATGTGAAAAACAATAGCCTAAAGCTTCACACAGGTTAATATCTTCATGACATTAGAGAAGAAAGGAATTTCTTACAACATGCAAAAAGGAAGAAAAAAGCACAAATAATAAAGGAAGAAGCTGAGACATTTGACTTTATTAAAATAAAAAATATCACCAGTCGCCACAAACAAAATGAAAGAGATTTGCAACACATGTATTTGACAAAGGACTAGTATATTCCCAAATTATAAAGAATTCTTACAAATTATTAAGAAAAAAAAAACACAATCAATAGAGAAATTGGCAAAAGACTTAAATGTATACTTCATAGAAGGAGAAACCTGAATGAAAAAAAATCATATGAAAAACATTAGCAGTAGTAATCAGGGAAATGTAACTTAAAATTCAATGAGCTAGATTTGAAACACAATAGAGTTGTAAAAGTTAAAGTGACTGACAATACCAAATGTGAGGGAGGAGTTACAGCAATGGGAGCTCTCATACTCTGTTGGTGGGAGTGCCAGTCGATACATCCAGTTTGGAAAACATTGAGGCACAACCTAGTCAAACATGTGCATCTGCTATACATTACACAGTATAAAGGCCAAGATGCTGTGAAATAAAATTCCTATCACGTAACAGACCCAGTTGAGTGGGTACACCCTCTCTCATAGTCATTTGAGGATTCTTTTATATTATTAGTTGGCACTTTTTTACATCACTGTCTATGTTTGCATGGTCTATAAGATAGATTGCACTCACATTGATTTCCCATAGAGTGGGAAGGAAAACGGGAACACAGAGGAATACACATCCAATTTTTTAAGGTCTAGAGCAGGAAGTGTCTTATTCCTTTTTCTTAGACTCCATTAGGAAGAACTTGGTCACATGGCCACAAATGGCTATGCAAAGGCTGGTAAATGTTTACCCAGTCCTCTATGTTTCATGGAGTAGGAAGAGAATGGATAGTAATGAGCAATCTCTATCGTATCCTATGACACAGCAATCCTACTCCAGTGCCCAGAGACTTGTTTCTAACTATTCACCAGGAGACACTGTACAAGGGTATTCATAGTGGCATTGTTTTAGTAACAAAAAACAAATCTGGAAATAATTCAATTACACATTAACAATAGATAGAATAAATTAACTGAGCTATACAATGGAATACTATATATTCATAAAAATAAACAAAATAAGTCACAGAATATACACAGTATGATTTCATTTGTAAACTGTTTATAAAAAAAGGAAAAGGTGGTGTTTAGGGATACCTAATGGGTGATAAACATAAGACAAAGAAGAGACTCGCCCAGCTGGTGTGGCTCATGGTTGAGCATCGACTCATGCACCATGCCGGTTTGATTCCCAGCCGGGACATGTGCCCAGGTTGTGGGTCTGATCCCCAGTGTGGGGGTGTACAGGGGGTGGCTGATTGATGTTCTCTCTCATTGATGTTTCTATCTCTCTCTCCCTCTCCCTTCCTCTCTCTCTAAAATCAATAAAGAATAAAAAAAATTTTTTTAAAAAGAAGAGAATGGAATCTCAAAAGGTAGGGCAATGTGTAGGGTAACGTGTGCAGAAGGAAGTATATGAGATTGGGAAAAATACTCAATCATACTGGCATCGCTCTATTTCTTCACTGGGTGGTGAATATACGTGTTTCTTCTTTTCTGTGTGTATATGTTGTACAACAAAATCTTTCCTGAAACAACAAATTTAAAAATTCTGTATTTTAAATATATAGTAAATATTTATTTGTGACATGTAGTTTGCACCATATGTGTGAAGACAACATAATCATTTTTTTCACCTAGAGGCTGGCTTTGTAGGGGGAATTTTAGCCATTCTGGGACCACACTTCAGGGAGGATACTTCAGGGATGGAGAATACTTCCATCACATAATGCTGGTTCCATCTTTCTTTGTTCTGTCTCTGGTTGGGTCAGCTCATTCTGTGCCCACCTGTATGCAAATTATACAGCAGAGCACACACTCTACTGAGCACATAACCACAATTCTGATTTCATGAAGTAGCAAGTCTATGTCAGTGTTCTCACCAATTCCTTCAATGTAGCACAGTGATAAAGACCTGGTTCTGGAATCAGGATGCCTGTGTTCAAATCCTGGTTCTGTCCTGTAACCACAGACAATCTCTTGACATCACTAAGTCTCCATTCCTTCATCTATAAAACTGGAATGTTAATAACATCTACTTAATAGGGTTATTGTGGGGGTTAAATAATAAATGTGTAAGAATTTCACACATGCCTGTTACATAGTCAATGCTTAAAAATGTTAAGTTAAAAAAAAATGCAAGGATGGAAATATTTTTTTCTCAGTTAGCAATCGGTGAATACCAAGAGATACTGTAATGTAACATACTGCCTGGCCAAATATAGGGTCTTTTAAATTTGTTACATATGTGCACAAACTAGTTCTAACATGTGATAGCCCTGACTTGTCATGGGCACTCAATAAATCTTAGCTTCCTTTTATTTTAAGATATTTGGAAACTTTGTCCTGTTTCTTTCAATATGTTATTATCCATGAATCTACTAATTAGAATCACAAGTTGTAATTAGGAAGTAGAACATCATACAAGAGAAAGTCACTCTGTCTAGAGTGTTGTTCTGAAATGTGTGCTTATGTCTGGAGGTCAGAATCCCAAGAGGTCAATGATGTAAAAGAAAATAATGTAGAATGAAATGGGATAACTATGTGTAAGCTTCTAGTACTGTAATTGTGTATAATAGGGACTTAGTGCACTTGAATTTTCTTTTCCTCACTTGGAGTTGCTTTAGATGCTGTATTAAACAGTAAAACACATCCTTAATATATCTTTGTCTTTGAAATTTGAGTCTGAATTTTGGAAGTAGATAAAAGCCACTCAGAGCCAAGTGTGGTGAATAATAAATGTGAACAAGTTGTATAATACCATTTTTGGTCAAAAACAGTTGTGATGAAATTAATGAGACATTTACTTGTACAGGCTTGTGAACTGGCTCTGAAGACACTTCCAAAAAGGAGTTTCATACACTTCTAGGTAATAGCCATATCTTTGGAATAATTCTAAATGTTCTTTTTCATCTTGTCAAACCATGATGACTTCATCCATATATAGTAAAGTCATGTCAGTTATTAAAATAGTCAAATAATTCTGTACCCATTCCAAATAGTCTCTGATCTACATTCTGCTAAATATGGTTTCCCCAACTTCCCAGCTGGCCTGCCCCTGTACTAGGTTAACTCATGGAATAGCCAGGGGTCTGAAACTCTGCTTAAGTACTCCAGCCAATGCCAGTTCTGACTGGGTGATGCCAGTGCCATTCAATTTGATAATTATTTTGAATGCTACTACTGTCAGACCAGCAATTTCATAGTTCTGGCAATGTTCATTTGGATGTTAAGCTGGGATAGTTTGAATAACATCAACAACTTTCCAAAATGACTAGAATAGAAAATTAGTAGTTCTTCTTTGTAATAACTTATCACCCTCAAAATTATTTCCTTAATATGATACATGCATCAGATTAAGATTTCAGATATATATACCATGAGTAAATAAATGCTTTCTTCTTCTTTTTTTTTAAATCCTCACCCAAGGATACTTTTCCATTTTTCTTCAGATAGAGTGGGAAAGAGAGAAACATTGATGTGAGAGAGACACATCGATTGATTGCTTCCCACACGACCCAGACCAGGGCCGGGACCGAACAGCAACCAAGGTACATGCCCTTGACCCGAATCGAACCTGCGACTCTTTGGTCTGAGGGCCAACACTCTAACCGCTGAGCCAAACCGACCAGGGCAATAAATGCTTTCTTGATGTTTGCAGTACAGACATGAAAAGATCCTAAGTACTTCTAGAGTTAATTCCAACACTTATAGATGTTAAAGCATAATTAATTCTACCAATAATAATTCCAGGGAGATCCTAGACATGATAGAAATAAGCAGAATACATTCCTAGGTGCTTATAAGGCAAATAGTACAGATCAGTCTAATCTAAGCACCTAGTAGGAAAAAAATCTTTGAAAATCCATTTAGGTATTTACGGTCTGTTTACTTTCACAGTTTTCAGTTGTTCCCCGTGGCACACACCTCATTGATATTTTTATTGGTCACAAAATGGTTACTGTTTCATTTTTGTCATAAATAACTCCATCTTGTTGGCAATTTTCCATTAGGGTTTCATTTTTCATTAATTGTGATTGCCAGCTATTGACATCATGTGATCATACATTCAGGCTGCAGCCGCAGTTCACCTACACGAATCCCAAAGAAGCTTATTATGAAACAAACACGTAAATAAAATGTTATAAAAATTTTATGACTTTTTTATACATTTTTTATATACATGTGAAAGTAATTTTGCTTTCCTTTTCCTGTTCTTTGCATTTTGTAGGAAAGGAACTAAAAAAAAAAAAAAAAAAAAAAGCAAAGGAAAATAGAACCAAAGAACCTTAAGACTGCCAGGGTCTCCAGCGCTGAACATAGTGCCTGGACATAAAGGCATTCACTCAGTGGTTAGTGAATGGAGAACTAGGCATAGAAATCGTGTACCTGAAGGACTTTCATCAGTTACAATTTTGGAGCTCTTGGTTGCAGGCCCTATGGTACTAAGAGTAGAATTTGGAGCAGTCAAGGCCCCTGATTCTCTTCCATTTAATTTTTAACTTGAGAGCACTGCATGGCGGATGCCATTGAGGGGGTTTCTGGGCTCTGTTCTCAAAGCATTCTTATTTGAGAAAAAGAGCCACTTTATGAGCTATGGAGTGAATCAGTGTGATAGAGATGCCAAGTCCAGACTGATATGTTTTCCTACAATAGTGTGTTTGAAATAGCTAGAGGAGGCTAATGAAACAAAAGGAAGGCAATGGAAACAGAAAGATGATTTTATGTTTATTGCCCAAAGGGCTGATACATTGGGTTCTCTGTTACAAAGTGATAGAGGCTGGGCAGTAAGGTGGTTCTCAACACATCAGCGTGTTGAAGTACTATGAAGTAAAACAATTTTATAATCTCTTCTCTGAAGATACCCATTTAGTGCTTATATTAATAATTGGGTATGATTTCATTACTTGAAAAAAAAGTCAAGCTAGAGTGATGTATTAGTTGTCTATTGCTGTATAGTGAATTACCATAACACTTGGTAAAAGTAAATGTTTGTTATCTCTGCTTTTGTAGGTTAATAGTTTGAGAGTGGCTCAGCTCAGCAAATCTGGCTCAGGGTCTCTCATGAGGCTAAGTGAAAACGTTGGCTGAGACTACCATCATGTGAAGACAGGACTGAGTTTGGAGGATCCACTTTCAACACGCCTCACTCACATGGCTAGCAAGTTGCTGCTTGCTATTGGTAGGAGGTTTCTTTTCCTCCCTATGTCTCTCCTCACTGCTGCTTGAGTGTTCTCATAACATGGCTGGTGGCTCTCCTCACACGAGCCAGCTGAGAGGTTACAGTATGGTAGCAGCAATGTCTTTGTAACTTAGACTCAGAAGGCACATGCTGTTACATCTTCAGTATTCTGTTGCCAGATCAGCCTTAATCTGTAGGAGGGAACTACGTAGGGTGTAACACAGAAAGAAATCATAATTTTGGGGGTGGCTACCACAAACGCTAAAAACTCAAATATGAGTATTATGCACTAGGGAGCTGGAAAATGGAAACTGGTTTTCCATCTTTCTAAAAGGTTTTTATTAATTTTGTTTCCACTAAGATTACCTCATTTACTTCTCACCAGAAAACTGCAAGTGAGATATATTTTTGGTCTCATTTTTCTGGTGAGAAAATAGAGGCCTACAGTGATCAAGGTTACACAACCAGTAAGTGATTGAGTTAGGATTTCAATTCACTGCCACTCATTGGTTCCATTTAATAGAGTGCAATAAACAAACAGATGAGATATTGCTGACATTTTACTAATAAATATAGGTAGAAGATGAGGTAGAGTCAGGGATTTATGATCATGTACGAGATACTATTCAGGACAGATCATGCCTGAATTTTTATCAGAGCAAGATGAACTTTCTCTTACTGTGCTAGACCGGTGTCCAAGGTCCAAGCAGTAGTTTTGCATTTTGAAAACACAAATTTGCCTGATTCCTAGGCTCTTAGATATCAAGGTACTCACTCAGTTATTTAAGTTTAGGGACAATTAATTTATAAATAAAAATTCTAGGTGATTTACTTATGATATAAAATTTAATTGCCAGAACAATTTGGTAT
The DNA here is from genome assembly GCA_030848825.1 of Tadarida brasiliensis. Taxonomy (NCBI): domain Eukaryota; kingdom Metazoa; phylum Chordata; class Mammalia; order Chiroptera; family Molossidae; genus Tadarida; species Tadarida brasiliensis. Next base: position 76,534,191 of record CM061260.1, read on the forward strand.
TTACTTTGGTCTGATTAGCTCGCTCCTCCTGTGTAAGAATTATTTAGTTAATTGTATCAGTAGGGATAATGCAGGTTATGCCACTGTAACAACCTCATGATTTCAGTGTTCTGAAACAACAAAGATTTATTTATTTATTTTTAAAAACATTTTTGTATTTATCTCCAGATAGAGCAGGAGGGAGAGAGGGAGGAAGAGAGAGAGAGAAACATCGATGTGGGAGAGACACATCGACTGGTTGCCACCCACACGGGGACAGGGACAAACTGCAACCGAGGTACGTGCCCTTAGTGGGAACCGAACCGGGACTCTCTGGTCCACATGCCAACGCTCTAACCACTGAGACAAACCAGCCAGGACAAAGATTTATTTCTTGCTCATACTTGTCCAACCCTTGTCCGCAGGGTGATCTCAGTATAGAGCATCAGGGAACTAGGCTGATGCAGGATCTAAGTCATGTACTTCCAGGGCAGATATCGGATTTGTGGGGTCTGAGCCTTATACAATTTTGGATTCTTTGTAAAAGAAATACAATACAAAATTACAAATATAGAGACTTGAAATAGGCCTATGTAAATGAGGGGACCTAAATATCAAGTTTTTTTTTTTTTTTAAATTAGCTTCATAATAAATGAGTCTCAAGCTTTAATGATTTCTAGAACTGGGAAAAGGATATAGTGAATCACACATGAACTGTTCAAGCTTGAAGCTGGAAGTGACACAGACCAACTTCAAAGTGAGTTAAGAAACATAATTCTACTATGTGTCCCAAGGAAGAGAGCTGAGAACATTTAGTAAACAGCAGTAATAATTACGGCAATAATCAAGGAGCAGAGGTAGGAGAGATACATGATTTGAATGCATAGTCATAGCACCTTTTAAACTTGCTACATCCACTTGGGCAACATTTCTTCACCTACCTCTCAGATTGGAATCACAAGTCAGCTTTCTTGGGTCTCGCTTCCAAGGATAACACAAAGATGGGCACAGGCAATGTGTGTTTCATAAATTTCTATTTTCTTTAAAAAAGCAATCGCCTACATTTTAGAGTGATACATTCTTTCTTAAATGATACTATCTTTTGTCAAGTTATATGATTTATCTATGGTATATAGATACAGTACAATACAGTCAAACCTTGGTTCTCGAACTGCTCCCAGTCAAACAATTAGGTTCTTGACCAAGTTGCTCATGAAAAATGACTCCATTTTCTAACAAAACTTCAGTTCTTGACCTGATAACCCTTACATGCTGACACATCAGCATGACTAAAAGCATCTCTCAGGCCACAAACAAAGGAGAGAATGGGAGTCAGTTTACCTGTACTGTGAATATTTATTTCTTTATTTTTTTGCTTTTGTTGCTGGTGAAATGGACCTTAGCGCAATTTTAAAACATACAGAGGCCATAAAGTGTGCTGATGTTGCAAATGGTGTGAGTGCTCACAAAACAACAATCACAGGCAATTGAAGAGGTAGGAAAACTGTTGTTGATTTGGCTAAACTAAAAACAGCCCAGCATTTCGAGGGAAGGAATGTGAAAAAGCAAAGAATGCTGCACCCCTGGAAAGAGTGCTGAAAGTGATCCCTTCAAGGCTAGTAGGGGGTGGTTGGATAAATTTAAGAAAAAAAGTGTTTGTTTATTGATTAAACGGTACATTAAGACATATACTGTGTATGAGAAAGGTTAAAACAGGGAATAATTTAGGGTTTTGGAATGGATGAATTCAATATACATTATTTCTAATGGGAAAAATGATTCAGGTTTTGAACAAATTGCTTCTCGAACAGACTTTTGGAATGAATTATGTTCGAGAACTGAGGTTCAACTGTACATAGTAAACTATATATACTATAATATATAGTATATACTATAATATATAGTACATATATACTATAATATACTATATATAGTATAATATAGATACATAAATATATTGATATGTGTATGTATATTAAGTATGTATATACACATATTTATATGTAGGCATATATACATATATGTGCATAGACATAGACATATATCTATAGTAAAGTATATATCTATGGTATCTACATATAGTATATGTATATATGCAGTATACATATAGTATATATAGAGAATATCTATATAAAGTATATATATAGACATCCTGATTGTCCCTGACTTATGATGGTTTGACTTATGATGTTTTTACTTCATAATGGTGTGAAAGTGATATGCATTCTGTAGAAATTGGATTTAGAATTTTAAAATTTGATCTTTTCCTGGGTTAGTGATATGTGAAAGGGTTAGTAATGTTTTAAAGGGTAAAGGTAAAAGCTTGCAAAGGGAGGAAACTGTGAAAAGTGAATTGCTTGCATGACCTTTGCTCAGCCTTCTGTTGCATATGGATTATCAGATTATCTGCAAGACAATGAATCACCCAGCAGATGCAGGATGTGATACCAGACCAGTCCAATTGCAAAGTGGACAATGGGCCAGGCAGAGTTCATCAGCAGGAACTAACAGAAGCTAGAAGTAGAGTATATAACCTACACCCCAACTATTATTTGAGGCTGATACCTTTTCGGGCTCATCCCGCCTGCCCCCATGCACATGTAATAAAATCATTTTGCTCTACATTGGCCTTGCATTGTGAATGTGATCTCCCGCCGAGTCAAACCTTTTAATATGCAGTATGATACTCTCTCATGGTGCTGGATAGTGGCAGAGAGCTTCCAGTGATCCTGAGGGTAAACAACAGATATTCTGCAGCGTACCGTATCGTAAGTGTATTTTTGGATATTGTGTTTTTGCAGCCCAACATGTCTACAAAAAACCCATCTATATTTTCCACTTCTGGTGAGAAAAAGAGGAGGAAGGCAATTACTCTTGAGATGAAATTCAAGATAATTGCTCAACTGTAGGCTAATGTAAATGTTCTGAGCATGTTTAAGGTAGGCTAGCCAACCTATGATGTCAGGTAGCTTAGCTTTATTAAATGCATTTCCAATTTACAACATTTTTAACTGACAATAGGTTTATTCAGACATAACCCCATCTTAAGTCAAGGGGCATCTGTATGTATAGTATATAGAGATGTGTATATGTACTACATATACTATAGTACATATATAATATTTACATTATATGGTAAATTTATACATAGATTGATAGATACTACAGATACACATAGTATTTTATATACATATATTATGTTTATATTATAGATATATATCTATATAAATGTATAGACATGATACTATATTTTACCAACTCTTTTGGGCCCCTTTCAGGTGATTTTACATATAACTTCTGTCCTTATGTACTGATTTTCTAGCTTGTTGAAAAAATATCTTTCTTTTATTATTTATTTATTTATTTATTTATTTAATTTTTTATTTTTTTATCCTCACCTGAGGACATTTTTCCATTTTTGTTCAGATAGAGTGGGAGGGAGAGAGAGAGTGAGAGAGAGAGAAAAAAACATCGACCTGAAAGGGACACATCGAGTGGCCGCCTCCCGCATGATCCCAACCAGGGCCGGGGACAAACTGCAGACGAGGTACGTGCCCTTAGCGGGAACCGAACCCAGGTCTCTTTGGACTGCGGGCCGATGCTCTAACCGCTGAGCAAAACGGGCCAGGGCAAAAATATCTTTCTTTTAAATTCTTAGAAATTAATGCCTAAAATATCTTCTAGTTTTTTGTAATGTTGCCCATGGCCCAGATTAGGGAGTAGGATTGCTCTGAGTAATCATTGCTGCTGAGAGGATCGGAAATAATCATCAGAATCAGGTTTAGAACAAAAAAAGATAGAACATGCTAATTGAAAGTTGTTTTGAGAGTACAGAGATAGAATTCACGATTAACTACTGTTGTTGAAAATGAATGTATTGGTTATATTTTATAGTTGTATATTGATAATCCCTATACATTATTCAAAAGACAAGTAATCACATTTATTTTCAATTAATCTATAAATATGCCAAAAATTAGATGTGTGTTTAAGTATATGCTCATGTCCATCTACCAAAGCAATTATAATAGACCATTTGTTTCTCTAATGTAACTTCTTGTATTCATTTAGCTCTCAACCACCTATTTCAACAAAAATGGGGCTGTGGCTTGGATCACTTTAAAAATAATGACAACAGTCCGACCGGAGTGGCTCAGTGGTTGAGCATTGACCCATGCACCAAGAGGTCATGGGTTCGATTCCCAGTCAGGACACATGCCCAGGTTGTGGGCCTGATCCCTAGTGGGGGGCATGCAGGAGGCGGCCAATCAATGTTCTCTCTCATCAATGTTTTTATCTCTCTCTCCCTCTCACTTCCTCTCTCTCTAAAATCAATAAAGTAAAAAAAAAAAAAAAATGACAATAGTAATTCTAAAACGTATTGAGTTCTTATTAATGTACTAAGAAGTAATGATTGAATTCATGCTGCCTAGCTATGAATATTTACAACACTTAAAAAAAAACTGTATTTTCTTCATTGTTTGAGTTGAGTTGTACTTAACTTTAATCTCTACTACAATAAAAAGGAGCTTAGGCATAAATAATATTTGGAAACAAATAATGGCAATGATCAAAGTGTATTGAGTATATTGTGTGCTAGGCACAGAGCTACTTAATGTATGTAATCTCGTTTCATCTGCTCCTAGTGACTCTGAGGTAGATTGAATTTTTCCCATTTTATTGAAGACACTGAGACTCTGAGAGGCTAGGAAATTCAGGATCACACAGCTAATGAGTGATATAGTAGGCCATCCTAATTCAGAATTGCGAAATATGGTTTTATCAATTATATTATCCTTTCACTCTTCAAATTCTGAATAAGTGTGTTGCCAGTGAGAAAGAGGCAATTAAGAACCTCGTATAATGAAAAAATGCTTTATCTATAGATAATCTACAAATGGGAGTTGATTTTATGTTTAAAAAAAGGAAAAAGAGAACAAACAACTAAATATATAAATAAAGGTTAGTTAAATATAGTTCATGGTGGATTAATGATCCTCATAGAGAGGACATAACCACGGGTTGACCCAAGAGCAGGACCTGGGCAATTGGAGGTTCCTCACCTTCTCCTTTTTCCTTGAAATGTGTGTTCCATCCACTGTTCCTATAACCAGAGCTGTTTCAAGGCCATAGCCTTGAGAGAGCAATGTGTTATTGAGACCATCTAGATGGTATACATTACTGAATTCATTTAAGGCCTCTGTATAAACTTTCAAGATTCTAGCAGGCTGGTGGGGAGATCTACTTGTCTTGTGGATGTCCAACAAAAACCTTGCATATAGTTTCTCTCGCTTACTGAAACTGCCACCTACCAATCTGCAGTGGGATGTCTTTTTCTTTGGTCTCTCTTTGCCCTCTGTGTACACAGTCCAGGCTGGAAATCAACAATTGGTGAACCAGCCCTGGCCGGTTTGGCTCATTGGTTAGAGCATTGGCCTGGGGACCAAAGGGTCTGGAGTTCGATTTCTGGTCAAGAGCATGTACCTGGATAACAAGTTTGATCCCTGGCCCCAGTTGGGGTCATGCTGGAGGCAACCAATTGATGTGTCTTTCTCATATCAATGTTTCTCCCTCTCTCTCTCTCCCTTCCATTATGTCTAAAAATCAATGGAAAAATATCCAAGGGGGAGGATTAATAAACAAACAAACAAACAATTGGTGAACTAGCCAGGAGAAATGGTTCTATGGGGAAAATCCTGACTTGGCCATTGACCTCTGTGTAGGGAGGGTGTTAGGTGCTTGTGTACTGCCATGTGAGTACAGACACATCTCAAAAATCCTGGCTGAGTTAATCCATTTGTTTGAGAAACTACGCATAGTGCATGTGGTATGGGACTTTGATAATCCATGTTGAGCCTAGTTGTGGGAAAATATATTTATGATGTTGTGTAATACATTGCTGATCTTGGGGAAATTGACAAATTCCAGAAACAGTTACAGACTGTTAGAAAGACCTAAGACAGAGAGAGAAGTTGAAAAGCCAAAAGTCTATCCCAATCAGCTGTAAAGGTTCTAGAAGAAGTAACGCAGAAATAAATGTGGTTTGATCTCATTGCTGCCAGGATCCCACCCGAAGAGCGAGACTAGTAATACAATGTTGTGTTGGTTGGCCTGTGGAAAGCCTTAAAATCTGAACATTTGTTTAGACCTGCCACACCTGCCCCTATCATCCCTGTTCTTCCCCCATATCTGCTTCAGCAGAATCTGCAGGGATACAATTCTATCTGGGGTGGGTGCCTCCCACACCCAAGGTATAGGATGCAGGTGGGGGCCATTGAAGGCTACTGGGGGCCTCATATTAAGCTCACTAGTCACTCATCACCCAGAAATAAACAAAAGGTGATGGCTCTGGTTGATACCAGAACAGAATGTACTCTATCTAATACATAGTAACCCTCAGAATTTTTCTGGCCTCCTCAGCACCATTGATGTTATGAGGATAAATGATTATGGTTAGGAAGGTCCTTTTGACACTGCAAATTGGGCATTCTCCCCTACAAGAATACAAAGTTTTTATCTCTTCAAAACCAGAAAAAATATTTGGCATTGATGTCACACAAGGTCAGACCCTGCAAGTCTCTGTGGGTGAACTATTCTTCCGTGTTAAAGTAATCAAACCAATGCTACTGTTCCCTCAAAGTGTGGCTGTACCAAGCATTGACACCATCTTAGATATCTTGGCCATTGTCCTAGGAGTGTACTGAAGTAGTGATTCAGCTCAACACTGACACCATCTGGATGGAAACAGGAACAAATCACAACAGCTAATGGTCTAAACTCAATGGTCTGGCTGGTGATCACTCATGAGCCCTGGTTATTAACCCTTTGCACTGACAATTAGGCTGTTCTAAAGGTGTTAACCATATGGTTTGGACAATGGGAGGCCAAGGGGTGGATAATCATGAATAGGTCCTTGTGAGGTCAGGACATGTGGGGAGACATTTGGGTTCTCCTACAAGAGTCTGAGGCAGTCCTCTCTGTGTTTCATGTCCCAGCTCATAAGGTGCTGACAACCCTTGGCAATCAGGAAATTAATGCCTTAGCTTGGCAACTGATCTTTCGGTAGATACGACAGATTGGGTACATGGAAAGAGCAGCCACTGTAGCACCCAAAGTGGGATGGCACATTGCCAAAGATGCCGGATTGCCCTTGAAAAACAGTGAATTGGTTGATGCAGTAATAGCATGTCCTGTGTGTTATAAACAATGCCCAAAGAAGTCTGGGGCCATCCACTAGAGTTGCCAACAGAAGAGGGACTGGCAAATTGGTTACATTGGCCCCCTCTGTCTGAGTGAGGGTTATAAATATGCCTCAGTTTTTGTGGACACTGTGTCTGGCCTAACCCTAGGTTTCTCTGTTGCCATGCAAACCAGGCTGCCACTATTGGGGGATTAGCGAAACTGATCCATGTACATATACCTCCATCAAATAGACAGTAGTCAGGGGTCACATTTCCAAGGTCATGATGTGTGAGACTGGAAAAAAGAATGTGACATTGAATGAAGGTTCCATCTACCTATACCTTACAGGCAACAGGGTTAATTGAAAGGAAGAATAGAATATAAAGTAGCAGATTAAATTATTAATGGGGAACATCACTTTGGTCCACCTTGGTTAGGTGGACTAAAGTACTGTCCCAGATTTTAATACCTTAAACTGATCAACCAGTAGGGCTTGTTGCCCCATTTTTCAGACTGGGACCTCTGCAGAGATACCCAAGACTATAAAGATTTGGAAGACAAGGGAGACAGCAATTGCCCTGACACTCACTATGGATCAATGTATTATGATGCTTGAGAACACCAAGCCCCATCACACCTGGGAAAGAGGTTCTACTGGAACACGCAATGGGACAGCTCACTGGGATGGATGAATTACTTTGCACCCTCAGATGAGGGGAACTACTCAGTCTCCACTGGCATCTTGTTGTCCTGCTGCAAGCCAGAATTTCTGAAACACACTGTACCTGGTCATGCAACATGCATCATGGAGAGGGGAGATATAGGGGTTCTGGTTTGGCATTTTCACTCCCTCTCCATCTCCTCATGTCTGACAGTGTGGCTTCCCCTGGCCAACACGTAGAGTACACACAACTTGGTCAAGTTCCTGAAGATGCCCACTTCCCTTTCCTCAAGACCAGATGGGCACATTGTGTTTTCCACTGGTAAGATCATTTGGCTGCTGTCTGTGTTTTCTCCACTGGCCTGGGGAATGGTATCTCACACATAAAAGCTCTTACTGTGTTCACCCAAGAAGCCTTAAATGATAGGCGGCAAAGCCTTTTTTTACTGAACACTAAACTACCTCTGATGAGAAAAGCTGTCTTCCAAATTAGGATGGTCCTGGACTTTATTACTGCCTCATAAAGAGGCAACTGTGCCATTATCCAAACAGAATGTTGTGTGTTCACACCTGACGAGGCTGCTTATGTATCATCTTTATTAAATCACATGAGGACACAAGTGAATGCCCTGAGTGATCCTTCCTCCAGCCTAGGGGACTTGATAAATCAGTGGTTTGCATTATGAGGCACTTGGGGGGAAAATAACTAATTTTGGTAATCATTATCTTGATCTATGTTTTTTTTCTTGCATATGCCTATATTGTCACTATGGTATTTGCTTCCAGTGCAGGCAGAGAGCTGCCAAATGAGCCTCCTCCGTGCTAATGAAACCCCTTGCTGATGGCTCAGAGCACATTGTGGAACAAGGGTATGTGTAAGATTGCAAGAGCCCGTCATGAGGAGAGTTGGAGAAGGTCATCAAGGGGAAGTGACTGCTGGTTGACCTGTGAGCTCCATCTGCACAATTGGAGGCTCCTCACCACCCCCACCCCTATCCTTTAAATTAAATGTATGTTCCACCCACTGTTCCCATATCCCCAGCCATTTTCAAGGACACAGGCTTGAGAGAGCAATGTGGCGTTGAGACCATCTGGATTGAATATGTGAAGAGACTAAACCCAGGTAAGACCTCTCTATAAACTATTAAGTGTCTGGTGGGTGGGTGCAGAGACCTACTCTTCTTTCTGCCACCCACCCAAGATGATCCTGTGGAAATTTCCCTTGCTTATTAAACCTGCCTCCTACCAATCTGGGATGGCCAGCTTCTATCTCCAATCTCTCCTTGCCCCATGTGCAGGAGCCAATTTGCCAACCAACAGTGGAATATTGAGAACTTCATTTTCATTGAAATTAAAATCCTATTTAAATTCTTTTCTAACTTACTAAGCTTTGATTACAGAAGCTCCACATTATAACATGGGAGTAAACATGGAAACCGTTTTTGAGATATTGCTTGCAATTACTGATAGAGATGGGGATATTAGAAAAAGCATCTACAAGATTTATTGCTGTTTCTTCATGCATGGAGAAACCAAGCACAGATTACTTAGAGTTTGCCCAAAAGATCTACGAATTAGTGTTATTGTGATTGTTTATTTTTACTGTATTTCTTATATTAATGTGATGAAAAAATATTCAAAAGGAGTAGGGAAAGAAGAGAATAAAGGTAAACTTAAAACCACAAGATATGTATATTTTATAATTAATTTCTCTCCCACCTACTCCACTCTCTTATTTAAGTGCCTGCTACATGTTTCCCCATAACTTCAGATACATAGTGGTAGAATATATACCATAGATTACTCAAATATTTATTTTATAGTAATATGCTTAAAACTATTACCAATGCATTGACACATTTCCAGTGTCTTTGAGATGAAATCCTATACATATATAAAAATAGTACAGGACTTTTTCCCACTTTAGACAATAATCATGTGAAAGATTATGTGGATTCATAATTTGCAGTTAGAATGTGTTTTCAACTGTGTTTATGCTACTGTTTCCTGTATCATCTTTTTTCATGCAGTCCACAGTTCTATCTTCCTCTAAACTCTTGAAACATAAATTATTTATAACATTCATTTGTGTCACACACTGCTTTTTATTTAAATTCCCTAAGTAGGTTTCCATATTTCAAATCATAAGAAGCTAATTGATGGAGGGCAGTGTACACTTTAAACAACATACCTCTCCCTGAGCCTAGCAATTTGTATTTGTTAAATGAAGTAATAAAAACACAAAAGTTATTCAGCCAACATAGCTTCTCTTTAGAACTTGTGTTGATGTTACTCACTTTAGTTTAGTAGAAAAGAATAGGTACATATATCAACTTATTAAAGATATTTTTTTAAAATATTTTTTTCTTTTTATTTATTTCAGAGAGAGGGGAAGGGAGAGGGAGAGAGAGAGAGAGATAGAAACATCGATGAGGGAGAACATCGATTGGCTGCCTCCTGCATGACCCCCACTGGGGGGTTTGGCCTACAACCTGGGCGTGTGCCCTGACCGGTAATTGAACTGGCGACCTCTTGGTACATGGGTCAATGCTCAACCACTGAGCCACACCGGCTGGGCTAAAGATATTTTTAACCAGAAAAATTATAGGTTAAAAAAGAACTCTTTTTTTTTTTTTTTGCACTTCTGCCTCTTATAAAGCAAACAGAAAAGGTGCATGATAAAAATAATTTTAGAAAAATGATGATCGAAAGAAGACAGTACAGATTTATAACATTAGCAGTTTTTGTTTAGTGTTCCATAAAGCACAAGTATAGATTCTTTTAATAAAAAAGTAAAAGCAGAAAAACACAAATGTCAAAAAATTTATTTATGTCAAGTTTGAGATTCGATAGCTAGATGACTTCCTGTACATTATTAAATTAAGTCACTAGTTCATTTTTGAAAAACCATTTTCTAGGTGGCTCAACAGATGTTTATTAGTCAGCTTTAAATGGAAATGCATATAAAAATGGTTCAAATTATTAACATGCCATCCAATTTTTCCAAAGATGGAAAAGATTCAATGACGTGGCAATCCCAGTGTATGTCTTTGAAAATAGAATTTTAAAAGTGTGTGTAGGGCACTCAAGGAAGCGGGGAGGTAAGTTTTGCTCTTTGCCAGACACTTTTCTCAGTGCGTTTGCATGTCTACCCTCATTTAACCTACTTGATAATGCTATGGGGCAGACCTATTGTAATCCCCATTTCAGATCTAATGAGAATGAGGTTTCTAGAAAGGTTTTTCAATCAAGCACCTTATAGTGCATGAGGATATAAGCTCTTCTAGGCGATATTTCCTGCCAATGTCACTATACTTTTGTTTACTCTCACTATTCACGACTAGAAATATGTATACAACAGTCTGGTTCTTTATCTACAAGCTTTTTTTTTATTCTTCAAAACTCACTGATCTCACCTAGTGCCTCATTCTCCTTCTGAAGGGCTCACCGACAGAGCACTTAGGCACCACCCTGCATGTATCTGTTAATTTATCTGCTGCAGCTTTTACTTGGCTGCTAAACTGCCGAGGGCAGGGATCACATCTGCACCTTTAGCTTTAGCTGGGGTTCCCTGCAAAACAGAATTTGCTATCAAGTATTATACTTATAGAAAGATAAAATGTCAGGGCAGATAGACTGTGAAAGAGGAAGTGGGACAGGGAAGGAGAAAGAGAAAATATAAGGCCATTGTTGTGAGCTGGTCACAGCACAAGGCATCTGGTTGCTCAGAAACATGCGATGCCTCTCAGGGCAGCCTTATGAAAATACTACACCTGGGAGGAGTCATGTGGAAGGAAGAACTGGGAGTGCACCGGCATCCGCCTTCCTGTCTTTTGCCTTTCACTGGTTAAAGATAGACCCATTGGATGTTACCACTCTCTGCACTCCAGATTGGTCCCTGGCACCCTAGGGCAGCACTTCATCTGCTCCTCATAGAGGGAGCAGCCATCACTCAACATTTTGATTTTTGGTTTATTCTGGATGTCTTTGACTTTAATTTTATTTTTTAAAATATTGCATTAAAGCGTACTTTTTCTTGATTACTCAGTTTTTTGCAACCACTGAAAATTTGTACCCAAAGTGAAATACCTTGCTTGCTTCACCCTAGTCCCGAACCTCCATACAAGCCCATATTCTTATAAGTCTGAGTTGTCCAACATGACACTAGATTGAAATGGACAATCTGCATCTCACCAAATGCAGGACCTCAAAGATCATTGGGCTCCAAGCAAAGCCAGAATTGCCTTAAGGCACTTTAATTAATTAATTAATTAAACATATATGTATGAAGGTTCTGTGTGCCAGTAAAGGTGGCTATGGAAATGACAGACTGAAACTATCATATCTAAACATTTAATTTCTAATGTGATACCCTTTAATTGTTTTTAAAATTTGTATTGGTACATAAGTAGTCTGTTTACCTTACATAATTAAAATGTATGAAATACCCAGCACTCTTAAAGGGAAACCAATGGCTTATGCTCAACATTTGCTTTTATATCAAAATTACCATTTTATAGAAAAATATTGAGACCAAAGTCTATAAGCATGCCCTACTTGTAAACTACATACTCAAATATCTTTCATGAAAATAACTAGTTGACAGAAACCTCATATCCAAGTACATTACTATTGTAGGATCTCATATACTACTCTTTTAAATACTTTTAAAAAAACTTATCTTTATTGTTAAATATATTACTGATGTCCCTCTTTTTTTCCCCCTTGACCCCCTCTTCCCGATGTTGCTTTCCCCACACTATTGTCTGTGTCTATTGGTTATGTATATATGTATATAAGTTCTTTGGTTTCTCTCGTCCCACCCCACCTCCCCCCTTCCCTTTGAGGTTCATCAGTCTAACAACCAATTTGTACTTCTTAATTCCTTCATCTTTTTCACCCAACTGCCCTCCCATGTGGCAACCAACAAAAAGTTCTCTGTATCTATGAGTCTGTTTCTGTTCTGCTTGCTCATTTTGTTTGTAGATTCAATTGTTGATAGATATGTATTTATTGCCACTTTATTGTTCATATTTTTTTTTATCTTCTCCTTCAAGAAGACCCGTCAACATTTCATATAATACTGGTTTGGTGGTGATGAACTCCTTTAGCTTTTTCTATATAAAGAGTCTGGGAAACTCTTTATATGGACATAGATTCCAAATGATAGCTTTGCAGGATAGAATAATCTTGGTTGTAGGTCCTTGCTTTTCATCACTTTAAATATTTCTTGCCACTTCCTCCTGGCCTGCAAAGTTTCTTTTGAGAAATCGGCTGACAGCCTTATGGGAGCCTCATTGTAGGTAACTAACTGCTTTTCTCTTGTTGCTTTTAAGATTCTCTCTTTGTCTTTAACCTTTTGTATTTTGATGATGATGTGTCTTGGTGTGGACTTCTTTGGGTTCATCTTATTTGGAACTCTCTATGCTTCCTGGACTTGTATGTCTGTTTCTTTCACCGAGTTAGGGAAGTTTTCTGTCATTTTTTCACATAGATTTTCAATTTCTTGCCTTCTCTCTTCTTCTCGCACTCCCATGATGCAAATGTTGGTATGCTTGAAGTTGTCCCACAGGATCCTTATACTATCCTCATTTTTTAAAATTCTTTTTTCTTTTTGCTGTTCTGATTGGGTGTTTTTGCTTCCTTATATTCCAAATCGATGGTTTGTTTCTTGGCTTCACCTACTCTACTATTAATTCCCTGTAAATTATTCTTTATTTCAGTTAGTGCATCCTTCATTTCTGACTGGTCCTGTATTATCCTCTTGAGGCCCTCACTAAGTTCATTGAGCGTCTTTATAAGCAGTGTTTTGAACTCTGCATCTGTTAGATTGCTTATCTCCATTTCATTTAGTTCTTTTCCTGGAATTTTGTTCTGTTCTTTCATTTGGGACATGTTCCTTTGTCTCCTCATTTTGGCTGCCTCCCTGTGTTTGTTTCTATGTATTAGGTAGAGTTGCTATGTCTCCTAGGCTTCCTAGGATGGCCTGTTGTAGTAGGTGTCCTGTAGGATCCAGTGGCACAGCCTCCCTGGTCCCCTAGCTGGGCCCTCGAGGTGCACACCCTGTGTGGACTTTACACCTTTCTGTTGTAATTGAGTCTTGATTGCTGTTAGCACATCAGTGGGAGGGTTTACTCAAGCTGGTCAGATGCAAGGACTGGCTGTGCCCACTAACCACAGACCTCTGACTATCTTGGATGATCAGCTGTGCAGGGGTCCACCACACAGAGCAAGACTTACTTCAGCAGGGCTCTGGTACCCCCTGAGTCCATTTCTTGAGTGTGTCACTTGCGGAGGTGGTTGGGTGGTGGTGTTTTGACATGGTCTGAAGCTGTTCACTGGGTGTGCTGGCTCTGGGGCAAGGTCAGCCACTGCCTGTGTTCTACCCAGGGCCACCAGAATAAGCTACAAAGCGATCTGCCAATGGCTGCTTCTTGTGCTGGGCTTGGAGGTGCCCAGGCGAAGCCAAGCTGTGAACCAAGGCTGGCTGCTTCTAGTGCCAGGTCTGATGCCACTTAATGAGAAGTATGGGGCTCGCTATGGTCAGATGCTGCTTGTTTGAGAGAATTTAGGAAAATCTGAAGCAGGAGCCAAAACAGGCTAATTCTATGGTAAAGCCACTGGAAAAAGCTTAGGTGGGCCAGAAAGTTGGGTGGGGCAGGGCTTCAGGGAATCACCAGGGTGGGGCAAACAGTGTGAGCCAAGTTGCTGGAGTCCCAGATATGGTGGCTCTCTGCCTGCCCTGTGGGGGAAGGGCTTACCAAAGGAATATCAGCCTCCTCCAGCACATCTGTCCAGGAGAAAGCTGCCTCTCCAGTCCTCGCCCTGATGCCAAACAACTCAGTTTTTCCCCATATGTCTCTGGCGCCCCTCAGACTGCCTCCCCTCTGAGCTCAGAGTGAGCAAGTCTGAGTAAGTCTGTGCACGGGCCCTTTAAGAGGAGCTGCCTGGGGCTCCAGCAGCCACAGCCTCCCTCAGCTTCAGTTCCCCCTGGTTTTTCCAGCCAGAAGTTATGGGGACTTTTCTTCCTGGCACTGGGACCCTAAGCTGGGCGTGTGGTGTGGGACAGGGACCCCTCACACCTCAGGGAGGACTTTCCTAGCTGAGGTATCCCCCTGATTTTTATCTGCCACACGTGGGTGTGGGACCAGCCAGTCCGCCTCCGCCCCTCCTACCAGTCTTGGTGTGGCTGCTGCTTTAATTTTGTAGTTGTAGGACTTCCATTCAGCTTGATTTCAGGTGGTTCTGAATGATGGTTGTTCTGTAGTTTAGTTGTAATTTTAATGTGGTTGTGGGAGGAGGTGAGACCTCGTTTACCTACGCCACCATCTTGACCGGAAGTCCTTAAATACTTTCTTTATACTTGATGTATGACTTCTACTAAAATTTGTATATATATATTTTAATCCTCACCTGAGGATATTTTCCCATTGATTTTTAGAGAGAAGGAAGGAGGGAGGGAGAGAGAGAGAGAAACATTGATGTGAGAGAGAGGACACATCGACTGGTTGCCTCCTGTACAATCCTGACTGGGGCCGGGGATCAAACCTGCTGCCCTGGAGTAGGAATGGAACCCAAGACCCTTCAGTCCACAGGCCGATGCTCTAACCGCTGAGCCAAGCCTGCCAGGGCCATCTTTGTTTTATTCTTCACTTTTGGACTGCACAAGTTACATGATATAGAACAGGAAAAATATACTCTATTAAATTTCAAGGGCAGATAATACAAAAGAGCTCAGAGAAGGGTAATGGTAATGAATTTCTCTGTAACTGAACTTCGCAGGTTGCAATACTATGTCAAAGTGTACCAAAATACTACATATGTACTAATATATTAATACAACTCACTGGTATACTAAGTTTACTGCTGTAATTCTCTCTAAGGAAACAAAATTAATTTGAAGCAGAAGTTGACTCATTACTGCAACACATAATTACTTAAAACTAAACTCCAATTGTTTTGGATTTGATATCTAGGATGTGCTATACTAGATAATGAGCAGATGCAGACTTGAATGAGTGACTAAGAACATATGGTAAGAAGAAACAAAGAAAGATAAGCTAGATATCATTGGGAATTTTAAATGAGTTGGGGGAAAAAACCTGAGAAAAAAATCACTGAATTTTTACAACAAAGAAGGTATCAAGAGGATATTGTGATGAGATGAATAGGAATACCTGCAATAACAAGCTGCTTCCCCTTATGCTAATTGAAGCCTCTGGTTCATATGTTTTTGAAGAGCAGTAAATAAACCTGCAAGATTGTGGTAGCTGATGATGTAACAGGACACAGAAGGCAACTTTTTCCCACATGTTTTACTTTCAAGGCAATAAAGCAAAAGTTGAGGCACTAAAAGGAAAGGCAGTAAAAGGATCCATCTCAAACTGGCCTACCACTTTGGCCTTATGAAGGAGAAATATATTAAGGCATTAAAATAAGAGATGGAGTATAAATCCCTAGAACATGACAAAATTAGAAAATAGATTATGACCATGGTTAAAAAAAAAAAGAAGTAGCAGTGATAGCATTTGCTCTGTTGCAGACACCATGACTTAAGGAAATCTAGGATAAAAATGTGCAAGAGATGTTGCCCATAACCTGTATCTCCTGGGTATGTTGGCTGTTTTCTAATTTTCCTTTGATGAGTCACTTTGTGTTATAAATTATTATTTATTCTAAACAAGACAATGGCAATTACCCATGTATTTTCTCATGTTATTAAGATTCTTTTTGTACATTGTTGATAATCAACCTTGATTAATCAGAATAAATTAGTGAAGTTAAATCTGCTCATATATATCAACCCCTGTTTTTGTATTCATATTCACAGGAATCAGGGCACAAAATAAACCTTTAAAGACTTTCATTCAATTGCTCTTTCAAAAACAGGACTCTAGCCAATTTAGTGGATAGGTAAAGCTTCATTAATTTTTCTACAGAAATATGTCCAGTTTTCATAAACTATTTCAGATATTTATTAAAGATATACCATTTAGTAAAAATTCTATATTTCTTGAGGAGTTATCATTTTTCATAATTGTCATAATTTTAGTGATTTAAACTGTTTAGGAGGTAACGTTAATTATGGTTATTTCTGTAGTCTTCTTCATTTTGTTTTATTTATTTTTAATATGTTTTTATTGATTTTTTTTTTTTTTTTATAGAGGAAGGGAGAGAGATTTGGAAACATCGATGTGAGAGAGAAACATCAATCTGCCTCCTGCACGCCCCCTACTGGGGATCGAGCCTGCAACCTGGACATGTGCCCTGACCGGGAATTGAACTGAGGCCTCTCAGTCCATGGGATGACACTTAATCCACTGAGCCACACCGGCCGGACTAGTCTTCTTCATTTGAAAAACAATTTAGGTAGATCATTTTTTTTTTAATTCCTATGATTTATTTCAAAGTTCCCCATACCGTCATTACAGGAAAACACTTCAAAGATAGGATATTATACCACTAATGCGTTATTTCTCTGGTGTACGCACTATAGTACATCTCACCTACAAGATTAGTGATAGCTTGTAAATGAAATGCCATCGATGCTTCTCAGCATATGTGCAGTAATGCTAAGGAGTCTGGAAAAATCTTTTAGAGAGAGAAAACATTTTATAATTATTTCCATTTATATCCCAAGTATCTTACCATGGCTTGAAAGGCCTCCTTTTTAAAAAGATGAATTTTGAAAAGCATTAACATTAAACCAGTAAGCAATTAATAGAAAAGTAAGTTAATACTCATCTCAGGGAAGTAGTCTTAAAAGCAGCTTTGTGGTCATTCAGGAGTAATAATGTGCCAAACACTTTTTTTGGACCCTTTGGGATAGTACTATAATTTCTAAGTTAAAAAACACTGGGAAAAATCAAGCATAATAGAAAAACTAGCGATGGAGATATGAGATTACTGCATTCTGCTTGGTAAGGACTTGGAAGTGAAAACCTAGTTCATGCAGCTCAGTGAAGCAATGGATAATGGAGTCTGGCATGATCCCTGGAGCTGAAGGACCTACTGCCTTTAAAGGCAGGATATTGACCTAATTATTACAGGAGAAAAATTCTTGTCACTTCACCAGTAGACCAGACAATGATTTTTAAAACAGAGATTTGTAAAGATTGTTATAACACCCATACCTATTTTGTTGAAAATGTGTATTAATTTTTTTTTAGGATAAAAGGTCATGTCTAGTCCAGTGTGCTAATTTTTCCCTGGTGAACCAGCAACTGTGTCAAGAAGATGAGGTAGCCAGCTTGGGGCCAGGAACACCACCTCTTATTCCTTATACCATAGAGGTGGAGAAAAAGTAGTCCTCCAAAGGAAGAGATAAAGGGAATATAAACAGTTAAAAGGTGTATCTTCCAAGGATGAGCAAAATCTCCTCTGAAAGTAACTAAAATTTAAAGATTTAGTTGTGAGAACAGAAATATTTTTCTTTTTATGCAGACAGCCTGATGTTTTTCCATTATTATTTCCTACCAAATATTGCTCAATTGAACTATTGTAACAGGTTTTCATTAAGAAAGAGGAAATATTATTATCTGCCTTACATTTTTAACCTTAAAGGGATTAGAGGCTGCATCATTCAGTGCAGTAAGTAGAACTCAGAGCATGAGGTTTGAAAAGAATCCTAGATGACTAGTAACTGGTGGAGGGTAAACCTGAGTAAATCACCCCAGTTAATATCTTCTCTATCTGCAGCCTATTGAAAATTGAATTTCAGGAACTTCTAGGTTGATCATATGGATTAATGAAGGAAACAGTGTTAGAGTCTCTGGAAGAACAGAGATATATCAGTTATCCATGCACAAGGAATATAGTCTGAGTGGTGCGTCTACATTTTAATTCTTAGCTTTCATGGAAGATTTGCAAAAGAGCTCCTCTATGTAGGTCACTTCTCTCAGAAACACAGTGATCATTACCTGTTCCCCTTTTAATTCTCTGAAATTGGACTTCAGTTTTCAATGATCTACTGAAACTTGAAACTATGTTGCGGACATAGTTCTTCTTGCCAATTCTAAGAATATTTTCTTTTCTTGTTTGTTTGTGTTGACCACTTTGAGGTCTATTTAGATCATTATCTGTTAGGGAAACTCCTTTACCTTCAGTATCACTGATGTTTGCTTGCTTTATTTCTACAACTTTGAATACATTCCTACGTGGCTCTTTGTCATTCCCAATTCTCTAGCTAAGGGTATCAACAAAAACCCAAGTCTTAGATCCTGTTTTCAACTTTTTTCTTTTGTCCATTTATGAGATAGATGCTGCTTGCCTCTCTAGAGTGATCTTTCTTTAAATTAATGCCCTTGAATTGACTGTGGCTCACACATGTTTAAGTATCTCCAATCCATACCATTCACTCTAAATTCTTGTCCCATCAACCAGTTCCAGTTGAGTATTTTAACATGATATCAGTAGAATCATGCTTAAAACTAACATCATGATCACCATTGTTCTCTTCATTTCTGTCATTGTCACTTCCTTCCTCCAATCTGGTCCTCAGCTCTTAAGAAGTCTTTTATCCTCCTCCAATTTACATTGTTTTGACCCTCATCACCTCACCTCAGTAACAACTGCTACTGTTTTATAACTTTTCTCTGGTTCTCCTTTTTCCCCACCAATCATCCATATATTTACAGGACACCTTTGCAACGTTAATTTGTATAACACCTTAATGTAAAAACTGATTATCTGAAAATACATAATAAATCATGTTTATTCCAATTGTTACATATTCCAAAAATTTCTGTTTGAATCCACTCTTCTCAAGGGGGTCATTGAAGATGGCCCACAATCTGATCACAAGACTGTAATTTGCTTGTGTATTCTGGCCCCATCAAATTTTTCTGGCTTTAAAGTCTTGTAATGATATTACCATTTGTGATAATTTCCTCAGTGATTTTTGCCTATAAAGTCTCTTGTTTCTCTTCAATCCTATTGTTTGTGCCACACATTTAATATCTCTGTCTCTACCTCTATCTATATCTTTTCATATCCATCTGTTCTATAACACTAATTTCATGTTTACTGTACACTAAATACATACATTATCTAATTTAACCCTCAAAATATTCTTATTATTATTCTAACTCTAAAGAATAGAAAACTAAGGCTTAGAATGTTTAACTATGGTAAGAGACAGATCTAAGTTACAAAAATTTTTGACTTTAGAAGTGTGATTGTCCACTACATTATATTGAAGTATTTTGTCTTATATTATTACACCAGTACTTAATAAAATATTTAATCAAGGGGATGTCCCAAAAAACCTGAACACAATGAATAAGTGGATGAAAGTTCTAAGTTTTAAAGTTCCAGGCTCCCAAACTGATGATATGCAGCTTAAAGCCCAGGCTCATGATTTATACTAATGTGAATGTTCCTAATGGCATTATAATTGTAAACAGTATAATTGCTAGTGCTTACTGAAACTTTAGTATCAGCTATAGTGCACATATATTTTCTTATTTAATCATCAGAGAAACCTAATTACGTAGTTTTTCCAGCTTACACACTGGAAGAAACAGAGGTTCAGGGAAGTTAAATCAGCTGTCAATAGACACATAGTAAGGGCCAGACCCAAGAACTATACACAGCTACATTCACTTTTTGTTCTTGTCTACTTCATTATGTATCCTTCCAATCAATGCTTAGTGAGGAAACACTCTCCTGAGATCTCTTGAGGGCTTGAAAGAACTGAGAATGAAAGCAAGCTTGGGCAAACCCTTTCCCATATATACCAAGGCTACAGACTCCAGCGCTATGACAGTGCCATTCTGCACCTGGTGGTGTATTCCAGGTCGTGCTGAGGGTCCTGAGGTCTTGTTCCCTAAGTCTTCTTGTTTGAGTAGCCATTTAGACTTTTCTAGGTTTTCTTATGGGAAGAGGCTAAAGACATTACTCTTTTGTACTGCTCTGAGCCCAGGGTGAATTGGAAATCAAAGGAAAATATGTGCATCTAGATTGAGAACACATTGGAAAAATAGGATAAATGAATGAAATGAGTATCTATTTATGTATTTATGTATCTATATCACATTTGCTGCAGTTAAATTGGAAACATAATATGCATTTGTAAAATTTTTACTTTGTTGTAAGTTATCATTTATTATCCTGTTGATTAAAAAAAAGCTTTTTATTGGCTTTCCTTTTAAAATGTGGGCTATATATTGGAAGGTTGAGAAGAAATAGAAAATATTATAAATTACTTAGAATGTGCCCTGGCCAGTTTGGCTCAGCGGATGGAGCATCGGCCTGTGGACCAGAGAGTCCCGGGTTCGGTTCCCATTAGGGGCACGTACCAAAAAAAAAAAAAAAAAAATTACGTAGAATGTTCAGAGTTAAGTATTTAAGAATATTACAAAACCTCTGGTTTTCAACTTGCTACCATATTACTGATTCAGGGATATTGTAGATAATGAATGAGGGCAAGTTGTAGGCCAAAAATAGGAATTTTATCAACATGAAAATAATCACTTAAAATAAAAATGACTGAGTGGAAGATAAATGATATTATCTTATGCAAAATAATTTACTAAAATTTTTTGGCAAACTGAATATATATATATATATGACACATGGACACAGACAACAGTATGGTGACAGTCAGATGGAAAAAAGGGTGGGGGGTGGGTAAGTGAAGGTGGGCAAATGGAGCTAAATGGGGATGGAAAGAGACTTTACTTTGGATGATGGGCACACGATTCAGTGTGCAGATGATATTTTGTTGAGTTCTACACTTGAACTTGTATGGTTTTGTTAACCAATGTCACCCCAATAAACTCAAAAAGGAAAAAAAATCACAAGCATTATATTTCTTTTACATTTCTATTTCTAGTTCACTGGGTAATAAAAGTAAATAATACTGTACTCAGTTAAATGTTAAAATTCAAAAGCATAAAACATGCAAAATACTAGCACATCCAATATTTATGAGCAAAAGTGTTTTGGCTGGTCTACATAACATTAGCATTTTTCAATGATCGCACAATCTCAAGCCAAACAAACAAACAAACAAACAAAAACTTTTTAATGCAAACCAAAAGATTTTAATCCAATCTAATACACTATATTGGCAGTCAGGGTAGGGGAGTTGTGAAGGATACTGGAGGGCAAGGTAGGCTGAGAAATGCACATGCAGCTGGAACAATTTCATTGGAAATGGGATGGTTTAGTGTCCGTTTATTTCAACCCTAACTCTACAGGTAAGGTTCTATTCTTTGATTGCACAAGTCCCTGTTGTAAAGAGTATGCCAGAGCTTGTAACCAGATAACTGATGCCAGTAAAACCTGTACTGAACAGGCACACAATGGAAATCTACAGAAGGACAGATTTGTGAATGGATGAAATATTTTGTTAAATGTTATGTTCAATTTCAACAAAAACATTGTTCAAGAATCTTTCATGGCATAAAAAATGAAATAATTTATTAAGACTTACTGTATGTCAGGAACATATAAAATGCTTCAAGTTTTCATTTCTACAAGTCCAGATCACTGTGATAAAATAAAATGTAAGGGATATTTCTACCCAGTTAGGACATCAAGATAAAGAGATACTGGTTGAGTTCAGCACAATTAACTACTTTTCCTTAGAAGAGCTGAAGGTGTTATATATCCCAGGATTGTATAATGGCAAAAAAGGGATCAGTCAATCAATACATTGTCATCAATTATATAAAACCGGAGTGTTAATATAAATAGAAATATGTGAAGCAGATTATAAATACAGATTTGTACCAAATAAGATATATCTAGAGATGTCTGATTATTAGTCCAAGTATTTAATGGCAAAATAACTTCCCAATATGCCCCAAGTCCTTTAAAAATATTACTTTTTATAGATAAACTGAAGTTCAAGGGGGATAAGAACTTTGCCAGAGATCACACCACTGGTTTGCCTGAGTCAGATTTTGATCCCAGGCCTGTTTTAGGTCTAAGGCAATCACTACCGCTGAGTTTATTATACTGAGCTGCTTTTCTGTACAAAATCAATTCTTGATTACTTGGTGAATCTAGTAGTGTTTCTGTCCAGCTGTTATCTCTTATTGTATTTGTTGGTCCCCTTGTTTCCTTAGTCCATGTTCTTCCTGCTGTATCCCATGCTATCTATTCTGGTTTAAGCCAAGTTGACACGTTCACTGTAATGACCTTATTTTCTCTATTTAAAAAATGCTTAGAATTCAGTCCCTAAAACATTAGACTTTTGGACTGAGTAATAGAATAGAAGCTCTGGTGCTATTACTATTGCTCCTTTTTTGTGCACTTTTACTTAAATCACAGCAAACAAAGAGTGGCAATGCCTATTCTATGTCCCTGACAGTTTTCTTCTGGACTGAGCCTTGGCTGTGTTGGGAGGATTTGGTAGGTAGCAAGAAATATGCTGATTAGGTGCCCTGTCCTCTTTGTCTCTTTCTCTCTCTCCTGTCCTCATCTTACACTTTCTCTCATTTTATTATGTCAGGAAACACAGCTCTAGCTGCCTAGGCACCCTCATGTTTCTCATCTTGAAAGACCCACGTGGCTCATCAAGGAATTCCTCAACAAAAGTGTCTGCCATCATCTTTTCACTTATGTAAGATTTTCCCACATTTCTGCTGTGTTATGAGAGGGGTATGTCAACTGGATCACCCACTTCTCTTGTCTTCAAATTGAAGCAACTTCAGGGCCTTGCCCTGGTAAGATCAAGAGTTCCTGAAGTCTCCAGCAGGTGTTTGGGTAGTTTCTGTGAAAAAGGACTGGTTAGAAATGAGAGAGCTAGAAGCTAAGCAACTTAAGATCGTTTTGAGAAATACAATAAGTGGATCAACCTCTTTTGTATCCCTAGTCCTCTTACAAGGCTAAGAAAAGAATTCATGACTCAGTGATACACACAGATATATACAAGGAGGAAGGTAG
Organism: Tadarida brasiliensis; assembly: GCA_030848825.1. Taxonomy (NCBI): domain Eukaryota; kingdom Metazoa; phylum Chordata; class Mammalia; order Chiroptera; family Molossidae; genus Tadarida; species Tadarida brasiliensis. The sequence continues at coordinate 76,557,907 of CM061260.1, forward strand.
TTTAAAGGATTAGTGACAGTGGAGTGAAGGAACATTGTTGATTATACTGACTTGATTCGTGTGTTCTTTTCTAGATCTTCCAAAGTTCACATTCATTTTGAGGATTTTATTAACTACAAGAGATTTTTTTTTTTATCCTTACCCGAGGACATTTTTGCATTTATCTTTAGATAGAGCTGGAGGGAGAGAGGGAGGAAGAGAGAGAGAGAAACATCAATGTGAGAGAGACACATTGAGTGGTTACCACCCACATGACCCCAACCGGGGCTGGGGACAAACTGCAACCGAGGTACGTGCCCTTAGCGGGAACTGAACCCAGGACTCTCTGGTCCACGGGCCGACGCTCTAACCGCTGAGCCAAACTGGCCAGGACTACAACAGACATTTCAATGGAGTCCATATTATTGCTTTGGCTTGCTCATGAGGAAGGCAGCAGGGATTGTGGCTCTGGATAAAGTCACCTTTCTTGGGCAGATGGTTGCATAGAGAAGATGGAAATCCAATGAAATTGGAACACTGGTGAGGAAGGTGATATTGGCAAGTACAGTTGGGAGCTAGGTGATGAATTACTAGTTTGCACTGAATATTGTATCTCTCCAGCATACATGATATGTGGGATAAATTTAAAGAGTTCAATCCAACTAAAAGTCTAATGTATTATTTCTTAATAATAATTATCCTTTTTTTTGTTTGGTTCAATTCCAGAAATGGATATTTTCGTCAGGTTGAAAATGACCACAGTCCCCATATCTTAATCTTTCCATTATATTGTTGTCCCTGAGCTTGACCAAAGGACAGGAGAAAGTTAGGATAGAGAAATGGTGGCTTTGGTTTTGCAGGTGACATTCTCAGTCTGAGGAATTGTACTTTAGTACAATTTAGTACTCAGTAGTACTTTAGAAATAACTGTTGATACATTAATTTTGACTGCTGTGTGCCTAAACTGTAGCTCCCCACCCCATTTTTAGATCAAGACTTCCAGGAAGTTGAAAAAAAGATAAAACAAAATAAAAATGATTGATAAAGTTAGAAAGACAACACTTCAAATAGAATTCAGATGAAGTCACACATAATATATATATATTAATATAGATAAAGTCAAATATATTATGAAGTCACACATAATATATATATATGGTTTAAATATATAATAAATAGGTTAATTATATATATATGTATGTGTGTGTGTGTGTGTGTGTATATATATATATATATATGTACTTATGTATGTATTTATAAGTAAGTTATTATTAAAAGTTGAAGTAAATCAATGGGAGTCCTCAGCCATCAGCTCCAATCCAATAATGAAGGTAGAAGAGGGAATGCTATTTCTTATGGAATTATTTTTGAAAAATAAATGATTGATTGAAATCATCTAATAACTAAGCATATTATTTCTCTAGGTTTTACAGTTTTAGTACATACTCATTTGCACTTAAACGCCAGGATTTTCTTATAGTTTGATTTAGCAACATCATTAATTTAAAAATTTTAAAGTTGAAAAGAACTTGAGGAAAAAATATATTTTTCAAAACAATATCTCAGTCTCAAAACTGAGTAATTGAACCATACTTATGTAATGGTAAATACAATTCAAGCATATGTTCCTCAGGAAGAACTCAAAGTTTAGTACGTTATATTAATGAAAAGTACTTTATTCACCCCAAATTAGAAAGATATTTTATCCTAAGTATTCTCACACAATGCAATGCTAACACGTTCTCAGTAAATTTTAAGATCAAATCTTGACATATTATCTTTTACAGTGACTATATGCATATAATTCATTCTTGACTACTGACACATGGAATAAATAAATACAGGAATTGTTTATAACACAAAAATGTATAAAACTGTGTGAATGGGAATATAGGAACTGTATAAGAGTTTTTCAGCAATTTATTAATGTACAGTCAGGAACTTTCTATTGATTAATATGTGCAATCTTGACATGAGTTAATTGTAACATTTAAGTTAACTCTATACTTCGCCTGTACCTTAAAATAAGTTTGAATTTGTTAGTTTGACAAAGGGCAAAGAGCATTTCTACCATACTGAAAGGTTTGTTTCAATAGATTCAAGAAGCAAATGCATTGTGAAAAGTTCCTGCGTACTTTCAAATCTCTCTCTTTTGGCTTGTGAATGTAGTCTCACTTTAATTTTTTAAAAAGCATCATTCAGTAAATTTTATTGGCAGGTGTGGTAGGTTGAATAATGGCTTTCCCGCAATGTCCACATCCTAATCCCTGAAACCTGAGAATATATTTTGCTACATGGCGAAGAAGAATTGAGGTGGCGGGTTCAATTATGGTGGCTCATCAGTTAACCTTGAGATGGGAAGAGCTTGCTGGATTATCCAGGTGGGCCCAATGTAATCACAAACATCCTTATGCATAAATGAGGGAGCAGGATGTCAATGGAGCAGCCTAAAAAGGCAAGAAGACAGAATCTCCTCCAGAGCTCCAGAAAGGAAGGCAGGTCTGATAAAAACTTGGTTTTAGCTCAGGGATGCTCACTTCAGACTTCTGGCCTCCAGAAATGTAAGGTGATAAATTTGTATTGTTTTAATTCACTGAATTTGCCGTAATTTGTCATAGCAGCAATAGGACACTGATCAAGTGAGCATTTATTCTGTAGTGTAGCCTCAAAATTTCTCCTGCTAGTAGTTAGGAAGTTCAAATAAAATATATCTGAAGTTTACGATTTTGAACTTAACTTGTCTAACAAGATTTTATTCTGGAATGAACTTTGATTGCAATATTTCCCAGAAAATAACACAACTTGAGAGCGATGGATGTGGTGGTTATGGTCTCAACTGAATATTACTTTCAGATCTTGATCAGATTTTGTTTGAGAAGGCTTGTTCTAACTACATTTTTTTTTCAAGTACACTGGGCCTGGAGACATTAGAAAATGAACCTTGACCCCAGCATCTCCTAAGTATAGTTCAGAAGCCCATTTTCAATGCTGGTAACTTTGCCTTCTGTTTCGCTGACTTCTCACAGGGTTCTGCTTCTCTGCTGAGCTCCTTCTGATGGAAACCCAGTGGCTCTTTGATTGTGTTTTACTCTGGGCACTGTGTACCATACCATCTTAGGTTCTCTAGCCTGCCCCATCAGGGCCAGTCTCACCCACAATCAGGCTCAGGGTCCTGAGCTATTGCTTGTCTATAAGGGGGATTTAGATAGATTCCGTGTCTATCCCTCTGAGATCAAAAAAAAAAAAAAAAAAAATGCAGCTAAACCCAAATGCATATCTGAGACTTACCTGGGCATAGTTTAGGATGTTCCTCATGCTGAGAATATGACAGTCTTCTAAATTTTTAAAAAAGATTTGCTGACTGCCTGAATATTTGGCATCTAAATCATGGGATTTCTTTCTAATAAACAAAACATAGTATCACTTCTTCAGGCAATGTCAAGAAGTCTAATCAAGAGTTGACTGTGAGCCAACACCTGCCATCAGCTCTGTTGAGATATAATAATGGAAGCTAAGAACATATTAACTATTTATTTCTCAAGGATTTCTAAACTGAGTCTCTGTGTATCAAGTTAGGTCAGCCAAAATACCATACCTGAGTGATATTAGCTGAGTTCCTTATAGAAATACTTTCATGGGTATATGATTTAATGTTTTTCTCTAAGCTTTTATACAGGGTTGATATAAGAAATGGCCATTTGAACATTTCTTTACTACTTGAGAAATGGTAGTTGAAGACATTTTCCATTATGTAATCTAGACTTTCTCATATAAGACTCCCCATGATAAAGAACTTCTTAAATTTTGTGTTAAGAAAAAATGTCTTACCAGGTAAATTTTTCTGCTGCCTTTTATTAGCAAGTTATAGGTATATAAGACAATGGGTTTTATTTACAATAATCAGTCACAGAGCATGACATGTAAAGTACAAGGGCGGTCACTGCGGGTATTGTGTAAATGGCTGTGGCAGGTGGTGATGATGATGATGATGATGACATCAGTGCAGGCAGACCCAGTAGAGGACAACTCTCTTCCATCACAATCTTTTCAACTCCTATCAGGGGGCTTTGCTGTTAGCTTTCTGCTGAGGAAACACCTGCCCTCAGAGGCTGACTAGGCCCAGGAGGAAGGATGAAGGTTTCCTCGGGAATGATTCTGAACTATGTTTTCTTCCCTCAGTTGGAGTAAGATTTAGACTGCATGAGCTTTTTCACTTTGAACCTCCTGCCAGCTCTGCAGAGGCAAGGATGGTTGGGCTCATCTTAGGGAAAGAAAAGAACGAGCTCTGTTTTGTTTTTGTTTTTTGAAAAATATAAAAGGAACTCTTTGAAGTTCATTCTTGGTCTAGCTCACTTCATAAGAATCCCCGTGGAAATTTGTGCAGAATCCCCAGATGGAATAAAACAGGGTATGGCTAGAGACTGGTTTTCTAACTTTGTGGTGGTAGGACCCTTATATTTAAAAATTACAGAGGATAACAAAGAGTTTTGTTTGTGTGGATTATAGTCATTGATATTTACTACATTAGAAATTAATATTAAAAAAATAAATATTCCATCATTTAATAATAACAATAATTAAACTATTACATATTAACATAGAAACTATTTTGATGAAAATAACTGTGCTTTCCAAAGCAAAAACAAATGATTAGAGTGGCATTATTGTATATATTTTTGAATTTATTTAACATGTCATTTAACAGAAGACAGCTGAATTTACATATCTGCTTTAGCATTTAAGTTGGTTATGATGTATTGTTTTTGTTCCAGTAAACAAAATAAATCTAGCATTGCAAAGGTATACAGTTAGAAAATTTTGAATATATTTTTCACACTACATCACAACATGTGGTCATTTCTTAAAGGTTAGTTGCAATGTGGAAATTGAAACCTTACCAATGAATTTTTCAATTCTGTTGCATTAAAATTATTAGACTATCTTTGCATATTCTACTGTGCTTGGTTTTGTAACATCATGCATTTGTCATTTGGAAAATGTTGGTCCACTGAATTATTCAGATTTCCAAATGTTTTAACATTTTATTATACATTGTTAAATAGTAACATTTGTTAATCTCACGAGAAAAGTCTTTCTGTATTGAGAAGCTGTCAAGCTCATAGAGACAGATATAAATTTCTCAAAATTCTGGTTTGGGCTAGAAAGCTCACATTTTATCCTTGCCAACAAATACTGTCAGTTGTTCCCTTGAATTATCAGGCTCACTATGTTCATTTTTTGAGAAACTACCTGCCAAATGCCCAAATCTAAATAACCAAGTAAATCTAGGGCTCCATGAAAAAAGCAGATAGTTCAGCTTGCAACTCCAACAATTGCACAAGTTTTTCTTTGAGACAGACATCATATGTCAGTGTACAGCAAAAATGATTTATATTTAAAAAGTCATGCAGTTGAGGGTTGGGATGCAATAAAACTAATAATCTATACTGCTTCAATAAGGACATTCTTAAGTGAAACTGATGTTTTTACTGCAAGTATGTAGCAGTACAGAATGTAATTAATGACTGTTAATTCTATTTGGTACTACTGCTTTGTTTTGTGCTTAGCATCAGCAGTTTTACCCACTCTTGCTTTCGCAGCATCCGAGCAAATATTAAGACAGTGAAATAGGCAAATAATATCTTAGTATTATCATGAACTGCTATAAACTGCTATGTCTTATTTCTGGAAACCTAAGAGAGAAGATTAACTCTTATGTGAGGTTGGGACTTAGATTTGGGATGGGGATTCACAAGAACATGGGTGAAAGATATCCTGTGTCACCTAAAGCCTCTAATTTTTGACTTCTTTGTATATCAGCTAGATCAATCTTTCTCGTTCCACATTTTAGGCACCAAGACCAGGAGTACTGTGAAGACTTTGATGTCATTTTTTATTTACATTTTAGTGTAAATTTAATTAGTTTAGCCAGCATAACTCAGTGTATCCATATAAAGATATGTGTGTGTATACTTCCATACCAATTATATAACTCTGTAGTTCTCCATAGTTATATGCACTGTGATGGGATACATTGTGTTTCTTCAAAATTCATATGTTGAAGTTTCAACCCCCTATACCTAGAATGTCACTATATTTGAAAGAAGGGTCTTTGAGAAGTAATTAAGTTAAAGTGAGGTCATCAGATTAGGCCCTAATCCACATCCTTCTAAAAAGAAGAAATTAGGACATAGACACATAGAAAGGGAAGACCATGTGAAGATACAGAGAAGTTAGCAATCTATAGGCCAAGGAGAGAGGCCTTAGAAGAAACCAACCTTGCTAACATCTTAATTTTGGACTTCCGGTTTTCAGAACTGTGAAAAAACACATTTTTGTTTAAGTCACCCAGTCTGTTGTTCGTAGTATGGCAGCCCTAGAAAACTAATACATGGATTACTAAAAAGAGCATCAGTACAGAAGTATAGAAGGAGACAGAGATTGAGTTATATTCGATCATTAAAAATAAAAAAGGATAGTGTACTAACTGTGGCTATGTATTATTCATGGCCACAGCTTTCACTGGCGGTCCTTCTAGGTCCTGCTAGGGCTCTGAGATTCAACCTTAGTCCTCAGGCTCCTCATCCCAACTTTCAGTTCTCAAGACTATGCTTTTTAAGCGAGTAGGCTGTACTTTTCAGTATTTTTCTTTAAAATAAAACCTCACCAATACTAATAGAATGCTACTTCCCAAAAAGTTTATAGATTTGACTGAACTAATTCAGTGTGGAATATTCTAAAGCTTTGCTATTCCAAGAGCATCTGTAGACCAGTGTCAATATCATCGGAGAGTTTGTCAGAAATCTAGTCGTGGGCCCCACCCTAAAACTACTGAATTAGCATCTACATTATAAACACTCCCTTGTGACTTTCATGCACAGTAAAGTTTGAGACACACTACACTAAAGGAATCTGTCTAGAAACGTATCATTTTCTTTTATTGGATTCAAGTATAATATTCTATAGAAGGCAAGGCTTATAATTTCCTGAAAGAATGTGCAGTGTGTGGTAGTTTGCCAGGCCTCATACAGTACACTTGTTTTTGAAATCACTTTTATGGTATTTCAGTCACCAGGGTGACAGTATCTTTTGCTTGACATGAGGTGGTCCTGCAGGAAGCTATGACATTTCTTTCAGTGTCAATACTTTATTACCACAGTTGCCCCCCCAACATTGAGACTCTCTTATGTGCATTTTCAACAACTGAACATTTTTCTGATTCCTGCTGTCTTAATTATTTTTAAGTATTCAGTGAGAATATTCCCAAATCCATTATATATACAAAGTGGTCTGAGTACATATTTCCTGTTAGATCATTACTACTTTGTTTGCCTATCTGAACTAATTCATGAATTAGTTTGTGGAGTATAGGCTGGAGCCAAGCTGTTCACTACAAAGTGGTAAACAGTTGGATGTCTTAGAGATTTCTCTCAGACCTTTTGCAGATCAGAATTGAGCGTATTGACCCTAGAAGTACACTGTGGGACTATGAGAGTCTGCTGGAAATCTCTCCTGTTAGCAGTAGTGTTCAACCTGGACATGCATTTGCTCAGTGAAAGCATTTGTCTGATGCTAACACCACCAACAACCTGTCAAACTGAAAAAAAAAAAGTTTTTCTTTTTTGTCTTCATAAAGTGCTGTGATTGAAAATCCATGCTGAAGAAGTTTCCAGCGGTATCATTTTATTTGTAGGTCTTAAAGTAATGTGCACTGGAATAAATGATGTCACTGATATGTAGGCCTGCCATATGTTGCTTAATATTTTAATGACAATGCTAGGGTTAGCAGAAATGTCCACATGGGGAAGCTATATCATTTATTTGCACTTTTAAGTTATTTGTACAACTGTGAGGATGAATTTAAACTTGATGGAAGTATTCACTGCTAATCTCATATAGCATGACCTCCATAAATCAAAGTAACAGTCCTCCCGCCCCCATAGGCTGACATTTCACCAGCCAGCTGGTCTAGCTTGTTCTTGGAAACCTGTATCATCTTTTGTGTCTACCAGATGTTCCTAGCAGAGATTTGCCAAAACTTGCCCCAATAAAAATGGAAGAATAAAAAGAGGCATTTGAGATCTTTCCTAGAAACTTTAGTAGAAGGTTATTTTTATATTTTCAGCATAGTCATTTCTAAGATGATGTAATCATTAAGCATTTGAAGAATTATATATAGCATGTTATCAGTTACTAATCATTAATGGCATTTTTCATGTTTAATAGTAGTTCATTCTGGGTGAATGGGCTGACCTTGGAATATATAGTGTTCAAATATACAGGGTTCCAATGGTTTTTCAATAGTTGCATTTCAATAGCTGTACTTCTAAAAGATAAATGCAAACATATAGCAATAAGTTCTCCTCATTGTCTATTTTTGTTTTTACAAAATAGAATGACCTCAGGAAAACATCATTAATCATGTAAAAATTACCAAACTCTCAAGATTTTCTACAGAAAAATCCTAAATCATTAATAATCCTAAATCAATAATAGTACATTTTATGACTTCATTAGAAATTTGCATCAATATGCTAGTTAAAAATATTTATATAGCCCTGGCCGGTTTGGCTCAGCGGTTGGAGCATCGGCCTGCGGACCAGAGAGTCCCAGGTTCGGTTACCGCTAGGGGCACGTACCAAAAAAAAAAAAGTAAAAAAAAAAAAATTTATATAAACAAAGAACTAAACAAAAATACCCATTTCCTTTACTTTAAAAAAAAAAATAAGGTGACCTGGCCAATGTGACTTAGTGGATTGAGTCTTTCCCCATGGACCGAGAGGTCCTGGTTAGATTCCTAGTCAGGACACGTGGTGGGGTTGGGGGCTCAATCCCCAGTAGGGGGGACATGCAGGAGGCAGCTGATCGATGTTTCTCTCTCGATGTTTCTCTCTCATATTGATGTTTCTATCTCTCTCTCCCTTCTTCTCTCTCTAAAAAATCAATAAAAACATATAAAAAATAAGGTATATTGAGTTATTGGTATTATATTTTTATACAATAAAATTTGCCTTTTAACCATACACAACTAGATAAATTCGACATTAGAAGATATTTTGAACTAAATGAAAATAAGAACAACATACCAAAAAACAAACTATAAAAGAAAGAATACACAGTTTCACACAATTATAGTATACAGTTATAGAAGTTATACAACTATATACATTTGATGAGTTGTGAAGTATATGTAGTTGTGTAACTCTCACCATAGTTGTTATGGGCTGAATTGTGTGCACCCTCTATTCATATGTTGAAGCCCTAGACCCTAGTACCTCAGAATGTGACTGTATGTGGAAACAGGGCCTTTCAGGAAACAATTAAGGTTAAATCAGATCATATGGATGGGCCCTAAATAGTATGAGTAGAATCTTTATAAGAAGACAAAATATGAACACACACAAGACATCAAAGGCAGCAGGAGAGTGGCCATCTGCAAGCTAATGGGAGAGGTCTCCCAGGATACCAGTCCTGCCAGAATCTTAATTTGGACTTAACTGACCATATATGTGTGGGTTTATTTATTGACTCTATTCAGTTTCATTGATCTATGTGCTAGTGGTTACGCCAATACCATACTGTTTTCATTACTATATATAGATTAGTAATTTAGTTTGAGATCAGAAATTTTGATGCCCCCAGTCTTATTCTTTCTCAAAATTGCTTTGGCTATTTGGGGCCTTTTGTGGTTTCATACAAAATTTAAGATTGTTTTTTTCTACTTCCATAAAAAATGTCATTAGAGTTTCGATAGGAATTGCATAGAATTTGTAGATCACTTTGGGTAGTATGGACATTTTACCAATATTAGTTCTTCCAATTCATGAGCATGGAATGTCTTTCCATTAATTTGTATCTTCTTCAACTTTTTCATAATCTTATTGTTTCTGTGTACAAATCTTTAACCCCCCACCCTTGGTTAAACTTATTCTCAAGTATTTTCTTTAATGCTGTTGTAAATAAGAATGTGTTCCCAATTTCTCTTTCTGATAGGTTATTATTAGTGTATAGAAACACAAGTGATTTTTATATTTTGATTTTATATCCTTCCACTTTACTGAATTTATTAGTTCTAACAGTTTCTTAAAAATATGTTTTTATTGATTTCCGAAAAAGGAGAAGGGAGAGAGTGAGTGAGAGAGAGAGACATCAATGTGAGAAAGAAACGTCGATCAATTGTCTCCTGTATATGCCCTGACCAGGGATTCAACCTGCAACCTAGGCATGTGCAAGCAATTGAACTGGTGACCTTTCAGTGCATGGGATGATGTTCAACCAAATGAGCCACACTGACCAGGAAAGTTCTAACAGTTTCTTGATATAAATAAAATATTTAGGGTTTTCTCTATATAATAACATGCCAACTGTGAATAGACATAATTTTAATTCTTCCTTTAATATTATGATGCCTTTCATTTTTTTTCTTGCTTAATTGCTCTGGCTAGGACTTCTAGTATTATGTTGAATAAAAGTGGTGAGTGAACATTCTTCCATGTTCCGTATCTTAGAAGAAAAGCTTTCAGCTTTTCACCACTGAGTATAATGTTAGCTGTGGGCTAGTCATATATCATATATGACATTTATTATGTTGAGATGTGTTACCAGTATACTCAACTTGTTGAGAGTTTTTTAAAAATCATAAATGGATATTGAATTTTGTTGAATGCTTTTTCTGCATCTATTAAATTGATCATATTATTTTTATTCTTCATTTTGTTAAGGTGATGTATCACATTGATTTTGTGTATGTTGAACCATTTATGCATTTCTGGAATAAATCCCACTTGATTATGGAGTATAATCCTTTTAATGTTAAATTTATTTTGCTAATACTTTATTGAAGATTCTTGCATCTATATTGCCCTGTAGTTTTCTTTTCTTGTAGTGTCCTTATCTGATTTTGGTATTAGGTAATGGTAATACTGGCTTCTCAAAATTAGTTTAGAAGTGTTATCTCCTCTTCTATTGTTGTGGAAGAATTTGAGAAGAATTGATATTAGTTTTTGAAATGTTTGGTAGAATTTAACAGGAAAACTGATCCTGATTTATTCTTTGTTGGGCTTTTTTGATTACTTTTGAATCTCTTTACCAGTAATTGTTCTGTTTAGATTTTCTATTTCTTTATGATTCAGTCTTGGTAGGGTTGTATTTTTCTAGTAAGGTATCCAATTTTTATAGGTTGTCCAATTGGTTGGTGTATAATTGTTCATGGTGGTCTCTATGATCCTTTGTATTTATATGGTATCAGTTGTAATATCTTTTATTTAATTTCTGGTTTTACTTATTTAGTCTTTTTTTTCTTGTTGGGTCAACTAAGAGTTTCTCTATTTTTTTTTAATCTTTTTTAAAAACAGTTCTTTGTTTTTTTGATATTCTCTATTGTCTTTTAAGTTTCTTTTTAATTTATTTTTACTCTGCTATTTATTTTTTTCTACTAATTTTGTACTTAGGCTGTGTTTTTCCCCCTGTTTCCTTGAGTTGTAAAGTTAGGTTGGTTATTTGAGATCTTTCTTAATGTAGATATTTATTGTTATAAATTTCCCTCTTAGTGCTTTTGGTGTATCCTGCAACTCTGGTGTATTTTATTTCCATTTTTATTTGTCTCAAGATAATTTTTTATTTTTCTTTTGATTTTTTCTGACCAATTTGTTGTTTAGTAACATGTTGTTTACTCTCTACGTTTTGTGAAATTTTTTCTTTTTATAATTGATTTCTAGTTTTATAGCATGTTGAAAAGATGCTTGATATGATTTCAGTCTACTTAAATTTATTAAGACTTGTTTTGTGGCCTAATATATAATCTATTCCGGAGAACGTCCTATATGGGCTTAAGAAAAATGTGTATTTTGCTGCTTTTGGATAGAATAGCCTGTAAATATCTAAGTTCATCTGGTCTTATCTGTAGTTTAAGTCCGATGTTTCTATATTTATTTTCTGTCCAGATGATCTATACATTGTTGAAAATGGGTATTGAAGTTCCCTATTATTATCATATCACTCTCTATTTCTCCCTTCAGATCTGTTAATATTTATTTATATAATTATGTGTTCCTGTGTGGGTACATAAATATTTATAAATGTTATATCCTCTTTTTTAATTGACCACTTTATAACTACAAAATGTCCTTGTTTGTCTGCTATTACAGCCTTTGGCTTAAAGTCTTTTTTGCCCTATTTAAGTGTAACTACTCCTGCTTTCTTTTGGTCTCCATTTGCATGGACTACATTTTTCAATCCCTTCATTTTCTGTCTGTATGTATACTTAAAGCTGAAGTGAGCCTCTTATAGGATGCACATAGTTGGATCTTATCCATGCAGGCACTTTATGTCTGTAGATTAGAGAGTTTAGTCTATTTACCTTTAAAATAAATGGAGAAACTGGGAGGTGAGAATTTTTGCCTGATTGTCAATGCTGGACCCAATATATAGCCATGGTGATGGTGAGGGTACCTCTGCACCCATTAATAACTGTTTATTTTTTGCTACAGTGCTGTGGGACATGTGAATGCAAATTCTTTTGATAATCTGATCTTGGGGCTTGTCCTCTGTGCACCAACAACAAAGTCAGAGCGCCAGACATATGTATAAGCTTCTTTCAGGAAGTATTGGTGACATGGAGCAGGCTAGCAGGAGAGGGTCAGGGAGGTGTCAAGAGACTTTCCTGATCTCTGGGTTGGATCAGAGCCTGTCCCATGATATGTGCTAAATTAGAAGCCTGATGCTCAGACAGCAATTCTTTTTTTCTCTCAATTGTTTAAATATGCAAATAAATTTATTTTAGGGAAAGCCTGGAAAACGGTGTTTTGTCTCTTTCTTTTCACTGAGCCCTGGGAGGGGAGATAGCCACTGTGAGTCTTTGTGAGCCCCTTAACAAGTGTCTTTGTTCAATATATAGTCTTGTAGATCTCATGGGTGCAAGCACCATGGGCTTTTAGAGTTAGTTGTTTTGGGGGCCAGTCTCTCAGGTGGGAGTCTTACAAGTTGAGACAATAGATGTAGGGTCCAAACTCTTTGTCTCTCAGGGAGAAGCTGGAAGTTGGGAGTTCCCTTCCTATTGTATGGTGCTGTGCCAGGGGTGGGATTTATGGTGAGAATGTGTCTTTGCCTTTTCTAGCCATATTGATATGGGTATTTACTCACTTACCCAATGTGTAGGAGTCACTCAGCTAGTTTCTATATTTCTTTCAGATTAATTGCTCCATGTCTAGCTGTAGATTCAGTGTATCCAAGAAAAGAATGAATTCAAGAGGCTCTTATGGCACCATCCTGAACCCAGAACAATGGCCACAAGAGCTCATTGCTGGTGGACTCTAATAACTTTAATCTTAAAAAAAATTTTTTTAAATTGACTTTTAGAGAGAGAGGAAGGGATAGGGAGAGAGAGATAGAAACATCAATGAGAGAGACCATCGACTGGCCACCTCCTGCCTGCCCTTCACTGGGGATCAGGCCCACAACCTGGGCATGTGCCCTGACCGGGAATTGAACCGGCAACCTCCTAGTGCATTGGTCGATGCTGAACCAATGAGTCACATTGGCTGGGCTAATAACTTTAATCTTTATCATTGTTTCAAATGTGTGGTGTATAATATTTTGCTTTTTTTCAAAGTAAAGAACACTTACCCAAGAATTTTCATTCAATTATTGAGCATTATGTTCTAGGAATTATGCTGGACACTTTTATATTATATTTCTTTAGTAATTTCAATGACTGAGTAAAATTTTATTTTGTATTATATATTTGATTGCTTGTACTTCTGAGGAGAAAAAAAACATGAATATCTAGAGGTATATCTATCTGTGAATAATAAAAGATTGTGTCATCTAGGACGCTACTATGTGCAAATCGCAGTACTTTTTTATTTTGCTATTCAAAAGAAGATCAGTTCATAAATTAGCCTCTACGTTCTCTTCTAGGATTTTTTCCTGTTTGCTTCTAGTATGCATTTTTATTAAAGGTGTATAGTGAATAAAGTTGAGGTCAATGATTAATAAAGTTTGGATTACCTGGACTTTAATAATTTTTAGCTGAGCTATTTCATTTATTGATGTTGGTGATTGATATATGATTTTATTGTTATCTTTATGAGAAATTATTTTTTAACCCTATGAATTCTTGTGTTAGCTGGTATAATAGATAAAAATAATGACTCAGACTCAGATTTTGATTATAAAAAGACTGTTATTTTCAGGAGTGGCTACTTGCACATTTTAAAAATTCATAAAAGGAAAAATATTTATAGGCATGATACTCATGAGGAGTCATATAGGTTCAGAGAAAGAAAAAATTACTGGAGAGGTGAGAAAAAGTTATGTGGAGCTGGTGGCACTTGAGTTCCACTTGAAAGCTGGGCAGAAATAACTAAATATAAAAATATTTTAGAGAGAAAATTTGGAGGACCTGGCAATTAGTATTTAGTTAGCAGAAACTTTTTTTGTCAGTGTTCTGTGAGGGGTTGTGATTAATTATCAATGAGTCAGAAGGGTCAAGGAACTTATGATATGCTAGATCATATGCATACATACATAAACACAATATAAACATGCTATGCTAAGTAACTTAAGAAAGGTGCATAGAATTATAAAGGTACTAGATTGAGACTATTCTTCTATCTCATCTACCCTCAAAGTCCCATTAAAATGGAGAAAAATATATAAATTAAGAAAAATTCACCCAAACTGTTGACAAATAATAAAGGAAGCAAGAAGAGAAACATAAAATGGGGCCAGTGTTGAAAACAATTGAGGAAACATAATAGTCTCAATCTTTGTAGGTGTGAACAATCATTTCCAAGGTTGCTCAACAGTGGGTTTAAAATATTCAGTAAATCATGTTGTAAACAGATGTGCTATCATTCAGCTTTTGCTATTTCATTTATTGAGTAGATTTAGCATAATCATTAAGGGCCTTAAGATTTTCAGAATGATAAATGAGTATTGGCTTCAACTTAAAGTTACCAACTGCATTAGCCCCTAACAAGAGAGTCAGACTGTCCTTTGAAGCTTTGAAGCCAGGCATTGACTTCTCCTCTCTAGCTATGAAATTCTTAGATGGGATCTCCTTCTAGTAGAAGACTGTTTCATTAGCACTTCTACATCAGCACTTGCTTCACCTTGCACTTTTATGTTATGGACAGGTCTTTCCTTAAACCTCATGAACCAAACTCAGCTAGCTTCAAACCTTTCTTTGGAAGCTCCCTTGCCTCTTTTAGCCTTCACAGAATTAAAGAGAGTTAGGGCCTTGCTCTGCATTAGGCTTTGGCTTAGAGGAATGTTGTGGCTGGTTTGATTTTCTGTTCAGACCATGAAAACATTCTTCATATTTGCAATAAGGCTGTTTTGCTTTAACATCACTTCTGTGTTCCCTGGAGCAGTACTTTTAATTTGGTTCAATAACTTTTTCTATGCATTCAGAACTTGGCCAACTGTTTGGTGCAACAGGCCTAGCTTTCAGCCTATCTCAGCTTTTGATGTGCTTTCCTCACTAGGCTTAATCTTTTCTAGCTTTTGATTTAAAGTGAGAGACAAGCACTCTTCCTTTCACTTGAACACTTAGAAGCCATTGTAGAGTTATTAATTGACCTAATTTCAAAATTGTTGAGCCTCAGGGAACAGGCAGGCCTGAGGAAAGGGAGAAAGATGAGGGAATGGCAGGCAGTGAAGTAGCCAGAACACACACATTTATTGATTACATCTTGTCTTACATGGGCATGATTTTAGCACCTCCAAACACAGAGACACAAAGTGAGCAAACGCTGTTGGAAAAATGGCACAAATAGACTTGCTGGATGCAAGGTTGCTGCAAATCTTCAACTTATAAAAAATGCAACATCTTCAAAGTGCAATAAAGTGAAGCACAATAGAACTAGGTATATTGGATCAATGCCTTAATTTTTATTTTTTTATCATAAATTCGGGTGAATTATTTATGCTCATTGGACTTCCTTTTTCAATGAATTGCCATTTGTATTCATTCTCTATTAATCAATTTGTGTCCTAAAGAAAGAAATATTAGGATATAAATGGAAACTCTGAGTGAAAGTGTGTGTAGATTGAAATTTTGAGTTTTTTTTAATTGATGTCTGTGAGATTATACTAGTTAACTTTCCCGTGTTTCCCTACAGCTATTGAATAATAAAACTTTTTGATCTTTGCTTATTCTATAAAACAAAATTAATATCTTATTTTATTGTTTATTTTGTTATGAAGATTTTAATATCTTTACATATAATTAAAAGCCATTTTATTTATTATTCTGTGGAAATTTTTTTTATATATTTCATATTTGTACTCTTTTTCTTGGATTTTATTTATGCTATGTTTTACAATGCAGGTTTTTTATGGACTTTATTGTATCACATTTACTTAAAAAATTTTTTTTCTTTATTGATTTTAGAGAGAGAGGGAGAGAGAGATAGAAATATTGATGAGAGAGAACATCAATTGGCTGCCTCCGGAACTCCTCCTACTGGGGATTTGGCCCACAACCTGGGCATATGCCCTGACTGGGAATCGAACCAGTGACCTCTTGGTGCATGGGTCAATGCTCAACCACTGAGCCACACCGGCCAGGCTATGATACATTCTTTATATGTTGAATTCTCATATAGAATGGAGTCTATTTTCTAGCCTTATTTTTCTCATTAATCTATTTATTGATTTTTTTTTTTTTTTTGAGAGAGAGGAAGGGAAGGAGAGACAGAGAGAGAGAGAGAGAGAAACGTCAACGTGAGAAACGTGGGTTAGTTGCTTCCCATAGGCACTCTGCCTAGGGATCGATCCCACAATTTGGGTCTGTGCCCTGACTGGAAATTGAACCTGCTACCTTTCCATGTAAGAGACAATGCTCCAGCCAACTGAGCCACACCAGCCAGGGCTAATCTGTCTATTTATGTGCAAGTTTTATTTATTTATTATTAAATTTATTTTTCCTTTATTAATTTTAGAGAGAAAGGAAGTAAGAGGGAGAGAGAGATAGAAACATCAATGAGAGAGAACATCGATTGGCCGCCTCCTGCATGCTCCCCACTGGGTATCAGACCCACAAGCTGGGCATGTATCCTGACCGGAAATCAAACTGGCGACCTCTTGGTACATGGGTCGATGCTCAACCACTGAGCCACACCAGCCAGACTGTGCAAGTTTTATATTGATTTAATTTTAGTAGCTTCAGATTATTTGTAAATTTTTTTCAGGTTAATTTCCCATCATTATTATTAATAGTACTTAATTTTTTTCTTTGTTATTTCTACCTGTTTATATTACTAAATCAACTTAAATATTAGCTTTTCTAATTAGAAAAAGTTCATCAGAATGTTGGCAGTAATTTCACTAATACAAGGAATTTGAGAAAAATTGGTATCTTTTTAATACTTAGTACTATACTATTGGAGAAACATATCTAGCACTGAAGCTAAATTTCCCAAACCAATCTGAATATATGAATGAGACTTCACAAGTCCTTGGTATTGAGAGACTCAAGGAAATAGAAGTGTGAATGCTTGTAGGTCAGTCACCCCTGAGGCTCTCTCTTGGGGTCACTGACTTACATTTCTTGAGATACCAAAACTAATTCTTCTATATCCTTCAGGAACATATTCAAAGTCAATATTTTTCTTTTTTTAAAATTTACAGAAGTAAGGAGTGGGTTTTTTTTTTTTTTTTTTTTTGGTTGTTGTTGTTTGTTTCATTTGTTAGAAGAATTACAGTTTGGTCTTTGATCTATTTTCAATGATTAGTTCTGGCCTAGTAGAGAAAAATAGAGTGGAGAAGTTAAAATAGGTGAAGTGCCAGAGATTGCTCTATCATAATTCTCTTTTAATTAGTCTTTATTGGTCTCAAAGAAAATTACCAGGAAGAAATATGTATCAGTATCTTTTTCTTCTGCAAACCACTTTATATCTTAATTACAAAAATCAACAACCATTTGTTTAGTTCATAATTTTGTGGCTTAGCTACAGAGGCTGTATTTGGGTAGGCAGTTCTTCTGTTGATCTTGGTTGGATTCACTCATGTATCTGAAGTCAGCTGCCAGTCAACTAGCTCTGCTTCTGCAGGTTGACTCTTTGTTGACTGAGGCGACAGTGGGTCACATGTTCCACAATATCCTGAAGACTAGCTTCAGCTTTTTCACATGATACCAGTGGCAGAAGTCCCTAGAACAGCAGGAGAAGAAACTTCATGGCTTCTTGAGGCCTTGTTTTGTCATTTTCACAGTGCCAATGCTCACACATTCTATGGATTCAAGCCAATCACATGGCCAGAGTGAGGAAATGGACTCCACCTCTAGATGGGAAAAGCTACAAGTGTTCTGACTAATTTTGAAAACTAGCAAAAGCACCCAAGAACTGTATTTCACAACAGAGGTCTAACCTAGAGGCAAGAAAATGAGCACAGGTCCTAGAGACTTATAGGGTCATTGTGTACTTTCTAGTAATGGTAGATTTTACCCCATGATACTGTTTGAGCAAGGAACTCTGTAGATTTGTAGTGGGGCTCAAGATTCTGCATTTCTAACACATTTGGAGGTGCTGGTGATGCTCTTGGTCTGCAGAGTATACTTGCAGTAGCAAATCGCTGCAGCAGGGCCACTCAAGGTATGGTTGGTGGACTGGAAGCATCAATAATCACTTGTAGAAAATGCAGTGTCTTGACACTCAACCCAGACATAATGAATCATAATTTCTAGGTAGAACCCTGAAGTCTGTTTTTTGACAAGCTTTTCTGGGGATGCTGATGCATTGCGAAGTTTAACAGCCATGCATTGGATGGTATTGGGCAGAAAAGAAAGAAGTGCAGTTGAGGAGGAACAGAATCTCAAGAAATCTAAATCACTGGACTTATATAATGAGTACATGCAAGATTTGCTCTGCCAAACATGAAGGCAGGCCTTTTGGAGAGCACATGTATACCACAAAGAATATTGCCAAACAGCAAGAGGTGGACGGGTATGTCATGATTGCCCTGGAAGAAAAAGATGAGTAATGTTGGTGGGCAATACTTGTTGAAGAATTACCTGTATTTTCTTTATATTTTGACAGCAGTCTAGAGCTGACCATTCTTGTGTTATGTTTTTATTAATGTTCTCAGAGTGAATATTGAAGGAAAGCCTCTCTTGTATATGACTGTGAGTCTAATCAATCAAAGCTCAGGCATGTTTTACTATTGTCGGCTATGATTTGTTCTTTTTCATTTTCTTACCACAGAATTCTGATAAATTTATCAAAATGGTCCCGAGCAGATAAATATACAGCAGTAACATTATAGCTTACATTTTTCCTCAATATGTTTGACATTCAGAGGTATTCATAATACTCTTGAGGAATTACATAGAATTTACAGAATTCTATGATATATACAATTGAAATTTAATCCAAAAGTCAAACTATTTGTTGATGACTTTAAGTGTGTAAGTGAAACAGAGTTATACCTTTGTGGTACAGGTATAGAACACCATGGGGAAAAAATGAGGAAATGTTTTAATTCTCATTTTTCCTTATACCTTGATATTGGTCTATGGACATTATTTTATCAGATTACCTTTAAACTATTTAAAAGTTGAGTTTTTATAAACAACTGGGCAACATCAAATATGCAGGCTCCATTTGTAGTTATCTGTAATAATCTTCAGAGTTCACACAAAGAGTGATCTTTGAATCATTTCATGTAGTTTTTATCTTGATCACTGACACAATCCAGTGATTTGATATTCTGATCATGTTAAACTATTGATGGCTCTGCCCAGAATTACATCAGTAGTGAAGAGCACTGGGCATAACATTTTTATTGGCTGTGTGAACTTATGCAAATCACTTGCCCTCTGTAAGCTTGTTAGTATTGCCTCTTATTATTGAAGATGCCTAGGTGATATTCCTGACTAGTTCAAATACAAAAAAAAAAAAAATTCTTATTTGTTGTTCTGAATAATTGTTTTCTTTTTATCTCACAAATATAGTGAGTATTGTAACTGATTTAGGGAAGTGACTAGGTAGATAGATAGATAAAATACTAACTTAACATCATTGACTCTTACATTCCTCATTTTTAAACATAGAAATTTTGTATAGCTTTAAGATCATTTCCAATAAAACAAACAAGATGTTGTTCCCAAATTTTGTAATTCGATGAAAATTTAGGAAGTCAAACATGCAGTATTTCTATGCTGGCTACTATTGGCTTATCTCAAAATATCTAGGGATTGATTTTTTTAGTTATTATATTTGGCATTGTGTGGACATTTCCTCAATTACTTTCCATTTTCTGTCATATCCTTAGAAACTGAAAGAATAAGTGTGTATAATGCTCAGCCAGTGTCAATGCTTATTCACAATCATATTATTGTGACTTAGTCTCAATTCTATTGTATGCTTCTTATATTAATTTTTAAATGGCTGAGGGACTAAATAAGTATATAATGAAGTCATGATAACATAACTTATTTCATAAGTTAACTCAACTTAGTTCTCAAATAGTTTCATTTTACTGCTCTTTTTATTTGTTTCTTGTAAATTTCTTATGTGTTCTTTGGAAAGAGTAAGAAGAAACACTAATACATTTTCTCCCCATAAGCAATATATATTATCCACTTCCTCTAGAATGTGTGTTTAATTTCAGTGACTTCAGTGTCTAAAAACAGAAAATTTCTAACAGAAAAACTACAGAATTTCACATTAGTACATGGCTGAATATAGGAAAATAACTACAAAAATAGTGAAGAAAAGACTCCATCTAATAAAAATGATCCAAATGAATCAATTAAGGCATCTTAATTCTAGAAATTGTATTTCCATATAACAGATCTGTACCAAAAATGATCTTTTTTTCTTCAGTAGCAGGAATATATTTCAGAAAATTCACTTAAGCATCTCATGGGATTTTCCTTTTTTATTAAAAACATCAGAATAGAAAAAAAAAAGTATGAGAAAAATCTACTTATAATTAGATATGATTTCCCTAGAACTCTTATCTTGTTTCTGCGATTACAGCATGGTATCATAAGACCAACTCCCATTCCATCATCAAATGAAAGGGATAGGACTCTCAACCTCTCGCTTTGTAGTCCCCACCCTTGTCTTTTTGTGTCAGACTTTCCCTCTTTAAGGCTGCTGCTGATGGTTCCTTTAAGTATATTTACTAAAACAATAATGTTGTAGAAGGTAGAGAGAGAGGATAAGGAACTGAGACTGAATCTTCTGCTATGGATTATCTTCCATATTATATAATATGGAAGATATTGTACACACACACACAGACACACACACACACACACGTGTGTGTATATACAAGATAAATGAAAATTAGCAGGTATAAATCCTTACGTCTTCAGATTGGTAATCTATTACTTATGATGTTTAATTTTTTAAAAATTCTCACTCGAGCATATGTTGTTTTATAATTGATATTAGAGATCGAGAAGGGAGGGAGGGAGGAAGAGAGAGAGGGGAGGGAGACAGAGAGAAAGAAAGAGAGGAGATGTGAGAGAGAAACATCAATCAGCTGCCTCCTGTAGAAGCCCTGACCAGGATGACGCTCCAACCAATTGTGCCACCCAGCCAGGGCTATGATGCTTAATTTTTAACATGACATAAACTTGAGGAAGTTCAAATTTATTCTATCATATGTGAATATACCTGGTTCCATGCAAGGTGTTCCCTTGACCTATTTTATCATCTGTTAATAGATATAGCTGTTAATAAAGTCCAGCTTTTGCTAGACAATTTGTCTGATTTTTAAAAAAGGACTAAAATAAATTCTGTTTTCCATTTGGTTATCTGAAAGAGGAGTGTTGATCCTACCTGTTCATTCCTTAATTTGTATCAGAAATGCTTCAACATAACATCGGTGCTCAATTCATGTCTCCTACAGAATTGGATGCACCTACGATTTGATGTAATGCAGTTAGTGAGAATCCTCAGATTTTTTTCTACTGTTTTATCTCTGGGTGGGAGGTAGGGCAAAGCTGGGCACTTAATAAGATCAAGTCACGCCTGTGTTCAGAAAGATGTATTATTTAAAACATTTAGCATATTTTCAGAGACCCTTTTATTCAGTTTCATCTGTGTCCGTGTGCTGATACTATGTGAGCAGCTGCAGAGTAGACGGGGGCATGGGAGGTCCCACACGGTGCATTGCATCCCAGAGTATATGTTCTGTATGGGTGTTTTCTTAGAACATTAAGTGGCAGTCCTGGCATTAATTTTCTCTGAAAGTTTTTTATTTTTATTATTAGTTTTAAACTACTAGCAAGTTTCAACTTCCTCTAGTCATGTTCTTGATTTAAGTTGCTACTTATTTTAGAAATTTGTTTTATTTTAGATTAAAATTTGCAAGTTTTGAGTATGTGGTTGTTTCTGGATTACAAATTCAAACTTCTTATCCTTCTAATTTATAAACATGGTAATCTAAGGTCCCCTTTCAATTAAACTTATGTTACATTTAATTGCAATTCTTCTGACTTGCTGGTATTTGAAATCATGGTGTATTTGAGAGGCACCAAAATCTTTGAATCCCTAAAGTTGTGACAATACTATCTGCAATCAGTTTTTATCTTCTGCAGAGCTAGCCAGACTCTAGAATATTGGGGTAGGAATCATCTTACCATGTTCATATAACTATAGCTATAGATGTAGGGCATAGTTGATTGGTAGTTTAAATATAAGGATAAGCCTTCATGGAATTATGATCCTGTTAGAAACAGATCAGATCCTCAAGAGGATGATTGGAGAGAGTTTAATGAAGACACTGTTTGTGGCCAGGATTAAAGAAAACTAATAACAGTCGTGAAGTCTTCTGGGCAGCAGAAAGTTACTACCACCCCTGGCCTTGAAGGACAAGGGGAGGCAGTGGTTATCAAGACCAGGGAGGGGACAGCCTGATAAGAGCTGTAGCCTATGAAAGAAGAAGTAACCTCTGGTGATAGCTCTTTTCCTGCATTCTTTTCTTCTCGTTTCTTTAATCAACTAAACTCAACTAGAAGCCACAAGCAAGGGAAATTCCCAGAGCAAAGACAAGGTGAAGAGGGCTAGAGGCCAAATGTAGTGGGGCAGCATATCCAACACAGACTACTTGTTTTGTCTCTCAGCATCCATTCATTGTCTGGATGAAAATCTTGTGTCCCTACACAAGGAGAGGGTGATGTTAATGGAGTCACACTTTCCCTCAGAAATATGAATCATCAACCATCACTAGTGTGTTCCATGTCAGCAGCACAATCTCCTCATGATTTAGCAGCATCTTTTTTTTTTTTTTAATTTTTTTTCCTTTATTGATTTTAGAGAGAGAGGAAGGGAGAGAGATAAAGAGAGAGAAACATCGATGAGAAAGAACATCGATTGGCCACCTCCTGCATGCACCCCACTGGGGATCGGGCCCACAACCTGGGCATGTGTCCTGACCGGGAATCGAACCGACGACCTCCTGGTGCATGGGTCTATGCTCAACCACTGAGCCACAGCAGCTGGACTCTAGCAGCATCTTGACTGAGGTTCGTACTATTCTGAGGGACACAAATCTCAGACTATAAATTCTTACTGGTTTAACCTTTATCAGATTGTTTACTATTGACCAGGACTATTGTGTAAGGGATTTCTAAAAGATACCCAGTGAGCCCCTAAGTTCCAGCCATAGTCTTCCTTGCCCTTGTTGCAAAACAGCAAATCAATTTCTACTTGATAATTGAGGTCAATCACTTGGTCAGTAGGATATCTTTCTCTCCCTGTTAGTTTAATGAGAAGCACAAAATAGCCAGCTTCCAGTCTCAGCTCTCATTTAAGATAATCATAACTATATTCACTAGTGGAACAATTTTTCTCTTAAGTACAACGAGCACAAAATTCACTAAGCTCTATGCTTCAGGTACCAGAAGTGTAAATTTCTTAAGTGAATTATTTAATGTAATGATAAGAAGAGTTTATCCTATCTCCATCTTTTATGTACTGGTTATGTGACTTTGATTATAGTTAAGGCTGCACCCTATGCTGGCTACTGATGAAAAATTTTGAATTTACCAACACGCACAGTCACGTGAGCCAATTTCTTTAAATCTATCTATCTATCTATCTATCTATCTATCTATCTATCTATCTATCAATCAATCATCTATCTATCTCCCTATCTATCCATCCATTCATTTATGAATTTTATTACTTCACTAGTTCCGTTTCTCTGAAGAACTCTAACTGATACAGGTAGTAAAAGTACTTCCTTTCTGTAGATGTTCACATTAAATAAAATAACATATGTAAGTGTGATGTGAGTTGGGTGTTTAAATTGCAAGGAACAAGTAATTTTTTAAAATACATTTTTATTGATTTAAAGAGAGAAGAAGGGAGAGGGAGACAGAGAGAGAAAGAAACATAGATGTGAAAGAGAAACTTTGATTGGCTGCCTCATGTATGCCCCCTACTGGGAATCGAGCCTGAAACCTTTTGGTGCATGGGACGACTCTCAACCAACTGAGCCACACCAGCCAAGGCAAGAAAAAAATAATTTAACTCAAATTGGCTCACCAAATAAATGTATATTTATGGCTTGTGTGTTAGGTTATTTTTCCAAAGTTGGCCTCAATGATACATACTCTATTTCAAATGCTCTTTTTGAATATGGTATTGACACATTTACATGAGGTACGGGTTTATGTTCCCTCTCCATGAAAAGGGGTACACATCTGAAGAGACTCAATCAACAGAATGAAGCAAAGGCAATCCTTCCTGAATTCTGAAGTTAGATCATAATAGGCAGTGTGTGTGTGTGTGTGTTTCTGTTTGTCTGTCTCTTTGTCTTTCTCTCCTCTGTCTATGAGCTGTCCTTTCCTTTGGAACTTAGCTACCTTGAGAGGAGAAAGCCCATCTCACATGGAGAGACCATGTATAGATGTTACAATCAACAGCCCCAACAATTCCCCAGCTGACAGCCAGCATCAGTTTCCAAATATGTGCATAATGACCTTTGAATGACTCCAACCCATAGCCTTCAAACCTTCAAATATTTCAGTTGAGGACCTCAAATTACAAAGCAGAGATAAGCCATCCCACAGTATCCTGTCTGAATTCCTGACCAGTAAAAACATGAGATAAATATTTATTGTCCTTTTAAGCCAATACATTTTAGGGTCATTTGTCATACAGTAATACATAATAAGTACAACTTGCTTTATTGAAAAAACATCTAAATGAGGTATAAGTTTTAGACATGATTTGATCATAGATGCCTATGTTTCTCTGTGAAGTTTTTTTTCTAAGTTCTATTTTCCTTTGTGTGTTGGCTTTATCCACTTATAAAAGAAAAGTAACTGCATTTGTTCCAGTGCCTCACACCTCTGTAATATATGGTCCAGAGCAAAGAGATCACTTTGGTTCAAGCATTCGGAGAAGGAATCCTGAAATTCAGTATGACTGAGCTATCTTAAGTCACATGGCAACTTCTAAAATAATCTAGGGTCTAGGCATATGGAATATAATCATTGACTTGTCTTGGTATATTTTTCCCATCCTTTAAATCATAGAAATGCTCAAACTTATATCAAGGATTCTCTGGAAAAAGAGAATAGATGCTCTGGAAGATATCACAGATACCAACTATAAACACGTAGAATAAAGTTTGATATATGGAGTTGTTTATACTTGATAGCTAGGACTGTTACTTAATTTTTACTTAGGGTCAAATATTTTCTCATTTATTACCTTGATATTCATCAGCCACCTAATCTTTGAGTTACTACTTCACTCAAGAAGATACAAACAATGACATTATGCTATAGTCTTTTCCCTTTAATTTCAAGGCTATTTCTATAAAGCTTAGTAAATGTGCCCATCTCTATTTGAGTAGTTACAGCATTCATAGGCTATGTTTAAAATCAAGCCTTTTTCTGTACATTCTTTCTTTGAATTTGTCTTCAGAATACCTGACAATGTTAAGTGACAGCATATGTTTAATGCTGTTAAAATCAGAGTCACTTTAGCAAAGGTCTGGAATAGCACTTTAAATCTACAAAAGGTGCACCCTAGAGTGGCCTTAGAATAGCATTTAATAAGAATAGAAGGGAGAGAAGTTGGAGTGCATAAGATGAGTAATGTACAATATAAAGTGTTGGTGCTAGTGGTTAGAATATTTCCCAAATTCTTTTCTGAAGAATGTCAATTTTGTGGAGCAAAAAATAAAATATTTTTGAAGTTAAATATGTTTGGAAAATGCAGTGTATTATCTACCCTTTTTGGAAATTCAGAATTCAGTTTAACGTAATAAAGGACATAAAAAGTTCTATAGTAAAGGCATTGTTTAATTTTGCTAACCCAGTTTTCCCCAAATAGGTTTGGCAAACAAAGATGAATCACTAAGTTTTAAAAAGAGATTCATCATTTAAAATGGAAATAACAGCCCTGGCCAGTTTGACTCAGTGGTTAGAGTGTTGGCCCTTGGACCAAAGAATCGCAGGTTCGATTCTGGTCACAGGCACATACCTCAGTTGCAGTTTGGTCCCTGGCCCTGGTCGGGGCCCTGTTTGAGGCAACCAGTTGATGTATCTCTCTCACACTGATGTCTCTCTCTCTCTCCCTCCCACTCTAACGGAAGATAAATGGAAAAATATCCTCAGGTGAAGATTAAAAGAAAAAAAAAAAAAAGGAAATAGTGTGATGTGTACTAGGAGGTCAAAAGATAAAATATGGTTTTATTACTAATAAAAACGAGTCATAAAACAATATATTGGTTGCTTGAAGCCTTAAAGTAATGAAAGAGGAGAAAGAACGCAAACCCTGCTAATGTCATCTGAAAATGGCAATTTCCAGTTTCAGCTAAGACGTAAAGCCATTCTGTCCTATTTCTCCCATAGATAACAACTAAAATTTCTGGACTAAATTTGTAAAGCAACTCTCTGATGATTCGGAAAGTAAATATTAGCAGGCAGATTCAGGAGAGGAATCAAAAACCCCAAATGACGAATACAGTGGTGAGTTTCCTGTTTCATTTATTCTCCTGGCTTACATTCTAGGTAGTCTAAATCATAGAATTTCACAGTTTGTATAGACAAAAAGGCTCTGGGAAAATATTTGTTTTTTAAGCTAGAAGACCCCAAAGGGGGCCTTGTGGGATGGAATATGTGTGCACCCATACAAATTCCCACCGTTTGTTCTTTCTCTTTTTGACTCTCCTGGCCCTGACCTGAGGCAAGCCCTCCCTATTCATGAAGCTGTTTAGAGGAATTTGGAACTGACATGTATGTGATCTGAAGTATGCGGAGGGGATCCCACTGATTTTTACAGTGCTTTCACTCACTACTTTGTCCAGACAAACATCCAGTTGAGGGAAGTGTGAGCAACATAAGGAGGCCAACACCCTGGCTCTTTAGCCAGGGCACCAGGGAAAGAGCCCCTGGAAACCAGGAAGTGTGAGGAAACAAGTTTGATATTGGAAAGGGAATGAAGCCACCCCAAAGTGCTTAGATACAGAGAACACAGGTTCACATGACAGAGCAATAATGTCACACAACTATTGCTTATGTTAATAAATAAAGACTAAAAAGTATTGTTTTCAGTAAAAAGCGTCCTAAAACTGGAAGATGTGTCACCATAGATAAGAAGTCATGAGAAAAGAATACACCCAGAGACAATCTAGACAAGATCAATACAGTAGCCACACTAGTAAAGAAATAATACTACTTTGAGGGAAAGAAGTAAAAACTGCTAACATTTTCTTCTAGGATTTTTATGGATTCATGAGTCACATTTAAGTCTTTTATCCATTTTGAGTTTATTCTTGTGTATGGTGTAAGCTGATGGTCTAGTTTCATTTTTTTTGCATGTAACTGTCCAATTTTCCCAACACCATTTATTAAAGAGGCTGTCTTTACTCCATTGTATGCTCTTGCCACCTTTGTCGAATATTAATTGAGCATACTTTTTTGGGGCAATTTCTGGGCATCATACGCAGCAGAATTTTCACTGATATATCACCTAAGGCAACAGAAACAAAGGAAAAAATGAACACATGGGACTACATCAAACTCAAAAGCTTCTGCACAGCAAAAGAAACAACCATCAAAGTGGAAAGGCAACCCACTGTATGGGAGAGCATAATTGCCAATGATATATCAGATAAGGGATTAATTTCCAAAATATATAGAGTGCTCATACATCTCAACAAAAGGAAGACAAAGAACCCAATTAAAAAATGGGCAGAGGAACTAAATAGACACCTCCCCAAACAGGACATACAAATGGCTAAGAGACATATGAAGAAATGCTCAACATCACTAATCATCAGAGAGATGCAAATTAAAACAACAATGAGGTACCACCTCACACCTGTCAGAATAACCGCCATCAACAAAGCATCAAACAAGTGTTGGCGAGGGTGAATTACCATTTGATAAATTACCATTTGATCCAGTGATCCCACTCCTAGGAATATACCCTAAGAAGCCTGAAACACCAATCAGAAAGAATATATGTACCCCCATGTTCATAGCAGCGCTATTTACAATAGCTAAGATCTGGAAACAGCCCAAGTGTCCATCAGTAGATGAATGGACAAAAAAGCTGTGGTACATATACACAATGGAGCACTATGCAACTGTAAGAAAGAAAGATCTCTTATCCTTTGAGACGACATGGGAGGACCTGGAAACTATTATCCTAAGTGAAACAAGCCAAGCAGAGAAAGACAAATATCATATGATCTCACTTATTTCTGGAATATAATGAACAGAACAGTCTGAGGAACAGGGTAGTCCCGGAGACGTGGAAGTGGGGTACAGACTGACAATTGCCAGAAGAGGGGGTGGGGGAGGGGAGCGATGAACCACAGAACTTGTACGCATGTACTCATAACCAATGGACATGGACAGCAAGACTGGGGACGGGGCAGGGAGGGAGAGGGAGGAGGGAGTCAATGGGGGAAAAAGGAGAAACATCTGTAACAAAAGTAAATTAATAAAAAAAAAAACAAAAAAAAACCGATAACAATCCATCATGTTATACTTTTAAAAAAAATATATATTTATTGATTTTTAGAGGGAGAAGAAGGGAGGGAGAGAGAGAGATAGACACGTCGATTGGCTGCCTCCCACATGTCCCCTACTGGGGACCAAACCTGCAACCTGGGCATTTGCCCTCACCAGGTATTGAACTAGTCACCTCTTGGTGCATGAGTCAGTGCTCAACCACTGAACCATACTGGCCAGGCAAAACTTTTTTATGAAAAAAAGAGAATATTTGGGGACACTGGGTTAGGCAAAATGTCTTTAAATATCCCAAAGGCAAGATACATACAAGAAAAATTAAAAACAAATGGTCTGTATCAAAATTTAAAAATTTTACTTTGTAAAAGACACTGTTAAGAGACTGAGAAGAATGACAATCAATGTTCTCTCTTATCAATGTTTCTATCTCTCTCTCCCTCTCCCTTCTTCTCTCTCTAAAAATCAATAAAGAAAAAAATCAAAAAAGAGAGATTGAGAAGATTGAAGAACATATTTGTAAACCACACATCTAATAAAGGACTTACATGGATATCTACTGGTGATTGCCAGAGGGAAGGGAGGGGTGGGGGTAGGTAGAAGAAGGCAAAGGGGGCAAAGAGGTGATGGAAGGAGACTTGACTTGGGGTGGTAAACACACAATACACTATACAGATAATGTATTGTAGAATTGTATACCTGAAACATATAATTTTATTAACCAATGTCACTCCAATAAATTCAATAAAAGTATTTCAAAAAATAGAATATATAAAGAGCATTTAAAATTCAATAATAAGAAAATAATCAACCTACTAAAAGTGGGCAAAAGAATTGAAGAGATACTTCACCAAAGAAAAGACAAATGTGCCCATGAAAGATATTCAAGAACATTAGTCATTGGGGAAATGCAAGTTGAGACCTAGATGAGGTACCACTATACAGTTATTATAATGGCTAAAATATAAAACCTGAGAATATCAAGTGCTGAATAGAATAAGGGGAGGCTGAAACTCTGCTACAATGCTGGTGTGAATTAAAAAATAGACACTTTGGAAAACAATTTGGCAATTTCTGAAAACGTTAAACTTACATTTATCATATGACCTAGTAATTACACTCCTGGGTATTTACCTGGAGAAATGGAGACATACTATAAAAACCAGCACATGAATATTTACAGCAGCAATATCAATAGTTTACAAAACCTGGGAACAATTGAAGTAGCCTTCAATGAATGAGAGAATAAACAAACTATGTTACCTCATAATACAAAGGAATACTACACATCAATGAAAAAGGAACAAACTATTTAATTTCAAATGCATTATGCTAAGTAAAATAAGCCAGACAATAAATATGTTGCATACTATATTATTGAATTTTTATGACATTCTGGAAAAGGCCATACTTTAGGAAAAGAGAACAGAGAGATCAGTTTTTGGCAGGGATTAGACATAGAAGAAAGGTTTGATTACAAAGGAACAGTAGGAGGAAATTTTGGGAATGAGGGAACAGTTTTGTGTCATGATTGTTGCTACAAAACTCTATGTATTTATAAAAACTCACAAAACTGTACTCCCAAAAAGTGAATTTTATTATATATAAGTTAGGAAAAAAATTAAAATAGTTTTAAAAGAGCCTTAACTCTGATGAAGTTATATGTGAATTTTGACTCAAATTGCACATGTGTCTATATGAAAAAAAAAGTAGCAGTAATTTGATTTCAGGGGCCAAAGTCCCTTTTGAGAATATCTTGAAAACTATGCATCTTTTTCCCTGACTATACTATGTTACACATTTTAGGACACACTCATATAAAACTACACTGGAAGTTTAAGTTTAGGAGGTTCCCTGATGTCCTAAGGTTCATTTACGTAAAACTTGATGGTCCATGGACCACAAACTCTTGCAATATAATATATCATTCAGTCTTCTATTCATACTCAGGACTTTAACATTTTTATTTTATTTTATTTTATAAATATTTATTGATATATTTCAGTATATTAGTTTTAAGTATACACTATAATGATTTGATATTTGTATATATTGCGAAACGATCACAAGTCTAGTTAACATTCATCACCAATGCTCAGGAATATTAACCCTGCAATATTCCAGGGTTCCCTTGTCCTCTTAATAAATTTTGCCACTAACTTATCCTTTAAAAATTGAAAACAGGTTTTTTTTTCTCATTGAATTTGTTGGAGTAACATTAGTTGATAAAGTTATATGTTTCAAGTGTACAGTTTCATAATACATAATCTGTATATTGCATTGTGTGTTCACCACCCCAAGTCAAGTCTCCATCCATCACCATTTATCCTCCCCCCACCCCCTTTCCCTCTGGTAATCTCCATACTGTTGTCTGTGTCTATGAGTTTTTGTTTTTTTTTCTTTACTTAATCCCTTCACCCTTTTCATCCAGCCCCTACCCCCTTCCCCTTGACAGCTGCCAGTCTGTTCTCTGTATCTATGCGTCTGTTTCTATTATGTTTGTTAGTTTATTTTGTTCATTAGATTCCATATATAAGTAAAATCATATGGTACCCATCTTTCTCTGACTTGTTTATATCGCTCAGCATAATACTCTCCAGGTCCATCCATGCTGTTGCAATAGGTAAGATTTCCTTCTTTTATGAAAATAGTTTTTAAAAATCTATAGGATATTAAAAATATAAAGGATCTAACAGCTGAAGGTCATTGGTTGCTGGATCTTTTATTTCTTCAATAAAGGAAAGAAGGTGAAAAGGTAAGACACATGGAACTTTACTTTGTAAAGGGATTTTCATACTTGGGACAAATTGAAGCAAGTAAGACAAACTTTAAAGATTTAATAAATTTGATTTGGTAAGCCCTGTTTACATTTCCCTGGACAAAGATAATATAATAAAATCTTTGAATACACACACACACACACACACACACACACACACACGTTCAAATAAATTCAAATAGAAGTCTGCTTTTATTTATTATGTGAAGGGCTAATTTTAAAAAATATAGCTGACATAACAGTCATACAAAGGTATACTCTTGGGGATTTACATATCAAGTTATTATTGAGATAATTTCTTATTAACAGAGACTTGTAAAAAGATTTAAATTTTTATTTTTGGAATTTAAATCCTACCATTTTTTTCCTAGTTATATTTGCAGGACTTTCTTGAAAAGAGAAATGTAGAGAGTTTGCAAATGAAGGAAAGTGAATAATCCCACAAACCCATCATCCAGTTGCATCTGGAATCCCATTTATTTCATTTCATCTCTTGGAACTATTTTCTAAATTATAGAATTTTTTTTTACTGTTTCTCAGTTTGAAAACTAAAATGACACACATTCTATATCCATACACATATATGCACATATATATTGTCTGTGCATATATACACATTTCTATATGGGGATTTAGTAACTATAGCAACATATTAGCCCAGCATTGATTTGCAGCTGGATATATGATGTGATCTTTTAACATTTTTGAAATGGCTGCAGTGCTAAGGGGGTGAACATGTTTCATAATATTGGGCAGCTTCTGTATATTCAGTTGACAGGAAAGACAAAAAATTATCCCAAGGTTCCGGAGCAAAGGTAAGATGGATGGAGGTAAGGTGGGTAGATCAATATAAACTATGAGATCATATTTGGTGACTGAAAAATAAAGTGAAATGCCTTGTAATCCATCTAAGAGAGAGAGAGAAAAAGTACCAAGGCAAATTGTAGCTTAGTGATGAAATTTCCTGCCGGTCATGGTTCTTTTAAATATAATTTCTCTTCTAAAATATTATGAATTTTGCATAAATTACTATATGCATGTACATACATAGCATATTTTTAAATGGGAATAAAAATTTTGCCTATTTTAATTTTCATACATTAAACAATGTTTTTGATACAATCTGGTGATTTTCCTTTGAAAGATTTGGTTCCTTCATTTCCTAACATTTGCAAATATTTATTAAATGCCTATGTACTATGTGCAAATAAACTATGGTTGCTGTACTCAAGTATTTCATAATTTAAAAGGAAATATATTTGTCTTTCTTAAAAAACAAGACCTCTTTCCCTTAAAATTATGTTTTCCTTAATTTCTTAGAGTTACTAAATCATAATATCTTCAAAGAGAGAGAATTATTTTCTTGAACATTTAGAGGACAGCCGTTTTAACACTTTTCCTGTGTCTATTGTGAAGTAGAGATTGTATCCACAATGTTAAAGAGTACACTATTGGCAGACAGTGAAGAGTTCCAATCAAGGTGGTTAGAAAAACTGCTTAAAGATATTACTGCCTTACCAAAGTCAAATATGGAGCTGCACAATTGTGAAGGGAGAAATGAGGTCAAACCCAAATGAAGTTGTGTGAAATGACGTATCTTTAGAAGCAAAAGAGCTAGACAGGGAATGGACCTAAGGGAAAATACAAAATCACTCTATTGATTGATTGAGTCATTCATTCATATTGAATATTGATTCATCTATTTGTTCACTCAATAAAACTGGTGAGTACCTACTTAATATTCTTCTATCTAGATCAGGGTTTCTTAATCTAGGCTACACATTAAAGTTACCGGGCAACCTTTAAAGAAATACCAATGCCTATGTTCCATATTACATCTATTACAGCAGACTATCAGAATAGAGGTAGTAGTAAGACTATAATCTTACAGCATTCTCCAGATAATTCTAAAATGTAGCTGGGGTTGAGAACAACTAGTTTAACCTTTGGGATACCCAAGATTAATGTAACTTTTTGAATATTTTAATAATGGAAAAGACTCATCATTATCTGCTTCATTTGTATTTCTTTAAATAAGGTCTTGTATTTTGTTTTAGAAACCAGACTTTCCTGGGTAACACTTCTGAAAGCAATTTATAAAATGAAACTGTTGCTTTTTGTACACTGCATTCTGAGCAGGGAATATTATGACTTTTCGTTACATATGCTCATTTTGTCCTACCTTTCCCTGGGTCAGAGCATCAGAGTAATTTGTGATTTCCTAACAGGGTTCATTCAAAAAGCACTGTGTAAGACTTGTTTTCCACTTGGGTAAAATGGTGTTCATATTATATTGAAGCTTCCTCACAAGCATATTAGATTGAATAAGATTATAACTTTAAGCTTACTAAACTCTTTGAAGGTTCTATATTTATGCACATTCAAAAACTTTTTTGTTTTGATAACATTACCTTTTTTTTATCAATGAGCCATTTATCTTGTTTGGTTAAATTATTTCAGAAATCGAAACAATGTATTTTCTCTTTTTAATCTGAAAATGTCTACTGTGCAAATGCTACTGTGCATTTGAAAACACCACTGGGTCACAGAGGAAGATCCTATGATCAGAAAGAATTTCTTAATCAAATTGATTTATGCTCACTATTTGTTGAGGCATCAATTCTGAGAATGTGGCAGCTCTCCATAATTTCTTCCTGAGGAATCTCATCTATTCAGTTGCCCAAGCTGGTAGCATTAGACTGTTCCCTCTGAAATGAAAAATGAAAAATGCTTTTGAATCTGTCAATAAAGAATGGGCTAAATTTTGGTTAGAAATCCAAGTCAATGTATATAGTACATGTTATTAATGACCTGAGATTTGAAAAATTCCTTTTGTTTTGTCATTCTTGACTGTGTATGTTCATGAATTTCTTTACCCATATTAATTTGCTGAATTCAGAGCAGTGTATTTTGTTCATTACTATTTTAAATGGTATTAGTCATATTTATTGTATTTACACTTTAAAACTATTCAGATTCTTATTTTTTAGAACTTCATTATTGTTTAAAAATGAAGCAAGCAGAATATCTGCTTTATAGATTTATAAAAAATATCTTAGTGCTTGCAACAAAGTATTTATGATAATTCAACTTCTCGGTTTGAAGCACTCATGTCTCAGACATCTATCACAACTCATGTGTCTCATTTTCAAATACATTCAGGTAAAGATTTTATATTATTTTTGTTTCATGGTTGTGACTCAGAGTGCTGCATTTCATGATATAAAACAAAAATTTTATAAACACAGATGGTGCTCTTATCTCCAATCATCTTGCAAATGTGTGCCAACTCTTGGAAAAGAAAATGGGATACACTGGAGTTTATGCATAATTCAAAACAATCTCTTTACTTATCTTCAATTTCACATCCAACACTCAAAGAAGTATTAATTTTACATAGATGGAAGATTTTACTGAAGTATAAATCAAGACTTTGGCTTGTGAGCAATTGAAACTCTACTCAAAGAAGCTTAAGCGAAAGAGCATCTCTCTGATAGCTCTGGTCAAAACCCTGTGTGGAGGCTCTGGTTACAATCGTTTAGCAGACCTTGAACTAATTTATGCAGGAAGTGAAATATTCTTATTTGCAACATATGCTTACAAGTCTATCGTGTTTTAGGGGTGGTTAGGTGGATAAAGATCAACTTTTTTTTCAAAGTATATTAAATAGATCACTGTCCACCACAACAGTGTTGTGTAATAACAAAAACAAAGAGAAACAATGATGCTTCCAGCACTAAAATACTTCTAAGTTTATGAATTAAATGTACAATTTAATTTTTATCCTAAATCTATTATAAATTGTTAGAAATCACCAACATATTCTACAAGATTTCAGAAAGAATTCATGAATTCTAAAGAATATTTGCATAGACTTGACGTTGCAAATGGAACAGATTCAAATAATGATGCTGCTTTTATATAAACTCATGAACAGAGAACAAAAGATAAGAGTATTTGATGAAATATAAATTAAAAGCATTGCAGATAATTTTTTAAAAATTGATTTTTAGCCCTGGCCAGTTTGGCTCAGCTGTTAGAGTGATGACCACAGACCAATGAGTCTCAGGTTTGATTCTGGCCAAGGGCACGTAACTCGGTTGTAGTTTGTCCCCCGTCCTGGTTGGGTCATGTGGAAGGCAATCAGTTGATGGCTCTATCACATCAACATTTCTCTGTCTGTCTCTCTCCCTGCCCCCCCACTCTATCTAATGATAAATAGAAAAATATCCTTGGGTGAGGAATAAAAAAAAATTGATTTTTAAAGAGAGAGAGAGAAACATAGATATGAGAGGGAAACATCCATCGGCTGTGTCCTGCATGCTGCCCCCTACCGGGGATCGAGCTGGTAACCTGTGTGTGTGCCCTGACTGAGAATCGAACCTACAACCTTTTGGTGCACAGGATGACACCCAACCAACTGAGCCACATAGTCAGAGCACAGATGATGTTTTATGTTATTAATCTTTTCTTTTTAATCCTCAGTTTACCTCCTATTCTGATTATTTTTTAAGTTTTTTCTCACATTGTTTTTGTACTATTACATTTGGAAAGAATCATTCAGTAGGGAATGTAAACTAGGCTTTTGAAAGTAGAGGTTAATAATATATGTAGGTTGCAAATTATCCTTTTAGGTTGCCCTAATTTTTCTAGTTAATTATTATAAGCTTTTCTATCTTAGCGCTATGAACTTTTGGCATCTTATGTTTTAACAGATTTAAAAGACTTAAAAGTAAAAATTTGCATG
Organism: Tadarida brasiliensis; assembly: GCA_030848825.1. Classification (NCBI taxonomy): domain Eukaryota; kingdom Metazoa; phylum Chordata; class Mammalia; order Chiroptera; family Molossidae; genus Tadarida; species Tadarida brasiliensis. The sequence goes on from CM061260.1 coordinate 76,594,363, forward strand.
TAAAAATGAACCAAATAAATTTTCTTTAATAAAGAAATAGTTTAGGAGAATGGAAAAAATATAAGCTGAACGGGTCACTTAAGGGAACATACAGAACTATAATCATATTCTGAAGGACTCGTTAAATCTGGACTTAGATAATGCTGACAAGAAGAATTTTCTGAAAATTACTGAACTTTCACTTTAATGAAAACTGTTCATAATGTACTATGCCTATGCAACAAATGACGTAAAATATAATATTTAATGTACTCTGAAGGATACATGGTAGATTCTGTTATCAGCTTCTACTTCTTTCTCTCAAAGGTATTCTTTCTTGACTAATATGGCTAGTGGAACAATTAACTGTGTTGATTTTGTCTAGATTCTCTTCAGGTTTTTTCTTTTCTCATGACGCCTTATCTGTGGCAATATGTCTTCTTCCAGTTTTAGGACCCTTTATATTGAAACAAATATTTTTTAGTCTTTAATTATTAACTTAAACAATAGTTGTGTGACATTAAAGCTCTGTCATGCAAACTTGAGTTCTCTGTATCTAAGTGCTTTGGGGTGGCTTCATTCCCTTTCCAATATCAAAACGTTTCTGCTAGAAACTGGTTGGTGTGAATGTGGATAAGCCATGAAGAGAGGTGATTAAAAGCCCTTTTGGTAGCAGTGGGTCTGTGATCAAATCAGTTTCTCCATTCACATAGCACCTTGACACTTGTGGAAACACCATTAAGCACCCCCCAAGCACTGGTGGCTTAGAGCAACTATTTAATTATTTAGTATTCCAAATCCACATGTGTTGGTAACACCTTATGCCTTATTAATATTTCTGCCCTGACAGTCCCCCCTCCTCTAAGCCCCTTTTGAACCATTTTCCACTAATTATGTGGAGGAGGAAGGTTGTGTGTTACCCAATTGACTTCACCTGCTGCCACGAATCTCTTGAAATAATATACAAAAGTTACTGATTATGTACATTAAGAATCAATTCACAGATTTTTAAATGGGCTTTTGACCATAAAAGATTAAATGCTCCTTAAAAATAATTATTTATTCCTAAGTTTAATACTTTATTTTTTAATTGACATGTGACAGAGAGAGAGAGAGAGAGATCGAGAGAGAGAGAGAGAGAGAGAGAGAGAGAGAGAGATCTATTTGTTGTTCCACATCTTTAAGCAAAAAGTTTATATTTCTTTTTTAGAGAGAAAGGAAGGGAGCAAGAGGTAGAAATATCGATGTGAGAGAAACATTGATTGTCTGCCTCCTGCATGCCCCTTACTGGGGATTGAGCCCACAACCTGGGCACATGCCCTGTTGGGGGAATCCAACCAGGACCTCTCAGTCCATGGGATGACGCTCAGTCCACTGAGTCACACTGGCCACATCTTGTATGTGCCGTGACTGGGGATTGAACCAGTAACCTTGGAATATCAGGGAGATGCTATGACCCACTGAGCTACCTAGCTGGGGCCTAAGTTTAATGCTCTAAATAGTCATATATTGGTTAAGTAGATGGTGGTCTGAACTACGCACATGAACAAATCAGTTTCCTAAACTCATTCTTTGGTTAACTGCTTTATGTATTAACAATCATGATTTTATTTCTTTCTAGCCAAGAAGTCCTCAGTATATGGTGTGAATGACACAGTTTATCTTTTGTGTTCTAAGAAATTTTGATTACCTTGGAGATGTACCTTGTCACATTCCTATCCTTATTTTTTCAGGTTGTCAGTTTTAACCTCATAGACTTGAATGTAGATTATTTTGTGACTTTTAGTTATTTTTTACTGTGCTGTTATCTTCTGGAGCTTTCAGTATAGTGGGATCTTGTCTTGAGCTAAAACAAAATTTCATTTCATTAAAAAAAAACCAGGTTATTCTTTTCACTAACATGAGAATCACCACATGGTGCTAAAAGAAAATCATATTCAATTCCCATATGAACATTTTCTCCCTCTTATAAAAGCATTACTTACATAGCACTCAGTTAAGTGCTTCGTTACTCTCATTTATTATTCATAATGTTCCTAGTTTTTAAGGGGTATGATATGCTTGGGTTTCACCTTAGGGAAATGGTCCCAAAGGAAATGAAACCAAGGGTCCAGAATAAAGGAACTCAGTGGACAACTGGAATTATGATGTAGACCTTTCATTAGATTTTAGAAGACTCCAAACTTTCTCTGTTCTTGCAGATTTTATCCTCTTATTTTAAAGATTATCTGAAATTTGACTTCACTAAAAAGTAATAAATAATGACTTCTCACCCAACAAAAAGGAAAACGAACATTTTTACCTGAGTTTGTGCGATGATGATTCTATTACATTTATTGGGAATTCAGGAGTGGTTATTCGGGCTATATTCGCAGACATAAAATAATTTTCAGTTTTGGGCTGAATTTAAAAGTCAGTTCAAATAATTCCTTAGTAACTACATCTAAACAATTGGTGGTACCATCTTGTACAAGCAATCATTGTATAAAATGATCATTCTGGTGCTGTGCCTATAATTTATTTAAGATAAAACGTAAAGTTTCAAACACATGCTCTTAGCAATAAGTCATTTGGAATGAAAACCCCTGGGTTGAAATCATCAGTGGAACCACCATTATGACTGTATGACCTCAGTTAAATGAGGTTATCTCACCATTTCTTTTTTTTTTTTATTTAATCCTCACCAGAGGATATCTTTCTATTTAAGGGAGGGAGAGAGAGAAACATTGATAGGAGAGGGACACACCGACTGGTTGCCTTCTGCATGACCCCCATCAAGGCTGGGCCGAACCACAGCTGAGGTGCTTGCCCTTGACAGGAATCGAACTTGCAACTCATTGGTCCACAGGCTGACGCTCTAACCGCCGAGCCAAACCAGCCAGAGCATCTCACCATTTCTTTATCCACAAGAAAAGTAGGCTGCCCTGTATGAAAATCAAAAGAAAGAACAAATGACAAAATTGCTTGGTAAAATGAGGCACTTTATAAATTTTATTCATTATTACTTATCTCTCCAAGTTATGCTTTTTAATAGGTGTTGATAGACCTTAACTAACTGCTTTTAGCAGATATTTCCTTCACTTCCCTGAGTCTTAGCAACGATGACACTAGTATTGGTGAAGAAGCTGGAAAGGACGTAATATTGGTATATTTTCCAATTGATGAAAATTCTTTTCCCACTTGTTTTCTAGTGGTTGCAACTGTAGATCTGTGCTAATTTAAGCTATGTTACTTTGTTTTTGTACATCAGCATCAATATTGCTTTCTCTGACTGATTTCATGGGAACAAATAATTTAGTAGCAAAATTTTATACTGGTAATAATAATAACAAATAGAAAGATGCCCTCTAATTTTCCTGGCATGTGTTTGTTCAGTCTGAAAACTTTGACTTAATTTATTGTATACACATATATATGTGTGCATGTATATAATATGAATATGTATATATTTATAAATTTGAGACTAGTAAAAGTTGGACAAAATTATTTCTTATAGATATTTTGGTAGTGGCTGTAATTTAGCCAGATTGGAAGTCCTGCTTCCACAGTAAAACAGCTGGCAGGATACAAACCTTCCGACTTTTATTAGACTAGAAGCTCTGTCTCACAGTCAAGGTGGTGGAAAGTGGAGCCTGTAGGATTCACTTCCCTTCTTCTCCCTCTGCATCGGGCTCCATGGTCGAGATTATTCTTGGGAACTGTTTCACCTTTATAAATGTACAATGTCCAGGATTAAAGAAGCCATTCCTTTGTGAAAAAGCTTTACGAGTCAAATATTGTTTTTTTTCCGGATTTACTCTTTCTATCCTTTTTCATTGCTTCCTCATCAATAAGAATATCAGCTGTTACAGTCCATTTCATTTTCTTAATTACATGTAGTGGATTTTTCGATGAGCAGATTTAGTGTGTTAAATGAAGGTTACTCTCCTGGCTTTTTCATGCACTTCATGTTCACTTTCAAATTTCAAACATTACAGTTTGGTAGAAATCAAAGCTTAAAAATGATAGTGAATTTTTGAATTCAGCAAACTCTGTGTAAGTATAGTTTTTCATTTTCTAAAAAGTAAAAGTTATTGATTCAGCCCATTGAAATGTAAATGAAAGTTATAATTTTATTTTTGTACAAATTAGAGGGCATGATATGTGAGTTATGTTGGTTTACTGGTAGGGAGATAAATTTTTAATTTCATGATCTAGAATATTGGGCATGTTCTGCATATTAGTGAATAAAGTCAGCTAACAGCTCTGTGTTGTACTATGTGTATGTATATATGTGCATAGGCATATGTATATATGTGCCCTGTTTGTAAATCTGGTGTTCTAAAGAACAGATAATAGATATGGCTCACAGTTAATCCAATTATGGTAAAATAAAATAAAAGCTTTTAAACTTGTTCCCATGAGCAAGGATAAAAGCTCCCTAAATTTATACAGGTATATATAGTCTTTAGTTGACAATACCTTGCATTTCAATGTATCTAAATTAAAAAAAAATTGTAATAACATCCAACTTGCCTTTAAGGCTATTGTCATTTTTTTTTTCTTTTTTGTTTATTTGTATTTTAAATTTCAATAAAGAACATGCTGAATTTTTTGCTATAATTCAGAGAATTTTTTCTTGTCTGGAAAAATGCAAGACTGTTCAAGTATAAGGCAAGAACCCAATGATGTATATACAATTCTGTATCCAGAAAGAGCAAAACCTTTAGAAATAAGTGCTTGGTCTGATAAGGACATATTTCACGACCAAAATAGCACATATATGTGGAATAGCAAATGAATTGATTTTTATTTTCTATCAACATTCAGCATACAAAAGCCTCATAACTAGCCAAGAAGGAATCATGAAAGAGAAGCCTTCCTTTATCCCCAAATGATAAATGCGGTTACAGAAGAATGTTAATGGGGACTTTTCTTTTTCTTTTCAGGTGATGATAATTGGGGAAGAAAAAAGAAATATAAGTCTATTTAGTAATAGGAACTACATTCCAAGGCAAAGTAATTGCATATAATTATCCCTTTCTTTTCAGTTTCCAAATTTGATTTTATGTAAATCAGATGATTGTCAAACAGACTCTCATGATAAAAATGAAAGAACCTTCTTTAATGTTCTTTCTAGAATAACATACCAGGGATATATATGCTTTAACTTTGATGTTTAAACTCTTCTTTGTGGTTGACTACTGTGACTTGGGCAACTTTTATTTTAATATTTTTATCTTAATTGACCCTTGTAAGTGAAAGAGATAATTATAATTTTCAAATAGACATTTAATAAGAGGTAATTTAGTATTGGTTTAACATGTTATTTCCTATTACAAACTTCCAGTATAAGACTAGCTTTCAGGAATATCTCCATGTCTGTGTCAAAACTCGACTTCTCAACTTCCCCGAGAAAATCTGCTCTCCAGCATTCTGATCGTAAGTCAGCATGCATCAGCGGCAGCAGGTCTCTGAGTACTGGTCCAGAAAATATGATGACCACACACACAGAGCTAGAGATACCCTTTAAATACTAAAAACAGCCTGGGATTCTGCAATGCAGGCTGAGCTCTTCTGTGACCAAGGCCACGTCACTCTTCTCTCTGGATCAGTCTAGGCCCAACGGGGTAGAGATTTCAAAGCTTATTCTTATTCACATTTTATACAAAAATATTTGCTTATTTATATTGAAATTACATGTAAGTATATATATATTTACTAACAGCTTTATTAAAGTATATTTGATATGCCATCAATCTTATCCTTTCAGAGTGTACAGTGAAGTGTTATTTAGATTTGCAAAGTTGTACAAACCATCACATTTTGTTTACCCCCACAAAAGGCCCTGTCTGCATTAGCAGTCACTCTCCAGTCTTGCTTCTATCTAGGCCCCCGGCAACCGCTAATCTACTTCCTCTCTAAGCATATACCCATTCTGGACATTTCATATAAATGGATATGTACAATATGTGGCCTTCTGTCTGACTTCTTTCACTTAGCGTAATGTTTTAACATTTATCCGTGTTGTAGCATATATTAGCATTTGATTCCTTTAAATGGGTGAATAATATTCCATTTATGGACATACTGAATTTGTTTATCAATTCATCAATCGATGGACATTTGGGTTGTTTTCATTTTTTTGACTATTTTAAATAATGCTTCTATGAACATTCATATACATGCTTTTGCATGAATATATTTTCAGTTCTCTTGGGTATCTAGGAGTAGAATTGCCAAGTCATATGCTAATTCTATTTTTAACTTTTGAAGAATTTTCTAATTGTTTTCTATAGCAGCTGCAACATTTTACATTCTCACTTTCAATATCTGAGGAGTTAAGTATATTTAATAATATATTTAAATATTCTGTTAAAATATTAAGGGGAAAATGCCCATGTCAATAAACATATTTTGATTTGTGATCTGAATGATATTTATAATTATTAGTTTATATTAAGTTTCTTAGAAAAGCATTACACAGTTGTTTTTACAAATAGTCTACTAAAAAGCAAACGTATACCCCACATGTCCAGATTATAATAAGGACTTAAACATATGAATTTATATTTAATGAGATGAAATTTTCAGAGTATAACTCTCTGGAGAACTAAATTGATGAACATAATCTCATTCAATAAGTATTTATTGACAAGAGACCTTTGGGAACTTTTCTCAGGATAAATGATTCCAGAAGGAAGTCTAGAGAAAATATTCTTCTGAAATTGTTAGATAATAAGTTTACTATGGATATACTTGCAAAAGTTCACTGTGATTTATGTTTAAGGATAGTCATTGTTACTTGTGTGTAATAACACCATCAACAACAGCAACAATAACAAATATAAGGTTCTTCCAATAGGATACAGATAGAATTTGTATATCCTCACGATTTCATACAAAACAGTCCTCCAAAAGAACGAGTTAGGTCACTATATAAATAAGTGGAATAATCTATGAATCAGACTTTAGTAAAAGTAGAGAAGACAATGCTCAATATAAAATCTTTATTTGTAAATTTGTAATTGAACATATACATGTATTTAGCTATAGTGATTCTCTGTGGCCAGAATAATTAAAAAAACATAAACAGGAGTTGCCCTTGAGAAGAAGAATGAGCAAGTGTGAGGAGACATTTTCATTTTCTACTCTTTGGTACTTTCTAACCTTTATACATGTTATTACCTTTATTTGCTTCCCTTAAGAAATATCAAGACAGGAATCTGGGTAGCTAGATTTATTTTCTCCATATTAAAATGTGGTGTATGAAAACGACAGATCTGTGTACAAAAAAAAAAAAAAAAAAAGCATGGGTTAGAAGCTGACATGGTGCTGACATGAGCAAGTCAAGGTACTTATGAATGGATAATGTAATATGCCCTGCTGGATATGCCTCCTCATAGTGCTAGCCTATGAGAAGAGTACAGCTAAAGGATCCGACTATGGTCAAGCTCAAGGAATGCTGGGAGTTGAAGTTCCTTTTCAGAGTCAGCGTGAATCCTCAGAACCTAGCCTGCCTGACTTCAATAGCCTGTGGCCGATGTCCAGGGTCGGATATTTAGAAACTGCACATCCTAATTGCAGTGAGGCAAAGCCAGGCACCTTGCTAAAACGACGTTTTTAATGTTCTCTGAGCGTTTTCAGATAGAAGATGGGAGAGAAGAAAATGGCACTCTAATGGGGGATTCTGTGCAAGAAAGCCCTGCTACCCTGCTGTCCATAGTTCATGTGACTCTAAAACAGTTGTCACTCAGTACTCGTGTTGACCTATTTAATTCTATAGCCAACACTCTCAATCCAGAGCGGAGCCAATCAACTGTCTTGATTGAGTTTAGGTGCTCTGGGGGCTCTTCATAACTAACTAGATCAGGAGTTTCAGGATATCCTAGAATAGAAATCAGCTAAGATGATTTTATGAAGAGAATGAGGAGAAATTGGGACCAAACGTCTGTGCAGCAGTGCATCGATCGTGTCCAGGAAGCACTCATTTCCTACTCTTTACTTTTTTTATGTTTGTTTGCTAATCTTCACCAGAGGATATTTTTTCCATTGATTTTGAGAGAAAGTGGAAGGGGTGGTGGTGCGGGGAGTGGAGAGAGAGAGAAAGAGAAAGAGAAAGAAAAAGAGAAAGAGAAAGAGAAAGAGAAAGAGAAAGAGAAAGAGAAAGAGAAAGAGAAAGAGAAAGAGAAAGAGAAAGAGAAAGAGAAAGAGAAAGAGAAAGAGAAAGAGAAAGAGAAACATTGATGTGGATGTGAGAGAGACACATCAGTTGGTTACCTCCTACATGTGCCCCAAATGACTGGGATTGGGGATCAAACCTGCAACCCAGATGTGTGCCCTTGGGAATTAAACCTGGCACCCCTTGGTTCAGGGACGGACTCTCAAACCACTGAGCCACACCGGCCAGGGCATCTTTGCTATTTTTTAACCTCACTAACGCTAACACATTAGAGCAATGGTGCTCAAAGGGGGAGTTTCACCCTCCACCCCTTTCTTCCTTCATGATTGGCAACATCTGGAGACAGTTTTGATTGTAACTACCAGGGGTGGTACTGGCATCTACTAGGTAGAGGGCCTGGATTTTTCTAAAATCCTACAACACACAGAGAGCCTTACCACAACAAAGAACATCCTTTATGAAATGTCACTACCGCCCCAGTTGAGAAACTCTAAATTAGAGGAGCATATTCAAAGACTCTTCTGAAGATATTACTTTAATTAGAGGTAGGAAATCTCAGCTGAATTTATATCCATCTTTTTTTTTTTTTGGTTTTGATGGAGGGTACTCTGCAAAGTGTAATCTCACCAGCCCCACCATCGGTAGCTCAGAGAAAACCTTTGTTTTTACAAGTTAGAGTGACTATAAGCTTAGAGGGGATTTTCTGGGTTCTGAGCAGTGCTCAGTTAAGACTTCAGAGGGAATCAACTGTAGATTCTAAATTCGTCATGCAGAAGAGCAGCCGCGGAGGATTTGAGCAGTCTGCCTCTCCCTAATAGTTCAGCATCTACTCTGCTTGTTGGTATTCCTCTCTTTCAGCCAGTCTCTATGATTCAATCTCCCTTCACTTCTCCTTTTAAAAAAGGTATTTAAAACTTTTTCTATTATTATTTATTGTGGACTCTTTTCTTCTACCTCTTTGTCTTTCCCATCATTCCAACTTTTCCTTCTTCCTCTCCTCCTCCTCCTCCTCCTCCTTCTCCTCCTCCTCCTCCTCCTTCCTCCTCCTCCTCCTCCTCCTCCTCCTCCTCCTTCTCCTCCTCCTCCTCCTCCTCCTCCTTCTCCTCCTCCTCCTCCTCCTCCTCCTCCTCCTCCTCCTTCTCCTCCTCCTCCTCCTCCTCCTTCCTCCTCCTCCTCCTCCTCCTCCTCCTCCTCCTCCTCCTCCTCCTCCTCCTCCTCCTCCTTCTTCTTCTTCTTCTTCTTTTTGCCTCTTTTGTCTTTTCCATTTCTATCCTCTATGTTTCTCTGGTTTCCTCATATATGATTTCTCCCTTCTTAGATTTTTTTTTTGTCTTCAGTGTTAATCTTTCTCTTGTGTATCTTTGCTCAGCTTTCATTCTTCCTGTTTCCCTTTCTCATTTTTTCTGTATCTGTCCCGCCTTTTTATACTTCACCTTTTCTTTTATATACCAATAGCTCTGAGGCATAAACCAGGGAGTTGTACTTATTTAATACAAACTTAAGCTTTTATTTTATATATTTTTTTACTAGAAGGAAAACACAGTTACTTTGCGTTCTTTTAAATCAGAAGATCTTTAAAATCCATCATAGTATCACTGTACCTCACTGCCCCCACATGAAACATGGTTCCTTGTACAGAATGCACATGTGGACATATTCGCATATAAACATCTATTGAATTTAATTGCGTGTAGTTCTTGGTGTACTGATTTCCAGTCCATCTGTAATTTAAACACACACACACACATACACACACACACACACACACCATGTGCACACAACCTGAGATGCTAAAGGGGTGTAATAATGATGGAGTTGTGAGGCCTCATTCAGTCTTGATAAAATCACTGTAGGAGTCTGGAGATCCTTTTACTGCCTCAACTTATAACAGAGAGGATAGCTGACCATTTATTTCTCTTAGGTGTTGGCAACCATTGGCTGCAAGTTTCTTAAGTTTGCCTCAGCTCAGATCTGAAGCCCTAAGTGAATTTAGAGACTTAAGTCTCCCAACCCTTATTGTCCTGAAACAGATTCTGAGTGGTTATGAGTCCCCAAATCCAAGGCATTTATTTAAAGCTTTGAATTATATTTCACCTTCTTTATAAGAGGATAGGCAAAGAATGACTTGAGAGGTGACTTTCCGACGGGTGTGTGTCTCCCAGGCTATGATTACTCTGCAATGGGCAGACTGTGTAGATTGTACTGTGCAGCGCTCGGGGCTATCCATGTGCTCATGCCTCAGGAGCTATGGCTGACTCTTTATGGGTTGAATGCATTATGTTTATATTAGGTTATGCCTTGACCATTAGTTAAAAATCAGATCATGTGGCACTCTAATTTTAATAATGCCATGCAAAGGTCAGTGCCTAGAAAGCAGGAGATTTTTTTTTCTTCTTTATTGATTATAGAGAGAGGAAGGGAGAGGGAGAGAGAGGTAGAAACATCTATGAGAGAGAACATCGATTGGCCGCCTCCTGCATGCCCCGCACTGGGGATCGGGCCCACAACCTGGGCATGTGCCCTGACCGGGAATTGAACTGGTGACCTCTTGGTGCATGGGTTGACGCTCCACCAGTGAGCCACACCGGCTGGGCGAAAGCAGGAGACTTTTGACATGGTGGTTGAAGTTGCAGAGATGGCATGAGAAAAATACCCATGAAGGTATGTGTATAATCCAGCCTGGTGTCAGCAGCACTAAAATATGTTGTTGATCTCAGGCTGCTAGGTGGTTAAACTTACTAGGGTTAGAACATCTAAAAATAAATGGGGGAAAATAGCATGTAGGGATGACCTTTTGAAAGAAGCATTCTATGTCTGAGACCTAAAGGAACTGACAGAGCACATGAGCCATAGGGGTCTGACAAGAAAGCATTAAAAGGCATCCCTGCTGGATGAGGAATGGATTTCATTTTTTTCCCTTTCATTGCTAATTGATGACTTTCACTATTGTTTTAAAAGAAATCTTATGGCCAGAGAATTTGAAGGGCCGCTCTTCATGTACAGACAGAATCTGACAGCGGATGTATTCAGAACACAGGGCAGGCACGTCGTGAAGGTTACAAGAACTGCTTTCTTTTAAATATCTCACCCAGGAAATTTATGTTATGAAAATGTGCAATCTATTTTTGACCGCAATTCTCTTAAAACTTTACTTCAGACATTTTCCAGCTACACGTTCCACATAATAAAGCCTGTCTTCTCTCTGCCCTCCCACCCTAGCCCCCTTTGGAACGCTAATGGCAGTTTTTGTTCCACTTTAGATAATGAGCAGGTTGAGCTGCAGGTTTCCAGAGGATTTGTGCTATCAGTTAACAAAAACATTGAAAGGGAACCTGGACTCAGTCCCTGTTTCCTATTAACCGTTTCCTGGGAAGGGTACCATGTATCCATTAGCATGTCTCAGGGCGATAGGAGCAGAGTGCCTGCTCAGGGCATTTTCCATGTAGTCAATAACCATATTTCAAAGGAAGCGATTTGTTTCCCTTTACAGGGATTAGAAAAAGCAGACTGCGTATTAGTCTGGTTCACCAGTTCAGAATGTTGGACTCTGTTACCCAAACAGAGGCCATGCAGAGCGGCGGTGTAACAGGCACTGATACTGCGCCTCTTGGATGAGGCCAGACAGACAGCCCAGCCGCCCTTGCTCCCTGTGCACGTTTTCTGTCCATCAGCTCTGGGAAATGAGCAAAAGTGTCACCCAAAGGTCTCTGACTACAGCCTCACTCTGTTGAATCAGAATGGAGCGAATATGCTTACCTGGCCCTTCACTGGATGCTCCAGGTAGGTATCGACTGTCCTCCCCAGGCCTCGTTTCTCTACCAGCCTCCCAGTTACTCTTTTCCTTTGTCTCTGTCACATTTAACCTTACTCAGCATTTTGCACTGTTGTATTTTCATCATTACTTAAAAAATTAGACATACAGAAAAATACCAAGAAGAAAATGACCATCATTCCTATTCCCACCACAACTTGCCAGTTTGAAAGAAAAATGGAAACACAGTAAAACCTCGATATAACAGGACTAATCCGGGCCAGGAGGTGTTCATTAAAGCTGAAAGTCCGTTATAATAAAGTAGGTTTTCTAAATGTGTATGTTAAAAAATCGACAAATTAATTAGTTTACCTGTTTTCAATTTTGTAGACACATTTGTGTGATTAAAATTAAGTGTGTATGAAAAGTTTAATTTCACAGAAAAGTTTTCCATATGTATTACAGTAATTTTAAGTTTATACCGAATAGGTCTAGTAAATGCAGCATTCACCAGTCACCAAGAGTAAACAAATGCACACAGCTGGGGCTTAGCGCACGTGGGAACATGGCTGGCAAGGGTTAACACAGCTGCAGAAAGTCACACCTCGAAACAACAGAACCAATCACCTCTGGAAATGCGGTGTGATCACATGCTAATCATTCGCCCAACATTGTTTACAAACAGTGACTCTCGGATTTAAATATGTGGACTATAGTTGTCTATCTGTAATGTTTCTTTATGTCAGTAAAGAAATTACTAGTGTTTTTTCCAATGTATGGCCTATTCACTAAAATTTGTTAAAAATAACAGGGAATCAATAACCTGTTAATCAGTAACCTGTTAATTTAATTATGAACAAATCCTGCTTAAAAACATTTTAAAATTACCAAGGTGTTAATCTTCACATATGACATAAAGACCAGAAATTTTGTCCATTAAATCGAGGTCTTCAAAATCGAGTGTTTACTGTATTGTTTTTTGTAAAAAGCATTTACGCACACCTTAAAGTTAAGCAGTACAGAAAAGTACAAAATGACATTCAGAAAAAAAACAAAAACAAGCAAAGACAATCCCACTATTTAGGAATAGTCTTCATTACTCTAGGTGAACATTATTCCAGACTTAATCCAAATAAATAACAGAAAAATAATTTTAAAATATTGAATTATATTAAGGATTTCTTAAAAAATAAAAGAACATTAATTTTACTTTTACTTGAAATCAAGGGAGAAAACAAGATTGTAATTAAAGGAAATATTGAACATCAAATAAATTTGTCTTTAACAAAGATTTTTCTTAAAAAATGTTTTCTGAAGAAAAATTTCGTAAAAATAATTAACACTTGAAGTTATTAAAAAAATATGTTTACAGTTTAAACAGTTGAAACATTGCTGTGAAGAGAAGAAAGTAGCCTTTTGGAAACATCTGTCAGCTTTCCTACCCTTATATCCTTGTTCTTGTTGAGTATAAGATTGATTTAGAATGTTCTAGAATTGTAAAACTCATGTTTAATTTTATAACCACATTTCTCTCTCTTTTTTTTTTCATAATTTTATATCTAAATAGGTCAGCTTCATGCACACAAAGATACTGTTGTTTTTCCACTACTCTAAATCCATCCCCTAGAGCAGTGCCTGGAAGAAGGTACGCACTTAATACTCGTCCAATTGAATTTTGTTTATCCCTAAGTATTTACTGAGTTGAATAAATACATGACTATATTTTTAGAGAATGATTTCAGTGTTCATTTCTTTGTCTTTTAATATAGGGTCTTTATTTCTCAGGCATGCATGTTAATTCAAATCTAAATTGTCTGGATTTTGTTTTGTTTTTTTTTCCCTAATAAGAGCTATGGCTAACGTATTCCTGGAACTTCTTATCATGTTTAATAATAACTTTACGGAATTTAAAATGGAATGGTATCTTGTGTGGGCATAATGCGGGTATAATGGGTCCCAGCTTCTGCCCTCAGGACTTGACAGACATCAGTCTATGTTGCTCTGTGTTTGAATGTTGGTGTGAAACCTGAGGCTAGCCTGATTTCTCTTCACTTTTGTAGGTGCTATTCTTTTCTTCTGCCTTGACATGTATTTAAAAGCTTTCTTCATCTTGCATATTGTCTATTAGGACTTTTAACATATGAATCATAGTTATTTTAAATTACTTATCTAATAGTTGCAAGATCGGTGTCATATCTGAATCTGGATAAGTTGATTCTCTTGGCTCTTTGGAAATGTTGTTTTGTCTTGCCTTTTCTCATGCCTAGTGATGGGTTGTTGGTGGCAGCCGTCTGATGGAGGACAGTAGAGATTGAGCTAAATAGTTCTTATCCCTGGAAATGGATTCAGCTTTTTTCCTCAAAGGCTGTGGAGTAGGTATTTGACTTAATCTGGTCTGGAGTTGGGCTGGACTGGAGGTTTCTTGTTGCCTTGGTTATTTTCAATGCACCATAGGCATCAAATACCTCTCGTGATACCCTGCGGTGAGGATGAGGCTGACAAGCCAGCCGGTTTCTCTCAGTGTGTGCTCCACCCTCAGCTCTAGGCCATTCTCTTGGGCTGCACCTCAGAGAGGGTCATCTCCCTGCTCCTGGTACAGCATTCCCTTGTTATTCGTCTGCCAGTAATTGTGGTGGGACACTGCATTCTTTATTATTCTGATTAAGTCTCAATTATAAACAACCCTGTGCCCTGGCCATTTTAGTGCTCATATTCCTACCCCAGCTGTAGTTCTGGTTATGGGATGCCTTGCTGCTGTTTCCCCAGGGGTAAAGACTTGTTTTTCCTCCTCCCTTCCCTTAGCCACAGTGGATTTTTAGGAGTGCAGTGAAAGTGACTGATTTTGTTACCCTTCCCCTGCAAATCACTTGTTCCATGGGGGTCATGAGTGGAAGGATCCCAGTGGAGATTTGTACCCTACAATGTGGCTGCTGTTATTCTCCCCCACCCCACACACCATGAAGGACATCTCAGGCCTCTCAACACGTGGGGCCCATGGCGCGAATGTCAGCAAGAGAATACAAGCTCTCCTTGTATCTTTATCCTGATGGGCTCCCGTACTCTCTTAGCAGCCCACGTGTTCTTCCCCAATTTGTTAACTGTTCTAGTTGAATTCTTACAGGTGTTGAGTTGTGTTTGCCCCAGACAAGAAATGTTCACATGGTATCTATTCCTGCAGGCTCCTGTCTCTTTGCAACCGTGCGCCGTCTTTCCTTACCCTTCCCAGCAGAAACCAAAGCCTATCTTGATTTCTAAAAAAAACAACAACAGTATTTTTTATTTTTTTAGTCCTCACCCGAGGATATTTTTTCCATTTATCTTCAGATAGAGTAGAAGGGAGAGAGAGAGAGAGAGAGAAACATCGATGTGAGAAAGATACATCTGCCTCCTGCCCGATCCTGACCAGGGCTAGGGACCAAACCAAAACCGAGAATCGAACCTGTGACTCTTTGGTCCTCAGGCCGACGCTCTAACTGCTGAGCCAAACTGACCAGGGCATAAAACGGCATTTTTAATTTTTGAAGTTCAACTGCTCAATACAAGATGTCTGTGTGACCGTTTTATGTCAAATTTTTCTGTATACTCTTTAACTCATTTTTTTTTTCCATCAAGGAAATTTTCTTGAATTACATCATTGAATAAAAGTTTTTATTCATTACTAATTTTGTGAATGGGTGTCTTACTACAGGGATAACAATTATCATCATAATGGAACATCTTTGTCTTTTTAAATCACTGACTTCTGTCTAATTTCTTAAAACTCATTTTCTTTCAGTTTGATGATAATGGTATTTCCCCTATCTGACTTCTTCAAGTTCTAAGCCTCTCTATTCTGCTACTTTCATTGTTTTAGTCTCACTTATTTGTCAGTTATGTAGAGATGGTTTTAGTGTTCAGTTTTTTCCCCTGGGTCTTACGTCTTTGCTTTGTATCTTATTCTTTTATTTTATTATTCATCTTTGAGTTCTTGTTTTACTGAATCAACGGGTTTGTTAAGTTTTTATGTTAACATGGAGCAATTTTGAGGAATTCCCCATTTTTCCATAAGATTTATTTTGTTCTAGTTTAGGTTCTTTGTCTTTTGTTTGGTACATTTCTTTCTCTCTCTCTCTTTAATGTAATGTACGTTTTCAGTATGCTGTCATGCTCTGTTCAGAATCCAGCAACCACATATACCTGCCTGCCTAGGAAGCGTAAGCCGCTTGTATATTCTATTGGACATTAAAACTTTCTCTGAAGTAAACTTATTATCTTCGCCCACTCCCAAATGACCAATGTTATATTCTTTCTACGTAGCAGATATTGACTAAAAGCACTACCATTTCTCCACTTTCTCAAGGTAGAAACCTCAGAGTCATTCATGGCTGTTCCCTTTTCTTCATCTGCAAGAGGCTTTTGCTGTTATTTGGGTGAGAGGTGTTGGGGTCTGATCTCAGGCATGATAGTCAGGATGTACAAAAAAAAACATAAGCTTGGGAAGGATTCATGACTCATTTGTTACATGACCTTGCTGAGATAATTTAAATGCACTAAGCTTTATTTCCCTCATGTTAAGATGAGGGTAATATTATTAGCCCGTATTTCACATCCTGGTGATGTTACAGTGAAGTGATAACTCTGGGTTTTTCATAGTGCCCCTTTGTACAGAGACCAATACCTAGTAAGTGTCTCATAAAGGATAGTTGTTAGTATTATACATTTCAAGTGCATCAATATGCCAAAAGTCACATGGCCAGTAAGTGGTAATATGGACTTTGAAACCAGGCCACCTGAGTTCCAACATCAAACTTTTCTTTCTCATCATGCTGACTAGTAGACTGAGAGCAAGCAGCAGGCTGGAAGGCAGATGAGTGTCAGTTCTGCAATAGGTCAATATACCGCTAGATTGGCTAGACAGAGCTTTTTTCTTTGTCACAAAGCAAGGGAGGATTCTATCAGCTGTACTTTTAAATTTTTTTCTGGTCAGTATATGTGACTTTTTATTTTCATTTTAACTTCTCCTGCTTCTGTGCTATCCACTAAAGAACGGTTGCTCAAAACTCATCCTTTTCATCTTCACCTATATTGATAAATCAGATAAGGCTTGCGGTCATAAATTTTATTTGTCCCACCTGGATTAGGAGCTAGACCATCAACTGCACAGTAATTTCATGCCCAGGAAGCCTCAAGAATCATAGATCAGTTGGCAGACAGACTGTGAAACATGCAACGTTCATGATGATCTGTGTTGTACAATCATACGAGATAGATTGCTTATGTAATGTTCACCAGTGTGGAGTCATCTGGGGGAGCATCTGCTGAATTTTGTTTGCCAGCTTGAGGAAAAGATATTGCCAAAAGGTTGGCAAAGGCGTTTACGTTCTTATTGTATGAAGCAAATTTATACTTTTCACTGTGACTCCTGGAGAGAAAGGGAAGCAGTACCTCCCCATAGAAGTAACCACAGGGCCACACCCACCATCCTGCACTCCACCAAAGATGTGCCATATGCCACAAAATCCTCAAGGGGTTTGAAACAGGGAGCTTTATACTAATGGAGTCATTTTCTTTAATGCAAAAACACAGCTGGAAAATATTCTTCTTAAGCAATAAGAGCATCAAAGTGTGCATATTACATATACACCTAAGGACACGAGTCTACAGATGTGGTACTTGCAGTGATTTTTAGGGAACCACACAAATCTATCAATAAAAGGAGAAAGAGCTTATGAGATAAAGACTACACAACTTTTTTTCCTACTCATCTTTCACATAAATTGCATATGTACAAAATAAATTATTCATTATAAAAGTGTATATTTAAAGAACCTTATAAATGCATAAACTCTCAAGCTCAGATGGAAACATAGCTCATTAAATATTGCTAAATTACGGCTTCTATTTCATCCACATGATTTGAAGAAAAATTTCACAACTCCTTATGGTTTCAGCACAACATAGAAAATAAACATTCTTTCTGTCGGCTGTCTTTACCTTGAAAAGTCTCTCACATAGCTTATTCATCTTGGAACAAGGCAGACTTTAAGATTAGGAATCTCATTTTTTGTCTGTGTGTCAACATTTTCCCTATTTGGGAGGCACCATGCACTAGCAAGATACTCTTCAAACCAAGTTCTAGCTCAGTATGAGTAGTGACCAAGCTTTTTCCATGGGGACAATAACTTTTGTTCATTTATTTCCAGCAGTGAACTCCAATAACATATTAAGCCATTGACCTATTTCTAACCTCACAATAAATGTTCTGATCAGATCACTTCCAATTGATCTTCTATATGCATCTTTAATAAGTATTTCTGAGTTCTTTCCCAGGCCAGGGAACATACTTTTAACTTTCTTAAGGCTTTTAATAATACCTCATTCTTCTTTATATAAAAATTTAGAGGAAACTTGTTTTTCATTTGGTCCTTACTTAACAGAGACAATAAGTTTTTCCATTCTCTTTCCTATAGCCAGGGATGTCTTAACCACATTTTCATCATTAAATTCATAATCAAGATTTTGATTCCCCCTAACTCAGTTTGAGAACTTCCTGGTCATAGATGAACTAGGCAAATGTTTCTTCCTGAGTCATTATTGTGCTATAAATTTCTTTCCATGAGCCAATTGCTCATGACATATTCTTACTCTGAATCGCTCTACCAGGGTTGTGATAGTATTCATCTTTCTTACTACTGTATCTAAACACAATGCACTGTGATATCCTGTCATCATTAGTTTCATCTCTTGTGAAAGGTTAGGCTTTATAAACTTTGACTTCATTTCTGAGCGTTTTATAGAAAGATACAATATTTGGCATGATACTATATCATGAAGTTCTCTTCTTATATAATCACATTTAATCACATTTGAATCAATTAATATATAATCACATCTGAATCAATTAATATTTAATTATGTCTAGCAGTTAGGAATATTAAGTTGGTATATACAAATATAAAAGATTAACATGTGGATTATATTGAGTGAAAGATTTAGAGATACATTTTGAGTAAGAGGCTAATTAAGTGACTAGAAATGACCAGATATCAAAACATAAATGCTTTTGGGCAACTTAGAAAACTAAAAAATTTTGTTGTCAGTGTGACAAGGTCTGCAGGTGCCCAACAAATAATTTAATATTTTAAAGAGTTGTAACCTTCTGGTCAATTTTTAGAGAAATGTTAAATTGTAGGGCATTTGGTAGCAATTAGTAAATTATATATTAAAGCTTATTTAATGATAACCGAGTAGTTAATCCAAAAGCAGAAAATTGCCACTAATATAAAGGTTTTACCTTTTTTCTCCCTGCTCCTAGATTATTATTTGCATGATCTATTATGCAAATGAACTTATTTACTTATGTACTTGGAAGTGCTGTGACTAAGGTGCTGGAAAAAATAGTCCCTGGATTTCTATATATATATGTGCCATAAACTTTTAGTTTCAGTTGGATTTCTCTTAGAAATAAAAAATTAATACCCACTGGGAAACAAAGCTGTCTAGTTTATAGTATGTTCATTCAGACTGGTTTGCTCTAGAAAGTCATTAAAAGAGGAAACTTTCTTTTCATTTCCACTACATTAAATTCTAGTTCAGATGGACTACAATTTTTCTTTCTTCTTGTTTTATGTAGCTATGATTTCACTCAAAATGAAAGTGGATTTATTAGCAATTGTAGAAGATGTTGAGGCTTTGAAGATTATAAGATTTAACCTTTAATAGGTATAAAAAGTTATGATGACCCTCCATTGTAAAGAATACCATTTAAATTGTATGCCTGATGGTGATATTGAGAATGAGTACATCAACTAAATAAAAACATCAGATGGCATTAACAGGCAGAATCAGGGTAATTAGGATTGTGGATGAACCTGAGACCTGTGAAGAAGCTGATGTCTCTGATGTTCCTCATATCCTTACTAATTGAGTTTTTCTTCATCAAGTACTCTTCATATCACTTTTCCCTTCAATTCGTATTTAAGAGACTACTGTTTTCCTCACTCTCTAAACAAAACTAAACAGTTAAGAATTCTTTTCATAGAAGTTTCAGGTCTAAAACAGAATTTAAAAAAAATAGTGTCCACTCTGTTTAAGCCCCTGAACTATCTGAAGAAAAGGAAAGAATATGAATATGGTAACAGGTATTCCGGAAAATTCTTAAGTATCCACCCACTCTGTGCAAGTCATTGTATAATGAACTGTGATATGCAAAACTTACTAACTAACTGAATAAATGATAGTTCCTTCTTTTAAGTAGCTTATAATCTATTAATTTTGCACAATAAACCTACTTGTATGAGCAACTTTCATATGGATAACAATATACAGGCATCAAACCAAAATATGGTAAGGTCTACATGATTAATTCTATCAAAATATTCTATAGGAATTCTTAAGAACAGTGGGTTCAAGTGATGACAAGAGACATCATGGAGGCGTAATTGGCCCAATAAAGTGTCATTTTCTGGTTTTCTTAGCACAGACTCTAGTCCATTGGCCAAATTTATTCCACTTCCTAATTTTGAGGTTTATTAGAACAAAATCACACTCATTCATTTATGTTTGTCTATGGGTGCTTTTACACTACAATGGCAGAGTTGAATATGTACTTGGATCAGAGGCCCTCTAGCCTACAAAACCTATAATATTTACCATCTGGCCCTTTTCAGAAAAAAAAAAATGATCCCTTTCCTAGGGGATTAAAGTATTAAAATAGACAATCTGATTAGCCAGGGGGAGTACATTTAGGTTAAAATAGATTCATTTCTAGACATCATGACTTCAAAGTAACTATGGGATGTCCAAGTGGAAACATAAAAGGTAGTTGATGGGGCTCTAGCATTTATAAAAATGTTCCAGGCTAAGCCTCCTGTTTTGATCACTTTTTCTTGCTATAGTTGACATTTTGTGATACAAGATATATTCATATAATCTGATGGATATTTTTTAATGATATAAAAAACAATAGTCTAAGGACTTTTGAAGTATTCTTTAAAGTATATTGAGAACACTGAAAATAGCCCAGATTATAGGAGGTTAGGAAATGAGAGTGGAGAAAATAAAAGCATGTTCAGGAAGTTGGGTTTTAATTGGACAGAAAGAAATATGAGTGTAACTTGAAGGGCATGAGAGTCACATAAAGAGTTATTTCAAGATAAGAAGAAATTCAGACAAGTAAATACTTCAAGGCAGATTGAAGGAGTCACTGAAGGAAAAATACTGAAGTATTTTGGTGAGAGGAAAGGATGGTTGAATGTGTGTGTATGTGTATATGGGAGGTCCCAGAGGAATTAGTAGTGGATAGTATTGAGTAACACAGATGGAGGGGTATATTAGACAGAACTCTTTGGGTTATAAGTGACTGAAACCCAATTTGAACTAGCCATGACCAGAAGAGGAATGTTATTGACTCATGTAACCCAACTGTTCTCTTCTCTTAACTTTTATCTTTGCTTCTATGTGTCAGTTTTAGTATTTGAAACTAATTGTATAAATAATGTGACAAACCATGAGCTGCCAGCTGCTGTTGGACCCAGATCCTTGCAAAGTCTCATCCTAAGAGAAAAGACTCTGGGAAAATTACAAGAAAGTTCTGTTTCACTCAACTAGATTCACATGTGTGTACCCAAGAATAAATACCTAGACTTTATCCCCTAACTAGTGAGGTTATGGTACTTTCTTTATCCCAGCTTCAATCATGTGTTCACCCCTCCAACTAATCGCTGTTGCTAGGATAATAAATGATTGGCTTAACTTGAATTAGGGGTCCTCCTTTAGATCTATCATTGTGTCCAAGGAAATGGCAGACCTCCAATTAAAAATCCTTTATAAAACAAGGGAGAAGAAGAGGTGGTGGATAATATAATCTGCTGTGTTAAGGGAATCGCAATGAACTGGCAGACACTGTGATTTGTGACTCTTATAATCTAGGCTGTTGGTCACTAGTATAAACTTGTCTGGCTGGACTGATTCATTGTGGTGATGTTCAAACTAATTGGTTGTGGCATCTGTCATAATTGGTTGAAACTGTGTGTTAAATACTTTAACTACTAGCTCTCTTTATGAGAGGACAATCTTAGAAATAAATTATGTCACCCTACATCCTAAGATAAGAAAGAAAGAGAAAAGAATAACAATTGAGACAGAGCTTTAAAGTTGTAGAGAAAATAAGAAGCCTCACTAGTTGGACTGAAAGAGTAAATGTACTGGCAAGTCAATTTCATTTTGAAGGTAAACTGTGACAGTGTAAATGAATATAAGACTACTACTTGGCAGCCACTGCTTTAAGCACTTTGCATATTGTATTTCCCTTAAAGCTCCCAGAACCTCTGAGGTAGGTATGATTATTGTTTGACAGACAGAGGACCGGAGGTTTGGAATAGTCTTGTTAGGTCGCTACAGCGTGGTGGTATGAGAATCAACCTGAGCACCTGCTGCTGCATTTTTCTGCCTCTCTTAAAAACGAAAGAAAATGAATTGATTATATTTCATTTTCTGTCTTCCTCTAACTCTTTTCTTTCCACTTTTAAAAATAAGCTTTAAAGAAATTTTTGTAATGCTTTTAGACACACACAGAAGTTGCAACAATAGTGCAAAGTTCTTATGTTCTCTTTGCTCAGTTTCCCCTAAGTTAACGTCTTATGGAATCAAGGTACTTTTGTCAAAACCAAGAAATTAGCATTGTTGCATTTTTATTAATTAAACTACAGAATTTATTTGTATTTTACCATTTTCCTACGAATAACCATTTTCTCTTCCAAAATCCAATACAGGATAGCACATTGCATTTTGTACCTCTTCATTTTCTCCCTCTCCTCTCTCTCCATCTCTCTCTCTCTCTCTTATTTTCCTCCAACTTTCCCATGCTCTAATCATCATATCTTCTTTTTCCCTTTCCAGTTTTTCTTTCCTTTTCCCTCTCCATTGTTTTATTTTATCTATTTCCTGCCAAATTTATACCATTAAAAAAAAAAAAAAGGAAATATTTTGAAGGGTATTGAGCTAGCTTGGAAAGTTTCATAGTGACCTGGCAAAGAGTTGTTTAACATGGACTTGTTATTATTGCTATCTTTGTTTTATTGTAATAA
The DNA here is from genome assembly GCA_030848825.1 of Tadarida brasiliensis. Lineage (NCBI taxonomy): Eukaryota > Metazoa > Chordata > Mammalia > Chiroptera > Molossidae > Tadarida > Tadarida brasiliensis. The sequence continues at coordinate 76,617,320 of CM061260.1, forward strand.
ATTGAGGGAAAATTTGCCATCAAATCTGTATCCATTCAACTCCCTTTAGAATCATGACCTGAAAAGTATATTTATTCTTGAAGTCACCAGTTGAAATCCAATTCCCCATAAAGTAGAATGTAAAAAAAAAAAAAGTGAATTTAGAAACCAATATTTTGAATATTACAGGATTTTAAATGGCCTCTGTTTGCATAGACTGGTTGTTGGACTAGAGTACGCCTCTTTTGGTAGTGTCTTCTAAGGATGCACTGGAATGCAGCAGTGCCAGGATACAGTCTTCAGGTCAAAGCAGTAAGCACAACACCCAGACTCTGAGAGTAAAGTAAGGGCAAGAAACCCAGCTATGTCTCAGTCATACACAAAAGACATTGCATGGGATAAGCCCGGAGACAAAAGACAATTTTACTGGCAATTTAAAAAAATTTTTCAAAGTGGAAGAAGGTGTTTTAAACTGAAAGTGATTGTGGAGAGGTGGTGAGGAGTAGAAAGATTCTGAGGAGCACGATAACTTCTCGAACCCAATCTCAGTTACAGATAAAAATGAAAACTAGAGCCCGGATGGTGTGGCTCAGTGGTTGGGCATCGACCCATGCACCAAGAGGTCGCCGGTTCGATTCCTGGACAGGACACATGCCCAGGTTGTGGGCCCGATCCCCAGTGGGGGGCATGCAGGAGGTGACCAATCAATGTTCTCTCTCATCCATGTTTCTATCTCTCTCTCCCTCTCCCTTCCTCTCTCTCTTAAAATCAATAAAGAAAAAAAGAAAAAAAAAAAGAATACTAGAGAAGTAAGGATAAGTGGGTAGAGCAAAGGAAAACTATAGTGGACATCACAGAGACTTCAGTGTCTTTTAATTTTATTTTGTTATGATGTATGTGAAAACAGGAGGAAGAAAAGTGATCCTGCAAACTTGGAAAAGTAACTATCACCAAACGAGGAAGAATTTTAAGGCGCTGTTACTTTCCCAGACAGACAGTGGAGAAATCACAGTAAACGCGTCTAAGGTGACGCACACAAGTGGCGCTGCAGCTCTCAATGAGCCTCGAGGGACGTGCTGTGCTGTAATTAGATGGGCACCCTTCGCAAAGTCGCCTTCTCGCTGCTCACACTCTGAATCTTTTCATTCAGTGAGCTTAAAAACCCCCACCCGTTAAAAACTTCCTCATCCCGTGAGTCCTGCAATTTAATATGCATGAAAATTACCGCTATCTTTTGCTTATTTTGCTTTCCAAGACACTGGTTTTCCACTGTTTGAACTGCTGGAGCTCACGAGCTGTTCTACCACGGATCCTACCACATGTATTAATTTTATTAATGGTTCTGCGACAGCGTGGAGGCTGGTGGTCCCGGGAGGTAGTGCTCATCTGCACACTTCACTTGGTGTGAGCTGTAGTTCAAGCAATGTTAGAGCACAGCAAAGAGAGAGCTTTCTGCTTTTTTATTTGTATTCATTTTTATTTTTACCAATAGAGTACATTTTTCAAAAATCAATTAATATTTCACAGCAGACCCTGCCCCAGCCTTCCACACTCTCAATTTCTACTCCCCAGAGATGACATCTTTCTTATCTTTTAGCTATCGATGGAGAACTTCGTAATGCATGAGGGGAGAGGTAGGTAGCAGCAGATGCCTGCGGCAGAGAAACGAAAGGAGCTCTCAGATAGACGGAATGGTTACCACAGAGAATCAAAGGCAAGCAAAATTCTGAAGAACAAAATGAAAAGTAATTCATCTGGCTTCCTTTAATTGTTCCCTTTATATGCAAGAGAAGGATAGATAATAGCACAAGACCTTTAGGAAGTGAGAAAATGTTCTCCATCTGATCTCCATGTTATTTGATGGAAACTGTCAGTAGTCCCGCTTGGGAATGAGAATGGGTGGTATCTGTGGGCAGCATCAGGAGGAAGGCAGCTTTCATTATGGGAAAAACAGCTGCAAGTGGCCAGTCAGGCTTGCAGCTTTTATTCTTATTAACCCTGTGCACTGTGTTGGCGATCTTTACCATTCATTGGACCAATCTCTAGGGGAAAATTACATGCTTAAGGTAGGGATAAAGACAGGTAGAAGGAATTGATTCTAGCAACTGGCTTGAACTGTCGTAGAACTTTATATTAGAAGTTTTAAAAACATCGGCAGCAACATAACCAGTAGCCAGGTGTGGTAGAAGAAATACGTTTGCTTTTTGTCTCTGCTTCCTGGAAAAAGGCTTCTAAAATTCTTGGAAATCCCTGGGTAATTGAAGTATCTTTTGTTTTTCATAAAGATTGCTTTTTGAGTTCATGGTAATGAGTAACTTAGAATGGGGCCTCTATGTGGCCTTAGAATGGGCTGGTCACCAGAAAGGTAAGTTATTATATTACAGGGCTGGAACTTTCAGGCCCACTCACTGACTCTGGGAACAGGAGGGGACAGCTGGGGATTAAACTCTACAAAAGATCTTGAACAACAAAATATGATGAGCTCCTAGATTGGGGAACACATTCAGGTGCAGGAGGGTGGCGCCCGAGGAAGGGGTTTGGAAGACCCGCACCACTACCCCACCCCCATACACTTCCCTGTGACTCTCTCCCACTTGGCTGTTCCTGAGTTGTATCCTGTACAGTAGACTAATGAAACTAAGTGTCTTCCTGATTTCAGTGAGCCATAGAAAATAATTCAACCTTAGGAGGGGGTAATTTATAGCTGGTTGATCAGCAGTCCAGGTGACAACCTGGGACTTTAACTGGTGGTCTGAAGTGGGGGCAGTCTTGTTGTCCTGAGCCCTTCACCAGTGAGGTCTGTGCCAGCTCCTTGCAGTTAGTGTCAGAATTGAACTGGAGGACACCAGTTGGTATCCAGAGAATTGGTGGTTGCTGTTGGAAAACACTCCAGCCCATTTTTTTGCAAATATTTCCCACATGCCAGAACATCGAATACCAGGACCTTGCTCCTCAGACCAGTAGAGACAGTCTCCTCTGGGAGCTGGGTGGAAATGCAAAATCTCAGACACCAGCCCAGACTTCTGCTTTTACCCCTTAGTCTTTTACCAAGATCCTCAGGGGTGCATCTGTACATTGAAATTTGAGAATCACTGTGGGAGAAACTATACAAAATTCATCTTAAGATTTATTACCCAGTTCAAGAGCACACATTTATCTCTAGCATGAAGGCTAAGCAGGTATGTCTCTTGGAAATTCCGAAACAAAATTAAATTTGCTTGTGAGACTTGCAGATTTTTGGACTATATCCCCCTCTTGCAGAAAGGATGAGCTGTTAAATTTGAGGCTGCTCACTCAATATTCAAATCCAGTTCTTAGCGTAATATTCAGAGGTTAAGATATGAACTGGGTAGTGCAGGCTGCTCTCTCCGTTTGCTTTAACATTTTTATACAGGCAAAACTGTGGGAAAACTGAGCTACGGAAAGAATCACAGGAGAGATGGAAGGGAAGGCTGCTAAAACGAAAGGGGAAAGGAGATAACACATGATTTTGTTTGGGAGACAGTAGTGAGTTCAAGAGCAGAGTACGTACCTCTGAGCCTGCACATATATTTCAATACCAGCTGGCAGAGACATTGTCCCCTTAGTGACAGCCATGAGTCACTGCTGCTTCCATAGCAACTAGTCAGTATGAGTGTGTGGGTGGGAAGGAGGAGGTGCTCTTACAGAGTAAAGAATTTGAGTGACTTTTTGTTTAATCTCCTCTGAGGACCGCAATGGTAAAATGTATCTATTTGCCGCAGATGTCGAGCATCTTTTGCAAGGAACAGATTTCTTGCAGCGCTTAGTAGCTTTTGAAGTAAAAATTCTCTGCTACCTCCTCAAAGATCTATTTCTATAATGTTTCTTCTTCCCGCCCCCTCCCCCCCTGCAAAGTCTCTCCTGTCACTTCTTTCCCAATGATAAGAGACCATTTACATCTCTAAGCAGAAGGCAGCAGCAAACCCTCACTCGCCTTCAGGTACAAGCACTGGGGGAAGTGATGGGAGCACATTTTATGAAAGGAAGACAAGATGAAATTAGAAATGAAATGAGGTAAGGAGACAAGCAATGAAAAGGGGCAGGCTTATTTACCTCTAACTAGCTGAGAACAAAAAACAAACTACAAAAGTTGGTATGTGAGTCCAATAATATCTCATATCAAAATGTATCAAGATTTGCATGCCTCCTCTCGCTTCTCCTCTTGAGCATCGGCAGCACACAGAGCAATCCTAAATTGTAGCAGGAATAAAATAATATTCTAATTTTGCTCTAATTCTCCTTCCTCACCACCTTCTTCTGAAAGAATAAGGTAAAAATCATTACAAAGGCATTTCTTGGAGGGTATCAACACACACTTTTGTTCTGACTGGGCTCAGGCCTGTAATTTGGACCTGTTTTGTTCTGCCATTAAAGAATGCACGAAAACAGGGCCAACAGGAGAGAGGATTTGACTAGTCAGCAAACCACGGTCAGCTCAGTTCTTCACATTTATGAAATGAAACCATTTCTTTTGCATCCCATCTGCCATGATAGAGTGTCATAAATTTGGATTATGTGTCAATTATCCAAATTCACCTCTCCGTATTTTCTCCTTTGAATATGAATGGGGATTTTCATGCAAAGCTTTCCCATGCACTGAACTTCCCATCAGAACTACATTTTAACCACTCTCCCAGCAATTTCATATTGCCAAACATCTCTTTCCAAGGTCATCTGTTTCACCACATCACTGGAAATGAAGTGGGACGTATGGTTCTGTTTAATCAAATTTCATGCTCTACTGCTTCCATCTTATGGCTTCTCTGCTAATTGATCAAGTTTTCAATTAACGTCTTCCATCTTTGTTTTAATTCTCTAAGGTTTTTATTCCATGAGATGATTTCATGAGATCTGAGCGGCTCTGACCATTGCTAGCCACCCCCTTGTCTGCCCAACAGGGAGTTGTTTCCATCGAGGAAACACTGTTCTCTTTCTCTCTGACTTCATCCCATTTAATTTATCCTGAGACTGGCTTTGTCTCCATTCAGCATCTTTAAAATTTTGATTTATTCATTCAAAAGGGAATTAGCTTACTTCATGTGTTATCAGGGATTTAAAAAGAAAACCCTCTTTGCACACTCTTGAGCTGTCTTGTTCAGTAACAATTAAGCAAATTGGAAGTATAGTCTCCTAAGCAGCAGCTAAAAAAAGGACTGTAGTTAATAAATGGCAGCATGTGACACTCCCGTTTATGTAGGGTGCTTCTCAGTGAGGTCTCTCTAATGAGCTGTAACACTACTTGATTACCAAGCCCATTTGTTGTTTCTATAGATCAGTTAAGGTGCTAACACAACAAATATATGTAGCACTGAATTGCTCGGGTTAAACTGACTACTCACTTTTACACTTGATCAGGAGTGTTTCATCCCCAAAGCTGCAGTAAATCAATTCTGCCTTGAAATTCCTGAACGGGTGGTGTATTAAAATGTAATAGTTATTAAAATCAATACGTATTTAAAAACCTGGGAAAATATGCTGACAGAATCAATGCAAATAAGCTTTGTCCAGGAGCACTTTGCTCATTGCAAAATAATTCTTAATTTCGAAGAGAGAAATTTTAACTTGAAGTCTGAAACTTTCAACGCTGCGGGAGAAATTCAGACAACACCATTTCATTGAAGCCTTTGCAATGCATGACAGGCTGTATTTACTATTTAGAGGTTTTACAATCTGAAATTCTCACTTTATGCTACTCTGCAAATAAAGTTTAAAAGCCCATAAAATATATTTCTTTTGCCTGCTTAAGATGCGAAGAGCGGGCATAGTGTCTCACCTTGGTGACCTGCATCTCACTGGAACCCAGGCCCAGATGGGGCCAGTCGCTCTTGGCATTGGCTCAGAGGCTACTGTTCACCCTGCAGTGGTTTGTGGAGCACATATTATGCTTCAACAAACTGTTTTCAAGATTGAGAACCTAGTGATAATTTTAACAAGATGTGTTTATACTTTTACAGCTTCTTTTCCTTCCATTCACTACTTGATAACTATTTAGCTTGCTGCTAGGCTCAAAATGCCAAAGGGCAGTTTTTAAACGTGGGTGGACCTAAAGTGCATGGCATAGCAATGCTCTTGAAAACTGGAAAACTAAGAACTCCAACTTGTGAAATAATTGTTAACCACATTTGAGATTACTGAATCAACAAGACTCTAACTCTAAGCCGATGTGCATTTAAGGATATTTCTGAAAAGGGGCATAGAAATGTAATTAAAGAGGAAGTTGTACAACCTACTGTAAAACTTCCCTATATTTTAGGGAGATAAACCTTTATACAATTAAAAAAAAACCTTAACTGAGCATTTTGCCAAGAGTATAACTGCCTGTTTTTCATGGATATTTAGAGCCTCCAGATATAAACTCCTCAACTGTCCCAGCGGTTGCTTGTCTTAATAAAAATCACTTTGTTTTTAAAAATTTATGATGTGTTGTGCATGATCAAATTGAACTATACCGTATCATAAATTCAAAACCAATTTTGTCGAAGAATGCACACTATCAGTTAAAAAGGCATTTCCCTCTACATCCTGTTGTTTTGAAGGCAAAGGCTTTCCACCTTTTGGGTGTAGAAGAAGCACTTGGGGAGACCACAACCCTGCAGATTAAGATTCAGATCCAGTTGGTCTGCAGTAGATTCAAGGGAGTCTGAATTAGTCAGGCTCCCTCCCTCCAACCTCCCCCACCCCAATGTCATTCTGATGCAGCCAATTCTCAGAGCACACCGTGAGGGAAGTGGTTTTAACAGGTCAACACTCCAGCTTCCTATATAGACCTTGACCTTTACTTGGTTGCTGGAAGGTGTCAGAACCTCAGACATTTAGGTTGATCTTACGGATGACATGGCTATTAAATATTATCTCTCCTTTTCATCATAGCTCAACTTAGTATTTGTTAATAATGATCTAGAAAGGCAGCCTAACCTGCATATTTTTCTTTGAAAAATTTCTTAATTCTCTAATTTTTCTTAAGTAAACCTGGTTTGAGGCACTCAATGATCTGTTTTCTGAGTTTAGGTGATTTCTTGGACTGATTCTTATCAGATAAGAAGTGTTAGGCATTGGAGTGAACAGACTAACTCTTTCATTATTTAATCTCATTAAGGAACAAGTGACTTAGATTAATTTAATTTTTGTTTCTACTCCTCTAAGGCAGGCTCTTTTCCCTATGTGTCAATTTGAATAAAGTGAGAAAGTTGGAGATCAGTTGTGTTGAATCTGTCTTTGTAACATGATCCTCATACTTGCTATTTTTATTGTCTGTCAGTGAGGTAGCTTGTATGCCCTTCATTGTCTGTGGATCCCTGGTTATTGGAAGCCCAAGTTGATTAACTGGAGGGTAGAAAGGAGAGTATTGGTTGACAGATGATCCTGAATGGTGTCCACAGACAGTGGTGAGTTGCATTTAGTAATAGGGAGCTAGGAATTCCAGATTCTCATTCCTGATGAAATTCCTGACTCTGAACATGCGATACATCCATGTTGTTATCCTATGTTTTTCTACTGCTATGTACAAATCAACCTCACTAGAGAATATGTTGCAGTAGGTCCAAATTGTCTGCGCATTCAAACACACAGCCATTTATAGTTCTTATCTGTTAGCTGAAGAATGCACAGAAGAGCTTCCCTATAATACTTTTCTGGGTGGGACTACCCTTCGAAGAACTTTTCCTTTAAAGTAGTCTTGCTGGTTAATTATGTTCTTATTTATTTATTTATTTATTTTGCATTTATCTTCAGATAGAGCAGGAGGGAGAAGGAGGAAGAGAGAGAGAGAGAAACATCGATGTGAGAGAGACACATCAAGTGGTCGCCACCCACACGACCCCAAATGAGGCCAAGGACAATCTGAAACTGAGGTATGTGCTCTTAGCGGGAACTGAACCCGGGACTCTCTGGTCTGCGGGCTGACGCTATAACCGCTGAGCCAAACCGGCCAGGGCTAATTATGTTCTTTTAAGGAGATTTTATTTAATTTTATCTTTATTGTTGAAAGTATTACATATGTCCTCCCCTTTCCCCCCTTGACCCCACCTTCCACTCCCTGCCCCAAGCCTTCACCACAGTATTGTCTGTGTCCATGGGTTTTGCATCCATGCATATAAATTCTTTGGTTTATCTCTTACAGCCCCCCTCACCCCTTCCCTCTGAGATACTTCAGTCTGTTCCCTGCTTCTATGTCTCTGGATCTATTTTGTTTGTCAATTTATTTTGTTCATTAGATTCCACATATAAGTGAGAACATGTGATAACTTGTTTTTCTCTGACTGGCTTATTTTGCTTAGCATAATATTCTCTGGGTCCCTCCATACTGTCTCAAAGGGTAAGAGATCCATCTTTTTTTTACAGCTTTGGAGTATTCCACTGTGTAAATGTACCACAGCTTTTTTATTCACTCATCTACTGATGGGCACTTGGGCTGTTTCCAGATCTTAGCTATTGTAAATAGCACTACTATGAACATAGGGGTACATATGTTCTTTTAAATTGGTGTTTCAGGCTTCTTAGAGTATATTCCTAGAAGTAGAATCAATGGGTCAAATGGCACTTCCATTTTCAAGTTTTTGAGGAAACTCCATCCTGTTTTCCATAGTAGTCTGCATTCCTACCAGCAGTGTACTAGGATGCCATTTCTCCACATCCTCTGGGATAACAGAACACTTCAAGTGAGAGGCTGGTGATAAATCCATTGTGTATCACTTCTCTCCCAATCCTAGGACAGCCTGCCTGGCTTCTCGAATTCTAGCCCCAGGTGTAGCAACATACATCTTCAAATTCTAGACCAGAGTTTATTTTCACAGTGGAAAATGGGTGAGGCATGAATTTGGAAAGAAAAATGAAGATTATACTCTTAAGTGCATCCCCAGAGAAAATATGCTCAACCCTTTATTTCCTTCTGTGCTGTTTCAACTCTTTTGTGAGAAAGGGAACTGTGTATATAGTCGGGGAGAGTGAAAGTAGGGGAGAAAGAAACTGAAATATCAGAGATCAGCAGACACTGGGAATGCAGCCTTCTGCCTTTGCAAGGATGGTGTTTTCTTTCCTCCTTTAGTTTCCTGCTTAGAGTGATTTGGGAAAAAATTATTGGTAAATAATAACATTAATCAGAAGGGGTTTTTCATTCAGCAGTTTGGGAAAGAACAGAGATTAAAAGCTATGTTACCCTCTATTCACATACGTGAGATCAAATCATTCTAAAGTGCAGTGGGATTAATAGTGTGATTGGAACAAGGAGTGAGGTCAAGGCTGGTCATGAGGGAACAGTGTGTCCTGGGGGGAGGTCAACTTATTTTTGCAAGCCTCCCTTTCTTATCTATAGGAATGTGCTAGCATGAGCACTCAGGGTTCTTAGCCTTAAAATTCTACAATTTTAAATAAGGACTAATTATGTTTCCTCTACTTTTAGAATTGCTAAATGTTTCTGCAGAATAAATGCTTGTTTGCACGTCTTCTCTGAGGACGGCTAGGCCTGTTCTATAGCAGGGCACATGTGTAAGCTTTAGGTGGTTTGTGGGCCAGAAGGTCTTGTGTACATTTAATGGATAAGTACTTATATGTACTGTTTGTGGAGGGGGTTGGCTTCACATTTTTTTTTTTTTTTTAAGTCAGATTCTCAAAGGAGTTTAGGACTCCAAACAATTGTTCTAAAGAGGGGAAGTACAAGAGGAACTGTACTGTGCAGGTCCTGAGAGAAACTTTCCCCTAAGGATGGAGGGAGCTGTAGGAGGTGCATGTCTCCTACTTGCTTTTTGGGAAATGCCAGTATTTAAAACAGGGACTTACATGCCCGGCCAGTGTGGCTCAGTGGTTGAGTGTCGGCCCATGCACCAAGAGGTCACTGGTTTGATTTCCAGTAGGGACATATGTCCAGATTGTGAGCCTGTTCCCCAATAAGGGGCATGCAGGAGGTGGCCCGTCGATGTTCTCTCTCATCGATGTTTCTATCTCTCCCTCTCCCTTCCTCTCTCTCTAAAATCAATAATAGGGACTTACATGAGACATTACTATTTTAACGGGATTTAAAAAACATATTGTGCCAGAAAGTGAGAAATTGTTCAAATAAAACAAACAAACAAAAGTAAACAAAGAGCACAATGATGGAGTATATCAAAGGGACACAAGGCAACGAAAGCTCCCATTGGCCAAAGCTAGACAATAAAGTAGTATTGGATTGTAACCTAAAGTATCGAATATATATCCACAAGTCCTATATTGGCTAAATAAATGATTGCCTTGAATAAATAAAATGGGGAGAATAGACAAATCTCCTAATAATTCTTCAAATTATTTGAAGAATTTCAAATAATTTATGTAGATACTCTACCCTTAGGAGGTAGAGAATATCTGAGCACTCCTTAAGATGGACTATGCATCATGACTTTTCCTCAAGATGCAGTAAGTATGAAAAGGTTGAGAAAAGGTGACTTTACAGTGGAGAAACCTGGCAGTACCATCTCAAGTCAGATAATCAAGGTGAATATCAATAGTGATAAGTCATATTGATAGTATGTAGCCTTGATATGATGTGATGAGAATGTCAATATTTCTCTATGATATTCCTCCCAAATGCACATTATCCCTGTCTAATCATAAGAAAAACATCAGACTCATCTCAGTGAGGGACATTCTACAAAATTCCTGATGAGTAATCTTCAAAACTGTCAAGATCATTAAAAACATGGAAAATCTGAGAAACTGTCAGAACCAAGAGAAGCCCAAGGAGACATGATTACTAAATGTGATGTAGTATCTTGGAAGAGGAAAATGACTCCAGGGGAAAACTCAGGTCATTTGAATAAACTATAGGCTTTAGTCTTTAAAAACTGTGTTATTTGTATGTGTGTGTGAACACACCCTTGCAATTGTAATGAGATTTATTAGAAATGTGATATTGCGCAATCATTAAGAGCCAACTCTAGAACTGGATTTAAGGGTTCAAATCCAGGCTCTGCCAATAATTGTAAGCTGTGCAGCTTTCAGTAGTTACTTAACATCTCTGATCTTCATTTTCCTCAACTCTAAAATTAATACATGTCAAGTTTTTAGGACAGCATCTGGCCCACAAAAACATAATTATTGTCAATTGAAAAAGTGAAATGATATAGAAATACGAGCTTACATATTAGCCAATAGGAGTATACTTGTGTTTAGTGATAATGGTTATAAATGATACTTGTATAGCGTTTCATAGTTTATAAAGTGATGGCATGTACATGGATTCATTGGTCCTTCATAACATCACTTTGAGATATTTTGATATACTATGATCCTCATTTTACAGATGGGGAAACCAATTCCAAGAAATATTGGAGATCATAACTAAATGTCAGAGCTGGGATACAACATTTTCTGATTTCAAATAGTATAAGGCCACCTTTTGGGCAATTTATACCTGCAAACTCTCTGGGAATTTAAATTAAAAACAAAAAGTCCTGAAGACATTGTTCCAAAGTTTTGTTCTCAACATTTTATTACATTGTTTCTCACAGCATCCTTAAGGAGATAGAAGAACCAACACCGACTTTTATATATTGCAGAAAAAAATGTAAATATCTAAGATTTTTCTTTTTTTTCACATTAGGTATTAGAATCTGGGAGAAAATCTACCTTAAAGCACTAACTTTTATTATGGTCCACTGTACAATGATCTGTGTTAGATATTTTTGGCAACACAGTGATGAATATATTAATATTATTGCCCTCAGGGGTTTGTCTATGTATTGTCTATGCCTTCTTTTTATCTAAACCTAAATGAGGCAATATATCCCTAATATAGGCATTTTATGCTTAAAAGTTAATATATCATAACATGATCATATTTTTTACAGTCAAATATTAGACAAAACATAACCATAAGTTTTTGTTTTACAAAAGACAAATAAATCCAATTTACAGAGTGAACAAGTTAGCTTTACTTAAATAAATTTAAGTTGCATAAATTTGGATTTTCTGGAGTTGTATACATGCATAAATTCAATAAAAAATAAGTATGTATAAAATATATAAGTATGACGTTTTCAGATCATGTATGAGGGTACTGTCTAGAAACATAATCCTATAGGCATGTGAATATGGATTTTTGATATGGAAGGGGAGTGGAGAACATGGAAGCCCAAGCTGGCAATAAGTCTCAAGTTTATTATTATTATTATTATTATTATTATTATTATTATTATTATTATTACTTTTTTAATCCTTATCCGAGGATATTTTTCCATTTATTTTCAGATAGAGTGGGAGGTGGGGGGAGAGAGAGAGAGAGAGAGAGAGAGAGAGAGAGAGAGAGAGAGAGAATCAATGTGAGAGAGACACACAGACTGGTTGCCTCCTGCACAACCCCGACCAGGGCCAGGACTGGACTGCAACCGAAGTACGTGCTCTTGACCGGATTTGATGCTGAGATTCTTTGTTCTTGGGCCGATGCTCTAACTGCTGGGCCAAACCAGCCAGGGTTCAAGTTTATTTTTTATTATTGTATAACAAATTACCCCCAAACTTAATAACTTAAGTCAGTGAACATCTGTTTCTGTGGATAAGGAATCCAGGTGCCTCTGGCTCAAGGCTTTTCAGGAGATTACTAAACTCTGTAAAGCTGTCAGCTGGGGCTGTGGTCTCATCTGAAGACTTAACTCTCCAAGGATCAGCTTCCAAGCTCACTCACATGGTGTTGACAACATTCAGTTCCTCACTAGTTGTGGGGTGAGATTCTCAATTCCTCACTGGCAGTTGGCGAGGCCTCCCTGAGTTCCCTGACACATTGTCTCCATCAGGCAATTTATAACATGGCTACTGACTTCCGTCAGAGCATGGGAGCACATGAGTGCCCCAGAAATCAGTCTTTTTATAACTTATTGCCGGAAGTGACATACCATAACTCCTGCTGTATATTTTTTGTGTGTGGAATTTAGTCACTAGATCCAGCACATACTCAAGGAAAAAGAATTAAACAGGGCATGCATAGGAGGTAGGGATTTGGGAGTCATCTCAGGGTCTATCACAGACGCACAATTTTTATGAGAAACACTGAAGGAAATTCGTCTTATTTTGGCACAGCAATAGAAGAGGTTAGGGGCAGAGTTGGCTGATGGGCATCTCAGATGTCTAGGTGGGATAAGGGGAGTATTACCTCGTGTCTGCAGTTGCAATATACAGGATTGATAATATGTCAGACTGGGTCATTATTTACCCAACTCATTTTCTCTTCCTGGGTACACAGCTACATCAAATTTGCAAGCATTTTTTGCAGGTAGATGTGGACAAGTGACAGAGTTCTAGACAACACAATGCAAACAGAAGTTACACGAACCACATTCAGGAGGACACAAAAAACTCTGATGCACACTCTTCCACGTTCTTTTCACTTCCGCTGGATAGAGTGGAGACGACCTCTGGGGTGACTTTGTAGGGCCCATGCTGCATACGGCAGATCCCAAGATGAAAGGAACATTGGTATGTGAATATTTAACTGGAGGGAGCCACCCACTGATCAAGAACAGTCATTTTAACCATTATGCGAGGAAATAAACTTCTACTGAATTAAGCCACCAAGGACATAGAATTCATTGATTATAGAAGCATTATTGTAAGGACTACAAGAGCCAGATATCTGAAGTAGCCGTCCTGAACCAAACAGCTAAGCTCCAACCGTGCAAAGACAAATCAGAAATGTCAGATCATAGCCTAATTATTCTTTCATCCAAATGCCTAGCACAGTTTTGGCTCAAGGTATGTTCTTTGTCATTTTGGTTAGGTGAGAGATGCTGACCCCAGTTAGCTAATAAGGGTGAGTTGATGTATGCAAGGTTGAAGAGCTAGCAGAAGGAATTTGAGCCTACAGCAGTATACTCAATAAAATTTCCCATGGGAGTATTGTTTTGATGGTTTGTTTTGCTGTTGTTAATGAATCGCCTTCAACCTCTAGTGTGAAATTCTAATTAAACAAGTAAGAAAATGAAAGGCCCAAGTTAGGAGATTTAGAGTGAAATATTAGATTTAAGAGCAAGTAGTTTAGAGGCTCTGACAACAACAGTGAATTCCGTTTACTAAATACTTACCTTTTCGGCCAACTTTCATTATTGGCACAGACATATCACTGCTTCCTTTCCCCCCAGGGCATAGTAAAGACTTTTGATTGTCTTATAGACTACATCATATTTTTGCAAATTGGTTCTGTATGGTGTGTTTATTCTCTCCTGTTTTTATTGAACAGACATGTATTAAGCACTTACTGTGTGCCAGGCATTGTGCCACTTGTTGAAAATATTGATATAGAAAAGATATGGGCTGTTCAGTGTAGGAAATTTAAGGAAAACGAAGGTTATCTTTGTAACGAGCTTTAATGGCCAATAGCCAAAGTACTAGCATTAATAGCATAATACTTGCAAAGAAAATGTAAGTAGAATACCACAAATTGATGTTAATATCTACCTCAATTTCCTCTTCATTATTGTATCCCTTGTTCTCAAACTCTGCACATTTACCAGATACTTCTTTTTCTGCATTAATATTTTCCAGCATATTTTCTGTGTGCCAACATTGTTCCATTTGTTTTGTAGTTAAAAAAGAAAGAAAATAATACATGCCACATGCAGCAACACTTTCTACATTGTTTGGGGAAAAAAATGTTACAACTCTACAATCAGCAGGATTTTGCTTCCCTTTTGTGGCAAATAATAAATCTCAAGGGGCAAACATCTGGCTGGCAGCTTGGGGCAGCGCGGACTACAGGATGGCTGTAGCCTAGGAAATGGGGGAGAGGAATGTGAGGCACTTGAGAAAGAAAGGCCTCTCTCTGAACCTAAACATGTCCTGCGGGTCTGCACAATCGTCAGAATCCTGCTGGATTCCAAAGTTTAATGTAGCAAAGGAAGGAAGGCCCACTTTGAGGATTGCTTTTCTATATTTATGCCACTTCTTTATTTTTTTTCTTGATTTGGTGGTTTTCTTTGATACTTCCTTGCTCATCCTTAGTATCTAGGGCCCTGAGCACTGTGCCATACCTGGCACTGGCCTAGCTTAGCTCATGACACCCTCCTGGGAAAGGTACTTCATTTTATCAAAGGAGAAAGTGAGTGAGTATAGGTCCAACTGTTGTACATCTAATAAATGATGTGGCCGTCTGACTCAAGTGGCCTACCTCTTGATAACTTTATTTTCTAAATATAACTCCACCCTTTTCCTAACATTTCTTACTGTCTTTTTGATAAAATTGAGAATTAGAATTGCTCCAAATATCCATACTTACTAAATCACTTACTTAATTTGAAAACTTATTTTTTTTCTCTCTTCAAAATTGTAATTAACTTAGAAAGCAAGAAAGGGAAACAGAAATCACCCTAACCTCTTTGGTATATATCAAACACATGAACACACATAGCTGACATCCACTGAATCTTCATTACATGGTAACTCTTACAAATAATAGAATGTTGTCAGGTTCTTTCAAGTTTCAAGTCACAGATACACACTCAGGCTAATTCAACTGATGATGTTTTCTTGGATGAGTAGTACAGGAGTTGCTCAAATTCAGTCTTGGTTCAAGCCTGTTGATCCAGCATAATTATTAGCAGCATCCTTTTTTACTATCAAAGTTTTCCCAGTTTAGATGCTAAACCATAATAGTCATCATGTTTATAGGTGGCTGGCTAGCCAGAGAGGACTGCCAAGTTAAGTAAATAGATTCAAGGGGTAGAGAGATTACCAAAACTGGCATATTAAGATTTTCCTAATTGAATTGACAACAAGGAGACAAATAATTAATTTAAAATTTTTACCTGAACAACATGATTCTAGAATAAAATGAACCATTATTTGGAGAGAACAGAGGAGTAAGATATGAAAATGTACTCCCTTTTCAAGTGTACTGGGATCTTTTCAAAAGGATCACATGCAGGAATGAAAATGTACCCAAGCAATTTTTAAAAGCTGATATTCTACTGATTACATTTTAGACTACAAGACATTAAAAATAGAAACAAATACTGAGAATGGAATTAAAATGAGCCAAAGGCAAAAAAACTTAAAATAAAACAGTGTTCTTTAAAAGTGCCTAAGTTAGGGAAGGAATTTAGTATGTAATAACAAGAAAATGCAATGAAAATATAAATACAATATGTATAAAAAAGTATGGAATTCTGCCAAAATAGCACTTAGGAAAAAATTTATCATTCAAAATACCTCTGTTTTATGGAAGAAAAAGGAAAAACAATGAACTAAGCCTCTACCTAAAGTACTTAGGAAAAGAATAAAGCAACATGTCAAAAAAATGGGAAAAAGGAAATGATAAAAATTATAAATATGTGGGAACAATAATAGAAAAGGGATCCAATTCACAATAAAGCAAACATTAAATACTTAGGAATAAATATAAGAGCTGAAAATGATGCATAAAATTACCAAGGTTTATGAGGAGAATACTGAAATAAATGGAGAGGCAAACATTATTTCTGAATATGAAGACGATACTATTCTAAATATGTCAGATGTTCCCAACGCTCTGTATAATCTCAGTGAAAGAATCAACATGATTTTGTTTATTCGAAAATAAATAAAATATTTTAAGAATGACAAAAAAATTAAAGAATGTATCTGAGAACATAAGTCAAAATATAGAAAAAGAGAGTTGAGAAATTTAACTCCAATATATTAAGAGTAAGTGATAAAAAATTAAAGCAAAGTTTCCTTTTTGTGAAAATAAAATAAAATACAATTCAGCTATATTAAAAACTTAAATGTAAAAATTTGTATTTTAAAAAAGAGAAAAACAAAACAAAACCGACTACTTACTAGAACTTTGGAATGGACACTTTATAAGCAGAGAAGTTATAGAAAATATCAAAATGGGACAGAGCTGCAGCTCATAATACAATTTTTAGCTTCTGTACAAAGAAAAGATTGCAACTAAATTAAAACAAATGCAGAAGCAATTTAAGATAAAATGAAAATATTAATCAGTACAATATAACGTGTTCATTTAGCATTTTAAGACAATTATAACAAATAATTATATTATAAAATAGTTACTTAGTTCAACAGATATTTATTGAACACCTAGGTTCTCAGGGTACTTATAAAAACATTATCACTACCCTCAAGGAGCTTGCAGCTGCTAACCCCATAAACATATGGTAAATAAATGCAAATTAGAAGACTATTAAACCATTTTATACCTACTTAACTGGTATAATTAAAGCTAAATATAAATCCTTAGTATAGATATTTTTTGAAACTAATTCATTCACAGTACAAGTATCAATTCTCAAAACATTTTTGTACTTTTAAAATTTCACCATTATTCATGTTAACTGTTGAAATATTCAGAAATTTAAATGAGCAAAAAGAGAACATTGCTCATAACATCAGAAATAACTATAGTTAAGATTTTAATGAATGTTGATCTAATCTTTTTTCTATGCATACTTAACTTATTTACCAACATAAGATAAAACAATAATATTGTTTATAATCTTAATATTTAATTATATAGCATAAGTATTTTCCTTATTAATAGTATACTTCCAAAGTATAATTTTCACTTATTTTGTCAAATTCCATTGCAAAGATATGCTGTAATGTATTTGACTAATCCCTTTTATTGGCTTCTCTGGTTTTAGTTGTTCACAATTATGTAATTCATTCAGTAAATACCTACTGCATTAATTGATGTCTTTGGTTCTTTGGACAGAGTGACGAGCACAGCAGATATGGTATCTTCCCCCATGAGGCTTATATTTTGGATTGGTGTGTTGATCATGCTGTTTTCTTTGGGCTCAACTTGAGGAGGCATGCCAATGCAGTGACCACATCCTGTTGCTGCAATGTGCTGCCTTATGAAGGAGATGCTACAACCGTCTCCCATACATACTGTTAGACCACAAAGCTCATGCTCCCTAGCTGGTCCTTGCTGCATTCCTCCCCACAGACTAAGAGAAAATAAATATCTGACCCCACAATTAGAATGACTGTTCCTTTACTCCAGCCTAGGGCTGAATTTTGTAAATTTGGATTGCTACCTATCTTCATGAGACTGTTAAGACCAAACTCATCATTCCTAACTTCTTTTTATCCTTGATCATCACTCAAAATGTGAATTCTTGCAGGTATCTAAGTGATTGCTACATGTATTTCTTAAACACTCAATGATACCTTTCTCTTTACTCAACTTTCTACCCTTCTACATCCTCCCAAACTTTTTCACAGTGTCCTGAGAAATTCTCCCTGTGTTACAAACAAGTTTACCTGTGTTCACAAATATTTTCCTTATTAAGTCTTCAATCTGTCTGAGGAAATCACTACTAGGCTCTTATAGTCTGATTGCTTTCTCTAATACCCAAATATCTTAAGGATGGATGAGAAATTGGTGTTTGTAGGGTTATTATTCTACATTATTTTACATTTCCTCTCACCTTTCCTCCCATAAGTTATGGTTCTAATTTGTTTAGTTTGTAAATTTGTGGTTTTAAATGTTCTTCCAAAATTATTCTTTTTATGTGCATTAGTTTTTAATATATTAAAAGATATTGAAGAGTAACATCAATTAGATGATAGAAAAAGTAGTCCCAGCCATTGTCATCTCAGGGCCTGCCGGGATCATGCAACGCAATGAACCTTCAACCACACGCTGGTTGGAGAGAGGGGGAGCTTTGCAAGGGCGCAAAAAGCTCTAGAGCTTAGGACGCAGTCCCATTTATTAGCAGTTACATTCCCCCAAGTTATAAGTGGATTTATGTAAATTATTTCCTTGAGATGGCGTCTCTGTAAATCATATAGCCTAGTTTTGTCTTTTGTTTTTTATGGGCGAAGAGACTGAAGCCAGAAGATATTTAAATGCAAATAAAGCACTCAATGTACCTAGGCTGGAGAGTGTAATTAACAATGTTGTAAAATGTCCATCTTCCAACCCCCAACCCCACAAGCCATGGTCCCCTCACATAACACACATCAAACAGTGATATTTGAGCCAAAATACCTTTCTGAGAATTCCAGAGACCAGTTAAGAAGTTGCAATACCCAAGACAAGAGAAAAAAACCCCTTTGAAACAGGTAAGAAGAGTGGTTTCACTTGACCTGGGTCAGTCCCTCCTCCTCCAAGTCAGAACAGTTCAGTGCCAAGAGAGCTCCAGTTGACCAGAGATGTCTCCCTTGTGAGAAAGACTGAGTGAAACAGGCATTTGATTTGCCTTGACTTTTGGGAAGCTGCCCCAGGAATCTATTTCTGTATAACCTCACACAGACTGTTGAGGTAACCAGCCTAGTTAGAGAGCCTGAGGGGAGCTAAAAACAAAGAATAGGAGTGAGCAGCTCTCAGTAGCCTGCATGGCTCTGCAGGATTTAAAAAAGGTCTGCAATGTTAAGATTTCTCTTTCAAAAGAGAATGAGAAATATGGAGCTTGCACCCGGCCTCCTGGCGTTCCAGCCCAGTCCCCTAGGGAAAAGTGAGGAGTGGTGGCTCTCAGCAGGCAGCATGGTGTTGCAGGATTAAGAGAAGGTGCACAATCCTGAGATGTCTCTTTCAGGAGGGAGGGTGGGAAGTGGAGCTTGCTCCTAACATCGTGACACTTCGATGCTCTAGGGAAAAAGAACCATAGCTCTGCAAAATGGAGAAGAGGCACACCACTCAGAATCTTCTTCAAAGAAAGGGAAAGAGGTAGAGCTTATACCCAACATCCTGGCATTTTAGAATGAGATAAAATATTTGCAAATCACATATCTGATAAGGAGTTAATATCTAAACTATATAAAAAAACTTACAATTCAATAGCAAAATCAAAAAACAAACAAACAAAAACCCCCAAGCAATTCAATTAATAAATAGGCAGAGGAACTGAATACACATTTTTCCAAAGGAGATCTATAAATGGACAACAGGTATATTAAAATGTGCTTACCATCATTAATCATCAGGAAAATGCAAATTAAAACTACAGAGAAACCTCACCTCACATCTATTAGAATGACTATGATTAAAAAGTTCAGAGATGATAAGTGTTGGCAAGGATGTAGAGAATAAAGGAAATTTACAATGTTGGTGAGATGTAACTGGTGCAACTACTATGAAAAACAGAGAAACAGTATGGAGGTTCTTCAAAATATTGAAAACAGAACTACCATATGATCCAGCAATGCCACTTCTGGGTATATATTCGAAGAAGACAAAATCCCTATCTTTAAAAATCACCCACACCACCATGTTTATTAAAACATTGTTTCCAGTAGCCAAGACATTAAAATGGCTTTAAGTGGCCCTGGCCAATTTGGCTCAGTGGTTAGAGCGTTGGCCTACAGACCAGAGAGTCCCAGGTTCGGTTCCCGCTAAGGGCACGTACCGCCATTGGGGTTTGTCCCCGGCCCCAGTTTGGGTTGTGTGAGTGGCAACCAGTTGATGTGTCTCTCTCACGTCGATGTTTCTCTCTCTCTCTTCCTTCCTCTCTTCCTCCTGCTCTATCTGAAGATAAATGCAAAAATATCCTTGGGTGAGGATAAAAAAAATGGCCTTAAGTGTCCATCAAAGAATGGATGGGTAAAGAAAATGTAGTACATATATATAATGAAATATTAATCATAAATAGAAGGAAATTCTGCCATTTGTGGCATTCATGAACTTGAGGGCATTATGTAAGTGAAATTAGACAGCAAAAAACGAATACTGTATGATCTCAGTTATACATGGAATCTAAAAGAAATGAACTCATAGATGCAGAGAACAGATCAGTGGCTGCCAGAGGTAGGGAGTGGGGACTGGTAAAAATGTGGGAAGGTGGTCAAAAGGTACAAACTTCCAGCTATGAGATAAATAAATTCTGGGGTTGTAAGTACAGCATACTGAATCGTGTATTTGAAAGAAAGTGTTCAGATGGCAGACTATCCTTGCAGACTATCTTTGAGAGAGAACTACATGCTACACCATCTTATTCACAACTATTTTAGCATTGTAAAAATGCCTTAGTGAAATATTTGAACTACTCTCTTGAGAAACTTCCCTCCAGCAGTGCATCGGACCAATTTCTTGTAGAAGTGGCATTCCCGAGTGTCAGGAAGCCCTTTTTGTCCACCGTGAGGCTGGAGAGAGGAAGTTGGATACTGGCTAATTTGATCATCTTCTTGTTGATCAGCTTTGGCAAAACACACTTTAATAATAAGTGTGGTTGGGGGAAAAAAAAGGGCTTCTATGGAAAGTAACCTCCTAGAGTGATCTGATCATGATTTTCTAACTGAGCAGGTCATGGTGGATAATCATGTCCCAGGCAAAGAACTTTTTAGTAAAAGGTTTACTTTGCCTTAAACAAGCCCTGTCTTTTGTTTCTTGTGCATCTAGGTTAACATGCCTTTGAGATGTCAGAAGTAATAGTCCCAGAAGGCATAACCATCCTTAAGAAAGCACATAAGCTTGTAAACTATCCTATAACTGGTCCCTGCCTTGCTTTCTCATACTTTCCTGTAATCATCTTCACTTCCCTTCCTTAATCTCCAGTGCATCAAGGGAGCAGCAGAACTGTTATTCTCTGGAGCATTTGAGAACTTGCTTGCTGGCCTATGTCATCAGTTTTGCTCAAATAAACACACAAAATTCTGTACAGGTTTGGATGTTTCTTATGTCAACATAAAAAATGTAGATTATGTTAACTTGAATATGACTTCCTATTGTCGCATATTTATATGCAGGAATCTCCAAGGCCCATGGTAAGAATGTGCCTGCCTACAAACATCAAATGACAGACAGTCTTTAAACATCTGTGAACCCTTCCCCTTTCTCCTAGTCAGTAAAGATCTACAGCAGGAGTCAGCAGTCCTTCTGTAAAGGTCCAGAGAGTAAAATTTTTGGCTTTATGGCCCATAGGGTCTCTGTCCAACTACTCAGTTCTGCTATCTGCTATTGAAGTATGAAAATAGTTGGGCATATGTAAATCAGTGGGTGTGGCTTCTTACCATAAAACATTTATGTACCCTGAAATGTAAATTTCATAGAATTTTCACATATTAGGAAATTTTATTCTTCTTTTGATTTTTCCCTACCCTTTAAATGTATAAAAGTTACACTTAATGGAGGGCTACATTGAAACAGGCAGAGAGGGCTGTACATGGCCGTGTGCCATGAACTGTCAGTCCCTGTTCTAAAACACAAACTTTGGAGGTAGAGACCCAAGAATGGATCCTTGCTCAGCCATTTACTAACTCTTGCTCAACCCAGTCACCTGACCGCTAAAAAGCAAAACAAACAACCCCTCTCCCACAAACAGACAGAAAGCAATGAACAAAAGGACAATAGTAAGTCCTTTCCTATCAATAATTGCTTTAAACGTAAATCGATTAAACTTCCCAGTCAAAAGACATAGAGTGGCTGAATGGATAATAAAACAAAAACCAACTATATGCTGTGTAGAAGAGATTTATTTTAGACTTAAGGACACAGGCTGAAAGTAAAGGGATGGAAAAAGGTCAGAGGTGGTTATACTTATATCAGATAAGGTAGACTTCAATTAAGAAACCTGTTACAAGGAACAAAGATAGACATTATATAATCATGAAAGGATCAATTCATCAGGAAGATATAACCTTTATATATACACCCAACGTCAGAGAACTTAAATATGTAAAGCAAATATTTAATGAATAGACAGCAATACAATAATAGCAGGAGACTTCAGTGCCCTGCTGTCAACAATAGAACATCCAGACAAAAAAATGATATGAAACTGATTACATGAACAACACTGTAGACCAAGTGGATCTAACAAACATACACAGAAAATTTCACTTACCAGCAGAAGAATACACGTTCTTCTCAAGCATCCATGAAACTTTCTCTAGGATAGATCACATCTTAGGCCACAAAACATTTTTTTTTTAAATTTACTTTTATTGTTGAAAGTATTACAGCCCTCAAATGAAAGTAAAGCAACATATTAAAACATGTAGGGTGAAGCAAAAGCAGTACTAAAAGGTAAGTTTGTAGTAATAAACACCTATATTAAAAAAGGAAAAGATCTCATGTAAACAACCTAACTTTATACCTCAAGAAACTAAAGAAGATTAAACCAAGCCTAATATCAACAGAGGGAGGATATAATGAAATTAGAGTATAAATAAACAAAATATTCAGAAAAAAGAAAATATTAACACAACAAAAGTTTTTTTTTGAAAGGACAAACTTTTAGCTACAGTAAGAAACAGAGAATACTCAAACTAATAAAATCAGAAGTAAAAGAGGAGACATTACAATGGATGCCACAGAAATAAAAAGGATCATAAGAGTCTACTATAAACAATTATACACCAATAAGTTAGATAACCTAGAAGAGATGGGTAAATTCCTATATACATATAACCTACCAAGACTAAATCATAAAGTAATTTAAAATCTGAACAAACCAATAATGAGTAAGGAAAACAAACAAACAAAAAGCCCTAGGACCAAATGGCTTCATTAAGTATTCTTCCAAATATTTAAAGAATTTACACCAATATTTTTTGAACTCATCCTAAAAATTGAAGAGAAAGGAAGACTTCCAAACTCATTTTATGAAGCCAGTCTTTCTCTGAAACAAGCCAAAGCCAAAAAAAACTACAGGCTGATATCCTTGATAAATAGAGATGCAAAAATCCTCAACAAAATACAAGTAAACTGAATTCAACGGCACATGAAAAGGATCATACATCCTGATAAATGGGATTTGTTTCTGGGATGCAAGGGATGGTTCAAGACATGCAAATAAATAAATGTAATATATTACAAAATATATTACAAATGAAGTAAAAAAAAATCACATGATCATCTTTTTTTTTTTTTTTTTTAATCCTCACCTGAGGACATTTTTACATTTATCTTCAGATAGAGCAGGAGGGAGAGAGGGAGGAAGAGAGAGAGAGAAACATCGACGTGAGAGAGACACACTGATGGGGTGCCACCCACAAGACCCCAACGGGGGTGGGGACAAACTGCAGCCAAGGTAGTGCCCTCAGCAGGAACCGAACCCGGGACTCTCTGGTCCTCAGGCTGATGCTCTAACCACTGAGCCAAACCGGCCAGCGCCACATGATCATCTTAATAGATGCAGAAAAGCATTTCACAAAATCCAACCCCATTCAAATAAAAATTCCCAACAAATTAGGTATAGTAGGAATATTCCTCAAAATAATAAAGACCATATGTAACAAGTCCACAGCTAACATCATGCTCAACAGTCAACAATTGAAAGTGTTTTTTTCTTTAAAATCAGAAACAAAACAAGAATGTTCACTCTCACCACTTTGGACTTCTCCCTTATACCATACACAAAAATTGACTCAAAATGAATTTACGACTTAAACATAGACCTGTAATTGTAAAACTCCTGGAATAAAACATGGAGGGAAAGCTTCTTGACATTGGTATTGGTGATGATTTTTTAAAAAAAATTCATCTTTATTGTTGAAGGTATTACAGATGTATCCCTTTTTACCCTCACTGACCCCCCCACCTCCAGCTTCCCCCCACCATGCCTTCACTGCACTATTGTCTGTGTCCATTGGTTATGCATATATATACATATCAGTTCTTTGCTTAATCTTTTCCTGCCCCTCCTCCCCTCTTCCCTCTAAGGTTCTTGAGACTGTTCCCTGTTGGCAATGATTTTTTAATATAACGGTAAAAGTATAGGCAATACAAACAAAAGTAGTGAAGTTGGACTACATCAAATTAAAAAAATCTGAACCAAAAAAGGAAACAGTCAACAAAATGAAAAAGCAGCTATGGAATGGAAGAAAATACATGCAATCTCTTATATTCAATAAGAGATTAATTTTCAAAATAAATAAAGATCTCATATAACTCAATAGCGGGGAAAAAAAAATAACCCGATTAAAACACAAACAAAGGACCCCCAAAAAGATGTTTTTCCAAAGAAGATATACAAATAACCAACAGGTACATGGAAAGATGCTTGACATCATTAGTTATGAGGGAAATGTAAATCGACACTATAATGAAATATCACCTCACCTGTTAAGATGGCTATTATTAGAAAAAAATGGTAAGTGTTGGTGAGAATGTGGAGAAACTGGAACCCTTGTACATAGGAATGTAAAATGGTGCAGCTATGAAGAACAATATGGAGGTTTCTGATTATTCATGGACTCTGTATTCACAAATTCTCCTATTTGCTAATTTTTTTTTTTGTATCACCCAAATCAATACTCATAGCACTTTCACAGTCATTTATGGACATGTGATTGTGCAGGGTGGTGAAAGTTGAATTGCCCAATGCTTATTTTTCTAGCTAAGACTGAGTAAGAGGATAGTCCTGCTTTCTTGTTTAAACTCTCATGCTGTAAACATGTGTCTGTTTTGTGGCCTATTTAATGCCATATTTAGCTTTTTTGAGCTGTATGTTGGTGATTTTGTTATTTTAGATGGCCCCCAGGTATAGTGCAGAGGTTCTGCGTAGTGTTCTCTGGCGCAGGAGGGTTGAGCTACAACTTATGAGGAAAGTACGTATTAGGCAGGCTTCTCTCAGGCATGAGTTACAGTGCTGTTGTCTGTGAGTTCAGTACTAATGAATTACCAATACATATTAAATAAGGTGTCTTTAAACAGAAACACACATAAAACAAGGTTATATTGATTGGTTGATGAAATTTCCTGGCTAGAGGCTTTCAGGAACTCAACACTGTATTTCATCTAGGACAATGATTCAGTATTCACTTACACGGTGTTCGGAGTGAGTTTATGGAACATAACTACCATGAATAATGAGAATCCACTGTGATATACAGGGTGAGGCAAAAGTAGGTTTATAGCTGTTTGTCTGGAAAATAAGATAGTAATTAAGAAATAATAATACAAGAATAAAACGTGTTTCACATACTCACAACTGTAAACCTACTTTTGCTCCACCTTGTATATATACATTTATATGTATATACACATGTAACTATGAAAGGTTAAAAAAATAGTATTTGTGAGAAAAGCAAATACAATCAATCCTTTTTTATTTCTAGTAGAAACAATAATTTCTACCAGTGTTGATTATATATTTACATACATTTGTATAACTATGAAGAAAAGCATGAACACATATACATGAATCTATTAATATTATTTGCCTCTGAGCAATGAAAATAGAATAGTGGAGGGAAGACTATTAACTTTTAAAATATATACTTTTGTATAAATTTTTAAAATCACGTATTACTTTTACTTTAAAATAAATAAAGTAAACTAATTTTTTTTTTTTTTTTTTTTTGCCTAAAGTCAGAGAACTAATAACTAAAAGCATCATGGTTATTTTCTTTCAGTCATTAATTTGATTCCAGGGTTATTTTCACTACATCATGTTGTCCTTAACATTAGTACATGTGTGAATTGTATTGATATCTAAATAAAATGGACAAAAAAGAATGGTATGTTCTAATGTTTTATAGATGACCTGTAGATGTACCTATTAAAGGAAATTTTGTGAGTTGTAAGTAGAGTTATATAGTCATTCATTTATTTTTCCTCTTTAAATTTAAATATAGAATAATAGTAACAGTATTCTGAGGAGAATCTGAGGAAGGCGATGTAATATTATTATATAGATTTTTAAAAATGTTCTGACCCTTTGTATAATACCTTGGACTAATCAGTATAATAATTTATAATAAGTATGTCTTATTGAGTACTTATTAAGTCAGCTACTTTACCTATATAATTCCATAATATTTCAAATGATAATTTAAGCTTCATTTCCCCCTGAATTTTCTTCTTTATCTATTAATGGACGAGGCCGGCTCCTGTTTAGTGCCTCAGGGGAGATATGAAGAAGGACAGAAGGTGAAAATGGTCTGCACACTTTTCTCATTTTTATGTTCCACAAGCCAAAGCCATGAAGAAGATTTAGATACTTTCCTACCTGTCTAAATCAGGCGGTTTGTGGTGGGCCACATCACATCCTGCTAATGCTCCCCAATATATCTTTCCCCCTTCTTCCACAGCAATAGTTCCACTTTTAATTCTAGATGTTTCTGCCCGGAGAAATAACTATTTCCTAGCCTTCTTTGCGAACCAGATGGTGACACGGGACTACATTTTGTTCATCTAAATAGAGTGGCATATACCAGATTTGGGCACTTTTCTTCAAGGTAGAGCTGTGTGCATCCTTTGCCCCTATTTGCTTTGCCTCTTCTGTCTTCCCGACACTCAGAAAGTAGTCATGATGGCTGAAGCCAGTCCAGCCAAGCTCATCTTGGTCATGATGGTCATGCGCAACAGAACGACATGATAGAAAGATTTGGTGTAGCACATACACCCTTATCGCTCCCAGACAGCTAACTTCTGACTTTTGCACGAGAGAGGTTTTACTTATATTTTATTTAGCCACTGTCATTTTGCATTTCAGTTACTCACAACTTAGCCTATTCCGAATTAATACATTGGTATGTGAGGGAGGAAAGACATTGAGAAACATGCAGGGAGAGCAAGAACTTCTCACACAGACAACTAAGATGTTCGCTACAGTTAGGAAGTCAAGAGGGAACAGAAGAAACCCGCACTCTTTCTGAGCCAGCAAGGAGGGAGGCATGATGTATCCATGAGGAGGGAGCCTGGGCAGCCTCACAATAGTGTTTTAGTTGACAAGGAACAAAGAAACACTTTAAATTCTGTATGCCTTATATATTGACATAATTCTGGGAACACTTGGTCAAATGTTTTTAAAAATTCAAATCATAGTGTGTTGGGTAATTACTTCTTTTCTCTTTTAACACAATAACATCCACCTAGTATAACCAACATACTAGGTGTTTTGCATAAGTTATTTGATCTAATAATTCTAAGACCCTTATAAAATAGAAATTATTATTCATAAAGAATAAAAGTGATAAAGGAACCTGAGGATTAAAGACTTTAAGTAACTTGCCCAAGGTTGCATAACTAGAAAAATCATAAGCCAGTTAGCCTTCCAACACAGGTCTAGCTCTTTCCAATTATCTGCTATCATTGAAAACGTGAGCAAAATACAGAATTACTTCCAACTTGCTAGAAATCACCAAAGGAAATACTAACAAAATTTTAAATTATTGAATCTTGAATACCTGATTGTGAAATATGTCATTTTTATGTATACAGTATATGTAAATATAAATAGATTACATGCTTTAAAAAATTCTAAAGGAGAAAAAGTATTTTAATATTTTACATCCATTTTAGCAATTTGAAATGAGACTTGTTTAGTAGATCTGGCAGTCTAGTGCCATTAGTATTAGAGGAAATACTATATATATATATATTATATATATATATAAAATATACTATATACTATATATATATACTATATATATTATATACTATATATATACTATATATTATATATATATTATATATATATATAGTATATATATATAGTATTTAGATAACTGGTAGGAATATATTCCATAACATGACAATATGTAGAAAGAATATATTATATCTTGATTTTTTTTTAATAAAAAACATCTGATGCCTTGGCTGGGTAGTTCAGTTAGTTAGATCATCGCCCTGACACACCAAGGCTGCGGGTTCCATCTCCAGTCAGGGCACATACAGGAAGCAACCGATGAATGCATAAATAAGTGGAACAACAAATTGGTCTCTCTCTCCCTAATCAACAAATTAAAAAAAACAAAAAGCCTCACTAGATCCCTCAGTTTTTCAGTGTTATCAAGAAATAATGTCTCAGTCATGTTTGTTGGCTGCTATTATTTTTTTTCCAGGATCATTCAAGGGTCCTGAGAGATTTACCTGGTCCAGAACATTTGGTAAAATTCTGGTTTTCTATATGTCTTGACTGCCACTGTGATCATCACTGCCATCCTAGTGTGATCCATTCTAGGAAAGCAATTTGCTCCCACTTGTCCAAGCTCAGGCACAGTTATTTTCTATTCCCAGCTCACAAAGCTGTTCTGCTCAATGGAGATACCCCAGTGTATGACCCGAGTGCCAACATATTCCTTCCAGACCTCATCATATAACAGCAATTCTAATTATGCCCAGGGTCAATTGTTTTTGCTAACATGAAACACCTTTCTTGGATTACTGATCTGCTGGAATAAGGGTCTCAATCTGGTAGCAGCCATATATTTTTTGTTTTGTTTTTCTAACTGGATTCATACTCTATCTTCTGGTGGAAGCATCATTCCTCTAGAAACTAGAGCTTCTACCGTTAAAAAGCCCCAAATTTGAGAGGACAGGAAACACAAATTCCTCATTCTATCCACTGGGGAACTGTACCTTGAAGGATATTTCTCTATCATTTCAGGATGTTATCTCTAAGCTAAAGCCTCATTCAGTACTAAGCATCTATTTCATCACTCTTTCTGGCCAGCCACTTTTGAATGGTATTTGGTGTGTAGTCCTTCCAGATGCCATTTTTCCTAATCCATTATTCCCAATATTCCCGTCTTGCTCCTTCAGATCCCTGACCAACCAGTCAAGTAACGAGGCCCTGCCCATAAATCTATGTAAATCCTTACCATGGGGCAATTTTCTTTTTACAAAAAATAGCTGATCACATACATAATCAGAAACTCTGTGCATTGGGAGAATTTCCCTGCTTTGTCTTTCAGGGTTATCTTTTATTGCAGCTACAAAAAAGTAGCAGTTGATTTTTAGCTTGGACTTATATGTTAAGCAGAATCATTCCATGAACCAAGCTTGATTTTTTTTCTTTCTCCTCTGATAGGTGACCATAGGGAACCCTCTCTGAGGTGATAGGCATTAGGTAAGGGAGAGACAAAGATATAAAGTAGTAAGTGACATGGGTTTCTGAATCACTTATTTGTGCAGCTACTTGTGTGTGCTAGACCTGCTCAAGTGCAGTCCTAGATGTGCCACTTCTGTTTCAGGATCGATTTCTATTGGGCTCCTCCTCATTTGTGACTGTACGATTGGGAGCACACTGTTCATCATGGACTCCAGTGTGAGAGTCTCATCAATTAAAAGCATTCCCATTATGATTTCACATTCAGAAATTAGAAAGCAATTACGTGTCTGTGTAAAATAGACTTGGGTCAAGACTCCATGTATTACAAACTCCTATAATCCTTACCCTAATAAGTGAGTCATGATAGAATTTTGGATTTTTGAGTATCCAACAATCTTTCATAGGAAGGTTCCACAAGAAATTGGGTATTCTTTTCTTTTAGATATGTTTTTATTGATTTTTGCGAGAGAGAGAGAGAGAGAGAGAGAGAGAGAGAGACATCCATGTGAGAGAGAAACATCTATTGGCTCCTCCCGCATGCCCTCCACTGGGGATCGAGCTCATAACCTGGGCATGTGCCCTGACAAGGAATCAAATCAGGACATCTCAGTCCATGGGACAACGCCCAATCCACTGAGCCACATTGGCCAGGCGGGTATTCTTTATCCAGTTATAATTACTGAATAAACAGAAGGAGGACCCCTTGGGGAATGGCCGGGAATATATTGGCTCCTCTTCAGCTGGTTCCCTTTATGATATAAGACAGCTGCTGTGGCTCTCAGACTTAGACACAGACATGACACAGTCAATGTATGTCTTCTTTTATGTCAATAAGGAAACTTTCCTCAGACGTCCCCAGCAGTCTTCATGTTTTATTGGCCAACATTGTGTTAGATACCCTTACTTAGACAGTTGAAAGGGGAGTGGGGATTTCATGATTGGCTTAGTCCAATCAAGATTTATCCCTGGAGTTGGGGACAGGGCCACTTTATCATGGTTTTTAACAGAAGATTAAAAACAAAAAAAGAAACAAAGCATTTCATCAACTTGTCAAACTTTATTTCAGTCTTCTCAAATATTATCCATAAACACCACCACACACCACCAGCAGGTTTTTATATCAATATGTGACCTGGGATAAAACCACAAGGCTCCTCTACCCTGTTACGTACCAGTGTACGCTAGAATGCAGGATAATGGGTATTTCTGGGAAAAGAAAGAAAACCAAAATAAAACTGACCATTTTAAATGATTTTAATATAAAAATAGAATCTTTTACATGTTTGATGAAAGCTTATTACAATGAGCTTTCCTTATGTTGTTCTCACCAAGTGAGGCAATCCAGTTAAGAAAGTTAAATGTATTTGTCTGAGTGGATCTGCGAGCATCATTTAATAGCAAAACAACAACAGAAAGTGATTGTAAATTGCTCAGCATGTACTATCATTAACACCCTCTCCATACACCCACACACGCATACTCTAATGTAGGAAAGTCACATTTCTATGGGAGAATTAGCTGACCTGAATGTGAGATACTTCACACAGACTTAGAAGATAAAAGGACACAATAATAAGATGGCCCAGCATCCTTAAAGCTGACTGGATGGCTGTAGAAATGTCAGGCATCCTCAAGACCCAATTGCTTTCAGCCTCCTTAAGGTGGAGCTGATTCTGACATTGTTATTATCATATTATTTAGCTTAAACCAGGTGCTAAGTGCATGTATTTGTGAGACAGGGCTGCCACCAGAAATTAAGGAATATTATATTTTAGAAATAATATGTTGTGCCTTTGTGAATAGCACAGCGTCTGATGACAACTAGGTCTTTGTAAAATTTTATAAAGATATAAATAAACTATTTGTGACTTCAAATTGCAACCATTTTGAGAAACCTGAAAGGTGTTTCAGAAAGAAAATGTCAAATTTACTGAGAGTTAGTACAAAAGAAAGCATGTGCCTGTTGAATGTGGTTCACAACACCATGTAGTTAGGGGTCTCTTCAGATATAAAATAACAACCTGATGTTTTATTTTTATGTCTGGCTCATCTATGGAGCTAATAGAAAATCAAATAAGGCTTTGTGAAACTGAAGGTTTTTTGTTTTTCGTTTTTTTATCCTCACCAGAGGACATTTCCGCATTTATCCTCAGACAGAGCGGGAGGGAGAGAAAGAGAGAAACATCGATGTGAGAGAGACACATCGAGTGGTTGCCACCCACACGACCCCAACCCGGGCCGGGGACAAACTGCAACCGAGCTACGTGCCCTTATCAGGAACCGAACCACAGGCCGACGCTCTAACCGCTGAGCCAAACCGACCAGGGAAGAAAGGTTTTTAAATGTCTTCTACTGGATGACTGAGAATGAATAAATAAAAGAAATAAACTAATGTGATCTGAGAATTATGGATAGTAGTTAGCTATTTTCTTTTTGCTACAGAGTTTAAAAAACAACGTACGAGTCTACATTTTTATAGATTTCATTTGCATTATACAAAAGTGATCTGTTATGATTAGGCCACCAAGTACATTGTTACCTGTATCACATGTGAGGCAAGATTCTGCCTTTTCTCTTATATGTATCTTGAATGAAATCTGGTAACAAATTAGATGTTGGCCCCAAAGTATCTGCATTACCTCAGCCTGCATCAATAAAATGATATCTTCCTAGGTTTGTGCCATGAATCTTTATTCAGATTATTATTTGTAGATTGATCACTTGCTCAGTTGAAACTGGGATAACTGTTCCAGATAAATCCTGCTTGGTCTTTCCCATGAACTGTGGAACATACGGCCTCTGTGGCTTGAGAGGCAAGAATATTTTTTTCTGACACCATATTGTAATATCTTTTCTATGGGAA
Organism: Tadarida brasiliensis; assembly: GCA_030848825.1. NCBI lineage: Eukaryota > Metazoa > Chordata > Mammalia > Chiroptera > Molossidae > Tadarida > Tadarida brasiliensis. Next base: position 76,649,867 of record CM061260.1, read on the forward strand.
TTTGCCAGATCAAAAAAGTTTAAACTGATTTGTCATCAGGGCTAGTGTTCAACTAAGTTTCTGTAATACGCTATTTTATTTTTCCCCTGGGAGAAGACAAAGAAGAATGGTGAGAAGATCATAAGCAAATTGGTCATCTTAAAACATAAAAGACCATCGCTGTGATTTGGGAGTAGGCATACCATACCGATCATCATCCCTTGCCATGGATTGTCTGCCAGAGAATAGAAACATTTAGCATGTGGTTGCCTGATGTATCATCACTGTGGTGCATCAGTATTAAAATCAAAGTGAGTTGGAGGGTCTTAGTGGGGTTAACCCCCAAGACAAGAGGTTGAATCAGTAAAGAAGCAAAGTTAATTAAGGGAAAGCTGACCTTTTTTTAGTCTCGGGTAAACTTTTTTTACTCTCTCACCTTTGCCCTTACTCACTCCTACCCCACACTTTGCTGAAGTAAACCCATCCATCATTTCGTGCATGTCTGCTTCCCAAATCTAGTCATAGGTGACCAAGATATCCCCTTTCTGTGCACGGCAGCACTGTTAGAGCAGATGGACCACTCAGTTTGAACAAAATGTCAAGCCAACTGTGGAACTTGACCTCATCACCTCCGAGAATGACTAGTCTTAGACACAGCTGCTACAATTATTCATCTGAAGTGAGACCAGGATTTTTTTCTGAATCTCAATTTTTGCAGTTGAATTTAAAGCTAAGAAAGGCCATGATAGAAAATTTATCTTGACTTTACGTCTACTTGGCATGAAGCTCTAAATTAATTCTCTATCTGCTTTATAGATACCTACGATACCTTCCCAGCAAAGTTCTTATATCTCCTTAAATTCTATGTCCAGACAACCATCATTTTTCACCACCAATTAACCCTCCTCTCTAATTTCTACATTTGTGCCAACTACACTATTATCCTCTCCATTAACGAATGAACTCTTTTGGTGTTATTCCTTTCACTTGTTTTATGCATGTTTTCCCAAAGATTGGACTATCATCCTTTACGAGAACTCTTAAATTTTTACCTTCCTCTCCATTCTCCCTGTTAGGACTGAGCTTTAGTGCTTCCAGCTCACAGGTACCAAACCCTGCTACCTGATCTTTGTCTCTGATCCCTTTTTGCTTCATTACATTGACTCCTAGAACAGGTGCAGTGTCTTATATTCAGTGAAGTCAAAAGCCTGCACATGAAGAGATATCCTTGTTTTATGGGCGGTTATATGCTAACAACGTGCAAGTTAGGGAACCTTGTGTGTGTGTCTCAGTTCTTTTTTTTATTTTTAGTTTTTCCTTTATTGATTTTAGAGAGAGAGGAAGTGAGAAGGAGAGACAGAAACATCCATGAGAGAGAACATCGATTGGCCGCCTCCTGCATGCCCCCCACTGGGGATTTGGCCCACAACCTGGGCATGTGTCCTGACCAGGAATCGAACCAGCGACCTCTTGGTTCATAGGTCAATGCTCAACCACTGAGCCACACTGGCCGGGCAACCCCCATCTTTTATAACTGAGCTTTGCCTCAAGTACTTCATGCAGTCTTCTCACATGAATTCACTGCACAGTGGTTTTTATATCATTCCACAACTTTTTTCAATTAAGCACACAACTTGTGCTCTAATTCCTTCTTCTGATTTACATATTTATGATAGCATTGCTCTCTAGGTTTTGCATTGATGCAGGTCTTCTCAAATAGGTTATGAGTTCCCTGAGGGTGGGATCCATGCCTTGTGCCTTGTTTGTAGTTCCATAGTGCCTGGAATAGTAAAGTAGACAGGAAGTGATTAATAAACACTTGTCTAATTCAATTGATTAGTGGTTTGGTAGTGTTCTGTTTAGATTCCTTTGTATATACATTCTTGGAAAAAGTCCAAGACATAGGGAAAATGAAATTTCAGTTCACTTTGGCTTTTTTCAGCTTAAAATAGCCAATTAAAAGTAAAATTCTCCACTTTAAGAAAACTGACCAACAAAAGTATATAGTTTTTGTCAAAGCAAGAAGGTTTGAAAAGATTTGTTGTAACCTTAGGAGAGGACAATTTCTCTTTTTCCTCTATAGTCCTCAATATCTTGCCTGAACCACTCTTTCCTCCCTATTCCCTCCTCAATCCAAATCCTACAAAATTCTACACAATGGGGTCCCCTCCCAACTTGCAAGCTTATGCCACCCACTCTCCCTCTTTCTGCAGCCACCTACACACAACCCTCCTTTTGTTCCTTGAGCACACCACGCTCTTTGCAACTACGTCAGGACTATTGCACTTGCAGCCTGTTTGCCTAAATGCTCTTCCTCTGCCTCTGGCATCTACTGCTTCCCTACATCCTTTCAGCTACACTCAAGGCTGCCTCCTCAGGGAACACTTCTGTGACCTCCCTGTTCAGGGATGGGTCTTGTCCTTTTCCCGTCCCCTCTGTCATAGGACCTTGTTTATTTCCTTTACAGCACTGCCCACAGCCTAAACTCACCGTGTCTACTTTTTGTCTTCCTGTTGGTTGCTGTCCTCCTTCACTGGAGCGTATGCTCCACAATGGCTGGGACCCTCGTCTTCACATGTATTGTCATAGTTCTTGTACTTAGGAGAGCACCTGACATACAGTGGCCACTCATGTAATAATTGAATGAATAAGAAGCTTATGATAGTAAGTTTAAGCTGCAAAATATATGTACTGTCTATTGGAGTATAAAACAAATATATATATATATATATATTTTTTTTTAATCCTCACCCAAGGATATGTTTATTAATTTTAGAGAGAAGAAGAGAGTGAGAGAGAGAGATAAAAACATCGGTGTGAAAGAGAAACATTGATTGGTAGTTTGATTGTATGTGCCCAGACTGGAATTAAACCCGTGATCTTTTCCCTGCATACTCCAACAAACTGAGCCACACAAGCAGGACAACAAAAATTCTTAAAAGGGGTGTAGTGAGGTGGGAAGAGAAAATGCTGATCACTTACATGTTCTCCACAGATTACAAAAGGGAGTCTTGGAAGTGAAGTTCGTCTCATATAATAACCCAATTACTTTGATAAAGCAAGGTTTCATTTTTCCCAGCTGGTATATGTGTTTTTCTTTTATGCGCTTCCTTCTATTGTGTACCAGATGAAATTAAAAGATTTTAGTAGCTGTTAATGTTTTAAAGCAAAAGCGAAACAGGTTTTGCCCTCAGAGTTTGCCAGGGTTTCTGACTCACTCTGCCAGTTAGTGTGGAGAGGAAATAAACTTGACCTCTGCAATTTCTAGACTCTTAGAGGTGTGGAAAAAAAAGAATGCCTCACTGTATAGTGTAAGACTTTACATGATGACATTTAATATATAAATTATGTACTCTTACTCATCTAAGGAAACATGTATACTTCCTTGCTAGCCCACTGTATATCATCATTCTTCCCTTTACTTTTAATGATCACTATCCATGTTTATACTCTGCTGTCTGCTCTCCAGTTCTCCCAGTACACAGTTCTCAGTTGCCAACAATAGTCTCATAGTTATTCTTTTTTTCCATGTTTTGGCTGATGTTTCTTCATGGGCCTACATGACCAATTTAATTTCAAGGTCTGGTCCAAGTCCCACATCTTCTATGAATTATTCTCTTCTAGTCTTATTTATTGTGTTTTTCAATGTCCTTAATGATTCAATGTCTAAATATTTTCTACTTTTAAAAAGAAATCTTTGTGTGTTTTTTGTCTAATAAGAATTTAAAGATTCTCTGGGGAAGAAACTATTCCATATATTTCTTTTCAACCCCAATAGCTCCTAGCACTGTCTGAGCCCATAATGTATGGTGCTCAATAAATATTTGCTGACTTGAATTGGATTGTAAGAAGCCATAAAAAGAAGGAAAATAGAAATCTACTGTGTATAGTAAAGCTCAATTAAGCCTGTGTTTCTCATCTTCTTACCTGCTCAATCTTTGAAGAAAGCCTCAATGAAGTTATAAAACAAATTGTTCTTATAAAAATCAAAAGTGTCAATAAGAAAGACCAGAGGACAAAAGAGTGTGATGGAAGAACAGAAAAATTTAAATATTAGATCAGTCAACTTATTATCAGTAATTAAAGCCTCTAATTGTGCTAATTTTGCTCTTTCTATGGAGAAATATACACACACAATCCAAGAAACACAGCAAAAGCTAAAGAGACATTTGGCAACAGAGCATATTACAGAAATATGGTCATATGGATTAAAGCAAAGACCCAGCAATGTCTCTGTCTTAATCGGCAGTCTATGTTTGAGAAACTCACACTTCTGTGATTCCCTCTGTCCCTTTTCTGGACTCTCAAAGAAACCTGAGTTAATTCAGAGAATGAATTAGTTAACTACTGATTTCTTTCAGCTCTCCTGTATAGGAAAACTTAGTTTCTCATAAAAATCAGACGAGCTTTCTAAGTTCTGAGGATAAGAACTATGTTTTCTTTCTTTCTCTTGGTAGAGGGAACGTTTTCATGTCACCATAGGACTTTTCTTGAGCTTAACTCTTCTGGCATAACATTTTTATTTCTCTACTTTTCATTTAACCAATTCAGATTTTTTTTTTCTGGTGAGTTTTAAAGAAACATTTTAAATTGCAGTATTTCTCTAATTTTCCATTTTATAAACCCTTTTTGGAGGTAGGTGGAAGCAAGCAGTGTTGTTTCCTAAGATGTTGACCTACCATCACAAGCCAATACCCTGTTCTGGATAATCAAAGTGCACTGGCATGTTCTCCCCACCAGCGTCCTTTCGCCGCCCCCCTGCTCTCGACCGTGCAGTGGTGTAGCTGTCCCCTGAGACCAGGTACTGGCCATGGAGACTCATAGTTACTCCGGCCTTGAGGAGAAGTAGGAAGTAACCTCCTGTTTCCCTGCAGCACCATGAAAGCAAATCTCACCAGTTAGTGATTCCCACTGAAGGGAAGAAATAAAAATGTTAATGCAATGTCAGTAAGGGAGCCACAGTTTGATTTCAAAGATTAGCTGAAGGGTATGTGTTGTAGAAACTGTCTGAATCGAGAGGCTTCCTAGGCAGGAGAGCAGGATATCTACCTCAGGTCTCTTGACACGCAGCCCCTGAAGAGAAGGGTTTGATTAAGACAGGGAAAATCGGATGGAAACCTCACAACTCATAAGCATCTCCCAGTCTGCTGTATTGTGTCAATAGAAGAGAAACATAAACTTTATCTCTGTGAGCAGAAACATTACACTATCTTCATCACATGTTGTTTGCATCATTCAGAATCCCTTCTGCCTTATCTAAATCCAGGCAAATATGAATGAGTCTATATTTAGTCTCTTTAGAGTTAGAGAAATCTATATCGGAATAAAAATTCTGATAAGTATTATTGTGCTGATATAGCAGTGAGCTATACATTAAAATGGAATATAAATGGTTTCAGGCCTAGTATATTTTCTTGATAACCTAAATTATCCTTACTCATTGCAGCTTTATATTTTAATCATTTGGGTTGAAAGTCATTATAAAGTGTATTATACACGGATTTACTTTTCTAAATAGAGCCTAATGATAATTATATATTCATTTTATTAATGACAAGAGTCCCCAGAATGAAGAATAATTATTACTTGCTGCTATAATGTAGCAGTATTATTTACAGTCTGAAGTGAACAGAACCTTCTCATTAGTGTAGTACATGGGGAACTCAGTATTGCCATGGTATGATGTGAGACAATTCCACTCCATAGTAAGAAGTTGAAAGCCAGAAGTTAATATTGAGGCACAAACAACTTATAGATAGACTTGCCTCCTGAGACCAAAACTCAATATTACTCCGTTGCTTCAAAGTGCCTCTGAGGTAGGTTCACATTTTCCCTTAAAATTAAAGTGAATGGCTTGCAGTGGGCATACGTGATACATGAACAACACCCCCAAAAGGGAGATGGCTCCAGCCTTTCCATCTTTGATTATGTCCAAATGCAACACTCATGAAAATATTCTGCCTTTCCCAGAGCTGCAGTCATGTTTCAGTTATTCCTGGAAGACCCTTGTATCACCATCAGAATCACTAAAGTTGTTTTGGTTAAATGTTACTTGGGGGAATACTTTCTGATGTTATTTAGCTCTAGGGTAGTTTGGGTGAAAAACAGATAATGTCATAGCCAGCAGCAAACGTCTCCTTTGCAGAAAAGGATGTTGTTTCGCTGTCCACGTCCCTTAATTTGATTGTGGACTAATTCCCTTTCTCCTCACAGAACTGAACATTTTAAATAGTGGTATACAGTACGACTTGTTACCATGCTGTCTCAAGAGATTTGCTTCAGGATTCAAATGATTTCTTTAGGGTAAATTTTAATTTTTCAGAAAGTTTTCCTGAATATATTTCCAGTATATTTATCTAGCTGCGAATAATGCAGCATTTACAATCTTACCACACTCGTTCATAAATGAAGGAGCCTTTTATCCTCCCAGATGCCTCTTTTCCTCTTTATGCCTCTGATCTGATTTACAAAGTCAAGACATTCCTGGAGCGCAAAACTGCTCTTTTTACTTAATGGGAGATAATCTTAAGGAAACAAACAGAAGAGCTAATTTGATCAGCGACAACTGTAACCTGACAAACAACAGCTCTTAACTCTTCCTCGCTCTCTAACTTGGTCTTTGCTAAATGTGTGGAATTCTGCGCATTTCTCATTTCCCAAAAAGGCTTACCTTTCTAATAGCTTTGGAAAGTGACCTGGTGGAGGAATTTTCTGTGGCTCTAACTAGTAATAGCTTTTTCTCTCAATCCCAAGCCCTCTTAACTGACAGACAGATAAAACCCTATCATCTACTTCATTTTTTCTATACCATTTTCCCCCTTGCCTCTAGGACAAAAAAATTGAGAATAGTTGGCAGCACATTAAGGACACAAGGCAGAGAAAAATGTAGGTTCCTGTAATGTTTAAGGGAGATGAAAATCATCTACTTTTGGGAACTGCCTAACGGAAGTTAGCTGGTGCATTAGTTATCCAAATTACTTCTTGCTTTTATCACAAAGACAATATACAGCCGAATTGTTAAATAATGTGCACTTTTTTTTTTTTCAAGAGCAAGATTGAACACTTAATCAGGTCAATAATTATTCACGCATTAGCACAGTCTTCTTCTTAAAGTGTAACGGTGACTCACTGGGTATATAGTCATTATTACTGATTAGTAGGAAATTATTTTTGCGCATCAGTGGTTCATGTGAAAATGGCTAAATTTATGATGCTGAGTTATTTAACAGTTGGACCATGTGAGAACTCTGGTGTTACTATGAGAGTAGGCAGTTAGGCGTGAGCAGAGTAGGATGCATAGGCCAGGTATCTACAGGAGGTCATCAGGGTGGAAAGCACCAGGTGCCTAGCAAGGGGCAATACTGGAAAAACAAGTATTTTAGGGTGGGACCTCCCCCAGGGTGACCTTTTCTCCCCTAGCATATCAATAGCCATGAGGTTTAGACCCCTGACCTTTAATATTGCTGTTTATGCAGTTGAGATCCTCCCCTGACCTTTCCTTCCCTGGCACATCACTGGTCACATGGTAGACCCCCTTAGAGGAGGAACAAAGTGCTGGAGAGTAGCCTCGTAGAACTCCCATACAAGCCCTTGCACAACCACCCCCTTAAACATTAAGCCCTCATGATAATGAAGTTCTGACCCACATCAAATAATCTTAGGAACAAAGCCTTGGTTCTGTTGACCACAGACACAGAGTTTTGGTCAAACCAGAGATAACATCTAGGCCTCAGTTGTGTTTCAATTCCAGGCCCAGGAAAGCAGCAAAACCAAAAGCAGGTGATGCCATGGATGACATCAGGATCAGATGCAATGACTAATGACCCCCTGCCCTGGCACTGACCAATCAGTAGAGAACATGACCCTGAAAAGACTCACCTGGGTCTTTATTGACCTGAATATTATATTGAGATCCTCCCCTCAAATCCCCCTTAAAATCCCTGCCTTTAGAGAAAGACCCAGCTCTCTCTCTCTCTCAAGAACCCCCCATCTTTTCTTCCTCCTTTCTTCCCTCAAGGCCTGTATCTTTGCTTTCTTTTTCCTAAGCTCCAAGGGCCCTTCTTTTGCCTTTGTAACTTGTTTCCTGAATTCACTCAGCTTTCTAAATAAACTTTTGCTTGTATTGAAATCTTGGATCTGAATTCTTTCTTAGCCAAACTCAAGAACTGAGGTCTAACTTTGCTGGTAACATCTGGTGCCATTTGCCATTAACATTCCTGTTGTGATTAAATCTTTATACATATACCAGTAAATAACTATGGAACACTATACTGCAGAATTACTGTTACAGTTGAATTTTGCTACTTACAGGTGCAACTTTCTGAAGTTTGATATTCACTTGGGCATTCATAATGCACTACAGTAAAGTTCCCTTATAAATAAATTTATTTGATAAAGAAATGAATGAGTAGTAAAAAAGTAAATAATATTGCCCAGCTGGTGTGGCTCAGTGGATTGAGCATGGTCCCACGGACTGAGAGGTCCCAGTTTGATTCCCAGTCAGGGCACATGCCTGGGTTGCAGGCTCGATTCCCAGTAGGGGGTGTGCAGGAGGTAGCCAATCAATGTTTCTCACATCAATGTTTCTATCTCTCTCTCCCTTCCTCTCTCTCTAAAAAATAAAAAAAAAAAAAACATATAAAAAAGAGTAAATAATATTAAAAAGAGTAGAAGACAAAATATAAACAATAAAGAATAAATTTTATAAGAAAGGAAAAGTGAGAAGGAAATATGGAATGAGAGACATGCAATTTCACTTTGAGTTGTTATTTGGATAATATTTGATGAAATATCTGAAATTTTCTCTGGTTTACATAATTGACTTTTAATATTGTAAATAAAAGACAAATTCTATGTTTTATTTCAATCATTTCTACATAGAAGATATTCCAAGGAGAACATTTGTCAGTCATTACTGGTATTTGTCCCTTTTTGGGAGCAGGTAAATGCTTCTTACATAAGATATATTAATTTCATCTCGATCTTGTTTGTGATCTTGCTTTATCTGTACTTCCTCCTATTCCACTAACTCAAAATCAGATTATTTTGAAAAAAAAATCAAGATATTAAATAATTTTATATGCAAATATATATTAGCATAAGGTAAGAATTCCTTTTAAAACATAGCCATAATATTATCATATCTTAAAAAAAATTAGAAATAACCCATCAAATCAGAAGCCATGTTCAAATTTTTCCAATTTTATGTGTTTGTTTACAATTGGTTTGTTTAACTCAGTATCGACATAAGGTCAAAACATTATATTTATCTTGGTATGTCTCCTTAGTATCTTTTAATCTGTAGTTTACCCCACCTACTAATTTTTGTCTTTGCAATTTATTTGTTGAAAACCAAGTTATTTGTATGTTTTGATCTGATTCAGGCTTGTTTTGCAAGAACACTTTATATATGGTGTTGTATCTTCCATCAGGAGGCACATGATATCTGGTTGTCTCTCTCTTTTGAGATTAGCAGTAATGTATTTTCTTAACTTGAGTATTTGTGAGACATGTTACATGCTCAGTTCTTTCCCTTTATTTACCACTTTCTTTTTTTTTTTTTTTACCACTTTCTAAATAATGAATTCCTTATCTACCATCATACAAAGTAATTAATATCTTTTTAAGTATCATTTTCATCTTGTTTATTTTAGCATAGTTGTTTGTCATCAATCAACTGTTTTTAATTTTTATTGATACACTAATTGTCTTTGGCTACTCAAGTTGGCTCTCCTCCATCCTTTGGATATGACCCTCATAGTCTTTGATGGATTCCTTGCTATCAGGTATGGATTGATGTCCAGGATCATCTTCAACACATCTTTCAAATCTGGAATTAGCCATTTCCTCAATAATTTCTGGGTCCTTTTGGTGGGAAATAGTAGGTTGAGACAAGAAAATGAAAGCTATGGATTTTTTGTATGTTAGTTAGTTATAACCAATGATTACTTATTGTTTTTAGACCTTTTTGATTTTTTTAGTGGACAAGTTTATGAATATAATTTTTAAGAGGAAGTAAACCATTAATTTATAATGACATTTCCAATTCTAATTTATAATCATGGGGTTCCAATTAACTCCACTGATTTTATAATTACCTATTTGCTTTTATTTTTGTATATTTAACATTTATAAACAGTTGCCTTAACTAATTATATGCAGGTGTTTTTTTTTTTCCTTTTTTTCTTTTTGTCTTTATGGTAAATTCCATTCAAGAACAAGAAAATCACTATGTTTAAAAATATATATATAGTTAGGCCAGCAACTAAATATATAATACATTTGGTTTTGCTTCTGAATTTTGGAGATTATAGTTATTTCATTTTGATATAATTTTATCTTATAATTATGATATATTTATGTGGCTCAAAACACATCTAAAAAGCAATTATATTCAGAGAAGTCTAACAACCTCTACCATTGGTTCCTCAACCATGTTCCTTTCTCCTTCACATATAAACTAATTTATAATTTATCCTCTTTTTTTTCTTTTGAAACTAAACAAGTACATATTTATAAGACTTGTTAAATAAATACTAGTCTGGCTTTCTTTTTTCAATTAATATTAATCCTGGAGAATACTCCACAGCTGTCTATGGAGCTATCTCTTCTTCCTTTTAATAGTTGCATTGTCTTCCATTGTGTGGATTTCAATAGTCATTGCACCAGTTCCCTATCGATGAACTTGTGTTTGTTTCCAATCATTGTGCTTTGATGAATAGCTTTGTGCATAATTTCACCCATATTTTTGCCATTTTATTTTTGGGATAAGATTCATAGAAATGGGATTTCTGAGCCAATGAATAAATACATATGCAAATCTGTTATATATTGGCAAATTCTTTTTCATAATTTTCCATTCTCACCTACAATCTTTGAAAGTGCTTATTTCTCTCAAAGCTTTACCAACAGAGTATATTATCAACCTTTTGGGTTTTTACTATACTGATAAAAACTGGCATCTCAATATAGTTTCATTTGCATCTGTCTCATTAAGATGTAAATTTTTCATGTTTGGAAGGATCTGTGATTATTTTTCAGTGAGCTGTATGATCATGTCTTAAAGCTATTTTTATATATAATGGTTAGCTTTTTGTTTTCTTTTTGATAAACTTTAAAAATAAATTAGGAAATGTGGCAGGTTGAAAAAATGACCATACTTCTTCACTCTTTCCTGTATCCATTCTCTTTGAAATGTTTTTCTCAGCTCTTTTAATGAAGATATGGAGTCCATTTCTCCTTTGCTTTAAACCAAAGTTAGGCTTGGGACTTGTTTGGGCCAATAGAATGTATCAGAGGTTACCTTGTACCAGTTCCAAGCTTAAGCCTCTAGAGACCTTGCATGCTTTTCTCAGTTTCTTGAACCCTGCCTAGCTGCCTTGTGAGCCAACCCTAGCTACCCTGCTGCAGAATGAGAGTCCCCATGGGGCAGAGATGAGCCATTTTTGCTAAGGTTATCTGAGACATGGCAACATGAATGAACCCAGCAGAAACCAGAGAACCAAATATTCAGCCCAAAATTTCAACCTCAAAATCATGAAGTAAATAAATTATTTTTGTTTTTAGCTTCTAAATTTTGGGGTGTCTTTTTTTTTTTTTTTTTGTGCAGCAAAACTCATACAAAATAATATTACTTTTTCCATAAGGTGTTACACACATTCCCTTAGTTTGTATATTGTCTTTATAAATAGCTACACTGAGTATTTTTCTTTGCATTTACTTCTATTTCATTTTAACTTTGTTTTTTACTTTTCTTTTACTTTCAGTCTTTATATTTTCTTTTACACATGCAAACATGGTTTTAAATAGTAGCAATCACATTGAAACTTTGATTTTATGTCCATCCATTTTAATCTAACTATATATCATAAACATTTTTCTATGTTTCTATATTGTGCTTATTATAAATTTTAATTAAAAATTCTTTTATGTCCCTAAGGTTACCATAATTTAAAAATCTTTTGTTTTCTTGTTGGACATTTATTTTATGTTTGTTGCTATTATAGATAATGCTATAATGAATAGCATTTTACTTTATTGGATTGTTTTCTTATGATAAATTGCCATGAATAAAATTAAAGAGTAAAAAATATACAAAAATCTTTATAGTTTTTGCTGTATTTTGACATGGTGCTTCAAATAATGTAATGTGTAATGCAATAAATATTGAACTCTTCCTAGTTACATATTTTTATGTTTAAAAAATGTTTAGCCTCACCTAAGGACATGTTTATTAATTTTAGGGAGAGAGGAAAGGAGAGAGAGAAAAACGTCGATATGAGAAGAAACATAGATCAGTTACGTCTTGTATGCATCCTGACAGGGCATTGAACCCCCAACCTAGGTATATGCCCTGACTGGGAGTTAAACCCCTTTTGGTGTGCTAAATGATGCTCCAACCAACTGAGACACCTTGCCAGGGCCAGATTTTTATTTATTTTTTTACAAAGCAAGTGTGCCCTTTTCACAAAGTAATTCTTGAAAATGGTTTAAAAATCAAAAGGTAATGATAAAAGACATAAAATGGATGTCTCCTGCCCACCCCTTCTCACAACAGCTATCTACTCCTCCAGTGGATGCTCCTTTTAAGTCTTTCACCCATTTTCTTAGGTGTTCAGCTAGTTTCCAAAAACAACTTATTTTGACTATCTTCCTAAATTTCAGATATTGTGTATTGTCTTCTTTTATGGAAACTGAAGATTAGCTCTCTTAAACTCCTCCAACTCTGATGTTCCTCTCATAGATATTTATGTCTCCCTTTCCCACAAAACAAATCCAGTTCAAAAATTTTTTTTTCTTTATTGATTTTAGAGAGAGAGAAGAAAGGAGAGGGAGAGAGAGATAGAAACATCAATGAGAGAGAACAATGAATGGCCACCTCCTGCATGCCCCCCACTGGGGATTTGCCCACAACCTGAGAGTGTGCCCTGATGGGGAACCAAACCAGTGACCTCATGGTGCATGGGTCAGTGCTCAACCACTGAGCCACACCAGCTGGGCAAAACAAATCCAGTTTTTAACATTTAAGTTGACTCTTTATTATTGTTGTTTTCATTTACTTTTTATTTTTATAATCCCTTGTTATATATTCCCAGACTCTTCAACACTTCTCAGTCCCATTTTCTACTAAGTCAAAGTTAACAAATCTATTCTATGCTTTAGAGAAGGAATTTTAGAAAATCCCTCCTGGATTTAATTCTTTAGTCTTCTGCTTTAGTCTTCGTGGTTGTTCTCTAGGCTTGATGCATAGCTACTATCCTCACACTTCTTGGTCTCCAGGAAATTCTCTTCACCTCTCACCTGTGTTGGATCCAGTATTCACAGATATCATGGAAAAAGAACATTTGCTCTTTGTTTTGTATGCCCAGCACCTGAAGCTTTTTCTTTGATCAGGGAAATCCTCACTCTCATGGACATTTCAGGAAACTAAAGACTGACTTACTGACCAGTAGCTGAAAATAGTTCATTCTCACTTTTCCTGACACTCTTTCATCCAGGACACAAGTGTATGAGCTAGAATGGCTGAGTCACATGTTTCCCTGGCAAACTTTGGCATGGCTCATGATGCACAAAGGAAGGGACAGGGAGTGCTCTCTCTGGTAGTAGCTGAAATGGAAGGGTTTGTAAGGTGGGTTCCTGATAAAAGGGTTTGTAAGGTGGGTTTGTATGTAGAGGCGGCTGAAGGCCTCCATCAATGTTCTTAGGTGGCTCTGGAAGTTACCTGCTTTCTCTCATCCTGTGACATTCTCATTGTTTCCTTAGAACTGCCACAGAAGACAACCTTGCTTGACCTTCTGGAGCCCTGCTCAAAACCCTAGCTTTGTAATCATCTGATTAGCCCAAATCAGTGTTTTTCTTACCTCACTTCCCCCAAAGGGGCAGGAGCCACGTGTATCTACATTGTAATCACAGCGCTGTCCACAAGATTCCTCGTGTTTTCGTTTGCAAAATACAAAGGCCTCAGTGACCTGTTTTAACCTTTTCATTTATTTTTGCATCCAAAATTTTTAATAACAAGCTAGGACCTGGGTTCGTTTTTGTATCCACAGCTGCTCCTTCTGCCCCTGGAGCACTCAAATTTCTGTCCCTGGAGGGCACACAGAGTGTGGGTGTGTGGGGTTCCCTGGGCTGTGTTGAGATGCCTGTACACTTCGCAGGCTTTGGGAGGAGATGAGGGTGGTGCCAAAGCCCTTGAGGGAATTCAGGGCCAGCTGGACGAAGGTGAGAATCTTGCCCCTGCCTGGAGGATGCGGTTCTCTGGGCGGGAGCTCAGGTGCAGCCAACACACCTTCAGATTAGACACCTCCTCAGAGGCACATCATTTCTATAGTCCGTACGAATGCAGCTATTTTGTCTTCCTGGACAGGAAGCTCCATCTTCTGCATCATCAGGAAAAGGGGCAGACTCATGAACAACCTCTTCAGCACAAGTTGGTGGAAGGTGGAGTTGCTTGTCTGGCCAGAAAGCTGTGCAGCTTGGCTAACGGCCCTCAGTACATGTCCTGGCACTTGAGCTCCTCGAAGGGAACCTGGGTCTTGGTTGTGGAGGACGTTGTCTCACATGATGGAGACACCCCACACTCACCCTCATTATATCTCAAGAGATGTAAGATGCCACATCTCTTAGGAGACAATGCTGCGCCCATGGCTTGTTTTTTCAGCCTTTCCAATGATTCTATAAATTCTCACATCTTCCAGATAAACTCTGCAGTTTATCTAGATAGTTAGCCAGAGTTCTTTTTTATTGTTTGGAATGAGAAACCCTGATATAGAACTGGAAGATGCATTGTACCTTCTTTTATTTACTCCCTTGTTTACCTGAGGAACATTCTCCAGCAGCATGTGTATTGCAAACATTTCTTTCTGCTCTCACAGTTAATAGATAGTTTGCACTTACATTTTTAGGCAGCAAATCATGCTTCAGAATTTTAAAGGCATTTTTATACTTGTGAGTTGTTTTTGTTTTATTTTCTTTTCCCATTCAATTCTGTTCGGCACTTTCTGCTCTTTTTAACGTAGAGAGCACTATATCAGTTGAATTTGGGAAATTTTCCTTGTGTTATTTTATTTCAATAATTTATTTCCCTCTCATTTTCTATACTTTCTTTATCTGGAACACCTATTATATAAATGTTGGACCTCCTCAAGAAATAAATCAATCTTTATTTCTTTTTGACTTATATTTTATGTCTTATTTTTCTTTGCTTTATTTTTGTTTTATTTTCTGGGAGAGATCCTCAACTTTATTTTCCAATCTTCCTATTATTTTTAGATTTTGCTATTATAGTTTAGTTTTATAAAAACTCTCCTGTTATCTGCAATGATCTCTTTTTTTTGTAACATTCTGATTTGGGGTCATAATTATAATATGTCTTTTTTTTTTTTGAAATTTTATTTTGCTACTTACTTGGTTTCGTTTTTGACTATAT
Organism: Tadarida brasiliensis; assembly: GCA_030848825.1. Taxonomy (NCBI): domain Eukaryota; kingdom Metazoa; phylum Chordata; class Mammalia; order Chiroptera; family Molossidae; genus Tadarida; species Tadarida brasiliensis. The sequence continues at coordinate 76,665,273 of CM061260.1, forward strand.
ATTTTCATGTTCATGTTTCATATTAGAGACTTTCCCCTACTGGCTGGTGGTCCTTAGCCTGTGTTTATAGTAAGAGCAGGGCACTAAAGGTTATTGGAGCTCTATTTTCTCAGGTGGGGCTGGTTTACTCATAGGAGAACTCAGGCCTTTTATTGTGTTTGAAGGGATCCCTTATCGTCAGTATCGGTGAGATTTTTTTTTTCTTACGGTTTGTTTTTTTCTTACATTTCCTGCCTTGAGAATTTGGACCCGGAGGTACCAGGAAGGGGAAGAAATGGTAGACTCAATGTTCAGTAAATGAGTTATTATTTAAATCTCATTGTTAGTACCTTACTTACCTTTCCCCTCATCAGTGCCTAATAGCCTTACATGAGATTCTCTATTATTCACTTTTTTTCAGAGAAAAAAATCCTTCATTTTTAGCACAGGTAGGAGAGAGGTAATTATTGAATGCTTAGGAAGAGAGAAGAGGATATAGCAGCTTTTATTTATTTATTTATTTTTAATTTTTTTTCTTTATTGATTTTAGAGAGAGGAAGGGAGAGGGAGAGATAGAAACATCGATGAGAGAGAACATCGATTGGACACCTCCTGCATGCCCCCCACTGGGGATTTGCCCTACAACCTGAGCATGTGCCCTGACCTGGAATTGAACCAGCGACTTCTTGGTGCATGGGTCGATGCTCAACCACTGAGCCACACAGATATAGCAGCTGGGCAGATATAGCAGCTTTTTAAAAAAGACTTAGACACTTAACTTGCTCTCTGCTGTGCCTTACATCTTTACTGCAGTAAGAGATCCCTCTGATTCCTCAGGCTCCTGCCATGGGAAACGGCTAGATTCTAGTTGTTAATCCTCCCTTCTACACACACACACACACACACACACACACACACACACACACACACACACCTTCCCCATTCATGTCTCCTAAGTCAATTACTGCCTATTTGGTTTTCAGTTTCCAGAATTTAGCTAACATTTCTATTCTACACTGCTCCAGTTTTCTTTGACTTTGTATGTCTATCTTTTTTTGTAATCACTACCATTTGGGTGTTTTAGATGGAGCAGAAATAAATGCATGTTAAATTCACAATGCTTAACCAGAAAATTCTAAGTACATCTCTTTCATAAGTAAATACCCGGTGGTGAAGAAATCTTCCATGGCCAGATTGAATACTAAAGCCTATAGTGGGAATGGAAATTCTGTATTCTACAAACTCTCCCTGGGCTTTTTCATACATCTACTGTTCATAAGTTGGCATTTATTAGAATTGGTTTATCTAGAATTATATATCTTTATGCTTTTTCTCTATTACTGTACTCAGTATTAGAAATGTATTGTTTTTAGTTTGTCTTATAAGCTTCTTTTCTGACTCTCTTTTCATGGATAAGAGTAATATTATCAAAAATTATAGTTTTGTCACTCACATTCCAATTTCCAGTTTTGTATTCTCTAACTTAATTGAGTGTATTAATTGAATCTGTGCTCATGAGGTTAATTTTCACATTATCTATGTTTGTAAATACTTCTTTTATTTCACCCTCTGAAATTTTATTTTCTTTCTAATATAATTTTATTTTAAATAATAAGCATGTACTAAGTAATATTTATGTTACTGTTATTATGCATTACTAGTTATACTCATAAGGCATTTTATTCCCCTATTTTCCTTTGTAGCTAACAACAAATTATAAGTAAATGTTAAACACTGTAGATAGAGGGAACACAAACATGTAGAAAATTAGGGAATAAAGATTTATTAGGTATAAAATGCACAGAAAGAGGAACAGAAGAAAAATAACTGATTAGTCATTGTGGGCCAAATTATCATCTAATGTCTAAAAACTAGAAATTTATTTTCACTTAACTACATCATAGAGCATATAAAACCTAAATTTCCTTTTTTCTTCTTTCAAAATGAGCTGCTGAAAAATATTGTTAAATAATATATGTTGTTACAAGGTCACCAGTGAAACCCAGAACTTTATACCTAGCAGAGTGCTTCCTGAAAAAGTCACTCTAAGTGGAAACAGGAGCCAGAGCATGTGGACTATTCTGTTTCTGTTCCACGGAACACATGGAAAACACTTGCCTACATGCAGAAATACCAAATGGGCACCCTGAAATGGAGAGTTCCTTTCTGTAGACATCTCTACAATTTTATGATAACATTCCTCTGTCTGTGAAGCTCTCTGGAGGGAAAAGATTTGGCAAAATTACCTATAAAAGTGTCTTTAATATATTTGTCATTTAATTTTTTTCAATGACTTCTTCTGTTGTGAACAACACTAAATAAAATGCCTATCTACCCCACAACAGCTTTAAAACTGAAACAAAGAAGTTAGACAAGATAGAAGAAAACATAAATATATGATTTTCCCCTTAGGCAGATATACAAGGTATACTTTTAAGTAAATAAAAGATTGCTAAATGCCTTCTGTTGCTAGTTCAGTATAAACACTCACATTGTTATCTCACTAGAAAATATGTGCTTGTTCTTGACTGAGATGACAGTAAAACCTTACAGCATGTCATTTTTTTCTTTTTTCAGATTGGAAACTTGTTCTGTGGCTTCACCTTCTATCCCTTTTTGTGTTTGGACCAGCAAATCTATTCTCCTTCAGACTTTGTTTGTCTAAGTCAAGAATCTAAACTCTAGATTATTTTTTAGAGAAGGAGGAAGAGAGGGAGAGAGAGATACATTGATCCATTGCCTTCAGAACGCACCCCAACGGGGATCAACCTGCAACCTAGGTGTGTGCCCTGACCAGGAATCAACGCTCCAACCAGCTGAGCCACATTGGCCAGGGCAAAACTGTAGGTTCTTGAATACAGTAGGTTCCTAAATCAATTAGGCTTGAGGAATGAATATTTTAACTTTCTTTCCATATAATGCCCGAGGTTTCTTACTCTAATCCTAGAGGCACTATGCCCCTCGTCACTGAATCATTTGCTTCATATTGATTCAACTTAACATACTATGTTTTCATTCTACACATGTAAAGTTTTCCAGAATTGGTACTCAAAAACGTTCACACTTTTTATGGTTTAATATTCTATTTTAAGAAAAATAAAGTGCAATATTGTTCTCCATTTACATTTGTCAAATACTTTCTATCTTTTCTCTTTATTTTCACTAAATGATATCACCGCTCTCTTCCCTTCCAGACTGTCTGCTTCAACATGAACAAAGATTCTCTTTCAGCAATTACATTGCAAGCCTCTAACACTGTCTTTTACATAGGAGGCACTCAATAACTAATTCATAATAAAGCACACTGATCTCACCCTTCTGTGATGGACACATAGTATTTGCTCTTTATTTTCCATATTCTGTAATATTGATTTAATATTTTAATTGCTGGAATTGAAGATGAAAAGTGATTGCTGAGTTGACTCTTCAGCAAGAATAGTATATGTCCAGTGAATAACAATAACAGTAATGCCTTCACTGATTTTAAAAATACTTAGCCTCCCCTCTCACACGTATTTTAACATCTCTGGTATTGGAAAGCATCTACAATGAAGGCATGCCATGATTTAATTGGAAACTTTTTTCTTTCTTCCTTTTTCAGTCCTTCCTTCCTTCCTTCCTTCCTTCCTTCCTTCCTTCCTTCCTTCCTTCCTTCCTTCCTTTGCTTGTTCCTTTCTTCCTTCTCTCCTTTCTTCTTTCCTTTTTGCTTGTTGGGTCATAACATAGTCATGATATATATTAGAATCCATGCAGACTTTTTATTGATAAAATAGCATAGCTACAAGTAGTTGAAATTGTATTGCATATTAATGTGAAAGAAGTCTTTTTTCTTTCTTTCTACTTTTTTTTCTTTATTAAATTTTAGAGAGAGAAAGGAAGGGAAAGGGAGAGAGAGATAGAAACATTGATGTGAGAGAACATCGATTGGCCACCTCCTGCATGCCCCGCACTGGGGATTGGGCCCACAACCTGGGCATGTGCCCTGACTGGGAATTGAACCGGTGACCTCTTGGTGCATGGGACTATTCTCAACCACTGAGCCACACCGGCTGGGCTATTTCTTTCTATTTTAGAGATGAGGAAACTGAAGCCCCAAAGTTAAGCAACTTACTCATAGTTATATATCTACTAAATGATGTCATTTAAATTAGTATCTTTCTAGTCCAAAGATTGTGCTCTTTACATAAACTATGTATACATCTATTTACTATATGTGAAGTATACTTGGACGGAACTCTGAAGTTGTAGAAATAGAATAATCTATTTTAGATTTAGAAAACAAATTAGAGGGTATCTATTTTAATTTCCCTGTTTTGTAGATAAGAAAGGAACTCCATAGAGATTAAATGTTTTGCTCTAGGTAATAAATTTAGAAATTTTCAGATACAGAACTAAGAAAAAAAAAATCATGCGTGCTTGTAATAACAAATTCAAACACCACAGAAGTGTATAAAGGAAAAACAAAATCTCACTCTACCCAATTCTGGACAGAAACCACCTTTCACAGATAGCATATATATCCTCCAGTTTTCAAATAGGACTCAAAAATGGGTGTATGCTGCAAGCATCGGTGAAACTCATTCTTACAATTATTTTGAAAATCAATAGGGAAATATTGTTTTACATATAACTTTTCTAATATGTCTCCTGCTACTTTTATTAAAAGAAGAATTGATATAGATTACATAAAGACTTTCAAAATATCTGTTATATACTAGAAACTCATTATGCCCTAACTAATTTATTCTCGTCACAAAGTTTTGAGGTCAGAACTCACTTCCTTTGTTGCCATTTTGTGAAGACGATAACAAGAGTTTAGAGAGGGCAAATGACTTACCAAAGGTGTAAAGTTGGGACAATTGAGGACTCAGACTCGTTGGCAATGAAGATTGGGGTCACTCACACCCTTGCTGATTGAGATTTAGGCTGATGGAAGAGGTTATAACCAATGGGTAGTGGAAGAAGGATGCCGATGACATTCATTAAAGTCCTGTTACCATTATGGAAATGAGGACCTAGAAGCTTTGCTTAATTTTATTTGACTACTGTGTGTGTGTGTTTATTTGAATTCTAGTATTTTTTTCACCTCTCGCCTTCCTCTCTTTATGTTACTTATATACCACTGGTAGTTAAATTTACAATTTAGTCTTTAGGTAACAAAATATTCAGCAGGACTCTTCCTGAATGGGTAGAGCATTGTATATAGCTAGCAATGGATACAGTGACTTCTGCTGTTTCTCATTTGGGGGAAAGAATACAATCTTTTTTTTTTTTTTTTTAGAAGAATAACTATACATGTTATGCACTGATATAAAGATGTTTTGTGGTTGTATGGGAGTTAACATGCATGTAGCAGGGAACATGCAACTGTTAGAGAATCAAAGGAGTGAACTGTGCTCCTTACCTATTTATTGTCTATGAGCTCCATATTTACCCACTGGCCTGATCTGTTGAAGTGGATCTGGGTCTTTTGCCAACTGACACAATGTTAGGCTTTGCCACGGCAGAGGGATGGAGAGATATGCAGAAGGGAAGAGCTTTGTTTTCTGGTTTTGGAGTGCTGGAGCAGCTGGCTTCCATAGCATGGACAGCTTCTCCACTGCTTGGCCTTTGCCGCTCCTGCGGTGGGCAGTTGCTTCACTAGGCCCAGCTTCTGCAGGGCACGGCGGCCAGCAGCTTCCACTTGGGTGGTTTTAGAGTGAGAGGCACTTCTCTGTGAAGAGCTTTCCCTGGCATATTAGAGCACAGATTTCCAGCAAGTTCTGCCAGCTAGGCAACAGAGCAAATTCTCTGCCATTCAGCAGGTCACGGCTGTGCACTGTCCTACACGGTCTGTGTCTCAGCCCTGGGATGGGAGGACATTCTCCACGGTGTTCCCTCTTGGCTCTAAGGGTAGTGACTGCTCATTATACCTGTGATTTCTACAGTTTTAAAAGTTCCCTTTACTTTTCAATAGCCAACAGCTTCTTATTCCAATCCTTTATTATCGTTAATTATTCACTATACTAAATTTTCACTTTTCAAATTACTCTGTGGTTTTCTTTCTTGATTAAATTCAAGACTGTCTGACTTCAATTTCCACACTTTTAGACCACTACCCTGTCCTTCCACTGCTCGTTACCGTTAATAGGGATACTTTACTGCTGAAAATAATATGGCTTTTAATATTGCTTAAAGACAATTAATACTGAGGATAGTAGAATCATTTAACTCTAGGGTGCAGAAGAACATGAGAAATCATTCAGCCAGCATTTCTTTATTCAGATATGGAAACTGAGGCTGAAACAACTTCAAGAATGCTGCAATTTATATTTTGCACATTTTTTATATCACCATTGCCGATCATAGGGTTGATATTTAGTAAACGTCAATTGAATTGCAATGAGTGAATTTACTTATAAAATCTTTATTGAGCACTGTGCTTGTAGCTCTAGATGGAGTGATGATTTCCATAGACATAGTTCTTCCCCTCAAAAGGTTTCCAGGCAAGTAGCAAATTTAAAGTCAGAAATGTTGGTTAAATCTAAGCCATTTTTATTTTTGTTATTATTGCCCAACTGGATTTTGGGTTGCAATCTGAAGCTGGTATTCTTTGTGCAGTTTTTGTACTTGTGTCTAAACATTCACAGGGACATGGATCAGGTGGACGTGTTTAAAGTTAAGTTAATTAACTCTGATTAAAGCTACTGGGACCTGCTATCTTCTAGAATAAGCTTTGTGTAGTTACCTTTAAAAGCTCAATGCTAAGTGAAGTAAGTCAGTCAGAGAAAGATAAGTACCGCATGATTTCACTTATATGTAGGATCTGATGAACAAAATAAACTGACAAGCAAAGTAGAAACAGACTCACAGACTCATAGAGAACAGCCTGACAGCTATGGGGGGGAGGGGGGCTGGTGGAAAATGGGAAAGGATTAAGCTAAGTAAATAAATAAACAAACAAACAAACACTTATAGACACAGACAAAAGTATGGTGGTTACCAGCGGGAAGGGGGGGTGGGAAGAGGTAGAGGAGGGTAGAGGGATAAATGGTGATTGAAGGAGACTTGACTTGCGGTGGTAAACATATAATACGATATGCAAATGATGTATTATAGAATTATACACCTGAAACCTATATAATTTTATTAACCAATGTCACCTCAATAAATTCAGTAAAAAAAAAAAGGAAACAACATGCTCAATTTTGAAAGCACACGTTTATGGTTTTACTTTTTCACTTATGGGACTTTATCTGTATGCAAGAATCCTAAACTCTTTTTAGATTTTAATTCAGCAGAAACCTCCTACTCCATTTCCTAGAATGACAGGTGACAGGAAATAAGGCCACAATTTAAACTGTGAAATACTTGAAATATTCATCTTATAGGATTTTAATAATAAACCTTGGCTGCATTGGCTTATGAGTCCTGTTAACTGTTAGACATTTAATAAATGTCTATCTTTAGCATATCTTCATGGATATATTTCTTTGATAATATAATCTGTGATAATCTAGACCATTATTTATTTTTAATGTTAATTTCCCACTGTTCCCTTTAGAAGAGAGATTAGGGCGTATTTTAATTCATTGTTATAGTTTAGAAAAAATTTCTGTTGAATTTTAACCAAACATATATATTTTTTAATTCTGGGCCTAGAGCTAGGGGTATTATAATTTTGCCATCTTCACAAGTGGCTGTGCTATTCACATTTCATATACATGTCTTACCTCTAACTGTTGTGGGGACGTGTGTATAAGAACATTTCACAAAACTTGGAATAAATCCCGCCTTTAAAAAATAGAATTTCTGCCCTGGTCGGTTTGACTCAGCAGTTAGAGCATCGGCCCATGGACCAGGGAGTCCCAAGTTTGGTTCCCGCTAAGGGCACGTACCTTGGTTGCAGTTTGTCCCTGGCCCTGGTTGGGGTCGTGTGGGTGGCAACCACTCGACGTGTCTCTCTCACATTGATGTTTTCCTCTCTCTCCCTCCCTGTCTCCCTCCAGCTCTATCTGAGAATGAATGCAAAAGTGTCCTCGGGTGAGGATTTTTAAAAAAAAGGAATTTCTGATGATTAATATATTTTAGACAGAGAATTATTTCTCTGAAAAAATGTTTTTTCCTCATGTAACATTTATTAGCAGATAGACAAACTAAAGGAGATCAATAACTAAGTGGCTCTTTAATTCCCTTTCATAATTTTAAAATAAACTGAAAAGCTAAGAAAGTGAAAACTACTGGGCTCTGAGAACAAAGAAAGAAAGAAACAATACTTTTGTCAGAAAGTGGTTGTAACATTCTCTTGTTTCAAGTAACAGCTTCTTGAGTAACCATCGTTTTAACCACTTGCTTTGTGTCTGGTATCATCTTTTTATTTACATTACTACTTAAATTGGTGACATACATTTACTATCTAGGAATCATAAAATTTTGAAAGTATCTCCTGTTTTGCTTTCCCTTCCTGCTCTGCCTTATATTTCTGTGTCTATTTCCTAATGATTTCTCAGTTCTTAAACTCCTTTCCCCTGACATATACTTACTCCTTGCCTTCTCAGAGCTTCTGCTGACCTCTAAAATGTCATGGCAGAGACACATTTGACATGAATATAGGAAAGTAAGGAATTGGTCCTTTGCTTTCACTGGTCCTTCCAGAGATCATTTCTTTTATGATGGTACTTTAAACATGCTTACTGTTTTTAAAGATAATAATTTAAAAAGTACTATGGGTAAAGTGTTAAAAAATAAAAATCTACTGTAATCTATAAACAAAGGAAATCATATGTACCATCTCTATGTATTTTCTTCCCTATACTTTGGAGAAGTAATTAGGATTATACTTTATAAAAATTAGTAGCATGCAGTTTTTATTTTATATTTTGGGAATTTTCCCATCAATAAGTAATCTTCTAAGATGTGTTTTTTTTTAAATAGTTTCATGATATTTTGTCATATAGAATAGCATCATTTTGTTGCTGTTGTAAATGGATTTCCAAGTAACTGCAGTTTATGAAGGAGGTGGGCTATCCCATAATGAATCATGGTAATATTTGGCCATGCTGAACGTTTTCTGGAGAAGACAGCAGAAGAGTCCCTGCCCATTACATTCTTTACCAATGAGGACATGCTCTTCTCATTTGATTGCCTGGAGGATCACAAAGGGGGAGAGACAAACCTGCCTCCCAAGACTGTTTCATTCAATGAAGAATAGAAAAAAAATGGCTGAAACTTGTCTTCCTTGCATGATAATTGCTAAATGTGAAATCCATAAGAAGCACAATGAAAATCTAAGGTGATTATATAAATAATTTATGGAATATCCATCATTCACCTATAAAAGTAAATCAATACTATATTTTGATCTTAGTGCACTCAGAATGATGTAATCTTTGCCTAAATGCTTTTTCAATTAACCCCACCCCTCCCAATTTTTACAATGGGTGACAGTCAGGAAAGTGACCTTCAGGTTACCATTGTGTTTGCCTTACTGTAAATGGCCATTTATGTAACGACAAAGTGTTACTTCCTTCAAAAATGTATAACTTTCCATAAAATGTAAACTCTTTCTTAGAGTAAAAACGTTCACAATACCAAATCTAATGCTAATTAGAGCCAGATTTTTCTAAGGTGGAGAGCTTTATTACTTTCCTCAATCACAAGGGTAGGCTGAATTCTCTAAACAGGTTTGTTGCTTCCAGCACCATAACAATGTTGGCCAACAAGCATCACATGCTACCAATCCATGGAGGCCGGTGAGTATTTTCAAGTCATTTTAATATTTTGCATATTTCTGCATATTTAATATTTGCAATTTTGCATATTTTACTATCACATAATGAAAGGTCTGTGACAAATATTTAGTTTTGAAAGTCTTTTTATATGAGAAACATTAGTCATAATTTCTGGCCTAAGAATTCAAAAATAGATAAACTATTTTGAAAGTAAAAATTAAACCCAACGTTTATTTATATGTTCAAATGATAGAACAATTTAATAGTTTTAATAAATCGTATTTGAAATATATTGTTTTGAAACAATCCTCTATATTTATATAATGGCGATGTTATATTCTCAATAAGTATTTTTTTAAAATTTATCTTTATTGTTGAAAGTATTACAGATGCCCATCCTTTTAATTCCCCCATTGACCACCCTCCCCTTCCTGCCTCTGAGATATTCTCCTGCTGAGCATCTTTTATTGAAGCTTACCTAGTTATCTAAATTTAACAATTGGAGTTTTGTTTTGTTTTTTCTTTCTGGGATTGTAATCAGACCTTGACTATAATTTTGGTTTAAATCATTTTCACAATCATTTTAAAGTTGATGTAATGGAGGAAAACAAATTGCACATGTGTTTGGGAGAAAGACAAAGAGAGAAACAAAAAATAAGGCAATATTTTAAAATACAGTTTGATAGTTTACTAACAAAAAAATGTTTCCCATAAATGTTTGCAAACAACAATAATAACTCATGCAGGGTTTAAAAGTACTATTTTACATTTATTCTCTATCATTCTTACAGTGGCAATAACTTTAACAGGATGTACACGTTTTTTGGTTGCTTTTTGTGATAAGATTCACTTTGGGAGCACTCATTCACTGCAGAAGCGATTCTGTCTTTAAGGTATGTGGTCAGAGTAACACATTTTTAAAATTTGCTTTTTTGTCTGAGACCAACTACAATCTTCTCTTAAAAGAGAAAAATAAAGAGCAAAAGAAATAAATTTTTGCTAGTTGGACTGCTATGTGAACTATAAACTTTAAAGCTTGAATAAAGTTACAGCTCGTCTAGTTCAATGTTCTTTTTACAGATGAGGATAGTTATGTCAAGAGAGGTGGCCTGACTTTCACAAAAGCTCCTTGGAGGCCTGACTGGGAGTGAGAAGCTAGGCTTCATAGCCTTGGGCAGTTGCTTGGCTAACACTCTGTGAAGATGAATTTGTTCTCATTATTTTGTTTACTTTAAGCCCTTATTGTATTTGTAGGTCTCATACAAAAGAGCATTTTATCACGACAATTTCATTTATTATTTATTTCTAATAATATGTATGACCAACATTTATAAATTTTTTCATTTTCTGTGTTAGATAAAATTCTCTTTAAAATCATTATTGAAAAATTATTAAGTGACTCTGGGTAAGTCTCTGAAGCTATTAGCACTTTTATTTTTTTATTGCCAAAAAAAGTGATAATAGCTATCCTCTGGCTATTAACCTTTAACCAATGTGTTGTGCACACATTGATTCTTCTTTTATTGAAATATTAAGTTCCTTGATGTGTCTGTGTTTATAACTGGGCTGAATATATATATATTTTAAATATCCTCCCAGCAGGGCTGTAGAAAGAAGACTGAAAAATAGATGACAATTAATTATCAGATTGAAATTGGTTATTGCTGTGAACTTCTCCTAAAAGTCATTTCATCAAATGCAGCTGGCAAACAAATGGCAGAAGTTACCCTAGGATGGGATTCTGTGATCATCTAAAGTGAGTGTGGTCCCTTGATCTGAAGTACCCATCACCTAGGAAAACCTGTTAGAAAGCAAATTCTTGGGTCCTACTCCAGGCATACTCAATCAGAAACTCAAATTGAGGTCACGTTCTCTCTGTTTTAAAAACTCTACATATAATTTTGGCATATACTAATATTTCAGAACAGTTGGTTTAAACAAAAACAAAAAGTAATTAAGATAGACTCATAGAAATCAAATCATTTGCAGTTGTGGCAAAATAATTCATGCTGTGTTGGATATATATGATGTTCACTCGGGGGCAAAAGACTCTGTGGTAAGCCCACATGGATTGTTTATCCTAACTTGAGTGTATCACTAAAAATGTCAAAAGAAGTCAGGAAAAACCTAAAATTCTGATAGTCAAATATTAAGGTATTGAATTAAGCAGAAGAAGGTTATTAAGGAAAGTATGGTTGCTGCTGGGATGTTGGTATCAAAAATCTAATAATTTGTTCTGTGTACAAATGAAAGCACTATAAAAGATTGAGCACATATTAAAAGATTGTGATCAACTTAGAGTGCTACTCATGTTCAGCATTTTATTTTTATAAATAAAGTTTGATTTGGTACTAAAATAATGACAGTTGTGACGTTTAATTTAGTTCTTTGCAATTAAAGAAATCAAAGAAGCTAGAGAGATTTGTTTCATTACAAAGATGTTAAAGTTTTATATATTTCATATTGGAAACAATTTTTTTGTGGTGAAAATAACTTTTCTTAGGAAAGCTAATTTAGTGCTGGACAAAATAACTTTTATAGTTGTGGCAGTTTGAACAATGTTGCTGATGCTGGTGTGGAAGAATGATATTGACAATGTGTCCAAGGCGTGGTTTGAACATTGCTGGCAGTGTACAAGTGATTCTCAGAGTGGTTTTTCTTCCAGAGGTCAGAGGCAAAGTGGTGAGTTTCTCAGAATTACCAGGATGTCTTAAACTATTCATGTTTCTCAACATCTTGCATTTCCCCAACATCCATTTTGCATTGCATCTGTAAGAATAGCTGCTTTATTTATTTTTTAAATATATTTTTATTGATTTCAGAGAGAGGAAGGGAAAGGGAGAGAAAAATAGAAACAGGGAGAAGAGAGAAACATCGTTGGCTGCCTCTTGCACTCCCTGAACTGAGGAGCAAGCCTGCAACCTGGGCATGTACCCTGACTGGGAATCGAACCACTAACCTCTTGGTGCATGGGATGAAGCTCAATCAACTGAGCCACACCAACTGGGAAAGAATAAATGCTTTAGATTATGTTAAATCTAAGATGAATTGGTCTTTAAGAATAACTCTTAGTTATTTGCATTGTTATCCATCGGTAATATTCATGTATCTATCCAGAGTAGATAGAATTATATATCAGCTAAATTTCAATATCATGAGTTTCTGTGAAAATGGAGAAAGAAGAGAAGCCCAATAGTTTCACACTGTTTTTTAAAAAAAATCTCTTCTGTATGCTATCAGGATTTTTGTATCGATAATGGATTTTTTTTGTTGTTGTTCTTCAAATACTTCTACTAATGTTTTTCTAAATCAAACCATAAAGGATATTAAAAATGAGACTGTGAGTGTTGGAGAGGTTGGAAAGGCCCGCCTTAGCCAATTAATAGATCTTTGTAAAAGACACCTCTAAATATGAAGTCACCTATTGATTATTTAAAACTCGACCATTGCCCTTAATCCTTTTTATTCATTATCATTAATGGAATGATGTAAGCTGGTTAATATCCAGTTTTCAAGGAGGCTGTTTTTGTGACCACTTTAGATTTCTGAATTTGAAAGACTGGTTGCATGAGAGGTGGACAGCCTTCCTAATGTGCTCTTCAGTCAGCTGCTGTTGGTGCCCTTCGGTCCTGACTTACCTCTCCCTGCCTGTCAGTTCCATGGGCAGTTCTGCATAATCTTCTATGCTCCAGCCCGAATTTGTGCTCTGGCCAGGGTCCTTCAGTCAGACTCAGTCTTGCCTGGCCTCCTTCTACTCTCCAGACATCCTCTTAGATCCATAGTCCCTGTTGTCCTTCTATCACTTGCTCTGTCAGGTCAAGTAAGAGCAAGACATTCTTTTAAAGCCCCAACTTTGTTCCTGAAAACATACTAAAGGCAGATATAATGCTGAGACAAGGCATCGTCAGTGTAGATAACAGCTGTACACTCTGAACTTGAGGAATACAATACACTTTCAGAAATAAGATCTATACCCCACAGTGACAGAACACAAGAGCCCTCAGAAGAAATCCAGTCATCTATTATGTGGTGATCTCTTAGCATCCTTCTTAACATTTGTCAGTTTCTCATTACACATTGCTGTGATTACTTGATTAATGTCTCAAAAATATGTTTTATAAGGGCACAGTCTGTGGTTGTTTTTTTTTGCTACATATGGACTTTGATCTTAGTGCCTGAGACAAAAGTGCTTAAGAAATACACACTGGAGGAGTTCTGAAGTAGGAAATATCACCGAGAAATGGAGGAGCAAAGGAAACTTCATCATGTGGCATAAGGCGAATTTAAGTAGAGCTTAGCACTGTTAGTAATATATCGAACTATGGGTAGTGTATAGCTAGACAGGCCCCTGCCTGATAATCCCAGTGAGAGAAGCAGCACGGACACAGGGAACAAGGTCAAGAGGTAAGGATGTCTGATCTAGCTCGAGCAGAGCTCCTGTGTGGAGTAGCAGAAGATGAGGTTAAACACGTGAAGTGGATAGACTGATGGAGGATGTAGCTCAGTGGTGCTTGGAGCTGGTTTGAATTGGTTCATGAGGGCCTATTATGCACATCTCTTTCCACCTTTGGGAACTCAGCCATGATGAGAATATTTACACAATGGAGATCAACAAATAGTACAATTAAGGTTTCTACTAATAAACACACATGCAAAGAACTAAATGTTGTTAAGTATTTATAAGCAAATTATTGCATGTTAGGCTTCAAAGGTGGTATTTGTTCCTAGGCTCAAGTAAGAGATGGTAGGATAAAACTGAAATATTTTTAAGATTAAAAGCTACTACTTAACATCATCATAGTGGGGAACAATAGCAATGAATAGAAGCTATACATACTGAAGCTAGTAATTTCAGTTAGAAAATAACATGGCAAAATTGATGGTTTGGGAAAATTTGCTTATTTCAGCCACTCTTCAGCACTAATTTATTGCCTTGTTTTTTCCCCTCAAGTTTCTTCAAGTCAGTAAAACTCCTTCCATTTTCAGAAAATAATCTTGCTTTAGGGTAACTTAAATTCTGCACAAAACTGTGACAAAATTTTAAAATTTTATTTGCTTCTTTATTTTATATCTGTACTTCTCCTATGATAAAAGGAAATGAAATAGTTTGTTGTATAAATAACACATTATAAAAAATTTGATGATGTATAAAGATACAAAAGAAAAAGCACCTATAACATTTTTTATTCTTCTTCTAGGAATAATTCAATAATTCTAATTTGCTGTCCTGTCTCATTTTTCTTTGTAGTACTTACAACATTCTAATAAAATAATTTGTTTTGTTTACTCTTTTTTCTCTTCTAGGATGTATCAAGACAATATAAATTTTATTTTCTCCTACTTTCAAGATGTTATTGTTTACCTTGATTTCTAGTTTTATGGAGTAAATGAAATTATAAATTATGAGATTGACTTTCATATTTCTTTTAAACATTTTTCCTCAGTTGTCCAAACCACCATTCAATGACTACTTGAAATGCCACCATTATCATATTCTGAATTTCCCTATATTCTTGGGTCTGCTTCTTGTTTTATATTATTTTTAATTAATCATTCAATCAATTACTCATTTAATGAATACTTACTGATATTACTATGTACCAGGCACTGTATTTGTTGAATAGTTTGGGAATAACTAGCTCCAACCTCAATTAACTCAATTTAAAAAAAACACACAAAAAAAACTATGTCTAGTTTAATTTAGCTTGACTTAAGCTGTCCCAGCCTAGCTTAGTCTAGTGAATCATATTATTTTTAAATTCTTACCTGTGAGCCTAAGATTTAAGTGGTGAAGGTGAATGTGACAATAAAAACCAAGGGGGAAGAGCAAAGGAAACATGTAGAGGACCTAAGAAGGAAAAAGTGAACATTATGATATGGGGCGAAGGCAAATTAAAAAAAAAAAATGGTTTGCTTCAGAGTTTAAAGATGTCAATAGCCCTGAAAAGAAGACTCTATATTTAAACTGTGTTAGACATAGAATAACTTTAAGTGATATACTTTTTTGTAAATGTATTGTTTCAAATTTTATTTTTATTTACTTATGTGGGGGAAAATGAGGGCATATACAGAACAAATTCTAGTGTAAAAAATTTTTAAAAGTAAATAAAATAGAAGTTATTGTATTTATGAAGCTTACCATCTAGTAGTTAAGAAGTCAGAAATAACTGATATAGCACTATGGATACAATAAGCATGTAAATGGAAGTTTCATTAAAGCCCACAGGGAATGGGAAGGCTGTCCAGAAGAGGGGATACTGAACTGGGTCTTCAAATTTCAGTATGCGTTCTTCAGAAAGGGGAGTGGAGTATGTCACATCATGCAATGTCAAAGATTTCTCTAGGTTGAGACATGGAGAGTGCATTTCTAGAAAGAAAAGAACTTGAGCAAAAATTCAGAAATATTAAAAAAAAATTCACGTGTTGTGCTTGAAGAAGGGCCAGTTGCCTGATATATCTAAATAGTTTTGGTGTATAAGTGGAGGACTAAAACTATTAGCTTGGGCCATTTCTTAGAAGATTATGTGTAGAAGACTCTGTTGGTTACACACACAATACATTTTGCAACCTGTTTTCCTTACAAATAAAACTTCAATTTTTTTACATCAATGATGTGCCCAATTTCCAAGACTTCTGGGCTGGCCATATTACACAGTTTTTTTTATGTGTGTTATTTGTTTGAAGAACTATTTGTCAGTATCTGTTCTAAGCCAGGCACTATTCTAGGCAATGGAGATACAGTAATAGACAACAAAACAAAACATAGTAAACACAATCTCAAATCTGGATGAGTTTGATTCTAATGGAGGAGGAAGAGGACATTCAGCACAACAACAGACATGTAAAATATATAGCATGTTCCGTAAGTACTATGGTGACAAAACAAGTAGCAAACGTGTTTTATTTTAAATAAGATGGTCATGGAGAGACTCATTATTGGAGCAAGCATTTAGAGGTGAGGAAGCACTTGCTATTGATTTCTGGGGTGAGAGTTCAGGCAGAAGTAATAAGAAGTACTGATATCTTGATTCAGAAAGGTGCCTAGTGTGTTTAAGGAGAATCAAGAATAGCAGGAAAGATGGTCAGAGAGACGTTCAGAGCGTAGATGCTCCAGAGTCCTGTAGGCATTTCACTCTGTGTGAGATTAGAAGCTATTGGAAATTTTGAGCAGAGAAATGACAAGCTCTGACATGGCTTTTAACAGGCTCTCTCTGGCTGTTGTGTTGATAGTAGCTTGTAAGGGATCAAGATTGATGGCATAGTGGCAAGTCAGGAGGTTATTAGAGTCATCCAGGTGAAAGATGTTAGAGGCTCGCACCAGGGTGGTAGCAAGAAAGGTAGAGCGAAAAGTGGTCAGAGTCTGGGTATGTTGTATTTTCAAGACAGAGGATTTGCTGGGTGAGATATTGCAAATGAAGTGTGAGAATAACACAGGAGTTGAAGAAAACTACATGAGTTTGTCCTAACATGATAGGATGTTATGACGATTAATTGAGAAACTCAGAAGAGAAAGATTTGGGAGAAACAGGATTTTTGTTTTTGTTATTTAATTATTTTTCTAAGGTGCAGAAATCAGGAATTGGGGTTAGAACTTGTAATAGATGAAGAGCCTACTGACATTCACATAGTTTTCAAAGTGACATTTGAATGTAGATGGGAAGAAATCTTGACTGGAGATATTTATTTGGATGCTCTCAAGATAAAGACAGTTTCAAAGCATTGAGATTGCCAAATATTGTTAAAGGACTAGAGGTAGAGAGGAGTAGAGAAGAGATGCAAAACTAGATTCTAGGGCTTTCCCAGGTCAAGATTTCAAACTGGGGAGGGGGATTGGCAAAGGAGACTAAGAAGGAGCAGCCAGTGAAGTAGAAAGAAAACCAAGGTTGTTCAAGATGTCAAATGAAGGAAGTTTAAAAAAGGGTAGAGAGAATAACTATTTCAAATGCATGCTGTAGTACAAATTAAAAGAGAACTGAAAATGACCACTGGATTTGGGGATTTGGAGATCATTGGTGAGCTTGGCAAGAGACTTTTAGTGGAATGGTGGAAATTAACATTTGGTTTAATTGAGGTCAAAAGAAAATGGAATGAGAAGTATTGAAAACAGTTATGATACATAAGTCATTCCTTCAAGGAGTTGGGCTATGAAATGAATGTTGATTAAAAAAAAAAACTAAGGCAGAGAAATGACAGCATGTTTATTTAATGACTGGAAATAATAAGAGACAGGAGCAATATGTATTTTTTTCTTTATTGATTTTAGAGAGAGAGAGGAAGGGAGAGGGAGAGGAGGGAGAAGGAGAGAAAGATGGAAACATTGATGAGAGAACATTGATTGGCCACCTCCTTCCTGCTTGTTCCCCACTGGGGATTGGGCACACAACCTGGGCATGTACCCTGACTGGGAATCGAACCAGTGACCTCTTGGTGCATGGGTTGACACTCAACCACTGAGCCACACTGGCCAGGCAGGAGCAATATTTTTTGATGGATGAAACAGAAGGACATACTCATAGACAAAGTTTTGGGGAAATATCCAGTCTTGAAGCTCATAGATGAAAAGATGTGGTGATGGAAGCTTATTGAAATTTTCTGTAACTTGGTTCAGATTTCTAAGGGTAATATGAAGAAAGGTCATGAGCTGAAAGTGAAGATGTGCTGTGGAGGTATGGAGACTTAAGTAGAGGAGAATGTAGGAACTAGTCCTTGATGGATAATGGTGACATGGCTGGACCAGGAAGGTTGCTGGGCAGCATGAAGGCTCCCTTGCCCTCTTTCCTGCATGGCTTGTGGATGCAGTGATGAAGATACAATAGCAATGTTACAATCGTGGAAAAAGAATTGTGAGGGCAAAAGTTTATGTGAGCAAATGGAAATGACCTTTACTCTGTTCTGGCACTTTGGAGCCATTCCAGCTGCCCTTCACTTTCTTCTGAACGTCACGGTATATGAGAAAAATAAAACGTCTATTTGGTTAATCCTTGGTAGTTCAGGAATACATGTGCCCCTGAACTCTACCTTAATATATACCACAGGCTTGGACTCATTTGTTAGATAAAGGAAGTCACTGAGGTTTTTGAAGAAGGAGGTGACATAATTGGTACTAAGATTTAGAAGATTACTTTGATATGGCAGATGGATTTTCCCAAAGTATACATTATCTGTATTCCTGGATAACACCGGCTTGGCTTGGTGTCAAAAGCTGTTTGCTACCTCTATAAAATTTACTGATGCTTTCTGGCCCAAAGGATAGTTTTTCAATCAAAACTCATTGAAATATGGTGTGAATAGGTTCTTTTTTCCTGTTGTGAAATTAAGTGAATATAGTGACATCAAAGATTGCCTGAGAATTAATTGCTGTTTGTCTTCAAATTTATAAAAGTGGACATTAGGTTCCCACTCTGAATTCTGGATACTCTGACAATGTTCCCATGTAGATAAATGTCAGAGTGAAGATTGGCCTTCAACATATAAAAAGAAAAAGGGAAAAAGAAAGAAAAAGAGAAAGAACTCATGAACACAGACAACAGTGTGGCGATTGCTGCTGGGGGGGTGGGTATGGGGAGATGGAGGAGGGCATGGGGGGATTAACAGTGGTGGAATGAGACTTGACTTGGGGTGGTGAGCACAATATAGTGTACATGTGATGTGTTGTAGAATTGTGCACCTGAAACTTGTACAACTTTATTAACCAATGTCATCCTAGTAAAGTTAATAAAAAAGTAAATAAAAGAAAATAACTGAAATGGTGAAAATATAATAAAAGTTATATTTTATCATTCAAGGCTTTACAGTCATCTTAGATTGGTCAATGTATAAGTCTTTTAAATAATCATTTCATTAAAATTCTGTCAGATATTCTGCAATTCAGGGACATGTGATGGTATTCTGAGGGTATGTGGAAACTTAGTGAAAACATTGCACATATTCCTAGAAGATCAATTTCATGGCAGTCAATTAAAAATACTTTCCTGTTGCCCTGGCCAGTTTGGCTCAGCAGTTGGAGTGTTGTCCTGCAGACCAGAGAGTCCCGGGTTTGGTTCCTGCTAGGGGCACGTACCAAAAACAAAACAAAACAAAAAAAACTTTCCTGTTTAAAATTTCTACCAATTTATTAAGCAAAATAAAATAAAATAAAATAAAATAAAATAAAATAAAATAAATAAACTCATAATTTTGAAGATACAAGAAAAAGGCTAAAAAATGGAGCTTTCTAAAGCTAAATCCCAAGAGGACTCTCTTATTTCATTGACTTGTTTATTCACATATAGAGATCTTACTTATGCCAGGAATTGGGCCAGGTAAAGAGAATAAAATAGCAGATAAGAAAAACAGGCCATGTGAACAGAAAGCAAATCTATTTTATGAAAGAAAGGAAGAGAACTATATTTACTAAACACATCCTATGCGCCAGTCACTATGGGCCAGACCCTTGATATATATTTTATACACTAATTGCTTTCTTGTCCCATTGCTTAATGCAGGGCCGTGCAGCTGGGGAGCACCAATAACTGCCTATCTCAATGGTTAAAAGTAGCTGAAGGGATTTAGAAATGAATATGAAAGAGAAGATTCTTGTTCAAAACTCAACAGTGAACTACATCTGAAATATATTCGTGCAACCTGAATATTGTAACACCTGGAAATTTCAGTGGGATGAAACTTCATTCTAGATGTTACCATTAGCCATTGTGCAACGAACATTTTAGAAATTATTGGCATTAGATAAAACTGGATATGAGATGTAAATGGCAAGGAGTTTTTAAACTTCAATAAGTCATAATAATTACTACGGGATAAATTATGTTATTTTTCAAAAATATGTTTTATTGACCTTTTAGACAGAGATGAAGGGAGAGATAGATAGAAACAATGATGTGAGAGAGAAACATCTATCGGCTGCCTCCTGCACGCCCCCTACTGGGGATCAAGCTTGCAACCCAGGCATGTGCCCTGACCGGGAATCGAACTGTGACCTCTCAGTCCATGGGACAATGCTCAATCCACTGAGCCAGACCTGCCTGGCTATTTTTTATTTTTTTTATTTTTTAATGAGGTTGATTACTTAGTTAGTAGATTATCTTAGCTTCACTAACGTCATTTTCTTTAACTTTTCTTTGCTTGACCTCTAAAGTTTCTCTATTTCTTACCCTTTTGTTCCTTCAGAAAGTCCTTCAAAAGTTTAATAAAGAAGACAATTGATGTTCGTGACTAAAATAAATATTTTGTTGCTGTCATGTTCCAAGTGTCCAAATAACATATATGAAAACTTGCTGTAGTGAAGTAGCTTTTTATTATTTTATTATTATTTTTTCTCAATCTCCTATCTTTTGCATTGTTGTTTAATTTTAGAAGGTATATTGTGATTGTGTGCTATGCATATTATGAAGGAAATCCACTTAAAATAATAATGCAAACCCTTTCATTATGGGAAGATGGATAATTTATTCCACTATTTTGTTTTTTCATTAATTTCAATTTTTTTAACCAATGAGAATAGTATTAAATTTATTAACAGAAATATATGCTTAAATGTTTAAAATAAATCTTGGAAACAAATGATTAATGCATACCTTTTTAATCTTCTGCTAAATCCACCTGGGTGATAAACATACATTTCAAGCAATCTTAGATTTTTTTAAAAACAATATTAAAATATCAGTTTACTTATTATGTCACTGAACTAACCTCCATTTTGATGTTCACTATCATCAACCTTTATGGACTCACACCTAAGGGACCCTGAGAGTGGTTTTACCTTTATGAAAGAACTTTAAAGTTCACGACCTTAGCTCGAGAGGAAATAAAATTTCCTAAAGATGGTTGCCAAGAAAATATTTCCTAACCAGTTGTCAGGTGGAGTAATGTGGAGGGAAAACAAAACAAAACACTAAAGGAGAGTAGATGGCAGAGAATACATTTGCACACTAATAGATCGGAATTTCCCTTAACCTGAGAGAGTTTTCCATGACACAAGAGGTTCCTAAACAAGGTCTTTATTTTCATTAAACAACCCATAGCTGACATTTTCCCACTAAAGATACCTGCTACTATGAAAGATTTTGATTTTTTTTTGTTTCTATTTAATTTTTGTAAAATAATTTGAAAAAATATATTTTATTATTGGAGTTTTATGCATTTATTGTTTAAAAGAAAACATGAATCAATAAATGCAGCAGTTAAAGTTGCAATGTGCCTTTTGCAAGGCACTTTTATTGTGGGTCAATTAGGGTCATAAATTAGTAATTTCTATCAGAATTTGTAGTGAGTTTATTACTGATGTTTCATGAGTATTTGTACTTTACAGATTTTGAATATAATATTGATTATCTAGCTAGATCCATATGTGTATGTATATACATATATACATTTGTAGTAAAGATATAGGGACTCTTTTTAAAAGAGAAAGTGGGTCTTGAGAATTATTCAAAGGCAAAATTTGCTTTGTAAGAAGCATAGAAGAAATTTAGTCTGTAATGAATGCCATTTTGAGATAGATGACTTTAAAAAAAATGTTTTTATTGATTTTTAGAGAGGAAGGGAGATGAAGGGAGCGATAGAAACATCAGTGAGAGAGAAACATCAATTGGCTGACTCCTGCATGCCCCCTGCTGGGGATCAAGCCTGCAGCCAGGGTTTTGTGCCCTGACCTAGAGTTGAACTGATGACCTCTTGGTGCATGGGACAACGCTCAACCAACTGAGTCACACTAGCTGGGTGAGATAGATAACTTTTTAAAAATTAACAAGTGGTATACATTCCTCTATACATTGATTTATTGGTTTGTAAAATGGGGCTTGACAAGGAGGAGAGCTGGAGAGTGAACTGAATAATATTACTTGAGCTTATTGTCTATTTTTACAGAATTGCACATTTCTGAAGAACAGTTTAACTGAGCATAAATTTGTGCTTTTCTAGTCATAGTTCTCTAGGTTTACAAATTGGTTACCTGACAGCTTCTTGCTTTCATGAAATACATGTTTTCCTTCCTAAATGGATAAGCAGAGTTTTTTACAGATATAATTAAGATTGTTATTGCTACAAAAGAAATTTTAAAGCATGTTTCATTTAATTTTCTAGCAATTGGCAAATTTATAAAGAAGAAATTTAGACAATCAAGTTGATTAATAACCATGACCTTTTTTTTCCCTTCACAACCTATTTCTGCCATTTTAACAATGTTGCTAGAGAGATAAAATGCTCTAAAAATGTTTAGTCTTTTTTTAAGTTTTGTATCTCCATCTTATTTTTGTAAAATGATTGGATAAAATGTCCTGGATTATTCTTTAGGGTGGGTATTTATTGTTTAAAAAAACACACACCTGTGTTAATACATGCAGCAATTAAAAATTTTCAAGTGTTGTTCAAAAAGAAAGGAAAGAAGCCACAATTACTAGACTCAGTTTAGTAAATTAAAATTTTAGTCTAATAATTGGATCACATAATCCAGGGACCGATTGTCTGGTTTTTCTAATAGTGTTGATCAATCCAGACACAGAATCCAAATATTCAGTGTAGACATAATCTTTTTGAGACAATATTATTTGTTTTGCATGTAACTGCTTGAATAAAATGAATGGGAGAGGATATAGAAAAAGAAGAACCTAAAAAGTAGGAAAAATATTATTCATGGGAAAAGAAAAAAAGATAAATCTGGGATATTATGGAAGAAACAATAACTTGGGTATATGTGGGTATCATTTAATATTTAGAATTTAGTAAAATATTAACTTGACTATATTTAGCATTCAGAGATTATTTATTTACCTAAATTTATAATAATTGTCAAAATACACTGTATTTAATATTTACCAATGCAGGAAAATGTGTTTTACAAAAGGAATCATATAAAAACTGATGTAGCCATCTGAGAGGTCATTATTTGGGACTAGCAACATGATTAAAAAGGTACTGCAAGTAATAAATAATTATAGGCTAAACACAGAATAGTGACAGGGAAATCAGTTATGAGAATTAAGTACTAAAGATATTTAGTACAAAATCGGTGCAAAATCATATAGCATTTTGATTAAAATGTGGACTCTGGAGTCAGACTGCTTACGTTTCAGATACAGGCCTCATCACTTAGAAGCTGTGTAACATCGCACAACTCTCTGTATCTCACTTCCTCTTCTGAAAAATAAGGATGATAATAATAAGATCCAAACTAAAATGTGTATTATGTGTGATTGTATATGTGTATAGTTATATATGAATATGTCATTATATGATTGTGTTATTGTGTATCTGTATAACTGCATATATGATTTTATGTGATTATACAGGAGGGCTGGCATATGTACATGTGAACTGTGCATGTGGTTATGTGTACATGTATTTATATATATGCATGTGATTCAATATGTGCATGTGACGGTATTCATATATACACACACATGTGTGTGTGTGTGTGTGTGTGTGTGTGTGTATGCATATATGCATATATATATATGCATACATGACTTGAGCATGCAAATATGTGTCAGGTACTTGGACTGCTTGACACATAGTAGGTCCTACAAGGAAGTAAATTATAACTATAAATGGTAATTGCATTGAAAGACAGGAACGAAAAGGAGGAAGGACAGGACTTTCCAAGTTACAAATGTTCCCACTTTTTAACTGTAGAACAAATTGAGTGAAATTAACACCCTTGTTTGTGTTCAGAGGATGAGGACTAGCTAGGAAGATTAATGGTGAGGGATTAATTTACTAGCTACTAAAAAGAAGACAAAGGGGCACAAGGTAATACCTCAGAGGAAGGTGGATGCTAGTCTCAGATATAAGCAATTCATAAATCCATAATAAATAAGAAAATTGTTGAGATCTCTCTAGAAAATTTCCTTGAATTGATTCTAAGTCCTTTATTCTGACTTTCTAATGTGATTTTTAAAGGATAGAGCTTTTCTCCATTGTGCTAATATATTTCTATGGGTCCATAAGCACATGTTCTAAAAACATGTCAGTTACATGGACCTACTGCAAAGTTTCTGAAATGTTTCAGCAGTGCTTTAGAGTTTTATTTATTTATTCTTTGTTTGACGTTTTTCTTCTGATATCCCATCAAAATTTAGCATATTTTAGGAGTGAGATAATGTGAGCATTAGAGTTAACCTTGGACAGTATTTATTAAATGTTTGTACAAGAAGAATTGATGTCACAAGAAGGAGGGCAAATATACAGGTTAAATATACCAAGGGTGATACATGGTTGGTATCTATCTTTACTTCTGTTTGTTGCTAATTTTGCATATAAATGCTATCTAGATTCTAGATGCAGAAGCATGTTCTGTCAACATGTAAAAATGCACCCCATTATGCTTTTATGACACAATTTTCTCTTATTCTAATGCAATTACAGGATAAAGCCTCTCCTCCATAGGAAACTCGTAAAAGGTTTCAAATAAATTCCATAGGTGTATTTACAAAGACAATCAGTGAAAAGAGTTATAATAATAACAAAACTAAATTTACTAAATTTTTAAATTTCTAAAACCCATTCAATCCTTTGATCAATTAGCTAACACATTAGTTTCTGGTAGATATTATTTTCTTAATCTTTTAGTTGAAAGCAAAGATTTGTGATTAAACATCTTTTTTTTTTTTTTTTTTAAAGAAGACAAAGTATTTCTGAATATTACCTGAGGTCCATATCATTTTTATGAAATTTGGCAAATGAGAAGGAGTAATATTTTCATGTTACAGTTAGTAAACAGGAATGAGTGACTTGCTCAAAGTTATATAACGAATCAGTGGGAGAACTGGCGATTTGGTTTGGCAAATTAAATAATATTCTATGTTCAAAAGACATTTTTCCTGAGAAGATCGGTGAGTGAAAAAAGTTTATCCAGACATACTTGGTGTAGTTTGTACCAAATTTAACACTGACATTCCTTTATAATTTTATCCATACATGGACACATATAGCCTAGAGATTTAAGAAACACTTTTTTTTTATTGAATTTTTGTTTTCATATTTAATCTCTATACACCCAGGAAAACATATTCTTTACAGCATTTGCCAAAGACACTGGAATAAAAGTCAAATTCTAATTCATTAATTTCAAAGGCACCAGCAGTGTCCTCTGAAATATTTAGGAAGATATATTTGCCTCTTCTATTTTAGACAGAGTCAACTTCTAACCACTATTACAACAGAGACTTACCTAAAGAAGTGTTCCTTATATTGCTTTACTTAATCTATCTAGCAGGTTGAAAGTTCAGGCTGATATGCATAAAATGAATCAAGGGTAATTCAGTACACAAATCACTTATTATCATTGTCAGTCATGGTAATTTCCTTAGAATCCTATCATTAATGTCAGGGAGTATTAACCGAGCATTGAATATCAGACTCCAGAGGTATAAAGAACATGAGAGGCAGGGCTTCCCCTAAGTGGGCTTATGATTCATTTAGAGAATGAGAAGATATATTTGAAAATAAAGCTCACATAATGAGCTAGCTAGGATGTGCTAAGTACTAAATAAGTGGTAGAGACAATGAAGGTCATTGGAATTTAGTAGTGCAAGGCTAAGATAAATGGAAGTAATTGGGGAAAGTTTCATTTAAAAAGTAGAAATAAGTTGGTTCTCGAAGGAAAAGTATGACCTACAGCAGAATTGACAAGTAGACTTCAATTTGCTTGAGAATTCCAATTAATAGGTAATGGCTTCCCAAACCAATGTTAAAGATTGTGAGACTCAGTCACTACTGTGTATAAAAATATCACCTTTATTGATAGGATAATTAGGTTGCAGAATATATCTCTTATTTGAGGCCAAAATATGATTTCCTATGACTTTTCCCTCAAAAATTAAGCCTTGGGACTTGTCTGTGGAGCGACTGAGTTGACAAAACAGATCCTTTTCTAGCCAATCGCTTGGAGAACTAAGGATACTTTACAACCCATTGAGGTGGAATAGAGTAGAAAAACAAGAAAGAGCAGAAAAAGAACATGTTCTACTTTTCAACTTTTACATCTGGGACACCACCCCAACTGGGTACTTCTAATTTTGTCAGGTAGAACAGCCTGTTTCTCTCACTGATTTTTTTTCTTTCCTTTGGTTGATCAAGTTTTTCCTGAACTGTTCCAGACAAGTCTTTGTGCATAGCAGTTTCTGTTTGGGAGGTGGCCAAGTGTCCAGAGGTTTTCAAACGTAGAAATATGTTTGCGAAGAGGTGTGAATAAGTCATGAAAGCTCACACTAACATTGTTTTAATAATTCTCTTTGTCTTTTTATGTTCCCTGTGTGCTTTCTCTTATTGAATTTGTTTATTAGACCATAAGCATTGTGAGGGCACCTGGTAGAAATTCTGGCTTATGATAGGCTCTTAGTTATATATTGAGATATTTTGGGGGGCAGGAAATCTAGGTCAATTTATGCATGATTGTACCTAAGAGGATGTATGTATGCAATCCCAGACAGTCCTGAGATGATGGAGGGTAATGACTGTTATCCTGTTACTTTTTTTTTTTGCAAGTTTATGGTATTACATTATTCTGACCTGGGTACAAACTCTTACTACAACATTGAAGATCTGGAGACCTTAAACAAGTCATCAAACCTCTTTAAACCTCAATCTACTCACTTATGTATTAAGGATAAATAACACATTCTGCTTTGTCTACCTTACAGTTTTATGTGGTTAAAATGTAACACTGAAAAATTAGAAAGTGCTTTACAAATTTATAAAACTTTTATAACATCTCTGAGACAAGTAAAATGAGCTTTATATAAGATCATTCATTACTTAATCCCTAATTAGGAAATGACCTCTCCTGTAGGGACTTTATTAAACTCCATTCTGTATTTACCTGAAAACCATCCAAACATCACATAGCCAATGAGCTCTCTAACAAAACTGGTTGATGATACAATTTGGAATACCATTGTGATCTTAGAAAACATACAACATTAAAGAAAAATGCAAGCTTATGAGGGCCAGTAATCTTTCATTGGATATTAATATATGCAGAAATATTACAAAATTGGAATTTGTTTTGGTAGCTTACATTTTCTTATTTTAACTACAGAAAAATGTTTGAGTTTTATGAGCATTAATCTTAATGAGAAGCCTTTACTGGTTATATATCAATATTTGATAGCCTTAGAAGATAGAATTATGTAAGAAGTCAGATGTTAGTGTAGAAATGGAAAATATAGCTCATTAGTGTATTTCATAGTATACTAGCCACTATCCCTGTTAATGATATTAAGTGTCATTGTATCAACCCCAGGTTGCTTTCAATCATGAGCTCTGTATTCTTTTAACAACTAGCCCTTATTCACACCTCTATTTTTAGCATATGCTGTTTAATATTGAAGTGTAAAAAGCCATAACACAGTCATCATTTTTAAGTACAGCTCAAAAAAACACATTCCCATGAAAATACTCACTCTCCCCCATTGTGTACTTTGGACACTGAAACATTGACTTGGGAACAGATTGATAATTGGCATTGTGTTGCCCTCACAAAGAATTATTTTGCAACTAAATAAGATAATGTTGATTGTGTTGTATAAACACAGCAGGCTCCTAAAATCTTGGTTTTATTTTGTATTAAAATATTTTTCAGTAACTTGGCTAATAATAGCTTTTTAAAAGTGTTAATATTAATCAGTATAATAATCTGTTAAGCTTATTTATTTTGAACACAGATACACACACATACTTGGAATTTGTCATTGTGAAATGCTACAGTGTAAAAGTTTAAATGAAAGAAAATTACTGCCCTGGCCTGTGTGGCTCAGTTGGTTGGGTGTCATCCTGTGAACTGAAAGGTTGCTGGTTCAATTCCCGGTAGGGGCACATGCCCAGGTTTCAGACTCCAAGCCCAGTGAGGGTCATGCAGAAGGCAGCAGATCTCATCAACGTTTCTCGCTCTCTCCCTCTCCCTTCTTCTCTCTCTAAAAATCAATGGAAAATCTTTTTAAAAAAAGAAAATTACAAAGACACAAATACTCTGTCATTTGTCTCATTAAAATTACAGTTTTGGAACTTGGGAAATCAATCTGTTTCTCAGTCCTTCTTTTGAATCTTTATCAGAAAATTAAAAAACAAACAAACAGAAAAACAACCAAAAAAACCAAGCATCTATTTTCCTCTAAACTCTGTTAATTCTAACTCATTACTTTTCAAGTCCGTCTGTGACCCAGTCAATACTGTAAATGGCAGCAGCTAAGCCTTGACTTTTCTTGCTCTCCAAAGAGCAGTGCATAGATGACCTTAACACCTTTCCTTGCTTGCTAGAGATTCAAGAAACAAATGTACCACACCAATGACTACAGGACAGGAGACTCTATTTAGTAGAGTCTGGTTGTTGTGCAGAAACCATACAACTGGTGAGAGGGATGAGGATCACCATTACAGAGAACCAGCTCTTTGCTGCATCCTGAAGGCAAAATGTTGAGACTTAAAAGATGCAGCAATGGTAAAAAGAGTAAATGATGAGTAATATCTTTGCATTCTTTAAAAGTCACCATGACTCTATTTCTAACTGTCTTACACATTACTATATTGTTACATGTATTTTTAAATGTAATAAATGTTCTCAAGTTGAAGCAATTGGTTGTTAGGATTGTTACTAATATTTTGGGCATATGTGTAAAGAGCAAAAATGAACCCATATGTTTGGTGAGAAAGATATTAGTCAAATATGAGGGCCTAATTTTTGTAACTGAATAACAGATAAGAAGAGCCAACATCAAAATCATCGAGTCTATAACATTAATTATGAAGTTTCTTATCAATCCAGGTGGTACACAAATATTACTATAAAAATAAAATAATTTTCTCATGATTTTTTTTCTAGGCAGAATATTACCTCATCCTGACAATGTATTTACAGAGCAATTGGTACAGAAAAATAGTGATAATATCCAAATAATTAAAATATTACCATTGCAAAGATTAAATTTACTAGTAACATTTTCTCTTTATTTAAATATTGTTGAATATTAGCATCATTCTTTACATGACCAGTTTTGTTCTCAAGAAGCTATAATTTATTTACTATTTTATTTGACTAATGGTTGCTTTATTTATTATAAATAAAGTAGTATTAATCTACTTTGTATAAAATCACAAAACACTTGTGGTCTTATTATTATCTTTGTTAATAATATTACTAGAGCTTTAAGATCTATCTGAAATCTACATGAAATCTTACATATTAAAACTATTGAAAAGTTGATTATTTAATGTTAGTGTCAATTCACTTGATAAATTAATTTTAGAGATATATCACATTTTATTTCTGGGTAACAAGTTTCTAAGGCTGCCGAGAAAAGGCTGTATTTCAAAAGCCACATAGACTTAATTAAGTCTAGCCACATAGATCCACATGAATCTACAGTTTACTGAAAGGTCATTGTTCTCTTAAGAATACAAAATAAGATATAACATCACCAGCACAGGAATATCTGAGTCTGGTTAGCCTCAAACAAATTGGGAATGTTATTCACTCATTGTGATATTAAAAGACTATGATGTCATTTCAGGCTTATGTAGATAGAAGCAAGACAGGGGGAAAAAGGCTGATTCATGCTGAAAAACGAAAATCCGAAATAATAAGGCAATGGCTCCAACGCAGTGACCAGGAAATTACTTTCTGAGTAAGATGCTCTAGGGCAAAAGTCTTCCTTTAACAAATATTGTTTAAGGCAGTGAAATCTGTTCGCCATCATTTCTTTGCTCCTTGGTGATTAAATGCAGAAGAAAAACAGTCATTTGATAGCCACAGAAGCTGTTTACTGAAAGTATATTCAATCACCATAAACATTATTTTACAGCAAGACTAGCAAAAGATACTATGGGGGATCCCATAAAACATTTTTAAAAAGAAAAAATATGATAGTACCATATATTTTTATGAGGACTTCTGAGTGATCTGTATGCAGCTGTTTCTTCCAAGTACTGCCTGACATTGCAAGCTTTCGTTTTGGAGCCAGATGGCATAAAATTCAGTTCCCAACCGGGAGAGATTTCATAGATCAAAGAATAGGTTCAGGGCTTGTGTTATTTTGTGACTAAAGATGATTCCTGATATTTCTCTCTATATATGTCATCTATAAAATCAGATAATCTATTGTAATAGAAATACTAAGTAATTATAAAGCATTTCATTGCCTATGCATTTTAAGGACAGAAATAAACATAAAAATCTCCATGATGTGTTCCCTAAGTTGAATTTTTTCCCCATCTCTTCCTTATGAAAATTTGACATGAGTAATCCTGTAGAAAAGACTATCACATTTAGTTCTCCGTGGTTTATGTGTAGAAGTTGCAACTATCACATTTAGTTCTCTGCGGTTTACAGGTAGAAGTTGCAAGGTATAGTCTGAAAGACAAAAAAAACAGACCCACACTCTTCAGGTTAGACTGGCCTTATCCAGGAGATGTGTGGGGTGCTACAAAAGTTGAGTTGCCAATGGATGTGATGGGACCAAACAGCTGTTGTAAGCCCTGGTGTGGGTAATGAAGGCATTCACTTACCTGGAGTTGGAATCCTTTATCTAGACTGACTTGAGTGACTGCACAGTCCCCTCATACAGGGCCAATACTCCTTACATTGTTTTTTAGGCTGTGAGATATCTCTACCTTGCCCTCTTTTGTCCTCACTCTCTCTTCCTGGTACTCCTTCATCGCTCCTATCGTTTCCCAGTCCGGGGGCCTCTTGAAAACTTCAAACATCCTTTAAGGATGTAGACTACCAAAGCACAAAGATAGAGACTCAAGATTATTTTTTATTTCCTTACTGTCATATCAGTTCCTTGAGGCAATAAGTATAAAATTGTCTAAATCAGTTTTCCCTCAACATCGTCTACCTCAAAGAATCATCTGTGGGAGATTTTGGAAAACAAAGCAAAAGGAAAGGAAAGGAAAGGAAAGGAAAGGAAAGGAAAGGAAAGGAAAGGAAAGGAAAGGAAAGGAAAGGAAAGGAAAGGAAAGGAAAGGAAAGGAAAGGAAAGGAAAGGAAAGGAAAGGAAAACTAGCAACTAGTGTGTGAGCCCCATCCCTCGAGGTACATTGCAGACAAGAGTATTTTTTAAATGTAGTCTAGTATAGCCAGGTTTGAAAACATCTGGTTGGGTATTTGAATGGGGAAAGGCAAAGATGAGAAAAAAAACAACAACAAAGAAACAATGATAATGACTATTAACTAATATTTAAAACTTATTTTGTTTATAGTTTTAAACTATAAACTATGTTTATATAGCTGTTTTAAAAGATCAAGCATACCTTAAAAAAGAAATTTGTCACTATTCGAAGTATTTAAAAAGCTATCTTACAGGCTTGGAAGATTTTAAGGTTATTTTGAGCACTAGCAACATGGCTAAAGTGTATGTAACATCTCCAAATATCACTATAATGAAAAGGAACTATACAGCTGGAATCCTCAATTCTGGAATGTTAAAGAGAACAATACAATAATCTTAGTAATTTCAGGTCTTGTGTAGTTAGTAGACATTGTTCAAAACACCCAATGTAGCATTTATGTGTAAAAATCTAAAATAAAATCTATAATAAATCTGTATTTTTTTAGAAAGAGGGAAATAACAATTTTGCTTACCTTACCACATAGACTCATTCATTACACTGTGACTAACATGAAAGTCTGTCCCTGGAAATGTATCTGATATACCCAAAACTCCACGCATTTTGTGACATATAAATTTGCCTAACTCAGGTGGCATTTCCCAAGCTTTATACCTTGGGTCCAAGGTTTTTCTTCTATAATGTCTTCCTTAGAGTTTCTCTTCCTTTTCCAGCCTTTCAATTTCCCCATTACTTAAATGGCATTCAAATCTGTCAAAACTTCTTTATTCTATTAAAAGGCTTTTATTTTGAACTATTTGAGTCATTTCAAAGGAAGTGATTCATGGTGACATATGAGGACTGTCATCACTGATTCTACATGAGAAACTTAAGAAAGTATATAATTGGATTTTAAGTTCTTATTTTTAATGTAGTTGTCAACAAAAACAAGTGAGAGACAGATCACAATCCAGAAAAATGCAATAACCAGGATAATACGTTATTCTTAATTATATTAAGGGATCCCTGGGATATTCCTCAGTTATATTTCAAAATATTTATGATAGAATTGTTTTATAATATTCTTTCAATGTACTTAAAACTGAGTGTATTCACAGTATAAATAAACACAATTAAGTAATAAAATCCATGCTTTTAAAACAAGAATTAAGTAACCATGTCTTTTAATAAATACAACAAATATCCTATATAATTTTAATAGTATGAGTTTCTCTTGGGAATGTGCTGAGCTACTGGTAAATAACTGATAATGGACATAGTACTTTATTTTCTGAATATAATATATACAGAATTAAATTTAAAAACATAGAATGTAATTGCTAGGGTACTGATTTGAGAGAAGTTTTTCCCAAAATGTTTTAATTTTTTTTTGTGTAGAATATCACGCCCCCCTTTCTCTACCCCTAAAGTCTAGCTATTGCTATATGGAAAAACTATTTAGATTAGTTTCTAAGATTTTATTTATACCCAAATGCATGTAATTAAAACAATTTAATATGGACTATAAAATTATACTGAAGTGTGTGTATATGTGTAATTACATCCCTAGTTACTAATACATCAAATAGCTTTTAAATAATAATAGTAATAAAGATAAAACTAACTCGTAGTAACTTAAGACCTTCATAGTGCAGTGTTCTTAAATATAAGCTATGTTTTTTGAAGTGCAAGCCCTTGTACCAAAGCATGCTTGCATAAATAAAAAGTTAAGATGGGTTTATTTTTATAAATAAATGGACTTTTCATGTTTTATTTTTCATGAAAGCACCACAACTTATTGCCAGCCCTATTATGACCAGAGGCTGTTTTGAAGTTACGCTGTGCACGTAGCCAGTGTACAAGGCTAGGCTGGTATGTCTGCTATTTTGCTTTTGTATGAAGGTTTTATGCAGATAATTGAACTATTTTTTTATTTGATAAGCACTGACCTGCCCAATGAGGGTGTAGCCTTCACTACCCACCCTGGAATGTATTTTTAAAGAGCTAGGGAAACAAGATAGCTTATTGTGAAATTTCCTTTTCCTTTGAGTGTACATTCTGAAGAACTGGCAAAAATCTGAAATGACTTCAACAACTTGGACCAATTTTCTTTCTCTGCTCAAATGGATATGTGTTCCTCTCTTTACCTTTGACTTTGCTGAAATATTTCCCCAATCATGTGGTCAGCGTCTTCAATGTATTTCTCAGTTCTGCTCCACGTAGAAACTCATGTGATATGTGCAGGCATTTGGAGAGCTGAATGGAAATGTCCCAAAGACTACTTAGCTAGAGGAAGTACAGTTTTACTTCCTCAAAGAAATCATAGTAATTATAAGATGGAGACAACGTTTTAAAGCCAGAGACTGTAGGAACTGATTTATATTAATCCTGTGGAGAGCCCTTGTCCAGCTGTAGGAGCAGGTGTGTGTTTCCTTTAGCTGTAGCTGGACCCATGTGAATGGATGAGCATTCTCTCTGAAAGAATTAAAGAGAGCCCCAGATTGAGTCTGAGGAAAACTTCAAAAAGGCATACTCAAGGAAAACATAAATTAAAAAAATGCTTGACATCTGTGTCAAAGGCATACAAATCATAAACAAGAACAAAGGTTATGGGTAGGTGATCAGATATGATTTCAGCAGCAACAAAAACCTCAGTCATTTGTGCAATTTGTGCAAAAAAAAAAGGCACTTATACTGAAAACATGTTTTCGAAGTAAATCCATAATCACTATGGGAGGTGATTTAATATAATTCTTTTATCTTTAACTGCATTTTTGGCAAAAAGAAAATTGAGTAATAGTAATGTAAATTATGGTATATCTATATTGTGGGACATTATATAATAGTTAAATGTACTGTCAAGGAAAGTTCTCCAAGTTATATTCTTCTTCCTAAAAATTTTGTATTTATTTATTTATTTATTTATTTATTTATTTATTTTTCTACTGAGACTCCCCCACCATTAGCCCCCTGTATCCCACTCCAACCACCCCCAGGCCTTCACCACATTATTTTCTGTGTCCATGGGTTATGCATATATGCATATAAATTCTTGGGTTCATCTCTTCCCACCCCCACCTTCCCTCCAAGATTATATAGAGATGAGGAACTGTAAAACCATAGTGGTTGGGTAATTTTTTAAAGTCTGAAGGAGTCATTGTTTAAGCTTTCTGTTCCCACAAACTAGCTTAGACCATTTCAGAAAACCATTCCCCAACCATCTCAATTATTTTCCGTGTAGCCCTAAAATGCATTGTATTCTCCATTTTATTTTGAAACATTATATTAACAAATGCAAAGTGTTTGAATATTGAATATCCATTGAATAAACTAATTTACACTGAATTCTCATTTTGCTAAGGGAACCCTTACACAAGAACTTTTGTTTCCTTTTCTTTTACTTTTTTTTCATTTTTAGATTTCTTCAAGAATGAACATTTTAGTAGTGCTCTCAATATGCTACACTCCTGAAAACAATGACCATCCTCTTGAAATGTAGTAAAATAAAGTGTTCAAAAGGTTTTAATCTTTGCTTTTGTTTCTTATAATCGGAATTCAGTCTTTCTAAAAATGATCTCTGTATTAGTTTCCTAGGGTTGCTGTAATAAAGTACCATAAATTGGGTGGCTTAATGAACAGAAATTTATTCTTGCAGTCCTGGAGGTTAGAAACCTAAAATCAAGATGTAGGCAGAGTTAATTCCTTCTGAGTGCTTGCTGAGGGAGAATTTGCTCTGTGTCTCTCTTCTAACTTCTGGTGGCCTCAGGGGTTCCTTGGCTTGTAGATGACATTCTCCTTATGTCTTAACATTATTTTCCCTCCATGTGTGTCTGCCTTTGAGCCCAAAGTTTCCCTTCTTATAAGGACACAGTCATATTAAACTAGGGCCCACCCTAGTGACCTAATTCTTATCATCTGTAAAGAACTTATTTCCAAATAAGGTCACATTCAGAAGTACTGAGGGTTAAGACTTCAATACGTTTTTGGAAGGAGGATACAATTCAATACATAACAATGTCCTACAGAGAATTAATAAAATTTAACAGCATCTTATATTCTGATGTTTGTAGAACATTTTTTAAAATCATTCCCACCAGCATTTAAACATACTCAAGACCAGACTCATAACAAAAACATATTCCTTCATTTTAATACACAACCTCAAGTTACCATTCCTTTCTTTATACTCTTATAATCGAACCTCTTAAAAGACCATTTTTGTTTGTGATCTTCATTTCTAAACCTCACATGCACCCTACTACAATATGCTTTCACATCACACTGCACAGACAAAATAGCCCTTAATTAGTTGAACAGTGATCTCCATTTTGTTAAGTCTATTTCCAATTTTTTTTTCTGTCCTCCATTTGTTTGCCTTTTGGGGATCATTATTAGAAGATGCAATCTGCAATGGACCCTGAGCATTCCTGTATGTTCTTTCTGACAATGCCAAGAATGCAAGTTCCTGACCATTCTTTGCTTAGACCATTTCTCAGGGTTGTGTTTTCAGCAAGCAATCCTGAGGAATAACGTTTTCTTCCATATAAAGAACATATTGCTTTCACCTTGCTGTAAAAGTTGTTAATCTTTCAACATGTAAGGGGTTGCATTACTCTGCTGTAATGCAACCCCTTACACGTGCAGGCATCTATCATGGGCACTTCACAGCACTCCATAGGACTTAGAGGACATGGGGAACCAGCAAGAGCATTATGTTGCCCTTATGACTACTATTTTTGCTCTGAATAATAGTCTTTTGTTTCTAACCCAGGAGTCTCATGTCTTCTTCCAGCATTCATAAAACAGTAATAGACTAGCGTATTAGCTTGCACATAGAGAAAACTCCCAGACCCTTCTCAGTTCTTGATAACCATTTGACATTATTTGACATTTTTCAGCTGTTACCTCTCTGGCCATGTCTTTCACATTTCCTTTTCAATGACTAATGAGTCATTGATTTCTGGGGTTTCTCAAAGTTCAGAAATAGGACTTTTTCTTAGAGTCTCTTGTTGGAAATTTCAACTCATCCATAGTCTGGTTACCATGATGATGCTCGGATATATTTCTCTATTTCAGAGCCTTTTTATGGTATATCAGTATATCCAACTACTGACTTGACATGTCACTTGGATATTTTGAAGATATTACAAATTCATGATGCACATGACCAGATTCATGGTCTTTCTCATCAAATCTGATCTTCTTTCTAATCCATCTCACAGTAAATGGCTCACCATTTATCCACTCGCTCAGGCCATTCCCTTCTATATCTCGCTTCCTATCTAATCCATCACCAAGGCCAATTGCCTTTGTTATTTCAATACCATTGAATCTGTTTTTCTCTTCATTGTTACCTTCACTCTGTTCTTAGCTGCCATTATCTCTTAAGTGGACATCTTCACACATCTCTCTACATTCATTCTGTTCTCCCTCAAATCTATATTTCAACTGTAGCCAGAGTAAATGATCACTTTAAAACTCACATTAAATCATGTCATCCCTCTGTTTAAAGCCTGCTTAAAACCTTCATTGTTCTTAAAGTAAATGTCCCTGTTTACTTCTACTCATTATTTTGATCAAGCCCATGCAAACCTTTCAGTGGCTATCCAGTCGATTTGGATCCTTTGTTATATAATCAGATATAACCTTGTTTTCTTTCTTCAGAGCACTTTTGCATATATGGTCATTATGTAACTTTAGTGTAATTATTTAATTAATGTCCCTTTTCAGACAGCAAGCTCCATGAGGGTAAGGATCCACATTTGAACTGATTCACATTGAGACTCCAGCAAATACTACAGTGTTTATCCCAAATTGGCACTCAACTATTTGGGAATAAGCAATAGATAATGAACAGTTTGAAAAAGTAACCATGTATTTTAGCTTGAAATGTTTGTTGTGCTTTACCTAACAATTGATACAGAAGCCAAAGGAATGTTTAACATGATAAATCGGGTCTTGTTTGCCCTCACATAAAAGCCTCTATGACGTCTCATCACAATTAGACTGAATTCAAGTTCTTTATCTTGGCTACAAAGTTCTGATACAGTTTATCCCCTGGCTACCCCATGACCTTTCCTGTAGAACTCTTTTTCTCATCCACTAAAATAAAGCTATGCTTGATATTACTCTCTTATTCCCATCCAGAACCCCATGTACCAACTGTTCCTCTTAATCTTTGCTTTGTTTACTCTTTTTGACTCTTAGATCTCAGTTTAAATATCAACTAAGTTTCCCTGTCCATCAAATCTTAATCAGTGATCCAACCAGTCCTTCGCAATTTGGTATTTTGGGTATTTTTCATATTTTGATTGTCTATTTATTTATAGTCCATGTTCTGTCACTCCTACACACACACACACACACACACACACACACACACACACACACCTCACCCCACTGGAAAATTCCTTACATGTAGACTTTCTTGTTCACTGCTGCATCCCAAGGATTTATAAGAGTTCCAGGTACATTATTATAGTCACTCAATAATTTTTTAATAAATTAACATATCCCTAAATCTATAGGTCAGATAATTTCCAGCAATGCTTTTGACTTAGGAAATTAAAATTGCCTCATATTACCAAATGTGAGAGTGATTATGACTTTTAACATGGCTTAAAACCATTTTTATAATTTGGAGTTTATCTCCAAATCAGTAGGGAATCTGTAGGTCTATGATTTTTCTGTTTTCTTCATCACTGACTTACCTTGAGAACAAGTTGTCTATTCCTTTCAGCAATGTAAAATTAAGCAAACATTTAAACTAACGTGATAGAATGTTCTGATTTTTAATCTGAGATGAGTGCAAACACAGAGGGTTCCTAACTGTCCTCTGATCTTAAAACCTGCCTTCCTTCTGTACTCTCCAAGTACTGGGATTTGAAAGCAATAGTCTGTACAACCACAAATCTATACTATTGTCAAAAGTAGAACTTAATTATTTCAAACTCTTTACCTTTAAGGTATGGATTACTAGTTTCTGTTTCCATTTTTTTCTAGTTCTCTAAAAGTACCAGAAACAAAAGGAAGATAGCTTACCTGTCTTTCCATTGAATTGTGCTGGCATCACAATTATGAATAAAAGCTTGAAAGCTATAGGACTCCTAAACAGGAAGTAGAAATACATTTAGAAACAAGTTGGGAGAAATTAGTCTTTATTTGACACACTAGCAAACACTAGAGAAAGAAAATATCCCTCAAATGAAGATCAGCATGCCTCCTTTTACTTGTTTGTATTAGAGAAAATAAGGTATAAATTGTCCTACATTATTGACAACCATTCTGAGATATGTTTTGATCTTTTAGGGTTAGCCTTAGGCAAAATTTTGAAATGTTTGGAATTATTCTTGTGGATGGTGTATTAGTGCTTCCTTTTATTTTGACATTGCTAATCCCTGTACCCAAAGGTACATTTTAAGCTTCTCATTTTTGTCTTTCCTTGGCAGTGTGCCATACTCTGTAACTTTCTCTTCATTTTTCCTTCTTCATTCATTATTGGTTCTGTTTAATCTGCTGAGCAAATTTTAACTAGTTAGAAAAAACTAGTTGGTAAATGTCTTACCCTTTCAGGAAATGGATTTCTCTTTAAACCAGGGGCTATCCCTTCCCTCAAAACTTGACTGTAACAATCTTTCTGTTTAAGTTTTTTTTTTTTTTGGTTATTACTATTATTATCTTCTAATAAGTAAGAAAAAGAAAGCTTAGTTTGAATTAGCAAAGGATATTACGAATGATAAATCCAACAATCACACAGTCTTGTGGAAAGGAAGGCTATGATTTGGTAAACATATTAAATACAATTTATAGCAATTTTTAATACACACAGTGTCCAAAGGCATGAGACATGTCAGGATGACACATAATCAAGTTTGTCACTACAGACATGTGAAGTGTAATCAAAGACCTGGTGATCAAGTGCTAAAGAAAATAAAACTCAAGTCCCTTTTGGAAATGTCAGTGAGCCAAAATGAAAAACAAATAAAGCCGGTACCAATTGCAGGAATTGCAGGATGTACATGAAGGCCAGTTGTGAACAGCTCATGGGTGGTTGGTTGGCAGAGCATAGTTTCACATTCCATAATCAGATGCCTTTGCAGGAACCAGAATCCACATTGTGCTTATTCTAATGTAGCTGGCATCTGGTATTTTGGAAAAGGAGGGCACTTTGGAGAAAGGTCACCAAAGGGTAGAAGCACAAGTCCCTTGCTTAAAACTCCAGATCCAATATTCCTTAATGAGAATTAAACTGTTTATTATTCTCTACCATTCTTTTTAATTTTCTATTACAACTAAAGCATGAGTGGGAATGAAATGATTATATAGCCAAATCTCCACCAGTCATGCAGCCTGGATAAATTGAGCAAGAAAATATTTATTCAGTGTGGAACATTCTGTTTGTCAATAGTAAGTGCTTTATAAATGGCAGCAGATATAAACATAGTATTATTATTAATAATCATATGATCTTCTGCAACTGTTGGTTGGGCAATGAGTTACTGTTTTGGTTTTTAGAGACAGTCAGCAACCATATTTTTGTTTAGTAAAGATTGGTCCTGCAATAGAAGATTGGATAAAGAAGACCTGGTACATATACACAACGGAATACTACTCAGTCATAATAAAAGACGAAATATTGCAATTTGCAACAACGTGGATGAACCTTGAGAATATTATGCTAAGTAAAATAAGTCAGTTAGAAAAAGCTAAGAACCTTATGATTTCACTCATATGTGGGATATAAAACTGAAACTTGTGGACACAAATGAAAGTGTGGTGGTTGCTCGAGGGAAGGGGGAAGGGGGAGTAGGGAGTGAAGGGGGCCTAATATATGGTGACAGATGATTTGACTTTGGGTGGTGGACACACAGTGCAATATACAGACCTTGTATCATAGAAATCACTCGAAACCTGTATGATCCTATTAACCAATTTCACCTCAAAAAAAAAAGAATAGTCTTCTGGTCAGCACTCAGTCTAGAACATACATTTTTCACCTAAAGCCATGTAATTCAGTAAGGCCTGAACTTATACTAAGTACTGGCAGAACCACTGTGCATTGAAGAGCATGAAGGATAGAGGTGAGTGGAATCCATGTACCTCGGTTGCAGTGTGTCCCCGGCCCCTGGTTGGGTCGTGCGGGAGGCAGCCACTCGATGTGTCCCTTTCACGTCAATGTTTCTCTCTCTCTCTCTTCCTCTCTCTCCCTCCCATTCTATCTGAACAAAAAATGGAAAAATGTCCTCTGGTGAGGATTAAAAAAAAAAAAAGAATAAATTGGGAAAAAACCCAACAACAAATAAAAACCTACACCTCAAACCATATCACACTCAAACTACAGAAATCAAAGAAAAAGAGTAGTAGGCATTCAACGATTAAAAGCAAAGACCTCAAAAATAGTATGTAGCTTCAGTATACGTAGTGATTGATATAACTGCTGCTTGGCAAATTGCATTCAGATAATTCCATAATGGGTCTAATTATAACAAACTAATTATTTTGTCATGATTATAATATTATAAGGAAAAAAAGGGCTTCTCATTATTAAAGATAGATACAGTAACTGGTGGATTCTCTAGACCTTTCTAGTCACCCTTGTGTTGCCCAGAACTTTTTATAAATTATGGGAAGTATGGGTCCTATACTGGTTATCTTGCCAGATAATATAGACCCAGAGAAAACATTAGTGGCAGCATATAGATTACTCTTCACAGGGGTTTAAGAGGAAAATCATTCAAATTGAATTTAAAAATAGAAGTTCCAGTGGTTTAAAATCAAATTATGTGCAAAATGTGGGAGATTATTTTCTATATAATGAGACATTGACAAATAGCACATACTATTTCAAATAACTGTGCCACCTCAACTTCTACTTCTTTTGGACTATTTTTCTACTTTGCATTAAAAAATACCTTAGGTTTTTCTAGGAAATTATTTTAGGCTGCAAAATGACAGTCTCAGTTTATGGTTTTCTCACTCCCTGTCACATGACCTCTCTTCTTTCATCAGAAAATTTACCACAAAGAATTCTAAAAATATTTTCATTCTTTAAGGCACCTGCTAGCTTCAGATACTTCTTGAACTATGTAGCATGGTTGTTGAGATGGAGTACCACTTCACTTGCAGAATAATAAAATGTGGAAACCTGCTTAGGTACCTCTTTTTTTTTTTTTGGTACGTGCCCCTAGCAGGAACTGAACCCAGGACTCTCTGGTCCGCAGGCCGACACTCCAACCGCTGAGCCAAACCTGCCAGGGCCTAGGTACCTCTTCTAAGAAGAAGAGGGGTTGAAGTTTTGATAAAAAGAAAAAGCGGGAAATTCCACAGACTAAATTGAACTCTCCCACTTAAGATGTATGATGGTTCAACAATTTTCTTAGTGTTATACATTGACCCTAGAATTTCAGTAAAACTTTTAGTTGTGGAAAGTCCTATAACATTTTTAAATTTAAAAGACCTCTTATATTTATATTATTCCTATTTTTTCAGCCTGGAGATCATGAAAATTTTTATTTTATTTTATCTAAGATAATAACAAAGGAAAATATCACAACATAGCAAAATAGGAGAGACATTTTATACTCAAATTATGAGGAACATGTTAATATTTGATAGATAACATTACCACTGCACTGGTGTCATGATGTGTGGGTGGAGGTGTCAAGACCTACTTGCTTTTATTTATGTCTTCTTTTAAGGTCATCACAAAAATTAAGATTTTCAGATTCAATCTTCTTCCAATGTTTATGGACCAGGTGAAGTGTAGGTTCCATATTTCCTCTGTTGAGAAGGAATATTTA
The DNA here is from genome assembly GCA_030848825.1 of Tadarida brasiliensis. Classification (NCBI taxonomy): domain Eukaryota; kingdom Metazoa; phylum Chordata; class Mammalia; order Chiroptera; family Molossidae; genus Tadarida; species Tadarida brasiliensis. The sequence continues at coordinate 76,707,799 of CM061260.1, forward strand.
GGAAATGAATACAGAATTTGGAATTTGGATTCTTTCTATCTTAGTAGACCACATTTTATAAACAGATGATTATTCCTGAATTTAGGAGAAAAGATGCCAGATGGTGAGACTAAAAAGCAACTTTGAAACTGAAATTACTACAATAATAGAGTGAGAAATAAAGAAAAAGCTCTCATAGTAAAATGTTTTAGGATTATTTTTTCATGTGTTCTCTAGAGTAAACATTCTTTTTAAAGTAAATGTATTTTAACTTGAGACTCTTAAGAGGCCATCACAAACAAACAAAAAATAAAAGTATACTACTATATACCTTGACAAGATGATTTCTGAATTGTTTTAGAGTTTCTAATTTCTGTCTTTTTATGAAGAAGTCTGTGTTGTAAATTTACTAAAAATTGCTTATTGGACTTAATTGAAGGCTTCACTCATTAGTAGTTGGGTGGGTAAATGTAAGTTTCTCTGAGAGGTAAAGTTGGTTATCACAGTAGTCAAAACTTCATTCCACAAAATTTTTTAAGCATATTTTATGATCAAAGCACTCTTCAGTGATTTACTTTCAGGAGTAAGGGCAGGGAATTCTGGGAGCAAGGTTGTGTGGGTGGTTAGAGAACAAATTTATTGAACTGCTTTGACATAGATTTGCAAAAAGTAAAAACTCTGTAGTGTCAGAAAAGACCATGCATAAACCCAAAGACATGTACTTTTATATATTTAGTCAAAATTCCTGATTCTTGAAACTTGATATTTGAAAATGATTGGCGATTCAACCTATGTATATCCATCTCATGTCACAAAGTATGTACATCAGAGGCTAAAGAAAAACTCAAACCATCTGGATAACATTAGTCTGTGCTTAAATCATGAAATTAAAAAAAAAGTGGTCACTCAAAGTAATAGTTGGTTCCATAAATTTGGAAGAGCACTTTGCATGTGTGTGTGTTATACGTAAGTGTGTTATTCTTAAAATCTTAGAACAAATTTTTAATCAATTCTTGGCTGATTACTTAAGATTTCTCCAATAATTCTCCTTACCTCTCTATACATGCCCCTTTGCAATATGACTTAACTACTTCTCCAATCAAAAAGTAAAGTCTTTTATCTCCATCTCTGGAATCTGACCTAATCTATTACTTGATTTGATTAATTTAGTATGTCAGAAGTTACATTGTGTAATGTCTGAACCTGTGTCTCAATAGATCTTGAAATTTTACCCTAGCTTTCTTGGAATGTTTCTATATCATGTGATGTTTAGCCTAATGTATGATGAATGGTCACATGGAGCAGGAGACAAACCATTGCAGCTGAGGTATTCTAGACCCACCAGTTGACAGCCAGTAGCAACCATTAAAAATATAACTGAGGCACCCCATATCTCCCAGCCCTAGTTGAGCAACCAGATGACTTTATACATTATGGTGGCCCTAGAAGATACCAGCAGAACTGCCCAAATTGAGCACCTAGCCCAAATTACAGAATTATTACAAAATGAAATGTCTGTTGTTTTAAGCTACATTGTATGGTGGTTTATTATGTGCTAACACATGATTAGAATACATTCCAAGTATTTGATTTATTGAATCTCATTAATGTGATCTCTTAAGCAACAATCTTACCTTGATATTTACTTAAAATTACTATTTTGCTTTGAAATATTCAAAGTGATGAAAAGCAAGGACCTACAAGTAAGACTACTTTATACACCAAAGTTACAATTTAAAATTGAAGAAGAAATACAGAGCTTCTTAGACAAAAAAAGAGAGCTTGGTTGTTCCCAGACCCTGGTACAACCAAGACCACTTTACCCAGCAAGGGTATTGTTTAAAATTGAAAGAGAGATAAAGAGCTTCCCAGACCAAACACACACACACACACACACACACACACACACACACACAAAAAAAAAAAAAACAAAAAAAAAAAACAAACAAAAACAAAACAAAACAAAACAAAAAACTAAAGGAGTTTGTTACCATTAACCCAGTGTTACAAGAAATTCCTGAAGAAGAAGAAAAGACAAAGAGACATAGTTAAGAGAAGAAAATGGCAATACATGTGTGTCTATCAACAATCACTTTAAATGTAAAAGGAATGAATGCTCTAATCAAAAGAAATACTATAGCTGAATGGGTAAGATAACAGCCCTATATATATGTTGTCTACAAGATACCTCATAATGAAAGATACACATAGACTATAATTAAAGGGATGGAAACAAAATTCATGACAATGGAAATGAAAAAAAAAAAGCTGAGGTAACAATACTTATATCTGACAAAATAGACTTATAAAAAAAGGCTATAGTAAGAGACAAGGACACAACATAATAATAAATGAAGCAGTCTAACAAGAGTATATAACCTTTGTAAACAGTTATGCATCCAATTTAGGAGCACTTAAATATGTAAAGCAAATCTTGATAAACATAAAGAGATCGACAGAAATATAGTCATGGTAGATGATTTTAACACCACATTGACATCTGGAAGATAGATCTTCCAGACAGAATATCAATAAGAAAACAGTAGCCTTAAATGACACACTAGATCAGACATATTTAATTGTTATATTCAGAATATGTCACCCCAAAGCAGCAGAATATACATTCTTTTCAAGTGTACATGGAACATTTTTAGGATAGAGCACATGTTAAGACACAAAACAAGTCTCAATAAATTAAAGAAGATTAAAATCATGTCAAGCATCATCTCTGACCATAAAGCTATGAAACTAGAAATCAATCACAAGAAAAAAAACTGAAAAACACACAAAGACATGGAGGTGAAATAACATGTTACTAAACATTGAATGGATTAACAATGAGATCAAGAAAGAAATCAAAAGATACCTTGAAACAAAGAAAAATGAGAACACATCAACTTCAAATCTATGGGAAATAGCGAAAGCAGTCTTAGAGGGCAACTCATAGCATGACAGGTCTTTCTCAAGAACCAAGACAAATCTCAAATAGACAATCTAACTTTATGCTTAAAGATACTTGAACAAGAACAACAAACAAAGCCAAGAGTGAGTAGAAGAAAGGAAATAATAAGGATCAGAGCAGAAATAAACAAAATAAAGTATTAAAAATCAATACAAAAGATCAGTGAAACAAAGAACTGGTTCTTTGAAAAGATAAACAAGAATGACAAACCTTTAACCAAACTCATCAAGAGAAAAAGAGAGAGGACCCCAATAAATAAAATCAGAAATGAAAGAAGAAAAGTAACAATTGACACCAAAGAAATACAAAGGATTGTAAGAAAATATTATGAACAACTATATGCCAACAAATTGGACAGTCCAGACAAAATGGATAAATGTTTAGAAGCATTCAATCTTCCAAAACTGAATTAGGAAGAATCAGATAATTTGGGCAGACAGATTACAACTAGTAAAATTGAAGCAGTTATAAAAAAAAAAAAAAACAATATTATATTATAGGCCAATATCCCTGATAAACAGACATGTTAAAATCGTCCACAAAGTATTAGCAAAACACATCCAGCATACATTAAAAAGATCATACACCATGATCAAGTGGGATTTACTTTGGGATGCAAAATTTGTACAATATCCAAAATCAATAAATGTGATACACCACAAACCAAAAAGAAAAATCAAAACCACAAGACTATATCAATAGATGCAGAAAAAATATTTCATAAAATAGCACCCATTTATGATAAAAAGTTTAAGCAAAGTGGGAATAGAGGGAACATACCTCAACATAATAAAGGCCATATATAAAAAACCCACAGCCAAACATCATACCCAATGGGCAAAAGCTACAAGCATTTCCCTTAAGATCGGGAGCAAGATATGGATGTTGCTTTCACCACTGTTATTCAACATAGTACTGGAAGTCCTAGCCACAGCAATCAGACAGAAGGAGAAATAAAAGGCATCCAAATTGGAAATGGAGAAGCAAAACTGTCGTTATTTGCAGATGATATGATACTGTACAAAGAGAACACTAAAGATTTCACTAAAAAAACTACTAACAGTAGAACTAATAAGTGAATTCAGTAAAGTAGCAAGATACAAAATAAATATCCAGAAATTAGTTGCATTTCTATACACCAATAATGAAGTATTGGAAAGGGAAGCTAAGAAAACAATCCGATTTACAATTGAATAATAAAAAAAGGGAAATAAATTTAACTAAGCATGTAAAAGACCTGCACTTGGAAAATTATAAGACACTGAAGGAAAAAATTGAAGAAGATATAAATAAGTGGAAGTATATACCATGTTCATGGATAGGAAGAATGAACATCATCAAACTTCCCAAAGCAAGCTATAGATTCAATGAAATTCCTATCAATATGCCAATGGCATCATTCACAGAACTAAAACAAAATTCCAAAAATATATATAAACCACAAAAGACCCTGAATACCCACAGTAATCTTGAGAAAGAAGAACAATGTTGGAGGAATAATGCCACCTGATATCAAACTATACTATAAAGCCATAGTAATCAAAACAGCATGGTATTGGCATAAAAACAGACATATAGATCAACAGAATAGAAAGCCCAGAAATAAACCCATGCTGTTTTGGTCAATTAACATTTGACAAAAGAGGCAATAACATGGGGTAAAGATAGCCTATTCAACAAATGCTATTGGGAAAATTAGACAGATACTTAAAAAAAAAGAAAGAAATTAGACCACCTTCTTACACCATACACAAGAATAAACTCAAAATGGATTAAAAACTTAAATGTTAGCCATGAAACCATAAAAATTATAAAAGAAAACATAGGTAATAAAATCTCGGACATTTCTCCTAGCAACGTTTTTTTCTCATGTATCTCCTCAAACATTAAAAACAAATGAAAAAAACAAGCGAATGGAACTATGTCAAATTAAAAAGTTTTTTCATAGCAAAGGAAACCATCAACAAAATGAAAAGACAACCCAATGAATGGGAGAACATATTTGCCAATGATACATCTGATAAGGGGTTAATATCCAAAATTTATGAGGAACGTATAAAACTCAACACCAAAATAACAAACAATCCAATTAAAATGAAGATCTGGACTTCTAAGCACATCTCTGATTACTCATGGGAAACTGTTACAACAGTTGCAACGCAAAAATATTCAAATTTTATAAACCCATGTGTGGTTTAAGTTCATGTATTTGACAGACATATAGATCCTTCTGGAAAGTTACATACCCATAGTCTTCTCAGCATAAAGTGGAAACTGCTTTCCGTTGTGAAATCTCAAGAACCAAAACATATTTTAGTTTGATGCATTCGCATTTTTTTGGTTATTTTTCTTTCCTGATGAGACATACCAGAAAGAATATTGCTAAGAGAAATGTCATAGATTTTACTGCCTATGTTTTCTTCTAGGATTTTTATGGTTTCAAGTCTGACATTTAAGTCTTTAATTCATTTTGAGTTTATTCTTGTATATGGTGTAAAAAGATGGTCTAGTTTCATTTTTTTGCATATATCTGTCCAATTTTTCCAATAGCACATATTGAATAGATTGTCTTTAATCCCCTCCCCTAATATGAGCAAAGGTCCTGAACAGTCACTTCTCCTAAGAAGACATACATACAGATGGCCAATAGACATATGAAAAGATGCTCAACATCATTAATCATCAGAAAAATTCAAATTAAAACCACAATGAGATATCACCTCACACCTGTCAGGATGGCTATCATAAATAAATCAACCAACAACCAGTGTTGGCAAGGATATGGATAAAAGGGAATTCTTGTGGGAATTGCAGATTGGCACAACCATTGTGGAAAACAATATAGAGTTACCTCAAAAAATTGAAAACGGAACTGACTTATGATCCAGTGATTCCACTTCTGTGAATATATCTGAAGAAACCTGAAACACCAATGTGAAAGAATATATGCACCCCTATGTTCATTGCTGCATTATGCACAATAGCCAAGATTTGGAAGCAGCCCAAATGTCCATCAGCAGACGAGTGAATAAAAAAGCTGTGGTACACTTACACAATGGAATACTACTTGACTATAAAAAAGAAGAAAATCTTACCCTTTGTGACAGCATGGATGGACCTGGAGAGCATTATGTTAAGTGAAGTAAGCCAGTCAGAGAAAGATAAGTACCATGTGATTTAACTTATATTTGGAATCTAATGAAAATAAATAAATAAATAAACTAACAAACAAAATAGAAACAGACTCCAAACAGAGAAAAGACTGACAGCTGTCAGAGTGGAGGGGTTTGGGGGACTGGCTGAAAAAGGTGAAGGGATTATGCAAAAAAAAAAACCCACAAAGTTATAGACATGAACAACAGTATGGTGATTACCAGAAGGAAAAGGGGTTGGTGTGGGGGGTAGAAGAGGGGAAAGGGGGAATAAATGGCCATGGAAGAAGACTTGACTGGAAGTGACACAATACAATATACAGATGATGTATTATAGAATTGTACATCCGAAACCTATATAATGTTATTAACCAATGTCACCCAATAAATTTAAGAAATGTTGCAGATATGAAAAAAAGTTGAAATGCAGACTTCTCATTAAAAATCAAATCTTTGTTTTCAGTATGCAAAATAAGATGTTCCTTTTTGTAAGCCCTCCAACAAAAAATAAAATTGCTATCATGCTAATACATTAAGTAGCAATGTGTATTGGGTACTTTTTTCATGCAATGTGTGATAATGCACCTCTCTCTGTTTTAGGCTTTACAAAAGGAAATAAGTTTTTGTTCTTATACATTGATATAGTAACATAATACTGTAGGTTAAGGACACTTTATAAAGAATCTATAGAATAATTTATGTTTTATTCTACACTGTACAAGGATGTATTTGCCAAAAACTTAACATTAGAAAGTCATGAAGACAAGCAAAAGACTATTAGAGGGGAAATTCTGAAGGAGGAGTTTTGACATGCACCTAGACCAGGGAAGTTTGGTGCACTAAATCAATTCCGAGTGGTAAACAGTGTCAAGGAAAATAAGATCTTGTGCTCAGGAAGAAAGCCTCAATCTCTTTTTAATATTTTTATTTTTTTTTATTTTTTATTAATTTACTTTTGTTACAGATGTTTCTCCTTTTTTCCCCCATTGACACCCTCCTCCCCCTCCCTCCCTGCCCCGTCCCCAGTTTTGTTGTCCATGTCCATTGGTTATGAGTACATGCGTACAAGTTCTGTGTTCATCGCTCCCCTCCCCCACCCCCTCTTCTGGCAAATGTCAGTCTGTACCCTACTTCCACGTCTCTGGGACTACCCTGTTCCTCACACTGTTATGTTAATTATATTCCAGAAATAAGTGAGATCATATGATATTTGATATTTGTCTTTCTCTGCTTGGCTTGTTTCACTTAGGATAATAGTTTCCAGGTCCTCCCATGTCATCGCAAAGGATAAGAGATCTTTCTTTCTTACAGCTGCGTAGTACTCCATTGTGTATATGTACCACTGCTTTTTTATCCATTCGTCTAGTGATGGACACTTGGGCTGTTTCCAGATCTTAGCTATTGTAAATAGCGCTGCTATGAACATGGGGGTACATGTATTCTTTCTGATTGGTGTTTCAGGTTTCTTAGGGTATATTCCTAGGAGTGGGATCACTGGGTCAAAAGGTAATTCAATTTTTAATTTTTTGAGGTAACACCATAGTGTTTTCCATAGTGGCTGCACCAGTCTGCACTCCCACCAGCAGTGTACTAGAGTCCCCTTTTCTCCACACCCTCGCCAACACTTGTTGTTTGATGCTTTGTTGATGGCGGCTATTCTGACAGGTGTGAGGTGATACCTCACTGTTGTTTTAATTTGCATCTCTCTGATGATTAGTGAAGTTGAGCATTTCTTCATATGTCTCGTAGCCATTTGTATGTCCTTTTTGGAGAGGTGTCTATTTAGTTCCTCTGCCCATTTTTTAATTGTGTTCTTTGTCTTCCTTTTGTTGAGATTACTCATGAATCCATAAAAATCCTAGAAGAAAATGTAGGCAACACAATTTCAGACATCATACGCAGCAAAATTTTCACTGATATATCACCTAAGGCAACAGAAACAAAGGAAAAAATGAACATATGGGACTACATCAAACTCAAAAGCTTCTGCACAGCAAAAGAAACAACCATCAAAGTGGAAAGGCAACCCACTGTATGGGAGACCATAATTGCCTATGATATATCAGATAAGGGACTAATTTCCAAAATATATAGAGTGCTCATACATCTCAACAAAAGGAAAAGCCTCAATCTTATTTTAAGTTCTGTTAATAAGCTTTCAGCACTGTTGTGCGTTACTTACATTCTGTTGTGTTCACTGATTTTTTAACCATTGTTTCTACAGTGAAGTGTTACCAAAATCCTAAACAAATGCTCTCTGGGAACAGGGGCTGCTTTTAATCTGGAAAAAATTTTTATTATTTTTTTAAATGTATCTCTTTCAATGTTTACCATAGTTATTGAAGAAATAATTATGTATTTGAAATAGTTTAAAATTTTTTTTTTATTTCCAGATTCCTTTTCCCCTTTCTTCCTTCCTTCCTTCCTCCCTCCCTCCCTCCTTTTCTTTCCTTCCTTCCTTCCTTCCTTCCTTCCTTCCTTCCTTCCTTCCTTCCTTCCTTCCTTCCTTCCTTCCTGCCTTCCTTCCTGCCTTCCTTCCTGCCTTCCTTCCTTCCCTCCTTCCTTCTTTCCCTCCTTCCTTCCTTCCTTCCCTCCTTCCTTCCCTCCTTCCTTTCCTTTCCTTTTATTAGTTCAATTTATTTGCTCTTTGTTCCGAAAGGTATTTAAAGAGTGAAAGGATATTGCAATTAATCTTATAAATAAATCAATGTCTCTTCAGAAAGTCACTGAGATCATTTGTTGAGCTAATTGAGTTGAGGGTCAGACACAACGATTATCAACTGATATAAAAATCTAAAACACACCCAAAGTAGTTATTCATAGGGTATAGGCCTGAATTAAAGTGAAATTATTTACAAAGGGAGAAATAAGTGGAGCCATGCTTATCCATCAACGCCTCCTCCACAGTCAGCTCTTATCCTCTTTTTTGTCCTGATACAGGCAGAAGTTGTGAATATTTAAAGCAGAGAATTAATTCTAAAGTGGGAAATAAGTGCTGCTCTTAATTATATCAGAAATAAATATCTTACATTGCAAATAATTGCTATTTTTCTAAATGACTCTTACTGGGACACTTCAATTGGTACTTTGACTCCTCTCTAGAAGCAATACGTTGCTAGGCCTTGTTGCTAAGCAACATTACACAGTGAAAAAAGCTGAATTCTGAGATTTTAGTGGCAGATTCAAAAAATATATTTGATCTGTAATTTAATACTAAATGGTATGTATGTCAATACGATATCTTTTGAATTTCATAAAGCATAATTTATATCAGCCAATCTGGAAAGTTTCCTGATCAAGAGGTGATATCTTTCAAGTTGCAAAAGACTTTAAAGTGCATAGCATATATCATCTTTTAAAAATCTAATAAGTGATTACATTACAACAAATCTAATGTTTTACAGTGTACAACCATTAGCTATTTCCAGTTGGCATTTTCATGGGGAGGCATCATTTTGCCAAACATTTATGAAAGAAAGGTGTTGGAAGATAATTCTATATAATTCTGTGTTTCTGCGTGTCTTACAAGCAGAGACACTGACAGTGTTTTCTCCAAGCTATCTTTTCAAGGATGCTTGTATAATAATTTTGGCAGGTACAGATTGTTTCCCTCCAGAGCAATTAGCAGATTTGCTTAAACCTTTAAAAGATAGAAATAGTACCTCCTTCCTGAGTGAAGGGCAAGCATGTCTACTACCCATTATAAAAAGTTCAAGTTCTCTAAGCTTAGTGTTCCACTCTGGTAGTAAAATGCACTGTGTGCACAAGTATCACTTGGTTCTTTTTGTATCACTCTGTGGGAGCTGGGCCTTGGGAACCTGTATAAAAAAGAGTTTATACCCTGGCTATTGTTTTTGTTGTGAGTAATAAAGACTTTTGTCTCTGATCTAGTTGCGTTGTGACTTCTGACAGCATCCATGAAACTGGTAGGCTCACATGTGTTGACTGTGAACAAAAATGTTGGCTAGGTATTCTTTCAGCAAAAAGAATTTATTTGATAAAAAAGAAAGGATTGCAATCTGGTATGTGCAACCATAGTGAGCCACAAGCAATACAGGAAAACAACGGAGAGGAAGTTTGGCCCTGGCCAGTTTGGCTCAGCAGTTGGAGCGTCGGCCTGTGGACCAGAGGGTCCCGGGTTTGGTTACCACTAAGGGCATGTACCTCGGTTGCAGTTTGTCCCTGGCCCTGGTTGGGGTCATGTGGGTGGCAGCCATTTGATGTGTCTCTCTCGCATCAATGTTTCTCTCTCTCTCTTCCTCTCTCCCTCCCACTCTATCTGAAGATAAACGCAAAAAAATGTCCTCAAATGAGGATTAAAAAAAAAAAAAAAAGGAGAGAAAGTGTGTATATAGAGGGGAAGAGGAAGTGGAGGGGGCTGTTATAACCATAGAGTTCTTCCTGTAGGGCTTTTTTTTAACTGATATAGTGCATAAGAGCTCCTCCTACAGGCCTTCCAGATTCCTGATTTGGTTAAAGTCTTTGTCATTAATTTCAACATTTCCTCCTTTTGATCAGGATCTTTCTCTGAAAGCATCACTGATCAACAGTCAGGCCTTAAGTCTTCAGTGGCTTCTTATCCCTCGATGCCAGGATGCCAGGAAGGAACTCTTCTGCATGTCCAGTCTCATGTCTGGGGAAAATTCATGGCCCAAAAACCACTGCCTTAGAGGTTTGACAAGCAACAGGTGCAGTGCTTAATAATAAGAAATACTGAGCAAAATCAAAACAACATAGTCTATATGATGATTTTAAACCAGAAGTTCAGACCTGAAAGCAGTAAACTAAAAGGATGATTACTATATTGGACATTGAAGCTCTTGACAGGAGGCTCAACACCTAGTGTTTTCTTTTTTACAACATTTTATCCCCAAGAAAGAGTAAAAGAAATACGCAAGAGTAAGAAAAGGTTTTACAGGCTTAGTCCAGTTATTTTGGGAAAACTGTCTTCTCAGATACTGCCTGCTTCAATTTTGGGGACAGCTTTAATTTCAGGTCCTCAGATTGTGTGTAGGTCTAGTCAGCATTTGGTAACTTTTTAGGTACAACACACGAATCCAAGCGTCTACTCCCCAGAGTTTAGCAGTAGAAGGATTAGTCAACCAGACCTGGTAGGGGCCCTGGCCATTTTTTTCTAAGTTATCAGCTAAGGGAAGTATCTATTTGGGCCATGATGGAGACTTGACTGCTTCTGCCTCTTTTCAGGGCAGCATTTCTTGCAGAAATGTCAGCAAGATGGTTTTCTTTAGCTTCTAGAGTCAATTTTAGAATGCCCTGGGCTCTTAATAATAACTAAAGCAGCAGATAAAAACTATCGCATCCAATAATTCCTGAAAACAGGGGCCATTTGTAATTTTATTTCCATCAGAAGTAAGAAAGCCGCACTGCTTTCATAACATTACAAAATCATGAGCTACTCTGAAACCATTTCTACTGTCAGTATAAATGTTGGCAGTTTTGTCCTTGGCTCAAATAGAAGCCCAAGTGAGAGAAGATGATTCAGCCTGATGGGCTGAAGTAACCAAAGGTAAAGATGCTGGCTCAGTGACTTCAAAAGGAGTTATAATAGCACACTCAGCACAATACTTACCATTTTCACATTTTAAATATAAACCATCTGTAAAGCATGAGAAGTCAGTGTTACCTGGAGAGATTTCCTGCAAACCCTCGTGAAGGGTCAGGAGGTGATCTGTCAGTAATAAGCAGCCGTGAGGAGTTTTGTCGGTGTTGGAGGGGAGAACAGTGTCAGGCTTAATGTTATTATATGTGAAAAAAGTTATGTGAAAAGGAGTTAACAATAGGACTTCATAGAAAGTGAGATGACTGTCTAAAAAAATGTTGGATATAGTGAGTATTCAGGAGGGCTCCTAATGCATGGGCACAAAGATGATTAAAGGAGTTTCCTCTGTGGCATTAACCAAAGGGCAGTGATGGCTCTAAGGCAAGGGTGACATCCCTGAGAAACAGGGACCAGTTGCTGACTATAATAAACCCTGTGGGTTTATGGTGGTCCCCATGTTTTTTGTAAGTACCCCAAGGGAATTTCCTGTATTTTCTTGTACAAAGGTAAAAAGGGAATCTGATCACTGGGATGCCCGAGAGCGTGTGGGTTCAGTGAACTCTCCTTTAAGGGTTTAAAGGCTATGTCATTCCATTCTTCTAATACAATGGGTTGGGACTGTCATTCTTTAGTAAAACATACAGAGGTTTGGTCATAAGAGAGAGAGATTAGGATCCACTTTTGACAATAGCCAACTAGCCCAAGAAAGCCTCACATTTGGTGCTTAGTTTTAGATGTTGGGAAACTTAGGATATCATAAAGCTTATCTAGATCCAAGTATAATTTTTGTTCCAATATCAGCTGCCCCAAATATCAAACATGAGTTTTGGAACTGCAACTTTTTCTTAGAGAATTTATGTGCCTTTAAGGCCAAGAGTTTTAACGGGTGCATGCTGTCTTTCTGTGAGGACACCTAGAAGGAAGAGCAAAGAAGCAAGTCATCGACATACTGCAATAAAGAAGAACTTCTAGGGAAAGTTATGTCATCCAAATCAGCCTTTAGGATTTGTGGGAAATAAAAAGAACTCTCAGTGAAACCCTGAGGCATTACTGTCCAGGTAAATTGTTTTTTTTTTTACCAAGTGAAGGCAAGAAAGTATTGGCTAGCTTCACCAACTGGAATACTAAAAAATGCACAGCATATATCAATTACAGTAATAAATTTACTTCCAGTCGGATGGGTGCTAGTAACATACAGGGATTAAAAATAAATTGTCAAGATATAACAGTAATGTTTATTGCTCAGGGAGGGGGCAGGATTTAGACAAACTTCCACCCTTATCCTTGTTTCTTATTTTTGTTTGTTTTTAGTAAAATGAAAGTGTTGCAGAGACGAGTGCAAGGGATAATAAGGCCCTGAGTTTTATAATCTGTTATAAACTTTATGCCTTGACAGGCCTCTTTACATATAGAGTATTAATTAGTTCTGGAAAGAGGTTTTGAGGGATCTCTTTGAATCTTAATAGAAGGTGGACTGTGAATTCTGCCAATATCAGCTGAAGATTTTGCCCATAAAGGGGATGACAGCTGATCCAATGGGGACAAATGATCAGTGTCCCCAGATTCAGCTACAATGCCAACAGTAATGGAATAGAAGCTGTTGAAGGGCCATTTAGTTCACCTGACTGGCTATTTTGACAGCAACTGTCAAATTTTAGGATTATTTCTCTCTTTGGGGAAAAAGAAATTCTAGCATAATACTTCTTTAAGAAGTCTCGGCCTAATGAATGACTAGGAGCAGAGGAACAAAGGAGAATAGGGGGTGGATCTATTAAAGAGCCTCCACAAAGAGGAATGGATTACATATAGGAACCTATTGAGTTTTATTTAAGATTCTCACTATTTGAACTGTCTTATGACTCTCAGTTGGGCTGCTCTACAGCAGTGTAGTTGAGCATCGCGAGTAGAGCTCTGGTGTAACCAAGGACAGGGAGAAATGTATTCCCAACATGGAGAAATGTGTCTCCAATTTGATTAAGTGGGAGGATTGGGTAAGGCCCCTGTAGTTCCTTGGAACCTCAACACTGGGAATTAGGGGGATCTTGGGAAGGCTGGTGAGAAGACTGAGGGTAACTGAAGCTCTTCAATGTGTGACAATTTCTTTTCTGATGTCCTAGCTCTTTGCAATAAAAGCAGAAGGTATGAAGTTTTTGCCTCCTAGAGAGGCCTTCATTTTCTGGAGTTGAAAATTGAAAATCTTAGTGGTCTTACTTCTAGGTGATTTGTTTAGGTTGTGAGCAAATTTATTTGCCAAATTAACCAAATCTAGAGTGGACATGGTTTTCCATCCCATCCTGTCCTGTTAAGTAAAAGGGACGTGTCTCAGTTCAGCCCATTAATAAACATAGAGTTAAAGGCTACCCAAGTGGAATCAACATCTGAAGGAAAGCCAGATTTTCTTTAAAAATGATCTGAAGTCCACTATAATAGTCCTCAAGATTATGATAGTCATCAGGCTTTTGTGAACAAGCCTAAATTGTGTTCCAATCAACAGGCTTTTGAAAGGCTGCTGTAATTTCTTGGTCTCTAGCAAGTTTTATTTGTTTTTGTTTAGTGTTTTGTAAAAAAAAAAAAAAAATCAGAGGTTTGCTTTTCTAAATTTCTTTTAGGATGTTCCTGTTGAGCAAGTCTCATCAAATGCTGAGCCACATCTTCAGTGACTAGAACATGAACTTGCGGATATAGATCAGACACCCAGGCTGTTGGTATGAATAACTAGATTAAACTGTTCAGCAAATCTATGAGGATCCTGTTACCTTAAGAAATTCTTTAACTGTTAATCATAGTTCATCTTTAGTCCTGGGAACACAGGAAGCTTGGGGTTCATCGGGATCCTCAGAGGGTTTAATGTTAAAGGACAAGTTCAGAGGAGGATGGAGTGAGAGAAGGTCCAGAGGAGGAGGCACTGGAGAGCCTGAGGGGAGGACCCTGGAAGTGGAGAGCAAGGTGGCATTGCAGGTGGAGACTGAGAAAAAGAAGTCAAGGGGGAAGGCAAGATGCTGCTGGAGGAGAGAAGCATGAGACTTCTAAAGCCATCATCTTTTTCTCTAAAAATCTGTTAGCCTCACTTAATTTTAAAACTTCATTTTGCAAAGAGGCAGCTTCAAATTCCTGGTAATGATTAGCAGTCTCAATATCCCACTCAAAATAGGTGTTTCATTCACTTTTGCCAATTTCAAAGCTATGATTGTTCAATTTAGTTTTAAGAAAAGTAAGCGTGAGGATTTCAAGTTTCCCATAAATGGCCATTGAGGTTCTAAACTACTTTTGCTCAGATCCGTCCCTTTAATTAAACACGTGCATGAGAAGTTACCTTGGTTTTTAAACACAGATTTGGTGGGGTCCCTGTAGTGGGGACACCCTGAAAATATTTAAATAACCAAGATCCCATTTTTCAGGAATTTTTCTCAAGCAGAAAGCTCAAAACGGCCTAACAACTAAAACAACTTAAATAGTTTAAACAACTTAAAGGACCTAAGTAGCCTTTAAACAGTGCAAGTAGCCGGCAGACTTGATACCAGTCAGTTCCACTTTAGAAAAGTGCAGTCTCAAAGGGCTCAGGTCAGTCGTTGAAGCAACACGGATTCAGAGAAGCAACTCGGTCCTGAGGGAGTCCGGCCATAAGCTGAAACAGCTTCTTTCTCATAGAACAGCCTGCTTCTGAAAGAGCCTGGCCAAAGGGTGAATGTGACAGTTTCAATGGGACAATCCGATTCCAGGGATCCAGACAGAATCAGGCCGAAGGCCAGCACAAACAACCCCGTTCCAAAAGAATCAAGTGGATGGCTAACAGGGTCCCAAGAAACAGCCTGATCCCCTAGGGAGTCAGGCCAAAGAGTTAAACTAGAGCTCACAAACACGGCCTTTTAACAGAAAAGGAAAGAAAAGAGAAAACTGTAGTAACCTCCAAACAGATCCCGAATAAAGCCCTGACAGCTTCAAAATTCAAAAACAACAATAGAAGCTGGGATTCAGGAGAAAATTCACCCTCAAACTGAGCTGGAAAGAAAACTAGTGAGCTCAAATGGCTCTGTGGGCACCACAGCTGTTCGCTCACCAGCCCCACAGCTAAGGGGGATCCTCTTTGGAGTCTCCAGATGTGTTGACCATAAACAAAAAAGTCACCCAGTATTCTTCAGCACAAAAAGTTTTATTCCTGAAAAATGATTGCAGTCTGGTACCTGCAGCCATGGCAAGCATCATGTAAGTCCCCAGGGAAACAAAGAAGACGAAGTTTTTATATAGAGGGGAAGAGGAGGAGATGGGCTATTATAACCATAGAGTTTTTCCTGTAGGGCTTTCACAGGGAGTACATGGACTCTAACGACTTCTCTTACCTACAGGCCCTCCTAATTCCTACCCTGATTAAAGTCTTTGCTATTAATTTTGATACTTGTTAGCCTAAAAGAGAGTAAATTCTCAGACCCTTCATGCCTTGACAGAAGGCATACTTTTATTGACAGTTAATGTTATAATAAGTGTATTCAACCACATGAAGCTTTATGAGACTTTGACTCTTCCATAGTAAGAAACAAACAAAAAGTACATAAAAATATTAATCATAAGTGGCAGTGTGGAATCTAGATTCTAGGCAATGTAATCAAGAATGTACAATTTGTACCTCACTGTTCATTTATGAGCTAATTTGTTCTCTGTTAACAAAGTTTAACCTTGAGCCAAGATGTCAAGGAGAAAATTCTCTTGTGTAGGCAGGCACACCTTCTCGGAATTTTAAATATCATTTCATTTAGGTATTTTTCTGCTTTGTTCAAATACATATATTTCTGATCATGTATCACTTAATAAAAATCAAATTTCTAACATCTGATCTTAATATTATATACCTGTGATATAGTGATTTATAAGAAATATATGTTTGGTCTTAGTCCCCATTTCTGGCAGAGAGCTCCTAAAACCCTTGGAATTTCCTAAGTGATGAAAGTAATAAAGGAATATTTTTTGTTATGTTAATGAGATGACTTTTGGAGTGTCCCTGGGTCTCTTAAGGATGGGGGTTGATTGCACTAGGGAAGAACCAACTTTGTGATGGGAGGTTTGAAACTTTCAGTCCCAATCTCCAGGGAGAGGTGAGGGGCTAGAGATTGAATCAATCACCAAAGGTCCATGATTTAATCAGTCACACCTATGTAGTAAAACACCATAAAACCCCAAAAGGACAGAGTTGGAAAAGCTTTCAGGTTGTGAACATGTGGAGATTCAGGGAGAGTGTCAGCTAGGAGAGGGCATGGACGCTCTGAACCCTTTCCCCATATTGTCGTCGGTGGAAGTGGTGTTCTTGGGGTGCCGTGAGGAAAAGAATTTCCTGAGATCCTCATGGGAGGAGAGGGTTTCCTGGAAAACTTTATTGAAGATGTAAAATCAAGGAGTTTTCCCTCCCAGGTCCCACTTTTGTCTATCTTGCCATGGAATAAGTCCAATTTTGTCTTTAGCAGGGCCAGAATTAAGGCCACTGCCCAGAATTTCTGCTCCAGATTAAAGTCCAGTCTAGGCAAGCATCTGTCTAGCTTAGCTTGTGTTCCCAGCTGCAATCCATTGCATGTAGGTTCCACATGGCCATGGGCTATGCGGCTGCTTAAGGCCACATGGCTATGGAGAGAGAACAGTCGAGTGCGGGTCACAGAGCAAGAGAGAGCAAGAACAAACAAGAGAACAAGAGGGGACTCTTTGTCTGGGAATATTAACCTTCCAAGATTTTGGGTGTTTCTGATGGGGTCCACCCCCTAGACAATCTATTGTTCCCCATGCTAGACCTAAAGGCAAGCACCTTCTTTACGTTACCCAACTTCACTGTGCATGTACCCATCTCCCCCTTTGTTCAAACCCTCCCTCCAGTGATCTGCAGGGAAAGGACCTGTGGTTCCATGGAGAGCTTGATGCTGTAGCTTTCTGGTAAAGCTGCCTGGATGAACATGCTTATGTCTGACTTCCACTTTGCTCTCTTCCTATTATTAATATTAATAAACTAGTTAATTACGATGATAATACCTTGCCCCATGTATCTCTTAATCTATTTGTATCCTTTAATATCCTTCATAAGAAATGGTAATCTAATGAATAAAAGGGTTTCCTGAGTTCTGTGAGATGCTCTAGAAAATTAATTTAACCCAAGGAGGTAGTTGTGGGAACCTGTGATCTGTCATCAGTCAGAAGTACAGGTAACCACCTTGGATTGAGATTGGCATCTGAAAAGGAGGGCACTCTAGTAGGACTGAGCTCTTAACCTATGGGATCTAATGCTATGTTCAGGTAAATAGTGTGCAAGTTGAGTTTGAAGTGTAGGACACCCAGCTGTTGTCGGACAATGGCTTGATGGTATAACAAAAACTCCTATCTCCTGACAGTGACATTAGGTGCAGAACCCTTCTTAATAGTACTGGTTCTCATTTTTAAATATATATCAAAATTATCTGGAGAATGTTGAAACACAGATTGTGGGTTTTATTTATAGAATTTCTGTTCCAGAATGTCCCAACAATTTGCATTTTTAACAAGTTTCCAAGTAATGCTGATGCTTTTGATCTGGGGAGCATAATTTGAGAATCATTGATATAGAACAATGTTTCAAAATGGCATAACATATTTAAAGAGCTCATTATTTAGAATCAGACAGACCTAGGTTAGAATCCCAACTATGCCAATAACTAATTATATAACCTTGGAAAACAATTATTTTTGAGACTCAGTGTCTTCATCTGTAAGATAGGACCAATAATAATGATATCTATCTCCAAGACAGGTTGTGAGTATTGAACAATCCATTTAAATTGCTTTGTATGGTGTATGGCATTTAGTGGGTATTCAACAAATGGTATTATCACTGTATGACTATATTCTAAAGTAATTTTTAAAAAATATTCATAAAATAAATATTTAAATATTAAATATCTTAGTTCATTTAAAATACACTTAAAATGGTGATATCTAATATGTATATATACCTTACTAAATATCATAGAACTGATAGAATACATAAAAGTATTCTCATTAAATCAGCACATTATCCTTGAAGCAAGTCATTTACTTGGACAGGTTCTCCCAGGCTTTATTAAAATGTTTCTTACAGGTATACCAAACCTTCTTTGGTTATTGAGGCCTGCTTACATTCTTGTGAATGGTATTATGTGCACACACTTTTTGCTGTTGTGGTTATTTTCTCTTAAAATTGGACATTATCTCATGGTATCTATGGTAGCAGATGACTTTGATTTTCTAAAAATTGCCATAAAATCGGAGAAAAGTCCATTAGGAGTTATAGAGAAATCATCAATTTCTAATGTGAGGATGTTTTATGAGAATTTTTTTCCTCTAGCAAGAAAATACTTTCTTTTCTTTAAATATCAGAGAAAAGAAAATCTGTAAGAAGCACCATGTTCTTTGTTATAGCGGTTTATTTTTAAGATTTTTATTTCAGTATTTGTATACCTATGCATAATTCTCAATGATAATTAATAATACGGCATCGAAGTTTATTGAAGTCTAATTAAATCCTTGCAAATCAAAGTGTGGGCCATAGAAAGGCAGCGTTAGCATCACCGAGGAAATTATTAGAAATGTAGAAACTTAGCCTCTACCACAGACCTACTGAATCAAAATCTGAATTTTAACAAGATCCCTAGGTGAGTCTTACGCTCCTTAAAATTTGAAAAGCACTGATTTAATAACATCTCTGACATTGTGAATTAATTTTTTTTGTTCAGTTGATGCATATTTCTTCCTTATATTAAAAATAATGTATGGTTTGTAATACAATAACAGGAAGTAAAAAAGAGAAAGCATGTTCTTACTCAAGGAATTAAAGTTACCTATCTATATTAAAATTGCATGACATTTGGTGAATGTCACCAATTATCTTCAAGCTCACAGAGAAGTAGACATGAATGGTTAAAAAGCAAATCTTTAACCTCCTACACTGCAAGGTAGGTGAAGAAGAAGAGGGCTAAATGCTGGTCACAGTAATTCCTGATGCCCATTTTCCTACTCAGTGAGAGAACTTGTTCTTCTCCTCAACAAAAAGTCCTGAGTTTAGAAGCCCTCCCCTCTGCACCCCACCCCTATAGCTCCAGTCTGGTGAGAGCACAGAAGCAGTGGCCTCCATTACAAGCATAGGGCTTCAGCCTACACCCACAGAGAAGTCATCCTCAAGGTCATGTATAACAGGTGGCTGGTATCTATAAGAAAGCCTGTGAGGACAGCAAACTTTATGCCACTGACAAGAATAAGGATCTAACTAGCAATTCAGAACTTTCTTTGACTGGTAATACTCTTGCTACAAGCTTGAGATAATTTCAGAAATAATTATATGGGGCACTTACGAGAGAAACATCAGACCATGGATGATTAAGAGGAGACAGGCTGGACTAGACATGGGAGGTCTCCAAATCTCTTAGCAGGTTTTCACAACATTTCAGCCAGAAAAAGTTGGAAATTAATAATAACAATAACCAAATCTCTATGACTTATAGTTTGTTTGTAATTGTGAAAACTACATTCATGTGACGGTTTGGTTATCTCCATAAATTCTACAGATACATTTTTTCTCCAGGTATTGCCAGAAACAGCCATCAGGCTCTGTGAATTGCATTGATAATTGTATTACCTAGAATGGTCAACATCAGGAATGTCATACCTGTTTACAATAGTCACTTATGGGTATGGGAGGTATATGTTGCGGTAACTTTACAAACAAGTCAAGTACAAAGTGATTTCATTTCAGTTCCTGCCAGTTGATTTATCAGCTTCAAAGAATTTCCTTACATTCTCAGTTAAGACTTAGAAATAAGTCAGCAAGCTTAGTCTATTTTTTACTTTTCTTTCTCTTTACAATTTTTTGTTAGTTATGTTATTTACATATTTTAAAAAACACATACACAATGTATGTCCTATTCTATTGCCCTTATTTATTGTTTAGTTGAAGTTCTACAGTGAAGTATAATCAGGGTTTGTCCCCAGACTTTACGCTGGAGTTTCTCCTTTGATTCCCATCCAGGTATGTCATATACCTATATGTTTATGAAGGATTCCCTTGTTATACATTTGCATATTTTAAAGCAGTTCAGTATGGTTTGTAAAATGTTAATTCTTATAACTTGAGTATTATTCTTTACTCTTTTTAATGTAATATATTCATCTATGACATTTAAAAACTAGAAATAGCTGGTACAATGTTTGGCTAATTTTTTCATGTTTTTCCACACTGGTCTCTCTAATTGTTCTAGTTATTGTAGTTAATTTTCCATAATAATGTATATTATGTTTTTGTCTGCAAATAAGCCTACATGGCACTTGCACATCCTGTTTTATTTTACTTCTTAAAAATTGCATGGGCTAGCACTTACCAACATATTTTAAATAAGGGTGGAGATATTGTGGATTCTCACTCATTTTTTTTTTTCATCTTCACAGAAATTTTGGAGAAAATTATTTTATTTTCGATAGTTTTCTTTTATTACATTTTTACCTATTACATTAAATGGTAATGTCTGATGAATTTATTTGATACATTTGGGACATATATTGGAAAAATAAATTATTTGAGTACTGTGATGTATGTGATTAATTAGCCTGATATATTAATAAACAATAAAACACTCTTGAATTTATGGAATAAATCCTCTTTGACACTTCAGAATAGCTAGTATTTCAATGAGTTTGGTTTATTCTTGCTCATAGATACAAGGTGTTCACTATGCCATCCTGTGTGATCAACTCTATCTGGTCCCTGAACCCCAACATTTGGTACTGAATTAGAACCCTGAGGTTGGCTGCTAATCCTGAACTATTTGGTACTCTGCAGACATGACAGCCAGGTCATCTTTACTGAGGGAGAGTCTCTGTTTTAAGTTTATATATAACTTTCCTGCCACTGGGGCTGCTTTCATCACTAGTTTAGAAAAGTACTGGTGTGGTTAAGGAAAGAGTTGACATATTCACACTGAATTTCTAATGCCATTGCGTTGTATTAAAAGATTGCAGCATATATATTTTTTACTTCTAGGCGAATTTGTTGAGGTTGGCTGTTTCACAGGACTGTGAAAAGTGTATTGTGGACAAAGACCTTTAATTGTTTTACTCATTGACTATAGTATTAGTTATTTTTTCCATTCGTTTCACTGAGCCCTGAATTTTCAAATATGTGTATTAAAACCTCACCTTGTGTATCAATTTTTAATTTGTTTTACCAGTCTTGCATATATTATTGCAAGTTATATTGTTTGATAAATATCAAGTCATGAAAATTAAATTTTTTTTCTGTCTTAATTCCAGTTTAAAAAATATATATTTTTATTGACTTTAGGGAGAGGGAGAGAAACATTGATACATTGAGACAATTGGCTGCCTCCTGCAAGCCCCTTACTGGGGATCGAGCTGCAACCTGGGCATGTGCCCTGACCAGGAATTGAACCAGAGACCTTTCAGTTCACAGGACGATGTTCAATCTATTGAGCCACACTAGCTAGGACTGTCTTAATTCCACTTTATCTGATACTAGCAGTGTTGCACTCCATTTCTATAGAATGAATCTGCTAATTTTTTTGTACTTCCTCTTTATTTTAAAACTTTGTGTCATTTCCCTTCCCCACACCATAAAGAGTATAGAGATGATTTTAAAAAAATTATCTTTATTGTTGAAAGTACTACAGATGTCCCTTTACAGATAATTATTTTGTTGTTATTCTTCAAGTGAAGCTATCTTTCCATTTCCACCGATTTTTAGATAGAGTGGAAGGGAGGGAGGGGGGGAGAGAGAGAGAGAGATAAAGAAACATTGATGTGATAGAGACACATCCATTGGTTGCCTCCCACATGACCCTGACTGGGGCTGGGGGTTAAAAATGCAACCCAGGTACATGCCCTTGACAAGAAATCAAACCCATGACTCGTTTTGATTGTCAGGCTGGTGCTCTAACCACTGAGCAAACTGATCAGGGTCAACTGGATTTATTTATTTATTTATTTATTTATTTATTTATTTATTTATTTATTTATTTTTGTTACAGATGTTTCTCTTTATCCCCCCCCATTGCCACCCTCTTCCACCTCCCTCCCCACCACGTCCCCAGCTTTGTTGTTCATGTCCATTGGTTATGCATACATGCGTATAAGTTCTGTGGTTTATCTCTCCCCTGCTTTCTCTTCTGGGGTTGTCAGTCTGTACCCTACTTCCACGCCTTTGGGACTACCCTGTTCCTGAGACTGTTATATTCATTATATTCCACAAATAAGTGAGATCATATGATATTTGTCTTTCTCTGCTTGGATTATTTCACTTAGGATAATATTAATACTTTCCAGGTCTCTCCATGTTGTCTCAAAGGATAAGAGATCTTTCTTTCTTACAGCTGCATAGTACTCCATTGTGTATATGTACCACAGCTTTTTTATACATTCATCCACTGATGGACACTTGGGCTGTTTCCAGATCTTAGCTATTATAAATAGTGCTGCTATGAACATGGGGATACATATATTCTTTCTGATTGGTGTTTCAGGCTTCTTAGGGTATATTCCTAGAAGTGGGATCACTGGGTCAAATGGCAATTCAATTTTTGATTTTTTGAGGTAACACCATAGTGCTTTCCATAGTGGCTGCACCAGTCTGCATTCCCACCAGCTGTGTACTAGAGTCCCCTTTTCTCCACACCCTCGCCAACACTCATTGTTTGATGATTTGTTGATGGCGGCCATTCTGACAGGTGTGAGGTGATACCTCATTGTTGTTTTAATTTGCATCTCTCTGATGATTAGAGATGATCATTTCTTCATATGTCTCTTGGCCATTTGTATGTCCTATTTTGAGAGGTGTCTATTTAGCTCCTCTGCCCATTTTTTAATTGGGTTCTTTGTCTTCCTTTTGTTGAGATGTATGAGCACTCTGTATATTTTGGAGATTAACCCCTTATCTGATGTATCATTGGCAATTATGCTCTCCCATACAGTGGGTTGCCTTTCCACTTTGATGGTTGTTTCTTTTGCTGTGCAGAAGCTTTTGAGTTTGATGTAGTCCCATGTGTTCATTTTTCCCTTTGTTTCTGTTGCCTTAGGTGATGTATCAGTGAAAATTCTGTTGCGTATGATGTCTGAAATTTTGTTGCCTACATTTTCTTCTAGGATTTTTATGGATTCATGAGTCACATTTAAGTCTTTTATCCATTTTGAGTTTATTCTTCTGTATGGTGTAAGTTGATGGTTTAGTTTCATTTTTTTGCATGTAGCTATCCAATTTTCCCAACACCATTTATTAAAGAGGCTGTCTTGACTCCACTGTATACTCCTACCCTCTTTGTCGAATATTGATTGAGCATAATGTTTTGGGGCAATTTCTGGGTTCTCTGTTCTATTCCATTGATCCATGTGCCTGTTCTTGTGGCAGTACCAGGCTGTTTTGATTAGAGTAGCTTTGTAGTTTAACCTGATATCCAGTATTGTAATCTTGCCTACTTTGTCCTTCTTTTTCAAGATTACTGTGGCTATTCTGAGTCTTCTTTGGTTCCATATGAACTTTTGAAGTATTTGTTCTAGTTCTGTGAAATATGTCGTTGGTATTTTGATGGGGATTGCGTTAAATCTATAGAACGCTTTGGGTAATATGAATATTTTGATGATGTTAATTCTTCCAATCCATGAACAAGGTATGTGCTTCCACTTTTTTATATCTTCCTCTATTTCTTTTTTCAATGTCTTGTGGTTTTCTGCAAATAGGTCCTTTATTTCTTTGGTTAAGTTTATTCCTAGGTATCTTAATTTTTTTGCTGCGATGGTAAATGGAATTGTTTTTTTAGTTTCTCTTTCTGTGAGTTCATCATTGGTGTATAAGAATGCCGTCGGTTTTTTCATGTTAATTTTGTATCCTGCTACTTTGCCAAATTCATATATTAAGTCTAGTATATTTTTCATGGAGTCTTTAGGGTTTTCTATATATAATATCATGTCATCTGCGAATAATGACAGTTTCACTTCCTCCTTTCCAATTTGGATCCCTTTTATTTTTTCTTCATGTCTGAATTGCTGTGGCTAAGACTTCCAGTACTATGTTAAATAAGAGTGGCAAAAGTGGGCATCCTTGTCTTGTTTCTATTCTTAAGGGAAATGTTTTTAGTTTTTGTCCATTGAGTATGATGTTGGCTGTAGGTCTTTCATATATGGCCTTTTTTATGTTGAGATATGATCCTTCTATTACCAAATTGCTGAGAGTTTTTATCAGAAATGGGTGCTGGATTTTGTCGAATACTTTTTCAGCGTCTATTGATATGATCGTATGGTTTTTATTTTTCATTTTGTTTATGTGGTGTATCACATTTATTGATTTGCGAATATTGTACCAGCCTTGCATCCCTGGGATGAATCCCATTTGGTCATGATGAATAATTTTTTTGATGTATTACTGGATCCGATTTGCTAGTATTTTGTTCAGGATTTTGGCATCTATGTTCATCAGGGATATTGGCCTGTAGTTTTCTTTCTTTGTAGTGTCTTTTTCTGGTTTTGGAATTAGAATTATGCTGGCCTCGTAAAACACGTTTGGAAGTCTTCCTTCTTTTTGAATTTTTAGGAATAGTTTGAGGAGAATGGGTGTTAGTTCTTCTTTGAATGTTCGGTAAAACTACCCTGTGAAGCCATCCAGGCCTGGGCGTTTGTTTGCTGGGAGAGTCTTGATTACGTTGTCAATTTCCTTCATTGTTATTGGTCTGTTCAAGTTTTCTATCTGTTCCAGGTTCAGTTTTGGGAGACTATGTGTTTCTATAAATTTGTCCATTTCGCTTTGATTTTCCAAATTTCATTCATATTTTTGCCATTATAAATATGTTGGACCTATTTTAATAATTGTCTATTTAAAATTTTTATTATTTCTCCTTTAGCCTCTCTCTTTAAAAATTTTTTTTTTTCCTTTATTGATTTTAGAGAAAGAGGAAGTGAGGGGAGAGAGAGATAAAAACATTGATGAGACACATCGATTGGCCGCCTCCTGCATGCCCTCCACTGGGGATTTTACCCACAACCTGGGCATGTGTCCTGACCAGGAATCAAACCAGCAACCTCTTGGTGCATGGGCCAACGCTCATCCACTAAGCCACACCAGCTAGACTAGCCTCTCTTTTTAAATGAACATGTGTTTGGTTCAATTTTTCGCATTGTGTTTTCAAAAATTTTAATTTTTCTGAATGATTGTCCTTAAGATTTTATATTTATTTGTAAAAAACAGCTTTTTTTTAAAAAAAGGATCTCAATTAGATTTTTTTCAATTAGATTTAAATGATTGTTGTGCATGTAGCATGAACGTCACTGTCTTCAGTGCTTCTACATAGCTCTTGGTTTCCAAGGTGAAATGTGAGGCACTTTTAGGAACTATTCAGATGTTTACTACTGTGATCATTTAAATTTTTACATTTAATAGAAATATATCTAGAACATAAAATCATAATTTTATGAATAGTTTTTCTTAAATGAGACTAAGCAAATAAAACTGGGTCAATCTAAAATTGGTTAGAAATATTGAGTAACTATGAAAGGATTTATGATATTAAATAAAAAATGTGAAGGTAAATTCAAGTATATGCATTATGTCTTCATGGTAATACATTTTATATTGGAGATGAGAAAACTGGTGCTCAATGGCTACTATGTCCAGACTCTGATCAAGGCTTTTGGGAAATATCTGTCAACAAAGAGAAAATCTCTGTCACCAAGGAGCCTACCTTCTAGTAGGAGGAGACAGACAACAGGCAATAAGCATCACAAATAAGTAAGTTATTTAGCAACATAATGTACTAGAAAGTGATGGATGCTGTGGAGGAAAGAAATAGAGCAAGGCTGAGGGGTTGAGAGTGGCAGGGCTGCTGGGGATGGGGGTGGTCGTGAGGGAGCAGATGTAAAGTTTTCTCAACATTTTATTTTGAAGGATTTTAAAACTTCAAAAACAGTTCTATGGAAAGTACAGTAGTCCTCCCCTATCTATGGTTTTGGTTACCCATGGTCAACCACAGTCCAAAAATATTAAGTAAAAAAGTCCAGAAATTATAAGTTTTAAATTGCTCACCACCCTTCTGAGTAACTAGATGAAATCTCTCGCCATCCTGCCCTGTTCCAGCTGAGACATGAATCAGCCCTTTGTCCAGCATGTACACACTGATATGCTTCCACCCATTGGTCATTCAGGAACCTTCTGGATTGTCAGATCAGATATCTGAGAGACAGAGTCATACCACATTTACATAATTTTTATTACAGTATAATGTTATTTATAGTTGTTCTATTTTATTGTTATTTTACATCTTTTACTGTGCCTAATTTATAAGTTCAATTTATAATATGTATGTATGTATAGGAAAAAGCATAGTATATATAGGGTTCCTTATTACTAGCAATTTCAGACATCCACTGAGGGTCTTGGAATGTATACTGTACATCCATCCTTTACTTAGACCTAGAGTCATCAATCCTTAAATCTTCTAATTCTCTTTCTCTCTCCCTCCCTCCCTCTGCACATATAATTTTGAACCATTTTAGAGAGGGTTCAGACACCGTAACACTTATATCCCTAAGTGCTGAGCAAGTTTAATTACAGGTAACCAAAAACTGGCCCAGGGGGTATTCCCAGGTTGGCTATTTTAACATTACCCACTATGCATGCTAACAATATAAATAAAATAGTGAGGACTTGCACTAGTGATTCTGAAGTAAATTGGAGCCCAACCATGTACACTTATTGAATCTCTTCCAAGTGATTCAGATGCATAAGTATGTTCAGGAAACAGTGGCTCACTTTAGGGTCAAATAAATTATAAATAAATGAAAAGAAGCAGCAGCAGGTACAAGCCACTGAGACCACAGTCCCCTGAAAAGGAGGCAAAGCTTGCCAAAGGAAGGAAATCCTTTCATATTTCCTGCTATAGTGAAAAGTGAAACTGAAAAATATGGCCAGGAAGGTTCCAAGCTTTTTCAAACACAATATAAGATTCTTCTTATTAAGACTGTTTTAATTTCTTTTGTATAACCTTAGGTATAACTCACCTGCAAAATGGGAGTATTCAATTAGTATTTGTTAATTGAATGGTTAAATTATAGAAAGAGTTAATCTTTTATCCTTTCTTTCTTTACCTAAAGTATTAGACATATTTTTAAAACATATTCTTCAAGTAAAGTAAAGTACATATTTAACACTTTTAAAGTGTTTGGTGTATAGCCTGGCCAGTATGGCTCAGTGGTTGAGTGTCAACCCATGCACCAAGAGGTCACCTGTTCGATTCCCAGTCAGGGTACATGCCCAGGTTGTGAATGCAATCCCCAGTAGGGGGAATGCAGGAGGCAGCCAGTCGATGTTCTCTCTCATCAATGTTTCTACCTCTTTCTCCCTCTCCCTTCCTTCTCTCTCTAAAATCAATAAAGAAAAAATAAATAAAAATAATAAAGTTTTTGGTATACATATGTAATAACAAAAACTAATACATTATTATGATTTTATTCTCAGCCTTCAAAAAAAAAAAAAAAAGAGAGGGGGGTTATGTGGTGACAAAGATTCTTTTCTTGACTGAACTCTAGTCAGGCTCCTCTTTGTCTTCTTTCTGAGGAGGCGCCAACTTAGATTGTGTCGTTGGTCCACTTCTAGTTTTAGCAACAATCCTACTGAGTCAGTTTAGTGAAAACCCACACCCTTAAAATGTGTTTACCCTGCTGCCTTCCACAAGAATCCTACTAGGTCAGTTTAGCAAACAATTACCCTATCTCTTAGTAATTTTCCACCCACTACCCCTTCACCCTGCTCCTTGACTATATAAATCCCAACTTTTCCTTATTGTATTCAGAGTTGAGCTCAGTCTCTCTCCTTTAGTAGAAAACTCCATTGGAGTAGTGCCCCTGAATAATGTCTGCCTTCCTTTTCCTTAGCAAGTGGAATAATTTTTTCTCTAATAGTAGCCAAGAAAATATGGAAACTGTGGTGTGTTCTGTCTCCACTTTGGAGACTAATAATCAACTATAAACTTTTGAATACCCTGAGTAATCTGGAAGTTAGTATTTAACCTAAAATTTCCAAAATTTATTTGATTATTAAATCCTTTTGTAATGAATAAATATATTTCACTTATTATTTTCAGTGTGGAGAGGAAAAATAATGTAGAGCTGTGTTAGTAGTTAAAGTATAGTCATGAGACCATCAAGATCAACACCATGTGAGCATCTGTTTGTAATGCAAAGTCTTAGGCTCCACCTCAGACCCGCAGAATCAGAATCTGCATTTAAAGAAGATTTCTGGTGATTTATTTATATGCACATTGAATTTAAGAAATACTATGCAGCCCTGGCCGGTTTGGCTCAGCGGTTAGAGCTTCGGCCTGCGGTCCAGAGAGACCGGGGTTCGGTTCCCGCTAAGGGCATGTACCTCGGTTGCAGTGTGTCCCCGGCCCTGGTTGGTCGTGCGGGTGGCAGCCATTCGATGTGTCCCTTTCACATTGATGTTTCTCTCTCTCTCTCTCTCTCTTCCTCTCTCTCCCTCCCACTCTATCTGAACAACAAAAAAAAAAAATGAAAAAATGTCCTCAGGTGAGGATAAAAAAAAAAAAAAAAGAAAAGAAATACTATGCAGATAATGTAAAAGAGTAGATATTACAATATTCATTTTATTGAAATGTTCTGTTGTTTTAGTTAAATGAATCTATATTCCTTGACTAAATACTGATAAAGGGAACATTGTTCCATATTGTTATCAGTGGCATGAAAAAAATCCCCTGGGATTAAAATTTCCCACAGACTGATAATTAAAATAGATTTTTTTCAAAAACATAATTAACTTCAATTGGGCACAACTATGTAAATGTTTTGCATGACATTACTCTTGTTTTCAAATTAAATTTTAATTTTATCAGGATAATATATGTACACATTTTAAACGGAGTCTGAAAGTACTACCAGTCCTATAAAAAAATATAGCACTCTTTTACTATCCTTTCTCCAAATTCTACTTTTCAGAGGCTACCACCTTTAATCATGTTTGCATATATATTATATATATATATATATATATATATATAATATATATGTATATGTATACATACATATATGTATATTATATATAATATATATATTTGAAAAAGCAAGATATAATATATACATATGTTCATATATTCAATTTATATACATTTATGTCTGGCTTTTTCAAACTCTGAAGAAGTTTTTTGACTTCTTTAAATTGCCACTGAGATTTTACTTTTCTGGTGTCACTATCCTGACCACCTCCTGCTGTCTTCTTGCCCCATACTACCAAGAAAAATATATCACAATTTTTGTTAAATCAACATTCAGGGTTTGGGTTACTAATTTAATCCAAATTCCTGAAATAAACAGCTAAGTTGCACTCAATAGTCTCATATCTCAGTGAACATACCAGTTCTGTCTAGTTTCTGTTAAAGAGATTCCTCTTGGAGACTACTGTCTCCCTACTTTGATCTGAACTGCCTGTTATCTTGACCAGATGCACAGATGTTTTCCTAGGACTGACTTTCACTACCATTCTGTGAATTTTATTCACCTCCTTTCTTTGGATTCTCTTTTTTCAAGGCAACTTTTAGTTCTTTTCCACTTCTTTGTTTCTTAAAGCATCCTGCAACTTCCAGATGGATGAATCTAGAAGCTACAAGCAGTGGAGGTACATTTTTGGAAAACTTGCAGGTGTGAAAATGCTATCTTCTTCCCTCACACTGTGTTTCTGCAGTATATTCCATATCCTGTATATGGAATTGTTTTTCTTCTTTAAAACATTAGGCTCTTTTCTCAATGACCATGTTCTGAAACATGAGTTGGTGTAGGTCTCTTTTCATTTATTGCTCTAATGGGCACTTTGAATCTAGAAGATTATCTCCTTCTAGGGAATTCTGGAAAATTTTCTTGTACCATGTCTTTCATTAGTTCTTTCCTCCATTTTCTCTTTCTGAAAAGATTATTTGAATGCTGAATCTCCTATACTGAACCTTGATTTTAATTATTCTCTCTATTTTTCTTTTCTCCTATTTAAAAATTTTTGTTTCTTTATTAATTTTTTAGAGAGAGGAAGGGAGAGGGAGAGGGAGAGAGATAACCATCGATGAGAGAGAACATCGATTGGCTGCCTCCTGCATGCCCCCCACTGGAGATTTGGCCCACAACCTGGGCATGTGCCTTGACCCAGAACTGAACTGGTGACATCTTAGTGCATGGGTCGATGCTCAACCACCGAGCCATGCTGGCCGGGCTCTTTTATCCTCTTTGCTTGAGTACTTTTGCAGTAGTGTCATTAGATTTAGCTTACAATTTTTCTATTCATTTTCTCTTTATTTCTGCTTTCATTATTTAAATTCTAACAAACTATATATAGAGAAATACATATATAGGTGTTTTAACATAGCATCCCATATATGTTTCATGGATATCATATTCTCTATTATTGCTTTGAATATAATTAAAACATTTTATCTGCTACATTTTATATTGGCTTTAAAAAAATCTGTTCCTTGTTTGGTTTCAATTTCCTTCTACTTTTTTTTAAATATATTTTTTAATTGATTTTTTTTTTTTTTTTTAGAGAGAGAGGAAGGGAGAGAGAAATGGAAACATCAATGTGAGAGAGCAACATTGATCGGCTGCCTCCTGCATGCCCCCTATTGGGGATCAAGCCTGCAACCTGGGCATGTGCTCTGACCAGGAATCAAACCAGGACCTCTCAGTCCATGTGATGATGATCAATCCACTGAGCCACATCAGCTGGGCAATTTTCTCCTACTTTTAATCTTTTTCTTTTGATATCGTTTGTGTTTTCATGTTTTAATTTAATTTTAGTTGCAAAGCAATTCTAAGATGTAGGAACTACTTTAAATTTCACTTAACATAGGAATAAAATACCTTAAAATAAATTGCCCCACATCACTTGGCAGGAAAGTGATCTAGTCAAGCTACGAACATGACTCCACGCTTAGCTGTCTTAACTTCTAAGCTATGTTAACTTTGCCTTTTCCACATTGATAATGTAGGACTGAGTATTATAGAAAAACTACTGATGAAGGAATAACCCTTTTGCTTAATCTGATAGCAAAGTAAATATGGTTCATTGATTATGTTTTAAAATTGTGTAATGAATGCTATAATCTTTCAAAATGTTCATAAGGATTAGAAAAGTTACAATTATTCTCATAATACACATTTAAATGTTCATATCAGTTGTGGCCCAAAATATATCTTGTAGGTGGACAATTTACATGTCATAACATTTGGTTAAATAAATGTATTTTTAGTATGTGTCTATGAAGAAAAAGTAACAATGACTGTTAAGCTCTCCTATTTTGTTTCTTCCCTGAGATTTGAAGTGTTCATGACAAGAAACAAAATTATTTTGGTATAGTATAGTGGTGGGAAATTCACATATGCAAGTTTGATTTATTAGAAACTAGCAAATACAGACACCCATCCTACCTGAGCAATATAAAAATAAAATAAGCAATATAAAAATAAGCCTATATTCAGGAACATTTTGACTTTTTTAAAAACTGAATTTAAAACCTGAAAGAACCATTGCATTTGTGCATGTTTCTCAGATCGTGTCCAGGAAACAGCAGCCACATAGAGAGTTGATAGTTTTATATTAAAAAAAGGCCTATGGACCGATACTTGTGCAGATTCTGGGTAAACAAAGACTGTAGGACTTTGCAGAGCTTTGGATGTGCTAATGTGCATAGCAACTTTCCAAGACACCATATTAAGGATATTTTACAAATTACAGAAAGTATTTTACCAATCATGGAGCCTGCATTTGATGGAGAACTAGAGGTTCAACTTTTACAGGTAAGGTAAGTAAGATTTTAAGAACATCAAGTGCATTGCTGGAGGTTGTTCTCTAATATCCAGCATTATTTTGTCTTAGAGGAAATCACACTAAGCTAAAAGTTCCAGAATTTTTGATGTGGAGAAATTAGAAGTGGTTAGTTAAATAACAAAAGAGATAGAAAGAACAGGTAAAAATGAATTAAGTCTGTATAGGGCTGGATACATAATTTGTGGGGCTCAGTACAGAATGAAATCCAGAGCCCCTTATTCCAAAAATAGAAAGAAAAAGACTTGAAAATACCAAAACAACAGATTTTTTGTTTAAAAATATTTTTATTGTTTATAAAACATAATAGATATTGTAGAGGTACATGAGTAACAACATAACCTTTTTAAAAATATTTTTTTATTGAATTTTTAGAGAGAGAGGAAGGGAGAGAGAGAGAGAAACATCAATGTGAGAGAGACACATTGATGGACCACCTCCTGCATGCCTCCCACTGGGGATCAAGCCTGCAACCTGGGCATGTGCCCTGCCTGACCAGGAATCAAACCGGGACCTCTTAGTCCATGGGATGACACTCAATCTACTGAGCCACACTGGCTGGGCCAACATAATCTTTTTATAATTGCATTTATTGGGATGACATTGATTAATAAAATTATATAGGTTTCAGGTGTACAATTCTATAATACATTATCTGTACACTGTATTTGTGTTTATCACCCCAAGTCAAGTCTCCTTCCATCACCATTTATCCCCTCTTTACCTTCTTCTATCTCCCCTCACTGCCCCTTTCCCTCTGGCAATCACCATACTGTTGTCTGTGTCCATGAGTGTTTCTTTTCTTTTCTTTTTTTTTTTCTTGGCTTAATCCCTTCACCCTTTTCACCCAGTCTCCAAACCCTTCCCCTCTGACAGCTGTCCGTCTGTTCTCTGTATCCACCTTGTTAGTTTATTTTGTTCGTTAGATTCCACATATAAGAGAAGTCCTGATACGTGTCTTTCTCTGACTGGCCTATTTCATTTAGCATAATGCTGTCCAGGTCCATCTACGCAAGAACAACATAATCTTAAAAATTGCAGGAAAAATTATAGTGTGGTCTTATAACTTTTAATATAATAATGATATACAGAATGATATACTTTATTATATGTGATTATATAATAATAATACTCTGCTAATGTGGTACTTTGATTTTTCTGACCTGCTTTTCCAAACTTGATTAGGTTATCAAATATATAGTCTTAACAACTTCATTTTAATCCATATAAATAAAAGTAATATCAGTTGCAAATAATTATCAAATAATTTTTGCTAATTTTTATTTTTGAGAGAGGTCTTTTTGCTGATAGCGCCTGTTACTGGAGCTGGAATAACTTTGTAATAATTATTTCAAAATAAAAATTTTAGTACATCCAGAGCTGATAATTCCCAAGAAATAATTTAAAAAAATAGTTAACTCTTCATAAGAAATCAATTTCATATAAGCCTAAATTTTATTTTAAGTGCAAATCTGTACAATGGCATTTTAATGTATTTTTGACATCAGTATCTTGTAACTTGTGAGGTTACAAAAAAAAGTGGTTTCATGATTTGTTTATAATTCAAAATTACTCTTTATGCTTTCTATCACTGTCTTCAATTACAAGATAAATTAATTTTAAAAAATCTTCTTTGTAAATAATTATTTTATTTCAAGCTTCATATGAAAAAAATAGTGTTCTTTTCCATCAAATGTGATAATTTTTAACTTCAGTTTTTATTTCTATGACTATGGATATTTGCATTGCAATGTTGTAACAGTTTTCAAACCAAAGTCTAATACTGTTGAAGAATTCTAATATTTTACTGACGTGCTTTATTGTAATGTTCATGTGTACACCTTTACTTTGTTATAATTTACTGACAAAGTTGACTGTGTGAGGACCAGCCATTCTTGTCTCAGCCTCCAGGCTGGAGAATTAATATTTGTGCAGATGTGGCAGGGACGAGCTGTGAGACTGTACGAGTAAGCTAGTACCATCACAGGCTGCTATCGTTGCTACCAATCTGGCTCCGGGCCCTGTCCCGTTGGGCTCTGGGGTGCCACAGACCGGCCCACCCATGCTCACCACGTGGCCAGTCACCTGCTCGGTGTGCATGCTGCCTCCCTTGCTCTCTGGCCTGAGCCTGTGTGTGCACTCAGTGTATCTCTTCTGCTCAGGTGCATGCTCCACTGTCCCACTGG
The DNA here is from genome assembly GCA_030848825.1 of Tadarida brasiliensis. NCBI lineage: Eukaryota > Metazoa > Chordata > Mammalia > Chiroptera > Molossidae > Tadarida > Tadarida brasiliensis. Next base: position 76,742,489 of record CM061260.1, read on the forward strand.
ATTTTACTTATACTATACAACTTCAAAACTGAAATTTATGAAGAATTTCAAGACAGCAATTGCAGAGCATTAAACCAATGCAGGAACCTTGAATGACTTACATCGTTTACATGTTCTATTGCTGGCTCTAACGCTATGTATAGAATTTATGTTATTTCCATATTATCTTATGTCCCAGTGTACTGAAATCTTTAAACTTTAATCTGAAGCCTCTGAGACTACCTAGACCTCAGAGTCGTAGTTGAAAGATTAAACTATTATATTCAGATTTCTCTGTATTAAGCACTTACGTACTATTTTTCATTGTCCTGCTGGGTATCATTTACCCTCCTTTTAATAGTTAACTTGTGTGGTTTCTAGGCAATGAATATACAAGCATCACTGATCATGTGAAAACCATGCTTGCTGATTTATAAATAGTGACTTATAATTAGTGGCTGTGTGTGACAACTGCTCATTTCCAAGATTTTGGTGAATGAATCTTTTGAAATTAATCTTAAAATTTCTATTAAATTATAACATTAAACAAGTCATTTTTTTAAAACTTAAGATAGTGAATACAATTTTTAGAGGAGTTAAGTTCTTCTAAACCACAGAGACAAGCTTTTGACAGAATCTACTTTCACCTATGGCCCTTCTCTTTAGACATAGCTATCTATATATTAATTTCTGAAGGAACTGATAAAGTTCAATAGGTATTGCATCTCATTACAACTAGATTTCATATTGCAATTCCATATAAAATGAATGAAATACACTAGTGTATTATTTATAACTTAATAATGGATGGAAGTTTGTTGTGTTAGGTAAGAATATTTGGGGAGGATGGGTCACAGACATTGTGACATAACATTTTTCAATTAAGTTTATCAGAATTGATTAGTACTGTTGTTCAAGTATATGAAAAGAAATGAAACATGATCTCTATTTTAAAGGAATTTAAAACTCAGAAAATAAAAACCTTAATTAAAAAACAATCATACATTTATTATAAAGAAGTGAGCATTTGTTAAAACCTAGCAAAATTTAACAACCAAGAACCTGTAATCTAATTTTTCTCTGACTTCCTGTGACACTTACTAATATACTCTAAGATGACGACAGCATTTTGTAAGTGTCCCATGAATGCTAACTATGATGATGTACAAGGATTTTTACACAGATTATCTTATTTTAAAAAATTTTAATTGATTTTTAGAGAGAGGAGAGGGGAAAGAAAGACAGAGAGAGAAAGAGAGAGAGAGGGGGAGAGAGAGAGAGAGAGAGAGAGAGAGAGAGAGAGAGAGAGAGAGAGAGAAGCATTGATGTGAGAAAGAAATATTGATCAGTTGCCTCCTGCACATACCCCAACTGGAGATCAAACCCACAACCTGAGTATCTGTCTTCTCTGGGAATTGAACCAGTCACCTTTTGGTGTATGGGATGACTCTCTAAACAACTGAGCCACACTTGTCAGGGCATGTTATTTTATAATATTAAGAATCAGGACAACTCAATGAGATGTACACTGTTGTCTTTTTTTATTTTATAGATGTGGAAACTATATCACTGAGAGATTTAAAAATCATCCTCAGGAAATTCAGCAAGTAAACTGCATAAATGAAAAATGAATTCAAAACCCATTTTACTCCACAGCTCTATCCACTGTGCTGGCTTGTTCTTATGGTGTTTTCTTTGGCATAGTTGAAGATGAAGCTTCAGTCTAGAGCAGACTTTCTTAGTTGTGTATGACAGTATTTTTCTAGGGAACCATTCTAGGGGGAAGAGGGTGAGGGCAGCAAATGGAAGAATGGAAGGGATTTGTGGTTCAATGTGTTTGGCTTCATTCTCTTCCTGCCACGGGAAATTCATAAAATATATTAGCATGTTCAATTATCTAAGACACCTTACAGTGTAGACATACATCAGTTGTGTTTGTTTAGTTAACACATATACCAAACAGTTGCAAAGAAGTACAGAATAACATCATAGTCTTTGTATAGGGATGACACCTATAATTTTGAAGCACCCCATTTTTCTGCATGCCTTACCTATTTCAAGATAAATTGAAAAAAATATCCATCTGGTACATTTTATTGAACTGCAACTATATTTCTCACATTTATTTGATTGTGTATTTTTTATTTCCCTAATACCAATTAAATTATTGTGGAAATATTGTTTTATCAAACAAGTTTTAGAAAATATGTGGAGATATTGTTTCAGAGAGAATATTATATATATATAATAACCACAACATTATGGACTAGAGAGAGAACTTCTAAATCACTGTCTCATAGTTAGGGCCCAATTTGTTTGTTTTACTGTTATTACTACTATGGGGAGAACTGTCTTATAATTTACAAATTAATTAATAAAAATTATATTTATCTAAATCATCATGTAAGTTTGGAAAATGATTATTACTAAAGGTTCCTTCTGTTAACTGACCTATGAAAGTGTTGTTGGAGTGGTGATGTAGAATAATGTGTGGGAGAGGTTGTGCTGTGTATTGGAGATATGACCAAAGAACAAAAGGGAGTTCAAATTGATTTACAAAAAAATTAAAGAAAGAAAATTAAAGAAAGAAAGAAATATAGAACTAGGTTTTAAATTCTAAAGGTCTGCAATCTAAGAAAAGTACCAATCACAATTAAAAGAGAAAGGGGAGGCCGACCGGTGTGGCTCAGTGGTTGAGCATCGATCCATGCACCAAGAGGTTGCTGGTTCAATTACTGGTCAGGGCACATGCCCAGGTTGTGAGTCAAACCCCCAGTGGGGGCCGTGTAGGAGGCAGCCAATTGATGTTGTCTCTCATTGATGTTTCTCTCTCTCCCTCTCCCTTCCTCTTTTTCTAAAAATAAATGAATAAATAAAAAATATTAAAAGAGAAAGGGGAAAAAAAATCCCCAAAAGTAAAAAATTAAAAGAAAAAATAATTGTTATTCAAACAAATATACAAAATGGTAAGAGAATATTAATTGTTTTAACACACGAGTTTATTTTGTGTAGGCTCTTTAAAAAAACAAACCATTTTTAAAAACTCAACATTTTTTGTGAATGTAGGAAAAATAAGTCTTTAAAGTTTGGTAGGTTTGCTGTATTCCTTCACCTTGCTTGGGCTCCTGACTAGTTATCTCATTAATCAACTTAAGCTAGTCATTTTTTTTTTTTTGAAAAATAATGACACCAAAATAATGTGTTCCTCAAACTCACCTGGAAATTAATGCATAAAAATGATGACCTGTTGCTTCATTTTGACCTGGTAGTTTTTTATAAGAAGCATCAACCCGATTGAGTTTTGGTAAAGTAGGTCTTTCTCTGTAGTTGTCCTCTCAGCTGAGAATCTACAAAGTGAAAAATTTGAAGGGCATATGTAGGCAATGTTCTGAGAAACCCCACGATTCAGTAGGTATTACATTTTTTAAAAGAGTTGTTCCTCTTTAGCACGTAGCTCATGTATCTCCTTGTGGAGCATCATGCTGGGCTCCAGGGGGGTGTGATAGGGGCAGCGGGGTTTGAAAATTATCTACTACTTTGTTGCCCAGCATCAATTTTTGATTGGGACAGGTATTTTCAAAATAACACGTGCCTAAAAGAATCAAGAGTCTTTGTAGGGGTATCAGCAGCTTGCAACTTCCTGACTTGGGTGTTTCATTACTGGAAAAAAATCCAAATGAAACTTCTGCTGAGAGAATATAGCTACAACAGGGGTCCTGATGTGGGTCTCTTTACAACAGAAATGAAGGTAGGCTGCAGTTTAGATCTTACCAATGTCCCAACATCTGTTTCTGATTTGGTTTCTTATTTAGGATTCTTTCTTGTAACGCTAAATGTATATTAACTTTTTAAATTAAGCATGGAAGAAATATTCCTGTGTGTATTTTATTTGGGGGGTAAAACAATGTAGAAAAATTAATTTAAACATTTTTGTTGTTTTGTTGTAAGAAAAAGATTTCAATTATTAAATTTGAACATAGATGGCTATATATATAAACATTCAGGATGTTATCTCTAAATAAATATCTTCTTTAATCTTGAATAATAAGTAAGTGTGCATTTGAATTACTTAGGATATTTCCCTAGTCCATCATCAAAATCCATTGGAGACACATACTTAGATAAGAATAGTATGGATCTTAGTATTTTAAGAACGCTTAGAGCAATATTTCTCAATACATGGACCAAGCATCTCAGCAACAGAATGAATCATCCAGTGTACATTGGTTTTCAGTACTTAAAATATAGATACCCGATCCCTTGCAAGATTTATTTAATCAGATTCTGAAGGGAGCTGTTGCTCTGGGAACTGTAGTTTACAGAAGTTTTTCAGCTGGTTTGATGTGATATGCTTTGATTACTTCTGCCTTAATGATGAAGCTGAAATAATTTTTTTTGGTACACTAATTTTGAAGAGTTTCCTTCCTTCCTTCCTTCCTTCCTTCCTTCCTTCCTTCCTTCCTTCCTTCCTTCCTTCCTTCCTTCCTTCCTTCCTTCCTCCCTTGCTTCTATTAAAAGGTGTAAGTATTAGTCTGTTCAGGTTACCATAAAAAATACCAGAGATTGAATAGCTTAAACATAAATTTATTTTCTCACAGTTCTGGAGGTTGGAAAGTCCAAGATCAAGCTTCCAGGAGGATTTGGTTTATAGTGAGGGCTCTCTCTCTGCTTTGCACACAGCAGACTTCTCATTATGTTCTCACAAGGCCTTGTGTGTGTACGGAGAAAGAGAGTGAGATATCTCTGATATCTCCTCTTATAAGGACACTAATGATTTCATTTGACCTTAATTGCTTCCTTAGAAGTCTCAGCTACAAATACAGCCATACTCAGGGTTAGGGCTATAGCACATGAATTTGGGGGAGAGCCAAACATTCAGACCATAACAAAGTACACTATATTTTTATATCTGTTTAGTTTCTTCCATAGAGCTGCAAAAACATACAGTAAAAAAGCATTAATTCTGTTCATAAAAATAGGGAAATTTGAAAACAACTCTAGTTTTGAAAGTCCTTCTTTTCTAGGAGAGAAATGTTATAAACAGTTCTGTTAAACTACTGCATCTTAGAACAGAAATTGAATTCATAATTTTTCAAATTTATATTGTGTGATTGTTCTAAACACAAAGGATAAGCAATGAAAAAACATCTGAAGGTGTTTGGGATTTTAGCCAAACTGAAAGGATGTAGACCAGCACTCAAAGATTAATGCTGGGCCTGGGTTCAGCAGACAGTCGTGGAGGGTGGTGGTGGAGGGTAACATCTTGAAAGGACAACTGCATTTTAGAAGCTGGAGAAAAAGTAAGATAAAGGTGCTGTGTAGGCTATGTTCTCATCTGGGAGCATGAGTGGGGACAGATATAATTCCATGCTCACCGAAATTGGTAGTAGTATTAATTTCCTTGAGATCGTATGCCTGAAGACCCTGGCTTTTTGCTGACTATTGACAGTTGACTGTCCTCAGGCCCTGAAGTTTCTTTCCACATAAACTTTCTTAGTGTGGCTGCTTACTTCATCAAGTAAGCAAGAAGAGATGCTAGCTGTATTCTGTTAAAACAGAATCTTATATCATATAACACAACTATAGAAGTGAAATTTAACATAATCTCATCAAGGAAGTGACATCCAAGCACTTTTGCTGTATTCTATTGGTAAGAAAAAGTCACAGATCACACTGTACTCAGGAGGAGGGGATGTACAAGAGTATAACTCATTGGGATCATCTTTGGGTGTGTCTGCAACAAATGCTAATAGTTACCCAAGCAGGTCTTTCGAGAGTAAATGAGATTTTATATAGAGAGTTCATATTATGTACTACTTATATAGGAGACATTGCTGTATTCCACTGACATGTCTAATGAAGAAAGGCTCTCTCTGCCTCATCCTGGACACTCAACTCAGAGCACCTAGGGAATCTACTGTGCCCATCTTGATATATTTTAACCTTGTTTCTTACAACCAGTTTATGTTAAGAGCTCAGTCTGGACTGACTCTAAGAAACACAATAAGAAGGAAAAAATGACCAACTACTTCCCCTTTAGGCTCCTGCTCATCCCCTCAACAAACATCCTGATGATATATCTCTCTTCAACATTTAGAAGCATTATGCCATTCTCTAGAAGCCTTGGGGCCCTCTTAGGTACCTCCCTAAGTCCACTCTCCTTAGAGTTTGGACTATAAATCAAATTAACACCACTGTTTTATCATTATACCACCCCCTGCTCCTGGGCTTTGCACTTACATAGCTATTGCGAAGCTTAAACTCATTCAACATATTTTTTAATATGTGACCTCCGCTAGAAGATGCTAATAGATATAGTCCTTGCATACAGGGGATGGCAAGACTGAGTGAGCTCGGAAGCATATCTTCTCTCGGTTGAACCTTCAGATGAGAATGTGGCCCAGGTACACTGGATTGCAGTCTGGTCAGAGGACTCATCTAGGCCATGCCTGCACTTGTGAGCTATAGAGACTGTGTTGCTAGTGGTAATATTTTAAGTATTTTGTCTGAACTGTGGGGCAGAATTTTCATCACAAGGAGACCTTACTACAACTCCCAAACAAAAGAAAACTTCCCTCATCTTGTTTTTTATTGTTTAGTGAAGAGCCTATGTTTCAACATACAAACCAATCATATGACTTTAAGCAAACTATTCAGTGTATAAATTGACATTACTTACAAATGCACACTGCTGGAAAGGAACTCAAAATAATCACTCTTAGAAGAATAATCAATATTTTATTACTCTCTGCAGCTTACCAGGCACTTTTAAAAATATTCTCTCAATTCTAATATCATCCATAAAAATGTTTTGATCAGTAATTCTTTAAGAGAGTTCTGTGAATTTCTCTTATAATACTTAAGATGTTCAGACAACAAGTATAAAAATACGTTTGTTAATTGTAATATATATTTTCCAGGAAAATTTAGGAGAAGTATATTTTAATATAGAGTTTCAATTTAATTACAAATAGCCATAAGAATAAATGCTCCATGACTATTTAAGTGGTGTTGGTAACAGAAGGTAGATGTTCTGTGCTTTAGTGAAGTGGTTTTTGTATTGGAAAGTTATAGAAAAGCTGAATGAGAGTGAAGTTTCCAATGCCCTGTAAATTAAAAACTATCCAGGAAATTGATATTTAATTGGGCATATAGTGTTTGATTTCAGCATAAGTATGTGGATTAAGAAGCTTTGGCATGTTCAGATACCAACCAGTAGCCCCCGGTCACCTCCAGAAGATAGCCTATCACGCATGAATCCTCTCTCATCAGACTGTGTTTCTGTGCGTGACAGGTGTTTCCAGGACCGGAGGGCAAACGGCTTAGTTGAATTCTTTTTCATTGCTTGAATCAGCCTCACTGAACTGAATCGATTAACTGTAAAAATGGAACCATCAGTTTGATGAAGATTAAAGCATTTTTCCACCTTTTGCATGCATTGGATTAAAGGGAGGAAATGGGATGTAGTAAGCAGTATGGATGGTTGGACAGTGAATGGTACTGTGCGGACAGATAAGGGCCTCACTTTTTATTCTCTACCCCATCCCCATCTTGAAGCTGGAACTCTTACTGTGAATAAAACCTGACAATTCAATTTAAACAAAGCAGAAAGTAGGTAATACATGAACTTCAAACCAAGACCCGGGGTTGTCCCATAATTTGCAGGGCACACTGTAAAATGAAAATGCAGAACTGCTTTTCCAAAACAATTAAAAACTTCAAGATGACAACAACAGAGCATTGCAGCAATTGCAGGGCCCTTTGAACAGGGGGCCCGGAGTGACTGCACAGGTCACACGCTGTGAAGCTGGCCCTGCAAAGGTCATCCCCTCTACCCCATACAGTTTTCCAAACATCAGCAGCAAAGTTGTCCCTAAGGTAGAATAAACATGTACCTTCATTGCACTTTAGAGGGAAGATGGGACCCTGGGAGGCTTGGAGAATGAGACCTTGATGTTGCCTGCTAGCTGGTACCCAGAACATCTGAGGGTTTTATGTCAGCTCTGGCTCTTTGGCCCATACCCCAGCTCCACACATGCTGTTCATTGCTTTCTTCTCACTTTCTTTTACCATCTGATACTTGTTTTAGTCCAACTATAATGGATCAAAATACCGGCAGACAAGATGAGCTTTTTCCCTTTTCCTACACTGTATCCCATGTGTGCCCCTGAACCATGAAGGAAAATTCTTGTTTTCACTTGTTTCTTGGAAGAGGCTTACATAACTGTGTCTTTGTGTAAATGTTATATAGTGTAGTCATAAAAGCACCAGCTTTGGAATCAGAGTTTTATAGGATTTATGACAGGTTCTACCATTTCCCAGTTGTTTGATTTTTGGCAAATTATCTATCTTCCAAGTCCCTGTTTCCTAATGTAAATGGCAATACAAATAACTATTTCATGGGACTATTTTGAACATTAAATGAGAAATGTTTATAAAGACCAGTGCCCAGTACATTATAAATACTTAAAAATATGATTTATTCATCTCTGTACTATTATAATTTCTAATTACACTTTGCAGAAAACATCAATTAACTTGATCTTAACATAAGGAGTATAAAATTCAGAAGTATAGAACTTCAAAGATTTTCTGACTTAGTAGCTCTTAAGTTTGTTAGGATCATAGATCCTTTTGAATTCTGATAAAAGGCAGTGGATCCGTTTTCTCCCCACAAGTTGCACGTACAGTCAGCATTTTAGTTCAGGGGATTCTTTCACTACCTAAAGCTAATCATTGGAACCTCTGATCGCATTTGAAAAAGAGTGTGTCAAACCTTTATATACTAGAGTTTCCTATTCACAAAACGGGGGTAGGATTGGCTTCTAAACATCCAGTTCTCATTATTGAAAGCTACCTTCTTTCATAGCCTGTTTTCTGAATATGAGTCTATTTTTTTTTCCTTTGCCACAGAAATGCTGAACACAGCCTAGAAACTAATGAGAACATCAGATAATGATGCAATGTTTTATTTCAAAGGAAATTAGGGCACTAACTTTCCTTTTGAATGTTTCTGTCTTCTGAGAGACCCTTCAGTGCTGCGAAGTTCTTCCATTTAAGTGACTACATCTAATATGCTGATGCTTCCAACACTAATGATTTCGTATTTGGGCAATGAAATAGAATAGCAGCTCAGGTTTTGTAAAGTAACAGAGCTGTGGGGGCTTCTTAATTTGACCTAGAGGTTGTTACATTGACCCTTATTTTATGTTTCCTTTTTTTCTTAATTAATCAAAGTCTGTTTATTTCTATTTATTTATTGCTTCTTTGCCTTTTCCTACTCTCACATTATGCTTTGGACCTAGTTTGCAAATCATTTTGAAAAGTAACTCGAGTATTGAATTTCTACCTGATTACCAACATTTGTATTTGACTGTCCAGCATTTATACCAGATTCTGCTCTCATCTTTGGCTAATCCCACCTTCTCTTATTACACAACACACTTCTGGCAGCAGCAGATATACTGACACTTTCAAAGAGACCATGGAAGTAAAGCCAAAGAGAACAGAAAGGCAGAGTTCCATCCTATCAAGTAGGCTCAGAGTCTGGTTTTCATTTTCTCTGTCTGGTTTCCATTTGACCCACACAGATTCCTTCTCATTCCTAAGCACACATTCCAGGGTTTATGTTCATGGCTGAGAGATGCATGTAGAAAGTATGTAAAGAGTAACTTCCAAAGGTTAACCCCAAAGAGGGCTGTCAGTTTTCTCTTTATGGATATTTTGGCTCAAAGTTATTTTTATCTCTCTCCTAGCTCTAGATCACGCTGACGTTGAAAGGTAGGATACCTTGATTGTTTCCACATTTCTTGCAATGATCGTGCGAGGCAAAATCCACGGGGAGCTGAAACATCAGCTGTCATGTTTAGCCAGGATGAAGTTATATGACATTTAAAGTGCAGGAGCAGGGAAAGTATCTGCCAACCTGAAAGTTTTTAATCCCCGTTTCTGAACACTTACAGAGATGCCACGCTAATCCCACAGTGCCAGTGCTCTGTCTGCTGCTGACGTGCCATCTGCTCTTTTTCGTACTGGATATGATCAGATCTGAACCTCAAAGACCTTTCTGAAGCTGAGCCTTGTTTGAGTCACAAATCATTAACTCTCACCCAGACTGATTACATTTTACCTTCTGCCCATACAGGTTTTATTTAGTAGAGAAGTCACTGATATGTGCAGGTAAGAAACACTGCACTTTTCTAAGTTAAGTGCACATTTCTTCAGGGTTCTAGAACTTTGACAGAGTTGCCCAGCTTTTCACTCCTTAGCATGTTGGTATAACTTATCTACATTTATTTTTTTTAATTTGTGTGTGTGCTTGCTTGAATTTTAATAGCCTCTCCCTTAGTAATAAAATGAGAGAAATGCTTCTCATGAGAAGTGTCATCAGTGGGAGAGGCATCGAAGGGAGCCTGGCCAGAGAGCCTGCTCCAAGAGAAAGCAGAACAGTATTCCATCGGTGTCTGAGGAGTTGACGGTTTCAAATGGTAATCATCACAGTCAAGTAAGTCCCAACAGCTTGTCTTTTCACTGTCACAGATTCACTCCTTTGGTGTGAAAAGTTTTTTTGTTTTTAAAAGTGAAGCTATTAAATTGCAAGTTATCTTACAGAACATTAGGCAACATCTGCTAACCCCCCAGTTGAAAGCCATTGAAGCACTCAGTCCTGTAGGAACAGGGCATGGAATGGGTGTCAGAGTGATGAGGCAAAGTTGACGTTGGACTCTGCTCTTAACTGTGGTATGTTAGTCAGAGAGGACGATGAGTTGCACAGAACTGACCCACAGCAGTGTTTGCATTGAGATTACTGATAAATATTTGAAGAATGTCTGAATAATGCTGCCATTATTAGGTCCTAAATAATTTCATTAACAGTGTACTCTTAGAGCTCTGTGCAGTATACATAGCCTTTCACAATCACAATTTTATTTAATTTTTATTACAAGCCTGTATAAATGTAGAACACCTGTTACTTGCATTATCCTCTACAAAGGAATCATTGATGTTGCACATAGCAAGGATATATGAATATACCTAGTACTTTTCAAACAAGTGCTTTGGAGAAGAAAATTAGGTTCAGGAACTGAGCTAGTGATTTATCCATGGTTCCATCAGAGGTGTGCATATGGAATGTGCATTTTTATCTTTATTAGTTTTAGTTTACATTCCTTAAAATATATGAATCACTTCTAGAAACTTCATCATTATGACTATTTGAGCACACAAATTTTTATTTCTAATAATATTTGAAGTGATTTTCTGGGATGGTTTTTCTATTTAATATAAATTCATAAGGGAGGAGACACAAAAATGTTATTATTCAAAGACAGAAATAATACACCTGGGATTATTATTTTTTTGTACAGTATTCTTCATGGTTCTTTCATGATGTTCCTTCCAATAATATATTCAGGCACAGAAGAATAACCTTAATGTTACTTAAACCTTAGGGCTATAAGGTGAATCTATTTTTCTAAATTCATTTTTTTTGAAACATGAGAGAATGCTATATTCATGATGCCAAGCTTTCTGAATTAATAATGTTATTATATGATCTGGCCTATACTATTTTTTTTTAAATGAAAACTAAATGCTGAAACAGAAAACCTATAGCACATTTTGCTTTATACTTAATGAATCTCATTTACAAAATGAAATAAAATTTTTGACATTGGAATTGGTCAAGAATATTTAAGAAAAATTATTGCTATTGATTGAAGTAAAGTTTATAAGTTATGATAGAATAAACAAAGTAAATTTAGAAAAAATAATGAGGACAATATAATATTACTCTCTCTAATATTATTTTCTTAAAAAGTGAAAGCATTTTAGCATGTAATCTTTTAGTAAAGATTCCAAACTGCCACCAAAATTTCAACGAAACTTAATTATTCCTTATAGATTTGCATGGTTTTATAGTCAGTCTCCTAGTTACACTAATGTTATTTATTTGATGGTACTTAATTAATTAGAATCCATTCCTTATAGGATTCCAAGCCAATCACTCTTGAATAGTGAGAACACAAAATTTTTCTGAGAAGTTTACTTTAAAATTCTATATGAAAAACTAAATTTTTTTTCTGTGACCTTTGAAAAACATTTGATGGATTCTGATATTTGTGAACAAGTGGTAAAAATAGGCTGTAGATAAGGGCAATAATATCCAATTAGTAAGTCTTAACTTTTCATGAATTCACCTGCTTTTTGGAATAAATTAAGACTTAGAGAATATAAAAGTTAAAAAAAAAAGTTGTATAAATATGTTATTTTAAGAGTGGTTGTCAATGGAAAATCATCTTTCTTTCTTTTTTTTTTCCCCTATCCAAAAGCATTCACTTTAGTTCTCAGAGGACAGGGACACGATTGATGGTATCAGCCCAGCCGTGGCACTGGACATTCCAGTAAGGGCCATGTCTGCAAAATGTCTCAGGTAAAATGCAATGGCCTAACAGTAAACTGCTTAGAGAGTGGTGCAGATAGTAAATTGATATAGGGGAGTCAGATTTAAGACTTAATGAATCTCTGGCACTTAAAATTTAGAAGACCAGGGTTGGTGTATAGGCTTTGTATCTCACAAATACAATTTATTAAATCACTCTCAGCTTCTTTTTTATATCTTCTAAAATTCATATCTGTGTTCTTTAGGGAAGCTCAGGTATGAGGTGTGCTGGGATCCAGGCACCTCAGGACTAGCAGTGCACTTCAGTTATGCCGTGCTGCATAATAAGCCACTCTGACATTCATTGTCTTACAGCAGTGCAGTTTATTTCTCATGGTTGTGTGGGTTGACTAAGTTTTCAGCTGATCTGACCTAGATCATCAGGGTTGCGTCTAGCTCTGGGATTGATTAGGGGAAAGGCTTACCTGGACTGTAGGCTATGTTGATCCCATTTTCTTCACAGGGCCTTTCCATGGAGCTGACCTGGGCTTCCCCACGGCCTGGTGGTCTCAAGCAGCATCCCAATAGGGGGGATTTCAAGAATGTGAACATGGAAGCTACAAAGCTCTTAACGTCTAATGTTGGAAATCCTACAGTTTCCATTCCACCACATCTTATTGTGCAAAGCAAGTCACAAAGCCAGCCCATATTCAAGGTGAGATAAAAATTAGACCCGCCACTTGATGAGAGGAGTGGTGAAGTCTCATTGCAGAAGGCATGTGATATGGAATATATTTTTATGACCATATTTGGAAATAATGTACCAAAGAAAGAGAGTGCCAAAGCTGGGACTTGGGCATAAGATGATGTTGAGGTACACAGATTGGTGATAGTGTCCTCCCCTGTACAGGAAATCCAGCTATTCAAGTTCAATATCCAAAGTTCATGCCCCCAAATGATTAAATGTATATTGGTTAAGATCATGGACTCTAGAAGCAAAAACAACTTTTGGGTTAAAATGTAGCTCCCTATTTGCTTTAAAAAAATCTAGCTCTCTATTTCCTGACTATTTGATTAACCTCATCTGTGCCTCAATTTCTTTACCTATCCAATAATAGTTTTGATCTTAAGGAGTTATTTTGAAGATTAAACGTTTACTGTGTGTAAACAGCTTAGAACAGTGCTTAGAAAATAGTAAAAACTTCAAGTGTTTATTATGATTTTTATTATTATTATTGCAATATATCTAGATACACTTTGGATGTGGGCTAGTGTGAAATTAGCAAGGAATTTTAGTCAAAGCTACAAATGGGCATTCAGGAGGGGTCTGGTAGCTTCATGAAATCAATCCATAGTCTTAGGGTTCTAGTTGGGGGCACATGAACGAAACATACAGTGAAAAGCAGCCTGCCCCCTGGAAGGAGTTCTGATAGGATGTAGGTGATCTGTCCATGTCTGGGGTGTAAGGCAGAACCCCAGTTCTGGGGCCATGAAGTAGGGAGCTGAGGAAATAGAAAGAAATAATAGAGGGGACCCAATCACATGCACACATTTATGGACAGGGTCACTTCCTGGCTGTAGCTTTGCAGAGACAAAAATATGTTGGGTTTTTCTCAGACTAAAAACTATTAATATACAAATGAGTTTTGGAACCCAAGAAAGCCCAGATATCTTTGCTGAATTGCTGAGACTGTGATACATGACTTAATTTTGACCTCCAAGAAAATAAAATTTTACTTCCTCTCACTGTTGATTGGCTTAGGCACTGAACTCAAGCTTGGTCTATAAATGGGGATCAAGAGTGGATTCAGCTCAGGAAGTTAGGGAGAGAAAGATAAATGTGGGGCTGTGACACGAGGCTTGTAGCCTACCTCATTGGATGGTCATGATGATCAAATGCAACAATATGTATGAGAGCTTTGTAAATAAATATCATCAAGCATATCTCCTGGAGTAAATAATTTTTCTTTTAAAAATTAATGTACTTGCCAAATTTTCAAACTAAACATTCAAGGACAGAATCCAACAATGTCAGGTATGAAGGCTGAGAGCCAGATTAAGCTATAACAGTGTCTAAGAATAGAGTCCAGGATTTAAGCAATTGTGAAGGAAAAGGCAGCGAATGTATTGGGACTAAAAAATCAGAACCCTGAGTGCATGGGTGGATGCCTCACTCATGTGTGCAGTGGAAATATGACAGCAAATCCCACGATGAGGTTTATAATCCTTCTGCCCTGGTTTTAAGCAGACTTTCTGATGTGGATGGATAAAGGCTCACAGGTGTGTGCTGAACCCCAGAATAAATTCTGCAGGTGCTGGTGATTGCAGTAAAGGTCTAAGTCCCTTAAGAGAGTCCTCACCATCTGAACAAATGAAATGATTTTGAATGCTTTTGCTTGCTACAGAGAAATTTATAAAAAGATGGCATGATTTCATGCTCATTTGGACAGCTTTTAAAAAGAGACTTGGACCAAGAAAATCACTCTCCAAAAGCCTGATAAATTTTTATAATGGAAGGAAATTTATTCCTTAACATAAGTAACATTGATTCTATTTGAAATTTATGTTGTGAGAGAGTTGAGGTTTTTAATCACCCTGTCTATGCTTTAACACTGGGGTCTTCGTGTAGCCAGTATCTGACAAAGATGTCATCACTGTATTATGTTAAAATAAGAATGTTTTAAAAATGACATTTTGTTAATCATATCTATTGTTTTATATTACATTGAGAATTAGTGAGGAAGGTGTTACCAAATTACTAACTTATTCCATAAGAAAACATGGGCTTATATAAGTAAGTGAATTTAATGTAAAGGTGAAACCACTAAACAGTACAGTCTGTACCCAAAAGACTAGCACCCCGACCCCCCCACCCCACCATTTGCTGATCTCTTCTTCTCCTTACATCTTACTTCTAATACCAAGAGGATGGTTCCTGGAACCTAATCATTCCTAGGTAAACTCAAATAATCTAGATATGAGTTGAAATGAAAAGTAAGCCAGTTACAGAATTCTTTTCCCAAAAGATGCCATTAATTTAGATAAAATCAGTTCCAATTTTGGAAGTATGACATACGTTCAGACTCATCTTTATAATTGCAGCATTTAAAATAAAGTTATTACAAAAGTGTAATATTTTTCATAGTTTTCCAAGTTTTTATGATATCTCCAGGGGAGCCAGAAGTTTAACCCCTAATGGTATTGGGAAACAGCAAGGTGAACTGCAAAACAAAACAAAATAAAACACCACAGATCGGGGGGCAAGAAGCAGAACTTAGTTAATGAGGTGCCAAGAGTGATAGGGTAGAAGTTTAGAGGCATTTTGAAGAAGACAGTGATCTTTAAGTTGATGAAAAGGCATCTTGACAGAAAAAAAAAAAATTCATGAACCATTCTTCTGGATTATATAAGAGAGTAAGTCCACGAGAAAATCCCTGGTACATTTTCACTGAACTAAAAATTATATTCTTCCCATCAAAATTGTATGGGCCTAAAACATTGGTAATTTTTTCCATGCCCTAATGTTATATTAGTCTATTTAAATTATAAAAAAATATTTTTCAAACTTGATACCCTTTTATGAAAAATAACAAACTAGTTAACAAGATTTGTATCTCCTATAAACCACATTGCAATCAATAGAAAAAAATAATTAATAAAAGTTAATAAATTAATAAAGCCAAGTACCTTACTTCTTTAGAAGCACATATTTCAAGTACTTGATCATCTTTTCACAAACTATTTTAAGAACAAAAGACTGTTTCTGCCTTTATGGTTTACAATCAAGACAAAATGTAGTCTATTGTTTGTGTCTGTGCTAGGTCAGAATAACAGCACATTGAAATGAATGTTTTCTCTCTTTAGGCCTTATTTATCTTATTTAGTAGGTGCACTCTCCTCACGACATGTCAGGTGCTAATATAAACCCTAAAATTCTCATAACATCCCTATGAAATAGGTACCATTACTATCTCCATTTTACAGATTAAGAGAATGCGGCACAGAAAGGTTGAGTAGTTGTTCTAGTTCATGCAGCCCCAAAGTAGCAGAGCAAGAATATGAAGCTTGGCAGTTTGGCTTCAGAGTCTATGCTCTTAACCCATAATTATTATACAGTTGCTCATAGAAAATATACTTTAATAGGGAATATAACCAGGGAATTTTGTTGATTAGTAGTTCCCAAATTATGTAGGAATCCCAACTACTCTCTGTCTATTTTCATTTCTGCCTGAGTTTTCTGTGGTCACTTTTAACTCAGAGTTTCCAGACTTGAACTAATTATCTTGCCACCCAAATGAATTCTATCTGTATACCCTATATTGGATAATGACTCACCAGTCATTCAGTACCTTAGGTAAAATCTAGGAGCCATTCCAGAATGCTACCCATGCTCAATGTCTACATCTAATTAGTCATAAAATCGTACTTTTTCTAAATATTCTCAAAATTGGCCTCTCTCTGCCATTGCCACTTTTGAGGCTTTGTCATCTTATAATGAGATAATTAAATTGTCTCTGAAATAATCTCTGTTTTAAAATTTTCCATTCTAGCCATTCTTCACTCTACTGCTAATATGACCTTTAGAAAATGTTTGACTGATCATGTTTCTCTAACCAATCAAAGCATTTCAGTCTCTCCACATTGCCTTGGTATACCATATAAGGCACTTTGAGATCTGATTCCTTTGTTATCTCCTACCATTCTCTTCATTATACTTTATGATGTATCAAATGCCAAACACTATGCGATTTTTAGCATCCTGTCTTTGCACATGCTATTCCTTCTGCTTGGAAAGTCCTACTCATCACATGCTCTCCTGGCAGACTCATGTAAATGTCCAATAAATGTTCTTCTGATGAGTCCAGCAAGCCTGCTGTAGCCTGAAATAATTAGCTGTGTATGGTGCCACATCTGTGCATCACACAGCCTTTTGTTATTGTATTTACCAGAGCTTACTGTATTTTTTACATTCTGTGTTTGACTCTGAACTCCGTAAGGGGACAGCAATTAACAGGAGGTCAATAAATGAATTTGTTATTAATTTCTATTCTAGCTAATTACACTGTGAAAGATTTTATGTTGTCAGAGATGGAGAAATTTGAGAAATAATATATCATAACAGTCGTGGCTAAAGAGAAAATGTGATGAGATAAAACAAATTGGAAGGAAAATAAGGGAAGAATGCAATGTTTCATTTAAGGTGGAAGAGGAATTAGTCTTTATTTGAAGTGAATCCTTTTTGTAAATTAGCAAGAGGTTACTTTTAATATATTACTATCCAGTTCACTCGTGTTCTACCCGGAATCATCTTGACTTGACATTCTACTATGGAATGTCATTTGGTGTATGCTCACACTGTGTGTGACTGCAACAGTTACAACTAGCAGTGCCAACAGTAAGTCAGTAGGGTCTCTTTCATCTCAGAAATTTCAGTGCTGGAGTAAATTGTTTCTCAACTTTTCTCTGTGGTCCTCTGCATTCCTATCATTTGGCACATAGAATTATCCCCATCATTTTTTCTGAAGTCAATTTTGTTTGAGATTAATATAGCCACTCCATTTTTTGAAAGAATTGATTGCACAGTATATTTTTCCAATATTTTACTTTTAACTTGTTTATACTTACATACTTAAAGTGAATTTCTTACAGACAGAATTTAGTTGGTTTTTGTTTTTTAATCCAATATTAAGATATCTACCATTTACTTTGGTTGATGATATTCAATGTAATAACAAACATAGTTGGATTTAAATGTACTATTTTGTTGTTTGCTTTCTATTTCTCTCTTTTCTTAAAAGTAATTTTCTCCCTGCTTTTGGGTTAATTGTATATTTTAAAATTTCTTTTCTCATTGGCATATCTCTTTATACATTTTTAGCACTTTGCTTGACAATAGATATCTTTACGATATCACAACTAACCTTCCAGGAATACGATAAAACTCACATATATTATAAGAAATTTATAATATTGCTAATTTCTTTCTTACATCTTTTGTATTGTTGTTATTATACATTTTACTTATACATGTTATAAGTCCCCAAATATGTTTTTATTAGTTACTCTTTAGACTATAAATGCTGTATTAAGGTGATTAAAGTTAAGGTAAAATTCCTTTATTAAACTTACTTTTGTTCTTCTACTATGTTCAGGGCTCAAACCAGTTTCTGTTTCATGTCATATTACTTCTGTCTGAAGAACTTTCTTTACATTTCTCACATCATAAATCTGCTGAAAATGAATTCTCTCAGATTTTGTTGGGTTAAAAAGTCTTTACTTTTATTTTGAAACACATTTTCATTGGGTGTATGGGTGTATGATTCTGGGATGAGAGACTTTTACTTTTAAGTACTTTGGAGACAGCACTCAAATGTCTTCTGATGTGAATATGTCCTAGCAAGGAGTTTGCAGTTGTACAAATCTTTGGTCCTATGTATGTAATGTGTGTTTCCCCCCTCTTTTCCTGCCTTTACATTTTTTTGCATGCTGTGTGTGTGTGAGTGTGTGTGTGAGAGAGAGAGAGAGAGAGAGAGAGAGAGAGAGAGAGAGAGAGAAAGAGAGAGAGAGAGAGAGAGAGAGAGAGAGAGAGAGAGAGAGAGAGAGAGGTTTTATCTTGAGCAGGATCTCAAATATGCCATATGCCATTTGCCTTTCATTATTTTGGAAAATTCCCTACCATTATTACTTTAAATATTTGTTCCATTCTTTTCCTGCTTCTTCTGGAACTCAAAGCACACATTTGTTAGACTATATGAAATTTTCTACAGTTTCTGGACAATCTCTTTGCACTCCCCCCCCCTTTTTTTTTTCTTTTGTGTTTCAGTGTAGATCATTTCTATTGACCTATCTTTAAGTTTACTATTTTTTCTATTAACTGTTTTGAATTTACTAATAAACTTGGCAAATAAATTCTTCTGTATGTCTTTTAAAAATATTTTCAGCATTTGCACTTGACTCTTTTATATAGTTTTCACTCTTTCTTGAAATTCTCCATCTGTGAATGCATGTTTTCTCTTTTGTTTTTCTCTCTAGATTTAAAAAACATTTCAGTCTGAGAGTGATAACATATGGTTATCTCTTATTCTGGTTCAGGTTATGATATTACATATATATATGTATATATTCCCCCCCTTTGGTTTTCTTTTTCTTCCATTTTTTTCTTTTAAAAAAATGTATTTTAATCTTTGATTAACCGCAAGGCATTATGTTAGAACAGTAAAAGTAGAGGTCAATACTTTTTATGCCTGGAAAAGTCAAGTTGTTAGTGAGGTATGGGGTTCTGTGAATCTAGTCAGGAGCAGCACTGAATGGGGTTTTTATTATTTTTATGATTATCTTTAGTTTGCGTTTCCTTCATTTTGTGTTGCTTTTATCTTGTTCCTAAGGTTTAGGTTGTGTTGCTGGATGAGTTTTCTCAGTATAAGTACTTCATCCTCAGCTTTCAGCTCTTCTTGCCTACCTGTGTCAGAGCCGGTCTCTCTCCATGACCTTGCCCCATCTCCCACAGCACATTACTCTTGCTTGTTGCTATGAGTCAGGGACTTCTTCTCCCTCCCTCTCTCTCTCTTTTCTAATCCAGCCTCATGGTTATGAAGGCCATGTGTGCCTTGGCTTTGGGAACATGGTTTTCTCAACATTCTAGCCCCTCGTTTCCATGGCAGTCAAACACTGTCTTACATTTGTGGTTCCTTTTGATGGAAATTTCCATCTTCTCAGGTAGCAATAAGAGATTGTTATTTGATAGCAATGTAAGATTTTAGGCCCAAGACAGTGTCCTGCCATCTTGGTTTCCTGTTGTCTTCTAGAATAAAAATATTTTTCTTCTATTCTTCCTCCAGCCACAAGGGCCTATGCTCTTGGTGTGGCCGACTTTGTTGCCCTTATATTAGCAGGCTGGAAACTTCTGCTTCAGAGGAGAGAAAGGTCTAGAAAAATATGCAGTGTTTAATTACCGTTCCCTCCCAGCTTCAATTACCTCTTCATATTTATCTATATCCTTTCTGCTTCACTTAATCTCAGCTCATGTTCGTCTTCCAATCTTTCTTGTCTCACCTGGTAGAGACTTAGGAGAAAGTTTTGCAAACAAGTGAAGACTTTCCTTATGTTCTGGACTCAGCTATTTCAAGCTGACAAACTTGTCTACATTTGGACTTTGCAGTAAAATACAATTTTGGCTATTTTTCCTTATCTGTTTACATGGTGGGTAGTATCTCCTTATCCTCTGCTCAGCCACAGATATGACAGTTTTTGTACCTTGTTTCCCTTTGGGGAAACTTGTCTTTCTTTGGAATTTACCTGGTTAATGGATGCCTATAACTTTTGCTCTATGATAAGTTTGAGAAGTTGTGATTTTGTGGGGTTTTTTTTTTTTCAGCTTTTTAAAATTGTTGAGGTAGGGACAACATTCTCTGCAGCTTTTTACATCAAAGCAAGAGAAATAATTTCTCTTTCTTACTTCTTGACCTGTTATTGGGTGCAAATTTCCTTGGCCAGAAGCTCTATACCTAGTAAGTTAATGGAAATACTAAAATTAAAGAATTTATTCACCTAACCATTTTCTAACATGATACAATAACAATTTTTATTTAAGGAGAATCTACTATACACAGATATAAAAACATTGATAATTATGATCACACAATTAGATAATGTTATAAGCTCTGCATTACAAATAATTGCATTTATAGGGAACTTGAATCATTTTTCCTTATAGCTGGTCAATGTTGAATCTTAGCTTTGAATAAAATGACAGAGTTGAAATTTTAACTTATATTTTTATAACTTAGAATTGTATGCTTTTTTTTTTCTATGATGAGACCAATGAGTTTCCAGAAAATGGAATTAAGTTTATGGGATATAACTATGTAGTCATTTTTAGTGAAGAACAAGGATAAAAAGGCATTCGAGCAAATAGAAAACAAGAAACACTGTGAGTACTATAATGGAGCTATGAACAAAGTGCTATGGAAATGCAATTAGAGTGCTGTTAATAATTCTACCTGGAAAAGACATGGATGAATTTATACTACAGGTAATATTTAACCTGTGTTTTGAAGGATTAATGAGATTTTTCAGGAACAAAGGTGCTGACATGCTTTTGTTTATGCCAAAACATACACATGTACAAAGTAAGTGTTGTAACCAGGAGGAAGTGGAAATTTCAATGAGGCAGAATGCACTGTATATAATGATATTTGGTCGGTGTCAGACTGGAGAAAAGAATGGTATCAGATCATGAAGATCTGTAACCAAGTAGAAACTTTATCTCTTTAATATGATTTTTTCTCCTTTCATTATTTTTTTTATAACTATTTTTTTTCTTTATTTATTTTAGAGAGAGAGGAAGGAAGAGGGAGAGAGATAGAAACATGGATGAGAGAGAACATCGATTGGCTGCCTCCTGCATGCTCCCCCACTGTAGATTTGGCCCACAACCTAGGCATGTGCCCTGACTGGGAATTGAACTGGTGACCTCTTGGTGCATGGGTCGACGCTCAACCACTGAGCCACACCGGCCGGGCTCCTTTCATTACTTTTGATTCAAATTGACCTCATCCAGCACACTGACTCACCTGCCTCCTTCTCCCTTACATGCCCTCTACCTTTCTCATTAAGTCCTCAAGATGATGAGGTTCTTCTGGTCAACATCAAATAATTTTAGAAAACAAAGCCTTGGATCTATTGACCACAGAGGCAGACTTTCAGTCAAACTAGAAATGACATCTAGGCTTCAGTTCTATTTCAGCTCCCAGCCCAGAAAAATGGTAAAACTTTATGGATCAAGGCTATGGCTGACATCAGGACCAGATGCCTTAATCAACTATCCTCTGGTCTACCACCAACTAATTCAGCACAACCTTGACCATGACCTGAACTCCCTCTGCTATCATGATTCACAATTTTTCATCTATATAACCTATATAATCCCCTGGAAGCCACTGGGTAGCCAGGTCTTTGAGCATTAACTACCCTATCTCTGGATGGGGGCAACTCCCTAAAACAAACCCTAGCTTTCTTTGCTGCAGACTCCTGTTTGTGTTTCATTGGGTTTTGATGCATGCAGGCAAACAGACCCCTTTAATCCAGTAACAGATTGTTGATGCCAAACTAAGGTTCTAATAGAAAAACACGGAAAGTTTCAAACAAGAGGGCGACAAAGTCAATTTTATGTTCAGCAGTATTTTGATGGGATTAGTGGGGATGATAAACAGTTATGTTAATTGATTGGACGTTTGGGGAATTACTAGCAGTCCGTAGAATATTCCAAGGGAGTCCTAAACTAAGGGAAATATAGAGGAATTGAAGAGAGAGGTAAAGTAACACAAGCTTTTGTCAGGTAAATGTAGACAAATTTTTCGATAAATAGCTGAGACAATAAGAAAGGGGGAGTTACTGAAACTTGGGGTCATTTATAACTTAGGAGATAGGATGACAGCATTAACTAAGAGAGCACGTTTAATATTCAGTGGTACGAAAATGAAGATAACTTATATCTGGTATGATGGCATTAATAGAGACTATATTATGCTGAACATGTTCATAGAGTAGTATCAGCATATATTTGCTGGTTGCCTATTGAGAGCAGAGAGAAATTCAAGGTAATTTGAAAGACACAAATCTGCTCCCCTTCCACAATTGTACCTTCCAAGCACACAGCTGAGTTGGAGAAATGAGACAGTAATGTGTGATTAAAAGCTATACTTGGAAACAATAGAAAAGATTTTCCAAGGCAGTGAATGATTAATTGCTTAATGATTTACAAGATTTAAAAGGAAAGAGGTTAATTAGCGGTGGCCAGGAAGGAGAGCAATAGAAGTTAGAAGTATGCAGTATGTCAGCTTTCCTCAAGGGATAAACAGAGAGTCACTGACTATTGGGTTGGTTGAAATATTTTTGTGTGAGTGTATAATGAAGATTTAATTGTAAAATGCTGAGACAAAAACTGCCACTTTGGGTTTTCCGGAAGTTCCAGTGATTGGGGTTAAAATTGGGCTTTGGGTTTGTTCATATTGACTGGGGAACTGACTACTCTGGTTTGCTCTTTCCCTCATGCATACATAAAGCCATATCTATCCTGTCCTTATAGTGCAGCACTGAAGAAGAGAAGAAATCAAAATGCAGCTGTTTTCAACCAAGATGTGTTCTGTTTAATGACAGAAGTTAGGTTTATCTTATGCAAAAGTGTATCCCTGCTGAGACAGAGAAATGAATTTTTTTATTGAATCTGGATTTATGCTATTCCATGACTAAAAACTATTATTTGTCCTTGGGATACAATGTTTTTCACATTCAAACATTTACTTGCATTTATTGGAAGAACAGATCACTGCAGGAAGGAAGTTTAAGTCAGAGAGTGTCTTCATCCCACAGTAGAAGAAAACTGTTAGCCAGATTGAGGCTGTCATAGTCCAACACGAGCGACTTTGTTAGTGTGCCACATGCAATGCTATTTAGTATTTTAAAAGCCAGATAAAGGAAATAATGTTGAGTAGTATGAATATCTTAATTCTCAAGTTCTATTTTGTAGGTGGTGGTGTGAATTTCCCCATAAAAGAATTAAAAATTCCCTCTCTTGAGAAGGGATAAATTCTGGGGTAAAAATGGTGACATCTTGGATAGGAGCAGGATTTCTTTTTGTCTCTGAGATGGAAGCCAAATTGTACTGTGACCCTAATGTGTGGCGATGGCTATGGCAGAGGCTGACCTGACTTTTCCTGTGTCAGGTTGCGGAGAGTGAGGTTGGGAGATAGGCTATTCTATTCTCTCAGCTTACTTTTCTTATTCTTTCAGTAAAAATATTTTTAAAGTATCATGGTTTAATCTAAGGCATGCTTTAAGGAATGACAAAAGCAGCTCCTTAACAGTGTTTGTTTTGCGAATGACAGGAACTTCAGAAAGCCACTTCCTAGGAGCAGGAGGTGGCCTGAAGGTTTGGGAAGCATCAGCCATCCAAAATGAAAGCCGCTGGTGATAAGCAGGAAAGCTTTGAGGAAAACAGGTGCATGCTTCAGAGGTTCTCAGACAATGTGTGTAGTGGAGAAACTACTAGAAAAATGGACTTACTGAAGACTGCGATGTGGCCTCTCTGATTGAACACTGAAAGAAAATTGAAAGTCAACATCATCTAGGATATGGTTACAGCTTTATTATAATTGGCCAAAATTCAGACTTTTTTTTCACTAAAGGGGCATTCATACATAAAACCATATTGCAGTATTTTATTACTCACAAGCATCTCTTAAAATGGAGTATGTTTTATAAACCATATGAGATTTTTGTAATTATTAAGGTTCATGCAACTGAGCGATTAATTTAAACTCACTTCTATTTTTAAAAATGGAAAAGCAGTGCATAAAAACAAATTATGGAAATGAAACAAAATACTTGAATAAATTGAAATGTCGGCACCTAATATTTTCCAAACCTGAAGTATGTATTCTTCAGCTACTCAGGGGATTTTGTAGATGAACTTGATGTTAATATCGGTCTCAATGAGACTACTTCAAGTGTTTGTTTTAGCACTTCCTGAGACTACATCTGTACAGGACTGATTTAATTAATATTCTACATCAGAGTCAACAGCATTGAAAAAGAAAGATTAGTGGTAGGTGTGGTGAATCACTGAATTGCTCTAGCCCTCTAAATGGCACAAGTATATGATAGGATTATTAATGCTGCTTAAAAAAATGTCCCTCTCAGCCTTTCCTATATAGTGACACTTCTGGATATGTATTATTCAAACCCATTTGTATTCATCCCAACTTACTGCATGTTATCTGCCAGTGGCTAACCTAGAGATCTTGTTGGCTAAGCAACTTCTTTATAACTCAGTTTTCCTTTGACTGAAAATGGTGTAAATACTGTTTTACCATGGTGTAAACAAATAGTGAAATAAGATATTCTTTCTATGTATGAACTTGCTTAAATAGCAGGAACATTTCTTAGTATAAAGTTATCTATAGTTCATTTATCTTAGGTCAATTATTCAAAGTATATAAAAATAAGCACCAAACAACTTTGACAAGTATTTTTATTATTCATTAATGTTAGCAGATGTGTAAAAATGTGTTGTATCTAAATTAAATGAATGTTTAAAAACCAAACACAATATGAATGAATGAGTGAAAAAAATGAGTCTATTTTTCTTTTTTTAATATTTTATTAAAATATATTTATATATATTTTTATTAATTTATTTATATTTTATTAATATATTTTTTTATTAATTTATTTTTGTTACAGATTTTTCTCCTTTTTCCCCCATTGACACCCTCATCCCGATCCTGAGCCCCCTCCCCCCCCACATTGTTGTCTGTGTCTATTGGTTATACATACATGCATATCAGTTCTTTGGTTTATCACTTCCCTCCCCACCACCCCCCTTTTCTGAGGTTTGTCAGTCTGTATCCTACTACTATGTCTCTGGGTCTATTTTCTTCATCAGCTTATTTTGTTTATTATATTCCACAAACAAGAGGGATTATGTGATATTTGTCTTTCTCTGATTGGCTTATTTCGTTTAGCATAATACTCTCCAAGTCCCTCCATGTTGGTCAAAGGATAAGAGATCTCTTTTTCTTACAGCTGCACAGTGTTCCATTGTGTATATGTAGCATAGCTTTTTTATCCACTCATCTGTTAATGGACACTTGGGCTGTTTCCAGATCTTAGTAATTGTAAATAGTGCTGCTATGAACATAGGAGTACATATATTCTTTCTGATTGGTGTTTCAGGCTTCTTAGGATATATTCCTAGAAGTGGGATCACTGGGTCCAGTGGCAGTTGCATTTTTAATTTTTTGAGGGAACACCATATTGTTTTTCATAGTGGCTGCACCAGTCTGCATTCCCACCAGCAGGGTACTAGAGTCCTCTTGTCTCCACACCCTCACCAGCACTTGTTGTTTGATGATTTGTTGATGGCGTCCATTCTGACAGGTGTGAGGTGATACTCCATAGTCGTTTTAATTGGCATCTCTCTGATGATTAGTGATGTTGAGCATTTTTTCATATGTCTCTTGGCCATTTGTATGACCTGTATGGAGAGGTGTCTATTTAGGTCCTCTGCCCATTTTTAATTGGATTTTTTGTCTTCCTTTTCTTGAGTTGTATGAGTACTCTATATATTTTGGAAATTAACCCCTTATCTGATGTATCGTTGGCAATTATGCTCTCCCGTATAGTGGGTTCCCTTTCCATTTTGATGGTTGTTTCTTTTGCTGTGCAGAAGCTTTTGAGTTTGATGTAGTCCCATGTATTCATGTTTTCCTTTGTTTCTCTTGCCTTAGGTGTTGTATCAGTGAACATTGTGCTGCTTGTGATGTCTGAAATTTTGTTGTCTACATTTTCTTCTAGGATTTTTATGGATTCATGAGTCACATTTAAGTCTCTTATCCATTCTGAGTGTATGTTGGTGGTCTAGCTTCATGTTTTTGCATGTAGCTGTCCAATTTTCCCAACACCATTTATTAAATGTGCTGTCTTTACTCCATTGTATGCTCTTGCCACTTTTGTCAAATATTAATTGAGCATAATGTCTTGGGTCAATTTCTGGGTTCTCTGTTCTGTTCCATTTATCTATATGCCTATTCTTGTGCCAGTACCAGGCTGTTTTGATTATAATGACTTTGTAGTATAACCTGATATCCAATATTATGATCCCTTCTACTTTGTTGTTCTTTTTCAAGATTGCTGTGGCTATTCGGGGTCTTATTTGGTTCCATATAAACTTTTGGGTTATTTGTTCTAGGTCCATGAAATATGTTGTTGGTATTTTAATAGGGATTGCATTGAATCTACAGATTGCTTTGGATAGTATGGACATTTTAATGATGTTAATTCTTCCAATCCATGAACAAGATATGTGCTTCCACTTTTTTATATTTTCCTCTATTTCTTTTTTTAATGTGCTGTAGTTTTCTGCAAACAGGTCCTTTAATTCTTTTTTTTTTCATTGATTTTAGAGAGAGAGGAAGTGAGAGGGAGAGAGAGATAGAAACATCGATGAGAGAGAACATCAATTGGCTGCCCCCTGCATTCCCCCCACTGGGGATTGGGCCCACAACCTGGGCATCTGGGCTTATTGGGAATCGAATTGGTGACCTCTTGGTGCGTGGGTCGACCCTCAACCACTGAGCTACACTGACCAGGCCACTTACTTCTTTGGTTAATTTTATTCCTAGGTATCTTCATTTTCTTTGCCACAATCATAAATGGGATTTTTTTTTAGTTTCTCTTTCTGTGAGTTAATTACTGGTGTATAAGAATGCTGTTGAGCCTCGCCAGTGTGTCGACCCATGCACCAAGAGGTCGCCGGTTTGATCCCTGGTCAGGGCACATGCCCAGGTTGTGGGCCAAATCCGCAGTGGGGGGCATGCAGAAGGCAGCTAATCAATGTTCTCTCTCATCGATGTTTCTATCTCTCTCTCTCCCTCTCCCTTCCTCTCTCTAAAAATCAATGAAGAAAAAAATTTTAAAAAAAAGAATGCTGTCGATTTCTTGATGTTAATTTTGTATTGTGCTACTTTGCCAAATTCATTTATTAAATCTAGTAGATTACTGATGGAGTCTTTAGACGTTTCTATGTACAATATCATGTCATCTGCAAATAAAGACAGTTTCACGTCCTCCTTTCTAATTTAGATCCCTTTCATTTTTAGTTCAGGTCTAATTGCTATGACTACGACTTCCAGTACTATGTTAAATAAGAGTGGTGAAAGTGGGCATCCCTATCTTGTTCTTATTCTTAAGGGAAATGCTTTTAGATTTTGCCCATTGAGTATGATGTTGACTGTAGGTTTTCACATATGGCCTTTATTATGTTAAGATATGATCCCTCTATTCCCACATTGCTGAGCATTTTTATCAGAAATGGGTGCTGGATTTTGTCGAATGCTTTTTCAGCGGCTATTGATATGATCATATGGTTTTATCTTTCATTTTGTTTATGTGGTGTATCACATTTATTGATTTGTGAATATTGTACCAGCCTTGCATCCCTGGGATTAATCCCACTTGGTCATGGTGAATAATATTTTTAATGTATTGCTGGATCTGATTTGCTAATATTTTGTTCAGGATTTTGGCATCTATGTTCATCAGGGATATTGGTCTGTCGTTGTCTTTCTTTGTAGTGTCTGTATCTGGTTTTGGAATTAGAATTATGCTGGGATTATAAAATGGGTTTGGAAGGCTTCCTTCTTCTGGGATTTTTTGGAATAGTTTGAGGAGAATGAGTGTTAGATCTTCTTTGAATGTTCAAGAAAACTCCCCCGTGAAGCTGTCCAGGCCTGGGCTTTTGTTTGCTTGGAGATTCTTGATTACATCTTCAATTTCCTTAGTTGTTATTATTTTGTTCAAGTTTTCTATGTCTTCCTGATTCAGTTTTGGGAGACTGTGTGTTTCTAAAATTTGTCCATTTTGCCTAGATTGTCCAATTTGTTGGCTTGTAATTGTTCATAGTATTTTTTTAATGATCCTTTTATTTCCGTGGTGTCAGCTGTTACCTCTCCTCCTTTGTTTCTGATTTTGTTTATTTGGGTCCTCTCTTTTTGTTTCTTGGTGAGTTTGGCTAAGGGTCCATCAATCTTGCTTATCTTTTCAAAAAACCAGCTCTTTGTTTCATTGCTCTTTTGAATTTTTTTTTTTTTTGAATTTTTTATGTCATTTATTTCTGCTCTGACCTTTACTATTTATTTTCTTCTACTTGGTCTGAGTTTTTCTTGTTGTTTACTTCCTAGTTCTTTAAATTGTAGGGTTAGAAAGTCAGTTAGAAATTTTTCTTTTTTTTTTTTTATCTTCACTCAAGAACATTTTTGCATTTATCTTCAGATAGAGCAGGAGGGGAGAGAGGGGGGAAGAGAGAGAGAGAAACATAGATGTGAGAGAGACACATCAACTAGTTGCCCCCCCACACAACCCCAACCGGGGCCGGGGACAAACTGCAACCGAAGTATATGCCCCTAGCGGGAACCGAACCCGGATCTCTCTGGTCCACAGGCCGACGCTCTAACTGCTGAGCCAAACCGGCCAGGGCGTTTTCTTGTTTCTTGAGGTAGGCCTGTAGTGCTATGAACTTCCCTCTCAGGACTGCTTTCACTGCATCCCATAGATTTTGTGTTGTTGTGTGTTTATTTTAATCGATTTCCAGGAATTTTTTAATTTCTTCTTTGTTCTCCTTGGTAACCTATTTGTTGTTTAATAACATGCTATTTAGTCTCCATAATGTTTTTCCGTGTTTTCGTTGTAACTGATTTCTAGTTTCATGTCATTGTGATCTGAGAAGATGCTTGACATCATTTCAATCTTCTTGAACTTGTAGAGACTTAGTTTGTGTCCTAACATGTAGTTTATCTTTGAAAACATCCCATGTGCACTTGAGAAGAATATGAATTCTATGTAAATGATTGTATAAATTATAACAATTTTATGTATTTCTTTCCCAAATACCATGCCAATTATTATAGCTTTTAATTTTACTGTTTTGCTTAGTATTTTCAGTTTTCTTTAAGCTTTCCTAGTGGGTATCCTTGACCAATTCATGAATTTCAATGGAAATGCTTCCAAAAGTTTCAAGTATTAACTCTTGAGCCTGACATTTTTTTCTGTACTTTGCTATATTAGGAACAAATTACACAGAATTTCTGTTCTTGTGAAACTTATATTCTAGTAAAAGAATCAAATTATAAATGATAAACTTAACAAATTTGTATTTTATGTGGTATGCTAGAAGATAATATGTAAATAAAAAAAACAAATATAATACAGAAAGACAGACTGGACATGTGGAACTGGGATCAAGTTGCAGTATTTATTTTTCTTTTCCTTTATTGAATTTAGAGAGAGAGGAAGTGAGAGGAAGAGAGAGATAGAAACATCGATGAGAGAACATCGATTGGCCGCCTCCTGCATGGCCCACACTGGGGATCGGGCCCACAACCTGGGCATGTGTCCTGACCGGGAATAGAGCCGGCGACCTCTTGGTGCATGGGTAGATGCTCAACCACTGTGCCACACTGGCCAGTCTCCCATAAATAAAATTTAATCTTTTGGCAGAAATATTGTTTATTAAATTAAGAAAAAGAGCCCTGGCCGGTTTGGCTCAGTGGTTAGAGCATCGGCCTTCGGCACAGAGAGACCCGGGTTCGGTTCCCGTTAAGGGCACATACCTTGGTTGCGGTTTGTCCCTGGCCCTGGTTGGTCGTGCGGGTGGCAGCCACTCGATGTGTCCCTTTCACATTGATGTTTCTCTCTCTCTCTCTCTCTTCCCCTCTCTCCCTCCCACTCTATCTGAACAAAAAATGAAAAAATGTCCTCAGGTGAGGGAAAAAAAAAAAAAAGAAAAAGAACATATTTTTTCTTGCCAATTATAATTTCATTCGGGGTAATAATTTCTACTCAAAACTATATGGTAATAAATTAATCCAAATTTTATCTATAATGGGGATAAAATTATAACAAAAACAATAAAGTGACAAAATATTTTTCTTATAATAAGGTGGCAGATTAAATTTAAGAGGAAATACCCATTACTGCATCATTTTAATTATTTATTCATGCATTTATTTATTCATTCATTTAAAAAACATTTTTCTTTGCGTTCTAGAGTCTAGGTACTGTCACAGGCACTGTCTTAACTGCTTGAACATCATTATTGAACAAAAGAGACTAAGAATCCTGTCCTCATGAATGTCTGTATGGAGCCTGTGGGAAAAGCAGATGATGAAATGTCAAGATTCATCTTAAGAAGAGAACCCAGACTAAATAAAACACCTATGGGCAAAACATTTTTTGATGGATAATATTAAACCCTGAATTTCTGTTGAAAAGTTAAGTGATCGACTTTGAAACATGAGGTGACTGAGGTGCTTACTGGGGGGTGGAGACCTATAAATGGAGGAAAACTAGGAGTTCAGCAATGAAGGTCAGGTTTCACCACACCTTCACTAACATCTGAGATGCCAAAAATGCCAAATTTGAGAGGTGCTTTGAAATTAAGTGAAAGTAGAATTTTTAACTGGGATTTGGGATGTTTAGATCATTTAAATATACTATGCTGTCATTTATTTTTTATTTGACCCATCTATTCTTTGTTACTTTTTTTCTTTCCTGCCTCTTTAAAATTAATTACTTTTCATAATTCAATTTTTTTTTATTTAATGATTTCAGAAAGAGGGAAGGGAGAGGGAGAAAGAGAGAGAGAGAAACATCGATGAAAGAGCACATCAATTGGCCGCCTCCTGCATGCCCCCCACTGGGGATCAGGCCCACAACCTGAGCATGTGCCCTTGACCAGGAATCAAACTGGCGACCTCTTGCTGCATGGGTCGACACTCAACCACTGAGCCACACGAGCCGGGCTCATAATTCAATTTTATCTTCTTTATTAGCAAATTATTAAGCTCTATCTATCATCTATCTATCTATCTATCTATCTATCTATCTATCTATCTATCTATCATCTATCATCTACTATGATTGATCTAGGCCAGTTGTTCTCAACATTGTGAATATTTGGCAATACCTGAAGACCTTTGGGCTGTTAGAACTGGAATATGCTTCTGGCGTCTAGACTGCAGAGGCCAGGGATCCTACCAAACGTCTTACAATGCAAGGGCAGTCCTTCACAACAACAAAAAGATAATCTGGCTCAAAATGTCAATAGTGCCAAGGTTGAGAAAGCATACTCTAGTGTTTACAATATACACCTCAAATTCATAATAATCTACTTTCAAATATCATTATAACATTTCAAGTAAAGTGTAATGGTGAGAATTTCTTAGAATTCCTGCTCCTCCCCCGGAAGCAAACAACCAATTCTCCCTTCTTAAAGATGTTCCCTGAGCCACTTGTCTCCTCCCTCACTGCTTTGAACTCTGCCTGTATCCATGCAGGGTATAGAGCACATTTAGTATCCTGGCTCTCTTCTACTGGCAGATGGCTTTCACCTGTGTTAATACAGACCTACCCCAGTGGTGGTTGTACTTACCCAATGTCACGGCAGGTCCTGGTGAATGGAAGGTCTTCTGCTCTTTCTCTAACAGCAGCCGGATTTTGCATGTATGAAAGAAGTTCCATGATGTGGACAGGTTTTGTACTTGTATGGCCGTGGCAGCCAATCTCCAACTTGTATTTGTGAAGCTTGAATGCTGCCTCCAGGTGCTGCTGCTCTTCTCTCAAACCTAGGCCAACTCTTGATGTCCACTTCACCCAGTTGCATTGACAGGTCTTCTGCCTTGCCCACAATTTTCTTTGAGGATCCTATGGAGGCCTGTTAAAAAGATCTGGCCAGTGGATGAAGAAATGCCCTTGTATCTGGGGTTCCCAAGTGATCTAAACTGTTACACTACCTCACATTGACTCTTCATTAATTTGTTGAATTTCAGTTGCTTTCTTCTTACTTGCTTCTAGGAAGACCTGCCTTCTACCTCTTTTCCTATTTTGCTCTATGGAAAATGAAACTGTGTTTTACTTTACAAAGGGACTTGTTACTTTTTGGAGTATAGTTTATCTCGTTTCCTTGTGACTTCAACTCTGTATAGGGGTCCAAAAATGATGATTTAGTAAGTTATTAAGCTTTTACTCAATCTTAGAGTTTTAGGTTTTCATTCAGTACCAAGTAATATAGCCTTGATATATATAAAGCAAACAGAACATAATGTAGTACAGTTTACCCAGTCAATTTTCATAATCTATGGCAAAGTAGCTATATGCTCTTGATCTAGTGATATTTTGTTATTTAAAGGAAAAATTTTAAAAATATGTCTTCATCAAAATCCAAAATACATTATAGTTACCCAATACACTACTCACTATTTCTACATTTGATGAACTTTGATTTTTTCCATTTTACTTCTATTCCATATTATTCTATTCTTATATATTTTCTATAAACTGTTGATTTCTGTCTGCTAAATTGATTTTCCTATCCACTAATTGATAAAACTACAATTTGCAAAACGTTTACTTAGACTACAGTTTTAGAAGTAAAATTGTTTCAAATTTATACACATTTATATTGTCTCTTTTAATAGATAGTTAAGAAATTTAATAAAATTTGTTTAATTTTATTAAAAGAGAGATATTATAAAAAAAAACACTTGCTTACCTAACTGAAATGATGAAAAGAGGAAAGTTGAAAAATTCTTTACCAAATTAAAAATTTTTTTATTATTTTCTTATGTTAGGTTATATATATATAAAGATCATGCAAAAATTAGTGGCTTAAACCATGATTTATTATCATCTCTAATAATTATCTGGGTTGACTGATATCATCAGGAGATTTCTTCTCCTGGTCTTTTCAGAGGTTATCAGTATTGTTGGAAGCAATTTAAATTTGTTAAAAGGAAATAATTAGGTGTTTTAAAGGTAGTAATATATGATTAAATGACATAAAAATTGAGGTGAAAGGAAATTAATGAATATGGGTACTTTTGATGCAAAACTTGATGATCAAATATTTTAAAAAGATATTTTCACAAATGATTGATTTTTGCTTATGTTAATAAAAATGAGTAATTGAATCTGCTCTTATTGACAACATATTTTGTATAAGGTTCCCTCAGAACAGTCTGATGGCAATATCGATAAATGGTCATGTTTCTTTTGTTTCCCGCCCTAAGTGCCCCGGTATAATTCTGTCTATTTAGTTATTATATATCATCTACCATCTTTGCTTCAAAGCACTTTGTGGACAGAACCATTCAATCAAATGTAGGCTAGGAAATGCAGCTCTGTTGACTAAGCTGATTCTTGAATTTCTCTCTAGGGCACAGCCTTAAAACAACCTGAAGCAACATTTTGCTATTTAATTCATCAGCAAAAAAGTAGTTATGCTGAGATGAAATAAAGTTAGGACTGCCTAGGTTAACATGGCCATTCTGTATTCAAAGAGATCAGAGTTTGGGTTACCCAAATGCTCTTTCCAATGAAGAGACAGAGGATCAAAGTTGCCAAATTCTTGAGTTATAGTTGTGAACATGCATTCTGATACTATGGAAGGAAGCTCTGCTTGTGGCTCCAGAGTAGGAAAAAGGGGAAAATCAACATTGATGCATTAAGGTTTGACATCTGTCTGAGGAACAAAGTAAGGAACTCAAGTCAGGGTATTCAGTATTTAAATCAGCATACACTATTCCTTGGAGGTTTTGTCAATGTTATTAATAGTTTTTGGAATTGCATTATTCCATCTGGTGATTCTTCATGTCAACTTAATCATAAGCCCATTGGTCTGCCTTCTGCCTTCATCTTTTCCATTGTATTTACATAACTTTGGAAGTATTTACATAGCTTTGCATTTTCTTCACTTTAGGAGGGCTGAGAAAATTTGTTATTAATTTCTTCTGTTTCCAAATGTTCAGCAGTGAATTTAGTTCTGCAAGTAGGGAGGGTGGTTTTAATATTTAGTGCTAAGTACCATCAGCAGTGTTCTGTAATCTCTTTCTGCTGATTTGCTTCTCCTGTGCTATTAATAACTTCATACCTTGCAATCAAATTATTAATTTAGTCACCACCTTAGCAGCATGCAGTGAAAACAGAGACAGCCGGTGTTCTACGTTCCAAGAAATAGATCTTTAATCTTTTAAGATGTTGGTTATACTATCAATAGCTTGCAATAGAAAAAGTCCTACTGCTAATTTCTTGCTTCTATCCCCTGCATTTGTACTGTGTTATAGACAAGTAGCTCTGCTTTATGTAATTGTCCATCCTAGACCATGTAAACCTGCCAAAAGGAGAAACCCACAAAAATACAGTGTGATGGAAACTTCAAGGAGAGAATCATATCCTGTTCTCACTGTAACACAATCTTTTAAAAAGTCTATGTATGTATTTAAAATGTTTTATTATATTTTTTAAGAATATATATAAAGTATATATGTATTTATAATACATATATAGTACAATATATATGTATGGAGATATATATATACATACATATATAGATGTATGTACATACAGAGACAGAGAGAGGGAATATGCATGCTGGTAAGATGGTAAGATTTCACACTGCTATCTGAGGTTCTACTGAGTGTAAGAGGAACCATTTAAATTCTAATGCAAGTCCACTGATTTCTTAAAATATAAAACTGCATGTTTATCATCATATTCACTGGCTCTGCCTCCTCCTTTCAGTTTTCACTACAGTTTTTTAGCTCAAGTGCTAGGTTAAATTAGGAAATACCAAGCAGACCCTCTTAACTCTTAAAGGTTTAAGAGAAATATCTGGATATGAACTAAAAACACTTATGATGGACAGTTTTTATCTCTACCTTACCCTCTGTTGCTCCACCGTTGAACTACCCTTATTTTTTAATCTGTATTATACAATTTTGAAATTTAATAATTAAAACATTCAGAAATACTTTTTTATTTTTTAAGATTCAGGAGAATCTAAAAATCCCCTTAGGAAACTTCTTTTGCCTGACTAATGATGTATAAGAACAGCGAGAGTCATGGGTGATGGCTCCTCTTGGAAGAAATCAATGATCGTCGCATCCACTCTCTCCCTGTGGGAATAGAACAAATGGCAATACAATTCCAGATGCCACAACATTTTGCAAAGTGTCTTCCTTTTCTGGCTAATTTTTAAAAACATCTCAAGTGAAAGAAGGCACTAATTTTGTTGTTTACATAATTTCTTTCTTTTTTCTCCCATTTCTTTCACCGGTTCACAGAAGAAATGCAAATTACAGTGGGTTAATATAATTTGGTTATTGTATTCCACAATGCTTAATTTACCTTCATAAGAATGTCAGTAATATTTAAATTATATTTTCCTTCTAGATGATTTAAAATCTAAGAAGATAACTCTGAAGTAAACTTAAAAAAATTTAATTTGTGTGAAATATTTGAACCTCTGGGGTTGTTCAAGAAAGAGAAATGACAAATTAATGTATCTTATTTTTTAATTATTGTATCAGCCAACAACCTGTCTTTCTCCAACTTGGCAATGGGCTGAAGCTATAATCCTCTTGAATATGAAAATCATAAATAATCTGGGAATCATGTCTTTTGGCACAAGTCATCTTACAATGACAGTGGGATAGGAATTAAAGATCCTCTTACCTTGCATAACCATTTGGTTTAGGTCCAATTCAAGCAAGCTATTACCTACTTATCCCCAGACAAAAATATCTGTTCATTCTGAAGAAATTATGCTCCTTTAAGGCCATGAAGCTTCCCACTAAACTTCATGTGGTATTTAAAACCAGTACAGGTTGCAGTAAAAACCTAAAAGAAACTTTACATGTTAGAAAGATGAGTAAGTAAAGATTTGTAATGCAAATAGAAAGAAGTATACTAAAGATTAACGAAACTGGACACTAGCTACAGTGCTGCATAAAGTCACATAAACTCCTTTGAAATAGATGAAACTGCTTGGGCCAAGAGAATTTTGCAATTCTGGAGTCTGCAGCCCCTGGAGAATAGATCAAGATTTTAAAGTATATTCTGAGAAGCATTCATCTTAGATGATTCAGTAGAATAAACTAAAACACAAAAAACTTCCATGGTCATATGTGCAGAAACTCTGCACATAAAGGTTTTGCAGATTTGTAATGTATATCAAGACATTAAAGCAGTGAACCTTAAATGGGGTGTATCTGTATCACATGGTGCACAAGATAATTCAGTCAAAGGCAGGAAGGAAACTTGAGAATGTTTTCTAAATCTCATTTTATAATATTTTAAATTTATTTTATTTTTGTGTATTTTATAAAGTATATAACAACACAATAGTGCAATTATTCAATTTATATATAAATATGTACTCAAATATTGGGAATAAATATTATTTATGAACTATATGAAGAAAAAATTTGCAGACTTTTTCATCAGGGGTTCTTAGAATTTTTGCAGTAAAGCAGTATCACTTTGAACTTATATCACCATATGTGACTTTATGTGTATGTATGTACTGTACTATTGCCTATGATCCAATGAAGCACACTTCATGAATCACTGTTTTAGAAGCCAGATGCTTTTTTCCTCTGAGACAGTGTGTTTTTATATACTGTATCTGCTAACAGGGGAATGATAATGACCTGAACTTTAGAGTGTTTTACAAATTCAATTATTCCTGGAAAGTCTTGATCAGAGAGTAGATAACTAAAGAAAAATTATCATGAAGTGGGATTTTTACTTATTTGTAAGCTACGAAGTTAGACTGCCAAACTTAAATGGATGCTGTTACTAGACATGAGAGTCCTGGGACAGAGATGAATGACAGACTAACTGGTAGACAGCATATGAGCATTTTATTTATTTATTTATTTATTTATTTATTTATTTATTTATTTATTTATTTAATTTATATGCCAGTTCTTTTTTTAAATGAATGAAAACAATTTTATTAATTTATTTTTGTTACAGATGT
The DNA here is from genome assembly GCA_030848825.1 of Tadarida brasiliensis. Taxonomy (NCBI): domain Eukaryota; kingdom Metazoa; phylum Chordata; class Mammalia; order Chiroptera; family Molossidae; genus Tadarida; species Tadarida brasiliensis. The sequence continues at coordinate 76,780,222 of CM061260.1, forward strand.
TTCTCCTTTTTTCCCCATTGACACCCTCCTCCCCATCCCCCCACCCCATCTCCAGCTTTGTTGTCCATGGCCATCAGTTATGCATATATATGCATATAAGTTCTGTGGTTTATCTCTTCCTTCCCCCCATCCCCTCTTCTGAGGTTGTCAGTCTGTACCCTACTATCACATCTCTGGGTCTACCCTGTTCCCCAGACTGTTATGTTTATTATATTCCACAAATGAGTGAGACCATGTGATATTTGCCTTTCTCTGCTTGGCTTGTTTTGCTTAGTATAACACTCTCGAGGTCCCTCCATGTCGCCTCAAAGGATAAGAGATCTTTCTTTCTTACAGCTGCATAATACTCCATTGTGTATATGTGCCACAGCTTTTTTATCCATTCATCCACTGCTGGACACTTGGGCTGTTTCCAGATATTAACTATTGTAAATAGTGCTGCTATGAACATGGGGGTACATGTATTCTTTCTGATTGGTGTTTCAGGTTTCTTAGGATATATTCCTAGAAGTGGGATCACTGGGTCAAATGGCAATTCCATTTTTGATTTTTTGAGGTAACACCATAGTGTTTTCCACAGTGGCTGCACCAGTCTGCATTCCCACCAGCAGTGTACTAGAGTCCCCTTTTCTCCACACCCTCGTCAACACTTGTTTGATGATTTGTTGATAGCGGCCATTCTGAGGATCTTCACTGATACATCACCTAAGGCAACAGAAACAAAGGAAAAAATGAACACATGGGACTACATCAAACTCAAAAGCTTCTGCACAGCAAAAGAAACAACCATCAAAACGGAAAGGGAACCCACTGTATGGGAGAGCATAATTGCCAATGATATATCAGATAAGGGGTTAATCTCCAAAATATATAGAGTGCTCATACAACTCAACAAAAGGAAGACAAAGAACCCAATTAAAAAATGGGCAGAGGAACTAAATAGACACCTCTCCAAACAGGACATACAAATGGCCAAGAGACATATGAAGAAATGCTCAACATCACTAATCATCAGAGAGATGCAAATTATATGCCAGTTCTTTAATCTCTAATTCCCACAGGGAGACAGGAGGGAGGACTAGATGACAGCTGCATGCATCATGAGCTGCTTGCAGGAGAGGAAGCCTGAGTTTAGGGAGCCTGGATCTTTTATAATGGGCAAAAGCATGCTTCCCCTTTGCTTTGGTTAAATATAGTATCTCTGTTTTAAGTTGTCCACTACACAAACATCCTTGAAAAAACAGTCTTGAACTGAAGGCCATAAGTGCCTCTGCTTGCAAAGTATGCAGAAACATGAGACCTTCATGGAGAAATGGGTCCCAATTAAGATTTGCTAATGGGTTTGGTTTTACAAAGAGAAAACCAACTACCCTGCACCTAGCAGAATGACTTCTTTCAAACCCTCCCTCACAAGATCATCTTCATGGATACACAATCAGTGCAAATACAAAAAGCCCTATGCTCGGAACCCCTACCCCCTCCTGCAGTTTAATAGTCTGTGATGACCTGTGGTTAGTGTCTTCATATTCTTAATAATGTCACGTTAGACTTTAAGTTTCTTAAATGAAGTCATATGAGATAGCAGAATAATTGGAGTCTTGACTTACGTATAATTCTGCCTCCTGTGCACCTCCCTGCCTCCTAGGAATGGGTTCTAGACCAACTGGCTTGATTTTCCTGCAGCATGCCAGTCTATCAGCTGGCAAGAAGGCTTGTCCAGCATGCCCTGAGTCACAGATGGGGCCCTCCAGACACAGTAACTGCACTGGCCCCAGGAGTATCCCAGTTTCCGAAGGAGCACTGCTGCTAATTCTATGCTTGCAGGGCCGTGTTTGCTGCCTTCCAACCTTCCGAAGTCTAATTTACATTGCCTGTTCTAGTCAGCTCGAGGCATCTTGTGGGAATATAAATGATATAATTTTGGTAATTCTTTAAATGAGTTCATGGTCTTAGATTTCCAGTTAAAACTGGCATTGTATAATATAAAAATAAGTGGTTAAATTCATGCCAATAATTTCATCTTTTAATTTTTTTTATTTAGTTACATTAAATAACAATACACATACATTTAGTTTTTTTTTAGTACTTTTTTCTGCCTTTTAAATGAGGGTCCTGGCATTTTTGTTTTGCAGCTTGGCCTATACAATGTATGCAGCTAGCCCTGCTCACACACTATATCTCTGCTTCATTTCACCCAAGGCTCTTCACCCCAGAAATAACTGATTTTGGAAAAAAAAAAAAAAAACTGTTAGAGGAGACACCTGTGCTCTGCATCTGTTTCATACTCTTTTCTTTCCACTTCTGCAACGGGAAGAGAGTTCCTGCTTTTATTCCCAGGCCAACCTATCCCCTTGTATCCTGAACTCTTTACTCTTGTTTTTGCCAGGGAACCTACATTTGCATTGATCCTTTCTCTCACCTGAATCATGAAATCACATTTTTCACCTCTCCTGTATAATTCCCAGGAATACACAACATGCTTTAGTATCATGCCCTGTTAACTTCAACATACACAAACAACAATCATATACAGAACAAGAAAATCTCTTGACCTCACAACCCTGCTATTGCTGGTTTTCCATTTCTCTGCTCTTTCACAGCAACGATTCTCAAGAGTTTATACACTCACTACTACCCACTTCACTTCACATGCATTCACCGTCCCACTCCACTCCAGAGACAGTCCATACACCTCCACTGGAACTGCTTGCGGGGTTCAGGCTAACAAACTTCAGAGGAGGAGGTGGGGGGGAGGGAAGAAATAAACCAAAGAACTTATACATATAAGTATAACTGATGGACGTAGACAACAAAGCTGGGGTGGGGGTGGGAACCGGAAGAGGGTGTCAATGGGGGCAAAAGGAGAATCACCTGTAACAAAAATATATTAATTAAATTATATATATATATATATATATATATATATATATATATTTGAAGAAATAAAAAATTACGAAATGATCCCTTAATGCCAAGCTCAGTGTTCACTTATCCAGCCCCCACCATATTCAAATTTTTGGCAGCGTTCTGCATAGTTTCTTCCTTCCTGGAATTCTTGGTGTCCGTGACTTCATTCTCCTCCCTATTTATCCACCTTGTTGGCTATTTATCACTTTCTCTGCTGACTCCTTCTCTACCAAAATTTTAATTGTTGGACTGCATCCAGAACTTAATACTCATCTTTCTAATCTTCTCTATACATTCTCTCTATATTTTTTTCCCGACAGTTGTTATCTCCAGATTATATATCCAACAGCTTCATCTCAGATGTCTAACAGGCATTTCAGAATTAAGATGGCCAAAGGCAACCCTTGATTTCCCCCAGGTATGCTGGACTCTGTTTTATTAGGCTCAGTAAATGATGTTGTCTAATCACTTCTCAACCCCTTGGCTTATCTTCCTTTATCCTTCATGTGCTACCAACCAGCTAGTATTGTTTTCAAACATATCAACTTAGTTGGAATCTGTTCTCTTTTCCATCTGCTCAGATACTACTGTAGTCTAAGCTGCCAATACGTTTTGCTGCAAAACTTGACTAATCTCCAATTTCCGTATTTGTCCTTTGCAAACCTGACAATGATCTGAGTGATGGTTTAAATATACAATCAGATTAAGTTAGTGCTCAACACTTAGAATGAGTACCACGGTTTATAAGATCACAAATTACTTGGGACAGGCCTACATTTCCAAGCTCACCCTGCATTATTTTCCCAGTATATTCCAGGCACACTGGTCTCATTTCTTTCACAGGCCACAGAGCTCATTTTCTTGGGGGCAGGCACATTAGGGGATTGGCAGATATCTGAAACAGTATGTGGAATATAGTAGTCAATAGATGTTAAATACATATATTCATTACTTATTTGTCCATCTATATTTCTAAATGTGGGTTTATTAAGTGCCTGATATGTTGTATTTGAGGATAAATTTAGTATTTCCATATTTGCAAAATACTGCAAAAATCTCTATGAAACACATACTTTCACATATAATAGTTTCTGTTTTTAAAGTTGCTGATTTTATTCCCTTAAACAGAAACACTTGTTACTTTAATGTTGTGGTTTGGTTGTTTCCGTCAGACTATTAGTGTAATTGATTGGTAGAATCATGATTGTGGGAAACCATATAGCATAATGGAATTTTTAAGGACCAGGAATTAAAATCCATCCTGACTTTATGCCTCTATTAGTCTTGACCCTGTACACATCTTTATCTAGAGAATGGTATTGGTATAATATTTATATAGGGGACGAGCAACTTTATGAAGCAGGATATCATGTATCTCTATCTCACTTATGGTAAAATGAGAGTAAATAGCAAATATGAATAGGCTAGATGCACCAGAGCATTCACATTTTTGTCTGCTCTTTTATTGGACATTTCAATGTATTAAAACACTTCCTATGTGAAAATTTGGATGCTCTCTGGAGGACCATTCAATTACATCAGTAAGATAACCAAACTGTCTATCGATTGTCTATTGATTAGGAACATCAAAAGAGTGGGCAGAGTGCGATAGATTTTTGGAGCCCTTGATACTTCGGAAGTTGACTGAGCCAGGTGATGTGTGACAATGAGGCACAGGAGACAGGACTCTTTCTGCCAAACATACAAGACTGAATCCACTCATCTTCAAGTCCTTTTCCTCTGGGAAGCCTCTCACATTTCTCATCTCAAATTCCCTTACCACAGGGCTCATTGTGCTGCTCCAGCTTTTCACTCCTCTATGTCCTCCATTAAGTTATAAACTCTGTGAAGATGAGAACTATACATGCCTATGGCTATTTCCCTATTGAACTGAATAATGAATGGATGGATGGAGTGTTAATGTGATAGTTCATTATCATCTTGAAGAATATTATGAAGCTATAAAAAAATGCTTTACGACAAATACTATGAACATTTATATGGCAACAAATTCGACAATCTAAGTGAAATGGACAAATTTCTAGAAACACATAGTATCCCAAAACTGGACCAGGAAGAGATAGAAAACTTGAACAGACCAATAACAGCTAAGGAAATTGAAGATGTAATCAAGACACTCCCAGCAAACAAAAGCCCAGGACCGGATGGCTTCACGGGGGAGTTTTACCGAACATTCAAAGAAGAACTAACACCCATTCTCCTCAAACTATTTCTAAAAATTCAAGAAGAAGGAAGACTTCCAAACTCGTTTTATGAGGCCAGTATAATCCTAATTCCAAAACCAGAAAAAGACACTACAAAGAAAGAAAACTACAGGCCAATATCCCTGATGAACGTAGATGCCAAAATCCTGAACAAAATACTAGCAAATCGGATCCAGCAATACATCAAAAAAATTATTCACCATGACCAAGTGGGATTCATCCCAGGGATGCAACACTGGTTCAATATTCGCAAATCAATAAATGTGATACACCACATAAACAAAATGAAAGATAAAAACCACATGATCATATCAATAGATGCTGAAAAAGCATTCGACAAAGTCCAGCTTCCATTTCTGATAAAAACGCTCAGCAGTGTGGGAATAGAGAGATCATATCTTGATATAATAAAGGCCATATATGAAAGACCTACAGCCAACATCATACTCAATGGGCAAAAACTAAAAACATTTCCCTTAAGAACAGGAACAAGACAGGGATGCCCACTTTCACCACTCTTATTTAACATACTACTGGAAGTCTTAGCCACAGCAATCAGACGTGAAGAAAAAATAAAAGGAATCCAAATTGGAAAGGAGGAAGTGAAACTGTCATTATTCGCAGATGACATGATATTATATATAGAAAACCCTAAAGACTCCATGAAAAATCTATTAGACTTAATAAATAAATTTGGCAAAGTAGCAGGATACAAAATTCACATCAAGAAATCAACAGCATTCTTATACACCAATGATGAACTCACAGAAAGAGAAACTAAAAAAACAATTCCATTTACCATCGCGGCAAAAAAATTAAGATACCTAGGAATAAACTTAACCAAAGAAGTAAAGGACCTATTTGCAGAAAACTACAGGACATTGAAAAAAGAAATAGAGGAAGATATAAAAAAGTGGAAGCACATACCTTGTTCATGAATTGGAAGAATTAACATCATTAAAATGTCCATATTACCCAAAGCAATCAATAGATTCAATGCAATCCCCATCAAAATACCAGTGACATATTTCACAGAACTAGAACAAATATTTCAAAAGTTTATATGGAACCAGAAAAGACCCCGAATAGCCACAGCAATCTTGAAAAAGAAGAACAAAGTAGGTGGGATCAAAATACCAGATATCAGCTTATACTACAAAGCTACTGTAATCAAAACAGCCTGGTACTGGCATAAGAACAGGCATATAGACTAGTGGAACAGAACAGAGAATCCGGAAATTGACCCAAGACATTATGCTCAATTAATATTTGCCAAAGGCGGCAAGAGCATACAATGGAGTAAAGACAGCCTCTTTAATAAATGGTGTTGGGAAAATTGGACAGCTACATGCAAAAAAATGAAACTAGACCATCAACTTACACCATACACAAGAATAAACTCAAAATGGATAAAAGACTTAAATGTGACTCGTGAATCCATAAAAATCCTAGAAGAAAATGTAGGCAACAAAATTTTGGACATCATACGCAGCAGAATCTTCACTGATACATCACCTAAGGCAACAGAAACAAAGGGAAAAATGAACACATGAGACTACATCAAACGCAAAAGCTTCTGCACAGCAAAAGAAACAACCATCAAAACAGATAGGGAACCCACTCTATGAGAGAGCATAATTGCCAATGATACATCAGAAAAGGGGTTAATCTCCAAAATATATAGAGTGCTTATACAACCCAACAAAAGGAAGACAAAGAACCCAATTAAAAAATGGGCAGAGGAACTAAATAGACACCTCTCCAAAAAGGACATACAAATGGCTAAGAGACATATGAAGAAATGCTCAACATCACTAATCATCAGAGAGATGCAAATTAAAACAACAATGAGGTATCACCTCACACCTGTCAGAATGGCCGCCATCAACAAATCATCAAACAACAAGTGTTGGCGAGGGTGTGGAGAAAAGGGGACTCTAGTACACTGCTGGTGGGAATGCAGACTGGTGCAGCCACTGTGGAAAACACTATGGTGTTACCTCAAAAAATTAAAAATTGAATTGCCATTTGACCCAGTGATCCCACTTCTAGGAATATACCCTAAGAAACCTCAAACACCAACCAGAAAGAATACATGTACCCCCATGTTCATAGCAGCACTATTTACAATAGCTAAGATCTGGAAACAGCCCAAGTGTCCATCAGTGGATGACTGGATAAAAAAGCTGTGGCACATATACACAATGAAGTACTATGCAGCAGTAAGAAAGAAAGATCTCTTATCCTTTGAGACAACATGGAGGGACCTCGAGAGTGTTATACTAAGCGAAACAAGCCAAGCAGAGAAAGACAAATATCACATGATCTCACTTATTTGTGGAATATAATGAACATAACAGTCTGAGGAACAGGGTAGACCCAGAGATGTGGAAGTTGGGTATAGACTGACACCCCTCAGAAGAGGGGGTGGGGAGGAGGGAAGAGATAAACCACAGAACTTATACGCATGTATGCATAACTGATGGACATGGACAACAAAGCTGGAGATGGGGTGGGGGGATGGGGAGGAGGGTGTCAATGGGGAAAAAAGGAGAAACATCTGTAACAAAAATAAATTTAAAAAAAATGCTTTACGAGAGATTGTGTCGTGATTGACATCTTATTTGGATCAGATAAAGAAAAATTTAAAAACCCAGGAAAGATGTCCATTGTATTGTTTGCTCCCTGAATGAGGTAGTTTTCTGGGATATGACAATAAGAAAAAATAAAAGAAGAAAAAGAAAAAAGAAATTTCAGGATGATTGAGACTACTTTTCATCCTTTTTCCAGGATTTAATCCATGCTTAAGGTAAAGTAATAATCTTTAGAATAATATATAGAATAAAGCAATGATCTTTATAATAGATCTTTATAATAACTACCAAGCATTTACATATCCAAATACCCTTGTATAAGACAGTTATTCTTATTCTATATCAGACTTCTAAGGTTAAGTTCCAAGGATTTGAAGTTAAAATTTTTAGTTTCAAAAATTGTCCACATCTCACCTTTGAAAGTAGAAGATGTTATGTCTTCTTTCAAAAATCACAGAAGTGTTCAAGTAATTAACTATACTAAATAATGGCTCATTTTAACACTGACTTGCCCTCTTGACTATACCCTTGTAGTAAACATTATCTGCCATACTCATTACAAGTCTTTTTCAAATCCCATTTTATTTCTGTTGTCTCCTCAGTTTGCAAATGGAGATTATGCTACATGAGGTAATCTGTTTTGAACAAAACAAAAAGCGATTGCACTCAACCCATGTGTGTACCATTTCTCCCACCCAGGGATTAGGTCTTTCATACTTACTTGAAACTATCATATATATTAGTGTAAACAGCAGATTTAAAAAGAGATTAAGCTCTTGTTTTGTGAAGGTTAAATAGTTAATGTGAATTTTTAAAATGGCTTTTCAGAGGTGAATCACTGATTCAAACAGAATTAAGTTAGAAATGAACAGAAGTTATTAACCTCTGAAAGTTTAGTGGTGATATTGGTCCAGTTCCTAGTTTCCCCATGGACTGGTGCCCAGCCTCAAACATTATAAGTAATTTAGCACTGCTGATAAGAGCCTCACCTGAGAGGGAACATGTAAATTGTCCCGGGGGTCTGCTTCCAGACAGCTACCCTAACTCAGGAAGGAAGTGCAGCTGAAAACTTCTTGTAACCGCTTGGTAATTTCGTAATATATAACCTTCTCAATTCAATCCAGTTAGATGAAATAAGTACTTCTGTACCGATAACATACAAAGTACTCATAGATTAATGTCAAGAAGTACCATTCAGGGGACATTGATATGCAGGCTTAACCACCATTAGCCTAATTTCTCTCTGCACAAGGTAGGTTGAATTGCAGTCCAATTTATTCAGAGATAATTGACCCACTAATACACCCTGGTGTATTAGTGATGTTTTTTAAAAATCTGCCAGGGTCAAGTATATCTTTTATAAACCATACCAATCTGTATTTTTCAAGTTTGGAGAAAGATATCTGGGAATAAGTCCACCATAAAACTGAGGAAATAAGAAATCAGATATAATTTAAAGAATTAGCATCTTTATTTAAGAATGGGCATCATTATTAATAAAAATTCTCTGTGTAAGTTTAATTTACTAGGCAGACATGACTTCACCCCACCCTCACACTCCTTCCCTTTGCCTCTTTAAATAGTTGATAATCATTTGTCAGATCCTGTGTTCCAGCTGATCCATGCTTTAGAGGCTGGATTCAGGATTCATGGCCTTTTGTTTGCATGTGTGCACTTGCATTTGTGTGTATGTTTTAGTGTTTGTTGGTCCTGTTGGCTAAGCTGATAACGGTATCTTGTAATACCTTTGTTTAGATTGTGTGTGTGTTGGAATTCCTCACCCGCCTTCTACATCTCAAAGTCCAAACACTATCACTCTTGAGCTTGCTGACCTAATTGAAAATCTTTAGAAATATCTTTGGGTATCTGGTCATTTGCTTTTATCGTATGTTGCATTTTCCACTTTCTCATGCTCTCCTCATTTTTCTCCAGTTGTTCATATCCATATTGGGCTAAAAACTCTTTATGTATAAGATTTGTTCTTTTTTACCCTCTGAATGAGGAGGAGAGATTTATCCAAAATTTAAGGAAAACCTATCCTGAGGTAGGAAAAGTTTGGCTTTATGCAGTATTACTAGGAAGTATTGTTGTTATAAAGCAAAAGAGAAATTGTTTCCTAATACATTTTCTTGCCCTCTTTCTTTTTCTTGCTCCTTTGTTTAAAGGTAGGATGTATTGCCCTCGCCGGTTTGGCTCAGCTGTTAGGAGTGTCGGCCCACCGACCAAAGAGTTGCAGGCTCAATTATGGACAAAGGGCATATACCTCAGTTGTGTTCAGTCCCTGGCCTTAGTTGGGGTCATGCGGGAGGCAGTCAGTCAATGTGTCTCTCTCACATCCATGTTTCTCTCCCTCTCTCTCTCTCTCCCTCTCCCACTCTATCTGAAGATAAATGGAAAAATATTCCCGACTGAAGATTTAGAAAAACAAAAACAAAACCAACAAAAACAAAAAAAGTAGTATGCATTAATTGTAGAAAAACATTAAATATAAAAAGTATAAAAGAGGATGGGGAGGAGGGTGTCAATGGGGAAAAAAGGAGAAACATCTGTAACAAAAATAAATTAATAAAAATTTAAAAAAGTATAAAAGAAAAAATAAAAATCACTCATATTCTCAACTTGTAGAAGGAACTTTCGTTAATTTTTTCTATACTGCCTTCTGATCTTTTCTCAGGAAATGTGAGTGCTATTTTGTACATATTTAAAAACATTTAAATAAAATGCATTTGTACACACGTACTTATGTATACCTATAGATATACTTGTATCTTGGAATCACAGAATATATATGATTTTTTTTTATCCTCACCCGAGGACATTTTTGCATTTATCTTCAGAGAGAGCGGGAAGGAGAGAGGGAGGAAGACAGAGAGAGAAACATTGATGTAAGAGAGACACAATGAGTGGTTGCCACCCACACGACCCCAACCGGGGCCAGGGACAAACTGCAACCAAGGTACATGCCCTTAGCAGAAACCAAACCCAGGACTCTCTGGTCCATGGGCCGATGCTCCAACCACTGAGCCAAACCAGCCAGGGTGTATATATATGATTTTTATCCAATTTTTCTTTAATATATTGTTAATAATTCTCATGTCATTAAATCTTTTTTAGAAACATTAATTTTAAAACGTCTTTACTATAAAAGGAAACATTCATAGAAGCATGGTAATTATAGACAAATGTAAAGGAAAAAAGCTCAGCAGTCACACCCCAAGAGAAATCTTTCACTAACATTTTCTTCTATTTCTTTCTAGACTTTTGCTTTCCTATATATAGAATGTTCTAAAAATAAAGACTAGTATACTGTACAAACCATTTTGTAACCACCTTTTAAATTTATTTTGAATATTTTTGTCATTAGAATTTTTTAATGTAAACATCATTTTAAGTGACTGTGTAATAACCAATACTTCATTTTTAAACTTTTCTGCCAACCAAGTCAAGATAACAGTGATTAAATCTATTCTCCCACTGGCAAAAATACCATCTTGTAAATCTTAACTGCTGCTTATTGTGAATTTTGTAAGGCCCAGAAGAAAAAGAAGGGAAAAAAATTTAGACTAGAGCTCTGCACTCTTACCCCTTCTCTCTTTGGAGTTTAAGTACATTGTAATATCTTATTGTAATTATTTGTATTGCATTATTTTTTCAGACATAAATGTATTAAGTCAACTATGGATTAGCTGGTGACATTTATTGTGTGTTGGAATTTTATTTCTTTCCTTATAAATAGAAGTCATATTTGTAGAGATTTAGAGACAATAATATAAAAAACATTAGAGTTGATTTACAAATTTTAACAAGATATGATGTGGATTATGTGCTTGGAGAAAAACAAACTGATACAAAAACCGTAAGTCCTTTCTTGAACTTTAGGTTCAAGTGTTTTGAATGAAATTAATGTATTAATGCAAAAGGGAAGGAGTGGAGAAGAGTAGTTGGTAAAGGTAGAGCCAATGATGGAAAGAATAAGGAACAAGGATGGTGCACTATTCTGAGAATATAAAGATGGGGCATTCCTACCACCCAGAAGATTGGCCCCTGGAAGGATTGCAGGAGGGCCAGATCTAGGTTTCAGGGAGACTGAATCTCATATATTTTGAGTGCTCTCCTTAAGAAAAATGATTACAAAATTATTATAATCAATTTGGGTACGAAAGTGAGTATTTATTTAAAATGAGAAATCATACCAACTTACAAACTATAAAATGCTAAAATATACCACAATCATTACAAAATTCAGAATAACAATGTAATATATTCATAAATGAAAGTCTTGACAGACATCTGTAATCATTTTTTCTACATTTTGGTAGCATACTCTATGATTGCTTTTTCATGTGGTAAATGTTCTGTAATATTTTCTATGGAGAATAGAAAGATAATTAAGTCTTTTCTCCAGCAAGGTTGATCTGAAATTGTTCTTTATTATTGATAGTTTAGAAAAGTTTCTTTCTGTTTCATAATTCATTACTGATAATGCCATAAAATATTTCAAAATTGTTGCCAAATTTGAGAGAGCCTCTTTGAATTGTCTATCAAGTGTGAACAGAAAATTTAATGTTTCTTTTGTGCAATGACTAATTTTAAATACCCCCTTGAATTCATGACATTCATAAATCACTTTGCCATGAGTGTCCTTGATGCTTTTGGTGGGACATATTATGTTATTTTTATTGATAGAAGTTTTTCATGTCAAGTCAGCCAGAAATTCAAATTATTTTCTAATGATTTATTTTTTAATTTATTTTTTTGTGAAGGTCTTCAAATCTATTTATCATTTCTATTTGAAATGCCCCTCTTTCACTTAATGACTGCTTTAGTATAATCAGAAAATGTTCTATTGTTATCATTCACTTCCCAGAGTTAATTTTTATTTATCTTATTTTATTTCATTGAGAAAGAATATTTACATACAGTAAACTGCAAATATCTTAAATGAACAATTCAAAGTTTTTATCAATATATATCCTTGTAACTAACATCTTAATTGAGATATAGATAATTTCCATGAGCCCAGGAATTTCCCTTTTCAGCCTTTCCAGTCAATGTTGTTGTTTTTTAAATCCTCACCCAAGGATATGTTTACTGTTTTTATAGAGAGAGGAAGAGAGAGAGAGAGAAAGAGAAACAATGATCTGTTGCTTCCCGTTTGCTCCTTGACCAGGAATTGAACTCCCAATCTAGGTATCTGCCGTGAACAGGAATGGAACCCACTTCTTTTTGGTGTACAAGACAATGCTCCAACCAGCTGAGCCACCTGACCAGGGCTCAAAATAATGTTTTTAAGAGTCATCCATGTTTTTACGTGTAACAGTAATTCTTTTTTTTTTTAATTGCTGAGTAGAATTTCATTATATATGACAATTTATCTTTAGGTGGGAATTTGAATTGTTCTCAGGTATAATCTATTATGAATATATTTATCAAGTTGTTCTAGCATTATTTGTTGAAAAAACTTTCCTGTTAGATAATTAGTTGACTATTCATTGAATTATCCGTCTACCCTCACACTAATTCCATAGTCTTGATTTCTGTAGATTATGAATAGAGCAGCTATAACATTTCTTGTACAAGTCTTTTTTGTAAATATATTTTAAATTTCTCTTTGGTAATAAGTGGAATTCCTGTGTCATAAGGTATGTTTAACATTACAGGAAAATGCCAAACAATATTTCAGAGTGATTGTACCATTTTTCCACTGTTCATCTTCATTAATATTTGCTGTTGTCAATCTTATTTATTTTTTTCCATTCTAGTGAGTGAATCTCTTCATGTTTCAATTTGCATTTCCTTAATCCTTAATGATTTTTATTTCCATGATGATTAATGATGTTAAGCATCTTTTTATAACTTTTAAAAATCACTATCTATATCTTCTCTCATGAAGATGTTTAAATATTTTATAAATATGTTTGCTTGTTTATATTTTTGTTATTGACTTATAAGTTTTTTTATATATTCTGGTATAAGTCCTTTTTCCATATATTTATTAGATATATATTTTTCCAAGTACCTGGATTACTTATCATTTTCTTATTGATATATTTTTTTAATGAAATCCAATTTATCATTATCTTCCTTTTGTGTTCTGTCTAAGAAATCTTGCTTGGCTGGTGTGGCTTAGTGGTTGAGCGTTGACCCATGCACCAAGAAGTTGCTGGTTGATTCCCAGTCAGGGCACATGTCAGGGTTTTGGGCTCGATCCCCAGTAGGGGGCATGTAGGAGGCAGCCAATTGATTAATCAATGTTTCTATCTCCTGCTCCCTTCCTCTCTCTAAAAAAAATCAAAAAAAAAAATCAATAAAAACATAGTTTAAAAAATATTTACCTAACACATCTCTTGCTTGCATTAGACACATAATATATTATATCATGTCCTTTTACAATTTACTAGTTTTTGCTTTGGGGTTTAGGTCTATGATTTCTGTTGAATTAAGTTTTGTATATGATATAAGGCAATAAGTTAAGCTCAAGTTAATTTTATTTCAAAGTTTTTGTGGTTATTAAAGAATGTTTAACTAAAGAAAACTTTCATTTTCCAACAGAATAACTTGGTGTCTGTGTGAATCCATTTTTATAATCTCTATTTAGTCCCATTGAGCTATTTTTCTGTCTTATATACCAGTTGCATACTGTCTGATTGCTCATAGAGCCACAGTAAGACTATATAAAGTAGTGTGAATCTTCCAACATTATTACAATAATCTTATCACTTTTCTGGAAATAAAAGCCAATGGCATATTAATTGGGATTATAAATATCTAGAGGATAATTTACAGTTTAACAATACTGAGTATTTCAATTATAACATGATACATTTCTACATTACAAGTAAAAATAAATTTTATATATTTATTTTAGATCTGTCAACCTTACTATATTAACATATTAGTTCTACTAGTGTTTTGTAGATTTCTTATTATTTTCTATGAAAACAATGAGATTGCTTGTTAATAAGGGGAGTTTTACTTCTTCCTATTAAACAATGCTAAAAATAAGTGAAATTAATATTTTTTCCTTGTTCCCTATTTTAGGAAAAAGTAATAAATATGTCATTATTAATGATGTTAGCTATAAGTTTTACATAGATGTCATTTGTCAGCTCAAAGAAGTTCACTTCTATTTCTAGTTAATTAAGAATCTTCTTTTTAAAATTATGAATGGATATTTAATTTGCCAAATAATTTTTTTGCATTGATTGAGATTGTCATATAGTTTTCCTCCTTTATTCTGTTATGGTTTACTGGGTTGAATAGTGTCCAACCACCTCTCCCCCCGGAATTAATGCCAAGTTGGAAATTCAGGATGTGACCTTATTTGGAAATAGGATCTTTATAGATGCAATCAAGTTAAGATGAGGTTATACTGGATAGAAAAGGGCTTTAATTCAAGAAGAAAAAAATTTAGTCACAAAAATATAGAACAGAGAATGCCATGTGAAGAAAGGATGTCAAGAATTGCCAACAATCATCAGAAAGTAGGAAAGATGCATGGGAAAGAGTCTCCTTTAAAACCTCCAGTAGTAACAAACCATGCTGACATCTTGATTTTGGAATTTTGAACTCCAAAACTCTGAGAGATTAAATTTTTCTTGTTTTAAGTCACTTGGTTTGTGGTAAATTGTTCAAACTCAAATATCATTGCCATAGACAAGTTTCCCTGGAATTCAGACTCAGATGGATATTTGTATGCAGGATTTTTTGTTTCTGAGTTAATCTTTATGGGAGAATAAGTGAAATAGAAATGATCAGAGGGAGAAGTTGGACTTTGACGCAATCACAGGAAAGGCCTCACCTGATCCTACAAGTAGTTCCAGAGTGAGGTGACTTATATAATTGTACCAAATTAGGGGAATGAGGCTGGGCTTTTATAGTCCTACATCAATTACTCACTTCCAGTAGTTTGGAGGAATGAATGTTCATTCCAGGGGAGGTTGGGAAATCTGAGCATACCACAGTATCCACTATGGTCTACCCCTTATGCGATTTGGATCCACCTGTTTGTATTATTTCTGGGAGTAACTCTTCAGGATCCTGGTGGGCCTCTTTTTGTGAGAGAAATTTTTAAGAGGACTATTGGTGGCAAAAATTAAAACCTCTGCACCTGCAGCTAGTATGAGACTAAAATTGATATCATGATTCAAGACTTCTCTACTCTCCGCCCTAGATTTCCCTCATTCATGGTTAGCTCATTCAGACCAGAATCCATGAAGGATATTAGACCCTGGTCACTGTTTTCTTCTCAGGCGATGGCTATCATATTTGTCCATATGCCATTTAAGTGGAGCAATGGAATTAAAAAACAAACACCCAGTTGAATCATTCAGCTATCAAATATAGTTTTCCCATCACCCATTGTGTAACAACTGCCCTTCCTGCTCCTAATGGACAGGGTCAATTATACTTGCCATGTAGTGACTTCTATTTTTGCACAGTGATGTCTCAGCACAGAGCCTAAATTACTCAGGTGATAGTTACAACTTGAAATTTGATGAGACTCTTATTGTGTTTTTCTCACAGAATCATTCTCTTTTGGATATCAAGATCTTTAAACTCACAAAACCTAGAATTGTAGAGTGGGAAGTGCAAATTTCCCAAAAAAGTCACTGAGAGTGATGGTAAGTGGGGTCATTTCTGATTCCACACTTTGTTCTCCAGCCTGTACTTACTGGGGACACCAAATGATAAAAATAATTATTGTTTTAGAGTACATATTACATCCTGCAGGATGGTGCCTATTCTTGCAATGTATCATCTTTGAGCTGGTACCTCAGCTGTGCCTTCAAATTCCATTCCCTAGCTTAACAGACCAACAGCTTTAGGTGGTACAGTATGTGACAGGATAAATGGACACCTGGACACCTTGGTCATATGCAACATCCAAACCTCCTTTGCTGTAAAGTGTGTCTCTTTTATTGATATGATGTTATATTATATGTGATTCCATCTTGTTGATCAAATAAGCTGAAAACTCTTACACTGTAGTTCTGTGGGCAGGGTAGGAAAATCCATATACAGAATATATATTGATTCTAGTCAAAATAAATCTCTGACCTTTCCAGGATTTTAGGTGTCCAAGAAAGTCAACTTATCATCAACTGGTTGGTTGCCTTGAGGGATAATGGTGTATCCAGTGACTCAACATCAGTCTCTGTAGCTGACAAGTTGAATACTAGGCAGCAATAGGACCTAGATCAGGTGAGTGTGAATCCATGATGCTGTGCCTATATACAGTTTCCATACTTGCTGTCATGTACTCATTGTGCTAGCACTAGCCAAAGACAAAGCCTAAGTGATGTTAACTGGCTATGTAAAACCATTTACTTGTTTTTGACTCCTCAGTGAAGGATGTTCTCTAGTGGACATTACAATGGCATACAAAGATCTTCATATTTTGTGCCCATTCCCATGACTTATTTGTTTATTGATTTATTTAATTTATTCATTTACTTTTAACTTTCCCCTTATTTTTCAATTGCAGTTGACATACAATAAAATATTAGTTTCAGGTGTACAACATAGTAATTAGACATTTATAGAACTTATGAAGTGATCATCTCAATAAGGCTAGTAACATGAGTTTTAAATGAAACTATGATAAGAAAGATTATCTATTTGATGGTAAGTAACTTATATCCTAAAATCATTTCTGTTCTATTAATGCAGATGTTATATTGAAAGAGCATGTGGTTGGAATAAAAATCTATGAACTAGATATTCAGGTGTATATGGGGAATACTGGAGGAGGCTATGGCACCAATATTAGTAGTGAGATAACCCCAGTCCCTCATCTTATATTTTGTCTTTGGAGTCAGAAGAGTTTGTGTTTAAGATGGCCCTCACTTTGTGTCTGGGGTTCAAACAGGAAAAACCTAATCTATAGTGTTATTTTGTTACCTACCACCTATATTATCAGAAATAATGACTAGATATGGAGGGGAATAAAATGTTATTGATATTTCAAGTTTCTTTTTATGCTTTTTGCTTTTAAGCTTAGTGTCAGAGTGATCTTTCCATCCAACCAAGCAGCATTAGTTAGTAGGAAGAGTAGGCTCTAAGCTTATGAACTGGGGAACAATTAACACTAAATGTAGCTAATATAAATAAGTTCAACCAAAAATTACTTCCAGTAAGGAATAGTGAATGCCCTTGTTAAGTCTCCATGTGTGTGTCTTCAGAGAACTAAGAGCTGAAATTTTCATTAGTACAAATTGGAAAGAATATTAACTATAACTTTGAATTTATGTAACACCTTGCTGCTGAATTCATACCCTGAGTATCACAGAGATTAAGGGACTGAACAATGTTCAGAAAGTAGGCAAAAGAGACCTATTTGCATAAGTACTATTTCATCAGAGGTGGAATTTCTCTTTATTGGAGTGCCAAGTGATTGCTTCAGTAACAAACTCAGGTCTGCAGGAAACGTGTTTGATTCTTGTGTGAGCAAACCAAAAGTGGCATTTCTGAGGCTGAGCCTCAGGTATGACACACTGTACTATATCCAGACCCCCTTTACAGTGTTATTATCTCCCCTACTGGTTTAATTTATGTGTTTAATTTTAGTTTCCAGGGTGCAATGTGGCTAATTACTTGAGAACTGCAAAACCTTATAAGTAAAATTTTTGCTTCTATAATTTGTGGCACATTAAGTATAATAATATACATTTAATTTCCTCAAAAAGATAATTATGCTAATAGAATTATTTGAATAAAAATTTGTACTTGGTGGTGGATTATATTCTCTACCTACTAATTTATATTAATACAAGTCATTAAATAATTTTTAATAAGCCACTTGAACCCTGGGTGGGGAAATCATACAGGCACCACTCCCGCCCTTAACATCCTCTGGAGAAAGGAGTGTAGCAGACTACTGGAGGGCTAGGACTCCTATCAGATAAAAGTTCATAGGAAATATAATCTAGCTGTCATGTGTAAAATAAAATTTGGATGTATATACTTTGGTGGAAGAAATAAACTGATTTGTGGAAATTTGAGAACAAAGGCAGCTTCTTTGACAACAATTTTGTATTGGTTATAAACACCAATTAAAAGTCGTACGTCTGAGCATTTTGTGGAAGGAGGTCTTTTCTTTATTTCAATTGTTTAAGCTGAAGAGTATTTTTAAAGTGAAATGAAGACTTCTAATGGGTTCTGTACAGCCATAGTAGAGTATGGGGGTTAAGGAGAGGTGAAACTTAACATTGAAACCCAAGTACTTTAGCTCTATTGATGCCACTTTTTTCCACTTATTCTACATGAGAATTATTTTTTAAAATCCCATTGTGCCCCGCCTTTTAAATAAAACCATTCATTTATGAAAACTCAGACTTCTGAGTTACCATTAGGTATGCAGTGCACAATAAATATACTTGAATGGAAGCCAGGACTAGTGATTAGTCATTGGAGCACTCATCTTCCATAGGCAAGAGCTTGGTTAGATTGTATTGCTGTATTATTAAGTAAATTTGGTTTGTACTTATAAACTCACACCTATTTTTCCACTTACATAAATACCATGACTAGAGAATGAATAAATTTTCTCATATTTTTTTCCGGTAGTTGTTAACATATTAAAATTCATTGATTTGGCAAATGGACCTATTATATGCCCATTATGGGTTTGCTTGTTACTTATGATAGAAGTTATGATGGTAAATGTCAGTCTGTACCCTACTTCCACGTCTCTGGGACTACCCTGTAAATGCAAGTCTGTCATAATTAGACCCCATATATAATTATGGAGCACAGCCCAGAAAACTATTCCTGAGACCAAAAGCTCTAGTTACAATCATCAAAATCTTTCTAAATCCTTTCAACTTTGAGAAACACCATTTTCAAGAGATATTTATAGTTTTCTCTTAATGTAAATATAACCATCATTTGCTTTAACTATAAATAAAGAACGCAAACCTAAAAGTGAAAAAAAAAAGAAGTTATGATGGTAAAACTAGGCCTTCATGAAATTATTAGACATATGATATCAAAAATTTAAATGGCTTAAAGCTAAAACTATCCATTAATTTTTTCTGCCCATAAGGTTAATAAGCTGTTAGGGCAACATCCAAACAATACAGAACTATAAAGAATGAAAGTTTGCTATTAGGTTATGACCAAGAGTGGAGATTTGAAGTGTAGAATACAAAAGACTTGGGTACAAATTCTGCCTTGGCCATGTATTAGTTCTGTGTTACTGGGCAAGTCATATTCACTCTCTAACTCTTACCTTCATCATCTTATAATAAAGACACTGTAATAAGGCTGCTGTGAGGATGAAATGAAGTAATGTATATAAAATAGGATTAGCAATTCCAAGCACATAGTATGCATTCAATAATCAGTAGCTATTGGAAATACATAATATGAATCATCTTAGTAAATCTTGTGTAACATACAGAGGCAGCCTTGCATTTTTAAACAAATTATCTACCTTAACTCAATAGAAAATTTTAAAAAATTATCATCAATTTGTGGGAAAAGCTCAAATCATTGCAAGAATTAAAAAAAAAGATTCCACCATCATGGTTCATTTAATTTATAATATAGAAGGTGCTACATTTGCTCTACAAAAGCTGACTATGTGGCTGGTGACATTAAAAGCATCAATTTTCTGTAAATAGAAATAAATTATAGGATCAAAATGGTGGTCAAACCACCTTATTAGAGATGAGAAAACAGGCAAAGAGAATGGAAATAAAGGATACCAAGACTTATTTCTTCTACCAATTATCTTTCTATAATTTAAAATTTGGAAGAAAAAAAATATAATTTTCTTCAGTACCCTTTAGACATTTGTTTAATTTCATGCTATGCTCTTTAAAGGTACAGAAGAGAAACCCATGAAGAGTTGAGGTAAATCTGTGTAAACACTGTATGAATATTAGTGACATTCTCATACCACTTTCTTGTACTGTTAAGATGTTTAAAATTTGGCCTCTTGTTCAAGGGGAAACTTCTCCTTTTCTCTCTTTGATGATATTTACATTTAATTTTTTACATAAGAATTCTGATAAAAATCAATGATGGCATCAAGGCAAAATTTGAGACATTTCATGAAAGTAAGGCTCGTGGGATCCTTTCTTAAAGAGTGTAGTCAAAGCTATTGTTCTTTGATGAGGGATTGGTGCTTTTAAGTTAGCAATGTTGGCCTTTCATCCTACATGTTCAATAACTTCTGTTTTTTAACAGGATAAAATCAAATTTTAATACATGTACATGGGGAATTCATATATGCATGAAAATTCCCTCGGTGATCTTTTTCATCAGTTTTGGTCTGTGTAACTGAGAACTATTTGCCTATAAAATACATTATAAAATTAATACTACATTAATACTAAAGAAAAGTGCTCTCATGCTGCTGGGAATTTGTGCTACAGTGAAAGCTAGTTATATTCTAGTTTGTGGGAAATTGTAGTCTTTTGGTATTTTCTTTCTCTAATGAGCTCACAAGAGATGTTACCTAAACTTTGGAAAATAATGAGTGTTTTATTAATTGTTCCTCTAAATTAGCCTATCTCAGGTTACTCTGTCCTTGAACAGTTAATTGTTCCTTTCTCTGTGTTCCCATAACACTCTGTTCGCACCATTATTGTAGTGCAGAACACATTGCCATATAATTATCTGTTTACATTATCTGTCTTCCCCACTAGACTTGGAACTACTTGAGAGCAGAGACCTGGTATCCTTTAAAGTTAATAGACCAACATCTAACTCTGGCGAGGATCCAGAGTAGACTTGGCACTTGGTAGTATCATGCACTAATACATATCCCCTGAAGTTTATTTCCTTAGACAGTTCTCACGAATCTAATTAAAGTTTTTGTGGTAATAGGCTATGTTAGGAGAGATGGTAAGTGGAGAATTAGCATTTATTGAATGAACACCTGCAAAGTGGTAGCATTTACACCCTCATTTTTTATATTAGGGTGTTTTTCTCTCAATACAGTTCATAAATCTGCCCAGTTTCACAAAGGTCCTAAGGAATCATTATTTAAAAGAATAACTTTAGCCATCCAAAGCCATTATGCTATTATACAATTTTTTGGCCATACATACAGGATCAAGTCAAGGTTAGGAAAAGGGAGGCAGTCAAAAGCAGAGCCAGGACACTTTCTAAAAGGACAAGGCCCATCATAATCCCAGGGAGTATAGTTTTACTCGTAACATAATGGAAGAAAAATGAATTTTCTATTTCAGTTCTCTAGAGACCATTTATTAATTGATTGTTTATTGCATATTGTGTATCGAATATTATACTGGATACAGTGATTAATAAGAAATTGTCTGTGATTTCAAAAGGAATTTACCACCTTAGAGGAATAAGATGAAATTTTCGTCAAATATAAGTATCTATGACATACATATGAGACAATATAAGAGGTCATTTAAAAACATAAACACTGGTATCAAACAGACTTAAATTCAAATTCTGACCCTGTTATTTAAATGACTTGGGCATTTATTAAATGCCGAATGACTTGGGCATTATTAAAAAGATCTTGGGCAAATTATACACTCTTAGCATCAAATTCTTTAGTTGTAAAATTGGGAAAATAATACTAATTAATTCACTCATATGACTGGTTGTAGATTAACTTAGACGCTGTATGTCTTTCACATAGAAAAGTACTTATTATTTTTAGTTATTATTGTGACTGGATATTCTAGGTACACAAAGTTAAGTAGGTGATTACTAGGTAGACAAAACAAAGAGAAACTTTCAAAAGCTGCACTTATGAGAAAGAAAGTAAACAGTTGGGTTTTGTTTAGTTTTTTTTTTTTTAAAAAAAAGAAAGATTAGGGACTCTCTGATAATTAGCGTACACTGGAATTATATAACTTCCCTAAAGGCCACTTCTTCTGCCTAAAGGAAATAAAAATGAACATGAAGACTCTTTCATATAATCAAGCTTAATATGCATTCATTTAGTTGGAGGTTGACAAAACAAGGGAAAGATACTTCTAATTTATCCATTTCTAGTCAATATATTTTTTTAATCCAACATGCCTATAGAATTTGAATAAAATTGCCAGTAATTGTGTTGACAAGTAGTTTTCAACAGAAAGTACAGAATAAACTTATCATTTCAGAGGAGAGTAGATAGTGGGAGTATATAATGGAATATAGCCATATTATTGCGTTGGTGAGACTGATTAGCATGTATTTAAATGAGTTATGATAAACTAACAAAATCATATCTGAATCTATGGTCAGTCTTCACCAAGCACAATCCATTTTGTAGAATCCTCTAGGTATGCACCACATACCCAATGCATGGTCACATATTATTCACACTCGTTAAAGTTGAACATTTGTCATGACCTACTGATCTTCAAAATGCACCAAAGGACTTACTATGTTTGATCAAATAAATATTTGGAATTCTTTAAAAAAATCATATATTTGGAATTCTTTAAAAAAAACTCATAGAATATTTATTATTTGAAAAAACATTATCTACCGCTCGTACCACTGTGATAGCAACTTAGTCCTCGGGTCTGGCTGATGTCTTCTCTGACCTTTCATAGGGTGTCTATAGAAAGATCATTTCATGAACTTCCTATGGGAGTTAAGCCTATTGTCCAATTGTTCAAAGTATTAAAGAAATCTTTTTTTTTTTAACCCAAATATAAATTCAAAGTACCTTTTCTTTAGCTCTAGGGGACTGATCTTTTCCCTACTGTATTAGGAGAATGTGAATAACTTCCACACTTCATTGATATTTTTAACTTGAAGTTATAGACTGTGATCAAGTATCTACTAGTCATCTTTTGGTGGCCTCCTAGAGAGATACGGTACCCTCTCAGCATTTCTCTACTTTTTATCATTCAACCTTTTTGTCAGTTCTGCTACCTTTTGCCCTCCAGGCTTTTCTGTGCCTTTCATTAACCTGCAGGGCTTGGTCTATATTACAGTATCCCTTCTGATTGTCACACTAGGACTAGGTGGTCCTTGCTATTCATCTGCCACACAACCCTTTTGTCATACAGTCTCTGCATTGTACCTCTACCCGCTGCGTTTTTCTTTCTCTGTAGTGCTAGTGATACTCAAGAGATGGTTTAAGTGCTCACAGTCACATTCCAAAGCATTTAGAATTGTGTCTTTTCCTATGGCTGAAAATTCATTTGACCTGAGAATACAGTTGATTTCACGCTTCAAAATGTGTTCCAGAGGTTTTACTGGGGCCATGTCTGCAGTGCCGGCATACTTTATAAACATTATTTAAAGGGGAGGGCTTTTTGAAGAATAAAAACTATTCTTTTTCAATTCTGTCTTTCTTAGATCATCGCACATTCTGAATTTAATACATATTTGTGGGAAAATTGATGTATATAGTGTATGTAAAGCATTGGGTCAAGTGATGCAAGAATTAAAATATTAGTAGAAAAGTTGTTTTTCATATATTTTTGAATTGTTTTTCCAGGGATGAAAATGCATTTGGATTGATGGAGCCACATTTTTTCCCCTTGTCAACTATGTAACAGTTATTTGAGAGGTGGTATATATAATGAATAGTTCAACTTAAGGTTACAACCTGGTTACAACTTAAGGTTACAACTTAAGGTTACAACCTGGTTACAATTACATCCAGAATTCACCACTCACTACATAGGTACAAATGATCTGAGTTGTACAAATCTTTTTTTTTTCCCTCTGCAAAACTGCAAATAACACTCATAATAATAACAATACCATAATAATAACACTCATAATAATAACAATATAATTACATAATAATATCATATTATTGTTGAAAGAGTTTAATGAGGTCATCTATGCAAAACACCTGGTGAGGAAACACTCAATCCTGCTTCTGTATTTGTTTTATTCTTGTAGGGGACACCTGATATTTTTATTACCCAGCAATTGTGTTGTTCTTATATGGGGAAGTTCTCAAAATAAAAAAGAGTGTAGAGGCTCAAAAGTCTGGCCCAGAGTAGAAAGAAAGGGGAAAAACTTTGCTCACCTTTAGAAGTTACAGCATTGTCTTGTGGAATTGGTACTCAAAGACATAATGAGTTAAAGATCAATATCTGTAGCAATAGTGGAGATTCTGAGGTGACAAAGTTAAATACCTATCCTTAGTAGAAGGGTTCTGTGGGAATTATATTTTTGTAGGTAGATAACTTCTTGCCTTCCCAAAACTCTCATCTGCCTCTTCAACTCAGAGGGACCCTCTAATTCTGTCTGGGTTTCCCAATCCTGCATGGAAACTCACAACAGTCAGTAAGGTGAGAACAATGATAGGACTAATTTTTTTTTTTGTCTCTAAGACATTGCTGTCCTAGTTGCCTGGTGCCCAGTGTTGTGAGTGGCCTTTATTTCTTTATTTTTATATATTTTTCTCATTTTTTTTAGATGTTTCAGGTGGTAGGGTAAATTGGTCCCAGTTATTTCATCTTGACTAGACATGGAAGTCAGTAATCTAGTGTTAGTCATGTACATAGATACAAATCAAGGAACTTTGATAAGAGTGGGCTGTATTCTGATGCCCTTTGCTCCTATCTATTCTCTACAATAGACTCACAAAATATCGAATTCTTGCATAAGCAGAGTTGGTTTCTGCCCTGTGACTCAGGAATAAGGAGGGATTACAAACTTGAGTGTGGCTTCAGTTGTAATTGTGGGGCTGTATTTTCTACTTAACTGCTGTGGTGGGGGGAATGTCTAGATTCAAAGTCGATTTAACAAATATTTCTTTCAAATGTGCATCTGAAATTTTGCCCTCATTTTTTGGAAAGAGTAGCTCAATGAAAACTAGTAACTAATATATTTTATTATTAATTTTGTTGATACCTTTGAATAGTGATATGTCAATTCTGTATAATTATGGCATTACTTTGAACTGTTGATATTAGACATGAAGGGAGACTTTAGTTAATACCATGGGCGTCATTAGGCTTGTCAATGAATCTGAAAAACAGTTATAAATCACAGGGAGATAAAAGAAGGGGCAAACATTTTTAACATAGTAGTTGTGGTTTCAGTGGAAAGACTGTGGAAGAGTCTTTCTCTTTCTTCGAAGCCTTCCAAGTATATTCATTTGGAAGGTTAAAATGTCCATATCTTATTTTATGAGAGGCTTCTGAAATGACATTTTGTTGCTACTGTAAATAAGTTACTCATAATCATAATGGAGCACAACTATTGATAAGGGAATCTTGGAACCTGCTTAAAAATCTGCAATGTCTCCTTTTGTTTTTTTAAACTAAGTACAACTAAACCCTTTGGCCTGAAATACAATGATCTAGATGTTGATCTCGGTGTTATATTTGGAGTTAAATTCTGACTTTTCCATTCTCATACTATGTTAATCACTCTGCCCCTCATACTCCTGATCTGTACAATGGAGACTGTAAAGTTATGATGAAAATTACACAAGATAAATCTCAATAAATGGTATCTATGATTATTTTCCACTCGTACTCTGTACAAATTTATCCCAAATGTCACTCCATGCTATACCGAAGCATGTTTGCAAATTTGTTGCAAGAATAACCTTTAGGTGTTGCTGCAGTGCCAAGATTCGGTGTAAAACAAACCATGATATTTTACTTATTTTTTTCTCTTTTCTTTCTTATATCTAAATCTTTCTACACTTCTCAAGGATATTTTCTCTATACTGCCTACTTCAATGACTCTTTGAGCTTAACTTCTCTAGTAGAAGCTCTTTGATCATAGCTCACTGAAATATCTTCTTTCATTCAACTACACCCTGAAATTGTATATTTTACAGAATTTGTCATTAACTAAACTCATTTGTCATTGAGTTTAAATTCACCAATCACTACTTTTTTGAGACAAATAATAAAATTATCTCAGCAATCATTACTTTTTAAAATATGGACTTTAGTGATTCTTATTTGTTTACAAAGTCTACATATTTTAGTATTTTGCTCTATTATTCAGTTTATTTTAAGTAATAAAATTGTAAAATAAGAGTATTTGTATATAGTGTTATTTTAAAATAGGGGTTCAGGCTTTGATATTTTTATTTTATTTGAGGAAAACATTCTGTTTTAAAAATTTCATTATAATTCCTTCTATGTCTACCTCTATATCAGAAGATGAGTTACATTTATGAAAAAAAGATGTGATGGAGCTTTCCTTCTTATTTATTTAACTATTTCTTTGTTTTTTATTTAAAGACTTGTAGTTGAAGGGAAACTGCATTTACACTGGAAAATAATATAGAACTTCTATTGCTTACTGTAGTTTCAATATTTTTAGTCTTTATTTAACTTCTATATGGTAATATATAATTTATATACTCATAAATATTTATGAGAATAAAATATAGATAATATTATTACCCTGACCAAGTCTCTCAAAATAAATAGAACAGAGACTAATACAAGAACAAGAGAGCTATTTGTCTACAGGCTACCAGAAAGAAATGTAAGGAGTCAATTAGTGTACACTCAAATAAAAATAAATACATATTTTAAAATGTGAAATAGAACAAACTCAAAATTATGTAAAATTGAACACTTAATTGACATAAATTTATTTTATATTTGTATTTTAATTTTATGTAAATTAGGGCTTTTCAAAATACAGTGTTTCCATACTCTGTTTTGTATTATTCATTGAGGAACCCTGGCTAAACTTGTTAACCAATGTTTCTGATCAGCTCTCATCATGCATCTACAGAGACATATGTTTACACACTATCTGCTATTCTAATGAATAATTATTTTTTTATGAAAGGCTGTATTTAAATAGATATTGTTGGTTTAGAAGGTAGTATAACATAACTCTTCAGAGTTCTCTATAAAAAAATAGGTATGACTGAGCATTTGTTATATTTAAGATAATGACCTAGACCTGGAGCAATATAAAATATGACCATTGCCTTTAGGAAACTGAAAATCTAGGTTCAGAGATATGGACACACAAGTGAACAAGTGAAAAGTAAGTATTAATTTATTAAATATCTACTATGTGCCAGCCACTATCCCAAGTGTATATAATATAATAGTAAATAAAATAAAGACCATAGAATTATATGAATGAATAATAATAATGTCCTCAGGATAATAATAATAATAATTTAACTAGTTATTTGGAGGTGAATTATGTGAATATCATTATAAACGTATAATTAAGAAATTCAGTATATAGAATTACATGTATGTTCAACAAAAATATAATAAAATAGAGTCCTAGGATAAGTGCATTTAAAATCCAAGATTTTAAGTATCTATTTAACTATATGTGATTTTCAACTTAATTAGACTTTAAATTTAGATAAGAGGAAACTCATTTGCTATGAAATAAAAAGTAGAGCATTTTCTTTAAATAAAGTAATTGGGTTTTCAAGTTTTAATGTGATAATTTAAAAAATATCTATTCAGAAATTTTCTGGGCCCATCAACTTTAACCAGGAAGAACAGAACAGTGTATCAGATCTGGGACTCAAACCGATCTTGGCTAATCATTTAATATAACTAAAATTGAAGTTCCTCATCTATAAAGTGGAGATATTCAGGGTGCCTACTAGTCATTGGGACTATTTAATGAGATAACAAAATATGTCAGGCATATATATATATATATATATATATATATATATATATATATATATATCACATATATATGCATACATACTATAGATATATAATCTTTTTTATATTAAATACTATCAGTTGTAATCAATGCACAAAAATACCTAATAATATTATTAAGACCTTGAATTTTTGCTTTATAATTTTAAGATCTTAGGATAATTTTTATAGTGCCAATCTAAAGCACTCTTGGCCTCTTGAGTCTGAGATCTTTTGAGATGAATATTTGAAAGAAATTGTTATTTGTCACATGCAAAGTAAGAAAAACACAATTTCATACATTAACAGAATAATCAGCAAATCACATCCCTAATAGATACTATTAATTAACCATCTTTTAAGGGCTAAGCAATTCTATGAGGTAAGCACTGTTGACCTTGGTTTACATATGAAGAAAATGAGGCTCAGAGTGCTTAGATGAATTGTTCAAAGTTACATTGCAGGTAATAGAAAGCTAAGATTTCAATCTAGGTTTAACTCTATTAAAAATATGCATAAAATTCTGAATTGGAGAGTGATGGACATGTTGATACACTGCCAAGATCTCTCTAATAAATGATATATTGCTTCAATTGCTCCTTAAAAACTTCAGTGGTGGAGAGCTTCTCCATCAGAGGCCATGCCCTTTCCAGGGTGGTCCACATTCATTCATCGACTAACAGGGGCAAAGGTAATTCCACTATTTTGGCCCAACAAAAGACAATTCTGATGTGCTATTTTAATCGCAAAGCTTCTTGTGTGGTTGGCTGAGGTTCTTGGCTGACCTGTGTATACCCTAAAATATTCTAAACACTAAAAAGTCACTCTAAGGCTTCTTTCCTGGAGAATTTAACCTGTGACACAATTAGAGAATAGTCTATTGAGTGCATGCATTAGCCTACCTCCTAGTTTCCCAACTAATTTCAATTTTTATTATTTCAGAAGAGGTGCTTTAAATGACATTTATACATCCCTTATGCTCTACTTCCTATCCATAGAGCATGTGATAAAACAGTCAATTTTTAATTTATAGTTGAAAGTAAGGGCAATAAATTTCACTCTAGAATAGATATCTTTATCTATCCAGAAAAGGCTTTCCATGATTGCATTTTTGCAAACTGAACCATATCTAGCTGGTTTTGCTGTAATGGAGGGACTTTTAGATTGTAGGTTAGAAAGGCTGAGTGTTGCTTTTCCTGTTCTGGGAACTAGCTGTATAACAGGGCAATTCTAATTTCTCTTGGCTTATTTTCTCAAAAATAAAATGTTTTTACCTAATTCTTTCAGTCCTTTCTAATTCCAAATATATACATATATATAAATATATATTGATCTTCAGAAATTTTCAACATTAAAACTCTTTGTTTCCTCTAGTCTTTCTATGAAGTAGTTAATGAACTGAAAACAATTACTTAAAATCTCTACTGGAGTCTTAAAGAAACCCTGCCGTGAATCATTTATAGTGTGAATAATACCTTCCTAATTTATGTGTTTTGTAAATTCAGATTTATCTACTGGAATATTTTACTTATTCAAGAAAATTTGACCTTTGAAAGTGTGGAAGAGACTGCTTCTAAAAACTGTCACTCTTTGGAATGTAATTTCAAAGGTGAAAAATGGCACTATAGTGAGGTCACATTTTTAACATTTTAACATTCCTCAGCAATAAAATTCCCCTCTTTCAGTAAGTTTGCCAGTTTTTGTGACTGAGAACATTACTTCTTAGTAGACTGAATGTTTAGAGATTCTGAACAGCATTCAAAGGCAGTTACACATGTCCTTAAAAATAGCTTTGGCATCCTTAATATCCTTTGAGAACACAGAGGTACACAGAGGTTTTATTTTCACTGCTTGGGGAATAATGTACACTGTGCTTCATTTCTCCAAATGAAATTATGTAAAAATTGTTTATTTTGCCAAGTTATGTTGGAGGAAATATTTATTCTATCTACTAATCTGGGCTCAAGCTAAATATCAAAACTAATGATTCATCATGAAACATAAAAGTTTAACCAAACAAAGAATGAACAGATGGTGCAAAGGAGACACCTCCAAAGGAAATGTGCTATATATTAGGGATTACATATAAATTTAAAACATTTAAAAGTTATATTTTGCAGGATGTCTCTTAATCACAGTGGCAAAGATAATATAAAAAATGATGTTTGTCAAGTTGTAGGTCACCTACTTAGATAGACTCAAAAATCAACTTTAATAGTTTCTGAACATGACTACCTCATCTTGAAGTGCTTAGACTGCCCTCACAAAATTAATTGCTTTTCCTCTTCTCTTTCATGGAATTTGGTTTTTACGTATTTTGCACTCAATTTATTTTCTTTCTGTTACATGTAGTTGTTTATATATTAGATTATAAACATGTGAGAGTAGAAATGTCTTTACTTCTGAATCCATGAAACTCTAATTATACCCTGAGAGTAAGTGCAAACCAAATATTAATTGAAAATGAGTTAAATCTAGTCTGAAAAGTATTTCCATATTCTGCATTGACTTTTTAAAAAAATATTAAGCTTATATAAACAATCAGAAAGAACATAAACCAACTCTGGTGATGGAACATTTATAGCAATGAAATATTTTAAAGAGAGAGAAAAAATGGCAGCAGAGTGCATGGAAGCTACACAGACGATCTCCCAGCACCAAGCGGGAATTACAACTAAAATAAAGACAAATCGTTGGAAGAAAGCAACAGAAAAGCAGTGGGAGAGGACCATATAACCAGAAACACTGGTAGTCTGCGGAGACGTGAGAGGGTGGCAGGCTGGAAGCCCACAGACAGAAGCGGTTTTAGCTGTGAGCAGCACCCTCAGGGTTAAAATCCCAAGCAGGCTCCACAGTGCAGAGGGCCAGGAGAGCACTAGATTGGCTACAGCCACTCACCTTGGGCTCTGGCAGAAGGAGGGCGGACTGGACTGGAACTCTGTGGGGACACCTGGGATTTGGAGGGTACTCAGTTTTTGCTGAGTCACGGCCACAAAAGGATGGTGGCCAGCTTGCTCCTTCTCAGAGCTGTGGGGAAAAGTAGCAGCCTCTCCCTAAGAGACTCAACACCACCCACGTGAGCCCAGAAATGCAAATTGAGGCTCATGAACAACTAGCATCTGCCCCACCCTTGGAAAATCCTCTTATGCAGAACACCTGAGAGCTACATCCAAAGGCTCTGAGTAACTGAGACTAATAGCCTCCAGGCAAAAAGCTAGAGGATAATTGAACCTTTCCTGGGCTTGCACATCTACCCAGGAAAGTAAGACTTGACAGTGGTGTTTAACATGGGCCCTCCCAAGCTCATTCAAACCCAGTAGAGGGAGTCACAAACAGCAGAACACCAACACGCACAGGGAAAATTTGGCAGGCTCCAAAACCCACTGAGATAGCCAAAATGGTGAAACACAGAAACAAATCCCAAATGAAAGAACAAGAGAACTCTAACGAAGATGAGATAAATGAAATGCAGATAAGCAAATTATCAGAGGTAGAGTTCAGAGCCATGATCTTGAGGAAGCTCAACAGCATGAGGAAGGACATCAACACCATGAGTAAAGACGCAGAAATATTGAAAACCAACCAAGTGGAAATGAAGAATGACATAGCAGAAATAAAGAACACATTGGAAGGACTAACCAGCAGAGTAGAGGAAGCTGACGATCGATTCAGTGAATTAGAAGACAGGGTAGAAAAAATCAACCAATCAGAAAACCAAAAGGAAGAAACAATTAAAATACAGGAAGACAGCTTAAGAGAACTGTGGGACAACTGGAAACATAATAACATTCGCATCATAGGAGTCCCTGAAGAAGAAGAAAATGAACAAGGGTTAGAGAATATATTTGAAGAAATAGTGACAGAAAACTTTCCTAACTTGGTGAAGGAAGAAGGCATTAAAGTTCAAGAAGCACAGAGAGCCCCAAGTAAGAAGAATCCAAACAGGCCCACACCAAGACACTTAATAATTAAAATGCCAAAAATTAAAGACAAAGAGAGAATCCTAAAGGCAGCTAGAGATAAGCAACAAAGGAACCCCATAAGGCTATCAGCTGACTTCCCAACAGAGACACTGAAGACCAGAAGGGAATGGCATGAAGTAATGAAGGTCATGAAAAACAAGGATCTGAATCCAAGACTACTCTATCTAGCAAGGCTATTATTCAAAATAGAAGGGCAAATAAAGAGCTTCCCAGACAAAAAAAGGCTAAGGGACTATATTAGCACCAAACCAGCACTGCAAGAAATGTTAAAAGAACTGCTGTAATTAGTAGAACAAATAGGAAGAAAAATATAACCACACTAAACAAAAATGGCAATAAATAAGTACATATCAATAATCACCTTAAATGTAAATGGATTAAATGCTGTGATAAAAAGACCCAGAGTAGCTGACAGGATAAGAAAGCATAGCTCACATATATGTTGTTTACAAGAGACCCACCTCACAACAAAAGACTCACATAGGTTGAAAGTAAAGGGATGGAAAAAAATCTTCCAAGCCAACGGAAAGGAAAAAAAGCTGGGGTAGCAATACTCATATCTGATAAATTAGATTTCAAAATAAAGGCCATAACCAGAGACAAAGAAGGCCACTACATAATATTGAAAGGATCTATCCAACAGGAAGATATAACCTTGGTAAACATATATGCACCCAATATAGGAGCACCAAAATATATTAAAAATCTTCTGGAGGACTTCAAAGGAGAAATCGACAGCAATACAATCGCAGCAGGGAACTTCAACACCCCCCTGACATCATTGGATAGATCCTCTAGACAAAAAATTAACAAGGAAACAGAGACTCTAAATGAAGCAGTAGGCCAAATTGATTTAATAGATATCTACAGAGAATTACATCCCAAAACTGCAGAATTTACATTCTTCTCAAGTGCACATGGGACATTCTCAAAGATAGACCACATGTTAGGGCATAAACTAAGTCTCTACAAGTTCAAGAAGATTGAAATCATATCAAGCATGTTCTCAGATCACAATGGCATGAAACTAGAAATTAATTGCAACAGGAACATGCAAAGACATTTGAAAACATGAAGGCTAAATAGCATGTTATTGAACAATGAATAGGTTACCATGGAGATCAAGGAAGAAATTAAAAACTTCCTGGAAAGCAATGAAAATGAACACAGAACAACACAAAATCTATGGGATGCAGCGAAAGCAGTTCTGAGAGGGAAGTTCACAGCACTACAGGCCCACCTCAAGAAACAAGAAAAATTTCTAATTGACTACCTAACCTCACAACTTAAAGAACTAAAAAGCAAACAAAAAGAAAACCCCAGAGCAAGTAGAAGGAAGGAAATAGTAAAGATCAGAGCAGAAATAAATGACATGGAGACCAAAAAAAAAAAAAAAATTCAAAGGTTCAATGAAACAAAGAGCTGGTTTTTTTGAAAAGATAAACAAGATTGATGGACCCTTAACTAGACTCACCAGTAAACAAAGAGAGCAAACCCAAATATACAAAATCAAAAATGAAAGAGAAGAAGTAATAACCGACACCACAGAAATACAAAAGATTATTAACAAATACTATGAACAATTATACGGCAACAAATTGGACAATCTAAGCAAAATGGACAAATTTCTAAAAACACAGAGTCTCCCAAAACTGAACCGGGAAGAGATAGAAAACTTGAACAGACCAATAACAACGAAGAAAATTGAAGATGTAATCAAGACTCTCCCAGCAAACAAAAGGCCAGGCCCAGATGGCTTCACGGGGGAGTTTTACCCAACATTCAAAGAAGAACTAACACCCATTCTCCTCAAACTATTCCTAAAAATTCAAGAAGGAAGACTTCCAAACTTGTTTTACAAGGCCTGCATAATTCTAATTCCAAAACCAGAGAAAGACACTACAAAGAAAGAAAACTGCAGGCCAATATTCCTGATGAACATAGATGCAAAAGTCCTGAACAAAATACCAGCAAACTGGATCAAGCAATACATTAAAAAATTATTCACTATGACCAAGTGGGATTCATCCCAGGAATGCAAGGCTGGTACAATATTCGCAAATCAATAAATGTGATACACCACATAAACAAAATGAAAGATAAAAGCCACATGATCATATCAATAGATGCTGAAAAAGCATTTGACAAAATCCAGCACTCATTTCTGATAAAAACGCTCAGCAATTTGGGAATAGAGGGATCATATCTCGACATAATAAAGGCCATATATGAAAGACCTACAGCCAACATCATACTCAATGGACAAAAATTAAAAACACTTCCCTTAAGAACAAGAACAAGACAGGGATGCCCACTTTTACCACTCTTATTTAACATAGTACTGGAAGTCTTAACCACAGCAATCAGACATGAAGAAAAAATAAAAGGGATCCAAACTGGAAAGGAGAAAGTGAAATTGTCATTATTTGCAGATGACATGATATTATACATAGAAAACCCTAAAGACTCCATCAAAAATCTACTAGACTTAATAAGTGAATTTGGCAAAGTAGCAGGATACAAAATTAGTGTCAAGAAATCGATGGCATCCTTATACACCAATGATAAACTCACAGAAAGAGAAACTAAAAAAACAATCCCATTTACATTGTGGCAAAAAAATTAAGATACCTAGGAAAAATTTAACCAAAGAAGTAAAGGACCTATTTGCAGAAAACTACAGGACATTAAAAAAATAAATAGAGGAAGGTATAAAAAAGTGGAAGCACATGCCTTGTTCATGGATTGGAAGAATTAACATCATTAAAATGTCCATATTACCCAAAGAAATCTATAGATTCAATTCAATCCCCATCAAAATACCAACGACATATTTCACAGAACTAGAATAAATACTTCAAAAGTTCATATGAAACCAAAAAAGACCCCGAATAGTCACAGCAATCTTGAAAAAGAAGGACAAAGTAGGAGGGATCACAATACCAGATATCAGGTTATACTACAAAGCTACTGTAATCCAAACAGCCTTGTACTGGCACAAGAACAGGCACATAGATCAATGGAATAGAACATAGAACCCAGAAATTGACCCAAAACATTATGCTCAATTAATATTCGACATAGGTGGCAAGAGCATACAAATGGAGTAAAGACAGCTTTTTTAATAAATGATGTTGGGAAAATTGGGCAGCTACATGCAAAAAAATTAAAGTAAACCATCAATTTACACCATACACAAGAATAAACTCAAAATGGATAAAAGACTTAAATGTGACTCGTGAATCCATAAAAATCCTAGAAGAAAATGTAGGCAACAAAGTTTCAAACATCATACGCAACAGAATTTTCACTGATACATCACCTAAGGCAACAGAAACAAAGGAAAAAATGAACACATGGGACTACATCAAACTCAAAAGCTTCTGCACAGCAAAAGAAACAACCATCAAAATGGAAAGGCAACACATTGTATGGGAGACCATAGTTGCCAATGATACATCAGATAAGGGGCTAATTTCCAAAATACGTAGAGTGCTCATACAACTCAACAAAAGGAAGACAAAGAACCCAATTAAAAAATAAGCAGAAGACCTAAATAGACACCTCTACAAACAGGACATACAAATGACCAAGAGACATATGAAGAAATGCTCAACATCACTAATCATCAGAGAGATGCAAATCAAAACAACAATGAGGTATCACCTCACACCTGTCAGAATGGCCACCATCAACAAAGTATCAAACAACAAGTGTTGGTGAGGGTGTGGAGACAAGGGGACTCTAGTACACTGCTGGTGGGAATGCAGACTGGTGCAGCCACTATGGAAAGCACTATGGTGCTACCTCAAAAAATTAAAAATTGAATTGCCATTTGACCCAGTGATCCCACTCCTGGGTATATACCCTAAGAAGCCTGAAACACCAATCAGAAAGGATATATATACCCCCATGTTCATAGCAGCACTATTTACAATAGCTAAGATCTAGAAACAGCCCAAGTGTCCATCAGTAGACGAATGGATAAAAAAGCTATGGTACGTATACACAATGGAGTACAGCACAGCTGTAAGAAAGATATTTTATCCTTTGAGACAACATGGAGGGACCTGAAAAGTATTATCCTAAATGAAACAGGCCAAGCAGAGAAAGACAAATATCATATGATCTCACTTATTTGTGGAATATAATGAACATAACAATTTGAAGAACAGAGTAGTCCCAGAGACGTGGAAGTAGGGTACAGACTGACAATCCCCAGAAGAGGGGGGTGGGGGGGAAGAGATAAACCACAGAACTTATATGCATGTATGCGTAATCAATGGACATGAACAATAAAGCTGGGTACGTGGTGGGGAGGGAGGGGGAGGAGGGTGTCCTTGGGGGAAAAAGGAGAAATATCTGTATCAAAAATAAATAAATAAATAAAAATATTTAAAAAAATATTTTAAAGAATGGAGAATGTTTTAAAAGTTTGTATGAGCATGGTGCTGGAGAAGAATTCAGAGACATACTATTTTATGGTAATTGTTATCATAAAATTTTAAAAGTAAAAACCTTTTTTTAAAATCCCAATAGAACTCTTTGAAATTTTGTATATTGATTCTATGATTCATCTGGAAGTATGAAGAGGCATAAATAAAAACATAACTATTCTTTTAACTGTTCATAAACAAGCTGAAATTGGAAGGATATAATTAGGAATATTTCCTTTCCTAATGCTTTGTAAAGCTTATAGTATCTAATTATGACACAAGTAAACTACATATTCTTATAAAATTGAATGATATTTAAGATAATGTAAATTAATGTGAAAAATATGCCCATTATGATGTCAAATTATAAGAAATGCATATGGATGTTCACACAAATTAGAAAAAGCATACACTGAAATATGTAAAAAATCTTTAGCTCTGAGATTACAAGTGGCTTTTATTTTCTCTTTTGTGGTTTTTCACATTTACCAAAATGTCTGCAATAAATGTTTTTTGATTTAGTAAATACAACATGAATGAATACTTTAAAAAAAATAACACTTTATAGGATTTTGAAGTAAAAGCAAGGGCTATTTTAAAAGTTAATTATTATGACAAGAACAACAGAAGGAAAAAGAACAAGTGATGCTAAATTACATTTTAGAGGCAATTTCTAAGGCAGATGTAGTGGTTTGAATATTCCCCCCAATTCATGTCCAACCAGAACCTCAGAATGCGACCTTATTTGGAATAAAATATTTTGTTTGTGTAAGTAAGATAATGATCTTGAGATCATCCTAGATTCCAGTGGGCCCTAAAGTTAGTGTCTGGTGTCCTTATAAAATAAAGGAGCAGTAGAATTTAAAGCGCAGAGACATAAAGAGAATGTAATATTAAGGTAGAGGCAGACATTACAGGTATGTAGCCCCAAGCCAAAAAACACCAAAGGTTGCCCCCAACCATTAGAAGCTAGGAGACAGACAGAAAACAGATTCTCTCACAAGGCAGAAGGAACCAACCCCAATGACACCTTGATTTTGGACTTCTGGCTTCCACAGCTGTGAGAAAATAAATTTCTCCTGCTTTAAACCTCTAAGTTTATGAAGATTTGTTACAGAAGCCTTAGGAAACTAATATAGTCAGGCCAGGAGCACCTTGATTGAATGATTAGTCTCTCCTTTGGGTTTGCTTCATAATGTTTAAGGTGATATTCAAGAATATGAATATTAACTCTACAAAATATGGTGAAGAAAAATTATGACTAAAAGAAAGAGCTATAAAAACATTTGCTTTGCCTGGCCAGTGTGGTTCAGTGGTTGAGCATCCACCCATGCACCAAGAGGTCGCTGGTTCGATTCCCAGCAGGGCACATGCCCAGGTTGTGGGCTTGATCCCCAGTGGGGGGCATGCAGGAGACAGCCAGTTGATGTTCTCTCTCATCGATTCTTCCATCTCTCTCTTCCTCTCCCTTCCTCTCTCTCTAAAATCAATAAAGAAGAAAATTAAAATAAATAAAATAAAACATTTGCTTTATTTTCTCTGTGTTGGATATGCACAGATGAATAAGGGAGATTGTAATATGCAGTGATGTTTCAAGAATTTGATTGGTGCTCTCTTACTGTGCCCTCACATACTGTGTTGCAAATGTTATGGATGGAGTGGGTGGCCTTTTTTGTTTTCGTTTTCTCATTGAAATTTAATTTTTCTTCTTAAATCTAAAATGGCAAATTATATTTTTTCAGTTTCCTATAGACGTGTATTTGACTTTAAAAAACCATCACTTGCTACAACACTTCCAATTTAGAAGCAGAGGGTGGTAATAAATACCTGCCACACTAGCATTTTTGAAGTGTTGAATAGAATAACAAAGATAACTATGAGCCATGATAATAATTTCAAGGAGATTGTTCTTCATCTACATCTCATTTTCAGTTTATAAACAAGCATTAGTTTTCTAAGTCTGGGCTTTGGGAAATGATTATCAGGGTCTATCCAAATCAAGGTGCACAGTGAGTAATCCAGGGCCTGTTGTATGTCATGACCAGAGTTCAGCTTGAAATAAAGTTTGAATGTGGGTTATCAAGAGGTAAAATGTAGATATTTAGAATGTTGTATATAATACCTCGGGTATTTGTTTATTTCTTTGCCTTGTCATTGCCTATTTGTAACACAAAGAAGAAAGGGAAAATTGTGTAAATAAGATTTGAACATATTAATGTTGTTTAAAGATCTTAATAAATTATTGATAGTATTTATTTTGTTACTATTACATTAATTTTTAAATTTATTTTATTAATATTAAGTTTAATTTATAACTTACACCTTATTTTCTACTAAAAGAGTTCTAAATAAATTTATAAGGACAGACAAAGGTATGTGAAGTTTAAAAAAATGTGTGGGTCAGAAATCCTTTAAAAGAGGAGTTTTTAACCTAGTGTTCACAGTTAGAATTTTTGAAATTCCTATTTATGTTCAATTATGTGCTCATTAGCCTGCCTGGGGAGTGGCTTTATGAGTCTGATCATGTTCTCAAAGGGTTAACAGACGCAATGTCAGAGACTACTACTTTAGAAAGAGAAGAAAGATCATTTTACCACTAACCCAGAATGGTCAGTTATATTCACTGAGTATTGAATTTTGCTCTCAAAATTTGGGTAGCCAAAGTAAAACACACACACACACACACACACACACACACACACACACACATACACACACACACAGTATAATAGTTCTGTACAATTTCATTTGCAGGGCTAACATTTTTCTTAATACTAAGTTTCAAGAAAAACCAATCATATGTCTGGTTCTACAGTAAATAGCAAAATTTAATATCCAAATATCTTTGACAGCTGGATTGCAAAAGTTATGAACACTTTAAATTGATGTTTCTTGCAAAATAGAATGAAAGAAAAGCTGAAGACATAGCTTTGCATCGCAATTGTGAAGGCAGAACTGTTCTGGGGGAGTAGGGGGAGGGCAAGATAATACAGACCAGATGTAATAATATAGTAATACAACTCTGGCCTGGAGAAATGGGAATTTAACATATCTTTTAGATGAGATCTCTCAAATATTAGAGAGAGCATGTGGTGAATGTCAGTCATTGCATTTTTGAACTCTTTGGCACTGGCCTAAAGAGAAGTAGGTTAAAGAGGGATCATTTATTTTAAGAACTTGATATTAAAATGACACCATTGTTTTATGGTGTGATGGAGAAACCACCTAAAATATTCCTAGGTATGGGTAATAAATGTGCCTAAAAACAAGACCAATATTTTCTCAAAATTGAATATTTTGTCTCAGACACTTTCACAATTACTCAGTGCAGATGTTAGAATCTAAATTCAAGGCTGCCCTGACCCCATGGCTCAGTTGGTTGGTTGCAGGTTTAGTTTCCAATCCACGCATATACCTAGGTTGCAGGTTCAATCCCAGTCGGGGCAGGAAAGGGAGGCAACAGATAGATGTTTCTCTCTCTCTCTTTCCCCCTTACTCTCTCTTTCACCCTTATTCTCTCTCTAAAATCAATAAGTATATCCTCGGGTGAAGATTGAAAAGAATTTCAGGGTTTACTAAGCTGCCTTAAATCATTAAAACTCATCATATGGGCCTACAGCTAATTTACTTTTTGTAGAACAAAGTATTGATGGGCCTACCATTATATTTTTGGTGACTTTATTTTTAGTATCGATTTAGAGTAGACAATGGCAAATATTTAACAAAGTTACTATAGTTTTAGCAAACTTTTTTTCTGACAGTGATAACTTTATTAAGATTACATTTGGTTTTTAGTAATAAATATTTTTTCAGTAAATAAGATTCTGTATTTTGATTTTTCTCTTAGAGAAGAATATATATATCCAATTAATCTGATAACCATGCCAATTATTATATTCATATACTGAATTCATTATCTGTTTTATTTCACAAAGATTTGAGACAATTTACAGAGCATTTTATGGATATCATTTTAAAAGATGGTGGGAGAATCTCTAATATGTTACTATTTCCTCTCAAATAAGAAGGCCTGGAACAGAATATTTCTCTACGTTTGGCTATTTATCTTTAAAAAAATGTCTTTTCTTTTGTTCATTAAGATATTATAAAGAAAATATAGGGGGAAAAGTTTCTGGACATCAGTTTTGGCATGGTTTTTGGATATGACATTAAAAGCACAGGCAATGAAAATATAAATACATGGGATATCAAATTAAAAGGATTCTGCACAGCAAAGAAAACAACCAACAAAATGAAAAGGCAGCCTATTAAAAGGGAGAAAATATTTGCAAACCATATATCTGATATGGGGTTAACATCCAAAATATATAAGGAACTCATACAATAGTAATAATAATGATAATAATCTAATTAAAAAATGGGCAAATGGCTTGAATAGACATTTTCCCAAAGAAGATTTGTAAATGACCAACAGGTACATGAAAATGTGCTCAACATCACTAATCATCAGGGAAATGTAAGTTAAAACCACAACGAGATAACACCTCACACCTGTTTGAATGACTACTGTCAAAAAGACAGGAGATAACAAGTGGAGGATGTGGAGAAAAGGGAACCCTTGTATTCTGTTGGTAGGAATGTAACTTGGTATGTCACCATGGAAAACAGAATGGAAGTTTCTCAAAATATTAAAAATAGAACTACCATATGATCCAGCAATCTCACTTCTAGGTATATATTCAAAGGAAATGAAATCACTACCCCAAAGAGATATCTTCACCTCATGTTAGTTCATAATAGCCAAAATATCAAAATATAAAAACCAAAATATTCATCAACAATTGAATAGATAAAGGAACTGTAGTATATATTTATATGCACAATAAAATATTATTCAGCCATAAAAAAAGATGAAATGCTGCCATTTGTGACAACATGGATGAACATGAAAAACATTATGCTAAAGAAACAAGCCAAATAGAGAAAGGTATGAAAGGTATGACATCACTTATATGTGGGATATAAAAAACTTGAAGTTCAAACCAGTGAATAGAATGGTTGTTACTAGGGCCTGCGGAATGGGAAAAATGAGAAGAGGCTAGTCAAAGAATAAAATTTTCAGTTACAAAATGAGTAAGTCCTGTAAATGTAGTCTACAACATAGTAACTATAGTTAATAATACTGTATTGTATATTTGAAATCTGCTGAGAGTTGATCATAAGTGTTCTCAGCAACCAAAGAAAAAAATAACTGTGAGATGATGAATGTGTTAATTAGCTTGATTGTGGTAATCATTTCACAATATATATGTATATCAAACCATCACCTAAAATGCATATAACTCTTATTTGTCAGTTTTATTCATTAATAAAGCTGGAAAAAGATATTATGCAAAATTAATTCATATATATACATGTAGTCAATCCAACTAGCAGTTTCAATGAATATTCATATATATAGATACATACATATATACACATATGTAAATGGCTAGATAGTAGTATTTATTTACATAGTTATATTGAGCATATATTGTTTTATAATCCAGATCATGGTTGTGCCTCACTAACAATGTAAAAAATGGAATTATGAGAAGATAAATTTTTAAAAATCATTACATTAAAAATGCCAGTGTTAATATAATTTTGCCTTTATTTGATTGGATAACTTTTAGTCAATGCTTTATTTTCTTTTATGTCAATTTCAAAGGCAATAGATTGAAATATTTATAAGTTAGTTAAATGATCTAGAATGAAGTGAATAAAGATATGTGAACCTAGTTTTAATATAAATGATATATAAGCACACAGGTAACACATTGAAAATATATTTATCCCATAACATACAAACCTAAATAAACATCATTACATGAGAATGTTTAAATGTTATTCAGAGCCCGTGGAACAAAAATCAGTATACATAAAAAGGATAACTTAATTATTCCTAAAACTGCAAACCAACAGTTCATTTCCATCTCCATCCAAAAGGCTACCTCTTGATGACTCCTAATAGCTGTAGGTAGTATTTGGAAAACAGTATTTGCCTTTCTCAGCTGGCAGCCATGAAAATGTGCAGAAGATCCAACTACTATTCTGTGTTCTTAGTGACTTTGTCGCCCACTGGTTATCATGGCATCAGAATCTTGGTTGCATATGTGCTCAGTCTCACAGATCACTGCAGTGAGGTGAATACATCATGCTTATATCCTGGCAGGGTGGAGGTTAAATGCCATCCCAAGTAGCATAGGCCCCCCGCTATCCACTAACAAAAGAGAGTGGTACAGCAGGGATCCCATGGTACAGTGCTGGTGAGCCTAATTGGCAACAGATGCTGGATTCCCTGGGTGGAAAGGAGAGAAGTAAGAGAAGGATGAGAAGACTTGAAAGCATATCCCATTCTAGTTGCACTTTTGTGCTGGTGAAAACCCAAGGAGTTGCTATCAAGGGGCCAGATTAACAGCCAGAAGGTTTTACCCTATCCTTTATATCTTTTAATTCTTTAGTCTCACAATGAGAGATAGATGGATTAGATAACGTTCAAGATTCCTTCAGATTTGACATTTAATGTGTTCACTCCTAATTTCAGTGATTCTTATTGAAATTGTCTTGAATCTTGAAATTTGGACCTTAAATAATGCATTTAGTTGGTTTTTTGAAATAAAGAATGGTATAATGGAAAAAGCTTGGAAAGACAATGATTTGACATGAGCCTATTTGCAAATGTGAGGGAAATTTAAAAATAAGTCAGAAAATGTATTTACATATTATACACAAGATTCTTTACTGAGATGACTAAAAATAGTCTAATTTCCTTAATTATACCTCACCCCATTCAGGATCTTTGATGATATATCCAGGATTTCTTACCTGTGCTTTAATTTTGTTCTTTCAATTCACATTTAAATCTACATTTGACAGCTACATGCAAAAAAATGAAACTAGACCATCAACT
The DNA here is from genome assembly GCA_030848825.1 of Tadarida brasiliensis. NCBI lineage: Eukaryota > Metazoa > Chordata > Mammalia > Chiroptera > Molossidae > Tadarida > Tadarida brasiliensis. The sequence goes on from CM061260.1 coordinate 76,823,832, forward strand.
TACACCATACACAAGAATAAACTCAAAATGGGTAAAAGACTTAAATGTGACTCGTGAATCCATAAAAATCCTAGAAGAAAATGTAGTCAACAAAATTCCGGACATCATACGCAGCAGAATCTTCACTGATACATCACCTAAGGCAACAGAAACAAAGGAAAAAATGAACACATGGTACTACATCAAACTCAAAAGCTTCTGCACAGCAAAAGAAATAACCATCAAAATGGAAAGGCAACCCACTGTATGGGAGAGCATAATTGCCAATGATACATCAGATAAGGGGTTAATCTCCAAAATATATAGAGTGCTCATACAACTCAACAAAAGAACCCAATTAAAAAATGGGCAGAGGAACTAAATAGACACCTCTCCAAACAGGACATACAAATGACTAAGAGACATATGAAGAAATGCTCAACATCACTAATCATCAGAGAGATGCAAATCAAAACAACAGTGAGGTATCACCTCACACCTGTCAGAATGGCAACCATCAACAAATCGTCAAACAACAAGTGTTGGCGAGGGTGTGGAGAAAAGGGGACTCTAGTACACTGCTGGTGGGAATGCAGACTGGTGCAGCCACTGTGGAAAACACTATGGTGTTACCTCAAAAAATTAAAAATTGAATTGCCATTTGACCCAGTGATCCCACTTCTAGGAATATACCCTAAGAAACCTGAAACACCAATCAGAAAGAATACATGTACTCCCATGTTCATAGCAGCACTATTTACAATAGCTAAGATCTGGAAACAGCCCAAGTGCCCATCAGTGGATGAATGGATAAAAAAGCAGTGGTACATATACACAATGGAGTACTATGCAGCTGTAAGAAAGAAAGATCTCTTATCCTTTGAGATGACATGGAGGGACCTCGAGAGTATTATCCTAAGTGAAACAAGCCAAGCAGAGAAAGACAAATACCACATGATCTCACTCATTTGTGGAATATAATAAACATAACAGTCTGGGGAACAGGGTAGACCCAGAGATGTGAAAGTAGGGTACAGACTGACAACCCTCAAAAGAGGGGGTGGGGGGGAGGGAAGAGATAAACCACAGAACTTATGCACATGTATGCATAACTGATGGACATGGACAACAAAGCTGGGGAAGGGGTGGAGGGTCGGGGAGGAGGGTGTCAATGGGGAAAAAAGGAGAAACATCTGTAACAAAAATAAATTAATAAAAAAATTAAAAAAAAAACTAAAAAAACAAACAAAAAATAAATCTACATTTGACAAGCTTAAGTTCTGTGACTTTTTCTCATTTAATGATTTTCACATTTGGCATATCTGATGATTGCAACCATTATCTCGATGATATTAAGCTTAAGAGACAAACTTTTATCACTAGCACAGCACATTCTTTTTTCTTGTTTTATATTTGCTTAAAAAATAGCACAGCGAAGTGCAAAGGGAAATCCTGAAATGTTTGTCTGCTGGCACAAAATTCTCAATTCTGAGTTCAGAAAGCACGGGATACCAGTTATAACACAGGAAAGTTTAGATGACATAAAAACCAAACTTATAAATGTCAAATACCTATAAACATGACATATTCTTCACCTGTTGGAAGTCCCTTCTTTGATAAGATTATTTTCCAGTTTCATATTCTGCAATTTTCAAGCAAATTTTAAACAGTTAACGTTTCTTCGTTTACCAGACTGTTAAAAGGTCACCAGCTGGTGGAAGATCTTTAGATCTTTACTATGTATTTATCTGTTTCCTGATTTCTAAAGTATATACCAAAATATCTAAATGAGTTTTTCTTAGGCTATTTTAATGTTTTTTTTAAAATCCTCACCTGAGGATATTTTTTAATTTATCTTCAGATAGAGTGGGAGGGAGGGGAAGACAGAGAGAGAAACATCAATGTGAGAGAGACACAGTGATTGGTTGCCTCCCACATGACCCCAGCCAGAGCCGGGGATGAACCACAACTGAGGTATGTGCTCTTGACCGGAATCGAACCCTCGACTCATTGGTCTATGGGCCTACGGTCTAACCGCTGAGCCAAACTGGCCAGGCCAAGGCTATTTTAATGTTTAGATGACTAGATGAGTGTTATATATTTTTAATTTATTATTTATGTTACACATCTTCAATTTAGAAAAAAAAAAAAGAGACAATAGAAATAGTAAAGTAAACAGAGCAGAAACAATGGCTATTAATGTTTTGGTTTATAACTATCTAGATTTTTTTTTGTATAATCATGCAGTAAGAGAAAGTATGTGACTAAACAGTATTATTATTAAATTTATGAATTAGGTTAACACAATATATCCATTGACAACATAGTATTTGAACACTTTCAAAGAAGTTACTGATAATAGAGATCACCAACTCTGATTACAAATTTATCTTTTACCTCACTGATTTTATTCATAATCTATAGACTCTTTAGGGAGAAAATACCCAGCAAAAATTAATAAGTTCTATATCTTCTTAATAAGGTTTCAAAGCTTCTGGGTTAACCAATTTCTTTGTGGCAACTGATCAAAATACCAACTATCAAAATTTAGACCTTTTTTTAAGCACTAAAGGTAACAACAAATATCTTCTGTAGCTATCAGTAAGGAATAAAAATTAGCTTTATATAACAAAATAAATGGTCATGTTTGTAGGAAACAGAGATGGCAGATGATTTTATGAACAGCAAATATGCACTATAATTTAACGTTTAGATCAGCAGTGTGCCACAGGAATTTTGAAAACATGCAATACTTGACAATTTAGTCAGGGGCACTGACCTATTTTCCCTTAGATTGTCAAATTTTAAAAATGCCAACACAACAATAGATGTCTGGTGAGAATGAATAAAAATTATACCTTTTTTTTTTTTTTTTAGTCAGATCGGATAAGAATATAAATCCTTTGGTGTGCCGCAGAATTTTAGTAATTAGTTTATGTGTGCCACGAGATGAAAACGTTTGAAAATCGCTGGTTTAGCTGAACTAACATTAAATAAATCAGAATTACAGATGGGGCCTTTCTCCTGTTGAAAGTATGTTTTAGATGAAGCCTTAAGAGTGAAAATATTTGGCAACAAATTGGTAGTTATTTTATCAATCCAAACCATGCAGTTTTGTGATGTTTGATAAAGACATAATTCTATCATTTCTAATAAGGTAGAATTTTTTTAAGTGGAGCTTTTTAGGTTGAAAGGCTGCTGCTATGCATCTCTTATGAATCTTTACTGTGAATTCATTATAATGAATTATTATGAAATGACTAGGATAAAAGCAGCAATCTCACTGGGATGAAAGCAGCAATCTGGCTTGCTGAGAAGCTCCCTCCTCCTTTAATCATTCTATGTAATTGAAACCATAGAGGAGGGCTAATTTCACATTTGAGTGCCAACTTAAGTATTCCTGAGTGATGGCATTTGGTGACTTCTCATGTTGGCTGCACCTCCGTATTTATAGTTTTCATGGGTGATGTGAACTGCAGCATTCATTATTTACTTTTGCAATGTCCCCCTTTTTTTTCATTGTCAACATGGTGAATGTATTGTAGGAGTAAATAGAGTCTAATTTGGTAAAATGACAACAGCTGGGAATGAGATTGTAGGTGATACTTGGAAGTGAACTAAGTATATTTCAGAACTAAAATATGATTATTTTAAATTATGTGACATCAGCTGGATTATTAAATTAGCCTCTTCACTTGCTTTCTTTAAAGCAGAATAATTAATTTAGGGAAAAAATTATGCATATGTATTTGTAAACCTAAGGACACCCCAATGATTTAAATACTTAAACATCTCACCATTTAAAATTCTTTTTCATGGAAAGATTAAAAGCAAAATAAATTTCACAAAAAAAAAAGATTTTTCATGCTTTTCTAGTTAAATTGACATCATTCTATTAAAATGTATTGCAAAGTCTGCAAATGTATGTTGTCAATCACTTTGAAACATTTCTTTTGCAACAGTGTAGTGGTCTAGGACAGGTGCACAACATGAGAACTTGATAATTCAGTTCAGTAGGGGAAAGAATATAGAATTGAAAACATTGATATATTCCATTATTTTTTAAATGCCATAGTCATATTTCTTTCTTTCATAGGCTGTCTTCAATTTAATTGTAATTCCTATACACACCAGTGGCCCAGTCTCTTAAGAAAATCACATTGAAGAGAAAATTCAGAGCAATGGAAAAATAAGTATCTTCACTGTTTATTTGCATTTCTAGAAGAACTTTGAAAAATCTTTTTGTTCCTCTTCATGTAGGTGAGTCATGGCCTCTAATCCATACCCCAAAATCCATCTCTGACCTTAGCCCATCCAGCTTCAGTTGTTTCTCTCCTCCCTTTTTCTTTGCACCTGCTTCCTTTCCTATTGTACAACCAGTCTCTATTCTTTCTGATTCAGTTTCCCAAATCAAAATCAGTGTCTAGTGCTCCTTCCCCTCAGACCACTCTTCATTAGAAGGCTTGAGTGTGAATGTGTGTGCGCGCACACACACACACACACACACACACACACACAGATAGAGGCCATTACCAATCAGACAAAATGAAATTTTCCCTAGCAGGTATTAAAGGGAATGATGCTCTGAAACTCCTATCTTAATTATTTTCTCTTTTTCAGAAAAGAAACGGGTAGTCATTTTTCAAAGAAATATTTTGATATGATGTGTTTTCTCATGACTGTTATTCTCCTTTTTAAAAAGTCTAGATTGTTTAAGTTGGGTTTAAAATCAAACTGTAAATTTCCAGTTTAATAAAAACAAAGCCAAATAAGCCATACAACAGATGCCTCTGCTTGACAATGATAGACATTCAAAAAATATTTGTTGAATAGATGAAAAAGTGAATGACCCGGCATTCCTTCTCCATTTTTGAGATGAACTCCAATTCACAAACTATTTCTTAACAGCTTCCCACACCAGGCTTATTATTCTTTTCACTTTGGAGATGAGGCCAAGGTGATCATAAGTGCCTATTTGCATACATTTTCAATGTTTAAAACAGGTATGTTCACATTTTCATGCTACTGCATCAAATAGCTATATAAAGATGTCTAACTATATAAGTGTCAGTGTTAACTTTGCATCTGGCCAATAAATTTATACACCATGTCTCAATTTACCATTAAGTGAAAGCTTCTGGCTAGATGAGGTCCTTCGCTTTTGTTTAATAACCTCCAGTCTTCACATTTACTTCCAGCCGCTAAGTTAAAATATCTCGTTGATTACAGAGATTCAGTCCTATGAATGTGAACCGTGGATTCTCTTTTCTCAGACTTGGTGACTATATAGAACTTCCTCTGGAATTTTAGACACTTGATATTTGGGAATAACATTTAAATTTACACGCTTATTTGAAATTGAGGTCTCCCTTCAATTCCAAATAACTTCAAGGTTACTCCTGGCCTAATTTTCAAGAGGCTGAGTTTATATAGATAGGAGTAGAGTAGGGAGAAATAAGGAAATAAACTCTGTACCCTTAGATATAATAATGGTTAGTTGAATGGTTAAAATTCACTCCAGATTACATTCAAGAGGTAAGGGCACTGTGAATTGAGTGTACTTAGCTTTTTATTTGGCATAATTGCTAATAGCAGTAATGTAATTTTCAGCATAGAGATAAATCCATATTGAGGGAAGAGGTAGTAATAATATAACTTTCCACCTTCCATACCAGTATAACAAATATAGTGAGGATTAAGTGATTAACCAGGAAAAAAATTAAGGACTGTTACATATAGTGGAATTATTCAATACCGTGCAACAGAATCAATCACAGTAATAAGTTCTGCTCAATGAGAAAGACTATGTAATGTTACCTGCCTAGAAGCTTTAGTTTTCTAACCAAAATCTTCAAGGTATTTTTAACGCCTCCTCCCCCGCCCGACCCCACCCTTATGACATAACAGGCAACACTTTGCAGCCATTCTTAAGCAAATACACAGGAATGACACATATTTTCTAGTACTGAAGTTGAGAACATATTTCCCTAAGATTCAACATTGTCTGTATATATTAAGTGAAAAGTTATCATTGGCAGCAAAGCCAGTTTCAAGGAATTTTGTGAATAAAAACTCTAAGTTATTAAAATATAAACATGTAAAGCATAGATTCCTGAGAATTTATTGTGATTTCTTCAAATGTCTCTCCTCACCAGTTGGTCGCCACATTTTTGTTCCCCAAATATAAAAACTTTTTTGCCACTTTCTCCATGATTGAAGGAATACTAATTTTTTTTTTTATAGAGTTCCTCCCCTCACTCCATGTAATTTCATGAATCCAATGTATTCAAAGTTCTTTTCAGATTGGTGCTCATTGCTGTAAAACAGCAATTTTCCACCAGAGTCCCATAAGAATTTTTTAAATATTCAATGCCTGACTATTAGTCGGGGACACTGACCTCTTTCCCCTTAGATTGTCAAATACAAAAACAACAACAGCCAACAAAACCACAGCTGTCCAGTGTGAATGATTCAAAATTGTAACTATTTTTTATCAGATTGGCAAAAAATGTATGTTTTTGGCATGCTGCAGAATTTTAGTAATCAGCTTATGTGTGCCACGAGATGAAAAAGATTGAAAATCACTGCTGTAGAGTGTCTACAGTCATGCCAGGAGTCCCTAACATGCCCACAGCAGTGCTTGCTCATCTAGAACGTTGCTGCCATCCATGATGCCAACATCGCCACCTACATCCTCACCTTGTACATAGGGGCACAACTTGGAATAAACCATGTCCAGTGCCAGGAGAACCAAAGCAGATTGTTGCACTTCAATCATATATTTGTGCTGCTCCTGCTGAGAAGTGGGAGAGCAACTTGTCTTTTTGGTTACTCTTCCACGAGGGCTTGCACAGCTTTATTGGAACTTCAATGTGCCCGTAGTCAGCGGTGAGTTTTTCTCAGGTACCATCACCGTTAGTCAGGTGTGTGTTGTGCTGTCTTGTTTCACAGAAGTGCAGCTCTAAGCCACAGCTTTCCTTTCTTTATGAGCCCAAACCCAAATAATAGTGGAGCATAAATCTGCTGCATCCTTTGAGAGCTGGTGCTGGTAGAGCTTAAATTCAGCCACCTGTCACTGTGACTAGATGTCACCTGTGGACATGAAGGCCTGACTTGCTCATAATTGCTTTCATGCATTGAGGGGGAAGGCTTCAACTCTCAAAACAGAGTCTCATAAGTGCTGCAAGTGTAATAGACGTAAGTGTGATGAGGCTCTTTCAATAAATCTTTTCAGTAACTCTTCCAACTAAGTAGTGCTACTACTTTGTCCAAGGTGGGTGGATTTCATGCTGGAGCAGGACTATCATTCATGGTTAATCTCAGTCTGTGGCACTGAAGCATGTTCTCGGACCCTCTCACAGTATCCCTCATAATGAATTTTCTCTCAGTATACCCTGCAATTTTTTCCTGTCAGAGTATCACAGTCTAGTAAACATATTTATGTCTGTCTGGACATCACCGTGGAAAGCCTTCAGTCTCTTCTGCTTACCCTTTCACAAAGTGTGTCAGTCTTTGTTTATTTTAAATATTTTTTCTTTCTTTATTTATTTTTTGTTTTGTTTTTAGAGAGAGAAGAAGGGAGAGTGAGACAGAGAGATAGAAACATCGATGAGAGAGAACATTGATTGGCCGCCTCCTGCATGCCCCCAACTGGGGATTGGGCCCACAACCTGGGCATGTGCCCTGACTGGGAATCGAATGGGCAACCTCCTGGTGCATGGGTCAATGCTCAACCACTGAGCCACACCAACTGGGCGTCAGTCTTTGTTAGAACAAGTTAGTTCATCCACTCTACATATGTATCCATTGTTCACTATATGCCAGGCAATGATGTAGGCATTGAGAATACAAGAGTCAATAAAAGAGAGAAAATTGTCAACTCATAAAGCTTTCTCTCTACACAAACTAGAATAAAATATAAGTAAAAATGTAACATGACAGATGGTGGTAAGCGCTAAAAAATAAAAAAATAAAACAAGGAAGTGTGACTATAGGTCATGCTAGGAGTGAGGAGGATTTTTAATTTTACATAGAGTGAGCAGGGATTGCTTGCATATGATGGGTAAATTTGAGCCAAGATATGAAGAAAACGAGGAAGCAAGCCAAAATATCTGGGAAGAGATTATTCTAGGCACAGTGTGCAAAAAGTATACTAACTTCGAAGAGTGAGTATCCTAGGTGGCTAAGGAAGGATTAGACATAGGCCTAGGGTCTTAACTCCATAGAACTGCAATTTTTATGTTCCTTCTCTAGCACAATCAAAACTCCCATTATAATGAAAGGAAAAAATATATATATAGTCGACACGATCAATCTACTGCAGATTAACACAGGACACAGATGGGAATCAACAGACCATACAAAAACCAAGATAAAAAAAAAGATGCTGTGATAGCAAGGTAAAATAATGTACTTGCCATATATAGCTAAGGATATAATTCCCTAGTGAGAAGTGATTTAAAGATATGCAAGACTAACATATATTTAATTTGAAAGCATTGGCTCAAGTTCTCTGCTTAATAAGCAGGGTATATAGTGTATAGAGTAGCAATCTTATAGAGGAATTAAACATTCTCAATTGATTTAATGTTTTATTTACAAGGTTTATCAAAGATAGGCACTTTTAGCAGTGGAAATCCAGTTATAAGCACGTTCAAACTTTGCTGCTTTTAATAATAACTAGAACAAAATAAAACCTGCTAATATTCTCAGGTGCTGTTTTATAGAATTGTAATATTTTGATATGCCCACCTCTCTTGATGTGGACTGTAGTCCTTCCTTTAACAAATATTCATAAATGCTATTATTTGCAGAGGTCTGTTTAGTTGCTAGGATGTAACAGTGAACACAACTGCATCATGTCGGCATCAAGGCAGATATATGTTAGGTACTAAATGCTATATACGTAAAAAAACATAAAGCTGGGTAAGTGGATAGAAATTTCTATGGGAAAGTTCTTTGGGAAAGCATAGCAATTGGAATATGCTGCCATAACAAATAAACCTCCAAAGCCTAGTGGCTTTAAAATCATAGGTTTCCTGTTCATATTATAGTACACTGTGGGTTGGTCTGTAAGGCTCTGCTTACAGAAATCATTCAGTAATCCAGGCCAAAATATCAGACACCATCTTGTATGTTGTTGATCATTGTGCTGAAGGGAAAAGAGATTTTGGGAGGGAATTGAACCAGAAAGAAGAGTGAGTCACCTCTCTTCCACTTATAACTCACTGCCCAGAACTAATCGCATGGCCCACCCAACCACAGGGTAGCCAAGAAGCAGGCAGACCTGAGTATCTTTGTCAAACAGCACTAATGACCACCATGAAGGGGATGTCACAAAGAAGAGTGACACTTGAATGGAGACCTAAAGGAAATGAGTGTGAGAACTGGGGAGGAAATATGTCTAGCAAAAAGAAGAGTAAGGAATTTAAAACCTATTTGGTTGCTTCAAAAAGGAGTTAAGACTTCATTAAAAAACAAACAAACAAACAAAAATATCACACAACTAATAAAATGTAAGAAAATGGAAAACAGAAACTACAGATTGGGAGAAAAAACTGCAAATTGCGTGTCTGATAAAGGACATATCCAGAATATACAAAGAACATATCAGTTAATAATAGGACAAATCAATTTTTAAAAATGGAGAAAATATTTGAAACACTTCGTATATATTCCCATTAGGGAAATGCCGATTTAACTATAATGTATTGCACACACACTACTAGAATGGCTATAATAAAAACAACTGGCAATACCAAGTGCTGCAAGGCTGTAAAGAAGCTGGACCCTTATCTATTGCTGGTGGGATTAAAAATGGTAGTTACTTTGGAAAACACTTTGGCAGTTTCTTAAAAAGGTAAATACACACTTATGGTATGACCCAGTAATTTCACTGCTAGTTATATACCAAAGAAAGTAGAAAACATGTGTTCACGCAAAGACTTGGACAATAATGTTCATAGCATCATTATTCAAAAGAATGAAATTAGAGAAAATTCAAATGTCCATGAAGTGGTAAGTGGAAAGACAAAATGTAGTGTGGCTTTAAAATGAAATATTGTCAGCAATACAAAGGAATGGACCACTGTTAATATGCTACACCATAGATAAACCCCAAAACGTATGCTAAATGAAAGAAGCCAACCACAGCAGGTGATATAGTGTATGTTCTATTTATATGCAATTATCAGCAAGGGCAAAACTACAGATACAGAAGCAAAGCACTGGTTCCCTGGCAAATCAATGGGGAGGAGTAGCATTTGACTGCTAATGGGCACAAGATAACTTCTTGGCTGTGTTGATAGCTGACAATAGTATACATTTACTAAAACTCATCAAAATGTATACCTTTGTAGTGTAGTGTATGCTTCAATAAAAGCAGGTAAAAAACAAACAACAACAACAAAAAAAACAAAAAACCAAGGAAATGAAAGAGCGAAGAGGCCAGTATGGCTTTCATAGCCTAAAGGAGCAGCAGACATAAAGCATGCCATGAGAGCTGTAGACAGGGAACCCAAGTATGTAATCACTGAAGCCTGGAAATCAGCGTTTGGACGTCTTTATAAATTTGTAGCAAGTCAGTGAATTTTGTGAGGATTAGAGGGACTGGAATTAATTATATTTTTTAAAGAATGCTCTATGTTGACTTAACTGGAGGTGGTAAGCTTGAAGTAAGACAAGCAATTAAGATGCTTTTACAGTAGTTCAGGCAAGAAACTATGAAAACTAGATCAAGCACGGAGCAGTGGAGGTAGTGAAAGTAGTTTGTTTGGAAATATATTTGAAAAGTAGAGCTTCCGATTGGATGTATTTGGGCCACTATATTTTTGTCCTTTTTATTACCAAGTAATGTGAGTAAATAACATCTTCATCCCATTTTCTGACCCTCAGCCCAATGCTGAACAAAAATCTAAATCAGTACTTATGTCTCAAACTTAAGACTTAGGGTTAAAGGGAGGAGCCACTGATAGGATGCAGATCATGGATGAATGATGCATGTATATTTTAATTAAAAAACAAAGAAAATAACCCTTTTTTGTCTTTCATGTGGCTACTTTTTAAAGTATCAGTAAAGCTGCATTGAAATAGTATGTCAAGTTTCTTTATTCACCCTTATTTGGGAATGCAAAATATTACTCCATACCTTCATGATAGTCATATAAAACAGCTGAGGAAAATCAGGCAACTGGACCTTAATTTTTATAATATGTGATGTATAATATGAGTTAATAGTTTAGTACTCAAGTAACTCAAATATGAACTTTGGAAATCTCTGAGTGAAATTTCCCTTTTGAAATTTAAAGTGTAATTTTCTATTATAATAATGCATTTTATTTTTGAAGGATAATTTCAGAGTAATTTTAGTAATTAAAATATTGAATGGTAAATTTGAAAACTGTATGAAGGAAATAGTTATAGCAATTTATCTTTGCTTTTTATAGGCTGAACTTACTAAGCTAAATATGTAATCTGTAAATTTTGAGGAATCAAATCATTTAGGAAGGAAGAAATTGTAAAACTGGCTTCAAGTATTCTCATATTAGGGGTTTTACAGTTTTCCTATTCAGGAAATTAAGGTGATAGACAATTTCAAATTACTACCAATTAATGCATGGAGGAAAAAGAAAAATAAATGGCTATTTATGTTCAACTCTACTAGTAAAAAAATTAAGTTTTTGCCAAGAAGCTTACATTATAAACTCCACATGTAAATGTTCACCTGTTTGGCTTTGTTTATATGATGAATGACAGGTGACACTTTAATGAGTATTCAGAGTTAGTTTCGTTTTTTTCTGGAATACAAACTCTGTTACCTGAAGCAAAATAATTCTGACTATTTTAATTTTTCTAATAATTGGTTTACTAATTTTGGAATCCACCTAGCAAGAACATTTTAATAGTTTAAAAAAATGTCTTTCTCGAGTAACAGATAACCTCCTGACACCTTAAAGGCGGAGATGGCAAAAGTTTGTTTCTTATGTATTTAAATATCCAAATGTTCATAATTGTCTGAGAAGCGCTCTTCCAATCTCTTTCCTTGAATCTATGCCATTTTCAGCACTTGGCTTTCTTCTTGCCTGTCTGAATTAAGCTAATGTGTAGGAAAGACTATGGAGGATCTTCCCTGAGAGACTTACCTGGGTCAGGCTGGGAAGATGTGCATACCAATGCTTTCCTTTCCATAACTGGTCAGAACTCATTCACATGGTCACAGATAATAATTTACGTCTTTATCCAAATATAAAAGAAAGTAAGCGTGGTGAACAGCCAATAGTCTCTACCACAACTATGAAGGAGGTATACAGTACTTTCAGATAATTAGAGAAAGAATCCTTATTTAAAATTCATTCTGTTCAATACTTATACAATGATCAGACAAGGATGGGATCCTTTTATTCTATCACTTCTTTCATTCTGTCCTTTTTAAAAAAAATAATAGTTTTATTGAGGTATAATTTACATACCATAAAATTCATACTTTTAAAGTACACAATTCAGTGGTTTTTAGTATATTCAAAATGGTATGCATCCAACACTACTACTTAATTTCATACTCCCCAAAAGAGGCCCTGTACCCATTAACAGTAACTCTTCTGCTCTTCCCAGCTCCCAGCTGCTGGAACCCACTACTTACTTTCTGTCTATATGGAATTGCCTATTCAAGACATTTCATATAAACGAAATCATATTCTTTGTGGCCTTTTCAGTAAAGCTTCTTTCACTTAATAAGTTTTCAAGTTTGATTCATGTAGTAGTTTGTATCAGTATTTCATTTATTTTTATGGCTCAACCATATTCCATTGTATGGATATTACACATTTTTGTGTATGCATTCATCAGTTTATGGATAGTTGTTTCCACTTTTTGTCTGTTATAAAGAATGCTGCTATGAACATGTGTGTACAAAATTTTAGGTACACATATGTTTTTTGTCCGTTCTCTTAGGTACATACCTAAGAGTGTGTATGTTATAGGTCTTATGATAACCCTATGTTTAACTTTTTCAGGAACCTCTTCTGTTTTCCAAAACTGTTGAAACTTTTGCATTCCTACCACCAAAATATAAGGGTTCAAATTTCTCTTTATCTTCACTAATAATCATTATCATTTATCTTTATGGTTATAGTCACCCCAGAAGGTATAAAAGAGTATTTTACCATGGTGTTTATTTGCATTTCCAAAATGACTAGTGACACTGAGCATCATTACATGTGCTTATTAGCTATTTATATATTTTCTTTGAAGAAATGTCTAAATTCTTTGTTTGTTTTAAAATTGGATTATTGCCAGCTGGTGTGGCTCAGTGGATTGAGTATGGTACCATGTATCAAGAGGTCACCGGTTGGATTCCCAATCAGGGCACATGCCCAGGTAGAGGGCTCGATCCCCAGTAGGGGGCATGCAGGAGGCTGCCAATTGATGTTTCTCTCTCATCAATTTTTTTTTTAATTGATTCTTTTTTTAGAGAGAGGAAGGGAGAGAGAGATAGAAACATCCATATGAGAGAGATACATTGATCGGCTGCCTCCTGCATGCTCCCTACTGGGGATCAAGTCTGCAACCCAGGCATGTGTCCTGACCAGAAATGGAACCGGAACCTCTGAGTCCATGCGACGATGCTCAATCCACTGAGCCACAACAGCCAGGCTCTCATCGATGTTTCTATCTCTCTCTCTCCCTCTCCCTTCTTCTCTCCTTTTAAAAAATCAATCAAACATATATATATTTTTAAATTGGGTTATCAACCTACTGAATGGGAGAATATATTCGCAAATGACACATCTGATTAGGGTTTGATATCTAAAATATATTAAAAATTCATACAACTCAATAACAACAAACAATTTGATAAAAAAAATAGAGGACATAAAATGACATTTCTCTAAAGAAAACATATAGATGGCCAACAGATGCATGAAAAGATGCTCAACACTATTAATCATCAGGGAATTGCAAATCAAAACCACAATGAGATACCACTTCACACGTCAGAAAGGTTATTACAAAAAAGTCAACAAATAACGCATGCTGGTGAAAATGTGGAGAGAAGGGAACCCATGTGCACTGTTGGTCGGACTGCAAATTGGTGCAGCCACCTATGAAAAACAATATGGAGATTCCTGAAAATTTTACAAATAGATCTACCCTAAGATCCAACAATTCTACTTTAGGGTATTAATTCGAAGAAGATGAAAACACACATTTGAAAAGATATATGCATCCTTATATTCATTGCAGTTTTTTAAAAAATTATGTTAATTAATTTGTTTTTGTTACAGATGTTTCTCCTTTTTCCCCCATTGACACCCTCCTCCCTATCCCCCTAGCCCCATCCCCAGCTTTGTTGTCTATGTCCATTGGTTATGCATACATGCACACAAGTTCTGTGGTTTATCTCTTCCCCCCCAACACCCCCTCTTCTGAAGTTTGTCAGCCTGTACCCCACCTCTATGTCTCTGGGTCAATTTTGTTCATCAGTCTGTTTAGTTCATTATATTCCACAAATAAGTAAGGTCATGTGATATTTGTCTTTCTCTGCTTGGCTTGTTTCGCTTAGCATAATACTCTCCAGGTCCCTCCATGCCATCTCAAAGGATAAGAGATCTTTCTTTCTTACAGCTGCACAGTATTTCATTGTGTACATGTACCACAGCTTTTTTTGTTTCCAGATCTTAGCTATTGTAAATAGTGCTGCTATGACCATTAGGGTACAAATATTCTTTCTGATTGGTGTTTCAGGCTTCTTAGGGTATATTCCTAGAAGTGGGATCACTGGGTCAAATGGCAGTTCGATTTTTAACTTTTTGAGGTAACACCATAGTGTTTTCCATAGTGGCTGCATCAGTCTGCATTCCTACCAGCAGTACACTAGAGTCCGCTTTTCTTCACACCCTCTCCAATACTTTTTGTTTGATGATTTATTGATGGTGGCCATTTTAACAGGTGTGAGGTGATACCTCATTGTTTTAATTTGCATCTCTCTGATGATTAGTGATGATCATTTCTTCATATGTCTCTTGGCCATTTGTATGTCCTGTTTGGAGAGCTGTCTATTTAGCTCCTCTGCCCATTTTTTAATTGGGTTCTTTGTTTTCCTTTGGTTGAGTTGTATGAGTACTCTATATATATTTTGGAAATTAATCCCTTATCTGATGCATCATTGGCAATTATCGTCTCCCAAATAGTGGGTTCCCTTTCCATTTTGATTATTGTTTCTTTTGCTGTGCAGAAGCTTTTGAGTTTGATGTTGTCCCATGTGTTCTTTTCTTCCTTTGTTTCTCTTGCCTTAGGTGTTGTATCAGTGAAAATTCTGCTGCTTGTGATGTCTGAAATTTTGTTGCCTACATTTTCTTCTAGAATTTTTATGGATTCACAAGTTGCATTAAATCTTTTATCCATTTTGAGTTTATTCTTGTGTATGGTATAAGTTGGTCATCTAGCTTCATTGTTTTGCAAGTAGCTGTCCAATTTTCCCAACACCATTTATTGAAGAGACTGTCTTGACTCCACTGTATGCTTTTGCCACCTTTGTCAAATATTAATTGAGCATATTGTCTTGGGTCAATTTCTGGGTTCTCTGTTCTGTTCCATTGATCTATGTGCCTGTTCTTGTGCCAGTACCAGGCTGTTTTTATTACAGTGGCTTTGTAGTATAACCTGATATCTGGTAATGTGATCCCTCCTACTTTGCTCTTTAGTTACAATAGCAAAGACATAGATGCAACCTTGGTTTTCATTGATAGATGGATACAGAAGATGTGATATATATAATACATATAAGCTTATTATTAAGAATTTTATTCTTTTGATGCCATTGTAAATAAAACTGTTCTATTAATTATATTTTTAGATCATTCCTTGCTAGAATATAGAAAACAAGTTATTTGTGTATTGATCCTGTACTCTTCAACTTTGCTGAACTCTTTATTATCTAATTGTATATGTAAATGTGTATGTGAGTGTGTATATTTCTTGGGAATTTTATGTGTAAGATTATGTTATTTGCAAGTGGAGATTGTTTTACTTCGATTTTTTCCAACCTGAATGCCTTTTATTTTATTTTCTTGCATAATTTTTTTTTTTTTTTTTTTTGGCTAGAATCAGCAATGCAATGTTGAATATAAGTGGTGAGAGCAGGCATCCATGTCTTGATTTCAATGTTAGGGGAAATTATTCAGCCATTCACCATTAAAAATAATGTAAGTTGTAGGTTTTCCATAGATCACCTTTATCAGTTGAGAAAGTTTCCTTCTATTGTTATTTTTTTCCTATTCTGTTGTTTTATTTGTTTTGATTGAACCATCAAAAGAGTTTTATGAAATACACAGTTTGCTGAGCTCTAAAAGAAAGTTAAACTTTTGGTTCACTTTTTAAAAATATATGTACATCTTAATATACAGAACTTTGCTGTGTGGATAAGTCAACATTCCTATGGCAATGCTCACTTTTCCAGTTACTCTGCCAACTTGTGTGCTTAATTCACAGCGTCACACCATTCTAAGTATTGTGCCTTTAAAAACATCTACCATGGTACTTAAGAGTTTTTAACTAGTGTTTATCCATAATACTTGTATGGAGCAGGAATGGTTTAATTTAGCCTTTAATTCTAGAAACAACTTATAATTTACTTATTAGACAGAAGTAAAGTATAAAAATGATCAAGATTCACATGGGACACTTACTGGACATCACATACAAAGTTTAAAATACTGGTTTAAAAAAGATTCTACTTGTCTTACACTCTACACACCAATAACAAATAGTTTTGCATCATCTATTAAGACAAGGTAATCTATTACTTTTCAAAAGATACTGTATATCTAGTTTTCTATTGGGAAAAGCTTGAGAGAATCTGTTCAAGTGTGCTTATACTTTATGGGTATATTATACTCATATAAGTATTTAATACTTTAATAACATTGCCTTGTTATGCTTATGAATCTACAGTACTGAAGTATTTCAACAAAACCATTACTACTGCTCTTTCTATAGCATGAATGCTGATCTATATTTATCAGGAAGGATGAGGATATCAAAAGCTTGATCAGATTTGCCATTAGAAATATCTACTATAAAACATCTGGAATATATTAAATAAAAAATAGGTTAAAAATTAGCATGTGGAATACCATTCCATTAAAATGTGTATGCAAGAAAAAAAAACTGTTGTAAAAGATATTTCCTGAAAATCTAACTGTCTTGATTTCATCTCTCAAATTGCGATAAAACTTCCACAAGTATTGATTAGTCACGAAATTCCTTAGTCAGAGTTTATTTTATTGCAGGTGACAAAAACCTAAATATTTCTGCCTTAAGCAAATAAATAAAGTAAAACTGTTGGTTCACATACTTGGGGAGTCTGAGCCATGATGTTGGCTTTGGAACAGCTGTGACGGGTTCAGATAATGACAGGGATTGATTATTCAATGGATGAAGGGTTTTTTTTTTAACCTAAGTAAGGCTTTATGTACCTCTTGGCTAATAACTTTCTTAGGCAGATCCTCACTAAGTACTAGCAGTAGGGGTATATATTATTTTTTAACCTATTAATCTTGGTAGAAAAAATTTTCTGCAGTTGTCTCAGTTTAAGTTATTCAACAATCTCTTTCTTAATCAATAGATATAGCCAGGGGATTGGAGAAATATTATTAACCAGGCTTGAGTCACATAATCACCGTAGCTTTTAGAAAATATCTTTAGCTATTGACCTAAACAGGACTGAGAATATGAGGGACTAGTTCCCCAAAATAAATGAAATGCTCTATGGTAGAAAAAATAGAAAGAAACAGATAACCATTAATCTATGGAAGGGAAGCAATCATTGCAATGATTTTGTTTGTTGTTCAGTTTTCAAATTCTGAAAATGAAAAACCATGTAATTTATACTGACATTCGTACCAGGGTCACCTAGAAAATTGGACCAAATAATGAAAAATGATCAAGTTTTGCTTCCAGGAATGACAGACTAAAATAATTCCTGTAGTCGCTTTTCTGGGAAAATAAAAAATAAAAAACAACTAACATCCTGGACATAGTACAAAAATCAACCTTCTAAAAGTAATGGGGAGTGAGAAGTAGTTGGACTCTGGTCAGGAGTTCACACTGGTTTGGAAGAATGGAGACAGGGAGCTTTGCAGGCAAGAAAGAAAATCTGTTGCCAACAGTTCTGCACAATGAGAAATTCTAAAGGAAGTTCTTGAAGATGAAGAAAAATTATACTGTATGAAAAATTCTTAAAAAAAAGAATAAATAACATTAGAAAATACATGGGACAGAGTTAGATTCATGGGCATGAGATGAGTGCAGTTGAATAGAACCCTGTTCAAAAAGGGTTCCATGCAAAAAGGCCTTATGCTTGGGATTTAATGCTCTGTGGTCACCACCTTGAAATTTTTAATAATTTTACCTTTGAATTTCTCTTTTGTATGTGAACTCTAATGGAATGATGAAGCATGTCTTGGGTACTTGGAACCTCAGCTCCCATATGGTCTCATTGCTAACACCACCCCAATTTGGGGTCTAAGAGTCCTGTTTCCCCATTCATTCCCAGGCACCACTACTATCCTTCATCTCCAGTATGGGCCTGGTTGCAGATGTTCAGGGGGTTCAGGATCAGGTGCTTGTACCTTACACAATGAGTTAGGTGGAAGGGTCTGCATTCACCTGTGAATATCCTCAAGCCAGGGGGAGCATACAATTGAATAACAAATAAAAACACCATGACAACCCTGGTGGGTTTGGCTCAGCGGTTAAAGTATAGGCTCATGGACCAAAGAGTCATGGGTTCTATTCCGGTCAAGGGCGGTTAGGTCCCCTACCCTGGTCAGGGTCATGCAGGAGGTAACCAATCGATGTGTCTCTCTCACATTGATGTTTCTCTCCTCTCTCTCTCTCTCTCTCCCTCCCTCCCTCCCACTCTGTCTGAAAACAAATGGAAAAATATCTTCGGGTGAGGATTTAAAAACAAACAAAACAAAAAAAATAAAAAAACACACCATGACAGTTTAGAAGAGAGAGATTGTTGTAGAAAGATAAACATTTCTTCCCAATTTTTTAATAATAGGGTACTACATTTTCATTTTTCCTTGGTTTGACAAAATATGTAGCTGGCCCTGATGTGGGTTAATGCAAAGTCAATTCATATTGGCTTTTTTCCTCTTAATTCTTTCTTTTTTTAAAAATCTTCACCTGACAATATTTTTCCATTTATCTTCAGATACAGTGGGAAAGAGGGACAGAGAGAGAGAGAGAGAGAGAGAAACATCAACGTGAGAGGGACACATCGACTGGTTGTCTCCCGCACGACCCCGACCAGGGCCGGGGACTGAACCACAACCGAGGTACATGCCCTTGACCGGAATCAAAGCGGAGACTCTTCGTTCAGGGGGCCCATGCTCTAACCACTGAGCAAAACCAGTCAGGGCCTCTTAATTTCTTTCTAAAATAACTAACTATTGAAAGTATCAAACTATAACATCGTCTTTTGCAGTTTATGACATGCAAAAACCAAGTAAGTAACAAACACAGAGAAATCTGAAATGAGACCTGAGCCATTGGCCTGCATACGTGGGCACACGAACAAAGGCAAGCCAGCCCTTAGGAGGAGTGCACATTCACTCAGAGGAACTGAGACAAGGACCATCAAGGGAGTCCTTTTCCCCATAACTTTCAGAAGGGGAATGATTTCAGTCTTCACCAAAGGCACAAGAGTAGGGGAGGGGGAGGAAGTGCACCCTGAAAAATATCTTGCCAAATTTCTGGCTGCGGAACCAGTGAAGCCAGGAAACTGTGAATATTAAAGAGTATAGGCATTCCAGAAGAGAAAAAGCTAGAGAAAAGAATTCCCAAATCCGTCCATTCATATCTCTGGCTCCCAAAACATGCATGTGCAGAACAGATGCAAAGAAGCCAGTTCAAGAAAAACTCTCAGAACAAAACTCAGAGCTGTTGCTTATTACACAATTTCTTTTAGTTCAAGCTCAGCTGAAAAAAAGTATCTCCTAAAACAATACAAACAAAAATAGTCAGTGGAATAAAAGAACAAAATCTGAATCTCTGCAATTTTATATTAATAATGTTCAGGTTAAAGTTCAAGATTATCTGCCAGGCCGGTGTGGCTCAGTGGTTGAGCGTCGATCCATGTACCAAGAGGTCGTCGGTTTGATTCCTGGTCAGGGCACATGCCCAGGTTATGGGCCTGATCCCCAGTGGGGGACATGCAGAAGGCAGCCAATCAATGTTCTCTCCCATCAATGTTTCTATTTCTCCCTCTCCGTTCCTCTCTCTAAAATCAATAAAGAAAAAAAAAAAAAAAGATTATCCGACTTAGGAATAACCAAGAAAAGTAAACACAATTTCAAGTGCAAAGGAAATCAGTTGATTCAGGCCTTGAATTTTAAAAAGGTTATTATAACTATCATTAATGAAGTAAAACTAAATGTTTTCTTTTTTAAAAAATGTTTTTACTGATTTTTTTAGAGAGAGAGGAAGGGAGAGGGAGAGAGAAATAGAAACATCAGTGAAAGAGAAATATCAACATTGATCAGCTGCCTCCTGCACACCCCCTACTGGGGATCCAGTCCACAACTGGGACAGATGACCTGACCCAGAATCAAGCCAGAGCCTCTTGGTATGTAGGTCTATGCTCAACCACTGAGACCCACCAGCAGGGCAAAGGTGGGGGGAGGGGGGAAGCGGGAAGAGATAAACCAAAGAACTTATATGTGTGCATGCATAACCAATGGACACAGAAAACAGTGTGTGAAGGGGGGTGGGCAGGAGGAACCAAGGAGGGGGATGTCAATGGGGGAAAAAAGGAGGGACTTCTATAATGCTTTCAACAATAAATATAAAAAAATAAAATAAAATCTGCTGACATAAAATAAAAACAAAACACAAAATTACAAAACATGTTTTCAATGGATGAAAATATCAGTAGGGAAGTAGAAACAATAAAAATGAACCAAATGAAGTTTTAGAATAAAAAAATACAGTGTACAAAATAAAAATTGAGTGGATAGACATAATAGTCAAATGGACATTGCAGATAATAAAGTAAATAGACTTAAATATTGAATACAAAGTTTTTAAAGTGGATAAGAGAAAGAAAAATAATATTAAAAAAAAATGAACAGGGCTACATAAAACTTTTAGGTGACACAAAATGATTAAATGAAGGTGTAATTCAAGTACCAGAGAGAAGAAGGAGAATGGGACAGAAAAAATATTTAAAGAAATAATGGTTGAAAATATTCCAAATTGAATGAAATTCAGATACTTGCAGATATAAGGTTCTAAACTAAATTAACACTAAGCAGAATGAACTAAAACAAACAAACAAACAAACAAAAAAAATAGGCTGAGGTGTATCACAGTCAAACTCTTAAAAGCCAAACATAAAAACAAATCTCAAAAGCAGCAGGGGAAAAAATTCTGTGCAGGGAAGCAATGATTCAGTTTAGAGCTATTAAAGATTATGTGGATATACACTTGAACATATATACTTTTGAACATATATATATATTCAATTGCTATGAAAATAATGTACAAAAGTAGCAAGAAAATTAAAAGTGAATTATAAAAATATTGAAGCATTCTTATAAAAGGAAAGGAGGAACAATGGATAAAAAATGAGGTAAGCAGAAAACAAAAAGTAAAATATTATATTCAATTTTAATTGACTAAGTACTACAATCAAAAGGCAGAGATTGTCTGAATGAGAAAAAGTCAATCCAAATGTATGCTGTTTCCATGACATATATTTTAAATATAAAGACGAAGGAAGAAAGTAAATGGGTGAGACAAATGTATCATGCAAATAGAAATCTTATGAAGGCTGGAGAGACTATATTAATATCAGAAAAGTAAGCTTTAAAGTAAAATGTATTAACAGACATAACAGGGATATTTTAAGTGAGAAAAGTGCAACACATCAAAAATATATAACAATCATATAAGTATATATTTTTAAATACAAAGTTTCAAAACATATAGAGCAAATTTTGACAGAATTAAAGAGAGAAAGGAACAATTCCACAATCATAGTTGCTCTCCCAACAACTAAAATAAGTTAAAAAATCAGAAAAGACTTGGAAATTCTGAACTACAGTGATTCAATTGATATTTATATTTTAAAAATGCACTCTACAACAACAGAACAAACATTCTCCTGAGGTGCACATTATACATTACCCAAGGCACACACATTCATAGACACAGTGCAATAAACTTCAAAAGTGTGAAATCATACAGAAAATATTTACTGACCACAATGGAATTTAACTAGAAACTATAATAAGAAGAAAACAATAAAAAAAATATTTGAAGCTAACTATATATTTCTAAGTATAGGGATAACAAAGAAATCTGAATTGAGACTTGAAGGACCATACATTGAAAGAAAAAATTAGAATATCATGAAATAAATAATGAAAATACAGTATGTCAAAATTTGTGGGATACCACTTTTATTTAACATTGTTCTGAAGGTCATATTTAATGTTAAAGCAAGGGGAAGAAATAAAAGGCATATGAATTGGAAAAGATCATATAAGCTAATATGTTGAAGACTCTAAAGGAAATCAGTATAAAGCTGATAAAACTGTTAGGTGACTTCAGCAAGGTTCCAAGATACAAGGTCAATATATAAAAATCAATTGCATATCTATGTTCTAGAAATAAATACCGAGAAAATAAAATAAAAAATTCATTCATGATATCATCAAAATGTTACTTAGTAATAACTGTTCTGTAAAAATTCTAAAGCACTGGAAATAGAAATTTAAATAGATCTAAATACATAGAGAGATTGCATGATCATAGGTTGAAAAACTCAGTATTGTTAAAAAGTCAGTTCTCTCCAAATTGACTTATACACTCATGCAACCCCAACCAACTTTTTAATACAGTTTATTTAAAAAGTTGAAAAGCTGATTAAAATATATATGAAATGGCAAAATGCCTCAGAATAGATAAAATATTTTTGAAAAAGATGAAGATATTTGGAGGAACATTTACTTTCTAATTTCAAGACTCACTATAAATCTACACTAATCAAGATAAGACATTTATATAGAATAACTAAACAGAATAGTCAGCCCAGTAATACACATGATTTACATAATCATTGATTTTAGACAAAAGTGCTGCATTAATTAAAAGAGAAAGAGTAGTCTTCTGTACAAATGGTGCTAGAGAATTTGATATCTCTATGCAAAATAATGAGCATCAATTCTTACTTCACATAATGCACAAATTTTAACTTGAAATGGATAGGCCTAAAGGTAAGAGTTAAAATAAACATCTAGAAGAAAACACAGAAAGCATTTACAATATTGATTACGCAAAGATTTAACAAAAAAACAAAAAAACAAAAAACAAAAACAAAAAAGTACCCAGGAATGCCAGAAAGGAAAAAAAAAGAAATATGTAAGAGGTAGGACAGATTGAAAGGAAATTATAATATGGTAGATTTAAACCTAAATATATCAGTAATTATTATTAGGGTACATAGTGAGATTAAAATAAGTATCACAATGGTAAAAATTCTGTAAGTATTTAGACAATATGAGTGTGTATGTATCATTTAAATCTTCAATCTCCTTTTAATCTGCTTTTCTACATACATTTCTATGTGTAAAGAAAATCCAAAGGAGTATATGGATAAATTAGGAGAATTAATAAGTTTTACAAGGCTGCTGGATACTGTCAATATACAAAAATGAAATATAAAATATACATATATATTTATATGAGCAGCAGCAAACAGAAAATAAAATGTAAAAATGTCACCTAACGACATGTGACACACCAAATATTATCCTAGCCAAAGATATTCAAGATCTTTATATAAAAATAATTTCTTTTATGTTACTATAACATTATAGAGAAAAATGAAATAGAAACCTAACAAAATGGAGAGAAATTCCATATGTATAGAGTTGAATAATCAGTTCTATAAAGAATTCAATTATTCCTAATTTGATCTATAGTTTCAAAGTAATCCTAAATGCTTTGTTTGTGTAAATGGGACTGTGTGTTTGTGTGTATGATTGCAAAACTGTGTAAGCTAATGCTAACATTCACAAAAAAATTCCAAAAATAAAGAAGCTGTTTTTAAAGAAAAATAAGCAGGAGGGAGAACTTGCTTTACCAGATTTCAAGACTTGTTTTCAAGCTACAGTAGTATAGACAGTGTGGCACTTGGTCCTGCCTAGACTAATAGAGGAACACAACACAACATTGATTTCATTTACAGACCCATAAATATTTAGACACTTGATATATGATTAAAAGGGGAAAGATTAAAAGTAATTTTTCAACAAATGATCTATAAAAAAAGATAAAATTTTCGTTTTAAAAAGTGAAATGTAATCTCTGTATCATCTCATGCAAATTCCAATGTCAGGATATTGAAGATTTAAATAACTTTAATAAGGTAGTACTGAAGAACTTGTTTATGTCTTCAGGGTAAGTTAGTAGTTCCTCAACAGGTGACAAAAAATGAATAATAAAGGAAATTTTTGGAAAAGTTAACTCTATTCAAACTTTTTTTTGTAATATTCTGCAGTGTGGGAGGTGATATTTCGAACATGTATAACTAACAAAAGTTTTATATAATATATAAAAATTGCTACCAATTATAGAAAATTATATACAGACAACCTAATAAAGAAATGTGCAAGAGACTTGAACAGGTACTTCTCTCTCTCTCTCTCACACACACACACACACACACACACTAAAATATAATTTCCAAATGAAATATATAAAAAAAGTATGTTCAACACAATACCTAATCATAAAAAATGCAAGTTAAAACTCTAGTAAAATATTACTGGACACTCTACAATGTCCAATATTAAGAGGACTGAGAGTACAAAAAGTGGAGAAAGTGTAAAATTATGTTGACTCTCATGCACTGCTGTATGAGTGTAAATTTTTAGATCTACATTAAAAAACAGTTTGGTATCATCTACTAAATGTGAAGATTATTTATACCTATAATCTAACAATTTTGTTACTCAGTATAGCAGAACAGAAATATATACACTTGGACAGCAAGAGACATGTACGAGAATTTTCACTGCAAAATATTTTTTCTGTTAGCTGCAAACTAAAAACAATCCAAATGCTCATTATCACTGTAATGATTACATATATTTTGTTAAATAATGAAATCCTGTGTGGTAATACATGAACTAATACACATAGCATCATGACAATGATCACAAATATAAAACTGAGCAAAAGACGCCAGATGCATAATGTTTGATACCATTTATAAAAACTCAAAAGACAGGTGAGATGAAAGTATAGGAATGTGCACACTGTGGCCAAAGAAAAGAATAAAATGCACAAGCGATTATCATTAAAATCAAGATAGCGGTTTACTTTGGAGGAAAGGGGGTAATGTTTGGGAGGAGGCATGATGTAGGCCTATGAGATACTTACAGATGATGTTTTATTTCTCCGCCAGAGTGACAGTGGCTTAATTAAGATAACCCTTTGAGCGGTGTAATTATGTGTGCACTTTTCCTTTGTGTCATATTTCACAATGAAACAAACTAATATATGTTATGTTATTATATATATTTCAACAGTTTAGAAGTCTCTATTTTATTAGAGCTGGGAAATATAAATGGTAATTCCTTAAATCTGCAAAGGTATGTGGCAGTGTGCCAAGAGAGTGTTTGAAGCCACATGATAAATGTGAAACACCCCTTTTATTTGAAGTGTAGATGTGGAAAGGGGGAATTTTTATCATTAACCACTCTCCCTGGTTTTATATTAAAATGATCCCAGATGTATATAGAATACAGTGTTGCATGGTTTTTAAAGCTAATTTGGGGTCTTGAATATTTTTTTAATTTTAAAACATTTTTTTGGTGTCACTTCAAGTTATATTTCTCTGAAACCCACTCAAAATATCCCAGCCATCATCCCTTACTAAACATATAAACACAACTACACGCAAAAAAACAAATGAACACACACAAATTAGTGTGACCAACTATCTTCTGGCTTGTCTGGACATTTCTGGGGTTCACTGCTAATTGTCACTGTTAAAAAGTCTTCCAGTCCCTGACAAACTGGGAATGTGGCCGATGTACTTCAGAAACAAAGTTTAAAAAGCTATTTCTCATACCAGTTTTTTCTTACACCAATGTTTTATGCTTTGAACATTAATAATTATAAAACAAAGTAAGAAAAGTATAATTCCAGAATCTAGAGTTGTGCTAACACCAAGAAATTGTTTTACCAGCCTAGCCGGTGTGTCTCAATGGTTGAATGTTGACCCGTGCACCAAAAGGTTGCCGGTTTGATTCCTGGTCAGGGCACATGCCCAGGTTGTGGGCCAAATCCCCAGTGGGGGGCATGCAGGAGGCGGCCAGTCGATGTTCTCTCTCATCGATGTTTCTGTTCCTCTCTTCCTCTCCCTTCCTCTCTTTTTAAAAATCAATAAAGAAAAATTTTTTTAATCTTTAAAAAAAAATGGTTTGACCATAAATTACGTTACTGATCAATGAAACTTGAATATTTCTGCTATTTGCCCTGAACAAAGTTTCTGCTCATGCTCAGTGATATTGGTGAACCTTACACACCAGGTTTCATTTGCCAAAATACGGAAAGATAAGGTTTAGCTAATTTTAGCCAGAAGCAATCCTGAAGCAAAGTTAGAAAATGACTGAGGTTTGAAAGATATATAACCATGAAATAAGAGAGAAGAACAAGACATCTGAAAAAAGATGCTGGAATAAGTTATTAGAAAAATATTATGTAATTTATGGCCAAAATATAAGGACTAGAATATGTGTGGGGATGACTGTGGTATTAAAACTTTTAATATATATCATTTTTATATAAGATGAGGTGAGGAATTTAGTGTTAATGCATTCCATTTTGAGTCACTCATTTAAAGATATTTTATTCTCCTTTATTTCTAGACATCTTAAAATTAATTTTTATCATACTGTCTCTGCCTTATTATGATCTTTATACATTTCCTCATATGTCAGTATGAACACTAAGAAAGTCATTGTGATTTGGAAATCTTACCTCTATTTCCTGCTTTTCTAATTTGAACAGTCATAATTTAATGTCACTATTTTAATTGTACTGCAGCATAAAGAAATTAATTCTACAGGGACTGAAATGACTGTGAATTTGGTAAGGTGAAGAATCTAGCAAAAAAATAGGACTTATTTTATATTAAACTGCTACACAGGCATACCTTACAGATATTGTGGGTTCACTTCCAGACCACTACAATAAAGTGAAAACAGCAATAAAGTGAGTCACATAAATTTTTTTGGCTTCCCAATGCATACAAAAGTTACACTATACTATAATCAATTAAGTATACAATAGCATAATGTCTTAGAAAGCACTCTACATACCTTAATTAAAATACTTTATTGATTGAAAATCCTGTCCATCTGACCCTTTAGCAACACATACTCTATTTGCTGGTGGAGGATTTTGCCTCCATGTTGATGAGTACTCACTAATCAATGTGGTGACTACTGAAGGATGGGGTGATGTGGCAATTACTTAAAACAAGACAACAATGAAGATTGCCACATTGATTGACTCTTTCTTTTTTTTTAATTTTTCTTTTTATTGATTTTAGAGAGAGAGGAAGAGAGAGGGGGAGACAGAAACATCGATGAGAGAGAACATCAACTAGCCACCTCCTGCATGCCCCCCACTGGGGATTTGGCCCACAACCTGGGCATGTGCCCTGACTGGAAATCGAACCAGCAACCTCTTGGTGCATGGGTCAACACTCAACCACTGAGCCACACCAGCCAGGTGATTGACTCTTTCTTTGATGAACAATTTCTCTGTAGCATGTGATGGTGTTTGAAAGCATATTACCTATAGTAAACCTTCTTTCAATTGGAGTCAATCATCTCAAACCTATGGCTGACGTATCAACAAAGTTTATGTAATATTTTATTTATGTAATATTTTATTTATGTAATATTTTAAATCCTTTGTTGTCACATCAGCAATCTTCACAGTAGCTTCACCAGGAGTATATCTATCTTAAGACACCACTTTCATTGTTCACCTGTCAGAAGCAACTCCTCATCCATTCAAGTTTTATCATGAGATTCACAAATTCAGTCACATCTCCAGGCTGCACTTCTAATTTTAGTTCTCTTGCTATTTCTACCACACCTGCAATTATGTCCTCTACTGAAGGTTTGAAGCCCTTAAAGTCATACATGAGAGAATAAACTTCTTTTAAACTTCATTTAATGATGAAATTTTGACTCTTCCCATGAGTCACAAATGTTCTTAATGGCATCTAGAATGGTGAATCATTTCCAGAAAGTTTTCAGTATACTTTGTCCAGATCCAGCAGAGAAAGCACAATTTATGACAACTACAGCTTTACAAAAGTGTGTTTCTTAAATAATAAGACTTGAAAGTCAAAATTACTCCATGATCTGTGGGCTGCTGAATTGATGGTGTGTTCTCAGGCATATAAACAACATTAATCTTGTTGTACATCTCAGCAGAGCTCTTGAGGGATCAAATTGCATTGTCAATGAGCAGTAATATTTTGAAATAAATCTTTTATTCTCAACAGTAGGTCTCAACAGTGGGTTCACATTATTTAGAAAACCATGTTATAAATAGATGTGCTGTCATCCAGGTTGTGTTGTTCCACTTATAGAGCACAAGGCAGAGTAGATTTAACATAATTCTTAAGGACCCTAGGATTTTCAGAATTGTTAAGTGAGCATGGGCTTCAACTTAAAGTCATCAGCTGCATTAGCCCCTAACAAGAGAGTCAGCCTGTTCTTTGAAACTTTGGGGGCAGGTACTGACTTCTCCTTTCTAGCTATGAGAGTCTTAGATGGCATATTCAATATAAGTCTGTTTCATCTACATTGACAATCTGTGGTTTAGGGCAGCCACCTTCAATAATTATCTTAGTTGCCTGGCTGATGTGGCTCAGTGGGTTGAGTGTCTTCCCATGGACTGAGAGGTCCCGGTTCAATTCCTGGTCCGGGCACATGAGGGCTCATGCGGGTTCCATCCCCAGTAGGGGGCATGCAGGAGGCAGCCAATTGCTGTTCTTACATTGATGTTTCTATCTCCCTTCCTCTCTCTCTTTAAAAAAAAAAATCAATAAAAATATATTTAAAAAATAATTATCTTAGCTAAATCTCCTGGATAACTTGCTGCTGCTTCTACCTCAGCACTTGCTTCACCTAGCACTTTTATGTTGTGAAGATGGCTTTTTCCCTTAAACCTAATGAGCCAACAACCTCTGTTAGCCTAAACCTTTCTTTCTTCCTTTTGCAGCTTCCTCACTTCTCTCAGCCTTCATAGAACTGAAGAGAGTTAGGGCTTTTCTCTGAATCAGCCTTTGACCTAAGAAAATGCTATGGCTGTTTTGACCTTCTGTCCAGACCACTAAAACTTTCTGAATATCAGCAATAAGGCTGTTTTGGTTTCTTATCATTTGTGTGTTCACTGGAATAGCAGTTTTAATTTTTACTCAGGAAGTTTTTCTTTTCATTCAGAACTTGGCTGTTTGGCACAAGAGATCTAGCTTTCAGCCTATCTCAGCTTTCAACATGCCCTCCACACTAAGCTTAATCATGTTTAGCCATTGACCTAAATTGAGAGACATGCAACTCTTCTTTTTACTTGAAAAACTTAGAGACCATTGTACAGTTATTAAGTAGCCCAATTTCAATATTGTTGTGTCTCAGGGAATAAGGAGACCTGAGGAGTGGAGAATGGAGAATGGCAGGTTCAGTAGGTTAGTCAAAACACATACAACATTTATCCATTAAGTTCACCCTCCTATAAGGTCGTAGTTCATGGAATCACAGAACAATTAAAGTAGTAACATCGAAGATTACCTATAACAGATCACCATAACAAGTAAAAATGAGATTATAACAATAATAATAATAAATATTTTAAACAACTAAAATATTGAGAGAACTACCAAAATTTGACAGAGAATGAAGTGACCAAATGCTGTTGAAAAAATGATGCTGATAGACTTGCTCTACGAGGGTTGCCACAAACCTTTAATTTGTACAAAACACAATATCTGCAAAGCACAGTAAAGGAAAGTGCAATAAAATGAGGTATGCCTGTATAAGGAACCTGAATTTTCTGCAGGCATCCATGAATTCTCGGGGACTGAGTGCTCTTATAATTTACTCATATGTGCAAAGGTCAATTTGCTTTTGGTGAAACAAAACAATGCAAATGGAATTCTGTTTGAGTCATACTTGAATCTGTCATTAGAGCTGGTGAAAAGTTCATTTTAGAATCTAGGTGTGTGGAGGAGTGGTGGCCACAGCCCCTGTGGTATGCTTGGGGTAAGCTTAAAATTGTGAAGACCTATTTTATCTCCTTAGTTTTCCAAGAAACAATATTTTCATGAAACTGGCATTTTAAGCTATTGAATTTTGCCTCTTTCTATATTATAGCTTTCAGTCCCATAGCTGACAATGTCATTCTAGATAGTAAGAATTTTCTGAGACTTTCTGTATCTTTTAGAGACAAATTTTAGGAGCTGCCAAGTCAGACAGTCCACCCTGTATTTAACCCAAAAAGGGCAGAAAGGTGGAAACATGTTTTATAACACTCTCAGCTCTTTTTAAGTTAGAGGCATGCTGACTTTCTGGCCTCGTGCCCATAGATAGAGACACATGAGATGAAGCCTGCTTTCTTCCTCTTCCCAATGCTCCCTCATCTCAGAATGACAAAAAAGTAAACTCTCCCTTGGAAAGAGGCCCTGCTCCTTTCACCAGGTCAGAAGTTTAAAGGAAAATAATTGGATGCAGTTCTTAAACTGAGAATTTGTGTAAGAACTAGTTGGATGTTATTTTTGGTATTTATAATAAGAGAATAAGGAATTTGTGGAGGAGTTTAAAATTTTTTAAGTAAAAAAGAAACTTTTCAAAGCTGATATTGTTCATTTTTCTATAACATCACTACATTATAGTATAAATAGTAAAATGAAGAATAAAACATTTTCACTATATTTGTATGGAATACTTAGCATAGACCGCCCTGTTGGCCTCTAAAAATTATTCTTCAATTTCAGAAATTAAAGAAAATTAGATACGGCAAAGTGAATTCTGTGAAATATGGATAGAATAGTATGTTCTAAAACTAGCACATATGAAAAACTTTGTGAGAAGTAATTCTGCCTCAAGAGTAATAATTTTAGATTTAAATTATCAAGATAAGAAACAGGTAAAGTCAGGTAGAAATGTTTAATTTATTGATGCCTCTTCAATAGATCCTACATGCCTCTGGGGATTAATTGAATCTTGCACATTGGAGTCTAAATTGGAGTAGACACAGAGAGACTGCTCACAAAGTTAGATGAGAAAAACTCATTCATTGGTTTATTTCCATTTAAAAGAATTCTGAGTAGGTTGGTTCTGTTTTTTTTTTTACTTCTAATAATATTGATATTTTATTTTTTAAAGTAGTTTTAAGATTTATAGCAAAACAGAGGGAAAGATACAGAGATTTCTCATATAGTCCCTGCCCCACACGTACATTGCCTCCCCCATTATTAACATCCCCCAGAAAAGTGGTGCATTTATTACAATTGATAAATATACATTGGTACATAGGAATTATCTAACGTTCATAGCTTACATTAAAGTTTATGCTTGGTGTTTGGCATTGTATGGATTTGGACAAATGTATAATGATTTGTGTCCATCATTATGGCACCATACAGGGTATTTTCACTTCACTAAAAATCTTCGGTGCTCCACTTATTTATCCTTTTCCCAACTCCAACTCAAACTGGTTCTTTTTTAAGTGTTGATTTTGATTCTTTTGAAAGAGATTTTAAAAATCTGTATTGGGACACTGACTCAGCATGATGTCAGGCACAGCAGTATAGATTCCCCAAAATATGAAAAAAAACACACAATATAATTTGACCCAGAGGATAGTACTTCTGCACACTCTGAAGTAGAAGGACCTTTCATTCATTCAGTCTCCACTATTCTTGTTCCTCCTGATTACCTATCTCCCATCTCTTCTGAAATTGTTTCAACTGAAAATCAAATATAATATGATTACATTAATTTCCTCTTTTCCTCAACTTTTCATGATAACCTCTCTCTACAACCACGTTCTCAAAAAATATAGGACTAGAGTGCCAGTTAACTTTTTTTGCATTTTTAAAAAAATATGTTTTCATTGATTTTTTAGAGAGAGAGGAAGGGAGAGAGAGATGAACACATTGATGTGAGAGAGAAACATCGATTGGCTGCCTCCCACATGCCCTTTACTGGGGATTGAGCCCGGAACTTGGGCATGTGCCCTGACCAGGAATTGAACCAGGACCTCTCATTCCATGGGACAATGCTCAATCCACTGACATCAGCTAGTTTTTTTTTTTTTAATTTTAAAAATTATTTTGTATTAGTTTCAGGTGTACAGCGTAGTGGTTAGACAATCATGTACTTCATATACTGTTGCCCCTGATATTCCCAGTACCCACCTGGCACTATACATAGTTATTACAATATTATTGACTACATTTCCTATGCTATACTTCATATCCTATGACTATTTTATAATCATCAATCTGTATTTCTCAATTCCTTCACTTTTTCACCAAGTCCCCAACCCCCGTCCCCTCTGGCAACCCTCAGTCTGCTGCCAGTAAACCTTTTTTATCTGGTGTTATGCTCTCATATTTTATGAAGAGTCTGTCAGATTATTAGAAAAAGGCAGTGATGATCTACAATATTACTTCATTTTGGAGTTTTATAATAACATTAAATCACTCAGGGAGAAGATGTCACATTTTCAGAAATTTTCATCATGACACAATTTGAAATGTAATTTTTAATTAATAAAACCTAAAAAATTGCACTTTTCAAAAACAAAATCAACAAAGAACAGACAAAATTGGCATTCATAGAGATTTTAAAACAATTTTACCATTATACAGATGACTCAATTTAATTTTTAATAATATATAGTTATAATTGCACTGTGAATGATTTGATAAGTCATTTAAACTTTTCATTTCCATCATGGCCCTTTCAAAGTGGCCTTCTATTTCAATTATCTGTATACAAATAACAAATATTAGTATAAAAATATCAAATAAATCAGCAACATTATTCTGTTCTTGAAATTTTGAGAGTTCAAATTATTAGAAATGATAAACTATAATCCCTTCCTTTAATCAAAAACCAAAGACCAAAGATGTCATATTTTTTCTCAGCATATCAAGACATGGAAGCAAAATTTTTAAATGCCTCCCAATTTAACCAAGTGTTTTTATGCAAGAAATGTTATAATAAACACTTCTTCACATACTTTTTAAGACGATGACATTATCCTTGCATATATTCTATCACAAAAATACTTTCAAAACTTGTCAGTTAAAAAGGAGCCAAATATAAAAAATAATCTATTTCCCTGGAACGACTTTGCACTTGCCAGTGATACAAAAAACTTCTGAATTTCTTTTATCAACTGTAAAAATTAATGGAGCAAAAAATATATGAGAGATGTTATTTGAAAAATAATGTCTAAATTCTGCAATTTAAATTTGAGAAATAAGGAGATAAGAATAGTATAGTTAATATTCAAATGTACTTCTGTGAAAGATGGGAATATTAGAAAATCTTTTTCTGATTGCTATAAAAGTGTTTAATTATAAAAATCCCAATCACTTCGAAAGACTCATCAAAAGAAATTATATACAAAAGTATTTTTTTGATTTTTTGGTGTCTCTTTAATTTTTGATTCCAACCTTTGGAAATGCAGAGGTTTAGAGGTGATCTTTATCATAGAACGGATGTTAGATAAACATACAAAATTATTCTCAGTTATGTCTTCTTTGAAGTGAAATAACTATGGGGTTACTGAAGGAATACACCAATCATGCCATAGTGTGTCAGTTCTGGTGCATTCATGATTCACTAGTGTGTGTATGTGGGGGGGGGAGGGGGCAGGAAGGGAGAGAGAGGGAGAGAGAATGAGCATATGCAAGGTTAAGGAGAAAATATTCTTTGGTGTATTATTCTTTTGAAATATTGATAAATTTACATCATTATATACTAAAGATCACACTTTATTCCAATTTCCCTTGTTTTTACCTATTGTCTTTTATCTGTTCCAGTAGCCTACCCTAAATACCCATGTTACATTTAATCATCATGTCATGTCTCCTTAGGTTTTTTTTGGCTGTAACATTTTCTCAGATTTTATTTTTGATTACCTTGTTTTTGAGGAATCTTGGTCAGTCTTTTTTTGTTTTTTTTTTCCTCATGATTGTACTGGGATTAAATGTTTTGGGGAGAAAAATCACAGAGGTACAATACATTCTCATCACATTGTATCAAGGGGACATACTACCAACATGACATATCTATTGACTTTAATGTTGACTACCTGGATATAAAGTTAGCCCCGCCCCTTTTCCCACTGTACTCTTTGGAAGGAAGTCACGATGTGCAGACCATATTTAGGGAATGAGGAGTTCTGCTCTACCTCCTTAGGGATGAAGCATGTGTATGATATTTTTGAAATGTTTCTCCTCAGGAAATATGTTTATTCTACCCCCATTTATTTACTTGTCTTTTTACTAATTTTTGTATATCAGTAGGAATTCATAGAAATCTATTTTATACTTTAGATTATAATCTAATATTACCTTATGTTGCTGCTTAAAAGCTCCAGCTTTAGACATTGGGAGTGTTTTCATTGGCCTATTTTGACCTACATTGTAGCTTTTCTTTTCAGACCATTCTTTAGTTTCTAGCACTATATAATGGTCTAGGCTCATCCATAGATTTCCTGCCCCAATTCTAAAGCCAGTCACTGCTCTAGGGAGCACTATTTTTAATTTTGTTTTAGGGTTTCATTTGTTTATTTGTTGGTTCATTTAATTGGAGAATGATATTAGAAACCAAGATCCAGGCTGTAGGTGTACTCGTTGTTTCTGGGTGTTGTTAACTGTTGGTCTTCTCAGCTGACAGAAAAAGTACATATATACTAATTCATGTATTTATGCACATATCTCTAAATATTTTTGGATGTGAATATCTATATTTATATTAAGCTAAACATGAATTTATACTGATAATTCCAAGTCCCTTCCATTGCCATATGGAACATTCTAGTCTTCTCTTGCTTATCTGTAACCTCCTACTTCAGCAGTGAGACACCTGGGTCCCGTCATTGGCTATGCACTTACTTCATTATTCAATTCCAGTATATGAGTACACTGGTTTTTAGCATTGTTAACCTGTGCTCCCATGGGAAACAACTTTCTCTGTTGTAGGGCAATAATTTGCTGTTCCATTTGCCTCACTCATTTCCAAAGTTACTTAGGTCAACACCTTTTCTCCCGCCCCCTCGTTGATGTTGCTTCACACATATGTGGTCCAGTTTGATGCCTCCGTCACATTCTGCATGCCACCCTACAGAGTCTCCCAAGCTCCCAAACAATTTTTCAAATTTGCAAACATTAAAATTTGCTCTTTGTTCTTTAAAGTTTTGACATGAGCATAGTGTCATCTATCTGGCATTATAGAGTCATTCTGAATAATAACAGGACACTGAGAAGACCCATTCACTGCCCCTCCACCAGTTTCCTGAAAACCCCTGTTCTGTTTCCAGTCTCTATGATTTTGCCTTTTCCAGATTATCATATAAGGAGATTCATATATTATGTAAGCTTTTCAGACTGGCTTCTTTTTCTTAGCCAGACACTTCTAAACTTTACCTATCAAGGTGTAGCTTGATGGCTTTTATTATTGTTGTTGTTTTTGTTTGTTTTGTTTGTTTTATCGCTGAGTAGCATCTCATTGTATAAATGCACAGTTTGCTTACGCATTCACTTATTGAAGGACATCTTCATTGCTTCCCATTTGGGAAATTATGAAATTATGAATAAAGCTGTTATAAACATTTGTGCACAAGTTTTGTGTGAATATAAGTTTATATATCTGTGTATTTTATCTGATAAAAGGCAACTATTACATAGGGCAAAGTGTTATGAAAATATTCACTATTGAATCAATTGCAACAACAATATTTCCAATGAATTATTATTTCATAAGTGGTGTATTAACGACTTCCAAACATTCTCAGTCTCTCTGTAGTATATAACTTAAAAACTACTAAGTGATATATACAGCAATGTTTATTAAGTAAACACATATTTTCTTTAAACCACTTATAGAAATATATATATATATATATATATATATATATATATATATATAATTTAGGACTTGACAATTATGTCAGAAACATGAGTTACTGCTAAGAAATACTCTTGGTAGGATAATTGTAAGTTTTAATCAGAAGACATCTTTAAGATGAGCTTTTGAGTATAAAATAGCATATTTAAAATAGTTCTTACTGACAAAACTGACTATGAGAAAAGTATTGAAACAGATATCCTTCAGTCATGTTTACAACTTAGATGAAGATTTTGGTTTTTAATATGTGTTTAATGTTACAAATGCTAAAATGAACAAAATGTGACCCCTTCCTTACACAAGTGAGGCGATGTCACAGAAGGGTCAACAGTTATTTGACCACGTGACACAGACTGTAAAAAAGGTATGTAGGATATATTGCAGGAGTTTATAAGACAGAACTTGCCCTGGAAGGAATATTTGAAAAATAGAATGAGGGAAGGTAATGAAAGGCCTTATATATTTTATGAACAAATATGCTTTTACTTTATCTTATGAACTATGGTAGAAAAGTAAATTTTATTTATTTGTTTTTATAATATGAAATGCTTCACCAATGATTTCAAATGCTGTAAGTAATTCTGTTGACATAATGAATCATATTCTGGTTGGAAATCATGTGGTTTTGCCATTTCTTTAATATTTCTGTTTGTATTTTGTTTTGCCCCACTTTCTCTCATCTTACATATTTCCTGATCTTCCTTTGTCTCTGTTCAGCTGTGTCCACATTTAATTTTATATAAGAAGAACACTCTTTATACATAAAGACACGCCCTTTCTTGTTGGACAGACATCACACGTGTCACTTTTTCAGGTAAAGAAAACAGTTTGTGTCTAGAGTCCAAGGAGCTGTATTAATTTATGAATCTCACTCACAGCCCAGCCACGTCCTTGCACTTCCTGACAACTCCTTTTGGACCAGTTATACTTGGTTATAATGCCTCTCTTCGTTACCATAGATTTGGATAGGAAACACAGAACAAGAGGTAAAAGAGAACCAGTCGCCAATTAAACGAGTCACTGATATTTGTTGTCTCAGCAGACTGATGTTCCCTCGGTTATTCCTGTCCTCAGCTTGTGTTTCCAGGGGCAGGGGTGGCTGTCTCCTCCATGAGGAGGCGATGATGGCCTGTGATTGGCCTGAAGTGAAGTGTGGTGAGAGGAGCCGGTCCAGAAACTGTGTTTGCTTTGTTAGTTAAAAAGTGCAGAGCAAACAGAGAACATCAGTTATAAGCTATGCACATTTTTTAATTTTATTTTTTGTTAATCCTCAATGGAGGATATTTTTCCATTGATTTTTAGGTAGAGTGGAAGGGAGGGAAGGAGAGAGAGAGAGAGAGACAGAGAGAGAAACATCCGTGTGAGAGAGATACATTGATTGGTTGCCTCCCACACGACCCCAACAGGGGTCGTGGATCTTATCTGCAACCCAGGTACATGCCCTTCATCGAGAATCGAACTCTAAGTCCTTCAGTCTGTGGGCCAATGCTCTAACCATTGAGCCAAACCAGCTAGGGCGCTATGTGCTTTTTTTTAAAGTGCTAATAATGAAAGAGGGGGGAGGGAGAGTTGAATAGAACAGTATCTCACAATGAAGCCAATGTAGTGTTGGTCAAGATTACTGTATTATAAACATATTTATATCTGATGACATATGCTTTGGTAAGAAGATTACTTTGTTTTGTACAGAGATAAATCTTTTTTATCTTGGAATTATGAATGTTAAAAATGACTTCTGAAACTGCTGAGCTCTACATTTTAGACAATTTAAGCTCAACAAATATGTTGTGTGTTTT
Organism: Tadarida brasiliensis; assembly: GCA_030848825.1. Taxonomy (NCBI): domain Eukaryota; kingdom Metazoa; phylum Chordata; class Mammalia; order Chiroptera; family Molossidae; genus Tadarida; species Tadarida brasiliensis. The sequence continues at coordinate 76,861,852 of CM061260.1, forward strand.
TTTCCCAGAGAAAAAAAATAAAACATGCCCCCAAACCCAACCCCTAAAAAATGTGTGGATAGCAACTGAGAACATAAATAATCCAACTTCAAAAAGTAAATTCCTTCTCACTCAGGATATTATTATTAATAATTGAAACTATGCAGCTCCCCATGGATATTATTATAACTCACTTAGAAAGTACATGAGAAGTAGATGTTTGCATTGTACAAGTAAGAAGCAATAAATTGATGGATGTCTAATGGGGGTCAATGGGCAATGTATCTACTTCTGAGAGGCAGTCCAAGAATAAAAAGTGGTATGATTATGAAAAAGTTATTTTTTTGACCCGTGAAATGATTACAAAAATTATTCTGGAAAGGGAGATGGTTTAATTTTAACAACCCACATCTGGAAGACAGAGCATTTAAGGAGCCAATAGAACTACAGGGATAATGTTTGCTGGAGAACAAATTGCAGTTGAACAAAGTAACTGGCACAAGTAGACAGTTCAGGAGGGGTGTAGCTTGCTTCTTGAGCAGAGATGTTTGTATGTAGCTAGTTTGTAGAAACACGCTTTGCTGGCATTTAAATTTCTTTCTGCTAGTCAGACATGTCCAAGGGTACACACTGAGTGCAGGATCTTGTTTCTTGCCTGCTGGGCTTATTTCATACATAGGAAATGCTTTCCACACTGCAGTGCAGGTGGTGGTAAGGAGTGACCTCCTTCCTAGTTTTTTTTTTTTTCAGATTTAGAAAGGAAAGTGATTTTAAGTGTTGGTGTCAAAAAGCATATGTTTTGTGATAATACTTTACAAGAAAGAGAGCCGGCTACACATGTGCTACAACAAGAAGGAAAATCACTTTGTTTCTTAAATACTAAATGTATGTCTCAAGCTTCCAGCTGCTTGTAAAGGGTTAATATATATATATATAATATATATATATATAATATATATATATTTTAATTGTTTTTCTCTTTCCTTTGCACAAACACTGTTATAGTATTAAAGCAGGAAAAAAATAGACAAGTCATCCATAATTCCACTATCCTAACCCAACAACTTTCATAGACATTTATCTTTTATAGCTTAAAGACTTAAACCATTATTTATTTTTATCTTTTTACTTCGTCTCTCAAGCTTTTATGTGGACATAAAAACACACCATATTTTTAATAAAACTCCATGTTTTTAGCTTTCAAAGCATTTCGGCTTTCTTCATGTTACAAAATTGGCATTATACAGATATATTATTTTAAAGACAGATTTTAATAAGAATGTAATAGCTAATTGTCTCTTCATTTGCTAAAGTAGATCTATCATTTTAGTTATAAAACTCTGTACTTTCAATACAATAATTATTGTGCTAGATCATTCTAATTCTCTGTCTACAGAATAATGTTACTGTAAACTTAATGGAGGTGCACTGTGGCATAATCACATCCAATTTGTCCAAAGGGCAATGTTATCGTATAAAGCTACAAACATCAAGGTAATTGATCAAAATTCTAATATGTTTCCAGTAATTTTGGAGCTTTCAAAAATTACATGAGAAAATTTGCTGTCTAGTATTATCTAGGACATTGTGTCAAAATCATAAACATTTTAATGTCATGTTAACCAAGAGCAAAGTGCACAGAATGAGTAAAACAGAACATCTTTTGATCTTTTTAAATTTTAAACATACAAAATGTCTATGAAGCATGTCTGGTTTATGTCCTTTAGTCACACAATCTAAAGTATCGTTAGCAACTATAATGCAAACATAATCCAATTTAAAAGTTCATTTAATAAGGCCAATAGACAACATGTCAAAATTAAAGTGCTTCATTTGTGATGTTTATCCTATCCTAAGATATTCCAAAAGAGAGGATGAATGTCTATTTTATTTTATGTGATTTTATTTATTATTACCATTTCCTCCTCTTCATTTCCCTTATCTTCTCCCTCTGCTTCATGAGTTGCTTTTACTTGCTCTCTGTGAATAGTTGAAATTTTCTTTAGACTTCAAATGCAACACCTTTCATACATCTTAATTGCCTGCCTTACTATTTAAAGACTGCTTCTAAGTGAGCTGTGAAGAGCAAGCACTGTTAGAACCTCTACAACCTTTGAAGGGCCAACTCACTTCTTTCTCTCTGTTCCTGCCAAACATCATGGTCTGGTTTCCAAGTTCTTCTCTTATTCCAAAGGACCTACCCCATTTTTAAAAATGCCAGATCAATATCAATCCTTGAGATGCATGAATCAAACCATTCCAGAATTAGCCTGAACAGCTCATTAAGGGACAAAATCATCACACTGAGTTTAGAATTCTAATATAGATGGAGACCTCGCGACATACTTGGACAATCTTGCCTCTGTACTTTTGGGTGCTGATAACTTGGGGTAATGGAAATGCTGAATGTGCACTTCAGAGGTGATTCTTCTTGTAATTCTTCCAACCTTGAAATAAAAACTGAATTCGAAAAAAAAAGAAAAAGACTGCTTCTAAGTATGATTTAAATTGCTCTGCATTTGAATACATGTGTAGCATTACTGTGAAACAGAGAATCTGAACCAAATAGGAAAACTCTAAGAGAGTTTGAGGCAATGGACCCCTTTTCTTTGTCTCTGTCTCTGTCTCTGTCTCTGTTTCTTTCTCTCTCTCTCTCTCTCTCAAACACACACTGCATAGACATGCAGCCCACCTCCTCATTAACACCCGATTCTTTTAATAGTATAGAGAAATAGAACACTTGAGAAATCAATATGTTTGTTTGTTTTTAAGGAATGTGATATTAGAGTTTGTAGTGGGACATTAAAAGGAAAGAGCATGTTAGTTTTACATTTTATTTTGTATAACTGTTGCCTGAATCATTTTTAATGGTAAAATGTACGTGTTTTACCTTCTTCGTGCATTTTCATCTGGTGATGGAATATAGGCAAAATAATTAACATCTAAAATGTTCTATCTATTTCTCATGTATATCTTTTTGTTACTTGCTAGTTGATAACAATAACATGATATTTGATCATTTGAAACCAACCTGACTGTTAATAATGAAAAAACTTACTCAAGCCCTTTCTTTAAAGATTGTAGATAATTTCTACTTGTATTTTCAACTTCATTACATTAAAGCTATTGTCTCACTCAGAGTGGATACCTATCATATCTTAAAGTTTTTATTAAAATTGTTCAAAAAAATTGAATAAAACTTCTACATAATGTTAATGAAATTAACCAATACATTAGAACTGGAATTAAAGCACCTCAGAATATAATTAATACAAATAATATTTTCATTCCTAGGTTACAGCAAACCATGTATATTTTGACAATGCTAATTGACATATCGGCATTAAGTACTGGTGACTAACTTAGAACTCTTTTGTTTTGAATTAAAAATCACTATCATTTTTTGACCTTTGTCATTTATGTGATACTCTTCCCTTTCTTTCTCTCCTCATATTCAGCAAACCCAAACCTCATTATTAGATTTTCTAATAAATCATACATGACATACATTTTTATCTAAAAATTTACTCTGGATCTCTCATTAAATTGTTAAGAATAGATGTCAACTCGAGCTCCTTAAAAAGAAAAAGTTAAATTATTCTTATTTTATATTTTAATTATAGTTATAAGTGATTAAATATGCTGTAATGAATATGTCCAATAATAAAATGTAATTTTTGTTAATATTTTCACTGATTTAATTATTGTAACAGTTCAATGTGTTATAAAATTTTATTGATATCATATATAAAAATATCAATGGTGCTATAACTGCTCATTTGTAATAGAGTCCTTGGGATTTTCCGTTTGGTCTTAGATTTCATAATTCACTTAGCATCAATATATCACTGATATTCATAAAAAGATAGTAACTCATAACTCTTTTACAGTGAGTCTGTTTTTGAACTTGACTCGTATTTAAAAGCAATGATGCATTTTATATGTAACTCAGGAATAAAATTTCAAAATTTGTTAATCAATCAGATATTACTATTAACTCTATTATAAAGTTTTTAGTACGCTACATTTTGTACTAAATGCAAATCTTTTTATCTTAAATCATTTAATAGGATCCATAGCTCTTTGGAGTGACCTTGGCATCTTTTGCTAATGCATCATAGTTTTGTTTTTTTTCTAACTCTTCTTTGCTCTCCTCTGCCTATCTTCATCACAGATCTCTTCCATAGTTTATATATTTGTTACAGGTAGTTTATGATGCCAGCACTTTAGTTTTACACATAACTATAAATGTATGGTCTCTGAAGAAGGGCTTTGAGCACGTATCATCATCTCTCATTTATTGCCTCCCTTTTCTGTGTAAGGTCTGAGGATAGAGCTCTTTGCAGGCCCATCCCCACCTGCTTCCACCACTTGTCTTTTGAGCGTCTGCAACTTGAAAACTTTAGGACATTTAGTCTCCATGTCTCTAAGTAACCAGAATTGCTGGAGATAAGAAAGAAGAAGCCTAAAAATCTCGTATTATTGAATGGAATCTATTTATACTCCACTTCTACCAAAAAAGAATTTGAAGCCAAGCTCTCAAAGTGGCTTCTTTCTGAAGAGCTAATTCCCAGAATTGAAGTGAAAGACATTTCTGTGGTCAGAAATGTGCGATGGAGAGACCTGCTCAGGCTACTCTAAGGGAACGAGTTTGACCAAACAAAAAACATGATTTAAGGAGAAATCTATAAAATATGAAATACATATTCTTGCTTCATAAAATTGGGGTTTAATGGATTAGTAGGGAATTTATGAAACTTCTATTAAAATGGAATGGAAAGAAATGACAAAAACTGGCTATTATAATCTCAATCAAGTCTCTATTATATGTTCTCATTCCTCTGGAATGTAATAGAATTGCGATGGATATTTTTTATGTATTAAGTATTGGGAAAAAAGAAAAACACTAATTGAAAAATTGAATACATGTGACCTGAATCATTACCATGAATTTTCACCAATGTGGACAAGCTACTTAACCCTGGGGCTCATTACTTTATTTTTTATGGCATCAGTTGATGTATCTATAAATTTCAATAATTGGAATATAAAGACTCTAATTTTTTTTTTAAGTTTTTAAATATAAATTTGGATGTTTTAGAATTTTTTTCTTTTCTTCCAATTTTAACCCATCTTCTTTTATCTTAACATAGTGATGTTGGATTTCTTCTAAGTGTGGTGTGGGTAAAATATACATAACTATGTCAACGAAGGAATTTTATTTTAAAAACCCTTCATATTGAAATTTTTAATTTGCTTATAATTAGATGTTTTATGTACCAAGTTATACTTCAATTTTTCTTGATGGGAAAGAGATATGTATGTAAGAAATGGGACTGGCATTAAACATAGGAAGATTTAACAACAGCCTGAAATTTCATCATTAGTGGCTCATTCCCCAATGTTAAGACATTACATATCCATTAAGATGCTTGTTAAACTATAGGTACCTTTGGGAGATATTAAACATGGAATAACTAAAGTTTATAATAAATTAATTCACCAGAGTAACTAAGTTTCCGAAAGACAGAATTGTGGAAGACATGCATTTTAATATGGGGTTGTCACTTGGGATATACCTGGAGGTGAGCTTTGGCTGCATCTGACCATGAGAAGCCAGAGAGTGTACAATATCAACCAAAAGTAGGCTTGGATGAAGGGGTATCAGTTATCATGTCCTGGCATTTGTACTTCCTCTTATTTGTGTGTATGATTCTCTGTAACAGCTGTCACTATTCTTAACATCTCGAATTGGTGTTATTACCCAAATATCTTAATTTGTTACCCTGTTCCTATCCTTGCTTCTCTCCAATACTTCCTCCCTGCAATTTCCAGAATGCGCTTTCTAAAACACAGATCTTATATTGGGGAGAATAGTTATTAATTTGGAAGAGAATCTTCATAGTTTAGTCTACACCCATTCTCTGTCATGCCATTCTTTCCTCCCATTCCAACCATCTGGAATTACTTCAGTTTCCTCAAACAAAATGTCCTTGGTGCCTCTGTGACTTTTTCCACGATATGATAGCTGCCTGAATTAGCCTTCCCATACTTCTTTTCCTAAGTCCCGAACTCTTCATTAATTTCTGCAGTCACAGCTAAAATATCTTCTCCTATGTGAGGGTTCCTTGACTTCACCAAAACAATCACTCTTCCTTTGTCCTATTTCTTCAGCTGATGCTTACTTCTATTGCTTTATTGCCATACTCCATTGCAGATTGTTGACTATCTGCTCCTAGACAGCAACTCCTGTGTCAAAATGTCTTACCATTTTTAGTTTCCTGTATGAAGTGGGTCATATCATGGGGGCTCAATAAATCTTTGTCTAATACAAGAGATTGGGTTCTGAAATTAGACTTTGTCTAAATTTCAACAATAAGATAACTTAGTTTAATGCTAAGGAATCATTGATTAGGAACTAAAATACTTCACGTTATCATTTTCTTTATAATCTCTTGACCTTTAAAATGTAATTAAAAATTCAGGCACTTTAGGGTATTTATACATTTCTGAGGTTGACAATTAGACAACTGTTATATTGGTCCAAATGTATGTCATAGACTGGATTCCCTGGGAAATAAACTTTGAGGTGGGATTTGTATGTAGAATATTTACTAGAGAATGCTTCTGGAAACAATTCCTGGGAGGAATGGAAGAAGCAGGATTGTGTAGAGAGAAGTTGAATTGTAATGCAATGGCACCTAAGACCTTAGCATTTCTCAAAAGGAGTTTTAGAGCTTGTATTAACATTCAGAGATGTTTCAGATTGAGGCAAGAGTGCCAGGCCTCCACAAAGACCAGTCCTTTGATGTTTGATGTTCCAAAGAAGTAGTGTAATCCTGGATTAGACAGCACCCTTACTGTAAGGGCAATTCCTAGGCAGTTCTCAGGTGTCACCTCTCAGCAACCAGCACTCCCAGCAGCTGGAGGAATAAGTGAATAAATTGTGGAAGGTAGATCTCAATAGTAAACCACAGACTCCCTTACTCTGCATTTCTTAGAGATCTTCTAGTTAATGAATACTTTGGCTAATCTGTTGCCTGGGCCTCAGTCTCTGATGAAGTTGAACATTTGATAGGTAGGATTTATTGGTGCCTCAACCTCTTTTCATTCCTTTACAGTGCAATTCTATGCTTTTCTTCAAGTGTTTTTCATTTCTCTGCTGCCGTAGACACTGGCTTTTATCTTATTTTGATGAGCAGCAACCCCACAAAAATAATTGGAGAAGGCAATTATTTAGAACCGCACTAAAACAGATAGCTCACAAACAAGTACAATTAAGCTATTGTGTTTATTTACAGGGCTGCTATTAAGATAATCAAAGAGTGAAAGTAAGATTGTGCTTAGACAGAAATGGTGGGAGGAAGCGGTTAGGCTGGTAGAACAAATTAAGCCATAAGAATATGCTTTATGGAAAAATATGACTCTTATCAACATATGTTTTCACTTAACTGCACCGACTAAAGCAGTTTTCAATGATAGTGACTCCTTCTGGCTCTTTATATTCATCACTATCTTGTTCTCATTGTAGCGTTTTTAATAAGTGGACTCAGTTAGATGATGACTTCAGGAAAACCTCATGTGAAAGCCAAGGAGAATAACACACTGAGGTGAAAAAAATCACCCTGAAGTCACTAAAATTATGAGTTTGGGATTAAAATTTACTGTGAGTGGTACATTTGCGGCCTCAGGAGTTTTTCTCATGAAGGGTCAAATTGGTAGCCAGAGGGACATAAAAGGGAAAATTTCCCATATGAATACTCCCCTCTTTCAAAAGGAGAAATAAGATTAAAGACAAGTTTTATGATATTGTCATAGGAGCTGGGGTTTTATGATTTGGTTTACTTATTTTGCTCTAGGCATTATTTGTTCCATTTAACCCTTCCATTTCATTAGCTACACTGTAATAGCAGCCCTGCACTCTCAGTACTAAATTCCAATTGGAGATCATAACACATCCTAGCAGAATTAAGATATATGGTACCTCTGAAGTTGTTGTTCTAAATGTAAGTCAGTTTTCCTTTTCCCAAAGTCATCGCTTTTTACCACAGACAAAACTTTGTTGTGTATCTGCAGTAGCACAATTTAGATATTGCTGTATAAATAGCTCTATGTTCATCTTACCCACATTGTCTCATGACCTGTCTCAGTGGAGTGCCATCTATAAAAGAAAATAAAAGTCAAACATTAAAAATCAAAGGCTTAAAAAGGAAGGTATGTCTTACACATAAGAGGAAAAATAGAGAAATGCTTTGCATGAAACATAGCAAAATGTCCTCATTTTTTCCTTCTCATCTGAGTCCCCCAAACCTTATTTGTGACTGAAGAAGCTCTTCAAGTAAATGTTAATTCCCCTTTTCCAGTGTCTTCCCCATTCTAGTCTCTGCTGGCTCTCCTGACTCTTCTCACTGCCCCCTCCTAACTGTAGGTTCTGTTCCATTCTGATGTACACATTCCATGCAATTCAACTTGGCCTCTCTCTCTTTGTTGCAACTCTCTCCATCACACAGAACAATGAAAGACAAAGAAGCCTGTTAAGAAATCCACATTCGCCACAAATGGTGTACAGGATAAGTTCTTAAATACCCAAATACCATCATTTCAGTGTTGGTTACATATAATTTTGTCTATTATTATCGCCCTACAATTTTATACGAATCCCATATAAAGGCCAATAAAGGAAAATTATACTTTCAAAACACTGCATCTGCTAGTAAAAGGATGGTGTTTGAAGACAACTTATTGCTTGGGTAGAAAAGGATAATATAACATTACATTTCCAGAAGCCACCTCTATTAAAGAGAATGTTTTAGAGCAGATTTCAATGGCTTTGCTGCTAATGTGGAAGAGATTGCCACTGTGCTTTTCTACCTGCAAAGGTAGTCCTCATAATTGATTCCACTTTCTCCAGAACTAACTTTATTGAGGTTATTCATTTAGATGTATATATTAAAAATTCATAAAGCACTCACATATAATTTATATAATTCTTTTGACAACGTTGGAATAAACTTCTGCCATTTTTGTCTTAGCTTACACTATCTTTTTTTCAATTTAAATAATGTTTCATTCATTTCTTCTCTCTGTCATAAAATTCATTTAGTTTGTTTCTATCTCGGTGGTCCTTGAACTGTTATCTTCTCTTATAGATGAGGACAATGAGGCCCATTGATGAATGCACACTAGAATAGCTGAGCAAAGTTACTAAATCTTTTCTTTTATCTCCAAGTCTACTACTATGTTCATTATACTTTCAGAACCCCATTCAAAAGGGCATAATTAAGATATAAGCTATGAGAATGGGCTGTGATTAAATGTTCCACATAAAAAAATGTATAAAAGTATAAAAGTTGATAAATGAGTATGGGAGGCTTTTTAAAAATGAAAGTCTTGTTAAAACAACAAAGCTCGCCCAGCCAGTGTGGCTCAGTGGTTGAGAATTGACCCATGCATCAAAAGGTCACCAGTTCAATTCCTGGTCATGGCACATGCCCAGGTTGTGGACCCGATCCCCAGTAGGGTGCATGCAGGAGGTGGCCAATCGATGTTCTCTCCCATCAATGTTTCTATCTCTCTCTCTCTCTAAAAATCAATAAAGAAAAAAAATTTTTAAAAAGCTCTTGTATTGCATATCTCTCTGCAGCAGGGATGGTCTTCAAGGTGTGGATGGCCTTTAATATAAAAGAAAAAGATTATATAACTAATTTATTTCTAATGCATCAACATTATGGTATAAGAACAGATGGGTGAAGGGAGAGGGCTCATGCTATCCAATACTGCTGGTCTAGTCATGACCCTGAAGCAGATATGTTCTCATATTTTCTGCTCTGAAAATTGTGTCTGTTTGTATCAGGAATTTTGGAACCATACACATATGCTATGAAATGATTTTTGTATTTTAATTTGTTTATATCCAATGTCCTTTAAATTTTTACATTTGCTTTTAACTGTGAAAGATATTTCAAGAAATGTTTGTCTTCATTCCATCTCATTCCTTCAGTTCTCTTAAATTAATTCTGACTTCCTTCCATAGTGTGTTTCCACAAGATAGGATCACATGCCTTTTCCTTTATTGCTCTTGGCATCTGGAAGTAACTTCTTGCATTTTTCTGTCTCATTGGTGCTATTTCTTCTACTCTTCATACAGTTTTTGAAAGTCTATTTTTCTTTGCCTAAAGCTCTCTTAATTTTCTTTTCCCTTTGTGCTTATTTAACTGTGTAATTTTATTATTTAACTTTATAAATAGTTTTAAATTCTCTGTATGTAAGTCTCAGTGTGAATAAAGTACTCCTTGAATTGGGTTTGTGAGTTCAATGGGAAGTTTACTTAAATAGCAGTTGAAATAAGTTGGAACATTTCCTGGTCTTTACTTTTTGCCATTTAAGCCAATATGACACAGGAAAGGGAAACTTGCTCCTTGTTCCTCTATGACCAACCTAAGCTTCTTTATTTTACATATGAATTTTGGCAAGGAGGTTTCTTCAGCTGAGGGCAATTCTCAAAGAGACTCTCAGCTGACAGCCATCAGATATCACCCCTTTAACAGCTGGGTGAATGAGTGCCACAGTCCTGAAGAGGGGTGTGCACCATGGTGGACCTGGAGAGGCTCTGTCCAAACTCCCTTTTAAGGAAGCATTTGCTGCTCAGCTGCTGGAAATGTATTCAGCAGATAGACATCATGGATAAGCTCTTTAGGGATTACCTCAGTTGTAAAGAGCTGCTTTGGACAAATTCGAGGAGGCCCCATCCAATGACTTATCAAGGTGGGGTATAAAGTCCTATTAACTTGGCCCAAAGTGTAAAAACTCCCATAGGTATTTCAGCTACAGAGCTCCCCACGGAGTTGACTGAGGCTGTTCAGGCCTGGCTCATCACTTGACTTCTGCTCTTGCCCTGGTCTACTTCCTCCTCCTTGTTTCCATCAGTGTTAATCCTAAGGGCACTCTCTGAGAAGCATTCAGCACTAAACTCAGTTTCAGAATGTGCTCTCTGGAGAGCAAAACCTGCAAACTCAATTAGCTTTCAAGCTGAAAACCATTTTTGTACATCTTTTCCCAACTCTGTGTTTAGTGAGCCCACATTTATAGCTTTAAATTAGCCATGATGAAAGTATTTACACTATAGCGGCTACCACAGTCCAATACAGGTTGGATCTACTTCCTTCACATAATAAGAAGTTATGAAGATAACTTCTCCAGAGAATCTGGTGAGCTCTTTTATTAGAAAACAACTTACAAAAGGAAAATTAGTGGAAGGAATGGGAGCTCTATTGCTGCAACTGATTTTGGGGCTGAATTGATTCTTATGTTCTCTTTCCTCTATTCCCCATTCTAGGTTTCCCTCAACTCAGTGATCTCTTCTGCTGGTCTAGACAGCTTACCTGCTAAGTGATCCAGACTATTGTGTACTGATAAGTAGGCTCTCTCTAAATAAATACTATGATGTTTAGCATTTTCCAATTTCTGTAGTGTAAATATTTTCACCTTTGCTAATTTCAAGCTACCAGTGTGATATCACTCCACTTGGAGTTCAGAAGAGTTGTACAAAAATGGTCCTCAGCTCAGAAGCCAGTATGAACTGGCTTCAGTATACCACTGTTCCAGATCCTCAGCCTGGGATAGTCTGAATACCTGGTAGCCATGCGTTTCGTTGGCTATGGCTGTTACACGCATCCACTTACCTTCAAAATTAGAATATCAAGTACCAAAGGGTATCTCAGTGGCCCAGAAAATTTCACACATACTCTTCCTGCCCACTCTGTGTATAGCATCCTGTCTCTTACTAAAGACCAGAATCAATTTCCATTGACATGATGGTGGCTCCTTTTTATGACTCTTAATGGAACTCTAGCACTGAGTTCTAGTGAAATTGTTTCCCATTTGCTATATATATACAAAATGGATAAGCAGGTGTATTGCCTAAAGGTTTTCCCACTGGGAGGAGTTCCTGTCTTCCCTTATTCATGTCTTTCACAGAGACTCTTGGTGAGACTTTTGTATAGCAGCAACACATTATATATTGGGGTTATACTCACATACTAAGCCAGTCCACTTATGCACCAAGTTTGGCCATATTTGTTCTCTATCAGCAAGTTATAAAAATCCCCCTGACTCACATGTGAGCTGTGAGTTAAAGAAGAGGCCTCAATAAAGCAAAGATGGATGATACGAAGCATTATTGGGTCATTTACTTGTATGGTTCTTTGTAACCGCTGGTGTACCACTTCCACCATACAGCATGGATTGCTGTTGAACTTATTATGACTTGGTGTATCTGACGGAACCTGGCTCTTAACAGGCATTTCTGAACACACAATTAATCATCATCTCATGGTCAGGTGCTTTACTTCAGGGCCCAATCACAGATTACCTTCTCCACATGACATGATTTTGATCCAGAAAACTAGGAATCTAGGTTGTGATTCTCCTAGTATGGTTTGTTGTACACTCTGCACAGCATTTTTTCATCTCCAGTACTCTGATACAATAGGATCAGCAGCAGCAGGGCTGCTTCCATTGTACCCTGAACTGCCGCAGAAACTTTTTTCCTCTGGGTCCCACTCAAAGCTGGTAGCCTTTTGTGTTACTTGGTACTGGGCTGAAACAATATATTCCCAACTAGGAATATATTCTCTACAGAACCCAGATGGATCTAATAGGCATTGTGGTTTTTTAGTATGGAAGGTGTCAGTGGCAATAATTGGCCTTTTCCTTTGTCCTGTCATACCCAGGAACACTGGACTCATAATAATTATACTCTTTTCCTTCAATCAGAGGTTCATTGTTCTTAGAATTTGTACAGTATCAGAAATTAGGCAAGGGATTATAGCTTTTATTCAGAAGTGAAATCCTTCACTTCCTGATTATCTATTCTTGAATTATTTTATACATTGAACAATATTCTTTTTGATTATCTATCATGACCATGGGGTACAGTGTCCTATTACTTATCTCCATGGTTTTCTTGGATCAAAGTTCCCATGGATTCAAGTCTAGAGAGTTCCAGGTATTATAGGGTTCCAGTACTTTGCATTAATCATTCTAGGTGTACTCAATTCCAAATTTCAGGGTCTCACCTTTCCCAACAGGGACATGGTCTTAACATAGCATACTAGCTGAGGCAGGGATTTCAACTTTCCCTGGAGTTCTGCAACTCTTATAATCAAGTCCTGGGGCATGACCCACACCGTTGTCAGCTTTTGGTTGTAGGAAATAAGAGTTTCATAACTATGCCTGGCTGGTGTGGCTCAGTTGATTGAGTGTCATCTCATGACCAAGAGGTTGCAGGTTCAATTCCCAGTCAGGGCACATGCCTGGGTTTTGGACTCCATTCCCAGTAGTGGGTGTGCAGGAGGCAGCCAATCAGTGTTTCTCTCTCATCCATATTTCTATCTCTCTCTCCCTTTCTCTCAAAAAATCAATAAAAACACATTTTTTAAAAAGTCTAATAATTCTGCAGAAGTACTCTGAATTTCACACTTTTTTACCCTACCTTCATTTGGTGATTCAAAACTGAAATGTTCAGTCTTTTTCAATATACCTAGGTCATTCAACAAGGCCATCAGAGTCCTATTACTTTTATGATCAATATTCTTTATTTTCTTTTAAAAGCCTGAGATATTGTAGTTGCTAGTACATTCCCTTCCACCAGTATCTCACCCCAGTCTAGCACTTGTAAGGATCCTGACAGTTGAACCCCTGTAGCATTCCAAGAACAATTAGTGCCCCACTTATAATAGTGATGGCATCTTCATTACCCTACCGCTGGCTCCAAAATCCCATTTTCTCAGACCATTCCTAACATCAAATCTCTTAATTTTATTTTCCACAAAATCAACTCTATGATGGAAACTTATGTGCAGGAAGTTTATTACAAGAATCCTAGGAAGTGATACCTAATGGAGAATAAAGGATATTATGTTTTGGAAAAGGAAAGAGTCAGTGCAAATGTGTTGTAATGAAAGGAGGAGTTACAGTACAAATCTTTTTCGAGTTTCAGCCAAATTCCCAGGAAGCTCTGGACTTCCTGGCATGGTGCTTCACAGTTTTTTTCCTAGTGGCAATGGAGACAGGATTATACTCACTCATAACAGTTAGTCATTGGATGTGGATTGCCTCTGGGGAAAGCGTATGATTTTACATCAAACAGGTCTCCTCAGAGGAAGAGCCCTATTAAGGGAAATTCTCAGAGAGGGATCCAGCCAAGAGCCATTGGTCATCACCCTTCCCAGCAACTGAGGGAATGAGTGCCTTGTGCATGATGGAGGATCAGGGACATAGCATTCATTGCACTCAGTCTAGACTCCGAGCTTCTTAAATCAAGTAATATGACTTATTCATCTTCACATCCTCCGAGCCTACAATAATGCCTGGCATTTAGTAGAAGATCAACAACTTGTGCTGAATGAATAAATACATGCATTAACAGACTACTACAATTATTTGTTAATCAAAGACATAAAACAGTTATTTAAATTTTTTATTTAAATAAAAGAAAATATGAAGACTTTTTCTTTTAAGTTCATTTATTCATTATTCATTATCTTAACACATGGTTGTTGAGTGTTTTAACATGTGCTAGGCATTAAGTAACACATTAAGACAAATGATTACTCTTAATGGAACATATATTTTAGCCTTCTCATTTTGTTAAGGAAAATAGCTAGCTCCCATTTCTTTTTTATAGCCTTGTTTGAAAAGGCCATGTGGAAATTGATGTTATCTCATGCCCTTTGGGTTTCCACTAGCCATTACAATGATACTCTTCTCTGCTCTTAAATAGCTAGCATTTGCTGTATGGAAAAAAATAATGATAATTGTTGCAGTAGCCACTCCTATTACACCTGTGTGCTTAGAGCCCTCATTCTATTTAGAGTTGAATACAGACTAGAGATAGAAAAAACAGCAATCTAAAACAGATAATTCTTTAAATTAAGATTTATTGATTGTAATTCCTCAGCTTTCGCATGTGCTAATATAAGTATATAAGTAAAGTGTTTCTTCTGAGAAATAAAATTCCTTTTCATAACCTGTTTCTTATATTATAACAAAGCTACTGAAATTCTGGATATTTATTCATTTGTTTCTCTTGGAGAGTTCAATGGCACAGCATTGTACTCACTGACAATTTGTTAGAAATTGTATGATGACTTTTGTCAATGATCTTAGTTATTTCTCACTGGTTTATCACTCATTATTTAGACTGAAAAGATATGCCACGCATCTACTTAAATGTGAAAATGTTTTAAAATATTATTTTTTTTCCTCCACAATAAACTATTGCTTTAGTAAACAGGTAACCTACTAGTTCCTATATTAGATCTTTTCTAGAGCAAATTTAGTTAAAAATAAGCAAATCTATGATCATTTCAACATATATCTTTCAGCAAATTTCTTTATCCTTCCAAAACATGTTAAAAGAAGAATTAACACTTTGATCCATTATAAATACCCATGTGGCTTTGATTCATACCAATATGGCAGAAAGGAAAATAGGTATTTCTTTGTCCAACCATGTCCTATGTTTGTGTTGACAAAACCACTTAAGTGAGAGTATTCGGGTCTAAAGTATTCTCCATTTATAAGATCATGACATAAGAATTTATGGTATTATGAATGATGACTTGTTCAAAGTTTTTTTTTTTTTTTTTTTACTTTTCAGTCTCTCACACTATATCTTCTCACTTTCACATACAGTCTTATCTTGGTGTTGTCATTTTTCATTCTTTCAGTAATTTAAATTATCACTGTGTTTCTGGGAATCTGTATAACAATTGAGCATTAAAGAAATGAAAATTCTATTTTGGTAACAGAGATATCTCTGCTTTAGAGAAGACCAGAGTTTTGTTTTGCCAAAATTAGTAACAGCAACCGATATTAAAAAAATAACCAAAACAAAGTCTAATTTATTTGTATTTTATGTCTCAATCTCAGTTGTTTCTTTTAAATTATGATTGTTATATCTTACCAAATATTATCAATAAAGGAGAGTCTGCTTATGGATATTTAAAGTACTTTTTCATTGGTATCTATATAAATTATGGTTCTAGTTCAGTGATTTTTTTAATATTAATGTTCATGAGAATCACCTAGAAATCTTGTTTAGTTGCAGATTCTAATTCAGGAGATCTAGGAAAGGGCTTGAGAATCTGCATTTATAACAAGTTTCCAGATGATATTGATTCTGTTGATCTATGGAACATATTTTGCTAACAAAGGTCTAATTGATATGTTCTCCCACTGACAAATAATAATTATAGAAACATAATTTGATGGTGGAACATTAAACCATTGCTAATACATCACTCATGCATAGTAAAAGAGAAAGAGGAAAACTAGAAAAATTCTGGATATTTCATGCAAAATATGTGTGAGTAAATGTGCAAATTGAGAGGAAAATAACTCCAGGAGAAAATAAAGGTTCAATATTAGCAAAAGTTCTGTCTTGAAAATGATTTTAGTTCTTGGAAATGGTGAGTGTGGACAACATTATTGGTATCATTTTGACATTCTTTCTGAGATGCTTAATGATAGCTAAAAGTATATCATAGAAATAGTAGTACGTTACATAGAAAGATTTGGAGCAAAGCGTTCTGCTTTGAGAGATATTTAATATTTGAACAAAGCTAAGTAAAGTTTTTATTTAAACTCTGCTACAAATATACTTATCCCTAAGGAAAACAATTCATCTCTATGGGTAATATTTTCTAACCTGAAATATGGAAGTGCTGTATTAGATATCCTCAAAAATCCCTTCTAATTTAATGGCCTATGATATTATGATTCTGGTATATGTCTATGGAGCAATGTAATAACCTGCTTCCTAAACCCTAAAAAAAAATTTTTTTTTTAAGATGTGGAGATTGATGCTAGCCAATATCAGCATATGGCAAAATATCTTCATATCCTTCTCTTTCCCATTTTTTTCTCCATACTCTAAAGCTACATTTTTATTCTCTTTATCCTTTCTCTTCCAACATCACCCATGTAATAAATCCCAAGTTGCTTGTTCTGACTTGCTCAGCTAAATGTTAATACTTAAAACCAACCTGAATTCAAACTTCTCAATTTCACTCCTGAACTGCTGAAGATAATCATGAAACACTGGACATCTCTTAGAGTTTCTTAGAATTAAACAATCAGGGCAGCAAATATTTTGGGTTTGAAACAAGTGCAACAAAGACAGTAACAAAAATAACCTAACATAAATTAAAAATAAAGATATAATTAAAAACATCACAAAATGATTCCATTCACAAACACACAAAAAAGGTACTTTCTGGTTAATGCTTTAAACTATAAGAATTCATGTATTTAAAATATAATTGAATCTTAAAAGACTGGCTGATAACTGAAGTTTCAGAAACATATCATTATATAAAGTAAAGCAACATTTGTTAAACAAAAGAAAGACTGTCTTCCTGAGAGGTATAGGTAAGTAATGAAAACTCCTGGATTAATGGAAGATATAAATAAGGAATATGCTCAAGCGTGGTAGTTATGAATTAAACCAGCAAGCATGACCCTGTTGCTAGTGTTATTCACTACAAATCAGATCTCAAATAAGCTAATCAATAAATTAAATTTTTACTATAATTTCAATTTTGCAAATGATTTAAAATAAAACTAACAGAACTGCATTGTGATGGAACAATGGTAACAAATGGTAATTATCACCTAGGTAATAAACTACAATGATAATAAATTACAAATCCCACTCAGGATATCATTTGATGCAGCCAATGTTGAAACACTAGCAATTATTGCTATGTTTATAGTAAGTTTTCTTATTTATAATTTATAAACTTTTATATTCCAGATAAATACTTACATTTAAAAGCCAGAAACCAGTAATAATGTTAGCAACATGGCCAAATAAGATGTCCCTCATTCATAAACACCTTCAACAACAAATATTTGACATCCACCCATGGACAAGCGTTTCTTTCTGGGAGCTGTGGGATCCAGCATCATACATCAAGGGACTCACAAGGAATCTCATCCACGTATGTGTTGACTAATAGATATATACACCGTGGTCTCAGAGGTGGATCCTGCAGAGGCCCATGAACAGGCTCCAACCTTTCCTGGCCATGATCAGGAAACCTCTGGAGACAGAACACTGTCACAGAAAATTGCCCACAGACAAGAGTCCTTGTAGAAATCCAGATTTCCAGTTCCTGCTCATGATCTTAAAAAGGGAAGCCTATGTCAGTCCTGTTTCCTCATTGCTCTTTGAGGTCTGTCTCTTTACTTTCTGCATCAAATCTGTGGTTCTTACTTCAGGGATGGGCAACACTACCCACCAAGATGCTTAAGCTGAAACTTAAAAGTCATTCCAGGATGATTTCTTCTCCCTTCCCTCCACCCAAGCAAGTCTTGTTGATTTCACCTCCTAAATATTTTCTATATCTATTAATATCTGTTGTTTGCTATCGTCTGTCCCAATTCAAGTGTTCATCAATGCTTACTTGAAATTTTATAAAATTATTTTGAGTGCCACGAGAGTGACTTTTCCAACAAGAAAATCTAATAGTGTTACTCCCCTCCTCTGAATAATTTGTGGTTCCTCATTGCCTCTTTGTTTACATTATGTCCTTCTTGCCTTTTGGACCCCAGCCATATTAAATTCCTTGATGGTTTCATGCTTATTCATACCTTCTTGCCTTTGCATGATGTTTTCATTGCCTGAAATCACAGGTTAAATTTATACACTTGGCAAATCCCTACACATGATTTATATCTCAGCTCAAATTTACTTCTGAGAAGCCTTCTTGAACTCCCCTAGGAAAACTAAGTTGCTTCTTTATCTATGCTGCCACTTCTACTTCCATCAAAGCTGTTCTTATATTTATTATGGGTTTATTTCCTTTCTGACTCCTTATAAAAATTCCAAGTTTACAGTGACAATTGGAGAGATTAAGTAGTTTTACCAAGGCCACCTAGCTTGCTAGCCATAGAGCAAAAATTGGAATCCAGATGTTCTGACTTCAACAATCAGGAGTTTAACCCACTAGTTATGCCAACTACTATCACTCATTATGGAAATGATTGATTACCAAATGCCATCTCATCTGCTGTGTCAGGGCAGGTAGGCTAAATCTTTTTCTTTCTTGGTCAATAAGAAATGAGATTTTGGATTAAAATAGGCTTTCCAGTAGGCTGAAATTATCTATCTATTTTAAGGACATTTACCAAATTTTCCCTAATAACTCAACTTTCTGACCATACTTTTTTGGGCTTTTTCTGTATATCCTCTATATTCAGACTACATCAACCACCTTAAAATTCTTTCCTCTTCCAAAGATCTCGCCTCACTTTTCCCCTAACTAAAAAATTATTCTGAGCTTTATTTCTAGTATTCTTACTCAAATCACTCTGTCAACTAATTGTAAAAAGAATTTAGTGAACCTCCAGTGTCAGTTAGCTAAAATTTACATTAAAATAGGAATCCCTTGTAAATAGAAACCTTTATAATCCAGAAGTATGGGTCTCTTGTGGAATGACAGGTTGTGTGTTTTGAAAAGAACATTCTGTCTAGAACTTGTCCTGAATCACAAGGATTAGATAAATTTCTCCATGAATGGGGCTGATTCTGCTTATAAATTACTTTTTAACACTGAACAACTTACTACCAAAATACAGTAATGAAAACAAGATTTTCTTTCAATAGTTAATTCCTCCTAAATATAGCTCATAGGTATATGAGTTTGCTAGTAATTGCTTCTATTTGAGAGACAAGAGGAACCAAGAAGATGCTGCTGATGCAATCTGCCTAATAGGAGCTACTAAATTCACTTCACCTTTCTGTGATTCACTTCACTTCCTTTCACTTCATTGGTTTAAAATTATGTGCTGTGATCTCATCTTTTATTTAACTCATAGAACTAATAAAACTTTAATCATGTGCTGCCTTCTTGCATTTCTTGTAAAGTTAAACACCATATATAATCTAATGGTAGTATTTGTAAACTCCAAATTTAACACAATGATCTATCAATCTTTTAATTGATAGAAAAGATTCACTTTATATGCTCATTAAACAGATGTGAGATAGTAAAGCAAAGAGAAGAAAACATTTTTTCTGCAATATTTAGAAATTAACACTATTTAGAGGGACATAGCACAACCTCTGCCCAAACCATGAGGCATGGATAAAAATTAGCAACCAAAGTTGCACATTCTGGAGTTATGAAAGGTTTCCCTGCTTATCATGGTTTTAAACTTTATGAGAACACCATTCAAAGTTGAAACTAACAACATTCTAATAACTTTTAATAGTTCAATTGAGAAAGTGTAAAATATTAAGGATAACCTGTTTAAGATGTAAATTAGCAACTCTAAGCATTCAGTCTTTGTCACAAGGTGTTTAGAGGCATTGCATTGTTTGATTTTATGTCAGATGGAGCTGAGACTATATAGATGAGTGAGAAAAGATACAGAGAGAACAAAATTGCATTTACAAAAGCAAGCCCCCTCCACCATGGGCTGTGTGAAATTGGTTGAAATTTTCCATGTAATCTTTGCTATAATCATTAAGTTGAAACATTAACCTCTCTCTGGGAGATCAGCAGATGGAGCCAAAGTGGCCATATTTCATGATGCATGCATTGATCTGGGAGAGATGTCACAACAGAAGAGAATGACATTTCCTTTCAAGTCATGGTAGGATTGAAAAATCAGACTGCTGCTGGAAGACTAGTATTAATACCATCAGGAGACTACATACGACTGCTTTATTGACATACAACTACTCATTTTACCTCAAGTACACATCACAGTTTTTTAATCTTTTTAAAACTGTGCTTTATCCTCTCTCTAAGATGAGATTCCCCAGCCATCTTCCTTAATTAATCCTTTTATTGTCATCCTTCAAGACTCTGATTGAAAATACCTGCAAAGATTTCTACTAATGTGCTTCCCATTACATTGTGCATGTTGGTTCCTATATATAATAAAGTGTAGGTTTTTGAGGATTATGACTTTTTTCACCTTTGTATCTGATGAATGTGTTCTATCAATATTTATCTAATGTATATATTCTAAGAACTTGTACATGTTTTTGGTTTACTGAAAATTAGTTTTATCACTTTTAACAAAATGTTCGAGTTACCTGTCTGTTACTTTGACCTAGGTAATCTAAACAAGTTCTCTTGAAGTAAATATTTTATATTTATTTAAATGATGCTTAATCTAATATAGCATTTCTTATTCTTTATTTTGCTTTCCTCTATTTTTCTTTGTTTTATCTAAATATATTAGCAAATAACTTGCTCAATTCAAACAGCTTATCAAAACCACTTTATACAATGTTACTAGAAGCTGATTTTTCGCTCAACTTTGGATCATTTCAGGAGTTAAAATCTTATAAAACTAGTCTTTATTGCAGAATAGAGAGAAGAGTGTGATGTGGTTTTTGTTTTTGTTCTTATTTTTGTTTTTCATTCAATTAGCAATTTCTGATCTCCTAAAAGTTACACTCATTTTTATTTTGCAATTTCCAAGCTGTACTGTTGAAGTTTAACCATGACCTCTATGTGCATAAGTAAAACAATCTATTCTGTTCAGTAAAACCTGTCTTGAATTTTACTCTATGTATGTGGGGCTGTTGTAAAATACTATTATTGAAGTTTCTAATGAGAGAGAGAGAGACAGACACCTTGAAGACAATGGTGATACATACACTAAACTTCTTTCTAAACCTTCATATGTCTTCTTGAATGCTGGGAGTGACTGTGTGAAAAACCCAAACCTTAAATTTGGTAATTAGATACTGCAATAGAATGTATTTACTTATTTATAAACCGAATTTTCTAAAATGGTTTTATGTCCATAAAATAGAAACAAATATAAAACAATTAAAAATAGGGCACATGACCTTTATTTAGCCAATATTTAGAGCTTTTAATGAATGGTTAGTTTGGTAACATAACATAGTCATCTATTACTGCCAGACATTAGTCTAATATGTTCATTCCCCGCCCCAAAAGACATCCCAATTAAAGCCTGACTGAAGAGTTCACCTTTGTAATAAAGGCAGCGCCCACTTTCAAAAAGAGATGATCTGCAATTTATGTATTTGGGGGTTTGAGATATTATTTTAGGTTCTTTGGTTGCTCAGCTGTTTAAATGTAAACATATAGAGGTTAGAAGTTCCATACTGAAAAAATCTGAGGGAGTTGGTGTGCCTTTGTCTTTAAAGTCTGATTTTTGAAGGATTACAGTTTCTGTAGGGGTAGAGATCAGATCCTTATTAGTCAACATATTATTTTTAGCATTTAGCACAATATGTAAAAAGGTAAAATAATGAAGATAGAAAAAGATTACTGTAATTTATTTATTTTGTTTAATTGAATAATTTCCTTAAGCAAAGAAAAGTTTTACATATTCCTTTGTATAATTTAATGCTTGGAACAATTTTGTAAGTTAGATTTTATTATTTTTATAGATGAGTATAATTGGTTTACAGAGCTTGAACAATTTTCTAATGTTGAATTTAAAGTAACTGTTGGATGATTATTTAAAACCCAGATCTGCTTGACCCCAAAGGACAGACTATTAAATCAATTCATTATAGTACCATCTTCAGTGTTTTTCTACTAATTCTGGAAGTTGTTTGGTCAAGGAGAACGAACTCTCCCTTCTCCCTCTTTTCTACTGCCTCTTACCTTTCTCCATTCAACTTTGTTTTTCTTTTTTTGAAATTGAGATATAATTAACATATAACATTATATTAGTTTTAGACATATGACATGATGAATTAATATTTAATATAAATTACAAAATGATCACCAAGTAAATCTAGTTACTGTCCATCACCACACATAGTTAACAATTTTTTTTTTCTTGTAATGAGAACTTTTAAGGTCTACTCTCTCAGCAACCTTAGAAGATACAATATACATGTTGATGCATGTAGCTTTGTTTATTTATTTTACCAAAGGTACAGGATTCTAATATAGAATACAGCACAGTTTACTTTTAGAGTCTCATGTTGATGTATATTTAGATTGATTACATTTTGTTTGGCTAAAAAAAATTAATGCTTCAGTGAATAACCTTGTGCATATTTTCTGAGTACTGTATGAGAGTTTCACAAGGATCTACACCACATGTGAAATTTCTGGTCTTATTGATGTATTACTAGATATGACCACATTATTCTCTAAAGGCTGTGCAGCAATTAATACTCCAACTGGTGAAACTTGAGAGTTCACATTTTTTATCCTGTGTCAATATCTGAAATTATCAGATATAAGTTATCTTGCCAATTTGGTGGGTGTTAGAAAGTATTTGCTTATTGTTTTAGTTACATTTCCTTAAAGAAATTTGAGCATAATTTTATATATTTATTGGTCATTACAATTTTCTTTTCTGTGAATTGTGAATTTGCCCCCCCCTTTTTTTTCTATTTGTTCACATTTTAAGAATTTAAAATGCATTCTTTATATACTCTGGATACTAATTTTCCCCGTTATATATTGTTAAATATTCTCTTCCAGACTGTCTTAAATTTTCAAATTTTTAATGGTAACTTTTATTACATATCTTCTATTATATATTATTAGTTATATATAATAAAATTGCAATATCTACTATACATTTTTGATATGTATTATAGATATATAAAAATAGTCACATATACATTTATTTTATTCTATTTTTATTTTTTATTTTAAATTTATCTTTATTATTGAAAGTATTACAGATGTCCCTCCTTTTTTCCACTATTGACACCCTCCTTCCCGCTCCTGCCCCACCCCTGCCTTGACAGCACTATTTTCTGTCTCCATTGGTTAAGCTTATACGCATATAAGTACTTTGGTTTATGTCTTCCCACACCCCCTCCAACCCTTTTCCCTCTGAGGTTCATCATTCTGTTCCCTGCTTCCATATCTCTGGATCTATTTTGTTCGTCAGTTTATTTTGTTCATTAGATTCCACATATAAGTGAGATCATGTGATACTTGTCTTTCTCTGACTGGCTTATTCCACTTAGCATAATACTCTCCAGTTTTATTTATTTTTGGATCTCTGACTTTGTGTTTAACTTAAACATTTCCTTTTACCCTGAGGCCCTAAATATGTGCTATATGTTGTTCTAAAAATTTTTTAAATATGTCTTTTCAATTTTAGATCTTTTATACACCTGTAATTTATTTTTTATGTCTCCAATGAGGTAAATATCTGAGTTTCTTTTCTTGTGAATGAATACTGAGTTGTCTCACTCTACTTTCTAAACTAACTGAGCACTTTGGTTCTAAGATAACTTGGCTTCTTACTTTCTTTCTTTTCTTTCTTTCTTTCTTTCTTTCTTTCTTTCTTTCTTTCTTTCTTTCTTTCTTTCCTTCTTTCTTTCTTTCTTGATATTAGAGAGAGAGGAAGGAAAAGGGAGAGACAGAAACACTGATGAGAGAGAACATCGATTGGCCACCTCCTGCATGACCCCCTTCTGGGGATCAGGCCCACAACCTGGGCATGTGCCCTGATGGGGAATTGAACCGGCGACCTCTTGGTGCATGGGTCGATGCTCAACCACTGAGCCACATTGGCAACTTGGCTTTGTTCCATTGTTCTGTCTCCTTCCCTCTGTCCTGTCGGCTTCTCTTCCTAATTCAAATGAATAACATGACATTGGAACCCAGACTTCAAGCAAAGGGTTTTCTAGACTCAATGACATTTTTAAAATTAATCGTTTTGTTTTTTGTTTTTTTTCCAACCATGGACAAAGAGCAATTGGTCCCAAGGAGAGGATATCAAACCTCTAATTTGAGATATAATTCCTCATAGGTAATAAGTAAAGTCACTACATCTCTCTAAGGATCAGTTTCTTAACCTTTAAATGTGACAATGAAGTATTTGAGCTTCACTTGGTATGTGCTTTTATAAAAGCTTGGAATATCAAGTTCAAGTATGTGAAGAGACTAGGGTCTTTGCTCTATAGTATTTCATCTAGTGGAAACTTTCCAGAATTACACACCCATGATTTCTGAAACCCTGTAAAAAGAGAGTTGATGTGGTGCCTTCAAAATCTCTTTTCTCCATTTTCCCCATAGTTCTTTTAGAACTGTCCTCCCTTTAAAGCAGTAGGTGTTCTTAGCCATGGCTGGTACAAAATCACCTGGACAACTTTTTAAATTTCTGTTAACTGGACTCCACCCACCCAAATTAAAATTAGATTATAGGGTATGTGGAAGAGGGTTATAAAATTTCACCCTTTATGCCTGGCTGGTGTGCCTCAATGGTTGAGCATGGACCCATGCACCAAGAGGTTGCTGGTTCGATTTCCAGTCAGGGCACATTCCCAGGTTGTGGGCCTGATCCCCAGAAGGGGGGCATGCAGGAGGTGGCCAATCAATGTTCTCTCTCTCTCTCATCGATGTTTCTGTCTCTCTCCCTCTCCCTTCCTTTTTCTCTCTCTCTAACATCAATAAATAAAAAGAAAAAAAAAGTCTAGCCTTTTTGTTGTTAAAACAACTCAGCAAAATAAAATTCTGGTTTAATGTTGGACAACATTGTTTCACATGTTTATCAAACAGGACAATACATAAATAAACAAATAGCAACTTCATAGACAAAGAAAAAAAGATTTGAAAAAAGGAAACCTTTTATCTTTATCTCTGGCCTTTTTAACCATCTCATACAAACCAACTACTATGGGTGGACTAAATAATACACAAAAAGTTACTGGAATTCTCAGAATTAAGATTGTTTGTTGTTGTTTTGGCTTTTTTTACAAGGTTTTTTTTCTTCTTCTTTGAGATAACAATGAGCATGGTCACACCACAGGTCAAGTCAGAAGTAAGACAGAGAATGCTCCCAAGGCTGGTTTGGTTACCCAGAAATCTCTAAAAATGGTTGACCTCTAACAATATGTAGACAAATATAAAATGTAAATTTAAAAAATACACATTTTAATTTTAAAAGTACTTTTGGGGAAAAAAAGCAAGGCCTTGGAAGTTTTGGTTCTTTTTCCTCCCCTGTTGTAAATTCACGTTGTGATTTGGTTGGGTGGTGAGCACAGTCACGTGCTGGGGTGCTGTCTGCGGTGAACCGATGGAATTCTCTACTTCAGGGAGAATGGAAGCACAGGGTGAATAGGTCACAGAGCCTTTTCTAAGTTTGTTTCCTTTTTTGCTGTCTACTCATCCTCATTGGTCTACAGTTTCTTGGTGTCAACGTCGTCATCTTCATCATTTCTAGCTGCCCTTTGCCCAAAGTTGCCTGGGCCTTCTCGTCTTCACCTCCTTCCTCTTCCTCCTCTTCATCCCCTCCTTCTTCTTCATCTACCTCATTGTCAGCCTCCTGCTCCCCATTTTCCTTATCAGCGTTCCCATTAGCAGGTAGGCCTCTTCCATTCTTTGCCTCCTCAACTACTTTCTTCTCTGTGAAGTACTTGGCGGTGATCTTGGAGCTGGTAGGTGATCGATGCAGTGGATAGAAAAAAAAAAAAAAAAAAGGCCAGAGAGTTCCAGGACTATGGTGAAAAAACTGTCAGAGTCCCTGGTTGTGATGGAAGTGCACAGCCCAGGGGGGCTGCATTATCAGCGAGCCAGACATTGGAACAATGCAAAGATGGCTTTCGGAGCCACCAGTCTAAGACTTTTAAAAAATTTATTCAACTAATTCTGATACACAGAGAAAACTGAAAAACACTGATTTACAAAGCCCTGATATATATTTATAATTTCTGTTTTCTGTGTTGGCTTTCTGAAAAATTAGACAACAAAAATGCTAAACGAATTTGTAGCATCAATCTTTTCTTCCCCCCCAGAGAGATTCACAGTTTATGAATCTTCACATTTGGCTCTAAAACCACTATTTTCATTTACACTAAATAGTGTAAATTCTATGTTTCTGAACTCTTCTGTTTCTCTTTGCTATTATCTTGCATTTCTGCTATTGAAATAAGACAGGAGTTTCTTTTGATTTTCTTAAAAAAAAAGACTCCATGGTTTATGTACTCTTCAGTCACCACACACATGTTTGAATGTTGAATACTATGGGGGATAAAAAATAATTTTTCTTCTTTCCTTCTGAGTTCTTGGCTGACATGCCCATAATAAAATAAACAGATTAATGAGAGGAAAAAAAAACAGAAGTTTATTAACATGTATACCTCATATATACATGGGCGATACCCAGGGGAAAATCAGTAATTCCAAAGGTGATTTAGCATTCAGGATTAAACACCAAATTAACAGAGAAATGAGAGCAGGGATGGAGCCCTCTTAGGGAGGAATAAATTGTTTTTTAGAAAAATAAATGGACCCTTTGAAGAATAGATGGGAGAGTCGACAGTTTTTTAAAAAGTTTGGATGTGGTGTTGATATTTAGGTTTCTCTCTTGTGATCAGAGTCAATCCCTCTGGTTGATGAAACTCCTTGGGTAGGAGTTTTTTTTTTGAGGATCTGTCTTTAGGCAGGTAAGGGAAGTACAGAGAAAGCTTCTCCTTGCATTTGCTGTTTTCAAGAGCCTACAGCTCAAAACAATTAATATAACAAAGTGACATTTTGGGTGGCATGTCTTCAAATGTCTATAGGCATATTTGGAGCTGGCATATTCTGCTGTCCTTCAATACCAATCACAAACATACGTCTAGATCACACATTTGAAACACCACACTCCTATTTTTTGATTTCACAAATATTCCATGGATGTCTGAGGTTCTTACCCTCTTAAAAATATCAAGTGATTTTCAGTGTGTTTTTTTTTCTTTTGAGGAATAATTTAAAATAGTTTTTTTTTTCTTTTTAAACTGCTTTATTGATTTCACATCATGAAAAAATATATTTTTCTGAAAACTGGCTAAAATTTTCCTACTGGGCAGAAAGATTTATACTAAGACAAAACAATATTTAGTTGGAAACTAGTAAGAGGAAACACCGAAGGTTTTACAGAAAACTAAATCACAAAACCAAAAGCTGATAGAGAAGAGACCACATTATTAACCTCAGGGAAAACCTTAGGATTCAAGGTATAAGGCAAAAGTCTTAATGATTATCAGGTTTGGGAATTTGGAAGTGCATATGATGTCTCATTTGCTGCTTCTAGTCCTTCTGCTGATTTCCATTTGGTGCACTATGATTTTTAGATTATTTCCCATTTCATCATGATCAACATGCCCATTACATACGGCCCACTGAAAATTAGAGATAAATCACCTAACCCAGTCCCAACCTGACATTTCCTCTAGGCTTCTGGGTGTGGTTCCCCTCCGTTCTGCACAAGGGTCTGGTCTTCTCCTTTGTTTTCCTGTTGGGCATTTTCCATGTTGAGATATTTTACTGCTTGCTCATCTTTGGGTGCCATCCTCCTGGGTCTATCTTTGCAGCTTTTTCCTCATCCCAATTCTCAATTCTCTCACTGAATGCATTGACTCAACAATTGGACCTGCAGACCTGCTCCCTCTCCACTTTTGCCTCCTACTCTGGGGGCCGCCCCTGGCCTCAGGGAGCAAAAACCAAGAAGTGAGCATGTGACAGCCAGGTCTGAAAAGACTTTGGATGAAAGCAAAAGAAAAAAGTGCCAAAGCAGGATAGTTTTTGAAAATCAAGAAAACAAAAATCATGACTACACAAGAAATACATAACTTTAAGGTAGACAATGAAAACATCCAAATTGTTAAAGATTTTGCTTACTTTGGTTCAATCATCAATTCAAATGGAAACTACAGTCAAGAAATCAAGAGAAATCTGAGACTTGAAAGGGCAACAATGGAAGAATTAGGAAAGAACATCATGAGCAAAGATGTGTCATTAGAGATCAAGGCTATGATCATCCACACCCTCGTATTCTCAATAACTATGTAAGGATGTGAAAGTTAGACAGTGAAGAGGGCTTAAAGGAAAAAAATGGAATTATTAGAAATATGGTATTGAAGGTGAGCTCTATAGGTACCCTGGACCTTCAAAAAGATAAACAAGTTGGTCCTAGAGCAAATTAAGACTGAAACATCACCGGAGGCAAAAATGACAAAACTAAAGCTGTTCTATTTTGATACATGTCAAGAAGACAGGGTTCTTTGGATAAGACAGTAATGCTGGGAAAACTAGAAGGCAGCAGGAAAAGAGGAAGGCCAAGTTTTAAGATGGACTGACTCCACAAAAGAAATATTAGGTGTGAATCTAGAACTGAGCAGTACTGTTTAGGACAGGACATTGAAGAGATCACTCATTCATGGAGTCACCAGAAGTTGCAGCAGACTCAACAGCATGTAACAATAACAAGGTAGAAATAATTATTCTAGAGAAGAAAGACTGAAGAGAGGACAACTTGTTTTTTCTCTTCATCAGTTTTCTCCTTGGTCATCCTCTCAAGAGAGATGAAGAGCTCAAGAGAGATGGAGTAATCAAGAATCAGAAGAGTCTGAGCATCATGTTAAGGTCCTGAGTGCTTCTGAGTTCATAGGAAGAGTCAAAATGCCGAGGGATAGATCTGAGCTAGCAGCAGAAACCCCAACAGAAAGAGAAAGCACTAGGAGAGAGGTAAATTCTCCTCCATGTTTGATGTGAGAATTAGTGCAGTGGTCCATGGTCTGCCATGTTTGTTCATCTAGCTGTCTCTGGTGAGTGTAATGAAGCGCAAAATGGTTTTATGACTCCATCATTAATCCTACCTCTTGACTCATCAATAGTTCTTTTTTTACTGCCTTTTGTTTAAAATTGCCAAAAACTATATTTAAGGGAAAATCCAACAGGAGAAGGGCACAGAGTTTACAGTTGAGATGAGACACCTTTTGTGGGGGTTTGACTGCCTCCCATCCCTACCATTGCTGTTCCACCAGAAACTTGGCAGGTGGTTAGCGTCTCCTCATCTTGTGTTCTGCCTCATAACCGGCTGTCTATTTGGCTCTTCCTTCTGCTCAGTCAGACATATCAGCAGAGACAATGGCCTAACAGATGCTGATATTCATCCTGGATCAGCCTATGTTGATTTTATGCTTATTAGTCTGTGCTAGTCGCAGCCAGCTGGTTGCTGTTTGCCTTGACTGAGCAGTAGAAATATACACAACTGCAATGGCCCCTTGTGTACATAGACACCCAGGTGCTGGCTGCCATAACAATTTCTCCCATAGCATGAGGAGTTATTTTTGATTACTGATGTTTTGAATTACTTTTATTTTTATTTGTTGTTGTTTTGTTTTTATCATTGGGACAGGCACAGAGAGGGAATAGAAAAGACCCAGTTTATAGGACAGATGCATTAAAAAGAGTCCCAGTATTTTACTCTGCAGTAACTGGAGAAAGAAAAAAAAAAAGCTAAAGTTTAACTTTGTTTGCTTATTAGTTTCCTCCTAACAGCAGTGAGAAGCCAGTACAGATTTTTAAAGACCCATAAGCAAGCTGCCTTTAAGGCATAGCAGATGAAATGTTTCCTGGGCAGCAGGTATCACACTGGCTAGTGCTTCAATATTCACAACTTACTCTTTTATGGGTCCCAGGAGTGAAATGTTTTGAACTGGCCAGTAAGCATTGGGGCTTGCTGTGACCTGCTCCACTTCAGAACTAGAAGCTTCTTGAGTGCTTTAGGCATTGTCCTACTAAATAGTAAAAACAAAACAAAACAAAACAAAACAAAACAAAAAAACAGAGAAATCCTTTTCAGAATTGCAATTTAGATTTTCTGGTCTGGCTGATGTTCTTGATTTGATTTATAAAATACTTTTTTAAGTTTTAAAATAGCTTACCTGGCCTATAATATAATGTATTCTTTCCTCTGCCACTGCCTGGCATTAATAGTTGTTTTTTTTTTCTGATACCCTCTCCCCTAAATTGCTTACCCATACTTTCTTTTATCCCTTTATATTGAATAAACAATAGTATTTTCTAAGGTAAGTACAAGTAATTATTGTCTTCATACTCATATTTTCATTAAATCATATTAAAAAGGAAATTGGAGTGGCTGGACATAGGATTTGTTTATTAGTCCTGTCCCTAGATTGCTATTAGATATACCCTAGACAGACAGAATAATATTCACTTTCATTTCCAGGTTAGGAAAAATGTGAAATAGATATTATTAAAGTATTAAAAATATCCTTGTTCAACATTTTAATGAATGATTGGATAAAGATATAGCTATGCTTATCAAATTTGTGTGTCTTATATATATAAAGAACAGCAAATATGTTTGGTGTCAGAATTAAGACTTGAGAATAGGTCGCCCTGCCAGTGTGGCTAAGTAGTTGAGCATCGACCCATGCACCAAGAGGTTGCCGGTTCGATTCCTGGTCAGGGCACATGCCCAGGTTGTGGGCCTGATCCCCAGTGGGGGGCATGCAGAAGGTGGCCAGTCAATGTTCTCTCCCATCGATGTTTCTGTCTCTCTCTCTCTCTCTCTCTTTCCTCTCTCTCTAAAATCAATAAAGAAAAAAAATTAAAAAAAAAAAGAGAATAGGTCAACAGACTAAATTGATGAACTCAAAGTAATAATTAAAAACCTGATAAATATAAATGTAAAATTTCTCACTTGGATTCAAAACATCAATTGCTTAATTTCAGTACTGAAATGATTTTGGATTCAGAGGACTTTAGATTAAAATTAACAAACATGTGGTAAGAGTGGACCACTTCCCATTCCTTTAATCAAGGCAGACATTTCTGATAGTCATCATTCTTTCCCTTGGATTCAGGATAAATTTTAGATCTTGCTCAACAGGATGACTAGCAATTGATTAGAGTTGGTACAGGAGTTAAAACACAGACCTGCATGTTTTGGACCTGGTCCAGGCCATACAAGGACTAAAAAGTTAAGCTGTGTGACATTAGAAAAATGGTCTCACCTCTCTAGTCCTCAATTATTTCTTCATTTGTAAAAATGGGAATTGAACCATTTGATTTCTAAAATCTTTTTAACCCCGATACTCTATTCTATCTTTTTACGAGAAAATCAAAATACAAAAATGTCATGTCCTAGATTTAAAATAATCAATGAATCTTAAACTGAATTAGATAAAAGGAAACAGGATTTCTAATGTGAAATGATAAGTGTGCACAACTGGATTTTTATATCATTTCTTAAATGTAATATTTGAAGAGTGATTGGTATCAGTGAGTTGGAGTTATACAGAGGAGAGAAACTAGATGATAAAGAGTTTGAAAAAATGACATGTGAAGAAACTGGGTATGTTTCATCCCCCACACAAAAAAGGAGTGGATATGAGAACTGCTTTCTAATTATGAATAACTATTAAGTAAAATTGACACTGAATTTCTTCCTTTGATAATATAAATAGGACGAAAATTTCAGAGGGCAGGTTTGATTCAATATATGGAATACTTTTTCATATTACAAATGATACCACAAAGGATTGAACAATCTTCTGAGCTCTCTAGGTACACTCCTAATAATGGCTAAAGATTTTGGAGACTGGACTCTGAGTCAGGCACTGTCCTAAGTACTTTATTCATTTAACGCTCTTATTGACCAAACGAAGTAAGAACCCTTATGCTCTGCTTTTAAAATGAGGAAATGGTGAGCCAGAGAAATTGAGTAACTTGCTCAATATTGCAATATAGATTTAGTACATTGTCCAAGGCAATCTAAGCTGGAAAGGCAGGGTTTGCTGCAAAGCCTTGGTCCAGAGCCTAGGTTGTTAACCACTAGTCTCTGTTTGCTGTTCACACTAAAAGCATGATTGTCATCTTCCAAAGCTATTTAAGAAGAACATGGGAAACTGAAATGTAAAATATCTAAGACCCCTTCCCCCTCTATGATTAATTGGAATTGCCCATATTTATCATTTGAGTTCACGTAAATATAGATTTGAAAGACTTTAAAGTTAAAAAATTTTACTCTCCTTTCACAATATTGTACTTTAGTTTTATTGGTACAGTTGCTGAAAAACACTTGAAAAATATAAATAGTGAAAATGTTAATCTTATATGGGTAAAATTTCTAAGATTATCTAATTTTAATACATATTTTCTCCTGTTTGTGACTTTTGATAATCTTAGCAAGAAATTCAAGCTTAGGAAGGCACAAAATATAGCTAAAAAGAAAAGTAAAAGATATTTTTTAGAAATATCACTGCCTTCTTGAAGAAGTCTAAAATCTAATATCCCTTTCCAGTAAAAAAAAAAAAAAAAAAAAAAAAAGAGCATCTGTATTGCTCAATGGCACTTATACTAGTCACCATAACTGTTACTAAAATTCATACTTACTTTCTTATTGCTTATACTCAGTAGCTACAGCACCTAATAATAACCCATAAAGCTTATAGGAAATCAAACTAATGAAGACATGAAGATTCTAGAGCAAATAAAAGTCCTGGGCTTGCTGTTTTTACATGTAAAAATATAGCCTGTCACTCTCTTTAGATACTTAGCCCTTCATTGGTTGCCCTAAACTTCCTGAGACCTTCATGATTAAGCAATTCAAGACTTAGGAAAAGCTACCTAGGAGCTTCTGGCTTTCATATAGGCTCTGCCCAAGGAAATGAAATTATATTTATTGATGCTCTCCTCTATGTCTTTCAGAATTGTATTTTATTTTTTTATATACAATTAGATTAATAACTCAATGATATTAAGTAAGGTTATTATAGCTACAGTTTAATAGGTAATCCAGAGAATGATAAAGACTTTGATTCTGTAATCAGATTGAATCTGTCAATACTGGTGCTGTAATTCTTTTTCCCCGACCCTTTTATCCCTCCCGGATCATCAATAAGCCTCAGTGACCTCTGTGGATGAAGCTAGGACCCAGAGCATCATTCATCAAGCTGCTTTATCTGTTGCTATTCAGACACACAGAGTAGTTCTCTGGCATCTTTCCAATAGAAGTCAATCCCATTTTGTGCTATGATACTTATTTTTTTTTAAAATATTGTTCTTGCTTTGTGGTTGTCTTTTATTCTTTGTTCTCTGGTTTTCTCGCTTCTCATGGGCACACTCTCTCTTGATTTTTATATGTATCTATCTTTTTATTTTACATGTTCATCCAAGTGTGTTTTGTTCACAAATTAAAATGTATTATTTATTATTTGTATTATATACACCTTACCAGAATTTCCTCTCCTAACAATTGATCAATAAAAGGTGAAGGGTGTGTGGTTTCTCCTCAGTCAAAATAACATTAAGCTTGATTGATATATAAGTTTTGATGATAGCATTGGCCTGCGAGATTGCTGAGAGAAATGAGCGGTGAAAACAATATAAAAGAATGTTGTCAGAGAAGAAGTACGTTATAACTTATAGTGTGTATAAAGAAAGAAATGTTTATTATTAGAAAAAAGTTGCTAAAATATTTGAGTTTCTCTGAGAGATTCATACTTTATATACCAAAGTTAAATACTTAAGTCCTTGAAGTCAAGGATTATGCTACTTGTAGCTGAGTCCCTCCCAGGCCATGCATAGTTACTGGCACCTAATAAGTACTCATTAAATCAGAATAGATAAATGAATAACTGAGTGAATTTATGAGGTATAAAAAGTCATAGCATGGCTATTCTTATGCCCTGTTGGTATGCTACATAAATTATTATACCTGTAGAATATGTGATTTTAGTCAGCTTTCTTGATGCCATATTATAAATGTGTTTTATTATATATTTTTTAAAAGTCTTTGTTTACCATACTTCTTAGACAAGTATGTTTGCACATCAAGGAAACATGTACCATAAGTTGGGTATATAGTCTCATTTATGGCACGTCATTCTTATTCATAAGTGTCTCATAAATGTCATGGAATACACTAGCTACATAGTCTTTAATTTAACTTGAACATTGAGTATCTGGTAATTTTATGATATAAGTTTTTCCAACGGGAAAGATAAAAGCAATGTTTATGAAAAAGTTGAGAATTCCAGTCATATAAAATCACGGGAATTCAGATCTTTACCAGATTTTAGTGTGCATCAGGTTCAAATCTTTCAGTTGTTGAGCAAGCAAAATAAGATTCCTGTGGACTCAGTACAATAGAGCTATAGAGTGAGACATGTAGAACATTATTTTTCTAGTACTGGGGTTGTTGTTATTATTTTTAATTAGCTTTGTGCTTCCCATAGAAATTCCACTGTCTGTTACAATGTATTTCAGAAGACTGTCCTAGGTTATGTTTTTATGGTTTGGTGTGTGTATGTGTGTAGGGGGTTGTCTTTTTACATTAACCAGAAAGACCCTGCATTGGTCCAAAGTAGCCAGTAAGTTTGAGTTTATAACTCCTGGCTTGGGTGATAGCATTAGCATGTCAAGACTGGGGTACAGTAAATCTACTAAGGCTTTGCATCTCTACTGTCCCTTCAAGGTACTTTTTACTAGCTTCTGAATGCCTGCTAATATTAAGGTCGCCCCTAATCCATGTTTGTATGAACGTGTTAATTATTCTACTTATGACGCGTTTCCTACTAAATTTTCAGCAGCTAATTGGGAGATGTTAGGATAAAAGCTAATCTGTGGCCCTGGACTGGCACACATCTTAATTGTCCATTACTATTCTCTTTCACCTTTTTGACTTTTGATCAGGCAACCAAAACGGTCACTAATCCTGCTCTAAATTCATCCTGGAGGTTTCAGAGTCCTAGGAAAAAGTAAAAAATGCTTAGTTGCTTACAACGAAAAGAGAACCCCTGGGGACTATTTCATGTGTTGCTAATTTATTTCCCTAGTGAGTGAAAGAACAAATGTTTAAGTATATTAAATCTCTTTATGCCCAATATTTTCTTAAATTTTCTTGGGTTGTAATGCTCCTCTACTTAAAATTATTCTGCTTTTTTATGTAGATTTATATGTCTGTGTCTTTCAGGATTTTTGACTTGTTTCCTTCTTTGTTTTTAGCCAATCTTAATCTCATTTCCTGAGCAAACTTCTCCTCTCAATTTTAGTATTATTTCTGTTCTTTTATATTGAATTTTTCTATTTTCAGTTTTTTGATGAGACAGATTTGATGTGCTTCTTCTTTCCTGATGCGTCATTTTTATTTTGGAATCGGTACCTAACGCTTGATACCATATCCTTTAGGATCCAAGATCTGGAATTTCAACATCAGAATCTAATTTGGAATCTGTTGTAGGAGACCACTGAGGTTGCCAGATTTTTATACAGTCCCAAATATTTTTTTTGGAGAATAATGACATATTTACTTTAGGTTTGCAGGACTCCTCCTCAATTTACATTCACTGAGAATTTTGTGAAAGCGTATGAAGGTAAAACAAGAATATTTCTATGGAATTTGCATTTGAAGGTAAAGAATTTAATTGAGTTCTAGCAATTAGGAAGAACCAACACACACACACACACACACACACACACACACACACACACACACCCTACTACTGGCTTCAAATGTTCCCAGGTGGTGGTTGTTTTTTGTTTGTTTTTTTGCACGCATTTCACTTCATTTCCTTTTGGAGCTTTCTCAGTTCTATGCCAGTTCTCTAAATCTTGTCTCCACCCAACTCCAGGTATCTGGGAGTGAAAACACCTTTTTAGTGGTTGAGGGAGAGATAAAATGTAAAATACATACTGTTTTGTAAAATATATTGCGGGTCGCTGGAAATTTCATCAGGAATTAAATAGTACAAATTCAACTGGAAAACTTGGAGCAGCTGGGACATTTTTAAAAATGGAGTGAAAAACAGAAGAATTTTTAGAGGAAAGAAAAAAGAAGGCTTCTCAATATTGTTGACGAGATGCTATTGAGATGAATCCTATGTTTAAATGAAGAAATAAACAGGGTAGACCCAGAGATGTGGAAGTAGGGTATAAACTGACACCCCTCAGGAGAGGGGGAGGGAGGGAGGGAAGAGATAAACCACAGAACTTATGCACATGTATGCATAAGTGATGGACATGGACAACAAAGCTGGGGACAGGGTGGGGGGATGGGGAGGAGGGTGTCAATGGGGAAAAAAACGAGAAATATCTGTAACAAAAATAAATTAAAAAAAATAAAATAAAGACTTAGAGAAATAGAAAAAAAAATAATAAATAAATAAATAAATAAATAAATAAATGAAGAAATAAAATTGATGTGATTTTTTCAGCTCTGGGATTTGAGGTGTGTGTGAGATTTGCCAGGTGCATTGAAACAGGTTTCGCCGCCCTCAATTCTCTAATTAGCCAAAACATTAAAACCACTGCGAGAACGTTTCTGTTTATTGTTGTTGATTTTTTATTATTTGCTTGTTATTTCTCCCAGCTTCTTTGCATCTGTCCAATATACTTTAGCTTCCACTCCTCCTTCTGCAATGCTTTGGATAAATGTAGGAAGTCCTGGAACCAGAGTTGAAAGCAAAACAAAAATAATATATTTATGAGCTAGGTGTTGATTTTGTCACTGTCTAACTCTGTGAATTTTAATGAGTTATTCCTTTTCAGCTTTCCTCTCTGCTCATAAAAAAAGTTTGGAAAAGCACTCAAACAAAATGGCAGTAATAGCTATTATAAATACACATAATGCATATGAGCTGACTATAAAAATATTTGATATTTGTTTAATTTTTCTTTAGGTCATCTCATTACTTATAGTTATATTCTTTTATATTTTGCTTACATTCTCCAAGTATTAGAATATGACTTGCCTTTGCCTGATCCTATCTAATTTGAGAAGCTATACATTTAGAACTTTACCATTACTTTCCTTCTCAGTCTTTCAGCCTAGCCATTTTTGCTCCATTATCTCGGTGCCTTTATTAATTTAAATACACATTTCCATTAAAGTGCATGTTATTATCGGGAGTCTTCATGCACCATAGACTTGCAAAAAAGAGTCCATTATTGTTATCTGTGATGCTAACCATACTAAGGAAGCAAACTGGGATGATGCCTATTTGGTGTGCTTTGAACAGTCCAGAAAAATCCAGCTGCCTTTCAGAATGTCATTCAGTATGTGCATTGCCATGGTTAAAATAGTTTATAGGCACTGGGAGTCTCATCTGTATTGCACAAATGAACTTAAACAATATAAAAATAAGAAGCAGATGGAAAACACATCAACAATTTAAAAATAGATACTGTTTAATACAAAGTACATATTCAAAGTTTTCATAACATCAAGATACTAGTAGATAAGTGAAACTATAAGAAGAGCAGATAATTTTTTTAAAAATCCAGGTAGAAAATAAACATCTGGTAACATGAGGGGTTACTGGCTGGGACCTCAGTTCTTCTTGTAGATGCAGAAAAGAATTTAAGGCCAATGAAAATCAAAATAAAACAAAGTGGACTTATTAAAAATACATTCCAAGCAAGGAGAGGGCCAGTCAAAAGACACAATGGCCCCCAACTTCCTGGGTTATATGGTTTAAATGAGGGGTTTTCTGGGTGGAGACTTTCATTTGCATTCAGGGATGGTTGACAAAACGGGGTTGTATAAATATACTTCTGTGCATGCCCTTACCCATAATGCATACAGAGAAACCCAGGGGCCTTAGTAAGGTCATACTGAGGTCACGCCATTTTCTTATGCACTTGCTCAGAGAACTGGCTCTTTTCAAACCTGCTCACTGGCTGTCTGCTTCAGGAACTGCAGTCGGAAGGCAGTGTTGGTTCAGCCCCTGTCAGGAGCCCAGGGAAGGTCCCACCCCAGCCACTCATGTCTAACTTCCTACCTAACATGTGCATTGCCATTGTCAAAATAGTTTAAAGCCACTGGGAGTTTCATCTGTATTGGCACAAATCAACTTAAACAATATAGAAACAAGAAGCAGATAAAAAAATGCATCAACAATTTAAAAATAGATACTGTTTTAATACATAGTACATATTCAAAGTTTTCATAACATCAAATAAGTAAGTGAACCTATAGCAAGAACAGATACTCTTTTTTCTTAATCCAGGTAGAAAATAAAC
This sequence comes from Tadarida brasiliensis, assembly GCA_030848825.1. Classification (NCBI taxonomy): domain Eukaryota; kingdom Metazoa; phylum Chordata; class Mammalia; order Chiroptera; family Molossidae; genus Tadarida; species Tadarida brasiliensis. The sequence continues at coordinate 76,900,623 of CM061260.1, forward strand.
ATCTGGTAACATGAATAAGCTCTCTAATAATTAAAGACTTGTAAATTAAAACAATAAAAAGGTACATTTAAAACCTATTAAATTAATGAACATAATACCCGATGCTAATGAGTTTGTAGTAAAACTGGTATATTGGTACATTAACTGTAGCATTGTAAATTGGTACAAAGCTTTTGAAAGCGGTATTGTTATGGGGGAAACTGGTTAACCTTTTCCCCAGTGGGTGCTAGAGGTGGTGTCCTTATGATATCTTGACAAAAATAATTTTCTGAGACTTTCATGGGAGAATGAGTGATTTTTATTTGCATGGAATTATGTCCTTGGGTTTTCAAAATCCCATTTCCCTTAGTCCAGTCATAGAAGAAGTGTAGCTGAGGCTTTAGTAGAGCTAGAATCAAAGCCAGTGTTCAGTTTCTGTTCTATATTGCAACTGGATCCAGTTCAGCATTAGGCTAGTTATAGCCCATTAGTCCATTATGTGTGAGGTCCATATGGCCATGGACCATGTGAGTGAGTGTAGGGGAGCAGGAGTGAGAGAGCCCTGAAAGCCAGGAGTCAACCAAAAAGACCCAAGAGTACCAGAGAGGCAACTCCTTTGTTTAGGGGATTGAATATCTCAAATCTTACCATGCTGGCAGTGGCCACACCCTATCTGGCCAATGACCTGTTCCCAGATATGACTGACAGACAAGTACCTTAACTAGTCCCCTCAACTGTGCTGGGCATGTGTTTATCTCCCCATTTAGTCCCTTCCCCCCGAGATCTGTGGGGAATAGACTGGTGTCTCCTTGGGGAGTGTAAAGCTATAGCTTCCTGGTGAAGCTGTCCAAATGACATGTCTACAATATTTGGCCTTCCATTTACTCCTTTCCTATTATTAATAATTAGGTTAATTACAATAGTATCATTTTATCATTCTGAAGACCTTGGAAATTGATTCTACACATTGATCTTTTAAACTCATTTTTAAATTAATTAAAAAATACAACAAAACAAAAATTTTTAAAGACTAAAAAGAAACCAATTTCCAAAGCAACTCTTCACCTAATGTATTGTGATTATTATTTAGTTGGTTTTACTTTCAAAAGTATTTTATTATATTGCTTAAGTAATAGTTTATGTAAAGAGACATATTAATATTTCAACTTTCCAAAGTGATATAATAAACTTAGCAGGAATATGTTGACAACAAACTAGAATCAAGCTAGCTGGCTTTTAGAATTCAAGAGAGAAAATCATTTAGGAAAAGAGTAAGTTTCAGAAAGAGAAAAAAAAGCTATAAAAAGAAAACTATTAGTAAACCAAATTCAGACTTTTCTACTTTAAAACTTGAGCTAAGACTGAGTAAAGTCAAAGTATTAATCTTTATTGTAGTCATAAAATGAGAGAAAAACAGCTTGTTGGTATTGTTGAGTTAGCCATATTTCACCAATTAAGTGTCAATACTTTCTTACATGTTCTTTTTTATCTGTATTTATTTGTAATTTTTCTTCCAAGTTACTCTTTTAGGTTAGTTTGATACCAAAGAATGAATGTATGAATTTTTACATATGTAAGTACTATATATAAACATTTTAAGCATGCTACTTTGTATTCTAAATATTTCTTTATAATTTCATATATATTTATTTCATTTTTTTACTTACTGAATATCCTGTGATAAATTCATTTTAGTTACTATTTGAATTTCTAGACTTCTTTTCCAGTGTGAATTAGATTTTCTTTCTATTTATATTTCCATATCATTTAGATTATTAATAAGTTAACCAACATGATAGCTTGGTTGAGCTCAATGCTTCAGGAAATACATCTCCATATTTTTATCAACATCCTTAATACAAGAAAATGGTTTTTGGTGCTCTTAAATCCCTAAATTATGGTTGACTTGAATAAAAATGTAAAAACTCAATAATCTCAAGTACGTTCTTTTCTGAAATAATGATCTAAGAATCTACTCATGGAAGGCAAAACTCCTCCCTTCATAATTGTGACCCTTACAATCACCATGAGTTTTTGCCAACATACTTGTGAAATCATTTCCACGCACAAGCAACCTTTCTCAGATGGCTCCTTAGCATGAACTATTTTTAGGCATTAATCATTATTTTCTATGTATGTGCTTGAAAACCTTATAACAGCAGATATCCCTTTCAAGATCATAAATGAAAATACAAGTTGTGTTATTTTCAAACACATCTTTTTATAATAAACATCATTCCTAAAATCTCAGTGAAATCAAAGTAGATTGATTCATTACTATAGAGCTCCATGTCCATAGGCCTATTGCTCTTGGGAGCCGAGCACTGTTAGGGAATAACATTTATCCATTATTCACACATGGCAGCATGGGCTGGCCAAGGAATGTTTGAACATTTAAATGTATTGTTTTCATGTTAATAGCTCATAGCAAAATTTAAGTGATTTAACAAAGATATAATAAAGAAAGAAATAGGCACTAAGATTCCACAATCTGTACAACACTTTATCTAATTTTTAGCAAATTTCAAATGTGATAAATTAACATACTGTTTACCCATTACAATGCTAAAACTTAAGACAATTTAATTTCATTTTAAAGGGAAAAAATAGAATCCTCTACAATAGCTGGTACACAAGACCTCTAAAGAAAACAGATCATTACATACCTTCCTTGCCAAAAAAAAATTGGAAAATAATTACATGTTAATCTCTCTCTCTCTCTCTCTCTCTCTCTCTCTCTCTCTCTCTCTCTCTCTTTCTCTATCTCTATCTCTCCACACACACAAACACACACACATACACACACACACACACACACACAAATACTAAGTTTTAAGTCTACTTTGTTATAATAGACAAAATCATATTTCATGTGTTCTTTCTCCTTTTGTTCTTAAGTTTGTTTATAATTTTTTCATTCAGGAAATGTAAAGATTAGTTTCTGGTATCTTTAGTATCAAGGCAAATTGCACTGGATATGTATTTAAAATAATAAGACAGATTTTATTTGAGCTATTGTTATAGGAGAGAGATACTTCAATACAGAACTAAACTCAACTCCTAATACAGCAAAGACAGCTGGGAATTTATAGTCAATTTACAGAATGAAGGAATCGGAAGGTAGAGAATTACTAAGAAGAACTAGGTTAAATATCAAGGGGTGGGGTCTATATAAACAGGGCTCAGCAGGACAGAACAAGGCCTAGTAAAAATGAGGACTCAAAGGAACTGACTACAGTTTGGTTAAGGAGGGAGTTCAGTTGTCAGGTAGCCATCATATTTTTGTGGGTGTTTGGGGCCACAGTCCTAACATTAGATACTCATTGGCTGTTAAAGCTGGAAAGGGCCTCAGTGGTCATCTCTCACTCTACAGATGAGAGAACTAAGGTTCACAGAGGTTAAGCAATCGGCACAAACTCATATGTTAATAGGTGGCAGAACCCTATTGAATGTAAGCTGAGGGAACTCTGTTCTTAGGTGTTCTTTCTTACCTATTTGGTAGAAATTTTCCATTTTTCTGTTTTAACAAACAACAAACTTTTCCTTTAACAAAAACTCTCTCTTTCACAGATAGATATGTAGGTGTCATTTAAAGTCATTAAACCAAATTTGTCTATGTTGACTTCTAAGTATCTCACAATTATTAAACTTCCACCACACAATTCTAAACATAAACACAAGTATTACATGAGTTAAATGAATGAATGAATGAATGAGTGAATGACTTTCTCTCAAATTATTCCAAGATATAAAAAATACATTATTCTTTTGTTTAAATTTTATTTTTCAATTACATTTTATATTCAATATTATTTTGTATTGGTTTCAGGTGTGCAACATAGTGGTTAGACAATCATATACTTTACAAAGTGTCCCCCCAATATTTCCAGTGCCCACCTGGAACCATACATAATTATCACAACATTATTGACCCTATTTCCTATGCTGTACTTTACATCCCCATCACTATTTTGTAACTACCAATTTGTACTTCTTAGTCCCTTCTCCTTTTATACTCAGTGCCCAAAGCTGCTCCTCTCTGGCACCCATCAGTCTATTCTTTGTGTCTTTGAGTCTGTTTCAATTTTGTTTGTTCATTTATTTTTTCTTTAGATTCCATTTATAAGTGAAATCAAATGATATCTGTCTCTGACTTAGACAGTACTCTCTAGGTCCATTCATACTGTCTCAAATGGTAAAATTTCATTCTTTAAAAATACATTATTCTTTAGTGACTTAATTTTCAGTTATGCATATATCCTCATAATTCTGGAAATGGTTCACTTTAAACTTAATTCAAATGTCTATGCTGTGAATGTTAAAGCCCATTATAATTTTATTTATTTTAGTTTTTTTCTTTATTAATTATAGAGAGAGAGAGGAAGGGAGAGGGAGAGAGAGATAGAAACATCAATGAGAGAGAACATCAATTAACTGCCTCCTCCATGCTCCCCACCAGGGATTTGGCCCACAACCTGGGCATGTGCCCTGACCAGGAATCAAACCGGTGACCTTTTGGTGCATGAGTCAGTGCTCAACCACGAAGCCATACCGGCCGGGCCTCATTATCATTTTGAATAAGAAGACTTTTTTCCCCAAAGATTCCCCTTAGCAGAGATGCTGTTATTTTACCCAGCTGAAATCTGCTGTTCCTACATATTTACAAATTTTTCATTTCTTAAATTATGTGTGTTATTTTCTTACTTGAAATCCTTCATGTTTCAAAACACAGTGCTCTGATTTTGTATCTTTTGTCTTTTAGTTGTACAGCTTTTATCTGCTTTTGATTTAGCTTTTATTTTTCTTGTCACCACAACCCTGATAAGAAAAAAAAAGAAGGCATCACACACACATACATTTAATTATTTGTGTCACTTTCTCATCACTCTGTGTTTAAGACCATGGCATCTGAAATCCAGTTCCAAGCTTGGCCAAATTACTGTCTTGATTAAATAGTTTAACATTTGTATTCCTCGGTTATACATATCTCTAATGGATATGATAATAGATACTATCTCATAGAATTTGGGGGAGGTTATTTCCTAAGAAGTGCTTAAATTAGAGCACAGCATACAAGAAATTGTTCAAGAAGTGGTATTTTTGTATTGAACAGTGAGTAAATTATCTTTTCAAAGATTGGGGACTCTGTTCAATTGTACTCGTATAATTATTTTACAAAATTGGGGGTCATAAAACTTTTTCACTAAAGACTGTTTGAAGCAATACTGTTTTCACTTTAAATTCATACTGTTCTCACCCTTTATTATAACTTAGAAAACTATCTATTTGTCTCCTGCGGATTTCCTATTATAGTTCTCACAGTGGCTGTTCTACTACTTTCTGAGACTTCTCACGCTATCCAATCACACCACTATTTTCTTTCCTCTCAAACAATGACCTTGCTCCCCACCTCACTGCCATTAAGTTCACCTTTCTCTTTGAATCATTCTACATCAACATTTTCTTGATCTATTCAATTCCCTCTTGATTCATAAGAAAATGTTCCTCTGCTCTTGCAAGTCTACTCCACGTACCAACCTTCTTTAACCACTGTCTTTCCATCACAGTCCTTGAGATGTCTATTAAATTCATTTACATCTTCAAGATCTCCCATCCTGGTTGGATTATTCTTATTTATTCACACATTTTCAGATTCTCCTTGTCTTGAACTTACTCTTTCTTCTATATTACCCCCTTTTACATTCTATTTCTTAGAGATATCTTTTCCTATTCCCCTGCTTGACTAAAACAGCTCTATTGAAACCTAGGGGTGTTAATTAACAAATCCTCTCCATTCCCAAGCTTGTTAATGTTAATAGCACACTATTTTAATTTTCCTTCCTTTTTTCATATTTCCCCCTCACAAATCATTTGTTGAAAACCAGCCAGGTACCAGTTTCTACAATCAAGAAGGTACAATTATTTGTAACAAATGATCTCTGCCACTTACGGATTCCTATCTAGTAGGTGAGATATATGATTAATTTCATTGTAATACAAGAAGAAAGTGATTATTCCACTGCAGGTGATGTAAGTAAGGTCATTTTATTTCCTTGCTGCAATAAACATTATACCTCTCTTTTCAGGATTGTTATCTGAAAGCTGTAGCAGATGACTATCCTTTTATTTTGGCAGCAGTTGGAATATGATGAAGATATTTTATCTTAGAAAGTGTTAATCTGCTCTGCACAATGATTATTGGTTGCATAGTGCTCAGAGGTGAAGGACACCTTTGAGAATCCACATATGTTGGTGTATTCAAAGCTACATGGATGCCTTAGGATTTATTTTCTTTGTGTGTGTTAATGTGTCGACATAGGAAGCATATATTTACATTTTAACCCAAGGCTGGGGCTAATTTATTGGAAAGAGCATTGGCTGGAGATTAAGGAGATTACATTTCTAATCCTGGCCCCAGAGATCATTAGCTGAACTAATGGAAATCTCTTAATTAGTCTGGGCTTCAATATACTCATCAAAATAAATGAGCTCAGAACTTGAACATTTTCTCTTCTTTGATTACATTTGTGTACTATATGATCTCATCCAGTCACATGGTTTTAAATACCATAATTGCACTGACTACTTTCAAATGTATAAGCCCAACACATGACTCCTGAAATCCACTTCAGTGTATTTAACCTACTCTTAATTGTTCCCTCCAATGGAACATCTATTAGAATTTCAGAACTTTTGATGACTCTAAAGTCTTCCCCATGTTGACAAATAGCAACTCCACACTGTCTGAAGCAATCTCTATCTACACCAGACCTGACTCTTTCTTTATTCTAGCTCAGAAAACCTTTTATATCTCTCTCTGGTAGACTTCCTGTCACAGAGAATGGCAAGTCTGTGTTTTCAGATGTATAGACCAAAAACCATCAAGAGTTATTCTTGATGCCTTATGTACTCTTATAACTCATATCTGATCTGAGAGCACATATCTTTTATTCTATTTTTAAAATAAATCCAGAATCTGACCTCTTGTTACCACTTGCTAAAACCAAAGAAAAAGCTGCCATCATCTCTCACCAAAAATCTTGCAAGAAAATTCTATTGGGTTTTCCTACTTCAGTTTTTACGTTCCTCACCAAAGAATGTTTACACAAAACAGCATTAGTGAGCCTTTAAAAATTTAGATAAGATCGCGTCATTCTGCTGTTCAATTATATTCTCAATAAAAACCTAATTCCTAAATCACACGTACAAGACTGTAAATAATCTGAACCTTTACTACCTCTTCAAATGTATCTTGAACCATTCTTGCCCTCATTCACTTTCACTGGCCTCCTTGCTATCCTTCATACATACCAAATATATTCCCTGCCTAGCTGAGGGCATTTACCTTTATTTCCTCCTCTGGCATATTATTTTCCATTTTATTACTTAGTCTTTTTCAAACTTCCCCTAGGTCTCTCTTCAAATACTGCTAACATTGAGAATGCTTCTCTAACACCCTCTGGGACTCTATAGCTCCTATTCTACTCTATTTTTCTTTACAATACTTATCATTACATCTATATTTATACATATATAGACATAGTGATAGGTATATGTTCATGTACATACATATATATAATATGCACACAAACTTTTTCTTAAACTGTTTATCTTCTTATTGACATGAAAGCATTATGGGGACAACATTCACTCTTGTTTTCTGCCAGGATAGGAACATGGTAGTATTCAACATTAATAAATATTTTTAAAACTCACTACTCAAGGAAATCAGAAAGGCCTTTGCAAGGATGATGGTCTTATACATAAGTTTGTGTTTACCAGATATGAAGGGGGATCATTATAAGAGGAAGGAATAGCAGAGAAAAATAGTAATCCTACTTAGTTTCATATTTAATTTGGAGTAAGAATAAACAATAAATTATTGTGGCAATAGATACATAGACCAAAAAGAATACACTGTTACTGAATTTCTTTTCAGCTTTGTGGAGGCTATAGCCACAGGAGAAATGCCCTGGATTTAAGTATAGCATCATCTCAAAGACCTTATTTTTCCTTTTAGTCCAAAAAGATAATCAAGATAATCTTCTTCCAGAAGAATAATGCCTGAATATATGAAAAAAAAAGTCTTTTACTTATAAAAGTAAGAATGGCTAGCAAAGTTTTAGGATAGGTGGATGTACATGTGATGAGATAGAATCATGTTTAGCCTTTTCAACATATGTAATATCCAAGAAACAATTCTCAGGAATGAATAATATGATGTCTTTCATTCATAGAGAACTCTGTAGTTTTAAAAATGTGTTCACATTTATTATCTCCTTTTATATTCCAACAGTCTATTACTGGGCATTGTAGAGATTACCACTCTCAGTAGGCTGGTTAAGGGGCAGCCCTGTGTGTGTGTGTGGTGTGTGTTTCAAGGGAAAGCAGTGGATGATTGGTTCATTAATGAGAGAATAAAAAATGTGAAAGGAGTTACAATTGAGATGCTGTTAGAAAGCAGATGGACCAAAGACTATTAGTCTGACCTAATCCCAGAGAAGGTTGAAAAGATGCTTAACTAGAATTGCCTTTGAAGGTATTATTTTTTAGTAGGACTATCTAGCTGAGAAGATTAGAAATGGGTAGGAAATTTATATCATTGTCCATCATGATTGACATTTTATAATGTTTAATACTTTTGAGAGAACATTTATCATCCTAATCAATTAGAACATATGCATTTCTGTGAGATAGCTAATAAAAATTCTAAGGATGCTGAGCACTCATGCTAGTGCTTGGGAAAAGTCTGGAGTACGGCATGGTTCCCTCTATTGCTCAGGAAAGATCAATGTGAAGGTATGTTTAAATACTGATTAAAGTCCAGCCGGTGTGGCTCAGTGGTTGAGCATTGACCCATGCACTAAGAGGTCGCCAGTTCGATTCCTGGTCAGGACACATGCCCAGGTTGTGGGCCTGATCCCCAGTGGGGGCATGCAGGAGGCGGCCAATTGATGTTCTCTCTCATCGATGTTTCTATCTCTCTCTCCCTCTCACTTTCTCTCTCTCTAAAATCAAAAAAGGAAATTAAGAAATTTAAACACTAATTAAAAACTTGTTGAAGATAAGAGGTAAATCCATTTTATTCAGATATTGACAATAAATAAAATAATAGTTAGAATTTGTTGAGCATTTACTGTGTGCTGGACACTATGCTAAGAATATTATAAACATTTACTTTACAACCAGCCTACAGGTAGGCACTGTTATTTTCCCTCTTAATGGAACTTAGACTTAGAAAGATTAAGCAGCCTGGTCTAAGTTGCAGAATTCAAAACAAAAGTCAGTAGAAATAAAAAGTCCAAACTCTTAGCTATGACATTATTGAATATCTTGATGGTCTAGGTGGTAGATAGAATAATGCCTCCTCTTCCCAATGAGATCTATGTTTTAATCTCTAGACCATTTATTTTCTCACAGTTCTGAAGGATAGAGTTTAAGATCAAGGTGTGAGCAGGTCTGGTATTTTCTGAGGGCTTCTCCTTGACTTTCAGTTAGTTGCCTTCTCCCTGTATCCTTACATGGTCTTTCCTCTGTATGTGTGCACCCCTAGTGTCTCTTTGTATAGCAGAACTTCCTCTTCTTATAGGGAGATCAGTCAGATTAGATTATGCCCACCCTAATGGCCAAAAAATGTGAGAAACAAAAGGTCTTACATAGGCATTTCAAGTGGGTACTTGATACAAATATAGTGGAGATTTTTTTTTTTTGAGGGGAAAAATTGTAATATTTATTGTATTTGAAAGTTTTTAAAATATTATATGTTCTGATCATTCTTTTTTCCTCATTAATAAATATGTATTTTAGTATAATTTGTATGTCTGTGTTTGTTTCATTAAGGAAGGCACCCTAAACTATGTAAGTTTTAAGCACAATATTGATTTTAATATATTCAAGTATTCAACATAAATTCAAGAATTGGGAAGAGCAAGGGTAGTTTCTGAACATGTAGGGACACGGCATGCTTTTGTAAACCTATGTAACAGCATCTAAAATTGTCTTTTCAAATATATACTTCTTGTTACAGGGTTGGGTAGGAGAAAACACTTAACATTAAGTTGTTTCACATACTTCTGACAATATTAATAGAAAAAATTAAAAGGTTTTCTGTATTTCAAAGATACATCAGAGCTATTAAGAATGATTGAGGGGTAGGTGTGGAATTCTACCTATTAGATGAAAACTAGGCCACAGAGTATTTTGAGATCTTGATGAAAACATACCTTATTTTCACTCTGTATGTTTGCACAATAAAATCATTAATCTGGCCAAAATGAGAAAACTAAGTCAGGCATTAAATGAATTAAAACATGTTTTCTTCCAAGACTAATTCGTTGATTTATTTTAGTATTATCGATGATGCCAGAAGTTGCCCTTCAAAGAAATAATACATTTACAATAATGATTCACAAAATGATCTGAATTGTATTAGAAAAAAGCTCTTATTTTACATTATTTAACTTAGAAAGAATTATTGTTAAAATCTTGATATCTCTTTTTATGAAACATCTGTGCTGTTGAAATTTGCTTGCAGATCACATTTATTCACAAACATGTTAGGGGAATGGTAAGGAGGGCAGGCTTGGGAGCTAGGCGTAACTAGGCTGGTGTCCTGATTCTGCTATTTATTACAAGAGCTTCCGTTTTAGCAATTGGAACTGAGGACCCTGAAAACTACTATACTCTATATTGTCAGGATTAAACGATATATAAACTATGTAAAATGTTAGAAGTAGCTGTCATGCAGTAAGTACTAATTAATAATAGCTACTGTTTTTCTTCTCACTTTATCATTCTTTTATCAATTATTATAAACAAATTTGTATATGCATTTCTGGGGACAATGTTTGCATGATTTAATATTACATGAAAGAGCGTGTGCTTCAAAGTACCCATTAATATTTGAATACTTTTATAGAACTAATTTAAAAAATCTGTGAAGAAATTATTTCACAGTGCTCTTGAAAATCACTGTTATATTTGAATTAAAATTCCCCAGTTCTCCGGTTTTTCTTGGTGGGATTTGTCCTACATTGCCTTAGGTTGCTGTCTTAAGAAAGATTGCCTCTATGGCAGGAAGTAGAAGCCAAACTCGCATCTTTATTTGGAGACAGTAAAGGTAATATACAAGTGAACTTAAATCATGTAAAATGTGCATGGTGAGAAAAAAATAATTGAGGTTATCTTCACGTTTGACACGAAGGTCAGTGATAGGTCAAAAAACTCCTTTTTCCCCCCACACCACTCCTATCCTGTGTCATGTTGTGGAAGTTAATGGATTTTTCGATGTGAACTGGACTCTCTGGTCTGAAGGGAAGAGAAGACAGAGGAAGAACAGAGGGACATATTAAATATTCAGTATTTTAAATGGACAAATGGAACTCATTTACTGTAAGAGAGAGCTAAGATTCTGTAAAGTGATCCTTAAAGTATCAGATTCTCTCTATGATTTAGACATTATATATAAATAAGCCTTCTTAAAAAATAAATAAATAAACCTTTTTCATATGTAAAGCAATATTGAAAAGTACAGTCAATTTAAATGTCATTGTGGAGATAGATATTTAAATAATCTCATTTTGCTTTTGGCAAATACATAAAATGTTTAAGGGTAAACATTATAGCCTTTATGATAATGTTTTTTAAATGGATATGATGTTTTTATATAAAATCTGGTTTTTTAAAAGTGATCAAGCCTTTATTTTCTGTATTCTGCGTATATATATATATATATATATATATATATATATATACACACACACACACACACACAGTGCTTTATGTTTTGGTTATTTACTATAATTTTTTATTGTTTTCTAGATGGTTCTTTCTTTCTTTTCCAGTAGAATTTGGACATTTGATACATAAGAAAATGGATATACGATCTCTCTGCAAGGTCAGTTCACTGACTGGAGAAGGTGAAAGTCTAGGCCCTGTGTGTAGTTCATTAGGCTACTCTCCTAACCAGGCCACTGCCAGACTGAATGCCCATGGTTTATTTTCTTCACAGTTCATAAATTACTAAGTATTTTTGTTCCCACTTGAGTCTGGATTTGCATCCCATGTTCTGAGTAAGATGATTACGGAATGTTGATCTGCCAGTGAATAATTACTGTTGAAAGGCTTTTGAGATTTAAAAGGATTTAGAAAATGTATCTTTAAAATTAAGCTGAATGTTTTCAAATCCTTATAAAAATGTGGACTCTTAATTCTTGAATATCGGTAAGACAGTGTTAAATGCTACCTATGAGAAAAGGGCAAATCAAATTATAGATGCTCTGGTTTTATAAGAGGAATCATATTTCAGAGGAATTTGTTTTAACAAACATCCTTTATTATATATTTCTAAAGAATCAAACATTTGTTAAAAAGGAAAACATAAACTACTAGCAAACCTTTTATTTTAAAATCATAACAAGATTATTATATTTTTCTATTAGTCCCTGTATTACAAAGCTGAATGCTGAAGGTGCTAAATATCCAATATCCTAAGTTAACAGGGACTGCAGTAGTTGGGGCCAATTTCTCTTTTCTTTTGATCTTAAGAGGCACCAGAAATGGTACATAGCCCTCAACACCATCCCAAACCCAAATCAATATGAAAAGTGAACTAAACAGCGAGGAGACGACAGTCTTTGAGGTATACAGGAGTCAAGGTAAGAGCACAAGCAAGAAGACCTCAAGAGACATACCTCTTTGGCCAGCAAACTTACTGACCTGCTCCTGCATTAGTTAAGCAGAGGAAAAGGAATAGAAAAGAGACAGTGGAGTCAAGAACAAAGAAGGCTACACACTGCCACACATTTGCTATTTAAACTTGGACACCTGAGGAGTTTTCCTGAGTACAATACCACGGAAGATAGCTGGGCTCTGTCTTCCCAATTTTCCACCCAATAAGGATGTCCACTGACTGAAGGTGCCCAAGCAACAAGAAATGGTGGAGTAGAGTTCTTCCACATGGGAGACTGCAGTAGGAAGGCTCTTTTCATACTCTCCAAAAAATCCACCATTTATTCTAATAGATACCAGGACCCGATTGGGGGCCACACATAGCCATTTCTCATTTGTGTGAATGTCCTGAAATGTGCTGCCAGGTCCAAAAAGTAGCTTTCACTTTTTTGGTGGAAATTGACAACCATGTCAGTATGAGCCAGAGAACCAAAAGTGTTAGCAGAGAGATGTTTGCTAGCTCACTGATCATCACACTGAAACACTGATCGTGGTCACCCCAAGAGAGTTCCAGCACAAGAGCGGATTACAGCTGAAAGATATGCAAACCAGAGAGTCTTCCTGAAGGGAAGTACTTGGGGAAATCCCAAGTCAGGCAGGGAAGCAAAAGCAAGAACACCAGAATTTGAAACTCTGGTACCCATAGCTAGCGCAAACATTAAAAACAGCCCAACTCTTAGCTAGTTTAACAAAAACCTTCATACGAAAGGCCTGTTTAACTCAATTCCTATCCATGAAAACACAATATCTGGCTTTTAATAAAAAATTTGTAAGTGTGACTCCAGGACAAAATTCTATGTGTGCTAGTTTGGGCTCAGCCAGAGGCAAGTACAAACTTCGAATGGCATGTTTATGGGGCAAGGGGCTGCCCTCTCCACACCAGACTTGGTGCACAGCCAGTGAAGTGCATTTTCCTGGGAAGAGCTACAGTGTATTTAGAAACCCCTTCCTGGGTCATACCTGCATTCCTTGCTCAGACACCTCCATTTTGAGACCTCCTGATTGGAGGCTTTGCTGATGCACTTTCCGGGGGCCTCCTCTGAGGCTTCCTTATCACAACACCTTGGCTGAGGCACGTTTTCCCCCTTCTGGATCGCACTTTGTACTGTAGTTATTTTCCTTCCCTTTCTCTCTCCGCCTGCCCTCCTAGTTTCCCTGACGGTGAGATGATCCCTTACCTGAGCTGTACGTCCTTGTACCATCACTCAGTGTCATTGTGTGAGGAAATGGGAACCCTAGAGAGCCAGCATCTGTTTTTGCCTCTTGATTAGACTCTGGAAGTAAGCTAATAAAGCTTTAACAGATTTTTAAAAATTGAAATATAAAGTATGTTCTCTAACCACAATGGAATTAAATTGGAAATCAACAACAAAAATAATTGAAAAATCTCCAATATTTGGAAATTAAACATTTTAAAATAACATATGGGTCAAAGGAGAAGTCTCAGAAATAATTATATGTTTTGAATTAAATGAAAGTTAAAGGCAACTTATCAAATTTTGTAGGGTGCAGCAAAAGCAGTGCTTAGAGAAAAATTTATAGCATTAAATGTGTATATAAGGAAAAAAAAATCTAAAATAAATAACCTAAGCTTCCACATCAGAAAACTAGAGAAAGAAAATCAGTTTAAGTCTATCTTAAGGGATCATGAAAAAAAAAAGAAAACAACATTTAGAGCAAAAAAAAACACAATTAAATTCAAAACAGAAAAAGAGAAAAACAAACAAACTAAAGGGCTAGTTCTTTCAGAAAGATAAATAAAATCAAATCTGTAGCTATGCTAACCAAGATAAAAATAAAAAATATATATAAATTAATAAAATCAGAAGTGAATGAGAGGTCATTAGTAATGATCTCATGAGATAAAAAGGATCATAAAGTGAGTTACAAATAACTCTATGCCCACATGTTTGATAACATAGATGAAATGAATCAATTCTTTAAAAGACACAAACTACTAAAACTCATACAAGGAGAAATAGAAAATCTAAGTAGGCCTATATCTCTTTAATGAATTGAATGAATGATTAATAACTGTTCAAAAAATTAATAAGTAAACCACTAGGCCCATTTCACAGTATTTCACTGGAGAAGTCTGCCAAATACGGAGGAAATCATAATTCTCCAAAACATCTTCCAGAAAACAGAAGCATAAGTATTACTTCAAACTCATTCTGTGAGGTCAGCATTACTCTGATAACAAAACCAGATAAAGATGTTACAAGAAAGAATAACTACAGGTTAATATCGCTAATAAAGATATATTAGCAAATCTTTCAGTGTATAAAAAGACCAACTGGGACTTATTCCAGATATGCAAGGCTGGTTTAACATTAGAAAATCAATCAATGTAACACACCATATTGTTAAGATAAAGAAGAAAAATCATATCATCCTATCAACTGATGAAGAAAAATAATTTGGCGAAATCGACTTATTATTTATGATAAAAATGCTCAACAACCACCCTGGCCTATGTGGCTCAGTTAGTTGGAGCATGATCCCATACACCAGAAAGTGGCTCGTTTGTGTCCCAGTCAGGGCACGTGTCCAGTTGCAGGTGTGATTCTCAGTACATTCTTCGGTTGGGATGCGTGCAGGAGCCAAACGATCAACATTTCTCTTTCACATCGATGTCTCTCTCTCTCTCAAATCAAATTTTCAAAGAACCTCTCAACAACCTAGAAGTAGAAAGAACTGTCCTCTCCCTGGCCGGTTTGGCTCAGCGGTTAGAGCATTGGCACACGGACCAGAGAGTCCTGGGTTCAGTTCCCGCTAAGGGCACGTACCTCGGTTGCAGTTTGTCTCTGGCCCTGGTTGGGGTTGTGTGGGTTGCAACCAGTTGATGTGTCTCTCTCACATCGATGTTTCTCTCTCTTTCTCCCCTCATCCCCCTCCCACTCTATCTGAAGATAAATGCAAAACAAAACAAAACAAAACAAAACAAGAAAGAAAGAAGTGTCCTCAAATTTATAGTTAATGTTTACAAAAAGATACAACTAATATTGTTCTTAATTAATGGGGAGAAACTGGACATGTTCCCCCTAAGATCAGGAATAAGACAAGGATGTCCTCGCCAACTCAACACTGTACTAAACTTTCTAGCTATTGCACTAAGATAAGGAAGTCAGCTGAAACAATGGCCACAGCTGGAACAATTGAATAATAAAATAATGTAGCATTTTATAAAATGAATATTTACAAGTTCAGACTGATATAAATAAATGCTTGAATACACAAATAACTGGAGAATAGACAAAAGCTTGTGTAGAAGAATTCCCCCTCCCCAAAATGTAGATACTCCACTTGAAAGGAGTTTGAGCGTAAATCCCACGAAAGTGTGTGTAGCACATAATGACTTCCTTGCAAAGAGCACAGTACGTAAAAGGGCATACTTAAAAGGGCATTGTAAAGAACAACTTTACAGTGGAGAAACACTACTACAGCCGGGTGATTAACTTTAATATCAACCATAATAAGTAATATTAAAAATAAGTACCCGTGACATGATGTAATGAGACCGGCACTTTCCCTCTTTTTTTCTTCCCCCTAAAACACATAACTGCAGTTTAAACATAAAAGATACATCAGACGAATCCCAACTGAGGGACATACTACAAAATATCTGACCAGTCCTACTCACAACTGTGAAGGACAGCCAAATAAGACTCACAGCCAGAAGAAATGAAGGAGACACCAGTAATAAATGTAATGTGGTATCTGGGATGTAGTCCTGGAAAAGCAAAAGAACATGAAGTAAAAACTAAGGATATATGAACACAGTTCACCTAGTCTTTAGTTAATAACAATGTGTTGATATTGGTTAATTAGTGTAACTGTTGTACCGTAATGGTATAAGAGGTCAACAGTAGTGGAAGTTGTGCGCCAGTTTCTGCACTATCTTCACAATTTTTCTCTAAATCTCCAACTTTTCTAAAATATAATCATTTGTTTTTAAAAAGGCAAAAAACAAAATCATTAAGAAAATGAAGAAGAAGAAAAGATGTGGAATGGTTGCCGTATTCCTTTCATAGCACGACCCAGAAGTTGTTCATGTTATTTTAGCTAATATTTTATAGTCTTAATTTTTGTCCTTCAGCCATACCTAACTGCAGGTTTAGGCTATGGATCTACTTGAAAATGAGGGGCTTTAGTGAAGGAAAAAAAGAGAAGGGAAAAGAGAAAGAAGACAGGAGAGGGGAGGGGAGGGGAGGGGAGGGGAGGGGAGGCTGAATTACCTCAATTAAAAACTAGATCACTGCTACTCTGGCGGGTTTGGTTCAGCAGTAGAGCATTGGCCCGTGGACTGGTGAGTTGTGGGTTCAATTCCAGTCAAGGGCACATACCTTGGTTGCAGTTCATCCCTGGCCCTGGTCGGGTAGTGCAGAAGACAACCAGTGGATGTGTCCCTCTCACATTGATGTTTCTCTTTCTCTCTCTCTCTCTCTCTCTCTCCCTCCCACTCTATCTGATGATAAATAGAAAAATATACTCAGATGAGGATTAAAAAAAAACAAAAACTAGGTCACTGCTGTCATGTTTGAGAACAATAAGTCTAGGTAATAAAGAAAGATTATTTTAATGTCCAAATGAGAATAGTAGAGAATAGATGAGTTCTGAGCAGCTCATCATAGGCAGATGTGTATTTCTGTGTTGTATGGAGAAGACATGGAAATCAGTGGACCATAGAAGCACAAGCATTTGTTGTAAGGTCAAGACTTAGGCACCTGAAATATTTGGAATTGATGACAGAGATTGCTCACTGCATTAAACCTAACTGAAGTAACCTGAATTAGATAAAATGTGTAATTGCTCTCAATTATATACAGCAATTCCCTCCTATTGTTGTGACTCCCTTCCCATGTCATACACACACACACACACTCTGCATGCAGGTAAATTTGAGGCAGTTGTTTTAAGGAAATAGACTCTAAACCTAAACCATGGTAAAGGTAGGTAACAGTTAAAGACCATGTTTATTGACTAGCACTTTGGTTAGCCAAATAAAGGCCAGGTGAAAATTGGCTTACAGAACAGAGTAAGAAGCCAACTAAGACAAGGTTAATACAAGTCAGGGCAGTAGGCTGATATCAGGCACTGATGGAGTCCTAAAGATAAGTGTAAACAAAGGAGAGATAATCAAGTTTCTCTCAGGGGAAACGCTGGGTAGCAGGGGTTTAGAGTGTCGGGAAAGAGGCTAATGAGGCTCAATGTCTCCTACTTTTACTCAACCAGAGAAACTATAATTCATTTTTAATATTGGAATTACCTGTAAGATTTCTCTTGAGGAATATGGCTCATTTGCTTTTTAGAAGGTTAAAAATAATAACTGAATAAATAAATAAAAAAAAGATGTGTTGCCCTGGCTGGTATGGTTCAGTTTGTTGAGCATCACACATGTGTTAAAAAGTCGCCAGTTCAATTCCAGGTTAGGGTGCATACCCGGGTTGCAGGTTCAATTCCAGGGCATGCAAGAGGCAGCTGATCAAAGTTTCTCTCTCACATCAATGTCTCTGTCTCTCTCTCCTCCCTTCTTCTCTCTCTCTCAAATCAATTTTAAAAAACATTAAAGAAAGATGTAGGCATAGGCAGCCCTCCAATTTTGATGAGTTATGTTCTAATGATATTTTATTTCTATTCAATTAAATACATATTGATACCCTCAGAGTGTACTTAAATTACAGTAATAACAGGAGTCTGGAAATGAGAGCTTTTTTCTTCATCACCATGTGCTCATTCAGTTGTTCTCTATTATGTCTTCTTATTTTTTGTTTGTTTTCCACTGATTTTATGGAATCAAGGATTGTTCCTTGATCTCCCCATCAGTCAAAGTCAGAAGGTGGGTGTCCTAGCCTGACTGTAAGTCTGGACTTCCTGGGACACAGCTGGTATATGTTTGAATTCTAGAGACTAAGGAAGATGAAGTAGAGCACAGTATTCTTTCTTATCCTCATTATATTAACCTACAGATTACAAATTCAAAGGATGCACTTTGTGAATGGGCTTAGTAAAAGGCAATAGTAAGTGCTCATGGTAAAAAAAAATCCAAATTTAATGTTTTTGTTAATGTCAATGTGCCCAATAAACAAAAATATATTAGAGTATTAAATATAGCACTAAATCCCCATTGTAGAAAATATGTCCTATGGACAGTTCACTGCATTAGAACAAAGACAGAGACGTGATTTGAGGAGGGTGCTTTATTGGAACACTTGAATAGACTCACACTGCACTATGAGGAAGGTGATGGTAAACAGCTGCTGTGGGAGAAAATGGTAAGAAGGAAAGGGTCAAGGTAACAACTGCTCGATAGTGTCAAAACATCACTGGCAAAATGTAGATCGCTGAAGGCTGAAGCCAGCACGTCCAATGGAAGTCCAGACAAGAGAAATGGAGGGGTTGTCAGGCCTGAGGAATTTTTAAGAGCTAGTTTTCAAAGTCATGCTGAGATCCAGGCATAAGAACATGTGTCCTAATTTATGGCATCATAAGTCAAAGGAAGGTTATGGACCCAAATCAGGCTAATAATTGGAGGGAAATAAAAATAGGGTATTTATTACAACAGAGACCATTTAGGCAAAAAATCAATAGGACACTCACTGGAAAAGCAGGTAGACAATGGGGTCAATAGAGAAAAAATTTTGAGTGACAGAGCAAAGTATAGCCCTGATTTTGTCTTCTGTGGTCTTCCTTTATAAAGGTCAAAGGGCCAAGAACTTCAATATCAGTGGAACACAATTCTTAGTTGGAGACCATGTTCACAACCAATTGGCTGAGGCAGAGATGTGCTAGTAATGTACGTCCTGGCACTCCTTGGGCTATGGTACATTGCCACTGTGGCCAGGGGCTTACAGCTACCTATTCTCTTGGCAAAATGAAGACTAGCAGTAAACCATGTGGGAAAATTTCTGGAATTTTCAATAGAAGTTGGTAAAAACATGCTTGGAATGAAAGGCATTGTCCAGGGAGTTTAAGAGACCTTGTTTCAGGGCTGTCATTTCACAAATAATAGTTTTCTTCGATCTTGGGTTAGGTATAGAATTCTGTCTCCTTGCATAATTTTCCGTCAAAGTGGGAATGAATGTTCTTTTTCCCTACTTCCACAGAAGTATAGTGTAGAGCAGAATAACATCTATAAAAGGAAATTGGGCTCTATGGATAAATAATTACTATGCAAATCTTGGTTTTAATAGCCGTAATATAATTGCTATTATTGGGAACTGTATAGAATTCAGCGAGATTATAAGCAGGGCATTTTTTATTAATAGTAACAGCCTATATATTATGTAATATTTCTGCTCATTTTGAATTTTAGTTCAATTTTCTTTTAGCAATGATTGAGGGAATTGATTCTGATTTACTTTTCTTGAGCCAAAAATGTAGCTGCAACATTATTAATAGACATCATCAAACATTATTATGAGACATTGTATATCCCATTATAGTCTACTACCATATGTCCCAATACTGTACATCAATTTTTGTAAAGACAACAATTTGAAGGGTGAATACTTTAAGATATACACTATTCTTTTAGTTTCTGTTCTTGTACACACTGTTTGATAAAGATTGAGTTTCACAACTCCTCTCAGTCCAAATTTCATAATTTGCACTCTGTGACTGGAGAGAATGAATCTGTCTGAAGTAAGCCTATTTAATGGTGGTTTTCAGTATGAGTCTAGACCCAGTCATATTCTTGGGATGAGTGCTACATAGCTGCAGGCCTGTCAGTGGGAGTGTGGCTGTTTAATTATCATCTCAGCTGTACTCTGACTAGATGTAGTGACAAGAATTCTGTAAGTTCAGTGTTTTTCAATTTTCTTTTTTCTTTACATATATTCTCTCAATTTTCTTTGTATGTATGTGTATATGTATCTGCTTATATATACATACATATGAATTTATGTACATAAATATGTATATAAGTATGTGCATGTATGTGTAGAGGAGACTAGGGGATGATCAAATATAGTACTGGCCAATAAAATGTAATATAACATTGCCTATTCTAAGTGTTATTAATTTGGGTAATATGAATATAAATAGTTATTCATTTTTAAAATAAGTAACATAGTGAAGAATTCATATTAACTGGACTGGAGAAAATAAATTCTATGATAAGAAAAGTTGCTTGTTAGGCCCTTAAAATATATATGACAAGTGAGGATACATTAAATGATTCTCTCATGCTGATCGTCAAGATTCCCATCCCCTCCAGATTTATTGAGGTATAATTAACAAATAAAGTTGTAAGATATTTAAAGTGTACATACAACATGATGATTTGATATATATATATATATATATATATATATATATGCATTGCAAAAGGAGTCAGGTCATTAAGTTAATTAACTCATCCATCACCTCACATATTTACCTTTTTTTTTTTTATGAGACCATTTAAGTTCTACTCTCTTAGCAAATTTCAATTATGCAATATAGTATTATCAACCACAGTGATTATGTTCTACATTAGATCCTCAGACCTTATTTATCTTATATCTGAAAATTTGTACCCTTTACCAACCTATTCTTATCCCCCCACTCCCCCACCCCACCACCAACCATGTCCTGGCAGAGAGTCTGGATTTCCTGGACATTTTGGCATACTCTATTTTATGAGTTCAAGAATTTTTGTTTGTGTGTTTTTTGTTTTTTAGGTTCCACATATAAATAATGCCAAACATATTTCTCTTTCTCTGTGTGGCTTATTTTACTCAGCATAATGTCCTCCAGACCCATCCATGTTGTCTCAAATGAGAGGATTTCCTTCTTTTTTAAGGTCAAATAAAATACAAGGTGTTTTCTCAAAACACAAAACAAAACAATAATTTTGTAGAATAAGACCTTAATAAGTTCTAAAATAGATATAGTTCTTTAAAAAGAAATAAAGAACAATATAAATGAACAAATAAAACAGAAGCTGACTCATAGATACAGAGAATGGACTGACGGTTGCTAGAGAGGAGATGGGTTGGGGGGACTGGGTGAGAAGGTGAAGGGACTAAGAAGAAAAGATTGGTAGTTACAAAATAGTCATGGGGATATAAAGTACAGCACAGGAAACATAGTCAATAATATTATAAAAACTATTTATGGTACGAGGTGGGTCCTGGAAATATCAGGGGGAACATTTCGTAAAGTATATGATTAACTAACCACTATGCTGCACACCTAAAACTAATACAAAATAACATTGAATGTGAACCATAATTGAAAAAAAAAATTAAAACATCAAGTGTATTCACCATTTATCCCTTCTTTGCCCTTTTCCACCTCCTCCTCCCCTTCCCCCTGCAATCACCATATTGTTGTCCATGAGTTTTCTGTCCTTTTTCTTTTTTACTCAATCCCCCAACCCACTCCCTGAAACCCCTACCAGAACTGTCTGCCTGCTTAAAAATAAATTCAAAAAAATATTTTTAAAAAAGAAATAAAATAAATACATTGTAATTTATTAATGCAACTGATGCACACATAAGCATACTTCACATTTCTGGACTTTCTCATAGTTTTATTTAAGTGCTCTTTTGGATAATAGAAAAACGTTCTTCAATTATCTTTATATTCTGCAATTTTTGGAAAGTGTAAGAAATAATTTTTAAATTTGAATGAGGGAAAATGTTCACTGAAAATTAGAAGTATAAAATAATGCCACGTTGTATCTCCAGTCTAACATAAAGTCAAACGTTTGGGAGGATAAATGGAAGTATAATATGAAAAAAGTAGTTGAATCTTAGCACACTCTCAGTTTTGCCAATACTAATCATTTGGTTAATTATAATAATTCTCTTGCATCAAAGACCCAAGACATATCTTGAA
This sequence comes from Tadarida brasiliensis, assembly GCA_030848825.1. Taxonomy (NCBI): domain Eukaryota; kingdom Metazoa; phylum Chordata; class Mammalia; order Chiroptera; family Molossidae; genus Tadarida; species Tadarida brasiliensis. Next base: position 76,923,156 of record CM061260.1, read on the forward strand.
TGAGTATAGAGTGAAAAACATATGTTTAAATTTATACCAAGACGGCCACCTATAGCTTCTTCAATTCACCAAGATATGAAGCTTTTTTCCATCTCTAGAGTTGTTACTGCCCTGTGACTTGTTTTGAGTAAGAGAATGAAGCAGAAGTGATGTTGTGTTAGTTCTGGAGCTTGGCCCTTAAGAGGCGTGGCACCTTTCATTATTATTCTTTTGAGATTCCGCCACAAAGTGTAAAAGCTAAGTCAGGATTACTGAGTGACGAGAGACAATAAGCCCCAGCCAGCCCATAGGCATTCCAGATCCACAGTGGAGGTGCTGTGAGTGAACGGAGCTCCCTCGACTGTGTGTCCTATCCATGCTCCTAGCTGAAGAAATAATAAATGATTGCTGTTTCAGCCACTAGATTTTGGATTCATTTGTTACATGACAATTCGTAAGTGACACATGGTTTCTCTGAAAATATACATTATTGTCCAATAACATTGTTGAAGCAAATAATTATTATTCAAGAAAAAGGGACCAAGCTATCCCATCTCCATTCTCCAGAGTTGAAAATAACTAGTCAGTTATAAGAGAACTTTGAGGAGATTAGTAATTTTATCAGTTCGAGTATTTTCAGCTGCAAGTACAAAATTCCTTATTTATACTTGCTTAAAGCAATGGAGACATGAATGATGCCCCATGATAAGAAGTCTAGACGTAGATAAAACCGTATGGATATAACCGGGCTGTTTTCATCCTCCCGTGTATCATCCTCAGCAGCTTGCTCTCTGCATCACGGTTTCGGGCATTACATTCACTCTGAAAACAAGAAAGGTGCTGCCATCTGCATGCTTCCTTCTGGTAGAAAGTAAGTTTTCCTAGAAGCAACTCCTATCAAATAGTAGTCACGTGCTATGTTCCATTTGTCAAAACAGAGTCCCAGGGCCATAAGTGGCTACAATGGGAAGCTGGTAAATCCCCTATCTGCCAAAGAAATCCCCTATTTGATTTCACTTGTTGGAAAAAAAAAAAAATGCAAGATTGTCTTGACCACTTAGACTGGTTTTGCTGCGCCATGCTACTCTGAATAAAACCAGATTCTACTAACAAGAAATGAAGGATGATGGGTGAGCAACCAAAGAGATCTGGTAAATTGGATGAATTCATTCATACTAGTGGTACCCTGTTATTCTGAGTTCAGAAAAAAAAACAAAAAACAAACTTTGATTCTGTTTTCTTTTTAAATCTATGACAAGTATTGCTTATAAAAACACTGGCAACAGTGACTATAATTTTTCAGATAAATAAAAGGAAATTTCTTCGTATTACTAATTAATCGAGGGGTACTTCTTTTTCTCTCTCTCTTTTAATCCTCACCTAAGGATATATATATATTTTTCCCATTTATTTTCAGACAGAGTGAGAGGGAGAAAGAGAGAGAGAGAGAGAGAGAGAGAGAGAAACATTGATGTGAGAGGGTCACATGCACTGGTTGCCTCCCGCAAGACCCTGACCAGGGCCAGGATGAACCACAACCAAAGTCTGTGCCCTTGACCGAATCAAACCCACAACTCTTTGGTCTGTGGGCAGACACTCTAACCACCAAGCCAAACTAACCAGGGCGAGAGGTACTTCTTAAAAAATGTAAATAATACTAAATTTATAGAATTTATTGTTACCTGTTAAGATTATTTTGAATCACAGTAACTGATTTTTTTTACTGAGAAACTAATTTTTCAGATGAATTCAACTCTTTTATGATGTATTACTTTTATATTTTAAAGTATTTGTTTTATTAATATTTTGTTTAAATTTATATATTCATGCTTATGAATAAAGTAGGTCTCTAATTTTCTGATTTTTTTTTTTTTTTTTTTTTTTTTTTTTTTTTTTTTTAGTGTCCTTTTCTGATTTGGGGACTCAGGTTATTCTAAAATCATAAAATAATTTGTGGAGTATGCTTATTTTTCTTTCCCCGAAATTTAAGTATGTGATTAAATTTTTTTATTTTTTAAATGTTGGCCCTCTCTTGCATTAAGGGAATGATTTTTGTCCAGTTTATTGCAATTTAACTTATTTATTCTAAAATTGACCCGCTTGGAGGTACAATATAATGAGTCAAATTTGTAATCAAATATATAGAGTTGTGGTAACTATAACTACAATCAAGTATAATTTCATCATCCCCAAAGTACCAATTTTGGTCAATTACCTATTATCCTACCCTCATCCCCTGGTAACCAGTGATCTGGTTTCTGTATATATTTATCTATATCTACCTATCTGTATATATTAATTTTTCTTTTCAGAGTATCCAGAATTATACCTGGAATTCTAAGGTACACCTCTCCTCTTACTCCCACCCATCCTTGGACTAACATAAAATAACTCTTCTTCAGTGTTTCAGAGTGTTCCCTCATAAATTCGATGCTTGTATGGTGGGCCCCAATGATTCCCACCTGCTGCTATGCATGCCCTGAGCAGAATGCTCCTCTGGAATGTAGGCTCACTTCTAACTGATAGACTATTGCATATGGAATGAGATTTCATATTTGAGATTTAGTTAGAAAAAGACCGTGGCTTGCACCTTGGTGTGTTCTCTTGCTCTCTCTCAGATTGCTCACTCTGGGGTAGCCTACTGCCATGCACTGATGCACTTATGTGGAAAGGTCTGCATACATGATCTTGGAAGCAAATCTTCTGAGACCTGCCAATAGCTATACAGATGAGCCTGGAGAGGGATCTCAGCTTTGAGATGATGACTCCTTGGTCACAGATTTGTAAATGATCCTAAGCCAGAACAGTACAGCTAAATCACTCCTGGATTCCTGACCCAGAGAAACTGAGAAAATAAATAGTTGTTGTTTTAGCTGCTAAATTATAGGGTGTATTAGTTTACTGCGGTCTCTGTAACAATTATTGCAAACTTGGTAGCTTAATAAAATAGAAATGTATTATTTCACAGTTCTGGAGTCTAGAAATTCAAAATCATTTTCACTTCTCCAAATCAAGATCTCAGCTAGGCCACAATTTTTCTGGAGGCTTTAGGGGAGAATCTGTTTCTTGCCTCTTCTAGTTTTGTTGAAACTTCCACCCACTCTTTGTTGTGTATCTCCCATTTTCTAGGTTTGTTGTTGTTTTGTTCATCTTCACCCAAGAATATATTTCCATTGCTTTTTTTAGAGAGAGTAGAACAGAGGGAGGGAAGGAGAGAGAGAGAGACAAACATCGACCCACACAAACCCCGACAGGGGCCAGGGATCAAATCTGCAACCCTTTGACCAGAATTGAACCAGAGTCTCTAACCACTGAGCAAAATCGGCCAGGGCACATTTCCTAGTTTTGTTTTTTTTTCTTTTCACAGTTTCCCTAGAATTTACTATAACTATTGAGTTTATCAAAGATTAAGGTTAATATTTACTATTTACTTTCTCTTCACCCAAACACAACTTTAAGATGTTCTAACTGTAATTATTCTTTTCCCAGATTATATTGCTGCCTATAATTTCAGTTTTATTTCCCTTGATTCTCTTAATAGCACAAATAATACATCAGCATTTTAATTGTTTTATATATTTTAACATTTATACATAATTTTACTAATATCTTTGCACATCATTCCCTCTTAAATCATATTCTTTAGAACTGGCTGTCCAGTCCATTACTGTTAGCCATAGTAGCTATTTAAATTTTAAAATACAGTTCCTCAGTTACAGTATCCACATTTCAAATGACTTTTCACATGTGGCTTATCACATTGGACAGAACAAATGTAGATTATTTCCATCATTTCAAAAAGTTCTATTGGTTAGCACCACTTATACATTCTTTTAGTGATACTTATTTTATAGTGAACACAACATTTGTTACTTTGAAAATATCTTTACTTGGAACTCCTTCTTGAGAGATAACTTAATAAATATACAATTCTAATTCAATGGCTATTTTCTCTAATTACTATGAATATATTATCTACTGTATTTGTATTTCCATTATGATATTGAAAAGCCAGTTATTGGACTCAATGTCATTTGGTTCTAGGCAATCCATCTTATCTCCAACTGCTGATTCCTCTTTGATAATTGTCTCTGTACAATTTTGTCTTTTATGTGTTTCTAGATATTTAATTTCTAGTCCGTCTTAGTTTGTCCACACTCTCAATTTTTCTTTTATATATTTTTCTAGATGTTGGTATGTCTTATTTTACATAATTTCTTTATATATACATTGTCCATTTTACTAAATTTCTCTTCATTTGATCCTGGTCTGCAGTTTGACTGGACCATTTTTTTTTTTTTTCCTCAAATTTTAACTACTGTATTTTTTATTTCTAAATGTTATATTTGGTTGTTTTCCTCAATTTGCTTAGTCAAGTTTCTTTTTTTTTTCTTTCTATTTAAATCTTTTCTTTATTTAAAGCATGTCTTTAACATATAAAATACATTTATTTTATATTTTGAAGCTTACATTTTCAACACATGAGACCTTAAGTCTTTCTTTAGTTTTTGTGGATTTTTTTCTGATTCTTATTTATGATTGATTTTTTTTTAAATGTAACCTCTTGTTCCTATGAACTGTATTTGCTAGAATTATTTGAAATAATTTCTGCTTGCTTCAATCATTTGCCTAAAAATTTAACCAACTCATCATCCTTTAAATTTTTGAGTTTGAGTTTTTGCACTCACACTGGTAGAAATGCTGGCTATAAAACTAACTCTAGGATTTCCTGGCCTGTTTGGATCAGTTGGTTAAGCATGGTCCTGTGTACCCGAAAGGTTACCAGTTAGATTCCTGGTCAGGGAGCAGCCTATTGATGTTTTTCTCTCAAGTTGATGTTTCTCTCTCTCTCTCTCCCTTCCTCTCTCTAAAAGAAATCTTTAAAAAAAAAGGACCTTGAGGATTTAATAGATAAATAGTTATTCTGATGATCTTCTCACATCTTCTGAATTTAGAGTTTTGTTTTTGTTTTTTCTTATCCAATGATGCATTCATTTATATTCAAGGTTTATTTGGCTGGAGTGTTTTCCTCCTCTGCTTGGACTCTATGATTTTCTTCCATTTTTCTTGCCAAGAGGCCATGACAGCCCCTCGTGTCTCTAGGCTGCCAGGGTTGACAGTGATAATGTATTTCCAGGGCTCACTAACTCATTGGGTCCTCACTTTCCAGCATTTACTTGTAATAGGTTTTCTTTCTTTCACCACTATCTCAGCTGATTCCCGTAAAGATGTTGGTATGCTGATGTCATTTGTCATTTTATACTTCTGATATGTCATGAACTTATTGTAAACTGAAATGTTTGAAGAGCTTAAGTATTTTCACCTATGCTATTTTTGTTTTCCAAAAATATTCCTTATTGAATTATATCTTCAAGATCAAATGTAAAACACATTTTAAAATTTAAAGTAATATAATATGCCTTAGTTTTATTCTTCTGTTGTTTGTAATATAAACTGTAGCTATACCACAGTAATTAGTAATCATCATTGTTTCTATTTTTTTTATTAATTTATTTTTGTTACAAATGTTTCTCCTTTTTTCCCCATTGACATCATTGTTTCTTATAAGAGAAGTTTTAAGCTGGACTCCATAGTTACACAGCGTCTAGAGGCAGTGAGTCACATCACAGAGTGAGATGACAGGGACAGAAGGCTGGACACAGGTCCTCCCGTCCTATCCTGCCCCAACCAAAGCAGCTCAACCTTTTTCTGTTTTATATACTAGAAATCCAAACAATATTTCATTTGAAAAAAAGGACTACATCAGTTTAGGAATGGTTTAAAAATCACTGCTTTAAATCCTCACACTTCCTTCTAATGTTTTGGGCAATGGCTCACCTATAGAGGGGAGCCATAATTATCTTGCTTGAAAATAGTCTGGTTTATATGGTTAATTAGATTTCTTATGCAATAGCATTCACTTATCCATCTTGATAGCTGATAATTATATGCTAATTCAAAGAGTTTATAATATAGTTTATTAAATAATCTATATAATAACTATAATATAAATATATAATAACTATAAAGATATATCTGTATGTCTTTTATGTATTGGTAGGTAGTTTTGCTTATACACCTGTTTAGATTTTAAGACCTGGACAGTCCTGAATATACCATTAAGGTGTATATGGTTTTAGGAAGTAGAAAAATCACCAACGTTTTCTTACCCAAAACACGTATAGTAATTTTGGTCCTTGCTAACCCATTTGTATAGTGTACAATGCTTACATAGGTTTTATAGTTAAATAGAGGAAAAGAACAGAAAGATGAACATAAAAATGATGAAATTTGAAAGAGGATTAAATCTTTTGGATACTGACTACATTGGCATAAGATAATAATGGAACTTGAAGTCGAAATCACAGTTTTAAATATGGTTATTGAATAATTTTAGGATGATTTCTGACTACATTAAATGACTAATTTCTAACACCATTTTATTTTATTTTCATTTATTTATCTTTTAATCCTCACTCAAGGATATTTTTCCATTGATTTTCAGATAGAGTGGGAGGGAGGGAGGGAGAGAGAGTGAGAAACATCGATGTAAGAAAGACAGACTGATTTCACACGACCCTGACCAGGGCCGGGGATCGAACTGCAACCGAGGTACTACATGCCCTTGACCGGAATCGAACCCGTGACTCTTTGGTCTGAGGACCAGCACTCTAACTGCTGACCCAAACTGGCTAGGGCTCTAACACCATTTTAGACATCTCTGGGAAGGAAAGCAGTAATATACTTGGAAAAGATGGCATCCTAACAGAGATCATGAGAGGGGAGCACTTCTTAAAATATATTAAATTTCCACCAGAAAGACAAAAAAACAACATTTTATGCAAATATTTCTTTAACCACTGAAATACACTAGAATTTCACAACCAACTGTAGAATTTCCCGCCTGCTGTAGATGGCAAAAAGTGTTTGATCACTGATGGGGTAATCTCTTGTGAGAGTTGAAAAATAAATGATCTATTGTACAATGACAGAGACCTGTTTTCTGACCAGTTGTCCAGTTTAGATATAGAATTCTAAGAAGAATTCCCACAAGCAATTTTGTATCTGTTACAAATTTATTAGTTAGGGTCATAATATGTCTTAAGGATCATTTCCAAAGAGAGTGGTAACAATACTTAATTTTGTCAGAATCTAAATGATTAAAATTTAAGTGCATACTTCTGTGTACAAAGACATAGCTGATTGACTCCTGATTTGAAGTTATCTTAAGGAAAGATACACTTTTAGATATAAGGATATTTTACACATAAGAATTACAATAGGAGAGAAGATTTCTATCATTCTATAGATTTAACAAATCTAGTTCTATAATTAGATAATAATTTGTCATCAAGTTGGGAAATCTTAGGCAATTAAGATTAGGTTTTATATTCCTTTAATTCTACCTGAAAATGTTGTTTGGGAGATTTAAAATCTGTTTGCTCTCTAATGGAAAAATACAAATGGTAGCAGATCTCATTGACCACTGACAAGTGGGAGGATAAAAAGGAGATTTCCCATCAGAAAAGATACAAAATTATTGCTCAGAATTACTTATTTGATCAAATATACTTTGAGGGCAAAGCATTTCATTTTAAAAATGCACATTCTGGATTATTTGCCATGGAATCAGTAAGAGTTTCCTCTTATATGTTACATTAACCTTTTTTCCTCTTAAAATGATTTCATTACATATTAAATCACACATTTCCAGCTCCTGATGGTAAAGCAAGTTGCATCCATCTTCCACTTCAAGTCATTACAGAAATGGTGTTACTCAATAATTATAAAATTATTTCAACTATAAGAGTGTGAGAGTATACGGACACTTTGAGTGATTCCAGAACACTGACAACAGATAGAATGTGAGTTGGAAAGAAATCAGAGCAAAAGAAATAATGTTTCAATCACTAGAGCAGTGAGGCTCTTCTCAAGGAAGCCTCTGTGAGCTTCAAAGCGGGATGTGGAGGATGCAGGGGGAAATGGGTGAGCACCAAATTAACTCATTAATATACTATATTAAAATGACCTGGCTTTTAGGACACCTTGATTTTACTCTTTGCAAATAGAGCACCCACTCTTGCTCAAAGAAGATATCGTGAGAACTATTGTTAAATAAATTGATAGATACATGTTTAGAGGAAATCAGGAAGGGTGTTTGTCCTAATAGAGCAGTGAACAGAGTGAGACCCTTCAACAGAAAAGGAAAAAAAGAAAGTTGGCGAGATAGGAACAATTTGGCGGAGCAATAAAATAAACGGAACTCCTTCACCTTTCCAGAGTAAAGCCCCACTTATGTGGAGTCGGTTCACTCTGCCTGATTTCTTCTCGTGTTTCTGCTGTTAAACGCTGACTGTTGGAATATCAGTTCCACTTAAAGCGAATAGTTTACACTCCCATTCAATAGAGAGATTTGTTTGGAAAGCATTTTTTAAAAATCTAATATTATCCTTTGCTGGCTACCTATTCTAACAAAATCCTTTGTAAATAAATGCAACTGAAAAACCAAGGACACAGCCTCTTGAGTAGAAACACGATCATGCAAGTGACGGCCCAATATGAGCAAAGAGACGGACTCTAGGGGAAGAGATAATGTAGCTATAAACATAAAAACAAATTTCAATTAGTATCCTCAAAATCTCTGAATAGGCATTTCCCGTATACAACTAAGACTGTTTAATGTGGAAAAGGGCATGAGAGACGTGTGAAGAAGAATTGAAACTTCCTTATCTTATCATGCCAGTTGTTCCAGTCAAAAGCCATCCTAGATGAGACAACGTCCAGCCAACCCCAGGACACCTACAAACACATCAGAGGATTCAGACAAGATCAGCAAAGCAGCTTCCTCAATGAGCAACTGGTTGCAGACAGGCAAATGGATTCAGGCAAGATCAGAACAGCTTATCTAAACTATATTTTCATAGGCAATATTAAAGGACTATTGTTTTAAAGCCTTTGGGTTTAGAGATGGTTTCTTACACTGCATAATTGGAGCAAATGACAACTTAAACTGACAATATGGTTTCTAATAGAAAATTACTAAAATTGACAAAAATAAATTTCATTGGACCAGCTACATTGATTAAATGGCCTGAATTTGACCAGCTATGTTTCAAAATATTATTTGATCAGCTAAAATTATGATCAAATTCTAGCGCATTCAAACAATAATATAGACTGTAGCTCTTAAATTTATGTTATGTTATGAAACAATTTTTAAGATGCATGATTAGAAAAATGCATGGTATAAAAAGTAGAATGCAGCTATTTAGGTTTTATGAAAAGCTGTTCATATTCATAAATATGTATATTTACGTATATAGGGACTTGTATGTATATATAAAATTTCTAGAGGTTTATTAACAAAATGTTGCAAGGGATTACATCTCGGGAAGGGGTCAAGGGGTGCTGGGGGAAAAGAATTATATAACAATTTACACAAATTTTATTTTTAATATTTTGAATTTTTATTAATAGCATGAATAATTTTTTTATTAAAACAACATGAATAAAATAACTGTAACAGTGGTATTCATAAGTTTAAAATTAATAGTAATCATGTAAGTATAACATAAATGTAATATATAGATAAATTTACCAACCTCTTGAACTGCTCTGTGTAAAGACTACACATATGGAACAGCTAGGGTCACAAGTGAAAAGACAGAACAATGAGGTGGAGGCAGCACCCAAGGCTTAGTTCCCTTACTTTTAAAATGTATCCAGTAGATACATTGTTGTAATCGTTTTTATGCAATGGTACAATTTTATGGAGAACTCCACACATAAAAAGAATAAAATCACTTCAAAATAGAGGGCGATGAGATCTCCCAGGTGAATGCACTTGGTTTCTCCTTTGACTGCCTCCCACCCTGACCTTGGGGTCTGAAGTACCTGAAAGGATTGTTGGTCTCTTTTGAAACAGCTAATTCAAATGTCTTTTTCACTGTTACATACACTTTGGTTCTTTTTAGATTTTTCTTATCAAGTTATTCACAGTGTCACTCTATTTACAACATAACCCATTTTCACATTTTAAAAAGATCATCCACTGTGGAAAATGAGATGCAACTTTATATGAATCAATAAAAAAGAATTTTCTTTGAAACGTGAAGTAAATGGTTAATTTTCCAGCTTCATATTCACCTATGCCACAAAGTGCTATAATTCTCAGCCATAACTCTCTCCACAGGCTAAGCATTCACAAGAGTGAGTTAATCATCTGTTTCAGGTCCCAATTAATGCTCCAGCAGCAGTGGGGGACAATATCTGCTGGCAGCAAGCTTTGACCAGCTCCAAGACACTTATTTAGAAACTTCTCTTCTTCCCCTTCATTAATGCACTGCTTCATTTAGAATGTCTCTTAACAGGCAGTCATAATTATAGTTTGTATATGAAAACTGATTATATAGGTAATGAATCTGCTGTAAAACATTTCAAACTGTACAAAGGTATACAAAGCAAATTGTACAAGCTTCCCAATTTTCCAAGTAGCTTCCAAAATCTGATCCCACCTCCAGATGTTGCCATTATTGATACACAAGATATTTTCTATGTACATACAAGTATATTCACACATTTCATCTGTTAGGTTCACTGTGTGTGTACATGCATAATACATATCTATATGTTCTATATATAAACATATATGTGTTTCTGGAATTTGCTGTTTTCATTTAGCAATATAATGTGGGCATGCTGAATAATGACATACACATAATTGAAGAATAAATGTTTTTTCTGCATGTACTGAATTTAATATGTGATTTTATTCCCTTATCTGTTGAAACTGGGGAAATACATTGATTGATTTTATTTTATTTTTTTTTATTTTATTTTTTTTAAGAATGGTGGGTTTCTTTATTTTATTTTATTTTTATCCTCACCTGAGGACATTTTTGCATTTATCTTCAGATAGAGCAGGAGGGAGAGAGAGGAAGAGACAGAGAGAGAGAAACATCGATGTGAAAGGGACACATCGAGTGGCTGCCTCTCGCACGACCCAACCAGGGCCGGGGACAAACTGCAACCAAGGTACGTGCCCTTAGCGGGAACCGAACCTGGGTCTCTCTGGACCGCAGGCCGACGCTCTAACCACTGAGCAAAACCGGCCAGGGCACATTGATTGATTTTAGAATTTGGGACCAGCCCTGCATTTCTGGGATTAACATCATTGGATCACAATATATTTACATTTTTCTATATGTTGTTCGATTATATGTTTACTAATATTTTATTGAGGATTTTTGGAATGTTTGTCCAATAGGGATTTTGGACTGTAGTTCTTCTTGCAGTATTATTGTGACTGTTCATTATTATTATTACTATTATTTAGTTTTGATATGAGGGCGATTTTTGCCCCATTACATGAGTTGAGATGTACTTCCTCTTTAATTTTCTGGAAGAGTTTGCTTGAAATCAGTATTATTTCTTCTTCAAATATTTGTTAGAATTTGCCAGAGAAGTCATATGGACATAGAGTTTTATTGTTGTTTTAAGTTTTTTTAACTGTAAATTTGATATCTTTAAATGTATAGAACGGTTGAGGTTACACACACACACATATGTTCATTTCATCTATGTTGTCATATTTATCAGCAATTGTTTTTGCAAAATTGAAATTTGTAAAATTCTTTTGTTAAACTAAATGTCTTTAGATGTATAGTTATATCCCCTCTTTCATGATTGATGTTGGTAAGTTGTATCTTCTTTCTTATTCCGTGGTTATTCTGGCTAGAGTCTTCTCAGTTTTCCTATAGATTTATCTTTGGTTTCCAGGTGTTTGCATAGGAGGTGTTTAGATCTGTGATTTGATCATTTTCATTACTTTTGGAAATTGTCCTTTTTCTCTTCAATATTTATTCTTTCTTCTTATGAGATCTCAATTTCATGCATGTTAGCTTGTTTGAAATTGTCCCACAATGTCTTGAATATTCTGTTTCTTATTTTCACTCGTTTTTCCTTGGGTTTCAAATTGAGTAATTCCTCCTGAATGATTTTCAACTTCACTGACTCTTTCTTTGACTATGTTGAGTCTATTGGTTAACCCATTTACAGGTATCTCTCTCTCTCTCTCTGGCATTTCCATTTGATTATTTCTTATAGTTTCCATCTTTCTACTGATATTCTCCAGTTGTTCATGTGTGTTGTCTATCTTCTCCACTAGGTCTTTAACATATTAATGATAAATATTTTTAAATCACTGACTGATAGATGATATCTATCTTCTATGTGAGTATTTGCAGCCCCCAGTGCTTCTAGGTACTGAATGCTTAGCTAATAAACTGTACTGAAATGTTCTAGTCACTTTTATGACTGTCCTGTATCTATCTCTTGCTCTGTCCCAGGTAATCCAGTACACTTGACCATATCTCTCCTTAATAGTTTCTACTTCTCTTCAGATTTCAGGCTAATTGGTTATCCTGTTATTTCAGCTCTCTGATAAGTTAAAGAAAAGATATGGTTTTGAAAATTGCCTGCTTATTTCTAGTTGCTAAAATGGGAACAGCACTCATTCCTATTTTGTACATTTTAAACACATGAAACTCTTAACTACCAATTTTAAACTACAAAAAGTGTATCTTTTTTTTTTTTTTTTTTTTTTGCTTAACAACTTTAGGTAGTAACTAGAAATATTTGCTGAGTAAATTATTCTATTTACACTACATTTTACCTCTTCTACCTCCTCTACACCTTCTAGTTAGAATAAATCTCATTAGATTTTGATGATTATTATTACCTTAAACACAACCATTAAGTTTCTATTTCCTGATTTATAAATTATAGACGTATTCTACTTCTTAATATGAATGGTGAGAATTTAGAACAATTTTACTCTCCCTTAAATTCTAGGCTTGTAATATTTTTTATTGAGATAAATTGACATACTACATTGTGTTAGTGTTAGGTGTACAACTTAATGATTTGGTATATGTAAATACAGCAAACTGATTACCTCAATAAGTGTAGTTAACATCCATCCCACACAGAGTTACAAGTTATTTTTTTGTGATAAGAACTTTTAAGATATACTCTCTTAGAAACTTTCAAATACACAATCCAGTATTGTTATTTATAGTCACCATGCTATGCATTACCTCCCAAAGACTTATTTTAAACCGGAAGTTTATACCTTTTGACCACCTTCACCCATTTTGCCCACCTCCCACCTCTGACAAATACCTATCTCTTCTCCTGTTCTATGTATTGAGTTCTTTTTATTTATTTATTTTTAGATTCCACGTATAAATCAGACCATACAGTATTTGTCTATGTCTAACTTCTTTCACTGAAAATCCATCTTTGTTGCTGCAATGGGCAGGATTTTTCTTTTTATAACTAAATAATATTCCATTGTGTATGCATACCACTCTTCTTTATCCATTCATCAATCAATGAACACTTAGGTTTTTTTCATGTTTTGACTATTATAAATAATACTGCAAGGAACATGGGAGTGCAGATATTTTTTTCAGATAGTAATTTTGTTTCCTTTGGAAAAATACCTACAAGTGGAATTACTGGATCATATGATAATTCTGTTTTTAATTTTTAAAGGAACTTTCATATTGTTTCCCATAATGGCTATGCCAATTTATATTTCTATCAAAGTAACGCTATAATTTATATATTTGTTAGTAATTATCCTCATAATTTTTTAATTGTAGAGTGTATTGGTTAAGTGCTCAAAGCTGTGAAAGATAAAATAAATAAAGAAATAAAGTGCTTATTCTTTATTTCTGCTTTCTCTTTCAAACTATTAATAGTTACTTTTAAGTTTATAAGCTTTTTAATACTTATACTCAATTTGTTCATATTTTTCTAAAGATAGTTCCTAAATGTCTAATCTAATGAATTGAGTTTATGATAGTAATTTGTTAGTACCACTGAACAAAGAAGTGATGCTATGCTTCGTTTTTACACACTTACTATGTACACAACAATAAAAATGTGCAGAGAAACCAGCTGTTTTTTTTAAACTACCAAGTGGAAGTTTCACCTGAGTGTCTATTTTCACACATCCATGTCAGTCTAAATTGCAATTAAGGGGGAAGCTACCCTTCTATACATAATAAAACACTAAGCATTTAAAGAGTACTCAGAGACTGAAATGTACAATCTTTATTTCTTTTCTCTGTGTAACCAACTATTGCTGAAAACAGCTACTGATTGATGTAGCTCAACTGCTCTTATTTTTTGGAATTATGTATAAATCAAACAGTTCTAGTAGAAATAACACTACCTATACAACATTAGTTTCCTATGTTACAAATAACCTGAGCATCTGATATTTGTAAACTATTTTTATTTTCCTTTGGGCTGTGAATTATTTTAATTTGATTTTATGATTTATACAAGTCCAGTTTAAGTTCTTATGGTTATCTGAACTAAACATAAATATACAGAGTTCCCCAGATAATGCCTCTACATTCACTCATTGTAGACTTGATTGAAAATACTTTGTAAGACACACACTCTATAGCTTTAAAATTCTTAGACATAAATTGTTTATTTATACCAAAAATTTAAAGTCCAAAAGAAATTGCAATATCTAAACTGACACTAAAAATTGAGTGGCCTTGGTGAAATATGGGTTGCTATCAGCTTCATAACTAGCGAGTGGATACACATTTTGGGGGAGTTAATAATTTGTCAAATTGGCCATGTAGCAAATTGGTCTTATGATGAATGGCTATTGAATGAATTTTCTGTGAATTGATCTAGGGGCCTTTACTTCACCAAACCAAAATGATGATCCAGGAGGGCATCCTCAGCACATCGACAAACTCGTAAAGGCAGTGTGCAAGGATATACAGATATACTTGCACGGATTGTCTTGGGAATACCATGTAGGTTTGCGTTGTTGCTGTAATGATGTACATACAATACAATATGATGTATTTTAGAAGTATACCACTGAAACCTCTATAATTTTATTAACCAATATCACCCCAATACATTCAATTTAAAAAAGTATTTTCTAAAATGTTAACAATGAATATAGATCGCTTTTGAAATTTTGTCAAATAAATGAGTGGACAAACATAAATTATTAACTTACTTAAAATGTTAAATCTGATTTCAAATACTTTATTCATAGGTCAGTTATAGTCAGTCAATTTTTTTTTCTTCTGTTTTGAATCACCTCCCAGTTCATATGTCTTACAAAGGTGCACAAAAATGACCGATTCTATAAAATTTTCAGCTCAACATTAATTTGAAGTAAGATATATTGGGAAAGCATACTAATTATTATAGTACAAGCAAATCAATTCTAATAGATTCATATTGTGGGGTCAATTTAATAGTTGTAAAATACCATTTTCTCTTTTTAGGCTTGTGTTTGCCTTTATTAACCATTGTGAAGAACTCTAAAACTAGGTCATTCTTTCATCATATTTTCTTTTTGTATGATTTTTCCGTGTGCTGATATTTTACTTTTTCTTTTCTCAGGAACAGTAAGTTGCATTTGTGTGCCTTGTTTCTGATTATGCTGCTTGAGTTACATGATCCCAAACTTGTGTGACTATGTGTGTGTTTTTTTTTCAGACTTTTCATTTTTACCTTCAGCTCTCCAAATATTGCTATTTTCTGTTTTTTGATTTTTAATTTACATTTCTTATCCTGCTTATTAAAATCTTGGTTTTAATCTCTAGTTGACTTGCATTTCATTTTCTTTTGGCTTACCTTCCTTTTGTATGAATGTCTTCCTTCTCTATTTCCCTCATATTCAGACTTCACACAAAACTGTGCTAAAAAAATAAATACACTCTATCTCCCTCTGCAAGGACTGTCTTCCTCCTGATGTTTTCTTGCTGCACCTCTTGTTTATCCCCAGCGACTTTGCATTGTGCCTCTCATCTTTTCTCATCACAACATGAAATCCATCTTCTTTTTTTTTTCACATCTATTCTTAAAACCTCTGTTATTTCCTTTGTCTTTTCAACTCCAAAAGTCTCCCCTGCAGAGGATATAAACTGAAAATTTTATTTATTTTTTTCTCTTTGAATCAACGAAACTGGTCACAATTTGCTCAGTTTTATCAAGGAATGTTCTGAGGAAGATTGAATAACTGTATTTTTTTAATCATGAGGGTTTTATGCCGATTTCCAATTTTAGAGAAAGAATTGAATCAGTTTAAGTAAATATTAAGAACATTGGCCAGTGTGGCTCAGTTGGTTGAGCATGGTACCAGGCATGGAGAGGTCATCAGTTTAACTCCCAGTCAGGGTACATGCTTGGATTGTGGGCTTGATTGATGTTTCTCTCCCTTCCTCTCTCTTTAAAATCAATAAAAACATATATTTTTAAAAATATTTTTTCTTTATTGATTTTAGAGAGAGAGGAAGGGAGAGGGAGAGATAGAAACATCGATGAGAGAGAACATCGATTGGCTGCCTCGTGCATGCCCCACTGGGGATCAGGCCCACAACCTGGGCATGTGCCCTGACCAGGAATCGAACTGGCGATCTCTTGGTGCATGGGTCAATGCTCAACCACTGAGCCACACCGGCCAGGCGATAAAAACATATTTTTTAAAATGGTTAAAAAGAACATTGGCTTTGGACTCAAACTTCATTTGGACTCCCAATTCTACCACTTGGCTTTTAGGGAAATGTATTTATCCTTTCTCAGATTGTGTTCTTTTGTTTGTAGTAATATTACTAGATATGATAACTCATATAGTGTGTATGAACATTTGTGAATTAAGTGATATTTATAACACTTTGCTGAATGCCTGGCACATTATTAACACTTAATAAATAATGTTGTAACGAATAATTCTTTTTAATATGTACTTGTTTTTTGTATCACAGACTCTAATTAAACATCGCAATAACATGATGTCCTAGACCTCATACTGAGCATTATTTGAGCAAAATGGTGTAATTGTTATTCAGTGCAAAGTTACCTATGAAGTAGATAACTCATCCTTCCTTTGCCATAGCTCTACTTTATAATTCTATTACCTAGTCCAAGTCCCAAAACTGTGGGCTAATGTAACCATAACTCTTAATTTATCCCAATTTGCCTAACCCAGTTCACAAGCTCTCCTGTGTTGACTGTCTCATTGTAAAGAGAAACGACGATTGTTGGTTTTGATCTACAAAGTTGAATCTCATCAATATTGAACTGGTCCTTCTTTCAATGATAAATTTTTTTGTTTGATTTTTGTTGTTCTGTAATCTGAATCTTTCATTAACCCCCTAAGAAGTTTAATTATTTTACTGACAACTTCAGATTCGTTAAAATTAAATATTTTTGATCCTGTTCATTGTTTCTTTCTGGAAAGTTGTGTTACTACTAGAAAAAATGACCCTGACAACTTCTTCCTGGACAGGAGTCTGCTCCTCTCCTTCTGTCCAGTAGGGGTTTCTACTGTTCACTTTCCTCTGTTCCTCCTCACAAACCTCATTCCCTGTGGCCTTTTAAGAAAGAAACCTAGTAAATAAGAACACCTTTTTCTTTCTTTTCCTTTTTTGCTTACTCGGTGATATCTTTTCCTTTCCCACCTACTTCCCATCATTTTTTCATTTTCCATTTTGATTTCTTTCCTCTTTTCAACTGTAGATTATTAGTGATCCTTTCCCCATCCTTTATACAGACCAGCCAAGAAATTCTGGGCTCTACATAGCTTGTCTACCATGGCTCTTCTTTTGGTGTATTTCTGTAAACTTCTTCTCTAATAGGTTTTATCATATTGTATGCCTTTGTTATGATTTAATTGCCACACATTTCCCCTACTCATCACTCTTTATTTTTGTTTGTTTGAGGGGTGGTGGCTTTTCTCGAGATCTATGATCTACAACCCTGATAGGGGTGTCATTTAAGATTCATGACAGATTTTTTGTTTGTTTATTGTTTGTTGGGATAATTTGATTATAAAAAAGATTATCCCACTCCCCAAAGTTACATTCCAAAATCTTTTACAGAGAATTCATAATAACTTGATTTATACTTTTTACATAGTTATACTTTCCTGCCTTGTCCTTTAATTAACTCTTTCAAAAATATACATGGGTCACATTCTCCATGACCTAGAGATTCTATGCAGTTGATGAAAGGGATTGCAAAGTCACCAAGACATGATCTGCTAAATCAGCTTATTATTTACCACATTTTTTTTTTTTCCAAGAAAAGTAAAACATTGAGATCCTTTTTCTGGTATAAGCAGATTTAGTGCTGTTAGTACTGAAATGATGCCCCCACCAAGGATATTTCAAGGAAATAGTACATTTCTGTCTATCTATCTATCTATCTATCTATCTATCTATCTATCTATCTATCTATCTATCATCTATCTATCTATCTATCTATCTATCTATCTATCTATCTATCATGCATAATATTAGACAGAAACAGATATCAGGAATAGTTTTCTTGACTGAGTTTGTAATAATATTTATAAGGGACAGTCTAAGATTTTCATAACTTAAAAATCTTATTAAAAAGCTGTCACACTTGTTATAGGTTTCAGCAACACTAGCAAAGCTTTAAAACTCAGTAGCCCAGATTTCTGAGAATACATGTGCCTATTAGTTTCGGACAAAGCTAGCAATGTACCAAAGACAATCTCCATAATCTTTTTCTGTGATTTAATGGCTGATCATATTTTTCCATAAGGCTTTTTCTGAATGCATTGCAGTGTCCCTGAGGATGTGACTTGTAACGCATTTTTCAGCAGTGCATGGTGTGGCATCACCATACACACACAAAGGCTGAGAGTTGAGAACCCATTCACAGAACAGCATGGGAAAGCACAAGCCTTTCAAGGAGTCACAATGTACTTTTGCAATGTGGCAAATTGCAATCCACAGGAGATGATGGCAGCCAAAGGAGAATCTCTCCTTCAGAAGGTTTAGAAGGGAAAGTCAAAGGCTTTATCACACAGAATCCGTTTTTCTTTCGTTCACAGTAAAGAAACCCTATAATGAGTGTTTCCACAGTCATTGCTGAAACTTGGTTGAAAGATTCAGACTGGCAGGTTTAATGGGTATTTTATTTTCTACAAATCCTGACAAGATACTTTTCCCTAAGTTTTTCACTACATTGCTTTTACTAGATGCCAGTTGCAGAGGCTATGTGGTGATATAGCTTGTCTAAGGGAGAAAGGATGTATGTTTAATCCACATGCAAGGGGCATTAAATGTTTAACAATAACCTCCCAGAAGACAGTAAGCAAGAAAGGGAAAATCCTAGGAACTGCTTTGTTGAAACAAAGTTGTAATTTCCTGATAACTGAAGAAGGAAACACCCATAAAGGAGACAACCATAAACAGTCACCATCAGTGACTATTGCAAGAAACACTTAACATCTCAGATGATATTTCCCCAATATCATTTTACAGAAAAGATTGAATAATGAAAGATGAATAAAATCATTCCCACCACCAATGAAGCAGACGAGCTGCAGAGATTAATTTCAGGAAGGTAGTCCCTTGAAAAGGACTTCTGAAAAGACATTACCAGATATTCTTTCCCTACCTTTGTTATTTCATGGGTATAGGAAACAATAATTGTAATAGACATAGCTAGAAGAAGAGAAATGATTGACGAAATCTGTGCAATCAACTATTTCTCTTGTTTTAAGAACTGATCTTTAAGCAGTTTCAGACAGAGAAAAAGATAATTTTCTTTAATTAATAGACTGGCTCTGAATAAAGAAGACAAGCAGTCTGCTGTTGTCCAGCATAAATCGATGTGTATAAAGCAGATGAAACACAATCATGACGATAAAGGAAGAAGAGCATCTTTGTAAGGTAAGAATGAAGATTATCCTCCAGCAATCATGACTAATGGTTTTTACCAAAGCACAAACAAGAGCAGTTTGTAGTTGGCATAAGAATCACATTGCAGTAATAAATATATTTTTACATTGTTTTTCTCTATATGTAGGCTTATGGTCAATAGTTATAAAACTGAGCTCATTTCTCATTATGTTTATTTAGAACTAAACAATTATTTTTATAAGATTGTGAGTTAAATATATAATGCTTAAAGAATAGCAATGAGAGTTGCCTGAACAGGAAGAATCTAAATTATCATTTTATTCAACACATTTTGGGACCATCTTAATTCCAATTTTTGCATGGTGTCTGAAAAAATAATAATGAATTTAATTTGTGTTCAAAAGTTAGGCTAATTTATGCCTGGATTATATTTGTATTTAAGAATAAATTACCAGTAACAACAATTGCCTGACATCCAGTTTGTAACCTCAAAAATCTTGGGCTGTCTGCTACTTTTTTTTCTACAAATCAATATTTAATTAGTATCTATTATACATTTTTTCAAATGTTTCTATTTTAGGTTTTGTTAACCAGTAACTGGGATTATGGAAAGTTTTCAAAAACTCTACTCCTATAAAAAAAGAAAACAAAAAACAAAACTCTAATAATTCTGTAACTTCTATTCCTTATAGAGATTGACTGCATTTCCAACTGTGATTTGCATACAGGTGGGGCCCCTTTAAATAATGACGGCCATTAGTATGTGAGCAGAAGTAGTGTTTGCCCTGTCTGGGTGCAGCCCCTAAAACTTGCACTATCTTCCACGGTCTGTCATCTCCCTTACTGGTAGGGGTGTAGAGAATGTAGTTGAGGGCACCTTGCAGTGGTTAGCATTTTTTTTTTTCTTTTTCTGAAAAGGCCAGATACTCAATCCTTTGTTTGTCATATTCTTTTTTTATATATATGTAGAATGTTAAAAATGCAAAAGACATTCTTTGCCCACATACCATACGAAAACAGGTTTGGGGCCAAAACTGGCCCATGAATCTTAGTTTTCTGACTCCTGCTCCAGAAGATGGTGGAAGGTAGAACCTGAATTCTGGAATGACTCATGGCACGGCGCTCTTCTTATCCCTCCCTCACCCCCAGAGGACTGTGATACAAACCAGAAAGCACAATCTTCTGAGATTTGAAGGTTGTTATATCAGTTTCTCTTACCTGGCAAATTTATCTCTATGCTTAACTGTGCTGTGATCTAACAAAAAGTTCAGCTGCAATATTCTTCCCAATTGCCTCTTAAATTTTCTGTTTAACCCCATTTCTTTTTTTTTTTTTTAATGTTTTTCATTGATTTTTGAGAGAGAGGAAGGGAGAGGGAGAGAGACATAGAAACATTGATGAAAGAGAAACATCAACATTGATCAGCTATCTCCTGCACACCCTCGCTGGGGATTGAGCCCAAAACCTGGGCATGTGCCCTGACTGTGAATCCAACTGGCAACCTCTTGGTGCATGGACGATGCCCAACCAGCTGAGCCACACTGGCTAGGCTTAACCCCATTTCTTATTGTGGTTGACAAATCTGTCTATACTTAACACTTTTAATCTCACCTCATGTCTGGATGCTTAAACATTGAGCACTTTCTGATTTTCTTCCTATTTGACAGCATCTTTCTGGTACTCAGTTATTCAAACTGTTTATAGCGGGAGAGAGCTGGTAGAAAATTATGATCAGGTAACATGTGTTCCATTTGGGAACACTAAGTACTGTAATGCTTCCTGTAAGTAGTACAATCCCTCCAACCTGTGAGGGTGTTTGTTGGTTTCTTCTTTCAACACGAGTAACAAAACTCTGCCAGCCCAGGGCCCAGGACTGGCACTGAGACAAGCCAGAAGCAAACGGCATCAGGCAGCTGTCATGTTTGATTCTGACCATTTGGGCACTTGAGGGAAGTCTGGAGTTCCTATTAGTAAGCCAGACAAGACTTTTAGTTTATTTTGTATCAAACCTGAGTGGCATACCTCTCATAAATATTAAAAGATTGTAATCTAAACAATAAAGAAAACTCAAAATCACTATATGATTTCACTCATATGTGAAATCTAATGAACAAAATGAACTAAAAGCAAAACAGAGACAGACTCCTAGAGAGAGAGCAGGCTGACAGCTGTCGAGGGTGGTGGTTGGGCAGCTGGGTGGGGATGTGCGTGGAGTGAGTGAATAAAAAAGAGGAAAAAGAGGGACCTGGAGAGTATTATCCTAAGCGAAACAAGCCAAGCAGAGAAAGACAAATATCACATGATCTCACTTATTTCTGGAATATAACGAACTAAACAAACTGATGAACAAAATAGACCCAGAGACATACAGGTAGGGTACAGACTGACAATCCTCAGAAAGGGGGGAGGGAGGGGATAAACCACAGAACTTATATGCATGTATGTATAACCGATGGACATAGACAACAAAGCTGGGGATGGGAGGGATGGGGAGGTGGGTGTCAATGTGGGGGAAAAGGAGAAACATTTGTAACAAAAATAAATTAATTTAAAAAAGGGGGGAAAGATAGACAAAAACCATGGATACAGACAACATTGTGGTGCTTGCTGAGGGGAGGAAGGATGGAGGGAAGTGGAGGAAGGTAAAGGGGAGATAAATGGTGATGGGGGGAGACTTAACTTGGGGTGGTGAACACACAACACAGTGTAAAGATGACATGTTATGAAATTATGCACCTGAAACCTATATAAATTTGTTAATCAGTGTTATCCCAATGTAGTCAATAAAAAGGGGGGAAAAAAACAACTCCAAATAAAAAAGAAATTTGGCATGAAAATGTATGTATAAGTTTCTGTTGCTGCTGTAACAAATTACCACGAAGTTAGTGACTTTAAACAAGGCCAATTTATTATTGCATAGTTTCTATGACTTGGGAATTAAGGTATCATCATAATTAGCTGGTTATTAACATTAATAATAAGAAGAGAGCATAGGTGAGGCCAGACATTATACGCATGGTCATCTGGGCAGCTTCACCAGGAAGCTACAGCTTCATACTCCCCAGGGAACCACGGGTCCATTGCCTGCAGGTCACTGGGGGAAGGGACTGAGCGAAGGGGGAGATGGGTGTATGTGCAGTGAAGACAGGGTGACATAGGGAAGGTGCTTGCCTCTCCTTCTAGTCTGGGGAACAATGGATTGACTAGGAAGGTGGAGCCACTGCAAATGCATGAAATCGTGGAAGGGTAAAATCCCCAGACAAAGCATTCCCTCTCTCTTGCACTCTTGCTTGTGTCTGCACTCGCTCTACCCTTTTTCTCTCTTGCTCTGTGACTCACACACACCCATGTGCTCACCTCCATGGCCATTTGGCCTGAAACAGCAGTATGGTCATGACCATGCAGGCTTCACACGCAGGATGCTGGGCTGGACTCTAATATGGAGCAGAAATTCTGGACAGTGGCCTTAATTCTGGCCCTGCTGAAGACAAAATTGGACTTTTTCCATGGCAAGACAGAGATGAGACCTTGGAGGAGAACCCCTTAATTTTACATCATCAATAGAAGCTTTCCACCAAACCTCATCCTCAGGAAATTCTTTTCCTCATGGCACCCCAAGAACTTCACTTCCACCGATAACAAAGGTCCTAATCAATGTGTTCCTCTGTTCTGATCTCACATGGTGAAATCGAATTGTTGTCTGGGGCTGCAACCCTCATTTGACAGATCCTGATTAATTTTTTTTCAGAATTTAGTGTCACCTTATTTTTTACCTAAATCCTAGCTTTGCTTCTGACTGATTGTATGACCTTGGGGAAATTGCTCGACTTATTTTGTGCCTTAGTTTTCTCATCTGTATTACTTAGAAAATATTAGAAACTTCTTAATAGAATTAAAAGAAGGATCAAATTAGTTAAAACAAATAAAGTACTTAGAAGAGATTTTAGTGAATACCACACACTCGAACATTAGCTCTTGTTAAAATTACCAGTCCATTAACGTTTATGTTGAAGTTTTGTTTGTTTTTTTTGTTTTGTTAACACTTACTCAATGATATTTTTCCATTGATAGAGTAGAAGGAAGGGAGGAGGAGAGAGAGAGAGAGAAAAACATCAATGTAAGAGAGAGACATCAATTGGTTGCCTCCCTCAAGACCACAACCAGGAATGGGGATCAAACTGACCTGGGCCCTGAGGCTAAGGTGACTAAATGACTTCATTTTTATGATCAATGGAACTTCCTCGATATTTTTCCAATAATAGGTTAATTACCCCTAAAAGTAAAGGAATTTTGCCTAAGATTATAGTTGCCCCACGTGTTGGGAGGCATTTGCAGTTTCCTGAGTACCAGTATTTGCAGGCATTTGCAGGTACTTGTGAGCGGTGAATAACGCTAATTTTGACTTCTGTAATTGCTCCCACTCCCACTATTGTACTGGTCCCCTGAGGGGGGGGGCAAACGGGGGATGAGGCTTCTGTCTTTAAAATTGGATAAGCAAGAAGAATCCTTGCTGAGGATCTAGGGAAGCTGTACCCCCCCCAGCCCGCCAGTGTAATGAAGTGCTCCTTTACAATTCGACTGTGCGTCTCTGCTTATCTCGCTGACACGTTACAACAAAACCTGCAACTCAGATACCATGCCCTTGACTGGGAATGGAACCCGTGACCCTTCTGTCTTCTGGCCAGTGCTCTAACTGCTGAGTCAAACCATCCAGGACTTACTTTGAAGTTTTTATTATGATTCAGCATTGCAAATCTCTTAGATTAGCATTTAAGTATGTTGGAAAAGAAAAAAAAAAAACAATTATCCTCTACCCTTCCAGGTTCTTCTAAGAATTAAATTGACATGAGACAGATTAACAGGAGAAAATCAGATTTAATTTCATAAGTATGCAGGATCCATAAGAATATGAGGCCCAAAGGCAGTTGGGCAATTAGACTTGCATGCTTTTCTGAGATAAGGAGAAAGTGGTAAGGGTTTAAGACTTCAAAAGTGAAGATAACAATTTATAAGAAAATGAAAAAAATAAATATATGGTGAACAATTGTTTGTCATGCCATGCAGAGACAATGGGACATAGAGAGCACTTTGAACAAACAGGTCTTGTTAAGTTTACCCCAGTTGACCACATCTAACCCATATTCTTAGTGGTTATTTCTGATGATAGTTCTCTTCCTGGATTAAGCCTTCTTCCTGGATCTAAATTTTTAAGTAGTTGGGACAGAGGAGGGATAGTAAAACTTCCTGAGTCTTCTGCTTCTTAAAAATAATCCATTTAAAATAATTCTCATACCATAGAGAACATTGGGGGGTGGCAAATTTTGTTTCCTACAAGACTTTTTTCTACAATGGAACTCAAACTATTATTGCAGGACTCTGTGACAGTATCTTTATCCCAACTGAAATATTCATTATTTTCCAAAGTTTACTTATTTTCCAAAGTTTTAGTCTGAATTTATGATCTATTTTGAGCAAGTTGATCCTCTATTTCTGTCAAAAATCTCATCTTTTTATTATTACTTTGATAATAAAGGGTTTCCTGATCCTGCAAAGTGTGGAGGGAAGAGGTAGGAGATGGCAAGGCAGAAGAACATGAAAATAAACAGTCTCAGTCACTCTAAGAAAAAGTGTTTCATCATCCTGCAGAGTTCCAGTGGCTATCCTCTTGTATTAGTCAAGGTTCTTCAGAGAAACACAACCAACAGGATTGATTGATTGATTGATTTTTTAAAATGGGCTCATGTGATCATGGAGGCTGACAACTTCCAAGATCTGCAGTTGGTAAGCTGGCGACCCAGAAGAGCAGAAGGGGGTTCTAGTGTGTGTCTGAACACTTACACACTAGAAGAGCTGATGGTGTTATTTTCATTTTGAAAGTTGTCAGGCTTAATTTCAAAGAATTGCTGATGTTTTAGTCTGAGTATGAAGGCCAGGGAAGACCAATGTCCCAGCTCAGAGCAGTCAGGCAGAAGTTTGCTCTTGCTCAGCCTTTTTGTTTTATTCAGGTCTGTTCTTGACTAAATGAGGCCTACTTACGTTAGGAAGAGCGATCTTCCCTACGTGTTCTATTGATTCAAAGATTAATGTCATTCATAAATACTCTCATGGACATACTCAGAATAATCTTTCACCAGCTGTCTGGGAATCCATGGTCCAGTCAAACTGACCTATAAAATTAGCCAGCATACCTTTCCTTCACTTGCTGTCTTTTAAGTTTTTTAAGTAATAAAAATTATATCCTTAACTATTAATGATGACTATTTCATCTTCTTGTCTGCACATTCTTGAGGGAAAGGAGCATAGTTCATTTTTAATATCCTTCCCTTCAAAAATGTGTACGACAGCCTACAATTTCTCATTATGTACCTGACTAATGGGCATTGGACTTGATCATCTGACCCAGAGGGAGATAGAACCAATTATTGAATGAAAAAGCTTCCTAGCAGCAACTAATTTAAATCTTTGTAAATAGTTAATCAAATAGTCAATGAGACACTCCATGTTACCCAATTCTCCTATGGCTCACAAACCAGGATTTCATATAGTCAATCAAATACTGCAAGTTTACATCCAGAAATAAGTGGTTAAACTAGTGTTTACAGATATATCTATATTTGCAATAAATTTAAGGAGTATTGGAAAACCCCATGTGTAGATCATCTTTTACAAAAAGAATATTTTACTCCTCATTATTTGGAAAATAAAGTGTTGTATATATATATATATATATATATATATATATATATATTTGATAAATTTGTTAAGACTACAAATCTCTTATAACTTCTTACAAATTAAAATCTGTGGAAATATTTTAATGATATTCTTTTATAACCAATTAATATGTATTATTTGCTTATTTTAAGAAGTTGATAGATATGAATTTGTTTATTTTATTTATTGATTAAATCATTTTATTTCTATTAATAGAAATTGCTGCAGTTTTCCCAAATATGATACTTCCTCAAATATATATATTTTTACTGACATTTTGCAATATATATATATATATATATATATATGTCCTAAACTATTTTAATGATGTTCGGTAAGGAATATTTATGATTAATATATTAGTTATTATTAATATTTAATTAACGGTAATACATTTCCTTAGAAATTATGTTGCCATCTCATCTCTAACAAATTATGTGTCAACCTGTCAATATAATAATATATATGTATATATCTGTTTTAAAGATTTTGCTAAAGCAAATGTTAAAAGAAAAATTGGAGCTCACTTTACATGAGTAGAGTAAGGATTAGAGTCTCCTCACAAGGAACTGTACCTAAAAATCTGGGTGGCAATAAATGAGCAAAAGGCATTTACTTGGGATCAAAAGAATTGTAATTTGGGAAGTATAGTTTCAGGCAGAGCCCAAATATGTCCTCCTCCCTGCAAGAGAGAGGCTCAGGCTTTGTATGGGAAAAGGGAGGAAAAGGAGGGAAGCTGTATTGAAGAAGAGTTCAGTGATGCTGGACGAGATAAGATTAGGTTTGTACCTCATCAACTGGCTGGAGATTCAGTCATCATGCAAAAGGCTAGATTGTACTTCTTTGGTTGGTTAACAATTTAGTCATCAGCAAAGCCTAATGTCATCAGTCCTTACACATAGGATATTCTTGTTTTTACTGACATTTTGCAATGTTGGCAGTTTGGTCCACTTGGGAAAATAAAGAAAAGACCTGCAGGGTAGTTTCTCTGAAATGGCTACTCTAGCTCTATTTTAATATGAATTCAACTATATCATCTTTCATAGAACAAAATGGCATATATGTGTGAAGTTAGTGTAAATTTTTCTTTTTTAATATGAGACAAGTTAAATACATACTTGACCTTAGCCAGCATTAAACTTCTGTCCTCATGAGAATTAAAATAACATGACAATTTAAAAAATATATAAACTGTATAAACTAAATTCTTGTCAGCCAATGTTTCTTCAGAATACTCAGCTTGATTTAATGATTAATCTCTTTAGATTATATAAAATACACATATGTAAGTGTTTAAATTATCTAGATGAGCTAACTTTTTTTTATTTTTCCATTAAAAAAATTGATGATTAGTACATTTTGTAACATAGGAATGAAAATACAAAAATATAAATAAAATAAAACACAGCAAAAATATACGGCATAAATTTCTATTTCAAATTAGACATTTATTTTCTACTTAGGATACCGCACTTTTTTCTTTAATAGTTTACTATCCAAATCACCTTTGCCATATAAATGCCACTGTTGAACTGAAAAATATTTACATATTTACATATTCATATATTTTAATCATTTAGTCATAGAATAACAATATAACCCAAAGAAGTCCTTAGGTTTAGTTACAACTCTTTATTATGAGTTTGATTTTACAATTTCATGCTCTAATCTAGACTATGATCTAAATTGTATTTATTTGCATCTCAGTTTTATCCCTACTGAAGTTTTTTATAATTCAGCAGAATTCTGCACTCAAACTGCTAAGGCAATAAATATGCAGAGGATGTAAATTATTTATTTATACCGATTACTTTTAAGTTAAGGCCAACATTAATTTGACTAGGTCACTGGCTTTGGAGAGCTGAAAGCCATGTAAATAGCTGGGGAGCCAATGTTTTTCAATTAGTATACTAAAGCACACAGTTTATGAATAATATGTATTCAGTTAAAAATTGTTATTTTATTGATTAAAATATATATTTATTATATATTTTTATTGATCAGATTCTCTCATGTTTAATAGCATGATTTTATGTAATATTTTGATGAGTTATTGCAGAGTACCAAAACTATTTATATGCTAAATTATTCCAAATACATAGGGACTGCTGGTTTATCTTCTGCTAATGTATAGATGAAGGTGAGGCTTTGCAAGAAATATAAATTAATCCTAACTTCCTTCCCCCCATCTCTGTATGCAGTTAGTAAATCTGAGCTAATTTCATGAACTCTGGATGTATTTTTCATTGATCTTTTCAAGATCCATATCCTCTAAATAAGACTTTCTTGTGTTTAAGTTATGAATTCAAGTTTTAGACCATCTTAGGTCTTTGCAAGGGAATACTTTCTATTATAGACAATTTCAGGTTGCTACTCTTACTTTATTTCACCTTACAAAATGGATTTAAGTAAATAGAATTAGACGTAATGTATCTCTGTTAAAACAGCTCTCTTGCTTTGGTTATTTAAATTCTCTTCTTTTCCTGCATGTAAATGTACTCATTTGTAAGTCTCTTTTTATTTATTTTTTTTTGCTTATGGTGGCATTTTTATGCTATCAGTACCCTGCTCTCTCTAAACTACAGATTTGTTTTTCTTTCTTTTCCAGTAATTAACGGAAAATTCTCAATATGTAGAAATCTCTGATTTCATCTGGTCTAGGAAACATGTGAGGTAACAGCTTGATTTGTTTTAACTTTAGATTTATTAAGTAGACAAAACGCAACACTTAATTAACCATGGTTATTTATTTATTTCATATTTTCTTTGCATTAAAACATAGATATAAATGTGATCTACTGCCATGATCTGTACATACAAAGTCCATTTATTTGTTCACACACCTATTTTATAGGCAAATGAAGAGATCTAGGTTTTGTTAAAAGAATGATTAAAGAAGATAATTTAGGGGATGTGGGAGCAGGCTGGAGGGTGTCAATGGAAGAAAAAGGGAGGACATCTATAATACTTTCAACAATAAAGATAAATTAAAAATAATTTTACAATAGCTTTGATCATTTTTGAGAAAACAACTACCTAATGGTCATGCCATTGGCATTATGAGTCATTGGTTCCAAATTTTCCCTTCAGAAAGCTGAGAAGGAAAAGAGCCGTGAAGAATATTAAGTTAATTTTTCATATTAACAAACTCAGTGTTTTTCTCCTTTAATAATATATCAATAAAGTATTTTTAAAGTTAAAAAAAAGACATTCTGCCCTGGCCAGTTTGGCTCAGCGGTTAGAGCATCGGCCCTCAGACCAATGAGTCCCAGGTTCGATTCTGGTCAAGGGCACGTACCTTGGTTGCGGTTCGTCCACGGCCCTGGTCCGAGTCGTGTGGGAGGCAACCAGTAGATGTGTCCCTCTCAGGTTGGCGTTTCTCTCTCTCTCCCCCTCTCTCTCCCTCCTACTCTATCTGAAGATACATAGAAAAATATCCTCATGTGAGGGGGGAAAAAAAGACATTTAGGTGATACATACAAACTTTATTTAACACTTCATGAAACAGAGCTGCAAAATGGGGCAGAAGGCCAGAAACTGTTAGAGAATAAAGAATAAAGCCTGGCTGGTGTGGCTCAGTGGTTGAACATTGACCTATGCACCAAGAGGTCGCCAGTTCGATTCCCGGTCAGGGCACATGCC
Organism: Tadarida brasiliensis; assembly: GCA_030848825.1. NCBI lineage: Eukaryota > Metazoa > Chordata > Mammalia > Chiroptera > Molossidae > Tadarida > Tadarida brasiliensis. Next base: position 76,953,221 of record CM061260.1, read on the forward strand.
CAGGTTATGGGCCCGATCCCCAGTGGGGGGCATGCAGGAGGAGGCCAGCTGATGTTCTCCCTCATTGATGTTTCTATCTCTCTCTCTAAAATCAATAAAGAAAAAAAAAAAAAAAGAAGAATAAAGAACAGCCCTGGCTGGGTGGCTCAGTTGGTTGGAGCTTAATCCAGTGCACCAAAAGGTTGCAGGTTCCATCCTGGGTCTGGGCGCTTAGATTTCTTTTCTCTCTCTCTCTAAAAAAAATCAATAAAAACGTTTTCTTGGTTGAGGATTGAAAAAAAAAAAAAGGATAAAGAACAAGAAGGAGGCAAACAGAAAATATATGATTGGCTGGGGCCCTGTGATCAACCGTTTGGGGTGAGAAGGCCCAGACTTGGTCTGGTGTTGGGAACTGACTGACCTGATAGACTGCATGTCTGGTTAGGTGGACCATTTACAGGGACACTAAAGTTATCCAAGTTTTGGTTTGTTGACATGATTTCCTGGACAGGAGCAGCTCTATCTTGGGCCTAGATATTCATTTTAAAAGTTTGAAATCTCTCTCTCTCTTTTTTTTAATTCCTAACAAACACAGGGAACCTGATGAACTGTTCCAACTGTGCTCTCTGCAAAGATCCGTACCCATCTGAGAAATCAAAATAACCTTCAGTAAACATTCAAATACTTGTGACAGTAGATAATGTAACTCTCCAGGTGAGAGAAAGCCAAGTGTTTTACAATTTAAGACCTTCTCCTCACTGCAAACTCTTCCAGGTAGGAATTATTAACGTTCTTTATAAATAAAGTTGTCAATCGTTTTTATTTTTTATTTTGCTTACTCCTAGAACCATAAATAGACGCCACCAGATTCAGGTCTACCTCATGGTGCGTTCTACTTCATTATAACACAGTTACAATGAAATTGCACAGGATTATTATGCAGATACACATGTATATTGATGTGTTTTGCCTTTCATTTTTAGAATGAAATCAATTCTACTTTAGTGTTAGTGAGTTCTGGGAGGAAGGAATATCCTACTGTGACTTGAGCATGATAAAGGCTGATTGAAGTGTCAATGATTCAGCTGTGTTTTGTATTAGAAAGTTAAACATGGTTTATTCATTTAAAGGAAATGGTTCAAAATAGAGAGGGGGTGTCAGGACTATAGGGTGCTGTGGAACAATTTAAGTACAGGGCTCAATCCATTGGAAAACAAAAAAGAATTTAGTAACTTGACCCTTACCAAGACTTAAGCTGTACTCCAACCTCTCTCACGCGTCAAGGACAAGAACTTCACAAGCAGTACAGCTTTCTGAACACACGTTACTTTTTATTTTCTTGGATGTTATTGCAGATGATGTGATACCATTTGAATGAATTGTTTAAAACTTTGAGAAAAGGAGATGCTAAGTGTATAAAAAGCTCAGAGATTTTATTATTCGTGTATTTTGAATAACTTTCTTTTGGGGAAGAAGGAGGCAGATGTGGGAGGATATACCATGACAGCGCTCTTGAAAATGAACTGGGATATCTTTGTAACATGTAGATAGCTATGTCTAGGTTCTTCTTATGATGAGTGATTTAAAAGTTAAAATAATAGATAATTAGGAGACTATAGAAGGAATTTAGAGCACATCCTTCTTTTAAAAACATTATATATGAGAATATAAATTGCCAGTGAGTATAGTTTATAACTGAGAGTCAGAAAATGAGAGTATACTCTTACTTCTGCAGATAACTAGTTGTCCAAACTTAGTCAAAATCTTAAACTGGTCTTTCATTCTATGCCTTCTTCTGTTAAAATGAGAGGTTAGGCCATGGCCAGTGTGGCTTACTTAGTTGGTTGAGCGTCATCCCATGCACAGAGAAATCTCTGGTTTGGTTCCTGGTCAGGACAAATTCCCGGGTTGTGGCTCAATCCCCAGAATCCCCAGTACAGTGCGTGCAGGAGGCAGCCAATGAATATTTCTCTCTCATTGGTCTCTCTCTCTCTTTATCTCTCTCTCTCTAAAAAAAATAATAAAAACATATTTAAAAAAATAAAGGATTGGGTAAGGAGACGTGGCATCCTCAATGCTTCTACCCTCTTCTAATTCAAAAATCAACTCTCTAAACTTGAGTTTTCTCTCTTGTAGAGTGGGTTAACTGTGGTGGCAGAAATTCAGTCGGTGGGAAGAGACAGGCTGCATTCACTCAGAGGATCAGAAAATGACTGTTTAATGTGCACCGGTGCTGGCCCAGTGGAGTCATCTCTAAAGGCTGAGCCAGAGCCTGGGTTCCAGCCGCCTTTTATACATGATAAGCCTCTGGGTATTTGGGGCCTTCTAGTTCTACTGTAGTTTAGGCAGTTGGTGGATGTAAGGGAATTACAAAAGCCAGGGGTTGGGTCTCTGCACTGCCTAAGGGGGTTGTCTGCACCTGCCTTGCCTTCTCTTAACACTAGCTATACACTATTTACAATAGCTAAGATCTGGAGACAGCCCAAGTATCCATCAATAGACGAATAGATAAAAAAGCTGTGGTACATATACACAATGGAGTACTATGCAGCTGTAAGAAAGAAAGATCTCTTATCCTTTGAGACGACATGGAGTGATCTGGAGAGTATTATCCTAAGTGAAACAAGCCAAGCAGAGAAAGACAAATATCACATGATCTCACTTATTTGTGGAATATAATGAATGGAACAGTCTGAGGAACAGAGTAGACCCAGACACGTGGAAGTAGGGGGGGAGATAAACCACAGAGCTTATATAAGCTGGGGACAGGGTGGAAGGGATGGAGAGGAGGGTGTCAATGGGGAAAAAAGGAGAAACATCTGTAACTAAAATAAATTAAAAAAAACAATAGCTATATATTATCAATAAGATGATGTACATGAAACACTAAGCAGAGTGCCAGTGCACAATATATACTAGTACTACTCTCACTCTATCATCATCACCACTGCAATCATCATCATCATCATCATCATCTTCCTGTTTGAATATTATGGGTCATTGTTATTTTTTATTTATATTTTTTCAGAATTTTATATATTTTTTCTTAATATTATAGTGTCATGCTTATTTATTAATAAAAAACAAGTTCTAGATTCATGAAAGAGGTTTGATTTCTGTCATCTCATTTTAATCATAAAGTTGGCAGAACTCACTAGCATAGATCAGATTACACTCCCCTCATTTCCTTTAAAGATGTTACTTATTAGACTCTGCTCTAAATAGACCTAGATTATAGTTAAAATTCAATGGCAACAATTTGTCTTAATTGTGAAATATATCCACCAGAAAAGTGATAAGGAAACATGACACATTTTAATCTTTTCTCTGCAAAAGTTTGATGAGATCTACTAACACCTTTCCAAATGGTGATCTCTACCTAGGTCTGAAAAACACTGTCAGGAAGGAAAAATGTTTCTTCTACCCTCTTGGGCTCAACTTTTGAGGGCATGCAAATTACAATGACAAAAGACAGATTAACAAAAGAAAAGCCAAATTTTACTCATATCATTTTATTAAATTATGTATGGAAGTTCACAGAAAAATATGACTCAATGAAGATGTTGAATTCGAAGCTTATACACCATCTTAATCAAGGAAGGATGGGGGAGAAGGGCACTTCTAGGAAAACAAATGGCTTTTCAATATGGAAAGGGGAGAGGAAGCAAGAATACTTAATATGGAAATAAATGACTTTTAGGAAAACTAAATGGGCCCTTCAAAGAACTGATGGGAGGGAGGTATGATAGCTGTGTGGCAATGTCCGTTTAGGTGTGCTGTTGACTTCTCTCCAGTGATAAGCATCAATCTTTTCGCTTCTCAAAACCTCTAGGAAGGAAATTTATGACAATTGAGTTCTTTTGAGAGGCTTTGCTTTTAGGCAGATAAGAAAATAAGAATCTATTTCCAATGCCTTCAGCTCAAAATAATTTTTATGCCAGAGTAGTATATTCTGGACCCCTTCAGTACTGTACATTGTATGATCTGAGACAAATTTTAAAATGTGTTGGAAAACCCCTCTGAATAAACAGCTTACAGGGATCAATATTTTTCTCTTTACCAGGTGGCATTCCTGTTCAAATATGCCCAGTTAATCAATGGAGATCATAGCTGTGCAGAGTCTGGAAAGGTAACTTTTCCTGATAAAGAGTGACAGGGAGAACCCGCTCATTACTGGATCCTTAGTCCTTATCCTTTCTGATAAGTCCTTATTAATGTGCTCACAGAAATTAGCTCACAGACAATATCTATGCGATCCTGGCATTGACAGATGAAAACAGGATTATTATTTATTTTGCATTTGAAGAAATTGAAATATTCAACACTGCTCCTCTCTTGATTTATACTGTTGAGATCAACTTTACTTCGTGCATATCTAATAGATATATATTCAGTTAATGCATTAACATTTCTATAACTGTAACTCAATTTAAATCTTGAATAACTTAGTACCATGTTGGCATTTTCTTTCCAGCAGCTAGAGAAAACTTATTTTTAAGTAGTTAACCCACGTTCATTGTAAAAAATAAAACAGAAAATTCATATAAGTAAAAAGAAAAAAAACATTATATAATTGTATGAACAAGAGATAACATTGTTAAAATTTTTATTTATGTCCTTCTAGACACATACTATGCAATATAAATGTATATGAATTATATTTTTGAAACAGGGAAACTACTTTCCAGTTTTTATTTTTTTCTAATCTGTTCTCCCTGAATAATATGCTATGAATATACTTCCATGTTAATAAGATGTTTCCTTTTCTTGACTTTGTCTCCTTACATAATTGAAACATACTTTTATTTTTATTATTATTTTTTATTATTATTTATTTTTGTTACAGATGTTTCTCCTTTTTTCCCCATTGACATCCTCCTCCCCATCCCCCCCACCCCGTCCCCAGCTTTGTTGTCCATGTCCATCAGTTATGCGTACATGCATCTAAGCTCTGTGGTTTATCTCCCCCACCCCCCACTCTTCTGAGGGTTGTCAGTCTGTACCCAACATCCATGTCTCTGGGTCTACCCTGTTCCTGAGACTGTTATGTTCATTATATTCCACAAATAAGTGAGATCATGTGATATTTGTCTTTCTCTGCTTGGCTTGCTTTGCTTAGGATAATACTTTCCAGATCCTTCCATGTCGTCTCAAAGGATAAGAGATCTTTCTTTCTTACAGCTGCACAGTACTCCACTGTGCATATGTACCATAGCTTTTTTTATCCATTTGTCTACTGATGGACTCTTGGGCTGTTTCCAGATCTTAGCAATTGTAAATAGTGCTGCTATGAACATGGGGGTACATATATTCTTTCTGATTGGTGTTTCATGTTTCTTAGGGTATATTCCTAGAAGTGGGATCACTGGGTCAAATGGCAATTCAATTTTTAATTTTTTGAGGTAGCACCACAGTGTTTTCCATAGTGGCTGCACCAGTCTGCATTCCCACCAGCAGTGTACTAGAGTCCCCTTTTCTTCAACCCTCACCAACACTTGTTGTTTGATGATTTGTTGATGGTGGCCATTCTGACAGGTGTGAGGTGATACCTCATTGTTGTTTTAATTTGCATCTCTCAGATGATTCGTGATGTTGAGCATTTCTTCATATGTCTCTTAGCCATTTGTATGTCCTGTTTGGAGAGGTGTCTATTTAGTTCCGCTGCCCATTTTTTAATTGGGTTCTTTGTCTTTCTATTGTTGAGTTGTATGAGCATTGTATGTATTTTGGAAATTAACCCCTTATCTGATGTATCATTGGCAATTATGCTCTCCCATACAGTGGGTTCCCTTTCCATTTTGATAGTTGTTTCTTTTGCTGTGCAGAAGCTTTTGAGTTTGATGTAGTCCCATGTGTTCATTTTTTCCTTTGTTTCTGTGGCCTTAGGTGATGATGTATCAGTGAAAATTCTGCTGCGTATAATGTCTGAAATCTTGTTGCCTACATTTTCTTCTAAGATTTTTATGGATTCATGAGTCACATTTAAGTCTTTTATCCATTTTGAGTTTATTCTTGTGTATGGTGTAAGTTGATGGTCTAGTTTCATTTTTTTTTGCATGTAGCTGTCCAATATTCCCAGCACCATTTATTAAAGAGGCTGTCTTTACTCCATTGTATGCTCTTGCCGCCTTTGTCAAATATTAATTGAGCATAATGTCTTGGGTCAATTTCCAGGTTCTCTGTTCTGTTCCACTGGTCTATATGCCTGTTCGTGTGCCAGTATCAGGCTGTTTTGATTACAGTAGCTTTGTAGTATAACCTGATAGCCGGTATTGTGATCCCACCAACTTGGTCCTTCTCTTTAAAGATTGCTGTCTTTTTTGGTTCCATATGAACTTTTGAAGTATTTGTTCTAGTTCTGTGAAATATGTCATTGGTATTTTGATGGGGATTGCATTGAATCTATAGATTGCTTTGGATAGTATATACATTATAATGATGTTAATTCTTCCAATCCATGAACAAGGTATGTGCTTCCACTTTTTTATATCTTCCTCTATTTCTTTCTTTTTTTTTTAATGTCCTATAATTTTCTGCAAATAGGTCCTTTACTTCTTTGGTTAAGTTTATCCCTAGGTATCTTAGTTTTTTTGCCGCGATAGTAAATGGGATTGTTTCTTTAGTTTCTCTTCCTGTGAGTTTATCATTGGTGTATAAGGATGCCATTGATTTCTTGATGTTAATTTTGTATCCTGCTACTTTGCCAAATTCATTTATTAAGTCTAGTAGATTTTTGATGGAGTCTTTAGGTTTTTCTATGTATAATATCATGTCATCTGCGAATAATGACAGTTTCACTTCCTTCTTTCCAATTTGGATCCCTTTTATTTTTTCTTCATGTCTGATTGATGTGGCTAAGACTTCCATTACTATGTTAAATAAGAGTGGCAAAAGTGGGCATCCCTGTCTTGTTCCTGTCTTAAGAGAAATGCTTTTAGTTTTTGCCCATTTAATATGATGTTGACTATGGGTCTTTCATATATGGCCTTTGTTATGTTGAGATATGATCCCTCTATTCCCACATTGCTGAGCGTTTTTATCAGAAATGGGTGCTGGATTTTGTCCAATGCTTTTTCAGTGTATATTGATATGAACATGTGGTTTTTATCTTTCATTTTGTTTATGTAGTTTATCACATTTATTTATTTGCGAATATTTTACCAGCCTTGCATCCCTGGGATGAATCCCACTTGATCATGGTGAATAATATTTTTGATGTATTGCTGGATCCGATTTGCTAGTATTTTGTTCAGGATTATGACATGTATGTTCATCAGGGATATTCGCCTGTAGTTTTCTTTCTTTGTAGTTTCTTTTTCAGGTTTTGGAATTAGAATTATGCTGGCCTCATAAAACGAGTTTGGAAGTCTTCCGTCTTGAATTTTTTGAAATAGTTTGTGGTGAATGGGTGTTAATACTTTGAATGTTTGGTAACTTCCCCATGAAGCCGTCCAGGCCTGGGCTTTTGTTTGCTGGGAGAGTCTTGATTACATCTTCAATTTCCTTCGTTGTTATTGGTCTGTTAAATTTTTCTATCTCTTCCTTGTTCAGTTTTGGGAGACTATGTGTTTCTAGAAATTTGTCCATTTCACTTAGATTGTTGAATTTGTTGCCATATAATTGTTCATAGTATTTGTTAATGATCCTTTGTATTTCTGTAGTGTCAGTTGTTACTTCTCCTCTTTCATTTCTGATTTTGTATACTGGGGTTCTTTCTCTTTGTTTCTTGGTGAGTCTACCTAAGGGACCATCAATCTTGTTTATCTTTTCAAAAAAACAGCTCTTTGTTTCATTGATCCTTTGAATTTATTTTTGGTCTCTATGTCATTTATTTCTGCTCTGATCATTATTATTTCCTTCCTTCTACTTGCTCTAGGGTTTTCTTTTTGTTTACTTCCTAGTTCTTTAAGTTGTGAGGTTAGATAGTCTATTAGAAATTTTTCTTGTTTCTTGAGGTCGGCCTGTAGTGCTATGAACTTCCCTCTCAGAACTGCTTTTGCTGCATCCCATAGATTTTGTGTTGTTGTGAGTTCATTTTCATTGGTTTCCAAGAAATTTATAATTTCTTCCTTGAGCTCCTCAGTAACCCATTCATTGTTTAATAACATGTGATTTAGCCTCCATGTGTTCAAATGTTTTTGCATGTTCTTATTGCAATTGATTTCTAGTTTCATGCCATTGTGATCTGAGAAGATGCTTGATATGACTTCAATCTTCTTGAACTTGTAGAGACTTAGTTTGTGTCCTAACATGTGGTCTATCTTTGAGAATGTCCCATGTGCACTTGAGACGAATGTGAATTCTGTAGTTTTGGGGTGTAATTCTCTGGAAATATCTATTAAATCCATTTGGTCTAGTACTTTGTTTAGAGTCTCTGTTTCCTTGTTAATTTTTGTCTAGAGGATCTATCCAGTGATGTCAGTGGGGTGTTGAAGTCCCCTGCTGCGATTGTATTGCTGTCAATTTCTCCTTTGAAGTCCTCTAGAAGATTTTTAATATATTTTGGTGCTCCTATATTGGGTGCATATATGTTTACCAAGGTTATATCTTCCTGTTGGATGGATCCTTTCAATATTATGTAGTGACCTTCTTTGTCTCTAGTTATGGCCTTCATTTTGAAATCTATTTTATCAGATATGAGTATTGCTACCCCAGCTTTTTTTCCCTTTCCGTTTGCTTGGAAGATTTTTTTCCATCCCTTCACTTTCAACCTATGTGAGTCTTTTGTTGTGAGGTAGGTCTCTTGTAAACAACATATATATGAGTCTTGCTTTCTTATCCAATCAGCTACTCTGAGTCTTTTTATCGGAGCATTCAATCCATTTACATTTAATGTGATTATTGATATGTACTTATTTATTGCCATTTTTGTTTATTGTGGTTATATTTTTCTTCCTGTTTCTTCTACAAATTATAGCAATCCTTTTAACATTTTTTTTAGTGCTGGTTTGGTGTTAACATATTCCCTTAGCCTTTTTTTGTCTGGGAAGCTCTTTATTTGACCTTCTATTTTGAATGATAGCTTTGCTGCATAGAGTAGTCTTGGATTCAGATCCTTGTTTTTCATGACCTTGATTACTTCATGCCATTCCCTTCTGGCCTGTAGTGTTTCTGTTGAGAAGTCAGCTGATAGCCTTATGAGGTTCCTTTGTAGGTAACCTGTTGCTTATCTGTTGCTGTCTTTAGGATTCTCTCTTTGTCTTTAATTTTTGGCATTTTAATTTCTATGTGTTTTGGTGTAGGCCTGTTTGGGTTCTTCTTACTTCGGGCTCTCTATGCTTCTTGAACTGGAATGCATTCTTCCTTCACCAAATTAGGGAATTTTTCTGTCACTATTTCTTCAAATATATTCTCTAACCCTTGCTCATTTTCTTCTTCGGTGACTCCTATGATGCGAATATTATTATGTTTCCAATTGTCCCACAGTTCTCTTAAGCTGTCTTCCTGTTTTTTAATTGTTTTTTTCCTTTTGGTTTTCTGATTGGTTGATTTTTTTCTTCTCTGTCTTCTAAATCACTGATCCAGTCCTCAGCTTACTCTACTCTACTGTTTAGTCCTTCCAATGTGTTCTTTATTTCTGCTATGTCATTCTTCATTTCCTCTTGGTGATTTTTAATTTGCTATTGGTTGATTTTCAATGTTTCTATGTCTTTACTCATGGTGTTGATGTCCTTACTCATGCTGTTGAGCTTCCTCAAGATCATCGCTCTGAATTCTACCTCTGATAATTTGCTTAACTGCATTTCGTTTATCTCATCTCCGGTAGAGGTCTCTTGTTGTTTCATTTGGGATTTGTTCCTCTGTTTCACCATTTTGGCTATCTCAGTGGGTTTTGGAGCCTGCCAAATTTTCCTGTGGATGTTGGTGTTCTGCTGTTTGTGGCTCCCTCTACTGGGTTTGGATGAGCGTGGGAGGGCCCACGTTAAACACCACTATCAAATCTTACTTTCCTGGGTAGATTTGCAATCCCAGGAACGGTTCAGTTATCTCTAGCTTTTTACCTGAAGGCTATTAGTCTCAGTTACTTGAAGAGTCTTAGGTTCTCAGTTGAATGAAAAACTCCATCAGGTGTTCAGTGTAAGAGGATTTCCTGAGGGTGGGGCAGATGCTGGTTGTTAATGATCCTCAATTTGCATTTCTTTGGCCCACCTGAGTGGGGTTGAATCTCTGAGGGAGGGACCACTGCCTCTCCCCAGAGTCCTGGGAAGGAGTAAGATGGCCACTGTTCTGCATGGCCCTAACTCAGCAAAAGCTCTGAGCGCCCTCCTAATCCTGAGTATCCCTACACAGTTCCAGTCCAGTCTGCCCTCTCTCTGTTGGAACCCAAGGTGAGTGGCTGTGGCTATTTTAGCACTCTGTTCCAGTCCTCTGTGCTGTGGAGTGGGCTTGGGACTTTAACCCTGAGGGCACTCCTCACAGCTAATACCACTGCTGTCTGTGGGCTCCCAGCCCCCCTCTCATGCCTCCACAATCCTACTAGGATCCATTCAGTGTCACTGGTTATATGGTCCTCACAAGGTGCTTTTCTGTTGCTTTTTCCCGATGATTTGTCTTTATTTTAGTTGCAATTCCAGTTTGGTCCTGGGAGATGGTCTGTGTAGCTTCCATTCACTCCACCATCATTTTGGAATCCTCAGAAACATACTTTTAAAAACCATAACCTATAATTGGACATTCACATTCTGTCAATATTTTAGTACTAAAAGTACTTTGTTTTGAACATTCTTTTCATATCATTTGTCCCATTAGATCTTCAGAATATATTCTTAATAATACAGTAAGTCAGTGTTTACACATATTTTTAACATAACCATAATTTGCCAAATTATAATCTTTATTTTCCTATAAATACATGTTTTTTGTTGATTGTTGATGAATAAGCTCCTCTGCCTTCCTCCCCTTGATGCTCACTCCACTCCCATGATCTTGTTTCTCTTACTTGAATTTCTTGGTATTGTCTTTTTAATCTATTTAGTACTTTTATATTTCTTACTATCTGTTGCAGTGGCAAACAATAGATCAAAGATAAAATGACAGTCCAATACTACTTAAATGCCCATAAATAATATTGCATTTCAACTTAAAACTCTGAAACCTGCGTCAATGATGAATGGAAATTAACTTGTGAAATGAAAAATAATTCTAATGGAACCATAGAAAAAGACAAATATTCAAGATAATAAAGAATTCCTCTATTTTAATCTTCTACTCTCTTAATCTCACATTAAATTATGAAAATTACTTAGCCTCTAGCGTATATGAGAAATATACCATACTAACACCCACCGTTGCTAAGGGATTTATAAATAAAAGACTTTCAAAACTTTATGAACAGTGAATAGAGTAAAATTGTTTTGCACCATTTAGAAAAGTAAATTTACAAAAGTAACTCTCCAATCCGAAATTAGTTCACTTTATACAGATATTTTATATAATGAAAGTCATTACAAAATATTTTAAAAAGTAGAGGTATGGATTTGTGTGAATTTTTTATAGATTAAAGGATCCATGTTTCAGAATTCAGGTGGGTGGTTGTAACAAAATGATCTGACATGTGTCACTCTAGTAGAGCTGTTGAGAAGACTACAGAGAGATTATGTAATTAAAACCAAAGTTCTCGGAAAATGAGTAACAGTGTTTAATATAGAGACTTTATTATATTTTTTCACTTCCTATTTTTGAAAATCCTTCTTTTATATTCCCTTGGTCCACACACATATTAAATGAAACAAAAATGTACCTGAAGCTGCCCTGACACCACCAGGATTATTTGTTTTCATTATACTTTGTATATTCCTCTGCTAAAGCCCTTTGTCATATTGAAATGTTATTATTTCAAATAACTTTCCATTCTTCTGTCTTTTAAAAAACGTATCTATTAATTCTTGTGTCCTTAGTGCCTAGCTAAGTAATTTATACATTGAAAAATATCCATATTAGGTCCTTAATTCTTACCCCGAAAGCCTACCTAAATAGTGAACGTGGTCAGGACAGCAGTGCCTTCAAGATGAGCCACTTTAGCGTGAAATCTAGTTTGAGCCAAAGGCAATCAAGATCGTGCAGGCTCAAGAGAAACTTTTATCTCTCCCTTAAATAATTTAATTGAAGGTCTTGCCAACAGTAAGAGTTATCACAAAATAATGTTTTTTTCAACCTATCTGTGTGTCAGGGCAAACATCCAATTATTGAATACCTATTCTTCTTACCATCCTGTGAATTACCCTCCTCCCCTCTGAAGCCCAGGCCCCTATCCCATTTCTTGGCTCAGGATGGCATATAAACCTCATGTTACCTGTTTAGAACCTCTCATGTATGTGGAGTTGCATTTATATGAAATTAAATTTGCTTTTCTCCAGTTTGTTTCACATTGATTTGATGATTAGACCAGCTGAACAAAACTTTGTAGGGTAGATGAAAAATTTTCCTTCCTGACAATAGCTTTTCTTAGCTTTACCTAGGTGATATGTCACCCAGGTGAAGCCAAAAGAGAAACTGTACAGGCAAGCTTTTAGGCACAGTGGGAAAGATTTTTTTCTTTGTAAATCCATTAATGAAGTATAGGAGTAATCCTGACAATTTAAAAATCGTAGTTTTCCCTTTGTAGTGAGTACATTCTTATAATAACAAAGGTCTTATAAAAGAAAAACAAAATTTGCTTGTAAAATAGAGAGAACGGGAGAGGGAGAGAGAGAGAGAAATATCATGACCGCCCCTTACCGGGTATTGAGCGAGCAACCCAGGGCATATGTCCTTGACCAGCAATGGAACCAGTAACCTCCTGGTGCACAGGAACAATGCCCAACCAACTGAGCCACACCAGCCATGGTGGAAGCTAGATCATGTTTAAAAATCAGAATTAGATTTTGACACTGGATTGCTCAGTGTCAAATTTGCATTTTCCACATTGCATTTGTTTTGCTGATATAATAGTGGGATAAATCTTGATGTGCCTCAGTGGGTACATTTTTTTAAGCCTCTATATAATAATTATATTATTATTTGTTAATAATCATTATTAACTAACTAGTAAGCTCCTGACATATACAGGTTTTTCTGGCCTCTGTTATATTACCTGGCATTTTATAATCATTCCTTGAATAGTGGCAGTGCCTGATAAGATTAGCTGTTCTATTGTAGATATTTGTGCCTAGATAGAGGTAATTGTTGACTGTCACCTATCCAAGGCATTTCTCATCTCCACTGGCCACTCTTATTAGAAGGAATATAGAGAAGATAAAAGACAATAAACGTTGATTAACTTTGTTATATTTCTGAAGATTAGACTGTATCATTTTCTGTTCATTTTAGATGTGTTTATCTTACAGGAATCATTATTACTGTACCTGTAACTCTTGATAGGGGGTCAGACCAAACGCTGAAGTAACATTTTAAAAATACATTTTTTTGATATTTTAAATTATTATTGCTGAGGTTACTTTAGCTTGAAAAAGATAAATATGGTGACAATCTAATATACTCACAGATTTTGCCTCCTGCCATCTGTCAGCATGTGACCTACTCTTGATTATAATTTAGAGGTAAGTTTTCTGCTGTCACATAGGCTGAACTAGAGTGACATTTCCTTTTCTTAAGTTATGCATACCCGGGGATGGTTGGTTAATTATGATGTGGAAGCTGAAGCAAGAGGTGAAATCATGTGACATATGAAAATCAAACACAATTATGGGTCCATAATTTCAATAGACTCATTTGTCTTTCTGGAAAACCATGGGGAAGTTTAGAAGGGATACGAATGTCAAAGTCCTGTTTAGAGAGATGATCAATGGCCCAGAGAAAGTGAATATTGTTAACTTCCCAAGACTATCGTTTGATACTTGATGGGAAACAATAACAAAGTGGTGATTTCTGGGAAACAAAGGAGGAAGATATATTTTAGGAGGCCTACAGAGAGATGTTAACTAAATCCATACTGTTTTACTTCTTTTAAAAAATGAAGGTAATATGACAAAATTTTAAGATTTAAAAAATCTTAATGGTGGATAAATATGAGCATTGATCTCTGTGCTTTTGTATATGCTTATAAAGTATAAATTGAATTTGAATAATACATGCCAAATAAAGAAGTGCAAAGGTAATTCCTCAATTATATCATCCTGCAATTTCAATAAAGCAAACATTTTTCAGATAACTGAAATATCAGGAAATATGACCTGAAAATAAGAATAAATGAAATTAGTATTAATTTACAGTAGTAGACTAAATAACAGTCTTTGCAAAATTTTGAGTGCATATACATTTGGCAGAGGGCTTTCTGTATGGAAAAAGAGTGGACATGAGAAAAGAATCTGTATTATAAGTATCAATTCCAACCTATCACTTAAGATCTCACTTCAGTCTTAGCAATAAAAGCTTAAAATTTGACTTGATCAACAATACAACTAAAATGTCAAGCATTAGCATATGTCATATTAAAAAGAACATATAAGATAGTATCTCAAACTTTCAAACTATTTTGATGCTTTGCCACCTGGAAAAAATGTTTATAGCTTTAATTGTCACAGTGTGAGATAGCTAAAATTAAAATAGAAAAAGTACAAAAAAACAAGGTATCAAAAATAATGCAGAAAAAAGACAATAGGAAGAGCTGGTATGTGAGGATTCCTCAGTTGTGAAAGGCAAGCTCTGGGAGAAGGGGTGTAGTTAACATCACGAAAAGTATGAACACTACGCACAGGGCAGCTCTCCAAGCCTGCGTAGTACAATACACAACTAGGCATACCTTGATATTCTGAGAGGCTGCTTCTCATGTAACAGATAATACCTCTTGAGAGTAGTATGTGATAAAACTACAAATGGATTGCAAGAATTCAGCAAAAATCATTAGTCATTAATCTATAATGAGAAACTGGGGGAAATGTGGCTGGAAACTTAGGGGAAGAAAACCATTGTTTCTCTCCAATCCTACCTGCCATGCATGTAAGACTCTCTCCTTGACCCAAATGTAGGCAAGCCCCTTGAGCCCTCTTTTTGACTAGGTCTCACCCTAGGCCCTGTCTTTGGCCTGCCTAGTCTGGTTGTAGCAAGAATCCTGCTAAGTCAGTTTGGAGAGAATCACTCACTCCTGATATTTGTACCTAGTAACCCTGGCCTGCCTTCAGCAAGAATCCTATTAGGTCAGTTTGACAAGAATCTCTCTACCTTTGATGTGTCTTCTCAGTAGTTTTCAGCCACTGACCCTCATTCCTCTGGCTGACTACAAATCTTCAACTGCCTTTGCTGTATTCAAAATTAAGCCTGACTTCTCTATTGCAGTAATTTTGACACCTATTGTAAAAGTCATGGTAAAGTTCTCCTACTGTTTTCACAAGTGTCAGTATGATTTTTTTCCAACATGTTCATTTTTTTTCTTCTGGTAAAGACAGAATGCTGAGGTCAAACTCAGTGCAGGAATTCTCATACTCTTTTAAACATGGCATGGACAGGAATAAAATGTTAAATTAACATTTATCCTGAGTGGCTCTCATCTGAAAGGTCCTATCTGTACTAATCCCTTACAGAATACATATAACTTCAAAAGCTTATGGACAAAATAAGAAAATCACACACACAATACACACACACACACACACACACACACACACACACACACAACGAGTAGAAGCATGAAGGAAAGATCACATTAAATCAATATCAAGAGGTTTCATGAAGAATTGGAGGAATGTGTAGAATAACAAAAGAGAGAGGTGGAATGGATTTCACAAAGAAATAACATTATGATGATTCAAAATTGAGAGGCTTAAGTAGTGGAATTTGATTAAGGAGTGGTGGTGATGACATACAAGATCGAGAGGTACAATAGTCCCTCTCCGTGGAAGACACTGAACTGCTAAACAAAAAAAGATTCTGTGTGGCAAAGAAGAGTAGATTTGAGTGCAATAGATATACTTTGTAAACCTCTGTCATTTACCAAATAAACCTATCCAAAATCCCACCTCTGTGTATGTCAGTTTCCTCATTCATAATAAAAACAAAAATATTTTACATGCCTATTTCTGTAACAAAAGAAAAATATGATAATGGATGTGAAGTGCTCTGTTAATTCTAAAACATTATTATGCAACTGTGAAGGATCATTACTTAATTCTCAATGCATTGAGGAGCTCTTGAAGAATTTTGAGATGATAAAAAGTATAATAATAACCTCATTTTAGAAATAGTTATTGGGCAAAGATAGAGGGAGAAACATGGAAAGCAAGTCTATTGGAGTGGTTGAAAAGAGAGATAAAGAAAATTAAAATACAGCTCCATGCAGTTAGGAGACAGATTGTACTGAATTTTAGCAACTGATTAAAAATGAAACAAAAAAGGGAGACGACAAAGATGACTCCAGGGTTTCAACTTTGATGAGAATATTGTCATTAATAGAGAAATCCATGAAAGAAAGAGTTTAGAAGAGAGATAATGAATTTGACTTTGAAAATACAGATTTAAGGATACCAGTGAGACATTCAGGCAAAATTACCCAGCAGAGATGGAAAATAAAGCATGGTAGAGGAATCCAGAATAGAGATAAAGATTGGGAATCATTTATTAGTGTTGGTTGATACAATAGAAATGAATATAGTGATGAAAAATGAAGTTGAACAGATAAAATGATGGTGATGTAGTGAAGCTGTAATTGGTAGCATCTACCTATCAGGTGAGAAAGTAAAGTCATCTGTTGAGAATGAGAGTTTATGTATAGGGTGGGGCAAAAGAAAGTTTACAGTTGTGAGTATGCAAAATGTAGAGTTTATTCTTTTTAAAAATATATATTTGTATTGATTTTAGAGAAAGAGGAAGGGAGAGAGAAAAGCATTGAGGTGAAAGAGAAACATCGATCTGCTGACTCCTGCACGTCCATACTGGGGATCTAGCCTGCAACCCAGGTATGTGCCCTGACCAGGGATCAACGAGTGACCCCGTGGCACGTGGGATGATGCTCATCCAACTCAGCCACACTGGCCAGGGCCAGACTTCATTTATTTATTTATTTATTTATTTATTTATTTATTTATTTATTTATCTATCTATCTATCTATTTATTTATTTATTTTTCTTTATTGATTTTAGAGAGAGAGTAAGGGAGAGGGAGAGAGAGCTAGAAACATCGATGAAAGAGAACATCAATTGGCTGCCTCCTGCATGCCCCCCAACTGGGGATCTGGCCCACAACCAGGGCATGTGCCCTGACCAGGAATTGAACCAGCGACTTCCTGGGGCTTGGGTCGATGTTCAACCAGTGAGCCACACCAGCCGGGCCAGACTTTATTCTTGTATTGTTATTTATTAATTATTGTACTATCTTCCATACTGTAAACCTACTTTTGCCCAACCCTGTATAATATTGAGTCTCACAGATTATCTCCTGAGAATGCCAGATAATGTCTGTCAACTAATGATGGATAAAAATATTAGAAAACAGCTATGTGAGGCCTGCTCAGTTATTTCTGACAATTCTTCTATTTCTTTAGGAAAGTGTTCTGTCCTGTCTTAGTCAGCTCAGGCTGCTGTAATGAACACCATAGGCTGAGTAGCTTTAAAAAAAGAGAGATTTATTTATCTCAGGTCTGCAGGTTGGGAAGTCCAAGATCAAAGTGCCAGCACGGTCAGGTTCTGGTGACAACCCACTTCTTGGTTTGCAAATGGCTTTCTTCTTGCTGTGTCCTCACATGGCAGAGAGCAAATAGAGCCCTCTTCTCTTTCTTGTCTTATAAGGACACTAATCTCATCACAGAGACTCACTCCGCATGACCTCTTCCAAACCTAATCACCGCTCAAAAACCCACTCCCTAACACTGTCTCATCCTCACCGGGGGTTAGATTTTCAACATATGAATTGGGGGTGGAGAGACACAAACATATTTCCATTTGAGGGGTTGCTATTCAAAAAATATTGTTCTTTTACCAGGAGGGTAAAGGTGTTTCAGGATTGCCCATAGTAGAGGGCAGAAAAATGTCCCTCAAAATGTCCATGTTCTTATCCCTGAAACCTATAATCACGTTGCTTAACATAACAAAAAGGACATTCATTGCATGTGTGATTAAATAAAGAATCTTGAGATAGAGAGATTACCTTGGAGTATACGGGTGGGCCCATAGTCATCACAAGGCTCCTTACCAGAGGGAGGCAGAAGTGTCAGTAAGAGAAAAGATGATGGAAGCAATGGTCGGAGAGGCGCCATATTTAAAGATACGACACTTTTGGTTTTGAAGACAGAAGAAGGCGCCAGGAGCCAAAGAATGCAGGCTCCCCAAGAGTCTTCAAGACAAACGCCTCTCTGCCAACACCTTGATTTTAGCCCAGAAAAACCATTTCAGACTTCTGATCTCCAGAACTGTGAGAGAATAATTTTGTACTGTTCTAGCTGCTAAGTGTGTGATATGTGTCACAGTAAAAATAATCTAATACATCCATCAACAAACTTGGCCCTCCTTGTCAAAGGGATTATTTCAGGCCAGCTATCAATTATTTATTTTGTTTGGTGACTGAAACAAGAAAAATAGATTTCTTTTCATTGATTGATATGAATACTGGAGGATATATGTTTGATAGATATCTGTTTCAGTATCTTCTATCAGAACCCATAAAGCTGAATAAAAGGAGATTATCTCTGTTATTATATGGAGCACTTATGGCTAAAAATAGCACAGAGCAAAGCATAATAAAACAAAAAAAAAATTGGGAAAAACAAAAGGAAAGATAGATTTCTGAGGTCCTTGGTTGGAAAATGATCCAAACATGACAAGTTAACAGTTCCATGAATCAATATTTTCTTTTAATAAAAATTGACTTGAATGTGTTTCCATTGTGACTGGAAAATCCTAGACCAATACATAGTACAAAAAATATAAGATGACTCAAAGGAAAAGAGTGACGCTGAATTGGAGTGAAGCATGTTCGAAAACTGTCATGTTTGCAGGCAGTTTGTGGTTCCTGAAATTGATTTTATGGAACAGAAGAAAGGACAATGTAGCAAGTGGATGTTCAATAATTGCATTAGGTAAAAGTGAGATTAGGATTTGTAGATGGTAGAAGAAGGAAATGAAAATAACAGAAATCATTAGTGAAAAAGTAAATCATTGGTATGACTTCTAAAGAAAGTTTTTTAATGAATAAACTGCTAGATTCACCTGGGAACAGTATATGGGCCCCATCAGCCTGATCCCCTGAACTAGTAGGAGCACAGCAGAAGCTGGTGAGAATAGCTCTGCATTGCATCAGGTTTGCTCAGTAAAGAGAAGTGGGGAAAATGTAATAGAATTATAAGTTTTAAACAACCTAGTTGTTTCCCAAATTCAGATTTGATTTTTGAAATTTTGTTAGTCCTTTAGCCAAATTTTGAAATACAAATAAGAGAAAATTTCACCTGAATGGATCCTATGGTACTCAGTTGAGTCAGATTTTTCTAATGCATAGGACATATTTGCTTCCTAACTATTCGTTTATAATGTGGGGAAAGGAGGAGGTGGACACGGAAAAGGTTTAGGAAAAGCATCTAAAGCACAGCTAACAGTAGTGGTCAGAGTGCTTCCTGTTCCTGTTGCCATCACTCTGTTCCCAACCACTCTTTTTCCAGCAGTTTTAGAAGCAATTTTAATATTCCCACAGAACGTAGAACCCCTACGCTAACGCTGAGCTTAATGGTGTTTACTCACAGAGCATTCAGAAAACATGTGTTGATGAAAATGATGTTTATCTTCCAATCCGGTGGAATAGATTACAGGTGAGAAGAACAGGGTTCTGATTACACATTTGGGGATAACTAGAAGTTCAATAAAAGTCAAACAAAATGTTTATTACTCCCTCTTTCTTACTCTCCAGCCAGTGGATGTAGCTGCCAGAGGATGTACGGAATTGTATTAGTCAAGCATAAACCCAATTTCCGCTCCAGCCTAATCCCAGCGTATAAGGTACGACTTCCCCGAACATGACTTCTTTTAAGAAGCAGAAATGTTCCACTGTGTTAGAGCACGACTTCATCCAAGATAATCCTTCATTAAGCTTTAAAAACGCCTTTGGAAAGCAGTGGGTAACCACGCTACTACTTGTGCGTAAAATATTTAAAACGACTTTGAGAGATGTTGCGGCTGCAGGTTTGGAATTTGGCAGAGCCCCTGTGTTCAGGGCTGATCTAGTTTAGGCTTTCTTCAAACTTGAGCAGAGTAAGGGAAATGTCACCACTATCATCTGGGTTCAAGTTGAGGAAATATGCTTATTGAATTCAGCTCTGATAGTTTTATAAGGCCTTTAAAAAAATTATCTGCACAAAAATTTCTCCCTATTGTAAAAAAGAAAAAACAAACAAACAACAAACAACAAAAAACAAAAAAAAAAACTCCACTAACCCTTTGTCTTAATATTTGCCTTTTTTTCTGTCTAATAAGTATTTTAGATTTCTAAAGGCAGTTTTATCTAAATGCTTCTAGCTGACCTTGCCTTTTATACAAGTGAATGCTTAGTGAGTCAGCAGTGGAGGGAAAGAGCTAAGATTTCATCAGTTTTTTGAACCAATCTAAGTGTACAGAGAAATGCAAGCGGAAAGTTTAAAAGTACTTTTTCAGCAGGAAAGTTGTTTGCATTTTAATATCCATACAGCTAAATGCTTGTCATATTCCATTTCAAAACTTCTTACCCCTCAGAGCTGAGGACACATCTTCAAGACCCTCACCTTTTTGTTATATTTTCTCACACAACACTTTTGGACATGAGTCAACATTATTTTAATTATTTCTTCCGATTGGCAACATCATTGTAAACCATTACTCAGATCACAAGTACGGGAAAATTTGTCAATGTTCCAATGGCAATTAAATATGTGTTCAAGAATAAAGTCTGTTCCTTAGAATGTCATGCTTTTCTGATCTCTCCCAGGATAGCTGGGGCTCGAAGACTCCTGCATAGCCATTAGTATGCAGAACTGGAGTCCCTACACTTCACGCGCTGGCCTTTTAAGTTTCTTCAACCAAGCTGCATGTTAATGAGGAAGATTTGCATTCTTATCCACCAGTGGCAAATCCCAGGATATATCTACCAGCATCCGGAGTTGGAGGGTTAACTTGTATTGAGTAAGTGGCCCTCTAATTAGGAGAACAGAACTAAAAGCTTGTCAAAATATATTCCTTTGCGTCAAAGCAGGGAAGTTGTGATTCCTTGAAATGTATGTATAATGGGTAATGTGCTAAGGTCAATTACTAGTCTGCTTTGTATTTGATCATCAGTCATCAGTCATTTATTACTGCACAAGGAGACCAATATTATTATCACAGAATCATTTATACTATTATTTTAATTATAAGAAGAATAATTATATCAAGTCAGGGATGGTACATTATAAAAATATGTCTATTAAAAGATTTGTCATAATTGCTTCAAATTGCAAGTGAATGATATGTCTACGTGATTCTTCCAGGAATGTACTTTATATAAAACATGCTTTTGATGTGATAGTGATTTAGGAAACATTTTGAGCATGTTTTTAAAATTATAAACTTGTTTGTTTAAGATATTATAGCTACATATTTTATATGTAAATGTATTCTATATCCTTATATGTAGCTATGTATTTCCATTACTCCTCTCAGCCTCATCCCTCATCCCCCAAAAAAGGTTGGAAATTCTTGGCAGTGGTGGCAATTAAAAATAAAATAAAACCGATGTTGTTGGTTTTCTTCTTTCATTCCCATCTCTGATATTTTTAATAATTGCTCTCTTCTACTCTTTATTCTTCTCTGATAGCAGATTACAGGATCATTTTTATGTAAGTAGTTTAGTTTGAGCTTATTTAAGACAGAGTAATTTGGATAAATAACGATCTAGCTTATAAATGGGACACAGTTTCAACAACAGCAACATCTATGGTTATTTGGCCCAAGTATTATAGTATGTTTTTAATGTGGTTTTCACAAA
Source organism: Tadarida brasiliensis (assembly GCA_030848825.1). NCBI lineage: Eukaryota > Metazoa > Chordata > Mammalia > Chiroptera > Molossidae > Tadarida > Tadarida brasiliensis. Next base: position 76,975,110 of record CM061260.1, read on the forward strand.
GCTAGTATAACTTATAAAATACTACGTATTCATTGAGCACCTGTCAGGCAATGGATAGACAAGGAACTTACAGGTATAAGATGCAACAAAAACAGAGCTTGCTCCCTATTATTTAATACATTCCCACCCCCCCACCCTCGCAACATTTAAGACATCTGAGATCATGTTTATTAGAATAAAACATATTATTTTAAGAAGGAATGCTCTGAATAAGAAAGATTAAAATGTAACAGCAATAGGTTGATATACCTGAAGTTAGTGATGGTGCATATACTAACAAAAGAGAAAACCATTTGAAAAGGTTAGTTCAGTGGTCAAAATCAATTTGAGGATGGCTAAAAAGAATAAAAAAGAAACTTAATAACTTACATTATTATTTAAATTCCCAAACAGTGATACCCTATATGATCTACAGATGATCCAAAGGAAGGAATAAACATTTCTGTAGTTCAAGAAAAGAAAAAGAGACTAGTTTGGAAAGCCTGTTGTGCCTAACTAGCATCAAGCTAGTGTTCATATGAGTCTATTTAGGTGGGGAATTAAAGAAGTTCATGACTGATTTAGGTTTTGATTTTAAAATTTAAAACTAAAATCAAGACAAATCTAACAGTATCTTAGAATCTGAGCAGAAATTTGTAGCAGGTTTTTCTATTAATTAGCTAGTTGGTACATTTTTTACTACTTTCAGATGTTCAAATTTTAGGTCCCATGTCTGTGCTCACAAATTTTCCTATGCACATAAAAAAGGTAATTTCATGCCTAAATGGAAATTTCTGCCTGTATTTTGCATACAGAATATTCATTTACATAAACAAATTCATGTTTGGAGGAAACACATTTTATGAGTTCAACTTAAGTATCAATGGATGGAAAATGTCCTGAATATTTGGTTTTATTAAATGATTTGAACCAAACCTTTTGTTAGGTAGCAAATCCCCCTCTCCCAACTTATTAAACAATATCACTCAATATCAGGCTTTTTGAATCTCCCCGAATTCCTTCCTTGAATTGTTCAGTTAGTATCCTGCATCATTGCCTTTTGTAAAGTGGAACTACACTAGAGATGCATTGAAAATAAAGAAGTAATGCTGTTGTGATATTACTAACTGAAGAATATGACATTTCAGTAAAAAATCTTGCTGTAAAGGATGGGAAAACTAACTTTAAAGAGAAGATTGAATGTGTTTAATAAGCTGTCAAAATAATAATCTAAGAAAATGAATCAGAATATTAGATCTGTAAGAAACCTTAGCCTTTACTTTGTCTAATCCTTTTGCTTTGCACAGACTGGTTGGTGCCCTGGCCAGAACATTTCCTATACATTTCCCTTCATCGTGTCCTCTCAATGGAAGCCAGATACATCTGTGTGTGGCGGGGGAGCAGTCTTCCTGGACCCCTCTAGGGCCCCTGGCTGGGTCTGAAAATTAAGCTGGCAAAAACAGATTAACAAGGGGAAAAAAAAGCATACAAACTTATTTAATAAAAGTTTTAAGTGTGACATGGGAACTTTCATTAGAAAATGAAGACCCAGAGATATAGTTAGACTGGAGTATTTTATAAGCTAGGTTTGATGAAGAGTGAGCTGTTGTGGACAGATATGATAGGTGAAGGGCTTGAGCTAATTGTAGTGAACTGGGGGAAATTTAGCAAATCCTGTTAGGATTCTTCTCGGCACTCTTTTGTTTTAGGAGATAGGGTTGCTCCTTTCCTCTGGGTATATGGAGGGCACCTTTCATATGAGAGTTTTATGACCTATTTCAGGAAATAAAGGTGAGGTGGGGAAGTTTTTAGTGACCTGCTTCTGCCATTTTCTCAAACTCCTTTGGCTTAAGATATTCCACATGCCAAGGTGAAATAGGGTATGTGGCAAAACAGCTGTAACCAATAAGGGCTGCAAGAACCATCAAGGAGATAGTAAAACCAACCCCCAATGGGTTTACAGCTTAAAACTAGCAGAAAACCAGCTTGATCCAACATAGAGACTAATTTCACCTTACAGTGACCCCTAGCCTCATTACTCTCTCATTGTAATACATCGGCCTTCTAAATGACACACCCCACCACGCTGATTGGAAACGGAATGCCCATATAAGGACATAGGGTGGCCACCAGGGCTCTTCCAAGAAGTCTTCACCTCTTTCTTTAAAAAATCCTGAATATTCTTCCCTGTTATTGAACACTCTACCCCTCAATTAAATGAGCTTCAATAGAAGAAGTAGATCCCACTAAGGAGGGGCTGCTCTGTCTGTGGAATAGCCGCTCTCTGTCTCACTGCTTCACTAATAAACTTTCTTTCACTTTAAACTCTATGCTGGCTCACATTTCAGTTATGGCCTATGCAAAGTCAAGAACCCACAGTGGCCCTGGCCGGTGCTGCTCAGTGGTTGGACCGTTGTTTCTCATGCACTGAAGGGTCACTGGTTCAATTCTCGGTTAGGGTACATACCTGGTCCCGGAGAATGCATGAGCCAACCCATCAATGTTTCTTTTTCACACTGATGCGCTCTCTCTCTCTCTCTCTCTCTCTCTCTCTTCCCCTTCCTCTCTCTCTGGAGTCAATGAAAAACATATCCTCAGCTGGGGATTTTAAAAAAGAAAGAATTCACAGTGCCACAATGGGTTGCGTATTTTTGAGTCCCAGGATCCCCAGACCGCCTACATCATAGATGCCATCTTTTAGGGTAGCATGTCCTAAACCCCAACACTATTATAATAATTTAAAAAAAAATCTTTATCATATAACCAAATTTGATGGGTGGATTAAAACATCTAAGATAAAAAGGTGACCAAAGAGATGTGAAGGAAGCTGCTTCTCAAAACCAAGAGCCCTGAAACCATTGGTCCTTCTTATGGAACCTCAGCTTAATAAGTTTCTGTGACAACATAACTTCCACCTGGAAGGTCTTGTGCAGGTGGATTCAATAACTGCTATAATAAGAATGCTGGTTTTCCAATAGTCACCTTATTCTTTTCCTTCTTCATCTTCGTCTACTGTATTTTTGTCTACGAAGACATTATCTTAGGTTGCATAATGAAACTAAGATAGGAAACTGATGAGATTTTAGCCATGTGTATGTGTGTGTATGAGTATGTATGTTTGAGTGCATCATCTATATATAGTTCTATCATAATAGTAATATGATTAAATTCATTAGACTGTGCAATATTTCTGAAATACTGTTTTGGAGAAATTTAGATTTAGTTGGTTGTATGGTGATATATACCTAGGTATTGATACTAGTGTGTGTATGTATGTGTGTGTGTGTGTGTGTGTGTGTGTGTGTGTGTATATATACATATATATATATATATATATATATATATATATATATATATATATATTTAAAGCCATTTTGGACTGCATTTGTTTGTTAATATTGTCTGGTTTAAAATTTTATGTCTTTTCAAGTATAACCTTAATCTTAGTTTGATAATTATTTTAGTAGGTTGCACAATATCAGAATTGAAAAAAATATAATATCCAAACAGTAATTTAAAATATTATGAAATGTTCACCTGTCCTCACTGCCTACCTCCCAAATCCATAACATAAAATATAACCAGTTAATACTTTCCTTTGGTATTTTGGACTAGAACTGCCTAGCTACCTGCTCTCCTTTTCCTACCAAGCAAGCAGATTATTTCCCAAGAAACTGTCGCCTTCACAGGTTTTATGTCCCAGAGGATGCCTGTCTTCCATTTGACATCTTGCTCCTCTCAGGTGGAAGTTACATGTGGTGAGTCAATAAGTTATTATTTTTATATTAACACTATAATTTTTCATAAGTTTTAAGTAAGGGTTTCATTAATCACATTATTAGCTCAGAAAACCTCAAGATGAATTAGTTCCCTCCTCATTCTTAAAGTGTAGGTACAATTAAAAAAAAATTTTTTTTTCTTGAGCATATGGATTTCTTGCAAGTGTCCTGAAGGAGTGCAGGTATACCTTGGAAATATTGTGGGTTCAATTCCAGACATCTCATTATAGAGAATATCACAAAAACTTGTCACACAAACTTTTTGGTTTCCCAATGAATATAAAAGTTATGTTTACACCATATGTAGTCTATTAAATGTGCAATAGCATGATGTCTAAAAAACAATATATATACCTTAATTTAAAAATACTTTATTGTGCCCAGCAGGTGTGGCTCAGTGGTTGAGCATCACCCCATGCACCAAGAGCTCGCCAGTTTGAATCCTATTCAGGGCACATGCCCAGGTTATGGGCCTGATCCCCAGTGAGGGGCAAGCAAGAGGTGGTCAATTGAAGTTCTCTCTCATTGATGTTTCTATCTCTCTCTCCCTCTCCCCTCCTCTCTTTAAAAATCAATAAAAATTTTAAAAATTGAAAAAAATACTTTATTGTAAACAGTGCTAGCCACCATTGGAGCTTTCATTGAGTTGCAATCTTTTTGCCAGTGGAAGGTCTTGCCTTGATATTAATGGCTGCTGATTGATAAGGGTGGTGTTGGCTGAAGGTTGGGGTTGCTTATATTAGACAACAATGAAAACGTGTTCAACGTATTGATTGTACCTTTCATGAACGATTGTTCTGTAGCAGGAAATACTGTTTAATAGTATTTTACCCACAATAGCACTACTTTCAAAATTGGAGTCAATCCTCTCAAACCTTGCTGCTGCTTTATCAGCTAAGTTTATGTAATATTCTAAACTCTATGTTGTCATTTTAACAATTTTCACAGCATCTTCATTAGGAGTAGATTCCATCTTAAGAAATCACTTTCCTTGCTCAACTCCTCATCATTTCAAGTTTTGTTATAAGATAGCAGCAATTCAGATACATTGTTAGACTCTACTTCTAATTCGTGTTCTTTTGCTATTTCCACATCCACAGTTACCTCCTCCACTGAAGGTCTTTGTACCTGTCAAAGTCATCCATGAGGATTGCAGTCAACATCTTCCAAACTCCTGTTAATGTTTATATTTTTACCTTCTTTCTGTGAATCACAAATGTTCTTAATGGTGTCTCGAACAGTGAATCCTTTCTAGAAGCTCTTCAAATTACTTTACCCAGATTCATCAGAAGTACTATCTATGGCAGCTATAGCCTCACAAAATATATTTCTTTCCTTTTTAAATTTAATTTAATTTTTCCCATCACTATATATCCCTTCTATGCCCTTTTCCACTTCCACCCATCCCCCATCACCCCCACAATCACCACACTGTTATCATGTCCATGAGTTCTTTCTCTCTCTCTCTCTCTCTCTCTCTTTTTTTTTTTTTGTCTATCCCCCACCCCTGAGTTTCAGTAAAAATTACTCCTTGATCTATGACTTACAGAATGAATGTTGTATTAGCAATATGAATCTCATTGTACATTTCCATTAGCACTCTTGGGTGGTAATATCTTGAAGATAATCTCTCTCTCTCTCTCTCTCTCTCTCTCTCTCTCTCTTCTTTAAAAGCAATAGATCTCTATAGCGGGCTTGAAATGTTCAGGAAACCATGTTGTAAACACATGTGTTGTCATCTGGGCTTTGTTGTTCCATGTGTACAGCACAGGCAAAGTTGACTTAAGATAATTGTTAAGGGCCCTAGGATTTTTGGAATGCTACATGAGCATTGGCTTCAACTTAACATCACCAGTTGCATTAGCCCCTAACAAGAGAGTCAGCCTGGTCTTTGAAGCTTTGAAGCCAGGCATTGACTTCTCCTCTCTAGCTATAAAAATCTTAGTTGGCCTCTTCTTCCAACATGAGGCTGTTTTGTCTATAATGAAAAATCTGCTGTTTAGTGTAGCCACCTTCATTAATTATTTTAGCTGGATCTTCTGAACATCTTGCTGCAGCTTCTACATCAGCATTTGATGCTTCACCTAGCACTTTTATGTTATGGAGATGACTTTTTTTTTTTTTTTTAACTTGATACACCAACTTCTACTACCTTCAAACATTTCTTGTGCAGCTTCCTTACCTCCCTCACTTGTGAAGTAAATTAGGGCCTTGCTCTGAATTAACTTTTGAAAAAAATTTTAAAAAATATTGTGACTGATTTGATCTTCTATCCAGACCACTAAAACTTTCTCTGTATAAGAAACAAGGCTCTGCCTTGCCGGTGTGGCTCAGTGGTTGAGCTTCCACACATGCACCAAGAGGTCTCCTGTTCGAATCCCGGTCAGGACACATGCCCAGGTTGTGGGCCTGGAGGCAACCAATTGATGTTCTCTCTCATTGATGTTTCTATCTCTCTCTCCTTCTCCCTTCCTTTTTCTCTAAAATCAATAAAGAAAAAAAAATTAAAAAAAAAAAAAAAGAGAAATAAGACTCTTTCACATTCTTTTCATTGATGTAGTCACTGGAGTAGCACTTTTAATTTCCTTCAAGAACTTTTGTTTTTGTTTTTGCATTTACATGTTGGCTAATTATGGTGCAAGAGGCCTAGCTTTCAGCCTATCTTGGCTAATGATCTGCCTTCTTCACTAATCCTAATCATTTCTAGCTTTTTATTTTTTATTTATTTTTATTTTTTAATCCTCACCGAGGACATTTTTGCATTTATCTTCAGATAGAGAGGAAGGGAGCGAGGGAGGGAGAGAGAGAGAGAAACATCAATGTGACCCCCCCCACCACGGAGGAACCCAGGCGGAGCGAGGGAGCCGGGCGACCCCCACACCAACGGAGGAAGCCGGCAACACACAGGAGAACTGAGCAAACTGAACAACGAAATTGACCCAGAGACATGGAGGTGGAGTACGGGATGACGGGCCTCAGAGGAGGGGGGGAGGCGGGGGAAAGAGATAAATCACAGAGCCTATGTGCATGGGTGCATAACCAAAGGACATGGACAGCAGGGATGGGGACGAGGAGAAGGGGAGGGGGAGGAGGGTGTCAATGGGGGAAAAAAAGGAAAAACATCTGTAACAAAAACAAATTAATAAAAGTGTTTGGTTAAACAAATTCAATTTAGCTATAGAACTAATAGATTCAGAAAAATAAAATCATAGTTTCTCCTAAAAAAAAAAAAAAAGAAAGAAACATCAATGTGAGAGAGACACATCAAGTGGCTGCCACCCACATGACCCCACTGGGGCCAGGGACAAACTGCAACTGAGGTACGTGCCCTTAGCGGGAACCAAACCCGAGACTCTCTGGTCCACGGGCCGACGCTCTCACCACTGAACCAAACCAGCCAGGGCCATTTCTAGCTTTTGATTTAATGTGAGAGACATGCAATTCTTCCTGTCATTTGAAAACTTAGTGGCCGTTGTAGGCTTATTAATTGGCCCAATTTCAATATTGTGGTGTGTCAGTGAATAGGGAGACCCCAAGAGTGGGAGAGAAGGGGGAAAGGCTAGTTTGGGGAGTCAGAACAGAGAGAATATTTATTGATGAAGTTCACCATAATATATGGGTCCGGTTTGTGGCTCCTCAAAAATGATTGCAGTAGTAACATCAAAGGCCCCTGATCACCGATTACCATAACAAATATAATAATAATGAAAAATGTTTAAGTATTATAAGAATTACCAAAATGTGACACAGAGACACTGAGTGAGTAAATGCTCTTGCAAAGAGTGTTGCTGATAGATTTTCTTGATGTAGGGCTGTCACAAACCTTCAATTTGTAATAAATGCAACGTCTGCAAATCTTAATAAAGCAAGTATGCCTGAATATGCGTCACAGTAGGCAACTAAGGGACAGTCACATCCGCTGCCAAAGTACTTCTCAGGACCAAGAAGCTTAACAATTGTTTCTTCCTGTAAACACAGTTTGATACATTTTTGTGTCAAGATCATATTCAGTCCCAAAGACCATGTAATAGAGAGGCATAACTTTCCAGTAAACTCTTATTTTTTCTTTTATTATTTAAAATTTTATGAAGTTTAGGAAGATTGTATTAGATAAAATGTAGATGAGCTCTGTATTTCCTCTCCTTTTCTCTTCTCTCCTCCCCTTCCCTCTTATCTTCTTTTCTCCTTCACTCTCTTTTCATCACATTCTTGGTATACCTCTCTGGTCTAGAGGAAAGATCTGAGCTCTTAAGCTTTCTAAGCTTATATATTCCCCTCCCTTTACCTCCTCTGTAAAATCCACTGCATACTTTCTCTTCCTTCACAAAACACAGATGGCTCATTAGAGCCAGGCTTTATACAAGCGAATTATGCTATCCCTTTAGAAATTTCATCTCTTTTTCCCAGGTGACAAAAAGAGCTTATACCTCAAATATTTGTAATACAGCAAAAGACAGGAAGGGGAAAAAAAGTCCTGAAAAACCTGAAGGTTTACATCTTTCCACACTCAGAGACAAGGTCTCTTATTCTTTGAATTTAAATGTATGATGTCTCTATAAGAATTTTCTTCTTCTATTTAAAAACTACAACGCTACTAGTGAGTTAGGTAGACTATTTTTCCTCTACACTGTTTGTTTCTGTGTATGAATATCCATTTACCTGAAGGGATCTTAGTGATGTTCCCCTTGTTACTACTCCGGTTATAATAATCGGTTGTTGTGTTTTTAGAAGACTGAATGACCGGCTTCCACATCACACTGTCCCAGCCATCCTAGTTAAGCCAATTGCCTTTGAAGGCAAACACGTATTACTTCTTTCACTATTGACCAAGGAGAGACATCTTATTAAGCTTGTCTTCGTGTTGCTTTATTAGTTTATGATTATGCAAAATTTGTGTTTGTTTTATGCCAACCTTAACTATTTTACTGTATTCTTTTTAAAGTGTAATTCATCAAAAAAGTATGATGTTCTCACTTCCAAGTAAACTCAAGTCTCTCCTCCACTACCCCTACCCCTCATGCCAACACACAGTCACCCACACACAGATATTGGGTCTGCACTGACCTCAAGGCCATAACCAAAGAAACACTCCTCATCTAGTGACAAAAACGTGTCCCTTGAGGCCTGGAATTTGCAAACCTAACCTTAAAAGGTAACGTTAGTGCCATTAAAAGAAAGGCACTTTCTTATAGAAGGATCAGAGTGCAAGATATGTCTTCAAATGAAATTGAACACCCGAGGGCTCTTCATAGCTCAGAATTACCGAGTGGAATGGCAAACCAAGTCATCTGCAGACAACTAGCTTGTGCCACATTGTAGTGAAGAAACCATATGTGAATGTATGTACAATTAACAGGAGCAGTGTGTTACTCCTTCAGCATTTTAGATGAAAAACACATGCAGTTCTGAAACTTTAGATTTGCTATTTCAAAGACCCTCGGAGCATCTGTTAGGTGTTGCACAGTCTAATCTCCACCACAGCACAGCAGTCAGCTTTTCAGCGTGTTGCACCATCATTAAGTACGGAGTCAGAAAATGAGCAAGCAGGTCACTTTTCACCTCATTAGCACAGCAGGAGGGTGCTCTGGGAAACCAGACCCCAGCAGAGGCCAAGGGGCTTGCTGCTGTCTTTTCTGAATAACACAGAGAGGACTGGGCTGTGTACTCCTCATTCTGCACTTCTGTTCTTTCCCAGGCCGCCCCTTCCCTTTTGCTAACCTTTTATCAGTTTGACCACTGTAGGGTTCAAAAACCACCACAAATTCCTATCGGTGGATGTATAATGTATCCCTATTATTCCTCATGGTATATCTTGGTTTAAATACAGTTGAATTCAACACCGTAGAGATACACAGTCTTTAATGTCTTTGACAAGATTGAAATCCAGGATCCTTTGGACAGAAACACGGAGAAGATGTTGGGAAAGCAGACATCATTTCTTTCTCTGTGCTGCCTCTTGTGTATATAAAAATAATCAAGTAAAAGTATGCTTTCCGTCCTTCTGAAATCTGTTTTCTCTCCCTTCATCTCTCCTTATTGTTTTATCATCATGATAGTGATGCCTTCATCAGCCTTGATTCCTGAGTGACTACAATGATCAGATCCTGCCTGCTGTTAAACAAAACTTTGTAACATCCACAGCTGAAAGTCTATTTGAAAGAAAGGGTTTACGAGGCCATTGCTAGCAAAATATTAAATAAATAAATAAATAAAGGCAGGTTGTGGGGCATGGAGTCTAAGCCACCAACATCACGGCTGAGTAGAAAGGCAGTGTGTCGATCTCTCCTGGAGTTTTGGAAGTGTTTTTGTACATTAAGTAGGGTGGAGAAAAATGTAAGCCACCATTTTGAAAGATTGTACATTAGCTATAGACAAAATATGGGAGGAGGTAAAATGGGACTAGTTCTGGGGTAGGGACGGCAGAGCCTGCAAGGAAGAAGTATTTTGTGGATTAGCTGTGGGCAGCAAATTGGAAGTTCACATGCAAACAAAAAGTGGAGGCCCCTGGGGTTCCATGGCTCCTGACTACTCTTTCTTTTCCATAATCAGGGAAATGGCCACCTGGAAATTAATCCTAAATTCCAACAGATATATAAGGATGTGAGGAGTCTTTTGTCAGAGCTAGTCCATTGCTATGAACAGGTTAACTGTTCTCTCTCTTTCTCTCATTCTCTGGCCACTGTAATTTTAATTTAAAATATCTCAGAATTTTTTTACTTGTCACTGCCAACACTAATAGACTGCATATATAATTTTCTTTTTTTTTAATCATCTTTTTTAAGTCATTACAATTTGGGATATTTGTTACACAGCATAATGTAGCTAGTCCTGAGTAATCTAGGAGCTAAGGCATACTGGGCAAGGGCATTGTACCAGGCAGTGTGCTAAATGCTTTATAATCTCTCAATTCTCATAACAGTGTTATGAATCCAAAGTCTATGTGCCTGATGCTCCAAAAGGCCAATATTCAGAATGTCAGAGTTTGGAGTAAGGAAAGTTTTATTGATCAAGAAGTCACCAGCTCAAGAAGAGGGGAGCCTTAGAGGTTCCTCAAATCCATCTTCTGAGAGCCCACTGTTAAGGCTTCTTTTATTTCAAGGGAAGGGAAAATGAACGGGGAAAGAGGTGATTGATGGCCAACCACAGATATCTGGACACCCACAGGGATCTGAAGAAGAGTGCTGGGATCTGAAGTAAAGCACAAAATCTATAAATCTCTTTGTACTTTGTCCATTGACCCCTGCTGATCTGAGTTCTGTCTTGAGGCTTCTGCAAATCTTTGATAAACAGTCATTATTCTGTAGATGTTTCCCTACCTCTTCAAGGGAGGTACCTTCTGGCAAGAGGCTGTTCTTCCAAAACCTCAAGCCTCAAGCAAAATTCATCTAATAATTAGAGTTCCTCTAATAATGACTTTTTTAAGCATATCCACAAAAGGAGGTATTAGCCTGAAGTCCATGGGGACAATGCAAGCTAAAATTAAGATGGAGTCAGAGACCTTACATTTCACTCTGTTCCAATGATGCTGTGTGGAAGGTTCCATTCTCATCCCCATTTTTGAGTAAGAACTTTTAAATAAATATTTAACGTTTTCACAGCTTTCTTGCATCATTCCAAAATCCTTTTGCTTCTTCTCTTCCAGCCACAGCTGCAGCAAAAAAGTTCCAAAAGAATGCTGATGGACTACGTAAAGGTGAAGTAACACAGTGCCTTGGGCTAAGCACACTTCTCACTTCTTTCACCCAGGCTCCTTCTGCACCCAGTAGGAGGCAAACAGTTCGCCTTTGTGCAAACACAAGCCAGACTCATGTAACCAAGATATGGATCAATGAAGGCTGATGGTTTTCAGTTCCTGTGCATGTATTTCTGGTTCATGAGGTCAAGAGACAATGGAAAACGAGTCTCCTCTCTTTGTTTCCTATTGCAGAAATTCTGAGACACATTTCATCAGATTCCTCAGAAGATCCTAAAGCCAGTATTTAATTTAATAAGATTTTTTTTTTAATTCCTTTCCTTCCTTCCTCTTTATTCCTATTGTCCTGAATGCTTTCTCCCTCAGATCAGATAACCAGGCAAACTACTGGCATGCAAATCTTTGTCTCAGATTCTGCTTTGAGGAGAAGCAAAAATAAGACACTAAGTAATTTGCTTAAGGACTCGAGGCTTCTTTGCAATTCTAGGATCAATGAAGGCTAAGTGCAGAAACCATGCCCCTAATCACTGCTAGGCACTGCCTTAGAAAGAGTTGTTACCATTTCACTTTTATTTTTTTGTACCATGACAAGTTAATTAAGCTAATTGGCTCCTCTTTGACACTGGATATTTTCTCATATACCGAAGACTCTTTCTGTTCTGATTACTGTATACCAGCAATTTCTAACCTTTTCCATCTCATGGCACACATACACTAATTACTAAAATTCGGCAGCGCACCAAAAATGTATTTTTTGCCCAGCTGACAAAAAAAAAGGGTATGCTTTTGATTCATTTACACAGGATGGCTATTGTTATTAGCTGTTGTAATTGTTTTATTTGACAATCTAAGGGAAAAGAGGTCAGTGCCCCTGACTAAATTGTCAGGTATTGCATGTTTTAAAATTGTTGTGACATACCTGTTGAAAAATCACTGAAACGTACTATTTTTTTTCTTTCTTGTTGTGTTGGTTTTGTTTGTTTTTAGTAAACACGTTAAAAAAAAGTTTTTATTGATTTTTTTAGAGAGAGAGGAAGGGAGAGATAGAAACATCGATGTGAGAGAAAAACATCGATCGGCCACCTCCTGCACGCCCCCCACTGGGGACTGAGCCCACAGCCTGGTCATGTGCCCTGATGGGGAATTGAACCGGGACCTCTCACTCCATGGAGAGACCTATCCACTGAGCCACACTGGCCAGGCAGCACGTCTGTATTTCTTTACAGAAAGTCTTCCACAGTACAAGTTTTGAAAAACCATATGTTAGTCTACATAACAGGCTTTTAATTTGCATTTTCAAAATTACTTCCTATATGGTAGTATATTACACATATACTCTTCCAAAGGCTTCCTACCTCAGGACTCTTACACACACATTCTTAAAACACTCTCTAGAGAGACTAACATATTATAGTACACAGAAAGCAAGAGTGAACATTACACCACCCACATATTTTAGAACATGAGTGGCCTATATGTAATTTAAAATTTTCTGTGTCACATTAAAGTAAAATGAAAATAAAAATGAATTGTATATTTTATATAATCCGATATAGATCAAAATATTATCATTCAACAAATGATCAATGTAAATGATGATTAATGATATACTTTCCCTTTTTTAATTCCAAGTGCTGGACTTCGGGTGTGGACCCTGCACACCCAGCCCTCTGCATGTGCTCTAGTCATGTCTTAGGTCCTCAGTAGCCAAACGTTGGCAGTGATGAACATGTGGAACAGTGTAGCCAGCTCTAGAGCTTACTATTTTTTTTTTTCTGTATTGATTTAAGAGAGAGAGGAAGGGAGAGGGAGAGAGAGATAGAAACATCGATGAGAGAGAACAGTGATTGTCTGCCTCCTGCATGACCCCACTGGGAATTTGGCCCACAACCTGGGCATGTGCCCTGACTGGGAATGGAACCAGCAACCTCTTGGTGCATGGGTCGATGCTCAACCACGGGGCCACACCAGCTGGGCTAGAGCTTACTATTTTTGCTTGTAACATAATATTTCTGTTATCAGTGGAAGTGGGGTGTCTACCAGTGGAAGTGGGAACCCCTTTCCCCATTGAGTGTTGTTGGTCGGGTTCTTACAATATCTTGAGAAAAAGAATTTTCGAAGACTCGCACGGGAGGATGAGTGATTTTTACTTGTGTGGAATTACATCCCTGCATTTCCAAAGTCCCAGTTCCCTTAATCCAGTCCTTGAAGAGGTGAGGCTGGGGATTCAGCAGAGTTAGAAGTAAAGCCCGTGTCCAACGTTTCCGTTCCATGGTGGAATTAAGTCCCGCACAGCATCAGGCTAGTTCCAGTCCATTAGTCCTTTGTGTGGAGGTTGACATGGCTGTGGGCCACGTGGGTGAATGCAGAGGAGCATGCCCCCTGCACCAGGAGGGCCAGGAGCCCAGCGTGCAAGAGTGAGGAAACTCCTCTGCAGTGGCTACTCCTATTCTGGCCAATGACCTGTTCCCAGGTGTGACTGATAGGCAAGTGCCTTCCCTGTGCCATCCAGACCTTACTGGGCTGCATCTATTTGGCCTTCCCTTTGCTCCCTTCCAGTTATTAATTTATAACTGGGTTAATACAACGGTATCATTTCTTTTACACATAGCTTATTTTATCTTTAATATAAGGTGAGATTTTTTTTCTAACTCTCTGAATATCTTTAATCATTTAAAGAAACATTTTTTTCAAGTCAAATTTTTTTATCCTTGATTTTTTTCTGCTTCATATATTAAAAGTTGCCTAATAAAAACTTACAGTTTACTTTTTACCAAATGTATTATTTGGCCTTGTACAACTTCAGGGCCAACTCACAAGACAAATATATTAGATAGTGCCTATTTAGGGTTTAATCTTAGAATGGTCTGATTTAAAACATATTTCAGAAATATACTGTGTTCATAAAATCATCTACGTTATTCTATGCCCTGATCAATAACATATTAAGACAGCCCAATGTCTTAGAAGAGGTAATAATACAGCTAACAAAATGTGTACTATATTGATTGAACTGCTCAATTTGAGGAATTAACTTATCCATTTTCTACATCTTTTCTGCATAACAACTTACTTACCTGTAAAGTGGGGGATAATATAGTGCCTACCTCATAGGAACATTGTAATAATTAATTAACTAATACATAGAGCCACTTAGAACTATGCCTGATATATAAATAAGCCTTAAATGAAAGTTAGTTATTATGATTGTTATTATTTTTACAATTACTGGGTTTTTGTTTGTTTTTCAAACAGGTTTAATTCACTTTAATTTTCTATAGGGATAGCAGAGAGCTAGGCCAGGATAATGGTCCCACAGATGGCAGTGGCTACCTCCTTTGAACACCTAACACCAGAACCAAGCTGTCCAGTGTAGTCCCCAATGGTGACAAATGCCTTGACCTGGTCCTCTGGCCAGTGTGGGTCTCCTTTTTTTTTTAAATCCTCACCTCAGGACATTTTTTTTTGCATTTATCTTCAGATAGAGCAGGAGGGAGAGAGGAGGGAAGACAGAGAGAGAGAGAGAGAAACATCGATGTGAGAGAGACACATCGAGTGGTTGCCACCCACACGACCCCAACCGGGGCCTGGGACAAACCGCAACTGAGGCACATGCCCTTAGCGGGAACTGAACCTGGGACTCTCTGGTCCGCAGGCTGATGCTCTAACTAACCGCTGAGCCAAACCGGCCAGGGCCAGTGTGGGTCTACTTTTGCACAGACATAATCTTCAAAACCTCTTCTTTGAGGGATGCTCCCAAGAAAAAGTCAATGATCTCAGATTCCTTGATGGGCAGGGAGAAGAGAGAGATCTCCTCCAAGGGCTTGCTTGATCTTCATGTCCTTGACCAGGCAGGTCAGCTTGGAGACAGGAATCCAGTTCTTATCTTTGGCCTTATCTCCGTGAGCTCCAAGAGCTCCACGGTCGCCTCAGGACCCAGACCTCAGCTGCAACCTCACCCCAGATGTTATTGCCAAATCCTCCATGGAGGAAGCCCAGCAGCCTCCCATTCCAGGGTCTCTGGGCCCTCCAGCATCATCTGCCATTTTGTGTTTCTTTGAAAAGGAAGTATAATTGCTGTTTTATCAGAATATGTTTTCTCTATTTGGAAGATACTGTGACCCAGCCAGTGTGGTTCAGTGGATTGAGCATCGTCCCATGGACTGAGAGGTCTCAGTTCAATTCCCAGTCAGGGCACATGTCTGGGTTTCAGGCTCGATCCCCAGTAGGGGGCGTGCAGGAGGCAGCCTTTGGATGTTTCTCTCTCACATGGATGTTTCTATCTCTCCCTTCCTCTCTTTGAAAAATCAATAAAAACATTAAAAGAAAAAAGAAAAAAAAAGAAAGTTACTGTGGAAATAGAACTATTTTGAGTATACTATTATTCATAGTATTATTATTCTGAGCATGTGTATTATAGGTATAATTTATGCACATTAAAGATTATGTATAGAAACATATATATAATGCATACTTGGATATAAATAATTTTTTCTCTATTAGAAAAGTGTAAATTAAAAATTATAAAATGACAAGAGGTACATAATTCACCATTTTCCCTCTTTTTCCACCTCCCTATAAACTTTTTCTTTTTTTAAATCCTTACCCAAAGACACTTTTTTCCATTTATCTTCAGATAGAGTTGAAGGGAGGGAGAAAAAAACATCCATGTGAGAGAGACACATTGACTGGTCACCTCCCTCACGACCCCGACCAGGGCCAGGGATGCACTGCAATCGAGGTATGTGCCCTTGAAAGCAATTGAACCCACGACTCATTGGTCCATGGGCTGACACTCTAACCCCTGAGCAAAACCGGCCAGGGCTAAAGAAAACTTTTTCAACATTCTTATCACAATTTAATTTTTATTTATGTTATCATTTAGTAATATGTTATTACTTCTTTGTCAAAACTAAATATATTGAGGTAATTTCAACTATTTACCTGCCTTTGTCAGGTTTTTCAGAGAATGCTTATATTCTGGAAACTTTTTAGAAAAAGATTCATGGCTGATAATTGAGTTGATGCTATAACGGAACTTTTCTGGTTAGATAAATACATCATGTATGATTTTATGTGTTCATAAATATCAGTGTACCTTTTAAGGTGGTGGCGATTGGAGGGATTGGAGGGCAGGGAGAGTGGTGTAACTACCACCTGTGTGAACCATAGATTATCAGCACTCACAAGACAAGTAGTAACTCTTCTTAAAAGACAGTAAAGACCTAGACCTTGACATACTGTTTGATAGAATCGTTCAGCAATTTGTTGGCCCCACATTTTTTACTATTTCTGGGTGCATAGTTGGTGGGCAGGCTAAACACTGGCAAGCTGGGAAAATGAAGCTTTTACAGTTCGTAGGAAAGAGGATTTAATGCTTCTGCAAGTAAATGGATAGATAGTTGCTCATATGCAGTTTCGATACCACAGAGAAAGCAATCATTCTGACACTGGCTGGAAGATAGCCTAAACTGGGGAGTTACTCATAGACTCTACTACTCGATATTTTTGGTGATGCATTTCTTTCTCCAAACCAATCATTATTATTGTAATTACTCCCAGTACTGTGCAAACTTTCCCTAAAATCAATCCACTATGAAACATTAAGTTAAATGGATAAGAAGGGCAGAATCCCTGAAGTTTAGAGAATTCTCCAAGGGTGCCCCTGGCGCCCTACCCAGAGTTTTAGCTGAAAGGGTCTGAAGTAGGGTTTTCTACCCATTAAGGTTTCTTTTGTGGTAGTAACTTGAGTGCTTTCTATGACTCTCACTCCACCCACCCTGCACCCCTCCCAGCCCAGGCTACATGGCAGAATTCCCTTTTAGATAGCTCTGAGTCAGAAAGCGTTAGGTCCAGTAAATAACACCCTCAGTTCAAGCGGTAAGGAGAATCTGGCTCTTAAAAAAGACTAAATCAAGCAAACTTCACTTCCTTCAAGTCAGCTGTTAATATTATAAAAACTATCTATGAATAAAAGTAGTACAGAAAATGTAAAAAATGAGTTTATTTTCTAATTTTCACAAGCAAACCACAAGCCTAATATATGGCATAGTTATTGAGCTAATAGGTCAAACAACTTGTGGAAAGACATACTTTCTCTTTTGCCTATCCATGCCACAGTCAAGAAAGAGTAATGGTTCCCTAAATATTTTTTTTAGAAAGAAGAGACATAATTATTGCATTGACTAAAAAAATCTCCTGACAGTCTCTTATGAGAGAATCTATAACATTTAAAAATTAATCATGTAGCCTGCATGTCAGTATGTTTACTAGTTGTAATCAATTTCATTCCTGCAGCAGTGCCAGGTGATAATAAAAAATGTTTTTCTACAGAGGACTCAGATGGACATAGGCCACCAAAAGTCAGCTTGAACCAGATACACTGAAGACAGTTATGTGCAGAGCTACAAGTAGACCCATACCCAGCGGCTTGACCCCAACTCACCTTTCTTCCTAGAAATCTTTACTTATAATGTTTTTATTTCACAAAGTCACCCTTTTCTTTGTAAGCTAAAAAAAAAATAAAATAGAGCATCAAATTATGTTACACGGTTGAGCATGAGTTAAATGGACTAAAGAAAAGAAAAATAAAGAAACTAAGCAAATAGAAATAAAATATTGCCAACTGCCAGGATGAACAAAATTCTTACATTATGCACCAAAGACAATCACCCTTGAACTATTGCACATCCTCAGGGAGGATAAAAAGTATGAAGCTTTATTAGCCAACGGAGAGATGTAAGTATCTCATCCTCTCCATCATCTTAAGGAGAGACATGTAGGGAGTCCCACAAATGATTGAGATCACCTTTGCTAAAATATAATGTGATAACGACTATGAACTTGATAAACTTTTGCTTCTGTTTATTGTTTGTTTGGTTGATTTTGTTTTAGTATGTTAATATGTTCAGGATTTGGTCTTGCTCTTGTTATTGTTTTCTAAATTGTGGATTGAGGATCTCAAAAAACTATGAATAATTCCACACATTAAGTGAGGTTTGTGAGGAAACCCTGGAAAGACTTCTGAACACCCTAGGACAAGTCAGAGCCCCTGGTAAGGAAGAACCAACGGCTCCTAACAGAGGAACTGAGTTCCAGGTTCTGGAAGTGCAATAAAGTTTCTTGTTTCCTTTGAACTAATCTAAAAAGTGGGTGAGAGAGTGGATTCTGATTCTCCAAACAACAGCACGTTGATGCTCCCTAGAATAAGTGTAGTTAGCTCCTTCTAATCAGGTGTTGAGATAAGTCTAGTTTTGTTTTGTTTTGTTTTGTTTTGTTTTTTTATTTTTTTTTATTTTTTTATTTATTTTTTTTTTGCTTTCTTTATTTTCTTTGAGATATAACATACAAAAGTACACATTTTGACACATTTACCTCCATGTAACTGCCAACCAAATTTTTTTTTTTTTTTTTTTTGTTTTAATTTTTTTTTTTTTTTTTTTATTAATTTATTTTTGTTACAGATGTTTCTCCTTTTTTTCCCCATTGACACCCTCCTCCCCATCCCCCACCCCATCCCCAGCTTTGTTGTCCAGGTCCATCAGTTATGCATACATGCGTACAAGTTCTGTGGTTTATCTCTTCCCTCCCCCCCCACCCCCTCTTCTGAGGGTACATATACACAATGGAGTACTATGCAGCTGTAAGAAAGAAAGATCTCTTATCCTTTGAGAAGACATGGAGGGACCTCGAGAGTATTATCCTAAGCGAAACAAACCAAGCAGAGAAAGAAAAATATCACATGATCTCACTCATTTGTGGAATATAATAAACATAACAGTCTGGGGAACAGGGTAGACCCAGAGATGTGAAAGTAGAGTACAGACTGTTTTGTTTTTTTAAAGAGAGTAAGGGAGAGGGAGAAAGAGACAGAAACATCGATGAGAGAGAATATCAACTGGCCACCTCCTGCATGCCCCCCCCACTGGGGATCTGGCCCACAACCTGGGCATGTGCCCTGACCGGGAATTGAACTGGCTACCTCTTAGTGCATGGGTCAACACTCAACCACTGAGCCACATCAGCCGGGCTCTAAAGTTTTTATTAACTCATGAAAAACCACCAGTAAAAAATGTTACCTATATTTTCCCATAAGTAAAAATTTAAGAAACAAAATTTATCTTAGAATAAACTGACTGACATTTGAGTAACTGTTGCATTTCTGTGTGGTTAAACTCCTAGATTCCTCCATTTATCTTTGGAGCCACTTAGGTTAGATGACTTCTGAGAAATATTCATGTTCAGTATATCTAAGAGCCATTTAAAAAAATAGGTTTCTGTCTACAGCCATACCACCCTGAACGCGCCCGATCTCGTCTAAAAAAATAGGTTTCTCTTGATTTTAGAGAGAGAAGAGGAGAGAGGGGGAGAGAGAGAGAAAGAAACATTGATGTAAGAGAGAAACATCGATTGGTGGCCTTCCCTATGCACCTTGACACGGGACCAAATATACAACCTGGGCATGTGCCCTGACCAGGAATCAAACCAGCAACCTTTGGGTGCACAGGATGACATAAGAGACATATTTTTAAGAAGCTAATATATCATGTATCATATTTGTAGAAAGCAAAATGTTCCATATAGTGGGGAAAGTGATTAAATATAATTTAAGTCTACAAAGTATAATCCTGAGCTTTTAACTATCCAAGATAAGCTGCTATAGATTAGAAATCAGTAGGGTCTTGGGAGTGTTTCACTTTAAAAAAAAAATCCTCACTGGAGGATATTTTTCCATTTATCTTCAGATAGAGCGGGAGAGAGAGAGAAACATCGACGTGAGAGAGACACATCAACTGGCTGCCTCCCGCACGACATCGACCAGGGCCGGGGACCCAACTGCAACCGAGGTACGTGTCCTTGACCAAAATAGAATCCTCGACTCTTTGGTCCACTCTAACCACTGAGCCAAACCAGCCAGGGAGGGAGTGTTTCACTTTTATATTCTCTCCTAAAACTGTCTCAGTAGCATGTAATTGGGAATCTATACTTGGTTGTTTGCTTGCAGTGCTAAGATCAGCAATAAATTGCTCCTTGTGGTACCAGGATGTCAGACCAAGGGGCAAAGAACTGTACTGAGTGATCCGAGGCAGACAATAGTTGTAAAAATACAGTCAACAAAAATTGAATCTACATCTGGGATGTCTTCAGGCTGTTTGTGACTACTTCTGGGCCAAGATTCAGGAGCCAGAATTCAGTCCAGAGTAGAGTTTGATAACAAGAGCAAAAATAAGGAAAGAAATAAATAAAATGATAATAATAATGTCCTAATAGTTCTAGGCTGAATTTTAAAATAGAGTGATAAAATAGATGCATAGTTATCATCATCGGAGAACAAGCCTCAGCCCGAGTTCCTGGCAAGGCTGTTCAAGTGGAATCTCCCAGAGCTGAGCTGGGAGCACTTTGCTGCCACTGCCATGATTTACCCCACAGGCAGTGTAGGGCAGAAACGCAGAACCTGGGAGGAGCCTGGCAATGCTTTTGTTCTCTGTAATCTTTAATGATGTGAAACTCCTACATTTTAGATAATTTTGTCAAACACATAGATAATGCTTATATGTCTTCTTTACAGAGTTTGATGTCAAAAGTAGTTCTCACTTATTTCTGGAATATAATGAACATAACAGTCTGAGGAACAGGGTAGTCCCAGAGATGTGGAAGTAAGGTACAGACTGACAATTGCCAGAAGAGGGGGTGGGGGAGGGAAGTGATAAACCACAGAACTTATACGCATGTACACATAACCGACAGAAACATTGGTGAGAGACAAACATCCATGGGATGCCTCCTACATGCTCCCTACTGGGGATGGAGCCTGCAACCCCAGCGTGTGTCCTGACTGGGAATTTAAAGGGCAACCTCTAGGTGCATGAGATATCGCTCAATCAACTGAGCCACACCAGCCAGGCTGTCTGATATTTTTAAGTTATCTTCACAAATTTCTAATATATCAGAATTTATAAGTATAAAAGTATGGAATAAAGTCAACCTCAATTATATCTCAATTATAAAAACAAAACACACAAAAACTAAGAGCAACCTTGTAAAAATATCATGGAAATTAGGTACCCATTGTTGAAGTCATTTTGATGTATGTCTATGTCTGGGCTCACTAGATAAATGAATTTAGGTTTTCTCATCTGTAAAATGGAGAACATAACTTCATAGTGTTGTGAGAAATCAGTGCTCTAATGTAAACATGAGCGTACGTCTGGTGTGTCTGTTAAAAATTAGTACTCAGTAATTGCTAACTGTAAGTAATCTCAAGGTAACATACATTATATATTCCCTGTAATATTATATGTTATAATTGATAATAATAGTAAGAGTTATTTATTTGGAGGTTATTCTTATTTTAATAAATAATCTTTCAGTAATGATCTGAAAGGAAGCAGGTCAAATTACTAGAAAATCAGTTCATTGAATGACTAGCTTGTTGAATACAGAGAATTTTTTTTTGAAGATTTAGTTTATGGGCTGAGACTGCCCTATAGCTATTTTACCAAAGCAATTTTAAGACAACTCCTTTACAGAGCAGCTGGATTTAATTTCTCAAGGGTTTTGTATCCCTGGAATTCCCATTTACAAGCCAATGGCGAGGTCTTTTCCTACAATGCAATTCCGTCTTCTGTATTTTTGCAGAGCTATTCCTGGCCATTCTCAGTTTCCCTGTCCTTAGCCCTGCCGGATCTCCCACTGACCAAGCACCTGCATGCGTCTGCCCCTTGCTTTGCATCCCTGTCTAGCTCTTGCTCCTGCCTTTTCAGCCTGCCTTTCCCCACGCGTCGTCTCTGCCTTTGCCTCTGTTGGATATTCAGCAGGAGCAGCAGCAGATTGTCCTAGATACTGTTAAAAGGATCTGTTGAACAGTTTTTCATAAATTGACTCTTCTGCACATCAAGCGTTTTGGTGAATTGACTTTTGTCAGTTAAGAGACACCTTGAAAATTTCCATATTGAAGAATCACATTCTTCCTTTTTTATTGAGAGTGTCTTTACCTGACAGTTTTTCAAAAACTTATCTATTCACCACAGGTCTCCAATTACTAGGAGTCTTTTTCTTATCTTACAAATTTTTTGAAGATTTTTTTTCTTTTTTCAAAAAATTCCTTGAGGAATACTTTTTTGGAGCTTGATAACAAACATAATTAGAGTCTATGTGCTATCTTATAATTTTTTTACTTATTGGGGACATTGATTCTCTCTTAGCAAAGATTGTTCTGCCCTTAATGAGGTAAAGATCAGTTTTCTTGACAGAAAGATGTGGTGAGGGGTTCTATTCTTCATCTTTCCCTTTCCCTTTACTTCTCCTTTGTCCCTCTTTCTTCCTTCTTTCTCCTCCTGTTCTAAACAGAAGGCATCCCCTTTCATTGCACTTATTTTATATTAGTCAGAACTCATCACGCTCTTGGTCCTCCAGCACTGCCCTTAATACTACCTGAAGATACCTTTGGAAATGCTCCTGTGTTGTATTTGTTTGAAGTATATAAAGCCTGAGTTATTTTTAAATCTCTTTTTTGTAGCCAATCCCAACTTTGTTTCATACACTTCTTTCTCTCTTTTTCATAATACTTTCCAAACAGATAATATGCATCCGTTTTTTTTTAAAAGTTTACAAAAGTAAAATAATAACAGAAAAACCTCTTTCCATCTCATGAAAAATACACATAATATATTATCAAATCATTATAGAATTTCCTTTCATTTATATAAAGTTAATGCTCAACCCGTGAGCCACACTGGCCAGGCCGTGTTTTTCATTTGTCTTTAAATTTTATGTGTGATGATTTAAATACTGCTGTAGAAAAAAAAATATTTTATTTTATTTTCTTAACCAATTTCACATATGATATTTTCCAAACTTTTTTGGGAATATATTTGTACTTATGAAAAAATTGAAATAGTGCAATAAACACCTATATACCCTTTGTTTAGACTCATCAATTTTAAATATTTTGTCACATTTATTCTCTCTCTATCTCCCCCATCTACACACACACACACACACAGAAAACTTTTTATATTTTCAACTTAATATTTCAACATATGTCTAAAAATAAGGACTTTTAAAAAAATAACATTTAAAAAATTTTTTTTCTTTATTGATTTTAGAGAGGAAGGGAGAGGTAGAGAGAGACAGAAACATTGATGAGAGAGAACATTGATCAGCCACCTCCTGCATGCCCCCCACTGGGGATTTGGCCCATAACCTAGGCTTGTGCCCTGATTGGGAATCAAACCCGTGACCTCTTGGTACATGGGTCGACGCTCAACCACTGAGCTGGGCTAGAATAAGGACTTTTTAAATAACATAATGCTATTACCATATCTAAATTTAGCAGCAATAAATATTTTTATAGCTAAGAATTTAATGCTGATAAAATAATATTATCTGTCATGTAGTTTATGTTCCAATTAGTTTATTTATCCCCAACTCCTCATACGCGCGCGCGCGCACACACACACACACACACACACACACACTTAAATTTTCCTCTCTAGGAGAGTAATCAAGAGTCATACATTACATTGAGTTGTGATATGTCATTAATTACCTTTACTTTATAATAGTCTCTGGGTTGTTTTTCTCTGTTTTCTTTTTTCTCTCCTTTCTTTTTTTTTCCCCCATAATATTGACATTTTGAAAATTCCAGGCTACTTACCCATAAAATGTCCCCTGTGTCTGATTTTCTCATTAGATTCGGTTTGGACATTACGTTCAATCACAACATGGAGTGCTTCCCTTTGCATCACACCAGGAAGTGCATCTGTCGTTTGTCCCATTACTGGTGGTGTTAAGTTTGATCATTTGCTTAAATTGTTTCCACCAGAGCTCTCCATTATAAAGTTACGTTTTCCTCTTTATAATGAATAAATCATATGTAGAGTGATGGTTTGAGGCTGTGAAAATATCTTAATGGTTTTAGCACTCAGTGATGATTCTTACCCGAATCAATTATTATACTGGTGGTAACAAAATGATGACTTTTTTATTCTCTTTTTTCCTCTACATTTATTGGCAAATATTATTTTAAAAATGAGAATGTGTACTCTCTGTTCCTCCTAATTTTGAGTATCATAGAGAATTAATGGACTTCCATTTTATTATAATTTATTACTGTCATTATTTTTTTGCACAGATTATCACATATTTGTCTTCTGGGATTTCCTTCAAGTTGGATGAAGATGTCCTCATCTTTCTCTGAGATCTTCCTTGCTTTCTGGTAAGTAAGTGATTCCTAACTCAGCCAATTTTTTAAGGAGTTCTGCTTCCTTTCAGTGGTGATGAGAAACCTGCTCTGGTTACTATGTGTGTCCATGGCTACCATGGTTACGTTGCTTCTGAATCCTTTCAGTGGGCACACACATAGGGAATATATTTATGGGTAATTTTATGTTAGTAACTTCAAATCAAACCTAACACCATAGTTATTTCTCACTTTTTTTTTTTTTTTATTCCATATTTATACGGCTCTTCACCTATGGTGACAACTCTGGCTGCTTGAAATAAATTTCATTTATTTTGCTGTATACTACAATAAAACACAAAATTTAAGAATTGCTATACCAACAGCATGATCAAAATAAGCATGCTAAATGAACTTATTATGTATATTACAATGTCTGTGCACTTCTTTTTTGATCTTAGGCCATAGCCTACTAAGTGGAAGGTTAGGAAGTTGTGCCCACTAGTTTCTGTTTACTGTTACTTTTAATATTTTTCCCTTTATTCTTTATTTAATTTTATTTTAGAAATATATAAAACATTTACATGTTTGAAAAGTCAAAACTCAAAGTGTTTTCTCTGTGCACCCATATTCCCAGACCTATTCTTTCTCCCCTTTCTCCACTCTCCCCATTTGAGTACTGTTTTCCATAGTTTCTGATTTATCCTTTGGGAATTTCTTCTTTCAAACCAAAGGGTGCAAGGGAACACACACACATAAACACACACTCACCTGAGCCTCACCCAGAACATCTGGGGACAGGTTCCATGGATACATTTTTATAAACAAACTGCTCAGATTATTCTAATTTGCAGCCACGGCAGAGGGTAAATGTTTTAAAAATTTTCAGTTCTGTTCTCTGTAAATCCTGGCACCCTCTGCTCCCCTTCTTCACACGATTCCTACCACTTCCACTTCAACAAAGATTCTTCCTCTTTGGCAGAATTCCATTTTGGGCAGGCGTGTTTTCATCACCTCTGAGCCTCAGAATGATGAAACTGTCAAGAAAAGTCAAGAATGAATTCAAGTTCTGACTTTTAGTTGACTAATACAACCATCTGCATTGATCATGGTTTTCATCAGTCTGCATTTATTAAAGGAAGGAATGTTTGAATAAATGTATGAATGGGTGCAAACATGAATTAGTCACTGAATAGACTGTGGCAGTTTTCTTTCATGCTTTGTGAATCAATCATACATCCCCTCCGACTCTCCACATAACTTATTGTAAACCACTGCTATGATGTCATTTCTGCTCACTGGTTCTAGTATCCTCTCTCACAGATCTTAAAGGACATTTTTGCATTAATTGTATGATGTTGGAGAATATCATTGAACTTCACTGAGTTTCCTGTTCTATAAAGTAGGGTATAATAATAATGCCCTCAAAGGACTCTTTTGAAAAAAAAATATATATATAGTGCATAACATCCTTTATAAACTTATCGTATAGAGTAGTGATACCTGAAAAGTTGAGTTTATGTCTTTTTTTTTTTTTTTTTTTATCCTCACCCGAGGACATTTTTGCATTTATCTTCAGATAGAGCAGGAGGGAGAGAGGGACGAAGAGAGAGAAACATCGACGTGAGAGAGACACATCGAGTGGTTGCCACCCACACGACCCCGATCCCCCAACCAGGGCAGCCGGGACGAACTGCAACTGAGGTACGTGCCCTTAGAGGGAACCGAACCCGGGACTCTCTGGTCCGCAGGCCGTTGCTCTAACGGCTGAGCCAAACCGGCCAGGGCGAGTCTATGTCTTTGTATTAAAACTAAAGCTGTACTCCTTGTGTTATCAATGCTCTGTAAAATTGATATGTAGATCTAAGGCCATTAGTGTTATTTTTTAGTTATCATTAGAATTTTCTCTAGTTTTCTTACTTTACAACATAATGTTCTGCTTTGCAGTATTTCAATTGATTTTCTTGGAAATAATTATAATGTTGCAAGCTGAGCATCATCACTTGAAATGATGAATAGTTAATGATATTATCTTCTTAAAACCTATTTTTATGTAAAAGTCTCCCAATAAAAACAGAGGAGAAAATAACTGAAAAATTAAGAAAATGTCACAAAAAGTATTTTGACTTTTTGTCATTAGAATTGAAATAATTAAAGCATCATGTTAATAAATGGGGTTAAGTATTCAAAGCATTTGATCAATTGACAAAAATGTTAATGTGATATAAACAGCGGTTAGATGAGAGGGGAATTTGTAGGTCCTCAGATATATGACTTTTTTTTTCTTATGTACTTATTTATTGCTGCTTATGTTTTTTTCCTTCGACCAGTCAACTAATAGTTTTCTTTCAGAGTTGAGATTAAGAATTTCTGCTTGGGTATGAAGCGTATTGTTATTATATATTTTTGTGTGTTTCCTCCTTCTAAAATATTCAGGGAAGCTCCTGAAATGTTAGCGGAATTCATAGCTTATAAAAAATAAAGAGATTTACTTTGCAATTTCAAGTCTGTGAAAATAGCTTTAAATAAGAGCATATGTCCACATGCCAGAAAAATATAACATTTATTGGTAAGACAGTAGTGCAAGTATTACAGATTACTATGATTAGTTTAAATATGAAGGCCAAAGACTTCAAATCAAGGCTGACTTTATGGCCATGTAACCTGGACAGATTTACAAGGCCTTGCACTCAGAAGGAACTGTACTTGGTTTAATGTCTTGTTGTCACTGTATTAAAATTGTTAATCATTTTTAACAAGGGACCCACATTCTTATTTTTCACTTGATCCCCCAAATTATATAGCTGGTTCTATCTAAAATTAATTATTCAGACACCTCTTTAAGTAAGGACCAAGTGAAGATGAAGAAATCATTTTTGTATATTTAGTGAGAGATAAAAAATCAAAGCATGCCTGGCATGTGTGGCTCAGTGCATTGAGCATCAACCCATGGACTGAGAGGTCTCGGTTCTATTCCTGATCAGGGCTCATGCCCAGGTTGCAGGCTCGATCCCCAGTAGGGAGCATGCAGGAGGCAGCCGATCAATGTCTGCCTCTCACGTTGATGTTTCTCTCTCTCTCCCTCTGTTCTCTCTAAAATATCAATAAAAACATATAAAAAAATCAGTGCACTCCCAGTGGATGTGAAACATAGTCTAAAAAAAGCAGCAACCATGCGGGACCGTCCTCAGCCACATATGATCAACTCAATCCATGAACTCACAAAGTGGTATAAAGGATTGGTTTCTTCTTCATGCACACCTAGATAGGGAAAGGGAGCTGGTCAAAGGGACTGAGAACTTGATAATCGCACATTATAAAATTAACTTTTTATGTTTTTGTTTTAATTTTTAACATTTTTGTATTAAGTTTATTGGGGTGACATTGGTTAAAATTTTAAATTATTATAAATTGTACTGTTCATTTTATTATTCTTATTATTTTTTAAAATTTGTTGTTGAAAGTATTATAGATGTCCCCCCTTGTTTACCCCATTGACCCCTTCCACCCCAACTGCACACCAAACTATTGTCTGTGTCCATAGGTTATGCATAAATGCATATACATTCTTTGGTTAATCTCTTCCCATCTCCTCCTCCTTCCCTCTGAGATTCGGTAGTCTGTTCCCTGCTTCCATGTCTCTGGATCTATTTTGTTCATCAGTTTATTTTATTCATAAGATTCCACCTATAAGTGAGATCATGTGATAAAATTAGTTTTTATTCAGATTTAAGCAAGGGCAAAAGCACAAGAATGGGCTCACTTCTCCCTAAATATTAAATGAGGACCATGGAGAAAGAACATTTAAGGTAAAGTAACCATTAGGCTACTCATTAGCTTTGTTTCATGAGAATAGCAATAATAGCTAATATGGCATTGTCTTCTTCCTGTGCCAAGCATCATTTAGAGTGGCACATATGTGTTAACTCATTTAATACTCACAAAATCTTATGATGTACATTCCAGATATTTTCCCCTAGTTTGTAGAAACAGGAAGTAATAGGTAGAAAGGTGAAATAACTTAGCAATCCCATGGTCAATTCTGAAAGCAGGGTTCTACCCTGAGAACTGATGACAGCCTGGCTTTTGACCTGGTTTTTGAGAGTCATACCACCTTGCGTCTCTAACAAAAACACATTTTAACCAGAAAATCATGAATCCTGTGTCTTCTGTCACAGGAATCTATTTCAACATTTTCTAGTAATATATATCAAATCCTTGATTTCTGGCTATTTTATCTTTAAAAAGATCTTGCTAGGGAAAGTATATATTGTCTTGAAATTAACACAAATTTGATTTATTTTATCATGCCCAGCCCCAAAAGCATATTTTTAGAAATGTGAATAGTCATTATCTAATGGTTTCACAGACCCCTTTCTTCCAGCTCACTAGTCTCCAGATTGAGGAAAAACAAGCATGACAAAGGTGACAGCATTAGCTTAGACTTTTAGGCTGTCTTGGCCTTTCTCTTCTGCCAATAAACAGACTTTAGTCTCTGGGGTTGTCAGATGAGCAGCCCCACAGATGCTAAACTTCCTGAAAATTAAGCACATGCAGAAAAAAATTACAATTACAGCAAATGCCACGCTGCTAATGGTTTCAGTAGAGACATTAGTGAATTAAATAGGTATGGGAAACTAAATCTCTTAGTTTTGCTTCTGTCAATATGGCAAATTATCTATATTTTATAATTTCTCTAGTTTTTGTATGTACCACAGTGGACTTTTTCTTTAAATCAGTTGACAATATTATCCTTTGTTTTTCTTCTTTAAAATGATAAGAGTTTCTGTGGCTGTCTGGTTGGCCTTTCGGAGCTGACCTCTGCTCCAGCCAAGTATTGCAATTAGTCGATGGCTAATTCAGCATATTTTTATACCTGTCAAGCTAGCTTTATGCCAACATTATCCTTGACAGTCGAGGAGACAGATCAGTGTATATTTACTCAGACTCATGTGAAGATGAAAAATTTAAGCAGTACATATTAATTGTCCAACTTAACAGTTAGGTGTAACGGACTTGGTTATGCACCTATCACCTGCCACTTCCTCCAGCTGGTGAGTCTGTTTTTATCCTTTCTTTGTTCCTGCCAGTTGATGTATAGTACCATTTCTAATTGTAGAAATTGATTCATCTGTAGCTGGTGAATAGGATCCCACATAACAATAGGCAAAATCATTGAAATGGGGTGTGGGAGGTAAAAACATGTGGCCCTGTCAGCTGTGTTTGGTAAAGAGTCTAATTGGAAAGTTCTTCTTGTTTCTTTGAAGCCTTACATTTCCTAAAAAATTATATTCACCTCATTTGTTTCTAACATTGGAAATAATTCTGAAAACCTCTTTGTAAGGAAAACAGTGATGTGAAAAATCAATATCTCTTTTTCAAAATTCTTCTAAAACACCTTCTAGAAAGTTGCTTGAAAATAGCAGGTTTTCCATTGTCATTTATGACATTGATTTATTCATATGGTATATGCAGTTTTAACTTTTTAGTGGAGGTAGAATAAGATACAACACAGTGTGATGTACGGTATTGGGAAGTCCCACATGAGCAAATTTTAGTTCTCATATAAATCATTAATGCAATGAATGCATGTTCATAATTTTTAACTTGCTTTTGGTGAGAAGTTCAATTAGATAAACTTTATGGCTTTTCCAGGTGCAGGATTCCACGGCTAACTAGTCAGTCAATGAAGCAGTGGGTACATATGAATAACATAGAAGTGCTTGTTAAAATTGTAGATCCTGCCCTGGCCGGTATGGCTCAGTTGGTTGAGCGTCACCCTGTGCACCAAACGGTCACTGCTTTATTCCTAGTCAGTGCACATATGCAAGTTGTGGGTTCGATTCAATCTCTGGTTGGGCTGTCTATGTGAGGCAACCGATCAATGTGAAACATTGATGTTTCTCTCTCTCTCCCTCTCTCCTTTCCTCTCTCTCCAAATTTATAAAAATATAGTTTTTAAAAATACTGATCCTATGCTGTGCCTCCAGATATTCTGTTTTCAAAGATCTAGGGGAGAGACAACATATTAGCATTTTAATATATTTCCAGGAGTTATTAACTCAGGTCCTTTGCAAACCACACTTTGAGAAACATTGCCACAGAGTCACTTGAGGTGCCTATGACTTTTCCTTAGTTTTCTATTGCTCCTCATCATCTCTATAATCAACCAAGTCTTATGAAGCATCAAGAAGTTTGTGAGCACTGCAGTTGACATTGGATACAGTAATGCACATAATACTTGGCAACTACCATTAGATCTTACAGTTAGATAATGGGTGGATGGATATTAACAGAAAAAAAATCTGTGTAAATGGAGAGCAGAACTAAATATTAAATGAATGGTACATATAAAAAATCACAGGAGTTTTGTGAGAGATTGATCACTTAAGATTTCAGATGTTAGAGAAGTCTTCCTGGAAGAAGTGAGCCTTCATTTCATCTTAAAGTAATAGATGGGCAGAATGGAAAAAGTAACTTCAGACCAACCAAAAACATTACCAAATGAATAGAGATGGAGATGTGTAATTAGGAGAGAATAACAAGATAATCTTGTTAGAGGTTTATGGTTAAAAGGAGCAAAGAACAATTAAATATAGAAAAGGAAAAAGAAAACTGAGGTTCAGATGCTTTCAGCATCCAAAATGCTTGCTTTTTCTATTTCAGGGGACATGTACACATGACGTGTGTGTGTGTGTGTGTGTGTGTGTGTGTGTGTGTGTGTGTGTGTACGTGATGTGTGACTTAGAACAAGGACACATTTTGTTGTATAACCATTGCAGTGTTAAGTTTTAAAGAACTGCAATCCAGTTTCCAGTTCCACATGTAAGGAGCTTGAAAGTTGCCACTCAGTCCTAACAACAAGTAAAACATTGAAGAGCCTGAAAAATCAACAATTCATCTTGGATCCATAAGAGAGGGAAGGACATAGGGCAAACCTGTTCTCAGGAAAGGAGAGACAGGTGAATACAGAGAGCAGCAGCTCACCGGAGCAGACTCAGGAGTGGGAATCACTGTGGTGTGAACCAGTGCCTGGGCAGAGAAACATGAACTGTAATTGACAGGTTGCTGGAGGCTCAGTGGAAAAGTGAGCATTAAACACCCCAGGGAGACCCAGTCATAAGGGACCTCCACAATACTGTGAGATTTACATCCAGGAACCTGACCAACTTCCCATAGTAAATATTAAAGAAAAACCCTCACATGCTTCCAGAAGGGCGAGGGGAAGAGGCAACTTTGTGAAATTACCCAGAGCACTCTATGCTTAACACGACTCAACAATAAAAAACTAAGCAATCTAATGAAAAAAAAAGGGGGCCAAAGACCTTAAAGACACCTCTCCAAAGCAGATGTGCAGATGGAAAATAAGCATATGAAAAGATGCTTCACATCCTATGTCATCAGAGAAATGCAAATTAAAGCAACAGTGAGATATCCCTGTACACCTAACAGAATGGCCAACACCAGGATCACTGACAACTCCAAATGCTGGTGCGGATGTGGAGAGAAAGGAACTCATATTGCTGGTGGGAATGCAACGGGATACAGCCACTTTGGAAGACAGTTTGGCGTTTTTTTTACAAAACTAAACACACTAAACATACTCTTACCATACAATCCAGAAACTGTGCTTCTTTGTATTTACCTAAAGGAATTGAAAATATGTCCACACAAAAACCTGTACATTGGTGTTTATAGCAGCTATAGTTGTAATTGCCAAATCTTGGAAGCAAACAAGATGTCCTTCAGTTGGTGAATGGATGATTAAACTGTGGTACATCCAGATGATAGAATATTATTCAGTGCTAAAAGAAAACTATCAACCCAAGAAAAGACACAGAACAACCTTAAATTCATACTATTAAGTGAAATAAGCCTATCTGTGAAGGCAATATACTGTATAATTCAAACTAAACGACTTATTGAAAAAGACTAATCTATATTGGTGATGTAAGATAGTTTGACTTTGGGTGGTGGGCACACAGTGCAATAGATAGATTTTGATTCATAGAAATCTACACTTGAAACCTACATCACCCTATTAACCAATGTCACCCCAATACATTTAATAAAAATAAAATAAAATAAAATAAACAAAAAAATGATGCAGACAATAGAAAGATCATTGGATGTGTGGGATGGCAGTGGAGGGGAGAACAGACAGAACACAAAGGATTTTTAGGGTAATGAAAATACTCTGTATGGTATTATAATGGTGGATACATGTTATTTTACACTGGGGTGGGGAAACTTTTTTCTGCCAAGGGCCATTTGGATATTTATAACATCATTCGAGTGCCACACAAAATCATCAACTTAAAATGTATCCTGCTATATTTGGTCAGACATTTAATTAACTCACCCCCAATGTGATGGCTGGAACTGCTTCTCTTTGGTGAGGCATGTGATGTGAGCCGGTATTGATTTCGCTGCACTTACACGACCTGCAGACCCGGTATTCCCCAATCCCAAGTCGTTACACCAAGAGAGAATTCTAAGATAAACTATGGACTTTGTGATTTTGATGTCAATGTAGGTTCATCCTTTATAAAAATATACTGTTCTTGCGACTTACTTTGATATTTGGTTAGGCTGTGCGCGTGTGGGAACAGAGGGTATGTGGAAAATCTTTGTACTTTCCTCTTCATCAAACCTAAAACTGCTCTGAAAATATTCAAAAAAAGAAAAGAAAAGAATTCTATCCAGAGTTTGGCAACTGGAGGATATACAATTTCATATATTTAGAGTTGTAGAAATGTATTTTTAGAAAGAAACTAATCCATCTCAGTAATGGGTGTATTTGATATGATATTAAAAATCCGAGGAAGGGTCAGCCACAGCCTCAAGTGCCTCTTGCTTCTTCTTTTACCTCCTTTTAGTGAACAAACTCACTTATGTCCCGTATCCTTATCTTTTTCAATCAGTAAAAACTAGGCTGAATTCACATCTTCCTTTTTAGAGGATCAGTGTCTAGGCTTCTGAGAAAAGTATATAGAGAATCTTCTCTGGATAAAATTTTCACAGATGGTTCCACAGCTGGAGGGGTGGGTGGGAGACCAGTGATGAGATAAAGAATATGAGTTTCACAACAAAGGCTATGGGCAAGAAAAGTACCCTGAAACGTATGTAGCAAAAGAATATTTAGGCAGGAAGAAAGAAGAAATGCTCAATTAAATTTAATGAGTGAACATTTATCAAAGGTATACTACTCATAAGGCACTGAGAAAATCACTTTGAAACCTTCCCATGGTTTTATATTTTCTTGAACTCGCTCTTCTCTTCAAATTTAAAATTAGTTTAAATTTCCCCTCTACGACATATAAAAGGAAGATAATATTTCGGTTGAGAAGGGCTTTGGATACCATTCAATAATTTGAATTCATCCTACAGGTGGATTGGGCAAAAGACTGTTCTGAGCAGGTGATTCTGTTGACATGCATCCGGAGACTGGAGGCTGCCTGAGCAATGGGGTCATTATTGCAATTGTCCCGCATGAGTTTTGACTGGGAGAGTAAAATGGAAAATAAGGGTAGACTTGATTGGAACTAAGGTGCTAGAATGATTTATTTGTTCTCGGAGTCTGGCTGCATGTCAGGCAGAAAGATATTGGATAGAATCAAGACTTAAGCACCTTAGCAATGGGTCTTCCTTTTAAAAGTATTGTCACGTTATTTGGAACTCTCTGTTTTTCCTTCATCAGCTGTGATCAGAACATCTATGCATTTCCCTTCATCTCTAATGCTCACATTGAATATTTGCCTTTGATTGAACATCTTTCTCAAAGTCTTTCCCACTAAACTTGAAGATATATTTCTCTTTAAGAGGTTTCTTGCCCTCACTGAAGAAATCTTTAAAAAGCATTTAAAATGAAAATTTAAAAATGAAAATTCTCCTTTTCCAAGGCTCTCTCTCACATTGAAATTGGCCAGGTTCTTTCTCTCCTGTTGTCCAGGTGTTTTTAATAAAAGAAGATATTTAAACCATTTAAATCATTCTTCAACAATGTTACTGTGAAAATATCTTCAACCCAAGGTATTATTCATCTGATAAATTTAAGGCTCCAAAACTTTTCCCTTTTCTGAAACTATGAGGATAAATGTGAAATAAATATTCCCTTTAAGCCAAAAACAGGACAAGAAAGTTTTATTGTGCTGGTTCAGAGTAACATAACTTCTAGTCTCCTGAGCCTTGAAATAACAACCATTACCCATGGGCCATAAAGCATTGACTGATTTCTTTTCATTAGATGGTTTGACCCTGGAAGTGTTTATTTAAACGAGGGAGGGACTTAAAAAAAAAAAGGATGTTTAATGACTTGTTTGAAGAAGCCAAAAAAGGAACTATTCATGGGTCAAAGATAAAGATTGCAAAATTCCTGCATGGTATAGTGTTAAGGAGGAGGCAACTCATATTTATGTTTGCTACATGCCAGCATCCACTTACTTGGTGCTTCACTTAAGGCATCTCATTTAATTCTCAAAACACCGACAAGATATTTGTTTTCACCATTGCTAATGTATGAAATACTATAGGAATTTATACTTCTAGTAGGTGTGAGCAGGTTCTCACACATCCATTATAATTTCCTATTCTATTTCTCAGCAGTTTTTGATAACTTTAGGTAATTTTACAATTTAATGGACCAAACATTATATATTTTATTACTTTATACCAAAATATTTTATATATGGTTTTGTTTATTAATTTAATTATATATTAAATAATAAATTTAAAAACATGTATAGGTTATCATATAATATTAAGAATATTAAAATAATATATATGAAGTGACTTATAATATATGAAACAATATATATCTCAAATATATTACATATATATGAGATGAAAATTCTTTTGCAACATATCTTGAAACAAGACATGTATTTTGTCCCAGAAACCTCCTTTTAGAAATTTATGTTAAGGAAACTACAGAAAAGAGTAAAAACATACATACCAACACACACACACATATATTATATGATATATATTACTTCAGACATATTATTTTACTTTATTATATCTAAAACATGTTATAAATATATATGTACATGTGTATTATATGAATATATAATACATTGATATATAATATACATATGTAAATATATAACATAATTAATATAACACTGAGATGTACCTGTCAATTATCATATGCTTTGCTTTCTTTTTTAGTAAAATATTTAAAAAATAGAATGTTTAGTAATTATGAAGATTCTAGGAAGAACATAAGGAAACTATGTAGAGAAATATATTTTGGATATATATGATTAATGAGGATATAGAAATAAAGTAAGCTTGTAACAGAATATTTATGGGTTGTGCAAGTTCTTTACTTTATCCTGATAATAATAACAATATAATATAATTAATCATATTACATTATAATATAAAAATATATAACTTTCTATATGCTATTTTATTATATCATATATAAACATATCTTATATAAATATATATTATATGTGTGTATTATATATAATGTATTACATATATTATACATAAAGTAATAATTGCATATATATTTATGTTATTTTAATTTTTTTATCTGTGAAAATTGGTGAGATGAAAATTCTTTTCCATAATCATCTACATTTCAGATTACTTTTTGGGATAATAAAATACATGCTCTTATTCTATTTTTCTATTAGAAAGCCCATTTTTTGTATATTTAAAAAGATACAAAAAAAAAGTATGTTGTATTGATTTTTTTAGAGAGAGAGGAAGGGAGAGAGATATATAGAAACATCGATGTGAGAGAGAGACATCAATTGGCTGCCTCCTGCATGCCCCCCACTGAAGATCCAGCCTGCAACCCCAGCATGTGCCCTGACCAGGAATTAAACCGGGACCTCTCAGTCCATGGGACGACGCTCAATCCATTGAGTCACACCAGTTGGGCAGAAAACCCACTTTTTAAAAATGATTTTAAGTATCTTTTATAAATTAAGGATAGAAATAATCATGTATACACCATTACTGTTACATATGTTTTTCAGAATTTATTTTTTTCTTTCTCAGACTCATCATACATAATGTACCATGTAGGGTCTGGACATCACTTCTGTAATTCTTCAACTGGCAACTATGAAACTTGTTTTGTGATCTACTGAAGACATATATCACAATAAATGGTCTCCCAGTCTACAGACTCATAGGTTAATCAATTTCAGATTAATTTCTGTGTTCTTAAACTTAAATCTCATTCTTGCTGGAGTGTCCTGAATTTATGTTGCAAAAATACCAAACATTTATATAGAACTATATGTTTTCAAACACTTATACAAACATTACCTCAAGCATTATGATGCATGTATGAAGTAAATGGTCATTGATAATATGACTCTCATCTTTCCCTTCTGTCTTTTTTAACAACATGCTCATAAGTTTTGTACTTCTTGAACAAACATGCTCCTTCCCATGATATGGTCATAAATCAATGTTCCCTTTGCTGGAAATGCATGTTATCTCAAACCAGAAAATATTGCTAATTCCTACTTTAAAATCTCACTTCAACCACTACTGTCTTGGATTTCCCTAAGCGATTATCCCTGCTATGAAATTTTTAGCACAACATACCTCTCATTAACAACATATAGCTCAATGTAATATTAGAATATTGTAATTATTTATCCCCTTACTCTATTGCAAAATCCTTAGTGTTGAGGAATTAAGCATTTTTGCTTACCATTATATCCTAGGAGCCAAACACAGAGCCTAACACAGGATAAATATTCAAAAATGTTCATGAAAGAATAGATTTATGTCTGATTATTATACCAATTTTACAGATAAACATTTGAGAATCAGCAAAACTAAATTCCTTTCTAGTTAATGCTTAGACAATCAGTAACTAAGACAATTGAGACTTGAATACCTGTGTTTTGGCTCTAAATTCTGTTTTTCCCATTTTCTAGACCTCCTAGATATTTTTCATTGCCTACTCCTCATATTTCAGTTTTTACTTTTTTCAATCTTTTCTTTCTCGTTGTCAAACTTTAATGTGGCCAGTTGTGGAATGGAGTGGAAGGTGTCATTACTGAGAGTCCTGAGTGAGACATGAGGAAAAACATGTTGGAACAAGTCATAATTTCTTCTAGAAGAGCAAAAAACTATTATTTAGAATGTTTTCTAGCAAACTGCAAAGTCCTCAATTTTTTTTTTCCAGCTAAAACTTAAAAAGTTTAGTTAAATTGTATTAAAAATACATTTGCTTCAGTTTTCCAATTGAGCGTCTTGAGATCCAACTCTCTATGGCTTGGCTGTGTTCCTTCTTTCCTTCCTTTCTTCCTTCATTTATTTCTTTATTTTTTTTCTTTTTCATATCCAATGTTTATGTTATACATTATGCAAACATATTTTCCATGCCCCAGTTTTTCCATTTGGAAATGTAGAGCCTAGCATATTATATTTTATACATTATTAATGTTAGAAATTTCCTAATTGCATGAAGCTGAGTGAATGTCCTATTAAGAGTTCAGTAGAGTTGAGAGTGATGGTAAGTTCAGGACAGAAAAGAGTAATTTACCAAATTAAAAGAAGATTGGTAAACTGATTTAGGCATAGTGTCTGAACCCAGTATGAGAAGTTTACTTGCCAAACCCTACTATTGAGGCTAACAGTCTCTGGTCTAGGATCTAACCAATGGTAGCATCATGATGGAGAGTTCATGATAATAGAAGCTATGTAGTTTGTACTTGTCTTTTTATACAAAGCTATGGGGGACAAACATGCAGGTAAGGGAAGGTTGGAAAAAATAAGAAGGATTCATATATGTAGGCTTTATTTTGGCCAATATCTACACATTACTAGTTAGCATTACAGATCAGTGATAAAGAAGGAAGGAACTAATTTATAACAAAAGGAGTGATTAGTGCATCACTTTTGGCTAAATGAGCAATAAGAGCTTTCCAATAATCTTTGATCTTACCATTGTGGTCTAATTGGTACTTAACATGAAGAGTGCAGCAGACTCAGCTTGATCCCAGAATGTAGAACAAATAATTTCACTCATTCCTTCCCGCTTCTACCTGTGGTTTCCATCAAGCAGTGAAGGACAAAGAAAAGCCCAAAGGCATTTTAAACATCCCATTGAATACTTCATTTTTGAAAGCAGATATTTCCTGAAATAAAAAGTCATCAGAAGCTAAGTGGAGAAAGAAGAAAGACAATAGTTTCAAGTTTAATAAACGTTATCCAAATAGAAGCAATGAGGGGGAAACTTTCTTTAAATGTTTATTCAGTTGTTTATTTACTCATTTTTTTAGAATTGAGACCAGGCCGGAAACTGGAAATTGCCTAGGACATGTACATTGTAGATGCTATAATAGCTGAGCTTCATGGGTCCCCACATCTTCAGAAAACTGTGTTCTAAGTGGATAAAAATTATAACCACCTTAAAATAATATGTTGTTTTTTTAATTTGTTTTAAAAATCCATGTTTAAACTACACTATTAAGAATAGCACAAGGTACTCACCTTTCCAGAATATTTCAGTCCCTTTTACTGATTTACTCAACTCTGCCTATATTTCTGGGTTTGTGTTAGTGATACTCAACTCTGCCTACATTTCTGGATTTGTGCTAGTAATATATAACTATCTTTAATTTTTTATTTACACTTTGCTAAGCAGAGAGATATTAGATACAGGATACTATCTTAAAACTGCTTCTTACCAAATGTTGTACTGGCATACACAAGTCACCTACATAATAACATCCATCCATGATTTCTCCACTCATTTACTTGATCGTCCACAGCAGTCTCAGAGAAGGAGAATGCCGAAAGTTTAGAGCTTCCAGAATATAAGCACATTTAAGATTTTAAGATTTGGGAAGATAAAATGGGCCCCATGGGCTATTGAAAATATGGCACATCTGTCCATCAGGATTATGAGGTTAGCTTCTGCTTTTAACTTCCTTCTACAAAGAGAGAGCGGTGAGTAAAATGTTGGTGCAATGTTATAGCCTACTATCAACAGGCTATGGAAAATTCTAGAGAGAGATGTGACCCACTCTTCAGCAGGTGAGATTGAAGGGGCCCAGTGCCATTGACAGCTGTGGAGGATCTATGTTTAAATAAGTTCAAAGATCTAAAATCCTTAAAATTTTCCCACCCCTTACCTCTCACTGTCTTTTAACTTCCCTTGCTCTTATGTCCATGCTTGGGATTCTGATGAATCTGGCTTCCCTGCTACCAACATAAGAGAAGAAAGAAGTCTTGTTAGCTCTTTTTTTTTTTTTTATCCTCACCCGAGGACATTTTTTCATTTTTTGTTCAGATAGAATGGGAAGGAGAGAGAGGAAGAGAGAGAGAGAGAAACATCGACGTGAAAGGGACACATCAAGTGGCTGCCACCCGCACGACCAACCAGGGCCGGGGACAAACTGCAACTGAGGTACATACTCTTAGCGGGAACCAAACCCGGGTCTCTCTCGACCGCAGGCCGACGCTCTAACCGCTGAGCCAAACTGGCCAGGGCGAGAAGAAAGAAGTCTTAACAGTGACCTCAAGTGTTTCTCAGTGAGAGACATTTTCATTTGAAGGACTTTAGCTAAAGAGGGCACTTCTCTACCCCACAAAATTATTCTTGAGTGGTAGAATTTCAGTAACTTTGGCACCAGGTGAACAAGGGACTTATCAATAGAGCTTTCTCTACTCTGCTCAAATAATACTCTGCATATTTTGATTACTATGGCTGACAGTAAGATAGGTTCTAATACAGAGCCTTATTAATCCTTATTAAGAATAAGTACCCTTGTGTTTCAGAAACTGATTTGGCATATTGTGGATAGCAAATAAACTGATCCAATACCTGTGTAAAAATTGGTAAACTGCTGAAAACGCAATCTGATGAATACTTTAAAAATAATTTCCCTGTTCTGAAATTTTAACTTCTGGCTTCAGGAGTTGTGTGAATTGCAGAACTTTTAAATCAGAAGTCAAACTATAACTTTTAGAGGCCCCTTAGGGCTAATATGATAGTAAGCAATTTTGTTTTTCGTATTGCAGCAATAGATCAAGTCAATAATGTAGTCTTGGCAAGTGGGATTTACCCCTGTGCAATTAAATCCCCCAGGGCTATTAGTCTTCATTATTAGCCAAAATAATTATTAAAGGAAGGTGAGGTACCTAGGACCTGTGGTGCCATCGAACTTGTAAATGTTCTGAATACACCAATCTGCCCCTCCCTACTTCTCAGTTACTGCTCTGAAGAGGCGTTTTAGGATTGCATGTTGCCCAAAGTGGAATATTTAATAGTCTGCCCACCAGGCATAAGAAAAATAATATTTCAAATAAATAACTCTATCAAGAGGAAAGACTAGTAAGCTGATATATTGCGTGTGTAGTTCTGCCTGCAGCAGGAGTTGCTAAATACAATTTTTGGCATTCTTAGTGTTGCCTAATAAATGTGCTGGGTTGATCAAAATATCATGCTTTATGAAACTGGTGGTATTATGGTCATGTCACTGACTCTGACTGCTTTTCAATACTTAGGATTTGATACTATTTAGTGACAGTACAGAATGAGTAACCCGTAACTACTTGTTACCTATACACGCTCCCAGGGGGAAGTTACAGAGAAAGAATCACAACCAGGTAGAATGGTTATATATATGTAAGTCAAAATTAACTTTAGACTGTAATAAAGAATAAAAAATATGTATTTGAGCCAAAGGAGCTGCAGTCTGGGAGACACAGATTCTGGTAGCAACCTCAATTATGTTCCACTGAGACAAAGGGGAGGCCAGGTTCCCAATTAGATCCATTTTCTGCGAATGACGTTCTACATTGTGCAGTTTTCATTAGATGGGGCAGGTCTTAGTCCACTGGTAAAAAAAAAAAAAAAAATGAAGCCAGAGTTTCCCTTGTAATAGTTGATTCAGATGGTGTGAACAAGCCGGCAGAGTGCGGGAAGCCAAGCCTGAGGTTCTTGCCGCATACAGAGCGTGTGAGAAAACCCTCTCATCAAGTGGCTGTTAGACTCATATGATTTGCAAAATTTGAACTCTCAAAGGTCCATCTCAGCAGAAAAGTTTCTTCTTGGGGTTCCCATGTATAATATTGCAGGGTAGGACAATTGTGCATAAATGGCTAGAACAGAACCATTATTGTTTGACAGCTACCTAGTCAACTGGTAGAGAAGATAAAATTGACTCTTGTCCTGCATCCCCATTTATCCTAGTAGTATTCTATTTTTCTTGGACCAAGGGATATGAATTACATATGTCAAAAAACTGGGGACTAAGAGGCAGTTTCAAGGAACTAGTCAGATTGAGGACATTTGATTATTCAGCATAACCAATCTTATTTCCATGGAGAGAAATAGATACTTGGTTTGTATCCTGATACTGAATATTGAGTATTCAGTGAAAGGGAGAACCAATCAGTTATCACAAGTATTTAGTTACCTTTGTAATCTCCTGGCTCCCAGTATCATTTATTTTCTCATCTGCTTGCTTAGACTTGGGTAATGGGACCCCTTATGGTAGGTATTACACTGTAGAGGGCCACTGTGTCTCTCCTCTGGTCATCCTGTGGAGTTTGTGAGCTAGGAGAATGTGCTTGTTCAAAGCCTGAGCACCCTCCTTCAAACCATGTTCCAGGTTCTTTCTGGAATTCCTATGCCAATAGCTCTGAGTAAATTTCCAGGACCTATGCAATCCCTTGATTAACCATTCTCCCAGGATTGTTATGTCAGTGATGGAGAAAACAAAAAAATGCCAAAATAAAAATATTAACAGTAAAGAGAAGACATAGTTTCACAGATGCAGGGCATTTGTTTCATGTATTAAGAATTAGAAAAATACAGCCCTGGCTGGTTTGGCTCAATGGTTAGAGCGCTGGCCCACGGACCAGTGAGTCTCGGGTTCGATTCTGGTCAAGGGCACGTACCTCTGTTGCAGTTCCACCCTGGCCCTGGTCGGGGTCGTGTGGGAGGCAACCAGTCGATGTGTCTCTTTCACATCGATGTCTCTCTCTCCCTTCTCCCTCTGTCTCCCTCCCTCCCACTCTGTCTGAAGATAAATGGAAAAGTGTCCTCGGGTGAGGATTAAAAAAAAAAAAAAAAGAATTAGAAAAATACAAATAAAGCATAATTAATAATAAATAATGCTTTTTAAAATTTTTTTTCTTTTTTGATATTAGAGAGAGAGGAAGAGAGAGGGAAAGAGAGATAGAAACATCGATGAGAGAGAACCATGATTGGCCGCCTCCTGCATGACCCCCACTAGGGATTAGGCCCACAACCTGGGCATGTGCCCTGACTGGGAATCGAATGGGCGACCTCTTGGTGCATGGGTCGACGCTCAACCACTGAGCCACACTGGCCAGGCAATAATGTTTCAAAGGTCAAGTAAACCAAATATTTCTACACAAACTCAATTATCATCTTCATTAACAGCAATTTACCTATAAGTAACCAAAAATCTTACTGGACTCCTTATTTCTTCTATAGTAATAAACATGATATAAAAAATACTGTTATATAATTATGAGAGACAATATTGAAAGTAAATAATAAATTTTTAGAAGCAGTTAAATGGTGGCCTAAATTGGTCCATGTTCTAAATCACTGGAATCTGTGAATATGTTATTTTATGTGACAAAAGGGACTTGACAGATGTAATTAAGGATTTTGAGATGGGGATTATTTAAGTGTGCCCAATTTAATGACATGAGCTCTCAAAGCAGAGGATTTTCCTAAGCTGTGGTCAAGCAAAGATGTTACAATGAAAAGTGGTCAGAGAAATGTGTTGTTGCTGGTGTGGAAGATGAAGGAAGAAGCTTTGAGAGGAGGGATGTAGCAGACCTTTAGAGACTGAAAAATGCAAGGAGATGTTCTCCCTGATAGTCTCCAAAAAGTGCCATAGTTCTTCAGACACTTTGATTTTAGCCCACAGAGACCTGTCAGAACTATAACCTAGAGAAATGAAGATAATACATGTGTGTTGTTTTAAATCCCTACACCTGTGGTAATTTGT
The DNA here is from genome assembly GCA_030848825.1 of Tadarida brasiliensis. NCBI lineage: Eukaryota > Metazoa > Chordata > Mammalia > Chiroptera > Molossidae > Tadarida > Tadarida brasiliensis. Next base: position 77,018,721 of record CM061260.1, read on the forward strand.
GATAACAGTAATGGAAGATCAATAACCCAACCAAGAATGTATCACTAATTAGCAAAGAAAATAAGTCTAAATATTTTTGGATAGCCTTTGTCTTAGAAATTACTGAAAAATTACTTAATTTAATAGAAGAAATGTGAATATAAATGATTAATAATGATAATAACTGCCATTTGTTAAACACATTTACTATGTGCCAGAAGTATGAGGACTGTTTTAGATACATTCTCCTGTGTAATCTGAAAATAACCCTAGGAAGTAGTTATTATAACCTTATTTTATTCACAGAGGAATATAATCATAGAAACTGTACATTTTTCTGTACAAAGAACATACTTTTCACAACTAGTCGTTAGAGCACATATAATGCCAATTGTATCTGTCTGACCTAAACATCCTTGCTCATACCTTATGTTTCTCTCAAGGCTAGGGAAGTCAAAATAAGAGAACTTGTGATGGACCATAAAACCAGTTAAACCCAGAGAAAATAACAAATACCAAAAATATTCAGGAAGATGTATAACATTCAAATTATAATGATAAGCACTTGCTTATAGATTTCTAAGTTAAATTTTTATTCTGAAAATATAAAAACGGAGAAAGGAGGAAGGGAAGTAAATAAGTTAATTTTTTTCTTATTGTAATGGTAAAGAAGTCAACAATTTATTTTTAAGGTTGATAATTAAATAAAAATAATTTTAAGTATTTTCACTTCAAGTATTATCTGGTTATCAAATTCTGATATAGTCTTTTCTAATTTATTAAAGCAACATATTTACCATAGTAAACACAGGAAAAAAGGAAGCATATACAGTAGAAATCATAGAACAATGTTTCAAATATATCAAATAGACTCATTAAAACAATGTATATAATTGTGTTCTGTCTGAATGTGGATTAGAGTGAAATAAATTCTGTGATCAGATCAGAATTTCTACTTGAACCCAAAAAAACATCAATTCAACTGGAGAAACAAAAAACATATCACAAGTAAATTCCTACTCAGTTAACATTCAAAAAGTATTTCCTTTTACACCAAGAGTACTCTTGAAGTCTAAGCAAAAATGTACAAACAAGAAAATCTAAATAAAATGACAATCAGAGATCTTTGACAATTTATTTAAATTAAAGTCTGAGTAGTAAAATCATGATAAGCTATCTTGCTCCCTGCCAGGTTGCCCTGCTTTGTGAGAGGCAGGGATGCTCTGAATGTACATGTGGGTGGGTAGAAGGTACATAACATATACCCTTTACTTTTGTACAAAATTGAAAAAATTTAGTCAATGGACAATTGGAATCTTATATTACATTCTCCTAAATGCTTATGACCAAATATCACTCAAGGTCACTTAAACCTCTTATCCAAGTAAAAAATAATCATACAGAGAAGCAAAACCAAAAATAACCTTTAAAGAACAAAGGGGTTTAAATTGTTCCAATATGGAATTCACGTTAAATGTGCAAATATTATGAATGATTTTGTGCTGAACAGCATAGCACCAAAACACACAAAGGTCTGTGGCTTTAATGAAATTTTCTTAACTTTACCAAATTAGAAATTGAAACATAAAAACAAAGTCAAGTAGATGTTAAAGTAACCGAAAATACTTATTTGTTACATTTTGATGCTTTTACTTTTCTCATAATATAGTCTATTTTCTGGACCAAATAAGTTATTACAAAAATGATCATGTATTAATTATTGAGAAAGTACAATTCAATTCAAATAATATAACTAGAAGTTAGAAAATATTTATAAAGGGAACAAATTATTTGCATATATATTTCAAAAATGGTTTGAAAATAAAATAATGGCTTATTTATATTATTTTTATTCACATAATAAATTCTTAAACATACTAGAATGTAAAATTCTCTTCTTTTTATATTGTGATAGCATAGTTTAATTATTATACCTTTATAATAAATTTTACTTTCAATGTTTTATTCTTCTTTTCAGAATTTTCTGTATAATTAACACCTTCTCATAACTCCAGAGATATTTTGGAATGATTCTGTCAAATGAAAACAAACAAAAAAACAACAAGTGTATGAAACACTAAGGTTACATAAACAATATAAACAGTTTACAGACAAATGACATTTATTGTAATTAGTCTTCTCATTTATAGATATAACATAACATATGTAATATATACTCTATAATATATAACATAATTTAACATATATAATATAATACATAACATAATATAATTAATACATAACATCTAACATCTAATGTAGAATATATAATATGCAATATAATATATAACAAGTGATATGTAATGCATAATATATAGTATGTAGTATATAATATATATTTATATGATATATGATACGATATTCATAATGTATAATGTATATTATGCTTAATATAATTTATTAACTATGTAGTAAGAATATATACTATAAATATATTTACTATATATTCTGTTATATTTTGTTATATTAATTCTTGTTAGGTGTAGATATAAGTAGTATATATTTTTGTTGTTATTATGAACAGAATAGTTTTTTCTTTTCTTTTTCAAGTAGTCCAAATAACATAACAAGAATAAATGAACAATTAGCATATTTATATTTAGCTTTGCTGCTTTCAACAGAGCATGTACACTCTTTATAAAGCCAATAATTGTCATGCTAAGACAGAAAAGACTAAATTTTTTTTTTAATTTCAGAGAATTTTGAAAGACAAAAATTGTATAGGCCAAATTGCTTTAGAAAAACGAAGCAAAACTTGAGATATTCCACAGAAATATAAAAAATAAATAACTTGGACTTCTGGAATATAATTTAAATAAGTATTCTTATGTGTTGAAAATATCGAAACCAAGTGGTGGTGTTCACGTCTGGGTTCCTGTCTCGCAAAATCGAAGAATGAGTTCACAGACAAAGAGGTAAATGAAAGGAAAGTTTATTTGAGAGATAGACTGTCCGCAGCAGGGAGGGGACTCAAGTGGGTTTCAAGTGGATTGCCAGTGACGCTCTGTTGTCTAGTGGTAGATATACACCTTGCTAGCCTCTGATTGGTCTTTCCAAGGAATTCTGCCTTAACAACATCCATATATTTTAAAGTTTGTGTTTCCTGCCTGAATGAGTTCAGCCCTAGGTCATCTATAGAGGCCTTAACGGCTTCCCTTTTTTGATAATTTCAACTTCTCCAGACTATTAGTGAGGAGGAGAGGAAATGCCCTTGGAACAACCCTGTGCTTGCTTTTGGTTTCTCCCCCAAATCCAACCTTGGTTTCCCATAATTCTTTCTAAGGTAACCTGGCTTTCTGCAATAGGAACACATTCTATAGTTTCATAGCAGAACTCATTCAGCAATGCTGTTGTCTTCCTTGAAACCAGATTTTCCATTTTTTGTTGTTGTTGTTATATAACTGACCTGTGTTCCTTCAGGAGCTTCTTTTTTTTTTTTTTTTTTTTTTTTTAATTGATTTTAGAGAGAGGAAGAGAGAGGGAGAGAGAGATGGAAACATTGATAAGAGAGAACATCAATTAGCCACCTCTGCCTCCTGCATGCCCCCCACTGGGATTCAGGCCCACAACCTGGGCATGTGCCCTGACCGGGAATCAAACCAGCGATCTCTTGGTGCATGGGTCAACACTCAACCACTGAGCCACACCAGCTGGGCCCAGGAGCTTCTAATTTGCATTCTTATAAAAGGGGGCTGGGAATTATGGACTTGGAGACACAATGTTCCATGTTGATTTTAGTTTTATTTTGAGATCTGTAGAGTCTGAATAAACCTCCAGATATACTGTGTACTGGGTTGCCTGCCTGTGTGCTGAGCTCCAAGTCATCTCAAACTTCCTATGTGTCTCAGCCTTCCCTTCTCATGGTCCCATTCCTCACTGCCTAACCTGCCTCTATCTCCTCAATATTTAAATTTGAATAACTATTTTATGGGTAATTTCTCCTTTGTTTATAATTTTTTGTTTTGTATACATTTTTATATAAAACATGGATTCTTTATTCTGTACAGAGAAAATACTTCTCACAAAATTTTAAATGAATTTACATAGTAAATTTAAATTTATATACAAAATTATTTTGTGGTAAATGCTTAACCATGTGCAAGTTACTTTGACATAAATTATTTAATTGAGATAAAAATTTTTAATAAAAAGTATAATTTTTCAGTTATTTGACAAGAATTATGAAAATGTAGATTTTAGGGCACATTTCTTTAAATTTCTGAATTTTGATATAATTAGTAACTGTTACCCAAATCACATTATTTTCTTAGCTTTTACTATACACAAAACATTGCTCTGGCCACTATGTGAGAGATTAAAATGGAAAACCCCATTCCTTATTCTCAAGGATTATACTACAATTATATGTGAAATGCAAATCAATAAAAATATAAATTATATATTTCTGTTTATTACTGTTACAAATGACAAAATTAGCAGACTACAATTCTACAATGGTTTGTTACTCATTTAAATGTCAAAATTCAACTAATTTTTGGAATGAGGTGGAATAAATAAAAATAATCTATAATGTTTAGGGAAAATCTATATCATATTTAGGAAAAAACATTGGTTAAGGAAAGATTATAATCACAAATGCAACACATTTTGTGCAGGAGTGTATGTGTGGCTTAAGGGTTAAGAATATTGACTAGAATCTTACTTGAAAAGTTAAATCCTGGCTATGCCACTTGCTAGCTCTGGGACCCTGACCTCTACGCTTTGCTATCATTACTCTATAATGGGGATGATGAGCTTAATAGTACTTATCGTGAGATTGTCTTGAGTCTTATGAGTTTATATTTGAAAAGTGGTTAGAATAGGGATTGGCAAAATATGTGTTTTCATTATTATTATTTTTTATTGCGATGGTAGAAGTAATAAGAAGTGGGCTTGAATTCTTGAGTGAGTTTCTGGAAGCTTCCTGAATTCATACTCTATATCACTTTAGCCCAACAGTTATAATCTATGTTGGGGGAGAGTCTGGAATAAGATTTAGCACAGATTGCCCCTTTAAGACAAACTATGTCTTTTATTTTTTTTTAAAGTAGGTTTTTGAAACAACGAAGAAAACTGTATTGTAGATGTTGTTATGGAAGGTAGCATGATTTGATAAATTTGAAACTCAATGAATCTCAAATGTGATTCCTGATTCAGTGACAGCAGATGTTGAAACATTGCGAAAGGCCCACTTGAGAGTCAATTTTGCACTTAAACACAGAATAAATTATCAAGCAAACTCAGCACTAGAGGAAAAATGCAGACTGGTTTTACTGTAATGACTTTATAAATAATAGCTCTAAATATAGATGGTGATTATTATAATAGATCACTTTAGAAAATGTACTCTGCAGTGAACAATAGATAATGATCTTTGATTAGATTGTTTTTAAATTTTAACAATTCCTAAAGAAACTGCATCAATAAATTAGAATGGACAGAAACAGCAAAATGGAAAAATAAAAATATTTTCATAACATGTAATGGGAAGGTACTTTAAAAATAAATACTACAGGGATTTGTAACTCCCACACCCACAACAGAGATTCTGATTGACTAAATCTGGGGTGAGGCCAGACAGAGTTTATTCTATTTTAGCAAGTACCTGATACTCTGAGTCTGATGGTGTAGGGTCCAGACTTTGAGAAACACTGTCCAAGTAACTGTGGGTGTTTCTGTGTTCTCAAAGTGAGAAGCCTTTGTTGGAATCAGCTGTGTCAATAATCAAGAAAAGAGAAGCAGGAAAAGAACCAAAAAAAGATGAGACAAATAAATACAAACTATAGAAAGTATTAACTTGAAGCAGATATTTTGCAAAGCTCCTTACAGGTAATTATTTCTTCTTCTTATTTTTTACTTTTTAAAACAATATGTTTTTATTGATTTTAGAAAGAGAGAGGAAAGGAGAGAGAGAGAGAGAGAGAGAAACATTGATGAGAGAGAACCATTGATGGGCTGCCTACTGCACTTCCCTCCACTAGGGGGTCAAGCCCACAACCCAGGCATGTGCCCTGACTGGGAATCGAACCATTGACCTCTCAGTGCATGGGATGATATGTAACCAACTGAGCCACATTACAGGTAATTCTTTAAATTCGCTGTGATTTCATAACTGAGATGGACCAGAAAAACACACAGAGATAGCACTCACACTGGAAATTACTTAAGTGTTTAATGAAAAAATAGTAGTTTAGAGATCTTATGAAAACCATGACATATTTGGTAATTATGAGGAAACATGGGAAATATCTAATGATATGTTGTTATTTGAATAATATTTGAAAACAAACATAAATATATATGCAAGTACATATAAAGATAATATGTAAAAATTGTGGAAACTGAGTTATAGGTAATATTTTTATTTTTTAGAAAATTATTTCTAATTATATGTAATTATTTTAGAAGCATGTCATGTCATTTTGATTAATAATTTGTTCAAAATAGGCACATGTCATTTTACTACATCTATTGTCATTTCTTTACAAACACAGTGAATTTTTTAAATATCAACTGTCTTTGAAAACCCATACTTTGCTACCTAAATATTTCTGAGTGGATGCTTCTTCAGGTAAATATGCAATCATAAAAATGTGAATCAGAGAATGTGATTATTATTACTATATAAATAGATGTACTATATACACACACAAACATATATACACACACATAATTACACAATTTTGTGTCTATGTGTGCTGTATGCTTTGTATTAAATGACATACAGTGCTGAATATAAAAGTTTTGTGGCATTCCTTTGAGCATATGTTAGATCAATGACTTATAAAGTAGAAGAAAAGATATATTTTATGATGCTGTCTTCTCCAAGGCATATTTCTAAGTGGTAGATAAAACAATAGAAGAATGTATGAAAATCATATTTTTAAACGGTCCATTCAGCAAACTTTCTCCTAAAGACGAGTTCATAGTGTCATATTTCTGCCTCTTTTAAAACTTATTTTTTCCCCTGAAGGTGTGAAGACCACATTTTGAAATGTGTAGGCAAGGGGATTGACCTGAAGCTTAATGAGCTTACTTTCAAAAGCCTTCTCCTTGCCTCTCAGTTTCAGTAAAGAACAGTAATTACAGGGTAAAATGAGCCCTTCATGATCATGAAACATTGCTATATTGATCTCTTAAGCCCATTAAATATGGAAGTTTAAATCCATGTACCCAAGCAACATATTAGAAATCCTGGTAATTTAGAAAGATTATAAATCTGAATGTGGAAGACACGAAGGAAGGAGTCATTGATCTTCGTAATGTTCCCAGGGAGGCAGCCATAAGATGTTCCAGTGCCAGACAATCACAATTACATCTTCATTCTTCATTTCAGGAGAAAGCAACAGCTAGATGGATAGCCCCTGTATTCCACCATCAAGATTGAAGTTCTTTTTTTTTTTAAGTAGGGAAGAATAAATCAGTATCGCTCGGTCATTGTGTTTTGTACTCCTTGGAATGCAATATTTTAGCTGTGGTAGGCAGAAATTTTTAAATGTCCCTCCAAAGATGTCCAGCTCTCACCCTAGAACCTGAGAAATGATACCATGCTATAATTGTTGTGTTGTATGGCACAACTGATCTTAAAGTAGGGAGGTTGTCCTTTATTATCCATGTGGGCCCTGTGTGACCACCTGAGCCCTTGAAAACAGAGAGCTTTCTTTGGCTGGCACAGAAGGAAAAGTCAGAGAGATAGAAAGTCTGAGAAAGACTCAGCATGTCCTTGCTTGTTGAAAGAGTCGCATGAGAAGAAATTACAGTAGCCTTAAGGAGCAGAGGGACGCCCCCGACAACCAGCAAGGAACAGAGATCTCAGTCCTACCCAGCAAGGAACTTGATTCTGTCAAAAACTTAAATGGAGTTGAAAGAAGATTCCTTCTAGAACTCTGATGTTGCCCTCGAGCACAGAACCCATTTGAACTCCTTTAAAATGACCTTTAAAACGAGGAGGTAATGGATGAGTATTGTTTTAAGCTAAGTTTGTGGTAATTTGCGACACGGCAATAAAAACTAAAATATAGCTTGAATAGCTTGAAAGATTTATTCTCATTGTGATTAAATTTAATGTTCTCTCTATATAAATATTATATATATTAAAGACAAGAGAGTAGTAAAATTGGGTAATTAGTGTTGTTCAAGGGACATCTCTGTTTTTAGTTAGGATGTGCTTTTCTTTGTAAAAGTGACCTATGTTATACGTTTGGTATGTATATGTGTGGTGTGCGGTCAAAGAGATAGATGGCTTAGCGTGGTGGCTGAACACCCATGGGACCAGAAGCCTTCACTGCTCAGTCAGTGTCTTTCCATTTCGCTCCTCTACGTGATGTGTTCACTTACTCATCTACGTTGTTTACCATCACCAGGAAAAATAAAAGACAGAAAGAAAGAGAGGACTTGACGCAAAATAGATGTTTAATAAATATTAGTTTTTATTTGTGATCTTTGGATTTTCCATAGCACCTAGAATTATGCCTTATATATAACTGATGCAATATGTATTTTAGAAACATACATGAATTACCTACTTGGTGTATAAATTCAGATGGTCCTCATGTAGGTTTTCATTGGTTTGGTTTCAACTTAATTTCAAGAAAAGGGATAGATTACTTGCAGATAAAGGAATAATAACCAATCAGACCACTGTGACTTAAATTCAGTGCATGTAAACCACGGGTATCTTTGCCCTCACCATCTTGTATGTTGTAGGAAAGGTCACATCTGCTTTTCCATCCAAATGTCCTACGTGTGAAGTGGTCACGCCCTAGTCCTTGCTGCTGCTCTTCGTTCAGAACTCTTTGCAGCCCCGCATGCCTCTGCGGTAGTGTTGCTTTCAGACCCATTAGCATCTGTGCCTCCAGCATATAATTGCTGTTATTAATTACTACAGCTATTGCTGCTCTTTTAGGCCCCACGAAAGCAACACAGATGGTGGCACTGACTTACTTGTGGCCTCAAATGCCTCCGGACACTGTTGCTCCTGATGGCAGTGCTTCGTTATCTCTTCCTGTTGAACTCTGGATCTCCCACTTTTCTCAAAGTGTAGAGGGTCTATGCAGGTGGGATTGCAAGAGGGGTTGATGGAAACACTGAATCTGAGCGGAATCAAATGCATCTGTTTCCTGAACCTAGAACAACTGCTGCCTTTGACCCAAGGAGCTCCCTTTTCAATTTTAGCTTATGCTGTCAGACACACTTCACTTTTTAGGGGATTTCTTTCAAGTGCACTTTATTTTATGCCTTTTTTTTTTTTTTTTAATAATCAGTGTTTCCATTGAATATTCAAATATGTTGGTACATTGGTTAGTGACTAAATCCCAATTATAGCCATGATATTTCAGAGGATATGGTTAAAAGTGGACGCATCTAGCCCGGACAGTGTGGCTCACTGGTTGAGCATAGACCCATGCACCAGGAGGTCGCCAGTTCAATTGCCATTCAGGGCACATGCCTAGTGGGGGCATGCAGGAGGCAGCCAATTGATGTTCTCTCTCATCAATGTTTCTATCTCTTTCTCCTTGTAAAAATTAATAAAGGAAAAAAAAAGTTCTTAAAAAAAAAACATGTTTATATAAAAAGTGTATGCATTTAGATCTCCAATATATTTTAAAGTAGTTAAGGATTTTCATTCTGCTTAAAACACAGAGAAGCCCTGGCCAGTTTGGCTCAGCAGTTAGAGCGTCAGCCCATGAACCAAAGGGTCACGGGTTCGGTTCCCGGTCAAGGGCACATGCCTGGGATGCAAGTTCAAATTCCTGGCCCTGGTCAGGGTTGTGCAGGAGGCAACCAACCGATGTGTCTCTCTCACTTCGATGTTTCTCTCTATCTTTTTCTCTCTCACTTCCTTCCACTCTACCTAAAAATTAATGCAAAAAATGTCCTCCGGTGAGGATTAACAACAACAGAACTTTAAAAGTTCATAAAATCTTCTAAGATAGTTTTCTAGATTCATTACATGTACTCCTTTTAAATACAATTTTTTACTGATTAAGTCTCTGTTAGTATTTTAACAAGCAAGAATTTGCTTTCAGAGCTAAATGTCTGATATATTAAAATGTAAGTTCTCCTGAGTACAAGCCTTGAGTTTCTTGAATGGTATCTTTATAATTATGTGAAAAGTTGTGTGTTCTTTGTTATTCATTCTGTTTTTTTATACAGAGATCTAGAAATATATTTCACCCTGTTTTCCCATACCTCTGTACACTGGCATGCAACTTTTCACTGTGGGCATGTTTTCCTTTTTGGCTAAACACCATCTTAATGAATTCCACAATAAATTATCATCACACTGTGCTTAGAACACATCACATTCCAATTAAAACATAAGTCTCTGTTCATTTGGCCACCCAAGAAGATTTAATACATTTTGATTTTTTAATTTATTCTATGTGTCATGAAACATTTTCATCCAGGGAAGGCTTGTATTATAATTTTTTTTTTCTTACCAAATGTGAGGGAATGTCCTTAAATTCTAAATCTCTTATAATTCATATGAATAAAAAGATTTAGACATTTAAACAGATTAAAAAAATTATAGACTATTTTTTTTTATTCAGCATATTAACATCTGTTCAATAAAAAGGAGAATTTTTTTTTTCTGGTCAGTTTCCAAAGTTGGCTTTCCTTTCATTATCACATGTGTTCATAGCCTGTTAAATACTAACAACAATTCCAGGTCTGTGATCTGACTATTGTTTTTCCTCCTGGTATGTACACTGAACACTAATATGCATGAATTAGTGCCCAGTATATGCGTGCTATTGTGTATATTGGGATTGAATTCATTCACAGGGTTTCAACAAAAATGTATTGTCCAGTTTTGAAGTCAATCAAATCCTGTGTCAGAAAGACAAATTCTCCTTCCAAAACCTTGCATAAAATGACCTTTAATCATATAACTTTTAACATTTGTTCTCAATTTTCTTTTCCTTTAGCTGACACAAAAGTTGCTGTGGTATTCTGGTGAGCTGGAGACTGTAGCTGTCATTGTCCCTACATGGGTTGGCTATGAAAAGGGCAATGCCTGTGTTTGAACCTTAATGTTTCATTTTGAATTTGGAGCCCCTGGACACTACTTAGTTTAGAATAAACTGACATGTCAATGCATTGTAAGTATGTTATATGCACTTCTGTCTTATTTTAGGATTGATAAAGTGGAATACTCTATTGCTTTGATGAATTTTTTCTTTATTTGTTTGAATGTTAACTAGTCTCTATCATTCTATCTCATAAGTGAGAAAATAATGCTTAGAAAAGATATTTGGTGCATTTACAGCACAGTCTGGAGCCCCTGATTTTCTAGTCTATCACTTAGTCTCAGACTCTTAAAGCTAACAGCACCAGCTAAAATGGCAAATTCATACCACTGACTCCCAGCTCTATACGACTAGGGTGTGATCCCAACTACAACTGATTGGAAAGGTGCATTTATAGATAATGAGGAATGGAGTAGCACTATTTCTGTCATACATTCCTCTACTGAAAGTGTTCATTGGTAAATAGAAAGTAAAATCTTGGTTTGGTTACTGAAACTTCAGGGGTCCTGGGAATATTTGTCCATGCTATTTAGGTATTACAGACAATAATGCAAAGATAAACAAAATTCATGAATCATGAATTCAAGAACTCACAGTCTTCCACAAGCTCTTCTTCAGATATAATGCTATTTTTACAGCCTATTTGCTTCACCTCAAATTAGCTGCTGGCTAAATTGCAATGACATTATCTCATAAGCCACCTGTCCCCCAAGACCACCCTCCCCAACTTACCCCAGTGCTTGAATGGCTTTCCTAAGTAGAGTGTGTGTGTGTGTGTGTGTGTGTGTGTGTGTGTGAGAAAATGTCTTTATTTTGTCACTTTTTTGAAATACATTTCCAATGGATTCTTTATTACAGATTAGCAGCTTTTTCCACACTCCAGCTCCCAGTCCTTTAACTATATCTTCCTATTGCCTTTTGACTTCCTTTGTTCCAGTTCAGAAGTCAACTCTCAGCTGGCTCCCTCCCTAGCCCTTGCAGTTAATATACTTTTGTTCATCTATCTTCTTTAAGATTTCCTTTTTGACTTTGATCATCAGAAATTTTACTATAAAATACCTAGCTGTATTTTTTTTTTAAGTAGGGGTCCATTTTATTGTTTTTTTTTTAAAAAAAGCTAGATACATAGAAACACTGAAAATATTTCTCAGACCAGGGAAAGAACAGATGAGTTGCATCTCGTGCAGTGAACATGCTGGGTCTTGAATTTCTTGGAATTCCGACAGACTCCTATGAGTATCACTTTAACTGATTTTATGTGTTGTGCCTGTATGCAGAGAGAGGCAATTACTAGACTTGGTTCTGAGTTGGGCTTGAGCAAACTAGATGTTCATAAGGGAAAAAGACGTTTCTATTTATTGGCTTTTTCTCTTGGTGGGATGGAAGAGAGGGCAGAGAGACCCACCCTTGACCTTGGCCTCCAGCTGGGGATGATTCTGGGCCTCTCCTGTGTATTGCAGGATACGCTTCTGTTCCTGGAGGGCTGCAGAAGGGAAGCTGTGGCTTCTCAAAGGTCCTGGAAACAATGTTCATGGCAGGGACCTTCATTATGCATGAGCTCCATGCAGATTTGCAGTTCAGCAGATCTGGTCAATAGATACTTGTCTCAGGGATGGATGTCATCAAGATTTGATTACACTTGAGAAAATTACAGTTCGCTAAAGTGTCCAACTTAATGTAACACTCTGAAGGCCAGAAGTCAAACTGTCTGCAGGGTTGGTTCCTTCTGAGGCCGGCGAGGTCGAAGCTGTTCCGTGCTTCTCTTCTAGTTTCTGGTCATTTGCCGGCAATCATTGGCTTCCTTGGCTTGTAGTCACATTGCCTGATCTCTGCCTTCACTTTCACATGGCATTCTCCCTGTGTGCTATATATTGATTCTTTTAAGGTGAACAGCATTTAAAAAATTTGTGACATAGTACTTAATCAGTTTTTGAAAATTCTTAGAAGTTATCTTTTCAAATAGCACTTCTGCCCCATTTTTAAATTTCATTTTTATTGCTATTTCAATTCATTCATGTTAATCTTTTCATTGCACATGTCCCATAACTTTCCCACATTCTTTTCTTTATATTTTAGCATTTTTCTCCTTTCTTTGAGTTCTGTATATTCTACTATTATATCCAATTATAAAGTTCTTAATTTTAATTTTAGAATTTAACTCTTTGCTATATTGTATACCTTATTTAATTATTTAATCAAAATTAGTTTGAAGCTCCTATTAGAGTGTTTTTAAACACAAAATCACATTTCATTCATCTTGCATTCATTTCCTTACTCCCTCCCACAATAGCATACTAATTGACTTTGTCTATACCCCTCACATATTATCTTCTTCCCTGTTTTCTCATCCCTATAGTTCTCAGTAGTTTTATTAATCACCATTTCAAGATTTCATTGTAATCTTGCTTTCTACCTGCATCACTTTCCTGAGGCTAATGTAACAGATTATCCCAAAGAGGGTAACTTAAAAGAGCAGAAATGTATTCTTTGCCAGATCTATAGGTCAGAGTGTCAGCAGGAACCTTCTCCCTGCAGAAGGTCTAGGACAGATTGCATTCTTCCAGCTTTTGGTGGCTGTTGGCTGTGTTACTACAGTCTCTTCTTCCATGGTCTTGTTGCCTCATCCACTTATGTCCATCAAGTCTGCCTTCTGTGTCTCTCAATAGGATACATGTCCTTGGATTTAAGTTCCACCCTGGTGATGCAGAATGATCTCAACTCAAAACCCTTAATCTAATTACATCTGAAGACTCTTTTTCCAAATAAGGCAACTTTCACTAGTCCCAAGGATTTAATTTGTTTATCTTTTTGAGGCAGGGGGCACATATTTCTGCCTACTGTAACATCAACATTGTCATTCTACAGGATTATGAACACATGTTTTTGTTTGTTTGTTTTCTTCATTCTTGCCAACAACAAAAAAAGTAATTGGAAACTAATTTTGCCTTAAAGGAGAGCACACTAAACTTCCAGTCTTTTCACAAGGAAGGATCTTCTCACTAATGAAATTAGGAAATATTGTTCATAGACTTTAGAAACAGAAACTAAAGATCTGAGTGAATGCCTATGGAACTGCTTGTCAGTGAAGTCATCTAAATATATAAGTTGTTTGAAATAAATCAGGAATTATATAACAAAGTTCAACTATTTCACTGAACTTGGAAGTGATTTACTATTTGGCATATCTAAACCCGTATTGATAAGCAATGCCAGGTTAAGGTGGAACAAGGATGAAATGTAACTACAAAGCAGTGATGTCTTCATTGAGCAGAGAATTTCCTGTGTACTTGGGAGTTTCAGAAATATTCAAAAATAAAAGTATAGGTATACAGTGTGAATATTCTGTATTCATATTTTGCTAACAACACATTTGCTGATGCTGTCACAAAGTTTATATCTGAATTAAATATATATATATATGCAACTGTTTCACACTTAATTAAGTATAATAACTCTCAGAAGTATGGTATTTATTAACAGTCATAATCTTGAGATATACTCTTAGCTTTGATTATTCTAATATTTCATCCCACTTTATATACTCAGCTCTAATTATAGTAAGCAAGAATATTGGAAATAAAATAACCTCTTGTCCTAAAAACAATGTACATCGGTAATTTTTGAAGAAAAACTACATGAATAATGTTTTATATATTTATGTAATTTTTCCTCAGGGGAAAAATAGTCAAAAATCTTTTGGTCTTATATTTTTTTTCTTCAGAGACTATTCTTCAACTCTGATGACATGACATTTTATTTTCCACTTTGAACACACTTGTGTGTGTGTGTGTGTGTGTGTGTGTGTGTGTGTGTGTGTGTGTATGCATGTGATATACATGTACTGGTATAAACTGGACTCCATGAAATAGTATTGACAACACTCATCTATTGAATAGCATTGTGGATCAATTTTTTTAGAATAATACCTCTTTCTTATTTAGCAACTTTCACGCATGCAAAAATTAATAATGGTGATTGATTTTTCTCCCTGGTCCTTGAGCACTAAAACCCTCTGATTCTAGTATGCTAACAAAATGTGTCTTGCCAGAGACTGGTCTCTTAGCATACCAAGGGCATAAGAACAATCAGACTTTAAAAAATATTAATAATTTGGTTGAATATGGGAAACATAGGAAGCGACTACCATATATTCCTTTCTGAGCCATTGTCACATATTTCAGAGGCATAAGGAAATATTCTGATAACTGTTTGCTGTGTAAATAAATAATGATTCTCCCATTGTCCAGCTCCTGCCTTTAGACAAATGTTCTGAGAAAATTGAGACTATGTGTGAACTTCTAAGGAAAGTGTTTTTATGGCTTTTTACCCAATATTCTCAATTAAATTATGATGGTAGTATGAATAGTACTCTAGCATTCAAAGTATTCGTTAAATCACTCCTTTCATGTATAAATTATTTAGCTGCAAGCAACTGCTTTGTATCTTTGGAGTGATGGACATGTCAATTTAATGACTGATTTAGAAAACAATCTTCTTGAGGTCACTGTGAAGATAATCTATTCAGGCATCATATTAACTCTTATTTAATAAAGACTATTCTTGTCCCTCTGAAAATGACCAATTAAATCAATGAAATGGTGTTTAATCTAATGTTTATTTTAAGGAATAACCATGAGGTGAGAAGTGAACTGGAGTATTTAGTTCAAATTTGAAATACATATTATTTCATTGGTTTCCTCAAATCAGAAGCTGTCTCTGTTTAAGGGCAACTTGCTTCAGACCTTATTGATCTGGTATAGATTTTTTTTTCTGAAAAGCTAGATGGTTCTAACAATTATCCCACCTCTTGAGCCAATAGTGTTAACAATGTCTTAACCGTGGTTACTTTAGCACTCACCTGCTGTGTAGTTTAATGTGCTAATATTCTTATGGTTATACCATATTTAAGTTGTAATATCTTTCATTTAGGATGAGAGAAACTATAAAATAACATTTAAAGTAACTGTCTGAGTATCTTGAGACTCCCAAATACACCTGACCTTCTCTTTTCATGGGAGACAGTTCTGGTTTATATTTACATTTTATCTTTGCCCCTTCTTAATCTGCACTTATTTGCATATGTATACATTTATTTGCAAACGTATAAGTATGCCTCTATGAACTGTCCATCCTTGTGTAGAAGCTATCAGAATCTCTCCAGCTCTGATGAGGCTCAAATTAGGTTGGGCTTCTGCAGTTCTCATTGATATGTTACAGGCATTTTGCATACCACCATATATTCTCAGTATTTATTGAGAATTATACATGCTTTTGCTACCATATTCCAAAAAGATCACTTTCTACTCTTTTTTAAAAATTTTTTCTTTATTGATTTTAGAGAGAGAAGAAGGGAGAGGGAGAGAGAAAGACATCGATGAGAGAGATCATCAATTGGCCGCCTCCTGCATGCTCCCTACTAGGGATTTGGCCCATAACCTGGGCATGTGCCCTGACCAGGAATTGAACCAGTGACCTCTTGGTGCATGGGTTGATGCTCAACCACTGAGCCACACCAGCCAGGCTCACTTTCTACTCTTACAATTAGGACTGCCTCTATTTCTGCCATCAAAATCTTGGCACTTTTGAAGTTATATGGCTTGATTTTCTTACTGTTCTGTCTATTCTGACCTAGAGAAGGATCACTGTAAGAAGACTTATTAGAATGTCCTGGGGGCACACTGAAGTGGAGTCTCCCAGACCACCTCACTTCATTAAAACATGGAGTTCTCGTTCCCAGACTGTGTCTCTGCTCAATGCTTCCTCAGTTGGATGCATTTGAGCCCTTTCTTACCTGTGCTCCATGTTACCTGTTAGCCGAACAGCAGAATGACAGATACCTTTCAACAAGGGTGTTTCTGTGTGTCTGTCCTGTGTAGACAATGAAAGAAGAGTGGGTTGTAAAATTGCCCATGTGGATTTCTCCCTTAGATTTCTTTAAGGAAATCTAAGACACTTTGCAAGTTAGTACTAGCAGAAGTCTTGCACTGTCCATGAACTTGGAGAAACAGCCTACACAAGTTTGAAACCCCTAACTGGAAGGAAAATGATTGATTAGTGACACTCCAAGGGCATTTGTGTTATTAGAGGCCCTGCATTTCCACCTATGACTGTATTTCCCAATGAAGAACTGCTCCTTTCTCAGGCCTTTCCCTTATTGCATGGGCACAAGTTTAGTGACTATGTTGGAATTCCTATTCAATTGTATAGGCTATTCTCTTCTGGTTACAGAACAAAGAATTGATGACCACATTGTTTCAAAATTTTTGTCATTGTTGACATTTGAAATCTGTTGGCAATTAATAAGCTAATTAGTCATACCAATGTAAAGTGGTAAGAATAGATGAGGATAAAAAATGAGTAATCAACCCTGCTAGTGTGGCTCAGTGGTTGAGCGTTGACCCATGCACCAAGAGTGTTGGATTCCCAGTCAAGGCACATGCCCAGGTTGTGGGCCCAATCTCAAGTGGGGGGCATGCAGGAGGCGGCCAGTCGATGTTCTCTCTCATTGATGTTTCTATCTCTCCTTCTCCCTTCCTCTCTCTCTAAAATCAATAAAGAAAAAAAAAATTCAAAATGAGTCATCAATGAGACTGTGCCTGCACCCTAGTGACCAATTTTGATCTTATCTTTATACTGTAATTTTGGGTCCTTAATGATGTAATAATTTTCAATAGCATACCAGGCTGAGTTCAACCTCAGGGTAAGAACATAAAACTCATAATTCAAAAAAATTTTTAGCTTGTGATCATGAAATGAAAGCATTAAAAAATATATGTATATATATATATATATATATATATATTTTTTTTTTTTTTCTGTTCACTTCTTTAAATGACAAGGATATCCTATTAAATCACGCTTTGGTCTTCCCCCAGTGTATTTACTGCAACAATAAGAGAGCTTGAGTCTCTCTCTACTTGTGTTGATAGCATCAAGGATGCTGTAACTGAAAAGAAGCTGGGAAACGGCACTCATTTATTATGTGAGATGTGGCCACATCTATTGAATTTGGTAATTGTGCCTTGTGTGGCACTCATGCTGTTATGTATTTCTACATGCAGATGAACTTTTTCTTATAAACAAACTGCTAACAGTTGTCCTTAAGAAAATAAAGCCTTAGCTAAGAGAAAGTATTTGTGTACTTGGAGCTTCTACATCTGTATTCAAACACAGACCACATTTCTTATTTTAAAACAGAAATTGATGTTGACAGCTCATTTTTCCCTCACTGGTAATGGGCAAAGTGCCTGTCTTATGGCACTAATTTTAGAGATCTAACTTTGTTTGAAATTAGTTAAACCAAAGGCCATGAACTTCAACGAGAGGAAACATACTGTTTGGTCCTCAGAGTTGAATACAGTCTGCAGTGATGACAGAGGCCCCAGTCTAGGGTACTTCTGGGAGAGTTAATACATTGAAAACCAGAATTTCCAAATATAAATTAAAAGCAGGAACACATTGTATATGTAGTTGTTTGTTATTAAGGGTGTTTTGCCAAAGACATAAATATTTTTTCTTGAAATGCTATCTCATGTTTTTAAACCCATATCAACTCTTTTTTTCTTTGCAACTTACTTAAATTTTTAACCTCTTTGAAATAGTGTGTGAATCGGAAAGAAATCATAGACTTTTAAGGACATGGTCATGAAAGATCCATTATCAAGAATGCACATCACCTACATCCCAGCCTGATAGGGAGAAGCAGAATTTCGGAGATTTCTATTTTTGTCACTGCACACTGCTCCTGGTTTATTTGAGCTCAAGTGTAATTTCTAACATTTTTAATGAAGTTTGTGTCTAAAGCTGTGATGAATGCTGAGTGGGACACAAACACATTATTTGATTTAATATAATTTCAACCAACACTCATAGAGTGTCTATTGTGAAGCAATATAATCTTTTCCCTTATGTAGCTAAAACTCTTCTTGGGGAATAAAGATATCATGATAAATTATTTTCAAATATTGGATGATCAAGTGCCAAAATCTATGAATAAAATGTAAATCATTTCTTTAGGAATGATTTTAGACTTGAAATTTTTTGTAAGAGTTGAGAATGCAGTTGTATTTTGAAAACAAATATAATTTATTGGAGTAGAGAAAAAGAGAGGTCATTCCAAGAACATTTATTGGTATAAATAAGGGAGCAACTAAGTAAAATCTATCAGCCATGTGTGCATAGTTTACATAAGAGTGCATGAGTCCGTCCGCTGTGGCTCAGTGGTTGAGTTTCGACCCACACACCAAAAGGTCGCCTGTTCAATTCCCGGTCAGGACACATGCCCAGGTTGTGGGCCTAATCCCCAGTTGGGGGCATGCAGGAGGCGGCCAATCGATGTTCTCTCTCATCGATATTTCCTTCTCAGTCTCTCTCTCACTTCCTCTCTCTCTCAAATCAATAAAGGAAAAAAATAATTAAAAAAAAAAAGAATGCATGAAAAATTAGACAGGATTGTAATGACAAAAATGACTACTTCTACCCCACATTGTCTTAAAACGATTGCGCCAAACTTTATTGTGCCTTTTCAAAATTAATTTTATTTATATAAAATAAATTTAATAATTTAATCCAAAATGACATATATACACATGCATTCATATATATGCATATATGCATGCACACATATACACACAGACTTAAATAACATTAAATAATGTGTAAGAAGTATCAGCCCTCCCTCTGCCTCTTCCCTCCTCACCACACTAACCTGCTCCCTGACAGTAGACACTTTACATTGTTTTAACTGTTTCTTTTGATACTTACATACACATTTCCAATTAATATGTATGTATAATCTTAGTTACCTAGTTGAAAATTATCTATGAACTTTCTATTCTTAATCACAAATTTATGACTATATTCATGAAAGTCATTGCTGATCCAAATAGACTATGACTATGTTTCTTCTGTAAGTTTTTCATGGAGTTCATATTTCTTCATTAGAAGAAAAGAATTCTGAATTTTCTTCCCATTCTCTCCAACAGCCTTTCAAAACAAGTTTCCATGCAAACCTAACAGTTACTATTTCCTCTCCAGAGACATTCTGTCTTGGATTGTTTAGGTGGATTGTTTGCCTTTTAGGCCTATTTGTCTTTCACTTCTTTCTACATCCATTGATCAAAACTCAGTCATGTCACTGCAGCACACTGTAAGAGGATAAAAAATATCTTTCTGTGTTCTCAGAATAAAAATAAATCAGTTTTGGTGTACACATACCATTGTCTCTGTCATGTCATACCTTTTTATTATCGTTTTGATGGAAGACTTCCTTCAGCTGATACCTAAGAAAGAGTGTATTTAGAGACACATTTATTGAGAGCTTGCTTATTGAAAAGTATTGTTTTCTTACTTGACTGACAATTTGGCTGGGTATAGATGTCTAGATTGAACCTTAGGATTCTGGAGGAGCTTCTTCAATGACATTTAGCAGGTAGTATTTTTCTTAACAACCCTGATGCTTTTTGAATACTTAATCCTTTCTTTAAGGTCATATTTTTGCCCCCATAGATCTCTCAATGCCCATGCTTCTTATTTTTATCATTGATGTTAAGGATTTTACAATGATGGGCTTTTGTGTGAGCTCTTGCCATTCATTATAGCAGATGATCAATAATCCTTTTCTATTTAGAGGTTCAGTTTATTAGTCCATGGAAACATTCAAGAATATGTTTTTAAAATTTACTTCACTTATTAAAATTTCAAGAACTTCTATTAAAAGATAGATTGATCTTATAATATTCTTGTTCTTTCTATACTATTGTTCATATTTTTAGTTCAACTATCTTATTTCTTGGCTTCACCTTTTAATTGTTTTAATAAAATTTTATTTTGCTTATCTTATTCTACATTTGATTTTGATTTACTTGTTGAAATTTAAATAATTTTGACCAACTATTGCATTATTGTCAAAACTCCTCAGGAAGTGAAATGATATATAAAGGTAGATCTTGTTTCCATCTTGCCTTCTCTACCCTGTTCTCCTGCTCTTATCTCATACGTAGTCATCATTATCATTCCTTTGTTTCTTCTTATAAATAAAAACATGTGCTTGAGTCTCTCTGTGTGTAGATATATAAAGAAAAAGGTTTTTATTATCCAAAATCCTACCTAAAATTCTAAAATCAGTTTTTTATATGCACTGTTTTATGCTTTGATTTTTCTCCTTACTATAATCTACAGATATTGTCATATGAATACAAGGAGATCATTCTTTATTATGGATGTATAGTACCCCATGTACACCATGGTTTCTACTTTAGCACTATTGCTACTTTATACCACATCATTATTTATTATGAGGTGTTTCCTGCAGCCATCTGTAATGACTGGAGATCAGTAGCAACCCTTCACCCTGTGTCGTGACAATGACAAATGTCTCCTAAAATTGTCAAATGTCCCTTAAAGAGCAAACTTTTTTCCCTGCTTAGAACAACTTATGTGGATATAGTATGGGTTTTATTGTTGTTGGTGGTGGTATTTAAAGAAAAATAAAAGTTGTAATTCAGAGACTGTTCTGACCTAGGAGTATAAAAAATAGAGACAAGTGTATCAGTATGATGATACTTAAATTGTACCTTGACTAATGTGCAAAACAGCAGAAGCTCTCCCTGAGTAGTGGTAATAATAAGAAGAATGCCATGTGTTTACAATATTTAAAGGAAAAGAGTCAATTAGTTTGGTTAGTTACTAATACACTCGAGTAATGAAATAAAATTCAAATAAAATTGGATAATTAGAACTTTAATTATAAGACTAAATAGTATCCTTCAACATTGTCTGGCATAATTGAGTCAATATTTGTAATAAATATGATAGATAAATTGTTGTTATCCTTTAAAATATTATTTAAACGGAAAAACATTACAACACTTATGGTCATTCTTAATACAGTGTTGCATCAGAAGAAAAGATCTCACATTAAAATCTTTACTAAATAATGTAAATTGTTACTATAGGTTTTATTTAGAGTTACAATAATGAGGGTAATATTACTGCTCTTTTTTCTCTTTCCAAAATTTCATATCACATGGTACTTGTACAAACCATTTCTCCCACTTTCTACAAGTTCCTCATCTTTAGACTATACTGCTTCTAAGTGTAAAATTCTCTATATATACTCTGATCTTTTATGCTTCCATGGGCCCTTGAGAAACATTGAATGCTTCCAGTTCTAACTGCGTTTTTGTTTATTTGTTGTATTGTTGTTGCAAGAAACAGTTTTGTTGGAATGCTAGTGGGTAATTATCTGCCTTATAGTTCAATGAGAAAAATATGTATATATGTCAATATCTGAAGGGATACTTTTGTTTACTTAAAAAGCAAATAAGAAACTTGGAATCAATATTATTTCTTCTTAAAATAAAAAAGTGTATAATATTCTTAAATATAATTAACTTCTCATTAATCAATAAGCAACAATTGTATAAGAAAATATGCAAAGAGTATAAACAATTCATAATGGAAGGAACCCAAATGGCTCATAAGCACATACAAAAAAACATTCAATTTCATAAGTTATGAAAGAGATGAAAATTAAGACATGAGACCCTATTTTTCACCAAAATATAAAGTGATTTAAACTATGATAATAACTATATTAGTGAAGGTCTGGGGAAATGGGATTCTTTTTCTCCTATATTGCTAATGGGATTGTATGTTAGGAAAAGAATTCTATAGCAATATTTGAAAAAAATGTTTCATAAACCTTAAAATTTATGCTTTTCTTCAGAAAATAATTCTCCTTGTCAGAATATATCAAAAGGAAATAATAATGGATACCTAAGAGACACTATATATATATATGGAATTTTATTATGACCTACCAGTAAAATGGCCCCTACAGATCCACCTGCTGGTATTTAAGACCTTGATAACCCTTCCTCTTGAGTATGGGGTAGACTTAGTGACTTACTTCAAATGCATAGAATACAGCAAGAGTGATGCTATAAAACTTCTGAGATAGGTTTTTAAAAACTGACTTTCATATTGCTCACACTCTGACTCTTCTTACTACATGGCTTGGGGGAAACAAAGGTCCATGTTTTGAGCTGCCCTGTGAAGAGGCTCACGTGGCAAGTGACTGAAGGTGCCTTGCAATCAAGCAGCAACAAGGAGCTCGAGCTTTGAGAGCAACTACTCATGAGGAACGGAACTGCCAACAACCACTGAGAGAGCTCGGAATAGAATCCTGTCCTTATTGAACCTTGACATGACTATGGCCCTGGCTGACACCTTGACCCCAGTCTTGTATGTCAACATGACCTAGAGAATTTACCAAGCCATACCTGGATTTCTGGTCCAGAGACAGCAAGAGATAATAATGTGGGTTGTCTTAAGCTTCTAAATTCTGCAGTAATTTTATATGCAGCAATCAGTAATTAATAAACATGTAATTAAATGATCTTACTATATAGATGAGAAACACGATCTAAGTAAAACAAGGTAAAGCCTGATCTAAAATTGGGCATCAATACACATGCCCACATATAAACACATGCATTAAAAATGTCTGGGAGAATATAAATAAAATGATAGATTTTATTATTTTTGAGCTATAACAGGTGAGTTTAACATTATTTTGTTAGCTGTTTTCATATATTTTAAATATTTTAATAATGAATTAAGTTTAATTTTAATGCCTTAGGGGAAAACAAGAAATATCAAACAAGTAGAGCAAAATACTTCTGGAGTCCAGCTTAGTGCTCTGCACATACTTGGAAATTAGTAAGTCTTGGGTAGAATTCCTTTTCATGGATGAATTTAATGCAACTTCCCAGAAGTTTCTCAGGGACAAAGAAACTTCATGTATTTTCTTTAGTACTGATATTTGTATCTGAGTTAAGACACTGGTTTTGGTTTCGTATTTTTACTTTACAACTTGTCAACATGTGATAATGCACTAAGGGAACAATTATGTTTAAATCTGGGCCACCATGACAGAACCACTAGTTAACCCAGAGAGTATCTCACTATGATTTACATAACTGTAGAGCACATTATTCCAAGAAGGAATGATCCCTGCAAAAGCTGAGGATAAAACTAAGGGATGAAAGTCCACCAGGGAGTGACAATATCACGAGGGCACCGGCAGAGTGGTTGCTCGTCTGCTGCAGAACGGGCATTTACCAAAGCTTGTTGGTTTAATATGCCAAACCTATTTCACATTGTAATTGCGTTCACCTTCTCTAAAGGTCTGTATTATGAATCATTCGGTATATTATAGACATGCTAACTTGAGATGGAACAAGAGACCACATACCCTGGAGCAGACGCTTAACCTGGACTATCCATCTTTTCAATATGTCTAATAGTAGGATAGTCAGATATATGAGTTACACAGTTTTATGTATTTGGTAAACCATAGACTGGTTTGGTTGTGCACAGCTTTTTCTCCCTCAGATTTGTTTTCAGCCCTTATCCATGTTGAATTTTAATGTGGTATGCCTGGAAGATATACTCTAAAAAGCAAAGGACAACTGTTTGCATAGGCTATTAAAGTAGAAATAATAAGAATTCTTCTATTGAAATGTCTAAGAAGCATTGATTAAAATGGCTTACCTAAATATGAGAATAAAGGAAAGCTGTAGAGCTTAGTGGTTTAGTTGTTGGTTTTCAGTTAGGACGCTTGGATTTCAGTTTCAGTTTCAACACTGACAATTTGGGCAAATATGGCAGGATACTTACTTTCTTGGAACCTCCATGTCTTCAGCTATAAAATTAGTTTAACGATCAGCACCTACCTCAAGAATTTACAATGGAATAGTTCATTTAAAACATTTAGTGCAGTAACTGTCACAAAATAAGCACTCAATACATGTAACAAATGTGTGCATTTATCTACATATGTATTTATCTACATATATTCCCATTTTTGTAGCAAATTTATTGAGCTTATTTCATAAATGTTTATTGAGCACCCACCAAGTGCTTAACACCTAGTCACAAGTTAAAAATACCTTTTTACAGTTAATTGTACCTACTTTCTAATTATAAAGCATGGCTTATCTCTATAGATTATTAAATTTGTAGTTCTGATTTCAAAGGTTCTTTTTATGAGAGGCATTTCTGAGTTGATTTGCTGGTGGGGGGTCTTTGGCTTTCATTGTGCATTCCAGCTATGTTCTCAGGGCTTCAATTAAGTTAAATTGCCAAATTTCTTCCCTCAGGAAGAACATAGAGCATTTAAAATATAGGTTTTCTATAATGTGTGTCTCTCTTTTACCAATGCATACTTACTCAACGATCGCCAACAGCAATTTCTGCTGCACTTCAGTTTTTCTTTTAGATCTCATGATAAGTACTAACTAAATAGGGGGAAATCAGAAAAATACCTGCTATTCCTCTTTTTCTACCAAGAAAAGCACTATTCATTTACGGGGAAAACCCCTGAATTTCCAAGTGACTGCCAAACACACTGCATTTGTGCCAGGACAGAAAGAAGGCGCACCTCCCCGAGCATCTGCCCTTAGACCCTCCACCTCATCATCAGCAGCAGCGAGAGGATATTTTGGACACGTACCACCTGTTGTGAAATGGCTTTGTAAGAACTTCATTCTTTTCATCTAAGCCATGAATAAAACAGAGATGAGTTTGATAATGTCTCCCATAGATACGAATCATGGCTATATGACACACCAATGCCAACTTTTCCCACTTTTTATTTAAAGATAATAATAAAACAGGTCAGTGCATAACGTCTTGACAGAGACAGAAAGGAAGGACCACCCTGGAGCATCTCTAAAGCTAAAATGGAAGATGAGGAAATGGGAGAAATTTCTAGAAGTCCTTGCATTAGTGAAATAGTAGAAAGTTAGGTTTGTGTGGTAGGAGGAACACTGGGTTAGGACTCAGAAAATTAGCTCCAGTCTAAGCTCTGACATTAATTTGCTTTATCAATCTGACTCTCTACTTAGGCGCTTATACTTTAATTTCCTCTTCTGTACAATACAGAGGTGGAACGAGAAGGTCTAACTAAGGTTCCACTCTGATTTCTCCCACCCGGTTTTTCTATAAAGATAATGGATGTCTTGGTTTTTGTTTTGTTGCGGACAATGGTCAGGTTCACAATTTCATCATTCCTTCCCACACGCCAGGCAAGCTTCTCTGTACTTCGGTTACCCACTAGGGTTCAAGCTGTTGCTAAAACTGCCTCACAGTTTCACACAGGTTTCTCAAAAAGTTTCTTTGTAGCATCCTCACGGGTTTTATTTCTCTTCTCCTCTCTGCGGTTATGCAAGCTCTACTTGGGTATTTTCCTGCCCACTACATTGCCCAACATGTTACTGAGAGCTAATTGAAGGGCAGGTCCCCAGGCTCAGTGCTCAGGTACACGAGCCCCCACCACGCTCAGGCTTTACACAGGCCTGGGAGGCCCCGCAGCAGCGACTATAGACAAGTCTCCTGTTCACACCGAATCTGATATCATCTTTTAAATGTGGTAATGATGACCATTTATCTTTCCTATGGAGTTGTTGTATGCACCAGATGGACAATCTATTAAAGTTTAAGTAGTAAAATTATCTCCAAAATCTCAGGAAAATAGTTAGCTCCATAAACTCTCAGACTACCTCATAGTAATCATGGGCATTTCTTTTTGGAAATGGTCATAACACAATTTCTGCAAGTAACGTCTAACATCTATTGATGATGAATACCAATGTCAGATGTGCCAGGAGAATCCCTGGACTTAGATGCAGAGATCTCAGAGAACCTAGTGTGTATGGTGACTCTTAATCACTCACAAGGACGTGGTGTGCTAGGTATTCAGACTTTGAAACCAGCAATCTGTCAATAAAGTACTGTAATCTGCTAATACATATTGCAGAACCCACAGAAACTTTTGCCAGGTGCTTCTAGTGTCTGGAAGCATGAAGTAGAAGCAACTTTAAAATAAATAAAGCTTTTTTTTTTTCCTTTTCATTTTACGAATGGAATAGTCAGTCTTGAGGTGTTTTAGCTCAGAGGATTTTTTAATAGACTCTGAGGTCTCATGAATGCAGGTTTATAGAGTTTGAAGGGTACAAACATTGAGAGACTTTGTAGTCTCTTGGAGTCTACTCTTGAAGAATGTGTCTTCAGTGGAAGAAACACACAAAAGAATTTTCTTGATTTTAAAACTCTTTCCTTCTCTTCCTGTTGTACTATATTTCACAAATCAAGTAACTTGTTAAAGCCTCTGTACTAATAATCAGTAACAAAGAAATTTTAAGAAAGAATGTCTCTAGTGGAAATTTATTAATCTTTTGTTTCTTTGCTATGTTTTCTTTGCTTATTCAGATGGTGCTTTCACAAATCTGCAAATTCTGAGTTGGAACAATGTTTTCC
The DNA here is from genome assembly GCA_030848825.1 of Tadarida brasiliensis. NCBI lineage: Eukaryota > Metazoa > Chordata > Mammalia > Chiroptera > Molossidae > Tadarida > Tadarida brasiliensis. The sequence continues at coordinate 77,046,056 of CM061260.1, forward strand.
TTTCTGGGTATGCAGTGCACTGCTTAGAATTCTGTACTTGTCTCTCAGATTGATAATGCTAATGGATGTTAATTTTCCATTGGCTGTGCATGGAGACCTATGGTAAAATAGTTTTTACTGTGCTTTCAGGATGCATACAATTATATATATTTTTCTGTTTCAAATATGTATTTTGTTTTTCATATCTCGATTAAATGTCTACCATATTACTGGAATTCAGTACACAGTGTGCAGTGAATGGAGAAATAAATGAATATTTGAATCAACAAGTATGCAAATCAATAAATCATTGGGTAATAAGTCAGGTCTCATGTCATATATCGTACTTCTTGGATTTAATAATTTTCTCTTGACACTTGTCTTTAGTACATGATGGGGCTACAATGGACTTTGGAATCAGTAACCATACACGCAAATCCAAATTTTATTATATTAATTACTCCTGGCTATAACTCAGTTCTACTTTTCTATTTTTCTCTGTAAACAAAGAATAATTCTGACTTTTCCATGTTTTTCTGAGATAAAATATAAAATTATGAGGATTTAGCTGTGTGCAGCAGTTAAATATATATATATATATATATATATATATATATATATATATATATATTTAAATCATTTTGAATGTAAATATTTTTCTTCTAAAAGAAGCAAAGATCTTCAGAGGAAGACAAGAGAATTTTATTTCAAGGCATAACAATTGCCTTGAAATTGTTGGATAGGAGAACATATTGTCCTGCCCAGTAGCAATATACAAAGAATACGTAAAGCCATCAAAAATAAGCCCCAAGAACACCTTTCTAATGTTCACATGTCTATTTCTCCTATACTAACATTAAGATCCCTTCTTTTATCCACCAAGTATATCTGTGTAGGAAAATATATTTTTCTCTTCTTTATTTTGTCTTGTTTTCTTTCAAAGGAAGCACATCACCATTTAGTTTAGAGACTTTGATTACAAATTTCCATGGAGAAACTGATGGTTAATAATAAAATAAGCAAACATTAAAACATTTAAGCCCCTTCCAAGTGGACCTTGCCAATTTCCCCACTATCCCAGATCTCCTTTATGACCATTCTCTTAGGGACTACTTACAGATTTTCCCTTTCAAGCCTCTTTCTAGCTGAAAGTTTCCAGCAATACAAAAACAAACAAACAAACACAACACAACAACAACAAAAACACAGTCATTTCTTTCCTTTGAATTGGTTGTTTTCTGTCTGAGGCCAGCAGAATGACTGATATTTTATTTTACAGGTATGCTCAGTTCAGAAATGGCTTCTTGATTGACAGTCAATATTTACATAATTTACAATTATAGGAAATATTTTTGGACGCTGTCTCAAATATAACAAAATAATAAGAATAATGACAATAATGTTCGACTTTAAAACTACAAATTGTATAAAGTTCTTACGCTAATTGATTCTACAGTTTAATATGGAAAAAAGAAAAAGAGGAAACTACTTAATTTGTCACTGGAATGATTAGTTGATCATTAGGAAGAAAAAAACTCTGCATTCTGATTCTAGAAATCCTGATAAGTATCACATTTAAGTAAACACATTATAATTTTTTTTAAATAATTGTATTTTTTGTTTGTTTGTTTCATCAGCTAACCAATCAGATAAAAAATAATGTATGTAAGCCCTGGCCAGTGTGGCTCAGTTGGTTGGAGTGTCATCCACTGTACTGTAGGGTTGTGGGTTTGATTCCCTTTCAGGGCACATGCCCAGGCTGCTTGTTCGATCTCTAGTTGGGGTGCATGCAGGAGGCAGCCGATGGATGTTTCTCTTTCACATTGTTGTTTCTCTCTCTCCCTTCCTCTCTGTCTAAAATTGATTTTAAAAAATATCCTTGAGTGAAGATTTAAAACAAAAAGAATAATTTATATAGTATTTTTGAAAGTAATTTTGTATCTCCTATTTTTGCTAACACCGTATTTGCTGATTTATGGTATGCGTAGTGTGCTCGCAAGTTACATCTTTCATCACCATGTGAAATCTCCTTTCCAAGCAATTTGTAGCTCTTCAGCCCCTTCTATGGAGAAATTCAGAAGCCATGAAAGTTTCCTTGGTATTTATATTTCAAAGCTGAAATAGAACTCACAGTGGTTATCAAACAATAGCTGTATGTGATAGGAGGCATTGTGGGCCCTACAAATTTTTCTGGGAACCTTTTGAATCCCAGCCTGGTTCTTCCACATTCTTTCTGCCCTGCAAATGTCTTTTTTTCCAGAGAGTTAGTTTTGCATAATTGTAAATTATTTGAATCTCAGAAACAAAGTTTCAGAAGTACTGTTTTACAGTGATTATTGGAACAATATTTGGGCATAGCACACTCTGGTAAATCCATGCTCACATGGTCCTCTGAGTTGTTTTTTTTAATGTCATTACTTCATTGCTAATTATAACTGCAATACTTTAAACTCTTAACAGTCTAAGTAGTATTATCTGTGTACCATTTCTCCCATTTCTTGCTATTGCTGTAAGTCATAAGGAGATTCTGCAAAAAACCCAACAAAACTCATTTGAGAAGAAGCCATCAGAGCACAAAGCTGAAATAATGTTGAATAAGGTAATTAAAAATAAATAAGATATTGCCTTCCAGTGTTACAGCAGAACCTATACATAATCATAAACATTTCCATAAGGGTCATTGGAGTATAATAATAAAGGACAGGTTCTGATTTTGCAATGGCCCAGTGCTCAACACTTCCAGGATCATATATTGCTCCTGCCATCAATTTGTGATTTATCTGAGTTTGTCATTTATTCCTTTTCTGTTCTCTGTTCAACTCCACAATCTTATTAAGAATAGGAAAATCTGAGAAGAAAAATAAGAAGCAAATTATAAATCCCTTAACTTCCCCAAAATTGTGCACTTTACTATCATCCGCTTCATTCGGTAAACACCTTGGAAACAACATTTTCATCATAAAGTGATTTCTCATCTTCAGAGGCTTCATGTGTGGTCAGATAAAAGGAGTGAACTAATTCTTTGAAGTCAGAAGACGTAACCTAGTATCAGACTCAAGAGAGTTCAAATGCAATATATGCTTTCCATTATCTTTTAAGTGAAGAGGCCAGGCAGATCCTCTTGATGATATAAGCTCCCATCAGCAATTAGGCATTCACTCCAACTTCATTTATCTTACTTGCCTGCCTCTTTTGCTGTTAGGATATTTTGCAATAAAGCTATAATAGCTGAAAGCAAACTGGGGATCATTAGAACAAAAAGAAGACTAAAATAAGCATGTTGCCATTCCCCCCAAAACAGAGTTTCAGATTATTTTCTAGAGAAATACTCCCAATAAATTTCCTATCAGCAAGTCACTAAACATTTCATGCTCTCTTAAGAGAATGCCTCTTTTTTCTTAAAGAGCTGTGACTTGGTCATAGAAAGGAGTGGGGTGGGATGTATTTGTATGTGTGTTGGGGGGTGGGGCATGGGATACATAGGTCATTCAATTGTCATTCCAATCATCTACTTCTAGATTCTTCCAGAAAATTAGAATCAATCCATGATAATGAGGAGCATCTCCAGGCCTTGACACATAAATAAAGCATGTAGTTATTTTCCAAAGATAGCTGACTCAATGTGAAACACAAATTTAAAAGCAACATCTCTTGTTCGAATGTGAAGGAAGGCAAAATCTCACAGATATCCAGGAAATACTATTGATATCATAAAATAGGAATTGTCACAATTCTCTTATTGCCGTTAGCTTCTTGCAATACTATTAGTCACCGTAGAAAGTTTTCATAAGCCTCGTCTTAATGGATTTTGCCTGTCACTCTGTATCTGCCTGCCTCAGTGTTTTTCTCCTCTTCCTTTACATTCCAGTAAGCTCTCTTTTTCTATTTCTTACATGCTGACATATTTGAATGGAACATTACTTTCAGTTGAATCTTAAGCAGAGGTTTCTATTTCTTCAGTCCTGGCATTTATCCCATGAGGAATATTTCCCTGAGGGTTTGTGCTTTTGCTGAGTGAGGGTGGGGAGAGTTTCTTCTATAAACTGTCTTTTTCTCTGGGCAATTCTACTGAGGCAATTCGCTTGTTTCTTTAGTCTACAGAGCTGTGAGCTTGGGTAGCTGCCACTTAGGGTTTCTCCCCGAGAGCCATTTCCCAGAGGAAGCAGAGCCTGGGAAAGATGCAAGGCTAGGATTCCCTTTAGTTCCTAAGTTGTGAGCTTTTCTCTTTTTTAGTAGGAGGAGAAACATTGCCAACCTGCCACCTTCGTCCTTCTTTCTATTCTCATTCTAAAACACTTCTAAATATAGCAGAAGACCCCATTCCTTGGCACAGAAAAATATGGGAACCTTTTCCAATTCCATTAAGAACAAAGCGGTGTTGATGTGGTGATTTTACTGTTACTGTGAACTAACCGTTTCCTTTCCAAAATACTACCTGGCACGGGTTTGTAACTCCAGATAAGGAGTACGGGTGAGAGAAGCAAGGCATGGGAAAACATCACTAATGCAGCACACCAACTGATTAATTATCCTTACCTTGGTATTTCTGTAACTCTATATAACCTGAACAGTTTATATAATATTAATAAGTATCTATTGCTACTTATTTAACCAAACAAGTAAACATAGAAAATACATATTTAAAGCTATAACCACACACCCCTGCTTTCACAATCCATCCCCTCTAGGTATGTGTTTCCTAGACTTTTCAATGCATGTGAACATACGTGTAAAGGGATGTAGAAAAACTTTAAACTTATTAATATTGTTTTATAAACATTACTCTGACTTGAGTTTTTTTAACCTAATAATACACCTTGACATTTAAAAAAATGCTCATGTATCTGTATGCTCTTTATTCTTTTTAATGCATATAGGCAATATACATATAGTGAAATCCCCTATTCCTTTTGCTCTATGTTAAAATGATTTTTATTACCTCTCCGTTAATTAAATCAGTCGCACATTTTTATAATTTTAACCATGTACAGTAGTTTGCATAAGTTTCCCAGATATTCTCATTAAATGTCATTATTTACTGTTAAGCTAACTCTGAAGATAGAGATGTGTGTACACAAGTTCTTAATTATTTGGGTTGTTAAAAAAGAGAAAACCAAAACTTAGGTCTTAAAAATACTGAGGGTATTTCTGTAGGGTGTTAGTAGTATGAGAAACTTTTAGAGAGGACCAAGTAATTTGAATGGGAATTGATCTGTCTTCTTCCTGTGAAGGTTTTTTTTTTTTTTGGTTAATCCTCACCCTATGATACTTTCCCATTGATTTTTAGATAAAGTGGAAGGGAAGAAGAGAGAGAGAAACATTGATGTGAGAGAGGCACATCAATTGGTTGCCTTCCACATGACCATGACTGAGGCCGGGGATCAAACCTGCAACCCAGGTACCTGCCCTTGACTGAGAATCGAACCAGTGACCCTAAGGTCGGGGGGTCGATGCTCTAACCACTGAGAAAACTGGCCAGGGATCAAGGTGTTTTTGTTGTAAAAATATATTAAGAGCCCTGGCTGGTGTGGCTTAGTTGATTGAGTGTGATCCTGTGCACTGAAAGGTTGCTGGTCCGATTCCCTGTCAGGGCACATGCCCAGGTTGCAGGTTTGGTCCCTGATAATGGGAGGCAACCAATCAATGTTTCTCTCTCACATTGATGTTTCTCTTTCTCTCCCTCTTCCTTTGTCTCCTACAAAATCAATAAAAACATATATTTTTTAAAAAAGATGTTAAGAAATGTCAATCAATAACCTATGAGATACATTTTCTTAATTTATACTTTTTTCACTTTTAGCAATATTTTTCAATATAAACATGAATAGATGATGCACTCAATAAATATTTATTAAATTCCTAAACAAGTCCAGGCATAGTGCTAGATGTAGCACTTGCAAAAGGAGTAAATGTCATTCTTGGTTTCAAAGTCTAATGGAGAGACACATATGCAAAAATTACTTTAGAAAGTTATAGTTATGAAATGATAAAGTTATCCTAGAAAATTCTGGTTTAAAAAGTTATAATACAAGCCTGGAGATACCATGAAATTCACGGAGAAAAGGGTAAATTTTAGAGCTGTGTTTAGTAACAAATTGTGAGAAAGCCACGTGGAAGCACCAAGTGCAAGGTTTGCCACTCTGAGAAGAATGTGGAGTTGTAAATGTACAGGGTCCCATGCAGGGGACAGACAAAGGGAGGACTTTCTAATAATTTAAAAATTGCCCCCCCCCCGTGATTTGGAAGAGATCATTATCAGTTCTGTTTCTGACAGGCAAGATAGGAGCAGTGTCAATCTAAGGCGACCTCAGGACAGTAACACCCAGATGGCTCTGCCATCACTTCTAGTGAAGAGCAATAGCAACTGTAACTACATTCCAGTCCTGTTTCTCAGTCCCTGAACTGCGCCCACTCCATTGCTGGGCAAATGCCACAGAGGGAATTTCCTCCTGATTAGATGATTATGATGATCTTATAAGGTAATTCTACCCATCTTGAAGTATATATTTAAAAAAAAATAAGAAGGAAGAAAGGAAAGAAAGACACTATAGGTACAATGGAAAGTGGAAAAACAAGATCAAATAAAACATTATTTTACTGAACAATTTTATAGAGATAAGGAATTAGAAACATAAAGCAGGATCAAGGAATGATGAAGATCAAAATGGAAATAATGACAATTTTTTGTTGAAATAAAGAACTCACTGGATGAATTGAATAGCAAATGATAAAGACATCAAACACAGTGAACTGAAAATTGTGTTAATGCTAGGAAAGGAAATAAGGTTGGGAAGTTGTCAAGGAATTGGAAAACTAGGAACCGAAGTGTCAACATCAACCAATATGGATCTCAGAAGGAAAGAAAAGAAAAAACAGAAGAAGGAAGGTATTTGAACCAAAATGAATCTAATAATTTTTTTTTTTTTAAAGAAATGACTATAGCCCAGCCGGTGTAGCTCAGTGGTTGAGCGTCAACCCATGCACCAAGAGGTTGCTGGTTTGATTCCCGGTCAGGGCACATGCCCAGATTATGGGTCCACACTCCAGTAGGCAGCATGCAGGAGACAGCCAATCGATGTTTCTATCTCTCTCTCCCTCTCCCTTCCTCTCTCTCTAAAAATCAATAAAGAAAAAATAAATTAAGAAGAAAAACAACTATATAAGAACTTAGATTCAAAGGATACACAGAATGCTGTACAGGATATATATATATATGACACATACTAAAATTAAATGTAGCAACAATTTAAAAATGCCAAAATAAAAAAACCTAATTTTTTAAATCTTTAAAATAGAAAAAAAGTATATTTTACAAAAGAACAACAATAAGATTGACATTGGTCTTATAAACAGTTTGGTTGAATATAGGAAACAATAGCACAATATCTCAGAAATATTTAAGAAAACAACTTAATATTAGAGTTTTATATCCACATAACATCATTAAAATTGAAGGGTCAGATGAAATATTTCCAAGCATATTAAGTGTCAGTGATTAGTGCAAATACAAATTTTATTTGGTAACTTCACAGAGGAAAAATCCCAGCAAAAAAATGGATAGAACCAGTGGGAAGAAATGAGATATGAGAGATAAGAGTGGGGTTGACTGATTATTGTGAAATAAGCAATCTATAATATTTCAAAATTAAAATCCATAATATATCAATATGTAGGGATATCAGGAAGGGGATGACCAGAGAATAATAGAGTAACATTAGCTTCCATATATTTATAAAATGTAGACATTCTTGGTGCAAAATAAGCAATGTGTAGTTCATAATCAATTAAGGATAACTAACGCAAGATGTGGATTTTAATATGTTTCAAACCAGCAAAGGAAAATCTGTCCAATAGAAAGTTTCAGAGAAGAAAACAAACAGAACAGAAAGAAACAGAATGATAAAAATAAATAGCAATATATATTGTAAATATTATAGGTTAAACTCACTCAGCAAAAATGCAAAAAAGACTCTACAAAACAAAATATTTAATAGATGCATTTAAAGCAGAAAGTAACTGAAAGTTAGCCAACAAAGAGAGGATTAAAGATAGGGAGGTGGGAGGAAGGGAAGAGATAAACCAAGGTACTTATGCATATAAGCATAACCAATGGACATAGACAACAATGCTGGGGGTGGGGGGGCGGGGGGAGGAGGGTGTCAATGGGAGAGAAAGGAAAAACATCGGTAACAAAAATAAATTAATTAAATTTAAAAAAATGATATATACATATATATGAACCAAGAGAAAGCTTGGATAGCTGTTTCAATATCTGAAAAATTGGAATTTAAAGTAAAATATATAATGAGGCAAAGGGTCAAAAAATGTATAACATTATTAACACATACTCCTCATTATGGTCTTCTAGCTACAATTTATAGATCTATGGGGAAACTGGACTTTATGCTTTTAATATAATGCTGACAAAATAGTAAAAAATAGATGTGCATATAGGTGTTTTCAATTACATAAATAATAATTTAAATATGAGTATACGCAATTTTATATTTAATAAACAATCCCTGCATTTTCAAAAATAAACAATATACCTGGTTAAAAAGAAAGTTTCCATAAATTCCAAAACAAAAACAAAGCAAAAAATTATAAAGACTATTTTTTACTACATGAAAATGTAATTAAAAATCAACTTCAAAATGAAAAACAAAAAAATAGTCCACGTGTCAATAATTTTTTAAATTAAATAAATATTTGGTTAACGGGTAATTTTAGGAGACTTCTGCCTCCAAGTCAGATAAGGTAACTTGGAGAAGTCCATCTGACAACTAAAAATAACTGACAAAAACTGAATAAAGTACAAAGAACATCTTTGAATGTCAAAGGAAGCTGAAGCAACCAGGGCTAAGGGGTGGAGATTTAAGAGAGAAAGGAAACAGAAAATGAGAGCAAACATTCTGTGAGTCATTTCCTTTGAAGGTACTGGCAAATTCAGGAAATATCCTGAAGCTATATGAGAGAGAGAGAGAGAGAGAGAGAGAGAGAGAGAGAGAGAGAGGAAAAAACTGTAAATATGTTCTAAAATTATGGGAAAAAATATCTTATAACCATACAAATAAAAAGATTGCAAAATATCAAATTAATATTGAAAACCATTAATTTTAGTATATATCATAATAGTTACAAGATATAATAAAAGAGAAGACCTTACTTAAAGTAACAGTAAAAAAAGATAAAATATCCGGATATAAATTTTACAAGAAATTTCCAAGACCTCTATGAGAAAAAATGTTAAAACTACAGAAAAACACAAAGTGAATTTGCAAAATGGAAAGGAGTACTGTTTAGTGGATTGAAACACTAAACATCATAAAGACATCTGTTTTGAAGTTAATGTATCAATTTTTGTGATCCAAAAAGAATGTTCATTAGATTTAATTGACAGTTCATGTGAAAAAATAAATAATTAAGAATAGCCAGGAACCTCCTACAAAATACACTAAAAATGCAGGATTTCAACTATTATTCATTAAAAACATAATAAAGAACAAGTCTCTATACAGTGTGTTTTGGTACATAATAGGAAGCCAGTAGAACAAAATAGGAAATCTACTAATAAACCCAAATGAATATACAAATTCTATTGATTTTCTGTTTTCACTATCATTGGTTTCTATTCTTCTTTTTTTAGCTTCTTAAGGTGGAAATTGAGGTCATTGATTTGATACATTTCTTCTTTACCAATATAGCCATTTCATAGCATAAATTTCTCTCTGAATGCTGCTCTATCAGTGCACCCCAAATTTTTTATATGGTTTGCTTTTATTTTCATTTAGTTCAAAATAATTTCTAATTTCATTTTTGATTTTTGATTTGCTCATGGATTATTTAGAAATGCTTTTTTAACTTATCTTTATTGTTGAATATATTACAGATGTTCCCCCCCTTTTTTCCCCATTGACCCCCTCCTCCCAAATCCCACCCCCCTCCAGCCTTCCCCACACTATTGTTGATGTCTGTTGATTATGCATATATGCATAGAAGTTTTTGGTTTATCTCATCGTGCTCTCCCTTCCTCCTTCCCTTTGAGGTTCATCAGTCTAACAACCAATTTGTACTTCTTAATTCCTTCATCTTTTTCATCCATCCCCCCAGCCCCACCCATCTGGCAAGCAACATAAAGTTCTCAGTATCTATGAGTCTGTTTCTGTTCTGCTTGCTCATTTTGTTTGTAGATTCAATTGTTGATAGATATGTATTTATTGCCTTTTTATTGTTCATATTTTTGTTCTTCTTCTCCTTCAAGAAGACCCTTCAACATTTCATATAATACTGGTTTGGTGGTGATTAACTCCTTTAGTTTTTTCTTGTCTGGGAAACTCTTTATATGGCCATCGATTCTAAATGATAGCTTTGCAGGGTAGAGTAGTCTTGGTTTTAGGTCCTTGCTTTTCATCATCTTGAATGTTTCTTGCCACTCCTTTCTGTCCTGCAAAGTTTCTTTTGAGAAATCAGCTGACAGTCTTATGGGAGCTCTTTTGTAGGTAACAAACTGCTTTTCTCTTGCTGCTTTTAAGATTCTCTCTTTGTATTTAACCTTTCGCATTTTGATGATGATGTGTCTTGGTGTGGTCCTCTTTGGGTTCATCTTGTTTGGGACTCTGTGCGCTTCCTGGACTTGTATGTCTGTTTCCTTCACCAAGTTAGGGAAGTTTTCTGTCATTATTGTTTCAAATAGGTTTTCAATTTCTTGTTCTCTCTCTTCTCCTTCTGGCATGCTTGAAATTGTCCCAGAGGCTCCTTACACTATCCTCATTTTTTTGGATTCTTTTTATTTTTTTTCTGTTCTGATTGGGTTTTTTGCTTCGTTATATTCCAAATTGATTGTTTGCTTCTTGGCTTTGCCTACTCTACTATTGACTCCCTGTAAGTTATTCTTTATTTCAGTTAGTGCACCTTCACTAAGGTCCTCAGTTAGAGGACTTTCATTTCTGACTGGTCCTCTTTTATGTTGTTGATGTTCTCACTAAGTTCCTTGTAGGTCTCCTTAAGTTCCTTGAAGGTATCACTAAGTTCCTTGAATGTCTCACCAAGTTCCTTGAGCAACCTTATAACCTGTGTTTTGAACTCTGCGTCTGATTGATTGCTTATCTCCATTTTGTTTAATTCTTTTCCTGGAGTTTTGTTCTTTTCTTTCATTTGGGACATCTTTCTTTGTCTCCTCATTTTGGCTGCTTTCCTGTGATTGTTTCTATGCATTAGGTAGAGTTGTTATGTCTCCTAGGCTTCTTAGGGTGGCCTATTATTGTAGGTGTCCTGTAGGATCCAGTGGCACAGCCTCCCTGATCACTCCAGCTGGGCCCTTGAAGTGCACCCCTAGTGTGGACTGTATACCTTTCTGTTGTAATTGAGTCTTGATTGCAGTTGGCACGTCAATGGGAGGGATTTTCTCAAGCTGATCAGCTGCAAGGACTGGCTGTGCCCACTGACTACTGGCCTCTGACTACCTTGGAGGATCAGCTATGTAGGGGCCCACCACACAGAGCAAGATTTACTTCAGTAGGGCTCTGGTACCCACTGAGTCTACTCATTGAGTGTGTCACTTGTGGAGGTGGTTGGGTGGTGGTGTTTCAATGTGGTCTGAAGCTGTCCACTGGGTGTGCTGGCTCTGGGGCAAGGTCAGCCACTGCCTGTATTCTATCCGGGGTCACCCGGCATAAGCTACAAAGTGATCTGCAGATGGCTGCTTCTTGTGCTGGGCTTGGATGTGCCCAGGAAAAGTCAAGTTGTGAACCAAGGCTGGCTGCTTCTAGTGCCAGGCCTGGGGCCTCTTAACAAGAGATATAGGGCTCACTGAGATCAGATGCTGCTTGTTTTAGAGATTTTAGGAAACTCTGAAGCAGGATCCAAGACAGGCCTATTCTACGGTAAAGCCTTTGGAAACAGCTTGGGTGGGCCTGAAAGTTGGGTGGGGTGGGGCCTCAGGGAATCACCAGGGCAGGGCAAACAGTGTGAGCCAGGTTGCTGGAGTCCCAGATATGGCAGCCCTCTGCTGCCCCAGGGAAGGGCTCACCAAAGGAACATCAGCCTCCACAAGCACCTCTGTCCAAGGGAAAGCCGCGTCTTCAGCCCTTGTCCCGAGACCAAACAGCTCAGTTTTTCCTTGTATGTCTCTGACACCCCTCAAGCTGCCTCCCCTCCGAGCTCAGAGGGAGTAGTTGAGTAAGTCCGTGCATGGGCCCTTTAAGTCTGTGCCTGGGGCTCCAGAGTCTCAGCCTCCCTCAGCCTCAGTTCCCGCTGGTTTTCTAGCCAGAAGTTATAGGGCTTCTCTTCCTGGCACTCGAATCCTGAGCTGGGCCCCTGGTGTGGGACAGGGACCCCTCACTCCTTAGGGAGGACCTTCCCAGCCGAGGTGTCCCTTCTGATTTTTATCCACCACACATAGGTGTGGGACCAGCCAGTCTGCCTCCGCCCCTCCTACCAGTCTCGATGGGGCTGTTCCTTTAATTTCGTAGTTGTAGGACTTCCATTCAGCTCAATTTCAGGCAGTTCTGAATGATGGTTGCATTGTAGTTTAGTTGTAATTTTGATGTGGTTGTGGGAAGAGGTGATACTGCGTTTACCTATGCCGCCATCTTGACCGGAAGTTTTAGAAATGCTTTTATTTTCAACTTATTTGTGGGATTTTACAAATTATTTTTGTTACTAATTTCAAATTTAATCTCACTGTTGTCAGAGAACATTCTTTGTATAACTTGAATTCTTTTTATATATCGCAAGATTTATTTTATGGCCTTGAATATAGCTAATCTGTGTAAATGTTTTGAGTACAGGTTTGAAATTAGTGTACATTATTTTGTTGTTTATGGAATACGCTACAACTGTCAAATAATGTTGACATACCAAAGTAGCACAGACCGGGGGCTTAAAAAACTGAAATATATTTTTCACAATCTGGACAAGGTGTTGCCAGGGTTGATTTCTTCTGAGACTTCTCTCCTTGGTTTGCAGATCACCTTCTCTTCCCTGTGTCTTCACAGGGTCATTCCACTGTGCATGTCTGTGTCCTAATCTCCTCTTCTTATCAAGACACCAGTCATGTTGGATAGGACTCACCTAAATGACCTCATTTTAACTTCTAGATCTTTAGGACTTCATCTCCAAATGCAATCACATTCTGAGGTACTAGATGTTCAAATTTCAACATAATTTGGGGGCGGTGGTAACACAATTTAGTCCGTAACAGTATGGTATAAGTATTATATCTCCTTTCTTACTTTTGCCTACCAAATCTACTAATTATTGCAAGAGGGGTGCAAGTATAATCAACTATAATGACAACAATAAAGATAATTTAAAAAAAGAAGAGAGGATTAGCAGCACCCAGTATCTTCTTATGACCCATCTCAAACACTATGCTCTCTTGAATTACTTCTCCACGTATTAGTTTTATCCATTTTAGAAATAGATACAAATGGGATCATATAGTAAGTTTATTTTGTGTCTAGCTTCCTTTGCTCAAAATTTGAGATCACCTATATTGTTAAATGTAGTTGTTAATTTTTATTGCTGCATGGCACCTTTATATTAATATAAGCCAGTGTATTTTTATTCATGTGACTATTGGTGGGCATTTTAGTTTTTTTCAGATTTAGGCTATTAGGTATAGTGCAGCTATATACATCCTTGTACATATTTTCTTGGGGCACATATGTATGCATTTTTAGGGGTGGAATTATTGGATCATAATGCATATGGAAGTTCACTTAGTAAATAATGTTTCTATGGAATTACACTCCCACTAGCAGTGTATGAGAGATGCAATTGCTACAAATATTGACAGAAATCATGGTATTTTTATTGCTTTTCATTTCAATCACTTTGGTCAATATGTATTGACGTCTCATTATGTTTTGACATTTTTAAATTTCCACAATGACTTAGGGATATTGAACACTGTTAAAGAAAATATTCTTTGGTCATTTGGAAATCCTTTTATTTGAAGTATTTATTCAAATCTTTTCTTAGTTTAATGTAAACTTCTTTATTTTTCTTTTGTGTTGTTTATCTGTGTGTGACTGATTTTTAGGAAATCTTTATATATTTTGTTTTATTTTTGTGTATTATTATCTTCTTTCTTGCTGTAGCTTGACTTTTTACTGTTAACTGTGATTGAGAAATCTTAATGTTAATGTTGTTTAACTCATCGTTCCTTTGTAGTTAGTGGCATCCATGTCCTTTTTAAGAATTATTTCCCTACCCTGGCCAGTTCTGCTCAGTGGTTAGAGCGTCGGCCCACGGTCCAGAGAGACCCGGGTTTGGTTCCCACTAAGGCATGTATCTCGGTTGCGGTTTGTCCACAGCCCTGGTTGGGGTTGTGTGGGTGGCAGCCAGTGGATGTGTCTCTCTCACATCAATGTTTCTCTCTCCTCCTCCCTCTCTCCCTCCCACTCTATCTAAAGATAAATGTAAAATATGTCCTCAGGTGAGGATTAAAAAAAAAAAAAAAAAGAATTATTTCCCTAAAGCAAAATTCAAGTTTTCCTTCTATGTTTCCTTTTAGGACATTTATTTTTCTATGTTTTATATTTAGATTTTTATATGAGTTTGCCAGGACTACTATAAGAAAGTATCACCAACTGGAAGGCTTAAACACAGAAATGTATAGTCTCAAACATATTGTCTAGAAGTCAGAAATTGAGATATCGGTAGGGTGGGCTCCTTCTGAGGACTCCGGGGAGGCATCTGTCCCACCCCTCGTCCATACCTTCTGATGGTTTTCTAACAATCTTCGACTTTCCTTGGCATGTAGAGACTTCATCTTCACATAGTTTCTCCCGTGTATACATCTATGTCTAAATTTCATCCTATTGTAAGGATACTGGTCATATTGGATAGGGAGCCTAGTCTATTCCAGTATGACCTCATCTTAACTAATTACATCTGCAATGACTCTATTCTAAACAAGATAAAATTCTTAGGTATTAGGGTTTAGGACGTCAACATTTTAACTTTGAGGATATACAATTCAACCCGTTACAGATTTAAGGTTCATTTATATTTGCTTTTTTGGTGAATGGTGTAAGACATTCCTTTTTTTCTCTGGGATATCCAGCAAACCAACACTATTTATTGATAAGACTCCTTTTGTACTGCTTTGTTTGTCAGTACCAGCTTATTCATAAATTTAAAATTTATGTATGCCTGAGTTTGTTTCTAGAGACTATTTCTTACACAGGTCCATTTGTCTATCATTGTGCTAATATGTCTGTCTTAATACAGTTAGTTTAAACATCTTTCTATCCTGTGCAAATCCTTCCACTTGTTTCTTTTCAACATCTTAATAATTTTGTCCTTTGGGTGTATATACGTGTGTGTATGTGATTCAACTCATCGGTTTCCATACACACACACAAATGACCGATGAAGCTTTATTGTGATTGAAATAAATTTGAAGAATATCTTTAAAATACAAGCCTTCCAGTGATCCTTGAACATGTTATTTACCACTTTTGCTTCTTTTTATAATTCCCTGAAAAGATTAATTTTTTCCTAGGTGTTTAATGTTTTTATGCTCTTAGAAATAATTTTAGGTTAAAAGTTTCATTTTTTAACTTGTTGCTTGCACATGGAATTGCAATTGCTGACCTTGCCTCAGATGCTACTTCAATTCATGTATTAAACAATAATTTCTCTGTAAATTATTTTGGATTTTCTAAATGCACAATATGTCATCTGCAAAAATGACAGTTCAGTTTTTTTCTTTCCATCCCTCATACGTCTCAATTGCTTTTGGTGCCTATTACACTGGCTAGGATGCCAGTACAATGTTCCAGAACAGTAGTAACAGCATCCCTGCTCATTTCCAATCCAGAGCAAACACTCTTGATCAACCATCATTAAGGATGTTATTTCCAGTAGAATTTTTTAAAGATACCATTTACCTCTTTCTGGATATTTGTATTAGTTTTAACTTGCTGCATAGCACATTAGCACAAAATTAGCTTAACATAATTTTCCATTTAGCAGCTATCAATTTTGTAGGTCAGCAGTGGCTGGGTTTTCTGTTCATGTTATCACAGGTTGAAATCAAGGTGTCGGCCAAGCAGAAATCTCATCCAGAGGCTCTGGGAATGAGTCTGCTCCAAAGATCGTTCTTGTGGTTGTCGGAGTTCAGTCCTTGCTGGCTGGAGGCTGCATTCATTCCCTGCACAGTTGCTCCTCCGTCTTAAGCCAGCGTCCAGCTAGCATGCCAAGTTCTTGTACTTCCAATCTCTGACTTCCCCCGCCCTTGATCTTTAAACCCGGATTTAAAAGGTTCAAGTGATTCAATAAGGCCCACCAGGTTAATTTCTCTATTACAAGGTCAATTGATTTTGACATTGATTACATTGGCAAAATCCCTTTTGCCATGTAAAGTAGCAAAACCATGGGAAGCATATTCACAGGTTCAGTCTGCATTCTATAGGAAAAGATTATAGAAAGGTGAGAATATAATTTACAATTTTGCCTTAATTTTATCAAGTGCTTAATATTTGTCTAATGTCATGATCATATTACTTTTCTTCTTTTTTAAACTTTATGTGGTGAATTACATAGATTTTTTTTTTTTTTTACTATTAAGCCAAATTGGCATTTTACAACAGACGCATCTCATTTGAGATGTTATCCTTTTTTATCTTGATGGATTTAATTTGATAAGATGTTTAGAATTTTTAAAATCTCACGAATATAGTAATATTCTTTCCTTGTTATAACTTGTCAAATTTTGGTATAAATAACTTACTGGCTTCATAGAATGTGTGGGGAAACTGGGTCCTCCTTTTCTATCCCTAGAATATTATGTATTATATTGCCAATATTTCTTTTGTGATTTTAATAAACTTACCAATGAAACTATTATTTTAACAAACATAACTTATTAATATATATAATTATTCAGATTTTCTATTTTTCTTGTGATTTCCAGAAGTTTTTTATTGTTTCTAATTTATTATTATTAAATTATTCATAATGTCCTTATGTTATCTCTATAATGCTTATAGAATCTAGAGAAATGCCTCATTTTTTACTTTTGGTATCAATATCTTGTTTCTTTTGCCCTTGATCAGACAAAAAAACAAATTTTGGCTTTTTTCCTTTTCTTTATTATGTTTAATTTAAGTTTTATTTATTTCTCCTTTTGTCTTATTATTTCTTTCTTTCTACTTATTTCAACTTAATTTTCTTTTCATGATCTAACTTACTGATGTACATGCTAAGAGCATCATTTTTAGGCACAAACAAAATGCTTAATTATTAGAACCATAGCTATAATCAAGTTTCAGAAAAAGTGGTATAAATCTCAAATTCGAATTTCTTTTGATTGATGCTCTAGTTTTAATTAATTAATTAATTGATTTTAACTGAATTTACTGGGGCAACAGCAATTAAAAAAATCATACAGGTATCAAGTGTTCAGTTCAGTAAGACATCATCGGCACACTGCGTTATGTGCTCACCACCCAGTCAAGTATCTTCTGTTCCCCTTGCTCCAGTTTTATTGTGCATCCCACTCTGTGCTTTGTTTGTGCCTTTGGATGCCGTATTTCAGATATCCCTTGTATTTATACTGACTAAAAGTCCTATTCCATTCTCGTACTTAAGCCAAGTTCATGGACTGCTCTCCAAGGTTTCGACCCATAGTCTCTCTTGAGTAAAAGTTTATTTCAGATTCTTGGACTCATATCTTTTTTTCAAATATAAAAAATATTTAATTAAAAAATTATAGAGCCGAGCTGGTGTGGCTCAGTGGACTGAGCATCATCCCATGGACTGAGAGGCCCTGGTTTGATTCCTGGTCAGGGCATATGCCCGGGTTGCAGGCTCGATCCCCAGTAGGGGAAGTGTAGGAGGCAGCCGATGGATGTTTCTCACATTGATGTTTCTCTCTCTCTCTCCCTTCCTCTCTCTAAAAAATCAATAAAAACATATTTTAAAAAAATTATAGAGAAAGTAATTTTTTTTAATTAAGAGATTTAAAGGGAGTAGAAATTATCACTTTGTTCTTTATATTTCTCAAATTTATTTTCATATCCTAGAGATTTTTTCTTTCAAATTAAATCTCATTCTTATTAATATAACTCTCACCTTGAAATTCTCATTCCATAGCAATTCTTTCTGATTTGTAAAATTTCACTTTTTTTTTCTGGATACTATTATTAATTCATCTGTCACAAACATCACTTTTATATTATATTTGATTTAAATAATGTCATTAATCTATGCTTATTCTTATTCCCAATAAGTTTTGCTTTTCTCATCCCTAATATAAAATTTTCTCTTATTTCTAATGATTTTCATTTCTTTAATAGATTTAAATTTAAATATTATTAAACTTTTAATAATATTTAACAATAGTCTTTACCATATTTAAATTGATAGATTTCTAAGTACGCCATCATCTTGATCCATGTTTCTTGCTTTTATTTCTGAATAGGTGTCATATATTTTTAGTTTCCCTTCAGAGTCAAATAAAACCTAAACACATAGTTAGACAACAAAATATATTAATATTTATTGATTAGTTTTTAAAAATCAGTATATTAGTTAAGCTGTCATGTAGAAATTAGGATAATATAATTTCTAATTTGAAAATTTTAAATTCCAGATGAGGTTAGCTTTAGAAGAAACTTTTGGAGGCATTGCAATATTTTCAAGACTTCCTGAAGTTCTGGATTTAATTGCCTTCGATATAAGCAAATTATCTTAAGTTTGGATTCATCATTTGGCAGTGGAGTGGGCAGCTTGTACAAAAGATTAAGTTTTCGCCCCTCCTCCATTTCACCTTCTTACAGAATCAGAAGCTCTCAGGAGTGAGCAATTAGTCATTGTAAAAATCCAAAGTGACAATTGACTATACTCTTTCCATAACAAGATTAAAAGACATCCAGAGAGCTGATTTCCCTTATATTTGATGAAAAAAAAAAAAATATATATATATATATGGAGAGAGAGAGAGAGAGAGAGAGAGAGAGAGAGAGAGAGAAAGGAAGAGAGAAAGAGAGAGAGAGAGAGCGCTTTGGTCCCCATTCAATTATCTACTTTCTGTAAGAACAGTACGAGTATCCTAACTTTGAGGCTTTATTTTTTTTCTCTTGAAGCCAAAGAAAGAAGATACATGTTTTTTCATTTGGGAATGATCTAAAGTTAGATCAAGCTGGTCAGTAACCTAATTGAACATATAACAACAACAAAATATGTTTATGGAAGCGTGATTGTTTCTAACATGAGCAAATATTCACATATTTTTATTGGCAGAAAGTTGGATGTTTTCCCACTTTGGGTGCGATTTCAGTATGCATAATAAATGCATTGAATATAAAATTGACTTTAGAGTGAAATGTGAGGAATAAATTATTATTAAATGCTTAATGGTTGAAGAAGCAACAAACAGTATATTCCCAAAACATGAGGAAAGATTGCACATGTAATGAGAGAAGCACTGAACTGTGAGTTGGATGTCTGGATTAAAGAGGCAATGTAACATTGCAAAATGAGCACTAATTTTGAAGGCGTACTCATCTGGCTTTGAAACCTGGCTATACCATGTACCAGCTAACTGAGATTAGCAAAGTCAATTTAAAACCAGATCTCAGTTTGTTCATCTGGAAAGTGGTTATACCGTCATCCAATCCATATATTGTTTAGTATTTATATTTATTGCCTTTTTTGTACTTCAGTCCCCAAACTTCTTCAATAGATTATATAGGTTTTAATGTGCAGACATTCTAAAAAGATCTATAGAAAGTTAGGGTATGCCTTTTTTTTTTTTTTTTTTTTAACTTGGAAGCTAGGAAGAAAATGAATAATTAAATGATTAAATGAATGTGTGAATGATGGAAAGCAGACTGCATCCAGAGAAACAGAGTAAGTGGTTAGCAAAGAGTAATTCTGTTAATCCTACTACTTGTTGAATTAGATGAGGCAAATTGGAATTTTCATGGGTCTCTACTGTTGGAGTTGATCTATGTGTCTCCTCTTCAGGTCAGTGTTGCTGTATCAAATATTTGATTAGTCCCCCTGTAGACTCTTCACTTGTTTCATTTGTTTATTCATTTATTCTCTAAATATTTTTTGAGTACCTACTTTGTGTTAGAAATTGTAGCGTTAAAAATAAGGCAGGTAATTATCCTTGTCCTCATAGCGAGTGTCAGGCAACAAACAGAAACAATATGTCAAGCATTTATGCATTTTAGAAGGTGATTTGGTCCGGGTCTTTGGAGAAGAATAAATCAAGGGTGTATCCAAGGTAATGCAACTTTAAGTAAGTTGGTCAAGGTTGTGCTTATTAAGAAAGTAAGCAACGTTTTAAAATAGATGAGGCAGTCAGTCATGCAGATGTATAAAAGAGGATTCCAAGAAGAGAGATTAAGAAAACAGGGAGAATGCTCTGGCCAGTGTGGCTCAGTGGCTAGAACATTGGCCCATGCAGTGAAGGGTCATGGGTTCGATTCCTGATCCAGATCAAGGGCACATACCTGGGTTACAGGTTCAATTCCCGGCCCTGGTCAGGGCGTATGCGGGAGGCAACAGATCGATGAGTCTCTCTCACATCAATGTTTCTGTTTGTCTGTCTCTCTCTCCCCGCTCCCTCCCTTCCACTCTTTCTAAAATTCAATGGAAAAAATATCCTCAGGTGAGGATTAAAAATAAATAAATATTTTAAAAAAGAAAAGGAGAAGGAGACCTTCAGAGAAATACTAGGAAAGTGAATAGTGTAACACCTTATAAGCCATTGTAAAGATTTTGACATTCATTTTGAGTGAGATAAGAAAACATTGAAGGATTCTAAGTGGAGGAGAGAATAACATGATAAATGTTTCAAAAAGATTGCTTTGGTTGCTATGTTGGGAATAGATTCCAGATGGGGAAGAGATAGAAACTGAGAGACCACTTAAGAGATTATTGCAATAATCCAGGGAAGAGATAACATGTTTTGGTCCAAAGTGATAACAGTGAGATGTTGACAAGGAATCAGAGTATGAATATATTCTGAATGCGAATCCCACAGGATTTCTTTACAGATTGAATGTGATATATGAGAGAATAAGATTAATCAAAGATGATTTTTATGGTTTTTGACCTGGTCAGCATAAAGGATGGAATTGATTTTAAATGATATGTGAAAAACTACAGGTAGAAGAGGTTTGAAAATTAAGATTAGAAGTTCAGTTTTGGGATATTAAACAGATTAAATTCGAGATGTATATTAAGTGCCCAATGGTGATATTGAGTTGGCAGTTGAATGCACAAGTCTGGAGTTCAGAATACTGATTTGGGATAGAGATCTAAATTGGGGCATTATAGGCTTTACATAATATCAACAAAGGAGTGAGTATTGGTAGAGAAGAGATTCTAGGACTAAGCCATGGGGCACTTCAGTGTTAAGAGGATGAGGAGGAAAGTAACAACCAGCAAACAAGACAGGAAAGGATATTGATAAGGTTAACGTAAGAGGAAAACTAAGTAACTGTAGTGTCCTGGAATCCAAATGAAAATGAGTTTCTAGAAGTAGAGAGTTATCAATTGTGCCAAATATTGCAGATGGGGAATAAAATATGGGAAATGAGAATTGACCGGTACATTTAGTAAATTGATGGTCATAGGTGATCTCCACAGTGGCAATTTCAGTGGAGTTTTGTAGGCAAGAGTCTGACTGTAGAGGGTTGGGCTTGCCTCCTTGACTTTACTGAGTTGGATTAATTCATTTCTCAGCACTTTTCTTTCTCCTGAAATCCCAAAAGACTCCTAATCATCCCCTTGTGTTCTCCCTCTTCCCCAAATGCTAAGGTTTCATATATCTTCTTATAATTCTCTAATTGTCTAATGAGCACAAATACACTTAGAATGCTTGTTCCTATCCTTAAAAGACCAATCAGAGAGGGGATGTCTTTAATTTTTGTTTTGTTTTCCCTTGTACCTCTAATAGGTTACAGACTGTGTTAGCCGCAAGAATGATTACAAACATAATAGGCTTAATGTTAAATATCTTTAACATTAAGAAACTGGACACAAGCAACAGTTTGGTAAATTGAATAACGTTTTGAACTAATACATATTGTCAAGCTTCTGGCCTGTTAGAATGAGTGTTATTTTGAGACATTTTGCTAGTAAAATATTAACAGTGGCAATCAATTCATTGAATCATGGAAACTGGGTTGAGCAAGGGACTTTCTGTGCCATGCAATTCAATGCCCCTCATTTCACCAGTGAGGAAACATAAGGGTCAGAGGTGTAAATTACTTGTGGAAGTATGCTTTACAAAATATAAAATCTACCAATAGCTGGTTCAGTATTCTTTCCAGTGGCTCAAGTATTCTGGTTCTTGCCCCGGCATGTAGAAATTGAAGGACTTTCCCTCACTAGAGGAATGCTTAACATTTTAAATCATTTAATTCATTTGATTATAAGAAGTTTTAATAATTTTTCTTCCAGGACGTATAACACTCATGGGCATCCCTTTATGCACTGTCAGTATAAGCGATGGCCTTCTTTCAGACAGGTGGTGATGGCATTTGGACGTCCTATTCCTTTCAGAGTGCAAAAGGGAAGCTAAGTTGACTTAGCAAAACTTCTTTTCTAGTTTCAGCAAATAAGGGGTCTCTTTTTCTCATCCATGCCTGCTTGAATTACAAACGACTCCTTGAAGCATATGTTTTCACTAAATTTGACAGCTAGGAAGGGAGGTTCACAATTTCAGCAGCTGTTACTTGTTTTTTTCCGTTACTGAGATGCGCAGCAAGACCACAGTGTCTAGAGGTTTTTTTGATTACTCAGCGGGACAGTAGAAACTACAGCAGAAAGATGTTAGAAAACACCAGAAGAGAGAGGAAGGCATGGCATGTGCAAACATCAAAAAAAGCATGACTGATAGGCATGATCCCCAAATAAAGCTACTCTAAAATTACAGTGACCAGAGGGAAGATTACTGATGCAAAACACCGAAAAATAAGGACTTATTCAAGGGGAAATGTTAACATATATAGTATATAAATTTAGTCGACATCAGTTTTTGCCAAAGCAGATTTTTACGATTGGACATTAATGGGACATATTCTGCCATTCATAATGCCCTTTATTTTGAACGACTAATAAATTACACAATAGAAGAGTGTTTGTTTTAAATGGCTTCAAGCCAGAGCATTTGCTGCTTGGCTCAACAAGTGATTTAGGACAAAAGTTTGGAAACCAGGATGTAAAGAACTAACCTAGAGGCAGAGAATAAAAGTATAGAGGAGGTGAGCAGAAGACTCAGAAAAGAGGCAGAGAACAGCAAGATACTGAAATCATCATTAAAAAAATAAAAGAGAGAGAAAGCAAATGCATCCAATAGAGACAACACTCCAAATCTTTCCCCTCTACCCAAAGAAAACATGAATAACTCTGAGTGATGAGTGAGGAACTAATGCCCTATTTGTCGGGAGTAAAGAGGTTGAGCTGGAATTATAAACTTTAATTTTATGCAGTAACCCACCTCATGAAATAGATAAGGAATTCCTCTCTGTGCAGATTAGAAATGAAATTTGAAGACAGGGAAAGGAGAGCCAATAATCAAAGTAGGAAAGTTTGAGAAAAATAATCTCTTATGAAGACGTAACAGTAAATGTTGAGATGCGTTCTGTAAGTAACAGTATTATTAAATATTATAGTTAATACAAAGAACCCTATCTCTAAACAACTATAAACAAAGAAACCGATATTTGTTTGCCACACAAAGGAGTAGAAAATGCAGAACCAGAGTTTAAAGAGAATGGAAAAGTATCTTTTTCTCATCAACTAACACTGTGAAGATAAAGAAAATAAAGCATATTCTGCATGATCCTTGTAAGTGGAAATTTAATTTTAGCTAACTAGATTTTTTCAACTATCTTTCTATTCAACCTTTAAAAAAAGTGTTTTCTTTTAAAAGAAGAAATCTTTATTTTATCTTCAAAGTGGGTCACAATGACCTTCAATTATTTATTCTTCAGAGAACAAAAGAGTGCTCAGTGACATATATGAAAACTTGTAGAAGTTTGCTGCTATTTTATAGTTAGGAGGCCTTGATAACACAGAATTCTCATATTAAGAGCCATTTTATAACAGTTTTCTTTTGCTAACAAGAACAGTGCTGTGCATATTTTGAGGGAGAAAGACACATGGCCTATGTTTTATTGGACTTTCGATGTTTGATGGACATAATTTAATTCATTGGTAAATTAGACTGTTAAGCCGAGAGAAATGTTATTCTTTCCTCCTTAAATTTTGATTACTTTGATTGAATTTAAATTATTCAGAAACAATCTTGATTTTTTAGGCATGCAAATAAAATAAAAGCAACTTTTTAAATTAGTGATAAAATAACATAATGTAGACAAAATGAATGGGTGAATAGAAGGTTTAATAGGGTTGATGTGGGAAGACAAGTATGTTCTAATTCAGATATACATGTTTCAAGATGCAATATTGTTGGTTTAGTAGTAAAACATATGTCAAAATCCCTGTAGAATTACTTGCTACTTAGGAGACACTTAAAGTCAAAGTCTGGGTAAGGTATTTCCACACAAAGGCAAGTATAAAATTTTTAAAAATAAATTTTGCAAAATGTTCAACTGAGCCCTGCCAATGTGGCTCAGTGGTTGAGCATTGACCCATGTACTAAGAGGTCACCGGTTTGATTCCTGGTCAGGGCACATGCCTAGGTTGTGGGCCAAATCCCCAGTGGGGGGCATGCAGAAAGCAGCCAGTTGATGTTCTCTCTCATTGATGTTTCTATCTCTCTCCCTCTCCCTTCCTCTCCCTCTAAAATCAATAAAGAAAAAAAATTTTTTTAAATAAAAACGTTTAAAAAATTTTTTAACTGATGGAGCACCTTGTAGGAAAGAGAAATGCTATGAGATTATAATAATTTCAGAATAATTTTATATGATATACTATTTATAAATTTTATGGTTTGGTTTTAGAAGAGTTACTTACATATATATACACATGTTTGATGGACATAATTTAATTCATTGGTAAATTAGACTGTTAAGCTGAGAGAAATGTTTGTTAAACCGAGAGAAATGTTTTTCTTTCCTCCTTAAATTTTGATTACTTTGATTGAAGTATATACACACACACACATTATATATAATGTATTATTTTTTATTTCAACATAAACTAACCTAAGATATATAAGAACAATGTGAATTGTTAATTCTGATGGCGAGATTATAGGTGACTTATTTTCCTTTGTCTTATCTTGTATTACTATTTTTTTCTACCTTGTTATTGCATTTATTGTGTGTTTAAGTACAACATTAATTTTTTCTAAACTGATCACCTATTTAATCTATTTAGACTTGAAAACTAAAGTCAATATTATATAATATTAACTCAAAATTTACTGGTTAAACGTTTAGTATGGCTTTAATCATATTTGGTTAGCTTATACTGAAATAACAACAAAATATTTTTTTAAAGATTGGTCGCTTAGTACAGAAAATATTTCTTTCTTTCTTGCAGAAAGATTATTTTCCCAGGAGATTTTATTGCTTTATTTTAAAAAGTTAATAATATTTAGAAGTTAAAAAAATAATGTGTAATAAACACCTTATAATATAAATATATATTACATTGTTTTGTTACAGACAAAAAATAGCCCCCAAATATGCCATGTGTTAATCCCCAGAAAATGTGAATTTATTAGGTCACCTGCAAAGGGAAATTAAGGTATCGAACCACCTGACTTTAAAATAGGGAGATTATCTTGAATTTTCTAGATGGGCCCAGTGAAATCACCAGGGTCCTTCAAAGTGGAAGAGGAAGGCAGAAGAGGAGGTAAGAGGGATGTTATCTAGGGAAAAAAACCTACTGTTGCTGTTTCTGAATGTGGAAAAAGAGGGCAGTGAGCTGAAGAATGCAGGCAGCTTCCAGAAGCTGAAAAGGACAGGGAGATGGATTCTCCCTTTAGAGCCCTCAGCAGTGACAACATCTTACTTTTAGCCCAGTAAGACCTTATGATCTTTGTACTTATGACACAAAGATAATAAATGTATGTCGTTTTAAGCCACTAAGTCTGTGGTAGTTTGTTACACCAAGAAAACGACACACATATATAATAAAATTGTAAAGGATTTTATATTGATCAAACTACCATTTCTGGTCTTGTCATTTTTTGATACAGAATTGCAGTGGTTTCTGGGATCATTTTACTTCAGGCTAAAGAACTTTAGATACTACTTTTAGGACAAATCTGCTGGAGATGAATTTTCAATGCTTTTGTCCACCTGTAAACATCTTTAATCTTTTTTTTCCATTATCATTTATCCCACTTATACCTTCTTCCACCTCCATCCACTCCTCCACCCCCTACAATCACCACACTGTTGTCCATGTCCATGAGTTCTTTCTCTTTCTTTTTCTTTTTTGCTCAATCCCTTTTTGCCCCTGCCTTTCCACCACCACCCAGAGCTCTCAGCCTGCTCTCTATCTATGAGGCTATCTCTATTTTACTTGTTAGTTCAGTAGAATTCCAAATAGAATGTTCTTTTTTTTTAAACTTTTTTTCATTTAGTACTTGAAAGATATTCCATATTTTCTTCTAACCTTCATTTTTTTTTTATAAGTTAGTCATTATTCTTAGAATTATACTCACATGTGATAAATGTGTCCCTTACCATCACCCCACCATCTGCTTTAGATTGTTCCTTTATGCTTGGTTTTCAGCACTTTAACTATGTTATGCATGAATGTTATTTTCTTGTTATTTATTCTGCTTGGGGTTCACTAAAATTCTTAGATGTGTGAGTTGATGTCTTTCATCAGTTTTAGAATATTATGTACCATGATCTCTGTGTCATTCTCTCCCTGCTTTTTATGACTACAATTTTATATATGTTCAATAGTTAGATATTGTCTTATAGATCTTGGATACTCTGTTTTATTTTTTCACACTTTTCCCCATTTGATATGTTTTAGTTTGCATCGTTTCTATTGGGCTGTATTGAGTTCATAGGTTGGTTTCTCCTCTATGTCTAGTCTGCTAATCTATCAAATACATTCTTAGTTTCTCACATTGTATTTTTCATTTACAGCATTCTTATGTGGGATTTTTAAAAATAAATTTGTTGTTGCTGAGAATTCTCATCTATTCATAAATGTTATTCATTTTACCCCCCTGGGTATCATCATAGTAATTTTCTAAGCCTCTTTCTGGCTGTCTGTATGTGTAAAGCCATTTCCAAGTTTAGGTCTTTCTTCTTCTTGAGTCCCATTTCCTTCTTCATGTGTATTATAATATTTTATTGTATTGTGAATATTGGGTATAAAAAAAAGAGATTGAAATAAATTATATTTTAACTAGAAAAGGGTGCACCTTTCTGCGAGGACTCTAGTGTAAGAAACAGAGCCTTATTCTGTAATTAGTTGGGTCTGGGCTTTGTTATTTATTTATTTGTAATCTTTCACCACTGCATTCCAATAACTTGAATACCAAATCAGGGTCTCCCTTCAGCGGGTCTTGGGATTTGAGTCTGGGAAGACTCCAAAGATCTCCTTATACTTTAAAACCCAACTATAAGCTTTCAGGACTGTGGGAAACTCACTCAGCCTTATAGTCTAGCTGCCAGCTTTTGGGGCTCATAAAGAGTTCTCTTTTCTCTCTGGACCTGCCATGGCTGTTTATCCCTTAGATGATCTCTTGCCTTTTCCCCAGACTTGGAGTGAGGAGGGGCTGTAACAGGATAATTGGTCATGGTCTTTCATGCCACAGAGAGAATTTTCTTAGTTATCTTGTTCTACACTCAGAAATCTTCAAGTTCTGTACACTTTTGCCTCGGAAGGCACTCTCTAAGCAATCCTTCCCTTACAACTCAGTAAAAGCCTAGGCTTCAAAGAGTTAAAATTATTTTTCCCCACCCCTGGTCCTTAGCCATCCCTGAACTTCTGTGCCTCAGATGAGTGGCCACTCTCTCAGCTCTCCCTTTACTGCATGAACACTTAGCAACAGCCCATGGGAAAGAGTTGGAAGTGGGGTTCAGACTATCTCTGCTGATGAGGTTGATTGGAATATTAAAACATCATACTTGGCCTTTATAATTCCAGTTTCTTCTCACCTTTATCTATTGCAGTTTTCTCTTCTTCTCACTGCTTCACTAAGAATGAAGGTGATTAAGATCTTTACTGTTCCAAGAGGAGATTATACGTTTTTGAATTTTAGTTCATTTCAGGTTTCTTTCTCAATTCACTGATGGATTTCAATAAAATTATAAGTTTCAAGGTTATCTGGCTTGTTTGCATTGTATGTTAGCAAGTATCTATATCCTAAGCCGAAAATGATATCCAAACAGTTTCTTTAAGAAAATTCTATTTGCCTATCTTTATTTTCCATTGGAATTATATGATTTATTGGGTTGCAAAGTTAATCTCTTAATGAAGTGACTGCATATTTCCGCGATCTTAGCTATTTTTTATATTTTAAAAAATGTTGAAAAAGTTCCTGCATGTTCTGTGCCTTGGAATGGATACGTGTTTACACTTAGTATTTTCTACAGTGATGAACATATAAAGCACTCTAGATGGCATTGATAAAAGAATAAAAATAAATCAAGGAACTAAATGATTACATTTAGAATGTTACTTAAATATTCTCTTACACTGAATTTCCACCTAAATTTCCCTTATTTTGGTAAAAAAAAACACCAATATTTACCTTATTCAATTATTGATTTTAAATGATTTCTTCTCACTTGGTCTTTACATATCTATTGTTATAGAACAAATCTCAATTCAAAAATTGACATGTACTTTTTTTCTTTTCCAGAGCATCTATTATCTGGTTTCAAATCAAAATTGTTATTTAATATGATACAGATAAACCTTTGTAGGCTGCAATCCTTAACCTAATGTTCTCTAAAGCAGACATTCTGTTTCTATCCTTCAGAAGGTTTTTCTACTTCTTTTGCTTTCTGGTAAGTAACCTAAGCAATAATTTTCCCCCCGCATTTTACAATATTTTTTTATTTATCTGGGATCATCTATATTGGTCCTGGCATTTCCCCATATTCTGCCATCTCTATAGCTAAAAATCTATCAAGAACAGATTTTATCCAGTTGTTGGCAGTTATTATTTTCTGAGAAGAGACCCAGAGTATAACTGATTTTATTTCATAGTAACACAAAAAGGAAGGGAGGAATGTGGCTTAGAAGTAAACATTATTTATTTACTTAATTAATGAAAAATGATAGTATTGAACTATGAATCAAATTATAATTCACATTAACAAACTGTTTCACATTATTCTGATACATTTAAATTTTTATGTGAAAAGATTAGCCGGAAGATTGGTGGTCAAAGACATATTTGCCTCTGAATTGTATAACTTTCTTAAGGAAAAAAAAAAAGAATATTAGAGGAGAGGAGAGAGAATTTTCTCTCTTCCCTTTCTCTCTCTCTCCCTCTCTCTCTCTCTCTCTCTCTCTCTCTCTCTCTCTCTCTCTCTCTCTCTGTTAGAAACAATCTACCAGAACTTTTCAACAACTTTCAGGATGTTGACTATTGCTCAATTTCAATAGTCACAAGTCTTGAAAGTTTTATAAAAATTTAAAAATAGATATTTTGTGATAGTAATCTAAGGATACCCAACTTTTACTCCAAAGTTTTTGGAGCTATGTTGTTTTGGGGAAATGAACCTAACCATCAAGTTTTTCAAAATCATATCCATTGGCTCATGAATTATTTTACTGAAAAACTAGCCCTGAAATCCTCACCAACATAAACAACTGTATCTATAGAGATTTATGCTTTACATTCCATTCTGAACATTTCAAATCTCCAAGCTTGTAAGTTTGTAAACTTTGTGGTTTTTATTCCAAAGGGATCATAAAGTTGCATATTGTTGAGGAAGAGAAAAATATAGGTAATTTCAGCAGGAAAGTTGACACGATTTTTTTTAAAGATATTACTTTAGAGAGAGAAGAGAGCTGGCCATTGCATACTGAATTATATAAAAAGTGCAGATTTCAGAAAACAAAGTCTTCCCAAAGAGTCTCTGAAGTAGCTCATAGCAAACAAACATAACAATGTCAATGCTAACTTAGTTGTACCTGGGAGCAAGAAAGGATGATTAATATCACCATTTGAGTTTCCTCAGACATCTGCATATACAATGTAGTTTATCAATAAAGAGAACACATGCCTCAGTGTGATCTGTTAACCCCTACTGTACCGGTGTTAATTTGCTTCTTCTTTTTTTAAAAAATATTTTTTCTTTATTGATTTCAGAGAGAGAAGAAGGGAGAGGGAAAGAGATAGAAACATGGATGATAGAGAACATTGATTGGCCATCTCCTGCATTCCCCCTCTGGGGACTGGGCCCAGAACCTGGGCTTGTGCCCTGACCGGGAATCAAACTGGCGTCATCTTGGTGCATGGGTCAACGCTCAACCACTGAGCCACACCAGCTGGGCTAACTTGCTTCTTCTTTATGCATAGTTTCTTTCAAAGAAAAGTCTTTTATTTGATAAATGCCCACAAATGGATGACAGTGTTCAAAGTATTAAAAAATGCTAAATATGGTGGGTTAGTAATTTTAAATATGACTTTCATACTTTCTCTCTCTCACTCTCTCTCTTGATATTTCTTTCCCTCAGGAATAATATATGGCAGGTCCTCAAGGATACATGAAGCAAGGCCAAAAGCAACTGTCAAAACCCTGAAATTCTTATCACCTCTTTATCTGTACATACAATACATACCATCCCCCAAATCGAATCTCTTAATAAAATTTCTATGATTGGTTGAGAAGATAGAAGTGTGTGCACAAATAATTTAGTATGGAAAAAAAAGCTCAAGGAGAGAAGGATTGCCTTAAAACCAAAAAGACATTTATTGTGCCTATTCAAAATAGAAAGGTATGTACCTGGGCAATTTGAGATAGCTTCAGTGCAGTTCCCTGGGAAAGGGCAAGAGGAATGGCTGCACAAGCATCATGCTAAGGGGACTTTATCACAGGTTCTTTTGCACTCATGGTTTAAAAAAAGCCACTGCATACTCCTGGTGCAGGGACAGTGGATATCCTGTTAATAGCTAGATAATCTCAGGAACCAGAGAGCCCCATCCTCACTTCTGGTCTATGGATCTTCTCTGATTTAGTACTGCTTAGGGTTCTAAATCATTGGTATGATCCAAGAAAAAGGAATGAACTAATCCAAGCCAAGAATGATGAAGGTTGCCGTCCTATGGATTGAGTGGTCAGATCTGAAACGGAATTACTGAAAAGAAATAGCTATTTCTTATATATTTCACATGGTCAAGTGAGATTCAAAAATGCTATGAATAACTGGATGCACCCTATATCAGTGAGTTGCTAGAATAATTAATTCGTGATCCACATGCTTTTGTTGTTCGAATACAATACCTCCTTATGGTTCTTTAGGCAACTAAGTGCCAACTTGGGCTTCATTATAATGTTAACTTTCCTTTCAATAATCTAATTTCCTCAAAGTGAAAAGAAATTTAAGAAACAGATGCTTTGAAACTAAGTCTTGCTTCAGAGTTCTTTTTGTCCATATGCATCAATAACCTCATGAGGTTTACATGAATGATACACCAGATCCATCTATTAATTGTTAATCAATCTAGGAAATAGCCATATATGGCATTTTAAATCTTGATTAGTTTTTTTCTTTCTGTTCATACTTTGAGTTGGAGAAAGTAGAAAGATTGGTGAGTAAAGAGAGAAAGGTCTAAAATTTAGATTATATATATCTCATTCCATATATATGTATATGTTTGCCCGATATATATATATATATATATATATATATATATATATATATATGTATTTTTTTGCTGATTTCCATTTTTTTTTGGTACGAATTGTATCTGAAGCTTTCAATCTGAGGCTTATCTCTGTATGATTAGTTAATATAGGCATAGCACTTAGAAATGTAACTTAAGTTATTGTAAATGTTATTTAAGTGTTTGCTATTAACTTTTATTATTTTTAACTTTTTATTTTGAAATAAGTTTAGTTTCATGGAAAAGTTGCAAAATAATTCAGAGTGTCTCCAAGTATCCTTTACCAAACTCTGCCTAATGTTGACATCTTACACGGTTGTGACAGAAGTATTGAAACCAAGAATAATATTATTACTAATGGAATGACAACAGCATTTGGCATTAAAGCACAAAGCACCACATCCCTGCTCATTGCCCGTATTACTCTACAAACATCTTTTCTCTGTTGTATGTCCAAGTTCCTTACCTTCAAATCAGAACCTGGAGTACCAGTTAGTCTGTTTTCTTGGGCCTAAATTGATAATAGCTGTAATGCAATTAACTCTTTATAGAGAAACATTATGATAAATGATTTTATTTTATAAAAATTAGGCAGAGGAGCCCAAGCATAATTTAGTAACTCTAATGTGGCTATTTCTTAGACTACATTTTAGGCTATTTCAGATAACTGTGAACTGGCAGTTCACATGGTAACATATTAATTGAGTACCAATTACGGGCCAGACTGGGGATGCAAAAAAAATAAGACGTATTCTTCCTTATTAATTGGATTATAGGCTAGTGGATTGCCAAATACATTCTCAGGATAAATTTGTGTGTGGACAGATGCAGCTTCAGAAGCGTGGCAAGTGAGGAAGGAAGTGTACCCATGTGCGCTTTGCAGATGTGAAAACAGTCTGGAAAAGGTTAAATGTTTTCCTAACTCTTTGGTGAGTCTCACCTCTCCAATAAGCATCCCACCTGGAAATTTGTTAATCTATGCTTCTGAGAATGTTACTTTATATAAACCTTATAGCTTTGGGGCTGTTTTCCATCAATAATTCTTTTAGTGAGACATTATTGAGAATCATATTGCAAGGCTTAATGTGGATTAAGGTAAGAAATCATGATTACAACAACTGAAGAGTATACTAGGGTTTTAAAAAATAGCACTATATACAACATTATAGAGGAAATTTTATTAGAAATAAATAACAAAGTTTGTTGCAAAAAATGGTAGGTAACCGACCAAATAATGGAACACTAGATTTCACAGGGTGTTTGTCTTGCCTTGTTTTATGTAACACTTAAACCCCTTGTAATTACTCCACATGGAAAGCTCCTGGTGTCTCAGTTAGGAGTTGGCCTGGATGGGAATAGAAGGAGAAGGCTGTGGTTAGGAAGCTTCATGTGTTGTGGGGGAGGTTGCATTGTGTTGCGGCCTGGGGCTGACTTTATTCTGGGCTTGCCTGTGTGTGAAGGTCAGCTGGGCTTTGGGCAGGGCTCTTGGGGGAGATGGGCTTGCTGTCTTGGGAGGCACCGAGCTCTACCTTAGACTATGTGATGCTTGCCATGTAACTTTTTGACCCCTATAACTGTATTGATGTGATGGGAACTGGGCCGTGTAAAATCATTTTTTTTATTTTGTTAAAAATAAAACAAACAGCATACTTAGATCTGGAGACCAAAAATTCAAGACCAGGATGCCAGTGTGGTTGTGTTCTAGTGAGGATTCTCATATTCTGGGTGTCCAGGTCAGCTTTCTCCTCTGGTATCCTCACATGCAGGCAGAGAGAGAGAGAGAGAGAGAGAGAGAGAGAGAGAGAGAGAGCAAACTCTGTCATGTTTCTACTTATAAGGCACTAATCCTACCATAAGAACCCCATCCTCATGGCTTCTTCTAAACCTAATTATCTTCCAAAGTCCCCATTTAAACATATCATTACATTGCAGGTTAGAGCTTCAACAAATGAATTATGGAGGGGCACAATTCAGTCCACAGCACTTTTCTACTTGGGCATAAAATGGATTTGAAAAGCATGCCAAGGCGTGTGGGGTCCATTGCAGTTGCTGATATCTGTGTTAGTATGGATGAGCGCCGTTAAACTGGGTAAGAAGTGCAGTGAATTGTCATCAATAGCAGGCTCAATATTCAAGAAGATATCTTTTAAAGACACCATATCAGAGCTGTGTGTTTAAATATCACAAGGGTTTAAAGACTGCAGAATGTCAGAACAAAACCAGTGAAAGACACACCATTGTACTGAAAAAAAAAGAAAAAAGAAAAAAAAAAAAAAAAAAAGCTTACCTTAAGTGCAACCAATTGCTGATAAAAGAAACCATTTAAAAAATCTTAGGAAAGAGCAAAATGTAATTTTAATTTGTAACTGTTATAAAAAATAAAATCAATAACAAAATATTAGGAATTTAGGGCATAAGACACTTATGACATATTAATATTGATTTAAAAAATAGAGCATTGATCATCCGCTTCCAAAAAATAAATACAAAGCTAAATTATATCTGGAAGACAGATACAAATGGGACTCTTATAATGGAAATAAAGCACAGTAATCACAGAAACAGACAAAATAAACCAGGAATCATCTGGCCTTGATAATAGTCACAGTTTTTTATAGACATGTTATCAATTAGTAGTTTTTTTCAAGGTGTTTCAATAATTTTTAACCTCATCCCCCAGTCCCTGAAGGTTGAAAGAAGTTGGTCAAATACAAAGAAAGTAGCTGCTAAATGGAGCACAATGACAGCACTTTTCTGGAGAAGGATTTTGTCTGCTGCAGTACTCTCAGAAACTGTTATGAAGAAGGGCTGAAAAGCCAGCATTGTAGCATTCTCATTTTTTCCCTTGTTTTACTTGTTCGATTAATTATCTAGAAGCACAATCCATTTAGCAGGCTTCCTTCAGAAACTCTCTCTCCATGGCACTGCACCACAAAGCAGACACTTTAACTAGATGGTTTTATTAGGATGCAATTAACACTTGGAGCCCAAAAAAGCATGGAACCCATTTTTTATTTAGCTCAAGTGAAGAAACACCACAGAAGGGTTCCACAGCAAGGTTCTGACAGTCAGGAAAGTGTTGACAGGCTGTGTCCTTTGATGACAAGAGATTGCAGTATAAAGAAACATATTTAAAATCCTATGTCTAAATAAAAATGAATTTGGTAGTAGAAATAGCCATAACTCACCCTTTCCAAGAACAGAGTTAAAAGAAATGGTGGGCCTTTACCCAAAAGAGGGCCCTTTTAGAGGTAAAAGTAATTCACACAAAAATATTGCTCCAAATAGATTTTTGTTACCAAGTATCACATTTTAGATCTCAATGACAGTGATTGTGGGATAACTACTCTCATTTTATTTTAGGTTTGAGGCTTGAATTTATCCTTCTGAACAATCCAGAATTTGACGTACCTAGAAATTTAAAAATTAAGGTGGAGGAATAACAGAGTGGATGTCTAGGTTGGTAGTTTTGTCAATACATGCATAATGTATAGTAATACATTGTCGGCCTTTTAAAAAATTTTATTTAACTAGATAAATAAAACATGTTCTATATTTATTAAAAACTTATTATATTTATTCTCCATGGAGTAGCCAGAGGGAGTGAGAATGAATTTAGTGGGTATCATTGATAAATATGGGTGAAAACCACAAAAATATAGTAGACTAAACAGTGTTAACTATTCACTGATTTAGTGAAAAATTCTGAATCTCAGATTCATTGACAATTATAAGACCTCTAATAGAGCCCCCAACTGAATAATTTTTAAAATGGCTTATTATTGAATTAATAAAATTATCAAATCATTTGGAGCCTCTTTTCTTGTTTAACATTATCCTAACTATAACAGTATCTATTGAATGTATATAAGTTGTGCTTGATATTAAGCAGTTTTGTGAATTATGTGAATTATTTCACTTGCTCCAACAAACATATGCATTAGGTAATACTATTATACTCCATTTTATAATAAGAGTAAACAAGTTTGGAAAGTGTATAATTTATGTGACCATAGTGTTATGTCTGATGCAAATAACATGCACACACACACACACACACACACACACACACACATACACAGTATGTGTATTCTGAAACATGAATTGGGAAGAGTAAAGTAACTGGCACTCAATAATAATCATGTAACAGATAATTCTCAGTTCTTCCTTCTTCACCACACTCTAAATACATAAATAATCTCTCATAAGATATTAATTGACAGAGGTTACTAACAGTGCTGTCTAATGAGAATCAATACAATCATACATTTTCAGACAGGAGGAACACTTTTTTTTTTCTTCCTAACAATAATAAGCCACAAAGCATGAATACTTGTTCCAAGAACATGAACTAATGCATGTTGAAACATCATTTATTCATTTATTTATCCCGTCAAAATTTTTAATTTGAATAAAGGATAATGGCAGAACCTAGAAATAACACAAAACACAAGACAAACATGGTCCCTATACTCACAAAGCCCACTGATTTTATAAAATTGGGATGTACACCAGTAATTACACATCTAATATAACAAAAGGCGAGTAAACGATGCTCTGGAAGAAAAAAGTGAAAGCATCTAAGTTTCTCTGAGAAGATATGGAGCAATTCCTAGAAGGACATGGGACTGAAATTGAAAATTTAAGACTCAT
The DNA here is from genome assembly GCA_030848825.1 of Tadarida brasiliensis. Taxonomy (NCBI): domain Eukaryota; kingdom Metazoa; phylum Chordata; class Mammalia; order Chiroptera; family Molossidae; genus Tadarida; species Tadarida brasiliensis. Next base: position 77,082,447 of record CM061260.1, read on the forward strand.
GAAGAGCTTTGAAAGAGAAACATTGAAGAAAGAGTGTTCCAGCCAAAAAAAAAAAAAAAAACCAAAAACAAACAAACAGCTTGTACTGAAAGACTATAGGGCAGCTGCAGCCAGGCAGCTACAGGAGATGGCAGACCACACTGTTTTCCTTTAAAATCGTGGTAAATATTTTGAGAATGGGAGTCCACTGAGAGTTTTTAAGTGGTGATGAGCAAGACTGATTTACACTCCAGCTGCTGGGTAGAGATTAGAGACAAGCAAGAGTAGAAACAGAGAAACCAGGTAGGAGGTTATTGCAAATTCAAGAAGGAAATAAGGTGGTTTCAACTATGGTAACACAACATTGAAGGAGGCAGTAGGCAGCAGAAGAGATATAAATAGATTATTAAAGACGAAAAGAGGGAGCAGTTGAGGGCTACTTCTAGGATTCTGGCTGGAGTGTTCCAGTGGACTGTGGTGGCCCTTATTCATTGTAGGGATGCTGGAGGAGGGGGCATTTGGGAAAGAGGTGATAAGTTCACTTTATGATATGTGTTTGAGATATCTACAAGACTTGTATGTGAAGATGTAAGTAGGAAGTTTGATATAATAATCTAGAGTTCAACAAATGTATAATTTCTGTATGGATTTGGAGATCACTGGCATATTGATAAAATCTGAAAACTGCAAAATTATGAGGTTTTCTTGGTAGTAAATGTAAAGTGAAGAATGTCTTGCTTAGTTCATAGAAATTTATAATTTAAGTGTTGCTTGAAGGAGGGGTTTCCTTTCAAGGAGAGCAAGAAGAAGTGAAGAGATAAGAAAGAAAACCAAGACTACTGGAATACAGAGTGTATGAAAATAATATAGTTTTTAATGTCTAATGATGCCCTGAAAGGCACATAATATAATGACTTATTGATATCCAAAGGAGTTAAAAATGGGGAGTCATGTACTTTTTTAAATGATCATCTCATCATTTCCTAAATACATGCCATAGTTTTAGTGGGATTAATAACGCAAGTAGCCAGGCAGCTTTCAGTTTCAATTTCAATGACTATTTTGTCTAAATTTGTCAGAATGACATCCTGCAGCTCTCAGTCATATAGCCATGAAAATAGGCAATTGGTTAAACCTTGAAGCCTACCAGTTCATTCCGTACCCTAATAATGTCTGTGAAACAAGATAGATGATTCAGCTAAACATAAACTATTACCTTATATATGCCTGATAAATTCATAATGTGGCCTTTGATAAATTTCATGTGAGTGCATTATGAGGGCTAGAAACCTTCTCTATGGGAAGCTTTGGGCTTAAAAGAGTTATATTACGGATATAGTTGCTTTCTAAGGGGAAACCCCTACAGCCCAAACTATCTTCAACATTCAAAAATATTCAGATGATAATGTAGATATGATAGGCAGTTGGCAAGGCATTTTGTTTATTGTTGGCTAGTGTGTACTTGTGTGGTGGGGGTGCTTTCTGGAACAGCTCAAATTTTCCCACTCTAAGAGTAGCCCTAACTGACCCAGCATGGGAAACAGAAGACTGTTCTGACACTAGTCTTCCCAGAACAAGATGAAATCAAACTGGGTTAGATAGCCTGAGGGAATGATTCAAGGGCAAGCTCATGGAAGGCCTGATAGGACCAATGCCAGCAGTTTCACATGCTGCCTTTGATAGTCTGATGAATGTTAGGAAGCTGTATATTTTTCCATATTTTCTAGACATATAGCATTATTTACAAGCAGATAAATAACTATTGATTAGTCGCTGACATTTTCAAATTGCTCTTTTCTCTTTTAACAATGGTTCTCAATGCTGGCTGTTCATGAAACTCACTGAAAGAATTGTGCAAAATATACAGGTACCCAAAAGGCATCGTTGGAATGTGTAGGTCAGTATTACTGGAGCAAGGCCCAGGACTCTGTATTTTTAAATATTTCACATGAATTTTTTTCCCTTTATTGATTTTAGAAAGAGAGGAAGTGAGAGGGAGAGAGAGAAAAGAAACATCAATGAGAGAGAATATCGATTAGCTGCCTCCTGCATGCCCCCACTGGGGATTTGGCCCACAACCTAGGCATGTGCCCTGACCTGGAATCAAACCGGAGACCTCTTGGTGCATGGGTCGATGCTCAACCACTGAGCCACACTGGCAGTACTCACGTGAATTTTAAATGCATGTCTCTGGCTAGGAATCACTGGAATGCTATCAAAGCACTTGGCTAACATCACAGATGGCTTTTTGGTGGCTGTATCAGTGTTAGAAGTGCTTAGCAAAATGATCTTTTTACACATTGCAAGACTGCAGAGAAATACTGCCTATGCAGAAAATCAAAGTAACTGTTGGCTATAAAAGTGGCTCAATCCCACCCCTTTAAGGCAAGAAAATAAATCTCTATGAATTTGTCCCTGAGGAAAAATTTTCATTTTCAAAACACTTTGCCATTTTTATAATGGAGGAAAGTGCAATAAAATGCTTGTGGCAAAACAGCAATTCAGAGCTCCATTCACTGACTTCTTTGGAATCAAAGTTGATGGTGTCAGTGAAAATCGTCCCTTTCCTTTGTCAACCAAATAAGACATGATGTTTTCATATTTTTTCTATTAAGCTCAATAAAGTTATTTTCATCAGCTTCAAGAAAGAGAAACATGTGGAGTCTTACTATAACTGTGTATCCATTAATTATTTTAATAGGAGAAAATGTATGGTCTTTTTAACCATTCATTGGGTATGAATCTGTTATCATGTACAAACCCAGGTAACCTGGATTAGCGTCATTCTAGGAGATAACTTATACACCATTTATAGACACACTTATAACTGTGAACACATCATTGAAACTCTAACTCATCTTTCTTATTTGGAAAGCAAGGATATTTAGCGTTATTTTTAAATTGTATAACATATAGCACACCCAGGGTTCAGGACACTAAAGCCTCCAGAGACATATGTGCTAGCCTCCTTTATTTTTATAAATAAAGTTTTGTTGAAACACAGTCATGCTCATTTATTGTTTATAGCAGCTTTTGCATTACAATAGCAGAGTGTAGTAGTTGTAGTTGATAGACACTATATGACCCACCAATCCTAAAATACTCTATGATCCTTAAAGAAAAAAATTGCTGACTCCTGTTTTAGAGAGTTGGTAACACAATACCTAACTGAACATTGCTTTCACTATAATGAATTGATTAGTTCACATATCTAGAGATAAGTGGGTCTTTAAATTACTAATTTTGTGTCAAAATCACATCACCCAGGTCCCAACTGGTCTGTAATAGTTTTTTACATTTTTGCAAGATGTCTTTAATTATTCCAGGCAATTTATGCCGGCCTTGTAATGTCCAATTTTGAAGTAAAGTATTTTATTTTTGATGTGTGGATACATGTCTTTTATTAAGAACAAAAACTTTTTCCTGGAAGCCACCAACAGATTTATCCTTGGTTTCCATTGGCCACTTTTCAGTCACATGAACATGCCTAAATAAAATACAAGCCAGAAGGATGGAATGACCATAACTGACCTAGGAGCTGGTAGAGAATCATCTTTATTCCAGCTGGAGCTCTGTCAGCGAGGACAAGTTAGTGGATGGATGTGGGCTAAACATCCACGGTGTCTGTCAGTTGGCCTAGAAATATTCAGATATACCAGTGTTTGAATCTCTGCTCTTACAATTCCTAGCTGGATAACTATCCAGTGAATGTATTTGCCAAATGATGATAATGTCATTTTTAGTCTGTTTGTGTGAAGTGAAAATGTGATAATATGTGTTAAGTTTCTAGCAGATGGATTCAACTTCCCAGCCTCCCCTAACATGAGCATTAAGGAATAATCTCATTTTTTCACCTAGTCTTCAAATCACCCTCATGACTTTTGAAGCTGCCATCAGTTGAGTCTCTATGAATGATGTACAAGTCCAGTTATACATGATGGTTAGTTACTGAGGAGGCTGACTGTCTCTGTACTCTTACACACATAGGCCAAGTGTGTATTCATTTCACAGAGCAGTCACTAAGAGATTTTAAGTCATATGCCTTCTGTACTGCCCATAAAATAAAGTCTGTTTAGAGTCATTTAAATGTCAAATACTGAGCTTACCCCAGCCAAAGGACTTTCCCTTAGTAATGAAAAGGTAGGCAAATGAATCATATTTGTTTCTTAAAATGTTTCATAAAACAAATGGTCTAAATGTTTACAGCTTCCAGTTTTGTTTCTAAATTCTTTTTAAATACATAGCCATGGTTTTATTCAAAAATAAATTTTAGACAGCCAAGGATACCTTCCTGTTTTTTTTTTGGTCAAGATGTATTTTATATATATATATATATTACATTATATTCACTTAGTGAGGAAAGAATGCCTTATTAACAAATGAATTTAAGGTTATGAGGACTTTCTCTTTGAGTGTGACATAATTTTGTGCTCTAGTTATCGTGAATGATATGAGGGTGTTACAATTAACATTCTGCCCAGAGCCACCATGAGTAGAAAGTATTTTCGAATCCAAAGCAATGACTTATGTATGGCTGGGATCTGATTTTGTTAGATCATTCCAAACATTTTGTCTGACAATCCAGAAACATTCACAAATGTTTCAGCAGGAGTATAAGGCAAATTATGTTCTTATATCTGGTGTATGAAACCTACATACAATTTTACAAAGTGAATTAAATAAAAATACCATACAATTGGACTTTGTTGCTTGGTATGCACAACGTTTCTTCTAACACTAATCAATTTAAGTTCTAGAGGATGGAACACAAATTTTCATGATCTGTTATACAATTTCTGTATATGTGTATATATATAATTATGTATTTATATATCATTTACATATAAATTATATATACACACACACACACATACATATATATATAGTGCCCTCATTGAGTTTGGCTGAGTTTCTTTTCATTAATGGAATGATCATTAAGAGTCTAGAAAAAGGCTATTAAATTAACTGATAAAATCCGCATACATACATTTATTAAGAGAGACTGTAATATAAGAGTTAGGACTTTGAACTCTGAAGGAATTTCACATCTATATATTGTAAAATTGAATAATAATGAGCTACCACATAAGAGTGTAAGGATTAAAAGAGTAAATGTATATAAAACACATAGAATAATACCTAGCATAGCATTGGTATTCAATAAAAATAAATTCATATGGTTTTTATTAATAATATCACTGTCATTATTATTAAAATTTCAGGTTGGTGAAGCAAAGAATAAAACAGGTGCTGACCAGACTTAGAGCACTAGAGACAATAATATGTTCAAAATGCTTAAGCGCATACAAATAAATCCATAAAAAATATTCTATAAAGACAGGGGGAAAAATGAGTAAAAATAATATTTATGCATTTTATTATATACAAGTTGTGTATATAGAGATATATGTATTTATAAATGTATAATGATGTACTGAAATATAAAAACCAGTACATTATTATACCAGTACATGTATATATTTACTATATATATTTATATGTCTATACCAGTAATTTATTATACCAGTACATATAAACAGTAAGACACAAAGATAAATTTAATGGCAAAACAGATTTAGCCATGGAAGGAATTACCATGAACACAGCACACAGCACAGAGAGATAATAAAAGGTAAAGAAGTGGGGTAAAGAGGCCTGGAAATAAAAAGGGAAGGTCTAACAAATGCCTGGCAATGTTCCCATAATAAAGAAATAGGGGGAATAGGGTTAATGTACTGAAGAGAAATACTTAGAAATAGAGAGTGAGAGGATGAATGAATGAAACATTGACGTGATGAAACAAAGTGAATCTTCACATTTAGTAACTATACTAAGTGGGATATAAACAAAAATTCTGCACGTAATAGAAGCTTATAGAACATAATGGCATACCAAGTATCAATATGGATACATTTCAAATCATTTCGTTTGTATTGTTTAATGTAAATGTGAGGTAAACGTTTAAAATCATATTTGGAAATAATATAACTGGATTTGTAGACCTGCATGGATTATGAGATTTTAGCTGTATCTCAAATATGTTATGCCTCTAGAAAAATAAAAAGAGGAATGTAAAACATATATAGCAGTATTAATAGTTTATTGGAGTAGTTGTTACACAAGTGTATGTTACATTTAAAATATTTCTGTGCATTTAAAATATTTCAAAAATAGTTTAATTGTTGAGTCACAGTGAGATTTAGGATTTTACAAAAGACAATTCTTAAGAAAAGATCCTATGGGAATTCTCTATTAGTTAGGTGGTTAACACAGACCTTTAGGAATAGAAAACAGAATTTTTTCCCAAAAGACCCAAATAAGCTGAACGACAAGGAATGTACCTTATCTCATGGAAAATTAGGGAGCTATGTCACTCTTGCCAAAAACTGAGGCTGTGGTTCCAGAAAGTCTAAGAATGTTAGTGCTGATACATATTCTACTGAGGGTCATTTCAAAAACATTTATAAACCAGTTGCTCCAAATTCAACCTTTACCAGCACAATTATAAAAATGATTTAAAGTGAAGAATCTATAAATAGTTTTTCTTAAAAACTAAACATGTCTTCACTGAGAACATAAATGTTAAAGTTGAAACAACGAAAATAATCACATGCAAATGGAACAAAACAAAACTACACATATATTCTGTATGCTTGAAGGCAAGCATTTGGTTCTATACAAATGGGACAAAATATGCAAGCTGCTGTAGTGGGTGCGATGATTTCCCTATGTTTTCTGTTAGCAAGTGGTTAAGATTGAAGCACTTTTATAGGAGTAAGCTTATATTGAATATGAGTTCTGACCAGTGAATTAAGCCCTCTCTGTTTTCATTTCTCTCTTCTCCTCTTATGCTGATGCAGCAGAACCTTTCTAGAAGCCGTCGGAGTGAGCACTGCACTTTTAGTGATGTTATCTTTCAGTCTTGATGGCACACTAAGGTCCCTTCTGCTTGATCCTGGTGATTGATGGAAGGAGCTGATTGAATTTTCTAAATCTTTCAGCATTACACCAAAGACAGTCTGTTTCTTAGTGGCACAACGAGGAAGATAGAGAATGGGAATTAGCTCTCCATGTCTCTATGGGACTTTTGAAAACATTTTGTTTATAAAATTATGCATGAACATATAAATTCATTGTAGAAAAAGTGTGATGTACTTAAGAATATATCTATACCTTCATCTATTTCTAAAAGCTACAATATCACCACTCAGAAATAACCATTATTATATTCATGTACAAATTCATACTTAGTATTTTTTTTTTTATCCTCACCAGAGGACATTTTTCCATTTTTTGTTCAGATAGAATGGGAGGGAGAGAGAGGAAGAGAGAGAGAGAGAAACATCGACGTGAAAGGGACACATGGAGTGGCTGCCTCCCGCACGACCAACCAGGGCCGGGGACAAACTGCAACCAAGGTACATGCCCTTAGCGGGAACTGAACCCGGGTCTCTCTGGACCGCAGGCCGACGCTCTAACCGCTGAGCCAAACCGGCCAGGGCCATACACAGTATTTTTAAAACATATATTGGCTCATATTTTAAAAGGAGTTTTATAATTCATTTTTATTGTTTAGCCTAACAATATAAGGCTAGTGTTTTCCTGTGTTGATCTATATTTATCAATTTCTAACTGTTTAATTACTATCAGCTTACCTTTTATTTTCATTGTATATTACTTTTAGGGGCTCTGAACATTCCAAGTGCCCTTGCATGTGGAATAAATGTGCAATAGAAGCAAAGCACCCATATTCCTCAATCACAGAACTTCTTTTCTCTGACTTTGAAGAGCTGATCTGAAAGCTACATCTAAATCATATTCTTCTTTTTAAAATATTACTCCAAATCCTTATTTCTGGACAAATGAATTTCAAACAAATAGTTACCCGTTCTGCATGAATAAGAGAACATTGTACTGCTGCATTTTCAATAGCTACAAATGCATGCCAGTTGGAAGAACGGGTCTTTAAAAAGGTGATCGTGACCATTATGATAATATGCACACGACTATGTAAGGTACTGCGCTTGAGTTAATGGACTGTAAATAGTAGATATGGTTACTGAAATGACATTTTGTGGGTTTCACTTAAATATCTAAACTTGATGTTTCCTTTTGGGAGTCTTCTTTGAGATTATTAATAAATAATAACACCAAAATATCATTCTTTAATGTGGTTGGCTATTTATGGATATTAATATTTTGTGAAAAAAATAGTATCTCTTAGAGAGTTACTTATCCAGCATGTCAGTATAGGTTCATGTGAATAGTTGCACAACTGAGAAATTGTAGCATGGATATATTATAGGAATAGAAATTAATGTTAAGTATTTTTCCCTAACTCTTGTCAAACTTATAAATAATATCTATCTATCTATCTATCTATCTATCTATCTATCTATCTATCTATCATAGATAATATTTAACTTTCTGCATCTGTATCTATTGTAAAATAAAGACTTCTTGATATTATCAGAGTGCTATAGAAGTTAACACTTGCCAGTTGTTTTAGGCAAGATTTACCGAGGCAAGGTGTATGCACTTGAAGAGGAATTTAATTCTTTTTTAACAATTACCTTTATTAAAATAAATAAAGGTGTAAGCAGCTGATATTACAAGCTACCATTTCCTCTGTTACTGAAGCCCCATAGGAGTGATGTGGGGAACAAGGGCTATTGAGAAAGACGGAAGAAATCATATCCTTCACCCTAGACCAACCAGGCATTCTGTACAATATTATACACTTATGTACTTACTATGTTATCAATTATAGAAGATGGTATAATTGGAACAACAAAATAATCATTAATTACAAAGTACTCTTCCTCAAGCTTTCAGAAATAAAAAAAGCATTGCAGGGAATATGCTTATGGAGTCTCATCCAGTATTCATGAAGATCAGCTACTCTAAACTAAAATGAATGCACAAAAGGAGTATTAACTCTATAGTTATAAATCGGCCTTAACACTAATTCTTTTCCCACCAAAACATGGGAATAGTTCTCACAAAAGTTGATGATCAGAATCAACAAATTTTCAACTGATTGTTGCTGGTTTAATGTTTAAAGTTCCAAAGTGAGACATGTCTAAAACCAAGCAAGTATAAAATTTAAGCAATCTTTTGAGGTTTTCTTTTTTTATGCCAGCAATGTTTACTAAGCATCTACTATGTGTTAAGTACAGCTTGAGGTGTTGGAGACACATTAGTGAGCAAGCAAGACACAGGTCCTATTTTCTTGGAATTAGTGGCAAAGACAGGGTAAAGTAGTAAATACAATAAATCGATACAGGTACAAGAGTGCTATGATAAAGGAAGATATATGAGAAAATGAAGGAAGAAGTGATACATAATATGTGCTCAAGAAATCTTTTCTGACATGGCAGAAATGATCTGTGCTAAGATACATATGAGATAAAGCTGGAGAAGTATATTTCATGCAAACAACATGAGTTACACCATCCCTGAGACGAGACTGAGTTTGGCAAATGTGAGAACAACAAATAGCTAGTAGGACTAGAGAGAAGATTAGAGTGGTCATCAGGACAAGCACACATAGGCCTATACAACAGATGACCTCAGATTTTATTTTCAAAAAAATGGAAAGCCATTTGAGGATTTTAATTTGGAGAGGAAAATACAGTCTGACTCATATTATATCACATTGGCTGTGTGAAGTAAGAGTGTGATGAAATGGTAGCTGGTACTAGTGTGACAGCAGTGGAAATGAAGGGAAGAAGATACATTACGGATATGCCAAGAGGATTGAAGCAATAGGAATGAGATGCAGACAATAATCGAAGCTGACTTCGAGTTCTATGTCTTCAGAAATTTGGGAATTTACGGTTCAGTTTTCCAAGATGGGGAGACCTCAGAGGAGAGTTAAATTGGGAAGATAGCAAGTCAAAATTCTTTTGGGGGCATTGGGAGATTGAAGATACCTGTTCTAGTTGCAGGGGAAAATACCAAGTGTGGAGTATGGAGCTCAGGGACAAGGCCATGATGAAAGACATGAATGTGGGTGTCACTGACACTTGAAATGTATGTCAATCCATAGGACTGAAACTAAAGAGACCAATATTGTCAGAGCAGGTGTGAGCACTCAGTAGGAAATGAGGTTCAGAGTAGAAAATAAGGTTCATGTGGGGCCTCATAATTTATTTAAATCACTTTACTTTCATTCTAAATGAGTGAGAAGTGATTGGAAAGTTTTGGACAGAAGATTGTAGTGTTTGTGCTTTTAAATGATCCTTGCCATGTGGAGAATAGGCTGGAGGGTTTAAGGAAGAAACAGGGAGACTTGCCATGATGTTGTTGCAGAATGCAGATAAAAGTTAATAACTGGAGTATTTAGAAGCTACTTGATTATATATTTTGGAGGCAGAGACAAGAGGATTGAAAGATATAAAACAAAATGCTCAATCAAGTATGACTTATAGGGTTTTTTATCTTAGCAATAAAAAGAATTGAATAATCATCAGCAGAAAGTTGGAATAATGTAGGTGGAAGAGTGAAGCAGTGTATGAGTCAGGGTTCTCCCAAGACACAGAATATATATATATATATAAAATGAGGAATTGGCTAATATGATTATGGAGACTGAGAAGTCCCACAGTCTGCCATCTGCAAGCTGGGGACTTGGGAAAGCTGGTGATGGTGAAATTAGGTTCAAGTCTGAAGTCCTGAGAACCAGGGGAGCTGAGGGTATACGTTCCAGTCAAGTACAGAAGATGTGATGAGATGTTCCAGCTCAACCAGTGAGTCAAAAAAAAGGGGCAAATGCCTCCTTCCTGTGGCTTTTGTTCTATTCAAGTCCTCAATAGATTAGATGATGACCATCCACATCGGAGAGGGCAATCTGTTTTACTGGGTCCCACCAATTTAAAGTTAACCTCATCCAGAAACATGCTCACAGACTCACCCAGAAATAATGTTTAACCTGGGCATTGCATGGCCAGTCAAGTTGACACGTAAAGTTAACCATCACAAACAGGTATATAAAGGTGGAATGTAAGGAGCTCAGTTTTATATGTGTTTACTTTAAGGTATGTGTCTAGATAACCCAATGGATGGTGTTTTGCTCATGAAACTGGGAAAAGAGAAAACAATAGTCATAGTGGGTTACTTATGGTTCCAGCACCATATTGGTTCACCAGGTGTAGCATGGTGAGATACAGCATGCTTCACTTACAAACAGATTAAGCATAGAGGCTCTTCCATAATTGGAGTTCATAGCCTGAATAACTATGCAATTTCGTTTTTCATTTTGGAGATGTGTATGTCCAGAGAGATTTAGTGAGTTCACCTCCAAATTTCTTAAAATTTAACAGCCATAGTCTGTGAATAAAACTCATGTCAGTTACCATTATGTCTATGGTGACACTAGTGGAAATATTCATTTCTTTGTTAATACATATACCCAATCATATTATAATTTCTCTATGATGTCTGATGAATGACTTTAATCTCATAAGGGATTTCACCCTATGTCCTAGCAACGCCATTCATTTTACATGTCCAATATTCAACCTGAAGATATTTTGGATGCAGATAGTTATTTGCATTGGTTGGGGGGAATTTTTAAATATGAGTAGGTGCTCTCAAGGGGTGACAAAATCACTACATTTATTTTTCTTAGAATCCGAGTTTGAGCTTCAACCATTATTCTTGAAAGAAACCAGTATAGTTTAGACTCTCATTTTCTTTCTTCTACATCACCCTAGAATAATTCTACATAAGATATATATATCTTGACTTTATGTTTTATCAGACAAGGATTTGATTCAGTTTTAACTCACTAACACATTAACTCAGAACAAAGCAGCCATATGGAGTACATTCTACCTAGAGATAATAATTCTTGCTAGCTTCTTAATTTATATATATATTTTTATATATTCTCTGCTTAAAGTTTTTCTACTAGATAAACAAACTTCAAGGAAAACATAGCAATCTATAGACTGGGTTAAGTTCAGTTCAGCCAAATAAAATGTTGAATAACTTAGTTGAAGCTTATCTACAACAAAGCTGTCAAGTGAGAAAAACTGGGCTCAGAGCTTCACAAAACAGACATTCTGGTGAGATTTCTGGTTATTTCCTCAGAACTTTTGAATATTCTAAGAACAGCTCTCTGTGTCTTTTCTGCAAAGAACAAGTGCAGAGTGGCAAGATAAAAATAAAAGAGAATTAAAGATGATTACTGTTTTTGGCTTTCCAAGAGTTGCACTCAATGTTTCAGCATACTTGGTGTATGCATTTCGGAATGGAGAACATGTAGTAGTCATAATCTGTGTGTTTCTATTTGTTATCCATTATTGCCATGGATTAAACCTGAGATCCTTAAGGCCACTAACAATTTTTTTGGTTTGTATTACGTCTGAGTGAGAAAGAGGAATGACATTCTCTTCACAAAGAATGCAAAGCCTTAAATTCCATACTTTTCCCATTTGCTCTACTGGCTATGTCTGTGTTTATCTCCACAAGTTCAATTGAACTATTTCTACAACAGATATATGGACACTTAAATATATATCTTCTACACAGAGAAGCACTTGAAATAAAAGATTCCTGCATTGTTAATGCTTTCACTTTTGTTCAACAGTGACCTTATACACACTGTGTTCTGTATGATTTTTCTGATGTTTCCTACTTTACCGTAGAGAAATATTAACCTCTTTATTCAGAGAAAGCATAAAGTTCTCAGGAATCGCTGACAGAAATAATTTAGTTCAAAGAAGAATAATAGATACCATAAGGAATTTAATAGGACACATTTAAACATAAAGGATGACTTCTTATGTTCTGTGGGGACATAATCTGATACCAGGGAAGGTAAGAATAAAGGATATCTCATGTTTTAAAAATATATAAAAATAGATTGATATTGCATGTGTGTGTATTCACTGACATAACAAAGCCTGGACATTACTGATACAGAAAGTTGCATAATACTGTGAAAATTCTAGGAACATAGCAAAAGTTACCACTACTAAACTGACGTTAATATTTATTTGAATGTTTTTTAAACCTGCATTAATTTATAAACTTGTTTAGGTTCTTATCCTTAAAATATTGGTGTTATTTTATTTATTTACTACTTTCTAAAGATTGCTCCAAAGAACAGTTTGGTTCATTGGGTGAACTCCCTATCTTTTCCTAATTAAATATAATGAATGACACACTGAAGAAATTATTCCATTGTTTTTTATTTTTTCCCCAACCTAATAAGAAAGAATGTCCTTATGGAAGCTTTGGTAAATTACTACAAGAAAAGAAGCCAGTTCTTTCTATTCTTCTATCATTGTTTATGTCCATTGCAACTTTTCCTCTACTTTTAGTTGTTAATTTATATTTATCAAGAAAGAAACATATGATAACAAGGGGCACAAAGCAGGTAAACCTTGCAACTATCTCTTTAGCTTCATATCAACTAATAATTACTACAAAGAAAATATATAAAAATACAGATATGTAAACAAGTAGAGTATAAAAAGCATACATGGTCATCCACCCAAAGAATTCCACTGTTAATGTTTCAGTGTTTGTCTTCCGATGGACATCCCCAAAGAAGCAAGATGCACATCCCTTTTGTGCTTAGATATTCCAACACTTCAACATTTTCTACTATCTGTCCTCCAATAATTGATTCTACAGAGAAATGGGGGTGGGAAATGACCTCTCAGTTTATTCTTTTCCTCCTTCCAAACCCACATTAAAAATGGTTATATAGCCCGGCCAGTGTGGCTCATTAGTTGAGCGTTGACTCATGTACCAAGAGGTCACTGGTTCGATTCCTGGTCAGGGCACATGCCCATGTTGTGGGCCAATTCCCCAGTGGGGTGCATGCAGGAGGCAGCCAATTGATGTTCTCTCTCATCAATATTTCTATCTCTCTCTCCCTCTCCCTTACTCTCCCTCTAAAATCAATAAAGAAAAAAAAAATATGTAGAGCATATACTACCTCTTCATATAGACTCTACAGTTTACTTGGCAACATCTTAAGGCTCAAAAGCTTAAATTTAAGAAATGTAGAGTTTTTCAGTATACAATTTTTTCTCTCAATAATAACTAAGAAGTTCAATGCCTACAAAGAATTTAAATGCGTGAACTAGCTTATTTTACCTTAGTACATCATATGTATCATCCTTTCTCTCAACATCTCAGCACCAATTTCCAGTTTTGTTGTTGGTAGGGGAAGATGTGGGATTGAATTTGATAACCAAGAAATGCACTTTAAAAATATCTAAAAATATTATCTCTTTACTTAGTCTTTATATTTGCCAAATATTTAAATTTATGGAAGATTATCTGCATATGGCTTTTTGTAATGTTTTTATGACTTACCTATGAATTTTGAACATCTGTCTGACATACTTTAAAATGGCTACTTAAATACCAAAGAATTACAAATAAATATATATAATTTTATTCATTTGAAATTAGTCTTATATATTCATCCTGTTGTATTAAAGTACTTCAATATCACCTATAGTTTAAATCAATTTTGATGTTTTCAATTTAGAAAAGGTTTAATCAAAACTTTAAGAATTTTAAGAATGTACTTGAAATTTTTTAAAAATTTAATTTAATTTAATTTTTTCTATAAAGAGTATGTTTTCTTGCTCTGGCTGATGTGGCTCAGTGTATAGAATGTCGGCCCCTATTCCAAAGGGTCACGGGTTTGATTCCTGGTCAAAGACATGCAGGTTCAATCCCTGACCACTATTGGGGCATGTGCAGGAGGCAACCAATCGATGTGTCTCTCTCAAACCGATGTTTCTCTCTCTCTTTCTCCCCCCTCCCTTCCACTCTCTCTAAAAATCAATGAAAAAATATCCTCAGGTGAGAATTCACAACAACAACAAAAAGAATATGTTTTCTCTAATAATTACCATATTTTACTTTCATGAGGCCAGCATTTCAAAAATAAACTCACTAGAACACTCTGAAATCATGTGTGTGTTTTACATTTAAACTTATTGACTGGCCCGGCCAGTGTGGCTCAGTGGTTGAGTGTTGGCCCACGCACCAAGAGGTCACCTGTTTGATTCTGGTTCAGGGCACATGCCCAAGTTGAGGGCCAAATCCCCAGTGAGGGCATGCAGGAGGCAGCCAATAGATGTTCTCTCTCATCAATGTTTCTCTCTCTCCCTCTACCTTCCTCTCTCTCTAAAATTAATAAAGAAAATAAATAAACTTATTGACTGAAATAAAATGTGTTTATCTATATAAAAAAAGAGAAAATAGTTGGTTTCAAGATGCATAAGAGAATATCTTACTGTTAGATGGCTCACAATAATACTAAAATATATTATTGTTGATTTATACAGCATTATATTTTTCTATGCTGTTGGATTTTTAAAAAAATGAATTATATGTGACAAGCCTTAAGTATAATTACCATATAGTAAGCTCTATGGAAATGAGAATGAGAATAATGAGAATGTTTATAGTCATGGGTTAATCTGTGCTTTATTTTTAGATGTGAAATATTTGTTATAGTTTCCATTTTTAATAGAAAATCTGAGACTATGTATTTTTAATGATTCTAGTTGAGCTGATTCTAATTATCCATTTTGATTATAATCATTTGATCCATCTCCTGAAAGGTTATGTGTTCTTCAGGATAGCAGAAACTGTCAAAGAAAACTTTTACTGATTATCTTGCAACCTCCAGTTCAATCTTAGTTTTCCAAAAATTAAAAGTAAGCCATCTTCATATGATTCTGTATTTTACAAGGCCCTAGACACACTTTTCAAAGGTGAAAACTTTTCATGTGAGAGCACAAGCTGCCCTATTGCATTCAGTAAACATAATTTAAAGATGGTTTCATTTACCGGAAATAAAGAAATTTTCTAGAAGCATTTAACATATTTTCTATCAGGATATGTATAAGAGTCAGATGTTCTTCCTTGTATGAGAGGCATTTTTCTTAATGGGTTCTTGCTGTCATTGCTGTAGAGACAGCACGTCAATGGCTATGCCGTGAATGGGTAGTCCCAGGGCCTGGCGCAGCTGGCTTGGGCTGATGACTATGAGCAGGTTAAGAATGTGGCTGACAACTACCTGGAGTACGAACTGCTTTTCGAGGGCGCAGGCAGCTACCCTGGAGACAAGACCCTGGAAGACTGATTCTTTGTGCATGAGGTGAACCTGAACAAGCTGGCCTTCTTGAACCAGTTCCACTTTGGTGGAATAATCAACTTTAGTGATCTTTGCTTCTATCAGAGGGTGGGTATTATTGTTAATAAATCAACAATTTCTTTGTATATATTTTGTAAAAAGGGGAAACACCTTTATGCTTACTAAATTCTTAGAAATACATGAATACAAGAAAAGAAATGCAATATTCGTATAATTACTGTTTGTTAATAAAATAGTTTAGAGGTAAGATTGATAAATTTGGTAAATTCATTAGATTTACTTTAGATAAATGCCATTACATTTATTATGGAGAACACACCTTCCCTTAAAACTGGCATTTGGTTGGAAAATATCAAACTTGTTTATTTCCACTCTGTTACCATTTAAAAAACAATTTGTAAACTATGTTAGAAATCACACAAAACAACTCACAATACCCTTATCAACTTATCCATTTATGTATATTTTATGTCATCAGAAAGAGAAATTCCTTAAGTAGCTATATATTACTAATGATTATAAAAGATTCTATACCATAATTATATAGACAAATTATTAGTCTATTTGTCAGGCATAACCAGTTCTGTATTTTCCATAATCTAAAAATAATGTCAAATTTATCATTTTTTTTAGTTCATTTTATTTGATGTGGAGATTTTGAAATAAATGTAAGTTATAGATGTATAACAATTTCAGAATAGTATGTCATTCTATTTTTCTGTGATTCATCTAGATAGAGAAATATAATACTTCTTCTCTTTGTTAATCCTCAGCTGAGGATATTTTTCCATTGATTTTTTTTTAATTTTTTTTATTTTTTAGATAGAGTGGAAGGGAGAGTGGGGGGGGGGGGAAGAAAAACATCGCTGTGAAAGAGACACATCCATTGGTTGTCTCCTGCACAACCCCTACTGGGGCTGGGATTGAACCTGTGACCCTTTGGTCCGTGGCCGATGCCCTAACCACTGAGCCAAACCTGCCAGAGCTATAATATTTTCTTGAGCAACTGTGATTTTTTTGGAAGAAACATTATGAAGAAATGAAAGGTGGGGAAATGGTATGACATTGGACTGAAGAAAACTATTTAAACAGCAAGTGAAGTCTTTGGCTTCAGCTCTTTCTGGTCCAAACTATGCTCCTCTTACTGATGTGCACAGAAGCTACTCAAGGTCTCATTCTCACTGTGGGGGAGAGCGCTGCTTCTTCCCCTGATTATTTTTCAGAATAAATGTACAAAAAACAACTTCTGAATGAAAGATAATTTGAATTAATTAGTAAAAATTAAAAAGAATAAAGGAGATTATTTGGAAAGTATATTCTTTAGAGGTAAGGGAAACTGACCGCAAGTAAAAAAAGAGTGATATAATTTATTTGATGATTTTTCTGGGTCAGATAGTCTATAAGATTGACTCATGAGTAAAAAGTAATAAATTAAAATTTATTAATGGTATAATTTACAAAGTTTTTTGATGTGTGAAAGGGTATGTTAAGTGTGTGCGCAAATTCTAATTTGGTGTCTAGGATTCTGATCTGAACTTTTGTTAGTGTGAAAAGGTTCATTATTTTCTAGAGTTGTTAGAGACTCAGATAATTCTAAAGAGACATACTCAGAACTAAGATTTATCTTGTGTGCTCACAAGTACTTACGGTTGTGCATCCTGTCACAGAGCACACTCCTCTCTGCTGGACCACACCCTCAACTCGGTCTCCTTCATGATCTTTGGACTAAAACTCCAACTCCGTTACAGGAGAGTTGGACATCTCTGGAGGGTTGGAGTCTGACTGATATTTAGCCAGCCTTTCTTTCCTTTAAGGTTTTTTTTTTTTTTTTTAAATTCTAGTGACTATAGTAATAATGATAATTTGCTAAGTTTAGTATGCAAAGATGCAATGTTTCTTCTGCATAAGTATGCACCTGTACTTCTGGGAAGAAAATAAAATAAAGAGAATGGCTGTCCTAGTATAACTGTTAATAGTTCATAAATCATTAGCAAAAGGTAAATAAGGGAGAATTATTATAGAGTAGGGCTACTGCTAGTAAGAAATATTTAGTTTTCTGTATTTCATTTATCATTCTTGTCACCCTTCCTTATTTTAAATGATATTCTTTTCCATGAGACTTACATCATACAAATGAAAATAACCTCCTCTCTTGCCACATTTGAAATTTTAGAAACATGAAGATTGAAATAATAAAGAAAATATCCTGTATATAATGAGAAATATTCTGCATCATTTTCTATGTACTCTTTTAGTATAACTTTATCTAAAATAGAGTTCTTCACTAACTTTTTCTTAACTTTCAAGTTTGTCTTTATTCATTCTGTATTATGAAACCTCTCTGATTTCATTCTTCCAAACAAAATAGCACCACTTTCATCTAAACATATATATTCTTCCTTTTTAGAAAGATGTGATAGCTGCCCGGCTGGTGTGGCTCAGTGGTTGAGTGTCGACCCGTGCACCAAGAGGTCGCCGGTTTGGTTCCTGGTCACATCACTTGCCCAGGTTGTGGGCCCGATCCTCAGTGGGGGGCATGCAGGAGGCAGCCAATCAATGTTCTCTCTCATCGATGTTTCTATCTCTCTCTCCCTCTCCTTCCTCTCTCTCTAAAATCAATAAAGGAAAAAATATATACATATATAAAAGAAAGATGCAATAGTTGAAGCCAATAAAAGGAAGAAATAGCATTCAATCAAGTGGACCAAAGAACTGGGTATAGTTAGGGTTAGAGTACTGACTTTGTTACAAATGGCAATCTATTTATCTGTTTTTCTATGTTCTAATATCTTAATCTGGAATATGGACATTTTATATACATTGCTACCTTAATGTGTGGCATGTACCTGGGTAGATGTGAATGAGTTTGAGAGTGTGTGTGTTTGTGTGTGTGCATACGTGAAAGCTGTTGCAAGATCATGTTTGTGAAATTCACCTGAAATGCTTTTTTTGCTTGCTAACAAATGCTTATTAAATTCCAGATGCAATTATTAAGTAAGTTATTCCCATTTTAGAAGGTTTATTCAACTCATGTAATACTCTGCTGGGCTCATATTACTGTATTGTGTAAAGAGTATCATAAATGATTAGAATTAAACTATGAATATCAATGCAAATCAATGAAATCCTACATGACCATTGGTTTGCATAGTGATTTCTCTATTAAATTCAATAATTTCCAGTTGACTTCTTGAACTTTAATTTGAACTTCTATTAGCAGGTGTCAGAAATCACATTCAAATGAATCTTCACATAGGAAAATACTGCTTTATCACTTCTTGGGAATAAGAACCAAATGGAGTGATTTAGTATGGTTTGTGGCTACTTTGATGGCCACCTCATCTGGATACGTTCCCATAACAACTCTGCTGATTGCTATAATCACCTTATCTACAGTAGATGTTGCAAACAGTATAGTCATATCTTTCATAACCACTGTGACATTGGTTGTTTTATCTGCAGTGGCCATAGCCTTGATTCCATAGTTACTATATCCTTGGTTCCAGCTTTGACTGGGGCCACCATCTCCTCCATGAGCTCTTCCTGCATATCCTCCTTTAGATCCCCACTGTTGCTGTTGCTGATACTGTTCCTTTGACATGGCTACTTTATGTTTATTACTGAGGATTACCCTGGCTCCACTCTAGAAAGAACACACCGTTTTCACTGAGAGAATCATCCCAGACTCCTCCACTTCCCACTCCTACTCTAAACAACTAGTTGCATTCCACCACTAAACGAATTTATAGTCATCAGTGTTTCAGTGTGTTCTTGGGCTGCAGTGCAGAAATAAATTTTGCACTTTCTAGCTATTGCCTTGGAGCGATAGACCACACTGTGTGATCGAGAGCAGGCATTAATTACTGCCTTAAATCTCCCTCTTTAGGAGGAATATACAGAGAATATTTAGCACTTAGCTAAAAAGTAGAAACATATCACGGGAAGTACTCTCTTCTAGAGTCAAGGCGTGTGTCCTCTTTGTCAATCTTTATATACTTTTCCCTAGCAGATCCTTTAAAGCTCTTTAGAATAGCATATGCATACACATTATAACAATGTAAGGTGTTAATTAGAGAGTTCTAGTTTCTGTAGTGAAAAGAAATTTGCTTTAACAAGTGGCTTGTCATTATTGAAGATCATTTTAACTTCTCATTAGAATGGACCAGAAGTGACAGATGAAAAGCACCATTAAACATGCTAAAACAAAGACAAACAGAATGAATTTGGGTTATTGTGCCTTTTTTTACTGATAAGTTCTTATGTTTGAAGATGTATTCCTAGCTCTGCAATAGCAATTTCCTTCCTCCCCTCACAATATGGCCCAGCCATTTACACTATTTTATAGTGAAGTGATGAAGAGCAGGACCTTTGACATATCTGAGTTTAAGATCGTGTCCTACCATTTTCTGGGTTCACAGCATATTCTCCATGTGTCAACTTCTTCAGGTTTAAAATGGTAAATTCAATACTAAGCCAGATAGTACATTTGAATCATTTAGCATAGTTTGGCACATCATAAGTACTCAATAAACACTATATTTGGATAAATGATGATGATGAGAATTATAATGATGAAAATACTTAAAAAGGAACAGAAGGAAAGCAATAAAAAGTAAACCACTTATAGTGTCAAGAATCATAGACTCCTAGCCACTTGTCTTTGACATAGGTAGAGGACTTAAATCATGATTAATTGATTATGTCTATGTACAAGGGAAAAAAAATAACTGTTCTATTTTCCCCTCCCACTGATTTCTTAAATGAGAAAATGTGAACTGTATTCTATTATTTCACAACTCACAGGTCAAACGTCTCAAATGTGTTCTTTCATTGGATCATGAGAAAAGCATTCTGCGGACCCATGCATGGGAGACGAGTGGGAATAGAAGGCTGCCACTGTGTCTATCTCCATCCTCCCACCATAGAAAAAATCCAATTTTGTCTTCATCAAGGCTGAAACATAGCCCATTGTCCAGAGCTTCTGTTCTATATTAAAGCTTAGTTCATTGGAGCCTGTGTGGTCTGCCACAGGCACTAATGCTTGCTAGACCTACATGGTTGTTTCGGAGAGAATGCACAGACGTGGCCAACACGTGTTATTGTGTGAGAGAGAGGGCCTTGGTCCGTCCAGTGTGGCTCAGTGTTTGGGCATCGACCCATGCACCAAGAGGTCGGTCGCCGGTTTGATTCCTGGTTGAGACACATGCCTGGGTTGTGGGCCAAATCCCCAGTGGGGGGCATGCAGGAGGCAGCCAGTCTATGTTTTCTCTCATCAATGTTTCTATCTCTGTCTCCCTCTCCCTTCCTCTCTCTCTAAAAAAATATCAATAAAGGGAAAAAAATAATTTAAAAAGAGGGCTTTTTTTCCTGGGAGCATATTATCTCCAAATTTTGAAGAACCAGGAACTTTTCAAAATAACCAATCAACTTCCTAAACTTTTTAGGCTTTTGCTGGGCCCGCCTATTGTGCATACCTCACAGAAGCACCTCCCCCTGCACCATTTTGACTTCTATTGAGCATGTGCTTAACCCCCTCCACAATCCAGGACCAGAGCAGGGAAGGGAGGGGTGTCAAGCCTTGGAGAGGCAATGTTGTGATCTCCTGGAGAGTGTGAATTTGTAGCTTCCTGGTGAAGTAAAAAGGCTCAGCGTCCCATTTAGCTCCCCAACTTATTAGGTTCAACAACGTGCAATTGCCTTTGCTTCCTTTCTTTATTAATATGGAGTTACCTATGCTAACAGGATGATCCTTTCCTTCTGGTAAGCCCTCTCCTATTGGCCTGGAGTTTACCTTGTGGGCCTGAACAAATGACTGATATTCTTACTTCAGGGACACACACACACACACAAATCTGTAGTAATGAACTTTGAGTGGAGATCTCTTTAAGGATTTTCTCTGATCTTTCCATGAGGTCAAAGATACTGACAATGAAGTCGTGAAACCTTACTGTTGCTGAAAAAGAAGTGAGTTAATGTGGTGAAAGCTGTTTTTCTGTTGATCTCTCAAAGCCAATTTAATTAGCTGATCATCAGTTCTCGAAAGTCAAAGCAAGATAATTGGGCTGGAGGCGGAGCAAATTGGCTCCTTGGACAAGTGTGCTCATTTAGAAAATTATTTCTTTGTTCATTACAGGTACCCTGTAAAATCAGGGCATGCTGGGAGATCATTGAGATGAAATAGTTGCTCTGATTTATTTTTATACTTCTCTTTTAATCCTCATCCAAGGACATGTTTTTATTGATTTTTAGAAAGAGAGGAAAGGGGGGAGAGAGAGAGAGAGAGAGAGAGAGAGAGAAACATCAATATGAGAAACATCAACTAGTTGCCTCCCATAGGTGTCCTGAGTGGGAATCAAACCTGCCACCTTTTGGTACATGGGACAACGCTCCAACCAACCAACCGAGCCACCCAGCCAGGGCTTTTTATACTGTTGTCTTCAGTTTCCTGGCTCATTTATTGTCTTTTATGTACTAAAAATATAAGGTAGTGTGTGCATAAAATAAAATAAATCTAAGAGATCTTCTGTCATTTGAGACATGGAATAGAATTATTCTGACTCAATTTAGGGCAATGTGAGAATCCTATCATGATAGCTGAATTTATGGTCTTTAGGAGAAAATAGTTCCAATGTCCTAAGCAAAATCAAATTAAATCACTATTGTTCTTTTTTCAAAGTCTCTAATAACTAGAGTGTGACAAAAGTGTATTTATTTTCCCTACCCTAACTAGTTAGGTGAATGTCAATATTTACATATTTCTGTGTTTGATCAATATTATTACATCATTTTCAGGCTCCCCTCCTTTCCATCCCCCCAAAATAAAAAGGAAGCAAAACCAACTATCAGAGAAAGCTTAACAGTAAAACTTCAGAAGACATTTTATTCCTTCAGTGGGAAAGAAAATATAGAACTGGTATAGTATTCAATTATCAACTTATTATGTTCTGGGGTCAGCAATAAACAATAAACAACTTTATCAGAATGTGCACAACAATTAACAGAATACCTGTTCTTGGATATCTTATCATAAAAAAAGCAATATACTAGAGCAACATCTAAAAAGGATTTTTAGTTTCTAAAGCAGATAAGGTTAGCATAACTAAAACCTGAACCATAAATATATCCTTAATATGTATATATATTTATATTAATCTCTATTAATATATGGTCTCTTATAATACAGGTAAGGATGATTAGAATAGTGAGAAAGAATAAAAACGTAATACACTGCTTTATAAAATAGACATTATTTAAAAGTGCATTATGTGCAGGACTATTGTTTAATGACAGAAATATCAAGATGGAGAATATATAATGTTGCTATCCAGGGTCTCACGCATTACTGAAGCAAAAAGTACGCAAGTACATTATAGCAAAGCATGGAAATTTTACTAACATATCTGCTAACCAAGTAACATGGGAGCCTAAAGGGGAAGCAACTCATTCTGCTCCTCCACAGTGCTTGATGTCATTCATTACTCAGGTATCTTGGCTTGACAGAATCTGAAACTCTGTTATATTGATCAGTTGATTTAAATAATTCATTGGATGTCTTGTGTTTGTGTTTTATAATAGAGATACAATTGTATCTAAACAAAGAACTCCGATGACTGCATTTCAAGTCTCTACTTTATTTGCATCAGCACTGTAATTAATTAGGTAGAAAGTTAAGAGTTGTGCTTTTAAAATCTCTTTTTACCAATTCTGGAAAAAATAATGAATAGATGCATGTATTTTAGGAAATGCAAATTGCTTCACAGGAGAATCTGAGTGTATGGGTAAGACATGCTGTATTAGGTACTCTGGCTTTATATATGTGCATATTTATCAATATCTTCTCTGCGGCTGGTTAGTGAGGTTGTTTGGAACACCATGTTAAAAAGATCAAAGTCATGGATATGGGCTTCCCTCACTCTGGGTCATGGCTAAAAACAGATTTTTCATTTCAGCTGGCCTTCTTGCAAATACCTGCATCTGATCACAAGGAAAGCACTTTAAATAAATCAATGCAAATCCATCAGCAGTGCTTACACCTGGCATTGAATAAGTCACCCAGATAAACTCATTTGCAAGCAAAATAAAATGAAAAGAATGTCCTACCAATGCTGAGTGTAATTTTTTTAAAGCAATTTGCAAGCCATTTGAGGAGAAGGTGGTGTACTGTACTCTCTGTGTCCCTTACATCCACTAAAGCAGTTATACACATCTACATAATTTTGTTGTTGGATAAACAACTGTAATACAATACAAATATCTCTACTTCAAATAAAGTAAAATAAATAGTGATCAATTTAAGAGCTGCATTTTTTTGAGTCCACAAATGCAAGCAATCTCACTTAAATGTATTTAAATATGAAACGAGTGACTTTGAAAGAATATAGTTAATTGAAAATTGAAAGCATATAAAGCTCCAAAAACAAAGGCATTTGGGAGGAGGAGAAACAACTGATTCATCTCAAAGTACAGCTTGAACAAAGTACTCTTTAATGAGGTAAGGTTTTATATTGTCAGTGTGATCTGTGTGTGTGTGAGTGTGTGTGTGAGTATGGCAGTACAGCAATCCTGATCACATAAACTTATTTTTTTATTGTCAAAGCCACACTGTCCCATGAAAAACCAAGCCTGATGATTTGATTCTTACTTGATTTCTCTCCATTTTTTGTATGTTCTTTAGTTAGAAATTCTTTGTTTTACATCTGTATTTTTTCATCTTTAAAGTAAGAATAATGTGCACTCTGAAAAATGGAATATTAGTGTCTAGTTCTACCTTCAGACTTTGTGCTTCAAAACTATCACATTTTTTTTGTCTTTTTTCTTTATTGATTTTAGAGAGAGAGGAAGGGAGAGGGAGAGAGAGATAGAAACATCGATGAGAGAGAACATCAATTGGCCACCTCCTGCAAGCCTCCCACTGGAGATCGGGCCCACAACCTGGCATGTGCCCTGACCAGGAACCAAACTGGGACCTCACAGTCCATGGGACTGATGCTTAATCCACTGAGCCACACCGGCAGGGCTCTTCTTACTTTCTCAATCCATACTTAAATTGAATGCATCTCAATACTCCTTTAAAATCACTCTTGCTAAGATCACTAAAAACCTTCTATTGGACACAATTTGTAGAAAAATATTGCTTCTTATCTGTCAGAGTCAAACTCTGTTGAAAACATCCTGCTTTTTGAAACCCCTTCAGTCTCAATGGGACTATTCTGTCTTCTATTCCTTTCTCTGTGAATGTCCGTTCTATGACCACTTGACATTCTCCAAGGCTCCACAGGACCATTTTGCTTCATGCTGTATAATCTTTCCATTGATATATATGGCTCCTACTACTCAGTGCAGGCAGGCAATTACCCATTTCAGGTCTGTCCTAGACTCGATCCCTCAACTTCACACTTGTTCAAAAACTACCTACTGGACACCTCTACCTAGAATGCGATGGTCAACAGAATTCAGCATACCTGAAACTTTCTCCCTACAGACTTTCTTTTGGGCAAACTCATCCATATTAAAAACTTTTTTTTCTAGTCCTTGCTGGATCTACCTACACCCTTTATAACTTGATTACTTAATGAACCACTAAGTCTTCTGGTTTTACCTTCAGAGTGCCAATTATAATCTTTTCCTTTCTGTTTTTATTATCACTAACTTGTTTAAGTACACATTCATTTTCACTCAGTTGACACTATCAGATCTCCTTGTGTTTAATATTGCTCATTCCTACAAAACTAGCTTCTTATGTCTGCACCTGGGACATCTTTCCCAAACCAAATAGCTCGCTGGGTTTCTGCTAACCATGCTAATGGGTCTCTGTACAACCCCAGAGCAAAACCCACTTTCAAATGAAAGTTTCTTTCTTACACTCTGCCTGAGGAAAATGAGACTGTAGGCCTTAGAAATAAAGCAGTTGATCAACTTGATTGCAATATAGTTATCAGGTCTGTGTTTGAAATAACAATGTATAATATATGTAATTGCTTTGAAGAGCATGGCCTCAGGAGGCAGACTGGCTTTTTGTGGATCTTGACTTTGTCCCTTTATGAACTTGAAGACGTTTCTTAACGTTTGTGTCTCTGTGTCCTTATGTGTAAATAAAGGAGGACACAATCATACCTACTCTGTTGGGTAGTGTTTATAATTAAATTTGAATTTAATACATATGAAACTGTTATACAGTGAAATAGTGTATGTAAGGATGTAGTGAACAATAGGAGAGGGTTTGTTTTTGTTTACCTGGAGGAACCTCAAATCCTGAATATCTGCTTACACTTGATGTTCTTGAGCAAAACAACCCTTAAACATCTTGTCACATTGGATATTGTTAAGAGGCCCTTTCCTAGCTTCCCTGGCCACTCCAGTCCGTAGGAGTTGGAAATGCGCTCCCCTAACCCTGTAGGAAGGAGAAACCGACTGCGGAATCCATCCCAGGTGAAGCCATTACACTGCTGTTTGGTGTACTCTTCCTTTCCCAGGACCCAGCTGCTGCAGGTGCGCATGGGACAGGGCCCGTGGCGAATGAGTCAGCTTTTGAACACCACTGCAGGGAAACGCTCCACTTCCTCTTTTGTTATCAACATTCACTATAACTCATCTGCACTAGATCTCAAGAAGAATAAGGAAGCATATTTATAGTTTTTCATTAAAGTGTATTATTTCTGGGAAAAAGGCCATTCATATAGAGAATAAGGAATCTCCTTAGATCAAGAAAACATTAGTGTATTATCAAAAGAATATACTTTCTTAAAATCCTCATTGGTTCCTACTATATTATGGCAAAACTCAAATACTTAAATAAAATGTACCATTCATGGTATACCCTGCTTATTATTCCAGAATTATTTTCTATCCTATCACATGTACCCTATGTTCTAGATATAAAAAATATTTGCAAATCCCTTAGCGTTCCATGGCTTTTTTTTTTTTCTTTTCTGCATGACTTGTCTATTTCCATTGCCTGCACCTTCTCCTCCCACTACTTCTACTTATGAAAACTTACTTATCTGTCCAAATACAGTTCATAATTTATTTCCTCTGAGAAACTTAGAGTTGCATTTCTGGATAAAGGCCCACTTAGAGGGAGACCTCTCAAACAAAACCTAGCCCTTCTTTCTACCTGCTGCTGTAGCTTTTTGTATGTACTTCTGTTAGAATACGACCAATGATTGACATTCTTGTACAGCTCCTTTACTTGAGTAGGAGGCTCAGTAGGCCAAGGATGTTGCTTAGTTTAAGGTTTAATCCTCTCTGCTATGCATGAAGTCAGCATAGAAGAGATTAAAGAAATGTTGCTAAATAATAGGCTTATGTCCACTTTTATTTTTCATAGTGGGGAGAGAAAAATAATTATTGAGAAATTAAAAAAAACTACAAATATTGAAAGTTGGATACATTTATCATGGATGATTGAGTTATTTATTAAAGAATATTAGAGAATCATTCTACACAGTTCATGCAGGCCATGTACAGTTTTTGCCATGTGTTTGCACACCCTGGGAGGCAATGCCTGCCTTTGTTTTGACCATATTTTCAAGCATGTTTGTATGGCAAACATTTTTGGAAGATGGAGATAGTATCTTAGTCTGTTCAAAGGGCAAGTCTGTGTACTGTTGAGCATAAAAAAGATGATGCCTCTCTGTTGTGGCAAAGGTCTGGGAGGTTACTGCCCACTATGAAGAATGTGGGTTCCCTAAACGTAGGCTTCCCATCCTGTGACACAACTCATGTTCTCAGGTGTTAACCGGCCAACTTTCCCTTCAGTCATAATGAACAAGTACGAACTAGGTAAGAAGCATACTCTAAATTAAAATGTGTTTTACTTTATGTTAGTAAAAATGGCACTATAAGCTTGAAACACATTTCTGAAACTAGCAAAATCCACTCTCGCTTTCCCTATCTTCTGTTCTCACTGCTATTGCCAAGAGAGTTACCATCGCTCTTCTCCTTTAAATGTCTGTTCTTCGTGTCTTTACTTGAACAGCTGTTCAGGGGAAAATAATAATTAGATATAAATAGTATCTTGTTAATTCTCCTCAACTTCTTTTCCTTTTTGACCACAACCTAACTTGTTGATTCAGGTATCCTCTTATAAACCACCTTCCACAGCTCTAGCTATACTCCAAGTAAGGTGAAACAAGAAAAGGAAGAGAAAGAGAAACTGACAGGCATAAAGTCTGTCTTCTGTGGCTCACATGTGTGTTGTTACCTTTAGAAATAAATATCATTTCATTTTAATAATCTCATGAATCTATGAAGTTTGAGTAATTATTCTCATTTTTCAAATAGGGAAATTGAGACTCGGGTTTGAACTACTATGCCTCCGCTCAGAAAGGGTCCAGTAAGTAAGCAGTAGATGCCAGAATTATTAGACTGACATTCACCAAAATATTGTTTCAAGAATTCCATCTTTATCTGCTACCTTACGTTTTCTACCAAAAATTCCATTTCTCCTTTTCCTTTTCAGTTTTTACTACAAATATTTAGTTATTGGGGCCAACTCCTCTCCTGGAAAGCATTTTTTTCCCTTTCTTCTCCTTGTACTCTTTTTTCTTCACTCCTTTGTTCTCATGTAAAGAATTTATATTTGAAATATCATACATTATGAGTCGCATAAGTATTATGCAACCTACAGACCTATTACATGTGATCACTAGAACATTTTCAAAATTGGGCGTTTTATAAAAATATTTAGGTTATCAACTTTTCTTAAAGATTGATAAGGTCAGACAACACTGGACCCACATTTCTGCATGATAATAATCCATGAGACTAAACTTTGCCAGTCCCCTTAGGGCAGTCTGAAGGGTGCAATGGGCTAGGTGTCCTCCTCTGTCTCATACCCCAATGCTTCCTCGTTTATGTTATAGGCCAGGACCCACAGGCATTTGAATTTGTGATGTTTATGTTAGATAGTATTGGTTTGCTATACACATGGCAAGGTACTGTTGCAATGTCCCAAGAAATTATTAAAAGTACATAGTCATTTATTCTACAGCTTTCTGGTGCCAGTGGAATAAAACTACCCTTTTTAGTGTACTCAGTAGTGGGGAGAGTTCACTAGTGTGAGAAATGCTGTTGTTTTAGCATTATGGTTTTAGTGAACTTGCCAAGAAATTTTGTGGGTTTTTAAAATTTTATTTATTTATTTATTGTTTTTGCAGTCAAACACTCAGTTCAGTCAATAAATTATATCCTCTGGAATTTACCTAATAAGAAATTTGACAAGCCATTTATCTTTTAAGTGACTTTTAATGTCTGATCATGAGCAAAGAAAAGTAACTTTATTGTTGCAGGTGACAAATCACATTAGATAAAACCAAGAACTTGCCCAGCAAAGTTTATGGCAACATCATTGATTTGTCCCTGTGGTGGGTCCTGTAGCTGACGGCACATTTAACAACATGTACAGTGACTTTGCTGAGTTGCTACTAAATGAAGAAGAAAAATTTTAAGTGCATTAAAATTAATCAAGGGGATTAAATTAAATCTAGTAGACATTTTGTTTTAGCTTTTTTTCCTCATGTATGATTAATTAAAAATGACTTCTTTCCCCATTGTTGCCATTAAGATAATTTATTCTCACTTGAATTTTTCATTATATTAAAAAAGAAAGGTCACAGAAGTCTTTAATTATATTAAAGTATTTAGGCTCCAAATCCTTAGTTCCAACACTTAACAAAAATAGTCTATAAACAAGTATCTTTCATTAAATATTATAATGTAAAAGTCCATAATGTATATAGAAATGTTCTATGTACATTATCAAATTTTTCCCACAATCAGACACAAAATAGAATGTGTTTATGATTACAAGTATTTCTTACTTCACAAGAATTCATTCATATTGAATTTATAGAATTAAAGGAGCTCTTAATTTATTTTGGACAATATAACATTTATACAACAGAAAATTTTGGTATGTTGTGTTATGATATTGCTCTTATGTTGATCATAGTGTGTGATGAGGCAAAGATTTTTAAATCAAATTGATCTGGATTTAACATTCTGACTACAATGTACTAGGAGTTTGATTCTATACTAGTTACTTATCTTGCCTCTGCTTTCTCCTCTCATTCCATTTCAAAAGTAAATAAATACTTATATCTTAGAGGATTTTAGCCAAGATGAATTGAATAATGAATTTATTGTCTAAAACATAGCAAATGTTCCATAATTGATTATTAACTCTTATTCTTTAAGAGTCATTAAATACCAGAGAATGTAATTTTAGAAAAAAAAATGATCCATATGTGATGAATTAAATTACTGAAAACATGCATGGCAACATAAAAAAATTAACATCTAATTTGAAAAATTAAATTTCAGTTTGGTTAAAGTGTAGCCAAAACTTCCAAAATTTTTAGAAATTAAGAAAAATGTTATAAAATGTGATAATTACAGAAGATATAAAATAAAATTAAAAACAATTCTAATCTATCAACTAACCAGTGGGATGTTAATGAGCAAAGTTACAAAAGAGCTAAAAGAAATGAAGGCCTATATCCATGTTCATGGAGTCTGGTGCATCAGTAAAGATACTAATTTTTCTTACTTTATTTATGATTTGATAGTTTCAATTACAATCTAATCAAAATTAAATTATTTTATGGCTCCTGCCATACTGATTCTAAAGTAATTATGGAATTAGCAAAGGTCGTGAAAGAGCCCTAAATTAACAAACATAGCATGGTGTTGGTACAGGGTTATCAAGTCACATAAGAGATATTTGAGGTAGATATTGACAAATGATAACAAAAAGAAAAAAAAGAAATGAATGGAATGGAATAGAAATTTATAAGCAGAGCAATGCATACTTAAGGAGACTCAATATATTGCAGTGGTGAGATCACGGGGAAACAGGATCTGTTTAATGATGGTACTGGGCTGTGCTTACCCATATGAATCAGTGAAATAGGATTTCTATCACGTAACATACTCTGTGTGAAGTAAACACTTCTTTGGGGGAAATAATATCATAAAACTTTTAAATGACATAGAGAACAAAAGAGAAAACATTAAGAAAACTGGTAATTTTATTCACAAACAGAAATTTAAAAATGAAATATAAGTAACAAAGAGAGAAAAAATGTCATACATCATTAGCAATAAGCTAATATATGACATTTAAAAATAAATATAAAATGCAAACATCAAAATATGAAAAGAGGTATTTCTCAGAAACAGGAATATGGGTAGCCTATACAAATCAATATGAATGGCCACCTTTTCCAAAATTAGAAGAAAGTAAAGTAAAATCATAATGGAAGCCAGTTTAACCATTTAATTGGAAAAAATTAAAAAGTAACAAAATAGTTATGGTTTTTTTTTATGACAATTTATGTTCCTTTCAACCAATTTGTAAAACAATTAGAAATAATCTACATATTCTTAAAATGTGTTTATATCAAAACACAGCTATTTTCTTCCTAAATATATATCAATTTGATGAAATATGTATATACTTGCACCAGGAGACAGAAGAGTGTTGATATTAGCATTATGTTTAATAGCAAAAAAATAAATAAAACCTAGGAGCATTTCTATTTCTATTAGTTTTATAGGCAGAATCAATAGTAAAGCTGTTTCTATTTAGAAACACAAATCTTCACAACCACTGATGTAAAATAATATTTTAAAAAATAATCTCAAGTTTTAAATTAATATTGTCTTATATAGAGATTATGAAAATGCAATCATAAAAAGTAAAAAAAAAAAAGTATGTTCATTCAAAATATGAAATGCCTACTCTAAGTGTAGCCCCCTCCTTGGCACTGATGTAACAGTAGGGTGAAAGCAGAGGTTACGGGAATGGAAGACCGGAGAGTCTGTGGTAACTAATTTGTCCCTAGGAAACTGATATAACTCACTACAGCGAAGCTGAGAGCGGAAATTAAATTGCTCATTTTGACAGGAACTGTATGAGACACAAGGCATATTCAGAGTCACATTAGGGCCCAATTAAAAGGGTAAGAGCACTAGAGAGAGGACAATTGTGTCTGAATTGTTAATAAGCAGTTTTGGTGATGTAAGGAACCAGGAACGCCATAGTGGAGGGCTTCTTTGCCTGGTTGACAGCTGAAGGATACTAAATATGCGGCTAAATTAAACTGCTAAATATATCCTACAGGTAGGCTCATGAAAGGGGCAAGTTGCCGTAAAACATTCTAAAATAACAAGACCCCCAAGAGGGAAGCTGGCGACAGAGGCTACATGCTGTTTTTTAAGTACCAATTGAGACATAGCTTGCTACTCACGAAACAACTTTTAAAGGAGGATTTGCAGGAAACCAAACTCTAACGTGAGCAGGTATGAGCAAAAGCCAAGAAATTCATTTATAAATAATCATTTAGGGCCACACGATGATGAGGCCAAAGGGATTGCAGTGCATGCAAAAGAAAGCAAAAGTTTTTCCAGAGGAAGGTTCTGGAAAAGAGAAATCCTGAATATTAGAAGAGGGGTCCCAAAACTTGATATATCTGTCTTAAGCAGCTATAATTGTGAAAATACCAAATACTTTTTTGTTATTTCACTTCGTTTTTAGTTCTTAATGATGAATGAAGTTCTGAAACTTTTACATGTGTTTCCTCAATGCTTGTAAATTACATAACAGAGGAAAGAAAATTGAGAACTATTGTTGTTTTGAAATGTCTTTTTATTAAACAACTCTTAGTGTTAATGAACATTAGGCTTCCTCAACCAGTAAGTTGGGAGTCAATTGCTTACTGTTGGAATGTGAATCAACACTTTCACACACTGTTGGGATGATGTGATTAGTTACCACATGACACTAAGTTATATATTAGTTTACAAATGTTTCTCATTATAATAATATACATACTATTTTTATTTATTTATTTTTTAATTCTCACCCGAGGAGATATATATATATATCTCAGATAGAGCGGGAGGGAGAGAGGGAGGAAGAGAGAGAGAGAAACATCGACGTGAGAGAGACACATCGACTGGCTGCCACCCGTACAACCCCAACCAGGGCCGGGGATGAACTGCAACTGAGGTACGTGCCCTTAGCGGGAGTTGAACCTGGGACTCCCCGGTCCGCGGGCCAACACTCTAACTGCTGAGCCAAACCGGCCAGGGCCATACTATTTTTAAAGCCTGATATGCATGTAAACTTGTCCAGTACACAGTACCAACTAGTAACACAGATCTAGTCTCACTCCATAAGACTGTGCTGTCTAATATAGTAACCACTAGTTACTAGTATGGATTTAGATGTGCTCTGCATAAAATTGACACCAACGTTTGAAAAGGCAGTACCAAAAACAATCTCAATTTTAAAAATAATGAATGCTTATTAAAATGATAGTATTTTAGATACATTGTTACATAAGCACATTTTAAATTATTTTTCTGTTACTGTTTATCACAGTTACTAGAATATTCAAAAATGCACTTATGGCTTGCATTCTATTTCTAATAGCGTTACTCTGAGAGAAGAAATCCTAATAAGAGGGAGAAAAATTTCTATGCAGAGCAAGATCATTATATCTCTAGTCCTAACTGCATTCCAAAAAGTAGACAGCAAGGGATTCTGAGGCTCAGCAAGTTGAAACAGTCATGCAAACTCCTGGAACAGTATCCATGTCTCCAGTGTTTTGTCATCACTTTTGTTTACTGTATGTTATATCAACAATTCCTTCATTGTTCTCAGAAACAAGTGAATCAATTTAGCTCACACTTTCTTGAAAAACAATTTTCCCCCTTTTGGTTTTATATGCAGAAACAGACCATGAAACAATTTCACTACGGGTATTGTTAAGAAAGTTATTAGATCTTTATTTTTTTTAAGTGAAATTACAACCCAAATAGTTTTTGTCTCTTAAGGAAGGTGTCTTTAAATCTGAATTCCCAGGTAACCCGTTTCCTCCATCCTCTTTTGTGTTTAATTAACAAAAGAGACAATTAATGATTTCTAAGGGTTAACATCCCTGTTTTCTTTGGAAATGGTTTGGCTGGTACTCAGTGCTGGGAGATTCCTTGGCATGGTATGCTGTACAAGTAAGTGTTGGCTGGGAAGGAGGCTGATTATTTGACACCATTGTTTGACAGAAAGCTTGAGTTTACAGTGTGAAAAGGTGCAGACACCAAGCAAACTGCATGTTCAGATGTTAGAAGCGGTCCGCAGGGAAGGATCTTTTGCCAGATCAGCTTCTAAATGTTGAAACTGGCTTTCAGAGTGTACACAATCTATTGGGGTCACCTGACACTTCCTTCACGTGCTGTCACATGATGACGCATCAACTAAGGCTACAGATGGGACAGCACAGCCAGATGTAGTGCTGTCGTCGAAACATGGGCACCTTAGCTATTCCTGGTTGACAGCTCCTTTGGATAAGATAAATGTCAAATTCTGTTAAAAATACAGGACTGTGTTTGGCTTAGAAGGAACAGAATTACTTGACATGAAGCCCATCTCATAAACAAGTCCTGACCTGTTTCTCCAGGGTTCATTTCTCTTCCTACTAAAACCCCACGATGTAAGAGATTTTGTTTGTTTTCTTCATTTTTAACTGCAGTTCTATAAGAGAACTTAGCATATAATAGTTTCTCAATAAATATCTGTTAAATTAAGTATGGCATACAATAAGTTCTCAATAAATATCTGTTAAATCTACCTACATTTCAGAATGGGCTTTCTCTTTATGGTATATATTTCTTCAATTATTAGCTTTATGGAGCTGGCTGCCTAACGGGTACCAATATGACCTTCTAAGATCTTTCTGGATGTCTAATAATTAAAGATCAATTAGCTATTTGCATTGTCACATTTTTTCTTATAACTACTCTAAACCTTTGCTGTATGATTTATTTCAAAATGGCCAGTTACTTGATATATTTGCCCTTACCATGGTGAAATCCCAGTGTACAATAGAAAATTGGTAGCTACAGGCATTACAGCTAATCACTGAGAATTGTTTAAAAGAGGGGCTGTGGTTAATATTAGGAAGATGGCGTTTTGGTCTGCAAAATGATGCTCTGAATTTCTCATGTGCAGGTTTTAGTTTGCATTATAAGGAACAGGCCTAGGCTTTAGAAGGATTAAGGAAAAAGAGAATCATGTAAGTTTTGTGGATTTCGTTTTGCATTGCTATGACCACTGGATTAATAATCAAGCTGGGAAATAGGAAGGCATTTCTCCGGGGAACCTGTTGATTAGTCTGGCAATTCTGTATTTGATATTGTGCAAGGAATGACTTCAGTAAAACACATGAAACAGAATTTGACTTTTTCTAAAGTCAGAATGATATTTAAGAATGAAATTTTAGTCAGGTGATTTGGGGTAATTTCTTTTTAACCCTATAAGCTAATAGGTCTCTTGATGTACCTTCTTGAGTTCTATAAGAGTTCTCAGTTTATGGAAATCAATTGAGCAAACAATTTTTAGCCCACCAATGTAGCAGGTGCTAAGACATAATTATTCAAAGATTAACAGGTCATGACTGCTGTCCATAAATAACTCATTCTGAAGCAGGAAAGGAAAACACGCCTACACACACAGGCACACACGTACACACACACGAGGCAATAGAAGGAATGCTGACCTCTCACAAGAACAAAAGGCCATAGGAACACAGAGGAGGGCATAGTAACTTCAACTTCATCAGGTGGGCTCAGTGATGTCGTAACCATCAAAGTAGGCATTGAAATATAAACAGGGTTGCCTTGGCCGGTTTGGGAGCGTCGGCCTGCGGACCAGAGAGTCCTGGGTTCGGTTCCCGCTAGGGGGATGTACCAAAAATAAATAAATAAATAAATAAATAAATAAATAAATAAATAAAAAGAAATATAAACAGGGTTTAACCTCAGTCGGGCAGTTTAGAGATTGCAAGTGAGGTTACTGGCACAGAGCATAGAATGGAAGCAAAGGAGCAATAATAAAAATAAAAAAGGCATGATGGGTCTAGCCAAGCTGCTTAAGAGCATGAATTACAGAAGCATATTCCCACTGTAGTTCATGAGAACAACTATGCCTCATAAACTTTCTGGAGGCATTGTTCACAAAGCGTACATGAATGTACCCGATGGAATTGTGCAACACAGCCGCCCAGGATCTTGCCTTTGTGGTTGCTTGAGGAGGAATTGTGGGATGTGAGTCCATAAATGCCTGTAATACAAAGATTACAAGATGCAAAGCCAGGGATTATTAATTTGGAAACAAAAGAGTCTAGTTAGGTCATTAAAATAAAAAATAAATAATTATAAATGCTTTTGAAAATTGTAATTCAAAAGCCAAAATGGAAATTTAAGAGTGTGTGTGTGTGTGTGTATATATATATATATATATATATATATATATATATATATATATATATAGTTTCTTCAGGATTTAGACACCATTGAGCCTGAATACATATTTTAGTGTTTTACACAAAATAAGTCACAGGCATGATTGAGTATACTTTCAGAACTGCCTGGAGTGTGATGATGAGATATTAAAAAAGTGAAAGCTTGAGTCTCTATGTGAAATCCCAAGGAAATTGGAAGCTAGAGGAGCAGGAAATAAAATAAGGCACAGAGATTTTAGAGTACTGTAATTAAGATACATAACAATAGCACCTAAGGTTTTCCAGACAATTTTGATACATTATTTCAAATATTCCTTTTTGTTGTTCAAATTTTTCCTCTCCTGTCCACACCCTTTTCCACTGAATCTGATATTCTTTAGCTGCTTTCTAATGACAGAATATGTGACATTCATCCATTCAAGAGAAAATAGCAATTTTTTAAGTAACAAATATAATCGCCTTAGAAGTGGGAACCCAAGGCATTACTTATGTGGTCATAGGCAAACCCTAAGTAGGTAACAACTATTGGTTGCTTCTCAGATTGTTGTATGTTTGGAGCACTGTGTGAACATTGGTCTGCTTGCTTTCAGATAAATAGTCTCCTAATGGACTATCAAGTACTTGGATAAACCGATCAGTAACGCAGACCATGGCTTCTGTACTTTCCTGAAGTGACTTCAAACCAATTTGGTAAATTATACCCACTATGAGAGTTGGATGATATGTCACAAAAGATCAAGCTTTTGGGTAAAATGTCATTTCTTTGAAAGTCTTATTTCCTTTTTAGAGATTAAAGTCTTTCAAAAGGCAAAGTGTATTGTTAATATGTATTTTATCCATTATCTTAAATTTCACACAAAAATGTATTAACAGTCAGAAAGTTCAAAAACACATATAAGAATTGGATAAAGAATTTTCTTAACCTGTAAGAAACTTCTTAAACATGATTTTTCCCCAAATAATATTCATCTGCTATAAACAGGCAAGGTAATACATAGCTATAATAGAAGGAGAAAAACAATAGTATATCTCCCAGGGTAATAGCCTCTATAATGGGAACATTTTAAAAATAAAAACAAAATTATCAGTTTTTTTTCTTTAGCCTTGAACTATACTTATGGAGTATGTGGAATAAATATAATAAAATCAAAATATACTTGCGCTTATTAGAGAGTCCATAGCTGTTTGCTTGGCAAAAATAGACATTCAAGGAACTATTTATTTACTATGGGACATAACACTTAAAACATAAAACACTTTAAAACATTTATGATGTGGTGCGTGTTTCTCATTAGAAAAGTAATATATGTTTAGGGAAAGAAATCTTAGAGAATGCAAACAGGGTGAGACTTTTAAAATTCAACATTTCAAGGATTTTAATGTAAGGTACAAATTTTAAAATTTTAATTTGAAGAATAACTTGCATCCCCTTATTAAATCTGGTAGTCATTAAATTAAGCACGGACAGTGACAATGGGCAAATGCTCTGATTCCTCGGCTCCTCTGCGCAATGTCCTCCAATCTTTCCATCTAGGGAGAGGACAGGCTAGGGAACCCGCTGGTGTGGTGAGCACTTTGTCAGCCTTAGCAATATGCATTATTATACCCATGATGTTATGCATAAAGTTTTATTTTCTTCACCATAAATAAATCTCAAGGTACCTTTTGACTCATCATTTTTTTTGCAGAGGAAAAGGGACATGAACTCCATTTTATTTGTTAAGGTAGGTATCATTGGAAATGAGAGAGGTAACTTTGAGACTTAATTTTTAATGTTTGACAAAATGTTTTAAAATAGCCATGCATAGCATCTACTGTCTCCTTAAATCCTTCAAATTGAGAAAAATCCTGATGTTTAAGATAGCTTTATCTACATTTCTCACTACGCAGCTAGAATTTTGATCTGAAGACCTCATCTGAAGGGAGAGAACAGCTGCCAATGGGATTGATTTGAAATAGACTTTTCTTATTGGCTGGACGAGGTAATCATGATAACTACAATAACAACAAGAAAAAACCACCAACCAACAGCATGGGCATTCTGACCCACTCTCCTAATTGTACACCTTGAGAGACTTAGAAAGACCCTGCTACTATTTTACAAATCTGTTCAGCTTAGTTATTTTCACAAAGTGTATGGAGAGAGTTTACCTCGACAATTTAACTAAGTTAGAAGTTAGAATTAACTAAGAACAATTTTCACTGCGTTAGAAAGGTAACTTGGTAAGCTTCTTGGCTGGCATATCCTTCCTATTGTCCTGCCATAGCAATGCTGACAACAATGCTAAACAATCATTCAGTAGTTTGTGGAAAGGATTATTTCTTTTAAAAATAGCTCTGAAATCACATGGCCTTTCAAAACAAAGTTGAATCTACTGTTTTGTTTTGTTTTTGTATTTTTATTTTTTTATGAAGAAACATCCCTAAGACATTATGATGAAGAGCTAAGAGCACAGACTCTGAAGTCAAGATTGTTGGTTCTCCAACACTTGTGGCCCACTTACCAGCTGTGTGACCATTGCAAGTTACTTTACATCTCAGTTCCAAACATTTCAGGTTCTTCATGTGCCAAGTGAGGTAGATATGAGTACATACTTACTTTATACTGCTATTGTGAGGGTTTCGTGATTTCACACGTGCTTTTCATTGAATTAAGAGTCAAGAATCAAGATGAAAATAGTATGTAAAATAGTATGCTTTCATATGCTGCTATATATACATACATTTTCTTAGAATAATATACTGAAATGTTCTGATGGAAACATCTCCAGGGAATAGTTCTGACTGAAAAACTGGTTTTGATGGCGAGGTAGACTTTATGTGTGCTTTGAGGCTCTTATGTAGAAATATATATTTTTATTGTATGCTTGAGTTTTTGTGTTTTTTCTAAATCCTCATCTGGGGATATTTTTCCATTTATGTTCAGACAGCGGGAGGGGGAGAGCTAGAGAGAGACATCGATGTGACAGAGACACATTGATTGGTTGCCTCCTGCATGACCCCGACCAGGGCCTGGGATGGAACCAAACCGAGGTACATGCCCTTGACTGGAATCAAACCTGAGACTCTTCAGTTTATGGCCCCTGCTCTAACTGCTGAGCCAAATCAGCTAGGGCTGTATGTTTGAGTTTTATATAAATTAGTACATTTAATATAATGCATACTTTTAAAAGTTTTCTGATTGCATAAGACTCATGCTGAGATGCACTATCATCATAAAAAGGTGTGTGTGTGTGTTCTATCTGAAAAATAATGGGGTATGTTGGTTTTTGCACTTTTATTTATTAATATTTAAGGGTCAAAAACTCGGGGAGCAGTTCTTTTTGTCTGTTGAATAAAAACTATAATTTCAATGTTATGAATTGTTTAAATTCTTCTATGGAGACTAGCATTAGGAATAAACCTAAAACATGGTTTTCTTAGGTTTTAGTGTGTTGGGATAAACATTAAGAATCAGAACAAAAATCACAAGGGGTTATGTCATACAGAACAAAAATAAACATTTGCATTAGGGACCACCACAAAAAATATAGGCTGTGGTTGTCATTTAATAAAAAGGATTCTTTTGTCCAGAGATTGTACTCAGCACATATTTTAAGCTCCTTCTACCCCTGATGTTTGTACTATGATAATATGCATGCAGCTGGCCAAAGCAACAGGCACAGCAAAACCAATAATGCATTTCCTAGTAAGGGTACTGTATTAGTTAGGTATCTCTAAATTGAGCTATATCTGTTGTTTATCTATCTATGTATCATCTATCTATCTATCTATCTATCTATCTATCTATCTATCTATCATCTATCTATCTATCATCTCTTAAGATAGAGATTTTAAAGAATTGGCTTGTGCAGTTGTGGGGAGTGGCAAGTCTGAAATCTGCAGGACACGGACAGACTGGAGATTCAGGGAGGAGTTGATCTTGCTGTATTAAGTTCAAAGACAGTCTGGAGGCAGAATTCCTTCTTCTTGCGGGGATCTCAGTCTTTTTTTCTTAATGCCTTCAACTGAATGGATGAGGCCCACCCTCATTATGGAAGGTGATCTATCAGCTTTACTCAAAGTGTACTGATTTAAATGTTTATCACATCTTTATGGGATGAAAGAAATGTTCTAAAATTTTATTGTGGTGATGTTTGCACAAGTCTGATTTACTAGAAGCCACTGAACTATACACTTTAAATTGGAGAACTTTATGGTATGTGAATTATATCTCAATAAAACTTTGTTATAAAGAAAAAAATTTAACCAATTAACCATTACAGGTATAATAATGACCACAGATAGATCTCTATTAATCTCAATCAACGAGATTATTTGAGTATGTGTTTATTTTAGAAGGGAATCATGACATTTTCTGTTTAATCATGAAGAAAACTAGTTAAGAATTTACTCTTGTTGAAAACGTACCCGCTAAAAAGGATACAACTTGTAGTTACTGCATTTACTTTTTATAAAATCGTGTGTGTTATATGCCCATCCTATAATCGCATACTCAGCTTATTCTAGGGAAGAATTAAGGATGACAATAGTCATGTTTTCCCCAACAATGATATTAACTCAAAATACAAGATTCTAATTTTATAGGATGTCCTACAGTAATTGAAAAATAATGAACAGGTCTATTCAAGGCAAATATTTAAGGCAGTTTACATGTCTCCCTCAGGTCTCCTTCTGTCCCACATCCGCTCATCCTACCCGTGGATTATCATTCTATTCCTTCAGTCCAGCCACCCAGCCACTTTTACCAAAACCTGCCTTCAAAGCCTTCATTTACACTAAAATGTCAATTACTGATAAAGACTTAGAGGGTTGTCTCCTTTTATGATAGGAGAGATCTGAGCCTTAAGCTGAAGGAATGAATTATTATAAAAACTTTATGTTAAAAGAACTAAATAGATTTGCTTCCCTCTGGTTTCCTATGGTTCTTCTAGGAAAATATTAGTACTTTGTATCCATTTTGGCTAAACCAATGAAGCATAGTATGATTTTGTGTCAGAAATAAAATAGAATTATAAGGTATATTTTTTTCACT
This sequence comes from Tadarida brasiliensis, assembly GCA_030848825.1. NCBI lineage: Eukaryota > Metazoa > Chordata > Mammalia > Chiroptera > Molossidae > Tadarida > Tadarida brasiliensis. The sequence continues at coordinate 77,123,902 of CM061260.1, forward strand.
AAATTTATGTGTAGCTCCCAGATTTAGGACTTGATTTTTACTCTTTTTAAAACAGAATTTATTATATTAAATATATCAAGCAGACCAGTCGGTATATAAAAAGTGCTTAGTTAATTTTAATTGTATTGTTTTCATCCTTCCTTCCTTTGCAAGGGAACTAGCTGAAAATAGTCCTGAATGTGAACTTTATAAGATTATCACCAAACGTTGTCACTGACTAGAATTATTTCAAGTGACTACTTACCAGTCTATAACAGCACCCCAAGTCATAATAACAGAATTTAGTTAGAGTGGTGATATATTTCTCAGTCTTGTGAGAGCAAAATCTCTGAACAATTTCCACTGGTAACCAGAATATGTAATCCTGATATCCATTTGTATTTTCTATTTCCCAAATATTCAGTGCATTTCATACCATCATGTCTTTGCATGAATTAGTTCTTCTCAGAATGAAAGATTTCCCCTGGGGAACAAAACATCTACCTATACTTAAATAATACCATTACATTAGCAAGATTTCAAAAGGAAGCTCATTTTATTATTAAACAACCGAATGTTAAAGAATATTTTCTCTTAAGATAAAATATTCACCCCTGCCCAGCTGGTGTTAGCTCAGTGGTTGAACATCGACCCATGCACCAAGAGGTCACCGGTCCAATTCCCAGTCAGGCCACATGCTCAGGTTGTGGGCCAGGTCCCCTGTGGGGGGCATGCAGGAGGCGGCCAATCAATGTTCTCTCTCATTGATGTTTCTATCTCTCTCTCCCTCTCCCTTCCTCTCTCTCTAAAAATCAATAAAGAAAAATAAAGTAAAAAAAAAAATTCACCCCTCCTGTAAAATCTGAATGTATCCCTTCTGAAGAAATCAAAACCTTGTTCATTGATATTAAGTATCATATATTCATATACCTAATTTTTTTCTTTTTTTTTAAAATTTTTGTATTGATTTTTTTAGAAAGAGAGGGAGGGAGGGAGAGAAAGAGAGAGAGAGACAGAGAGGGTTAGAAACATCGTCAATGGGTTTCCTCCTGTACACTGCCTGAGTGGGGATCAAATGAGCAACCTAGGTATATGTCCTGACCGGGAATTAAACCTGAAATCCTTTGGTGTATAGGACCATGCTCCCACCAACTGATCCACCCAGCTGTGGCTCTTTTTCTTCTTTTTATTTTGGAATAAACCTCACTGTCTCTTTACCCACTTATCATTCTTATTATACCCCTAATGCACTCTACTATTTAGCATTTATCTTAAAGTTAACATAAATGAAGCCCTGACTGTTTTGGCTCAGCGGTTAGCCTGTGGACCAAAGAGTCACGGGTTCGATTCTGGTCATAGGCAGGTGCCTCGGTTGCAGTTTGGTCCCCAGCCCTGGTCAGAGACGTGCGGGAGGCAACCAATCGATGTGTCTCTCACGTCGATGTTTCTTCCTCTCTCTGTCTCTCTCTTCCTCCCACTCTGTCTGAAAATAAATGGAAGAATAACCTCGGGTGAGAATTAAAAAAAAACCCACAATTAACATAAATGAAAATGAAACTTAAGAAAAATGCAGAAGACAAATTGTAACACTAGAGGCTACTATGTTGTTGTGGAAACATCCTGGTCTCTATAGTTATATAAACTTCATTTTATACCCGAGCTCTGCAACTTACTGCTCTGAGAAATTAATTTGATTTCATCTGTAAAATCATGAGAATAATATGTCAATTATAATGGTTATTGTGACAATAGAACGTAATAATCCACATAAAGCCCTACTGCATAGTAAGGACTCAATTAGCTTTAGCAATTCCTCCACTTACTTTCACCTTTACAAGGAGAATTCACTTCTGAATTGTGAAACAACTATTCTCCTGCTGTTTTACATGTCACTGCACTTTATTGATGCATTTTAACTACTTATTTTGAAATAATTTTAGATTTAGAGCAGAGTTGTAAATACAGGGGTTGACAAAAGTAGATTTACAGTTGTGAGTACATGAAAAAGGGTTTATTCTTATATTATTTATTGGTTTTCCATACGAACCACTGTAAACCTACTTTTGCCCACCACTATATAGCACCAGGAGTTATGTAACCTACATCACTTTTTTTTTCTTTAATATGTTTTTACTGAGTTTTTTGTTTGTTTTTATTTTTTATTTGATTTATTAATTTCTTTTTGTTATAGATGTTTCTCCTTTTTTCCCCATTGACACCCTCCTCCTCATCCCCCCTACCCCGTCCCCAGCTTTGTTGTCCAGGTCCATCAGTTATGTGTACATGCATATAAGTTCTGTGGTTTATCTTTTCCCTCCCCCCACACCCCCTCTTCTGAGGGTTGTCAGTCTGTACCCTATTTCCACGTCTCTGGGTCTACCCTGTTCCTCAGACTGTTATGTTCATTATATTCCACAAATAAGTGAGATCATGTGATGTTTTTCTTTCTCTGTTTGACTTGTTTTGCTTTGGATAATAATCTCCAGGTCTCTCCATGTCGTCTCAAAGGATAAGAGATCTTTCTTTCTTACAGCTGCATAGTACTCCATTGTGTATATGTACCAAAGCTTTTTTATCCACTCATCTACTGATGGACACTTGGGCTGTTTCCAGATCTTAGCTATTGTAAATAGTGCTGCTATGAACATGAGGGTACATATATTCTTTCTGATTGGTGTTTCAGGTTTCTTAGGGTATATTCCTAGAAGTGGGATCACTGGGTCAAATGGCAATTCAATTTTTAATTTTTTGAGGTAACACCATACTGTTTTCCATAGTGGCTGCACCAGTCTGCACTCCCACCAGCAGTGTACTAGAGTCCCCTTTTCTCCACACCCTCCCTAACACTTGTTGTTTGATGATTTGTTGATGGCAGCTATTCTGACAGGTGTGAGGTGATACCTCATTGTTGTTTTAATTTGCATCTCTCTGATGATTAGTGATGTTGAGCATTTCTTCACATGTCTTTTAGCCATTTGTATGTCCTGTTTGGAGAGGTGTCTATTTAGTTCCTCTGCCCATTTTTTAATTGGGTTCTTTGTCTTCCTTTTGTTGAGTTGTATGAGCATTCTATATATTTTGGAGATTAACCCCTTATCTGATGCATCATTGGCAATTATGCTCTCCCATACAGTGGGTTCCCTCTCCAATTTGATGGTTGTTTCTTTTGCTGTGCAGAAGCTTTTGAGTTTGATGTAGTCCCATGTGTTCATTTTTTCCTTAGTTTCTGTTGTCTTAGGTGATGTATCAGTGAAGATTCTGCTGCGTATGATGTCTGAATTTTTGTTGCCTACATTTTCTTCCAGGATTTTTATGGATTCACAAGTCACATTTAAGTCTTTTATCCATTTTGAGTTTTTTCTTGTGTATGGTGTAAGTTGATGGTCTAGTTTCATTTTTTGCATGTAGCTGTCCAATTTTCCCAACACCATTTATTAAAGAGGCTGTCTTTACTCCATTGTATTATCTTACCACTTTTGTCAAATATTAAAATATTAATTGAGCATAATGTCTTGGGTCAATTTCTGAATTCTCTGTTCTGTTCCACTGGTCTATATGCCTGTTCTTGTGCCGGTACCAGGCTGTTTTGATTACAGTAGCTTTGTAGTATACCCTGATATCCAGTATTGTGATCCCACCTACTTTGTCCTTCTTTTTCAAAATTGCTGTGGCTATTCAGGGTCTTTTTTGGTTCCATATGAACTTTTGAAGTATTTGTTCTAGTTCTGTGAAATATGTCGTTGGTATTTTGATGGGAATTGCCTTGAATCTATAGATTTCTTTGGATAATATGGACATATTAATGATGTTAATTCTTCCAATCCATGAACAAGGTATGTGCTTCCACTTTTTTTGTATCTTCCTCTATTTCTTTTTTCAATGTCCTGTAGTTTTCTGAAAATAGGTCCTTTACTTCTTTGGTTAAGATTATTCCTAGGTATCTTAATTTTTTTGCCATGATGGTAAATGAGATTTTTTTTTTTAGTATCTCTTTCTGTGAGTTCATCATTGGTGTATAAGGATGCCGTCATTTTCTTGACGTTAATTTTGTTTCCTACTACTTTGTCAAATTCATTTATTAAGTCTACTAGATTTTTGATGGAGTCTTTAGGGTTTTCTGTGTACAATATCATGTCATCTGCAAATAATGACAGTTTCACTTCCTCCTTTCCCATTTGGATCCCTTTTACTTTTTCTTCATGTCCAATTGCTGTGGTTAAGACTTCCAATACTATGTTAAATAAGAGTGATGGAAGTGGGCATCCCTGTCTAGTTCTTGTTCTTAAGGGAAATGTTTTTAGTTTTTGCCCATTGAGTATGATGTTGGCTGAAGGTCTTTCATATATGGCCTTAATTATGTTGAGATATGATCCCTCTATTCCCACATCGCTGAGCGTTTTTTTCTGAAATGGGTGCTGGATTTTGTCAAATGATTTTTCAGCGTCTATTGATATGATCATGTGGTTTTTATATTTCATTTTGTTTATGTGGTGTATCACATTTATTGATTTGTGAATATTGAACCAGCCTTGCATCCCTGGGAAGAATTCACCACTTGGTCATGGTGAATAATTTTTTTGATGTATTGCTGGATCCGATTTGCTAGTACTTTGTTTAGGATTTTGGCATCTATGTTTATCAGGGATATTGGCCTGTAGTTTTCTTTCTTTGTAGTGTCTTTTTCTGGTTTTGGAATTAGAATTATGCTGGCCTCATAAAACGAGTTTGGAAGTCTTCCTTCTTGAATTTTTTGAAATAGTTTGAGGAGAATGGGTGTTAGTTCTTCTTTGAACGTTTTGTAAAACTCCCCCATGAAGCCGTCCGGGCCTGGGCTTTTGTTTGCTGGGAGAGTCTTGATTACATCCTCAATTTCCTTAGCTGTTATTTGTCTGTTCAAGTTTTCTCTCTTCCCTTTCCAGTTTTTGGAGACTATGTGTTTCTAGAAATTTGTCCATTTTGCATAAATTGTCGAATTTCTTGCCATGTAACTGTTCATAGTATTTGTTAAAAATCCTTTGTATTTCTGTGGTGTCAGTTGTTTACTTCTTCTCTTTCATTGCTGATTTTGTGTATTTGGGTTCTCTCTCTTTGTTTCTTGGTGAGTCTAGCTAAGGGTCCATCAATCTCATATATCTTTTCAAAAAGCCAGCTGTTTGTTTCATTGATCCTTTGAATTTTTTTTTTTTTTTTTTTTTTTTGTCTCTATGAATTTATTTCTGCTCTGATCTTTACTATTCCCTTCCTTCTGCTTGCTCTGGAGTTTTCTTTTTTTTTTTTTTGCTTTCTAGTTCTTTAAGTTGTGAGGTTAGGTAGTCTATTAGAAATTTTTCTTCTTTCTTGAGGTGGGCCTGTAGTGCTATGAACTTCCCTCTCAGAACTGCTTTCGCTGCATCCCATATATTTTGTGTTGTTGTGTTCATTTTCATTGGTTTCCAGGAAGTTTTTAATTTCTTCCTTGATCTCCTCAGTAACCCATTCATTGTTTAATAATATGTTATTTAGCCTCCATGTGTTCAAATGTTTTTGCATGTTCTTGTTGCAATTGATTTCTAGTTTCATGCCATTGTAATCTAAGAAGATGCTTGATATGATTTCAATCTTCTTGAACTTGTAGAGACTTAGTATGTGACTTAACATGTGGTCTATCTTTGAGAATGTCCCATGTGCACTTGAGAAGAATGTGAATTCTGTAGTTTTGTGGTGTAATTCTCTGTAGATATCATCCAAACCCAGAAGAGGGAGCCACAAACAGCAGAACACCAACATCCACAGGAAAATTTGGCAGGCTCCAAAAACCACTGAGATAGCCAAAATGGTGAAAAAAAGAAACAGATCCCAAATGAAAGAACAAGAGACCTCTACCGAAGATGAGATAAATGAAACGGAATTAAGCAAGTTAACAGAGCACCAAATATATTAAGAATCTTCTGGAAGACTGCAAAGGAGAAATTGACAGCAATACAATCATAGCAGGGGACTTCAACACCCCACTGACATCACTGGATAGATCCTCTAGACAAAAAAATTAACAAGGAAACAGAGACTCTAAATGAAACACTAGACCAAATAGATTTAATAGATATCTACACATGGGTGCATATATGTTTACCAAGGTTATATCTTCCTTTTGGATAAATCCTTTCAATATTATGTAGTGACATTCTTTGTCTCTAGTTATGGCCTTCATTTTGAAATCTATTTTATCAGATATGAGTATTGATACCCCAGCTTTTTTTTTTCCTTTCCATTTGCTTGGAAGATTTTTTTCCATCCCTTCACTTTCAAACTATGTGAGTCTTTTGTTGTGAGGTGGGTCTCTTGTAAACAACATATATATGGGTCTTGCTTTCTTATCCAATCAGCTACTCTATGTCTTTTTATCAGAGTATTCAATCCATTTACCTTTAAGGTAATTATTGTTATGTACTTATTTATTGCCATTTTTGTTTAGTGTGGTTCTACTTTCCTTCCTATTTTTCCTACTAATTACAGCAGTCCTTTTAACATTTCTTGCAGTGCTGGTTTGGTGCTAATGTATTCTCAGCCTTTCTTTTTTTTTTTTTTTTTTTGTCTGGGAAGCTCTTTATTTGACCTTCTATTTTGAATGATAGCCTTGCTGGGTAAAGTAGTCTTGGATTCAGATCCTTGTTTTTCATGACCTTGATTACTTCATGCCATTCCCGTCTGGCCTGTAGTGTTTCTGTTGAGAAGTCAGCTGATAGCCTTATGGGGGTTCCTTTGTAGGTAACCTGTTGCTTATCTCTTGCTGCCTTTAGGATTCTCTCTTTGTCTTTAATTTTTGGCATTTTAATTACTATGTGTCTTGGTGTGGGCCTGTTTGGGTTCTTCTTACTTGGGGCTCTCTGTGCTTCTGGAACTTGAATGCCTTCTTCCTTCACCAAATTGGGGAAGTTTTCTGTCACTATTTCTTCAAATATATTCTCTAACCCTTGCTCATTTTCTTTTTCTTCAGGGACTCCAATGATGCGAATATTATTACGTTTCCAGTTGTCCCACAGTTCTCTTAATCTGTCTTCTTGTTTTTAAATTGTTTTTTCCTTTTGGTTTTCTGATTGGTTGATTTTTTCTATCCTGTCTTGTAATGCACTGATCCGGTCCTCAGCTTCCTCTGCTGTGCTGGTTAGTCCTTCCAATGTGTTCTTTATTTCTGCTATATCATTCTTCATTTCTTCTTGGTGCTTCTTGATTTCCAATTGGTTGATTTTCAATGTTTCTATGTCTTTACTCATGGTGTTGATGTCCTTACTCATGCTGTTGAGCTTCCTCAAGATCATGGCTCTGAATTCTAGCTCTGTTAACTTGCTTAACTGCATTTCATGTATCTCATCTTCGGTAGGAGTCTCTTGTTCTTTCATTTGGGATCTGTTTCTTTGTTTCACCATTTTGTCTATCTCAGTGGGTTTTGGAGCCTGCCCAATTTTCCCTGTGGATGTTGGTGTTCTGCTGTTTGTGGCTCCCTCTTCTGGGTTTGGATGAGCGTGGGTGGACTCATGTTAAACACCACTGTCAAGTCTTACTTTCCTGGGTAGATTTGCAAGCTCAGGAGTAGTTCAGTTATCCTCTAGCTTTTTGCCTGAAGGCTATTAGTCATAGTTACTTGAAGAGCCTGGGTTCTCAGTTGAATGAAACCTCCCTCAGCTGTTCAGCGTAAGAGGATTTCCCGAGGATGGGGCAGATGCTGGTTGTTAATGAGCCTCAATTGGCATTTCAATGGCCCACCTTGGTGGGGTTGAATCTCTGAGGGAGGGGCTGCTGCCTTTCCCCAGAGCCCTGGGAAGGAGTAAGAGGGTCACCGTTCTGCATGGCCGCAGCTCAGCAAAAGCTCTGAGCGCTCTCCAATCCTGAGTGTCCCCACACAGTTCCATTCCAGTCCGCCCTCCCTCTGCCAGAGCCCAGGGTGAGTGGCTATGGCTATTTTAGCGCTCTGTCCCAGACCTCTGTGCTGTGGAGTGGGCTTGGGACTTTAACTGCATGGGCGCTGCTCACAGCTAAGACTGCTGCTGTCCGTGGGCTCCCAGCCCCCCTCTCACATCTCCACAATCCTACCAGGATCAATTCAGTGTCCCTTGTTATATGGTCCTTGCCAGCTGCTTTTCTGTTGCTTTTTCCCAACAATTTGTCTTTATTTTAGTTGTAATTCCAGTTTGGTCCTGGGAGATGGTCTGTGTAGCTTCCATTCATTCTGCCGCCATTTTGGAATTCCTTTTGTTTGTTTTTAGAGAGAGAGAGGAAGGGAGACAGAGAGAGATAGAAACATGATGATAGAGAAACATCATCAATTGGCTGCCTCCTGCATGCCCCCTACTGGGGATCAAACCCACAACCTGGGCATATTCCCTGACCGGGAATTGAACCAGTGACATCTTGGTGCACAGGATGTCGATGCCTAATCCACAGAGCCACACTGGTTGGACCATCACACTTTTTTCTAAGATTTGACATCTTCTATAATCATGGTGCTATTTTCAAAACTGAGCAATTACATTGGCGTAACACTATTAACTAAATTAATGATGTTGAGGTATCACCATTTTCCACCACCGTTCTTTTCCTGTTCCAGGAATTGATTCAAGGCACCATGATACATTCATGGCATGTATTCATTTTTAATGCAGATCTCAACATCTTTAATGATATTCTATGGATAAGTCAGTTTTCACCTGCCCTATCCCTATTTCAGAATTTCATTTTTATTTTTATAACATTTCACTTTGGTTGGTGCCCAGTGTTTCCATGTGGTATTTTTCATTTTGACTCTATGATATGTGGCTAGGTGGCATTAGCTAAGCCAATAGACATGGTGGTGACACGGATTTGTTTTGGATTGTTTTTATGTCTTCAAACAAATCATTGATAACAAGTTTGAACATGATGGAACCCAAGAACTATTCCATAAAACATCTCGAGGATAAATCGAGCCACGTGACCTATTAATCAGTACTCTGAGTATTTTTATACATCACAAGGGTTGGTCCAAAACAACTGAACCAAAGTGGGTTTCTTGAGGAAATATCCCTTACTTTTTATCCATTATGATATCTCTAATTATAGCTATTTTGCTATTTTTTTCTGTTTGTTCTATCTATTCTTTATTACTTTTTTCAACTTTTTCTACTTCTTTTGGATTAATTGAATTGTTATTATGCTTTGCTCATGTCCACTATTGGCTTATTAACTAAACTTTATTGTTTTATTAATGCTTTGATAATTTATCTAGAATGTAAAACATACACCTTTAAGTTATTGTGTACCATTAAATAATACTGTACTGCTTCATATGTGACATAAAGCCTAAAAATACGATGATTTGCTCATTCTCATTACTTATGCCATTGTTGTCATATAATTAAATTCTTCAATACATTATTTTTATTTCAAGTGTCCATTATTTTTTAAATAGATTAAAAATGAGAAAAAGTTATTTTATAGTTCACATATTTTTTCATCCTTGACATTATTTATTGTTTTGTGTATATCCAAATTCCTCACTAACATCCTTTTTCTTCTGTCTCAAAAACTCCCTTAAATTTTCATTCTTTTTCAACTCTGCTCTTCTTCATAAGAGAAAATACAACTTGATGTTATTTTCATCTTTGTAAGATATTTTAGTAGAAACAGAATTCTAGATTGATATATCTTTACTTTCTTTCTTTCAGTATTTTATAGATGTTGTTATTTATCTTCTAGTTTGCTCTGCCTCTGACAAGAAGGTTGCTTCTATGGTTCTTATTTTGTTCTTCCATATATAATGCCTTTTTTGCTGCACTCTGTCTTTAAGAATTTCTTTTTATCATTGGTTTTTAACCATTTGTTAGGATAGATATTTTTGTTTGTTTTATTTATTTATTTATTTTTACCTTTGGGCTTGTTAGACTTCTTGGGTCTATACACTTAATGATTTTCATCAATTATGGAATACTTTGGGCACTATTTCTTTAAATATATTTTTTGCCATCCCTTGCTCCTTTAGGGACTTCAATTATATGTGTAGACCATTTGACATTTTCCATAGTTATATTTGCTTTTCAGCCTTCTTTCTTTCTTTTTTTTTTTTTTTATCCTCACCCGAGGACACTTTTCCATTTATCTTCAGATAGAGTGGTGGGAGGGAGAGAAACATTGACATGAGAGAGACACATCAAGTAGTTGCCACCCACCAGACCCCAACCAAGGTGGGGACAAACTGCAACTGAGGTATGTGCCCTTAGCGGGAACTGAACCCAGGACTCTCGGGTACACAGGCCGACACTCTAACTGCTGAGCCAAACTGGCCAGGGCTCAGTCTTATTTCTTTTTGTGCTTCATTTTGGATGGTTTCTATTAGTATATCTCTCAGTTCCTTTTCTCTTCAGTGTCTAATCTGTTTTAATTCCACACTGTGTAAACATTACATTTTCATCTCTGAAGTTCCATTTGGGTTTTCCATTCTTACAAGAGAAACAGCCCTTGTGTCTCTTCTTTGTTTATATTTTCATTTACCTCCTAGATCATGTTTACAATATTTATAAGAGCTGTTTTAATGCCCAAGTCTATAGATTTCATCATTTCTGTTATTTTGGGGCCAGTTTCTATTTCTTGACTTTTCCCCTGGTCTGGTTCACATACTTCTGCTTCCTTACATGCCTGATAATGTTTTATTAGATGTTTGATGATTATGATTTTTATGTCCTCTGTTTCTGGATTTTATCGTATTACTTTAAAGAGTGCTGGATTTTATTCTGGTGTATGGATAGGTAACTTGGGAGAGTTTGATCCACTGAAGTCTTCATTAAGCTTTGTTTGGACAAGTCCAACATAGACTTATCCCTCTGGACTAATTTAACCCAAACTGCTAAATTGTGATATGTCTGAAGAGTGTACCCAATGTTGTTTTTTGTTTTGTTTATTTTTATACTACAAGGCCTTTCTACTATGACCAGTAAGAACACAAGCTATAGCTTTGACTAGTGATCAGTCTATTGCTGGCAAGTGGTTCTTTTCATGGACTATGGGGGTCTCCTTTAATATACGTACTTACAGTAGTAAACCAATGCCTTAAGGTTATTCTTTTAAAATTCTTTAGTGTTCTTTCTAAGTGCAGTTCTTTCCTCCCACCCACTCTGCCCATGTTTTGTTCCATAAATTCTAAGTGCCTTGATCTTCACAAGAAAAAGAAACAGAAAAATATCAGGAGGAATATTTTGTAAAGTATGTGATTGTCTAGCCACTATGTTTCACACCTGGAACTAATACAAAATAACATTGAATGTAAATTGTAATGGAAAAAAATTGTAAATAAAACCCACAATGAGATATCACCTCACACTTTTTAGGATAGGTATTTAAAAGAAACAAACAAAAAAAAGATGAGAGGTAACAGCCTAGCCAGTGTGGCTCAGTGGATTGAGTGTCTTCTCATGGACTGAGAGATCCGGTTCGATTCCCAGTGAGGGCCACATGCCCGAGTTGCAGGCTCCATCCACAGCAGGGGGCGTGCAGGAGGCAGCCGATGATGTTTCTCTCTCTCTCCCTTCCTCTCTCTCTAAAAAAATCAATAAAAACATATTTAAAAAAACAACAACAAGAGATAACAAATACTGGTGAGGATGTAGAGAAAGGGAAACAAAACTCTTGTGCACTGTTGGTAGAAATATAAATTGATGTAGCCACTATGGAACACGCATGGAGGTTCTTCAAAAAATTTAAAGTCGAACTACCATGTGACCCAGCAGTTCTACTCCTTGGGATATGTCCAAAGGAAACTAATCATTATCTCACAGAGATAAATGTGTTCCCACTTTCAATAGCAACATTATTCACAATAACCAAAATATGGAAACAACCTAAGTGTTCACTGATAGATCAAGCAAATGTGGTATATGTATATATTATTGTTATTATTATTATCCTTTTAAAAAGAAGGAAATCCTGTCATTTGCAACAACATGGATAAAACTGGAGAGCATTATGCTAAGTGAAATACGACAAATAGAGAAAGAAAAATACTGCATAGTATGACTTATATATAATATCTAAAAAAAAAAAAAAGAAAAAGTTGAACTCATGGAAACAGTAGTGTTTGCCAGGAGCTGCTTAGTGGGAGAAATACAGAGAGTTTGGTAAAGGGGTATAAACTTCCAGTTGTATGAAGAATAAGGCCTGAGAATCCAACATACAACACAATGACTATAGTTGATAACACTGCATTGTATAATTGAAACTTGTTAAGAAAGTAAAACTTAAATATTCTCACACAAAAAAAATAGGTGATGGATGTGTTAATTAACTACATGGGGAGTTTTCTTTGACAATTTATAAGTATATCAAATTATGTTGTACACTTTATATATCTTACAAATTTATTTGTCAATTATAAGTCAGTGAAGCTGGAAAAAACTTAATTGCAAATTTTACAATTCTATATTTAGGTATAGTAAAAAGGAACCATTATCTTTACATTTTATGTTAATGTTAAATTAACTTTTTTGTTGAAAAAAACTAAGCTCCCTTTTAAAAGAATTAGTCTCATTTATTTACTTAGTTCATCAAACATCCATAAAAACTTTTAATGCATTTAAACTTTAACATATCCAATTTTGAAGTGCTGGACTGGGATAATTTACAACACTAACAAGAAAATGCTCCCAAATGCTCAAATAGCTCATGTAAATCTCACAAATTAAAAGGATACATATTATCAATCCAGATCTTTTTAACATCCCAGTGCCATTTACACACTTCATCAAATATCTCATATTCTTCTACTGACAACCACAAATTCAATAAGTGAATATTTTAATTCAAATTAAAATCTGATAGATTAACCTAGCAGGATTTACAATTTCAGATCTCTAAACTACTGAATTAGTTCTCTGAATTTAATTTAATTTTACACTTAAAAATATCGTGGCAGTTGAGAAGATAATTTGCCAATCTGGGAGAAAAATTTGTATCTCAAGCAAATTGAGGCTCTTAGGATGATCATTTGTGAATGTTAAAGATGACCATCTCAAATAGTTGCTGTTGTTTATCTGGACACAGAGCAAGGGATCTAGGGGGAAGTACACATCTTCTTGAGTTTTTTCCAGCCATAAATATTCTGACCACCCTTTTTATATATAGAGAGACAACAGAGATCTCCAAGTCTGCACATTATTCAGTTGGTGTTCTTGAATCTGATATGTTTAGATGAAAATCTTCACACCTGTTCAGATTGAGCAAACTTCACTGATTTCTATGTAGAGTCTGCATTTCTTTGGCTGTAGGCAATAATTCTGTATTCATTTTAATGACATCTCATTGAATCTTGAATATATCTCATATTTTTTTCTTTCTCTGAAATCACAACTCTAAAGTTATGCTAATGAAACTTTCATAAACATATAATCTATTCTAGAATTTTGTCAGAATCTACCTGTCATTTCTGGCTTCCGTTCTTCTCCCCCCTTTGAAAGCATTTACCCATCATTAGTCTTATGGCATATTTTTCTTTTATTATGAGTTTGTTAGGATTACTGACAGGTGTTCGGAAATTATATCTATGAATTCATTTGACATTACAGAATAAATTTTCTGAGTTTAGTGTTCTAACCTCATTTAAACAATTACATGTGTTCTTATACTTTTCTCACCCAACCTTAATCTCTGCTTTATTCTGCTCTTTCTAGTTTTTGTAACTGGAGAAAAAGGAAGAAAAATTTGTTACATAATTCTTTCTACTTTCACTTATCAACAGTATACTCTCTTCATCAAACGATAGATCTAAACTTTTCTTCTTTTTTGAACGTGGTTTATAGTCTATTACTGCCTCAATTTCCACTTTTTGTATTTTGATATCCCTTTGAGTGATATAAATAGAAACTTGTAGAAAATGCTTCTGCCTCAGAGGATAAAACGTGCTTTAAGAATTCAAGCAATACTAGGAAAAAGTCATTTTTAATATCAGAGTAATTAAAGACTTCTCGGTTATCGACTATCCTTTTGCAGCTAAAATGAATATAGGAGTGCTACGTCAAATAAATACTTTATGTCATTTGCCTACCATTCCAGTGTATTTAAATTTACTTAAAATTTTCATACAGCCAATTATATAATTAAATTTGATTTTTGATTCATAATCTGGAAATCCTATAATATTGGTGGGAATGGCAAATTTTTTTCTTGCTCTATGGAATGGAAAGATTTTTCCAACACTGCTAAAGTTTATGACAAAGAGAACTAGTTTTTAACCTTCTCTAATTCTGAAGGCTTACATGTTATTTTAGAAATATAAGTTGAATCAGCAAAATACACCATAAAACCAAATAATGCAAAAGGAATGCATGCTACTAAATAACACATGAAAAAGTCACGAAACACACTGCAATCTGTAAGCAATCCTTATCTGAGCCCCCCAAAGGACATCATGTTGCTATACATATGAACCATTAGCTACTCTGCTATAGGGACACTGAAATATTAATGTCCTAGAAAACAATATTTAAAAAATATATATGTTTTTATTGATTTTTTTAGAGAGAGAGGAAGGGAGAAAGAGGTAGAAACATCTATGTAAGAAAGAAACATCAATCGGCTGCCTCCTGCACACCCCCTACTGGGGATCGAGCCCACAACCTGGGCATGTTCCTTGATTAGGAATCGAATAGGGACTTCTTGGTGCATGAGACGAAACTAAATCCACTGAGCCACACTGGCCAGGCCAATCTTCTTTTTTTTTTTTTTTTATGAACAAGAGTAATTTGTGGTTTATAAATAAAGAAGGGAAAATGATTATAATGATAATGATCTTGAAAAATATGCTACTGCTAGTGTACTTACAAATAGTCAATATTCTAGTCTACAAAAGATATTTCATCATGATTATATGCAAAGCACAACATCTCTATGCTTGTCATGGAGAATGAGAGTAAAACAGATGATAGTAAACAATTCCTAAAATACTTATATTATTTATAGTGAATTAGTAAAAGAAGAATGGATTATTATACACATTGTTTTAGGTTTAACATATGTATATGTGTTTTATCACCAGTTGGAAACATGGTTTCAGACATAATTAATAGCCTAATTGTGTTCAGATGTTTTCACCAGATTAAGAACATTACTGCATAAAACAAGATTTAATAAACTGTGTATGTGCACACTGTGAGAATAGCAACTAACTGTTTTTGAGAACTTAAGTTCACATTTATATTAGGAAAATATACATTTGAAACACCTGCAGTTGGCACCCTATCATGAACGTTTGCTGAGATCTGATAATGCTGGACACTGACAGTCTTGTGCAACAGGGCACACCCCAACCTCACACAGCACGCCAAGCCCCATGCAGAGCCCCAAGGGCTAGGTTGTACTGGTTCAGCATTTCTGCCCTAGGGTTGCCAACACTAGAGAACTCTTAAGTTGACCATACAGGTACAAAGTCCTCTGCTTAATTAATTTTGCAGACACAATAGGATTTTGCACCTGCAATATTATCTTCTACTCTTATATCTAAATGTTTTCCATTTTTTGAAGCTTTGGGAAACAGAAAGTGATTCAGGTGTTATATTTTTTGCATACTGCTGTTTGGCAAATACCAATGTGGTTTATGCAGTTTTCAGTTTTAAATGGAAGTATTTAATTCTTTATAGTTTTCTGGTATGTTGTGGTAACTACAGAACTAATTTTATTTTATTTTGAAAAAGTTTTTCTCAACATTTTATTAGGTGCATAGTTCATAATGCATATTTGAAAACTGCCACTTTAAGCAGAGTCTGATGAAGTATAAACATATTTTTAAAAGTAATAAATAACTTCCATGTTAAAAATAATTGTCCCGATTTTGGAAGATCCCTGATCATCTCTGGGAGGAGGCAGCAGGGAGTGGCTAGGGCCAAGTGACCTGAGCTCACCAGTGCACCTTGCACCACCGGACCAGTGGACCCTGCTGTGTCAACGCAGAGCAGTGCACAGTAGCTGGTGTAGCAATACTTATATCTGATAAGATAGACTTCAAAATGAGGGCCATAATAAGAGACAAAGAAGGTCACTACATAATATTAAATGGAACAATCCAACAAGAGGATATAACCTTGATAAACATATATACACCAAATACAGGAGCACCAAAATATATTTGAAAACTTCTGGAGGACTTCAAGGGAGAGATCGATAGCAATACAATCATAGAGGGTGACTTTAACACCCCATAGACACCACTGGATAGATCTTTTAGACAAAAAATTAACAAGGACACAGAGTCCTTAAGTGACGAACTAGATCAGTTGGACTTAATTAATATTTACAGAACATTTCACCCAAAAGCTGCAGAATATACATTCTTCTCAAGATCACATGAGACATTCTCGAATATAGACCACATGTTAGGACACAAAGTAAGTCTCTACAAATTCAAGAAGATTGAAATCATATCAAGCATCTTCTCAGATCACAATGGCATGAAACTAGAAATCAATTACAACAAAAACATTCAAACACATTGAGGCTAAAAAGTATGTTATTAAACAATGAATGGGTTACCAAAGAGATCAAGGAAGAAATTAAAAACTTCCTGGAAACCAATGAAAATGAACACACTACAATACGAAATCTATGGGATGCAGCGAAAGCAGTCCTGAGAGGGAAATTCGTAGCACTACAGGCCTACCTCAAGAAACAAGAAAAATTCCTAATTGACTATCTAACCTAACAACTTAATGAACTAGAAAGTAAACAAAAAGAAAAACCCAGAACAAGCAGAAGAAAAGAAATAGTGAAGGTAAGAGCAGAAATAAATGACATAGAAATTAAAAAAAAACAATTCAAAAGATCAAGGAAACAAAGAGCTGGTGCTCTGAAAAGATAAATAAGATTGATGGACCCTTAGCCAGACTCACCAAGAAACAAAAAGAGAGGACCCAAATAAACAAAATCAGACATGAAAGAGGAGAAGTAACAACTGACAACACAGAAATAAAAAAGATAATTAAAACATACTACAAAAAATTATACGCCAACAAACTGGACAATCTAGCAAAATGGACACATTTCTAGAAACAATCTTCCAAAACTGAACCAGGAAGAGATAGAAAACTTGGGCAGACCAATAACAACTAAGAAAATCAAGACACTCTCAGCAAACAAAGCCCAGGCTCAGATGGCTTCACGGGGGAATTTTACTGAATATTCAAGGAAGATTTAACACCCATTCTCCTCAAACTATTTTTAAAAATCCAAGAAGATGGAAGACTTCCAAATTCGTTTTATGAGGCCAGTATAATTTTAATTCCAAAACCAGATAAAGACACTACAAAGAAAAAAAAAAAAAAAAAAAACTACAGGCTAATTTCCCTGATGAACACAGATGCCAAAATTCTTAACAAAATATTAGCAAATCGAATCCAGCAATACATCAAAAAAAATTATTCTTCATGACCAAGTAGAATTCATCCCAGGGATGCAAGGATAGTACAATATTCACAAATCAATAAATGTGATACACCACATAAACAAAGTGAAAGATAAAAACCATATGATCATATTAATAGATACTGAAAAAGCATTAGACAAAATCCAGCACCCATTTCTGTTAAAAAATGCTCAGCAATGTGGGAAAAGAGGGATTATATCTCGACATAGTAAAAGCCACATATGAAAAACCTACGGCCAACATTATACTCAATGGGCAAAAATTAAAAGCATTCCCCCTAACAACAGGGACAAGACAGGGATGCCCACTTTCACCACTCTTATTTAACATAGTACTGGAAGTCTTCGCCACAGCAATCAGACATGAAGAAAAAATAAAAGGGATCCAAATTCAAAAGGAGAAAGTGAAGCTGTCATTATTTGCAGGTGACATGATACTGTACATAGAAAACCCTAAAGACTCCATCAAAAATCTACTAGATTTAATAAATGAATTTGGCAAAGTAGCAGGATACAAAATTAATGTCAAGAAATCGATGGTATTCTTATACACCAACAATTAACTCATAGAAAGAGAAACTAAAAAAGTCATCCTATTTGCCATTGCGACAAAACAAAAAATTAGGATACTTAGGAATAAACTTAACCAAAGAAGTAAAGGACCTATTTGCAGAAAACTACAGGTCATTGAAAAAAGAAATAGAGGAAGATACAAAAAAGTGGAAGCATATAACTTGTTCATGGATTGGAAGAATTAACATCATTAAAATATCCAATATGCTCGGAAGGTGTGGCTCACTGGTTGAATGTCAACCCATGCAACAATATGTTGCCAGTTTGATTGCCGGTCAGGGCACATGCCTGAGTTGTGGGCCCAATCTCCGGTGGGGGCATGCAGGAGGCAGCCAGTCGATTTTTTCTCTCATTGATGTTTCTATCTCTCTCTCCCTCTCCCTTTCTCTCTCTCTAAAATCAATAAAGAAAAAATATTAAGAAAAATATTCATACTACCCAAAGCAATCAATAGATTCAATGCAATCCCCATCAAAATACTAACGACATATTTCTCAGAACTAGAACAAATACTCCAAAAGTTTATATGGAACCCAAAACGACCCTGAATAGCCACAGCAATGTTGAAAAAGAAGAGCAAAGTAGGTGGGATCACAATACCGGATATCAGGTTATACTAAAAACCCATAGTAATCAAAACAGCCTGATACTGGCACTAGAACAGACATATAGATCAATGGAACAGAACAGATAACCCAAAAATTGACCTAAGTCATTATGCTCAATTAATATTTGACAAAGATGGCAAGAGCATACAGTGGAATAAAGACAACCTCTTCAATAAATGGTGTTGGGAAAACTGGACAGCTACATGCAAAAAAATGAAGCTAGACCATCAACTTACACCATATGCAAGAGTAAACTCAAAATGGATAAAAGACTAAAATGTGACTCATGAATCCATAAAATCCTAGAAGAAAATGTAGGCAACAAAATTTCAGACATCACACACAGCAGAATACTCACTAATACAATGCCTAGGACAAGAGAAGCAAAGGAAAAAATGAACACATGGGATAACATCAAACTCAAAAGTTTCTGCACAGCAAAAGAAACAACCATCAAAATTGAAAAGGATCCCACTATATGGGAGAGAATAATTGCCAATGATAGATTAGATAAGGGGTTAATTTCCAAAATAATTTCCAATATATATACAACTCAATAAAAGGAAGACAAAGAACCCAATTGAAAAATGGTCAGAGAACCTAAATAGATACCTCTCCAAACAGGACATACAAATGGCCACGAGACATGAAAAAATGCTCAACGTCACTAATCATCAGAGAGATGCAAATTAAAACAACTATTAGGTATCACCTCACACCTGCCAGAATGGCTGCCATCAACAAATCATCAAACAACAAGTGCTGGTGAGGATGTGGAGAAAAGGGACTCTAGTACACTGCTGGTAGGAATGCAGACTGGTGCAGCCACTATGGAAAACAGTATGATGTTACCTCAAAGAATTAAAAATTCAACTGCCATCATTTGACCCAGTGATCCCACTTCTAGGCATATACCGTAAGAAGCCTGAAACACCAATCAGAAAGAATATATATACCCCTATGTTCATAGCAGCACTATTTACAGTTGCTAAGATCTGGATACAGTCCAAGTGTCCATCAATAGATGAGTGGATAAAAAAGCTGTGGTACATATGCACAACGGAATATTATGCAGCTGTAAAAAAGAAAGATCTCTTATCCTTTGAGACGACATGGAGGGACCTGGAGAGTATTACCCTAAGAAAAACAAGCCAATCAGAGAAAGACAAATATCACATGATCTCACTTATTTGTGGAATGTAATGAACAAAACAAGCTGATGAACAAAATAGACTCAGAGACATAGAAGTAGGGTACAGACTAACAAACCTCAGAAGAGAGGGACAGTGGGGGGGGGGTGTGGAGGGAAGAGATAAACCACAGAACTTTTTTGCATGTACGCGTAACCATGGACATAGACAACAATGCGGGGGGTGGGGGAGGGTGTCAATGGGGGAAAAAGGAGGTAACAGAAATAAAATAAAATAAAATAATTTGCAAATAATAATGTGTCCTTTTAAACGGATTATGGAGAATTTTTCTTATTTTTATATTTTCCGAATTGAAAGTATTTTTATAACTAATAAATAATCCATTATCTTTAAAAGTTGATTTTTACTGCAACCTATACTCAAATTTTGAATGTAGGATCTCATTCTCACATCTTTTAGATTTGTGTTGAGGTAACTGTAGGCAGCAAGAAGCATGTATCAACAAAACTTTATCAGGAACAAATTACTGAAGGATAATTCTATCAAAAAACTCTACTACTTAAAACTATAGGTGTTCAAAAGGAGCAGTATGATAATAGAGCCAGTAATTTACTATAATACTTCTCTCCACATATAAAATCCATTTCAAATTCCAACGCTTCTTGTCAAATAGAAGAAATTTGAATTTTTCCTACTATAAACCAATAAGAAAAATAACGTTTCAAGATACACAATTTTTCAGAATGGTTCTTGAGTTAAATGTCATTAAATTCAATATATTTTTGAAAAATGTATTTGACGATAGATAATTATAGAATTGTTAGACTTCTTCAGCTTTAAATATATAAAACTTAGATAAAGTCATCTATAGGAAACCGGTAGACTATTTCAAATTAATACAGAGCAATGATATAGAATTATCTTATTTCTCAAATGCAGATTGATGTTATATTGTTTGAAAATAGTTTGATTTCCTCAATAATCTGAGCCAAAGAATGTGCTATTTAAACATTTTCAAAGTTCAGGCAATATTTTCAGCTAACAAACACATCCCACCCCCAGCTCTCACCTCAGGAAACACTTACACTGACATTACAAGGTTTTAATTCAGTGGATTAAAATTAATGTTGAACTGTATCTTGTAATTGGTAGAAATCTGTTTAATTCTATTCTGCTCTCCCTTTGTGCTTAAATGTTCTGTTGACTCCATCATGAACTTCAAGGTGAACTTCAGAGGTTCACTGAGAGGTTTATTCATTTTGGCAGGAAAAAAGGCTGACTCCATACATAGCTGAGCTTTAAACTACATTCCTGTACCTTGCAAAACCATCAACGTTTTCTCCACAACTGGCTATGTTCCATTGTTGATATGATGAGAGCCAAAACAAGACTTAGTGAAGAAGCCAGAATTCTTTTCAACTTTGGAAATGTTAAGAAATAAAATTTTCTAGGAAATTTTTGGGTGTTAGATGACAGTTAGATTTCAAACTCCCCCAAAGTTTCTGTGAAAATTCAAGATCACCTCCTTAAATGGAAAGGCCAAATACATATTTATTGCAAAATCTTACATTAAACAAACAAACAAAAAATTTTCTAGGAGAAAATTTTGGTTACAGATACATTGTATAGATCCTTCAATCATATTCCATTTTAATATAGAAATTGAATTATCTTTACTTGTTTACTCTCGAAAAGCTGTTTAATTCGATATAAATACAAACATCAATTTAATTTACCCACACTAATCAAGTAAGCAATCTCTCTATTGATATCAGAGAAGGACTAAACGTATTTCCAAATGTCATATATACACAGAGCTGTATATCACTTTGTGATGCTAATTTCAAGTCTTGAGGCACAGTATGTTTGCACTCATCCTTGGCCTCTATTTATTAGACAAGTTAAGTGCAGCCCAAATTTGAAAGCATGGCTATAAATTATTGTCTTTTTATTTTATTTATGAGCACGTTTAGTAAAACATGAACTTTTCCCCTGAAAAATTGAAATATGATAGTTTTAACATGCCCTGTGTCTACTCCTTTCTTCTTCTTATATATATTCTCATGAAGCATTATCTTCTGACAACTTTAGGGGTTTTCTTTGTAAATATGAGAAGATACTTGTGTAAGTCTGCCAATAAAATCAAAATATTCATAGTAAATTTGGGAATTTAGGTTTCTTATATTTGAATATTTTAAGCAATAGAAAGAACACAATTGCCCTGAATCTGATGACTAGTTCTAAAACCTAGTATAGAATTCTTAACTCTAAGAATATTAACATGTGAAGAATTCTAAGAGGGTATTGCTGTGAAAATTAAATGCAGCTGATCATTGTAATGCTTTCAAATGCTCTGCCATTCTTGATTCACATCAATCAATTGCAATCATTAATCAAGTTGAATGCAATGATTTGGGTGAGCACTTATTATTGATTCTAGCTTAAATTTCACTGCAATTATAACTTAATTGTAAGTCGTATGTGTAATATTTAAATATAATCTAGCTTAAAATGTCAAATAAGTGACAGCAGCGAAAACGGACTAGTTCTATGACCTGCACAGAAATTATAACGAAATCTTTTCTGCGATGGAAGGAGGAAGCCAAAGGGTCAAAAGAACAGGAGGAAGTGAATGTTTGGACACACGGTGTTTAACTGTGTGAACACGCACACGTCTGCAGAGGTGCTCTGAGACACAAATAGAAGCACAGATGCGCCAACAAATGGAACAACAGTCATTTGGGTGTTAGATGACAGTTAGATTTCAAACTCCCCCAAAGTTTCTGCGAAAGTTCAAGATCACCTCCTTAAATGGAAAGGCCAAATACATATTTATTGCAAAATCCTACATTAAACAAACAAACAAAAAACAGATTACTTAATTTGCCTCCTGTCCCAAATGTTTCCCTAGTCAGTCAGCTTCGTGCAAATTCCTTAATTTCACTGATTCTAATTTTCCTCACCAGAAAAGGAACATTTCAACCAAGTAATTCATAAGGCTAAAGCCCTGATTCAAGTACTTTGATCTGAGGGGATATACTTGAAGGGACTTCTAAGGGTGATGCTCAAAATGTAGCCCCCTGACCAGCATCACTGGCATCACCTGGAAAATTGGTAGAAATGCGGATTCTCAGGACCCACCTCACACCTGTCAAATCAGAAGCTCAGGTGATTCTATACAGGCTGCTGTTTGAGAACCACTGCTGCAGGCATGGTGTGTTTCTCCAGTTTAACAGAAACAGGGACTATCAAACACAAAACAGCTGACTTCTCTCCCAAGTCCTACCTAATTAACAAAAGATATTTAAGACCAAAAATAACAAACAGGACAAGTAAATAAATTCTTGAAAATGCCAATATTCTGGGCAATTATCAACAGACTATGTCTGTGAACAATTTCAGGAAAAGAGAATATAGATAGGATCAAAATGATGCCAATATCCAAAAGATATGAGAAATTGTTCACCACATGTAAATAAAATAGTAAACATTTTTAAAAAGAATGTTTTTTCTTTTTCTTTTCTTTTTCCCCCAGAAGAACTCTAGAATCTAAACTCCAAGATCCCTATAGTGGAACCCAGGATAATAAAGGTGCTGATGGGAAGTAGGTGCAATTGTGATGCAAAGGCTAAGAAAGAGCTGGTCAGTCCCATTTGAGACAAAAAGCCACAAACAAATCTGTGAAGCAGTTTTGACACTGGAAATGGTCGAGTCCCAGGAACTTTGGAATGTGTCCCAAATACTCTGCTATCACGAAAAAAAGAGGTAAATATTCACCATATGGGAAACCAAACTGCCAACCACAAGAGAACGTGTAATCCCTCTATCTCTGACCATATATGTGTGCATTAATTCATCAGAGCTGCCATTGCCTTATATTAATTAGATGATACTGTACATGCACATACCTAACCAGTGACAGGAGCATAGACTACTAATACATATACACATATATATTCTCAAACCCTAAATATTTAAAGAAATCTAACTGCATAAAAAAATAGAAAAAATAAAATCAAACACACACACAGAAAAAGTAATGCAAAGATAAGTAAAGTTTCATAGAAAAAGTTAATACAGGGGGGAAATTTTTATCAGACTTTATCTTATAAAGCTGCTAAAAGAAACAAATAAAAATATATATATATATATATATATATATATATATAAAGAAAAGTAGATGTTTAAATGAAGATATTGCCTGGCTGGTGTAGCTCAGTGGTTGAGCATCGACCCATGCACCAAGAGGTTGCCTGTTTGATTCCAGGTCAGGGCACATGCCCAGGTTGTGGGCCAAATCCCCAGTGGGGGGCATGCAGGAGGTGGCCAATGGATGTTCTCTCTTATTGATGTTTCTGTCTCTCTCTCCCTACTCCCTTCCTCTCTCTCTAAAATCAATAAAGAAAAATAAATAAATAAATAAATGAAGATATTAATCAATTACATATCAAAACTCTAGATTTGAGCAATAAAATCAACAGCTGTGTTTTTGCAAAGATCTATAAGGACACTATATTTGTAAAGTCTGAAGAAAATAAAATTAAGAAAGCATGAAGAAAACATATCAAGGGCGAGAACAAGATAAAACATAAATAAAGAGAACATTGTTATAAAAGAATACTGTAATCAAATTAATAACAATAATTTTAAAGTCCGGCTGAAATGGTTAATTGTCTGGGATGGATTACATAATTTGTTAAAGTCACACAGTTTAGAGATGGAATCAGCTTGGTCTGAATACAAAGTTTCTCCTATCAGATATCTACCTCTTCCTTGCATCCATTCTGGCATTGTTGGAGGGATTTTGATTGGGTATCCACCTTCTTCACAAGGGCCAAATATTTCAGGGGAAGCAGGCAACCTTCATGGCCCAGGAGGGAAAATAATGATGGTTTTAATTCAGTTCCAGCCCTGGCCAGTTTGGCTCAGCAGTTAGAGCATCGGCCTTCGGACCAAGGAGTCTCAGGTTCAATTCTGGCCAAGGGCACTTACCTCGGTTGTGGTTTGTCCCTGGTCCCGGCTGGGGTCATGCGGGTGGCAAACAATTGATGTGGTTCTCTCACATTGATGTTTCTCTCTCTCTGTCTCCTTCCCACTCTGTCTGAAGATAAATGTAGAAACAGCCTCAGGTGAGGATTAAAAAAAAAAAAAACCAGTTCCAGGACCGTCTATTAAATCAACCATCCTTTTTCCACTAATTTGAAATAGCAGCTTTGTCATTTTTTAATATCCCCCATATATGCAGATGTATTTCTAGAATCTCTTGTTTTGTTATTTTACTTATCTATTTGGATAGATATTTGGATACTCCCTACATTAATACAATGTCCTTTGAAAAACAGAACCCTTTTACTAAGTTTTAATATGTGGTAATAGAACTCCCAGTTTACATTTCTCATTTGATACTAATCACTTTTAAGAAGTGATAACTTTGATCTCAGTAAATATATTTTTATAATTTTCCTTTGAAACATTGAAGTAACTATTTATTTGAAGGTTGTTGAAACTTAATTCTATAATTCATTTTTGTTTATTTAATATTTTATGTTTTCTTCACCATTTAAAGACTTATATTCTTGTCATGCCAAAGAATTTTAGAATGAAGGAAAATAAAATAGGATTAAATAACATGGAGGACTGTTAAAAGTTTAATTATTTTCCAATTTTATTTATTTATTTTTGGTTGCTATTACCTTGTTTGGAAAAAACGAGTGTGCTCGAACTTTTACATTTCTCCATCTTTATTATTTATTTCTCAGTGTATTTAGCATATGATCTTCCTCCCATTTTTAAATGGAATAAAGAAAATACATGAAAACATATGAGTCTCTGAGTGTCATTCAACTTAAAATTTTCAGTACCATGGATTTGTAAAGCTAGTTATAAAATACTAAGATGTGAAAATATCTTTGAGAATGTGTAGAATCTTGCTCTACTGCAGTGAAAAAAAATAAGAAATTTAGATGTGATGGTCAAGACCTCTAGAGACTAACAGTTTATTCCAGACTGTATAGCACTCTGCTTTGTGCAGTGCCAACTGGGCGGAATCCAGAGAGTACGAGGCAAAGTGTATGGGTGGTTTGCTCCTTGTCAAGACCATAGACATGGACTAAATTTCAGAAACAGAACTTAAATTAAGCAGAAAAATGACTGGTAAACAAAGGAAGGATCTCAGTTACAGGGAAATTTGGGACCTAGGTGAATCTCTAAAACAAACTCAGAATAATAACCAGAGTGATAGTCCATTTGAATAACTCAGGATACACACAATTTGAGAAAAATGTGTTTGGAAACTCAATCATAGAACTCTAGTGAGTTGAGTTGTATCTTTCAGTATAATGCAGAAGTCCCCAAATTAAATTTAATTAACTCCTAATGATTCCAAGCCTTCTGGTGGTACACATGTTAGTGGTAGTGTGGAAATAAAGGAAATTGAGGGTGATGCAGTCACACGAGGTTGAATATACTCATTCTGATTTAACATTAAATTGGCTTAAAATCTGGAACAAAGCAGATTTTGCTAGTTTAGAGATCAATAGCTTAATTATAACAGAGCTAAAGAAGGCAGGTCTAAAATTCTAGGTAGTCAAGTCTTAAGGAAAGGCTGAATGGCACAATTATATTTAGACTTTTCAGTAAACTGGCTATTTTGCAAACTGCTTCTTGTTCAAATGAAGAGATAAATCATAAAGTTGATCTGACTCTAGTGTAAATGTATTAAGAATATTGATTCATTTTAATTCATTTCTTTCTCCAGTGGAAACATCTATGGTTAACCTGCCTTATACTTAGTTTACTATGCAGTTTGATTTTTATTTTTATTTCTAAAACAAACAAACAAACAAAAAACAAATCAGCACTTAAATTTCCAAAGTATCTTTCTAGGAGTATAAAATCCCATTGATTTTGAATAAGTTTGGATCAAGGAGGTGAGGAAAAGACAATGCTCAAATATACAATGTAACTACTTCAACAAGAATAAAAAGGATTATACAGATTTAGCCTCAGTGCTTGAATCTTCTCAATTCAATCACATTAGAATAGTTATGTACAATTTGGTCTACATGAAAGTGGTCTAACTGTGAATATCATTGTGTTCTTAATTCTTTGTTAATCTAATTCGTTTGCTCATGCGACTGAACACCCCATGTTCACAAATTTGCTCTTGAATCTGAAAGAAAGTAAAACATAGATTCCGGAACAGTGTGTCTTCTCTTACATTTTGATATTTTCCAGTTCTTTGATAGAGCAGCATGGAGGGCAAGCTGACTCAGGAGAGAAATTAAAAATATGTGACAGTGCTTTGTAGTACAAAGCTTCCCTGAAGTCAGGCAAATTGGGATTGGCAGTTTCCGACATCAGCTCACTGCTGGTGGATCTGCTAAAATGCTCTGGGTGGTGTTTTTTTTTGTTTGTTTGTTTTTTGGAAAATTCTCACCCCAGGGTATTTTTCCACTGTTTTTTGTTTTTTTTTTAGATAGAGTGGAAGGAAGGGAGGGAGAGAGAAAAAGAAAGAAAGAGGAAGGGAGAGACATTGATGAGAGAGAAAAAAGAGAGAGGAAGGGAGAGAAACATTGAAGTGAGAGAGACACATCAGTTGGTTGCCTCCCTAACAACCCCAACCAGGGCCTAGGATTGAACCTGCAACCCAGGTATGTGCCTTTGACCAGAAATCGACCTTGAGACTCTTTGGTCCCTATGCCAATGCTCTAACGGCTGAAACAAACCGGTCAGGGCTGCTCTGGGTGGTCTTTATGCACATCCTGGTGGGTAGCTTGTTTGGCTAAAGGCAGACACGCAGCACTTAAAAGATTTTCAAGTTTTCAAGATGATTCACTATAAGAGAACCTTGGCAAAGAAAGTACTCTGGTACACGGTTTGGAGCAGGATATCAAGGAACTAATCTGGAGAAAAGAACAACAAAGAGGGTTAGGAAAGGGAGATTCCTGTATTTAAGTGTATGCTTATTTCTTGTCGTAACTCTTAAATCTCCAGATTTCCACAATTATTTTATTTAGTGCTCCCCAAATCTTACAAAGCCGAAGGATCCAGTTTTTGTCTTTCCTTAATGTCCTCCAGTCTCATCCACATCATAAGTACAGAAGCACAAAACAGTGTTTTCCATAAATGTACATCATTGGTTCTCAGATTAAATGTATAAATACATGGCTCCTTGGAAATTGCCTGCACAACGCGGCAAGTCCAGACGCCAGACACACAGCTGCAATATTACCTGCCAGCTACCTACTGTGCTTATGAACCCATTAAATGAATATTATGAAACATAGAACAAAGCTAATTTCCCCCTCAATTTCAACCTGTGATTTGTTCATATAAAACAAAGAGACACTCGTGTCCTGGCACCAGTGAGATAGAAAAAAAGAACATTCTGTTGTTCGTGATCCAAGTCCACATTCTTAAATAAAATTTTAATGCATCCTATATAGAAAGAAATCTACAGATATTTCAAAATATAAGAAGTTAAGAAAAGACATTTTATAAAACATTATATTGAACAACACTGATTAATTAGGATTTTTTTACATATTCTTTCAGTAACTTGGCATTTTAAGTAAGATATTACTGCTTGGAATTGAATAAGATTGTAGTAAGAGTTATATTTAATTGTTAATAATATTTTTGTTCTCTAGTATCTAATGTTCATAAACTCTTTCATAGTGACAGGATTTAATGGAATATAATGCAAAGGAAAATGAAGCAACTCACTGATTTTATTGACTTTGGAAAAGTTATATGACCTCAGATTCCTGATCTGTAAAATGGAAATGTTAATATCTGACATGCTGATTCCAAAATGGTAGTGGAGTGAATGGAAGCTACAAAGACCATCTCCCAGGACAAAACAGGAATTACAATTAAAATAAAGACAAATCAGTGGGGAAAAGCAGCTGGAGAGGACCCATATAACCAGAGACAGAAAAGGACACCAAATTGAGCCTGACAGGAACTGTGGAGGTACAAGAGGGTAGGCTTGGAGCCCATGGAAAGCAGCTGTTTTATCTGTGAGCAGCTCCCTCAGGGTTAACATGCCAAGCTGGCTCCACTGTGCAGAGGGCCAGGACAGAGCACTAAATTAGCTACAGCCACTCACCACGGGCTCCAGCAGAGGGAGGTGGATTGAATTGGAACTGTGTGGAGACTTGAGAGCTTGGAGAGCTAGGAGGGCATTGGGATTTTTTTGCTGAATCACTCCCTCACAGAACAGTAGCCATCTTACACAAAGAGCCCCTTCCCAGAGTCCCTGGGAGAAGCAACAGTCCCTCCCTCAGGAATTTATCACCACCTGGCCATGCCATAGAAATGCAAATTGAGGGTCATTAACAGTCAGCACGCATCTGCCCCACTTGCTGGAAATCCTCTTACCATGAAAACCTGAGGAATTTTTTTCATTCCATTGAGGACCACAACCCAAGGCTCATCAAGTAACTGAGACTAATAGCCTCCAGGCAAAAAGTAAGAGGATAACTGAACCTTTCCTGGGTTTGCAATCTACCCAGGAAAGTAAGACTTGAAAGTGGTGTTTAACGTGGGTCCTCCCATACTCATCCAAACCCAGCAGAGGGAGCCACAATCAGCAAAACACCAACACCAACAGGAAAAATTTGGCAGGCTTCAAAACCCACTGAGAAAGCCAAAATGGGGAAACAAAGAAACAAACTCCAAATGAAACAATAAGAGACCTCTACTGAAGAAGAGATAAATGAAATACAGTTAAGCAAGTTATTAGAAGTAGAGTTCAGAGCTATGATAATGAGGAAGCTAAACAGCATGAGTAAAGAGCTCAAAACCATGAGTAAAGATATAGAAACATTGAAAACCAATTGGAAAAGAACGACATAGTAGAAATAAAGAACACATTGGAAGCAATAACCAGCAGAGTACAGACAGCCGAGGCCTGGATCAGTGAATTAGAAGACAGGGTAGAAAAAAAATCAACCAATGAGAAAACCAAAAAGAAAAAAAAAAATTAAAAATCAGGAAGACAGCTTAAGAGAACTGTGGGACAACTGAAAATGTAACAAAATCCACATCATATAAATTCCAGAAGAAGAAGAAAATGAGCATGGGTTAGAGAATATATTTGAAGAAATAGTGACAGAAAATTTATCTAACTTGTTGAAGGAAAAAGGCATTCAAATTCAAGAAGCACAGAGAACCACAAATAAGAAGAACCCAAAAAGGCACACACCAAGACACATAGTAATTAAAATGCTAAAAATTAAAGACAAAGAGAGAATCCTAAAGACAGCAAGAGATAAGCAACAAGTTACCTACAAAGGAACCCCCATAAGGTTATAGGCTGACTTCTCAACAGAAACACTACAGGCCAGAAAGGAATGACATGAAGTAATCAAGGTAATGAAAAACAAGGATCTGAATCCAAGACTACTCTATCCAGCAAGGCTATCATTCAAAATAGAAAGTCAAATAAAGAGCTTCCCAGACAAAAAAAAAAAAAAAAGGCGAAGGGAATATATTAGCACCAAACCAGCACTGTAAGGAATGTTAAAAGGACTGCTGTAATTAGTAGAAGAAATAGGAAGGAAAATAGAAACACACTAAACAAAAATGGCAATAAATAAGTATATATCAATAATAACCTTAAATGTAAATGGATTAAACACTTCTATCAAAAGACAGAGTAGCTGATTGGATAAGAAAACATGACTCATATATATGTTGTTTACAAGAGACCCACCTCACAACAAAAGACTCACATAGGTTGAAAGTGAAGGAATGGAAAAAAATTCTTCCAAGCAAATGGAAAGGGAAAAAAAGCTGGGGTAGCAATACTCATATCTGAAAAAATAGACTTCAAAATGAAGGCCATAACTAGAGACAAAGAAGGCCACAACAAAATATTGAAGGGATCTACCCAACAGGAAGATATAACCTTGTTAAACATATATGCACCCAATATAAGAACACCAAAATATATTTTATAAAACTTCTGAGGGACTTCAAAGGAGAAATCAACAGCAATACAATCACAGCAGGGGATTTCAACACCCCGCTGACATCACTGGATAGATCCTCTAGATAAAAAATTAACAAGGAAACACAGACTCTAAAAGATGCACTAAATCAAATTTATTTAATAGATATCTACAGAAAATTATACCCCAAAACTACAGAATTCACATTCTTCTCAAGTGCACATGGGACATTCTCAAAGGTAGACCACAAGTTAGGACACAAACTAAGTCTCTACAAGTTCAAGAAGATTGAAATCATATCAAGCATCTTCCCAGATCACAATGGCATGAAACTAGAAATCAATTACAACAACAACACACAAAGACATTCAAACACATGGAGGCTAAATAGCATGTTATTAAACCATGAATAGGTTACCGAGGAGATCAAGGAAGAAATTAAAACCTTCCGGGAAATCAATGAAAATGAACACACAACAGCACAAAATCTACGGGACACAGCGAAAGCAGTCCTGAGAGGGAAGTTCATAGCGCTATAATCCTACCTCAAAAAACAAGAAAAATTTCTAATAGACTATCTAACCTCACAACTTAAAGAACTAAAAAGCAAACAAAATGAAAAACCCAGAGTAAATAGAAGGAAGGAAATAATAAAGATCAGAGCAGAAATAAAGGACATGGAGACTAAAAAAAAACTATTCAAAAGATCAATGAAACAGAGCTGGTTCTTTGAAAAAGATAAACAAGATTGATGAACCCTTAGCTAGAATCACCAAGAAACAAAGAGAGAGGACCCAAATAAACAAA
This sequence comes from Tadarida brasiliensis, assembly GCA_030848825.1. Taxonomy (NCBI): domain Eukaryota; kingdom Metazoa; phylum Chordata; class Mammalia; order Chiroptera; family Molossidae; genus Tadarida; species Tadarida brasiliensis. Next base: position 77,155,387 of record CM061260.1, read on the forward strand.
ATCAGGAACAAAAGAGGAGAAGTAACAACTGACAACACAGAAATACAAAGGATCCTTAACAAATACTATGAACAGTAATATGCCAATAAATTGGACAATCTAGGCAAAATGGACAAATTTCTAGAAACACATGGTCTCCCAAAACTGAACCAGGAAGAGATAGAAAATTTGAACAGATTAATAACAACTAAGGAAATTGAAGATGTAATCAAGAATCGCCAAGCAAACAAAAGCCCAGACCCAGATAGCTTCATGGGGGAGTTTTACTGAACATTCAAAGAACTAACACCCATTCTTCTCAATCTATTACAAAAAATTCAAGAAGGAAAACTTCCAAACTTGTTTTATGAGGCCAGCATAGTTCTAATTCTAAAACTAGATAAAGACACTACAAAGAAAGAAAACTACAGGCCAATATTCCTGATGAACACAGATGCCAAAATCCTGAACAAAATATTAGCAAATAAGATCCAGCAATACATTAAAAAAATTATTCACCATGACCAAATGGGATTCATCCCAGGGATGCAAAGCTGGTACAATATTTGCAATTCAATAAATGTGATACACCACATAAACAAAATGAAAGATAAAAGCCATATGATCATATCAATAGATGCTGAAAAAGCATTAGACAAAATCCAGCACCCATTTCTGATAAAAACGGGAATAGAGGGATCATATTTCGACATAATAAAGGCCATGTATGAAAAACTTACAGCCCACATCATACCCAATGGGGAAAAACTGAAAGCATTTCCCTTAAGAGCAGGAACAAGACAGGGATGCCTACTTTCGTCACTCTTATTTAACATAGTACTGGAAGTCTTAGCCACAACAATTAGACATGAAGAAAAAATAAAAGGGATCCAAATTGGAAAGGAAGAAGTGACACTGTCATTATTTGCAATGACATGATATTGTACATAGAAAACCCTAAAGACTCCATCAAAAATCTACTACATTTAATAAATGGATTTGGAAAAGTAGCAGGTTACAAAATTAACATCAAGAAATCTATGGCATTCTTATACACCAATAATAAACTCACAGAAAGAGAAACTAAAAAAAACAATCCCATTTACCATTTCAGCACAAAGTTAAGATACCTAGGAATAAACTTAACCAAAGATGCAAAGGACCTATTTGCAGAAAATTACAGGACATTGAGAAAAGAAATAGAGGAAGATATAAAAAAGTGGAAGCACATACCTTGTTCATGGATTGGAAGACTTAACATCATTAAAATGTCCATATTACCCAAAGCAATCAACAGATTCAATGCAATCCCTATTAAAACACCAATGACACATTTCATGGAAGTAGAACAAATGCTTCAAAAGTTTATGTGGAACCAAAACAGACCTCGAAGAGCCACAGAAATCTTGAAAAAGAAGGACAAAGTAGGAGGAATCACAATACCAGACATCAGGTTATACTGCAAAGCCATTGTAATAAAAACAGGCTGATACTGGCACAAGAACAGGCATATAGGTCAATGGAACAGAACAGAAAACCCAGAAATTGACCTAAGTCATTATGCTCAACTAATATTTGACAAATGTGGCAAGAGCATACAATGGAGTAAAGACAGCCTCTTTAATAAATGGTGTTGGGAAAATTGGACAGCTCCATGCAAAACAATGAAGCTAGACCAGCACCTTACACCATACACAAGAATAAACTCAAAATGGATAACAAACTTAAATGTGACTCGTGAATCCATAAAAATCCTAGAAGAAAATGTAGGCAACAAAATTTCTGACATCGCACACAGCAGAATTTTCACTGATAAAACTCCTAAGGCAAGAGAAACAAAGGGAAAAAAATTAATACACGGTACTACATCAAACTAAAAAGCTTCTGCACAGCAAAAGAAACAGCCATCAAAATGGAAAGTGAACCCACTATATGGGAGAGCATAATTGCCAATGATACATTAGATAAGGGGTTAATTTCCATAATATATAGAGCACTAATGCATCTCAACAAAAGGAAGACAAAGAACCCAATTAAAAAATGGGCAGAGGTCCTAAATAGACACCTTTCCAAAAAGGACATACAAGTGCCCAAGAGACATGAAAAAATGCTCAGTCAGTAATCATCAGAGAGATGCAAATTAAAACAACTGTGAGGTATCACCTCACACCTGCCAGAATGACTGCCATCAACAAATCATCAAACAACAAGTGCTGGTGAGGGTGTGGAGAAAAGGGGACTCTAGTACACTGCTGGTGAGAATGTAGACTGGTGCAGCCACTATGGAAAACAATATGGTGTTTCTTCAAAAAATTAAAAATTGATCTGCCATTTGACCCAGTGATCCCACTTCTACGAACATATCCTAAGAAGCCTGAAACACCAATCAGAAAGAATATATGAACCCCTATGTTCATAGCAGCATTATTTACAATTGCTAAAATCTGGATACAGTCCAAGTATCCATCAACAGATAAGTGGATAAAAAAGCAGTGGTACATATACGCAATGGAACACTATTCCGTTATAAGAAAAAGAGATCTCTTATCCTTTGAGACAACATGGAAGGTCCTGGAGAGCATTATGCTAAGGAAAATAAGCCAATCAAAGAAAGAAAAATATCACATGATCTCACTTATTTGTGGAATATAATGAACAAAGTAGGCTGATGAACAAAATAGACCCAGAGGCATAGAAAGGAGTACGGTTCAGACTGACAAACCTCAGAGGAGGGGGGTGGGGGAGAGGGATTAGATAAATCAAATAACTTATATGCAGGTATGTGTAACCAATGGACATAGACAACAATGCTGGGGGTGGGGAGCAGGATAGGGAGGAGGATGTCTAAGGGGGAAAAAGGAGAAACATCTGTAACAAAAATAACTTAATAAAAATTGCAAAAAAACTAAAAACAAATCTGACATGCTCTTGTCACAGGCTCATATGAAAATAAATAGATAATAAATATTTAACTTATTTTTATAAACAAAAAATTATTTAAAAAGATGTAAGAGATTATAAACAGAGCTAGGATATGGGAGGAGGCCAGTGTCTTCAATTCATTATTGTTTTGCAGGTGTTAAGGTTTGTAAATTCATTTAGGAGATGGGGGAGTAACAATGCTTATTTTTAAAGTACTTAATTCATTCTTGACTTTTCAATATTCAGGATACAGACTTTTGAGACAAATCAGAGAGCTGACTCAGTTACCTTTTCTCTCATCAACACAGGCATACTATCTACCTGGTCTTAGGGTATACTTATTTCTGAGTTGAAAAGAAAGGCTTTAGTGACATCCATGCTAGAAGTTGGCTTTGCTGAAGATTTGACAATGCCATGGTTATCAGAAAGCAATGATGTTCCATGGGGAAAATGTTTTCCTTTTTTATTCTTTATGAATTGCCCCCTTTAAAATAGCTTATTATTACTCTTTGGTTCATATTTTTATGCATTATTAATTGCTCCATGAAATTTTCAGTCCAATGTTTTATATATTTGAGATACATGTTATTTGTGCTAATTATTATCTTTATTGTTGGGAAGCTATGCACAGCCTGTTTGTAGAAATTCCTACTCAATGCAGTGTTCCTATACAATACAAAATGCACATAAGTATTATAAGTAGTATACCTATTGCACACACACAGAATAAAATATCTAATATTTACTAGGCATTTTTTATGTATACAAAGATATCTTTATTTTTTAATTAATAAATTAATTAATTTGAGGGAGAGGGTCATTATTCTTTTTTAAAATTTATCTTTATTATTGAACATATTACAGATGCCCCCCCTTTCCCCCATTAAACCCCTTTACCCAGCTCCTGCCACCCACCCCAGGCCTTTACTACACTATTGTCTGTGTCCATGGGTTATGCATATATACATATAAGTTCTTTGGTTAATCTCTTCCCACCCCCCACACCCCCTTCCCTCTAGTTTGTCAATCTGTTCCCTACTTCTACATCTCTGGATCTATTTTGTTCATCAGTTTATTTTGTTCATTAGATTCCACATATAAGTGAGATCATATGGTACTTGTCTTTCTCTGACTGGCTTATTTTGCTTAGCAGGTCCATCCATGCTGTCTCAAAGGGTAAGAGATCTTTCTTTTTTTTTTTTTTTTTTTTTTTTTTACAGCTGCATAGTATTCCATTGTGTAAATGTACCAGAGCTTTTTTATCTACTCATCTACTGATGGACACTTGGGATGTTATATTTTACATGTCATTTCATTTAACACTAGAACAACCTTATGAGGTTGGTTCTGTTCCTATTCTTCTTGTTCACATGAAATGAGACAATAAAAGGTTAAGTGATTTGCCCCAAATTGCACAGCCAATAAATTTTGGCATCAAGATCAAACCTAGGCAGTACACCCTCTGATCACTTCATTTTGTGATCAGTGTCTTTAAAAACCACAAACTTTAAGATAGATGTCCAATATGTTTCAGCTAAAAATGGTTGTACTTTTGGGTCCTGGAGCATGAAGATGAGCTGGTTATACCAGCCTAAAAGGGCTAAAGCCTCCCATTACCTCCCAAAACTCCTGCAACTGAAAATATCTCTCCTGTGGAGCACGTCCCCACAGACCTCCTATGTCACTTTTATCCAAAAACCACCTGTTCCAGAGAGGTGTCAAAGACTCTGTTAATGGCAGTCACTCTTGGGAAAGTGTCTTTTCCTTGATTTGATCACAGGAACATGTTGGACGTTTTGCACTCAGAATAAAACCAGAGCCCTGTATTAGACTTGGCAAAGGTTAGCCTTTGGTAAAATTGCAAAATGGTTTCAGTGTGCCTGTGCACCTTCCGTCTTCATGCTTAGTTCTCACTCCTTCCCATTTGACTCTCTCTTCCCTACTAGGATGCATGATTGATTATTTGTGTGATTATCTGCTTAGCATTTGCCTCTACTGGAAGACTATGATTTCCATATGTGTGTGGAATATAGTTGTCTCTTTTGCTATTGTATCCCTAGCCCCCAATATAATACCAGATCATGGAATGTGCCAGGCATTTATTGCATGAATGAATAAAATATTTATTGAAAAGACTTTGACCCATTTCTTGAATCAGTTTATGTCACAAAAATAGTGCTGTTACTATCTCTTAACTTAATAGAGGAAAAATGAATAAAGGACGTAGTTAAGATGTGACTCATTCTGGGATTTAATTCTCAAAGAAAATTCCCCAAGACCTACTATAAAAGGGATGAATGAAATGAGACCTCTTAATACACTGCATGTGCACAAGAACTGCGAAACTTCCCATACTGTTTATTCCTTCTTTGTAGTAGGTCCCGGGTTTCAACCTGCTCTGTCTACTTTCAGGTATGCACTACCTACTCCATCTCTTGTGATTTCTGTCTCCATGTCACTGGCTGTGGAACAAAATGCTATTTTTCTTCTTTCCTTTGTATTTGGGTATAATAGGCACAAGTCCAAATCATTTTAATCACTTGAAAAATTCACCAATGGGGAAAGGAAAACAACACACATTGAGAATATGTGCCACCTTTATAATTGTAGAACATTTTTACTGTTTTGATCCCTGGATGATAGCTGTAAACTCTTCAGTGTGGAAGCAAAATTAATCATGATTGCTCACATTTATTGAGTACTTGTTTACATATTCCATTCACTTGACATTTTCTACCTGTTTTGTCATTTAGTCTCCAAAGAATCTGAATTTACAAATCATTAAACTAAGGTTCAAAAAAGTAGTAGGCTATTTCCAAAGGTCACTCAGCTCATAAGTGACAAAAATAGATCTGAAATCCAGGTCTCTGATAGCCCAAAGCTTTTGTTATTGCTGTCTAAAGACTGTTTTAGGGCAAAACAGTGTTAGTTTCTGATCTCAAGCAAAAATGATGTAATTTATAAGGAAATCTAGAATTTGTTAAAGTTTCTCTTATATAAATTTTGGTGATTTCTCCCCATCTTTTTACACATGGCAGTAGCTAAAAAAAATAAAGCCCCTAAGAATGAATCAATACCTGTATTCCCCTAGTGGCTAGGCATGATCCACATCATAGTGAGCTGGAATGCCTCATGAGTGATGCTTCCTGTGACTGCCTGCTCCACTAAGAGACATCCACGTGCAAAGACAGCAAAAACTGATATTATATCCCCATATTGTTAGAGCATCTTTCCTTCAGTAGCCACTGGTGTCATGTCAGCTACCTCCTCAATGGTAATACCACTGTACTCCCTGTCCGTACTAGACAAAACTCATGTGATAAAGAAAGAAGTGTAGGTTTGGGAAAAAGCTAAGTTAACAATAATGACAATAACAACTACAAAAAAAAAGTGATCAATAGAATCAGTGTAATAAGGGGTAAGGAGAAGGCTCTAAGTCAATGTTCTTTTACTTATTAGCTCACTGATTAAAAACATGTTCATGGAGAGTTTACAATATGGCAGAGACTATGTCTAACATTGCTTATCCAAAGACAAGAAGACTGTCTCTGCCATGAAGACGCTTATATAGTCTGTTTTAGTCAGTTTGGGCTGCTATAGCAAAAACAGTATAGACTGGGTTGCTAGCAAAACCAACACTTAATTTCACAATTCTAGAGGCTGGGCAGTCCAAGATCAAGGCATCAGCAGGTTCTAGTGAGGATCTGCTTCCTGGCTCAGATGACCCTCTTCTGGCTGTCTGTACATGGTGGAGAGCAGAGAGAGAGAGAGGAAGCAAGCTCTCTAGGGTCTCTATTTGTAAGGGCAATAATCCAATCATGAGGGTTTTACCCTCATGACTTAATACCTTCCAAAGGCACTATCTCCAAATACTATCACATTGGAGATTAAGGTTTCACATTTAAATTGGCAGGGGGAGGGGGGGAACAAACATGCAGTTCATAGCACAGTTTAATGGAGAAGAGGACATGCCAACAAAATTATAACACTGTGGGCTAAGTGCTATACAGTATTCTGAAAAGACAATGGATGTAGTTTACTCAGAAGAATAAACTCCTAAATTTGGCTGAAGGCATCAAGAAGGGTACACATGTTTGATAAGCTTTCATATGAGACATGACATCTATGGAAGAATTTGTTAGAAGCATAGATGGACAGAGAGAATTCCAGGCCGAGTACAAAGGCAGGAGAGAGGTCACAGTTGGAGAGACATAGAGAGCTGGATATATACAGTGCAAGGTGGGTGAAGTTGAAGGTAATGATGGAAAAGCTAAAAATGACGTCAAGTCATTAAGGACATATATGTATTGCAAAATACATTATCTTTAAATTTATGGGGAATACTTGAAGTCACTAGCATTAAAATATCTCTTATAGCCCTGGCCATGTAGCTCAATTGGTTGGAGACTTGTCCCATACACCAAAAAGTTGTAGGTTCAATTCCTGGTCAAGGCACATATCTAGATTGTGAGTTCAGTCCCTGGTTGGGGGCACATATGGGAGACAACCTATCGTTGTTTCTCTCTCTCCCTCTCTCTCACTCCCTTTCTCTCTCTCTTTCCCTTCTTCTCTCTCTAAAATCAATAAACATATCCTCAGGTGAGGATAAAAATATATACTATATATATATATATAATTTATTTTTAAATAATAAAAGACATTTTTCTATTTATTTTCAGATAGAGTGGGAGGGAGGGGGAGAGAGAGAGAAACATTGATGTGAGAGAGACACATCGATTGGTTGCCTCTCTCACAATCCCAACCAGGGCCAGGGACTAACCGCAACTGAGGTACCTGCCCTTGATCGGAATCAAATTTGCGACTCTTTGGTCTGCGGGCTGATGCTCTAACCGCTGAGCCAAACCAGCCAGGGCTATATATACTTTATATTTTAGAATAATATTATGTCAACAGTCTTTCTATTGCAACAGAACATGATAGAAAGGATTAGGACCTGGCCAAAGTTTGTGAAATTGGCTATTAAGACAAAGAAGAGAGATAAGAAGCTAAAGAGATATAATCAAACCATGCAACACACAACTGTTGATGTATTTTGATGGGGATTTGAGAGCCCAAAATAAGATAATAACTGACTGTGCTTTTTCCTGTGAGATATGGTAGAAACTCTGGTGACAGTCTCTTTACCACCATGGTCTTTTTGCTAGGCCAGAGCGCTCATTCCTCAGCCTCAGTATTGGCTGCTTTGCTCAAAGCTGCCTCTCTTCTCTGTGTATTGCTCTATGCTGATGAGAGCCACCTAGCCCAGGAAGTTATGCTCCAGTCAACTTCATTCTAAGAGTAGCTTTCAGTTCAAGACTTCCTGATATTGGTGGTAGACTTGCTTCAAGTGGGACTTCCTCTGTGGTGCTTTTGCCCTCTAAAGCTTTCCCAAGGGATCAGATAGTAGCCAGTCACTAGTTGAGACCACATTCTTCTTAGCCCAATATGTGACATCAGAGGTGACCTAAATCTTAGACCTCAATTTACTCCTTTCCTCTTATCCCCTTACCAAAGTGGAGAAGGTAAGAGAAAACCTGATGAGTCACAAATAAAAGAACATGTATTGTTGGATAAAGTGCCAGTCAGAGCACTAGCATCTTAGGAATTGTTTCTGTTGCTATCTTGACCTCGGTTCCGTAGCTATCCTAGTCTGCAACTTTACTCTTCACTTCATTCATTTACTTAACATCAACCTGTCTATTATTCTGATGTGGTTTTGACCCCTATTCCTAACCTGTATCAGTCTGCCATGGACCTCGTGGTTGATAAACTTCTGTATTAGCTATGCCCTTGATACTGGTGGACCCTGATTTCTACTTGTCTAACCCCACTTCACTAACAATTCCTTTCCAAATCAGCCTGCTAAAAGGAGATGCTGTAGACTCAATGTCTTAAACAGACAATTAATTCTCACATGCTGGGAGAGTCCAAGGTCAAAGTGTTGGCTGATTCATTCCCTAGTGAAAAGCCTTTTCCTATATTGCAAATGGCCACCTTCTTGTTGCTGTCTCACATGGCAGAAAAAGAGCAATTTCTGTATATCTCTCTGTCTCCCTACCTCACCACCACCTCTCCCCACCAACACTTAGTAAATGTGATGTGAAAAAAGTATTCAACTATTTCAGCTTCAAGTTCTCATCTCTAATATGAAGATAATAGAATTTCTAGGAATTTTTAAGACTTGAGAAGATACTTAGAACAGTGCCTGGTATTGTGAAAGCACTCAATAAATGTTAGCCACTAGTAAAAATATCTATCATTTGCTAGTCTCTTCAGACATTATACCATTTAATCACAAAATAGCCATAAATGGAGACTACTGTTTTTCCATTTGAGAAGTGATGAAACCAATTTTCAAGGAACTTACATGATACGTTCAAAAGCTGAAACTGAAATCTAGGTCTCTATTTGTACTATTGCCTCTGAAGAGGAGACAGACCTACAACCAAAGAATTTCATTATAACATTTTAAGGGATCAAACACATTTATTTATACAGTGCCTGAGAGCAAAGAGGTAAAACAACCAACTATCTGAGAAGCTCCCCAGAGAAAATGAGAGTTGTGATGGGCCTAAAAGGATGAAAAGTAGGCCATTCCTCTATTTTTTTGAAGGAGAGAGTAGAAATGGTATACATAAAAAAAAAAAAAAAATCCTTGGAGGAGAAGTAAATAAAATATATATATAGGGAATGGTGGGAATTTTATCATTGCTTCAGTATGGGGATGTGTAAAGAGATGAAGCTGGAATGGCAAACATTGTGTGTTAAGCTAAGGATGGGAAGCATTGAAGATTTTCTGGCAGAGTAGTAAAAAGATCATATTGATTTATTAGAGAGATTACACCCACAGCTGTTTGCCAAATGTGTTAGAAGGTGAGACTAGATTTAGGAATACCTATTAGAAGTCTGTTTCTGAAGTTCAGTTAAGATCTGATGAAAACTAGGGGAAAAATTAAGAGTACTTTGCAGGCCACAATCAAATAGATTTGATGTTTGAATGATTCTAGAAGATAATGTGGAGAGAGAGTACTATGGTGTTTCTGGGTAGACTCCTGCAAATTATTTTATATATTTTACCTAGGAATTATTACCATGTAGTCAGGTAAACTTTATGATTCAAATGACCATTGTGATTTAAATAAACAATGACTAGGATGGCCATAAAATTGTGCTGGCAAATATCCAACTATAGGGAGCAAAATTAACTGATTGGACTCAGCTGTTCTGCTTTGAAGTTGGTGAAACAAACTACCACTCAACTGTTGCAGTCCACCTTTGGCTGCAGTACATATCTCCCTCTTCTGCTATCCATTCAGAATTCCTTCAGCCATTACCAATTCAGATCTTGGTGGCTTGTGACCCAAACCTTGATACCTAAAGAGACAAAACACTTGGTAGTCACAACCTTCTCAGGGTGGGCTTGCTGCACATTTTATTCACAATTACTATGGAGCAATGGGAGTTATCAGTGGATCATTTGGGTTACACAAATACTCCTCCAATTCCCATAGTGTAAAATTAGCCTTATCTCCTGGTGACTGAGTCAGCTACCACTGATAATATGATGATTCCTGTTTTGGCCTGCTTACCCCTGGGCACAAATTGCTTTAACTTGTAATTAACTGTGACTCTGGTTGTGTCTCTTGGCAAGAGTTTGCCCCCTTTAGTGACCAGGACCAGCATTTTAGAGAGGAGAATAGTTGTAGAAACCAGCATTTTAAAGAGGAGAATCACAAAATCTCCCAGTGAGTCACCGCAAATGTTGGTAAATGGAGACATTTCTGCTTCTATATCTTGGTCCTGGGTCTATGTGTTTTCTTTTTGGGGGACATGGAACCATGTGGAAATTTCTGATGTCATAAATGTATTGCATCCTAACAGATGGCACCCATCCATTCAAAGTGCTTCCTTTGATCTGGTCTTTCAGATGTACCTTTAGAAAGCTATACAGTACCCACATCCCTGATGTTGGCTGCCATTAGATGACATTGTCGATGGCAGAGTTAGGCCTCAGTCCTTGAGGTTGGTTAAGAAAGAATTCAGAGCCAAGAACTCTAATGTAAGAAGTTTATTTAGAAAGCCATAGAGGTAGAAGTAGTGAGCCGCTGAGCTGCATAGGTGCAGGAAATGACTTAGAGAGGCAAAAGAAGGGCCCTTGGAGCTTAGGAGAGAAAAAACAACTATAATGTGCCTGAGGGAAGAAGAAGGGAAAAGCAAAGGTGTGCTGTAGAGAGAGTGGGTACTGAGTCCTTTATCTTAAGAGTTTTCATCTGTTTCCCAAAGGCAGAGATTTTAGGGGAGGTCTCAGGGGAGAATATCAGTAGAATATTTATCAACTTCCCTCTGTATCTTTTCAGGGTTATGGTCTCTACTGATTGGTTGGTGCTAGGGTAGGGGGTCGTTAGTCATTAAATCTGGTCGTGAAGTCAGCCATTACATTGCTTTTTCTGGTTTTGCTGCTTTTCTGGGCCTGGAGGTGAAAGACAACTGAGGCCTAGATGTTATCTCTAGTTGACCAAAATTCTGTCTTGGTAGTCAACAGACCCTAGGCTTTGTTCCTAAGATTATTTGATGCATGTCAGAACCTCATTGTCCTGAGGGCTTAATGCATAAAGAGTGGTTGTGCAAGCACATGTATGGGAGTCACAAGAGGCTATTCTCCAGCCTTCTGTTCCTCCTTTAAAGGGTCCAAACTGCATGACTAATGACATGCTAGGGGAGGAAAGTTAACCCTGGGGCACAGCACTAGTCTGAATATTTGTTTTCTCTACTTTTGCTCATTGCTAGGCACAGTGGACTTTCTTCCCTTGTGACATTCTGTACCTGGCCTATTGTTCCTGCTCTGCTTATGCCTAACTGCCTACTCTATCAACATGGCTCATGATATGACCAGTGGATTTAGTTGTCTGGACCTAATCCTATAACTCTTTTGCTGCCAAGTAGGTCTCACTATAAGCTATTATTTGTAAGACATTCCATGCTTGTAGATCAGGCATTCTGTAAGTACTGGATGCCTGGTGCTGAATGACAAATAAACTATCAAAATAATTATTTATCCCTATAAGGACAACCACTGGACCAAGATAAAAATGACTCTATATAATCAATTTACTTCCAAGTGGCCATTTATTCTTTTCAAGGGATAGTGCCATGTTGCTAGGTAAGCATTGGTCTCTTTTCTGATGGGTTGGATAGTCAGAAGGAGCCAGGATTAGATTGGCCTTGGTAAGTGAGCATCCATGCGGCTGGACCCATATGTAATCTCTGTCTCTGCCATCTGAGCCACTGTGTTCCTGTGCACATTGTGCTAGTTTTGACAACACCTGGCTTCCATCAAATGGCTGTGAACATTTGTCTACTTGCTTGTTCAGGGTTGTTGTTTTTTATGATGCATGTTTTTCTGGCTAGTGTTAACATGTGATATAAAATCTTTATATGGTATGCCACTCTGATTTATATATTTGCATACCTCTACCCAAGAGTCTTAGGGATGGAGGGTAGGTCCAAGGCAGCAAGAAGTGACAGGGTTCCTTACAGAAACTCATTTGCTATTAGGAGTAGGTTGCCATTTGTATTGTGACAGCCAGAGAACAGGCTATCAAATAGCCCTGAGTCTACAGTCAGTTACTAGGGATTTTTAAAGTTCTGGTGGTGAAATAAAATCAGGTTTTAGGATGAATTTATATAACTTGAAAAGTTTATGTACTTTGAAGTTCACATAATTTGAAAAGGCTCTCTAAGAAAAAAATAAATATAAAATTAAACAAAAATATAATCGCAGGGAAAAAATAATCCCAACCAACCACTGGACCCTTGGAAATTCAGATTTTTTCTGAAAAAAATTTAAGCAATTTACTAAAATTCTTGCAATAAAAAATTGTTAAAGGCAGCAGGTATATGGGACATCTTTATCTCCTGCTAAATTTTTCTGTGAATCTAAAACTGCTTTAAAAAATAAACTATTAAAAAAACAAAAACAAAAAACAATGTTTACTGATTATAAACTGGCTGTCCTCCTAGCAAGGACATTCATTTTCATCCATTTCAGGACTCATAAAGCCCAAACTGGCCTGCGAAAGGGATCTAGGTTTAGGATTTACTAGCTTTGTTGCATCTACCCCTGAGCTGGGGAGAATAAGTAGCATTCAACAGTTTGAGCACTCTCTCCTAGAAAAAAAATGGTATCTCACCCATTGGTTTCTAAGTGGTATTGCTCTTGTGTGATTTTTCCTTCTTCTTTGGAGACTTTTTTCATTTTGATTTCCTTTATCCAGCCATCAAATTTTGGTAGTCTTCAAGGTTTGTACCTAGTCCTACTTCACTTCTCTACTCTCTTATTAGATATTCATATTGACATTTACTTTTCAGTTAGCTCCTATGCACAGATGACTCACACATTTATACAGTCCAGATGCCTCCTCTGAGCATCAGATCTGAATGCCCCCCAGATGTCACTGAAATGACTCAAAGTCACCCCCAAGTAAACATGTTCAAAATTTTAAAAATAATCCTTTTCACCCTTTCAAATCTAGTCATCTATAACATTGCCAATTTCAGATAATTAGATTTCCACTTTCAGTGAATCTATACAGTTACACAAGACAAATCTGTCTTCCTTGAACTTCTTTCTCACTATCTTTATCCAAACTAAAAGATACTTTGCCAGTTTTACTTCCTACATATCTCTCAACTCTGTCCATTTCTCTCTAACCTTCCCACTAGTACCTTAGTCCAGGATGTTGCCATGTAAATCCTAATAGTTTCCATCACAATAACCTCCTAACCAGTGCACCTGCATCTATTCTTGCTCTCTTCTTATCAGATCTATACACAGAAGCTGGAGTGATCATTTATAAACACTGATTAAGCCATGTGCTTGGCTTAAGTCTGGTCAATGTTTTCCCGTTGCTGCTGAGATAGAGAATAAATTATGTAACAAGGCTTACAAAGCTCTGATGGGTTGGCCCTACTGCTCAAGCCTCATTTCACAATGTGTTCTTTCTTACTTGGTCTACTTATGCTGTCCTGTCTTTATGTAGGTTTGTTATGAACACCATGTGCCTCTCTGGTATGTCTTTGGTAAGTACCAGAACACAGTTTCTTCTTTTCCCAGGTAACTTCTAATCTTTCTTAATACAGTTGTGAGTGTGTGAAACACAGATTTTCTTCTTGTATTATCATTTATTATTGTATTGTTTTTATTCAAAAAACTGTAAATGTACTCTTGCCTCACCCTGTATTTAAGTTCAATTTCCCTGTCCTAAGGAAATCTTTCCAGACTTCTCTGATTAGCACATAGTATTAATTACTATCTCTACAGTGATGGACATTTTACATATTCCCACAGTTATCTGGCTCTTTCCCACTATATTATAAGCTCTGTGGCCCTAAGGATGTTTTTTACCTCTTTCATCACTGAGTCTCTGGTGCTTAGCACAACGCTTGGCACTTGACACTGGGTGCATTATTTACTAATGAATTACTGAAGTTTGTAAGATTCTGTTATTAATCTTTTTTTTTTTTTTTTTTTTTTTTTTTTGTACAAGAAAGGAGTATTTAAAAGACTTGTGGGATGCTATTTTGGTGATTTTTTTTTTCAGGAAGTCTTGCTTTGAGGATAGCTTATGTAATTTGTAAAAATGTGCTTTTCTCCAGTAGAATGGGACCATGAGGTCTAGCAAAATATGTCTGTGTGTGCACGGAGTGGAATGCTGGGGGTGTGCTGTGGGAGCTCCATGTGTTACTCACCAATTCCCCTAATGGTTGCATTTGATCATAAATGTTGGCTGTCACTTTTGGTCATCTAGTTAACTTTCTAAATGTATTTGCTACACATGCATCAAGTTGATTAGAGATGATTTGCTGATCTGTTTTACTTTAGGTAAATAGAAATCTAGTGTTCCAAAACATGCAATTGAATCAATTTGGCAGATTGCTAAAAGAATACTTAACACATGTTCTGCAACCCAAGGGTATCCAGTCTGAAGCTGCAGCATCAGCCAAATTGAATTATCAGTGAAAAGTGCAGGGGAAGCGGGTTCTATATTGGCTACATTGGTATTAAATGCAAGACTTACAGGGAAGTGAAGAGTGAGACAAGAAATCAGTAAGAGAAAGACACGGGTTCGGTGGGTGCAGCTATAAACAGCTATGGACTTTAAATACAAGCTCGGCATTCCCTGCCACAGTCCTGCAGATATTATTTTTATCTCCTTCTTATAAATTAGGAAGCTGATATTCAGGGATTAATTGATATTCAGGGACTATCTCTAAAGCAGTGATATTCAGAGAATATTGGTAATACACAAACCCTATATTTTTCTTTTAGGCTCAAATATAACTTTCTGAAAGAAAGGTTTCCTTTAACACTGACGCTATGGTAAGCACTATGCTAGAATTGTCTTATTATTCATCTGCCTACATCAATTGAGTGTAAAGTATTCAAATACTCAGATTACATCTTCCCTATTTAGCATTTTCTCCCTAGTAGAAACATCCTGGCCTTAAAGGCTGCTGAATGAATAAATGTCCAAAATTACTTCACCTGAAACAATTAGTTATGTTTCTGACTTAAATCATACTTATTTTTTCATACCATGTGTTTTAAAATGTAGGTTTTATTATTATTATTATTCTGGTATGGTGAGACCAACGGCCCAGGAGAAATTGCCATTGAAAAGAGTGTGTTACCACCCAGCTGGTGTGGCTCAGTGGTTGAGCGTCGACCTTTGCACCAAGAGGTCACTGGTTCGATTTCTGGTCAGGGCACATGCCCAGGTTGTGGACAAAATTCCCAGTGAGGGACATGCAGGAGGTGGTCAATCAATGTTCTCTCTCATCAGTGTTTCTATCTCTCTCTTCCTCTCTCTCTAAAATCAATAAAGAAAAAAAAAAAAAAAGAAAAGAAAAGTGTGTTACTCACAATTCCCAAGAAGTAGGGGTCCTGTGGGGAAGCTCCAAGCTTAGTGAGGAGGCTGAGGGACTGAGGGGAAATTTAGGCAAGAAGCTTCATTGCGGTTTTTACAGGGAGCAAGGCAAAGCAGGCCATGCAGGCTTAGGGACTGGCTAGCCTGAATATTCTTGGAAGGTTCTGGGCCAGAGAGGCCATTGGAATTATTGGGCACTTGGCACTGGGTGATCAGGGCAGAGGGACAGTGCTCCCGAGCATGGGACCCCATGAGAGCCCAACAGAGATGGTGGTTGGGAGGTGGGGTTTCGACTGGTTGACTTGCATATAAAAGGCATGCGGGCAGAGAATTCCTTTACTCTCTCTAAGAACTGACTAGCCCTGGGAGGCACCATCTTCCCAGAGTCAGAAAGTCCTAGGTGTCAGAACATCAGAATCAAACAACAGGACTAATTAGTTAAGAAAAAAGAATCAGTGCTGAATTTAAGATATTGCTCATGAAAGCAATAGTAAGTTGCTATTATTCATATACTCTAGGATAGAGAGGTCTTAGAAATCTCCCATTTTACTGTCTTTTGAGAGTACCAAATCTAAGTACCTTCAGGAAAACAATGTATCCTTTCTCTTCTGCCTTTATAATGCATTTTATATTACAACAACATATAACATTGATTTAGCATAGTTTAGATGAGGTTTGTGCCTAGGTAGGAAGCTCAGCATTAACCCTGCCATAAGGAAAAAGGGGCTTGACAGAGGTGAGAATTTGGGGAAGTTGGGATTAGGTAACATTCTAAGAACAGACTGCGTTCATTGTAAAGGAGCAGTGCTAGGTCAGACTCCTTGCCATGAGAATTTTCGGTGTAACGCACTAAGTAAGTAAAAGATAAACTGCATTTGAGAGCAAATCGTTAATAAATATTTACAGCAGCAGATTCTGTTTCCCTTACTTGCGTTCTCAGTAAAAACATTATTGTCACTAAGCAAACATTTTCATGGTTCACATGATCTGAGAGATGACTGAGCTCTCTGAAAAATTTAAATGTTTTCCACTTTATCAGAAAAGAAATCTCTCCTGTGTTCTCCTTTTGTATTTAGGTGAAATATATACATGTATGTGTGTAGATGCATGCATGGGTTTATGTGCGTTGGTGGATGAAGCAAACATAAGACAATTGCCTGGATTTATATTTTTAGCTGTTTCTTAAGCTTCAGAGGGAAATATGCTACCCGGATTTGCTGACCATTTCTGATATTTTGAAAAAATGCATTCCAGGTGAAAAGTTGCAGGGAAGAATTTTAGGCTGACACAGTTGGAAATGTTTAAACACTCAACACAATGGAGTTTACGAAGGAAAATATGACAACGTGAGGCTGTACTGAAATTACCAATCAGGCAGCAAATGCCATAATAACAGCAGTTTCTGGAAATTGTGGGGAGAAAGCCTTTGGCCACTTTTAGAGAATTATTTTTCTAATTGTGTATTCCTGACTCAAGGGAGAACCTGATGTAACAGCATTTTCCTCTATTGTAGTCTATCCGTTTAGTTTTCAAATAGCCATGTTAGGTTAACATTGTGTTTAAGGCTCGGAGTAGGGTAGTTTTTGTTGCAAAAGGAAAAATGTAGTATAAAAAACCTCTTTCAGCAATTTAGGTTCCATGTCTTTGATTCAGATGGCAAATGATAAATGTTTGATTTGTTTTCACAGATAGTGCCTGAAAAGCAAATCAAAGAATGACTTCCCAGGATGAAATAAGAGGAAAGAGAAACATGACCCTTTTTGGTATTTTTTTCCCAAGGATATTTCTGAAAGGCAATAAAATAACAAAGGTACCATTCCAAGCATTGCTGATGTTTCAAGTTGAAGGTAGGAGAGCATACAGCCAGCAAAAACTTGCTTTTAAAAACATTAAATCATCATACGAAAGGTCTGGAAACATCTAAAGATATGCATCCCAGATAGTTTTATTCATTCATTTATTTAAAAATTAGATTTCATGAAAGATTACTATGTACCATGTCACCTTCTGAGGTATACAACAGAGGACAAAAATAGTACATATGGGCTACTGGCATACATTTAAATATATTGCTCTAGCTTGTCTGATAACAACTTAATCAGCTTTAAAATGGGACCATTTTGTAACATAGATATTTATTCCTTTGACTCTCCCTTTTCTTAGTTTGAGTGTGTGTGTGTGTGTGTGTGTGTGTGTGTGTGTACATATGGATATGTCTAGTTGAGGGGATGCAAGGAGTTTTATTAAATAACTATAGAATTTGTAGCTATATGTAACTAAAGTATTAAAGTGGCTTTTAAAATAAAACATATGTCAAATAATGTCTAGTTTAATAAAAGCTGAACTTTCTTTTTTCTCATCAGATCTTATATTCTTTAGGTTATATTTTCATGATGGTGTGTTTTTTATACTTCAGTGATTCTCAAATATGCCTGGGGAGATTTGGAAGTTTCTAATTCTTGGGTCCATCATCTGCCATCCTAAAAATTGTATTTAATTGGTATACTAGTCAGGGGGATCTCCAGGGAAACAGCCACTAGGGTGTGTGTGTGTGTGTGTGTGTGTGTGTGTGTGTGTGTGTGTGTGTATTTAATATGAGGAATTGGCTCCCATGATTATGAAGACTGAAAAGTCTTATATCATTCCAGCCTGAATACGAAGGCCTGAGAACCAGGGGAGCCAGAGTGTGAATCCCAATCCAAGGTCAGGAAAACAGTAATGTCTCAGCTCAGGCGAGTAGTCAGGAAGGAAAGGATCCTCCCTTCCTTTGGTTTTTGTCCCATTATGGCCTTCAACAGATGTCCCCTCTCACTGGGGAGAGCAGTCTACTTTACTGACTCCACTGATTCGAATGCTAATTTCATCTAGAAAGACTCAGGGACACACCCAGAAACAATGTTAATCTGGGCACTCCATGGCCCCACGAATTCGAACCTAAAATTAACTATCGTGATTGGTCTGGGGTACAACCAAGCATGAGTAATTATAAAAGCTCTCCTAGTAAATCTCATTTTTAGCCAAGGTTGAAATTCACCATTCTGAAATGCTGATTCTCAAAGTGCACTCCCCACAGTCTCAACATCATCTGAGAGCTTGTGAGAAATGCAAACTCTAAGGTCTCATTCCAGACCTACTAAATCAGAGACTCTGGGGACAAGGCCCATAATGTGTCTTGTATGAAACCCTCTAGATGGGGATGGACATGAATTTGCATTTCTAATCACTTCCCAGGTGATGATGCCAATTCTACCTACTAGTCCAAAGATAACACTTTGAGAACTACTGCTCTAAACCCAATG
The DNA here is from genome assembly GCA_030848825.1 of Tadarida brasiliensis. Lineage (NCBI taxonomy): Eukaryota > Metazoa > Chordata > Mammalia > Chiroptera > Molossidae > Tadarida > Tadarida brasiliensis. The sequence goes on from CM061260.1 coordinate 77,174,513, forward strand.
CCCATCTGATTCTTTCATGACTTCTGCTCATACCTAATAGAATGGTATGTTCAGAAAAATGAAAAATTCATATCTGATAGAACTGGCTAATATAGATAATCAATATTTATTCTCAGTGATAGTCTCTTATCTGATGGTTTACTGGGGAAAAGTTCATTTTAGTTTATAAATCGAGTTTAAAAATTTCCATTGATCTCCTATTATCACAGACAGTTAACTTGGAATGTGTTGGTTCAGTTGTCATTCCCCTGCTGGCAGGAATACATATCCAGGTGTTAGAGTCCCTGAAAATGCACCTGTGTCAGAGCCTACTTTTGTATTAGTCTTCAAGGTAACTTCAAACTTTTGCCAGATATGCCGACCACCTGTGAAATATGTGATCAAACTGCTGATCCAGCTGCAGTCTCTGAAGGCTGTACATGTCAGCTTTCCTATGGGATGAGGGAGGGCTCTTGGCTTCATGACAGTCTGATATAGGCCAAGTTAGAAAAAGGGAGTTAACTCAGGTCTGGCTGGTACAAATAATTTGTTTGTTTCTATTGTCTCTACAACTAAAGTATGTGTTTTAGCACTACATTATTACACCAGTGGAATACCCCTTTGTCCATATGACACAAGATCAGGTGTCTTGGGTAACTGACTCACATTCAAATGCACCATGATTATTTTAATATTAATGATTATTTCCTATTTTGTATTTTCTAATGTCTGACTGCTGGAGTGCATGTCTGTGGGATTTCACAATGCCTGCTTTGGCCCAGAAACGGTCATATGGTTTTCCATTTGTCTCACAGATAGTGGGACTAAATATAGGACAAGAGAAAATTTATAAAAGAGTTCTGAGATCAATTTTAAAAAATAGCCACTCCTGAAGCGAATAGAAACTCAAAGAATTTTAGTGAAGTAAATAATCGTAGACATCAACAAGCCCAGGACTTCTGAAACATATCTGATCATCAGAATCACCCAAGAGAGGTAAAATGAAAGATACAGGGGCCCATTCAGAAATGTTCCTTTGGGTGAGGCTAAAATAAGTTTGAAGTTATTCTGCTGACTCCCGCAAATCTCTGTCTCCCGTTATCCCACTACCACTCTGTGATCCGTTGACCTAGACACTTTCTGAAGGCCAAATGATCTTTGCTTCAAAATAAAATTATTTTTCTATTACATTCAGTCCCTGAAAAGGTAATAATGATTCTGGGTCAATACTAAAGTCAAGTTAATAAAAAAATTCAAATGAGTTGTGACTTTGATTCTGTCTAAGCTATAAGTAGCTGTACGACTTGGTTTATGACTTAATCTCTTTTAAACTCAAGTTTTCTCCCTGGTAAAATTGGAATAGTAATTACACAGGATCTCAAGGATAAACTGAGTTAACGACTATCAAAATATTTTGAAAACAATAAAGCACTACATATATGAAATGAATTTATTAGTAGTATTATTGAATAATATTTATCAAACGTAAAAGATTCACATGACTTATATCGGGAGATATTAAAACAAATGGATTTTAGGAATCTTGATTTAGAGCAGCAAGCAAAGCAAATTTATACAAAATAAAAGACAAAGCAGGTACAAATATTAGACTAAGTGGAGGTGGTACACAAATATTATGTGATTGTTTATTAATTAAACAAATATTTCCCCATTGAATTCCTACTATGTGCCAGACACCTCCTGAAATAACCAATTAGTGACAAAGCAGGTTTTGATATTTGCCATGCATTACCACAGGAATAACTGAAAAACAAACAAACAAAACTAATTAAAGATCTCTGTTAGTTTTATGCTTTATAAAGGAGAAATCCCAATTGCTCAGCATGGCATGGAAGGATCTCACAATCTGGACCCTACCTACCTTTCTCAGACATGTATCACAGGAAGGGGCCAAGTTCAAGTTACACTGACTTGTAAAGTTTCACTTGGATAAGGTGCCCTTTCAGGATTGTGATCATTTGCATAAAGACTGGTCCTACTTCTGGAAAACAAATTACTGTTAATATCCCTAAAAAGCGTATATGTGAAGCACTTGGTTTTAAGTCCATAGAAAAAAACTGTTTACCTGAGATGAGGGGAAGTTTGAGGATCCCTCAGAGCAGCTCCACAAGCCTGCTAATCAATTAGGGAAGTAGGTCAAAGACAGGCCATGCTCACACTCAGCTCAAATGCAAACCTCTCTGGAAGATGTTTTCCAGGCAGACTTAGTCCTCTCATAAGCCCCTATTTATACTGCTATCAGAGAAAATGTGATATTACTGAGTATTGTCTGTATGTATTTCTCTTCTCTTTTAACCATAAGCTGAAAGTCAAGACTCTCACATAATCATCTCTTTATCTTAATGTTTAATTCTATTCCTAGCATGTGGCAGGGTTTGAATAAATATGTGAGAAAAGAAGAGAAAGGGAATGAGGGAAAGGAAAGGAAACAGACATCTTAAACCCAAATACCCCCTTGTCACTCACATTGTGGCTTTTGTAGTAGTCAACCAGGTGTTCCCAATGATGAGGCTATGAATATGAAGTAGGTTTGGAAATAAATAGACCTTTCCTCAGATAATGAAAGAAGAATAGGTAAAGCCAGGTGACACAGAGTTTGAGGTCAGCACCGAGAGCTCAAGAGCACATTGGGAATGGAGCCAGGGAGGAACAAAGTAGTTGAGAGAGACAGACAGAGACTCTGTTGGCCTCCAGGTGTGTTTGTGTTTATACCCATTAAGATAAGTGTGTTGGCAGTACCCAGGAGAAGTAGGCAGGGAGCAGTTTCCAAATCAGGTCCTGGGAATACCTGAGAGAAAACTGTGGGCACTGATCCTGGGAGATGATGTGTGGAAAATGCCAGTAGATGCCTTAAGTTTCCTGGTTCACAACAATTGAGAGTCTGTTTGGGGGTTCAGCATCTCTGGAGGTGGTCCCCCTACCAGAGGGTTTGTTTATGCCAAGGAGTTTGAATTGCTGAGCTATCTGAGGCTTTTTCCTACATGACTACTGTACTAGCATCACATTGAGATTGTACTGAAAATTAAGTTGTCTCTAGAAAAGCTCACAATGGTCTTCTCTCTTACATCTAGATTTCATCATTATCTTGAAAAAAACTTCAGTCCAGAGGTCCCTGCTGGTCTGCTGGCACTTGTGCTAATGTTCACCTACCACAAGGAAGTGAAGATTTATTATGCTTAGTAGTACCCATTTCTACTAGCAAAAACTTGCTGATAGTAAGTAGATATACAACACAAAATAAATACATTAGAGGTTCATGCAATACTCATTATTTAAACATGTATTTCTTGAGAACCTATTTTGTCTTGGGCACTGTTCTTTGCCCTTTGTGTGTGGCTGTGAGCAAGACAGATATGTTACCCACACTTATGAATCTTACATACGAGTAGGAGAGATAGACCATTAATAAATAATTATAAGAGTATCAAAAAGTATCTTCATAACAAATAACTTACTAGGCAACTTTTGATAGGATAGTCAAGGGAGAGTGCCTGTGAAAAAAAGTAAAAAGAGACATTTGAACTGAGGTCTGAATAATGAGAAGTTGTTTTGTATGCAAAGCTGGGGAGAGAGTGTTCCAGATAGAGGGGCCATCAAGTGCAAAATTCAAAGGCAGGAACAAGCTCCAACTCTTCAGAGGACAGAACAGTAACCAGTGAGGAAGGTAGAGAAAGGTACCAAAGAAGGAAACCATGTACACAGTGCCTATGTAGATAGTGATAGAAACTTAGAGTCAATTTTCTGTTTCAAGGAGAACTTTTGGATTTTAATCAAACTAGTGCTATAGAAGAATTTATGTTAATGAACTTCATTGTGCCTGCAATGAAGAATGGAAATAAAATAAAAATTAATTATTGCTAAGAGGAAACAGAAGTGTTTCACTGTGGAGGAATATTGACTTGCAACTTAAAGACAGTGTAAGGGGTCAATAGGTGAATAAAAGGCTGAAAGGGTTATTCAGCTTTGGAGAAAAGTGTAAGCAAAGCCATAGAAGCATGTGGGTGTCGGGATGCTTAATATGAATGGAAATATATACCAGAAGTGGTCTGCAAAAAATAAATAAATAGATGTGGGTTTAGGTAAAAATAAATGGCTCATAAATATTGAGTCCTTATAATGTGTCAAGCATTGAGTTTAACCATTTGCTTTTGTTGATGGCAAACCCACTGGATTTCCTGTGTGTGTGTGTGTGTGTGTGTGTGTGTGTGTGTGTGTGTGTGTATATATATATTCTCTCATTCTATGACTATTTCACATCTTCTCATGCCTCAGACTTTTAACATATTCTTTCTCCTCTAACTCATAACTGATGATTTGTTCTTTATATTGGTAAGAAAATAGAAGCAATCAGAAGTAAAATTCCACTTTCCTTCCACTTAAGCCCACACACTCTGCCTTCCTGATATTTACTATGGATGACTTGTCCGTTCATATTCTAATCTAGCATTAGCCTTTGCACTTGTGCCCTGGATCCCATTGCCTGTTGTTTTCAAGGATTTACTTCAGTCACAATTTCTGGATTTATTTTTAAGTAAATTTATTGGGCTGACAATGGCTAATAGGATCACATAGGTTTCAGGTGTAGATGTCTATGCTACAGGATCTGTATATTACACTGTGTGTCCACCATCCACAGTCAAATCATCTTCCATCACCCATAATTTATTCTTTTAATTCATTTAGTTATTTCTTCTATAGTCTAACATTTCATTCACTATAAAACCATGATGTAATCTCTTTAATTAAACAAACAAAAACCTCTCATGACTACTTATTTTCTAGGTTATATTCCATTTCTCTGCTTCCCTTTGGAACAAAACTTATGAAAGGTGTGTCTAAGCCCTACCTACAGTTTCATTTTGTCTCGAAACCACATCAATCAGGCTTTCATCACCACTCTGTAGAAACCACCCAAGGTCACTCTTGATCTCTGTGTGTCAGAAAAAAAAGCCCATGATCAATTCTCCGACTCAATCTTTCCATTACATTTGATGCAGTGGGTAATTCTTTGTTCAGTTGGCTTCTAAGACCCTACCTTCATCGGGATTTCCCCATGTCTCATTGGTTACTGTTTTTAACTCCATGAACTTAAAGCTTTATCATTTCCCAAACTCTTGTCATGTTACAAGGCTCAGTCCTGACCTCCTGTCTTCTACATCGATATTCACTCCTTAGGTAATATTATTTTCCCATGATTTAAATGCTACATATATGCTAATTGATTCCAAGTCTACAGATCAAGGCCCCTCCCTATCCTGCAAGACATATGCCTTCTTAACATCCCAGGAATCTTCCCCATCATTTCTCTTAATTACACAATAGGTAGGTAAATATTTCCACCTTTAAACTGACTCAAATCCCACCCCACTCCCAGTATTTTACACGGAAGAAAATGATCATACTGTTTACATATTTTTTTCACCATTGTACTAAAATATTATTTGTCTCAATCATACATCATCACTGTTATATTGTGAAGTTTTTCAGAGGCTGTGTGGAAAATATAACAGTGCTTTGCTTTTACAGTTAATGGAATATGTACTGGTGTATAATTATATTTAAAATTTTTCTCAGTTTTAAATGATAAATGAAAAAGAGTTAGACATTTTCTCAAAGGCTAATAGTTATCATATGACCCAGGAATTATACTCAATTAATTTTATATCCAAGAGAAATGAAGACAAATGTAAATACAAAAGTATATACAGAAATATTTATAATAGCATTATTCAAAATAGCCAAAGGTAGAAAAAACCCAAATGTCCATCAACTGATGAATGGATACACTAATGATATACGCATACAATGGAATATTATTTAACAACAGAAGTAATGAAATTTTGATACATGCTACAACATGGATAAACCTTGAAATATATTAAGCAAAAGAAGGTGATTGTTAGATTCCTCCTGAATAAGCTAGAAGTAAGGTAAAGCTTCAAGATTAAACAAATAGACAAAATAAAAACAAATTAGTATAGATCATATATTGTATGTTTCAATTTATGTAAAATATCTAGATATCCAGAATAGTTAAATTTGTATAGACAAAAAGTAGATTAGTGGTTGCTTACAGTCATCTTGGAGGGATGAGAACTGACTGATAATGCATAAAAATTTATTTTGGCAGTGCTGAAAATATTTTAAAATTAGGTTGGCATAGATCTGAATAGTAAAAAACCACTTAAATGTGTACTTTAAATGGGTAAAATCTCAATAAAGTTTTTTTTAAATAAAGATGTAAACACTTCTTTTCTGTCTGGATATATAATATGCTAGAAAGATAAAAGCCATATAAACAAGAGCTCTGCAGTTCTAGATACATTTTAAGAATTTAATTTTAAAAGTTTGATAACCCTTGTCCTAATATAAATGAGAATCTCTTCATTTGTTTTGATGTTGTTATTCTAACTCCATGACGGTCTATTTCATATATTATTAACCAGAGCAATATTTGTAATACTTTTTAAATATGTTAGATCATGTCATTCTCTGACTTAAGAATCTTGCAGAAACTTCCTATGAATTAGAACCAGTCTCACAGCCTCATCATGGCCTAAAATGTTCTGTATGTTCCATCTGTTATTACCTCTCAACCTTATATTTACTAACAGTTGTGTTCTAGCCATACTGGCCTTATTACTGTATCACAAATATATCAAGCATGCTCTCACCGCGAGGCCTTAGAACTTCCTTTTTTCTTTGCCTGGGTCTACTGGAGATCTTTACTTAGTCGTCTCCTTACTTTTTCAGACCACTCACTACCCACATGCCATTTCTTCCTATGGTCCTTTCCTGCTATCTCTAGCCTAGATAGCACCTTCTACCCCTATAGCATCCTCCATTTCTTTTGATCTCCTTTCTATGTCTTTTCGAATGGCCCATGTGCACAGCAGGTCATAATTACCAAGTAAATTCATCCCTCACCTCATCATCAGCATCCCCCAAACAATGACTGATGGGAGTTGATAAAAAAAAAAGTCCAGCTCCCTTGAGTCCTATGTAGGTTTGTTCTTGAGACATAATGTTCTTCACTGACAGCCACAGTTTCCCAGAGGACTTAAGCTCTAGTTATCCATGGTGGAAGCTTACATGACAACACACTTTATTGGCTGATTTTCCTTTGCAGTCTCATTTCTCTACTTGCTTAAGAGTATTTTCTGGTATTACTTCCTATATGTACTACTTGCATTCAAATCTTCATCTCTTATGGCTACCAGACTTTATATTATATTTAGTGTATTTCTTTATGTTTACTGCTCTATTTTCTCTTTCATTCACTAAAATGTAAATGCTAAAAAGGTAAGAATCTTGTTTTGTTCACTGTGCTCATTGTGTCTAGACCAATGCCTTATACAAAGTTTACATCCAATAAATATTCATTGAATGTAATTATTAAATATATTTCTTATAATAATCTTGCAAGGCATGTGCTATTGCTATTATTTTTTTATCACAGAAAATGAAAACAAGATTTCAAAAGGTTAACTAAATTGCCCAGGCTGGACAGTATGTGGAGAAGCATGTCTCTAACCTACTTGTCTGATATCAAAGCCCATGTTTTAAACAAAATTAGTCTAGTCAGCTTTGGATCTAAGATAAATGGTTTGAACATAACTAGCCGTAAGTGATCTTACAGTGAATAACTCAGTATTCTTAGATTCCTCCTGATTAAGCTAGAGGTTAAGTAAGGTAATGCTTCAAAGGCTATGCAAATATAGAGACAAAATAAAAACAAGTTAGTATACATTCTTCTGAAGTTCTAAGCCCTTCCCTTCTAAATTTTGTTTGTGTATTTGGATTAACTGGCTCTCATTCTCATGGATAATTTCCATGGTCACTTGTGTCAGATGTAAACTTTATACACTCTTTGATTTCATGCTTTTCTTGTTTGAGGATTAAACACTCATGTTATATCAAGCTACTGCCTTGCTCTGAGCGTTAGGTTTTAAATTTCAGAGTAAATCTATGGTCCCTATAACTCTGTCCTTCTTTTTCCAAAGCCTACACAGGAGAGTAGCTAGCACTATTCTCGAAAGGTGGCCAATTAATGCAATTACTCAAATGTAATGGTCTTTAATATGCTTGCTATTCAGTTATCAAATACACACCTACAGTGTTCTAAAACATCAGAACAGGAAAAAAACAAGAGAAATTCTGGGTGCCTAAAATGCTTTCTGCTTATTGTTTCTTCTTTATTTCCTTCAAGTCTTATTGGGAAATTAATGAACTCATTTGGCAGATGGAATAAAAGTGAAGCATCAGAAGCTTTCCAAAGTAAATTATTTTATTAATTGCAACCATGTCTACAAATAAGGAAACAGACAAATGCTTCCTTGCTATTTAACTTAATCAGGAATTTGTGACTTCTTTAAACAAATTATTTTAGAATAGAACAAAATACAGTTTTTCTGTCATAGGGTTTCAAAATATGAATGAATGAAAATTTAAGACAAAGTAAGGATTTGATATTTAAGAAGATAGCAATACAACAAGTGGAATAAGAAGAGGTAGGAATTGTATGAAGAGACAGCAAAAGAGACAGTTACATGAGTCAAAGCTTTTGCCCCATAATTGCTGTTTCAATGTTTAGAGTACAGAATTTGCCAACATATCAAAGGAAATTCTCACGAAAAGAACATTTTTACACAAAACAAAAAGAAAGGGAACTTGATATAAAACTTGATTTGACTTTCTGCTTTACTGTGATCTCAAGGTTTGTGAAAATATCTGCACTGCCAATGACACAATTAGTTTCCTGAAGGGTTCAGAGATATCATTTAGGAGTTCACTTTAAGTTTTTTAAAGTGCAGTCTTAATTTTTATCTACCATTGTATCCCCAGCATTTAACAAAGTTTGGTGATTAAATAATTGTGTAGATTGATAAAATATCTATCTATCTATCATCTATCTATCTATCTATCTATCTATCTATCTATCTATCTATCTATCATCTATCTGTCACCTATCTACTTCACAATGTTATTTCTATAATACTCCTAATCTAATGGGATACTGACATAACCTTTTTTTATTGTTGACAGTAGTAGAGACGTCTCCATTTTCAATCCCTTTGCTCTACTCCACCCAGCCCCCGCCCCTCCCCAGGCCTTCACCACATTATTGTCTGTGTCCATGGGTTATACATATATGCATATAAATTCCTTGGTTAATCTCTTCCCTACCTTCCCCTTCCCCTCTGAGGTCTATCAGTCTGTTCCATGCATCCATGCTTCTGGACCTATTTTGTTCATCAGTTTATTTTGTTTATTAGATTCCACATATGAGTGATATCATGTGATTTTTGTCTTTCTCTGTCTGGCTTATTTCACTTAACATAATAATCTCCAGGTCCATCCATGCTGTCACAAAGGGTAAGAGATCCTTCTTTTTTACAGCTGCAAAGTATCTCATTATGTAAATGTACCACAGTTTTTTTATCCACTCACCTACTTCTGGTCACTAGGGCTGTTGCCAGATCTTAGCTATTGCACGTAATGCTGCTATAAACATATGGGTGCACATATTCTTTCTAACTGGTGTTTCAAGATTCTTAGGGTATATTCCGAAAAGTGGGATTGCAGGGTCAAATGGCTGTTCCATTTTAATTTTTTTGTTTTGTTTGTTTTTTGAGAAAACTCCATACTGTTTTCCACAGTGGCTGCACCAGTCTGCATTCCCACCAGCAGTGTACTAGTGTTCACTTTCCTCCACATCATCACCAACATTTGTGTATTGATTTATTGATGGTAGCCATTCTGGCAAGTGTGGGGTGATACCTCATGGTACTTTCAGTTTACAACTCTCTGATGATTAGTGATGTTGAGAATTTTTTCATATGTCTATTTGCCATCTGTATATCTTCTTTGGAGAAGTATCTACTCAAGTCCTTTGCCCATTTTTTAATTGGAATGTTTGTCTTCCTGGTGTTGAGATGGATGAATTCTTCACATATTTTGGAAATTAACCCTTATCGATGCATCATTGGTGAATATGTTCTCCCATAGAGTGGGTTCCCTTTTCATTTTGGTGATGGTTTCTTTTGTTACTCAGAAACTTTTCAGTTTGATGTGGTCCCACTTGTTTATTTATTTCTTTCTTTCTCTTGCCCTAGGAGATGTATGGGCAAAAATACTGATATGTGAGATGTATGAGATTTTGCTGCCTACAATTTCTTCTAGGATTTTTATGGTTTTGTGTCTTCTATCCATTTTGAGTTTATTCCTGTATGTGGTGTAAGATAATGTTCTGATGATGGTCCAGTTTCATTTTTTTGCATGTACCTGTCCAATTTTCCCAACCCCACTTATTGAAGAGACTGTCTTTATGCCATTGTATGCTCTTGCCTCCTTTGTCAAGTATTAATTGACTGTAATGGTGCAGGTCAATTTCTGGGGTCTCTGTTCTGTTCCACTGGTCTATATGCTTGTTCTTGTGCTGGTACCATGCTGTTTTGATTACAATGACTTCATAGTTTAGTTTGATATCTTGTATTGTGATCCCTCCAACTTTGTTCTTTTTTCTCAAGATTTCTGAGGTTATTTGGGGTCCTTTTTGGTTTCATTTAAATTTTTAAAATATCTCTTCTAGATCTGTGAAATACGCTGTTGGTATTTTAACAAAGATTGCATTGAATCTGTAGATTGCTTTGGGTAATATGGAAATTTTAATGATGTTAATTCTTCTAATCCATGAACATGCTTTATGCATCCATTTGTTTGTATGTTCTATTTCTTTTTTCGATATCCTATAGTTTTCTGAGTACAGATCTTTTACCTCCTTGGTTAAGTTTATTCCTAGGTATCTTTTTTTTTTTTTTTTTCTTGTTGCAATGGTAAATGGGATTTTTTGTTTGTTTTTTAAGTTGCTCTTTTGAGAGTTCATTATTGGTGTATAAAAATGTCTTTAATTTCTGGATGTTAATTTTGCATCCTCCTAGTTTGCCAAATTCATTTATTAAATCTAGTAGTTTTTTTGGTGGAGTCTTTAGGGTTTTCCATGCACAATATCATGTCATCTGCGAATAAAGATAGCTTTACTTCTTCCTTTCTAATTTGTATGCCTTTTATTTTTTCTTCTTGTCTGATCACTGTGGCCAGAATTTCCAGTACTATCTTGAATAAGAGGGGTGAAAGCAGACATCCCTATCTTGTTCCTGTCCTAAAGGGAAACACTTTAGTTTTGCCCATTGAGTATGATGTTGGCTGTAAGTGTGACATATATGGCCTTCCTTATGTTGAGTTATGTTTCCTCTATTCCCATTTTGCTGAGAGTCTTTATCACAAATGGGTACTAGATTTTGTAAAATGCTTTTTCTACATCTATTGATATGCTCATGTGATTGTTATCCTTCATTTTTTTATGTGATGTATAGTGTTTATTGATTTGAAAATGTTATACCAATCTTGAATCCCTGAAATAAATCTCACTTGATCATGGTGTATGATCTGTTTAATGTATTGTTGAATTCGATTTGCTAATATTTTGTTGATGATTTTAGCCTCTATGTTCATCAGGGATATTAGCCTATAATTTTTTTTCTTTGTAATGTCTTTATCTGGTTTAGGAATTAGGATAATGCTGGCCTCATAAAAAAGAGCTTGGAAGTCTTCTGTCCTCTTGAATTTTTTGGAATAGTTTGAGGAATATAGATATTAGTTCTTCTTTGAATGTTTGGTAAAACTCACCTGTGAAGCCAGGACTTTTGTTTGCTGGGAGTTTTTTTTTTTGTTTGTTTGTTTTTTACTGCTTCAATTTCATTAATTGTTATGGGTGTATTTAGGTTTTCTGATTCTTCCTGATTGAGTTTTGGGAAATTGTATGTTTCTAGGAATTTGTCCATATTGCCCAGATTGTCCAATTTTTGGCATATAGTTGTTCATAGTATTTTATTACAATTCTTTGTATTTCTGTGGTGTCAGTTGACACCTTGACTCTTTCATTTCTGGTTTTACTTATTTGGGTCCTCTCTCTTTGTTTCTTGGTGAGTCTGGCTAAAGTTCATCAATCTTAATTATCTTTTCAAAGTACCAGCTCTTTATTTTATTGATCTTTCTTTTTTTTGTTTTCGTTTTTTGTTGTTGTTGTTTTTTAGTTTCTATGTCATTTATTTTCACTCTGATTTTTATTAGTTTCTTCCTTCTACTTACACTAGGCTTTTCTTTTTGTTCTCTTTCCAATCCTTTTATTTGTAGCATTAAATTGTTTATTTGAGCTTTTTTTGGTTTCTTGAGATAGTCCTGTAATGCTATAAATTTCCTTCTCTGGATTTTTGTGTCCCATAGATTTTGTGTTATTGTGTGTTCAGTTTCATTTGTTTCCAGGAAGTTTTTTATTTCTTTCTTGATCTCATTGGTAACTTATTCATTGTTTAATAACATGTTATTTAGCCTCCATGTGTTTGAATGTTTTGAGTGTTTTTATTGTAGTTGATTTCTAGTTTCATGCCATTGTGATCTGAGAAGATGCTTGCTAGGGTTTTGATCTTGTTGAATTTGTTAAGACTTATTTTGTGTCCTAACATGTGGTTTATCTTTGAGAATGTTTTATGTGCACTTGAGAATAATGGATATTCTGCAGTTTAGAGATGAAATGTTCTGTAAACATCAATTAAATCCATCTGATCTAGTGTGTGGTTTAAGGCCTCTGTTTCCTTGTTGATGACATAAATAATATATACATATATATACATATATACATATGTATATATACATATATATACATATATATGTGTGTGTGTGTGTGTGTGTATATATATATATATATATATATATATATATATATATATATATAATTGGTTGCCTCCCACACAACCCCGACCAGGGCCAGGGACTGAACCGCAACCAAGGTATGTGCCCTTGATCAGAATCAAACCCATGGTCCGAGGGCTGATGTTCTAATCGCTAAGCCAAACTGGCCAGGGCTAATAATATTTTAATTCACTGGTGTAATTAAAAAACCCAGTAACTAAGCTTGCTAATGAGTTTTATTTTGTTCAAAATTTTACTGCCATGGCATTATGGTTATGTGAAAGAAGGGAAGAGCAGGTTTGATGGCAGCCAGTACAAGTATGTGGCTACATGAGAGAACTAGAAACGACTACACTGCATTGCAGAAAAAGGTTTTAAGACTTCCCTTATGTAAAAGACAACAGCTTTTTTGGAAGAATGCAAGTGTGGGACAAAGGAGGTGTTTATTCCCTCTCTTCTCCTGAGAAAGAGCTTCTCACCTTGAAGGGATTTGGCTCATGCTTGAAATGAATGAAACTAACAAAGAATAACGAATGGCTTTCAGAAGTTATCACACGTTATTCTTTTTATTTCTTTCACTCCCTTGGAGAGCAATGGGTAGCATTTTGTCATTTTTGATAGCTGGCCTCCTCACTACTAGCATCATGACACTGCATATCCTGGCCCAAATCCCCAGTGGTGAACTCAGCAGAAAATTTCAGTGTGATATAAACCAGTAGCTACTAGGGGACAAAGACAACATAAAAGCATGTATCTCCATACCCCAACTGGTAATAAATACATATTTTAATATAATTGTGTAAATTATAAGTAATCCAAGAGAAATAAAATTTGTTGTAAGAAAAAAATGTGTAATTTCTTTCCCCTACCTTTCTTTCTCCCTATAATAATTATATTATGTGTTAGAATAAATAAATACAATGTTAGATGTAGAAATACACTATTTACTCATATAGTTGATCAATTGGCCATCTAGTACCTTTATACAAATTCAATCGAAATCTTTTAGATTTAAAATATTATTGTGTATTATATTACATATTATGCATGTATGTGTTATTAGTATGTAAAAAGATGATGATGCTGATGATGATGATGATAGTGTTGCTGCTATACAATTTGGGAGCTAAATTTCATAACTGAAAACAATAGTAAAGTATTAATCCTCAATCCAGTGTACCAAGGCATTCCTAGGCTTGCAGCTTCCTGTCATTGATCAATCAGCAGCAAAGCAAAAACAGGAACAGGGAAGAGATATCTTCTTTTCTTTCTGTTCTTACTAAAGGAATTATTGTGCTGAAATATCTAGAGCTCAGAAAGAACTCCACGTTTTGTGGCTGGAGGCTTTTGGCTTGAAATCCTTTCATTAGATGAGACAAATAAGATTTTATTGAGCCACTAGGGAGGTACAGGCTCTCTGAGCCAGACAAGTATGCTGGATTGTAAGAGGCTGTGCATTATAATTTAGCTACACAATGAGCATGATCTGACAGGCTCAGAAAAGATAACAAAGGTGATACTGATAATTACAATTATAAAGATAATCTATACCATTGAGGTTTTTCTTTTTTCATACCATGAATGCCCCTTGTTATCTGGTGTTATATTTTTAATGATTGGAAAACAGATGAAAATCTTTCATGCTTTTGAAAGGGAAATGTTAGGCCTAATCAATATTTTTGAACCATGACAACATTTTTATTTTGTTGATAATTTATTATTTGAAGCAGAATAAAATAATGTACACGAGATGATATGTGATCATAACTGTATTCTCTTGTTGATGAATAGAGAACTACGTTTGAAAAAGTTAAGCCATTGTACTTGAAATGTTTTTAAAATAAGTGCAAGGAAAGCACAGAAAGGTGTAGAAGTTCCTGATTTTAATTTTATAAATGTGGTGGAGTGTGTAACAGGTGCTGCTATGTGTGCATTAATTGTTTTCCATCCACCCCTCCCAGCCTTCCTTTCTCTCTCCAGACCTCTCTGCCTTTCCACACATCCATGCTTCCTCAGCCTGATCATTAAACTTTTATTTAAAAAGCACACTCAGTTTAATTTTCCATTAATATTTAATAAGTACAGAACCAGTCTTTAACTAAATGGGTATATTTCAATTTCCAAAAGGCATCTCTTAGCAGCCCTGTTGTGATCACCCCTCTCTTAAACTAGTCAAAAGTAATGATTAACCAAATTTTCTTTGACATTGTCAAAGATACAGATAGTTACTTTCTCTTTTTGATCTGTGTCACTTGACTTTCACAATACTAGGTCTGTTCTGAAAAGACCTGGTGTTGTCGGCAATGACCTCACGAACTTGAAATGCCCAAACAATACATAGAAAGCTCTTTATGCCTGGAATTTAATGAAAGCCTGTTTTTAATTTAAAGAATACATTGTGTCTAAATCTCCAACATAAAGGTCATTTGTGTGTGGTGATTTCAAAGCAAGGCTAGGTGTTACAGATTAATTTCCTGACAAGCAACAACACTAATTATAGCTTTCCATTCATTTAATATGATATATAAATACAAGGTCTGACACCATCTAAGAAGTTCTTGGGACTTTTCTTTCTCTAGATGAAAGGTGTTATCTAAGTCTTCTAGAGTGCTTGGTTATAATTACTGGGTTTGTTTGCTGGGAAGATAATTGCATGGCTTGTTGCCTGATCCACTCACAATAAGAAAAAGGTAGAACTTAATCTCGCTAAATCACTCACCTGCTCAAATTAGAGTATGACCAAAGGTAGGGACTTGAAGGCAAAAGCCAGGAAACTTGACATGGTGCCACTACCCCGGCATCATATTTTATTGAAGACAAGGCCCCAAACTGTCTTTCAGTGTATATGACAGATGAATTTGCCCGAAGCTGTTATCCAGCTGAACTCAAACACTTGTCAGAAGATAGAAATTTTTATAAGATGGGATCACCCAAAGAAAAAAATCAAACATACTGGTCAACTCTGTCCAAGGGCTATAAAAATGAACCTTACTCCTACTGATCTGTTTGGGACTGGAAAATGAGCTACATTATATGTTGGACATCTGTTTTCTATGGATGGTTGCTTTGAGATTATGCATTAAAGGCAGAATCAAGGTTTGACTCACAGAAATGCATTTTTGATTGTATATTTTATTTTTTAAACCTTCTTTATGCCCTCTACAGCATCTCTTTTTTAATGTCTGACTGTGGCTTCTTTGGAATGCAATGGGAAAACTTACTGACAAAAGAAAGGCTTCAGTAAGAAAAGAAGCTACTCAGCGAGAGAGGGGTAAGTTTCAATGAGGTAGAGAGTGTGGGCTTTTGAGCAGTGATCTGTTCTCCTTATTTCACTTTCTTTACCAATGGTTTTGGGGTGTGCCTACTGGGGGAATAATTTTCCTCCTTGACGGTTATGTGTGGAAAAGAAAGATTCTTTGTTTGTTGTTCTGCTCTGTTTGAACTACAGTAATATAAAAAGCAAGTCTCTGCCAAATCTCTGGGAGAGGGTTGGGTGTATATTGGAAACAGGTTGGAAGTGGGCGGGTGAAGGGAGCGGTGCAAGCTGATAGGTAAGCTTGTGTGTGTTTCAGACCCAACAGCAGGTTTTGCGAGTTCTGACACTGGTAATGAGTTTGTTCTCTGAAAGAAGTCTGGGCCTCTGTGTGGATAAAACAAACATTTTAAATTGAAACTCATAAAAGAATGAAAGAGTCAAAACATTCTTATTTATTCTCTCTGTGAGGGGTAGGTGGAAGGCTTTGGTGTCTGACAGGTGCAGCTTATGAGTAACCTGGACAGCAGCCAGAGGTCTTGTAAGAACAGACCTAGAAGACCACACCTGTTGATTGAAAACACTGCCCTCTAACAACAGACAAAATTGTGTAAAATGCCACCCCTGTTTCCCACTTTCCACATGGACTGATTTTCATTCAATGAAAGTTAATACTAAGCATGCAGTTCTAAATCCTGGAGTATTCTGATGGATGCAGAATATACCAAATTGTATTTGTGAAGAGCATGACCTTGCCTGGAATGGAAGGATTCTTTTGCAGAATGACTTTCAATGTTCTTTAGCATCCTTTGCAGGACATTTGGTTAATCTACTTGCTTCCTAGACATAAATTAGTTTGTTCAATATGGCTTTCCACAGCTAAAAGCATTATGAAACTCCCTAAAGGTGAAAGGCATGTCATGTGCCTGGAGGGTGAATGAAATAAAGCTTCAGGGAAGTCTCCTGGGGAAAAAACAAACAAACAAACAAACAAACAAAAAAAATCTTCTCAACATCTAATGTGAAATGGAAGAAAGAAAGGGGCTCCAGAGAGTAGTTGCCTGGATTGAAAATACAGATGAAGAGGGAGCTATCGGAAAAGAGGGAGCAGGAAGAGAAAGGGAAAATCTGTGTCATGATTTCAGAACAGTCTGCTGACAAGAACATTTATCGGTAACTCTTGCTTAAACAAGATTTGAACTGTTGACCTATATCTAAATACCTCTCTGATTTTTTCATTTCTTTATGTTCATTCTGTGTGTTTTTCCCCCCTTTCTTTGAATTGCTATGTGTATCAGTTAAAACTTCTACATGTGTAAAGATTAAGGTGGAAAAAAAACAGTCAAATCATCGGTCACATCTTTTGCAGTATTGGTATGTGAACTTTGCCCCCTCCCCCCCTTCCCCAATGATGCCAGAGGTTCTAGGTTTCAGATCTTACATAGTTTTTCTGGGTATTAAGCCCATATTGCTGGGTTGTTTTGCAGTTTACCTTTCTCCCAGATGTTGGTATGGTTCTGTCCACAGCACTAATTTCTTCATGTCAGCACTGAAACATCAACCAGTGTAACCAGCATGGGGGAACCACCTGCTTCTCACTTTGTAAATAAAATGCCTTGGACCAAAGAATGAATAATTTTGGAACAATGGATTCTTGGCCAAATCTACACTACATGTCTATGTATACACAAGTATATTGAACATTAATTATTCCCTCTCTCCCCATTGCCTCTCTATCTATATCTGACCCCCAGGTCCACATACATGAAGAATAAGGATTTAATTTAATGTGCCTGATGAAAGGATGACAAACTTAATTTTCCCCCTCTCTAGTGGGAAAAACAGGATAAGGCATTATTATATACAAAGCAGCTACTGAGAACGCAGAGAGAGAGGCATTGAAATCAAGATTATCTGTCTTCTGCAGTTAATTTCCTTTTCTTTCATTCTTTTGTTTATCCAGACTTGTACCAGGTGACTCATCAGGTTCCATATTTTACACAGCATCCTGAGCAGTGGCCTGAAGATGAGCAGAGGCAGTACTTAGAAACCTCTAACCCAGGGGGATTTTGTTATTTCTTCCTTCAGGGAAATTTGGGAGACACTGTTTTTATCCAAAAGTTTTATAGAATTTGACCTATGACTCTTACCAGGAACCTATATGTCATTTACTCCCAAATGCACATAGATTCTAGTATCTTCTTTGTCTTCAAATATCTTACCCCCAGCCACCAACACCACCCTTGCGTGTCCCTCTGCCCTCGCACAAGTCCCTTACCTCGATGTCATTTGTGTTGGAAACCCTATGCTACTTTGGGCTCCATGTGGAAGACACGTGTTGATTAATGACAGAGATAAATGCTAGGTTTCAGTTTGCTTCTGTCTTATGAACGGGTGTGATTCTATTTACATTCATACATCCCTGGGTCTTTGGTGACATTATTTTCTAAGAAGACACATAGTGGATTCTCAGAGGAAAAAATAAAGTAAAAAGAAAGAAAGAACTCAAGAATCATCAGAGACAAAAAAAATAAAATAAAATCCCCCTCTTTCTCTGTTCTTTAACAGAGTAGCCAGATATGGGTGATTTAGAGAACCTTCAAAAATTATTTTTTAGTGCTAATGGTCAAAGTTATCAAATATTTTTAGTAAGCATGAAAAGAAGAAACAGAACCATTTAAATGTCCTGATCTAGAAATATTGACATTTCTCTGTGTAGACCAGCTGGGAGTTACACTTGATCAGTATCCTCTTGGCATTTTCTTTCCGACTTGTGGAGATTAAGTGACTTAACTCCACCTGCTGGAAGACTAAGAATTACATCGCTTCGGTTTAGAAAGTCAAGCTGGCGTCACAGAAAGAACAGCAGCCTAAAAGCCAAGAGACTCTGGCTCAAGCTCTTAGTTCTGCCACTTTCTGGGCCATGATCGTCACCTCTGAACAAGCAAATTAAGATTTCTGGACTACAACTTCATCACCTGTAAAACAAAAAGTGGCTTGAGTTGATGATTTCAAATGACCCTGCATTCTTAACTTCCTTACATTCTGACTTATTTGCATCAAGACATTTGGACCATGGGCCCATTATTCACGCTGGTTATCGTACTGCGCAGAATAATGTATTCTGACTTGGTTAATTGCTCATGTGAATATACGAACTGCCACCATTTTTCTTATCGGTCGTCCCATTTTTCTTCCACTTACAAGATGAGTGTTACTTGAGGCAAAAACTTTATTCCTTTAATTCTCATTTTCCTAAAGACAGAAGAAATAATAATACCACCCCCCAGCAGACAAGTCATACAATTTAAATGTCATTTTAACAATACCAAGGGCTCTCTTTTTGGTGACTATGGGTACTTGGGGTTCTACAGTGATATAGGAATGACACAGTCTGAATGATAGGAGAGTTTATTTGTGTTAATTAGTGCCAGCAATATGGAGACATGTTGTGAATAATCCAAACTCAGGTAAACAAAAACAATAAAGTCATGGTGAAAGAAAAAACGCATTTCTCATTTCAACATATTATCATTCTTTCCTTATAACAACCCTCTTTCATACCATGGCAACACAAATCACAGAAAGCCATAGTGACACAAACACACATACACACCCATTTACACACATACACGCACAGAAACAATAGGACCTTGTTCCTAGTTCAGATCTTGAGGCTTTGATCTATATTTTTTCTACCAACACTCAGCTTCTCAGAATGTCCAGGGCCCACAAGTCAACTCTGCAAACTTCGATGGAGCGCTGTATAATTTGGCATCTTGGCATCAAGAGTGTGTTTGTTTTTGTCTCTCTCTCCAAGATCAGATGAAGACCAAAACCACACAGATCTTCTATGTTAAGTAAATAAAATGTCAAAGACTAATGATGAAAGATAAGAAAGAATACTTGGTTATACAGGTTAGTCTTGTTTAAAGTGACCAAATGGAAAAAATATATTAACTCAGATCGA
Organism: Tadarida brasiliensis; assembly: GCA_030848825.1. Taxonomy (NCBI): domain Eukaryota; kingdom Metazoa; phylum Chordata; class Mammalia; order Chiroptera; family Molossidae; genus Tadarida; species Tadarida brasiliensis. Next base: position 77,194,486 of record CM061260.1, read on the forward strand.
ATTTGACCTTAGGTCCATAGCGCTTATGAAAGGAGTCAAGAAAGGCTGCTTTAATTCCTCTCAAGTAGTATTAAGTCCTCTCATACTCTTTTTATTTTGTATTCCTCTGATCAGTCTTCTTGTCTTAATAATTTACCCTTTTTTGTCCTATTTCTGACCTTTTCACTCTTTTGCTATTGTGTTAATTTCTAATATTTTCACTTTCCTACAGATCCCATTTTCCAAGGACCAGATATCCTTGTATCTGGTGCTAAACATTCAATATGTATTCACATCCACTTAAATGAAATATCATCACGCTTCTTCCACTTATATGTATAAGAAAAGTAAGTCTTATACCAGGGTATTTATCAAAATAGGGGTTTGGCATTTAAGGCAATGAAGAAGCTAAGCTTTTCTAACTTGGAAAAACAGGAATACCTTTTATTCCACAGCTACAACTATTTCTTTATCAGAAACAGTTTATTTCTCAGTTCTACAACAAGTTTAGCCAACAAGCTTGGGGTAAATAAGGAAGTTAATTTTGATTTTCTCTACTTTGCATTCCTAATGTCTCCTCCTATCCCATCAGTTCAAGTATAAGAGTTATAACAATTTGAGAAACTGGATCTATTTTTGTTTCAAGTCTTTACCTCATATTATGAAATCAGTAAGACAGTTGATAAATTTTAGCCTGAGTACTAGCACTTATAGGTAGGTATGTTATTCTTGCTCTGTTTTCAATGGTGTTAATTTTAAAGGCCTAAAGAAAGCTGGGGTTATCCTGAAGTTAGAGTAAATGTTTCTGGAATCGATTATGTTCTGTGGTACAAATAACATCTGTGTATGTCATATCTGTATATATCGGAATCAGAGAGGTTGATACAACCGTGCTTACAGAAAACAACTTTTATAATTGAAATTTACATTTTAACATGGGGAAAAAAAAGAAAGAAAGAAAAGTAAGTTTGTAAATAGCAGAAAAGATACAAATGATTCCTGTGAGTGTAACTGGGCTCCCATTTAAAAATAATTTGCACCTTTAAAAAATTTTTTTATATAATTTGGATAACGGTCCCCATTTTTGAAAATTGAAATAAAATCTCATGAGACTCTCAGTAAGGAGAAAATCGTTTTATAATTTAGCAAGGTTCATTTTAGTCAAATTCAAAATAAATCTTTCATAAGTGATTAAGGATATTTCCTTACTTGCCTGTAACTTCAACCAAGCGAGAATATGACAGTCTTGACTTTAGAAATCATTTGCAAATTTCAATGAATAAAATTTACTTCCTTATATGTATATATTTTCTATATCCAATATTACAATGATAATTGTTTGATTTTAAAAATGAATTCTATTATAATTGAAAAGTTAATAATGATAACAACAGTTAGAACATGAACTAATGTAGGATGGTAAACATTGGAATCCAAAAGTGAATATCTCAACAATTTGGGTAAAGGAATCTGATAATATATTCAACCTGTCCCAACATCTGGAATAAGTTTTCAACATTTGCATTAGTGAAACCACTAATAGATTCTGACAGACTTTTTCTAGCTTTATTTCTAAGCATTTATTGCAACACAGTTAAAATAGTATCCATGTGTACCCAGTTCATCCTTGCTACATTCTATAGAACATGGCTTTGTGTAAATCACTAAGGGTATGCTCTCCTTACTGCTTTCAGAATGTTCTCCTGTAATTCTTATTCCTACTCCTCACTATAAAGTTAAAAACACATGCTAGTCCTAGATTTCCATTTCAGAATTCATCTAGAATGTCCTGTATCCCTCTTCAAATTATTTACTTATTTCTGTCAAAACACACCAAGCTATAATGTTTTTATTCATATTTTATAAAATGCATACAACAAAAAATATATATCTTCTCTGATTACAAAAGTAAAACAATCACTTTTAAGAATTCAGGAAATATTTAGAAGTATACTTTTAGCATGGGTACACTGTCATCCTTTGATCATACATAAAATATAATCTCTTTAATCACACAGAAATATTTTATAAAACTGTGTCATAGCATGCATTTTTCTCCCAATATGTTATCATAGACATCACACGATGGCACAATTTTGCTTCACTTCCATCACTTTGACAGGCTGTATACTATTTCATTTACAAATATGTCATGATTTATCGAACTCATCTCCTTTGGATTGACATTTAGATTATTTTCACTATGTTGCTAATATAAACTGCCCTATAATGACTATCCTTTACATGCATCTCTATACACTTAAACAATTATTATATATATGCACAATGACCTAAAAGGGGGGTTGCTGAGTTGGACAATTTAAGCATTTCTAATTCTTAAAATTTATACTGCTAAATTGTCCTCCAGAATATTTGTACAGTTATTTTCCCACCAGCAGTGTGTACAAACCCTTATTTCCCCACACTTTCACTGATATTAAGCTTATGGCTAAGGCATGTTATAATTCTGTTTGCTGATGTTTATATACAATTTGTCTAATAGAGGTCTTAAGTATAAAGGATATAGATTTAGTTTTTAGACTTTGTACTTTATCTAGAAGTTTTTGACAGAGTTATAAGCAGAAAATGGCATTCACTATATCATAAAGACTCACAAAAGAGAGTTTCATCACACATTTTTCTAAACATTCACTTTGTGTTTCAACCCTTCTGTAGAAACCCAAGGTAACAAAAACAGGGTAGCATTTGTAGACTTGTTCTAATAATGATGGGAAATTACATTCATTTACAGTATCAAACTTTCCTGTGGAATTGGAATAATTCTCCAAATTTAAATACTGCAATGGAACTTAACTTGATTATAATGAGAAAATGGTTTTATTTGTTTATTTTAACTACATTAACCAGTGATAGCTCTGAATTCAGAATATAATTTAAATGGGCTGGTAAATGATTCAAGTGTGTGTGTGTGTGTGGCTGGGGGGAATCACTGACTCAGATGTTCTTGACAAACACTGTTTAATCTCACCAATTCCCTCAGTCTCTTTTCAACTCAATTTTTCTCCTCTTTTCTTTTTTTAAACAATGTTTTTATTGATTTTTTTTTTTTTTTTGAGAGAGAGAGTTAGAATCATCAATGTGAGAGAGAAACATTGATCCACTGCCTCCTGCTCGCCCCCCTACTGGGGATCCAGCCCACAACCCAGGCATGTGCCCTTCCTGGGAATCCAACCAGGACCTCTCAGTCCTGGGATGACGCTCAATCCCCTGAGCCACATGGGCGGGCGTTTCTCCTCTTTTCTTATCACTGTTCTCACGTGCCCTTTTGTATCCAGCTCTTTTCTTACTCCTCCTTGTCTGTGGACTGGCCTTACCTTTTCATGTTTTGTGCAGTTTCCCTTTGTTTATGGGACATATTATTTAAATCACATGTCTTTGGCACTCCTGTTGTCTATTCCATGGAAGCTGTTTTCCTTTGAGCTACTTTAACGTGTTAAATTTGTTCATTTTATGATGATTGTCTTAATTTTAAAGCAAATTCCAATGTAACATACTGCTTCTCATCACTCTCCTGTTTACAGCTATTTTTGGACATGCTGCAGTCACTTGATATGAGCTGCCTTTACCTTTTGTGCCGTATTTTCTTCCTGTTGTTGATTTATTTATTTTTTCTCTTTTCAATGTAAATCCCTTCTTCCTCTTTGGTGGTGTTTTCTTTAATGGCACTCTTTTGTCATTGATACTTTTTACTGCGGGTTTTGTACTCTTATTACTGATTGTTAGTCTCTTTGCTTTGCTTTTTATGGCCATTTCATTGAAGGCTTTCTGTTTTTAACCTTGGTCTATTGTTTCCTGGGATATTCTGTAGTTAACTATTATACATACATATGGCATGATCCCCTAAGAAAGTACCATTTAGGTGACAAAAAGTTATATTTTCTTTTATGTGCACAATTAGAGCAGAATCATAAATGACAAAAGATCTGATTGATATTCATATGAAGATTTGGAAATTTCTTGGAATATCTATTATACTGGAGTGAAGGTTGAAAAAATATTAAATATTATAAATGGAGTGGTGAGAGACAAGATAAAGATAAAGATTAATTTGAAACATAGTTCAATTAAGTCAGATATTAGAGTGATTTAAATGTCATCAAGATAATTTTATCATCCAATATCTGAAATCTCTACAGCATCCCAAACAATAATAACTTAAACATTGATAACCAAATACAGGTTAGCCAATTTGATTTTAATCTATTCCTCATATTGAGTGAAAATTTGTTGCATTTTGGCCCCATTTCTATTCACTAGCACTATACCTATTTAAAATATCTAAAGTTCTTTTGTACCACAGTATTACAAATATTTGAAAACATATTTTATTTTCTGCTCTTCAATTTAAAAATTATTAATACTAACTAGATATTCCCAGTTTCTCTAATTAACTCTTCTTTAGGTAGAATTTTTGGTACAATTTCATCATCCTTTATAGTACATTTTTGGTTACTTCGATATATATTTTATATGTTCTTAGAAAATTTAATACATCAATCTGGGGGGTATTTGAGCAACAAAGAAGAGAATCCTCCTTCAATCAAGAGGTCATGTGTAATGTGTGATTATATTAATGTTTTCTGGAATAAAAGCTTATACTGAATTGCTTGGGGTTTGTTTTAGATATGAGTATGTATTGGATGTCATATTGCAAGATTTGGCCCACCATTCTTATCAAGATTCTGTTAGAAACTGATTTTATCAAACTATGTATTCAGGCATTCCTCCCTTGATTGATACCATTCTCCTTCAATGATATTGATAGAGAACAGAATATATTCAAGGGCAGACCTCTGTGAAACTCCATTACAGACTGACATCCATCCCCTACCCAGCATTCTTTGAACACCACCATTCAATCAGTTTGTAATACACCTAAATGAAATATCATCTAACCCTACTTTAGCTTTAATCTCATGAAAACATCTTATCAATTGCCAATATGTTTAATGCATTTTCTTTATCAACCAGTCTAGTAAGTCTCTTGAACTGAATTTTCTAAGCTTTCTGACTCAAGTAGATCAGGCATATCAATTCTAATAATTCCAATTCAGATTTTGATGTAAATGTTGTATTTCTTGGTAGTTGATATGATTACACTCTGCCTGTTTTTTGGGTTACAAAAACAAAAACATGGTTTAGTCTCTTGATTTGTTGTTATTAAAGTTCTATCACATAAGCAGTATTAATATTTCTGGAAAATCTTTGTCTTTCACTCTTTCCTGAGCCCAAACTGAAAAAGTCTAATAAGATATTGTTTGTCATCTGTAATAAATATATATTTATGAAATCATAATTTATCAGAAAGATATAGTAATCATAGCATCTAATGAGATTAATCAATACTTCAATCTAAAGCACAAAACTTAAGAACATGAACACATTTACAAGTATATTTTAAAATAAACAAAAATTTACTACATTTTCCACTCTCAATTAGGTTCAACAGAGTGCTTCTTTCACTGTCTAGGCATGTGGGCTTGATAAATTTGCCTATTAGCAGAAGGACACAAACACAAATAGGTAAAGGACTTAAGTTTAAATAGATATGCAGTCACAAAATTGACATAGTAAATATGAAAACAGAATTCCATGGAAGAACAAAATCTTATCATTTTATCCAATATTCTCTGGGTTATTCATTTTCCTCAACTCAACATAGTTTGTTGTTGTTGTTTGTTTGTTTTTTAAGTCTTGATTTCAAAATACTTTGGAAAAAATGCAAATGGCTTACAGTAGAGCAAATCTCATCTACATCTAGAGAAATTCAAACTAGAATAGGAATGTATATTTAACTTTAAATTATAAAATGTTTATTGTTCTGTTTATCTGATTCACTAGATGTATAAGGAGCATACTATGAAAAGTAACTAGAAACTCAGGCAATTTAAATATTAACAAAGAACAACTTCTTAAAAGTGATAAATGAGGCTATTCAGTGAAACTGCTTTTGATAATATTAACTCTTTATCAACTGACTATTCAGTTTCAGTTGGGCACTACATTGAACTCATGCTCTATTTATTCAAGCATTCAGACATGTGTGGGAATGTCTGGAACAATGCTATGGTAAATCCTTCCATGCTTCTCTTTATATGGGAGCATCCCGGGAAAGAATTCACCCCCAGAGAAGGAGAGTCTGGCCCATGGTTTACAGAGAGTCAGGAGGGTAGTGTGATGTACAGTATGTTCTAGATCATTCTTACTGTTCTCTGGCAACATGCTGATGAATTAATGCCTGAATCTTTTTTTTTTTTTTTTTAAGGTTGTAATCAAACATAGTGAAGACTAAAAGAACTTAGACTTTGAGAGACTAAAGCATCAGTAGCATTCAAGTAATCAGGCTTTTCAGTGATGGGAGATAGTACCTTTAGCTATGAAAAAAAAAGGAATCTAGGATGCTAGATTTAGCAAATGAAAATACGGAATGCCCAGTTAAATCTGAATTTCAGGTAAGCAGCATTTTAAAAATATAAATAATCCCATAAAATATTTGGGACATACTTAATACTGAAAAACAAAACAAAACAAAGAAACAAACAAAAAACTTTGTTGATCTGAAACTTAAATTGAACAGGGCATTGAATTTTATCGGGTAACCCTAGCCATGTCATCAATATTGGCAGTGGCAGTATTTTCCCTTGACATGAGGCAGCCTGGCCTGGGATTCAGAGAGCAGAGCTCCTGTCATGATCAGCCCCATGGTTGGCACCATGGAAGAGTTCTTCCTACTGGCCTCACATTTGTAACCACTGAGTTTTTACAATGTTCTTCATTGTTTACTATAAAAGTTCTCTCCCCTTTCATGTACGTAATTTCAAATAATATTTGTCATGTGATAGCTGATCAAGAAAATATATGTAAGAAATAATAGTAAAATAAACCTATAATGTAATAAAACACATTCCTGAGCCTATTACCCAGTATAGACCAGAATATTTCCCACACAGTGACAATGTTCCTCCCTTCTCTCATTACCTCTTTTTTTAGAGTGAAATATGACTCTGAATTTTGTTCTTATGTTTCTTGATTTTTAAAGTAGTTTTTCACATGTGTAGGTATCCCTAAACAATATGTGGTTTAATATTATGCCTAAGATTAGACTGCAATTTGCTTTATTTCCTAAGTTCTGTCTACCCTTGACACCAATAAAAACAGAACCCCAGGCCCATGTGCTCTCTCTCTTTCTTCCTTTTTTCTTTCTTTTTTTTTTTTTATTAGATAGAGCTGGAGGGAGAGAGGAAGGAAGTGAGAGAGAGAGAAACATTGATGTGAGAGAGACACATCGAGTGGTTGCCACCCACACAACTGCAACCGGGGACAAACTGCAACTGAGGTACGTGCCCTTAGTGGGAACCGAACCGGGGTCTCTCTGGACCGTGGGCCGAAGCTCTAACCACTGAGAAAAACGGCCAGGGCTCTCTTTCTTTCTCTATCCTGCCTGCAACCTTGCTGTGTGGCCCCAGATGTGCAGTACAATTTCCTGGTCTTGTAAGCAATAAAATTATCGTTTCAAAATGTCTTGATTATTGCTGAAGGACATCTTGCAACCCCAATAATCTTTTCAAAGTAATCATTTGGTAGCATGTTTATGATATTCTTGCCATTTGATAGGGGTGTATTCAAAATATTTATTCTACCATATCTCTGGAATAGAAATCTATGATTGCTTATTTTTCTTGTCTCCAGTAAAATCTCCCTTTTTTGAGAGTCCTATCCTGATTCCCAAATTAGGTTAATTTCCTCTGTGTATTGTTTTTACCTTTTCCTAGTGCTTCTCACAGAATTAATTAAGGTTTGTTTTCTCTGACAGACCTTAAACTCCTTCACCCATTGACAATGTACCTTTATCTCTTGCTCATAGGTTGTTGTAGGCAGGAGATTTAGTGTATTTAGTTGCGCTTGCATAAACTAAATTCAATGTGTTTTGACTGGTGGTTTTGTCTAATGGTAACAATAACAAAAGGAGATATTACCTAAGATCAAAATCAAGAAAGCTAAAAATGTCCAAAGCCATAGCTGAGCAGAAACGACTAATCTATTGTTTAGCTGGGAGGGTGATATCATGGGAGCTCCCTGAAATATCAGGAGATTCTTGAAGGGATCTGGAGCTCCTGAGGAAAAGTAAGCATAGGGAGAGAAGTAATGATTTTATGATCCTGTGTTATCTTAAACTTGTGTGACCAGGAAAACATAGGTAACTTAATCACAGCCATCCAGAGATAAGGGAACTTGGGTTTTATTTCACTGAACTAGAAAACAGAATGTTCTAATCATAGCACACTCTTACCTCACATTTTACAATTTTAAGGATATTAGAGACCTTATGGATATTTCAATATTCTGTTGAAAACAAGCATGAGTGTCACTAAAAGTATTGCTATATCAGCTAGTTTCAGAATATACTGAGTTTTATATACTGAGCAGTAAGTATATAGTTTATAGAAACAGTCTTTCTGAGTTATTGCATAGTAGGTATATATTTTTTCATTATAACATTAGATTTATCTGATGAAAGGTAGAAAAGGACAGGTGCATCTCAATGAGCAATGCTTTTACCTAAACTGCTGTCTTATCTTTATAATGTAGTATGTTTTTTTAATAGTATTTCCTTTTCTGATTTGTTTTAAATCATGAGTCTTATGTTTTATCGTATTTTTTTCAGTTTCTTAAATGTGAATTCCATTTTTCATCCTCCTTGATGTAATCATTTCGTTTTTTTAAACTGTGTGATTAATTTGAGTTCCCGTGTCTTCTACAGTTTTGATGATCATAGAAGCTTATTTATGGTTTCCTTAGCCAAAGCTGATGCATTTTGCAGCCTATAATACCCAGTCTTGCATCGACTGGTAAGAATGCATAAAGGTAAGAATGAGTCCAAGATGGTGGCAACAGGACCTACACCTTGGGCCTCTACCCTGGGGTTTAGCAATGCCCTGGGAAGCCACAACTTGAGCAGATGAAGCCAACCCTTTCTCCTGCACAGGACCACAGTGATTATCTCTCCCTTGAACCATAAATAGTAAAGAATGAACACAAGATAAGAGAAATTATGAGGAAGCCCAGGAAATGCTAAAATTAAAGCAGATATAAGCAACTAGAGAGACCTTCTTCTTTGTGGGGGAATGACCTGGAAATGCTGATATAAATAGGGCAAAAAGTTAGCCTGGATGAGGAGATACTCTGTTGAATCACTGATGACGTTGGTGACAATTTCAGTAAGTGGTGGTCATAATTTTTTCTATAGACTATATATTCTATGAAAGCCCAAAGTATTTTATAGACTCACTAAGAGGATATGAGGCAAGATTAATGAGGAAGGCAGTAATTGCTTAACGAACACTACTTCCCTTTTCAAGGTATATTAATTATATCTACCAAGTGTAATAGAACTCATTCCAAGTATGTAAGTTTATCTGCATTCCTAACACCTTGCACACATGCACATTTAATGTTGGATATAAATATAAAAATGTCTCTACATTTAGAATAAGAGTGTCAGTAGACTGGTCAATGTTATTTGTCATTTACTTTTCTCATCTTATACAGTAGAATTGGGATTTCAAATAAATTTTCAATTATATAAATATAAAAACCTATGTTACCTGAAATGTATAGGAAAAACATCTACTACCTACAAATAATCTTAATTTGTATTGTTTTAAAGTTCAGAAACCATTGTCCAGTTTTGAATACCCTTACACATGATGGGTATAAATGTGTAAACATAGCATATGTACATTGAAAAATCTGTGGAATCCTCTACTGACTCTATAGTTAATATTGCAAAAAGAATTTTTAAAAGTTGCTATGCTGATATAGAATTGAGGTGAAGGTATATGAGTTGAAATTAACTTAATTATATATAATCATTAGAATTTATTTATTCAAAGCTCCGGTATCTGCACTACAAAATGAAGACTTGTATAAAAATTAAGTATTTCCCTAGTCAATGTAAAAATATTATACTGCTCATATCAGTTAACATTTGGATAAATGACTTTGTAAATTTAGAGGTATCATCTCCAGGTCAAGTTGGGCTCTGGGAGAAAAAGATCATGAAGGTTCTTGATGTGCTCTAAATAAGCTTTTCTTCTTCCTCTTTTAAAATCTGACATTTTAGCCCGGCCGGTGTGGCTCAGTGGTTGAGCGTCGACCCATGCATCAAGAGGTCACTGGTTCCATTCCCAGTCAGGGCACATGCCCAGGTTGTGGGCCAAATGCCCCAGTGAGGGGCATGCAGGAGGTGGCCAATCGATGTTCTCTCTCATCGATGTTTCTCTCTCTCTCTGCCTCTCCCTTCCTCTCTCTGTAAAATCAATAAAGAAAGAAAAATAAAAACATAAATAAAATAAAATCTGACATTTTAAATACAGTGCTTAGAAATACATAAAGCTAAAGCATACCTTTTCCAGTGGTAGTTTTCTATGTCATTCTAGAAATAGAACCAGGCAAACTCAAATTGCGTTTCTTTATCTTTTCTAAGTGTGTAAGATTAATAAAATTAATTGGGACACAGTACCTGTTTGTGGACACGATAAGAAGCAGTGTAAAAAATCTGGCAATTCACTACTTTTATTTCGAAAATACCCAGTTAAAATAGATTGCAATGTCTAGATTTAAAGTTAAAAAACAAACAAAAAAAACTTGTGTTAGTGTTTTCTGTATTTATAATAGACAAAAGTATACTTATTGACCATAACTTAATGGTGCAAGAGATATTATCTAACACTCTATCACCATAAACTAAAAATATATAAACTAAAAAGTCACCACTGGTTTTCATGTAGTTAATTTTAAGTCAGTTTTAATATTGGTGAACACAAAAACAGAAACTGAAAGACCTAAGGGTTAGAAGAGTCATCATTAGCCTAAAATTAGAAAACACCTAATTAGAGGTTTAATCAGCACTACATCTTATGAATCATTAAGTATATTTTAAACATCTGCATATCCAGTGACAGGTGGGTCTTCATAGTCATTATCTGGAGAATTGAGATTCTACATCAGATCATTGCCAAAATTTAGGACACTGATAATAACATTAATTTGCATATGTCTAGTATATTCTGCTATATAATCTGTCATAACCATCATACTCATGCCTTTTATCAAACCTGTGGTGGAGGCAGGAACTTTGAAGAAAACAGGTGGGGTGAGTAGGACTCTGAGAAACCAAATCATTTCCCTGAGCCGTTAATAATTAAGAATACAGGTGTTCTGACTCTCTGACTTTCTCATCACCAACATATTGACTGTTAAATAAACTGATTCATCAATTATACTACCTAAAACTTCTTATTAGCTTTGGCTGCAAAGTTAAAATAGCAAATAAGAAAAAGAGGCAAAAGAAAGCACTCCACATTTTTAAATATAAAGTTAAAAAACAAACAAACAAACCCTGACAGAACATCTCCATTTGACATAAACTCAAAGCTAACACTCTTTGTTGTCCTTCCATCACAAATCTTCACTCCCTCTCCTATCCCCACTGCCCCAGTGCGTGTGCACACACACACACACATGCACACACACACACACGCACACACACACACCCCTTTCCATTTACCTATTCTACTCTAATAAAGAAGGAACTCATGGTGTCCAAACTCCAACTGTCTTCTGACTGACTCATTTGAACTCTCTCTCTTTATCTTTGTTTTTCTTTGTTTTTAGCTGCCATTGTACATGTTCATGATTTCAATACATAAGCTTTCTTCTCTTTTTGTCATGGTAGATATATATATTTTTATTATCTAGAAGAATAAGAAATGTGCTGGATTCTAATCCCAGTTTAACTTCTAAGGACAAGGAATCAATCAAATCCAATTTCCTTTGTGTTTCTTCAGGTCTTCCTCTCTAAATTTAGGTCATGATTTGCTGCAAAAATACACTGAGGTTAATTACAAAGCACTTAACATCCTGTGAAATTTAACATGAATGCTTTGGGAACACACAGAGGGATTCATTCCAAAACATTATCGTTATGGGCACATTTACATGTTTACTGGAACTCTGAAGATGCTGGTTCCGGCTGGGACTTTACTGAATGTGCTTTCTGTCTGACTATGGTAACCTTCACAGGTGGAGGTCCAACTACTCAATCATTCACTCCAGTTTTGGTTTTGTTTTCCCTTTGACATATAATACAATGATTTTGATTGCTAAGTGAATATGATTTTTTAAAATGCCTTCTTGTTCCTATTTAAACTTAACCAAGATAATAATCTTACTGGTATACATTTTTGCCTGGATTTGTTTTTGGATCCAATATAGCAAAAGTAAGTAAGAGAGTAAATTGTCCACAAGGAACCAATTTAAAGGAGTGAAAGGGAAAGTCGGCAAGAAAATTGTGACACCTCCAAGTCTCTCTGTGACTCTCACTCTTTCTCGTTCCCTTTGCTACAAGGTTTATGGTAGAAACAGCACCAAGTAAGAAGAGTAGAAAGGTAATTATATATATATAGAAATAAGAACTTGCAAGGCCCTTAAGGATAATTTAGTTCTTTATTTTACTGATGAAATCTCAGATCATTAGACCAAGTACACATAGCTATTACACACTAAGGACTGGGAAGGAATCCAACACAGGTTGGTGTTTTTCCAAATATGCCACATGTGATATACAACGATTGTTAAAGTGACACACATAACAAAAGAGGCAGAAGACAAAGCATTATTAATACATGTGCATATCTCTAACTTGACAAGTATCATATATATTATTTGTAAATATTGAATGTTTACCTTCCAAAGTCCATAGCATACAGATAGATTGCACTATGTTTATTTAGGTGGAGTGCTTTTTTAAGGGCCTTGATGCTAGGTCAAGGCAGTTTATTATTCTCCATACGCACAGAGAGTTAGAGTTGGGAGTTATAGGATTTAGTAGATTAAAAAAAAACAACACACAATCTTATTACTGGCTTAGATGGAGTAGCTAATCTATACAAGCATCAGAAAGAAACCTGTGAGAGGAAATAAAATGTAAATGTAAAGCATAAAGAAATAAAATTTTATGTGAGCAATAAGTGTTCACATCTGAATATTTTGGTTATAAAAATCATTATTATTTTTCTTAATAATAAGATCAGCAGCACAAACATAATTATTTCATATCCATAATTAATTAATTGTCTGGCATCTATTGTAGATATAAGATTTTTTCATAACTATTTTTTTAAAAATGCTCCAAGTGATCCACTTGAATAAAAGCTTACCAACTTACTAATGAGAAGCTATGGCTCACAAATTATATTTTAGAAGAGGTTAAAAAGGAAAATCCAGGAGATTTAAAGTTGGTGACCTACTTTGAAATTCTATACAAAGAATCAGAGTGTTGTAGAACTGGAAGAGGCCTTAGAGATCACTTGCTCCAATCATTTCATTTTCCAGACTAGAAATGTGCAGAAAGGTTAAATCATTTGGCCAAGGTCATAGAGCTCAGAAAAGGAAGAGCTGGTCTAGAATCTAAGACCTTGTTTCCCATCTATTCTCTTTCTATATAAGTCTAGTTGAAAAGTTATATATAGTTCTCTAACATGGTAAATAATGGTGGTAGAAATGAGAAGAGTGTGACCTAAATGCTAAAAGTTGGTCTAATTTACTAAAAACAATAGCAAACCATTTTTAGAGCTGGAGTTGGAGAACACTGTTAAAAAGCATTATCACAGCCCTGGTCAGTTTGGCTCAGTGGTTAGAGTGTCAGCCCTTGGGCCTAAGTGTCTTAAGTTCGATTCAGGGTCAAGGGCACATACATTGGTTATAGGTACGATCCCCAGTTGAGGTCATGTGGGAGGCAACTAATCCATGTGTCTCTCTCACCTCAATCTCTTTCTCTCCCTCCTGCCCTCCCTTTTACTCTATCTAAAAGTCAATGGAAAAATATCCTTGGGTGAAGATTAACAATAACAATAAAAAAGTATTATCACAACTTCTAAATATTATGTGGTGGTAAGAAGTCAACGTGGTTATTTATGCTAGCAAAACAAATGTACTGTCTGGCCGGTGTGTCTCAGTGGTTGAATGTCGACCCAAGCACCAAGAGGTCGCTGGTTTGATTCCCGGTCAAGACACATGTCCAGGTTGTGGTCCCGATCCCCAGTGGGGGGGCATGCAGGAGGTGGCCAATTGATGTTCTCTCTCATCGGTGTTTCTATCTCTCTCTCCTTCTCACTTCCTCTCTCTCTAAAAATCAATAAAGGGAAAAAAATTTTAAAAACAAACAAAAAAACCCCCCATGAATGTACTAAACCATATAGAACATTGTGTAATTAACAATTAGCCATTCAGAGCAAGAGAGTTGCAAAGTTGTTGACTTTTACATTTATGGGGATAAAGCACAATGTAAGGGTTAAGAGCAGTATCTATAGTTTCGAGATAACTGCTTTCTATAGGAATTATTTCATTCCACTGATCTTCTGGAATATTTGTAATGTAGATATTTACTTGGATTTTTAATTGGCATACAGCCAATTTAGAAATATATTTTCTAAATCTTGCTTTCTTCTTTGTATCTTCATCTTCTTTCTTATTCATATAATAGTATTTGTCATTCTTTTTTTATAATTTTTTTTCCTTTATTGATTTTACAGAGAGAGGAAATGAGAGGGAGAGAGAGATAGAAACATGGATGAGAGAGAACATTGACTGGCCACCTTCTGCATGCCCCCCACTGGGGATTTGGCCCACAACCTGGGCATGTGTCCTGACTGGGAATTGAACTGGCGACCTCTTGGTGCAAGGGTCGATGCTCAACCACTGAGCCATACCAGCTGGACAGTATTTGTCATTCTTAAAAGTGATATTTATAGGGATTCAGGAGAGGATATTACAAATTTTCCAATGTACAAATTATTATCTTCCAATCATGAATTAAAAATATACTTACACAGTTCTTAATTTCTTATTTCCACAAGGTTGATACTATGGGTTTCAGTTGGACATGAAGAGCAGAATATGTATGGAGCCAGTCAAAAAAAAATCTTAGGACCTTCCAAAACTATTTAAAATATGGAATGTTTTAACTAGCTATTCTGAGTAATTCATTTAGTTCCTGAAAATGTTTACATTAAAAATTCTGTTGAACCCTAAACTTTAAAGCTGAAGTAAAATAACATATATTAGTAGTTTTTAACTTATAAATTTCATCTGAGAAATGGTTGCAAGCAAGGCATTAGAAATATTCTGTGTCATAAAAGTATGTAAGTGGAAATCCTCATATTCAACGATACTCAAATGTTCGAAATGTAGTTGAGAAGTCAGGAAAAAAGAAAAAAACATGTTTCTAAACAAAATAGATACCCTAAAATGGACTATAATTCATATACTTCGTTTCTAATAAATAACATAGATGTTCAATAAAAAAATTCAATCTTTTTAAAATAGAAATCTCCAAAGAATTTGACAGGCCCTTTGGTTATTTAGATTATGGTAAGTTAGATTTTGATAGAAAAGGAGGTGATAGAAGTAGTCACAATGGGACAATAAAACAGTGAACCAAGGGGCTGTCTCTATGGTGCACCCTAGAGCTGTCCCCCCCACCCCCACCTCTGGGCATGTTTTCCTTACCTCTCTCTCTCTCTCTCTCTCTCTCTCTCTCTCTCTCTCTCTCTCTCTCTCTCTCTCTCTCTCATAAACTCCAGGGGCCCTTCTTTTGCCTCTGTCACTTGTTTCCAGACCTTATTTCTTTCACACACTCTTCTATCTCTGTGACTTTCTAAGTAAATGTTCTCTTATAGTTTGAAAAAAAGAATGGCACCCAAAAACCTGGCAGAAAATTTGAAAACCAACAAAGAAATAGTATTAATTAAAAAACAACAACAACAAGGAAATTCAGAGCAAATGCACCTTTGAGTTCCTTAGCCCAGAAACAAGTGGCTTCTCTATATTCTTTGAACAAAAAGGTAGCATGCCTTTTAATTATATAATAGAACTTTCTCCTTGTCTATTTAAATATGCTTTTGTCAAGTTGATGATAAAACTGACATGACCAAGTGCATTAATGCTTCATTTTAGTGTTTGTGCCATGCTATGTAGCTATGCAAGCGAATGTTCAAATGATTAAAATGACACAGTGTGGTGCAAATCACTGAGTCTGGTTTGGAATCCCAACCTGGTCACTTTAATAGCTGTGCCTACACTGATAACATTTGTTAAATTCTATGAGCTTATATTCCTCATTCTAAAATAAAGATTAAAAATAATGTACCAAATAGGCTTGTTCTGGTGATCAAATTTTTATATAAGTCACCTAGCATTTTGCTTACTATATACTAAAAATTAGTCCTTTTTCTGTTTGTCATCCAAAGATCTACTTCAGTGATTTAAATTGAAGCTTTTTATTTTCTTCAAATTTATGACATATTTATATGATTTTTCTAAAATGATACATTGCATACATGTATTCACTCTCACTGTTATAGCCATTAGTTATGCTGTGTTTTATTACAGTGGTATAAAGAGAAACCTCTACGGTGTATAGTATTGTTTGGATACCATTGTAATTAACCAAGTTATTAATAATAGAAAAGGAGCAAAGGGAAGGCCGATATTATAAGCATGTCATTTGGGCAGTTTCACCAGGAAGCTACAACTCTCCACTCCCCAGGGGTCTAACAAAGGGCAGATAGAGGAAAGCCCAGTAAAGCTGGGGGGACTAGGAGGGTGCTTGCTGTCAATCACACCTGGGCACAGAGATGATTGGCCAGAATGGGCATGGCCACTGCAAGTGTGTGGAGGTTTGGTATACTTAATCCCCTGAACAAAGGAGTTCCCTCTCTTGTGCTCTTGTGCTTTGGGACCCTTGGGACTCTTGTCACTTGGGGTGTGCTCTCTTGCATTCGCCCACATGCCCCACGACCATGCAGACCCCACAAACAATGGATTAATGGACTGCAGTTAGCCTGATGCTACTCTACCTGGCTCCAACATGGAAAGGAAACTCTGTACACTGGCTTTGCTTCTAACTTTACTGGTACCCCAACTACACTTCTGCGACTGGACCAAGAGAAATGGGACTTTGGAAACCCAAGGATGTAATTCCATGCAAATAAAAATAACTCATTCTCCCATGCGAGTCTCAGAAAATTGTTAGATATCATAAAGACTACACCCCCCAGCATCCAGTGGGGAAAGGACCCCCCACTTCCTCTGATAGCAGCTTTATACTACACTAAATAACCCCAGAATAACAAGAATGTATTAAATTTGTCTATGCTTCTATGTGTATGTGTAATTTGTTAATTCTTTTTGTCTCTTACTTGTGAGTCATCACTGCACTGCTATAGTGGACCTGTTTTCAATACTTTCTTTATCTTTCTATTGATTTTCTTCTAATTTGCTTAGAATAAAAGCAAAAGTTGTTAGTAAAAGTCCAAAGTGTGTGTGTGTTTGTGTGTATCTGTGTGTGTGTGTGTGTGTGTGTGTGTGTTCGCGCGCGCATGTTTTGGGGAATGGAGCAGGAAATGAGTCGTGCACCCAATACACGAATTTCCTTTTGTTGTTTTTGGTTTCTTTCAACTTGCATCATGTACTTTGACTCCTCAGATACTCTTACTTTCTGTCTGGGTTTCTGTGCTCTGTTCCTGATTTAGTCATTTTACTACTCATATGTAGGTCAGAATTTAGTATCAATATAATTAAAAGAGGAATGTAGTGCTGGTCATTAAGGTTCAGTTGGATTTATCAATTTAACTAGAAAAATAAATCAAGCCAATTTATTTGTTTTAATTAAAGTTATATGAATAAAAATATCTGAGTTGGCTGATTTATATACTTTTTAGAGTATTTTCTCTCCTTTATCTCCTCACAAATTTTAGTCTATTACATCCAAAGAAGATCTTTAAACAACAACAACAAAAAAAATTAAACTTTTGTTTTGGTTATTACACCGGGAATACATTGCATTTCCTTTAGAGATGTTTTTCCTCTACACAAATTTTTCTTAATGTCCTTATACGTTACATTGCCACCTGCTGACAGCCTCCAATATGGCAGCCATGCTTTGAGTCCCCAAACTAGATAAGCCTCTCTTTTAAACAGAAACTTGGTCATTGCTATTGTTAGAAATATACTCGAATTCTTTTGCTAAATACATACATACGATGCAGTGATAGGTATTAAATACCCCTGGACTTCCTCTTTTAAAAATTTGTAACTCCGTTTTAGGATTGATGGAACAGATTTTATTTTACATCTTTCTTTCATGCACTTCTGTAATATTACTTTATAATATAACCATATTTATTGATAGATAAAAAAAACTTCCTTTTCCTTCTGTATTTGATGAAATATAAATTATGTTAAATGAGGATCAATTTATAATACTTTGTTAATTTTAGATTTAGAAATTTGGAGAGTATTCTGAAATAGATTTAAAATAGAGGTGGTTTTAATTTATAATCCAGATGTATCTGCTTTGAGTAACATAAAAAATATCAAATGCGAAGGGAATTTTTAGAGTAAAGAAAGCACTTACCTCTAAAATGATGAGTTGTGTCAACTCTTTGAAGTCATAAAATAAGCCCTTGGTCCACTTTTAACATAATGGCGATAAAGCTTAGATTGTTCTGTAAATATCTAAGTCCAATGGGTTGAGAGAGGAGCTTGAAGTAAATTCACATCTTTTAGTTGGAGCAAAAATACATTTACTGGCAACCTTTAATTATTATGGACTATGAAACATTGTTCATGTTGAAAGTATCTTATTAACTGTAATTAATGTGTTTAAAAGTACTCTGCTGTTTCCCAAAAATATCAACTTGGAATAAGTGAAATTAAGTTACAAAATTGCACTTAGGAAATCAATGAATACATTGGAGGGTAATCTCAGAGAGATGAGTTTAACCTTCTCCTTTCAGAGCTAGGTAGAACAAAATAAGTAGTAAGAACATAATGCATATAAACAGCCAGCTTCTGCCTTCATTTTTAAAAGAGATGACTTTTAAATAAAATTTAAAATATATGTTCTCATTTTCACCCATATATTTATTATATTCTTTATATTACTCTAACTGCATTTTTAAGAAACATCATATCTAAACAACTCCTTTTTTTTCTCCAATTCCTGCTCTTTCCTTTAAAAATATTTTTTTAATGTCTGTTTATGCTTTTTTTCTTTCATATTCAATCCACAACATCTTTCTCAGGAATTATATAACTTCTTTTAAGAAAGAAAAAGATATTTTGTTTTCTTATAAAATATTCTCAATATGTAAGGACTCAAATCAAGTGAGAAGATGTATTTAAATATTACAATTAGTTTCCTCAATTATTTTTCTTATTCTTGTTTTTCCTCAAAATAGAAAAAAAAACAAAACAGTATACACTGTGCGAATATTCAATCATATCAGAGTAACATGCATTAAGAGCAAAGCGTGGTCTGTACAATTTATTGTTAATGATCAAACATTCTTGTTTAATACAAGTCCGTTTCAGGGAATTAGTGATATTGCATTACATTATTTATTTCTTTCATGGATAAAATTACGATGGTCTTGTAGCTTATGAGACCACTGAAGAAAGTTATAAATGCTTCTCTTTAAAGTAATGCACACACAAATTCCATGACCTCCTTAATAGCCACCCAACTTTGCTTAAGTAAATAATGTATACTTCAGTGTGCATGAGCAGCTTAAACAAATGGAAGATGACAATATATTTTTTCCAATATAATGCATAAGGCAGGTATTCACTTGAGAAATGACATCACCACTAACAAAAACATGAGTTAAAATAAATGTAAAAATGAGTTTTATTATAAATTCTTAATATAAAAGGCATGCTTCCTCTGCCAAGTAAATGATTGTTCTGACACCTATAATACATCAAGCCTTTCAAAAATTTTAAACAGCTCTATAATCCTGAAGACTAGGTGGGTGCACCTGAATGCTTAGGGCAGATATTGACTCATGGAATTACCTAGTGAACTGGTCAAATTTTACACAGCATGTTATGATTCTTGCAAATGATCCAACTACTTTTCTTTTGAGAAAACTTAAATATAGTTTATATAGATTTGACAAATTATTTTTTTAAAAAAACTTTCCTTTTATACTCACTGGTAGTTGAATTTTCTTTTATTTTCTTACTGCAGTGCATAGAACTCTTAAATGTAATTCTAATTAAACAAGCAATTAAAAACAAAGTTGATTCATTCTGGGCATGTAAAAAAAGCACAAACTTGGAAAATTTATCATGAGTCATTGATTATTCTAAGACTGTTTGCATAAATTGGAAAAAGTCCACAAAGATGAGAGATCATAAAACTTAAATTTCTTCCTCACATTCCCAGCTGATTAAGTCTGCGGAATGCAAAGTAAAGGCATTCTTGAAAACACATTCGAATTATCTCATATGATAAGAAAATTTTTGCTGATTTGAAAAAAAAAACAAAATTTTCCTAGATAATCCTGTCACAGAATAACATTTTGGGGTTAAAAGATCCATTGGCTTGATGAAAACACGGTACTTCTTCATTAAGGAACTGTTCGTGGGGCATTTCCTGGGCCAAATTGGACTTTGAGTGTTTAGGTGCATCTATCCATTCTTCAATGCATTGTGTGTTGCTTGAGCACCTGAGAAAACCACTGCGCACTGTGAAACACGTTGCTCTACACTTTCCCCTGCAGAGAAATAATTCTGTTATTTGAAAGTATAAGTATATTAAATGGTCTTAAGAAAAGTGACAGTCTTCAGCTTACTCAATCTCCTCTACATAGCCTTTGATGCAGTTTTTCAGTCACTTTCTCTTTCTATTTTTGTTGTTGTTGTTGTCATTTGTTTGTTTTTAACTGACTTGAGAGAGAAAGGGAACCATCAATATGAGAGAAAAACTTTGTTCAGTTGCTTGTCCAGACTGGGGATCGAACCCTGAAACCTTGGTATGTTCCCTGACTAGGAATCGAACTTGCAGCCTTCTGGTGTATGGAATGACACTCCAACCAACTGAATCACTCAGCCTGGGCCACTTTCTCTTTCTTGAAAATTTGTTTTTTCTCTCCACTTAGCTGCCAAGACTCCACATTCTTTTGGCAACCCATTCACATTCTTTACCTCTTCCCCTCCTTTTTTTTTCTGGCTCCTCCTCCTCTTCCCATCTTCCAAATTGGGAGTTCCCTGGGATTTTAAAATCCTTAAAATTCATCTCTTCATCCTTAAAATTCATCTCTTCATCCTTACTCCCCTTTTAAGTAATCACATTAGCTATGATGGTTCTGAGTATCATATCTACACCAATTAAAGTATGTTTTTTATCTTCACTACCCAGGACTCCAGATTTTATTTCAAACTGCCAATTCATGAATATTTAAACATCTAAAGGTTTCTCAAACTTTAGTGTGACCAAAACCACACTCTTAATTTCTCTCTCCAAATTCATCTTCTTTCATTGATCTCAATTTTATAAAATGGCGTCACCAGTCACCTACTTGCTCAGGCCAAATATATTGATATTAGTCTTAACTTCTACATTTTTTCATACTCTATGACATTTGTTCATTTCTTTAAGTATAGCTCTAATTTAAAAATGTCTCAAGTTTAACCACTGTTAGGCTACTAGTTTACACTAAGCCATCTTTTCTTTTCCAATATAGTCTCTACTCAGTATCCAGAGAAATTCTTTCAAGGCACAGGTCAGATTATGTTAAACTCTCCTTTTTAAAAAATTTTTTGTTGTTGTTTATTGATTTTTTAGAGAGAGAGGAAGGGAGAGGGAGAGAGAGATAGAAACACCAATGAGAGAGAACACCGATTGGCCGCCTCCTGCATGCCCCCCACTGGGGATTGGGCCCAAAACCTGGGCATGTGTCCTGACTGGGAATCGAACCAGCAACCTCTTGGTGCTCATGGGTTGATGCTCAACCACTGAGCTACACCAGCTGGGTTAAACTCTTCTTTTAATAACCTTCCAATGGCATTCTGTAATAATAAGCAGAAAATCCAAAATCCTTGCCACATTCTGGATGGCCCTACTTGAAATGGCCCTTGAATTTATCTCTCCAGTTTTATCTACTACTTTCCTTTCTACCTGCTCAAACAACCACTGTCTTTTGCTGTTTCTTGTACAGAATCCTAGAATATATCTGGCTTAAGGCCTTTTTACTTGCTGGTCCCCTTGTCTGGAAAGTTTTTCTCCTCACGTGTTTGAATGACTTGCTATCTTGCTTTTTTCAAGTCCCTACTAAGATAGTACCGCCACAGAGTCCCTTCTTGAACACCATATATAACGCAGTACCTTCACTGACTCCTTATATTGTTTTATCTTCACTATTAACATTATTAGAATGCATGTTGTTTGTTTGCTTATCTCCATCTTCTTAAACATAAATGCATCAAAAATTTTATCTATTTCATTAGCGCTGCCTAAACATGTGCCTGGCACATAGTAGGTACTTAAAACATATCCATTAAATGAATTCTCAGTACCAATGCATTTCCAGTAGAGACTGACCGTAGAGCATGCTGCCCTAAATGCATGGATAGCCAGGGTCACGTGTGCCTAACCACATGTGACTGAGTGACGACAGCATCTTCTGTAGTTTCACTAATGACATTCCCACCATTTTCTCATTCTGGGCAACTTTACATACACAAGTTAGAAAATTGGTCTTTTACATTTTTTTTTCTTTATTGATTTTAGAGAGAGAGAAAGAAAGAGGAAGAGAGAGATAGAAACATTGATGAGAGAGAATATTGTTTGGCCGCCTCCTGCATGTCCCCCACTGGGGATCTGACCCACAACCTGGGCATGTGCCCTGACCGGGAATCAAACCGGCAACCTCTTGGTGCATGGGTCGATGCTCAACCACTGAGCCACACCAGCCAGGCGGTCTTTTACATTTTTGAATTATTACAATTATTACATTACATAACTCTCTAATCATCTACCTGATTTTGTTATTGTTGTTGTTGTTCTGACTCTGGGAAATTTACAATAATGATGAAGTGATGACTAACCAATTTGAATGTATTTCCTAATCTTCAAATTCTTTTTCGAAAAGGTCTAATGGTGGATAAAACTTTCTGATGAATTTTTACCACTGACAGTTCATCAGATACTCCTTTTTCATGCTCCTCCATCTATGTATTAGGTTGGTAAAACTGACATAACAAAATACCACAGTTTGGGTAGTTTAAACAACAGGAATTTGTTTTCTCACAGTTCTGGAGGCTGGAAGTCCAAGACAAGGTCCTGGCAAATTGGGTTCCTTCTGAGTCCTCTCTCCTTGGCTCACAGAGAGCCATCTGCTGACCGTCCTCCATCGTCTCTCCTCCATGTGTGTGCATCCCTGGCACCTCTCTGTGTACCTACTTTCTCTTCTTGTAAGGGCACCATTCAGATTGCATAAAGACTCACCCTGAGGGCCTTATTTTCACTAAATCACCTTTTTTAAAGGCTCTATCTGCAAATATAGCCACATTTTGATATACTGGAATTTGGAGCTATACGAATGTTGAGGGACACAAGTCAGCCCACAAATCACTATCATCCAAATGCTATAAGCACTGGATCTGCTTGAGTGTTTTCATGTCACAGTGTGCTTAGTGTGTTCCAGAACACAAATATTCTTATTTGAGATAATACCCTAGGTTAAATTCATTAGAGTGATAAATATTTTCAGAGACCACAGGATCAATAAGTAGGTTAGATTACAATGGATGTAGGAAAGGGTAGTTGGTCTCAGTGGACTATGAGGAGAGTAGACATGACGGACTTGACGTTGTGAAATCATCTTTTTCTACATTCTTATTCGTCCTGGGCATGTTCCATGCACTTGAAAAGTTAGTTCCTTGTAGATTCAGTATTGAGTGTTGGGTTAGTTTCAGCAAAATCCAGTGAATATATAAATAGCTAATTTTAGAGTATTCTTTTAGTGTCTTTAGATTTTATTCTGTTTCATTCATTTTCAGTCTTTAATATTAACATTTGAAAAATCTCTTTTGCTGATATATATATAATATATATAATAGAGGTAATATATATAATATACATAATAAAGTAGAGTAGACACAAATATCTGTATTTTTCATATTATAAAATAAAATTAAGTTTTATAAAGATAAAGTGAATTGGCCATAGTCGGATAGCTAGTAAATTCCAGAGACCAGATACTAATCCAGGTTTGTTCTATATTTAGGTTTTATTTAACCTAAATTATCTCATTGCCTTCTAGAATTTAAAATTTATTGCTATTTAGTATCTGTGCTAAAATTTCGCCCCCCCCCCACCTTTGCCCTGTAGTGCTACACTTGTGAATATACTATATTACATGGTAAAAATGACTCTGCAAATATAATTAAGGTTAATAATCAGCTGACTTTCAGATAAGGAGTTTAGGATGGATTATCCAGGTAGGCCAATGTAATTTCATAAATCCTTAAAAGCAAAGTATTCTCCAAGCTGAGGACAGAAGAGGAAGTCAGTCTTGAACACAAGGAAGGCTCTATGAATGTCACTGGCTTGAAGATATAGGGGAATATGTGAGAAGAAATGTGGGCAGCCTGGAGGAGCTGAGGGTGACTCTCAGCCCCCAGTCAGCAAGAAGGGAGGGCCTTAATCTACCACTGCAAAGAACTGGATTTTATTCAAGTTCACTGATCCTGAAAGTTGATTCTTCATCCCATTCTACAGATAAGAGCCCAGCCAGATGATACTGTTTTCTGCCTTGTGAAAACCCAAGTTCAGCCATGCCATCCTTCTGACCAACAGAGCTGTGAACTCATATATGTATGTTACATTAATTTGTTATGTTTGTTGTCTTATATTATAACAGCAATACAAAACTAATGTAGTATCTTGATACTCAACAAAATTTAAGTAAACTCAGGCGCTGTTTGTGGAATTTCTACTTTCCTGTGGGGTCAAGGATAGAAATAGCTGTCTTTTTCGGTGGATAAAATTTCATCTTAATAGGCAAAAGTTTATGAAATATGTTTGTTACTTTGGTTAATTAATTCATTAATTTATTTATTCATTCAAAAATATTTACAGATTTCTAGAACATGCAAAAGACTACATTCAATGCTCTAAATATGGCTGAGATTTAAAAATATAAAGAATAAAATCCTTGTCGACATATACTATATTCTAGTGGGAAAGCAAGAAATTACTTGAATAATTTTACATAATGTGGTAGAGAGCTATAAAATAGCCCCCAGTGAATCATATCTTCTTGTGTTCATACCCTGTGCAATGTGATGTTTCTATTCCTGCCAACAAAAGGTGAAATTTGCCCCTGTCTCCTTCAATTTGGGCTGACCCTGTAACTGCTTTGGTTAAGAGAACGAGGCAGAAGGTTAGTGCCTGAATTCTGGTTTCTGTCCTTGCCTTTTTGTAATACTGTCCTCAGACTGTGAGACTGTCATACTGCAAGAAAGACAGTCTACCATACTGGACAATAACAGGCTGTCAGTCAGCACTATCTTAAAAACAAGTAAGTACAGTCATTTTGGTCTGTCTAGTTGAATGAGCCTGGGGAGGGACCAGCAGATAAAATACCTGGCCAACCTATAGAATGTAAAAAAATAATATATTTTTTGTTTCTTTGTTTATTTTAAAGTCATTAAATCTGGTATGAATTGTTACATAAGAGTAGGTAAGTTATCTCAATAATCAATCAGATATTTAAAATTGTATCATTTTTATGGAAGAGAGAAACAATTTATTAAACTGCTATGAATTTATCCTGCTACAACTTTTAAGCAAGAATCCCAGGGACTAACCACTGAGGCAACTACTCCTGAAATAGACATAGTTCCCAGCTCTGTATTAAAAAAGCAAATATTTTTACAAGCTTTTCCTTTAACCAAAAGAAGTTTAACAAGGCTGAAACAACCTGGGGTTATGGAAATATTTTTAGAGACACATAGTTCTAAGGATCTTAGTGATTTTTTAGTTCAACCATTTCACTTTGTAGATAAGGAAGCATATTCAGAGTAAAATCCAGGTCATCTGAATTCAAGTTCCATGTTTTATCTAGGATTTGCTTCTGTTGGTTATTTAGCTGCCTCACACTTGAAGGATACTTGGTCAGGTACTCCGCACCACTCTTCGCAGGCAGATTTGCCTCATAAGGCTTGCATCTGAGGATGTTATCAAGACAAAATCACTCATAGGACCATTTTGGTCACTCAGTTAACAGGTTGGTTAACAATAAACTTTATCCTATACATTTATGCCCCCATTTACTTTAAGCTATTCCTATCAGGCTGATTTTGGGAGAATTTGGAAATTCTATCACTTTCAGGTGGTTATGACTTTAGTCGTCAAATGTTCCTTTGGCCAATGTTCAATGTAATGAGACACCTTCCAAAAGTGCTTAAAACATCTTATTGAAAATTTATATTTCACTGGAAAGAAGCAAAAAAAGATACAAAGATATTTTCACAGCCAAACTTTTTCTCAATGTCCTATAGAGTACTATCTATATCGCTTCTCCACAGTTTGTTAGATAGGAGATGTAGCTGGACAACATCAGATGGAGAAAGGACCTCTTCACTACCACTGTGGCATTTCACTACCAAAAGGGCATTTTCCTGGACCATTTTCTATGGCAGGCCTGGCCAGGACATGGCTGAAAATGTTGCATTTTAATTATAAGAAAACCATGTTAGTAGCAGAAGGTGATTCTTATTTGTTGCTGTAAAAAAGTCATTTTCTATATTGTCCTTTTTAATTCTTGAATATTAGAGAGTTTTTACTTTCTAAAGGAGATCATTTGAAAGAGAAAGCTTTTTTTTTGTCTATTTCAAACAAAGGCTGTTAAATTTATTTTTTCAGATTCTGTTCATGCCAAACTTAATGCATGAAAGGGTTAGGGAATCAAGATAAGGAAAAATGTCAGCAGAAAATTATCTCTTTCTATATATACTTGTACTTGCTGACTGTCAATAAGGATCTGCATTATACCTTTCTTTTGTCTACCTTGTTATGCCTAACATTCCAATGCAACAGAAATGGGATGAAGGATAGCCTAGCCTGATGCCTTTTCAAAATTATAATATCATGAAAGTCATTCCATTCAGGCAGATATATGCAGACAATACCCTGCTTTCAGTGAAATTGATGCATGCAGCCCTGAATGCAAAAATATATATCGAGTGGCAAAGAAAAAAAGGTGATATTTCACATTCAAAGCCTTCACACAGCTTTTGTGCTTTGTGTAAGTTCTGAATTCATTATCAAATATATTCTTTCAAAATCAACTCAGAGAGCTGCCAAGGGATAATTTAGGGCAGGGAGAAACAAAGTGAAAACACAGTTGTTTAGAGTTTAAACAATACATCATTTTCAAATAAAATGTCTATAGTAAATTGCAGATTGAGGGAGAAAATGATTGTATTCTGTGATTGCGTTTTTAAGCCACAGGGCTTTTATGATGAGAAGGGGCATCTAAATAAAATGTAAACGAAAGATAAATGTGTATGTAATCATACAGTCTTCTATTTTGAGGTGTTTTGTGTATGATTCTGAGTGTGTATGTGTGTCTGTGTGTGTGCCTATTTCAGAAGGCATTGTTTTAATTGCCTCCATAACTTCTCTTATAAACCTATCTGGATCCAATTGTACTAACATTTTGCTCACCTTTCAACTTCTTTAATGTCTCTCCCTGGTTTGAAACAACATAAATTTGGCTTCCTCATCAAGAAGCTCATTTAGCTGCAGCTTGATTGCAAGTAATTTGCCCTAAGTAGCTCCATCTTTTAATTGTCTGTGCCTTTTTCCAATCTATAAACTGTAACTTCAGGCAGGCCATTTTTGTCTGACTATTTCCTCCTTAGAAAAACATATCTAATAACCCCTATATTCTGTCGCTTTAGGCATCCCTCACCACACGAACAGAAGGAATGGGATTTTTGTGCAGCTCTCATTGATTCACAAAATAAATCCCCCCAATTTTTGATATCTTGAAAGAAGTAAATCAAATAGGATCCACAAAAATTAATGTTGTATCTTTTGTTATTTTAAGGGGAAGTTATAAGAAGACAAAGGGAACATCAGTCTCTATGACTATTAATGACAACAGTAGGAAAGCTCTCATTGACATCAGAGAGGCTGTAAAAGGGAATTTCTTTTTCTTTCTAAAACAGTTTGTATACTCCTTAAATTCTTATTTTATTCTGAGACTAAAGAAAGACATTCTTTTTTGTTTTATTTTGGGACCAAAGAAAGTATTCTAGCCATTTGAAACTGGCATTATTTTCTCTAATAGAGACATAACAAGATATCATTACATATTTGGGTTTTCTCAAGTTTATGCATAAAACACCCTTTTTAGGATAATCTCATTGAAGCTCTATGATATAAAGTGCTATTTGCAAATTCATTTATTTCTTGAAACTAATCCATTTTACCTAAAATATACCATAAATGTATTCATTAGATAGCTCTATATTCAGAAATGAACCATTCTAAACATGTAAACTGTAATTTTTCTGATCTATACTTTTTTTTACTTTATTCCACAGCTAACTAATAAAATGTAATATCCTACTTATCCTCCCTAAAATATTAAGAGCAATTAATGTGTTTTTATTCACTTGTTATATTTTTCATAACAGAAACTTTCTTACTCTTTTTGTTCTGCAAAGAAGTGAGCATTTTTACTTCACTCTTTAGTGGCCATAGCTGGACATTTCAAATGTCTGAATTATTCAGTTCTAAATACAGTAATGAATAGGACTTCTGTCAACAGGGTGAATCTGGTTTTAGAAAGATTAAGAATCCAGGAATTAGCATTTTAACATTGTATTATAAAGTTATGGTTAAAAAATTGAATAACCATTTACTTAACCATTTTCTTCTACTACATTCTTTATTTTTTAAAAAAGTAAATTCATTGTTTGAGGAAACTCCATATTGTTTTCCATAGTGATAAACCAAGGAGCTTATATGTATATATGCATAGCCAATGGACACAGACAACAATACGGTAAAGGGGGGGATATGGGAGTGGGGAGGAGGGTGTCAATGGGGGGAAAAGGAGGGACATCTGTAACAAAATAAATAAATAAATACACAGTAAATGGAAAGAAATACCATTGGAATAAGAAAAAGGCCTACTTATGCTAAGAGTTCCAGTTAACCATTTTAGTTTAAATATGCATCCTTAAACACCAGCCAAGTGAGAGTGAGCTCCAGTCTACCTTAACTCTTGATTTTGACTAGTGGGAAAAGACCTCGAGAATCTTATTTTCCTACAGAATGTCTAAATCCTAAGCTTGACAATATCAGAAACGCTCTAGGTAATACAATTGTTCTTTTAATACTGGTCCTTGCAGAAAAATAATATTTTAAAATATAATTTTCTTTACCAGTTATTGAAGAAACTATGAATTTCAAAACTACTTTGATTTAAAATTGAGTTCTGGAATATTGTTTTTTTACCTAATCCAGGTCTCTCTCTCTGGGCATATTGCTAGTTTACCTTCTATAAACTTATGATATTTTTCTTGGTTAATTTAAGCATTATAAAAGCAAAAGTCTATGGGGTAGATCAATGAATCGATGACACATAGTCTACTCAAGGTCAAGTTAATATTTATGTGACATTGAACTCTGCTAATATAGACAGATCAGATAAAAACTTGACAGCCTTGCCCTGGCCAGTTTGGCTCAGTAGTTAGAGTGTTGGCCCAGGGACCAAAGAATTGTGGGTTTGATTCCAGTCAAGGGCACGTACCTAGATTGCAGTTCAATCCCTGTCCCTGGTTGGGATCGTGTGGGAGGCAACCAATCAATGTCTCTCTCACAACGATGTCTCTCTCTCTCTCTCTCTCTCTCTCTCTCTGTCTCTCTTCCACTCTCCCTTCTTCCCTCCCACCCTATCTGAAGATCAATGGAAAAATATCCTCGGGTGAGGATTTAAAAAACAAAACAAAAAACTAGACAATGATATGAATATGTGGTTCTGCTCCAAGAGATTCAGGCCCTTGGAAATTCAGTTGTTAAAAATAGATGTCATATCGTAACACATAAGTATATGATTCACAATGCATAAGACAAAAAAAAATAACTCTAGTAAAGATATATATAAACATAATCTTTTGGAAAATAACTAAAATGCGAATTCATTCATTCATTTTTTTTCATTCTACAAAAATTTACTATGAGCACCTACTATGCGCAAAGCCCAAAGGATGTAGAGATCAACACAACAGACACGGTTAGAAACTTCACAAGACAAATATTTTAGTGAGAAAGATTGAGATCAATTATTGATTGTGTGATGGTTGCTTTGTTTGGATGGTTGTAAGTGAATCCCTTTCTAAAGTTAACTTAGGGTCAGTCTCCTAAAAAAGGCAACATTTAAGTTGAGATTTGAAGTGTAAAAAAAAGCCAGATAAGTCACATTATTTTAGGAAAGATGAGAACTATACATACTACAACTTGCTCTACCATTCAGTCACAAGAACCACCAGCCAGCACCACTACCACTACCACTGTTTTAACACCACGAACCTTTCCTTTCACTCCAGGATGGCTTAGCTTTTTTTGTTCTTTTCCATTATTTACTCCTTTTTTTTTTTTTTTTTTCTTTGCCATCCTCTTACCTCTTCTATCCCAAATCAAACAGGGCAGTGAATGTTGGAAAAGCAATGATACATCCGTATATAATTAAAGGTGCTTGATTTTCTTCCCCATTAATGCACATAAACTAAATGTCAGCTCAATGAGACAAGAGACCACATTCCTTGCTTCCTCTGTAGCTCACATCATCTGCATACAGGGACACATAGATGTCACAACACAAAACCTTCAAAATCTATAACAACTTATTTCAGTGAAGAACTATGTAAAAGAGCAAATAAACAGATTTACTAGACACTATAGTCAAGGAATTATGTAAATAAGTTGTTACTAATGCACAATAGACTTATGTCACTTAAAAAATATAAACTATTTTAAATAAGTCATTTCATGTTTAGAACAGAAATTAGCATTTGATCTCAAATTTTCACTTTTACGCATGTAGACCATCTTTCAAACCTACTGAACAGGTTGAAATACTAGTAAAATCGGCTCTGGAGAGTGCTGAGTCATTTCACTGGTAAGTCTCACAACACAGTTATTTTTGGATAAGCATCAGAAGTTGGGGGTATTATCTGACTATTCAAACAACTGAGATTATAGGTGGCAAACGTAGCAGGTCTTGTTTCTTATCAACTCTGCCCCAAATGGAAATACCAGAAATGCAATAATATTTTCCTCTGAGTCCGGTATTTTTCCATTAGCTTAAATGTCTTTTTATTTTTTTAATTCTCCAGCTCAAGGTATTCGATAAAAAATAATTATTTGAATCTGCACTTGATTATGAGTCTCACTTACTCTGTGCAACAGCAAGGATCCTGTTTTCTTGGAAATATTTGAGACAGCCTCATGGTGAGCTATAAAGTTATTAATGTTGCTTGATATTTGCTTTGACAGCTGCTCTGTACTCTCTTTAATCATCTTCATCATGGTTCGTAGCTCTTTTTTCCCTCCATTTCACTTTTCCTGTGCTGCTTAGAGGGGATGATGCACGCGGAAACCCTGATAAATCCCCTTTCCCTTCCTGTTCCCCCTGACTTTTCTATTCTGCAAATTTAACTTCATTCTTTCATTCATACATTTATTCATCCAATAAATACATATTCACCATCTCTCCTAGGCAAGGTGCTAGGTGAGATGTTATAAGGATATGTTACATAAAAACAGAATTCATCCTTTAAATAAATGTATTAATAAATGTATCTTCTAACAGGCTGGCTAAGACAGACTCAAGACAAGGTGCTAGCCTGTGACAGGACCCATAACACAGAGGCTAACAATGTGGGGTTTGGAGTCAAGCAGATGTAGATTTGAACCTGATTTTATGATTCACTAGCTTAGTGACACTCTAGGAACTACTAAGCTCGTAATACCTTCCCATCTATCCCCAAACTTTAGTTTTCTCATCTGTAAAGTAGGAATAATACAATACCTTCTGTACGAGGATTAAATAAATATAAGGTCTGGGTCATAGTAAAGCTTTAATAAATTACAATAGCAAATATGGTGAAAGGCGTGTTAATGAATGGTATTAGTAATGACTATAATAAAGTTATTCATAATAATAAGGAAGGGACCCGATAGAGATTTAGAAATCAGATAAAGTGAAGCTAGCTGTATCAGGGGAAAACTTGCCTTGAGACAGTTGGCATGAACCTTCAAAGTTGAATAAACTGCTGAATCTGGTATGTAACTAATTAGAGAGACTGGAAAGACGTTGTACTTACTTTCATTGAATAACTTCAAAATAAGTATCCTAGGCTAGGAACATAGCATATATTGCCTCACTTAATCTTTACATCAATCCAACAAGTAAATGCATTTATTCCTCTCTGTAGTTACTATTTTGTAGAAGAAAAAAATGAAACACGAAGAGGTCAAGTTACTCGTGCAGTCGCCCACCCAGGAAGAAGTGGAGCCATCATTTAACAAAGATCACCTTCCCAACACACTGCAGGTGTTGTAAGGAGAAAAGCCATTTTGGTTTGGCACACATTATGTTCTAGTGCACAGTGTAGTCCCTGGTCCCTATTAGATTATGGAATAAATTGTCCTACGTTCCTGTTTGTTCAACAATATATGTGATTGCTTGTCGGGGTTGAGCCCTGATGACAGAGTTCAAGTCTCTGTGCTTTGCACGGAAGGGAGTAGAATCTTTGAGTAGGGAACTAGAAATCTAACTGTTGCTCCTAACAGATTGAAAGGATAGTTGGGTAAAACAATATAGAAGGTTTGTCTATATACGTAGAAGATAAGAAAAGAAGTTTCTGAGTAGGTAGGTAATAATGGCGAACAATAGGATTGACTAAATGGGGAGATGTGGGATAGTGACTTTTTAAAAAACCCAGATGATGAAGTGTTTTGTTAAAATAACACGTACTGTTCAAAAACAACAACAAACGGCACCACAGGTAAGAGGAAGCAGGGAAGAGTTATTGTGGGATGGAAAGTAGAGAATTTTGGTTTTGAACCTGTTGTCTTTTGAATAGCAGGGAAAATATCTAAATATTAAGGAAGCAGTTGGAAATGAAGCAATGGAGCTCAGGAATATAGTAAAGTTATAAATGCAAATTTGGAAGTTTTCAATATAGGGTGATATTTGCAAAATAGAAATGATTAATTTCTAAAGGAACTTGCATTTTTGCTGTAAAGGCTCATTATTTATTCCTTCAAGTTAAATCACATCTCACAAGAGGGATAAATACATGAAAGTCTTGACTGAACTTTGTTCCTTGATTTGAAACAAGCCATGAAATTCCAGTATGCTTGTGAAATGCAAAAACACTTTATTTATTCATAAGCACTAAAAATCAAGGTCAACTATCTTATTTAAACAAATAATTAGCTCTGGATATAATACTTGAAAGACACTAATTAGTGGACTTTAAACTTTTCTTTTCGTGCTGCAGACTTCAGTTTGTAGTCAGCCTTGACTTCCCATGCAAAAAAACAAAAAAACAAAAAACAAAAAAAAAAAACGAAATCCACTTTGATTTTGGCAATATGAAAAGGAGGCTACTTACTCTCTTCAGTAGCATGAATCAAAGTCTGAGGTTCCACTGCCATTGCCAGACTTTTCTCCTCCTATAAGAATATGCAAAACTATAAAGGAAAATTCCTTCTAGCCAGCTCCAGGCTCTGCTCTTTCACAATGTTGCTGGTAAAGGGAATAAACATCTCAGCGGAGACACAGCATTTTGCCTCTTAGGGAACAGATGTGCTGCCGTTTGCATAGCTTCCAGGGGTCCTGCCAACCAGTGGGCCTTATTATGGAAAATAACACTAGAAGCTCTTTAAAACACTGTTGCTGGGAGGCGGGCTTAGTGCTGCTGCTCCTTGTACAACTGCTTTTTCTGTGTGTAGTTATATTGGGAACCATAATTATCCTGGAGACTTAATAGAATCTGTTAAACCGAGCTGTGTTCAAACAGAATTAGGGGAGAGCTTTAGCTCTAATTGAGATTTCTATAGACAATTTTCAGGTATTGAAAATGAATAATTACAAACTAAATATATCATTGCACTCATCATTATAATAGTGGGGGATACGTAAAGAAAATTTTATGGTATGATGTGTTTTAAAATGGTTATGGAGAAATATTGTTATATTTTTCATAGAAAATTAATGTGGAAGGATAACTTAGTGAATATAGCCACAACTCTTATATTTTTATTGCTATTTAACATTTACTTGGGAATGATGATTTTTTGTTGTTTTGGAAGATACGCTGACAAGCACTCACAGGAATTCAGAGATCGCCAGGACTGAATCAGTGACTTCGATATAATGCGTCTGGTAAATATCTCCAAAGCACAAACAAGGGTTTATCTTGAACAGGTGGCAATAGGTTCTGCTTTATTGGTTCAACAGAGTGAGACTCTGCAGTTCTCAGTGATAGCATTGTGAATTATCTTACTTTTTGTTTTCCTAATTAATTTTCATTGTGCTACTCTGTAGCTAATTAATCTGAATAAAAGATAAGCTGCCCAAGATTAATTTTAACTTTGGCTGACTGAGAGATACTAGTCAGCATCTCACATGGTAGACGGAGCCAGAGTGACCCCGGATTTTGCATTGTCCAGACCCTCTTATTCTCTTTGAGAAATGTCTTATCATACGGCTATAATGATGACTCTGCCCCGGTGGCTCATTCATTTCTCAGACTTTAAAAAATGATGTTCTTTGTGCCCATTAGGCATGCACATTAAAAGATTGTTCAATGATTAATAGTCGAAGGACTAGAAAGGGTACATAAGAACATAGAGACATGCCTGTTTTTCATTATTCTTGGCTTCCAACACATTCTACCAAATTAACTCCATTTTATGGTCTGGATTTATTCATTGATAAAAATGCATGGGAAAACACTTTTTGAACTTTTTTAATCAATACACAATTTGTTAGTACTACTAGTCATACCACTTCTACTACTGTGGGCCAAGAATGTGATGTCACCCTTCTGCCCTTAAAATCCCCCTGGTAATCATTGGGAGAAAGCCAGTGGGTCTGCACTTAATTAGAGCCCTGTGTTCTTCTGCTGCGCTCTCCCAGCTCTCGCCCCCACGAAGGAATGAATCTGTGGACCGAGCTACTTGCTATTTCTGGTTCAGTTAGCATTCTCCCAGTGCAGTTAAGACTGAAACAGCAATAGAGGAACACCGAAAACAGCAGCTTCCTGCTAGGACATTCAGTTAAAGATTGTGAAGACAACTCCAGTCACGATTATTTGACTGATGAAATGTGGTCAGGAAGAGGGAAACAGTGAGAAAGGTAAATTAAAATTGTTTGGAAAGAATTTATAGAATAGGAAAAAAAAAAACACAAATGCTTGCGAGAAAATACTGAGAAAAGGAAAATACTCTCCCCTCCTCCCAGAAGACTTATTATTATTTTTTATATACATATATAAGACAGTTTTTCCTTTCTGCTATCTAATTTGAGAACCATAGCCAGAATAAAATTCCACCTGAGTAAGTTCTAGAAGTAAAAGAATTAAATAAGAACTGTCTTTGTAAAAGGTAAAGTCTTAGAGGCCTTCATTTGGGAGGGAAACGACATGTGTTTAGCTTCCAACTCAAATTTTTATTATTAAACATATTCTTGAAATGGTTTTGAAATATTTTATTAGGTCTTAAGATATACTATGTGCTATGGAAACATACTTGTTTTTGGAGTCTCTTTTCAACAGTGCTCTGCCCCTGTATGTTTCTACCAATAGATTGCAGTTTATAAAATGTTAACTAGCATGTTGCAGTGACTGTCAAACTAAAGGTTCCCATAGGCTGAGACAGGATTTGTGCAATATATGCCACGGGGTTTAAGTTTGGCATAGACAGCTCAAAATAATACCCTATTGCTTATAGTTGCAGTTCTGTTTCTCACGCAGAAACTTAAAACATTAGGAAATACAGAAATTTAGGGTAATAATGTTATATATAGTCAGCAATTCACCATTAAATTGTATTACGCCTTGGGAAACCCAATCAATAGTCATATGTTTGATGGAGTACATTTATTATCTTAATGGATTTGTCATAATTCAGCTCTCAGTTTTTCAGATTTAGAATCCCAATTGCTTCAGCAAACTGAGCACAGACTGTTTTCAGGGTTAGCCTCACATTCACCGAAGTCACAGAGACTGATGTATAAAATCAGATGCCAATATCTCATTTCACAATGAGAACTCAGAATGTCACACAGACGATAATAATTTTATCAGCATGACCACATCTTTCTCTGAGAGCAGATGCTACAACAAAGCAAATTACATTCAGAAATTTGCTTGGTGTGCACAGTATTAAACCACAGACCTTTAATACAATTAGGTCTTAATTCTGGTTTCAAGAAAACATCCACTGTTGAAGAACACACTTCCTTCTGGATCAAAAGAATATTTGGATGGGGACTGGCAATGTTTTTCCAACTGTCTCTCTATTTCTTGCTTCCAAGACTGATAGCCATCTTCTGAATGATAAATTATTTACTTAATATGTTAATGTATTTAATCAAGTCATAGTTTGTCTTGAAGTTTTGGGAGTCAATTTTAATTTTTAAGATGACTTTGCTGATCTTTTGTCTAATTAAGTATGTTGAATTAACTTTTAGTTCATAGGACCGTGTCAATTGCTTTATTTCCAAGTTCTAAGATATACCTTTATGGTAAGGCAGAAACTCCAAAACAAAAGTAATTATTTCCAATAAATATATGAATTCACCTACTTATTGCTTTTGTATAAATACCGTCCTTGAAAATGTACTCATCTGTATGCCTCAGAAATCAGAACTATCTTGTTCATTATTTTCTCTCCAGTGTCAATTTCAATATCTGCTCGTGGTCAGCATTTTGAATTGAAATTTGTTGAATAAATTAATGTTAGTATTAATTTTACTAGGTGAGTACTGAAAGCAACAACATTCTTATCTCCCTCATTGTTATTCTAAGGTACAAGTATACTCAGATATGTACAGAAAATCAGATTCCTTCATAACTGTAACCTAATGTGAAGCTCATACTAGGTTTTGTCATGTGTCATATTTGCTTGAAAGTATTTGACATCCTGTCACTAAGAAGGAAAATTATCTTTAATAACAAATGACAGAATCAGTGCCAAATTTGGTATTGGTATTGATGTTAATTCACTTCTCTAAAATTATTCTCTGAGTTAGTTAAGCCCCTAATTTATTTAAGTTTATTACATTTATTTTATTTGGCCCATCAAGATTAAAGCTTTTTGAATATGGTATTAATGACTTTATTTTAATTTTTGGGGGGTGCCATGGTTCCAAATGCAGTACTGGGGACACAGGGTATTGCCAATAATAGCTCTTTTTTAATGGAATCTTTTACTTTTGATGTATAATTTGTCCAGTGTTTTTTGTTTTTAATATGAGCTCCTTGTGATTATAAAGTGGTTGGATGACCTGTATCAGCACCTTTTTTAGGAAAACCATATTTCTCCTCCTTCTCTGTTTTCAATTCGGTGTGGTTTAAGTCTATTCAATTAATCTCACACTATTCCATACCTTACAGTATCATTTAGAACATTTATGTGCATAAAAATGTACATAGAACTTGGATTTTGGATGATTTGGAGGTAAAGCTTTCACATTTTCTTTGTCTTTCCTGCCACTCTTCCTCCCATCACATATTAGATGCATGAATAAAGGAAAAATGAAGATGTTGTAAATGTCTAATCTTTCTCAAAGGCAAGGGAAGACAGTCTAATTATTACAGGTGGGTAAAACATAGCTTCACCTCTTCTATCAGAGTATATATTTCATTCTTTCAA
This sequence comes from Tadarida brasiliensis, assembly GCA_030848825.1. Lineage (NCBI taxonomy): Eukaryota > Metazoa > Chordata > Mammalia > Chiroptera > Molossidae > Tadarida > Tadarida brasiliensis. Next base: position 77,232,305 of record CM061260.1, read on the forward strand.
ATTGCAACTTTATTTAATATTTAGAATTCAGAATTAAACTTTATTCAATTCTTAGCTAATTAGTTTTCTTTTGGGATACTGTTCAATCCAACAGCATAAATAAAATGAATCAATATTTAATGAAGGTCTGGCTGTTAACTAATAGATCATCTTCAAAAACATTGATATGTTATGTTGACTAGGTATAATTTCTTCATGAAAACTAGTTCCATATATATGTCATGTTTTAGTTAATTAATCTTAATTACATGAGAAATATACTACCTTACTTTGAAAGAAATGCCTATTTTGAAGTCAAGGTTCTTTGAAGGCACCTATTTCTCTTAATAACCAGGTTTTGCTGCTGATTAATTATAGTTTTGAAAAGCTTATGTTACAGCCATGTATAAGATTTACAAACTTGTCTTTCTTCCAATCCCTGACATCTACACTCTAGGCATTATTATAATTCCCGGTGATGAGGTTCTTAAAAATTCTAGTTATTTGGATCAAAGTGTTGAAATGTGTGTGTCGTCTTACTACTTTTTTCTTGATAATACATTGGACTTAATTTTATCTGATATTAATTTATTGGTGCTTTAAATAATGCACTAATCTCTATTCTTGTGAATAGTTTAATAAAATGAAGCCACTAAGAACTACATATTAAAAACCAAAGTCAGAACTGGAGTAGAAAGAAAAGATGCAGGGTGTAAATGAAGGCATCCTTGTATCTCTAAACAAAGTTTTTGACCTCTAGGGTAAATATACAAAATATTGCAGTTGCTATAAAAATACATACTCAACAATGTTTTTTAACATTGAATTGTATATATTAGTTTTTTGTTTGTTTGTTTTTGTTTTTTGTTGTTTTTTTTTTTGGTACATGCCCCTAGCAGGAACCGAACCCCGGACTCTCTGGTCTGCAGGCTGACGCTCCAGCCACTGAGCCAAACCGGCCAGGGCGCATATATTAGTTTTAAGTGATGATTTTAAAAATAAGTGATCTTTTCAGGGTTGTAATCAATATGGCCCACTAATAATATCATCCTGACCACCACTTGTATTCCTTGGAAATAATTACATGTGGCCCACCTATTCGATTTCTAATACTCTTCTCCATTTATAGGAATCAAGTATTGCTTTTTTTTCTGTCTATAAGTTTTGTTTTTGTTTTTTGCTTAATCCCTTTACCTTTTTCTGTATCTATGAGTCTGTTTCTATTTTGCTTGCTTATTTTGTTCATTAGATTCCACATATAAATGAAATCATATGGTGTTTGTTTTTCTCTGAATGGCTTATTTCACCTTATTTCACTTAGCATAATACTCTCTAGGTCCATCCATTCTGTTGTAAAAGGTAAGATTTCCTTCTTTTTTATGTCCAAGAACAATAAATTTTGTTGTTGTTGTTGTTTTAACAGTGTTGAGGAACAAATTGAATTAGGATTAGGATTGGGAAAGAGTGAGTACATTTAATTCCGAAATGACAACAGTAAACATCTCTGCCTATCTGTATTTATCTACTTATCCACATGCACACACAATTATGGACAGGGGTGGGCAAAACTAGGTTTACAGTTGTGACTATGCAAAACACAGAGTTTATTCTTGTATTATTAATTTATTAATTATTATAAACATACTTCCCTACTTTTTAAATTAATGTAAACCTACTTTTACCCACACCTGTATATATAAGTATATGCATGTATATATAGATAGGTAGATAGATAGATGATAGATAGATAGATGATAGATAGATAGATAGATAGATAGATAGATAGATAGATAGATAGATAGATAGATAGTTGGGGATATTACATTTACTGCAACATATCTTAATGATTTAGGTAGAATTAATGAGGTCACCCAAACTGAGCTTCAGTGGTAACTCAAATTAGAAAGTTTCATTTCTTTGTAGTCAAGGGGAATGAAGTGCTTTTTAGTTTTAAGGGATTTTCATAATGAGGTTTAGTTTCCCTAATATTTAACTCATGAATTATATTTGAGTATCTAAATTCTACGTAGCTTTCTTACTATAATATTTCTGGTAACTGATTTTTCTCTGAAGGCAGGAATTCATGTGTATTACTTGTGTTATTCTGAATTTATATCCCCCTTTTTTTTTCTCTAATGATTGTCTGCACAATGTGGTTAAGTGAAACTATGATAATTATCTTTTCCTATTACTTTTCTTTCTTCAGGGATGAGGGAGATCTATTTCCTATCAGTAGTGATTTAGATGTTTCCTCAAGAACCAAACTGGTTTTTCTAGGAATTTAGAATCCAGAGGGTATCGTGTGACCCATTTGAATCAGAGTCATTTGGGATGAGAAGAGATATAGACAGATGATTTGCCCATTAGTTTGTTAACTAGAATGAATGCAAATGACTCCTCAGACAAACATAGTCATGCCCGAGATGAGTTAAATCTTTCTTCTGATTTAAGCAAAGTGATTTGTAAAAATCCTTAGAGATTAATATTTTTATAGAAGTATGCAAATCATAAAATTATATATATGTTACACATTAAAATTAATGCTCATAACAAAAACTTTTTAATTCAATAAATTATGAGTAAAGAATATAGTTTGTCTCAAGAGCATAATTCTCTATAAATCAATTCTCATAAAGGAACATTCAAGAAGAATATTTTATAAAATTATCTGATGACCAATTTTAGACGAATACACTTAAAAGGAAGTAAAAAACATGTGGATAACAAATACTATTTTAATGATATTTGACATGTGCATAATGATTGGTGGTGATTTTGGTCTTGGTCTTTCTTTCTTTCCTTCCTTTCTTTCTCTCTTTCTTTCCCTGTCTCCCTCCTCCTCGTCTTCCTGCTATTTATTTTGTCAAGTCCTATTACATTAGACTGCAAGTAGAAAAGGGATAATTAAGAAACTACACAAATATACATTCCATTTTATTATGATATTTCTTCTAAATTCCTTAATATATCATGTTTTTACTTTGAATTAAATGAGACACAAATGCCACTATGCATTAAACCTGAAACCATAAAAATTCTAGAGGAAAACAAAAGGGTAAAGCTCCATCAGTCTTGGTAATAATTTTTTTTTTAATTTGACATTAAAAGCAAAGACAACACATCAAAATAAAAATAAACAAGTTGTACTACATCAAATTCAGAAGTGTCTGTACAACAAAATGAAAAAGCAAATTATGGAATGGGAGGAAATACTTACAAGTCATATATCTGATAAAAGGTTAATAGCCCAAATATGTAAAGCACTCACACAACTCAAAAAACAAGCAAACAAACAACCCAATAAAAAAATTGGGAGAGCACCTGACTCCACGTTTTTAAAAGAAGACAAGTACATTAAAATGAGCATAAAACGCTCAATATTATTAATTATCAAAAAAATGCAAATCAAAATCACAATGAGATCATTTCAAATCTGTTAAGATAGCTATAATTGGCTATCATCAAAAAGACAAGAGATGGATACTGGACAAGGAGGTGGAGTGAAAAGAACCTTCGTTTACTGTTGGTAAGAATGCAAACTGGTATAACCATTATGAAGAATAGTACAGGGGTTCCTCAAAAAATTAGTAATAGACTTATTATAAGATCCAGTAATCGCTCTTCTGGGTATATATCTAAAAAAATGAAGTCAGGATCTCAAAAAGATATCTGTACCTCCTTGTTCACTGCAGCATTATTTGCAATAGCCCAGATATGGAACTAACCAAGTGTCCATCTACAGATGAATGGATAAAGCAGATGTGGTATACATAGGCAATGGAACATTCTTAAGCCATGAGAAAGAAGGAAATAATGTCATTTTCAATAATATGGATGGCCCTTGAGGGCATTATGGTAAGTGAAAAAAAGCAAGACAAAAAGCTGTATATTATAGCATGTATATGGAAATTTTTTTTTTTTTTTAAGTCAAACTCATAGAAACAGAAAGTAGAAAAGTGATTTCCAGGGGCTGAGGGTTGGAGAAACAGGGAAAGGTTGATAAAAACATACACACTTTTCTCTTTAAGATGAATAAGATTTTAGGATCTATTGCACAACATGATGACTACAGTTGATAACAATGTACTGTGTAATTGAAATTTGCTAAGAGAGTATAACTTTCTCAACAGCAGCAGCAACAAAAAGATAAATATATGAGGTGATGGATGTTTATTTTTTCTTTTTTAAATTGATTTTAGAGAGAAAGGAATGGAGAGGAAAGGGGGGAGGGGGGAGAGAGAAAGAGAGAAACATGAGAAACATCGACCGTTGCCTCCCGCACACACTCCAACGGGGATTGAACCTGCAACTTAGGTATGTGCCCTGACCAGGAATCGAACCCATGATCTTTCATTGTACATGACAATACTCCAACCAACTGAGCCACACCAGCCAGGGAAAGGTAATGAATGTTTTAATTAACTAGATGGGAGGTATCGCTTTTCACAATGTATATTAAGTCATTATGGGGTACACTTTAAATACCTTACAGTTTTATTTGTCAAGTATACCTAAATAAAACTGAAAAAAATGCTATTGATTACCTAGTTCATTTGAACTAAATTTCCCATTGGTTGAATAAACCAATGTTCAAATGAGCTGATTAACTTTTCTGTAATATATTAAAAAAACTTAGAGAAGGAATATCAAATATAAAATTGCTTCAAAATTATTTATTTTTTATGTGACTGTTAAGGTACTTGTTTATAAAGAAATGTATTGAAGGAGACTCATGTGATTTGTGATTCAAAAGAATACAGGAAAATGGGCAGCTGTAATGGGACTATTGTAAGGATTATGAATATTTGCTTGGCTTGTTTAAATTCACAAGAAACAATCAAACAATTTCTATTAGGGATGATTTTCTCAAATTCTGAGTCCTACAAAAGAATTAGATGATAGATAGATAGATGATAGATGATAGATATATAGATAGATAGATAGATGAATTATATCTATCTATCTATATGAATTATGTGTATATATATACGCATATTTTTAGTCTAGACATCGGAGAAGTAGTATATATTCATTTTTTCTTTTTCTTTTTGTTATTATTTTGCCTGTGTTTAAATACTTTCAAAAACCGTAATAATATTTGTCGTTTTATCATGTACAGTCTTAAAAATATCTACCTATTGCCCTCTATCCATTAAATATGCATATTTTATGTAAACTTCATTAACATAATTTCAGGGTACCAAAAATTAATCTCTAAAAGTACATTTATCATTTCTAATAAATGCACTCTAAACATTATAAGTCAATTAAATTGATTAAGGAAGTATTTCATAAACACTATGTACGTGCCAGGCATGGGTTTATAAAGATAACAAAGGTATACTTTGCTTTCTATGTTCCAGCCTAAAGGAGAGATTCAAAATCCATGGGATGAAGGAATGCTCAAGAGGAAAATGAAGAATAAGAGGAACAGAACAAGTGACTCTTCCATCAAGTGGCTCCCAGGACAAGCTGTCAACGAAGGGCTCTCTGTAAAGATTACTGACTTTCCACAGTGCTTGAACAGGACTGGCTACCTAATCTTCAGTGCCCAGTGCAATATGAAAATATTAACCAATTGTTGAAAAATAACTAAGAATTTTAAGTTGGTAGTAGCATAGTGACTATGTGTTATCCTTCTAAGTGTGCAGTCCTGTGTGACCGCACATGTCACCTGCCCATGAAGCTGGCCCTGAGGTTAGATCTGTTCTTGCTAATCTTTCATTCCCATAACGATACTTTCATTACCTGATGCATCACTTTCATAAAAGTGGTTAGGTGTCTTAGGGGTCCAAAGAGCACAGATCAGGCCGGGATGGTTTCTTGACAATATTTTAGCTGTATGTGGCATCAGTTAGAAACACTATGAAGTAAAAAGGAACATCTGCTGCTGCTTTCTGTTTTACCTTTTGTTGTTGTTGTTTTGTAGGGATTCACTGATAATAGAGATCTAAGAATAACTGAGGTATTTATTTTCACTCTATCATTCTGCTATTTGATAAGGAGTAAAGCATAGCATGCTAACCTGTGTTAGGGAATAAAACTGAGATACCAAAGAGGATTTCAGATATCTTTCACACAGCTTACTTGCTGTCCTATCCGTAAGAACACTGATAGGTAAAATATTATTGAAAAAAAAAGATACTTTTGCGAATGCCTATACATAAAAGCTATTATATATGACTGTATTTTACTGTCATTCAATAGAGTCATCTGATAAAATCATAACAGTGGAATAATTGCTTTTCACACTTACCCTGCAACCAAGATTTTTCAATAGCTATTAAGAAGAGTGAGAAGAGATTATTTCTTGACCTGGTGATTTGTGATTGCATGGTTGTATGCCTGTATGTGTATACTTATGGATGTACCAGAAACAGTACCTACACTCATAGTGGATAGTAAAATATCCAAGCTGAGAAGCCCTGTTGATTTTATGATTTAGGGATGACTGAAAATTCACAAAAAGTGTAACTATTTAATAAAAAACAGTCAATTGTGATATTCTTTGACATCAGTTTTGAGCATATGCATCTCACAATGAGGAAGTTTCTTAGATTCTCATAGGTAAAATAGTGTATTTTATTTACTAATCCCTTTCTGAATTTAAAAAAGTGCTTATAGCCCAGCCAGTGTGGCTCACTGGTTGAGTGTCGACACATGTACCAAGAGGTCATCAGTTCGATTCCTGGTCAGGGCACATGCCCAGGTTGTGGGCACAATCCCCAGTGGGGGGCATGCAGGAGGTGGCCAATTGATGCTCTCTCATCGATGTTTCTATCTCTCTCTCCCTCTTCCTCTCTATCTAAAAATTAATAAAGAAAAAAAAATTTTTTAAAAGTGCTTATAGAAATAATATAAATTATGTTTAAAAGTTAATGATTTGTGAAGTCATAAAATATAATACATTTATAAATTTATGTGTATTTGAGTTTAAGCACATGAGTCTATATCCAAAATCTTACACATATAAAATAGTAATCAATAAATATATTTGAATCATAAGCTAAGGCTGCGTATCTTATTTAATTACTGGAACAGATAGTGTTTCCACTCCAAAGGCAGAAATGTCCTGCAAAGCACAATGAAGTGCAACACATATTGCAGATAAATTTCCTTCATATTAAATATGTGACATTTATTGTCATCTATTCCCAAGATCTACTGGGAGTTATATAATACAAATACCCAATTTATGGCTGAGAGATGAAATGTAAATTGAAAGTACCATTATCTAACAATGCAACTTGAAATTTGGCATCTAATCTACACAAACACACATATTTAAATCTAGTGTGTGTTGCCCATGGTACTCTGGCATTCTGAGGGTAAACTTTCTGAAGACAAGTCTGCCCTCTCTGGTGTTGGAAAGAGGTACATGTGTACACGTGTGTGCGCGCACACACTCACATGCCTAACCAAATCTGAGAACTTCTAAACTGTCATTTGGCTTCTTGTTCCCCTCACTGAGAAGAAATGATCCCTTCAGATGTAATAAAAGCTATCAGACTTTTGTAAGATAATTTTCTTAAACCCATTTTATTCCTCTTCAGCTGGTTTTGACCTGAGGACACTTTGTTTCATAGTCTCTGCCAGCAGCGACAGACAACGAGTGAAGGAAATAGTGGCACTTCTGATGCGCCCTTTTCTCCACCATCTCTTGAGTCAGCAGTAGGGTAACAATAGGCATCGGGGCCATAGCAAAAGGAGTCAACTGTGATTCATTTTGTTTGGGTGACATCTTGTGTCCTGGAGTACATAATGAAGTATACATCAGTGAGAGAGACTACAGGAAAAATCTGCTGATGAAATCAACTATTGACTAAACAAGCAACCGGAACAAACGCTGTCCCGTTGTATTTTGAGTCCAAATTTATTAAATTTACTGCAACCTGATTTCAACTATAATTATATTTCATTAGTGAAAAATAGCAAGTCTTTCAAAATAGGAAAAGTGTTATTTAGAAAGAAAATTTTTGGAAATGGATTTTTAAAATATTTACTTTATGCTTTAAAATGAGTCTATTTATAGCTTGTTAGTATTAAATTTCATAACAATTCCTGACTGCTAACATTCTTTGTATTTCAGAAGTATAACATTTTAAGTTTGGGGTTTTAAAAAATTATTTGTAGTGCTAACTATATGTAAAATAAAATATGAATAATTGCATTTGGGTTATAGTTAAATCTCTTGCATTTAAATTTGATTTCTTAAAGTAATTTTGTGTTTTTAAAGTACTTTGAGTTATGATATTTTTGTATTCCAAAATAATTTAAAATGTATTTATTTATAATCTTATATTATTTTTAACATTTAAAAACTAAAATCTGAAAAATAATTATATATACACACACATACATACATAGACACACCTAGTTTTCTTTCAAAGCCACTCTACACAAAATGACGATATAGAATCCATATTTCTTTTAAAAATTTTTTTTTTTCTTTATTGATTTTAGAGAGACAGGAAGGGAGAGGGAAAGAGAGACAGAAACATCAATGAGAGAGAACATCGATTGGCCGCCTCCTGCATGCCCCTCACTGGGGATCGGGCCCACAACCTGGGCATGTGCCCTGACCGGGAATCGAACCAGAGGCCTCTTGGTGCATGGGTCGACGCTCAACCGCTGAGCCACACCGGCAGGGCAAGTCCATACTTCTTTTAATGAATTAGAATTTAGGATGGCAAATTGGTGTAGTGGTTGTAAGGGCATTCGTCATTCTCTGCTCAACAGTGAACATACTGCCTTTGTTGAGAGAATTTCTAACTTAAGAAGCAGTAACTATTTCCCACCAAAGAAGCTAAAATATGATTTTGAATTCTCTTTTTACTCCTGCAGCTAGCAAATGAGCATATATTACAGCTCCCCAGTGAGATGGCTACCCCAGAAATGGATGAGAGGACCATGAAGACCCATTTAAGCAACGAATAGCATCAGTGCTTCCACGTACGATCTGTTTCAGGCGCACCGATAACATTGTTCTAGGAGCAGCTTCTAGTGCCGACGTGAGTGATATCAGCAAGACAAGCTACAATAACTCTCCCCAGGTGCATTGGCAGAACAATCTTCCCTGAAAAATCTGCATGATTTGGGGCATAGCTCCTGGCTACATAGTCCCCAAGCCTGTTTTATTAGTCTTTTAAGAAATTAAGTGGCTTTCTCGCTATCATTTTAATAAACCAAATCTTCCCTGCAACTGGGCTGCTTTCAAATAAGGAAACTTTACTGATTCAAAAATTGCTACCAGTGGAATTAAAACAACAGATCATCAGGAATTGGAGAGAATTTTCACTCATTTGGAGACAAGGAGGATAAATAGCTAGCAATTAAGGAACAAGACTCTAAACACGAAACAGAATGAAAGTCATGAAAAAATGCGACAATGATGGTACACTCCTTTCAATGATATTGAAAAACTTAAGATAAAGAGGAGAGGTATAGTTTAAAATTTATTGCATGAACAGCTTCCAGAAACTGCCTCTATTCTGTGGGGAAAAAAAATAGTCTATTACCTTATGCAACTATAACTCTCCAAAGGTTACAAAACCAAAAACTTTGTGTGTGTGTGTGTGTGTGTGTGTGTGTGTGTGTGTGTGTGTGTGGTGGGATCACCATGACAGCACACTTTTGAGATCTCCCAAATCCCTGGTAAAAACCAAAGAGATCAACACAACTGGACTAGCAAAAGAAAATTCCTACAGATAATATCTTCCATGAAAACAAGGAAACAAGTCCTTTCCATGAACCTCATGGAGCTGCGGAACTCTAAAATTGTCAAAAATAAATAAATACAATAAAACCCCACATGTTGAAAAAGATCTCAACTTCAAATAGAAATTTGGTTGAGTCCAAGGGCATCAGGCAAATCTGGGCTACTCTCTCCTGAGCCCTAATTTGCAAGTAAGAACAAACAAACTGAAAAAGCACTAAGTAGTTTACATAAGATGATCAAATAGTGCTGTGGTTTTCAAAAATATCCAGAAAATACTCTATCCTATAAGGACTGTGCTTAATTTAAAGGAGATACGGGGAAAACAGCATGTTGAATAGAGTAAAAACACCACAGGTAGGGGAGAGAGTAGGTTAAGATTTTAAGGCATGAGGAGTCCAGGGTAGTAAAGCCCAGCAATTACTGACACAGTGAAAGAAAATTTCTGAAAGTGGGAGAAGTGGTTTGGAAAACAAGGCCTGAATGATTCAGATCTGAAGACAGGGAAATTCCTTCCTAAATGTGACTGCTGTGAAAGACAAAGACGTGGTGACAAAAAGAGGTCATGTTTTGAGTTTCTCACTGTAACAATCTCAAAGAACATATACAGCTGGAAAGTTGAAAAAGCTACTCTGGCCCATTCTCACACCTGGCACAGGAAGCCTCTCCATCTGGTTCTCCTACTGGAAAAGAACACATCACACACGATTAAAAAAAAAAATTAAATGGAACAGAAGTATTAAATAACACAAATACATCTTTATGATACTAAAGGGCATAATTAACAATAGAATATAACAATTATTATCAGTGTACCAAAATAAAAGCAATATATTTATGAAAAATAAACCAAGTAAATAAAAGGAAAATAGACATAAACAAAAATAATAAATCTTAAGGCACTTCTTTTACACCTGGACATAAATCATACATATCAAACTCTATACTCTAATATGACAAATATTTTTAAGAACATGAAATTTGACCATATGTTAGGAGACAAAGAAAACTTCAATAAATTTCAAAAATATAAATACTACAGCAGTTTTTTCTGACTACCTTACTATTAATGAAAAACTTATTTGGATGATTTGAAAGATGATTTGTTTCCTCTTTTTGGTAACAAAATGTTGGTCAATTTGAGGATATTAGCACAGAGACAAGGCCACTGATCAATGTAAACATCCCCACGGAGCAAGGTTATTCCTGAGGGCCCTTGATATGAAGACCTTGGACCTTTCAATGTAGAATCATTAACAACACCATTGGACTTGGATATTCCTCTATCAATTCACTATTACTTAGAGAAGCTAGGTGTCTCTCACTTCCTCTTAGGCTAAGTTACAAAAACAGTGTTGGGTAGCGCTCATATTTGACCTTGGAGGCCCCTCAGTAAGATGCCAAGGCAGCTGAAACTTTGTTCACAGTGTTCAGCACAGCTATGCCCAGCCTATGCTGTGCAATGAGAGTTCACAGGACTGTGCATGCTCTGTCCTTCTCTTTTGTACCTTTCTCCCAGTATACCCCACCTCATCTATATTGCATGTCAGCAGTGATAGACCTATGCTCACCTAACCCATGGCAGTTACCCAATTAGAAAATTATTAAAACTTCTATTTTTTTTTTTAGCGGGAAGGAGAGACGGAGGATGAGAGAGAGAGAAATATCGACGTGAGAGAGACACATCGAGTGCTCATCACCCACATGACCCCAACGGGGGCCGGGGACAAACTGCATCCGAGGTACGTGCCCTTAGCGGGAACCAAACCCGGGACTCTCTGGTCTGTGGGCCGACGCTCTAACCACTGAGCAAAATCGGCCAGGGATAAAAATTATTAAAACTTTTTAAAAGAAGGAAGGAAAACTGTTTTCTCTCTTGGAGAGGAGGCAATAATAAAATAAAATAAATAGATTCTCGAGTTAGAAAAAAAAAGTAAAACTAGTAAATATATTGAAAACTGATTATACTGACAAAATCAACAAAACAGATAAATTACTTAATGCAATTAAAGAGAAAAAAGCCCAGCTGGCGTGGCTCAGTGACTGAGCATCAACCCATGCACCAAGAGGTCACCAGTTTGATTCCTGGTCAGGACACATGCCCAGGTTGTTGGCCAGATCCCCAGTGGGGGACATACAGGAGGTGGCCAATCGATGTTCTCTCTCTCATCGATGTTTCTATCTCTCTCTCCCTGTCCGTTCCTTTCTCTCTAAAAAAAATTCAATGAAGAAAAAACAGGTTTATTAAAAAAAGAGAGAGAGAGAAAAAAGAGAGAAAGCACAGGTATAGAAAATTAGAAATTACAGGAAGGAAGTAACCCTCTAAGCCAAAGAAATTTAAAAATCAAAAAACAATTGTTTCCATATTGCTCTATGAATATAGTTGAAAACAACTGGAATGAAAAATTTTCTAGGAAAATATAATTTTGATAAACTAATCTACCAGAAACAGAAAGTCAAAAGAAAATATTGTTATAGAAACAGAGTTTTACATCAGTTTCTCTAAAATGAAGTATCAGGTATTAGCAGTTTACAGAGCTAAATTTGTCCAAACTTTTAAAAAGAGATAAACTCGACAGCCTGTGTGTCTCAGTGGTTGAGCATCGACCCCATGTATCAAGAGGGTGCTGGTTCGATTCCAGGTCAGGGCACATACCCAGGTTGTGGGCCTGATCCCTAGTGGGGAGCGTGCAAGAGGCAGCCAATTGATGTTCTTTCTCATTGATGTTTCTATTTCTTTCTTCTTCTCCTTCTCTCTCTAAAAATCAACAAAAAAAATTTTTTTAAATAAAATAAAAAGAGATAAACTCAGTGTTTTTAAAAAGGCCAAGAACAAAGAGAAAAAAAAGGAAAACTATAAAATTAGTTTATATGAGGCCATTATAACTTCACTAAAAAAACTTGATATATATTCTACAAAAAAATAGTCTAATATAATAGTCAAATCTCACCAATATTACTGCAAGTATCGCAAATAAAATATTAATAAAGAGAATCAGATATACTTTTAAAAACAATACATTATAATCATGGGAGAGTCATCCAGAAAAACAAGCATGATTTGATATTAAGAAATCTGTCAATAATGAGTCATATTTATTAATTTAATGAGAAAATTATGCATACGTGCCTTTAGAAATGTTAGAAAAACACTGGAGAAAAATCAGCATCTATTATAAAAAATTAGAATCAATGGATATTTCTTTAATATAAAAATATACATATAATCTTAATAGTTAACAATGTATTTGAGAGAAAAAACAGTTTTCCTGTTACAGTCAGAACAAAATAAGGATGTTCAGTATTGCCAAACTATTCAATATTTGTGAGGTAAAAGATATCACAGTTAAACAAGGGAAACTTATTGGACAAACAAGAATCAGAAAGGAAATCATCACTATCTGTTCTGCAGTTACACAGAATTGCATAACTATAGAACAGCAGAGAATTAAAAAAAAAACGACTCAAAGTAAAATAATTTAGCTCATTAGCTGGATATAATATTGATATGCAAAACATGAAAATAACTATATGTATTTATACTTATACATAAAAAGCTAAGAAAAGACAAAATGAAAAAAGAAGACTCCATTTATCATAGCCTAACCCTACATATATAAACACATTGACCTGTGTTCATACTTTATTATATATTTTAGATAGATAGATAGAGACTCATAGATCTAAGAATGTATATAGCCTCTTAAGGAATACTTTAAAATACTTTAGAAAGACAAAAATGTAGAATTGATAAAACTTATCATTTCATTTATAGAAAGATTCAACACTGCAAATACATTAATTCCCACTGAGTTAACTTACAAATTTATCATGATCTCAAAAAAAATCCCTGAGAGAAGTATAATGTGAGAGAGTTAGTCCTAATAGATATTGAAAGGGTTAGTAATGTTTTAAAGGGTAAAGGTAAAAGCTTGCAAAATGTGGAAACTGAAAAATGCATTGCTTGTATGACTTTTGCTCAGCCTTCTGTTAAGTACGGATTTGACCTTTGCTCAGCCTTCTGTTGAGTAAGGATTATCCAGATTATCTGCAAGACAGTGAATCACCCAGTAGATGCAGGATGAGATACCAGACCAGTCCAACTGCAAAGTGAACAATGGTTCACGCAGAGTACATCAGCAGGAACTGCCAGAAGCTAGAAGCAGAGTATATAACCTACATGCCAACTGTTATTCAAGGCTGACCCCTTTTTCAGGTTCAGCCCACCTGCCCCCAGGCACATGCAATAAAATTGATTTGCTCTACACTGACCTTGCATTGTGGATGTGATCTCCCACTGGCTCAGACCTTTTAGATATTATATAATAAAATCTCTATATGAAAATAAATTAGTTTTACAGAATGAAAAGTCAAACCTGTGAAACAGTATAGGATCCCCACAAATAGATTCGAGTCACATTAGAAATTTAATATACAATCATCATAGGCATCTTAAATAAGCACTAAAGTTTGGCTTTTTAGTAAATCTGAGTTATTCAACTTGATAGCCATTATAATCTAGAAAGCCAAGAGAAAAGTTTCTAGTTAGGAAAAAAAAAAGCCCAACTCAACTGAATCAGTTAGAAAAATTAGCAAAGGGGGTGCGGTGCATGCAAGTTAATCTTAGAAAAAAAATTCAAAACTTTCTCCTAAACAATAAACGGGTCAAAGTAGAGATCCAAAAGGAAAAGAAACAATATCTAAAATGAACAAGAGCTCCGGCCAGTGCGGCTCAGTTATTTGGAGTGTTTGTCTTGTACACCAAAATGTGGCAGGTTCAATTCCTGATTAGGGCACATACCCTGTTGGGGTGTGCAGGAAGCAACCAATCCATATTTCTCCCTCACATTAATGTTTCCTTCTTTCTCTCACTCTCTCACTTCCTCTCTCTAAAAAAAATCAGTGAAAAGTAAAGTAAAATAATCAAGAAAACCACAACATACCAAGGCTTATGGGATATAATCAAAGCAGTTCTAAGAGGAAAGTTTTAAATGATAAATGTCTACACTAAGACAAAAGACTCAAGCAAACAACCTAACTTTTATACCTCAAGAAACTAGAAGAAAAAAGAACAAATTAAGTCTAATGTTAACAGAAGGAAGAAAAAATTTAAAACAGAGAAATAGCAGAAACAATAAAAAAGATCAGTAAAACAAATAGAATTTCTTTTGGAAGAAATATTCGTGAATAACATTGTATACTTCAGGTACACGACATTATAATTCGATATCTGTGTACACCAAAGTGTAGTCACTACCAAAGTCTAGTTTTCATCCATCGCCATATATTTGATCCCCTTTACCCATTTTGCTTTCCCCCCTGCCAGACCCCTTTCCCTCTGGTAACTGCCAATCTGTTGTCTGTATTTATGGGTTTGCTTTTTTTGTTCCTTGTTTCTTTTTTGTTTTATATTGCACCTAAGAGTCAAATCATATGTGTTTTTTCTTTTCTCTCTACCTTATTTCACTTAACAAGATACCCACTAGATCCATCCATGCTGGCACAAATGGCATTATCATTTTTATGCCTGAGTAGTATTCTACTGTATATTTGTATATTTATTTAAAGCATACACATATATTCTATTGTATATTTATATTATATATCATATATATCTAATTGATTCAATTGAGTTGTACATTTATGATATATAAAAGATATATAAGATGAAAAATATATATATATATGTTTCATCTTTTTCCATTCATTCATTGCTGGATTGTTTCAATATTTTGGATATTGTAGACAATGCTAATAGCTGGTTTTTGAAAAGATAAACAAAATTGACAAAAACCTTAGCTAGACTAATTAAGGAAAAGAAGAGAGAAGACTAGAATAAGTAAAATCAGAAGCAAAAGAGAAGACATTTTGGTTGACAACACAGAAAAACAAAGGATTATACTAGACTAAATGAAATATCATGTGCCAAAAAAACGGATAACCTGGAAGAAATGGGTAAATTCCTAGAAACATACAACTTACCAAGACATTATGAGGGAATAGAAAATCTAAACAGACTGATAATTAGTAAGTAGATTTAATCAGTAAACAAAACCCTACTTACAAAAAAAGTCCAAGACCAGATGATTTCACATTTAAAGAAGAATTAACTCCAATCCTTCTCAAACTTTTCCAAAAACTGAAGTGGAGAGAAGACTCCCAAATTCCTTTTATGAGGACAGCATTACCTTGATACAAAAGCCAAATAAGGACAATTCGTGAAAAGAAAACTACAGGTCAATATTTCTAATAAACATATATACAAAATTTCTCAATACAATGCCAGTAAGCCTAATTCAACAACACATTAAAACCATCATACACTATGATTAAGTGGCATTTATCCCTGAGATGCAAGGATGATTCAACATATGCAAATCAATAAATATAATATACTACATGAATAGAATAAAAGAAAAAATCAAATGATCATCTCAAAGACGCAGAAAGAAACACAACAAAATTCAACATCTAATCATGACAAAAACTTTCAATAAACTGTGTATAGAAGAAACATACTGAATATAATAAAGGCCTTGTATAGCAAACCCATAGGTAACATCATATTCAATGGAGAGGGATTAAAAGTGTTTCCTTTAAGATCAGTAATAAGACATGAGTATTCACTCTCATCACTACCATTCAACGTAGTACCAAAAGCACTAGCCAAAGAAGTTACTCAAGAAAAAGAAATAAAAGGCAAATTAAAATTTAAAAGTAAAATTATCTCTTTGCTGAGATACGTTCTTATATACAGAAAATTCTAAAGATTTTAAAAAAATGCTGTTAGAAGTAATAAACAAATTCAATAAAACTGCAGGATACAATATTAACATACAGAAATCAATTGCATTCTAAATACTAACAATAAAACATCTGGAAAAGAAATTTAAAAGGAAATCCTATGTACAATACATCAATAACAATAAAATATTTAAAAATAAATTTTACCGCCTGGTCAGTGTGGCTCAGTGGTTGAGTGTTGACCCATGCACCAAGAGGTCACCAGTTCAATTCCTGGTCAGGGCACATGCCCAGGTTATAGGCCGGATCCCCAATGGGGGCATGCAGGAGGCAGCCAATCGATGTTCTCTCTCATCGATGTTTCTCTCTCTCTCTCTCTCCCTCTCCATTACTCTCTCTCTAAAATCAATAAGGAACAAAATTAAAAATTAAAAATAAATAAATAAATAGAATTTAACCAAGACAGTAAAAAATCTGTATAGTGAAAACTATAACAGTTGGATGAAAAAAATTGAGGAACACACAAATGTATAAAAATATTTTGTGTTCTTAGATTGGAGGAATTAATACTGTTAAAATGTCTATACTATCCAAAGTCATCAGTGATTTATTGCAATCCCTATCAAAATTCCAGTGACATTTTTCACAGAAATACAAAAAACAATTCAAAAATTAATATGGAACCACAAAACATCCTAAATAGCCAAATCAACAGTGAGAAAGTAGAACACAGCTGGAGGCATCATACCTCTTGATTTCAAACTGTTACAAACTATATTACATATATTATGGTACTGGCATAAAAGAAGACACATAGTCTAACGGATCAAAATTGAGTCCAAAAATAAATCCCCAAATATATGGTCCAGTAATATTTGACAAGAGATCCAAGAATTTTCATTGGAAAAAAATAGTCTCTTTAATAAATGGTATTTGGAAAACCGGACATTCAGAAGCAAAATAACAATACTGAACTCCTATATTACATCATTCACAAAAATTAACTCAAAATGAATTAACTACCTTTAACCACGGCAGTGAAAAATCTGAACCCTCAAAACTACTAGAGGAAAACGTCAGGAAAAAGCTTTTGACATTTGTTTTGTCAATGATTTTTTTTTTTTTAATGAGACCTTAAAAGCACAAGCAACAAAAGTAAAAATAGTAAGTGGGACTAAATCAATCCAAAAAACTTCTGCACTTTAAACAATCAACAAAACTAAAGAGCAACCTACAGAATGGAAGAAAATATTTGGAAAACATCCATCTGATTAGTGGTAAATAGCCAAAATATATAAGGAATACACACAATTCAACAGCAGAGAAACAAATAATTTGATTTTAAAACTGGGAAGTACATGAGTAGCTATTTTCCACAAGAAGACATACAAATTGTCAATCATTTCATGAAAAGATGTTCAACATCACTAACCATCAGGAAAATGCAAATCAAAACCACAGTGAGCTATCATTTTACACTTGTTAGAATGGCTATTATAAAAAAGACAAGATATAACAGATGCTGACAAAGATGAGAAGAAAAGGAACCCTAGTACACTGTGGTGGAATGTTAATTGGTATAGCCACCATGGAAAACTGTATGGAGGGTCCTGAAAAAATTAAAAATAGAACTGTCATGCAATCCAGCAATTCCGCTTTCAGGTATATATCCAAAGGAAATGAAATCAGGATCTCAAGGAGATATCTGTACGCTCATGTTTACTGCAGCATTATTCACAACTGCCAAGATATGGAAACTACCTAAGAGTTCATTTATACATGAATGAATAAATAATTTGTGGTATACATATATAATAGAATATCATTCAGCTAAGAGAAAGAAGGAAATCCTGCCATTGTGATAACACGAATAAACCTTGAGGGCATTTTACTACATGAAATAAGTCAGACAGAGAAAAACAAATACTGTATGCTCTAACTTATATATGAAATCTGAAAACATTGAACTCATAGAAAGAGATTAGAATGGTGGTTGCTAGGGGCCGGGGGTGGAGAAATGGAGAGGTGTTGGTCAAAGGGTACACATTTCCAGTTTAATATAGATAAGTTCCAGTGGTCTATATAGAGCATGGGGAATATAGTTAATAATACCGTATTATGTCGTTGAAAGTTATTAAGAAAGTAGAAATTAAATGTCACCACACCAAAAATATAGGAATTATGTGAGGAGATTAAGATGTTTTGGTAATTATTTTATAATATACATGTGTATCAAATATTCATGTTGTATATCTTCAACTTATACAATGTTATTTGTCTATTATGTCTCAATAAAGCTGGAAAAAATAAGAAGTTTATACTAAATTTAGCACTAAATAGTAAAATAGAAAATACTGTTTTTATGATGGTAAAAAAATATAATCTTTAAAGATGTCATTTAATAAGGGCTGAAGACTTATAAAGGTAAAATTTCTATTGACAGAAAACTAGTCTTTTTTATGATTTTATTGATTTTAGAGAGCGAGAATGGGGAGAGAGAGAAACATTGACATGAGAAACACCGATCAGCTGCCTTCTGCATGTACCCCAACTGAGGATTGAACCCACAACCTGGGTATGTGCCTGACTGGGAATTGAACTTGGACCTTTTGGTGCACGGGACAATGCCCAACCAACTGAGCCACATGGGCCAAAATGAAACTAACCTTAAGTGAAAAATGCTTACTATGTTTTCCATTTTCTTGGATGAGAAAATAATATAATTACTATAGTGAATCAATTAAATTTTATATACTGTACAAATATAAAATAATTATAATTAAAATGTGTTCTGTTTTGAAAAGGTTTCACTATTTTTAAAAGTCATATAGAAGGATAAATGCTGGTGATAGTTAAAAAAGATGTGATGAAATACAGTGATGAGTGATTAGTGTCCTTTTCAATGATCAGAAAACGGCTCTAAAACCAGTGACCCGTACAACTGACTACACCATCCTGAAATAGATTTCCCAAAATGAGATGCTAATATATGAGGAATGTGAGACTGTAATTCAGTGGGAAAGGGATAGTTTATTTAGAAATGAAATGATACAGGTTATTCATTGAAAAGATTGTAAACTTGGAGCACATTTAAACCATTTACAAAATCAGTTCCAGATGAATTAGAACCGAAAACAAAAATCAGCGATGCATACTCTACTGTAGAAAATGCTAAGAGCACAAGAGCCATAAAATAAAAAGGACACATTTGACCATGTAAAAAGCCTTTGTGTGGTAGAAGATGCTATGCAAAGTCAATAAAAATGATAGTTAAAGAAAAGTGCAGCAGTAATGACAAAGGTATGAGAAACTCTAGTCTATAAGGGGACACATAGCCAATATAAAACTGCAAGCACATGGATATTGAATCACAGAAGAGCAAATGGTGAAGTAACATAAAAGATGAACAAACTCAATAAAATTAATGAAATACAACTAAAAAAATAGATATTTTCTCCCTTTTTACTGAATTTATTGGGTGACAATAGTTAACAAAATTATACAGGTTTCAGGTGCACAATTCTATAACACATCATCTGTACATTGATTGTGTGTTCACTACCCCAAGTCAAGTCTCTGTCCATGACCATTTCTCCCCACTATACCCTCCTCCACACCCACGTCCCCACAGTCACAACACTGTTGTCCCTATCCATGAGGTTTTTTTTTTTTTTGCTCAGTCCTTCCACCCCTCTTCATCCAGCCTTTGTACAATTTAGAAAAAAATTGCAGTTGATGATGTAGGGGAAGTTATACTATCGTATACACTTGGTAGAAACTAAAATTTAACATCTTTGAAGGAACACATCTTTCTTGCAACAATTTTTAAGATAAACAGTGCTTACCCTTCCTAGAAATCTATGCTTTACAAATAGATAATTCAGTTGGAAAGGTTACATATTGAAGGATATTTGTTTATTCTGGCAAAATACTGAAATAACATGAATCATCATTAACAGAAAAATGGTTAAATAAATTGTATTACATGCCCACCATTGAATGATACATAGCTATTAACATGAATTAATTAGGATCTTATAAGTTGGTATGATGGAGGTGGGAAAGGATCAGATTCTGTAGATCTTACATAAAAAAAGTAAAATGCAAAAAGTGTATAAAATAACCCCATCTTGAAAAGAGAAAATTATGACAAAAACATATAGTTATATTATGTGTAAAATAAGTTTACATCTATCTTATACATATCCATGAATATGACCATGAGGGAAGCTAAGGAAAGATGCCCACCGAGATATTAACCTGGGTTCTCTGAATGAAGAGTGTGAAGTTAGTCATACTCTCACAGTTATTTTGAGGGTAATACCAACATTTTTGTGAAAAATACATCAAAAAATAAAAGTGTGAAATATTAAGTATAAATATAGACTTTGCTCAGTTTTGTATTCTGTTGTAGTTCCTGATCACCTTTCTTGTGTTTTTTCACCTTTTTCATTTCTGTTCAAATGAAGGTACTTTCTACTTAGCATAGAAAGACGACCACATATAATTATGACCTATATGAATCCTATACACAAACGTGGTTCTTTTTTTTTTTTTGCCTCAGTATAAGATCTAATTAGTATCCATCATAAAATATAATTATATGTATATACATTTCCAGAGATAAGAACCAAATTTCTTCCAGATAAGTAAACAAACACATATTTGTATCAGTATTACAAACTTGTATTCCTTTATTCCCACTCAGAGCTATTTTTTATTAAAATTTGTTAATGCTATATATGCCTTAGAATTTGTGGATAATAACTGAAATGTCACTCAGCTGAAATTCAAATACTCATTTTCACTAGGGCAATGTGAGTATGAATGGACTTGCATGTTACTTTAACTAATTTCAATGTTTTGTGTGTGTATTGGACATCTAGGAATCAAAAGTCCAGACATTTTATAATCAATCGGATTTTCTAAATTCCCAGGGAGGTAAAGAAAAAAATTATTTTCAGGAGCCTATGTTCTACTATTATAAAGCGACATAGTTACCCAGATCCTGAATAACTCAATGTGAGTTTTACCCACATATGTTAGGCAGAAGGAAAACAAATATTGTTATATTCACGGCTAATGTTTGAAGCCTCATAGGCAGGGAACCCTCTTTGTACAGGAAATAAATGTGTAAATACTGTTGAGTGTGTACATAATCTCTGATATATGGAAAGAGAGAGAACAAAGTGAGACAGCTAAGTTTTCTATTTAATTAGCAGAAATGTTCAGGGATGCAAAGCCAAGAGAGTAGAGAGGATGCTGGAGAAGACCGGAGAGAGTGGATAACAAAACAGGAGGAGGCTGCCCCTGAGGGAAAAGTCAACCAATGAAAAAACCCAAGTGTTGACAAAATCAAAGAGTACATTCTAACAATTTCTAATAAAAAGCATATTTTATTCCCAGAACCACAATTGTTAGCTGTGCAGCCTCTGCTTTAAATCGTGTGCTTCAGTTTCTTCACGTGAAAAAGAATAGAAGTCATTCTAGTATCTACCTCCTGGGTTTGCAGTGAGAATCAAATGAACTAAAACATATAAATCACTTAGGCTGAAGCATAGTAGATGTCATATGGGTCAGGTTTTACTATGTTTTTACTTATTGAAAGCTGTTTATGGCCCTGCTGGTGTGGCTCAGTGGATTGAGCAATGTCCCATGGACTGAAAGGTCCCAGTTCGATCCCAATCAGAACACATGTCTGGATTGTGGGCTCAATCCCTAATAAAGGGCGTGCAAGAGGCTACAGATTGATGTCTCTCACATCAGTGGTTCTATTTCTCTCTCCCTTCCTCTCTCTCTAAAAAATCAATAAAATTTAAAAAATCCCTTTAAAGCTATTTATGTTGCTGCGTGTAAAAAACTTTGTATTACCCTAAACTTTCAGTAAAATCTGCCACAAACAAATTAATTCTGTGAGTAGTTGTGGTGGAGGTAGCACATAAAATAAAAGGACTGTATAATAGACTTTTGGGCTTTATGCCAGAGACAACAGTAGAACAAAATATGAATGGTAAGATTTCATCAGTCAAAAAATCAGAGAGAGAAATAACCTTGCTAGTATTGGTAATTTACATATATTTGGAGGAATGCTTTGGGCCACCACAAATATGTGAGATACAGATACAGGCTAATTGGTTTGAAATCTCACAGAAAGGGTGGAAGCAGAAGTTGTACAACTTCTTAATTAAGGCTTTTCATTTACTTCATTCAAGAAACATTGAGAATTTACTATGTTCAGGTATTGTGCTAAGCACTAAGGATAGAAGTATTTTATTCATGCCTTCCAAAGATCTCAAATTGTAATAACCTCTGATATATTTTTAAGATAGAAGTCCTGAGCTAACAATATACTTCTATTATAGCAAGTAAAATCAGAACAAATTATAAGATGATATTGACATACATCCATATCAGTTATATTGCACAATTATTATACATGTTCTTTACTGCAAAATACTTAGCAGAGAAGAAACATAGAAAAAATTACTTTTGATAAACAAAATCAAGAAATGGTTCTTTGAAAAGTTTTATAAAGTAAACTTCCAGAAATATTGTTTAATGTCCACAACAAAGTAGTGTGGTTTATTATAATTATTAATAAGAAACATAACTATAGATACATTATTGATTTAAAATTCACAATTGAATTCTATGAACAAGTTAAAACTACAAATATGAAAACTCAGAAAAGTTTTTAATCTTCAGATTATCAGGATAAATATGGATGGACCTGGAGATTATTATGCTAAGTGAGATAAGCCAGTCAGAGAAAGACAAATATCATACGATCTCACTTATATGTGGAATCCAATGAATAAAGTGAACAGAAAAACAAAATAGAACCAGAGACATGGATACATGGTACAAACTGAAAGATATAAGAGGGCAAGGGCCTCTGGGGCGAGGTTGGGTGTACTGGATGAAAGAAGGTGAAGAAATTGGCCAAAGAACATATATGCATAACCCATAGACACAGACAACAGTGAGGTGATGGTCAGAGAGAAGGGGAGGGTTGGGTGGAGGTGGGAAAAGGGGGGTGGGGGAGATGGGGACATCTGTAATGGTGTCAACAATAAAAATAAAATTTAAAAAAATAATAAGTGAAAAAAATTAATACAATAAACTTATTTAAGGAAATCAAATTGATATTTATAAATTGCCTGTTCCTCAGCCAAACTCAGAAATTAAACAAAACATAGCAGGAAGTTTAAAAATCAAGTTTTACCAAACCACAAAGGAGCAAATCAATTCTGTATTATATAATTTATTACAGAAAGTGACTCAATTCATTTTACAAGGCTAGTATATTGTCAGTATTCAAATTAGATAAGGACTGATTAAGAAAATAAAAAGAGACATTTTTACTTTCAAACATAAATGCAAAAACCATGAATACAATGATGTCAAATCAAATACATCGAAGAGGACAAAATAATAAAATAACAATAAAATATTTCTCTTTGGTTTAATTTCAATTATATATGTATGTATGCATGTTATGTATTATGTACATATATGTTAATATAATATATAGAGATTGTGTTTTTAACTTTGGAATAAAGAAGTTCATATTCAACAAGATTCAAAAAAGAAAAGCCATAAACAAAATTTTTATAAACTTTAAGTTAAAATTTAAAATTTCTAGAGTCACAATAAATAAGCTTAAAATAAAATAAAAACACAGACTAATTGAAAATGCTTTTAACAGACATAATGGAAATAGGATCAACATCTTTAATGTGCAACAAACTACAAATACACAAGAAAAAATAGAAGATAGGACAAAAATTATTAATAGATTTAAAATAGTCAATATCCATTTTTTTAAAATTTAACTATTACGGTAACTGAGAAATTGATATGAGATAACCTGTTAATTTGACACAAATTTAATTAAAATTTGGGACTTTGAGAGGGAAGAAAAATGGCGGCGGAGTGAATGGAAGCTACACAGACCATCTCCCAGGACCAAACTGGAATTACAACTAAAATAAGGACAAATCGTTGGGAAAAAGCAACAGAAAAGCAGCTTGCGAGGACGATACAACCAGGGACACTGACTCGATCCTGGTAGGATTGCGAGGGCGCGAGAGGGGGGCTGGGAACCCACCGACAGCAACGGCCTTAGCCCCTTAGCCGGAGCGGCGCCCGCCCTCGGGGTTGGAGCGGCGCCAGCTCCACCGCGCGGGGACGGGGCAGAGAGCGCTGAAGTCCGCGCCAGCTGCACCGCGCGGGGACGGGGCAGAGAGCGCTGAAGTCCGCGCCAGCTGCACCGCGTGGGGACGGGGCAGAGAGCGCTGAAGTCCGCGCCAGCTCCACCGCGCAGGGCCGGGACAGAGCGCTAAAATAGCCGCAGCCACTCACCTGGGCTCAGGCAGAGGGAGGGCGGACTGGACTGGAACTGAGTGGGGACACCTGGGATTTGGAGGGCGCTCAGAGTTTTTGCTGAGTTGCGGCCACCCAGGACTGTGGCCTGGTCTTCTTACTCCACCCCAGGGCTCTGGGGAGAGGCTGCAGCCCCTCCCTCAGAGAACCATTCACACCCTAGAGGGCCATTGAAATGCAAACTGAGGCTCATTAACTACTAGCATCTGCCCTACCCCCTGGAAATCCTCTCACACTGAACACCTGAGGGAGGTTTTCATTCAACTGAAAACCCAAGGCTCTACAAGCAACCACAACTAATAGCCTCTAGGCAAAAAGCTAGAGGATAACTTAACCTTTGCTGGGCTTGCAAATATACCCTGGAAAGTAAGACTCCAGGGTGCTGTTTAACGTGGGTACTCCCACGCTCATCCAAACCCAGTAGAGGGAGCCACAAACAACAGAACACCAACACCCACAGGAAAATTTGGCAGGCTCCAAAAACCACTGAGTTAGCCAAAATGGGGAAACAAAGAAACAGAGCCCAAATGAAAGAACAAGAGACCTCTACCGAAGATGAGATAAATGAAACGGAACTAAGTAAGTTAACAGAGCTAGAATTCAGAGCCATGATCTTGAGGAAGCTCAACAGCATGAGTAAGGACATCAACACCTTGAGTAAAGACATCCACACCATGAGCAAAGACATAGAAACACTGAAAACCAACCAAGTGGAAATGAAGAAGCAGCAAGAAGAAATGAAGCAGCAGCAAGAAGAAATGAAGAATGACATAGCAGAAATGAAGAACACATTGGAAGGACTAAACAGCAGAGTAGAGGAAGCTGAGGACCGGATCAGTGAATTAGAAGACAGGGTAGAAAAAATCAACCAATCAGAAAACCAAAAGGAAAAAATAATGAAAAAACAGGAAGACAGCTTAAGAGAATTGTGGGACAACTGGAAACGTAATAATATTCGCATAATTGGAGTCCCTGAAGAAGAAGAAAATGAGCAAGGGTTAGAGAATATATTTGAAGAAATTATGACAGAAAACTTCCCTAATTTGGTGAAGAAAGAAGGTATTCAAGTTCAAGAAGCACAGAGAGTCCCAAGTAAGAAGAATCCAAACAGGCCCACACCAAGACACATAGTAATTAAAATGCCAAAAATTAAAAACAAAGAGAGAATCCTCAAGGCAGCAAGAGAAAAGCAACAGGTTACCTACAAAGGAACCCCCATCAGGCTATCAGCTGACTTCTCAACAGAAACACTACAGGCCAGAAGGGAATGGCATGAAGTAATCAAGGTCATGAAAAACAAGAATCTGAATCCAAGACTACTCTACCCAGCAAGGCTGTCATTCAAAATAGAAGGTCAAATAAAGAGCTTCTCAGACAAAAAAAGGCTAAGGGAATACATTAGCACCAAACCAGCACTGCAAGAAATGTTAAAAGGACTGCTGTAATTAGTAGAAGAAATAGGAAGGAAAGTAAAACCACACTGAACAAAAATGGCAATAAATAAGTACATATCAATAGTCACCTTAAATGTAAATGGATTGAATGCTCCGATAAAAAGACACAGAGTAGCGGATTGGATAAGATAGCATAACCCATATATATGCTGTTTACAAGAGACCCACCTCACAACAAAAGACTCACATAGGCTGAAAGTGAAGGGATGGAAAAAAATCTTCCAAGCAAATGGAAAGGAAAAAAAAGCTTGGGTAGCAATCCTCATATCTGATAAAATAGATTTCAAAACGAAAGCCATTACTAGAGACAAAGAAGGTCACTATATAATATTGAAAGGATCTATCCAACAGGAAGATATAACCTTGGTAAACATATACGCACCGAATATAGGAGCACCAAAATATATTAAAAATCTGCTGGAGGACTTCAAAGGAGAAATTGACAGCAATACAATCATAACAGGGGACTTCAACACCCCGCTGATATCACTGGATAGATCCTCTAGACAAAAAATTAACAAGGACACAGAGACTCTAAACGAAGCACTAGACCAAATGGATTTAATAGATATTTACAGAGAATTGCACCCCAAAACTATAGAATTCACATTCTTCTCAAGTGCACATGGGACATTCTCAAAGACAGACCACATGTTAGGACACAAACGAAGTCTCTACAAGTTCAAGAAGATTGAAATCATATCAAGCATCTTCTCAGATCACAATGGCATGAAACTAGAAATCAATTGGAAAAAGAACATGCAACGACATTTGAATACATGGAGGCTAAATAGCATGTTATTAAACAATGAATGGGTTACTGAGGAGATCAAGGAAGAAATTAAAAACTTCCTGGAAACCAACGAAAATGAACACACAACAACACAAAATCTATGGGATGCAGCGAAAGCAGTTCTGAGAGGGAAGTTCATAGCACTACAGGCCCACCTCAAGAATCAACAAAAATTTCTAATAGACTATCTAACCTCACAACTTAAAGAACTAGAAAGCAAACAAAAAGAAAACCCCAGAGCAAATAGAAGGAAGGAAATAGTAAAGATCAGAGCAGAAATAAACGACATAGAGACCAGAGAAACAATTCAAAGGATCAATAAACAAAGAGCTGGTTTTTTGAAAAGATAAACAAGATTGATGGACCCTTAGCTAGACTCACCAAGAAACAAAGAGAGAGAACCCAAATACACAAAATCAGAAATGAAAGAGGAGAAGTAACAACTGACACCACAGAAATACAAAGGATCATTAGCAAATACTATGAACATTTATATGGCAACAAATTCGACAATCTAAGTGAAATGGACAAATTTCTAGAAACACATAGTCTCCCAAAACTGGACCGGGAAGAGATAGAAAACTTGAACAGACCAATAACAGCTGAGGAAATTGAAGATGTAATCAAGACTCTCCCAGCAAACAAAAGCCCAGGCCCAGATGGCTTCACGGGGGAGTTTTACCGAACATTCAAAGAAGAACTAACACCCATTCTCCTCAAACTATTTCAAAAAATTCAAGAAGAAGGAAGACTTCCAAACTCGTTTTATGAGGCCAGCATAATCCTAATTCCAAAACCAGAAAAAGACACTACAAAGAAAGAAAACTACAGGCCAATATCCCTGATGAATGTAGATGCCAAAATCCTAAACAAAATACTAGCAAATCGGATCCAGCAATACATCAAAAAAATTATTCACCATGACCAAGTGGGATTCATCCCAGGGATGCAAGGCTGGTTCAACATTCGCAAATCAATAAATGTGATACACCGCATAAACAAAATGAAAGATAAAAACCACATGATCATATCAATAGATGCTGAAAAAGCATTCGACAAAATCCAGCACCCATTCCTGATAAAAACGCTCAGCAATTTGGGAGTAGAGGGATCATATCTTGATATAATAAAGGCCATATATGAAAGACCTACAGCCAACATCATACTCAATGGGCAAAAACTAAAAACATTTCCCTTAAGAACAGGAACAAGACAGGGATGCCCACTTTTGCCACTCTTATTTAACATAGTACTGGAAGTCTTAGCCACAGCAATCAGACATAAAGAAAAAATAAAAGGAATCCAAATTGGAAAGGAAGAAGTGAAACTGTCATTATTCGCAGACGATATGATATTATATATAGAAAACCCTAAAGACTCCATCAAAAATCTACTAGACCTAATAAATGAATTTGGCAAAGTAGCAGGATACAAAATTAATGTCAAGAAATCAATGGCATTCTTATACACCAATGACGAACTCACGGAAAGAGAAACTAAAAAAACAATACCATTTACCATCGCGGCAAAAAAATTAAGATACCTAGGAATAAACCTAACCAAAGAAGTAAAGGACCTATTTGCAGAAAACTACAGGACATTGAAAAAAGAAATAGAGGAAGATATAAAAAAGTGGAAACACATACCTTGTTCATGGATTGGAAGAATTAACATCATTAAAATGTCCATATTACCCAAAGCAATCTATAGATTCAATGCAATCCCCATCAAAATACCAGTGACATATTTCACAGAACTAGAACAAATATTTCAAAAGTTCATATGGAACCAAAAAAGACCCCGAATAGCCACAGCAATCTTGAAAAAGAAGGACAAAGTAGGTGGGATCACAATACCGGATATCAGATTATACTACAAAGCCACTGTAA
The DNA here is from genome assembly GCA_030848825.1 of Tadarida brasiliensis. Classification (NCBI taxonomy): domain Eukaryota; kingdom Metazoa; phylum Chordata; class Mammalia; order Chiroptera; family Molossidae; genus Tadarida; species Tadarida brasiliensis. The sequence continues at coordinate 77,261,264 of CM061260.1, forward strand.
TCAAAACAGCCTGGTACTGGCACAAGAACAGGCATATAGACCAGTGGAACAGAACAGAGAATCCGGAAATTGACCCAAGACATTATGCTCAATTAATATTTGACAAAGGTGGCAAGAGCATACAATGGAGTAAAGATAGCCTCTTTAATAAATGGTGTTGGGAAAATTGGACAGCTACATGCAAAAAAATGAAACTAGACCAACAACTTACACCACACACAAGAATAAACTCAAAATGGATAAAAGACTTAAATGTGACTCGTGAATCCATAAAAATCCTAGAAGAAAATGTAGGCAACAAAATTTCAGACATCATACGCAGTAGAATCTTCACTGATACATCACCTAAGGCAACAGAAACAAAGGGAAAAATGAACACATGGGACTACATCAAACTCAAAAGCTTCTGCACAGCAAAAGAAACAACCATCAAAACAGATAGGGAATCCACTCCACGGGAGAGCATAATTGCCAATGATACATGAGATAAGGGGTTAATTTCCAAAATATACAGAGTGCTCATACAACTCAACAAAAGGAAGACAAAGAACCCAATTAAAAAATGGGCAGAGGAACTAAATAGACACCTCTCCAAAAAGGACATACAAATGGCTAAGAGACATATGAAGAAATGCTCAACATCACTAATCATCAGAGAGATGCAAATTAAAACAACAATGAGGTATCACCTCACACCTGTCAGAATGGCCGCCATCAACAAATCATTAAACAACAAGTGTTGGCGAGGGTGTGGAGAAAAGGGGACTCTAGTACACTGCTGGTGGGAATGCAGACTGGTGCAGCCACTGTGGAAAACACTATGGTGTTACCTCAAAAAATTAAAAATTGAATTGCCATTTGACCCAGTGATCCCACTTCTAGGAATATACCCTAAGAAGCCTGAAACACCAATCAGAAAAAATACATGTACCCCCATGTTCATAGCAGCACTATTTACAATAGCTAAGATCTGGAAACAGCCCAAGTGTCCATCAGTGGATGAATGGATAAAAAAGCGGTGGTACATACACACAATGGAGTACTATGCAGCTGTAAGAAAGAAAGATCTCTTATCCTTTGAGACGACGTGGAGGGACCTCGAGAGTATTATCCTAAGCGAAACAAGCCAAGCAGAGAAAGACAAATATCACATGATCTCACTTATTTGTGGAATATAATGAACATAGCAGTCTGAGGAACAGGGTAGACCCAGAGACGTGGAAGTAGGGTATAAACTGACACCCCTCAGGAGAGGGGGTGGGGGGGAGGGAGGAGATGAACCACAGAACTTATGCACATGTATGCATAAGTGATGGACATGGACAACAAGGCTGGGGACAGGGTGGGGGGATGGGGAGGAGGGTGTCAATGGGGAAAAAAAGGAGAAACCTCTGTAACAAAAATAAATTAAAAAAAAAAAATTTGGGACTTTGAGGTCATCTAATGTTCTTCTTCCAATTAAGCTGATTTCAACATATATTTTGTTTTTTGACTAGGTCATTTTAACTTAAATAATTTTGCATTTATTATTTTTAATCCCTTATTTCATATATATTTACTGAGCAATTAATATGTGCTAAATCTTAAGTTTATTTTGGAGACTATTAAAAATAAGACAGAAAGGCATTGCCTAGCCTTTTTTATTTCTCTAGAGCCAAATATAGCTAAGGTAACCAGAAATCACAACATGATAGGGTAGGGAAAATAACTGAGATTTTTCAGGAAAAATATCACATGATTTGTTTTTGTGTTATATGAAAATCAACGCAGATTGCAATATAAAAGATGGAGTAGAGGGGAACTAATAGGAAATTAGTGGGACCAGTTAAAATAGCAAAATAGACAAGCTCATGTGTGACAAATAGTGTCAGCTGAACTCGATGAGTTGGATATAAAATAAAAAGAGAAGAAGTAGGGAAGACTCCTAAATTTCTAACTTGATGGTATCATAGAAGTAGGAGCAAGAGGACACTGAGGAGTCAATGTTAAGAAGTGCTGAGTTTGAGGTACCAATGGAACATTTTAATCTGGATATTCAAGTTAGATACAAAGGCCTAAATCCCAGAAGTCAGCTCTGAGCTGTATGGTGGTAATATAGTTTATGCATAGATATTATGTGAAGAAAGAAGAAAAATGGGTTAAATAGAGAAGTTTTAAAAAGTATAATTTTTCAAAATTCTTAATATGACAATTCAAAAATATTTACTATGTTCATAGGTTTTCATTACTTTTAATTACTTAATTAAACAAAGATAGCCCAGAAAATGATATAATTTCCCAGTCTCTACCAACATTTCGAGGGTATCTTTGTTTAAAATTTTCAACTCACTTCTGCTCATCCCAGTCTTGCTTGATCTCTTCCCTCTGTATATATAGTATATATATATATAATTTTCCCTTTATTGATTTTAGAGAGAGAGGAAGGGAGAAAGAGATAGAAACATCAATGAGAGAGAACATCGATTGGCCACCTCCTGCATGCCCCCCACTGGGGATTTGGTCCACAACCTGGGCATGTGCCCTGACCGGGAATCAAACCAGTGACCTCTTGTTGCATGGGTCGATGCTCAGCCACTGAGCCACAGTGGCTGGGATATATATATATATATATATATATATATATATATATATATATATATATATATATATATATATTACAATAGCAACAGCAGCACCCATATAACACCCATATTGAGTACTTACCATATTCTAGTTATTTATATTATCTATTTTATATCTTAAAATACCCAATGAAATAGATGTCATTAATATTTTCCCCATTTTATAGCTGAAGAAATGAGACCCAAAGAGATTTAGTATTGTTTACAAGGGAATACAACTATTGAATGGCACAGGTTACATTTAAACACAAGATGTTTGACTTCTGGGCCTGCGCTCTAACTCTGATCGATGCTACCATCTTCCCATCTTCCATGTGCAGAACACATATCTCAATGTGAGTAATACATTTAAAATATTTTTGACAAAATGAATTAAAAATCTTAAAATAATCAATATTCAGTGATTTCCAAGAGCCCTGTATATCATTTCAACTGCCTCTTTTACCTTATCATCTCTTGGTTTTTCTATTAATTTTGTTTCTTAGCACTCTTACCCTTCTCTTCAGCTGCATGAATAATTTTCCAGTAGCCCAAATGCTTGTCTTACTACAGGTTTAATGAAACCAGCAAAGCTAAAACATCCTCAGTACTCAGCAGTGACAGCGTCAGTAAGCAATTAATCTCCAACAGTTCACCTACCATGTATAAACTTCAGAGCTCAATTCAATACCTCACATGACTCTACGTCCTAATTCTCTCCTGGAGGAGAGAATCTATGAGCCAAAAACAGAACATCGGAAAAATAGTAAGAAATAAATGATGCAGATAAAAATCGTTTTTCATCTGTGAAAACATATGAGCACATTTTTTTTATGGAGAAAAATAATTCTGATCTTGGAAATTTGGTATTGGTTAATTTTAGTCTTTCCTCATTTTCACCTTCCGCAAAATAGGTTTAATAATATTGTGCATTACAGAAGGACATTTTAGGACTTAATTAAAGCTTATAAAACACGGAGGGAGCCTCTTTGTAATTACCTTGCCACTCACCTTTGTCATTTAACTTTCCTCAAGGGGACTGTGACTTCTGTCAGTTGTAATATAGAAGGAAACCATAGAACACCATGTGTTGTAATCGGGGAAAAGGATTTTATACTGCCATAAATAAGTAGCAACATAAGGTAATACTTGGCAAAATAAATTCCAAGCATAAAAATGCTGTAAAAATGTAACACTAGGCGGTCACTGCGTCAGTTTCTACTCTTACTAACCTAGAGCCTATTTTCAATACAACAGTGCCAGTGTGCACCTTTAAAAATATAACAGCATAAAAAAAGGGGGTCAATATGTAAGAGGATGGATGTGTTAACTTGATGGAGGAAATTATTTCGCAATGTATACATATATCAAATCATCACGATGTATACATTCCATATCTTACCATTTTATTTGTCAATTACACCTCAAAGATGCTGAAAAATTATGACTAATCATGTAATTTTGCTTCTCAAACTCCCAATAGATTCTTATGTCACCTAGACTAAAAGCCAAAGGCCTAAACCTACAGGAAGTCCCTTATAACAATGTGCACTCTTAAGACATGCACCATCTCATTCTGCACCGGCTCTTTCTCAAGCTTCCAATGCTCTTTAGTCAGATCTTTGTGTGGCTCATTTCCTTCATCTCCTGGTTTTTACACAAATCACACCTTGATAGTGGGGTCTTGTTTGTACATCTTATGAACAGCTGAACCCTGAACTTTGCATCTAATGCTCCTTCCTACTTAATTTTTTCCAAGTCTTTATCACCATATGACAGACTATAAATTGTTCATTTGCTGTTTCTCCCTACTTGGTTACAAGCTCCATGAGCATATAAATATTGAATCATTTTGTTTACTGATTTATTCCCAGTATCTAGAAAACTGCCTGTCACAAAGTTGGTTTACTGAGGTAAATATTTATTGAATGAACAAATGAGATGGAAAATTTTCAAATCTCAGAATGAAAATGTAGTAGTATGAAATATAGTCAATCAGGGATTGTCACAGGGGGAAAAAGGTCCAGGTGAATTTATAAATAAAATCTTCATTTTATGTATATTATTTATTGCTCTATTAAAAATCTTATCATTTGTTAGGCTATTACATAATTTAATGTTTCCTTAAAAATTTGTATGTGTAACACATTCAAATTATGGGAAATAATAAAAAAAAGTGGTCCCATATCTCATAAAGTAGCCAAGAAAAAATTAACATTTTTCTTCAAAATTGGAATATCCTGTGTTGAGCTACCCACTCTTGTATTCCTGTTTCATGACTTTACCATTCATGACACAAAGAAAAACAGAGGAGAGAGAGAGAGGTCAAATAGACACAGAATACAAATAAAGATATATAGATTTGTAAAAGTGTTATAAAGAGATTTAGTGAAATAAATATTACTTTAATAATTAGATGTTTATACTAACAGAAGAAATGTAAATTTATACACAGAGTAACGCTTTTTATATAGGTGCCACATTTTAAAAAATCAGTATGTAGCTCTGGCCAGGTGCCTCAATTGGTTGGGGCATTGTTCTGTGCACCAAAAGTTTGCTGGTTTCATTTCAAGTCAGGGCACATACCTAGTTTGTGGTTTGATCTCGTTAGGGAAGCATACAATCTTTCTCTCTCACATCAATTTTTCTCTCTCTCTCTTTCTCTTTCCCCCTCTCTCCGTAAAAACATATCAGTGTGTAAAGAGAAAAGTGACTAGGCTCTGGTAGGATTTAAAATCATGTTATATGAAGGTAGATAAAGCAATGAAAAGCAAAACAAAATGAAAAAAAAGAGGAAGAAGAAAAGTAGGGGAAACCAAATCCTCTGTAAATACATTTACTTATGATGCAGAAGATAAATTAAACTTGTGTTGGGCCCCAAAGCAATAGATAGGAACAGATAAAGGATAATATATATGGAAGGAAGAATGTGTAGTGAGAGACCTTCCCAGTCTAAAATGGCATGTCAGGGAGGTAGTACATTTTGTACCACTGAATATGTACACATATTAACTGGGTTGAGTGCTAGGGTTCAAGTATTATAACAAAAGATGATAATCCTGTACTATTAATAACTTTTCAACTTTTTTTCTTTATTCATTTTAGAGAGAGCGGAAGGGAGAGGGAAAGAGAGAGAGAAACATCGATGAGAGAGAACATCGATTGGCCGCCTCTTGCATGCCCCTCACTGGGGATTTAGCCCACAACCTGGGCATGTGCCCTGACTGTAAATCGAACTGGTGGCCTCTTAGTACATGGGTCGATGCTCAACCACTGAGCCACACCAGCCGGGCATTCTTTTCAACTTTAAATATATTTTATCTACACAAAATTATAATGATCAGAGGCAGCACCAGAGAGAAAAGTCAGCAATGGCCAGATTCCTGATGTGTTGTCTAAGAGCAATTTACAGTTATGAGTTTTACTTATTTTGAAATGCTATACAATTTAGAAATATGTATCAAATTGTATAAAACATACTCATAAATTCCATTTCTGTAAATGTATCTTAAATTAGCATTAAGATGTATACTTCAGCATTGTTTATAATAGTGAAAAGCTAAAAACTATTTACATTTCTAAAAATAGTGTATTGGTTAAATAATTCATGATATATCTAAATATTTTTCCCGATATATACCTAGTTAAGTGATGTTATAGGAAAAAAATGAATAACATATAAAGATGAACAGGCTATACTGTTTCATTTTTTTAAAACTTATAAAACTTGCTTGTATAGTATAGTTGAATTATGGTTATAAAATTAGCTTATATATTAATTCAATATTAAGTGTCTATAATGTTATACTCATGACACATAAGTTTTATCTCATTATATACACACATACATATTGAATTAAAATGAAGAATATAAAATACTGGTAGTGGTTTTCTTTAGAAAGCAAATTATTGATGATTTACATTACTTTTAAAATGAGTTCAGTTTAAAATAAATGCATATTCCCATTGATAATATGTTCAATCCAGTGAACGAAGAAAGAAGCTACTTGATTCTTTTTTTTTCTTACTTTCTTTAATTGAATTGCTGACCAAGCCATGCTGATTCCACATTCAATATATTTCCAGAAGCACTATTTGTCTTCACTGTATATTTCAAAAGAATCCTAATTTCTGTTTCCAGATTTATTGTCCTCAATGATAGCTCCCGTGTTAACTATTTAAATGCTATGTTGCTGCCATTCGCTAAGATAGTTACATAAGAGGAAATATTTAAAAAGGTGATGAATACTTTGAGGATGACACCAGAACAATTCCTTAGATCATGAATTGATCAGCAGAGTTCTTCCCCACCACTTTTATGATAGTCATCAGAGCTGATTGTCAATCTACAGAGATTTGGAGACTATATTACAGGAATATAATAAAATTACATTCTAAGATTCTTGTCTCATTTAGCTGTGTATTTATAACCAGTACAGACTGAAGTCTTATCAAATACTTTAAAGGTAGAGATTTTAACCTTGTGGAATTTGTCACATTCAGATCACTTTTTAGCAATTATAGATACAGAAATCCATGTCTATTTTCTTCACTTTATTCTCTACTTTTGATTATGTAATCTATGAAGTTATTATGTTTCTGACCCAGGTTATTGAAGAAAAAGAAATGACTTCTTTAAAATTCCTGGATAACTTGATATACACATTTTGTCTCAACATTATATTTAGTACCAAGTTATCGAGAAAAAAGCTTTTAAAACAGAATAAGGTTGTGATTAATATTCTAATCGACCATCTTTGCTTCTCTGGTTAGTGGCTAAATTGATATACACCTTATAACACAAACTAAGTTCTAGTATGACTTTTACCTAAAAGTCATTATGACAGGATAAAAGAAGCTCACTATACCAAGTATTTCAGTTCTATGTGTTATTCTTCCTATCATTTGTATTATTCTGAAAAATATATTTTAATACTTCTCTATCAGAAAAAATTGTTTACAATTTTCTGGTAGTTTTTGTTTTAACATGTAGAAATATTTTTGTATAATCAAATAAGTGACTTCCTTTAATTTGTAAAGTGGTTACTTAGATCAACTTCATAATTCCTGCCAAGTAAAATAAGAGAGAACATCACTTGTTCATCTTACTTCACTCATGCTTGCTTTTCCTAAGATAGACAAACTTTTGAAACTATTTTTAGAAAGAGCATCTGGTGTAGTAACAGTGTTTGAAAATAGGCTGAAAGATTAGAAACACCAATGATTTTGCATTAAGAGAAACATGTTTCTTGATATCTATTATACTTTCAGTTTCCAAAGAAAACATCATTTATTAATTTTATTGCAATATTTATCAGAATGGGCATCTTCACCTGCCAAAAAAACAAAATTCAACCAAGTAAAATTGAAGATGTCACTGGCTTTATTCATTAAGTGGCTGATGAATCAAGCAGCATCCCATCTAACTAGAGGTGGGTAAAATGAAAGATTTTTATGAGAAGAAGGGTGGGGCGAGGGAGTTATTAACAAAAGAAAACAAAAGAATTATATTTTGACTAGGATATCTTCTTTTGCGGGGAAGGGTTTCGATCACACAATTGCCTCTTCTTTCTATGGGGGATCGAGAAGACCCATGTAAGAGGTTAGTTAGCTCATTATGTTGACCAGAAAATTCCAAACTGGTTGATTAAGATTCTATTTCTAGGAGAGGTTAAAACAGTGATTAAGTCAGGTATTAAATCTAAGTTTGGCATCGTGAACTTTAGCACAGTGATACCATAGGGAACTTGTAGTGTTCTTTTTAATATACCTTTCAGCAGTAGTCTAGAAGATAATACTTTAAAAATTGTTTCTTACAAGTCAATGCACTCCAAGAGGGACATTGAATTCATAAGTGCATACACCAAAGCCATGAACCTGTCCAAATGCCTGAAAGAACCTAGTATCTAGGCAAGTATTTTAAATCCTGATTATAGTAAACTTTCAGACCCTATCAATGGAACGTCTTCATAGTCAATCCAGTGAAAATTTTATTGTTAGAATTTTTTTTACCTTAACTGTATTAACAACTACTTACATTATATATATAGAAGTTTCACTGATTTTGCAATGACAACATGGAAGAGAATGATCCTGAAACAAATTATATATTTTTGTATGTGAAATTGAGTTTTTCTATATACAATGAATAAACAGAAGACCTGAAATCATTAATTTATCTTACTAGTAAAATGGTATTATTAATTATAATATGTAAAAAATAAATAATCTATTCCTACTTCCTTTATTAGAGAATTACTTTGACAAATCAATTTTTTCTACATGTTTACAGTATCAGGATAAATTAACCACAAATCTACTTAAAATATACTCAAGACTGTCACCCTTTTTCTGTAAGTTCTGACATGAGTTAACTATGCATTAGATATTTTTATTATCACATACAGCATAAGCAGACACATGTACACACAAACACCATGTACATACAGACACACAAACACCCATCTGCACCACACACACACACACACACACACACACACACACACACACACAGTTATTTCACTGATCAATGGTTTCCTACAAGGCCTTTGGTTGACCTGTCTCCAGTTATAGATTTCTGGCTATTTCATTTAGAAGGAAATAGGTAGCAATTCAATTTCCTATTACTCAATTTAGAAGTAAGGGATTAGTGTCACAGTGAAGAAAAAAGAAAGCATATACTGTGTAAAAATGAAATATGATATATTTTGTGAAGGGAGATGAGAAGAGACTGTTAAGAAGAATGGGGAAGATCTGAAAAAGGTAAAAAACTTGATGAGAAAAGGTAAGGAAATGACAATAAATATGACAAGAGAGACAGAGGAAGAAAGATGGGACTGAATGAAGAAAGGAGACTCAGCGAGCACAATCTTCCCTTTTTCTCTCAGAATGGCTTTCCTTTCTCATAACAAAGGAGAATATTTGCAAACGGAATGAAGACACATCCATTCTCCTCTGGCATTTTTTGAGATTGATTCTGCCTCTTCTCTGCTCAGTTCTGGATTCTTAAGTATAATGAGAAAAGTAAGCTGACAAGGCTGAAGAGCAAGTCAGAAAGAGAGTTCAATTATTTGACATATTTTTTATGGTTCAATGAAATTCTTTGTCTACTATCACCATCTCTAACCAGTCTCTACTACCAATGAGTAGCTTAGAACTCAGCTCACCTGAACTACTTTATTTCTAAAAATATATATTTTAAATTCCACCGGAGTTTGGAATTCCTTTACCCTTACCTTGTAAAAAAAAATAAAGACATTAATTTCCTATGTTGCATAAAACTCTTTTGTCAGATTTTTCTTCAGTTAACAATGCTAGCTGCTAAAATAGTCTATTAATTATCAGAACTGATCTGCTTTCTATTGTTTTTATTGGATACATGTGGCCAGGGAGAAGGATATTTTATTTCTCTTTTTATTTGTTTTTCAATTTACAACCAGCTGGCACAAACTTGAAGCTGTGGCAGGAGTCCTGTTAAAAGCAGGAACACAAAAACATGAACAAGGGTTGTTTTCATGACTGAAGACTGAGACTGGAGTCACATGTTTATGGAGGCTTGGATAAAAGATCTAGTGTGATTCCATATTTCAAAAATCTGTACTTTAGGCCCTGTCATGATTTATAAAAAGAAAAAGAAATCTTTAACTTTTCCATAGGAAAACATGGATTCCGAAATGGGGATTTCTTATTACTTAGTCATTAAGAGTATAGGTCTGAAATCAACTTGGACCCCTTTTCTGCAACATTCTAGCTGTGTACCTGTAGGCATTTAACAATTTCCTTATATGAACCCTCCCACCGGGCTCAAAGCGTAGATCAACTGCTGCTGATGAGGATTAGTAATGCAGCCCCACCTCTACCTTTCACCTCATTACCCTGAGGAAATATGACCTGCCCTTGGAAGATGGCAGACCAGACCAGACCGCTGCTTCCCTGGGGATTCCGCATTAAAGCAAAGCAGAGGTCTACTGCCACTGAGGGAAGGCCGAGACACCCACATAAATTCTAGAGCCTACTCTGAGTTGGGGGACAGCTTGTCTGTCACTGAGGAGGCTGCAGGAATATTGAGAAAGTCCTACCACTGAGGCTCAGATGCACAAGACTGGCAAGACTGGACAAAGACTAACAATGAAGCAGAACTGAGAAGTTCCCACCCTTACCCTACTCCCACCAAGAACCTTTCAATGAGCCCAAATAACTATAGTCTATAAAATGAGATGCAACAAACTGATGAATCTCAGAGAGAGGGGGTGGGAGTGGGGGATTAACCAAATAATTTATGTGCATGTATGCATAACCAACGGACACAGACAACAGTGCAGTGAAGGTCAGTGTGAGAGATGTGATGGGTGGGGAGATATCTGTAATGCTCTCAACAATAAAGATACATTTTTAAAAAATGAAATGGAAAAATAACTGAGAAAAAGTTCCCCTCTTTTTTCTAGGTGTTCACAGCCTGTTGAAAAACTCTTCATGGCTTAGGTCTCCGGCTAAGGGGAGGAAGGGCAGCAGCAGCCCAGTGCTGACAGTGTCCAAGCCCGTCCCTGAGGTCAGCTCAGCGACAACAGAAATGAATCACCTAGAGCATCTTGATTCAACTCACCAAACTAATAGCCTAGCCGAAGGAGCGAAGTCTCGATTTCCTGATGAAAATATTATTTGCCTAAGCCTTTTATTTTTCCCTTATAAATAACGTTTGGCAGTTAATTAAAAAGATTATAAAATTCATGTGGGGAAAAAAGAAGTTTGTATATTATCAAGAGAAAAAAATTGTCAAGGCAATTACATTTAGAGGTGAGCCAGATGGAAAGAGTGTCTGTCAGGAATTGGCTTAAAATAACTATGATTAATATGTTTAAAAATCTAGCAGAAAGTTAAACAAGTATGGACAGATGATGAATTTTAGCAGAGAGATAAGTACTGTAAAAAATCATTGGAAGTGGTAGAAATAAAAAATATGAGATAAATAATATTTTATGGGTTTATTATTATAATTCACACGGTAGAAAAAAAGAATCAGTTATCTTGAATATGTCAATAGAAATAATCCAAACAGAAACACAAAAGTAAAAATGTGTCAGAAACAAAACAAAACAAAACACAAAATTGGAGAGTATTGATCAAATAATGTAAAACAGCCTAAAATGTCCATAATTGCTGCTCCCGAAAGAGAAGAGTGAATGGGTAATAAGAAATATTGAAAGAGACAATGTATATGAATTTTCCAACATTAATGAAAGATTTATTTTGAAAATCCACAGATTTTTCTTCTAGAATTTTTATAATTTCACTAGTTACATTTAAGTAGGGTGGGAAAGAGTTATGGCAAAAATTCAAGATCGGTTCAAAATTCAAAATCTTATCAATAGGATTCACCATTTCAATAAATAAAAGACAAAACAACTTTATCAACTTAGATGCAAAAGTATAAAATTAACTCAATTAATGAAAAAAAAAAACTTTCAGAAAAGAAGGAATAGAGAATCTTCCCATACCTGATAAAAGACTTTGTAAAGAAATGCACAGCTAATATAATTAGTGTTCCTTTAAAGACTGGAAACAAGTCAAGGATTTATAATCACTTTTAATGATTTATATTCACAATGCAATTAGTACAGTAAGTATAACAAAATAAGAAAAATATAAAAGCCATACACTGTGTGGAAGAATTAAAGGCTTTATTTGCAGTCAATATGAAGTAGTCATAAAAAGTCCAAATTTGCCCACAAAAATATTAACTACAATTTATAAATATATTACCAATGTCACATATAACATCATGCCAAAATGAATTTTCTGTTTACTAGCAACAAAAAAGTTGGGAATTGAATTGAAAAATTGTTCATATAATAGAATGAAAAAAATATTTAGAGATAATTTTAACATAAAAAAATAACACTTGCACTGTGAAAATTACAAAATGGTATTGAGAGAAATTAAGAACTATCTGATAAATGGAGACATTTACCACAATAATGGATCAGAATACTCAATATTTTTAGGATGTCAGTTCTTCCCAAATTGTTTTATTGATCCAATAAGACCTGAGATTTTTTTAATAGAATTTGATAAAGTTATTCTAGAATAGATACAAATACTCAAAATAACAAAATTAGCCAAAACAATTGGAATAACAGCATTATGGGAAGATGCACACTAATTGATTTCAAGATTGACCAAAATTGTATAATAATAAAGACATGGTGGGGTTGTCAGGATAGACACATAGATCAATGGCACAGAATATAGTTCATACATAGATCCTCACATCCACTGTCAATTGATTTTTGAGAATGATGCCAACAGAATTCAACAAATACTGCTGGAATAATTCCTTATTATGAAAGTTAAATAATTGTATAAATAAAAGTATTCTCAATCTAATTATTTTTTAAATTTTGGTAATAATTTTGAAAATATACATATATAAAATTGAACCTGTATCACTACCTTATACTATATTCAAAATATTAACCAAAATTAGAAAATAGACCTTAATATAAAAGCTAAAATTATAAGACTTCTGTAAGAAAACAGTAAAAAATATATATATTTGTAACATTGCATTTTGCTATTTTGACCCTAGGAGGAAGTGGTATGTTTCAGATGTGGTAGATAGAATGATGACCCCTGAAATATGTCCACATCCTAATCCCTGTGATTTGTAATATGTTATCTTGTATGATAAAGGAGAATTAAGGTGTAAATGGTATTAAAGTTATTAATTAGCTGATCTCAAAATAGGGAGATTATTCTAAATTATCTGGATGGATCCAATGTAATAATAACATTTCTTCAAACTGGAATAGGGAAGTAGGGGGATCGGAGTCAGAGAAAGATTTGAAGATGCTATACTGCTGGCTTAAAACAGAAGAAGCATCAGCTAAGAATTGCAGGTGGTGTATAGAAGCCAGAAAAAGCAAAGCAATGCATTTCCTCCTACCTAGACCCTCCGTAAAGGCATGAAGCCATGGCAAGTCATTAAATTTGTTCTAGTAAAACTTCTAGCATACAGATAATACATTTGTTTTGTTTTAAGCCACAAAGTGTGTGGTAATTTATCAGAGCAGCAATAGACAATTCAGATATTAACACCAATGTTGTCACATATGAACCAAGAAGGCATAAAAATATTTATTAATTGCATAATGAGGTTTTCTGGGGAGATTGGGATAGGATCCCAAACACGTTCAGAAACTGACAGAACAAAAAGGGGTTTCTGACTTTTTTGTGGTTAGGAGGTGGTGCTAAGGCACGGGTTTGAGTGCCCAAGCTGAGGCTTACTTAATTTCCTGCTGACACCAGATGGAAGCATCTGGAGATTCATATCAGCTTTTTTGGATGTGGGGTCAAACGCAGAGAGATATGAGTGCACCATGAAAGTTGTCAACAAATGTCAAAAATATAATCAGACTCCCATTACAGTTTACAGGTTTCATCAAAATTACAGTATTTGATTTTACAACAGACACTCTTAAGAAAAACATATACCTGTCAAGGGAACTGTGTTTGAAATATTTTTAAATGTGATCTTACAATTGAATAATAGTAAGACAAATAATTTAAAAATATGAACAATATGTGAAATGACATATGAAAAAAGATATACCAATGGAAAATAAGCCCATGAAAAGATAGTTAACATCATTATCTGAGAAATGTAAATTAAAATCACAATGCAATATCTCTACATATCCTCTAGAAAGGCTAAAATTTAACAAAAAAATGGCATGGATCAAATGGAACTCTCATACACTGCTGGTGGGAGTGCAAAGCAAATACTTTAGAAAACAGTTTGAAAGTTTCTTGTAAAGTTATATATATATATATATAATGATCATATGAACTATAACATCACTCTTAGTTACTTACTCAGGAGAAATGAAAATATATGACTACGGCCCAGCTAGTGTGGCTCAGTGATTGAGCATTGACCCCTGCACAAAGAGGTTGCCAGTTCGATTCCCGGTCAGGGCACATACCCAGGTTGTGGGCCATATCCCGAGTGGGGGGCATGCAGGAGATTGCCAATCGATGTTCTCTCTCATCAATGTTTCCATCTCTCTCCTTCTCCCTTCCTCTCTCTCTAAAATCAATTTAAAAAATTATTTTAAAAATCTTTAAAAAAAGAAAATATATAACATTATAACAGTTTTACTTACAATAGCTACATACTAAAAAATCCCCAATTTTCAACAATTTGAGAATGAGTAAAAAATAAAAAGTATACTCATATAGTAGTATACTACTAAGCAATGAAATAGACGTATGAAGCAAAATGGTTGACACCAAAAAACATGTTAAGTGAAAGAAACTAGACACAAAAGACTAAATATGGTCTGAATTCATTTATATGATGTTCTAGAAATGGTAAAACTAGAGGGAAAGAAAGCAGATATGTGTCTGTCAGGGATGGAGATGAGACAAAGGCATGGACTACAAAGGGACTCAGCAAATTTTCAGTGTGACAGGAATATTTTATAGCATGATTATAATACTGTTTACATTACTTCTGTATATGTCAAAACTCAGCAAACTCTTCATTTACAAAAGTCAATTTTTAATTTAATTATGCCTCTCTAGATAGATGAAACAAATAGAGTGAAATGTTAATAAAATTTGAAAATGTTCATACGCGTGCTCAATGTCTCATTCTTTTAATTATTCCGAAAATCTACTGTGCTATAATAAATGAGAATTGCAGTGATTTGGAGTAATAAAGACTTGCATTAAATTCCCAACCAACTTAATTTATTACCAATTTCTTAAGCTGGACCCTTATTTACTTACTGTTAAAATAAGGAAAACAATGCCTAACTAGTAGGATTATGCAGATTAAGTTCATCAACTTGTGTAAAGTAGTTCTAATATAGTGGATGCCTAAGTCATGGTTCACTGAATTTTCTGTAAAATGTTTCAGTCCCTAAGTCACTTTGTCAGTGATGCATTACTAACATTGTTTTCTCTTGCATAAATTGTCTACAGGGTGTCTACTTGGGTATTTCAGAAAGGTGTCTTATATCCATATGTTCTTTTCACTGATACATGTGGCAGAGCACTGTCATTATTGATGGCTTTAAGTGGAATATTTAAGGGTCCTGTAAAAATAATATGTATTATAGGACATAAAACACTAATTCATGATTAGAGTGCTAGCAGCAGGGAGCAGAGCTCACGATCCTTTGCATTTATTAGACAACTGCAACCACAGTAGGTGCACGAATACAAATCAAAGTTAAATGCAAAAAAACTTTAAAATTTTGTACTATATTTTTCTTTCTCTTTTTTAACAGCCACCTTCTTCTTCCTCTCTACCTACTTACTTTTTCCAATCATTTGGATTTTTTTCCCCTTTACTATCCACTTCAAATGATAATTTTATCTTTAAACCTCTTCTTACTTTAATAACCCATTCTCTACCCACTTTACCATTCTGGCCACACATAATCACTTCCTTTGATGAATTTTCACAGTACTTTAATTTTGCTTTCAAAACTCTAAACTTGAAATACAGAAGGATTTGGATTGTTTTCCTCATTATAACAGATTTTAATCACACAGCATTCAGAAAGTTACATAATTTGGAAAGCCTCAAATTCTCATCTTTGAAATGGATATTAAATCACTTGTTCTGTTTCCTAATAGGTTTGCTGAAGAGATATAGAAAGTACAAGCTTGCTGAACAGATAAAAAATATTTTTTAAAATATCTGGTGAGATGCTATTTCTAAAAAATATTAACTGAAGAATAATGCTATGTAGATATATGTGAGAGTCATATGGCCCAAGGACTGGATTCTGAGTATCTGACAGAGGAGAGCTGGATTCAAGGGAACTTCTGGATAAAGAGACGACACAGCAGAGATCCATGTAAACCATAGATTTAACCTTGGAATAGAATAATGACATCAAATTCAACAGCAGAATAAAGACATGAAGACCTTGATGAATAAGATATTCTGCTTCACATGTACATCCCGCTTGCACCATACTTGAATTTAGAAACAATCCTAGTAAAGAGAGAAAATATTTCTTTTTTTTTTTTTATTAATTTATTCTTGTTACAGATGTTTCTCCTTTTTTCCCCATTGACACCCTCCTCCCCATCCCTCTACCCCTTCCCCAGCTTTGTTGTCCATGTCCATCAGTTATGCATACATGCATATAAGTTCTGTGGTTTATCTCTTCCCTCCCCCCCACCCCCTCTTCTGAGGGCTGTCAGTCTGTACCCTACTTTCACATCTGTGGGTCTACCTTGTTCCCCAGACTGTTATGTTTATTATATTCCACAAAGAGTGAGATCATGTGATATTTGTCTTTCTCTGCTTGGTTTGTTTCGCTTAGGATAATACTCTTGAGGTCCCTCCATGTCGTCTCAAAGGATAAGAGATCTTTCTTTCTTACAGCTGCATAGTACTCCATTGTGTATATGTACCACAGCTTTTTTATCCATTCATCCACTGATGGGCACTTGGGCTGTTTCCAGATCTTAGCTATTGTGAATAGTGCTGCTATGAACATGGGAGTACATATATTCTTTCTGATTGGTGTTTCAGGTTTCTTAGGGTATATTCCTAGAAGTGGGATCACTGGGTCAAATGGCAATTCAATTTTTAATTTTTTGAGGTAACACCATAGTGTTTTCGAGAAAATATTTCAAATTGGCTGAGACTGTATTCCCTGATTTGTAGACTGGGGGTTTTAAATAAAATTTGGACTAAAATACAAAAAAAAAAAAAATTAAATAATAAATATCTGTATTTTCTATATGCACACCTAATGAATTAAGTACAGTAAGACAATTTATTGGGTTCAATAGACAGTAGACTTTAAAACTAGGTATGTCTTGCCCGGCCGGTATGGCTCAGTGATTGATTCCCAGTCAGGGCACTTGCCCAGGTTATGGGCCTGATCCCCAGTGGGGAGCATGCAGGAAACGGCCAATCGATATTCTCTCTTATTAATGTTTCTATCTCTCTCTCCCTCTCCCATTCCCTCTCCCTTCCTCTCTCTCGAAAAGTCAATAAAGAATAAATAAATCAATCAATAAATAAATAAAACTAGGTATGTCTCAGTTTAAATTCAATTTTTTCCCACTTACTGAAATAAAACACTTTGGGCAAGTCAAGTAGAGTCCTTGACTTTGTTTCCTTATCTGTTGAAATTAGATAAATATTAGAATCTAATTTATTAGGTCATTTTGAAATTATGAGCTAATAGATTGAAATGTCAAACACCATTCTTAAGAAAAAGTGAGTACTCAATAAATATATGCTATTATTACTGTCATTGTTACTATTATTTAGGCTGATGTTTTGTTTTGTTTTTTCTTGATATAATGTATTTTTCATAGAGCCAGTTAATTGTTTTTTTATTACAGCATCTGTTTCATACCTTAGTTATGTTCTCAACCAAACTTGAACCTTAGCTTGACCAGTGAAGCTACCCAATAAATGTTTGTTGAGTTAAATTAAGTCAATTAAATTTTTCAGTAACTAATATATTTCCATTAGTTGGCTTATAAAATTTTCTCCAAAGGAAAGAACTCCCAGGGAATATGATATAAAGCAAAGGATTTTTGATGAGGAAGAAAAAAATCTTGATTCAATGAAGTGTCTCAGCCACCACTATATTCAGTAGGTGCCCATAACAATAGGAAAGCTGTATTAGTGGAATGCAAAGTCAAGCTAGGAAAATGGTATAAAGAGAAAGAAGGTGAAAGACACTTTTCATAAAGTGTATGTATCCATTAAGGGTGGAAATCATAGTTATATATAAATTTAGCCTAATTCTTCACCAAATCTCATATCTCACATCCCTTTTAGGAGATAACAGAGCAGGAGGCAGCTAATTTTTTTTAAGGCTTGAAATTATTCCCAAGTTAGTTTTTTTCCTTCCTCCTCTTGCTGATCATTGCATAGCATTCTAATCTCTTGATTCTGAGAACAGATTCTATTTAATTTTGGTAAAATACACATACATACAATTTTTCATTTTAATCATAAAATGTACAATTTAGTGGCATTGACTGTATTCACCATGCTGTGTAACTATCACCACTAACTAGTTTCAGAACATTTTCATCATATCAAACAGAAATCTTATTCCTACTAAGTCTTCACTTCCACTTCACCCTCTCCACAGTCCATGGCAAACATTACTCTGACTTCTGTTTTTATAGATGTAACTGTTTTTGATATTTTACAGAAATATAATCATACAATAGATGGACTTTGTGTCTGGTTTTTTTCATTCAGCATAATGTTTTTTGTGATTCATCTATGTTACAGCATGTACTAGTATTTCATTTTGTTTTATGGTTGAATAATATTCCTCTGTGTGGGATATACCATATCTGTTTATCCATTAATTCACTAAAGGGCAATTGGGCTGTTTCCATTTGAATAGTGCTGCTATGAATATTTGTGTACAAGTTCTTATTTAAACACCTCTTTTCAATTATTTTGGGTATATAGCTAGGAGAAGATTTGGTGTGTTCATAGCATAGGTCTATGTTTAATTTTTTGGAGAATTGCCAAACTGTTTTCCATAGCAGCTGCGGCATTTCATGTATGGAACCTTCAGCAAGGTATGAGGGTGCCAAATTTTCTATATCTTAACCAAAACTTAATTTCTTGGTTTTTGTTGGTTTGTTTGTTTGTTTTTAATTATGACCTATTAGTGACTGTGAAGTGGTATTTCACTGTGGTTTTAATTTGCATTTCTCTAATGACTAATGACATTTTACATATTTTCTTATACTTGTTGGCTATTAGTATATCTTTTTATTTTTATAGAAGTGCATATTCAAGTCCTTTGTCAAAATTTTTTATTGAATTATTTATCTTGTTTTTGAGTTGTAGAAATCCTTAGAGCCTTATCATATATATGATTTGTAAACATTTTCGTCCATTTTGTGGATTGTCTTATCATTTTTTTGATGGTGTCCTTCCATGCACAAAATTTTTAATTTTAATGAAGTGAAATTCTTCTGTTTTTCTTTTGTTACTTGTATGTTTGGTTTCATATCTAAGATTCTTTGGCCAAAACCATGGTACTGAGGAGATACTCATATGTCTTCTTCTAAGGGCATTAGTTCATATTTCGATCTTTGATTAATTTTGAGTTATCTTTATGTATATGGTATGAGGTAAGGATCCAACTTCATTGTTTTCCACATGGATATTCAGTTGTCTAGCACCATTTGTTAAAAAAATCATTGTATGGCTGGGCTTGGCACCCTTGCAAAAGTCAATTGACTGTAGATGTTTGAATTTATTTCTGAACTCTCAACTCTGTTACATTAATCCCTATGACTAACAATTTTTTTTTTAATCCTGACCAGAGGCTGTTTTTTTTCATTTATCTTCAGATAGAATGGGAAGGTGGGAGAGAGAGAGAGAGGGAGAGAAACATTGATGTGAGAGGGACACATTGACTGGTTGTCTCCCGCACGACCCAACCAGGGCCCAGGACAAAGCGCAACCAAGGTACTTGCCCTTGGCCAGAATTGAACCCATGACTTTTTGGCCTGCAGGCCAATGCTCTAACCTCTGAGCCAAACTGGCCAGGGCCCTAAGGCTAACTTTATGCCAGTACTATACTCCTTTAATTACTGTAGCTTTGTATTGTTTCGAAATTGGGAACTATGAGTTTTCCAACTTGGTTCTTTTCAAGATTGTGTAGGCTATTCTGGGTTCTTTGCAATTCCATGTGAAATTTAGGATTGTTTCTCCCATTTGTGGTGATGTGTCTATTAATCTCCTTTGTCCATTTTTAATTGGAGTGTTTATTTATTAAGTTCTCAGAATTCTCTAAATAGTCTATAAACATCTATATGTATGTATTTCACAAATATGTTGTTACAGTGTGACTTATTTTTCAAATTTTATTAACAATATCTTCTGCAGAATAGAAGCATTGAATTTTAATAAAGTATAACTTAGAATTTTTTAATAGATCATGCTATTGGTGTTGCATTTAAAAACTTATCACCAAAAGTCATGATAATTTTTTCCCTATGTTTTCTTCAAGATATTTTATAGTTTTGCATTTTATATTGTTTGTGTTCCATTTTAAGTTAGTTTTAGTGACTTATGTACAGCTTATGTCTAGGTACTTTTGCCTTTAAATGGAACATTTCCAATTTTTAACACCATTTCTTAAATAGGCTATCTTTTGGAAGATTCCAAAGTGGTGGCAGAGTAAATGGAAGCTACAGAGACCATCTCCCAGGACCAAACTGGAATTACAGCTAAAATAAAGACAAATCGTTGAGTAAAAGCAACAGAAAACCAGTTTGCGAGGACCATATAACCAGGGACACTGAATCAATCCTGGTAGGATTGCGGAGGCGCGAGAGGGGGGCTGGGAGCCCACAGACAGCAGCGGTCTTAGCTGTGAGCAGCACCTTTGGGGTTAAATTCCCAAGCCCTCTCCATAGCGCAAAGGGCTGGGACCGAGCTCTAAAATAGCCACAGCCACTCAACTTTGGCTCCAGCAGAGGGAGGGCAGACTGGACTGGAACTGTGTGGGGACACTCAGGATTTGGAGGGTGCTCAGAGCTTTTGCTGAGTTGCTGCCACAGAGGACGGTGGCCATATTACTCCTTCCCAGGGCTCTGGGGAGAGGCAGCAGCCCCTCCCTCAGAGATTCAGCCACACCCAGGTGGGTCATTGAAATGCAAATTGAGGCTCATTAACAACCAGCATCTGCCCCACCCTCAGGAAATCCTCTTACACTGAACACTTGAGGGAGGTTTTCATTCAACTGAGAACCCAAGGCTCTTCAAGTAACCAAGACTAATAGCCTATAGGAAAAAAGCTAGAGGATAACTGAACTGTTCCTGAGCTTGCAAATCTACCAGGGAAAGTAAGACTTGACAGTGGTGTTTAATGTGGGTCCTCCCACAGTCAACCAAACCCAGTAGAGGGAGCTACAAACAGCAGAACACCAACATCCACAGGGAAAATTGGGCAGGCTCCAAAACCCACTGAGATAGACAAAATGGTGAAACAAACAAAAAAACAAATCACAAATGAAAGACCAAGAGACCTCTACCGAAGATGAGATAAATGAAATGCAGTTAAGCAAGTTAACAGAGCTAGAATTCAAAGCCATGATCTTGAGGAAGCTCAACAGCATGAGGAAGGACATAAACACCATGAGTAAAGACATAGAAACATTGAAAATCAACCAACTGGAAATCAAGAAGCACCAAGAAGAAATGAAGAATGACATAGCAGAAATAAAGAACACATTGGAAGGACTAAACAGCAGAGTAGAGGAAGCTGAGGACCGGATCAGTGAATTAGAAGACAGGGTAGAAAACATCAACCAATCAGAAAACGAAAAGGAAAAAACAATGAAAAAACAAGAAGACAGCTTAAGAGAACTGTGGGACAACTGGAAGTGTAATAATATTCGCATCATAGGAGTCCCCAAAGAAGAAGAAAATGAGCAAGGGTTAGAGAATATATTTGAAGAAATAGTGACAGAAAACTTCCCTAATTTGGTGAAGGAAGAAGGCATTCAAGTTCAAGAAGCACAGAGAGCCCCAAGTAAGAAGAACCCAAACAGGCCCACACGAAGACACATAGTAATTAAAATGCCAAAACTTAAAGACAAAGAGAGAATCCTAAAGGCAGGAAGAGATAAGCAACAGGTTACCTACAAAGGGAATGGCATGAAGTAATCAAGGTCATGAAAAACAAGGATCCGAATCCAAGACTACTCTACCTAGCAAGGCTGTCATTCAAAATAGAAGGTCAAATGAAAAGCCTCCAAGACAAAAAAAGGCTAAGGGAATACATTAGCACCAAACCAGCACTGCAAGAAATGTTAAAAGGATTGCTGTAATTAGTAGAAGAAATAGGAAGGAAAATAGAACCACACTAAACAAAAATGGCAATAAATAAGTATATATCAATAATTACCTTAAATGCAAATGGACTGAATACTCTGATAAAAAGACACAGAGTAGCTGATTGGATAAGAAAGCATGACCCATATATATGTTGTTTACAAGAGACCCACCTCATAACAAAACACTCACATAGGTTGAAAGTGAAGGGATGGAAAAAATCTTCCAAGCAAACGGAAAGGAAAAAAAAGCTGGAGTAGCAATACTCATATCCGATCAAATAGATTTCAAAATGAAGGGCATGACTAGAGACAAAGAAGGCCACTACATAATATTGAAAGGATCTATCCAACAGGAAGATATAACCTTAGTAAACATATATACATCCAATATAGGAGCACCAAAATATATTAAAAATGTTCTGGAGGACTTCAAAGGAGAAATCGACAGCAATACCATCATAGCAGGAGACTTCAACACCCTACTGACATCACTGGATAGATCCTCTAGACAAAAAATTAACAAGGAAACAGAGACTTTAAGTGAAGCACTAGATCAAATAGTTTTAATAGATATCTACAGAGAATTACACCCCAAAACTACAGAATTCACATTCTTCTCAAGTGCACATGGAACTTTCTCAAAGATAGACCACATGTTAGGACATAAACTAAGTCTCTACAAGTTCAAGAAGATTGAAATCATATCAAGCATCTTCTCAGATCACAATGGCATGAAACTAGAAATCAATTGCAAAAAGAACATGCAAAGACATTTGAACACCTGGAGGCTAAATAGCATGTTATGAAACAATGAATGGGCTACTGAGGAGATCAAGGAAGAAATTAAAAACTTACTGTAAACCAATGAAAATGAACATACAATAACACAGAATCTATGGGATGCAGTGAAAGCAGTTCTGAGAGGGAAGTTCATAGCACTCCAGGCCTACCTCAAGAAACAAGAAAAATTTCTAATAGACTATCTAACCTCACAACTTAAAGAACTAGAAAGCAAAAAAAAAAAAAAAAAGAGAGAAAACCCCAGAGCAAGTAGAAGGAAGGAAATAGTAAAGATGAGAGCAGAAATTAACAACATGGAGACCAAAAAAAAATTTCAAAGAATCAATGAAACAAAGAGCTGTTTTTTTGAAAAGATAAACAAGGTTGATGGACCCTTAGCTAGACTCACCAAGAAACAAAAAGAGAGAACCCAAATACACAAAGTCAGAAATGAAAGAGGAGAAGTAACAACTGACACTACAGAAATACAAAGGATCGTTAACAAATACAATGAACATTTATATGGCAACAAATTCGACAATCTAAGTGAAATGGACAAATTTCTAGAAACACATAGTCTCCCAAAACTGAACTGGGAAGAGATAGAAAACTTGAACAGACCAATAACAACTAAGGAAATTGAGGATGTAATCAAGACTCTCCCAGAAAACAAAAGCCCAGGACTGGACGGCCTCACAGGGGAGTTTTACTGAACATTCAAAGAAGAACTAACACCCATTCTCCGCAAATTATTTCAAAAAATTCAAGAAGAAGGAAGACTTCCAAACTCATTTTATGAGGCCAGCTTAATTCTAATTCTAAAACCAGAAAAAGATACTACAAAGAAAGAAAACTACAGGCCAATATCCCTGATGAACATAGATGCCAAAATCCTGAACAAAATACTAGCAAATTGGATCCAGCAATACATCAAAAAAATTATTTACCATGACCAAGTGGGATTCATCCCAGGGATGCAAGGCTGGGGCAATATTCACAAATCAATAAATGTGATACACTACATAAACAAAATGAAAGATAAAAACCACATGATCATATCAATAGATGCTGAAAAAGCATTCGACAAAATCCAGCACCCATTTCTGATAAAAACGCTCAGCAGTGTGGGAACAGAGGGATCATATCTCGACATAAGAAACGCCATATATGAAAGACCTACAGCCAACATCATACTCAATGGGCAAAAACTAAAAACATTTCCCTTAAGAACAAGAACAAGACAGGGATGCCCACTTTCGCCACTCTTATTTAACATAGTACTGGAAGTCTTAGCCACAGCAATCAGACATGAAGAAAAAATAAAAGGGATTCAAATTGGAAAGGAGGAAGTGAAACTGTCATTATTCTCAGATGACATGAAAACCCTAAAGACTCCATCAAAAATCTACTGGACTTAATAAATGAATTTGGCAAAGTTGCAGGAAACAAAATTCACATCAAGTAAACGATAGCATTCTTAAGCACCAATGATGAACTCACAGAAAGAGAAACTAAAATAAATCCCATTTACCATCATGGCAAAAAAATTAAGATACCTAGGAATAAACTTAACCAAAGAAATAAAGGACCTAGTTGCAGAAAACTACAGGACATTGAAAAAAGAAATAGAGGAAGATATAAAAAAGTGGAAGCACATACCTTGTTCATGGATTGGAAGAATTAACATCATTAAAATGCCCATATTACCCAAAGCAATCTATAGATTTATTGCAATCCCCATCAAAATACCAACAACATATTTCACAGAACTAGAACAAATACTTCAAAAGTTCATATGGAACCAAAAAAGATCCCGAATAGCCCCAGTAATCTTGAAAAAGAAAGTCAAAGTACGTGGGATCACAATACCGGATATCAGGTTATACTACAAAGCTACTGTAATCATAACAGCCTGGTACTGGCACAAGAACAGGCATACAGACCAGTGGAACAGAACAGAGAATCCGGAAACTGACCCAAGACATTATGCTCAATTAATATTTGACAAAGGTGGCAAGAGCATACAATGGAGTAAAGACAGCCTCTTTAATAAATGGTGCTGGGAAAATTGGACAGCTGCATGCAAAAAAACGAAACTAGACCATCATCTTACACCATACACAAGAATAAACTCAAAATGGATAAAAGACTTATGACTCGTGAATTCATAAAAATCCTAGAAGAAAATATAGGCAACAAAATTTAGAACACCGTATGCAGCAGAATCTTCACTGATACATTACCTAAGGCAAGAGAAACAAAGGAAAAAATGAACACATGGGACTACATCAAACTCAAAAGCTTCTGCACAGCAAAAGAAACAACCATCAAATTCACAAGGGAATTCACTGTATGGGAGAGCATAATTGCCAATGATACATGAGATAAGGGGTTAATTTCCAAAATATGTAGAGTGTTCATACAACTCAACGAAAGGAAGACAAAGAACCCAATTAAAAAATGGGCAGAGGAACTAAATAGATACCTCTCCAAACAGGACATACAAATGGCCAAGAGACATATGAAGAAATGCTCAACATCACTAATCATCAGAGAGATGCAAATTAAAACAACAATGAGGTATCACCTCACACCTGTCAGAATGGCCGCCATCAACAAATCATCAAACAACAAGTGTTGGTGAGGGTGTGGAGAAAAGGGGACTGTAGTACTCTGCTGGTGGGAATGCAGACTAGTGTAGCCACTATGGAAAACACTATGGTGTTACCTCAAAAAATTAAAAATTGGATTGTCATTTGACCCAGTGATCCCACTTCTAGGAATATAGCTAAGATCTGGAAACAGCCCAAGTGTCCATCAGTAGATGAATGGATAAAAAAGCTGTGGTACATATACACAATGGAGTACTATGCAGCTGTAAGAAAGAAAGATCTCTTATCTTTTGAGATGACATGGAGGGACCTGGAGAGTATTATCCTAAGCGAAACAAGCCAAGCAGAGAAAGACAAATATCACAAGATCTCACTTATTTGTGAAATATAATGAACATAACAGTCTGAGGAACAGGGCAGACCCAGAGACGTGGAAGTAGGGTACTGACTGACAACCCTCAGAAGAGAGGGTGCTGGGGGAGGGAAGAGATAAACCACAGAACTTATATGCACGTATGCATAACTGATGGACATGGACAACAAAGCTGGGGACCGGGTGGAGGGGATGGGAATAAGGGTGTCAATGGGGATAAAAGGAGAAACATCTGTAACAAAAGTAAATTAATAAAAATAAAAAATAAAATTAAAAAAGGCTATCTTCCCCCCCCCCCATTGGTTAATGTTTACTCCTTTGTCAAACATCAGTTGACTTGATTTTTGTGGATATATTTCTGAGCTCTTTATTCTGTTCCATATATTTTTGTTTATTTTTTCTCTCTAATAACATGCTTTCTTCATTACTATAGCCTTAGAGTAAGTTGTGATATCAAGTAGTGTGAATCATCCAACTTTGTCTTATTGTTATTATCCCTTCTCTTCCTCCACATCCTGTCCTCTTCCTTCTTTATCTCCTTCTTCTTCTTCATGTTGTTCTCACTATTGTTCTTTCCTCCTTCTCCTTGCTTCCTCCTTCTCCAGTATTTTTGTGCTATTCTAGGTCCTTTGCCGTTTCATATAAACTTTAGAATTGTTCGACAGTATCTAGAAAACAGCTTCCTTAGATATTGATTAGGGTTGCTTGGGACTATAGACCACATGGGAAAACACTGACATCTTGTTGATAATATTGAGTCTAATATATGAAAAAATATCTTTCTATGTATATAGGTCTTCTTTGATTTTTATACATGTTTTATAATTTTCTATGTATATTTTCAATGTATATTTTTAGGTTTATACCTATAGATTTCATTTTTGGGGGTGCTTTCTAAATTGCATTTTAAATATTTTAATTACAGGCCATTTCATATGTTTATCTTAATGCACTTAATTCATAGCATAGTGCCTCCTGCATAGCAGCCATTAAATAAATGGCAGCTATTATTGTTTTGCATAGAAAACTATAATTAAATAATAGAAGGTGGGTTGATAGAGAGAAAATGATTCTTAGAAAAATAAGATCATTTACCACACTGTGACTGGATGCTTTTTATAACAAATAAAGTGTGTTCTATATATATTTAATAACTAAAATGATAGAAACTTTAATCTTGGTGAGCAGAATCAATGTGTTAAAGTTATAGATGAATTTAGCTGATATATATGATGAGTTTGGTATTAAAATACAAGAATAGTTTCTAGTGATTACTAAACACTTAAAAGAACCTCAATTCTTTAATATGTTTAAAGAGATTATAAGAAAGTAACTTTCTGTATATCACATAATATTGGTATTAGAAAATCTATCATGGATAAAATCAGAGAAGGAAATACACTTATATCTGAGGGGGGTTCACTTGGAAAGTGTTACCAGTTTGCTTCCACAGGAAATAAAAGTAGATGGCCTGTCTCACATTTGTTTCAATTCAATAGATATGGTTTGATATGTGAACACAATGACCTTGTTGATGTGGTGGAGACTGATTAGAAGACTGGAAAGGATCAGAGAAAGAAAAGGGCATAAAAATATAGGAAGTGGTCACCAATTTCAATGATCATTAATTCTGAGTTTGTTCAGCATAGTCCTGGTATCCTAAACCCACTGGGTTGTTCTAATTCCCTTGACACATGCTGTTGGTTCCCCATTTCAAGTCTTGTAAATCGCCTGTGCTGTTAACAGGATTCTAATCTTTATTTTATGTCTACCTTTATAACTTCTGTTGCTATTGCCAAGGAAGGTGCAAATAATAACTTTGTTGCTACTGCATTGTTTTTCTGTCTTGATGCTGTTCCCTATCTCAATCATTTGGCAAAAGCTACACTGATGTTTTTGGATATCTATTCTTCATAGTAAATTTCACTTACCTGAAAAATTTTTTTCTCCATAAGCTAAATTCTGACTCATAGCTTTTATTTTTGAAGTTGACCATGAGGTAATGTCAGGGTTATACAATGCAAGCTTATATTTGCTAGGTATTTTGAGTAAAGCGCTTTGTTCCCTGGAGTAAAAGTTACAAATATGGCATCTGCCACCTATTTGATCTGATTATTATCTTCATCAGATATTTAAAACTACAGATTATTTTATAACAATAAAATGTGAAGCATGAAGGAAATGCCAAGGAAACTGACAAGATGCCAACTGTGATTCAATGCCTGAAGTCAACTATCTTCTGAAGACTTCTATTTATGAGGAAAAAATAAACTTCTAACTACTTTATTCAATTTTATCTTACTTCCGTGTGACAGAAATTCTAAGCCAGGCACTTTCACTCAGACTTTAAGTAAAGTAGCACTGCCCTGGCTCTGTGTCCTTGAGGTACCGGTGCTCTGTTACTAATCTCAATGACTTCCAGAAGGTTTTATTGTTCTTCTGTAAAAACAGCCTGCTTTAATTTTACAGATTTTCTGAGGTGGCTATTTAAACCATGGTCACTCTTGCCATCCTAATATTGTGGAATCTTGAATATATGAGAGCAATTATGATAATTCAACTATTAAAGATGACCTAATCTCTGTACCAAGAGTCTGTTATGAAATTTATGGAGTTTTAATTTCCTCAACTTTTAGATCTTTGTTTCTCTGTTGCCTAAATTTTGACCATTACTGCCCAATGTTGCATTTTTAGTAATTTTGATTTAAAAAATATTGGTATTAGTGATTATTAGAATAATGCCTTATACAAAAGTAAGTAGTGGACATTGTTGAAATATTATTTATAAATACTTTATAATAGCATATAAAATGTAAATGTTCTTCCCAGCCTGTGTGGGTCAGTGGTTGAGCATAGACCCATGCACCGAGAGGTCACTGGTTCGATTCCTGGTCAGAGCACATGCCTGGGCTTCAGGCTTGATCCTCAGTAGGCGGCATGGAGGAGGCGTCCAATTGATGTTCTCTCTCATCAATGTTTCTATCTTTCCCTCTTCCTTCCTCTCTCTCTAAAACCAATTAAAAATATTAAAATTTATATGCTCTAATTCAAGTGAAAAAAGGGGATAAGTTATATCATTAAAAAAATAAAAAGACATCTACTAGATAGATAGATAGATGATAGGTAGATAGGTAGACAAACCTATATTCGTGATTTAAACATATATGTTGACCAAAAGTGGGCTGGACAACAGGCTCTGTGTGGAGACATCATGGAAGATTTTTTTCATTCTTTCCTACTTTTCCTTTAATTTGCTCATTTTCAAACAAACAAACGAAGAACTGTTATTAGTATAAACACAAGTTTAATAAGATATAAAAATCAGTTATCTCTATGGTACAAATGGCCATAAAATCTCATTGTCATTCAACAATATATTAGTTTGCTAGGGCTGTTATCACAATGTGCCACAAACTGGGTAGCTGAAACAAAAGAAGTGTATTTTCTCATGGGTCTGGAGACCAGAAGTCCAAGATCAAACAAGATAGGTGCCTTCTGAGGACTGTGAGGGAGCGTGTGTTCCATGCCTCTCTCCTGGCTTCTGGGGGTTTGCTGGAAATCTCTGGATACCTAGGCTTGAGATACATCATCATGATGTTTGCCTTCCTCTTCACATGATGTTCTCCCCGTGTTTATCTCGGTGTTCAAATTTCTTCTTATAGAACACTATCATATTGCTAAATGGAAAATGTCTATATGTGTATACATTTGCATGTTTTTGTGCACTAAAGGTGATTTCTCTAATCAAGTTAATTATTTAAATGAGTTTCCTTTATCCTCTGGAGATACATAAATTTACTATTTTGTTTCAAAACTATAAGATAGTAGCATCTACCGCTCTACTTTGCGGATAGGAATAGCCAATGAGATGATTTAACTTAAAGGAAAATATTACTTATTTGAAAGTTAGTGTGATTAGCAGTCTAGCTATTTATGTCCAACAAATACTATTTTTTGAAAATCTTGAATGAAGGCAACTATTATACCACAGGGAACAAATGAGTTATTACTATCTCATACCTCACAGCAAAAATTTAATGTACTTTTCTTTTCCCTTCTGCTGTAACAGAACTGGGTGCTATATATTTCTTCAGTTTCTTCATTTATAGATTCACGTATATCTATAAAATATGTGAGAATTTTTTTGTCTGTAGATGCACAAATTACATAAAGTTGGACCCAGCTAAAAAAAATTTAGTCTACTCTTGCAAGATAGTATATATAACATATGTTATATATATATATATATATATATATATATATATTATATATATACATATGTATAGCCTATGCAAATATTGACTTTGACAGTAGAAGCATGCAAGTTTCTGTCACTTTGTGACATGATGGTTATTGTTTGTATTTTATCTTTAGTCATTCTGTAAAGTTCTGGGTGTTCCAGTGATAAGTATCTTATAAATGTGAAATGAAATAACCTGAAATATATATTAGTGTAAAAGAGATGAAATGTCTTTTTGTTCACTGATTGTTATCATTTCCCAAAGTAAATTCTTTGGCTTGGGATGCAAAATGTATGCAGGATCAAACTGCTTTTTACCACTTTCCTTCTGGTCAATACTACCATCTTCTTTTTCCTAGGTTTTTAGAAGTTCCTTATCCAGCAGCCAAAGTGGGCTTTAAAATGTCAGATCACATCATAACTTTACTCAGAACTCTCTAATGGTTTTCCATTCGACTTAGAATAAAAACAAAAGTCCTTATTATAGCTTCTAGAAGTTAAGGGATCTGCCCCACTACCACTTCTATCCCCATTCTTACCATTTCTTCTGATCTCTTCTCCTTCTCCCCTACTCCTTCCATATTGGTCTCTTGTGTTATTTCTAAAAATGCCAAGGATGCTCCTCCGAGTCTTCCCTTAGCTGTTCCCTCTGGTTGGATTGCTTTGCCTCCATGTATCCATATAGCCCCTTCACTCGCTAATGTCAAGTCAGTACAGTGGTACCTTTTCTAGGAAGCTTACCCTCATTTAAAATAATTAAATATTTTCCTGGCTGGTTTGGCTCAGCAGTTAGAGCATCTGCCTGCAGACCGAAGGGTCAAGGGTTTGATTCCTGGTCAAGGGCATGTACCTGGGTTGCAGGTTCGATCCCTGGCTCTGGTGGGGGTCATGCAGGAAGCAACTAAACAATGTGTCTTTCTCACATGAATGTTTCTCTCTCTCTTTTTCTCTCTCTCCCTCCCTCCCTCCCTTCCACTCTATCTAAAAATCAATGGAAAAATATCCTCAAGTGAGGATTGACAAAAAATAAATAAAATAGTTAAATATTAACTATTTAAAATAGTAACATCCTCCTTCTTTACTACCACCACTCCCAATTCCTCCGACCTGCTCTTTCTTTCTTTCTAATACCAGTTATTGTTTTATATATTATGTTCTAGCGTCTGTCTCCTCTTACTTAAATATTCACTTCTTTTTTTTTTTTTTTTTTTTATCCTCACCCGAGGACACTTTTTTCATTTTTTTTTTTTTCATTTTTTGTTCAGATAGAGTAGGAGGGAGAGAGAGGAAGAGACAGAGAGAGAAACATCGACGTGAAAGGGCCACATCGAGTGGCTGCCACCCGCACAACCAACCAGGGCCGGGGATAAACTGCAACCGAAGTACATGCCCTTAGCAGGAACCGAACCCGGGTCTCTCTGGACCACAGGCCGACGCTCTAACCGCTGAGCCAAACCGGCCAGGGCAAATATTCACTTCTTAAAGGTGGGATCATTTCTCTTCAGCAAAAGTAGCCTCAGTGCCTAAAACAATAATTGGAATATAGTAGGTACTCCATAAAAACTGGTTGTGAAGAACCAAATAGCCCAAGTCAATAAATGACAAAGAGGAAATGGTAATTGATTCAGACCTTCAGAGGAGATCATGAGTGAAACCTCTTAAGAAATAAAAAATGATCCTGGATAAAGAAATTCTCATCGAAGTAAAAAAGATAAAAGAAATGAAATCTCAATATTGACATACAAAATAATACATGGACTTTTTTTAGCTATGGCACTTTTTAGTTACATATGAGTGTCCTTGACTATAAAGATAAAGGAAGTGACTGAAAGGGAAGATACGCAAATCAAAGGCATTCAAGAAAATATGGCCTCAGTCAGCAATAATGTATAAAAATATGATATAAGCCCTGGCCGGTGTGGCTCAGTTGGTTGAGCATCGTCCAATGAACCCAAGAGTTGCCAGTTTGACTCCCAGTCAGGGCAGAAGCCCAGGTTGTGAGTTCAGTCCCTGGTTGGGATGTGTGCGGGAGGCAACTGATCGATGTTTCTCTCACATCTATGTTTCTCTATCTCTCCCTCTCTGTCTCCCGCACATCCCCCACTGGGGATTTGGCCCACAACCTGGGCACATGCCCTGACTGGGAATTGAACCAGTGACGTCTTGGTGCAGGGGTTGATGCTCAAACACTGAGCCACACTGGCCAGGCGATTTTATTAAACTGTAATGCTACTTTTGATGGTTATGCTATAGCCTTGTACTCACAATAAGACTGTAGAAACTTTTATTACAAGGGTCCTGTTCATGTCTAAAAATTATTTATTTGAAAGGGCAAATGTGCCTATCTTCAGGATATTGGTAAGCAAAATGATGAAGTTTCTATGAGGGCACAAACTTTTTATGATTTGAAAAACAGTTGGCATTCATTAAAGTGATGTTAAAAAGGGAGAAACATCTGTAACAAAAGTAAATTAATAAAAAAAGAAAGAAAAAGAAAAAAACATAATCCTAAATTTATAATAAAAGTTTACTGTGTTTCAGGCAAATACTGACATACCCAAACAAAGCACATGTAGTCTAAGCTTACAGGAAGTGCAAAGTCTATTAGAGTAGAGACATAGTCAGGAATTAAAATGAATAGAGTGGTGAAATGTAACAAATTTTATGAATGACCACAGTGCAGTCATAGAGGATAACGGGCTGCAGGAGTTGGGGGGGGGGGTGCTCAGCACAAGCGGGCAGAGAGCTCTCTGAGAATGTCACAAACTGAGGTCTGAAAGAAAGAGGTCGGGGACAGCCAAACAAAGAATTAGAGGAAGTGTAAAAGAGAAAAAAGAAAAAAAAAATATGTGCAAAGACTCAGACATGTGAAAAACCTCGATTTGTTTAAGGCAATGGAAAGAGGCAGGTAGAGCAGAAACACGGAGCAGTAGTATGAGGAAGACCAGATAAGGGAGAAGATACATAGAGAGGAGTTTCGTGAACCATGATAAGGAGGTGGTAATTTATGCATAATGAAAAGTCATTACATTATTTTAAGGGTGAGAGTGACATGATCTGATCTATGCTTCACAATGGTTACTTTCACTGCTAAAGAGAGAAAGAGATGAGGAGCAAGGATAGAACCAAAAAAACAAAAACAAAAACAAAAAAAAACAGTAAGGAGAGTATTACCATTGTCCAGAATAAAAATCAGTTAAATGCAGTAGAGACAACTGATAGTCTGATTATGGGTTGCATATGGGGTGATGGCCAAGGAGGTATCATTGTTGACTCTAAGATTTCTGGTATGGTCACCACACTGGATAATAATGACATTGGCTGATAATTAGAAAGCTGGTAGCCAATTAGATTGGTATAACTGATGAAATCAAAATGTGTTCTTTTTACTTTTGAAATTTAATTTTGAATGACCTGTTAAAACATCAAAATGGATTTGTCCAACAAGCATAGGATATATGCACCTGGAGCCCAGAGGAAAGATATGGACTATAGACATGCATTATGGATTATGGAATATATAGATGATGTCTAAGTCTGAGAATAGATAAGATAGCCTAAGGAGAAAGTTTAGAAAGAAGAAAAGAAGTTAATTGCAAAGAAAATAGTGTCTATAGAGGAAGCATGGGAACCAAATGGTGTCATTTCATGGAAATCATGACTAACTATATCAAATGCTGCTTAAAATGCATACAAAATGAGACAAAACCTTAAGCAACATTAAGGTAATGGATATTTTACTCAATCACCCTATTCTCACTCCAAGTTCTGAGAGTATTGCCGATTGACAGCTCTCAGCTGTCAGCCTTTTGTAGATGTGGCTGACAAGCTCACATATTCTTCCTGAGTAAGCCTAAAACTAATGGCTGGGTTATTTAGGGTGATATATATATTACTAACACTTTTCCCCAACAGAGATCAATCAGAAGGGTCATCTCACTTTCACAATTCCTTGTTGTACATCCAAGCTAGAAATTTAGCTTTCACTCTAAATTCTCTTTCATCCCAGTTCTGTTTTCTTCTCTTCCCTCAAAATGTATGCATTCCCTAATTAATTTCTTGTGTGCCAATTTCTGTCTTAATGTCTGCTTTCCAGGTAACTGACTTGTAACTGTTGATAATGGTAGTGGAGAGACAGAGTGGACATCAAGCTGAAATTTTAAGGCTGGATCATGAGCTAGCCAGATGACAAAGATAACTTCATCTGGGGATAGTGAAAAACAGCCCGGCATAAGATAAAAGTGCAATTATTAAGATTTTCACTGGGATGAAATATTCTGTGGAGGGAAATTCACTAGCAGGCAAAATGTATCATGTATTTAAAAATATATAAAGAATGAAATTGAGGGCTTTTGAATTAGATAGCTTTTGCTGGAGGCACTTTATGAACGTTGTGGATAATGAAAGGCTGAAGGTAATTAATCAGTAATTAAAGGCTAACTATGAAAGCCAGAAAGCCTCCTTGGCAGCATATAAAGATACTGTAGTCTCCTGCAGCTAGGGAGCAGAGAAAGCTGAGGATCACATCCAGATTCAAGCTTTTGAGGAGCAGGACTTCAACAAATGTTAGCTTTTCAATTGGGCAAGTCTGCTGTGCCCAGATCAGAACTCTGACCAGAAGGGAACGCAACAAAAGTCACCAAAAGAGCACATCTGAATCAGTGCATTAAAGTCTCACATTCACCTGAATTCTTAAGTCTGTGGGAGGGCAGTACAATCCTCCCACCTATACAGGGGCCAGCAAACACTCGTTTTCTTAAAGTCAACACCCGTGTCCCTGTCCTACAAGGAAACAGCCCGCTCCACCAAATCATTCCCACCTTCCCTTCTGAACACTAAGCTGATGACCAGAATTGAGTCACTGCCTCATCCATCAGGGAAATCTTGTGCCAGCCAGTGGAGAGTAGGGGCTATAAATGCTGGACTGGTGAGCAGGTGCCTGGAAAAACTGAGAGAGTATGTAGGTAGGAGACAGAAAATGCTGAATTGACGGAAGCAGAACTTAAAGTTAGATAAAAGACACTTTATCAATATAGGAACACTTTTGCAGATACAGAGTTTAATAAGTTAGCAAAAATTCCCAGAAAACAAAACAAAACAAATCAACATGCTGCTAGGATATCTAATAAAAGCTTGGAGACAATGGAGGCCCATACAAAGTGACACAGCAATGCCAGAACTTCCATAAAAGATGATATAAGAAGGGATAAAAGAGGCTTTATTCTTTGTTTTTTTTTGTTTTTTTCCTACAGAGTGGATATAATACGTAAAGGAAGAAAACCCCTTAGTGATCATGTTCCACTAGAGGACACCAGATTTATGACAGTAGGATAGACCTAGTGAAAAATAAGAAGCTTATCTGTGGCTGTTCTCTCTGGACTAGGGTTGAAATTAGGAGATGTAATATTAATAGAATTGAGCTTTCTACTAGCAATGGGGATGCTAGTAACCTAGAATACTAAAGTCTAGAGCGTGGTACTTAACTATTAGAAGCAGAATGGATACAATGATCAGAGAGTGTGATTATGTGAGTTCCAGCAAGGAGGACTTGACCTGTAGAGAACTAAAAAGATGCTTGCTAGCCCGACTGGTGTGGCTCAGTGGTTGAGCATCGATCCATGAACCAAGAGGTCGCCAGTTCAATTCCCAGTCAGGGCACATGCCCAGGTTGTGGGCCAAATCCCCAGTGGGGGCCATGCAGGAGGCAGCCAATTGATGTTCTCTCTCATTGATGTTCCTCTCTCTCTCTCTCTCTCTCTCTCTCTCTCTCTCTCTCTCTCTCTCTCTCTCTCTCTCCGTTTCCCTCTCTAAAATCAATAAAAATATAAAAATATAAAAGATACTTGATAAAACATGACATTCTTAAGGCAAGATAGGAAAGCAGCCACCAAAGATGTTGCTTAAAACACTTAACCCAAAGAAATCAAGAATGTATATTCAGGAGGCTGATGGCACCTGCTCCCGTAGAAAGGCAATCTCTTGCCCTGTTTCCAAAATTTAACTGTTCAAATTTGAAATTCACTGAAAGAAAGGACATAACTAGGAGAAAGTATTCCAGCAGGTGTGTGAAAGAAGGAATCTCTCAATGCTTTCCTAAAGAAAAGTATAGATTTAATTTAGTAATTGTTATTAAAATGGGGAAAATATCTAGATGTTTGGAAAAGTATTGAAGCAAAAATTGAGTAGATAGTGGTTATACAGGAATCAAAGGATCATCACTGGCTCTCAGGGACCTTTTTTTTTTGTTTCTCTTGGTCCTACTCATCTGGGCTCTGTAGGTTTAGCAGTCCTAATTCTTTATTTTTCTTCATTTTTATTGTTGACGCTATTACAGATGTCCCAAATTTCTCCCCTTTGCCCTCCTGTGGGCAATTTTAAACCTTCCTCTTGCAAATATTTGTCTATTGAGTTGATCCAAATATATATATTTTTATACTGTTAATTGATACATTATATTAATTTTTTTAAATGGTAAGCCAATACTGACCATCTGGGATAAACCTCAGTTGTTATGAGGTATTGTCCCTTTTAAAATATAATTCTGAATTTGATTAATATTTTTTAAAAGATATGTGTCTCATCATAAAGGGTATTGGGAATGTCTTATAATATCCTTGTAGCTATTGGTATCAGAGATATGCTGGTCTCATAAGAGAAGTTAGGATATGTTCTCTCTTTATAAATTTTGTGTGAAATTTTTAATATGTCCCACTTAAATGTATGACAAAATGTATCATAATTCATTAGCAAAGCCATCTGGATCTTGAATTTTCTTTATCGTAAATTTTAAACTATTAACTTAATTACTTAAAGAAGTAGGGCTATTAAAATGCACTAATACTTCTGTGTAAGTTTTAATAAGTGTTTTTCAAGAAACTTGTTCATTTAGTTTGTTGAATTTGTCATCTTAAAATTATTTGATATTTTCTTTTCTTTTCAACATTCATTGCATGTCTCATTTTATTCCTGATTATTATTCATGTATGTTCTCTTTTTTCTTAATTCATCTAAATAAAGTTTCATTAGTTTATAAATATTTTGTTAACAACATAAAACATATTTTCTTAAATTTTTTTAAAATTGATTTCTGCTTGTATTTTTATCATGTCCTTTTTTTCTTTTATTCAGAGTTGATTTTTATTTTTCGGGTAGATTCTTATAGTAAAAATATCATTAACATTTTAAAGTTTGTTTCTTAATATAAGGATTTTTAAATTTACAATTTTTTTCCAGCCTACTTTGGCTGTATCTGACAATTATTATATGCTTCATTTTTCTCATTTAGCTCAAAATATGTTCTAATTTTCAATGAGACTTTTTTCATTCAGGAGTATTTGTAGATGTGATATTAATTTCCAAATATACAGAGCTTGCCCTGGCCAGTTTGGCTCAGCAGTTAGAGCATATGCCCTCAGACCGAAGGGTCGAGGGTTCGATTACCGGTCAGGGGCACGTACCTGGGTTGCAGGTTTGATCCCCGGCCCTGGTCGGTGTCGTGCGGGAGTAACCCAATCGAAGTGTCTCTTTCACATTGATGTTTTTCTTTCTCTCTTTCTTCCACTCTATCTAAAAATCAATGGAAAAATATCCTCGGGGGAGGATTAACAAAAAATATACATATATAGAGAGAGCTTTTCTAGTTATTTTGTTACCTACTCCTAATTTATTATTGTTATAGTTCTGAAAATATTCTCTGAAATATAAATCTTTTGAGATTTATTTTCTAACCCATGATAATATCTTTCTTCATATACAGTCCAGCACTACATGAAAAAATTGATATTCTGAGTGACTGTAATATTTTATTAATGTCAAGTTGGTCAAAGGCATTGACATTGTCAATTCTTTTACATCTTTATTTTTTTCTAGTTTCTCTATCAATTTTGAAGAGAAAGGATGTTTATCTAC
Organism: Tadarida brasiliensis; assembly: GCA_030848825.1. Lineage (NCBI taxonomy): Eukaryota > Metazoa > Chordata > Mammalia > Chiroptera > Molossidae > Tadarida > Tadarida brasiliensis. Next base: position 77,299,639 of record CM061260.1, read on the forward strand.
CTATGATGGTTGATTTGTCTATATTTTCCATTAATTCTGTCAGTTTATGCATCATATATTTTGAAGCTCTATTTTGGGTTACATATATATTTATCTTTTTGACAGCCTGAGTTTTTAATCATTAAAAGTGAACCTCATTGTCACTGGTAATACTCCTTGACGTAAAAATCTGTTTTGCCTGATATTAGTATAGCTACTATAACATTCAAATGCTTACTGCTTTTATGCTCATTGCCATCCCTTTAATTTATTCCACCTTTCATTTAAAATGCATCTCTTGTAGACCTTGGACATTTTGGCATTATTTTCATCAGTTTAACAATCTTTGTCCTTAAACTTGAGTGTTTTATCACTATATTTAATGCAATTTAAACATGATTGGAACTTATCTGTTTTTCATCTGTTTTTAATTTGATTGACTTAAAATCCTTTAGGGTTTTTTTTTTAACTATTTTATTATTTTATATTAATTATTCTATTTAGCTTTTCAGCATTATTTTATTTTGCTTTTTAGGAATTCTCCTATGCATTCCTATCATAATATGTTTAGAGTTTTATTTATTTATTTATTTATTTATTTATTTATTTATTTATTTATCTATTTCTTTATCTCAGAGAGAGGAAGGGACAGGGAAGGAGAGAAAAAGAAAGAGAGAGAGATCATGTGAGAGAAAAACATCCATCGGCTGCCTGCCACACCCAAAACCGAGGTATGTGCCCTGACTGGGAATTGAACACGCCACCTTCTGGTATGTGGAATGATGCTCCAACCAACTGAGCCACACTGGCCAGATAGAGTTAAATTTTATTTTTCGTTTTAAGTAAAATATTTTTTTAAATTACAACTGTATATTTCAATGTAACTCTTCAGATCTTTGTGATATTGACATTAAATATGATAGTTCATTGCTGTAAATTTTGCTTTATATTATTATCCATATTTTAAAGGAAATGCTTAGTCTTTTGTATTCAGCTATATATTTACTATTTCCTTTGTTGCCCATCTCTTTGATACTATTTTCCACTTGTCATCTGTTCCTTCATGCTAAAGAACTTCTTTTAGTACTAATTAAAGGACCAAATTTTGGGGCAAAGGATTCTCTTAATTTTATCCACCTATATTTTTTACACTTTAAAATTGAAAAGTATTTGTGTATATTTTATTTGGATGCAGGGTTCTGTGTTGACAGATTTTTAAATTTTTTCCTCAGCCTTTTGGAAATGTAATTCCATTGTCCTCTGGCTTTCATTGTTCCCAATAGAAGTTAAATGTAATTTATATCATTGTAATTTTCCCCCATTCACAGTTTTCAAAATCCTCCTCCCTTTACTTAATTTTCAGTATTTCAGTAATATGACTACACTGGAGTATCTACGAATTTGTCCTAGAGATTCACTGAGCTTCTTGTAAATCTATAAATTGTATCTTTTTTTGTTTTTAATTTTTTTTCTTGATTTTAGATAGAGAGGAAGGGTGAGGGAGAAATAGAAACATCAATGAGAGAGAACATCCACTGGCCACCTCCTGCACGCCCCCCACTGGGGATTTGGCCCACAACCTGGGTATGTGCCCTGACCGGGAATTGAACCAGTGACCTCTTGGTGCATGGGTTGACGCTCAAACACTGAGCCACACCGGCTGGGCAATTGTATCTTTTATAAACAAATTAAAAATACTTGATCTTTCATAACATTTCATTCAGTCAGCTTTATTTATTTATTTATTTTTCTGTCCTGTTCTCACACTCCTCTCCTTGCGACTTTAGGTGTATGTGTGCTAGACTGATATTGCTTTATTGCTCACTAAGACTTTTAATTTTTTTAATTTTGTGTTTTTCAGATAGCATTCCAATTCAGTGATCCTTTCATCTGTCACATTCCACAGCGTCATGATCCTTTTCAACAAATATTTTTATATCACAGATTATACTTTTAGTAGTACATTTTCCATTTTTATAACTTTAATACTTGCTGTGATTTCTCTTCAATTTATTTCATTAAGCATATTTATGTTATCCCCTTGGACATATTTATAATGCTACCTAACCATCTATATCTATTAATTATTATAGCTTAAACATATTTATGTCACTTTCCATGGACTCTTTATGAAAAAGAAAAGTTTCCATGTACATTTTCCTGCTTCTTCTAAAATCTAGTGATTTCTCATTAAATGCTGAAATTCATGTATGCTAGTCTGAACATTTGTTACCCTGCTTTAAAAAGGCTTCTGTTGTTTTCGTTTGCTTTTTCCTGGCAGGCAGCTTTTAACGTTAGCTCAGGATGACCCAATTAAGGCATGCTTTAAGCATCATTAGGGCAGGTATTGAGTTGTATGTACTGTATAACTGGGTTATCCCTACTCATAAATCTCTTGTGGTGTGTCAGCTGAGTTCCTATGTTTGTTAGTGAGGTCTCTATGCTCTATTTAGAAATCCTATGTCTTGTAGTCAACTTGCAGAATCTCTGTTCTGATCAGAGTTTTCATGCACCTTTTTCTGCCAACCTTTTGGAATCTTGCTCTGTTTGTTATAAGACACTGTTAAAAAGAGTCAAGAAACGTCGAGAGCTACCTCTCTTTGTAGCTTCCTCCTTCCTAATAATCTGTGCAGAAATTTTAGCTACTTCAGAAGTTCTGACCATTGATCTCGGCTTGCTCAGCTCCTCTGTGCTCTGCTTAGGCTCAGCACCGCCTTGCTGTCTTCCACAATGTGACACCGAGCAGAAGTCTGGCTCCGTCGTGCATTCCTTTTCTATTCTCCGCTTCTTTTGACGACCACAGTTCTGCAGAGTCTATTATCCAATGTTTGAAAACACTCATTTCATATATTTTCACCAGTTTTATAGATTTTTATATATTAAGGACTAGATAAATAGCAGTTAGTCATGGCCCAAGGAATTGGATTTGGAGATTAGGAGAAACAACATCCAATGTTAACAGGGTAAACAGAGAAATATAGGTATGGGTCTATTTAGGCTTATCAATTTTTATTGGAAAGTAAAAAAATTTCTATCACATGGATTCTAGTTTCTTAATAAAGTATGAAATATGTTACTAAAGAAAAGATGGTGTTTGTGTTATGGATGAGAAAATCATGGTGTGGGGAGTTTGCGAAGCAGAGAATGACATGTTTTCTTTTAAAAACAGGAAAAAAAATTACTCATTAAAACTCCTCTAAACCTGTCCTAACATTTAGTTTTGAATGTTTTCTTTGTTATTATAAAGTAGTTGTCTGCCTTATTATATAAAGATATATAAGAACAGAGGATTAAAGGAACTGACAGTAAGCTGAAGAGTAGAAATGGAGATCAACATATCTCAAAGTTATTGAAAATTTTCTAAATATTTTCTGAATGTAATATTAACAACATATTAAATAAAAATACATTGTCAACATATTGAGCTTAGAATAAATTGATTAAAAGCCATATATGAATATTCATGATCAATAAGTATAAATAACATTAAACACAGATCATTTGACTGACTACTGTGAACATGTAAAGAAATACACAGACTTGCCTGGCCGGTGTCGCTTACTGGTTGAGCATCAATCCATGCACCAAGAGGTTGCCAGTTTGATTCCTGGTCAGGACACATGCTCAGGTTGTGGGCCAAATCCCCAGTGGGGGCAAGCAGGAGGTGGCCAATCGATGTTCTCTCTTATCGATGTTTCTATCTCTCTCTCCCTCCCCCCATTTCTAAAATCAATAGAGAAAAAATATTTTTAAAAAAATTAAAAAGAAATACACAGACTTATAGGCACAGATATGCAAATTAAATCATGGGTATAATGGAATTAGAATTGAATTCAATAACAGAAATCTGGTTCAGCAATTTACCAGTCTTGGGAATTTTAGAGTCACTCAAAACCACCTGGGAGTTTGGAGTGATAGCTATACAATAATAGGTGATAAGCATTATTACATATGCTCTTTATGTGCATAGTGAAGAACAGGTGACATATAATAAGTTCTTTGAAAGCATGATGTGAGTTTAGGGACGTCATAGAAAAGACCATCTTATAGTGATTAAAAAATGCAATAACATAACAGAAACGTAGCATTTGTTGTTGTTTTCCCAATGTTTTTTACCTGAGAATAATAAAACTCTGACTCAGGAGCAGAATAGTTTATTTGTGACCGTTTTAACAGTTATTGTCTTCTTCCAACAGAGTGCTATTTCCATTCAATACAAATGAAGTAACAAAAATGAAATGAAACAAACAAGAGAAGCAGTAAGCAGGGTTCAAAGTTCTATTCTATTTTTTCAGAATCCATTTATCCTAGTGAAAAAAACATGTTTTCAGATTTATCAATTTATTTTAAAATCAAGTTACAAGTTACTATGTGAATAATTGATGTTAATCCACATTCTCCTCTGCTGTATCTATCCCCTTTCTTTCAAAGAAAATCGAATGAAAGAATTGTCTGCAGGAATAAATCTATACATGCCCTCATCACCATCACTCCTTAGTCCTCTCAAATTGTCCTTCATTTCTATGACTCCACTGAGTGGTCTCTTGTCAGGTTTGTCATTCTCTGCCACATTCTTCTTAATGTCCATGGCCTCTTGGTAGCATTCAAGTAAGTGAGCACCGGTTAAAGTCCTTTAGGACCTTGTTGCTATCTTATTCTCCAATTCCACCTCCTGTCACCTTTTTGCTTAACCTTTATGATCTGTCAACCCTGGCCTTCTTTCAAATTCTTCCACACCTAGCACAGGGCCTTTGCATAGGCAGTTTCTTCTGTGTGGACATCTTTTTCTTCCAAAATCCACACAGCAGACTCCTATTTGTTTTTCAGATTAAAATTAAAGGTCATCTCATTTAGATCTTCCCTAACAGCTTAAAATAAAATAGCCATGCAGGGTATTCCTTTCTAGCAATCATTTTTAATTTCAAATTTTTTCATAGCTTGCATGGTTCTTAAAGGCTAACATTTTATTCATATGTTATCTGCATCCAACATTAGAATATAAACTTCATGAAATCAATAACCTTCGAGGTTTTATTCACTACTATCATCAGTACTCAGGCTTTATAGCAGATAATCCATGGTTAACTTACATGGGTCAAAATAGTAGATGAATAAATGAACAGGAGAAAAAATAGGAGATGTACCTAACTCAGACTAAGGTATCAGGAAAAGGTTTGCTACCATAGATGATGCTTGAACTGAGCAGTGATGGTTAACAAATGTTTGTCAGTACAGAAGAGGATGGATGGGCTTTCCAGTTTATAAAGGTCCATGTTTAGAGAAAACCAGGACATTGCACAGAAGAGAAAAACATGATTTGCCATTCTTTATCTCTGTTAGGTAAGTGAGGTACATTTATTAAGTGTATCTCTGTGCATCATTATTCTCATTTATAAATTGAAAAAAGTAATTTATCTTATAAAAGTATTCTGTAGAATTAAATGATAAAAATAAACTTATCACATTAATGCAGTTTAGTACATAATAATTCCCATTTTGCAGGTCCACAATTTTTCTATTCTCTCCCACTGTTCTTTAATAATGTATTAGTTTTATATGCTAAGCAACAAATTACCACACATTTAGCATCTTAAAACAGCACACTTCTATCATCTCATCATTTGGGTAAGTCAGGAATCTGGGCCTGGTCTAATTGGGTCCTATGCAAGGTTGGAAGGAAGATGTTGGGAAGGGCTTTGCATTCATTTGAGACTCAGCAGGCAAAGCAGCCACTTTGGAGCTCATTGAGGTGGTTGACAATTAATTTTCTGGTGGTCACAGGACTGAAGGCCTGGGTATCTTGCTGGCTATCAGACCAGTCTCAGTATCTGGAGACCACATGTATTTCCTTACCACGCGGACCACCACAGAGGTCCTGCCTCTTCAAAGACAGAGAGAGAGAGAGAGTGAGCCTTCCAAGATAAAATCTGATCAAATATAATATTAGGATTTATATCCAACACCTTGGCCAAGTTTTGTTGATTAGAAGCAGTTCACAGATCTCACCCACACTGAAAGGGAAGCTATTATACAGGAATGCAAACACCAGGAGGAGAGGAATGCAGAGTCCCCCTTAAAATCCGTCCACTCTGAACTATAATAACAACAATCCTAGATCCTCAAACTAAACTATGAGTAACTCCCAGCTTCTGTGTTTCTTCCTCCATATAAAACAGTCTGAACCAGAAAGTTTTCCCAGTTTTCAAATAGTTTAAGCCTCTGCCAAAAATATGATTTCCCAAGTTGTTTTTTGGGACCCTTGGCACAAATCCTTTAACTAGAAGGTACAACCTGTTAGACAAACTGCTGCTTATTCACATTGCCACTGCCCCTCTTCAACTCATGGCTAATAGTTTTCATGCAAAGGGTTATAATGTACACTCTGTGTTGTTGTTTTTAAACATGAAATCACTACCACTACCCCAATATTCTTACTCTTTATTTTACTTCATATTTAATGAAACATTTCAATCCCTTGATGATTTTCATAGTAGAGTCTTCCAAAGTGCCCTAATGGGCCAGGGGTTTTCCCTTTAAAAATTATTCTGCTCTTTATATGATGTGTATCATCATCTTGGCTGTTATCTGCATTGAGTCTCCTTTAACCTATCACACACAAAACAAGAGTCTTGGGGTTTCGTGACTAATTTGTCAGAGTGACAAGTTCCTCATTTTTACTTTGCCCCATGCCCAACCACAACACGGGATCATTGCCTCTACCTCATTAAAGGTACACTTTCCTTTACCCAGCTCTGTTTCCTCTGGGTCTTATCCAGGAGAAAATGGGCCATGTTTCTACAAAGAATCTCCCTAGTTCTCTAGAAAGCTTCACTTACTTTTGTTTTTTTTCTTTTCTTTTCATTTAGTTACAAGTGGCACTAGATGGTATCATATATAATAAGCATATCAAAGTCAGGAAGAAAATGAACCTGCAACCACCAACAAGGATTTCTATAAAATCTGCTTTAATTAAGGAATGTGAAGAGAAATTGGGGCCTTGGGAAAGGGACAGGAAGTCATACATATACAGATACGGTCTTCAGAGATTGGAATATATCACCATATAATCATGGTTGCTATTTCATAAAACATTACCCTTGATTGATAGTTTTCAATCATAAACTTTAAAAAAAGAGATCAATTAACACATCATCACAAAAGACAAGGAAAAGTAAGATGGCAGGCTAGAAAAAATACAATAGACAAAGTTAGAAGAAAATGTGTTTAACCCTTGCCTTGGAACTACTTGGGTCTCACTTGAAATAAAGGAATGGATTACTTGACCTTTAATGTATTTTAAGCTTTTTTGTATTATGACTCCATTTGTATAAACAGGAACTTTAAGGAAAAGAAATGCGTTCAGAGACTAGGAAGAGAGATTACCTACAATGACTTGCAGCTGTGTTCTTGGATTTTTTGTGAAGTCATATATTCCATTTAATAATTTTTCATTTTTAAGCTTCTGGAATATAGGACCTACATAGTAATTTAAGACTTTGGGATTCCCTGAGTCCTTGCATTAATTTCTGACCGGGAAGTGATGTAACTATTAAATCTTTAGTAACTTTAGCTTTATCCAACTCACTTCCATTTACTTAGGACTAAGTTGTTTGGATTATTTTCCTTTGCAATATAGTCAGTAGGCAGTTTTTCTCTGTAAGGCTAACTGTCTCTGTAAGGACTATATTAATAACATCATAAAAGCAGCATATTGGTAGACTATCTTCATAGGATTATAAAATTAATCACTCAATATTTACTGACTGTTCTTAGATATAAGACAGTATTGGAGATGGTAGGTAAATTGAAGATGAAGAATTGGTTTGAGTAGAGATGCTAATTAAATTTAACTTAGAAAAAATGTAATTTGCAGTACCTCTGTTACTGGAAATGGATCAGGACTGAGGTGGGTCTGCCCCTGTGTGGTCTGGAATGTGTGGGTTCATGGCTTCGGTGCAGGAAAGATCTCACGTTTTGAGTCCAGTGATTTTGAGAGTATGTTACCTAGCGCTGGGGACAGTGAAACAAAGCTGAGGAAGAGTCAGGCATAAGCCAGGCTGCCTTGGCTCTTTCAAAAGAAAGTCACAGTGGGAAAGAATGTCACAGAGACAGAAGAAGTGAGCCAGTTGGGCTGCATGGACTCAGGAAACAAGTTAAAGAGGCAAAAGGAGGGCCCTGGGTTAGCCTAGGACAAGCTGCTGCTGCCCACTACTCCCCTTTTGGGAGCGGTGTCACTGGAACAGCGACCACCATGGTTTGACATAGTCACAGGTGAGCTCCATGGTTTGACATAGTCCCTGGAGTTATGAAGGCCTCCGTGGTTTGACATAGTCCCTGGAAAAGTGAATTCACTGCGTGGCAGGAATCACGAAGAACAGTGACTAAAGATATAAAGTAATGGGAAAATAAAAATGCAGGATGGCAACTGAAGGAGACTAATCTTTGCTTTCTCTGTCTATCTGTTAGGTGTCTGTTAGGAATCATTATAGAAGTAACATGTAGATGGTAGAAAAGATTGCAGGTAGAAAAAGCAAGAAAGTAATAAAGATTTAGGATAGGAATGTGGAAGATTGGAAGGATCTTAGATAGGAGGAAAGGTCAGGAGTCTGAGAGGAATTGACAGAGACTGAAATAGAGGATAAAAATAGTTGGTAATTAACATGTAATATACCTAAGAGTTGGGTAAACAAGGAAAGAATGTCTGTACTTATTTGCCTAAAAAGTTTAGGGGAAACAATGTAACCTGAAGATATATAAATAAAGATTCTGCTAGCCTTAAGCAGCAGAGGTGGTTAAGACTTCTGACTCATGTGTCTCTCTCTCGTTGACTCCGTCCACACCTTTGGGAAACCCTGGACTGCTGAGGCTGGACCTCGGCACTCCTCGGTTGCAAGTCTCCTGGGAACTGTTAGAGCTTAGGAGGAAGAAAGCAAAGATACACGCCTGAGGAAAGATTAGGTTGGTGGTGGGGAGGCACAGGTGTACCCAAGGCAGAGTGTGCACTGTATATTTTGTCTTAAGGGTTTTTATCTGTTTTCTAAAGGTGGGAATTTTAAGGGTGTCTCAGAGGAGGATCCCAATAGAATACTCATCAGCTTTCCAGGTGTGTCCTTTAATATGCTGATTCATCAAAATGAGAGGATAGGGTCAGGGTCATTCTCTGGACAGTTTCACTTTCAAAGAAGATGGACCGTGATCAAGGTGGGTCTGCCCCCTGCCCCCCCCCCCCACCACCACTACCCAGTCTGAAATGTGTAAAACATTTACTCCTAAGGATCTTTGATTAGGGGAGATAATAACTTGTGATTTATTATCTGGCTTTAAATTGCTCAGCCTGTTAACTATCTGTCCCAGTTTTTCTCATTCTACTCGTCAAGGAAGTGTCCTAGCTTCTTACAATCCTGCCTCACTTCCAGTGAGTTCCGTACATGAAAACTGATGAACATCCAAGACTAGATTGTTTTAAATTTTAGATACTTTGTGAGGAACTCTATTTTGAATACCATATGAGGATAAACAATAATATAGGCTAATTTCACACTGTAGTGAAAATGTGGGAGAAACTGTCTCCCTCCTGGAGGGCACCTGAAGGAAGCTACAGGTTAAGTAAAGGTGAAATATTTTCTTCATGCAAAAGTAACCTACAGAATTTTAATAAAGGAGCATGAAAATTGATGTTTTAAATACATTACCTTATGGCACCCCACTTATACATTTAATTAATTATTTAGGCTAAAATTTCCAAAACATGTGTCTTTAATATTTTAAACTCTTTTTCATTAAAAAATATTTTTTCTGATTAATAGAATCAGTTTTCATTATAATTTCTAGTCCATCATTTCTATCATCTTTGTAAGCTGTTCCTTTTGTGTATGTCTGTGTTATTTCATATTCAGTAAGTCTGTATTTTAACAATTTTATGTGTCTGGTATATTTAAGCCTAAAAATACATACCTAAAAGTAATGACACTTTGTCTCTTAATTTTTAGTATACATGGATACTAATATTGATTGCACATATGTTGCTTTATATCAATTGTTAGAAATTCAAATCTGATCTTCTCTCTCTGTATTATTTGTTAAAAGTATTGTGTGGTCCTTAATTAAGATAAGACCTCAAGAAAACTCAGAAGTTGTTTGGATATTTAGATCTTAGATATATTTTTTTATATTTATTTATTTAAAAGAGCAATATAATGTTGAATAACAATGGAGAAAAAAATAGTTTTGTCTTGTTTCAAACTTAAAAGGAATTACATGCCTCAAGTATTTCACTCTAGTTGATAGTTTCTGAAGGATATTTACATTAACCATTTAATTAACAATTGCTGTGAGTAGTCAGGGCATGTTTCGATATCACCGTTTTATAGATTTTGTGAACAAAGAAGGGGCTATATAATAAACCAGATAACCTCCAGAGGACTGCATGGTTGGCCTTACAAATTCTTTGACCAAAAGTAACCACACAGGATAGTCTGATGAAAAATTCTTAACTGGGATCTGCTCAAGACTTCCGGTCAAGATGGTGGCATAGGTAAACACCATATTGACTCCTCCCACAACCACACAAAATTACAACTAAACTATGGAACAACCATCCTTCACAACCACCTGAAATCGAGCTGAATGGAAGTCCTACAACTACGAAATTAAAGAAGTAGCCACACCGAGACTGGCAGGAGGGGTGGAGGCGCAAACGGGCTGGTCCCACACCCACGTGTGGCAGATAAAAATCAGCTGGGAAGGTCCTCCCTGAGGACTGAGGAGTCCCCATCCAACACCAGGCCCCCAGCTCAGAGTTCCAGTGCCAGGAAAAGAAGTTCTCATAACTTCTGTCTGGAAAAACCAGCTGGAACTGAAGCTGAGGGAGGCTGAGGCTGCTGAAGCCCCAGGCAGTTCCTCTTAAAGGGCCTGCACAGGGACTTGGACTTGCTCCCTCCAGGCTCCAGCGTGGGGGAGGCAGCTGGAAAGGCACCAGAGAGTATGGGGAAGAACTGAGTTGTTTGGCAATGGAGCGAGGGCTGGAGAGGCAGCTTTCTCACAGATAGACGCACAGAGGCCGTTGTTCTTTTGGTGAGCCCTTCCCTGTGGGGGCAGACGGGCGCCATATCTGGGACTCCAGCAACCTGGCTCACACTGTTTGCCCCGCCCTGGTGATTTTCTGAGGCCCTTCCTCATCCAACTTTTAGGCCCACCTAAGCTGTTTTCAGTAGCTTTATCATAGGATTGGCCAGTTTTGGCTCCTGCTTCAGATTTTCCTAAATTCTCTCAAACAAACAGCACCTGGTCTCAGCAAACCCCATACCTCTTAAGTGGCCCCAGGCCTGGCACTAGAAGCAGCCAGCCTTGGTTCACAAGTTGGCTTTGCCTGGGCACCTCCAAGCCCAGCACAAGAAGCAGCCATCTGCAGATCACTTTGTAGCTTATGCCTGGTGGCCCTGGGCAGAACATGGGCAGTGGCTGACCTTGCCCCAGAGCCAGCAGACCCAGTGGACGGCTTCAGACCATGGAAAAGCACCACCACCCAACCACCTCCTAAAGCAACACACTTAAGGAGTAGACTCAGTGGGCACCAGAGCCCTGATGAAGTAAGTCTTGCTCTGTGTGGTGAGCCCATACGCAGCTGATCTTCCAAGGTAGTCAGAGGTCAGTGGTCAATGGGCAGTGGACATGAAAAAGATTAACAAGAGAAAATATATTAAAGTTTAATAACATGCTACCTCCTATATACATGGAGGAGATTCAAGAAAACTGAGTAACTCATTTAAAGGGCAGAAGATATTACCTTAAATACCACATTCAACTAAAGACAAAAGATGTTGAGGGGGTGGTGTCAGTTATGGGAGTTTACCAGGAAAAGCCCAGTAAACAAGAGTAAGATTGCTATGCAGATATATAAATTTTTGCCTTCTTCATTGATTCGTTTTTAGAGATTTAGATAATCTCATACTTTGAGACAAGCTTACAAATAGAGATTTCCTTTATAAATGTAAAATATCTCTTATAAAGGACAACTTCTATTTTTTTTTTTTTACCCCAAATGCGCAGTTTCTTGAAAATTACCATCTAAAATTAATCCTTACTCCAAAGAGAGATATTTTGGACAAATTTTGCTTTCCTATACACAGTAGTATGAAGTGTTCAGAATCCTTTGACTCTTTCAGCTCAAGTCTGACCAGTAGATTAAAATGCTCTCTAGAGCTGGTCCCATATGTAGACATTTCTTGGTGACTTAGCAATGTTAGGATATTAATACAAGGACCTAGTACTATAAAATGATTATTTTAAGACATGCCTTTTTGCCAATTGTGATCATTGCTAGAAATGAAGGAACAGATATTGCCCTGTGTGGCTCCAATGGCAGAGCACGTGGTACAGGAGCTTCCTACCTGGGGTTGGAGAAAACTTTCATATCTGGCAATATTCACTAGAGTGGTTGGAGTTTTCAAGTAACTTGTGCAAAGACCACAGATTTCACAGAGCATCCTGCTTTGGAAGGAAATGATCATTTACCATTCAGTAAAATTCTCATTTCTGGAAACTCATCTTCCATAATGTCCTTTGAGCAGTGTACCAGAGATTTCCTCTGGGGCCATCAAGATTGATGAAGAGAAAACTGTACCATTCCACTCTAAGCTTTTTAAAAGAATGTGCATTTTCAAATTTTCTCCCTTTGCATTACCTATAGCAGTTCACCCAGAGGATGGAAGCTAATATTTATCACACCTTGGTTGCTTTACACTTGTTGGAAAACCTAATCAGATCTCCTTTTGCATTATATTGAAAATTTTTGCCTTGTTTAATTAAGATGGGACCATAGAAAAACTCAGTGTTATTTCAAATACTTTGATCTTCTAATATTTGTTGTGTTTGATATTCTTAGGGCTTTTGATGTCAGTTTAGGATCCAATTTTGATCTTCTAGAGTTTCACTCCTCTACACCTCAAAGTATTCTTGTTTGTTTTATATAAAAATGTGTTTGCTCACAGAAATCTACTCTTAAAGGACAGGATTTTATTTATTTTTTTTTTTATTTTTTTTTTTTTAGATTTATGTTTTTATTTTTTTTATTTTTTATTTATTTATTTTTTTTTTATTAATTTATTTTTGTTACAGAGGTTTCTCCTTTTTTTCCCCATTGACACCCTCCTCCCCATCCCCCCACCCTGTCCCCAGCCTTGTTGTCCATGTCCATCACTTATGCATACATGTGCATAAGTTCTGTGGTTCATCTCCTCCCTCCCCCCCACCCCCTCTCCTGAGGGGTGTCAGTTTATACCCTACTTCCACGTCTCTGGGTCTACCCTGTTCCTCAGACTGCTATGTTCATTATATTCCACAAATAAGTGAGATCATGTGATATTTGTCTTTCTCTGCTTGGCTTGTTTCGCTTAGGATAATACTCTCATCAGAGAGATGCAAATTAAAACAACAATGAGGTATCACCTCACACCTGTCAGAATGGCCGCCATCAACAAATCATTAAACAACAAGTGTTGGCGAGGGTGTGGAGAAAAGGGGACTCTAGTACACTGCTGGTGGGAATGCAGACTGGTGCAGCCACTGTGGAAAACACTATGGTGTTACCTCAAAAAATTAAAAATTGAATTGCCATTTGACCCAGTGATCCCACTTCTAGGAATATACCCTAAGAAGCCTGAAACACCAATCAGAAAAAATACATGTACCCCCATGTTCATAGCAGCACTATTTACAATAGCTAAGATCTGGAAACAGCCCAAGTGTCCATCAGTGGATGAATGGATAAAAAAGCTGTGGTACATATACACAATGGAGTACTATGCAGCTGTAAGAAAGAAAGATCTCTTATCCTTTGAGACGACGTGGAGGGACCTCGAGAGTATTATCCTAAGGACAGGATTTTAATTTGATCACTCTAAGGTAGGGTTAGTCTACCTCAGCACTACTGACATTTTGAGGATTGTAGGATGTTTAGAAGTGTCCTTGGCCTGGATTAACTAGATGTTTGTAGCACACAATCCCACTTCCAGCTGTGACAACCAAAAAGGTTCATCAACATTGCCCAATGTCCAAATGTCTCTTGCCTAAAGCAGTGGCTCTCAGTTGAGGGCAACTTTGTCCCTCAGGGAACATTTCTAACTCGTGGAAGAGAAGGCGCTACTAGCATCAGGCAGGGGTGGGGAACGTTCGGCCCACGGGCCCAAACATAGCAGGCTAATTTTTAAGTTGGGAATTTTCTATGGCCTGAGAATGATGTTATAAATATTCAGATGGCCCATGGCAAAAACACGGTTCCCCACCCCTGAGTGGGTAGTGTTCAGAAATACTGCTCAACATCATACAACGCACAGGGCAGACCCTACCTACAACAAAAGACACTATCCTGAATCAGCTGAGAAATCCAGTTTCTAAATCTGTTGTAGTTCTTTGTAATTTTGAAAACCTGTCCTTAGCTTTCGATGTCAGTCTATATCTGTGAAATTCAGTTACACAATCACCTCACGTTCTGCAATTGATGCTCTTCCATCAAGTTCTGTGGTTTCAGTCACACGGTTTTATATTTATGATTAAATTTAGACATGGATAAGCTTTCAGATTTCGTTGCTTCTACACCTAATATTGTATCTGCAACAGAGTCAGGTATATTCCCTCTCACCTTGCATTGCTTCAAACTACACCTGGTGTTTCTTTGTCCTCGGTTCAGAAAATTAAATAGCTTTTCACAAATATGCAGAGCAAAATGAGATATTATAGGGTCATTCCTCTGAGCTTGTATACACCATAGAAGCGATCTTTCATGAATTTCTCTAGGAAATTCAGATCTTGGAATGTTGCTCTGTAGCAGATTCCCTCCCAGTGAACCTTGCAGTATCTGACACAGGATAGCAAGGCACCACACATTTTTATTAAGAAATTTAATGAGCTGTAAAGTACCATTTTTCAGCCAAAGTAGGTACTAACTGTGCCTGTACAGAAAAACACAGCAGTTTCCTGGCCCATCACAGCCTTTGTAATGCTGAAACCTCATTCACCTGTGGAACCTTGGGGTGTGTGCTGTTTTTGATTCAGATTTAACAATCCCCTTCTGTTCAGTATTTCAGTAACTAAACTGACTCTGGACTTCTCTAAGCTGGTGTAGACCATTTTTCATCAGTGCGTACTCCCTCCTTCTTTCCTGCCCACACAACAGGTAATGGATCTTAGAAGCTCAAAATGCTCAGTTATACCCGGAAAAATAGCTGTCTCCCCACCAGCACTGCCTGTTGGCCTGGTGCTTGTAGTGTGATCTGCTATACTTGTTGCCTTCTGAGGATTTATGGACCATGAAGTCATCATAAGCTTCTCAGCCAGCTCCCAACGTGTGGCTTTGCATCGAATAATCCTTCTAATACTGCCAAATGATGGCAATGTATTATTTTCCCCTGAGAATTCCCAACTTTCTCTCTCACTATTGCTTTTTTAAAGAAATAACTTTCCCTATACTGGTCAGAGCTATTATCAATTCTCATCAGGATCCTTTTCTCCAGATATATTTATATTTATCTGTCAAACTTACCTTCCTATTTCACCTCTCTCTGTTGTATATTCTACTATTAGATAGTATGCCAACTATTTTTATAGAGTAGCTTTTTTTCCTGCCTCTTAGATGTTGTTGACAAAGCCATATATTAAGTTATAAGAAATAGATTTTGGTTAAAGTCTTCTGTGGTTGAGGGCTTTCCACGGATGAATTCTTCTAATATTTTCATTCCTTTATTGTTCTTGCTCTTACAACTTGTTAGTTAATAACCCTTTGTTAATTGGGTTTCTCAGTTACACAGCCACATTATATTTTACAAGTGATGATCTTCCATCAAATGTTGTGGTTTCAGTTACACACCTTTTGTATTTGCAATTAAATGCATACATAAATAAGCTTTCAGATTTAGGTTCTTGGTTTTCAAACACTTCTATGACTCTGGAGTCTATTCTTTGTCTCTCCTTATCTGTACTTTTGTTTATGGTAGAAGTTCTAGCCCATATGTAATTTGTTTGAATGGACCCAATTTTTGTCTTTTAGCTTAGAAATTAAGACACATTACTATAACCAGAGACTGTAAAATTTGCAGCAACATTTTGCAATACTTAGGCATTTTTTTAAATAATGAGAATATTTTAAAATTGTTTATAAAAAGCTGGTAACTTGTTTGATTTAGACGACATGGTGAAAGATGTGACTAGATTAGTTATTCTTAGATATTTTTGCATAGGCTTTTGCAATTGATAAAACATTTTGTTTTTCAAAAAGAGACACCATAAATTTCAAAGGGTTCATTGACAGTAAAGATCTTCATGGACACAAAGTTAAGAAACTCTGTGCTGAAGATTTTAAATATCAAACGTGTGGTAGGGATTTTCTGTGGAGACTCTATCTCTCTAGTCCAGAAATCATTCATTACTTCCCCCAAATAGTTCAGTCAAATATAGTAATGACAACTACCAGGAATCAATAATAATAAAATGAAAAATAATAAACAAAATGTCCTCCCAAGTTTTCCATTGCAATATGCTCCTACGAATATACTCCAAAATGTAAAGAAACTATATAATCAAGACCTAGGCATAAAATGGAAAAGAGATTTTCAATGCAGTATACAAAAGTACAACTCTGAGATTACTATCCAAAATTAAATTGATATACAGAGATAATCATAGAAGAAGTATCAAAACTAAATTCAAATGACTGGAGGAATTTTACTATCCATTCAAGATGGATTAGATGCAAATCATTTCAATATGCATTTTTGACTTTGGCAAAATAGGAAAATGTAGGAAGTTAAGAGATGGAAACATCGCCCAGCTGGTGTGGCTCAGTGTTGAGTGTCGACCCATGCACCAAGAGGTCGCCGGTTCAATTCCTGGTCAGGGCACATGCCCAGGCTGTGGGCCCAATCCCCAGTGGGAGACATGTAGGAGGTGGCCAACTGATGTTCTCTCTCATCATCTTTCCATTTCTCTTTCCCTCTCCCTTCTTCTCTCTCTAAAATCAATACAGAAAAAAAGAAAAAAGAAATGGAAATGTAGTTGTATCAAGAAGTTTGAAGTTCCATGAGATATGATTTTAAGTCCCATGGTTTATAATTTTATTATGAGGTTTGAGTGTGACATGTGGGTTAGTAAGGCCATGTAGGTCTCAGGGCTTTGACTCAAATTTCTGCTAGTTCTGAGAGCTTGACAGAGCACTGACGAATCAATGGCATCATGTTGGAGGTGGGTACTGCTTTTGTGTAGGGTATGCTATAAAGAAACTGAGAAGTGAACAAGGTGTGTGTCTAATACGTTAAGTAATATATGAAAGATAAGATGATGGTGTTTGGCACAGGTAAAAATAAATATAAATGAAAGAAAGAAAATTAAATTTGAAAATCTAGAAAGAGTCCTCAGATTTCAGACTTAATGGTTTGACAATTCTTTTCACTTAGGCTACTATAAACTGAAAAGAAGAAAAAAATATATATATACATACATATATATATATGAAATACTGTTTTTAGTCATTGGAAAACAGATGACACAGAATGAAAAATCTATGCACTGAAAACTACAAATCATCCTAATAGATATTATAGAAAACCCAAATAAGTTGAGATGCATACTCTGTTTATGGAATGAAAAATTCAAAATTGTTTAAGGTGCTAATTCTGTTTAAATTGTCCTATAAGTTTAGTACAATTCCAATAAAAGTCATTAGCATATTTCTCCTTTGTAAAGTTGACAAGCTGATTCAAAAATTCAATAAATAAAAAGTCAAATGTAAATAAATAGTCAAATCAGTCTTGAAAAAAGAACTTAATGAGTAATAACACTACCTTATTTAAAATGCTACTTTAAAGCTATGTTAACAAAAATTGTGATATTGATCTAAGTAAAGATAAAGCAATCACCAGAGTAGAATAGAGAACCCAGAAATACACCTATATTTACATATTGAATTGATTTCCAACAAAGTTTCCAATGCAGTTTTACGGGAAAAAGAAAGTCAATTAAAAATAGTAATAGAGAGACTGACTATTCATAGAGGGAATACGAACCTCAATCCATATCTCACATATACACAAAAATTAATTTGAAATACATGACGCTAAGCATAAAAGCTAAAATAAAATGTTACTAGGAGATACTGAGGAAATGTATCTTTGTAACCTTAGGATAGGTAATGATTTATTAATCAAGCTGCAGAAAACACTAAACATAAAAGAAACAAAAAGATAAATCTGACTTCCAAATTAAAAAATTTTAAATCCTGCTTTTCCAGTGATATTTCTAAGAAAATGAGTAGACAAGCCACAGTTTTGGAAAGAACATTATTAATGCATGTTCTAATGAATAACTTATATTCGGACTACATAAAGTATTCCTTAAAGTATGTGATTAAAAATCCAATAAAAATGTGTAAAAACTTGAACAGTTGCTTTATAAAGAGAGATATTTTACAAAAATTGATTATAAATGGTCAACAAACCCATGAGAAAAATCTAACCTCATTATTTATTTTAAAAAATGTGAATTAAACATTATAATGGGAACAAAATAGGTCGAGAAGCATGGATGCATGGAACAGACTGACAGACCTCAGAGGGAAGCGGGGAGGGAGGGCAGATACCAAATAATTTTTATGCATATATGCATAGCCCATGGAGACAGAGAATAGTGTGGTGAATGCCTGAGGTGGGGTGGGGGGTAGGTGGAGGAGGGCAAAGGGAGGAAAATGAGGAACACCTGTAATACTGTCAACAATAAAAATAAATTTTAAAAAATTATAATATGATAACATTACATATAACTTAGAATGGATAACAAATGAAAGATAAGTTTTGATGATGATTTGAGTCAACCAAAACTCATATATTGCTGGATGAAATGGAAAATAGTTGGAAATAGTTGGGCAGTTTTTACAAACTAGCAATTCTACTTTCTCAGTATTTATTAAAGATAAATAGATATATATGACCAAAAATGTGGACATAAATAACCCTAGTAGTTTCTTTACTGTAGAATCAAACTGGAAGCAACACATTTTTCTTCCTTAACATGAGAATGGACAAACTGAGTGTATGACATTTCTCTAAAGTAATTCTATTCACCAATATATAAGAATTACTAATATATTCAATAGTATGAATAGATTTCAAAAATGTGCTGAGAGAAGCTGGACCCACTAGAATATATATTGTATTTTCTATCTATATGAAATTCTAGATCAAGTAAATCTAATCTTGGTAAAATAAATCCATTTTGCAAAGGCA
The DNA here is from genome assembly GCA_030848825.1 of Tadarida brasiliensis. Taxonomy (NCBI): domain Eukaryota; kingdom Metazoa; phylum Chordata; class Mammalia; order Chiroptera; family Molossidae; genus Tadarida; species Tadarida brasiliensis. Next base: position 77,318,886 of record CM061260.1, read on the forward strand.
AAATGAATCATTCAAAAATATTTATTGCATGCCAGCTATATACTGGATGCTCTTATTGAGTTAGCAAAAAAAAAAAAAGGGCAAACTCTCTCCCATTGTTGATCTCACATTAAAAGGTGGGAAGAAAATAATAAAATAAAACAGAGTATTTTAGTTCATTGCGTGCCAAGTGTTATGTACGGAGGAGAAAAGAACAGGAGGGAAGATTGGGAAGATCTCTTTGAGAACAATAACTTTGAGGGAGGAAAGGAAGAGAGAAGACTATATTTATAAGGAAGAATATTTTCGGCAAAGGGAAAAGCAAGTGCAAATTCTCTGAGGCAGGTAAATACCAGGATTTTTAGCAGAGTAATAATGAAACCAGTGTGGGTGGAGTAGACTGAACAAGGGAAAAAGTAGTCAACAAATCAGTGATGAGGCAATGGGGGAGAGGGGGCAGATCCTATAGGATATATAGTACATTCCAAAATCTCTGTGCATATAACTACATTTGAAAGGTATTGAAGGTTTTGAAGCAGATATATGACATGATATAATCTACTGGTTCTTTTGTTTTGTTTTGCAATTGCTCTGCTTGTTTTGAGAATAGACTTTAGGGCCTCAAAGACAGAATCAGGGAAACCATTTGGGAAATTATGGCAACACTTTAGGCAGAAGTGGAATGGTGAATTATAGATAGATTTTGCATATCTTTTAACAGCAAAGCCAAGAGTATTTATAAACAGAATAGATGTGCAGTAAAAGAAAATGGCAAAAATTAAAGATGACATCAGGTTTTTTGTTGTTGTTATTGTCATTTGATCGTTTTGGCCTGAGTTATTTTTGGATAGAATAACAATTTACTAAGTTAGGAAAGATTGTGTGAAGAGTGAGTGCAATAAAATCAGATTTCGTTTTTGGATATGTTAAACATGAGATTTCTATTGTGTATCATGTTGAGTTTGAGTAGGTATTTCAATATACAAGTCTGAAGTTTAAATAAATGCTGGGGCTAAAAATAAAAATTTGAGAGTTACTGATAGGTAGGTGGTATTTAAAACCATGACACTCAACATCCAAAGAAGTTAGTATAGATATTGCAAAGAGAGACTAGGTACACGCCCACATTTATATATTGGAGAAATACCAGAAACTAGAAAAGGAGAATGAAGGGAGAGGACAGTAAGTTAAGGAGGAAACACAGAAGACTATAATGCCCGTGGAGCCACATGAAGAACATGTACCAAAGAGGAAGAAGTGACTTGGTGTAAGTGATTTGATAGTAAGATGGAGGCTAGGGATTGTCTATTGGACTTAGCAAAATTTAGGTTATTGTTAACCTTGAAAATAGTAACTTCAGTGAAGAGAGTTTATGTGGAGCTTCCTTGGAGGAAGGTCAATAGAGGAGATAGGAAAAATAAAATTAGAGACAGCAAGTATAGACAGGTCATTTGCATTTTTGCAGCTTTTTCCCTTTAAAAAGTGGTCTCTGGAGGAGGATCATTATGGAGTCAAGAGAGGCTTTTCTTTTTCTTAGGAGAATTTATGCTGTGCACAAATCTGAACAAAGTGTGAGTGGGGAGCTTACGCCTCAGGTTCTTCTGTGCTGGGTCCTGATGCGGTGACTGAATCCATCACACAAGGCTGCCCTCTCTTACATCCACAACTCCTCTCCCAGCTTCCTCCAATGTTCCTTTCCCTCTTCAGGTCCAAGGGTGGCACAGATTTCCTGTGGTTTCCAGCCCCGGCAGACTTCACTATTTTTCCATGGTTTCTTTCAGCACTGCTCATACTTTTTTTAATAGTTCATTTCAAATAATTTCCCTAAATTTATACAATTTTCAATGTACTATCTCTGTTTTGCTAGGACTTTGATTAATTAATCAAGCTCTATAGCCTGCATTTTTCCTTAACACTATATTATCTGTATTTGTATAAAAAGGACAATTTTCTAAGTTACTCTAATATGTACAATAAGTTTAAGTACAGTTATTACCTACATTTATAAGAAACCGAGGAAATATACCTAATACTATCAATAAATCAATAAAAAGAGTTTTCACTAGGAAATTCTTTCAAATTTGCAAGGGACAAATAACTTCTATGTTAATTAAATTTTTCAAGGAAGAGAAAATAAAAGTATGGATATCTGGGATATTTTGTTTTATGGAAGAGGCATAGCCTTAATTCAAAAAATGCTAAATAAATGAAAAAATATAGATGAGTCTCCATTTACGATTATAGATTTAAAAATTCAAAATAAATATTTTAGCAAAATTTTTTTTATTCTAGTTAGAGTCTTTACATTCTTTTTTCAATTACTGTTTACATTCAATATTATTTTGTGTTAGTTTCAGGTATACAGCACAGTGGTTAGACAACCATATACTTTACAAAGTCCTCCTGATATTTCATGTACCCAACTGGCACCATACATAGGTACTCCAATTTTATTGACTATATTTTCTGTGTTGTACTTTACACCATCATGAGTATTTTGTAACTACAATCTGTACTTCTCAATCCCTTCCCCTTATTCACACAGCCACCCAAGCCACCTCCTGTCTGGCAACAATTAGTCTGTTTTCTGCATCTATTAGTCTATTTCTGTTTGTTCATTTATATTGTTCTTTAAATTTTACATATAAGTAAAATCATATGGTATTTGTCTTTGGTTGACCGGCTTATTTCACTTAGCATAATACCTTCTAGGTCCATCATACTGTCGTAAAAAGTAAGTTTTTTTTTCTTTTTTATGGCTGAGTAATATTTCATTTTATATATACATCACTACCTTTTTATCCACTCACCTATTGATAGGCACTTAGGTTGCTTCCATAGTTTGGCTAATTTAAATAATGCTGCAATGAACATAGGGGTGCATATACTCTTTCAAATTAATGTGTTTTGGGTTTCTTTAAATATATACCCAGAAGTAGAATCACTGTGTCATAAGGCAGTTCCATTTTTGATTTTTTGAAGAATCTTCATACAGTTTTATATAGTGGCTGCACCAATCTGTATTCCCACCAACAGTGTACAAAGATTTCCTTTTTTACACGTCCTCACCAACACTTGTTTATTGATTTATTGATGAAAGCCATTTTGACAGGTGTGAGGCGTTATCTCATTGTGGTTTTAATTTGCATTTATCTGATGATTAGCAACTTTGAGCATCTTTTCATGTGTGTAATGGCCACGTGCATGTATTCTTTGCAGAAGTATCTATTCAGGTCCTTTGCCAATTTTTTAACTGGGTTTTTTTTTGTGGGATTTTTGTGTGTGTGTTGAGTTGTATGAATTCTTTATAAATTTTAGATATTAACCCTTTATCAGATGTATCATTAACAAATATATTCTCTCATTCAGTGGGTTGTCTTTTCATTTTGTTGATGGTTTCCACTGCTGTGAAAGAACAATTTTTTAGTTTGATGGAGTTCTACTTGTATATTTTTTCTTTTATTTTCCTTGCCCTAGGATATATATCAGAAAATTATTACTAAGAGAAATGTCTGAGATTTTACTGTCTATGTTTTCTTCTAAAATTTTTATGGTTTCAAGTCTTACATTTAAGTATTTAATCCATTTTGAGTTTATTCTTGTATATGATATATGAAGGTGGTCTAGTTTCATTTATTTGCACATTTTTGCCCATAACACCATTTTTTGAATAGACTGTCTTTACACCATTGTATGTTCTTCCCTCCTTTGTCAAATATTAACTGACCATACAAGCGTGAGAATTTTCTGGGCTCTCTATTCTGTTCCATTGATCTATATGTCTGTTTTTACACCGGAGCCATACTGTTTTTATTACTATGACCTTGTAATATAGTTTGATATCAGGTAGCATGATTTCCCTGACTTTGTTCTTATTTTTCAAGATTGTTAATTGAATTATTATATTTGTTTGTATTATTTGTTCTTCTTTTTCAATATTGCTCTTTAGATTGTTATATATGTTTGGATTACTTGTTCTAGTTCTGTAATAATCTTTTTAATGTATTGCTGGATTTGTTTTGCTAATATTTTGTTAAGGACTTTTGCATCTATGTTCACCAGCGATGTTGACCTATAATTTTCTTTCTTTGTATTGCCTTTATCTTGTTTTGGAATTAGGATAATGCTGGCGTCATAAAATAAGCTTGGGAGTCTTTTGCTCTCTTGAATTTTTTGGAATAGTTTGAGAAAGGTAGATGTTAGTTCTTCTTTGAATGTTTGATAAAATTCACCTCTGAAGTGATTTGGTCTAGAACTTATGTTTGTTGGGAGTTTTTTTTTATTACTTCTTCAATTTCATTACTTTTGATTGCTCTGTTCAGATTTTCTGTTTCTTCTTGATTCATTTTTGAAAGATGGAATGTTTCTAGGCATTTATCCATTGTGTGCAAATTGTCCTATTTGTTGGCATATAACTGTTCATGTTTTCTTATAAATCTTTGTATTTCTGTGGTGTCATTTGTTATTTCTCCTCTTTTATTCTGATTTTATTATTTGGATCCTCTCTCTTTTTTTCTTGATGAGTCTGGTTAAAGGTTTATCAATCTTGTGTATCTTTTCAATGAACCACCCTTGAAGATTTCATTGATCTTTACTTTTTTGTTTATTGGTTTGTTTGCTTGTTTTTTAATAAATTTTATTTTGTTTATTTCCCCTATGATCTTTATATTTTTTTCTTTTACTCACTATGGGCTTTGATTATTGTTGTTTAAATCCCTTTAAGTATAAAGTTAGATTGTTTATTTGAGATTTTTCTTATTTCTTGATGTAGGCCTGTGATGCTATGAATTTCTCTCTTCAGATTGTATTTGCTGTGTTCCATATATTTTGGATTGATATATTCTCATTATTACTTGTTTCAAGGTATCTTTTGATTTCTTTCTTGAGTTCATTGTTAACGTATTCATTGTTTATTCATTGTTTAGTAACATATTATTTAGCCTCCAACTCTTTGTGTGTTTTAAGTTTGTTTGTTTTTTTCTCCTTGTAATTGATTTCTAGTTTCATACGGTTGTGGTCAGAGAAGATGCTTAATATGATCTCAATCTTCTTAAATTTATTCAGACTTGTTTTATGTTCTAGCGTGTGGTCTATCCTAGAAAATGTTCCATGTGCACTTGAAAAAAATATATATCCTACTGCTTTGAGGTGAAATACTCTGAAGGTATCAATTAATCCCATCTGATCTAGTGTGCCATTTAAGGCTGCTGTTTCTATGTTGATACTCTGTCTAGAAGATATATCCATTGATGTCAATAGAGTGTTAAAATCCTGTAGTATAACTTTATTACTGTCAATCTCTCCCTTTTTGTTTGTCAATATTTTATTTACATATTTAGATGCTGCCATGTTTGGTGCATAAATGTTTACAAGGGTTATACACTCTTGTTGGATTGCTCCTTTTATCATTATGTAGAGTCCTTTTTTATCTCTTACTATAGCCTTTGTTTTAAAGTCAATTTTGTCAGATTGCTACCCAGCTTTCTTTTTGTTTTTATTTGCATAAATATCTTTTTTCATCCTTTTACTTGTAGTCTTTTGTGTGTCTTGTGTTATTCGTTCAGCTACCTTATGTCTTTAAATGGTGCATTTAAGCTATTTACATTTAAAGTACTTATTGATAGTTATGTATTACTATGTTATTCTTTATAACTACGTTTCTCTCTCTCTCTTTTTTTTCTTTCTTCTTCTTACAGAAGACCCTTTAACATTTCCTGAACTCCTTCAGCTATTTCTTGTCCGAGAAGCTCTTTATTTCTTCTTCAATTTTAAATGATAGTCTTGTTGGGTAATGATAGTCTTGGTTGCGAGTTCTTGCTTTTCATTGCTTTGAATATTTTGTGCCAATCCCTTCTGGCCTGAAATATTTGTTTAAAAGTCAGCTGACAGTCTGATGGGAGCTGTCTTGTAGATAACTAACTTTCATTCTCTTGCTGCTTTTAAGATTCTCTGTCTTTAACCTTTGCCATTTTAATTTTGATGTGTCTTGGTGTGGGCCTTTTGGGTTCATCTTGTTTTGAACTCTGTGCTTCCTGGACTTGTGTCCCCCCAATTTTCTCCCCACGAGGTTAGGAAAGTTTTAGTCATTATTTCTTCAAATAGGTTTTCAAACCCTTGTCCTTTCTCTTCTCTCTCTGGTGTCCCTATGTTGTAGATGTTGTTGCACTTCATGTTGTTTCAAAGGTCCTTTAAACTATCTTCATTTTTTTCTTTTTCTTTTTCTTTTTTTGCTGCTGTGATTGAGTGTTTTCTGTTACCTTGTCTTCCAAATCACTGATTCTATCCTCTGCTTTATCTATCCTAATGTTTATTCATTCTAATATATTCTTCATTTCAGATATTATATTCTTCATTTCTGACTGGTTTTGTTTTTATGGTTTCTGTGTCCTTTCTCATGCAATTTGAAGCTTTCACTAAGTTCTTTAAGTACCCTTATAACTACTTTCTGAACTCTATATCTGGTAGTTTGCTTGCCTTTATTTCATTTAGTTCTTTTTCTGGAGATTTCTCCTGTTCTTTTATTTGGTGTATCTTTCTTTATCACCCCATTTTGGCTACTTCTCTGTGTTTATTTTTGTGTATTAGGTAGATTTGCTATGTCTCCCAGTCTTGTTAAGTTGGTCTTATGTAGTAGGTGTCCATGTGTGGGGTTGACCTTCAGGCTGGCTGACTATGAGAGTCCACCCTGACCACAGTGTATGAGCTTCTGTGTGGGTGATGAACACATGATGAGGAATTTGCCTCATCCAAGTCTGGTGCTTGTTGAGACCTTTATTTAGATGTTTTACTTATATAGCTAACTGAACCCAGCTCTGATGTTTTTTGAAATATGCCACTGGATTTGTTGGTTCTTGGTGCCTCTTGGGAGGGACTCTGGTGCAGGAGGTCAAAGTCAGACACTGCCTGTGACTGGTTCTGGGCAACCTGTTTGGAGCTACAAAATGATCCACAGTTTGTGGTGACTTTTGCTGAGCCTGGGTGTACATAGGAAGGGCCAAGCTATATACCAAGACTGGCTTCAATCAACACCAAGCCCAAGGGCAGGTCAGCAAAAGGCTCAAGGTACCCCAAAATCTGCCTCCACCAGCCTATGCCTGATGGCTGCCTGTTAAACTCAGTCACTGAAAGAGCCCCTAGCAATATGCAAGTTAACTTAGGTTCTCAGTGAGTCACCATGGAGGGGTGAGTGGTGTTCATCTGATTGATACAGATTCAAATTCAATGCCAGTGCTGGGTCTGAGGTCACTCACAAAGGTCCCAGAGTACACAAAGGCTAGCTGCCACCCACTGGGTGCCTGTAGACCTTTGTGGTGGGGTGGGGCTTCAGGGAGTCATTAGGGAGAGGCCAGAAGAATTCATCAGGCCCAAACTGACCAAGATTTGTCTATATGGGGAAGGGAGGGCTCTGCACTGGTTCAGAGTGCAAGAAAAAATGGCTCCCATACTAGAGACATACAACTCAGTTGATTCCTAATTCTGCCCGGACCTCCTAGAGAGCTCAGTTTCTACAGAGTGAAGGAGGGCTAGTTGATCTCCCATGAGAGGGTGGTGCCCATCAGGTTCAAGGGAAAGTGGGGGAATGGCCCTGCTGCAAAGCCACACAACTTGGTCACTGGCCCTCATTTGAGTCTACCCAGACTTTTATTCCCTGGCCCAGGCAGCTGAGATCAGCAGGTTGTGAGCTCCATAGGGCGACAGGGGGAGGTGACAGGGAGTCCAGAGGGTGGGGCTTTTGCATTCCCCCAGGCTGATGCCTTATGGAAGAGAGTGCTCCACCTAAAACAGATGGCATCTGCAGTGTGGGATAGGAACTCAGCACAAGGACCCTGGTGGCGGTCACTTTAGATCTCTCCTTGGATCCACAAAACCAAGTCTCTCCTCATACAACTCTAGTCTTCTCACCCACCTTCTGCAGAAGTCTGGGGTAAGTGGGTGAGAATGAAATATTATGCTCTGGCTTTTTAAGAAGGCACGAGTTTCTAGCAGACTCCTGTCTCTCCCTGTTGGATAGAATCTCTGCTGATTTTCACAGTGAGATGTTATATAGTCTCCTCTTTCTGGTCTTGGTGCACCTGAGTGGGGAGTCCAGCATGGAATTGAAACCCCAAACTCCTCGGGAGCTTTGTAGCTGAGAAATCCCTTTGGATTCTTAGCCACCACATATGTGTGTGGGGCCAGTCATTTTCACATCTCTGCTCTTCCTAACAGTCTGGATGTGGCTTATTCTAACATCTTTGCTTATAAGACTTCTGTTCAGCTAGGCTTCAGTTGGGTTATTCAGGTTGATCTATATTTTAGTTGTAATTCCAGCTTTGTACTGGGAAGAGATGAGTATAACTTCTACCTGCTTTGCTGCTATCTTGGTTCACTGTGCCTCTGGGTTTGTGGCTTTGCTTTGGATAGGGAAAACACCATGCCCGTTGGCAGATTATTTTATTTATTTTTCACAAGGAACAAATATATATTGCTACATCAAGAGTAAAATGTTATGTGTTAATTGATGCATAAGCTTGTTCTTATAGGTGTTCTATAAGAAACTAAGACAACTATAAGAACAAGTTAGACTCCCATACTTTATCTGCATCACAGGATTTCTCTGTTGTAATATCTCTGCATATCTAGTCTTTCTTTCATTGTTGTATAATAGCACTGCCATTCTCTAATCTGTATTCTTTATAACGCCTCATGACTTCCTCTTGACAATATTGGTTTAACTTTCCATGATACTGCAGAGCTTTAAGTACACTGCATAGCATTTTTCAGATGTGGATCCGGTTGCCAGTCAGTTAATTACTTCCTATCTTTGACATTTCAAACTCCGGAAAAGGTACTTCATTGGCCCAGTAATATTCTTTAATCCATTCCCTATCATAGATCACTGGATAGTTAATATATAATGCTGCTTCTTGAGAAAGTTTTATTTTTAATTTTAGCATGAAAGTTATTCATCAACAAATGTTTATGGATTTCTCTATCATGTACTAGGCATTGCACTAAGTGATAAGGCTACAAATAGCAACAAGAAACACTTCCTTCCCTCATTAATCTTACATTTCATTGAGTGAGATAAACAGTAGACATGTACATAGATGTGCTATATACTGTCATATAAATATTATGAAAAAAAAGCAGTTTAAGAATAATATAAATGTGATAGGCTAATTTTATATATAAAAAATGGAATTGTTGCCCTGTCCGGTTTGGCTCAGCGGTTAGAGCGTCGGCCTGCATTCCAGAGAGACCCGGGTTCGGTTCCCGCTAAGGGCATGTACTTCGGTTGCAGTTTGTCCCCAGCCCTGGTTGGTCGTGCGGGTGGCAGCCACTCGATGTGTCACTTTCACATCGATGTTTCTCTCTCTCTCTCTTCCTCTCTCTCCCTCCCACTCTATCTGAACAAAAAATGAAAAAATGTCCTCGGGTGAGGATAAAAAAAAAAAAAAATGGAATTGTTCTGGAAAGTCAAACTTGGAACTATAATTGAAAACTACTTGACAAAATAATGAAAAGTGCAAAATTAACAATATTGGCTCAAATTGATTGTAAAAAGGGATAATTTAGAAGAACAAAGACATTAGTCTAGGTGTTGGAGGAGTTCTGGTAAATAAAATCCATTTTCTCTCCCAAAATTCTCAAGTTATTGAAAAAACATGATAAAGATGTAAGGCATACACAGACCAAATATGACTTGTTATGTAGTTTATTCTTCATGCAAGTAAATTCTTAATAATAATGAACTATAGACTGAGACCATTTCTTCCCTTCCCTTTCACAGACAGCATGGGACTGGGGCAAGGCCCCTCTGCAATGTCAGAACATCTATAAAACTCAAGTAGAGAGAATCAGAGCAGAATATGAGATTTTTCATGACAGCCTGTTCCCCAAAAAGACAAAACAGAGAAAAGGAATGAGCAGTATAAGCCACTTTCTCCTTGCAAATCAAATTTTGTCATTGCTCTTTCCCAAGAAAATAAGGAATAAGGTGGTATAAAGTTGTCAGGAATTTATAAGAAAAATGGCTCTTCTTACATTCAGAAATGAGGAGGAAACATTCCCAGTCTAATATTTCCAAGTTTCTTAACTAATTAACTTTAAAGATTTAGGCATTAAAGCTATGGCTAATCCAGAATTGGAGGGGAGATCAGCAAATGATCACTGCCCCTACTTCCATATCAATCCCTGATCTTTGAGGATTCTCCAGGATTACTGATGAACAGTGTAAATTTTTGCCCCAAAAAGATTATGAAAAGGGTCAGAATACTACATTAATGAAAACTTCTCAAGGTTCAAAATTCACTATTTTATTTCACTATTTTATTTTATTGTTCTAGCCATGTTGTCCAATATAACTTCAGAGGGCCTATCTGTGACCAGATAACAATGTTAAGATTATCCAAGGACACAATGTCACTGGATAGTTTCCAAATTTGTACATAAATCCTTCATTTTATTAATTTTCAAAGAAGAAATTAAAGTTTAGTTATCAATTTTCCTTGCAAATTAATGTCTATAAGAATTTAACCCTAAAATAATATTCTCAAAACAGTCTAAAGTAAAAAAAAAAAAAAAAAAAGTTGCATTAACGTCTTCTCCAATTTCTTATTCCACTTTCATGGACCATTCTATCTAAGCAAACCAGAGAAGTTCCGCAAGCTGGTGGAGCAGTAGTTTCTTAGGCAGCTATGGTCTTGGTGTTTCACTGAATAGGTTACTTCCTTCAGAAATTTTAGAAGATCAATGACAAGTCTGTTATGCCTCACTTTTAAAAAATCCAGATTTAAAAGATATAAAATATAATTTCAGACACTGGCACATCTTCCAATAAACTTAGAAAACACACCAAATCTTAGGCACTAGTACAGTTAAACTAGGCAAAATTTTGTTTTCAGAATCCAAAACTCAGTTCTGCCAAAGACCATAGCACAAACTCAATAGAATCTGAGGGAAGGGGCATAGAGGGAACATCTGGGTTTTAGCTTTGCCAATGTACTAGTCAATTTATGCCAGGTGTCTGGAGCCCATGGTTTGTTAATATAAGCCAGATTAGGAAAAAAATATCACATAAAGAGGTTAATTATGCCACTATGTTTAGGATATCTGGGGGGAAATGCCATTATGCAAATGTTTCCTCTCTTAGAACACCATTTGAAATATTACTGCCTTCTGGCGAAATTCAGAAATTTGCAATGGTAACGGCCTCAGTCACCAGATCTTATTTGACAGGTCTGTCTTTCCCATCAAACTTATTTAAACTCTTATTTAACAGTTTCTCTTGGCATTCCACATTTCTGGCAAGACAACCCTACATGGAGGTAGTCTGTTAGTAGCAGGGCCTTTACAAGCTTTTGCAAGCAGCCCTCTCCATCCTGTGGCAAATAATATCTTAAGCCTATGAATCCTCTTCTCCTAGCAAGTTCTTTCAGCCCCATATTGTTTTTAACTGGAAATTTATCCATAATTGTTTCCCGAATTAAACCCACTCTTGGTGCATCTGCCATATGCTTCTTATCAGACTGTCTTTCCTTTGGAATAATGCAGATCATTGATAGCACTTCTTGATGCTACAAATTTTTCTGCAGTGGAAAATTTTCTATGGTTGAATATGTCTCTAGCATTTTTATTTTACTATTGGAAGGCTTACTTGAAATGAAATAGTTATGACTCAGATATTTTGCTGCATCTTTTAGGTTTTGAATTATGGGTCTCTCATAATTCAAAAATATTTTATAATCAATGACTTATGTATCTACTTATATCATCTGCTCTTCAAAATAATTATGAATGCCTTCATTGTATACATGTATTGCATAGTTCTACCCATAAGACTTTTTACTCATGAGATATTATCTCAGTAGACAAACTATAGCTTAGTTTTCATTCATTATTATTCTAGCTGGCACCTTCCTAATGTATTGTATCCTTTATTTCTGTTGGAATTTTAATTTGAAGGAAACCAGAATATATTACCTCAAAATATACCTGTTTGGCTTCAATTTTTTGAGCTTAAGGCAATTAAGAAGCAGTAAATGCAGGAAAAGTTCTCTATACTCTTCCTCTTCTGCCTCAAGGCATGATATAAGTTCTCCTTTTACTAAAGGAAGACTCTGATCAGTCCAGAGATGGCACCAGAGAGATATGTAAACAAACTTCACTCCATTAGTTCCTTTTTATATTAACCTTCTCAAGTTTGCCCCCCTTGGAAGCCTAAATGACTTTCCTTTGTTCTATCATTTCTCTACAAATATATTGTTCTTTGTTGAAGAAGTTATATAAGCCAGAGTTCTAAGCCACCACATTGAGTTAGTCTGTGTTTTGGGATTCTCTTGCATGATGTGCTCTGCACATGTTAATAAACTACTTTTTATCTTGTAATTTGTCTTTTTGTTAAAGATTCCCAGCTAAAAACCTAAGATTGGTAAAGTATTGCCTCTCCTACATATTCCACCTATTTATTTATTGTATCTCCTCAAAACTCTCATACAATAATAGGACTCACAGTGTCTCACAGTGTCAAAAATTGTTTCACCATGAAATTCATTCAGTAATTTTTAAAATATTTATACTGTCTCCCTTGCCTGGTCTACTCAAAACTGCTCAAATTTTATATAAACACTTGCATAACTGTATTTGTTTTTATTTTGCATTTTCTCTTTGTAGCTTTAAGAAGCATTTACTCAATTATTTTCTGAGTCCATTTCAATTTTCCCTCTGAAATCTGATTCTTATCTTTGGTTAGATGTCTTAGGACCCTAGTCAATATTTCTGATATAGCAAATGCTTAAATATATTTTTATACAAGCAGGGCATTTCTCTGGCCTTTTTATATCAATTTACTTTGTTTTTTAAGATTTCATCTTTACCTTTTTTATTTGAACATTTTGCCACTTAACAGATTATGCTTTTTTTTCTAAGAAAACTTTCTCCTCTAACTTAATCAGCCTTTCTTCCTTCATTTTCTCATGATTTCACTTCTTCTGTTCTGATAATGAGTATATTTTTCAAAACTTTAGTTTATCTTTAATGTCCTGATCTTGCCTAATCCCCAGTGACAATCTTAAGACCATACTTCTAAAAATTCAACACAAGTAAAAATTACCCATGGGTCTTATAACATGCAAATTCCAGTTCATGGATTTGGGTACAAGAAATTTTTTGCTGTATAAATTCATTGTGATTGGTGCCAACAATGCTGGTCCATGGACCATACTTTCAGTAGCAAGGGTTAGAAAAGCCTTAAGGTTTTTAGTGAAGTCACTGAACTGTCCATCTTCATCAATCTAAGAAGGTGGTAATTTCTTTTTACCAAAGGGCTCCTATTTTCCTGTGTGTTTATTAATAAAATATATCCTCCTTCTCTGGGTAAAGTCGTAATTTGCAGAAATCTAAAGGTACATTTATAGGGAGTGTAAGGAACAAATACAGAATCAGTTGGAACAAACCATGGAAAATCAAGGGTAGTCACTTCAGAGTTTTCACTTTACATCGTAGGCCATTTAAAGCTAGAACTTCATTAGAGCTCTGTAGCTCAATGGAGTTCAGCTGCTTTGTAGATTACAAGCAGCTTTGATGGTTCTCGTGACAGAAGCTGATGATTTTGCAAACTAACAAATTATCCTGCCTCAGTTCATGGAAGCTGGCAGAGAAAATACGTTTCCTGGTCAGACAGAGGACTTTATTACTTAAGGCACATGCAGCGTGAGCTTCCTCTCCCATGGAACAATGAGAAAGACTGGGGGGGGGGGTGCTGCACAAAGTGTAGATTTGCATCACGGTTCAGGAACGTCAAGCTTAGAATACCCTCAAAATTTTAAGAAGACTAGTAGCCAACATCCTCCATCTTTGCCCCAGAGGGAGGCATTGTCTTTAGTATCCTGAAAAGTAAATAAATCTGCCCTTTCTCCTAAAGAGAGAAACTGTCTTTACATTACAAGACTATTTGCTATATCAACATCTTTGAACAGATTGTCTGGAACAAACATTGTCAAAAGATGTGCAGAAATACAACAGATCCATGGAGAACTGTCCATCAGCATCGCCTAGGTCTCAGCCACTAATAGCCAACAACACAAGTGTAAAACCAGTCCTGCTACATGAAAGAGAACATTGGAAGTCCTCAAATTCATCAAGTTGCTTGATGCTCATTATTTCAAAAAACTGCCAGTGTATAAACCCGTTCTACTTAGCCATGCCAAATGTTTCAATCTCTGTTTAAAAGTCACTGCCCCAAATTCCATAACATGCATTTTGTTTCAATATTTCCTATTCAAACAAAAAGATCTGAACATGATTAAATTGAATTTTCTATCCAAAACTGTAACACATTTGCCATCTCCAATTTGCCCTTTTAAAACAGATGACACAGAGAAGTGGAAGAGAATTCTAAGCCCAGAGATAGGCTGGTACCCAAGAGCAGGGAAAGAAAGGTACTGAGTTGCATTGCCCAAATTTTTCTCCCAAACTCACCAATCTGGTTAGTTCACTCCTTTTTCCTGAGGTGGAATCAGATATAGAGAGAGAAGAAAAAAAATTGGGAATTTCTTGTTTCTTGTGCAAACCAAAAGTAGAGAATGAATAGCAATGTACATAAAGATATTTACCTTCATATTTTAGCTTATAATTTATTTCTCTGAATGTCTCAGCAAATGTATGTGCCTGTCCGCATGAAGAAAAATACCCATTCTCCTCAATTGCCAATATCTGATATGAGGTATTATAAAACAATATTTTATAAGTAGACAAAGTAGACTTAGATTACTTACAGCTCTAATTATATTAATGACCTATGAAGGTTGTTTAAAAACAAAAGCATTTATGACCTGATATAACAACAAGGTCAAAGTCAGGGCAGTTCTAGAATTAGTTCAATAGCCAAATGGCCACTGGCTCTCTTGGTATATGTAAGCAGCTATCTTCAGTGCATTGCCTTTTGGCTTTTTGTATCATTAGCTTTTCTGGGCTAATTTTTCTGTTATTTTTCTTCCTACTTAGTTGGAAACAATAATTGACATCCATTCTGTGAAATATGACATTTTTATTATGGCCAGGTGTAGGTCCAATTTTTATAAACAGCCCATGTGTACTTGCGAAGAGTATGCATTTATGCATTTTTCACTTAGTCATTTAATTTTTCAAATCTTATATGATTCCCACAATTTTTTTTCTTGGGCTATTCATAATTGAGAGAGATCTGTTTCACTTTTCTAAGATGATGTAGATTGGTTTTATGTATTTTGAGACCAATGTATGGGGTGCTTCAAGTTCAAAATTGTTCATTAGTGGTGAAAATCATTTTTTATGTGGTATCAATATGTCCCATGTTTCTTTCACTTGGCATTTATTTGGCATTATATTTTTCATCTTTTTAAATACTGTTTTGTGTACTTCTTTTAGATATTTTTCTATAAACAGCACATAGGTGTATTTATTTATTCTTAAAATATGTTTTTCTTTATTGATTTTAGAGAGAGAGGAAGGGAGGGGGGAGAGAGATAGAGACACTGATGAGAGAGGACATTGATTGGCTGCCTCATGTATGCCCCCCACTGGGGATCAGGGCCTGAGTATGTGCCCTGACTGGGAAATGAACCAGTGACATCTTGGTCATTGGTATATGCTCAACCACTGAGCCACACCGGCCAGGTCATAGGTGTATTTTTATTCCAAACTGACAAACTGTTAACGAAAAAATTCAATCTACTTAAATTTATTTTAATTATTGCAATATTTTGAGTTATTTTTCTTTTTTAAAAAATATTTTTAAATTTATTTTAGAATGTGAAGAAGGGAGAGAGAGAGGGAGAGATAGCAACATCGATGAGAGAGAACATCACGGGCTCGGGGATCAGACTGCAACCTGAGCGTGTGGCCTGACCCGCAATCGAACTGGAAACCTCTTAGTGCGTGGGTTGACACTAAACCACTGAGCCACACCGCGGGGCTTGACTTATTTTTAACACAGCATTCTCTAATTTACATTTTACATAATGTTTAGTTTTCTTTACCCATTTTGAATTCATTTATTTCCACATTTAAATTTCTTTCCTCTGCCAGTTTGGAAGTAACATATTTTAGTACTGTTCTGTTATTTTACTGGATTCCTTAAAAATTTTCATGTCTGCTTACCATAAGAAAGTGCCAAACTAATCAATGCTGCTACCATTTATCTGAACAACACAAAGACACTAGACAACTTTACTTATAATCACCTCACACATTTTTACACTGCACTCTACACTATTGACATTTATTGCTGCTCTATCTTAAATTATTACATTTAACATAATAGATATTATTTTTTGATACAGTGAGTGTGAATTATATTTACTTACAATTATACTTTTTTCTTAGATCTTCATTCTTTCTTCCTACAGTATTAAATAACTTCAAAGTTCATTGTTTAAGATAATCAGTAGCAATTTCTTTATGATTTTTTTGAAAAATGTATTTATTTTCCCCTACTTGGAATAATAATTTAGCTGCAGCACGAGTTGAAATGTTTGAAGCATCACTATAACTTAGTTATACATTTCTTTTTATCAATTCTACTTTGTGTGCTTCATATTTATGCATAAGAAATTTCAATTATTTCATCAGTTATAAAAAATAACATAGCTAATTGCATTATCTAATGTCAATAGCTCTGAATAGTCTTTTAATTTTATGCCACATTCTTTTTTTTTAAATACCCATGCTTAATTGGAAGATACATCCCTTAAATTCAATGGAAAAAAATATTTGCTATATCTGATTTTTTAAATTTTATTACCACTTTCATCTTGTACAATAATTAATAAATTTATTTGTACAATGATCTTTATTGAAAATTACTGTGCCAGCCATTTTTTCCTCAAGAAATTCACTCCTTACCATAAATTCTTGATTGGTTTCAAAAGTTCATATTTATTGAGCATCTATTGTGTATCAGGCACTTATTATTTAGTGTTCTCCAGAGAAACAGAACCAATCTGCTTTTCAAAGTTCACTGATTTAAATGTTAATCTCATCCAAAAACACACTCAAAGAAATATCTAGCATAGTGTTTGGCCAAATATATGGGCATTCCTTGACCCAGCCAAGTTGACACACAAAATTAATGATTCCAAGCACCATTTATACAGAAAGGGAAAAAAAAAATCCTATACACATGTTGCTTAAATTCTAATGAAGAAGTTGAAGAATTAAATAGAAAATCTAGAAAATTCAGTAAATGTTATAGTGATGAGATGCACAAGATTGGTATATGTCTTGATTATCTTTCAAATAGAACACTTGAAAAATGTTACTCCCTAAAATCCTAATATGTACTGTTAGGGTTGGCAACCTATTCTAAAAATGGCTAAGGTAAGTTAGTGTTTTAGGTTTGGTTTTACAGAAATAGACACGAAGATAGATTTTGGGTTACAAGATGTATTTTAGGGAGCCACAAATGTGAAAGTAAGGTGGAGGAAAGAGGAATGGTTTCAGTTCCACTGTGATAAAGGTCCAGAAATCTTCAGCAGGTCCGGTGTGGCACACTAAAATGAAGGTTGCCTGTGTGACATATTCTGTGTTAGACTGAAATGACATGCCCTTTTTAGTCCCACGTGGCTCAGTCAACAAGTTTAAGCCATCTAGGGAAGGGTGTGACAGTTGGTGAAGTGACTCTCTACAGCGGAAACAGATCATGTAGGAACTGACCACTGCAGGCTGTCTGCTGACCACACTTCCCACAGGTGGACACCAAGTCCTTTCCCAGTGGAGATCTGGATGTCACGTTTCTGTGTCTATCCCACTTAATGTTTGATTTCACAATCAAGGGACAAAAAACAATTTTCATGCTCTGGAATAATTTGACTACTTCTTATATATTGTAATCAGCTTAAACTGCTATCATTCAGAGGGACATCAACACTGGCAAGAATGTAAAGAAGGATCATCAATATGGAGGGTGTATTTTTTTTACATTTGGATTTTTCAGCTGCAGTTATTGAAATGAATAATTGAACTCAATTTGTCTTAAACCATAAGCAAATGTATTCACTCATGTAACAGAACATCTAGGGGTAAATTGGGTTTCAGAATTGGTTAAGATGAGTCACTCACGTCTTCAAGGATCCAACTTTGTTTTCTGCAACTCTGCTTTTTTCTGCTTCATTCTGAGCCTCATTTTCATGAGCAATGAAGAGCTGTCAGTAGCAATTGGGGCAATATATTTCTAACATATACCTGTGTGTCTTATTGTCCACAGTCTGATCATGTGAATTTCTTTACAGCAGATGAGATTACTGATCATGTTTACTCTTACTACTGAGACTAATTCAGTAAATGTGTACTTGATTTGGAAGGAAAATAATAAATTTTGGAGATTCCACCACAATGCCCTCCCAAATTTAACATTAAAAATAAATTAATGGGTATTGAGAAAACTACTGTCAGGAGTTAAAATAGATGAATCCTTACTTTGGAAGAGACCTGAGACTAATTGACATCTAAGATAAGTAAATTACTGGATCTAACATTATATGATTATATGCTATGTTTGTTGTTGTTGTTTAGCTGAGACCTATATTTTGAAGTATAAGTAGAGGAATATAAGTAGAGGAACACATAGGGGTTGGCAAATGTAGGTTTACAGTTGTGAGTACATGAAACAATGAAACAATTTTTTTCTTGTATTGTTTATTAATTGTTGTATTATTTTTCGTATGAACAACCGTAAACCTACTTTTGACCACCCTTGTATATATATATATATATAGGAACACTTCTCTTATGTTGTCTGTCTATAGTTCTTGGTCTTTCCTTTAGTATATATAACTTCTGGTATAAAAGTTTTCTTCTCCCAAATATAATTCACTGTGTGTATAAATACTTACTTTCATCTAAAAATTCAATCTATTTTGATGGCTTATGAATCAGACAGAATTATCTTACCATTTATTTATTTTGATGCACAAAGCTTGTTTGTAACAGTTATTTTATTTTCGTATTCACAGTGCAATGGTTTGAGCCTTATCATATAACATCTAAACTGGAGTGCATTTGCTGTGACTAACATTGGGTGCTCATAATAATTAAATTGTGCTAAGTTGAGCAAAAATACATGATAAACAAATTCACATTTAGTTAAATCAAATTATTTTCCTCTGCAAAGCTATCCTTGTTATTTCAGTTATTTGACAAAGCCAAATCCTTCATTAAAAAAAATAAAATTAAACTTACTCATTCAAAATAAAAAAGAAAAAATATGAAAATATAAAGAAAACCAGCAGATAGAAATGGAGGACCATGACTAAATTTCATCTAACATTCCAAAACTACTATTTTTTGTAAAACCTTTTTTTAAAAGAAGTGGTGCAGTTACACATCTTCAATTAAAAGTATAGTGACCAAAATCTCGCCCTTTGTTTTTATCATTTTAACTTCAACAGCTTATTAACTACTCCTCTTTACAGAAGGTGTATTGAGAAATAGCACAACACTTATAATTATACTGTCAAGAATAATATTATGTATGGTTGAGATTTTAAGATTACCTCAGTTTTTAAATGTATTATTGTTGTTAACCAGAATGATGAAATTCACAGGTACCTGTAATGATCCTCAATGGTAATATTTTCTTTTGTTCCCTGTCCAAATATTCAAGTTATAACTGAGATTTGCCTTGTTATACTCCCAAAATGCTGCTCTGATGAAGCTCACGATTGTTAAAATCTAATTTAACCATTGCTTGCATAGAAAGCCTAAGTGATTTAACTTTCAAAGCTAATTATCCTACATTTAAAAACAAATAGAAGAGAGCTAATCAATATAAATAAAAATATATTTTTAATAATACAGGATTATTTCCTGGTTATAATTTAATATTGATTGGTTATAAATGTGTAAGGTATTATTTGCTCTTTCATGATGATCCTTTCAATTAATCTTTGGTAGGAGTCTGAAATATTGAAAATACTCTGACTGACTTGTGTATACATAATATTATTATTATGCATATTCCAACTCTATCAGTTTGTACAGATAGTAAATTCAATGTGATAATTCTACCCAATGCCCAGAAAAATCATTGCTAGTAAGTTTTATTGTATGTCATTTGATGTCTAGATTAAATATGAAACAATCATTCAAGTATTTTGTTTCATTTATGGTTGTATCCTAATGAAAGTATTTTATTTATAAGTAGGAATTTTTTTTAGAAGTCTGTTTCCTGTATTTATTTTTGTATTTATAAATCTTATCATGAAAATTTCTCCAAGAACACCTATCTCTGATTTAAAATAAAGATAAATTTTCTCATAAGATGAATTTAGATCTAACACATTTGTTTGTCACTAACTCACCAGCCCCTAAAACACTCTTCAAAATAAGTTCTTGTCATATAAGATATAATATGAATGCTATTCTTAATTCATGAAATGTATTTATGCCTTCAATTTCACTCCTTCCATCTCCTTACCAAGTAAAATTGTATTGAGTATATGGAAATCTGTTTAGGTATATCCTTTTCTAGAAGGCCTTCCTCTGGTATTTCATAATCAGAGTATGGTATTTGGACTCAATAAGTCCAAAGTAGACCTATGTCTGCTTCCTTCCTCAGCCTTAGATGTTTCTCTTCCAGGTTAACGAACACTGAGAGCTGTTGCCTTCACCTATTGCTCAAATCACAGTAAGGAGGTATCATCTATTAGCCTAGCCAATCTATATCCAAAATATATTTAGATTTACTTCTTTCTTTCCATTTTATTTGCAACATATAATTCCAATGCTATTTGGGATTCTTAGAACAACAACAACAAACAAACAAACAAACAACAAAAAACTTTGTAATTGGTCCTCTCTTCCCTCTGGTGATAGACTGTATTTTGTGCCCCCAAAATTCATATATGGAAACTCTAATTCCCAACGTGACTGTATTTGGAAATAGGGCCATTAGGAGGTATTTAAGGTTAAACAAGGTCATAAGGATGGAGCCCTCATCCAAGAGACACAGGAAAAAGACCATGATAGGACGAAGGGAGAAGGTCCCCGTCTGCAAGCCAAGGAGTGAGACCTCAGAAGAGAACAACCCTGTATCAGCAGGGGGTTCAGATTTCCTTGATTTTGGAATCCCAGTCCCCCCAGCTATGAGAAAATAAACTTGTGGGTTTTTTAAAAAATAAATTTGTGGGTTTTTTTGTTGTTGTTTTTTTGTATTATTATTGCAGCCCTAATAGAAAAAAATACCCTCAATTTCATCTGTCTGATACAGTTTCTGCATAGTAGTTAACATTTACTTTTATATATTTTATATAAAGCATATAAAATTATACATATTTTGCAATAAACTAATATATAGTTCTATAAAGCATTTACATACACATACAAATATATGGATATATATGTATATGCATGTACCTATATATGTATGTGAGTGTACAATTTTGATCAAACTATGCAATGGCTTTCCATTGCCTTAGGATGAAATGAGAGTTCTAATAATTTTTTATTATGGCCTGCAGTGCCTTCATAAAGACACTGCCCCCTTTTTTCCTAACTCCTTTTTCTCTAACTCCATTTTACATATTCTTCTAATTTTTCTCTTCTTACCACATTGCAGTTAATAGTGGTCCTTTAATTGCTTATATCTGCCAAGTTATTAGCAACCTCAGTGTTCTTATATAAATGTCCTAAAACCTCACTTGAATCAACATTGTGGGATCAGATTAAGTGTATCTTAGAGAGACCATCCATAGAACATCTTCCATCCAATATTTTCTTCTTTCTATGTTATCTCCTTGAAGTATTATAAATATTATAATTTTATTGTGTGTATGTGTGTGTTTGCACATGCATACGTCTTTCCCCTACTAGATACATTGGTGTCTATATATATTATATAAAGGATGGGGGTTCTGATTACCTTTCTCTCACATATTGGGATCTGGGATGGGATCAGCAGAGGATGAAAAATTCCCAGTATCATGGAAAAAAAGTTGGATCTGTGTCTCTCCAACATCTCAGGGCCACTTTTACTTTGGAGTTGTTTTGGGGACTGATCATGGAGACAATGAGGTTTACCCCCACTATTGCTGTAGCCAAAGTGATTTTTAGTGTAGAAATAGTGGAACTTGCCATTAATTTACAGGTAACAGCCTCATCTTAGTGCATGCAGGTTATCCCTCAGTGGTCCATCCAGTGTTTACTTCTCCACCTTATTGACATAAAAGTACTTTGGTAACTTTTTTAAGAGTATAGAATACATCTTCAAATGATATGTTTGGAATTGGTACTCAGAAGATATGTAAATGAAATTCTCATTTGTGTAAATTAAGACTTAGTAGTGTCTTTGAATACAGGGATGATGTTCTGGGGAGCATAGCAGCCATCGGATCTCAGTTTGCCAGAATTATTTTCTACTTTCTTTTAATGGTAGTTGTACATGCATTGACATACTCCAAAGTTGTCTTGTATGTCTTGTATGTCCAACGGATATATGCAGCTGTTGGTGTGGGAAACATTGCTGACAATCTTCAATGTGATGTTATATTTTCATAATTCACTCCCATGACAAGCATGGAAATACCAGAAAAATGAAAACAGATGCCACTTTTATTCCATGCTGTAAGTGAGCCTCAACAGTCTAAGTTGAAGCCACCAATGGACCCCACAACACATTTTACACTGTACCACTCCATTCAGGCTTGTGGAATCTCACTCATGAACAATAGGGATGGGCTTCCCACTGATCGAAAGCTTTCTATTCTCAGTCAGGATGGTACACTGAGCATACCATAAGAGTAAATCATGTAGCTGAGTATAATAAAAGAAATAGTAATGGTTAGGGTAGCCTCTGTGCTGGTATTGAAAATAGTCTTAGTGACCAGTTGCTCAAACCTGCCAAATCATTTGCTCTCATCTTCATCATGCCTCAAGAATGTGTCTAAAGGTGGCATTGCACAAAAAGGGGTTAACTATTTAATGAATTGTCAAGGGAATGTATGTTTGCTCATTAGACTTCCTTTTTCATTAGAGAAATTTCATGAGTTTAGAGACTTGGTCTTTCATAGAGGAAGTATTTGTTAAGAAATGATTATACAAATTCAAATATACATACCTAAGTGCAATCTTCCCACAGGGAAGTATGAACCAGTCACATGTAATGGGTAGCATGTGCCAAGTCACTCAAAAAGAAAAATTTTTATATAGAAATTCTTTTACTTTTAGTTAAACAATTCAACATATATAACCTAAAATCTGCATATATCATAACTAAAATCTACATGATTTTTATTATGTAATGATTCTGAACATAAACTCCTTATAACACACATCTGCTTTGGGGGGGGGGATATATGTGTGTGTGTGTGTGTGTGTGCGTGTGTGTGTGTGTGTGTGTATAATATCACATGGCTAAGAAACAATAGAAAAAAACATTTTCTCATATTTTCCAATAAACTAAACTAAAGGTTTATCTTTGGATTGTCTGGTATTATAATTTTTAAGCAAGAAATATTCTAAATACAAATATTAAACTTATCTCATAAGACTTTAAAGCATCGTTACAGAGAAATCATGAGGTTAAAATGACAGACATAAGAATGCAGAGGGTCAGGTATAGAAGAAAGCTTGATGGAGAGAGGGTTTCCTTTCTCACTAATGGAGCTGTTTTCTTCTGCTAGTGAAGTTGGTATGTAAAGTGCACTGAAAAAATGATCTGTATGAATGTTAAATAATTCTGTAGGAGTTATGTTGCATTCTGCAAAAGAAAATGATAGGTTCCTCCAATTAACTTTAAACTTGTTTTTCCTTTAAGAATAGAGTAAGAAGAGAACTTTCTTAAAAATTAAAGTAGTGGCCCATAATTCATTTCTTAAAAAGACATTTAATATAATATAGTTCTAGTAGTAGCCTCTTTTTGGGAAAAAAAAAAATAGCCAATACGCTTTTAGGGTATACTGTTTTACTAATGTACACATGTTATCTAAAAGCTTTCAGTCTTAAGCTGTCGACCAAAAGAGATCCAGAATCATGAAAGTAGGGAAGAGACTGACAAACCTCAGAGGGAAGTAGGGTGGGATGGGTGGGAAGAGATAAACCAAAGAACTTATATGCATATATGCACAACCAATAGACACAGACACTAGGCTGGGGAAGGCAAGAGAGGGATGGGAGCGAGAAGGAGGGAGTCAATAGGGAAAAACGGGACATTTCGGTCTTAAGCAAGAATAAACCAATGCCTCGTTCATTTTGCTTAATGACAAAAATTAGCTGTATCATATCAAGTTAACTTCTTATCACTGACCAGAACCCAATTTTTGCTTGTCTATTTACATAAGCCATTATAAAAAGAGGGGTGTGATTATGTGATAAAGGTAGACTTTAGGGAATGATTTCAAAGAGGTCTATGAAACATATACTTTTCTAGTGAGATTATCATTAAAATAAAGTCTAAATATGAAAATTAGAATGTTCATAAGTTTTTTAAAATTATTGGGTATTTTCTTGATTTAACAACAGTGAACAAACAATGGTGAAAATTATTTTATGGTGAATAATAAATACATTTCATTGAGGTGGTGGAGTCAGTGCACAACAAAAAAATGTGTAAGTATAAGCTTATACATGTTGAAAATAGTCTTACTGTGTTCCTTTACAGATTGAATACTATATATGTACTTATGTAACCACATAACTCAGAGTTAAAAGGGAAATCTTCCTTGACAAACTTTCTGGCAGTCATATTTATTAAAATGTCACCCATACTTCTTAGCCAAAGAAGTATTTTCCTGGTCTTATCTCTACTGCTTTTTACATAAATATCTATACAAATTGCTTCATTTTGCCCATCTTTGTACAAGTAAGGCCACCTTATCTTGTTTTACTAAGGCTGCCTCACACTTGGTCTTCTTAATAATTCATAAACCTTGGATTGCACGGCCCACATTAGTGCAAATCTGAGCATGTGTACACCCCTTACGAAGATCCCCAAGTCTCCCCTTTGCCTTAGGGTCAAATCCAAATGCCTTAACATCACCTATTTGACCTGGCTTCTGATAACCTCTGTAGCCTACTTCATGACCGTTTCCTTTTACAACACACGCTACAGCTATTTAGAGCTCCTTGTGTTTTCCCAATGCCCCCCTGTGTCTGATCTATAGTACTGAAAGGCATTCTTCCTCCTGGTTAGAATTCTCTTCTGCTAACTGTTCTCCTGAGTTTTGTTCAGCTATCAGTGTAAGCATTCCTTCCTGTAGGAAGAGAGCTCATTTACAAAGCCTTGGTGGGATGTGCAGTCTACGTTCTCTTACAGCACAAACATAAGTATTTGTTAAATGTCTGAGTCCTCCACAGTGTCCACACTTCTTAGAAGCTGTCGTTCGTCCTTCTTTCCTTTCCTATCCCTAATACTTGGAGAAGTGCCAGGAACATAAAAGTTTAGTGAAAAGTTGTGGATTAATGAGATCTGAAAGCCTTTAATAGGTTAAGCTATATGTCAATGTTAGTATTTAATTATAGATGTTTATAAAAATATAGATTTTAGATTATGTTTGCAGTTTCTACACAGTACATTGAAAATGTCATATTGAGAGACTCTCATTTGTACTTTTTATTTCTACATATTAACTTCTGTCTCAAGTAATCTAAATTGACTGTTTGGCTATACAATCAAAGGATAATAATGCAAGCATTGGCACTCAACTACATGAGTGATCATTAAAACATCTCCATTGAAAAATTCTGTAAATGTCAAAGAAGAAAACAGAAATCAACACTTTTTCATGTTGTTAGTTTAAGCTTCTTAAAAGGCATACAATTAAAAGACAATGTAGTGAAAACAAGTATCAAATATTAATTGACTTTAGAAAGTATCAATCTATCGAACTTTCTTAAATCCATAACAGGAAAGAGTCAAACAAATTTAAATGGTCTAGGTCACTTGATATCCATACTATTAATACAAAATTTAATAACTTACTGAACTTATTGCAGTTAAGTTGAAAAATTGCTGATGATCTAGGTAAATACCAGGATTTGAAAAATAAAAATAAAAATAATATTTATTTTAAAGTAAGTACATAGAAACTAATTTTCCTTTTCAATTCTCAATTGCAAAATGACATTTATGTGAGATCTTACATTTAAAGAGCACTTTGCAGTTTAGAGAGTAAGCTTTCATATTCATTATCCAATAGGGCAGATAGGAAAGTTGTGAATATTTGTGCATAGAGCAATTCAATCCAATATTGTCTACATAAGCAAAACAGGATTCTGAGATTTAAAAAATGTGAAATTTTATTTTAATAATCATTTAATGCACAAATATTTTAATGAAAGGTAGAAATCTATAGTCTTTTATTTTTACCGTTTCATAAACTGCTCTTTGGGTATTATATCAGGAATTTCTTTGTAAAGAATAGTATACAGTTTCAAAAACAGAGACATATCTACCCAAAACAATTCACTCTTACTAAAATTACTTTTGATAGACTTGCTTAAAACCATGGACTAGTTAAATATAAATGAATTACTGCAGACAGATACATTTTTCAGGTGTCATGAATTTTGATAATTATAAAATATGTTAAGTTAACATAAATAATTTAAGAAAAACAGGAGAATAAAATCAATGTTGTTAATTTCCTTAGCTAATAAGACAATTTAAAGTAAAAAGGCATATAGAAAACAATTTGAATTGATTTACATCATCTGAACTGAAGAATCAGATGGAAGGACTAAATCTCTGTGAAAAGATTCTAAACCATGTATGATAATAGATGCAAACAAGAGAATTTTAATAAAATAATTTCACTCATTGATCTTAAAGAAGTATTTAGTGTTTTATAAATGAGTTGGTATATTTGGAAAAAAAACATTGATTCAGATCTGAAGCTATAATAGTAGGCATAATTAGCAGAAACATTTTATTTGTGATAATTTAGTGACACAATTGGAAAGAACTCAATGTCAGATGTAAACACTGTAGTAAACACTATTACTTTTAAATAATTTTGTAGAAAAATATTTTATTTATAAAAGTATAATAAAATATATAACATATTAAATACATATTATATATACATATTTTAAAGTAAAGGTACTATGTTACCTTTGGATTCACTTAATTTTATTCCTACTTCTAATTTATCAGCAAGTACTCTCAAGATTGGTCTTTTTCAAATGATTAACTACAATCCATTTTTGCTTTTCCAATATTCCTTCTTTAAAGCAATTCCTTAGGTTTAGTACCTTGGTCTTGAGAGGATTTTATGAATATGACCTCAAAGGCAAGGGAAGTAAAAGCAAAAATAGATGAATGGGGCTATACCAAACTAAAGAGCTTCTGCACAGCAAAAGAAACCATCTCAAAAAAAAAAAGCAACCAACCAAATGGGAGAAGATATTTGTAAACTACACCTCTGATAAGGGGGTTAATACCCAAATATATATATATATAATGAAGAATTCATACAACTCAACAACAAACAATCCAAATAAAAATTGAGCAGCAGACCTGAACAGACACTTCTCCCAAGAAGACATGCAAATGGTCAACACATATATGAAAAGATGCTCAACTTCACTAGCTATTAGGGAGATACAAATCAAAACTACAATGAGAAACCACCTCACACCTATTAGAATGGCTATGATCGACAAGACTAGTAATAACAAGTGTTGGAGAGGTTGTGGAGAAAAAGGAACCCTTATTCACTGCTGGTAGGAATGTAAACTGGTACAGCTACTATAGAAAACAGTAGGAAGTTCCTCAACAAATTAAGAATAGAGTTACCATATGACTCAGCAACCTCGCCTTTGGGTATTTATGTGAAAAACTTAAAAACATTTATTTGCAAAGACATATGCACCACTATGTTCATTACAGCATTATTCACAGTGCAAAGACATGGAAACAAGCAAAGTGTTCCTCAAAAGCTGATTGGATAAAGAAGATGTGGTACATATATACAGTGGAATACTACTTAGTCATAAGAAAAGATGAAATACTAACATTATCAACAACATGAATAGATCTTGAGACCATCATGCTAAGCAAAATAAGTCAGAAAGAAAGTCAAGAACCATATGATTTCATATGTAAGATATAAAACTGAAAGCAACAAATAAACAAGACAAACAAAATCTCATAGACACAGACTACAGTATGGTGGTTACCAGAGGGAAAAAGGGGTGTGGGTTGGATAGTAAAAGCTAAAGAGGCAGCCCTAGCCTCTTTGGCTCAGGCGATAGGGCGTCGGCCCGCAGACCAGTGAGTTGTGGGTTTGATCCCAGTCAAGGGCACGTACCTTGGTTGTGGTTCATCCCAGGCCCTGGTCAGGTCGAGCGGGAGGCAACCAGTCAATGTGGTTCTATCACATCGATGTTTCTCTCTGTCTCTCTCTCCCTCCCTTCCATTCTATCTGATGATAAATAGGAAAATATCCTCAGGGTGAGAAATTAAAAAAAAAGCTAAAGAGGCTCAAATATATAGTGATGGAAGGAGATTTGACCTTAAGTGGTAAACACACAATGCAACATACACATGATGCATAATACAGGTGTACACTTGTAACCTACATAATTTTATTAACCAGCGTCACCCCAATAAATGTAATAAAAATAAATTAAAAATAAAGCAATTCTTTTTATTTAAAAACAGCTCACTTTTTATCTACAATACAGGTGTGGCAAAAGTGGTTTACAATTTTTCATATGAAAAATAATACAATAAATAATAAATAATACAAAATAAACTCTGTGTTTCATGTACTCCATAGAACACCCCTTCTTCTCATTTAAAAAAAAAAAATGTATGTCAGATCTTCCTTATAAATAAGAAATTGCATTAGTTCTCTCATTGCACTCAATTTTCAATCCTTTATTCAAACTTAGAAAATCATGCATAGTTTATGTAAATAATTTTTAATACTTCCTCTTATCAACTGTAACATTGTTCCAACATATTTGTGAATGTATGTTTATCAGAAGTGGAATAATATTTTCTGCATTCAATAAAGAAGCCTATATGTGGTCAGAATAATCTTTAAAATCTAAAGGAAACTATAAAATGTAGCGGCATAGAACTTCAGATTACACATCAAACATGTTTCCAATAAATTCTGACACTTGGTTGCTGTTTCATTTTTAATTAGTTTTCCTATCTGAATCTACATTTTTAATTCTTAAAAATGTAAATATCATTAGATCTTATCTAAAGGTGTTGCGGTAACATTTAAAATCTACTTTTTTATTCTTAAAAATATAAAGAGCAATAGAGCTTACCTAAAATACAGGTACAGTAAACTAAAAACATAGTCACAAAAAGGTTATACCTCAAGTATTTAGTGACCTAGAAATATTAGTGATCATTATGTGAGATCTAATTTTCTTCTACTTTTAGTTGAGAGTTTTAAAACTTTTTCCATCATAGATAGGTATGCAGGTGCAATAAATTCCAAAGATCGATATTACTTATAACAATATTTTCTTTCTCATTTGATCATTTTTATCTTTAAGAGAAATATTTACTCTATACTAAAGGTATCTTATCTTTTTGCATCCTTTGGAAAAGATTATCAGGTTGGTGATGGTAGGCAAAGCCAAAAAAATGTACAGCTCAATTATTTATCTCAGAGTGAATTTTTTATAATGAATGCTTAGATAAAGAAATGAAACAACTTGACACAACAGCCTGGTACTGGCACAAGAACAGGCACATAGATCAATGGAATAGAACAGAAAACCCAGAAATAGACCCAAAACATTATGCTCAATTAATATTCGACAAAGGTGGCAAGAGCATACAATGGAGTAAAGACAGCCTCTTTAATAAATGGTGTTGGGAAAATTGGACAGCTACATGCAAAAAAAATGAAACTAGACCATCATTTTACACCATACACAAGAATAAACTCAAAATGGATAAAAGACTTAAATGTGACTCATTAATCCATAAAAATCCTAGAAGAAAATGTAGGCAACAAAATTTCGGACATCATACGCAGCAGAATCTTCACTGATATATCACCTAAGGCAACAGAAACAAAGGAAAAAATGAACACATGGGACTACATCAAACTCAAAAGCTTCTGCACAGCAAAAGAAACAACCATCAAAGTGGAAAGGCAACCCACTGTATGGGAGAGCATAATTGCCAATGATATATCAGATACGGGATTAATTTCCAAAATATATAGAGTGCTCATACATCTCAACAAAAGGAAGACAAAAAAACCAATTAAAAAATGGGCAGAGGAACTAAATAGACACCTCTCCAAACAGGACATACAAATGGCCAAGAGACATATGAAGAAATGCTCAACATCACTAATCATCAGAGAGATGCAAATTAAAACAACAATGAGGTATCACCTCACACCTGTCAGAACAGCCGCCATCAACAAAGCATCAAACAACAAGTGTTGGTGAGGGTGTGGAGAAAAGGGGACTCTAGTCCACTGCTGGTGGGAATGCAGACTGGTGCAGCCACTATGGAAAACACTATGGTGTTACCTCAAAAAATTAAAAATTGAATTACCATTTGACCCAGTGATCCCACTCCTAGGAATATACTCTAAGAAGCCTGAAACACCAAACAGAAAGAATATATGTACCCCCATGTTCATAGCAGTGCTATTTACAATAGCTAAGATCTGGAAAGAGCCCAAGTGTCCATCAGTAGACGAATGGATAAAAACGCAGTGGTACATATACACAATGGAGCACTATGCAGCTGTAAGAAAGAAAGATCTCTTATCCTTTGCGACAACATGGGAGGACCTGGAAACTATTATCCTAAGTGAAACCAGCCAAGCAGAGAAACACAAATATCATATGATCTCACTTATTTCTGGAATATAATAAACATAACAGTCTGAGGAACAGGGTAGTCCCAGAGATGTGGAAGTAGGGTACAGACTGACAATTGCCAGAAGAAGGGGTGGGGGAGGGGAGCGATGAACCACAGAACTTGTACACATGTACTCATAACCAATGGACATGGACAACAAAACTGGGGACGGGGCAGGGAGGGAGGGGGAGGAAGATGACAATGGGGGGAAAATGAGAAACATCTGTAACAAAAATAAATTAATAAAAAAAGAAAAAAAAAAGATATGAAACAACTTGACACTCAATAAATATTTGCTCTGTTTCAAAAATTATAGAGACTCTCAAAGACCTTTTCCTTAATGTGAGTATATCTGTACTAAAATTTCCATATTAAAATAAGAAATATTTTAATTTTTAAATTAAATATTTAAATATTAATTTATTTAATAATAACAGTCTAAGACCCATTACAATTTGATAAAAACTGATATCTCTTATAAATACAGGAGTGACTATATTTCCAAAACACTTAAAAGTTAGTGAGATAAGTAATATAGATTTACACTTATGTAAATATTTTAAATCGATGGCTTAGTAGAAGACAATTTTGATATGTTCTTGTGATTGAAATATATGAAGATAAGCAAAGTTCCCACAAATATATAGTGAGAAAAGGGAAAATATTTTAATAGCCTTTTTAGATAATTGTGGATATTCTTTATAATACTGTACTAAACTCAACATATGGTAATTTCTTAAAAGTAAGTTGCAGTGTGGAATCTGAAAGCTTATCATTAAACTTTAGTACTCTCTTATATTAAAATCCACTGTGGTAGTTTTCACTTTGAAGGAATGTTTTATCCATAAATTATTTGGAACATCATGAACTTGTCATTTGAAATATTGGTTCACTGAATTATGTAGTTTCAAAGGTTACACCTTTTCATTAAAAAATATCAAAAGAAAATTTTATCTGTTAATATCACTACTGATCTAATTAGAAACATCTTTAAAAATTGGGATGCTCATAGTGACAGATACACATTTTTCAACATTTTAATGTTCTCTTAAAATGTTAAATTATATCATTAAATATAAATACTGTCATTTGCTTTTCTTGAATGGCATGCTCACTTTGTTCATTTTTAAGAAAATGTCTGCCAAATACTGAAATATGAACAACTACAATTCACCTCCCATTTTGTTGCAAAGAACATTTTGAAGATCAATATTTTTATGGAAGATGTATTTTAATTTATTTAATCAAATACTGGCTTGTCTTAAATAAAATAGGCTTTTTTTTCTGCAAGTTACTACTATTTCAATTTAGTGCCATGTGTGTAATTTGTACCATTAATTTCATCCACTGTGGTTTTTGCACGTGTCAAGGAAGTGAAAAGACAGGTAACACTACTGTTATTATAAAAATAATTTTGATCTCCAGAATATACAGACCTGATGGTCAGAGAAAAAATTTCATGGTGCCACCAGAAATAAAGCAAGAAATACTGTTGTAGTAGGAAACTCCTTGTTAGATTTCATGCATATGTCAATTTGGATCTGTCACATGTTTCTCAGTGTTCATTCAAATGACGCTTTGTAGTTGGAAAGAAGATGTCTATATGTTCTTTCTTCAGCATATTTAATGAGATGTTTATTATTTAGAGAGCTGGAACCTCAGAGCTTCAATCCTTTTATTGGCAGATATTTAACACATCCAGAGTGAAAGAGAACAGCTGTGGAGGAATACAAGAAAGGAAAAAAACTTAAATGCTAAAAGTTCTAACAGTCCTACAGAAAATAAAGAGCAATGTAATTCATTAGGAGAATGTGAATATGATATAAATGGTTAGAGCCTTTCTTTCTTTTTCCTCAATCAAAAAGTACTCCTCCTTAGAAAACATATTTTTGTCATTGAAATGTTTACTACAGAACCAAGTAATCTATGAAATGAAAAGGCATAAAAGATTGATGTTTTATGCCAATGTTCATTCCAACAGCTTCTTCTTCTTTTTTCACACACATATATGTAATGGAATAAGTGGCAATACAGACAGGAAATTCACAATTACTGAAAGATCTTAAGGACTGGTGGTTTGAAGTACTCATTTGGTAATGCAACTGAGAGTCTCAAGGTGGGTGATAGAGAGGTGCTCAATAGTAAAATGTCATTGGGGTCCATTCTAAAGAAAGAGATAAACGAAGTTTCCAGTACCCACTGAAACAATTTTTGTTTAAGAAATAACAAACAAACAAAAAAGTTACTGTTGATAAGAGAAAAAGCATAGTAAACTAAGGATGGATCTATGATTAGAATAGCTACAGGATTTTTATGTTATTTATAAGTCATTAGGTACAATATGTAGAAAGGTCTTAAATCAAATGCTTTGTGACCTAAGTTTATCATTCAAGTAAAATAATTATGAATTGTCATATTGTTTCAACCTAAAAATATTCTTAAAAGCATTGTAGGGGAGCAAAATTTGCCATCCCCAAATATGCCACTTTGGCATATTGATTATTTTGAATTAAAGTTACTTGAGGAACAGCCAGTGCAAGCAAGACACTTCCTCCTCTCTATCTCCCAGAAAACAGGAATGAAATCTTCTGCGTGAAAGCTACCTCCTCTGCCCCAGGAGGTAAGAGATATCCTTATTGGCAGAGATAGGGAATTCCAGGCTGAGAAGCCTGTGTAAACAACTGTATTTAATTGGCTTAAAAATAAGTGCTTACAAGTCAAGTATTTTCAAGTTCATGTATTCTAGGAAAATTTGGGTATGTAAAAACTACTTTGAGTTTGCTGGGTTAAATAAATAGGCATGCTTCAGTGTTATCAACTTTAACTATACTGCAGATAAACCACTTTTTTTCTCCCTTGGTTTCTTAGTCAAATAATTCATGGTATTTGTGTTACAAAATTTTCCAGCTAAAAAAATTATTTAAGATGATGACTGATGTTATCAAATGTCTAGTGAAGTTTCTATAGGTAATCTAGACATTATTGTTGGGAACAAATAAATTAAATAGATATAGGTGAAATAAAAAGGGTTTAGGTAAACTTTCAGTAATGTTTTTTTGTGTGATAATATCCCAAATTTATTTAGTAATTCTACTTTGGGAATTTTGCTAAATTAAATTAAATGGTGAAACCAAGCAGCGGTGAATGGATCCAGGTTTGTTGTCTCACAAAATCAAAGAATGAGTTCATGGACAAAGGGGTAGGCGAGAGAAAATTTATTTAAAAAAATAGACTCCCCGCGGTGAGGAGGGGATCCAAGTGGGTTGCCAATGAGGCTCCTTTGTCTAGGGGTAGATATAAACCTTACTAGCCTCTGATTGGTCCTTTCAAGGAATTCTGCCTTAGCAACATCCATACAGTTTAAAGCTTGTATTTCCCACCTGACTGGGTTAAGCCCTAGGTCATCTAGCTCTAAATCCATATTACCCTTCTGGAAAAGCCATGTGTGGGCATCACTATTTAAAAAAGCTCATCCTATCAGGTGAATTAGGGCAGATTTGATTAGCAAAGATATATATTGTCCTGTAACATTCCCTAGTTGGAAGTGGATAGGTTCTGATTTAAAAACAGACATTGAGTCTGGTCGGTGTGGCTCAGTGGTTGAGCGTCGACCATGTACCAGGAGGTCGCTGGTTTGATTCCTGGTCAGGACACATGCCCAGGTTGTGAGCCAGATCCCCAGTGAAGGGCATGCAGAAGGTGGCCAACTGATGTTCCTTCTCATCAATATTTCTGTCTCTCCCTCTCACGTCCTCTCTCTCTAAAACCAATAAAAGGAAAATAATAATAATAATAATGAAAACAGACATTGATTAGCTATTCCTGACATTTTTACAGAAGCTTTACTCCCAGGGAGGAGACAACTTAGTTGAGTGTGGTTACGAACAAATAAAGTAGCTCCAGGGCTACTTTCAGGGCCTTGGTGGCTTCCCTTTTTATGATAATTTCAATTTCTCCCAGACTACTAGTGAGGAGGAGGAGAAACGCCCTCAGAGCAACCCTATGCTTGCTTTTGGTTTCTTTTCTAAATCCAATTTTGGTTTCTTATATTCCTTTCTAAGGTAACCTGGCTTTCTGCAATAGAAAAACACTCTATAGTTTTGCAGCAGAATTCATTCAGCAGTCCTGTTGCCTTGCTCCCAGAAACCAGTCAGTATATTAATTAGAATAGGTCAGAATTGCCAGCACTATATTCTTTAACAGCAAATAAAATTCATTTTCAAACCCATCAGGGTCACAGAAAAAGGAACTATACAATCAATCTCTGTTCCCCTCTTACCTGAAACCAGCCTTTTTTTTGTTTTGTTTTGTTTTGTTGTTATGTAATTGACTTGTGCTCCTTCCAGGAGATTCTAATATGCAATCAAGATAAGCTTTTCATTTCTATAAGTCAGGAATGTTCATGGGGGCTGGGAGTACCTGGCCTTGGAGGCACAATTTCCCTGTTGATTTCAGTTTTATTTTGAGATCTATAGAGTCTGAATAAACCTCCAAATATACTGTGTACTGGGTTCTGCCTGTGTGCTGAGCTCTAAGTCCTTGCAAATCTCCTCACATGTCTCAGCCTTCCCTTCCCATGGTCTCGTCCCTTACTGCCTAGCCTACCTCTATCCCTTTCAATGATATTATGGGAATTCAGTAAATGTCTGCATTATTTCCAAATGAGATAAAATACTGATACATTAATTTCCATTCAAGTTTAAATTTACCTACTTGACCTCCTGTTACAGAAGAACT
The DNA here is from genome assembly GCA_030848825.1 of Tadarida brasiliensis. Classification (NCBI taxonomy): domain Eukaryota; kingdom Metazoa; phylum Chordata; class Mammalia; order Chiroptera; family Molossidae; genus Tadarida; species Tadarida brasiliensis. The sequence goes on from CM061260.1 coordinate 77,354,407, forward strand.
AAAGATATTCAGGTCTGTAAATAAACATGTCTTGTACTACAATGAAAAATATATACTATGTGGAAGCATGTACTTCTAGAAGTTATAAAATGTATTCATAAATGTGCCAATAAAATGTATAACAGACAGTTCACAATTACTTATAAGCACACCTTATTTCATTGCACTTCACTATATTGCACTTCACAGCTGTACTTTTTACAAATTGAAGGCGAGACTGCAAACAGATTATGACTTGCTTTATTGTGATACTCGCTTTATTGCTATAGTCTATAACTGAACTTGCAATATCTGTGAGGTATGCCTGCATGTAGTTTTATTTAGAAATTAAGGTTTCTAAGGGTTAAGAATTTTAATTAATATGTGTAATTTAAACTACTAGAAATAATAAAGGAAACAACTTTGATTGAAAAAAAAGTGGGATGTGTGTTTTCAGTAAAAAATTGTATAAGAAATAGAAATGAATTTTGTTGAGGGAAAAGAATGTTCTTTTGTCCTAAAGAGAGGAAAACTGTAAAAGAAGGAAAAGGGGACAAAATTTAAATGCAAAAAAAAAAATGTTCCAAAAGATTTGTATAAAAGGAATCTTTGGAAAGACAAATTACTGTGTGTTCGAGCTGGCCAAGGTTGTTAATTAATTTAATTGAATACAAAAATTTCAATATCAAAGGCAATCTGGTACAGAATTAGAATTTGTTTTTCTGTCTGTTAAAAGAACAATTTTTTCTTAGACTATTGGTCTACTCTTGATAAGATTATAAAGCCTTTTCTTTGCCTTTTGGTAAAGCTGCCCAGAAAGCAAAGATTTTGTTTTACCAAAATAATGTTCTGTACTTCAGGTTGTCTTAATCAGATCTTTGATTACTTAAGAAAACTAAATCTTCTCAATATTAAAAGAGCTCAGTTTTGCTAACAGTTGTATAATCTTCTGTATTTGACTTTGAAATATATTATTGTTACTTTGGTTAATTAAGTATTGTTTCATAAGTATCTGTGACCCCATTTAGTCAAATATCCAAAGTTTTTGATATTTTAACAAATTTTCCAAAATCAAATTCAAAATAAAGTCCTTTGACCTCTAGCTAACTTTGGGATATCTCAGAGGCTCTCTGAAAAAGCTCAAACAATTTATTCTCTCTCCTTATAAAAAGACAGATGTTTCATCTGTTATTTGATGTTAACTTACATGGAAAGCATTGTCCAACAAGTGTTGCTAAATCTTCCTATGTCTGTGTAGATATATGTTATTAATATAAGTTTTCTAGAAATTATATAAAATTCTTAAAAATCTAATATAGCAAGGCCCTGTTTGGGTAGCTCAGTTGGTTAGAGCGTCATCTTGATATGCCAAGGCTGTGAGTTTGATCCCTGGTCAGGGCATATACAAGAGACAACCATTGAATGCATAAATAAATGGAACAACAAATCAACATTTCTCTCTCTCCCCAATTTCTCTCTCTCTAAACAAATCAATAAAACTTTTAAAAATAGAATATGTCCTAATATAACATTATTAGTTTTAATTCTAGTTATTATTTAGAAATGTTGAATGTCACAGAAATAACCAAATTTTCTTGTCAATTCCATTATAATGAACTTTGATCAAATCTCTAACCAACAGACATTTTTTTAAAAGTCTTTTGTCAATTACAGACAATTATTCTTTTACTCTGATGCTTTTACAAAAGTGCTTCAGCTTCAAGGAGATTCATGTCTCTAATGACTTACAGATCATACCACTGAGCTAGGATAGAATTTACAGGACATTAGTAGAGAAACTAATGGCTTCATAAAACTGCTAACAGGAAGATCAATATCAACAATAATTAATAAAATGTTATTAAATGAACTGAGGAGCATGATTATAATTTTGTGACTTCTTATTTGAAATATTCCTTGTTCCTTAACCTTTGATTTCCAGATATAAAGAAATATTTTCTCCTAAACTAATTATAACAACAATTTGGTAAATTATATCTATGTAAGTAGGATTGAAACTTTTTTTCTCCCTAGCTGATCTCTCCAGAATTTGGAAACTTTCAGTGAGCATTTTTATATTTCCGTAACAGTGTAGTTATTTACATCAGTTCAATAACAATATGTTCTTGTAACAAGACACAGTTGGAAATATTGATTGTATTGCCAAGCATTGGCCAGAATATCACATTTGAGAATATACATAGACTTCCATACGACCAGCTAATTTTAAGAAACTAAGGTTGACTTTATGGAGTAAATAAAGCCCCTTGGAAAAATTAGACTGGTACCTTGCTTACAGGGTGTCCAATACCCTTACCAGGTGAATTAAGAAATTTACTTCCTGACAGACCTAGGCACCTCAAGATATTTTTGAGACCTCAGGAGGAGAGAAATTCACCCAATTCTATAGGTATTGCAGACAAAGTCTTATGGTAAGTACTTAGGTAGTATTTCTGGGCCTCAAGAGGCTGTTAAAGGTTTTATGCGAGATTCCTTATAAAAAGTTCCAGTAAAGCCGATTTAAAATAGCTTATCTGAGCAATCTTTAGTCTTACTGCCTTATGTAAATAATGACAACAAATATAATACAGTTAGTTTTATTTTATAAACCAATTACCTTTACTATAATTTGGTAAAAGTGGAGGTAATTGTAGAGAAAAAATTATGTTTTAGCATAAACTATAGTATATGACTGTAGATATCAGATTCTAGTTCTATTTATTGTCTTTGATGTTTTAGCTGTTTTCTTGTAAAGTGAACTGGATGTTAAATTCTTCTAGTTTCCTCAAAACCTCTCTACAACTCTCCAAACCATGTTTTCTGATTTTCTCCCACTCTTCTGATTGAAATCATTGAGAACTAAAACTTCCCTTTTTCCTGAAGCCCTAAACTGAAGCTAGATGACTTAATATCAACTTCAGAGAAGTCACCACAATAGTCCATGGTTAGACAATCTTCATAGCTATTGTTGTGTGGGCCCCTTAGAAAGTTTACTTGAACACCCAATGACATCATCAGACATCCAAACTACAATAGATGTTTCCACCCTGTCATCTAGAATCTCAACTGGCTATCCCCAGAACTCAAAAATTGGTCGATAATTTGCTTTAAACATTAACATTTTTTTTTTCAATAAAAATGCCTCTTCTTAAATACCTGATTGCTTGCACCATGGTCCTCAGTTTGTGAGCCCACCTATGTCATTACCTCCTAAAATGAAACACTGTTTGACTGAAACTGACCTATTGACAAGACTTAAGACATTGGTTCCGTGAGATGGAATAATCTACCAACCCAGTTTTGGGTCTATGACATTTCTTGGGGGAATTTCAAAGGTGGGACTGTGGGGGAGTAAAATTTGCCACCCTAAAATATGCCATCTTGGTTTATTAATTATTTTGAATTAAAGTTACTTTAATTCAACAGCCAGTGTAAGGACACTCTGACCCTCCTCTCTGTCTCCCTGAGAGCAGGAAATAAATCTTCTATATGAAAGATACTCTCCTTGTACTGGGTGGTAGAGAGACATCCTTATCACCAGAGACAGGGAACAACACAAAACCACAAATCCTGTGTAAACAAACCTTATTACTTCTTTACTAATGTACTGCCCCAAGCCCAAACATTTTTGTCTTGTCAATTCTTTACAAATTTATTGTTTCTTTGTCTAAAAAGTATAAAAGTTGACTGCTTTGGTCATTTCCTTAGGTCCCAGCCAATAAGACTAAGAGGTCTGGGGAAATTTTCTTCCCACCTGGCACATTACTTTATCTCTTATTGTTATTATGCCTTTAAACAATGAAATTGGAATAAATATATACATTTTAGAAGACTTTTTTAATGATATGGTGCATATTATATGTACATGTCTGAAATTGCTATTTGAATAAAATATTGTTATCTACATGTTACACATATTATCCTGGGTGGGGCAAAAGTAGGTTTACAGTTGTGAGTACTCAAAGCAAAGTTCATTCTCATATTATTATTTATTAATTATTGTATTCCATACAATTGTTAAACCTTCTTTTGCCCCACCCTGTATGTTAATTCAGTTCATAACAAATTAAGGTATTGTTATCCAGAAAAATTTTGGTAATTTCTGATAACTTTTTTTTTTCTTTATTGATTGATTTTAGAGAGACAGGAAGGGAGAGGGAGAGAGAGATAGAAACATCAATGAAAGAGAACATAGATTGGCTGCCTCCTGCATGCCCCTCACTGGGGATTTGGCCCACAAACTGGGCATATGACTTGACCCGGAATCAAACCAGCGACCTCTTGGTGCATGGGTTGATGCTCAACCACTGAGCCACACTGGCCAGGCATTTTTCTAATAACTCTTATATAAATAGTAATTAAAGAACAATGAAAAATAAGTTATCTTATGTATTGTCATTTTTCTAATTTGCAAAAATATATTTTTCATTGACATGTCACTTTTATTTATTATGCCCTCAATGTTTTTATACTTGAAAATGTATATTTTTTTCTTTATTTTCTCTTGAATTACATTTTTACAACATTAATAAAATATGGCTTTCTTTATCTGTGTGTTGATCTGTATACTTGAGATGATAACTAGCCAAGCTTTCAAGCTTTCAGGCAATCTGTCTAGAACAAATGACCACAAACATAATGGTGTGAAGCAATGCAAATTTATGACCTTACAATACAATATATAGGTTAGAAGAATGCCACAGGTCTTACTCAGCAATGTAAAGGCCCCATCAGCCCTTCATTACTTTCTGAAACCTCTAGGGAATTAATCATTTTCTTTACCTTTTCTAGCTTCCAGAAGCTGCCAGTATTCATTAGCGGGTGCCCCTCCTTTCCATATTCAAAGTCAGCAAATTAGGGTTGAGTACTTCTCACATCTCATCACTGTGATTGTACTTTTGTGGCCATATCTGCCTCTCAGTTTCTTTGACTCTTCTGTTTCCCTTGTTGGCTTTTAGGGACCTTTGTGTTAGCATTGGGCTCTCTTCAATAATCCAGAATAATTTCCCCATTTTAAGGTCAACTGATGAGCATCCTTAAATCCATCCACAACCTTAATTTTTTTTTCCTTTACCATAAAACCTGACCTATTCACAAATTATGAAAATTAGGACATGGACATCCTGTGGGAACATTATTCTACCTGCAATAGAGATATTCTTTTCAGACAGTCCAGTATTTCTATTTGCTTCCTTCCTTCGGCCCTCTTTCTCATACACACTCTGTGTTTTTGCTCAAACTCTTCTTAGACCTGTAACGATGATCCATTCTCTCTCCCTTCCTAAGTGTACTGGGACCTCCATAAAACCAAATCATTTCCACTCTGTGAGACCTCGCTCTACGACTTCAGCTACAGCCATCCCTTTCTTAGCTAAAATCTCACAATATCTATTAGTTCTATAGAACAATAAAGTTTACATATGTTGTTTTCCTGGTTTTTCATTTGTTTGTTTGTTTTCCAGTTGCTTCATCTCCTTAAAGGGACTGGAATCTCCAAGGAGGAGAAACCTCATTATGTTACTCTTTGTGTATTTGCTGTGCTTAGGTATGTGTTGTACACAAACTTCATTGAACTCTTTCTCATAACAGGGTTCAGCGATGTCACTTGTATTATGTAAATACTTTTTAATAAAGGAGAAACCTATAAAAGCAAATTAAAAAATGATGGAATTTTTGCCCGGCTGGTGTGGCTCAGTGGTTGAGCATCGATCCATGCAACAAGAGGTCACCAGTTCGGTTCCTGGTCAGGGCACATGCTTGGGTTGTGGGCTAAATCCCCAGTGGGGGGCATGCAGGAGGCGGCCAGTCGATGTTCTCTCTTATCGATGTTTCTCTCTCTCTCTCTCTCTCTCTCTCCCCCTTCCTAAAAAAAGAAACAAACAAACAAAATGATGGAATTTTAATTCAATAAAATGTACCCTAACACCAATATTAGTTTTCACATTTTGATTTTGAAAAATGCTTCTTGGTGGTAATTCATATATAAAACCAAAATTGAGTTTCCACCGAGTAAGTCTGAATATCAATTAAATATTTAATACCTTTATTTCACTTGTTCTGATATGGTCTCCTCATGGTGTCTGCCCTCTGAGTCACAATCCTTTCTAATCATTTGAAGTAAAAAATAAAATACAATTTTTTTCAAGTAAGAATTTTTAAGTAAAAGAAAAACAAACCTCTATATCAGTGGTTCTCAGCCTGTGGGTCGCAACCCCTTTGGGGGTCGAACGACCCTTTCACAGGGGTCGCCTAAGACCATCAGAAAACACATATTTCCGATGGAGATTCATAACAGTAGCAAAATTACAGTTATGAAGTAGCAACGGAAATAATTTTATGGTTGGGGGTCACCACAACATGAGGAACTGTATTAAAGGGTCACAGCATTAGGAAGGTTGAGAACCACTGCTCTATATATTGTATTAGTAATATAGGAACCTCATTAGCTTTGGGATTCCTTTAATGAGAGTGATCTTAGATATTATTTTGCCTCTTCAAAATAGAGTTGACTAAGTAGCCTAGGGAACCACTCCCTAATTGCCTCTGTGCAATGCAGAATGTTGTTTCATTTGCTTCACAGTAAATAGTGCAGGCTTATCATAACTGTTTGTCAGGCTGCCATATCGTAGCTACCTAACTTGTTTTTTCTCTTTCTTCCTATTGTAATTTTCCACATTCCTCTAAAACAGAAAATATGGAATCTCTATGGACTAAAGCAAATATATATTTTATGCACAATGTTTGGGAGTTTAAAAAATACTGAGTTTCTTCTGCTGCTCATTACTCATTAAGTATGAATAAACTTGAGAAGCCTGGAAACAGAAATAATTCCTCAGTATGTGTCAAGATAATGATGTATTAATAATATAAACTATCCATAATAGACATCAGAGATTTGTTATAAACAAAAGTAATTAAATACCAACAAAATCTATTTTATGTGTTTTCAGTACCGGTATGTGAGTGTACTATATGCAAAAATGTGCTGCCGGCGAATTTTAAACTATGTGAAAGGCTCTGAAGGTGTCCGTCCTGAATTTCAGATGTGGAAGGAAATCTGGACTCTTTCTGTGCCCACACAAAGATGAATTCTGTTTATGTGATTTGAGGTGTTTTTTGTTTTGTTTTGTTTTGTTTTTGTGGAGCAGGAGGAAATATCTAACTAGTCTTAAGATGTAACGCCAAGCCATATTGAAAGAGGATCCCTGCTTTGTAAACAATACCCTGATACTCAACTTTCTTATGACATATTTTCTTTCTTTTTATATTTTATCTTAGAGAGAGAGGAAGGGAGAGGGAGAAAAAGAAAAAGAAACATCAATGAGAGAGAGAAACATCGATGAGTTGCCTCCCATATCCACGCCCCAACCAGGGATCGAACTTGCAATCTGGATGTGTGTCCTAACCAGGAATCAAACCCACCATCTTTTGGTATATGGATCAATGCTCCAACCAACTGCGCCACACTGGCCAGGACTCTTATAACATATTTTCAGTGAATAAAATTTAAAGTTTTATTTGCCTAAAATTAATTATATAAACATTATCTTTTTACCTAAATGATGGATTTGTGTGTGTTCAAGCTGGCAATGGTTAAGGAAAAATAACTGCAATAATTCAGAGAACAAGATCAATGAAAATTTATTTACACATTACTGTTGTTTCTGACTCATGAGACCACCTCCCAACATGGGAGCAACAGTGATGTAATGGCAAAGTATAAACTTGGACCTCCTGGTCAGGTGGGCAGGTAATAGTTCACAAAATAACGAGTTTGGGGGGGAAAAGGGAGACTAGTTGCTATTAAAATAATTGATAGATTAAAAATAAAAGGAAGATAAAATAATCTAGAAATTAAAGTCCCAGATCAGAGACACTAAGGAATTGATGAAGTGCACAGAAGAAAACAAACAAACATACATAGCTATTCTCTAGAGGGTTCCTGTGTGTCTAGTCAAAAGACTAGACCAGAAGCTGAATTCAGAAAGAAGAAACAAGGAGAGCTAAATTCTATCTGATATCTCCTAATTTTAGGTATTATGCTAGAAAATTTTATGTTTGTTTTTTTCTGTTCAAATACCCTACGTGGTATGTATTAGTATTTTGTAAGGATAATTAAATTGTTTTTCAGAGATTGCAAATAATAGCAACAATTAAAACAATAATAGATAGAGAGCAAGCTGACAGCTATAGGGGGTGTTAATGTGGGGGAGGTGGAGGGAGTGAGCCAAAAAAAAAAAAAAAAGGAGGAAAAAAAAGAATGGACATGGACAACAGTGTGGTAATTGCCAGGTGGGGGTGGCTAGAGGGAGATGGAGGAGAGTAAAGGGGGGATAAATGGTGATGGACAGAGACTTGACTTGGGCTGGTAAACAGGCAATAAAGTATACAGATAATGTATTGTATAATTGCACACCTGAAACCAGTATAATTTTGTTAACCAGTGTCACCCAATTAATTCAATTAAAAATAACAATAAAATAAAACATCGGGGAAGCTGAGATTCAAAAGCTTATACTTATTTCCCTCATTAAAAAAAAAAAAAAGTTTACCTCTGTCTGACATATTTCACTTAGCATAATACCCACTAGTCCATCCATGCTGTAACAAATAGTAAAATTTCATTCTTTTTTATGGTTGAGTAATTCCAATGTATATATGCACCACAATCGGTTATTTTCACAGCTTGGTTATTTTAAATAATACTGCAATAAGCATAGGGGTGCATATATTCTTTTGAATTAATGTTTTGAGTTTCTTCAGGTATATACCCAGAAGTGGAATTGCTGGGTCATAAGTCAGTTCCATTTTCAATTTTTAGAGGAAACTCCATACTGTTTCCCACAGTGGCTGCACCAATCTGCATTCCCACCAAGAGTGCACAAATGTTCTCTTTTCGCCACATTCTTAATAACACTGGTTGCTTGTTGATTTATTAATGATAGCCATTCTGATTAAGAAGTACAAATTGGTCGTTACAAAATAGTCACAGGGTGTAAAGTACAGCATACAGAATATAGTCAATAATATTATAATAACTACAGTATGGTTCCAGGTATGTATTTGAAATATCAGGGGATCACTTTGTGAAAGGATATGGTTGTCTAATCACTATACTATACAGCTGAAAAAATACAAAACAATATTGAAAGTAAACTGTAATTGAAAACTAAAAGTCTAGTTTGAAGGAAGTAAGACAAGTCAGGAAGTGTTTCAAAGACCATGAAGTGAAGGAGGAATACCTGGACTAAAGCTGTGAATCATAACATAGGTTCTAGACATTGTTGCATAAAATGAAATGAACAATTGAATCCTCTGAACATGTGAGTAATACAGGATATATCGTGGTGACTTGACACCAGACTAGAAAGTTTACTTTTTAAAATACTTCAGCTAAAAGAGTTTGTCATTTGTAAAAGACAGTGAGCTTGTGTTCTGAGTTACACCCTTTAGCAGGTGTTTAAGGAAGAGACATGGACTTAACTCAAAATAGCTAAAAAAAAGTCGGGCTTCTTTTGGTTGCTTTGAAGTTGTGATATTGATCACAAATAGAAAATAACTTGGTTTAAACAATAATAACAAAAAAGCATCTATATGACTTAAATAAAAAATATTGTCAATACTTTAAATCTTTCCATTGCACTTCCCACCCACTTCCCTGTCCCCAGTTAATTTATTAAAAAAATTTTTTTTTTCAGAGATAACAGCTCTCCTAAATAGTTTCCTGGTCATTTCTTTATTTTAGTTGATATTTATAGCATATTTATGCCTTCTTCAACAACATATTTTTTAATTTTTTTTTTTATGTTTCTGAAGCTTGTATATATTGGGTTATGTTGTATGTATTCTTCTGCAGATAGCTTATGTTGTTTAATATTACGTTGTTAAGATCCAGTCATATTGATGTACATGGCTATATTTTTTCTTCTTTGCTTTCTGGTATTCACTGGCATGCAGATATAAATTTTAATCATTCTCTTTTTCAATGGAAACATTGTTCCCATTCTTATTATAGTAATTATTATTTGGCTGAGTTTTTGTAGTTTATATAGTTACTATAATTTTTTAAGTTATTTTGTTGTTTTGTAGTTATCACTAATGTTGTGATCATTCATGTAGATGTCTTATTGCAAGAGTTTATCTCTGACATGTATAGAGGAAATAATTTAAGCATAAATCATGAGTCTGTCCATCCTCCACTTTACTAAGTTATGCTGAATTATTCTCCAACATAGTTGAACCATGTTATATTTTACAAGCAGTGTTGTTATTTTTCTATCCTCTATATCTTGTATTTCTTTATATTATACTATGTACACACCAAAAAAAAATCTCATGTTACATTTTACCTTAGAAGTTTTAAGAGTCTCCTTTTGTGGTTAAAGAAGAGTACGGACTGGTCATTTTTTAAAATTCATATACGCTACATGTAGCACATATGTATCTTTATATCTGCTCATCATGGATATTATTCAAAAGACATTTGGAGCTTTAAATGTTATCTTCAGAATCAGGAGGTTGTGAGAGCAGTGTTTTAAAAAAATAATGAATTTATTGGGGTGACATTGGTTAATAAAATTATATAGGGTTTAGGTGAACAATTCTACAATACATCATCAGTATATTGTATTGTGTTTACCACTCCAAGTCAAGTCTCCTTCCACCCTCATTTATCCCCCCTTTATGCTCTTCTACCTCCCCCAACCTTTTTCTCTGGTAATTACCATACTGTTATCTATGTCTGTAAGTTATTATTTTTTTTCTTTTTTCCCTTAATCCCCTATCTTTTTCACCCAGCCCCCCAACCCCCTACCCTCTGAGAGCTGTCAGTCTGTTCTCTGACTCTATGAGTCTGTTTCTACTTTGTTTATTAGTTTATTTTGATCATTAGATTCCACATACAAGTGAATTCATATGGTACTTGTCTTTCTCTGACTGGCTTATTTCACATAGACTACTACCCTCCAGTTACATCCACATGCTGTCTCAAGGGGTAAGAGCACTTTTTATGATGAGGATTTCAAATGCATATTTTGATATATTATTTGAATTTAAGCTATTCTATATTAAGATTTCTGAAAACAAACACCTCCACATTTGGTGTGAGCCCCAAATTTGCAAGCTAGTTTCTTCTTAAAACATTTAGTAATGGTATCACTCAAGTTTTTATAATATTAGCGTTGGTATAGAGAGGAGAGGAAGTTGTGAGAATGTTAAAATATGGGAAAAATCTTTACTCATTGTATTGCTTTATTACTGTGGCTGTTTGTGATAAACTTGCTGGTTTCAAAACGAGCTCTGGAAGTTAGAAGTACAAACTGGGTCCCAGAGGGCTTCAAGTGTCAGTAGGCCTAGTTCCTTCTAAGGGCTCTGGGGAAATGATTTCTTTCCTTGCCTTTCACAGCTTAAGGATTGGCTTCATTTTTTGGATCAAGGTCTTTTCCTCTTATCACTCTGAACTCTTGTTTCCAACATCACATCTCCTCTTTCTCCTTTGTTCTTCTTGTCTTCCTCTTACAAAGACCCTTGTGATTATATTTAGGGTCCACCATGTTAATTCAGGGATAATCTCTTCATCTCAAATCTTTAATTTATTTAAATCTAGGAATTCCCTTTACCATATAATCACATTCACAAGTAATTAGGACACCAATACCTCTTGGGATTCCATCACTCAGCCTATCAAACCCTTTTTCTATTATTTGCATCTTTGTGTTTTCCTACCTCTATGACCTCAGAGGAAAGTGTGAGGTTAATCCAGACTTTAATGTATTTACAACCTAATCCTGGTGACTCCAAAGGAGTCATTACTATTGGATGATGGGTAAGTGCATGATATCTGTGAAGTGATTAGTAAATTCATATACTAACTCAAAAATGGTGATGACATAAAGTCATCTGCTAGGGTTTGTAACATAGTAAGGGTTAAGGTGTTGACCAAGAAGTAAAAATAAAAAATCATGTAAATTCAAGGGTAACAGTCTTAGAAGAATTCTTCCAACATCTACCCTATTTGTTTTTTATCTAGTGACGTATGGAAATTATCTTAGTAACAGGTATCAGAGATAATAGGTAGAGAAAATTTGACTTATCAGATCGACCACACAATATTTCTCAGAAGGGACCTGAAGAACCACTTTTTAAAGTTTTATCCTAATATCAGCATGAACATTTCTACTGAGAGGATGCTAATATTTCACCAATTAAATCTTTTTTTAACCAAATAAAAAAATAGGTACATGTCCATTTAACAGAGATTTACTTATTGACCTAAAAATTGCCCCGCTATATTTTCCATTTACTAGTCTTAGTCTTGATTTTTTTTTTATTGTTGCACTGCTTAGAATTTTTAAACTTTTAAAAATGTTTAAATGATTATAGATTGACAGAAAATTGCAAAAATAATACAGAGAGGTTTCCCCCCAATGGTTACATTTTATATTTTTCCCCAGTGGTTACATTTTGTATTATTATATTACAACATCAAAACTAGGAATTTTACATTGGTACAATATTTGTGTACAGTTCTGTGTCATTTTACCACAGGTGTAGATTTATGTAGCCACCTTTGCATTCATGATACAGAAGAATTCCATCACCACAAAGCCCTCCCGCGTGAAGGCTCTTTATCATTCCACTCAACTGCTTTTACTCTCTGACCATTCCTAACATGAGTCTATTGCTAATTGGTTTTCTTTTTTATTTTTTTTTATTTTAAAAATGTCATATAAATGAAATTGTATGGTATGTGACCTCTTAGATTGGCTTTTTTTTTTTTCATTTATCATAATGTCTTTGATATCCATCCAATTTGTGGCACTTATCAACAGTTTGTTCCTTTTTGTTGGAGTGGTATTCTATAACATAGCTATACCATAGTTTCTTTAACCATTCACTTATTGAGGATACATTTACTTTTTGATTATTACAAATAAAGCTTCTATGAACAACCAAGTACTGTTTGTGTGCAGACACATTTTTATTTCTTTTAGATAAATGTTGAGATCAAATGGTGTGTTCTTATTTTTTAAGAAACTGCCAAACTATTATTCAAAGTGGCTATACCATTTTAATGCCCATCTGCAATGTATGAGAGCTCTAGTTTCTCTGTATCCCTGTAAGAATTTCACATTGTAGCTATTTATTTAGCTGTTCTAAAAGATGTATATTGACTTTTAATGATCTTAATTTTAATTTCTAGTCTAATGTCTAATGATGTTGAAAATCTCTTAACGGTCTTATTTTTCTGTACCTGCTGTCTGTTATCCTATTTCGTTAAATAACTTTTCATGTGTTTTGCCTATTTCTAATTGGATTTTTGTGTTTTATTTTTACTACTGAATTTTGAATGTTCTTTATATATTCTCAATACAAGTTCTTTGTCAAGACTCAATTGAGTAAAAAATACATACTTTTTAAATACTTACTCCCAGTCCATAGCATGTTTTTTGATTATCTGAATAGTCTTTGGCAGAGCAAAAAAGGTGTATTTTGATTAATTACAATTTATTTACTTTTTTCTTTTATGAATCACGCTTTTCGTGTCAGGTCCAAGAACTCTTCACCAAGTGCTCAATACTGAAGAGTTTCTTCTGTATTATGTTAAAGGTTGTTTTAGCTGTCCTGGTCTCTCTACTTTTCATATGAATTTTAGAATGATCTTGTCAATATAGGCCAAACTTTTTGCTGTGATTTTTTAAATTTGAATTTATTAAAACTGTATACCAGTTTGACGAGAATTAACATTTTTACTAGGATGTGTTTTCCAATCATAAGCGTGATATATTAGAGAGCAAAATGCACAGGGTTCTGAACTTTGAAGAATAGATGGGAACATTCAAGAAAGAAACTCTAAATAAATAACCAAAACCAATTTTTAACACATAAATAAAATATCTTAAATGAAGAATTTTTTAATGGAAATAATAGAAAACTAGACAGAGCAGAAGAAAGAATTAATAAAATAATGACAATAGAAATTATACAGGCTGACTTATAGAGAGCAAGATTAATTTTAGAATATTAAAGTATCTGAGGCCAGTGGGAAGACGTAAAACTATAAAATCTAGATATGAATGGCCTTCCAGAAAGAGTAGAGAGAAAACATAGGTCAGAAAATTTTCTAAAACTGTAGAAATATATCAAGTGACTAATTCAAGGACTTAATAAATTCAAAACAAAATAAATACAGAGAAAGCACCCACTAAGTGCAACATAGGCAAGCTGTTGAAATCCAAAAGTTAAAAAATAAATAAATAAATAAATAAAAGCAGTAAAATAAAAATACACAACACATTCAGAAGGAACAAAGAAAAAAGATAAGCATTATGGTTGCTCTGGTGTCAGATACAATGGAGCCAGAAGACAATGTAAAAATATGTTTTAAGTGCCAAAAGAAAATAACTCAAACTGCAATTATTATCCAGCATCATTTTTTTAAAAAATTGGTGGTTAAATAAAGACATCTGAAGCAAACATAAGCTTAGAAATTTTGTTGTATTAAAAATATATATCTTTATTTTAGAAGGCAGTGATCTCTGATGGAAGCCTGGATCTGTAGAAAAGAGGACCAAGGGAATGGTAAATATGTGAATAAATACAAAAGAATATTTTAAATACTGTTGCAATCTTAAGAAAAATTTAATAACAATGTGTGATGGGACTTATAATACATGCACAATAACATAAAGGGATATATACATGGAATTATAAATTGTGAAGTACTTAACATTATTGGTGAAGTGGTATAATATTTATTAATATTGACTGTGATAGATTCTAATTCTCAGAAAGAACTTTAAAAACTAATTCAAAGAGGAATAGCTAAAAAAATCCAATATAGGAGACAATGTAGAATTTTATTTTATTATTATTATTTTTTTCATTTTTAACATAGACTAATGCAGAAACTCACCTTCATAATTCAAAAGAAGGCAGGACAGGAAAAAAAGAACAGATGAGACAAATAGAAAAAAATTTTTTTTAATTATCTCCCAGTTTGCCTAAATGAATTTAGTATATTCTTTGAGTAACATGTCTGTAATTTCAGTATTTCTCAATGCTGCTTTTATGTTTTCAAATTGCAAGAACATACCCAATTGTTAATTATCTCTTAAAAGCACTGTGTATACTGCACCATGCAAAACAATACTTTTCAGGTAGTGGGGTTCAAATATCAGAGAACTAAGGTCCAGGGTTTCAGTCAGCCTTTCTCATTTACTTGTAAATTACAGGTAGTATATCTTTAGGAAAAATAAAATATATAAGTTCACCAAACTTAAAATCCCACTTTTCAGATAGAAACTAACATGTGTGGTGGCATTTGAGAAATATTATAATTATTTTTAATTGGATGAATTTCCTTTCAGTTAAACCATCTTCTGTGGTTTCCTTTATCCATGGATTTTCATGATTCACATTTCTGTGATTATACAATGAAATGGCTTAAGATTTTAAAACATACACATATGATCTACTATTAGATCTACACATATGATTTAGTTGATATATTGTACTATCTCACATTTGCAGATGAAAGCATAAGAAATGGAGAGACTGAATGCAATCCAAAAACATTTTCCAATACAAAACTCAATTTCCCTCTGAGACAAATGAGGGACTCATGGTGGAGGCTTATAAAAAAAAATGCTTCCAAAGTTATGTATTGGGTTCTATTCTTTTCACAAGAGTAGGAAGGCTTTCTAGTAAAAAAAAAAAAAAAAAAAAAATGAAGTTAATAAACCCCTTTTCAATACATCCTGTGTATCTGCAATTCTCTGTTCCTTTAGCCAACCTCCTTTCTAAATGAAAAGACAATTGACTCTTCAGGCAGAAAAAAAAGCATATAGACAGACTGTAAGCTCAGCCACAGACTGAGCTACCTAGAATATTTGTATTATTTTCTAAGAACTATGTAAATACATTGCATGTGATATCTTCTCAAAATTTATTTAGGAATCTTTGGTCTCTGTTGTTTTTGTTTTTTTTTCCTTCTCACCTTCTCACATATAGGCAAAACTTACTGATTGCCCATTCTTTACAATTTTATGTCAGGGACTTCCAGTCATGTTTTAACTCTATGTCACGGCAATTGTAGAATCACATGTAAAAAGATTTGTTGACTTATCACTACATGTGTCCAAAAGAAAAAAATGGACACTATATTTTTATTTATTTTTACAATAAAATTCTTTGTTCCCAGAATAGCAAACTTTCTGGAGCCTATCTTTTCTTCCTTCCTATTCTGCATAATTTTTGCTCCGCCAGTAGTTTACTGCAGAGATATAGGGATGGACCCTTTTGTAATCTGAGTTCCATGACCTTGGCTCTGCTGTCAAGTCTGCTCTACTGTTTTTTCCCCTCTGTTGAAATAGCAGATCCATCTGAGGCTGTGCACGATAATCCATGAAATCTTCAATGGCACAGTGTTCTGAACATCTAGAGTAAGTAAAATACTGCAGAATTTACAAAGGAAATTAAGTCTTATTTTTGACATAAAAAATCTTAGAGTTGATGGGAAAAGTGAGTTGAAGTAGGGTACAGACTGACAACCCCCAGAAGAGGGGGGGGGGAGGGAAGAGATAAACCACAGAACTTATACGCATGTATGCATAACTGATGGACATGGACAACAAAGCTGGGGAAGGGGTAGAGGGATGGGGAGGAGGGTGTCAATGGGGAAAAAAGGAGAAACATCTGTAACAAAAATAAATTAATAAAAAATAAAAAAATAAAAAAATAAAAAAATAAAAATAAATAAAAAAAAAAGAAGAGAAAAGAGCTAAAAAAAGAGAGTTGAAATATAGTATATTTGAAGTAAATACCATAAGATAGCAAATAAAAAGTGCTGCAGAGAATATCCCATTACAGGAGATGAGAGCATTTACTCTTACCTGGCGAAATTAGGGAAAAGTGTTCTCTCTCTCTCTCCTAGCATATATATAGAAATACGTAAAAAGAACATCAATTTTTCAAATTTTCTAATACTTGGAACCTCAATTTTTTTCTGTTCGTATCTTCAATGGACAATCCTTTAGACTTCCATAATAAAAGTTGCCAGAGAATAGTGAAACATTTATAGAAAATGTTAAACAGAAATTTAACTTGTTAGAATTTATTGAACAAGCGTGTGTCACCTAGTTATATTGTTATTCAGAAAACACAGTGCCTGCAATATACCTCTAACATAGTTACTACCAACTCATCACATGTTCTCCATAGAACAGGAATTGGTTAGGCATTTAGAAAGAGCAATGCTTTCAGTCATCACAACTATACAGAAATTGGCTATCTAACCTTGAGGAGCTCCTACTAAATGAATGATTATTTAGTGTTTCCTCTCTAGCATGGATTATTCAGCACTTTAGTGTCTCCCTGAACCAGTGCTCTACAAAAGGAGCAGCCAGCATTGTGGCTAACTGTGGGTATGACATGTGTGCTTCTCCTCTTAGATACACAGTTTTGCATAACACTCATATAAGGAAATATGACATCTATTAGTACTTTTATTTTAAAGTGCACTTGTACTAATAGGCACAAATGCATTTAGGAAAGGTTTACAAATGTTATTTATAATTGCTATTTAAGGACATTCAATCCACTATTGTCCTTCTAGGTTTCTTGATATGAATGCATATTCTTTGCATAAAAGCGTAATTCTAAAGAAAAAAATTAAAAGGGCTATTCAAGAAATATATATTTCACTTACACACAACACGCGTGAGCCTTGTGATTGCTTTTAGATTAATTCTAGTTTTTTGTTGAAATGAGTACTGGACTACGACTTACAAAACCGGAGTCTGAGTCCAAATTGAAGTATTTAATAACTGAGATCGTAGAAAATATCATATGAGGTCATAACCTAATCCAATTTTGAGGTCTGGATCTCTGCCCTGAGATTCTTTGGGGCAGCTCTGTATCTTTATTATATATTCCCTTTAGGTCCTGGCTAGTTCATTTATTTTATTTGCAGTTTTTCTAGTTGAATTATTCTGATTAGATAAATTATTTGAACCCAATACTTATCACTTAAATAGTTATAGAGAGATACATTGCTAATAATAATAATAATAATAATAATAATAATATATGCCATTCTTTTAATGATGATTTTGATGATGACCAAATGAGAGGGTACAGAGGTACATTTTTTAGTACTTCATTTCAAAATGGAAACCCTACAAATATAAAACCAGAAGTATGGATTTTAGAAATTAATAAAAAGAATAGCATTGTTAGTAGACACATTATTTAATAATCAGTTCCTCAAACTATTTTTAATCAAGGGAACAACATGTCTTTCCAACAATATAAAGAATTTCCTTATGAATAATCATAATAAATGGCTGAAGAGTCCATTTCATATAGTAGGGTGAAAAGCTAATGACAAACTCCTAACCTTTCAAGTCATGCTGTCAAAGAGGAAATATTCTGAACCGGAGCTGTGCACAGCTACATAATAGCCCCATTGTGAGCGTGAACTATCCTGGTCTTATAACTGGGTATGAGTCTGAATAGTGTCAGGACCTTTTAAATGTCAGAATTTTCTGGCTCTGGGCCTCTTCAGTCTGTTCTGCATGGAACATTGTAACTGATTTGCAATAGACGGATAGTTATTACTTAAATTTTTCCTGAACTCTTTCTTATTATCATAAATGGCAATAGCTGTATGAAGAAAGATTAAAGAAAGTTAGGAAGCACTAGAGATGAGGTTGGTTGAAATTTTGAACTTGTAATAACCTCATAGTGGAAATGGATTAAGGCCAAAACTCAATTTTAAAAAACTCAAGTAAATACTTGATCTTTACTGGAAGCCTTAAGGGAATATAAATACTTTAAAGACACACTTCCAATTTTAAACATATATTTATTCAATATATTGATTTCTATTGAAATGGCAATAACTAAAATGAACAAATTTGATTTATTAAAAGTAAGTTTTTGAATTTCTTTTTGGATCCTTTCTCTCTTTTCAAACAAATCTTATTAATATATCTATGTAACTCTTATGTGATGCTTACCTTCTGATTCAGATAGTGAATATATTTTTTATATCTAAGATTTGTAATAAGAGAAAGTCTTTCCAAGTGCTCCTTGAAACATGCATTTGTTTTTATCATAGAAATAGTTCTGTTTTTCTTTTTCTTTTTTTTTTTGTTATTAATTTTTTTTTTATTAATTTATTTTTGTTACAGATGTTTCTCCTTTTTTCCCCATTGACACCCTCCTCCCCATCCCTCTACCCCTTCCCCAGCTTTGTTGTCCATGTCCATCAGTTATGCATACATGTGTATAAGTTCTGTGGTTTATCTCTTCCCTCCCCCCCCACCCCCTCTTCTGGGGGTTGTCAGTCTGTACCCTACTTTCACATCTCTGGGTCTACCCTTTTCCCCATACTGTTATGTTTATTATATTCCACAAATGAGTGAGATCATGTGATATTTTTCTTTCTCTGCTTGGTTTGTTTCGCTTAGGATAATACTCTCGAGGTCCCTCCATGTCGTCTCAAAGGATAAGAGATCTTTCTTTCTTACAGCTGCATAGTACTCCATTGTGTATATGTACCACAGCTTTTTTATCCATTCATCCACTGATGGGCACTTGGGCTGTTTCCAGATCTTAGCTATTGTGAATAGTGCTGCTATGAACATGGGAGTACATATATATATTCTTTCTGATTGGTGTTTCAGGTTGCTTAGGGTATATTCCTAGAAGTGGGATCACTGGGTCAAATGGCAATTCAATTTTTAATTTTTTGAGGTAACACCATAGTGTTTTCCACAGTGGCTGCACCAGTCTGCATTCCCACCAGCAGTGGACTAGAGTCCCCTTTTCTCCACACCCTCGCCAACACTTATTGTTTGATGATTTGTTGATGGCGGCCATTCTGACAGGTGTGAGGTGATACCTCATTGTTGTTTTAATTTGCATCTCTCTGATGATTAGTGATGTTGAGCATTTCTTCATATGTCTCTTAGCCATTTGTATGTCCTGTTTGGAGAGGTGTCTATTTAGTTCCTCTGCCCATTTTTTAAATGGGTTCTTTGTCTTCCTTTTGTTGAGTTGTATGAGCACTCTATATATTTTGGAGATTAACCCCTTATCTGATGTATCATTGGCAATTATGGTCTCCCATACAGTGGGTTCTCTTTCCGTTTTGATGGTTGTTTCTTTTGCTGTGCAGAAGCTTTTGAGTTTGATGTAGTCCCATGTGTTCATTTTTTCCTTTATTTCTGTTGCCTTAGGTGATGTATCAGTGAAGATTCTGCTGCGTATGATGTCCGAAATTTTGTTGCCTACATTTTCTTCTAGGATTTTTATGGATTCACGAGTCACATTTAAGTCTTTTACCCATTTTGAGTTTATTCTTGTGTGTGGTGTAAGTTGATGGTCTAGTTTCATTTTTTTGCATGTAGCTGTCCAATTTTCCCAACACCATTTATTAAAGAGGCTGTCTTTGCTCCATTGTATGCTCTTGCCACCTTTGTCAAATATTAGTTGAGCATAATGTCTTGGGTCAATTTCCGGATTCTCTGTTCTGTTCCACTGGTCTATATGCCTGTTCTTGTGCCAATACCAGGCTGTTTTGATTATAGTAGCTCTGTAGTATAATCTGATATCTGGTATTGTGATCCCACCTACTTTGTCCTTCTTTTTCAAGATTGCTGTGGCTATTCGGGGTCTTTTTTGGTTCCATATGAACTTTTGGAGTATTTGTTCTAGTTCTGTGAAATATGTCGCTGGTATTTTGATTGGGATTGCATTGAATGTATAGATTGCTTTGGGTAATATGGACATTTTAATGATGTTAATTCTTCCAATCCATGAACAAGGTATGTGCTTCCACTTTTTTATATCTTCCTCTATTTCTTTTTTCAATGTCCTGTAGTTTTCTGCAAATAGATCCTTTACTTCTTTGGTTAAATTTATTCCTAGGTATCTTAATTTTTTTGCTGCGATGGTAAATGGGATTGTTTTTTTAGTTTCTCTTTCTGTGAGTTCATCATTGGTGTATAAGAATGCCGTCAATTTCTTGACGTTTATTTTGTATCCTGCTACTTTGCCAAATTCATTTATTAGGTCTAGTAGATTTTTGATGGAGTCTTTAGGGTTTTCTATGTATAATATAAAGGCCATATATGAAAGACCTACAGCCAACATCATAATCAATGGGCAAAAACTAAAAACATTTCCCTTAAGAACAGGAACAAAACAGGGATGCCCACTTTCGCCACTCTTATTTAACATAGTACTGGAAGTCTTAGCCACAGCAATCAGACGTGAAGAAAAAATAAAAGGGATCCAAATTGGAAAGGAGGAAGTGAAACTGTCATTATTCGCAGTTCTGTTTTTCTTTCAAAACTATTTTGATATACTTCAAAATTTTTCCAAAAATCAATCATGTCTGCATCAGAATCTCTCTTTGAGAAGTTATGTCTGGGTTTTGTGTGAGCTAAGTGTCCAGAATCAAACACAAATAAGACATATTATTGAGAAACTGATAAAATCTTTGTTTTAACATTGACTCAACTTTAAGGGACACTTTTAATTAGATGAATAAGCACAAGAATTCTGATGGCTAACCTTCCTAGTAAGAAGCTTGTGCTGGTTCACTGGCATTGAGAATTACTTCATTATCAGTTACCAGCATCCTCTTACTTAATGAATGAAGTAAATAAAAACATAGATTTTATTCTAATAAATATGCCCAAAGCAGATATAAGATATTTTTTGAAATTGAGGTAAAAATGAAAAAAAAAAAAAGACCTCAGTGTGATGTTTATGTAGATTTATTTCTCACTAAAATATCTTAGAATAATGACGTATTTATTCTAATTCTTTTTTCTTGCTTTGAGCTGTCTTAAAGAAATTGAAAGTGTGAGGATAAGTCTTTTAAAAATACTAAAAATGCCTATGGGACAATGAATATAATGAGTTAATTGAAAAAAATTCAAAAATGATTTGAAACAAAAATTTCATTACTTTTCCAAGTTTTTCCTAGCAAGAAAAAATTATCTGATGTTTAGTAGTAATAATAAACATTCCTTCATTTTTCGGCTTAGGTAGAATGAATTAGGGAAAGAAAGAACTGAAAACTTGTATAAATGTAAATTTTGGTTATGATTATAAAATAATTTTTCTTTAACTTTAATAATCATCCTTTGTACATTCATTTGCAGAGAAAAATGACTATATTTTAGACAAAAATAAATAAAAGTAAACTGAAGAAAATTTAAGCTAGAACTATTACTCTTAAGAACATTTTGTTTCAAATTACTTATCCTTAAATACAGGGTGGGGAGAAGGTAGGTTTACAGTTGTTTGTATGGGAAATAACACAACAATTAATAAATAATAATACAAGAATAAACTGTGTTTTGCACTCACAACTGTAAACCTACTTTTGCCCCACTTTGTATATGATGATGACTATTAATGGCTCTATTTCTTTTCTTAATGAGAACTGAAGTTAAATATGAAATAGAATATAAAATGAATATAAATACTGACTTTTAAAATAACTAGATTAAAAATGGTATTATTCAACAATAAAAAAAATAATATTATGCTAGACTTCCTGAACAGAAAATGTTTGTTCATTGTTTGAAAGAAAAATATTAGTGGAGGTTATTAACACCAAAAGAGATTTTTAGATTTCTACATGAGAATCTTTTTTATGGTATCATAGCTTTATGCATAACTGATAAAAATGACAATCAAATTAAGGCATCAAGATTGTTGTTTAAAGACTCTAAATATGTTTTTGAAAATTATCATGAGACTGAAATAAATAAGGTCCTGAATTAAATATATCATTTTTATTCCTTTAGCATTTGCAAAGCACCAATTACATATTACCTTTTACAGTTGTTTTGATATTTACATTTTCCTCTATTTTTGTACTTGAAGAAAATTTGAGTTAATAATACTTCTCCATTCACAGCACACAAATTTACTTCACTCATGAAACCAACTATGAATATGGTAAAAGGTAGAAATCCAGCTTCATTTTTTCCACTATGAAATTCCCCAATAACATCTACTAAATTTATCTATATTTTCTACATTTATCATATAATCATATAATAATCTCACATAGGAATAGATTGTTCTCGCTCGGCCGTGGTGGCTCAGTGGTTGAGCATCGGCCCATGCATTAAGAGGTCGCCAGTTTGATTCCGGGTCAGGGCACATGCCCAGGTTGTGGGCCTGATCCCCAGTGGGGGGCATGCAGGAGGTGGCCAATCAATGTTCTCTCATCGATGTTTCTATCTCTCTCTCTCCCTTCCTCTCTTTCTAAAATCAATAAAGAAAAATATTAAAAAAAAAATAGATTGCTCTCTGTCTTCTCTGTTCTATGTCATTAATTTGCTATCCCTAAACTAGTTCTGTATTGTTTTTATTTCTAGCAATGTGTTGCCTGTACTATAATATATGCTGTTATCTAATTATCTACTCAAGCAGGCCTTCCATTTTCCTTTACAATGTTTCAAATAAAAACTAATTTACATATTTTTGGACATTTTGAGTTTAGTGCTCTAATTTAAAATATATTACTTTTATTTTATTTTATTTATATTTTAAATCCTCACCCAAGGATACTTTTTTCCATTTGTCTTCAGATAGAGTGGGAGAGAGAGAGAGAGAGAAACATTGATGTGAGCGAGACACATTGATTGGTTGTCTCCCGCATGACCTGGATCAGGGCTGGGGACTGAACTGCAACCGAGGTACGTGCCCTTGACCAGAATAGAACCTGCGACTCTTTGGTTCATGGGCTGACGTTCTAACCGCTGACCCAAACTGGCCAGTGCTATTATTTTTATTTTACATTGGATATTTTAGAAAACGAAATATGCATTTTGTTTGTTGTCATTACCCTTATATTGTGATGCTGTCTTCTGGATTTATTTCTCTTCTAATTAGAATATTTCTCCTAAGATTATTTTAAAAATAATGTTTGTATAGTTACATTTTGGCAGTTTTATAAATCTCAGAATATCTTTATTTTGCCCTCATGTTTAATAAATTGTTTACCTTAATGTAAAAATGTATATGTTAAATTCTTTCTCTTCAATACTTTCTTTTTAATTCCTCCTTTTTAATTTTTATTACAATTTCACAAAATATCACCATGAAACAAGGTTACACTGTAACAATGATACATCCAAAGACAAACTTAACTTAATTAATGATAATGTTTGTACTCATGAAACTCATGAATATTATCTAAATCAGTAAAATATTTCAACATTCCCCTAACCTGGCTAATATGGGTGAATGTTATGTCTTTACCAATCAGTATTAGACTTGCTCTACTCTCTCCTTCTAGATAATAGGTATGAAGAGACCCAGTCATAGAAATGTCACTACTTCATGAAGGTTCCCTATCCAGCATAAGCCCCATTTCCTTGAATCCTTCCCAAAAACGCTTAAAGCTTAGTCTGTTTTTACTACCACCTGCTTTCTGAGACAAGGTTACAATTCTCAGAGTGTTCATTCTCCTTTGCTAAAATAAAAAATAAACCCAACTTGTTTAAATACAGGTGTGTTTCTAGTGGTCGCTGCTTAAAAGACATTGGAAAAAAGTGAGAGAAGAGAAGCAAACCAACTTAGAACCACTTAAAAGGAATCACAAGAAGGATACTCCTAGTATTAAAATTTTGTGTTGTATTCAAAAGCACTAAGCCCAGGTCCACTTTCTAAGTAAGTCTCTGAAATTCAATAATACTAGGTCAGAATTTCTTTTTTCAGCTGGAGGATGGAATATATGGTCAATGCTGCATTGATAGAAAGGGGGTTCTTTTTAAACACACACCCAGCTCTATGTCCCATTAAAAAAGAAATAAACATACATTAATTTAAAAAATATTGATCTCAAGAAAAATTGTTGAGCCTCTTTACAGATATTTATGTTGAAGCACCAGGATTACTAGTATATGATCCTCCCGACGTTTTGTTCCCCATGTGTAAATCTGTTAATAAGGAAGCGCTCTGCATAGCTGGGATGATCTACCTAGAAAAACCACATAGACCCAGCTGGTGTGGCTCAGTGGTTGAGCATCGACCCATGCACCAAGAGGTCGCCTGTTCAATTCCCAGTCAGGGCACATGCCCAGGTTGTGGGCCCAGTCCCCAGTGAGGGGCATACAGGAGGTGGCCAATCGAGGTTCTCTCTCATAGATATTTCTAACTCTCTCTCCTTCTCCCTTCCCCTCTCTCTAAAAATCAATAAAGAAAAAAAAATTTTAAAATAAAAACCACATAAGCAACTCCCAATACCAAATGGTGGTTTACTGTTGAGAAACTCTGAGTTCTGTTTTCATTTTGGTTCTTGGTGAGTTTAACAGTTCTGTTGCCTCTTTGTCAAATTTCACTCCGTGAAAAGGGGAGAGCTAATCTGCTTGATGGAGGAAGTGTTAAGATGATTAATGTTCAAGAAAGATTGTGAGGAAAGGTGCTACTTAAGTTCAATGCATTATTATTTTACTAAATCATAATTTTCTTGATGTTCATATCAGTGGCCTACTCTTTGTGCAACAACAATGGACTCAGACTTCATTTCTAAAAAGATTTTTTAAAAGGCAGGAACAAAAGAGAAGAGATTTCACAACACCCAGCAAAGAGAAATTACAGTAATATGAACTCTAACACTGTAGCATTCTTTCACGGTCTGGTACTTTTTAATCTTGAGTCATAGATGAGAAAATAAAGGGAAAAAAATTAAGACACAACCATGGTACAGTAGGCGAAGTGAGACTGCTTGGATTGATTACTCCTAACTCCAGAAAGCAGCTATAGAACATCTAGAATTCCCGGGACATGATGACTATTACGGTTCTGAGTGGTCGCTCAACAGCCTTCATTTTCAGATGGGTTACTTTGGAGCACCAATTTTCTCTCTCAAACCCTCTATTTTAGTGTTGATTTAGAAATAACCCATGGCTATAGTATTTCTTTTGCTGCCTAAGGCCTCACAGATTATTTTGCTTCTGATAGCATAACAACTTTTACTTGGCAAGTAAGAATATGAGAAAAACATGTAGTTAGTCATATTAACTATTTCATTTCACAATAATTCTACTGGGTTCATAGAGTTAAATCTTTTTTTTTTTTTTTTAATTCTCTTCAGTCAAGTAGGCACAATTTGGAAAAGTAGCAAGTAGCTAAAAATAATGAAATTAGGGTGTTATATTGATCTTCATAATTCTTAAAAGTATACTTGATTAATATTATCTTTGCATAAAAGAGATGTCCTTTTTAGAATATCTAAACTTTCTAAATGCACACATAAACACATAAAAACTAAACATACACTAAATTTTATGTTGAGGTAATGTTTCTGTGTTTATTAGAAAGTTAATCTAAATTCTAAATATTCTTTCATGGATGTGTGCGATACTTATATCGTCAATAATATTGTCATAGCTAAATATGGTGCCAGGTGGGTACTGGAAATATAGAGGGGATAACTTTGTAAATTATATAATTGTCTAACCACTATGCTGTACACTTGAAACTAATATAAAATAATATTAAATGTCAACTGTATTTAAAAAATAAAATTTAAAAAGGAATGAGAGAAGTTTAAAAACATTTGTATAAGAAATATTTGGGGCCAACATTAATAACATGGTTTAATTAAACACTTTTAAATGTGACATAGCCATTCAAGGTTATGTTCATAACAAATATTTAAGTATGTCTAAAAATGGTCAAATGTAAATCGATTTTTTTCAAGGCAAGTAAAATTAAATGTCACATATGCAATATGATATTAACTATAAATATGTTGAAAGGTAGGAAGCTAGATTGATAATAGATTGGTTGGTGCATAAAAAAGATTTAAGATGAAAATATTCTATATTGGTGTATATTTTCTTTAAGCAGAAAATTTTTTAAATAATTTGGAAAAGAAACATTTTTTTTCTTACCGTCTAAATTTGTGCTCCAATGATTATAGTTTAATATGAATATTATTCACACACCAAAAAATTATAAAGTCAAGAACTAATATATATTTACATATATTTTTTTTCCACTAACATAATCAGAAATATTTATATTCACACCTCACATCAGTGTTTGTAAGGTGTCCCACTAACTTGCTGTATTGCTCACAAAATGAAGATTTCTTATGACCCTATTCTAGGTAATTCTTTTTTTTTTCTTTACAAATCTTATTGTGAATAAAGCTTTTAAATCATTAAACTTATGAGGTCCTTTTTTTTTATATTCCACTTATATGTGAAATCATGTATTATTTGTCTTTCTCAGTCTGACTTATTTCACTGAGCATAATACCCTCTAGGTCCATCCATGGTGTCACAAATGGCAACATTTCATTCTTTTTTATGGCTAATATCCCATTGTATATATGCACCACGTCTTTATCCATTCATCTAGTGATGGGCAAATAGGTTGCTTTCATCTCTTGGCTATTGTAAATAATGCTGTAATAAACATAGAGGTGCATATATCTTCAAATTGTAGTGTCAGGTAAGTACTAGACTTATCAGGGTGATCCCTTTATAAGGTACATAAATGTTTAATCACTATGTTGTACACTTGAAACTAATATAATATTGATACTATTAACTATAATTTAAAAATAAATTTCAAAAAACAAAATGTATATAAAATAAAAACTTATGAGGTCTTATATCTGAAAAAGAATTGTGATTAATATTGCTGACTGTTAAACGTTAATCTCTATGCTAAAAAATGCCCACACATCATTGAAAAGTTAATCCCTACCAGAGAGGTAATTCTCAGTGCACAGAGGAAGGTACCCACATTATTGTTTGTACTGACTTCCAAATTCACATCAATGACAGCAGTGACAACATTATTTCTACTCGTCTAAATCTGTTATTAGCCCTCACTTTGGAACATAAGCAAGCCCACACCAGCAATTATTTCAGTTGGGGTACAGGGGGGGGATCATAAAAATATTTTATGAAATCAGCACCTAGGTTTTCAAAAATATCTAATTGCTTCTTTTAATATTTTTCTTCTTCTTTGAGATATTTTTTTTCTCTTTCAGACATCACGTCCCTAGTTACTGACTCAACAAAGATACTCCCTTTCTCCAGTCCCAGGCTGGCATTATGCCTACTGAAGCTGTACCATGTGTTCTTGTTCTTGTAACATACATGCATATACATACATAATGGAATGAGCATGAGGCTAACACTTAGCATTCTATGAATTTAAGATCTAACTGATCTTAAGTGTTGTTTTGTAATATAAAGTGTCTATAAAGGATATTTTTCACAAGTCACACTAGGCTCTGTTTAGGCATTTTACTTCAATAATTGTGCATATGAACCAGCATACTTGGATGCCAGGAATCTTATTTTAAAGTGTACAAGTAATCTATTGCTTTAAACAATGTAGACAAGACAACAAAAATGAGAATCTATATCTCCACCAGCTAGAGATAACTGTGATTCTACTAACCAATGATAATTCATATAGTGTATATGAAACTATATAGTGTATATAGTTTCTTATATATTATATATAATATATATTATATATATAATAACCAATGATAATTCTTATATATATAGTTTCTTACAGAGTTTTCTATGACTGAGTTGTATATGAATTTATTTTTGAAAAGTTAAAAATTTTAATATTTTCTGCACATGGACTATGTTATAGAATTATTTTCATTGTGAAATGCATACTAGTTCAATTTTGTAATGTTACCTTAGATATATGAAACATTATTAATCTATTTTTCTTCTTTAACTTCAGCTTGCTCTTAGATTTCCCTCGTTATTTATGACATATTTATTAATATGTAGACATTAAATAATATATTTAATATTATAATTAACTATGACACTGAGTTATAGTTTCATGAATATATTAGACTTTGTATTTCAACTTGTTATCATAGTATATACCTAGTGAATTATAAAATTGGGGACAGAATATTCCTTATAATTTTGCAGAAATAATTTATATATTTATGATATTAACCCATGTTTATTATACATGTTGTCACTGGTATTCCTGATATTTACCACCCTTTACAATTATGGTCTTTCATCACTTGATTTTTTTGTATTTTATATAACCAATGATACATTTGTTTTACATGTTTTCCTCACTTGATTATTTAGTTATTTACTTATATCAATTTATAAACATAAGCATATATATCACTTTTGCTATTAAATATTTAATATATCTCAGTTTCAATTTGGCATTAAGTATGAGATAAACAACTGTTTTTTACCCACTGAAAAAAAAAGTCACCTTTTTATTTTATGTTTTAATATATTATTGAATTTAAATTTAATGTATTTATTATCTATTATATAACTTTATAATAATTGCATCCATTCATTCAGTTATTGTAAAATTATAGCCTTTCTAAAATAGATCTTTATATTACATTTCTAGATAAACTTAAGAATCATCGTTTTCATTCTAAAATATAAACCGAATAAACAGATTAGTAAACCAATATGAGAAGTGATATATTTTTGACAATATTGAACATTCTCATCTAGGGACTTACTACCTCATTTTATATATATATATTTGTCCATCAATTAATTTCCTATTCCCTTTATATAGAACATTTACAGATGTCATGAATGTATTATTTATTTTGAACAACATTTTATTAATCATTATTTGTCCTCATCTGTATAGGTGACTATTTCTTTTAAGAAAGTTGCATTTAAAATATTTTAAAACTGACTGATATTTTCAAATTCTAAATTTGAGCTGTTCAGATAGGCAATTAAATATACAACATTATAAGATTCCTTCTTGTTTTTCAAGATTTGTTATTTTGCTTTTTAAAGGTGGGAATAGGCATCCAAAACCTTTCTCTTGATTTTTTTGCAGAAATGCTTTGCCAGTGGAATATTTCAACATTAACTATAACTACTGCTTTTGGTTTGATTTGATTTATTTTATTATGTTGGAGAAATAGCCTGTTCTGTTTTTGTTTATTTGGCTAGGAATGAATGTTGAATTTTATCAAATCTATTTTTAGATTTTTTAATCTAATGTGTAGCTAATGAATTTTCTAATTCAATAATCTTTAAATTTTAAGGATAAACACAAATAAACCCTGGTATATTCAATTTTTACATGTATATTATACAGAGTTTTGCCTTTATTTTTGAAAATGTTTTCCTCTGCAAGTTTATAAGGTACATGATGACTTTTAAAAGGTAGTGAGAAATCTTTTAACTATTCTGTGTACTGAAACAATTTTAATAATATCAGCTTAACCTATTGACTAATCACATAAAAAACATTAGAATCAGTATCATTATGGAGTATTGAAAGATTATTTGCTGTTTCATTGGTTGTTATTCTCATTTAGTTAGTGATAGGTTTAAATTTTATTTCTCTTATTGACTCATCTTTTATCCTTTATATTTTCTTAGAACATTCTACAGTACATTGTGATTTTAAAATTCATTAGCAAAATGACATAATGCTCTTTTTTCTGAAATGTATTTAATTTACACAGCTATATTATATCACATTGCATATTGATATTGCCATGCATTTGTAATTTTTGTTACTTATCCATGATTTTTTTTGTAAAATTATGTCTAATATTTTCAGTCTTTAAAAGATCTATTTTCTGGATTTGTGAATTTTAATATCTATCTATCTATCATCATCTAGATAGATAGATAGATAGATAGATAGATAGATAGATAGATAGATATTAATTACCCATGTCTTCTTTGCTGTTGCAAGTAAGTGTGCTACTTTATTTTTATTTTCTTTTTTTACTATCTATTCTCTTGGTTATTTAGTTGGATATTAGATTAGAAGATTTTATTCTTTTTTGTTTTAGTCAAAAACATTTAGGATTGTAAGTTTTATTTACATAATAGTTTTACTACATCCTATTATTTTGTTTGCTATAGTTGTTTTTTGTTTGTTTTGTTTTTAGTTCATTCTTCACTCATGATTTATTTTCTTTTTATCCCTTTTTGAATTTTATAAATGTAGTCCATTTTCATTGCTTTCCCTTTTTCTGCTGTTTTATTTATTTATGTTTCATTGTCTTAATAGTGTTACAGCAAACTGTTAACGCTTTGATTTCTTTTTTGCATAATTACAGTTTAAATGCTCATATAAAAATCTATTAACTTAATTATTATTTATATTCTTTATTTCAGAACAAATTATATAATTGACACATTTTAGGGCATTTTTTTCCTTTATATTTCTAAAAGACATTGTTTTCTAAATTGTAATCCTATGTAATTTGTCCAAAAATGTTCATAAATGCCATATACTCATAGTACTTTATATTCTTCTTCAAAATGTAGTGATTCTTTTTGTCCCATTTAAAATCTTTCCTTAAATTCAGTTTTTGCGATATCAATTTTTTATCTTATCATATATATATTTCATCCTCACCCAAGTACATTTTTGCATTTATCTTCAGATAGAGGGGGAGGGAGAGAGAGAGGAGGAGAGAGAGAGAAACATGGATGTGAGAGAGGCACATCAACTGGTCGCCACCCACACTACTCTAACAGGGGCCGGGGATGAACAGGCCAGGGCTATCTTACCATATTTTTATTTATGGTTGCCTGACAAATTCTTCACACAATTATAGCATTTTCATTTCCAAATCATATTTTTAGCTCTGTTCCTTATATGCTTTATACAGTAAATTTTTTATGTACTGCCAAATTCTTTATTGTCTTTTAATAGAAAAATGTAACCAATTTACAGTTATCATTATAAAAAGGATTTTTATTTGATTTCTATAATAATTTGGTTTTTAGAAAAAATTTGTTTTATAATAAGATTAATGTTCTTTTTCAAAACACATATCAGAAAAGGAAATAAGTAAACAAAATATATCAGAAACATACATCTTCAAAGTAAGGTAAAGCATGATATTTTGCTGAACATTCTTTGAAATCACTTTTTCACAAGATAGATAGATATAAATACAGATCCAGATGATTGATATGTCTAGACTCTGGGGATAAAGCTGTGAAAAAGACAATGACACCACTTTTAATAAGTTCATTTCAGTCAGTGATGAAATTAAGTAACACATAATTATATTAGGTAGTGATATGTGTTCAAATAAAAGGTAAAACAGTTGTTTATATCATTTATTTATTATTGCATAATGAATTTCCTCCAAACGTAGTGGCTTAAAGTAAGCATTTGTTATTACTTGTAGATCTGTGATTCATTTGGACTGTTTTGCTGATGTGAGCTAGACTCAGTTTATCTCAATTGAGCATGCAAATGTGACTAGGGTAAGGTGACTAGAGGTGATTGATCTGGAATGGCCATAGAACATGTTCAACATCTGGCCAACATCTGGCTATGCTATGGGTTTTTGTTGTTGTTTTTTATCATCCAACAGACTATCCTGGGCTTATTCACAACACTGAAATAATTCTTGAGGACTGTGTGCAAAACTGATACCCTGTCATTCCCTCCACATTCTATTGGTCAAAGCAAAATCAACTCAGAGTCATAAGGTGGGGAGAGGGACTCTAACTCTTGACGGAAGAAAGATCAGGTGTCATTGTGAAATGTGTGGATATAAAAAGGGTTGGAGCAATAGAGCATTTATGGGGGAAAACAATTCATGACAATGAGAAAAATGTAGAGTTACTCTCAATTGTTTGGCCAATTAAGGTCTCTCAAATTAGATAACATTTTGCATAAAATCTGGAACAAAATGAGGCAGCTATTCCACACTCTTAGAAAATAGTACTTTAAATCCAACAGCTTGTTCAGAGAATTAATAGAAGGAAAAAATTTAAAAGCTTTGAGGAAAACAGAAGATCATTAGGAGGGCTAGTAAGACCTAGGCAAGGGAAGATGTTGTTACACAGGAGCAGGATCCAATTAAAGAGGATCTTATGGGCCTTGGATTTCAATCTAAGTGCTGTCAGGTCCACTGAAATAAAATATATAGCTTCCTCAGAATCACTGCTATATGCAAAGTAACCAAAAAACTTACATACCTTATATGCATAACCAATGGGCACAGACAACAGTGACATGAAGGTCGGGGGTGTGGGTGTCGGCGGGCAGGATCAGGGTAGAGGGGATCAATGGGGGAAAAAGTAGGGGAACATTTGTAATACTTTCAGCAATAAAAATACATTTAAAAAAATTTTTGTGATTACCGTTATTGCCAGGATTATTGGTTAAAAATCACCTTATAACATTATTTTTATTCATATTTCTTTAATTATAAGAAAGTGAAACACATTTAAATGGTTCATTGATTCTAATTTAATTTAATGTTAATTATTTGTTCATATTATTTTGATATTTTTAATTGTATGGTCTGAAAATTATAGTAACTGTTAAATATTAAGTAATAACACTTTCAAATAATTTTTATAAATGTGATTTTTAAAAAAATTATGCAATGAAAACCGGAAGGAGGTCTGGGAGGTGCTTTCTACTGGTCCCCACAGTTATATAGAAACATCTGTGCCTGTGATTTCAATAACTTCTTTGGAACTGTAGACCTGATCTACCTCTTGCTGGCAATATCATAGGCTGTGAAATTAACTTATTATTCATGTGACTCTACAATGCTTTATTGGTTTTTCTGATTGGCCTGGTGAGTAAGGAGGCTAATGATTGGCAAATAGCAAAGTTTATTTCTCTAGTATATTTTATGAATTGGTTTAGTATTACATTTTTAGCTATTTGTTGCCTTAATTAATTTATCTTTCTCTAACAGTTACAATGAAAGACCGAGCCTATAAGAGGGTTAAGGGTAGATACAGGAGGTCAACATACCCATTAAAAGCTCCGTCTTTGTTATCTGACATACAGTTAGTCACAAGACCTGTCAATCTGTTCTTCCTAATGATTTACATTTCCACTGCAACTACCTTAATTCAAGCCCTATTCACTCTTTTCTGACCCAATTACTCTTAATTATTCTCCTCATATATACTCCTTTGTTGTAAATCAGGTTATTATGATATGAATAAAGAAAAAAGGAAATTTTAAGTATAACTTGGATGGATTTTTACCAGGTGCATATACTTAGAAAAATACCACATAGGTCAATACACAGAACATTAGGGGCACCCCAAGACGAATCTTTCAAGCCTCCTTCCAGTAAGTAACTCCACCAAAGATAATGTTATCTTGGCTTCTATCTTATTAATTTACCCATGTTTTGACCTTTATGTAAAAGCAATTATAATGAATGTACTCTTTTGTATCTAGCTTCTTTCACTCAACATTATGTTTGGACACAATCCTTATTGTTGAATGCAGCAGTACCAGTTTATTCTCTCTCACTGCTTCACATTCCATTGTATGATATTCTCATGATATAATTATCCATTTTAGTGTTGGGAGAGATTTAATGCATTTATAGTTTTGGACTCCTTTGTTTAATGTGTCTATGAACTTACTTGTACATTTCCACTAGGGAACATGTGCATGTATTATTGTGGGTGTATACCTGGAAGAAGAATTGTTAAGTCAAGGGTTATATGAATAATCATCCTTAGCAGAGAATTCCATAGAGTTGTCCAAAATAGTTTCAGCAGGTTACATTCCAAATAACATTACATGAGAGTTCCAGTTACTCCACATCCCTTCCAATACTTGTCAGTTTTCTCAGTTTTGGTCTTAACTTTTGCCAATCTATTCAGTGTAGAGTTTTTACAAAATGGTTTTAATTGCCCTGTCTCTGATACTTTAATTGCCATATCTCTGATACTTTAATTGCCATATCTCTGATACGTAATGATTCTTTACAATTTTCATATGATTATTTCCCATTTAAATATCTTCGGTTTGTAAAAAACTATTTAAAGCTTTTGCCATTTTTATATTGTGCTGTCTGCCGATCTCCTTGTGGTTTATAGCAATTCTTATTTATTCTGGTTCATAGTTATTTGTCAGATGAATTATCTGTCATCTTTGTGTTTATGTATACATATATAATTGCAAATACTATATTTTACTCTTTAGGTTGTTTTTATATTCTTTTTTTAAAATATTTTTTCTTTATTGATTTTTAGAGAGAGAGGAAGGGAGAGGGAGAAAGAGAGAGAGAGAGAAACATCGATGAAAGAGAACATCAGTTGGCCACCTCCTGCTGGCCCCCCACTGGGGATTGGGCCCACAAACTGGGCATGTGCCCTGACTGGGAATCAAACCAGTGACCGCTTGGTTCATGGATTGACGCTTAACCATTGAGCCACACCAGCCGGGCTGTTTTACATTCTTTTAATGGTATCCGTGATGAGAAGATACCATGTTAAAGCCCTTCAGGTTGTTATATAATCCTATCAAACAGTTCTTTCTTTTCTTTCTTTCTTTTTTCTTTTTTTTAGTTTCAGGTTTTGTACTTGTTTTTAGTGTTGATGCTGGCTCAATATAAGTTACTTCACTTTTGCTAGAAGCAGAATATTTAAATTCAGTATAAACATATATATGTTTGTATATGTATTATATTTATTTGTTATTTATCTATTTATCTATTTATTTACCACTTTAGATTATTTAATTTATTGGGTTTTAGTATATTCAAATGTTGTGCAAGTGTTGCCACTATTTATTTCCAAATCATTTTCATCAGCCTCCACAAAATTCTGTATTCATTAAGCTGTCACATCTCATTCTTCCTTCATCATGTTTCATTAATAGTAGCTTTATTTAGTAAAATAGCCAAAACTTGGGAGCAACCAACATATGCTTCAGTAGGTGAATTAGTAAATAAACTATGGTATATTCAGACATTAGAATATTATTTAGCACTAAAAAGAAATTAGCTATCAAAGATTAAAAGTGCTTCCATATCTTTTCTTATAGAAACCTGTGAGAAAATAAATGGAGGCAACTTCAATGCTTATTAGTAAGTGGAAGACATCAATCTGAAAGGCTACATACTTTATGATTTCAACCAGATGACATGTGAAAAAAAGCAAAAGTATGGACATAGTAAAAACATCAGTGGCTCCAGGGGTTTGAGGGGAAGAAGAGATAAATATGCAGAGCACAGGGATTTTTAGGTCAGTAAAACTACTCTGTAAAATGCTATAATGCTGGATACATGTCATTATGCATTTGTCAAAACTCATAGATTGTACAGCATAAAGAGTGCAACCAAAGGCAAATATGAATTTTGATAATGATGTAACAACATTGGTTTATCAATTGTAGCAAATGTACCACACTGGTATGCTAATGGGATGAAGGCTGTGTTGTGTCTAGGGTGAGAAGAAATATGTAGAAACTCTCTATTTTCCACTGAATTTTGCTATGAACTTAAACTGTTAAATAAAATACAGTCTATTCATTAATAAATTTAAATTAAAATAAAACCTTAAAAAGGTTTTCAAATTTTTCAGAACAGAGAGAAAGTAGGCAATATTTTTAAGCCCGTAACAATGAAAAACAGAATACAACAAAGTCTACGTTAAAGAAAAACAAGGTCGATTCCAAAATGTCAGCAGAGTGAATGGAAGCTACACAGACCATCTCCCAGGACCAAACTAGAATTACAACTAAAATAAAGAAAAATCGTCAGGAAAAAGCAACAGAAAAGCAGCTTGCGAGGACCATACAACCAGGGACACTGAATTGATCCTAGTAGGATTGCAGAGGCGTCAGAGGGGGGCTGGGAGCCCACGGACAGCAGCTGTCATAGCTGTGAGCACTGCCCTCGGGGTTAAAGCCCAAGCCAGCTCTACAGAGCAAAGGGCCAGGACAGAGCACTAAAATAGCCACAGCCACTCACCTTGCGCTCTGTCAGAGGGACAGTGGACTGGACTGGAACTGTGTGGGGACACTCAGGATTTGGAGGGCGTCAGAACTTTTGCTGAGTTGCAGCCACGCAGGAAGAGGACCATCTTACTCCTTCCCAGGGCTCTGGGGAGAGGCAGTAGCCCCTACCTCAGAGATTCAGCCATACCCAGGTGGGCCATTGAAATGCAAATTGAGGCTCATTAACTACCAGCATCTGCCCCACCCTCAGGAAATCCTCTTACACTGAACACCTGAGGGAGGTTTTCATTCAACTGAGAACCCAAGGCTCTTTAAGTAACCTCGACTAATAGCCTACAGGCAAAAAGCTAGAGGATAACTTAACCTTTTCTGGGCTTGCAAATCTATCCAGGAAAGTAAGACTTGACAGTGGTGTTTAACGTGGGTCCTCCCACACTCATCCAAACCCAGTAGAGGGAGCCACAAACAGCAGAACACCAACATCCACAGGGAAAATTGAGCAGGCCCCAAAACCCACTGAGATAGACAAAATGGTGAAACAAGGAAAGAGATCGCAAATGAAAGAACAAGAGACCTCTACTGAAGATGAGATAAATGAAATGCAGTTAAGCAAGTTAACAGAGCTAGGATTCAGAGCCATGATCTTGAGGAAGCTCAACGGCATAAGTAAGGACATCAACACCATGAGCAAAGACATAGAAACATTGAAAATCAACCAATTGGAAATGAGGAAGCACCAAGAAGAAATGAAGAATGACATAGCAGAAATGAAGAACACATTGGAAGGACTAAACAGCAGAGTAGAGGAAGCTGAGGACCAGATCAGTGAATTAGAAGACAGAGTAGAAAAAATCAACCAATCAGAAAATCAAAAGGAAAAAACAATGAAAAAACAGGAAGACAGCTTAAGAGAACTGTGGGACAACTGGAAACGTAATAATATTCACTTCATGAGAGTCCCCAAAGAAGAAGAAAATGAGCAAGGGTTAGAGAATATATTTGAATAAATAGTGACAGAAAACTTCCCTAATTTGGTGAAGAAAGAAGGCATTCAAGTTCAAGAAGCACAGAGAGCCCCAAGTAAGAAGAAACGAAACAGGCCCACAACAAGACACATAGTAATTAAA
Organism: Tadarida brasiliensis; assembly: GCA_030848825.1. NCBI lineage: Eukaryota > Metazoa > Chordata > Mammalia > Chiroptera > Molossidae > Tadarida > Tadarida brasiliensis. The sequence continues at coordinate 77,392,257 of CM061260.1, forward strand.
ATGCCAAAAATTAAAGACAAAGAGAGAATCCTAAAGGCAGCAAGAGATAAGCAACAGGTTACCCACAAAGGAACCCCCATCAGGCTATCAGATGACTTCTCAACAGAAACACTACAGACCAGAAGAGAATGGCATGAAGTAATCAAGGTCATGAAAAACAAAGATCTGAATCCAAGACTACTCTACCCAGCAAGGCTATCATTCAAAATAGAAGGTCAAATAAAGAGCTTCTCTGACAAAAAAAAAAAAAAGGCTAAGGGAAACATTAGCACCAAAACAGCACAGCAAGAAATGTTAAAAGGACTGCTGTAATTAGTAGAAGAAATAGGAAGGAAAATAGAACCACACAAAACAAAGACTCTAAATGAAGCACTAGACCAAATGGATTTAATATATACTTACAGAGAATTACACCCCAAAACTACAGAATTAGGATACAAACTAATTCTCTACAAATTCAAGAAGATTGAAATCATATCAAGCATCTTCTCAGGTCACAATAGCATGAAACTAGAAATCAATTGCAACAAGAACATGCAAAGACATTTGAACACATGGAGGCTAAATAGCATGTTATTAAACAATGAATGGGTTACTGAGGAGATCAAGAAAGAAATTAAACACTTCCTGGAAACCAATGAAAATGAACACACAACACAAAATCGATGGAATGCAGCGAAAGCAGTTCTGAAAGGGAGGTTCATAGCACTACAGGTCTACATCAAGAAACAAGAAAAATTTCTAATAGATTATCTAACCTCACAACTTAAAGAACTAGAAAGCAAACAAAAAGAGAACCCCAGAGCAAGTAGAAGGAAAAAAATAGTAAAGATCAGAACAGAAATAAATGACATAGAGACCAGAAAAACAATTCAAAGAATCAATGAAACAAAGAGCTGGTTTTGCGAAAAGATAAACAAGATTGATGGACCCTTAGTTAGACTCACCAAGAAACAAAGAGAGAAAACCCAAATACACAAAATCATAAATGAAAGAGGAGAAGTAACAACTGACACCACAGAAATGCAAAGGATCGTTAGCAAATACTATGAACATTTATATGGCAACAAATTCGACAAACTAAGCAAAAATGACAAATTTCTAGAAACACATAATCTCCCAAAACTGGACTGGGAAGAGATAGAAAACTTGAACATACCGATAACAACTAAGGAAATTGAAGATGTAATCAAGACTCTCCCAGCAAACAAAAGCCCAGGCCCAGACGGCTTCACGAGAAATTTTACTGAACATTCAAAGAAGAACTAACACCCATTCTCCTCAAACCATTTTAAAAATTTCAAGAAGAAGGAAGACTTCCGAACTCGTTTAATGAGGCCAGCATAATTATAATTCCAAAACCAGAAAAAGACACTACAAAGAAAGACAATGACAAGCCAATATTCCTGATGAACATAGATGCCAAAATCCAAAACAAAATACTAGCAAATCGGATCCAGCAATACATCAAAAAGATTATTCACCATGACCAAGTGGGATTCATCCCAGGGATGCAAGGCTGGTTCAATATTTGCAAATCAATAAATGTGATACACCACATAAACAAAATGAAAGATAAAAACCATAAGATCATATCAATAGACACTGAAAAGGCATTTGACAAAATCCATCACCCATTTATGATAAAAATGCTCAGCAATTTGGGAATAGAGGGATCATATCTTGATATAATAAAGGCCATATATGAAATACCTACAGCCATCATCATACTCAATGGGCAAAAACTAAAAGCATTCCCCTTAAGAACAGGAACAAGACAGGGATGCCCACTTTCACCACTCTTATTTAACATAGTACTGGAAGTCTTAGCCACAGCAAACAGACATGAAGAAAAAATAAAAGAAATCCAAATTGGAAAGGAGGAAGTGAAACTGTCATTATTTACAAATGACATGATATTATACATCAAAAACCCTAAATACTCCATCAAAAATCTACTAGACCTAATAAATGAATTTGGCAAAGTAGCAGGATACAAAATTCACATCAAGAAATCGACGGCATTCTTATGCACCAATGATGAACTCACAGAAAGAGAAACTAAAAAAACAATCCCATTAACCATCGCAGCAAAAAAATTAAGAGACCTAGGAATAAACTTAACCAAAGAAGTAAAGGACTTAGTTGCAGAAAACTACAGGACATTGAAAAAAGAAATAGAGGAAGATATAAAAAAGTGGAAGCACATACCTTGTTCATGGATTGGAAGAATTAACATCATTAAAATGTCCATATCACCCAAAACAATCTATAGATTCAATGCAATCCCCATCAAAATACCAGTGACATATTTCACAGAACTAGAACAAATACTTCAAAAGTTCATATGGAACCAAAAAGACCCCGAATAGCCACAGCAATCTTGAAAAAGAAGGACAAAGTAGGAGGGATCACAATACCGGATATCAGGTTATACTACAAAGCTACTGTAATCAAAACAGCCTGGTACTGGCGCAAGAACAGGCATATAGACCCGTGGAACAGAACAGAGATTCTGGAAATTGACCCAAGATATTATGCTCAATTAATATTTGACAAAGCTGGCAAGAGCATACAATGGAGTAAAGACAGCCTCTTTAATAAATGGTGCTGGGAAAATTGGACAACTACATGCAAAAAAATGAAACTAGACCATCAACTTACACCATACACAGGAATAAACTCAAAATGGATAAAAGACTTAAATGTGACTCGTGAATTCTTAAAAATCCTAGAAGAAAATGTAGGCAACAAAATTTCGGACATCATACGCAGCAGAATCTTCACTGATACATCACCTAAGGCAACAGAAATAAAGCAAGAAATGCACATAAGGGACTCCATCAAACTCAAAAGCTTCTGCACAACAAAAGAAACAACCATCAAAACGGAAAGGGAACCCACTGTATGGGAGAGCATAATTGCCAATGATACATCAGATAAGGGGTTAATTTCCAAAATATATAGAGTGCTCATACAACTCAACAAAAGGAAGACAAAGAACCCAATTAAAAAATGGGCAGAGGAACTAAATAGACACCTCTCCAAACAGGACATACAAATGGCTAAGAGACATATGAAGAAATGCTCAACATCACTAATCATCAGAGAGATGCAAATTAAAACAACAATGAGGTATCACCTCAACCTGTCAGAATGGCCGCCATCAACAAATCATCAAACAACAAGTGTTGGCGAGGGTGTGGAGAAAAGGGGACTCTAGTACACTGCTGGTGGGAATGCAGACTGGTGCAGCCACTGTGGAAAACACTATGATGTTACTTCAAAAAATTAAAAATTGAATTGCCATTTGACCCAGTGATCCCACTTCTAGGAATATACCCTAAGAAGCCTGAAACACCAATCAGATAGAATACATGTACCCCCATGTTCATAGCAGCACTATTTACAATAGCTAAGATCTAGAAACAGCCCAAGTGTCCATCAGTGGATGAATGGATAAAAAAGCGATGGTACATATACACAATGGAGTACTATGCATCTGTTAAAAAGAAGGATCTCTTATCCTTTGAGATGACATGGAGGAACCTGGAAAGTATTATCCTAAGTGAAACAAGCCAAGCAAAGAAAGACAAATATCACATGATCTCAGTTATTTGTGGACTATAATAAACATAACAGTCTGAGGAACAGGGTAGAGCCAGAGATGTGGAAGTAGTGTACAGACTGATAACCCTCAGAAGAGGGGGTGAGAGGGTGAAGAGAAGAGATAAACCACAGAACTTATACGCATGGATGCATAACTGATGGACATGGACAACAAAGCTGGGGACGGGGTGGGAGGATGGGGAGGAAGGTGTCAATGGGGAAAAAAGGAGAAACATCTGTAACAAAAATAAATTAATAAAAAAAAGAAAAAGAAAGTATATTTATTATTAATGCATCATTTTTGAATAAACTGAATATTCCTTTAAAATATAGATACTGCATTAGTGGGTAGAAATTAATTGCAGCTATGTTTTTAAAGAAAAAAAAGTACAACAAAAATGTAAAGCAGAGATGTAAAATACGGTTAAAGTAAAAAGATGAACAGAGATTTCAGAAACTGGGGGAAAAAAACAAAATCCTGAGTAGCAATATAATAGCAAAAATGTGAAACTTAAGGTCAATGCATTAAGTAGAAAAGTGAGACCTAGGAAGAAACTATGTGATAATAAAAGGTGTAATTTAGGGAAAAATATAAATGCCATAAATCTTTTTTATATGGAACAACAATAGTAGTAACACATAAAAAGGAAATATTCCTAGAAATACATCAAGGACCAAACAAAAATGTCATTAAATGTGGTGATTTTTAAAAATACCATTTGTAGCCCAGCTAGTGTGCTCAGTGGATTGAATATCGTCCCACGGACTGAGAGGTCCTGGTTCGATTCCCGGTTAAGTCATATGCCCGGGTTGTGGGCTTGATCCCCAGCGTGGGGTTGTGCAGGAGCAGCTGATTGATGTATCTCTCTCACATCTATGTTTCTATCTTTCTCTCCCTTCCTCTCTCTCTAAAAAATCAATGAAAAGCATAAAAAAATAAAAATACCATTTGTAGAATGTGACAAATACAGTTAAAATTAAAATAAGGACAGTGAGGCTATAAATAATGAAATCTACCTCAGTTCTTTGGAGTCGATTGCTTCGGACTATTCCAAATACTACCCTTTCCTGGAACTTTTTCCATCTATTTCCCTATTGCTCTGCCTTATTCACCAAATGCTTTAGCACCTAAATCAATCTTTTTCTCTATCATTAGTCTTATCATGATTATTGATAATTTCAAAATCCATAATGATTTGTACAATATCTGGAATGCTGATTTTGTTGATTATTTCCCTTTCAAAGACAGTGACTTTTATTACATCCGAAGTATTTGCTCCTATGAATACCATACTTCATCATCACCAAAAACCATAGTGCCTCCATTATCTTGATTTAGAGCATCCCACTCTCTAACAAACCACTCCCCTTCCTTTACAGGTTTTATTTTAGTACATCAAATGTGACACTCTTTTACACCATTAAGGTCCTCAGATCCTTTGATCATAACATGTTTTCAGTGTCCATCATCTGTTTTCTGTTCTCTTTATTCTACTCATCCAAATTAGATTCCATAAAGAAAATTATAGTCACTGTCCTACCAATACTCTCAAATATGTCCATCCTTCCCTCAGTCTTACTCACTGGGAAATATGATATTCACTGTAAATTCCAAACTTCTGCCTCTGCCTGGCCACCACCAAAACAGCTGAACACTGATGGAGAAAAGGACCAAACAAACATGTTTTACTGTTAACCATACCCAAGCATTGTCCTAGTGCTCTATACATGTGAACTTGTTTAGTGCTATCAACAAACATAAAATATTCAGTCTTATGATCCAGATCTATATCTATTCTGAATATAAATATAAATGTACAAAGTAGTATATCTGTATCATGAAAGTATTATCCATTTGATATCCATTAAATAATATCAAATATGCATACACATAATTTTTTAAATGAAGTACTCATCATATGTTTTAATAACAATAGTGGTATGATAATACATGAAAACTTTTTACATATTAATTTATAACAATTTTTGATGGATGTGATGAGTAATCTAGGTCAGTTGATATCAAAATACACTGTGGAAAATAGCATTTATTTCAGGACTGAGAAATAGTTCAGCACCAAGTAATATATTAAGATAATGCATTGTATCAAAAAAAGGGCAGATGGCATTTACTTTCATAATACATGCTAGAAAAAAAATCATCTGGTAAAATTTAGCCTTATTAAATTGTTATATATGTAACTCATTTTTAATAATGACATACAATTTTATATTATAAATGTACTACATTTTCTCCTACTTATAATAAATATTTAAGTAAAATAGGTTTGAAGCAAACAATATAAATATGGCTAAATATTTAATAAAAGGCAATTTAGAAAGGTGAATTATCCCAAAACTATTTGGTAAATTTTAAGAGTAAGAGAGGATACTTCTTATTAGTATTGTATTTCAATATTGCTCAGATGATCTTTCTATGTAATAAATTACAAAGAAAAATAAAATAATTGACAAATACTCATAAAAGAGGAGTGATAATTAGCTTTATTTGGAAATAATATGATTATCAACATAATAAAACATTCTATTATTAATAAGTTAATAAGTTAATTTGTTAAGGTGACAGGATATAAGAATTTTTTTCCAAAAGAGTCATTATCAGTTAGAAATGAAAATGAATAAATATTCTATTCACAATAGTGCCAAAAGCTATAAAACACATAGAAGTCATTTAACAAGAAAGCAATAGGTCTCATATGATGAAAAGAATAAAATATTATTATAGGGTATAAAATAAGATCTAAACTAATGGAAAGAATGAACATAGTCCTCTGTAACAGATTGTTAGATAAATTCAAGCAAATTTATAATATGCTATTAAGCTCTTAAAGGTAATAAGTTACTTCTATATCAGTTATCCTGGAGTCATATTTCTATGTAATTCATGTTAGAAAAGTATATTGGTGAAATAGTATTTTTCTGTAAAAGCCAAATATATAACATGCTATTAATTTTTAAAAGATATATATGATCATTTTCAAAAAGAAAAAAAGGAGGAAAGGAAAGAAAGAAAGAAAACAAAGAAAGAAGGAGGAAGGAAGGGAGGAAGGGAGAAAGGAAGGAAGGGAGCAGGGGAGGAAGGAAAAGAGGGAGGGAGGAAAGAAGGAAGATAGGGAGGAAGGGAGGAAGCTATCTTTAGGCTATTAAGAATTTGCACATATTTGTATGAGAATGGTCAGAAGTCTAAAACAATAGACCACAAGCTCTAGAACTTGTTTATCTAAGGAAAGATAAAAAAGATAAAGAGAAAAGCATATCATTTAAAATGAAATCACAATTGCCCAGCAGGTGTGGCTCAGTGGTTGAGCATCGACCCATGCACCAAGAGGATGCCAGTTCGATTTCTGGTCAGGGCACATGCCCAGGTTGTGGGCCAGATCCCCAGTGGGGGGCATGCAGGAGGCGGCCAGTCAATGTTCTCTCTCATCGATGTTTCTGTTTTGCTCACTCTCCCTTTGTCTCTCTCTAAAATCAATAAGGAAGAATAAAAATAAAATGAAATAACAATTATGTATAATTACAATACAGTCATTACGTTACTTGTTCAGGAGAAATGTTTTTGTGGAATGTGTCTTCCGGTTTTCCCTAGGATGTAATTTGGACTTCCTTTGTCTCTTTTTATTATCCTTTAGTCAGCCTTTTCCACTTTGGATCCCATGCTGCGACATTTTGGTCTGATACTGCTCTTGAGGAATAATATCATCGTTAAAAATAATTCTCAGTTTTCTGGCTCAATTTGTCAAAGTTCAAGTTTTACTTGCAGTTTTCTGCTTCAATAGCCCCCAAAGAATCACCTCCATTGCTATTGCTACAGCTTTTTATGTTACAATTTGCTATTTCATGAAGGGGTGAAATACCAAATACTAGAGTCACTATGGTTTCTTTTGAGAATAAGTTCCATCAAATATTTTGCAATTATAATTTCTATTCCATAAAGCAAAGCTAAATAAACAGGAACCCAGAAATGCAATATATCATGATGTTCCTCAGCCACACCTAGTATATTTCTGTTTCCTTTCTTCTGTAGGTGAGGTTCATAAACAGTAAAAAACTTTCGGCATTCAACATTATCCTGCAACCATCATTACAATTAAATTATAGGAACTCTATCCTCTGCTGCTCTAGTTGAGGTACCAGAATTTCAACCTTCTCTTATGTAATCATCAGCTTTAGAAACCAAAGAATAATTTCAATTCTATTAATTTTTACTGCAAATTTTACTCCGATCCTCTGAAATTTTCCCCAGTGCCACAAACAGCTCTTTTTAAAACTGGGAACTAAGGACACTAGAAACAATGCAATTGTATCTCTTTCTCTATTTCTTTATTGTATCCAAAATGTAAATAGTTCTTTTATTTTCCCCTAGGTTTCCTTCTCATATTTTTATATTTTTTTCAGATTCAGTTTTCTAAAATGACCCATTATTTTATTTTCTTCTTAAACCTTCAATCCATTCAATCTTTGCTTACATGTTTAAGCTCCATTATAGTTTTCTTTGAGTCCCTTGCCTTATTGCATTCTTTTTTAACATCTTTGTGTACAATGTGTGTCTTGGCTCACTTTCTGTGAAACAATTATGTTTGAATCTATAACACTTCCATAAAGTTTGCACCAAACTCTCGGTGACTTGACTCTTAACCAACCTGAGGTCATAGTTTGGTAGCACAGTTATGAATTGCCTGAGTGCTATTCTATAGTAGATGCAGTAAGTAGATTCTAACATTGTTCAAAATATCCACTGCCCATCCTTATCCAACAACTATAATTTCCTGCTCCACTGATGTCCAACTTAGTCATATGACTTACTTTGGCCTGTAAAAGATGAACAAATATGACTTGCTCTACTTCCTGGACAAAGTCTTAAGGGTCATGTTTTCTTTCTCTCTACTATATTACCAGGACATCTCAGATAAGTTCAGCCTTTATCCTGGGTACTAGTTAAAGAAGACTGGTAATAGACCTGCTGTGTGACCTAAGAGGAGCATGTAATACGAGCAAGAAATTTAGCAATGTTTAATCGTAAGTTACTGAGATTTGGAAGGTTTTTATTCTTTTGATATTTATTATAATCCTGAATTTGAAAACCATCAGAATCTTTCAACATCCTTTTATTTTAAAAGGATACAAGTATTGCCAAAATCAGTGATCAAAGCTGGATTGATTCTAACAGACTACCATTTCCAAAAAATTAGACTGATAATTCATGAAGTCAAGTGTTACTCTTGCTAGAGATGGGGTATAATACATTGGAGTCCCTTAATAAAGAAACTAATAGACTTGTTACCTCAATTTGTCTCCTTATAATCTTGGTAAATGATTTGTCCTGTGATTTATTTTTCTGACATAATTGCCACTGCTATTTGTTAGATATTGAAAGAGTAAATAAATATATCTATATACTCAAATTAATGTATTTTACCTGCCCAAATGTTTTAGTCAAAAATACATTCAATGTTCCTTAGGTATTGTTTATAGCATTATGAATAACTAGTAATCTTTGCGTGTGTGTGTATGTTTATGAAAAAGTGTTCCAACACTGGCTGAAAATCTCAAATGCATGATCCCATTTCATACTCACAACAACTCTATTAGATTGTTTGCTATTTTTTTTACTATAACCTCTCAGCTCTAAATCGACCTTTCTCTCCTCTGTGAACTTGAGGCTAGAACTTTGCAAACTGCATACCCAAATTGCTTTGCTATAGACTTCCTCAGTTTGCATGATATATCTTTCTCAATCCTGGTACTTTTTCTATACTTTTAATTCAAATCTGTATCTTTTTATTTAAAATAGTTTCTTATGAACCATTAAGAAAATCCATCTTGCCATATATTTTTTTCATATATTCTTGTTTCTTTGTTATTACTTTTTTTTTTTTTTTTTTTTACTTTTGGACAGGAATTACTTTTGTTATTCCCTTTTACCTCCTCTATTAAACTTTGTTATATCTTTAGTGGCTATCTTAGAGATTTACAGTATATATTCTTGACTTGTATACTGTCAAGACTTATTATAACCATCCTTAAATTAGGATTTTTGCCACATCAGAGAAAATACAGAAACCTATAAGACTTTTAACTCTATTAACCCACTTCTGCTCTTTGAGTTATTGTTTTTATGTAGTTTACTTACATAGATGTTATAATCTTCATATAACATGGTTATTATTGTTGATCTGCACAATTAATATTCCTATATTTGCATATTACACACCCTTGCATAAGTGTTTTTAATAGTTCATATAGTTCCATCCTGTTTCTCTGTCATAATATCCCTTCATCCTGGGACAAATCTAATTCATTCTGAAACCACTCATGTTTTCCCTACATAACTGTAAGCAAAGTGGTGATAATAATGAGGAAATCAAAATAGTCTTCACTTTTAATTGATTTCCATAATCTCAGAACAGTACTCTCAAATCCACTGGGTTAAAAAAAAAAAAGTGTAACTAGGAACATGGCCTAGGTAAAATTGCTCCCTCGTTCCCAGATGCTTCCACTAGATAATTGCCAGAAGGCAAACATCTCGTGTGTTCAAGGCAGGACAAGTGAGTAAAAGCAGGACAGCAATCTGCAGAAGCAACAGACAAAATACAAACAAGTTAAATTTCATTCCATCTTTTCATGGAATTTGAATTTTAAATAAAGTCACTCAAGATTGCAAGAAGATACATCATCTTGATGGTAAGACCTTAGGTCTAGAGATACACAGGGTGTGGCCAAAGTGGATATGTGAATATGTATTAATGAGTTCCTGCTGCTAAAATCACTGATGTTGTCTTGTTTCTTATCCTTCCCGTATCTGCCTTTAAGGCTCTTCCTTTTTATTATGTCAGCCACTTTTATCCCTTCAATAAATGGGTTCTTCTCTTCTATTTAATTAAATAGTGTCAGTTTATGTTGGTTATAACAATAATCCTATTTGATAAAGTAGGGCAGGATTCAAGCATTCTTAATTTATTGGGCTAAATGCAATGTTGAATCACTCTATGCTACACTTAATTCCATTAAAATTGAGGTCACTAGTCAAATTATCCCTGATTCCTAACATATTAAAGGTAGAGCTTTCATTTATTTTTCCCTGGAGAAGGTAGGAGTGCTTCAGATCTGCCTTTCCCCACATTTCAGTGATGGAATTGTCTTCTCAGACAGAAATTCCTGTTATGTATTATATCCTGAAAGGTACATTAAGTCTCCAAATTAGCTGTTTCTTGAAATTTTGATATAATTGTTTATGACCTAACTGGTATGAAGCTTACAAGAACCATGTGTGTGTGTGTGTGTGAAAGAGAGAGAGAGAGGTGAGAGAGAGAGAGAGATTTACATTTTATCTGGGAGTGTGACTGGATTAAGACTTTTTCTATCTTCTATAATATTAAATTTTGTAGTAGATATATTCCTAGAAAATTATCCTAACATCTGAGAAAAACTGTCATCCATTTGAATGAGAGACAGTTAATTTTTTTGCAAATTTTCTGTAAGCAGGCTTTCTTGTACCTGCTGGTACAAAAATTAATAGGACAGAGAAATTTTTTAGAAGTATTACTAATTCAGTAATATTGAACTAGGCTACTTGACTTAAGTAAACTCCATTCTGACCAGTTGTTTCGGCACTACACACCTGGGCGGTTTCTAAAAATCCTGGGACTGAAACCCAGAGGAACCATAAAGATAAGGGGATTAATGATGGCCTTGGGAAACTGAAAGGGACCATAAAAAGAAAGATTAATGGTTGCCTTGTCTGGACCTCTGTAACAGCTCCTATCGTACCAATTCCTCCCTTCCCCAGACCTCTGTAACAGCTCTTCTCATATCAGTTCCTCCCTTAATGGCACCAAAAGCGGCACCAAGAGAATGTAACTTTAGTCTTTATGAGCAGGCTGCAAGAATGCTCGCTGCTGCAGATTTGGGAAGACTATGCCCCCACAGCCCACTGGTGAATAAAGAGCTCCTTTCATTTACAATTTGCTGTGCGTCTCTGGTTGTCTTGCTGGCTTGTCATAACAATATAAAATATGGTAATTTGAAGAAAGTAACTAAGAGTTTTGAAAATATAGCACGTGAACAACCTCAATAGAAAATATCCACTGCCTGCTAGTGTGGCTTAGTGGTTTTGCATCGACCGATGCACCATGAGGTCGCTGGTTCGATTCCCAGTCAGGGCACATGCCCAGGTTGTGGGCCTGATCCCCAGTGGGGAGCATGCAGGAGGTGGCCAATAGATGTTCTCTCTCATCGATGTTTCTATCTCTCTCTCCCTTCCTCTCTCTCTAAAACCAATGAAGAAAAAATTTTTAAAAAGAAAATATCCACTTAACTGTACTGAGTGCTCACTACAGTTAAGGCACATTACCAAACATTTCAGGGGTTTTAGTAGTGGAAAGTAAAGGTGGTAAAGAACAAGTGAGCATCTACTACTTATCATTTTCAATGTGTCCTTCCACGCTGATGTAGAGTGTAACACCTCTGTTTTATAGGTGAAGAAACTAATGTTCAAAGGGTAAAGTAACTCTTAAGTTTTAAAACTTGAAAGTAATAGGTCAGATATTTGAATTTAGGTCTGTGTGATTTCAAAGCCTATGTTCTCTCCATTACACTCTATCAATGAAAAAAATAGTTAAGACCAAATCCTCAAGTAACTTAAGAGTCTAGTGAAGGCAAAAGAAAAGCACAGAAGATAATGATAACTGTCCTGAAATATCTGGCAGAAAGAGAAAAGGGGGAATGTTGTTGCATTGGCAGAAACCATCATGTCTTTGTGTTTATTACATAGAAAAGTGTCTGAAGAGTAAGGGGAGGGTATATGTCTAAAGTGACTCAGCAACATTGTCAGAATATAGGCAAGTCAAGTTTTTAGGACTATAGAGAGAGGGTGGTTGATGACGTGAATAGTAAATTTATGGATTTTGGTGTTTGTTTTTCAAATAATATCAAGATAAGTAAAATGAGCCTTTACAGGTTTGAATAACTGGAGTTTAACTATTAATATCAAAGCATTGTGTGGAATAAAAAGGAACACAGATCACAGGAAAGGTATTGTAAAATAAAACATAACATAAAACAAAATTTTAAAATACTCAGAATTTTTGATATTATTACTATAGGGTTGTTAAGAAATTAACATGACCCAAAATATGCCCCACCTGTGTGGCTCAGTGGTTGAACATTGATCCATGCACCAAGAGGTCGCCGGTTTGATTCTCAGTCAGAGCACATGCCCAAGTTGTGGGCCAAATCCCCAGTGGGGGTAATTCAGGAGGTGGCCAATCGATGTTCTCTCTCATCAATGTTACTATCTCTCTCACTCTCTCTTTCCCTCTCTCGAAGATCAATAAAGAAAATAGAAATTAACATAGCCCAAAGTATGATAGCAGAGATACCGCTTTGGATGTTAGAATCTCTACTGGTGTTCTAGATTAATGGTCTAGATTATGGAATAATCTGAAAAGTCTTCGATTCTGATGTCATATAAGAAGATGAAATCTACATGAAGGGTATTGGAGAATTATTTGTGAGCTTGATGTGGAATCTAAAAGAAAAATTTTAAATTCAAGTTAAAGTGGTAGAAGGGAGCCATGAAGAAAATGTACAACACATCTTAAGGAAATCAAAGTCCATGTTATAAGAGGAAAGAGACTGAGATCTTCTAGGAGAATGTATTAAATGATTATTCAATATGAGAATGATGCCTGAGTGGGTAAAACTTTTAATAAAGACTGAGCATAATCTTTGACTTTATGGAGACCAGTTAACCTAGAAAAAAAAAAATTTGCTGAGCATCTACTGTATCAGTCACTCTCCAGGTTTCTTTTCTCATTTAATTTAAATTAAGTGCATCTTAGAGATGTTGAGACTGAGACTCAAAGTTAAACAATTCCACAGGGTCACAGTGTTGATAACTTTTTTGCATGTAGCTGTCCAATTTTCCCAACACCATTTATTGAAGAGACTGTCTTTTCTTCATTGTATGCTCTTGCCTCCTTTGTCGAATATTAATTGTGCATACTGTCTTGGGTCAATTTATAGGTTCTCTGTTCTGTTTCCTTGATCTATATGCTTGTTCTTGTGCCAGTACCAAGCTGTTTTGATTACAATGGCTTTATAGTATAACTTGATGTCTGGTATTATGATCCATCCCACTTTGTTCTTCCTTTTCAAGATTGCTGTGGCTATTCAGCGTCTTTTATGGTTCCATATAAACTTTTGGAGTATTTGTTCTAGATCTGTGAAACATGCCATTGGTACTTTAATAGGGATTGCATCGAATCAGTAGATTGCTTTGGGTAGTATGGACATTTTAATGATGTTGATTGTTCCAATCAATGAACATGGTATATGTTTCCACTCTTTTATATCTTCCTCTATTTCTTTTTTCAATGTCCTGTATTTTTCTGAGAATAGATCTTTTACCTCCTTGCTTAAGTTTATTCCTAGGTATTTCATTTTGATTTCTTATGATGATAAATGGGATTATTTTTTTAGTTTCCCTTTCTGAGTGCTCAGTATTGGTACTTAAGAATGCCATTGATTTCTAGATGTTCATACTTTATTCTGCTACTTTGCCAAATTTATTTATTAAATCTAATAGATTATTTATTTATTTTTTATCCTCACTCGAGGACTTGTCTGCATTTATCTTCAGATAGAGCAGGAGGGAGAGAGGGAGAGAGAGAGAGAAACATCGATGCAAGAGAGACACATCGAGTGGTCACCACCCACACGACCCCAACCGGGACGGGGGACAAACTGCAACCGGGGTATGCGCCCGTACTGGGAACCGAACCCGGGACTCTCTGGTCTGCACGCAGACGCTCTAACCGCTGAGCCAAACCAGCCAGGGCTAAATCTAATAGATTTTTGATGAAGTCTTTAGGGTATTCTATGTACAATTTCATGTCATCAGCAAATAATGATAGTTTTACTTCCTCCTTTCCAATTTGGATCCCTTTTATTTATTTATTTCTTTTCTAATTGCTGTGGCTAAGACTTCTAGTACTATGTTAATTAAGAGTGGCAAAAGTGGGCATCCCTGTCATGTTCCTGTTCTTAAGAAAAATACTTTAGTTTTTGTCCATTGAGTATGATGTTGGTTGTAGGTTTTTCACATATAGCCTTTATTATGTCGAGATATGATCCTTCTATCCCCATATTGTGAGCATTTTTATCAGAAATGGGTGCTGGATTTTGTCAAATGCTTTTTCAGTGTCTATTGATATAATCATATGGTTTTTATGTTTCGTTTTGTTTATGTGGTGTATCACATTTATTGATTTGTGAATATTGTACCATCCTTGCATCCCTGGGAGGAATCCCACTTGGTCATGATGAATGATTTTTTCAACATAGTGCTGGATCCAATTTGCTAATATTGTGTTGAGGATTTTGGCTTCTATGTTCATCAGGGATATTGGTCTGTAGTTTTCTTTCTTTGTAGTGTCTTTATCTGGTTTTGGAATTAGGATTATGCTGGCCTCATAAAAAGAGCTTGGAAATCTTTCTTCCTCTTGAATTTTTTGGAATAGTTTGAGAAGAATGGGTGTTAGTTCTTTGAATGTTTAGTAAAACTCCCCTGTGAAGCCATCTGAACCTGGGCTTTTGTTTGCTGGGAGTTTATTGATAACAGCTTCAATTTCCTTAGTTGTTATTGGTCTGGTCCAGTTTTCTGTCTCTTCCTGGTTCAGTTTTGGAAGATGTCTGATTCTAGAAATTTGTCCGTTTTGCCTAGGTTGTCAAATTTGGTGGCGCATAATTGTTCACAGTATTTTTTAACAATCCTTTGTATTTCTGTGGTGTCAGTTGTTACTTCTCCTCTTTCATTTCTGATTTTATTAATTTGGGTCTTCTCTCTTTTGTTTTTTTGGTGAGTCTGGCTAAAGGTTCATCAATCTATTTTATCTTTTCAAAGAACCAGCTGTTTGTTTCATTGATCTTTTGAATTTTTTTTATTTTTTTTTTAGTCTCTAAATCATTTATTTCTGCTCTGACCTTTACTATTTCTTTCCTTCTACTTGCTCTGGGTTTTTATTTTTTTTTTACTTTCTAGTTCTTTAAGTGGTAGGGTTAGATAGTCTATTAGAAATTTTTCTTGTTTCTTGAGGTAGGCCTGTAGTGCTATGAATTTCCCTCTCAGGACTGCTTCCCCTGTGTTCCATACATTTTGTGTGTTGTATGTTCATTTTCATTGATTTCCAGGAAATTTTAAATTTCTTCCTTGAACTCCTTTGTAACTCATTCATTGTTTAACAACATGCTATTTGGCTTCCATGTGTTTGAATGATTGTGAGTGCTTTTATTGTAATTAATTTCTAGTTTTGTGCCATTGTGATCTGAGAAGATACTTGATATGATTTCAATCTTCTTGAACTTGTAGAGACTTAGTTTGTGTCTCTACACAAATTTTGAGAATGTCTGTGTGCACTTGAGAAGAACGTGAATTCTGCATTTGGGGGCGAAATTCTCTGTAAATATCTATTAAATCCATTTGATCTATTACATCATTTAGAGTCTCTGTTTCATTGTTAATTTTTTGTCTAGAGGATCTATCCAGTGATGTTAGTGGGATGTTGAAGTACCCTGCTATGATTGTATTGTTATTGATTTCTCCTTTGAAGTCCTCCAGAAGTTTTTAAATATATTCTGGTGTTCCTATATTGGATGCATGTATGTTTACCAAGGTTATATCCTCCTATTGGATGGATCCTTTCAATATTATGTAGTGGCCTTCTTTGTCTCTTGTTATAGCCTTCATTTTGAAGTCTATTTTATCAAATGAGTATTGTTACCACAGCTTTTCTTTCATTTCCACTTGCTTGGAAAAATTTTTTCCATTTCTCACTTCCAACCTCTGTGAGTCTTTTGTTGTAGGGTGGGTCTCATATAAACAACATATATATGAATCATGTTTTCTTATCCATTCAGCTACTTTGTGTCTTTTTATTGGATCATTTAATCCATTTACATTTTAGATTATTATTAATATGTATTTATTTATTGCCATTTTAATTTATTATGGCTATATTTCTCTATCTATTCTTCTACTTATTATAGCAGTTCTGTTAACATTTCTTGCAGTGCTGGTCTGGTGCCAATATATGCCCTTAGTCTTTTTTTTTGTCTGGGAAGGTCTTTATTTCACTTTCTATTTTGAATGATAGCCTTGCTGGATAGGGTAGTCTTAGATTTAGATCCTTGTTTTTCATTACCTTGAATACTTCATGCCATTCCTTTCTGGCCTGCAGTGTTTCTGTTGAGAAATCAGCTGATAGCCTTATGGGGGCTCCTTTGTAAGTAATCTGTTGCCTTTGTCTTGCTGCCTTTAAAATTCTCTCATTGTCTTTAATTTTTGGCATTTAAATTATGATGTGTCTTGGTGTGAGCTTCTTTGGGTTCTTCTTATTTGTTGCTCTTTGTGCTTCCTGAACTTATATGCCTTTTCCCTTCACTAAGTTTGGGAAGTTTTCTGCCACTATTTCTTCAAATATATTTTCTAACCCTTGCTCATTTTCTTCTTCTTCTGCTACTCCTATGATGCAGATATTGTTATGTTTCATATTGTCTTACAGCTCTCTTCAACTGTTCTCTTGTTTTTTATCTGTTGGTTCTCTGATTGGGTGATTTTTTTCTACCCTGTCTTCTAATTTGGTGATCTGATCCTCGGCATCCTCTAATCTGCTGGTTATTCCTTCCAATGTGTTCTTTATTTTTACTCTGTCATTCTTCATTTCCACTTTGTGGTTTTTCATTTCCAATTGGTTGATTTTCATTGTTTCTGTATTTTTACTCATGATATTGAGCTTCCTCATAATCATTACTCTGAACTTTACTCTGGTAATTTGCTTAACTCCATTTCATTTAGCCCTTTGTCTGTAGAATTCTCTTATTCTTTCATTTTGGATTTGTTTATTTGTTACACCATTTTGGCAGTCTCAGCAGGGTTTAAAGCCTGCCAAATCTTCTCTGTTTGAGTGTTGGTGTTCTGTTGATTGTGGCCCCCTCTGCTGGATTTGGATGAGTATGGAAGGGACCACACTAAACACCAATGTCTATTCTTACATACCTGGCTAGAGTCACAGGCCAAGCAAAGATTCAGTTATCCTTGAGCTTTTGTCTACAGGATGACTATTAGTGTCAGTTACTTAATGATCCTCAGGTTGTAGCCCTCAGCTGAATGAAAAATCCTACAGGTGGGCAGGGTAAGAGGATTTCCAGCGGGTGGAGCAATTGCTTTCCCTTGGGCTAAAATTGCTTTGAGAAGAAAATGGTTTCTGCACTGTGGGTTATTGGCTCAGTGCAGGAACCCAGGCCTCAGCCTTCATAGTTCAGTCTCCAGAGCCATGACACCCAACCACTGAGAGTCAGGCCCAAGGTTCAAAGCCTTCAGAATCTCATCTCTGCCTACTGGCTTGCTCATAGTCTCTGGCTGTTAATGAGCCTCAGGTTGCACTTCTCTGGGCTGGGTTGTGTTAAATTGCTGAGGGTGGGGCAGTTGCTTCTCCCCCAGGTTATAGCTGCCCTGATGGGGCTACTTGACAGAGATGGCTACTGATGGATGGGGGAATGGCTCAGCATAGGAACCCAGGCCTCAGCCTTCACAGCTCAGTCCCCAGAGCCAGGACCCCAAACACTGAGGGCCAGGTCCAAAGCTCAAAGCTTTCAGAGGCTCTTCTCTGCCTACTGGCTAGCAGGTAATCTCTGGATGTTAATGAGCCTCAGGTTGCACTTCCCCGGGCCAGGCGGGGTGGTGTTAAATTCTCGAGGGAGGGGCAGTGGCTTCCCTGGGCTAAAGTCGCTCTGGGAGGGGGCTTTTGGGGGAAGATGGCTACTGTCTTGTAGGGGTGTGACTCACAGCTCTCTCCTTCCCAGCTCTCTCCTCAGTGCCATGAACCCCTGACTCTCTTCATACTGCTCCAGTCCAATCGCCCTCCCTCTGCTGGAGCCCAAGGTGGGTGGCTGTAGCTGATTTAGTGCCCTGGCCCTTCAGGGAAGTGCCAGTGTTCCCTGCACCTCTTCTTGCCAGACAAAACCTCTGCTCTGGTGATTTTCTCAGCCAGGTGTTATGTGGGTGCCTTTCTCTGTTCCGCCACTCTGTGCTGGAGAGCCAGCTTGGGGTTTTAACCCTGACTTCTCAGAGGGAACTGCTCACAGCTAAGACAGCCCTCAGCTGCTGCCCATGGGCACCCAATCAGCCTTCTCACACATCTGCAACTCCTACCAGTCTCAATTTGGTGTCCTTTTTACTTCCCTGGTTATAAGGTTCTGTTCAGCTGTTCTTCAGTTGGTTTTTCCAGTTGACTTGTCTTTATTTTAGTTGTAATTCCAGTTTGGTCCTGGGAGATGGTCTGTGCAGCTTCCATTCACTCTGCCACCATTTTCATTCTCTCACCTTTTAAATGTTTACAGTAAAATACAGAAAAACAGTGTCAGCACACTGGAGGTGATGAAAAACAGTTTTCATGGAAAGTATATGACCAGGCTTTGATAGACTTTACAGTCTTAAAAATCTCAAGATGAAGGGAAAGAAAAGGAGTATTTCAGGCCAATATCAGCACCTAAGGTGATGCATTTAGCACTGTGTTGACTTTAGGATTATGGAAAATGGAGACATTTGGCTGGGCTGAAAAATGCAAACAATTCAAAATAGATTAGACCTGTATTTTAGCTGAAAATTATAACAGTTAACTCGGTACCAGACACAGATCAAAGAACTTTACATGCATTATTCGTTAGTCTTCCAAATAATTCTATAAATGGTTATTATTACCTCAATTTAACAGTTGAGGAAATCAGCACAGCAAGACAAAATGATGTTCAGAAAATCGTAAGGCAGCATTCAACACAGAATCCTCACAATCCTCACCCCATTATCAACAGAATCACCACCTCACTGCCTGACATGCAGTGCTGCAAAGACTTGAAACTCAGATTATGTAACAAAGACATATTCCAATGGAGGTAACCTCTAAATTAGAAGTGTCTCTAGAAACCTCTGATCTTTGCTTTTAGAGAATATTTTAATAATTTTTTTCTGAGGTTCTAGGACCTTGAACTACAGTGAGAGGTTAGAGGGCAGTTCAATTATGTTTCCTGGTGGCCTCACATTTTCCCCAGGCAGCTAGGGACCTTTTCAATTAAGTGCCTTATTGTGCAGCCCAATAAATTGAAAATCTGGAATTTGGCATTCTACATACTCTATAGTTCATCAATGCCTTCTATAAATCATGTTCTGAGTGCTAATAAATGCCACAGTTTCTGCTGTGCTATCAGGATGTAATAAATAATATATAACCAGGTGAATTGTGAATCTGCTG
Organism: Tadarida brasiliensis; assembly: GCA_030848825.1. Lineage (NCBI taxonomy): Eukaryota > Metazoa > Chordata > Mammalia > Chiroptera > Molossidae > Tadarida > Tadarida brasiliensis. The sequence continues at coordinate 77,412,194 of CM061260.1, forward strand.
AATGCACAAAATCAAATAAATATTTTCAAGTTTGTTTTATCCTCTTGTAATTAGTACCTCTGGGTAGATAAACTTGCTCTTCACTTTATCCAGCTTTCTTACATGTGTAGGACTTAAAAGCAGGTAGTTTATATCAGAAAACAAATGGCCTTTTAGAGGCATGGAAATATAGTTACAATTATAGGTGGGGGAGGAAGAATAGTTAATTAAGTGACAATTGGAAGTGTCACAGATTTCAAGGACACAGAATTGACCACAAGAATTACAAATCAGAACAACAATTTGCACTACTACTCAGATATTTTTTATTTTTGGTAAACATAACATTTTTGTTTAGAGTAGTAAAACATATAAATGCATATATAAGCACTACTCACAATTCCGTTTAAGACTTAAAATTAAAATTTTCCCCCAAGTAGTTAAGAGTTTGAAATTGTTCTTTAAAAACTGTGTCCTCAGTAAAACAAACTTTCATTGTGTGGGTGTTTCTGTCATTTAATGTTCCCTGTGGTCATGTCTACCTTTAGTATTTTGTTCCACTTTCAGTACTTCATTGAAACGAGGTTTTATTCTTTGTTTTTAATAGTACATTTCTTAATGTATCTGTACATTTATGTATTATATGTGAGACAGTACCATGAACTCTATAACAAAAATTTCCCTGTTTTAACATGAAACATTTTGAACTTACATTCAGGTGCCTTTAGTGCTCTGATAAGAGAAGTTTAGACTATACAATAGCAATGGAATAATATAGAATTGGAAACAGTAGCAAGACCAAAGTCATTAGTGAGTCTAATCACTTAAAGAAATTCAGGAATAAGTAAGTGTATGTAGCTGTGGTCATCTGGTAGAAAAAAATGAGTAGAAAACACAATGAATATGAGACTAAAACAAAGATAAAGGGGAAAATGATGTTTCTTATTTTAAAAGTGGTCCCTTTCTGTGCACATTTATAGGAGACAGACAGCAAATAACAATATTGTGAGAGTTGTGTTTAGGGAAAGTTAGATGAAGTGAATATATATATATATATATATATATATATATATATATATAGAGAGAGAGAGAGAGAGAGAGAGAGAGAGAGATAGATAGAGAGAGAGAGAGAGAGAGAGAGAGAGAGGAGAGAGAGCGCTTCAAAATCATGAGTTGTCTCTATACAACAACATAAATAGTCCCTGGCCTGTGAAGGACATAACCCCAATGAAAAATATCCTCCCTCTCAGTTTTTGTTCTAATAAAACAAAAGGATTATAGTCTGGAAGGTACAGGAGGCTTTAAGTCATGCTCAGAGGTTGACGAGAGAAGGTCACTTTTATACAGCCAGTTATTTATCTTTCTGACTGTATCTCCAAGCTTCAATAGCCAGGAGGGTGAGAACGGGAGCACAATGATTCATAGTAACAGTTTTCTCTTAGGGTTGGTTTCTGTATAAACTCAGGACCAGAGACCTGACCATCCCAGTTCTCTCCTAACATTTTCTAAAAGTCATTAGACAAAAGAGTCCCTTGACCATCCTTTTCTCTAACTTCAGAAACTGGTCCTATGAAGTGCAATGTCTCCAGTTTTCTCTGGTTGGGACTGCTCCAGTCCTGAGTTTTATCTAATTCTACTTTTGTGGGACCCTTTGTGATTAAGCTATTTCTATTGCTTAATTTCTCTTCTAACAGTCATTTCTCCCCTTAGTGGATGCTTCAGAAAATTTCATTGATCACAGAATAACCCTGTCTTCAGTTCTTTATGTCTTATAGCAATTCTAATAACACTGCTTTTTCTTGTTCATTCAATTCATACCTGTCCCCACCACCCCAAAATAGAAGATGAGAGGAATGGGGGGGCATATCTAATGAGGCCATGAGTGATATGCTCCCATGAACATTCTCTAATGTTGAAGTTATTTTAACAGACAAGCCCTTGCTGGCTCTAAGCTCATAGCCACAACTTGTTTCTCTTAAGCTTCTTCTCACAACCACCTCAATTCCTTAGTTATTGAGTCAATAACTTTCTGTTGAATACTTACTATATCCTAGGCACTGTCCAGGTACAACATACTGGACCCATCTAACAGGCTTATATTTATAGGCAATGAGACCCTGAAATCCACATCCACCAACACAATTCTCAATTTTTGATGTGTACATACTTTATATGGTTGGACTCAAAAATAAAGTGAGTATATGCTAGGATATAGACATGATGGTCAATGTTTAATGGGAACAAAATATTAGCACTTCTGTTTGTGTTGGTTTTATTTAAATAATAAAAGTTAAGTTTTATCTATAACTAATAAGGATTGGTGCTGGCAGCTTTACTAAGTCCCAGGTCACAGCCACCCATTTTCTGTTTCTTTTGGCCTCTTGATAGGAAGAAGTCCAGGACTGACCCCAAGATTACTGTCTTCTGGTATATACACTTTGGTTAATTCCCTCCTTTGAATGTGGGGAGACCACTGCATCAGTGGGATATTACTCATATGATTAGGCTACTATCAGTTGACTTTCAGTCCATCAAAAAGGAGACAGATATCCGGGTAAGCCCGGCAGCTAGGGACCTTTTCAATTAAGTGCCTTCTTGTGAAACCCAATAAATGGGTCACTTGAAGCTATTCTCACTGAGAACCTGTGGATTAAAGATCAATTATTGCCCTGGCCAGTTTGGGTCAGTGGTTAGAGCATAGGCCTGTGGACCAAAGAGTCATGGGTTCAATTCCAGTCAAGGGTACATACCTTGGTTGCAGGTTCTATCCCTGGCCTTGGTTGGGGTTGTGTGGGAGGCAACCAATCAATGTGTGTCTCTCTCACATCAATGTTTCTCTCTCTCTCCCTCTTTTCCTCTCTTCCACTCTAAATATAAATGCAAAAATATCCTCAGGTAAGGATCAACAAAAAGAAAAAAGAATCAAACTATTAAACTAGCAAAAAAGATGAAAATAAAATAACTCAATATTCTTGTTCTTGTTACAACACAAATTAAAAGTAATCACAATCTAATAATATGTTACAAAAAAATAACTAAAAATACATAAAATGTTCAAGGAAACTGTTGAAAAGTAGATTTATACTCCCTATATTACTTAAAAAGTTACCTTTGATAATAATGAAATGTTCTAAAGTTGTATGTTGTGCTTTGAGATAGTAATAAAAAATCTCAATAAAAATTGAGATTAAAATCTCAGTATCTAGAAAGCCATATGACAAAAATACTCTTTTTTTTTTAAATCAGTAAATACTGTTGGAATAACCATAGAAAATGTTACTTAATTTATGAGGAAACACATTTCAGAAAACTTACATGTTATGGAAGAATAATTATACTTTGTATATAACATATCTCAATGTATGATATTTGCTGGATTAATTTTTATCAATGAAACACAGGAAGATATATGTTTGTCTCTAACCACTGAAGGAAAGATGTACCAAAGATAAAATATTCTTAAGAAATAAAAGCTACATAAATGTGAGGAAGGTTAGTGATGACCTTGATTGGGGTTTGAAGGGACTCCAGAGAAAATTTATAGGGAATGCATCAATCAGAAACCCATTTCTTCTATCTCTCAAAATCAAACTTTTGCACCATAAATTCTCTTCAATTTAACAATTGTTTAATATGCACTTATTATGTACCAGAAAATTGTGAGCAAATCAGAAAAAAAAACAAAAAACTCTAAGCAGTTTATCTTCTAGTTTAGAAGTCGCAGTAAAGATACATAACGTACAGTATGGTAAACAGTGATGGGCTCTGGCAGAGGCTGGTAATGCATATAAACAACATCACGTTTTCAGCCACACCATGAGGCTGCAATTTCCAGATTTCATGGCTGGAGTTCAATGGGGCCAAATGACTGAATTTTTATCAAAGGAATGATGATAGCAATGATGTGGTCTTAGCCAAAATGGTTAAAAGGAAATGTGCCTTCTTTAGACTCTAGCTCTGTCATAGTAATCTATTGCTGCACAGCAAATCACCTCCAAATGCAATAGTAATCAACAATTTTTTTCTACAGATTAGAAATGTGGACAAGGAGTGTCGGGGATGGCTGGTCTGTGCTTTGTTATATCTGTGCCTGTAGGTGGCAATACTAGATGTCTGGGGATGATTCTACGGCTGGGACATCATCATGTGAAGACTCCTTCATTTACTTGTCTGGTAATACGTGCTGTAATTTGGGAACCTATCTGGAACTTTGTACAGAAAACCAACACTCTGTCTCTTCATGTGGCCTGTACTTCCTCACGGCACAGATTGGAGCATCCCAAGCTAACCAGACCTAACTGGAAAATCACATTGTGTCACTTATTTCATGCTCATAAGCACACCTGGATTCAAAGTAAGGGGACAGAGATCCACCTCTTGTGTGGAGATGGGTCAATATCAATTTTCAATAAGAGCACATGATATGGGATGAGAGAAATTATTGTGGCTATTTTTCGAAAATACTATCTGCCACATTCTTATTCCCTATTACCTAAGTGGATATAGATAAGAAAAAAAAATTGGTAAGATGCCCCTTGTTGACTCATACTGATCTCTGATATGCATTAGAAACAACTTTTATTGAATGATGACTGGAACTCTCTGGGTTTTAAGTTTTGTTCTGTTTTCATTGCTGTTACAACAGTGAGTCTAATTGGATTTACACAAGAGCTGGAAAGATATGTAAAGGAAAAAGGAGAAATAAAATGTCAGTCATGTGCAGAGGTGCAAGTTCACACTTAACTCACTGAAGTGACTTTTAAGTACAGATCTTAGGAAGTGAGGGAGTTAGGCTTATAGTCAGGTAGAAGACAAAGCAAGAAAAAAAAAAAAAAAACTTAGGTGGGAGTGTCAGATAAACTACCAAAAAAAAAGGGGGCCATTGGGGGTAAAATAGTGAGTCACAGAAGATGAGATAAGGGAAGTAATAGGCCAGATCACTTAGAATCATGTAGGTCATTCCATTGACTTTAACCCTAAGGAAGAGGGGAGACCATTAGAGGAAAGGCATGATCTCACTTATATTAAAATAAGATCACTTTGGCTGTTGTAGAAAGAGACAGGGACAGAATCAGAAACACCTATTAGAAGACTGTTGTAGGCATTCTAGCAACAGATGATTAGTGGTATCGAGAGAAAAGTAGTCTGAAGTAGTCAAATTCTGGACATATTTTTTGTGCTTACTTTAAAAAATTATTCTTTTTTCTTTTTTTTTTATCCTTACCCAAGGACATTTTTCCATTTTTTGTTCAGATAGAGTGGGAGGGAGGGAGAGGAAGAGAGAGAGAGAGAAACGTCAATGCACGACCAACCAAGGCCGGGGACAAATTGCAACCGAGGTACGTGCCCCTAGCGGGAACCGAACCGAGTCTCTCTGGACCGCAGACCGACGCTCTAACCGCTGAGCCAAACCAGCCAGGGCTAAAAAATTATTCTTAATTGAGAGGAAGTACACATAACAAAATTTACCACTTGAACCATGTTTAAGTGTAAGATTGTATAGCATTAATTACACTCAAATCATTATGCAAACAATTTCTAGAACTCTTTCCATCTTGTAAAACTGGAACTCTATACCCTTTAAATTTGGATGTAGTTTGAAGGCAGAGATGAGAGGATTCATTGGAATAAGCAGGGGTAGAGTTTGAAGAAAAGAAGAAAGAGAGGTGTTATGGATGACAAAGATCTTGCCTAAGTAGTGAGGAATCTTTTTGCTGTACACTGCCATGCGTAAGACCTAAGAAGGCACTGGATTGGAAGAGCAGAAGTTCAGTTTGAACACGTTAAATTGAAGATTTCTGTTAGACATTGAGTGGAGGGATCAAATAGGCAATTGTGTGTGTGTGTGTGTGTGTGTATGTGTGTTCAAAATTGTATAATCATATATATATAATTTACTTCAGGAGAGAGTTCTGGGCTAAAGTTACACATTGAGCAGTCATAAGTCAAAATGTAATTTAAAGCCATGCTCACTGATAGGCTCACCAAGAGAGTGAGTGTAACCAGAAAAAAGAAGAGGCATAAGGACACAGCACTAGAGCAGTCCAACATTCAGAGGTTTGAGAGATAAGCAAGTACCAGTGGGGGGAAAAACTGAGAAGGCATAGTATGTGTTGTCTCCCAGAACCTAAATGAAACATCTGTTTAAACATGTGCAGATTAAACAATTGTGTACAACGCTGTGGATAGGTCAGTAAAATGGGTACTACGGAATGACCATAGGGTTTAACTATTTTAAGGTCATTTGTGACCCTGAGAAAAGCATATTCAGTGGTTTGGTGGGATTATAACCGGACTGAGTGGGCTCAAGAGGATTCAAAGGAAGAAAGCTTGGAAACAGTAAATGTATATAATTCTTTCAAAAAATGTTTCTATGAAAAGGAGAAAATAAATAGGGGTACCTCAATGAGAAAGTGGGATCAAGACTCAGACGTGTATAACGTGGTATATAAATTCACAACATGGTTAATTTTATAATATAGGACCTTAAAACATAATATATTCATCACAACATTTTGGAACCAAAGCAGGGCAGTACTGATGAACTATCTGCACCATAACTGGTAAATTGCTGATCTTGTGGCAACATGTACAAAAGTTATTGAATATATGATGAATTAAGCATTTCTAAATTTACTGACCTTTTCTCTGATGACAATAACTGTCAGGAATTTGCTATATAGCAGTACTTGAAGAAAACAGACACAATCTGTCCCAGGGAAAGGTGTCATTATAACAGTAAATGAGAAAGTAACTGCTTTTTGCAATTGCTCCAACTGAGTAATTTCCCTCCAAGTGTGAGTGCTGGCCTTCCCTAATTCCCATGACACCCATGGATGGTGGTTGTGAACAGTTAACAGGGCTTTACTAGAGACGTGGATATCAAAAAGGAAGTACGACACTGTAAATAGTTATAACTGCTACTTGTGACTTATATTTGATCTGAGGACCCAGTCTTTTACATCCTGGCTCCCAGAATCCCTGAAGCCAAGATAGCTGCCCTTATCCCATACACTTCCTATTGAAAATGTTCCAGGCCTTTCCACCTCTTAGATTCCCAGTGGGACAAAGCTATCACAGGTCCAGAGATGGGAAATGTTGATCCCTCATCTAAGTTTCATGAGTTCTTCTGCAAGTCTGCCTAAGAAAGAAACAAAAACAAAAACACTTAAATCATTTCCAGAATAAAACAAGAGAACTGTCTATTTTCTTCATCCCAAAGCTATAATCTGATTCTATTACATAGACCTGAAAATCTCCAAAAAAAGTTCAGCACTTGTATATTTTTTCAAAATATCAAGTTTATTCAATCTCTTTATAAAATAAATATCAACTTGTTGAATGACTATGCCCTATCATAAGAGAAAAATAAAGTTTATTTAAAACAAGATTTTACTGGCAGTATTTTTCAAGTTTTTGGCATATCCCCTGACATCTAGCATATCATTTTCTAAATCTATGTGGAACTACAGCATTAACTTATAAAGTGAAGTTCAAATGTAATATGTTAATTAAGAGAAGAACTTTGAAGTCAGTCTAATATCTGAGATCAAATATGGTCCCTTTATATAGAGCATTTACCTCTCTAAGTATTAACTTTTGCACCTTTAATGTCAGTCATAATACTGCTTTTTCTATGAGCTCCTGATAAAATAAATTAGAAATATTATTCTGGCTTTCAGAATGGGATGTCATGTAGTAAGTGATCAGTAATTGGTACCGACTATAGTCAATGCTGCCGTTAACATTGTCAATTGCTCTCAGCTTATGCCTTTTAATGTTTTCTCCTAAAGAGTTTCCCCTAATGGCAGAGGAAAGCAATTTTTTTCTTTGTGAATCTGGAGACTAACCCAATCCTCCTCCTCTTAGTTCCATGCACTCACAAGCATGTTCCTTGTAAAGTTCATGTCATGTATTCTATACATTGTTAATTGCATCTCCTACGTCTATTTGCATTGTGTCTTCCAACTCACTTGCTAAATGCACTATTTCATTTCCGTCGAATCCTTAAGTAAGCATGATATTCCAGAAAGACAGACCATGCTTATCAGGGGCTTCCATATGCCTTGTTTGAGAAGAAAGAACCTCCATCATACAGTGTACTCATTTCCACACAGCGTTAAAGCTCCATACTGTCACCCGGTTACCTTGGTGGCATCACACTCTGATACTTCTCATCTCTCATTTTACTATCCAGTTGTGCCAAATTGCCTGCACACTTCTAACTCTATTCTTTTTTTTATTCCATGCTATTCCTGATGAAAGCATCTGTCGGTCTGAATTTGATCCTGTTCTCGAAAATGAGGTGGCTCTTAATTCAGAAAGCCCCCTCCCCATTTCCATATGGCTTTGTTAATACTTAGCTATAGTTATTGATTATATAGAATTATATCATCATAAAATATATAATTATGGAATATGTTATATAGAATTATCAAGACATAAGAAAGTTCATTAGTTTTCTAGGGCTTCCATAATAAATTACGGCAAATTTGATACAGAAAACAACAGGAACATATTATTTCATAGTTCTGGAGGCCAGAGTGTGAATTCTAAGTGCCAGCAGGACCACACTGCCTCTGGAGGCTCTGAGAGAGAATCCTGTCATGCCTCTTTCAGCCTCTGATGGCTTCTAGTGTTCCTTGGCCGTGTCTACAAAACTCTAATCTCTGCCTCTGTTTTCATATGTTTTTCCTCTTCCCATGTGTAACTCATCTATGTGTGTCTTGTAAGTATACTTATCACCAAATTTAGGGCCCCCTTGAATAATCTAGAATGATCTCACCTCGATATCACTAATTTACTTACATCTTCAGAGACCCTTGTGTCCAAACAAGGTGACCTTCACAGGTTCTAGGGTTGGGACCTGAACACATTGTTTTAAGGTCATGATTTAACCCACAATAGGGAAAATATTGAATCAATCTGCTTTAGTTCATCTGGTTCCTGAAAGGTTACAAGATGTTTGTAAGGAATTGTAGACAATGATCATGAAAAAGCATAGATATCACTAAGAGTACCTTCTCTTGGCTGATAGCAATCATAATAAAAACATTTTTATATAAAATATTAAAACATTTAAATGTTGGAATAATATAAATTCATACTGCAGGAGCTTTAGAAATACATTTTTGTGAATTTTAAAGTACCTGAAAAATATTTACTCAAGAAGGAATAAAGGTGATGCAATTTGACTTCAGGGGAAGGAATGGTTATCAAACACGTGTTACCCCTCCCAGAATTAACCCTTAGGATTCATAGATTGTGCCACTTTATCTTCTCTTCATCCCAAAGTGGTATAAAGAGGTCATGAATCTTAATCACAGGTTGCTCCACATCCTCAACAGCCACTTTTAGGGCCCCTAAAAGACTCCCCATTCTAAGAACCTGGTGAAGCAGCGACTGACTTCTCTGTGTAGCCTTAAAACCATCCTCAGCATGGTCCCTCGATTCGATTTTCAAATGGTATGAGAAAACTAGGCAATAGCAGGAAAAGCCTTAAGTGGATGGGTTGTATTTTGCTTTGTTTTGGGGTTAAGAAGAAAGAGCGATCTCTGAAGAGATCCCATAATAAGCCTTTGTCCATGCAGTTGCAATTGCTTGGGAGACTTTTCACTTTAATCGAGGAAATTATCTTTGTTTTGGCTTGGCTTACAGTGAGGCAATACCCCCTTTGGAAAGCCACAGAAAGTGTAACAAATAGAATTGGGGTGAGGAGACAGAGAGGGGATGTGACAAGAGGAATGAACACCGTTCAAAGAACAAGGTAGATATTCTAAAATACAGAGCATATATGATGACCACAGGGAGGTGTCAGGAGGGAAACTGGAAATGAAGCAACATAAATCACCACAGTTTATTTAAATTCAGAATTTTACATTGCAGAACCTATATGTAGTAGATAAAATTAATCCGCAATACATAAAATAAGAACAGAGGACCAATGGAGACAGACTGATAACGAATGAGAGTAATAAAAGAAAGATGTGGTTACTTTGGGAATCACTGCTCTAATTCTCTCCAGTCAATGCCATAGTAAAGAAAAAAATGGACTTTCTTACCAGCATCTGAATCTGCTAATTAGCAACATAATTTGGGCCCGATGTTCATTGTCCCAGTAACGACTTTACTACATTAACTCTCAGTATGGCAAGCAAGCATGAAGTATGGAAACATCCTAAGCAATTTCTAAGGTTTTAGGATATTTGCACTAAAAGGATGATGCTATTAATGAATGAAAAGGAAAATTAAGCATGAGAAAAGACCTCCAGTTAACAGACAGAATTATAAATGGAGGTAAAATAGGTAAAAGTGAGTGATTTTGTTTATAGACTTGACTGGTTGAGTAGCATGCAATTATGGGACCTGTTTCCAGTTTGTCCTTTATAAAAATAATTGGTGCGTTCCACATAAGTATTGGTTTTAGTAAATAGGCTTCCTCACGATGCAGAAGAAGGATAGTGTGGAATGGCAGCATAATTTAGCATGGCCCATGCTAGATGTGGACACCATCAGCTGCAGCATTGCATGACACAGTGTGCTAGGAGGACTGCTCCACCTGGATAAGCAGTGCAAAAGGTAAATGGACTGACAGCTTGTAGTGTCGTGAGTCCAACTAATTAATTAGTCTGCATTTCTGCATTAGCAGTGTCTCGGCAAAGTGCTCTGGAGATGGGAAGGCAGAATGAGCTAGCTTTTGAAGGGAACACACATCCAGACCATGGATGACTTACTGAGTGCATCTCAATGGGCAAAAACAGAATTGGAGTTTTCTTAAGAGCAAGTATAAAGGAATATGTCCCTGTCATACTTACAAGCTATTTTGCTAAAATGTATAAGTTTTTATCCATCAAGTGATATGAAAATGTATTATAGAATTCTCAGATTGCTATAAATCAATTAAAGTAATAAGGGTAATTCCTCTATTGCATTGCTTCACAACCTTAGAGGTACATTGGATTCACCTGGGAAATATTAAAACTACAGATGTCCAAGTCAAACACCAGGGATTTTGATCTAATTGTTCTGGGTTGGAGTCTGTCCACAGGGACTTGTTTAAAGTCCTTGAGGTTATTCTAATGTGTAATCAAGGTTGAGAATGACTACTCTATTTTGTTCTGTCGTCTGTACGGAATGAATGTTAGACAACCTTCACCACATGTTAAAATCACTTGAGAAGTTTTAAAAATAATGAGATTTTGATCAGATTAAGATCTGAATTTGGAAGTATTCAAAATTGCTAATATATTAAAAGGACATATGACAATTACCAGTATACACCAAGCACTACAATTATCACTAAGAAAACAAATGGAAGACTGATCCTTGTTTTCAAGAAATGTGAGTATATTGAAAGGAGTGCATGATTTAAAAGGGATTTTTTATTTCCTAATATATTGAATATTATTTTTAACTGAACTCTGCCTCTTGCCCAAGGACTGACTATTCCCATAGTAGTTCAGAAACAAGAAACTTTTTGAGAAACTATATTAAAATAAAGTGTTATTTTGGCATATTACAAATCAAAGAAAGGCAAAATGATAAAATACAGAGGGCACAGAGTGACTTTGCCACTAGTTTGTTCTACAAGTTTGAGAAAGTTATTTGATTTTAGATTTATATATTATGAAAATAATTTTTTCTCAAACTATTATACAATCTTGTTGTGGGCATCAAACCAATTCAATCAAATAAGATAATGGATATCCAAATGCATTGAAATAGATCAAGATTTACAAAAGTATTTTCACAATTAATGTGGAAATGGTGTTAAATCAGACGAAAGTTGTGTGTTCGTTGTAAAGAAAAGTCTGTTAAACTGCTAAAATATCTGTGCTGTTTAATCATGACATTGTCATTCAAAATACTTTCATGATTTGTAACATGTACTAAGATTAATATATATATATATTTAATATTAATTACATAATATTTTTAAATACTTGTCTGATGATATGATGAATCCTTAATGTCAGCATAACCAAATCACTTTTAATGTCAATAAATTTTATAGATTATTATAAAACCTATGTGAAAAATTTTGCATTAAGAACTAGTAATACATAAATAAATGAAACACAATTTCTACACTTCAGGTAGCATATTCTAATTGGGTTGATACACACACTTATCTCAAGATCTATCTATCTATCTATCTATCATCTATCATCTATTTATCATTTATGTGAATTTTCACTAAAATGTGAAAATTCAGAAGGTGATATGAATTAAAAAGCTAAGACACCAGAGGAGGTAAAACTCTTTTGTAGGTAATCTACACAGGCAAAATGACATTAAAACTGTTTTAAGGAATGATTGAGAGTTTTCCAGAGAGAAAGAAGAGCCTCCTAGACAGACTAGACAGAGAAAATCACAAGAGAAAATACAGAGAAGAGTAAAAATGCAATGTGCCTGTCATTCACAATGCCTACCTTAAAAATTTCTTAAATACAGATAATCTAATTTATTCTGTGTGGATTCATCAGACATCTTTCAAATGGAATGCTAGTTCCATATTATGGATGTGCTATTCTCTTTAAGACATTCATTGTTCAAATGTTGAAGTTAATTTTACATTTTAGCCAAATACCTTTTTAAATATTAATTAAATATCTCAATATACTTTGTAGGTCCAATGTTTTGGTAACAATTTGAACTTGAGCTCAACTCTGCCTATTTGGGAAACATTTTTAGAATTCACGTGGAATGATTTGGAAGTCAAAATGAAAGAGTCTGAATATAATGTCTTCTTAAATAATAATTTATCAACATGAACATATAGAGGAAATTCTGTGAGTTTATTGATTTTGTAAAGGTATGATATATATAATTACAATATATATAATTACACCTTGTATAGAGATGCAAATGTATGCTTTGCTAAGTTTTGGAGATTTTTTTCAGAATTTAGCCAAGAGGCTTGGATGCATGCACAAATCATATGATCACTCCAATCCAATGGCTAGAGGTGTTTTTCTCTTGAATAGAATTCCTGTTTGATGAAGAAACAGCAGCATTTTCATCATTATGTTGCCCCTTAGATTCCTATGAGACTGCAGTTCCATACCTTACAGATTACTTATGTAAATATATACATATATACATATATATGTATATATATATATATATTCCTTCAAGAAGAGATAAAACCATTAAATTCAGAAGATTAAAATAAGAAAATTTTAGCTAGAATGATTTGAAAAATATATATGTAGAATTTATTCACAATAAAACTATAAAATAGTATTGGTGTTTTATTTTATATTAATAGTGAATGAGAAGATCAATTGAATAGTTATCTCTTCCAGTTATTAAAAAAAAAAGATGTGTCCGCCGGTGTGGCTCAGTGATTGTCAACCCATGCACCGGGAGGTTGCCAGTTTGATTCCCAGTCAGGGCACATGCCTGAGTTGTGGGCTCGATCCCACAGTAGGGGGTGCAAGAGGCAGCTGATTGATGTTTCTCTCTCCTTGTTCCTCTCTCTCCCTCTCCCCTCCTCTCTCTGAAATAAAAAAAACATTATAAAAAAAAAAAAAAAAAAAAAAAAAAGATGTGGCAACTGCAGAAAGTACATCTGTTCAGTAGAAAATGAAAAAGTTAACTGGATACTACAGGTTACAGGTTTTATTTTAATTTGCTTGTTTTAATTTAGGAAATACTTGTACATATCTATAAAGTTGTATAAAAAATAAACATTTCCTCACTGTAACCTCCCCATGCTCAGTATCAGTCTTCTGTTACCACTTTTCCACATTTTTTCCACCTATTCTATGGACTTTCTTTAATTTCTCAGATTTTTTTAAATTAAGCTGTTTTAATGATTTATCCAATCTAGAAATAATATATAACTTTATGTAAGAATGAATTCATTTTCATAGCTCTTTGGGCCCACATTCCAAGTTGGCTTCCTAATTCCAACAATTCTATAAGCTACCTAATACTTTTTAAATAAATTATTTTTTCTTTGCCAAATTATCCATGGTGATTAACATTTGGAACATTATTTATCACTATGATTTATTTTTTAGATATAAATAATAGCAGGTATGTTTTCTCCAAAAAATACTTTAAAATTAGATTTCTTTCATTTTCAGTCTCTCATTTCATTTGTCATTTAGCTGACTAAACAGACTTTATTCTCCAGAGAGGATCAGCTTTGGCCTTTCAAAAAATAAAGAAAGAAAATGATCAGTTGTTCAACCCTTATAATAGCTCACTTGGGATATAATAATGGGAGTCCAGGTGAGAGATTACAGAATAGAGGAGAAAATGACAACTTTGAGGATGGGGGGAAAAGAGAAGGCAAAAGAAGAGAAAAAGCTCAGTCATGAAAAGTAAAAGCAAACCAGGGAATTATGGCTCATGAAAGCCAAGAATACAGATAATGATAAGAATGAGGAAGAGGTCATAAGTAATAATTCCCATAATTTTTAAAGAATATGAGATGCTGGAAGAAATTATAGTATTTAGTGACAAATTTAGCATTTGTTACCTTCAAGAAAGAAGTTTAAAAAGAAACGTGTGAGCAGAAGCCAGATTGCAGAAATTGTGAGGCACGTATGGTTTATGGGTAGTGTAGGGAATAACCTTGATATTATAAAAATAATAAATATGACATTGCGGTGTGGAGTCAGGCAGAGCCATATTTAATCCCAATGCTACCATTCAGTTGTTACGTTGGACAAACCAATTAACCCTTATCCCTCTGGACCTTAACTAACTTATCAATAAAACTTGAAGTATTATATCTGCAGAGCATAGTTGTCATGCTTTCAATAAATACTAATATCTCCTTCCTTAAATGGAGTGAATGATAGGATTTTGGTCCAGGAATGATTTTTTAAAAATAGAGAAACTGGAGCATTTTATGGCCAGATTCGGGAGTGGGGTAAGAACTGAGAGAGAACAGATACAATGAAGGGAACATTAATAAAACAGAAGAGAAAAAGGAGTGGTAATTGATGGAGCAAGATGGGTGTGTGTGAAATTTTAGAACCTGTCAAAGTTAAACTATGATCTCTGTAAAGAATAGACTTGTTTTCCTTTGATTCAGGGAAAAGAACAACAAATTGGTCCAGATATAGAACATGTGTAAGGTGACAAAAATAAATTTAAGGACGCTCATGTTAAATACCTTCCATCTAGAAATTTAAGAAGTAATATTAATTTTTAGTATGAAAAGGTAGGGTTAGAACTGGATGAATAAAAATACTGAAAATGTTTGTAGCAAATGATGTGGGAAATGGAAAGGAACTGGAGCAATAGTGAGGGCAGAACCTTTCCAAAGAAGATAGCATAAAGTAGTAATAGAGCCAGTTATATTGTTAATAATTTTAAGTGTTAAGTATCTTTTAATATTGTAGACTCATCTATCTCATGGTTCAATATTACAGCAATATAAAAAAATTGGAAGCTTTAGTAAATGTTTATTGATTTCAGAACACACTTTAAACATTGATTTATTGGCTATGTTCTTAGTTGATTTTTTTTATTTTCAATTTAACTCTTTGTTGGAAGTTAAAATGCAGCATTTTGAAGGAGAATCTAAAAACTAGAGGTTGTTTTAAAGTTTCTTAGATGGTAGAAAATAAACCTGTTTTTTAAGTTATACTTATTTATCAGTAAATTATGTGGAAGAAATAGTATTAGGAAGTATAATTTTCAACAGTTATATTTCATTGCTTTATTTCCACTTATAATAAGCATTTTTAATAGGTGGATCTCTAGAAAATATAAATATGGAAAGAAAAATTTCAATTTATCTTTAATTATCACATCAAATAATATAAAGGTTATTAATTTGCTTACAGATTTATCTCCATCAGATATTATTGATAACTCGGTTGGCTACAAATAGAAAGAACAAGGGGGCTTTTGAACTCAGTGTCATATGCACTTAATGAAAAAATGGAGAATGGATTAATGCCTTAAAAATCAGTCCTAATCTCTTTTCTGCTTGTCCTTTGTTTTCTTCCTTCATCTTTTTCCTTTTCAGATAAATGTATTTCTTCATGTTGTTTAAATTTTTGTTACTATTAAAGAGGGCTGCTCCAAATTAGAAAAGTACCAATTATTACTGGAAATAAAGTCCAGCAGAATTTTCAATGTGAATCATTTTTCCTTTTCTGTTTTTTTGTTTTGTTTTGTTATGTTTTTAAGTCTTCTGTTTTCTTTGTTCTTAAGTCATTACCTTGCAATAACAGTTAAAACAAGTTTCTTCATCATTGTCATTAAATCACTAGATGCAAAATAATATTTTCAGCTACTTAGCTTTAGAATGTTCATGTTAGAGCATTTCGTCAACCAGGTGTGTAAATAAAAAGAAAAACAGGTGGTGGACTATTCAGTTCCATTTAACACTTCATCTTCTGATTCTTAAAATTTGAATCATGGAGTAATTATGCCTGATTGAGGTGGGGGGAGAAGATAAAAGGCAGGTTAATATACCCTTCTTTATTACCCTGTTATTTTGTTAATTAGCAGTCTTGAAGAAGGCATTTATTATCTATTGCTCTGGCATGTTTCTGCTCTCCAGCTGTTTTTCACATATGACCTTGTGAAGCTGGCCGTTTCCACAACGTTCTAGAAGCCTTTGAATTCACACTTCCTTAGTTATTTAGAATATGTGATTTTATAGAATAACAAGACTGTAGGATCTAGTCTGTAAAGAAGCTGGAGGAAGAGGGGGTGCTAAATAGGCTGGAGCTCCAGGTGAAGGTGGGTTGGTTTTGTCTCAGCCCATCTTCAACAGCTGCATTGCAGTCAGAGGCAGTGTAGGTTTTGTGCATCAGTTAACACCTCTTTTCACTGTGCTGTGTCACCAGGAATTAGCCTCATGAACCAGTGGCAATCAGATGGAACAAATGGTACATCAGTTTTATTTTAATTCCCATTTATTTGCTTGTAAATGACATTAATTGTTATATCATATTTGTTATTAGTCCAATATATTTCTTCATTTGTTAATTAGCTTCTTATTCAGTTTGGGTATTGTTTCATATTTTAGTATTTTTCTTATCAAAGTGTATAAGCTTATCATACACTTTCAAGTTGCCAATCCCTCATCTATTTTTTTTTTTGCTTGTGATGATTTTCCAAGTGAGTATAAACATTTCAAAGTTATATTATAGATGTTATCAAAACTTTCATTTTGAATTTTTAAAATAATTTTGTTAGAATATTTCCCTACACTACAGAGATTTCATAAACATTATTCAAGCACTTACATTTTAATTTTTTGTTATTAAACATCGATTTTTTTTTCATGAATGTCTTTAAATTGTCCTGGCCTAATTTATTGAATAGTTCTTATGTTTTAAAACTCTTTTTTTCATAAGTTAGATGCTTATACATAGTAAAATGATTATTTATTGAGTCTCCTAACTTTACTAAATATGGTAATAAATTGTTTTTATTTTTTTTAAATATGTTTTTTATTGATTTTTAGAGAGAGAGGAAAGGAGAGAGAGATTAGAAACATCCATGTGAGAGAGAAACATAAATTGGCTGCCTTCTACACTCCCCCTATTGGGGATCAAGCCTGGACATTTGCCCTGACTGGAATTGAACCGGGACCTCTCAGTCCATGGGACAATGCTCAATCCACTAAGCCACACCAGCCAGGCAGTAACAAATAATTTATATATGGTAACAAATTTATGTATGTAAAAATTGATATATTTAGAAAGTTCTCATATTTCTGATTTATATTGCATTTTAGAAAAATAAGTTTGTTCTCTGCGTTAATTATAGTTTTCAGTTTCAAGACATGCTGTTTTCTTGCTAATATATATTGTTGTGAATAAGGCTGTTCTCCTTATTCTCATCTAACCCTAGGAAGAAATAAACCCTGAGGGTTTCAAAAGCCGCTGATCTTGCTGGACTTCCCGCTGGGTTTGTAATTCTCACCTTAACTCTTGCAGCTTTACTAAAGGAGCTGAAGAGGTGGTATGCACAAGAAGCAGAGATGTGTAGAGAAGTACACTGGGCATGCCAAAGAAACATCTGCAATCTAGTATCTCATCTGTTAATTTTCCTCTTTAATACTACAAATTCTATTTGAAATGCAACAGTTGGACAAAAATATAATGTGTTATCCTTTTTATTTTTCTCTTTTCCTTTATGTCTAATTAATGTATTTAATCTTTCCTAGGTTTATTTTTATTTCTACAGAAAGATGATCTACAATATCAGATAGTGTATGTCATTTAATTCATTCCTCCACCCAGTGGGGGAGTCTAAACCATGACCTCCCTCATAGCGTGTCCTCCAGCGGCTGCTGACTGCTCCTCCCCGTGAAGAGCTCGGATCCCCACGGCTATGAGTAACATCACTATTATGAAAGCTCTTCTACATAAATGCCCTGTTAAATTAAGTATCCTAATAATGGGACAGGTCAAATCTGGTGTAGCTGACTTTAATCATTTTAAAATGCATTAGTGGGTTTAAAATAATCTAAGAAAATATGTTGGATCTGCATGGTTCTTGGATAAGAAAATCATTCAGATTATATTTTAGTGCCAGAGAGCAAAAGAAAGGTGATCGCTATTTTAAAAGGCAATTAAAATATGTACATCTCCAGGTAAAACTGTATTGAATGATTCATGTAATACATTAAAAATATAAATGTACGGCATTAATGTATTTTCTAATTAAACATCTACTTTTGTTTTAAATTCCAGGGTCTTAAGAGTCACCCCACCTCCGGCCTATCAGATCATTCAGAAATGAATACAAATCATAACTGTAACTTTTATTTTCTTTTGATTTCAGGGAGAGAGGAAGGGAGAGGGAGAGAAAGAGAAAGAAAAAAAAAATCAATGTGTTAGCTGCTTCTCACACACACCCTGACTGGGGATCATGTTCCCTGACTGGGAATCAAACCCCAAACCCAGGTCTGTGCCCTGACAGGGAATTGAACTGATGACCTTTTGCTGCACTGAACAACACTCAACCAACTGAGCCACACAGGCCAGGGCTGTATCTGTAATTTTTACCTTATATCTTAGGTCTTTCAATGTTTGTTACATTTATGTGTGCCTAAAATAATTAACAGCACATGTCACGAGATAGCAGATAAAATACAGGGTAAATTTCTATATAGCACCTTTCAACTTTTAAATAAAATCTTTTTTTCTTTTTCTGATTGAGGCCATTCATTGTGTATAAGAAGGGAAAGGTTTTAGGATCCAAACTCCGGGGAAGGAAATGTGTATACACTGGGATATGTTCATGTTTATTTATGGCAACTGAAAACAGCTAAGTCATCTGGAATGTTTTGCTGCTCTACGGTGACCCCCATGGCCGTTGCTTGCCTTGAAACCGGGAGTAAATTTGTAGCTGGTAACACAGAATCACACACATTCCAAGAGGTAAAGTTGTTTGTTTCTCATCCTGTCGGGTTGGATTACTTGGTCAACTCAAAAGAATTCAAATGTGCCTGAAACAATAAAACAGTTCAAACTTCTAACCTATGATTGAACTCCACAGGGCAAAGAGAATAAGAGACATGGGTAGTGTGGTTGTGGCGGAAGGAAAACAGGCCAGTGGACCACAGAGATTCAGTGTTCAGCTGTGATGTACAACACACAGGAAAACTTCAACCATACCATAAACCTCAGGTAGCATTAGTGTTCAGCCCACTGAAACTGCTTATGCTAAGAAAAAAACACAAACATATTTCTTACTGGGGCCAAGTCCTCCCATCTCCCCAAAGTAATTGCAACCATTTTTGTTTGGATAAGAGAAGTTGGAAGGAAGCATATCCCCACAGTTAGTTCTCAGCAGATTTCTGCTCAAGTTCCCTTTATACCTTGTGTAATATAATTTTGGGTAAAACCCCTAATCTGGGCTGGGAAAATTTAATCCTTACAAAATCTAACAATGGGGACTGCATTAGTTTCCTATTGCTGCTATAATAAATTACCATAAATCTTGTGGTTTACTCATTTATCGTCTTACGGTTCTGAAGGTTACAGTATGAAATGGGTCTTATTTGCTAAAATCAAGATATTGGCAGGGCTGCATTCCTTCTGGAGGCTCTGGGGAAGAATCCGTTTCTTGCCTTTTTCAGCTTTTGGAGGCCACCCACATTCCTTGGCAAGTGCTCCTTTTCCATCTTCAAAGCATGCAAAGGCGGGTCAACATACTCCAACTTCTACTTCTGTTGTCACACTTCCTCTGACTCTGCCTCTCTTGCCTCCCTATTTTCACTTATAAGGACCCTTGAGATTATAATGTGCCCAACAGGATAACCTTCCCATTTCAAAATCACATCTTCCAAGTCTCTTTTACCAAGTAATTAAGTAAGTAAAGTAAGGTAACTTATTCATAGGTTCTCTGTATTAAGACATGAACATCTTTGGGGTCATTATTTTGCCTTTCATAGGGTGGTCCTCAATCTATGTATAGGAAATTGAGCTTCAGAGAGTTTCAGTGATTTTTTATTCAGTATTGCTGAAGCCTGTGTGACTACATCACCCACGTTCTTTCTATTGTGTAATGCTTCGTGCCTGTGTTGCTCTGGTTGAATCCTCTGCTAATTCTGTGGCTCTAAATTTTCTACATCATCCTTGGGCAAGTTCTAGTGTGCCTGAAAGTTTACAATGAAAGAAATAGCCAGGAAAATTCAGAATCTGGGCATAAGGCTCTATGTGACCAGCCACGCTTCCCGTGATTTTGCTGACCACAGCTAAAGAGTGTTCAGAATATCTGATAGCTTTATATTAAACTAAAAAAATGCTGACCATTTTTCTATGGAATATATTTCTCATAGGCAAGAAAATTGATGCAAATAAAAGATGAGTCAAATTGAGATTTTATTTTAATCTGTTGGAATAGATAATGATTTTTACCCCTATAGATAAATAATAAAAGTTGAATGTGAGACATTAGATTGCATAAACACAAATTAATAATTGTATCTCTCATTCTGTGGTTTCCCAGATACAGTTAAAATTAATATTGATTTTATAATAGCTGTTCTTACTCTGCCAAATTAGGGGAACATAAAATACAACTATAGTCCTCCATAATACCCATCTTGAACTATAAGAATTACCAAGAGTAAAATATGGTAAAGAAAAGTAAAGATCTATTTCTTCTAGATAAATTGTAGGTTTCCATGATACCTATGAATTATCAAAAATATCATGATGAATTTTAAACTTGACCTTGATTTATTGAGATTGCTAAAGTAGTATGGCAAAATGTAAATGCACTATATTTATCATGAATGTACCTGCTGTATATGTCCTTTGCTTAAACTGTTACTAAGGATGAAGATATAAAAAAAGTATTTAGGAAAATCTTTTGCTGTACACTGAAACTTATACAGAGGTGGAAAAAAGTAAGCTTACAGTTGTGAGTGACATCTTTTTGAATTAATAAAGTTATTGTAATAATCCCAACCTGCATGTCTTTTCCATAAAAACAACTGTGAACCTACTTTTGCTCACATCTATTTTTTTTGTTTGTTTTTGTTTTTGTTTTTTATTGTAAGACTTGAAAATAGTGTTTTAAAGAATGAATTTTACTAGTTATGTGAAATGTGCAACTGGTATCTTGATTGTGCTGAATCTATAGATTGCTTTGGCTAGTACAGACATTTTAACAATGTTAATTCTTCCTATCCATAAACATGGTATATGCTTCCACTTATTTGTATCTTCTTCAATATCTTTCTCCAGTGTCTTATAATTTCCCAAGTACAGGTCTTTTACATCCTTGGTTAAATTTATTCCTAGGTACCTATTTTTTATGCATTTGTAAATGGGATCATTTTCTCAGTTTCCCTTTCTGACAGTTCATTATTGGTGTATAAAAATGCAACTGATCCCTGGATATTTATTTTGCATCCTGCTGCATTACTGAATTTATTTATGAGTTCTAGTAATTTTTTGGTGAAATCTTTAGGGTTCTCTATATAGTTTCATGTCATCTGTAAATAATGAAAGTTTTACTTCTTCCTTTCCAATTTGATGACCTTTATTTCTTCTTCTTGCTGATTACTGTGGCTGGTAATTTCAGTACTATGTTGAATAAGAATGGTGAAAGTGAACATCCGTGACTTGTTCCCATTCTTAAGGGAAACACTTGTAGCTTTTGCCCATTTAGTATGATTCTGGCTATGGGTTTGTCATATATGGACTTTATTACAATGAGGTATGTCCCCTCTATTCCCACTTTGTTGAGAGTTTTTTTCATAAATGGGTGCTGGATATTATCAAATGATTTTTCTGCATCTATTGATATGATCATGTTATTTTTATTCTTCATTTTGTTTTATTCTTCATTTTGTATCACACATTGATTTGTGAATGTTGTACCAACCTTGCATCCCCAGAATAAGTCCCACTTGATCATGGTGTATGACCTTTTTAATGTATTGCTGGATCCAGTTTGCAATATTTTTTGAGGTTTTAGCATCTATGTTAATAAGGAGTACTGGCCTATCATTTTCTTTCTTTGTAGTGTCTTTTTCTGATTTTGGAATTAGGATAATGCTGGCCTAATAAAATGAGTTGTAAGTCTTCTCTCCTCTTGAATATTTGGGAATAGTTTGAGAAGAATAGGTATTAATTCTTCTTTGAAGGTTTGATTTAAAAAAATCACCTGTGAAACCATCCAGTACAAGACTATTGTTTGTTGGGAGTTTTTTCTATTACTGCTTTAATTTCATTAGTGGTATTCTGTCTATTCAGATTCTCTGATTCTTTCTGATTCAGTTTTGGAAGATTGAATGTTTCTAGGAATTTATCCATGTTGTAAAGATTGTCCAATTTGTAGACATACAGTTGTTTGTAAGATTTTCTTACAAACTGTTGCATTTCATTGGCATCAGTTATTACTTCTCCTCTTTCATTTTTATTTTATTTTTGGGGTCCTCTCTCTTCTTTTCTTGATGAGTTTGGTTAAAGGCTTGTCAATCTTGTTTATCTTTTCAAAGAATCAGCTCTTGGTTTGATGAATTTTTTTGTATTGTGTTTTTTAGACTCTATTTTGTTTATTTCTGCTCTGATCATTATTATTTACTTTCTTCTACTTACTTGGGGTTTGTTTGTTGTTCATTTTCAAGTTCCTTTAAGTGTAAAGATAGATTTTTTATTTGAGATTTTTCTTGTTTCTTGGGGTAAGGCTTTAATGCTGTGAAATTCTCTAGTAGGAGTCCTTTTGCTGTGTTCCATAAATATTGGATTGTTGTGTTTCCATTTTCATTTGTTTCATTTTTTATTTCTTCCTAGATCTTATTATTAACCCATTCATTGTTTACTAACATGTATTTAGCCTCTGTATTCTTCTGTGTTTTACAGTTGTACTCTTTTGATTTATTTCTAACTTCATATCATTATGGTCAGAGAGGATGCTTAATATGATATCAATCCTCTTAAATGTACTGAGATTTGTTTTGTATCCTAACATGTGGTCTATCCTAGAAAATGTTCCATGTGCATTTGAAAAGAATGTATATTCTGCTGCTTTGGGGTGAAATGTTCTGAACATATAAATTAAGTCCATCTGATTTAGGATGTCATTTAGGGCGACTGTTTTGCTGTTGATTTTCTGTCTGGATGATCTATTTATTTATGTCAAAGGGTTGTAAAAATACCCTAATATGACTGTATTACTGTCAATATCTTTTTTTATGTCCAAGTTTTGTTGACATATTTAAGTGTATCCGTGTTGGGTACATAAATGTTTATAAGGATTATATCCTCTTGGTCGATTGCTCCCTTTATCAATATGTACTGTCCTTCTTTTCTCTTACTACAGTCTTTGTTTTAAAGTCTATTTTGTCAGATATAGATATTGCTACCTCCAGCACCTTTTTCTTTCCATTTTTACAAAATATCTTTTTTCCATCGATTTACTTTTAGTCACTGTGTGTCTTTCATTCTGAGGTGGGTCTCTTATGAACAGCATATATATGGGTCTCATTTTCTTATTCATTCAGCTGCCCCATTCCAAAAATGTATATGGAAACACAAAAGACCCTTAATAGCCACAGAAAACTTGGGAAAGAAGAACAAAATTGGAGGAATCATGCTACCTGATATCAAACTATATACTACAAGGCCATAGTAATAAAAAAAAGAATGGTACTGGCATGAAATCAGACATATGGATCAATAGAACAGAATAGAGAGCCCAGAAGTAAACACACGCTTTTATGGTCAATTAATATTAAATAAAGGAGACAAAAGCATAAAATGGGGTAAAGAAAGTCTATTCAATATATAGTGTTGGGGAAATTGGACAGCGAGTGCAAAAAAATAAAACTACACTAACTTCTTACACTGTACACAAAGAATAAACTCAAAATTGATCAAAGACTTAAATGTTAGACTTGAAACTATAAAAAACCTAGAAGAAAACATAGACAGTAAAATCTCAGACATTCTCATAGCAATATTTTTTTCTAGCTCCTTGAGCAAGGGGGGAAAAAAAGAAAAAAACAGACAAATGGGACTACATCAAACTAAAAATTTTTGCATAGCAAAAGAAACCATTGAAAAATAAAAAGACAACCCACTGAATGGGAAAACAGATTCATCAATGATACATCTAATAAGAGGTTAATATCCAAAATTTATAAAGAACTTAAATATAACTCAAAACCAAAAAAAAAAAAAAAAATCCAATTAAAAAATGGGCAAAGGACCTGAATAGACACCTCTCCAAAGAGAATGTACAGATGGCCAAAGACATATGAAAAGATGCTCATTGTCACTAATCATTAGAGAGATGCAAATTAAAACCACAATGAGATATCACCTCACACCTGTCAGAATGGCTATCATCAACAAATCAACAAATTACAAGTTTTGGCAAGAATGTGCAGAAGAGGAAACCCTCCTGGGCTATTGATGGGAATGCAGACTGGTGCAGCCACTGTGACAGCAGTATGGAGTTACCTCCAAAATTTTAAATGGAACTGCCTTATGACCCAGTACTTCTACTTCTGAGACTATATCCAAAGAAACTCAAAACACTAATTCACAAAACATATTTAATAATTTTAAATTCACTATTCAAATTTGAGTAATTTTGATGTAAATATTTAATGTTCATTGTGTGTAATTTGTATCATGCTTTCTAATTAATTAAAATTTTTGTAAAAATAACTTTTTTTAAAAAAATGAATGAACTTTAGTTTTTATACATCATTTTGTCCATCTTCTTTATTATATTGGAACTAAAAGCAACATTTTCCAAATTCAAGGGGAATATAACACCTTTGATGGTTAAAATGAGTAAAGTCTCCACGTTTAGAAACATGATGGCTAGAGTTTTAGAAGGTGATAATGTTTTAGAATCGTTTCAGAGAATCTAAACAAAAGTCTACCTGCACTTAATGAATATACATTTGTTTGGTTTCAGTCATCCGTAGTTGTAACTTATACTGATGAATAATTTCGGGAGAAAAAAAATGACACATTCCAAGAATTCTGATCTTATATTATGATGTGCAACACTAGTTCCTCAGACGATTAACAGGTATGTAGTTCATTCTGTCTACTGATATATGCATTTAACTCTCACCTTGTCCAGAATGTGATCCTGAGAATAAACTATTCAAGAATGTCGGTAGTCCACATAAAAGACTTGGAAATTTATGACAAATAGTATATAAGAAAAAGAAGAAAACAAGACAAGATTAGAGAATTTGTTGCTGTCAGCTAACTTTAAAATTTCTCCCTTTTCAACAGCACTGTTCAGCTTCAACTCTCAACAAATATGTTGATTATATTTACCTGGATATAATATTTATAATAACAATAAGACATTTTTTCATGATAGGACCATCAAATATAAAGTCCAAATTATTACTGTTTTTCCTCTTACTTTATCATTCCAGTGAATGCTTATTGCACACATCTAAAAAATCTAATTCCTTTTTTATACCAAATTATCATGCAAACCCTAAATCACATCATTTGTCTTACCTGCTATCATTTGTCACCTGCCTCATTATTCACTCATACCAGCTTGCTTTCTCATATTCAATAATAGCAAACACAGTACACTCAGTGTCTTTATATTTCTTATTTTCTCTGTTTGGAATGTTCTGCTCACATGGGTACTTTCTCCTTATTGAGGCCTGAATTCAAATACCACCTCATCAGAGAGATTTTCTCCAATCTCACTATCAAAAATAGCCCCTCAGACTATCCTTCTTTGTTATTCTCTTTGGTTTTCTTCATAGAACCAGGTTGGTTACATGATTTGCAGGGTCCTATGAAAAGTAAAAACATAAGACCCCTTTTTCAAAAACTATTAAGAAATTTAATACAGTGAGACCAGAGCATTAAACCAAGGGCATTGGCTTTCTAAATGCAGTTTCCTGTGTGACTGCTCAGGCTGCAAATCAGTGCAGCCGCCCTCTCTAGTAGTTACTGCCCCTTGAAATTAACTTCTTAATCATTGTGTTGGTTTGATCCGGCTCCCCTGTTAGAACGTACATTCTACATAGCTATGATCATAACTGTCATGTTCACTGTTACATTGTACATATTTAGACTAGCCCCTGACACGTAGAAAACCAAGATTAAATATTTCATGAGTAAACAAATAAAGACAATCAGGCAGAGAGAGAGAGAGAGAGAGAGAGAGAGAGAGAGAGAGAGAGAGAGAGAGAATCCTGTTTTATTCAGCCTTTTTGTTCTTTTTAAGACTTCAGTGGATTACATGAGGCCCACCCACGTTAGGGACAGCAATCTGCTTTTCTCAGTCTACCAATGCAAATGTTACTCTCACCCAGAAACACCCTCATAGACAAACCCAGAATAGTGTTTAATAAAATATCTGAGCACTCTATGGCTCAGTTAAGTTGACACTTAAAATTAACCATTACAAACTCACCCCTTGTCAATTTGTCACGTTACACACATCCTTAAACCATACTTATTCTCCAAATGAAGATCAGAGCAGTGGCCATAGCCAGGGTGGCCTTGGTGACTGGAAGTCAGTGTTGCTAAGCCCATGCATAACCTCCATCCCTGTCACCATAGTCACTCTGTTAACGAGCCATTTGAAGATAATAGAAGTGGCTGGGGAAAATGGTTGACCTGTGTCCACAAAGCTAGTCATGCTATCTCCTTGATGATTAAAATCCTCCTCTGCTGAGGTTACCCTCTGGTGAGCAGTCACATGGAATATAAATATGTTCACAGTATTTGATCATTGAGAGATCTATTCATATACCTCTTCCCAAATTTTTCTTATCAATTTTCCAATCTTGGAAGAGGTCTTTCACCAGAACTGGACCATGCAGGCAATTTGAACTTGGATTTCCAAATGTCAGAATGTAAGAAATAAATTTTATCTTTTTATAAACCAAAATTTACAGTATTTTGGTATTTTGTTATAGCAGCCCAAACAGGCTAAGATATCTGGACTCACAATTCACTGCTGGAGAAGAATTTTGCCTCAAGATGAATCATACCTCAAGTATCATATTT
The DNA here is from genome assembly GCA_030848825.1 of Tadarida brasiliensis. Lineage (NCBI taxonomy): Eukaryota > Metazoa > Chordata > Mammalia > Chiroptera > Molossidae > Tadarida > Tadarida brasiliensis. The sequence goes on from CM061260.1 coordinate 77,439,631, forward strand.
GATTTAGATGATATTGAGATGACACTGGACTTTATACTTTAGAGTTTATGTTAAAATGAAGTAAAAATTTTGGAGATATTGAGATAGGATGAATGCATTTTATATGTGAAGATATGCATTTAGGGGGACAAGGGGCAGGAGGCTATGGATTAAATTGTGTCTCCTCAAAATTCGTATGTTAAGGCCCACACCCCCAATGTGATGCTATTTGGAAATCGGGCTTTTGGGAAATAATTAGGCTTAGATGAGGTCATAAGATTGGTGATCTCATTATGGGGCTAGTGCCCCTATAAAAAGAGGAAGAAAAACTATAGCTTTCTCTCCCGGCCAGTTAAGGACACAGGCAGAAGGTGGCTGTCTGTAAGCCAGGAAGAGGGAGCTCTGCCCAGAATTCTACCATGCTGGCATCATGATGTCTATCAACCTCCAGAACTGTAAAAAAATTAAATAAATGTCTATTGTTTAAGCCACCCAGTCTATGACTTCTTTTTTTTTTTTTTTTTTTTTTTTTTGGCAACCCGAGCCGACTAAGACCATCATCAGTATGTTAAGTGACTATGGAAAAATTGTAAATGTAAGCTTTATCTTCTCAAATTAAATAGATTGTGGTTAGTTAAAAACTATGACTGTTATATGAACCAATTAGAGTGTTCATTTGCAGAATAGTTAGGAATGCTATACTTTTTAATCCAATCTTAAGATAGTGAGTCAGGAAAATACAGCATAATTTTTGTATATTAAGTAAACCATAGACTTAATTGCAGTAGAGAGTCTCTAAAGTCAGAGAAACAAGTTCCAGAAAGCCTTGGTTATTCATCTCTAACTAACTTACCCTGATTGCTCACGTGAAGTCATAGTCTTTATTTGGTTATCATCTCAATGGTCATCTAGTTTAATCCTAACTTCTACTTATCCATCTTTCATAAAGGAATGTCAACCCAGTCTTTACACTTAAATAAATATTGTTAGAGTTGGGAACTCAACATTTCTTAGGAAATTTCTTATTTTCAGATACCATAAAAAAAATCTATATGAAAAGATTTTATCTTCTCTGTTTTTCTCAAATTATTGTTTTCCTGTACAATACCTGCACTCTATTCCTGTCGTTATGACAAAGGAAGCATTCAATGTGAAACACTTTGGAATTAATCAAACAATGAAATACATGTTCTTAAAATATCTTACCTAAAAGTTAACGTTAATTACATGAATAGCCAGTTCAAATTTAATAGCAGGAACTTTGATAATATACAATGCAACTTAATGAGTTGAAAACTTGATGACTTGAAAGGAGCAAGAGTTAAAGGTTACAATTTACAAGAAAAATGTGACTTTGAATGTCCTTAATTGGTATTATCTTCTTTGTTTTAGGGAGTGTCAGATTAAGAATGAGAAAAAAAAGTTACCGTATTTGATTTATTAGACATATATGGTAAATACTTGCTTTTATATTTTAGTGCTTTGAAACCAAAACCTCTGAAAAATTAGAAATCTAATACCCTCATTCAAATATACAAATGTGTTTACTTATTCAGTTGAGATTTTTGTAAATGCCCAATCTTAGTCCAGATCTAATATCTAATATCTGCAATAGCAGCGTAGTCTGTCTCTTTGCATAGATCTGCTTCCTTTTCTTGTCACCCCCTCCTTTATACATCTGCCAGACCAATCTGCAGAAAATGCAATCAGCATCATGGTCTTAACCTCTCAACAACTTACAATAACACCCTATTACATAGGAAGTCAAGTGTAAATGTCACTCGAATTTCAAAATATTCTGAAAGCTGCTCTGCCTTAACCAAACCCCATCTCTCCTCTTTTTATTCCCACTTCAGCTCTACACATTTTTCATGCATTTTACTCATGAATTACTTTGTGTTCTTCTTTCATCTGTAATACTTTGCATTTTTGTTTTTTAAACCTATTTGAATTTTCTCTCAAAATCTAGCCTTCTGCTGTCAGTCTGCTTTGGATTTTCCTTTTATAAATTTCAAATTTACTTATTACCTATGTTGTATTGTTTAGAACTTGCTTTGTTCTAATTTTTAACAATATTTTCCCTTTGAACTAATTTATACGCTGTTTGAGAACAGTCATATCTTTGGCAAAAAATCCCTTCGTCCTACAGATGTTCATGCACAATATTTGCCAAACTGTTGCTTCATAGCAAATATTTCTTCTTAGTTTAGAACTAAGTAAGATATAAAGGCATATATGAAACAAAGTTTCTTCAATAAGATATTAAGTGGAAAAAAGAATATGTACATAATAAGACATGTGAATGTACTTGTGACGGATTCTTACACCAAATTCTTAAACAAAAACAGTTATAGATAGTAACAAAGACAAACATGCATGGAAAAAAAAACAACCAACAATGAAAAGAGCCATTAATGTGTTTTCTCTTTTTGTATAATATATGTGTTAATAATAATAATAATAACAATAATAATAATAATCTCAGTTTCCACTGGAAAACATAGTTTCATACCTTTGAAATGAAGGTTCTATAAAACACAACACCTTGGCAATTCATAATTAGTAGGAATATTTAAGAAAAATAATTATAATTTTTTGTATTAAATTAAACCTATCACATTTCTTATATTATTCAAAGATTAAATTTATTTTATTATATTTAATGGTAACAAACCTGGGACTTTTTACAACTACCTTAATTATCTATTCTAAGCCTACTGGTCATTATTTGCTCTGTGACTTCACCCACATTGGTTAAAGAAATGGGACTGTTTAACATGAAAAGAAAAAGTGGTGATCACTTGCAAAAATGTTTTTATAAAAAAATAAATTAGAATGACTAAATTTAGGTTCATAATATGCAAAGTTCAAATTAAAATGCAAGCACAATTTTTTAATGATAAAAAATAAATTTCTAACCATTGGAAGTACCTAAAAATAGAATAGTCTACCATGTGCTATCATGAATTCACTGTCTGAAAACTTTTAAGCAATGACACTTCTACTCATTACAAATTAAAATCTAATACAATCAGATTTTAGTAGTGTGTTCAATGACTGGTAAGATAATAAGCCATCAAAGAAAGAATTTACAACTTTGCATTAATGAAAGCAGAGGAAATCAGAATTGAGCCAAGTATCTTTGCAAAAAAATATTATAAGACTTAGTGTTTATAGAAAATTTATCAAATGCCACATTTGTTGAAACTCACAATAACTTTTAGAATAAAAGAAAGTAAAGGTGAGAGAGAAAGAGAATCATTTAGCCATTTCCCCAAGGGCATATAAGATAGACCTGAGATTTATATACTAGTGGTCTAACACCAGAGGCCAAATCCTTCACCTCTATTCTATGCTAATTGCTAGGCTCCATCTGTTTAAGGAAAGTGGGTAGAAAGGAGATAGAAACTCCAAAGGTAACGAAGCTTTCAGTACAACAAAAGCAGAGCCTTCCATTGAAAAGAATCGAGTAAAATAATTTTATATTCTATTGGAGCCAGATTGCCAGTGTAGAGCAAAATGTTCTAGCAAATGCCAAAGTTGTTCATTATTCTTAGGAGTTAAGCTGCCGTATATTGCACAGTGTGAAGTCTGGAGGTTTTTCAAGAAAACTGGCATGTATACTAGTTATCCAACCGGTAGTTAACAAAGACCAACATGCCAATGAGAAAATTCTGTCTTAGACAAAGCAAAAGTGCACACCAGTGAGCTTTAAATAAAAAATGTACAAGTCCTGCCAACCTGTCAGGTAAAAGAACAATAAGAAACCAGTGTGAACCGAAAGGAATTTTGATTTCTTGAATACTAAGCTCTCCTTGTCCACTGACCTTTTGCCACTTTTACTTTTGTCAGAGTTAATTGTCAACTAGTTTCTCTTTCAAGAGGTAACAATGCCCTTGGTTAATTTTTTAGTTTGGCATTAAAAGAGATTGTAAATCGAGCTCTCCTTAACACTTGCTAAACATGTGACATTTGGACAGGATGAGAAAACTCTCTGAACCAAGTTCTAATGTTAAATTCTAATCTAAATGAGAACGTTGTATACATTATTTTTCACAGATATGATATATGCAAAGTGCTCATTAAACTTTTAACATAACATTAATTAGTATTTTTAAAATTTTTCATTTTTCCTAAGCTCTTCAAAGTTAAATTTTTCTTTTTTAATCCTCACCCAAGGACATTTTCGCATTTATCTTCAGATAGAGAAGTGGGGAGAGAGGAAGGAAGAGAGAGAGAGAGAGAGACACATCGACTGGCTGCCACCCACATGACCCCAACCAGGGCTGGGGACAAACTGCAACTGAGGTATGTGTCCTTAGCGGGAACGGAACCCGGGTCTCTCTGGTCCATAGGCCGACGTTCTAACCGCTGAGTCAAACGGGCCAGGACTTCAAAGTTAATTAATGGTAGTTGATCCATGGATATGTTTGGTGTTAAGGAAAACATGTTTACTAAAAATAAATTCTAAAACTAGGATTCCAGCCTCAAAAGTTAAATATACTGGTAAAAATATTAGTTTTCTTAAGGGAGTAGTGTACCCACTTCAATGATACTGTTGAAAGACAAACGCATTTTGTCTTCTGACGGTGTCTCCTGAATCATTAGCATAAATAATTTTGCTTTGCAACCTCTCTGTGATGTAGACAGGAAATAGAAGATATTATCCTGATTTTACAATTTAGACTATGAAAAGATTTATATCTTAGGTTCTAGAAAAGTTAATGAGAGGTAAGGATCAGAATTCCAATCTTCAGCTTTCCAGCCCAGTATCTTTTTTGGCTGGAAACTTGTGGTTTTTGTCATGTTCAATGTGGAGACAAGACCGATGGGGATTCAGATAATCTCTAAAATATTTGCATAATTCCAAAAAAAATTCCTTCATAATTTTCCCCCCAAAAGATAATTTGGAATTATATGTAATAACTACTATATCAGTATTATTTTAAAATGTACTAACTCAGGAATATCAGCCTCAGGTAGGAGATAGTGTTGCTTTGAATTTAACAATCTAGACTCTGGCTGCCTACATTTAAATACTGAACTCTGTTGCTTGAGGCAGGTTACTTAATCTGTCTAAATTGTAGTGACCATGCTCAAAATCAGGGCTATCTTTCTTATAGGGTTGTTTTGAGGATTTTATTAAATAGTGACTATAAAGACCCCGATACTGAGTAAGTGCTAAATACATATTAGCTTTTATTATTAACTATTAACATGTTTATAAATCTACCCCATTAATCTACCCCAATTTTACCAAACTTTAATATTTTATATGCTTTTTTCATTGTTGATTTCCACTTTTTAAAAAATTTAATAATCTGAAAGAGCCATTGCCATCCTAGTTTCCTGGTCAAAATGAACCAGGGAGAGTCTATTTTCTACGAATTCTGAATTTAGATAAATATAATAGAAATTGCATTAGTTAATAACTGAGAAATCTTGCAGTCAGTGTAGAGTCAAAGGCTATGGCTGCTATTTGGCGTAGGGTGGAGAGAGGAGGATCACATTTAACCATGTTACCAACAGAGTTTGTAGAGGAGAAACAAAAATGAGACAGATGCACAGAGAGCTGGAGGACAGAAATCAGCAGATTGTAGAGATTCTGAAACCACAAAGAGAGAGAGATAGGTTTCCATTCTATTGGACCTGGTTGCACATTTCCATTTTGTTTCAACTGATTTCTCTCTTTTCTGAACAAAAATAGAACTTATTAAGTTTACTTTTTAAAAAAAGTGTGTAAAATTGGCTACAATATCCTGTTACTTTCAGTTGTACATCACAGTAATTCAATTTTTAGATACATTATGAAATGATCCCCACAATAAGTCTAGTCACCAGCTGTCACCATACGCAGTTATTAAAATACTATTGTTTATATTCCCTATGCTCTACATTACATCTTCATGAGTTATTTATTTTATAACTGGAATTTGTACCTCTTAATTCACTACACCTATTTCACCCATCCTCAACCCCTCCCTTTTCTGGTAACCATCAGTTTGTTCTCTGATCTTTGTATCCAGGAGTATATTTGTTTTGTTTTGTTTGTTCATTTATATTGTTCTTTATATTTTACATATACATTAAATATTTGGTATTTGTCTTCCCCTGCCTATTTATTTCACTTAGCATCATACCTTCTAGGTCCATTTATGCGCTCACAAATGGAAAGGTTTTATTCTTTTTAGTGGCTGAGCAATATTTCAATGTATGTGTGTGTGTGTGTGTGTGTGTGTGTGTGTGTGTGTGTGTAATATTTTTTATTCATTTATCTATTGAAGGACACTTAGATTGCTACCATACCTTTACTGTTGTAAATAGTGCTTCAATAAACATATAGGGGTGTGAAAATCTCTTCTAATTAGTGATTGGCTTTCTTAAGATAAATACCCAGAAGTGGAATTGCTGGATCTTACGTTAGTTCTAGTTTTAATTTTTTGATAAAGCTTCATACTACTGTTTTTCATCGTGGTTAAACTAGTTTCCATTCCCACCAACAGTGTAAGAGGGTTCTCTTTTCTCCACTCTTTACCAACATTTGTCAATTTTTTGTCTTTTTGATAACAGCCATTCTGACAGGTGAGAAGTGATGTCTCACTGTGGTGCTGATTTGCATTTCCCTGATGATCCATGATGTTAAGCACTTTTTAATGTCTTTGTTGGCGATCTGTATGTCTTCTTTGGAAAAATGTCTATTCAAGTCCTCTGTACATTTTTAACCAGATTATTTGTTATTTTAGTATTAAGTAATGTAAGTTTTTTTATATATTTTGGATATTAACCTCTTATCAGATGTATAATTTGCAAACATTGTCTACCATTCAATAGATTGCCTTTTAGTTTTGTTGATGATTTCCTTGCTGTGCAAAATTCAGATTAGTTTTTCATACTAAACTACTTATTGCCTTAACACCTTTTATTTCTAAATTTTATTCAAAATTTAAACCTTTTGTGGTTATTTACATAATTTGCATTTTTAGACATTTTTACATGCCTCAAACTTTAGAAAAATGTATTGTTTGTACTTCTTAAAATTTTAGAAATGCAAAATTATTTCTGAATTTTATTTTAATACTGTGAGAATTTCACAAACATCAAAAACTTAGTTTGTTATATATTGTTACAATTTTTATTCCAATGAATATTGAATTGAGGATTTAAATTGTACTGACCTAAAATACAGTAAAAGTAAACCAAGAGCCCATTGTTTACATTTATGTTACATATTGTAACATAAAGGTATGCAAAGATATAATAGTTAATATTCAGAGTTCAGATTGTCCTTATAACACAAAAGCATCCAGGCATGGGTGTGATCTTTCAAAGTTTCCATTTCATAAACATAAGCTGAGGCAATATATCAAATATTACAAATTTGAACACTTGAACCACTTGCTGTTTTGAGAATCAGTTGTCAATAGACCAACTCCTGTTCTAGGCAAAATATGGGGCAAATTATGAGAAGAAATACTCAGCCCAAAATTTATTCAGTCTATCATCACAAAGTTATTTTGAACAGGTGTGTTTATAATCATAAGAAACTGAGAAAATCAATCTTTAATGGCAAACTCCCATTTTCACCTCTGAGGAACATAGAGCTAGAATATAAAACATAGGAATTTTGGCAGGGAGAAGTCTTGTTAAAGCATCTTATGCACCTCCTGTGGACATTATCTCCCTATGATACTCCAGTCTCTTTCTTTTATTATTGTTTTAAGGCACATTACAAAGACAATAAAATAGGCGTTTACAAGGATACAGAGTCTCTTGTGTGGTAGCAAAGGACATTATCAAGCAGCCACAGGTGTACACCACATGAAGTGGTAAAATGTGATTTGTAGAGATTTGATGACAAATCTGTCTCCACCAGGCTCCATCCCAGGTTGCGCCCTCCATCTGGTTCACAGGTCTTCATCTAGGTTGCATCTAAAGAAAAGAAAATATCTTTCTCTTAATATCAAAATTAGTAACCTAAAATTTCCTACCTATAAATGCAAAAAGAGATTTATCACATTTACTGTGATTAAAATATTAACAAATGTTATTAATTATTAAGTTAGTTTTCAAATACTATCTACTTATTTTACCATAATGTAAAGCCTGACTACAATTTCAAATCAAACCAGCATCATTGGTTAAAGCCAATATTAATAACATCCTCCCCACTTGATAAATCAATGTATTTTTGTTTAATTCTCTATCTTGCCTTTTTGATAAAAACAATGCAGGTAAATTTTTCTTTAAGATATTTAAAGAGGTTCTTTTTTATGATATAGCATATTTTCCTGCCTTTATAATTTCATTGTGAAATACCAACATTTTAAGATAGACCAAACTTTTGGCTGCTGCGGTAATAAAGAATAGAAGTATAAACCCAAACAAAAAATCATATACATAGACAACAAATATGAAAGAGCTAGTTATTACTCAATGGCAGTTTTGTCTTTCTGGCTTGAGGTTTTTACTATATTCAATAATTAAGGTTACTATTTGGATCTCTTTATGGGTTGAACATGGAGGTAAGAAAAAGACTCACATTGGCCAGGTGATGTCTTCTTCCCTACTTCTATTCTATATTGTATGTATAGCTTAATAATTCTTCTTCCTCAACTTATCCATCATTTATCACACTGAGCTACATTGTATTTTCTAAAAGCATATCGATCAATAGTTCAATACTCTGTATATGTATGGGAGGTATCTGATGAAACGGTTCTGGAGTTGGAGAAATGACAGTTAGATATAAAGGGCAATCGAGTACTTTAAACCTGGGTGGGGGGATGGGGAGGAGGGTGTCAATGGGGAAAAAAAGGAGAAACCTCTGTAACAAAAATAAATTAATAAAAAAAATAAATAAATAAATAAAATAAACCTGGACTTTGATACAGACTCAAAATCTTAATAGCCAATGGCTGGCTTAGCACAAAAAAATAAATAAATACAGCTAATAATATATTTTTTTAAATACTATTTTTTCTTTACAAAAGAAGACTTAATTTATCTTTCTTTAAAAATGAAGAACATAATACTCTGTAAATATTATTACTGCTCAAGTTTTACGAATGTATCTTAAGGGCAATAATTGGAATGGGATAATAGAAATGGAAATAGAAGAAAAGCAAAATACATGTCAGGAGTAATAGAGAATCAAGGTGCAACATCAAGTGTGGTTGTATTCATCAGAGCCAAGTCAGAAACTATGTTAAAAATATGAACAGGGAAAATTTAATATTAAGACTTGTTAATTGGTAAAAGGTGATGTCTGGATACAATAATGAAGATTTTAAGGGGTGTAGAAATAATGTATAAAGTGTTTGATCCCTGTGTGGGTGAGGACAGGTGAATAAGAAAAGGACTTAGAAACTTAGGATAGGGGACAGACTCAAAGTCTGTGATTTAGACTTCTTTATAGAAAGTGGGGGAAAGGGACACTCAGACTGCTATGGGAGGTAAATTCCCTGAAGGACATGGGTCAACCCACCAGGTGGTGGAGAAACTTGTGCAGGTGAGCGAGAGGCTAAGAATGCTACTGCATCCATGCTGACACCACGCTGAACATAAAGCCAACATTCAATCTGCCTGAGTCAGAAAGGGAGAATTAGTGACAGGTAAAATGATACCTGTTTCCAGAAAAAGAATCAACATTTTTCTCAATGATTTAAAAATATTGCTAACAATGTGTTGGCCTTTTTAAAAATCTAACCCCAACAGGTAAAACATTTTGCTTTCAGTGGTTAGTAGACGTCATCAAAAGTCCTAATAGGAATTCAAATATTTCAATAGTTCACAAATTTTGCCTTTCTTCTGCTTCAAAAACCGCTCTTTTAAAGGAGATCTGATGATGAGACACAGAGCCTATCAAGATTAGTTGCTGCTGTGTTAGGATCGTGACTCTTGTGGAACTCAAAACAATGAATTCATGGCTATTGAGACAGAGTGTATCACCAACAGCACTGAATTTGGCATTCAGTCATGTCACTGTTAGTTTCAATGTACAGGATTTCCAGTGTTGCAGATCACTGCTTCTCCTCTATCTGCTCTTTCCCTCCCACATAACCACAAAGAAATGAATGTTATCTCATAGGCTCTTCAGTGCGTCTGATATGCATTGAAGTCATAAAATAACTTCAGAGCCATTGTTACTCGTTTTCTATTTATAAATTACTTTTCAGAACTAGGTTTAACACTTACATTGAAAAACGCTGTAGATTTTAATTACGTGTTATTAAAAAGGGAAACAAATCCAAACTAAGGTGATAGTTACAGTGGACAAACTGCTATGTTTGAAAATAAGGTTTTATAATCTTTTCTTATGAAAACGACCTATGGTTTCAATGTAGGACAAAGAACTGTCATTTATCAATTGGCAGACATACCCTCTTGCGGACATAACACTAGTCTGCCACTTCTTTCCCCCTAAGTTACAAAAACCTGTTACCTAACTGAGAACTCATCATTTGTGGCTAACGACATTGAGTTAACAATCGGCTTATTAAATAAAGTTAACATCACTACATCACTAACCAAATTGTAGATCAACTAAGCAGAGAGAGACAAGCAAGAAAGCCCTCCACAGTAAGTCTTCACCTCCGTACTTCAGTGGCTGGACCCAGAACCTGGCAATGCGACGCTGCCTGTTTGTGTGTTTGTTTTCTTTTACGCAACTGTTTGCTCGTGAGTCTATATTCAGTCGTTAAATCTGGTAATAGAAATCCAATTTCAGCTTGAGTTGAGAAAACAAGGCGTTTGAATGGTTTTTCTTTATTCCTTCGATATAATTATGGGGCACTTTGCCAGAGCCACGGTGATGATAACGCGGGTGGAGAAACGAGGGAAGACATTGGGGAGAGGGGAGAAGTGACAAGGGGATGATGGAAAAGCACTTAGACAGAGGAATTAACATGGATAAGATGACTGAAGGGCTGTTTTTCTCTCTTAATTGCCTGTGCCGAATTTGTCCTGGCTTAACTTGTGAGAGAAAGAGTGAAATGTTAAGATCAGTTCTTTAAACGATCCCATACACAGCCAAGGCTCCCAGGGTTTTCTGTCATACCTCCTGCTTCTAGGTATATCCACATTCTATACTGCACATTTAGGTTATACATACAGAAAGTGTATGAGATTAAATCTGGTTTGACAGATAAAAAGATTGATATTATCAGGCTATTCTTTCAACACAACTATTTGCTGTCCAGATACTTTATGCTGGTTCCATTTATTGATTACAACTCCATCTCCTTCTACCAAAATTTCAAGGGTGGAATACTCAATATCATATTTACCTTGTATTTCATTAGAAAATGTGTACTATAAATTGGGGAAAATATCTTCTAGAATAATCTATGGTAATATTATGAACAACAAAAGATAATATGTATATCACATCTACATTAGCAGATAATGAGGATAAAGAGTTGGACCTGGTTTTTATTTTAAATATAAGATCCATTCAAGAAACACACACACACACACACACACACACACACACACAATTAAAGAAATTGAAAAAGACAATGAAACCAAAACAAAATAAAATCTACATATAAAACTTGGTTTTTACTTTATCTGTTGTTAACATTCAATAATATTTTTGTCGTATTCATCACCAATTAGAATTAAAAATTACATGGTTGATTTCCTGGCTCTATATGTATGTTGGCTCTTGTTTATGTGTCTGTAGGTAGAACTATTGATTTTCAACAAAAATTTGACACTGGACCCCACAGTGTAGGTCTGGTTACAGGCCTTTGTATTTAATGATTAAGTAATTTGAATAAACATTATTCACAGGTCACGAAGTGAATTTATAGAGCAAAGGCAGATCTTGTTTGATTATGTTCATGATGGTTCTTATAACCTTCAGCTTTCAATTTCAAGTGCACATCTGGTTGAGCCTTTCTAATGCATTTTAAGTTTTCTATTCATTTTCTATGATGACTTATTACGTAACCTCTTCTCCATTTTTATAGGCTTTTTAAGGGGACATACAACTAATTTTGTTGAGAGTTATTTTATTCAAGGGTCCTTAGTGTCACTCACAAATCAACAATCATCACAGTCTCTTCCCTGGTTCCTGTTTCAAACTCGTCTGGTCTTGATCATATGTGTCACTTTCCTCCTAATTCATCTACATTGAACTGACATATCACCTAGGTTTCTTGTGTTGTCACAAAGTTCATGAAAACTACATAGTTGAATTTAGTCATTTAATCCATTTACATCCATGTTTGTTTTAACAAAGTTCCTTGATGTTGCATAAGAAAATACTATTTCAATAAAAATTTAAATATATATATATATACATACATATATATTTGGTGTTATTTGGTGAACATGTTAATTACAGTACTGATGCAAGTGGCATTAATTGCAATAACAGTTAAATTAAAATTGTAGCTGATGATTAATGTATACATAGTATAAGTATTTGTAATACTTTTTAAAATAAAAAAGTAACCCAACCATTGACCATTATGATCACTTCACAATTAAATAAGCTTAAAAAACAAGCTACATGAAAAAGAAAGGATATTATTTGTGAAAAAATAAATAACATGTGATTTATTGCAACTCAATAGTTGGAGTTTGGTAACTATATTTCTATAAAACTACTGAAAGAAACCAAGTTTTTCAGGAGCTGCTCTATCAGCTTATAGACGAACTAATTGGGGGAAAAATGTATTATATTTTTACTTGAGTCTTCCTTTTGGCCTTTCTACTGAGGTTAAAGTACTATACATTATTTGGTTCCAAGTAGACAGTTTTCTGTTACATACCATTGATTGCTTATATATGAGGAGATTTGCTTTAATTCCACATCTTTATCTTCATACCTATCAATAGTGAACTGGTTAATGTTTCTAAGATGTTCATTTATTACATTATAGTCAGTCTATTTCACACTAACAGCAATACCACTCAATTTATCACTGTCTCTTCACGTAATGTTCTGTAGATGTGTTGACCTGAAAAGGAGCATGTAAGAAAATGTAAAACAGTGTGGTTACAAGAAATGCAAGGTCATAAGCAATATAATGACATGAACTTTGTCCAGAATTTCCTTTACAATTTACCTTCTGTGGCTCAAGTGCCATATCTGGTAAAATATTTAGAAAGAATCATGTAGTAACAAAACTATTATTACTTGTGGGGAGAGATTTCCCTAAGTTCTAATAGTAGTTTGGATAGCTGCACAAGCTCTCAGCGGATGCTCACCATCACTGCAGCATTGTCTTTATACAACCATAATACTTTTATTCTGTCATTGAATGCATTTCTGGAAGTGATCTCTACATCATTCCATCTTCTGAATGCAGATGTTTTTAATTTAAACTGCTCCATCTGAGCAAGAGAGGGGTTAACTGCCTAGATAGAGAACATTGTTTTAAGCTTGTTAGAGTTGAGTATACTGCTTTATAGCCATAATCAACCAGAACAAAATATAAACTGCTGATTATTTTTAATCTACATTGTTTTTAATGAAACAACCTATGCCAATCATATTACCAGACCTGTAATGATTCAATAGTCATAAAACTACTAAGAAATAATTGCTATAAGAAAAATGAGCAAATGGCAAATAAACAAAAAAAATGTGATTCAGAATATAAAAATGATTAGAAAATTATTTTGAGTAAAAAACTATTATAACATAACTTTAAGTTTAAAGACAATTATAATATATCTGTAAAGTTTCAAGTAAATGGTAAGAAGTATTTATTCCTAAAACAATGAGGAATAAAACAGTTTTATCAACCATTTAAAATTGCAGGTTATTTCAACAGAATTTTGGAAGTGATGGAGAAGGTAACTACCATAATAACATTTTAAGGATAGTGATTAGTTTGGCTAAAGAAGGGGTACAAATATACATATATAGAAAAATATGATTTTGAATAAAAATAAAAACAAATAAATAAAAATAAAATATTTACTGTTCATACTACTAAAGAAAAAATAGATATGCTGTTAAGTAAGAGAGGGCTAAAGAAGTAATATATAACAATTAGCCACATATTCAAGCTTTCCCTAAGTAAAACATCATGCCTGATATAAAGTAAATACAAAATCATCTCCTTATAATAGGTAGAATGTATTTTTTCATTTTACATTCAGAGTTCAAGTGTTATGATTTAGATTTTATATCTTCCTTCAGTTGAACTTCACAGAGAATGGAGAATGTCATAAATTTATTAAGAGTCTGAACTTTTAATCCATTTTAAAATGTTATCCAATGTGGAAAATATGACTATTTGTATTGTGTTATTGTCCACAGGAAAAGATACTGGGCTGTGTGTAATAACGTAATAATATCTGGCTTTGCAACTATCTAGCTTTATGCTGTGAAATATTAATTGAAACCTATGGACCTCAGTTTCCCATGGGAAAAACATGAATATTAGGCCAGAATTACTTCTAGGATCACTGTTGGCTCTAAGTCCCTAAATTGGATACTTTGGCAAGTGACAATACCATTTATTTCCATTTTTCTTTTACTCATTGTTTGATACTCACATGTCAATGGTTTTATTTACCTGATATTTTTTTAACTTTTCATTCTAATATATTAGAAAACTTACAGAAAAGTTGCAAGAATACAAGAAACTTGAAAATAATTTACCCAGATCCACCTGCTACTTATATCTTGAATCATTGACTCTAACCATTCTCTCTACCTCTCCTTCTCCCTCTCTCTCTGTGTTTGCCTGTATATGTATACATACATTTTCTCTGAAATATTTGAAAATAATTTGAAGATGATTCCTTTTAAGATGTAACTACAGTAACTTTATCAACACCTAGACATTTAACCCGGTATACCATTGCTTAATCCATAGTCATATTCAAGTTTCATCAATTGTCACGGTGTTGTACTTTACAGCTATTGGTTTTCTCCAATCAGGTCCAGGATCTAATCCAGAATCACATATTATCTTTAGTTGCCATGCATTTTTAGTTTTTTTTTTCATCTGCGAGAGTTTTTAGGTGTTTCTTTGTTTCATAACATTGAAATTTTAAAGACTACAAGCGAGTTATTTTGAAGATTGTATAATTTACCTTTTTAATTGGATATTGTTTTCTATGATCTAACATATCTCACTCCCAGATCTTAAAGATAATCTCCCGTGTTTGTTCAAAAAGCTTTATTGTTTTAGATTTCACTTTTAGGTACAGAATCAAATTTACATTGAATTTTGTGACTTCTAAGGAGTCTAAGTTTATTTTTAAACTGCCTTTGCTCTTTTGTGAAAAATCAGTTCCCTATATTGATGGAGGTTTATTTTTGGAATCTCTATTGTGTTCTATTGATCTGTTTATCTACTCTTTTGCCAATACAACATTGTCTTGATTACAGTAGGTTCATAGTGTGTCTTTAAGTCGGGTGGTATTCGTCCTCTGACTTTGTTCTACTTAAATATTGTGTTGGCTATTCTGGGTCTTTTGCCTCTCCATATAAACTTGATAACCCATTTGTTTGTATTCATAAAACACCTTGCTGAGATTTTGACTGAGATTGCATTGCATCTATAGATCAATTTGGAAGAACTGACATCTTGATAATATTGAATATTCTTATCCATGAGCATAGAATATCTCTCCATTTATTTAGTTCTTTGATTTCATTCATCAGAGTTTTGTAGTTTTCCTCATATAAATCTTGTACATATTTTGTTAGATTTAAACCTAAGTATTTCATTTTAGGAAATGCTAAAATAAATGGCATTGTGTTTTTCATTTCAAATTCTACTTGTTCATTGTTGTTATACAGGATAGTGACTGACTACTGTATGTTAACCTTGTATCTTACAACCGTGTTATAATCTACTATTAATTCCAGGAGAGCTTTTTTTTTTTTTTTTTTTTTTTTAATTCTTTTGTATTGTCTACATAGAAAATCATGTAATCTGTAAAAAAAGAAAGTTGTTTTTTTCCTTCCCAATCTCTATAACTTTTACTTCCTTTTCTTGTCCTATTGTAACTATGATGCAGAAGAGAAGTGATGTGTGTGACATTCTTGCCTGTATTCTACCTTTTTATTTTCAATTTTTTTTTTAAGTCTCACCCAAGGATATTTTTTCTGTTTATCTTCAAATAGAGTGAGGGGCGGGGGAGGAAGAGAGAGAGGAACATCGACGTGAGAGGGACACATCGACTGGTTGCCTCCTGCAAGACCCCGACCAGGGCTGGGAGGAACTGCAACCGAGGTACGTGCCCTTGACCAGAGTCGAAGCCACAACTCATTGGTCCGCTGGCCGTCGCTCTACCACTGAGCCAAACTGGCCAGGCCTGTATTCTAGCTTAATGGGAATGCTTCTCGTTTCTCACCAGTAAACTTGGATCTTGGCTACATGATTTTGCAGACATTCTTTATTAAGTTAAGAAAGTTTACCCCTCCTACTTTCTGGAAGTTTTTTTTTTTTTTTTTTTATCATAAATGAGTATTTGATTTTATCAAATGCTTTTTTGCATCTGATTATATGATTGTGTAATTTTTCTGTTTTAGACTATTGATGTGATAGACTACATTAACTAATTTTCAAATGTTGAATCAACCCTGCATACCTAGAATAAACCCCACTTGATTGTGAAGTATAATTATTTTTATACATTGTAGATTTTATTTTCTAATATTCTTTTGAAGATTTTTGCATGTATGTTCATGAACAATATAGGTCTTAGTTTTTTTGTTTTTTGTTTTTCTTGTAATGACTTTGTCTGGTTTTCATATTAGGGTAATACTAGCCTCATAAAGTAATTTAGAATGTATTACTTCTGCTTATAACCTTTGAAAGAGATTGTAGAGAATTGGTATAATTTCTTTATTAAATGTTTGGTGGAATTCACCAGTGAACCCATATGATCCTGGTGCTTTCTGAATTAGAATGTTAATTGAGTCAATTTCCTGATAGATATAAGCCTATTTAGAGTGTCTATTTTTGTGTGTGTGAGTTTTGGCAGATAGTATCTTTCAAGAAATTGGCCATTTCATCTAGGTTAACAAATTTCCAGCTATAGAGTTTTACACAGTATTCTTTTATTATTCTTTTGATGTACATTGCATCTGTAGTGATATCCTCTCTTTTATTTCTGATATTAGCAGTATGTGTCCTCTTTCTTTTCTTTTTTTTTTTTAATCCTCACCCGAGGACATTTTTGCATTTATCTTCAGACAGAGCAAGAGGGAGAGAGGGAGGAAGAGAGAGAGAGAAACATCCATGTGAGAGAGACACATCGAGTGGTCGCCACCCACAAGACCTCAATTGGGGCAGGGGACAAACTGCAACCAAGGTATGTGACCGAGGTACGTGCCCTTAGCGGGAACCAAACCCAGGTCTGCGGGCCAATGATCTAAGTGCTGAGCCAAACCCACCAGGGCAATTGTATCGATTTTTTATCAAAGAAACATCTTTTGGTTTTGTTGCTGTCACAATTAGCTAGTTATTAATATTAATAAAAGGAAGATAGCAAAGGGAGAGTCAGACATTATAAGCATGATTTTCTGGGCAGTTTCACAAGGAAGTTATAGCTTCATGCTCCTCAGTGAACCACTGGTCCATTCCCTGCAGATCACTGGGGGAAGGGATCAAACAAAGGGGAAGATAGATGCATGCACAGCGAAGTCAGGGTGACAGGGAAGGTGCTTACCTGTTCGTCTAGCCTGGGGAAAAGATCATTGGCTAGAAGGGTGGAACCACTGCAAGTGTACAAAACATTGGAAGGGTAAAATCCCAGACAAAGAGCCCCTAACTCTTTTTGCTCTTGCTCCCTTGCTCCCTCTTGCCCCCTTGCTCTCTCTTGCCCTGTGACCTGTATTTACGCATCAGGTAGCTTTAAGCAGTATTCTGGACTGGACTGTGATTTAATATGGTGCAGAAACTATGGTTAGTGGCCTTAATCCTGGCCCTGCTGAAGACAAGATTGGACTTTTCCTATGGCAAGATGGACGAGGATGGGACCTTTGAGGGGAACTCCCTTAATTTTACATCATCATTAAAGTTTTCCATGAAACCCCATCCTCCTGTGGGGAACTCAGAAAACTATTTTCCCCACAGCACCCCAAGAACTACACTTACACTGATAACAGTTTTATTAATTTTTATTTATCTATTGGTTTTCTATTTTCAATTGTATTGATTTCTACTCTAATTTCTACTCTGTTATTATTTATTTACTTATTTTTTTTGCTTTTGCTCATTTTGGATTTAATTTTGCCTAAGGTAGAAACTTTGATTTTATGTTTCTTTTCTAATATATGCATTCATTGCTATACATTTCCCCCAAAGCACTGCTTTTGTCACATTCCACAAATGTTGATAAATTGTTCTTTCATATGAATTTAGTTCAAAAATATTTCTTTATATCACAAGATTTTTTCTTTTACTCAGTTTTATTTAGAAATCTGTTATTTAATATTCACATTACAAACATTTTCCAATTATTTTTCTGTTATTACATTGTGGTCTGAGAGCAAACATCATATAATTTTGGTTATTTTAAATGTGTTAAGGTGTATTTTACGGCTGAGGTTGTGGTCTATCTTGGTGAAAGTTCTATGAGAGCTTGAGAATAATGTGTATTCTGCTGTTGTTGGAGGAAGTAGTCTACAGAGGTCAATTATAACCAGTTAATTGATACTGTTGTGAAGTTTAACTATGTTCTTATTGATATGCTGTCTGGTAAATGTGTCATTTCTAATAGAAGGTTGTTGAGTTCTCCAACTGTAATAGTAGATTAATCTATTTCTCTTTGCAGTTCTTTTAGTTTTTGCATCCCATAGGTGCTCTGTTGTTAAGCACAAATATGTGAAGGATCATTATGTGTTTTTGGAGAATTGAGCTCTTTATCATTATATAATGCATATATATATATAATTTTCCATTCTTTAAAAATCTGCATTGTTTGAAATTGATACAGCTACCCCCTCCTTTCTCTTGATTAGTGATAGCATGGTTATTTTTCTCCGTTCATTTACTTTTAATATATGTGTGTCTTTATATTTAAAGTGAGTTTCTTCTAGAAAATAGTTAAGCCTTGTATTTCTTTTCAACTCTGAATCTCTGCCTTTTAAATGGTACAATAGAGCACTGATAATCAAAGTGATTACTGATATTATTAAATATCTACCATATTTGATACTAATTTGTTTTTGTTGCCCTTGTTCATTGTTTCTATATATTGTCTTCCATTATTTTACTGTCTTTTGTAGGTTTAGTTGTGCATTTTATGTTTCCATTTTTTCTTCTTAGTATATAAGTTATATTTCTCTTTCTATTTTTTTTTTACTTGTTTAGTAGTTTCCCTAGAGTATGCAGTATATGCAGTATACACTTACAATTTCATGTCCTCTTCAAATAACACTATACCACTTCACAAGTAGTGTGAATACTTGATAACAAAATAATCCTAATTCCTCATTTAACTTGAAATAATCATAGAGAAAAAAATATATATGAACATATATGTGATATATACATAAGCATACATATTTGAATACATTATTGCTATTATTTTGAACAAACTGTTATCTGTTAAATCAATTAAGAATTTAAAAAGTAAAGTTTTGATTTTATCATCATTTATTCCTTTTTAATGCTCTTCCTTTCCCTATGTAGATCTGAATTTCTGACATATATTAGTTTCCTTTTGTTTAAAGACAGCTTTCAACATTTACTGAGAGGCTAGTCTACCGGCAACAAGTGCCCTCAATTTTATTTTTCTCTGAACAAGTATATTTGTCCTTCACTTTTGAAAGATAATTTTATAGGGTATAGAATTCTTAATTAGCGGTGTGTTTTTTCTCTTGACACTAAATATTTCACTACACTTTTCTTTCTTATCTGATTTCTGAGAACAAGTTGAATGTAATTGTTCTTTGTTTCTCTATAGGTAAGGTTTTTTCGCTGGCTTCTTTCAGAATTTTCCTTTATCTCTGATTTTCTTTAAATTTAAAATGATGCTCCAAGATGTAAGCATTTTTTTGGTCTTTTTGTTTGTTTGTTTTGGCATTTATTATGCTTAATATTCTGTAATTTACCTGGATATATGATTGGATATCGGACATTAACTGGGGACATTCTCAGTCATTATTGTTTCAAATATCTCTTCTGTTTATTTCTTCTTCTTCTGATATTCCCATTATACGTATGTTATCCCTTTATAGTTGTTCTATAGTCCTTAGATATTCTCTTCCTTTCTTTAAGTATTTTTTGTTTTTGCATTTTGCTTTTCAGTTTTGGAGGCTTGTTTTGAGATATCCTCAAGCTCAGAGATTCTTTCCTTAGCCATATCCAATCTAATAATAAGCCCATTAAAATAATTCTTTATTTCTGTTACAGCAATTTTGATGTGTATCATTTCTTTGTGGTACTTTCTTAGGCTTTCCCTCTTTCTGCTTGCATTGCACATTTGTTCTTGTATGCTGTCTATTTCATCCATAGAACACTTAGTGTATTAATTACAGTTGTTTGAAATTCCCCGTTTGACAATCCCAACATCCCTACCATGTCTGGTTTGTCATGTCATATTTATTGGTTCTTCAAATTGTGTTCTTTGCCTTTAGTATTCTTACCAGCCTGCTTTCCCACAGAGGGTGGGCTTTGCCCCCGCACCAGACCTTTCATAGGCCAGGCAAAGTCCAGATTCTTGACTCGCTCAAGAAAAATTTTAAGGACAAATAGGAGTGAGAACAGAGAAGTTTCAGTGAGAAAAAAAATGCTGCTGTGAAGGAGCAAAGAGTACACGTCCGAGTGGACTCAGGCTAACTCCCGAGTGAGTTACCCACATGATCGGTGAGCTCTTAGGATTTTATGGGTTTCTAGTTTTTTAATTTTGTAGCACCAAATTCTGTGTCTACCTCCTGGTTTGGAGGGGCCCTTGCTCCTCATATGGTCTGCATTCCGGAAATGCCATGGCGTTTGTCCCCCTTGTCCCCGCTTCTACTCTTGGCATCAGTTTTCATAATGATGATATGATGAGCTTTGGAGTGGGTATCTGATCAATTATTTTTCATCTTAGAATGATCTGGTTCTAGCCAGTCTTTGCTGTTGTTGACCTCCAGAACCAACGCAGGGTTTTCCTGCCTTTGGTCACGCTCAGAGTGGGGACTCTGGTGCAAGGGCTCAGCTCCTGCCTCCTCACTCCATTTGTGATTTTTCCCTAACAGTTTTTATCCTGCCTCAGTGTGCCTTGTAATTCTTTTCTTGATAGTTGAACATGATGTACTGGGTACTAAAAATTGCAGTAGTAGGTCTTTAGTAATTCGATGGTAGGCAGTTGGGGGTGGGGGTAAATTGTTCTATAGCTCTATGATTAATTAAGCTTCAGTCGCTTAGTGAGCTTAACCTGTGAACTGTAAATTTCACACGTGTTTCGCAGATTTTTTTCACCCCCATTAGATAGGATAGAATGTAGAGTGGGTAGAGTAGGGTATTTCCATTTTTCATTCCCACAGGTAAGTGTGGCACTGATAATACCCCAACAGAATTATTAACTCTCAGACTGGTTATGCTGAGCCTCCAGCAATTCGCCAATTACAGTTCAGGTTTTCCTACTCCTGCAAATGTTTCTACATCTGTGTCTCTGCTCCAGTGCGTTCTGACTCCCAGTATTCACCTGTTGATCTCTCCAATCCTGCTACCGGCAGTTTGTCCTATGTCCTCCCTACTCTTGTGGATGTAAGAGGAGTTGTTGAATTTTAAGTTTGTTCCAGTTTTTACTTGTGATTTCTTTACTCTGTAACAAATTTATGTGGCACATTTAGAAACTTACTCGGTTATTACATTTCAGTTACCCATTTGGGAAAAAGGGCAGCAGAAGAAACACATAAGAATATCTATGAAAAAGAGTGCTGTATTAATTAATGATTACCACAACAAAAGCAACACACAGACAAATGAACAAAATAAACAAATAAAAAACATGCTTTCATATTAAACTATCAAATATACAAACAAAATAAACAAACAAACAAAAAACACGCTTTTAGGAGGAAGTCATGACTTCCACATTGTCCTTATATGTGGAATCAGAAATTGCCTTTTTTTAAAATTAATTTTTAGTTGTATGTTAGATATTGTGGGTGTTTGAGTCTCCTTAAAGAGTATTGTACTGCCCGGCTGGTGTGGCTCAGTGGTTGAGAGTCAACCCATGGACCAAGAGGTCGCCAGTTTGATTCCCAGTCAGGGCACATGCCCAGGTTGTGGGCCTGATCCCCAGTCGAGGGCATGCAGGAGGCAGCCAATTTATGTTCTCTCTCATCGATGTTTCTATCTCTCTCTCCCTCTTTGTTCCTTTATCTCTAAAAAAAATCAATAAAGAAAAAAAGTAATAAAAAGATTATTATATTTATGTTCATAGGAAGTTAGTGTACTAATGTATCCAATTCATTGTTACAAAAAGATTTATCTTTTTATTTTTTTTTTAATTTTTATTTCCTTTATTGATTTTATTTATTTATTTATTTTGTCTGGCTTATTTCACTTAGCATGATTTTTTTAATATCTCTTTTTTTATTGTTGACTCTATTACAGATGTCCCCTATTCCCCACAGTCCCCCATTGCCTCCCTCCACCCTGCCCTCACCCCTCCTAGGCCTTCACCACATTATTGTCTATGTCCATGGCTATGCCTTTATGCATATATATTCTTTGGTTAATCTCTTCCCATCCTTCCCACCCTCTCCCCTCTGAGATCTGTCAGTTTGTTCCATTTATCCATGCCTCTAGTCCTATTTTATTAATCAGTTTATTTTGTTCTTCAGATTTCACATATAAGTGAGATCATGTGATATTTGTCTTTCTCTGACTGGCTTATTTTGCTTAGCATAACAGCCTCTAGGTCCATCCATGCTGTCTCAAAGTGTAAGAGTTCCTTCATTTTTACAGGTGTGTAGTAGTCCATTGTGTAAATGTACCACAGCTTTGTTATCCACTCATTTACTGATGGGCACTTGGGCTGTTTTCAAATCTTGGCCATTGTAAATAGTGCTGCTATAAACATAGGAGTGCATATATTCTTTCTGATTGGTGTTTCGGGATTCGTAGGATATATAACCAGTAGTAGGATTGCTGGGTCAAAAGACAGTTCCACTTTTAAATTTTGAGGAAACTCCATACAGTTTTCCATAGTGGCTGCACCAGTCTGCATTCACACCAGCAGTGTACTAGGATTCCTTTTTCCCATATCCTCACCAGCACTTCTTGTTTGTTGATTTATTGATAGCAGGGGTGAGTTTGTTCCTTATTGTAGTTTTAATTTACATCTCTCTGATGATTAGTGACCTTGGCCATCTGTATGTCCTCTATAAAAGCTTTGGAGAATTGTCTGTTCAGGTCCTTTGCCCATTTTTTATAGGATTGTTTGTCTTCCTGGTTTTGAGTTGTATAAATTCTTCATATATTTTGGGGATTAACTCTTATCTGGTGAATCACTGGTAGATATGTTCTCTTATAAAGTGGGTTTCTTCTTCATTTTGCTGATGGTTTCTTTTGTTGTGCAGAGCTTTTTAGTCTGGTGTAGTTCCATTTGTTTATTTTTTCCTGGTGTTTCCCTTTCCCTCAGAGACATATCAGCAAATATATTGCTCTGAAAGATGTCTGAGATCTTGCTGCCTATGTTTTCTTCTAGGAGTTTTACGGTTTTGTGACTTACATTTAAGTCTTTTATCTATTTTGAGTTTACTCTTGGGTATGGTGTAAGTTGGTGGTCTAGTTGCATTTTTCTTTTTTTTTTTGCATGTTGCTGTCCAATATTCCCAACATCATTTATTGAAGAGGCTGTTTTTACTCCATTGAATGTTCTTGCCTCCTTTGTTGGACCATAAAGTTGTGGGTTGATTTCTGGGCTCTCTGTTCTATTCCATTTATTTATATGCCTAGTGCCAGTACCAGGCTGTTTTGATTATAGTGGCTTTGCAGTATAGTTTGATATCCAGTATTGTGATCCCTCCAAACTTGTTCTTCTTCTTCAAGATTGCAGAGGCTATTTGGGATCTTTTGAGTTTCCATAAAAATTTTCAAATATATGTTCTAGATCTGTGAAATATACCATTGGTATTTTAATAGGGATTGCATTGAATCTATTGATTTCTTTGGATAGTATGGACATTTCAACAGTGTTAAATATTGCAATCCATGAACATGGTATATGCTTCCACTTGCTTGTATCTTCCTCTATTTCTTTTTTCAATGACCTATAGTTTTCCAAGTATAGGTCTTTTACCTCCTTGGTTAAATTTATTTCTAGTTACTTTATTTTTTGTTGCAATGGTAAATGGGATTGTTTTCTTGGTTTCATTTTTAAAGAGTTCATTATTGGTATATAAAAATGCCACTTATTATCTGTATCCTGCTGCTTTGCCAAATTTATTTATTAACTCCATACTTTTTGGGTGGATTCTATAGGTTCTATATAACAATATCATGTTATCTGAGAATAATGACAGCTACTTTCTCCTTTCAAATTTGGATGCCTTTTATTTCTTTGTCTTGTCTGAATGCTGTGGCTAGGACTTCCACCATTATGTTGAATAAGAGTGGTGAAGGAGACATCCCTGTCTTGTTCTTGATTAAGGGAAATATTTTAGTTTTTGTCTATTGAGTATGATGTTGGCTGTAGGTTTTATTTGTTTATTTCTTTTTTAAAATTATTTTTATTAATTTGTTTTTGTTACAGATGTTTCTCCATTTCCCCCCATTGGTACCCTCCACCCTATCCCCCCCACCCCTTCCCCAGCTTTGTTGTCTATGTCCATTGGTTATGCATATATGCATATAAGTTCTGTGGTTTATCTCTTCCCCCCCAACACTCCTTCTTCTGGGGTTTGTCAGTCTGTACCCTACCTCTATATCTCTGGGTCAATTTTGTTCATCAGTTTGTTTAGGTCATTATATTCCACAAATAAGTGAGATCGTGTGATATTTGTCTTTCTCTGCTTGGCTTGTTTCACTTAGGATAATACTCTCCAGGTCCCTCCATGTCATCTCAAAGGATAAGAGACCTTTCTTTCTTACAGCTGCATAATATTCCATTGTGTACATGTACCACAGCTTTTTTATCCACTCACCTACTAATGGACACTTGGGTTGTTTCCAGATCTTAGCTATTATAAATAGTGCTCTATGAACATGGGGGTACATATATTTTTCTGATTGGTGTTTCAGGCTTCTTAGGGTATATTCCTAGAAGTGGGATGACTGGGTCAAATGGCAGTTCAATTTTTAACTTTTTGAGGTAACACCATAGTGTTTTCCACAGTGGCTGCACCAGTCTGCATTCCCACCAGCAGTGTACTAGAGTCCTCTTTTCTCCACACCCTCGCCAACACTTGTTGTTTGATGATTTGTTGATGGCGGCCATTCTGACAGGTTGAGGTGATACCTCATTGTTGTTTTAATTTGCATCTCTCTGATGATTAGTGACGTTGAGCATTTCTTCATATGTCTCTTGGCCATTTGTATGTCCTGTTTGGAGAAGTGTCTATTTAGGTTCTCTACCCATTTTTTAATTGGGTTCTTTGTCTTCCTTTTTGTTGAGTGGTATGAGTACTCTATATATTTTGGAAATTAATTCCTTATCTGATGCATCATTTGCAATAATGGTTTCCCATATGGTGGGTTCCCTTTCCATTTTGATGGTTGTTTCTTTTGCTGTGCAGAAGCTTTTGAGTTTGATATAGTCTCATGTGTTCATTTTTTCCTTTGCCTTAGGTGTGGTATCAGTGAAAATTCTGCTGCATATGTCTGAAATTTTGTTGCCTACAATTTTGGTCTAGGATTTTATGGATTCACAAGTCACATTTAAGTCTTTTATCCATTTTGAGTTTATTCTTGTGTACGGTGTAAGTTGATGGTCTAGTTTCATTTTTTTGCATGTAGTTGTCCAATTTTCCCAACACCATTAATTGAAAAGACTGTCTTGACTCCACTGTATTATCTTGCAACTGTTGTCAAATATTAATTGGGCATATTGTCTTGGGTCAATTACTGGGTTCTCTGTTGGGTTCCATTGATCTATCTGTCTGTTCTTTTGCCATTACCAGGCTGTTTTGCTTACAGTGGCTTTGTAGTATAACCTGATATCTGGTAATGTGATCCTTCCTACTTTGTTCTTTTTTTTTCAAGATTGCAGTGGCTATTCAGGGTCTTTTTTGGTTCCATATAAACTTTTGGAGTGTTTGTTCTAGTTCTGTGAAATATGTCGTTGGTATTTTGATGGGGATTGCATTAAATCTATAGATTGCTTTGGGTAGTATGAACATTTTAATGATGTTAATTCTTCCAATCCACGAACAAGGTATGTGCGTCCACTTTTTTATATCTTTCTCTATTTCTTTTTTCAATGACCAGTAGTTTTCTGTGAAGAGGTCCTTTACTTCTTTGGTTAAGTTTATTCCTAGGTATCTTAATTTTTCTGCTGCGATGGTAAATGGGATTGTTTTTTTTTAGTTTCTCTTTCTGTGAGTTCATCATTGGTGTATAAGAATGCTGTTGATTTCTTGACGTTAATTTTGTATCCTGCTACTTTGCCAAATTTGTTTATTAAATGTAGTAGATTTTTGATGGAGTCTTTAGGGTTTTCTATGTACAATATCATGTCATCTGCAAATAATGACAGTTTCACTTCCTCCTTTCCAATTTGGATTCCTTTTATTTTTTCTTCATGTCTAATTGCTGTGGCTAAGACTTCCAGTACTATGTTGAATAAAGTGGCGAAAGTGGGCATCCCTGTCTTGTTCCTGTTCTTAAGGGGAATGCTTTTAGTTTTTGCCCATTGAGTATGATGTTGGCTGTAGGTCTTTCATATATGGCTTTTATTATGTTGAAATATGGTCCCTCTATTCCCACATTGCTGAGCGTTTTTATCAGAAATGGGTGCTGGATTTTGTCGAATGATTTTCAGCATTTATTGATATGATCATATGGTTTTTATCTTTCATTTTGTTTATGTGGTGTATCACATTTATTGATTTCTGAATATTGTACCATCCTTGCATCCCTGAGATGAATCCTACTTGGTCACGATGAATAATTTTTTTGATGTATTGCTGGATCCGATTTGCTAATATTTTGTTAAGGATTTTGGCATCTATGTTCATCAGGGATATTGGCCTGTAGTTCTCTTTCTTTGTAGTGTCTTTATCCAGTTTTGGAATTAGGATTATGCTGGCCTCATAAAATGAGTTTGGAAGTGTACTGGCTTCTTGGATTTTTTGGAATAGTTTGAGGAGCATAGGTATTATATCTTCTTTGTATGTTTGGTAAAACTCCTCCGTGAAGCCATCCATGCCTGGGCTTTTGTTTGCTGGGAGTTTCTTAATTGCATCTTCAATTTCCTTTGTTGTTATCAGTCTGTTCAAGTTTTCTATTTCTTCCTGGTTCAGTTTTGGAAGGCTGTGTGTTTCTAGAAATTTGTCCATTTCGCCTAGATTGTCCAACTTGTTGGCGTATAATTGTTCGTAGTATGTTTCAATGATTCTTTGTATTTCTGTGGTGTCAGTTGTTACTTCTCCTCTTTCGTTTCTGATTTTGTTTATTTGGTTTCTCTCTTTTTTTTTTCTGGTTGAATCTGGCTAAAGGTCCATTGATCTTGTTTATCTTTTCAAAGAACCAGCTTTTTGTTTCATTGATCTTCGAATTGTTTTTTTGGTCTCTATGTCATTTATTTCTGCTCTGACTTTTACTATTTCCTCCCTCCTACTAGCTCTGGGTTTTTCTTTTTATTTAGTTTCTAGTTCTTTAAGTTGTAGGGTTAGAAAGTCAATTAGGAATTTTTCTTGTTTCTTGAGGTAGGCCTGTAGTGCTATGAATTTCCCTCTCAGGACTGCTTTCGCTGCATCCCATAGATTTTGTGTTGTTGTGTGTTCATTTCATTGGTTTCCAGGAAGTTTTTAATTTCTTCCTTGATCTTGTTAGTAACCCATTCATTTTTTAATAACACGCTATTTAGCCTACAAGTGTTTGAATGTTTTTGTGCGTTTTTATTGTAATTGAGTTCTAGTTTTATGCCACTGAGATCTGAGAAGATGCTTGATATGATTTCAATCTTCTTGAATTTGTAGAGACTTGCTTTGTGTCCTAACATGTGGTCTATCTTTGAGAATGTCCCATGTGCACTTGAGAAGAATGTATATTCTGCAGCTTTGGGGTGAAATGTTCTGTAAATATCAATGAAGTCCAACTGATCTAGTTCGTCTTGTAAGGACTCTATATCCTTGTTAATTTTTTGTATAGATCTATCCATTGGTGTCAGTGGCATGTTAAAGTCATCCACTATGATCGTATTACTATTGATCTCTCCTTTGAAGTCCTCCAGAAGTTTTTGAATATATTTTGGTGCTCCCGTATTTGGTGCATATATGTTTACCAGGGTTATATCCTCTGGTTGGATTGATCCTTTTAATGTTATGTAATGACCTTCTCTGTCTCTTATTATGACCCTTGTTTTGAAATCTATCTTGTCAGATATGAGTATTGCTACACCAGGTTTTTTTTTTCATTTCCATTTGCTTGGAAAATTTTTTTCCATCCCTTCACTTTCATCCTGTGTGAGTCTTTTGTTGTGAGGTGGGTCTCTTGTAGACAGCATATATATGGGTCGTGTTTTCTTATTCAATCAGCTACCCTATGTCTTTTGATAGGAGCATTTAAGCCATTTACATTTAAGGTAATTATTGATAGATATTAGTTGCCATTTTAATTTTATGCCTGTGTTCCTCTCTCTCTCTCTCTCTGTTTCTTCTTCTTCTTATAACAGTCCCTTCAGCATTTCTTGCAGTGTTGGTTTGGTGGTGGTAAATTCCTTTAACTTTTTTTTTTTTTTTATCCATGAAACTCTTTATCTCTCCTTCAATTTTGAGTGATAGCCTTGCTGTATAGAGTAGTCTTGGATTCAGACCCTTGCCTTGCATTACTTTGTACACTTCATGCCACTCCCTTCTGGCCTGCATCGTTTCTATTGAGAAATCAGCTGACAGTCTAATGGGAGCTCCCTTGTAGGTAACTTTCTGTGTTTCTCTTGCTTCCTTTAAGATTCTTTCTTTGTCTCTAAAGTTTGCCATTTTTATTATGATGTGTCTAGCTGTGGGTCTTCTGGAGTCATCTTGCTTGGGACACTCTATGTTTCCTGGACTTGTGTGACTTTTTCCTTCACCAGTTTGGGAAAGTTTTCTGCCATTATTTCTTCTAACAGGTTCTCTATTCCTTTCTCTGATTCTTCTCCTTCTGGTACTCTTATAATGTGAATATTGTTATATTTTAAATTGTCCCACAGCTCCCTTAAACTCTCCTCCTGCTTTTAAACTTTTTTTCCATTTGCTTCTCTATTTGTGTGTTTTTCTCTAACTTGTCTTCTAAGTCGCTGATTTAGTCTTCAGCTTCTTATAATCTACTATTGAACCCTTCTAAAGTATTTTTCATAACAGCTATGTCATTCTTTATTTTCTCTTGATTTTTATGCATAGTTTTTACCAGGAATCAAACCAGTGACCTCTTGGTGCAAGAGTCAATGCTCAACCACTGAGCCACACTGGCTGGATAACAAAGATTTATTTTTAAGTTATTCTAAGGGAAATTTTTTGTTTGTTTGTTTGTTTTGAGCTCTAGCTATTTAGAACTCCTGTGTCTCTCAGACATATATGACATTTGGAGCCTCCATTCAACTCAGAGATCACCAGCAGCTAGTTTCTGCTTGGCCTGCAGTGTCTTGGCCAGTGTAGGCACAGCTTACTATTTGTCCTTATAAATTTCTGGAATACCTTCTTTAAGTAACTGCCTTCTCTTTGATACTCCTTTTTTCAAATTCATACTGATACAGCAGGCCTACACTCCAGTTTCTGTGTCCCTTGCTTCCAAGAATCTTATGTTCTTAATTTTGACCTTCTTTACCTCGTTCTGATGGAGCTCCCAAGCAGAATCCGGGGTAACTCTAACTGTCCTTTTGCATGTTTTCCCTGTGTAAGAAGTCACAGCCCTGTACTGACAGTTGCACAATGTCTGAAAACTGGTGCCACACATTTTATCTGGTATTAGAATTTTCTGGGAGAGTGATTTTTCCATACTTACCATATCATGGTTAGGAGAATAATTATACTAACTCATTGATCCAATACTTATTTTTAATATTTATTATTAAAAATTGTCTAATATAAAATATTATTGAAAGCATAATGCAATATAGCTAAAATTCTATTTTATAATGAAGCATCTAAAACTACATCAAAATCACAGCAAATAATTCTATCTGGAGCAAAATATCACTTCCAAAGAACCAATACATAACAAAATAAGTCAATCTAAAAACTCTTTTAAGTAATATTAGTTTCAAGGTTTTACTGATATTATTTCTCAAGAGATCAATCACTGTTAAGAGAGTTCAGTTTTCACTGATTGATTTTTTTTCTGAAACCCCTCTATTTAGGGAATAAAAAAATGTATTTCCAAAGAGAATTGTTGAAGTTTATATTATGTAGGCACCTCCAAGTTCAGACATTCTCTTCATTTTACCAGAGAAATCTCTTGTTATGGTTAAATTATTAGTGTCAAGATCAATTTAAAAAGCTATTCCTGAAATGAATGGATTGATATGCAATTACCTTCGGAGTGAGATCATTCCAATATTGTAAACCACATAGAGGAGGAGATCATAAAAACTCCATTGATAGAAAAACTCAAGCTTGAAACAGGATTAATATTTATCCTCTAATTCCCTTAAATCTTGGTGACTCCATACCTACTTCCAGCCAAAATATAAATAGGCAGGACAAAAAGGACAGTCATATTTCTGGTAACCAAAGAACTTATGCATATAAGCATAACCAATGGACACAGACAACAATGCTGGGTGGGGGGGGGCGGTGCACAGGAATGGGAGGAGGGTGTCAATGGGGGAAAAGGAGAAACATCTGTAACATAAATAAATTAATTAAATAAAAAAAGAATACACAAGTTTAATCTACTAAAAGTATAACCCTACCATTTTAGAATTATTTGGACATGTGCTTTGTTACAAAGAAATTTACCACCTCCTAGATAATTACAAAGTAAAGACTTAGTTGAATATGTAGGGGAGGAAAAATCTTTCCTCTGCCCTTCTGAGTTCTTGGCTAAGATCCTTTGTCATAAAACACAGATTAATAACAGAAAAATGGAAGTTTATGAAACTGTATACCTCAGGTATGCATGGAAGCTAACCAGAGAAAATGAGCAACTCCCACATGTGGTCTAAAACATAACCTTCAACAGCATCTTCAGCTAAAGACAAAGAGGTGGGTGTGAGGGGTGGGGAATTATGGGATGTTACCTGGGAAAGAAAGGTAAACCAGGGAAGGTTTGTTATACAGATTTGAGTCTGTGCCTTCTCCATTGATAAGAATTTCTGGTGACTTAGAGTCATCCTTTCCTGGAACAGAGAGAAAGATGCCTCTCCAAATGGAGATTTATTTTATAAATGTAAATATAACTTACAAAAGGGTAACTTCTACCCTATTTTCAGAACTTCTCCTGAATCTGCTACTTTTCAAAAGATCAGCTCAAGCTAGTCCAATGCCAAAGTGGCATATTTTGGGGTACCTAATCTGCTACCCTTCAAATACAACACAAAGCAAAGTAATTTCATTCATAAATCCCTAATGTCTCTTATTTTATTAATATTATTGAGAAAAATTGAGAATATTATTGAAAACATAGCACTGAATACTTTAAAGGGTGATCTCTCTTTCTACCTATGCTTAGTATAGATAAAGGGAAGGTATCTTCTCAAAATTCCATTCTTCTCTTTCATATTATCCCTTCTGCTTATTCATCTAGAACTAATTTTTCTGTCATATGTTCTTTATTCACAAGAATTGTAAAGCCTTCATAGCACAGACACAAACCAATGTACACACAGTAAGATTTCCTGAAAAAAAGGTCCTTTCCATGTCTAAACTTGCACCTAACCTGCGACCCTATTTGATAAAGTATTTAAGTGATTCACATGTTCTTTTAAACCAAGACTTGATTTATAAATATCTTGGATAAAATTCTAGAGCAATGCCACTCTAGAAGTAAGTTGCTGATAATGTGTATATAACTTTGTTATAATAAACTTGTAATAACAAGTAACATACTGTGGCTCTGGGTTGAGAAAGGGGGCCCTCTAGTCCAGCTCCCAGTCCTGATTTTGTGAATGGCTAAAATATTCCTTTGAAACATTTCTGCTATCTTTTCATGAATGACTGATTCTTTCTTGTGTTGATGTAAGAAATGTTCAAACCTGTAGAAATGTTTTATGAATTTATTTGTGCAATACTGATGACAGTTACCAGGAAGCAAGATCTTAAATGCTCAGGACAATGACAGTTTGCAGTTTATTTTATGCATTTGGAATTCAGGAGGGAAAGTAAGGAAGACCACATGGAGGTGGGAGAAAGCAAGACAGGGATTGGATTATAGGGCAGTTAACAAGAGATGGGTCCTCTTGAGGGTGCTTTCTTCTTAGAGGTATGAGAAAGAATATTATGCTGGCATTTAAAAGATGCGTTAACCTGGATGTACAAGAACAATAAACAGGGCTTGTTAAGGCAAAGACAAACCTTTTACTAAAGAAGTTATGGGCCTGGGGTCTGTGGTCACCATGACCTGCCCAGTTAGGAATTTATGGTCAGATCACTCTGTGAGGTTACTCTGGGTCAGATTTATTACAGTGCCCCATTTTCATCCACACCTAACCCATACAAGACTCTATCTAAAGCTTTAACTAAAAGGACAATGACTAAAATGTCTCACTTTCTCCTTTCATACATTTTCCATAAATTTCTCTTCTACATTCTTTATATCTTAGTTTTCTCTAATCCCTGAAATGTTCTTGATTATTAGAATACACAGTACATGTGAATGAGGCAACAGGAATGTGGGGTATAACTGTCTACTAGTTTTTCCTGCTTATAATCCTGACTGAAGGCTGATAGAAATAAAGAGGGTAGTAAAGTTTTCCTATGTCATAGAAAGCACACGTACCCCTAATAAAAAGGGATTTTTTCAGATTGCTCTCTAAACAGAAAAATAAAAATGGAGAAAGAATTCCAAATGAGGGCAAAGAAAATATAGAAGTCATAAATGATGAAAATTATTGCCAGGATTTAATAAACTATAATAAGAAGTCACTATGGTACCTCCTCCTGCTCTCTAAGTAACAAGTAGTTCCTTCTGAATTATCACAGCACATTTCTCTTTTCTTCATATGCTTCATTAATTCCAGTTTGGTTCATGGTATACTTATTTTCCTGTTCCTCTCCCCATCAAAATGTAATTTTTTTTAAGTGCTGTATTTATGTTATAAGATAGTAAGAAGCTAGGAAAAACGCAAGACAAGTGGAACAGGGAAACTGAGACAGACAGTTAAACAGCAGTTTGCAGCCACCTAGTAAATCCTATCTTCCCTAAAACAGGGATACTTCAGAGTAAATGGTTTGCACTTCTCCTCCCCAACCAAGGGGTAAATAACTTAAATCACCCTACTCAGGGAGACAGATGACAGAAATCTAATTGGTGCCATTTGCCAACCACACCCAAGGACAGACAAATTAAGAGAATAAATCTCATTTTCGTACATCAGCATAAAGCTGATGAATATTCTATTGATCCTCCCCTAAGACCTCCCCTAAATGTCCAGCCTTTAAACCGCCTGAAAATTAAGATCCCAAAGGAAGGTCCCAGCACGCTCTTCCTCCAGGGAGCACGCCCATGCCATTCCCTTCTCCCTGACCTTCCCCACAGGCACTGCTCTCCTGAACTACAGTGGACCCCGCATGATTTGCAAACGGGGGAGCAATGGGCAGCCGCAGCTCATCTTGAGCTAACCCCCTGAGCTGCTTCCAAGGCCCCCTTTTCTCTGACTTCCCAGTGAGCCAAAGCAGCCCAGCCTGGGCTCTCTTGTTGCTTCTTCTATGCCCTTCCTCCTCTCACTGTCCTGAGTGTGTTCTTGCTGCCGCCGATAAATTCTCGCTTGCTTTTCTATACTTTATCTCTTCTTTATTTTTATTTATTTATCTTTATTGTTGAAAGTATTACAAGTGTCCCTCCTTTTTCTCCCCCACTGACCGCATCCTCCCCGCTTCCACCCACCTTGCCCTTACTACACTGTTGTCTGTGTCCATTGGTTGTGCATATATGCACATGAGTTCTTTGGCTTTTCTCTTCCCACCCCCTCCCTTCGCTCTGTGGTTTGTCAGTCTGTTCCCTACTTCCATGTCTCTGGATCTATTTTGTTTGTCAGTTTATTTATTTATTTTTTTTGTCTCTTGATTGAAATCTTTTCTTCAAGAAGATAAGAACCAAGGTCTTGTCTCGCAGGTAATATTCATATTATTAATCTTTGTGCCCCCTTCACATTAAATGTGATGGCATTCAATATATTATGTCTGATGTTAGTCTCTCCTTGGTAAGTTCTCTTGCTTGGTATGAGTGACACTACGTTTGCTTCAATTTCCCCTTTTCAATCAACTTAGACTTTTTCCTATTTCCTCTTTCACTCCCTTTCTCTTCACACGCCTTACGTGTATGATTCCATAAAGCTATTCCTCTATCTCTCTTTGCTTCCCTTAAAGAATACATTCCTTCCAAAATCAAATTTAGTTCCATTTCTTCAATTATAGCTGTTTTAATCATAGCATTCAGCTTTAACCTTTTCCCCAAACACTTAGTGATGCTTCAAACATGAATTTTCTTTGCTCGTATTATACTGTGTACTACTCTCTTGCCTGTTTCTCAAATACAGCAATCCATAATGAGCTCCTTATTTCCAGATGAGTGCCCATGCCCATTCTTCCCCAGGTCCGACCTGTTCTCCATTCTTGCTTAGTCAATACTCCATTATTAACAGCTCAAACTCACACTCACTCAACATATTTATTCCCTTAGTGAATGCTTTATTCCAAACACTAACCAGAATCATGAATGCACATAAGAATAAACAGGCACTATCAATATAAAATCGCACTGATTAATTGTTACATAGTATATGCTATAAAGTAGACAGGTGGGCACAGAGTTATCATAGTAAAGCAAAGCCATAGTGAGTCTGAACAAGTTAGTGTGCAGTGAGAACAATTCCCTTTAATCCATTGTGCTAGGTAAGCTCTCTCAAACAGCCACACAATCCCCATCTTCTGTCTAAGAAACACACCCCACTTATTAACATAAATGCTAGTAACTGATAGACTTTATTTAGTGTTCACTAAATGACAGGACTCCCATGATTGCTTTACAAATAATTTTATTTAAAATTCAAAACAGCCTGTGGTTTAAGTGCCATCATTCCTAGTCCAATGATGATGGTTTGGGAGTTAGAAATATTAAGTAACATGTTCCAGAATCTCTCAGGTTTTCTTGAGCAAAATTAAAGGAAAAAAATCCAAATTTGCCTGACATCAAACCTTTGCTCCAGTATGCAAATTTGTCTCTCTGAGTAATAAGAACTATCTTACTGAGTTTTATAGGCTATTTCTTATTAAAGACAAAATTATAGATATATGTCAAAACAAAATCCTTTATACATTAACTTACAATAAGTGAAAAGAATTAATCATGTATAACAATCAAGTAAAAATAAAGAATATTCACTTCATTTGTATAAAAGTATACTAAAGTGCTATCTGAATTTAGTTCAAAATATCAAATAAATAAATGTCTGGAACTGCACTGTTAAATATTTATGATTTTTAAAATGTTTCATGTTGAGATAAGAAGCAACTCTAAGTAATTGCTGACTATTGATGAAAAATTGTTTGTACCACCCAAGCTGTAAGACATATTGAAGTCAATACAAATGTTTCTCCACTTTGTGCTTTTAATATTTAATAAGGAATGTCAGTAAAAATACAAGTAGATAAGCAAGAAATAATTTGGAAATTAGAGACTACATCAATAGCCACTTTTTAGATCCCGTAAAGGAAAACTTCACTGATCATGATCATAGACATCGTGCAAGAAATATTACTTGGTGAGAAATACCACTGATGCATTATATTTAGCAAATAATTGCAACTATGAAACATTACTTGTGTGGTATAGAACTTTATGATAGTTTAGGATAGATTGTCAAAGCTTAACCCCTAAGTAATCAAAGGATTAAGATTGTATTATATATACAAACTCAAGATTACATATAAAAAAAGCTGCAACAATTAGTTTGATAAAGAAAATACGATATAATCTTAAGTAAGAACATTCTTATCAACTAAACTAACTGTAATACTGATTTTATGTATACCTGTTAGAAAATACATAAAAGGATAAATTTGATATAGGATTAAAAACAGAAAAGTACACTTCAAAGTAAAGCAAAAGAATACATTCGAACTGTGGTAGGTTTTGTGCAAAGTAGTTCAACATAAAAATACAATACTTCAGTGCTTCAAAGAAACTTTTTATTACCCTCTTCCACAGATATTCCATATTTTCAAAATATTTACCTACCAAAAGATAGAATATACAGATATGTTTTTTTCTATCTTTGATCAATCAAAGATCATGTGATCAGAAATCACATTTTATTGATAAAATTCCAGTTCTAAGTAATGAGACTTGATATTCGTTTTCTTAGAAGATTTTAAAATATTAACAATAGCTTGAGATTCTCTTCCTTACAATATCAATTCTAAAAGGACAAGCTTTGCAGATGAGGAGACTAGTTTAGTCCATAGTTCTTCAAGTTACAGAATTTTTTAGAAAAAAGAAAATTTTAAATAAACTTTCCAGGTCATGTGATAAATTAGTTACTGCATTTGTATCAGAGTTTAAACTTTCTGACTCTTGGTGATTGATCTTTCCATTATGCACAGTATTCTTTCTTTTAAGACCTGAGAAGCTAAAAGTTTAGGAAGGCATATTTATAGATATCTGTGACACACTCGGGAGGTTTTCCTCTCATAAAAGACACTTATAATTTGTATTGTGAGAATATTACATTAAATAGGGTAATATGCAAGTTTGAATACTGTCTCAATTCAAATGCAATGAAATATATCTGTACTTCATCTCTCCTGGTGCTCTCTGTCCACATACCAATTGATTCATTCATGCCATACACTTGAACTTCAATGTTTCTTTCTTATTAAAATAAGTACCCTAATGTGTGGCTTTGCTGATAATTATTTCAAAGTGTGATAATAGTAAACAAAATTTAAATGACATTGAATATTTAATAAAAACACATATTCTAGTTTGTAGTTACTACTTTAAGAAATATTATTATGCTTAATTTAACGAAAATGTATATAGTGTTATAGGAAGAATTTTTTTTTTTTACAGTATTTTGTATGTGAGATTGTAAATAGCTATCAAGCTCTCTTCTGAATTTTTTCTTTCATGGTGTCCTTGCCACTGAGAGCAAGTACTGGTGATTTTGTGGATATTGGCATAACTTGCAAAAACAAGTTCTAGCATGGAGGAATTTGCCCTTTGACCTTCAGCTTCTCTCACTCCTGCTGTGATATGCAGGTCTTGCTCTAAAAAGTTCAAAACTGCATTTTGATTTCAATTGGAAAATATGTTCACCAAAAATACAACAGTTTATAAGGCAATCATCTTACGTGTTTCCTACGGCCTGTTGCAGAAGGGAAGCAGTTCTCCTCGTCTCCAAAATGCCACCCAACTTCAGACACATTTTTCTTAATAGAATGTCTATTTTCTTTTGTATTTTTAAAATTTATTTTATGTTCTCTTACCTCCCTTCTCTTTTGTTGGCTGGGTTTTTTGTTTCTTTATACGCCCTAGATATTAATCAGCCTAGTAACAAAATTTTTAACATTTTCTGCTCTTCTTATATTTTAACAATTAAAAAACAAGAAGAAAACAAAAGAACTATAAATAGGACTTCAAAATAGGAACAATAACAACCCATAAATCTTCCAATTGTAACTTTGGCTTCATATCTCTTGGCCAGTCTTTGCTAACTGTATTTTAATGTCCTTGTGGCCAAATATGCTCATTCACCTCTAAAGGTCATACATAGACCAGTCTGAGGTATATGAAATCTCATAATATCTATTACTATCATATGATAACTTTATGGATTTCAGAAGAGATTTGGAAATAACTCTAGTTGAATAGTTCTAGAAAGGACATACAAATGGCTAAGAGACATATGAAGAAATGCTCAACATCATTAATCATCAGAGAGATGCAAATTAAAACAACAATGAGGTATCACCTCACACCTGTCAGAATGGCCGCCATCAACAAATCATCAAACAACAAGTGTTGGCGAGGGTGTGGAGAAAAGGGGACTCTAGTACACTGCTGGTGGGAATGCAGACTGGTGCAGCCACTGTGGAAAACACTATGGTGTTACCTCAAAAAATTAAAAATTGAATTGCCATTTGACCCAGTGATCCCACTTGTAGGAATATACCCTAAGAAGCCTGAAACACCAATCAGAAAAAATACATGTACCCCCATGTTCATAGCAGCACTATTTACAATAGCTAAGATCTGGAAACAGCCCAAGTGTCCATCAGTGGATGAATGGATAAAAAAGGTGTGGTATATATACACAATGGAGTACTATGCAGCTGTAAGAAAGAAAGATCTCTTATCCTTTGAGACGATGTGGAGGGACCTCGAGAGTATTATCCTAAGCGAAACAAGCCAAGCAGAGAAAGACAAATATCACATGATCTCACTTATTTGTGGAATATAATGAACATAACAGTCTGAGGAACAGGGTAGACCCAGAGATGTGAAAGTAGGGTATAAACTGACACCCCTCAGAAGAGGGGGTGGGGGGGAGGGAAGAGATAAACCACAGAACTTATGCACATGTATGCATAAGTGATGGACATGGACAACAAAGCTGGGGACAGGGTGGGGGGATGGGGAGGAGGGTGTCAATGGGGAAAAAAGGAGAAACATCTGTAACAAAAATAAATTAATAATAAAAAAAAAATTTGAAAAACTAATTTTCATCAAAAGTAATACCAAATTCAAGTCACTGGTCAAAATACGGTGGTTTTTATAGAAGTCAAACCATATATATTAGGGGGAACTGTACAGATAATAAATTTATAAAGGGCGTTTTTTTAAAAAAATTAAAAAGCATCCTGAATAAATATACACATATATATTAGATATTAGGAGAGTTGAGTTAAACTTATCCAGAGAGTCTACCTGTTTACAATTTATTTTAGGATTGTGTTTGTTTTGGTGTTTAACATTTATGGATTTATGTCTGTGTATGATAGGGATAAAATTGTTTTCCTATGCTTTCTAAATTTGTTCACTAATTCTTTCATTGTACACCCGCATTAATACAAACAATTTGCACAAGCAACAACAAAAACTCGAAAATGATTGGGACAGTAGGGACCTTGTCCTATGCTGTCAATTTTCCATCAGATAGAATTGAACATAATAAACATGTATGCTGAATAATAAAATGTCTGAAATTTAGATTGATGATAGAAGCCATAGCAAATCAGAATGCAAATAGAAATGTATATATCTGCATATATATGTTTACATACAAATGTATAAGCTGATGTATGTATATATATAAAATATATTTTTGTTTGCTTATAAGATATCTACACTAAATCTGGATATTAGAAGCTCAATTAATTATCTTTAAACACAAAGTTTAACATTATAGACAGTTTATCTTTTCTGTCTTGCAAAATCTTATAACTTTTAAGACCATTCAAATATCATTATGTGGTGATAATATTCTGATGATTCCCTCCTACGTCCATGCTCATAAATTATCGTTTCTCTGTATATTGTGCATCTTTGTCTATTAAAATTCCAAACTACATTATAATTATTTACTTGTGAGTATATATCACCTTGAAATCTATGTGGATTACTCAGTCTTCAGACAATAATGGTATTCCAGATATATGCCTTATATGTAGAGGGTAAAAATAAATATTAATTATTTGGTGATTAAGAAAATAAAGCATATGGAAAAATGGAGGCAGAGTGAATGGAAGCTACACAGACGATCTCCCAGGACCAAATGGGAATTACAACTAAAATAAAGACAAATCATTGGAAAAAAGCAACAGAAAAGCAGCAGGAAAGGATCATATAACCAGAGACACTGAATCAATCCTGGTAGGATTGCGGAGGCACGACAGTGTGGCGGGCTGGGAGCCCACGGATAGCAGTGGTCTTAGCCGTGAGCAGCGCCCTCAGGTTAAAATCCCAAGTGGCTCCACAGCGCAGAGAGCCAGAACACAGCACTGAATTGGCTACAGTCACTCACCTTGAGCTCCAGCAGAGGGAGGGCAGACTGGATTGGAACTCTGTGGGGACACCCGGGATTTGGAGGGTGCTCAGAGTTTTTGCTGAGTCGCAGCCACAAAGGTCAGTGGCCAGCTTGCTTCTTCCTGGCTACACAGGACAGGGGCCAGCTTGCTTCTTCCCAGAGCTGTGGGGAAAACCAGAAGCCCCTCCTTTGGAGATTCAGCCCCTTCCAGGTGAGTCAAAGAAATGCAAATTAGGGCTCATTAACAACCAGCACCTGTCCCACACTCTGGAAATCCTTTTACGCAGAATATCAGAGGGTTACATTCCGAGGCCCTGAGTAACTGAGATTAATAGCCTCCAGGTGAAAAGCTAGAGGATAACTGAACCTTTCTTGGGCATGCAAATCTACCCAGAAAAGTAAGACTTGACAGTGGTGCTTAATGTGGGCCCTCCCACATTCATCCAAACCCAGTAGAGGGAGGCACAAACAGCAGAACACCAACACCCACAGGGAAAATTTGACAGGTTCCAAAACCCACTAGGAGAGCCAAAATGGTGAAACAAAGAAACAAATCCCAAATGAAAGAACAAGAGAAATCTACAGAAGATGAGATAAAGGAAATGCAGTTAAGCAAGTAATCAGAGGTAGAGTTCAGAGCCATGATCTAGAGGAAGCTCAACAGCATGAGTAAGGACATCAACACCATGAAAAAGATACAGAAATACTGAAAACCAACCAAGTGGAAGTGAAGAATGACATAGCAGAAATACAGAACACATTGGAAGGACTAACCAACAGAGAAAAGGAAGCTGAGGACCAGATCAGTGAATTAGAAGACAGGGTAAAAAAAAATCAACCAATCAGAAACCCAAAAGGAAAAAACAATAAAAAAACAGGAAGACAGCTTAAGAGAAATGTGGGACATTTCTGGAAAATAACATTTGCATTATAGAAGTCCCCAAAGAAGAAGAAAATGAGCAAGGCTTAGAGAATATATTTGAAGAAATAGTGACAGAAAACTTTCCTAACTTGGCGAAGAAAGAAGGCATTAAGTTCAAGAAACACAGAAAGCCCCAAGCAAGAAGAACCCAAACAGGCCCACACCAAGACACATAATAATTAAGAAGCCAAAAATTAAAGACAAAGAGAGAATCCTAAAGGCAGCAAGAGATAAGCAACAGTTAACCTACAAGGGAACACCCATAAAGCTATCAGCTGACTTCTCAACAGAAACACTACAGGCCAGAAGGGAATGGCATGAAGTAATCAAGGTCATGAAAAACAAGGATTTGAATCCCAGGCTACTCTACCCAGCAAGGTTATCATTCAAAATAGAAGGTCAAATAAAGAGCTTTCCAGACAAAAAAAAAAGGCTAAGGGAATATATTAGCACCAAACCAGCACTGCAAGAAATGTTAAAAAGACTGCTATAATTAGTAGAAGAAATAGGAAGAAAAATAGAACCACACTAAACAAAAATGGCAATAAGTAAGTACATATCAATAATCACCTTAAATGTAAATGGTTTGAATGCTCTGATAAAAAGACACAGAGTAGCTCACTGGATAAGAAAGCATGACTCACACATAGGTTATTTACAAGAGACCCACCTCACAAAAATAGACTCACATAGGTTGAAAGTAAAGGGATGGAAAAAAAAAAATCTTCCAAGCAAACAAAAAGGGAAAAAAAGCTGGGGTAGCAATACTCATATCTGATCAAATAGATTACAAAATGAAGGCCATAACTAGAGACAAAGAAGGCCACTACATAATATTGAAAGGATCTATCCAACAGGAAGTTATAACCTTGGTAAACATATATACACCTAATATAGGAGCACCAAAATATATTAAAAATCTTCTGGAAGACTTCAAAGGAGAAATCGACAGCAATACAATCATAGCAGGGAACTTCAACACCCCGTTGACATCTCTGGATAGAACCTCTAGACAAAAAATTAACAAGGAAATAGAGACTCTAACTGAAGTGCTAGATCAAATAGATTTAATAGATATCCACAAAGAATTACACCCCAAAACTGCAGAATTCACATTCTTCTCAAGTGCACATGGGACATTCTCAAAGACAGACCACATGTTAGGGAAAAAATTAAGTCTCTACAAGTTCAAGAAGATTGAAATCACATCAAGGATCTTCTCAGATCACAATGGCATGAAACTAGAAATCAACTGCAACAAGAACATGCAAAGAAATTTGAAAACATGGAGGCTAAATAGCATGTTATTGAACAATGAATGGGTTACTGAGGAGATCAAGGAAGAAATTAAAAACTTCCTGAAACCAATGAAAATGAACACACAACACCACAAAATATATGGGATGCAGTGAAAGCAGTTCTGAGAAGGAAGTTCAT
Source organism: Tadarida brasiliensis (assembly GCA_030848825.1). Taxonomy (NCBI): domain Eukaryota; kingdom Metazoa; phylum Chordata; class Mammalia; order Chiroptera; family Molossidae; genus Tadarida; species Tadarida brasiliensis. Next base: position 77,482,214 of record CM061260.1, read on the forward strand.
AGCACTCCAGGCCTACCTCAAGAAACAAGAAAAATTTCTAATTGACTACCTAACCTCACAACTTAAAAAATTAGAAAGCAAACAAAAAGAACACACTAGAGCAAGTAGAAGGAAGGAAATAGTAAAGATCAGAGCAGAAATAAATGACATGAAGACTAAAAAAAAAAAAAAAAAAAAAAAAATTCAAAGGATCAATGAAACAAAGAGCTGGTTTTTTGAAAAGATGAACAAGATTGATGGACCCTTAGCTAAACTCACCAAGAAACAAAGAGAGAGAACCCAAATACACAAAATCAGAAATGAAAGAGGAGAAATAATAACTGACACCACAGAAATACAAAGGATTGTTAACAAATATTATGAACAATTATATGGCAACAATTTGGACAATCTAGGTGAAATGGACAAATTTCTAGAAACACATAGTCTCCCAAAATTGAACTGGAAAGAGATAGAAAATATGAACAGACCAATAACAACTAAGGAAATTGAAGATGTAATCAAGACTCTCCCAGCAAACAAAAGCCCAGGCCTGGACGGCTTCACAGGGGAGTTTTACCGAACATTCAAAGAAGAACTAACACCCATTCTCCTCAAACTATTCCAAAAAATTCAAGAAGAAGGAAGTCTTCCAAACTCGTTTTATGAGGCCAGCATAATTATAATTCCAAAACCAGAAAAGACATTACAAAGAAAGAAAACTACAGGCCAATATCCCTGATGAACATAGATGCCAAAATCCTGAACAAAATACTAGCAAATCAGATCCAGCAATACATCAAAAAGATTATTTATCATGACCAAGTGGGATTCATCTCAGGGATGGAAGGCTGGTACAATATTCGCAAATCAATAGGTGTGATACACCACATAAACAAAATGAAAGATAAAAATCATATGATCATATCAATAGATGCTGAAAAAGCATTCGACAAAATCCAGCACCCATTTCTGATAAAAACGGTCAGCAATGTGGGAATAAAGGGATCATATCTCAAGAAAATAAAGGCCATATATTAAAAACCTAAAGCCAACATCATACTCAATGGACAAAAACTAAAAGCATTTCCCTTAAGAACAGGAACAAGACAAGGATGCCCACTTACGCCATTCTTATTTAACATAGTACTGGAAGTCTTAGCCACAGCAATTGGACGTGAAGAAAAAATAAAACGGATTCAAATTGGAAAGGAGGAAGTGAAACTGTCATTATTCGCAGACGACATGATATTATACATAGAAAACCCTAAAACCTCCGTCCAAAATCTACGAGACTTAATAAATGAATTTGGCAAAGTAGCAGGATACAAGATTAACGTCAAGGAATTGACAGCATTCTTATACACCAATGATGAACTCACAGAAAGAGAAACTAATAAAAAAGATTTCATCTATCATCAGGGCAAAAATTTAAGATACCTAGGCATAAACTTAACCAAAGAACTAAAGGACCTATTTGCAGAAAACTACAGGACATTGAAAAAAGAAATAGAGGAAGATATAAAAAAGTGGAAGCACATACCTTGTTCATGGATTGGAAGAATTAACATCATTAAAATGTCCATACTACCCAAAGCAATCTATAGATTCAATGCAATCCCCATCAAAATACCAATGACATACTTCACAGAGCTAGAACAAATATTTCAAAAGTTCATATGGAACCAAAAAAGACCCTGAATAGCCACAGTAATCTTGAAAAAGAAGGACAAAGTAGGTGGGATCACAATACCAGATATCAGGTTATACTACAAAGCTACTGTAATCAAAACAGCCTGGCACTGGCACAAGAACAGGCACATAGATCAGTGGAATAGAACAGAGAACCCAGAAACAGATCCAAAACATTATACTCAATTAATATTTGACAAAGGTAGCAAGAGCATACAATGGAGTAAAGACAGCCTCTTTAATAAATGGTGGTGTGCAAATTGGACAACTACATGCAAAAAAATGAAGCTAGACCATCAACTTACACCATACACAAGAATAAACTCAAAATGGATAAAAGACTTAAATGTGACTCGTGAATCCATAAAAATCCTTGAAGAAAATGTAGGCAACAAAATTTCAGACATCATACGCAGCAGAATTTTCACTGATACAATGCCGAAGGCAACAGAAACAAAGGAAAAAATGAGCACATGGGACTATATCAAACTCAAAGCTTCTGCACAGCAAAAGAAACAACCATCAAAGTGAAAAGGCAACCCACTGTATGGGAGAGCATAATTGCCAATGATACATCAGATAGGGATTAATTTCCAAAATATATAGAGTGTTTATACAACTCAACAAAAGGAAGACAAAGAACCCAATTAAAAAATGGGCAGAGGATCTAAAGAGACACCTCTCCAAAAAGGACATACAAATGGCCAAAAGACATATGAAGAAATGCTCAACATCACTAATCATCAGAGAGATGCAAATTAAAACAACAACGAGGTGTCACCTCACACCTGTGAGAATGGCCGCCATCAACAAAGCATCAAACAACAAGTGTTGGCGAGGGTGTGGAGAAAAGAGGACTCTAGTACACTGCTGGTGGGATTGCAGACTGGTGCAGCTACTATGGAAAACACTATGGTATTACCTCAAAAGATTAATAATTGAATTGCCATTTGACCCAGTGATCCCACTTCTAGGAATATACCCCAAGAAGTCTGAAACACCAATCAGAAAGAATATATGTACCCCCATGTTCATAGCAGCACTATTTACAATAGCTAAGATCTGGAAACAGCCCAAATGTCCATCAGTAGATAAATGGATAAAATAGCAGTGGTACACATATACAATGGAGTACTATGCAGCTATAAAAAAGAAGGATCTCTTATCCTTTGAGATGACATGGAGGGACCTGGAAAGTATTATCCTAAGTGAAACAAGCCAAGCAGAGAAAGACAAATATCACATGATCTCACTTATTTGTGGAATATAATCAACATAGCAGTCTGAAGAACAAGGTAATCCCAGAGACGTGGAAGTAGGGTACAGAGTGACAATCACCAGAAGAAGGGGTCGGGGGAGAGATAAACCACAGAACTTATATGCATGTACGCATAACCAATGGACATGGACAACAAAGCTGGGGACAGGGAGGGGAGGGAGGGGGAGGAGGGTGTCAATGGGGGAAAAAGGAGAAACATCTGTAACAAAAATAAATATAAAAAAGAAAGAAAATAAAGTATGACTATGTAACAAATGATATCGCTGGTGAGAAAGTTGTTCTCAGCCTCCAAATTTCCAAAAACTGAGTCGAGTGAACTTTCTTTTTTCATCAAGACAATTCAAATGAATGAAGAATAAAAATGCACTGTGATGGGGAGAATATATCACTCTTCTGGTTTTAAGAAATTATGTGCCTTTTAAAATCATTTTTTTACACTGGTGAAATTTTGTAAGTAAGAAATTTTGTCTATATTTCTGTCATCAGAACTTATTTTTCACATTATTTTCTGATTTATTTAGTTTTTCCTACATAATTTAACATGCCTCAGTACCTCACTTTTCAATCTTGTTTATTTTTTGCTATCCTGGAACTCTCAATTCTGTAATCAGCACTCTCTAATTCATTTTACATATCATTAACTTTAAAAAAAAATAGAAAATATTTATTTGGACAAAATAATACATAACATACATATGTTATAACAATGATTTTAGAAGCATATTACAAGTTTATCAACCAATCAACTTTAAGAATACAATATTACAGTTTTGATAAACCCCTAGAAAAGTTTCTCATATTGCATTTCTCTCACACACTCAAAAAATTACCACTACCCTGGCCGGGTGGCTCAGTTGGTTGGAGCATCATTTCATGTGCTGGAAAAGGTTGTGGGTTTAATTACAATCAGGGCTTCTGCCTGGGTTTAGTGTTTATCCCAAGTCGGGGTGCATGTGAGAGGCAACCCATCAATCATGTTTCTCTCTCACATCGATGTCTCCCTGTCTGACTGCCTGTCTGTCTCTCTCTCTCTCTCTCTCTCTGTCTCTCTCTCTCTCTCTCTCCCCCTCACTCTCTAAATATCAGTGAACATATCCTTGGGTGAGGATTAAAAACAAATTATAATACAATGAATTTGGGATCTAAAGGAAGATTTTGTCTCTAGCTTAATATTTATATTCTTATGTCAGCAAATTTGCTTTAGTTGAGTTTTGAACTTTGTAGATTTAAAGCATGCATGTCTAAGCAACTTTAATCTGTTTCATAATTTATTGTTTTAATAATTTCTCTGCTTTTTGTTTTCTCTTTAATTCATTTATGAATTTTCATGCTCATACTTAGTGTCTGACCCTTTGAAGTGAAAATTCTTTGGATATTATTTTTATTAGTTTACTGAAACATTTTACTTAAAAATTGCACCTTGATGTCAATTAGCATTATATTTGCCTCCTGTCTACCAATCATGATTCCATATCACTCTATTTTACCTAATTTTCTAAGCAATCCTGCAGGCACTGTTATGTTTTTCTCATGTAATCATTGTCAAAATTATGCACTAAGCTCTGTAAAAGTTTTACTATCAGTATTTTATTCTGAGATTATCACTCTCTTTTCTACATTATACATATTTCATAACATTCCAATATACACGATAAAAATAGACTAATCAGAATGAAAAATCCAGATGATGACAAAGCATTTCACATGTGCAATATATAGACTATGCATCACATATGCTCATGTTTATATATCATACTAGGAAAGCTACTGTGTAGGGATTCCACAGGTGTGGATAGCAAAGATGCTGTAAGGATTCAGGAACTTTTCAAAACCTCAGAATTTCACTAGGGAACTCTAAGCATGTGTTGTGTGCTTACTAGGACCTCAGTACAACACCCCAGCTGTGAGCAAATAGAAAACGTAGGATTTGGGTTTCAATAACAGTCTCCTTGATTTCACGGTACAAAAATACACATCATCTCCAAAGAAAACCACCACATATGGTCTTCATTTAATGTGTGCACTAAAACATCCAAGGTCAACATATTAACACCAGCAATCATTGGATTTCATTAAAAGGTATACTCTCAGAAGCAATAGAAATTAAAAAAATAATGTTTTGGCTCCACTAAATAAGAAATAAAGCAAGACCTGATTTAATGTTCCCATGTATTTAAACACTCTCCATTTGATTTCCTGGAATCAAATGGTTACAATCTGGCTTAATGCTAAATATATTTGAAATTAATTCAGGGATAAATACTCTCACCTTATATTTAGGGAATAAAATCTAATCCAAGTCCAATGCTTTATTTTGGCTTTTGACATTCTAAATAATACAGCTTTATCTTTTCTTTCCAACCTTCTCTGCCATTATTGTACAGTACTAGACTCTGTATCCAGTTAGCTAAAGTTCCACATAGTCATCGTAAATTGGGGATTGGCCCACCGTGGTCCACTGGCCAGATCTGGCCCATGCTCTGTCTACCTCAGTCCTCCAGCAGAGAGGACATTTTTATATGGTTATGGGGAAATAAAGAGAAAGAAAATATATGACAGAGGCAATGGGTGGCAACATGCAGACTTAAATATTTATTTTCTGGCTTGTAACCTAACATGAATATCTTTATAGATTTTTTATTGTCCTTTCTAGGAAAGTGTGGTTCTCTCCAGCATCTGCCAAGCTCTAATCCCAGTCATACTTTAAGACCAATCTCCATTCTTCATCTAAAATAGTGAATAAAGTGTGTAAACTGCATATATTTGATTCCTATTTCACTAGTTGCTATATTACAAAATAGCACTTTAGTATTATGTTCACCCTTTTAGATATATTAGCTTTGATTCTCCAAATAAATTGTAAGGTCCTCAAGGGCTAGGACTTTGCCTTCAGCCAAGAAAACAGCAAGAATTTCTTGAATAATTATAAGTATTCACTGCCTTTTAAAACCATGCCTTTGGCCCTACCCGGTTTGGCTCAGCAATTTGAGCACTGGCCTGTGGACCAAAGAGTCGCGGGCTCTCCTCTAGTCAAGGGCACGTATGTACCTTGGTTGCAGTTTGGTCCCCAGCTCTGGTCGGAGTCATGTGGGAGGCAACCGATTGATATATCTCTTTCACATTGATATTTCTCTCTCTCCCTCCCTCCCTCCCTGCCTTCCACTCTTTCTGAAGATCAATGGAAAAATATCTCTATCCTTGGGTAAGGATTAACAAACAAAAAAAAAGAAGAGTAAAGGTTTGAAGCTAAACAGCCTGACTCTAAATCCTCTTTCCTTACTTAGTAGCTATATAGGCTAGGGAATTATTTACCTTGTCTCTGCACCACTTTCCTTTTCTGAGTATTGAGGAAAATATTAAAACCTAAATCACAAGATAGTTATAAGGATTAAAGAAATTAACATATGTATAATTCTTAAAACAGTATCTGTCACATATTACATGTGCAAAAGATAAACCAAAAATCAAATGTAACACACATATACAAAAATAATATTTAACTAGGGTTTTTTGTATAACATAAATGGTATATTAAAAGATCCAAATAATTAATTCACTCATTTGGCATAGCAAGAGATTTCCAAAATAATCCTACTATAACTTTTTTTTCAATTTTTTTTACCATGTAAGGTAAACATTTTGCTTAATATTACTCGTCCACGCTAAATTATTTTTACTTTTATGAAATTTGAATAATAAGGGGAAAAAAGGAAACTAGAAATGATAAAGTGGGTGTTTATTAATGTTATTGGATAGACTATTTATGATCTTCGGTGTTGATTGAGATGCTAGTCCCTTAATTAACATAAACTAGTTGCATGAATTTTAGCAAATCAATTAGTTTTCATGAGTTGTTTCCCCATAGGATTATTGAGAACATAAACTATCCAGAGTGGGGAAAAAACAAACAACAATAAAATAAAGACTGACATACAAACCAGAAGATCTGAATTATGAGTTCTGCCTATGTAATAAAATCTCTTCTGTTCAGAGAAATGTCACTTGAACTGGGCCACTATCTCTTCAAACGTGAAATAAGGCACAAATAAGATATATATGACTGATATTATGAGACGTGTAAGACAATTGTATTGAGTCTATGAAAAACTTTACCAGAACTAGGCCTAACAAAGATAAGGAAATTAAACGTAATTACCATCACTTTTTCTTACAAAATCTGAGATAATTTAAGAACATTTTTCTCATAGTTAGGGAATATGTGTCATATAAGAAAGGTAGTAAAAGTCAAATTACACAGTAACCAGAAAGACCACCATCAGGAAAAACAAAATCAGAGGTTCTTTGAAAAGGACCTATTTAAAATGAAATTACGGGTCACTTCCAAGGCACAGAGTCTAAAATGGAAGATGAAAAGCTAAATGCAGAAATAAGTGAAATTCAAGGTCATGTCCATTTTCTGAGATGAAGGAATAAAAATAACAGTGAGTCATAAGAAGAAAAACAATTTTCTCAGAAAGGTAGTTCAGCCACTCATATAGATTTTATCCAACCTATTAATATACTGCTAAGATTAGTTACTCCTTTGTTTATTTATTCATGCATACATTCCTATAACAAAAAATCGAATTGCAATTTATTTTTATACCTAGTTTTTTGTTGTTCTCAGATTGCTCCTTTTTTTTTTTCTTTGCAAGCTATTATTGATTTGGAAGCACTATATATCACTCGAATCTCTACCATGAAAAAAATTGCCCTTAATATTGCTTCTGCTTTTAGAATATGTTCAACTTTGTCTAAAGTCACTTGTTTGGTTTCTTTAACGTGGTTATCTTGATCCTCCTGCTTTCATCATGGATATGAATGAAATACTTTATTGGAATAGGCACTCAGTGAAAAAAGTCATGTTATCAAGTAGCAGAATTTCTTATAGACAGATAAGATTGGAGGATCAACATTTGCCAAAGTAAAGAGAGCTGCACTCTGATGAAGCAGTTAAAATATTTTCCTACTTGGATAGACTGCTTTGTTTAGTTTTTCTTTACCCTCTTCGAGAATTGCTTTCTATTTTGCTCTGCTCCACACTTACGACCCAGCAGGACAGGTACTTACTTTTCTTAGTGAATTGCCTACTTCAATTAGCCTGAGAACACAAATCATTGCTGGTGTTGAATCTCCTTAGAAAGACAAAGAGAGACTTTTGACTGCTTTGAAAACTTAGGGCTGATCTAGGAATTGCTGTAATTAACACCAGTTTCTTAGGACATAGCTTTATCTGTTTCTTCAACTTAAATCTGATAAAATATTTTTTTCTATGGTTCCTTAGATTTTATGACAGCTGGCTTTTATTTCCCCAGTCCTTTTATGTTTTCATATATTTGTTAGAGTTTGGACAGTTGGAGAGATTGGCTAAATTCATGATTGGCCATCTTGAACTAAAAGTACAAATCTTAAATTTGGAATATACTGGCAGGAAGTATATAAATATGTTAGAAAAACTCATATTAGAAGCTGATAAGTCAAAAGACTATTGTATCAGTCTAATTAAGACATACTAATGGCATGAACTAGGGCAAGAATATTAGGGATAGAAAAACAAACAAACAAACAAACAAACAAACAAACAAAAACATCTCCATTTGGGAGACCCCTGGAAGAAAATCCCCAGGGTCAGATGATTGTTTTGAAGAAAAATTAAGGGGAAGAGAGAATTAGGATTTGCTTTCCAAGTTACCTGCAATGATTATCTATAAGTGAAATAATCTAAAGATAGAATACATAGTTGGAATAAAGCATAAGTAGGATAACTTGCTTGTAGAGAAAAATATGAGTTAATTTCTGAAATTTCTTGAGCTATGTATGATTTTAGACATATAGATGTTGCTGTCCATAAGGTAGTTAAATATGTAATATTCTCTACACAGTGACTGTAAGAGAGGTGAGTTTTAGCAAAAAATAAAAATGAATAAATAAAGATGTTATCCAAGCCAGGGAATTGGGTATCATTTCTATGAGCCATTTTCAACTCATCTACATTGGGATTATTAGCTAGAATTCTATAGGGTTACAGAATGATTCTGGGACTTTGTTGTATACAAATATTTAGCACCTAAAGAGATAGCACAATACTTACTGAGATGAAAACTGAAAGTGATTTTCTTGACTTCAAACATCATAAAATAATTTTGGCTGCTTAAACATTATGCAAATGACATCATACACTTTGTAATTTTTTTTTTTTTTTTGGTTTCTCTCACTCAAGAATATACTTGTGAAATGTATCCACGTGGTTGTAGGTAGTTGTAATTTATTCATTTCAATATTAAACTGTGTGAATAAAACAATCTATTATTTTGTTTGTGCACTTTGTGGTAATACTACAGTTTTTAAATATCATGAATAGTGGTATAAAAATTGTACATGTTGCCCTGGCCAGTTTGGCTCAGCGGTTGTAGCGTCGGCCTGCGGACCAGAGAGTCCCGGGTTTGGTTCCCGCTAGGGGCATGTACTAAAAACAAACAAACAAACAAAAAAATTGTACATGTTGTGTGGTAAACATTTGTACACATTTCTTCTGAATATTAATCTAAATGTGGAATTGCTAAGCCATGAGGTAAACACATATTCAGTTTTAGTTGATACTTCCAAAGAATTTTCTGATGTGGCTGTAATTTACTAAAATCCACAATGAACGAGATATTCAATTGCTTCACATCATCACCAGTCCAGAACACCACTTCATCCAGGGTGATTCTTCCTCATTACAGAGGTAAGAAACTTTTGAATACTCTACCCAATGAGGTTGCAGTGGTAGGAACAGGCACTATCCTTGGGCTCTTGAAAACATCAAATACTGGTCCCTCTAATCTTTTGGGGTGTTTTTTTCCCTCAATTCAGGAAGTTTCCCATAAGTATGTAGAGTGTGCTGCTAAATCCTCCAAGAAGATGCTCTGCAAATCTCCATATTTCTCTCTGTCTTGTGAAGTAGAGCCATCTAGCTGGCTCGAGATCCTGGACACTCACTCCTTTGTCTATATTTAGTCTCCAGTATAATGGTGGATTAATCTCTTTCTCCTTGCAGTATTTTCAGTTTTTTCATAACATATTTTGACATTCTGTGTTTAGGTGCTTACGCATTAAGGACCGTCATGTCTTCTTGGAGAATTGCTCCTTTTATCATTATGAAATGCCCCTCTCTTTATCCCTGATAAATTTCCTCGTTGAGAAATTTGTTCTATCTAAAATTAACACAGCTACTCTGCCGCCCTTTGATTAGCTTTAAAATGGTGAATCTTTTCCTATCCAATTGCTTTTCTTCTGTGTGTCTTCAGTTTGTTTAAAGTGGGTTTCTTGTACACACAGGTAGTTGAGTCTTAATCTTCTATCCACTCTGACAATCTCTGTCTCTGAATTTATTTAGACCATTGACACTTAAAATTATTATTGATATACCTATCATATTTGTTACTTTTTTCTTTTCTTTAATTTTTATTTTTTTATTAATTTATTTTTGTTACAGATGTTTCTCCTTTTTCCCCCATTGACCCCCTCCTTACTTTTTTCATTTATTTCCTTTGTTCTTATTTTGTCTTATATGTTTTTTCTGCCTTCTTAGGTTTTAATTAAACATTTTATATGATCCCATTTTCTCTCCTATTTCAGCATATGAATTATACAATTACATTCTTTTTTTCAAACGTTTCTCAGTGGTTTCAATATACATTTCTGACCAATACAAATCTGCTTTTAAACACTATGCTGTTTCACAGGTAATGCACATACATTATAATAACAAAATATTCCTAATACTTCCCTTCCATTTCTTGTATCATTGCTGTCATTCGCTTCACTTATATATAAGCATACATAAGTGTGTGTATGTGTGTGTGTGTGTGTGTGTGTGTGTGTGTGTGTATATATATATAAATATTTTATGTATAAAACAGAAGATTTGTTGCCTTTACTATTTTGAACAAACTGTTGTCTGTTATATCAAGTAGGAATAATAAAAATAAAAATATAATATTTAATTTCACCTCATTTATCCAGTGCTTTTTCATTCTATGTAGGTCTGGCTTTCCAACCCATATCATTTTACTTCTCTCTGAAGAACTTCTTTTACTACTTCTTGCAATATGGGTCTACTGTCAACAAATTACTTGATTATTTGTGTATTTATTTATTTGTCTAAGAAAACATTTTCCTTTCCTATTTGAAGGATAATTTTTCAGGATGCTGAATTCTAGGTTGTTGCCTGAAGTTTTGTGCTGGTCTCAGCCTATGGCTAGAACAGCTCCAAAGCATTCACCTGGGCCTGAGTCACCCTTTCAGGACCACTGCTATGACTGGACCAGTACTTCGGGTTCTTGTTATGACTGCAAGACAACCTCAGCAATAACCATCAGCAAACTCTGAAAGAGAAAAGGTGTATTACTGACAAGTCTTGGAGGGAACACAGCATGATTGGAGCCATACAGCGAGGTCACTGGTAGAGAAAGAGAGAAAGATATCAGAGCTGGGGTTCTGCTTTAATTTGGGTGAGAGTGGGGGGTGCCTAGGGATTCACAGGTCAATTCATTATTAGTGAATTTAAAACATATGAGTAGGAATTAAAGCACAGGAAGGGAAGAAAAAAAAGGGTGCCCAACAGTTCAGTTATCTAAATCAACCCAAAATCTTTAAATGAAGAAACTTCAAGGAGGGCAGACTGGTTCTTCATGTAATCATGTGGCTAGCACTGTATTTGTTTGAGATAGCCCTTTTTGAAGTGGATATCTGGATAATCAGAGCTTAAATTGGGCACTTGTATTACAAAAAAGAAAAACCTACTATCATGGCTTACACTATACCTGATGTCCAGTGTCTTAAAAACTATTGTAGCACATAATTTCTTAGCTGTTTCAAGCAGTAAAATAAACCAAGACCTTACCCTGTTGCTCCATTTGGCCAGAAGGAAAAATTTGATATATTATATAGTCATTATCAATCATTTCCACATGTTATAATGACTGCTATGATCGTTTTTTTAACTTTAAATAATGTTTTTTTTTATTTTTCAATCATAGTTGACATATAATATTGTATTGATTTCAGGCACAAAACCTAGTTATTAGACATTATATAACTTCCTCAGTGATCAACTGATTAATCTAGTATACATGTGACACCATACATAGTTATTATAATATTACTGACTATATTCCTTATATTTTACATCCCCATAACTATTCTGTAATGACCAATTTGTACTTTTTTTTTTTAGATTTAATTTATCTTTATTTTTGAAAATATTACAGATGTCCCTCCTTTTCCCCCCATTGACTCCCTCCTCCCAGGTCCTGCCCTCCCACCCCTGTCTTCACCATACTGCTGTCTGTGTCCATTGGTTATGCACATATGAACGTAAGTTTTAGGTTTAGCTTTTCCCACCACTCCCAAACCCCTTCCCTCTGAGGTTTGTCAGTATGTTCCCAACTTCCATGTCTCTGAATCTATTTTGTTTGTCAGCTTATTTTGTTCATTGTATTCCACTAATAAGTGAGATCATGTGGTATTTGTTTTTCTCTGATTGGCTTATTTCCTTCAGCAAAATACTCTCCAGGTCCCTCCATGTCATCTCAAAGGGTAAAAGATCTTTCTTACAGCTGCATAGTATTCCATTGTGTAAATGTACCACAGCCTTTTTATCCACTCATCTACTGATGGGCACATGGGCTGTTTCCACATCTTAGCTATTGTAAATAGCACTGCTATGAACATAAGGGTGAATATATTCTTTCTGATTGGTGTTTCAGGCTTCTTAGGATATATTTCTAGAAGTGGGATCACTTGGTCAAATGGGAGTTCCATTTTTTATTTATTTTATTTATTTTTTAATCCTTACCCAACGATATTTTTCTATTGACTGATTGATTGGTTTATTTATTTATTTATTTATTTATTTATTTATTTATTTATTTATTTGATAGAGTGGAAGGGAAGTAGAGAGAGAGAGAGAGAGAGAGAGAGAGTAACATTGATGTGAGAGAGACACATCAATTAATTGCCTCCCACACGACCTGGACTGGGGCTGGGGATCAAACCTGCAACCCAGGTACATATCCTTGACCGGGAATCAAATCTGAGACCCTTTGGTCTGTGGGCCTACGTTCTAACCACTGAGCAAAACTGGCCTGGGTGGGAGTTCCATTTTTAATTTTTTGAGGAAACACCATATTGTTTTCCATAGTGGCTGCACAGTCTGCATTCCCACCGACAGTGCGCTGGAGTATCCTTTTTCCACATCCTTGCCAGCACTTGTTTGAAGATTTGTTGATGGCAGCCATTCTGGCAGGTGTGAGGTGATATCTCATAGTCATTTTAATTTGCATCTCTCTGATGATTAGTCACATTGAACATTTTTTCATGTCTCTTGGCCATTTGTATGTCCTGTTCGAAGAAATGTCTATTCAGGCCCATTTTTAATCGGATTTTTGTCTTTCTTTTGTTGAGCTGTAGGAGTACTTTATGTGTTTTAGATATTAACCCTTTATCTTATGTATTATTGCCGAATATGTTCTCCCAAAGAGTGGGTTCTCTTTTCATTTTGATGCTGGTTTCTTTTACTGTGCAGATGCTTTTTAATTAGATGTAGTCCCATTTTTTTTCATTTGTTTCTCTTGCGCTAGGTGATGTCAATGAAAACTCTGCTACATGTGATGTCTGAGATTTTGCAGCCTACATTTCTTGGAGGATTTTTATGGTTTCAGGATTTGTATTTAAGTCTTTTATCCATTTTAAGTATATTCACATGCATGGTGTAGGTTGGTGGTCTAGTTTCATTTTTTTTGGATCTACCTGTCCAATTTTTCTAGCACCATTTATTGAAGAGACTCTCTTTTCTCCATTGTATGCCCTTGCCACCTTTGCCTAATATTAATTGTGCATACTGTCTTGGGTCAATTTCTGAGTTCTTTGTTCTGTTCCATTGATCTGTATGCCTGTTCTTGTGCCAGTATGAGGCTGTTTTGATTACAGTGGTTTTGTAGTATAACTTAATATCCGATATTTTAATCACTCCTACTTTGTTCCTCTTTTTCAAAATTGATGTGGCTCTTCAGGCTCTTTTTTTGGTTCCATATAAACTTTTGGAGTATTTGTTCTAGATCTGTGAAATATGCCATTGGTACTTTAATAAGGATTACATTGAATCTACAGATTGCTATGGGTAGTATGGACATTTTAATGATGTGATTCTTCCTAATTTGTGCTTCTTAATCCCTTCACTTTTTTCACCCATCACTCTGAACCCCTCACATCTGACAACCCTCAAAATGTTCTCTGTATCTATGAGTCTGTTTCTGTTCTGCTTATTAATTCATATTGTTTTTTATATTCCAAGTATAAATGAAACCATATAACATTTGTCTTCCTCTGTCTGATTTATTTCATTTTGCACAGTGCCCCCTATGTCCATCCATGTTGTTGCAGATGGTGATATTTCTTTCATACGTTGTTATGCCTGAGTCATATTCTACTGTATACATGCATAACTTTTTTATCCATTCATCTATTGATGTACACTTAGGTGCTTCTATATCTTGGCTATTGTAAATAGTGCTGTAGTGAACATATGGATGTACATACCTTTTTAATTTAGTGTTTTGGGCTTCTCTCGATAAATAAGCAGAAGTGAAATTGTTGGGTCCTTCTTTGTTTCTTGTTATATAGCCTCTGTTTTAAAGTCTATTTCGTCTAGTATACAACTTGCTATTCAACTCCTTTTTGTTAGGTTTGTTTTCCTTTTCATGAAATATCTTTTTCTATCTCTGTACTTTCAGTCTTAGTGTGTGTGTGTGTTTTTTAATCTAAAGTAGGTCCCCTATAGACAAAATATGTAAGGGTATTCTTTTATTATCCAATCAGCTCCCATTTGTCCTTTGATTAGAGCATTTAATCCATTTGCATTTAAAGTAATTGTTTATAGATATGTATTTATTACCATTTGATTATTCATGTTTTTGATAATGTTTTTCTCTTCTTTTTAAAGAAGACCCTTTAACATTTCATGTAATGGTAGTTGGGTGCTGATGAACTCCTTTAGCTTTGAAGTAATAGTTTTGTTGGGTAGAGTAATTTTGGTTGTAGGTCATTGTTTTTAATCACTTTGAATAATTCTTGCTAATCCCTCTTGGTTTGTAAAGTTTCTATTGAAATCTCAGCTGAGTCTCATGGAAGATAACTTGTAGATAACTAACCACTTTTAAGATTCTCTCTTTGTCTTTAACCCTGCCATTTTAATTATGATGTGTCTTGGTGTGGGCCTCTTTGGATTCATCTTGTTTGGGACTCTCTGCACTTCCTGGATTTGTATGTCTATTTCCTTCACCAGGTTAGGGAAATTGTCCATCATTTTTTCACATAGGTTTTCAATTCCTTGCTCACTGTCTTCTCTTTCTGGCGTGCCCATGATGGAAAATTGGGTAAGCTTGAAGTTGTCCCAGAGGCTCCTTACACGATTCCCACCCTCCTTTTTTTTTCTTTTTCTTTTTGCTATTTTGATTGGATGTTTTCTGCTTTCTTATCTTCCAAATCTCTGATTTGGTCCTCTGCTTCATCTTCTCCACTGTTGATTTCCTGTAATATATTCTTTATTTCAGCTAATGTATTCATCACTTATGACTGGTTATTTTTTTTTATGTTTTTTAATCTCCATTTGTGTGTTTCCTATCTCTTTGTTGAAGTTTTCACTAAGTTTATCTAATCTTAATCTAAGTTCATTGAGCATCCTTATAGCCAGTGTTTGAACTATGCATCTGGTAGATTCCCTATCTCCATTTTGTTTAGTTGTTTGTCTGGAGTATTGCTCTGTTCATTGATTGGGATATATTTCTTTCTCTCCTCATTTTGACTGCCTCCCTGTGTTTGTTTCCATGTATTAAGTAGAGCTGTTATGTCTTCCTGGCTTGGTACAGCGGCCTTATGTAGTAGGTGTCCTATAGGGTCCAATGGGACAGCCTCTCCATTCACTAGAACTTGGCACTCTAGATGTGCCCCCTGTGTGGGTTGTGTACACATGCCTGTTGTAGTTAAACCTTGATTGCTGTTCCTATCTCAGTGGGAGGGATTTAACCCTAGGCTGATTGGTTGTGAGGAATGGCTATGACCATCAACCACTATGGGTGATCACCTCTACAGCGACCAATCCCATGGAGAAGGATTTACTTCAGCGGGGCTCTAGTGCTTACTAAGTTGGCCCCTTGAGTGTGTTTGTTGCTTGTTGAGAAAGTTGGGTGGTGCTTTGACATGGTCTGCAACTGTCTACTGAGTGCACTGGCTCTGGGACTCCAAGGGAGGTGCACAACAAGGTCAGCTGCCACCTGTGCCCTGATCGAGGCCACCTGGCACAAAGCGACCTGCAGATGGCTGCTATTTGTGCTGGGCTTGGAAATGCCCTGGAGAGGCCAAGCTGTGAACCAATTCGGACTCCCACTAGTACAGGCCTGGGGACACTTAGCAAGAGGTACAAGGCACATTGAGGCCAAATGCTGCTTGTTTCAGATATTTTACTTAAGTCCAAAGCATGAGCTAAAACAGATAATTTGTATAGAAAAGCCACTGGAAATGATTTGGGTTGGGCTCACAAGATGGGTGGGGTGGTAGACGCTCAAAGAATCACCCAGGCCAGGGTAACAGTGTTAGCAAGGTTGATGGAGACTCAGATATAACACCCACCTGCTGGCTCCATGGAGGGAGGGCTCAGAAAAGGAACGATGGCCTCTGCCAGCACATCTGTCTGGGAGAAAGCCTCCACTCCAGCTCTCCAGTATGTTGCTGGTGCCTCAGCTCTGGAGCTCAAAGGGAATGAGTGCAAGTAATTCCATGCACAGGCCCTTTAAGAGGACTACCTGGAGCTCCAGCAAATTTCTCTCTTACTCGGATGTAATCCAAGCTAGTTTTTACTGCCAAAATTTATGAGAATTTCTCTTCCTAGCACTGGAGCTCTGGGAAGGGATCCTGGTATGGTGCTGGAACCCTTTGTTCCTCAGTAGGGACCTCTACATCTGGGATAGCCCTCCCAATATTTTTAATTTTTTTTCTTTATTGATACTAGAGAGAGAGAGAGGAAGGGAGATGGAGAGAGAGAGACAGAAATGTTGATGAGAGAGAACATCGATTGGCCACCTCCTGCATGCCCCTCACTGAGGATTGGGCCCACAAACTGGGCATGTGTCCTGACCAAGAATCGAACCAGCGACCTCTTGGTGCATAGGTCGATGCTCAACCACTGAGCCACAACAGCTGGACAGCCCTCCCAATTTTTAACCACCACATGTCACTATGAAACCAGCCCATTCCTTGTCTCTGTTCTTTCTACCAATTTTGATGTGGCTTCTCTTTATATCTTTAGTTATAGAATTTCTGTTCAGCCAGATTTTAGGTGGTTCTGAATGATGATTATTCTGTAGTTTAGTTGCAATTTAATGTGCTTATTAAAGGATTTGAGTACCACATTTAAATATGCTGTCATCTTGACCTGGCCAGTTTGGCTCAGCAGTTAGAGCTTCGGCCTGCGGACTGGAGAGTCCCAGGTTCAGTTCTCGCTAAGGGCACGTACCTTGGTTGCAATTTGTCCCCGGCTCTGGTTGGGGTCGTGTGAGTGGCAACCACTCAATGTGTCTCTCTCATATCAATGTTTCTTTCTCTCACTTCCTCCTTCTGTCTTTCCCACTCTATCTGAAGATAAATGCAAAAACATAAGTGTCCTCAGATAAGGATAAAAAAAATATATATGCTGCGATCTTGACTGGAACCCCCTAACTGCTGTGATTTTTGTTTAATCTATGATTACTTTAAGACAGTTGCTTAATTTTCATTGCAGTATTTAAAAAACATTTATTTCGTTTTTATTTTCATTTTTGTCAATTGTAGTGTTCAGAATGTTTACAACTTTTTGATTTTTAAATATACTGTTTCATCAACTTTTATAACCAAACTCAGGTTCTGCTGCCTGATGCAATGAAAGCCAAAGTGGTGAGAAAGGTGGTGGTAAGAAGGAAAGAGGTTTATTTAAGTGCCAGAAACCCAAGAAGATTGGGGACTCTTGTCCCAAATCCCATCTTAACATCTCAGTGCAGGCAGCAGTTTTTATAAGGAGAGGGAAAGTAGAACAAAGAGATCAAGAGGTGGGGCTGTGGACATCCAGGCAGTGTCCTTGCTGTTTCCCAATATGGATTCTCATGGTCAGTGTCCTTGCATTGGCCATCTGTTTTTTTATTAGTGAATTACTGTGTCTGGGTGGTTAGCATTAGCCATGGCCTTGAAGTCAGGCTGCTCTTTAGGTTCACACAGGAACTGAAACTGCTAAACTGTAAAGTATTCTAAAACAACAACAACAAAAACTTTTAACATACAAGTCTAGTTTTGAGAAAAAAAAATCAGGTTAGAGTAACAAGCTGTGTTTAACATTCACTAAGATTAATATGGTTAGCTTATATAGGTATAAGATATTCATTCCCTGTTATATTTGCAGAGAAATGTATTGATATCTCCTAATATGGTTGTGAATTGTTCTATTTCTCTCTCTCATTTGTTTTTTCTTTTCAATTTTTTATTTATACATTTTTGAATCTATGTTATTGGGGTGAATACTGATTTAGAATTCCCCTGATGGATTAAATTCACTATCGTTGTAAAATTACCCTTGCATTAGCCACGATTCTCTCAAACAACTAATAGGATGTTTGTATGTATGTATGTATGTATGTATGTATGTATGTATGTATGTATATGATTTGTATTGAGAAATTGGCTTACCTGAATATAGTAGTTGAGCAGTCCCATGATCTGTGACCTTCAAGCTGTAAATTCAAGAAAGCTGGTGATGTAATTTGGTTTCAGTCTGAAGGCCTGGGAACCAGGGGAGCCTATGATGTAAATCCTAGTCCAAGGACCTGCAAAGATGTGGTGAAATGGCTCAACTCAAGCAGGCAGGCAGGAAGCAAAAAGAGGGGACTTCCTCCTTTGTCTGCCTTTTTGTTCTAGTCAGGCCCTCAATGGATTGAATTATGCCAACCCACAATGGGGAGATCAAATTGCTTTATTTAGTTTACCAATTCAAATCTTAAATTCATCCATAAACACCCTCACAGAGAAACCCAGAGATAATGTATGGCCAGAAATCTGGACCCCCCATGATCCAGCCAAGTTTACCTATAAAATTAACCATCACATCCTTCTTTATCTGTAGTAATGTTTCATTCCTTATATTTTACTTTGTCCAATATTCTACTTGAATGAATATTCTACTTTATCTGGTATTACACTGATACTATGGTTGATTCATCAGGTTACCATTTCTTTCATCTTGTTTCTTGGTTTAGTTTGGATTAATCATATGTTTTTGTGCTTTTCCACAATATATTTTTAATTATATACTATTTTCTTTATTTTTAATGTTATCGTAAAAAGTATGACCAGAATGATTACTATGTAACTTATACAACTTATTACTATATATATATATATATATATATATATATATATATATATATATATATTTATTTTACTTTTACCACTCCTTGCCAGTGCTAGAACTTCAGAGCCTTTACAAATGTTAACTTCTTCCTCCTTTTTCCTTTATGTTGGTTTGTATATATTTTAAAGGATACAAAATATTAAAATAATTGTTTTAGATATATATATATATATATTTTCTTTTCCCTACTGAAAGAACTCCATTATCATGTTTTTCAGTGAAATTTGGATATATAAATATTCTATATTTGTTTTTCTAAAAATTATTAATTTTTTTGTAGGATATATTTTGCTGGTTATATAATTCTAGATTGGTGTCTTACCTAGATAACTTTTATAGTTTATTCAGGTTTTCTAGTTGTTCTTAGATGTAATTGATTTGTCTGTCCCACACTTCCCCATCTTACTTATAACTGGAAATTTGAGTGCATGATTTTATCTTCCATTTGTATGCTAAGTGGAAGAAAATACAAAGACTTTTGTTCTTGCAATCTAATCCATCAAACACCATTTTCCTTTGAGAGCAAAATTATCACTCTTGCTTTTCAGACACACTATTATATTATTATTAAACTGAATTATTTCAACTATAATTTCTACCTGGCTACTTTTCTATGTGTGAATGATAGTAATTTTATACCTTTATTTTGTATTTGGCAAGCTTTCTAAAGCACTTTATTAAATTAAAGGACTTTTAATTTTGCAGTAATATTTATACACTAATATATGAAGCATTATATCTTTATAATTAAGACATTTTGTTATATCTATTTATTTAAATAGTATTTTTTCAGTCATATAATATTCTCATTAAAATTATTTCTAAGTATTTCACAATTATTTTCTGAGGCTCTTCTAAATATTTTATTCATACTTTTTCTATGTTGTTACTATTAATAAGTAAGAAAATGTTTAAAATCCATATACTCATAAACATCAATTTTACTCATTGTTTTTACTGATTGTATTAGGTTTTATAGGTAGATAATTATATCTTTGATAAATATAATTTATATTTATTTTGATATAACATGAATAAGCACACAGATACTCATATCTTTATATAATTGCCATCAATACAAATTGCATTTCAGGTATTCAAATATACAACAATAATAACTTTATTCTTCTAAGTTTTTTGAACCTCAAATTTATTTCAATTATGAGCCCTCATTCCTCCCAAATATCAAAGATTAAACCAAATGAATGTTAACCTCCACCAATATTGGCCTGCTCTACCCTCTTCCAAGAGGACTTACATAATATCAAGTCTTTATTACGATGTAGGGTGAGGAACACTGGAGTTTACAGTCTTGCTAAACATTTTTCTACACTGACATCACTTAAAAGCGAAGCCTCTGTCTGTTTGAGTTTGTTCTACATTACAATGTATATTGCTACTAAGTTACCCTGGTTCCCAGGAGCAATTTCTATATGTAGATCCAGAAAACAGTCTGATTCTTCAGTGCCACTCTTGGGCATACTGAAAGCATCAATTCTTACCCAACCCTGGGGGCAGAAAATTCAGTGACCTTAAGGTTCCTTTTTATTAGAAAACTATTTATTTCAGAGAATGTTAAAACAATCACCAGTGCAGCCCAGGAAGTGATAGAAAATGTCCTTTACTCTTAGAGTCCAGAAAATTACCTTAGAGTTTTGCCTCCTCTCTCACGAATATTTCGGTTTCTCAGAAACCTAAAATATTCCCCTCCTCAGAATAAGAAACTGCTATACATTCTTGAGTTAGAGAAGCTATGACTCATTAGAATTCTTTATAATTCACTAGAAACCTTTCTGTTCCACTGAGGCCTTACGCTTTTGAAATATAGATTGAATCATTGACTTTCTTATTCATGTCTGTTTTCCATTGCAGTCCTAAATGGTGGACATGCTAAACAGAAATTAGGAACTCAGAAAAAAAATTTCAAAAACTAAAACATTAATGAATATAATAAAATCATGCCCTCTTATTTATTACACATATGTGTTTGCCTTTATTTACAATTGTTTCCATTTTATTTTCCATATATATGTACACATTAGGTGTGTATTTAAAAGTGGCATAGAACAATTATGATTATCACCATTGTCTTCATCTACACAATTTATTGAGCACTTACTTACACTAGCCTGCTCCCACTTTGGCACATAAAGAGCTACTTTGGGGAAACTGTTCTGTGTGTTCTGGAACCTCGACGGCTGCTGTGTGATGACAGGTGTTGAGGATGACTTGGTCATTTTGTGATCCTTCACCGATGAGTGAGTGTTGGCCCCTGGCTGTCCCCATTCACAGTTGGTTGGCCTGAGTAATACCAGCCAAGGCAGCAGTGTGTCAGCGACAGCCAGGACTAACCCAGAGGCCTGAGCCTGCATGGCCATTGGCTCCAGCCTAGGTGCGGGCGGAGCGCTGTGCCTACACATCCGTGAGGTGCAGCTACTGGAGCCCCTGCAGTGCACGAAGATGAAGACGGCCCAGAGACAGCCCTGTTCCCCTCCTCCTGGAGGACTGCATTGCCACCGCCTACTGGAAGGCCTCATCTGCAGCTGGGCCTGGTGGGGCAAGGCCTTCACAGATGAGGAGATGAGACCCAGGCAGAAGGCAGTGGCCTTGGTCATTCAGCAAGTTGGTGGTAGAGGACATCTCATCACCACCAGGTAACTCCCCAAAAAGCACAGGTGTCAAGTCATGAATGTCGGGGTTCCCCATCCCATGCCTTAGTCTCCTGGCCCTAACTCTCCCAGCTGACCTCACTGCTTAATTTATGGACAATACTAATTATGACCCATGAACTTCTAGGATCCTCATGCTGGGGAGCAAGTAGAGAATTCCCCAGATGGACCCAGACAGATGCTGGGGTTATATAGAGGCAATGTGGCCTCCGCTTGTCCCTGTCCACCGCAAAGAACAGTGACCCTTTCCTCCCTCTGCATCAGTGTTACCTTCTTCCCTGGCCCCAGCATGTGATCGGTCACTCCTGGGCAGAAAATCCTCCAAAGCCCCAGCTCTCTGCCAAGTGCACCTCTCTGGTGAGTGGACAGAGCAGGGGTGGTCTACACTTGCTACTGACTGTACTTTCAAAGAGCAGAAAATTATGGAAAGTCTTTCAGGGCCTTCCTGTTCTCCACAACCTCGTATTTATATTAAAGTTCCCTGTTTTTTGAAATTGTATTCTTGCTACAACTTCCCTCTGACTCTTCAGGATATGCCCATTCCTTATGCTTCAGTTTCTCATACATGGTTACGATTTTGGGGACTTGCCAGCAGACTGATGTAGCTGTAGAAGAGCTCAGATTCTGTTAGGTTGCTGATAACATCAACTTTGCAGATAAAGAGAAGCTTGACGTGAACAGGTCACGCTCATATCTACAGCATTTGTGAGCCATTCACATAGACTAGCTCCACAGGGTTGGGGTCAGATCTCCTAACGCCCTCCTCACATTCTCCATACCCATAAATTATATGAAAAAAAAAGAAAAGAAAAAGAAATAAATAAACTATGGTATTCTGAACTCTTCCAGTAATTCCTTTCTCTCTTGCCTACAAATATTACTTATGGGAAACAAATAATTACATTCATCCTGAACTTTACCCTTGTTTATAATCCTCACATACAATAGATTGCCAATCCCTCCATAATATCTCTGCATCTCTCACTACTATCAATATATAAATATTTTCCTCAGTAAGTACAGTTGCCCACCCCAAGCCTTGCAGCTATTCTCTTGCCTCCTCTTGTCCCCTTCTCTAATTTATTCTCTACATCAAGGGCAGGATATATTTACCTAAATTGTAAATCTGTATGTCATTAATTTGCTGACTATCCTTAATAGGTTCACCTGGTAACCTGGTTAACTAATAAAAAAAAGCACAGGAAATGAAAAGTGATTATTAACCTAGACTCATCTTTTCTTCCCAAGTAATAGGTGTGTACCTATTTACGTGGGAGATTTGTTTATCTCTTAGCATTTACACTATTTACAATACAGTGATAGTGCCAAGAAGTGGATAGGCTTGGAGCATTAAGTCCTATAATCTTCATTAATCCTTCCATTACAATCCCCCAAAATGTACAAGTTATGTAAATAACAGAGTAATTGCTTTGCTCAAATGGCTTCTAAACAAATGTTATAATCCCCTCCAACAAACCAGACTGACAACCTGAGATAACTCACCACCTGGAATTTTTAAGTTCCACAAAATTGGAGCTCTTAGGCAGTCCCAACGTTTACTAATAGTTTCAGAATTTAAAAAATAACAGTAAATGTGAGACGGGTGAAGAAGTGTGGAGCAGCAAGGAGTCCCCACAGCACCCTCAGGTTGCCTCTTGCTGTATTAGGATGTACTCTAGTTTAGTTTTAACCTCTGTAGTCCCTAAGGGAGTCACCATTCACACAAAAGGGTGCTGTTTTGTAATATCAACAAGTTATTCCCTCATAATTACATTTTATAATACATTTCTCAAGAAGCTGCACAATAGATCCTAAAACACGTTTATTTTCCACAGGCAAGCCTGAACAGACTAGGTATATCTTGCAAAAGAACTTTGAATATAAGGATTCTTCCCCTATCAAATATCACATATGTATGGTTACTTGGAGTGCCGTAATTAGCATGTTTGCAAAGAGATTGAACAAGGTCATCCTTCTTTTTCCTTTTCTGCAGCATACATACAGGTAAAGAGAGACAATGTAGCCCTGCTTCCAACATTTTCTTTTCCACACAGCCATCTCCTGATATACAGAAGTGTGATAGCTCTGTGGTTGATTATAACTGTTTACCTGTCCATCTCACTCCCACTGATTATGATACATGAAATTCTACAGCATGTCATTTTGTATAAGTAGATGCTTTATAAATGTATAATTGGGTGATCATTACTATCACAAAATTTAACTAGCTGGAGTAATATAGGGAAATGTAGACCATGGCATATCTGATTTTTTATAGAGATATCTGCTTATTTCAAGACTACTTTGGGATTTATTCAATATAGAGTAAAAGTGATAACAAAAATTAATAATTGCATTGATCATATGATTGGCAATTATATCATATATTTTAAAAGGGGAGCACCTAAATCAGAGAGGGCAAATGCCTTTAAATCTTGTATTTATAGGAGAAAATAATCTTACATTTTAATGTCAAGTTGTATTTTCTTTGTCATGAGACACAGCAGCCTTATGTTCTAAGGTTTGTGCTCCTAATTTATCATGTGAATTGGGCAGGAATAACATTTCTGTACTAATGATAATATCTATGGAGATCTTGTCCTTTTCCATCTTTTTTTTCTTTGATCAAAACAATAACTGATGATATTTGAATTCAAATATTTTGAGCGAGAGAACTTATTTTTTCCAAGAAACCTCATGCTCCGGTGAAACATTACTATAAACAAGCAAACAACTTTTTTACAACTTCCTTGTTAATATAAAATCATTTTAAATTCCTTTTTCTGCCAGGCCAGTGTGGCTCAGTGGATTGAGCATCATCCCATGGACTGAAAGGTCCTGGTTCGATTCCCGGTCAGGGCACATGCCCGGGTTGCAGGCTCGATCCTCAGTAAGGGGTGTGCAGGAGGCAACCGATCAATGTATCTTTCTACATCAATGTTTCTATCTCTCTCCCTTCCTCTCTCTCTAAAAATATCAAGGAAAAAATTCTTTTTCTTTTATTTTTTTAAATATGTTTGTATTGATTTTAGAGAGAGAGAGGGAAGGAGAGGGAGAGAGAGAAACATCAATATGAGAGAGAAACATCAATAGGCTGCCTCCTGCATGCTACCTGACCACGGATCAAGCCCGCAACCTGGGTATGGGTTAATGCAACTTAAAAATGCAAGAGGTGTTAATGTGGTAATCTTGTCTATGTGCTGTCTAGATTAGTACCCCTTTGAGACAAGACAAAATGAGAACGAAAGTAAATTTCATGTGATAATGTATTTTAGAAGCTTCTTGTTGTTTCTATCAACTTTCACATTGTGCATTAAAAGCAAAATAACAATATTGTTAAGATTTTTACAATGAACCCTTAATTTTTTTAGCATTTTTTTCATCTCAAAGAATCATGCGGTGCTTTGCAGATGGCAGAATATTTGCCTTAACCACACTTCAAGTGAACTTATCCTTAGGTTGGACAATAGAAAATTCTTTGCAAAATACATTTTAATGCATAGAAGACTAACATCGGTTTGAAACCATAGCAAGATTTTATCTTCTATCTTGGAGTGCATCCAGAATGCTTAAGCTAAAATTTTTCTGTTACCAAAAATAATATTGATTTATCTACCTAAAGGAGTATAATTAACTATTTGCTGTTTTATTAATTATCAGCCAAACTAGCGTATTCCAACTAGAAGAGAGAAGCAGGTGTATTACTCATTGTCACGTGTGGTGTACCTGTATCTTTTGGCCTTCAATTGTACCTAAATATCCTTAAACACATTTTAGTGTTTGTAACTATAAATATCTTCTCTGATGGCAAATATATAAAACAATTTGTTGTGATATTTTCTGAACAAGTAGCAAAGTTGTTAAAGCTATATATTCAAGTTTTTAGCCTAAAGACTATAGCAGATAATTGAGGGGGTTTTGTTTGTTTGTTCTGTTTTTGCCTTTATCAACATGTGCTAACAAATGAAAATTTGGTCATATAACATTCAGACTTATTTCTACCTTATAGAAAAACTAACTAGAGAGTAATGCAATGATAGCATTTTGTCATCATGGTCTATTGTCTCTCCAAGTAACTTCTTTGTTGAAGTCTTTATGAGATCCATCTATTTTCCTTACATTTGTATATTGCTAGAACCTTAAAATATAATGAGTATGCAACATGGGAAGATATATCTGAGAAATACGGAGGATTAGCTAATTAAAATATCTTGATTGAAGTCTTTTTATCTGCATTTATTAAATATCATATTTCCTTTCTCTTGTATTAAGTATTTTGATATTTCAGTACCGGTAATCCACTGAGACATCTTTCACACTACATTATCTATAACACCTCTGGACACATGCCCTTTAAGAATACTTTCCTCTCTACCTACACAATAAACATTAACATTTTTCTAGTGATGAGATTTTTACTCCTACATGTTAGAATACACTTTGATATTTAGTATGCATGAAATTAGAGTGAGTTTTAAACTAGATAAAACATGTTCTTTTCTTCTTAATTAAAAAATTTTTTTTTGTTTTCTATTTCCTATGTTTATATTGCAAAATACATACCAAATCATATTCTATTCAGTTATGTTATGATTACCAAATTCTTTTTTTTTCTATTTTTTTCTTTATTGATTTTAGAGAGAGAGGAAGGGAGAAGGAAAGAGAGATAGAAACATCGATGAGAGAGAACATGGATTAGCCACCTCCTGCATGCTCTCCACTGGGGACCAGGCCACAACCTGGGCATGTGCCCTGACTGAGAATTGAACTGGCGACCTCTTGGTGCATGGGTAGATGCTCAACCACTGAGCCACACCGGCCGGGATGATTACCAATTTCTTATATATGCTCATTTAGTTTATTTCATCACTTAATATATGTTACAATAGGAGCACAGCAGATCTCCACGGTGTTCTCAGACTAAAATAATTTTTTAAAATATTTTGATTTCTAAATTTGAGAGAATGCTTCACACAGTATCAGAGCCACACTAAACCAGTAGAAAGCTTGATATATGCTGTTTCCATTGAAGCTGTCTCATATATACCAGTTCTTACTGAGACATCAGACATGTTTGCCCATAATGAACTAGGGATCGTAGTTGGTGATTGCTCATGGACATGAATGAGATAGTCCTCCCGGAAGCCATGTTGGTTCCCTTGCTTTCTTTTGTGTGGACAGAAAAATCTAATTTAAGACCTAGAAGCAAATGAGTCCTTGTCATTTTATTTCCTGATTCATCATCTTATATTAGATAGACTTGGAGTTATATTCAAAATGATATTATGTAACCCAATGAAGCACAGCATAACCTGTCATATCCTAATATAATAACATATGATGTATTGGAAATCATTTAAAGCAATCGCTCTATTTCAGGTTGGATACCTACTATTGATTCATGTGGATTTTTATCCTGAATTAATTTTGGTAAGAGTGAAATAATGCCTTTATAAGTTGACTGAATATTTTAATGTATTTACTATAGCTTTATTAGTCCCTTGAATGGATATAAATACCCCAAATAAAGTGTTTTGTACACATTCTCTTTTGTCATCTTTTCTTCTTGGCAGTACATCCTTTACTGTAATTTTTCTATAAACAGTTAAATAAGCCTAGTAATAATTTAGTAAAGAAAACAATGGGGATAAGCCCTACATAAATATTATTTAGGGATAAGTATTTTTTTTTTTAACTGTTGCAGTGTTGTTGGACTTAAGATGATGTGAAAGAGTATATTACATCCATAGTAATGGCTAAATTATAGTAAAATAATAAATACTTTTAAAAACAAAGAAGCAGTATAATGCAATTCTCCCAGGTAAATTTAAATAAAGGCAGGAGGCAGCCGATTGATGTTCCTCTCTAGCATCGATGTTTCTCTCTCTCTCTCCTTCCTCTCTCTCTAAAAAAAATCAATAAAAACATATTTAAAAAAAAAGAAAACTAGCAACATTTTAGACCTGGTATTTTCCATGAGAAATAAAAGTGCAAAAGAATGCTCAAAGGATAATGATATCCCTCAAGGATTGTTTTTTGTTTTGTTTGAGTTTAGTTTTTGTTTGATTTTTTTGTTGTTGTTAATTTTTCTTTTTCCTACATGAAGGCAATAGACAGTGTCCATGGACCAAAGGCTAGCGGGTTCGATTCCTGGGTTGCAGGTTCAATCCCCGGCCCTAATGTCGTGAGGGAGATAACCAGTCGATGTATCTCCCTCACATTGATGTTTCTCTCTTTCTCTCCTCCCTACCTCTCCCTTCCACTCTATCTATAAATTAATGGAAAATACCTTTGGTGAGGATTAAAAAAAAAATACATGCGTGATGTGCTACTATCACCCCCATCCAACTCCAAAATTTTTCATCTTCTCCAACTGAAGCTCTGTTCCCCTTAAACACAAATTCGACATTCCTCGCTGTCCTCCAGCCCCTGGCACCACCATTCTACTTTCCGTCTCTGTAAATCTGACTACCCTAGAAACCTCATGTAAGTGAAATCATACAATATTTTTCTCTTGTGTCCAGCTTATTTTACCTATATAATGTCTTCAAGGTTCATCCAAGTTGTAGCAGAATCTCCTTCCAGTCTAAGGCTGAATAATATTCCATTGTATGTCTAGAGCACATTTTCTCTATCCATTCATCTGTCATTGGAAACATGGATTTCTTCAACATTTTAGCTATTGTCAATAATGCTGCTATGACCATGGCTGTACAAATATCTCTGAGGCTCTGATTTGAATTCTTTTGAATATAGACCCAGAAGTGGAATTGCTGGCTAACTTTAATGATGCTATATAAATATGAAAACATTTTTGTCAATAAATAACTGAATGATTATGCTGAATTGGAAATACTTAGTGTTTGTTTACATCTTAACAATGAAAAATATACACTGTAGAACAGGATTTGCTTTGCATTCCAAAGTCATCAGCAGGGGGGAGGGGCAGAGTTCTATAGGTAGGTCTAGTGAAGGAGGTATTACCGACAAAATAGGGAAAATAATTCTAGTTTTAAAATTTTAAGTTTCATGGAAATTTTCAATCAGCTTTACCCTGGTAAGATTTCTCAACTTCATTATATTTTTCCCATTCCCCAAATTATGCTCTCTTTATTACATTTTAATAACTTGCTGCCTTCCCCTCCTTCTGAAATGCAAGATTCTAAAGCTTTTTACAATATTTTTGCTTTATAATTAGAAAAATTTTATCAACCATGTTAACTTTGGATTATTTCTGTCATCCTCAAAATGTGTAGTTTTTAAAATATTTTATCATTTCAATTGGTCAGAAAATGTTTTTTTTCATTGCTTGTGGGAAAATGAACTCTCATTAGCTTGTGCAAAAATGCATGAGTAACACACATTGCAGCAAACCTAGGAGGTGAAGTTAGCCAGAGCAGTTCGGGGCCTGCAACTCACCAGAATGACTTTTGTTGTTGTTGTTAATAAGGTCTTTGAGTATTTCTATTCCTTATAGTCTAAATTATCATTACGACTTTTATGTTATATCATTTTATTATTTTTTTGCTTTATTTTAACATTTTAAAGAGGATATGGAAATAACCAACATAAAATGTGTTTTCTAATATCTCATACCATCTCATTAAAATACTCATGAGGTCCGGCTGGTGTGGTTCAGTGGTTGAGCGTCAACCCATGCACCAAGAGGTCGCCGGTTCAATTCCTGATCAGTACATATACCCAGGTTGTGGGCCCGATATCCAGTGGGGGGCATGCAGGAGGCGGCCAGTCGATGTTCTCTCTCATCAATGTTTCTCTCTCTCTCTCTCTCTCTCCCTTCCTCTCTCTAAAATCAATAAAGGAAAAAAATATTAAAAAATATATATACTCATGAAAACACAAACATAGATTCAAGAGATTTAACTGCCCAGGAATACAGATATATTGGTCAATTATATGACAGAAACCATAAGAAAAATTTATTCAGTGAAGTTGAAGTTATGAGCTCCATCAGGGAGAATCTGATGGAACCTAAGCAACATTCTGTAGATGATTTTGTCTTCCTACTTTCATATATCATCATTATAGTAAGAAGGTGGGGCTTTCCACCAATGTTCAAAATTGGTTTTCAAGGTTATTAGAACTTTTTTATCCTGCATATTACTCATCCATTATTACATCTTTTCTTCAACAGATATGTAAGTATAAATCTTAGAAATCTTACCTAAACAAATGTGAATGTGAGTGATCAGTGAAGATACACATTGGGGAAGTCAGGAAAAATAAAGTACTGATCTCTGAATTAGATTATTAGAGGGGAATACTTTGCCCCACATTTCATTCTCCGATAATACTGAAACGCCAGGCACAAGTTACTTCAAGTTACTTATAGGCCTTATAATATCATGCAAATGGAAAGTAAGTAGCGGCTAAGTCATCACATTCACAGGAACTAAATGATTTTTGAAAAAGCAAAAAACAAATAACCTTGGCTAGAGGATGTGCACAAAATTGAGTCTGGACTAAATGGCTTCATGGGTAAATTTTACCAAACATTCAAAGAAGCACCAACACCTATACTTCTCAAACTATTACAAAAATTCAGGATGGGGAAGACTCTCAAGCTCATTTTATACAGTTTAGCAAACTGGATCCAGCAATACATTAAAAAGATCATACACCTCAATCAAGTGAATTTAGTCCAGAGATGCAAGGTTGGTACAATATCCACAAATCAATAAACGTGATACACCATGTAAATAAAATAAAGGATAAAAATCATACGATCATATCAATAGATGCATAAAAAAAGCATTTTTAAATCCAGCATCTGTTTATGATCAAAACTCTTAGCAAAATAGAAAAAGAGAGAACACATCTCAATGTAATAAGGCCATATATGACAAACCCACAGCCAATATCATACTCAATGGGCAAAAACTAAAACTGTCTCCCTTAAGATAAGGAACACGACAGGGATGATATCCACTTTCACCACTTTTATTCAACGTAGTACTGACAGTCCTAACCACAGCAATGAGACAAGAAGAAGAAATAAAAGGCAACCAAATTGGAAAGGAAGAAGTAAAACTCTCATTATTTGCAGATGACATGGTATTGTATACAGAGAAGCCTGAAGATTTCACCAAGAAACTACTAGAACTGATAAATTAATTCAGTAAAGTAGCAGGATACAAAATAAATATCCAGAAATCAGTTGCATTTTTATACACCAGTAATGAACTGTCAGAAAGAGAAACTAAGAAAACAATCCCATTTACAATTGCATCAAAAAACACAAAACAAAACAACTTAGGAGTAATTTTTTTTTTATCCTCACCTGAGGACATTTTTTTGCATTTATCTTCAGATAGAGTGGGGGTGGGGGGGAGAGAGGGAGGAAGAGAGAGAAACAGCAATGTGAGAGAGACACATTGAGTGGTTGCCACCCACACGACCCCAACTGGGGCCAGGGACAAACTGCAACCAATGTACGTGCCCTTAGCGGGAACCGAACCCAGGTCTCTCTGGTCCATGGACCTATGCCCTAACTGCTGAGCCAAACCAGCCCTAGGAGCAAATTTAACTGAGGATGCAAAAGAACTGTACTTGGAAAATGATAAAACACTGAAGAAAAAAATTGAAGAAGATACAAAGAAATAGAAGCATATATTGTAAAAGTGTCCACATTACCCAAAGCAACCTATAGAATCAATGCAATTCCTATAAAAATAGTAATGGCATATTTCACAGAACTAGAAAAAATATTCCAAGAATTTGTACTGAACCCCAAAAAAACCCGAAAAGCCACAGCAACCTTGAGAAAGTAGAACAAAATTGGAGGAAACATGGTACCTGAATTCAAATTATGCTGCAAGGCCATAGTAATCAAAACAGCATGTTACTGGCATAAAAACAGACATATACATCAATGGAACACAATGAAGAGCCCCAAAATAAACAAATATTTTTATGGTCAGTTAATACTTGACAAAGGAGATGAGAAGGGTAAAGATAGTCTAGTCTATTCAACAGTGTTGGGTAAATTGGACAGAAAACGTGCAAATAAATGAAACTAAACCACATTTTTATACCATACACAAAAATAAACTCAAAATGTATTAAACACTTAAATGTTAGACTCAAAAACATAAAAATTCTGGAAGAAAACAGGCAGTAAAATCTCAAACACTTCTTGTGACAATATTTTTACTGATATATTTCCTTGGCAAGGGAAACAAATGAAAAAATAAACAAATGGGACTGTATCGAACCAACAAGTTGTTTTTGCACAACAAAGGAAACCACCAAGAAAATGTAAAGACAACTCACTGAACGGGAGAACATAGTAACCAATGATACATCTGGTAAAGGGTCCATATCTAAAATTTATAAAGAATTTATAAAACTTAATACCAAAAAAAAACAAACAACCCAAGTCAAAGGTGGGCAAAAGATGTGAACCACAATGAAGTATCACCTCACACCTGCCAGATGGTTATCATCAACAAATCAAAAAACGTCAAGTGTTGGTGAGGATGTGCAGAAAAGGATACACTTATGCACTGTTGGGGGGAATGCAAATTGATGCATCCATTGTGGAAGCAGTATGAAATTATCTCAAAAAATTTAAAATGGAACTGCCATATGACTCAGTAAGTCCACTTCTGGGAATGTGTCTTAAGAAACTTGAAACAATAATTAGAAAGAATATATGTACCTTTGTATTCATTGTAGCCTTATTTACTGTAGCCAAGACTTGAAAGCAGCCTTAGTGCCCAGAAATAGATGAGTGGATAAAAAAGCAGTGGTACGGTTATACACTGGAATATTACTCAGCTCTATAAAAGACGGAATTCTTACTTTTTTCAACAGCACGGATGGTCCTGGAGAGTATTATGCTAAGTAAATAAACCAGTCAGAGAGGGGGTTTGGAGACTGAGTGAAAAGATGAGGGATTAAGAAAGAAAAACCTTATAAACACAGACAACAGTATACTGATTACCAGAGGGAAAGGGAATGGGGGAGGTAGGAAAGGGTATGGGGGGACATATGGTGATGGAAGGAGACTTGACTTGGGGTGGTGAACACACAGTACAATATACAGATGCTGTATTATGGAATTTTAAACCTGAAACCTATATAATTTTATTAACCAATGTCACCCCAATAAATCCAATAAAAATTAAAATAAAGAAAAAATAAGATAAATAAATAGAATGTCTTTTTAAAGTCCTTTATATAGATTTTCATTAGTTTCTTATTGCATTTGTAAGAAATTATCACATACTTAGTAGCTTAATAGAACAAATTTATTATCTTACAGTTCTGGTGGTTGGAAGTCCAAAATGGTTCTCACTGGGCTCAAATTGAAGTGTTGGCAAGACTTCCTTTCTTTTTGGAGTCTCCATAAGAGAGTCCATTTCCCTGCTTTTTCCAGTTTTTAGAGGCCACACATACTCCCTGTGACTCTTTTGTACCCTCAATCTTTCTCTCTGTCCACAGCTGGAAAAGGTTCTCCAGTTTTAAGGATTCATGTCATTAAATTAGGTGCACTAGAATATTCCAGCATAATTTTATCTCTAGACAATTAATCTTAATTATACCTGCAAAGTCCCCTTTGCCATATAAGGTAACATATTCATAAGTTACGGGAGTTAGGACATGGGCATTTGGGTAGCAAAAATGCACTATTCTACTTACCACCCTTAAAAACAATTCTTCCTAACACATAAAGTTGCAAGTAAGCAAATAATAGGTCAATTCAGAGTTAACACCTTCTGTACAGAAATTTCATCTCCCCAAGAAAAATTGTGCATAACATTTTTCTACATTTGATTCTGTAATATGTTTCCCAGATTATGTTCTTTAGAGGTAAAATTTTTCAAATACCTGGTCCCTAAAGAAAATTCAAAAAAATTGAAGATTTATTTCAGCTGATTTAAATTCATGAAGAATAGATTTTTGTTCCTGACAAAATTACTAATGTGTACAATATTCAGGTTGTTCTAGCAAGATCCAATAAATGCAATAAGAGAGACAAAGGTTACCTTAGTTACACAGGAGAAATTTTAAAAAAATTTATTTTGGAGGTCCTCTGAATAAAATAAATTGAACATATTTGGTGGCTATCAATGTAGTTTGCAATATACTTGTCATATAATTATGAATGATTTTCATATTTCTAATTGAATATATGACATCTTTGAACACAATTACATTTAGAAAAATTTCCCTAAACACGAAATATTTATTGATTTATTGAAATATAGTGATTAATTATTTTTTCAGAATTAACTATAACAAATTATTCTAATAATTTTGTTCTAAATTTTTTAATGCTGGCTTATAGGAAAATATTTGCCCATATACCATTTATTCTAAAGCAAACTCTTCCAATATATTCCATTCATCACAGTTACCTGGGATGTGGTAGGGTGTTGTTCTGACTGTATACAGTTTGAAGAATTACTGTAATGTACTTAAACAATATGTTGTCATTCCAACCTTTATTCTCAATACACTGATAAAAATGTCACATTTGCTTTGCTACCTTCTATTTTTTTAAAAATTGATTTGAGAACATATGTGATGATGATGTGAGATTGTAATATGCTATTAAATAATGTGGAAGCAGCATCTGCTTATTATCCCTAAATAGTCCTAAATTTAGTAAGTGGTAGAACTTTTTATAAAATGTTGATAATTTTACAAGTAATTCTGGTCATAAAAACAAATGCAATTATGTGCAAATCCCAAAACAGCAGTGAATTTTAAGACTTGAAAAAATAGTCATTATCCAAGTTTATTTTTTATTTTTTTCTGAATATGTCCTTGGTCAAATGCCAAAACAATAAAAGAAAGAAATTATTTAAAATGGGAAAAAGATAAAGCAGGCTAGAAGAGAACTGGGAAGAAGACTAAGTGGGAGTCTGACTTATCAGACAAACTAATCAACAGGAGTGATAGTGATTTATACAATTTTGGGAGAGCTATAAATTCTGTGGAAAAATTATTATTGCTTTAGGGTATTTGAATGAAACAGAGGCAGAGAGTATGCTAATCCAACAGATGGAGAAACATGGACAAATGAAGGATTCAATCAATGATATTAACCTTAAGCATATCTCCTATCAAATTCACAAATACTTATATGGTATGAAAGACACTGAGAATTGAAGCTATAGGGATATATGGGCAATAAAAGACACTCCAAAGAGAGTTGTAGACTTTTGAATATATTATTTTCCAGATTTCTATCCAACACTTTGGAAATACTAGGTTCAGTAGGATGGTAGAGGGGAATCATTTCATGATGGTTACCTGTTGTTTCTCAGAGCATCATTTTGTAATTTTTAAAGAAGCATGATCATCTTTCCTAAGTTAAAACACTGATTACATGCTGATGAAGAAACGTTTTCCCAAGGAAGGTAACACAGGACTCATTTGTTGGGATTGCATAATGTATCAAAAGTCATGTATCTTAAAGGAATTAATTAGTTTACTGTTTCTAGAAATATATTCATGCTGCCAGGTATTATATGAGCCATATGTTATGTTGATTGCCCCAGTGCAATTGCAAAACTACTTACTAAAACAGTATAATTATTTTTTTATTGAGAAAAAAAAATAATCTTGTTTTTAATTTCAATTGATCTGCAACAATATAGTTTGATATGTTAATTATTTGAAGTTTATTCAATCAAACAGATCAATTCTTTTATGCATTGTGTTGAATTTATTCTTATAATAGATATCTATAATAAAATCTTCCTCATTTAAAAGTTGGTAGTGTTATAATTTCTCAATATTATATTTTGTAAGATATAAACTCAAAGGTGAATTTAACTTTTTATTTTGGTTTCTATTTGCACAAATATGAAGATAGCTTATAGCTATATTTGACATTAAGATCATTAATATGGCTTGTAAAATATTGTATATTCATCAAATTTTGAATTTTTAAATATATGTTACATTGGATTTTCATTACATTTGAATTTATATGAATCAAATTTAACAATATATTTTCTGAAAAGTACATAGAAAGATAAAAAGACAGATGGAGAGAGGACTTAAAATAGTCATGTCAGTCCATTTTAATGAGCTTATGCTTGCAGCAATAGATAGATTAATCAAACTTGAAATAGCACAGGAGGTTAAAATTTGATTGACTTGATTAAAGGTTTCCAAAATATTGGCTAAGAAGGGAAATGGATTGTTCAGACTCCCAAATAAATGTGAAATGTTAGCATTCTTGAAATTTTTGAAGAAGAAATTAAATAATTGAAAAACAATAATAAAGTATTAAAAGGTTGATAAAATATGTCTATAAATTTGAATTAAAAAACCCAAATCCAAAATGTGTTTGCTCCACTGATATTAATCAATATTCTATATGTAATGTAAGCTTTCCAACTTAAACAACTAGCCACCAAGGTTTTGCCTGGTGCCCTGGCATTTGGTGCCATAAAAAGAACCCACACTTGTTTGCTGCTACTGTCAACATGGAACAGGAGCATAATTTACATACCTGCTACTATAAACAACTTACCTGTTAACCCAGTGAGAGTGAAACAGACTTACTGTGAAAGAAGATGAATGATATTTTAAGCCAACAGTATTATCCACTGGATTGGTTTTCAGTTATTTGTAAATGAAGAAAATACTTTAATATATGGCCTTGAACATATCACCTAAATTCCCAAATTATCAACGTTTTGAACAGTCTTACTTCATCTAGTCCTCTTAACAGAAATATGTTATGTTTTGTATTATATATATATAGGTATATTATGTATATATATAATATATATTTATATATGTTTTGGTCAGAAAATTTTGAAACAAAACAAAATGTCATGTTTGCTTAACATTTGAAAAATTCACCAACATAATTCAGCACATTAACAGAACAAAGAAGAAAAGTCATAGGATTATCTCAACGGATGCAGATAAAAGTACTTGCAAAAGTTAATGCCCTATTGAACTGACTAAGGTTCAGCTAAAGAAAGGAACCATGGAACCCGCAAAACAAAAAACAAAAAAATATGATTAAGAATCAATGAAATGGAGGAAAAATAGAGAAAGAAAAAAATTGGTACATTTAGTTGCTTAAAAACTAAGGTAAACTATCTTTTGCAAAAACTAACCAGAAAAAAATGGAGAGGGCAATACGGCAATGAACAAAACAAAAGAGAAGAAATCAGCTGCAAAGTATTGAAATTATTTATGAACAATTATGCTAATAAATTTAAAAGCCTAAAAAATGATAAAGAGGAAAAATAATATTGCAATATTGGTCCAAGATAAAATATAAATTAAATTAAATTAAAGAAATAGCATTAAACTAATTTAGTTGGCAATTTTTTAACTGCCAACAAAAAACGTAACTCCAGGCAGTTTTGCAGTCAAATTCTGCCAAATATTTACAGACAGATAACTCTATTCTACAATTCCTGGGACTAAAAACAGAAAAGAAACTATGGAACACATTACATGAAGTAAGTATAATATTGAAACGCACCTGAAAACTGGACTAACAGAAAATAAAATTATAATTAATTAAAAAATTTTTTCTTTATTCATTTTAGAGAGAGGAAGGGAGAGGGAGAGAGAGACAGAAACATCAATGAGAGAGCATCAGTTGGCCATCTCCTGCATGCCCCTCACTGGAGATTGGACCCACAACCTGGGCATGTGCCCTGACCGGGAATCAAACTGGCGACCTCTTTGTGCATGGGTCGACGCTCAACCAGTGAGCTACACCAGCCTGGCCATAATTCATTTTTAATATGGATATAAATGCAAAAATCCTAAGTAAAATATGTTGAGCTCACTTGCATATCAAAATGACAGTATACCACATAAAATACTATTTGTCACAGACATATAAAGATAGTGTAACATGAGAAAATCTTTTATTTCAGTTCACCATAATGTTGGTCCGAATGAAATGCAATGTCTGAATATGTACAAACTTCAACTCCATTGCTCATTTGAAGCAAATGCTCTAAAAACTGCTGTAGAGGAAACCATAGAATATCTTCATGAAAAGGATATGCAAAGATTTATTAAACAGGATACAAAAGTGCTAATAACAAAAGAAAAAAAAATAAATTGGATTATAAAGACTAAAAACTAAGCATTGCAAGACTTTCATTAACAGTGAAAATACAAGCCACAAAGCATGGGAAGTTATTTCACACATGATTCCAAAAGATAATTATGTATAGAAAGAACTCCTACAAATCAATAAGAGAAAAACAGACAACAAAGCAGAAAATGGTCAAAAGACCTAAAAGACAGTTTTTAAAAGGATATCTATATAGCCAAAACCATATGAAAATTAATTCAACTGTTTAGGAAATGCAATTTAAAACAACAATCTGAAATTATTGTTACATTAGCAGAGAGCTGAAATAAAAAAGACACAAAACTACTAGAACTATGAAACATAGTTTGACAAACATAAGACTAACATGACTTCCGGGGGTTCCAGTCAAGACGGTGATGTAGGTAAACGCGGTACCTGCATCCTCCCACAACCACATCAAAATTACAACTAAACGTAAGAACAGCCATCATTCAGAACAGCCTGAAATATACGTGAACAGAAGTCCTAAAACTAAGGACATAAAGAAGAGTCCTTTAAGGACATAATGGAAGAGTCCTACCATTCTAAGACTGGTAGGAGGGGCAGAGACACTGAATGGGCTGGTCCCACACTCATGTGTGGCAGATAAAACTTGAAAAGGGTATCTTGGCTTCAGAGGTCCACCCTAAGGATCGAAGAGTCCCAGTCCCACACCAGACACCAGGCCCCCCAACCCAGGGTTCCAATGCCAGGAAAAGAAGTTTCTACAAATTCTGGCTGTAAAAACCAGCGGGGTTGAGGCTGAGAGAGATGGAGAGCCTCTGAAGTCCCAGGAGTTTCTCTTAAAGGGCCCACCCACAAAGTCTGACTCACCCACTCTTAGCTCCAGTGCTAGGCAGCAGCTGGGAAGGCACCAGGGACATATGGGGAAGAAGTGAATTGTCTGACATCAGGGTGAGAACTAGAGGCAGCGTTCTCCCAGAGAAAAGTACTAACAGAGGCCATTCTATTTTTCTGTGCCCTCCCCCTACAGATCCAGCAGACCTAGCTAACACTGTTTGCCTAGCTCTGGCAATTCCCTGAGACCTTGTCTCATCAACTAGCAGGCCCACCCTTGGCTTTTTTCATACAAACAACCTGTCTTGGCTCATTTCTCAGACATTCCTAAAATCTCTCAAAGAAACAGCATCTGCCTTCAGCAAGGCCGATACTCCTCATTAAGAGACCCCACATGAGGCACTAGCAGCATTTGGCCTTGGTTTGTAGATTGGCCTCTCCTGGGCACTCCAAGTCCAGCACAAATAGCAGCCATCTGCAGATCACTTTGTAGCTTGTGCCAGGTAGCCTGCATAGGGCACAGGTGGTGGCTGATCTTGGCCTGTACCTCCCTGGAGGCCTCAGAGCCAGTGCACCCAATGGACAGCTACAGACCCACATCAAAGATCCACCCAACTTTCTCTACAAGCGACACACTCAAGGGGCCAACTTAGTGGGCACTAGAGCCCCATTGAAGTAAGTCCTGCCCCATGGGGTCATCCCCTGCACAGCTGAACCTCCACGGTGGTCAGTAAGTGGTCACAGCCAGTTTTCGCAGCCAATCGGCCTGAAGAT
Source organism: Tadarida brasiliensis (assembly GCA_030848825.1). NCBI lineage: Eukaryota > Metazoa > Chordata > Mammalia > Chiroptera > Molossidae > Tadarida > Tadarida brasiliensis. The sequence continues at coordinate 77,521,975 of CM061260.1, forward strand.
AAATCCCTCCCACTGAGGTTTGAACAGCAATCCAGGCTCAACTACAACACAGTCCACACAGGGGGCAAACCTAGAGTGCTCAGCTTTGGTAAATGGGGAGCTGTGCCACTGGACCCCACAGGACACCTACTACATAAGGCCATTCTACCAAGTAGCAGCTCTATCTAATACATAGAACCAAACACAGGGAGGCAGCCAAAATGAGAAAACAGGGAAACATGTCCCAATGAAAGAACAGAACAAAACTCCAGAAAAATAACTAAAACAAATGGAGACAGGCAATCTACCAGATGCAGAGTTCAAAACACTGGTTAGAACAATGCTCAATGAACTTAGGAGAAAAGTAGATTAACTTAGTGAGAAATTGAACAAAGAGATAAGAAACATAAATACAGAGATAGAAAGCATAAAAAAGAACTAGTCAGAAAGGATGAATACATGAGCTGATATAAAGAATACATTACAGGGCATTAATAATGGAAAAGATGAAGCAGAGAATCAAACCAGAGATTTGAGATTTGGAAGATAAAGAGCAGAAAATACACAGTCAGAACAGCAAAACGTAAAAAGAATTTTAAAAAAGACAATAGTATGAGGAGCATCAAGGGAGTGCCATAAGGAGAAGAAAGAGAGCAAGGAACTGAAAACCTATGTGAAAAAATAATGATGGAAAGTTTCCCTAACCTGGTGAAGAAAATAGATATATAAGTCCAGGGAGCCCAGAGAGTCTCAAACAAGATGAACCCAAAGAGGCCCACACCAAGACACATCCTAATTAAAATGGCTAAAGACAAAGAGAGACTTAAAAACAGCAAGAGAAAAGCAGTTATCTACAAGAGCGCTCCCATAAGACTGTCAGCTGATTTCTCAATAGAAACTTTGCAGAATAGAAGGAATTGGCAAGAAATGTTAAAAGTGATGAAAAGCGAGGACTTACAAACAAAATTTTTCTATCCACCAAAACTGTCTTTTCAAATCGAAGGACAGACAAGAAAAATCAAAAGGAGTTCATCACCACCAAACTAGTATTATGTGAAATGTTAAAGATTATTCTTTAAGAAGAAAAGAAAGATTTAAAAAATATGAATATTCAAATGGCAACAAATACATATCTATCAACAATTACTTTAAATGCAGATGGATAAATGCTGCAATCAAAAGACATATGGTAGCTGAATGGATTACAAAACATAACCCTTATATATGCTTTCTGTAAGGGACTCACTTCAGATTGAAAGACACACATAGCGTGAAAGTAAAGGGATGAAAATATACTTCATGAAAATGGAAATAAACAACAACAACAACAAAACTGGGGTAACAATACTTATACCAGACAAAATAAACTTTATAAGAAGAGACAAAGAAGGACCCAGCAGTTCCACTTCTGGATATGATGAAATCCAAAACACTAAATCAAAAAGATTATTTCCAGCCATGGGACTTGTTACACAATTCTCAATATGTGATTCCCAGAGGGCAGCAGCAGCATCATTGGCAACTTATTATATTTACAAAGACAAGTCTCTACCCAGATCTCGTGAATCAGAAACCCTGGTGTTGCATTCCAGCAATCTGTGTTCAACAAGCTGTAATGTCTTTTGTAATGTGTAAACGTGACTAGGTTGAAGTAATTTCCCAGAATACTTTCTCCTGTCGGTGATTACAGAGGGTCATAACAGAGATTCTTGCATAAGGTACACAGGGTGGACTTGAAGTAGGAGCTGCTTTGTAGCTCACGCATCTTGTCACTGACTTGCTGGCTCACCTAGTGGCCTGAAGCAGTAACTGCACTTGGAACTGCTTTCCCTTCCCTGGATCATCCTTTCACTTCAACTCCTAGGCAAGCTGTGTGTGTACATTTGGTACCCACTCCATTGTGATGAAAGGCAATAAAAACTGACATGCCTTTCAACCCCTCCTTATAACACCCAGGTTGTGCTTGGGGTACCCAGTTTGTTCTTATACTCTCCCACTTTACATACTACGTTATTTCTGATCTGCTCTGTAGACTTAGAGTTTCAACATCAAACACAGAGAAAATAGTCTTATAAGCTGCTTAAACCAGCTTCCACAATTTATAAGGTCACATTCCTGTGATAGATACTTGAGTTATCATCTTAAGCAAACCGTTCTTATTAGAGTATTGTGTCTCTTTGAATAGATAGCTGCAGTTGTGATGCCTGCTATTGGAATGAAGTATATTTTCAAAGTTTAGTTAAATAGTGCATTGCTCAAAAATGTGGTACCAAAACTGATTTTTAAAGTTTTGTAAGTTAGTGACAATAATTTATTTTTAAATTTAAAAACTATATTAGAATTATGAGTTTTGTGTTCTCAAATTCCAGTTAGAAAAAATAAAAGCCAATTTATTTTAAATTGAATCTGAGTATTGTTCATGTAAATTTAAAAACTCACATATTCTGTGGACTATTCAACTTAATTATTACTTCCAATTATTCATGATTCTAAAAACTTCAGGTCAAACTCAAGACATTTTTTATTCCACTTTTCAAAAAAGTATCTGTTTTATTGTTTTCTATTCAGAATAATAGCTCAGTTGTTACCAAAATGCATGGGCATTTTGTTGAGGATCCTTGATTCTGCAATACTAGAGTCAAATAATAAATTTCTGTGAAATACCATAATTTTAAATATAATTTTATGATAGGTTGTTAAATCTATATTGCTACCACTGTTTCCATTTCATAGTATAATCTTTCCTTCTTCGTTATTTATCTCATTATTGTTGTAGTTTAATTCTGTTGTTTCACAATTGATCCTTTGCTTTGATGAGAAGAAAATACATATATCTGGAATTAAAGATAGAGAACTAAATACACACACACACACACACACATACATATAATATCACATGTGTGTATATAGAAATGCATGAACACAAAAGTAAATGCTATGGTTGTTGTTTCATGTGACTATGGCTCCTGCCATATGAGCTGCTTCTCCACTGTGCTTTAAACCAATAATAAGGACCAGTTTACAGGGTGGGAGTTCATTTAGACCCTTGTAATCTCACAATTACCAGAGAAGAAAATCAAAATATTAAGTTGGCTCAAGAGGAGTTGTTGTTTTTATCCTTCTTTCCTCTATTCTCAATTACAAGTTTGGTAAGCCTTCTGATATTCTGACACAGAACAGGTTTGCTGGGTATTCATACATAATTGTATTTTTTGCCAGCATCTCCAGTGGTCTTTAAAAACATGACATCTCTCATCAGGGTGTTACTTTGCCTCTTTACCTAATGCATGGAAGCCCTTGTAGTGTAGAACAGTGGTTATTTTAAGCTCCTCCTAGTTAATGAATTATACATATGATCCTCACTAACTATTGCTCCCTGTCCATCAAGCAGTGAAGTGGAGGAAATGGGTGTGTCTACCAGTGGCATTATTAAGATTTATATGGCTAAGTAGTTTCCAGTTAATAAGATGGGCACAGCAGAGCTGCCAGCTAAAATCAAATTGAAATAACACAGTGTACCCATCCTATCTTCCAAATGCTGGCTAGGACTTGCAATGGAATTAAATCACATTAAAGGAATCTGTGCCTTGCAAGCTGAGACCAGAACTCAGACAGTCTGAATTCAGCTCTGCTTACCAGTTGACCCATTGTTTTACTTCTTTTACTTTGACCCAGATGAAAAGCAACAACGACCACAAACAAAACAACCAAAACACAAAACAAAAAACCAGTTTAGAGTGACAAAGGGTCAAGGGCTTTTTAATAAATATGTACTTGTTTAAATTTATTCATTTTAAATTCACTCATTCACAACAACTAAAATGTTTCTTTCTAGATAATACGAACTGCTGTCACCTTACATTGTACTGGTGAGAAGGAAAGGGAACTGCATCTTCTCTTGGAGAACACACCATTCTAAGTTCCATTCTGCTCTTATTTTTTCCATTACAATGAAGAAAACAACCTTATTTCATAGGAAAATATCAAATTTTTAAAAAGGCACAAAATTGGTGTCTGAAAATTTAGCACCAGGATCTTTAGTCATTCTCTAAAAATGTCTGTGTTTTTAGGAAAGATGAAGTCTTGAACCTTGTTCATCAAACTGACAAAACTAAAACATTATGTTATAAATATTTTTTAAAATTTAAGAATAAATGCCCACAACTTTTAAATCTTGCTGAAAGGATGCATGTAGATATCTTAGATGATACAAAACAGTATTATTTGTGCATTCAGAGATAAACATCACGGAGCAGGAGCCAGGGCTGGACACACTTCCACCACTGTCTCACTTCCTTAGTTCCGATGACATACACATTTGTGTTATTCTTCAAGTTTACCAAGCAGGCCTATGCGTTTGACTTTGAACTTAATACTTCTTTTGTCTAGAATTCACATTTCATAGATATAATTATAGTTTTCCTCTTCAATTCATCAGGCCTCAATTTAAATATCAGATTATCACAACACCTACAGTGTCCATCCTGTATAAGTTGTATTCTTGCATTTTCTATCTCCATTACCTAGCTTTACTTCCTTCATCGTCATTATTACCTCATGAAAAGTTAATCATTTGTGAGATTACTGATTATCCTCCCCTACTAAAATGAGAGCCCGGTGAAGGCAAGGGCTTCATTTGTACACTTCATTTGCACTACTCTATGTCCTTCAGCTCGGAAATGTACTAAATATGATGTATTTGCATAACTATTTTTGAAAGACTGAATGAAGTCTAACTTTAGGTAATATGCCTCCTGAATCCTAAGTGACATATTATTATCTTGTTTCTGTACCAGAGAGAATTATCAACTGACTTTATACTCTCTTCATGCTTTTTTACTACACTCATTTTATTAAAATAGATATTGGTCTGTAGTTTTTTGTGTTTTTTTTTTTTCTCTTACAATGTCTTTTTCAGTTTTGCTATTAGGGAAATGCTGGTCTATAGATTCAGTTAGAAGGTACACCCTATGTTTCTATCTTCTAACAGAGATTGTAGAGAACTGGATAATTTCTCCCTTAAATGTTTGGTAGAGTTTACCAATGAACCCATCTGAGTCTGGAACTTTCTGTTTTGGAAGGCTATTAATTATTGATTCAATTTCCTTAATAGATATAGGCTTACTCAAATTGTCTATTTCCTCTGTGTGAGCTTTGGCAGATACATATTTCAAGGAATAGGAGCATTTCATCTATTATCAAATTTGGGGGCATAGGGTTGTTCATAGCATTTATTCTTATACTTCAATGTCTATGAGATCTGTAATGATCTCCCTCTTTTATTTCTGATATTAGTTATTTGGCCCTTCTTTTCTTTCTTTCTTTTTTTTTTTAGCTACATTAGAGATTTATTGATTTTATTAATATTACAAAGAACCACTTTTTGGTTATATTGATATTCTCTATTGATTTCCTCATTTCAATTTTATTGATCTCTGTTCTACTTTCTATTATTTTATTTTCTGCTTAGTTTGGAATTAATTTGCTTTTTTTCTACTTTTCTAAAGTAGAAGTTTAGATGATTGATTTTAGATGTTTCTTTCTAATATATGCCTCTAAATACTATAAATTTTTATCTAAGCATAGCTTTTGTTGCATTCCAGAAATTTTGGTAATTTATGTTTTCATTTTTATTTAGTTCAAAATGACTTTTCAATTTATCTTGAGATTTCTTTTTTGACTCATAGGTTATTTGTAAGAGTGTTGTTTAATCTCCGTGTATTTGCGGATTTTCTAGTTATTTTTCTGTTATTGATTTTTAATGTAATTCCATCGTGAACTGAAAGCAGACATTGTATTATTTCTATTCTTCTAAATTTGTTAACATGTGTTTTATGGTACAGAATGTGCTCTATCTTGGTAAATATTCCATGTAAATTTGAGAGGAATGTGTATTCTGTAGCTGTCAATTATATGCAGTTGATTGGTAGTGTTGTTGAGTTCAACTACATATTTACTGGTTTTCTAATGACTAGATCTTTCCATTGCTGATAGAAATGTTTTGAAGTTTTCAACTACAATAGTGGATTCATCTATTTCTCCTTGCAGTATCTTCAGTTTTTGCATAACATATTTTGACATTCTGTGTTTAGGTGCCTACACATTAAAGATTGTTATGTCTTCTTGAGGAATTGCTCCATTTATCATTATGGAATACACCTCTCTCTTTAGCCTTTGATAAATTTTCTTGTTGAGAAATTTCTCTATCTAAAATTAACATAGCTACTTTTGCCTTCTTTTGATTAGTTTTAGAATGTTGAATCTTTTTCTATCCAATTGCTTTTCATCTATGCATCTTTAGCTTTTTTAAAGTGGGTTTCTTGTACATAATACATAGTTGGGTCTTAATCTTATATGGACTCTGATAATCTCTGTCTCTGAATTGATATATTTAGACCATTGACATTTAAAATGATTATTGAGCCCAGCTGGTGTCACTCAGTGGTTGAGCGCTGACCCATTCACCAAGAGGTTGCCAGTTTGATTTCCAGTCAGGGCACATTGCCCATGTTGTCAGCCCGATCCCCAGTGGGGGGCATGCAGGAGGTGGCCAGTTGATGTTCTCTCTCATCGATGTTTCTCTCTCTCCCTCTCCCTTCCTCTCTCTCTAAAATCAATAAAAGAAAATGCTTATTGATATACCTATTATATTTGTTAATGTTTTTTCATTTATTTACTTTGTTCTTAGTTCCTATTTTTCTTACCCCTTTTTTCCCTACCTTTTTAGGTTTTAATTAAGCATTTATTATGATCCCATTTTATCTCCTTTTTAAATTTATCAATTATACAAGTACACTCTTTTCCTCAAACTTTTTTAGTGGTTTTCCTAGGGTTTTCAATATATTATACATTTACAACTAATACAACTCTGCTTTTAAATGCCACTATACTCCTTCACAGGTAGTGCACAAATCTTATAATAACAATCTATTCCTAATTCTTCCCTTCCATTTCTTGTATCATTGATGTCGTTCACTTTATTTATATAAGGATTCATAAGTGTGTCTATGTGTGTGTGTATATATATATATATATATATATAGGATATATATATATATATATATATATATATATATATATATATAGGATATATATATATGGGATATTTATTATATATAAAATACAAGAATTGTTACTCTTACTATTTTGAACAAACATATGTCTGTTAGTCAATTAGGAATAACAAAAATAAAAATATAATTTTTAATTTTGCCTCAGTTAGTGTTTTTTCATTCTTTGTAGATCTGGCTTTTTTATCTATATCCTTTTACTTCTCTCTGAGGAACTAGTTTAACATTTCTTGCAATACAGGTTTATGGTCAACATATTACCTCAACTTTTTCTTTTGGTCTGAGAAAATATTTTTCTTTTATATTTGAAATAAAACTGCAGGATATAGAATTGTAGGTTGGTGTTTTTTCTTTTTTCTCTCTCTGAACTTATTAGATGTATTACTCTATTCTCTCTTTGCTTCCGTGGTTTCTGTGGAGAAGTTGGATTTAATTCTTGTATTTATTTATCAATAATAAAGTGATTTCTTTCCTCTGGTTTATTTTACGTTTCTTTTCTTTTTCTTGGATTTCATGCAGTTGATTATATATGCATAGATATAGTATTTTGTAATTTACCCTCATTGGTATTTTCTGTCCTTCCTGAATCTGTGGTTTGTTGTCTGACATTACTTTGCAGAAATTTTCCATCATCATTGATTCAAATATGTCTTCAGTTCCTTTCTTTCTGCCATTCTATTACACACATATTTCACTCTTTGTAGTTGTCTCATAGTTCTTGGATTTGGTGCTATTTCATTTTTCAGCCATTCTCTCTTTCTCTCTCTCTTTCTTAGTTTTAGTAGTGTTTATTGTCATAATCTCAAACTCAGAGTTATTCCTTAGTTGTGTTGAGTCTACTAGTGAGCCAGAAAAGGATTTCTTCATTTTTCTTAGTGTTATTGATTTCTTGCATTTCATTTTGTTTTTGTTTTTTTCTTGGAATTGTCATCTCTGCATATGTTAGACATCTATTCCTGTATATTGTCTTCCTTTTTCATTAAATCCTTTAGCATATTAATCATAGTTTTTAAAATTTCCTGGTCTGATAATTCTAACATTCTTGCCATATCTGAATTTGGTTCTAATGCTTGCTCAGTTTCTTCAAATTGTATTTTTGCCATTTAACATGTTTTATAATTTTTTTCTTAATAGCCAGACTTATATAGTCCTTTGATTAGGTATCAGTCTTTTAGTGATCCTATTCCTTAGATTATTAACTTCACAAATGATTCTCTATAAAAGATAAAAAATTCTAACTGCCTCTTAAGTAAAAAAATAAATAAATATTTTTGTATAAAAAGTTGTCTAGAGTTTACACAAAGGCCAGAAATGATTGTTGGGTTGGGTTTGGGAAAGTTATACTGTCAAAATTCAATCTAGCTGTCTTCCATTTTTACGTATGCCACTGCTATAAGGGGTAGCTCTCACGTTTAATCTTGGTGCAATTAAATCTACCAAAGGATTTTGAATATAGTTTTTTGACTGTTTGCCACTCTAGCCATCAAGTGTGGGTGTGACCAAAAAAAAAAAAGATAGTCTGAATTTTCATAAATAATTTAAAATTATCACAAAATTATGAATAGTCAGATGCATGAAAGAATTTAGAAAATATTCTAGAAAACAAGTTTCCCAAGATCAACTATTTCCAGAATTTTTCTATCCTTCTAAGAGGAATATCATCTCAGCCAATCTAGAGAAGAAATCCCAAATGCTGATTATTAGGTAGAATGGAATCATGGGAAAATGGCATTTTAAAGGATTAGCTCATGAAAGAAAATGTATCTACACTTCTTTTTTTTGTTTGTTTCATTGCTATTGGATCTCATAGATATTTTCTAAAGATAAAAGAGAGAGTAGAATATGGAACTAGACTAAGTGGAATACTAATACTAAGAAACAATTTTCCCTTACTGTAAACACTGTAATATTGAAAGCTACACTTAGAAGAAGAAAAAAGTTTCTGTTAAACAACTCATAGTGTATTTTGATTGTTATTTTCTGAAAAGGGTTGATGGATAAGATTTCTGGTGAGACTGATTATGTTTGTTTATCAGTTATTTACCCAGCATAAAGGGGATAATGTGTTATTTCTCATTATTATATTTCAGCTATAAAAACATGTTATACAATTAGGGCCAAGTAAATATCTTCAAAATGCATCAAACAATATCATTTGCTAAGAAAATTGCTCAACACTGGTACAGACTGATAGAGCCAATTTGGGAAGGTACTGAATTTTGCTTGGAAGACTAATTTAAAACTGTCAAGTCTTTGACAATTTTCCTTTTTAAATTTCTAGTAATTTTCAAGCAAGAAACTTTGAAGGATGCATTAATTCTGTTAAAACTATATCAAGTCTCCAGACCTCAGGTAAATATTTCTAGATTGTATACAAAACATACACATGCAAATTTCCTTTTCCAGTGATACGTTTTACACACTTATTAAGTAGGTTTTTATTATATGATCAGCCAAGGAGATAATTAATGTTTGGATTGACTGATAATCCCTATTCTGAGGTTGTTGGGAATGGTTTAGGGCATGTTTCCTCTCTGAACAAGAACACAACTTGAGGCAGGGGATGGGTAAGATCCCCATAAGGATCTAGATGAGCAAAGTTTCATCTAGAATTCTAGTATCTATTAGAATGCCTTTGACTGGCAGAAAAATAATGAGACGTGTTGGCTAAGAGAGGTAAAGGTAAGACCCAGCCCCTAGGATTGGTTGCTTCAGCAGTGGCTCCACCATATTATCAAAAAGCTGGGTACTTTATTGACATCTACTCTGCCTCCTAGATTAGAAGGCTGTGCATAGAAGGCTGCCTACAGCATCAGCAATACATGCTATCTTTATTATATTCAATGGCAAGACAGAGTCTGAGTTCGTTATGAGCCTTTGAAGAATAAATAACTTTCTCAGAAGCTATAAAAACTGTTTTCTCCTATTTTATCAAGCATCTGTATTTATAGCTTACTCTGTGAACTTAGATTAGTTCTCCCAGTTGCATTAGTGCCATTCAATAGGTGAGAAGTTGAATCAATAACCAAAGATAAATGCTATTGTTATCTGCAAGTTCACCCCTCCACCACTTCTATTTCTAAAAGTTTTCTATCCTAATTAGAGTATCATTACAACCAAGCTACAGGTAAAATCCTGTTGTTGTTTATTGGGTAGACTGAAATCATGTAAAGAATGGCAATCTGCAGGTATGCATCAGATCCCCTTTCTCAAAGTGACCCCAATCAATCACATAATGTACATAAAAAGAGTCAGTTTAATCAGAAAAAGTAGCATCATGACAGGTTTCCTCACCTCCATCCAAGCAAACAGCTTCTCATATGTGGCTTCGATTTAGAAATATTTTGGTTATACTTGTTGGAAAATTATTGCTTTTATTACAATCTTCTAGTTTTGAAAGCCCCCCCATTGCAAAAGGCCTCACTTCTAGTTTCCCGTTTTAAGTTTTATTCCCTTATACCATATTCAAATACCTATCTTAGTCTGAGTTATTTTTCTAAAATTAAAAAAATTAGGCTTTTTCCTTTTTAAAGTTCGTCAAGGCCCACCCTCCATTTGTTTCCAGGCAATATTGAAGGCCCTCTGTGGTATGGTGTACAGTATTGTTGCATCAAGCACACACTGGGCTTATCTGAATCTTAATCTGTGATATGAAAAGACAAAGAAGATAACACGAGTATTGGCAATGCTGCTTTTCAATACAATGGAGAGTAGAGCTGCAGAAAATAAATGCACAAGGTTTGAATAATAAATATGTAATGGCAAAATGTATGCCTATGTGTTTACAGATACTGGTGAAGAAAACAATCTCATGTTTAGGTGATCAAACAAGTATATAATGATGACTTCGTAACAGTCTTGAAAAAAAGAATTGAAGAATTAACGAAAAACCTTTGAAAACTTGGGAATATAGATCTGTCTGCATAAGACAAAAATAAATGCAAAATAAGAAATGACAGCTAATGGAATCTTCAGTGATTTGTTTAAATATTCTGAGGATTAAACACTTGAAAAATTTAATTTGAACATATCCTTCCACTGAATTATGTTATCTACATGACTGTAGTCATCATACATGTTTACCTACATGTACTATGTAAGACTAGCTTACTCCATAAACAAAACAGAAATTTTTTATAGCTTGTTTGAAGAGCTATTAAAAGGACAGTTGGATTCCATTCAGTTTTCTCTTTATCTGTTAGGTATAACAACAAATACCCATGCAAGAAGCAACCCAAATATTCAAAGTCCATCCAGAACCAGTCCTTCCCTGCCTCTTCTCACTCAAATCCTGGGTTTCTTTGCCTTGTATTGCATGTTTTATTAAATGAGTGACACAGTCTCCAAATATTAAATGTAACTTCTCCTTGGAAAGGTTAAAGAGGTTTCTGCTACTTGGCTAGACTGAGTAAATATAATTATAACTCATTTTTTTCCAATTCCCACTGAATTAACAGTGCCTGTAAAAAAGAAAGTATCTATAACTGTGTGGAAAACCTATAGGAAGAACAAAAAAAAAAGCAATATTGCTAACAAAAATTGTTAGAACAGTGATAAATTCCTATTCTTTATTAGAAAAAAAGCTCTAAGTTCAGAGTGAAGAGTTAGTGTGGATGTGAATGAGAATAGCAGTGACTTTCTAAAAATGAGTTATTCAACACTAATGGGTTTTTTTATTATGTGCTTTCTGAAAAAATATATATGCATTTATATGTGTGTGTGTGAAAAATAAAGGTGTTTTCTAAATGATATTAAAATTAGTCTAAAACTTTTTCTAAACCCTAATTAACCATCTTGCCCTTAAACCCAGGATTATGAGCCCTATTTCATAGATCATAAGATAATGGAGAACAACTAAGAGTAGTTAATTCAAGGACTATATTTTGGTGTTCAATTTATTTATCTGCTTTCTCTACAGCTGGTGTTGGCAATTGGTATGATCTCACCATGCTTATAAAGCTCCATTCCCAAAATAGGGGTCTTTTGGGAAGAGGAATCCCAGGCCTATATTCATCTACCTAGTCTAGACTTCCACTTACAAATATAATTGGAATGCTAAATATCACTCAACATTTTAGGAAAATCAACAGAAAGTCAATTCAAGATGAAAACACATAATTGATCCTATAATAATGAAATGGAAATCAAGAAAGTGAAGATCACATTTTAAAATTATGTTATAGCACCAGAATGTGGAAAAAAGTCATTCAGAGTACAAGAAAAGACTGCTGTAAATATAAAATACCACATATCAGAAGTGTTTTAGCAAAAAGGAAAAGAAAAAAAAAAAGAAATAAAAGCCCAAAAAATGAAAGCAAGAAAATTGTATGACTATGACATTTGACTTTTACAATGATAAAATGAAAGCATATCCATTATTTCTTAAAGAGAAGAAGAGAAGCCCGGCCAGTGTGACTCAGTGGTTGAACGTCTACCCATGCACCAAAAGGTCACCAGTTCGAATCCTGGTCAGGACACATGCCCAAGTTGTGGGCCCGATCCCCAGTGGGGGGCATGCAGGAGGCAGCCAATCGATATACTCTCTCATCAATGTTTCTATCTCTCTCTCCCTCTCGCTCCTTCTCTCTCTAAATAATCAATAAAAAGAAAAAAAATTTAAAGAGAGAAGAAAAAATAATTAGAAATCAGTAAAGCATCAAATACAAAAACAACCCCCAAACTGAAATATGTTCTAATTTAAAACAACTGTTGAATTGTGAATAAGAAATGCATTTACTTTAATACTTAGAACATTGTCCTTAACACAGTAGTTCAAGAATTTCTCTTTTATACTCATACACATTATTTATTTCTAATTTATAAATAATTAATGCCATTGTTTCTAGTTTTCACAATTAAATTATGGTTTAAACATAGATGGTTTACTTATGCTTACTGATTACGTATGTGAATGTGAGTATCTCAGCCATGAGAATATTTTAACATAATGGGCACAGATGGGATTTTTGAGCAGAGAAAACTGAACAATACAGTGACCAGAGTGATGCTTGTCTTACTATGTATAAACAAGTTTAGGATAATGTGTTTAAAATGATAAATAAGAAAATAGAGATTTAATAAACATTTTAGAACTATAAATACAAAATATTGAGAACTAGTTTAAAAGTACTGGGAAGAGAATAACAAATAAATGTAAGATCAATTAAGTAAATTCTCAAACTTCAAATAGGAGAGTTAGTAAAAATATATAAAATTAATAAACCAGTAAAGGAAAGTATCCATTTGAAAACCCCTCAGCAGAAAAGGTTAAAAGTATTTCATTTGTAAATGAGGACTGAGAGTTAGATGTGAGATCATTGGAGGTAAAATTGGCTACTTTCACGTTGCATTCTTTTTCTGTTCTGTAACATCTTGAATATTTTGAAAACTACATTCTTGTGTAAACTTAATAATTTTAAATAAAAAAATGATGTGATCCCTGACTTAAGAACATTATGGAGGGGCATGAGAGAAAAACAAAAGATAATTTTCCATTCCATATTGTTTGCATTTTAAAAAAGGGGGACATTATCAAATAATATTTTCAGCATTTAAAATATAACATTTCAAATCAATATATTAAAGATTGTTCTTTCTCTCTGTTTTTCTATTGATCCATTTCCACCACCAGTTCCAGTACCAAAATACTCCTGTGTGCCTTCAACTACTACTATACTTGGCATTTGATTTCTAGGACAAATAGCTACCCAATAGGTCTTTAAAGAATACAGTGCACAAGAGAAATGCAGTCATGTTGCAAGAGTGAGAGAAGCAGGACATGTTCTATGTTTAAATCCTACTGTGTGCAATTTCCTAGCAGACAGTTAGTGAAAATTTCAGAAATACTGCTGCCCTGTTCTTAGCCTCTTTATTTTTTTTCCTTCAGTATAAATTCTACTACAAAATATGTGACCTTTTGGGAAACCATACATAAAGTTTGATCAAGAGTCATTATTAGTCGCCTTCCTCTTCATGAGTTGCGCCCATGTCACACAATAAATGGTCTCACACTTACAGGAAATTGGTTTGCTGCTCCAGTTACACTATCATAGATGCTCCCGGGGTTTGCAATAAAAAATGTCATTATTTAAATATTTGAAAAATAATACTTTTAGCCTAAAATAATTAATACAATATAAACAGAGAGGAGATGAAAACCAAAAGCTCAGGAATCAAATTAGGATGACCATTTGATATCAAATATATTCTGTAAAATAATGCTCAACTTAATAATAATGGTAGATCTTTTTATACAGAAATTATTTGAAACTTGGAGTATGACCTATGCCACATACACAGGTTTGGGGTTATAAATCATGAGGCTGTGTTCAGGTCCAATTATATCATCATCATGTAATGCAATCTTATACTTTTCAATTCTCTCACTGTCCCTCTGTTTATTTCTCTGGAAAACAAACAAAAAACAAAAACAAAATAAATTAATGCAAGAAAAGAAAGAATAATATAAACTGGCAAATTGTTCTCTGTGTTAGTAATTCCAGACCCACTGTAAATCCCCAGAGGAAACCATAGTTAAATTTCCAAGATAACTACTACTGTTATAAGGTGAAATAGTGCTAATGCATTGATAGCTCAGTATATGGATGCATCAAACACAGAAATGAATTCTGATAGTCCAGACTGAAGAAGCCCAGAAGAGTGTGCACTTATAATACCTGCTACCTTTTCTTTTATCTACCCAACTCCTGATTTTGTTGTTATATATTTTAATTCTCTTAAGGTTGTTTTTATTATTATATGTCATTTTTCCTTCCTCTTTCTACCCTCTGATTTTCATTAGTTATACGTTTGCATTGTCATAATTTATAATACTCACATTAATTCAGTATTGAGTGTAAAATTAGCACTCCATTTAATTGTGTAACATGCTGTGAGTTCCCAACCCCAGGCAGATCCCTTCAGCCCATACAGAAGTTCACCTGTTGCTGCAGTGGGTCTGCATTTCTCTGCTTCTATGCCTGAGAGCTTTCTCCTGAGGCCTGGGGCTCACTCTGCACAAAGATGAAGTGCTGGGATTTATCATCCCGAGGACCAACCTTAGCTAGTAAAGGTGGGCGTTGGTGTATACATTATACAAGAAATGTATCCTAAAGAAAACAACTCTGAAATGTGCTCTATGCCATTCTCCTGAGGGCCTCCAGTAGGATTCAATTCCCAGGTGCTCATAGCAGTTTTCTCGTCTACCTCGATTGTCTTCATTCATTGTCACTTTTCCAATGCCCTCATTTGCTCTTCCCGTGTAAATACATTCAACCAAATTTTGTGTCAGGGTCTACTTTCTCATATACTTACCTGAGCAACAGTGTTTTATTAAATGTGTGTCTTTAAATTAATTCTAAATACTAAAAACAAAACATACATAGAGAAATACAAAAATAGTATAGGACCAAATATTGCTTATTGCTTATTATTAGAATTATGCATTAGAAAATAAAATCTTTTGATTAAAATAAATTTGTTCAGAAGATAATATTTTTACACAGAATGTTATGAATCCCTTTAAAATATCTCTCGTGTTTCCTTCAAGTTTTCCAGGGTCTGTGAATTTTTTTTTTTATTCTCCCTCGAGGACATTTTTGTATGTATCTTCAGATAGAGCAGGAGGGAAAGTGGAAGGAAGAGAGAGAGAGAAACATCGATGTGAGAGAGACACATCGATTGGTTGCCACCCACACGACCCCAACTGGGGCTGGGGACAAACTGCAACCCAGGTACGTGCCCTTAGTGGGAACCGAACATGGGACTCTCTGGTCCACGGACCGACGCTCTAACCACTGAGCCAAACCGGCCAGGGTAGGGTCTATGAATATATTTGTATGTTACAATGCCTCTTTTAAACAACATATTTAGACATCTTACTCATAAGAAAGACAGACATTTCAATAATTCTTTGTATAATATTTTTAAGATAAGGATAATCCGATTTATTGAATGCTTTGCCTAAGGTTATGTAGAAGGTAACTAATAAAACCAGGAAGCAAGACATACCAGTCTTTGCTTGTTCAGGGCATTTTTATGATTTCCATTTTTTCAAAAATCTTCATTTAGGTCATTTTGAGGCACAAAAATTGCAAAAATGTAGTGTTTCAGAAGGACTACATGCAATTATTTATGAGTTCTTTAAATCTGTCATTTAAATTAGATTTGGGAACAACGATTCAAACCTGTTCCAAAATGACTTTAATTCTTGCTCTTTATTAAGAAAACACCAAGATATATTTCTGACTTAAAGGGAAGGGGGAAAGGAAATTCAGATGTGAAACATGACGGGCAGCTATGGACATAGTTCTGCTCTCACAGTCTATAAATTAGCATGACTACACATTTGTCATACCATTTGCTGTGAAAGCAGAGAAAACAGAGGTTGTGAGCCATCTTATGAGTCACTGTGTCATGTATTGGTGCCAGGGCTTTGACCGGCACCGACCTGACCAGTCAATGGAGGAGGAGCATGGAGCCTTTTCTTCCTCTTGTTTGTTTCTTTGAAGAAAGGTGAAGTAGCCTGGCTTTTGTGCTTCTACGTTTCACAAGATTTTCTATACAACAGTAAAGTGTACTTACAGAAAGAGGTATAGACTCTGTAAAAGGGAAAGGTAATATACTTCCTGGCTCCATTATTTTGTAAAAGTAATAAAAAATAATTTATTTCCTTTGCATTTTATGTAAATTATAAGGCAACAGTAAATGCCATTGTGTTTCCAACCACACCTGGCACATGAACCTGGGGCTGACCCTATATTTTGCAAGAACAACAGGCCTTATCATGTGTCTCCCTCCTTTAAATATTAGTAGTTTATGGTATTGACAACATAGTAGTATATGAATCTTTTTATTATAAATACTTGTGTGCTTGTTTTATACACTTATGAAATGGAGTCTTTGAGGCCAGATATGGGACTAGCTTGCATCTGTATGAGCCTAGCATACTTGCCAATTCAGATTATTAGCAGTCACTCATTAGAGATAATTTGAGCCTCTTTTACTGTTCCTCTCTTTGACTTGTTTTTTTTTTTTTTTTCCCCCATGATTGGTATTATTAACCACCCCCCAACCCCCACCCCCGCCGGATTCAAAGACTTCAGTGACTTCTTCCTATTCAAATCAGCTGAGAAGCTTTAAAAATATGCCAGTGTCCTGGCTAACATAGACTGATTAAAATATAAATTCTGGAAGTATTTCCTAGCTATATATATTTTTTTCAGAGCTCCACAGCTTGTTGTAATGTACAATCAGGATCAGGAATCAACGATATAGACAATGATACTAGACAAGGTCCACCCATCTTCTTTCTCTATCTCCATTACAAAAATCTTTTCCTTCTCAGCTTTTATTGTACACTCTTTACTCCTGAAATGTTTGTCCTCTTTGCTAGACAAACATAATAGGAATAGACTTTATTAAGGGTCTTAAATAGGTGCTCAGGGCACCAAGTAGTATTGTATTTTGTGGGTATTATTTTTCACAATTTATGAGTGTAGAGTCTTTGGGAGGGTAACTTATTCGAGGTGAAACAATCAGTTCTTGTGTTATTTTTTGAGGATTTTATTGTTTGCTTTCGTCCCCTGTGTGTCTTAAGGCTCTCTTCCACAAAAAACTTCTGAGCCCACCTTTCACTAATAGTGCAGAGTCTTCATACTGCCTTCTCTCTGTCAGACCTTATAAAGAAATGATAGATACAACTGATTTTCTCTTGCTTTGGTTTTAACATTATGGGTATATTGACAGTTAAATCTAGGACACCCCATTTTTTCTCTGAATTATCTCAAGGTTTACTGGAACATAGAAATAAGAAGAAACTAAGGCATAGAGAAAATGAAGGTCTTATCCAAATTCACAAAACTTGTAACTGGCAGAGATATAATTGAAACTGAGTGTACCTTCTTTTTCTCCTAATAAATACTTCAAACTTATGTATAATAATGTAAAGAAAAATAATATAATTATTGTTTCCCCATTCATTTTAATAAAACTAGTATGTCTTTGGCCATACTTGATACAATTTTAAAAGAAATATGATATTACATATATCATTAAAGCTCTTGAAAGAAGCTCTCCCAATTCCATTCACATTCCTTTTTCCCCCGTCACTACTGACTGGTACCAGATCACTTAAATGTGGGGCTTATTATTTCAGGACTTATTACTACTAAAATAATTTGCATCCTTTGAATTCATAACGATTTTTACATTCTCTCTTTTGAAATTTGCCTCTGATTAATTTATACCTTAAGCCTATAGTGCTTTAGCAAATTTAACTCCACATTAAACAGCACTGACTGTTTGCTTTTCTTTTTTGTACTATCTTACTCAAATAGTTATCTCATATTCAGTGTTTAATTAAACTTACATCATAACTTCTTGGTATGAGCTAAATATTAAATTACTGTTGTATTGCATCCTGAGAAATCTTGATTCACTTATTTCAACTATTT
The DNA here is from genome assembly GCA_030848825.1 of Tadarida brasiliensis. Taxonomy (NCBI): domain Eukaryota; kingdom Metazoa; phylum Chordata; class Mammalia; order Chiroptera; family Molossidae; genus Tadarida; species Tadarida brasiliensis. The sequence goes on from CM061260.1 coordinate 77,540,477, forward strand.
CAAAGACAGCAAAAGAGTTATTTCTTGTATCAGTATTTCTTAACGTCTTATCTGTCATTTTTTTCTTCGTTCTGTCATTTTCTATTATCTATTAAATTAAGTTTAAAATTTAAAATGGCCTGAAACTAATATAATATTACATGCCAATTATAATTTTAAAAGATTTAAAAATGGGCTTTCACATTGCCTGATACTACTTCTACCCTTTCATTCATTCCTTCTTTATTTCTTACCAGTGCTCTGAATGCTCTTTCTGTTACATGCATGCTAACATTTTGGTCATACTGGTTTATTCCACTCCCCATGCTTCTATTGATACTAACACATCTCTGAATTATACTCTCATATTATCTCTAATTTAAAATATTTTCATCCATTGCTGTTTTATTTGTAAGGGAAATGACAAGTCAACAAATAATTTGGCAACTCAGAGTCTGATTTTATATTTGGGAGGATATTTATCTAAATTAGTCTTTCAAGGTTGCAATGGACTAAGTTAGCCAGCCTTCAGTAGCATACCAGTACCTCTACTAGAAGTGCCCTGAATTCTACTTTGGCTTACGTGCTTATATTTTACCCCAGGATATAGTTCATCCTCCCCAAAGAATAGAGAACTTGTATAAACTTACTTCTTCAGCAGATGGTAATCCTTCACTAACTAAAAAGTCTCCTTTCCAATCCACTATCATTATTCTACATTTACTAAATGACAAAATATTGACACATATACTCAGACCTCCAAGTACTGAACCTAGCAGTCATGATATTTAACGCTTTTCTTTAGGTGCCTTCAATGTAAAAGAGAAGATAGATTTTAATCAATAAAATTAGAGTGACAATGATACCCCAAGTTTCTTCTGCTATTGTCATGATTGTGTAATATTTCTGGATGAAAAATCTGAAAGGTAGCATAAAGCTCAAGATTATTATCAGTGAATATCAGCTGTCATGCATTTCTGGGTTTCTCTAGGCAAATGTCCAACTATTGAATTACTTTGTTCCTTTATTAGAAAACTAGAAATATCACTTTAACTGGTGACATATGACTTATAGACATTCTAAACAAACTTTAAAAGAACCATATGTGTTTTCTAGTCCTGTGAGTTTTCTGTTAACAGTGGCACTTAACTTTGTAGAAATCAAAAACAAATTTTGTTTTCAATGAAACTGAAATTATAACATAGGAAAGCCCTATTACTTTCTAGTGGTAGGATAATCTATTGGGGTCCAGTAGAGAATGAGTATAAAAGCTTGAGGGATGTGCAGTGTGTGCAGAATGAACATCTATATGCAGTGCTGCTGATTCTAATTGAGAAGTGGTATCCCAGGGCACTAGAGTCTCAGTTGCCAAGGGAAAACGGCTATGTCTTATGTATTAAGCAATAAGTTTGAAGAGTTTAAATTAATGTTGAGACAGTTGGCAGCATTGGGTTGGGTCACCTTGTTTTTCTGCCCTTTTTTTTTTTTTTTTTTTTTTTTTATCAAATTAGCCAAGAGTCCACCTCCAGCACCAGGAAGCAAAATGATGTGCACACTTCAAACAGGAGACACTAGAGACCAGGAAGGTGCTGTGTTGTTTGGCCAAGCAGTATTCATGTAATTGGATCTGGGTGCTGACAACACTAATGCACTTAATGACAGGAGGTGATGGAGGCCCATTTGCACTGGCCTGCTGAGTTGATCAGATCAAGAAAGCTGCTGGTCAATTTTCCGAGTGACTCAGAGCCAAAATTAGATTGCTGAAAAGTTCTGACCATCTAATATGAAGACAGAAAAAAATCTGCTGTTGTAATAAGGAAAAATATATATATATATATACTGAGTATATTAAGAGGATGTCTTAAATTACACATACTTTTCAACTGACTGTTTCGTTAAGTAAATATATTCTCTTTCCAACATTTTTGAAATATTCTTATTTATTTGCTGTTGGGTAACTTTTTTGCATACTCTGTTACCCTGATTTTTGTCTTTTCAGTGAGACAGCATAGCAAAGTTAAAGTGTAAGTTCACAACAAGAGAGACTAGACTTATATAGTTGCCATTGGCTAAGGAAGAGCGTCCATTCTCCATATGTTCTCTGTAATTTCTATTTGCCCAATTAGTGTTACTGCCTTCCACACCACTGCACTATCCAATGCCTTCATGCTATCTTTCTATTTTCCCTTGAAATCTACTTTCGGAACTTCAAACCATCCTCTAAGTAGATATGACTGATGATGGTTTAAAAACATAACAATGTTACTGGCCCTTTAATAGTGTAAACAGTGTCAAATTGAAAGGATTTATCCAATTAAGAAGATAAAATCAGGTGTCTGTTAGAGGATGTCACAAATTCTGGAGGTATAGGACTGCTCTTCCTCTATTCCTCGCTCCTGTGTGATCTAATACTGCAACTGTATCCGCTAATTAAGCAGCTTTGAGTGAGCAGATTAGAAGTCACTCCCCTGCTACAAAGTGTATAGTTGGCTAACTCTCAAAAAGAATAAAGGAAAAGGTATAAGGAGAGTTATTCCTTTTTTTCCTTCTGTGGCAATGTGTTTCCTTATGCTTAAGCTACATGGGTGGAAGTTATATCCAACTGATTATTTTGTTTTGCCCAGAGCACTCTGTCCTACACTTAGCAGGCATTAAAATATCTCATTGCCATGCCCCAGAAATCATCTGTGTGAATTGGTGTGGATTTTGTTAACCAAGTAGAAAGTATAGATCAAGAGAAGTGTCTTGCATCTAGTAACCATTCCAAATAAATGACATGGGACCAAAAATGTCATAGAGGAAAGGATTTATTGATCAGTTCATCGAATCACCTTATACAATAAGCAAATTAAGCCTCAGACTTTTAAAAGAAAAATTAAGGACTTTTTTTACTTACAGCAATGAGCAGAATAATGAATGAGTACCAATCATGTTGCACTATCATATTCCTTTAGGAGTTTTCTATTAGATCATCTCTCTTTTTGATTATTTTGTTTTAGTCAGTGTATTCTTCTTCTCTAAATGAATTCCATTAGAAATAAATTATCCATGGAACTCGTGTATATGGTAGCTAAATCTTTATTCACTTAATTCAGATGACTTCTTTCCAGACATCTGATGTCAAATTGGGTCAGAGAAGTAATAATTGGATCTAATTAGCTTTCCCACAAGCTGTTAATTCCCTTACCTGGAGCCATATAGAAGATTGGTTATAATTTAACTGCCTGTGTGAATGTATAATATCAGCATAAGGAACAATAATGTTCTTTGCCACTGAAACATGAAAATACAAACTTTTTTTTATTATGGCCAAATAATATGGAAACAACCATCCTGGGTTTGATTCCTTGGTACTAACAACATAGCTATTTGTATCAGTTTTTGTATTATGTTACCCTTTTAAGGGATAATATATAAAAATAAAATTTGGCCCTGGCCGGTTTGGCTCAGCGGTTAGAGCGTCAGCCTGTGAACCAATGAGTTGTGGGTTCAGTTCTGGTCAAGGGCACATACCTTGGTTGCAGTTCATCCCCAGCCCTGGTCGGGGTCATGGGGGAGGCAACCAGTCAATGTACCCCTCACATTCAATGTTTCTCTCTTTCTCCTTCTCTCTCCCTCCTTCTCACTCTATCTGAAGATAAATAGAAAAATATCCTCAAGTGAGGATTAAAAAATAAATAAAATAAAATAAAAGTTGGAGTATTTTACAATTAAGGATCATTTTCCTAGACATGAAGTGTTTTTTCTTTGTTTTTGTTTTTGTTTTTTCAATATAAAAGCAGTAGGGCCTGGCTGGTGTGGCTCAGTGGAATGAGCATTGGCCCATGGACTGAGAGGTACCAGTTCGGTTCCTCATCGGGGCACATGCCTTGGTTTCGGGCTGGATCCCCAGTAGGGGGCATGCAGGAGGCAGCCAATCTTTGTTTCTCTCTCACTTTGATGTTTCTATCTCTCTCTCTCCCTTCCTCTCCCTCTAAAAAAATTCAAAAAAACATATGTATATAAAAAAAAGCAGTAGAGCTTATAAATGATATAAATGAAACTATAGACACTTGAACTCATTGAGCATAAGAATCTAATCTGTAAGGAAATAATCCCAGTTGCATTTGTTAGTAAATAATAACCTTTTGACAAAACTTGATGCATTAATTTGCAAGTATTAGCAAATTTTCTCAACTAGATTAGAGAAATAGAAAAAGGTACAGGATGTGGAACTTTAGAGAGATGATAAGAGTCTCAATAATTAAAATAAAAGGAAGGCTTGTCAACCAACCATATATGATTTCATCTACTGCTAGTTCCATAACCTTTTATTCCAACTTTAAAATTTTAGCCCTGTTTAGAAGTGAATGTATATTCCTGAAGAATCAGCTAGGAAAAAATGCAAGGTTGTGATGATTGGGATTCTACTTAAAGGCTATTTGAAACAAGCAATCTTGTTTTCTAGCCCCAAGAGAGGTCCACCTTTTATAATATAATCCACAATTATATTTAACTGTTATAAGAAGGACCAAATCTTGAAATATACGCTGGGTTAATTAGAGGTCATTGCAAAGCTAATTTTTGAGCTCCCTATGGTTTTCCTTAGCTCAAATCTGAACAAAATCAGGATGGTCTTTATTAAGCTTTAATGATGTGGTTTTACATAAAAACAATACGATATCAATCTTACCTAGGATAATATGTATAATTGAACATAAAAGTCTGTATCTGATAACTCTATTAGGTGGTGCTATGATCATTTCAAAGAGCAAGCAGTCTTGACATCTTAGGAGCTTACAACTATATACATTTCATTCATGGGTTTGAGAACTTGGTGGGCTTGGGATCAGATCAGTGTGTTATCAGTGACTCATGGCAAAAGAGAGGAGGAAGGAAAGGTATAATCTATCACAATAGAAATAATAGACTACCTATAAAACAGACTCAGTGTATATACTGCACAACACAATTCTGAATGAAATGCTACTCAAAAGTATAACATTTTCAACTGAAAGACGATTAATTATGGAAAATTGATTAAAACTTATCAAATTTACCTATACCAAATAATATAAAATTACCCAATAGTAAGCAAAACCAACACAATTTGGTGTAATTACATTAAAAAAAACAAGATCTCAAATCAGCAACCCAAGTTTACACATAAAGAACTAGAAAAAGAACAAACTAAGCCCAAAGCTAGCAGAAAGAAGGAAATAATAGAGATTAGAACAGAGATAAAGTAGAAAAACAAAAGAGAACATCAATGAAACGAAAAGTTGGTTCTTTGAAAACAATCAACAAAATTGACAAACCTTTAGCTAGGGTGAACAGAGAAAAAAGACTCAATTTACTAAAATAAGAAATAAAAATGAGGACATTACTACCAATACTACAGATATTAAAAGGACTTAGAGTACTACTAACAGTTGTACACCAACAAATTGTATAGCCTAGATGAAATGGACACATTTCTAGAAACACAAAACCTACTAAGACTAAATCAGGAAGAAATTAAAAATCTGCATAGCCCTGGCCAGTTTGGCTCAGCGGTTAGAACATTGGCCCATGGACCAGAGAGTCCCGGGTTCGGTTCCCGCTAAGGGCACGTACCTCGGTTGCAGTTTGTCCCCGGCCCCGGTTGGGGTCGTGTGGGTGGCAACCAGTCGATGTGTCTCTCTCACATCGATGTTTCTCTCTCTCTCTTCTTCCCTCTCTCCCTCCTGCTCTATCTGAAGATAAATGCAAAAATGTCCTCTGGTGAGGAGAAAAAAATAAATAAATAAAATAAAATCTTCATAGATTTATAACTAGTAAGGAGATTGAATCAATAATAAAAAATATCACAGCAGGCAAAAGCTTTGGACTTGATGGCTTCACTGATGAGTTCTACCAAATATTTTAAAAAATAATACCAATCCTTTCCATACTTTTTCTTTCTTTTTTTTTTTTTTTTTATCCTCACCTGAGGACATTTTTTCATTTTTTTGTTCAGATAGAGTGGGAGGGAGAGAGAGGGAGAGAAAGAGAGAGAGAAACATCGACGTGAAAGGGACACATAGAGTGGCTGCCACCCGCATGACCAACCAGGGCCAGGGACAAACTGCAACCGAAGTACATGCCCTTAGTGGGAACCGAACCCGGGTCTCTCTGGACCGCAAGCCAACGCTCTAACCGCTGAGCCAAACCGGCCAGGGCACCATACTTTTTCAAAAAAAAATCAAACAGGAGGGAACACTTTTAAATGTATTCTATGAGGCCAGCATCACTCTGAAATCAAAGCCAGACACAGACACCGCAAGTAAAAGAACATTATAGACCAATATCTCTTATGAACATTGATTTAAAAATCTTCAACAAAATAATAGCAAACATAAAGCAGCATATTAAAAGATATATACACCATAACCAAGAAAGATTTATTACTGGAAAGCAATGATAATTCACATAACAAAAATTGATCAATGTAATATGCATGACAGCAGAATAAAGGGGGGAAAAACACACATAATTATCTTAATTAATACCAAAAAATATTTGATAAAATCAACACATTTTCATGACAAAAACTCAACAATCTAGGAATAAAAAGGAAACTACTTCAACCTAATAAAGGTAATGTATGAGAAACCCACAGCAAATACCGTACTCAGTGGTGAAAGACTGAAATGATTTCCTCTAAAATCAGGAACATGACAAGGACGCCTACTTTCACCACTGCTCTTCAACGTTGTCCTGGAAGTCTAGCCAGAGCAATTAGGCAATAAAAAAAATTAAATAAAAGACATCCAAATTTGAAAGAAAGCAGTAAAATAATGTCCATTTGCAACATGATCTTATATGCAGAAAACCCTAAAGATTGCACATACAGGCAGGCCAGTGTGACTCAGGAGATTGAGCATCTTCCCATGGACTGAGAGGTCCCAGTTCAAATCCTGGTCAGGGCACATGCCCAGATTGGCTCGATCCCCAGTAGAGGGAGTGCAGGAAGCAGCCAATCGATGCTTCTATCTTACTCTTCCTTCCTCTCTCTAAAAAATCAACAAAAACATATTAAAAAACAAAACAAAAACAAAACACCACACAAGCTCTTAAAACTAATAAATTAATTGCAGAAAGAAAAACACATCACACAATTTATATGGAATCTCAAGTGACCCTGAATAGCCAAAATAATCTTTGAAAAGAAGAACAAAGCTGGAGGATTCACACTTGCTGATTTCAAAACTTACTACAAAGCTACAATAATCAAAGCAGTGTGGTAATGACAGAAAGGCAGACACATAGACTAATGGGATAAAACAGGAAGCCTATAAACAAGCCTTCACATATATGGTCAGATTATATTTTACAAGGGTTCTAAGATTATTCAATAAAGAAAGGACAGTCTTTTCAACAACTTCTTGTCTGCAATGGTGGCTAGAAGTTTAGAGTTATTTTAAGAGTTATTCTAAGAATTTATTTTATATTTCTCATAGGCAACTTTGACAAAGACAACACAGTATAAACTGTTTCCTTCTTTTTACATTTTTTGAGGTTAAGAAGCCCTAGCTAAATTCTTTTATTCACATGTTCTTATTCCTTAAATAGGATACTCTCCTAACTCATGTACAGATTTTGAACAACAGATCTCAGACATTCTGAAAATAGCAACATTGCCCATGAGTTTATAAGTCATTTGTCTAAATCATGAAAGTTTTGAAAGACTAAAGCCAAAGAAATCAGTGACTGAATCACATTGTGTATGGCATCTCATCTTTCACATCTTCACATTAGGGAAGAATTGTGAGATCTTCTCGTCCCCCATTTAATTATCCGAACATGTTGTGTATATTAAATAAATCTTTCTTTAGGTAGAGTCTGTCAAGTGGATAAAATAAAGGTACCTGAATCACAAATTACATTATAAATTTTAATGAGATTATGTATATAAAACTCTAGAAAATATATAATAAACAAGCTAAAACACTATTAATAATCATAGTGACAATGAGATTTGGAGAAGCAAGCTAATTCATACCATGAAAAACAAAAGAAAATGCCTAAGATCCAGAGACAGGATATAAGAGGAGCTACTTCACTTCATCTCTGGATGTTTCTGAGGCTTATTTGATAGATACTATCAGTTTGATTTACACAGAGATCTGTTTTGGAGCAAGCTGGTAACATTATTCTAGGAAAGCCAATTTATCAGAGAATTCTAAGATTAGGACTTCAATACAGCTTGAAGACAAAGATAATGTACATAGACATGTATGTGCCTCCCTTGAACAATATAGAAAATCTATTTCCTACTTTGTTTTATTTTGTGTTTTTATTATTTACTGCTTAGCAAATCATTTGAAGCTTGTCTTTGAGCTATTTGCACAGTACTGTTTTGTTTTTGTTTTAACGTTTCTGGATGTGCTTGTAGGGTGTTTCGGATGAGATCAACATTTTTGTATTTTAATTTATTTTTTGTTCTCATGGGCTCTCTCATTTATTTATTGATGAGTTTCGTTAAACTTTTGTCAAATTTATTTATCTTTTCAAAGAACCAGCTCTTTATTTTTTGACCTTTTTTATTTGTTTTAATTTCTACTTTCTATATTTCCACTTTGATCTTAATTTCTTTCCTTCTGATTACTTTGGATTTGATTGTTGTTTTCCCCCCTATTATCCTTAGATATAGAGTTAGATTGTTTATTTGAGATTTTTCTTGTTTCTTTATAGTTATGAACTTTCTTCTGAGAATTGCTTTGGCTGCATCCCATAAATTTTGAAAAGTTGTGTTTTCATTTTCATTTGTTTCAAGATAGTTTTTGATTTCTTGTTTGATGTCCTCTTTGTTCCATTGATTATTTAGTAATATGTTATTTAGTTACCATGTATTTTTTCAGTTTTCTTCCTATAGTTGATTTCTAGTTTTATACCATTGGGTTCAGATTAGGTGCTGGATATGATTTCAGTCTTCTTGAATTTATTGAAGCTTATATTGTAGCAGTTTTTGGATAAAACATTTTACAAATGTCAGTTAAGTCAATCTGCTCTAATGTGACATTTAAGGCATCAATTTCTTATTACATTTTTGTCTGGATGTTCTATTCATTAATGTGAGTGAGGTATTGCAATCTCCTACTATCATTGTGTTACCATGGAGTTTTCCCATTACAACAATTAAAAATTACTGTATATATTTATGTGCTGCTATGTTGGATGCATAGATATTTATTATTGTTAATTTGCAGGATGCCTATTTAGTCAGTACATGAAGTGTTTGTATGTATTTAGCTGGTTAGTTGGTTAGCTTTGGTGGAATCCAGTATTTGCTTATTTGTCACTTGTCAAAAATATTTGGAGTGATCAGATGACAAAGGAGAAAGAAAGTAGTAATGGTGTTAAATTAAAAAAAATACATTATTTAGAAAGATAATTCTTAGAGTACATATTGAATTCCACTTAAGCTAATTTACCTTAAGTCCTTAAACATTCAACACTAAGGAAGACAGAATTGTTTGCTTTTTCCTTTCGATTTCAAAATCAAGAAATGTATAGGTCATAGAAGCAAGAAAATATGACTCAAAGAAAAGACTGATTTTGAAAGGTAATGTTTTGTATGTATTTTAAAAACTGCCCAAGTGAATTAACAAGGAAATAAAAGCCTTTTTCATTCAGATGTGTTTGCCCTTTAGAAATAAAATGTACACTCTGATGAGTCAAGAACCTATAGGAGTTTTTCTCATTTTTTAAATTAAATTAGTGAAATTGCAAACACGGACCATGAGTAGATACCTAAGGGTATGCAGATGAGTTTAGACACAAGTTTTAACCTCTTTAAGTAACTAGCTATACTGCCTGTGGTAAGTTAATTTAACTTTTTGATAGTGCTTGTCCTACACATATAAAAAGGGGGTAACTTTATTATCTATGTTATTTAATGTTTAATTAGGTACCATGTAAAGACTGACATAGAAACAGTTGAAGCTGGTCAGTTAATGATAGTCTCTCTCTCTCACACACACACACCACTCACAATCAAGAAGCTTGATTAGAAATGATGACTGATTTATTGATGATAATCCAAGAGTTATGAAGTTAAAAACATTTTTATGATTGAGATACCATATATAATATTTCTATTACTCCACTGACAAAGGTAAACTCATCCTTGATTGTTTTATATACATAGCCAACACATGTCACACCTCCCCCTTTCCAGCTAGTTTAAAATATTTCCATGATAGACCAAGTTCTTAAAAAAAAGCCAAAAAAAATTATGAATAAAACTTCCTCATGAGATTTCAATTACACCACTGGTTCAGAGGCTAAAAGAAAAAAAAAGAAGTTAGAAGAACACCGATACAAGCACCAACTCCAATTAACCTCATGTTTCTCTTTTCCACTAGTTATTGTATCTGAGCTTGAATATTTTTCTTAGAGAGAATGTGGTGACTCTCCAAGCAGCATCTTCCACCTTTGAACAGCTCTGATCATTTTGTTTTTCTCCCTCATTTCTTTCCTAATCTAATTCACACAAAAAAGTATTTAACAAGTGAATCCTATGTGTCAGGTATCATGGTGGGCTCTAACATCACATGGAGATTATGTGGAAAAACAGTTGAAAATCTGCGGAGGCAAACATACTGCCAATTCATTATATGTGTGCTTAGGGTTGAAAGTGCTTAAACCACTTCTACGAGGCAGATAAATCAGATCAAATCGAGAGTCATTAAATAATTAATACGTTCATGAATGTTTTTCTGAAATTTATTGATTCAAGTGTTAAATATAGTTAATAGCAATTACTTGTTATTTTTAATGATAACAGTAATGTAGATAATTTATATTGTCTTTAAAGTTGTTTTTTTCAGAGTCCTCACCTCAGAGGCTGTAGACATTTCCATAAGATAGTACATGAGACAAAATGTCATTATATTTCTCCTCCCATATCAATCATATAGCTAGAAGAAAAATTGCATGCAAAAATATCACCGATCATCTTTATTTCCTAGCAATGTAGTCAGTGTTCTGATTGTGTCAATAAAAAAAAATAAAGTGCTTTACTCATTGATTTGTAACTTATGTGGCTGTTTTAATTTTTTTTTAAACTCTATCTCCACATATCTCCAGATGAGCTTGCTGACAACAGGATATCTATCAAAAGAAAATCACTAGATAAGAAGCAGGGCTGTGAATCTAGGCAAGCTCCGTCCATTTGTGTGCCTGAGTCTAGTTACAAATGTGAACAGCGGCCCCACCGAGTGGCTCAGTTAGATGGAGCGTCCTCCCATACACCAAAAAGGTTTCAGGCTCCACTCTGGTCAGGGCATATACCTAGGTTTCGGGTTCAATCCCCTTAGGATGTGCATGGGAGGTAACCAATCCATGCCTCTCTCTCACATCCAGGTTTCTTTCTTTCTCTCTCTCTCTCTTTCTATCCTCGGGTGAGGATTAAAAAAGAAGAAGAAAAAAAAAGAATAACAGAGCTTGTGTAGAAACAGCAGGGCACGTTTTACAAAATGGCACTCCTTGAACCTTCATAATTTAACAAAGAGGTGATCTATCATCCTTCCCTTAAGAATATATTTTTATGTCTGATTTTACTTACATAACTGGCAGGCAATAATGGTAATTGCCTTCTCTTACTCAGATGGGTTGTTTTTTAAATGGCTATATACTGTTTTAAACCTCTGTGTGTAGTCAGTACAGCACTCAGGTGGCAGACTCAAACATAAATAATATGTCAAGTATATGGATATAAACACATAAATATAAACTCAGTATAAACTGCCTGCAAACAGCATATTTCCAGGTGAGTTTGTATGCACATATTTTCTTTGCAGATCTCAGGTTACAGTGCACAATGGAGCTAACCAATGTAGAAAATATTTTAGACCCGATGTAATAGGGCTCTGTTTAAGGCAAGCATGGAATCCAAATACACAGCTATGAGTAGTATCTCACTGGTTCATAGGAAGATATTTTTCACAGCTCCTCAGGGCTTAATCCAGGCAATTCAGTGATTTTACAAGGATTATCACAAAGAGAGGACACAATCAGGCAAGAAAATAAATCTTTCATTGGCAAGTACATTGGATACATTGTGCATCTCATCCCTAAGTACTACATTGTGCATTTCCTTAAAAACAAGGAAAAGGGTATTGTTTTATAAAACCACAGTACAATGATCAAGTAAAAAAAATTAATATTGATCAAATGTTACCCACAGTTCATATCTAAATTTAGTCAGCTGTCTGAATAATGTCCTTTACCGGTTCTATTTTCCCTGGGTCCAGGGTCCAGTGGAGGATTGTTCATTGCATTTAGTTGTAATTTATGTTTAGTGCTTTTAATTTGGAAGTTTCTCAGCCATTTTTTAAAATCTTGTTTGATATGGAAGTTTTTGAACAGTTGAATGTCCTCCATTTTATGTTTGTTATATGTTTTTTCAGGATGTGATTCAAGTTATGCAATTTACGGGAGGAATGCCATAGATATCTTACTGTATTATTCTGTGTTGTCTATGTTAACTTTGATCATTTGTTAGGGAGTGTTCCTCAGGTTTCTCCACTATAAATCTGGTATTTTTCCTCTTATAACTAAAAAGTATGCTTTCTTCATCAAATTATCAATTTTAGTATCAATGGATTATTTCCAGTGCCATCATTTCATTCATATAGTTTTAACTTGCCATTCAAATGTAAGGAAGGGTTTTCATTTCTGGTGGATTTGTTTATGTATTTCTTCTTTAATTTATTAATGCCAGTATGAACTCATATTGTTCTGTTATTCAGTGCACTATAATCCAGTGTTATCTCTATTTTGCTATTCAAAATTTCCCAGATTATACCTGTGAGAGCCCCTTCAAGACAGCAATTATTTCTTTTGATATGTCCTTATCATTCTTTGAGCACTTTTAGGAACAATGAGATTAAGATATTCCAGGATTGCTGGCCAGAGTGACTCAGTTAGTTGAACTTGGTCCCATGCACCAAGAGGTTGCTGGTTCGATTCCTGGTCAGAGCATAAGTTGGGGTTGCAGGCTCAATCCCCAGTAGGGTGTGTGCAGGAGGCAGGAGATACATGTTTCTCATCTGTTTCTCTCTCTCTCTCTTCCTCTACCCTCCTCTCTCTCTCTAAAATCAACTAAAATATATATTAAGATATTCCAGGATCATCTTACACTTTCCCTGCCTCAGTACACTCTAAGAAGCATAGTTTCTTAGGTTGGGAAATACGATTTTATAGTTACATTTGAGTGCTAGCAATTTTCTTTCCTGTGGGCTGTTAGATGGCATTGCTTCAAGGTCCTAATTGCACAGAGCTAAAAAATATAGATGTTATAGATATTCTTCCTATTGGAAGTTTTATTCTCTTTCGCTCTCCCTCTACCTGTCCTTCTCTTCCCCTTCCTTTCTCCCAATATAATAATTAAACACACACACACACACACACACACACACACACACACACACACAGCTCTCTTGTCTTTTCTCTTTCACTTTATTCAACCTTAGTTTTCCAAAAGTGAGAGACCTAGCTCCCAGATCATCAATAGTGGGACTCAATTCTCAAATGTAATTAGAGTAGATTCAGATTTGCATAGTAGAACTAATAGAATTGAGAAAAGCAAACCTACTGAGTTCCATATTTGTTTACAGTTCTTTGTAAGGTAAAATTTACATATGGAAAATGCATGAATGTTACAGTAAATAATTTGATGAGTTTTTAATAGATTTTACTCATGTAACACGCCTAATATCAAGATGCAAAAGATTTTCATCATCCTAGAAATTGCTCTCATGCCCTCATTTTATAAATGCTGTAGTTCTCAAAAATTTAAGCAGTATTTTAGATTTAGTTAACTGTCAGTATATCAGATCCTTTTAATTGTTTTATTTCATGTTGGTTTGTTTTTCAAATCCTAAATTATGTTCTCTGGTATATTTTATTAAATAAACAAAAATTTATTTTAAAAATAATCAGCCCTGGCTAGTTTGACTCAGTAGTTAAAGCATTGGCCTTCAGACTGAAGGGTCGAGGGTTCAATTCCCAGTCAAGGGCATGTACCAGGGTTTCGGGTTCGATCCTGGCCCAGTTGGGGTTATGAGGGAGGCAACCAATCAATGTGTCTCTTTCACATCAATGTTTCTCTCTGTCTCTCTCTCTCCCTCCCTCTCTTCCACTCTGTCTAAAAAAAAAAAAAAAAAAAAAAATCAATGGAAAAATATCCTTTAGTAAGGATTAACAACAAAATTTATATTATAAAAGCATAAAATACACTTAAAAGTAAAAAAATAATTTGAGTTCATATATTTATTTAAGACAATGCATATAAATAATTGTACAAACCCTAAGTATATGTCAAATGTTTCCACAAACTAAACTCACCTCATATAATCAACACACACAAAAAGCATACATCACAACTCCAAACACTCTCTTTCTCTTTTCTTTTCAGTATTATTCTCATAAGGTTATCTATATTCACGTTTTTAATAATTTATTCAGGCATTAGAATTATATAATAATGTAATAATACAGTATGAATTAGTTTGTGGTATTATGTTTCTGATGTTTATCCAATATATTGCATATAGCAAGTACATATTCGTACTCATAGTGGTATGGCATTACTTTGTATAAAGAGTGCCTTGTTATTTATAAACATTACATTTGGATAAAAATTTTAGTCTATTTTTCTGTTTCAAAACCGCTGGTGGAATTATTATTATTATTGTGTTTATATTGTTCTTATAGGTCATTTTGGGTGAAAATTGACAGCTTTAGAATATGAAGTCTTTATTTTCACAAGTTTGGCATATCATTCTAAGTATTTGATTTGTCTTTAATTTCTCAATAATATTTAATAATTATCAGAATAGAAATTTGTACCTCTTTCTTAAATTTACTCCAAGATATTAGAATGCTTTAAGTTTCTGTAAATAGTATTTTTATTTTATTTTTGTTTGTTGCCTGTACAAAAATAATTTAATTTTGTAGGATAATCTTTTACAGAAAAAAAAAAGTTTTTTTCTAATAGTTTGTAGAATCTTTTAATGTTCCACATATATTATTATATTATTTTTATATAATGACATTTTTATTTTTAATTTCCAATTCATTTGCATTTACTTGTCCTATTGCTGTGGCTAAGAACTCCAGTACAGTGTTGAATAGAAATGGTGATAAAATTTTTATCCTGGTCCTGATCTAATGGGGGGACATTCTGAATATTTCAACGTTGAGTTTGATGCTTGTCGTATTTTTCTTGCAGAAATTCTTTATCAATTTTAAAGTTCTCTTATATTTTTACCTTTCTAAGAATTGATAATGTATTTATTTTGAATTATGTATTAGGTTTATATTGTTGCATGACACATTACCATAAACTTAGTGGCTTCACGCAACAATCATTTGTTAGCTCACAATTCTATAGGTCAGAAATCCAAAACAGAAAGTCTTCCTAAGATATCATAAGGCTAAAATCAGTGTTGGCCGAGTTATAGTTTGGAAAATCTGCTTCCATATTCATTCAAATTGTTGGCATAATTCAACTGCTCTCCATTAGAGCTGAGGTCCCTATTCCCTTGCCTGCCTGATGTCAATGACAGGTCTTCTCAACTCCAGAAGCTGCCTGAATTCCTCCCTCTACAGCTCTCACGATTTTCAAGACAGTAATAGCCCATTGATTCCTGCTCCTGCTTTGACCCCTTCGTTTTTTCTATCTCTGAACTCTAGACCTAGATTTAAAGGGCTTATATGATTAAATTAGGCTCATTCAGATATCTCTCTATAAGGTTCATTGATTTGGGACCTTAATTACTTTTGTAAAATCCTTCTTGACTTTTTGACCTCAAACCACTTTATGCACTTTTACAATTTAACAAATATTTGGGGACTGGGGTACATCCAACAGTTATACCTGGTTAATAGCTCTCTTTTCTTGTTGGAAAGCTAAATCTGAAAACTTTGTTTTTAGCCCCAGGGTCATTAATATCTCTGATATTTATCCACCTCTTAGTAGAGGCCTTTTATCCTTTTGCAAAGCATCTTCAGAATCTTTCCTGGTACTCAGAATTTTAGGCTGATGTCCTACAAGAGAAAAGAGTTGTTGACTATCCCCTCATAGGTTAGTGTCTTTACATTTCTTCATGGATCATTTTTTCCATCGTGTTATTTTAACATGACAATTCCCTAACACCTTCAAAGTTATTTTAGGTTAATTTTTAACATTTTATCTTGATTTTTAAAGCCTTCTCTATGAAGGTATTTATCTACTACTGTAAGCTATTTGATTGTATTGAGATGTGGATGCCTGAAGGCCAATCCTGTATGAAATATACATGAAAATGAAAAAAAATGTATTCATCATGTAGCTCAATGCAATTGAATATATCTTTAAGGACTATATTCATTGCTGCCATTGAAATGGAAATACAATGTCAGATATCTAAAAATTAATAATATTCTTACTTAAAATATATTTTTTTATTTCAGATTCTTAATGTACCCATGAATATGGACTTTGCCAGATTGTTTTTGTCTTAAAGAAAATAAATAACCCAAGGGGGCCTCACACAGATCTTTCTAGTAGCAATAATAAAACAAAAACAAACAAAAAACACATGTTTAGAAAAATGAAGTATAAAGCAAAGAACTGTTTAAAGGTCAATGCAAAATAAAGTTTAATTAGTGTTGTTTGTCCATTATAATTAAAATTTATTGTTTTTTAAATTCTACCTCAGTAAATTTTGTCCTTGAAAAAATTATATTTTATTTTAAATTTAAAACTAATAATAGTTTTCTTTTTATAATAAAATCACAAAATTTTATTCTCTAATTGCCATGATTATAATATCAGAAGTAAATAATTTTCATTTAAAAAGATAATAGAGACAATAGAAATAAATACCATGTCTTTTTGCCAAAGCCCCCACCCCCCATCAAGAAGATAATTCAAAGTTTGCATATTTAGTGTCTGACTCTATGGATTATTTTATAAATAAGTTGTCTAATATATATTTAAATCAAGACAAAGTACAAATAAATAAAAGATTAATTCACCATTTTTTTTAGTGTGTACTTAATGAAAGGCATATTGTTTTTATTATTTGTACCTACTATAATTAGAGTTCTGAAGTTCTTGTCCCTCTAAAAATAAAATAAATACAAGAAGAAATATTTGCTACTTAAAAAGAGTAATGCTTTAAATTTATCTGTGCATCTACAGGGAGTATTGTAATGCCTAGAATATGGAAGAGGTGAGTAGTAGGATGTCTCATACTTAGTAAGATACTGTATAATAAAAACTAAAAGAAGAGGTAAAAAAATATGATTAGGTTGTTCAGTGAGGACTGTTTAGCAAGTAATCTTTAATTTGGCCCTTATAGGCTTTTAAGGTATTCCAATTAGAGTCAATAAGGCAAAAATTAATATACAGAAAAGAGCACTTGATATCAGTCAAGTATGAGCAATCTTAATTAATTTAAATGTTGACTATAAATAAAGAAATATTCTAAGGTAGAACCAGAAAAAATGTAATGAGATCAGCTTATGGAAGGTCCTGATTGCCAAACAAAAGCAAATAACCAAGGTGTAGAAAAGAAACAAAATAAGATCTAGGCAGACAAGAGGTAGACACATAAGGCAGCTAGACATGTTGTATAAGCCAATTAGTAACTTGAAGTGTGTGAGAGTGTGTCTACCAGTTAGCAAATTAGAATATACTAAAAACAAGTGCTCAGACACTCATGAAAATAATGAAATACAATGATGGGAAGTTATTCGTGTGGAAAAAAGTTATTAATTAATATTAATTAATTAATTAATCTTGCATTAAACTAATAAGTAAGTATAGGACAACAGAGAGTAAAATTTAAAGATTTCTCTAAGATTTTTTGCTTACCTTTCTGTAAAAATAATATGCAGATATAGTCATAAATGGGTTAGAGTCGTAACTTGGTTTTGACAAATTGGTGAAGGAAGCAAGTAAGATAATGAATCTCCTGCAAAGTCAGGATGAGAGAACGAGACGTCTGTCCCTCAGAGAGAAGATTTGATAAGATAGGTGAAGAATTTAGAATGTGAAATGAGAAAAATGAGGGTTAAGTGTTTTTTTTTTTCAATTAAAAATAGTAAATCAATCTTTTTTGACTTATAGTTACCAGTTGTATGAAAGTTAGTTTCATTTGGTCAGAGGAAAAAACTTCTTATGACGCATTGATATGTAACCAAATTACTGACTCATGTGTTTACATGAACTGTGCTTACTTATAGGCAGCTTATTTATTGTTTAATTTTACCACTTACATATGTCAATGACTTTTTTAAATCTTCTACTCACACATGACTTTCCTTCAAATAATAATATTTACTCTATAGCCTCGGGTGACACAGTAAGCCTGGGAAATAAGACATGCAGCATAACTGCTATGTTCTAACAGGGAAATCCCTAGCTGGTCTTAAAGGCCACTAAGGCAACATGTAGATATTTATTTTGAAGTAAAAAGGTTAAGGAAAAAAATGTAGTTCCCAGCAAGTAATGGATATAAACAAGATTAGGACCCCATAAGTGAGTTCTATCAATCATGTTCCTGCTGAAAACTCGTAAAGCTAAGTGTCTTTCAAGTCATGTAATATCCTTTCTAAATCTTCTAGAGCACACATATCATTATACCACTTGGCAATCTTTAAACCAGATGGGGATCAATGTTTTCAGTGTGGTACATTATACTTTGCAGCTATAGAAGCTCTAGGTAATAAATGTTTCTGCAACCAATTTAAAGAGAATCCATTATGCAAATATAATAATACTTGCATAAAATCCTTAATGTTACAGTTTAGTATCATGTGTCAGGCCAATTCTAATGACTTCCCAAAATAAGTTTGTTTGAACAAGGGAAAAAATAAAATATAGTTGACTGTGTGTAGCCATTATAATAAAAGGGAACAGTAACACTTAAATATCCAGAATTTCTCTTTGAAAATTATTTTTGTTCTGAAAATATTTAAGACACACTCTAGTTTTTAAAAAATATATCTTTGCTGTTGAAAGTATTGCAGATATTCTTCCTTTTTTGTCCCATTGACCCCCCTCCTCCCTGCTCCTGCCCCCCTCCTGCCTTCCTCACATTATTGTCTATGTCCATTGGTTATGCATGTAAGTTCTTTGGTTCCTCTCTTCCCACCCCACCTACCCTCTTCCCTTTGAGGTTCATCAGTCTAACAACCAATTTGTACTTCTTAATTCCTTCATCTTTTTTTCACCCACCCCCCTAGCCCCCACCCATCTGACAAGCAACAAAACGTTCTCTGTATCTAAGAGTCTGTTTCTATTCTGCTTGCTCATTTTGTTTGTAGATTCTATTGTTGATAGATATGTATTTATTGCCATTTTGTTTGTTCATATTTTGATCTTCTTTTTCTTCAAGAAGACCCTTCAACATTTCACATAATACTGGTTTGGTGGTGATGAACTCCTTTAGCTTTTTCTTGTCTTGGAAGTTAAATGATAGCTTTGCAGGATAGAGTAATCTTGGTTGTAAGTCCTTGCTTTTCATCACTTTGAATATCTCTTGCCACTCCCTTTTGGCCTGCAAAGTTTCTTTTGAGAAAGCAGCTGACAGTCTTATGGGATCTCCCTTGTAAATAGCTAACTGCTTTTCTCTTGCTGCTTTTAAGATTCTCTCTTTGTCTTGAACCTTTACATTTTGATGATGACGTGTCTTGGTGTGGGCCTCTTGGGATTCATTTTGTTTGGGACTCTCTGTGCTTCCTGGACTTGTATGTCTGTTTCCTTCACCAAGTTAGGGAAGTTTTCTGTCATTATTTTTTCAAATAGGTTTTCAATTTCTTGCTCTCAATCTTCTCCTTCTGGCACCCTCATGATGGGAATGTTGGTATGTTTGAAATTGTCCCAGAGGCTCCTTACACTATCTTCATTTTTTTTTCTTTTTTCTTTTTGCTGTTCTTATTGGGTGTCTTTTGCTTTCTTATATTCCAAATCAATGGTTTCATTCTCAGCTTCACCTACTCTACTATTGATTCCCTGTAAATTATTCTTTATTTCAATTAGAGCATCCTTCATTTCTGACTGGTCCTTTATTATGCTCTTGAGGTCCTCACTAAGCTCCTTAAGCATCCTTATAACCAGTGTTTTGAATTTTGCATCTGTTAGATTGCTTATCTCCATTTTGTTTAGTTCTTTTCCTGGAATTTTGTTCTGTTCCTTCATTTAGGACATGTTTCTTTGTCTCCTCATTTTGGCTGCCTCCGTGTATTTTTTTCTAGGTATTAGGTAGAGCTGCTACGTCTCCTGGGCTTGGTAGGGTGGACTATAGGTCCTGTAGGGTCCAGTGGCACAGCCTCCCTGGTCACCCCTGCTGAGCACTCGAGTTGCACCCACCATGTGTACTGTACACCCTTCTGTTGTAATTTAGTCTTGATTGCTGTTGACATGTCAATGGGAGGGATTTACTCAGGCTGATTAGTTGTAAGGATTGGCTGTGCCCACTGACCACTGACTTTCAACCACCTTGGAGGACCAGCTGTGCAGGGGCCTACCACACAGAGCAAGACTTACTTCAGAAGGGGTCTTGTATATACTGAGTCTACCCCTTGAGTGTATTGTTTGTGGAGGTGGTTGGATGGTGGTGTTTCGACATGGTCTGAAGCTGTCCACTGGATGTGCTCACTCTGGGACCTCCTGGGAGATGCAGGCCAAGGTCAGCCACTTCCTGTGTTCTACCTAGGGCCACCAGGCATAGCTACAAATCAATATTGGGCTGGGCTTGGAGGTGCCCAGGTAAGGCCAAGCTGTGAACTGAGGCTGGCTGCTGCTACTGGCATGCCTGCGGCCACTTAGCAAGAAGTGTGGAGCTTGCTGAGGCCAGATGCTGCTTGTTTGAGAGATTATGCAGCATGAGCCCAGACAGGCTATTCCTATGGTAAAGCCACTGGAAACAGCTTGAGGAGGCCTGAAAGTTGGGTGGGGCAGGGCCTCAAGGAATCACCAGGGTGGGGCAAACAGTGTGATCCAGGTTTCTGGAGTCTCAAGTATGGTGCCTATCTGCAGACCCCGTTGGGGAAGGTCTCACCAAAGGAATAATGGCTTCCACCAGCATGTCTGTCTGGGAGAAAGCTGCCCTCCAGCTCTCACTGCAATGCCAAACAACTCAGTTCTTTCTTATATGTCTCTGGTGCCTTTCAAGCTGCCTCTCCATGCTGGAGCCCAGAGTGAGTGAGTCCAAGTAAGTCTGTGTGCGGGCCCTTTAAGTGGAACTACCTGGGACTCCAGAGCCCCAGCCTCCCTGAGCTTCAAATCCCGCTGGATTTTACAGCCAAAAGTTATGGGGACTCTTCTTGGCACTAGAACCCTGAGCTGGGGGGCCTGGTGTGGGACAGGGACTCCTCACTCTTCTGGAAGGACCTTCACGGCTGAGGTATCCTCCTGATTTTTATCCGCCACACGTGGGTGTGGAACCAGCCCATCCGCACCTCTGCCCCTCCAGTCTTGGTGTGGCTTCTTCTTTAATTTTGTAGTTGTAAGACTTCCATTTAGCTCGATTTCAGGCGGTTCTGAATGGTTGTTCTGTAGTTTAGTTATAATTTTGATGTGGTTGTGGGAGGAGGCATGAACCACTTTACCTATGCTGCCATCTTAATGGGAGGTCCCTACCTGGCTGAGTCTTAACTGAAGGACTTCTTCGTCTCCACAGACCCTAGCAAAAGGAGGTCAGAGTGCAAGGATTTTCTGGTATTTTTCATCTACCACTCTCTGCTGGTCTCTTTGCTTTTCCTCAAACACACAGAACTCTTTCCCACATTCAGGCCTTCCCACTGACCCACAGCCTGGTAAGCATTTCAAGTCTTTAAGTTTTGGATGAAAAGACATTTCTTTCTTCGTGGCTTTCTGAAATCTTTTTTTTTTTTCCTAAAATTTCTACCCATATATAACTATGATCATATATAAAAAGGTATTATTTATGTATATGTATGTAGACACACATGCAGTAATATTTTTTACATCCTACTCTCCTCTGATTAATTAAAATAATTAACTCCTCTTTTGTTGGACTATTTCAGGATGGATATATTAAGCTATATGTCATTTTTTGAAATATGATGTTATCTGTTAATAGATCCAAAACTTGGAAAGTTAACAGACAGAGATAAAGTAGAGAAACATAATCTTCAGTTTCTAGAATAAACATTAAAAAAAATAATAACCAGGTGTCCGACATGGGTCTGACTCACCTCTGCAGGGGTCATTTGGCAGTCCCAGAGGCCACCCATCTGCTGGCCTTCATGCCTCCCATAGCACAAACTCAGAAGGAGTCCCAAACCATACAAGATTCGGAAAAACCCCAATCATCCCCTAACATTCACGGTTTTACAACCATTATCTGTATTGGTTCTATCAGCACAAATATTATTATACCCCTGCCTCTCTTTCTGATCAATCACTCATTATTATATATAATAATAATAATAATTAAAAAAAACAAGATCCCCAGGCCTTTCCTCACACCTCTTGAACTCCTAAAACTTTCTTTATGGCCTGCAGGAACCAATAAAATCATCTAAATCATTTATCTCTCTTGTGAAGGTTTACCTACACTCTTCCTGTAAAGAAAAATTGACCGTCCAATCCAGCTTGTACAAATGATGATTGTTTATCTCACTCCTACTTTGGGGACCCCTGGGCCTGAAAATAAGTATTATATTATCAAATCACTACTTTTTTTCATGAAATTATCTCACAATCCCTAAGCACTTTCTGTTATTCCTTAGAGATTCTAGGCTCCTAGCTATCCTACTGCGTTAGTACTTACACCTTCTTTCTTGGTGATTTCAGTTTTCTTGTGGATAATCCAACCAACTCTGTAGAATAAGTACAATAGATTTTTCTCTTCCAGTGACTTTCTTCTACTATTCTCCAATTTACTCCATCTCAGCCCCTCAGGCCTACTTTTTGTTCCTAGGACACAGGGTAGGGTATGGACACTCCTTCGCCTGACTGCTTTCCTGCAGATGTTCACAGGGCTTGTTGCTTCACCCTCTACAGTCTTGTTTATCATCTTCTCAGTGAGTCCCCTTCTAACTTAAATCTGAAAACTCACTTGTCCCTGCATTACTTATCTTCTCCCTTTCTAGATTTATATATTTATAGCACTTCTTACCATCGGATATATTATTTATTTTACTTATTTTATTCATTTATGTTATTCATAATCTGACACTGCTTTAAAAATAACTTCCACAAAGCCCAGATATGTTCTTTCCTCCACTGTTGTATCTTCAATGTCTACAAGAGTTCCTGGCACATGGCATATTTATAAGTAAAGAATTACAAATAATTCTTGTTTGTAATTAGTAATCACTCCACAGAACCAGTGACTTAAAACAGACTGTTAATATATTCACTGGTTGATTTATTAATTGATGAACCTATCTATGAAATATGAACATTTATCTTACTTTCTGAATAATACATTCATCTAAATAAATCTTGAGAATGTTGTTTATACTAGGCAGCTTAAATGATAAACCTGAATCTGTCATTGTCTTTTCAGTCTGACTATGAAAGAGATTAAAGCTTATAATTGAGTAGAATGAGTAAATAATACTCAAAAGAACCACATAGTATCATCTCCAAAACACTAATTGAAATGACAAGAAAATAATAAACACATGAGATATTATGTCTTAATGCCTCTTTCACTTTCTAACAAATTATATATATATATATCCAAATGAAAAACAATCAAATTGCATTTTCTAGATGGTGGTCAAATAACCCAGTCCCTTCAAAATCTCTAGCTTAATATAAAGGAAATCTGTCTGTAGCACTTATGTTAACTAGATATATAGGAGTACTTATAGACAACTAAATAAAACTTTGAATTCACTATACTTATTATACGTAGTCATTGAGGTAAATTTCTTAATTAGGAATGTGCCTAACTAATCATATTCTTGGCAGCCTATACTACTCAAATTTTATAAAATCCTCAAGTGTAGGCAAATTTGAGAAGTTTGTTTTAAGCTTTTTGCTTCTCCCCTACTGCAGCAATTGATGGCCTCATGCTGGTCCTTGGTACCCTAGACCTGGAGATGCAAGGTTTAGCAAATAAAATACAAGAATCCCAGTTAAATTTAAGTTTTAGATTAACAGCATGTATATTTTTAAATACAGTTACCTCTTGTGCAATATTTAGGACATAGTTATACTAAAAAAAATCTCTAGTACTGTTTATGCGAAGCTGAAACTTAACTGGGCATTACCCTACTTGTGTCTTCTCTATGACTCTCCACAAGTACTCCACATGTATAAAATGTTACTTCTAACTCTTCAAAACGTATTTATCTGTACCACAGTTTCTTAGAGGTCTATAGGATATTGTCTTGTGTAATTTGTATCCCAGCCTGATATGAATCAGAATGGGGGGGCGAATAAATTCAGTAGATAAATTTAATCCTCTTAATAGATTAGTCAATCACTCCTACTGATGTTGTATGCCCTCCCCCAAATGAACCAGATGATAAAACATGAAATGACTTAAATCTGTATTTTTTCCTAAGGAGGAAATCAAGAAACTTTTTTAAATATTTGGAATTTTAGATATGTTTGTAGCCTATTAATACAGATATTCTTGGTTTGGTGTAAGAATGAGATTGGGAGCTGTGTGAGCAAGTCTTTTATTGTGCTTCTCAAAAACTTTTTGAAGGCAGGTATCATAACAGTTATTTCAAACTGTTTCTAAATATCAATCATAACAGTTCCTTCAATCATGAGTATGATAGATTCTTATATTGAAAACATTGAAAAATTATTAATAAAATATTTAAAAGTATATTTTTATTGATTTTTTAGAGAGAGAGGAAGGGAGGGAGAGCTAGAAACATCAATGTGAGAGAGATACATCGATCAGATGCCTCCTGCACACACACACCCCCACCCCAGAGGATCGAGTCTGCAACCCAGGCATGTGCCCTGACTGGGAATGGAACCATGACCTCTCAGTCCGTGGGACTATGCTCAATCCACTGACCCACACTGGCTGGGCAATACATTTATTTTTAAAAGCAATCTCACAAAACTTGGCAAATGCTAAAATATTTAACTAGTCAATTTCCAGGAATTATATTTAGCCTTTTTGAGAGAAGGAATAAAAAGAACCAAATTCAGTAGAATTCAAGTTAATGAGAAGGTTGATTAGTATAAACTAAATAAACAAATACAGCAAAACTATATTTGAAAAAATTAAGCAAAAACATAGATCTACCACACTGATCTACTGGCAGATCTACCAACTTGTCTTCAGAAGCTTTAAAAATAAACGTACTAGTATCTGAGTGGACCCCACAGAAAATTGAGGTAATGATTACTGGGTTTAAGATACTGCAGTAAAAACAGAGGTTTTAAAGTAGTTGTCACGCCTTCAGAAATACTGCTGTTCACATAATTCACAGAATTCTTTGCATCGATCAGTTCATCTTCAAAAACTGTATTTCTCTCAACAAAAGGAGCCAAGTTACCCTTTTTGCAGTTACTAGTGACTTGTGTTTCTTCCCCTTTTAGAGGTATCTTTTTACTGGCAGCTTGGGAGCTATAATCACTAAGATAGTCTGGGATTGCACTTCACACACTCAGTCCTATGCGACCGTCTTTAGGAGCCCCAATTTACAGCAGAATGATACACAAACTTCCCACCACCATCAACTGAACGATATGATGTGTTTGTGATAAACTCGGGAATTTCAACTATTGCTCTAAACATACTCTTTTCTCAGTTATTTAAGTTTTCAGCTTCAAAACTGTTAGAAAAATCACCAAACCCAAGTATTAAATTAATTTGAATAAAACTATAGAGACAAACAAGTATAATTAAATAAAGCTGATAATATCAAGGTGATCATTTTATCTGGTTCCAAGTATATTCAATATTTTACAAAACTCTAGTCCATTCTCTACTTTGTTTTCAGAAAAGTGTTCATTGTAGACACACTCCTCACTTAATTAAAGCAAAAATGTATTTAATTGTGGTTTTGATTTAGATTTTCCTGATGGTTAGTGACACTGAGCATTTTTTTTTCATGTACCCATTGACCATTTGTATATCTTTTTTGGAGAAATGTCTATTTAAATCTTTAAGTCTATTTTTTAATCA
This sequence comes from Tadarida brasiliensis, assembly GCA_030848825.1. NCBI lineage: Eukaryota > Metazoa > Chordata > Mammalia > Chiroptera > Molossidae > Tadarida > Tadarida brasiliensis. The sequence goes on from CM061260.1 coordinate 77,566,591, forward strand.
GGTTATTAGTTTTTAATACATAGTTGTAGAAGTTCCTTATTTATTTTGGAGATTAATCCCTTATCAGATATACAGTTTACAAATATATTCTTCCTTTCCATGGATAGCCCTTTCACTCTGTTGATTGTTTTCTTTGTTGTACGGAACATTTTAGTTTGATTTAGCTGGTACAAATGTAAAATGGTACAGCTACTATGAAGACAGTATGGCAGTTCCCCCAGAAAATTAAAAATAAAACTACCATATGATTCAGCAATCTTATTTCTGGATGCTTACCCAAAAGAATGAAATTAGGATCTTGAAGAGATTATAGCACTCCCATGTTTATTGCAGCATTATTCACAATAGACAAGATGGCATGTTGTACAACACTGGACCTGTAGTCAATAATAATGTATTGTACACTTAAAAATATATTAAGAGGGTAAATATAATGTTAAGTGATGTTACCACAATAACATATCACTTAAAAATATGTATTGATTAATTCAAGTTTAACTAGAGTAACTACTATGCTAATACAGAGGTAAGAGACATTTATTGATTGCATGTTATGGATTTTAGGTCACTACCTTCCTTTTCTAGTTGATAATAAGAACTTTTATTCATTTTTTCCCTTGAAGTCATGTATCTCAGGAGAAACTGACTCCACTATCATATCCAGGAAAAGCCTGGATTAGTCAAAGTGTACACCAACTACTTTTCTAAGTAATTAGTTCAAGAATGAACATGTGACTTAATCCTGGCCAATGAATAGTAAAAGGAAGACTTGTAAGAATATTTTTACAGCCCAGCTGGTATGGCTCAGTGGTTGAGCATCGACCCATGCACCAAGAGGTCTCTGGTTTGATTCCCAGTCAGGTCACATGCCCAGGTTGTGGGCCCAATCCCCAGTTGGGGGCATACAGGAGGCGGCCAATTGATGTTCTCTCTCATCGATGTTTCTATCTCTTTCTCCCTCTCCCTTCCTCTCTCTCTAAAAATTAATAAAGAAAAAAAAGAAAAAAGAATGTTTTTACTCCTAAAAGACCACATGGCAATATGTCCTTTCTTCTTCCTCTGGATTTTATGTGAAATGTTTGATGCTTAGAACCTGAATAAGCAATCTGCTACCTCTAAAAATAAAATTAACTGTGCAATTACAGAATGGATTAAAAAGAACCCGGGTACTTTATAATATTATTGAGATTCTAAAATAATTAACCCTATAAAATTACAAAACAGTGAAGTTATGTGAAATAAAATAGTAATAAAACATATTTTAAACAAGTTTGAGTTACATGTATAAAATTAAAAGCATTATAACTAAGAAATTTATCAGTGGAAACCATGCAATGGGGCTAATTCAAGAAATGAATATAGACTTAATTGTTTAGAATTATCTTATTAACCTTTGACCAATAAAAAAACAGAACTATATGAAGATGCCTAACTCTAGTAAGTGGGGATAGAATAGGACAAAGATGATTTTTAAAAATATTTCATTTAATGCCATTCAGTGCTGTTTGACTCTTCCCCTGTAAACCATCTCCTCCCCATGTATGTATCACTTTTCTAATTACCAGATATTCAGAGTCAAATATATATATATATAAAATAAACACAAAAACTAGACTAGCAGAGTTTATAACATAAAACATGGTAATTGGATTAATATATACATTTATAGACTTTTTATTTCATTAGAAATAATAAGACAACTAAATATAATAGTGTTTGGTGGATGATAACTAGCAACTCACCAAAGAATAAATGTAAATGCCTAATATATCCATGAAGCAATACTCAAAGTCATTAATAATCAAGGACAATAAATTAAAACAATATTGAAAAGATGTTCCTCCTTCAAATGTCAATAATGTCAAAGACTGCTGATATACTTTCTGGACAGGAATAGACTAAAATAGGCACATGGACATTCTTTTGACAGGTCTAATCTCTTTCCATCACCATTTATCCTTCCTGTACCCTCTCCTACCTGTCCCCACCTCCCTTTCCCTCTGGTCATCAACATACTGTTGTCTGTGTCTATGAATTTTTTTTTAATTCCTTCACCTTTTTCACCCAGCCCCCAAAACCCCCACCCATCTGACAGCTGTCAGTCTGTTCTCTGTATCTATGAGTCTGTTTCTATTTTGTTTGCTAGTATATTTTGTTCATTAGATTCCACATATGAGTGAAATCATAATACAATATACAGATGATATATTATAGAACTGTAACCCTGAAACCTATATAATTTTATTAACCAATGTCACCCCAATAAATTCAATAAAAAAGTTTTAACAATTATTTTGACAGGAAGTTTTCTTGGTTACAACACTTCTGGAAGCCTTCCTAATCCCTCTCAACACTTTCTGGAGCGGGTTTTGATTTTTTCCTTTATTAGAGAAAAAGGAAACAGAACGTAGAAATGTTAAATGTTCTCAAGTTGATATAAGTCACGAGTAATGAAGATGTGATTTGAACATTTTTCACTTTGATAAAACCTCTTGCTTTTAACTATTGGAGACAACCTTTAACCACTGTGTAATGTTTACATAAAAATATTTCCATGAGAGACTCCTCTCTGCTACCCCTTCATGATGGATGAGTTAATGCAGAGACGAAGTATACTTTGTGCAGACCATCTAAACTCTTTTACCTTACTGTTCTAATCCCAATTGAACAATAATAAAATCGATATATTATTTCTATCTGCTTCGCTCCTGTTTTTATCTTCCTATTGGTTCCATGAAGGAACAAAAAGAAAAGTATATCATGTAATTGTTCCTGAAAACTCCAGAATTAATCACTGAACATTTTCCCCTACAGCTTTTTCTTCCATCTGAGAGGGGGAAAATTTTTATTTTTAAAATTTTAGTGATAATGAAACCTCATTTTTTACAAAGCTTTTAGATAGATTGATTTTAAAATAAAATACTTTAAATACTTACAATATTTTATGTTTAGTTTTATTTTTCAGAGCGGTGGTTTAGGTCACTATTGCCTTTAATAACTCGTTCAGGTTTGATCCTTTTACATTTGTATATCAGTGTGGTGTTTGCTTTTTCCTCTTCTAATTTCTTATTCTTCTAATTCCTCTTTTACTTTTTCTTTTTAAATCTACAAGGAAGATGAAGTCCATTTTGTGTCCTGTTTATCATTTTAAATATTTAGCAAAATATGTACCCTTAAGCTATTCCCTTCAATGAATTGCTGGATAATAAGCAAATACAAAGTTACATTATTGCCTTGAAATACTTCTTGCATGGCTAACATTACATTTTTTTCACTTAGATGCTCACTGGTTTTATTTTAATTAAGTGAATTATATTCTGTATTTTAGTTTCTATATGTTGGATCAGACCTAGAAACTATGTAATTTGAAATGAGTATATTACCTGTGTGATAAGCTTGAGAATTTTGGAGTTGATGATAAAAGAGACAGGAGCATGAGAGCAGTAATATATGGCAACATTTATTGGTCAGTGACTGGACAGGCCTGCAAGAGGGGGACATATCTGCCAGGAAATTACTTTTCAGCATCGGTGGCATGAGGTCCACCCAGAAGAATAGCAGGGAACTAGATCTCCCTGAGAGAAAGGAAAATCAGAGAGGGTCAATGTGTCTCAATGATGTACTCAGCAGGAAGGTGGGGTGTTCCTATGTCAGAGTTCTGAAGAACATCTGTATTTTGGGGTAGTTTATAACCACAGGGTTTGTCTTCTCTATGGTATATCAGATGTTGCTTGTAGTTCTGAAAGGTATGCAAAGTAGATACATTCTAAATGACTAAAATGTGTTCATTGGGGCTACATTTAAAACAGTTTGCAAAACTTTGAATTTGGCATAGGTGAGCTTTGGCCTAGCAGTCCGGGCTGCTGTGTAAATAGCATGTGGCCCTTTTAGGACAATACACAGGGGCTGTCTTTGGCTCATTTATATAACAAACTCTAAGTGTGAAACAGGAATATAAATATAATTTATTTTTTTCCTTCTTTACTTACTGGACAATAGGCATGTTTGTGAGGGGGTGCAGTGTGTAGTTTCGTCATAGATAAATTTATCTCTAGGCAGCACACCCACTTTATCACAAATGATTACACGCTAAAACTATTTTTGCATCTATAGGACAAAGCAAAGTGTTAGAATATCAGTATAGTCATCCCTCGCCACTTCGCGCTTCGATTTTCGCGGCTTCACTCTATCGCAGTTTTTCCAAATATGTTCATTAAAAAGTTGATCAAGACAGTGAAATGATACAGCGCACGCTCGATGGTCAGAGTCAATTATACACCCCTGTATTAAAATTAAAATTAAAATTAAAATTACTGTACGTATGGACTGTAGGTCTATGTATTCGAGCACCCCCGCAAATCCTTCAACCGCCAGGTGCAACTGCTCAACCTTGTGTGTGGGCAATAACTTTTTTTTCCAAAAAATCGGGTGTGGTGAAACCAAGCCAATCAGAGCGTGCTGTTCATTGATTGGCTATCCCAGCCTCTTCCTATCCTGGCCACTGATTGGCTGAGCCTCATGCAAGTTCGTTTCTCTCATACATGCTTCTACATCGCTGTGCATCGGAAAGCAGCTTTGCTCTTGTAAGTGTTTGCAATTTCTGAGAACTTTTATCTAAGCCCCACGATGGCTCCTAAACGTGCTGCTTCTTCTAAGACTTCTGACGATGAAACTAAGCACTGGAGGAAGATGCTTACCAACCAGGAGAAGGTGAAACTCTTGGATATGATCAAGGATGGCAAGAAAATCGTGGAGGTTGCCTGCCATTACGACTTGAATGAGTCTACCATTCCCTCCATCCGTAAAGATAAAAAGAATATTGTGCAACAGTTACTGTCTCTTTCAACAAGGAAGCAAAGAGCGTCGTGACAAGTCGTAATAAGTTCATAGTGAAAATGGAGTCTGCCCTAGCCATTTGGATCAGTGACAGCCACAAGAAAAATATTCCGTTAGATTCGCTGGTCATCCGGGAGAAGGTGAGGTGCTCTATCAGCGCTTTACAGTGGACGAACCTCAACCAGGACCCTCTTCTGCAACGTTCATGGATTTCATGGTGAGCAAGGGTTGATTCGAGAAGTTCCAGAAAAGGTATTATCTGAAGAGTGTTGTTCTCTACAGAGAAGTTGCCTCTGCTGACCAGCCTGCAGCAGAGGACTACATGAACAACATGTTCCAGAAGATCCTTGAGGAGGGCAAGTATCATCCAAGACAGGTGTTCAATATGGACGAAACAGGACTGTTCTGGAAAAGAATGCCTTCCCGGACATTCATTTTCAAGGATGAGGCCAAGGTCCGTGGCTTCAAAGCGTATAAGGATCGCGTGACTATCGTTATGTGTGGAAATGCTGAAGGATTTTTGCTCAAGCCTGCCCTTATCTACAAGGCCAAGAACCCTAGGGCCCTGAAGAATAAAAACAAGAACCTGCTGCCAGTGCATTGGATGCACAACGACAAGGGCTGGATCATGAAGCAGCTGTCATCGGACTGGTTCCATGAGTGCTTCATCCCCCAAGTCAAGCTGTATCTCGCAGAGAAGGGACTCGGGTTTAATGTCCTTCTCCTCATGGACAATGCTGGAGGTCATGTGCAAGACCTATCCTGCTGATCCAGCCCATGGATCAAGGCATTATTCGCGTGTTCAAGGCCCTCTACATGCGAAACACCCTGCAGCACCTCGTCGAAGGCATGGACCTTGAGGAGAACTTCTTGCTGAAGGAGTACTGGAGGCAGTATACCATCACAACCTGTCTGAAGAACATCCAGGCTGCTTGAAGGACATAAAGATGAAGACCATGAAGGCCAGCTGGAAGATGTTGTGGCCTGAAATTGTCCACGACTACAGAGGATTCACCCCAGAGGATATAAGCAACTCGGCAGTGGATAAGGCAGTTAGGCTAGCCTGGATGCTGGGAGGAGAAGGTTTTGTGGATATGACCCGCGATGACATGGATAAGCTGCTGGAGACACATTCGGATCCCTTAACTGATGAGGATCTGGTGGAGATGACTAAGTCTGTGAGTGAGGAGGAGGAAGAGCAGCCAGAGGTTCCTGGGGGTCAGAAGGAGGAAGTTGGCCTTACACTTGAGTGTCTCTCGCAAGTCGTGAGAACTATTAAGGTAGTACAGGACATGATTGGCGAACAGGACCCACAAATGATGTGTGCATTGCGGTTCCGGAATGCACTTGATGGAGTGATAGAACCCTACAAAAGCCTCGTCACGCATATGAAAAGACAGCGCCAGCAACTTCCTATCACGATGTTCTTCAGCCGCACACCCAGACCCCCACTGTCTACTCCTAGTACTCCTTCAGCGGAAGAAGACAACGATGCACCTGCTGAAGATACTGCACCACCTGAAGACTCTCCTACTGAGGTCGTGCCTTCAGAGGAGCAGTAACCTTGCCCTTCTTTGCTGTGCAGTACATCTCTTCATCTCATCGCTTCATCATTGAACAAGTTGCACTATTTTCATGGATTAGTGGTTGTGTGTAAGAACTGTGTGTGTGTGTGTAATTAAATGTACAATAATAATAATATGATATTTATAACATCTAATATGTCTTATTTTCTCTTATTTTGTCTAATATATTGGGTAATATGAGTGTAATGGTGACTAAAGGGTGTTATTTCATGTCTAGAGGGCTCTAATAATGTTAAAAAACGTATTAGAAGGTCGTAAACAGGTTTTCGGTGCTCTAACTGTGAAAATATTTGATTTATAAATAAAGAATCCTACTTCGTGGGAATTCATTTATCACAGTAGAGTCTGGAACTGATTAACCGCAATAAACGAGGGCCAACTGTAAAATATAAAACTATTTCTTACAGCCAGATATGCTGGCCAAATTTTGGAAAGTATTTTTTCCTTACTTATCGATAAACTAAGCTTCAGCGAAAAGAAAGGCCCAGAATGAAATTGTACATACACAATGTCCAAGGTACTAAGTTAGGAGTGTATGGTATTATTCTTCCGAAATGTTCCCTGAAAATATCTAGGTTTTACAGAGAGGAATTCAGGTTGTGATGTACAGAGAATGGTGAAACTGAATAAAGCAATGCCCTTTCTAAAAGTAAAGTGACATTTTACCAACCACAATACCATTTTTTTGACTTACACATGAGATGAATTTCTTGGTGTCTACAAATGAGTGTTTTTCTATTATTTCTTTCTTGCTTTTTGAATAAAATTTAAAATTATCAAAGTAAAATTCCATTAGGAAACACCTTGCTATAACCTTGGATTTGGATTATTTCAGGTAAATAATATCTCCTGTACATGTAGGGATTTAGTACATCTCTTTCCACAGGAAATACTCCTTGTAATATGATGATTATAGATTGTAATTGTTGACATTTGATAAAATATGATCTCCTTTTCTGTTTTATTTGCCAAAGTCAAGTGAGTGATATATGCTTTTGTCCTGCCAACGTATCTTTAAGAAACCACCCTTTCTTTTCCTGTTATTGGTTCAAGTGGTTTGGATGGAACTAACTATATTTCAGAGGTCAACCTGTGCTACTGGAATTTTTTTATTCAATATAGAGTCATGTGTTGCTTAATGACAGGGACACATTCTGAGAAATGGGTTGTTAGGCAATTTCATTGTGTGAATGTCACAGAGTGTACCTATAGAAACCTATGTCCAAAGCCTGTTACACACATGGGCTATATGGTATAGCTTATTGTTCTTGGGCTACACATCTGCCAGGGTCCAGCCTCGGCAGGTCCAGGGGTTCCCAAAGGTGTGGACGGAGTCGGCGAGAGAGAGAGAGAGAGAGAGAGAGAGAGAGAGCACGCAACGTGGGAGACAGAAAATACTTGATCTTTCTTCTGCTTAGTCTTAATGCTTCTGCTTCTGCCTCAGACTAGCAGAGTCTTTTATTATGTATATAGATCCACAGGTTACATTGTTTCCCCCAAACCTTTTAAGCAAAAAAGTACAGACATTCTTTTTGGTTGTTTACCCAACTCTTATGTATATTACATGTTAATTACTAACTATTTTCACCCTTCATCCAGACATCCTCTTAAAACTCCTGACCTTTCCTCCTATCTAAGATCCTTTTAAGCTTCCACATTTCTATCCTAAATCTTATTTTCTTGCTTTTCTTCCTGTAATCTTTTCTACCATTTACATCATTAGTCATCTATATGTTACTTCTATAATAATTTCTAACAGACAGCTAACAGATAGAGAAAGCAAAGATTAGTCTCCTTCAGTTGCCATCCTGCATTTTTATTTTCCCATTTACTTTATATCTTCAGTCACTGTTCTTCATGATTCCTGCCACGCAGTGAATCCACTTCTCCAGGGACAATGTCAAACCATGGAGCTCACCCGGGACTGTGTCAAACCGTGGTGGTCCTCGTATCTCCAGGGACTGTGTCAAACCATGGAGCTCACCCGGGACTGTGTCAAACCGTGGTGGTCCTCGTATCTCCAGGGACTAAGTCAAACCATGGAGCTCACCCGGGACTATGTCAAACCGTGGTGGTTGCTGTTCCAGTGACACTGCTCCCAACACACATCTATACAGCATGTTACTGTACTGAATACTGTAGGCAGTTGGACTTGTGTATCTATACATATGTAAAAATTAAAAAGGCATGGGAAAAATACTGTATAGAAGATAAAAAATGGTACACCTGTATAGGGCACCTACCATGAAAAGAGGTTTCAGGACTGGAACTTGCTCTGAGTGAGTCGGTGAGTGAGTGGAGAGAATATGTGAAGGGCTAGGCCATTAGGCCATCCATTGCTGTCCAGTAGTGTAGATGTATAAACACAGTCTCAAAGGGATCAATAGGAATTAAAAAATCAAAATGGAGAGATAACGGAACCTAGGAAATTGGATTGGCAATGTGGTTTTTGGCTACTGCATGTTTGAGCAGTGCTCACATTTACAACCTTTGGGATATTCATTTTTTTTTTTTTTTTTAAAGAGACTGTTGAACATGGAGAGGGTATAGAACCTAGGACTCAATACTTTGACTTTGGAAATGTTTTTGGTTCCATTGACCTTATATGACTTTTCTGGCTTGAATTGATGAAAGAAATAAAACTTATCTATGCTTCACATCATTACAACCTGAAAGTATGTCCAAAGTACAGGAACAGGCTGGCCCCACACTACCACAGAGAGCTTTTACTAGAGTGGCTGTGACACTTTATATCCGTCAGGTGTCTCCTATGAACCTGTGTCCTTGTACAGAATCTTATGTTCTCCACAAAATGCACAGTAATGTTCTCTGAAGACCATGAAGCTAGAGCTGGGAGGGCTGTAGGACCCTCTGAGTATATAGTGCTGAGGAGACAGGATCGTTTTTGCTGAAACAGGTTAGTGGTTGACTGATTATGATGTAAACTGTACACTCAAAATCGAGATTCTTTGAGTGAGAGGGAATTTATTGACAACCACACAAATATTGCTCCCATTAGAGAAAAAAATCTCCTCCTGAACCATGTGTCCTTCTATTTCTTGCAGAAAATTCAGTTCCATTATAATCTGATGAGACCACTGTTATATATGCTGTCTGTCATTGAGTGAAACGTTGTTATGAGGCACATGACTATATTACATTATCAAATACAAACAGAATTGTCAACTAAACAGAAATTGCCCTTCAGTGAAAGGGGTGAAGGAAGAACCAAAGTGCACAAGACAGATTAACATTGCTTTTCTTTTTTTGACTGGGAAATGGCGTGGTTACTACTCTCCCGTGTAGTAGGGGAATAATGAATGAAACAGCACAATTATAGTTTTGAATATTAAACTGGAATGGGTCCTAGGAACATACTAATCAAATCCTTTCAATTTACAGATAAATAAATCAAGGCCCATAAATATTAGTGTTCAAGATCAAAGAGCTACATAATTATCTATGAACCATCCTTGTCATATAACAATGTTCTTAGCATTTTTGCATAAACCAAGACATTACGATAATTTAATCTTCATAAATCACCAAGAAAGTAAAATATGGGAGAAACGAGGGACTAGGAAGTTTTTGGTACTACAAAGGTTAATAGAATATAATTTTTTATCATAGAATATACACTAAAACTAAGGCTTGAAAATAATAAAATGTACTCATGGTTTTAAGGTTTAATGAAATTCGATTGGCTTTGAGAATCAAATTAAGATGCCAAAGATAAAGAACTTGGTGACTCTACCTGTACCTAGTAGGCATTCAGTAATTAGTAATTGCTTTCATCACTATATTTTCCACAGCAAACATACTTTAAACAGACAATTCTTTGAGAAATGTACAAGTTCTGTTTGTGCAGCTTCATGGCAACTGCTTAACCTTCCTGGAAATGGTCTCTTCCTCTTTAGTGTGGGGATAATTGCACAGTGCTTGCTAGTTATGTAGCCTATTGAGTTCCTGTTGCTAAATAATGTAGACCCACGGGTTTAAGATATGTCCATGCTCATAATATTATCATTGTCAATTTAATGGCTTTTATAGTTTCACGACGAGTATCTTCACGACCACTTTGAAAGATTTATACGGTTTGTTTGTATTTGGAAATTCTTGTCTGAAAATTAGCATGAATGGTGTGTAGGGGAGCCAAGGGGCTCTTAGGCATTTTAAGGACAGCACTATAAATGGTAATTACTAGCTTAAACATGTATTTGTTCCAGTGAAATATAACCCTCCATTCACATCCCATTTCTAGCTGTGAAATATGGCCTTTCTGTAAGCAGGGCGTGGGATGTTTCAACACCTGTTAGGAATGTGTATAAACTACATTAAACTCATGAAGAAAACAGCATGATTTCTAAAGCCAAATGATATGGTGTTTAGGCAGTGCTCATGGAAGAATAATACCTTTTTGTTATTTCATCTCACTATGGGCTTAGTGATAGAGATGAGTGAAGATAAGAGGCTGATGAATGGAAAAGGGTGAGGAACTGAAATAGTAATTTTTTATTTATTCTTAATTTACAAGATGATTAGTAATAATATTTTCAAAATTTTTATTTCAGGAAAATAGTTACCTCAAGCCAGTGATCATAGTTAAAACAATAATAATAATAACCTCTTTTAAAATTCAATAACAGCATTTAACAATACAGTTACTTTGAAGGAGCTAAATCCTTCAAATATGGTATGTGAACTAAACTTGAGTTTCTTTTTTTTTTTCTTTTTTTTTTCCTTTATTGATTTTAGAGAGTATGGAAGTGAGAGGGAGAGAGAGATAGAAACATCGATGAGAGAGAACACTGATTGGCCGCCTCCTGCATGCCCCCAATGGGGATTTGGCCCACAACCTGGGCATGTGTCCTGACCTGGAATCGAACCCGCAACCTCTTGGTGTATGGGTCAACACTCAACTGCTGAGCCACACTGGCTGGACAAAACTTGAGTTTCTTACACAGAATTGCATGGGGGATAGTCATGCACATATTACTCTTTGTTATGTGGCAAACTGTTTAAAATATCAATAGATGACTTTCAAATGTTGGACATTATTAAACCATACTCTTTCCATTGTGCTAACCCTCACTAAGTTCAACCTACACATTAATGGAATTTTTCTTTTTTTCTTTGGTCAGTATGTTCATTATTAACTCTGCAAGGTTTTATTATTATTAGGCAAGAAAACAAAACATTTAGAATTTTAAAGAAGTACAGTTGAAGTAATTTTTTCAATCTATAGATGCAAATTTTAAAGCTAGTAAAAGTTTTCACTGTATAACTTCATGAACAATAAATCTAAGTAAAAGTACATATACCAGCATGGGAAGTAAACTGCTACAGCCTCCTTTTTCTGCAGTTTCACTCTCCTTGGCTTCAGTTACCTGCAGTCAACTGTGGTCGGAAAATATGCAATGGAAAATTCCAGACATAAACAATTCATAAGTTTTAAACTGCACATCACTCTGAGTAGTGTGATGAAATCTCCCACCATTCCACTGCATCCTGCCTGGGATGTGAACCATCTTTTTGTCCAGCATGTCCACAATCTATGTGCTGCCCATACATTAGTCAGTGAGTAACCATCTCTGCTATCAGATCAGTTATTAGAGAGAAAGAGACCACAGTCACGTAACTTTTATTACAATGTATTCTTATACTTGTACTTCTTTATTACTTGTTATTGTTGTTAATCTCTTTCTGTGCCTAATTTATAAATTAAACTTTATCATAGGTATGTATATATAGAAAAAACATAGTATATATAGGGTTTGGTACTAATCATGGTTTCAGGTTTTCACTAAGGGTCTTAGAATGTATTCTCTGTGGCTAAAGGGGGACTACTTTAGTAGATTAATATAAATTTCTTAAATTGGACATACAGTTGTTATTGAAATATTCCATTAATATTTCTGAGAACATACAAAAAAAGTGTTATCTAATGTGACAATTTACTTTGGAGGCTTTTTGTGTAATATATTTTTGCCTGAAAGATCATTCAGCTTCTCCTCACCTGCTTAATCCCTACTTATTCTTTTTAACTAAACTCAAGAACTTTCAGAAAGTATGACAGAAAATGAATAGTATTCAAAATCTCTATACCAGGAGCTCGTGCTCATTAAATTGGGCAAAGTGTGTAGGTATAGTGAAGGACCTTCTTTAACACTGAAATTAGAACATGGTGAAAATCAAATGCTGACTAGAATTTCTCCCAGGCATATTGAAGATGGTATCATGCTGAAGGATTATTTCCATTGGCAACACATACCTCCTATTTCTGCAAAACCAAGTAAGTGTTATGTGAAATAGACAGAGAAATCTTTCTTAAAATTTAAAATTTGGAAGCAGATATTTTGATGGAATACAGTGGGAAAGGTATTTTATTAGCATCTCTGTATCCTCCAGTAGGAACCACTTTTATTTCAATGAAAGAACACTATTCTGAGATTGCAGTAGGTGTGAACTTACAACAAATGGAAGAGTCTGTGAGTAGTCAGTCTTTATTTTGACTGGCTTCCCAACAGGGGTTTGAAATAACCCAGGCATCAGTAAGTTCTATTTTCATTTTCTTTCTTTTTCTTTCTAATCCTTGGTCTTCACCTGATGACATGCTTAGAGAGAGGAAGGGAAACAGAGAGTGAGAGAGAGAAACATCAATAAATTGCTTTCTGTATGCTCCCCAACTGGGATCAAACCCGCAATCCAGGAATGTGCCCTGACTTGGAATCGAACCGGCAACCTTTAGGTGCACAGGATGATGCTCAACCAACTAAACCACTCCGGCTGGACAGTAAGTTCTATTCTAAACCAGAAGAGAAGTATTCTAACATTCCTGTCTTAGGCGAGATTGTATCTATAAGAATCAACATTAAAAAAAGTAGAGGAGCAAAAAAAAAAAAAAAAAAAAAAAAAAAAAAAAATATATATATATATATATATATATATATATATATATATGCACAAAAATAACACCTGCAAGCACCAGGTATTGTCCCTGAATAAACTGCTTCCCATCATACCACAAATAGTTCTCTGTAGGAAAGCTCCTAAATGAGGGATACGACCTCAGTTAAATGAGAAAATTTTGATTTCCTCCAAATTAGCTAACAAAATAACCAAGAAAATTTACAGTACAAGGACACAATGGCTATCAAGATCAGAGGTCAAGTCAAACAGAAAACCAATTTAATGTAGATTTTTAAAAATGACATATGAAAGTAATCAAGTTTTAAATTTATTTTTCCATAAAATATTTATTTCATTTACATTTTTATCATTATCATTTCAGAAATGTGTTGGAATGGAGCTGTTTGGATTAGAGATAATTGGAACATTATTCTGTGAAGTATATATTCAGCTAATGAAGCCCAAGAAAACTGGAAACCTCTTAGGAAAGCCCTTGCATTCAACATAGAACTGGGGTGAGTGTGCCTCCCGGGTGGTAGTTAAGAAAAGGATGACGGGAAATATCTAGTCAGGTATCCCTAAGCTCACCGTCTCCTCCACGAGTTGTGGATTTCTTGGCGTCTCTGTTCTTTAGGCTGACTCAGTGTTCTGTGTATCACCACGCAGTGAGTTAGAAGAAGTACTGAAAAGAGACAACAGGCCCGCAAAGAGCCGCTTTGCCTAAGGATGAGTAATCCTATAGCAAGTCTTGTGATAAACACCCTCAATCATGTACTGGATGGAGGATGGCTGGGACCTGGAACTGTTTGCCATACTAAAAAAAAACAACCTAAAAAAGGGCTTTCATATAAAAAGCTTGGAAGTTACCACTACATCCTAAGAATAAGAAAAAGCTGAATAAATTGAAAAATCAACAGTTCTTCTTCAATTCATAAGAGAAGTGAGGTCACAGGGAAAACTGCTATCCCCAAAATTGGAGAAACTGACAGGTGTACTGTATACAGAGAATCACAACTTACCTGAGCAGAGACCTACAAGCAAAATCTCTATGGCAACTAATGTCGGGGTAGGGAAATGTCATATGTAATTGACAAACTGCTATAGGCTCAGTGAGGAGTATATGCTTCAAGGGGACCCAGTCATCTATGCCCCAGTATTTTTATGAATTTTCATACCACTCTGCCAGTTTCCCAGAGAACACTGGAGAAAAGTCACCCTCGTGCTTCTAGCAGAGGAAGGAAGAAAGGAGCGATTTTTTAAAATTCCAGATAATCCTGTTTTCCCTAACATGCTCTGGACAGAAACTATTTAACCAGAGCCTAACATGCTGAGGTTTTAAGTTATAGCCTAACTGACCCGGCAGGAGGGAAATACCCAATTCCAGACAGATTCAGCTTTCAATTTGATACCAGAGATATACCTAATTCTGGCCCAATCTAAACATCCTATTTCACCTAAGGACAGGGGAGAGAAGCACTTACGAAATTTATAATCCAGTGGTACAGGCTTAATAAAGACAGACCTAATCATAAGACTATACCATGCTTCCCTTCTCCTCACAACTCACCACCGCATTTTAAAAAGCATAGTTAAAGCAGTTCCTTTTACCCAGTGCATCATATTCAATGATCAAGAAAAAATTACAACGGATACTAAAGGATAAAATACACAGTTTGAATAGACAAGATTGAAACATGGCAAGGGTGTTGGAATCATCAGATAAGTAATTTTTAGAAAATTATGATTACTGTGCTGAGGGCTCTAGTGGATAAAGAAGACAGCAGACAAGAACAAATGGGCAATGTAAGTAGAGAGATGGGAATTTTAAGACAGAAATGAAAATAAATAGTAGAGATAAAAAATACTGTAAAGAATGATGTGTTTATTAGTAGATTAGACATGGCTGAAGAAAGATCTCTGAACATGAGCGTATGTCAATAAAAACCTCTAAAACTGTAAAATGAAAAGAAAAATACTGAAAACAATAACAAACAAACAAAAAACCAATATCCACAAAGTGTGGGACAGCTACAGAATTTGTAATTCACAAGTTATGGGACTATCAGAAAGAGAAGAGAGAGAGAGAGATAGTAAGAGAAGAAGTATTTGAAACAATAACAATTGAGAATTTCCCCAAACTAATGTCAGATATAAAACCATAGATTAAGAAATGTCAGAAGACATCAAGCAGAATAAGTGCAAAAAAAACCCCATAACAACAAAAAACCCGAAACAAAGAAAGAAACTACACCTAGGTATAACTTCAAATTACAGATAGTCAAAAATAAAGAAAAAATCCTAAAAGGGGCCAAAGAGGAATAGTATCTTATCTATAGAAGAGCATATATAAGAATTATATATAACTTCTCTTGAGAAACCATGCAAACAGTAAGAGAGAAAAATAATTTAAAACACCAAGAGCAAAAACCACCAAACAAAAATTCTGTACCCTATGAAATTATCCTGTGAAATAAAATAAAAAGATTTTCCTAAACAAAATTTGAGGGGAATTTTTTGCTAGTAGTTCTGCATTGAAAGAAATTCTAAAAGACATTTTTTTAGAGAAGTAAAATGATATGGATCAGAAACAGAGATCTACATAAGGAAAGGAAGAGCATCAGAGAAGGAATGAAAGAGGTGAAGATAAAAATATATTTATATATACATTTTTATCCTCACTCGAGGACACTTTTGCATTAATCTTCAGAAAGAGCAGGAGGGAGAGAGGGAGGAAGAGAGAGAGAGAAACATCAATGTGAGAAAGACACATTGACTGGCTGCCACCCACACAACCCCAACCGGGGCCAGGGACAAACTGCAACCGAGGTATGTGCCCTTAACGGGAACCTAACCTGGGTCTCTCCGGTCCATGGGCTGATGCTCTAACTGCTGAGCCAAACCAGCCAGGTCATATTTTCATATTTTAATTGATCTAATTATAAAACTTTTTTCAAAATAATGGAAATAACATATTTAATACATGTGCTTATGTAGGCTTATGTGTAAGTGAAGTGAATGACAGTGATACAAAGGATGGGAGAGAGATATTGGAATTATTTTGTTATTTTGTTATCATAAGGTACGCATATTACCTGTGAAGTGATATAATGTTATTTGAAAGTGATTATTTAGATTAATTGTAAATGTGTACTACAAATTCTAAATAAATCACTAAAAAGTAAAAAAGAAAGTATAATTGATATGTTAAACAGATAGATGAAATGTTTTCATATGAAACAACAAAAGGTAGGAAAAGAGTAGGAGACAAAATAGGATGAAAGAACAAAGAAAATAAATTTTTGAAAAGTAACAAATATAATAAATATTAATTCAACTAATCAATGATCACTTAGAATGTTAATGGTCTAAATGCATCAATTAAATACAGAGATTGTCAGAGTAGATTTTAAAGAAGACTCAGCTACAGGAAACCCACTTTATAAAAACACATATAGATTGCCCTGGCCGGTTTGGCTCAGCGGTTAGAGCGTTGGCCTGCAGTCCAGAGAGACCAGGGTTCGGTTCCCACTAAGGGCACGTACTTTGGTTGCAGTTTGTCCCCGGCCCTGGTTGGTCGTGCGGGTGGCAGCCACTCGATGTGTCCCTTTCACGTCTATGTTTCTCTCTCTCTCTCTTCCTCTCTCTCCCTCCCACTCTACCACTCTATCTGAACAACAACAACAAAAAAAAAACACATATAGATTAAAGTAAATGGATTGAGAAAATATACCATCCTAATATTTAACAAAAGAAAACAAGCATAGTTTTATTACATTCAGACAGAGTGGACTTCAGAGCAAGGAAGGTTATCAGGAATAAAGAGAGAGGGGCATTACATAAAGATAATTTAATTTCCTAAGATGATATAGCAACATAATATGTATGTAACTAATAACAAAGTATAAAAATATGTGAGGGAAAAATTGGGAGAACTTCAAGAAGAAATAGATGAGACCACTGCTATATCTGGAGACTTCAGCTCCTCTCTATCAGAAATGGACTGATCCATTTTTACATATCAATAAGGATCTAGTTGAACTCAATAGTACCATTAATCAATTGGATATAATGGACAACTATAGACAACTTATTCAACAACTGCAGAATATGCGTTCTTCTCAAACTCACTATGTCTTGGAACATTCACCATGACAGACCATCTTGTGAGCCATAATGTATAAATTAACAAATGTAACATAATAGAAATTATACAATGTCTGTTCTCAGGCAACAATGGAATTAGACTAAATTGTAAATCAAATGCAGAAATATACTTAGAAAACCAAAATACTTGAGAGAGTAAACAACATACTTCTAAATAACACTTGAACCAAAATAGAAACCTCAAGAGAGATTTAAAAATATTTGAACTGGATGAAAATTAAAATAACACTTATAAAAATATGTGCAATGCAGCAAAAGCAGTGCTTAGAGGGAAATTTATAGCAAACAAAGGAAAATGTAAAATCAATTATATAAGCTTCCACCTTAGCCAATTAATCAATGAAACCAAAAGCTTGCTCTTGAAAAGATCAGTAATGTCAATAAGCCTATTGCCAGGCTAATGGGGGGAAAAAAATAAGAGATGACTCAAATTACTAATATCAAAAATGAAGAGGAGATATAATTATAGTTCACACAGATATTGAAGGATATAAAAAGAAATTCATGAACAGCTCATATGACCACATGTTTGATAACCTAGATGAATGGACAGATTCCTTGAAAGACACAATCTGTCAAATCTCACACAAGAAGAAATAGACAATCTGAATAGACCTATGTTTACTAAAGAAATTAAATCAATAATTAATAACTTTTCCAAACAAAACTCACCAGATCCAGATGGGTTCACTGGTGAATTCTATCAAACAACTAAGGAAAATGTTATACCAATTCCTACTATCTCTTTAAAAGGAAAGAAGCAGAAGAAATATTTCCTAACTTGTTATTTGAGGCCAGCATTACCCTAATACCAAAACCAGATGAAGACATTATAAGAAAAGAAAAATATCTCTCATAAATATATATGCAAAACTGAAAAAAAATATTAGCAAATGGAATCCAACAATGTATAATAATAATTATACTCCAAGAGCAAGTAGAACTTATTTGTTCTATAGATTCAACACAATCCCAAAGAAAAATCTGGCAAATTATTTTGTGGATATTGACAAATTGATTCTAAAGTTTATATGGAGAGGCAAAAGATCCAGTATAGCAAACACACTATTGAAGGAGAACAACACAGTTGGTTAACTGACACTGCCCAACTTCAAGCCTTATGATAAAGTTATAGTCAGACAGTATGGTATTGGTGAAAGAGTAGACCAGTTGACCAATGGAACTTAGGAAAGATCCCAAAAATAGACCCACATAAATGTAATAAATTGATATTAGACAAAGCAGTGACTTCAACACAGTGGAGCAAAAATAGTTTCTTCAACAAATGATGCTGAAACAACTGGTTACCTATATGCAAGAAAAAATGTGTCTAGACACAGATCTTACACATTTCACAAAAATTAACTCAAATGGATGATAATGTAATGTAAATGCCAAAGTATGAAACACCTAGAAGATAACGTAGGATCATATTTGGATGACCTTCTGTATGATGATATGATGCCTTTTAAGATATACCACAAAAAGCACAATGCATGAAAGAAATAATTAATAAACTGGACTGGATTAAAATGAAAATTCCACTGTCCTTCAATAGACACAATCTAGAGAATTAAAAGGCAAGCCACATACAAATATTTGTAAAAGACATATCTGATCAAGGATTATTACCTATAATATGCAGAAACACTTAAAACTAATAATAAGAAAACAAACAATGCATTTTTTAAAATGATTAGATACCTTAACAGAATCCTCATCAAAGAAGCTATACAGATGGCAAATACGCATATGAAATGATATTCCACATCATATGTCATCAGGGAAATGTGAATTATGATGATGAGCTACCACTATACAGCTAGCATAACTATAATCTGGAACACTGACAATGCCGTGCACTGGGATCATATGGAGCAGCAGGAAATCTCATTTATTGATGGTGGGAACTCAAAATAATAGAGCCACTTTGGAGGACCGCTTGGTGGTTTCTTCCAAAACTAAACATACTCTTACTATATAATCCAGCAATTATGGGTTTTTTTTTTTGGTATTTTTTCAAAGGAACTGAAAATGTATTTCTGCACAAGAACCTATACACAGATGTTTATAGTAGATTTATTTATTATTGCAAAAGTTGGTAGCAACCAAGATGTCTTTCAGTAGGTTAACAAATAAATAAACTGTGGTACATCCACAAAATATAATATTATTGAACACTAAAACAAAATGTATTATCAGGCCATAAAAAGATACAGAGGAAACATAATGCATTTCACTAAATGAAAGATGCTAGCCATGGCCGGTTTGACTCAGCGCTCTCTCCCTCCCACTCTGTCTGAAGATAAATAGAAAACTATCCTCAGGTGAGGATGCAAAAAAAAAAAAGATAAAATCTGAAAAGGCTATTTACTATATGATTCCAACTATATGACATTCTAGAAAGGCAAAATTATGAAGAAAATAAAAACATCAGTGGTTGCTAGGGGCTAGGAAGGATGGAGAGATGGATAGGAGCACAAAGGATTTTTAAGGCAGTGATCATATTACTATGTATCATATTATAATGGTAGATACATGTCATCATACATTTGTCCAAACTCTATTTTGTGACTTTGTTAAATTAACACCTGTTAAGTAGAAAACATACACACACACACAGACACACACACACACACACACACACACACCACCCCTTGTGTCAGATAGTGAGCTATATTTCAACAAAATAGCACAAGGGAAAATGAAGTAGATAATTTCATCACTTACAGGTCCTGGAGGTACAAAGCTTGCCTTGAGGCCACATCGGGAGGTCAAGGGAGGATGCAGGTAGAGTGTGGCATGCCTTTTTTAAAGTCCCTGATTGGAGTGCTTTGGAGTTTCCAAGCTCAAACTGAATTGGTCTATTATAACCAGAGAGAGTAGAGTTTGGGTAAGCTTTGTAGCTTTGTGAGGCTGAGCAGGAAAGAGTGGGGATTGAAAATTTGGGTCTTAGATAAAGATGGTCCTGGGAGGTGGAAGAGAGTGCTTACCAGAAATTTCTATTTACTTGTGGCTCTAAGGGCTGTTATCTAGGGCTTATGCTCAAGGGTGGGGGTAGGGTCAGTTCAAGGGCCTTGGAGGCAGCAAAACTATCAAGTAGATTAGCTCAACTCTCAACATCTTAGAATGTTTAAAACCATGAGTGAATACTGATTTAAACTATGGATATTGGATAATAAAGATATGTCAATGAAGGGTTATCTATTGTAATAAATGTACCACTCTGGTGGGGATGTTGATCACATGAGAGGTTATACATGTGCAAAGGCAGGGAGTATATGGCAAATCTCTATACTTTCTGCTCAATTGTGCTGTGAACCTAAAAATGCTCTAAAAATAGATTCTATTTATAAAAATGCCAAAGTGAGGGTGAGATCTGGGTTAGTGGATTCTTCACCCTGGTTACAGACTAGACCCCAACTTTTACCAGCTGAAGAGTTGAGTAACAGATCAAAGCAACATAGTAGGTAGCAGACGCATTGAGTGAGCACACTCCTAAGGCAGTAAGAGTTCAGACGTCAGCATAAGGGTGGTGGCATCTTCTCTACTTCATCGTAAGAATCCTTGATAATTCCCCTATTCTCAGATTCAGTTTTGAAGGAAAAAATAGTAACAATTTACCTGTAACAGTCTGGGACTCAGCAGATAAAAACTACACTTTCAAACTGGGTAATTGGAGGAGAGCTTAAAAAGATCCACGTACAAAAATGTTGGCGGGATGTAGGGAAAACAGAAAAAATAGTGCAAAATTCTAGAGCTGGTAATAGCTTCATTTACCACTCAGGCTTGAGCAAACAAGATCAGGGAGCTGCTACCAGAAAACAAGAGGTGATCTGTTATAGAGGGGACATGGTTACAGATATAATGAGTCTGGTGACCCAGTAGTGGGGAGGGCTCAGGGGAATTAACACCCTCATTCTCACTCCTCTCTCCGTTAACTTTTCCTAGGCTTTTCACTGGCAGCCCTAATAGGAACCAAGGTGCTCCAGATTCCTTTTTTACAGACACACCTCCAACATAGAGGGTACTGTAGGTACAAGGGAGACTGGAGCAGAAGAAATGTCCTGGTATATATAAGGAAACACTCAAAAATCACCTCAGGTCTCTAAAACAATCTCAAATCTGAAAAGAAACTTAGCTATCTTTGTCAAGTTTAAGATTTTAGTGTTCGTTCTTAAGTTTTGGCTTTGTTTTATACTACCATCAGCAGAAATATAACCTTCTGAGCTTGCCAGGATGCATTTAGGAAAAAAAAAAAAAATCGCTGCATCTTTTTCCACAACAGTGTATAAAATCTAAAAATTTAATCTATGTTATATAAGATTTGGAAAGATCCTTCCTGGGCCAATAAGAGAAAAACCAGGCATAGAGGGTTCTCTTAATGAAAATGCTTGGCGCTGCCTCTTTCCCCAGACTCCCAGAGTCTCCAGAAATCTAAACAGGACATAGGCAATTCAGTAGATAGATATAGATAGATAGATGATAGATAGATAGATAGATAGATAGATAGATAGATAGATGATAAATAAATGGTAGATTAGATAGATAGATAGATAGATAGATAGATGATAGATAGATAGATAGATAGATAGATAGATAGATAGATAGATAGTTGATAGATGATACATAGATAGATGATAGATGATAGATAGATAGATAGATAGATAGATAGATAGATAGATAGATAGATAGATAGATAGATGATAGATAGATAATAAAATCTGAAATATGTACATCATCTATCTCTGCAGGTTACAGCCACAAGGAGGGCTTTAAGAACATTCAAATAAACAGTGAGAGCACACTAAGAGTTTAGTCTTGCCATTTGGCCAGGAAAATGGTTACAATAAAAGGCAGCATGGAACCTATGAAAAAGCTGAATAAGTAAAGCTGCTAATAATTAGACCATGCAGGAAGAGCAACAGTGGGAAAAAATCAATTATCTAGGCTGCGGCAAAAGTAGGTGTACAGTTGTTTGTATGGAAAATAACACAATAATTAATAAACACTAATACAAGAATGAACTCTGTTTCACAGACTCACAACTGTGAACCTACTTTTGCCCCACCCTTTATTCTCAGAAAAAGTTATATATATATTTTTATGTTTTTAATCCTCACCCTAGGACATGCTTAGAGAGAGGAAGGGAGAGTGAAAGAGAGAGAGAGAAACATCAATGTAAGAGAGAAACATCAACCAGTTGCCTTCCGTAACTGCCCCATCCAGGGATTGTGCTGGCAACCAGGGTATGTGCCCTGACTGGGAATCGAACCCACCACTTTTCAGTGCACAGGATGATGCTTAACCAACTGAGCCACTTCAGTCGGGCACAGAGATGTATTTTTGACAGCATCACTTTTGTCCTGTTAAGGAAATGAAAGAGGTGAAAGATATGAAGGTCAGGGACTGACATGAGATTGGCAGAATTAGGAAAATAATGAAAAACATTAGATTAGTAAACGTGGAAGTTTTAGAAATAGATAATAAGAAAATCTATAGTGCAGCAAAATAAAAAAGGAATGTAAAGGACATACACAAGAAAACTTTGAAATAAAAGCAAAAGTATATTGATGAAACAGTTCACATATTTATTAAATACCTACTATGTTCCTGGCACTGTATTACATAATGGGGATGTGGATGTATTTTAAAAGGAAGGAATGAAGGGAGAGGAAAAGGGGAGAAACAAAGGAGGGAAGGAAGGAAGGAAGGAAGGAAGGAAGGAAGGAAGGAAGGAAGGAAGGAAGGAAGGAAGGAAGGGAGGGAGGGAGGGAGGGAGGAAGGAAGGAAAGAAGGAAGGGGAAAAATATTTCTGTTCTCATATGCCTTCATTCTTGGCAAAGTGTAAAAATAAAATCATTTCAAATTATGTGTTATCAGACTAAAAGACTGAGCCAGAAATCAATAGGAGGTGGCCCATTAGATGGGAAGGCCAGTAAAAGTTCCACTGTAAAAGAGACATATGTATGAACCTTGAAAATGAACTAACATTACCCACACTAATAAAAAGAGTAAAGGGACAATATGACACAATATTCTAATAGAGGTAAGAGCTTGGGGAATATAGGAAGCCTAAAATTATCAACTGTTTATGAATTGATTAAAACACAGTAGGTACTATAATAAACATTCACATATGTATAAAATAAATTTAACTTTCAATTTCTTTCACCACAACTCCATGAAATGAAGATTGTAGATTTGGACACTGATGTTGAGACATGAAGTGATTTGCCCAAGATAATGCAGTTATTAAATGGGTGATTTAAAAGCAGGTCAACTTGACCCCAAAGCCCATAGAGAACAACTTCTGAAGAGCAGTATTTTTGGCTAATTGTTATGTCTGAACAAAGTAATACAATTAATCAATCATAAGAATGTGCCAAAAAAATAAGGGGGAAAATGTCGAACTGAGGAAAGGCTTTAATTTGAAATAGCAAAGAGGTCACCATGTACCAGACAGAATTATTGAAAAGCAGGAAACATTGAGCCATATCCCAGATAAATTATAATTGTCAACTGTGAAGAAAGTAGGATTTAAGCAATCTTTTAAATTCAGAGAAAAACAATTATGCTAAATTAATAAGATCTTTCCAGATAGCACTCTCCTCTAAGATCCCTTGTTATCTTCTACCTTCAGCCACCAGATGGAGAAAATCTTTCAGGGTCACATGGCCAGCAGTTTATAAACCAGGTCTAGAAGGAATACATGCTATATCTTATAGGTCACTGTTTCCCAATCACAATCTAGTAAGCTCAGAAAGTCATCTTCATACGTGCTCAGAAGGGGAAGGTTTAAGAGCAGCTAGAAGCCTTTGCTACAGGCAAACAAAGAAATGGGGTAGTAATCATGTGTTTTGGTAGAATGTGGAATTTATTAGTTTATTTATTTTAATTAAGTGGCTATGCATTGGATACCAAAAATTTGATTCATGTAGCACAACACCCAAGAACACAAATTCTTAGTGTGCTAAATATTTAAATTAAAAAATTACAGAAAATTAGGTAGCAACTCATATAATAAGTGTTCTATATTGAAGGCCTCTGTAACCATAACACCAAATGTGAAAACATAAAAGAAGTAATTAATAAATTTGTGAAGATAAAATTTACTGCGATAAACCCCATTACTATTATTGAAAGATAAGTATATATCTGGGAAAATTTGTCAATAATTATTATAATAATATTTAATAATTATTATCAATAAAGGCTCTTAGTGAAAAAAATCTGAAAATACTGTGCAATTTATAGAGAATTTTTAAGATATTAGTAAATAAATGATAAATATGAATATGCAGCACCATTAGTAATAAAAAATGTACAGTGACATGAAAAATTCTTCGATCTGAGCATATTGACAAATTTTATAATAGGTTATTTTGCAAGGTACTGTAAGAGATGGGAGGAAATAAATACTCTCAAGCAATATAAGAAAGAGTATAAATTGTTTTTAACTTTTTCAGGGTTTTAAGGCAATTCATATTAAACATCTTAAAAATATATATTTTTACAAAGCATTTAAATGTTTGTTAACTTAGCTTAATAAAATTATCAGCTACTTTGATAGATACATATTTATCCTTACTTAAGTTTTAAAAGGTAGGTCATTGAAAGAATGGTTTGTTAGTCCCGGTACCCTAGAGGAAGGGACACGCCACATCCAGCAAGGCCACAGGGAAGCACCAGGGTTGGTCAGGAGGCAGAGAGGTGAGAGGAAAATGGGGACAAGAGAGAGCCTTTACTGTAGTTTCCAAAACAGGGTACACAGATTTAGGATTGGTGGGTTTGAATAATTTTGGCAGGCTTTGGGACATAGTTCTCACCAATTAGGGGGTCAGGGAAGAAGGATAGTGGACTGGAGTATAATAACTAAATAAAGAAGGAAGTTAGGAGAATGGGTTTGGGATTGGTTGATTTGCACATGAAAGGCACACTTACAGGTGGACACTTTACTGTCACTTTAGGAATTGGCTTGGCCTAGGAGGGTCAGTTTATCCAGGATCAGCAAGTCCCCAGATGTCAAAATAGCTAAAGATACAGAAAATAAGAATGCATGATTAATAAAATTTACAAGATTATTAAAAGGCACATACTTTATAATCAGACAAAAAATAGTGCCTAAAACATAATATTTTGAAATATTAATACAATTACTTAAAATATTGTGTTATAAATGTCCTTTTCCCAAATTCAGTTAGCTAAACATTCAGTATTCTTTGCTTCAGAGAAAATATAAATAGGAAGTGTGTGGGAGGAGTGGGAAGGGTAGTTTTGCTAACTTGATTTTTTAAAAATCTTGAACATTCCCGGCCAGTGTGGCTCAGTGGTTGATCTTCGACCCATGCACCAAGAGTCACCAGTTTGATTCCTGGTCAAGGCACATGCCCAGGTGGTAGACCCAATCCCCACTGGGGGACTTTAAGAGGCAGCCAATCAATGTTCTCTCTCATCGATGTTTCTGTCTCTCTCTCCTTCTCCCTTCCTCTCTCTCTCAAATCAATAAAGAAAAACAAAATTTTTTAATAAAAGAAAATAATAAAAGTCTTGAATGTAATGGAATAAAAGTTACTCTAGCAAATGTCATCAAACATATGCTGAAAAAGTGAGTCATACCTACATGAAGAAAATGTATATTTCCTGGGTTTCAGAGAGAATGTTCTGTGTTCTGCTCATACATTATCTTTGAGCTAGAAGTAGAGGGGTTGTTTAAAATACTAAACAGCCAGCAAAGTTGGGAGATCCAAGAATAGAAAGAATTGGATTTTTTTTCTAAATAGCCTTTATGGAGTTGTCATGATATCTCCAGAAGAAATGGCTTGTGGTGTGTCGGTGCAACAGAACTTGAGTCGGTTGTTTAGGTTCTTTGGCCATATGGAATGGCAGGAATGTGGAATGCAGGAAAATAATACCCCGTGACTGAAGGTGGTGCTGACTTTTTCTTTTTTTCTTTAATGCTGCTAAACAAATGACAAATATCTGTGACTTTTATTGTAATAAATACCCCTAGTAATAATAATTTTAAAATTTTTATCAAGAACCTACTGGGCTAATCATGGTACCTATGAATGAAATGCCTAGTCACTGAGTTGTGCGTGTGTGTGTGTGTGTGTGTGTGGGGGGGGCAAGGTTGTTTGTTTTCTGCCAGTGTGTTCATTTCCTGAATGTGTGCCAAGAACCTTTATGCAGTCTAGTTAATACTATGTACCTCTTCTCAGCAGTAGTATTTTAAAATTCATAAAGTACATTGGATGGCAAAGGATAATTTACTAACACTTTTTAAATATTAAATTTTTGATGCAAAAATATATGTGGTTTTTGATGTATTAAATAAAGTTCCAGTGGTTCTCAACCTTCCTAATGCCGTGACCCTTTAATACAGTTCCTCATGTTGTGATGACCGACCCCCAAACATAAAATTATTTTCATTGCTACTTCATAACTGTAATTTAGCTACTGTTATATCTTAGGCAACCCCTGTGAAAGGGTCGTTCAACCCCCAAAGGGGTCGTGACCCACAGGTTGAGAACTGCTGGTAGAGAATGAATCTGGAAAGAAAGAAAAAATTCTGAGATGTTCTAAATTAAAATTACAACTGGAGAATGAGAGAAAGGGAACAGTCTGTTAGAAACTGTGGACTAGCTCTCACAAAAGACAGCTCCCATTCCTGCATCTCTGTCGGACTTTAGAATTAATTTTCAGGAGGCTATTTCAACAATTATAACAAAAAAAGTGGGGAGGAGGACTAGCCAGGAGCTATAGAACCCAGGAGACTCCTCTTCTCATTTACACATGAATTTTCCAATCTGCTGCCCACAGCTAATCCACAGGAGACGACACTTCCTTGGAGACTCTGCAGCGCCTGTCCCAGAACTAGCTCTGCTTCGCCTTCTCCCATCCTATTTGTCTCCAGATCATGTAAATCCTTTCAGACCGGCTTACGCATTTCTCTCCACTGCTTGATGTATAAAAACTCTTGGGAAACTCCAGGATGACAGGAATGATGTCTTTCCTACCTAGCCATGCTGCTGGTGGTTAGACTCCATTCCCTAAGACCTTCTTTTTTGCTAGCAAAGGCCTAACAAAAACATTCTTTTGAAAAGACTTTCAGCCATGGAAGTTAATTTTTTTTTTTTGTTTAACAGGCCTAAGAACTACTGTAATTTCAGAGTACTGATTAACATAGCAATATTTTTAAAAAGTTTGCAGTGACTGTGGGTGATATGAAAATAGCTGTGATTTATATTGTTTTTAGTTCTAAAGTCACAGCTACTGCTTTTATTGCAACTGATTTTACCTACATTCATACTTGAGGGAAATGTTAAATTTTAATTAGAGTTAAAGAACATAAATTTATTATTTTTCCATCTATCACCATAAACTACCTGAATTCTTGCCCTGTGACAAGTATAGATTTCCCATGTTGGTATTTTCTTAAATAGATGTTTTAAAAGTTACAGAATGTGTTATTTAAAAACAACTACCCAAAAAAGTAGCAAAAGAGATCTAGTCATAGTCACTTACTTTGTCTTTTCTTTTTTCTCCATGCCTGGCCTTAAATTTTTACTTCTTTTAAATTCTTTTAGTATAAAAGCATTAATAAGGTATTCTGGTAATTTACTTTCATATGAAACTCCATGCTGTTTTCACAAAAATAGAGATATAAGAATTAGAATTTATTTTCTTTTATAGAGTTTCTGAAATGTCAACTTCTAATGTTAAATAGGTATATAAAAATATTAAAAACAAATTTGAATTCTAAAATCAAGAGAAATAACTAATTAAAATATTACCATGGACGTCCAGTTCCAGCTCCAATATGTAAAAAGCTTAGAAGGCATCACTTCCATTCTTACAAAATCTGAACAAAATGATAATCAATGACTCTTCCTGGACCTAAAACTGAAATTACAATTTTGGAGAGAGGCAAATCAAGATCGTCCCAAATAAGATTTTTCTTCCATAGCAGAGGCAGCTGGAGCCATGAACTGCTAGAAACACATGAGTGACCATTTTGATGACTTGTTGGAGGCTGAGTGTGAACTAGCTAGAGAGTATGAAACTCCTGGAGATCACTGTCTTCAGAGGTCTTAAACTTTTCATGAGTTTTAACTCCAGGAATCTCACTAGGTTCTCAAGCTGAAGAGCTAAGAAAGATCCATTTTTCTCTCTGGCAGAGGGAGAGGGAGAGGAACAACTGAGAAATACTCTCTGAGCTTCCCTCATTGCGAAGGTCTGCTCTCTGGGGTAAAAGATTTGAACAGAGCTGTAGTCTAACGGGAAAGAGGAAATTTCTTGTACTCCAGCCTCCTCTAGCCTTCCTGTCACGTCTAAGTGGGAAAAAGCCTACGCAGCACCTCTGAAGATCACAGCCAAAAGATATAGGCTCCATGAAAAACTGAGATTCAAACATAAAATTATAGAATACTTCCACTTATCAAATTGCACCAGCAGGACTGCAGTATAACAACAAGACACTATGTGGAAGAGCTAAAAGGTGCAGATTGCCTCTGAGGATGAGTACTTAGGAGAGCCAAAAGTGAACAGTGGAAACAAAAATCTGAGGCTCTTTCACCTACAGTAACAGCAAACACTAAACATAGTTCAACAGTTAGCCAGATTAACATAAAATATCGCAAGAAAGGCTCATTTTTATAAGTTTCTTTTACGTGATACATCATGTCTGGTTTTAAAAGAAAATTTCAAAATATGCAAAAATGCAAAAAAAAAAGTCTGAATAGATAGACAGCAAGTCTCAGAACCACATAAAGATATGACACGGATGTTGGAACCATTAAACAAGGAAGTTAAAATAACTATTGTGGAAAAGACTCTAATGGAAAAAGTAGACAATATAGAATAAATGCAATAATGTAAGCAGAAAGATGGAAATGCTAGAAAACAATAAAAAGAAAATGAATTAAAGGTGATAATTTTGGTGAAATGGACCAAATATTTGAAAGTACAAACTAGCAAAACTCAAATAAGGGTGATAATAATAACCTGAATAGATGTATATATGTTTTAAAAATACTAAAAAATGAATAGCATTCCAAAAAGAGAGAGAGAGAGAGCACTGTATTAACAAGTGCTGAAAAGATGAGTTATCAAGCCATAAACAGACATGGAAGAACCTTAAATGCGTATTACTAAGTGAAAGAAACCAATCTGAGAAATACATACCATATTATTTTAACTATAGGAATTTCTGAAATAGGTAAAACTATGGAAACAATAAAAAGATCAGTGGTTGTCAAGGTTGGGGAGTGATGAATAGACAGAGCACAGAGGAATTTTAGGGTAGTGAAAGTACTCCATATGACATTATAATGCTAGATATATGTTACTATACACTTATCTAACTCCATAAAATATACACCAAGAGTAAACTCTAAAGTAGGCTATGGATATTGGGAAGTTATGGTCTGTCTATGTAGATAATAAAGTCTTAAAAAGTCTAATAATTAAAAGATGTTTGACAGTGATAATAGACCAAAACACTTTTCTTTTTAATGAATTATTAATCTAAAATCCAGTACAAATGTAAAGGTGGACACCAGGGACAAGAGAGGTTCACTGAACTCGTAAGAGTTGGGTTGACAGTAGACAGATTTTGTATGAATAGTCTATTAAAAATGTTTTGTTTATTTCTTCTAGGTTATCAGTCAAAATGTGATTGAACAAAGAAATGTAAATAATGGGAATACTAGGCATAGTTAATGAATCAAAATTGCTGATTATTTTTATTTGTGATTCAATAACTATAAAAATCATAATAACTCACTTTGGATTAAATTCATATTATAGGCTTGCTTTGTTGACTGGAGTAAATTATTGAATATTTTTATACCACTGAGATTAAAAAAAATCAATTATATTATTTCTCACCACTTCTACCTTATTAATGTCTGGGGGGCTTAATATTAAAAGACATCTTACTATTAACTACATTTTTATAGTTGTTTCTAATGCAATACTATTAGAGGGCACTCTGTGATACAACTAATAAATAATGATTAAATGATAGTTAATCATTCAAATATTTGGATTATCTTTCCCTTACAGTTTTTATACCATATCTATACATGTTACATGAACTCAAATAAGTGATGTTAATGGAATGTATCCCTGAAAAATGAAGTTGGTCTGTCTTCATTAAGAATCTTGGATAATAAACTGCTTGAAAAGCATTAAAAAATCAGGGAAGTGATGTTTCTCTTCAATCTAGAAGAATGTTTCTTTTTTATTTGACTTCCTGAATAGATATTAAAATATACAAAACACTGGACAGGCTGAGTTAGAGCCAAGTCTTTTCAAGACTGATGACATGACATTCAGTTTCCCACAATCTGTTAGAATGACTCTGTCACTATAGGTTACACTTTCTTTTTGGGGAAAAACAATTCACATGTTGGTAAATTAGCCTGATAGATATCAGAAACATGATGACTCAGCGTGTAGGCTGGTGGGAAATCACGACAATTTCTTATTAACAGCAGTGTACTATTAGGTTGACCTTAAAACCATATAATTTTATAACTTCCGATTACTAATGGCCTAATAAGAACCATTTACAAGCTATGACTCATACCACCTGCAGCTCACAAACTTAACATATCTCTGCATTTGACTGTAGTCTGTGTTATATAAGTATAATCTCTCTCACATTCTTAGTTGGGTCTCTACTGATACTTCTAAAATCCCCATGTTTCCCCCCTTCAGTTCCCACTAACGTTGTCATAGAAACATAGTACTACTGGAGAGACAGTTCCATCCTTAGAGCTGGACAAAAGAGGCCCTTGTCCTGGGTTCTGCATTACTGAGGGTCCTACTTTGGCTTCTTCCTGGATGCCACAATGGTGTGAGGGGAACTAATACTGAGAGTCCGTTTCCTCCATTCTAGATTATGTTCTGTAAAATTGGGACAGAGATAGATATCTCATTAATTGTAGAGTTTAAAAATTTTTTTTTCTTCCTTGCTAAATATCAAAAGAAGAACAGCATAAAGCTATTTTAAAACTGTGCCCTTTAGGCTTCAATCAATTCTCAAAAAGAAGTACTCTGTATATTAAAAAACAAAATTATATTCTAAGATTCAGATGCTGTTGTTTGGATAGTGAATTATAAATTGACTCATATTACTTTTCAAATTCTCAAATGAGCAAAAATAATGTGATAGTTTTTTTGTTTTGTTTTGCTGCCGTTGGAAAAATTTCCCGGGGCTGAGAGACCAAAGAGGCTGACAACTCTATCCTTACATTAACAATTTATTAAGGGAACTTACAAACAAGGCTCATCCCAGTTGGTGGAGAGATGCCATGGATATTGTCCTCACAGAGCAGCGGGCACTAAGGAGTTATATAGGACAGGGCAGGATGGAAGGGGGTACCTGGGTGAGTGAAGGGAAAGCCGCCTATCATGCTTACCCAATGGCCAATTTCAGGAAAAGCATAAACCAGCATGCTTTGGGGTATAGGAAAGGGCTCAACAGACAGTCCTCTGAAGGAATTTTTGTGAAGCAATTTCTGTTCTGCCCCACATCTAACTGGATTTAGCACAAGGATCTGACAGCAGTCACCTTTTGAAATAGTCTTTCCTTTTACAGTGGCTTATTCATTCTGCTTATTCTCCAATAACTGGACTAATCTTATTCATAAACCCACAAACATGCAAATAAACAATTGTCCTCTAATGATATCTTGGTCCCTTCAATATAAGTGTTTTCCCCAGATTCTTACTGGTAAGTGCTCAGTGTTTCACATATCTGTCACGGCCTTCTCCAGAGAGGCTCAAAGTAACTAGAGTAGCTTGTGTGACTCCATAGAAGCCAATGAGAGAGAACACTCACTCACTCTGTTAGGAATATCCCAAATCTTTGTACTTCTCTAAGGCAAAATTATTGATCTGTTTTGGTTTTTTAATTCATGTCTTCCAAGTTATGACTAGCCCTATCTAATCTTTTGGGATGGTGTGACCCTCACTATTGATGTCTAGGGTAACAGAGATTTGCCTCTGGATTCAAAGTCTCTTTACATTATGGCTTATTCATTTTAGAATTCCATGTTCCCTTTTCTTTACATTTAGACTTTTTAAATTACCTATTACTACTTGAAGGTTAGGAGAATTAGAAAAACTACCTTAGTTTACTCTTCCTCCGATGCAGAGTAGTTCTCACCCCATGTTAAATGTGTTGATTGGTGGTAAACCTGCCAGTGATGATCAGCATTGGTTCAGTTGTCTTTCATCCATACAAATGTGGATATTTGCATAGCAGCAAATTTCTCAAACCCGAAAGTTTATATTCACAGCCCCATCTGACCTTCTTTCCCTACTTCTACTTCTGTCCTTTTCTCAGTACTTCAAAAATTATAAAAGAAGCAACTTTCCTCTTCCTATCTGAAAAGGACCTTTATCCCTTATCCTATTCCTTGATAAAATGGCCTTGACCTTGTTCCTTTCTGCAGAACCATATTTGAAAACAGAAAAAATATTTTTGAAAGAAGAATCAAAAGGTACCTCATTGACTCAGCTGGTGAAACAACCTGCTTGCTTCTCTCCTTGAGGCTGTAATATATCTTTTATCATCATTTCTTAAATGTTAATGCTGCCATCTGAGTCCTCTGTGGGTCTGCTTCTATTGAATACTTTTTTCTTTTAATTAAGTATCAAGTTTCCTGTTTTTTCATACTTTTCACTTTTTTCCTCTTTTTTTTATTTTTCCCTCTGAACAATGGGTATAAAATAAAAATGTAGACCAGATGGAAATATGACTTTTTAAAATTTCAATCCCTGCCCGGCCGGTGTGGTTCAGTGGATTGAGCATCGTCCCATGGACTGATAGGTCTGGTTCCATTCTGAGTCAGGGCACAAGCCTGAGTTGCAGGCTCGATCCCCAGTAGGGGGCGTGTTGCAGACAGCCAATCGATGTTTCTCTCTCACATTGATGTTTTTATCTCTTTCTCCCTTCCTTTCTCTCTAAAAAAATCAATGAAAACATTTTAGTAAAATATAAATTAAAAAATAAAATAAAATTTCAATCTCTGAGCTTACAAACTCTCTCTCTTGTCTAGTAGCTAGGGTAAGGAGCTAACCATTCATATTATACCAATTTAGGTGCTATTTTAATCAGATTGCTTTTACCATTTGTTAGTAAAAACCTTATCTGTTCACATCATAGTTGCTGAAGGGCTGATCTCATTAATCTCGTAAACATTTGATCTGGAATGTTATTGGAGTGCTATTCTATGGAATTTTGTGTTGGGATCTGTGAATCTAACCACTTTGAAAATCGTGAAGACTTTATAAATTCTCTCTGATTTCTAGCTTCTCTTTTACTGCTAGTTTTTTTTTCAGCAAAATTCAGGACAGAGAAGAAATTTGAAGTTGAGTGATCTAGTTTTACATTTGAACTTTTTTGGACTCTAATGTATATTGCTGTTTCAAATTGTCATTAAAATCCCTGTCTACTCCTCTACATATCTGCACCCAGGAAAACGATTTTGTTTTGTTTTTCTCAGCAGCCACGGCTCTCTGCTCACCTATGGGAGACCTACATCTCTCTGGTATTTAGTTTCTCGGGTTCCCTTGCCTCCAATACTGTATAATACTCCCTATAAAAGGCTATTGTCTTTTAAACATTTCATCTATTTTTTTCCTGTTTTTGCTACCATGAGAGCACTGACCTTACCATCATTCTACACTACATCCAAACGAGAAATAGAAACACTCAAGTTCATTTTAAACCATGCAAAACATTGAATTATTTTAACATATGTATTTAATCCTAAATCTGAGTGTTACAGTCACTAAACGTGTGTGTGGGTAAGAATATTTTATTATTATTATTTTTGAGAGGATTAAATTATATAAGATTTTGGTGATTATAAATGTAAAGATTGACAGAAGCATGGTTTCTTAACATGGTTGAAGAGCTCGCCCAGTAGCTTTACCTAAAATTTACATGGGCACACCTAACTTTTTCTATCCCTCATTTCTCACATCTAATTTAACAGCAAATACTCTTAATTTTGTCAATCAAACACACAAATAAACCTATTTCTGTTTATATTCGTTGATACTATCCTAAGTAACCATTGCCTCTCACTTAAGAATAAGGAATGCTTTTTATTTTGCTACCTCTAATTCATTTTTCACAACGGCACCCAGATTATTATAAATTCAAATAAAATAAAATTGCTCTTGTTCAAACCAAAAAAATGGCTTCCTATTATCCTTGATGTAAAATGTAAACTACTTACTCTAATTAAAAAAAAAAAAAAGACAGGAAGTAAAAAACATATTTTTCAACTAAGTAACCTTATTCCCACCTTCAGGACTCTATGCTAGTCATGGACTGAAATATTTCTTCTTCTGGATAACCTGAATAAATTCTTGACAAAATTCAGTTCCCATTATGAACATCATGTTTTCTAAGATGATTTCTTTCTTGACGTATTTAAAAGCATTCTTTCTCAAGTTATATTTCTGTAATGCACTCTCTTTATAGCATTATTATTATGAGGAATTATCATTTTATTTAACATTTTTCTTATTTACGTTTATCAAATGAAAGTTTTATAAGAGTGAGGATCTTGATTGTCACATTGAATGGTTTGTTTTCACTTAGGGCTTGGATCTGAGATAATGTTTGTTAAAAAAATATCATCTAGTTTGATCACTACCAAATAAGGCAAAAAGGGCACCTAAACCAGATGGAATTCATGATCAAAGAGACATAATTCTTAACTTTAAGAGGGAATGCTTTAGCAATTCACTATTCAGTTAGTAGTTGTGAACTTTAAAACACAGGTATAGAAATAAGTTATTGACTATTTTATTAAAGATCTTATATATAAAATATTAATATATTCATGTTTGTCCTTAAATAGCTGTGCACATGATAGGAATCTAAAACATATGTAGTCAACATTATTAGGTGTTGACTAATTTCAAAAAGAAAAATGGTGTGAAAATAGCAAAATACAACACAAAATATATCAGATAATTGCTATAAAGTAGAATTTGTAGTTAGAATTTAGTTTTTACTAGAGTTAACACTTAAAAATTCAGGGAGAAATTAATAACTAAATGTTTAAGGGAAAGGTTGAAATTTTTTCAAAGGAATTTGAGGATTAAAAACCTTGTTTTTTGTTAAATAAGGGGACTTTTTGTGTAGTTTTCTTTATTTTAGGGAAATATTGTTGTTTTTGTTGTTGTTTTCTTAATGTAGCCAGTCAAAACAAAACAAAGCTTCTTTACAAATAAGTACTCAATTATTAAACTAGGCCCTGGCATCAGTGTCCTTCTAAGCCGCACAGGAAACAATTAAAAGTTGCCAGCTGCACAAAGCCTCGATTGGCAATACCAAACTATTCATTTTGAGTGGGACGACTTTTCAGAAAACATAAAATGCAATGCCAAAAGTATTTTCACAAGTTAAAGAATATTGAATTGGACTTGGCATCTGCAAGGCTTACCAGGGCAGCATGTCACAGCGTGAGTGTTACAGCACTGGAGTGTTTCAGGGAAGCATATTCTGGTTCCACCATCAAACTCCAAAAACTCAACCATATTGGCAGTTGGATGGCCATTGGAGTCCTAAGTGAGCTGTCATGTAAGACAGATTCACTGCAAGATTGTTGATTCTGAACATTGACTTTAATTTTTTATTTATCAAATACACATGGAAAATGCTTTTATACAATTTTAAAAGACTGTGTTCAAAGCTGGCAGAGCTTTACTCTTCATAGTCTTTTTACTGCCTCTTCTGTGTAGAAGCCATTTGATGGGAAGCCCACTACACAAAATTCCTAACACAAAATAGATTTCCAATAAATTAGAACTGTTATTAATATTAGTAATACTATTGAGGCAGTTAGTATGTTTTTACAATACCCTACATGGCTACCTTCTTAACGTCAATGCTGTCTGATGGTGCCTCTATTTGGATCCAGTTAGGAAAACAGAAGGCATGTTGTTAGTTCATACAGAAGATATTAAATAGTGGGAACTGTTTATGAAAGTGTTAGAAGGGTAGAAGAGCAAAATGGAGATACTGAAGTAACTAGAGACTGATCATTGTAGGAAGCTTCTCTCATCCCAGAAGGCTGAAAACAAACAAACAAACAAACAAAAAAACCAAAGGAAGGGAGATAGTGTTTCTGGAGACCAGATGAAGATGTGCCCTTGAATCAGCTGGAAACTAACTGCCAATGCCAGAACCTCCAAAGGCTGCTCAGGTCTGCAGCTACTCTGTTTTAGCCTCCAGTGCTGCTGAAAGCCTCTGTAGGCCGTGGCCCCAGCAGCTGCTGGCAGTCACCCATTGCTAATGCTGGTGGAATTCCAAAGCCACTGAAGTCAATTGCTGCTCACTGGTGTGCTGCCCATTCTTCCTGCTGAGATCCTACTAGTGGACTCAAGGGCATTATGCTGAGTAAAGTAAACACATCTCAAAGGTCACATACTGTGTGATTCAATTTAGATAATACTCTTGAAATGACAAAATGACAGGTATTAGAAAACATATTAGCTTTTTCTAGAGTTTATGGATACAGAAATGGCTGGGAAAGGATGGGAATGATTATAGAAGAATAAAATGAGGGAAATGAAACAGTTTTGTGTCTTGATCATGGTGTTACACAAATCTATACATGTGAAAAAATAAAATAGAACTCTGTATACATTTTACTAATATCAGTGCCTGTTTTTGATATTGACTAGAATTATATAAGGTATAGCAATTAGGGGAAACAGGTAAGGCATATACTGGGCCTCTCTGTGCTTTCTTTGCAAATTACTATAAAAATGTAATTTTTTCATAATAAAAAGTAATAATGAATACATAAATAAATAGATCTTACTAGTTCCTATAACTAACCAATAATAACTAGACTCTACCCAGCAGAGGAGTCTTGGAAATTTAATATTTAGGGGTTCATATTTTTTTAATATACAGCAAAACAAAGAATAATAGGAATAAAATTGAGTACATATAGATGAAAAAAATATATAGCATAGGTCTGAGCATCTCTAATATATACCCACTTATTAGCCAATTGAAATTTATTTTAAAAAGCATTTGTAGAACTAAAACATACTTAATTCATTCAACCAGTGCCAATGGTTTTGAATGTTCTGAAGAGGTAACTGAGGAAAACATATATATTCATAAAACAATATTCAGTCCTTATAATATTCCTGCAACATACTACATGATTAACAATATTTGTCAAGTGAACTGCTGAAATGAATGCACTAATTCTAAGTAATATTCTGTAATGATTTTTTTCTGTTTAATACTATAAAACATTTCAAGAGTTCTATGTTTACAATACCATATAACTGGGTGCTGACTTAGACAATTTCATGGAGTATGATCCTACAGTCATACAACTGACTAAATGCAATATCATTTTCGCTCTAAATTTCTAAACAAGCAAAATCTCTATCTCTTTAAAAGGAGGTAGATCACTAGTCTGTTTTCATTATTTACCTCGAAACACCTGAAAGGGTCCAAAACAAGCCTCCCAAAGATGTGCTACTTTGTTATGTGGATTATTTTGAGATGACAGCAATAGAGACCCTGTAGACTCAAGAAAACCCTTTACCTCTCCTGTAAATTAATTGGGTCTTTGTCCATTATAAGAGTTAATAAAAGATGCCCTGGCCAGTGTGGTTCTGTTGGTTGAGCATCATCTCATGCACCAGAAGGTTGCCAATTTGATTCTGGGTCAGGGCACATACCCAGGTTGTGCTTCTATCCCCAGCTGGGGTGCATGTGAGAGGCAACTGATCATGCTTCTCTCTCACATCCACGTTTCTCTCTCTCTCTTCATCTCCTTTCCTCTTTCTTTAAAATCAATAAAAACATATTCTTAAAAAGTGGTAATAACATAAGTAACTTTGTATGACTATCTGTGTGACAGGACAAACATCTAATTACTGAACATCAGCTCTTCTGGTGATCCTGTGGATTACCCTCCTCTCCTCTGAAGTCTCAGGAGCCTTACCTCGTCCTTGGCTCAAGGAGTCTCATATACCTCACTTCCCCCTTCTCTCTCTCAACCTCTTATGTGTGTGGGATTCCCATAGGTGGTATGTAATTAAATTTAGTTATTTTCTCTTGTTAATCTGTCTCATATCAATTTAAATATTAGAGCAGTCAAAATAACCTAGAATAGACTGGTGGTTGCCAGAGGGGACGGGGGTTGGGAGACTGTGTGAAAAAGGTGAAGGGATTGAGAGGTACAGATTGGTAGTTACAAAATAGTCATGGGGATGTAAAAGTACAGCATAGGGAAGACAGTCAATAATATTGTAATAACTATGTATGGTGCTTGTTGGGTTGAAAATATCTGAGGAGACACTTTGTAAAGCATATAATTGTCTAACAACTATGCTGCATACCAAATACAAAATAATTTTGACTTAAAAATTTTTTTAATTTAAAAATGAACCTAGAAGGGTAGAGGAAAATTTCTTCCTCACCAAGACACCAATATCCATTTCTTTTTAGTTTGTCTTTATTATAGATGTTTCCTAAAAGCAAATATTGGGAATAATTAAGTGAGATCAAAGATTTTTTTCTTTTATTATTACTTAATTTGTATTTTATATTGTAACACATTTAAATCTAAACTACCAGATGTACATCAGAATTCACAGAACAAAAATAAAAACACAAATGGAAATGCATCATACTCCAGACAACCACAGCTATCTCTTCATTAGCTAGAACTATAGTTTGGCAGATTCTTTTTTGTTTTTTGTTTTTTTAATATATATATATATATATATATATATATATATATATATATATATATATTTTTTTTTAAGAGAGAAGAAGGGAGAGAGAAAGAGAGAGGAGAGAGGGGAGAGAGAGAGAGAGAGAGAGAGAGAGAGAGAGAGAGAGAGAGAGGTCTATCTGCTGCTCCACCCATTCCCGCATTCATTGATTGACTCCTGCATGTTCCCCAGCCGGAACTGGGACAGAATCACAACCTTGGCCCCAACCTTGGTGTATTGGAACACTGCTCTGACCAACCAATCAACCAGGCAAGGGCCTATAGTTGGTAGATTCTAATGTGATCAGAGACTGCTAGTTCACTAAGAGTTTGGATCATGAATGGATGATTAATTTTGTGAAATGCTCTTCATATATGAATTAATATTGTTATCCATGGAGGTAGGGTGTCCTCTTTCCCACTAAGTACTGGGGTGGGGTGTTTACTGTATCTCAAGAAAAAGAACTTTCTGAGACTCCCACTGGAGGATGAGTGATTTTTATTTACATGAAATTACATCCCTGGGTTTCTAAAGTCCCATTTCCCTAATTCTAGTCCTGGAAGAAGGGTAGCTGGGGATTCAGTAGAGCTCAAAGCAAAGCCAGGTTCCAGAGTTTCTGTTCCATGGTGGAGTTTGGTTCGGTACAGCATTAAGCTGTGGACCATGTGGGCAAATGCAAGGGAGCCAAGAGAACATGTCCTCTGAAACAAGAGTCCCAAGAGAACCAAGAGTGCCAGGAGCCAAAAGCACAAGAGAGTAAACTTCTTTGTTTAGAGGATTAAATATCTCAAATCTTCCTGCACTTGCAGTGGCCACATCTACTTTGGCCAATGGTCTGTTCCCAGGAATGACTGACAAGCAAGTACTTTCCCTATTTCACTCAGACTTTACTGGGCACATGTCTATTCTCCTTCCCCTGTTCAGTCCCTTTTTTCTTGCAGCGATCCGTGGGGAATGGACCAGTGGCTTCATGGGGAATGTTAAATTGCAGACTCCTGGCAAAACTGCATAAATGGAATGCCTATAATATTTGGCTTTCCCTTCACTCCTTTTCTGTTATTAATAATTAGGTTAATTATGACAGTCTCAATATGATATTGTCACTAGGTTATTATAATGGTAAATTGCATTGATTGTTTTACAAATCAATTGGCCCAGCAATCTCACTTTCAGCTATTTAGCCTAGAGAAATAAAAATCTGTACACAAACCCATTCAAATAACTATTTCCAGCAGCAGTATGATTAATTATTGCCACAAATTGTATACCCACTCTTCAACAAGTGAATAGGTAAATAGGCTTTGATACATTCATACAATGAAGCAGTACTCAGCAATAAAAAGACACAAACGATTAATACATGCAGCAACATAAAAGAATATCAACTGCATTATGCTAAAGAGACCAGCATAAAAATGTTACAGACTATATGTATTTTCTAATATTCTGAATAAAGGTAAACTATAGCAACAGAGAACAGATAGTGGTTCCTGGGGATAAGTAAAGGAGCAAAGTTTTAATACAAAGGAATTCTTTTAGGTGCTGGAATCATTCTGAATCCTTTCTGTGATAGTAGTTAAAAGTCTATATAAGTACAGAAACTCACATATCTCTTCAATGTAAAAGTGAATTTTACTGTGTGTAAATTTTTAAAATATAAAAACAACATTTTTTTTTTAATTTCTCACCTGAGGATATTTTTCTACTTATTATTAGATAGAGTGGAAGGGAGGGAGAGAGAGAGACAGAGAGAAACATCGATATGATAGAGCCACATCAACTAGTTGCCTCTGGCACAACCTGGACCAGGGCCAGGGATGAACCAAGGTATGTGTCCGTGAATGGAATCGAACCTGCGACTCATTGGTCCATGGCTGACGTTCTAACTGCTGAGTCAAACCTGCCAGGGTGAACAAATTTTTTTTAGAAACCCTCTTTTTTCTCTGGCTGGTTTGGCTCCACAGTTAGAACATTGTCCCACAGACCAAAGAGTTGCCAACTTGATTCCCAGTCAAGGGCACATACCTGGGTTGCATGTTTGATCCCCTACTCCAAGTTGGGTCCTGCAGAAGGCAACCAATCAGTGTGTCTCTCTCACATTGATGTTTCTTTTTCTCTCTCCCTCCCTCCCTCCCTCCCTCCCTTCCTTCCACTCTATCTAAAAGTAAATGGAAAAATATCCTCAGATGAGGATTAACAAAAATTAATTAATTAATTAAATAATAAAAATCAAAAATATAAAACCCTCTTTTTATCAAATTTTTAAATAATTCAATTCACTGAGATTGTTTCCTATTGAAATTCAATTACTACAAATGGCCACCACACTTTAGCACACACACTCTCCTCCCTAATCTTTAAGAACTATTAAAAAGTAAAAGCTTCATTTCAATATGCATATTCAGACTTGGAAACGAATCTGTTTCTTCTGGTCTTTTCACATTTATTAATGCAAGGGAGCAAATTTGTTTTGTTTAACACTGAGATATTAGGAAATTTTATAATCTCTATTCATTCTT
The DNA here is from genome assembly GCA_030848825.1 of Tadarida brasiliensis. Classification (NCBI taxonomy): domain Eukaryota; kingdom Metazoa; phylum Chordata; class Mammalia; order Chiroptera; family Molossidae; genus Tadarida; species Tadarida brasiliensis. The sequence goes on from CM061260.1 coordinate 77,608,391, forward strand.
CATATTGCTTTTAAAATGTTTAGTAACCAATAATGTTATTAAAAATACCTTCTAGTATTAGCTGTTTCGAATACTCATTTTTATCACTACATATACTCTAATAATACAAAACTTTTTTTTTCATGTTATGACTATGGTTTTTCTGAACTAGAATCAAGGTCAACCCTCAGCAAAATTATGAAATAAGTAAAAGTCTTTATGAAGTCTTCTCCCAATTGTACTTTTCCCCTCCTATACTATATGCCTTGAAAATTGCTTCTTCATTTCTATCTTCCTCTCCCTTCCCAGAAAATTAATCATTCTTTTTAAAATAAATCATTTTACAGTGTGACTGAAGAAACATTGATGATATACCCATTATCTACAGGAAAGTATAAATGGGTGAATAAAATAGTAATCTCTTCCTTAAGATATTTGCATTTTAATGAAAATGTAAGTCAAACCACCAGCACAGTACCAAAGGAATAAATATTCAATTTGTAACTTTAGATATCAATGACCTCATTGTCTTTATTTTGAGATAAGAGAGGATTTACTGAAAATCATCACAAATAACTATCTTATCCTCTACTTTTCTTTCCCATAAAGAATATGGGAAAGGATTTCTTCAAGATTTTTATTCTTTTTAAATGTCAAACTGAAATTAAAAGTTCCATAGAATAGATCCTTTTAGTGGGTCTCTATAATATAAGAAGTAAAAAATTATACATTGACTTTAAGTTGCTATAATAGCAAAAAAAGGAAAGAAGAAAGAAAAAGGCAATTTGGTTTATGCAGATGATCATGGTGGTTTTTCAAATTAAACCTAGGTCTACCTGATAAAATATTTTACCATTTTAATTATGTCACTTAGCTATCTATTTATTCAATACATAAATTTCTAATAAAAATATTTATTTCAATATATAATCTGCTCAAATGGCCCCTTGTTCTGACTTGCTAAAACTCTATACTTTCCTTTATACCTCTGATACTAGAGATATATGTGCTGAGGGAGCATCACTAGGAAAAGGAATGCTTATATTGTGGCAAGTCACCATAATCATACACATTCATTGTGGGATCAAGATTTTGTTGAATGTATTTTAGGGTCAAATTTTCAGGACTGTATCATAACTGTACTATGGTAGTATTCTAATATTTCTGGGAAATACATAAGCATAACATACTGGAAACAGCCAATGAATGCTCAGATTTAGAATTTTTTTGAACTCTTTCAAAATGCTCCTTGTATACTCACAAAAAATATCATTTTACAAACTGTAATGTCCTATAAAATAGTAGTTAGCACTTAGAGTGAGCCAAAGACACAATAGTTATAAAAACATTAATATTCAATGTTATAATTGTTTTTTTTCCCTAGTGTGGAATCAGAAGTTTTCAATTTTCTTTTATTCTCATGAAAGATTCTGAAGCATGTGGATTCAATCTCTTGTGAATGTCAGAATTTTAATATATAAACGCACAGATTATAAATAGAAGCTTGTAAAGCAATTCAATTTTACATGTAGGTGATATTATTGCCCCATTCCTAGACTGTGCATAGGTTTTGTAATGAATGTCTAATATTTCATTAGGTAGGAAAAAAATGTAATTGTTTTTTGTTGTTGCTATTTGGGTAAGACATTATCATTCCCTTTTTCTATTATTTTATTAAAAATTTCAAATGTGCTCAAATATACCAACAGAAATCATTTAAAAAGACAGGACCATGATTCTGACATATACAGTAACAAAATATTTAATTACATAAATTAAATAGGTAAACATTAAGTTGATTTTAAAGAAGGGAAAATAAAACAAAAAGAAGACAAAGTTGGTTTGGTTTATACTTGGCTAGATGAAGAACATTGAACTTAAACATAAAACAGTATCAAGTCAGTAAAAATGAGGGTAGGAAAGATATTTTAATTGGGAATGAAGACTATATTGAATAAAAAAATAACCCTTCCATCCCTCTTTTTCTCATAAGTTTTATTCAAGTGAAACTAGTTTTGCCACATTAAAGAAGTAACTGATTACAAGATATCTCCCTTTAAAACTTGATTGCCAATACAACATTGAATAACTAGGTAAAGTATTTTTTAAACTCATACTTAGAAAACCCAGACTCTGCTAAAAATAAATAAAGTTTTGAAATTTAAGCCCCGAAATAATATAACTATTATTACTAAATAATTGCTTTCCATCAATCTCTTTAAATTATAATCAGAGAACTATGCAAAGTATGTAAATTGAAAAACATCTTAGAAGTGACATATGGTATATTTGTATAAAGAGGTTTCTTACTGTACAGAGTTATTCATCTGAAATATTTTGTGGGGACTACATTTACTCTAAACAACAATCATAGAGCTATGATGCAGACCTAAAAAATGTTATCCAAAAAAAGAAAGGGAGTGGAAAGAATGCTTAAATCCTTATTACAATATAGTTTGACTTTCACTTCTGTATGTGGAATTACCAATAAAAATGTGTTTCAAATGCTTGGTAAAAAGGAATATAGTAATGCAAAATTACAAAAATAAAAGTAAAACTAAGTGTCTTTAGAAAACCACAAAGAACTAATAGAGCACTTTAATCAGAACCAGGTGTCATACTTAAGAAAATGTTGTCACTGGAGAGGAAAGTAGATATCTCATTAATCTAATTAGATACATTAAATCATAAAGAAAATGCTATAAATTAATCAGCACATGTCACACTAACTCCACCGTGATTTTAATAGATAACTTCCATTTAATGGCTTAACTATTATAATTTGGGAACACTCTAGCTTTTCAGGTACTTTCTAATAGAAGTCACAGTTGTTTATCCATACACCCATCTCTTCTCTCTTCTCATACTCTGTCTTATTCCAAATACCTACACCATCCTCCTCACACTTTTTAAAAATTTTTGCACAGTCCTCAAACATGAATAAATTGCTTTAATTATATAAGTATGATTGAACTAAGTCATGCAGAATGCAACTAATAGATTAATAATAGTTTAGTAAAATAATATTTTTTCTTGGAGGGATAAATGCAATGTAAGAGGGATAAAAAGAATTTAAGTTGAGTTATCAAGAACAGACTACACTTAGAACTTGTCATCACAAATGAAAACACTGTTTCAAACCTACCTGAATATTGAATTTTATTTAAAAAATTAGTTCAAAATGGTAACAGCTTTCCTTTCTTTACTTTTGATCCTTTTTCTCTAGACTTACAAAACTATAAATGATACCCTTTTTATTTTACTTTAACCTGTGTTAGATTTTTTTAAAATGTACTGGTTCTATTTTGAGTTCCAAAATTATACACATATATAATTTAACATAGCTATAAGATATGTTAAATAATTTTCTCTTGTCAATATTTTTCTGGATATATAGCTGACATTTTAGCTTTTTTTGTGAGCAAATATAAATGTTAAACTATTAGTTGCCTTGAAAATAATTAGTAGTTGTGAATGGGTAAAGAATTTCTCAGAGACTTAATGGGTACTAGATTTATTGGGGTGATCACTTAGCAAGTAATATAGATGTCTATTCACTATGTTGTATACCTGAAATTAATGTAATATTGTATGTCAACTGTAATCAAAACATTTAAAATATTTCTTTAAAGTATTCCCCCATTAATAACTAGAATATGACTGGGTTTTGTTTTTATGAGTTAGTTAGAAGAATATGACACAGATGACCTAGTAGAAAAGACAAAAGTATTCCAGAATTAAAAATTGAGGACCTAAAATGCAATTTTTCCAATATTTAACAAAAAATCCCCTACAGTATTGCAAAGTACTCATGAGCCTATGAAATACTCAGTGGGGAAAAAAGGATAGTATCTTACTAGCCAGCCTTGTCCAAGTTCTATTTTAAAATAGAGGGCATTTGATTAATTTTTTACTTTATCAATTTCCTTACTTCTTGACTCTTAGATTTGCCTGTCGAGGACTAGCCCAAATTTCCCTTTCCAATATAATTTTTCATTTTAAAAATTATGTAAAATTTGTCTTACTTTTTGTGGATATGCAGATTTTGTAGCTCCATTTATTAAAATTATTTTTCTTTTGCCCAGCTGGTGTGGCTCAGTGGTTGAACATCGACCCATGCACCAAAGGTCGCTGGTTGATTCCTGGTCAGAGCACATGCCCAGGTTTTGGGCCAAATCCCCAGTGGGGGGCATGCCAGAGGCGGACAATCGATGTTCTCTCTCATTGATGTTTCTATTTCTCTCTCTCCCTTCTTCTCTCCCTAAAATCAATAAAGAAAAAAAAAATTGTATTTAATATTTTTCTTTGTTCTATTGAATTACCTTGACAACTTTGTCAAAAACCATCTGATTATATATGTGTGGATCTGTATCTGAACACTGCTGTATTGATGTATGTATCTATGCCTTGTGCCATAGCCCATTTTCTCGAAAATACCTTTCTAATAACACCAAAAATCAAATAGTGTAAGCTCTCCACTATTGTTCTTTAAAAAAATATTACTTAACCTGGCTGGTGTGGCTCAATGGACTGAGCATAGTCCCATGGACTGAGAGGTCCCAGTTCAATTCCAGGTGAGGGCACATGCCTGGGTTTGGGGCTCAATCCCCAGTGGGGGGTGTGCAGGAGGTAGCCAATCAATGTTTCTCTCTCACATTGTTGTTGCTATCTCTCTCGCTAAAAAATCAATTAAAAATATATGTATTACTTAAATTATTCTAGTTTACTTAAGATTATATTTCTATAAAAGAACCAACTGGAATTTTATTAGGAATCGCATTGAATTTATCGATCAATTTGGAAAAAAATGCCATTTTAATAAATTGAGTTTTCTAATCATGAACATGGTATATCTCACACTTCATTAGGTCTTTTAAACTACTAAACAGGGTTGTATAGTTTACAATGCACAAGTCTTGCAAAGTTACTTGTTAAAATCATAAAATTTTAATAATGTTTAAATTAAAATATTTTATTTAAAAAATTATTGCCTTTTAATACTAACTTTGTATCTGGTGACATTATTAAATTACTTTTTAGTTCTCATATTTGTACAATCCTGCAAATGTTATTTGTAAACAATTTTATCTACTGAAAATAGGTTTTTACTTCTTCCTTTCTGATTTTCATGATTTTAACTTTTTGTTGTTGTTATTGACATACTGCATTGGCAAATATTTATAGTGCACAGTTTAATAGTAATGGTAAAAAAAATGGGCATCTAGCCATTAATCCTTACCTTTTAATACTTAGTTTTGGAAAAATTATTTAAGATTCATCATTAAATATAATACTAGCTGTAAGGTTTTTGTAGATGCCCTTTATCAAATCAAGTAAGTTTTCTTCTTTTCTTATTTATTTATTGTAAAATAGGATTGAGTGTTGAATTTTGACACATGATTTTCCTGAATCTACTGAAATGAGTGTATGTTTATTTTGACTTTTGAATGTTTAACAACTGTAAAATCTTGTAATAAACAAAGTGATCCCTAAATGTTACTACTTAGATATTCTTGTGAATTAAATTGACTAAAATTTTGACATTATTTTCATGTACAATAAATAGAGTTATTAGTCTATAATTTCTAATATGGAAGCTTTGGTTTTATATGTGAGTAATGCTGGGCTCATAAAATTAAATGGAAGCTTTTTCATACTTTTCTAGTTTTTGAGATATTTTGTATATAATTAAGATTATTTCCTCCTTAAAATTTTGGTAGAATTCCCCAGTAAGACCATTTGCCCTTGAGTTATTTTTATTTTTATTTTTTTTGTAATTCTTAAAATAATTAATTCAATTTATTTAATAAATATACCATTGTTCAGGTTATCTATTTCTTCTTGAGTGAATATTGATGATTTATGTTTTTCAAAGTAGTTAGTAGTTGTCCATTTAACTAATTTATCAAATTTGTTGGTATTATATGTTTTAAATTTATTTTCTCATAAAGGAGTTCCATATTTCTTGTTAAATTTATTCTAATAAATAATTATTTTTGTTGATACTGTAAATTGTGTTTTTCCTACCATTATTTCCTTTGTTTATTGTTTTTGTATATGAAGGCTATTGATTTTCGTGGCTTATTCCATGTTCCAAAATCAACATTAAAAACATCTATAGCCCTGGCTGGTTTTGTTCAGTGGTTAGAGCTTCGACCCATGGACCAGAAAGTCCTGGGTTCATTCCTGCTAAGGGCACATACCTCAGTTGCAGTTTGTCCCTGGCCCCAGTTGGGGTTGTGTGGGTAGCAACCAGTCGATGTGTCTTTCTCACATTGATGTTTCTCTTTCTCTCTTCCTCCCTCTCTCCCTCCCACCCTCTGAAGATAAATGCAAAAAGTGTCCTCAGGTGAGGATAAAAAAAACACACAAAAACATCTAGTTATTTCTTTAAAACTTCAGATGTTATGGTTTTCTTTTTCTGAGGTTTTCATGTGATAATTTATATATTTTTTATTTCTTGTGAATACATTCATTTTTGCCTTTATTGTGAACATGAATTTTTACAACTATATAATGTATATATAGCTATATAAAAACTACAAAATAAAACTGCTATTTTAAACCCCCAGTTTGATAGTTTCAGCAGTAATGTCATTTCAAGGTTTGCATCCCTTTATTATCTTTTCACTTTAGAATGGCTCACATTTCTTTTTGTATGTTGAGTAATTTTGGAATATATTCTAGCCATTGTGATGATATATTCTCTACTAGATTCTTTTATGTTGATCCCAAATTGTTTATGGTTTGTGTTAGCAGGCAATTAACTTAGTTAAACTCAAAATGGATACTTTCAAGTCTGTTGTGGGCAGTGACTCAGATTACCAAACATTTTATGGCACAGACTCCAGCTACATTTCATGTGCACCATATATGTACAGATACCATTTGTCAGATCAAGGACATTTTCTTTTACTGAGAATGATGGTCTTCCCTTCTCTGCTGATATCTTTTCTGATGTTTCTCCCTAACTATCCAGTAACCCCAGTTTATTAGTCTACTTTCTCTTGCTCTTCTATCCAGAGAGGTGTTGGGATTTACTATCAAATTTCTAGCCACCCTTTGCCTACTTCTCAAAAGTTCAAAATAAAACAAACCAAAACAAAAACATGAAAGATATTTTGTCTTGGTCTCTTGTCGAAGTTTTGACTTCCTTTAGAAGGCCCCTTGCTTTTGTTCAGTCTCCAGAGCACTCGTATAGTTGTGTTTCCTACTTTGTCCAGAGTTTATTTCTGTTCTTTTCAGGAGGGTCAGTTTGTTAGGAACTTACTCTTTAGCATTATAGGCAGAACTAAGTAGATTTTTGAAAAGAGAAAAGATTTCACACCTGGAATGATGTAGTTTAAAGGAAAGTATAAAACAAGTAAGAAACTTCTTGGCATTTATATAATTATTGTAAAGAATGTTTGCTTCCATAAATGAGGAAGTTAGACATTAAGGGTACTTTTAACTAAATCTCAAAAGGCAGCAAATTCTAGCTGACATCTATGTTTAATTTATTTGTTAAAATATAGGGTATGTTAATCTCTCTCTACTGTAGAGAATATTGTCAGCATTTTATAGATAAACAAACAAGGCTTGGAAAAGTAACTGACAATCTCATGTTTCCCTAAATAAAATGAAATGGTTCCAAGATCTTTATTGTGTGTAACTTTCTGGAGTACAAAATTCAAATCATGAGTACAGTTTCAGCTCAGAGATATAAAAGAGCTGGAAAGAACATTGTTCCAATCTTTATTTCAAGTATAAAATTGGAAGAGACTAAAAATTAACAACCTTTCTTGAGGCAGAGAACTGAGATCACAGAATAAACTACTGTTGCATAATTTGAAAAGAAACAGGTACCTTGAGAAAGAAACAGCACTAAAACAACTGTATACCTGAGGCAGAGTCTGCAGGATGCCATACAAGCTGGTAAGATAATTAGACTAACAATGTTTAATCGATTGCTAAAAGGCCAGTGTCACCTAACTTGAAAGTGTGAGATCTATGGGTATGAAAACCATAAGAGCATTCCTACCTTCTTTTAGCCTTTTCTGCATGAATGGCATCAGAATCTTGCAATTAAAATTGGGAAGAATCTACATAAAGATTCCCCAGCCACTGCTAAACTCTGCTTAGAACTATCTCTATCTTTACTACAGAAAAAACAAGGGGTAATTAAATATGTATCTTGGGGCACTAGAGGATACCCATTTTGCCTGGGAAGAGAATGCAGGACCTTCACTAAAACTCACAGTCATCTCCTTTAAGTAACAAAATCCTTTCTATTTCATAGCTTAAGGAAATTACTAGATACTCATCATAGTGTGTTATTGGAATGAGGGAAAAAGAAGCTCTATTCATGAAGAAAGGGCATGGGCACTTATGAAGGCCATGTTCAAGAAACCTAGGTTCATAGTTTCTGCTAAAGGCTGAGGTTTGATCAGAATATCAGAGAAGGCAACTCCTTCCCCTACCACCTGTAGTAACAAATCTTTAGCAAAAGTAACAGAAGAATACAGCTGGTGTAGCAGCAAGAGGTAGATTTCTTTTAGGGAGCAAGGTGATGAAAAGACCCAATTCAAGTAAGGACACAAAAACGATATATTACTAGAGGATTTTGAAGTATCTGCTGGCCATAGAAACAAAATACTTTAAATACTTTAATCACATCCACAAAAGCTTCAAATTCAACCCAATTCATGACTAGATTAATAAAACCCTATGCTGAAGGCATAACAAAAGGAAAGTTTGCTTATTTTCAAACATAAAGAAAGAATATGAACTAATGTTCTACAGTTCAACTTTTAGCAAAAAAAAATTACTAAAATGTATCATAACAGAAAAGAAGAAAGAGAGAGAGAGAATAAGACAAAAACAAAAACAGAATTACATATGCCACAGATGTAAAAACTATCAACCTAAGCCTTTTAAATGACTGATTAATACATTAAAAGATGTAATGGAAAAAGGAGACAACATGCAAAATCATATAGGTAAATCCAGAAAAGAGCTAGAAAATATAAGAAAGAACAAAATGGAAATCCTGAAATCAAACACAGTTACACAAATAAAGAATTTATTTGACAGCCTCATTATTAGGTTCAATACAGCCAGACAAAGATTCAATGAACTAGAAAACAGGTCTATAGAAATTACCCAAACAAAAATGCAAAAGGAAAGAAAAGTTTTTATAAAATATAGCAAATACAAGTGTTGTGGATTAATAGCGAATTACATGAATACACATAAATAGAATTTCAGAATGTGAAGAGAGAAATAAGCAAAATAAATATTTGAGAAAATCATGAACAAGATATTTCCAAAATTAACAAAAGACAACAAACTACTGACACAAAAGTTTAGAGGATATCAAACAGATTTTTTTAAAAAGATAACGAGGTATATAATATTCAAATTGCTTTAAACCAGAACAAAAATAAAATTATTAAAGGTATCATCGGTGGAGTTGGGATAAGAAGGCATTTATTTATTACCATCTGTAGAGAAACAAGGATAAGAATTACAACAGATTTGTTATCAAAATCCATGCAATCAAAAAGAAATGGCATGACATCTTTGTGTATTAAAAGTAAACAAAGAAAACAAAATCAACTTGCCAATCCTAAATTCTATACCCAGTGAAAATATTCTTCAAAAATAAAATAAAAAAAACTTTCAGACAAACAAAATTGAGGTAATTTATTGCCAGCAGACCTACTATGCAAATGTTAAAGAAACTTTTCAGGTACAGGGATACAATTCAGAAGTCAGAATTTACATGTACACACACACACACACACACACACACAGTATTGATAATAGAATAATAAAGATAAAATGTAATGTATTATAGTCTTAACAATTTCTCTAAAAGGTAACATACAAATCAATATAGGAAGAATGTATTGTATATTTATAACATGCTTGAAAGTAAAGAGTCTGACAACAATGGCTTAAAGGATGGGAGGAAGGGATAAGGAATATATTATCTTTTTAAGGTCTTTGCAGATGAAAGATTATTTAAACATGTATGCTGTAAAATCTTATGCAATGAAAAAAGTTTATCTGAATAAACCTGTGTTGTCTATAAGAAACCTATTTAAAATATAAAACTCAAATGTCTAATATTTAGAAGAATTTGAACTAGAATCTAGATATTGAATATTAGTAAGAAATGTTATGTAAGGATGTAAATATAAGAGAATCATACAGCAGGCACTTAAATTATCTTATGTCTTCTTGAATGCTAAAACCATTATTTCATCCAGTCTTCTTAAAGAATATACGTTTCTGGTTTCATAGGAAGGATGCAATGGAGGATGGATTAGTGGTTGGTCAATAACTAAAAGAGTATAAAACAAACAAACAAACAAACAAACAAAAAAGATTAGGATTAAATAATGACTGGAGTCAGAAATGAGTCATAGCCAGGATGCCATTCCTTCCACCATATATATTCACAAGTTTATTTTATTAAAATTTTTTTTATTAATTTATTGATTTTAGAGAGAGGGAGAGAAGGAGAGAGAAAGAGAAAGAGAGAGAGAGATTTGTTTTTCCACTTATTTATGTATCATTTATTGTTTCTTGTATGTTCCCTGACCAGGGATCGAACCTGCAATCTTGGTGTATCGGGACAATGCTCTATCCAACTGGGCTCACAAGTTTATTTTTATTTTTATAAATCTGACTCCAAAAATATTCTAAACAGAGACAATCACTCTTTTTTAAATATGTTTTTAATTTAATTTGTGTGTCAAGTGACAGAATTTTTATTTATGATAAATCAGTTAAACAATCTATGCTATTTCTGAATGTTGCTTAAAAACAAAACATAAAACCTCTTATTTTTGTCAGGAAAGGACTTTGAGAGTATTTACCACACTGAGATTAAATCTCAGTATATCTCATATTTATAGAAATTACAAATGTCAGGTTCTAGCTTTAGAGAACTAACATTCTCAAGTGAGAGTTTGAGTGGGAAGTGATGTTTTCCTGGGGATGGAAGATTTAAAGGAGGATATACATATAAGAAAAGTCTATGAGTATAAAAAGTTTTCTTAAAGAAAAACAACAAATTATAAAAAAATAATTAAAACCCCAATCAAACAAGCATTCCCGGAAGCATTTGGGCTGCTTTGATTTAGGCTAGCCTGAGAAGAGACACCATTATCCAAATCACAGCAGTAATCGTGTCATTGCAAAGTTCGATTAGAACTCTGAACTGCATGCAACAAAATTTTATTAAGAATGATAAAAAAAAAAAAAAAACACTAGAAGGAGAGCATATGTTTTTCAGATGCACTGTAAAGCCTCAATGAACCGCAGCTAAATTCTTTAGATGCTCCAGGGAAAATCTGTCATAGTTAAATTCAGATGATTTTACCTCAGTACAGGAAAGGATGTGAATCCATTTAGATAATGTTCGCTCTATTTTTAAAGTATACATTTTAAATAAATTACTCGATGGCTTTTCAGGAGCATACCTTTAAACAAACCCGCAAAATTGTCACTTATTACTATTCTCATCCATAAGCACTCTATTCACACCTGTAAAAGCATCTTTGAATTCCACATTATAGCGATTTTTATTTACAAAATTATTGGTATTACAAAATCTAAAATAACACTGCCAGTCAGTTTTTACTAAATTGATGTTTGCCCATTACTGATCCTATTTCTCAGCACAACTACTAGAATTCGACAAAATACATGCATTAAAAAATAGATGTATATTATAATTACAATTATTTGAAGTTACAAAACTCTCTTATTACATAATTTTCAGAATATATTATACATATGATATGATTAGGTCTTAGTGTTTTCCTTCTCATCATGCAGAAAACTTAGTGATAATCAGGTGTTCTTTCCTTCACATAGTAAGACAGGGTTCCTGTGTTTACACTTTAGCATTCTAAGATATTCATTGAGGATCTTCTTGCTCTGTGGCAGGTACTATGATTGTTGTTGAGAATTTTATTTTTAAATGGGAGAACATATTTGCCGATATATATGATAAGGGTTTAATATCTAAAATGTACAAAGAACTTACAAATCTAAGCACCACCAAAACAAACAATCCAATCAAGAAATAGACAAAGGACATGAGTAAACACTTATCTGGGATGCCCTGGTAATGTAGTAGAGAGAAAGAAAACATGACTGTAAGGCTTTGTCCAGGAAGTGGAACAGGTTACTGTAAGGACAGAACACAGACTTTTCTTTTTGTTATGATTTTTTCCACAATTTATGAGAAGTACTTGGTAATTGAACACAGAAATCGCTGATGTCTGCAACTTCAAACCACCTTTGTACCCCAACACTAAAATAGAGAAGGGTTCTCTCTCTCTCTCTCTCTCTCTCTCTCTCTCCCCGCTCCCCCTTTCCCAGCCATTTTTAGCATCTCAAAAGTAATTCACACCAAAGAACCTCTAATGAATAAAAACTTCCCTTCTCCCTTCCCCCTTCCAACAAATCTCTCTCTTCTGAATTTTTTGTAACCCCTTCAGGTGAAACTCCCTTTTTATACTCTCGGAAGCTCTCTTTACTTGAAAACATATTTTACAGGCTAAAGAAGATATAATAAGAACACTCCCTGGTGCATCTGCCAGATTGTCTCCTGAAGAACAAACAAACTGCAACTCTTAAAGGCAAAGGCCCCCCACCCCTATCTGTTCAACTGCAATATGACCCCTTTCCTAGAGCCCCAGTAAAAGAGCAACTTGCTCTTTCTTCCTAGCTCCTGTATGGCCAGTCAGTGCATGACTAGGAGAAAGAAAATAAAAGTCCTCCCTTTCTCTTCGTTGTGAATTCTTTCACAAGCCTGCTTCACTGGCCCAAAACCCTAGCAGTTACTTTTGTTCATCTTTTACAGGCCAAAGCAAGTCATATGGCCAAGTCTGACATCAGTGGAGCAGGAAATTATAGTTGTTGGATAAGGAGGAGCAGCGGATATTTTGAACAGTGTTAAAATCTACCACATCTACTATAGAATAGTACTCAGACAATTCATAACTGTGCTACCAAACTATGACCTCAGGTTGATAAAGAGTCAAGTCATTGAGAGTTTGGTGCAAACTTCATGGATGTGTTATAGATTCAAACATAACTGTTTCACAGAAAATGTGACAGCAAAGGAAAACATCAACAAAATTAAAAGATAGCCCATTGAATAGGAGAACAGATTTGCTGATACATCTGATAATATCCGAAATTTATAAAGAACTTATAAAACTCAACACCAAAAAACAACAAAAAAAAACAAACAAACACCTAATTGAAAAATAGGCAAAGAACCTGAATGGACACTTTTCCAAAGAGGACACACAGATGGCCAATAGTCATGTGAAAAGATGTTCAATGTCACTAATCATCAGAGAAATGAAAATTAACACCAAAATGAAATATCACCTCACACCTGTCAGAATGGTTATCATCAATAAATAAGCAAGTGTTGGCAAGGATGCAGAGCAAAGGGAAACTTTGTGTACTGCTGGTGGGAATGCAGACTGGTGCAGCCACTGTGGAAAACAGTATGAAGTTTCCTCCAAAAATTAAAAAGAGAGCTGCCTTATTAACCAGTGATTCTAATTCTGGGAATTTTTCTGAAGGACCCCAAAACACTAATTCAAAAACTATATACACACTCCTGTGTTCATTGTAGCATTATTTACAATAGCCAAGATTTGGAAGGAGCACAAGTGTCCATCGGCATGACCTGGGCCCCGAGGCTAAGGCGACTAAATGACTCCATTTTTATCATCAATGGACCTTCCTTGATATTTTTCCAATAATAGGTTAATTACCCCTAAAAGTAAAGGAATTTTGCCCAAGATTATAGTTGCCCCACGTGTTGGGAGGCATTTGCAGTTTCCGAGTACTGGTATTTACAGGCATTTGCAGGTACTTGTGAGCAGTGAATGATACTAAGTTTGACTTCTGTAATTGCTGTCACTCCCACTATTGTACTGGTCCCCTGAGGGGGGGGGGGCAGAAGGGGGATGGGGCTTCTGTCTTTAAAATCGGACGAGCAAGAAGAATCCTTGCTGAGGATCTGGGGAAGCTGTACCCCCCCAGCCCACCGGTGTAATGAAGTGCTTCTTTTCAATTTGGCTGTGCGTCTCTGGTTATCTTGCTGACATGTTACAACATTTGGAGGCCCCAGCAAGATTCCCTGGTGTTTTGCTGCACCAAGGTCTAGACACCTAGGATGGGCAGCCTCTCCCGATCTGTCCGCTGGACCCCTATAGATCTGAGGGGAGGCGCCCCCTGAGTTCCAGGGCCCCGAAGATCCTACTTGGGTTTCTGACGAGGGGCCAGGAGACACCAAGACGTCCCCAAAAAGATTAAAGGAGACCTGGTAGAAGCCTCCGGAGGTGAGTTCTGGGTGATCAATCTATCTGGATGAGAGTGAGAGGGCCGGACTTGGCACAGCCTCTCTTCTCCTGGGAATCCCCCTAAGACATTAGGTGGGGTTCAAATCTGGCAAATTCTGGTTCAAATCTGGAAAATTCTGTTCATTCAGACCCGCCACTGGGGCGGAAGGAGAGACTGATCACCTCCCAAGCAGCTTAGGCGCCACTCAGGATAGAGGATATCTGGAAGGAAATTCAAACGGTGTGTAGTGTGACTGTGTGAATGTAATTATGTGTGAGTGACCGTGCTCCACGATGCTTGTTACGGAGCCTGTGTGAGTCCTCACCTGCACGGGGAGCAGCCAGGCAGACGAAGCGAAAGTTTCTGTCTTGTGTGTTTTCCCTTGTTTTTGTCCTCGTCTGCCTCCCTGCTGTGTCTCCCTCAACTTTGTTATGGTTAGTCTAATCATGGATAGCAGCCCTAGTGCCCAGAAGACCTCACTGGGTTGCATATTGAAACATTCTTAGAGAAGGGTTTCAGGAAGGTTCTGATTAGGGCACAAATACTGGTAGTGGGCCCCAAACTGGGCCCCAAGAGAAACCTGGGCAAAGGTAGGGAAGTGCCTGTGGGGCAGAGATACAGTAAAAGGCCCAGCCGGTGTAGCTCACTGGTTGAGCGTTGGCCCATGCACCAAGAGGTGGCAGGTTCGATTCCTGGTCAGGGCACATGCCCAGGTTGTGGGCCAAATCCCCAGTGGGGGGCATGCAGGAGGCTAATAAGGTGGGGAAGCAAGGTGTAGTGAAAGACTCCAGAAAAGCCAAGAAAGGCTATGAGTCCTTAAAGACTCCCCCACCATCTTCCACTACAGCTGTGATTAATATTTGTGCTTTGAAGGCCTGAAAAGAGCTCCCAACAAAAGGGAACCCTTTCGCTAGATCTTATATCCATCAGACAAGGACCTGAAGAGCCATATCAAGATTTTGCAGCTTGGTTGCTACAGGCAGTTAACAGAGTAATAAGTGATTCCGGGGCCAGCCCCAACCCTGTCTAACAGTAGGGGAAATGTCTGTCACCCCTGCTCAGGTGTTCCAATCAGGGTGGAGTGCAGGACTACAATCCGGGATATCTACCTCACCACCTCAGGGAGTGCAGGACTGGACCTCTGCCCCACTGCCCAATACATATTAACACCAGAGATGGGGCCGCAAGCTATTCCAACAGGGGTCCATGGTCCACTACCTAATGGAACAGTGGGTTTAATCTTGGGAAGGAGTAGTCTCACTATGAAAGGATTCCAAGTGTTGCCTGGAGTTATTCATTCTGATTATTTGGGGGAAATAAAAGTTATGGCCCAAACCACTAAAACCATTGTACAAGTTTTACCTGAAACTGGGATATCACAAATTGTAATTTTGCCGCATCAGGTAGCTGGGAAAGTACTAAAGTGCTATTAAAAGAATCATGGGGAGAGGGAAGATTTGGCTCCACAGATGGAGCCTATTGGGCACAGATAATCATCCAAGGTCTCCCTGGAACAGAGCTCAGTTTGGATGGAAAGAAATTTAAAGGCATTTTAGATACAGGAGTAGATGTATCTATGGCTGATTTACAAGGAATAGGACAGGTTTCTAGGCCCCAAGAAAGTATACAGTTTACCAAATGGAAAGATTCTGAGGGCAACACTGGGTTTTTTAAATCCTATATTTTAGATCATTTGCCTGTTAATCTATGGGGACAGGATCCCCGTCCTTCCACCCCCCGTCCGAGGAGGCGAATCTCCCCAGCACACCCAGGCCCCAATACACAAGCGGCCGGGAAGGGGCCATCCCTGGGTGGGCTGCTGTGTGTGTCCCGAATGGCATGGCGCATCAGGACCAGGATTGGGTTCTGGTGCAGAGAGCCCCTTGTCCTGGGAAACGGGGGTGGTGGGCAGATGCACAGGCGCTCACCCGGAGGCCACAGGGGCCACAGGGTTCCCCAGGGAGAGTAGTCAGGCCACGGAAGGGGCGTATTCCTTCGGTGCCAACCTGGGTGGCTCCTCTGTCCAACGCCCCAGGTTTGGCGCCAGCAGGTTTCCAACAGGCTTCTCTGAACTTTGGGGTGTTGAAAATAGGGATCCCAGGTGAGGGAGTGGAAGTGCTCTTGGAGAGAGTTGAAGAACACTCTGCCCCTCGTAAACGTGCACTCTAGAATGACACTTACCTCTCCTGCGTCCTTTTGAAAACCTGGGGTCGGAGGAAATTTTCCCATCCCTACACCCGTTTTGGGATCCAAATACTGCTGGGGGCAGGGCTTCCATGAACACTTTTCACTGTGTTCTCCTGTTAGGCCTAATGGCCTAACTGGTTGGAATAGCAAAGGTAGTAGTAGCAGCCTTAAGGGAAACAGGGCCATGGGGAAGGATCACCCTAGGAAGGGTCAGGATGGCAGGCTTAGGTCCCGATTAGGGACAGAAAAGACAAGGGCAAAGTCAGGTGTAAAGGAACAAAGTAGTAAAATCCTTAACTTGTAAAAATGACAGGGCCAGGGCTCCTTCCAACTGAGCCCTCAGGAACCAAGAATAACAAGACAATAGGGGACAAACTAGTTAGTTTCCTGGTAGGTACTGGTGCAGCAGATTCAGTCCTGACAGAGCCAGTGGGCCCCTAACCTACCCCTGGACTTCAAAGAGAACTATAGACCTTGGGAAAAATACTGTGACTCATTCATTTCTGGTTATGCCGGAGTGCCCATACCCCCTACTCAGACGTGATCTTCTCCAGTGACTGTTCAATTACTGGCCACTGCCACTCCAGGCCATTGGCCATCAATCCTGCCAGCCTGCCTCCAGATGATGACCAGGAGAAACCTCTACAGGACTGCCTGGAGGTAATCGACATAGTGCACACGGCCCACCCAGACCTTAAGGATGTTCCACTGCCATCATCAGATGAAGTATTATTCATGGATGGGAGCAGCTATGTCCAGGAAGAAATCAGGTATGCTGGGGCAGCAATAGTAACTCGGGACCATGTCATCTGGTCACAGTCCTTGAATAGGGGAACTAGTCGCTCTAATCCAGGCTCTCTGATGGGGCAAAGGAAAGTCGGTAACCATCTACACTGACAGCAGATATGCCTTTGCCACAGCTCACGTGCATAGCGCCATCTACAGGGAACGAGGGTTATTAACCTCGGCTGGAAAGGACATCAAACAGGGAACTCCATAGAGGCACAGGGAAATCTGTTGCAAACCAGGAAGCTCGAGAAGTAGCCCTAAAACCAGTGGGGCCTCTCCAGATATACTAGGTCAGAAAATGACTTGGCTGAACAGAAGCAAGCCACCCAAGAACCAAACAGGTGATGGACTCTGCCTGATAGGAGGGTGTTAGTCCCAGAGGCTCTAGGTCGGACTTTAGTCAACCAGCTGCACCAGACTACCCACTTAGGTTACACTGAGCTTACTGAACTCCTGAGAGGCAGGTAATGTCCAGTAAAGTCACAGGGAAAGGGAGAAGGCAGAGGGAAGCAGGGGGTCTGAGTAGGGAGGAAGAAAAGGAAAGCTGGGGGATGTGCAGACAGCAGGTGGACTGAGCAAGCTCTCAGGTTAATGTCAGGGAAAGGACTAGAAAAGTTGCAGAGGGTCTATGCAAGGAAAAGAAGGATTGTGTAGAGGGAGTGCTTGCCCCTGGTTGTGGGATAACAGTCTGGGATGTAGTAAAGGAAGTAACGGGTTTAGGCTACTCCTGACCCTTGGATCAGACAATGGCCCTGTCTTTATAGCAAAGAGATCACAGGATATCTCTAAAGGGGTTAGATATAAATTGGAAGCTCAAGTGTGCTTATTGCCCACAGAGTTCCGGGCAGATAGAGCACATGAACAGGACCTTAAAGGAAACCTTAACCAAATTTACTTTAGAAACTGGTGAAAACTGGACCACTCTGCTCCCCCTCGACCTCTTACAGTTCTTGCAGGCCCTGTAGTCTGCCCAGAAAGCTGTCCATAAGCACGTCTGCGACCCGCTGCCTGTGCCCACCTCGGACCCTGTGCACCCCTTCCAGCCTGGGGATGCCATGTGGGTAAAGAAGTTCACCACCCAGGGACTAACTTCAGCCTGGAATGGACTATACACTGCATCCTGCCCGCACCAACGGATATCAAGGTCAACGGCATCCCAATCTGGCAGTACCATTCCCTGCTGATGGGGAAAAATCAAAATGGACGGTTCAGGCCTCTCCAGATAAGACTCTTGCATTTATCGGGACTTTGATTTTTCTGGTTATGACTGTTCAGGGGAGTCCTTATAGATCTGGGCTCCAATGGAACTGGGAACTTAGAAGTGGTCCTGCAGAACAGGAGAGGATTAGACCTCTTATTTCTTAAGGGAGGAGGATTATGTGTTGCACTGGGAGAAAAATGCTATTTTTATGCGAATAATTCAGGGATTATTCAAGAAAGTTTACCACTAGTTAGGAAAAATACCGAGGAACAAGAAAGAAAAAGAAGGAAATTTTGCCCTTTGCAACAATATGGATGGTCCTGGAGAACATCATGCTAATTGAAATAACCCAGTCAGCAAAAAACAAGTATCATATAATTTTATTTATATGTAGACTTTAATGAACAAAATAAAACTAACAAACAAAGTGGGGACAGACTCATGAATACAGAGAACAAAAAAACGAAAAAAGAAAAAGAAAGACTCGTGGACACATACAACAGTATGGTGATTGTGACAGCCAGAGGGAAAGTGGGGGGTGGGGGAGAGGTAGAAGAGGGTTAAGGGGATACAACATACAGATGATGTATTGTAGACTTGTTTACCTGTAACCTATATAATTTTATTAATCATTGTCACCCTAATAAATTCAATAAAAAATAAATTTAAAGAAAAAATACCTTAACTGAATATGCAGATACAGAAAGAGTTATAGGTATATAAATTGACAAGAGTTTAAAGAAAATGGAAAGCAACATTTTTTAAAACTTTTGGGAGAGATAGAGACAGAGACATAGAGACTCCCTTGGGAATCTGATGATAATTAAAAATCTTTGTTATTTTTAGCCATCTACATTTATGAGGAAGACAGAAAGGCAGCATTTTTATGTTTTCATGAACATTATGAATTAACATGTGTTTTGAATAAGTCAGACACACAATACAGAATTCAAATGGACATAAGCTCACACATGAATACTAAGACGCTCTGCTCTCTAGCATTCCCAACTCTCAATTCTCCATCCAAAGCTTGCTTTCCATTACTGATAATTGTGTGAATCCATGCAGGAGTAGTCTACTTAAATACAAACACATATGAAACTATTCTTTATTTTTCATACCAATATTTGTTTCTATACACAGAAATCCATGCCTTGTTTTTTTCACTTACTAGACTTCAGAAGTTATGTCATATTCATGACACATCAGTGTCACCTGATCCTTCTTACTGCCCCTTTATTGTGCTATTAAATGAAATACCATGGTAATTTAACCATCCCTCAGTTGAGGGCATATAAATTATTGATAAGCATTTGGTATCAGAAACAATTATGCTATGCACTAAATGTCTGGTACCCTGTTTGTAGCGTACTTTTAAGGATAAATGCCCCAGAGAGTTATGTTCATTTTAAACTTGACAGATATTGCCCTGACCAGTTTGGCTCAGCGGTTAGAGCGTTAGCCCGTGGACTGGAGAGTCCCGGGTTCAGTTCCCGCTAAGGGCATGTACCTCGGTTGCAGTTTGTCTCGTGACAGCTAGTTGATGTGTCTCTCTCACATTGATGTTTCTCTCTCTCTTCCTCCCTCTCTCCCTCCCGCTCTATCTGAAGATAAATGCAAAAATGTTCTCGAGTGAGGATAAAAACAACAACAACAAAAAACAACAACAAAAACACAACAAAAACCTGATGGATATTGCAAAATTGCCCTACAGTACATGATATCAACTGTCCTTCCATAGGTGCTGTATGAGAGTGTCTGTTCCTTTCCAAAAATATCTTATTAAATATTTTTGTCCATCTGATAGGAGGAAAACTTGTTGTGGTTAGAATTTTCAGTATTTTTGTAAGTGTAGCTGAATGTCTTTTCATATGTGTATGACCCCTTTTCTAGCTTGAGGCATTGGTCTTTTTCTTATTCGTTTATGGGTATTTTTAGACCACTATTCATTTGAGACCACAGCATTCCACTTTGGTGCTGTAGAATTTAACTTGGAATATTTTGAAAGATTTGATCAGTAACCATAGAAAAACAATAACATTCATGAGCCATGTCTGATTCATTGTAACATTAAACTTCCCATCGGGCTTGAACCGTCAGGTGAACAGTGAGCGTTCTTGCCTGCTTTTGTTGTAGGCTTCACTGATCATAAAACACTCTCAGTTGTACTTCTCTTTAGGATAATAGAAATTAATAATGGTATGCAGTAAAATGCCTGAAGCAAACTTGTTTCTCATATAAAATATTGGTTTGAGAGCCCTAAATCTCCAATTGGTTAGGAAGGGAGCTGTCATAAAGTAAAGTTTTGCATGAAATTTTAGAGCTGATATAGGATTCTGGAATATCAATTTACTTCATATGTTTCTGGGTATCCTTGTAAATGTTACATACTGTATCTATAACTTGGTGAAATATTGCTTATATATCCTTATAGCCCCTCACAAGCCATGAGCCCATCCATAGGTGTCCAAAGATGGAACAGAACCAGTTGTAATTTTTCTCAATTATTTTCCTAGGGATGATAATGGAAAAGTTGTATCTCTCTAGACAATCAAGACAGACTTTATATAAACTATGAAAGCAAGAAAAAATCTTTGTAACTTGAGATAATTGCCATCAACTATTCCTGGAAAAAGTGAAATTGCAAATTGTTCAGGGACAATATAAGTGAAAATAAGCTAACCAATATAAACTCTTCCACTCAGCTATCACAGACAAAACATTTACTCATCTTTCTCCCATAATATCTCCATTATCTGCTCCTTTCATTCTTCAAGTAATGCAATAAATTACTTTAGATCATTTATTGTATCTCTTATCTGATTTATGACAATAGTTCCTAAATTCTTCTCCATCCTATATTTTTTAATCCTGAAATTCAGACTTCACATTGCTATTGGAGTTGCTTTTCAAAACAGATAAATGAAGTTCCTATTCAAAACCTTTGATTAAGCAGCACCCTCCCACAACACACACACACACACACACACACACACACACACACACTAAACTCATTAGCACGGCATTCAAACTTCTCAAAATTTTGTTTTTAACCTGGCTTTTCACATTAGAACTGACTGAATGTTCTAATCAATCCCCTTAATACAGATTTCACCAAACCATCTCTCAACATATCGTGCATTTTCCTATTTCTGGACTACTGCTCATGCTGATCTGTTAGTCTGGAAGTCCTTTCCTACCTAGTAAAAATGTACCTTAAAATACATAAAATTATTTGCTGGCTTACTCTTCTGGGAACTATTTTAGCATTTCACCCTCACAGCACCACCAAATCTATAGGTACTATAACTTTTTCCCTTTTTCCATTGTACAAATGATGAAATTGAAGTATAAAGAGGTTAAGTAGTACGGACTTAAGCATAAAGCTGGATTTCAAACCTGGCATTCTATGTCTATAGTTGGGACAGGAAACACTGTACCTTGATTATCTTTTTATCCTCCGCAGCATGATATACATTATTGGTACAATGCAGGTGCTACATAAATGTTGTTTAAATTGATTTTTTTTTTCCAAATTATAATTGGGGCTTGAATGATCCAGAAAATTAACTTTATTATCCACTTGAGGGTATAAGTGTTGTCCTGACCCATTTTGTTGAGATGGTTTCTTTCTTTCTTTCTTAAATATTTCTCTTTTAACATTTATGGTCCCAGCAGATGCTAATCCCAGAAATCCAAACAAAGACACCACAGCATAGCAGTTTAGACAGCAGTGTATGATGACCTCAAATTATCTAAAAGTGGCTAGAGTTAGTAAAGTGACATTCAAGCAAATTCACTTTCCTTTCAGAGGAACTTAGAAAGTCAGAGTGAAAAGTTATAATTAAGAAAATTGACATTAAAAAATGTAGAACACATGCAGATTTCAGTTTCTTTGAGTTAGTCACAAGAAGTGTGGTTAGAAGGAATTGGGAGACATTATTTTTCCATGTAATAGTCTTTATTTGATAAAGCTGACGTATCTATCAAATTAATAACCATTTACATTTTAATCATAAACTATAAATAATACTAAATGGTAACTTTTTGCAGCCTCATGTCAATTGCAAGTTTTAATTATAGATTAAAATTTACTCTATGGAAATGGAAATGAAAAACTAAAAATAAAAATTAAGGTCAGTGGAATCTCTTTTCCTTTCCCTAAGACTTATAGAATTTATTTCAATATTAAAAATGTGTGAAACATATTCAGGTAGCTTTTACAATATACTTAGAGGTTCATTTGGTAGAAAAATGCATTTCTGTGTGATATTTTTTCATGTTAACCTTTCTGTAAGAACTCTTTTGGATATGATTATCCTTTAGAAAAAGTTTATCGTGGCCTTACTTACTGACTTACTTTTTCTCGGGGTTCCTCATCCTCAGCAAACATTGGATTTTGGATGGAATATCTCTGTTGTATGGGACTGTAAATTGTGTGGTGCTTAACATCATCCTTGGTCTCTAACCACTACATTCCATTAGTACCCTTTAAATTGTGATAACCAAAACATTGCCAAACATTCTGGGAAGGTGAGGGGGGATCACCCCCTATCGGGAAACACTGATTTATATACACTCATTGCCCTTGGAATTTTGTTAATGTTTCCAAAATATTCCTCAAAGAGAACATACTTTCAGAAAAGGAGTTTAAATTCCTAGACTTTCTATCATGTCTTTTCTCTATTGTTTTAAGGATTCTTGTCCCTCACCCCCTTTGATATCAATATATTTCTCTTACCTGGCATAGATGGCATAGGTAGCAGTGAGAAGGCAAGCCAGGTGCAGACAACCCCTTTAGGCAGTGCAGAGACTCCGCTCCTGGCTTTTGTAATCCCCTTACACCCACCACCAAACGCCTAAACTATAGGGGAACTAGAAAGCCCCCAAATGCCTGAAGGCTTGTCATGTATAAAAGGCAGCTGGAACCCAGGTTCATGGCTCAGCCTTTGGAGGTGACTCCCCTGGACAAGCTCTAGTGTGTATTAAACAGTCATTTTCTAATCCTCCGAGTGTGTGCAGTCTGTCTCTCCCTGCCCACTGAATTTCTGCCACAACAGCAGGAACGCAGGGCCTCCATTTAATGCATTACTAACTACATGCTCAGACTTTCAGGCCATAACTAGTTCTATTTAGCCATCATGTTGCATTCTAGGGTAGGGAGGCATAGCTGGGCCACAGCTCATGTTCTTGTCCTTAAACAACACAATAGCAGGTATTAGTGAAGCAACAATAGATGAAGAGATCAGCAACTGCTCATTTATTATTTTAGATATTATGCATTAAAACAGTGAAGCAAAAACATTGATCTGAGTTCCTATCTTCTTTTTAGACAGCCTTCTACTACCTGGGGCAATCTTAGCAGGTAGATATGTAACCAGAGATAAAGGAAACAATGAGCCCATGGCCTCCCAGGTTATTTTTCTTTGATCGGAGGCAATAGCAGCAGCAGCAGCAGAGACCTGGAGTTATAAGAATGCAGCCTGAATAGTCAACAAACACAGATTACGTGAAGATACCATGCAGGTTTCTTAACAACTGTAATAGTTTACACTCATATTAAAAACAAACAAACCTCAATATATAATGTTCAAGAATTAATTTCACTAGTTTGTACAATTCCTGGTTTTCTTTTATAGTCTTTCATTCTTTTTGCTGTAATATTGATTGTGTCCTTTGGGGGTGGTGTGGGGAACCACACATTCACAGCAAGCAGGTCCTCCCAATGCTGAGCACTCAAAATGCTATCCGATCTCCAGCAAATTAGTGCTCTCTGAATGGGGCATTGGCATTCCCCTATTTAAACCTCACTCCAGAGTCATTCACTGAGACCTACATCTAAGGACTACATGATACCCTCTATATCCACATGGTATAAAAATGGAAATTTCCATATTTTTCAGGTGACTTTTAGAATAAAAACCAATTTATAATTTTTCCTTTTTTAAAAACCCACTTAAAGCCTCTTATTCTGCAAAGTGGTACTTTCCAAATATAAAAAACAATATAACAATTTATGATAGCATAATAAAAATACTGACCACCATATATTTGTCAGTATAGATATTTTTCTACTTGATCATGTGATCATTATTATTTGGCTCTTCATTGTAACTTGCCCATCATGGCACCGGTAACATTCTAAGAGATTCTATATTAATCATTGTTGCTTATTTCTTATTATTCACTCTTTGGTTTTGAGTTGTTTTTTGTTTTGTTTTGTTTTGTTTTAAATAATTTCCTAGATCTAAGGAATTCTAAGTATATTTCTGTTTTTAAGTTAGTCAATTGCAAGTTAGCACACTTACAATCCACGATTAATTTGGTCAATTACAAATACAAATTAAGAGTTACATTTAAGAGACTAGGTACCACCAAGGGTTAAGTTCACAAATTTCATAGTGAAAATGGGCGTGATAATCCAGAGTCATCACTCCATACTTGTTTGATTTCAGACAAGTTAACTGCTGACACGGAGCTCCGATTTATAATCGGCAGAGTCACCATTACACTGCATAACTTCAAGCACCCCTGTAAGTTTCCTGAGACTTAATGATGAAACTTGAATCACATGAAAATGTCAAGCCACGTTTTCCCTAAAGTCCAATCTATCTGCAACATAATGTGATTCTGTGCTTCTAATATTTTATATTTTTCCCTCTTCCAACTCTAGGAAGCATGTTAAGTGGTAGTAATTTTTTTCCTCACTACCCTACCCCTAGTTCTTAGAAAACTAACTCAGCTTTATCTTTTTAAGAATGTACGTGTAGCCCGGTCAGTGTAGCTCAGTGGTTGAACGTCAACCCATGCACCAAGAGGTCACCGGTTCAATTTCTGGTCAGGGCACATGCCCAGGTTGTGGGCCCAATCCCCAGTGGGGGGCATGCAGAAGGTGGCCAATCGATGTTCTCTCTCATCGATGTTTCTATCTCTCTCTCCCTTCCTCTCTCTCTAAAATCAATAAAGAAAAACAAATTTTTTAAAAAAGAATGTATGTGTGCTCTGTGTGAGTGCTCCATAAAATAGTTGCTTGACCAAAAAACCAATCAGCTCTTTGATAAAGTTTGAGAACCTGCCTAATGGCATGACATTATTGTTCTTGATAGATTTCTCCAAGCAGTTTAATTTTATTTAAATTTTAACCCCAAACTCTTAGGAACATAGTTCAGTGTGAGAAAAAATCATTTGAATAGTTGGTCAAATCTAGCAAGCTAGAGATCATATGTGACTGAGCCATCAGTTAGGTGGAACAAAGTAATTTGAAGCCAGGGTTTGAATGAGGGACCAGAGTAGTACCCATAGGCCGCACCTGAAATAGATGTCACCCTCCTGTAACTTTCAGTTGGTTTGTGTGGTATAGTACAAAGGTGAGCCTACTCAGATAAAAGAGACAATACTAGCTTAAACATGAGGAATATACAACTCTAAAGGTAGGTTGGGTCATGAGCATGGGAAATTTGTAGAGGAAAAATATCAGAGAACTATTCTTCATAAAAGAGAATTTTATTGTTGTTGTTCCGTGTGTTATTGTTCTTGTGCTGATCCAGAGGGAAAAATGCTGTCTTTCCTCCTGTGTACTCCTGACTCTCACGACCACACAACAGTTCTGCCACCAGCTGTGGCGGTTTTCCCCACCCAGCAATGCTCTGCGACATCAGCTGGGTGTCTTAGAATTTAGCTCAGTCTTGGCACCGTGTAAGTGGAGATGGTGTCAGATCCCCCACAGATGAAAGGATCAGTGCCACAAGACTGCTCCCATCCCACTTCAGAGGTGAAGTTCAACTTCACATTGTCCCCTGAGCTTCTGACCAATTGGCAATAAATCTGAGGTCCCTGGTCCCCGCTCCTCAGGGAAACACTTTACGTTTAGCAGTTTTTTAAACGATATGATAAAGGCTACTAATAAACAGGCAAATGAAGAGATATATAGGGTGAGGTCTGGGAAGGTCCTGAAAGCAGGAGTGTCTGTGCCCATGGAGTTGGAGTGATCACTGGAACATAGAGGTATTCACCAGCCCAGGAGCTCTCAGAAACCCTTATTACTGGATTTTGTGTCGGCTTCTTCATGTAGGCATAATCAGTTAGTGTCCCCTTTCCAGCCCCTCTCTCCTCTCTGGAGAATTGGGTATGGAGCTGAAAATGCCAGACTTCTAATCCTGGTTTGTCATTCTGATGACCAGACTCCACCTAAGAGCCCTTCAAGAGACCGCCCCATCACCTCATCACAACGGCTCAGTGGTAGAGTGTTGGCCTGCGGACCAATGAGTCGCAGGTTTAATTCTGGTCAAGGGCAGGAACCTTCGTTGTGGTTCATCCCTGGCCCTGGTTGGGGTTGTGCGGGAGGCAACCTGTCGATGTGTCCCTCTCACATCTCATGTCGATGTTTCTCTCTCTCTTTCTCTCCCTCCCACTTTATCTGAAGATAAATAAAAAAAAATATCCTCAGTTGAGGATTAAGAAAATAAATAAAATAAATTTTTAAAAAAGAACAAAAGATACTCCTAGTGCTCTTATCCCTTAGGAATTTGCAAAGGTTTTAGAAACTCTATGTAAGAAGCATGCTAAGTGAAACGGTGATGAAGACCAAATATTTATTTTGTATTAAAAATTGGCAATATCCCAGTCTACCCTCTGGTTCTCAAACATGAATTCCTGGTGCAAAACAATCATAAAAGTCAAAAGATACTTGCATGTTTACTAGAACCCCATTCAGTTGTTAATTATTATCCAGGCCATCATCACATGGTACGAAAATATCTCCCAAGGCAAGGCAACTCATATTTGCAGACTTCCGTTAGATCCTGCCAGCTTGCAAAGGCAGGTGTGGCTGCGGCACTTTTTTTCAGATTCTGGATGTAACAGAGCTAAGAGACAGCATCATCTCTGCTCTGAGCCTCTTCCAATATATTAACGTAATATTGCATTTTCCTCGTTACATAAACTCATTTCTTCATCCTTTTGCACATAGCTACTATTTTTCTTTCTCTCCGTTTATTCCCAAACCTTTTCACCTTTGGAAGGAATATTAGGCTGGGCCATTGTGCTGGTCTCGATTGCAGGCAGCGATACTAGTCTAGCAAGTTACTCCTCCTCACTGACATAGTGATTTCTGTATGTGGTACAAGCATTATATGTTCTTATTGTCCTGCCAACTTCACAAGAATAGTGAGACATACAGGTACACAATCCTGAACAGTGCATATCGGTTGAAACAGAATAGTTAAAATTCTAGTCAATTATGAATCAGGCAAAATAAGTACAGCTACTAAACCCATCTACTATCTAGACAGAGAATAATTTAAGATCTGATGCACACACTTGTTCTCCAAGGCAGTGGGTTCTTGCCTCTGGCTTTGTATTAGAATCACCTGAGGGGGTGTGGGAGGCATTGTTAAAATATACTGACACCAGCATGTCACTCACCCTGACCAAATTATTCTAATATCCCAGATGGTACCTGGACATTGTTTTTGTTGTTATTTTTGATACCTTCCAGGTAATTCTAAAGTGTAGCTAGTTTTAAGAATCACTGAGGTAAGAAATGTATGTGCTGACCTCCTCTAGTATGAATGAAGACATACTGATTACATTTAAGTTTAAACAATTTTTTGGTTAATTGTTCTTTAATGAATATAGTCGCTGTGTTCATTTTGCCTTGTACTTAAGAGGGCAATCTGTTGAAATATCATGATTTTGGCATTTTTGTAAATCTATTCTGTATTTTTTAACACCAATGCTTTGCCATATCTATCTCCATGCTTACTTATGCAAAGTTGTGTCTGTTCTGTTCAATTTCAGCCATTACAATTTTAAGATGCAAAAACTCTAATGTTCTCCAACTGTACTACTTGCTGTGATCCAAATCACTTTTAACTTTAGAATTTTTTTCCATTTTCTTTCCAATTTGCCTTTTTTTAATTTTTATTTTTTGGCTGCAAGAGAAGGATTATTTGGTGCTCAAATGAAATTCCAATTTATCATTGTAGCTAAGAGAAAAGTAAATTAGTGTATAACTCATTTTTTTTGACATTTCCACTTATTGCAGAGAAGCATATGAGTTCAATTAAATGCAGTTATTTTATGTATGTAACTAATGTGGTTCTTATGAATCACTTTGCACTCAGACTAATATACAAGCAGTGTGGCCTGCAGGAGTCATTTTGTTCCATAGGCAGTAAAATCTCAAGGTCACAGTAAGTAGCTGAAGTCTATGAAATGCTGAAATATTCTTCAGAGATTTGTAGTGGTATTTCAATGATAAAACATAATTTTATTATGTAGTTATTGACTTTGCTTCAGGATGTACTTTTTCCAGAATCATTAGAATTAGTTTGTGGCATTAGAACAACATTAGATTTTTTTTTTTTTAACTTTTGTTAAAACTGGTTTAACTAGAACACAGCAGAAAGAGATGCAAGCTGAAATAAAATATGAAAATAATGTGCCGTATTTAAATTACACTCTTTTCCCTGGCAGAGCAATTTTTGCATGCAGTATTACGTTGTAAATCCTCACATCACTCCTCCAAGGCAAGGACTCATTATTTTTCTCATTTGACAAGTGGAGTTTCAACGGAGGTTTAAGTGACTCACCTAAGGGAATGCAGAGTGTCACTGGTGGAGTCAGCAAAGCTCTCTGCCTTTTGGAGCAATATTCTGCCTTTTTCTCTGTGCTCTGCCACTTAAAGAACATAATCATCCATTTCAAAAATACACAATGAGCCCCACTATGTTCTAGCAAAACTCTGCAGAAAACAACACAGCAAAGATGCACAGGCACAGAGGTTTGCAGCATCATTTTTCATAATGATCTTAAACTGAAACAACCAATTGGTGAATAATAAATGTTAGTATCTCCCTACCATGATATATTACTCAGCAAGAAATAGAAATTAAATATTAATGTGTAAGATCACAGATGAATTTCAAAAACATTATGTTAACTGAAATAAAATACCAATGAATACTTCTGTATGGCTTATAAAAATAATTTATAAGAAATTCTAGAGGGGCAGCATTGGGACAGAATTAGGGCAGGGTGTGGGAGAAGGGAGTGGACATAAAGGGCGTGAGGAAACCTTTTGGGCTGATAGAGCTGTTCTAGATATTGAGAATGGTGGTGTTAATATGTATAAAATTACAGAAACACTTGCCGTTTTTAAACTTTATTATAGATAATAGCTTAATAAAATTTTTAAATTCTATTGGCATAAAATTATTCATAATATCTACTTATATTTCAATGTATGTAGTGTCTAGAGCATTGTTAGATTCAGTTTATTTGTTGTTATTGGCTATATTGTTTCTCTCCTCCTTTCTACCTTTTTCTTTTCTGATTAACCTCATGAGAGTTTTCCAGTTAGATTAGTCTGTTTGAAGAATCAAATTTTATATATGTTGATTCTCCCTATTGTGGATGTTTTCTAGAACATTGCTATTGCGATTATTATGTCTTTTCTTCTATTGCCTTTGGGATATTTTGCTTTTATTTTTTCTAATGTCTTGAAATAGATGCGAAGCTCCCTATTTCTTCTTCACTATGTGTGTTTTAAAACTATGCCTTTTTCTTCTATTCACTATTACATCTGCATCTCACACCTTTTGTATGTAGTATTTTTTAAATACATTTTATTGATTTTTGAGAGAGAGGAAGGGATGGGGGGAGAGAGAAAAAGAAAGAGAGAAAGGGAGAGAGAGATTGATGTGATGGAGAAACAACCATTGGTTGCCTCCCACACACACCCCAACCAGGAATTGAACCCACAACCTGAGTATATGCCCTGACTGGGAAACTAACTGGAGACCTTTCAGTGCACAAGATGACACTCAACCAACTGCACCACACTGGAGAGGTGGTGTATGTAGCATTTTATTAGTCTTTAATTCAACGTACTTTCAAGGTATCTCGATCAAAATTTTAATAGAATATTGAAGTAAAGTGACAGAAGACTGTGCCAAAGCTTTCCCTCCTGTAGTGTCACATCAAACAAGCTTATGCCAACCTCCCCCTCAACAGCTTCTAAAAGTTCAGGCTTACTGAGTTGTAATATAACTACAATAAAATACACCCTTTTAAGTATATAATTCAATAGCTTTTCAATTGTATATGTGATGGAACTACCACAGATCAAGATGTTGAACATTCTCATTGCTCCTAAATGGTTCCTGGTGCCTTTGCGGTCCATACCATACCCCAGTCCTCCGCACTGACAACCACTGATCTGATTTGTTCCCCTTGATTTTTGTCTTTTCTAGAATGTTACATAAATTGAATGATATAGTAGGTAGCTCTTTGTATCTCTTTTTTTATTCATGAAATTAATTTTTACCGTTGCATGTTAATTTTATTTATATACAATATTCTAATAAATACATGTACTGCAATTTGTTTATTTACTAGAAAATAGTTATTTGTGTTACAGTTTGGAACTTTATAATGAATTAGGAATAAAGCTGGTATAAATATGTCTTTGTATAAAGATATGTTTTTATTTCTATTGCATAAATACTCAAGGGTAGATTAACTAGGTTATATAGGAAGACATATATTTCACTTCCAAGAAACTGCTGAAGAGTTTTCTAAAGTAGTTGTACCACTTTTCATTCACATCAGGAGTGTCTCAAAGTTCCACTTGCTTAACTCTGTAGCGTTTGTATTGCCAGTTTTTTAAAATTTTAGCCATTCTAGTAAGCATGTAGAAAAGTTACACTGATTTAGTTTGTTTTCTTAATGATGAAAGATGTTAAACATCTTTTATGTGCTTATTTGTCATTCATGTATCTTCTTTACATAGTGTCTATTCAAATCCTTTACCCTTTTCTATTGAGTTGTTTATATTTATTATTTATATTATTATTGTAAGAGTTTTTTATATTTTGTTTTTAAGTTATTTCTTGAATAGGCTTTTTACAAATACTCTTATCCAGTCTGTGGCTTGTCCTTTTATTTTCTTAATGATGTCTTGGAAAAGCTGATTTTTAATTTTTTTTTATTTTAAAGAAATCATATCCTCAATCTGTTCTTCTGTGGTTCATGCTTTTTCTGTTTAAGACTACATTGCCTAACTCAACATTTTCAAGATTTTCTCATATAACATACTCTAAAAGTGCTATAGTTTTAACCTTTGTACTTAATTTCTGTTGTTTAAGGTATGAGGTCAAATCAAGGTGGAGGGAACTTTCTCTGTTCTCCTTCAGCGCCAGGTCTTAGGCAGGTCCTAATCACCAAGATTCCAGAGTAGGCTTTCATCAGCTTTTCAATCTATCCTCCCTAGCAGCTCCCTCATCCTTCCCTTTCAAAGTAGTGAAAATCTGCCTTGTGCATTGTAGGAATCTTAGGCAGGAGCTCTCTGGGGGGGGTTCTAGCTTTCTCACAATAACAGATGCCCTTTTCTTTTATCCCCATCCTCAGAAGCAATAAATTCCTACTCCTTCAGAGGCATACTTCCTATGAGAGAAAAGTCTGGGGAGAGAGATATTGATGTATATAAGAAAATGGCTCGTGTGATATTATAGAGACTGAGACATGCCAACACCTGCAGTCTAGAGACTCAAGAGAACCCATGGTATTGTTCCAATCCAAGTCCAGAGTCCTGAGATGCAGGAGACCTGATAGTATATATTCCAATCTAAGTCTGCGTCCAAAGGCAGGAGAAAACTAATGTCCCAATTTGAAGATAGAGTAAATTCTACTTTACTCAGCCTTTTTCTATTCAGACCAATAGATTGGATAAGGCTTCCCCACATTGAGAAGGTCAACTATTTTATTCACTATACCAACTCAAATGTTAATCTCATCCAGACACTCCCATTACAAGCACATCAAAATCGTGTTGGACCAAATATTTGGGCATCTCATGGCCCAGTCAAGTTGGCACATGAAAATAATAATCACCAGGCAGCATTTGACTTTTTTTTTGTGCCAGAGGATGGATCTGTCATTTTTACCACCCTTCTATCTTTTCATGAGCACTACACAGAAGGTACTAGAAAAGAGCTGGTAAGTGAAGACTCTTCTTGTGTCTGGGCAAAACACTCAGCCTTCAGACCTTCTTATATATCCAGCTATTTCTTTTCTTACCTGCTAGTACTTCTAGTACTCTGTCAAAGGTGGCACAGTTTGTATGTCTCATCACTCCACAGAAGGGCTTCTCACTGGTCTTCAATTCAGTTTACCTTGTTAACTTTGTCTTAAATGGGCTTTTGATTTTGTAAACTTCTCTAGCTAATTCTTGTTAAGGAATGAGTGGCATTCTTCCGTGGGTTTGTATACTATTAATTGAAGTAGAACATTAGCTCTATTTGTTTTATTTTTATTCTTTTAGTTTTATTGAGGTATAATTGACAAATAAAAATTGCATATATTTAAAGTACACAAAGTGATGTGTTGATATTTGCATACTTTGTGAAATGATTACCAAAATCAAGTTAACATACCCATCACCTTAGAGTTACCTTTGTGTGTATGCATGGTGAGAACACTTACGATCAATTTCTTAGCAAATTTCAAGTATAAAGTGGAGTATTATTAACTATAGTCATCATGCTCTCCAGAACTTATTCATTCCTTATAATTTAACCTTTGTGCTCTTTGATCAACATCTATGTATTTCCTCTACCCCACAGCCACTAACATCCATCACTCTATTCTCTGTTTTTATTAGTTTGACTGTTTTTGATTCCACATATAAGTGAAATCATGCAGTATTTGTTTTATGCGAGTGGTCTATTTCACTTAGAATAATGCCCTCCACATTCATTTTATTGCTACAAATGGCAGGATTCCCTTCCTTTTTAGTCTGCAG
Source organism: Tadarida brasiliensis (assembly GCA_030848825.1). Taxonomy (NCBI): domain Eukaryota; kingdom Metazoa; phylum Chordata; class Mammalia; order Chiroptera; family Molossidae; genus Tadarida; species Tadarida brasiliensis. The sequence goes on from CM061260.1 coordinate 77,641,714, forward strand.
TTTTGAGGTGTAGTCTTGACAGTTAGAGTGTCTTTGAAAAAGAAAAATAGATAAATAAATAAAAAGAAAGATATTATATGTTTACAGATTAGAAGAATTAATACTGTTAAAATGGCCATATTACTCTAAGTTATCTATAGGTTTAATGCAATCCCTATCAAAATTCCAATGGCATTTTTCATAGAGAAAAAGAATCCTAAAATTTTTTAGAACTACAAAAGACCCCAAATAACCAAAGCAATCTTTAGAAAAAAGAACAAAGATAGAGGCATCACACTCTCTGATTTCTAACTATATTACAGAGATATAGTAATCAAAACACTATGGTATTGACATAAAACCAGAATAGAGAACCCAGAAACAAACCAATGCATAAAGGGTCAATTAATTTATGACAAAGAAGCCAGATTATGAAATGGGAATGTGATAGTCTTTTCAATAAATGGTGTTGGGAAAATGGTAAGAAAAAATAAATAAATAAACCAATACCTCTATCTTGTAGTATGCACAAAAGCAACTCAAAATGGATTAAAGACTTAAATTTAAGACCAGAAACAGTAAAACTCCTAGAAGATTATATAGGGGGTAATCTCCTTGCCATTGTCTTGGCAATGATATTTTAGATTTAATACCAAAAGCTAAGGCTAAATAAATAAATAAATAAATAAATAAATAAATAAAATAAGCAGGAGTACATGAATTTAAAAAGCTTCTTCATAACAAAGGAATCCATTAACAAAATGAAAGGCAATGTATGGAATGGGAAAAGTATTTGCAAATCATATATCTGATAAGGGGTTAATATCCAAAATATACAAAGAACTCATACAATTTAATTGAAATAAACAATATAATTAAAATTATGAAGAACTAAATAGACATTTTCCCAAAGAAGACATAAAATGCAAATAGGTATATGAAAAGATGCTCAACATTGCTAATCATTGAGGAAATGAAATCAAAACAACCATGAGATATTACCTAACACCTGTTAGAATGGCTACCATTAAAAAGACAAGAGATAAGTGTTGTCAAGGACTTGGAGAAAAAGGAAACTTTGTTCACTGTTGATGAGGATGTAAATTGATCACTATGATAAAGAGTATGATAAAGAGCAAATGAAATTCAAAGCAAGTAAAAGGAAATGATGATGATCAGATTGGAAGTCAATGAAAAATAGAGAAAATCAGTGTATCTAAATACTGGTTATTTGAGTGAATAAAAATATTTACAAATTTCTGGTCAGATTAACCAAGATAAAAATGGAAAATACTCCAGTGACCAATATAAAAAATTAGAGAGATGAGTTTGATATGGATTCTAGACATATAAAAATAATAACATAGGAAAATATGACCAATATTATGACAATAAATTTAGAACTTAGAAGCAACTGAAAATTTTTTGAAAGACAGAAAATTTAAAAGCTTACTTAAGAAGAAATAAAAGAATAGCACCTATTATTAAAGAAATTGAAGTTATAACTAAAAGCCTTCCCATAAAAAAAATTTCAGTTCTGGATAGTTTCACTTATGATTTCTACCAAATATTTAAGGGAAGAATAATACCAGTTCTACACAAAATTTTTCAGAAATGGAAGAAAAGGTGTACTTTCTCATTTATTCTATGAGTCTAACCCTACCTTAATATTAAAAATTGCAAAGAAATTACAAGAAAAAGTGGAGGAGGAGGAGAAAAAGAAACAAAACAAAAACTAATATCTCAATGAACACATGCAAAATTCTAACCAAAACTTTAAGGAATTGAATCCACCAATACACAAAATATATAAAATCTAAAAAATTATATATGATGAGCAAATAAGGTTTATCTAGGAATGCAAGGTTGGTCTAACATTTCTATATCCCCAAATCAAAGAGCCCAGGATTTAAGAAATGACCAATAAACGTTTGTTGAGTTAAAAAATAAAATGAAAGAATGAATAAAAACATTGTCATCTACATGAAAAATCATCTTACTACTTGCCCTTCTAGTGAATTTCTAGAGTACAGTTAAATGCCTTTGAGTCCAGATTTGTTTGCTCTGTGTTTTATTCCTCTTTCTAAAATTTGGTAATTGTGTGACATCAGTCTAGTTACTTAGTCTTACTCTCAATATCATTATTTTTTAAATAAAGGTAACATAACACTATCTAATTTATAAGACTATTGTAGGAATTAAAAAGAGCAAGAAAATGGCCTATAACTGAGTTCACTACATACTTAACATTCAATATGTCTTAACAATTATAGGATCCTCTGAAATGTTTCCCTTTTTCTATTGACATTTTAGAACTTCCTACTCTAAGACACTTCCTTTTTTTAACAAATCTGTTTCCCTAATATATAACATTGTTATATATATTTCCCTAATAAATAACATCATTATATATGTGTCTAAATATGTTTCCCCCACATCTGCATCATAAAATTTTATTTATAGAAACTGACTATAAATTAACACAGTGAGATTAAAGTAATAAACATTGAAGGGATTAAAGAAAAAATAATATTAATTCTTGTAACAAAATGATGACTTGAAGGCTGTCTTATTATTAATTCAGGAACCTGGAAACTGTTAGAAGAAGAAATAATATGTTACAAGGTATTTTTTTTTTCTTTTTTAACGTGCCAAGTTTCCCCTGCCACACAAGCACCCTCCTAAGTGTAACTAAAAGAAGCAATAGGGAGAAAGGGGAACCAAACAGAAGCTCAGTATCAAGAGCTGAAAATGGAAATGTTATAAAGCATAAGGCAAATACAATCAAATTAAGAAAACAGAGATGATACTAAGTAACAGTAATAATTTGTGAAATGGAAAAGGTGAAAATATCGATATAGAAAATAATCCAGTGGAAGAAATGATGAAATAATGTGGAAATTATTTGAAAATGAAATAATGAAATTATTTGAAAATGAAATAATGAAATTATTCCAGTGGAATAATGTGAAAAAAAAAATAGTTTCATGGGATCTTGGGAAGGCTATGGTTTAAAATGAAATTAATCTCCAGTGTACCTACAGTAAGTAAGGATGAGAACTGAGTAAACCTCTAGATTTTCTGGAACACTTGACCTCATAACATTTGATTACTGCCAGTATATTATTAAATGTGGAATTTTAATAGAACCAGACATTAGTTACTTTTGAGGATTTTTAGACTCTGTGTCCCCAGTCATCATGACTGCCATCTCCCTGGGGTTAGTTTGCTTCACCTACAATCTTAGCAGAAGTCACCAGGATGAATTAGTGATTTACAAGAGAAGACTTCTAAAAACTATAGACTAATACGTTAGTACCCAACATCCAAGTCATTCTTTTTGTTTTTTTAATCCTCACCTGAGGATATTTTTCTATTTATCTTCAGATAGAGTGGGAGGGAGGGAGAGAGAGGGACAGAGAGGGAGAAAGAGAGAAACATCAACGTGAGAGGGACACATCGACTGGTTGCCTCCAGCACGACCCCGACCAGGGCCTGGATGAACAGCAACCAAGGTACATGTCCTTGACTGGAATTGAACCCAGGACTCATTGGTCCATGGGCTGACACTCTAACAGCTGAGCCAAACCGACCAGGGCCAAAGTCATTCTTGCACACTTCTTTTGAGCCTGCCTTCACTCCTGCCTTATTTCCCTATGCCAATTTTTCTGGACATCAAGTATCTAACTTTCAAAAGAGATCTGCCATATTTTTTCATAAATTTTTTTAAGACAAGATAGAAATATAGGAGAAGGGGGAGATGACAGTTTATCTCATTGGATTGCCATCCAAAAATATCATGAGAAAATCTGTCTGACGCCTTTTCACATCCTCATACACTATATCAACAAAGTTTGGCATGTCTTCTTTATGAAACATGTTGTATCCAGTCTTCTTGTTTTAATATGTTCTTCAAATATGCTTTGAAAATTATGTTCCAGGGTTTCACTGAGACTTATCTTCAAATTCTTTGAAGTTTAAGATATCATATAGAAAAAACTATATATATGGTTTTCCATATAGAAAGACTGAATATATGCCCGACTTTAGGCTTTGTTTGCCTCTCTCTCTCATTTCCATGGTTTTTAAATATTAATTGTATTATGTGCCTCAACTTACAACCCTTGAACAATGTAAGCCTGATTTGTCAGAAATGTTGTTTGTGGCTATGTTCCTGTCATAGATTTTGACACTCCTATAAGTGGTTCATATATTTCCACTCATTGCCATGGGCCTTACTTTCTATGTGAAGTTTATAATCACATTATTGTCTTGATCATATTACTTACTTTATCAGTGCAATGTGAGAGGAAGTAACATATGGTGGTTTTAAGCTAAAATATTGAATCCTTGCAAGTTTTTCTAGCTCTTTCATTCTTTCCCTTTGCCATAAGAATGGCATGTCCAAAATAGGGGCAGTTTCTTCAGCCTACATGTCAGAATTTACAGGTGGAATAGCCATCACCCGCAATTGCTCACATGTAATGTTGCAATGTAGGCAAGAAATGCACAGTTGTTGCTATAAGCCACTGATATGTGTGACCTTTTTGTTAAAATGGTAAAGAAGAATAATAGTTCCACTATCAAAATTTACCTTTCAAAACAATGAGTTTTGTTTTTGATCATTAAAGTAACAAACTCTTGGTAATTTTCTAATGCATTTCCCCCTCACCGGGGAAGTATATGTGGCTGTAGTAATTTATTTCATGCATAGATTTATCATATATTTTTATGATGTATCTCAAAATCTTGAATTATTTCCAAGAGTTGCAATTGAGTTTGTTATGACTGAGTTCATCATGAGTAAAACAACACTGAATGTCTTAATTAATATAACTGTATATTTTGTTCCTCCTTCAGTTCTTTCATAAGGAACACACACAGAACATACTGTCTTCCTGTTTTACAGGAAACATGGGTCCCGTTGTGAAGGTGTGTAAGCTGTGTGTAGTATGGAATAGAAAAAAGATTGTAGTTGGTAGGTCTAACAGCCATGCTCAGAAATGTTGCCCAGCATTCCAAGGCCATGCTTAAGCCAAGTTGAAGGGACCCAGCTTTGTCCTTTTCGTCATCTCTATCTCTGCACCCTGTTCTATATACTCATGCTCTATGTATTCAATATACCTTATATCCCTCACCACTGATTGTAGATACATTCTCTCTTCCTATCTGCCATCCTTTCTTTCCAGCTGGCATGAAATCATACTCATTTAATGTGCATATTATGTTTCATAGAATGTTTGTCCTCTCTGAACAGTTGGGTCAAGTCTTAGCGGGGAGGTATAAGGCAGGTGTAGTGCTAGGAGAATTCCTGGGCCCTGGAGTAATTTAAATTAACAAGGACAAGTTTACTAATGGGCAAGACTAGTTTCCTTACCAGTACTTTTCCCAGAAAGGCTAAAAGAGGTACTGAGGTCAATTGTTGGTGTTGAGTTATTGCCCAGAGCATATAAAATATATAAATTATTCCTAATGATATTTGTTTCCTGTTTTCTTCTTTTGCATCTTTTCTTCAGTATATTTTATTTTATGTGTGTTATACACTAGGGAGTACTAGACACCAAAAATAGAATAATTAACCAGACAAAATGATCCCTCTATAGGAAAAATTGAGTATACATTAACATAGTAACCCAAGCTAATCTGAAGATTCAATTGTTTTCCCTAAAAAAACATTTGTGTTGAGGGTGAAAGGCGTTACCCAAACCAAAAAATAGATTGAAGAGAGATTATAATTCAATAATAAAAATATAAAAAGAAATAATGGTTGATAAAATTAAATAATGTTCTAGGAGTAGAAAGAACCCTTAAGAGGAAGGTAAGGATATACAAAGTAAGTAATTAGGGGAGAGGATGGCCTGAGATTACGGTGAAGAGAAGGTGAGGATATGATCAATCAGGCAAAGATTCTGAATCACGTTTGAAAAGCACTGAGAATTTTAAAAATAATTTAAGCAAGAGAGTAATATAAACCAAAAGCTTACATGGAGAATATTGTTGAAAGGAAGCGTAGAGTATGCAAAAAAAAAAAAATGATGATACTAGAGATGTGGTTAAGGACTCGCTTATGTCAATTTCCTCATGCAAAGTATTTAGGGTCTTTTTGTAATGAGAACATTTTGTGGTTGGGTAAGATTCATGAGTCCCACGTAATTTGGTAGAAGATTACAGTGAAATTCTGTCAATTTTTTATTAAACAAACTTTGATGAACAAATAGAAACAAAACAACCTGTTCTGAAAACTCAGTGAAGTCCCAGCACTTTGTCCTTTTGGGTTCTCCCCACCACAAGTATAAAGTGAGACAAAATCCCAGAGACAGAACTATTTTATTTGAAGGACAATAACAAATTCTCTTTAAATATATATGTTATAGTTCTACTTGAGGATCAGGGCTCCGGCAACATTTTCAAGGTTAGAGGATACAGCCCTCACTAAATCCACATCTCCTGTTCATAAAACGGAAGGATTTTCCCCTAAAAATATGTTTATAATCTATATATCATAAGCAGTTAAAATTTACCAACAAGATGCAATTTCTAGTATCTATTATGGTAATTAATAAAACCACTTACCCAGACAAGGCTAAGAGCACTGGCAGTGGCCTTGTAGCTGTATCTGGGGTGAAGCTTTATAAATATCACACCTTTTTGCCACCAATAAAAAGTTAATTCCTGATTAGATCTGTCAACATCTGAGTGACAGCCTCCCCTCACGCAAAAAATTAGTTTTTTTCTGCTTAAATCTTTTAAAATAAAATATAGATGCTGTATTAGATACCCAGGAAAGAAAAGATAGAACTCGATTTAGCATGATGGCAGTGGAGACAGAGGATATTGAGATTTGAATATAGAATTTTGTTTAAAAAATTTTTTTTTCTTTATTAATCTTAGAGAAAGACAAAGGGGGAGGGAGAGAGAGATAGAAACATCAATGAGAGAACATCAATTGGCCGCCTCCTGCATGCCCCCCACTGAGGATTTGGCCCACAACCTGGGCATGTGCCCTGACCAGGAATCGAGCCGGCAACCTCTTGGTGCATGGGATGATGCTCAACCACTGAACCACACCGGCTGGGCTGAATATAGAATTTTCTAAGAATTAAAATAAATTGACCAATCTGGAGAAGTGGATAGTTTGGGGTGATGAGGAGGAGAAGTAAATTGTAAAGCAAGACTGAGTTCAAGTGACTCATAAAAGAAACCTGACTCATTATTTGATTCCTTATGAAGGCTCATTCCAAAGCCAGAATAGTATAATTAATAGAATGTGGAGAGAAAAAAAATATGAGGGTGGATCACATCTTGTCCCAACACACTAGTGGTCTAAATCCAAAATGCATTTGCTACCATTATTGCCCTACTTTCAGTCATAACCACTTTTGTTAATTTACAAAGAGGAATATATACAGATATGGAGATATGCTTTCCAAATCCTATATGTGAGGAAAATTTTCTGTGCAAGATATTGAGTTATAGGTAATACTCCACTGGAGAAAAAGTTTACATATTACTTCATTTCTTAATTTCCTTGATCTTGTTCAAGTTAAATGCTTTAAATTGAACCTGTTCTGAGTTCTTGTCAATGACCTCATTGTTTCTATGTTGATTTATGTGGTTTAGAAGGAAAATAGGAAGAAACCAAGAGTGATAAATTAAATATGTCAGTATGGGGTGCTATAAAGTTTTTATTGCCACTTGTTTGAGAAGCACCCACATAAAACAAAGCATTATTCCAAATGCACAGAAATAAATCTTTATAATAGAGTACATGCATAAACTATCAAGAAATAGAACATATATGTGTGTGTGCATAATATATATGAAATACAAATTGGACATAATCTTGCAATTTAAATTCTTTAATATAATTATATTCATTTTATGTTGATATTTATTGTTTTTTTGTATGAAGGAAATTAATTTGTTTCTATTACACTTGACTCAAATTCTCCTTATTATAATAATTTTCCATATTAAGGTCATTAATATCACTTAATACATGATTTATGTGGCAATCCAAAACCAATTACAGAAAGAATTTTGAAATTTTTATTTGCATTTAATGCCAGAATACTAAGTGCATTATTTTTGTTTGTTTGTTTGTTCTGTATTTAAGATGATTAAACACTCATAACTATGTGATTTGTGATTACACATTGGCCTAAAATGCACAAACGAGATTATATGATGTGTCAGAATGAAGCCTTATTGATATTTACACAGATAAAAAGCTGCACAATCACAAGAAATTCCACTCATATCTCATGTTGCATTCAACACTGACTCTATAAAGCCAATGCTTAAAGGTGGATGGAACTTACAGGCTACAGATTATTCTTTTCAATTAGTTGAAGTTTGTGGTTCTGGTTCACACGTACTAGGGAGAATAATATAAATAAATATTATATATATGAATAAAGCAGGAAATGTCAATGATTTAAAATAAACCACAGCTAACTATTCACAATCAATTCTCCAAAGACCGTGTTTTGTTGTTTTAAGCATGTATTTAATTGTTTTTTGTTTTTTAGATAGAGGAAAATGAACAGCTATAAGATGAACAATATCATTTGCTTTATAATTAGATTGTTGTTGCAAATTTTTGAGGCTTTAATTTGACCGATGGGATTAGAAAGAAAAAGGATGATTGTTTTTCTAATTAGAAGTAGATGATCTGCGGCACCGGAATCCTGGACAGTTTGTGTTCTCTGAACTCCTTGACAGCAGAGACCTTATTTCATTCACCTTTTTTTCCCCTAAGATGTAATAAAGCAATGATTTTCATGTTTTTAAAAAAATCTACAGATCCTATACTTTTAAAGTATATATATATATATACACATATATATGTATACACAAGTATATATGTATATGCACATATATACATACATACATATATACATACAATCTTCACATTTAGTATTGTCTTTTATTGTCCTCATCAATAAAAGGGCAAAAAAGATTCTCTCCCTGGACATGTACTTTTTACTTTTCTAGTACATATAAATTATATTATTTGTATCTATTTATTTATTTACTTATATTTTTGTTTAATCTTACCCAAGAATATGTTCACTGATTTCAGAGAGAGAGGGAGAGAGAAAAAGAGAAACATCGATTTAAAAGAGAAATGTCAATAAGCTGCCTCCTTGAACCACTCCAACCAGGGATTGAACCCACAACCTAGGTATGTGCCCTGACTGAGAAATGAACCCATAACCTTTTTGGTATGTGGAATGATGCTCCAATCAACTGAACCACCCAGCTGGGGCTGACTTTATTGTATCTTTTTTCTTATTCTCTCTTTTCTCTTGTACCACAAATACTAATCCTTTGGCTTTCTGTTTCCCCTCTATTGCTTCCAAAACATAGACTTGATAACCATTCCTGAATACATCCAGTGTTTTAGGGATCATTGTGTGGTATTTGGTATTCTATTATTATAGATTACACAATTTAAAAAAATATTATTTCTCATGATTCTTCTTCATGTAGTGTTTACTAGCTACAAAAATGATGGCAAGGTCCAAAATGTCCTCTTTCAGCTAGCCACGTTGGTGCTTGCCACCACCCGGAGGTCAGCTGGGGCTTTAGGCCTTGGTTGTCTTCCATGTGGACTTGTAAAATACCTTCTTTGGCTTATTTAACATGGATTCCAAGAAGGAGTATGCCAAGAGAACCAGCCTCAATATGCAAGTGTTTATCAAGTCGGCATATGTCATCTTTGGTCATGTTTCAGTGGCCCAAGTTAAGCACTTGCCAGGCTCAGAATCAATGTGGGAACCCAAAGTAACAGTCTATCATAGTCTGGGACCTGGGAATAAAAGTTTGTCAAACACACATTGTTAGTTTCTTTAATAGTTTGAAATCAACAGCTGATAAAATTATTTAATAAAAAGCATCCAAATAGAAGGAATTTGGGTGATTCTATCGTATACAGAGAACTATGGTTGAACCTTCTGTTCACTGTATACTATACAGGAGACATACCGTGGAAGTGACAAATTTTGAGGCCAGGATATGTTAGACCAAATCTCCTTCTGAAAGAAAATATTCAAGCTTTAATCCATTAATGTACGAACTTAAAACATGGGGTAACAGAACTAACATTTTTGACCATTTACTGTGAGCCATATACCTCACTAATATAATTTAATTTTCAATGTATTTTTTTGTAGAGAAAGTATTAATTTTCCAGTTTTATTGAGACAAAGTTAAGACTCAGAGAACAGTAAGCATCTACAGTTTTAAAAAACCGTAAATGACAGACTCAGGAATAAATTCGGTCTCCAAAATCCATGCTGTTGTCACTATGCCATGTTGCCAGAAAGAAAAAAAAGAAAAGTATTTAGTTGAGCTTTCAAAACAACAAGAATTTGAAATATAAGTGAACAGTGAAATGCTAGGAGGCGGTCTACTTGTCTGTTCAATCCACCGCTGTCCTTTATCAGAAGCACGCTCGCTCAAGGTTGCTCTCAATTTTTTGACTTCCTGTATGGTCTCAGGTGACCATAGTACAGGTTCTAAAAAGAGATGAGCTAATTTATGAACTAATTTTTGTATGAACCGTTTAAACACACGTTTCTCTTTCCTCCATGCTTTTTTAATTCTTAGCTACTTCTATTTACAGTCTGGGATTGCCAGATGTAGTATTTCACTGTGTAATGAGGTCTTTAAATACTTGCTATAGAAAATTCAGACTAAAACTGAAAATGCAATTTACAAAAGTGAAGGCAGATGAAAAGAATAACCCAGAGGAGTGGCATCCTTGAGACGCCAACTGTGTCCCACATGGAAGTTCAGAGCTGCAGACATTACTTTTAAATCAAACACATTAACTTTAATTCTATCAGATGATACTCTCTATTCATCTTACGTGTTATGAGTGGTTGAGAAGAAAGAATTTAAATGAAATCTGAAGTGCCTCATCTTTTCTAACCCTGAAAAGCAGCATTTAGTGCTTCAAAGAAGAAATTAAACTCTTGCTAAAGTAGCTATTCAGGATTTTTAGTTTTTTAACTTTCATGAGGCCATACTTCATTGAAGAGGTATTATAAAACCAGTACAATAACACCAGAATTGAGAATATAAATGACTTTGAAGGCTTTGTCAAGGAAATCCCAGATAATGTACGAGTCTCAAATATGGTCTCCTGACTGGTTTAGTTTGCCCATATTCCAGATGACTAGGAAGAAATCGCACTGACCTAAATATTGAAATTAGCATCTCTGAAGAGGAAACAAACAAACAAGCAAACAACACTAACAAAGCTCTTCTCTATGTTTTGTTAATATAAAAACAGCTTCTATTGATTATTTGCCTGAATTAAATGTGATTCCACGATGGTGGCAATTCTCTGGAAGGGGAAAGTCTCATTCTTATAGTACTGCTCTAGTTCCCTCCTGAGCCACTGTCCTCTAAAATGAGGAAGATGGGAGAATGGAAAGGGAGTTATTAGCAGAGGAGGAACGTGGATTGTAGTCATTCTCTGAATTTCTGTCCTGGTTGCATTAATGAACTCTAAGGCAATAAAATTCATTTGCACGGGGCTAGTTTTGTATAGCTCTCTGCTGCCTAGATAAAGTAGTAGTGATGTTTTGACTATAAAGTCCTATTTTGTAGTTCTAAACCTGTAGGTGGTCTCTCCTTTTATATTCTTCTCTTAAGAGAGGATAAAGTATGAGTATGAATGCTAGCAATATAATATGAAATGGCCTTAAATATCATTGGATGTAATACATTTAGATATAGTAGTTGTAAATGGCTCAGTAAAATTTACTAGAAAAACCAATACAGATGTATAAGAAATACATCAGAAAAATATTTCCATATTAATAAATATAAGTTCAGTTTATTTACTGTGAAAAATCCTCTAGGAATACTGAAAGAATAGGACAAGAAAGATAGAAAGAGGCAAAAACCCTGTAAAAGATGTTTACCTCCTAATATATATTAAATACAATTTTCAACGTGTGGGCATAATATTTCCCAGATTTTCAAAGTATTTAAAGAAGAGATCTTTATTTTAGTCCCTACTAATTTATACATGTCTGAATAGTTATACATAGAACATTTTATATCCTACATTAAACTGCAAGACTCAAAAATCTTAAAGTGCTTTAAAAATGGAAAAGAAAGTATATATTTTTTAATGTTAAAAGGTATACTTGAAAGAGATTCGAAATGTTGAAATATAAGAAAGCATAGATACATACAGAATATTTAACCCAATTAGCCATCATTCTATTAAAGGGCAAATTCCAGGTGTAGTAGCTTCAGGAAAGCTACTACAACCTGTAGCTTTCCTGAAAACACATCTGGCATTATAGGAGAAGTGCATTGTGAAGAGATAACATAAGATAGCACTCTTAACCTTGTTGCATCCATTAGAGAAGAACTGAGCTATATGATCTCTGATGAAGATATGCAAGCCTCTTACCAAGTTTCTCTCTGGAGGGAAATAATATACGTGGTAAGTCTTTTGCCTTCATAAGGATCTCAGGAGAACATTATGGCACTTAGAGGAAGTAGCCAGAGGTTGAAGTTAGATTTATTTTTAAAGGGGGCTTCCATGGAGCCTGAGCCATATGAAATTTAAAACAAAATTAAAAAGGTTGCTAAACAATTTACTACCACTAATAGCAAATAATGGCACAATTTATTATACTGTTTGCATACTGCCTGACTTTGTCTACCTCCGAAAACAAAGGGAGTGAAAAATTGTTTAGCATGTTCTTGAGGTTGTAAGCTCCTATTTTGTGAATTGAAAGTTAGAAATGTTCCTGAGGGCCACACTGTTCCAAATGTTAAAATTCTGTATTTAATGGATACAAAGTATGTAGACAGCACCATTCTGGGCAATAGACATAGACGTTGTGCTAAAAAAAAATAATCAGTGATGAAATATGTAAGAAAAAAAATATGGCATCCATTATATCATATTGTTAATTAGAATGAAAATTTTCTTTTGTACTTCCAAAATAGAACTGAACTGGATATATATAAATAAACAGTGAATACAAAGGTGCCCCAAAGTGACAGTAGATCTTGTATTTATAATTATTTTTAGCATTTGACCCCTGACATCTGAAATTTAGCTTGTTCTCATACTCTTATGGCTTATCCATCCTGGGATAATTAAATTCTGTTTGGTATTGAATTCGAAACTGTCATAGTAGAGGAAAGACATCTTTATCATACTGTTATGTAAAATTTGTATGACAGTGCATTAATAATATTAGTAAACATAAGATCTTATTCTATGAAGCCCTATCAGATATGGTAAAGATAAATTTAATTAACAAATATCTTCTCAAGTAGGGATTTGCAATGGTTGCGAATTGGAACTGGTAATGTAAATGAATACCACCTGAGACAAAAGACTCCAAGCACTATATTACATTTACTATTCAATAAGTGTAGAGTGAGTTACATAAGATTTTGTTAGTGTTTTTTAAAATTGTTCACCTGATGTCAACTCCCCTTTTTCTTTTAAGTTTTGTAGCATTTCAAAGTACAACAAGAATAAAAGAATAAGAAACAAAGAAAGTTATGTAGATATGTCTATCTCTATACTTATGGTAGATTTATTTCATTGCTACATTTTAGTGCATTGTAAAACCTTGGGTAACATAAGGGATTCATCAAGCCTTGCTCACATTCCATTCTGATGGTTTCTCTAGGCAGTCAGCTCTTCTGTTGAAAATGATAACTTCCTTATGTTTGGATTGCCCTCAAAGAACAAGCTTAGAAAACAGACTCCTAGAAATAATCCATGGCCTCAATGAAATCCATTTAACTTTGTAAAAGTGTAATTTGCAAAAAGTGGGAAAAAAAAATTATTCTCCACTCCAAATTTGGGTTTCTAATAACATTCTCCAATAGAAGGCAACTGCTGATTCTTGGGCTGAAACAGGTAAAATGAAAGCTGGACCTGGAGGAGCACCTTGTAGTGCCAGAAAATAAGTACATGCTCAAACACACACACACACACACACACACGTGCACACGTGCACATGTGCTCACAGTGTCATAGGGGCATGAAAGTGAACTGAAAAAGATCCCAATGACCAAAATGGAAGAATTTGAACAACAAAATAAATGATGTAACATTGCATTATAACTCAAGGTATAGAATAAATGTCTGTGAGTCCATCATAATATAAATAAACCATTGACTTAATAAACAAATGGAGATTAATAGATAAATATCCTCTGCAAAATTTTCAATAATTTTGGTAGATACTTCCTCTGCCAAAGGTGAAACATAATTCCCCTCTCTTTACGTGTGTGCTTCAGTCCTTCCCAAGAGTGCAATATGGAAGGAGGAGACTAACTACTACTACTCAGGGAAGTAAGCTGACAAAAACTATCTCAGCTGGTTGATTAAGGTCAACAACAACACTAGTAAGTCATGTTGATAGAATGTACCTTTGGCGTGATGTACAAAGAATGTCACTGTACCTCACTAGCCTTACTCTTAATAACCTATAACCCTAATATAATCATGAAAAAAAAATAAGTCAGACAAATATCAGATGAGGGACATTCTAAAAAATAGCTGAATAAAACTCAAAATTGCCAAAGTCATAAACAAGTAAAGTTCTCATAGTCTATAGGACCCTAAGAAGTGATAATTACATGTAATATATATCCTATATGAAATCTTGAAACAGGAAAGGAACATTAGGGAAAAACTAAACAAATATGAATAATATATTAACCTTAGATGATGTTTCAAAAAGGGCCATTAGTTGTGACAAATGTACCAGAATAATTTAAGATTTAACAAATGAAAGTAAGAGTATATGGAAATTCTCTGTTCTATCTTCATGACTTTTTTTGTAAGTCACCTTAACTTTTTGGGTTTTTTGTTTGTTTGTTTTTCTTTAAAAAAAGGTGTATCATCCTTAAAATAAGAAAAGTGTGTTCAACATATGGAGTTAGAAAGAGCATACTAAGATCTAATAAAAAAATAAGAACATGAGTCATGAACACTGACTTTTTTAGCCTTCTCTATGAAATAAAAATTGCACTTTAAGAATATATGTTTTGCATGAGAATATATTGTTTAGAAAACCCCAGTGTTACCAGAGAAAGTGTTGGTAATTACCAATCAGTTTGTGTTGAAGGATAACATGCATAATTCTGAAGAACACAGATACTTAGATATAACAATTCTCAGAGGTACAGAATCACAGATTATTACAAATCTGTGTGGCCCACCAAACTAAACAAGTAATATGAGAAAAAAAAAGCATAGGGATACCACATTACATTTTAACAATGTTTGGAGAATGTTGCTTGAGAGCAGACAATGTCGAGATATAAGAAAATAATACAAAGCTCAGTTCTTTGGGGAAGTTCTAATATGTCAATATATATAATATATAATATATATATATTAGAGAGAGAGGAAGATAGAGAGAGAGATAGAAATATCAATGAGAGAGAGAAACATAATCATCTGCCTCCTGCACACAGGCATGTGCCCTGACCTAGAATCGAACCAGCAACCTCTCTTTGCATGGCACTGTGCTCAACCCACTAAGCCACACCTTCCAGGGCTTCAGGGAAGTTCTAAAAGGTCAGGTATCTTCCTAGTCTAAAAATGTAAGTCAGCTATTTTGTGACAGATATGTATTATCAAGGCAAAACTATGTGTGTCTAATTGAGCCTTCAGGTGACCAGTTGCAGGTGCAATTGAGTGACTGATTTGCACTCTTGGCATGAAGTTCCAATGGCTAATTATGCATTTTGTTGCTTCTGGGTGCAATTTAGTTTCTTGTGCAATTTTTATGCCTGTTAAGTGGTTGTAGGCTCAAACTTTAAACTCATTTGGAAGGCTGCTGTGACTAAAAGGTCAGCTTCAAAATCCAAGAAAATTTGGCCGCTATAATAATAACTGGGGAAACAATTTGTAGATTACTAAATTTTACAAATTTGTCAACATGTAGAAGAAAACACAACTAAAGAATAAAGGGATTAAAGGAACCACATAGAATTAGATTATTTTATTTATTGGCAGCATATAATTTTCTTTAATTTTTCCAGTTCAAAATACATTAGCTATTGTCCAAAAAAACTAATGAATTAGAGTAACCTAAGACCTATGTCACTGCTGAGTTCTTCAAGTCAATCTTGACAAAGGAATGAGAATAACTCTATTATGGACACTGTAAGTTGTATGGATGGCAAAATTAAAATTAGTACAAGTACAGTAGATATTTTAACCTAATAATAAAAATATAGACTATTATTTTTATCTTTTTCTATTTGTTAAGATATTTACCAGTTTGGGAAAATTATTCTGCATTTCTTTGTACCGTTCTTAGAATCTAGTTTAAATTGGGGAACTCTGGGTACTCAAGACATGTATCATGTTTGGTTATATAATTAATAAAGGCGTAAACATATAGCCATTTTTTCATAAGCTTATATATTTAATTTGTTCATGCAAGTTTTTAAAATGGTCATTTAGAAAAAAATGCCTTGGCCCTTTGAGTGGGGGTAGTATTCAAAGCTGTCATTGCTAGCTAGTGTGATGCATAAGGAGAAATCAATCTGGGGTACTGGCAAGTCAGTATTGAAATGGAATAACTACCTCTGCATATGCACTATACCATTCCTTTGTCATCTTTAATTTCCTCTGCTTAAATCGTGCTTTTCTTATAAATAATTCAAGAGGAAACTATTTGATTTGGAAATGAGTAAATCGATTAATGATTGCCTCAGAGTATTTATGCATGTTAGACTCACAAGCAAATGTCAATCAATACTAAGAAACTATCAATTACTTCATGTTGACTACATTAGAGGACAATAGGTATTTGCTCTATGAATATGAAATCAACAATCTCCAGGTTTATGGATAGAAAGTATAACAATATATAGTGCAAGGGCCTATACAATTATCGTCTGATGAGGCATGTAATGCAGTTTTAGGAGACAATGATAATACTTTATATAACAAGAAAAAGAAAAATAACCTAAAGAGGATCCTTGTTCCTCTAGAATGGGGGGAAGATGGCTTCCCTTCAACCATGCTCCAATCTGACTAACAAAGTAGAGGTATTCATGCAAATCATGAAAATGTAAAGTAGTTGTTTAAATTGCAAAATATATTTTTTTCATTGTGAGTCTGGTTAGGTTTTGTTTGACTGCATCCTTGTGTTCAAAGCCTCTTCCACAGAATAAGCATGGCTGTCTGCCTGTTCCAACACCATTTTCTCACTTTTAAGCTTCCATTTCATAGAGCATGCACACAAATGTCTCTCAAGTGGTTTTAAAAATCCAACTGCAAATGCTTTGTACAGTCTGATATAAAAATCCTGATATTCTCCCTGAAGGGAATGGTTTCCATGCTTCTTTATTTTGATTTTGGCATTTGGAAATCACTACCTTCATATCTGTTTCTCGAAGTTCTTTCTCTAAAACTTTTTGCTGACCTTCCAACCTTGCAACTAAAATATTGAGTCTGGAATCTGACAACCTCATAGGTATGTTGAGCATTTCATAGAATAACATGGTGCCTGACACATGATAAAGCTCAAAAATATTTCTTGAATTTGATTGAGATGTAAACTTTGGGGGGAAAAATTAAGTTCAAAAAATTGAAGTCTTGTCTGAAGCATAAATTGTTTTTCCAAACACAAGCAGTAAGTAAACTTTTGCCTGAACTTTTGTGATACAAAAAAAAATGTGCTCTTTTTGATCACCTTTTCATTGGATTAGCATACACAGATTCTAGTTTTCAGAGACTTCCTGTGGTTTGCTGTGGAGTGGCTTTTCAATAGCATGGAGTCAGGGCCTTATAATCAGAGGATTTTTTCCCACTCTGGTTGAACACTCACTTCCATCCCTATTTTTTTTGTTTGTTTTTTTTTTTGAAATGTCAGGGAAACTGCATAAGATTTTCTTAGTAAATAGATGTTGAACATTTACTATATACCAGACAGGTATCATGTCTTTAGCAGAGGAAGAAGATGAGGTGAAACAAATAACTAAATTGATCATTTTAGCTTGGCACAAGGTTGAAAAGTGCCATGATAAGGGTTACCTTTTCATCTAATAAACTAACAGAGAAACCCAATCAGCTTCATGAAAAGCTCTGAGAGGGTAACTTTTGAACAAAGTCTTGAAGGACCAGAGTTGGAGGCAAGGTGGAGAGGAGAATGGAGCTGTAAGATATAACCAGCAAACACACAGATCTGTAAAGAGCATGCTCATTACGGGACATGTCATTCTTTCTGAACACCAGGTACAAAGTAATTAAGGAGGAAGAGAGCTATGGGAGAAAAGGCTGGAAAAGAAGGCTGAGCAGGGATCCTGAAGAATCCAACTACTACGTCACAATTTGTTTCATTGTAAAAACAAAGAATAGTGATTGAATAGCTTTAAACAGAAAATTGGTTTTAACTCTTGAGGGTCAGAAAAAAGGTAGCAATAGTTAGGTTAAACAAGCTTAGAAACAGAAAGCATAGAGATAATCTGGAAAATATTTAGCAAGTAGAACAAGAAAGACCTGAAAAATGATTGAAAATTGAGTAAACAGAAATACAAGTCTAAATTAGCACACACTGATTTTTGGGCTGGGTGACATGGGGAATGGTGATGTAATTCTCTGTGCAGGAAAATCAAGAAGAGAAAGCAGATCTTGAGTGGCATTGAGGATATGTTCAGTTTGGTAAGTTTCCATCTGAAAGCATGCTGTGTCATCTGTTTCATGAGAAAGGGATTATATGTTAAGGAACTTAAAAAAAGAAGTGATAGGAGACCAAAGGAGGCTTTTGAACTGAAGGGTTATGTGATCTAGTTTCTGATATAAGACAAACTCTTTAGAATGAACAGTTTAGGATTAACATGAGAAAGTCTCACTACTCGAAGGCAATGCAGTATTTGAAATATAGGGAAAGTTAAAATATATGTGTAGCTAGAGCTCAGGTCTTCGTCATCAGCGTCTGCCTGTTCTCCCAGTACCAGCTCCAGTAAGGCAGGCTCTCTTTTTTTTTGTTCTCATAGTATGCTGAACACACTTTGCTATTTTAAAATGCTCTTCTTTATTCTTTTTTTATTTTGTTTTGTTAATCCTCACCTAAGGGTAATTTTTTCTTTGATTTTCAGAGAGAGTGGAAGGCAGAGAGGGGGAGAGAGAGAGAGAGAGAGAGAAAGACTG
This sequence comes from Tadarida brasiliensis, assembly GCA_030848825.1. Taxonomy (NCBI): domain Eukaryota; kingdom Metazoa; phylum Chordata; class Mammalia; order Chiroptera; family Molossidae; genus Tadarida; species Tadarida brasiliensis. The sequence goes on from CM061260.1 coordinate 77,660,867, forward strand.
ATGTGAGAGAGAAACATCGATCAGTTGCTTCCCACACACACCCTGGCTAGGGCTGGGGATCAAACCTGCAACCCAGGTCCCAGGTACGTGCCCTTGACAGAAAATTGCATTTGTGACTCTTTGATGCATGGGCTGACACTCTAACCACGGAGCCACACTGGCCAGGGCTCTTTCTTATTCTTCATACAGATTTAATGTATTTACTATCCCAACTCAGGTCTCATCATGTCTATGATAACTCAGAATTTATTTGTACTATCTATAATGGCTTTATGTATTTAAATCTCATTTTACCAACTAAGACACTAAGTTATTGTGACCTAATTAAATATCTTTGTATATCCTCTTTAATACATATGACTAAATATCTACTGAGTCCCAGTAAATACTTATTGGTTAAAAAAAATATTGGACTGATTGCCTAGAAATAAAAATGGAATGACTGTAGAGGAACAGGATCTCTCCCAAGAAGAACCACTTTATCTCATAAATTTGATTATCATTTAGGAATGCATGCAAATCTTTATGAAATTATAGGAGGTATTTTGTGAATCGTTTAGAGAACCATTGCCTGCGGACTTGAAATTGTTTGCTATACACATGAGAGAATCAGTGCAGCTCCCAGAGAGGCTGATAAGATCATGATGGGAGTAACCATACATAGGACACTTCCATTTTTCAGCATTCCGAAAGATATTCTCCTTTGAGAGTAACACTAAAGGAAACGTATAAAGTGAACGGTCTGGTGACACGTCCTACGATGAAGGATTGCCCATCCTGTGATGAAGGACTGCCCAGCTTTGCCTCACTGCACTCAGCCTTGTCGGGAATCAGGCCCAGATGGGAGGCACTAGTTTCCTGTCTTTATGGGGCTAGCTGAATCTTTCTGTGGTTTGCCCTGGATCACAAACACTGAAAGAACAGAAAAATCAAAAGTAAACTCTTGTGCCATTGTCTTCAATAAATGACACTTCCATTTTGCTTCAAATGGAGTTTTATTTAGTAACATAAGGGTCCAAAGCATTACTTTTGTCACTGAATAATCCAAATGATTAACATAAAAAAATGGCTTTTAATTTCTGTTTAAAAAAGAAATGTGCTCCTAAATCTAAAATGATTCTTGCCTATGTTGTGCCTGAAGTGCATTTCTTATAATCTAATTTCTGAAGTACTAAAAAATAAGAGGATATAATGAAAATGTGAACAGAACTTTAACATAATTATTATAGTTTTCAAGAATGTGTTACTAGCTTAAAACAGAGTAACTATTTAAGTCTTTTATCCATTTTGAGTTTATTCTTGTGTATGGTGTAAGTTGGTAGTCTACTTTCATTTTTTTGCAAGTAGCTGTCCAATTTTCCCAACACCATTTATTGAAGAGACTGTCTTGACTCCACTGTATGCTCTTGCCATCTTTGTCAAATATTAATTGAGCATATTGTCTTGGGTCAATTTCTGGGTTCTCTGTTCTGTTCCATTGATCTATCTGCCTGTTCTTGTGCCAGCACCAGGCTGTTTTGATTACAGTGGCTTTGTATTATAATCTGATATCTGTTAATGTGATCCCTCCTACTTTGTTCTTCTTTTTCAAGATTGCTGTGGCTATTCGGGGTCTTTTTTGGTTCCATATAAACTTTTGGAGTGTTTGTTCTAGTTCTATGAAATATGTCATTGGTATTTTGATGGGGATTGCATTGAATCTATAGATTGCTTTGAGTGGTATGGACATTTTAATGATGTTAATTCTTCCAATCCATTAACAAGGTGTGTGCTTCCACTTTTTTATATCTTCCTCTGTTTCTTTTTTCAATGACCTATAGTTTTCTGTGAAGAGGTCCTTTAAATGTAACTTGTGAATCCATAAAAATTCTAGAAGAAAATGTAGGCAACAAAATTTTAGACATCATATGCAGCAGAATTTTCACTGATACATCATCTAAGGCAAGAGAAACAAAGGAAAAAATGAACACATGGGACTACATCAAACTCAAAAGCTTCTTCACAGCAAAAGAAACAACCATCAAAATAGAAAGGGAACTCACTATATGGGAGACCATAATTGCCAATGATGCATCAGATAAGGGATTAATTTCCAAAATATATAGAGTGCTCATACAACTCAACAAAAGGAAGACAAAGAACCCAATCAAAAAATGGGCAGAGGACCTAAATAGACACCTCTCCAAACAGGACATACAAATGGCCAAGAGACATATGAAGAAATGCTCAACATCATTAATCATCAGAGAGATACAAATTAAAACAACTATGAGGTATCACTTCACACCTGTCAGAATGGCCACCATCAACAAATCATCAAACAACGAGTGCTGGCGAGGGTGTGGAGAAAAGGGGACTCTAGTACACTCCTGATGGGAATGCAGACTGGTGCAGCCACTATGGAAAACACTATGGTGTTACCTCAAAAAGTTAAAAATTGAACTGCGATTTGACCCAGTGATCCCACTTCTAGGAATATACCCTAAGAAGCCTGAAACACCAATCAGAAAGAATATATGTACCCATATGTTCATAGCAGCACTATTTACAATAGCTAAGATCTGGAAACAACCCAAGTGTCTATCAGTAAATGATTGGATAAAAAAGCTGTGGTACATGTACACAATGGAATACTATGCAGCTGTAAGAAAGAAAGATCTCTTATCCTTTGAGATGACATGGAGGGACCTGGAGAGTATTATGCTAAGCGAAACAAGCCAAGCAGAGAAAGACAAATATCACATGATCTCACTTATTTTTGGAATATAATGAACTGAAGAAACTGATGAACAAAATTGACCCAGAGACATAGAGGTAGGGTACAGACTGACAAACTTCAGAAGAGGGGGTGTTGGAGGACGAAGAGATAAACCACAGAACTTATATGCATGTATGCATAACCAATGGGCATAGACAACAAAGCTGGGGATGGGGTGGGGGGGATGGGGAGGAGGGTGTCAATGGGGGAAAAAGGAGAAACATCTGTAACAAAAACAAATAAATAAAAATAATTTTTAAAAAAATTAATAAAAATAATTTAACTAGAGATTGCTTAAAATTTTAGAATATATTAATTATAGATATTCATAATTTATACCTATGAATACTAACCTAAAAAACATAGCTAGAATAAAATGATTAAAAATCAGATTAACTTGGATTATAATTCACAGAGCAAGTAATTACCCATAGATAATATTTTAGGCTGCTGCTTTCTTTTCATTATAATTATTGTGCCTAGTATCTTCCTTAAGTAACATGTACAACCATTTATTCTTTCAGTACTTGTGCTTGACTCAGCCATAAGCAGTGACAGACTGGAAAGATTGAACCAATCTGTTAAAGTGAACACAGAATTAACTAAGAAGAAAAACCTTTCCCCAAATGCTGTTTGAACAAAATCATAATTAAAGACAATGATAGACAAAAATCATTATTTCCTTATTACATAGACACTTTGTTCTTGATACTGGATTTTCTTTACATTCAATATATAAGAATCAAAACATAATGAGCCTGATAAGAAAGTAATCATGTATTAAAGGACCACATTTTAAGGTATTCATGTTTGCCTACAGATTTGATGTTTAATCAGAGAAAACCATGCCAATGATAACAAATGGTGATTAAATAATATTAAATGAGAAAATCAGTAATAGGGTTTGTAGAAGATCAGATTGTATTAGCAATGCTTTCTATATGATCTCTGATGTGACAGGATGATTACATGAAGCTTGCTCTCCATTCCACATGATCTAATTTACAGCCCAATTAGTCAATTTTTCAAATGTCATAAGGTGAGACATGCCACGAGAGTCAATTTTATATACCCATCTGTCACACACTGATTTTTTTCCCATTTAACATTTGGCAACTGGATGTGAATTTGTTTGGCAAGTTAGAGATCTTCTAATATATCAAAATGCTGTGATAACATCAAAATAAAAAAAATATTTTAAGTGGTCAAAAAATAACATGGAGGGTAAAGTATCCTTCACAAGGAACTTTGAAGTAGAGTATGATGCTAAACACTTTTATAAACATAACTTATTTAATGTCACAGAAATATATTTATAATGATTCTCTTATTTAGTGAGAAAATGTTGACTAAGTAAAAAAATGGTTTGAATCTATAGATTGCTTTGGGTAGTATTGACATTTTAAGGAGGGGAGGGATGAGATAAACCAAAGAACTTATATGCATGTATGGGTAACCAATGGACATAAACAACGATGTTTGGCAAGGGGAGGGGTTAGGGAGGAGGATGTTTATGGGGGGGAAAAGGAGAAACATCTGTAACAAAAATAAATTGATAAAAAACAAAACAAAAAAAATGGAACACTTTATGTTTCTTAGTTATCTTATCCTGAGTTCATCATTTAAAAAATGTTATTTATAAATGCTGGGAATATTTATACTTGTTTTGGGTAGATTATTATTTGGGAGAGATGGATTTATTTATTTATTATTATTCTAAATTCTCTTCTATATCTGATTCAAAGTTCCATAAAACTGTTTGGTGATGGTTGCTGAGAATAAAAGAAATATAGTAAAGCACTTCTAAATTCCCTCAAATTCTCTCACACTAAAATTATCAAAAATGTTTATAAAATCAATGAATATTTATAAATATTGTTTTTTATGTGATATAGTGAAGGATATAAGTACTCAGGATCTTAATGCTCAGTTTTAAAAATGACAATTATATAAATATTGTGTAATATATATTTTGGAGCTGTATCTAAAAGTAAGAGGACATTTGGATATTTGGAGTAAAAAGAACATATTTAATAAGGATACTGGTATAAGGAAGGTGATGCTATTTTAAAAATGCATAGAAAACAAAGGAATGAAAAGATATATTTGGCTAGTAGTGAGCATAAAATGTACCTGGAACAGACCATTCACGTAGGAGATCCATCACAAAGAAAATGGTTTGGGGTCAGATCATGATGATCTGTAAAGATTAACTAATGTATATTTTACTTTATTCAAAAGGGTTGTGGGTCATGGAGTGTGAGGTCTAATATAGGTGATTATATTTGGTGACTAGCACAATACTGGGTACTTTGGTGAGAGCAGTTAAAATGGTGTAAAAAACTGAGGAATTAAGGACAATATAGTGTAAGTACCTGACACTAAGCTTTTTACTACAGAGATGTCTATCCATTTCAAACGACAACCATCATGGATAAACATATTGCCAGATGTAAGACATAGCTACCAGCAAAACAACCAGTGATTAGGCTGAGGGATTAGGCAAACCCACCCATGAAGCTTGACCTCTTGAGTAACCCTGGAACATCCTTCCCTCACACTAATTCTCACTCTGATACTTTAAATTAACCAATAAAGAGTGAACCAAAACACCCCACCCATGAACTCTAATGAAGGCAGACGCCAGATCTGAGGGGAATGTCTGTAGCAGCATGCTGAATGCAATAATGGGCTAGACCAGTGCCTCAGGCATTCCTCGCCTGTAACATCACTATCGGTAGGCTGGGATCTGCCCAATAAGCAGTCAGTGATTAGATACATGCTCCTGTTGTGTTTTAGTGCTTCCAAAGTTCAGAAACGCAATGCAAGAAAAAGTAGCTACACTGACAATAATATCAAGGCAAATGTAATCGCTTACTTTGACATTTTAATTTCATAGGGGTGTGGTGTGAGCCTAACTATACTTTTAAGAATGAAGTAAAAAATAACTATGTCAGATGCAAGTTGGGGTCTATCCCTTAATATCTAGAGAAGGTAAACTCCAACTCAGTACTTTATATTGTGGAAAATACAGGGTAAATATTCGGAGATTTATGTTCTCATAGGATCTCTTGTTATGAGTTCCTGCTTCCACTTGTGAAGTGAAGTGTATAGATCCCTCACTATCTTGCAACTGCTGCTGCTTCTATACCAGGATGTTTTCTTGCTTACACAAAATAAAGTATTTGCTTAAGGTCTTTCTGCAAGTAGGACACTGTCAATCTGTCTTGAAACCTATGGCTTGCAGCAATGCAAATGCCTATGTACTGAATATTTTTATCCCAGCTTTTAAGAAAACAAAGTTTGGTTTCTAGTTTTCATATTTCTCCACCATCTGCCTGCCCCTCTACCTCTTTTCTCTTCTTCCTATATTATTAGATTAAAAATAAAAAAAAAACTAAGAAGAGAAAATTAATTCTCAACATCTTTCTTTGTCAATTTAAACAGAGAGGAACACAACACTTAGTTTTGGAGTCTACGATAAGGTTCTAGTCTCTGATTTGAAGCTTCTCTTTTTATACACAACAACTTTTATTTTATAAACAAAGATAGTTCTTTCTAAGAGGAATCTTGAACCAGAGGGACTATCAACTATTAAATCCCTAGACTGATTGTTCTTAACAGTAATTTCAGCCAGCCCTTCATATTAAATTATCACCTTCTGTCTTGGATTTTCAAGTATCAGATCTCACAATTAGAGGTACCTGAATTGGGCAAATAATCCCTAATGCCTTTGTCCTCCAAGCAATTCTCACTTTCCACATTTTAGTTTCATTATTTTTACACGTTGCATTCCCTGAGTATACAGAAAACTACTTGAGGTCAGGAATCCAGTAATATTTATACATCAATGTAAGGAACATCATAGGAGTGACAAGGCAATACTGAATGGATGTCTAAAGCACATCATGAAAGGGAAGGAAGGCAGGAGTGATATAGAGGCTCTATGACTGTCCTCTCTCTAAAATATGGACTAAATGTGTTTTTCTCTGTCTGTATGTTACAGAAAGTGATTTCCATCAACACCCACATCCTCTCTGAAGAGGAATTTTACAACTTTCCTGACTCAGCATTTTATTTTTCTCTCTGGCTCTAATAGACTATTAGACTCTAAGCAGTCTCTTCTATTCTTCCTTTTTAAAAAATGTCCTAATCTGTGACATAGATTATAATATATTGTTATAATATACACAGCAGGATTTTGGAGAATAGCGACACTATGATAACTAGCAGGTAAATAATGTAAATTTAACCCAATACTCTTGAAAAGAGAAAGAGAAAGTGAGAATAAATAATGTAGTTATTAATTCAATGTGACTCTTTATTCATTGAATTTATGACCTAGTCTATGAGCTGGGATTTCTATTTCTTCTATTTTACCAGTTGCTATAGCTGCCTTTCACCTGCTACTGCCAGCATTTTTTCAAATTAAGTGTAATTACGGTGCTAAACCAGTGTTTATGAAAAGCTCTTTCCTCTAGGGCATGTAACCCATGAACCACAGGGCACAGTACAGATCATGTAGAGAAACCATCTGTGTAGATGCACATTTATTATATTGGTTGTAAAAAATTGTGTTTATTAGGTATGAAATTTAAAATGGATTTTAGATAAATACCTAAATATAAGACAAATATCACATGGCACTGTGAAATAAAGAAATCGTGATTAAGTACTATAATAAAGAAAGAACAGTCAATTTTGGTATCCAACATGAATTCCCTGAGTTTTAAGTATGAAGCAAACCAAATGCAATTTTTGCTCTATGTACTGAATTTTCAACCATCTCCAGGGTAAATAGACTTTTCAAGATAATACTTTATATCCCTCAGTCCTTTTCTAAAGTAAATCAGTTTGCAGCTTGATGATGAAATATTTCTTCATATTATATATATATTGTGTGTGTGTTCATGTCTGGGTGGAGATGAATTTAACAATTCCAGCAAGATCACCTTCCTTTTTCCTCCTCTTTAATGGTGATTTGCTGATTTGATACCCATGCCTGTTAAACACACTGATTTAGGGGATACTTCAGATTCTGGGAAAGGTTCATGATTAATAAACTCTGACAAAATAAGATGATGTTTTAAAAGAAAGCCAAGCTCTTTGGACTGTAATAGACCTGAAACCTACAACTTTGTATCTGACGAGAAAAGAAGCAATGACTGGATATAGCAGCCACCTCATGACGGTAGTCTAGCTTGCTGTAATATAATTATAGGGAGAGTGGTGTTTTTAGTGACGTAAGTAAATTCTGAGAATGCCTAAGAGTATTTAGCCTATCTGAGGTCTTACAATGAAAAACTACAATGTGGTTTAAAAGGAAGATAGGATAATGGAGAGCCAGCCAGTTTCAATTTGCCTGGAGGTTACAGAAAGGAAGAAAGGCTTCATCCTCCCTCAGTTATATCACTGTTTCTATTCTCAGGCAGGATTTTAGTGTAATTTTAATGTACTGTTAAATCTTAACATTGACATCGAAAACTGGATCGGTCATATTTCCTGTAAGCTTTCATTATCCCTGTAGATTGTCCCCTCTCACTGCCACAGGTATGCCCAAGCTCAAAACTGACCTTTTATTCTACTTGTCCCCCTTCTCATCCATGTCTAATTTATCAGTAAGTCCTAAAAATTCGATGTCCATTTTCCATCTGGCCTGCCTTTCCCATGTCTTGAATAACTGCCCAATTTCAAATAGGTTCATAAGTACTATGTACACTTTCCTGTACACTTATTGTACAGACATACTTTCCTTTGATTTCCTTGCAATTCACTTCTCAACTGAAGCTTGATGTATCATTCTTTTTTCCCCCCTTTTATTGATTTCAGAGAGAGAGGAAGGGAGAGTGAGAGAGATATAGAGAGATAGAAACATAGATAAGCGAGAACATTGACTGGCCACCTCCTGCATGCCCCCCACTGGGGATTTGACCCACACCTGACCAGGAATCGAACCAGCGACCTCTTGGTGCATTAGTCGATGCTCAACCACTGAGAGCCACACCAGCCAGGCTTGATGTGTCATTCTTATGTAGTATTTTCATGTGTTCTGCTGCTCAGAACTTAAAATGATTATTATTTTATATTAAATTTGCCTTCAAGATCCTTTCCTATATAAGCTAACCATCCTAATCTTTCTTATTTATGACTCGTGGATTATCTAACTTGTCACAGGTCATTTTTCTAACCTGCAATGCAACATGTTCCATACCTTAAATTTACCTTTAGGCAAATGAATTTGAGGTAAAAAATTCATGGAATGGACCCCTCAAATAATTATTATTTCAAGAAAGAGTGAAGAAGAAAATGTTTACTATAATCATGACCTTTATAATTTTTTTAGAGTATAAGCATATTAGTTTTTATTTTTCTAGCCTAAAAAATATTACTAATTTTTTGAAAATTTTAATGTCTCAATATTAATATTAGTATATTGAAGCTATTGTCATTTATTTAACTATATATTGATCACCTCTTATGTTCTAGATGCTGTACCAGTAACTTTTTTTAAGCATTGGTAATACAGATAGGTAAACTACATTCTAGAAAAGTAGGTGAGTAATAATTAAGATAATTTCAACAGAAGTAAGTCCTAAGATAGAGTAAAAGAGATAGATATAATAAAGAACAGCAATGGTGGGGGAAAAGAAATGTATATCTTCAATGAAGTCATCTGTTAATTCCTCCTAAGCAGAGGAGACTGAGCTAGGATTTGAATGAAAGCAACCAACCTTATGAAGATCTGAGGAGAGTTCTTACCAGACAAAAACAGTAAACACACAAGCCTTATAAGGAGTTTATATTTTAGTCCAGTTAAATTATTAGAGACGTCGAATAAGAAAATGATCATTCTAGTTGCTATTGTAGGTACACAAACGACATCATTTCAAAACTTGACCCTTCTGAACGTGTTAATTTGCCTCACTGGTCTTCTGTTTTTGAACATGATATAGACATGAAAAGGAATGCCAAGTCAGAGTATGGAGACATGTTAATATTTAAAATATGATCATAGGCAAAGAGGAAAACGATGGGCAATGAGAAGGAGAGCTAGTGAGAGAGGAGGAAAATTAGAGTATAGTAATGGAAACCACAATTCAAAAGACACTTCAAGAGAACAGAGATTGCTCAGCTACGTTGCATGCTTCTTAGAGGTAGGGTTAGATACAAAAAATGAGCATTGGATATTACAACATGGGTGTCACTGATGGCAGTGCCAAAGAGCAGTTTTGTTGAATTGTGGAAGATGAAGTGATGAGGTGAGGAAGCTGAGATATTGACTTGACACAACTTGATTTCTTTATTGAAAGTTTGATGGTAAGAGGATTAAAAATTTTCCAAGAATGATGTGGTCAAGAGAGCTCTTTTTTAGTAGTTTGTTTATAAATAGACAAGACCTAAAAATAAAGTACATTGTATGTTGATGGGAATGACTCTGAAGATAAGAAAAAATTGATGATATAGAACAGTAACAATGTAATCACCATAATAAGATTTTGAATGTTCTACAGAAGATGGAATCCAGAACTCCAGCAAATTGAAGCTCGGAGTAGAGGCATGGGAGAAAAAGAAAATTGTTGGGTACAGATGTAAGTTAACTGATTTGATTGTGAGAAGATAAGGCCTTTTCTCAATACTCTTTATATTTTTCAATGAAATATGAGGCAACATTGTCAGCTGAAAGAATTGATGGGGGATTGGATAGTGAATTGGTAAGGAGTAGGTGGTATGAAATAGCCTTCTTAGAGATTGGGAAGGAAAGCTCACCAGACAAATATATTTGGGGGCTGCTGACAGTGTGGAAGTGCTCACGTGAGATTCATGATCATGAATTTCAAGTGAGACCAGTCAGCATTGTTGTGTCATTTTTCTTTAGAAATATTGACCTACAAGTGGGGCTGTGCAGAGAGTTGAAATTTAAAGCATAGATAACAGAAGAGAGTTCTTTTTTCTTGAAATATAGTGTCCAAGTATAGAATTCCACATTTGATGTAATTTACATTTTAGTTCCAGTGGTCTTCCTCATAAAGGTATACTTTTATCTCCAACAAACACCATTAAATAAGATCTGATAAATTCTACATATAATGACTTAGGTCAGTCATGCAAAACATTTATGCACCAATAAACAATTTAATAAAGAAAAAAAAAAGTCTTCCAGAAGATCTTGATATTTAAATGGCTTCATTTACTAAATTATATTATTTCGAAGTTACATTAATTTAATTTTATATGTATATAATATAGACTTCAATCACCAATATAAACAACATGCAATTAAAGTCTGATAATGTCTGTCTTGTCATGTTTGTAATGTTACATATTAATATCACCAGCATCTAGAAATGATATGTAAAAGGGTTGTGGTATATAAGTATGCATATATATAGACCTGGGTTTCAATTCCTATCAGATAATCATGTTACCACATTATTGTACAAAATTCTATCACTCCCTATAAACAACAACAAAAAAAATGAAAAACAAACCAAAAAGAAACATGTTTTTACATGTGTAGACTTATTGATGAGTGTATTTTATTTTCCACTATATTTTTTTAAAAATATGGACAATATTTCTGAAGCTAATGTTTTAATCTATAATCAACATTAGAAAGTAAAAATTCCAGTCCTACAATGGAATATTCCATAATTTGAGTTTGCCATAGATAATTTTCCAATATCCTTATCTATCTTGAAATTTTGCTTATTCTGATCATTCTCAAAGTTCCAATTTTTTTCTGACCATTTAGACCATTGAATTTAGACTGTTACTACCTTCAAACTTGAGAGTTTATTGTGGATTTTCTTTTCCTGATAATTTATAAGAATTATAACTCACATCACATACTTCATTGTATTTATGGATAAAAATGACCAATTAATTATAAGCTTGCTTTCTTAGAAAAACAATTCAGAATTGCATTGCTGATTAATAGTTACTTGCTCTTTCTCTGTTTCTTGGTTAGGCCTTCTTAAGGTCGGAGAACAGAAAATTAATCATTAGTTCATCTATTTATATTCTATAATAATGTGGGTTATATAAATAAGGGTTTGATGTTATTTAGCCCTTTGCTTCTTAGATAGACCCCATTCTTCCTACATTCTTCCTACACCCTATCTTTCTTTCTGGACTTTTTCTCTATTAAAAATATTACATATTAAAGTCTATAAATTTGTATAAAAAGCAAATGTTCTAGACAAACATATGAAAATTCTTAAGTTTCATGGAAACAATACACCTCAGCCTCTTTAAGAAGGTTCTCCTAGTTTCTCCCTAATATGAACATGTACATTGTACGATAAAGAGTCTCTTAAAAGAGATCCCATTACATTCCTAATGAGTATTAATGGGATTATAGTGGTGGTTCCCAGAATTGAAGGGCTATCGGTATTTTTGTAAATAAGAATTCTATCACAACATTAGTCTTTCGTAAGTTAGTATTACTATTTGTTCTATAATGTCATCTTTGTATTTTTATATTTTGAATGACTTGCTTTGTTTTGAAATTGTTTTAGTTTTGTTTTTTTTGGTTTATAATTCTTTTTTCATTAAATTTATGGGGGCAACATTGGTTAATAACATTATATAAATTTCAAGTATACAGCTTCATAATCCAACATTTGTATACTTTATTATGTGCTTACCACCTGAAGCCTAGTTTTGTATGTATTTAATCCTAGCCATAAATATTCATTTTAATATAACTCTTGATAATCCTCATGCTCACTCTATATGATTAGTAGGCTCTCTGATATCCCTAACTATAAATCTTCATCCAGCACATTCTAGATCACACCTGAGTTTGATTGCTTCATGCCAGTGGGATACATATTTCAAGGGTGATACACCAAATGTCAGAGTCTATATTTGATTAGTTTGGTTTCTTTAAATTTATATTTAATTTTTTGCTTAAAATTACATGCTGTTTAAAAATGCAGTAAATGTTGACTCACCCTGTCAGATATGTAGGATATCTCAATTGAAAATTGATGCAAAAATTATTGCAAGATCTTTTACTTAAGACTGTTTTTAATGATCAATCACTTGTCAATGCCAAATCAATGAGGATATTACATGCAAAATCTGAAAGGGCAAATGTTTCCTCTTGGAAGATATTGTCAATGTTAGTTCTGAAATCATTTCTTCATGTTTGGTTTCAGCATTTATGTATGTTTATAAGACTGCCTAATGTGTTGTATCAATTTTTATTTTTGGTATGTCAGTAGTATCATCAAATAAGGGAGAAAGACAAACTCTTGGTGAGTGAACATTTCACCACGATTAAACTCTAACTGCTCTCAATAAATAAAATAAAATAAAATAAATGTAGTGTTCACATGCAGCCTTTCACATTCAGGTAGTAGCAAGAATCTCTCCTCCAGCAGCACTATGCCTTATACCTCTTTGATTATGATATATGCAATCTTTTATTATCTTCAAATTGCTATTCTCTTCATTCAGTATCAAAATCCTTTGTTTCTCCTTGGAATACTTTTGGGAAATCAATTAATTTAACAAAGAGATTGAACTGAAAATTTTGATAAATTTGTTTTACAATAGAAATTTATAAATTGTCATGCTTTATGAAATATACAATTCGAAAGTGAGAAAATGCTTGAAATTAGATTTATTGTTATTTATCTCTATTTTATTTTTTTAAATTAATTTTCACTATTGCTTATCTTCACTTTCTAAGCATTCTAGTTGTAGGATCTTATTCCAGTGACTACAAAATCTTCACCTCTGGTCTTGACCTCTTTTCTGTATTTATGTCTGGTTACTTACTATCTTTAAACAATAGTCCGTAAATCAATTCAAAATAATATGTACAAGTACTTCATACATTTTTCTGCTCAAACTAATTCTCCTTTTCTAATGTGTGCCTTCTGACTTTTCTTCCTGCTTGTAAAAGTGTCATACAAAAACATTCACCTTTGGCTTTCTTCACTCCCCTTCCTTCCAAATCCTACCCACCTCTAAAATATCTCTCACATATTTCTATTCCCAGTGGTATTACATAAATTCAAGTAACTGTACTCAACTTATTTAACTACTACCATCAATTCCTAACTGGTCTCCCAGCCTGTTGGGCTTGATTCTACTTTATCCACCTGTGTAGTATAACAGAATCATCTTATTAAAATTTAGATCTAATGCTGTCACTTTTTGTTTTACAATGATTTCTATGTTATATTTTTTAATTCCCTGAAATGTCTAATAATACCTTCTGACCCAAGCTCTAGCTTCAATTGTGAACATAACTCCCTTTAAACTTATAACAATATTCAGAATATATTCCTCTCCCTCTTTAACTAATTAATTATTACTTGTAATTTTTGATGTATTTACTATTATATGCCCAGTACTAACCTGATCTCTGGCACATCACAAACTTTTGAAATGGTGGTAAAAGAGGAGCTGCTTAGCTGAGTGGAGCGCTTCATATAATCTTTAATAGTGATTTAAACTGCGAGGGTCAATGCACTTTCATTTTGAGTTCAGTAGTAGTAATTTACAGAAAATTAAAATCTTTAAACATCCTTCAGATTGAGTTACAATATTGTCTTACGTAAGTTTGAAACAGTTTCTCAAATTGTGTGCCCTAACATATTCTGTGCTGAGTGGAGTACGGGGGTACTAAAATGTTACTCATGCAGTCTTTGGGATAGTGGGGTAGTATACGAGGTACCTGGGACCCTTGTTTTCTTTTCTCACCATGAACAAACAGTCTCATCCATTTTCCCAGTGTGTCAGGATACAAAAGAAATTGAGAGGCATACTGCTACTGATTACTCCTTCAGTCCCAGGTCTTCCCCCTTTGATACTGCTCACAAAGAATTAAATATTACTTTATAAGCAATTTAACTTAAAATTTAGAAGGAATGGATTCTAGTATTTTTTTTATTAACTTGGCTAAGCAAGAAAATTTTACAAATTCCATGAACCTGACTGTCTTTATCAGAAGGCATCTATTTAAATGGATGAGAGATGCTAAGACTGCTTAAAGTTCTAAAAGTAATGATTATATTTCTTACAATTGTATTGTAGTCCTTATAAGTTTATCTATTACTTAAAAATTATTGTGTAAAAATGACAAAATCATGTACAGAGTTATTGTATAAAAACTTTAGATAAATTGTAATCTTTCCAGGGAAGGAAAGGAGAAAAAGTTATGTTGTGTTAATAGTGATAATAAAGAATAAAAACCTTGTAGTCAGTCAATGGAGATTATACAGATGTATATAACAAATCATGTCTTCTATGACATTGGAACAAAAGAAAAAAAAAAAAAAAAAAAAAAAACAGAACAAAAAATAACCGGCACTTGAAAGAAGCAAAGGACTAATAATACTCCCAGGGGTTCTGCGTGTCTTTCAAGCTGTTTCCACGAACACATTCTGATCTACCCACATCTCACTAAAACAGTTGTGGATCTTAGATACGTGTAGCAAATTGACTGGCTATCAAAGGGAAGTAAAAAGGGTCCTGAAAGAACTTGTATGTATTGTAATAACTCCATTCTGACCCTCAGTTACTGCACGTACAGACCCTGGCAGTTTCTTTTCTGTAAACATAAGGGCCTTGAGACACCCAAAGAAAACTGTAAAGATAAGGGGTTGAGGATGGCCTTGGGAAACTCAAACCATGAGAAAAAAGAGATTAATAGTTGCCCTGCTCCTCTCCCCGCCTTTTCTGTATCAGCCCCCCTTAAAGGTGCCAAAAGCGGCACCAAGAGAATGTAGGTTTTTTTTTTCTTTCTGTAGTTTGTGCCTTTAAAAGCGGGCAACAAAAAAGGCTCGGGACTGAGTATTTGGGGAAGCTGTACCCCCCTGCCCACCCGTGTAACAGCCCACCGGTGTAATAAAGTGCTCCTTTACAATTCAGCTGTGCTTCTCTGTTTATCTCGCTGACACCTTACAACATTTGGAGGCCTCAGCGAGATCCCTGGTGTTATAGGACACCAGGGGCTAGATGCCTAGGGCAGGTGCCCTCTCCCAGTGCCGTAGGATGCCTAGATCTTTAGGGGGTACCCCCTGAGATGTGCCAGGGCCTCGAAGATCCTACTTAGGTTTCTGAGGAGTGGCTGGGAGATGCCAGGATGTCCTCAAAAGATTTAAGGAGATCTGGTAAAAAAAAGCCTCCAGAGGTGAGTTCTGGGTGACCAGTCTATCTGGGTGAGAAGTGAGAGGGCCAACCAGACACGGCACAACCTCTCCTCTGTGGGATCCCCCTGAGACATTAGGTGAGATTCAACTCTGGTAAATTCTGGATCCGGACCTCGGTGCTTTCTGGTCTGCCACTGGGGCGGAAGGGGAGTCTAATCACCTCCTGAGAACTTCTGGTATGTGAGTGTGACTATGTGAATGTAATTGTGTGTGAGTGACCGTGCTCCACGACGCTCCTTAGGGAGCCTGTGTGAGTCCTACCCTGCGGTTCCGTGATGACCTCATATGGCTAAAAGGCAGTATCAGGTTATTGGGCCACTCTGGTGTCCCACCAGCGAGCCTGATCCGAGTTGGGGGCTTATTCCAACCCGCCACATGCCAAGAGGCGTCTGAAATCTCTGAGAGGGGAGCAGCCAGGCGGATGAAGTGAAAGTTTCTGTCTTGTGTGTCTTCCCTTGTTTCTGTCCTCGTCTACCTCCCTACTGTGTCTCCCTCAGCTTTGTTATGGTTAGTCTAATCATGGATAGCAGCCCTAGTGCCCAGAAGACCTCACTGGGTTGCATAGTAAACATTCTTAGAGAAGGATTTGAGGAAGATTCTGATTAGGGCATAGAAATATCTAAAGAAAGGTTAAGTACCTTCTGTGAGTTAAATTGACCCACGTTCGGGGTGGGCGAGCCTGACACGGGATCCTTTGACCCAGAGTTAGTGCAGGCAATTTGGAATCGGGTCACAGGGGATCCAGGACATCCAGACCAATTCCCCTATATTGATCAATGGCTTAATTTAGTGAGACACCCACCCCCATAGTTAAAGAGCCTTGTCTCCCAGACCAGGGCACGAATACTGGTAGTGGGCCCCAAACTGGGTCCCAAGAGAAACCTAGGAAACTCCCCTATGCGCCTGGACCCCGACACACAAATGGCTGGGCTGCAGCAGATGAACCAAGAAGGGGGAGTGGCCAGGGAGGGGCCACTCCTGCCCGTGGGCTGCTGTGCACATCTCACATGGCACTGAGTGCCCCGACGCACTGGGACTGGGGTCCAGTTCAGAGGACTCCTCGTCCTGGGAAACAGGGGTGGCAGGCAGTGGGCAGGCACGCAGGCACTCACCTGGAGGCCGCAGGGGCCACAGGGTTCCCCAGGGAGAGTGGTCAGGCCTCAGAAGGGGTGTGTTCCTTCCCTGCCAGACCAGGCTCTCGGGTTTGGAGGCAGTGAGTGCAACAACGCAGGTTTCTCACAGAGCTGTTAACTTTATGGAGTTTTGGGGAGTTGGGCGCTGGTGCGAAATGCTCTTAGAGAGAGTTGAAAAACACTCTGCCCCAGGTAACACATGTGCTAGGAGAACGCTTTCCTTTCCTGCGTCCTTTTGAAAACTTGAGGTTAGAGGAAATTTTCCCATCCCTCGCCCACTGTGGGACCCAAATACTGCCAGGGGGAGGGCTTCTTTGGACGCTTTTCACCATGTTCTCCTGTTAGGCCTATAGGCCCATTAGTTGAAATAGCTCAAAAGAGATATAATAATAGGGACACCCCTAGGGGAAAATGAGATAATAGAATAGCAAAGGTAATAATAACAGCCTTAAGGGGAACTGGACTCATAGCAAAGGATCACCCTAGAAAGGGAAACATGAGGAAGAGCCAGGACAGCAGGCGTAGCTCCCGATTAGAGATAGAAAATACAAGGACAAAGTCAGGTATACAGGAACAAAGTAAAAAGCTGTCTTTAACTTAGAAAAATAACAGGGCCAGGGCTCCTTCCAACTGAGCCCCCCCTGGAGCCCAGAATAATACAAGACAATAGGGGACAAACAAGTTAATTTCCTGGTAGGTACTGGTGCAGCAGACTCAGTCCTGACTGAGCCAATGGGGCTCTAACCTACCACTGGACTTGGACTTTGGGAAAATACTGTGACTCATTCGTTTCTAGTCATGCCTGAGTGCCCATACCTCCTACTCAGACGTGATCTCCTCCAGAGATCATTCAATTGCTGACCACTGCCACTCCAGGCCAGCCCCCGCGTCAAGTTCCACAAGACATTGGCCATCAGTCCTGCCAGCCTGCCTCCAGATGATGATCCAGAGAAATCTCTGCAGGACTGCCTGGAGGTAATTGACATAGTGCAGACAGCCTGCCCAGACCTCAAGGATGTCCCACTACCATCATCAGATGAGGCATTATTCACGGATGGTGTTGTAAGGTGTCAGTGAGATAACCAGAGACGCACAGCCGAATTGTAAAGGAGCATTTTATTACACTGGTGGGCTGTTAGACCGGCGGGCTGAGGGGGTACAGCTTCCCCAAATCCTCAGCCCCGAGACTTCTTTGTTGCCCGCTTTTAAAGACACAAACTACAGAAAAAAACTACGTTTCTTGGCACTGCTTTTGGCACCTTGAAGCGGGGCTGATACAGAGAAGAGGGGGAGAGGAGCCGGGCAACTATTAATCTCTTTTTTCTCATGGTTTCTCTGAGTTTCCCAAGGCCATCCTCAATCCCTTATCTTTACAGTTTTCTTTGGGTGTCTCAAGGCCCTTATGTTTACAGAAAAGAAACTGCCAGGGTGTGTACGTGCAATAACTGAGGGTCAGAATGGAATTATTACAACGAGCAGCTATGTCCCAGAAGAAATCAGGTATGCTGGGACAGCAGTAATAACTCTGGACTGTGTCATTTAGTCTCATTCATTAAGTAGGGGAACTTCAGCCCAACGGCTTGGACTCATAGCCCTAATCCAGGCTCTACAACGGGGCAAGAAAGAAAATCTGCTGCACTAGAAAGCTTGAGAGGCAGCCCTAAAACCAGTAGGGAATGGCCTCTCCAGATACACTAGGTCAGAAAATGACTTAACCAAGCAGAAACAAGCCATAAAAGAAATCAATGGATGGTGGACATTGCCTGATGGGAGGTTGTTAGTCCCAGAGGCTCTAGGTCAGACTTTAGTCAACCAGCTGCACCAGATTACCCACTTAGGTTACACCAAGCTTATTGAATGTACTCCTGAGAGGCAGGCAATGTCCAGTAAGGTCACAGGGAAAGGGAGGAGGCAGAGGGAAGCAGGAATGTGTGGGTCTA
The DNA here is from genome assembly GCA_030848825.1 of Tadarida brasiliensis. NCBI lineage: Eukaryota > Metazoa > Chordata > Mammalia > Chiroptera > Molossidae > Tadarida > Tadarida brasiliensis. The sequence continues at coordinate 77,679,867 of CM061260.1, forward strand.
AGTAGAGAAGAGGAGAAGAAAAGCTGGGGGATATGCAGACAGCAGATATATTGAGCAAACTCTCAGGTTCGTGTCAGGGGAGGGACTAGGAAAGTCACAGGGGGTCTGTGTAAATTGAAGAAAGTTTGTGGAGAAGGGAAGAAATAAAAAGAGAAGGATTGTGCAGAGGAAGTAAAAAGATAAGAAAGGATAAAAGAAAGGGACATACATATTACAGGAAGACAGGACATTGGAGGAATACTCAAAAAGGGAAGAAAATAGGACACTGAGAGAGGGAGAGCTTGCCCCTGGTAATGGAATAACAGTCTAGGATGTAATAAAGAAAGTAATAGGTTTAGGCTACTCCTGACCCTTAGATCAGACAACGGCCTCGCCTTTATAGCAAAGATATCACAGAATATCTCTAAGAGGTTAAATATAAATTGGAAGCTCAATTTTACTTACTGCCCACAGAGTTCCGGGCAGGTAGAGCGCATGAACAGGACCTTAAAGGAAACCTTAACCAGATTTACTTTAAAAACCGGTGAAAACTGGACCGCTCTGCTCCCCTTTGCCCTCTTACAGTTCTTGCAGGCCCTCAGTCAGCCCAGAAAGCTGTCCATAAACACATCTGCGACGCCCTGCCTATGCCCACCTCAGACCCTGTGCACCCTTTCCAGCCCGGCGACTCGATATGGGTAAAGAAATTTACCACTCAGGGACTGACTCTGGCCTGGAAGGGACCATACACTATCATCCTACCTGCACCAACGGCTGTCAAGGTCAACGGCATCCTGGTCTGGTTGCACCATTCCCGGCTGAAGGCAGAAAAAGCAGAACGGAAGGTGCAGGCCTCTCCAGATCCCTTAAAAATGAGACTCTTGCAATTGTCGGGACTCTCATTTTTCTGATTATGACTGTACAGGGGAATCTTTATAGATCTGGGCCCCAGTGGAACTGGGAACTTGAAAATGGGATATTGGGGGAGGTCTTAAGAAGTGTCACCACAAAGAGGATAGAAAAACCTGTTTTCAGTCTCGACGTATGTGACCTCATGAGAGGCACCGTAGGCACAGATGGTATTACTGAAGATTAATGTCATATAGAAGGGCCCCTTCCCTGGGGTTATGGGACACTTATGGGGGAATGGGGACTATGAGGGGTCGGAATATATATGCCCAGGGAGCGGTACAGTCACCACAAGTTGCTTGAATGCAAATGAATACTTTTGTCCATCTCGGGGTTGTGAAACCATGTTTACTACTAAGGGCTATCTAAGAAGCAGGCACCCTCATATAGATTTTAGAAGGTTAACCAAGCCCAAGGGTTTCTCTATAGGAAAATCTGACCCCATTCAGATTAATATCATTAGTCAGCCAGACCTTTATTAGGCCACAGGAAGGATATAGGGGGCTGACTACTAGTTATGCCTAAATTCGGGGCCACCTTATTATATAGGGCTAGGCCTCTCCAAGCCAATTTCTCAGACCCCAAATACTGACAACTGTACATGGAACCAGCCCAAGTTAACTTTGGGGCATATCCAGGGGCAAGGGACTTGCATACTCCCACCTAAATGTAACCTCCAGTAATACAAAACAGACAAGGTTTAGATCTCCTTTTCCTCAAGCAGGGAGGACTCTGTGTAGCACTAGGTGAAACCTGCTGTTTCTATGCCAATAATTTGGGAATAATACAGGGACAGAGTTAATATCCTTAATTTAAAAAATGGTCAATGATTTGACTTGTACATAAAACCAGTGGGGATGTAATAACTCCATTCTGACCCTCAGTTACTGCACGTACACACCCTGGCAGTTTCTTTTCTGTAAACATAAGGGCCTTGAGACACCCAAAGAAAACTGTAAAGATAAGGGGTTGAGGATGGCCTTGGGAAACTCAGAGAAACCATGAGAAAAAAGAGATTAATAGTTGCCCTGCTCCTCTCCCTTCCTTCTCTGTATCAGCCCCCCTTAAGGGTGCCAAAAGCGGTGCCAAGAGAATGTAGTTGTTTTTTCTGTAGTTTGTGCCTTTAAAAGCGGGCAACAAAGAAGTCTCGGGGCTGAGTATTTGGGGAAGCTGTACCCCCCCAGCCCACCACTGTAACAGCCCACCGGTGTAATAAAGTGCTCCTTTACAATTCGGCTATGCGTCTCTGGTTATCTCGCTGACACCTTACAACATGTATGTTCTAGAAGAGTTAGCCTATAATTCAGTTTTAATTTTCACTCTGCAATGGGAGCCTGTTGAAATAACATCTTTCCCATCGTGAATTTCATGAAAGAAACTGCAAAATAAAAATTCTAAGATAAATCAACACTATTTTAAGCCCTGGCCAGTAGTTTAATTGGTTAAAGTATCATCCTGATATGCTAAGGTGAGAGTTCGAGCTCTGGTCAGGGCACATACAAGAAGCAACCAATGAATGCATAAGTGGAACAACAAATCCATGTTTCTCTCTCCCCCTGCCCCTTTCTCTTCCTCTCATCGCTCTCTCTCTCCCTTCTTCTCTCTAAAAAAAAAATCAATAAAAAATTTTTTAAATAATATAAAATAAAATAATTGTAATACAAAATAGCAATTTGTTCTATTTTATTGATTTTAGCAATGAAAATTATAAATAGCCATACAAACAACAAATCATTATTATCACACAATTTTTAAATTGTGGAGCAAAAATTATAATAAAATAAAAATTCCAAGTAAAATTTAATAATATTTAAACTGGGAAAAAACCCAAAAGATTATTAAATTGATAAAAGATATGCTTCATAAAATTATAACTACACTGCATGTATTGTTTATCTTATTTCTAAAACTGCAATTTGAATAAGCTTACAGAATAGATTCTAAGTGCATAAATTATATGTACTGTTTGTTAATTTTTCTTTTATGTTATGTAAAAGAGTAGCTTACATACTTAGTTTTGAAAACCAGAGGGTTTGACTGCTGGCCTCCCACAAAGAATTCAACCAAATAAATTTTAAAAGCATGATATCTAGTTGAAGATGGGTTTTTATTTATTCTTTATGTTTATCTTTTATTTATTGATCTAATCTATGTAAATCAAATATTCATCTAGGGGCTCCAGAGGTTATGTACATTGTAAAAATTCAACATTCAACCTAAAGTCAATTCTCAGTTGTTCAGTGGCAAGTTCTCTAGTCAAGGGCAGGGATAGTTCTTGCCTCTGCTTGCTTTTCTTTTCTCTCAGTGCTTGTATTTCCCTTGCTTTGCTTGTTGTGATTTTTCTCCCTCAGAAGATCAACAATGATGGAATACTAGGTGCATCGCTGAAAACCTCACCTTTAAATTGTAAGTTTCCAGCTTTTAACCAAATTAATACGTTGGTTAAAGATTTTACCTTTGAGTCACCTGCTGTCTTTCATTTGTCTTCCAGTTTGTAACCTCATGCAAATGAGCCACATGTCACCATATAAGAACCAGATTGTTGCATGTTTAACTCCTGTGTTTGCCCTAGCATGGCTACTGTGGGCTCTTAATGATTCTTTTCTTCTAGAATCTGCCACGTTAGTAAACTTTTTAGGACATTTTTTTATGAGCCTTCCTAAATACTATTAGTTATGTTGCCAGCATATCTATTAATGATTTGTTAGATAATATAAAGCAGTAAAAAGTAAAGATATTAAAATTCTTACACCATCCCAATCTCCTGTTTTTAGCACATATTTATTTATTGTATGTTTTTGAAATACATAAAATTGTTAATATTTTATAGTAGATATTAAACATGTTATTTCCTGTCTTCAAAAAGATACATAATTTTTTTTAAGAACTTGAATTTTGAAAAGGTACTTTGAAAATCTGATATGACGTCAAGCTATGGAAGAATAAAGAAACCTAAAGAAATTTTATCAATCAAGCTTTTTTCAATCATTTTTATCATCTTGACTTTATCTTACTATTTTCTTTTTTTTTTATTTTATTTTTCCTTTTTTTTTTTATTAATTTATTTTTGTTACAGATGTTTCTCCTTTTTTCCCCATTGACACCCTCCTCCCCATCCCCCCACCCTGTCCCCAGCTTTGTTGTCCATGTCCATCACTTATGCATACATGTGCATAAGTTCTGTGGTTTATCTCTTCCCTCCCCCCACCCCCTCTTCTGAGGGGTGTCAGTTTATACCCTACTTCCACATCTCTGGGTCTACCCTGTTCCTCAGACTGTTATGTTCATTATATTCCACAAATAAGTGAGATCATGTGATATTTGTCTTTCTCTGCTTGGCTTGTTTCGCTTAGAATAATACTCTCGAGGTCCCTCCACGTCGTCTCAAAGGATAAGAGATCTTTCTTTCTTACAGCTGCATAGTACTCCAATGTGTATATGTACCACAGCTTTTTTATCCATTCATCCACTGATGGACACTTGGGCTGTTTCCAGATCTTAGCTATTGTAAATAGTGCTGCTATGAACATGGGGGTACATGTATTTTTTCTGATTGGCGTTTCAGGCTTCTTAGGATATATTCCTAGAAGTGGGATCACTGGGTCAAATGGCAACTCAATTTTTAATATTTTGAGGTAACACCATAGTGTTTTCCACAGTGGCTACACCAGTCTGCATTCCCACCAGCAGTGTACTAGAGTCCCCTTTTCTCCACACCCTCGCCAACACTTGTTGTTTGATGATTTGTTGATGGCGGCCATTCTGACAGGTGTGAGGTGATACCTCATTGTTGTTTTAATTTGCATCTCTCTGATGATTAATGATGTTGAGCATTTCTTCATATGTCTCTTAGCCATTTGTGTGTCCTTTTTGGAGAGGTGTCTATTTAGTTCCTCTGCCCATTTTTTAATTGGGTTCTTTGTCTTCCTTTTGTTGAGTTGTATGAGCACTCTGTATATTTTGGAAATTAACCCCTTATCTGATGCATCATTGGCAATTATGCTCTCCCATAGAGTGGGTTCCCTATCTGTTTTGATGGTTGTTTCTTTTGTTGTGCAGAAGCTTTTGAGTTTGATGTAGTCCCATGTGTTCATTTTTCCCTTTGTTTCTGTTGCCTTAGGTGATGTATCAGTGAAGATTCTACTGCGTATGATGTCCGAAATTTTGTTGCCTACATTTTCTTCTAGGATTTTTATGGATTCACGAGTCACATTGAAGTCTTTTATCCATTTTGAGTTTATTCTTGTGTGTGATGTAAGTTGATGGTCTAGTTTCATTGTTTTGCATGTAGCTGTCCAATTTTCCCAACCATTTATTAAAGAGGCTATCTTTACTCCATTGTATGCTCTTGCCACCTTTGTCAAATATTAATTGAGCGTAATGTCTTGGGTCATTTTCCGGATTCTCTGTTCTGTTCCACTGGTCTATATGCCTGTTCTTGTGCCAGTACCAGGCAGTTTTGATTACAGTGGCTTTGTAGTATAAGCTGATATCCGGTATTGTGATCCCACCTACTTTGTCCTTCTTTTTCAAGATTGCTGTGGCTATTCGGGGTCTTTTTTGGTTCCATATGAACTTTTGAAATATTTGTTCTAGTTCTGTGAAATATGTCACTGGTATTTTGATGGGGATTGCATTGAATCTATAGATTGCTTTGGGTAATATGGACATTTTAATGATGTTAATTCTTCCAATCCATGAACAAGGTATGTGCTTCCACTTTTTTATATCTTCCTCTATTTCTTTTTTCAATGTCCTGTAGTTTTCTGTGAAGAGGTCCTTTACTTCTTTGGTTAAGTTTATTCTTAGGTATCTTAATTTTTTTGCCACGATGGTAAATGGAATTGTTTTTTAGTTTCTCTTTCCGTGAGTTCATCATTGGTGTATAAGAATGCCGTTGATTTCTTGACATTAATTTCATATCCTGCTACTTTGCCAAATTCATTTATTAAGTCTAGTAGATGTTTGATGGAGTCTTTAGGGTTTTCTATATATAATATCATGTCGTCTGCGAATAATGACAGTTTCACTTCCTCCTTTCCAATTTGGATTCCTTTTATTTTTTCTTCACTTCTGATTGCTGTGGCTAAGACTTCCAGTACTATGTTAAATAAGAGTGGTGAAAGTGGGCATCCCTGTCTTGTTCCTGTTTTTAAGGGAAATGTTTTTAGTTTTTGCCCATTGAGTATGATGTTGGCTGTAGGTCTTTCATATATGGCCTTTATTATATCAAGATATGATCCCTCTACTCCCAAATTGCTGAGAGTTTTTATCAGAAATGGGTGCTGGATTTTGTCGAATGCTTTTTCAGCGTCTATTGATATGATCATGTGGTTTTTATATTTCATTTTGTTTATGTGGTGTATCACATTTATTGATTTGTGAATGTTGAACCAGCCTTGCATCCCTGGGATGAATCCCACTTGGTCATGGTGAATAATTTTTTTGATGTATTGCTGGATCCGATTTGCTAGTATTTTGTTTAGGATTTTGGCATCTACATTCATCAGGGATATTGGCCTGCAGTTTTCTTTCTTTGTAGTGTCTTTTTCTGGTTTTGGAATTAGGATTATGCTGGCCTCATAAAACGAGTTTGGAAGTCTTCCTTCTTCTTGAATTTTTTGAAATAGTTTGAGGAGAATGGGTGTTAGTTCTTCTTTGAATGTTCGGTAAAACTCCCCCGTGAAGCCATCCGGTCCTGGGCTTTTGTTTGCTGGGAGAGTCTTGATTACATCTTCAATTTCCTTAGCTGTTATTGGTCTGTTCAAGTTTTCTATCTCTTCCCGGTCCAGTTTTGGGAGACTATGTGTTTATAGAAATTTGTCCATTTCACTTAGATTGTCGAATTTGTTGCCATATAAATGCTAATAGTATTTGCTAATGATTCTTTGTATTTCTGTTGTGTCAGTTGTTACTTCTCCTCTTTCATTTCTGATTTTGTGTATTTGGGTTCTCTCTCTTTGTTTCTTGGTGAGTCTATCTAAGGGTCCATCAATCTTGTTTATCTTTTCAAAAAACCAGCTCTTTGTTTCATTGATCCTTTGAATTGTTTCTCTGGTCTCTATGTCGTTTATTTCTGCTCTGATCTTTACTATTTCCTTCCTTCTACTTGCTCTGGGGTTTTCTTTTTCTTTGCTTTCTAGTTCTTTAAGTTGTGAGGTTAGATAGTCTATTAGAAATTTTTGTTGTTTCTTGAGGTAGGCCTGTAGTGCTATGAACTTCCCTCTCAGAACAGCTTTCGCTGCATCCCATAGATTTTGTGTTGTTGTGTGTTCATTTTCATTGGTTTCCAGGAAGTTTTTAATTTCTTCCTTGATCTCCTCGGTAACCCATTCATTGTTTAATAACATGCTATTTAGCCTCCATGTATTCAAATGTCTTTGCATGTTCTTGTTGCAATTGATTTCTAGTTTCATGCCATTGTGATCTGAGAAGATGCTTGATATGATTTCAATCTTCTTGAACTTGTAGAGACTTCGTTTGTGTCCTAACATGTGGTCTATCTTTGAGAATGTCCCATGTGCACTTGAGAAGAATGTGAATTCTATAGTTTTGGGGTGTAATTCTCTGTAAATATCTATTAAATCCATTTGGTCTAGTGCTTCGTTTAGAGTCTCTGTGTCCTTGTTAATTTTTTGTCTAGAGGATCTATCCAGTGATGTCAGCGGGGTGTTGAAGTCTCCTGCTATGATTGTATTGCTGTCAATTTCTCCCTTGAAGTCCTCCAGAAGATTTTTAATATATTTTGGTGCTCCTATATTCGGTGCATATATGTTTACCAAGGTTATATCTTCCTGTTGGATAGATCCTTTCAATATTATGTAGTGACCTTCTTTGTCTCTAGTAATGGCTTTCGTTTTGAAATCTATTTTATCAGATATGAGTATTGCTACCCCAGCTTTTTTTTCCTTTCCATTTGCTTGGAAGATTTTTTTCCATCCCTTCACTTTCAGCCTATGTGAGTCTTTTGTTGTGAGGTGGATCTCTTGTAAACAGCATATATATGGGTTATGCTTTCTTATCCAATCTGCTACTCTGTGTCTTTTTATCGGAGCATTCAATCCATTTACATTTAAGGTGATTATTGATATGTACTTATTTATTGCCATTTTTGTTCAGTGTGGTTCTACTTTCCTTCCTATTTCTTCTACTAATTACAGCAGTCCTTTTAACATTTCTTGCAGTGCTGGTTTGGTGCTAATATATTCCCTTAGCCTTTTTTTGTCTGAGAAGCTCTTTATTTGACCTTCTATTTTGAATGACAGCCTTGCTGGGTAGAGTAGTCTTGGATTCAGATCCTTGTTTTTCATGACCTTGATTACTTCATGCCATTCCCTTCTGGCCTGTAGTGTTTCTGTGGAGAAGTCAGCTGATAGCCTGATGGGGGTTCCTTTGTAGGTAACCTGTTGCTTTTCTCTTGCTTCCTTGAGGATTCTCTCTTTGTCTTTAATTTTTGGCATTTTAGTTACTATGTGTCTTGGTGTGGGCCTGTTTGGGTTCTTCTTATTTGGGACTCTCTGTGCTTCTTGGACTTGAATACCTTCTTTCTTCACCAAATTAGGGAAGTTTTCTGTCATTATTTCTTCAAATATATTCTCTAACCCTTGCTCATTTTCTTCTTCTTCAGGGACTCCAATGAAGTGAATATTATTACGTTTCCAGTTGTCCCACAGTTCTCTTAAGCTGTCTTCCTGTTTTTTCATTGTTTTTTCCTTTTGGTTTTCTGATTGGTTGATTTTTTCTACCCTGTCTTCTAATTCACTGATCCAGTCCTCAGCTTCCTCTACTCTGCTGTTTAGTCCTTCCAATGTGTTCTTTATTTCTGCTATGTTATTCTTCATTTCTTCTTGCTGCTTCTTCATTTCTTCTTGCTGCTTCTTCATTTCTTCTTGCTGCTTCTTCATTTCCACTTGGTTGGTTTTCAGTGTTTCTATGTCTTTGCTCATGGTGTGGATGTCTTTACTCAAGGTGTTGATGTCCTTACTCATGCTGTTGAGCTTCCTCAAGATCATGGCTCTGAATTCTAGCTCTGTTAACTTGCTTAACTCCGTTTCATTTATCTCATGTTCGGTAGAGGTCTCTTGTTCTTTCATTTGGGCTCTGTTTCTTTGTTTCCCCATTTTGGCTATCTCAGTGGTTTTTGGAGCCTGCCAAATTTTCCTGTGGATGTTGGTGTTCTGTTGTTTGTGGCTCCCTCTACTGGGTTTGGATGAGCATGGGAGGACCCACGTTAAACACCACCCTGGAGTCTTACTTTCCAGAGTATATTTGCAAGCCCAGCAAAGGTTAAGTTATCCTCTAGCTTTTTGCCTAGAGTCTATTAGTTGTGGTTGCTTGAAGAGCTTTGGGTTTTCAGTTGAATGAAAACCTCCCTCAGGTGTTCAGAGTGAGAGGATTTCCAGGGGGTAGGGCAGATGCTAGTAGTTAATGAGCCTCAGTTTGCATTTCAATGGCCCACTAGGGTGTGGCTGGATCTCCGAGGGAGGGGCTGCCGCCTCTCCCCAGAGCCCTGGGAGTAAGACGACCAGGCCACAGTCCTGTGTGGCCGCAACTCAGCAAAAGCTCTGAGCGCCCTCCAAATCCCAGGTGTCCCCACACAGTTCCAGTCCAGTCCGCCCTCCCTCTGCCGGAGCCCAGGTGAGTGGCTGTGGCTATTTTAGCCCTCTGTCCCGGCTCTGCACTGTGGAGCCGGCTCAGGCTTTAACCCCGAGGGCGGGCGCTGCTTACGGCTAAGGCCGCTGCTGTTCATGGGCTCCCAGCCCACCTCTCGCGCCTCCGCAATCCTACCAGGATCGAGTCAGTGTCCCTGGTTGTATTGTCCTCGCGAGCTGGTTTTCTGTTGCTTTTTCCCGACGATTTGTCTTTATTTTAGTTGTAATTCCAGTTTGGTCCTGGGAGATGGTCTGTGTAACTTCCATTCACTCCGCTGCCATTTTGGAATCTATCTTACTATTTTGTTCAGTCTGGAATTATATTTCCATTTTGCCTCATTTTGCTACATCTTGTGTTTCTATCAAGTTTCACAGCTCACATTGTGTGTGACACCTTACCTCACCATTTCAACAGTTTAAAAAAATCATATCCAGATTCCATTTACATAATGGAGAAAGGCCAAGTCAATTTATTTCATTTCAGGATGGACTTGACTTGGGTCTAGAACTCTTTCCTGATCTTAAATTTAATTTTTGGTTATTTATAGGCATAATGTCAAACAACCACATCAAGCTTCTCTTCAAAAAAAATCTATAACCACTACATTTTATATACTTAATGTTTTCAATATCATGGCTACTTTATTGTTAATGGTTTTTAAATAAATTCATCGCCTTGATCTTGTGGATCTAACACCTTCCTAACGAAAAAGTAAGGATCATACTAGAACCATCTCTCCCTCACCAAGGAGTCAGAACATGTGTTTCCCTCATGCTTTGTAAAGGTGCTCATTGCTCATTTGTTCAATTATTCAACTTCAACCATTTTCTATTAGAGAAATCATAAAGATTTCTACCTGTAAATATGTTTGTTATTGGATCTCTTATTTATGCAGGCTCTCTAAATCATTTATAGCAGCTACTACTAAACAAATATGTTACTTTTTTTTGTTGTGTGCTTCGCCCTGTTATATAAGGGCACAGCATCAAAGGTAATTGAAGAAATGGAATGAATAAAGAAAAATATAAATGTGTTCAGAATTAAGAAAAAATTTATCAAAAGACAGCCCGTGGCAGAGCAGATATGAAACTGATTCACCTTAAAGTGAGAAAGCTTCATCTACATGAATTAAAACTTCAACTACTGTTACTATTTGACTGAATAATTTTGTAACTTTATTTTTACTTTTATTTTTTAATCCTTACCTGAGGATATTTTCTATTTATCTTCAGATAGAGTGGGAGGGAGAGAAAGGGAGAGAGAGAGAAACATTGAAGTGAGAGGGACACATTGACTGGTTGCCTCCTGCACGATCCCGACCAGGGCTGGGGACTAACCGCAACCGAGGTACATGCCCTTGATCGGAATTGAACCCACAACTCATTGGTCCGTGGGCCTATGCTCTACCACTGAGCCAAACTGGCCAGGGCTGTAACTTTATTTTTAAAATATTTGTGTTGACTTTTACTTAATTGGTCTATATTGATTCCTTGAACAAAACATTACATTGAATTGTCCAGACAAATATGAAAACTATAAATATCTTAAGAATACACTAAACATTGAGAGTAACATGAATAATAGTGTTAAATGTAGAAAGAACTGTGATATTTTATCTGTAGCTTTAGAGTAAAGAAAGTAAATTAATATAAAAGACCACTTTAATTTCATCTACTGAAAGGACTGCTCTTATTTGGATTTTTAATATTATTCATCCTGTAAAAGAAAATGTACTCTTTTTTTATAACATTCTACAGGAGGATTGGGTAAAGGTGGGTTTTAGATTCTACCAGATTTTAAAGAATATTAAATTGGGTTACTGCTATTTGGTTTCTGTAGAAGGTCTATAGGATTTTTTGAAATAAATTTCATGGAAATTCTAAATGTAAAAGATTATATAAATTATACTTCCTAAACCTTGCTTGACAGGTTATAATACATTCTTTTTCTATAAGTAAAATACAAAGCAAAAACTATAACAAAAAAATTGCTTTTTAGTTAAAGTCTTAATAGACTAACGAAGATGGCTCAGAACAGTGTTTCTTCTGAGACCAAATGTGCTGGAGACTGTTCCATCTCTATATAGGATTAGGAGATTTTTAAGTCTTGGAAATGGCTGAAAAATGCTCTTGTTTCTCAAAGGATTCAGCATGATTTTTTTTTTTTAAATGTCCTCAAGGAGGAAATCTTATATTTGCAACATCTTGATTAATTTCATTATTAGGTCCTAATTTGACTTCCAATTAATTTGGAACTCACATTTACAAGGGGGCCATAACAAGTTATAACGAATGACTTAGAGCAGAATTAGAGGTTCTCCATGAAGAAGCTAATAGGGATGGGAAAGAGGGGAATAAAGAATGGTTTTAGACTAACGGGACCCTTCAGTGGAAAGGAAGATGAGGACACTCAGCCCAGTGACTACATGAAGACCACAAAATATTGTTTCAATAATAATTTAACACAAATGATGGCATAATGTCTATTGATTGAAGTTAAAAACTTTTTCAATTTATAGTGAGTTGTTTTTTATATATGTGAAATCTTAAAACTGTATGAATGGTTAACGAGGGAGATTGTAAATTTTATATACATGAAAATTAAAACTAGGGAAAATCTGTGATTTGTTGACTCTATATTTTAACAAGAATCAAACTAGCCTCCATTATCTATTTAGCATTGTGTAGAAACTTAGGCATATAGAAATTTTAAAACATTATTTCTAGTCTTGAAGATGAGGGAAAAAAGGTCAAATCAAAGTTAGTTTTGGTGCCTGTGAATATAATTAGTTACAACGGTTTTTCTTATGTTGTAAAATCATCTATGATTGACAAGTGTGAGTTGTTGATCCTGAAAAAAATAGAAAAGAAATAACTTATTTTTCACTACCACTAAAATATTTTGGGTGCAGGCTTAAAATAATTATCCATAAAGCAAGATATATCTGCTGAAGAAATTTTGCAGGAGTTATGACCCTAATTCAGTGCCCCTGAAACTTCTGGGAAGTTTTTGTTTGTTTGTTTTTTGTTTTTTATGTTTGTTTTTTAGTCAATAACACATTCTCTCCTAGTAAATATTGTAAGAATATTTTTTTGCCCGGCTGGTGTGGCTCAGTGGATTGAGCATCATCCCACGGACTGAGAGGTCACTGGTTCGATTCCCAGTCAGGGAACATGCCCAGGTTGCAGGCTCAATCCCCAGTAGGGGGCATGCAGGAGGTGGCCAATCGATGTATCTCTCTCACATCGATCTTTAAAGAATATTTGGTTTTGTTTTGTCTTTCAAATACCTCCTCCAAAATCAACTTCTTAATTTACCAAATACTATTTCCTAAATTACAAATTTTAAATGATATATAATTAAACTAACACTTCTGGGGAAGTATGTTGTGAATAAAGATACTTTTAAAATTTTATTTATTTTAGTCAAATAAATTTGAAATATTAAATACTATATTCATTTATTAATATCTTGAAGAATATGGGTAGTTCTCTTGTAAAAATATTATTTTAATTTTATTCATTCAGTTCAGTATTTCCCAAACTGATATTAACACAAAAGTTTTTATTGAAGCATCACTACTGATAATATTTTTAGACACACCATTTTGAAAAACAGAGGATAAAATAATAAATTTTGTTCCAAATATTAATAAATATTCTCATAAAAAGAATTCCTTGGTCAAAAAAGGTTTATAATGTTTAACTTAGTCTATATTTTTCTTGCATATGTATTTAAATTAATGTAAAAAAAAAGGTTCAGAGAATGCCTACAGATTATAAAAATTATTTCTTTATCATTTTAGATCCCAGAATATTCAAAATTTGCTTAACTTATAAACAGAATTTCAATTACCTATTTACTGGATATTAGAATACATTGTATCAAAAATATAGACATGTGGTAGTGACTGCAAGTTATTCCACACTAGCATTATTTCTTTTTGACGTTTGTGTGCCATAGATTATTGGTAGAGCAAATGAACTCATAGATAGGTTGTGTGTTGAATTTAGAAAAAAATTTCTGATAAAAATCTTTTGTGAGGTCCTTCATGTGGGCTGGCAGAGGCACCAGTTAATCAACTCATATGTCACTCATGGTTTTGATGCCAAAGGCCTAATTAAGATAGACATATAACTAGGAGAAAGATTTATTTTTAATGATAATTGCAAATCTCTGTTATTGCCCTTTTCCATACCTTTCAAATGAATTGGAGAAAAATAAAGAAGGTAATTGTATAAAAATTTTTGATTAAAATATATGATAAAAATAGCTCTGATTTGGGAATACAATCTAAAATAAATAGGATAGAATAATAAATTTAATTCCAGGAATTAAAAGTTAAAGATGAGTCCTTGATCCATATGTTGGTATAAGCCAGTTTATACTAATGAACTATGTAAGGACGCTAAAAATAAGCAAAAGCAGGCAAATTAAGAGGGATGCCAAAACTTGGAAATGTGATCCATACAAAAGTGATTTACCAGGTTATTCTCTTTTTTCACTTTCTTTCAGTACTGTACAGAGTGTAGGTCACTGTCCCAGCACTCCCTGGAAGAACACTGTTGCAAAAGATAAAAATATAATGTATTAATTTCTTATGAATGCTAGTAAAAAAGCACCACCAACTGGGTGATTTAAAATAATAGAAATTTGTCTCAGAATTATGAAGGCCAGAAGTCCAAAATCTAGCTGTCTATAGGTTCATGATTCCTTTGAAAGTTGTAGGGGAGAATCCTTCCTCGCCTCTTCTAGTTTGCAGGCAATCCTTGGTGTTTCCTGGCTTGTAGATACATCACCCCAGTCATTGCCTCCATCATGACATAGCTATCTTCTCCCTATGTGTCTCTGTCTTCAGAGAAGTGGCATTCTCATCTCAGTGTGTGTTTATCTCAGTGTCTCTTCTCCCCTTATAAAGACAGCAGTTATATTGGATTAAGGGCACACCTTACTACAGTAGGACATCACATAACTAAGATCTTTGTTACATCTTCATAAGCTCTCTTTCCAAATAAGGTCAATTCACAAGTACTCAGGGTTAGGACTTCAATATATTTTTAAGGAAGAGAAACAGTTCTGCCCATAATACTCAGAAACCCATTTCTGAAGAAAAGAAAAAGTAAATGGGGTCTTTTCAGGCTGAAGACAGTAGGAATCTTGGAAAGGAAAGAGTTAGAGAAGGTGGGAGCCCTAATTCTATGAATCAGCAAAAGGTTTGGGCTCACTTATGATCTGCTCATACATAGAACAAAAAGAAAGCAGCATATCAAAGTCTTTGAGAACTGCACAGCTATTTAGCCATGCTTGGCCCACGTCTCAGATATTAGTCTGAGTGATGAATGCATAGAACAAATCCAAAGACGCATAGGCTTTGAACAATGAATTGAAAGTTGTACTGTCAAAACTTACTCTCTGAACCTAACTCAGTTGCATCTCGACAAAACAGAAAGTCAACAATTTCCTGAGGATTCTTATAAGAAAGAGAATCTGCCTAACATAACATTAAGAATGTACTCAATACGAAATAGCTAGAGATAGCTGACCAAGATAGGGAAAAGACATCAGAGGTTGAATATGAGAAAATCTAGATAGTTTAATTATTGGACAAAATTTTAAAGCAGCTACTATATATATTTTAATAAATTAATGGGAAGATTAAAGTTCTAAGTATAAAAATAAAAACTATAAAAAAGAAGAAATAGAAATGTCAGAAAAAAATATATATATGTAAATTTTTAATAAATCACTGGCTGGACTCAATAACAGAAAGGAGATAAAAGAGGGAAGAATCACTGAATTTGATCATAGATTAATAGAATGTATTTGATCTGAAAATAGAAAGAGAATAGTTTAAAATAAAAAATAAATAAAGCCTTAGGGACCTATGTGGCAATCAAAAGAACTATCATTTTTGTAGTTGAAGTCTCAGAAAGACAGAAGAAAGATATTAAAATTGACCAAAAAAATATATATATATTTAATATATATATATTTAAAGTAATAATGGCCAAAATTTCCCAAATTTAGTGAAAGACATACACTAAGAGATTCAAGAAACTCAGTGAAAATCAAACAGGAGAAACAAAAAATATACACACGCACACACAGAGTATAATAAAATTGTTGAATACCAAAACTTAAGAAAAAAGCCTTTAAAACAGCTAAAGAAAATGATACATTATATACAGGGCAACAATAATTCAAATCACTTCACATGGTCACAAAAAACATGGAGACCAAAGACAGTGGTGCAACCTTTCTTCTGGGTATCCACCAGAAAAACTGAAAACATTTACTTGCAAAGATATATCCACCCCTATTCTATTGCAGCATTATTCACAGTGGCCAAGACATGGAAGCAACTGAAATGCCCTTTGATAGATGATTGGATAAAGAAGATATGGTACATTTATATGATGGAATACTACTCAGCCATAAGAAAGATGAAATACTGCCATTTGGGACAACATGGATAGATCTTGAAAATATCATGCTAAGCAAAATAAGTCAGACAGAAAAAGTTAAGAACCATATGACTTTACTCATATGTGAGATATAAAACTGAAAGCAACAAATGAACAAACAAATAAATAAAAATTCTTAGACACAGACAACGGTACGGTGGTTACCAGAGGGAAGTGGGGTACAGGAGTAGTAAAGCATAAAGCAGGTCAAATATATAATGACAGGAGACTTGAGTTTGGGTGGAGGGCACACAGTGCAATATACAGATGCTATATCATAGAATTGTACACTTGAAACCTACATAATCTAACCAATGTCACGCCAATAAATTTAATTTAGAAATAATAAAAATAAAAGAAATGACTTCTCATCCAGAATCTAAATACTGAAAAAATATCTTTCAGAAATGAAGACAAAATAAAGACATTTACAAATGATGAAAAACTAAATTCTATGAAAAGAAGACGTGCCTTACATGTACTTTTAAGAGAATTTTTTGTTTATGTTTTTGCCTAGAAGGAAATAATGCCAGAGAGAAATATGGGTTTATAGGAATTAGGAAATAATAAGAGAAATATTAAATAGCTGGGTAAATATAAAAGACTAAGTTTTCTATTTAAGTGATACACAAACAAAAGATCTTGAGGTGAGTTTACAATGTGAGGATATACATTAGATATAACTATAACATAAAGGGCATAGGGAGGAGGAAAGAATGTAAATGGTGGCAAGCCTTCCATGTCTTAATAGAAATGATGTAATATGCCCAATAAACAGACTCTGAAAGGTTTAATAAGTATGTTGTAATCCCTAGAGCAACCATAGCCCATAAACCAATATAGGATTTGACATTATTCAGATAATCCAGAAGATCTCAGAAAAGATGGAATTGAGAAAAGAAGTGGAAACAATCAGAAAATAAATGATAAATAAATATAGTAGACCTAAATTCAACTATTATCAATAATTAGATTAAATAGTAATTATCTTAATACACCAATTAAAGTAACATATTTGACATATCCAGGGTAAAATCTAACATACATACTACAACACAGGTTGAATAAGAATTACTATATGTTAAAAGATACAATTTAAATATAAAGACAAAGATTAACCAAAAGTAAAGGAATAGAAAAAGATACATCATGCAAACAAAAAACAACAAATCTACAGTGACTCTTAAAATACAGTTAAACAAAACTTCCAAACAATTTTACCGGAGAAAAGATAAAGAGGGAGATATCAGAGTGACACAGGAAAAATACACCAGGAAGACTTAATTGCAAATGTGTATGTGACTAATAATTCCATAGTTATAATAGAAGATTATAACTTGTGGAGCTATAAAGACATTTTTAAAACTTGTTTCTGCACAGTTAGGGCTCTATGAACAATCTCTACTGAAACCTAGAATCTTAGATGAAGGAAAAAGCCTTAGAAGGCGATTTAAAGCAAATTAGATGGTGAGAGAACTCCAGAGAGATTTACCTCTCTAGGAGTGTGTATTTGTATTTCAAGTGGTGATTACAGCTCTGACCACAGAAGACATTTACACTGTTTACACTGTTCTTCTAAATTCATCAATTTCTATTGCCTTTAAAGAAATGTACTCATTGAGCAAGAGACCCTTACCTCTCTGCTTAAAGTGGCTGCTAAAAATGGAAATGTCTTTATCTTATCCTGTTTGCAAAATAGTTTAGGTTAACTTCTGAAGGAATGCAACATATCAATTCATAGGGCAAACAAATAAGGATGGTAATTATCAGTGAAATATGAGATACTAACACTTGGGCAAAAGACTTTAGTATAGCACAAATGCAGGACAAATGTTTAATAACAAAAATGTTTAAAAATAGAGTAATCTAAGGGAATTTTCTGATTCCCACATGCTTGGTGTACAAATATTTGACTATTTGTTTATGAACGACTATTTTCTATGGCCATTAAGACCACACTACAACACAAATGGATCCAAGTTATCTGAGTACCAAAGTGGAAATCTGAGTTGCTGGGGTTTACCAGGACTATCATAAGAGTGGGAGAAAATGAGAGCAGACTTAACACCTAGAGATATTTGTAATACTGATCAAAGAGATCTAAGAAATCTTTCAATCAACATACATTCTTGCCCAGCCAGTGTGGCTCAGTGGTTGAGCGTGGACCCAGGCACCAAGAGGTTGCCAGTTCGATTCCCAGTCAGGGCATGTGCCTAGATTGTGGGCCCGATCCCCAGTGGGGGGCATGCAGGAGGCGGCCAGGTGATGTTCTCTCTCGTCGATGTTTCTATCTCTCTCTCCCTCTAAAATCAATAAAGAAAAAAACAAAACATATATTCTCCCTTAATGTCTAGTAGACTTCATCTGCATCTTATATTGAATAGTAAATAAGAACTTTCTAACATAGGGTTAGATATATGGGAAAGGAAGCCATTTACAATATTGCCATACATTCAGAAATATGCAAACTAAACCTCTTAGAAATCATGAAGATAAAATGTATAAGCACTGCTTTTAAAATTTTTATTTCTTTATTGATTTTTTTTTTTTTTTTTTTTTTTTTTTGTAGCGAGAGAGGAAGGGAGAGGGAGAGAGATAGAAACATTGATGAGAGAGAACATCAATCAGCCGCCTCCTGCATGTCCCCCACTGGGGATTGGGCCCAGAACATGGGCATGTGCCCTGACCTGGAATTGAACCAGCGACCTCTTGGTAAGCACTGCTATTTTTAACCATAGAAGTAATTTTTTAAAAATCACTGTTACTTATTGTAAATAATTGTAAACAATTTTATATATATAAAGCCAACAGATTGAAAAACATTATGTACAATTAAGCTGAAGAAATCAAATCTAGGATTTGGAAGAAATACATAAACAGGTAAATACACTTTGCCATCAGATGACATTTATAATTAGCATAGACAGACATATTACCCATCAAAAGCCTCTAAAGATAGAGAATTTATATTCTGAATAGCCCTGGCCGGTCTGGCTCAGCGGTTAGAGCGTCGGCCTGCGGTCCAGAGAGACCCGGGTTCGGTTCCCGCTAGGGGCATGTACTTCGGTTGCAGTTTGTTCCCAGCCCTGGTTGGTCGTGCGGGAGGCAGCCACTTGATGTGTCCCTTTCACGTCAATGTTTCTCTCTCTCTCTCTCTCCCTTCCACTCTATCTGAACAAAAAATGGAAAAATGTCCTCGGGTGAGGATAAAAAATAAATAAATATATTCTGAATAAAACTCTAAATCAAGAAGAGAGGATTTAAGAATACTGACTGTGCTATATTTAAGCATAAATAATGAGGGAGTGCATATCTTTTAATATGATAAGATAGTATTGTTTTGATTTGTTCTTATCTATCATCTGTTTCTCTTAAGAGGGTTTTGGCTACAGATAATGGCAATAGAGTGTTCTCATAGCACCATACATAAGAAGTCGTTACCCAGTTTGGCTGTTGGCCATTCTTATGACTCTTGTTATTCATAGATAATTACAGAAAAGGCAGTGACAGTTACAATAATATGCACCAAAAGTCTTATAGAAGACTTTTTTTTTTTTTTTTTTTCATGTGTTTCATAAAAATTGGACCATTTTGAGACAGGCTAGTAAGCCAGGACAAGTGGAACAGATAGTTAAACTGCCAGGCAGTTTACAGCCATCTAGTAAATCACAAAATCCTATCTTCCCTAACCAAGGATACTTAAGAGTAAATGGTTTACACTTCTCCTCCCCAACCAGAAGATAAATATCTTAAATCATCCTACTCAGAAAGATAGGTAACATATCCAATTAGTGTCATTTGTATCAACCACACGCAAGGACAGATAAAGTTAAGGGAATCAATCTCATTTTGAAACATCAGCATAAAGCTCATGACTATTCCTTAAGAAGAAGGATCCAGGCCACACTCACCCTCCTGGGAGCATGCCCACACCTTTCTTCCCTCTCAGGCATGCATCTCCTAGACTCACAAGGGACTCCATGAGACTTGCAACCAGGGAAGCCATGGGCAGCGGCAACAACTCTCGGACTCACCCCCTGACCCTGTCCCAAAGGCCCCCTTTCCTCAGACTTTCCCGTGAGTCATAGCAGCCCAGCCTAGGCTCTCTCCTGATGCTTCTTCTATCCCAAGCCCTTCCTTGTTTCACTGTCCCCAGCTTTAATAAACGTACTCTCAAAATCATCTGGACTCACATTGTGAAATCTTTCCTGCATAAAGTCAAGAACTCACACATTAACAGCCAGCCAGAGGCAGAGCCACTGTGGGCCTGGTCCCCTCTTTGGTAATAATTTCACTCCTGATCACTGTTAAGAAGAATGGGGCTGTGATATTTAACTATCTGGTTTTTTATTCTCAAGTCATATTAATGAACAAACTTTATTTCTACCAACAGGGAAGAAACAAGTACTGGTAACTAAGAAAGGCCTGCTTTGCTATCAGAACATTAACTAATATTAATATATAAAGGTTCTCAAAATACATCCGTAGTTGAAATTTTATGGTGAAATGAGACTCAGAATTATGACCAAAATAATAAAAACAAATTTTAGAATGTAAGTGTGGCCAGGGTCAGAGAGTAATTAAACAATTCCTGATGAAAAGAAATTTGGACATCTCAAAGAGCTGTCAAGGTAGTAGGAAGATTAAAAATGTAAGGACTGTTGCCCTGGCCTATGTGGCTTAGTGGTTAGAACATTGACCCACGCACCAAATGCTTGTAGGTGTGATTCCTGGTCAAGGGCATGTGCTTGGGTTGCAGGTTCAATTCCTGACCCCAGTCAGGGTACATGTGGGAGACAACCAATTGATGTGTCTCTCTCACATTAATGTCTCTCTCTCTCTCTCTCTCTCTCTCTCTCTCCCTCCCTCCCTCCCTTCCATTCTCTCTAAAAAAATCAATGGCAAAAATATCCTTGGGTGAGGATTAACAAAAAAACAACAACAAAGCAAACAAACCAACAAAACCCATAATGATTATAAAAAAACAGCATGCATTTATTTATTTTTTATTTCCATCGTTAATTTACCTTTTCTGAAAATACTAAAGAAAACATATCATCGTAATTGTCAAACATACAGTAAATCTGTAACCACATTTTTTTCATTTTTCTTTCCCCAATTTTCAGGAAATCTCCCAAGATTCAAACAAAAGTGAAACATTTTATTGAATTTTGCAGTTTGCTTTAAAAAATGTGTCCAAGAATGAGAAGATGTCTTTAAAAAATTTCACAATAGTAACCATGATACCCAGAGGGAGACAAAATTCCAACTGATGCTTGTCACTAGCAGAGTGTTAAGAATCCTTCCTCAACATCACCAAATTAGAGAGCTAATACAAAGTATCTGAAGTAGTTTGGGGAACTACATTCCCTGCATTGTATCAGAAATTCACAGAAATTTATAGATAGCTTTTCTTACATGAGCCATTCAAATGGTATGTAAAAGTCTGTACAGACTATCTTCTGTTTTAAAAATGCATGATTAATTCTCGATTTAGCATAGGTGCTTGGTAATACAATTAGAATTACAGTTTCAATATTTTCATCTTACATTTTAATGTGAAAATGAAATAATATATTGCTGTCAGTACATTAAGTTATGGTAAGCAATTTGTCAGTAATATACTTGGATAACACACCAGACGAGAATTCAGTTTTACAATTCACTTTTGCAGCACGATTAAGTCCATAATGAAGCATTTGATTCCCTTGATCATAGTTTTATTTAGTATCCAGACCTAAGCTAAACTATATATAATTAATTGAGTTGCTTATGTTGTAATACATAAATATTAAAGTGATCATTCAGATGATACTGCACTAATTTTTAAAACTTGTAATATATATATAGCTATGTGTCAGGCTCTGTGCCATAGTGACTGCTAAATAAAGTCTCACAAGCATTTTAGAATGAAGAATGCAATACACTGGGGAAATAGTCTGGAGGTAGAATTGCTTGTTCGATGTATGGGTAAGGTAAGAATGGGAAAAAGTTTTCACCATATCAGTTTTCATTAAACAATTTTTCTTAAAATTGATGAGCATGACTACCAATATTTTTCAGTAGATCCTCTATTTCTAGGACTACTGGTCTCTTTCTTTCTTATGATTCAGGCAAAGTATATTCCCACTTAATAAGCCTGCCATCACTTCTCTGTAGGTATTGCTTCTATAGGTACTTCCTAAGAGTGGAAGTTGAAAATAAGTTCAGGAAAAGGAAATGATAAAAGAAAACCCTCAATAAGCAGTGAATGGAATTCTGTTATAATATTCAGTTTTTCTGTGGCACATTGTCCAAAGTAAAGCATATTCAGTAAAAAGGCTATTTTGGAGTTTACAACATACTGTATGATGTTAGAGATAGTGATATCTGCATTATTTTTTTCAGTTTAATTCTCAGTGTGAGCACACACAAACTTTGCAGTTACCTTGCTGTGAGCAAACATTCAAGAAGGATGTATAGTTAATACGCTCTTATTAGAAAACTACATATTAATCACTCTGACATGAAGATTTACAAATGGTATTTCTATTTCAGCTTTTCCTTTTGATATGGCTTTTAATTTTCATTCAAAATGTCAAAGTTTATAGAAAATTAATGGGTACCAATCATTAGCATGTATTAGAGATGGACAGTGATAGACTGAAATGAATCATATTAATTGGATATTGTATACTATATGTGCATAGATTAGATTAATATGTATTGCCAAAATATATCCAATAGCAAGTGTATCAGTTTGCAAGGGCTGCTACCATGAAATACTACCGACTGCGTGGATTAACAAATGAAATTAATTTTGCACAGTCCTGGGAGCTAGAAGTCCAAGATCAAGGTGTTGACAGATTTAATTTCCTCTGAGACCGCTCTCCTCACCTTGCAGATGGCCACTTTCTCACTGTATCTTCACATGACCTTTGTTCTCTGTGGGCACATCCTAGATGCCGCTCTGTGTTTCCAAATTTCCTTATCTAAGACCACCAGTCCAACTGGATTAAGGCTCACTCTGAAGGCTTCTTTTTATGTTAATCATGCTTTTAAAGTCTCTATCTCCAAATAATCCAAATTCTGAGGTATTAGGGTTACTAAGGCTTCAACATGTGGATTGCGGGGGGGGGGGGGGTGGAGGTGGGGTTAAATTTAGCCCATAGCAGTAATGTGATGAGTTCATTCGCAATGGAATTCCTTCTGACAGGACAATTGATGTTTTATCTCTTCTATGTTCTTTAATTTAACAATTACCGAGTCAACTGTGTATTACATATTCCAATAAAACTAGTTGGATTCATGAAGAATAATAATGTACTGAAACTTTGCAGATATTCTATTTCATAGAAGGGATTCAGGCTCGGGTGACACATTCTGTTCTAATTGTGTAATCAAGGCAAAGTGTCATGTTTATACTAGCAAATACTTCTCTCACTATAAAAGTACAATAGGATACCAATTCCATTGTTTGCTCATTTGTCTCACTTAAAGCTGATGTTAGATTGTTTCTAATCTCTGCATACAGATGTGGAGTGTCTTACAAACAAGCTTTTATTTAGCCTAACATGTATAATGAAACTTATCTTTGTATGTTGTACTGATGTTACTTTTTCTACTCCTACTTCCATTTTCTGAGAAATATGCTGCTTCTACTTTTTTTTTGTTGTTTTTGTTTTCGTACATGCCCCTAGCGGGAACCTAACCCAGGACTCTTTGGTCCACAGGCCGACGCTCCAGCCACTGAGCCAAACTGGCCAGGGCTGCTTCTACTTTTTTATGCTTGTTGTTTTTACTGGAAATACTTTTAAGTTTTCTATGACTGTTTCACTTAAAGACTAGCCAGGTGTAAACACACCTCGTATAACATAGAAGACTATGTGCTTAGGGCACTAGAATCCTGATCCTAGTTGTCATGAGGTACCTATGTGAACCACGTAACTAACAAAGAACCGTGTGTAAGGCTCTCTTTTTCTTTGGAGCTGGCTAAAGTTGTAATGATGATATCATTTTATACATATATACATATATAGAGAGAGATCCTTTCATAGGTGGATGATGGATAGATAACTATAAACAACTTACATATGCATAAAGAGAAACATTTATAAGAGAGAAGCACACTAGCTTCTAATCTCATCTTTAGTTTCCTCTTTGGTATTTGTTTTGAGCACCGTAGAGTGAGTGCTTGTAGCCCACAGACTCTGCTTCCCTGGTCAAGCCCTCTGCTGATGTCCCACGACACTGTCTACCCACACCATCTGCTCTGGGATGTCTGCTTCCCATTTCAGAGATTCTAATTGCTAGTGCCTGAGAAGTGTTCAAATGGGCTGGTGAATCCCTGGGATGCCTGCCTAACGTTGCATCTCTCTTCTAACTCAAGCACACAATGTCTGTGCTTTCTGCTATTTTCATTCTCTACCTGGGATCAGCATTACTCTTTAAACCGTGATGTGAAGGTGAACTTTAATCCCTTTATAGTAGAAATCTCTTTCTGTCAAATTTTCTATCTTAAAAATAGTTTTGTTTCTGCTGAAACAAAATACTTCCTCTATATTATTATAAAAGAATATATATCTACAAGTAAAAATGACTCGGTGCCATTGTCTGTGAATTGTTTTCTTTCCCAAGTCCTTACAAAGCAAGCTGACCATGTCATTATATTTTTAGAAAGAAAGCAACCATATAGCAACCATATAAGCAAAAGCTTGCAGCTCATTTGAAAAGTTTATTGAAAACCCTGGCAAGATAAAAATCAAACAGACTCTTCAGCATCCTCAGACACCTCTCTGAAAGATTAATGGTGTGCCAGAATGGAGCAAGGTAACATCTTTGAACAATAAGCCACAATCTGGAATTATACATTAACTATATTTCCAACGGAGACCAATTTTACTTTGTATACCTGAATATATATTACATTCAGAGTATAAAATGAGAGTGTCATAAAGCGTAGAATTATGAGAAAAACATATTATCCCTAGCAGAATAAAAGGGAAAATATTCATTAATTCCCTACATCTGTGAGCAGGGGTGTTGCTTTCAAATGCTTTCTGCTCTCTGTTCTCATCAACACAAGTATTCTATCACTTATTTCAAAATAACCTGAAGCAATTAATTATTTTATATGCTTTAAAATTTGTATTAGAGTATGTCAGTGGTTTTGTTTGCAAAAAAAAGAACATTCTTTTTGTTTTTTATTTTTATTGTTGACACTATTACAGATGTCCGCATTTCCCCCCACCCTTTGCCCACCTCCCCCAGCCTCTGCCTCACCTCCCTCTGGCCATCACCACAGTGTTTCTGTGTCTATGGGGTATGCATATATGTTCCTTGGCTAATCCTTTTACCTTCTTTCATCCAGCATCCCCCAACCCTCCCCTCTGATATTCTCTCAATCTTTCAAGCGGAAATGAATTTATCAACTGCTATTATGAAGGCCACAGAATCTTCAGGAATGCCTGAGTACCAGGCTTTAATGACTCACAGTCAGGAGCATGAAAAAAAGTGGTAGCACAGGACTGGTCCAGTGGAAACATACTGACCCCAGCCAGTTCCAGGCACAGACATTCAGCTTGCCCTGCTCATGCTGCCACTGGGCACCACTGCCAGAATTCCTGCTCACCTGGCACTGAAATGGGAATGTTGCTGTAGCCACCCAAGTCATAATAATGATTTATATGTGCTGCTGGCTTCTCCACATGACCAGTAGGATTAAAGATCCATGTATTGGTTATGATTTGAGGAGCCTAGATTAAATCTATGCACTCTGAAAGGAAGACAAATTTCTATATTTTTCTTTGGGAAAATTCTCAAACATACAAAAAGTATTCAACCATGACATGTGGTCAAAAATAACAACAAATGTCTATCATATAGAGACAATGCAGTTGATATATTTAATTACTCCTTTCAAGCTGAACGGTAATGTGGAACAGGGGAGCAAAGCAGAATAATCAATCATTCTTAAGAAGTCTAAAGAGACAAGAGAAAGAGAAGTTGAAATTATTATTCTTTATAAGTGCAGCAGGTAGGAAGCATATTCTTGATAAGGAAAGGAAAAAAAAAGATCTTTTTTTAATTCTAAGTAATATAGTAACTCATTAATATTCAGCTATCTCATTTGCCTTAATTCCTAGAGAATCAATATTTTAATCAAGAATGAAAAAATTATATAAAAATTAGTTCTATTCTACAGATTTTTCTGATGGTTTAGTTATAAATGTAGGAATAGTTATTTGTTCCAACTCACAGAACTGTATTGTGTGTGTGGTTTTGTATTGTTATCCATTTGGAGTCGGTCAAGGTTAAAGCCAGTTGTACTGAACTGTACCATCATGGAAAGGGAGACAGGCAAAGGGAGAGTGTGGGTAAATAAGATGATGCACAGTGGGCACACAAAGCCTGACTGTTTTCTCTCCACCTCTTACTCTATGAGTCATCACCCAACAGCTGATTGAAGTAGACTTGGTTTATAATATTGGGCATGGATAGAAGTTTCTAGGCTTATATTTTTTAGAGTGATTTTACTGATTTGAATGAAACTTCAGATAAGTTTTCAATTGTATTTTTTTCTGTAACAATTGCATTTCCTACTTTCTTTGGTGCTGCAGTTGATATAAAGTTTCTCTTTTTATGTAATATAATGAATTCAGTTTCTTAAGTTTCATTTCAAGATTTATTTTTATTTTAAAAATGCATTATTCACCCAAAGGACTATAGTTAAGTCATTGGTAGAATAGTTAGGAAAATGTATTACAGTCCAAACCAAAGAAGATACCCTTTTGTGAAGTCAAGGAGTCCACTAAAAAGTCAAGATGACATGTTGCATGTTGAATGAGATGTTACAAAAACTCCTGAAAGAATAATTTGTGCAAGTAACTTATTTATGCTTAATTATTGTTCTTCAAGACAATTTTATTACCATGAAGACATTTCCCTTTAATAATATAAATCAAATTCTCAAATTCCCTGTGCTAAGGGTCAGTAAATAATGCCTTTTCTTTCAACATCCCCTTCCAACACAAAAGTATGTGCCAGTTTCTACATGCACATATACATTTGGCCAGGGTTTTAGGCAAATTCTTCTTCTTAATCATATGATGCCATGGTACACAATGGCATGTTTTCTTTTAGTATGATGTCAACAAGTCTTTGTATTTCATTACTGGTGTTTCAAGTATGTAGTTCTAAAAGATTGTTTCATTATAATGTACATGATGAATGACACTTACATGAGTGGCAGACGTGCATGGCTTATTCTAGATGTTGTGGACAACCTAGTGACTTTTCTGTGTACATCCCTTGCCATAGTTTCTACTGTTGACCTGTTTGGCATTTAAAACCATCTTGGGGATTTCATGGTCATCACTTGTTGTTGTTGTTTAGTCTTTTTAAGACAAAAGGAATAAAATATCAGGAGTCTTTGTTTCTGTAATTACTTTTCCAGGATATACACTTCCTTCTCTTTTCTTTTCTAAATAATTTAAGCTTTGACAGCCATCTACTTTCTCTAATTCTACCACATAATTAATCTGTCCCTTTCTAGCACTTTATACATACAGCTATTTGTGGAATATCATTTCATTCACATTACTTTTTCATTTGAATTATCTCCCTTTGTTATTTCTATCTCCCAAAGAGCCATGTACAATAATTTATCTTTATCCTCTCTGTTATAACATCAATGTATGATTAGTAGAAATCATTTAGTAACTGTTAACTGAATTAAAATGAAATGTATAAGTAAAACTATAAATTACTAATATGAAAACAAACTTAAAAGAAAATGTTATAATGGCTAATTTTGGCTCAGTCTTTTAGAAAAAAGTATGTATGCATATATGTATATATGCACGTAAAAATGTAAACATAAGTGCATGTACCTTCTAATTGGTGATAACAATCACAGAGAAGTCAGAACCAGAAAATATCAAATATAAAATCTAAATGCAGTTAACAATTTTGTTATTTTATTTTATTTTTTTGTTATTCCTCACCCGAGGATATTTTTTTCCATTGTTATTTAGAGAGAGTGGAGGGAAGGATGGGAGGGGAGAGAGAGACAAACATAGATATGAAAGAAACACATCAATTGGTTGCCTCCTACCTCCTACACAAGCCCCGACTGAGGCCAGGGATTGAATCTGTAACCCACTTACATGCCCTTAAGGAATCGAACTCGAGACCCTTTGGTGTGTGAGCAGATGCTCTAATCACTGAGTCACACCAGCCAAGGGGATAAATGCAGTTATCAATTTTAGAAAACAGTTGATACACGGTAATAGACTATTTCCTGTTCCTTGATAATATTCCTATAAACATATAGTTTATATTTTGACCCTGAAAATAATTTTCTAGAGGAAAAACCAGAATACTACCTAAGATTGGATGGGGAAACTCCTTCCCCATTAGTCTTAAAGCAAGTCTTCAATATTGTTTGAATGTAAAAAGGAAAAAATATCAGAAATATTGGTAAGTTTTTATCTTGTTTACTTTATCTTATTGCAAGGAAGTAAAAAATATTAATAACATTATTTCTAGGAATTCAATCTACGCTAGAAGTGTAGAATGACATTGTGACACAGGCAGATCCTTCTTTGCTATAGGATTTAATTTACCAAAATAATAAAATAAAATAAACCCCTCATTTTGCAAATGGAGAAGATATTTTAAATTCCCTAAATTTTATGAAATAAAAATGTCACATGTCTTGTTTTTTTTTTCCATAAAACATTCAATTAAGATCTTTTCAAAAACTGAAATTTCAAATTCATCATCACCTCCATGGTGTCTATTTGAAATGTCATTGCAGTCAAATAACTAAAACAATTTTATCCAAAATTAGTCTTTAGTCACTGAACCTTAATTTGTACTTACAGAGCCACTATGGGGACAGACCAAGTCTTCCATCCATGCATTTGCACACAAACTGTGCTGGAAAAGCAAACTTGCTGGTTGCATGTCCTAGAGCAAACAAGCAGTCTCTGCTGTGCTTCCCGGAATGTACAGCTACATGTCAAGGACACCAGCGCTCCCTTACTAGGTCACCAACCAAGTGAGAAAACTAAAGCTAAGCATTGTAGCTAGGTCATTCCTTAGAACAAACTAATTAAGACTAATGCATTGTATTTTCATTCTATGAGAAAATAAAAAAGTTTTTTTATTTGAGCAAAGGCTTCTTCTGACTCCAGCAATATTAAAGTTTCCTCAGTAGAGACAAGCCTAAGCATATAAAGGAATACAGATGTAAACAGCTACAAATAAAAACTGTTTTGCACACCTTGGCTGGTGTGGCTCAGTTGGTTGGCGCATCATTATGTACACCAGAAGGTGGCAGTTTCAATTCCCCGTCAAGGCATATACCCAGGTTGCGGATTCAATCCCCAATTGGGGTGTGTGCAGAAGGCAACTGATAAATGTTTCTCTCTCATATCAATGTCAATCTCTCTCTCTTCCTCTCTCTGAAATCAATTAAAAATTGGTTTGCACATTTGGAAAACATACCCCTTCTAGGCCTATAAATTAAGATGCCCAAATAGAGAAGATTGAAAAGTCTAAACTGTATTTTTTGCTCATCAATCAAATGCTCTTAGACACAAAAGTGTCATTCTAGACAAAATCAGTCATCTCTTAGTGGGTGTTAAAATACAAGCGAGTCTTCATTATCAAAAACCTTCTTTCTTCATGATCACACAGTGTGACTACATATCTTATAGTGCTATTATATGAAGGTGCTCAAAGGTTCACTAAGTAAAGAAAAAACCATTGCGTTTCTAACCAGTGTGTTTAAATTGCATTAAATGACTCTAGCTCACCTTTCTTTCTGACACAAATACTTACTTAAAAAAATAACTTGAAATACCAACTAGAGAGGAATTTTTTTTTGAATTTTTAATATTTCATAGAAGTAATAGATACATGATTATCAGAATATTTAACAATGGAAAGGAAACATTAAAATAGTTCATAAGCACCCAGAGAAGTTACCCATTAATTCCTCAACCTAAAGAAAAATTCTTAACATGTTCAAGCATTATACAAGGTTGAGCTCAAAAAACAATTTAGAGACTTTCATTTGAGTTATGTCATAAATATTTTATATGTATGTAAATATTTTTAAAAGTATTTTTAAATACTTATCTAGTGTATAATTATGTAATTAGAGAAATTAGGAATAATTATTACAAAAAATTAGAAAATATAGGTGATCAATACAAGAAAACTAATCTAATTACAACAATTTCCAATAACTATTGACAATATTTTAAGGTATACTCCATAATATTTTATGCATTTATCTTTATTGAAATTTTTTTATTAAAAATAAAAGAAGTCATATATGTAGACGTTATGGATTCTAATTCACCTTTTCTTCTCTAAATAATA
This sequence comes from Tadarida brasiliensis, assembly GCA_030848825.1. Classification (NCBI taxonomy): domain Eukaryota; kingdom Metazoa; phylum Chordata; class Mammalia; order Chiroptera; family Molossidae; genus Tadarida; species Tadarida brasiliensis. Next base: position 77,710,244 of record CM061260.1, read on the forward strand.
TCATTAGCAAGTTTAAACATAAGTTTATATATTCTCTAAAATATTATTTTAATGATAAAATAGTATTTTGTTTTATGGTTATAATATTGTTTTCTTAATACATCCTTGTTTTTGAATTTATAATTTCATAATTTTCAAATTCATAGAACACCCATAGAGCAAAATCTTTGTTCACATACACATTACTATTTCTTAAATAAATCTCTGGGAATGACATTGCTCTAATAAAAAGAATGTACCTTTAAATAAATTTTTTATATATATTGACATAGTGCTCTACAAAAATGCTTTTGCTAAGTTATACTCCCAAAGCAGTGAATGGCGTTTTAAATGACTGGTGAATTCTTCTCTCTGAGCTCTCATTAATTAAACATTCATACATCTGAGAATTCTAGTTGTGTACTATATAGAGCTTAAAAAATCACTTTAAAGATATTCCTGTTTTGAAGTATTTACTACTTAAGAATATCAGATAACTAAAAAACAGTGTGAAGCAGAAAATTAAGTTCAAGGTAGTATTTATTTTCCAATTTTTTAAGAAATGAAGAATGCCCTGGCTGGTGTGGCTCAGTGGATAGATCATCGGGTCCTGGGTTTGATTCCCAGTCAAGGGCATGTACCTGGGTTGCAGTTTTGAGCCTCCTGTGTGAGGCAACCAATCAATGTGTCTCTCTCACATCAGTGTATCTCTCTCTCCCTCCCTCCAACCCTTCCACTCTCTAAAAATCAATGGAAAAAATATCCTCAGGTGAGAATTAACCAAAAAAAAAAAAAAAGAAAGTAACAAAGAAAGAAAGGTAGTATGAAAATGTGATTAAGAAACTGTTTCTAAGATGAAAAATTAAATATATTTTGAAGGCATTTATAAGTTCAAATTGACACAAAAGACTGTACAGGACATTTCAAGTACTAAAAATGGCAAAGCAAGTATTTAACCACAGCAGTGAATATGATATGTGTTAGAGTTTCCACAGAGGTAGTAGTTCCATATAGAAAGTTATCATTAAAACCATTAGACATGGAAATATAATAGTAACTTTGTGTGTGAATCGTGATTCAAGAGTGGTAAAGGTGAAAGCATGCCTACCCAAGTCTTCCCATAAAATAAGGAAACTGAGGGGAAATCATGGCTAAAATGGCCAGCAAAGTAAAGTTTGCTTGAGAAAAGAAATTACCAACGAGAAAATTTATGTCCATATAAGAGCAGAGGGACAATATTTCCATAGCCCCATTTTTACCAATGGTGAGAGAGCTGTATGCACAGATGCACACATATTTAAATGCATTTTTTAAATATCAGCAGAGAGAAGTGATTCTGCCTCAAATTTCCAAGTTTTGGAATAATTGTCCACTGTCAGCTAATATAGAGAGTATATGTGAAAAAATATGAGTGTAGTAACAATTTAGTACAAAAATATTAACTATTCATGCACATTGTAAAATTTTAGCAAAATAATGCTTTGATGAACCTGGCCGGTGTGGCTCAGTCGACCCATGTACTAAGAGGTCACAGGTTCAATTTCCAGTCAGGGCACATGCTTAGGTTGTGGGCCCAATCCCCAGTGGAAGACATGTGGCAGGCGGACAATCAATATTCTCTCTCATTGATGTTTCTAACTCTCTCTCCCTCTCCCTTCCTCTCTTTCTAAAATCAATAAAATAATAATAATAACAACAATACTAATAATGCTATGGTGAAGGTAGGGTTCTGTTGCATTTTTATCTTGGTTTATTTTGATATATGAAGTATTTTCTATATTTTGTTTCCGTATGACAAAATGACAAACGTCTAATGAAAAATGTTTAGAATATATAGAAAATTACATCCCAGCCCGTGTGGCTCAGTGGCTGAGCATCAGCCTATGCACCAGGAGGTTGCCGGTTTGATTCCAGGTCAGGACACATGTCGGGGTTGCAGGCTTGATTCCCAGTAGGGGGAGTGCAGAAGGCAGTTGATCAATGTTGATGTTTCTCTCTCATTGATGTTTTTCGCTCTCCCTTTCCCTTCTTCTTTCTCTAAAATCAATAAAAAAATATTTAAAAAAAGAAAATTCTAAGGAAGCATATAAATTACCCATAATACAAGTACTCAAATTAAACTATAAAATTATGAATCATAGAATGAATGTTTCTTTACCGTTGTAATACACTCTTGAAAAAAATCTAAATAGTTCACTATTTTCACTGCTGTGTGGCTGTCCATCATATGAAAATATCATCATCTATCCATATTTCCATATGTAGATTATTTATAATATTTTACTCTAACAAACAGTACTGTAATAAACATTCTTCTGCATATCTCCTTGTATGTATTCAGAAACATTTTTCTGTCAACACATCTAGAAGGAAAATTTCAGAGTTCCAGGTTTATGTTGTTATTAAAAACATGCTTTCTCAAGTCTCTTGGATAAGACTATTTTCTCTATTCCTAGTCTTCTGAAATATTATTTTAAACAAAAATGGGTGTCATATTTTGTCAAAAGCCTTTTCTGCACAATTGATATAATATTATGATTTTTATTCTTTAGCTTGTTGATGTGGTATATACATAAATTGCTATTTGAACATTGAACCAGCCTTGCAAACCTGGGATAAGTCCCACTTAGTCATGATGTATGATTATTTTTATACACTGTTGGATTCAATTTGCTAATATTTCACTGAGGATTTTTTGCATCTGTGTTCAAGAAAATATGGCTGGATACTTTTCTGTCATAATTTTTTGTCCAATTTTGGTATCAGGATAAGCATCGTTTCGTAGGATGAGTTAGGAAGTATCTTCTGTGTTTCTACCTTCTGAAAGAGAGTGTAGATAATTGGTATAATTTCTTCTTTAAATTTTGGTACAATTCACCAATGAATCCATCTGGGACCGGTGTTTTCTCCTTTAGGAGATTATTGTTTATTGACTCCATTTCTTTAATAGATGTAGGCCTATTCAGATGATCTCTCCTGTATGAGTTTGGCAGATTATGTCTTTCAAGGAACTGGTCCATTTCATCCATGTTGTCAAATTTGGAAGCATAGCTATATTCATAGTAATGTTTTATTTTCCTTATTGTCAGTGGAAAAAGTAGCACTTGTTTAAAAGTTAAAATGTTGGTACTACCCTAAATGCCTATCAACATATCAGTGCATAAATTTATTTTGTCATAATCCTTTAATGGATTTTTATATAATAAAACTGAGTGAACAACCAGGATAAATCTTTCTCACACAAAAAGTTGAAAAAAATTAAGCAAACTGCAGAACAATATATCTAACATTATTGAAAATTATAAATCTTAAATACATTTAAATCTATGTTGTACTTAGCGAATAATACTGTATTTTATAAAATAGAGGATAGTGATTACTAAAGGATGTATGTAATAAATACATGTTATTCAAAAACTGATAAATGGGAAGCATCAAGCTTTTAATGATTGTTTTCCAAGCTTTAGGTTAAGTAAAGTGGTTTTGGTTGCTTTATTTTTTATAACATTTTTTTCCTATTTGGTGTGCAATAATACCTTTTTTTAGACAGACTTCTAAAAATATTTAATAAATATTATTTGATACTAAGTTGTGTTTTATTTCCCTAATATATATATATATTTTTTTGACTCCAGATATAACTGGTTTTGGTGTATAATATGTTATATCGAACTTTAATTTTTTCCCATAAAATCTTTTGTCCCATCACTTTTATTAAATAATTTTTACTTCATCACTTATGGTATGGCCTTTATTATATTAAACATCTATAGATTCTATTTCTAGACTATGACTTATATTGCATCACTTACGAGAATATTCTCACTTCAATCTCCATTATTTTAATCATTTTAACTGTAGTTTAAATGATTAACTGTAGTTTAATATCTGGTGGGAAAGGCTCTATAATAAATATTTTCAAAAATATTTTATGAACTATTATCACCTATTCTTCCAGATGAATTTCAAATTTTTCTTAGATATTAGTTTATATATAAAATAAATATATACTACATCTTGGGATTTTATCTTCTGTAATGATCGGATTTCAGTGTACATTTAATTATTTTGGTCCTTAAATTTGAGGGTTTTTAAACACATATTTCAACTTATTTTCTTTTTTTATAAAAAAATGAATTATGATTTGTGATTATTCCCTTCTGGGTTAATAATTATGAGACAGTTTATTAATCCTCACTTGTATTTTATAGTACAATATAGAATGTTTAATCACTGTATATGTTTCTGGTTTAAAAATTTCTGAGTTTGGGCAATAAGTTATATATAGGATAGACTAAGAACATGAGAAACTTCATTATGATAAATAGGACTAAGTTTATTTATTCATTTTAAATATGTTTTATTGATTTTTTTAGAGAGAGGAAGGGAGAGAGACAGAAACATTGATGTGAGAAAGATACATTGATCAGTTGCCTCCTGCATGCCCCGTTCTGGAGCTCAAGCCCGCAACCTGGGCATGTGCCCTGACCAGGAATGGAACCGGGACCTCTTAGTCCATGGCATGACATTCAAACCACTGAGACACACCGGCCGGGCAATAGGACTAAGTTTTTACAAATAAAATAAAATGAAACAATAGCCCAAAATGAATAATTGCTCACTAAGGTTAGAAAGAAAAACGTTGAGTAGGAGATATGGAGAAAATAAGGGCTAGCATGAAGGCTGTAATTGTTGGAAATCCGCATACATATTTAAGGTTGGATATTGATATGTTCAACTTTTCCTTTATTTTTTCTTTGTATTTCACATATCAAACAGTAAAGATATGGCATCACAACAGACAACAAGGTTAAGATTATAAATATATTGCAAACTGGTCCCCTTTTTTAAGAAAGTACAATATTAACAATATGAACATCAGGTTTCACTGATGTTGTGCACTACTTACGGAATAGAAATAAGAAATTTTGTATGATAGGATAGTGTGGAGAAAATTTTTTTTAATTTAGGAAATTTGCTGTGGAAACTGTCAGACATCAATTATGTCTCTACAATGCATGTGAGTAGTTAGAATTCTCTGATAGAAAAGACAATGGAGGTCAGCTTCTCCTTGTCTTTTATAGAACAGGGAGTTACACCATTATGAATTAAGATGAAAGATTACTGTCATAACTAAATGACTAACTCATAATCATCACAGTCCTGATCACAATGATGATGATCATGATAATGATTAATAGACAGTTATTAATCTTATAGCCTATCTCTGGACCTGTGTTAAGCATTTTGTCTAACCATTCATTACAGCAGGTTGTACCATATTACCAAAGGAGCTACACTCGTGGATATGTCAGCTTATAAAGCATCAATTTCTCAGTTTTAAAGTCAGGGAGTGCAGTCTTGACCTGCCAGCTATCTTGCAGGTGAACACAGGTGCACCTACATAGGGTGTATGCATGATTTAGTACAATCAACATTTATTCATTCAACAAATATTAGTTTCTAGGCACTAAATTATCTCTTAATAATTTATCAGTGGACCTAAAGCTTACATGTTAGTGTGCATCAGTCAGCACTACAACAAGGTATAGGAAAGTACATTTTTCTTTTGTGATGACTTTTAGGAAATGACGGACCAGTATTTTTAGTGTTCTCATAGTCTTATGACTACATTTGGTGCTTTACAATTTTTTAATAATGCAATTATATACTATGATAGAATACATAGACATTATTACAATACATTTTAGATATGAGGCTATATGATTCTGTACTTAAAAAGTTCAAAATTTCCCTAATTGGTTTGAGTGAAATAATAAAATTCATGCTCATAATATGTACTGATAAAACTTGCAGGGTAAATCCATTAGTTCCATTATGAATGCAGTATTAACAAACTTTTCATATGTCTATTGGCCATCTGTATATCCTCTTTGGAGAAGTGTCTGACAGTTGTCAGAGTGAAGAAAGGTTGAGAGTGGGGGTGGGCTGGGTGAAAAAGGTGAAGGGTTAAGCAAAGGAAGAAAAAAACAAAAACAAAAAAACCTCAAAAACACAGACAACAGTATGGTGATTACCAGAGGGAAAGGGGGTGAGGGGAGGTAGAAGAGGGTAAAGGGGGAATAAATGGTGATGGAAGGAGACTTGACTTGGGAGGTAAACACAGAATATAATATACAGGTGATGCATTATAGAATTGTACATCTGAAACCTATATATATAATTTTATCAACCAATGTCACCCCAATAAATTCAACACAAATTTAAAAAGTAGTAATAATAGCCTGGCCTGTGTGGCTAGCTCAGTGGTTGAGTGTTGACCCATGCACCAAGAGGTTGCCGATTCAATTCCCCGTCAGGGCACATGCCCAGGCTATGGGCCAATTCCCCAGTAGGGGGCATGCAGGAGGCAGCCAATTGATGTTCTCACTCATCAATGTTTCTATCTCTCTCTCTATAAAATCAATAAAGAAAAAAAATTTTTTTAAGTAATAATAAGAATAAATCATAAAAAAAAACTTTTATTGATCTGAAAAATCAAGCAAAATAAACCTGGAACCATTTATATAACATTTAAGGTGAAAGATTTCATTTAGTCTAAAAATTATGCATCATTATGAGTAGGAGTTATCTGGGTAACAGGAAAAGATGAAATTAAAAAAAGCCTGAATTCATGGATAGTAAAAAATTCTTAAACTCGGCACAAGCCCATAGAAAATTAGAGGGGTTTGCAGAGAATTGTATTTTCAAACTAAGCCATATGATGAATAAAAATTGCAAATGTAAAGACCATAGGAAGACATCAGTAAGCTAAAACACATGTTTAAATGGCTCTTATTTGGCAATCGATGTTCTCTCTCATTGATGTTTCTATCTATCTCTCCCTCTCACTTCCTCTCTCTATAAAATCAATAAAGAAAAAAAAAATTAAATAAATAAATGGCACTTATTTGGGAGAGAAATTTTTTAAACTATAAAACCACTGAGTGGGAATTATAAATAAATAATTTCCTTTCTGCATATGGATTTCAAGGATTTCCTTTAAATAAATGTATGTAAATTTTTGCATATTTCAAATGTCACTGGTCTTCCCTATGATGTAGTGATCATCCAATTCTTGAATTAACATCTATTCATTCAACAAATATTGCTTGTTAAGCTCTGTATTGTCTCTCAATAATTTATCAGTGGACATAAAGCGTAGATGTATGTGGTGATATCAGTTGCAGTGGTGAGTTCTCCGCAGTGGAAAGGGAGAATTCTATAATCGACAGTGGAAGTTTATGGAATGCTTCTCTGCTTTCGGGGCAGATTTGTTGTTGTTTCCTTTGTTTTTCTTCTGTAGTTACAAATGAAAAGGAATGCTCTGAATGAGTGGATGAAAGTGAACCAGCTATGTAAGCCCTGAGATTCTGGATTCTTTGGTCTTGATGTATTTGTGCTGTTTTTGGAGAAGGTGAATGGGAAGACGAAAGTCCTTAGGCTGCATCTAACTCCAAGGTTCTGTGAGTAAGATTATACAAACACCAAAGGAAAGAATATGTTTTTAAAATAACATTTAAACGAAATGTTGTTAAAACTTCTTCCCTTGAAGAGGAACATTTTAATTTTTTTTTCTACCAGGAATGAAATTGTGTCTATTCACATGCAAAGTAAATAAACATCATTGAATTTATATGTTAGGAAATATGTTTTCTTGCTCTGTGTAGAACGATTTTGTCTGTGATGAAACAATTGACAGCTCCTGTATATAGCTGTGTTTTTTTGGATAAAATGTTTTTGTTAAAAAAGTGTTTTGAAATGTTAAAGTACATTTTAAAACATTTTTTTATAAGTAAGCCAAACTCTGTCAGTTCAGAGTGGATTTTATTCTCTTCATTTTGGCATGTCTTCACACCATGAGTAGAAATGCAGTGAAAAATCTTTGCCAAGTGACACACTGCCATCGCTCTTTAGGGAGTGTCTCTTGGATTATCATCCCCACAACAATGCTAAACTCAATTGGAATGGAGAAAGCACAAGTGAGCCTTTTGCTTTCCTCAACTCTTTACATCTCCCATAGTCTCTAAGCATCTTCAAACTAACAATTTTGGAGGAGGTGGAGGTATTTTCCTGGGATCTGTGGGGCATCCTGTGACTACTGCTCTTTTCAGAACAGGGGAAGCTCAGATGTCATGCTCCTCCAAGTGTGGTCTCAGCACCGGAAGCATCAGCATCACCAGAAAGCTTATTGGAAGTGAAGAAACTCAAACCACCTCAATCAGAACCTGCTTATGAATGAGGTGCCTGTTACATTTTTATTTTTATTAAAATTATTTTTCTTTATTGATTTTAGAGAGAGAGGAAGGGAGAAGGAGAGAGAGATAGAAACATCAATGATAGAGGACATGGATTGGCCACCTCTTGCCTGCCCCCCACTGGGGATTTGGCCCACAACCTGGACATGTGCCCTGACTGGGAATTGAATTGGTGACCTCTTGGTGCATGGGTCGATGCTACACCACTGCCCATGGACACTCATTACATTTTTAGAAGTAGTGCTCTAATCTGTACCTTTTGTCTTTTGTCAGAGGAAAATGAGGATCATATAATTTAAAGAGAGTTGAGAAAGTTGTATGTGCAGTGAGTTTCAGTAACTTACATTTATTGAGTGTTTACAATGCCCAGATAATATTCTAAATGCTTTATAAACATCATCTCTTTAAATCTTCCCATATGTTTTGAGCTGAAAACTATTATGCTCATTTCACTGTTGACGTGATACGTAGAAAGTTCAGGTATATTGCCCAAGACCACCTGACTAATACTCAGAATCAGTCCTCAAATGTTCTTGCTAGTTCCAAAATTCAGAGCCTTCAACTAATACATTGCCTCTTTGTTCATCATTTTCTCACAGGCCTTTGATGTAGAAACTTTATGGTCAGGTGAAAACAGGGTCATATTAGAATGTAGCAGGTTGGAAAGGTTATTTTCTCAACAGGTTTGTCTTCACACTACTAGAATATTGATATAAATTAAATTATTAGAAATATTACCCAAAATTTCTAACTCTAGTCTTAATATTAATGTGACAAGTTATTGTCAGAAACTACTTTATTAAAAAGTGTCTTGTGTTTGAATTTTTTTTACACAAATACAACCTGCAATTCCACACTGATATTTTATAGGTAATTAATTATTCTATGGTGTATTCAATGCACTTTGAATGACATAATCATTAAGATTTGAACAAGAATTACTTGGAAAATGACATTGTCTCCTTTCTAAAAATTTAAATTCTTGCTAACTGTGATAAATATGGTATGTAGACAATGCTTAATTAAACAAAATATGGGATCATGGATTTCTGTTGTTTGTTCTCCCTAAGTGTTTCCTTTCTGGTAAGTACAGCATCTATTTCATAACTATGGTTCATACAAAAATAAAATAGAAAAATATATATTTGCTACACAGATAAAATACGAATAATGCAAGTAATTCAAAGACAAATATATTAAACAACTAAATTCATTTACCAAATTTGCAAAATTCTACATTCTTGCTGGCCTCTGTGTGGTGTGACCGTTGGCTCATGTACTAAAAATTTGGGACAATAAAAATGTTAAATATTTCATAGCAGATACCCCAAGATGTTATCTATACATGCTGATATTTTTCTAAATAATACTTTTTTTTTGTAAACAAAAATGTGAAAGGGTAGGAAATATAATCTGTCAAATGTAGAGTTTAACACCAATATCTCTTATGACATCAGTGAACTTTGGTGTTTTATTTGTTTTCAATATTGAATCCAAAATGTACAGAATATGTTCTAATTAAAATCTGCTGAAGACAAAGACCCTCAGTCACTGTACAGATTTTTTTTTTCTAATTTGATTGCTCTTAAACTTCTCTTCAAAATGTTTTTGTTCTTTTCAGGATTACACACACACACACACACACACACACACACACATACACACAATTGGGATCTCATTTCCCACTACCTTAATTTTTCTCACTCATTCATATTTTTAATGTTATAGGAAACCATTATATTATCCATTAATAACTGAGTACCTACATTTTTAGAGACAGCACATGAGATGTTTTAATATGCATACATTCAATTTAATGTTCAAAACAACCTACAATGCTATTTCTTTTAGTTTTCTTTTTTTCAAGGTCAGAAATTGAAACCTATAGAGGTTTTAAATATAATAACTAACTCAAAGTCACACAGCCGATACTTGCATTTCAAATATTTTATGTTGAATTAAGTGCAGAATTGTTAACGCAATTTACTTTTATATAATCTGATATTTAAACAGACAAAACCTATTAAGATAAGTTGATAAATTGGAAAAAAAGTAAAATGAAAAATCAGTCACAAATTACTATCGTTGACTCTTAAAAATTTGTGCTAACTGTACTACATTTTTAAAATATGTAGTCTTTCAGAGGTACAATCATATCATCTTGAAATGTTTTAGTCGCGTATACTTAGGTTTAATTTCCATAGTTTTATAGTCATAGAAAGATAAAATATTTCCCAATAAAGTCAACCTAATTACATTATGCCTTTACTCAAATCAATCCCACTTCTTCTACAGCGTTCTTCTGTTCCTGGTCAGTGGCAAATGACTGATATTGGTTTTATAATTTGGTAATGATTTGGGCAGCAGTCTGACTCATGCAGGATTCTTTACAGCCACAAATTATAGGCAACACCAGCAAATCCATGAATACATTAAAGATTTACCAAATAAATAGTTCTTTTACTGTCTCCTTTTATGATCCATAGTGTAAGTTTTGAAAAACCGAATTCAGTGTTGACATGTGACCATTGAATAGAATTAATTTCTCAGTATACAAAAAAGGCAATCTATATGCTGTTCTCAATTTGTTTGAACTACTATGAAGATTTAAAAATCTTTTAAAATAATAATTTGATTGTTTTTATTAAATATTGATAATTATATATAAAATAGGATTTCTAACATTTTTCAGGGGAAAATATTTCTCAGTATCTAGCTTATCTACAGAATGTTACTAATTCCATACAGGACTCTTTTGAATTATTTCCTGACTCTACACTCCTTAGTAGGTACATACAACTTTGAAAATTTTGTTTAATATTTGTTTGTTGTTCTTAATCATTTTATGTTATGTATTTTTGCTCAATCATATGTTATTTTGTGACCCGTTGAAGTTTGGGTAAGTATAATTGAATGTTATATGTACATTTTTTATAAAGTATTCTAACTCAACACTTAAAGAGTGTTGAGAGAGTACATATAGTAAAGACAGCAAGTTAGGTAAGAAAAGAGGCATGCCTTACCAGGAAGAGTGATGTGCACATTACTGGGAGACAATTGTTCATGTGTCTTTTAGGTTTCTGTACGTCTGATGAGCAAAGCATTACTTGACCTTCCTTTTAGAATATTGGTTCAAGGATGTTTGTTTAGTGTGCAGTTTTGGAAAACTGAGCTCTTGCTTACAGGTTTGGAAGAGAGAGAAAACGTCACTTTCCAAAGCAAAGTGCTGCCATGTTTGCTGTTCAGTTTAATCATGATAATATTTACATCTGGGGAAAGTGTAAACACACTTGCTTCTCATTATTTAAAAAATTCAGTTATCCCAAGCATAGCTTTTCTCCCCTATAACACAACCACTATGTGTACAGGTGTCATCTGTGTCTATTTGAGCTACCCTATTTGTGTTTCATAAGCCAGACAAAATGCCAATACTCTTGTTCCTACTACTGATTTGAGTAACACCTTTCTTTGTGTCTGATTCAGGGCCACATGTCACATGCCAAACTTCATACAATCTGAAGAGAATTTGTTCAAGAAAAACTACTTAGCCTCACTAAGAAATGAGACTATGACATTTAACTTGAGGTGGGATAGTGAGAAGCTAGGAGAATTCCTGGGCAAGTGGAATAGGGAAACTGAGACAAGATAATTAAACAAGACCAACAATTTGAACAATTTACAGCCAGTTTGTGAATCACCAGACCTTATATTCCCCAACAAAGGACACTTGAGAGAAAATCATTTATACCTCTTCTTCCTAGTCAGAGAATACACAGCTTAAATCACCCTGGGCAGGGAGATGAAGAAGAGAGACCTAATTAATGAGATGTGTGCCATCTAAACCCAAGGATGAATGAAGTCAGGGGAACAAATGACAAAATCATGATTAGAGCCAGACAGACCCAAGATAAAATTAAAGCAATAAAGAAGACCAAAGAATAATCCAAAACTCTTCTTTACACTCATTCAGATATATCAGCAAATTAAAAATGCACCTGGAAAGATGATGAATATTTTGCTGAAACCCTCTCCTAAGATTCTCGCTTCGGAGAAGAGATAAAACCCTCAAGAAGAGACCTGAGGCAGGCTCATGGTAGAGCACACCAATGCAAACTTCTTGGAATGAACTTTTTACTTCCTCCTGAACTCTAAGAGTCCCCACAAGACTTGCAACCAGGGGAGCAGCAGGCAGCAGCAGCGTCTCCTGGGCTTTCCCCCTGAACCTGTGTCCAAGGCCCCCTTTTTCTCTGCCTTTGTAGTGAGCTAAAAGCAGCCCACCTTGGCTTACTTCTATAACTGTGACCTTCACTTCCCAGTGAGCTGACAGCAGCCCTGCCTTGGCCCATTCCTTTCCTATAACATTTCTAGGGAGCCAAAGCAGACCATCACCTAGGTTCTCTCCTGTTGCTTCTTCTACCGTAAGTCCTTCCTTTGTCTCACTGTCCCAGCTTTAATAATAAATATACTCTCAAAATCACCTGGACTTGCCCTGACTAGCATTGCTCAGTGGTTAGAGCGTGGGCCCATGAACTTAAAGTTCACAGATTAGATTCCTAGTCAAAGGCATGTACCTGGGTTGCAGGTTCGATCCAGCCCTGTTGGGATGCGTTCGGGATGCAACTAATGGATGTGTCTCTCTCACATCAATGTCTCTCTCTCTCTCTCTCTCTCTCTCTCTCTCTCTCTCTCTCTCTTTCTCTTCTCCTCCCTTCCTCCCTTCCACTCTCTCTAAAAATTCATGAAAAGAATATCTTCAGATGAGGATTATCAATGACAATAAAATTACTTGGACTCATGTTATGAAATCTTTTCTGCACAAAATCAATAATCAATAACCCACACACTACAGGCCATCCTGATGCAGACCTGCTCTGGGACCATTCCAGTGCGGTAATAAACTCATCCTATCTTCATTACTCTTTTCTGCTCTGTGAAAGTCTTAAAAACCAAAAGACAATTATGGTAATGATGAAAACCAGCAAGCTTACAGCCATTGGAGATATCAGATTTGCAGAACCTTGTAAAGCCCTCCCACCCATCATTGTCACTATGTGACCTATGTATAGTCCTATGGAAAAGGCCCATTCACATGATATAGTCAATTAGTTATCTGACTTGGAACACCCACAATGGAAAAGGTTGTATTCCCAGGGCATTTGTCAAAAACAATCAGCTGTGTTGTTTAGCTTCAAAGCCTCTAAACACTGTGATACTAGGTGGAGCAAACAAAGTTTAAAGGTAAGTCCCTACTGAGGACTTTGAAAAGCTCTGAGATATTCCTAGATATGATGTGATCCAGAAAGCTGCATATGTATGCAGTACTGTGTGCATGCCCAGGAAAGATATGAGATATCTACAATTACTTACCTTTGGCTGACCTAAGGCCCTATGTTAGCAGGAAGTGATGGCAAAGTCACTTACAAACTGTCTGAGCATTGAAAGTGTATCCCAACACACACAGAGCCACTTGGCTGAGGTAGAAGACTTACTGATGCAAGTCACTTAAGGAAATTTCTGACCAATCATTAGCTAACTATAAAGCAGCCATTACACCTTAACAGAAATAAAACAACAAAGAGTAATAACACACTCTGGAGAGCGGAGGAGAATCTGATTTCCTATTTTCACATTACATTAGTAAATTGTCCACTTTCAAATAAAAATGTTAAGACATGCGAAGTATTAGGAAAATATTGTTCCTATATGAGAAAAGAAAAATCAGTCAATAGAAACTTTCCTGGAGGGGGCCCAGATGTTGCACAATAATGATATTATAAATATATTGACATGCATATTGTCTACAATAGACGTACTTTAGATTTTTAAAAAAATACGTTGAAAGTAAAAGGTTGAAAATATATGTATATCTCATGCCAATGTAACCAAATGAGAGTTAAAGTGGCTACACTAATCTCAAATAAGAATAGTCCTTAAGATAATAATTATTACTAGAGATAATGAGAGATGTTGAATAATGATAAAAAGGAAGGAATAACAATTATAAGCATATATGCACCTAACAATAGAGAACCAATGTGTGAAACTAAAACTAATAATAGAAGACAGAAACAGATAATTTAGTAATAAATTGGAGATTTCAATATTCTATTGTCAATAATGGTCGAACAACTAAACAGAAAACAAATATTTAGTAAACTTGTATAGAACCATCTACCAACTGGACCTAAAGGACAGAACACTGAATACCAAAACAGAGGGAATGTATATAGTCTTTTAAAGTGCACATGGAGAGCATCATGCTAAGCGAAATAACTCAGTCAGAGAAAGACAAGTATCACACGATCTCATTTATTTGTGGAATATAATGAACAAAATAAGGTGATGAACAAAATAGACCCAGAGACAAGGAAGTAGGGTTCAGACAGACAAACTTCAGCGGAGAGAGTGGGAGGAGGGAAGAGATAAACCAAAGAACTTATGCATATAAGCATAACCAATGGACATAGACAACAATGCTGGGGTGGGGGGAGCAAACAAGAGGAGGGTGTTAATGAGGGAAAAAGAGAAACATCTGTAACAAAAATAAATTAATTAAATAATTAAAAAAATAAAATCACAAAAGCAACATAAAAAAATAAAAAATAAAGTGCACATGGGACATTCTCCAAGATAAATCATAGGCCATGCCATAGACCAGTCTTAAGAATTTTTAAAGAATAAAAATGATAGAAAATGTGTAAAATAATGCTAAAAACAGAAGTCAACAATTAAAAGAAATTTGGTATGTCAACATATATTAAAATTGAAAAAAAATCTTAGATAAATATATTATTTGCTTTTTCTCCATTGACCCCATTAATTATTATAAAACATGTGTTTATGTTCATATTTAAGCAGTGTTTTTGGCAATGTGTCTATTAAATCATGTGTGTTCATATTAAAATTATCAACAATGAAGACAAACCAATCATAACTATTTTATAAGGAAACTACAAAGAGCTAACATGGGCGGCAAAAGAAGAAAAAGAATCCAGTTTCTAATTTTTGTTTTTGTTTTCCAGTTGAAATCAATATGAAAACTCTATGTCATTCTGTCAGCTTCATGTTGAGCAATAGAGCTAGAAGAGACACGCCTGGTGAGGAGATGCCAGTCCATTGGCAGGTCCTTCAGGGACACGTAAAACCAGGGAGAGGGATCTGTACAAACTAACAATGAAATGAGCTAAGAATTAATTCTTTGGAGGAAAAATACCTTGAGAAGTGTGCCACAAGTATAAGCTGTATTAACTTCAGATTCAGTCTAAGTGGCTTAATATAAACTAGTTCAGTCTTTAGTGGGACTCACTGGAGATTTAACCTGATGTGTTGATATAGTGCCATTATTTAAAACATTTTTCCAGATTATACATGAAATCATACTTTTCTATATTAAAAAAATATTTTATACATTATGATATGGTATTTCATAGTAACAATGAAATAAAAAGATGGATATCTTTCCAATAAAGTGGCATTGCTCAGCTGAACATGAAAAATATTGAGAATTTTGAGAATGTTTTTGTATTTTAATAGCTCATATAAGGAATATTTAAAAATACAAATGCTATTAAATTCCTCAGAAGGGATCCATATATTGCTTAGACTTCATATGTAAGATATGAGGGGATTCTGAATAGAAAACACTTTAAGAAGTGTAATACTAAGTATGCAGGGCAACAAATAAATGAAAGTAATGTCTATTTGTTTTTTTAAAATCTCACATATTCAAGACTATTGCTGAGTCTTAGCAGAGTTTTGTTTGGTTGGTTTTTAACATTTTTTTAAAGAATAGTTTATTGATTTTTTTCTTAATAGAGAGAGGAAGGAGAGGGAGAGAGAGAGAGAGAGAAACATCAGTGTGAGAGAACAACACGGATTAGCTGCCTCCTGCGTGTCCCCTACAGGGGATCCAGCCCAATCCTGGCATATGACCTTGACCAGGAGTTGAACCTGCAACTTCCTGGTGCACAGGACAACCCCCAGCCAACTGAGCCACCCTGGCCAGGGCTATTTTTAACATTTTAAAACCTTTTACTCCTAAAAACACCTACACACACACGTGTGCACACATACACTCTCACATATAAGGATTGCCTTTATTTATAAGTAACAGAAAAATCCAAACAACCTATGTCTTAAACAAAATTTGGGATTTATTATTTTCTTATTTAACAAGAAAAACAGATATAGTCACTGTGGGAGTGAGTGAACTAATGTCTTCATAATACCATCATGATTCAGTCTCCTAAATTTTTACTCTGTCATCTTTGGTGCATGGATTTCATCCTCACATACATCATTTCATAGTCCCAAGAAATGTCTTCACTTCCATTATATATCTATATTTACAGCAGGGAAACAGATTAGGACCAAGGATAAAATAATATTAATAACTAAATTTGTTCTTTAATAAGGATGTTTACTAAGAGACTTATCCAATATCATCTACCAATATTTCTTTGGTCAGGATTATTGTCAGATACTTATTTTTAGCAAAAAAAAAAAAAAAGCAATGGTGAAAAATATAGTTTAGTTAGTTATTTTATTTTATTATTAATTAATTCATTAATTAATTTTTAAAAATCCATTTATTTTCAGACAGAAAGAGAGAGAGAGAGAAACATGGATGTGAGAGAGACATATCGATTGGTTGCCTCCCTCATGACCTAACCAGGGCCTGGGACCTAACTGCAACCGAGGTACGTGTCCTTGATTGGAATTGAATCCATGATTTGGTCCAAAGGCTGATGCTTTAACCACTGAGCCAAACTGGCCAGAGCTTATTATTTTTTAAAATCCTCCCCCAAGGATATATTTCGATATATTTCCATTGATTTTTTTTTTTTTTAAGATAGTGTGGAAAGGAGGGAGGGAAAGAGAAACATTGATGTGTTTCTCTCATATTGACTGGTTGCCTCCCACATGAACCTGACCAGGGCCAAGATTGAACCTGCAACCCAGGCACGTGCCTTTGACCAGGAATCAAACCTGCAACCCTTTGGTCCTCGGGCTGATCAGGTCAATGCTCTAACCACGGAGAAAACTGGCCAGAGCTAGTTAGTTAGTGCAAAACTGAGCACATTGTCCCCAAACTAAATGTAAGTTCTGTTAATTTGGAAAGAAAGGAGAGCAAATATTGAATAGGAATTTGTCAGTGTTCTTTTTATATTTTCATCCTGTTCTTTGCCACCAATAATATAAGTAACAATTCTTAATATTCTCTATTTTTCACTGTGCATTCTTTTGCCTAACACTTTGAGTAGGAAATGGAAACATTTAAGAAATATGTTTAATGTATGTGGATATGTGAGTGTAAATGTGTATGCATATACATGTGTGTATATATATATATATATATATATACACAAATATATAAATAAACACAGCCTATTTAGTTTGAAACTGGTGAGCATATGATGCCGGCAGCCTGGCTGACCTCCAGAATGCACTGATCATGACTGTCAATTAGAAACTATGTTAAACCATACTATGTGGAGGTTCTATTGAGAACACAGAGAAAAAAGTAAAATCTTTGTATTTTATTTTATTTATTTATTTATCCTCACCCGAGGACATTTTTGCATTTATCTTCAGATAGAGATGGAGGGAGAGAGGGGGAAAGAGAGAGAGAAACATCGATATGAGAGAGACACATCGACTGGTTGCCACTCACACGACCCCAACTGGAGCCGGGGACAAACTGCAACCAAGGTACGTGCCCTTAGCAGGAACTGAACCCATGACTCTCTGGTCCACAGGCCGATGCTCTAACCACTGAGCAAAACTGGCCAGGGCAAAATCTTTGTGTTTTATAAGCAAATTTATCTAACATTGTTTTTTATTTCTTATCAGGAAAACAATATATGTGAAAGATTACTGTCACCGTCTGACTTTTGTTGTTGTTGTTAAATTCAATAATAAAAAAAAGAATGTTAAGAATGAGTGAACTCATATGAAACTCATGCTAAACATCAGCAGCTTTCCAGGCTAATAAATGTATTATACTAGAGTGCAAGAAAAATGAGTATAAATTAAGAATTCGTTTCAGGGAATTGAGTATTAATTAATGTTTTATGCCTTTTTGGCTTATTTTATTAAATAAATTTAAAAAGTAGACTTTCTTATAAACTAATCGGAAAAAATTGAGAAAGTTGTTTTTATATCAGTTTATAAGCAGTTGACATATTACACAGCCAAAGAGAAACACTAGCTATGATGTTTTGTGTGTATGTGTGTGTGTGTGTGTGTGTGTGTGTGGCAACTTCAATAATAGAAGCTGTGTATTTAACCCTTCCAAGAAACCAATAATTGGCTATTAGTATTTTGATTTTACAGGTAAGGAAACTGCAGCTTAGAGTTTAATAACTTCCTCAAGTATACAGAGCTTGTTAATAGATACACATTTATGTGATGTATGACTCATTCTACCCGCAGTTTTCTTACCAACATATGTTCCAAAAAATTTATCACTGCAGAATATAATTGCTTTTATATAATTCCCTGTCTTGGCTACACACTAGGCAAGCACATTCTTGAATACAATTGTTTACTACCCGCTGGTGTGGCCTAGTGGTTGAGCGTCGACCCATGCACCAAGAGGTCGCCAGTTTGATTCCCGGTGAGGGTACATGCCCAGACTGTGGGCCAAATCCTCAGTGGGGGACATGCAGGAGGTGGCCAGTCGATGTTCTCTCTCATTGATGTTTCTATCTCTCTCTCCCTCTCCCTTCCTCTCTCTCTAACATCAATAAAGAAAAAAAATACATTTTAATCAGTAAACAATTTTATTTTATTTTTATTTTTTCTTTATTGATGTTAGAGAGAGAGGAAGAGAGAGATAGAAACATCGATGAGAGAGAACATCGATTGGCCACCTCCTGCATGCCCCCCACTGAGGATTGGGCCCACAACCTGGGCATGTGCCCTGACTGGGAATGGAACCAGCGACCTCCTGGTGCATGGGTCGATGCTCAACCACTGAGCCACACTGGCCAGGCTAAAATGTATTTTTTAAAATGTTTTCCAAAGTACTCATACAAAAGTTTTATCTTACAATTTTAAAATTATAGCATATCTGTTTAACTCAGTATATTTTGGGCTTTTTTTATACCATCACTTGACATTTGGCCCTTCATATTGAAGAGTAATATTCTTTTCTGTCTCTCCTCCTACAGCAGCTAGTTTCATCTCTATGTCTACCTATCCATTATCTCTGGTGCTATATCCGTGTGTGTGTGTGTGTGTGTGTGTGTGTGTGTGTGTGCGCTTCTCACTGGTCTTTCCATACATATTGTTTCATTTTAACTTTCTGAAGGTACAACATTCAGAGTTACATAGAGCATTTTATAATTTTAATATTTATTTAAGTTAAGCATTTGATTTTAATAAGATACCATGACAGATCTCTTAATATGTTCTCTTTTGTTTTTATTTGTCTTCATTATGCCAACCTTTTATTTAAGCTATAGCAGTATATAGGAATAGTTTATTGACTCATTCTAATGGGCATGTGTTTAGCTGAGAAACCTTTTTTATTTAAGTTGTATTGAGATGAGCAATGCTCTCAATACTCTGAGTTCAAAATTACTATATGTCAAATGTTTTAAGAAAAAATGACTTCCAAATAAAGAAAATTGCTAAATTTCCAATCATCTTTTTGGTAAGTAATTAAATGAGACAAATATCTACTTAAAATACTTAATGTTTATTAATACTGTGCAAACATCATATCATATACGTAAATTTTATTTAATTCATATATTGTTTGTATATATGATAAATTTAAATTATGTAGCTAATTTTCAAGCATCTCATTTCTTACAATAAATTTTTTATATAAAAAGAAAAAAACATTTATTCAGCCCAGCCAGTGTGGTTCAGTGGATTGAGCATCGGGCCCATGGACTGAGAGGTCCCAGTTCCATTCCAGGTCAGGGTACATGCCCCCGTTGTGGGCTTGGTCCCCAGTAGGGGGCGTGCAGGAGGCAGCCAATCAATGTTTCTCTCTCACATTGATGTTTCTATCTCTCTTTCCCTTCTTCTCTGCCTAAAAAAACAATAAAAACATATTTTAAAAAAATTATTCAAATGCTGCCGATGTTATCAGTTTTTTATTTATTTTGCACAGTATTGCAGATAATTTCTTTTTCACTTCTTTTGTTTATTATTGATTCTTTTCTCTGTGTAAACTTTTTTTGGGGTTTATGTGGTGTGAACCTATTCATATATCATTATAATAGCTGGTTCTTTGTTTTGTTTTGTTTTACTGTATCTTGTAGTTGTATATTCATAATTTCATGTTTTTGTAGAAAACGTTACTGTTTCAAGTGACTTAAAATGCTTATTTGCAATTACATCAAATAATTATCACTGTGAGGTGGTATCCTTAAGATTAACTGCACATCTGTATTGTTTGTTTGCCTCATCTTTATATTTAACATATTTTTAAACAAATATCTTCTTTAAGTATGCAAACTAACAATGATTAAAAAACAGTTCTGGTTATTATATCTTCCTGAACAGTATTTCGGGTTTAAAATAATTCATTGTATTTTATCCATTTTAAGATATTTATTTTCATATTTTAACATCCTTGAAATTGGAATGTTTCTTCTATTCAATGGCATGTCATAGTTTAATTACAATCATTTTTTCCTTTCTTAGTAGTATATTAAATAGCACATCTCTTACAATGAATGACATTTTAATCCAATTTTAAATTAAATTAATTGCGATAACATTGGTCATACCACCACACTGTTTTCTGTATCTATGAGTTTGTTTTATCATGTGTTGCTTTTTGTTTTACATTTTAAATTTGATGAACTAGAGTAATTGAGTACATTGTGAAAACCAACATATATAATGAATCCGTCTTATCTGGGGAATAATTATATATATCCAAGTCCATACATTTGGAAACATAGGGAGCATGATTTCCATCCTAGATCTCTCATGGTGGAAGATAATTACAGTGTATTAATAATGTATATAGTAGCAGCATGAAAGAACATCTACTGTGAGGACCTGGAGAGAGGACATCTCGGCATCTCCCTGTAATGAGAGACTCATGAAAAGCTTTAAAGAGTATTTGATTTTGAGTTGAAGTTTTTTAAAGTAGGCTTTTATTAGGAATAAAATGTGAAGAGTGCAATTTGAACACAGGAAAAAACCTGTGAATAGACATGGAGACCAAAAGAAGAATAACATGATCTGGATGCACAATTATTCTGATTGGATTAGATGGTATGGAAGAACATTATGAGAATAATCTAAAAAAAATAATTATACAGGAGTGCTTTAACGAAAGTCTATGGTCTTGAAAAAGAAATTCTACTTTTCCTGATAAGTAAAAGGCCACCATGGAACAGCTATTATTATCACGATACGATTTAGAATGACCAGCATGAGGGCAATGCACAGACCAAGCAGAGACTGGGCACGGGAAGCTATAATAGGTTAATAAAGACAGTCTTAGAAGAGAAGCAGTGCAGCAAAAGAAGGATGGCATATCTAGAGGTACTTGAAGAATATATTTTGCATTTTTTATAGCAGACTAGATGAAGAGATAAAGAAGGAGAAGTTGAGTATAGACATTTAGGATTTGGAGGATATTAACTGATATAGGTAAAGATTAGTTTTGTGAGCATCTGTGTATTGTGCTAGATGTGGATATGTCCAGTAGAGAGAGAGAAATAGAGTGTAAAGTCAGTAACCCTCATACAAATAATGGTTAGAACTATGGATGCTTGTATGTCAGAAATAATACCACATTGCTCTTACTTAAACATAAATGTTGCTTAAGTTAGTTGTTCCTACACAGTTTCTATTTCTGGGGAGACTTAGATAACACAGGGTTATTTTAAGAGTTGCTTGGGTAGTGGTAGCTGAGGCTTGATAAGAGTAAGTTAAATTTTAGTTTCTTTATCACACTTCATCAAACCAAGCTCTGCTTATCTTTAATTTATTTGTCTATATTCCTTGGTATGATTTCATTGAAAAAGGTTTAGAGAGAGAGAAGGTGCAGAGATTTCTAACATAACCTTTGTCCTCAAACATTCATATATTTTCTTATTTTCAATATCACCCACCAAAGTTGTACATTATTACAATTGATGAGCCTAAATTGACACATTATTATCACCCAAAGTCCAGTGTGCATATGGGTTCACTTTGGGTATTATACATGGTATAAATTTGGACAAATCTACAATGACAGCTATCCACCATTGTAGTATCATAGAGTGTTTCACTAGCCTAAAAACCCTCTCTGCTTTGCCTGTTTACCTCTTCCTCCCTTCTAATCTTTGGCAACCACTGATATTTTCACTATGTGCTTTTACTTTTCCAGATGTCATATAGTTGGAAACATACAGTATTCAGATTTTTCAGATTGCCTCCTGTCACTTAGTAATATGCATTTAATTTTTCTCTATGTCTTTTCATGGCTTGATAGGTCATATTTTTGTGCACTGAATAATATTTCATTGTCTGGGTATACCACAGTTTATTTATTCATTCATCTACTAAAGACATGTTGATTACTTCTAAGTTTGGTGATTATGATTAAAGCTTCTATAAACATCAGTGTGAAGGTTTGTGTGTGAACATAAGATTTCACTTCATTTGGGTAAATCCCAAAGAGTGCAATATAGGATGAGTATGTTTAGTTTTGTAAGAAACTACCAAACTGCCTTTGAAAGAGGCTGTGCCGTTTTGTATTCCCACCAGAAATGAATGAGATTTTTTATTATCCCATATCCTCTGCAATGCTTGGTATTGTTGGTGTTCTGGATTTTGATAGCTGGGTAATATTAATACATGTGTAGTGGTATTTTGTTGTTTTAATTTACTTTCTATAATGACAAATAATATGGAGTATCCTTTCCTAACTTTATTTGCCATTTGTATATTTTTACAGTGAAGTGTGTGTTCATATCTTGGCCCACATTTTAATAAAGCTGTTTGCTTTTCTTTTGTTGATTTTGAGTTATTTATATATTTTGGGCAACAGTTATTTATCAGACATGTATTTTGCAAATATTTTATCACATTCTGTGGCTTATCTTTTTATTCTCTTGACAGTATCTTTTGCAGAGCAGCAATTTTAATTTTAATGAAGTCCAACTTACCAGTTATTTCTCTCATGGATTGTCTTTGGTGTGGTATTTAAGAGTCATCACCAAACCCAATGTCTTCTAGACTTTTCCTTATGTTGTCTTTCAAGAGTTTTATAATTTTGCATTGTCAGTGATTTATGCTGAGTTAATTTTTGTGAAGGATATAATATCTTTGTCTAAGGTTTTTAATAATTAAATTAAATTAAAATTTTCCATCACCATATATCCTCTCATAGGAGTTCTGTAGTTTGCCTCATATTGATCTTGAACATAATTTGTTAGCTTTATACTGAAGTATTTCATTTTTGAAGATGTTGATATAAATTACTTGTATTTTTAATTTTAAGTCCCACTTGTTTATTATTGATATATAGGAAAATGACTGACTTGTATATATTAACCTGGTATCCTATAACCTTCCTATAGTTGCTTGTTAATTTCTGAAAGGATTTTTTTCTATTCTTTCAGATTTTCAACATAGACAATCATGTCATCTGAGAACAAAGACAGTTTTTTTATTTATTCTCAATACTCTGTATTTTATTTTCTTATTATATTTCCCAAGACTTTCATTATGATGTTGAAAAGCCATGGTAAGAGGAAACATCCTTGCCTTGTTCCTGATTTCTGTGGGAAAGCTTTAAGTTTCTCATCATTAACATGATATTAGGTGTAGGGTTTTAAAAATAGATATACCCTATGAAATTGAGGAAGTTCCCTCTAAGCTTACTGAGAGTTTTTTTTTTTTTTTTTTTACAAGAATTGGTATTGATTTTGTTAAATATTTTTTCTGCATCTATTGATGTAAAAATGTTTTGTTTTGATTTGTTGCTTTTTGATGTGATGGATTGTATTAATTGCTTTTCAAAATATGAACCAACCTTACATACCTTGAATAATTCTTACTTGGTCATAACGTATAATTCTTTTTTCATACGTTGCTCTATTTGATTTGTAAATATTTTGTTGAGGATTTTGTATCTAAATTCTTGAGAGATATTGGACTCTAGTTTTCTTTCCTTGTAATATCGTCTCATTTTGAAATTAAGTTAATACTGCCTCGTAGGTTTCCTTCAGCTTCTATCTTCTCAAAGAGATTGTAGCAAATTGGTATCATTTCTTCCTTTAATTATCATTGAAATTCACTTGTAAACCCATCTGAGTATGTAGCTTTCCATTTTGGAAGGCTATTTATTGATTGAATTTGATATAAGCCTATTCAAATCATTTATTTAATCTAGTGTGAGTTTTAGCAGATGTGCCTTTCAAGGAATTGTTTGATTTTATCCATGTTATAAAATTTGGTGCATAGAGCAGTTCATAGTAATCCTTGATTATCCTTTTTCTGTCCTTTGGATTTGTAGCGATATCCCGTATTTCATTTTTGATATTAGTAATATGTGGCCTTTCTCACTTTGCATAGTTATTCTGGCTAGAAGCTTATTGATTTTGTTGTTTATAAAATTTTAAAATGGAAAGGTAAAGAAATATCTCACTGAGAAGATGACATTTAAAAGGAGAAAAAAAAAGATGTTTAGGAGCAAAAGTGTGAGTCATGTGTGCATTTGGAGAAAATGTGTTTCAGATAGAGAAAATAGCAAGAGGAAATCCTTGAGTTTTAACCTTGCCTGGTGTGCTCCAGAAATAGGAATTATGCTGTAATGATTAGAATTGAGTGAGGATGAACTGGGGAGACAGTATAAAAAGAGATCAGGGAGGTTATGGAAAGTGCCTAGAATTTTATTGAACATTTTATGTAAATGTAAATGATGAGGTATTTATTTTAAGTAAAATGAGATTTTGTTGGAAATTGTTGATCCTTTACATAAAAAAAATCACTCCAGTTTTTGATGAAAATAGAGAGAACAATACTGGGAGTGATTAGCAGATCAGAAGGCATTTTGCAATGATCCAAGTGAGAGATAATGGTGACTTGGACCAGGGTCTTGGCAGTAGAAGCTATGAAAAGTGTCTGTGTTATAACCACTAGGATTTTCTATTTTAAAAAAAAAATCTCTAACTAAATTGCAATAACCAGGTTTGTGTTTATATATATATGTGTGTGTGTGTGTGTGTGTGTGTGTACTGACTTTATAAAGAGAAAGAAATGGAAGTAGTATAAAAATAATAACTAATGCTTATGAGTGCTTATTATCTGTCAAGCACTGTCCTATGTGTTTGAGATATATATATTCAATTTTGATAATAACCATTTACAGTAAGTACTATATATATTTCGACTACTATATGGAAAATAAACTTTCTATATATTGTGCTGTGCAAAGTCCCAAAGTTAATGAGTGTCAGAACAGAGAGGAACACCTAACCAACCTGAATTTAGAGTCTACACACATAATCATTGTCGTGCATTGCTTGTCTCCTGGATACAACTGTGAAGGCAGAAGACTGAGCAAGATATGTGTACTAAATCTTCAGCTTTCTTCAAGAAGACATAGGAGAGTTTTAATATTTGGTGGATCAAATTATACTGTTTAATTCAGATTATGCAATTATATAATTACAGAAGTAATCATCAAAAGCACTAAGACTAGAAATGTTTAATAAAAGTTCCCTCTGGGAAATGATGCTCTAAAGCAGTGGTTCTCAACCTGTGGGTCACGACCCCTTTGGGATCGAACGACCCTTTCACAGGGGTCGCCTAAGACATAACAGTAGCAAAATTACAGTTATGAAGTAGCAACAAAAATAATTTTATGGTTGGGCGTCACCACAACATGAGGAACTGTATTAAAGGGTCACAGCATTAGGAAGGTTGAGAACCACTGAATTAAAGTAAGTGGAAAGCAGAAGGTATTGTCTTTAAACCCAACTTCATGGTTATCCCAGAGTCAATGCCTACTTCATGTTTACAAGCTCACCCACTGTTTGGAAAACATTTTAACTTAGATGCAGGATGATTTTTAAAGAGTAAAACTATATTGTCTCATATCACCAAAGAAAGATTGATTGATTGATTGATTGATTGATTGATTGATTTTTGTTACAGATGTTTCTCCTTTTTCTCCCATTGACACCCTCTTCCCCCTCCGTGCCCGCACCATCACCAGCTTTGTTGTCCATGTCCATTGGTTACACGTACATGCATATAAGTTCTGTGGTTTATCTCTCCCCCCACCACCTCCTCTTCTGGGGATTGTCAGTCTACACCCTACTTCCATGTCTCTGGGACTACCTTGTTCTTCAGACTGTTATGTTCATTATATTCCACAAATAAGTGAGATCATGTGATATTTGTCTTCTCTTCTTGGCTTGTTTGGCTTAAGATAATACTTTCCAGGTCCCTCCATGTCGTCTCAAAGGATAAGAGATCTTTCTTTTTTACAGCTGCATAGTACTCCATTGTGTATATGTACCGCCGCTTTTTTATCCATTCGTCTACTGATGGACATTTGGACTGTTTCCAGATCTTAGCTATTGTAAATAGTGCTGCCATGAACATGGGGGTACATATACTCTTTCTGGTGTTTCAGGCTGGTGTTTCAGGCTTCTTAGGGTATATTCCTAGGAGTGGGATCACTGGGTCAAATGGCAACTCAATTTTTAATTGTTTGAGGTAACATCATAGTGTTTTTCATAGTGGCTGCACCAGTCTGCATTCCCATCAGGAGTGTACTAGAGTCCCCTTTTCTCCACACCCTCGCCAGCACTCGTTGTTTGATGATTTGTTGATGATGGTCATTCTGACAGGTGTGAGGTGATACCTCATTGTTTTTTTAATTTGCATCTCTCTGATGATGAGTGATGTTGAGCATTTCTTCATATGTCTCTTGGCCATTTGTATGTCCTGTTTGGAGAGGTTTCTATTTAGGTCCTCTGCCCATTTTTTGATTGGGTTCTTTGTCTTCCTTTTGTTGACTTGTATGAGCACTCTATATATTTTGGAGATTAACCCCTTATCTGATGTATCATTGGCAATTATGTTCTCCCATACAGTGGGTTGCCTTTCCATTTTGATGGTTGTTTCTTTTGCTGTGCAGAAGCTTTTGAGTTTGATGTAGTCCATGTGTTCATTATTCTCTTTGTTTCTGTTGCCTTAGGTGATGTATCAGTGAAAATTCTGCTGCGTATGATGTCTGAAATTTTGTTGCCTACATTTTCTTCTAGGATTTTTATGGATTCACGAGTCACATTTAGGTCTTTTATCCATTTTGAGTTTATTCTTGTATATGGTGTAAGTTGATGGTCTAGTTTCATTTTTTTGCATGTAGCTGTCCAATTTTCCCAACACCATTTATTAAAGAGGCTGTCTTTATTCCATTGTATGGTCTTGCCACCTTTTTAAAATATTAATTGAGCATAATATCTTGGGTCAATTTCTGGGTTCTCTGTTCTAACCAATAGAAAGATTTTATAAATGTTATTGGAATTCTAACTTTATGAAAGTTAGTACTAATTTATAATCTAACTCCAACTCTTTAGCTATTTGCAAGACTTTTAAATACACTTGCATCTAGCATTTGTCCAGGTTTTTGGGAGTTAATATTAGCCAAGTTACAGATATTTGTCTATATAATTTGTGGAAGAACAACATCGGATGTGCTCATTAGTAGGGCCAAGAGATAGTCAAGTGTCAATTAGCAACCACTCAGAGTCCCCCATTAAGAACTTTCTCATTTGTATTCAGAGGTTTGGAAAAGATGAGTTGTCTGAGCTCAGAAGAATGTGAACTCTTGGGTGAAATGTAAAACAGAGAAGTTTCCTTTCCAGAGATTAGTGGAGATATAACTAATCTTTCGATTCCAATCGCTCCTTCCAAACTTATGGGGAACTGCAAAAATTTTCATTTTTTATTTGAACATTATAATGTAGATAAAAGCCTAAAATTTAAAAGAAAAATATTTCATAAAGAGGAAAAGTGTATTCATTTCTTTAACGTATAACCTTTTTCAAAGAAGTGACCCAGGGCCTTAAAATTATTTTTGCCTTTTATAATTTAGGATTAGTTTCTTCTTCTTTCTGAAGCACTCCCTTATACAGTTATTTCCTATGCCCCATGCCTACAACTTATCCTGTACAAACCTGATTAAGGGAAGACAGATGGTCAAATAACTTCTGAAGCTCAATGGTTTCTTAATATAGCTCCAGTCAAAAAAGTGACCTGAATACTGCCTTTTTTTTTTAACTGAGATGTTAATAGTTATTTCAGGGATTCTTTTTTCCACTTAATTATGTTTGTACTTAATTAAATCTACATAATTCAGCTGATTTTCATCATTATAAAGTATTGTTATGGGCATGCAGAGAATAAATAGATTTGATTCTATGAGGAAGAAAGAGCCAATGCTGAGAGTCGCTGATTCTTTAAATTAAAATATAACTTCCATTTAGTAAAGAAATTAGCTCCAAAAAATACTTATTTTCTTCCTTTTCCTCAGGCTCATGCGCAAGTAATGAGCAATGGGTTAATCTTCAGAGCCAACCCTAAGTTCAATGGTCATTTCCCCGTATTTCTCCCACTACTTTGTTTACTTTTTTTTTTTTTTTTTCTGGGTCTACTGCAGCGATTTTCAACCATTTTCACCTCATGGCACACATAAAATAATTACTAACATTCTGTGAGACACTGAAAAAAAGATATTTTGCCAATCTGAAAAACAAAACAAAACAAAAAGAGGTGTAAGTTTTATTCATTCATAGTAGACGTCTGCTGTTTTGTTGACTGTTGTCATTCTTTTAATTTGACAATCTGAAAGGAAAAGAGGTCAGTACTCCTGACTAAATAGGTATTACATGTTTTACAAATTATTGTGGCACAGCAGTGTGCCTGACGAGGCAAACCAGTTGAAAATTGCTGGTGTACTATACTCTACATGCCTTAAATTCTAATGTTCCCCCCTAACTTCCCAGAATTCTTCTACAACACATGTTGTTTCCCATCCTGAATTTAAACTAATTTTACTTTTTAGCTGGTGTCTTGTGCTCTGGACCTATTCATCAACTGTCGACAATTCAGTATGATAACTCATATGAGACTTATCTGTCTCCGTGTAATATTACCTCAGAAGAGTTTTCTCTAACTTGATGTTTTGGGCAACTTACTTTCTGAGGTTATTTAGATCTCTGCAATAACTTATAAAAATTTTCTATTGTATTCTAATGATGATTAATAATATATATTTTTATAGGCTTATAAAATATAATTATTTGAATAAATATTAATCTCCATGAATTACTCTGATGATTACAGTCATTTTGCAGCATGAATAAGGCCAAAGACCCTCTATGAAATTATAGTGAGTTCAATATTCAAATAGAGAAATATAGTGGAAAAATTAAGCCATCATTTCATATACCGAAGAGGTATGTAGGGGAGGAAAATGTTTTATTTTACCCTCTTAGGATCCTGGGATAAACCTGAAAATTAAGGCGGCAAAAAAAAAAAAAAAAAAAAAGGCCAATAACAAAAAGCCTCTTTTTTTTTTTTTTTTTTTTTATTAATTTATTTTTGTTACAGATGTTTCTCCTTTTTTCCCCATTGACACCCTCCTCCCCATCCCCCCACCCCATCCCCAGCTTTGTTGTCCATGTCCATCAGTTATGCATACATGCGTATAAGTTCTGTGGTTTATCTCTTCCCTCCTCCCCCCACCCCCTCTTCTGAGGGTTGTCAGTCTGTACCCTACTTCCACATCTCTGGGTCTACCCTGTTCCCCATACTGTTATGTTTGTTATATTCCACAAATGAGTGAGATCATGTGATATTTTTCTTTCTCTGCTTGGTTTGTTTCGCTTAGGATAATACTCTCGAGGTCCCTCCATGTCGTCTCAAAGGATAAGAGATCTTTTTTTCTTACAGCTGCATAGTACTCCATTGTGTATATGTACCACAGCTTTTTTATCCATTCATCCACTGATGGGCACTTGGGCTGTTTCCAGATCTTAGCTATTGTGAATAGTGCTGCTATGAACATGGGAGTACATATATTCTTTCTGATTGGTGTTTCAGGTTTCTTAGGGTATATTCCTAGAAGTGGGATCACTGGGTCAAATGGCAGTTCAATTTTTAATTTTTTGAGGTAACACCATAGTGTTTTCCACAGTGGCTGCACCAGTCTGCATTCCCACCAGCAGTGTACTAGAGTCCCCTTTTCTCCACACCCTTGCCAACACTTGTTGTTTGACGATTTGTTGATGGCGGCCATTCTGACAGGTGTGAGGTGATACCTCATTGTTGTTTTAATTTGCATCTCTCTGATGATTAGTGATGTTGAGCATTTCTTCATATGTCTCTTAGCCATTTGTATGTCCTGTTTGGAGAGGTGTCTATTTAGTTCCTCTGCCCATTTTTTAATTGGGTTCTTTGTCTTCCTTTTGTTGAGTTGTATGAGCACTCTATATATTTTGGAGATTAACCCCTTATCTGATGTATCATTGGCAATTATGGTCTCCCATACAGTGGGTTCTCTTTCTGTTTTGATGGCTGTTTCTTTTGCTGTGCAGAAGCTTTTGAGTTTGATGTAGTCCCATGTGTTCATTTTTTCCTTTATTTCTGTTGCCTTAGGTGATGTATCAGTGAAGATTCTGCTGCGTATGATGTCCGAAATTTTGTTGCCTACATTTTCTTCTAGGATTTTTATGGATTCACGAGTCACATTTAAGTCTTTTATCCATTTTGAGTTTATTCTTGTGTATGGTGTAAGTTGATGGTCTAGTTTCATTTTTTTGCATGTAGCTGTCCAATTTTCCCAACACCATTTATTAAAGAGGCTGTCTTTGCTCCACTGTATGCTCTTGCCACCTTTGTCAAATATTAGTTGAGCATAATGTCTTGGGTCAATTTCTGGATTCTCTGTTCTGTTCCACTGGTCTATATGCCTGTTCTTGTGCCAATACCAGGCTGTTTTGATTATAGTAGCTCTGTAGTATAATCTGATATCTGGTATTGTGATCCCACCTACTTTGTCCTTCTTTTTCAAGATTGCTGTGGCTATTCGGGGTCTTTTTTGGTTCCATATGAACTTTTGGAGTATTTGTTCTAGTTCTGTGAAATATGTCGCTGGTATTTTGATTGGGATTACATTGAATCTATGGATTGCTTTGGGTAATATGGACATTTTAATGATGTTAATTCTTCCAATCCATGAACAAGGTATGTGCTTCCACTTTTTTATATCTTCCTCTATTTCTTTTTTCAATGTCCTGTAGTTTTCTGCAAATAGATCCTTTACTTCTTTGGTTAAATTTATTCCTAGGTATCTTAATTTTTTTGCCGCGATGGTAAATGGGATTGTTTTTTTAGTTTCTCTTTCTGTGAGTTCATCATTGGTGTATAAGAATGCCGTCGATTTCTTGATGTTTATTTTGTATCCTGCTACTTTGCCAAATTCATTTATTAGGTCTAGTAGATTTTTGATGGAGTCTTTAGGGTTTTCTATGTATAATATCATGTCATCTGCGAATAATGACAGTTTCACTTCCTCCTTTCCAATTTGGATTCCTTTTATTTTTTCTTCACGTCTGATTGCTGTGGCTAAGACTTCCAGTACTATGTTAAATAAGAGTGGTGAAAGTGGGCATCCCTGTCTTGTTCCTGTTCTTAAGGGAAATGTTTTTAGTTTTTGCCCATTGATTATGATGTTGGCTGTAGGTCTTTCATATATGGCCTTTATAATGTTGAGATATGATCCCTCTATTCCCAAATTGCTGAGCGTTTTTATCAGAAATGGGTGTTGAATTTTGTCGAATGCTTTTTCAGCATCTATTGATATGATCATGTGGTTTTTATCTTTCATTTTGTTTATGTGGTGTATCACATTTATTGATTTGCGAATATTGAACCAGCCTTGCATCCCTGGGATGAATCCCACTTGGTCATGGTGAATAATTTTTTTGATGTATTGCTGGATCCGATTTGCTAGTATTTTGTTCAGGATTTTGGCATCTATGTTCATCAGGGATATTGGCCTGTAGTTTTCTTTCTTTGTAGTGTCTTTTTCTGGTTTTGGAATTAGAATTATGCTGGCCTCATAAAATGAGTTTGGAAGTCTTCCTTCTTCTTGAATTTTTAGAAACAGTTTGAGAAGAATGGGTGTTAGTTCTTCTTTGAATGTTCGGCAAAACTCCCCTGTGAAGCCGTCTGGGCCTGGACTTTTGTTTGCTGGGAGAGTCTTGATTACATCTTCAATTTCCTTGGTTGTTATTGGTCTGTTCAAGTTTTCTATCTCTTCCCGGTCCAGTTTCGGGAGACTATATGTTCTAGAAATTTGTCCATTTCGCTTAGATTGTCGAATTTGTTGCCATATAAATGTTCATAGTATTCGTTAACGATCCTTTGTATTTCTGTGGTGTCAGTTGTTACTTCTCCTCTTTCGTTTCTGATTTTGTGTATTTGGGTTCTCTCTCTTTGTTTCTTGGTGAGTCTAGCTAAGGGTCCATCAATCTTGTTTATCTTTTCAAAAAACCAGCTCTTTGTTTCATTGATCCTTTGAATTGTTTTTTTGGTCTCCATGTTGTTTATTTCTGCTCTGATCTTTACTATTTCCTTCCTTCTACTTGCTCTGGGGTTTTCCTTTTGTTTGCTTTCTAGTTCTTTAAGTTGTGAGGTTAGATAGTCTATTAGAAATTTTTCTTGTTTCTTGAGGTAGGCCTGTAGTGCTATGAACTTCCCTCTCAGAACTGCTTTCGCCGCATCCCATAGATTTTGTGTTGTTGTGTGTTCATTTTCATTCGTTTCCAGAAAGTTTTTAATTTCTTCCTTGATCTCCTTGGTAACCCATTCATTGTTTAATAACATGCTATTTAGCCTCCATGTATTCAAATGTCTTTGCATGTTCTTGTTGCAATTGATTTCTAGTTTCATGCCATTGTGATCTGAGAAGATGCTTGATATGATTTCAATCTTCTTGAATTTGTAGAGACTTTGTTTGTGTCCTAACATGTGGTCTATCTTTGAGAATGTCCCATGTGCACTTGAGAAGAAAGTGAATTCTGTAGTTTTGGGGTGTAATTCTCTGTAAATATCTATTAAATCCATTTGGTCTAGTGCTTCATTTAGAGTCTGTGTTTCCTTGTTAATTTTTTGTCTAGAGGATCTATCCAGTGATGTCAGCGGGGTGTTGAAGTCCCCTGCTATGATTGTATTGCTGTCGATTTCTCCTTTGAAGTTTTCCAGAAGATTTTTAATGTATTTTGGTCCTCCTGTATTGGGTGCATATATGTTTACCAAGGTTATCTCTTCCTGTTGGATAGATCCTTTCAATATTATGTAGTGGCCTTCTTTGTCTCTAGTTATGGCCTTCATTTTAAAATCTATTTTATCAGATATGAGTATTGCTACCCCAGCTTTTTTTTCCTTTCTGTTTGCTTGGAAGATTTTTTTCCATCCCTTCACTTTCAGCCTATGTGAGTCTTTTGTTGTGAGGTGGGTCTCTTGTAAACAACATATATATGGGTCATGCTTTCTTATCCAATCTGCTACTCTGTGTCTTTTGATCGGGGCGTTCAGTCCATTTACATTTAAGGTGATTACCGATATGTACTTACTTATTGCCATTTTTGTTTAGTGTGTTTCTATTTTCCTTTCTATTTCTTCTACTAATTACAGCAGTCCTTTTAAGATTTCTTGCAGTGCTGGTTTGGTGCTAATGTATTCCCTTAGCCTTTTTTTGTCTGGGAAGCTCTTTATTTGACCTTCTATTTTGAATGATAGCCTTGCTGGGTAGAGTAGTCTTGGGTTCAGATCCTTGTTTTTCATGACCTTGATTATTTCATGCCATTCCCTTCTGGCCTGTAGTGTTTCTATGGAGAAGTCAGCTGATAACCTTATGGGGGTTCCTTTGTAGGTAACCTGTTGCTTAGCTCTTGCTGCCTTGAGGATTCTCTCTTTGTCTTTAATTTTTGGCATTTTAATTACTATGTGTCTTGGTGTGGGCCTGTTTGGGTTCTTCTTACTTGGGACTCTCTGTGCTTCTTGAACTTGAAAGCTTTCTTCCTTCACCAAATTAGGGAAATTTTCTGTCACTATTTCTTCAAATATATTCTCTAACCCTTTCTCATTTTCTTCTTCTTCGGCGACTCCTATGATGCGAATATTATTACGTTTCTAGTTGTCCCACAGTTCTCTTAAGCTGTCTTCCTGTTTTTTCATTGTTTTTTCCTTTTGGTTTTCCGATTGGTTGATTTTTTCTACCCTGTCTTCTAATTCACTGATCCGGTCCTCAGCTTCTTCTACTCTGCTTTTTAGCCCTTCCATTGTGTTCTTCATTTCTGTTATGTCATTCTTTATTTCCAATTGATTTATTTTCAATATTTCTATGTCTTTGCTCATGGTGTTGATGTCCTTACACATGCTGTTGAGCTTCCTCAAGATCATGGCTCTGAATTCTAGCTCTGTTAGCTTGCTTAACTCCATTTCATTTATCTCATCTTCATTGGAGGTCTCTTGTTCTTTCGTTTGGCATCTGTTTCGTTGTTTTACCATTTTGGCTAGCTCAGTGGTTTTTGGAGCCTGCCAAATTTACCCTGTGGATGTTGGTGTTCTGCTGTTTGTGGCTCCCTGTACTGGGTTTGGATGAGCGTGAGAGGACCCACGTTATACACCACTGTCGAGTCTTACTTTTCTGGGTAGAGTTGCAAGCCCAGAAAAGGTTCAGTTATCCTCTAGCTTTTTGCCTAAAGGCTATTAGTCCTGGTTACTTAAAGAGCCTTGGGTTCTCAGTTGAATGAAAACCTCCCTCAGGTGTTCAGCGTGAGAGGATTTCCCGAGGGTGGGGCAGATGCTGGTAGTTAATGAGCCTTGATTTGCATTTCAATGGCCCAACTGGGTGTGGCTGAATCTCCGAGGGAGGGGCTGCCGCTTCTCCCCAGAGCCCTGGGATGGAGTAAGTCGACCAGGCCACAGTCCTGCGTGGCCGAAACTCAGCAAAAGCTCTGAGCGCCCTCCAAATCCCGAGTGTCCCCACACAGTTCCAGTCCAGTCCGCCCTCCCTCCGCCGGAGTCCGAGGTGAGTGGCTGTGGCTGTTTTAGCGCTCTGTCCCGGCTCTGCGCTGTGGAGCCGGCTCAGGCTTTAACCCCAAGGGCAGGCACTGCTCACGGCTAAGGCCGCTGCTGTCTGTGGGCTTCCAGCCCCCCTCTCGCGCCTCGGCAATCCTACCAGGATCAAGTTAGTGTCCCTGGTTGTATGGTCCTCGCGAACTGCTTTTCCGTTGCTTTTTCCCCCACGATTTGACTTTATTTTAGTTGTATTTCCAGTTTGGTCCTGGGAGATGATCTGTGTAGCTTCCATTCACTCCGCCGCCATTTTGGAATTCCGCCTCTTTTTTAATTAATATGTTTTATGTGACATGGGAGCTTTCATAAGGAAATGAAGTCTAGAAGAAATGGTTACGTTTGAGTATTTTTATACCAGGTTTGATGAAAAGTAGAAAGTCATAGAAATATGGTAGGAAAAGAGGTATGTGCAAAGGGTAATCAAATGGGGGAAACTTATAAAGGTCTGTTCATTCGAACTCCTCTCAGCACCTGCATCTTCGAGCATAAGGATGCTTCTTGCCTTGGGTATGGGGAGAGCATCTCTCATGTGAGGGTTCTGTGACCTGCTTCAGGGCAAAAGGGGCAATTCAGAGAGTCTTTACCTGCTGTTTGTCAAATTCCTTCAGCTTACAATGTTCAATATGCCAAAGCACCATTATTTTGGAGAAGTGTATTTTGAACATAAATAGGTACAACTAATTTAAAGGAAACTATTCTATGATTATCAGTACTATATTTACATTAACAAAAATAATATATCTAGCCCTGGCCGGTTTGGCTCAGCGGTTAGAGCGTCAGCCTACGGTCCAGAGAGACCCGAGTTCGGTTCCCGCTAAGGGCATGTACTTCGGTTGTGGTTTGTCCCTGGCCCTGGTTGGTCGTGCGGGTGGCAGCCACTCGATGTGTCACTTTCACGTCGATGTTTCTCTCTCTCTCTCTTCCTCTCTCTCCCTCCCACTCTATCTGAACAAAAAATGAAAAAATGTCCTCGGGTGAGGATAAAAAAATAAATAAATAAATAAATAATATATCTATGTTATATTTTTTTAATACCAACTTGTGAAAATTGATTGGCAATAAGTGCTTTGGTCAATATGCAATGAATAAATGTTATGTCTATGATTCTACTAATATAGATTAGATATCCACTTAATGTATATTTTGCTAAAGCCATAAAACTAAAGTATTCTTCAGGTAACTGAGACAGTTTTTAGAGATATCTTGTTAAAATCAGTCACTGAAAGTTGCTCACAGGAAGAGTTTTGGCTAAATGTAAGGTGGAATTATCTGGATGTAGCAAATATGCCTTCAAGTTATTAACAATATTTTGCATAGCATAAGAATAGAAACTTTATCAGGTTGTTTTAATAGTAATCTCTGGCTTAGAGAAAGACAAGTACCACATGATCTCACTTATTTACAGAACATCATGAACAAAGTAAGCTGACAATCAAAATAGATCCAGAGATATGAAAGTAGGTAACAAACTGACAAACCTCAGAGGGAAGGGAGATGAGGGGTGGGGTGGGAAGAGATAGACCAAAGGACTTATATGCATATATGCACACTCAGTGGATAGAGACATTGGGTTGGGGAAAGCAGGAGGGGGTTGGGAGTAGGGAGGAGGGGGTCAATGGAGGAAAAAAGGGGGATGTCTGTAATACTTTCAACAATAAAGATTTTTTAAAAAAGAAGTAATTCTTAGTTTTACTAAGTCAAAATGAAGATTCAGAATAAATCTAGGCCTCAACTTGATGCTACTAACTTTATTTTTAAACTCCAATTATTACTTGGAAAATTAGTTCCAGAAAAAAAAAATCTGTGACATTAAATATCTATCACAATTAATAATGTTATTAATATGTTATTGAATTTAAATGTCTTTTCAAAATCATTTGTATTTAATTTATAATTTGTTTTATTGTTGTGAAAAAGTTATACTCATAAGTGCTTTGTATCTATTGTTATATTTGTTAATTTAAATAGCATTAAAATATATATAATATACATTGACGTACAGTAAAGTCATCGCATTACATTTCACTTGGATATTACTTAAGTGTGAAGGACATTGCCTCACAGTTTGCAGATAACAGAATTGCTACTCTCTGAGTAAGCCAAATTTCTCCACTAGTAGAACAAACTTTTTTTTTGTTTACTGTTTTACTACTCTAAGTGATGCCGTTGCAATAATCTGGCTATCATTTAACAGGAAAGGAGTAGAAGGGAAGACCAAATAATATAGGCACGCTATTTATGCAGCTTTGCTGAAAAGCTGAAGTTCACACTCTCCAAGTCTGTTCCCTGTTAATTGATGGGGAAAGGGACTGGACAAAGGCAGTTTAGACATATGCCCAGTAAGGTCTGAGTGACATGGGAAGGTGCCTACCTATTTGTCACACCTAGGAGTGAGTCAGTGGCCAGAATAGGCATAACTGCTGCAAACACAGGAACCTGAATATCTAATCCCCTAAACAAAGGAAGTTCTCTCTCTTCCTCTCTTCCTCTCTCTTGCCATTTGAGCAGGACTTCTGGCTTGTGGGATTCCCAAGCCCTGCATTTGCCACATGGCCCACAGCCATGTGGACTCCATGCAATGGATTAATGGACTGAGTCTAGACTGATGTTGATCTGGACCTGGCTTCCACATGGAAAGGAAGCTCTGGACACTGGCCCTGTTTCTAGCCTTACTAAACCCACAGTTGCCCCTCTTGTAGGACTGGACTGAGGGACATGGACTTTACAACCCCAGAAATGTAACTGCACACCAATAAAGACCATTCATTCTGCCATCCGAGTCTCAGAAAATTCCGTTTCTGAAGATCTCGCAAGAGCCACCCCACTCCCACAAGTGTCAGGGGAATCTGGCCCACTCATTCTTCCAGCAACATAAGCATTTAAATAAAGAATAGTACATTTATGGGACACATTTCTATACTATGATTAGTCAGCTAAAAAAAAAAAGTCTTTTGTAAAACTAGCAAACACACCAAAATACTTTTAATCATTACTTCAGATCATAATACTATTATCTTGATTTTCTTACAAATGCCAGTCCCCAAACTGATGTTGTTCTCCCTCCCCTCAAAAATGTCTTATTTTCATTCCTTTAAAGGTTAGCAATTTATAAAGACAAGTCCTTGGAAAATATTCATTATTTTCATTCTTGCTGATTGTTTTGCCTTCTTTCTCTCTCACATGAATGATCAATTCTTTTCACAACATTAGGTACTGGGAAGAATGAGAACTTTATCAGGCTTAATGTCATAATAGAAATTTTTAATTTCTGCTCTTTATATGACTTTATGTCACATATATCTTTTATTTTTGTATGGAATAGTATAAATATAGTATAGAATTTATGGTCACTGACATTCACAGTTAAGGTGTCTCATCTTTCTGTAACATCTGTTTTTACTCACATGAGAATGTATTTATAACCATAATAACATTTATTTATTTATTTATAAATTTATCTTTATTGTTGAAAGTATTACAGATGTCTCCCTCCTCCCCCCATTTACACCCCTCTTTCCCCACTCCTGCCCCCGCAACCCCTGCCTTCACTACATTATTGTCTGTGTCCATTGGTTATAAATATAGACATATAATGTCTTCGGTTTATCTCTCCTCGCCCCCTCCTCCCCCTTTCCTCTCAGGTTCATCAATCTATTCCCTGCTTTCATGTCTCTGAATCTACTTTGTTCATCAGTTTATTTTGTTCATTAGATTCCACAAACATTTTAAATATGCCTTGTTATATTTAAATATTTATCATCATCATGGATTGTTGGCATCTCAAGAAATAATAAATGATGCATTCAATATTTATTCAATCATACAAAAACATCTGTCAGGATTAAATTGAAATAGTAATTTTGTGATAAGACTACTAAACACAAGCACACAATTGACAAACTAAAAGCAAAATAAAATCAGTAAGATGTTAGATTCATAAAAAATAAAACTGATGTTAGCATTAAAAAGAACTGGCTTTTGATTCTAGTACAGATGATTTGGTTGTAGATTTATATGAACCATAATATATAATTTTCATTATACCCAATTGAAATAGGAAAAAAATCATAGAGATACATGTTAGGCAAAGGAAAATTTTCCATAAGGCAATAGAAGATGTGCATTTGAATCCTAAGAGAATATAACATAGAAAGAAGGCTCAATTTAGAAGAATAAAATAGAAATATGAGTGTGTGCTTAGTAGTTTTATATATTAGTTCTAGATTTTTTTTACTAAATATCAAATATTGGAAAGGGTTTACAAATCATTCTTATTTGCGATGCTATTAATATAAATCTCATGTCATTTTTGTTGATGATGGCTACGGTGGTGGTGGTATAGGTCAACCAGTTTCAAATTTTTGAAATGTTTAACATTTTTGTTCTATCTATCTATTTATCTATCTATCTATCTATCTATCTATCTATCTATCTATCTATCTATCTATCTACCTATCTATCATCTATCTATCTGTCATCTATCTTTCTATCTATCATCTATCTATCTAAAATGAAGTCATTCTCTAAATCATTGTGGTGAGAAGGCCTTAAAGTATCTGTAAAATTCTAAATCTTCTTTGATTTGAGAGCATAAAGAACCATAAAATCCAAATGCTTACTGGCAACCTGTGTGTAAAATACTGAAAGAGCACTTTCTTAAGAATGGAGATATTTATGTTTATGTGTCTTAGTGCCACTGTGAGCGGAGTATATTATACAATGTATGTGGTGTTGTTCAATGAGCTCACTTTTGCCAAACGGAAAAGAGCCTTTCTCTTGCCAGCAGGCGCACTCAGGATATGGACACATGAAAATGAAAAATGGAAAACAATAAATGTAAATAAAGCATTACTACAGCCTTTTCTTGTTGCTTTCTCACCGTTTTTCCAGTCACATGCTGATGACAAATGATGGTTTCGCTGCAGCAGTAGAGACGCAATTGTGTTTTTTTGTTTGTTTGTTCTTAAATCCATCCTCTGGAGAGTAAATTTTTAAGTCACGCATCAAAGACTTGAGAAGAAAACATGTACATACCGTTGTTTTGATATAATAAATATATCTAAACAATTTCACTGTTCAGGAGACTTTTCAGTACCGCTTGTTTTAAAAAATCAGAGTGAACTGGGGAGGGGGTGCAGGAAGAGATTAACCAAAGAACTCATATGATTATATACATAGCCCATGGACACAGACAGTAATTCGATGAAGGCCTGGATAGACCAGTGTGGGGTGGAGGGGCCCGATGGGGAAAAAAGGAGGACATCTGTAATAGTTCCAACAGTAAAGATAAATTTAAAAAACAGTTATTATAGTACAGTCAGGCAATTTCTTTTTTTAATGTCAGGAGAAATTGCCAATGACTTGGAAATGGGGAAAATAGAATTCTGGTGTCTTTTGAGTGACACGCTTGCAATGTTTAGCAGACTCATTAGTGAGTATGGGATTCCATAAGGTTGTGTAACTGCATCTTAGACTAGCGATTTACCAACTCGAGGTAGACGTTAACGTGCAGAAACAGTAATGCTGATGGCAATGCAAGTGACTTGTTCGTGAGGATGCAAATGAATTTTGTCCTGTAGGGAATATAAATCTCTGTAATTAAACTCTCATTTGAACTGATTTTAATGACTATTGGCTCACTCATTAATAAATGAGTTTAGTCAACTCTTTGACAAGTGTTCATTTTATATTTGTGTGTAAATCATAAATGTATCCTTCTTGAAAATTACCCTTTACTGCTATTATGAAGTGAAATAATGAGTGGGAGAACCAGACGATATAAAGTTGAAGAGGGACAAGTGGTCTGAACGTGTTCAGATGCTTGGGTTATCATTATTATATTGTTTTTGGCTCGTGGCTGCTCCCTGCTCTCTGTGTTCAAGTACCGAAAAAGATTTGTTTTCATTTAACTGATATAAGCCAGGCTTTTAAATTTTAGAATGCAGGCATGTTCCCCTCTAGAGTGATTAAGTTCACTCTGTAAAGATTTAGAATCGTTTATTTAGATGCATAGTGGGGTGGAGAAATTGGATAGGATTAAGGTGCCAGAAACCTGGAAGAAAATGGGAGAAAGAATGACTTCCTTGGGACAGAATCATGGCAGTGCTCCCTTTAGTGCCTCCATCCACTCATCTTTCTGCTTGGTTTGTGGCTGCCAGAATAATTAAAGAAGTGGGGAAATAGGTTCCATTACTATCTTGCTTTTAAGCTTTGCTCTCAGGTTGATTAATGCTTTCTTTACACTTGCACTGGGCTGCTCTACATTTCCTTTGTAAGTAATGCTAATTAGGTTGAACAAGCATCAAGTGCTTGCAGAGCTGGTGTTTGTGCCAGGATAATTCCTGGGGGATGATGATGCTTATGGATGAAACTAAATGGAAACAATAGGATGCAAAAGGCATTTCCACTCATTCTTCCTGAGTACCTACTACGTGCACTCTGGCTAGTGCAGGAAAGAATATTTATTCAAAGTCCTAGAAGTGACAGCTTTCTTTTATATTCAGAAAAAGGTGAGGAGATAAGTGTGATTTGAACCAAGTTAGGGAGAGATGAGATCAGAAAAATAAAGGTACATAATTGGGCGGAGTTTTGAAAATATATGTTCAAAACCTCCTTTTTCCCCTCCCTTTTATTTAAACGGATGTCACTAAATGGTTTTGAGCAGAAAATAATGCATGATTTGACATACTTTAGAAAAGATAACTCTGCTACTGCATTAAGAAAAAAACAGCAGAAAGTCAAAGATAGAAGTTGGGAGACTTATAAATGATAAGGAAAAGTTGACTGTGACTTGGACCAGAAGATCTGTAGAGGAAGTAGTGAGAAGTGTTCAATAATTTGGATGCAGTATATGAGAAATAGGAATCAATGTTCATTTTTTAAACATTTCAACCTGAAGAGCTAAGAAAATGGAGCTGTCATTTAGTAAATGAGGCATAAGTTTGCAAGAACGATTTTCTTAAGGGCTGGGAGCAGTTAGGAGTTTTGAGTACAATGAGTGTGAGTTACCTAGTAGCTTCACGTGAAAATGTTGAGTGTGTACTTGGAAATGAGTCAAGTTCAGGAGTGAGTCAGCAATATTTAATGGTTTTTCTTTTATTGAGTTATAATTAACATATAATAAGATGCACAATTGTTAAGTTTGTTGAGTTTTCACAACTGTACGTATCTATGTAATCAATATCCATAACACATTTAAGAAACTTCCAATTACTCCAAAAAGGTTCTCACTGCTTGTACTAATATTTTAAGGCCCAAACTCCTTAAACCTCACCCTGAGGCAATTACTTTCTATCACCATGGCCTTATTGTGCCTATTCTACAATTTCATAAATG
Source organism: Tadarida brasiliensis (assembly GCA_030848825.1). Lineage (NCBI taxonomy): Eukaryota > Metazoa > Chordata > Mammalia > Chiroptera > Molossidae > Tadarida > Tadarida brasiliensis. The sequence continues at coordinate 77,752,945 of CM061260.1, forward strand.
TACAATTATACAGTGTTTCTATAGTCTTTGATTTATTTGTTCAGCATATTGGCTGTAAGATATTTTTATACTACAGCATTTGTAAATCACACTTACATATAAAAAACCTTTTTGATGGTCACAGCTTTATAAGAAATGTCTTAGATTTTGATGCAAAAGTTTGACATGAATAACAAATCCAAAAATTCATTACCTTAAAACAAACATTTAGTTTTTACTCATGGGCCAGTGGTTGTCTGGAATTCTTCTTGGCTTAGCTAAGCTTGACTAGATTTGGGTTTAAATCTGCTCCATGTTTTTGCCTTTTGAAGGCAAAGGTGAAGAGCAGTAACTCCCTGGGGTAGTCACAAACCCTTGTTATGATGGATTGCAGGAGGGCAAGAAAGCCAATAGAAACTTGGAGCTGATATATTTTTATCTGTCCACATTTTTCTTGCCGAAACAAGTTATTTGTCCCAGTATAAAGTTAATAAGTGGGGAAATGTATTTCTCTCAAGGTATTAAAAAGAAAGTGGAGCCAATCATTGTTCAATAATAACACAAACTCACAGGTGAACAGGGTAAGAGGTATTAATCATTATTCTTATTAAAATGAAAAATGATATTCAGCTCAGAAGATATGAGTGTTCAATTTAATTTTATGTTATGGATGAGACCCAAACACTGCTCTTTTAACATTTAATCTAACATTAGACCATGTTATTGCTTTTGTTTTATTAATAATATTAGTCTTAGAGAGTAAAGAGAAGTAACGACTTTTACAACCAAAATTAAAGATAAAATAGAAAATTACAGAGATATAAGTAAGAAATGACTCAGTTCTTCTTAGCTCACCCTCTTTCTTACGATGCTCCTTAATTTACTAGAAGAGCTAAGATTTATACACCTGAAAATATAAGTAATACAAATAGTCTCACTATTCTTCAGGGACACTTATTGAAGTCAGCACTGAAGGAAGGTAAGGTTTCCTAGAGAATAGGGTGCTGGTTTTCTAACCATGTGAGGGAAACAATTTAATATGGAAGCAATGACCCTAACTTTTTGTCCTTATGGTATCTTTTCTCAGTCATCAAGATGCCTGAAGGGAACACAGTTATGAATACTTACATTAAGAGTATAAAACTGTTTAAATTTTATTTATTTATTTTTTTCTCCTCACCAGAGGACATTTTTGCATTTATCTTCAGACAGAGCAGGAGGGAGAGAAGAAGGAAGAGAGAGAGAGAAACATTGATGTGAGAGAGACACATCGACTGGTTGCCACCCACACGACCCCAACCGGGGCTGGGGACAAACTGCAACCGAGGTACGTGCCCTTAGTGGGAACCTAACCCAGGAATCTCTGGTCCACGGGCCGATGCTCTAACCACTGAGCCAAACCGGCCAGAGCACAAAGCTGTTTAAATTTAAGAAGCAGATCTTCATGACTTTGGAAGCAACTTCATTAGTAGGAGAAGCTAAGGAGACAGTAAGTGTTGATGAATGACAACTGGAGGTGAATGATAAGCATCTCAGTTTAGCTACTGACAGAGCATTAATGTCAATGTTAGAGGAAGAAAGAAAGTGTAGAGAACTGAAGAGGTAAAATGAGCAAATTTGTGGTAAGAGTTAAAACGGGTGAATCTATCCTGACAAATCACAATTTGAGATCAGTGATTCCTCTAGAGAGGACAGTTTATGTAACACAGCAGGGTGAAAGTTGAAACAAGGTTGGAGTCAAATTTTTTAAGGTTTTTAAAAGGCCAGATTATTGAGTTTGGGCTACATTTTGTAGATAAAATAAGTTATTATTCTATTTTTAGGATACTTTCAGGATGCTAAAGCAGTATTTTTTTTTTTTTTTTATCCTCACCTGAGGACATTTTTTGTCCAGATAGAGTGGGAGGGAGAGAGAGGAAGAGAGAGAGAGAGAAACATCGACGTGAAAGGGACACATCGAGTGGCCGCCACCCGCACGACCAACCAGGGCCGGGGACAAACTGCAACCGAAGTACATGCCCCCAGCGGGAACCGAACCCGGGTCTCTCTGGACCGCAGGCCGACGCTCTAACGGCTGAGCCAAACCGGCCAGGGCGCAGTATTTTAAGATAAGTAATCTGACAGTAGTGTTCAGAGTCATTAAATAGGTAAAGTTTGATATCAATGGTATCAGGAAAACATTGACTAATCAATGTGTAATTCATAAAGTCAGAAGCAGTAGGAAGCAAAGAATAGTTTTGAGAAATATTATAAGTTCACAATTCACTAACTATGGTAAATGACTAAGTATCAAGAATTAGGAAGAAGGTGAGGTTAAAAAGAAATTATTGTATTTTGTAAGCATTAATTATTAAGAGGATGTGGATTCCATATGACTGTGAGGAGAAGTATTAGAGATAGGTAATAATTTTAGTGCATATAATATTGTTTAAAGAGAGTTTCTGTTAAGCCTATTGAAAATTCGCTTACATGTATATATATATGTATGTTAGGGAGAAAGTATGAACATTATAAAAAGTGATAAAGTAAATGGAATGCTTATTTAGAGGTTATGAAGACACAGTAAGAAATGAAATAGATTGTTTTTTATTCAATGACACATCTCTAAAACACTGTAGAGCAAAATTTAGTGTGCAGTAGACCCATCTTGGAAGCCATTCATGTCAATTTACTCTCAAAATTATTCTGCATAACAAAATGTCTTGGTCATCATAAACACATTTTTGCTTTTACGGAGAGTTTTGTTTGCAACAGTTCCAAAGACATAAATCCCAAGGATTTTTGTAAACTAAATCATAAGGTGCAATCTAAACTCAACTTATTTTCACCTTGATTTACATATGATAACATGTGATAAATATCTCAGCTAGGCATCTACAGGAATATTTTTTTCTGTTGTGACATGGTCATTTATTTTGCAAGGAGAAATAATTGTGTTTTTTTTATGATTCGATTGATAATTTTTTTAGTACATTTTATTTCAGAAGCACTAGGTTAGTTGCTGGAGATGCAGAGGTGGAAATGACATGTAGCTCAGAGCTTAGTGTGAAAGTAGAATGAATGAACAATTACAAAGGTTTGTGAAAATTGTTATGATGGAGTTATGCCCAGAGTGTTACAATATTGCAGTGAAAAGGCTCAAACTGAGATTAGAGGATTAATGTTTGAGGAATGAATAGGAGTTAGTTATAGCTAAAGCTGAAGGGAATAAAAAGTTGAGAAGATTCTGAACACAGGAAACAGGTTGCATGAAGGAATGAGGACTGTGGAGAGAATTTCAAGTAGTTTCATATTCCTGAATTGAAGAGTGAATTTGATGCAATGGCAGAATATAAAGGGTCTCACAGGGCGTTGAACTTTCCTTTTCACTTTGCCTGTATTCCTTCCCCGTAAGTTCCTCATGTCTCAGAAGCCCTAGTGTGTCCTATGACCCTCTTTTTCACCCAGAAAATAGAATTAGTGGAAATCATAAAATACCAATGTCAGAAAGGAATCTTAAAGGTGATATATTAATCCCTTCATTTTCAGATGAATATCTTTAAACACATAAAATTGTATTTTCAATTTATAAATTGGGAAAAGAGTTCAAATATGACCAGAAACTAAGACTCTCTGTCTTAATTTCAGATTTTTAGGAAAGTACTAGTTGATAGGCTATTTTTCAAACAGATTTACAACTAACTGGGTCCCTTGTTTTATTCAAGTTTTAAATGTCAGCTATTGGAGAAAACCTCTTTTTAGAGCAAAATGTTAAATCCTCAGCTTTGCTCCACCCAATTCCAATTATTTTGTTAGAGAATCCTTGTTGATTCTAAATTGATTCACTAGGCAGAGTTGACAGACGCTGTTGAGGCTTAATTATTCTTAATTAACATACCACATACTTAAATCATTCCCTTATGATTAGGATGACCATATATCCTGGTTTTCCCAGGAAAGGCCCAGTTTACTCCTGTTGTCTTAAATGGAATGATTAATAGCTCCTATTTTGTTCTCTAATAGCATTCAAGTTTGGACATAATGGTCCTATAAAATTTCATCCAATGCCATTTTAAGATAAAATTCAACCATTCTATAATCAAGATATATGAGCAATACAAAATAGGGTACATATGTTATAGATACTCTTCCCTTCATCATCAGTAAATAAGAAACTCCCTCAACTTGTAGAGGCCAGTAACATATACTCTTACTGCACTTATTCTAGAAGAACCTCAGGGGAGGTATGAGTCTACATGGTGGCTGGGACAGTTCTAATGGAACATTCTGAGAGTTGCTGTCTTTGAGCTTTCCAAGGGGGTTTTAAAGAGTTGATTGATTTTCTATGCCTTTAACTGTGAAAAATGTATATCTTCTTTTGTATCTCAACCAAAATATCTCTTCCTGCCATTTCCCACACAGCGTGAGAGGGAACTCAGCAGAGAGTGCAGATCCCTAGATAGCAATCTACTGCCAGTCTAACGGCCCCCACATGACAGCTATTTTTGCTTTGCCCATGGTGCCACTCTGTGCTTAATGCCTCCCTGACTGAGGAACCACATTTAACCTTCTCACAGGCATGAAAAAACTTTTGTGAGCATGTCATTTCTGAGTGTCCCGATTCTGGTACAAATACTACTGAGCTGTTTTAAAACAGCATTTCTTGATTATCCCAGCAGTAGAAAAGAAAAACAAAACCTTCTCTTACAGAGGCCATCCCGTTAACATTTATTATGTATGTTTAAGAAAGCAGGATAAAAAGAAATATAAGAAGTAAATAGAAACTTGCATCCTTAATATCCCAGAAAGACTCTAGGCCCCTTTCAAGAACTTAGGTTAAAACTCTCTGGATTAGGTCACTAATACTTCAGACATATCTGTTCAATAATAAATATTTCCATAGTAAATGTATCTGGGAGTGAATTTGTGGTAGAAATATTCATGAACTTACATACTTTATTGTAAGGATTTTTTACAAATGAGAAATTTCATACATTTGAAAGGATCAGTACAGTGCCTCAATAATACATACTTAACTTAAAAAAATATTTCTGTTTGCTATAGATAACAGATAACATTCAGTTATACTCAGCAACAACACTTTCATGCTTAAACTTCATCTGCCTAAGTTCTTAAAAATTGATTTTCATTGAAGTATATTGAACATGGCTCTCTATATACATATTTTAACAACATTTTCTCAAAGATGTATGTGAAGATAAATCACAGTCCAACATATGAAGAATCATCTTACTGAAAGATGTTAATGCTGATCAGCATAAATCCTCTTCAACTAATGTCTGTCTAGTCTATATTTAAATGTGTTCAACAATTAGAAATCAAGGCCATTTGATCATTACTGCAGATCTATTTAAAAGTTTTCTTTAAAGGAAATAGAAGTGTAGAATGTTCCCACCAGTTCTGCACAGGCTAGCAAGATCATTTTCAATAATATTCTGCTATTGAAAGTTTTGATCTTGACACCAGCACTCTCTCCCTCCTAAAAAACACTTTGGCTCTACTAACTTGACCTAATGACCTAATCAGTCAGGGCTGTCTGTGATTCTTACATGGTCACATAACAGGCACATAGTGATTGGCACTACTAGTCACCAGCTTGCACAACAGGAGAGAATAACTTCCAAGTGTGTTGGCACCAGGAGAGTGGAGTTAACTCCATAATGATCAAACTGTCAGAGAAAGATACTAGTAAACATCAACTAGTGTGCTGCAGTGCATGCAAACTTACAAAGAAGAGTCAGGAGAACATACCTTCCTGACCTCTTGGTATCTCATGGGAAAGCAGGAACCAGCCAGGGCAGACCTTGAAGAACCATGACTTTGTATAAACTGAGAGACCCTGTCCTTAACACTTTCTATGGGATGCTTCTTTTCATAGCCAACTGAAGAGAATGGGAGATTGTGGACCACTCAAGGCTTTTACTAGACCATGTAAAGAATCTCCAAATCACATAATCTTCTCTCTCTTTCTCTCTCACTCTCTCCCACCCCAGCCATGTGTCTGTGTGTCTTTTTCTCTCTTCTGTCCCTCTCTCTCTCTCTCTCTTTCTCTCTCTCTCTCTCTCTCTCTCTCTCTCTCTCTCTCTACGCACACACACACACACACACACACACGCACACGCACACGCACACACACACACATACACACACACTGCATTCTACATAGTATGCAGGACAAAGCAAAAATAACTAGCAACTTTGAAAGGGTTTTTTAACTTTCTCAGAATCACTCTGACAATTAAATATAAACATAATAGTTGAGATAATAAAAACAAATATGTGATTGTCAATCAAAATATCATTAAGAATCATTGTAATCTTTATTTTACAGTCTACATAATATTATTTTTGTAAATATAGCTTTTCTACAAAACCACATGTCAATCAGATTTCCATCTCCATGGTATCCTAATATAACAAAGAGAACACTCTTGAACTTTAAGAGTGCCAGAGAAATACCTAGAAAAAGAAATAAGTGAATTCCATAAAAACTACTTAAAAAAAAAACAGCAAATGCAATCAAGATATTTCAGCTGATGGAAATTCCTTCCCTCTCAAAGCCACCCACAAAGCACAATATTTCAACTAAATTTAATATACTCAAACAAGCATTTGAACCTATGGGGGAAAAACCTAAAACAAAAAATACAAAAAGTCTGAAAATAAATAGAAAACAAATACAGTGGTGATCAAAAGGTACAGACTTCTAGTTATCAGATGAATAAGCCATGGTGACTGTAGTTAACAATACTGTATTGTATATTTTAAAGTTACTAAGAGAATAGATGCTAAAAATTCACATCACAAGAATAAATAAACCAATTTGTAACTATGTGTAGTGATGGATGTTAACTATACTTATGGTAGTGATTACTTTATAATATATACATAAATTGAATTATAATATTGTACACTTAAAACTGATATAATGTTATATGTCAATTATATCCCAACAAAGGAAAATAAAAATAAAAAATAAAAAAACTCAGAAATGAAGAATAAACTGCAAATTTCCCAAAATAGAAATTTAAAGATAAATCAAAGCAGATAATTTTACACTGCTCTATGCAAATATACTTTAAAATATATATGATATGGATTATTTCTTAGGAAGATACAATTGATAAAAATTGACTCCAGTAGCCATAAATACACAGACACTCACACACACACACACACACACACACACACACACACACGCATCCATAGGGTTTTATACATGCAACAAATCTTTTATATGTAGTTAGTGGCAATACTACATAAATTATTTTAAATAAAATAAAAATTTTCATATGATGTTACTAAGTATAAAATGCATACTTAAAGATGGTAAACATAGAATCAAAAAGAACAATATTATGCAAAAATATTGATGAAAAAATCTGAATAAAATAACAAACAGAATCATATCACATTAAAAAAAAATGACCAAATGGGTTTATATGAGAAATGCAAATGTAACTTTATAGTGTGAAATATCTTAGTATAATGTATTATGTTAATATTCTCAGGAAAATAGAGATCTTCATAGAGGTAAAAAAAACTTTTTACTTAGTACAACATATATTAATTAAAACTGGGGGAAAGTAAGAATGAATTGTACTTCCTTAAAATAATAAAGTAGATATGCATATGTGTATATATCTCAATTTTAAACCTAATATTCTATTGTTATTGAATTAATTGGGATAACATTGGTGAATAAAATTATATAGGTTTTGAGGTACAATTCTATAATACATCATCTGAATATTGTATTGTGTGCTCACCACCCCAAGTCAAGTTTCCTTCCTTCATCATTTACCTTCCCTGCTGTCTCCTAGCTCTCCCACACCCCTTCCCTCTGGTAATCACCACACTGTTGTCCATGAGGTTGTTTTTTTCTTTGCTTGAGCCTTTCACCCTTTATACCCAGTCCTCCTCCTTCCTCCCCTCTGAGAGCTGTCAGTCTGTTAGCTGTATCTATGAGTCTGTTTCTTTTTTATTTAAAAAAAAAATGTTTTTTTTCTTTATTGATTTAAAGAATCAATAAAGAAACATCGATGAGAGAGAACATCGATTGGCCGCCTCCTGCATGCTCCTCACTGGGGATCGGGCCCACAACCTGGGCCTGTGCCCTGACCAGGAATCGAACCAGCGACATCTTGGCTCATGGGTTGATGCTCAACCAGTGAGACACATCCTCCAGGTTATGAGTCTTTGAATATATTCCTAAAAGTGGAATCACTGGGCCATAAGGCAGTTCTATTTTTAATATTTTCAGGAAACTCCATCCTGCTTTCCACAATGGATGCACCTCCATGTTTATTAATGTTTTTGAGTTTTTATTTATTATAGCTGATTTCTAGTTTCAGCTGTGATCTGAGAAGATGCTTGATATACTTTCGATCTTCTTGAATTTGTTGAGGCTTATTTTGTGTCCTTACATATGGTCTATCTTTGAGAATAGTTAATGTGCAGTTGAAAAGAATGCATATTCTGCCTTTTTTGGATGAAATATTCTATAAATATCAATTAGATCCAACTGATCCAGTATGTCATTTAAGGCCACTCTTTTCTTGTTGATTTTTTGTCTGGAAGATCTATCCAGTAATGCCAGTAGGGTGTTATAGTCCACTACTATGATTGTATTCCTTTGCCCATTTCTTAATTGAATTGTTTGGGGATTTTTGGTATTGAGTTGCATAAGTTCTTTATAAATTTTGGGTATTAAACTCTTATTAGATATATCATAAGTGAATATATTCTCCCATGTAGTACTTTTCTTTTCATTTTGTTGATGGTTTCCTTTGCTGCAAAATCTTTGCAGTTAGATATAGTCTCATTTGTTTATTGTTTCTTTTGTTTCCCTTGCCTGAGAAGGTATATCAGAAAAAATATTTCTATGAGAAATGTCCAAGATGTTATTGCCTATATTTTCCTCTAGGATTTTTATGGTATCAAATATAACATTGAAGTTTTTTATCCATTTTGAGTTTATTCTTATGTATGGTGTAAGATGGTGGTCAGGTTTTATTTTTTGCATGTATCTAACCAATTTTCCCAAGAAAATTTATTCAATAGACTAGCTTTACCCCATTGTATGTTCTTGCCTCCTTTAACAAATATTAATTAACCTTAAAGGTTTGGATTTATTTCTGGACTCTCTATTCTGTTCCATTGATCTGTATGTCTGTTTTCATGCCAGCACTATGCTGTTTTGATTACTATGACATCATACTATAGTTTGATATCAAATAGTGAGATTCCTCCAACTTTGTTCACCTTTCTTAAGATTGCTGTGGCTACTAAGGGTTTTGTGTTGTTCCATATAAATTTTGGGGATATTTGCTTTAGTTCCATGAAATACACCACTGGTAGCTTGATAAGAATTGAGTTGAACCTATATATTTCTCTGTGTACAATAGATATGTTAATTATGTCAATTATTCCTATCCATGAACACGGTATATGCGTCCACTTATTTGTATTGCCTTCAATTTCTTTCTTCAGTGTCTTATAATTTCCCAAGTAAAGATATTTTATATTATTGGTTAATTTGTTCTTAGGTAGTATTTTATACAATTGTAAATGAGATTGTTTTCTTGGTTTTCCTTTCTGATAGTTCATTATTGGTGTATAAAAACTGCAAATAATTTCTAGATGTTTATTTTGTATCCTTGAGCTTTACGGAATTCATTTATCAGTTCTACTAGGTTTTGTTTTTGTTTTTGGTGTAATCTTTAGTGTTCTCTATATACAGTATCATGTTATCTGCAAATAATGACAGTTTTACTTCTTTTTTCCAATATATGCCTTTTATTTCTTCTTCTTTTTTAATTGCTAGGCCTAGGACTTTCAGTACTATAAACTGAATAAGATTAGTGAAAGCAGACATTCTTGTCTTTTTTCTGATCTTAAGGGAAATCCTTTTAGATTTTGCCCTCTGAATATGATGTTGGGCTGTGGGTTTGTCATGTATGGCCTGCATTATGTTGAGGAATGACCCCTCATTCCCACTTTGCTGAGAATTTTTTACATGAGTGGCTGCTGGGTTTTATCAAATGCTTTTTCTGCATTTATTGATATGATCATATCATTTTTATCCTTCATTTTCTCTACATGGTATATCACATTTATTGATTAGCAGATGTTGTACCAACTTGCAGCCCCAGTATAAATTCCACTTGATCATGGCATATGATCTTTTTAATGTATTGCTTGGTAAGGTTTGCTAATATTTTGTGAGAATTTTATTGTCTATGTTCATTACGTATATTGGCCTATATTTGTCTTTCTTTGTATTATCTTTATCTGGTTTTAAAATTAGGGTAGCTTGCCTTGCTAAACGAGCTTGGGAGTTTTTTGTCCTCTTGAATATTTTTTGTAATAGTTTGAGAATGATAAGTATTAGTTCTTTGAAGGTTTGGTAAAATTCTCTTGTGAAACCATTTAGTCCAGGAATATTTCTTTCTTTTTGGGGGGAGATTTTTTATTATTGCTTTGATTTCACAAGTTGTAATCTGTCTATTCACATTCTCTGGTTCTTCCTGACTCAGTTTTAGAAGATTGCATGCTTTTAGGAATTTATCCATTTTATCCAGATTGTCCCATTTATTTGGCATGTAATTGTTCATAATATTTTATTACAATCCCTTGTACTTTTGTGGAGTCATTTGTCACTTCTCCTCTTTCAATTCTGATTTTATTTTTTTGGGTGCTCTCTCTTTTTTTCTTGATGATCTGGTTAAAAGTTTGTCAATCTCGTTTATCTTTCTAAAAACCAGCTTTCGGTTTCATTAATCTTTTGCGTTTTTTTAAAGACTCTGTTTCCTTTATTTCTTCTCCAATCTTTACTATTTCTTGTCTTCTACTCACTTTAAGCTTTGTTTGTTGTTTTTTCCCTAGTTCATTTAAGTGTAAAATTTATATTATACTTGTTTTTAAAAGTAGGCCTGTAAAGCTATGAATTTTCCTCTTAAGACTGTTTTTGCTGTATACTTTAGATTTTGGGTTATGTTCTCATTTTCATTTGTTTCAAGGTATCTTTTGAATTATTTCTTGATCTCATTTTCAACCCATTCATTGTTTAGTAATCTGTTATATAGCTTCCATGTCTTTGTGTGCTTTTTAGGATTTTCTTGCAATTGATTTCTAGTTTCATATCATTATGGTCAGAGCAGATGTTTGATATGATTTTTATTTTTTTAAATGTATTAATACTTGTTTTGGGTCCTAACATGTTGTCTATCATAGAAAATGTTTAATGTGAACTTGAAAGGAATGTATATTCTTCTGCCTTGAGCTGAAATGCTCTGAAAATATCAATTAAATTTATCTGATCTAATGTGTCATTTAAGGCTGCTGTTTCCATGTTGATTTTATGTCTGGAAGATCTATTCATTGATTTCAATGGGGTGTTGAGATTCCCTACTATGACTGTATTAGTGTCAATCTCTCCCTTCAAGTCCAGGAAGATTAGCTTTACATATTTAGATGTTCCATTGCTGGGTGCCTAAATGTTTACAAGGATTCTATCCTCTAGTTGGATTCCTCATTTTATCATTATTTAGTGTTTTTCTTTGTCTCTTACTAAAGCCTTTGTTTTAAAGTCTATTTTGTCAGATATAAATATTGCTACCCCAGTTTTTTTTTTCCTTCTCTCCATTTGCTGAAATATCTTTCTTTATCCCTCCACCTTTAGTCTGTGTGTATCTTTTGTACTGAGGTGGATCTCTTGCCAATAGAATATATATGGGTCTTGTTATCATATCCATTCAGCTACACTATGTCTTTTGATAGGAGAATTTAGCCATTTACATTTAAAGTGATTATTGACAAAACAGCCTCGTACTGGCACAAGAACAGGCATATGGATCAATGGAACAGAACAGAGAACCCAAAAATTGACCCAAGATATTATGCTCAATTAATATTTTAAAAAGGTGGCAAGAGCATACAATGAAGTAAAGACAGCTTCTTTAATAAATGGTGCTGGGAAAATTGGACAGCTACTTGCAAAAAAATGAAACTAGACCACCAACTTACATCATACACAAGAATAAACTCAAAATGGATAAAAGACTTAAATGTCATTCACGAATCCATAAAAATCCTAGAAGAAGATGTAAGCAACAAAATTTCAGATATCACACACAGCAGAATTTTCACTGATACAATGCCTAAGGCAAGAGAAAAAAAGGAAAAAGTTAATACATGGGACTACATCAAGCTAAAAGCTTCTGCACAGCAAAAGAAACAAGCATCGAAATAGAAAGGGAACCTACTATATGGGAGAGCATAATTGCCAACAGTACATCAGAATAGGGGTTAATTTCCAAAATTTATAGAATACTCATATAACTCAACAAAAGGAAGACAAAGAATCCAATTAAAGAATGGGCAGAGGACTTAAATAGACACCTCTCCAAACAAGACATGCAAATGGCCAAGAGACATATAAAAATGCTCAAAGTCACTTATCATCAGAGAGATACAAATAAAAACGACTATGAGAGAGAAATAGGATGGTGGCAGAGTGAATGGAAGCTACACTGACGATCTCCCAAGACCAAATGGGAATTACAACTAAAATAAAGACAAATCGTTGGGAAAAAGCAACAGAAAAGCAGCGAGAGAGGATCATACAACCAGGGACACCAAATGAGCCTGGGAGGATCTGCGGAGACGCGTGAGGGTGGCGGGCTGGGAGCCCAAGGACAGCAATGGCCTTGGCTGTGAGCAGCAGCCTTAGCTGAGAGCAGCAGTGGCCCCCGCCCTCAGGGTTAAGAGCTCCAGCTGCTCCACAGCACAGAGGGCTGGGACAGAGCACTAAATAGCCACAGCCACTCACCTGGGGCTCCGGCAGAGGGAGGAAGGACTGGGCTGGAACTCTGTGGCGACACCTGGGATTTGGAGGGCACTCAGAGTTTGTGCTGAGCTGTGGCCACAAAGGACGGTGGTGGCCAGCTGCTCCTTCCCGGTTACACAGAACAACAGCCAAGTTTACTCCTTCCCAGAGCTGTGGTAGCCCTTCCCTCAGAGATTCCCAGGTGAGGAAAAGAGGTAAAGAAATGCAAATTGAGGCCCATTAACAACCAGCATTGGCCCCACCCTTGGGAAATCCTCTCACACTATAAAAACCTGAGGGAGTTTCTCATTCAACTGAGATCCTAAGGCTTTTCAAGTAACTGAGGCTAATAGCCTCCAGGCAAAAAGCTAGAGCATAAAAGAACCTTTCCTGAGCTTGCAAATCTACCCAGGAAAGTGAGACTTGACAGTGGTGTTTAAGGAGGGCCCTCCACGCTCATACAAACCCAGTAGAGGGAGCCACAAATAGCAGAACACCAACACCCACAGGGAAAATTTGGCAGGCTCTAAAACCCACTGAGATAGCAAAAATGGTGAAACAAAGAAACAGATCCCAAATGAAAGAACAAGAGAACTCTACCGAAGATGAGATAAATGAAATGCAGTTCAGCAAATTATCAGAGGTAGAGTTCAGAGCCATGATCTTGAGGAAATTAAACAGCATGAGTAAGGATATCGACACCTTGAAAACCAACCAAGTGGAAATAAAGAATGACATAGCAGAAATAAAGAACACATTGGAAGGAATGACCAGCAGAGTAGAGGAAGCAGAGGACCGGATCAGTGAATTAGAAGACAGAGTAGAAAAAATCAATCAATCAGAAAACCAAAAGGAAAAAACAATGAAAAAACATGGAAGATAGCTTAAGAGAACTGTGGGACAACTGGAAAGGTAATAACATTTGCATTATAGGAGTCCCCGAAAAAGAAGAAAATGAGCAAGGGTTAGAGAATATATTTGAAGAAATAGTGAGAGAAAACTTTCCTAACCTGGTGAAGGAAGAAGGCATTCAAGTTCAAGAAGCACAGAGAGCCCCAAGTAAGAAGAACCCAAACAGGCCCACACCAAGACACATAATAATTAAAATGCCAAAAATTAAAGACAAAGAGAGAATCCTAAAGGCAGCAAGAAATAAGCAACAGGTTACCTACAAAGGAACCCCATCAGACTATCATCTGACTTCTCAACAGAAACACTACAGGCCAGAAGGGAATGGCATGAAGCAATCAAGGTCATGAAAAACAAGGATCTGAATCCAAGACTACTCTATCCAGCAAGGCTATCATTCAAAATAGAAGGTCAAATAAAGAGCTTCCCAGACAAAAAAAGGCTAAGGGAATATATTAGCACCAAACCAGCACTGCAAGACATGTTAAAAGGACTGCTGTAATTAGTAGAAGAAATAGGAAGAAAAATATAACCACACTGAACAAAAATGGCAATAAATAAGTACATATCGATAATCACCTTAAATGTAAATGGACTGAATGCTCTGATAAAAAGGCAGAAAGTAGCTGACTGGATAAGAAAGCATGATTCACATATATGTTGTTTACAAGAGACCCACCTCACAACAAAAGACTCACGTAGGTTGAAAGTAAAGGGATGGAAAAAAATCTTCCAAGCAAACAGAAAGGAAAAAAAAGCTGGGGTAGCAATACTCATATCTGATAAATTAGATTTCAAATTGAAGACCATAACTAGAGACAAAGAAGGTCACTACATAATATTGAAAGGGTCTATCCAACAGGAAGATATAACCTTGGTAAACATATATGCACCCAATATAGGAGCACCAAAATATATTTAAAATCTTCTGGAGGACTTCAAAGGAGAAATTGACAGCAATACAATCATAGCAGGAGATTTCAACACCCCACTGACATCACTGGATAGATCACCTAGACAAAAAATTAACAAGGAAACAAATTCTAAATGAAACACTAGATCAAATGGATTTAATAGATATATACAGAGAATTACACCCCAAAACTGCAGAATTCACATTCTTCTCAAGTGCACATGGGACATTCTCAAAGATAGACCACATGATAGGACACAAACTAAGTCTCTACAAGTTCAAGAAGATTGAAATCATATCAAGCATCTTCTCAGATCACAACGGCATGAAACTAGAAATCAATTGCAACAAGAACATGCAAAGACATTTGAAGACATGGAGGCTAAATAGTATGTTATTGAACAATGAATCAGTTACCATGGAGATCAAGGAAGAAATTAAAAACTTTCTGGAAACTAATGAAAATGAACACACAACAACACAAAATCTATGGAATGCAGCGAAAGCAGTTCTGAGAGGGAAGTTCATAGCACTACAGGCCTACCTCAAGAAACAAGAAAAATTTCTAATTGACTACCTAACCTCACAACTTAAAGAACAAGAAAGCAAACAAAAAGAAAACCCCAGAGCAAGTAGAAGGAAGGAAATAGTAAAGATCAGAGCAGAAATAAACGACATGGAGACCAAAAAAACAATTCAAAGGATCAATGAAACAAAGAGCTGGTTTTTTGAAAGATAAACAAGATTGATGGACCCTTAGCTAGATTCACCAAGAAACAAAGAGAGAGAACCCAAATACACAAAATCAGAAATGAAAGGGGAGAAGTAACAATTGACACCACAGAAATACAAAGGATTGTTAACAAATACTATGAACATTTATATGGCAACAAATTCAACAATCTAAGCGAAATGGACACATTTCTAGAAACACATAGTCTCCCAAAACTGAAACGGGAAGAGATAGAAAACTTGAACAGGCCAATAACAATGAAGAAAATTGAAGATGTAATCAAAGCCCTCCCAGCAAACAAAAGCCCAGGCCCTGGCGGCTTCACGGGGGAGTTTTACCGAACATTCAAAGAAGAACTAACACCCATTCTCCTCAAACTATTCCAAAAAATTCAAGAAGAAGGAAGACTTCCAAACTCGTTTTCTGAGGCCAGCATAACTATAATTCCAAAACCAGAAAAAGACACTACAAAGAAAGAAAACTACAGGCCAATATCCCTGATGAACATAGATGCCAAAATCCTTAACAAAATACTAGCAAATCGAATCTAGCAATACATCAAAAAAATTATTCACCATGACCAAGTGGGATTCATCCCAGGGATGCAAGGCTGGTACAATATTTGCAAACCAATAAATGTGATACATCACATAAACAAAATGAAAGATAAAAACCATATAATCATATCAATAGAAGCTGAAAAAGCATTTGACAAAATCCAGCACCCATTTCTGAGAAAAACGCTCAGCAATTTGGGAATAGAGGGATCATATCTCAACCTTATAAAGGCCATATATGAAAGACATACAGCCAACATCATACTCAATGGACAAAAACTAAAAGCATTTCCCTTAAGAACAGGAACAAGACAAGGATGCCCACTCACACCACTCTTATTTAACATAGTACTGGAAGTCTTAGCCATAGCAATCAGACACGAAGAAAAAATAAAAGGGATCTAAATTGGAAAGGAGGAAGTGAAACTGTCATTATTCGCAGATGACATGATATTATATATAAAAAACCCTAAAGACTCTATCAAAAATCCACTAGACTTAATAAATGAATTTGGCAATGTAGCAGGATACAAAATTAACGTCAAGGAATCGACGGCATTCTTATACACCAATGATGAACTCACAGAAAGAGAAACTAAAAAAACAATCCCATTTACCATCGCAGCAAAAAAAATTAAGATACCTAGGAATAAACTTAACCAAAGAAGTAAAGGACCCTTTTATAGAAAACTACAGGACATTGAAAAACGAAATAGAGGAAGATATAAAAAACTGGAAGCACATACTTTGTTCATGGATTGGAAGAATTAACATCATTAAAATGTCCATACTACCCAAAGCAATCTATAGATTTAATGCAATCCCCATCAAAATACCAACGACATATTTCTAGAACTAGGACAAATGCTTCAGAAGTTCATATGGAACCAAAAAAGGCCCTGAATAGTTACAGCAATCTTGAAAAAGAAGGACAAAGTAGGCAGGATCACAATACCAGACATCAGGTTATACTACAAAGCTACTGTAATCAAAACAGCCTGGTACTGGCACAAGAAGAGGCACATAGATCAATGGAATAGAACAGAGAACCCAGAAATTGACCCAAAACATCATGCTCAATTAATATTCGACAAAGGTGGCAAGAGCATACAATGGAGTAAAGACAGCTTCTTTAACAAATGGTGTTTGGAAAATTGGACAGCTACATGCAAAAAAATGAAACTAGACCATCATCTGACACCATACACAAGAATAAACTCAAAATGGATAAAAGACTTAAATGTGACTCATGAATCCATAAAAATCCTAGAAGAAAATGTAGGCAACAAAATTTCGGACATCATACGCAGCAGAATCTTCACTGATATATCACCTAAGGCAACAGAAACAAAGGAAAAAATGAACACATGGGACTACATCAAACTCAAAAGCTTTGCAAAGCAAAAGAAACAACCATCAAAGTGGAAGGCAACCCACTGTATGGGAGAGCATAATTGCCAATGATATATCAGATAAGGGATTAATTTCCAAAATATATAGAGTGTTCATACATCTCAACAAAAGGAAGACAAAAAACCCAATGAAAAAATGGGCAGAGGAACTATATAGACACCTCTCCAAACAGGACATACAAATGGCCAAGAGACATATGAAAAAATGCTCAACATCACTAATCATCAGAGAGATGCAAATTAAAACAACAATGAGGTATCACCTCACACCTGTCAGAATAGCCGCCATCAACAAAGCATCAAACAAGTGTTGGCGAGGGTGTGGAGAAAAGGTGACTCTAGTACACTGCTGGTGGGAATGCAGACTGGTGCAGCCACTATGGAAAACACTATGGTGTTATCTCAAAAAATTAAAAATTGAATTACCATTTGACCCAGTGATCCCACTCCTAGGAATATACCCTAAGAAGCCTGAAACACCAAACAGAAAGAATATATGTACCCCCATGTTCATAGCAGCGCTATTTACAATAGCTAAGATCTGGAAACAGCCCAAGTGTCCATCAGTAGACGAATGGATAAAAACGCAGTGGTACATATACACAATGGAGTACTATGCAGCTGTAAGAAAGAAAGATCTCTTATCCTTTGTGACAACATGGGAGGACCTGGAAACTATTATCCTAAGTGAAACCAGCCAAGCAGAGAAAGACAAATATCATATGATCTCACTTATTTCTGGAATATAATAAACATAACAGTCTGAGGAACAGGGTAGTCCCAGAGATGTGGAAGTAGGGTACAGACTGACAATTGCCAGAAGAGGAGGTGTGGGAGGGGAGCGATAAACCACAGAACTTGTACGCATGTACTCATAACCAATGGATATGGACAACAAAACTGGGGACCTGGCAGGGAGGGAGGGGGAGGAGGGTGACAATGGGGGGGAAAGGAGAAACATCTGTAACAAAAATAAATTAATAAAATAAATAAATAAATAAATAAATAAATAAATAAAACGACTATGAGATGTCACCTCACACCTGCCAAAATGGCTGCCATCAACAAATCATCAAACAGCAAGTGCTGGCGAGGGTGTGGAGAAAAGGGGACTCTAGCACTCTGCTGGTGGGAATGCAGACCTGTGCAGCCACTATGGAAAACACTATGGTGTTTCCTCAAAAAATTAAAAATTGAGCTGCCATTTGACCCAGTGATCCCACTTCTAGGAATATATCCTAAGAAGCCTGAAACACCAATCAGAAAGACTATATGTATGTATCCCTATGTTCATAGCAGCACTATTTACAATTGCTAAGATCTGGAAACAGCCCAAGTGTCCATCAATAGATGAGTGGATAAAAAAGTTGTTTTATATATTCACAATGGAACTCTATGCAGCTGTAAGAAAGAGAGATCTCTTATCCTTTGAGATGACATGGAGGGACCTGGAGAATATTATCCTAAGCAAAATAAGCCAATCAGAGAAAGACAAATACCACATGATCTCACTTATCTGTGGAATATAATGAACAAAATAAGCTGATGAACAAAATAGACCCAGAGATATAGAAAGGAGTATGGTTCCGAATGACAGACCTCAGAGTAGGGGGGCAGGAGGAGGATGAGATAAACCATACAACTTATATGCATGTATGTGTAACCAATGGACATAGACAACAATGCTGGGGGCGGAGGATCAGGAGTAGGGTGTCTAGGGGGGGAAAAAGTGAAACATCTGTAACAAAAATAAATTAATAAAGATTGCAAAATATAAAAAAATAAATAAAGTGATTATTGATAGGTACATATTTACCACCATTTTATTCCTTCAATTATGTTTCTTTGTTGTTGTTTTTTCCCTTCTTCTTCTTAAGGCAGGGCCTTTAACATTTCTTATAATACTGGTTTAGTGGTAACAAACTTTTCTACCTTTTTTTTTGCCTGGGAATCTGTTTTGTTTTCTTTCAATTTTAAATGATAGTCTTCTTGGGTAAAGTAGTCATGTTTGTAGGCTCTTGTTTTTCACCACTTTAAATATTTCATGACAGTCCCTTCTGGCTTGAAATGTTTCTGTGGAGAAATCAGCTAAGAGTCTTATGGCAGTTGTCTTGCTGGTAACTGTCTTTCTCTTATTGCTTTTAAGATTCTCTTTTTGTCTTTAACCGTTGCCATTTTAACTATGATGTGTCTTGTTGTGGGCCTCTTTGGGTTCATCTTCTTGGAATTCTCTGTGCTTCCTGGACTTGTGTGCCATTTTCTTACACCAGATTGAGGAAGGTTTCAGTCATTATTTCTTCAAAAAGGTCTCAATCCCTTGCTTGCTCTCTTCTCCTTCTGGTACCCCTATGATGCGGATGTTTGTTCACTTTATATTGGCATCATGGCTTCTTAAACTATCCTCATTTTTTTTTTAATTCTTTTTTCTTTTTGCTGCTCTGATTGGCTGTGTTCTGCTATCTTATCTTTCAAATTGCAGAACTGATCCTCTACTTCATCTAACCTACTCTTTATTCCTCCTAGTGTATTCTTCATTTCAAACATGGTAGTCTCCATTTCTGACTTCTTCGTTTTTATGGTTTCTATGTTCATTTTTATGTTGTTGTAGTTCTCACTAAGCTTCTTTCACATCCTTACAATGATACTTTTGAACTCTATATCTGGTAAATTACTTGCCTCAATTTCTTTTAGCTCTTTTTCTGAAGATTTCTCCTGTTCTTTCATTTGATATATGTTTCTTTGTCTCTCCATTTTTGTTGTCTCTTTGTGTATGTTTCTATGTATTTGGTATATCTGCTATGCCTCTCAGTCCTGATGTGGTGGCCTTATGTAATAGGTGTCCCATGGTATCCCATGGTGCAGTTTCCTTGATCACCTGTGCTGGGTTCTCCAGGACTGATCCTTGAAAAATAACATTTCTCTTCATGCCTCTATAGGTTCCTGGCTTCCGACCACATAACTATAATCTCTGCTTCTCTGATCACCACTACATTCTCTTCTTATGACTGCCAACCCAACATTCTATTTAACAAAGAAACACTGGATGCATTCTCACTACAGTCAGGAACAAGGCAAGGATGCCCAACATCTCCAATAATATTTAATATTGTACTGTAGATACTAAAAAAATCAACTAAATCAGACAATATAAAATATAGAGAGATAAATTATAATTTAAAATAAAATTTATATGAAAATGACAAAATTACATATTTGAGAAAACATAAATACTAATAAAACTAAGTCAAATAACAATTTATCAACTTAGTGATATATAAAATTAGTATAAAATATTCAAATAATAACCACTAACATATATAATGAAGGAGAAGACCTTATTTAAAATAGCAACAAAAGCCCAACCAGTGTGGCTCAGTGGTTGAGCATCAGCCCATGCACCAAGAGGTTGCTGGTTCAATTCCCGGTCAGGGCACATGCCCAGGTTGTGGGCCATATCCCCAGTGGGGGACATGCAGGAGGCGGCCAATCAATGTTCTCTCTCATCGATGCTTCAACCTCTCTCTCCCTCTCCCTTCCTCTCTCTCTAAAATCAATAAAGAAAAAAAAATTTTTTTAAATAAATAAAATAGCAACAAAAATATTAGGAATTAACTTAACATATGCTTGAAACTTCTATAAAAACATTTAAATTATGCCTAAAAACACTGAAGTAGACTTGAAGAAATGGCAACACAACCCTCTTGTTAGTCAGGACACTTGAGTTCTGTATAAGTTATTTTATAAATTTAATAAGGTCACAGTAAACTTTTTATTAAGATGTTTTTATGAAGATAATAGTTGACACAAAATTTCGTATAGAAAAACACACAAGAATACATACTGAAAAAGATGAGTTACAAAGGCTAACTATTCCTACTGACGTTTAAAATATATTATAAAACCTCTATAAATAAAACAAAAATACACCAAGAAAGATAAAAATGGAATATATATGATAAAGGCAATAATTTCCATTTTGGTACAGTGATCTAAATGTAAAAGAGAAAAACTTTCAGGTTTTAAAATAAAATATGAGTAAATTATTTTACAAGCTCACTTATCAAATAAACCTCTTCAAATATAAAATACAATAAAAGAAATTAAGGATACATTTGATTACAAAATATTAAATATTTTATCATGACAGAAAGAAAAACAACATAAGGAAGTCAAAAGGCAAAAAAAGACATAAAGTATTTGCCATATATATATATATATAACCAATATTACTTATAATAAAATAACATTTTAAATTTGAGGAAACAAAGGAACTATACTCTTACAAAAAAATTGTAGAAAACATGAATAGAAAATTGACAAAAGAGAAAATAAATGACCTTTAAATATATGTTCAACTTTACTTACACTAACATAAGTGAAGATTAAAACTTTGTTGGCATATTATTTTTATCCAGCAGATTAGTAAATATTGAAAAACTTCACAATAAGTTCTGTTGTTGAGGCTTTGAGAAAAAAGTTCTCTTTTACATTGCTGGCCATCATTCAAAATGGTACAAACTTTAGAGGGAGATTTGGCCATAAAGTGGCATGATATATGCAACCTAAACTCAAATGGGTCAGAAAAGTTTTTTTAAAGTGTGTATGAGGGGGCAGTGTGGAGGAGCGGGTGAGTGGAAGGAGTGATTGACTAAGAAGTGAATCTGGGTGAAGTGCATATGAAAGTTTCTCTGAATTATTTTTGTAAGTTTACTATGATTTTAAAATTATTTAAAAATAAAATATTAAGAATATTTTTATGACATTAGGTCAGGTAAATTGGGGTTAAGAAAATATTTCTTAAGGAAAAACTAAAAAACATCCCTTCCCCCAAAAACATTTACAACCTAGGAGAAGATAACTAGAATGTATCTAATTAACTAAGGATTAATATTCTAAATAAATAAATAATGTTTGCAAGTCTGTAAAAAGACTATCTAATAGAAAAATAAGTTAATAATGAGAACTTATGTAGAGAATGGGAGTGTTAAACATTCAATTAAAAAATGTTAAAAATCTACATTAATCAAATTAATTTAAAAATATTAGAATATTTATATACATTTTTAATAAGATGATACCATTTTGGTTTTTTTGTTGTTTTTATTGTACCAAGAACTTCTAATCTTTGCTGAAATTGTTACATTACTTTGGAACGTAATTTGGAAATATCTAAAAAAGAAACAAAAAATCCGTGTACCCTATGCTCAGTAATTATATTCCTATGTATATCCAAGAGAAAACTTTCTTCATCTTAAAAAGAAATATCTACACAAATTTTTAATTTATTAAGGTATAAAACTAAAAAGAATATCCTGAGCTTTGTCAATTAGTAGAATAAATAGTGAAATATTCATATAAAAGAGCAGTTAAAGAAATGGATATTTATTTCTATATATCTTTCATTTATGTACATATATACATAAATGAACCTCAAAAACATAATTTTAGGGGAAAGTATATTTACAGTGATATATAGAGTAGTATATAAGTTATATTACATTTTAAATTTTAAAACAATACTTTATATCATTAACATATTCAGGCATATGTAGAAAAGTGTAACAAACGAAAGTATATTTAGAAAACTAAGGAGAGTGTTTTTATCTCTGATTCCATTTAAGAGACTGGAGCATGAAAAGGTAGAGAATGTCCCTAAAAAGGACATTTAATATTTATTTCTGAAATCAATGTGTCTAATATGAGTAATAGTATTATAGGTGCTTCTGATATTATTTATACATTTTGTAAGCATTTAAAATATTTTAATACAAAAATATATTAGTAAATAACATGTAACAGTAGTTGACAGATTTGTATTAATCTTGTTGAACGATGAGCCTGTCTCTGGTTTGTAATTTCGTCATGCTCCTTCCTTCCTTTTTTGTCAAAACTCAAACTACAGCCTCTCTTCCTAAAGTCCTTGGTATCTAAATTGCAGTATCACATGAAATAAGAGCAAAATGCTAAGAATTGGACAGGATGAATGTAAATTGCAGGGTCACTCCTTACTAGCTGAATAACCTTTTCAAGTTACTAAAATTTGCTTCATTTTCTTAAGATTTTGTGAACTACAGCTGGTAACTAGTATAACTTGTTATATCAACTTAACCTGCTGTTCTGTACTTTATCAATGTATGTGGCTTAGATGCATCTCAAAAATATAATTGAGAGAAAAAGCATGTTTCAAAATTATATATATAGGTCTCATTCTACACTTTCCACTTGGAGGTTTTGGTGGCATTGGAAAAAGAATACAGTCTATTTAGTAGATGGAATTTCCATTCTTCCCTCCCTCCCTCCTCACCCTCCCTCCCTTCCTCCCTTCCTCCCTCTCTTCCTTCCTTCCTTTCCTTACCTTTTTTCTTCCTTTCTTCTCCCTTCCTTACCACAATGTCAGTGGACAACATATAGGGAGCTGGAATTCCCATACCTGTCCATTAGTGAGGACCCTTTCCTCAGGTGTAAGCTGAGTGGAAATCATGGGCTTCTACCTTTACCTGAAAGTTCCAGGGCAACACCTCCCTTCCGTGATGGAGCAGTGTCAGAAAAAAACAGCAAAACCAGAAAGCTTAAATGAGATATTGTATGTTATAATATAAACTAAAAGTGTCCATGTTTCAAACAAAAATGCAAAGAAATAGAAATTCTCCCCAAAGTAATAGAAAATATAAAAAAAAATCAAATGGAAAATTTTAAACTGAAAAAAAAAAAGGAATATAAAAAGCTCAGTGAGACTCTAACAATAGATCTCATAGCTTAACACTTTATAAACTTGCTGAGAACTATAGACCTACAGATTAAGAAGAAACAGAGCAAAACTCAAACTGAATAAATGCAAAGACATCTATGGCAAGATATATCATAATTAAACTAAGTTTTTGAAAACTAAAGATAGTAAAAATCTTCAAAACAACCAGTGGGTGGTGGAGGAAAAAACACCTTACCTATGAAGGGAAAACAATTCAAAGGATAGATATTTTACATCAGAAGGAAAGAAGACCAGAAAGAGTAGCATAATTTTTTTAATCACTGAAAGAAAACAATTATCACCTATGAAATTTATATCTAACAAAACTGTGCCTTAGGAATAAAGGAGAAATCAAAACATTCTCAGTCGAAGGAAAACCGAGAAAACTTGTTCTTAGAAGACCTACCCTAAAAACTACCCTAAAAAATAGTTAAAGTGTATTATCTGAACAAAAAAATAAATAATAAAAGAAAATCATTAGCTCACCAAGGAAAAAGCATAACATAATAAGCAAAAATGTGCTAAAACAAGCTTTGCTTCTCCTATTAGATTTTCTAAATTATCTTTGAGGTAGAAACAACAATTTTAACATTGTCTGATGTGATTTTTTTTCTTTATTGATTTTAGGGAGAGAGGGAGAAGAGAGAGAGAGAGAGAAACATTGATGAGAGAGAACATCCATTGGCCACCTCCTGCATGCCCCCCACTGGGGATTTGGCCCACAACCTGGGCATGTGCCCTGATTGGGAATCGAACCAGTGACCTCTTGGTGCATGGGTCGGCGCTCAACCACTGAGCCACACCAGCCGGGCTGTCTGATGTGATTTTAAATGTATATACAAAAAAGATATAAGAGCAGACATCCATAGGCTAAAAAACAAACAAACCTCAACCCGTGTTTCACACCTATTTAAAAAAATTAACTCAAAATGGTTCAGAGACTTAAATGTCATATATAAAATTACAAATGTACAGAAAAAATGCAGGTATAATTGTCAGTATCTAGGACTAAGCAAAGACCTTTTAGGCTTGACACCAAAAGTACAATCTATACAAGTAAAAATGGATAAATTGGACTTGATCAATATTAACAAATTTTACACTGCAAAAAGTCATGTAAAGAGGAAGAAAAGACAAGTTACAAACCCCAAAATATTTTTCAACTACATGTTCAAAAGAGGTCTAATATTCAGAATAAATTATGCACTCTAATCTTAATAGTAAGAATAAAATAAAATTAAAAAAACATAAAAATAGACAAAATACATGATAAGACATTTCACTGAAGAAGATATGCAGATGGAATATAAGCATATGAAATGATCTTTGACATCATTATCCAATAGAGAAATGTAAATTACAGACACAAAGAGATCTCACTACACACTTACGAGAATGGTTAAAATAAAAACATTAACAACATCAGATGCTAGTGAGAATGTGGAGAAACTAGATCATTCCTGTATTGCTGGTAGAAATGTTAATGGTACAGTCACTCTGGAAGCAGCTGGACAGATTCTTAAATACAAACCTACCACATGGCTCAGCAATTGGCACCAAAAGCACAATGTACTATTGTACATTTATCTAAGAGAAATTAAGACAAAATTCACACAAAAACCTGAGTATTTTTGTTTGCACAGAGTTTTAGTAGCTTTATCCACAATAACACCAAACTAGAAAAACTTTATATGTTCTTCAGTGGATGAATGTTTAAACAAAATATAGTACACCTGTATCAAGAGATACTATTTAGCAATGAAAAAGAATGGACTACTTATATACATGAAACAACCAGTAAATCTCCAGATATTTATGCTGAGTGAAAAGAAAAAAAAAAAGCCAATCCTAAAAGGTTACATGATATATAATTCCATTTATATGAACATTCTTGAAATTGCTAATTTACAGAAATGAGAACAGATTAGTGGTTGACAGTTCGTAAGGAGGAGGCGGGGTGTAAATGATGTGGGAGTGGTTTTAAAGGGCAACACGAAGGACTCCTGTTTTGATGGAAGTTCTGTGTCACTGTCAGTATCTTGGCTGTAATACTGTACTACAGAGTTGAAGATGTCACCATTGGGGGAAACGGAAACTGGGTGAAGGGTACACAGGATCTTTCCATATTAGTTATATGAATCCACAATAATTTCAAAATAAAAAGTGTTTCGTTAAAAAACAAGTATTTATGTTAAATTTTCACATTGGAATGCCAGGGAATGTTGGTACAGAGGGTTAATCTAAAACAATTAGATAGAACAATGGTAGCAATAAAGAAAAGGCATAAACATACTACCACTTAGATTAATCTTAGAGAACTTGCACTAAAATTAGGAAAAATTGTTATCATATTTGGAAATTTATATCTGGTTTAGTTTACATTTTTAGCTTAATTTTAACCCCCCTATTATTTTATAAAAGGCTTTATACAGTTATAGAAAAATAAAAATAATTAAAGGCTACCATTACTTGAGCACTGTATAAATATCCAGCACTGTACTGCCCTGCTGGTTGCTTTACAATTGTTGTCTTATTCAATCTTTTCAGCTCTCTTTGAGAATGGTGGTATCATAATATTTTGAAATGATTGAGATATACAGAGGTAAAGTTAATTATCTAAAACAAAATAGTTAATAAATACTGGATTGAACTCAAGTATTGTGTCATAACCTTCATTCTTCTAAATATAGGACAGAAAAAAAAAAAAAACGTGTCTTGGATGCATTCAAAGTCCAAAATATATTCTATAATAAGAGAATACATCTGTTTCTGTGAAGATCAAAGTTTATAGATATGAAAATTTCAATAATGAACTTTAAAATGGTTTTAGAAAAAATTAATTTTCTCAAACTTTCTGACATATAAGAGACAATATAATTTTGTACACTTAATATATTAGTCACTGCATTTGAGCACGAAAATATAATCCCTGAAGCATTCAGTAATGAAAGTGGGATAGTTCTTTCTGTCTGTCTTTATAAAATTGGCCTATTGTGTCAAACAGGAATTGAACCAGCAACCTTTTGGTGCATGGGTCAATGCTCAACCAACCACTGAGCCACACCGGCTGGGCTCTGCTATTGTCTTTAAAAGTTATAAACTCTCTATATTTTATGAGCTATCTCAAAATTACCACTTTAAGATTTATTGTTGAAATAAAAAATATATATTTTACTTATTTACTTTTATGTAGAAAAATATTTTTATTTGCACATTTATTCGCAATGAAGACACACAAGCAGAGAGTAAAGCTTTCCTCTTCAGAATAGAACATCTGCAGACACCTTGAAATTCATGGGTAGCTGCAGGCTAGAATTTAGTAAGAGAAAAATGAAAATAAATTAACTCATAGCAGATCACTCATTAATATCGCTACATGGCCACATAGCTGGTATCCTGTTCAACATTCCATAACTTGGCAGATTTTGAAAGCATAGTTCCTGATAACTGAACACCACTGTATTTCTTTCATAGGGTTGCAATGAGTCATATATACATGGGGATCTTTACAAAATAGGAAACCCAGTTTTCTATTTTTAATAATTTATTTAAATTATTTTTTTGATCTTCACCCAAGGACCTGTTTCTATTGATTTTAGAGAGAGAAGAATGGAGAGGGATAAAAGAGAGAAACATCCACGTAAGAAACATTGATCAGTTGCCTCCCACAACCTAAGTTTGTGCCCTGAATGGTAATCAAATCTGCAACATTTTGGTGCATGGGATGATGCTCCAACCAATCGAACCACCCAGCCAGGGCCAGTTTTCTATTTTAATAAGCTGTCACATAACACTTTTTTTTCAAAATAAACAAAAAGGAAGATAGAAGAGGCCAGAGCCAGAATGTGTGCCAATGTACAATCTGCCTGCTGGCCTGTGCTCCTGACCAACCGCGTGAAAATGGGCTTAAACCTCAGCAAAGGTTCTGACCCCTTGTGTCAGATACAGCAGAGCCACCTGGTGGCTTGTTAACATTCAGATTTTTAGTTCCACAGAGTTCCCCATACGAAAGCTGAATCTGCATCATTCTTACTCATTCCACAGTGTGAAAATTGCTTCTCTAAACATCTATGGCCCCCTGGGTGGTTAGCATCTTGAATCACACCTGGAAATGACTATGAGCTGGTCCATAAAGCATCAACAGCAGATGTCCTTCACTGTGTGCAGATGAAGCTCTTTCCAATACCTAAATCTAGGACTAAAAAGTGTGTTTCTTTCATTTACTATGCTTTCATTCCACAGTGCCAGGAACAGTATGTTAGTCAGCAGATGGAGAGTTAGATCAACCCTGCTTTCTTATTTATTATCAATAGTTTGCTGTGTCCTTAGAGAAATGCACAACTGTTGCATTGCTTAAAACCGAAAGTGAATTATATCATAAGATTAATGTTAAAAACAAGTATCTCTTTCGTTCATTCCCCTTCAAGGGGTGTTCAAGGGAATGATCTATAGGCACTTACTTATACAGTGCACTTTATGACAGTTTATAGAATTGGCTACTCAAAGCTTAATTCTTCTGGTCATAAATTGTACATCATAGAGTTTAATTTAAAGTGTATCTGCCTCATTATGTAGTAAATGATCCATGCGCGTTACTCCACATTACATACATATTTCATGTTATAATTATGCATCTCACCATCTAAAGTATGCATTTAATTATACAGAAAAGTTATACAATTTTCAAACTTGGTAAACGCAGATGAAAACATGAGTTTTCTTAAAGAATTCATATATGAAAAGGAAAATTCTCTGACCTCAATTGCTTTTATGTTTAGAATCATATGTTATTATCCAAAACATCATATATACCTTAAATCAACACTATATAATGATTTTTAGCTGTTGGCCAAAGTGGATGATATTGAAAATCATAATTCTTGTTTATTACAAATCCAAAGGCATTTTCTGTGAAGAGGCAAGAATTTTAAGCATAAGATTTGACAAAAATACTCTTCGGTGTGCCTTCTGTCAGCCCTCCCATTGGGCATTCTTATATGTTCAGTCCCTACTGTTGCCATCATTCTGTCAAAACCTGATCTCTGTAATGAACCTGGACCTTGCCATCTATAGTGTGCTCTGGAAAGGACTCTTCACCTCTCCCAGGATTAGACACATTTACATGTCATTTTTATTTGAAGACACATTGCAGAACATATCTCTGTTAGCATTTTCCTAGTACAACATCTGCTTTTTTTCTTTTAATACCTATTTTTTTTGCCAGCTTCTAGCCTATGTGTTGCACCATTGGAAATTATCATTTTTTCTACTTTTAATATTTCTTTTGTTTTGGTTTTCAGCAGTTTAGCCATTATTTGTTTATGTATGAGTTTCTTTATGTACCCAGCCTTGGATTCATAGTATATTTAGAATTTGTGGTTTTCATGTACCCTCAGTTTTGGAAAGTAGATATTATGTTTAAGAAAATTGTTTAAGAATGAGAATTATAGCAAAGAACAATATATTACATAAAGAGAAAAATATTAATAGAAAGCTTATAAATAAAATTTCAATGACTAAATTAAATAACAGAGAAGATAAATGTAAGAGATCAGAGAATTTAAAGACAAAGCATGTGATAGTTCAGAAGAAACCATTCAGAATGGTCAAAGGACGAAAAATAATAAGAATTCAGTAGAGATATAAACAGATACAAGTGGGATGTTTAACATAAATACACTTGGAGTCTCAGAAAAAGGAGAGAAAGAATGGGAACAGAGACATTGTTTCTACCTACAGGCAGGATCAAAAGCACTGCTGAGTTTCTTAGACTCTTAATCACATCTTTCAGAAGGCTCATATATCCTAGGGGGTAAGTGACCTCCTACTAGCAGAATTCTGTTTTATATAATATTTTTATATAAATCATAAATCTCAGGCCTCTCAGGAAAGACAGGCCTTCAGGCTCAAAGTTTCCTAAGAAGTAGAACTGTAGAGAAGTGAGCCTGATTTTATCCTTGAGACATTGAACAATTATTTAAGCTTTAATAGTCAAGAGACCAATAAGGTCAGCAGAAACAGGTGGGAAGCTCAGCAGAGAAGGAAATGAAATCTCTTAGTACTGGCAAGACAGCAATTAGAATTAAGGCCTGCCAAATGGGAAGAATTCCTTGTGGAACCAAAACAGGTATACCAAACTTGACACAGTTTATAACCTAATCTGTAATTAGCTTAGAAACTAAGTATAGCAATGCAATCAACCCTTGCTGTAGCTCCTTGGGAAAGGATATTGTGAATCATCTATGGAGAAAAGTATCACAATGCAAAGCCTCAACAATTATTTAAAAAGACTGTTGACTAAATAATTAGCATGCACAAAAAGGAAGGAAGGAAGGAAGGAAGGAAGGAAGGAAGGAAGGAAGGAAGGAAGGAAGGAAGGAAGGAAGGAAGGAAAGAAAGGAGGAAAAAAATGCAGTTAATGAAAAGAACCCCAAGAAGTCCTCATATATTGACGTTACTAGACATGGGCATTAAAATAACTCTGATTGCCCATCCAGTGTGGCTCAGTGGTTGAGCATCGACCGATACATCAAGAGGTTGCCAGTTTGATTCCCGGTCAGGGCACATGCCCAGGTTGTGAGCCCGGTCCCCAGTGGGGCCATGCAGGAGGCGGCCAATCAATGTTCTCTCTCATCAATGTTTCTATCTCTCCCTCTCCCTTTCTCTCTTTCTCAAATCAATAAAGAAAAATATAAAATAAAATAACTGATTAATGTGTTAATGTGTTCAAAATGGAAAATCTCACTGGAGAATTTTATATATAATTCATAGTTGTGAGACAAGCTAGTAAACCAAGACAAGTAAAATAGGGAAACTGAGACAGATAGTTAAACAGCAGTTTGCAGCCATCTGGTAAATCCTAGCCTCCCTAAACCAAGGACACTTAAGAATAAATGGTTTGCACTTCTCTCCAGCCAGAGGATAAACAGCTTAAATCACCCTACTCAGGGAGATAGGTAACAGAAATACCATTAGTGCCATTTGTGCCAACCACACCCAAGAATGGATGAAGTTAAGGGAACAAATCTCATTTTGGTCATCAGCATAATACTGATGAATATTCTATTGAGATCCTCCCTAAGACTTCCCCTAAACTCCAGCCTTTAAAAGCCTCAAAAAAAAAAATTAAAAAAAAAAAAAGTTCCAGCATGCACTCTTCCTCCCAGGAGCATGCCTACACCTTTCCCTCCCCCCTTGTCTTCCTCCACAAGCATGCATCTCCTAAACTCTCAGGGACCTACAAGACTTGCAACCAGGGGAGCAATGGGCAGCAGCAGCTCATTCCGGGCAAACCTTCTGTACTTGTCTCCAAGGCCCCCTTTTCTCTGACTTCTTAGTGAGCCAAAGCAGCCCAGCCTAGGCTCACTTCCCCACCTAGTCTGTCTCTTGCTGCTTCTTCTATCCTAAGACCTTCCTTGTTTCACTGTTCCCAGCTTTTATAAACATCCTCTAAAAATCACCTGGACTCCGGTTGTGAAATCTTTCCTGCATTAATTCAAGAATCCACACTCTACCGGCTGAGCTGAGGTAGACTCCTCAGGAACAGGTCTTTCTGGTAACAGCTGAAGGCTTCACATGTCGGCTGCTTGAAAGAAAATCACTTTAAATATAAAAACACAAATAAGTGAAATGTGAAATGATGAATAAAGGTATTCTCTGGTAAAAAAAAAAAAAAAGAAGCACGATAGAATGGCAATATTTATCTCAAACAGAGGACAAAAATGATCAGACCTAAAGGAGATCAATTTATAATGATAAAGAAGACAGTTCATGAAGGATATGATATTTCTAAACTTGTACGCACCTAACATTTTGTCCACATGAGAGCATTCAAAGCTGTAGACAATTTTTATAATAATTTATTCTAGTCAAACTGATGATAATTCCTGGGAAGTAATATCACAAATATTCCAGAGATGGACAATTTTTCAGTTTCTTTTATGCAGTTGAAAAGAAGGAGGGAATGTAAGGAATATTACAGGAGGGTGGGAGAAAGCAAGGTGGGGATTGTATTACAGGGCAGTTAACACGATTATGTGCTCTCTTCATGGTGGTTAAACCTATTTCAAAGGTGTGTTAACCTAGATACACAAAACAATGAACAGGGCTAGCTTAAGGCAAAAATAAACCTTAAAAAGTTATATGCCTGGGGTCTGACTACCCATCATGACCTGCCCAGTTAGAAATTTATGATCAGATCACCCTGTGAGGTTATTTTTTGTAGAATTCCTTTTTCATCCACACATTTAACTTGAAAATACAAGAAGAAAAACTGTTGTAATTGCAAGAAGAAATAGGCAAATCTATAAATATTGTCAGAGGTTTCAGAACCCCACATTCAATAACTAATTTAAGAATTAGGCAGAAACAAAAAATACATATATAAGCAGAAAATCAGTAAAGATATAAAAGACTCAAATAATACTATTAATCAATCTGAAATAATTGATATTTGTAAAACACTTAACAATATAAAACACATATTGCTAACACATATTGCTTACCCATTTTGCTTATAAATGCAATAGTATTTACCAAAAGAAGATTCATTTTCTGGGCCATAAAACAGGTCTTAACAAAACTTTAAGTACTCTGATCATGCAAAATATATTCTTTGACTACAATAAATTTAGATTAAAAACCAATAACAAAAATGATACATGGAATATCCTCCAAAATTTGCAAACTAATTATATTTTTGTAAATGATGCAAGGGACAGTGGAAATATAAAATTGAGCTTAGAATTAATTTTAAACTGAATGGCAAAAAAATATGACACATAAAGGTATATAGTGTGCTGCTAAAGCAGTACTTAAAGGGAAAGTATGGCATTAAATGCCTAAATTAGAAAATTTGAAAGATCTCAAATCAATCACCCTGGCTTCCATCTTCAAAAACTAAAAAATAATTAGTGCAAAAAAGCAGAAGACTGGAAATAATAGGAAGCAGATATCAATAAAATAGAAATGAGCCAAAAAATAGAGAAAAATCAATGAGACCCAAAGCTAGTTTATTTGAGAACAGCAGTAAAATTGGCAATTGTCCAGCCAGATCAAACAAAAAAAAGAGTGAAGTCACAAACTACAGAAAAAAAAGAATGATAAAAGTAAAATTGCTACAGATTCTATAGACATTTGAAATACTATAACAAAATAATATGAAAAACTTGATAGCAATACAATTGACAAATTGGATAAAATGAAAAAAAAAAAAATCCTTGAAAGATAAAACTATAAAGTTTGCTCAAGAAGAAATATATAATCTAAATAACTCTATATGTGTCCTGGTCAGTGTGGCACAGTTGGTTGGGTATCATCCAATGCACCGAAATGTTGCTGGTTCAATTCTGGTCAGGTAGGGTACATGTCTGGGTCCCTGATGGGGGAGGTGCAGGATGCAGTCAATCGATGTTTTGCTCTCACATTGATGTTTCTCTCTCTCTCCCTCCCCCTTTCTCTCTCTCTAAAAAGCAATAAAAATATTTAAAATAAGTAAATAAATAAATACCTCTATATTTATTAAAGAAATTAAACTTTTATTAAAAACTTTCTCACAGCCCGGCTGGTGTGGCTCACTGGTTGAGCGTTGACCCATGGACCAAAAGGTCGTCTGTTTGATTCCCGGTCAGGGCACATGTCCAGGTTGTGGGCCAAATCCCCAGTAGGGGAATGCAGGAGGTGGCCAATCAAC
Organism: Tadarida brasiliensis; assembly: GCA_030848825.1. Lineage (NCBI taxonomy): Eukaryota > Metazoa > Chordata > Mammalia > Chiroptera > Molossidae > Tadarida > Tadarida brasiliensis. The sequence continues at coordinate 77,786,716 of CM061260.1, forward strand.
GTTCTCTCTCATCAATGTTTCTATCTCTTTCTCCATCTCCCTTCCTCTCTCTAAAATCAATAAAGAAAGAAAGTAAAAATAAAAAAAAATATTCTCACAAAGAAAATATCATGTCTATGTGGATTTACTGGGAAATTCTAAATAATATTTAAGAAAGAAATAATATAAATTCTCTATGATTTTTTCCAGATAATTGAATAAGAAATATTTCCCAATTTATTCTGTGAAGCTATAAGTGGTATGAAATCATATCAGACAAAGACATTATGAGTAATCTACAGAAGAATATCTCTTAAAAACATAGATGCAAATAAGCTTATCAAAATTAGAGAAAACTCTATTTAATGATATATAAAAAATAAAACAAATTGGCAAAATGGTGTTTATCTGAGGAATGCATGTTGGTTTAACATTCGAGAATCAAGGCACTTTATTCATCATATCGACAAACTCAAATATATAAGCCATGTTATCATCTCAATAGACACTGAAAAAACAACGTACATAATTAAATATCCATTCCTGATAAAAATTTCTCAGCAAACCAAGACTGCAACTAAAGTTTCTCAGCCTCATGAAGGGCATGTATAAAAACCCCTAAGTATAAAAATCCCTATAGCTACACATTACATTTAATAATTAAAGACAGAATATTTTAATGCTAACTTTAGGAAGAAAACAAAGATTATCACTCTTACTACTTATATTCAACATTTAACTTAAAATTCTAATATTTGCAAATAAATAAGGCAAATAAAATTAATTTTTGAAAACCAGACTGAATAGAATAAAGTATCTGTACTTGCAGATGAAAGGACTATTCAGAAAAATGTAATGAAATCTATAAAAGAGTTACTGAAACTGCTTTGACACCCAACCAATATGCAAAAATCAACTACTTCTATATTCTAGCACAAATTAGTTATATATTTTAGTAACAAACAGACATTGAAATAAAATGAACCATAACATTTACAATAGCATCAAAACTTTGAAATACCAAGATCTAAATTGTTCTAAAGATGTGCATAATGAGAATGCTGAAAACTATGAAACATTCAAATGAAAGAAGACCTAAATAAATGAGAGATATAGTATGATATCATAAATATTATACTGTAATACTACTGAGACACATAAATACTGCTGAGACAATTGGGTATCTATATGCAATTTAAAAAATGAACCTTGACACTTGTCACACCTGCACAAATTAATACAAAATGATTCATCAACACAACTTTAATGCATAAAAATATTTAAATTCTAAAAGTAAGCATATGAGAAGTATGTATGGCCTTGGGTTAAGCAAACATTTCTTATTTATGACATCAAAACTATGATCCCTAAAGAAAGAAAAAAGGACTTTTATCAAAATGAAGAACTTCTGTTTTTCTAAGAATACATTAGGAGAATGAAAAGACAAACCAAAAACTGGGAGAAAATATTTAAAACCATATATCTGATAAAGAACTTGTATTCATTATACATAAAGAAATCTCAAAACTCAGTAATAAGAAAATAAGTAATAAGATTAGGCAAAAATATTGAATAGACATTTTACCAAAGGAAACATATGGATAAGTTAGCCTATGAAATTATATTCAGTATTATTAGTCATTAGGGAGATACAAAATGAAACCATACTACCTCTATATATTTATTAGAATAGATAAATCTAAAATGACTGATCATGCCAAGTATTAGTGAAGATGCAGAGGAACTATAACTTTTATATCCTGGTGGTGAGTGGTGTGAATATTAATGATGCAATGTCTTTGGAAAATAGTTTGGAAGTTTTAAAAAAGTAAAATATATATTTTATTTCTATGTCATCAAGACTTTCTATTCCTAGGTATTGACCCAAGAGAAATGAAAACACTTTTTTTTATACAAAAAATTGTGTAATAATGTTCATAACAGCTTAATTCATAATAACCAAAAGTCAGAAACAATCCAAACATCCGTTTGCTGAAAGGGTTAACAAATGTTGGCACACCAACACAATGGAATACTCTTCAACATGAAAAATGAAAGACTATGATACACACAAAATCATGGAAGAATATCAATTAATTATGATGAAATTAAAAAGCCAAATAATAAGAGTAATACTGTATGATTCAATTTATGTAAACTTTCAGAAAATAATCTGTAGTGGCAAAAAGTGAGGACAGGGCGGGGCAGGAAAGAGAGTCAACAAGGGAATTAGTTATATAGTTATATTTAGGCAACGATGTGTATATTTCTTATCTTAATGTGGTCATGATTTAATGTATGTAGAACATGACTACTTCAAAAATATAAAACTTATTGCATGTCAATTATAATGCTATTATTGTTAATCAAATCAAATTAAATAATGCAAAATGGCAATAGCTGTAGGGAAATATGTTTGTATGTTATTAAGAATGGGCAAGTAGAGAATCTAACACTGACTATGGGGCATGGGGTATAATTTAAAGAGAGACATCTAGAAGAAGGCAAAACAAAGTTGAATTAACAGCAAAAGTAGAAAGATTATCATCAAAGTAAGAGCAATTATTTCATTGTAATGGAATTGATGTCAGAGATATGTAGATATAAGAGGACTAAAAAAAATTAAGGTGGTAAATGAGAACATTCCACTCTTCAGTGAAATAAAACACTTGTGAAGAAAGGAAAATTTGAGAAAAGAGAAAAGTTATAACACAGTTTTCTTAGAGAGCTGAGAGCAAATTCCTGCACACTAATTGCAATGTTAATAAAGATTTATATACCATGATGTGGACGGAGAATACTGGAGGAAATGAAAAAGGCTTCAGGATAAAATATATATACCACCATGTGAAAAGGATTCTGGAGCTACCAGCTTATAATAAAGACATTTGACATTATTTAAAGTTCAGTAGTAGTTTGGCCAAGATAGACTGTTATTTTTTTTCCTTATATTGTTGGGTAGAAGTAGATGAGCAGAAATAAATATGCTGATTTATGAAATGGAGCTCATTAGGCATTATTTTCATTACTATTTTGAATAAGTATGACATATTTACCATTATATCAATGTCAATTCTGCTGTCAAAAGCAGACTAGAATAAGATGGTCAAGTGTGTAAGACATTTCTATTAAGTGGTTAAGGCTACACATTTCAAGTGAGTATACTGAAACTTAAGTCAACATTCATAACATATACCATATGTAGCATGACAATAAAATCATAACAATGATTTTTCTAAGGCTATGACTACTACAGAAAGGAGAACACCATAGACTATAAAGCAGAGTTTATATTTAAAGAATAATGGGGTGGGTGGGGGGGGGGAAGAAAGGAAGAAAATAGAACCAGGAAGAATCCAAGACTGCTAATAGCCATTCTTCTCTTAGTAATAAAGTTTGGATGGGTTGTGGCCACTCAGATAAATGCAAATCTCTTGCTCTTTTTTGTTGTTAGATATGTCATGTAAATCAATTTTGGATACTCTGATATGTGATACACAATAGTTTCTGATTCTAGGACTTGTTTATAAATGAATTAGGTATTTATTTTCTACCCATCCTTTCTCCCATTCAAAGGTAGCAAGATGACAGAAAATGAAATAACACTTTGACCCAGAGAATGGCAAGAATGTCTGAGCAGCTGAAACAGCTCTAATATGCTTACCTTTCCACAGTTATTTACTTTTGCCTTGTTTAAGCCATTAAATTTTGTGGTCTTATGAGAACAATTTATCAAAATCTTCCTGCCCTGGCCTATGTGTCTCAGTTGGTTTGAGTGTTGTCCCATACACCAAAGGTGGCACAGTCGATTCCCAATCAGGTAACATACCCAGGTTGTGGGTGTGATCCGTGGTCTGGGTGCATTCCAGAGGCAACTGACTGATGTTTCTCTCTCACATCAATATTTCTCTCTCTCTTTTCTTCCCCCTCCCGTCTGCTCTCTCTAAAAATCAATGGAAAAAAATCCTCAGGTGAGATTAGCAACAAAAACATCTTCCCAGAGAACTTCATAATATGTGATAACCATAATGGCTGCTGATTATCAAGGACTTACAATAAGCCAGTATTTTCTTATACTGTTTGTATCCTAGACAACCCCATAGGCTATAGAGAGAACAATGAGACTTGAAGAGAAGCAGCATGCACAAGTTAAATCCTCTAACAGACTGTAGATGTGGAACGGAATTTGAACCCAATTCTCAGTGATCCTAAAAGTCCTTGTTCTTTCCATTATGTTAAGAATCTTTTCAAGTAAAGAAAATTTAACCTCACAGTAAACATCGAAGACGTAAAAATGGAGCTAAGGTCATGGCATATCCATTTTTGTACTTCTGGAATTTCTGAGACATTCAAGAAATGCTTTAAGCTGTGTTAAGTTATTCAGTAAAAAGAAATCATACCTTTGTTGTCTGTGTTAAACAAGAGAAGTGGCGGAGTGACCTTGTAGGACTTCTCCATGACAACATTAAAAACAAATTCAAAGATATTTATCAAACAAGAAATAAATGTGTGTAATATAATCAAAATAATGAGCCCCTTTGTAGAATAGAAATAAGCAGATGCAGGATAAAAGTCGACTTCTTGTAGGACTTGTTGCTGTTCTTGATTTGATAAAGAAAGTTTACTGATAATTTACAATCATTAACAACTACTGAATCAATCACATACTACAATTATAAATTGATGGCAAAGCGGAATGTTAAATCGCTGAGAGTCTTTTAACACAGCGGCTATGGCAGCCGTGTGCAAAGATTTAATAGTTCAGAGGCCATGAAGCAACAGCAGCGCATCAGCCAACTCGCAGAAGATGAGATCAGTGCAGCCCACCCAGAACTATTTAGGAACACGGGGTGTAGTGGGACTTCTAAAGCTCCACACCCACAAGAGAAGTGGCACATGAGTGAGAAAACTGAGTTTGTCAGGTTATTGCTTGTGACCAAATGGTGGCTCGCCAATTGCTGCCGGGACTCGGGAGAGTGATCCAGCAGCTGCTTCTATACGCCAGAGCACACTTCATGTAAGGACAGATCCAGTGTTGCAAAATAGGCCAATTCCCAGAGTGCCTGTGAAGCTCTGATAACCCTAACATCGTTCCTTACAGTCTAAGAACACAAAGAGGAGCCGACACAGGTTGCTTTCCTTTTAAATTTTATTACGTTTTATTTCATCTTGGTAATAGTATGTGGGATCAAGGAAGCCACTAACGGAACCAAATAACGCCTTAGATGAAATTCTAAAAGAAGTGATTAAAACCAGGCTGAATCTTGTTAAAATATTGCTTTGAGAAAAAAAAAAGTTAAAATATTCCACTCTTGCATTTGCTTAATAGTAATATAATTTACTTCTCAGCTAGTTGGGATTCCCGTAAGCTATATCTTCCATTTGCCATCTAAAAATGGATCTCCCCACCCCCTGCCATAAATTTGGTGCTATGTCAAAGTGGAAATTATATCCATAAAAAATGCTAAATGAAAAAATAACCATTATTAAAATATAATAAGAGGCATGTGTGGCCATTAGGTGGTATTAAGCCTCAGATTATTGCAGCGTGACTCCCCACCCCATCTCTCACATACACACATACACTCATGCCTATCTCTTCCTAGTATAGTGTCTTAGTCAGATAGAATTACAACCACTGACAAGACCGTATGCCAAGTATGAGTACCTTCCCTTCGAGCAAGATGAAAATGCACCTCAAGAATTTTGCTCTTTGCTCACATGTACCACTCTCTCAAGTATTTTTAAATATGTATATTTTTTCAATATGTGCATTTATATAAACTCACAAGAGAGAAAAATAGCTTCAAGAATACAAATGCTACGAAAGCTTGCCGACATTTTCAAATTATGTTATAGACATCAAAAAAATTCAGCAGCCCTGGCCAGTTTGGCTCAGCGGTTGGAGCGTCGGCCTGCAGACCAGAGAGTCCCGGATTCGGTTCCCGCTAGGGGCACGTACCAAAAAAACAAAAAACAAAACAAAAGAAAACCTCAGCAACTATTGAGCAAACTCTATGTGGTTAGTAATACATACATAATCTCTTTTACTAGAGCTTTTAATAAGCCCCTTTTTGGAAACTTAGCAGGACATAAGCTACTTGAGTTCAGAAATTGCTATATACACAATAACCAAAAGCAGTGTCCCGCACGTATTAAGCACTCAGTAAACACTTATGAATAGCTCCTAACTACTTGAGTTCTGTGAGGCACTTCAGTTGGATGTAATTTGATCTGTGTAGTCAAGAAGGACTTCCTGCAGAAAGAACATTAAAATTCAAAGCTGAAAGTTAGGAAGAATTTAGCTAAGTAGAGAAAGATGCGAGACCCTGGTCCAGTAGCTCTGTTGGTTAGAACATTGTCCTGATACACCAAGGTTGTGGATTCAACCTCCAGTCAGGGCACATACAAGAATCAACCGATAAATGCATAAATAAGTGGAAAACTAATAGATGTTTCTCTCTCTCTCTCTCATTGTCTCTAAAATAAAATTAATTAAAAAATTAAAGATGAAATATAAGCCAAACAGAGGAATATTATGGAAAAGGACCTAAGATGTTAGCAGGATGTTGTGCTGAAATAAATGGAAGCATTCTAATGAGGGAGAAAAGCAGTGAATGGTGTGAGAAGATGGTTGGAGAAATTTAAAGCAAAAGGTCTTACAGTGTACCATAGAGAGTAAGTCTTTTATGCTAAATTTAGTGGGAAATTATTGGAGCATTTGAAACAAGAAGTATGTTTTGTTCATTCATGTTTATTTATTTTATTTATTTATTCACTATTTGATTCATTTATTGATTTTATTTATTTGTCAAAACAATTTCAATATTGAGAGAAATAATATTGACTCACAGATCCAAAATTCCATACCTAATTGTGTCATCTTAGAGGAATTAACCATTTTTTGTCTCAATTTTATCATTCATAAAATGATTTTTTAAATTTTAAATAGGTAATCACCAATATTTTCTTATTAAGAGCTTATACCTCAATAACATCTATAAGTGCTTTCTTATAGGTCATGAATTTGAGATTTGGCCAGCAATAGATACCTCCCCTTAAAAAGCAGGATAATCAGGGAGGAGGAAGAAATGTTTACTGACTTTGTGCCTGCTCATATACACTGCTGCTTTAGTTTCAGTTCTTTCAAAAGCAGAGCCTATATATCAGTACAGACAGTCTCTATATCAATGCACACAGTATTGTCAATACACACAGTCTGTATAGCATACAGAGAGTGGAGGGGTGACAGGAAGCTCATTGCGGGAGATGGTGCATGAAAAGGAAAGAAAAGTCAAAGAGACATTGTCAGTGGCCAGTGGGCAACTGGGGATCAATTTTCCTTGAAACCTTCTGGGGATTTGTGTTGAATGCACCTTAGAAGTACCCCTTCAGATAGCAAGGATTTGGACCAAATTTCTACTTCCTTCACACTCTCGTTAATCGAAGACTTCTCACACTTCCAGGGGCACTGATACATGGGCAAAGGAGATTTCATTACTCAGGAGATATCTCTGGAACAGAAATGCTAAAAATGTCTCAATTTGTTCCTGAAAAGGAGAAAATGGGTCTACACAGTTGTCATTTTGAGGACACAAGGAATCAGGAGAGATTTGAGGGAACTTGGGTACCAATCTTTTGGAATGAGGAGTCATTAACAGGGGTCTATGGTGAGAAGTGGTTGCCATATCTATATTTTAGACTGAATAGTCTGCTGTACAGTGGAAGTGAATTTAAAAGTAGGGTACACTAGAAGCTGGATAGCACTCCAGAACTTCTCTACTTCCTATGGAAAAAAACCCACACTCTTTAATACAGCCAGCAGTGTTCTGTATATTCTGGTCAGTTAAGGGGAGGCCAAAAACTATAAAGTGATGCAAATAATAGGTTGATAAGATGACAGAATAAATGGGATGGTAGAGTTAGAATGATGAACATTTTGGAAATAAAATGAAAGGTATTTTAGGAATAAATACAATAAAGGGAAGTTATCTAAAAGTATTCCAAAGACTCTGCCATAAGTGACCGAGGGTGAATATTGAGACTACAGACAAGAAAATATTTGTTGATGTGTTGTTATAGTTATAATTTCATAGAGATAAGAAGTTAAATTCACTTTTGAACATATGTGGAACATATATCAATATAAATTTTTAAAACTATTTTACTATAAGTCTAAGATTCTAGCTTTGACTGGCGGTAGGGATTTGAAAGCCATTAAATACCAAATATTTCCTACTGAATCAGGGCTTGTTAGAGAGATGCTTGACTCCAACTCTGGGACATTAAATATGTAGAATAAGCCTGGAACATACTGTCCATTCATATAGTAAAGGACTATCAAAATTCACTCTGGTCATATCAAAAGGACTCAGGAGCCAACTAGAAGAACTGTAGGCCAGAAAAGACTTTTTTTTTTTCACAGTAATAAATAAAATAAATGCAGTTAATTAGATAAATATGTTTAAATTTATGAGGTCATGCATGAGAAAAAAACAATTTGTTGTAAGAGGAGAGTGTGAGAAAACAACTCACTGTTTTTTCTTTTTGTTTTTTTGTTTTTTTATTATTTTTTTTCTTTATTGATTTTAGAGAGAGAGGAAGGAGAGGGAGAGAGAGAGAAATATCAATGAGAAAGAACATCATTTGGCCACCTCCTGCATGCCTCCCATTGGGGATTGGGCCCACAACCTGGGCATGTGCCCTGACTGGGAATCGAACTGGCCACCTCTTGGTGCATGGGTCGACACTCAACCACTGAGCCACACCGGCTAGGCTTACTGTTTTGAAAACTAGTAATTAATGGGAAAGAATCTAACATTTTTTTCTGTTTTTCCTATACAAATTGCACCACTATATAACTAAACAGTAGACAAAATAAAGGTCTCATAGAAATATACAAGTAAACTAATGAAAAAGGAATGATAAAATTAAAGATTATCATTTTTAACTATAATAAACTAATAGAATAAGGCATTGGTTATCAACATCTGCTAGGAAAACAAGAGAGTGAAGGATGTATTATCTGTCTCCTGGTGGAACAACACAACACCACCTATGATTTACTTTAAAAAAATTCAACAAAAAATCTGTTCAAGCCTCTTGATCTAATGCCAATTTATAGGATTACAGAGGAAAAGGAACACATTTAAACTACAACATGTGGAAACATTCAGCGAAATCCAGACCATAGGAAATTCTCTAGAACAAGTGATATTGTTTTTTCAACAATTTGATTTCTAGGAAAAAAAATAGAGGATGAATATATACATTAAAAGAAACAAAAACTCATCAATCAATCATAAAATGCAGAGCCTCTTTGGATCCTGAATCAAATTAATTATAAAATTAGACTTTTATGAGACAATTAGGAACTTATCAATGACTAAATGTTTGATATTACATTATTGTTTTATTATATAATTTATTATAATGGCACTATTATTTTGTTTAAAATGTATATTTACTATTTTTAGATGTATATGCTAAATGACTTACAGGTCAAATCATATGTCTGAGATTTGCTTTAAAGTAATCTGGATTAGCAAAGGAGGATGTAGTTATGATTTGATAATTGTCGAGGCTGAGTGAAGGTAGACTCTTCTTTCATTGATGTGTGTTTGAAGTTTTTATATTATAAAACCAGCAAAATTAATCATTATAGGATAAGCAACCATTCAAGAAGAATTATACAATTACTAGGCTAAATACAGAGAAAAGAACAGCAGTATTTTAGAGGTGGTAAACCTGGACAAGCTTTTTAACATGAATGAGACTCAGTTTTATCCCTCTAACATGGCAGATAATATTTAGCTATACATTTTTTATAAGAAATAAATGAAATAATGTATATAGAGCACCTACAAGCAAAAGGGACCTTAATAAGTGCCAGTTCCCTTCGTAGAGAATGTGAATGCCAGTCCTGTGTGCATGTATACATTTTTATCCCTTGTAAAAAACTCATTTTAAGCATTGGAAGCTATACTGAATATATAAAAAAATAAAAGTGAATATCTAGGAGTAAAAAATTTAAGGAAAAGTAACATTATGGAAATCAGGACCCCTGTGAAAATCAGATGGAAATACTTGAATCCCTCTATTACTTCCTGCCTCTTTGCTGTAAATACCACTATTTATCATAGTAGCTGAGAAGTAATACTCCTCTTCCACACTTATTGCGTATTTCAAGTTCATTTTAAGCTGCCTCTCCAAGCTATAAAAGTAGAAATCCTTTGGTTTTGGGCATTCTGGAGGGGTAGGGAGGAGAAGATGATGGAGTAATGATTATGTGACTATAGAAATGACAAGGGAATTGGCATAGAATCCGGGCTTAATATGAGGGCAAGTGGAATGATTTATACCCATAGCCCAAATCTCTACTGACATTGATATTTTGCTATCTGTCCAAAATATCTTTGAAGAACTGATATTTTGTCTTACCACCTTGATAGGCACAGCATATTGGACATAAATCTAAAATGCAAGGCAATATATTTTTTTCTTTCTTACAAAGTCCTTTTCTAATCACCATTTTTGTTAAAACTCAGAGGGAAAAGCCTTGTAGAAAGAGACTGTAAAAACACAATTGAAAGAGAACAATTTAGAAACAAAGAAAAAGCAAAGTTAAATAAAAACTGGTTAATCGTACCACCTGGATATATATGAGATGTGGAGCAGCTAGGTCACACACACACACACACACACACACACACACACACGTCCATGTTAAAGTCCATCCTAAGCCTGTGAACTAGATTCAAGTCTGTCTTTATCCTATAACTGTAAAATAAATCCCGGCAAAATCAAAACTTTCTTCCTAAATTCTGACATTTCTAGAAATAATATAAACCTTCTATATTTTTACTTTTGTCTAAGAATAAGAGTCGCATGAGTAAAACTTAAGATTAACTAGTGATATGTGTCAGCAACTGTTTTATATTGCCAATTGCCAACAGAACAGAGGGATATAAAGGCATCTCTACAATAGCAGAGAATCCATGGATCACTCATGACCTAGAAGAGGTTACCGTGGAAATAGCCCTTGCTATGGTTAGTCAATAACCACTATGCACTCATAATTCCTAAGAATATACAGCAAAAATCATGACATTTAGCTGATTGACATTTAAAGATATCTTTAGATTATTAATGTGACATTTTAAAACCAAAAATTGTTATCATAAAGAGTAAACTATCAGGTTGGGAGAAGGGGAACTCAAAGAATGTTGGGCCTACTAAAATGTAGAGAAAATGGCTATACCCCACATGAATTTGCCTGAAATGACATATCTGTCATATAATGCAGTGTGGCTTCTAAAGCACGTGCACACACACACACACACACACACACAAATGATCTACTAGTGGTAGCTATATTTTCAGACTCCATTATTTTCTCTTGTTACCCTGGAGACAAACTTTGATTTCCATTTCTGTGGATGAGTAAATATAAGAATATTTTATATTTGAATGGCAGTAGTCACCCAGTGAGATTACTGGGTCAGGTTTATTATCTTGTTAGTATCACTTGCACTAAGCAGCAGTAGTTTGGAAGTTCCCCCAGGGTGTAAACGTGAGGTCAGAGAGTTCACCAGCAGTGCATCACATGGATGTAGATATCTGGACCTCACTATAATACATGACAAAAATCATGGCCTTCCAATTTATTCTGTCAATGAAGTTTTATAGGTGCTCATCTTGAGCTGGAAGGTATCCACAAGAGAACTATAAACTCTCAATTTAAAAGGATGTATTTCTCTTCCTATTGTATTTATAGGTGCTATGATATCATAATGCTGGGAACCATCGTATTTATATGTTTTCTGTAAAGGGATCACTTACAGTAAGACTATTATACTGACTGAAGTATGGTCACTAAAATTGACACAGTCAGGAGATTTCCTCCTACATGACTAATTCTGGGGGTATTGAACATTAGTGTCGATTAATTAATATAATGGAGAAGGACATTGGGAGGAGTATTTTCCTAAAGATGTGATCTGGGTATGCTTACCTGAGAAATTATCTGACCTCCCATCTGTTCTGACGCTTTTACTCATGACAGTACCTTTCAGAATTGCCTGGACATATTGATCCTCATGATATTCAAATGTGGATCTGTTCCATTCTCCCTTCTGGTAAATATCTATAATTCGAAAAATGTTTGTTTTTCCATGCATGTAATAAACTATACGCCACACATTGCAATTTTGAATGATGCTGTGCATATTAAACAGGAAACAGCAGTTTCGAATTGCAGAAATGAATAAAAGAATAATCCACTTGTGTAGGAAATAAGATTTTAATGAAATTGTCATTAATATTTATGTTAAATGTCATCTAAATCTAAAGAGACATGTTAACATCCACGTCTGAGTACCCTAGGATTGCTTGAAACTAAATTTCCAAGGAAATATTTTGTTTTTATTCAAAAGCTCTCTGATTTCTGCTCCACTGTTTATTGTTTTACTTGAAAATGCTTTCTCATTTTTGTTCCAGATGTTCGCAGAGCAAACACAGAACATGGATAAATGAGGATATACAGCTGTAAGCATAAATTGACTGTTTTATTCACTTACAAGTTGCTCTGATAAGGTCTTCTGATGCCTGAAAAGCAAAATATTCTTTCAGCATAGCTTTTATGGCTCACATTATTATATACTTGCTATGCATTTCACTTAAAATTTCTTCTTCTTATCTAATAAGCACAGGCTTTATCTCTTTACTCTTAAGAGGTATTTTGGAATTCACTATCTTCTGTTTAAAGAAATTATGTTTCTGGAAAACATTACAGTTTAAAATAACAATGTTTGGAGAGTTATAACAAAATCATTAAAATATGTAATATTTCAAAAATTAGCAGATATGATATAATGCTTATGATAAATTGTGATTAACATCAAATACAGTACATGTGCACATTGTTTGGGTACAATTATATACATCAATCATATATATATTTAATAGACCACATACTCTTAAGTTAATACTCTCACTATAATGATAATTCATTTTCTTATTTTTCAGTGTAATCAAACAAATGTTTAGTCTGTTTTTTCTCTAATTCCCTAGTTTTTCAATGTACCTTTCATGAAATGTCAATAATCTTTTGGATTCTTAAGAGTGCCATTATGAAAACTTGCCCTGAATGCTGAGAAGTGGTTACTTTGTCAAATATGGAATATACATTTAAAATAATGTACTTATAAATTAACAGAGAGGAACCCACTGAATTGTTATCTGAAGCATTCACTTTCAGAGTTTATGCATTGACTTTAATAGTAATGCCATTGCTCAAAATAGTTTTAGAAATTCTGTTAGTAACTGTTGTCAAAACAAGGCTACTAGACTCATAGGGAAGCAGTTATCTCTTCTATCATCTCACCAAGTCTCTCCTAATCGATCATTTATAATTTTTAAGAAATCCATACTGTGTAGTGATTTTTAAAAGGCAATCATAAGAAAGCAGTTCTTTTGGTGATCACAGCAGAGGGGCAGAGCATGGCCTCCACTTCAACCATCCCCGGGAGGCTGACGTTCTCGGCCTCCTCAGCACCTCAACACGAGAATACAAGTCTCATGCCAGCTGTAGCATCTCTGCTCTACAAACTTCTAACCAACCCAAGGTTTGGACTGCAAGTAATGAGATGTGTGTTCCAATTCCCATTCTAATCTAAAACTTTAAGAAATATTCTTGTTTCACTCTATTTCACAAGAATATTAAAATAAATATGTAAACTCATGTCACAGTTAGCTCTTAATAACTGTTACAGAATAGACAGGTTTAGCTTTCTTTGGAGTACTCTCGTTTTTCCACATATTTAACCCACTAAAAGGCAACAACAGTGTTGTCGTGGTACATAGGCCTTTATTTCCAAATGGATAATGCGAAACCTGCAACTAATATTTTTGTGGGATTTTAAAATTACTTTCAATTGTTGAACGCTCTCTGAGATTTCTGAGATTTAAAAAATTAGATAATGGAAATATTTTAGAATAGATTGACTTTCATGTAATGTGTCTTCAGAAAGACAGTGATCACTTCCATCACCATATATTTGACCCCCTTTACCAGTTATTGCCACCCACACCCCTTTTCTTCTGTAACCACCATATTGTTGTCTGTGTCTACGAATTTTTGTTTGTTTGTTCTTGACTTTTCCTGCTGACTTATTTATTCCATTGTATATATGTACCACATCTTTATCTTTTTTTATTTAATTATCTGTTGCAGGATACTTTGATTGTTTCCATGTCTTGGCCACCATGAATAATGCCTCAGTGAACATAGGGGAGCATATAACTTTACACATAAATATTTTTAAAGTTTTGGGTAGATACCTAGAAGAGGGGTCGGTGGGCCACATGGTAATTCTATTGTTAATTTTTTGAGGAACTAACATACTGTTTTTCATAGTGGCTGTACCAGTTTACATTCCCACGAGCAGTTAAAAGAAATTGAACAAAACACCAAGGAATGGAAAGATATTCTCTGTTCACAGATTGGAAGAATCAACATAGTTCAAAAGCCATATTACCCAAAGCAATATACAGATGCAATGCAATCCAAACCTGAATCCAAATCCAATGGCACTTTTTTAATGTTTTATTTTTAAAGGGCAAGATTTTATGATACAGCATCTCAAAGATCTGGTTCTTAATTCAAATTATTATTTTTAGATTGTTGACACAATTACATATGTCACCCATTTTCTCCCATTTTCCCATCTCCAGCCAACCCCCGCCCCACTCTGGCCTTCACCACATTGCTGTCTGTATCCAGGCATATATGTTCTTTGGCTAATCCCCTCACTTTCTTTCATCCAGCCCCCCTGACACCCCTCCCCTCTGAGATCTCTTAGTCTGTTACCTGTATCCATGCCTCTGGTCCCACTTTGTTTGTCATTTTATTTTGTTCATTAGATTCCACATATAAGTGAGATCACATGGTATTTGTCTTCCTCTGACTGGCTTATTTCTCTTAGCATAATAATCTCCAGGTCCCTCCACACTGTCGCAAAAAGTAAGAGTTCCTTCTGTTTTATAGCTGTGTAGTATACCATTGTGTACATGTACCACAGCTTTTTTATCCACTCATCTACTAATGGGCATTTGGGCTGTTTCCAGAGCTTGGTTATTGTAAATAGTGCTGCTATGAAGATAGAGGTGCATATATTCTTTCAGATTGGTGTTTTGGGATTCTTAGGGTAAATTCCCAAAAATGGGATCAGCGGGTCAAAAGGCAGTTCCATTTTTAATTTTTTGAGGAAACTTCACACTGTTTTCCACTGTGGCTGTACCAATCTGCATTCCAAGCAACAGTGTACTAGGGTTCCCTTTTCTCCACATCTTCACCATCACTTGTTGTTTGTTGATTTTTATTGATTGTAGTCATTCTGGCAGGTGTGAGAGATATCTCATTGTACTTTTAATTTTCATCTCTCTGATAATTAATGATGTTGAGCATTTTTTCATATGTCTGTTGACTATCTGTATGTCCTCCAATAACATTTTTAAAGAAATATAATAAAAAATAATCAGATTTGTGTGGAAACAAAAAAGAACCTGAATAGCCAAAGCAATCCTGAGAATAAAAAATAAAAAAAAAAAAGCTCGAGATATCACACTCCCTGACTTCAAATTATACCACAAAGCAACAATAATCAAAACAGCATGGTATTGGCAGAAACAATGACAAACAAACCAATAGAACAGAATTGAGAGCCCAGAAGCACATGGACAAATAAATTTCAACAAAGGAGTCAAAAACATACAATGAAGAAAGAAATCCTCTTCAGTAAATGGTGCTGAGAAAATTGAAAAGCCACATGCAAAAGAATGAAACTAGGCTGCACTTAGTCATCCTACACAAAAACTAACTCAAAATGGAGCAAAGGCCTAAAATAAAATCAGAAGCAATAAATGATATAGAATAAAATATTGGTACTAAACTTATAGACACTAGTCTTAGAGAGGATTTTAACAATAGCTATAATTTAATCAATAGGGGCATTGCAGGAGGCAGCTGATCGATGTTTTTCTCTCTCATCAATGTTTCTATCTCTCACTCCCTTCCTCTCTCTCTAAAAAATCAATAAAAACATATTTTAAAAAATTTATGTAAAGACATATCATCTCGGTTTCACTCTTTTCAAAAGAAATTAATCCTGTAATTCTTTTTGAATACCCTAAAGACAAAGTTATTATTTTAATATATGTACATATATAGAGATGAAATATAGATGTATACATGTCTATCTATCCATCTCTCTGTCTTTCTCTTTATCTATCATCTATCTGTCCAAGAAAGTGACATTTATACATTTATATTGATGTCATTTATTCATATCAAACACAGTTTTCTTGATTTAAGGAAACTTTATTTGACTTTAAAGAGCATTTAAAGAGGTGCTTTTGTGAAGCATGGGACTTCAAATTATCCATATAGAGTTGGTGGTAGATAATGAGAGGATCAATTGCATTTTTTAATCTTAAATGTGTATATGTGCTATTTAGTTTTCTAAAGAGAAAACTAGTTTAATTATTTTTAATTTTTGAAATTACAGTTTACATTCAATATTATGGTTTTATTCCTAATATGATTATAATGCCTAAGCAAATTGTTTGGACACATTTTGTTTATTCTAGATTCCTTTTTAACTGAAAATCTCTTTTATAGTTAAGAGATGTGAAGTGATTCTTCTTTTACTTAATTACTGAACAAAACTAATAAGATATTTGCTCTGGTCAGTGTGGCTCAGTGGTTGGAGCATCAGCCCATACACCAAAGGGTTTTGGGTTCGATTTCCGGTCAAGAGCATGTACCTGGGTTGCAGGTTAGATCCTAAGCTCAGCTGGGGAGCATGTGAGAGACAACTAATTATTGTGTCTCTCTCACATCATTGTTTCTCTCTCTCTCCCTCCCCCCCATTCCCTTACACTCTATCTAAAAATCAATAGAAAAATATTCTCGGGTGAGGAATAACAAACAATGAAACAAAAAACCACTAAAATATTTTATTCTACAAATCTGAAACATTTGGTAGTTAAAACTAGGTATATGATCAAAGTTTTAGATAATCAATACAGCACTCTTCTTATGAGAGTTTCAATTAGTTATCTATAAACCTCTGATAATTTGACATAATTTGCTCTTCAATATAATGATGTCTCTCTCCAATATATATGTTATTATTGAATAGGTGTTTGTAATCATATCCTTACTAAATAGGCAATAGTAAGTATACGTTTAGCTAATTCTTCAATTTGTTCTTAAATTATAAAGGTTTTATTTCATCCAGTTCTCAAACACAAATATTTATTTCCAATTGTCACAACATTTAAAGAACAATTGTGTATAGCATCATAACTTTAATGCACAAGTAATTTCTCAGAAAGATCATACATTGATTGCTATTGTCATATGTGTGTTTTATACAGTGCATTGTTCTGCAAAGTATTTGAAGTAGCTTTAAATATTAGTTTATGTCCCTTCCTTATGTATAAAATTCTCATCCTTCTACCTATGTTTATCTGAGTCACCACACTATTTGTTGTGTTTACAATTAAAGTTTATCAACTAAGTCAAGTCTTTAGTAACAAAGATATTAGTTATATTGGGAAGAAAGATAATCCCTTGATAAAGAAGAAGTGGAAAAAAGAGGAAGAGGAGGAGGAAGAAGGGAGGGAGGGAGGGCAGGAAGGAGGGAAAGAAAGTCAACATCACCTGGCTGGTTTGGCTCAGCTGTTAGAGCATCAGCCCATGGACCAAAGAGTTGCGGGTTCGATTCCGGTCAAGGACACGTACCTCGGTTGTGGTTTGGTTCCTGGCCCCAGTCGGGGTTGTGCGGGAGGCAATTGAGCAATTTGTCTCTCTCACATCAATGTTTCTCTCTCTATCTCTCCTTCCCACTCTGTCTGAAAATAAAAGGAAAAATATCCTCAAGTGAGCATTGAAAAAAAAAAAAAGGAAAAGAAAAGAAAAAAAAGAAAGAAAGCCAACATTTGCTTTTGGAGGGAAAGTTTATTTCAGTCTTTAGTTGCCAGACCACAAGAAAAATGTTTCTTCTGTTAGGTTTAGATAATGATGGCATCATTATTACTCTGATACAGAAGCTATCAGTGTTGTGCTTATACAAAATTATAAAATGATGACATCCCCTCCTCCCACCAAAACAATGGTATCCCTTTCATTAAAGAATCCTTTACTGCATCCTCAACCATGCCAAATTTGCTATGCTTATTTTCTCCCTTCTGCCTGAGGTTAACGTCCTGAATGAAATGGATAGTAGCCACATTGCTGCAGCCCATACTTTTTATATATATGTATATGTGTGTGTGTGTGTATATATATATATATTTAAAATGAGTAAAAAAGAGGTATGATTTACATTTTTTGTGTGTAACTGAGGAATCCTCCCTGCATAGCAAATCAATTTAATTAATCATTAGTAATACTAACTTGAATACTAAAAATGTCCTCCAAAAGTAAATGCCAAATGTTAGCAAGTCAGCGGTAGACACACTGAGTGCTGCTGCAGGCTTTTCTAGAGAGCTGCTTACTTCCCAGCAAATGGAAAGTCTTCCCTTTGTGCAAATATGTGTGAGTGTCCTAGAATGTGAATCATTTTAACTCACAGTAAGGCTATTCATGCTGTTTCCGCACTTACTCTGCCAAGCTAGTCCTTTTTATGTGTGTGTGCACTTTATGGACTCATCATTTAAAATATTTATGGCTGTGGGATTATTCATTTACTTATTTTTTGTAGACATTCTAAAACACAGAGACACAGCCATTATCTGGTACCTACTGTATAATCTTTTAATCCTCAATTTTCCTGAAAATACAAAGTGATGAAACCCCTAAGCATTATGAACTGACCTGAGAAAATAAAATAAATTTCAATTCTGTGGCCCAAGAATGAATCCCATTGCTTTTATTAGAGATCTCTAAGTTTATTTAGTTGTCCGAGGGCAAGAGCCTCAATACAAAATATTTCACAACTAATTTCATTACTAGCTTGTAAGAGAAAAATAGGGAAGAAAAATCAGGCCAAAAGATATAATTTCAGTGTTTCTCCAATTGTCATTTAGACTTAAATGCCCATTTATCATTTCAGGCCCCTTGTTTATATCCAATACTTTCCTGTGAAAATACTTACCATTTTATACTAAATTATAAATGAATTTGGCTCCAAACACTAAAACAGGACCAAACCATTTACCATCGTTATTCTAATAAAAATATTCAATACATGAACAAACTACCAAACCGTTTTATTTTTTGGACATGGAGTTTAGAACCCAGTTTCCTTCAGGAAATTCCATGACTTCCAATAGAATTATGAGCAGAAACTGGTAACAGTTTGAGCCTCACTAACCAAATATGCTGTAGTGCTTTCAGTGAAAGAGGTATAGTGAAATAGCAAAAGGCTTGCAGTACCAAAGCCTCACCACTAGATACCATTGACATATAAAACAGGCCTTTAGTTATGCAAATATCTTAAGACCACTACAGTTGGCAATCAGGGACCTTTTTGGGTGTTTTTTGTTTGTTTGTTTTGTTTTTGCTATTTCAGTCCACATTATTAGTTATTAATGAAGTAAAGAAGCAAAACGCATATTTCATAAATCATTAATTTGTAGCCACATGATCAGAGGAGAGTTAACAATCGGTTGCTTTTGGAAATGTGATGTATGGGAATATGGTAGAACAATTTGTCATTGAAGATCCACAGTTTCCTTTTATTTGCAGCAGGGAGTGGGTGAAATTCAGAAATTATCATTAGAATTATGAATCATTTATAAAAGTTTGAATTTTAATGACTGCAGATACCACATTCATCATTCAGGTTGGAAATATTTTATTATTCAATTATTAAACATGCTATGCAGTAGTATTGCATTCAAATGAGAAATTATCCTGTATGAAGTGTAATGCAAGGATATTAGTCTACATATGTTTATTTATGCTAGAAAATGCAGTCTTGTACTTTATTTTCTCAAAAATAAAGAAATAAATAAAAAATGCTTCACATTATGAAAATTCCTGCTGATCATCCAACATATGCGAATTCTTGTCAATATATCCACTTTGAAAGATAGAATTTTATCGTAATTCTATTTTATTTTTACTTAAAGAAATAATTACCTGTCATTCCAGATTCATATGCTCTGTAGTGGAGACCCTGTATGCAGTGGGTCATACATGTTCAGGAAGTATTATGAAAATGTTCTTTCAAGTCATGAGATATTTTATTGAGTTGACTCAGTGACCTGGCCTTTTTAAAAATTTTTTTATTTTATTTTAGAGAAAAAGTGGAAGGTGGGGGAAGGGGAGAGACAGAGAGAAACATCAGCTTGTTGTTCCATTTATTTATGCATTTACTGGTTGGTTCTTGTGTTCTTGTATGTGTCCTGAGAGGGGATCAAAACTGCAACCTTGGAGTATCAGGATGACGTTCTAACCAATCGAAATACCTGGCTAGCACTGGCCTTTCATTTTACATTGAAATGTGAGATTTTATTGAGCATCAATTTACCTACATGGTAGACAAAATAATGGCACCCCAAAGATGTCTACATACTAACCCCCAAACCCTGTGAACACATTACTTTAAATGACAAAGGAGATTTACAGATGTGATTAGGTATTATTATTAAGAATCTTGAGATGGGTTGATTACCCTGGATTATCCAGAAGGGCCCTTATGAAAGACAGGCAGGCAGGAGTGTCAGAGGCAAAAAAGGAGACATGATGACAGAAGTAGAGGTTGGAGGGATGCCGTCTCCTCCAGAGACCATGAGCCCAGGCATGCAGACAACCAGCATAAACTAGAAAAGACAAGGGATAGATGCTTCGCTATAGCCTCAGTGAACACAGGCTTGCCAGGAAGAACCCATTTCCAATGGCTAGAAGTGTAAGATAATAAAGAGAATTCACTAAGTTTGTGGTAATTTGTTATATAGCAGTGACAGGAAATTTATACACTGAGATACCAGATACTTTTCGGTCTGCCTGTTTTTAAACATAATTCTTAATAATTAATACATTTATAGTTTGATGTCATCCAGAAAAACATACAAGCAGGTCAGTAGTCCAGTAACTCTGCACATGATAGTCAGTGTTCTATGTCCACATTCTAAGATGTTTATGCAGAGTATAGAATACTTGGTGGCTCAACTTTCTCCCATAGCTCCCCTATGCCTTTGTTTCCTTGATGGTTGCACATGCATAATGTTATTTATGTCTTCCCAGTTACTTAGAGGAATTCATAAAAATACCTTCAGTTCAGGCATATAATTAGGAATAATAAGAATGTTTTTTAAGTTTATATCATCATTTACTTAGAGCCCTTGTCATTGTGAAGGGAGAGAGTCCCAAGGTAGAAGTGATAGAACGTGGTGTCTATTGTTATCTCTATCCCTCAGCCAACTGTACAAAGGTTGACAAAACCATTTCTTTTATATTTTAACTTTTAATTTTGTTGAAATTTTAGATTTACATGTATTTGTGAGAAGTGATACAAAGTAACCAGATATAATCATCCTAATATTTTGCAAGATTCTACCTATTTTACATGCACTTATTTGTCTGTGGAGGGGTATATTTAGTTCTGCATGATTTGACCTCATTTGCAGATTTGTATGACCACCACCACGGTCAAGATGCAGAAAAGTTGAATTACAAGACTCCTCCTTGCTATACTTTATAGCCACTGCCATCCTCCCTCCCCCCAAATCCCTGGCAATGCTATCTCCTTTCCATGTCTATAATTCTGTCATTTCAAGAATGTTATGTAAAATAGAGACTTGACATGGGGTAGTGAACACACAATACATTGTACAGATGATGTGTAGTAAAATTGTGCACCTGAAACCTGCATAATTTTGTTAACCAGTGTCACCCCAATACATTTAATTTTACAAAGGAAGGAAAGCAAATCAGGAGAGCAGCGTCAGAACACAGTTCAGAATTATTACTCTTGACTGCACGAATTAATAACAGAACTGCAGCTGTTTGGAGGGACTAAGAAGATACCCAATGTCTCACTGGCTAAGAGTGAGCAGATGAACAGTGAGGCTTGCCCAAAATGTTATCCAACTTTCCAGGGCAGTTATTAAAAAAATAATAAGTAACTTTATAATTGTACTGACATGTCTCATGTCTGCTTTTAAGGTACTAGTTATACATGTATATATAAAACAATAATGTTATATAAATGGAATCCTGCAAAATGTAACCTCTTGAGATCAGCCTTTCATTCAGCCTAACATTAAACTTGTACCCTGTCAATTTTATGAATTCATTTATTATTTCTAAGAATGATTTTATAGATACCTTGGGAATTTTTACATAGATGATCATGTCACCTACAAATATAATTTACTTATTTTTTTACAATCTATGTGCATTTTGTTTCCTTTTCCTGCTTTATTGCTTTTGTTAAAACTTCCAGTGTTGTGTGGAATAAAATGGAGGATACTGGACATCCTTGTCGTGTTGCCAATTTTAGTGTTTAGCATTTAGTCTTTTACCATTAAAAATGATGTCAGCAGGAAGGGTTTTGTTTTGTTTTGTTTTTGTAGATGCTTTTTACCAAAATAAGGAAGTTAACCTCTGTTCCTAATTTTTTGAGATTTTCTATGTTGAATATGTGTTGGATTTTGTCAAATGCTCTTTCTGCACCAACTCACAGGTTATATGATTTTTCTTCTTAGATTGTTGATATGTTGAATTACAATGATTTACTTTTTTCATATGTTGAACTCTTCCTATGTACACAGAATAAATCCCACTAGTCATGTAGTATAATTATTTTTTATTCTTTGCTGGATTTGATTACCCATATTTTGTTGATGATTTTCATGTCATGTCTTAGTTCATGAGACAGTGTCTTTGTTTTTGTTTTTCTTTTCTTTTTTGTTACTATTTTTGTCTGGTTTGGGATCAAGTTAATACTAGCCCATTTTTGTACAGCTGCTGAGTTGAGGAGTATTCCTTCTCTTCTATTTTTTGGAAAAGATTGTATAAAATTGATTTTAATTCTACTTTAAATGTTAGGCAGAATTACTCAGTAAAATCATATGCACATGGATATTTGTTTTTCAGAAGTTCTTAATTACAAATTAACAGTATTTAATGGTTGTAAAACTATTTGGGTTGACTATTTTATTTTGGTTGAATTTTGGCAGTTTATGGTTTTTGGGGAATTGGTCCATTTCTTTTAAGTTGTCATGTTTATGAACATAAAATTGTTTGTGTTATTACCTTATTATCTTTTAATGGCTTCAAAGTCTGTGGTGATATCTAATTTCATGTCTAATACTGATGGTCTGCATCTTCTTTTCTCAGTTTTATTTTTGTCATTCCAGCTTCACCAATTTTATTGGTATTTTTAATTAATCAGTATTTTGTTTGAATAATTTTTTCTCAATTGCTTGTAGTCATTTTAAGAATGTTATATAAACAAAATAATGTATAATAGAATTGATTTCTACTCTTATCTTTATTATTTTAATTTTTCTGTTTGCTTTGAGTTTATTTTCTCTTCTAGTTTCTTAAGGTAGAAACTTAAATTACTGAAATGAGGTTTTTTTCTGTTTTCAAGGGTAAATGTTTAGTGTGGTGTATTTTCCTTTAAGCACAGCTTTAGCTGGATTTCACATATTTTGATATGCTATATTTTCATTTCATTCAGTTCTATACATCTTATAATGTATTAGAAACTATATGAGACATCCCCTTTGACCTGTGTATTGTTTAATTGCCAAGCATTTGCAGATTCTCTCTGGTCTTTCTATTATTCATTTCTAGTTTTATTCAGTTATGAACAGAGAATATACCCTGTGTGATTTCAATGCTTTTAATTTCTTAAGGTTCTTATTTTGGCCCAGGATATTCTCAGTCTTGGATATTAGTCCACGAGGACTTGAAAAACATATGTATTCTGTGGTTGTTTGATGGAGTGTCCTGAATATGTTGATTTCTTGGCTAATTTCCTTTTGAACCTCAGCCTCATCTACTTAGTGCCGATTTCTCCCTCTATAAAATGGAAAGAAATACTTCCCTGTATTGCAAGATTATGTGAGGATCACATGGAATGACATATGTAAAAGTTCTTTGTTATTAAAGTACCAAACACACAGATGCCACTATCATCTCTCTGCAATGAGTACATCTCATTCATGAACTCAAAACCTGGCTCTTTAAATTATTTAAGTTGAATGCAGTGAAAAATTTGGCACAATGATTGACTGAGATAACAATTGTAGAAAATCAATAACATGCTTAGCTTTAGTTCACCCATAATTAAAAAAACATGGTATATGTGCCCCATCTACCTCTCATCTTTACTAAGTTCCATGTACAAGCAAGATAAAACAAACAAGACTGCACTCTATTTTGAATGAGCTATAAAGATAAAGATTCAACAAATATTTAATAGTTGTCATAGTATTTTGTAACATTAAACTACTAACAACTCTTCAAAATTTCCTCTTAAGGCAAACCATTTTTGTCTGTATTTCACACATCATACTGAGATTTGGATTACCCTGTTCTCTCAACTTCTCACACCACATTCTTTACTCTTTTTATTAATTTCTATTTGGAAACAGAATTAAAATATTTTGACACCAAATTGCCTAAACCAAGCCACTAAAATCATAGTGCTTATCAAATTATTTCTGAGGAACTACTAGTGTTTCATTTTTCTGTTTAACCGCCAACAGATACATGTTCTTATTGCCCATCACCAGTAATTTGCACCTAATTTAACTCACCACCTAAGTTTTACACTTTAACTGTTTTGCAACCTGTTTAATATTATGTCAAATATTTCTGTACCTTTTCCTGTACTTATCCAGTGTGAGGCAGGTAATAAACAGTAACAGATGGTCTTTGAATAGCTCTAGTCTCAGCAGATTCGCTTATCTAAACTAACAAAGTCTTTTCAAGTCCTGTGGCAAAGCAACAGCTAAAGACATTTAATATAATGAAAGTATGTGCATGCACCTGTTAAACCTAAGAACTTTCTCAAACCTCATGAAATTCTAGTGTTCTCAGTGCATACTCATCGCTATCCCCCAAAGGGTTTTTAATTATTCTCTTATGAAACACACTATATGAAAGGTGATAGGCACTTTGGATTAAACTGGTTATACCAGAAATATAAAACAGATTTGGGAAGCCTGAAGACCATGGTAGGGCTGTGGACTTATACAGTAAATATAAAATAACTTTCTATGATTGTGGAATGAAGAGATATCTTTTAAATTACGTGATAAAATGGTACCTCCCCAAGTGTGAAGACGTAGAAAATCTCAATGTATAAGAAGCATCCTAAATCTCCTACCTAAGATAAAAGAAACCTAGTCAAAACATTTCCAGAGACAGGTGGCAGAAAGAAGCTTAAGAACCTTCAGATGGGCGAGTTGTTTCAACATATCAGCTGAGCCTGGCCATCAGTTACTGCTTCAACGGGGTTTAACTGAAGAGTATATTTTCTCAGAGTTGTTTAACTTGTGAAAGTCAAAATAAACACATCTCATTAGATTAAATCTATTACTGCCCCTTGATCTCTCAGGCTTTTTGCTCTATCATAGAGGATTAAATTGCTAAAACAGGGTTTATTTTTATAAAAGTTGTGCTATTTTATTTCTTTATAATTTTCTGGTCATAGAAACTTACATGGAATGATCTTGCTGTCTTTTTATTTTTAATAACAACTATATAGGCTATGAGAAACTATTACTATTTTAGAAGTGTTAATCTCCATTGTCATTTTTAGTAATGATCTCAGAATAGATACAAATAAAAATGAGTCTGCCACATTCCTCAGCCATGATGCTTACTGCACTAAGAAATGTAAACACTGGGGCTGAACAGTCAAATTTCTGCTTATATCCTCCAAGGCACAAAATCCCATAGAAGATTAACAGAAGAATTTAGTCCTGAGAGAGAGAGTGCATAAACCACAGACATCTAATTATATTTCTTGGAAACACTTGATAATAATGTTTTTAAGAAAATTATATTGATGGGTACTTTTGATGCCACCCTTACTTCTCAAATTCACATATTTTTGAAATTATGTGGGTATATAAATGTGGGGCTTGCTTTATCCACAGAATTGTTTTTTGCAGCTACACAATTTATTTTAACTAATTAATTAATTAGAATCTGATCAGTTGTAACTTTATATCCTAACAGTAAATCAAGAAGTTATTAAACAGTAGAAAATGTATGAGTTTTATTCTGATAATACTACTTTTTCTGTGTAAATTTTATCAAATCTTTATTACTTTGGACTTACCAATTTCCCAACTACTATCTGGTAGAGAAAATTTAGTAGTCTTTTACTTTGTATTTATATAAATTATTTCTAACTTCATAAGAGATTTTAAAACCTTACAAATATTTTCTAAGTTATTTTCACATCTTTCATCTCTATGCCTTTTAATTAATTTTCTCCTTTTATAGTTAATGCTTTTGATAAGTAGCTTTCATTTATTGATTACTGAAACTTTCTCATTAACCTGTAAAGGTGTTTTCTTGACTGGAGTATTCTCTTTAAGTAATATGCTAAAGATATTTCACACTTACCTGTCTCTATTATCCATCAAATTAAAAACAGTTCTTGCCCAGCTGGTGTAGCTCAGTGGTTGAGCCTCAACCCATGAACCAAGAAGTCACCAGTTCAATTCCCGGTCAGGACACATGCCCAGGTCTTAGGCTCGACCCCCAGTGGGGGGCATGCAGGAGGCAGTTGATCAATGTTTCGGTCTCTCTCTCTAAAACTAAATAAAAAAAATATTAATAAAAAACATTAAAAACAATCCCTGACTCCCCAAACATAGCATGCAGTAATTCCCTATCCAAATCCTAAACTTCAGTGGGCATTTTATTTATTTTTTATTTTTATTTTTTTCTTTATTGATTTTAGAGAGAGAGGAAGGGAGAGAGAGAGAGAAACATTGATGAGAGAGAACATCGATTGGCCGCCTCCTGCATGCCCCCCACTGGGGATTTGGCCCACAACCTGGGCATGTGCCCTAACTGGGAATCAAACCTGAGACCTCTTGGTGCATGGGTCGATGCTCAACCAATGAGCCATATGGCCAGGCTTCAGTGGGCATTTTAATTTCAGACCACCTAAAAGTGATCTTAAATCCTAGTTATGAAAGCAATATTGATAGAACTGTGAAACACAAGAGTAGAAAAGATTTTTAAATTTTGTGTGGAGAGAAGAGAGATCTTCAACCTCAGAAAGTATTTAAAATAGAGATTAATTTAAAGACAAATTAAAAAGAAACAGGTGCTCAAATGCACTGGAAAGCTTAACAGAAGTAAAAGAAAATAAAATTTAATTTAGCTCATTTGACTATTTGAGCTGTACCCATTAGAAGAGATGAATTCTTAAGAGAATTTTTAAAATTATCATTACTTTCAAAACAGCTTATTATCTCTGCTTAATACAGGTTTAATAATAGATATACAACATAATTTCATTTTAAGCATTTGGCTAGTAGAACTGATCACAGAGAATTTCAAATACTCTGATTCTGACTGTTGGGCTGGATATTAAAAATGACTGTACAAAGTCCACCATAATCACATTCATTTGGAATTTTATTCTTTTCATTCTTTTAGATTCCACTTTATGCTCTATTCAGCTCATGTTTAAAACGTCCACCTCTCAGAAGCACATTTCTGAATCATCTCACATGTGCCTGAAATGACCCTAATTTTAGATAATACGGCATAGGCACGTCCACATAAATAGTTTCTCTAATATCTCCAATAACACAGTTAGTTCCCAGAAGAGCAGTGAAATGTCACAAAATAGAGAGAAAATTTTGATGCTGCATACATAACATTTTGTGGAGAAAATAATTAAAAAGTGTGTAGTCTTTAACGCGGTCTAAAGGGCCCTTAACAGAGTTAGATTCCAATTGTGTTTCTCAGTGCAGGTATACTTCGCATTTTGGTCAACGATGAATTTTCATTTAGTCAGTTTATACTGTGCATGAGAGGGTGTTCGACGTTTCTTGTCTCAGAAAACAAATGCCTGTAGCATTCTCCAGTCAGGTGACAACTCTAAGTTGTCCTTGCATTTATCTGAATTTCTCGGGGGTGATGGGATTGCAACTCCTGATTGAAAACCTCTGGATATAAAGGGGCCCACATATCTTCTACTCCTCAAATTTTCAAGGATTTAAAGATGAATATTTTTTTCCTTTGGATTATTGTGTCCTCACGTGCCAACTTCTCCGCTCGTCTGAGTGGTAAGTGTATTCCAATAGGCTCTGGGCTCAAAAGGTCTAGAGTTATCTGGATCCACGTGAAGCTGGGAGAATAAGGTTAATTGTGGGGGAAAATTCCACAACAAATGGCCACACATTTATGTTATTTTATTCTTCACCTCTCTGGTTGTTAGTTCTTATTTGGTATCCCTAGGAGGGTATGGGATTTTACTAGCACATAGGATACAGGCGCCAACCTTATCCCAGGACCCACAGATTCCATGGTCATGTTAAGTCTGTGTGTCTCTTTTTTGGCTCCTTCATTTCTAAAGGCATTAATCACTTCTTGGGTCTTGTCAAAGGCTGGAAATTTGGCTTCTGAATAAATGAACTATTTTCTGGTGACAGTCAACTGATAATCATGTGAAGTGGATGGAGGGTAACTATAGTAAGAAACAATAACATATTTGAAGACAATATAGTGTACAAGGAGTAAAAAAAAAAACCATAAATCATCTATGCTTTAATATAAATATCACATTGAGAGAAAATAAAATGTGATCTTATTTTTGTTTAATTTTTATTTTTGAAGTAATTAGTAAAATCGACCACTTGTTTACAGGCAAAACACATCACAATAGTCGTGTTTTCTCCTCAGTGTTTTCTTGCATTTATTTGTAAATAAGCAGATGTCACAATTTGGTCATCTGGCTTCACTGGCCCATCTTTGTTCAAGCTTTTATCATTTCTGCTCTGAGCATTCTACAATCAACCTCTCCCCTCAGCATTCCACCATGTGCACTTTCCCTTGAGTTATCTTCTTAAATTTTTTTTCCTTTATTGATTTTAGAGAGAGAAGATATGAGAGAGAGAGAGAGATAGAAACATCAATGATGAGAGAACATCGATTGGCCGCCTCCTGCATGCCCCCCACTGGGGATCAGGCCCACAACCTGGGCATATGTCCTGACCGGAAATCGAACCAGCGACCTCTTGGTGCATGGGTTGATGCTCAACCACTGAGCCACACTGGCCAGACAAGTTATCTTGTAAAAGATAAAGTTAATAATGTAAATTCATGCTTAGAAAATGTTCATAGCTCCTCATCACCAGAAGCAATATTAAACTCTTCCGTTTCTTTATGACCTGTCCCATTATAATCTGTGGAACCTAATCTCCTCTTACCACAAAACTTCTGTCTAGTTCTAGGAATTTGAAATTGGTGTAGTGATTGCATGCCTCCTCTTTTTATTTCATTAAACATGCTGTGTGGTCTGCATGGAATAGCTGCTGTTTCTGGACTGCCTGGGAAGTTCCTAATCATGATACCACTTAAACAATACTTTATGAAGCATTTCCTCAAGTAAGCCTTCCTCAAGTAAACTTTAATATCCCCAAACATTCTTTTTTAAAATAAAAATATGTTTTTATTGATTTTTTTTAAGGGAGAGATAGAGACATCAATGTGAAAAACATCCATCGGCTGCCTCCTGCACGCCCCCTACTGGGAATCCAGCCCTCAACCCCAGCATGTGCCCTGACCGAGAATCCAAGCAGGACCTCTCAGTCCATGGGACAATGCTCAGTCCACTGAGCCACACCAGCCAGGCAAACTTTCTACTTTTGCTATTCTTGGTTGTGGGTTATATGTCATATTTTAGTTTCATACATGAACCACGAAATCTTTGAAGTCACATTTTAATTATTTTTTTTATATCTCAGAGTTACTAAGAGAAGAAACTCCATTTATTCATTTCTTTATTCATCATTACCCTGTCCCAGTCACAGAAAAAAAAAGGTGCTGGCAAAATCGAACTATGTTACTGTTGTCTCTGGAGAAAATTATTGTTAGTGACACAGTTATATAGATAGACTGATTCAACTCTGACTATGACTAAGACCTATAATTGGACTGCACTGATTTCCTTTCTGATGTGGCATTTTGGAAATTCATTTAGCAAAACATCCTAAAAACAATAAAAAGCAATGCTTGAAATCTTGAAAGACTAATTAAATATTTAAGGGCCACAGAATTTTAAAAGTAACTAGCATGTTCTAAGCGTGAGGGACATAGAAATTAGGGGAAGGCACAGTTCATGGCTGCAAAAGTACTTTGCAGTGTAGGTAAACTGATAAGGAAAACCTTAAAGCATACAATGAGAGCAAAATGAGATAGGTGCACGAGGTGCTTTGTAGTCTCGTGCATGTCTTTACAAGCAATGGCATATTCTGACCTCTGTTTTGGAAAAATGTGCCAGTAACGTGGAAAACAGACATCAGAAGCACAAGGCTGAAGAACTGGAGGCTCGTCACATTTATTGAACACAACCAGTATTTTGTTATTGTTTGGGAACAAATGCTGAGCCAAGCTTTGAAGTCCTTTTGATGGATCGAAGGACTTTGAAACCCATGTGGTATTTTCATTTCTTCTCTGTTGATGTTTTTAAAAAGAAAAAGAAAAGCACAAATGGTACATCGGATAACATCATAAATAAGATTGGATTCTATGGATTCCGATAGCAAAAAAAAAGTGAACTCCTGGTAAAATATGGATTATGTAATGTGATGATTAGAAACATTCGAGGAAAAAAGTGAGACATGCTCAGATCAAAAAACTTTAATGGACACATAGCTGAAGATAAAGCATAATAATTTTTAGGAGTAAGGTACAAAACAGAAAAGTGGGGCCAGGAATAATAATTTTGAGTGATAAAAGCAAGTACACATTTTAAAATGAGAAGGTGAGTAGAATTTTATAGGTGCTATCATTGAAATGTAGGGTAATGATGTTTGTGACTACAATATGACAATAAAAAATGTGTTCTTCAAATAACAAATGTACATTTGCATCACATGCTTGAATGTGACATGCTTAGTATGGATGCATTGTGGAAATCATGTAAGTTACTAAATGATTTAGCAGAATTATTTTAAAAGAGTATACCATGCCTGTACAAATATAACATTCCAGATTTTATTTTAGAGGGCATTCTAGAAAACATACAGGGACAAAAGCCGAGAGAACACTGTTATATTTTCAGAGAAATTTTAGAGAAAAACCTAGAAATCTAAATGGGAAAAGATAAGGAGGTTTTACAAGGTTTTAAGGAAATCTTGGTAATGAAAACAAAGGTCTGATAATTTTACATGATTTTTGGCTCAAGTAGTTAATTGATTAACTTGATATTTTGCCACAGTCCAAACTTAAATAATAACATTATTTATTGATAATATATGTAATAAGTTAATCATATCCTACTTTGAAAATGTACTAAAAGCAAGTTATACTGATAAGGAATATATTCTGAATAACTAAAAAGGTAGTTTTTACTTATGTATTACAGTTAACAAAATTGTAAATCTGAATAAGATGTCATGAAAATATTTGGACCCAAGGAAAATAAATCTATGGAGTTAATTTTTTAAAAACTATTCAAGAAAAAGATTATATATAGTTTCAAATTTATAAAAATAAAAATATATTCCTAAGATTATTAAAAATAAAATATAAATTACTATATTTAATATAATTTGGTAGTCTTTATATATCAATATATATATTTTTTTATTCTTCACCTGAAGATATTTTTCTACTTTTTATCAGATAGAGTGGGAAGGAGAGAAAGAGAGAGACAGAGAGAAACATCGATGTGATTGCCTCCCACATCGATTGGTTGCCTCCCACACAACCGGACCAGGGCCGGGGATGAACTGCAACCAAGGTACGTGACTGACCAGAATCGAATCCGCAACTCTTTGGTCCATGGGCCAATGCTCTCTCCGCTAAGCCAAATTGACTACATAAAGTAATGACCTAAATTATTTACAGATATTTTGGAAAAGTAGTCTGCAGGGATGTGCCCTGTGTATACATGTGTTAATGGAGAGTAATCTTTGAAAATCTTTTTTTTTTTTTTTTAATGTTTATAGAGAGAGAGAGAGAGGAAGGGAAAGAGAGATAGAAACATTGATGTGAGAGAGAAACATTGATCAGCTGCCTTCTGCACACCCCCCACGGAGGATCAAGCCCGCAACCCGGGCATGTGCCCTGACCAGGAATCAAACCAGGACCTCTCAGTCCATGGGACGACACTCAGTTCACTGAGCCACACCGGCCAGACAAATTTCTTTTTTTTTTTTACTTTTTTCCTCCCCTTTATTGATTTTAGAGAGACGAGGAGTGAGAAGGAGAGAGAGAGAGAGATAGAAACATCAATGAGAGAGAACGTCAGTTGGCTGCCTCCTGCATGCTCCCCACTGGGCATCGGGCCCACAACCTGGGCATGTGCCCTGTCCGGGAATCGAGCTGGCGACCTCTTGTTGCATGGGCTGACGCTCAACTGCTGAGCCACACCAGCCAGACGAGTATCTCATTTCTGATTGAAGACCCACTGATGTCATTAATTTTTATGTACAGGAGCCCCTTTTATCTGTGGGGTATACTTCCAAGACCCCCAGTGGATGACTAAAAGCAAGGATAGCACTGAACTTCACATATAGTAGAGTTTTTTCCTATACATACATACCTATGATAAAGTTTAATTTATAAATTAGACACAGTTAGAAATTAATACAATAAAAATATAGAACAATTATAACAATATACTGTAATAAAAGTTATGTGAATGTAGTCTCTCTCCTCTCTCCCTCTCAAAATACCTGTTTTACTGTATTCATCCTTATTTCAATGATAATGTGAGATGATATAATACATATGTGATTAGGGAGGTAGAATTGCCCATTTAATATTTTCAGACTGCGGTTGACCATGGGTAACTGCAGAAAGCAAACCCACGGATAAGGGAGTGTGGGACTACTGTACTCTCTGTCTCTGTCTTTAGGATATAATTTAAATGATTTATCATAAGCAGACTTTCTCAAAGTTTGTGATGTAAGCCCTAGTGTGTGACTAATTTGGAAATTACCCCAAGTTTTATTTTTCTCTTCTGATATTTTAAGATGAAATTCAATAAAGTCTTAAATTAAAAAATCTAAAAGAAAACAGAAAAGAGAATTTAATAACATTAATATACTCAAGGATATTGACAAAAACTCATAGGCAGGAGAAAATTAAAATCAAATAAAAGAGAAATGACAAGAAGTATAACTGTGGCACAGAGGCTCAAATGAAGAGTCACTTGAGGGAAAAGTGATTAAAATAAGATAAAGAAATTAGAGAAAACTTTGTAATATGTAAAAAGCAAAACATGTAGTATGAAAAATGGAAAAACAAATACATATGGAACATAAAACATAAAATTTGAGAATACTTTTTGAATTTATATAGAAATTCAACTTGACTTTTCCCTTACACTCTTTCAAGTAAAATCCTGGAAGAAACCATTGTCTTCTATTGGAATTATCTGTTTAATCTATGTTTGAAACATTTTTTTCTTTAAAGATATATATGTAAAATTTATAAACTATTATCATTGCTTTAAATTTTAAATAATGACAAATTGTATGCATTATTCCTCAGTTTTCTCACTCAACATTGAGGTTTAAAAATGTATCCTCTTAGATACAAAAAAGTGCAATCTATCTAAATATAGTACATTCATTTTAACTGTCATGTATTAAATATTTCATCATGTCAATATACATACTTAGTTCTATATTTTAATACTTATTCTGATATTATCACACATATACAAGTTTTCTACGTGCATATGAAAATTTCTTCCTATAAGTAGAATTGCTGGGTAAGCATATTTTAAATGCTTTCTAAATTTAGCAAAAGTGTTTTCCAATATAGTCCTAAAAATATAAAATGCTACTAGAAGTGCATGCAGGGTGTCATTTCCTTCAAATCTTCCGAAATAATTTAATTTTTGCCACTCTTGTTGGATGTGCAAAATAGCTTATTATTTTAATTTACATTCCTTTGACCATTAATCAGATTAAATATATCTTCATACATGTATTGACCAAAAAAAGGCCCTCTTCAATGAAATTTATTTTGCTCTTTTGCTCCTGATTTCTAAAAACTATTTAGATAGTCTGGATCATACCATTATCTGTTTTATGGTTATAAGTATCTTATAATCTACAATTTATCTTAAAATTGTGTTCATACAAGTTTTTAAATTTTTGGTCTTAAATGTGTTTTATATATTGATGTAGTCAGACTCATCAATCATTTTCAATCATGTCTAAGAATTATTTTTGTTGTATTCTAAGGATATTCTACTACATAATGATGTAACAGATTAAAATTTCTTTTAAAACATATTCAGCATTTAATAAAAGTGTGTATTAATTATATGTATGATGAGACGTAACTTATCTGGCTCAATGTCATACATCGGATAATATATTTTTGCTAACGTTTTGTATTGCCACTTTTATCATCTATCTAGCTCTTAGCAATGTTTCTGCCTGTTTCTAGACATTGTATTTTATACCATTGAACTATATGTCTAGTTCTGAACTAGTGACCATGATATTTTAATTTGCATAGTTTTGTAAATATTATGACATATGGTAAGGATAGTTTGTCTTGCTCTTTTTCTACAATTATTCTTTTGCACTCCTACATTAATTTAAAAGTTTCTTGATTTCTGTGAATAAACTTATGATCATAGGTCTCTCACTTTTCTCTTAGAAAGACACTACTTATGACATTTAAGACCCATATTAAACCAGTACGACTATTCTTAACTAATTGCATCTGCAAAGACCCTATTTCCAAATAAGGTCTCATTATAAGTTTCTGGGTGGATAAGAATATTTTTGGGGGACACTATTCAAAACACCCATTGATTAACTGGATTTTCATAAAAGTTGGGTAAAATTATCTGAGCTTGGAGTCTATCTTGGTACAGTGAGGAGGAGTTTAGCTCCCCCTGCCTCCCAATTTTAATGGCCATTTTATATTTGTCACAATCATATCTATATTCGTGTTTTCTTTTTTTACTTACTAACCAATTTGAGAATCTATTTACACTTTCACCATAAGTGACATAGTTATTTACATTCTAATTATTTTTTTGTTTTCTGTGTTGATGTTGGGTTTTTTTGCTTGTATAAACTTCTTTACTCTTTTGGTAGATATGCCTAAAGAATTTTTTTTTAAATAATCCTAGCTTTTAATTTTGTTGATTAGCATTTGTTGCAGCATAAGTTTTTAACTTATCTTATTATAGAATTATTAATTATGTTTTCCATATATCTCAAATTTATTTCAAAATTTTGTCTTCTTGAAGCACAAATGCTTCTGAGACCAGTATATTAAAAGCTTCCACTGTGGTTATGAATTTTTAATTTTTTCTGTATAATTATGTCATTTCTGCTTTGTATCTATCAAGTTTATATTAAGTGACTTTCATTAGCATTTATTATTTAGGTTTATGAATTTATAATATTACTAACATGCTTGCTCTTCCTGCCTTATTATTGTTGCTTTTTGTATTGCATTCATTTTTATATATTACTGTAATCATATCAACTTTAGCTTACATAATATTTACCTGATATATCCCTTTTTCTAATATACATAATTTTTTCTGGTTTTCTGTATTAAGGTGGGCTTGGAAGCTTTCACTTAAAATATTCAGGTTTTAAATCCTTGCCTTACAAACCCTGTAGATTTATGGCTTTAACTTCTGTTTATCATATTTTGTTTTAATTTCATTTTGGTCTACATAGATGTTCATTTTACTTTCAAGTGTTATTAAATAAATAAATAAATAAATAAATAAAAATATATATATATACATATATATATATATATATATATATATATATATATATAACCTTTTAAATGTACTCCATTATTATTATGTATTGGTATATTAAAAGTGTAGATACAGGTTGTGGCAAAGGTAGGTTTACAGTTGTGAGTAAGCAAAACAGTTTATTCTTGTATTATTATTTATTAATTATTGTACTATTTTCCATACAAACAACTGCAAATCTATCTTCCCCCCACCCTGTATTTTTCTGTAACAGAATGCTGCTGAGGGCATGGTTGAAGTTTTAAAGCTATAAAATAATTCATTCAAAATTTAAATATATGTTCTGTTGTCTAAGACATAGAGTACATATCACTTTTGTTCTAGGTAGATTTCTTCCCTATTTTTCAGAACCAAACCATGTTTTAAATCTTTGTTCTCAAGGAATCCTTTAATATAGTGAAACAATTCAATTCTTAGATTTAACCACATGAAAATGTCCTTATTTGGCCACTGTATTTGTCAGTGTTATCTAGATAAACAGAGCCAACAGGATATAAATATAGGAAGAGATTTATTATAAGGAATTGGTTCATGTAATTATGGAATCTGAGAAGTTCCATGATCTGTTGTCTGTAAGCTGAAGACCTGGGAATACAGATGGCAGAATTACAGTCTGAGTCCAAAGGTCTGAGAACCTGGGAAACTAATAATGTAAAACTTAGAGGGCAGGAGAAAACCAAAATTCCATCTCAAGCAAGGAGGCAGGAAGCAAAAGGAATGAATTCCTTCTTCTCCTACCTTTTGGTTTTATTCAGGCTGTCAATGGATTGGACGAAGCCCACTACATTTATTTCCACTGATTCAAGTGTTAATCTCATTTGGAAACACCTTCACCCACACACCCCAAAATAATGGTTTTTTGTTGTTGTTGTGTTTTAATTCTCACCTGAGGACATTCTTCTATTTATCTTCAGATAGAGTAGGAGGGAGGGAGAGAGAGAAACATCAATGTGAGAGAGACACATCGACTGATTGCCTCCGGCACAACCCCGACCAGGGCTGGGAACAAACCACAACCAAGGTACATGCCCTTGACCAGAACTGAACCCACGACTCTTTGGTCCACAGGCCAAGGCTCTAACCACTGAGCAAAACCGGCCAGGGCCCAAAATAATGTTTAATCTGGACATCCATTGTCCTAGTAGTTGCCACAAAATTAACTATTACCACCCTGGCCATTTTGGCTCAGAATTTGGAGCATTGGCACATGGACCAAAGAATTGCAGGTTCAATTCCCTGGTCAGGGTCATGCAGGAGGCAACAAGTTGACATGTCTCTCTCACATTGATGTTTCTCTATCTCTCCCTCTTCTTCCCTCCCACTCTATCTTAAAAAATCAATGGAAAAATATCCTCAGGTGAGGATTAAAAATATTTTTTGATTAACCATTACATTTAGATTAAAATAAAGAAAAAAATGTCAATATTTTAATTTCATACGGTTTAACCTAATATATGTTAGGATGCTTCTGATTAAATAGTTCAACATCCTGTTTGAGAAATAAACTACACCAACATTTTGATTTAGAGAGCATTTTTCCTAAAATGTATTCCTTCATTTTTATTTTTCTACCATCTTAGTTTATGTAAATGCATGTATGAGTGTGTGAATCATGTGTGTTTGGATCAAAACATTGCTATGACGATAATAGTGAAGAAACCTGGCACCGCCAGTGTGCCTCAGTGGTTGAGCGTCGACCCATGCACCAAGAGGTCACCAGTTTGATTCCCGGTCAGGGCACATGCCCAGGTTGTGGGCCAAATCCCCAGTGGGGGGCATGCAGGACGTGGCCAATCGATGTTCTCTCTCATCGATGTTTCTACCTCTCTCTCCCTCCTCCTTCCTCTCTCTCTAAAATCAATAAAGAAAAAAAAAGTTGAAAAAAAATAGTGAAGAAACCTGAACAAAAACAAGTAGAACATGAAGACTTAATTTTTATTTCATAGTTACTAGAGGAAATATGGTGATATGCTAAATAGAGCACTATTTAAAATAGAATTATTTAAAATCTCAAGCACATATGGTTTTATTATTGAATATTTAGTCCTTATGTCTGGCTCATTAGAGTCAGAACACTTATTGGAGGAGGAGAAAGGGATTGAATTCTGAAAAAACTCATTATGTAAGTCATTCTGGAAGGGTTTAATCACTGAGCAAGAAATGTGACAGGTCTTACAAGGTGAAGTGTACATAAGAAGCCATTTAACCTTGGAAATTTCTGATAGTATTCCCTGCCTGGTTTGGCTCAGTGGTTGGAGTGTTGGCCTGCGGACCAGAGAGTCCCAGGTTCAGTTCCAGCTAGGGGCACGTACAAAAAAAAAAAAAAAAAAGAGTGGAAATTTCTGATGGTGTAGATGAGTCAGAACCAACCTAAAAAAATTATTCATATGGTCTTAAGTACTACTAAACTCTCACAAAAATATCATTATCACTTATACTTGGGCTCAGTTGTACTCTAGGAAATTAGCTAAATTATGAAGAGGCTCTTCCATATTTTACAGTAGCACATGTAAAAAAAAAAGTTTTAAGATGTTTTTGGGAATAATAAGGGTGGTCATTTCTCGTGATTAGACAAGTGGGTCAAATTTGATTACAAAATGATAGATTTGAAACAAATGTGACAAAATGTTAATATCTGCTAATTCAAAGTGGTAGTTAAAAGAGTAGTTATTAGGCTGGCTGGTGTGGCTCAGTGGATTTTGCATTGCCCCATAGACTGAGAAGTCCTGGTGATTTCTGGTCAGGATACATGCCTGGGTTATGGGCTCGATCCCTGGTAGGGGATGTGCAGGAGGCAGCTAATTGATGTTTCTCTCTCACATCAATTTTTCGCTCTCTCTCTCCCTTCCTCTCTCTCTAAAAAATCAATAAGAACATATTTTAAAAAAGAATATTTGTTATATTATTGTCTGTACTTTTTATATGTATGAAAAATTTTATTATTAAAAAGAAGTGTAAATTTATTTTACAGTACATGTAGAGTTATAAAATGTTTATTATTGTACATATCACTTGTACTAAAATTATTTACATGGTTTTATCTCTGTGACTTCCAAAGTACAACAGAAACCATGACTTATACATCTTTATATTCATATCTTTAATAAAATATAAAATCATCAATAATGATTGCATTAACAAACAAGACAAAGTGCAGGGCAGAATGTGTATGACATATATATTGTACTATACAGAGAAGCATTCATCTAAGTGAAGTACTTGGGTAGAAATAAGAAAAATATAAATTAGTAAAAATAAATCTAAATAATAAAAAGAATCCTATACCTGACTAAAACATATAGGCTTCATCATGAAAAATAACTGTTGGTTCCAGATGTTTTTTCAACTAGATTATGGATGAATTATGCACAAAATAATAATATGTACATGACAGTGAAGTATAAAATGAAGGTGAATTGTAGAATAAATTGCTTTTTTTTTTGTAATACTCACCCATGGATATTTTTTATTGATTTTATAGAGAGAGGAAAGTAGAGGAAGAGATGAAGAGAGAGAGAAACATTGATGTGAGAGAGAAACATGGATCAATTGCCTCTCTACGTGCCCTGATGCTACAACCAACTGAGTCACACTGGCCAGGATGAGAAAATTGCTTTTTTCCCCTTCCTCATAGTATATAATGGAAAACAATTGGAACAACCCAGATATGAGGAATTAAAAGTCTAGACTAGCTATATAAATAGGAGAAAGGAAAGGAATATAAGTAAATACTTTACAAATATAAATCAGTATAACACCACAAAGTAAATATTGTAATTGCCTTAATTTTAAAGAGGAAGAAACTGATGCACAGGGATTTTAAGTAATTTAGTCTGGGTTTTGAAGCCAGGCTTTCTAGCCCTAGAATCAATGTTTTTCTTCAGGGGTTGTATAACCTATTATGCTCAGTTGAAGAGCAAATTGGTAAAGTAAAAGATCATCCTGTTGAAAATGATCAGAATGCTACACAAAGAGATGAGTTAGAAAATATCAGTTAAATGTTAAAGAAACAGAGGACAGATCCATTAAACTCAACATATGACTAAAAGAAATTCAAAAATTAGTGAAGAAATAAGATGATAGTAGAAAACTCTTTAAAGAGATAATGACTGAGCATTTCCCAGAAATAGAGAAAGGCATGAGTCATCAAATTTAAAATCTCTGTAAATGTCAAGTAGATTTGAAATAAAATAAAAATATATATATTTACACCTAGATATATCATAATGTTCTAGAAAACAATGGGTAAAATAAAACAAACTGGCCTAAGCCAAGAGAAAACTCAAATTCTTACAAGAAGTAACAGTGTAATTGATATTGGATTTATCATCAGCAACACCAAATGTCAGAGGCAGAAGAGGGGTATCTTAACCATGCTCTGCAAAAGTTACTTTGACCTTATAATTTTCTACGTGGCTCAACTGTCATTGAGAAGAGAAAGTGAAAAATATCTGTCATGATGGTGGATAGAAAAGATGTGGGAACTCCATGTCACTTCACACACTCAGTGTTATTTAGAAACAAAACAAAAACAAAAACAAGTTTGAAATATACAAAGGGAGCTTGACAGTGAGGAGAATTTGAAGCTATGCTGCACATGGAGTGACCAACCAGTAGCTAATACATGCCTTAGGTCCTAGGTTGGAACCCTTGCATTGGAACGAATTGAATTTGCTGGCACTGGACAAGGCAGGTGGGTGTTTAACTTGGCTTCCTATATAAATCTAGGAACAGAATAAAAACTACTATAGACAGAACAGTAATCAGTAAATGTTAGCATGTGAGTTTTGTTCCTTTCTTTACTTACTCATTTATTTAAAAGTTATTAATCATCACAACATGACTAGCATTATCATAACTACTGGAATGAAAATGCCGAAGATGTACACACTGCCACTTAAAGAAGTCA
This sequence comes from Tadarida brasiliensis, assembly GCA_030848825.1. Classification (NCBI taxonomy): domain Eukaryota; kingdom Metazoa; phylum Chordata; class Mammalia; order Chiroptera; family Molossidae; genus Tadarida; species Tadarida brasiliensis. The sequence goes on from CM061260.1 coordinate 77,827,585, forward strand.
GAGTCCATGAGAAGAATAACATGTAAAAAAAAAGTAATTTTTAATTCATTTTCTGATCAATATTTATTCCTCTCAGAGTGGAAACATAGAGCCTGATCCTTATCTAGAGTCTTAGGAACCTCAGCTGGGGTTATACACCTGGGTTTGGGCATCAGACTATACAGTGTGGAGCTGGGTACTTCAGAAGTCTGATCAAGGCTGAAACTAGATTTAGCAGAACTATCTATCTGTTAGAATTTGGAGAGAGGTATAAGAAAATAAATTGGCATATTGAGATATTTGAAGATATTAATTAAAGCATAGCATAAAACTAGCCTGATTAGATGTCTTGAGCATATTTGCATTTATTATATTGATTTGGTTTTGTTTGGTTTTATTTACTTAGGGGTTCTTTTTGAGTAACTCTGACAAGATTAAAAATGTCTATTTAGGAATCACTGAAAATATAAAAACTTATTCTGCCTTGGATATCTGCAGTGATGTTTATGGCAAATATCAAAGAAGAACTAGTTCCAAACTGTCTTGAGTTCACCAGTAAGACAGAGAGGAAATGACGTGCTCTGACTTGAAGGCAGTATATTGCAGAATGTTTGTGGCCTTGCAAAATTTTGATAAAACTGAGGCTTAGTCTATGGGAATATGTTAGTTTGGAGCAATAAACAATGAGTCAATTTTGGATCTGAGGTAATCATGGAATATTTGGGAGGGAGAAAGAGAGAGGTAGAGAGAGAGAGAGAGAGAAATAACATTTAGTACCAATTGAGTACTAGACATGTATGTCAATGATATCTCATAACAGTATTGTCATGTAAATATTAATGTAATGTTTTCATACATGAGAAAACTGAGAATCAAAGAATTTATGCTTGTCTTAAAATCACATATAATGTTTTAAAATTGAGATCAAAATCAATAGCTTATGACTCATATGCTATTGTCTGTCTCCAACTAAAAACTGTTATAAGACTTTTGGAAAGCAAAATATGAGAGTAAAGGGAGAGGAAGAGAAACTCCAGCTCCCCTTTTTCTTATCCATTATCCTCATTCCAACAAAACTGGCTTAAATATCATAATCCATCATTTCACTATTCTCTTCCAAACCCCTTAACTTTCTTCCTCTTCTTCCTTTTTTTACAAGTACTTTGTAAAACTGCCATCTTGCATGAATTTACCTGTATTTTTTAATATAACTTTATAAAATTTAAAATTTTGAAATATCACTATAAAGTTAGATCCAGCACCATAACCTGGGTATGCTCATCACTCTCTACTGAAAAATTCTAATTTTCTTCAGTCACATTTTTCATCTTATTTACTGATAATTGTATAAAGTATTGTCCAATTTATATAATTGTCATTTGTTCATATACAGCCATATACACAAAGACACACACACACACCCCTACTTCCAGAAAATAACATCATCTCCTACCTCAGAGAAAACAAAAACTATCAGAGGGTGTTTCCCTCTATTTCCCACCACCATGTCTACAAAATTCTGAGGAGATATGACCATCTCCTTTACATAGTTATGATGGAAATCATACCTATGTTCATTTAACTCCTTACATTTCTAGAACTCAAGGAGAGAAAAGACAAAATAAAGCTCAACAGCCGTTAAGTAAAATATGTCCTCTCTTTCTTAATTTTAAAATATAACTTTAATAAAATAAATAAATCAGATTTTAAATTTAGAATTCTTGTAGTCCTCAGAATCTGTTATGGAAATTTGGCAACACGATGAAAGTTGTCATAAAAGCTGACCCATCACTTTCTCTTCTCATGCCCTTTGATTAGCAACATTTCTCAATTTCTCACCAGAAGATCATGTCTGTGGAAAGACTCTTGCACATCCAAAATGCTTCTATATCTCCACAAGGAGCTATCCTTTGACTATACCTTGTGTTTAGGGCTGTACATGCTCGGGTACCTGGCCAGTGCTACCCCTTCTAGGAAGAAAGGATATGAGAAAGAGAATAAAACAGCCTTGGAAATAGGTTTTCATCCATGTTTTCTGGGAATTTCAGTGTCTTGGGTTGTATAAGGATTGGGCAGATATATCTCCTTGGTTCCAAGCACTCCTCACTCTGTGCTGTCAAGCATGGCAAAGGAGGGCCATACAGAAGCCTTCTATACACAAGGTCCAGGAAAGTGATTGAGGAGTGTCTTACCTGGATCCAGTTTAAGGTAGCCAGAAAAATGCAGCATGTCTGGTTAAATTTGAATTTAAGTTAAATAACAAATACAACTATAGTATACATATGGCCCAAATATAATATTGGACATAGTTATATTAAAATATTCATTGTTTATCTAAATTTCAAATTTAACTGGAAATAATATATTTTATTTGTTATATCTGATAACCTTAGTCTAAGGGGCAAAGCAAAATGTCTCCATCTAATGACATTCTTTCTTAGGCACTATATTACATAATATACTGTCGTCTAGGAAACCTTACTTTATTGATTACTGCTCTCTTTTCTTTATCTTCACCTCTGCTACTCTACAAAAATTTTCCTATCATTTAAAAACTGCCCTAGGCACTCAAAATTTCTAGTATTTAAAATATTTTAAAAATCACCATAGACAGACAACAGTGTAGTGATGGCCATAGGGTAGGGAGCTGGGGGCTGGTTAGAGGCAGGCAAAGGGGAAGAAATGGTAACATCCATAATAGTGTCAACAATAAAAATAAATAAATTTCACAATAATTTAAACCCTCTTAAATCCTAGACTCTTTTAAAATTGCCATCTTAACGAATTCTCTCCATTACTGCCAAGTTTTCCAAAAGATATTTATGGTGCTTACATTCCTCCTACCAACAAAGTCCATTCTGCTATTATCTTTTATCACTCACTTCATCGTATATTTTATGTTTTGCCAATGACTTCAATCTAATGGGTGGTTTGAGTTTTCTATGTCTTAGTGCACTTTATCTTACTTCTATAATTATAGTTTCTTTGATTCCAAGATACCACATACCTCAGATATTGTTCTTAAATCTTTAGCCTCTACCAGTCTTTATTGTTATCCACATTATATTTAAATATTTTTCTTCAAGATGTTATCTTGAATTTTTCAATCTATTTTCACATTTTCCCTAGATAAATATATGTATATATAATGATTTCCAAAAAGAATACAGCATATGTAATCCAAACTGTCTTTTAACTTCAGACAAGTTTATTCCACTAATTTCTTGACATCTGTACTTGGATACACCAAAATGATTATTTTGAAACACCAAAACTCTAATCTCTCAGTCCTTATCCTTTATACATTTTTTTTACTAATTTATTTTTGTTCCAGATGTTTCTCCTCTATTCCTCATTGACACCCTCCTCCCCGTCCCCCCTACCCCGTCCCCAGCTTTGTTGTCCATGTCCATCGGTTATGCGTATATGCATATAAGTTCTGTGGTTTATCTCTTCCTTCCCCCAACCCCTTCTTCTGAGGATTGTCAGCCTGTACCCTACTTCAACATCTCTGGGTCTACCCTGTTCCTCAGACTGTTTTGTTCATTATATTCCACAAATAAGTGAGATCATGTGATATTTGTCTTTCTTCGCTTGGCTTGTTTCACTTAGGATAATACTCTCCAGGTCTCTCCATGTTGTCTCAAAGGATCAGAGATCTTTCCTTCTTACAACTGCATAGTACTACAATGTGTATATGTACCACACCTTTTTTATCCATTCGGCCACTGATGGACACTTGGGCTGTTTCCAGAGCTTAGCTATTGTAAACAGTGCTGCTATGAACATGAGGGTACATATACGCTTTCTGGTGTTTCAAGCTGGTGTTTCAGGCTTCTTAGGGTATATTCCTAGAAGTGGGATCACTGGGTCAAATGGCAATTCAATTTTTAATTTTTTGAGGTAACACCACAGAGTTTTCCATAGTGGCTGCACCAGTCTGCATTCCCACCAGTAGTGTATTTGAGTCCCCTTTTCTCCACACCCTCGCCAACACTTGTTGTTTGATGATTTGTTGATGGTGGCCATTCTGACAGGTGTGAGGTGGTACCTCACTGTTGTTTTAATTTGCATCTCTCTGATGATTAATGATGTTGAGCATTTCTTCATATGTCTCTTGATCATTTGTATGTCCTATTTTTAGAGATGTCTATTTAGGTCCTCTGCCCATTTTTTGATTGGGTTCTTTGTCTTCCTTTTGTTGAGTTGTATGAGCACTCTATATATTTTGGAGATTAACCCCTTATCTGATGTATCATTGGCAATTATGCTCTCCCATACAGTGGGTTCCCTTTCCATTTTGATGGTTGTTTCTTTTGCTGTGCAGAACCTTTAGACTTTGATGTAGTCCCATGTGTTCATTTTTTCCTTTGTTTCTGTTGCCTTGGGTGATGTATCAGTGAAAATTCTGCTGCATATGATGTCTGAAATTTTGTTGCCTACATTTTCTTCTAGGATTTTTATGGATTCATGATTCACATTTAAGTCTTTTATCCATTTTGAGTTTATTCTTGTGTATGGTGTAAATTGATGGTCTAGTTTTACTTTTTTGCATGTAGCTGTCCAATTTTCCCAACACCATTTATTAAAGAGGTTGTCTTTACTCCATTGTATGCTCTTGCCATCTTTGTCAAATATTAATTGAGCATAATGTTTTGGGTCAATTTCCAGGTTCTCTGTTCTGTTCCACTGGTCTCTATGCCTGTTCTTGTGCCAATACCAGGCTGTTTCTTTGTAGTATAACCTGATATGTGGTACTGTGATCCCACCTACTTTGTCCTTCTTTTTCAAGATTACTGTGGCTCTTCGGGGTCTTTTTTGGTTCCATATGAACTTTTGAAGTATTTATTCTAGTTCTGTGAAATATGTCATTGGTATTTTGATGGGGATTGCATTGAATCTATAGATTGCTTTGGGTAGTATGGACATTTTAATGATATTAATTCTTCCAATCCATGAACAAGGTATGTGCTTCTACTTTCTTATATCTTCTTCTATTTCTTTTTTCAATGTCCTGTAGTTTTCTGAAAATAGGTCCTTTACTTCTTTGGTTAAATTTATTCCTAGGTATCTTAATTTTTTTTTTTGTAGTGATGGTAAATGAGATTGTTTTCTAGTTTCTCTTTCTGTGAGTTCATCATTGGTGTATAAGAATGCCGTCAATTTCTTGACATTAATTTTGTATCCTGCTACTTTGCCAAATTCATTTATTAAGTCTAGTAGATTTTTGATGGAGTCTTTAAGATTTTCTATGTGTAATATCGTGTCATCTGCCAATAATGACAGTTTTACTTCCTCCTTTCCAATTTGGATCCCTTTTATTTTTTCTTTATGTCTGATTGCTGTGGCTAAGACTTCCAGTACTATGTTATATAAGAGAGGTGAAAGTGGGCATCCCTGTCTTGTTCCTGTTCTTAAGGGAAATGTTTTTAGTTTTTGCCCATTGAGTATGATGTTGGCTGCAGGTCTTTCATATATGGCTTTTATTATGTCGAGATATGATCCCTCTATTCCCACATTACTTAGCGGTTTTATCAGAAATGGGTGCTGGATTTTGTCGAATGCTTTTTCAGCATCTATTAATATGATCATGTGGTTTTTATCTTTCATTTTGTTTATGTGGTGTATCACATTTATTGATTTGCGAATATTGTACCAGCCTTGCATCCCTGGGATGATTCCCACTTTGTCATGGAGAATAATTTTTTTGATGTATTGCTGGATTTGATTTGCTGGTGTTTTGTTCAGGATTTTGGTATTTATGTTCATCAGGGATATCGACCTGTTGTTTTCTTTCTGTGTAGTGTCTTTTTCTGGTTTTGGAACTAGAATTATGCTGGCCTCATCAAACGAGTTTGAAAGCCTTCTTCTTGAATTTTTTGGAATAGTTTGAGGAGAATGGGTGTTAGTTCTTCTTTGAATGTTCGGTAAAACTCTCCCATGAAGCCATCCGGGCCTGGTCTTTAGTTTGCTGGGAGAATCTCGATTACATCTTCAATTTCCTTAGTTGTTATTGGTCTGTTCAAGTTTTCTATCTCTTCCCGGTTCAGTTTTGGGAGACTATGTGTTTCTAGAAATTTGTTCATTTTGCTTAGATTGTCTAATTTGTTGCCATATAAGTGTTCATAGTATTTGTTGACGATCTTTTGTATTTGTGTGGTGTCAGTTGTTACTTCTCCTCTTTCATTTCTGATTTTGTGTATTTGGGTTCTCTCTCTTGGTTTCTTGGTGAGTCTAGCTAAGGGTCCATCAATCTTGTTTATCTTTTCGAAAAACCAGCTCTTTGTTTCATTGATCCTTTGAATTGTTTCTCTGGTCTCTATGTCGTTTATTTCTGCTCTGATCTTTACTATTTCCTTCCTTCTACTTGCTCTGGGGTTTTCTTTTTGTTTGCTTTCTAGTTCTTTAAGTTGTGAGGTTAGATAGTCAATTAGAAATTTTTCTTGATTCTTGAGGTGGTCCTGTAGTGCTATGAACTTCCCTCTCAGAACTGCTTTCACTGCATCCCATAGATTTTGTCTTGTTGTGTGTTCATTTTCATTGGTTTTCAGGCAGTTTTTAATTTCTTCCTTGATCTTCTCAGCAACCCATTCATTGTTTAATAACATGCTATTTAGCCTCTATGTGTTCAAATGTCTTTGCATGTTCTTGTTTCAGTTGATCCTAGTTTCATGCCATTGTGATCTGAGAAGATGCTTGATATAGTTTCAATCTTCTTGAACTTATAGAGACTTAGTTTGTGTCCTAATATGTGGTCTGTCTTTGTGAATGTCCCATGTGCACTTGAGAAGAATGTGAATTCTGCAGTTTTGAATGTAATTCTCTGTAGATCTCTATTAAATCCATTTGATGTAGTGCATCATTTAGAGACTCTGCTTCCTTGTTAATTTTTTGTCTAGAGGATCTATTCAGTGATGTCAGTGGGGTGTTGAAGTCCCCTGCTATGATTGTATTGCTGTCGATTTCTCCTTTGAAGTCCTCCAGAAGATTTTAAATCTATTTTGGTGCTCCTATATTGGGTGCATATCTGTTTACCAAGGTTATATCTTCCTGTTGGATAGATCATTTCAATATTATATAGTGACCTTCTTTGTCTGTAGTTATGACCTTCATTTTGAAATCTATTTTATCAGAGATGAGTATTGCTACTTCAGCTTTTATTTCCTTTCCATTTGCTTGGAAGATTTTTTTCCATCCCTTCACTTTCAAACTATGTGAGTCTTTTGTTGTGAGTTGAGTCTCTTGTAAACAACATATGTATGAGTCATGCTTTCTTATCCAATCAGCTACTTTGTGTCTTTTTATCAGAGCATTCAATCCATTTACTTTTGAGGTGATTATTGATATGTACTTATTTATTGACATTTTTGTTCAGTGTGGTTCTATTTTTCTTCCTATTTCTTCTACTAATTACAGCAGTCCTTTTAACATTTCTTGCAGTGCTGCTTTGGTGCTAATGTATTCCCTTAGCCTTTTTTGTCTGGGAAGCTCTTTATTTGACCTTCTATTTTGAGTGATAGCCTTGTTGGATAGAGTAGTCTTGGATTCAGATCCTTATTTTTCATTACCTTGATTACTTCATTCCATTCCCTTCTGGCCTATAGTGTTTCTGTTGAGAAGTCAGCTGATAGCATTATGGAGGTTCCTTTGTGGGTAACCTGTTGCTTAGCTCTTGCTGCCTTCAGGATTCTCTCTTCATCTTTTATTTTTTGGCATTTTAATTACTATGTGTCTTGGTGTGGGCCTGTTTTGGTTTTCTTCCTTGGGGCTCTCTGTGCTTCTTGAACTTGAATGCCTTCTTCCTTCACCGAATTAGGGAAGTTTTCTGTCACCATATCTTCAAATATATTCTCTAACCCTTGCTCATTTTCTTCTTCTTTGGGGACTCCTATGATGCGAATATTATTATGTTTCCAGTTGTCCCACAGTTCTCTTAAGCTGTCTTCCTGTTTTTTAATTGTTTTTTTCTTTTTGTTTTCTGATTGGTTGATTTTTTCTACCCTGTCTTCTAATTCACTAATCTGTTCCTCAGCGTCCTCCTCTCTGCTGTTTAGTCCTTCCAATGTGTTCTTTATTTCTTCTATGTCATTCTTCATTTCCACTTGGTTGTTTTTCAATGCTTCTATATCTTTACTCATGGTGTTGAGGTCATTACTCATGCTGTTGAGCTTCCTGAAGATCATGGCTTTGAACTCTACATCTGATAACTTGCTTAATGGCATTTCATTTATCTCATCTTTGGTGAGGTCTCTTGTTCTTTCATTTGGGATTTGTTTCTTTGTTTCACCATTTTGGCTATCTCAGTGGGTATTGGAGCCTGCCAAATTGTCCCACTGGGTGTTGGTGTTCTGCTGTTTGTGGCTCCCTCTACTGGGTTTGGATAAGTGTGGGAGGACCCATGTTAAACACCACTGTCAAGTCTTACTTTCCTGGGTAGACTTGCAAGCCCAGGAATGGTTCAGTTATCCTTTAGCTTTTTGCCTGGAGGCTATTAGTCTCAGTTACTTTAAGAGCCTTGGTTCTCAGTTGAATGAAAAACTCCCTCAGATGTTCAGCATAAGAGGATTTTCTGAGAGTGGGGCAGATGCTGGTTGTTAATGAGCCTCAATTTGCATTTCTTTGGCCCACCTGGGTGGGGTTGAATCCCCGAGGGAAGGGCTAGCGCCTTGCCCCAGAGCCCTGGGAAGGAGTAAGATGGCCACCATCCTGCATGGCCCACAACTCAGCAAAAGCTCTGAGCGTCCTCCAGATCCAAAGTATCCCCACACAATTCCAGTCAGTCTGCCCTTTCTCTGCAGGAGCCCAAGGTGAATGGCTGTGGCTAATTCAATGCTCTTCTCATAGTGAAGAGTCTCAGTAATCTGCTTTGGGACAAGTGAACACCTCTAGCTCTATCAGCAATGACCAGAAGGTGATGTTAAGAACTTTCTTGGGAATTCTTTTCACAGTTAACTGAAAGAGCATAAGGATGTTCTCTAAGAAAGAAAACTAAAGAAACACAAACTCATAGATGCAGACAACAGTATTGTGGTTACCAGAGGTAAGGGAGGTAGGGAGATAGTAAAGGGTAAGGTGGCCAAATATATGGTGACAAAAGAATAGTTGACTTTGGACAATGCAATATACAGATTATGTATCATAGCATTGTACACATGAAACCTATATATCATTTTATTAACCAATGTCACTTCAATAAATTTAATTTAAAAAATAGTCAAGACAAAGAAAGAGATATGAGAGTGGGAAGGAAATAATAAATATTTTCATGTCACATAGAATAGGTGGATACGTATTTTAAGTACCATGAGTTGGATTCCTTATCAGAACCTAAAGTCACATCAGAAGAAAAGCCATTGACACTGTTCATCATTCTCATCATTGAATTTATTTTAGCCAATTTCTACCATGTGTAACCTATATGATTCTTTCAGTAGAGAAGACAGACTATTATACAAACTAGAAATGACATTCTAGAATCTACTTTTTATATTTAGCTTATAGGAATTCCACTATCTACTAATGAACCTTCATGGCGAGTTATTACTAAACAGAAGGAGTGTCGGATATAATAAAGACTAAGTCATACTTAAGAATGGCCAACTTGTGCTATATATTTATATAACATTTTAATAAAAAGCAAAGACTATGTAAGTTAATATTTGAATCTTCCCTTACATTTTAGATTAATGGATGGTCAATATCAATGAATAAATTGTGTGTTGGGGGGTGATGTAAAAATATTCCAAATTTAAAATAATTATGAATTTGAAAGATTTAAAATTTAATCTAATTAAACTTACTTTCTATTTCTAAAGAACATTTCTGATTGCGTAACGCACAATTAAAAAGCTTGTTAGTGCCATTATCTGAATAGTTGTATTAGGTTTCCTGTAATCTTTCACTATTTTATCCAGGAAAAAGTCACTGCTTGTGAAATATGTATTTCACCCCAAAGCAGCACATAAGACAAACTAACATTTATTAATGAAGTACTATCCAGATAAAATTATATGTGTGAATTTTACTTGCATGAATTGTATGCGTGTCTGCATATGTGTCTATATGTTCATCTAGGACAAAGATAATATCTAGAGAGTTAAATAGCTGTGGTATTCTATTTTTGTAAGTAATGCATCATTTGCACATAAATGACTCAGATGATTCTTATTAACAAAGCCAAAATTACTTACATTTTAGAAAGATAATCAATTAGTGTAATATGTCTTCAATTATGTTTATTATGAATAATCAGTAGTTTATCACCCTTAATTATATTAGTTTTGTTTCACTATTTCAGGTACTTTAAATAATTATAACATAGGAATTTCAAGGATAAAACATCTTTATTTAAACTGAATGATGCTTGAATATATATTTTTCTTCTTTATGAGAAAATGAAATCTGAAAAATGACCAACTAGAAATTACTGATCTTAAACAGTATATAGGAACAAAGATCAGACTTATCATTTGAAATGAAAAGCTCTTCTCACTTGAATTGTAATTAAAAGAAACAATAATTACAACCATAATAAAGATAATGATCACTAAATTTATAGAGCATAAATATGTGTCTCACACATAATAATTTATGTAAAATATAACTGTCTTATTACCTCCATTTCATAGAAACAGTAAGAAACAAAAGTATTAAGTAATGTGTAAAAGAAAGGATTGGTAAAGCCAAGATTTTAATCCAGGTGAGCTGTCCCCAAGTTTGTACTACTTTCAGAAAAACAGGAAAGGATCTTTTACATATTTAGGCTGGTAAATATTAAATCTTTTATTTATCACTTGTCTCTAAGCATCACTGGGAGTTCATTATTGGTGTCACTTCTTTGAAACAGCAAGTGAATCACAGAAATGTCAGTGAATATCTCCCATGGATCTAAAGCCTCATTCCACATAAAACACTGGGTTTTCAAATCCTACAACTTTCATTTCTCCATTTCATGTGTGCTGGAGGTACAGTCACTCTCCTTGGACATCAGTATTGCTCTCCATCTGTTGATTTTCTCTATCCAGGATCCAAAGCTGCTGCTACTCTATGACCTTTGCCTCATCCAAGTCTGTTCCTATAACTGATAATGCTTTTGTGGAAGTTCTCAGGGTCCCTCTACTTCTTCTCACCACCAGTTTCCCAGTTGTCAGTTCTATGTTGATGGGAGAAGAGTTTCTGTCCAGAAATGTAAACTCAAGTGATGTGTCTCTCCCCAAGCAATATTACTTCATTAGTTTTCTGTCAATCTCATAGATTGTTCTTTCTACCACAATTTTCATAAAATTGTAAAAATTCCCTTTATACTTACTCTGCCAATATTTGCTTGCCACCACAAGTGATATATAGAAAAAGACTTCCCCATGTTACAATTAACCAGTTTTCCAGGCTATTCAGTCTTCTGAACATTCCACTACCCACCGGAGATACTCCTTGAAAGATTTGGGCCCGTGATTGTCCCTTTTTATTTTGGACTTTTAATTCTTGGATCTTTTCAGTATCACAGACTTTACTTTTCATTCTTCCTAGCAGACCAACCTGTTCTTTTCTAAATCCTGTAGAAGAAGGAAATTAACATATATTGAATGCTGAGTACTTGCTAAGCACTGTGTGCTTATTATTAAGTGCCTATTGCTTGCCAGGTGCTTTGCATACATTTATGCCATTTCATTCTCACAATAACACTATAAGAAATGTATTTTCATACCAATTTACAGATGAGGCCTAGAAAATTAAAAATACTCTCAACTATACTTAAATAGAAGCATAAAACATTTTTGCCTAACTCCAAAGAATACATGCCTTCTTTTGTTTCTTACTCACTATAAACATGGAGGTGTTGGCAGATTTCTTGTAGGGAAAATACCGAATTACCTAATAATTACTCTAGCCCAACATCACTAAGGAGCAAACATCCATTATGAAAGATTATTCCTTTACTCTTCTCTCCAGACACAAAGATCTTTAGTTTTAATTCCATTCAGGAAACTTCTCAGTACAAACTAAGAAAACAATATACTCAGTTACAGGTGTGTGAACTATCCCCACTTTAGGAGCACATGGGAACACAATTTTGGAACTCACTTAAAATGTATTTTGAATCAGTTGTCCTGATCTGTAAGTTATTTGTGCTAAGAGTTAATTACAAAATCAGTTCGTATGTCTTGTCATTCACCTTATCTCTAATCTCTATTCGCAGTGCTCAATTACATCTATTTCTAATTACCACCAAACTTTTCACTTTCTATTGCTCGTCAGTCTATTGGAATTTCTGAGGAAAGAATTAGTAAAGTAAATGGGGAAAATTTACAGGGTGTGCACTCAAGTTTGAATGATGTAGGTCATTGGAAGGAAAATATCAGAAGACTCCTAGAAACTAAGATTTAATTGTTTTTCTTCCCTATTTACTTCTTTTTTTTAAATCAGTTTTTTTATTTTACTTTATTGTTTAAATTGTTGACACTATTATAGATGCCCCCTATTTTACCCTGCCTTGCCTCCCTCCACCCAGCTCCAGCCTCCCCGCCCCCCAGCCTTCACCACATTGCTGTCTGTGTCAGTGGGCTGTGCATATACGCATATATTTTCTTTGACTAATCTCTTCCATAATTTATACCCCCATAACTGTTCTGTAACTACCAATTTGTACTTCTAAATCCCTTCACATTTTTCACCCATCCCCCAACCCCTATTCCATCTTATTGATTGTTATTTTATTGTTCATATTTTTATCTTTTTTCCCCCTTCTTTTTAAAGAAGACCTTTGAACATTTCATGTAATATTGGATTGGTGGTGATACACTCTTTAGCTTTTTCTTGACTAGGAAGCTCTTTATTTGTCCTTCAATTCTAAATGATAGTTTTGCTGGGTAGAGTAATCTTGATTGTAGATCCTTGCTTTTCATTACTTTGACTATTTCTTGCCAGTCCCTTCTGTCCTGCAGAGTTTCTTTTGAGAAATCAGCTCCCTTGTAGGTAACTAACTTCTTTTCTTTTGCTGCTTTTAAGATTCTTTATTTGTCTTTAACCTTTTGTATTTTAATTATGGTGTGTATGAGTGTTGGCCTCTTTGAATTTATCTTGTTTGGGACTCTGTGCTTCCTGGACTTGTCTATATCATTCTCCAGAGTAGGGAATTTTTTGTCATTATTTTTTCAAATAGATTTTTAGTCTTTTGCTCTCTCTCTTCTCCTCCAGCACTCCCATGATGTGAATGTTGGTACATTTGAAATTGTCCCAGAGGCTTCTTACACTATTATTTTATTCTTTTTTTTTTTTTTCCTTTCTGTTCTGATTCAGTATTTTTGCTTCCTTATATTCCAAATTGCTGATTTGAATCTCGATGTCATCTACTCTACTGTTGATTCCCTGTAAATTATTCTTCATTTCAGTTAGTGTATCCTTCTTTTCTGACTGGTTCCTTTTTTATGGTTTCTATGTCCTTTATCAGGTTATTGAAGTTCTCACTAAATTCCTTGAAGTTCTGAGTTCCTTGAGCATTCTTACAAACGTTGTTTTGAACTCTGTTCCTTGTAGTTTGCTTGCCTCAAATATATTTAGCTTTTTTCTGGAGATTTCTCCTGTTTTTTTATTTGAGACCTGTTTCTTTGTGTCTGCATTTTGGCTGCTTCCCTGTGTTTGTTTCTATGTATTAGGTACAGCTGCTATGTCTCCCAGACTTGGTAGAATGACCTTGTTTAGTAGGCATCCTGTAGAGCCCAGTGGCACAGGTTCTCTCATTACCTAAGCTGGGCACCCTAAGTGTGTCACTGTATGGGCTGTGTGCACTGTCCCATTGTGGTTGAATCGTGATAGCTGTTGGTGTCCCTGGAAGGAAATGATCCCCCAGTTAATCGGCTGCAAGGACTGGCTGTAACCACAGTGAGGCAGTTGCTGTGCAGGAGTTGACCCTATGGAGTAGGACTTGCTTTAATGGGGCTTTGGTGCTCACTAAGTCTGTCCCTTGAGTATGTCCTTCGTGAAGGTGGTAGCATTGTAATCTGGTGTGATCTGAAGCTGTCCACTGGGTGCACTGGCTCTGGGAACTTCTAAGAGGTGCAAAGTCAGCCACTGCTTGGAGCCACTTAGCATGAGGTACAGAGCAATCTACAGATGGTTGGTACTTGTGTTGGGCTTGGAGGTTCCCAAGAGAGACCAAGCTACGAACAAAGATGGATTGCTGCTAGTGCTGGCCTTATGACAACTTAGCAAGAGGTATGGGGTATGCATAGGCCAGATTCTGCGTCTTTGAAATATCTTACGAAAGTCTGAAGCATGAGGCAAGAGAGGTGTGTTGTATGGAAAAGCCACTGGAACTGGCTTAGATGGGTCCACAAGTTGGATGGAGTGGGGCCTCAGGGAATCACCAGGGAGGTGCAAACAGTGAGCCAGGTAGATGGAGTCTCAGATATGGTGCCTTCCTGTCAGCTCCGTGGGGTGGGGCACCTCAGAAAAGGAACAATGTACTCTGCCAGCGCTTTTTAGGAGGGATAAAGCAGCCCTCCCCAAATCTCACCCTGAGGCCAGACAATTCAGTTCCTCTCCCATATGATTTGGTTCCTTTCAAGCTTTAACCCCTTGGTGGAGCTCAGAGGGAGTAATTTCGAGTAGGTCCATGTGTGTGCCCTCTAAGAGGAACTGCCTGGGACTCCAGATGCCCTTCATCCCACTCAGGCACACTCCCCTCTGGTTTTTGTAGCTAGACATCATGGGGACTTCTTTTCCTGGCACTGGAATCCTGGGCTAGGTGGTTTGGTGTGGGGCTTGGACCCCTTGCTCTCCAGGTGGGATGTCTGCAGCCAAGATGTCCCTCTGATTTTAAACCACCATGGGTGGGTGTGGGACCAACCTATTCCACGTCTCCACCCTGCCTACTAGTCTCAATGTGGCTTTTTCATTAAATCTTTGGCTGTAGGACTTGCATTCAGCTAGATTTCACATGGTTCTGAATGATCATTGCTCTGTAGTTCAGTTGTAATTTTGATGTGGTTGTGGGAGTATTTGAGCTCCACTTCTGCCTATGTCACCATCTTCAATGGAATCCCCCTATTTACAGCTTGAACATATATATGACATTATTGTTTTATCTTAACCTTTAGAGAAATTACTATTTTAAAATGTATATGTAAATGTACATAAAAAGGAAACAAATATATTGTAATGTTTAAAAATGTGTTTTTGTCAAATATTTGTATTTTAGATCATGTGCTTTACAGAATATCTCTACATCAGTAGTTATTAAGATATATATATATATATATATATATAGATAGATAGATATACACATATATACATGTATATATATTAAAAATATATTATTTATAGCAATATTTCATCATGACCAAATGAGGTACTATCCAGCTTCTCTGCCAACCTCAGTTTTCCCTAAGTTCTTATATCATTTTTACAAACACAGAGTGATCATTTCCCCAGGATTTTTTTATTAATTTATTCTTGTTACAGATGTTTCTCCTCTTTTCCCCATTGACACCTGCCTCCCCATCCCCCCCACCCCATCCCCAGCTTTGTTGTCCATGTCCATCGGTTTTTAAGTACATGCATATAAGTTCTGTGGTTTATCTCTTCCCTCCCTCACATCTCTCTTCTGAGTATTGTCAGTCTGTACCCTACTTCCATGTCTCTGGGTCTACCCTGTTCCTCAGAGTGTTATGTTCATTATATTCGACAAATAAGTGAGATCATGTGATATCTGTCTTTCTCTGCGTGGCTTGTTTTGCTTACTATCATACTCTCTAGGTCCCTCCAAGTTGTCTCAAAGGATAAGAGATCTTTCCTTCTTACAGCTGCATAGTACTCCATTGTGTATATATACCACCCCTTTTTTATCCATTCGTCTACTGATGGACACTTGGGCTGTCTCCAGATCTTAGCTATTGTAAATTGTGCTGCTATGAACATGAGGGTACATATATTCTTCCTGATTGGTGTTTCAGGCTTCTTAGGGTATATTCCTAGAAGTGGGATCACTGGGTCAAATGGCAGTTCAATTTTTAATTTTTTGAGGTAACACCATATTGTTTTCCACAGTGGCTGCACCAGTCTTTATTCCCACCAGCAGTGTACTAGAGTCCCGTTTTCTCCACACCCTCGCCAACACTTGTTTGATGATTTGTTGATGATGGCCATTCTGACAGGTGTGAGGTGATACCTCACTGTTGTTTTAATTTGCATCTCTCTGATGATTAGTGATGTTGAACATTTCTTCATATGCATCTTAGCCATTTGTATGTCCTGTTTGGAGAGGTTTCTAGTTAGGTCATCTGCCCATTTTTTAATTGGGTTCTTTGTCTTCCTTTGGTTGAGTTGTATGAACACTCTATATATTTTGGAAATTAACGTCTTATCTGATATATCATTGGCAATTATGCTTTCCCATACAGTGGATTCCCTTTCCATTTTGATGGTTGTTTCTTTTGCTGTGCAGAAGCTTTTGAGTTTGATGTAGTCCCATGTGTTCACCTTTTCCTTTGTTTCTGTTGCCTTAGATGATATATCAGTGAAAATTCTGCTGTGTATGATGTCCGAAGTTTGTTGCTTACATTTTCTTCTAGTATTTTTATGGATTCACAATTCACATTTAGGTCTTTTATCCATTTTGAGTTTATTCTTGTGTATGGTGGAAGTTGATGGTCTAGTTTCATTTTTTGCATGTAGCTGTCCAATTTTCCCAACACTATTTACTAAAGAGGCTGTCTTTACTCCATTGTATGCTCTTGCCACCTTTGTCAAATATTGAGCATAATGTTTTGGGTCAATTTCCGGGTTCTCTGTTCTGTTCCACTGATCTATATGCCTGTTCTTATGCCAGTACCAGGCTGTTTTGATTACAGTAGCTTTATAGTATAACCTGATATCCGGTATTGTGATTCCACGTACTTTGTTCTTCTTTTTCAAGATTGCTGTAGCTATTCGGGGTCTATTTGGTTCCATATGAACTTTTGAAGTATTTGTTCTAGTTCTGTGAAATATGTCGTTGGTATTTTGATGGGGATTGCATCGAATCTATAGATTGCTTTGGGTAGTAAGGACATTTTAATAATGTTAATTCTTCCAATCCATGAACAAGGTGTGTACTTCCACATTTTTATATCTTCCTCTGTTTCTTTTTTCAATGTCCTGTAGTTTTCTGAAAATAGGTCCTTTACTTCTTTGATTAAATTTATTCCTAAGTATGTTAATTTTTTTGCTGTGATGTTAAATGGGATTTTTTTTAGTTTCTCTTTCTGTGAGTTCATCATTGGTGTATAAGGATGCTGTCGATTTCTTGACGTTAATTTTGTATCCTGCTACTTTGCCAAATTCATTTATTAAGTCTAGTCAATTTTTTGATGGAGTCTTCAGGGTTTTCTATGTATAATATCATGTCATCTGCCAATAATGACAGTTTCACTTCCTCCTTTCCAATTTGGATCCCTTTTATTTTTTCTTCACGTCTGATTGCTGTGGCTAAGACTTCCAGTACTATGTTAAATAAGAGAGGTGAAAGTGGGCATCCCTGTCTTGTTCCTGTTCTTAAGGGAAATGCTTTTAGTTTTTGCCCATTGAGTATGATGTTGGCTGCAGGTCTTTCATATATGGCCTTTATTATGTCGAGATATGATCCCTCTATTCCCACATTACTTAACGGTTTTATCAGAAATGGGTGCTGGATTTTGTTGAATGCTTTCTCAACATCTATTGATGTGATCATGTGTTTTTTATCTTTCATTTTGTTTATGTAGTGTATCACATTTATTGATTTTTGAATATTGTACCAGCCTTGCCATCCCTGGGATGATTCCCACTTGGTCATGGAGAATAATTTTTTTGATGTATTGCTGGATTTGATTTCCTGGTGTTTTGTTCAGGATTTTGGCATCTATGTTCATCAGGGATATTGGCCTGTTGTTTTCTTTCTGTGTAGTGTCATTTTCTGGTTTTGGAACTAGAATTATGCTGGCCTCATAAAATGAGTTTGGAAGTCTTTCTTCTTCTTGAATTTTTGAAATACATTGAAGAGAATGGGTGTTAGTTCTTCTTTGAATGTTTGGTAAAACCCCTCCGAGAAGCCGTCCTGTCCTGGGCTTTTGTTTGCTGAGAGAGTCTTGATTGTATCTTCAATTTCTTTAGTTGTTATTGGTCTGTTCAGGTTTTCTATCTCTTCCTGGTTCAGTTTTGGGAGACTATGTGTTTCTAGAAATTTGTCTATTTCGTTTAGATTGTTTAATTTTGCCATATAATTGTTCATAGTATTTGTTAACAATCCTGTGTATTTCTGTGGTGTCAGTTGTTACTTCTCCTATTTCATTTCTGATTTTGTGTATTTGATTTCTCTCTCTTTGTTTCCTGGTGAGTCTAGCTAAGGGTCCATCAATCCTGTTTATCTTTTCAAAAGACCAGCTCTTTGTTTCTTTGATCCTTTGAATTGTTTTTTTTTGGTCTCCATGTCGTTTATTTCTGCTCTGATCTTTACTATTTCCTTCTTTCTACTTGCTCTAGGGTTTTCTTTTTGTTTTCTTTCTAGTTCTTTAAGTTGTGAGGTTAGGTAGTCAATTAGAAATTTTTCTTGTTTCTTGAGGTGGTCCTGTAGTGCTATGAACTTCTCTCTCAGAACTGCTTTCATTGCATCCCATAGATTTTGTGTTGTTGTGTGTTCATTTTCATTGGTTTCCAGGAATTTTTAAAATTTTTCCTGGATCTCCATGGTAACCCATTCATTGTTCAGTAACATGCTATTTAGCCTCCATGTGTTCAAATGTCTTTGCACGTTCTTGTTGCAATTGATTTCTAGTTTCATGCCATTGTGATCTGAAAAGATGCTTGATATGATTTCAATCTTCTTGAACTTATAGAGACTCAGTTTGTGTCCTAACATGTGGTCTATCTTTGAGAATGTCCCATATGCACTTGAGAAGAATGCGAATTCTGAAGTTTTGGGGTGTAATTCTCTGTGGATATCTATTAAATCCCTTTGATCTAGTGCTTCATTTAGAGTCTCTGTTTCCTTGTTAATTTTTTGTCTAGAGAATCTATCCAGTGATGTCAGTGGGGTGTTGAAGTCCCCTGCTATGATTGTATTGCTGTCGATTTCTCCTTTGAAGTCCTCCAGAAGATTTTTAATATATATTGTTGCTCCTATATTGGGTGCATATATGTTTACCCAAGCTGTATCTTCCTGTTGGATAGATCCTTTGAATATTATGTAGTAACCTTCTTTGTCTGTAGTTATGACCTTCATTTTGAAATCTATTTTATCAGATATGAGTATTGCTACCCCAGCTTTTTTTTTCCCTTTCTGTTTGCTTGGAAGATTTTTTTCCATCCCTTCACTTTCAATCTATGTGAGTCTTTTGTTGTGAGGTGGGTGTCTTGTAAACAACATATATGTGATTCATCTAATCAGCTCCTCTGTGTCTTTTTATCAGAGCATTCAATCCATTTACATTTAAGGTGATTATTGATATATACTTATTTATTGCCATTTTTGTTTAATGTGGTTATATTTTACTTCCTATTACTTCTACTAATTACAGCAGTCCTTTTAACATTTCTTGCAGTGCTGCTTTGGTGCTAATATATTTCCTTAGCCTTTTTTTTATTTTTTTATTTTAGCTGAGAAGCTCTTTATTTGACCTATTTTGAGTGATAACCTTGCTCGATAGAGTAGTCTTGGATTCAGATCCTTGTTTTTCATTACCTTGATTACTTCATTCCATTCCCTTCTGGCTTGTAGTATTTCTGTTGAGAAGTCAGCTGACAGCCTCATGTGGGTTCCTTTGTAGGTAACCTGTTGCTTATCTCTTGCTCTCTTCAGGATTCTCTCTTCATCTTTAATTTTTGGCATTTTAATTAGTATGTGTCTTGGTATGGGCCTGTTTTGGTTTTCTTCCTTGGGGCTCTCTGTGCTTCTTGAACTTGAATGCCTTCTTCCTCCACCAAATTAGGGAAGTTTTCTGTCACTATTTCTTCAAATATATTCTCTAACCCTTGCTCATTTTCTTCTCCTACAGGGACTCCTATGATACGAATATTATTACGTTTCCAGTTGTCCCACAGTTCTCTTGAGCTATCTCCCTGTTCTTTAATTGTTTTTTTTTTTCTTTTCGTTTTCTGATTGGTTGATTTTTTCTACCTTGTCTTCTAATTCACTGATCCGGTCCTCAGTTTCTTTTACTCTCTGTTTAGTCCTTCCAATGTGTTCTTTATTTCTGCTATGTCATTCTTCATTTCTTCTTGGTGGTTTTTCATTTCCAATTGGTTGATTTTCAATGTTTCTATATCTTTACTCATGGTGTTGTTATCCTTATTCATGCTGTTGAGCTTCCTGAAGATCATGGCTCTGAACTCTACCTCTGATAACTTGCTTAACTGCATTTTTTTAAATCTCATCTTTGGTAGAAGTCGCTTGTTCTTTCATTTGGGATTTGTTTCTTTGTTTCACCATTTTGGCTATCTCAGTGGGTTTTGGAGCCTGCTAAATTTTCCCTCTGGATGTTGGTCTTCTGCTGTTTGTGGCTCCCTCTATTGGATTTGGATGAGTGTGGGAGGACCCATGTTAAACACCACTGTCAAGTCTTACTTTCCTGGGTAGATTTGCAAGCCCAGGAATGGTTCAGTTATCCTCTAGCTTTTTGCCTGGAGGCTATTAATCTCAGTTACTTTAAGAGCCTTGGTTCTCAGTTGAATGAAGAACTCTCTCAGGTGTTCAGGGTAAGAGGTTTTCCCGAGGGTGCGGCAGATGCTGGTTGTTAATGAGCCTCAATTTGCATTTCTTTGGCCCACCTGGATGGAGTTGAATCTCCAAGGGAGGGGCTTCTGTTTCTCCCCAGAACTCTGGGAAGGAGCAAGATTGCCACCTTCCTGCATGGCCGAAACTCAGCAAAAACTCTGAGCGACCTCCAAATTCTGAGTGTCCCCACACAGTTCCAGTCCAGTCCACCCTCCCTCTGCCAAAGCCCAAGGTGAGTGGCTGTAGCTAACTTAGTGCTCTGTCCTGACCCTCTGCACTGTGGAGTCAGCTTGGGATTTTAACCCCAAGGGCGCTGCTCACAGCTAAGACCACTGCTGTTCGTGGGCTCCCATCCCCTTCTCGTGCCTCCGCAGACCTACCATGCTTGATTCCATGTCCCTGGTTATATGGTCCTCTCAAGCTGCTTTTCTGTTGCTTTTTCCTAACAATTTTCTTTATTTTAGTTGTCCTGGGCGATAGTCTGTGTAGCTGCCTTTCACTCTGCCGCCATTTTGGAATCGGCAATTACACATTCATTCGAATTCTTAAACATTATATAATCCCAAAGTTGCCATAGCAAAAGTGGCCTCTGTCACCCCATGGCTTTTTACATGGAGTTTTCAGCTTCTTGTTTTCCTGGTCATCCTGGAATTTAGGGCAGAACAGAGGTGATTTTTTCCATGTCCCCAGTTTTATTGAGGTATGATTGACAAATAACACAGTATTAGTTTAAGGTGTACAACATAATGACTCAGCATGTGTATATATCACAAAATGATTACTTCAATAAGTTTAGTTAATATCCATCAGCACCTTTCAAATTATAGTACTGTTAATTATAGTCCCCAGGCTGTGCATTACATGACCATTTTTAAATTAAAAATTAATCATGTTATGACCTTTCTTAAAATAATCTCATAAATGTTTGTCACATATCAAAATAAAACCCAAACTCTTTAATACAATTGTAAGACACAGACTCATCAGACTACATGTATGTCCATACTCAGTCATGTGGACTAGGCAAAGGTCCTTGAATACACCTGGCTGTTAGCTAATCTGCACATTTTAATCCATCTCATTTCTCACTTTATTCAGTTCTCTGTTCAATATCGCCTCCAAACAGAGATCACTTAATTTCTTATTGCTCTTTAATCAATAGTAGCTGCTAATATTTAATGGTGAATTTCACTGTTACATTTTCAAACCATTAATTATTCTTGTTATCTCAACACATGTGAAAAGATTATTGAGCATATATAGACTTTAATAACATGTGATACAATTTTTTACTTTAGGTGAATATTTTATATTAATTACACCTTTGAAATACATTTTAAAATGCTACAGTGTGGCAAGTAAAAAATAAAAACATTATTAAGGCACTATCATCAGTGAAATAATTATTATACAATCATACACTGCATAACGATGTTTCAGTCAAAGACTAACCACATACACCACAGTGCTACCATCCGTTTATGATGGAGCATAAAAATCCCCATTGCCCAGTGATGTCGGTTGTCGCCATTGTAACACTTGTTTGCTTGCAACACATTACTCACGTGTTTATGGTAATGCTATTGTAAATAAACCTACTGTGCTGCCAGCTGTGCTTGATGAAAGCAAATGTCTTTGCTATTGGTTCATGTATTTACTACACTATACTTTTTAATCATTATTTGAGTGTACTCTTTTAACTTATAAAAAATGTTTGCTGTAAACAGTGTGTTACACTGGCAGCAGCCTCATACATCTGGTGTATGATTGCAACATTTTATCTTGTGCTTGATTTAATCTGGTGTGATTCTGTACAGGGACATGCTGTATAGGCTTGTAGTTTAGGAGCAATAGGCTATACCAATAGCCTGGGTGTCTAGTAGGATGTACCATCTAGGTCTGTGTAAGTACATTCTATGCTATTCCCACGATGAAATCTCTTTGTTAAATGACCCATGAGTGCAGCTTAGTATATCAAGTGACATGAATATTACTTGGCAAAAACAACATGGTCATAATTCATAATATGAAATTATAAAGGTAAAAACCCTCCAAAGAATTCCTGCCCCCACCTGTAGACCATTTTATTTTTATTTAATAACTTGTGCAATGTGCTTATGGAAAATAATTGCAAAAGTTTTGTTCTTAATTACTAAATAAGTTGTTCCTGAGAGACTTACCTTAAATACTTTACTGATATGTGAAATTGCAATTTATGAGGTGAGTAAAATTTAAATAAGTTCAGATTTTGTGTCTATTAAACATTGGAACCCTGAGGATTTTCAGAAGGCAAACTTTCATTAACATATAAAAAATTATGCAGAGAACTACAGTTGCTGTCAAAATAGCCAATATATAAAATACAACTGTTGACACAAGACAGTAAACTAGTTTTTTTGGTTTTTGTTTTTATATAAGGCAGGAGGATATTTCTAATATAAAAGCATGTATATTGAAGCTATAGAAATGCATTCCAAAGGGAATATATAATGCTAGCACAGCTAATTTAAATTTCAGTTGGACTGAAATAAATCATTTACTTTGCCTCAGATACAGGCCACTTTTATTAACTTATCTATGATTTCTTAGTATTTATTTGAATAAAATGATCTAAAATCACCAGATGAGGATATACAAAGACAAATAGCATTTTAGGGAGCAGTTTATTATGGATGTTTCTTTGCTTTCGTTTCAAAAGAAACACTGTGACCCCTGGCTGGTTTGGCTCAGCGGTTAGAGCATCGGCCTGAGGTCCAGAGAGACCCAGGTTTGGTTCCCGCTAGGAGCATGTACTTCGGTTGCAGTTTGTCCCTGGCCCTGGTTGGTCGTGTGGGTGGCAGCCACTTGATGTGTCCCTTTCACGTCGATGTTTCTCTCTCTCTCTCTTCCTCTCTCTCCCTCCCACTCTATCTGGACAAAAAATGAAAAACAAAAACAAAAGAAACACTGTGAATAATATGAACTGAATGTAATTTGAAACTTTAATAATTAGTTCTAATTTTATTTTACAACACTCTTAATCAAAATTAGAATTTTCCCTTGAAAAACTCCTTTTTGAAATTAAAATTATCTCATAGATTGTGAAATGAACAAATACATGCATGTGAGACAATTGACTTATACATTTATTTATATTTTCTGTAATAATAATTAAGGTTCCTAAGAAGCAAATATCATGTATACTTAGAAGAAATACTTCAAAGCTCTTAGTTGGGAAATTCCAAATTAAAATACTCTATAAATAAGTTAAAAACAATACAATGACAACCATATTTCACAATATGATGCAGAATTGTCATTTCTTCTTTAAGATTATTGAAATAATTATTGCTGGATTTTAGACATCTTTCATAACAAAAGTAGTCAAACATAGTATCATGAATATTTCACATCTATATATACATTTCTATTACCAACCCTTCATACCCCACTTTACCTTGAACTAAAAATCTATGATACTATCAGATAAAAAAAATAAATTCACATTTTCAGTGGAGGAATAAAAAAAAAGCTCTTCCTTTATAAAGTGATTTTCAGAGTTCAGAAAAATGACAGCCATCATCTTTTTGTATATAAATTCAATTATATTTTTAATGCTAATACATTAAAAAAAAAAAAAAAAAAAAACAACACTAATAGTGAAGTTGCATCCTGCCTGATCCCCTACCAGCACACCCTGGTCCCTGAGAAAGCAATTTGAAAACCCTTGGTCCAAAAACTATTTGCTTTTTTTGCGTGCTGTGGTAGAATTGTAACTACGCAATTTTCTGCTTATTCTGCAAACTAAAATGGTTTAAAAGTACATGCAGTGTTGTCATAATTGGTAAGGGGAGGATTACCTTTGATTTCCCTAAAAGCATCATTGCCATTTCCTAAAAAGTTTCCATCTTGCCCATCTCCTTATCTTCCTTTAATTTTTTTCCTTTTTATTTTCCTTGCAATAAAATCATTTGTATAGAAATAAATTAAAAATAAATACCTTTGTACTATGACATCAGTTGGAAGTCTAGCGATAGGTTAGGGTTCCTTTTCTTCATTTGAACCATGTTACTCTGAAAAACTCATAGAAATTTGAGATGCTAGTGTTGTTTTGCTCCAACCAGTCTTCCCTATCTGAAGTAATGGCTATTGTATCTTTCCAATTACTGAGATTAAAAACCTGGTGTATTCCGGCCGGGGTGGCTCAGTGGTTGAGCGTCAACCCATGCACCAAGAGGTTACCAGGTCAGGACCCATGCCCAGGTTGTGGGCCCGATCAGATCCCCAGTGGAGGGCATGCCGGAGGCAGCCAATCCATGATCTCTCTCATTGATGTTTCCATCGCTCTCTCCCTCTCCCTTCCTCTCTCTCTAAAATCAATAAAGGAAAAAAAATTTTTTTAAACCTGGTGTAATTCCTGACCACTGCCCTTCCGTCTTATCTGATATCCATTTCAAGAGGAAGTTGTTTTATCTGTGATATATCAAAAAACCAATCACTTCTCACCATTGCTGCTAGTATCTCCTTGTACCAAACTATTGTCATATTTAGTATCAATTGTCACAATGCTTTTCTATAACCATTTCTCAAAAAAAAAACCAGTCAAAGATTTTTGATGGCTCAAAAATCTGCAGTAGTTTCCTATTTTTCTGAGAATAAAAGTGCTATATTTTATTAAAAAGAATTGGCTCTTGTGATTATGAAGCCTGAAAAATTCTAAAATCTGCTATCCGCAAGCTGGAGACCTAGTAAAGCTGGTGGTGAAGTTCTATTTCACATTTAAATATCTGAGAACCAGGGAACCAATGATACAAGTTCCAGGTTGAAGGCAGAAGACTGATGTCCCCACTCAAACAGTAAGGCAGAGAAAATGAATTATTTCTTCTGCTTCCTTTTTTTCTATTCAGGTCCTCAACAAATGACATGATGCCCACCCACATTGGGTAGGGCAATCTGCTCTACTGATTCAAATGCTAATCTTATCTGGAAATAATGTTAACAAAACATCTTGGCACTTTAACACCTAGTCACACAGACATATAAAATTAACTATCGCAATCCTTGACTAGGTCCTGCATGAACAAGCCCCCATTACCTGAACCCCTCATCTTGCACTGTCCCCCTGCTCCAGCTGCACTGGCTTGCTTTACCTTGAACACAGCAAGCATGCTTTAATTTTAGGATTTTTGTGTTGCTAGTTTACTCTTATAGAACATTTCTTCTCAGGTATCTGCATTGGTAACTCCTTTGCCTATATCAAGTCTACTCAAAGATACATTGACAGATTGTTCTGACTACCTTGTTTAAAATTGTAGCTTTTCCCTCTAGCCTGGACCACCATTTACTCCCCATTCACTTTTATCTTTTCTGCCTTCTTTTTATTGTTAATTTTTTAATGTTTTTTTTAATTGATTTTTTAGAGAGAGAGGAAGGGGGAGAGAGATAGAAACATGGATGTGAGAGAGAAACACCGATCGACTGCCTCCTGCACGCCCCCTACTGGGGATCAAGCCCCCCAACCCTGGGCATGTGCTCTGACCAGGAATCGAACCAGGACCTTTCAGTCCATGGGCTGACGCTCAATCCACTGAGCCACACCAGCTGGGCTTCTTCCTTTAAAAAAAAAAGGATTTTAGAGAGGGAGGATGGGAAAGAGAGAGAGAAAGAGAGAGAGAGACATCGATATGAGAGAGAAACATAGATTGGTTGCCTCCCGTACATACCCTGACTGGAGATCGAACCTGCAACCTAGATATGTGCCATGACCAGGAATCAAATCCTCGACCTTCCACTGCATGCAAAGATGCTTCAACCAACTGAGCCACACTGGCCAAGGCCCTACCCTTTCTTTTTTTAACATAAAGTTTATAACAGCCAATTTATTATATAATTTTCTTTTATTTACTTATGTCTTCTGTCATTAGGATGTGAAACTGAAAGAGAAGAATATTTGTCTAACATATTTGCTAGCAAATCTAAACACCAGAAGAATAGGGAGCTGACACTTTGAAAGGCCTTAGTAAATGTTTGTTAATAAATAAGGGGATACATGAATTCACATATAAATGAAATAGTCACTTTCAATTGTCTCTTACAACTTTTTTCATGCCTTTCTACATTCTAATCAATCACTTTTGAACCAAAGGTAATGTAATATATTGCAGTAAATAGTTAATCATTGCTATAGACTATCAATCACCTCAGCATTACGACAGACTAAGAGCATGGGCCAGTGGACATCCGGGTCCTGTACAGCCTCTGCAGGACCATGGAACCTGCACATGGCCACTGGTAATTGAATAACATGACTAAGCCCTGGGAATAATGAACAGAGTATGAGTGATTTTTTACCTCATTATATAGTAAAAGCTATTTTTAATGACCTTGGCTACAGATAGTAAGAGAAAATAACAGTTACTAGCACAAGATATTTATTCATATATTGATCTTTAAAAGAAACATTGAATAGGTTTAATATCTTAATATGTCACAAGTGAATGTAAAATAGAGTTGGTCTGAGTTGAACTCATTAAAACAATTCCCTAGTATTATGACTGTTATTCAAACAAAAATTTCCACTGACTTTTCTACCATTTAATATTTATTCTTTATATAATTTCTAAGTTGGTTATTAGTACCATTTAGCTAATGCATAGTGATAAAATTGCCTAAGAAATTTAAGTGATCTTTCCAAGGACAAATGGCATGTTCAAGAATAAAATTAAAGAAAGATTTTTCAAATATGTACATCTGTCAGACTGTAAATCTTTCTCCTCACCTCACATGTCTTACTATTGTGTACAGTTTTTAAAACCATTATAAGTATTTATACTTCTAGTCCCTCCTTTAAAAAAAACTGCTTTGATAGGTAAAATGTAAACTAAAGTTAAAAGGCAAGAAAAAAATTCAAATTCAGGATTTAAAATATAAGAAATAGGTTTTTTGAGTTTTAGTGTGTGGGAATTTTTCACATGCCCACTCAAAGGAAGTGTAAAGCACTTATACCTCGGCTTGCATTTAGAACAAGAAAGCTATTCAGTATATTTCACATTCTCCCCTCCACTTGTTTCCACACACAATAATCTGGATGGATCCAACATAAATGTTAGTCTATGAATATTTCTGAAATGCAAGTGTAGCAGTATCAGGCAACTGCTGCTTAAGGGTGACTTCAGTTCATCTTTCTTCCTATTACTTTTTCTTGTTTTCTGACATAAGTACTATTTTTATAGGCCTCAATGTAAAATATGACTGCATGGGCACTGAAAGAAAATGCTCAATATGGCCATTTGATTTTTACTTTTTGCTATGTAACACATGAGGCAACCCATGAGTCATAATCTCCTATTTCTTGTTTGCTACAGAAATCACTCAATATGGACAATCAAAGACTCTAATATTTGCCTACACACTGGTATAGTTTACGTTTTGTTTCATTTTCCTTGGGATTTGATGGATTCTCAATATTTGGATTTCCTGCCCCTACACAATAACCATTTATTTTCCGTTGATTTAACTGTGTCAATCATTAACATAACATCACCACTGGTCCTCTTTCAATGACACTAATAATTCCTGGCAACTCATGGCATGCTTTGCTTTTTATCTGGTCTTAGAGATGGTTCTGAGCCATATTTTATTAATATTTCCTTTCCCTTCATGTGATTTGGTAACAGTTCCAAGGTTTTCCATCACATAAAGCTATATATTAAAAAGAAAAGTATTTGCCAAGTTTCAATATTATTAATAAATGGACATTCTTTAGTTAAGACAATTAGAAAAACTTTGCCATCTTAATTATTTTTACATAAATAAATTTCATCTGGAAGCATATACAATCAGTTTGTCAAAATTAATAGCAAAAAAGATTATCCTGTAATTAACTTTAATTCTATAAAGAAACAATATTCCAATGACAGTAAAGTAGGAAATGGATTATTATCTTCACTGTAGGACAACTTATCCTATTTTTAGCCAATGTTTAAAGATAATTTTTACTTCAATTCAACAATTCAATCCTTAAATTACTAAGAATACAGAATTCTAACATTGAATGAGAACTTAAAAAAGAAGTTACTATAAAAATCATTAAGGAGGAGAAATCAGGGGCTCAGTGAATTAAAAAGATTTCTTCAAGATCATGCATCTAATTAAAGGTCAGAGCTGGAAAATAGAATACTTCATCCAGATTTCAGTTTGTGAATGTTTGTTGAATTATCCTAATCTCCCCTAAAATATTTCCAAATAGTATGTCCTATTATTAAAACCAACAATAGTGGTTTCAGTCAGTAGTGGTTTTCTTTCTTTTTTTTATATCTTACAATATAAAATATGTTCACTAATGGAAAAGATTCTTTTTTTCTTATTCTTTTTTTTAATTTAATTAATTTATTTTTGTTACAGATGTTTCTTCTTTTTCCCCCATTGACACTCTACTCCCATCCCCCCACCCTCCAGCATTGTTGTCTATGTCCATTGGTTATGCTTATATGTTTTTTGGTTTGTCTCTTCCCTTCTCACCACCCTCCTCCTCTGAAGTTTGTCTTTGAAAAGATAAACAAGATTGATCAACCTTTAGCCAGACTCACCAAGAAACAAAGAGAGAGAACCCAAATTTATAAAATCAGAAATGAAAGGTGAAGTAACAACTGACACTACAGAAACACAAAGGATTATAAGAAAATACTATGAATAATTATATGCCAACAAATTTGAGAACCTAGGCGAAATGGACAAATTCTTAGAATCATATACTATTCCAAAACTCAACTGGGAAGCATCAGAAAACCTAAACAGACCAATAACAAATAAGAAAATAGAAGAAGCAATCAATAAAATCCCAGCAAATAAAAGCCCTTGGTCGGATACCTACACAGGGAATTTTTACCAAACATTCAATGAAGAACTATCACTTATTCTCCTCAAATTATTCCAAAAATTTCAAGAGGAAGCCTTCCAAGTTCTTT
Source organism: Tadarida brasiliensis (assembly GCA_030848825.1). Lineage (NCBI taxonomy): Eukaryota > Metazoa > Chordata > Mammalia > Chiroptera > Molossidae > Tadarida > Tadarida brasiliensis. The sequence continues at coordinate 77,857,234 of CM061260.1, forward strand.
TTATGAGGCCAGCATAATTGTAATCCCAAAACCAGATAAAGACATTACAAAGAAAGAAAATTACAGGTTAATATCCCTGATGAACATGGTTGCCAAAATCTTCAACAAAATATTAGCAAATCAAATCCAGCAATATATTAAAATAATTATACACCACGACCAAGGTGGATTTATCCCCAGGATGCAAGACTGGTACAATATTTGTAAATCAATAAATATGATATACCACATAAACAAAATGAAAGATAAAAATAATGTGATCATATCAATAGATGCTGAAAAAGCATTCAACAAAATCCAGCAAACATTTCTGATAAAAACACTCAGCAGTGTGGGAATAGAGAGATCTTATCTTGACACAATAAAGGCCAGATATGACAAATCTACACCAACATCATACTCAGTGGGCAAAACTAAAATCATTTCCCTTAACAATAGGAACAAGACAGGGATATCCACTTTCACCACTCCTATTTAACATAGTACTGGAAGTCTTAGCCACAGCAATAGGACAAGAAGAAAAAATAAAAGGGATCCAAACTGGAAAGGAAGAAATGAAACTCATAATTCGTAGATGACATGATGTTGTACATAGAAACCCCTAAAAACTCCATCAAAAAACTACTAGATTTAATAAATGAATTTGGAAAAGTAACAGGATACAAAATCAACATCAAGAAATCACTGGTATATTTATACACCAATAATGAACACACAGAAAGAGAAGCTTAAAAAAAAAAAATTCATTTACCATCGCAGCAAAAAAATTAAGATACCTAGGAATAAACTTAACCAAAGAAGTAAAGGACATCTTCACAGAAAACTACAGGACATTGGAAAAAAAAAAAAAAAAAAAAAAAAGAGGAAGATATAAAAAAGTGGAAGCACATACCTTGTTCATGAAAAAATGAATAAATGGGATTACATCGAACTAAAAAACTTCTGCAGAGCAAAAGTTTTCAAAATGGAAAGGGAACCCACTGTATGAGAGAGCATAATTGCCAATGATACATCAGATAAGGGGTTAATTTCCAAAATATATAGAGTATGCATACAACTTGACAAAAGACAAAGAATTCAATTAAAAAATGGGCAGAGGACCTAAATAGACACCTCTCCAAACAGGACATACAAATGGCTAAAAGACATACGAAGAAATGCTCAACATCACTAATCATCAGAGAGATGCAAATTAAAACAACAATGAGGTATCACCTCACACCTGTCAGAATAGCCGCCATCAGCAAATCATCAAACAAGTGCTGGCGAGGGTGTGGAGAAAAGGGGACTCTAGTACACTGCTGGTGGGAATGCAGGCTGGTGCAGCCACTATGGAAAACAATATGGTGTTACCTCAAAAAGTTAAAAATTGAACTGCCATTTGACCCAGTGATCCCACTTCTAGGTATATAGCCTAAGAAGCCTGAAACACCAATTAGAAAGAATATGTGTACCCCTATGTTCATAGCAGCACTATTTACAATCACTAAGATCTGGAAACAGCCCAAGTGTTCATCAATAAATGAGTGGATAAAAAAGCTGTGGCACATATACACAATGGAATACTGTACAGCTGTAAGAGAGAAAAATATCTATACTTTGAGACATAGAAGTAGGGTTCAGACTGGAAAGGATTTTTAAGTGGACTCTCTAATGTATTTTCACAAATTGAACCTACGCGGATTAAAACAACAAATCATGGGCTTATTACCATCCCCTCTGAAGTGCCCTTATGGTCCAGTAGCAATTCCACCTCCCCCCATCACCACCAAAAGTAATTCCTATCTTGAGTTCCAACATTACAGATTAGTTTTTCCTATTCTTGTACTTTACATAAATGAAACCATACAAATCATACAGTGTGTACTCTTTGATATTTGCCTCTTTCTGTTCGTGAGATTTATAAGTATGTTCTCATGGCTATAGTCTATAGTGTGAATATATAAAAATTGACTTATTCATTCTGTTTGTTATGCTCATTTGAGTAGATTATATTTTGGATATATGAATAATAAGCATATATATATGCATTTTGGTGGAGTATTGTTATGGGCTGAACTATTTCTCTCCGCCCCCACAATTTATGTGTTAAAGTCCTAACCTCTGGAACCTCAGAATATGAATATTTGGAGATATGGTCTTTAAAAAGTTAATTACATTAAAATGAGGTCATATGGGTGAGTCCTAATCCAATATAACTGGTGTCTTTACAAGAAGAGGTAATTTGGCACAGACAGAGGGAAGACATAATGGAGACACAGGGAGAAGATGGCCATCTACAAGCTGAGATCCTTCCTCATGGATTTCAGAAAAAAAATCAACTACACAAAAACTCTACTAAAACCAACTCTACTAGAAATCTTGAATTTCTAGCCTCTAACTGTGAGAGAGAAAAAAAATTTCTGTCATTTAAGTCTAGTCTGTGGTACATTGTTTTTGGTAATAATACCTAGCAAACGAATACAAGTATATTCCTCAGAAAGGAATTGCTGAGCAGTGTGTGTATATTTCCAATTTTAGTGATTACGTTCTTTAAAGTGATTATATTGATTTATATTTCTAGGCATGTATGAGCATCCCAGGGCATCCCAAACTTCTCCAATACTTTGTATTTTATTTTAGTTTATTGAATTTATTAGGGTGACATTGATTCACAAAACCATATTGATTTCAAGTATACAACTCAACAAAACATCATCTGCACACTGCATCGTGTGTCCATCACCACAAGCAAAGTCTCTTTCTGTCCCCAATTTCCCCCTCTTTGCCCACCTCCCACCTACCCACCTGTTTTGTTCATCAGTTTATTTTGTTCATTAGTTTATTTTGTTCATTAGATTCCGCACATAAGTGAGATCATATGGTATTTGGTTTTCTCTGACTATCTTACTTCACTCAGCATAATACTCTCCAGGTTCATCCATGCTGTTGCAAAAGGTAAGATTTCCTTTTTTTTTTTTTTTTACAGCCAAGTAGTATTTCACTATGTAAATGTACCACAGCTCTTTTATCCACTCGTCTCCTGATGGCACTGGGGCTGTTTACAGGTCTTGGCTATTATAAATAACACTTCAATGAACATAGGGTGCACATCTTCTTTTGAATTAGTGTTTTGATGAGGGTCAAGTGGTATCTCCTGGTTACATTTTGCATTGCCATGATTACATTTGTGGAGCACACTGTCACATGTTTATCAGCTATTCTGATGTCTTCTTTGATATTAAGTGTTTCTTCATTATTGTGTACTCATCTCCATGCCTTAAATTTAAGGAACTTTAACTCTAGTTTCCTTGCTTGTCAGAGCTGTAGTCTCTTCATATCTAGACTGCCGTCAGCTGTACAAGACTATTCTTTGCCAAAATCTCCTATGTGGAAAAGGCAAACAAAGTCTTAGTTAATAATTTTTGGTTATGTTTTATCTTTAACATCACCACTTCACTCTTTTATATTTTCTCCCTAAACCAGAGAGTTACTATTGATTCTTATTTTTTTTGGTATTTTCTATTGAATTCAATCATTCTTCACACTATTACCATGTATTTCATTAAACTATTAATTAAACTATTATAAGAAAACTATTTATAATTCCATGCATAAAATGCGCTTCTCCTAGTGTTATATTCTGTGTATTCTTTCTTTGAATTATGGTCACTGACCTTCCCTTTTCAGTTACAGATAATTTTCAAAATTGTGCTTTATTTAAACTTTTAAAGAATCCAATCATTATTATGATTTGTGCTAAGTCAACTAAATAGCTTCAGGATTAGAGATGGCAGTGGTGTGAAATAATTGCTTTTCTTGGAGAGCTATTGGTTTTAGATATTTGTAAATAAACAACTAATAATTTGAAGCTTTAATATAGATAAAATGAATTTAAAATAGATGTAAAAACAAAGATTCAACATTTATCAACTTTTTTAAACATTTATTTCTTTTATTTCTTTTATTATTTTTTGTATTAATTTTTTTATCAACTTTTTTAACATTTATTTCTTTTATTACTTTTTGTATTAATTTGTTTTTGTTACAGATGTTTCTCCTTTTTCCCCCATTGACACCTTCCTCCCTGCCACATCCACAGCTTTGTTGTCTATGTCCATTGGTCATGCATAAATGCATATAAGTTCTGTGGTTTATCTCTTCATCCCCCAAAACCCCCTCCTCTGAGGCTTGTCAGTCTGTACCCCGCCTCTATGTCTCTGGGTCAATAGTGTTCATCAGTTTGTTTAGTTCATTATGTTCCACAAATAAATGAGATCATGTGATATTTGTCTTTCTCTGCTTGGCTTGTTTCACTTAGCATAATACTCTCCAGTCCTTCCATGCCATCTCAAGGGATAAGAGATCTTTCTTTCTTACAGCTGCATAGTATTCCATTGTGTACATGTACCACTGCTTTTTTATCCATTCGTCTACTGATGGACACTTGGGCTGTTTCCAGATCTTAGCTATTGTAAATAGTGCTGCTATGAACATAGGGGTACACATATTCTTTCTGATTGGTGTTTCAGGTTTCTTAGGGTATATTCCTAGAAGTGGGATCACTGGGTCAAATGGCAGTTCAATTTTTAATTTTTTGAGGCAACACCATAGTGTTTTCCACAGTGGCTGCACCAGTCTGCATTCCCACCAGCAGTGTACTAGAGTCCCCTTTTCTCCACACCCTCGTCAACACTTGTTGTTTGATGATTTGTTGATGGCGGCCATTCTGACAGGTGTGAGGTGATACCACATAGTTGTTTTAATTTGCATCTCTCTGATGATTAGTGATGTTGAGCATTTTTTCATATGTCTCTTGGCCATTTGTATGTCCTGTTTGGAGAGGTGTCTCTTTAGGCCCTGCCCATTTTTTAATTGGGTTCTTTGTCTTCCTTTTGTTGAGTTGTATGAGCACTCTATATATTTTGGAAATTAACCCCTTATCTGATGTATCATTGGTGATTATGGTCTCCCATATAGTGAGATCTCTTTCTGTTTTGATAGTTGTTTCTTTTGCTGTGCAGAAGCTTTTGAGTTTGATGTAGTCCCTTGTGTTCATTTTTTCCTCTGTTTCTCTTGCCTTAAGTGTATCAGTGAAAATTCTGCTGCATATGATGTCTGAAATTTTGTTGCCTGCATTTTCTTCTAGAATTTTTATAGATTCACCAGTTACATTTAAGTCTTTTATCCATTTTGAGTTTATTCTCCTGTATGGTGTAAGTTGGTGGTCTAGCTTCATTTTTTTGCATGTAGCTGTCCAATTCTCCCAACACCATTTATTAAAAAGACTGTCTTGACTCCACTGTATGCTCTTGCCACCTTTGTCAAATATTAATTGAGCATAATGTCTTGGGTCAATTTCTGGGTTTTCTATTCTGTTCCATTGATCTATCTGCCTGTTCTTGTGCCAGTACCAGGCTGTTTTAATTACAGTGGCTTTGTAGTATAACCCAATATCTGGTAATGTGATCCCTCCTACTTTGTTCTTCTTTTTCAAGATTGCTGTGGCTATTCGGGGTCTTTTTGGTTCCATATAAACTTTTGTAGAGTTTGTTCTAGTTCTGTGAAATATGTCGTTGGTATTTTGATGGGGATTGCATTGAATCTATAGATTGCTTTGGGTAGTAAGGACATTTTAATGATGTAAATTCTTCCAATCCATGAACAAGGTACATGCTTCCACTTTTTTATATCTTCCTCTATTTCTTTTTTCAATGACCTATAGTTTTCTGTGAAGAGGTCCTTTACTTCTTTGGTTAAGTTTATTCCTAGGTATCTTAATTTTTTTGCTGCGATGGTAAATGGGATTGTTTTTTTAGTTTCTCTTTCTGTGAGTTCATCATTGGTGTATAAGAATGCCGTCGATTTCTTGACGTTAATTTTGTATCCTGCTATGTTGCCAAATTCATTTATTAAGTCTAGTAGACTTTTGATGGAGTCCTTAGGGCTTTCTATGTACAATATCATGTCATCTGCAAATAATGACAGTTTCACTTCCTCCTGTCCAATTTGGATCCCCTTTATTTTTTCTTCATGTCATTGCTGTGGCTGAGACTTCCAGTACTATGTTAAATAAGAGTGGTGAAAGTGGGCATCCATGTCTTGTTCCCGTTCTTAAGGGGAATGCTTTTAGTTTTTGTCCATTGAGTATGATGTTGGCTATGGGTTTTTCATATATGGCCTTTATTATGTCGAGATATGATCCCTCTATTCCCACATTGCTGAGCATTTTTATCAGAAATGGGTGCTGGATTTTGTCAAATGCTTTTTCAGCATCTATTGATATGATCATATGGTTTTTATCTTTCATTTTGTTTATGTGGTGTATCACATTTATTGATTTACGAATATTGTACCATTCTTGCATCCCTGGGATGAATCCCACTTGGTCATGATGAATAATTTTTTTGATGTATTGCTGGATCCGATTTGCTAATATTTTGTAAAGGATTTTGGGATCTGTGTTCATCAGCAATATTGGCCTGTAGTTTTCTTTCTTTGTAGTGTCTTTATCCGGTTTTGGAATTAGGATTATTCTTGCCTCATAAAATGAGTTTGGAAGTGTTCCATCTTCTTGGAGTTTTTGGAATATTTTGAGGAGAATGGGTATTAAATCTTCTCTGAATGTTTGGTAAAACTGAAGCCATCTGGTCCTGGGCTTTTGTTTGCTGGGAGTTTCTTAATTACATCTGCAATTTCCTTTGTTGTTATTGGTCTGTTCAACTTTTCTATCTCTTCCTGGTTCAGTTTTGGGAGGCTGTATGTTTCTAGAAGTTTGTCCATTTCTCCATGATTGCCCAATTTGTTGGCATATAATTGTTCATAGTATGTTTCAATGATCCTTTGTATTTCTGTTGTGTCAGTTGTTACTTCTCTTTTGTTTCTGATTTTGTTTAATTTGTTTCTTTTTGTTTCTTGGTGAGTCTGGCTAAAGGTTCATTGATGTTGTTTATCTTTTCAAAGAACCAGCTTTTTGTTTCATTGATCTTTTAACTGCTTTTTTAGTCTCTGTGTCTTTTGTTTCTGCTCTGACCTTTACTATTTCCTTCCTCCCACTAGCTCTGGGTTTTTCTTTTTGTTTACTTTCTAGTTCTTTAAGTTGTAGGGTTAGAAAATCAATTAGGAATTTTTCTTGTTTTTTGAGGTAGGCCTGTAGTTCTATGAACTTCCTTCTCAGGATTGCTTTTGCTATGTCCCATAAATTTTGTGTTGTTTTGTGTTCATTTTCATTGATTTCTAGGAGGTTTATAATTTTTTCCTTGATCTCATTAGTAACCCATTTGTTGTTTATGAGACTGACGCGCTACCTACTGCGCTAACGAGCCACCTCCATTTGTTGTTTAATAACATGCTATTTAGCCTCCAAGTGTTTGAATGTTTTTGTGTATTTTTATTGTAATTGAGTTCTTGTTTCATGCCACTGTGATCTGAGAAGATGCTTGATATGATTTCAATTTCTTGAATTTGTAGAGACTTGCTTTGTGTCCTAACATGTGATCTATCTTTGAGAATGACCCATGTGCACTTGAGAAGAATGTATATTCTTCAACTTTGGGGTGAAATGTTCTGTAAATTTCAATGAAGTCCAACTGATCTAGTTTGTCTTGTAAGGACTCTATGTCCTTGTTAAGTTTTTGTCTAGAAGATCTATCCAGTGGTGTCAGTGGCCTGCTAAAATCTCCCACTATGATCGTGTTGCTATTGATCTCTTCCTTGAAGTCCTCCAGATATTTTTTAATGTATTTTGGTACTCCCGTATTTGGTGTGTATATGTTTACCAGAGTTATATCCTCTTGTTGGATAGATCCATTTAATATTGTGTAGTGACCTTCTTGGTCTCTTATTATGGCCCTCGTTTTGAAGTCTATCTTGTCAGATATGAGTATTGCTACACCAGCTTTTTTTTCCATTTCCATTTGCTTGGAAAATTTTTTTCCATCCCTTCACTTTCATCCTATGTGAGTCTTTTGTTGTGAGGTGGGTCTCTTGTAGACAGGATATATATGGGTCGTGTTTTCTTATCCAATCAGCTACCCTATGTCTTTTGATTGGAACATTTAAGCCATTTACATTTAAGGTAATTATTGATAGATAGTTATTAGTTGCCATTTTAATTTTATGCCTGTGTTCCTCTCTCTCTCTCTCTCTCTCTCTCTCTCTCTCTCTCTCTCTCTCTCTCTCTCTTACAACAGTCCCTTCAGCATTTCTTGCAGTGCTGGTTTGGTGGTTGTAAATTCCTTGAGATTTTTTTTTTTTTAATCCATGAAGCTCTTTATTTCTCCTTCAATTTTGAATGATAGCCTTGCTGGATAGAGTAGTCTTGGATTCAGACCCTTGCCTTGCATTACTTTGTACACTTCATACCACTCCCTTCTAGCCTGCATCATTTCTGTTGAGAAATCAGCTGACAGTCTAATGGGAACTCCCTTGTAGGTAACTTTCTGTCTCTCTCTTGCTTCCTTTAAGATTCTTTCTTTGTCTTTAATATTTGCCATTTTAATTATAATGTGTCTAGCTGAGGGTCTTCTGGGTTTCATCTTGCTTGGGACTCTCTGTGTTTCCTGGACTTGTGTGACTTTTCCTTCACCAGTTTAGGGATGTTTTCTGTCATTATTTCTTCAAACAAGTTCTCTATTCCTTTCTCTGATTCTTCTCCTTCTGGTATCCCTATAATGCGAATGTTGTTACGTTTTGTATTGTCCCACAGCTCTCTTAAACTTTCCTTCTGCTTTTTAATTTTTTTTTTTTCTATTTGCTGCTCTATTTGGGTGTTTTTCTCTACCTTGTCTTCTAAATCACTGATTCGGTCTTCAGCTTCTTCTAATCTACTGTTGAACCCTTCTAAGGTATTTTTCATATCAGCTATGTCATTCTTTATTTCCTCATGATTTTTATGCATAGCTTCCACCTCTTTTTTTAAGCTGAAGTAGTTCCCCGTGAGCTCTTCATAATTCTTATTAAGTTGCTTGTAGTTCTCACCAAATTGTTTGAGCACCCTTAAAATATTTTCTTTGAATTCTTTATCTGACAAGTTGCTGTCTTCCATTTCCTGTAGTTCCTTTTCTGGTGATTCTTTTTTCTTTCCTTTGGGTGTTGTTTCTTTGTCTCCCCATTTTAGCCATCTGGTAGCTCTAGACCTGTTGAGGGATATTTAGATGTGTAGGCAGCTCACTGTATATCAAATAAGGCTACTGTTCCTCCCAGACTGTTTTGTTGCATGTCGCCTCTTGCCTGCTGTGAAACCTGGAGGATTGACTACTGGGGGCTGGTATTGGTGTGTTCTGGTAGGTGCTGCAGCTAGATCATGTGGGTCCCTCTGGAGCTGTGTTCCCAGCTGATCACTGGTGCCACCTGTAGCTGTATAGCTCAGGCACTGTTGGAGCCGCGCTCCTTGCCCATGCTGTGGGCAGCTGTGTTGCACAGGCCTCACTGGAGCCCTGGCTCCCTGCCGATCTTGTGGGCAGCTGAGTTGTACAGGCCCCATTGGAGCCCCACTTCCCACTGATCCTGTGGGGAGCTGGATTGCACAGTCTCTTCTGGAGACCCGGCTCCATGCCTATCTTGTGGGCAGCTGGGTCACACAGGCCTCTCTGGTGCCCCAGCTCCCCCCAGGTCCTATGGGCAGCTGGATCACACAGTCTCTTTGGAGGCCCAGCTCCACGCCTATCTTGTGGGCCGCTGGGTTGCACAGGCCTTTGTAGAGCCCCAGGTCCTGCCATTGGCAGCTGGGGAGTGCTGCTGCCCCATGGGGCTCAGTTCCTGCTCAGCCTTTGCTGTAGTTTTTGGAGATGGTTCTCAGCTGCTGGTCTGTGAGTTGCCTGGGAATGGATGTCTGCTCCCCAGCCTCTGTTGCTGGGGGTATATCTTGTCTCTGATAGAGCTGCTACTGTGGGGGATGGTGCTGGGCTCCGGGCCATTTGCAGCTTCCACAACCGGCACCTTGGCAGCTCCACTACTGTGCACTGGTCTATGTTAACACAGGGTGTTCACTGGTCTGATGGTGCCAGGTGCACCGGCGGGCTCAGGTTGCTGGGCCCTAGCTGTTCCCACTGCCTCCTGGGATCTTCCAAACTGGTGGGACCTCCCTGAGGCCCAGTGAGAAGCCCCCTGAAGATCCGCTTACCGCGGTAGCCGGCTGCTCCCGTCCACAGCACAGGAACCTGCTGCTCCGCGTCTCTGCACTACACGAGTTTGGTCGTCCACCTTCACGTCCACTCACACTCTCTCACACACTAGCTCACCCTCTCACACACTCACCCTCCCTCCTGTCCTGCCTGCCGCCATCTTCCCAATGTTTTTGACATTTATTAACTATTAAATAATTTGTAATTAATACTATTTATAAGTTATTGAGACCATTTCATTTTTTCAGGCATGTAAATGTGTAAGAAGGCTAGTCTTGCTCTTGAAATCCTTTATCCAAAATTAGAAAATGAAATGTAGACAGAATACCTGGGTAAAGCAAGAGGAGTCTAACTTAAAAGCAGTACATATATTTGTAATATTATTTTTACATGCTCATAATATGTAATTTATTATTATTACTCCAGTTCCCCAAAACATACCAGGTGATATCAGAGCATTGCTTATTCTTTTGTAAACTCTACAATACATCCTAGGAGATTATCTAAATAGTTTATAAAATTGTACTTCCTTTTTCCACTTAGTTGTTTCCTTTATAGAGTACTTTGATTAGTTTTCTGATATAAACTTGCAATGTTTTATAAAATATCTAACTAACTTGTTTTTGAAATGTTATTCTACTTGGATAAATGTTTACAAAGCCAGGAAATATGTGTATTTCTTTTTATTGTGCAGATGTTGGTTCAAAAACAGGAACTGAAATTACTTATGGATATTTTTAAAGATGAACAAATAGTTTTCCTTGTCTATGCAGCTACAGTTTTATTGTCATTGTACCATGTCCTGTTCTTAACTATTTCATTATTTTGGTGACCATGTAAAAGGGTTCTTACGTAAACAAATTTAATGAAAAGGTATGTAATGAGCTTTGTAAATGGCCTGTGCAATCTTTTTCTTAATATATAATACTGTAGGTAGGTTTATAGGAATGGAATTTCTTATGAGACCCTTTCACCTGCCAAATCTACCCCTTAATTCCTAGCTTCTTCTCTTTCTCAAGGATGAGGAAAACTACATGTATTGTCCAGATTCCAGGATGCTGGGTAGAAATGTTGGGCTTTACAGAGTCCAAATATTTTATGGTGCTTCTCTTATGCTTCTTTCTTATGCTCTGCTGAAACAGCAAGTAGTTAGTTGTATGGAGTGAAAAGTCCTAATAAGAGAATTGTAGCAAAGTTCCTCAGGGTGCTGAAGTAAATGCATCCTTCTTTGCAATTAAGTATAACTCCTCGAGAGAAGCTTTTGTTTTGCTATCGGACATGGGTAGAAACTGATTATTAACCATGGAATACAAAGTAACCAGGACACTTGATTTGCTTTTTATTAACTAATCTTTTATAACCCACAAAGTCATACATTTCAGTGAAAAGAGCAGTGCCCAATCTTAAAGAGGAAGTGGTATATTTGCTATGAAACCTGCACAGTTATGAAAACCCAAGTAAACTGCATGAGCAAGTTTCTCATATTTCTACAGTAATCATTTATGTTTCATTGCCATTCCTCTCTCAATTAATTCTTATATCTCATGGGAAGTTTGCTATGATCAGTTAGCAAAGGGGAAAATGGTATTTTAGTTTCCATGTTGTGGCATACAACTCAAATTTGTTATCTTATAGTTCTGGAGTTCAAAAATCCCAGATGGTTCTCACTGGGCTAGAAATCAAGGTGTTCAGCAGGGCTGCAGTCCTTCTGGAGGATCTGGGCAAGAATGTGTTTCTTTGCCTATTCCAGGTGCTGGAGGTGTCTTAAATTCCTTGGCTCACAGCCCCTTGCTCCATTTTCAAAGCCAGAAGAGCTGCATAGTATCTTCAAGTCTCTCTGATTCTCATCCTTCTGACTCACTTTTTCTTTTAAAAGGACTGTTATGATTATATTGAGCCAACTTGGACAATCTAAGATAATTTATTCACCTCAAGGTCAGCTGATTAGCAAATATAATTCTACCTGAAACTTTAATTTTCCCTTGCCATGAAACATAATAAAATATCCCAAAGTTCCCGATATTAGCATGTAGATATCCTTGCTATTATTTTGCATAGACGGATTTGCCCAATCTTCTGGTACCAGCCAGAAATAGATTGTCAAAATAATACAATCACTTGCAGGTGTGGTCCTTAAATGTAATGGTAAAGAGCATCCTCCCAGTAAGCAGAATTTAAAACGGTATATTTTGTTTCCACTTAGTATGAATATAGAAAGGGCCAGGTGTATAGCTAACCAGTATATATTTGTGGACAGTGGCTAATAATTTTACCATATGATCATAGATTTGAATATTACAAGATTAGAGAATTAAAAACACATCGATCTGAGGAAGAGACATATGGATACATCTTCCAAAATTGGCAGAAAATAAGAATGTTTGTAGCTAAATTATAAATGATTGTGTTCTGCGCAAATTATGCCATCAATAATTAGGTCATTTTATTTTACAGACACGTCAGTATTTTCTCAATGAACTCATATACAGAGTGACCATGGCAGCAGAGGGAGAACTTACTCATGAACTCAACAACATGGATCACTTCTCAACAAGGCTGATTGGCTTAATGCACTGCTAAATGCCCAACCGATATACAATGAACTCTGAACTAACACTGAACTCTGAAATCATTCTGTTCTGTAGTGAGGGAACTGGTCTTACAACTGATATCAGGTTGATTACATTGGATCAGAATTTAAGGCCTATTCCAGATGTACTGACACAGGTCTGCATGCTAACAAACTCTCCATGTCCTATATACCTTAAGCTTCAGAGGCAGTGGTCCAGGAGATGGGTAATCTCTGTTTGTTTTTAAAATATACTGAAATAATTGACATTTAGGGGTAAGACACTATTTTATCATATAAGTGATATGTATTAATTATGTTCCCCTTGGAGCACATTGAAGGTACCAGTGTGAGGGATGACGACAGTGATGATGATGACGATGATGATGATGATGATGATGAGGTCTTTTCAAAACTGAATGTAAATACTGATCATCTGCAGACTTTGTTAGCATTCAGAAAGCTGGATTAACAACTGAAGTTAATAATTTTCAGAAAGCTTCCAAGTAATACTTCTACTGCTAGTCTGAAGACCATACTTTGAATAGCAAGGGTGATGATGACAAAGTGAAGATGCTGCTGATGATGATTTCAGTATGAAAACATAGAAATCTAACTTTCCACAGTGGATGAAAATTTTTCTTCTATTAGTATATTTTCTCATGACTCAAACAACTATTTGCTCATGATTCAAAAAGTAATTCATAATAAAATATTTAAAAAGTATTATCAATGATCTTTAAAAACCAATTACAAAAATGTCGTTGTAATCAGCATATATTAAACTCATCAGAAAATTACCATTCTAACTGGGTTTATTCCATAGAAACAATGATGAGCTTATCCTCACATTAATTAAGCACAATAGCCTACATAATTCAATATTGACAAGAATTAACCATGCAAAAAATAGGAAAAGGGCAAAGCTATAAATTTGATTTATCAATCCAAGTCTTGTTCTCATGTAAATGCTGTTACACCATTGAACAGTTTTAGCTTTGATATTTCACCCCAAAGATTTGAACTTTTTATCCTAATTTTCCCATTTCATTGAGTATATATCGTCAGCTTCTAGGACAGAGGAGCAATACATTTATCATATTGTGTTGTTTGTTTCACTGGAAATAATTTCTTCCTTGAGTGTCTCCTGTGAAAACAGTCCACTAGCAAAGAACAAAGTGTCAGGGACTGTTTGGGAAAGAGCACCTCTAAGCAATGCTTCTTCACTTTGTAAAAGCCTAATTAGATATATAGTGGCCATGATAATCTGGACCCTAAATGGGAGCAGAGTTTCAGTGAACCCATAAATAGACCATTTCAATGGCTTTATTCCAAAATATAATAACCAATTCACAGGCATGTGCTGCATTACATGAGAAACATTTCTTTGATCGATGAATTGATTAATTAGCCAATTAAAAATTTAACTAAAAGGGGAAAATGGGGGACATCTGTAATAGCATACACAATAAAAAATAAAAAATTAACTAAACATTTTAATGTATTTCTATATTCAAATATATATATATACATATACATATATATATATATATATATATATATATAAATTTGTTCATAGTATTCATTTAAGAGCCAAGAGAAAACAAAAAGTTATAAAAGATGCTTTCTCACCATTTCTTTTTCAAGAGAAGTTGTACAGAAGTAATCATTTAGATAGTAATATCAGTCAGCTTGTCATATGTATGTCACTAGGACAGTAAGAGATTGGAGAAATGAGAAATGTTACGGGCCAAAATCATTGAGGAAGAAGATCAAGCTGTTATGAAATCAGGCTGTTAAAAAAGTAGACTTCGCTGAGTAAAGAATGTACTGTGTTTGGCACCTGTGCGTGTGTATTTTAAATGCAGAAATGCATGATTAAAGGCTCAGAAGTAGCAGTGTGTCTATTCATTTAATTAGCATTGAAAATATAACATATTTAATATTTTGGGCTAAATGCTGGGAGTATAATGATTAATAAGATCTGATCTCAACTATAGGAGGAGGAAAACTGATTCCGACACAGTGATGTATAATAGATTGTGGTAAGAGAAATGTTATGAAGCAGGCAGGAATAAGATATAGTTGAGGTGAGATTAAGAATGTCTATTAAAGTTGAAGAAATTTAATGTGTTTGCATATGGATGTATAAAATATTGGCTAAAATGAAATGTTAATACATAAATTTTGAGTATAAGTTTTGTTTGGAACCAAATTCTAGAGGTTATTTTCTGTTTTTTTGTTTCATTTTTTTTTTAATCCTCATCAGAAGATTTTTTTTCTATTTATCATCAGATAGAGGGGAGGGAGGGAGAGAGAGGGAGAGAGAGAGAGAGAGAAACATCGATGTCAGAGAGACACATAGACTGGTTGCCTCCCGCATGACCCGACCAGGGCACTGCAACTGAGGTATGTGCCCTTGACCGGAATCGAACCCACGACTCTTTGGTCCCCAGGCCGACGCTCTAACCCCTGAGCCAAACCTGCCAGGGCTGTTTCACATTTTTGAATAACAAAGATATTTTTTCATTGTAAAAAATACATGACATTTACCAATGTACGTGTACAATTCAGTAGTATTATGTATCTTCATATTGTGAAATACATCTTCAAAACTTTTTTTCTTCTATAATTGAAACTCAGCAGCAACTGCCCTTTCCTCCACTTTCATAGCCCCTGGTAACCATCATTCTCCTCTGTTTCTATGAGTATGACTACTTTTGATACCTTATATAAGTGAAATGATGCAGTTTTGTTCTTCTGTGACTGGCTTATTTCACTTAGCATAATGTCCTTCAATTTCAACCACATTGTCACATATAACGTGATTTTTTTAAAGGCTGAGTAAGATCCCATTGTATGTATACACTACAGCTGTTTTATTTATCCATCAGTTGATGGATATTTATATTCTTTCCATGTCTTGGTTATTCTGAATGATGTCACAAATGAACATGTAATGTAAATACATATTTGAGATACTGTTTTGAATTATTTTGGATGTATACTCAGAAATAGAATTGCTTGATCATAGGGTAGGTGTATTTTTAATTTTTCTAGGAACTTTCATGCCGTTGTCCATATCAGCTGCACCGTTTTATAATCCCACCAACAGTTGACAAGGGTTCCAGTTACTCTCATCCTTGGCAACATTTCTTATGTTCTTGTTTAGTTTCTTTGTTTTGGAGTAGCCATTCTGATAGGTGTGAGGTGATATCTCATTGTGTTTTGTTTGTTTTTTTATCCTCACCCGAGGACATTTTCACATTTATCTTCAGACAGAGTGGGAGGGAGAGAGAGAGGAAGAGAGAGAGAGAAACATCGATGTGAGAGAGACACATCGACTGGCTGCCACCCACACGACCCCAACCGGGCCAGGGACAAACCGCAACTGAGTTACGTGCCCTTAGCGGGAACCGAACCTAGGACGCTCTGGTCTGCCATCCGACGCTCTAACCACTGAGCAAAACTGTCCAGGGCTCATTGTGGTTTTGATTTTTTTCAATAGCTAATGATGTTTAGTCTCTTTTCATGTGCTTGTTGATCATTTGTCTTTTATCTCTGGGAGAGATGTCTACTCAAGTCCTTTGATCATTTTCAATCAGTTATTTGATATTTTGTTGTAGGACTAATTTATATATTATGGATATTCACCCTTTATAAGATACATGATTTGTAAATATTTTCTCCCACTCTGTAGTTTGCCTTTTCATTCTATTGATTGTATTCTGTGGTGTGCAAGGGTTTGACATTTACATGGTAGCTCAATTCCCATACACAAAGGGAAGAAACTGCATATTCACAGTGATTTTGTAATTATATTGCACAATTGCCCATCATATAGCTTTCTATTACTGTAGAACAGTGAGTCTCAAAATTTAATGTCCAGAGAGGGATCTTGCAAAATGAAGATATGAAGTAGTTCGAGGCCCGAGTTTCTGCATTTCTAGCAAGCTCTTGGATATGAATACCGATGCAACTGAACCTAGTACCATATTTTGAGTAGCAATGCTCTATAAACTATTTGACTTACTCTTTTTATTCACATGCATTTTAATATTCAATGTGAATGCAGATTGTAGCTTTCTTCTGCATGTGCTGTCAGCTAGTGGATTAACAGATATTCAGATTTAAACCAGGGCCTGAAGACGAGAGTGAAGATTGAACTCCTCAATGAAGCTAGTATCTTGGTGCATGATGTGTTCACTCAATATGATTCCTTGCAGATTCATCCAAGTTGTGTATATCAACTTTTTATTGCTGAGTTTAATGCCACAGTATTCAGTTCTACAGTTTCTTTAATATTCAACTGTTGAAGGACATCTGAGCTGATAACAATTTTTGGCTAATACATATAAAGCTACTAAAAACATTCATGTACAATTTTTGTATAAACATAAGTTTTGATTTTTCTGGAATAAATGCCCAAGAGTGCAATTGCTGGGTCATATGGTAATTGCATGTTTAGTTTTATCAGAAACTGCCAAATTGTTTTCCAGAGTGTAACATATACAGGTTGTAATATTTTATATTCCCACCAGCAGTGTATGAATAATCCATTTTCTGCTCATCCTAGGTAGCATTTGGTGTTGTCATTATTTTTTATTCGGCCATTCTGAAAGGTATGTGGTAATATCCTCTGTGGATTTAATTTGCATTTCCCAAATGGCTAATGATGTTGAACACCTTTTTATGTGCTTATTTGCCATCTGTATAACCTCTTTAGTATAATGTCTGTTCTTGACTTCTGTTCATTTTCTATTTGAACTTTTTTAAGCTGTTGGGTATTGAGAGTTCTTTATATATTCTAGATACTAGTTTCTTGTCAGATCTGTTGTTTACAAATATTTCTTTCAGTCTTTTCATACTTTTCACATGGCTTTCCAGAGAGTAAAAGTCTATAATTTTCATGTCTAATTCATCATATTTTCACTTTATAGATTATGCTTTTTTATGTCAAGTCTCAGAACTCTTGGCCTAGCTGGAGATGCCAATGACTTTTATCTATTTTTCTTTCTAAAAGTTTTATAGTTTTACATTTTATATTTAAGGATATGACACATTTTGAGTACATTTTTGTGTAAGGTGTGAGATTTATTTTGAAGTATATATTTATTTATTTGCCTTTGGATGTCCAATTGCTCCTGTACCATTTGTTGAAGTCTTTCTTCCTTCATTGAATTGCTTTTGCTCATTTGTAAAAAAAATCGGCTGAGTATATTTCTATTGGTCTTTTTTTGTGTTATATTCTTTTATTTTATTCTATATACCTAAACCTTCACGAAAACTATACTGTCTTAATTACTGTGAATATGGAGTAAGATTTAATACCAGATGGAGTGATGGTTTCCACTTTATTCTTTCCTGTTTTAACCATTTAACAGATGTTATACCTTGCCATGTAAATTGTAAAATAAGCTTTAAATATATACAAGAATCTTGTGGTTTTTGGTAGAAATTGCATTAAATCTTTCATCAATTTAGAAAAAAAATTACATTTATGTTGAATCCTTTAATATATGGACATAGTTTATTCTTTTATTTAAGTGTTTTTGATTTATTGTTTAACATTTTATAATTTACACATGCATATCCTGTACATGCTTTGCTGAGTGTATGCCTAAGTATTTATTTTTGGGGAGTGGTTATCAATAACATTTTGTTTTTTATTTCAGTTTCTGCATCTTCATCATCAGTATATAGAAATGTGATTGCTTCTGTAGTGTTCCTTTTATGGTCAGCAATTTACCTAAACTCACTTATTACCTCTAGGAGTATTTTTGATTTGTTATTATCTTTGTTTTCAAATTTTCTATTTAGACAATCATGCCATCTGCAAATTGAAAGTTTTCTTCCCCCTTTTCCATTAGTATGGCATTTATTTATTTATTTATTTATCCCTTTGTGGCAAGAATTTCCATTACTGTGTGGAATAAGTTTGATGAGCTGGACATCCTCGCTTTGTTATCAATTTCAAGATGATATTATTCAGTAATTCATCATTAAGTATGACATCAGCTCTAGGTTTTTCTGTAGATGAGTTTTTGTTGTTTTTTTTTAAAGTTAAGGAGGCTTCTCTTAGTTCCTAATTTTCTGACCATTTTTGTCATGAATGTGTGATGGAGTTTATCAAATGCTCTTTCTGTTTTGATTGATATGGTGGTTGATATGGTGGATTGCATTGATTTATTTTCAGATATTAACCCAGCCTAACATATCTCTAATAAACCACTTTGTTATGCTGTATACTTATTTTTATATATTTTTGCATTTGGTTTGCTTATATTTTGTTGAGGGCTTTTGTGTTTAAGTTCATGAATGATATTGTCCTAGCATTTTTTTTTCTCCTTTATTTCTTCCTCCTCCTCCTCCTTCTTCTTCATCATCTTCTTCTTCAATATTGCCATTGTCTAATTTTGATATCCAGGAAATACTAACATCATAAAATTACTTGGAAAGAGTTTTTGTCCTCTATATTCTGGAAAAGATGGCATAAAAATTAATGTTAATTTTTCTTTCTTCATTTCAGTTTAGAACAATTCTACTGCCCCATTTTTAAGTTCACTGATTCTCTCTTTGGCTTAGAGTATACTGAGTCTGTCAAAGGCAGTCTTCATTTCTGTTACAGCATCTGATTTCCAGCATTTTCTTGTCACGCTTTCTTAGAGTTTCCATTTCTCTGCCTTCATTACCCATCTGTTCTTTTTTTTTTTCCTTTTAATACTCACCCAAGGATATGTTCTTATTAATTTTTTTTAGAGAGAGAAGGAAAAGAGAGAGAAAAACATCAATATGAAGGAGAAACATCAATTTGTTGCCTCTCGTATGTGCCCAGACTGGGAATCAAACCCACAACATTTTGGTGTACAGGATGACACTCCAACCAGCTGAGCCACCGGTCAGGGCTATCTATCTGTTCTTATTTGCTGTCTACTTTTTCCAATATAGCTCTTAACCTATTTCATAATTTTCTAAATTCTTTATCTGCTAATTCCAAAAGTCATGTCATTATCTTAATCTGGCATTGATGATTGTGTTGTCTCTTTGGACTTATGTACTTTTCTTATTTTAAATATGCCCTTTTTTATAATTAAATGTCTGATATGTCTATGTCAGTAACAGAAACTTAAATAAATGGCTTTTGATGAGAGCGTTTATTTTAATCAGGCTAGGAGTTGGCCTGTATTTAATATAAGCTGTAACTATAGGTGTCAGAAACTTCAAGTTCCTTCAGTGCCCCATTTTTTGTCCCCCTTCCTGACTCTGGGCTTCCCGAAGAAGTCCTCCTTAGAGAGAGTCTGTGCCTCGAAGCTCTTCTTGAAGTCCTGTTGGTGTGGAGGTGAGGTATAAGTGAGGGGTGTTCTATAGTACCCCAACTATAATCTCCATCTTTTAGTGGACCTTTGAGCTTCACAAGTATTTCTCAAGAGCTATGGCTATTTTCCCTCAAACCCTACTTTCTTCAGCTGTAGTTTTTCACAATTTGTTTCCTAGAAGCGCTGACCCCTACTGGCAACTCCCTTCCCCCCATATGTGAGACAGAAAGTTTGGAGAGAGCTGGAGTGGGAGGGATTTTCTTCCCTCAAGATAAGATTGTGGCAAAGTATTTGACCCTGGAATATAGGACTTGGTAACGGAGAATTCTGTGGGCACACTTCACAGTGATTACCATTTCCCTCCCCTGCCAGAGCTAAAGGGGTTCTTTTTTAATCAAAGCTTGGTGGGGTTCTTAGAAATAAAGCTCACTAAATTGTAGGCCTCATTTCAGATTGCAGCTCCCAAGAATTTCTTACTCTAAGACTAGTCCACACTCAGCAACTCATCAAAATTATTATTTAAGTGTTCCTACTAGTGTATGTCTCAGCAGCTTCTGTTCCAGTAAGCACATCTTGGCCGCACCTCTCTGGGTGTGCCTGTCTCTAGATTTCCAGGTAGCAGTTTTTCCTGAAATTGCAGTTCTCTGCTGCATCCAAGAGTCATGACTTCCAAGTACTTTCAGCCTGAAGCCAACACTGGCAGTCTTCGTTTTTCTTCAAAATTTGAGTAGAAAATACTTGGTAATAAAAATAACAATGTTTTATTAATTTTTATGTCTTCTATAATTATCTTTGAGATATAGGGTAGACAGTTTTATACAAACAAAAAATAAAAAGCTTGGTAAACATATTCTCAAAAATCCAGCATGAATATGTAATTATTTATAAGCCTTCCAAATGATTCAATTAGTCAGATGCACAGAACTACCTCCAAAATTGTCTTCTGAACTTTTTCAAAACTAACTGGGTATACAATCCAGACAGCCTACCCTAGGTTTTAATTAAATATTGTATAATACCATTTCCTCCATGTGTGCTAATTTATAAATTCCATGACATTAAGATCCATTAATACATTTTGTATATAGCTTAAAGAATCTGAAATATTACTGAACACGTCATATGTTCCACAAAATACTGTCAAAATTGATTAGGAGATGATAAACCCAAGTATGTATCTGTTGAATATTGGGGAAAGCAATTTTATCCTTTGAATCCTTCTTTCAAACATTTAGTTAATTCTAACTCAATTATTAAAATGCTGTTTAGTAAAATATTACTGTTTTAGTTATGTATAAGAGTATCAGTGGCCTTTATATATATAATACATTTCAATGATGTGTTACTTTATATTTATTACTTGTATACTCATTATATTGATTTGTTATATGTATTCTGTATAAGAAAGAGAGATGGTTGTTTATTGATTTCTTTATTTTATTACATA
Organism: Tadarida brasiliensis; assembly: GCA_030848825.1. NCBI lineage: Eukaryota > Metazoa > Chordata > Mammalia > Chiroptera > Molossidae > Tadarida > Tadarida brasiliensis. The sequence goes on from CM061260.1 coordinate 77,878,669, forward strand.
TATCCTTGAAGGTAAAAATTTTATATTACTTTGCAATTATGTTAATGATTATAATTTATTTATAGTTATATGTAAGGCTAACTGGAATGTAGACAAGAAGATCTGCTACATTGTTAAATCTGATTAAAGGCAGAATCTATGATCAGGTACTTGTAATATTTTATTAAGCTAAGTGAGATAATAGCAAATACCATATGATCTCACTTATATGTGGAATCTAATGAAAAAAATAAACTGATGAACAAAATAGAAGCAGAAGCATGATGCATGGAACAGTCTGACAGCCGTCAGAGGGGAAGGGTGGGGGGACTGGGTGAAAGAGGTGAAGGGATTAATCAAAGAACATATATGCATAACCCGTGGGCACAGACGATATTGTGGTGATGGCCAGAGGGAAGCAGGGGCGGGAGCTGAGTGGAGGGGTCAAAGGATGGGGGATGGGGACATTTGTAATAGTATCAACAATAAAAATGAAGAAAAAAAAATTGTCCAGACAATACATCTCATACTCCAGCCACATGCCTGTCTATCCTGCCATATGCGTGTTTTTTTCTTTTTTCTGATTGATTTTAGAAAGAAAGAAGGAAAGAGAGAAGGGGGAGGGGGAGAGAGAGAGAAAGAAACATTGATTTGTTGTTCCACTTATTTATGCATCCATTGGTTGGTTCTTGTATGTGTCTTGACTGGGAATCTGACCAACTGAGCCACCTTGCCGGGGCTGTTTGTTCTTTTTTATGCAACTTTGTGTGAAGGCAGATGTAACATTAATATCCCACTTTAGATCACTGCTTCTTCTTTCATCTCATTATGTGGAAATTATCTTCCATTTCTCCATTTTTGTACACGTTAGCAGTTATACAACATAAATTGAATAACAACATTTTACAACAACCTAAGTATGCACCACAAGCCAAGCAGCACAATTTGCAATGATAGTGATAAAATGCATTGTCGTTTTAAATCTTCTAATACGGTGAATAGGGGAGCTGAGCTGGATTTTATCTGCACATTTTGTGGGAATGCCTGTCATTTCTAAATTTATTTTGCATTATACATTTAATCGGATTTATCAGTACAGATAATTTGCTTTGCTTTTCTAGTGTTCTTGTTCCAAATGACTACAACTAGCTTCATAAAACTTCCCTAAAAGATAATACTTTGACTCAAACATGCTAAGGAGTTATTATGAACATATAGCTCAGAAAAAATAAAGCAAATGTCAAACTCAATTTGGCAAATCGATAGTGCATCACTCAGACACAAGAGGAATATTATCAGATCGCACTACTCATTAAAAATTGTCATAAGAAGCTGTGTTGCCTCTAACTTGATTAATGCAACTTATATACTTGTCCCATCATAATTTCCTGAATTTTTAAATGTTTCCAATACAGGCTCTAGAGGTGACAAAAAAGGACAGAAAATGGGAAAATGATGTCCCTATGAGTATTTTTGAAGAGATTCAATAATATTTGGAAATCTATTAAACTGTTATTGCCAGGCCTCTTTAGGATGTCTCGTGTGCCCTCAGTAAGCTTTATCCTATACCTGACCTGGTGCTGGGGTAACTGAGCTGTCAAGAGGAAGAGGAATAAGTGGGCATGCAGGCATAATTACGTCTCTCTTCTTTCACATTTCCAATTTTTTTCAACATTTCACAACTTATTTTTTAGAAATGTCTGATCTCAAGAGAGTGATTGAAATAGTTAAGTCTCGTTTGGGGTTAAACAGCGAAAAAAAATTTTTTAATTTAGTATTCCCTGAATTTTTGAACCACTGGAATAACACTCAGTTGAAAATCATATGAGCAAGAATTATAAAGCTTCTGACTCTTTCACCTCTTTATGTAACAAGTATATTTTGCAGGCTTCTTATACTATTTATATAGCCAAAGGATGAAAGAGTGTTTCTCTCTCTCTCTCTCTTTCTCTCTTTCTCTCTCTCTCTCTCTCTACACACACACACACACACACACACACACACACATACAGGCATGCACACATGTGCGCGGGCAACATAACCACTCTCTGTACAGGAATGTTATTGAAGACATCACTGCTTCAACCTAAATTGCTTCTAACCATCTTAATAACTATGACGATAGGTATATAAATACAGGGATTGGCAAAAGTAGGTTTACAGCTTTGAGTATGCAGAACATAGTTTATTCTTGTATTATTAGTTATTAATTATTGTATTATTAGTTTTTCTTTTTGTAAATATGTTTTTGTTTATTTTTTAGAGAGGGAGATAGAAACATCGATGTGAGAGAGAAACATTGATTGGTTGCCTCCTGCACACCCCCTATTGGAGATCGAGTCCCCAACCCAGGCCTGTGCCCTGAATGGGAATTGAACTAGGACCTCTTGGTCCATGGGATATCACTCAATCCACTGAGCCACACTGATTGGGCATTATTGTATTATTTTCAATACAAACAACTGTAAACCTACGTTTTCCACTCTGTATATTGTGAAGTAAAGCATATATAGAAATTAACAAATATTTTACTGAATTACATTTTTTCAGAGATAAAGTGTATGCCCTGTTAAAATAAATTTTAAAACATCATATCTAAATAATAATAAATATTTAGTGAAAGCATCTATCCAAAAGAAGGCCAGACTTTTGGAGTACTACTTTTCAGCTATTTGACTGAATTATTTGATATCTTATAATAACTATATTTACTGTGTCTTCTAGAACATGTTTACTAAGATTTTATTTTTATGCATTTGAATAGAAATATGCTCTCTCTGTATACAAAGATAATTCAAGGTGACTTAAAATTAATTCTTTTTAAATTATCAAACTTTTTTCTATGCAGTTAAGCCTGACAGTCAACTCCTGACCTCCCGATAGTCTTATTCATAGGTGGAGGGTGGAGATGGTTTGGCCAGGCAGTACCTACGATGGAGGAGGGAGGATGGGTTGAGAAGAAATTACAACTGAGACACTAAATACTACATCCCAAACTCATGTCTAAGGGGTTGTTGACATGTTATAATTCAGGACTAGCATGAACAGATACTGTGTATTTGTTGTTTTCCCGCAAAGAATCTAGAAATCTAGATCTTTAATGTGAAAAATGAAATTTCAAGATTTTCTTTTTTCAGTTCAAACGAAACTTGCGATATGTCACATTTGTCTTCTCTTGCACAGATAGCGTTCCCCCCGAATATCCAGCAGATTATTAAGATTGCTGGGAATACAGATCATGAGTCGTTAAGGAATGAAGGTGAACACGATATTCAAAATGACAGATTCCGCTACTGAAGTACGGTATCCGAGGCCATTTATTATTAAGAAGTTTTACTTGAAAAAAAATCCATTACCAGTGAGTTTATTAAATTATTTTTTCTTAATAATCAGCTCATCTCTGGGGTTTAAGAAAATTGGATTTAAAATTTTTTTAAATATTTTCTTTAAAGAAATCAGAGGAAAGAAGTTGCCAGAACAGGGCAAAACTACAAAGATTCAGTCCTGGCTGTGGTGGTCATGTCAGTGTGAACCATTAGGTCCTTGTGATGCATAAAAAGGGGACTGAATCTCTGTCAGGAGACTTAGTGGGAGAAGACTGCTTGTGTTTTTCTTTGGCTTTCCTCTGCCTTATTTCAATTTTGCAACCATCCATCAACCAGGCATTACCAACTTGGGCTAAACATTAAAATTATAACAGTGAGGCCTCAGCCAGTGTGGCTCAGTGGTTGAGCATCGACTCATGCACCAAGAGGTCACCCCAGGTTGTGGGCCCAATCCCCAGTGGGGGGCATGCAGGAGGCAGCCAATTGATGTTTTCGATCATCGATGTTTCTATCTCTCTCTCTTCCTTTCTCTCAAAAAAATCAATAAAGAAAAAAAAATTATAGCAGTGAGCCAGCAAGGACATAGACTAGTGTTTTTCAGAGAAGCTAGGCTCTAAACAAGTTGTTAAAACCGTGGTAAGTGTTGAGAAGAGAGACTTATAAGGTTTGACCACCCTCCTCACTTTGCACCATGGATTGTTATTTGCTACATAACGCATGGTTCAAAATTATTCTTGGAAATCTGTTATTATTATTTTGTGTCTATGTAAACTTACGTAGTTAAAATCATTTGAGGTATAGGCCTCACACGTAGTTCTGAACATACTACTACTAAGAAAGACCCATAAATCATTTAAATGCAGTTAAGTATCCCAATAGTTAATGAGAAGTCTTTATAAATTCTGGAAAACTTAGTTTTGTTGTTAGAGTAATATTTGAATCATGAATCATTTGCTTGGAATATAATGATACTTTTCTTCTCCAAGTTATTTGGGGGCAGATAATCCCCAGTCTGGTTTTGTTGTGAGTTTGGTCCTTAGCTTTTAACACAAGCTGTTATCTGATTGTCTCTCCTATTCCTATACTTTCATTTTAAGGTACTTGAACAATTTAGCCCTCCACAAAAGTCTGTGGGGAATATTTAATGCTTAAATTAAATCTATGTTTCCAAGAAGAAGCTCAGCTAGGGAAGAAGTGGGCTAAAGAATTATTTCTGTTTGATTCTCTTTTCTAATATGTTATAAACTTCATCTATAGTCTAAAAAGAAGTATCTGCTTCTTAACACAGTCTTTTATTTCATTTTTTTTATTGTTGTTGCTGTTCTAAAATGTTTACTTCCAGCAGGAACTTGAAGAATGTTTAGAATCAATGTGTAATATATTACATTTGCTCATCCAGTTAAAATCCCTACCATCCAGGCTTGATGCTGAGTTGGAGGTGATATCACAGCTTTCTGGTGTCCTTCTAAGATGTGAGCAGTTCTGTATGTTTTCCCAAAACATATGCCATTGCTTACCTTTTTAACGCTCTGACTTGTTGGTAATCTTGTGACACAATTTGAATTTCTCTAAACAGTCATTCATAAGGATGCCCAAGAAGAAAAAGAATTTGCACATCCTTTGATCTCTCATTTCGGAGGTATACATTGTTCTTTCCTTAAGGAAAAAAACAAACAAATACTGAAGAGATTCCTAGCACGAAGCAAGACGTGGGTTTGCAGTTACAAGTCACTAGTTATCTTGGTAAAATTATCTAATTAACCTGAATCTTATTTTTCTTCTCTGTAAATTGAGAACAATAAAATATGTTGGGCTGCTAAAGTTAATGCCAGTTTAAAACGTGTGTAAAAATATTTTTACAAAAATCGTGAATAAGTTTTAGGGAATATTGAAATATCACGATGAATTTTTATTACCTCCTTTACTCTGATAACAAAGCCTTGCGTATTGGGCAATAGAAGAGTCAGGTTGACCATCTATGCCAACAAAAGAGGTAGTAGGGATCCCAAAAGAGATCACAGGGACACTGGGATTCAATATAATTTGCTTTTCCATCACACAGATTCAGTCCTGTCTTTAAGGGATCTTCTGTCATGAGCTAGTATAGCATAAAAATTTGGGTGGCTTTTTTTCTTGACTTTGACTCGTAGGGCACTGAGAAATATAATTCCAATGGCATTTAAAAGAAGCCCTATAGACACTGAGCATCATTTAAGATGATAGCACAGCTATTCTGCCTGAATTTTAAAATGTCAACCCACATATTCTTCATCAGTATATATTCAGGACCACTTACTGCCCTTTTAAAAAATAGACCAGAACTAGAAATATTGGCAGGGCTTGGAATCATATCCAACAGCAGAATACCTCTTAGATGATACACAGTCACTTGATTGGCTCCTGCTCTACGATGACATTGCAGAAACCTTCAGAGTCTCAGATCCGCGCTGCAGAAAGGCAGTCCGGGCTCTGCCAACACGAAGAATCTTTGTTCTCTAACTGTACCTTGTCACTTTTTCAGTGCATACTAAACTAGCTCACCAGTAACTATCTTTACATCATTAAAATACATGATGTTGTCAGACAGATGTTTTCCCTCAGTGGTTTATATGGAGCGGTTTCTAGCCTAAGTAGTATAGCCATGTTTAAACATAGACCACAACAGGAAGAAAGTGAGAAGAATTTGTTTTTCTACTGTGGTATCACATTCAGCCTTGTCAGTTCAACATTTTTAAAGCAGCACACCTTGACGTTTCAGAGTACCAATCAAAACTAAGACAAAACAAAAAGAATCACTATAAAATCTGAGAATTGTTTGGCTGGTTTTGTTGTTGCTTTGTTTTGGTGAAGTATGCGTTCAGTGTTTAATCCTTGCCCAGTCCAGTGCTGTGGTGGGTCCACAAAAAGAGAGAAAAATACAGTTGGTCCTAGAAAAAGTCTACCCTTTAGTGAAAGAACCCACCTTATTAATAAATAAAACAACCTGGAAAACCCTGATATTAATAGCTCCTGATTATTTATTTATTTATTTATTTATTTATTTATTTATTATTTATTTATGTTGCATCTCTCAAAATTAGATTTTCTGAATTTCCATTTTTGGGGTGGAATAAAAGTAAAATGAACAAAAAGTGATATCTTGGAGGTAATTCTAGAAAGAGCAAAGACAGGCTAAGTGGAGGTAGAGACTTTTAATATAAGTTAATGTTTTGTTATATAATTTTCAAAGAATGAGGTACTATTATGGTGCAAGCTATTTCTAGTCATACAGCATTCAGGGTGTGTGTGTGTGTGTAGGCATATGTGCATACATCAGCCATCAACAAGAAGAGATCATAGCGCTAAGTGATACTATTTGAACGCTGGAGTTTTCCTTCCCTTATATGTGTGTATCAGCTCAAAATCAATCCTAAGTTTCAACTGCTTGAATATTTTTTCTTCAGCAGAGGGATTGAGAGCAAGCTCACTGCTCTCCAAATTTCAGTGACTGTGTCTTTTTCGTCCTCTTTCATTTCTGATGTAGGGTCTAACAAAATGTATTATTCAGAAAAGGAAGAAACCATTAACTAAACATATCGACAGTTGCCAAATGCTGCAAGAAAAGATAATTATGATCTTCTCAGGTACTTGAAAGAGTAATTATTTGGCCAAGTGCCGGACTGAGAGGGGAGATTTTGCAGAATCCAGTGCAAATAACCAGGGCCATGGGTCAGACGGGAACAAAGCCTAAATCCAAGTCCACTAAAAATGTTTTTATCTAGGCTGCCTTGGATGGGTGTTCCGATCTCTTCAGTCACCCTGGGCAACTTCCTGTTATTCAATTGATTGACTGGAATTTAAATGATCAGCTAAATAGAATAATCATTTTTAATACTTAAAAGTCTGCAGAAATAACTAGTCCATTCCTAGAGTGAGTCCTAAACCGTAATTTCTTGTTCCTGTTGCTAAGATCTTTATTTCTTATAACCTATCCTATCACTGAGGTGGGTGCAGATCAAGAAGTGTACGAAGGCAGTGAAGATGAGTGGGATTTGAATCCCCATTTCTTACAGTAATTTCTTACTTTATAATGACTGATTCACCACTTGAAAAAAAAAATGAAGTTGGAATACTGATAGCTTGTGGCTGCAGAAAGAACCAGTGAAGGTTGTAAGCCTCCGTTGCCTTAAAAATATCAGAATGAGATCATGTAATGTGGTTGTTCAACTAGAAGAGAAAGAACAGGTCTGAAAGGCAAAAACCTTGATTGCCTGGATATATTTTATTTAGGAAATAAGTGACATTAGGCAAAACATTAGAATCTTAGAGACTTTCTTTCAGATGCTTGCATGTGTTCAACGTCTTACTGATTACTGCGACAAGCAAATGTGATGTGTGCTGTACCACAGTATCTTCTCCACCTACAGGCATACTTGTTCTCAGTATAGGTAAGGCTGGAATTGCGTTGAGTAAGTAGGAGTAAATACATTTGCAGAGATTTGACTTTTTTTTTTCTGAAGCAATGCCCTTTCCTTCGATGTGGGTAAAAGAAGCTCTAGGTCTTTTAAATCCAAGAAAAGTCATTGTGGTCATTGTTACCCTTGTGTCTAATTGTTCGTATGGTTTCAGCCTCAGTTATTCATAGAGAAGAAAACTTTCCTGAGACATTAGAATGTAAATGAGAAGGTAATATACATGGATATAATTTAATTTAACAATATATTTTTGAAATTTTGTTTTGTTCTTAAAATTTAATTTGAAAATTCACATGGACTTTTCTGTCTTTTTTCCCTAGAATACCCTTATTTAACCTTGTTTGTGTGATCAAGTCAATTCCCTTCCATATGCATGTGCCATATTCCAAAGCAACATTCACAGACTTCTGAGGCAGCTCCAGGAGGGGGCGGGAAGAGATAAACCAGAGAACTTACATTCACATATGTATAGCTGATGGACACAGACAATAGTGTGGTAAAGGTTGCGGGGGAGCAGAGAGGAAGGCGTCAATGGGGGGAAAAAGAGGGACATCTGTAATACTTTCAACAATAAAGATAAATTAAAAAACAAAGAAAAAATCCATGCTTCTTTAAGGGAGACTCTCCTTTCACCCCATTCCCTCTGGGCACCTGTATCGCTCCCGTAGAATGATAGTGTTAGCTTGTTATCCTTCCTGTGTTTTCAGATATTATGCTATAATTCTTCATAGTTTGATGAATAATTCTTGGGAACCAATGATCTCTTGAGATCATGATGAAATCTCAAAGGTGAAATTTGAAGCTTAGTTATAGTAGTTCAAAAAATATTTTGGAAGCAGGAAGTCCTCTCTTATATAAAACACTCAAACTATAAATCTTTTATGTATCCTAAGCTTTCCATTTGCTAGCTCATCCTGAAAGCCAGCTTGTCATTTCTTATGAACAGCAAGGTTTGCCTTCAAGGAAATAAATATTCTTGAGTTGGTTTCTTCATATAGCACTAGATATTTATGGCTGACATTGATATAAATGTAATGGAATGTTGGTGTTTAAAAATATAATTTATTACTTAATGCAAATTGAATTTAATGTCAGAATAATATCACATATCAAAAATGCATTTTGATTGAGATATAATCTTATTATTTACAACACCTAGAATTGATTTTTGCCTAGTTGCTTATTTTTATATGTCTTCTTCTTGCCCTGAGCAAATGTACAAATCATGTATAGAAACTGAATATCCTGATAAAATTCATATAATGTTTTTTGTTCAACAAAATCCAGAGGGCCATATCAAATTAAAGATGCCCTATAAAAGTGAGCCAATTGTAGTAGAAAGGCAGCTGGCTGCTCCCCTTTAAAGTAGGGTAGAGTTCTATCTGTGACCTTGAATTCCCAATTGAGAGTATAATTATGTCTATTTAATTTGCTCATTTTCTTTTTATTCCTTTGTGGTAATTGGATGCATGAGGAGGTGGAGACTGCGTTAGTTACTTTAAAAAAGCTGTTTATCTTTCATGACTTAAATATGTACTCGGGATGTCCCACCAAATAGCATTTCTTCTGGCTATGATACACATTGTAATCTACTTTAGAAAAGCTTATTTAAAAATCACATCATGGTTTCTCATTTATCACATGCTTCTGGCTAAAGGAAATCTTTATGTGCTCACTTCCTTTAAAAATGAACATAGGTTCTCTCATAAATATTGAAAACTCATAAACTATTCACAATTTTTATGTTATTTTTTGAGGTGGAAATCTGGTTGGAGCAAAGGGTAGGGGTTTTATCTTGAAACAATGTTTACATGGGAAAGAACATTATTTTTATTTAGAACACACACTCACAGATCACTTTTAAAATAGCAACATTTCAAAAGATGTGTTTATTATCACTTTACAGAAGAATGAGAAAAACATACTAATCATAAAACACATCATTTTATTTAAAGCAGCTTTAACAAAAATGATCAAAACGGGAGAGAGATCTAGAGTTCTCTCCCACTCACATATCCCAACTACTAATGCATATAATTTCAATGAAATCCAAGTTTTACATATCTAACTGATTATATATCTAACACAAATTATAGTTCATATCATTGTATACTCACTCACCATGTCTTGGCAAAGAGAAAGAATTTCACTCAACTCTGAAAGTTAGTCTAACACTCTGGACTAATAAGAGTGTTTTTAATTATTCAATAAATAGCCTAAAGAGATGGTCTACATAATCTGCACATTTATAATGGACATGTTAGCCCCTGCCAGTGTGGCTCAGTAGTTGAGCATGGACCATCCACCAGGAGGTCGCCTGTTCGACTCCCGGTCAGGGCATATGCCCAGGTTGTGGGCCTGATCCCCAGTGAGGGGCATGCAGGAGGCGGCCAATGGATGTTCTCTCTCATCGATGTTTCTATCTCTCTCTCCCTCTCCCTTCCTCTCTCTCTAAAAATCAATAAAGAAAAAAATTTTTTAATAATAATAAAATAAAATGGACATGTTAAAGGAAAGTTAACTAAGTCAAATTTGGATCACCTTAAATAATATATGTAATTTAATTTAAATAACTTAATTGGAAATGAGTGTTGATTTTAGAATGGTAATACAGGTGATGTTGGGCCTTTTGAATAAATTTTGAGAACTTCTTTACCATTGAGTTCTTTCCGATTAAACTAATCAGTTGGAATACAGTTGATTCTCATAGTTTCTGGATTCCATATTTGTGAATTTGGCTACTCTCTAAAATTTATTTCTAAGCTCAGAATCAATACTTATGGTTCTTTCAAAGTCACTTGAAGACATATGCATGTGTAGAATGGTAAAAAATGTTCATGGCCCATGCAAGTCTGGGACAAATAAGTTAAAGCTCTATGTTCTTATGTCAGCTCTCACACCACAAAGTCCCTTTTGTAGTCTATTTAGTGTTACATTTTATGTATTTTTGAGCATTTTATTAGTGGTTTCACTGTCTACAGTGCCTTTCAAGCAAGTGCTTAAGTTCTGGCTAGTTTTCTGAAGCTCAAGAAAACTGTAATATGCCTACAGAGAAATCTCTCATGTGAGATAAGCTTCCTTCAGACATAAGATATAGTGCTGTTGGCTGTGAGTTCAATGTTAATTTATCAACAGTATATTGAAATATGGTGTCTTTTAACCAGAAGCACTCATAAAACAAGGTTTTGTATTGATCAGTTGACCAAAATGTTGTGACCAAGCCAAGTACCTACCCCTATATTTTCCCTAGGGGTAATGATTCAGTATTCACTAGTTCAAGGAATCCAGGAAACTTTATAGAACATAACTAAGCAAATAATGAAAATCGACTGTATATGTCTAAAACTTCTCAGCACCAGTGACATATGTTGGCATTAGCTTGTTTCATGCAGTGCCCGGTACAAGGTCCTTTGTGGTAGCATATTCAGCTTAATCTGTGTGATATGATGGGTGTGTAGATTTTCCATTTTTAGAGAAAAAATTAATAAATGTTTTAGTCAAGTTTACATTCCATACCTCTTTACACTGACTTTAAATGTTTCATCACAAGCCAGCTTTTACATACATGGTGGGAGAATGGCCTCGTTCCCATAAAATATCTATAGTTTCACCTTCTAGAAAGTTTTTATACCTTTGGGTGTAAACTGATCATCACCTCTGGTGAGAAAGTTGTTTGCTTCTGTTCCACTTCATAATCTACTTTCAACAGTTATATGTAGGTGTGGTTTTTTGCTTTATTTGAGAATTTTTTAATCAGATCATATGTGTGATAAAATAACAGAACTTAATACCACCTTGATCAACATGAAGAATATGTTCACTTTTTTTCTTTCCTTTCCTGGCATTATCTCTAACAAATGTCTGTCTTTTACCATGAAAAAGGAAAGATGCTAACAAAAATCATGCATCTCCTGTAAGGCCCAGCAATGGAGAGCTTATGACATACACAGTTTTGAAACTCTCCCTTAGCTTTGCCTTGGTGACTGAATCCATCCAACAACCAAAGAGAATTCTTGTGCTGTTGTTACAAATGATTGATAGCTTTAGATCTGGTGGCAGACTTGTATTTGTGGAGCTATATGTGCAGTCAGATTTTATGCTTCATTTAGTGATACCCAAAGATGAGTTTATAATTTACTGCTACCTCTGCTCTCTTGCTTTAGATGTGTGGAGAGAGCAAATATGGATCTGGAGTCATGATTTTGTCTCTAAGATTATGGAAGCTGTTTAGTCATCCCATATTCTTTTGTTTGGCTATAGCACTATAAAACTCTGAAAAATAAAAGTTTATAAAAAACCTGCTGATGTGGCCTCAACCTAAGCAGCATGAACAACAATGGCACTATAATAACTTCTATGCAGCTAGTAAACTACTCTAGTTCTAAGCATCCCAGGAAATAGTCTGACGAAACAGAAAGTTGCTAAGGCCTCTGAACTGGTTAATGTCTCTTTAACAATGAATAGCGTTTTTCAGTTGTTTCTGAATAAAAATTCGAGTTAATAATTTTTTTTTTATAATTTCAAGTTCAATAGTGCATTGAGCTATGTTATGTGATATTAAAGATACTCTCTACTGATTAGAGGTTAGGATTATATATTTTAAATTTCTGATTTGTCATTACAAAAACACTCACCAGGAAAGGGTAGGACTGAGGTGGGAGTCCAATAGCATATTTCTTTTTATGATTTCTTATGAATACTTCCCCAGGATGCCAATATATACAATAGAAATGCTGACAGTTTTCAAAATTTTTATTGTAACTCTATCTATAACCATTTTAAAAGACAACTGCTTTGTAGTTGTCTTTGGCACTCACAAATCACAGTAAAATAGAGTCTTTTCTGCCTGCCTTTGGGGGGCTTATATGCACAGCCATCATAATTTACAATCATGTCCAAATTTTACCAATATGTTCAGATAATTAGAACAGTGTTGTTTACGAAAAAAGAAGGCTATGGAGACCAAGAAAAGCTATGGATGTTTTAACAAGGATTGCTATTATTTGCACTTATAGGATAGATATGTACAAATTTAACATATGTACTTGTCTGTCTTTCAAACACTGGCCCCATGGGCTGTGTTTAACCCAAAGTAGACCCCTTTGCTGAAGCTCTCGGCCAATAAGACTGCACCTTCTCTGACAATGAGACTGCGTTACAGAATCACAAGGGACCTGGCAAGTGAACTCCCACTGCAGTCTGTAAGTCAAAACTTTTAATCCTCAACTCATGGCTGTAACCTTTTACACCAGCAATTATTTTTTTTTAAGTTCTTCCTCTTCATATCAGAAGTCTTTTTGGTTGACACATGAATAAAATTCAGAGTTTTATCATGCCCCAGTGTTTCTGTAGCTGCTGGATAGTTCTTTGACACGATTCTGTCAATCTACCCTGTCTACTCTTTGCAAAGTAGCCTCTTTTTTATTCCTTATAACCGGCATCCTCTTTCTTCTCTCCGTCAAGAAATTCTGCAGATATATTCATGACCTGCTTCCTCACATTGACACTGCTCAGAAAGGATTTCTCTGAACACCTGTTATGCTCAATAAGCATATAGTGGGATTTTAAAAAATTCATTAGCACTTTTCATTACCTGAAAAATACCATTTATCTCTTTACTTGTTTTGATGCCTGGAATAATACTATACTTTTACAAACAGGAACATAGTATTGGGTTTGTTTGTTTGTTTTGTTTTTTGTTCCCCCTCCCCAGCCCCACTGTATCCCCAGTACCAAAAATATCCCAAGCACAACAGAGTAGATGCACAATAAATATTTGTTGAATAAATTAAATAATTTCACTGCTATATTTTTCTTTGTATCTTTTCTATTTATCTTCGTCACATCAAGAAAGAGAAAGATATTTCAAACTAAAATAAAGGAAAGTAAGCAAAGGTAGTTGAAATAAAAAAGTCAGCACATGTGTGTAGTGTTTAGGCAACAGACTCTGAAAGCAAAGAGAGCCTGGCTAGGTTCACATCCTGGCTCTCAGGCTTGCTAACTGTGCAAACATGGGCAAATTTCCCAACCTCTCTACATCTCAGTTTCTTTGTCTATAAAATAGGGCAATTATAAGACATGTACCTATCCCATTGAATTATTTTAAAAACTAAGTGGATTAATTCAGATAAAGCCTTTGGACAAGTGCTGAGTATGTAAGTATTGATTTGGTGTTGACTGCTATTATCATCATCTGGGTAACAGCATTCAGGAAAGAGAAGAGACCACATTTGAATACATTATGGGACAAGGTGGAATGAGATGATGTAGATTGGAAGGAGTTGGATTAGAATATACAATTAGTTCTGCATTTGCTAGTCAGCAAGCTAACAAAGGCAGTGGATTTTATTCCAAATCTTCCAAATGCCTCTTCTTGTTGGGGTGAACTAGTAGCTCTAAATATCTCTGTATGTTAAAATTTGTCAGCATACGTTTAGCATTTTTAAATTCATCTTCACAAATTAGTCATTTATAATACAATAGGGGAAATTTTCCTCCCTACTCCAGCTTTGAAGCTGGGATAAATGGAAAATCTTTGGAAGAGACAGATAGGAGGAGAATATTCACAACTTTTTCCTTCTCTATGTCAATAAGCAAATGCTAATCATTAACTCTAGGTCAGGCCCACTCCCAGCAAAACATACACATGATACACACACAGAAATGCAGACACACTGGTGTGCTTTCTATGTGTGGTTGATCTCGCTAAGCAATCATGGCTCATCCTCTTTGGAGAGCTAAGGTACTTTGGGATACTTCCTAGCACAGAACTCCAAGCATTCACATCAACCAATCAAAACTGATGTAAGTTCTTTCAGAGCGTGGCTTTTTGTCTCCTTGATTTATTGTTGTATCACTGGAATCCTAGAACAGTACTGGTACAGAGTAAGTGCTTCATAAATATTCATTGATGAAATGATTTTCCATCTTTGACTTAGGACGTTTGAATTTCAGGTAATGAATTTATATTTTTTATGGCAAGTCATGATGCCACCATGCACACAAGAAACAGCAGTGAGGAGATAATACCTCGCTTCACTTTCATTGTACCTGGAGTGTTTGTTACAACTGAAAATGAAAATGTTAGTTATAGGACCCTGTTAATCTACCTGTTACCCCAATCTGCTCATTTCTCATCTTTGTTATAGACTCTAGGTAGGCTAAATTAATGGCAATAGAAATCAATGAAACCATTTCAGATTATCCCAAGTATTTTTCCATGGTCCATATCCCCACTCTTACATGAAACCTCATGTTTATATAGCCTTTCCTGGTCTCCTAGTCTCGTGTTTACTTCTTTACTTTTCCTTTGTTGCCTACTTTCTCTAGGTCTGTAAAATAATCCTGGACCATCTAGATGGCTCTGATCTAGAACTTTATTTTCCTCCTTTCTCTAGTTCCACTCCCTCTGCTTCTGGGAATTGAGGCCACCCTGCTCAAAGTCAGGTGACGCTGTGTATGTGCCAAGCCTCCCAGGTATTCTACCTGGGGAATGTATCAGCTCTCATCTTCTCCCACATGATGGAATGATAGAGTGAATAAAGTCATCCTCATAGGGCAAAGACATACCATACGCACACACACACACACACACACACACACACACACACACATACACACACATACACACATTATGTTTTTCATAACTGTAACCACATGATGTTCAATAATGACAGCCACATGTGTTAAACTCATGGATTTGATGTAATTTACATCCAATCGGATGTTTTGAGATTTGTCCCTTATTAGGGGTATTAGTATATTTAAAGAAACACACAATGCAGAAAGTTCACTCTTTAGTTCCCAAATGTCCCTTTATTTCAAACAGCCATTGAGTGCTAGCAACTCATGTTGAAGAATAATAGCCCATAGTGCACATTTATTCAATAAACTATTACAACAATTTTAACTGAGAACTTCTGGATATGCTGCATAGATCTTGCTACTTAGATCTTCTGTATGTTGCTACTTTGAGAATTTATAAGTAAATCCAAATGTATATAAACAAGTAGGTAGTTTTTATTGACAAAAACAAAAAGAGGGTATATTTGAAAATTTTTATATGTATTCTACCTAATATTGTATTTCAGGTATCTATCTTCTCTGTATGATCACACCTAACTCATACAGTTTTTGTGAAGATCTAAGGAACTGATATATGGAAAATACTTAGACAAAAATACCTTGCACAGTGAATACCAATATATATTAGATATTATTGTAATTGTAATTCTCATTACTGCATACATATTTTAATTCATGTTTAAGCCCTAATCAGTTTTCTGGAATTAAATTTATAGAATATAGATTTGCAAAAAGTAATTTTCTCTAAATTATAATATATAATTTTGTTTCCTTGAGTATAATAAATGCGAAGTGAGAGGGAACAAAAAAGGATTGAAGACTGTTTTAAGTGCTATTCTAATTCTTCTCTAAACATGTAATTTTGAATAAATAAAACTCTTATTTTCCATAATTATACTTAATACAGAAAGGAAAAACAAAAGATAAAAGAAGTTTTGCAGCTTGATATGTAGGCGTAACATTCTTAATATGGTTTTCCTTAGTATATTTAAAGTATGAAAAATAAGTGGTGCCATAAACTTGTGGTTAAAGAATTTTATAATAGTAGATAAATAAAGAAAGAGGGACATATCAGATTCACCTGCTAGTTTTTAAAACCGGGGATTCTTATATGCCTTTGTGTGGGTTAGAGGATACTAGAATTATATGGGAAAAAAAATTAGGTATAACTCCTCAGCTACATTTTCCTCACCATTAGTGACAATGAAACATGAAAAGTGACTTCTGTCATAAAGGTTTTTATTCAACTCTTATTTCCAAGGCTGAAAACATAAATGGAAAGTATAGTCTTTCTAATAAGTCTTAAATTTGCTTTGCTACCCAGAACCAGCTACATAATTTGTATGGCCTAGTACAAAATGAAAATGTGAGCTTCTTGTTAAAAAATTATTAAGAAATTTAGTTGTCGCTAATCCTCATCCAAGGATATTTTTTCCATTGAGTTTTAGGGGGAATGAAAGGGAGGGAGGGAGGGGGGAGAGAGAGAGAAGTGAGAGACACATCGATTGGTTGCATCCCCCATGAACCTCGACCAGGTTGGGGATCAAACCTGCAACCCATATATATGCCCTTGACCAGGACTCAATCCCACGACCCTTTGGTGAGCCAGCAGATGACCTAACTACTGAGCGAAACTGGCCAGGGTACAAAATTATTAAGAATTTTAACATGGCCATGGCTGAGCCTTAAACCAAGGGTACAACTCTTCTAAGTGCAGAAGTGACTTTGCAGGGCATATACCTGTGAAGCCAGCTACATTAGTACCATCGTGATAAGCTACCTGTAAGTAAACTGGACAGAAATCCCAGCATGTCTTTGCATAGTAAACCACTGGAATGTTGCAATTCATGAAATGAATCAAAACAGGACATCATACAATAATAAAGTAACGCATCTGGAACATTCTGTGCATTTATGATTTGAAAGTGAGAATATAAAGGCAACCCTACACTAATTCTCCTATACACATCCCCCACTGATCAGATAATATCTGTGCACGTAGTTTTCCTTGATGTAGGTATTCCCCACATAAATTTATGGAAGTGATCTCAAAAAGTATGCTCTTAAGCCCTGGCCAGTTTGGCTCAGCAGTTAGAGCGTCGGCCCGCGGACCAGAGAGTCCTGGGTTCGGATCCCTCTAAGGGCAGGTACCTCGGTTGCAGTTTGTCCCCGGGCCCCAGTTGGCATTGTGTGGGTGGCAACCACTCGATATGTCTCTCTCACATCTATGTCTCTCTCTCTTTCTTCCCCCCACCCTCTCTCTTCCCCTCTCTCTCCCTCCCGCTCTGTCTGAAGTTAAATGCAAAAATGTCCTCGGGTGAGGATAAAAAAAAAAGTATGCTCTTAGTATTTCAACATCAGAATGATACTGAGTATGTGAACATTTTCAGATTCCTGGGCTTTACTTTAAACTTGAAGCGACAAGATTTCTGGGGTTGGTTCTAGGAAATGCTATTCAAGTCTCATTGGTGAAATTTATCTATAAAAAAGAAAGCACTGATCCAGGGACTCAGAAAAATGACAAGGATTTTACAAAAGACTAAAAAAGTCTTAGTGTTGGTGCAACATCTGAGTTACCCACTATGTAAGTATACTAGGGCTACCATAATAAAATGCCATAGATGGGTGACTCATACAACATAAACTATTTTTCAAAGTTCTGGAGGCTAGAAGTCCAAGATCTTGGTGTAAGCAGATCCGGTTTTTCCTGAGGCTTCTCTCCTTGCCTTGCAGATGGCCACCTTCTCTGTGTTCTCACATGGCCTTTCCTCTGTACACACCCATCCCTGTATCTCTCCTATGTGTCCAAATGTCCTCTTCTTCTAAGGATATCAGTCATATTGGATTAGGGTCCACCCTGATGGCCTCATTTTAATTTAATCACCTTTCCAAAGGCTCTGTCTCTAAATATGGTTTTATTCTTATGGTCCAAGGAGTTAGGGCTTCAAGGTGTGAATATGAGAAGGCATAAATTAGTCCATACCATCTAGGCACCCAAAGTTCCCTAGGTCCTGCCAGATTGGAAAGATGTGACCTTTTTCTACTTTGCTGATTATACTCCCTCCCAGACACCCTCTTTTATCTGATATCCAGAACTTTTTGGACATTAGAACCAAGCTTGTTTATCCCAGACCTTTCTATGAAATTATCTTAGGATTGAACATGTTTATTTTCAGAGCTATTATGCCTATGCTCCAACATAAACGTAATAACAGTGATTTCAGGGACTTCACTGTAAACAATTTATGCCTATCAGGACTGAGTATGCAGTTACATTTTAAGAAGATTTTTAGTCATGATTTTGTCCCAGTCAACATCACTACTCTAATTTCACTAGAATGTTATTATATAAATACATCTGGAGCATCGTACAGATATATTGATTTGTATTTTCTTTTGTTTTGATAATCAACTTCCCATAGCCTAGCCTCCTATGATCCACTCCTGCATTCTGTTCTCCTTTGCTTTTGGGCTGGTGGAAAACATCTGAATTAAGTATCTTTTACTCACATTGTCTAGCTTCTTTGCTGAATTTTAGTCTTAGTTTTGAATATGCAAGTGGTGTGAACTGAGAAATTTCTTAACCTCTCTGATTTCTCTCTCAAGTTAAGATCTTTCTGCAGCCTATTTTCTTGATAAACCCGTGATCACAGAAGGCACTTACTTACCCCTAGGCTGTCTCCTTCTAGAACTGAGAATGCATAACAAATCTTGCAAATACACTTTCTTGTACATGGACCATCTTTTCAAAGAACTGATGACAGTTAATATTCATGGAACATCTCCCGCTCCCCAAACACAATGTTCTCTGTTTCTCTTTTTCCTTTTTATCTACCTAACTGTCTTAATGTATACATTTTCTGTTAAATGTCAGAAATCTAAAACAGTTTGATTTTCCTAAAGCCTTTCCTGCTGTAAAATTCCATTTTCTTATCTGCTGTCTGGTGCTTTTATTTGAGCATCTCCAAAAAATAAGGAGTTACATCCTCCACTTACCCCAGGATAACATAGGCTATCTCACTACTTGGGCTAGGGGATGGTGACAAAGTTAGGAAATGCCAGAGGTCCTTTGTCACCTCCTCTTCTCAAGTTTCTTCCATGTAGAGTCTGGAGTAAATCCTGCTTTATGTCTGCATTTTTACTTATTTTGTTTGAGCGCTGGGGAAAAATAATCTTTAATTAATTAATGCCATTTGTCCCAGGTGATATTATTTATGATTTCCTCTTTCTTTCTTACATCTCCTAGAACTCTTATTCAGTGTAAGATAAGATGTAGCCTTTGAGAGATCTAATTCCCTATTTCTCAACTTCTTTACAAACTGTTATGAGGGAGGGACATAATTTTCTAATATATCTCCTGGCTATCTGGTTTTATGCATGCTTATTTTTTCATGAAACTAATAGTATGAAATATTTGAACTTGGGTAAAACTTTGTTAAATTTGTCACATAAATGAGAGAGAGAGAGAGATGATTTTGTCTGTCTAAAAGACTGTTTAATATGAAATCCCTCCTCTCTTACCCCATTCTACTATACTTCATAGATTAATAAGTAATGACTTTTAAATCCAAAGAATCAGTGGTAACTTAGAAGGGGTCTCAGAAGTCCTAGAGTTCAAGCCCAGCCATTGTAAGAATCCTCTCTTGTGCTCAAACTCTTTTGGGCTAGAGGGCTCACCCCTTCCCAAGGGAGCTAGTTTCTTTGTGGAATATCCCCAAATGCCAGAAAGTTTTTCTTTCTTTCTTTCTTTCTTTCTTTCTTTCTTTCTTTCTTTCTTTCTTTCTTTCTTTTCTTTTCTTTTCTTTTTTCTTTTCTTTTCTTTTCTTTTCTTTTCTTTTCTTTTCTTTTCTTTCTTTCTTTCTTTCTTTCTTTTTTTCTTTCTTTCTTTCTTTCTTTCTTCCTTCCTTCCTTCCTTCCTTCCTTCCTTCCTTCCTTCCTTCCTTCCTTCCTTCCCTCCTTCCTTCCTTTATTGATTTTAGAGAGAGAGGAAGGGAGAGAGAGAGAGAGATAGAAACATCCATGAGAGAGAACATCGATAGACTGCCTCCTGCATGCCCCCCACTGGAGATCGGGCCCACAACCTGGGCATGTGTCCTGATCGGGAATAGAACTGGTGACCTCTTGGTACATGGGTCGATGCTCAACCACTGAGCCACATCGACCAGGCTACTTATGGTTTGGTTTTTAAATATTGCCCATAACGCTTTCTTAATTTGAAAAAGTATGACTTGTCTTTAAGTGTTTTCTCCCCTTTCAATTCTTGATGTTTCCTTTCTCAAGCTCAGTCCTCAAAATCACTAAAACATCTTTTATATCTGAAACTGTATTTGAATTGCCTAGAATAGCTATCAGATAATCCAAATATTATTCTCTAACTTTATAAAAAGAAGATAAACAAAAATAATAAAGTTTATCTGGCATTTTATAAAGGTAATTCGCTAAGAGATATTATAAAGGTCTCTTATTTACCAAATTTAGGGGGGGAAATCTGACATATCAAAAGAGAAGATCATTCTTTATAGATTTACTATGTCACATTTATATTATTATATATTATTACTCAAAGGCTGTGTGCCTTTAGGTTAAAGGAAACATGAGCAAGAGTAACCTCAAAGACTGTCTAACATTTGATTTTGTTTCTATATTTCAACAACTTGTCAACCAAGGAGAGTTAGGTTCCCATCACTACATGATTTTGGCACTGGAGGTTGGCCTGTGTCCTCACTGTTCACCAGTGTTTTTATTCTCATTGTATTATTGTACTGTTATTCTTATATTCAACATGCATGATGTCTATTATACAGCAGGAGATGGTTTCATTCTCTTCCATTCTGATAACACTTGTTCACATAAATACATCAGCCTTAATTATTCCAGGCCCAATAACCCTGGCTCATTCTCCCTTTTTCAGCCTTTTGGTGTCAAGTGACTACTAAGCATTGTTTCATGTAGATAGTTATACTGAAAAGGAAGCAAGAACTTGAAAGTGCTTTTCCCATCACTGTGACAGACTTCCCCTGAAGCACATACTATATTCATTTCATTCCACTGTTTTCCTTTTTAAAAGTTGTTAAAAGCAGCTTGTAAATGGCAAAGGTGAAATATGAATAAATATTTTTTTCCTATAAAAAGCTTAATGCTTTCTACATACTATTTATAACCACACCAAACCCTTTACAAGATGCCTATCACGCAGGTGGATAAAAGTAAATTTTGACTTTTTCTTTATTAATTGCAAATGATTACTCAATTCAGAACCTCAATTCAAAATTACTCAATTACTCAACTCAATTAATATATATATATATAGATTACTAATCTTTTTTAAATCTATTGTACTGGGATGAAGCACTGCTCATTCAGTCAGTAGAGAGTTAAAGGTCAGAGCTGGTGTTTGTATTTGGCTCTCAGGACCTGAAACATTTCCCTCTTTTTTTCTGCAATTTTTGCTGTTGTAATGATGTGTTCCTCGGGGTAAGGGGCAAAGTGGAGCTTTGACAGATCAGGTGCCTGTGGCCACTGGTGCAGCACTCCAACTGAGGCTGTGGTTTTCTTGCTTGTTTGTTTGTTTGCTTTCTGATTTATTTATCGTGTGCATGAGTGTCTGTTTTCACTGAGAAAGCATTCACCAATTCAGCATCCCCATGTTTGTTATTGATTTCCCCCTCTTCAGTTCTCTTCTCCCTTCTCATCTCATTAACTCAGATACAAATTAAAACACACATTTGGCACTTATTTCCTCAATGTAAAATTTCTACTCTGTGAATTAAATTTTCAGAAGCCATGGAAGTTTTTTCAGAGAAAGTCATATTGGGGAAACCATTTGATTTAGATGGGAAGGGTTTGTCTTAAGATCTGGAAACACGTATCAATTTGAGGAAGCATATAATATTAGAGAAATTTGAGTGAAGATGCAATAAGGAAATCAGACGTTGTGAACACTTGGGCTCTGCATTGAAGACAAGGCTACAATGAAACCTCTGACTAGTTGTAGACGTCATCAGTTTGCAAGGTGCACTTATGTATTTTCCATTTCAACCCCACTTTTGCCTTTTATTTCCATTTGGGGCAATTTTCTGCTTTATGAGACAAACGCTACCTTGTGTGCTAACGAGGCACCTAACGTTTTCTACTTCTAGTGTTCAGATATTTTCGTAGATGTGGTAGGCTTTGAAATCTTTGCTATACCATATTCAGGTTCTTGAAATCTTCATCTTCCATGCTGAAGACAGAATAATCAGCAAATCTTATAAGAGATGAAAGAAAGATATCTGTTTAAAATATCAGAGGAGAAAGTCTCCCCACCCAGAGTAATAAATCTATCCTTAGGTACTGTCAGCTTCAAATCCTGCAATTTCCCCCCTAAGCACATATTATCTATTTGTGATTCATTCAAAGATCCTCACACAGCAGGGGTTTTGATGTATTCAAATGAAACTTCATGAAAATATTTTGCACCTTTTCTCTGTTGATAGTCTCAGATGGATATATGAGTTGTGCTCGCAAAGTTATTAAGTTTGTTATTTTGAACTTGAAACACATATTCACTGAAAGGGGAAAAAGAAAAGTTCAATAAAGTGCTTAGATCTCCAGGCTGGCTTCTCAGAGAAAAATGTAACTGAAGATGAAGTTACTCTATTATTTTAGCTTGGTGCTTCCTACAAATACCTGAGCAACAGAATTTACCTTTAGAGCTACTAAATAGATTTCTGAACTACCATTTCCTCCTTCTTATTCAAAATTTAACTCAGTATATCTAGAGAATGGTTTGGTATAATTTAGATTTTACTTATTTATTTAAAAAAATTATCTCTATTGTTGAAAGTATTACAGATGTCCCTCTTTTTTTCCCCCCATTCACCCTTCCTCCCCACTCCCACCCCCCCTCCGCCTTCACTGCACTGTTGTCTGTGTTCATTGGTTGTGCACATATGCATATAAGTTCTTTGATTCATCTCTTCCCATCCTCCTTCCCCCTTCCCTCTAAGGTTTGTCGGTCTCTCCCCTGCTTTCATGTCTATGGATCTATTTTGTTCATCAGCTTGTGTTGTTCATTAGATTCCTCATATAAGTGAGATCATGGGCTACTTCTCTTTCTCTGGCTTATTTTGCTTAGCATAATATTCTCTAGGTAAAAAGAA
This sequence comes from Tadarida brasiliensis, assembly GCA_030848825.1. Lineage (NCBI taxonomy): Eukaryota > Metazoa > Chordata > Mammalia > Chiroptera > Molossidae > Tadarida > Tadarida brasiliensis. The sequence goes on from CM061260.1 coordinate 77,902,153, forward strand.
CTTATAAAGGGACTGAATATTTTAATATGAAATATATTGCACATAATGACAGTGCATTGTCACAGAGTTAAGAGGAGAATAAAATGAACTTCTTTGTACTCACCACTTAATTTAAGACAACATTATTATTTTCTAGGAAACTCCATAAATAACTGTCCTCATCATATCATATCCTCCTATCCATTTCCCTCAAACCCCAAAAAATAACACTGACCTCAATTTTGTCATAAATTTTTCTTGTTTATGTATTTATATGTATATGTATATTATATATTTATATATATATATCCATTAGATAAATGAATACATATGTATGTCTGCCTTTTTGATAATTATTAAAATGGAGACATACTTCAAGATATATAAATACATAACAGCTGCAGTTTATTCATGTTCAATGTCATAGAGTATTCCACTCTATGTATTAAAATATATTCACTCTAACAGCTATTTGTGTATGTTGCATTTGTATCTGGAAGTGATTGCTAAAATCTTTTTGAAATTTTATATTTAATCTGCAAATCTTTTAGGTTATTTATACAGTCAATTTTATCAAAACTGAATGGCTGTTTGATTTCTATTTTTCAATCATTTCCCTTTTAATTTCTTTCCCTATTCTATTATACTGACAGGTAAATTGTTCAATTCAAGTTTTCTAGAAAACAGAGACAGAGGCAAAAAGTATATGCTGCTATCTTATTTAAGTGGAATGTCATCCTAAAAGTGAAAGAAAAAGTGAAGCAAAAAGGGAAGGAAAGTAATGATAAGATAATATGTAACCTAGCTGTTAGCAAAATTGAAATAAAGAAAGAAAAAAAGAAAGAAAGAAGGAAGGAAGGAAGGAAGGAAGGAAGGAAGGAAGGAAGGAAGGAAGGAAGGAAGGAAGGAAGGGAAGGAAAGGAAAGGGAAAATATCAGACTCCTGTTGCAGGAGGGTACAGAGGGGATAAATGGTGATGGAAAAAATTAAATTAAAAAGAAAGTGTCTCATTTATTTGTGGAATATAATGAACTAAACAAACTGATGAACAAAATTGACCCAGAGACATAGAGGTAGGGTACAGACTGACAAATCTCAGAACAGGAGGTGTTGGGGGGAAGAAATAAACCACAGAACTTATATGCATGCATGCATAACCAATAAACATAGACAACAAAGCTGGGGATGGGGCGGGGGGATGGGGAGGAGGGTGTCAATGGGGGGAAAAGGAGAAACATCTGTAACAAAAAACAAATTAATAAAAATAATTAAAATAAAGAAAGGAAGAAAGAAAGAAAATAAAAGAAAATAAAAAAGAAAAAGAAAGTGTCTGGAGGGACTATAGGTACATGTTGTGTCTCGGAGCACTCTGTCAACAGGAGAAAGGAGCAGTGTTTATCTGCCATCTCTATGTTTTTGTTTGTCATGATGTCCCACAGGACATTAACTCTTCTAACCTTTTGAGTTGTGTTACCAGACATTTGTAGGAAGCCTTGGGGAAAGCCTCTCTGCCCTCATTCTGGTATTTTATCTGAATCCAGACACAGCAGGGGGAGCTAGAGATCCCATGGATCCAGCCACTGGAATCCTAGGTGTGAGGGCACCTGTCATTCCAGGCACAATGAAAGTCTGATCCTGGGAAAGACCCTAGCAGCCAATGGAGTTAAGAAACAAGATGGTGCTAGTGACCCATTGAGCAAGTATTGAAGATAGGAAAGTGACATGGGGAGGTGGAGGTGGGAAGAAGGCTAAATGGGATAATTTCTGTACAAGCTGCATTGAAACAGATCTCCAGGACAGTTTGGAACTGGCATAATGGTGATTCCAGACACCCTCTTATTTTCTTTGACCTTTGAGGAAGGGTTTGAAGCTCCACTGTAGATGTTTGTGTTTGTTTCTGCCTTTCATTAGGTTAAGGGAATTCCCACTTATACAACATGTACCTTACTCTTATTTGAAATCATAAAAGAGTGTTAAGTCACATCAAATGTATTGTAAAAATGTATTTAAATAGTTACATAATTTTTCTCTTTTTAACAAATGTGATAATTTTTTTTTGTTTTGTTAATCCTCACCCGAGGATATTTTTCCATTGATTTTTTAAAATATAGAATGGAAGTGAGGAAGGGAGAGAGAGAGAGAGAAAAATATTGATGTGAGAGAGACACACTGATTGGTTGTCTCCTATATGACCCCAACTGGGGCCGGGGGTTGAACCTGCAACCAAGGCACGTGCCCTTGACCGGGAATCAAACCCGCAACCCTTCAGTCTGCAGGCCAATGCTCTAACCGCTGATCCAAACAGGCCAGGGCACAAATGTGATATATTTTAAAAGCAGCATCTTTATTATTTTTCCTGAAGATTAATACATTTTATTTGCTAACATTTTCTTTAGAATTGTTCAGCCTGTTCTTCATATTTTGTCAGCACTTTGGCTGGTTTGGCTGACTTGACTGCTGAGATCCAGATCATCATTGCTCAGGTACCTGAGTTTTCTTGCCTTTGTTGGGATCAGCCCAACTGAGCTGATCCTCTAAAGTAGATCTGAGCCATTTATGTTCTGCAAGTTTGCAGTTTCCTCTAGAGAATTATGTCCCAACAGCTTCAGAAGCTTCTTTTACTTCTTTGTTCACACGACTGGTCCCTTTGACTAAATCATAAACTAATGAAGTGCATAAAATATGGCACAAAAAGCAGGCACTTTACTTTTTTAAACAGAAAGATAAACAAATATTTGGTGTGGAAAAAAGTATAAAAGTAGATTGAGTATACTCAAAGGCCCGAGGGAAAAAAAATTACCTAAATATTGGAGAAAGGTACTAATTTGGCCATTTCCTTAAATGAATGGAATAGTGGCTTTTGTTGAAAGAGCAAGGATGGAGTAGTAGCTGAAGATCCTTCCTTTGACATAATTCTCAGGTTAGCAAACTCTTACAATGAAGAGTTGCAAGCACAAAGAGTGGAATCACCTTGTCCAGTTTTCATATTACTTTGTCACTATGTATCTCTATGGAGTAGTCACATTAGGTATATAAGACATCAGGAAGGTGAAGTAGGCCCTGCACTGAGTAGCATCAGTTGGAAAGAAAGAAACCACATCAGAGAGAAGGAGAGCTCCTTTGATGCTGAGCAGAAGGAGCAACCCCACTCTATGGTCTTTGCACCCAAAGAACTCATAAACAAATAGAGACAAAGATGGACTTGGTTACACATTTTTTTTTCTCTCAGTACTACTAAATCTCCTTTTTTTTCATTAATTATTGTGTGTGTGTGTGTGTGTGTGTGTGTGTGTGTGTGTGTGTGTGATAAACTAACAACTTTCTCATCAACTAAAATTTTAATTTCAAAATATTTGGGAACAAAATGCTATTGGCATATCTAAATATCCAAGAGTTTAGCGCATTGCCAGCAGGTGGGAAATGCTGTAACCTTTAGTTAAACTGTGATAAAGTTAAGAAACATGTCAGGTAATACACGGCTGTCATGATTTGACTCTTTTCTAGAAAGGAACAAATAATCAAAAGAAAAATGTAAAGTGGAAATGTAAATACATAAAACCACCAGTGAATAAAAAAGTCATCTGACAAATGAGAATTGAATGATAATGAAACAGGAAGAAAGAGAAATACAAAATCAGCTTTATCATCTTACATTAATAATAACAGAGAGTTACTAGAGAAAAGCCATTATTATAATCATATTGCAGATCATATTGACCAGTTTTGCAATCTCTCCTATTTAGTATAGGCACATCTTAAAATTCAATGAAATGGCTTTATTTTATGACATTTTTTCTTTGCTCTTCTATATTTAGCTTTTAAATAAAAGAATTTGTATTATTTATATTGTACTGACATCTGGTGGACCTTGGCCTTGATACAGCTAGAAAAAAAAAAACAACAATGATTGGAAACATCTATCAAGGTCTATTGAACAAATCTATGGCAGCCTTCAAGTCACACACTAAATCAACAAGGTGGGAACATTATTTTATGTTCTATCAACATCCTTTCACTTCACATAAAGGGAAAAATGAACAACTCTTGGTCACACAATGAAGCTGTTTTAATATCTAGCACTTTCTCAATAATATCTCTCTGTGAAGCCTAAACGTTGTGATATATAGGAGATTATCATATAAGAAGCTTGATACCTTCTATTTCTTAAATCCCAGAACTTATCATGACTGTATCTCTTCTGCTCTGGACATATTTAGAAAAAATAAATACACACACACACACACACACACACACACACACACACACACACACACATATATATTTGGAATGAACACATGTACGTATAGAACTCTTGCCAAACTACTTGAAAGCAATTTGAGTGTGTGGGAAATGAAGAGATTTTTAGAAGCTTCAAAATGAACAGTCTTTGGCTTCATTTGTTTTTGTTCACTTGACAAAATTTACCCTGGATTCATGGGCTCCATTCCTTTTGAAATGGTGCAAAAATGCAACGTGAGAGAATGGGGAAGTGAGGGTAAAAGAAAATTTTTAGTTAGTCAAAAGTTACAAGAGGAAATGACTTACCTGCAAACAAAAATTTTCACCCTATTTTTCTTTAATTCAGACTCCTGGAAACTGCCTCACATATTCATTAGATCTAGAAGGACACTAAATTAGGGAAATTCATCCCAAATGCTGTTATTTTCAAGAAAGGCTTTTATTCTCTTATGCTGTCTCATCCCAAAGGATTTTGTCTACTGATTACAAGTCACAGAGAAAAAGTAAAGAGCAAAATTTTTAAATGGCAATCAAGAGTAAAATTATAATCATGTAATATGTTTTTTTCAATGCGATTAGTATTCCACTATAATTAAATTATTAGTCCAAGATATTATTGTCAAAATTATATATGAAAAATCTGTCTGTGCATTTAATATTGACTCTGATTCACTGGTTTCATACTCTCTACTTGTATAGATTGGAGCTAATAATCTCACTGTGCACTAAACTCCTAAACATCAATAGGTACTCAGAAGAAGAGCATAAATGTGATTAACTCCTTCCCAGAAAATATAAAATTACTGAATTTGCTAAAAGTTGTTTAGCAAAATGTCTATCACAAAACTAACAAGTTGAGGCATATTGCAATATCTTTTAATCTTAATTATTCCAAATAATTTTGAAAATGAAATTTCTGGCTACTTATCTAACAGTCCTTAACAGAGCACAAACATAATTCACAATGATGAGAAAAAAGGAAATCAATAGTTCCATGTCCACAGGAGATTTATGGGGGAAATAGTTAATTAAATTGATTGACCATATTCAAGTGAGGACTTAGCCAATGAAATCATCTTTGTAAAGTGTTATAAACTTAAACATTTATGTATATGTATGGATAGACACATACATATACATTAACATGAGCTATATATGAATATCAATGCAGAATACCTCATACATAAACCCCGCATTTTAAATTGCTTGGTTAGTTCCATTAATGAAAAAAGCTTCTTTGGGCTAAATAATAAAGTTTGTGACTATAGATTAATTTCATTAATCAGAAAGTTGTAAATTTGCTCCAACATTATATATTTTTTGTAACTACAACTTTGTGTCTTAATATACTCATAGAAACTCTACCATTTTATTTTATCTCATAGAATCAGTTCAAATATACAACTCTATTTGCCTTTGCTAAAATGGCCACTTTATTGTTTTATTACTTTCTATTCCAATACTTCTAAATATAACTGTGACAATTCTCTTCTTTTTCATTTATATTATTCAATTTTTATGAAACAACCTATTATTATACTGCTTTTTTGCCTTTTATGCTCAAATATAAAATATTGAGATATTATGAAAAATGTTGGTCCTAAGAAAATAGAATCTAGTGAATACGTTTGAAAAACTATACCAGAGCACTGAACAAGTATTAATGAGAGATAAAAAGCACTTATAGCTGTAACTGTTTAGCTCTTCTTAAACAAACAAACAAAAACAAACTATGTGTATATATTCTTTTGTCATATTGTTTTCAGTGTTGACTTTTAGCACAAGTCAATACTAGTATATATGAAGAAAAGAAATCATCATTTATTTCTTCACTAAAATTAAGATTTTACTTAAGGGGAAAAACTGAGTATTAACTGCATTGTTGTCCCTCTGAGTAACCATATTTTTTATCCAAGTTACCCTAGATACTTATACGAGGTCAAAGCATCTGTTTTAACTGGTATCAATGACTCTATCCTCACAAAATATCTAAAACTTTTATGGATTGGACAAAGAGTCCTTACTATGACTGGCTATATATTACTGAAAGAAATAGTTCTCAGAAGGTCATACACATTATGTCCCATTTGCAATTATAAAATTAAAACTTAGTGGTGAGTTGTCCCATGGCATACAGTACGTGATAGAGTGACTTCAAGAACATGGTTGAAAGTCCTCGACTCTTTTAACTATAGGTTTCTTTATATCACTAATCAACTCCTAAACATTCCTGTCAGGGGTGAATATCATCATCACTACAGGAAATTCACTGAAAAAAATAGGGGTAGGTGCAGCAATGAACAAGCACTTTAGCAAAGCAAACAAACAAGTGACTGTAATTACAGGTTTCTTCTGGTTGCACTACAAATTCAAAGAGCACATTGTCCTTTCCCTTTATTTATTTATTTTTTAAATTATTATTATCTTTTAATCCTCACCTGAGAATATTTTCCATTTATCTTCAGACAGAGTGGGAGGGGGAGAGAGAGAGAGAGAGAGAGAGAAATATCGATGTGAAAGAGACACATCGACTGGTTGCCACCCACACAACCCCAACCGGGGCCGGGAATGAACCACAACTGAGGTATATGCCCTTGGCTGGAATCGAACCCTGGTCTCTTTGGTCCATGGGCCGAAACTCTAACCGCTGAGCCAAACTGGCCAGGGATCCTTTCCCTTTATTAAAGTAAGGATGGATATATGATGTATATATGAGAGAACTACCCCCAATTACAGGCAGAATCAGATGAACAGAGGGCACCAGTAAAAGGCTAGTGAAAGGATGATTTGCAAGCTCAAATCACAATCACTTTCTTTCTTTTTTTTTCTTTATTGATTTTAGAGAGAGAGGGAGGGAGAGGGAGAGAGAGATAGAAACTTCGATGAGAGAGAACATCAATTGGCCACCTCTTGCATGCCTCCCACTGGGGATCAGGCCAACAACCTGGGCATGTGCCCTAACCAGGGATTGAACTGGTGACCTCTTGGTGCATGGGTTGATGCTCAACCACTGAGCCACACCAGCTGGGCAACAATCACTATCTTTTGACCACTCCAATGACAGTGAGGATGAATTAAACTATGAAAACTGAAAATCTAAAAAATATAGTATTTATCAGATAATTGCCAAGATTCATCTCTATCATGTTTTGTATAGTAGCACAAGCAGTATTGAACATCAATGCTAATAAATTATCAGGAAAAACACTTGGACCACCAAATCTAGAGCATGATGTCCCAATAGCATCACACAGTGAACTATCCAGGTAGCTCTCTAGCCACTTGATCCAATCAATGGCTAGATTGCTAGGTTATGTTGTATAGCGTGAACTATCCAATTTTGCTTTACTTGGAAACAGAGATTTTCCTCCCTCTACCACTTAGCTGGAGCCCATTTTCTAAAAGAAAACATATATGAAAAAAACAATCTTGGATTCCTATTTATAGCCAAACAAATATGTCATCCAGACTGCCATCACTTGACCTCTGTATACTCATATGTTCCCATTTTGTATTAGTGCATGACCTGAATTTTTTTAAATAATGGGCCTACGTCCATCGTAATGAGAATAGCTAGCGGCCTGAGATGTTGAGGTGGAAGAATGCAGAAGGAGGAGTCAGGACTATCTATACAACCCATTTTTTAACTTTACAGCTGTGTTTACGTGAATGTCTGATCACTAAGATTGGACATTGAAATACATGACTCTGATAAACCAATTTAAAGCCTAAATCAGATATTCAAATCAAATCATTTGTATTTGTTTTTAGATCATACAAATAAAATGTTCTCCACCACAAGTAAGATTTTTCGATTTTTCTAAACATTCAAGTCTGGTGCAAGGCTTTGCCTAATTGACAGAGGTAGAAAAAAATATTAAAAATAACTCTGAATTCAATCATAGCCTTGTTTTTGACATCTTAATATAACTTTTCTGACTTGGTTTTCTCTTTCATTTATTAGAAATGAAAGCATTTCTTAACCTACCTCACAGGATTTTCTAAAAATCAAATATGATAATGGTACTAGTTATCTATTATTATATAACAAGTTAACACAAACTTTGTGGCTTAAAGCAACACACACATATATTATCTCACAGTTTCTGGGGGTCAGGAATTTAGGTAACTTTATGGATTCTCTGTTTTAATGTCTTTCAAAAGACTGCAATCAAAGTATCACTTAGGGCTGAGATCTCATTTGAAGATTCAAGTGGGGAAGAATCTGCATTTAAACTGATATGGTTGTAGGCAGGATTCAATTTCTTGCAGATTGTTGAGCTGAGGGCCCCAATTTCTTGCCAGTTGTTGACTGGAAACCACCCTCAGTTTCTTTATAAGTGGGCCTTTCCATATGGCAGCTTCCTTCATCAAAGCCAACCGGGGAAATAGTCAGCAGGACAGAAATGACAACTCTTATAACCTAATCATAATTTAATCACCTTTGCTGTAACATTAATTAGAAGCAAGTGCTAGGCAAGCTAACACAGGAGGCCAGGATCACCAACGCTGTTGATTTAGACTCTGACTGCCACAGGAACCTAGCAAAAAGTACTAGGTAAGCTTTTAGGAACTCAACACATAAAGTTTTAAAATTGTATTTCAGAGAAGTAAAATAATCTTTACTCAAGCATGTGTTTAATAGCAAGAAATCTCTAAATACCCACATTTCTGATAGTTATACTAATAAAATTATTTTTTATTAACATGCACATTTTAACCAAAGAATGAGATATCCGTATTTTATAGCATAATGTTTCAGTATGTTGTAAAAATTTGACTCCATCATTTACTGGAGGTGCAGTCCCTAACAAGTTACTAAACTCTGAGTCGTAGTCTTCTTATTTGTAATATTTCACTAGGGATGTTTTCATTATTGAATAAAACTTGTTAAGCATTGAGAACTATTTAGAAATATTTATATTATATTTTAGTAGTAGTGGTATTATTGTTGATGTTAATATTGTTGTTATTACCTTGCATACTGTCAGCCTAGACTAGGATTTATGACAGCAAAATAAAATAAAAAAATTGCATTTTCTCCATTTCTAAACCTTGATTCTCTTTCTGCTTTCAAGTTTTATGACACTTTTACTTTTAATATTAAGGTGAAAATGATATAATATGTTTCATATTTTTGAAATTTGAACTGGTAATGAGTTTTGAAAGTAATGCTTTTTGTTAGTGGAGTCTATCACAGGTCATTTTATTATTAGCCAGAACTGCTAACGGAGAGTAAACTAAAATGAGTTTTTCTGCTCTCAGCCAACCCATGCCATCCTTCAAGGCTGAGTCAAGTCCAAATTTCATCTTTAGATATTCATGAACACTTTAGCCCTCAGTGACCTCCCTTCTTTATGTATTTTAAATATAGTCATAGCCTGTTATATACAGTTAATATCTAAATATGTAATACATCTTCTGCAGATAAAGGACAAAAACTTTGAAAGTATATCCATGCCTATCTGACATTTATAATTTTAACACTATTTAGCATAATGATAATAAAATTAGGTACTAAATAAATATATGTAGACTGTACCACTAAGATGTCTAAATGTATCAAGTAATTAAAAACAAATCATAATACTGAAAGAAACAAGTGAACAAGTAAAACAAACAAACAAAAGCTAAGAGACACAAACAACAATTTGGAGGTTATCAGAGGGAAGAGGTGGGGAGAAGTAAAGGGTAAAGGGGATCAAATATATGGTGACTTAAGAAGATTTGACTTTGGGTGCTGGGCACACAATGCAATATACAGATCATGTATCGTAGAATTGTACACTTGAAACCTCTATAATTTTATCAACCAAATGTCACCCCAATAAATTTAATTTAAAAAATCAAAATTCAAACTTAGCTTATTAGAAATTGAGTTATCTATCTGGAAAGTCCAGAGGTTGAGCAGACTTCAGGGTTTCTTGGTTCAGAAGGCTCCATGATGTTATCAAAGACTTAGTTCTGCTTTTCCAGTATTTCTCATTTCTCTCAAGAACTCTAAAATTCACCTTGACATTAGTATGAATGATATATGTGTGTGTGTGTGTGTGTGTGTGTGTGTGTATATATATATATATTTTTTTTTAATTCAATCTAGTTTTTTCCTTGGAACTACCAGTAAGATATACATATAGCACTGTCAGTAGAACTTTTTATAGTGATGGAAATTTGTATCTGTCCTGTTAAATATGCTAACTATTAACCACATGTAATTATTAAGCACATGAAATGCATCTTGCATCATTATTTATATTTAATTTTAACCAATTTAAATTTAAATAGTCACATGTAGTTAGTGGATACTATATTACATAGCACAAGTTTAGAAGATATAGGCTACTTGGGAGAGGGGTAAAAACTAAATAATCAGACCATTTAGGAAAAACTATGAGGAAAATAGATCATGGGGAAATAACCCATATATATTCAGTAAAGTGACTGAAAATAGTTTGTTTCAAAGAATTTGAAAAATAAATGAATGGTTAAGTGTAAAGGACTAAGATATCAGTCATGCTATAGCCTCACTATTCTATGGGTAATGCTTTAAAAATGGAGAGATTAACACACAAATCATTTCGTATCAAAACCTGTGTCTTACTACCCTACCTGGTCAAGTGTAAATTAGCAAAACATGAGGTGCTTAACCTCTGTCACTGTACTTAAGTAATTCTGGCATAATAAAATAAAGAAAATATTACTAGTCATTTGATAAATTAAGAAATAATATCAGGTCCCATAAATCTGTCTTTGGGATTTACCTGTGTTCATTAAGTGAGCTTGATCATTGTGAAATTGTTCCTTTGCTTTATACTGTATTTTAAGAGTCCTGTTAATTACATGCTTCTTGGGAAGAAAAGGTGTTTTGGTTTGTGTGCATATGTGCAATTTTGGAGCTGAATTTATTAGCAAAATAAGTGAGGTATAAATTTGCCTTGGTGACAGTGCCTATGAAAGGTAATTCTGAATTATTTGGCTTAGAATTATTAATGATTAAAATGTCAACCTTAATGTCGCATTAATGTAGTATTTAAATTGAACTCTTTATAAAATTTAATCATGGCATCCTGGGGATTGGCAAGTTCAGGAGCAGCGGGGTCACTCACTTGGAATTTAAACGGATCTGCGTTTGACAGCCGTACAATGCTTTTCCGGTGTATGTTGAATTTCTCCTTTAATCTTCAAATTGACACATGTGCTATTGAAAATTGAGCTTGAGCTCCACAGTTTTGTGGAAATAAGCACTGTTTTAGTTGTTCATCTTGTATTGACTATACGGCACACGTGAAGAAGATGAAGACAGCCTTACACTGGGTTTCTCCTGTTACTGAATTGCATCACGGCTCTGAATGCAGCTTCTACCTCCACACTCAGCTTCTTGGATTCCAAAGGTAATTGCATGCTAGGGTTTTACTCTCTGGACACCATGATCAGAAATACAAGTTGATAACAGCAAACATAGCTTGTTGAGCTACATCAACAAACACATTTTCTGGTTATATGAGATTGAAAATTTCAAAGTTAAGATAGCGTCCGTTCCAGATGAACTCTACAAACCAGGTTCCCACAAACAAAATAATAACTGCTTGTGTGAGATTTCACTTAGCTTTGTACTTAGATTCATTCTTTAAAAATTGATTTCAAAATATATTGAAAGCTCTGGTGAAAGTATTTCCAACGGTTGAGTGAAGACAAATGATGCTGTGACAGTCTCCTAGCATATTAGAGACAGGCAATAGGTGCCAATTTTTTAAAAAGGGGGGGCTGAATTTTATTTCATTAAGGGTTTAACCTCTGTTCCTTTATCAGGGTGCTCTTTAATAGTCCTTGACATTATGAAATAACTCGTACTCCACCAAGATTTGATTACTTCTGTTAGTGTGCTCATCACTCTGGAGAAGAAAAGGAAGTAAAAGCCAGGGTCTCTGACCTCTACTTGCTAATTGTATTATTGGTGAGTCAAGAAATTCCATCATTTATTTTTTTTTAAATCTCTGCATTCCCTTCACCCGTTTAAAACAGACTCTATTTTCTCATCTTCCTCAATGGGTGATGTAGAAAGAGCACCCTCAGAATGCCTCAGCTGTATTCTCAAATCCAACACAACCAAATTTTATAAGCATGAAAGGACTATGTTAGATGAACAAAGGCTGCAAACACTCTAAGCATTTCTAAACAGAAAGAACACTGAGAGATAGAATAGTATGGGGAATCTCAAAGTCTATGGAATTTTTGAACAGAAGAGAGGAAGGAGTTCATATGGCAAACCCCTTTCCATTTTGCAATCAAAGAAGCTGAAACTCAAAGAGAATGAATATATTGCTCCAAATCACCAGCTGAGTCAAAGCAGCCACAGAGAGTTAGACCTCCAGTCCCCCATCATCCCACCCAATATCCACTTTAATATATTAGATTGACTCAATGGCAGAGTGACTTTTTCACCAGGTCTGGAAAAATGTGATTGATTTTTTGATTATCATATGCCAAGCTTAATAAGGAATCAGTCTCTTAATCAAATATGAATATTTTCTCTCTGTCATTTTATGGAACATGGCCTCTGTTAAACTAAACCAACTGGACTCCAACTTAGATGCCACCTTATAATCAATAGCAATTTTTTTTCTAGAAGAGTTCTAGTGGGTCTGCTGAAGCATGGAGTACAACAAAATCTGTAGTCTGAACTTAAACCTATGCCAGTTCACTGCTTTAACATCATGCTTTAACCACCTGTATTGTAAGTTCATTGAAGCAGGGGCTTGCCTTACCTGCCCTCTTCATCATTACATCAGGCAAGGTACTAGTATGTAGCATTAGGAGCTCGCGAAATATAGGTTAAATGCAGTTCAGTAAATCCCCTATCTTATCACCACAGTGATTTCAAATGAATTGCTTTGCCTGTGGGCTATTTCCTTTGATACTAAATATCATCAGCTGGGATGTATCCTAAAGTCAGTATTCAGAATAAAAATCTCCTGAATTTTCTCTTGGGCAAGATAAAAGCACAACCCACCATCTCTGGGATGAAAGATACAACTGCTTGCCTTTTATGACCATTACAAAATCTGAGTCAAAGAGATTGTTTGCAATTACGAAAATCATGAAATAGCTGGGGATAAAGGGAGGATTGCACTGATATCATTTGCCTTTTTTTAAAAAAAGTTTTTTTTTTTTTATTGATTTTTAGAGAGGAAGGGAGAGGGAGAGAGAAACATTGATGTGAGAGCAAAACCGATCTGCTGCCTCCTGCATGCCAACCCATATCCCCAAAAGGAGGATTGAACCCACAACCCAGGCATATGCACTCATCAGGAATCCAACCTGCAACCTTTTGTTGCAAGGGATGACACCCAAGCAACTGAGCCACACTGGTCAGGGCTATCATTTGCCTTCTGGTTGCTTTACTTAGATTGCATTAGTCAAATTGACAAATATGCTGCAATCTCAAACCTGACACACACTTCAGGGAGAAACCCTCAGTAAATGCATATTAATTAATTGATTGAAAATATAGTGCAACATTATTTACCATGATAATTTACATATTTTTCAGAGCAAGTATATTGTAAAATATATTTGGTTACTTCTCACTTTTTACCTGTCTTTCTCCTTCTCTTCTCTTCATTTTGTTTTATTTTTTTGTAACCACCAAATTTTGTGAAAATTGTCTATCCTCTTACAAGGTTTTGAAAGTGTACACAGCTTTCTTTCTCTGTTGGGTCTCTCCCATTCACCAAAGCTGAAGCTCTATCTTCCTCCTTTCATACCATAGAATTTATTGGCTTATTCCACATGTTGAGCACCAATTATTATGGCCCTAAATTATTAAGCAACTTTTTATTTATATAAAGGTAATTTTTATCTTGAACCTATGGAATATTTACCCCAAATTTCTACTCAAGCCTAAGACAAGTGTAGTTATTGTTGATTATAGCTAACATTAAAGATTTTAAGTCACAAAACTATGATCACACAGAGCTGCATCTTTATGAAAATCATTTGGATTCTCTTGAGAAGTCATTTATATTTATTTTATAGGACTCAAGACAATGTGATAGAGTGGAAGGTAGATTTAAAGTGAAGAAAACTAGGTTCTAATCTCTAATTATAGCTAATTTTTGAACATTGAGCATCTACTGTTTACCTAAGAACATCCAGATAAAAGATAGTAGTGAGGACAAGTAGAAATTAGTTATTATAAAATGTGGTGTTATGCTATAGTAAAATATGTAAGGGACAACTAATCTATTATTTAAAAACAGAGAACCAGAAGAATACACTTGAACTATGTCCTGAAGAGTAATAAAAATAAACCAGGAGAATAATGGGAGGCAAAAGCATTTTAACTAAAGATATACTTATCACCAGACTTGGTGCATGAAAAACAGGGAAACTCTGTAGATAACAGCATCTATTTACATAATCAGAATAGCTGGGGATTGTGGTGAAGAAGGGTGTAAGGAGATGAATCTGGGGTGGTTCATAGTATACTTTGGTAAAATATCAAAGAAATTTTGTTTAATCTTATATGCTATGAGTAGTGATTAAAGAATTTATAGTTTATTTAAATATTCTGTTTTGAAGTATATTTAAACTATTCCAACACTAATATCAATATATATGAGTAGATTTAGGGAAGATGCACTTAGAAGTGATTTAGAAATATAAAAAGGTGACTGGCTTCAAAATTCTCCCTGAAACAGAGGTGACTGGCTTCAAAATTCTTTCCTCACCAGCCTGTGGGGCACATTCTCTTACTCTAAAAGGAAGATGATATCCAGTTGGAAATTTATAAACTTTCATCAAACGCACCCAAACTCATCTCGTCAAACTCTCTAGATCTGCTTTCTCACTTGTGAGATTGAGCAGCTAGATTAGATTTCTGAGAACTAGGAGGCTTTGATTTGCCAAGGTCGTTTCATTCCCTCACAAGTCTTCAACCATATTTTAAGAAATAAATGTGCATTTTGAATTTATGACTTATTTCATTCTCAGTCCTTGGCAGTGATTAAACACTCAATTGTTTCTCTGTTGGAGTGTGATTTGCTCTGTAAAGATCTCCTCTATAACATGCTTTCTATAACACCATCGTGAAAAAAAACAAGGATATTTGGTAACATGTGCAATTTAATTTTAATTCCTAATTGTATACCCTCCTGTCTAATTTTGAAGTAATTTATAATGAAGTATTCCAGGGGCACAAGAATGAATAATAATGAAGTCATAGTCCAAATTAAATTATATTGTCTCCAATATTTAATTTGTATTTCTCACAATGACTAATATAATAATGGGCTCTTATTTTTCTTGAATATTTATTTTACTGAATGCCTGTTATGTTCCAGTTGATTGAGGAGGTTATTTAAGCTCAACAGCAACCCTATATAGCAATAATACTCTTATGGGAGAAAAAAATAAGCAAGCCTTAGAGACCACTCAAATGATAAAAGTTTAACAGCTAAATCAATACTTGAAAAGAATTGTAGCTTAATAGAAGACACCTTTATGCAACTTTCATAAAATTAGAATAACCAACCACAGGCTAGCAGACTGGCTATAACAGGTACCAGTAATACTGGCCACTTATACCTTATTGTTCTACTGTCATCTCTGATGTTGCTTTACTCTACATGGTCAAGGATGGGTTACCGTTGCCACATCCATTGGACCCAAATTTAAACTAGCAGAAAAGAGGAAAGGGGAGCAGAGGACACAGAATTTCCCTTTAAGAAAACCACTTGGAAGTTGTAAACAGAAATTTTACTCACTCATTGTCTAGAACTCAACCACAGACCTATATTCCTCAGTATGTGGGATGATGGAAAGGGTCATCTATAACCGACAATAGGAGAGAATGGATCTTTGGTGTTAACAAGCAGTCTGAGCTATGAATTTGTGGAGCAAGGATTTAACACTTTTCACCTGACTCCAAAGCCTATGCCATAAATCAGGGGCCAGTAAACTAGGACCCATGGGCCACACTGTCCAGCCTTCTATTTTTATAATTAAATTTGTTTGGGATCTCAACCATACTAATTTATTTAAGTATTATCTAGAGATCCTTTCTCCCTACAGAGTCATAGTTGAGCAGTTGCAACAGAGACTGTATATTTACTATCTAACCATATATAGAAAAGTTGCCCATCCTGTCCTAAACTACTGAGCTAACGAATCTTGTTTCCTTTGGTCCCCCAGTCTCATACAGAACTAGTACCATGCTTTACTATACTGTACAGTGCTTTGGGTAGAAGAGTTTCTAAACTTGATAGGCTCTATCTTCATGCTTCCTATTTCTAGTTTCCTTTTGGATTTGACTAGAGGAATAACTTGGCAAGATCAAGGTGCTGGAAGAGAGAGAACTAGAGATATTCATTTTTCCCAATTCCAGAGTGCATAGTTACCACAGTTCTAGTGTAGTTCTATTTTACTGCAGCTATAGCTCAGGTTAAGCAACCCCTCCTTAGAGTCTCCAGCTAACCCAAGACTCCAGTAACATTATTATTCTTCCCTTCCTCATCAGGCCTAAGGTTGTAATATGTTCCTCAATGATGAGTGAAAGCAAGTGAATTAAAAGGGAGATTTTTTTTTCTTTTTTCTCTCTGTTTTCACTGTTCTTTCTTTTTCCTCTTTGTTCTCTTCGTTTAATCTGTTATTTATTTTTTCTCTCTGTTCTCTCCATTCTTTTTGTTCTCTCTGTTCTCTTTTTTATTTCTCTTTTTTCTTTTTGTTTTCTCTGTTCTCTTGGTTCTCTCTGTCTCCATTTTCTCTGTTCACTCTTTGTCCTCTTTGTTCTCTTTTTTGAAATTATTGACACTAATATAGTGTCCCCCATTTTGCCCCCGTTTATGCCCTGGCCCTCATTACATATCACATTGTTGTCTGTGTCCATGGGCTATGAATATATGCATATATGTTCTTTGGCTAATCTCTTCCAGTGCCCCCCACTCCTCTTCGCTCTAAGATCTGTGTGTCTGTTCTGTGCATCCATGCCTCTGGTCCTAGTTTTCTCATCAGTTTATTTTGTTCATTAGATTTCATACATAAATGAGATCACATGGTATTTGTCTTTCTCTGACTGACTTATTTCACTTAGCATAATAACCTCCGGGTCTCTCTTTGCTGTCCCAAAGGGTATGAGAATAGAGAGAGGATTAAAAAAAAAGAATGAAAAAAGGAAGGAAAGAGGAGTAAAAGGGTAGAAATAACATGAAAAGATTGAAAGGGCAAGAAAAATAACTAGTAGAGAAAAATATTTGGTGAGAACCCACCTATGAAACAACCCTTAATTCCAAACTTCTACATAATAATATGCTGCAGAGTTTGTAATCTTTCTTCCTAAACTTACCACTTGATCAGGAATGAAAAAGGACAATATTTTCCACTGGAATTAACTTCAAGTAGGGTCTTATTTAAAAGACATTGTGAAACTGATCAACCCTAAGTAAAGAATCGAATAAGTAAAATTCATCCTTGCTATCACAGTTTGCATGTGTTAGTAATTTAGAAAATCATGCATCATTTGAGCAGATCCATATAAACAGCATTTGCATTTTATGTGTAGTATAGCAATAGGTGATCTATTTCACACTCTAAATTATAATCAAGAATCGTTGGAATTAGACATCATTTATTTGATCAGATCTTTATTTTTATGCTAACATTTCTTTTGACCTCTAATTATATATTTATTTTGCAAATATCAATGAAACATATTTGATTAAGTCCCTTGGGAAATTACTCATTTTAAGGCCTTAAAAAAATCTTTCAATATGAAACAGGCTTACATTTCTTTTTATTATGGTAAAATAAATATAATGTAAAATTTATCATTTTTATCTTTTTTTAAAATATGTTTTTATTGATTTTTTTTTTTTTTTTAGAGAGAGGGGAAGGGAGAGAGAGATAGAAACATCAATGTGAGAGAGATACATTGATCAGCTGCCTCTTATAATACATGCCCCACACTGGGGATCGAGCCCACAACCCAGACATGTGCCCTGACCGGGAATCGAACTGGGACCTCTCAGCCCATGACATGACGCTCAATCCACTAAGCCACACCAGCTGGGCCCATTTTTATCATTTTAAGTGTATAGAAAGTGACATTAACTACATGAACATTGTTGTACAACCACCTCCACCATCCATCTCCAGAATGTATCTTTTCAAATACAAACTCTATACCCATCAAATAGTAACTCCCCATTCTCCACTCACTCCTGCTCTTGGTAACTAACATTTCACTTTCTGTTTTTACAAATTTGACGACTATAGATACCTCATATAAGTGAATTCATATTATATATCCCTTTGTGTTTGGCTTATTTCACTTGGCATAATGTTTTCTTTTTTAAAAATGTATGTTTTTACTGATTTTTTTAGAGAGAGTGTGAGGGAGAAAGAGACAGAAACATTGATGTGAGAGAGAAACATTGATTGCTTTCTCCTGCACGCCCCCTCTTGGGGATCGAACCAGCAACCCAGGCTTGTGCCCTGACCAGGAGTCGAACCAGGACCTCTCAGTCCATGGGACAACACAATCCACTGAACCACACCAGCCGGCCACATAATATTTTGATTCATCCATGTTGTAGCATGCATAAGAGTATCTTGTTTTTGAAGGATGAATAATATTACATCATATGTATATGCTACATATTGTTTATCTGTGGATGAACATTTGAATTGTTTCTACCATTTGGCTATTGTCAATATGCTTTTATGAACATGGATGTACATATATCTGTTCAAGTACCCACTTTCAATAATTTTAGGTATAGACCCAGAAGTAGAATTACTGAATTCTATGATAATTCTATGTTTTCTTTTTTGAGGAACCACCATACTGTTTTCTGCTGCAGGTGCACCATTTTGCATTCTCATTAGCAATGCCCAATGGTTCTAATTTCATTCTAGCTGACACATTATTTTTGCTTTTGTGATGAACTATCCTACTTATTGTGATGTGATACCTGACTATGGTTTCAGAGTTGTATTTTTAAAGAGTGTAAAGATGTAATATCAATCATAATTTCAAACCAAGAGTTCCTCTGATGAATTAACAGCAATGTGATGGGTACAGAGCATCTGATGAGCTACAGAAACAAGATAATGTGTCCTAAGAGACCATTGTAACTTTGCAGGAGCTGTTTCATCTAGTGCTCAAGGATTACTTCTATAGTCTAGTTTATTAAATACCATCTCAGCTAGTGTTTGAATTTTTGTTAAATCCAATTGTAATGTTGCATGGTGCTTAGAAGACAGAACAGGGATGATAAGTGAGAGTTTCAGTTCCATAGATTTAGGCCTGGGGCAACATAAATAAGCCTCAATAATTAAGGTAGCAGTAGAATAACAGCTACTGGGTTAAATAATTGGCACCTTATCACTGGAAATGTTCAAGAAAAAATTATGGAGAGTATTTAAGAATGCCAGGTCCTCGTTTACTTCTGAGAGCCCGCATGTATTATCTTATTTTGAGCCATCCACATTACGTTTAAAAAGATGAACCTTTTAGAGTTTTTTAAAAGTCTACCTGTATATCTGTGGCATACATTGCAACTGCTCGCTGATATAAGGCTTCCCTACCTTTCCAGACACACCTGAGCATTGTACTTTCCCCATTCCTTTGAAGTTAAATATAACTAGTTCTGGTGAGTGTATTATAGGTGAAAATGATGCAAATCACTTCGATGATGAAGTATTCAATTGCAGAAGAGAGATCCTTTAGCTCTACTTTTTCTAGGCCAAAACAACCATGGAAGCGTGTGTGGAGATGGAGCCTCTGTCAGCCTGGATCCCTTTGTGACTACAATGAATAATGCCCACTAACTTCTCCCCCTCCTCACACATGACCCACTTGCATTGGCTATTATTTTGTGAATGAGAAATAACTTTTGTTGCTTTTAAGTCACTAAGTTTGAGGTTATTTTTTATTCAACCACCATAAAATCTATCTTATTCTGACCAACATAGTATATGGTTGAAATGTGGTTTATTTTTTTTTCTTTATGGTTCTATATTCTGATTTGCTAGGAATGCAAATATCTCCTAAGCCATATCCTGATATCTAAATATTAGTATCTAAAATCCTAATATATAAAAATATGGGTTCAGATTATTGCAGGATTATAGGTCTAGGCAACCAACAAAAGTTTCTCTAGGTAATCCCAACCATTATGTGTTTCTGGTGTAAACTCCAGGGATTCTCTAAAATCCCATCAGAATGTTCTAGTGAGGAAAGTTGGATTTAAGACACAGCATCAGAGAGAAGATGCTCTGACTTTGATCTCACCATATAATTCAGTAGTTCATGAACTTCTCATAGTCTTCATTGGCAACCTTGAAAAATGTAGGTTATAATTATAGTTACTCTAAAATATTCTTTTGCAGAGTGATTGTAAGGAGATAGTATGCAAACAAAAATATTTTAGGATGCAGAAGTAGACTATGAAAAGGAAAAAAGAATTAGGCTAAAAATATCATTAGGAACCAGTTCAGCATAGACAATTATGCAAAATCACAATTTAAAATTACTTGTCAAAACCTTAGAACTGCTCTACAAGCATGCAATTCATGAATAGTAGATACAAGTAAACAGACCCCATTAAATTTCACTTCTACAATGGGATAACATGCACAGATCTACATTATTTTTGTGAAATACAAACAGTGCTATATACACAAATTTATGCCCCTAAGAGACAATTCTTAACAATTTAGAGACATAAAATTGGTTCAGGGGTTACCAGTAATCATCTACTCTATTAAGTTTAAAACGATCATTTTGTTAATCATGAGTAAGGTACCCTAATCTATAGGTAACATAATATAGTATGTATTTGTTACTGATGTACTGCCCAGTATAACCCTTGGAAACACTACACTGAATATAAGAAAGATTCCATTTTTGGAACAGTCAAGGTAACTGGCAGATCACTCAATCATCCTCAATTAGAAATGTCCTCTGCATCTGACTTCACAGATTATGCCTAATGCTATAAATTGTTGTTGAGTTGTACTGTTTACTCACTATGCTTTGTTAGTTAGAAAATGATTGCCATTGCTCAGGATATAATTGCCTTTATCAAATTTGATAATTTGAAGACAGTTGATGAGAGATGATCTATTGCTTTTATGGTGTGACAAATTTAATTCATAAAACCCTATCTACTTTAGACAGAGCAAAAGTTCTTTGGGAGGAATGGCTTAAAGTTGACCAGCTTTAAGTCTAATTTGCTTTCTCAGAACCACAAAAGCAGTTAATTACACACATGGCTTGAAATTATCTAATGCTCATTTGCAAGTAAGCTTAAAATATCCATTTTTGCATGTAAAATACAATCATTCATGCCCTACAAGCATTTAATTTTTTAAACTTTGTATTTCAGAATGTAGGACATACATGATGCATTATTTGTAATAGAAAAAATAAGTACATTTTCTATAATATGACCAAATCTTCTATCCAAATTTTAGATTCTGTAGACTTTAGCCTAGACAAGTAAAACACATTATTTGTTCAAATATACAATTATGTGGGAAAATATTTTAGGGAAAAAAGAGTGATATATGCTGACTGACTTATTTCCGTTTTAAGTAGTATACTGTAGTATTTTCCTAAAACTACTGTAACAAATTACCACAGACTGGGTGGTTTAAAAAAACAAACAAACCAGATATTTATTTTCTAATAGTTTTGGAGATCAGAAGACTGAAATCAAGAGGTCATCAGGGCCCCACTCCCTTGAAGGTTGTAGAGGAAAATATTTTCTTATATATTCCAATTTTTGGTGGTTCCTGATGTTGCTTGGTTTGGGGATATGTAATTCCAATCTCTGCCTCCATTTTTATGTGGTTTGCTTCTCTGTGTCTTTGTCTTCCAAACCTCTCTATACTTTATCTCTTATTAGGTCTTAAAAGGACACCTATCATTGCATTGAGGGCCTATCCTAAATCCAGCATAAGCTCATATTAAAATCTTTAACTTACATCCATCAGCAAAGTCCCTTTCTCAGGTAAGTTCAAATTCACAGGTTCCAGGACTCCAGGTGTTAGAAAATGACATATCTCTTTCTTTTTTCTTTCTTTTTTAGTTGTGTTGTTATATAGTGAGGGTGGAGGCACTAGTCAACCTCATATTCTTCTAAAATGTTTTAAGAATTGTTCCACGTTAGGGAGATTATCCATGCAAAAGATATAATTTTTTTTAAATAAATTCAGTTATGTCAGCTTAATCTATAAAATGAGATAGCTATTACCTGTTCTCTCTCTATTATAGGATTTGTAGAATAAAATCAAATCAAAGTTTAGACTTAGTCAATAAGGTGAAATGAAATAGTAAATGTGAGAGAATGATAAAGAGCCAAAGCATGCAAGAATACAACATGGAATTAACATATCTTCACTTTGCTTTGTTTGTGATAGTCCCTCTAGCTCAATAAGAAAATAAGAGGAAAAACAATACTCTGTCAATAATAACATTCAAATAACGGGCCTGGACAAATTAATTAGCTCAGGAGATAATTCATTTGACATATGCATATATGGGTGTATCATTAACTCTCAACTCCCTTAAAGTATTATTAACAGATATAATATCCATAAGCATTAATTCCCATCGTCTAAATTAATTTATCCTGAATAAAAAAATGGTTGAACTCTCTTCAGAAATTTTATTTAAATTGTCATTAGTCCCAAAATTCTGTAATTATATTGTATTACTTGTACCATGAAAACATGTCTTTTAAAATATGTTTTTTCACAAACTACGTGGCCTGTTGTCAATCCCATCATTTCTTTTAGGGTAGTTTTTTTTGTTTTTGTTTTTTTTTTCCTGAGAAATTCTCTAACATTAGTAATTTCGAAAATGTGTAAGTTGTTCTATAAATTATGTCAACTTACTTGGAACTGCTTGGTTTAGTCAAGAGTGTTTTATTTATTTTATTATTATTTTTTAATCTTCACCCAAGGATATTTTTTCAAATATCGTCAGATAGAGTGGGAGGAGGAGAGAGAGTAACATTGACGTGAGAGGGACATATTGACTGGTTGCCTCCCACACAACCCCAATCAAGGCCTGGGATGAACCGCAACCGAGGTACATGCCCTTGACCAGAATTGAACCCGCGACTCTTTGGTCCGCAGGCCGACGCTCTAACTGCTGAGCCAAACCGGCCAGGGCATAGTCAAGAGTGTTAGTCCTATTAACAAAAGTTACAGATTAAGAGATAGCCCTGAAGTTTAATTTTTTATTTTTTTTTAGCTTTCAGATAAATCCACTTCTGCATGTATAAGTCTGTGTGTGTGTGTGTGTGTGTGTGTGTGTGTGTGTGTGTTGGTTTGTTGCTAAATCTAGGCTTTAGGCCTTCTTAAGAAGAACAATGATAACAGTGTTGAATTTATCTTAGACGTGATCTAGTATGTTGCATGAACTCTTAGGAAACACAAGCTATATTATTGCACATTAAATATAGCACCTGAGCAAATAGTCCTAGAGTGAGAACCCAGCTTTAATTTTGCTTAATGAGAAGTCTTTGCTTTTTTTTTCAGCCTCATTCAGCTAATAATTTAAGGGAAAATTTGCTGAACATTCTAGCCACTTCTGTCTCCAATCAAGGTACACATCTCAAAGCCCTATGCATTAGTTTACTAAAGCTGCCTTAACAAAGTGCCACAGACTGGACAGCTTAAATAACATGTATGTTTTCTCACAATTTGTAGGCTAGAAGGAGATCAAGATAACCGCTGTTTGCTTCTGAGGCTTCTCTCCTTGACTTATAGATGAGTATCTCTCCCTCATGTCTTTACATAGTGCTCCCTCTGTACATCTGGGTCATAATTTACTCTTGTGATAAAGACATTAGTTATATTGACTTAGGGCCCATCATAAGACCTTATTTTAGCCTAATTGTCTCTTTAAAGACCCTATCTCCAAATACAGTCACTTTTTGAGGTACTGAAAATTAGAATTTCAATATGAGTATCAGAGGAACTCAATTCAGTCCCTAACACTCTACTATGATGGGAACAGTTTTCTATTAAAACATCCTTCTCATACCGGACACAGGCCCAGAATTCTGAGCCTTCGTTTTCTCAAATTTTAGCTATAATTAATTTCAGTTCTTTGAAATCCTGAAATCTCTTAAACAGCAATATGTTTTGTAGAGAAAATTGATAAACTAGTCCCTTTCATTATATCAGCCCAGCTAAGAAGAGCCCTAGGGAGCAATGCTAATGAACAGAACCTCAAAAATTGTAAGATAAGAGATAGGGAACATGTTTTTGTCCAGAGGTCAACACTAGCCATTCAAATCTACTACGTATGAAACAATTTACATCACTAAGTATAAAAGGCCAGCTCCTCTTTTTTTAAAACAAGGAAGTCAACAATTCAATATGATGCCTCAATAAATATAAATAAATAAATATTATAGCTAACAAACGTAGAAGAGTATTAGATACCATAAATATTTATACATTATAGCAAATGTGTGCCCAGCTCTGCAATTATTTCAGCTTAAAAATGGCTCTTCCAGTTGCTCTTTCTATAATAAAGTGGAAGATAAATACCCCCTAGGAACTATATTAAAGCTTAATTGTAAGTCACATAATATGCTGGCAGGTGAAATCACAATACTCACCCATCTGTCTGCTGACATAGAGATAAAATTATTGACATATTTAAAAGGGACGTTATGACAATATTCTCACATTCATGTCCGAAGTATTTATATTTATGTGAAATACAGGGGGTTGGCAAAAGTAGGTTTACAGTTGTAAGTATGCAAAACGCAGTTTATTTTTGTATTATTATTTATATTAGTTACTTGTATTACAACTGTAAACCTACTTTTGCCCACCCCTGTATCTATATGAATCTACATTTTAATACTATATTACATTGTTATATTGGAAAAGTCTATATATGTGCATATATACATCTGTGCATATAAGTATGTTTTCCAATTATCATCCTATAACACAGGAAAACAGTCTGATCGGATGCTTCGATTTTTCTTTTCTTTTCTTTTTTTTTTATCCTCACCTGAGGACATTTTTTCATTTTTTGTTCAGACAGAGTGGGAGGGAGAGAGAGGAAGTGAGAGAGAGAGAGAGAAACATCGACGTGAAAGGGACACATCGAGTGGCTGCCACCCGCACGACCAACCAGGGCCGGGAACAAACTGCAACCGAGGTACATGCCCTTAGCGGGAACCGAACCCGGGTCTCTCTGTACCGCAGGCCGACGCTCTAACCGCTGAGCCAAACCGGCCAGGGCTGATTTTTCTTGTATAGTGTTTTGCATACCCTAGACTGGGTAACTCAGCCATCACACCATTCTTTTTCGAAGAGTAAATTAAGTTCTAGCTATTAAATACATTTGCATGGAATTCAAAAGGTGCAGGTTAATGAAAAGAAGATGTCATCTACTTGCTCTTTTGGGCTCTTCCGGTTTTCCATTTTTTAAGAAAAATTTTGTTAACATGAAGATTCTCTGAAACTGCATTCCAGTGTCTATTCTCCAGCTTTCTGGGTATTAAAAGATAGGTACAGTCATAGCAATGGCTTTCGATTTCTAAATTCTGGATTGCAGTAATGAGTGTGGAGTTTATTCTTGATTCCAAATTCCGCTGGTCAGAGTAGCTTCCCTGATAGATCAGTTCTGGAAATCCTTCCTAGTCCTTTCAACAATTTTGTACCTACTAGCCAGAGTCCCTAATTTCCTGCTTGATAAATTTATTCCACCACATTGAAACCTTATTCGATGGAGTTTTTTACTGTTATTTTGTTGTTTTAACTTATTGTCTATGATTGTTTTAGCAAGTTGATTCCAAATTTTCTGATAGCCAATCTCTTCCATTTCTTGTTTCTTTCAGAAAAATAACTAGATCCAGATTCCAGTGTGCTCTGAGGGTACAGGTAGAAAATGTTATCCAGGAAGTAAAAGCTCACACAACAACATAGTTATAAAATGTTGCTAAATTTTCCCTTGCTGGTTTTCCCAGTGTTAGAGCATCAGCCAAGGACCAAAGGGTCATGGGTTCGGTTCTTAGTTAAGGGCATGTACCTAGGTTGCAGGTTCGATCCCTGGTTGGAGTCCTTCGAAAGGCAACAGATCGATGTGTCCCTCTCACATTGATGTTTTGCTTTGTTTTTTTCTCTCCCCCACCCTCCTTCCCTTCCACTCTATCTAAAAAATCAATGGAAAAATATCCTCAGGTGAGGATTAACCAAAAAAAAAGTTGCTAATTTATAGAGAGTAACCTGATAACTATGTACAACAATATAATTTAAAGGTGGTCAAGTAAGCAGAAAGAAATACAATCTTAAATTAAGCCAAGTGCATTAGTGTGGGTACACTTACTGCAGATTCTGGGAGAGATTCTAACAGATAGCTCAGCTATTTGGCAAGAATTATGGACCCAGTAGTGTACTACACACTAAATGAAATGGAGATCCCAGAAATTCAACCATATAATGAAAACAAAGCATCCAAAGGCAGGATGAGAGCATTGTTGAAGACATTTGTCATGTGCTAACCTATTTGATAAATATATCTCCAAGAAGATCAGAAGACATTCCCATCAGCAAAGCTTTGTTACTCTAGCTATCTTCTGCAAGATGGAAACAAAGGTACAGATACTACTCCTGAAATGGGATCTTTGATTATAAAGGGGGTTCTATAATCCCAGAATAACAGAGGAAAAGTATTAGCGTGCAACCACCAGCTACTTGTGAGTCTGATCATCTTAGTGGGAATCAGGCAGACAGCAGCGCATGTAATACTTTTACATGCAGTCATCTTTGCTCTTACCTAACTAATCATGTTTTCAGTAGGACTGAAGTAGGTAATAAGCCAACCAAAGGGATACTTAGTTGTAAACCTAAAAAAAGAAAGTAAAATTCACTTAACAGAGTCCTGAATTGCATCTCTACAATAGGTAATCATGGACTTTGACCTGATTCTTAGATCTGAATCATTTCACAGAACTTGGCCTAGGGAATGAAAAGGAATCTGAATATCTTGAGAAAGGACTCTTTTAAATTACTATAAATACAGTCTCTAATTTTTCCAACCAGAATTTTCTAAGTGGATGAGAGTCTATCTACAAATATGAATGTGTACTGTAAAATTGGACACTGGTTCTGCGTCAGTGCCAATCCCCAGGCACAACTGTACTCACTGATCAGAGGAATTAATGCCTTATGGAAGCCAGATGATAGTGACTTGGCCAAATTAGGGTAATACATGTGTCTGTGTCTGTTTTAATTTTATTTTGATAATAGGTCACATGTTCCTGACATTTTGGATGCTTCAGAATCTTTGATCATATTTCAGACATCGTTATGCCTTAAATAGTTGGAGAGGCTTATATATGCACACACATAAGTACACATATGTGTATGTATGTGCGTTAAGGAGCTTTAGAAGGTAATATGTATAAACATTCACACATAAGTAAACCTATGTGTGTATATGTATGTGCACATAGATATTTATTTTCTCTCTCTTCCCCGCCCCCTCTCTTTCTTTCATTATTACTAGAGTCAACATTCCTTCCTCTACAAAGCTAGAATGAGGGACCGATCATGGTGACCCTATTAAAAATTGAGCCTGTTTAAGGCAGAGTGGCAGTTCAAGCAGGGCTTTAGATTACAAGCACCAGGAAAGCAGGGAAAACTCTCTTCAGCTTTCAATTTTTTTTCTGCCTCTACTGAGTTAACATCTCTGATAATATACAAACTTGAATTGGATTTGGTTTTTATTACAACTTTGGTTCAACAACTCCCCTCACTTTTTAAAGGCTTTAAAGAAGAGTTCTGGCCCTTTCTACCAGGTTGGCCATTTATCTAAACATTGTGAGACTAATTGACTTTGAAACAGTGAGAATACATATCGGTTGAACTTCAAAACTGTAAAACTACAAGGATGCTAGATTTGGAATCTCCTAGACTTCCAGAATATGAGATCCTGAGACTTTGAGATTGAGAAATAAGCAACTGTACAACCTCAAGACTGGGAGATTGTGAAAGTACAGACTAAAAGGCAATAGCTAGATGGTGAGATTGATAGACTGCTGGATGCTGATGGGCAAGAGCAGACTTCAGAAGACTGTGGGATCACGTGATCGATCCATTCCCACTGTCCAACCCAGTCCCCAGTCTCCACTTTCTCAGCAAAATTCTCATGTAGGTGTATTACTTGACAGAGAGTGTTATCTCTACTGTGTGTTACTCTAGTAGATGTAAATACAACACATCAACCAACTGAATTGACAAAAGATCGGCTGATGTTTCCTAATCTGGGCAGAGTGACCTTCTTTGTTAGGCTTGCTCCTCTGCCTGCCCAGCACCCCAAATTAACCTCTGGCCCCAAGTATAAAATCTTCATTTAATAAAAAGTACCTTTATTCTTGAAAGTATTACAGGTGTCCCCCTTTTTCCTCCATTGAACCCTTCCTCCCCGCTCCCCCACCACCCACTGCCTTCAACACACTATGGTCTGTGTACATTGGTTATGCATAAGTGCACATAAGTTCTTTGGTCATCTAGGAGTAGCTCATCTGTATGGCATTCAGTTCTTTTAGATTTCTTCAATGTCCATAGTTCTCCAATGGTTTTAGATTTGTTTGTTTAATTGCTTGTTTGTTTTTGGTGTTATGAAGACTTCCATGTCCATTTTTTAAAAATATGATAAAATTTGTATAATATGTTTTAATATTTGGTAATTGTAGTCAGGTTTCTCCAGCAATACAAGTTGTTTTTAGTTTTGTTTTGTCTTTGTTTTTTCATTATTATTTTTTTATCGCCTGAAAAAAAGGATAGTGTTATTACAAAATGATGATCATATTATATGATGACAAAACTTAATATGATTTTTTAAACACTATTTTGGCACATACCCAGTTGTACCTAAAACTAAAGAGTTTACATTCATATGCCTATGCCATACTTTTTATCATTTTTAATAATGTATACCTTGGGAATCTTAGTAATTTTAAATAAATAAGTATATAGTTATGTCAATGGATGAAGTGTTGTCCTCTTCTTATTGTCTCTATTAGGGGACAAGATAGATATCAAGAAACCGTCCTCATTTATAGTAGACAGCAGCAATTATGACAGTGGACCTGAGAATCTGATATATTGGGTTCAAACTCTGAAGCCACAGCTGACTATATGTAATCTTGATCAATTGAAATAACCTTTGTATTCTCTAATTTTTAGTTTGTGTATGAATAAATTAGACATGGTGCTGAACTTCAATTGCTATGCTTATATTCAGCAGTTTTTCCTTCTAACTATATTGTTTTCAGAGTATTTCTATTGTCTTTTCTTAATCCTTTGCTTTTAAGATAAAGCTGCTTTCCTGAAATTTTTCTATAAATATTTTTCAACTAAATTCTAATTAATTATTTACTGGTCTTTTCTAATTTTCACAACCTACAAAGAAAAGTAATTTGATAAAAAAAGTATAAAATAAAGGATTTTCTATTTTAAAACCAAATTCCATAATATCTTTCTTTTAAAAAATATGTTCTTCCATCTTGAAAATAGTCTTCAATTTGGTAAACTAGACTAAAACTACAATTTTATGTCAAGTAGTTCTGTGACCCTTGATTCTCTCTATTATCCTCTGGCTTAAGTTTCTTTATCTCTTCATGAAGCAGCAATATTTAAGGATGATCACCAAGTTTCTGTTCATATTTTGAGATACTTTTAAAATAAATAATACTTCTCACTATGGCTGATTTAAAAATAAAACACTATCAGTTTAATTCAGTTAACTCAAGGAGCTCTAAGAATATTATTTAAATATTGGTTGTTTAAATTTACTAATATGTGGATAGCTACCCCAAAAATATGATTATCCATAATTAAAATAAGTATAAAAATTTGATGTTAGAAATATCTTTAAAACTTAACCTGGTCATTCTTGAAAGTTACCTTTTAAGTTGAAGGGATCAAAAATCACTATAATAGTAACTATATTTTTCAAGGTATATTTAAATGTGTGAGAGTGACAAATAATAGCAGTTTAAGCATTTATCTTCAAAGGAAAGAATCATCGGGGCCTAGGATTAAGTCTATGCAGTGTAACCTACCTAGAGCAAGGATTATATTCTTTGCTCTGTCCTCTCCTTAATGAAACTGACGGATTCCACAGTCATGCCCAGTAGATGTTTGAATGCTGAGTACACAGATCTTTCCACTAATAGTGCACAAAGTGAGTTGTTGGGTGGCAGCTGAGGTGTTATGTGGCTCTTGTTCAAATGTGGCTTAATTTTCTTATGGATGAGATGGCCAATTCTTTCTTTTTATTATTTTTTTCCAGATAAGAAAGATATTAAAATGTGGGTGTAAAATTAGTCAGTTCTTCTGTCTTTCTTCCTCCTGTGATCAGAATTCAATAAGATTTTTTTTTCAAACTGTGTATATTCAATAGAGTTATTCCTATTAGAGAAAAACTTAAATCCAGTACTATAAATAAATGTGTGCATGTGTGTATGTGTGTGTGTGTGTGTGTAAGTTAAGAAAACCCGTCATGAAAAACATTATCATAAAGAAATCATAAAAGAATCTGCCTTATATTGGCAAATATTTCTTGTGGCTAGATGGACTTGGGAGTTGTAATCATTCAAATAACTTATTTTTCACTTATGATTTATGAAATAGATGTCACTTTTCCTTTAATTTACTGAAATTCTATCCATGTACATTTTTGTTTTGATGAATATGCCTGAGTATGATGATCTATCATTAATATCACATGGTTTTGATTGAATTATCATTTATCCTTGTGGTGATGGATGAAGTGGACCTTAGATTAAATTTTTGTGTTGCTCTTAGAGATAAAACAAACAAGCAAACAAAACTTCAATTTTAAGGGTGGTAAAACTGGGACAATGAGGGAATCTTAACAGGAAACATAGCATTGAAATCCATTACTTGGTTTTATCACTATGTTGAACAATTATAAGTGTAGAAGCACTCACAGATTTATGAAGCACAGACAATTCAATTGATACTTGAATTGTTTGAAAAGGTATAACAGGGAGGATACAATGAAACTCATGGTATAGTTTTCATAGATTCATTCTCAAACACTGAGATAACATTCTTTCTGCTGCCACTGTGGGCTATGTTCAAGAATGATTTCTGCTTGGATCTATTCATTGAGATAGGATTGGGGGTTGTTGCAGATTGAACTGTGTCCCTCCAAGATTCATGTTGATGCCTTAAATTCCAATGTGACTGTCCCCCTTGATACCACATACTCCTGCCACATTGGGCCTGCTTTACGTTGTCATAGTGTGTCCAGCTGTATCTACCACATAACCATTGCACATGCTTTTCTGCAACTGAAAAATTCTTACACCACCTCTGCCCCCTTTTCTTTCCCTTTGTTAAGATCCTTCAGACTTCAGCTTAAGTTTTAATTATGTAGGGATACCTTTCCTGATCTCCAAGTCTAAGTCAGTAGCCTTTGTCATCTTTTCTCACAGGACTGAAGATCTTTTCATCATAACACATAGCAATTTGTATTTATTCCTCAGTTAATGATGACTTGATTAATTTATCTCTTTTCCCTATAGATTCAGAGCCATCTCTCTTTGTTCAGCACTGACTTTTTCATGCTTAACATGTCTGTCACACACACACACACAAATATTCAGCAGGAATTTGCTGAATAAATTAATTAATAAATGTATGTGTAAAATATTATGCATAACAAATTTTCAAACAGCACTAGGTAGTGGTGTAAATCTGTTTGTAATATATAATTGAGACTTTTAAAGAAGTATTTTGATTAACATGCATCTTAATTAACAAGAATTGAATTATTGAAGTAATGAAAATAAATACTTGAGATATTGGAAAAATTGATAAAAATGAACAAGGATTTGTCACTACTAACGGCAACTTTAATAGATGCAGAGGATAAGAATAGTGCGTGGTTATGCACGTGGGTATTTATGTCGACATGATTTTAATGACTAAATATGTTATAACTTAGACTAATTCAAAAATATAAATTTTCTCACAAATGTTAACTTTGTAGAAGAAACTGTCTATATCTGCAAGAGGCAGCATATTTTCCTTTCTTACGTAGTTTCTGCACCTCCTTCTTGTAAAAAAGAAAAAGATAAAAAAAAAGGAGGGCCTGGTTCAAAGTCTCAGCATATTGTGGGCATAATTTCTGAGTTTGTCCATTAAACAAGTCTAGAGCAAGAGATGCGTCATGCTTGTTCTTGATAACAAGCAGATGTTCAGAGCAGCTTGTGTCCAATTATGGTACAAATATTTAAAATCTGCATTGGTATACAGTCTTCAGTTTTTGTAATCAGAGGCAAAGATGAGTGTACTTTTTCATAGAATTTATTTTAATGATGTTTTAATGGATAGCATAAGCTACAATGAATAAAGTCAACGCTGACAGGTGGCATAAATCCAAAGATGAACTATCCTCCCATACTCCACAATGAGGGTTTAGTGGTTGGATTTTATTCACATTGCTTCTTCATACCACTTAACCACAATGGCCACATCAGCCACACATCACCTCCAATGCTTTTCTAAATTATATTATGGAATAAATGGCTTATGGTGGAATCTCTCATGGAAAATAACCAAATGTTGTAGGATAAATTAGGTTATATTGTGGGAATCATGTAGTTACCTAACGATGGGATTCTGGACCCATTACCCCAAAGTATTTTAGCTCGAGTTTTAGAAAATGACAGAAGCATGAAAGTCATTCTAACCTTCCCCTCTGCTGCTCTCTCCTGAAGCAGGTCATAAGAGCCTCATGTGAGAGGTGCCCCTTCTTATCTCTGAAGACAGAAGGACACCAAAAACAATAGGAACAAATAGGTCTTGATAAGTTCCCCCCAGAGTACTATACTACTTCATCCTCCCGGCTCTATCATATTTCTCCATGACTATCCATTCTTTCTGATTGGTGTTCCAGGCTTCTTAGGATATATTCCTAAAAGTGGGATCACTGGGTCAAATGGCAATTCAATTTTTAATTATTTTAGGAAACACCATACTGTTGTCCATAGTGGCTGCACCAGTCTGCATTCTCACCAGCAGTGTGCTAGAGTCCCCTTTTCTCCACACCTTCGCCAATACTTGTTGTTTGAGGATTTGTTGATGGCAGCCATTCTGGCAGGTGTGAGGTGATACCTCATCGTTGTTTTACTTTGCATCTCTCTGATGATTAGTGACACTGAGCATTTTTTCATATGTCTCTTGGCCATTTGTATGTCCTGTTTGGAGAGGTTTCTATTTAGGTCCTCTGCCCATTTTTTAATTGGGTTCTTTGTCTTCCTTTTGTTGAGTTGTATGAGCACTCTATATATTTTGGAAATTAACCCCTTATCTGATGTATCATTAGCAATTATGCTCTCCCATACAGTGGGTAACACTCAGGTTCTTTTAAACTTATGTTACCATTACAGATTATATACAATATTTTATTAGTTTCAGGTATACAATATAGTGATTAGACATTTATATATCTTATGAAGTGATCACCCTGATAAGTCTCGTACCCATCTGACACCACACATAGTTATTACAATATTATTGGCTATATTTTCTATGCTGTACTTTACATCCCCAGGACTACTTTTGTAACTGCCAATTTGTGTTTCTAAATCCCTTCACGTTTTTCACCTATCTCCACAATCTTCCTCCCATGTTGTGACCATCAATTTGTTCTCTGTATCTAAGAGTTTGTTTCTGTTTTGTTCGTTCATTTATTTTGTTTTTTAGATTCCAGAAATAAGTGAAATCACATGGTATTTGTCTTTCTCTGTCTGACTTCTTTCATTTAGCATAATACCCTCTAGATCCATCCATACTGTCTCAAATGGCAAGATTTTATTTCTCTTTCTGGCTGATTAATATTTTATTTTACATATGTGCCACCTTTGTATCCATTCATCTATTGATAAATACTTAGGTTGCTTTCATATCCTGGCTATTTTAATTAATGCTGCAATTAACAAAGAGGTACATATGTCTTTTCGAATTAGTGTTTTGGATTTCTTTGGGTAAATACTCAGAAGTGGAATTGCTGGGTTATATGATAGTTCTATTTTTCATTTTTTGAAGAACCCCCATATTGTTTTTCATAGTGGTTGCACCAATTTATAATTCCACCTAAAACACTCAGGTTTAACTGTTACTTTGGGTCTTCATTTTTTATGAGGTCTCCGATGATACTTAACATTTATATCAATTAAAGTTGTATGCTATTCTCTTGTTAATCTAACTTGGTTCATTTCATTTTCAGGCCCATCCAGGGACCCTAAGAGGGTCAAGGAAAACTATTTCCTCCCTTATACTGGGGGGGGAGGAGGAGCATAAATTAAACCACAAACACATATTATCTTTGTATATACATATTTGATTCCTTGTCATTCCTATGAAAGCTTTGAGGTGTGCCTAAGTGTGTCTGTGTGTGGTGTGCAAATAGATTATGATATATGGGCTTTCTGGACTTCATAGTAATAATTTTAAAAGGTTGTTCATTTAGGGTTTCCTTCACTCAGCATTCTCTCTGAAGACTGTGATGTGCTTAGCAGAGAGCCTTAAAGCAGATGCTCCACAAGTATTTGTAGAATTATATTTCCTGAGCCCTTGGCTTATTGACTGTATTCTCCTTCAACAATTTACTCATGAAAACCAGATTTCCACTTAGAATAAAGTGAATTACTTAAAAGCACAAAGCTATTGAATTTCTAAGGAAGAATCACCTTCATCAATCCTGACTTATTTAATGATCTTTTATTTCATCCAGTATTCATATTTTTGTAAGATTGTCTCATTAATCAAACAAGTTCCCAAATCAATGTTAATTAATTGAATTGATTTGCTATTTAATTCCTTAAGAATTAATGACATGAAAAATATCTGTTTTTATCCTATAATTATTTTGCACATACACTCTAGAGAATAATATCAGTTCTGTTGGATCAAGTTGTCTAAGAATTTGAAAAATTTTGAGACCTAATTTCAGATTTTAATTGACCCACAATGTATATATTTTTAAAATGGTTAATGATTGTTACAGAGGATTAGAAATATACATAAAATGTAGACTATGTTAAGATAATTATCAGGTCGAACTTTTATATCAAATAATGATTTCAAAAGGCTACATTGTTGTATAAGATATGTTTGTAGTAATTATTTTCAAACTGTCAATTTATTAGTCTATTATTATTATTTAGTCTCAAACTATTGTCAATAATTAGTCTATTTACTAGAATAGGTGACTCCAGATTGATTAGTCATTTTTGTCTTTATACATATGAGAAAATATTTAACCTTGTTAAAAAGGCTTTCAGTTAATAAAAATATATAGGTTTCAGGGGTATGGTTCTATAATACATCATTTGCATATTGTATTTTGTGTTCACCACCCTAGGTTAAGTCTCTTTCCATGACTATTTATCCCCCCTACACCCTCTTCTACCTCCCCACACCCTCCTTCCCCTCTGGTAATCACCATGCTGTTGTCTGTTTCTGTGAGGTTTTGTTTTTGTTTTTGTTTTTTTGCTTAATCCCTTCACCTTTTTCTCTCAGCCTCTCAACCCCTTTCCCCTCTGACAGCTGTCAGTCTGTTCTCTATCTCAG
This sequence comes from Tadarida brasiliensis, assembly GCA_030848825.1. NCBI lineage: Eukaryota > Metazoa > Chordata > Mammalia > Chiroptera > Molossidae > Tadarida > Tadarida brasiliensis. The sequence goes on from CM061260.1 coordinate 77,938,021, forward strand.
TCTGTCTCTATGTTGTTCGTTAATTTATTTTGTTCATTAGATTCCACATATGAGTGAAATCGTATGGTACTTGTCTTTCTCGGGCTGGCTTATTTCACTTAGCATAATGCTCTCCAGATCCATCCATTAACCAATGGAATTGCAATAAATTCCATTAAAAAATTGAAAACAAAAGAAAACAGTTAGTAAAATCTCAGACATTTTGTCCTGGCCGATTTGGCTCAGTGGTTAGACCATCGGCCCCTGGACCAAAGAGTCACGGGTTCGATTCCAGTCAAGGGCATGGACCTCTGCTGTGGTTTGATCTCTGGCCCTGGTCGGGCTAGTGTGGGAGGCAACCAATCAATGTGTCTCTCTCACACTGATGTTTCTCTCTCTCTCTCTCTCTCTCTCTCTCTCTCTCTCTCTCTCTCTCTCTGCCTCCCTCCTTCCCACTCTATCTGAAAATCAGTGGAAAAATATCCTCGGATGAAGAATAAAAAAAATCTCAGACATTTCTCAAAGCATTTTTTTTTTCTGACGTATCTCCTTAGGCAAGGGAAACAAAAGAAAAAAATTAACAAATGGGACTACATCAAACTAAAAAGTTTCTGCAAAGCAAAGGAAACCATCAACACAATGAAAAGATGACCCACTGAATGGGAGAACAAATTTGCCAGTGATATATCTGATAAGGGTTTAATATCTAAAATGTATAAAAAACTTATGCAACTCAACATCAAAAAAGACTCCAAAAAACAATCCAATTAAAAAATTGGCAAGCCCAGCCAGTGTGGCTCAGTGGTTGAGCATCAACCCATGCACCAAGAAATCACCAGTTCAATTCCTGGTCAGAGCACATGCCCAGGTTATGGGCCAAATCCCCAGTGAGGGGCATGCAGGAGGTGGCCAATCGATGTTCTCTCTCATCAATGTTTCTAACTCTCTCTCTCTCCCTTCCTCTCTCTATAAAATCAATAAAGAAAAAAAATTTGGGGGGGGTCATTCATAAAGGCTTCCCCTCACAAATGTGCCCATTTTGTTTCTCTTTTTTTATCCTTACCCGAGGACTTTTTTTTCCATTTTTGTTCAGATAGAATGGGAGGGAGAGAGAGGAAGAGAAAGAGAGAGAAACATCGACATGAAAGGATCACATCGAGTGGCTGCCTCCGCACGACCCCAACCAGGGCCGGGGACGAACTGCAACCAAGGTACATGCCGTTGGCCAGAATCGAACCCACAGCTCATTGGTGCACGGGCTGACACTAACCACTAAACTAAACCGGCCAGGGTGGAAAAAAATTTTTAATTAAAAATGCACAAAGAACCTGAATAGACACTTCTCCAAAGAGGACATACAGATGGCCAATAGACATATGAAAGGATGCTCAATGTCACTAATCATCAAAGAAATGCAGATTAAAACTACAATGAGATATCATCTTACACCTGTCAGAATGGCTATCATCAATAAATCCACAGTAAACAAGTGTTGGTGAGGATGAGGAGAAAAAGGAACCCTTGTGCACTGTTGGTGGGAATGGAGCAGCCACTGTGGCAAGCAGTATGGAGTTACCTCAAAAATTAAAAAGTTGAACTGCCTTCTCACCCAGCAACTCCATTTTTGTCAATATATCCAAAGAAACCCGAAACACTAATTTGAAAGAATATATGTACCCCTATGTTCATTGTAGTGTTATTTACAATAGCCAAGATGTGGAAGCAGCCCAAGTGCCCATCAGTAGATGAGTGGATAAAAGAGCTGTGGTACATTTACACAGTGGAATACTACTGGTCTGTAAAAAAGAAGGAAAGCATGTCTTTTGTGACAACATGGATGGACCTAGAAAGCATTATGCTACGTGAAATAAGCCAGTCAGAGAATCACAAGTACCGTATGACTTCACTCATATGTAGAATCTAATGAACAAAGTAAACTAACGAACAAAATAGAAACAGACTCATAAATACAGGACAGATTGAAGCTGTCAGAGGGGCGGGGACTTGCGGGGCTGGGTAAAAATGGTGAAGGGAGTAAACAAGAATTTAAAAACTCATAAAAAATAGGCCTCTGTCTAAGGAAACCACTTCTATATCTGTGTTCATAAATAAGCAAGGTTTATTTTTAAATTTTTTATATTTCACAATAGAAACATAAGTAGAGTACTAATTAATTCTGCTAATTACCCCCCTATTTGTAAATATCTGGTGAACAGTCTGCCATAATATCTTATACTATAATGTATTACTAATACTAGATTACAGAAACTTGCATATCATGTTTTATTTTCATTTCTAAGAAGATTCAATGCTTTTATGATGCTAAATAGTGTCTACCTACAAAATATTTGAATAGAAGAGCATAACTGACTCACTTCTGAAGTTATCACCCTCCTAATAAAGTTCAGCACCAGGGGAAATGCAGAAGAATGAGATAAACTACTAAATGTGTATCCTCTAATGATTAGTAGGACTAGGACAGAAATTATTAACTGGTGAGTATTCTTAGCACCTGCTTTTCTCCTCAACTTGTACTTAGGTATTTTGTGCAGCTGAAAAAGAGCAATAAGAAAAAGAAACAAGGAGGGCAATTTGCTTCAGAATTGGGTAGACATTACTTAGGAGTGCATGAGGAAAAGTGATGTGAAATGAAAGAAAAAAAGCCATATGAACTGGACAGCAGATAGTTTTACATTGCCATTGAAAGCTGAGAGGGAAATTTCACCATATAGAGAAAATTAAGAATGGCTGAGATTTTGAAAAAAGTTTCAGAGATAGTTTTTATAAATTAAAATTGTTTCCACCCTGATTTCTGTGTCCTCAAGAAATGGTTTCGAGATTAAAATGAGTTCCATCTAAATTTTCTTTGCTGATTAGTGCTTTTTTGAAAACAACATTATTTAAGGACTCCACTAGCTGAATATCCACTCAGTTTGGTTACATGTAATGGAAACGAGGCATTTCATTTGATTAAATGCCCAACATTTTCAGGGGAGGGTGATGATCGGTTAACTTTCTTTGCACATTTTTTATATGAAGATGATTTCATTAATGAATTTTGTTTATTAGAGATGAAGTTTGAGTAAAAGTGCTGTTGATGGTCTCCTACTAAACAATTCAATTATAGTATGACAGACTGGAAAAATATTAATCATACTCATATGACTGCAGTGAAAACAAGAACATTAAAATCTATAAATTATTTCACAGAAGTTTAAACATCTACATCCTATTATAGATAAAGAGCTAAAAGAATATCTATATCAACATTTATGTTATTTAATCTATGTATCTATCTACCTGACTATCTGGTCATCTATTTATATATGATTGTCACAGAATTTTTCAAAAGTAAATATATGTGGAAAAACCTGAATGTTCTGTGTGGAGGAATAATTAAATAATATATGATGCACTCATCATAAAAAACAGTATAGAAGTTTTTTAAAAGTGGGTTAGATTATTATGTATGTATGAGAGATATAGCTATGATTTGTTGTTAAATTTTTAAAAATCAATCTTTATTGTAGTATATTTAATATACTCTGAATTTTATTTTTCAAGAATGCACAGTATGTATGTATCTATATATTTTAATTTTATAAAGAATAAATAATTGTATATATGAAAGCATACTTAACTATGAATATATATTGTTTTTATCCTCACCTGAGAACATTTTTGCATATATCCTCAGATAGAGCAGGAGGGAGAAAGGGAGGAAGAGAGAGAAACATCGACATGAGAGAGACATATCGGGTAATTGCCACCCACATGACCCCAACCGGGGCTGGGGACAAACTGCAACCGAGGTGGGAACCGAACCCGGGACTCTCTGGTCCATGGGCCGACGCTCTAACCATTGAGCCAAACCAGCCAGGGCTGAACTATGAATATTTTTAATTGCAGGGAGTTAAAATATGAATGAGTAAAATATCTCATATATTATCAATGTCTTGTTTATACATTCTATAGAGTTTGATTTGTTACAATTAACTTTCATTTTTTTTACTTTCTAAAGCCCAATAAAATGGAGAACTCAGCATATTTCAGACAATTCAAGTATTTGTAATTGCTATAAAAACAAACACTACTTAATTATAAGGATATTTAAGCTAAATATGATCTTTCTAAATTTAAGTAACTCGGTGATCCCACTTCTAGGAATATACCCTAAGAAGCCTGAAACACCAATCAGAAAAAATACATGTACCCCCATGTTCATAGCAGCTCTATTTACAATAGCTAAGATCTGGAAACAGCCCAAGTGTCCATCAGTGGATGAATGGATAAAAAAGCTGTGGTACATATACACAATGGAGTACTATGCAGCTGTAAGAAAGAAAGATCTCTTATCCTTTGAGACGATGTGGAGGGACCTCGAGAGTATTATCCTAAGCGAAACAAGCCAAGCAGAGAAAGACAAATATCACATGATCTCACTTATTTGTGGAATATAATGAACATAACAGTCTGAGGAACAGGGTAGACCCAGAGATGTGGAAGTAGGGTATAAACTGACACCCCTCAGAAGAGGGGGTGAGGGGAGGAGGGAAGAGATAAACCACAGAACTTATACACATGTATGCATAAGTGATGGACATGGACAACAAAGCTGGGGACAGGGTGGGGGGATGGGGAGGAGGGTGTCAATGAGGAAAAAAGGAGAAACATCTGTAACAAAAATAAATTAATATAAAAAAAATTTTTTTAAATTAACAAAAATAATAATAAATAAATTTAAGTAACTCTAACAATCCACATTACCTTATAATGTCAAAGCAGTAAGTATTTGTCATTACTGTTTAGATTATGACCTTAAAGATAACTTCCTTTTTGACTGTGCTATTCTGGTGGAATTATACTTTAGCCATGATAAAATGCTATGGTTAACCAACTCTTTCCATATTTCAGACATTATATATGTTACAGCAAAAGCAATTTCTAATATTTTAAAAATAATAGTCTTTCCTATTAAATATTGGCACTATAGAATAAAAGTCAATAGAGAAAATAATGTACAATACTTACAAATTTATTGTGTAAACAAAGTTATTGTGTTCTGACCTTATAATTTAGGTCAGAAAGTGCAGGAGAGGTAGAGGTATTTTTTTTTCTTTCTCTGTTTACAGTTGTGAGCAGATACATGGTTTTCCCAGATGCAAAGGGTAACATTCTTGAGATTCCTGCTATTTCACCCATCTCATGGTTGAGAAGAAATTTTAAAGTTACCTGTTGTTTCCTCCAGTCTTCTGACCTTTGGCAGCAACAATTCTGACTTTCTATGACAGTAAAATTGAAAATTAAGTCCATCACTTAGATTTTTCTCCTCTGAGGTTTTGTAAGCAAAGAATTCCCAGGTTCTCTATTAAGATAAACCGAAGAACTTATATGCATGTATGCGTAACCAATGGACATAGACAACAATGCTGGGGCGGGGGCAGGATGGGAAGGAGGGTGTCTTGGGGGGGGGGGGCGGAGAAACATCTGTGACAAAAATAAATGAATAAAAATTGAAAAAAATCAATTCATAATTGATATAAGAGACAAAGTCAAAGCAAATTGACCTTTTTTGTGCTCATTGTGTTAATTCAGGTAGAAGAGGTTGATAATAATAACATGGCACCGAAGGGCAATTCAGGAGATATCTGAAGGTGGAACCAACAGGATTTTCTGATGAATTAAATGGAGGGTTTGAGAAAGAAGCCAAGGATCACTCTATGGGTAACTCTAAGGTCCCATGGAATGCCAATAGATGTCATAAAGGAGAGACAGACCACCAGAAGAAACTGTTAAGGATTCACCAGTGATATAGTAGGAAAACCAATAATATCATTTCTGGATACAATGTGCAGAATGTGTGCCACATTGAAGTCAGTAGAGATGAAGATTAATCATAACCATGAAAAAGAATAATTAGATTTAAAAACATGGAGACATAGATATACTTGACAAAAAACAGTGTTAGAAATTGATAAGGACTAAACATAGAAAAGGAGCAAAAAAAAAAAGATCACCTACCATACCTACATGTATTTGATGACTCAGATATTGAGTGCAGTGGATAAAGGATAAAGGATAGCTTAAGAGTCTGGGTTGTTGTTCTTATTTATTTATTTATTTATTTATTGCTAACTGATATAAGAAGGAAAAAAGACATAATTACCCCCTGAAATTGAGGTCATCTAAACTTCTATATTTTAATATTACATATACATTCACATATGTACATCCACCTGTTCTTTATTCCCTATTCTCATCACATCTGAATTCTGATTATTCCCATTTCATAATGCTGGTCTCACAAACCAATCATCTTTTAAGTGCCCTGCAGCTTTCCCAGAGAGGGAATAAATGTTACTATCTCTCTGAGTGATTGCTTCTGTTATGGCACGTTCTCACTAGTGCAGAGCCAAAGCTGAGAGAAATGGCTGTTTGTATTGTTCCCCCTTTGCGAACCACATGGAAAATAACGACGTTTTTAAACACCTGTTTTGAGATTTCTCTAGTTACAAAAAAATAGTTGAGCATGATACAGATGAGCAGTGAGAACAAACTGAACCCTTAAAGAATAATACAAAGACACTCAACTGTGAAGCAAGATTAAAACAAACAAAGAATTGCTTGGATTGTGTAGGAGCAGGTACACTGAATGTTAAATAAAACATTTCATAAACTATTGCAGTTGCCTACAACCCAAGAACCATCTGTTACTTGGAGTGTGACTTTTCTCTCTTTTCATGCACATTGATTAGAATAAACACATCTATATAAACTTGCTGTGGTCTAATTAACCAAAATTTCCATAAGAACTTGAATTAAGGTGGAGAGTAGGAAATATTTTACCTATTAATCTCTAGTGAATATGTATGTAACTTTTCTATAAATGAATTGAATAGCACACAGTAATGCTACACTGTTTGAAAATGTATGTCTAATAAATACAATAAAAACACAATTAAGAAGGTTTTTCAGTTTATAGACATTTTTCACCACTGTTTTCTCACTAAAACCACATCTGAGAAGCTAATATTTTCATGTTAAAAAGTTACTTTAAAAAAGCATATATTAAACTGTTTAAAGGCATCTAATATTCTGCAATAATACAGCCACAGTGTCTTTTTTAGAGAGAATCCTTGGACTTTGACAGGAGGTGGGATCACCAGCCAGACATGTAGCATCATAGATCTGAGCTGATCCTTTACTGACCATCTTACCTATTATTAATTCAGCTTGCACAATCTCCTGAATTTACCAAAATATGCAATAAAGCATATCAAATCCCATTGTTGTAAATGAATCTAATCATCTCATTTATATCATCCAATATAAGTCTTAAATTGATGCAGAATAAGCTACTGCTGCTCAAAGGTGTAACTTAATCAGTTGTCCTCAATCATGAACAGAGATTCCTAGGCCATACCCCACACGAAGCCGATCAGAGTCTCTGGAGGAGCCTCATGGTCAGTATTTTATAATCCCTTCTAAGTGATACAGCCCTAATGTACACTGGAGTTGGAAAACACTCATATAAATGACATAAAAAGTTCTTGCTTAAATATATTTTCAGATAAATACATGCAATAGCATGATTGAAGTATTAAGCAGTATTCAAAAGTAATAATATAACTGACCATTTTAAAACATTTACACCTCAGCTTGAATTTGTTTATTAAATCTTTTATTATCAGGATGTTCCTTTGAGTGACAAAGGGGGCTACAGTAGCGTATGGTGAAGAGCGGATACCAAGTGTGCTTGTAAAGGCAGAAGGGCATTGCAGGAAATCTTGCATAGTTGCAGTCGTGTATGAATAGCTTCTGCTAAAGAAAGGGGCCAAGTCCCACCTAACATTCAGTTGCACTGTTGCTGGGTTGACTTCATTATAAATAAAATTTCAGATAAAAATAATGACCAGGATACCTAAGGAGGAAGGGCAGCAGGCAGGTTAAAAGAGTTTCTAAGCCATGCACTGAAAGCAAAATTATTTCCAGTGAGTTTGTGTTAGTCTTGGCCACGTTGTAGTTATTCCCAGTAATCAAAAATCTCAATGCACTGACTGTGTGATGGTTGGGATTGAACGCCACAGGCTAATTTTTCAGAAAACTCCTGCCACGTTTCTGCACTGAGTTATCAGATACTCCTAAACTGAGGCAACATACACAAGAGTCTTCATGGGGAAACTTGACACGAGCCTAAAATTTTGCCATCCTCATTTATTCCTGTGGATAAAATCTGAAATTCCATATTTTATGTTGTCATTCTGTCAAACACTGTCCTCATTTTACTACATCAAAATGGACGCACTCTTACGAGAACTAAGACATCTGTTCACTAGATCATTAGGATGAATATATATATATATATATATATATATATATATATATATATATATATAATCTGTTAGAAAAGATTAGATAAAGCTTGAGTATCTGATAGGAATTTTAAAAAAAACATACCAAACAACAGAGAAGAACATCACTTTTTTTAATTAATACTTTTTCTTGAATTGGCCTCTTCATAGGACATTATTAATAACATCCATTTCTTCTATGTTATTAGAAGAAAAGTGGGAATTTGGTCAATATTATTGCCTGGGGACCCAATATTCAGATTCCCCAGATATCTTTAATATTTGGCTTTTCTGTTCCTATCTTATTCACAATGATGATGGGTGATTTATTTTTTTTCCAAAAGAAAGCTAATAAACTAATTATCTTAAAAAAACTAAATTGATTCATATTTTGCTCTGTATATTTTGGTATCTATGGGTGTATAATATTTGTGAAAGGAAAATATATAGTTTTCTTTAGAAATAGGCAAAGTAAAATGTAATTATTAATTTTACATTGCCTATGGGTTTAAAACACAAAACCAAAAAACACAAAATACGTTGAAACCTGCTTAATATGTCTTACACTGGAATTTGACCTAAATTTGTGAAATGGTGACTGTGGAGAGAAGAGCAAAAATGGAGCCCAGACGCACATATTTTTCTCTGAGCTCACAGATTGCTTTCAGAAACCATGGAGCAGCCTGCTGGGATTCTTGCTCTGCATGCCATTCTTTGCAGATTCAGTGGATAATAAAGTTCCTCCCAAAACAACGTTTTCCAATCATGGGTGCGGCTTCTATCTTTGTTGCAATCACTGTACTAGAAGAGGGAGTAGTGCTGGGATTGGCTCAGCTCCCTTGGACTGGTACAACAGAAACAAGGAAGAAGTATTCTGTGAAGTTGCCTCGGCTGCAAAAGGCATTTCTCTCCTTAATCAGACTTCTGCTTTTTCCTCTTTATACACACAACTAGGATCAAGAATAAATTAGTAATGATTTATATTGATCAAAAGTCATATTTTATATGCACATTTATAAACTTCGTAAAAAAAAAATAGGTCTTCAGAGTTATCAAAGACCCTAAGTCATACCTTTCATTAATCAAGATATATGGTTGAATTTCATACCTTTTTTTTCCCCACTAATGATAAAAACATTGATACAAAATTTAAAGTTGAAATTAGAGATCAAAGGTTAAGAACAGTGGTTTGAGTTAACATTTTTCAGGATATCTGAAGGGCTTATGAGCATAACTGTGATTTGAGCAGATTTTGGCATGGGTATTTACTGTTACTTGAAGAAACTTTCTTATCTTTAGCCCTAGATGACCTATTGTAACTCTATCAGAGCTCAAAATAAAAAATAAAATTTTATTTTTATTCATACACAAACTAGTCATTAGTTTTATATCTTTGATGAATGAGGTTTGGGGAGTCTGACATTAAATTGAACTATTTTCTAGCTTCTAATCTTGTGTAACATGACCCATTTGTACTCTCTTTAATATCCCATACATTATTTTTTATTTAAGAAATTACCCATTTTTTAAAAAAGCAAGTAAAATAATCAAAAGTTCACAGTAAAAATAAGTTCAAATAATAAAAATGGTCTTTATTTTATTTTATGCCATATCATCATAAAATATAACAATAAATTCAATTCTGACATGATGATTTTTTTAATATTATTTATGTGTGGAATCTAAACAGCTGTCCCTATCGAAACAATGAAATAGTGCTTACCAAGGCCTGGAGATGGGAGAACTGGGGAGCTGTGCATCAGTGGGTCCAAACTTGTAGTTAGAAGATGAGTGAGTTCTGGGGATCTAATGCACACCATTGTGAGATACTTAACAATACTGTATCATATACTTTAAAGTTTCTGAGACTAGATCTTAAATACTTTCATCACAAAAATGAAATAATTATTATGCAACTTGATGTGGTGTTACTAAGCACTCCAGTGGTAATCATATGGCAACATATAAATCTATCAAATAACATGTTGAACACCTTAAACTTACACAATGTTATATGTCAGTTTTATCTCAATTAAAGTAAAATAATATAAAATAAAATGAGTGAGCTATGTGCATGAATCCAAAATCAGTTTTAGTACCAGATAGGATTTTAGTGTTCTATGACAGAATTTTAGAAATCTTGTCACATTGGTATCTTTAAGCAAGCACTCTCATTTTCAGTGTTCTAACCTATTATGTAGCAAATGATTTTATTTTATTTATTTATTTGTTTGTTTGTTTGTTTTTGTTACAGATGTTTCTCCTTTTTCCCCCATTGACACCCTCCTCCCCATCCCCCCCACCCCATCCCCAGCTTTGTTGTCTATGTCCATTGGTCATGCATAAATGCATATAAGTTCTGTGGTTTATCTCTCCCCCCCAAACCCCCCTCCTCTGAGGTTTGTCAGTCTGTACCCCACCTCTATGTCTCTGGCTCAATTTTGTTCATCAGTTTGTTTAGTTCGTTATATTCCACACATAAATGAGATCATGTGATATTTATCTTTCTCTGCTTGGCTTGTTTCACTTAGGATAATACTCTCCAGGTCCCTCCATGTCGTCTCAAAGGATAAGAGATCTTTCTTTCTTACAGCTGCATAGTACTCCATTGTGTACATGTACCACAGCATTTTTATCCATTCATCTACTGATGGACACTTGGGTTGTTTCCAGATCTTAGCTATTGTAAATAGTGCTGCTATGAACATAGGGGGACATATATTCTTTCTGATTGGTGTTTCAGGTTTTTAGGGTATATTCCTAGAAGTGGGATCACTGGATCAAATGGCAATTCAATTTTTAATTTTTTGAGGTAACACCATAGTGTTTTCCATAGTGGCTGCACCAGTCTGCATTCCCACCAGCAGTGTGCTAGAGACCCCTTTTCTCCATCAAACAACACTTGTTGTTTGATGATTTGTTGATGGCGGCCATTCTGACAGGTGTGAGGTGATACCTCATAGTTGTTTTAATTTGCATCTCTCTGATGATAAGTGATGCTGAGCATTTTTTCATATGTCTCTTGGCCATTTGTATGTCCTGTTTGGAGAGGTGTCTACTTAGGTCCTCTGCCCATTTTTTAATTGGGTTCTTTGTCTTCCTTTTGTTGAGTTGTATGAACACTCTATATATTTTGGAAATTAACCCCTTATCTGATGCATCATTGGCAATTATGGTCTCCCATATAGTGGGTTCCCTTTCCATTTTGATGGTTGTTTCTTTTGCTGTGCAGAAGCTTTTGACTTTGATGTAGTCCCATATGTTCATTTTTTCCTTTGTTTCTCTTGCCTTAGGTGTTGTATCAGTGAAAATTCTGCTGCATATTATGTCTGAAATTTTGTTGCCTGCATTTTCTTCTAGAATTTTTATGGATTCACGAGTTACATTTAAATCTTTTATCCATTTTGAGTTTATTCTCATGTATGGTGTAAGCTGGTGGTCTAGCTTCATTTTTTTATGTAGCAAATAATTTTTAAAAGTACACTTTTTAAACCTCTATAAATATTCTTCAAATTTCTGTTTTAGTTTTGATGTATATGTTATGTCCTCAAAATATAACAATCTCCTTAATGATGGAGAATTTGCATTATAGGGACGCTCATCTAATTCAGTGAAATAGATAATGTTTAATTATACTGATTTAATTGCATTAAATTAAATTGAAATGAGATCAATGTAATTTGCCATTTACCAAAGAAAGCTGTTTAACCTTTATTAAATGTTGTTTTTGCACAGATAATGATATTGTTCAGGATTTTTTTAAATACAAAATATCATATCCATCTTAAAAATATGTCACTTTTGCATTATTAAAAATAAACAGATGCAACATTGCAAAAATATGTTATACGGCCTGAGATTTGACAGACATATATACTAAGGTCTCAGTTCTTACTAAGATTTTTATGCTTCTACTTTCATGTATTTGTAAATATATGCAAATCAAAAATACTGTAAATCATCTGGAGATCGTCAAGTCATAGTTTCAAGATAGCTATTTTTATGAACTCTGTTGATTACTTTTGTTGCATTCGTTACTGTTATTTCAGTGGGGATTTAATAGTATTCATTATAATAGCTTATCAGAGTTTCTTGGTAGCTTATAATTAACTGACCACCTGTGCTTCCAGCTGTGAGAACTTTTTAACTATCTTTTGAATAACTTGGGATAACTGCGAGGAAAGCAAACAAACAAACAAAAAAGAACTGCTCTTCAATAACAAACTAAGGAAGCTAACTAAATCCTCTCTTCCTAGAAATTTGAATGAAGTGTGGATATACAGACAAGAAGAGAAACTCGGTTCACTGTTGCAATTCAAAAAAGGCTTTTGCCTGAGGTTGATTTGATGTAATGTTCAGGGAAAGAACGAAGATGTTTTTGAGCCTAGATAAGATGGACAACCAAGCAAACAAAATCCTGAAACAAACTGGAAGTGAATAACTTTCTTCCCTCCCAGACTGTTTCGTGTACTGAAGCCAGATAATCACTGTAGGAATCTTGTTTTTATATAAGGTCAAAAGGTCATATGTCTGAAATTGGACAAATAAATTGAATGTGCTATGTGTTAAAAGAGAGCAGCAACATGTAAGACAGTTTTCAATAAAAATGATAATGAGTAGAGTTCATACACAACTAAGAATAATAAATAAAAAGTTATCGGAAAGGAAATAGACTCTGTGTTTATTGAAATATGTAGGAAATGTATTTCTTAAAATAAATAGAATTAAGGGTAAGAATGCTGATATATGTAAACACCACCGCACCTTAGAAATATTAGATTCAAATTCTTAGTAATTAGAAGACCTATATTAAAATGCTGGTGTGTATTATTAGTTTATAGGCTTCTTCAAAAATGTTTGATCAGAGGAAATCAAAGAAACCTTAGCACAATTGTGCATGAAGTCAGAAATGGTTTGCCCCACTTCAGGAATAAATTGGCCCAGAATCTAACAAAAAATGATCTTCCAAGGCCGGGTACCTAATGTTGTATTTATCATTTTGTCTTCTAATAGAGGGCCCCACAATTTCTATAGGCTTCAAGGCTCAAAAAACTTAGATCCGCCCATGGAAATATCATAACCTAGATTAAGGCAACAGGCAGAAATAACAAGAACATTATCATCATCCTCCAATAGTCACACCTCTTTTTCTTAGTATTAACCTGTCTCCCTGTTAATAAGGCATTTTACCTCACTCATCTTCAAGGTTTTACAGTATCTTTTCAGTCTCTGTAAGAAGGAAATGAGTTACTGTAACTGCTGTTAGATCAGACTGAGAAATGCCCATCAGGAATTGCACAAAAACAGGTGACTGGCAGCATCACTCTAGTGCTGGGCTGCTGAGAGTCTATAGCATTTCTTCAATAAGCCATTATGTTAACAGAGTATTTCTAACTCAGAGAAAAGCAATGACAATTGTTCAATAAAAAAAAAGTTGACTTAAAAGAAAAAAAGTTAAATTTATCTTTTTAGTGTTGAACCCTTTTTAGATGTGTTGAGCAAATAATAGCAAATGATCGTTTTACCACCTCTTACGAAAATGTGTGCGCATATGTGTGTGTGGAGAAGGGTGGAAGGGTTGAGGTTGAAGAGACGGGAGGGTGATAGTAGGGTAGAGACTAAGGCAAGAGTGAAAGAAGCAGATTGGAGAGAACAGAGATGAGAGTCTCAGCTGCTGAGTTAAGACGCTGTTAATATTATCACAGGGATTCCGGAGGAAAGCAAAGTACCATCTGAACACAGGGTGGGGCAAAATTAGGTTTACAGTTTTTAGTATAGAAAATAATACAATAATTAATAAATAAAAATACAATAAAAAACTTTGTTTCACATAATCACAACTGTAACCAACTTTTGCTCCACCCTGTTTATGAATCTTGAAGTCTTTGGCCCCATAATCTCATTGCTGAATAAGATCTGTCAGGAAATTTGAGAATATATACAAGGGTCTAAAGGAAAGTCCAGGTAGTTTTAGTAGTTGTCTTAGTTTATTTGGGCTGCTATAACAAAAACATCATAGACTCAGTGGCTTAAACAACAAAAAATTATTTCTCACAGTTCTGGAGTCTGGGAAGTCCAAGATCAAGGCTCCAACAGATTGGGTGTCAGGAGAGGGGCCACTTCCCAATTCACAGATGGACATTTTCTATTGTGTCCTCAGGTATGTGTTGCAAGGCATAGGGGACAATGGAGTTCTCTGTAGTCTTTTCATAAGGGTACTAATCCCATTTATGAGGGCTGTACCCTCATGACCAAAGCAACCCAAAGTCTCCACCTCCAAATACCATTCACTAGGGGTTTGATTTCAAAATCTGAATTTTGGCAGAACGCAAAATACATTCAGCCTATAGCATTAGTCAACACTTCTCACCAGATCCTATCCAGAGACTGTTCATTGATCTGGTTATAAAAATGAAGAAATCTAGTTTAGAAGAAAGGTGTTTCTTGTCTTTCTAAGAGAACCAATTGTTTATATTTTTATGAATTAAAAAAAAAATGATTGTTTTGCATTCTCCTAACTGAATCATTGTTACTGCTATTAATATTTTACTGTATTTGTAATATCCTCAGTATCAATTCTATAGTGAAGAAGGGAAAATGATAATAATACTTGCTACTTCATTTACAAACCAGGTATAACCCTATTTTTCCCAATGACATGACATGGAATTCTTATTATTTTATACTATGCTTATGACCTATAGACATTGTACTCTACTATTCATTATCTATGTTTAAAATGTATGATAAATTTGAACTAACTGTATGTTTCCCAGACATGTTGTGTATTCCAACATATGTACAATTTACATAATGTACCTGTGTAACATTATATTTAAAAGGCTACCTCATATGTATCTGTTCCTCAGATGATCTTTTCTTGAGCCCAAAGGAGAGATGTTCTTCTATTATTTCACTGCATCTTTAGTTATAGACATGTCTGTCCTAGATTCACTGTGACTACTTAATTGCAAATAGGCAAACAGCAGAGACTTAGTCTTGTCTTTCCATCTATCCTCACTCCACTTCCACTCCTCCTCACCACTTCACTTCTGTCTGAAAATATGCAAGAGTTAAATTTAACGAAGGATACAGGACTGATTTTACGTTAAGTAATTCATTTTATCATTTGGCCTATGAGGTATCATTTAATGTATTATTATTTTTAACTCAACCCTGTGCATTAGGTAGTATATGTATTCAATTTTACAGATGAAAACTAAAAGATGCTCAGCAAGGTTAACAGATGTGCTCAGGCTCACAAAGCTGGAACATGAAAAGAGCAACGTTCTGGAATATAGGTTCACTAATCCCAAGAGCCTGAAATTTCCATATGCTTTTCTATTGGAAATATTTCTAAGCACTCTGAGCTATTAAGCCTTACATGTCAATCCTCTTGGCATAAATAACCTCTAAAGGGAACGAGGAAGGTAGTAATAAATTTAGATCTAATATGATTGGGCTATAAATGCTGATTAACCCTTTACGGAAAACAATTAATATTTTGTTATAAAATATCTTATAACTTACCATTCCTTCAGAAAAACACACCAGTTTAAAGGTTATTGATAATATATTTTTCTTTTTTGGAGGGCAAGGCTTTAAACATTAGTATAGTAAAATGTGCAAAATACAAAATTCTTTAATCTGGAAGACTTTTTTTATCCTTCCTTCTCTTCTCCTTTCTTCTATTCAGATGATTCTTTCTTTTTTTTTTTTTTTTACTTTCAGGATATGTAACTGTACTTATGATTTTAGAGAAAATGTAAGTGAGCCTCCTAATATAATTATATGTTATAGGCAAAATGCCCAGTTGTGATTTGCAATAATGATTTAGAGGGCAATAAATGACAATATAAAATATATGCATCTTTTAAATAGGCAAATGATTTTTAAAATAGATGGAATATGGATTAACAGATGACTGCAAAGCCTTCAATTAAGTGAAAAGTTCTAAGTCAAAGAATTCCTCCATGTGCCTTTAAATTCATGAGGCTCATGTATAAACTGAAACTGTTCAAAATTTCTGTACCCAGTATGCAACAAAGGAGGACTTAAAATATATATGATCTTTCCCCTGGCCAGTGTGGCTCAGTGGTTAGAGTGTCAGCTCACAGACCAAAGAGTCATGGGTCCGATTCCAGTCAAGGGCATATACCTTGGTTGCAGTTTGATCCCCGGCCCTGGTCCAGATCGTGTGGGTGGCAACTAATTGGTGTGTCTCTCTCACATCGATGTCTCTCTCTCTCACTCTTCCACTCTATCTGAGGATAAATAGAAAAATATCCTCAGGTGAGGAATAAAATATATATATATATAGCTGTGATCTTTTCCAGGCAATCAGGAATGTAAGAGACATACATAATTTTTATTATTATTATTTCCTTCCTGCTCCCTGAAAGGAAGATCACTCCATGTCAGCAGCCCGCCCTTCCAGCCATCCTCCCTGGGCAACTCGGAAATCTCAGTCAGAACAAAGACAATTTCAATCCTTATAAGTCCCACTTATTCCTCTCCCCCAACATGTATTATGAAATTTTTAAACCTACATAAATTGAAATATGTGTATTTCATCTACTACCTAGATGTTAGCGTGCTTACTTTATCACACATTTATTTTTCTCTCTATCATCCATTATTCTGTCATGTATTTTTTATATTTCAAAGTAGGTGATGAAAGATTGAACTTCTGAATTATGTACACCACATGCCATAATTAAATCAATTCTATTCCATGCCCACTTATTCAAACAGTCAAGTTTTCATGAATTATCAAATGTACTAGTCTCACTACGAGTCTATTCCCTGGGAAAACAAAAGATATAAAATGTCGAGTAAAAAGAAAACACTCCTTCATAGTATAAATCATGTTCTCACTTGGTCAATAACTCTTTATATAACTGTACAGTACTTCTAATTTTCAAATACCTTTGGCTTATATGTACACCACATGTGCTTGGTTTCTTTAGTATCATTTTATGGCTTTAGCTCAGAAATGCCCTAGCCATAAAAGCAGAAACTGAAGGCTGATCTTCTGATCCCATATTATGTTCTCTTTTATTCTACTCTACTTTCAGCTCACTTTTTCTGTTGTAGATTAAAAATAAAATTCAGTAAATGTGACATTTAATTCCATTTTGTTATGTGTAAAAGCACATCCCTTTCATTCTTCATTTTAATTTTGTCATTTAATTCATGCTAACACTATAAAATAACATAGGGTTACTGGAAAATGCTTGAAACTTCCCACACAAAAATTACTTTTTAAGTATTCTATAACGTGATTTCATTAATGAGCTTGTTGTTTGGAATTATTAGATATTCTCTGCCAAGAATTTTTTTAAAATCACCCTCTCCCCATAGAACATGCTGTTTTTGATACTGTACATGGGCTGTCTAATGTGTAAAGTTAAAGGAAGACGTTTTAAAAAGAGGTTGAGCACTGAGCCATGCACCAAGAGGTCGCTGGTTTGATTCCTGGTCAGGGCACATGCCCAGGTTGTGGGCCTGATCCCCAGTGAGGGGCATGCAGGAGGTGGCCAATTGATGTTCTCTGTCATCGATGTTTCTATCTCTCTCTCCCTCTCCTGTCCTCTCTCTCTAAAATCAATAAAGAAAAACTATTAAAAAATAAAATAAAATAAAAAAGTAAAAAGAACATGAGCAGAGTTTAGAAAGCCAGCATTTTCGTCAGTGTTAAGCAGAATACTAGAGCTAGAAAACATCTCATGATACAAGGGTCCAGAAGCTTCTCTGCCACAGAGTAAGCCAAATGTCCAAACAAAACATCAGGAAATAGCAAAGCTATCAGCAGTCTTCTTGCCAAGCTGGGGCAAGAAGACTGATTTCCAGAAAATGCCACGAGGAAGCTTCAGAAAGGAGTATCTCTGGCAGCCTCCTGAGTTTTATTAAATTGGAAATTTGATGGAGAAAATTGGAAAATAATTCCAACAAATGCAAGAGTTTCCTTAGATTAAATAATGAGGGGTGAGATTGCTGGGTCAGATGTCAGAGGCATACACAGAGGATCTGTGCAAGTATAATTTTAGAGAGGGGCAAAATTGGTTGTTTACAGGATATGCACTATTTTAAAACCTTGCCAAAAGTGTACAAATATTCTGATTTTACCACATCCTTGCTATCATTTGATGATATTACACTTTTAAAAATTTTATCAATTTCTTAGTGGGTATGACAGTTTCTCCCTGGGGTTCTAGTTTTCATTTTCCTGCTATATATGTGTAAGTATATATCTTTTTCAGTATATAGACTTCTTGATTTTTATATCTTTTTATCTTATGCCATACTAAACACGCTCTTTAATACATAATATGAGCAGTAGCAATAATGTTACATGGATGCCTTGCGATGTGGAAGCAGTAAAGGAAGTAGTAAGAATACAGACTCAGCAGCCAGACCACTTGGGCATGAATCATACCTCCACCACTTATTACCACGATGACAGTGGGAAACTAATTAACCTTCTGTGCCTCATTTACCTAGTCTTTAAAATGGGCATGAGATGCTGCTAGCACAGAGGAGCCGGGTGCAGTGGGGTCCTCTGGGTGGTGAGTTGACTATATTTTGCTCCTAGCAACATATCAGAAGAACACAGCCAAAGAGGACAACGAGGTACATCACTCCCTCTTACTTCTCCATACATACAGACACATCTCCAAAAACAAAGCTTTTGCAAATATACTTTATATTCCTAGTGAACTGAACCACAGTCAAAAGCTGTTACTTGCCATAGTGACAAGCTACAACTAATTTAAAGTATGTTATATTTAATGTAAGCCCTGTTTCTTCATTATGGCTCATAACTAAAGCCCTCTCTACTCAGTGAAAATAAAATAAAATAAAATGGGCATGAGAATATAAATAGCTCATAGATTTACCATGATGATTAAGTGTTATTATATGTAAAATACTTAGACAAGTGTTCAGCACACAGTAAGTACTATGTAGAAGTTGACAAGTAACACAGTGTTTTACTACCACTCTATTCTCTGAATATCCCAATGGAATACTAAGAAAGATGAACCTCAGAAAAGCTGAATGAAAGACATTTTGGGTGACTTTCTCCAAATACCTGTAGTATCAAAGCCTGGAAATAGAATGTCACTTTTTCAGATGGCTTTGCTGCCAACCTGACATCAGCTCAAGTCATACAATGGATTATATAGTAATCAACCATTAATCTGGGCAAAAGAAATGACCGTCAGCAGTGTGCTTATGTCGTTTTTTTTTTTTTTTTTTTTTTGACAGTGTCTTATGATGTCAAAAACCACATTCAGAGACTAGTTTATTTGTAAATTATCTCAGTTGCCCAAAAGTTAGTAGCTGAGATTTTTCTATAATAAAAGAAAACTTCTTCCAGGGCTTTAAAATCACTTTATTTTTAAAATAAGTTTTGAAATTAAAAGTAGCAAGCTCAAGCGCAATGAATTTAGTAATGAAGACATTGACTTTGAACAATAAGTTTAAATGTTTAATTTTACAAAGGAATTTCTATTTGAAGAGGTTTATAAATTATCACTTTATAGAATGGATTTTACTCCCAAATGGGTAGACTTCAACTACCAATTTTCAACTACAAAATTTCAACTATTTGTTTGGAAATGTGCTGATATCTATATAGAGATTTTACTTTTACCATTCATTCATTCATGTTCTTAATATTTCTAAGCACTAAATGTATGCTCATTTTTGTGAAGAAAGGAATTCATTACTTATGTTCTCTTATTGAAATGCAATTGAGGCCCTGGCCGGTTTGGCTCAGCGGTTAGAGCGTCGGCCTGCGGTCCAGAGAGACCCGGGTTCGGTTCCCGCTAAGGGCATGTACTTCGGTTGCAGTTTGTCCCCGGCCCTGGTTGGTCGTGCGGGTGGCAGCCACTCGATGTGTCACCTTCGCATCGATGTTTCTCTCTCTCTCTCTTCCTCTCTCTCCGTCCCACTCTATCTGAACAAAAAATGAAAAAGTGTCCTCTGGTGAGGATAAAAAAAAAAATGAAATGCAATTGAGTAAAACATGTAAATATTAATTATTAGGGCTTACATCAACTGACAAGTTATTTAAATCCCTAAGATAATTACTGTGATGGTTAATTTATGTAACTGTTTGGCTGGGGTGCCCAGATATTTGGTCAAACATTATATTTTGTACTTCTGTGAGAGTGTTTTCAGATGAGATTAACATTTAAATAGGTGGGTTTTGATTAAAGCAGATTGCTCTCCATAATGTGTGTGGACCTCATCTAATCAGTTGTGTCTCTGGATAGATAAAAAGACTGGCCTCCCTCAAGCAACAAAGAATTACACTAGCAAACTGCCTTTGGACTTCATCTGCAACATTGGTTCTTCCTTGTCCTGCAGCACATGACTCAGATTCAAACTGGAACATCAGCTCTCCTGGGTCTCCAGTCTGCAGGCCTTTGGACTGGAACTGAAGTATCAGCTCTCCTAGGTATCCACCCTGCAGAATTTGGAGTGCTGCCATTTATAACAGTATAAGTCAATTTCTTATAATAATTTCTCAAGATATATGTATATATCAATACACACATATTTTATTACTTCTATTTCTCTGGAGAATCCTGGCTAATATACTTACTTTAAAAAAGTACACATACTCAAGACCATTCGTCTAAGACCAATTAAATTTTCACATGTCTTGCTACCAGGGACTGGAGCATGGGGTGGATACAAGAACAATATCGTACACACACACCCACACGTGTACATATATGCATTTATTCAATTTGATGTTTAATAGGACAAGAAGCAATCTACTTGTTATGTAAATAATTATAGGTTTATATCTTTAATCAAGGCTTTTAGCTTTTTATTCCCTATACTATTTACATATTTGAAAATGTTGCATTCTGGTATGTTTTTTTTGAAAAGATAATAAAACATTTTAAGCAACCCCCATAAAAATATGATGGATTTGAGACATGCTTACACAACTCCTACACTTAAAATCCTTCAAAATAATAAAAAAGAAGCCACAAAATAAAATATTCATTTGTATTTATTGAATAGCATTATTATTCAGTGCAGTGTTGTTTGGTTTGTTGTTATTGGTTATTTTTTTTGTCAATAATTTCAGAAAAATATAAAAATAGGTCTAAGGTTGTGGGATTGTGGCCTAGTTTTTCTGTAGTGTCTTATTCCTCATCAGAGGGTTAACTTGAAGACATAATGAAACCAGTAACTATACTTATCCCAAGACCTAAAAAAAGAGAAATTATCAAAAATGAGACATAGAGAAGAATGAAGAGTAAATATCTCCTCATTTGAAGGCTGCTACCCAGAGGCACTTGAGATTTGATAAAGAAATTTCTAATTACCTAACAGAAATTCTGTGCGTTGAGAAGGCACACAAGTGAGCCACACCAAACTTTTGCCCAAGTTATCTGTTCTCTTTCAAGAGCAGACCAAATCTGAATCAAGAGAGTTATTAGAGAAGGTACTCATTTTTCCATTTTCAGGTACTAAATCGATGATCCATGTTCATCACTACTCAAGGACTGAACAAGCAAACAGACAAACAAAAACTGTTAAAACAGAAAGACAAGATTAAATGCCCCAATTCAAATTTGAATAAGTTGGTAGATATGAAGAGACATTCATACATATTAAAGTTGCATTAAAGCAGAGAATAATTTAAAATTATAGGTGAATTGTGAGTTTCAGATTTAAAACATAAAAATATTTACACAAGCATTTCTCAGCAATCTAAAATAAAACATGGAAAAAATAACTATTTTACAAATAGCTTAAACAGAAGAGGTAACAAGAAGTGAAACAAAAGCTATAAAACAAAAGGAAGAAAAGGCACATTGGCCTGGCAGGTCTCAGCAAATTAAAAATAACAATAAAACCATCACATAAATTTCAAAAATATGTTGAAATTAGAGTACAGACTACTAATATCAATTATTGGTTAGAAGATATTTGGAGAAATAAAATACAAAAAGATAAGAGAATAATAGTCATTACTGAGAAAATAAATGAATCAGAAAACGGAGATAATAGTAGCTAAACTTTACATATTAATAAGCATATTCTTGGCTATGTCCTAAACACTTTACATATATTAACTTATTTAATTATCACAAAACTTTCTGAGGAAAATCATTATATCATTTTCACCTTAATCATGGATAATCTCAGTGTATTAACTGAGGCACAAATAGATGGAATAAATTATCCTGTAGTCCCAGCAATAAAATTATGGAGCTGTCATGAAAACCTAATCAAGCTTTCTTCAGAGTACATATTCTAAACCCTTATGCTACAGTACAGCTCATGAAGCAACATAAAGATGGCCGAAGAAATTCAACATACATATAACAGGTGATCCTGAAATAGAAAATAAAGAGAAAAAAACGGAACTATATTGAATAAAATTATCAAAGTAATTACTTATTAAATAGGTACATAAGCACCCAAAAATTTCATAAAGAGTGATTTCTATTAAAACATATATTGATAGAGTTACCAAACTTCAATTATAATAAAAACTACTAGAAGTACCAAGAACCTGCCAGGCATAATATTATTCTAAACTTAGCCTTTTCCATGTTAATATTCATTTCCAGAATACAGTGAAGTAACTATACAGAATTGCATGGGGAATAAAGAGTTTAATTTAGATTTATTTTTATTTTTATATATAGAAAGACACATCAATTACACAAGACTTCTTCTCTGAGAAGAAGGAGATAAAAAAAATTACCAAATGACAGAATTAAACTAAACAAGCACAAAATCACTATAAGTACTATAATTATAAATTAAAAGATTAGAACAAAGAAAGTGAAAATCCAAAGAAGAAAAAAAAAAAGACAAATAATGAAAACCAAATCTGTTTTAATAAAATCTCTGGGATCTTATACTTCAAAATAGTATATATTTTTTTTAATCTTAAAAAATGTCATTCTACAAATATAGCAACATAATTAAAATAGATTATAATAGAAAATTGTGGTGCATTGACTCATAAAATACAATGTTGACTTTGTTGGGGGAAGATAGGTTGGCATATGAAATTACTAGAGTGTTAAAACTGTTTCAGTTGTTCCTGAAAAGCACAATTTTAAAGTAGAAGATCCTCTAATAAACATGTCTATACTCCGTAATTTTTACAAAAATAGCATATTAAAACTAACAACATGCTTAAATATTTCTAGTGAAGTAACATGCATATACTGGAGTGTGTGCGGGATTCATGGATATGCACACAATCATAGCGCAAAGGAGACCGTCCCAGAACGATGGACAGTGTTATCTTTGGGGTAGTGGCGTTTCACTCACCTGAAAAATAAAAAGGATGGAATTCTTTGTAGATGAAAAGTGGTTTGTATGTAGCAATTCAGAAAAGAATGCAGTGTTGACTGAAGTTGATAGTTTTACCTAAATATCACTACAACTCACTATTGAAATTCAGTTTAAAGATGACCAGGCAGACGCAGACCTGTTTAAAGACTGCTTCTTACTTCAATTAACTCCCTACTTGTTCTGGTTCTTGTCTATTCTTCATACTCACTAATTCATTCTGATAGTCTTATCCCTTCCTTGATTCTCTAAACTGCTGTGTTTAAACTTTCTTATTGGGATTACCTAAAGTGGATTCATGCTGCTGGAAAGTGGAGGGTGTGTGTGTGTGTGTGTGTGTGTGTGTGTGTGTGTGAAATGGAGCTCTCAGGCATGCATATTTTCAAAGTTGTGTTTTGAGTAACTCTATTACTAATTACTAGACTTCAAGTCTTATTAAATGTTAGTCATCATTCCACAGACATGCCAACAATTCCAGGATTCACAAAGTCCAGAATTTATTTTGATTTAATTAGAATCCAATTTGGTGCTGATAGCAGAACTCTTATGTTTTTCTCACTGAATCCAACAGTCTTTCTAGCAGACTCTTGTCTACCTTTTTATCATTCAAAACTTCATGAAAGCCCGGCCGGTGTGGCTCAGTGGTTGAGCGTCAACCCATGCACCAAGAGGTCACTGGTTCAATTCCCAGTCAGGGCACATGCCCAGGTTGTGGTCCAATCTCCCATGGGAGGCATTCAGGAGGATGTCTTCTCTCATCGATGTTTCTAACTCTCTCTCCTTCTCCTTTCCTTTGTCTCTAAAAATCAATAAAGAAAAAAATAATTTATTTAAAAAACCTCATGAGGATGTAAAATCTTAACTGAACCTAGGTACTCCCCTTTCAGTTTTTCTGAAAATTCAAAATGTTTTAAATCTTAGGGGAAAAGTCTGGCCAGTGTGGCTCAATGGTTGAGCATTGACCCAAGAGGCCGAAGGTTTGATTCCTGGTCAGGACACATGCCCAGGTTGTGGGCCTGATCCTCAGTGGGGGGCAAGCAGGAGACGGCCAAGCTATGTTCTGTCTCATCGATGTTTCTATCTCTTTCTCCCTCTCACTTCTTCCCTGTACAAAATCAATAAAGGAAAAAAAAAATCTTAGGGGAAAAATATTTTTTACAGACACTGTGAACTACTTATCTATGAAAACAAATTGAAGTATAATTCAATGTAATTATATCCCGTATATACTAACATTTTCTATAAGCAATATGTTATACTAAGAAATATTGGGAATGTTATATTAAGGAAAATGTTATAGTTTATTCTGTCAATTAGATAAAATCCAGTAGTGAAGTTTGGTTAAGTCGCAACCACTTGATTGTTATAATGGCTAACATGAACTTTATTACCAGAGAAATGAAAAGGAAAAAGAAAAATGAATTCCTACATATTTGACATTAGGTACATTCATTTGTGAAGTCAGTTTGTTTAGTGTTATGTTAAGTGAGCTTAATAACAATTGGAAGTCTCAGAAAAAAAGCATGCATGCACATAGAGGGGGAGGGAGAGAGAGAGAGTGAGTTAGTTTGGGGGTAGTGGTTAGGGTTCAAAAGTGTACCAGAATTACAGATAGGGATAAATGTATATTTCGGAAACAAGAGGACACAATGAAAATAGCTTGAAATCAGATTTTACTGAGAAACCCTAATTAAAATAGTAAGAGAAGCTTTATAGGCCATGCTCCTTTTTTACGTTATTGTGTGTGCATTTGTTATTTTATCTCATCT
The DNA here is from genome assembly GCA_030848825.1 of Tadarida brasiliensis. Lineage (NCBI taxonomy): Eukaryota > Metazoa > Chordata > Mammalia > Chiroptera > Molossidae > Tadarida > Tadarida brasiliensis. The sequence continues at coordinate 77,963,462 of CM061260.1, forward strand.
GTCCAGGATGCAGTCCCTCCCTAAGACTGTGCTTCATGGAGGATGAGACTTTCCCAAGGCTTTTTTCTTTCTCCTTCCCTGCTCTCAACAAAAACTGAACTATATTCCATTCTGTTACTATGCATCAACTAATGATATCATAATTTGTTTTAAACAGAAGAGTTAATATTGAATATGATGTTGTTAGTAGTTCAATATGGAAATCAACAGTATGATACATTTCTGAGACCCCCTCCTCCTGTAAAATTGAAGAAGAAATTTGTTGATAAAAATAGTAGTGGGGGTGTAAAGAGGATCTCTGGAAATAAGTATTGCAAATAAAAAGAGAGAAGAGAAATCCAACTCTTAATATCTGTCTGACATTAAGAAAATAATCTTTAATAATGTTTTGAAAACAAGATCAAAGATTTTAGGCTAATTGCCTAAGAATATGCAGCTAGTATTTGATAAAGATATAATTAAATTTGGTTCTAATCTTTCCTTGGTCCTTCTTTCTTCTTTTATTCTTTTCTATCTTTTCTCCACATTCCACCTAACATATATACTTATTTACTGCCCTGTGTGGCCTGGGCACTGTGCTAACCAGTTATAGCCAGTCACTCAGGCTAACTGCATATACCAGTCCTGTTCCAATGGAACTTAGATTACTAACTCCCAATAAGGGACAGGGTGGGGCTGATAGACGTTAAACACAAACAACATACCGATTCTCTTTAATGTGTCACGTGCCTTGAAGAAAGCTAACTGCATTTAAGGGAGTGTGCATTAGGAATTACATTTAGTTTGAAAGATCATAGAATAATTCCATAACAAAAAACATTTACATTAACTACAGGAGGAAGGTAAGAGCCTTCTCAGCTAATTTTTTAATAAAAATAATATTTTAAGAAAATATGATATATCTTATGCTGTAGTAGTACAATAACAAAAGCAATATCATGAAATACTAAACCACAAACACGATTTCTATACTCAGGTGTCTTAATTTCTAGTGGGGGCAAGAGAAAGTAATGACCAGACCACACAAATAAATGTGATAGCCTAGTTGATATACATATATATTCTATTTATACACTAACTGAATATATATATATGATTTATGAAAAGCACCTGGTATGTGAATGAATTGGGGAGACATGAACAAAAAAACTGATAAAAAGTTTCCATGACAAATAATTATGCTGCTATCTAACAGAAGATTTAAATAACCAAAAAAGTAGAGATTGGAAAATATTTAAAGTATGAGGGAAAGGACCTACAGTACAAGGGAATATGTAAGTTTACAAGAACTAAATGAGGACCCATATGGATGGCTTGCAAAGATAGAGGTTTGGTAGGGGTACTTATGAGATATAAGTAATCTATCAATGAATTCCGTGTGCGCGCGCGCGTGTGTGTCTGAAAGGTAAAAACAGAGAAGTGATAAGTGATGTTGATGATAACACTGAAATTTTTTAAAAGCATTTCTGACCAAAAAAAATAATTTAGACACAGATGTTACATCTGTCACATACACACATACAAAAAAATAATAATAATTTAAAATGGATCACAAATCCAAATGTAAAATGCAAAACTATAAAACTCCTAAAAGATAGCAGAATGTAGGTGACCTTGTTTTGGCAATGATGTTTTAGAAACATCAGAAGAACAATCTTTGAAAGAAAAATTGGTAAATTGGATTTCATTGAAACTAAAAAGTTCTGCTTTGTGAAAAGCAGAGAGAGAGTGAAAAGACACTCCATAGACTTGGAGAAAATAGTTGCAAAACACATATTTCATAAAAAACCATTAGCCAAAATATATGTAAAACTATTAAAACTCAAAAATTAGAAAACAAACAACCCATTTATAACTTGGGCACAGATTTGAACAGACACCTCACCAAAGAAGATAGACAGATGGAAAATAGGTATTTGAAAAGATTCTCAACATCGTATGTTATCAGAAAACTGCAAGTTAGAACAGAAAAGCAAACTTGGTGATGTTTTAAGTCGAACTGTCCCTATTCTCTTCCCTACAGTGTTGTGGTAGCCTTGCAAACCAACTACTGCCTTGCAACCACAGTACCTATAAAATCCAGCAAGCTAACAGCAGTGGGAGGGAGCAAAGAGAGTTTTTAAGTTCCCCAAAAGTCTCATCCACAGATCATTGTCACAAATTGATATGTCTGGCAGCAACCTAAAAAAAACCTGAATCACCAGGCTGGTCTCCATGTGGCTGCCCTTGGATCTAGAGCAATAAGTATACATACAAACATGTGCACACACCCAGGAGTGGGAAACTGTGGAGAACATGGCTGAGAACTGTTGTAGCATTGTTAAACATAACTTCATATTCAGAAAGCGCAATGAATCCCATGCAGAAAAAATTAACTTAAATTAAGCTCGCATCCAGACACAGGGAAAAAAAGGTGGGCGGTGGATGAAAATAGTGCCTACATTATGAAGCTGTTGTGAATGTTAAAGAATTCAATGTATTTTAATACACTTAAAACGGTACCCGAAATATTAGAAGTCCACTATCTTATGTGTATGTTATTATTATTATGTAAAATGAGCTGTTGGAAAGCAGAGACTGAAGATAAACTATGACAGTTGTCATATATATTTGCTTATAGAACATAGAAACCTAGGTTACATGTTAAATTAAGATATTACAAATGACATTTTACACTGTTTCAATTGTGGTAATGGCTCATGGTTACTGAGCATTTTCTTTCTATTTACTATCTCATGATCACCCTCTCAGTTTTAATAAGATTTTATAAAATCTTTTTTTTTTGTTTTTTTTGTTTTGATAACATATATTGCAAGGTACATTATTGTTTGGTCTCATATTACATCAAACATTCAATGCTTACTTAAAAATTTAGAATGGACTTGTATTTGACAAGCTATAGCTAAGTGAATTCATATATTGTAGGACTTTAGGTAAGGGTAAGTTATGATGGAAAGGTATTATTTTTTTTTATAAGACCAAGAGAGAATGTTACAGTATTTATTTTGTCTCTCCCAACCTGTTGTGGATTATCTAATTACCGATGAATGTCAGAGTGTGGATAAAGCTGTAGAAGATATGAGAGAGCATTGCAGCAATTGTATGTTGTCTACTACTTCTCAGTCAAGTCTACTCAGCACCTTCTCTGCTCTAAGTGACACAGCAAAGACGAAAAAAGAAAGAGATCAGTGGGGAGTTCCTGTGCATCTGCAAAGCAGAGACAGCAGCAGATAAGACAGGAACTCAAAACACATAAAGTATTCAATGTGCATTAATTCAAAGAACACTTGGAAGAGCCATTTAAATGATTCTCATAAAAATATATTCCAGTTCAACTATTTGCTATATATTTTTATTTATCCTTAGCATATAAGTTGTCTCTTTCATGGGCACAAAAAGAATAAGATTTATGCTCTGGGTCAACTTGGGAATGCTATTTATATTCATTTATGGTGCTTCTTCCCATTTGGCTCAAATGGAGCACATGGGTAGGATTTCTGTGAGCTTTACCAGTCCAGCTGCCTGGGTGGCCAACTGCACTGCACTCTGGTTTTGGCTTCCATCATTGGAAGGCCCAGGCCACCACACTTCAGGAAGCACCGAGTCTAGCTTACAGGGGGTGTCAAAGGGCCTCTCTCAGTCCATTCAGTCTCTATAACAAAATGCCACAGGCCAGGTGGCTTATAAACAACAGTGTATTTCTCACAGTTAAGCCTTCTGGAAGTCCGAGATCAGGGGACCAGCATGGATGTATTCTGGTGAACCTTTTCCAGGTTGTGGATTTCTTGTATTCTCACGTGGTGGAAGGGGCTAGAGAACTCTCTGGAGCCTCTTTTATATGGCACTAATCCCATGATATGAAGTCTCCACAAATCATAACTGAAGCACCTTCTAAAGACCCACTTCCTAATACTATCATTGTGGGGGGCGGGGTGGGGATGACATTCATTATTTGAATTTGGGAAGAACACTAACATTCAGACCATGCATAGCAGGGCTCTTCCTTGTATTAACTACAAGGAACAGGGAAGAGCAAGGAGACCTCAAGGATATAGAGGAATGAAAACTCATACAGTTTTCATTTACGGATATGCAAACAACAAGCTGAGCTGTCATTAACATCTAAAATCTTATATAAAACCTAATTATATAGGAATTGAAAGAAAAGAAAATTAGCCCAGAAAAATAAAACTGTAACACAAATGAGAGAATGAAAACATGGTATATACTGACTCGGGTAGATGTAGCTGTTGACGAATATATCTGAATGCTTTGCGTCTAATAAGTCTTCCAAATTCCTTTGGCTTAAAAGGCTTTACTGAACATTAGTTATGATAGAAAGCACTGAAAGCACTGGAAGGAGGTGGCCCTGAGTAAATAGAAGAAAATAATCATTTATGTACATATATAACCTCCATTAATGCTAATCAGAACTTTGCATATAAATCTGAGCACATCCGGAAGATGAGGAGATATATATACTGTTGAGCTTTCTCTGAGATCACATTTTAAGATGATGGTAAACAGGGCCTCTCTTAGGTCACTTATAATTTAAATACATTAATATTTTAGGACATGTAGCACTTGAAAACCTTTAGATAGCTGAAGCTTTGAATATTTGTGTAGATAATTTGCAATCTGCTATAACTACAGATTTTTTCACTGAAGATAAGACTATGAGGCTGAAACAACTCATGTTTGATAGAGGAATCTAATTCTCACTTTATCAGCGATTAGATTTACCCAAGCCTATGAGGACAAGAAAGCAGGAGAAGGAGCTGGGTGAGAAGCAGGAGAGGGAGAAGGGGAGTGAGAAAAAGAAATAGGAGACAGGAAAAAAAAATGTGCAACTACAACCACTTAACAGCAACCTAAGCAGATGTGAGCTCCTTGAGAATGGGTACTTTTGTCTTCCTTTCTTTGAATCTCTGTTACCTTGAGCAGGGTCAGGTGCAGTGCAGATGAAGAATGCATGCTCCTTAAACTAACTTGTTAAACTAACAAAGGTTATGTGTTTTGAAGTTTATTGAAGGAGGTGCTACTGTCATTGAGATAAGAGAAAACATTAATTTTTTTAATGCTTTAAGAAAGATTTACTTCCCTTGGAGATTGTAGACTTAGGAGAGTCATACCAGTGATTCTATAATTCTTTAAATGTTATGCAAACTTTAATGTTTATATGTGTATGTCATGTTTCTGAGGCAAAATCACATGCAAGAATGACATAATTGGTAAATTTAAATTCTTGTCGTTTGTGAATGTCAAGATAAGGACAGTTCTCCCCTCTCCAGTCCACCTTGCTTCCTCCCTTCTTTCTTTCCTTCTTTCCTTCTGATGCACAATTAATGATAGCACTGTGTGCCAGAGAATGTGCTGTGCCTGGCCCTGGGACCTCTATCACAACACTCGCTGCAATCATCTGGTTATTTATTGATCTCCCTCATTCTCTCAGAAACTTCAGTCTGTCTGTCTGTCTCTGTTTTTTATATATATATATATATATTTGTTAAATTGAATTTAATAAACAATTATGAGGTCTTGCACCAGAAAAAGGGTATACTTGATAGGAGTTAAGATGAAAAGATAAACAAGGATGAACAGATGACATGGTCTCTGACCTCATGTGGCTCATATTCTAATAGATGTGAGGGCCACTTAAACAAAGGCATGAATAAAGTAGTCACAAATTGTGTTCGTGGCAATATAGGGAAACAAGTATACCCTTAGTAATCGAGAAGATATTAATTGATTAGACTTAAGAAAAATTAAAGAAACTAAATTAATTTTTTTGTCTTTTTTTTTATACAAATAGTTGGAAATTTTTTAAAAAGCAAAACTATGCTGTTGTTGTTGTTTTCCCTAAGGAGATTTTATAATTTAAGTTAGACTGAAAATCTTGCACAAGCAACCCCAACATAGATAATGCAGTACAAAAATCTCTGAACACGATATAGGACAGTAATTATGGGAATTTAGAGAAGTTTAATCAAAGTGCTATGAAACTGTAGAGGAAAGATATATTCCAGTAGAGGTAATAACTTGTTGACAAGTACTTAATAGGAAGTAAGAATTAGTGCAAGAGTTAGAACGATGGGAGAGGCTGAGGATGAATGCCACTAGGAACAGCAGAGAAAGATGTGGCAATTCAGATGCCAAAAATCATCTGAGCCTATATCAGAATTTTGTCAATAACAAATTCTAAGAAATTTAAATCAATCACTTGATTAATTCATTCTATGTGTGTCTATAGGAGATTGACATCATAGACATTATTATTTTATGATGGCAACATAAGTATAAAGACTGAAATTCTTTATAACTTAACAATTTGCTACAATTTTCCAAAAGATTCATGACAAAGTATAAAAGCTACTTGAATTTTCTAAGACCTATTTTAGTAGAAATAAAAGAACAAATTTTGGAAAATATCTTACATTTTTCCTATATGTAAGTGAATCTTAGACATAGTGCTCATCAATAAGGAGCAATCAGAAAAATTTCTGTGATCTCTTTTTACTACTTCCATTTAAGGGAAAGGACAAATTGCTTTGCATGGCATTTTCTTTTGGGATAGTCGAGAATATTAATGAATTTGCCCAAGGTGACTAGATTATATTAGCTAATTATTTACAAGTGAAACACCCTAGACATTTAGCCCTTTGTTGACATGTCATCGTCAATTTCCCATTTTTTTCCTGTCAGGTTTATTACTGGCAGTTAAAAAAAAATGCATGTAAAACTAATATGCTCAGAGTTATTTGATTTCAAAATATTCATTTTGTTCTCCAAATTGCAAATTAGCATCATCTCTGATGGGATACTTTTATTTTCCTTTCCTCTCCATTTTCCCCATGACCTTGCTGTACTGATACTGCTGTACTGCATATGCTGAGTTGCTATCACAGCATTATATGTATTTTGGCAGTGCCAATTTTCTCATGTGTAGCATTTTCCTATAGATCCCAATTCTCTATAATCTTCTTAAATAGACAGTGCTAATGCTCTGCTACTGGGTCTAGTTTTGAAGGATCACTGAGCATAGACTATTATATAAATAGCAAGAAAGGAGGAAGGAACAAGGCAATAATAGCATGTCAATATATCTTGTTTTGAAGTCCAAACCAAACATAAGAAATGACTATTTTCATAATCTTTTTTCTTTTCTTTATTGATTTTAGAGAGAGAGGAAGGGAGAGGGATATAGAGATAGAAACTTCGAATAAAGAGAACATTGATTGGCCATCTCCTGCATGTCCCCCACTGAGGATCAGGCCCACAACCTGGACATGTGCCCTGACCGGAAATCAAACCGGTGACCTCTTGGTGCATGGGTCAACGCTCAACCATTGAGCCACACTGGCCGGGCTGTTTTCATAATTTTTTATTTAAGGTTCAACCTCACTTGCTTCTATCCTTATCTTTAACCTTATCAACTGGTACTCCATTCACTAAACTGATTTATTTATTTATTTTGTTTTCTTTATTGATTTTAGAGAGAGAGTAAGGGAGAGGGAGAGAGAGAGAGAAACATCAACGATTTATTGAGTATCTCCCAAATAGAACTAGTCCATTGTTAACATAGTACTGTTGATTGCCATTCCATCAACCAGATGGCATTTCCTGTTTTCTTCTTTTAGACTCTTTATAGCTATTCTTCAAAGCTGGTAATCCATTACTGATTCTTTAAAAGCTTTCCATGGCCAATCCATCCTGAGCTAGTCACTGGACTAATGAGCTTTTATATCAAGGCCAGTTTCATCGTTGGCAATAAGTTGTATAATACAAAGTAGTATTTCTGCAATTGCTTTTCAGAACTTCTAAGTAGATCATTTGTGTGTAGGGGGTGGGGGTGGGGGGCTATGGAAGTTTGTATTCATGTCATAACTCTCTATGTAAGATTTTGAGACCAAGGACCACATTTTAGAATGTCATTTTCCCCTCAGAATACAAAACAGAACGCTGAAGATTGTTGTTTTCAAATCTATGAAGCCTAATCTGTGATATAGTTCCATCAAGAAATAAAAAGCTGTGGTTGCTTTCATTTATTTGTTCACTCCTTTCATCAGTATTTACTGAATACCTGCTTGGTGCAAGACACTGAGTATACCAACACCAAAATGTCACTAATTCTGCCCTCAATGCATCAGGACAATAGGCAGTTGTCCCTTTTACAAGCTCCACGTAGCCAGACTCCCAAGAACCATATCCACGTACATTCAGTAGCTGCTCACCCACAAAGTCAGATGATGAAACTAAAGTAAGTATTGTACTAAGTATACTAATTTCTAGCCAGGGCTGGGTAGCTCATTTGGATAGAGGACGTATCAGATATTAAACTGATAAGAACAGATACTACACTTGATCTTAGCCAAAAGGCCGAGAAGCGATGGGGTAGCTCATTTGGTTAAAGCATCATCCCGATAGCCAAGGTTGTGGATTCAATTACCAGTCAGATTACATACAAGGGTTTCTCTCTCTCTCCCCCTCTCCCTCTCCCTCTCTCTCAAAAATCAGTCAGTAAAAAAGAGTATATTAATTTCTATATTCTGCCTACCAAAAAAGAGGTTTGGTTTCCAGAAAGTTTCATTTTTCTTTTAATATGTTCACTTATCCATAAAAAACTTTTAGAGTTTATTGGGAAAACTAAATAAAAGAGATAGAAACATTGTTTAATAAAATAACAAAGCAGTCATCATGTAAAAATGCATGGTAGCATTTTGAGATAAGCTATTTTTCATTGTTTTCTAAAGCATAAGTATATGCTTATTTCTTTTTAAAATGTCTTTATTTTTAAAAGCATTACAGATGTCCCTCCTTTCCCCCCCCATTGACACCCTCCTCCCTAATCCTGCCCCCTGCCTCCACTGCACTGTTGTCTGTATTCATTGGTTATGCATATATGCATATAAGTTCTTTAGTCTACCTCTTCCCATACCTCCCTCCCTTTCTCTCTGAGGTTCATCAGTCTGTTCCCTACTTCCAGGTCTCTGGATCTATTTTGTTCATCAGTTTACTTTGTTCATTAGATTCCATATATAAGTGAGATCATGTGATTTATCCTCTTCTAACTGGCTTATTTTGCTTAGCATAATACTCTCCAGGTCTCTCCATGCTGTCTAAAGGGTAAGATATCCTTCTTTTTTACAGCTGCATAGTATTCTATTGTGTAAATGTACCACAGAATGCCAAAAATTATATGTTTATTTCTAAAACATAAAGAATTGAATTAATGACAAATTCACTTTAGGACAGATGAATATATTATGAATCTATTATGTATGTTTTCTATAATTGAAGAAACTAATTAATACTAGCCACAGCTTAATTACAAGGTTAAATGCAACCATTAAAAAAATGGAAAAACATTACAAAATTCAAATGTTTATTCTACTGTTGCTTGTTTGTGCTAATACAAGTATACATATGCATATACATGCACACATATATTGCCCTACACTATCTCATATTTTATCTCTTTTACTATTTTGAAATGTGTTTGTTTGGAAATAACTTTCCTCTCACAGTGGATTATTTGTTGAATTGATTTAGAGGGTGTGAACTGTGGAATCAGATACAACTGGGTCTGAATTCTGGTTTTACAATTGTACAGCGGGATACCAGGCACAGCTACTGAAACTAGTTTGAGCTTCAGTTTTCTCACTTCGAAATTGTCCTCATAATACATATTCATGACACATATTGTACACTTAAAATTATATGTTTATTATTGTAACATTGTGAATGTGATACAGATGAAACTGATAACCCAGTGAATACTAGATTGGACAAAGTTTTATTCAGATAAAATACTTAATTCTTGCTCTGTTTTATAAGAATGAATGTGGCTTTGAAAATTAATTTTCTCCTTGTTCAGTGGACTGTTTTAATCTTTCTATTGTGATAATATCTGCCTTAAACAAGTTACTTTGATCATTCTTTATGCTATGCAGTTTATACAGGGAAAACCAAGCATTATACTCTTTAGGGGCCATTTAAGGTGTTTTAAAAGCATACCATGAGTTGATATAATATGTAATATGCTAGAATATGGGAGGCTTGGGAATAATAGTTGTCTATTCTATCCTGGGGTCTTAAATTATTCAATCAGAATTTCAGAACTTAAGTAATTTGATTTATCTATTACTTTTAGCTTTCTCTTATGAACTGCTTTCCCCCCCTCACACACACATAACATTTTCTTTACACAATGCATTTACTTTGCTTTTAACTGGTGCACAAAAGAATGAATAGACATTGCAAGGAAAACCTGGGATCTGCATAAGTGTGCTTGCTGTGCTTCAGTAGACTTGATACTAATAGAAAATGGCAAAGGTGGTTACCAAGAAAAAAGCAAATTACAATTTTTATACTTGCTCATAGTGTGATCTTAATTGTATATAAAGTCATTGCTATGTTCAGAATAAAAACATATTCTTGAAACTGGCTACATGCATTGATTAATGAAAATACTGTTTAGATAAGCCTGTACTTATAAGGGATCTTGCCAGCTCTGTGAATCCAGTCCTCTGCTTTAGACCAGGAATGTGTGTTCATTCCCATTTATTCATGAAGGAACTGAAACCCAGAAAGCTGAAATAACTTGACTAGTGTGTTAATAGTTTTGTTTTGTTTTTTCAACCACAATAAGATTGGTCCCAAAGGAGAGAAAAAAGTGAACAAAACCTAAATGTCTGACTTTTTTTTAGAACAATGGAAGACTTGATTAAACTTCATTGCATCCTGAGTAGAAAAATTGAGAGTTTTTTTATTTTTCAAGGACAGATTAATTCCTACAGCATATCATCATCACTACGAATTCTAATGATGGTAGATCTATACTGGAGAAGAGAACATCTTCGTATAAAAGCTGAACCTGCCATCTACAATGCATGCTGTTTAACAAACCTAAATAACTACTTTCCTATATAGCTGCTTTACTGAGCATCATAAAACATTCCTCTCTTTTATATTAAGCTTTCTTGGGTTTTTACATGCACAGTATCTTAGTGCTTTATCTGGGTGAGGACATTGCAAAGAAAAAAATCCTTACTAATCCCTTCTAATCTTTTCTCAAGATTTGAGATTTCAGAACATTTCAGTTATTAAAATTTGTCAGTCTAACTTTATATATAAGTTAACCTTTAAATAATCTTCTGTGTCTAGAATATTTAAACAGTAAAACTTACTGGGAAACTAAGACAGTTGTGGTCACCTTTTCAGGTGAAAGTTGGGACAATGTTATCCAATGTTAAATTTCTGTTTTAGAAAACAAAGTTGATTTTTATCCAAATACCAAAGGCAATCTTCAAACCTAAGAAATAGTGTTAACCAGGAGTCTGAAAATGCAAGAGTTCATCATCATCAAAATACATTGCAGAAAATTGGAGTACTTCGTGGTTCAGGAGAGAGTAGAGTAGCTGGTGCTATTTAGTGACCATACATCCATTCTCCCTGTGGTGTCCCAGTGCCATGCTGTGTCCTACTCATGGATCAACCTTCCCCTATAACAGATACATGTGCTGTTTCATCACTAGCACATGTAAACGCTTAGTCATAATTTATTTAATATTTTAAATAATTTTTTAGTGGCATTGTATTTTCTCCTAGCTCTTGTGGAAATCTGGGTCCAATATCCTGTCACAAAGATCAGGTTTACTATTAATTTCCTAATGTCCTTTAATAATGTTAAGTATATGATAAAATTGTGTCCCTTACATACAAATATGAACTATCACAGCATGACATTGAAGCATCATGATTGTTTTTCTCAGTCTCTGCTGGCTTGTGTCAGCTTCAGAAATACCTGGTTCTATGAAATTGCATAACAAGACATCACCAATGCAGTTACAAATAGGACCAGAAGGTAACACAAGCTGGTTCTGGGACGCAAGTAGTCGGGGTTGTGTTGAACTGGAAAGCACATGTTCCTTCTACTGCAAATTGCGGCCATGGGGAAAGATGTGCTGAGTATTATCAAAGGAAAGCTGGAAATCCAGAGTGTTTGTGTGAAATACACTTTGAAGTCATTCAGATTAAAAACACACACACACAGACTGTGTGGGCCCAATAAAATGACTTTTTGTAGTACAACAAACTATGGATATTCGTTAAGTGATTAATGTTCCGTCTGTGTGGAAGTGACCCATCACATCAAGCTCCTGATTCATAATGTTAATTTTGATTTAATTAACTTCCACCCAAAACGTATTGTGTTTAAGATACTTTTATAGGTATTGTGTCAACATAAACATGAATGGAGCATAGTCTTTTCTTCACAAGTCCGATCACTCTGCTACAATGCTGGTAAATAATATTGAAGAAGACAGTCCATAGAAGGAAAATATTTTTGCAGAAAAAAACATGAATAAAAGTTACAGAATAGTTGGCTTGACTTACATCTCCACCACATACTAAACGTGTGACTGAAAAATCAACTTAAAGTCTTTGATTCTCAGTGTTCTTATCTGTAAAGTACTACTTTGTCAAAACTTGAGGTCAATAATTTTCATAAAAATATTAAATAATAAATACTAGCTGAAACTCCAAACAATAAAAATAAACTATCTCCCTTAGTAGATTTTTATGAACAGAAATAATATAGAGAAAGGGCCTACTTGGTGTAGGAACTGTTAGGTACTCAGTAAATCACAATTTGGCTGACTACTGTGCTATCCATATTTTATAACATGTGGATGAAGTTTTCTAATCAAAATAGATCCATTTCATGTGATGATCCTATCATCTAGTGTATTGTCAATTTTTTAAAATCGTGAATATATCAGAAACATAAACTTTTGAAGGAAAATATTTAATAATATAAGATCAGGCAATTATTTATTCCCTAATTGGCTGTTGTTATTGTACGTAAATGTCTATGTTATTGTAAAATGCTTGGCAGGCTAAATATGATTTTTTTTTTTAACTAAAGGCATTTTATTTCTGGAAAAGTTTTTTATAAAGAAGGATAACATTTTAGAACCTCATCCAAATTAGAAGAGTCTTACTAAATTTAAAATAAAAAAGATAGAAATTTATGAAACTACTCATTATTTTACTATATCTATCCCAACATGAAATAAACTCACCATGAACACAGATTTTCCAAAATATTAAGTTGTTTTATTAAGCTCTCACTAAATACACATTTTAGGTGTACTATCTAGAAAGAGAGAGAAAAAAAAAGGAAACTTTAGGCTTAGAAGACTCTATCCTAGAAATTTATCCCTGCCAATTAGAAACTAATATATAAAGTAGACCCGTATATCATGAATCCCTGACCATCAATAAATTAAGCCTGTGTCAGCCTGGAATGGAAAGGGAATATCAAAGCCAAGGGCTCTTTCTAAAAACTGCTGTTCATGGGTTGGGTCTTAAATCTTGAAACCATTAGTAAGAGTGCTGTGGATAATCAAAATTGCCCCTAGGTTGCATGGGGTTTTATTTATTGTATCATTTTCTACATTGAATTTTAATTCTCAGGAGCATTTTTTCACAATATGATTTTCAGGCATTCAGGGAAAAGTAAAATATAGGGTCAAATTAAGATTAGTCTACACACAGATGAACCAGTCAAGCTTCAGGGAATGCCTAATGCAGCCTTTGCTTCACCAAAACACAAGTGACATTTCGCAACTCCTTACAGTGCCCTGAGACAGGGGGCCATGTTTGTCAATTGCTGATGCTAAGTCACTATGCATCTCGGTGTGTATTCATCTGTGTGCACATGTGTATAACATTTCCATGGTCTACAGAAGCTCACTGTAATTAATCAGAAGCAGTATTAGTGAGATCAAGTGTACTTGTGACATCATCATTTAAAAGTGATACATGGATTTTAGTCCAAAATAGTGGGTTGGTGCTATCTTGGCAGCAGACACAGGGTGCTTGAGGAAACACGTATCTCCGGAGGTTGTACCATCTGCACATGCATTCCAGCCTCCATCTCTGAGAATTCAATATTCTGCTCTGTACTTAAAAAGCAAACACAGATTATCAGACCCAGAGACAGTAAGGACTGTTCGTTCCAAAGTCAAATGAACCAGAACTGTTTTAATCCTGAGAGCTATTTTGTTTTATTTAATTGTATATATCTTTTAAATAATTTTTTGAAATATAAAAAGCTGTGCTTATACACTGTGCATACTTCAGAAATGTAAAACAACATCCCAAGTGAATATTGTTTTCTTCTAGATTTTTTAATCTACATTTTATTTACAAACCTGGAATGTAATAAATATACTATTTGTACCCCCTTTTATCATGTAATAAAAGAGGGTAATAGATGACATTAAACAGTTTTCTAAAACTTGCTGTTTATGGCTACATAGAAATTTTAAAATGTTCTTATACAAATATGACTATATATTATTTAACCAAACCCTGTGTTACCTCACTTCTATTACCATAAGCAAACAAATAATAGGAAATGAGGCTCCATTATTTTAAAAGAAAAGTTTTTGTCCAAAATAAAACTGTGATTCCATTAGGTTTTTCTAAATAGAGAGGAACTGGGACCTAGAAAAAAAAATAATGTAAACTATAAAAAAGATCCAGTAATGACCATTACTAATATAATCAATGATAGGTAAATTGAGACCAGATATTCTTTACTTTAAAACAATATTATCAGTTACTAATCTATTAAGAAAAAGTGGCAAAGCGATTTAATGTTCAGCATTCTCAATAACATGCTGGCATATTTAGTCATGACAAGGAGTGGCTTACAAACACAAATCATGTAATGATGATGATTCATGGAGAAAATGTTAGCAGTAGGGAGTGCATCCCTGTCATTCTCCCATTCTCTCCTTCCTCCCTTTCTCTCTCTCTCCCCTTCCTCCTTCTCTCTCTCTCTATCTTTCTCTCTGTGTGTGATTGAAGGTTTAAAACATTAAATTCTTTATGAATGCTTGATTCTTTTTTAACTTAAAAGAGTAATTTATAGATTCTTAAAAAATATTTTATGGAGATATTTTTTCTATTAACACTTTAAAAAGAAACAAAAAATTAAAGAAAACAATTAATATGAACAATAAAACACAATTTTCCTGATGTGAATAATGAGGCCTCACCATGCTTTGACAAGGGAGAGTCAGTGTGCTGCTATGACTTATGCAGTGTAACAATCTAACGATAAAGGAAAATGAAATCAGTACCAAAATATGTGATGCCATGTGCTCAAGACAGCAGGTCAGGAAATAAGAGTGGTACATGTTGACTCCAGCTAATGAACTAAGCATAAGGTGGGTTTAGATTGGACATTATTAAGCAGGAATTGGGGAAGATGAGGCAATGATGATTCATTTTCAGAGATGATCTATGCGACTAGGAAAGACTTCCCAAACATAAAGTGTATAACATCATCTTCTCAACTGCCTCAGACTCCCTGTGTAATTTTGTTTTTTACGCGTGTTTTTTTAATTGTTTGTTTGTTTTTTTTAATTTTAGAGAGAGAGAGATAGAAATATCGATATGAGAGAGAAACATCAATTGGTCGACTGCCTCCTGCATGCACCCCACTGGGGATCGAGCCCACAACCCAGGCATGTGCCCTGACTGGGAGTCAAACCAGGACCTGTCAGTCCATGGGAACAACACTCAACCCACTGAGCCACACTGGCTGGGCTAATTTTGTTTTCTAAATGATGAATTTTCTGCCTTCTCTGATAACAATATTCTAGATGAGGAACAGGATTCTAAAGCTACTACTATATTGAAATTCCTTGGCAGAACAAGAGGCAAAATTAATTTGACTTTTCTAAGAGCATTTGCATTGTAATAATTCCATTAAATTAAAAAAAAATTTCATGTGAACCTGGAGAAAATTACTCTAAATTCTGAAATTATTTAGCAAAATTCCATGGTTTCAGAACTTTTCTTAACTCAATAAACTGTGTTATCAGACATTAATCCTAGATAGAATTATATAACACATTGATCTTAAAATGGACAATATTTCAAAAGTCTTTCATTTTTGTTCTTTCACTGCACTTCTCTTACAAATAGTCCAATTTTAAGCTAATTGTAACTTATGATACATTAATATGATGGCATTTTAAAAATCTGTTTATCTATTAAAAGAGTGTTTTTGTAAAACATTTAATGTCATGGGAAATGTCTACTCTCTAATTTTAAAATTAAAGAATAAGATGGTATATATACTAGGATCCCAACTTTCCTTCAGATTATAAACAAGTTTATTTTCTCCCATCTTTTAAAAAAAAAAAAAAAAACAAGAAAAAGCTCTGCAGCTTCCTTTACCTATAACTGGCCTTAGCTTGTCTCACACATTTTGAATGAAGAGTCTGTTTTCTCAATTCAAACATTCTCACATATGATTATTCACTCTCTCACACTCTTTATTAATAATATGCTATAAGCAGAGATTCCACTGAAATCATCAATTTATCATCCAATGCTCTTCTGTAAAAGTGAATACTTTATATATCTAACTGGACCTTGTGGGATTCAACTCACCCATTCACCCTGAGACTGTCTTCTTTCCTTCCTTCATTGACACCATGTCTGCTTGGTTTCTGTCCTTCTCTTGTTATTATTTCTTAGTCTCCTTTGTGTGTCCCTTTTTTTTTTTTCCCATGGACTCTCTTGTGCTGGTGTTTACCAGAGACACTATTTTGGCTTTCTTATCTTACTAAACATACATCACATTCACTCTTATACTTTTAACTGTTATTAATACTTGACATATCAAAATTCTGTATTAGTATCTATTCTTTTTATCTTTTATTTTAAAAATTATTTTATTTTATTTTTTCCATCACCATGTATCCCCTCTACGCCCTCCTCCATGTCCTTCCACCCTCTTTCCTCCACAATTACCACATTATTGTCCATGTCCATGAGTTCTCTTTCTTTTTTGCTCAATCCCTCCATGTCTCTCAAAACCCGCTGCGATACACCCATATACCAGAACTGTCTGTCTGCTCTCTACCTATAATTCTATCTCTATTTTGCTTGGTAGTTCAGTTTGTTCATTAAATTCCACATATGAGTGAAAGCTTATGGTACTTGTCTTTCTCTGACTGGCTTATTTCACTTAGCATAATATTCTCCAGATCCTCCATGCTGCTGGAGAGGGTAAAATTGTCTTCCTTTTTACAGCAGAGTAGAATTCCATTGTGTAAATGTATCACAGCTTTTTTATCCACTTGTCTACTGATGGACATTAGGGCTGTTTCCAAATCTTGGCTATTGTAAATAATGCTGCAATGAACATGGGGATACATATATTCTTTCGAATTAGTGTTTTGGGTTTCTTTGAATAAATTCCCAGAAGTGCAATCTCTTAATTCTGCGTTGTCCTATACCTAAATATATAGCTTGTATCTTTAGCAATATCTTCAGTTCCATATATTACCTTTTTCTGAGTCCCAGACCCCTACAGTCAAGAGTTTAACAGAAGGTACAAAAGTACAAAAAATAAAAATTAAAAAAAAATTACAATGGAGAAATAAAATGCAATTATATTTAAAAACTAACAAAATAATATTAATCTAAGCTCTATATATCTCACTGAATTGTCCATTTTTAAGTAGCTAGAGCTATAGATGCTCATTTCACTAGACATTCTGATATAACTCTGCACCTAGTGACTCGGGAAATTCTGAATAGCAGCAAATGCAAAGACAGACTACATATTTCTGCTCTCTATTTTCAAAATGATATGCAAAATCTCTTCTACTAAATATTGCTCAAATTGATGATGTAGTCTCAATGTTGAATTTTGCAGGATTTCTACTTAGCACAGCAAAATCAAATTTTAATCTTTGGTTTAGAACAACTCTTTAAAAGCATTCAGTTCATCAACTTCCTATTGGCTAAATATTTGACAAGGCTTAATCACCTGAATTTTTCCATTAGGGGCTATTTATGACTGATTTTGGAAGTAGAATCAAAATCTATCTAATTGGGTATACAGCATCCAGAAACACTAACATTTAGTTTACTTAATTCAGTTTGGATCAAAACACAGTGAAAGCTCTTATACTATTGATGTAAATATCAGAAGAAAAGAAGGTCTATGCATTTTGGAAAATGAATAATTCACACACTAGATTTAAAAACCGAGAAAGCTAATTTCAAATACTGCAACTAAAAATGAGACGTTTCAGCCTAGATTTCAGACAGGTTGGGGAGGTATAGATGGTATTGAACTTTTGAATATTAGAAAAAGAATGTGAAGAATCAATTTAAATAATAGTACCAATTTCTATGAAATAAATATTACCTAAGAAGCTAAAATATATTCTATACTTAGTATTCAGTATTATAATGCAGTTTATCAGGGGTAATTCTGCCTATAAAAATCCCAGTATACATTCTAGAAGAAGCTGAAGTGAAGCAAGTTTTATACAAAAGATGCTTTCATGTTTTTGGTGGTTTTTGTGTTTTTTGCATCACAAATACTTGTTGAGCATTCAACAAATAAAATAGTTTTAAAGGAGACAATGTGCAATCAGAATTTTACTTGTTATTAAAATGGATTAAATATGGAAAATATGTAACATTTCTTTGAAATGACCTTTCAGACATCAAAGATTTCTCTGCCAACCCCACCTTAATTATTCATATATTTGTATCTAAAAAATTATATCAAAGTTAATGACCACTTAGAATATTAAAACCTTCTATTTAGTATACAGAATCAGAATCCTCTTCATAATCACAACACTCCTTACATCCAGACTTTTCAGTTCTATTTTGCTAGCCCTGGAGTCTTAGTTGACATTGTGATTAGTTTGATCTATAGAATATGACACAAGAGGTCTTTTCATTGGTGCCTCTGTTGACTGAAGGGTGTAAAGGGTTTACTGTGAAGACAGGAGGAACCTCCAGAGAGAACAGAGAACTGTACAAAGGGCCTGAAGCATTCAACAGTGTTGGTACAGTCAGGAATACAGAACTAGTTCAGATTGACTGAGTCATTTTATTTTATTTTTATTTATTTATTTTTTAATCCTCACCCGAGGACATTTTTTCATTTTTTGTTCAGATAGAGTGGGAGGGAGAGAGAGAGAGAGAAACATCGATGTGAAAGAGACACATCGAGTGGCTGCCACCCGCACGACCAACCAGGGCCGGGGACAAACCGTAACCGAAGTGCATGCCCTTAGCGGGAACCGAACCCGGGTCTCTCTGGACCGCAGGCCGACGCTCTAACCGCTGAGCCAAACCGGCCGGGGCTGACTGAATCATTTTATTTGGAGGAAGAGGCAAGAGTGAAACTGATGAGGTAGATTTTAAGCCCATTACCTGATGACTTTGGACTTTATCTGATATATTTTAGGGAGCTGATGAAGAAGTTTAATTAAACAACGAGATTGCCAGCATATTTAATTTTGAAAAATAGAGAGCATTATTTATGTTGGACTTTCGAAATAAATACTAAAGGAAGTCATAAGGGAGACATGGAAAACATCCAAGGAAAAGATAATAAAGGCAGCAGGGGTGTGTAGGAAGAGAAAGATACAGATTCTAAAAATGGTTTAGAAGTATAAATGATAGGACTTAGTAATTTTTTGTATACTCATTAGATAAATAGTTTATAAATTTAATTTGCTCAGATTATCTTACTCTTCTGATTTTCTAGATTTCAATGTGGAAGAAAATCAAAACAGTTCTACAAAGTGTCTCACCAAAAAAATTGGAAACCTCCTGAGAGCATAAGAAAACAATTTTGCCAGATTGGTTTGAAATTACTTTCTCTCTTGATGCTGGTATAATTTTTAGAACTGTTTTTTCTCTATCCTGTCTATTGATGTTTGGCTCCTATGGCTTTATATAATGATAAAAATCCATACAGAAGTGAATATTCTCTCATCTTGAGGGGAGGTGTGTTATATACTGTACTGTAGAAAACAATAGTTCTCATCCTGATGTATTTTCAAGAGAATTTAAAATCATTATATATATATATATATATATAATATATATATATATAATTGATTATATATATAATATATTATATATATAATATATATATTATATATTATATAATATATAATATTATGCTCACTAAAAACTGCTCTATTATATAATATATATATATATACACTGACTTTTGGAGATAATAAATTTATCTGGTGCCCAATACCATATATCCCCCAAATCATGTATTCCTTTCATTTTTTTCTCCAATTTCCAAATACCAAGGGTGGTCCAAAAAATTCTTCTAAAAGGAAACTGGAGACAGGTAGTTGTGATAATGGAAGGATAGTGAACAGGTAAGATAGATAGAAAAATACAAACAGATGCTTCAAATTCCAGAAAAACAATCTTAAAAGGAAGATATATCACATTGACATAGAACGTGCAAGGAAGTGCTTAGCATTTCCATGAAGACTTGATTGATCTAAATGACTAAATGCAATTGGTAAGAAATCAAAATGTATCATTTTTGTTATACTGTTAACTTACTATGTCTATAACATGAGTCTAAAACAATGGTTCTCAGTATGTAGTTTCCAGACCATCAGTATTATCATCTGTAAACTTGTTAGAAATGCAAATTCTCAGGGCCCAAATCAAGACTTAATGAATTAGAAATGTTTGGAGTAGAACTGAAAATTCTGTGTTTTAGTAAGCCCTACACATGATTTTGATGCCTACTGTAAATGAGAAGCACTGCTCTAAGGGCACCACACTGACTGGTACAGCAGAGAACTCGTGGTTCTAACAGATAGGTTCCAGTGATGGATCAAATTATCCATATCACTTTAGCGTGCATCTTACAATTTCTGATTTCAACTTTCTTTATAAAGTAAAAATGTTAGGTTAGATTATCATTAAGGTTCTTCCAACACAAGTATGTTCTAATTTTTTAATATTGTTAAATACAGCTACTTGAAGAGCTGTAAGACCTTATATGATCAGCCTTCTCTCCATCCATCCTATTACCTCTCTGAACACACCTCTAACTCTCTCATTCATTCTGTTCAACTGGCTTCTTTTCCACTTTAACGTGCCTGTGTAGTCCCACCTTATGGCCTTTACTTTGGTTATTCTCTCTTTCTGGAACACCTCCTTCAAATCTTTGTTTAGATGTCTGCTCACTAAAAGCTGCTCTATTGACCACATCATTTCAAATTGTTGCCTAAACATTACTTCTCCTCTCCTGATCTACTTTTTCCTTTTCCCACAGGATTAATTAACTCAAATTAGTACATAACTAATTCTATGTCTATCTTTTTTACTGCTTGTCTCCTTCCCCCAACCTTCATAGAATGTAAATTCCAAGGACCTTTGCTTTATTTTTCCACTGAGGTATCCCAATATTTAAAATAATTCCAAGCCCTCAAAAATATTTCTGAGGTTTGAGTCTCTCCTTCCTCCACCATCCTTTTAGACCCTTAAATTATGAGTCAGAGCTTGGCATGTAGCAGAGTTGTCTTTCCTAATACTTCAGGTACTTTTTCCTCCAAAATATGCTAGTAAGATGCCTCCAGAATCCTCCCTCATCTCATAAAATTATTCCACTCATCTTGTGTGTCCCACTGAGTTCCTCCTGGGTACTGGTGGTTGGAGAAATCATAGTTTCATTAGATGGCTTCAAAGGAGGCAGAGTCATCACAGTCCCAAATGGTCCTCCCCATTACTCAGAAGGGAGGACAGCCAGAGACATGGGATGGAGTAGTCTGGGGCTTCTGACCCACTTGTTCTGCCACTGGGTTCCCTAAAAGAAGAGTTTGGAGTGAACAATCATCTGGTGGCCTTCTTCTCCCAAGTGTACTCCCATTCTAGTGTTCAGTTCAACTGCCTTTATAGCAAGACTTCATCCTGTATCAGCTGTAAGAATAGTGAGCCTTACTCATTTGGGGCTGAGGAAATTTTTCAACAATGGAGAAATTTAAAATAATTGAGTGTTCGTGGTTGGGAAATAAATCCAGTGGAAAGGGTAGAATAGTGTTTAAGCAGAGATCAGCAAACAATAGCTCACAAGCCAAGTTTGGCTTGTTGCCCTTTTTTGTAAATAAAGTTTAATTGGCACACACACACACACATAAAATATTTCTCAAATGAACAAAAGAACAAATGAATAAATTAATGCATATAGCTGTAATCACATGTAATATTTATATAATTCAAAATGATGTAAAATTTTAGCAATATGGTTAATGTAGATATATTTAAGCATTTAAACTGGCCACTTAATGATGGATTATGTAATGCAACTCTATTTAGGTCTCTGAGATAGTTGTTTATGCAGTAGTTCACTTAATGAAGTATTAACATCCATTAAAATATTCATTGCTTTCAGGGGTATAAGATGACATTAAATGCTAAAAAGCAATGGATAGTGCTACATAAATGTGGCCAAAGCACATAGAATTACTAGATTGCTTACATTTGTTTCCTTCCTTCCTTCCTTCCCTGACTCCTCCTTCCTTCTTTCTTTTCCTTTACAGGATATTGATTGACTTCCTTCTGTGCTATGCCCATCCTTGTGCTATATGTTGTTAAGGCAGGGGTGATCAAACAGACATAGATCATGCCCAAATGCAACTACAATGCACAAATGTTTTGCCATAACATCTTACATGCTGAGGGCTCCAAAATGTAATTTCTCTCCGATCATCTAACTAGTTGCTGAATAACTCCACTTAGCTGTCTGATAGATGTATTACTCAAACTTGGCCAAAATTAAAATTTTAAATTATACTCACAGACCTGTGCCTTTTGTGGTTTTCCCATGTCCATTTACCCATTCTCTTGGCCCTAATTCTTGTATTCCCTCTTGACTCTTTTCTTTCTGTCATACTTTACATACAATCCAATAACAAATCTGTTCTTTAGAAACATTAACCCGCCCTGGCCGTTTGGCTCAGCGGTTAGAGTGTCGGCCTGCGGTCCAGAGACCCAGGTTCGGTTCCCGCTAAGGGCATGTACCTCGGTTGCGGTTTGTCCCCGGCCCTGGTTGGGTTGTGCGGGTGGCAGCCACTCGATGTGTCCCTTTCACGTCGATGTTTCTCTCTCTCTCTCTCTTCCTCTCTCTCCCTCCCACTCTATCTGAACAAAAATTCGGAAAGTGTCCTAGGGTGAGGATAAAAAAAAAAAAAACATTAACCCAAGCTGCTTTCATTTTCACATGATTTTATTCTTGTGTGCATATTTATGTCCAAGTTTCCCCTTTTATAAGGACACCAGTTCTATTTGATTAGAAAGCCATGCTTCTTCAGTATCACATCATCTTACCTAATTATATCTGCAGTGACTTATTTCAAAAAGAAGGTAATATTCTGTGATACTGGAGCTTAGGACTTCCATATATGACTTTTTGGTGGGACACGATTAAACCCATAACAGAAGACAGAAATTAATTTGAGTGTTTCCAATTGAGACACAAGCATTCTCTTGGATCTCAGCAAGAAGGATCTCTGCACTAGACTCTGTGACTCAGCAGGCCCACCTGTGGCCCTTTTCTGGCTTTATCTTTCCTTACAGTATAAGAAAACCATGTAACAAAGAGGACGTATTCTCCTGCCATCCTTTTTCAACCATGCTCTGTGTACCTGGGACTCTGGATTTCTTTAGTCATATATCCCAGACCTGCTCCAGAACTTGCAGAAGATTCATCTCCAAGGTAGATCCTCTTGTGAGTAAACAACACTGCTGGGCATGAGGAGTGGAGAACCTCTGTCCTTCAAGAAGAAAGGGAGAGAGTGAAAAATGAAAGAAGATGAGAATGGTAATTCCTCTCTCTGCCAAAGGCCAAAAAATTCTAAATTCAGATTTGGCCTTCAAGTTGTTTATAAAACTATATTTGCCAAGATTGGAGAGAAATTATTAAACAGGTTTGTTTTTTTTTTTGCTTGATTTACAACTTGCAAGTATTAGACAAATGCTACATGAGCATCTTTTTGTAAAAATTGCTCTTTTTGATGGGTGATATTGATATTTGGGTGCAGTTAAAAATAATTCAGTATAAGGAGAAGTTTATCATTTAAGGTTTGTCAAACAACTACTACCCACAGGCCAAATCAAGATCACCAACTGTTTTTATAAATAAAGTTTTATTGTAACTCAGCCAAACTAAATAATTTACATATAGCCTATGGCAGAACTGAATAGCTGCAACACAAGTCCTATGACTCACAATCCTGAAATATTTACTATCTGTCCTTTACAAAAAAATAAAACACAAACGGTGTGATGACATTTCATTTATGAGACAGAGGAGATAACCAAAAAACAAATCCCATGAGAAAACACAAAAGGGTGTCTGCCAAACACATCTGGAGTGATAGGTCTATTACTCAAAATAGGAAGAAAGAAAAAGAGTTGGCTGAGATAGATGTGTGCATTTGGGGGTGAAAAAATAGTCCTTACTCACATAAACACACACACACACACACACACACACACACACACACACACACACATTCATCTTAGTTATTGGGTGGGAGAGAAACGAGAATGAGACCAATTCACTTTTATGCCTCCTCAGTTTATTCTCTTTGGGCCCAACTCACTCTTCCCAAAGATTCTTAACATTATTACATCCAACTGTACAATTACTCATCAAACTTTTTCAGGTAGCAAAGTAGCAGGATCATCAATAGCTAATCTTGACATTCAACATTCTTGTAGGTACTATTTATTATACATACATATTTAACACCATTCTAAAACATTTAAGTATAATGAATACAAATTTATAACTTATTTATAATATATTTTATGAATTTTTATTTTGGTAAATGCACTCATATGACAAATCTCTTAAGGCATTTTTCATCCAATATTGCGTTATGGTTCTATTTTTCTATTCTATGTACTGGAGTAGAAATTCCATCAGGCAGAGGCCCTGATCATACTTATTTTTATTTCTACAACATTTTTCAGGTTGTGGGTATTCAATAAATGCTCACTGTTTAATTACTAATGTGTAGGCAAATAAATGACAATGCTTCAAAGATATATTAGGTTTTAAACCCATGGAAACTTTTTCCAAATTGCCAAAATGCAGTTTCTGTGAAATTTACTACAATTGAGGTTCTTTATACATTGTCCTACCAATGAGATCTGAAACTTTTGTGTCTGTTCCATCTGTCAAGAGTTTAGATTTAATATCATCATTTTATTCTAGCATCTCTAATTTATTGACAGTTGACAACTAAAAATCTGTAGCCTGCCAAAAGATAAAAACCTATAAAAAGGCAGAAGGGAAAGAATATAATTTGATTGATTTTTTTAAAGTTTTTTTTAATTGAATTAAAAAAAATAAAGTAATATATTTATTTTTAAATATTAATAAGGGTATAACAAAGAGCAAGGAAAGTATAAGGATTCCTCCAGCAGGTTAGAAATCTTTAAATCTTTTTTTTTTAATTGGAATACATAAAACAGAAATTGATGGGGTTAAAACAAATATTTTAGAACAACACTACCAAAGACTGAATGGGCCAAATTAACCCCTTATTAGTCCTCCACAATTAAAGGGCTCCAAAAAAGCCTGTTCTATTTACCCCAGTGTGTAGAAATTTTAAAAACTGGAAAATAACAATTACAATGAGAAACCTGACCAGCAATTTTTAGGGGCAACAGTGAGGCCAGTTAAATCAAATTGAAGATTGATCACAGGGCCAGGATCCCTTGGTTTGACCATTTGCTAGGGATCCAAAGCCTTTTTACACAAGACTGGATAAAATGGTCAAGAAATAGAAAAGGGAAATTTCCAGGACTCCTTAATATAAGAATTCATAAACTGTGGTAACAAAACCTATTGGTAAATCCATGATTTAGGCTACAAATAAATTGGAATGTTTATATAGTCTTCCTGTAAAAAATAAAATAAGTTATGTCAACTCTAATTGATTGCATTTTTTAAAATTTAATTTTATTGTTGAGAGTATGACAGATGTCCCTCATTTTCCCCAATTTGCCCCCTCCACCGATCTTTCCCCCAACCCCAGGCCTTCACTGGCTATTGTCTGTATCCATGGGCTATGCATATATGCATATACGCATATAAGTTCTTTGATTAATCTCTCCCCACCTTCCTTCCCACCTTCCCTCTGAGATCCATCAGTCGGTTCCATGCTTCCATGTCTGTGAATCTATTTTGTTAATCAGTTTATTTTGTTCCTTAGATTCCACATATAAGTGATGCTTATCTTTCTTTGACTAGCTTGTTTCACTTAGCATAATCATCTCCAGGTCCATTTTTTTAATTTTAAAAAATGCAATTAAAATTAAAGGGTTGAATTTTTGTTTTTAGAATGAGGAAGGGAAAGGGACAGAGAGAGAGAAACATTGATGTGAGAGTGAAACACGGAAAGGCTGCCTTCTACTCACCCCCTACCAGGGATTGAACCCACAACTCAGGCATATGCCCTGACCAGTAATCAAACCTTTTGGTGCATGGGACGGTGCCCAATAAACTGAGCCACATTGGCCAGATGATTGACTTTTTATTTGCCATTAAGTACAAGTTAATTGTTATCAGAGAAACATTTATCTAGTATATCAAAACATATTATTTTAAAAAATGTATCAAGGGTGGAGAAAAAGGTGGTGGAGTGAATGGAAGACTGGTAGGAGGTGTGGAGACACGAGAGGGCTGGCTGTGTTCCCACAGGCAGTAGCTGAGGGCTATCTTAGCTGTGAGAAGCTCCCTGTGAGTAGTTGAGAGTTTAAACCCCAAGCTGGCTCCCCAGCACAGAGCGGTGGAACAGAGAAAGGCACCCACATAACATCTGGCTAAGAAAATCACCAGAGCAGAGGTTCAGTCTGGCAGGGAAGGGCGCTGGGAACACTGGCATTTCCCTGGAGGGCCAGTGCACTAAATTACAGCTACAGCCTCTCACCTTGGGCTCCAGCAAAGGGAGGGCAGATTGGACTGGAGCTGTGTGAGGAGAGTCAGGGTTTCATGGAACTGGGGAGAAAGCTGGAAAGGAGGCCATCAGGAGCTCTATGCTGAGGCATTTACCCACATAGCAGTAGCCATCTTCTTCAAAAAACCACTTCACATCAGAGCAGCTTTTGCCTGGGGGAGAAGCAACTGCCCCACCCTCAGGCATTTAACACCATCCAGCTCAGAGAAGTGCAACCTGAGGCTCATTAACAGCCAGAGACTACCAGCAAGCCACTAGACAGAGATGAGATTCTGAAGGCTTTGAGCCTTGGACCTGGCTCTCAGTGTTGAGTGTTATGGTTCCAGGGACTGAGCTGTGAAGGCTGAGGCCTGGGTCTCTGGACTGAGCCATTAACCCATACTGCAGAAACCATTTTATTCTCAAAGCAACTTTAGCCCAGGGAAAAGCAATTGCCATACCCACTGGAAATCCTCTTACCCTGCCCACTTGTGGGATTTTTCATTCAGCTGAGGCTACAACCTGAGGCTTATTAAGTAACCAAGACTAATATACAGCCTACCAGCAAAAGCTCTGGGATAACTGAAACTTTGCTTGGCCTGCAACTCTACCCAGGAAAATAAAATTAGACATTAGTGTTCAACTTGTCCCTTCCATACTCATCCAAACCCAGCAGAGGGAGTCACAATCAGTGGAACATCGACATTCACAGGAACATTTGGCAGGATCCAAACCCTGCTGAGACAGCCAAAATTGTGAAACAAACAATCCCCAAATGAAAGGACAAGAGAATTCTACAGAAGAAGGGCTAAATGAAATAGAGTTAAGCAAGTTATTAGATGTGGAGTTCAGAGTAATAATTATAAGGAAGCTCAACAGCAAGAGTAAAGATATGGAAACAATGAAAATCAACCTATTGGAAATGAAAAACCACAAGGAGGAAATGAAGAATGACATAGTAGAAATAAAGAACACATTGGAAGAAATAACCAGCAGATTAGAGGAAGCCGAGGGTTGGATCTATGAATTAGAATATAGGGTAGAAAAAAAATCACTCAATCAGATAACCAAAAAGAAAGAAACAATGAAAAAACAGGAGAGTTTAAGAGGGCTGTGGGACAATATGAAACATAACAACATCCACATCATAGCAATACCAGAAGAAGAAGAAAATGAGCAAGGGTTAGAGAATATATTTGAAGAAACAGTGGCAGAAAACTTCCCTAAGTTGGTGAAGGAAAAAGAAATTCAAGAAGAAGGAAGAATTCTAAACTCTTTTTATGAGGCCAGCATAATCCTAATTCCAAAACCAAATAAAGACACTACAAAGAAAAAAAACTATAGGCCAATATTCCTGATGAACATAGATGCCAAAATCCTTAACAAAATATTAGCAAATTGGATCCAGCAATATACTGAAAAAATTACTCATCATGACCAAGTCATCCCAGGAATGCAAGGCTGGTACAATATTTGCAAATCAATAAATGTGATACACCACATAAACAAAATGAAAGATAAAAATCATATGATCATATCAATAGATGCTGAAAAAGCATTCTACAAAATCTAGCACCCATTTCTGATAAAAACACTAAGCAATGTGAGAATAGAGGGATCATATTTCAACATAATAAAGGTCATATATGAAAAATCTACAACCAACGTCATACTCAATAGGCAAAAATTAAGAGCATTTTCCTTAAGAACAGGAACAAGACAGGGATGCTCACTTTCGCCACTCTTATTTAACACAGTACTGGAAGTCTCAGCCACAGCAATTAGACAAGAAGAAAAAATAAAAAGAATCTAAATTGGAAAGGAAGAAGTGAAACTATCATTATTGCAGATGACAAATATTGTACATAGAAAACCCTAAAGTCTCCATCAGAAATCTACTAGATTTAATAAAGGAATTTGGCAAAGTAGCAGGATACAAAATTAACATCCAGAAATCAATGCATTTTTGTATACCAATAATGAACACTCAGAAAGGGAAACTAAAAAACAATCCCATTTAACATTGCAACAAAAAATAAATTAAATAACCTAGGAATAAACTTAACCAAGGAGATAAAAGACCTGTCCTCAGAAAACTACAGGATATTGAAAAAAGAAATAGAGGAAGATTTTAAAAAGTGGAAACATATACTATGTTCATGGATTGGAAGAATCAACATCATTAAAATGTCCATACTACCCAAAGCAATCTACAGATTCAGTGCAATCACTATTAAAGTGCCAATGGCATATATCAGAGATCCAGAATAAATACTCCAAAGGTTTATATGGAACCATAAAAGACCCCAAATAATAATCCTGAAAAGAAGAACAAAGTGGGAGAGACCACAATTTCAGATATCAAGTTATACTGTAAAGCCATCGTAATCAAAACAGCCTGATACTGGCATAAGAACAGGCATATATATCAATGGAGCAGAACAGAGAACCTAGAAATTGACCCAAGACAGTATGCACAATTAACATTTAACAAAGGAGGCAAGAACATACAATGGAGAAAAGACAGTCCCTTAAATAAATGATGCTGGGAAAATTGGACAGCTAAATGCAAAACTAGACCACCAACTTACACCATACACAAGAATAAACTCAAAATGGATAAAAAACTTAAATGTAACTCATGAAACCATAAAAATTCCAGAAGAAAATGTAGGCAGAAAAATCTCAGACATCATACATAGGAGATTTTTCACTGATACATTGCCTAGGGCCAGAGAAACCAAGGAAAAAAATAATAAATGAGACTACATCAAACTAAAAAGTTTCTGCATGGCAAACAAAACCAGCATCAAAATGAAAAGGAAACCCACTGCATGGGAGAACATATTTGCTAAAGATACATTGGATAAGGGGTTAATATCCAAAATGTATAGAGTACTCATACAACTAAACAAAAAGAAGACAAACAGTCCAATTAAAAAAATGGACAAAAGATCTAAATAAACACTTCTCCAAAGAGGACATACAGATGGCCAAGAGACATAGGAAAAAATATTCAGCGTCACTAAACATCAGAGAGATGCATAGTAGAACTACAATGAGGTATCATTTCACACCTGCCAGAATTGCTACTGTCAATAAATCAACAAACAAGAAGTGCTGGCGAGAGTGTGGAGAAAAGAGAACCCTAATACACTGCTGGTGGGAATGCAGACTGGTGCAGCCACTATGGAAAACAGTATGGAGTTTCCTTTAAAAATTAAAAATGGAACTGCCATTTGACCCAATGATCTCACTTCTAGGAATATATCTTAAGAATCCAAAAACACCAATCAGAAAGAATACATGCACCATAACATCATTATTTATAATAACTAAGATCTGGAAACAGCCCAAGTGTCCATTGTAAATGAGTGGATAAAAAAGCTGTGGTACATTTACACAGTGGAATAGTATATGGCTATAAAAAAGAAGGATCTCTTACCCTTTGTGACAGCATGGATGAACCTGGAGATCATTATGGTAAGAGAAATAAGCTAGCCATAGAAAGATAAATATGACACGATCTCACTTATCTGTGGGATCTAATGAACAAAATAAATTGTAGAACAAAATAGATCCTGAGACATGGAAGCATGGAACAGCCTGAGGAATCCCAGAAGGAAGAGGGAAGGGGAGGCCAGAAGAGATTAACCAAAAAATGTATATGCACATATGCACAACCTATGAACATAGACAATAGTGTGGTGAAGGCCTGGGGTGGAGCAAGAGCCTGTTGGAGGGGCACAATAGGGGAAAAATGGGGGATATCTGTAATACTCTCAACAATAAAGATAAATTTTAAAAAGTATCTTCATTTTCTATTTTGTAATGTCTATATCGATATACTAGTAGATAATTAAATAATAGTCTGTCTTTATCTATATCTGTGTACAATGTACTTGCTCAAAAATTCTTACTGTTATGGATGTGTGCTTAAAGGATTTGGAGCCAAAAGAATAGACATGTAAACAAAAATGCAATGAAGAGAGTTTACACCTAGTTTGTGAAAAGGATGAATGTGGTTGTTCCTATAAAATTAATAAAAGTATTCAATCTAGAAAATATAATTACAACTAACATTAGCATGTCTATTTGCCCAGTGACTATACTATAAACCATGTAAATCAAAATGGCATCCTAGACTTCAGATACCTTTGAGGCATCAGATATGCATGAACTCTTTTTTTTTTTTGCCTATGACCACTGGATCTTGGTAGAGACAAGCAATCTATTCAAGCAATAAGGATTAAGGGTCTTGTGAAGGAAACTCTCTCAGTAAACACCGAGTTATATACTCCTCAGGAAAACTCAATACTGACCTGGATTGAATTAGCTGATGACAAGTCCATTTATCTTCTAGACCTCAGTTTCTTCATCTGAAAATAATGTGTGGCTTGAGAAGGATCAGTGGTTTCACTATTTCTTTCTTGGCAAACTTATGGAAAACTCAAATACATAAAATCAGCCTTTTTCTGCTCTAGTTAAAGTGGGGCTTATCTCACGCACCCATTACGCACTAACTCAGACCTACCTGAACTCATCTGTCTCCTGACTTAGTTATGCTGGTGACTAGTTTTACATAGTTCCCACAATCCACATGCAGACATACTTGGCAAAACTTTTCCTCACACTCATTCTGTGAGCCTCTTGTCTCCAGATCTGGGGCTTTCCTGTGAACAGCAAGTCATGAACAGCCTTGTGGTAAAATTTGGCCAGTTAAATATGGAAGCCACTGGGTCCATTCTTCCCCTTCCTTTTCTTGGAGGAACTATCCATAGAGCAGTCATTTAAATAGCCTCTTAGAAATTATTTCATGAGAGGAAGGAATCAATTCCTCTTGATATCACAAAATAGCCAGTTAAGCAATACACTCCAATATTAGGTATCTCTCTCCTTCCCCAATTCACTCTGATATTCTCTCACTGCTGGTCCCAAGGATTATATACTCCAAGAGATTAGTGCACATAAGCCTTTGTTTCAGACTTCCTTTTTAGGGGAACCCAAACTAAGAAAAAAACCCTGAGCCAAGTTACAAATCCAAGTTATATCTGTTTAGCAACACCTATGAGAGGACACAGCTCCTAGACCAACATTTACTCGAATTCCATAATAACAACATACTAACAAAATAACCTAATGCGTAAGTAATGTATATATTTCATTTTATTTTTATGTCCCTTCACTAGAAGATAAATTCTATGAAGCCAGATAATTTGGTCAGTTTTGTTTACAGCTGTACACTCAGAGCCATTATCCTGTCTCATTCTCCAATGTTGGCTGCAAATTTGATAGAATCGATGAGAACATAGCTATGGACTTCATGGCTAAATATATGATTTAATCAAGAGAAAATCAGGTGCAAATGTTGGGTATCACAGACATCTATGTCAGTGAGTAAAGAATGATAAGAGCCCGTCTTCAGTATTGGTCACCCCCAAGCTAATTACTAAATGTTATTTTAAACACTTCATTATTTTCAATCCTGAGGGAGAAATGGTTTTTTTCTAAATTAAAACATAAAAATGAAAAATGTTCAAAATTACAAATAAATGTTCTTTGTGCTGTCAAGCAACAGACTCATATGCTGTTAGTTATAATAGGACATGTGAAAAATAAATTAGTTTAACTATGGATATTCCCCCGAGTGTTTCTAAAATGGCAATTTTATTGTGTACAGGTCAAAATATTAGATAATATGTTTTTGGACAGATCTGTGAGGTTAGAATAGAATCCAAAATACTATTTGGATTTCATAGCAAAGTATTCGAATTATATGATTAATCCTAATGGAGTGTGCTACCTCGGGGAATATGCGTCAGATAAAATGAACTAAGTAGATAGAATGTTTCAATATGTCCTCATCTAATTGATTTTTGGTTGTCCAATTAGAGTTTCACTTGGTGTTTTTTGGTAGTTAAATTTTCAATTAAATTGCCCTTATTAAAAAATAATAATAATTAACTGATGGAGTCATTCAGTTAATTATTTATGAAATCCCTACTATGTATCAAGTATTGGATCTGTTGCTTTGAGGAACCCAATCTAGAGAAACAGAAAACTTGAGCTAATGCACACCCCATACAGGAGCAGTATGAAATTGAAGGGGAAATATATAGGAGAAAGCTTCTCACTGCTGCTCAAACACTCTAGTGTGTCATCTCATTGGATGTATTTCACCATCTCATTCAGAGTAAAGGCCAAAGCTTTTTAATGGCTCACAGGTTGCTATATCATCTGGGTCCTCTTTACTTCGTGGACCTTACTTACAATCGATTACCTTGTTTATTCTGATCTGGCAACACCAATCTTCAGTGATGTTCCTATTGTCTTCAAACATACAGGTCCTCTCCCATTCAAAGATCTTCACATTGGCTCTTCCCTCTAGCCTGGAGGGCTTTCCCCTAAAGAGACCTCTCGCTCTCACTCCTTGCTCTTGCTCTCACCCCTGCAAGTATTCTCTGAAATGGGAGCTTTGCAGGACGCCTGTCCCAACCAACTTTTAATAAAATGAAACCAACCCTTACACACTTGCTGGTACTCTTTATCGCCTTTAATATAGCATGTACTTCTTATATATTTCACTCATTATCTTTTTATCCCCAGTAGAATTTAAACTGTATGAAGCCAGAGGATTTTGTCTCCTTTGTTCCCTGATATATCTCTACTGTCTTGAAAAGTTTATGGCACAAGAAAAGGTGTTCATTGAACATTCATTGAATAAATAAATGTGTGAATATAAATAATGTGAACCCTAAAATTTTGGCTGAATGAATAATGAATAAAAGAATACAAAGATTTCTGCACTGGGTTGGGAGTATGAGTTTTCTTACAACAAAGAAATAAACAAAAGCCTGGGTGGAATTGGGTAGGTAAACAGGACTTTGATAAATATTGCCTTTATAGATAATAAATAGCCAACCGAATTAAGTGGATGGGTTATAGTTCAGATCTTTGTTTATAATGTTGCTGCAATGTAGAGGTTGGCTCTGAGGGGAGGAAGTTCAGAGATAGGAAGAGCAGGTGTGAGGCCTTGAAACAATGTGGGAGCAGAAAGGAAGATTTGAACATTTTTGTAGAATAACTGAGGATTGAAATAGCCTGTGCAAAGTCATGTAAAAAGACACTTTACCTTGGCAGAACTTGATCCATTTTTGCAGCCCATGAATATTCCCCCTGAGAAGTGATAGGCACTTTATAGCCCAAGAGACAGGGCTCCTTTTGGAATGCTAGACTTCTCTATAAAGAAAATAATAATTTTCTAAAAGAAAAAAATAATCTTTATAAAGAAAATAATAGGCAGAAATTAATATTAATGCTCTAGCAATTCTATAGTTCTGATTCATTGAACAAAATGACAATTTTAGCAGCTTGAATAGAGTCCACACCAAGGAAGAAAGTCTTTATCTGCTGAATGATTACCAGTGAAGACAGGTTCCTTTGCCTTTTAATACTGAGGAAACTTTGCAAAGCAAAATGAGAGATACTGTAGAGTCCTAACACATAATCTCATCTAGTCATACTTTTACCTTCTTTCAGGATGAGAGAGAGCATAGGAGAATAGCAAAATGACAATCATTGAAAATCTAAGACATAAAAAAGTAGTCCTGTAAATCTTTGTTTGGTCATTTCCCACTCTGAGATTTGGACCTATGATCACTTGCAAGTCTGCAAAATGAAATACCATATATGTCTGCTTTATTTAGAAGCTGACAGAATATAGCCAGTATCTTGAGTGTTCTTTCTAGTGTGTAGATATCATTGAGCGAACAATATGGATTGTGATATGATCTTTTTAGCTATAATTTAAGAGTAAGGAAGGCTAAAACTAAATATTTTAATAAATTTTGGAATAAGAAATTGAAGATATTAGACTTTCTGCATCTATAAAAGTTGGGCAGACAATAGGGTCTGAATAATCCAGATTTCCTGAGCCCTGCTGGTTTTTCACAGTCTGGACAAATGTCTGTATGCCCACGATGAGAGTCTTTAGAACAGAGCAAAATCATTAAACAAGAATTCGTTTAAATAGGCTCTATGGTTAACTATGTTAGAAAAAATCCTCATGCTCCATTTCTCTCTGGAGATTTATAACATACATTAAATATTAAGGTTTCTCAGACAAGTATAGAAGACTAGCAGAACAAAAATAAATAAACTGTAGCCCCTTCAGTTTTGTTTAACAAAAGTTTTCCAAATTTACTTAATAATGGAACCCTAATGTGTTGACCTTTCCAAGAAAGATGGGGGGAAATTGTGTCCTGGAATACTATCTGGACCAACGTCTTCTTTATCTTTGCATTTGTAACATTGTCTTAGTCCCTTTGGACTGCTATAAGAAAAGACCATCCATCGACTGAGTGGCTTATCAGTAATAGAAATTTATTTCTCACAGTCCCGAAAGTGGGAGATCAGGGTGCCAGCAAGATAGGCAGGGACCCTCTTCTGGGTGACAGATTTCTCATTATTTCCTGACAGGGCTGAAGGGGTGAGGGAGCTCTTTGGATCTTCTTTTATAAAGACACTACTTACCTCCCAAAGCCCCCACCCCCTACCATCACCTTGTGTAGTGGGTTTTCAAAATATGAATTTTAAGGTACCACAAATATTCAGACCCTAGTAAACATCTTTCACACTTGTGGTATGAATACCTACAAGTGTCTCAAATATCTCACAAAAATTAATAATTTCTGCAATAAGTAATAGACAAATATTCTCTCAATATATTTTCAGTTTGGGTTTTTATTTTGTTAATCCTCACCTGAGGATATTTTTCTATTGATTTTTGGATAGAGTGGAAGGGAGAAAGGGGGAATAAGAGAGAGAGAGAGAAGCATCGATGTGAGAGACACATCAGTTGGTTGCCTTCCTCACGACCCCAAAGAGGGCAGGGACAGAACCTCCAAAGGGGACCGAATCTGCAACCCAGGTATGTGCCCTTGACTGGAATCTACTCAGAGCTCTAACCACGTAGCCACACCTTCCAGAGACATTATGTGCCTTTTTTATGGCTACCAATTTTTGAGAGTGCATGTTTTAAAAAATCTTTAGTTTTTGTTTCATATATAGAGTTATACCTAATCGTAAGGAAGAACTTAGAATTAAAGTGATAGAAATTTAGAAATAATATTATAAAGTATCAATGCTGAATAAGATAAATTAGTTCCCTCTTAGTATTTAAGAATAAATAATAAAATAATAATAGCAGTCCTAGCCAGTGTGTCTCAGTGGTTAGAGTGTTGGCCTACACAGGAAAAGTTTAGAGGTTTGACTCCTGGCCCTGCAAGAGGCAAGGAATGGATATGTCTCTCTTACATTGATGTTTCTCTCTCTGTCTCCCTCCCTTCCCTTTCACTCTGTCTAAAAATCAATGGAAAAAATATCTATGGGTGAGGATTAACAAAATAAATAAATAATACCAAATAATAGAGTTTTGATACAAACATATACATACATATACAAATATAGAGAATTTTTACTATGCCTAAAGTTGTTTACATAAATTATCAGATTTAATCATCAACACAAATCTAAGAGATATGTGTGCTTTGCAAACTATTAAACCATGGCTTTGAGAGGTTAAATTGATTTAAGATGATTGCCCGGAAGAACCCCAGTTTACCTCTGCTTTCCTGACATAATAAATAACATTATCTCTTTTTCTTGTCAGAATGTCCACTTTGGACAACAATTTATATAGTCAAGCTAGGGATAACAAACATTCAATGGACTATAAGAAGAGGATTATTACATATGACAATGAGAAAATACTTTAGGACTTCCGAGAGATTCCTTTCTAATCCTCTCAGGATCTAAGGCAGCATGCTATGTCCTCACAGAAAAACAAAATTTGACTCCAGATCTATACAGGAGAACCCTGGCACACTCTAATTTAGTGCTGTCTGATTTACAAGTTATTTTCACTCTTAATATTTCTGCAGAGATTGTGTGTGCGTGTGTGTGGGTGTGTGTGTGTGAATGTGCCTAGCACCACACAACATTCCCCTCCAAAGGCTTATCTAAAACATTTTATTACTGTGAAGCAACCCACTGATTTCAGCCTTCCCTCCAGAGAAGACATTAATACATGAAAGCAAGACAATAAGAACTTGATTTCAGATATTTTTGGTATCTTTAATTAAAATGAAATATCAGTTAATTCTATTTCTTAGAACAGCGATTCTCAACCTTTTTCATCTTATGGCACACATCAACTAATTACTAAAACTCTGTGGCACACCAAAACATATGTTATATTTTTTGCCGATCTGATAAAAAAAAAAAAAAAAAAAAACAGGTATAATTTTGATTCAGTTACACCAGACAGCTATTGCTGTGTTGGCTGTTGTCATTTTATTTTTTTTGGCAATCTAAGGGGAAAGAGGTCAGTGGCCCTGACTAGTCAGGCTTGCATGTTTTAATAATTCTTGCCACACACCAGTTGGAAATCACTATCTTAGAGCACAGGAAAAGAATGTCTTTGAATGATGTACTGCATTAAATACTCAATGACTATTAACTTTACAGAAAGACCTTTCTCAGGACAGTGTAAATTCATGCCTAGATGAGGAGAAAGATTTTAACTTATTTAATATTTTGTGCTTTTTAGAGCATGTTGAAGGATAACATATCGGGTTGAGAATTTCTATCCTAAATATTTATTGAGTTTTGTAAGTATTGAAAGTGTCCCTGTGAGTCATAATCTGGTTCTGTTCCCATGCAGTCACAGGCTGACAACTTGCTCAAATGCACTCGCTGGAGAGTGGGAAGTAAACATGTTGCTAAGTCATAGAACAGGTACATGCAAACTGTGGAAAGTGTAGAAAGTGATTATCTCCCTCAAGCAGCTACCTCCCCTAATCTCTGTCTTTTACAACCACACGCCTTGGAAGTGTAATCAGTTCTGCAACCATTTCTTCACCTTTAAAAATACCAGTGACTTTCACGTTGTTACATTTCTCAGGAGTATATGAATTCCCACATGATTTTAATTCTCTATAGCATTCAGCTCAAACATGTACTTCTTCAAACATTCCCTTTTCTGTGCTAGAGATTTCTTATTTCCTTTCTGCTCTGGCAGTTCCTGTGTCTTTTGTTCTTCTCGGCTTACATTCTTTTATCCAAGCTTATATTATTACATCTTTCTCAGATCATTTCACGTACTCCAAAGCTTCAAATATTATAATAAGCAAATGACTCTCAATTTTATGTACCTAGTTTATTTTTAACTCATCACATGTTTATTGAATATCTGCTATTTTCTATATACAGTGGTTATCAACACAGTGTGACTGTTGCCTTCATACTCTAGTGGAAAGAAAGACATCATCAATAAAAATGTACACACAAAATATATCTATAATTATTATAAGTTTATGAATAAACTTAGATTTAGATTTTAGAACCTAAAAGCCAAACTATTCCTTTAAAGTTGATGGCTTTTTTTTTTTTTGATTGTGTGTTTTTTTGGCAATTGGCAAATGGGCTAATGGGGACTTGAACAATGATATTCTTAAGGTGGACAGTGCTTATTAGATGTCTACACACATTATTCACCGTTAAAGACACAGTGAAAACTCTCGTTCGTGCTCATGTGTTTTGTAAGAACTGGTGAAAAGTATTGTAATTAGAGCTCAAAAATGCCAATTAAGGGGGGAAAAAGAGAGCACTAAATCTTATTTCTCAGAGAAAATAGTGACAAAAGCAGAGTCTATTATAGGAAAAAGCTTTAGCTTTCCATGAAAGCATCTGAAGAAACAGTAATCAATGAGGGAGAACTGAAACAATTGGACATTTCTTAGGGCTCAGGAAAAATTCACAAGGCCAATTCTTACATAATGCAGGCAATACTTGATATTTGAAAAGTCCTACAGCGTTCTTTTTCTTTTCAACATGATCGTGCATAATAATTAAGCAATTGATGAAGAAGCCTATATGCATTTGCTAAAACCCCATGAATAATGAAAACTAACTGGTTTTTACTATAACTGCTTTTACACTCATTTAATAAAGCTCTCTAGGAACAACATAATTGTAAAATAGATTTTTTTTATGTCTCTGAGATGTTAATGGTAGCCAATAGGGTCCAAACTTTTTGATGGAAGATAAATAAAATGTATTTTTCCCCTAGTGTCCTAACATCTGTGGTCACAGAATATGTTGAAACAACTGCAAAAAAGATTTTATTTAAAATTTGATAATTTTCACTCTGAGTAGCTTTCACTTAGAATGTGATCTACTGAAAGAACTTCATGGTAGAAATAGGAATGTGCAACTATAACTTTTCAAAAAAAAAAAAAAAAAGCTGGCTTCCCAGCTCTGGAGTGAGGTGGAGGACACTCGTCCAAGGGTAACCCACACCTGGTAACTGAGTAAGGCAGAGAGGAACAGAGGAAGTCTACAAACTTGTTCTGTAAGGGGGCATGGAGTAAGTATTTTGGGTCACACGAGCTATAGTCTTTGTCACAACTGTCCAGCTTTGCTGTCGTCACTCAAAAGCAGACAAAGATAATACACAATGGATGAAAGTGGCTGTGTTCCAATGAAACCGTATTTATGGACATAGAAATATGAATCTCATATCATTTTTATTTTATTTTTAATTTTTAAAATGTATTTATTCATTTATTTTTTTAATAAAATCATCTTTTTATTATTAAAAAGTCAAAAGCTTGGTCCATACAATTTAGGAATTGCTGCTACCCACATGAACTGTTTAGAATGTATTTGGAAGTTAACAGAAAGAGGCACTTAAGCTAGTGATGAACAAGATGTAACATTTTAAACTAGAATTTTTAAACCCCTCCAAAGACTTACATATTTAACAAAATAGTATCCCTCTTTTGATTTTTTTCAACCATTTCAAAATGTAAAAACCAAAACATAGAATAATAATATTCTTAGCTCACAGGCTGATAAGTGGCATGGCAGGCTGGTCATAGCTCACTGACCACTGGCATTAAGGTCCCCTCGTGTCAGCCTAATGTCAGACAATCTCATGGGAAATACTAGTTCCAGAGCTGCTCACCAAATTCTCTGAGGGATTAAGGGCCTGTGATGCACTTTGATTTCTTCCTCTGCTCAATCTTTTTGGTCCTCGCCCTTCGCCAGTGCTGATCCCTGAGAAATATTTTGCTTTCTAAATTCTGTCTCAACTTCTGCTTCTCTGGAACCCAAAATGAGACATGCATAAATGGATGGTCTTGAGTTTTTCTCCTTTAAAGAGGGCAGCTTTGATATCCTGTTTTTCATGACCATCATTTAATCAGATAGATATCAAGGAGGAAAGAATCACAAGCAGAGCAGGACTGTGCATGGGAATCAGGGGAGAAAGGAGAAATGGTGTATGGTAAAGAGTGAGGCTGATGCCCTGGCCAGTTTGGCTCAGCGGTTAAAGTGTTGGCCTACGGACCAAAAAGTCACGGGTTCCATTCCGGTCAAGGGTGGGTACCTTGGTTTCCGTTCGTCCCTGGCCCTGGTCGGGGTCATGTGGAAGGCAACCAATCTATGTGTGTCTCTCTCACATCAGTGTTTCTCTCTCTCTTCCTCCAACTCTATCTGAAGATAAATGGAAAAATATCCTCTGGTGAGCATTAAAAAAAAAAAGAAAAAAGAGTGGGGCTGATAAGCACCAACTTCTAGAATATATTTTGCATGTGCACATTTGTTTGTTTCAATATAGCCTATTCATGTTCACTATAGATTAATTTTGTGGGATCCCAAAATAATTGACTATTTTTCACCAGACTGCTCTTTGCATTCTACCTCCACCAATCATCTACTCCTAGTCACCTTTTGTCAGATTTAGCACTCTCAGTTACTGCAGGCTATGATAAAGCTTGTTTTCCATCTATACAAGCTCCTTCCCTTTCCATTACGCTCATTTATACTGTGTGGTCCCCATCCTACCCTCTTCATGTTTCCTCCATTCCACTCTGGTGTGACACTGAAGCGTGGCTGGATCTCTCCACATGTCCTTTCTCAAAGCTCATCTACTGGGAACCTCATTCCAAGTCACTTCTTGCTTTTGGCTATCTGCCACTTAGAATGTACTTGATATGTTTTATTAATGTATTAAATAAGGGCCATAGTTTTATATTTGCTCTGTTCCTTCTTTTAGCATTTAAAGACTTCATTGCATAGGAAAGAATCTCCATTAATAGATTATCAGATTCTTTGGCAGCTACAAAGAGGGATAATTTTGAGTGTGGAAAGCTACCTGGTGATCCTCAGTCAGACCACATGGAGACTCGCCAACAAGAAAGAATAGCCCTGGCAGCACACAGCATCTATTCATAAATTATTTGACTCTTAACTCTGGATATGACAATGACTTTATTGGAAGCTCTAAATCAGACAAATATCTGAAAATGTGGAGAAAATGGGACTCACTGTCAGCACCCCAAAATCATTTTAATCAAACAAAGAAACACAATTTCAATTGATCATTACATTAATATTACTTTTCTTCATTTATTAAGATTCTAAAAAATGAATATAAATGGTTGCCAAAGTGTTGCTTACTTTTATAGTCACTCATTGATATAATAAAGTTTGTATATGTACTTTGCTCTGTGATACCTGTTGATTAAGCATGTGTTCATTTCTTCTTCAGTCTGTCAGTCTACCTTTCATCCTTTCATTTTATTCAGTAAATAAAATGAAAATATTAAAACTATGTGCTCATCCACTCATCTCCCTTTGTGCATCATCTCATCTCTTTTTGCAGTTTTTATTTTTCTCCCTTGTTTTCTGTAAAGGTTCCCTTCTTAAGGAAAATAACATTATACAGAGAAAGTTCAATCAACAATCAACAAGAGTGACAGGAAGCCATTCACTCTATTAAAAAAACAAAAATGAGAAATAATACTCTGCTGTCTCCTCAACCTCTACTCTTCCCAGCTGGCCAAGCCAATTGTAAATGCATGAAGATCACTGCTAAATCCTGTCGAGTTTTTAACTGGGACATAGTCTATGAAATTCTACCTCAGTACCAATATAAATGCAAATAATATTTACCGATTCACGACAGTCCTATATAGTAGGAGCTTTTGAGAAAACCTTGCTATTATAAAGAAAACTTTGAGTTTTAATAGTATTTATTTGATTTGATAAAATGTAATATTTATTATAGAAATTGAGGCCATGGCAAAGTACAAAGAAAAAAATATCCATAACCCCATAACAAAATGTATATTTTATGAGCATGTGTATGTGTGTGTACATATGTATATTTAGATTTATATGTACTCTATGGAAATTATTCAAGGTGCTCATTTTTCAGATTAGCATCTGGTCTACTCTTACAAATTGAATGATTAATTTATCTGTATGCTATATATTGGCAGCCAAATTGAATGTTATAACACCAGGAAATTGGAAAATAAGTAAATCTATTTATTAGGTGGAAAAGTTCTTCATAATACATTTTTTACTTTTCATCGTCTTTATTAACCAATCCTAATATGTTATTATCTGTTTTCCTTGGCTAGAGAGCTGCTCCTTTAGGGCAAGGCAAGCAATATATGGGGTCACCAACTTTCCCCAAGAATCTCAGGTACAAATAAGATGTTCAGTGGATATTTGTGGGGAAATGTGGATGAGTGATTGCAATATACAATCAGCTCCTCGATGTACCAGTGACTGCACATGTTTTGAGGATCTTGAAACTTATACTATCAGGGATCCTCTTTAAGAAAAATAAAGAAATATGTACATAAATATAAAGACACAAATATGAAATTACAACACATCTTCCAGACCCTAGAAAAGGACCTTTGCAATGGAGGGGCCCTGAAACTTAAGCTGTACTACTCCTTGGTAAATCCATCCCTGTCTCCATTATACTTAGCATACTATTTTAATATTTTTGTCTTGACACAATCTGTCCTCATCTATTTTTCTCTTTATCTCTGTGTTTTCTCTATATATTGATGCAATGTTCTATTGAACCTTTTTATTTGTGAAAGCAAAGGTTATATTTCATAAGGCATTTGATTTGGTTCTTCCCCGTGGTCTCTTCTGTTGAATTACTGCAGAGTTTTATAAGTCTCATGATTACTTTCTGTTTTCTGGTACTTATAATGGCAGTTCTATACTCATGCAGTACTAGATATTGAGGTTAAGTATCCCAGAAATTCTTTTGCTTACTGTCTTGAATATTTAACACCCATTTGAAGTTCAAAATGCTGAAACATACCAGTGTTACTTTGCCAGCATCCTATAATTATTTGTTTTCTGCATCACTAGGGAATCTTGGCACTATCTTGAATGTCATGCCCTCACTCTGTGCTTCTTATCTGACAATGTTATCCTGTCAAGAGCTAATCAGAATCATGGCATTATTTTTTTCCATTTTCTAGAGAACCACCATCTAATAGAAATACAACGTGAGCACCAAGGGAAAGTCACACACATAATTTTAAATAGTCCAGTTGTTATTTTTTAAAAAGTAAATATAAACAGGTAAAATTATTCCAATGATATATTTTTTCTAAGCCAATATATCAAAACTATTATTGTTTCAAAATGTAATTGATATAAAAATTATTAATGAGATATTTTAAATTCTTTTTATATACTGTCATTACTCGGTATCAGCAGGGAATATTTTCCAGGATCTCTGTAGATACTAAAATCCATGGATGCTCAAGTCCCTTATATAACATGGCAAAGCATTTGCACGTAACCTATCCACATCCTCGTTTCTTGAAACTGTAAATCATCTCTACATCACCTAGGATACCTAATACAATGTTAATGCTATGTAAACAGCTGTTGTACTGTATTTTTTAGGAGACAATGACAAGAAAAATAAAGTCTGTACATGTTCAGTACAGATACAACTATCATAAGCCTAACTGCATAGTACAAATCATCCACAACATAATATTTTTTCTAATATTTTTAATCTGTGGACAGGTATGCTATTTAGTATAACTAGTCACATTTCAAGTGATCAATAGCCACAAGTGACTTATGGCTACTGAACTAGACAGCACAGATCTTAAGTTCTGTTCCAAATGTAAAGTGATAGCATCCAGCTTACCCCTTGGAAAGTCATGTAGTTCCTGACATGTTCCCAGATGCTCTAGGGTAACAAATGATCAAACCAGTCTTCCCTGTGTCCCTGGCCTTTCCCTAGTTAAGAATGTTAGTGAGTTTCTTCTACCACATTTTTTACTTACTTCCCAAAATAATAGCCATTCTGTTCACCATAGCAAGTTAAAAGTCTGCTTAGTCCTTTCTTTATCTGATATCAATTGTACTATATTGATACTATTTTTTCCAGTACATAACTTATAACTGCCATTCTTTCTTAGGCTTAAGAACAGATGTTGATTATTTTTAGTATTATTATGTAATTTATTATTTTTTTATTTATTTTTTACTTCCAATAAGATCTGGATTTTTAAAAGTTCAACACTTGCACTCAATCCCATCTTACCCAGTAAATATTTGAGTTTATTTTAGAAACTCGAAAATATCATCTGAATATATTACAAAATAAAGTATTCTTTTTTTTGAAAATCAGCTATTTATTGTGAAACCAAGTGCCACTAGACAAAAACAACATGTTCCAGGCTAGCAGACTGTAGTATAAAGAAAAGCAATGGGTAAACAAGATGATAATTCATATTATTTTAAAAATCTAAATACTGTATACTTTTCGTTTGATGATTTAAAAATTTCTAGATTTCATAACCTGATTGAAGTTACCTTTATTATACATTTTAACTATTCTTTTATATAATAAC
Organism: Tadarida brasiliensis; assembly: GCA_030848825.1. Classification (NCBI taxonomy): domain Eukaryota; kingdom Metazoa; phylum Chordata; class Mammalia; order Chiroptera; family Molossidae; genus Tadarida; species Tadarida brasiliensis. The sequence goes on from CM061260.1 coordinate 78,008,049, forward strand.
TTTAACAAGTATAGAGTAATTCTTTTCTTCAAAACTTGTAGTAGTAATAGTGGGTGTGTGTGTGTGTGAGTGTTTGTGCATTTCACAATACTGAAAAAGCTACTTTGAAAGAAAATGCAGTTCAGTGCACAGAAAATACACTTGAAATTATTGAATGCCATCTGTCCAATAATATAACCAAAAGTTTCCTAGGCAAATGTCTAAAAATGTATTGAATAGCTACAGGTCTGCATTGCATGTATAAGATATACACACTGCCTATCATGTGCTTGGAATAGTTTAAAAATCATCGTGTGTAACTTGCACACTAGTGGTTTGTTGTAGGTATTATCCTTATTTTACAATGAAATTAATGATTAAATACCTTGTTCAAAAACACAAAGCCCAGAGCTCATTCTAATGCTCATTTTATTCTGAGCTGCATTTTTTTCTTTCTTCCTTTTTCTGGGGGATAGTTGCAGAGCTAACAGAAAAGAAGACAGACACTATCTTTCATTGCTCTTAGTTACAAACGGGCTGAAATTAAAATGTAGAAAAAGGTGTAAATGGAGCACAGTTAAAAGGAAGAAAAAACACACATCTAGCTAGTAATAGGGGGCATATTAATAATGATATAAATTACAATACAATGCATTTATACTACTTCTTACATTGTATAGGCTTTAAAGTATTTTCATAAAAAAAGCCTTTAGAGAAAGAAGGTCCTGATTGAAAAAGATCAGCATTTTTTGAGGCAGATCAGTGTCTTACGTTAATGTGGTTTGGAACGCTGTCCCACGATTTCCTTTCTTTGTGTCCACCCTGAGCTCAATATATGTATTATTCATTTGGCGTCAAGATTTATTAACATGTCCTTGATTTTTTTTCCCATAAGGCAGATTTATCTAGTAACACATCTTAAAACCCTCCCACTGATATGACTTAGAATGTAGAAATTGGGGTGGGGAAGAGAGTTGGGAATAATAAAGGAATTAGAAAATAAGGAGGTTTGGAAGGAGAATAAAGGGCGGTGAAGAAAAAAAAAAAATGATTGGACCTGATAATAATAGAATTGAAAATGACCCAACCTCTGAAATTTGTTAAAGTGAAACTTTTCAATTTTGGTCTCAAGATATCACCATTGTTGCAGGGGAGCTTACTTCTCCTTCCAATTATAGTGTGTGTTCATGCTCCTATCTTTTGTCACTTTAATTTTACAAGTCAGTGGGCTAACAATTGCCTTAGCTGATTTGGTGCAGATTGTTTTCGATGCCCTTGGTATTACTCACTGGTGATAGTTAAGCTGGTGAAGAGTCCTCCATTTGTTTCATTGCCCGCTATTGACAAAGGATTACCTGTCTAGGCTGCTATTCTGGCCTCCTCTCTTCTACACAGATGAAGGTGATCCATGCTGGTCATTTTTTGCCAGGTAACTATTGGCAGACGGTACTACAGACAACCTGTCATTAAACTTTTCAGTGAGGATCCAGCACAGAAGTGCTATTTTTCTGCAGCATAAAACAGCAATAGTTTTAAATCACCGATTGCCTCTTTGTACCTCACAACGTTACCTGAATTGTATTTTTGGCACCAAAATTTCATCAGTTTGTAGTTTAATAACAGCTCTAGTCTTTAACAGAAAGGTATAGAAACACTTACTGACATTTGGGCATTAATCTAGGCTAAACTCTGAAGAAATTCTTTTGAAATTAAAAAGTTCAGCCACATTAATGCTTTTCTCTTGTGCTGTGAACAATAAATGCCAAGAGGTTTTCTTTCCACCCTTAATGATTAACTCCTTTTTGGAAACTTGTAAATGTCTTGCTTTGCAGATCAGATGTGACTAACAACACTAGGTGGTTGGCTCTTGTGAATAGGTTTCGAAAGTACTAATTATAAGAATAACACACCACAATCATGCCTAATTTGTGTAACTCCCTTAATGCAAGGTGAGTGAACCCTGTGCAGCAAATTCAGACGGCAGCAATAGCGTTCTTACCTTTTGTCTGTTCCTTTTCTTGTAGGGTAGGATTAAAGGCAGGGAATACAAATTTTCTGATTGTGAAACCTTTTAAAAAAAGGTATTTGTTATAGTCGTAGAAACAGAGTTTAGACTTTTCCTATACCTTAAAACTGCTTTTCCATTTAATATTCTATTTTTTTAAATAAGTTTTTATTGATTTTTTAGAGAAAGAGAAAGAGAGAGATAGAAACATCAATGTGAGAGAGAAACATCAATCGGGCTGCCTCCTGCACACCTCCTACTGGGAGTTGAACCTGCAACCTAGGCATGTGCCCTGACTGGGAATCTAACCAGAACCTCTCAGTCCATGGGACAACATTCAAAATCCACTGAGCCACACTGGCCAGGCTAATATTCTATTTTTTTATTTTTATTATTAATTTGTTTTTGTTACAGATGTTTATCCTTTTTCCCCCATTGACACCCTCCTCCCCATCCCCCCCATCCCAGCTTTGTTGTCTATGTCCATTGGTCATGCATACATGCATATAAGTTCTGTGGTTTATCTCTTCTTCCCCCAACCCCCCTCCGCTGAGGATTCTCAGTCTGTACCCTACCTCTGTGTCTCTGGGTCAATTTTCTTCATCAGTTTGTTTAGTTCATTATGTTCCACACGTAAGTGAGATCATGTGATATTTGTCTTTCTCTGCTTGGCTTGTTTCGCTTAGTATAATACTCTTGAGGTCCTTCCATGTCGTCTCAAGGATAAAAGATCTTTCTTTCTTACAGCTGCATAGTATTCCATTGTGTACAGGTACCACTGCTTTTTTTATCCACTCATCTACTGATGGACACTTGAGTTGTTTCTAGATCTTAGTTATTGTAAATAGTGCTGCTATGAACATAAGGGTATATATATTCTTTCTGATTGGTGTTTCAGGTTTCTTAGGGTATATTCCTAGAATGGGATCACTGGGTCAAATGGCAGTTCAATTTTTAACTTTTTGGGGTAACACCATGGTGTTTTCCACAGTGGCTGCACCAGTCTGCATTCCCACCAGCAGTGTACTAGAGTATTCTTTTCTCCACACCCTCGCCAACACTTGTTGTTTGATGATTTGTTGATGATAGCCATTCTGACAAGTGTGAAGTGATACATCATAGTTGTTTTAATTTGCATCTCTCTGATGATTAGTGACGTTGAGCATTTCTTCATATGTCTCTTGGCCATTTGTATGTCCTGTTTGGAGAGGTGTCTCTTTAGGTCCTCTGTCCATTTTTTAATTGGGTTCTTTGTCTTCTTTTTGCTGAATTGTATGATCACTCTATATATTTTGGAAATTAACCCCTTATCTGATGCATCATTGGCGATTATGATCTCCCATATAGTGGGATCCCTTTCTGTTTTGATGGTTGTTTCTTGTGCTATGCAGAAGCTTTTTAGTTTGATGTAGTCCCATGTGTTCATTTTTTCCTTTGTTTCTCTTGCCTTAGGTGTTGTATCAGTGAAAATTCTGCTGCACAAGATGAACCCCAGAAGACCCATAGCTAGACACATCATAATAAAAATGGCAAACATTAAAGTCAAGGAAAGAATCTTAAAGGAAGCAAGAGAGAGACAGAAAGTTACCTACAAGGGAGCTCCCATTAGACTGTCAGCTGATTTCTCAATAGAAACAATGCAGGTCAGAAGGAAGTCACATGAAGTGTACAAAGTAATGCAAGGCAAGGGTCTGAATCCAAGACTACTCTATCCAGCAAGGCTATCATTCAAACTTGAAGGAGAAATAAAGAGCTTCACAAATATAATATAAAAAAAATGCTAAAGGAATTTATCACCACCAAACCAGCACTGCAAGAAATGCTGAAGGGACTGTTGTAAGAAGAAGTAACAGAGAGAGAGAGAGAGGCATAAAATTAAAATGGCAACTAATAACTATCTATCAATAATTACCTTAAATGTAAATGGCTTAAATGCTCCAATGAAAAGACATTGGGTAGCTGATTGGATGAGAAAACACGACCCATATATATGCTTTCTACAAGAGACCCACCTCACAACAAAAGACTCACACAGGATGAAAGTGAAGGGATGGAAAAAATTTTTTCAAGCAAATGGAAATTGAAAAAAAGCTGATGTAGCAATACTCATATCTGATGAGATCAACTTCAAAACAAGGGCCATAATAAGAGACAGAGAAGGTTACTACATAATATTAAAAGGATCAATCCAACAAGAGGATATAACCCTGGTAAACATATATGCACCAAATACGGGAGCACCAAAATATATTTAAAAACTTCTGGAAGACTTCAAGGGAGTGATCAATAGCAACATGATCATAGTGGGTAATTTTAACACACCACTGACACCACTTGATAGATCTTCTAGACAAAAAATTAACAAGGACATAGAGTCCTTACAAGACAAACTAGATCAGTTGGACTTCATTGATATTTACAGAACATTTCATCTCAAAGCTGCAGAATATTTTATTTAATTTTTTTTTCCTTTATTGATTTCAGAGAATGATGAAGTGAGAGGGAGAGAAAGAGAGAAACATCAATGAGAGAGAACATCAATTGGTCGCCTCCTGCATGCCCCCCACTGGGGATTCGGCCCACAACCTGGGCATGTGCCCTGACCAGGAATCAAACTGGCGACCTCTTGGTGCATGGGTCGATGCTCAATCACTGAGCCACACCAGCCGGACAATATTCTATTTTTAATAGTTACTGGATGGGCAGTCATCGTGGATGATTAAAAAGGTTACCTGTATCACAGTTTAAATATAATTTTATCTAACGTCATTTTTTGAAGGTCATAATACCAAATAGATTAGTGTCTTATGTTATAATTAATAATATCTATTCTAGAAATTAAATATTTCTGAATGGAACATAAAATGAAAATGTGTTTTTTGGTTAGACTTTCAATAATTATATAATGGTATCAGCTAGAAACAAAAAATAAGAGAGTAAAAGATAAAATGTTCTGAATTGTAGTTTCATCAATATATATTTTTTAAATGTCAAGATCAACAAAACAAAACAAAAAAAATTAGGTTAGGGGTTAGAATTGCAAACTAAGACAAATTGTCTAAAGCCTAATAGATTGTAAGAACTAAAGAATATGTTTTATTTAAAAGGTATAAAGACATAGATTTCTGTGTTACGGTAACATTTAAGTAAACACATGGAACTGTGAATGCATATTTCAACAGAACTAAAGCACTGAGCATGGACATATGCCAAACAAGCTTTATAAAGCAATAAAAAGGAAGCTGAACAGTTAGCCAAAGCAAACATACAAAGTGAAACCTTAAAAAATTAACATTTATATACGTGATAAAGATGACCTTTAATAATTTCCAAACAAGAAATTGCTAAAAATAATATTTAAGCCAAATCACTTAGTTATTGTGCAAAAAGAACACACAAACGTGTACACGCATGTACACACACACACACACACACACACATTTGTAGTATATTTTCCTGTGGTGTTTATTATTTTTTAGGAAAAGATTTCAACTCCTTGTAATTCTTTTTACATATGACCAATTATATAATGCAATGTCTAATAAAACTGCACTGTTAAAATGGAAATAATTTTAAAGAAATGTTCCTGTTCTTAAAGACGAACAACAGGGTAGTTTGCTTAGGATTTATCACAAAAAGCGTTTGCCATATAAAAGAACTATTTTTAGAAATTACCTAAGACTTACTTGTTGGGAGAAATATCCCAAAGACATATTCATTTACTCAGTACACATTAAACCAGGGCCTAGTGAATGTTAGGCACTATGCTAGGGGCTGAGTACCAGAAAGAATTAAGACACAATCACAATAGATAAAATGTATTAGTTATCAATTATGTGCTTCCTATTATGATAAGAACTTTATATATTTATTTCATTAAATTAATATATCTTCACAACAATTCTATATGTAGTAGGCATAATAATGATCACAGCACCTAGAGATAAGAAATTTAAGACTTCGTGAAGTTAAATAACTTTCCCAAGATGGACATCAAGACATTGCCTGATGGAAAATTATTGGTCCAGAAACAGACTTTATAGTTCCAAGACAGGAAAGGTTAGGAAACAGAGTGTTAAGCAAATCTACTGGGAGTACTGCCATGAATTTAAAAGTATAAATTCAGAACATCATTAAATTCTATGAAAATTAAACTCCTTAGACAATACAGTGTATAGACTCTCCACTAGGAAAAGGTGACTTTGAATCTTTGAAGAGTTTTTTTTTCAACCCACTAGAGGGACTAGAACCCTTAAAGGACGTGCTGCCTCAGCAAGCGTGTCCTCTGGTGGTCTGCAGAAAGTCAATCACATTTCTGGGTAATAATTAAAGACAGGTCCCTGCAGTCTCTCAATAGTTGTGTGTGAAAGTTGAGGGCTCTTTCCATCCGGTTCAAAGATGCAGGAGGCAGAAGGACAAAGGGTTACCGAGTCTAGGTCACATAAAAGGTGGGTAGACACACAGATTTGCCGCTTGTTGAATTCACTAGCCAGCTTGCCACGGAATCACTGTTCTGTTATCTTCAGCTCACATTTCCTATGACTATACTGACCCACCCCGGTTCATTTCTTAGGCTTCATGGAATTTTGAAAGTAAGATGAGAAATTATTGACACTCTCATCTTCTCCAACTAGCTATAAGCACCTTCTCTTTCCATCTGGCCTCACGTTTCTGACCATAGATTCATTCCTTTGAGTTAGAGCACAAGGATAGGGCATTCATTGCCTCCAGATATGTAGGTTAAAATGATAAATATCGGAAACATTTCACTCATTAGCACAAATTATCTAGCAAATTTTAAATAAAAAAAAGTCAACATAAATAAAAAATAATTAAAATGTTAAAAAAGATACTTAATTTCTAATATCACTTCTCTACACCCCCAAATGAAATGATAGAAGGCTATCTCAAAGTATGTTAGAAGTGATATAGCAAGAAGCTATGCACCTATTAGTAAACAGAAAGAATCCAGCACTCACCATTTATTTACAAAAAATGAATTAAGGCAGATCTCTTTATTATTTGTCAGGGGAACACATAGCACTAATGTTAATGCGGATGTCCTGGGTGGGTTTGGATCTGCACTGTAGGAGGGGAAAGCATAAAGACTTTTCTTTCTTTCAGGGGTCTGACTCTTAAAGGTAAAACAGGAAAAGGTGGAATTTTGGGTAGAAAAATCCAGGATATATTTGCTGCTTCTCTACACTAGGGGACAGGGATTTTTATTCATCCACTTATAAGACATAAATAGTTTGGGGATGCTTCCCTATTAAAAAGATAAAACTATTACTGAATATTATGGACAGTAAAGTTTCTTATTTTACTAACCAAAATTCTGGAATGATTATCAGTGAAACTGAACCTTTAAATGGATAGACTTGAACCCAGAATTTGGACTCAAATAACAAATGTTACAAATGCATCTTTGTGTATAGGTTCTGTTATGGTCCTTTTTGTAGAAATTCAGACTACAGTGAAAAGCACTACCATCTTTTCTTATAATTGTTAACATTTGGGTTTACTACTTTTGGAACCACGGCAGCATTTAGTTATGCTTTCTTTTAATCACATCTTTTGTCCAATTTCTATTATTCACGTTCTGAAAACGTGCCCATTTATTTAGGGACATTCAAATCCTCCCACATGTTCCTCTCTCCCTCATATTTTGATTCCATTTCTTCCCTCTTTATTTTTTTTCCTCCTGTGTGTATCTGCTTCTACTTCCTCCTTTATTTTGGCAAATAAAACTGATTCTTGTATCCATGAATAACTCATACTTAGAAGTAGAACTAAATATGCTATTTTAACAAACTTGAGTGAGGTGATATCATATTATGCATCTGACTAAATACCATTATCTTTATTTTCCAAAACAAAGTTACATCTTGGTTGTGGTTTTTGTTTTATTGCATAAATTAGTATATTATTCACATTTTATATTTTCATTGCCTCTCAGCCAGATCTAGTCGTGTGTTTTTTTTTTAACCCTCACATAAGGATATGTTTTTTTCATTGATAATAGAGAGAGAGGGAAGGGGGAAAGAGAAACATCAATCTACTCACAATGTGCTCTGACTAAGAGATTGAACCCATAACCTGGGTATGTGTCCTGCCCAGCATTCAAACCCACAACCCTTCTAAGCAAGGGACGATGCTCTAATCACTGTACCATACCAGCCAGGGCAGGTAGATCTAGTTATAATTACCATATAAATAAACAGAATGTTTCATGTAGTGCACCCACTACTTACATAGAAACATTTTATTTCTAATTTGTTTCCTTTGCAAAATTAGGGCACAATTTACATACAGTAAAATTCACCCATTTTTAGTGTATAATTCTGTGAGCACTAACAAACATAGAATGTTTATTAGTACTGTGATAAAAATATGCACAGTTCTATCAATTTCAAAATTCTGTATATCACTTATACTCAATTATTCATCCTACCCCAGCCTTGGAAACTGCTCATAGCTATCGTTTTGCCTTCATAAAATGTCATATAAATGGAATCATACAGTATCTAACTTTTAAAATTTGGTTTTTTTATACTTAACACAATTCGTTTAAATTTAATTTATGTTACTGCTCAAATGAATAGAATACTACTTTTTTTATTGCTGAGTAGAATTCTTGGTATTGATGGACCACAATTTATCTTTCCTTAATGGGTGACATTTGGGTTGTTTCCAGTTTAGGACAGTTGTGATAAAGCTTCTATAAACATTTATGTATCAGTATTTGAAAAACATAACTTTTAATTTTCTTGGGGTACATTTCTGTGGATGGGATGTTGGTTTATATAATGTGTTTCTTTGTAAGAAATTCCCAAAGTGTTTACCTAAGTGGCTGTTCCAGTTCACATTGTATGAAAGTTCCAGTCACTCTGCATCCTTGAGAATGGTGTTACCAACTTACTTTGATTGGAGCTGTTTTAACAGACAGGGAGTGGTATCTCACTGCGTTTTTATTATTATGTCCCCATAAGTAATACGTTGAGAACATTTCTATGTGTTTATTTAAAATCTGTAGAATTTCTTTTGTGAAGACTCTAGTCTGATATTTGCCCATTTAAAAATTAGACTGTTCATTTTCTCATTGTTAATTTTTAAGCATTCTTTTTGTATTCTGGAAAACGTACTTTACCAGACACGTAATGTGCAAATTTTCTGCCAGTCTGTGGTGTGGCATTTTATTCTCTTAATAATGTCTTTCACAAGGAAAAATACTTTAGTTTTTAGTATCTTTGTGGTTTTTTTTCTTTTTCAATTACTGTTTACGTTCAGTATTATTCTGTGCTAGTTTCAGATGTATAGCATAGTGGTTAGATAATCATGTACTTTACAGAGTGGTCCCCATGTTATTTCAAGTACCCACCTGGCCACTTACATAATTATTACACTATTATTGACTATAATTTTCTATGCTGTAAGTTACCTCTCTGTGACTATTCTGTAACTATCCATTTGTGTTTCTTAATCCTTTCACCTTTTTCACCTAGTCCCCCACCCCACCTCCCCTCTGTCAACTGTCAGTCTGTGTCCTATATCTATGAGTCTGTTTCTATTTTGTTTATTTATTTTGTTCTTTAGATTCCACATATAACTGAAATAATAGAGTATTTGTCTTTCTCTGTCTGACTAATTTCACTTAGCATAATACGTCACGCTTGTCAGAATGGCTATCATCAACGAATAAACAAAAAACAATGTTGGTGAGGAGGTGGAGAAAAGAGAGCCCTAGTGCACCGTTGGTGGAAATGCAGATTGGTGCAGCCACCGTGGAAAACAGTGTAAAGGTGCCTCAAAAATTAAAAATGGAACTGCCTTTTGACCCAGAAATTCCACTTCTGGGAATATACCCAAAGGAACCCAAAACACTAATTCGAACGAAGATATGCACCCCCATGTTCATTGCCATGTTATTTATAATAGTCGAGCTATGGAAGCAATCTAAGTGCCTATCAGTAGCTGAGTGGATAAAAGAGCTGCATTTACACAATGCAATACTGCTCGACCATAAAAAGGAGTGAAATCTTACCTTTGTGACAGCATGAATGGACCCAGAAGACATTATGCTAAGTGAAAATATTTTAATTTTGATGATATTAATTTATATATTTTTTCTTTCATAGATTGTGTCCTTGGTATTGTATCCAAGAACTTATCATCAACCTGAGGTCATACAGATTTTCTTATATATTTTCTACTAGAGCATTTAAATTTTATATTTTACATTAAGGTCTCTGATCTATTTTGAGTTAATTTTTCTGTAAGGTATGAAGTATGGGTTGAGGTTTGTTTTTTTTAATTTTATTTGGACATGCAATTCTTTTAGCAACATTTATTGAAAAGACTATCTCTTCTCACTGGATTACCTGTAAATCTTCGTCAAAACCAAGTTGACTGTATTTCTGTGAGGAGTTTTTTGACTTCTCTATTCTGTTCTACTGATCTATGCATCTGTCTTGTTGCTAAAACCACACTGCTTATTACTGGAGCTTTATAGTAGGTCTTTAAATTTTGTAGTGTAAGTCTCCAGCTTTATTCTTCAGAACTGTTTTAGCAATCCTAGTTTTTGATAGGATAAAACAAATCAGAATGCTGGGTCCTCAGCTCCCTGGGAGCTCAAGAAAACTGTGAATTTTCAGATTATCTGGCACTTTTTTTCACACGGATGTGAATAAAGTTCTTTTTACCTTTTTACCTCCTGAGTGGAGGCCAGAAGCCCTTCATTTTGTTTAATTGACATGTAATTAAATAGAAACATTTTATTTTATGTTATTTACAAGCCATTGGAACTTTTCTTCTGAAAGTTGATATAAGTGAAATAAATATAGTTCCTTACTTTTCTCATCTTGAAGTAAGATTTGTACCTGAGGGATAACCCTGCTATCAATCAAATGCATTCCCAATACTTGTGTCATTATTAGTAAGATTTGATAAGTTTTCTAATAAAAGCAATTTGCATTGTTTCACTTACATTTCCTTATTTCAATACACTCAGCAGTGTTTTGAGGTAGATGTTCTAATTTCCTTCTTAGCAAGCATTTCAATATAACAGCATTCCCCTCTTTTTCCACATAAGATACATTCCAAGACCCCCCAGTGGATGCCTGAAACTTTGGATAGTACTGAACACTATATATACAACATTTTCTTCCATGCATAAATACCTATGATAAAGATTAATTTATAAATTAGGCACAGTAAGAGATTAACAACAATTACTACTAATAAAATAAAACAATTATGACAGTATATGGTAATTAAAGTTATGTGAATGTGGTCTCTCTCTCAAAATATCTTATTGTACTATACTTGCCCTTCTTCTGATGATGACGTAAGACAATACAATGCCTACTGGATGAGATAAGGTGAAGTGAATGATGTAGACATTGTGACATAGCCTTAGGCTACTATAAGGGTTACTTGACCACAAGCACAGCACTGCACCTCTGTGATAGCTGATCTGGAAAACAAGACACCTCCTAGGTGACTAAAGGGTGGGTAATTTATACAGTGCTGGACAAAGGGATGATTCACATCCCAGGTAGGATGAAGGGGGATGGTGCCAGATTTTGTCATACTGATGGCGTACAATTTAAAACTTAAGGAGGGACCACTGTATATAAATGGGCAAAAGAGCATATCACATTATTATAACCAAGGTGTTAACCAAATGTCCTTACTCCATCATTCATGTGGCATAGATCTAGTTAATTACTAATAAGGAATAAGACTATAAGTCGCTGTGAAATTTTTCTTTCTAATATTGTTTTTTCTTTATTGATTTTAGAGAGAGATGAAGGGAGATGGAGAGAAAGATAGAAACATCAATGAGAGAGTACGTCAACTGGCCGCCTCCTGCATGTGCCCTGACCAGGAATCGAACCGGCAACCTCTTGGTGCATGGGTCCACACTCAACCACTGAGCCACACCGGCCAGACTGTTACTGTGAAGTTTTAAAGTCGAATCACATGGTCTTAGTAATAAAGTTTTCAAATAGTGATCTAGAAAATATCAAAAGTTCTTTAATATTACAAGCTGAAAGATTACGTAATATCCTTGTTTCGTATGGTTCCAGTGCCTGGAATTGCTGCTTCACAGATTGAACCCAAGCAAGAAAGTAACTAGGAGTCAGAAGGACAGTAGGAAATTGAAGATATTTTATTTCAAATTGCCTTGGGGAACTTCCAATATCAGTCTTTACAGATAGGAGCTAGGTAATTTAAATTTATTATATATAAATTAAATATTCATTTTTCAGCATGTATCTTTCAACCTTCAGTGTCTACTCTTACTGACTGCTCCCCTATGTCTAAAAAATGAGGGGATTTATTTATTCTCATAGCTCTAAATTCCAAATAAAAATTGGAAACAAATAATAGACTCTATTTTCTTCATTTATGTTGTATAGATTTCTGAAAATATGCTATCTAAGATAGATTATTTGATTTGGGGTTTAAAATTATTTAATTAGTTTTATCATAAATGAATTATATTGAAATGTCTCTCCTATGTCCTATGTAAATATTAATATGTTTGTTTTCACTATATGGATAGATATAGAGATACATATATAAATTTATTAGATAATTAATAATATATACATAATTGGTTTATATATTTAAATTTCTGCTTCTGAGATTTCAGAATACTCGCTAATAATGTAAAACACATCCAACACTACCACACTTTATGTGTTGTTGGTAATATTGGACTTCTTCAAAGCACTTCCAAGAAGATAATAAAAGAATTCTTGCCCTGTGTTCTTTCTATTAAATAATAGTGCACACTCATCACATATCTCTTGAAGTAGATATAACACTATCTAGCTGGGCTGATTATTAAACATACTCATTTAATATTTGGACAGGAGATAAAAGAGTATATTCTATACAAACTACAAATAAAAAGAAGTACAAACCTGGCCATAGCAGCAATTGTCCTAGACCAATCACATGGTATATTTGGTTGAATATCTCATCTTTGGGATGCCAGAAAAGGATTTTAAGAACTTGGATTGAAGTTTAAGTGATAGTAAAGGTGATTCAGTGTAAGGTGTCATGTGGCAGAGATTAGCTATAGAGGAAAAATAAACAGGAGAGAGAGAAAGTGACCGTGGCTTTATAGGCACAACTTTACTATATTTTGTAAGAGTTACAATGTATAGTTGATACAGAATAAAAGAGAAACATTTGTGATATTTCATACCAAAAAATTAATATGACTTTTAATGTAAGATATCGGAAAAAAATACAAGTTTCAAAAACCTTGAATATTTTAGAGAATAGATAGAATTTAAACTGGGCAGTTAATGAGAAAGGGGCAGTGCCCACTTCAAGGCATGGTGAATGTGCAGCCGAACCACACGGACTGCCAGTCTGATGAATTCAGAGCCAGGTGTCTTTTGCTTCCTTCCACAAGTGCAGACCAACACATAAACATGGCATCTCCCAACATCTGTTTATGAAGAAAAGCAGTACTACCACAACTACAAGAATTTCTTTACATTCTAGAATACACCTTTATTATATTAGACTGTCAAGATAAAATTCACCTTGTCTATCGTATTTGTTTTCCTAGATGAATGAACACAGTGTAAGGGACTACCCTTTCCATGAACTGTTAAGCATTTTCTGCTCTATTGTTATCTACACAGTTATACACCTTTCGTGATACTAACCTAAACTCCATTTTCTCCCTTCTCTCTTTGAATCTACCACTCTGCTCTCCAAAACTCTGACTCTCTAATTAACCACACCACTTATATCCTTGACATCTCTCAGAGAGTTCTTCCATATATTTGTCGTAAATAAAATTATATGTATCTCAAAGACCATTTGTCATACAGCTCTATAAAAATAGGCGTAGTTCATATCTTCATGATTCAGAGCCGAGACTGATGACTTCATTGTCCCTGATGCTACTTTGAAATCACTGTTCCATCGAATTATTAAAAAATTCTTTGACCTCACAGTTTTATCACCACACCAACTTCTCTCTCCATCTTGGGAGGTTTCAGCCTCAACATGGACCACTCATCCACATGCAATGACCGCTCAGTTCATCATCTCCAATGATCATCTCCATGACACCTCAGCCACCTGCTTCCAATGGAGCTCCCCTGACTTCACGAGCTCAAATATCTCAGTCTTACAACAACATTCCTCATACCTGCTTGTTTGTGCAGCCGTTCGGATTACAACTGCTTTATGACATGACCAAAACATTAGCTTATCTTGCCTTTAAACTTGCATTCCACCCCATACAGTGTCGGTTCTAATGATCCTTAGTTCAGGGTTGCTTCTTGACTTCTGTCTTTTCAGTTTAAGCATAAGCTCAATCCCCAAATACATATGATAAACTCAAATGCTTGCCATCTTTTTTTTTCTCATACCACCAAAAACGAGTGACACTATTAAAAGAAAAAAAAAATCAAGTATATCCTGGGACAGATTGCTAACACCACATATTCATTCGTCACCTTATGCAACAGTGTATCAAACCTTCTCATGTTTCTCACATATCCAACTCTTTTCCATTCCTCACTGAGAAAGAGATCCTGTATTTAAAAATAACAGAAGCTTCCAGATGGAACCCCTTCAGTTCCTATCAAGAGATCTGCCTCCACACCTCACTTGTTCAGCCATCCATACACTATTTATTCTTTGGCACTGGAAACCCTTTGGTGAACAAAACAGACTCAGTCCTTGTCCTTATATACTTTACTTGAGAAAAGAGAAATTAATCAATTGGAGAAAAATATACTTTTTTAATCATATGTGCAATACATAAAAGAAATGCAGGTCCTTTGGGAGAGTAACATATAGGATCTTTTTAGATTGGGCAGTAATTTTCTAGAGGAAGGACTTTTCAATCTAGTCCTGAAGGATGAATAAAAATAATCATGTGGAGAGTGGGAGGAAAAGCATACCAGGAAGATGAAACAACATGTGGGAAGACCTGAAAAGGAAAGGAGTTTGATACATTGTAGAAACGTTAAAATACCAGTGTGGTTAGAGCATACTGAGTGAGTTAAGTGGGAGAGCTGAGTTAGATGCCTGTGAAGAATTATGCTGAACAACAATCTGGGAAAAACATGCAGATTAACATGGTCAATTCTGCAGTTAGCCTGTATTTAAATTAGATAATAGCAGTCATTTGGTTGTATGGGCAAACTGTTTAACCTTCTTGTGCCTATTTTGCTCACTTATGGAATAATAATACCTACAGAATATTAAGTATAAGGTTTTTAAAAATAATTATTTAATATATACAAAGTACTTAGAAAAGTTCTTGGTTTAAGATAAAAGCACAATAAATGTTAGTTTTTGCTGGTTTTTTTTTTGTTGTTGTTGTTGTTGCTGTAGTTCATATTAATTCAGTTTTTGTTTTCAAAGCATAGGTAGTCATCAATGAGTTTATAAAGTTGGAAAGTTGCATGATACTATTGACATTTTAAAATATCACATGGACTGATTATAAAGATTAACTAGACTAAGGAAGGCAACAATGAAATCTAGGAAGATATTAGAAAACCAATGCAACAATCCAGGGGGAAAATGATGGAGAACAAGCTAAGGCTAAAAATGGAAGAGTTAGTGTAATATATGTACAATTGGTGAGAAGTGAATTGATTTGAAATATATTTTTGGCTAACAAGTGCCAAACATAGTGAATTGTTGCATGTAGTGATTTAAGAGAGGTGATCAAAAATAATAATAATACTAATAATTCCCAGTTTACTAGAAGACGACATATTTATATAGGTTGGAAGGAAAGAGGCAACTCATAAGTTGCTTTTCCTACAGAATAACCTCTTTGAAAATTGAAAATCACAACATTTATTTTCTGTTCTCCATGTTTGTTTCCAATTGTGAACTCCTTTATATTTATTTCTTCTATTACTCTACCACATGTAAGGATTCTATTTATCTACATGATTAGAATATGATTGATTTCCTCTCTAATTAGAGAATGATTGGTGTTCTTTACCTTTTGTCTTTTGTTCCAAAAACATTCACAATAAAAATTAGGAAAAGGATATATGCCCAACAAATAGCCATATAGCTCCAGTTCTATTTTTAAAGTATATGTGTAGCCTGATTGGGTTAGGAAATGATCTTGGTTTTTTGTTGCTTCTACACACCCACTTCACCTCACACCAGAAACCTAGAAAAACATAATAGACACAGAAGAAGCATGTGAAACACCTGATACGAAAAGTGACCTTTTAGGATCCCAACCTTATGAGCAGAAGGTTCTCTCTCGGGCCTCTATGTTGTCAGTGTATTGGCACAAGCATTGGATTAGTTGGGTCCAATCAGGGGACAGAAACCACACAGTAATATGCATAAGGAAAGTTTAATATAAGAATTTAACTCTAACAAGTGATTTAATTAATAAAGCATTGGTTAGTGAGTATTAGTCAGAGTTCTCCAAAGAAACAAAATAAATAGAATATATAGAGAAAGACATTGGAAGATTTGTTTTGAAGAATTGACTCATCAAACCAGGAGGACTGCCAAATATCAAATCTGTAGGGCTGGCCGACAGGCTGGAGATTCAGGTTAGAGCTGATGTTTCCGTTTTAAGTCTGAAGACTGAAAACTCAGAATTCCTTATTCTTCAGGAACCGTCAGTCTTCCCCTCTTAAAGCCTTCAACTGATTTAATGAGGCCCACCACACTCTGAAAAATAGTCTGCTTTACTTAAAGTCAACAAAGTGTAAGTGTTATATTTAAAAATACTTTTATGGCTACACCTAAAGCAGTGTTTTACGAAACAGCTGGTCAACATAGAATGGCCAAGTTGACCCACACAATTAACCATTATGCCTAGGAATTAATAATGAGAATTCTAAAGAACATAAGCATAGCATTCTTAAGGAGAAGCAATACCCTTTGAGCTAAGATAGAGCACCCAATGAAGAGACTCTTAGGGCTGAGATCCAGACCTTGTTGGCAAATGAATGGCCATTCTTGTTGGCAAATGAATGGCCATTCTTGTTGGTAAATGAATGGCCATTCTTGTTGGCAAATGAATGGCCATTCTTTACTGGATGGCAGAGAAGGAGCAATGTTGTTGCACCAGTGAAATTGACTTGAAATTTGTTCTTCAGGTTTCCACCAATGTCATGTCACATCAAAGACATTCCACTAGGAAACTGCTGGAGTGGGGATTCAGAAGAATCTGCTGGTCACTGGATGCAACACACTGCTGTGTACTGTAGAAGCTGGGTGCTGAAGGAGCCAGATGCTGTAGAAACCCCTCACACAGCACAGGAGACAAGGGCTGGTGAAGCTGCTTGTGTTGCAGAACCAGGTACTAGAAAACCATCCACACTATAGGAGTGAAACCTGATGAAGCCTAGTGTGCTACAGGAACCTGCAAAGAAAATATCAGTACCACTAAGAATGAACACCTCTCTTCCTGTATTTATCTCCATCATGATCTACTGACAAAGCTTTACACCTTGCCAGCTGACAAAGAAAAAGAATTTGAAGAGATTAGATACCTCTTTGCAATGGTAAGTGGATTTACAGCTGAGATGAAATAAATTAAAAACTATCACAAGCATTGTGTGTGCTTATTTGTGGAAGCTACTCCATGTAACAAGACCTACAACTACAGAAACAAATTTAATAAAGGGCCATAATGGACTTGGGTAAGCAAATCTGTGTCCTCTAGTTCTGTTCCGATGCCCATATGATATTCGGTAGAGCTGTGAATGGGGAAAAAATATCAAAGAGCATCGCCAATGAGTTGCATTACACTTAAATCTGTATTTGAAAATATTGCCACAGACAGATACAAAGAGCCAAGATTATCAAACTGGAAAAACTAATGGTATTTCAGAAATTGTGTCTATCAGAGTTAGAAAATTCCTAGCAAAGATTTCTCTCCTGCCCACACTTTAATTCTGAGTCAGAACATGGCCTTGAACTCTTTCTTAACACAGGACTAATGGGAATTGCTTTAAATTTATTGCAGCTAAAGAGGAGTCTCATTAATGGGGGCTCATTCTCAAAGAAGCAAGCAAAGTGGAGTGAGATTGAAGAGAGAGAAATGGGGCTGTCCTACAGGACTAAGTCAAGAAATAGGGCACCCTTGGCAATACTTCTTTTACAAAGCCTCATTTTTCTCAACAAGCAGTGGATAAAACTGTAGTGTTTTTGAGGCAGGATAGTAAGAAGCTAGGAAATTTCCTGGGCAAGTGGAATTGGGAAACTGAGACAAGATAATTAAATAAGACCAAACAATTTGAACAACTAACAGCCATCCTGTGAATTGCAAGACCTTATATTCCCCAACAAAGGACACTTTAGAGCAAATAGTTTATACCTCCCCTCCCTAATCAGAGAATACATAGCTTAAATCACTCTGGTCGGGAGATAGAGAAGAGAGACCCAATTAATGCCATTTGTGCCAGCCAAACCCAAGGATGGATGAAGTCATTGGAACAAATAACAAAAACCCAATTAGAGCCAGGAAGACCCAAGATAAAAGTAGAACAATAAGGCAGACCAAAGAATAATCCCACACTCCCCTGTATGTTCATTTTGATACATCAGCATATTAAAAACACACCTGGAAAGATGATGAATATACTTCTGAAAACCTCCCCTAAGATTCTCTCCCACAGAAAAAAGATAAAACCCTCAAGACAAAGGATACCAGTGTGGCTCACTCTAGAATACGCCAATGCCCCTTCTCTGGCATGAACTTTTTACTATCTCCTAAACCTTAAGGGTCCCCAGGAGACTTGCAACCATGGGAACAGCAGGCAGCAGCAGCTCCTCCCAGGCTAACCCCCAATCCTGTCTCCAAAGCCCCCTTTTCTCTGACTTTCCAGTAGCTAACAGCTCCTCCTTTGCTCATTTCTGTCACTGTGACCTTCACTTCCCAGGGAGCTGACAGCAGCCGGGCGTTGGCTTACTTCTTTCCTGTAACATTTCTAGGAAGCCAAAGCAGAGACCCGCCTAGGCTCTCTCCTGTTGCTTCTTCTACTTTAATTCCTTCCTTTGTTTCACTGTCACCAGCTTTAATAAACATGCTCTCAAAATTACCTGGACTCCTTTTGTGAAATCTTTCCTGCAGGAAGTCAAGAACCAACACACTACAGGCCAGTCCAAAGCAGACCCGCTCTGGGCCCAGTCCCTTTCTGGTGACATTTTGAGCTGAAGAGACCATGGGAATATAACCCCAATATTCACTGTTGGAAATTCCAGCCCCTGTATCCACATTGTTGCACCGTAAAATCTTATAGACAGTGTCAATTTCCCTTTCCTCTGACAACCATCCTGGTATAAAGATACGGGGTCTATTTAGCTAACACAGAAAGTATTCATTACAATTGACTTTATAATATTTTACAATGCCATTAATCCACAAACAATAGATCTTTCTCGTTCCTCGGTAGGAAATCAAATATATTTAGCATTTCCTATGGTTCATCTTGGTATGTGCATAGCTTGTCACATTAGGACCCTCCAGTGCCTGACCCCTGAGGATGAACTGCACAATTAGCAGTGACATTTATCTGATAGACTTTTGGAAGAACGATATAAAATAGTGCACTGCGACAGTATTTTATTTGCCCCTGCACGATACTATAGTTTCTGTTACTGAAGAATTAAATGTCAATCCAGGATTTCTTGCCTTGCGGAATTAAGAAATTTATTAAATGGGACATGGTCATCTATACTTTAGTTTACATGGGTTTCTGGATGACAAATGCTAGCATTTTAAATGGTGTTTGGCATATTTTTTAAAAAGTGGATTATAGGTTTTCTTTTTATTCTCTTTAGAATATCTTATTATTCATCAAAGCACTCTAGATGTAACAGATTTGAAATGATGTTCACTGAAGTTACAGAGAGTGGGGTGGAAAATGGATAGTGAAATCACTCAGCAGCACATAGTAGAACAGGGTGCAGGTGAGGCCATCCAACAAGGAGAATGGTTTGAAGGCCAGATCTCAATGAGCTATTTCCCTTAACCTAGATTCTGGTTATAATAAGAGTTAACTTTCGTGTGATTATTTTTTTAGTTCTAATATTCTCGAATTTACTTTTTGTGATTAAATGCTATTATTATAGTATAAAGTTGGGAGAGAAAAATACTAGGAATTAGTAACTTCTTTTTGTTGTTGTTGTTAATCCTCACCTGAGGATATTTTCCATTGATTTCCAGATAGAGTGGAAGGGAGGGAGGGAGAGAGAGAGAAACATCATGTGAGAGACGGACACTGATTGGCTGCTCCCACATGACCCTGACCAGGGCGTGGGATTAAACCTGCAACCCAGGTACATGCTCTTGACCAGGAATCAAACCTGTGACCTTTCAGTGCCAGGCCGATGCTCTAAACACTTAGCCAAACCATCCAGGGCGGAATTAGTAACGTTTAATAGCTTATACTGCCTTTCATAACTAGTTTATGGGATATTATAAGTAAGGAAGCAAAGATATTTACTTCCCCAGTGAAGGTAGGATAAAAACACCAGGAAGAAACAGCTTAGTGTTTTGATGAAGGGAGCGCTCATTATTACTATTACTTTATCATATTTACATTCGTATATTTATTATCATTATTGTTATTATTTTTATTCTTACAACTGCTACTGCTTGAAAACTCAGAAGGCATTCTTTTTGGTCTTTGAGCTTATATTCACAGTATTCTCCTATTCTCTCTAGATCTACCTATTACTTTAGTGTGTGAATGAGAATTGCCCAGTAATCAATAGTATGCATAAATAGAACAAGAGTCTAGACTCATTTAAATGACGATTTAAAAAAAAAAAAATTACTGAGACTTTGCACAGAGCTTCATTGGCTCTGGAATACTTTGTTGATTCTCCTCAATAAGATAATTCCTAAGGTAATATCTCTGTGACTATATTCCAGGAATGACCTTCCCTCCCCCACGCTCCCTCCCATCCTCCTCTCTCTTCCTTCCTTTTGGCTTATTTTAAGCCTAATTTTAACCCAGCCCTTGTTTAAGACTCTACTTCTAAGTTTTTGATTGACGAAGAGCCATGCCCTTTGTTTTCCTTCTGCAAGTTTCATCAAGGCTCAGATTAAGAGACGTTTTACCCCGTGTCTCACACCCACTGCTCTTTTCTGGCAAAACTCTGGTGCTCAACACTTTTTCTTCTGAAATATCAAATTCATATAATTTATTTATCCCACACAAATGTTAGCATTCCCATCACAATAACATAACATAAAGATATAGTTATACAAAATATGTATTGTTCATAAATCACATAGTATAAAATGTTTATTATATTCAATGCTTTCTTAGTCACTTTACTTATGATGCTTAACCCAATGTTGCCCAAAGATTTGTCAATAAATTATTATTATTATTTTCTTTACTGATTTTTAGAGAGAGAGAAAGGGAGCGGGAGAGAGAGATAGAAACATTGATGAGAGAGAACATCGATTGGCCGCCTCCTGCATGCCCCCCACTGGGGATTTGGCCCACAACCTGGGCATGTGCCCTGACCAGGAATCGAACCATCGACCTCTTGGTGCATGTGTCAACACTCAACCACTGAGCCACACCAGCCAGGGCGGAAAATAAGTTCTATACATGAATGATTTGGGGGGAAAAACCCTGCCACGTCTCCTCTGGAAATTTACAATGCATACTAAAGCATTGGATAAATACTGAAGTAAAGGCAGTTTGTCTCAAACATATTTGACTATGGAACACTTTTATTGTTAATGCATGTAAACAATTTATGGATCACTTATTGACATCTATTTATCTTATTTGATTCTTACAGAATCCCTGAAATATGATTAATACTGCAACCAATTTATGGATAGAAAATGGGATTAATAGATATTTTTAAATCTTTTAAAAGTGAATTCTAGTAAGTGAAAGAGGTAAAATTTGAGTTTTGTGTGTGTGATTTTTATTTCTGACATTGTCGCCAGAGCAACCAAAATCTGCAGCAATTAAGCGAACTAAAGTGTAAGATGATTTCTTCTTTTTCTGTGATTAGGTTCTGCATTGATCTCTTCTCCCTCTGCAGGGCTCATAGCTCACTCTTGTTTCTTCTCCAGGGATGAAGGACTTGCCCAATTAATTGGCCACATCAAGAACACTCTTTGAGCCTAGTTTAAGAGTGAGAATAATATTGTTATTTAAAGAAAGGAGCAAACACTCTACTTGTACTCTTACATAGTCTGGTCCTGGCATCTAAAAGCAGGATGTATTCTCTCAGTACAGTTTAACTCGTCATCCTTGTCCACATGACTGGTTAAGGGAGAAGCTCAGGGTCTGCTCCATAGATTTAGTCCCCAGAAGCTGATGGACATGTACCCTATATCATGACCCTGGCAAGACTTAGAAGAGATGTCTTGTACTGGGTCGCAGTGGAATGCTTGCACAGATGTCAGTCAAGAGTATTTCATTACTTTTGGTTATGGTTTGTTGTCTGAATAGCCACATGCAGGAGGGGCTAGTGGGATCTGAGAGCCAAATTCACACTTTGAAACTATTGGTAAACAGGACCAATTTGAGCACAGCCTCTCATCAGGCAATGTGGACCAGGATTTGACAGAATGGCAATTATAGCCATTGGTATTAATAATGCCTAGTTACTATTTGCTTACTATGTATGAAGCAACATGCTAGATAATGTAAACAAATTATATCTCTTTAAATCAGTTCCTCAGTTCTCTGCCTATCAGGATCACCAGGAGAGTTTTTAGAATACGCTTGGACCCAGCTGTGGTGAGTTTGAAAATGATTGACTTATCCTAAAAAACTCCATTTAAGATAACTCAGTTAAAATTAACTTAAAAATAACTCTGGTGATCTTACTCACAAACTATGAATATATATCCAACAGAGCATTCCTGAAAAAAAAAAAACAAAAAAAAAACACATTTCTTAGGATATGATACACAAAATGGTTTTACATAGCTCTAGTTATAGTTACATATATATTTTCCTTTGCATAACTATCATTGAGGTAGTTAATAGTTTTGATCACTGCTATCCTGGGCCTTTTCTGAAACACTGCCAAAGAGCTAGATTATATATTTTTTTCCCATTACAAAGCTCCTGAGCTTTAAAGTCCCTCATCAACAACTTTCAAGTATTAGAATTTTACAATAAACAGAAAAGTTGACATCGTTTTATTCATTCTGTTACTTACAAAATGCCAGGAGGGTTTCAAAGTCATAATAATTATTATTGTGAAACAGAATAGGCCATAAAATGAGGTTTTATTACTGCAGAAATAAAAACAAACAATCCCACTTTCCTTAAAGATCAAAAAAGTCCTACTATTACTACAAAAACTAAAAATAAAAAACAAAAAAATTATTTCCTCTAAAAAATAATGCAATAGATATGTTATAGTTTTGAGACCCCCACATGTAACTAATGTATTTTATTATACAAGCATCAAAGTAACAAGTACTTTACTTTTACATAGATGATTTTCTTCAAAGATGTGAAGGAGCTGTATATGCATTATTTCTATAGTCCCCTCAGGTTACCATCTAAATTAACCCTCCTTACGTTTTAAAAAAGACACAGTTAAATGAGTCATCCTTGTGTTCACATAAAAGATTCATGAATTAGAAACAACAGACATTAATATTTAAAATGCATTTATCAAATTAAATGGCAAAAAATATTGTATTAATACAGGTGAATAAGTATATCAAGTCAGTAATGGATATTCAGAATTTATTTCCATTAAATTTATTGTTAATCAATAACAGTGAATATTAAAATATTAATTTCTATCAAGAACCAAAAACATACTTGTTATTTTTAGCAGACCCACTTAAGAGTATGCCTATTTTGAAAGTACAAACTTTAACATATCTTAAGCATTATTAGTACAATTTTACTTATGAAAATATCAATAACTGAATATTTGAATATCACGTTGAGCAATACATTATCCATGTATGTTTATTTTATTGATAAATGCATTAAGACATTAAAAATCATTTATTTTGCCCTGGCCGGTTTGGCTCAGCGGTGGGAGCGTAGGCCTGCAGACCAGAGAGTCCTGGGTTTAGTTCCCGTTAGGCCCTAGCAGCTAGGGGCACGTACCAAAAAAAAAAAAAAAAAAAAATCATTTACTTTATCGGGACTGAATATCTTTATTTGTCAAGTTACAGAATTATATCAAATTTCTAGAGTCTGGTCCATTGTTAGCAATTAAAGATTACAATGATATTATTTGCACTGAAAATAGACAGTTTAATCATCATAATAATTCAGTACACAGAACCTGTAAAAATATCAAATAATGAAATAATTCCTGACTTGTATCTTCATATTATAAGTCTTATGATTTCCTTTCATATAGCATTTGCATACACTCTCATACTCATGGTCTTTACTGCCATATTCTACCTCTACTCTCTCACTTACTTTCTATCCCAATTAAATCATTCTACCTCGAACAAGTATTGATTTTCTACTAGGTGCTAGCATGAGGTCTTCATCTGTCACTAAGATAGACGCAGTCACTAATAGCCTAAAAAGAAATGCAAACATTAAACATAAAAATAAATTCAGTTTATTTAAAATTTGACAATTGTTTTGAAGCAAAAGTTAATCTAAGAGTGTATAACAGAGAGCTCTAAATTTAGTGGTGGTCAAGGGGATCTTCTCTTCAGAAATAATATCAAGCAGCAACCCAAAGTATGAATTGGAGTTAGCTAGGTAAAGAGGGTTGAGAGAAGGGAGTGTTTCGATGAACAAAGAATAGGTTCAAAGGTCTTAAATCAAGAAAGAGGAGAGAAGGAGAAATGGAAGTGAGAAAAGACATAATAACCAAGAGAAAGTATGGGGGGATTGTTATAAAAGAGCATTGATAATAAGGTGAGAAATTTAGGAGTGACAAGCAAATAACAAAAGGATGGATGAAGAAACATTGGATGGGGATTCATGGTTCCTGTACAGCTAATTTAGTGGTTAACTGAGTTTCATAATGAAAACAGATGAAATATTATTATCATTAATGTAAAATTTACCAATGAATAATTTCTTTTAGAGAAACATTCTTTTAAGTAAACACTGCATAGTTAAGTCATTCATGAACATAAATATTTAAGAGTAAACATCTTATAAAATACTAAAGAAATTTTAACAATACAGTTATATATTTACTTGTAAATATGCAAAGTCTTAAAGTATTTAGAAACTATCATGTTAAATTGTTTTCTCTTAGTTTGCAGCAGGTGAGAAAAACTGTTTACTTAATTTTTATGATTCATTTCTCCTTCTCTTAAATAATCTTCCCTCCTGCTGGGTTTCATCTCTGGAACACACACACACATACTTCTACACAGCAAAAGGTTTTTCTTGATCTATCCTAGTAAAATTTACTGTTTTGGATTATTGTGCAGTATATTTAAACAGTGGAGAAATAATAATTGAAACTGATTTAGAAAGAATTAAAATTCCTTTAAATACCAATGGTAAATGAGTAATACAAGCAAATGCCAAATCTCAAAGATTAAAAAAAAAGAATGGTAAAACATAAATGTGGAATTTTAACTTGCTATCAATTTTATCAAATAGGCATAAAATAATTTTATTTATCTTCAACTATTTTTTTTCTAAATTTTCAGTTACAAAAATTGAGTTTTTTAAAAAAGTAAATAGCAAGTTCAAAGAAAAGACTATGTATTTATGCAATGATTTAAATAATTTAAAAGATTAAAGTTCAAATTTGTTTTAGATATTTTGAGTAAGGTAACTGACAGTGAAGGTTGGTGACATACTTATCCATAAGAATTTCTTAAATGGTCATTAAAAAAATAGAAGAGCAAATGCTGTTATGCTTTGGCAAAATTTATTATTAAAAATTTTTGTGTGAAAATAAGATATATATTAAAGCTATATATTTCTAAATAAATTGATATAATTTTTCAAGAGCAGTATTCAAATCCAAAGCAGGAATCTGTATGTCCATAAAAGAGTTAGAAATTTTGAAATAAGGCTAGACATGCTGTTAAAAGCTATAAATTACCTTAAATTTCATCAAGAAATAGCTTTATGTCATGTGGAATAGAGTAATGATAATGAAAAAAGAGAAGAACATCTATATGGTTCTGAAGTTTGCTGATAGAGAGAGAGCTAGTCCTATTTCTTACAGAGTTATCAAGGACAATGGAATACTATGCAGCTGTTAAAAAGAAAGATCTCTTACCCTTTGAGACAGCATGGATGAACCTGGAATTATTATGCTAAGTGAAATGAGCCAGTCAGAGAAAGACAAATACCACATGATCTCATTTATTTATGGAATCTAATGAACAAAATGTATTGACCAACAAAATAAATCCCAAGGCATGGAGGCATGAAACACACTAACATATCTCAGGGATGAGGGGCAAAGAGAAACAACCCAAATATCTTATTAGGAGGACCAGAAAGTAATGTTGTTAAAGTAATGCCATGTTAAGGGCGGAAGTGGAAGCAAATCCGTGTCAGACAATCGAGGAACTGTCAAACACTCTTAACCAACCTTGGTCAACCATCCAAGAACATTTGCAGCAGATTGGTAAAGTAAGCAGAGCAGGTGTTTGGGTCCCGCATAATCTGTCCGAAGAAAAAAAAGCTAACCAGTCCACCACATGCAACTTATTGCTTCAGCGGCACAATACAGAAGCGTTTTTTGAGCGCTTGATCACTGGAGATGAAAAATGGGTCCTCTATTATAACCCAAAACGTAAAAGGCAATGGCTCTCTCCGAAGGAATCACCACGAAGTACAGCTAAGCCAGGGTTACACCCCAAAAAGGCACTTGTGTGTGTTTGGTGGAGTATTTGTGGGGTCGTTCATTTTGAAGTGCTGAAACCTGGACAAACTGAATGCAGATCTTTACTGTGAACAATTGGATCGAGTAAATCAATCTTTAATTGAAAAATGCCCAGCGATTGTCACCAGAAAAGGTGTTATTCTGCAACACGATAATGCAAGACCACACTGCGCAAGATGAACCCTGGAAAAAATTAATGAATTGGGGTGGGAGGTATTGCCTCACCCACCATACTCGCCTGATATTGCGCCATCGGATTTCCATTTATTCCGATCGTTACAACATTTTCTAAGTGGCAAAAAATTTGAAAATTTGGATGATGTCCAAAATGCCATCTGCAGATATTTTGCTCAAAACCCAATTGATTTTTATCGATCTGGCATTGAAAATTTGCACACTAGATGGCAAAAGGTTGTTGATAACGAGGGTGATTACATCATTGATTAAAAATAAAAACTTGTTAAAAATTTATCTGTTTGAATTTAATATAAAAAAACTACAGTACTTTTTCGGTCCCCCTCATATATACTTATATGCATAGCCCATAGACACAGACAATAGTGTGGTGAAGGCCTTGGGGAAGGGGGGCGGTGGCTGGGCAGAGAGGGGTAAAGGGGGGGATAGGGACATCTATAATAATATCAACAATAAAAATATATATATTTAAAATAAATAAATACATTTAAGTTCAATAAAATTTAAAATTCAGCCCCTCAGTTGCACTGGTCACATTTCATGTACTCAATAGACACATGTGGCTAGGAGCCACCATATTAGATAGCACAGATAGGGAACATCTCCATTATCACAGAAAGTTCTAGTAGACAGCACTGTTGAAGTCTCAGTTTCCACATATCATACGCAATTGAAAAGATCAGAATATGCCATCCCAAAATATGACACTTTGGCATAAAGATTATTTTGTGCTGAAGACAATTAAGAAACAGCAGAATAGCACTCTGTCCTTCCCTGTCTAAAAGCAGGAAATAAATATCTCTTATGAAGATGTTCCCCTCTCTCCTACCAGGAAGGGACAGACAGTCAAAAAAAGAAAAAAAGAATGTTTAATTTTATTTCTTTCAAAATATATGAACCAAATGGTCATATGATTTCTTGTATTTATTAATGTGATTAATTATATTAATAGAATTTCTTCTATTGAACCATTCTTACCTTCCACTTTATGCAATATATATATTTCTGTTTAATAACACTCTATTCAGGATTTTAGCTTCATTACCCAAAAGTGAGATGTCTGTAGATATTGGGGGAACAGTTTATATATTCTTGAGATATGGATATTGATGGTTTGTCCTCATTGACATTGAAATCTGGAAAATTTTTAAATCATTCCATGGTCTCGAAAAGTTTAAGTACTTGGAAGTTAAGTTCTTTGAGGACTCCAGTTATGAATGAATTAGATCTCCTCTGAAAATGTTCAACACATACACATTTTTTTCTAAATGTTTACTTTTGTATTTATAATGCCTTGTTTTTTATCATCTTAATCTTGTCTTAGTTTGTACTTCCACAAAAGCAAACTCTGAAACAAAAATTGGGGGCAAGTAGTAGATCTGAGAGGTGATCTCCGAAAATATAGTGAGGGAGTGGGGAAGTAAAATAAGGAAGGATGGAAAGACAAAAAGAGTGTGTTAGTGGGTAGGTTCCATCCACAGGCCACTGGGGCTGAATCTTTCCGGGACTCCTCTGAGAGACTGTAGAATATACCTAAGTTCAACCCAGTGTAGGTTGAAACATCTGATTTACCTTTGCTTTTCTCTCACTAATAGAAGCTATTTCCTGAGGTGTTAACACTTGCACACTGCCCTATCATAACCCATGGGAACCAGTTCCCTTGGCTAAGGGAAATTTCAGGCGAGGAGAGGTACAGGTGCTTGAAGTCAAGAGCTGTCTGCCTATGTCAGACCTGTCCACTGTTGGCAGATGACCTGTGCATGGGCCGAGGGCCTCAGAGCATAAGCACCCTATTTCTTCAGTTGATTTTAGCAGTCTCCTGACTTCCTCCAAGTAACTTTCAGTGCTATGATTACTTTATGCTTTTCTTTCCTAACATTTGTATGTACTTATTTTACTACTAAATTTATTGCTTAAGCTAACTTGAGTGTTTTTTGTTAACTTCAAAGAAACCTTGACTGATACAAGGTGACATGAGACAGTCACTTCTTTCTACGTACACATTTTTTCAGCTTAATTCCAGTAAACTAAGTTCCTCATAATTACTTTCTACCCCTCTGGAGTTATTTCTACTCTCTTTTGCTGACTCCTTCTCTTCTTGACTTATAAATATTGGAGAACTCAGGACTCTGCCCTCTGTCATAACATACTCTACACCTAATGTCACTTAATATATGATTGCTACAGAAATTACTGATACCTCAGTTAATGCCTCCCAACCCCCTTACTTCCAATCTCCCTATCACAGTAAATGCCACCATCCAATAGCTTCAATTAAAAAAAAAAATCTAAGATTTATCCTTCTTCTTTCCTGATCACCCAAATATATTCCACAGCAAGCCTAGCTATTAAATCTCTAAAATATATTCTGGATCCAATTGTCCTCCACCTGCACTGCTATCACCCTAGATCAATCCCCATCATCTCCCTCCTAGACCATCATAATAGTCTTCCTTTTTTCATACTGGTCCTTCCTGGAGTATATTTCAACACAGCAACTAAGTAGTATCCTTTTTAACCTTCTACCCAAAACATTCCAGATCCCCTATTGCACTCGAACATCCAAACCTCTCACCATTAACTACAAGTCTATAATTACCACTCTCCTCTTAGTATACTCTGGCCTTCTTACGGTTTGTTCCTCACTGTCATCAGCATAAATCATGTTACTTTGTGCTCCTCATTGTAAAGTAATTTGCAAAACACCCTAAGTAGCCAAGAGAAATGTTAACAGAACTAATGTGAGTCATTCTAAAATTTAAGAGCCAACAAGTGCTTCATGTTCAATCCCATCTTGTTTTTCTACCATGTTAACCAAGGATGCTAACTTAACCTAAGTTCTAGAATCAAAGGAGCATTGCGCACTTCACCCAGGATGCAAGTAGAGCATAGAAATAACTAAACCACTTGTCATGTAAGCCACTGGTATATAATGATTGATAAACACACCAAACAAATTTCTCTCATAAGGCACTGTACTTGCTGTTTCATTTAAGTGAAACCATTTTTTGGTACAAAACCTTCTTCTTTTTATGGTTTACTTCTTCACTTAATTTTATTCCTGTTCAAATGTCAACTTTTTTTTTTTCTTTATTGATTTTAGAGAGAGAGGGAGGGAGAGGGAGAGAGAGACAGAAATATTGATGAGAGAGAACATCGATTGGCCGCCTCCTGCATGCTCCCCACTGGGGATTGGGCCCACAACCTGGACATGTGTCCTGACCTGGAATCGAACCAGCGACCTCTTGGTGCATGGGTTAATGCTCAACCACTGAGCCACACCGGCCGGGCTCAAATGTCAACTTTTAAAAAGGACTTCATACCTCCTTATGTAAGATAATACATTTCATTTTATTTTGCTCCAAAGTACTTACTATTAACTAAAATTATACATCTCTCTCAAAATATTGCAAGTGAAATGAATGCAGAAGTCTTGTCTATTCTCTTCACTGTGGTATGTGCATTAACTTGTACATTCTTATCAGGTAACAGGTACATTCACTAAATGGATGACTAATAAATATTTGTTAGATGAATGAGTGGATATATTAAATAGTTAATATATGAAAGTTTATATTGCATTCTATGAAAAGTTGGTACAGAATTCATTAACATCAAGCTAATTTATTAAACTTCAAATGTAAGGAACTATTAGACAACTAGGCAGAATGACTAAAAGATGAGTTGTGTTAAGACTTCACCACAGTAACATTCAATGTTAAAAGACTATGATCAGTTTT
This sequence comes from Tadarida brasiliensis, assembly GCA_030848825.1. Classification (NCBI taxonomy): domain Eukaryota; kingdom Metazoa; phylum Chordata; class Mammalia; order Chiroptera; family Molossidae; genus Tadarida; species Tadarida brasiliensis. The sequence goes on from CM061260.1 coordinate 78,038,787, forward strand.
TTCTAAATTCTGAAATTGAAGAAAATGTAATCCAACAGTACTCACACAACAAAATTCCATTCAACTATATGACAACTAATACCTTGAAACATAAAAGAACACAAGAAAAATGGCATCCATTTATTATTCCAAAATAAAAAGACTGGCATTAAAATCAAGAAAATTTATAGATAAATTTAAATGAAAATCATATGAGCAAAGAAGGGACTTTGACCAATGACTTATGAATGACACTTACTCTCTTTAATATCAAATCAACAGTAAACTTTTGTACTTATAGGACATGACAAAAAATTATATTTATGGGTAAAAATAAAATAAAATAAATAAAATAAAAATAAAAACTGGCAAAATGGAGAAGTGGTTTGAAGAAGGTTGGAGTAAATGGAAGAGCTCTAAGTAAACAATTTTTTCATTTAAAAATCTCAGTTGTTTCTAATTTTAGAATGTGTCCTTTAGAAAAATAATAAATGTCATTTAAATTGCCATTATTACTTTTCTTTAACTTAAAGAGATGTTTTAGAAGTAATATTTATCCTTTCAGATGAAGTTTTAGTCATCTTAGTTCAGCAATTTTAAAGTCATGTTCCCTTTTTCTTTTTTAAAGTTTTAAAAAGTGTTAAGTAACATGGTATCACGATACCATTTTGTCCATCAGCACATTTGTGTTTCATTTCTTTCTATCTCTCACAATCCATCTCTTTCAAAAGATAGAAATGACATACAGATGGATGTTTTATTCAGGTTTGGAAAGGATTAAAAACCTTATTTTGTTGTTGGTTTTCTACTTAAATTTTTTATAATGATCATGTTGTCTGTTTACATCAATTCAGTGATTTTTTTTTTTAATGGAATGAAATAGAAAAGAGTGGAAAGAAATCATGTGAGTGAAAACTTTATCATTATGGTGAAATAAATCTTATATAATACTTAAATACTATATAGAAATATACAAATTACCACCAGAGCACCTCTAAATAGGCATATTAATAATAAGGAGAGTGGGATAATAAATTGTTATATTATTTCTAATTATTGCTATAGTATTTGATTTTTCCCACTGCAACTTATTTATTTCTTCATAAATATCTTTCTACCAAGTCATTGAACGTATAAGTTTTAAGCCTATCCTAGTAAGTATACATGGAAAACAAGTTTGCTTGGTGAAGCTGTACAAAAAGGAGTTAAATGCTAATGCTCCACCAAATACTTTGTCAGAATCTGCGGGGAACGACACTTTATGTTGTTTCCCTAGTCTAAAAAGGATTGGTGTTGAGCATTATTCATGTCTATACATTCTCAATTATCTTATGCATGAGCCACTTTTAGGTTTGAGACTAGCAAGACAGCATGATTTTATTCTGGTACAATGAGAATGTATTCTTGATTCAGTGTATATCTCCATTTGCATTTTTAGTGATTGATGATTTGCTTACACTAGTTTTATGTTGACTGTGATTTACCTGGTTGTCAAAGAGAAGTTCACAATGCAGGATGATCTACACAGGGCCTAAGCTGTTAGACAAAGAGAAAAAGTCATCCTCCAAAAGTGAGACTGCCAAACCACAATATTCAGGAGTAGCAGAAGAGCTATCTCCATCTATGACTGCAGTATATGGAGCGTCAGGAGGTGTGCAACTGTTCAATATCAATTATTATTGTGACACAATGTTTTCCCACTAACCATCATTCTGATGTCGTTTCATCCATTTGTCACAGCTAAGAATGAGATAAAAGTCCATGTCCTCCTGGCTTCAGGGTAACTGGTAAGCATGCTTTATCTCCTTTCTGTTTTACCACCTCAGGGAAGGACAGCTAGTGAAATAGTTCTAGAATAATAGGGTGAAGTATTACTTTTAAAGTATTGTGGTGATATTAAAGGCTTCTGTTCGGGATTAAAGATTATGTCAGTAAGAAATTCAGCAGTGGCTCTGGTTACCCTTTTGCCCTTATTTTCCTTATTAAGACAAAGTAATCAAATCCTCTGCCTGTTAGTATGGATTCTTCTTGATGAAGTCTATGAGTTAGCTTATTCTTTCTTTCTTTTTACTTTAATGCACACATCATGTTTTAATATATTTTATTTAATTCATGCATTGCTCCATTTGCTTCTAGCCTTAATCTGAATTCACTCTTGGCCCTACACCATCCACATTATTGAGTTGCCATGTAAATAAAATACATTTCCTAAACCTGAATGCTCTCCAGAAGAAAGAATCTGACTCATGAGTGAAAATGAGAGTCCTTTTCAATAATATTTGTAAAGAGAATCTAAAGAGAAAATCCTTGAGTAAACTGACTATAAAAATTCTGTGTGGAACAATTGGAAGCCATGTCTTTCACATAGTTTGAAGGAAAATGTAATGTGTGGAAATTCAAGCAGTCTCAAAAAGAGAACTGGTAAAAATTGGGAGAAAGAAATGAAAATTTTTAACTCCTCATAACCATATTTATGACTTTGAACTCCATTATAATTCTCTTTCTAATACATTTTCCTATTCCTTTAAGCTCTTTCAAGTCAGATCTCGATTACTTACAAGCAAAATAATTCTTATCAATATATTCAGAATTATTTTTTCAAGAATATCTATATATATCTATATATAGATAGATATATGTATGTTAGCACTCTGAAAATATGAAAATGGTCAAAATAATAATGGAAAACAAACACCAAATTAGAGAAGTAGGGAACAGACTGTCAATAAAAAAAATTACTCAGACTTATGTGAGATTTGCTTTAATTTAGTTTTTTTAAACCAAAATAAGCCTTGATATAATTAGAAAACTTCTCACAAACCATTCCATCTGAAAGAAGCAAAATTTTATCATTGTTCTAAACGTCTCTGAGGATTTTTTCCCCTTTTGTTAAAGAAATGTAATTATCCGCAATTTCCATCTTAGACTGACTTCTCAAATAAATCACAATGAAAACATTAAAATATTTTGCCATTGGAAAGTTCATGAAAGCAACATGCTAATTTCAGAACTCTTTTATGGAAAAAATATGAACAAGTTTTATTTTTCATATACTTAACCTCTCTTTTTTCTTCATAAATGGTAACACTGAAATAGATTTTCACTGAAAGACCCCCTAAGGGATTCAGAAATGACTTCTGGGAAATCTTAGTTATTATAACTTCTATTTAGGACCTCAACATGAAACCACAGTTATTTTGTTGTTGTTGTTGAATAGAGTAATTCACAGATATTTATTCCACAAACATATAAAGTAAAAATGTGCTAAGATTGCCTCTATTTTAAGATGTACATTTTTCTCCTGTTTAGTGGTTTTTACCTTAAGAACACTGTGTATTAACGTGCTATTCTAAAGCACATGACTTATTAAAAACAAATTTTCATAATTTATCAGGATTAGTCTATGTATTAACTAGGATTCAGTCATTAAAACAGAAATCACCCTAGTTTTTCAGATAGTAAAGAGAAAAAGTGGAGAGGGATTTTTTTTCTTTCTTTTTTCTTATTCAATTTTTATTAATTTATTTTTGTTACAGATGTTTCTTCTTTTTTCCCCCTAGACACCTTCCTCTCCATCCCAGCATTGTTGTCTATGTGCATTGGTTACGCATACGTGCATATAAGTTCTTTGGAGAGGGATTTAATACAGAAAATTGGTTAAACAAATTTTAAAAGAGCGGAACAGACAAACAAGAGACAGCAATATACTCTAGAATTGCAAGGGCAAGAATTTGCTAATTTACATAGAGCTGAGAGACACAGATAGAGGTGCTATTGTTAGGGCGGCGAAGCTGGCACCATCAAGAGGGGGCTAGAATCATAGCAGGTGGATTCTATTCCACAGCAGGACTGAGATTATGCATTGAGGGGCCAACCTGCTGAATTCAGCCAGAGTGAAGATGTGGCCACTATAAGATATTCCATGGAGCAAAGAAACTCCTGTTCTGGCCATACCTAACCTCATGCTAAGGGATAAGGGACCCTGGTAAATGCAAATCTCCGAGTTACAGAGTGTAAAGGGGGAAAGATGTTACAGGATTTGAAAGTAAACAAGCGATTGATCAGCACATTATTGAAATCCAATATTTTCTCAACTACATTTAAAGGTAGATTTAAGGTAGCTCTACTAAAATTTAGGGAAATTTTGAAATGTTTTTTGTTGAAATAAATTTTTGTTGTTGTTATTAATCCTCCCTGGAAGGAAGGGAGGGAAAAAGAGAGAGAGAAACATCTATGTGAGAGAGACACATGGCTTGGCTGCATCCCGACTGACCTCAACCAGGCCTGGGGATTGAGCCTGCAACCCAGCCTTTGACTGGGAATCAAACCTGAGACCCTCAGTCCATGGGCCAACGCTGTAACCACTGAGCCAAACCAGCCAGGGCTATTGAAATAATTTCATTATTAAAGTTTAAGAACAGTGCTCTCCAATACTATTTTCTACAATGATAGAAATAGTCTACCTCTGTACCGCCCAATACTGTAGTTGCAAGTCATATGTGGCCATTGAGAATTTGAAATGTGGCTAGTTGACTGAGGAGATAATTTTTTTTTAATTGTTTTTTTTTCTATCCTCACCCAAGGACATTTTTTCATTTTTTGTTCAGATAGAGTGGGAGGGAGAGAGAGAGAAACATCGACGTGAAAGGGACACATCAAGTGGCTGCCACCCGCACGACCAACCAGGGCCAGGGACAAACTGCAACCGAGGTACATGCCCTTAGCGGGAACTGAACCCGGGTCTCTCTGGACCACAGGCCGACGCTCTAACTGCTGAGCCAAACCGGCCAGGGCAGATAATTTTTTTTATTAGATCGAATTCAAATTTAAATTTAAATACTATGTTGTTACAACACAAATCTAGAGATATTAAGATAACCAAAGTGGCCCAAACTAATTATCTAGATATCTTTGTAATTTAACTGACATGTAATAACTTAAAAACTTATTTCTAAATGTGCCAAACCCCAACAAGAAATGATTTATAAAATGAATTATAATTATTTATGTAACTAATGTAAATCTTCAAGTGTAATTGCTTCAGGATTCTTTATGCCCCTCTCATTTACCCAACATTAAAAAAAACAAAACAGAACAAAAACCTGTATTCAGAGTTCAGGTTGATCAATTCTACATAAACATCTTTCGTTAATACAGGATTTTTTTTTTTTTGCTCAATTATTTATTAGCTCATAAAGTCTCAAAGAAAAAAGTTTTCTTCAGGGACATTGTATATGTACTCAAAACCATTTTTTGACTCAAAAATGCACAGACAAAACCTTAGTGAACAAGAATTTTAGAGAGAAAGAACTAAGAGATAAATATCAAAATGGTTTCAAATATTATCCATAATATTTTTTATTTTGTATTTAGATAAAATAATAATGAAGTCTTTTCCGATGAACGTGTTAATAGAACTTTCTTGAGGTATAATTCATATTCAAAACACTGCACCTATTTAATGAGTTTGGATACGTGCAAACCACAATCATGGTGGTCGACATAGCCTAAAACTTCCATAGATTCCTTGCATCCATTTATTTTTGTTTTTCTTATGGTAAGAGCACTTAATCTAAGACCTACCCTTTGGAGTACAAAATGCCATATTGTTAACCACAGGCTCTATGTTGTATAGCAGATCTCTAGACCTGACTATTCTAGTTTAACTGAAACTTTATTCATTGAATAACCACTTTCAATTTCCCCCACCCTCAGCCCCTGGCAATTACTATTGCATTCTCCAGTTCTGTGATTTTGACTATTTTAGACAACTCATATAGGTAGAATGATGTAGTGTTTTTCTGACTGCTTTTTCACTTAGTCCTCCAAGTTAATCCACAAAAGGCAGAATTTCCTTTTTTTTTAAGGCTCAATTATTTTCCATTGTATGTATATATACATTTTCTTTATCCATTCACCTGTCAATGAATACTTAGGCTGTGTCCATATCTTGCATTTGAGAATAAGTGCTGCAACGAACATGAGCATGAAATTCTGATTTCAATCATTTTGGGTATAAACGTAGAAGGAAGATTGCTGAATCAGATGGTAGTTCTACTTTTAAATTTAATAGAAATCTCCATACTGCTTTTCCTGGCTGCTGTCCCATTTTGCATTCACACCAATATACTTTGTTAATACCTGTTATTTATTTATTTTTAATCATAGATATCCTAACAAGTGTGAGGTGAGTGTTCACTGAAGTTTTGATTTGCGTTTACCAGACAATTAATAATGTTGAGTCTTATCTAATATACTGATCAGTCATTTATATGTCGTCTTTAGAGAAATGTCTATTTAAGTGTTTTGTCCATTTCTTAATCAGGTTATTTGTTTTATTTTTGCCATTGACTTATAGGAGTTTCTTATATATTTTGAAAATTAACTCCTTTATCAGATAAATGGTTTGCAAAAATGTTCTCCCATTCCATTGGTTATCTTTTCATTCGGTTGATTGCTCCCTTTGCCTTGTTAAAGTTTTCTTTTTTTAATTTAATGTAGTACCACTTGTGTATTTTTATTTTTTTCCCTGTGTTTTTGGTATCATATCCAATAAATCATTGTCAAGACCCATGTTAAGAACCTTTTCCTTATGTTTTCCTCCAGTAGTTTTACAGTTCTGGTCTTAACATTTAAGTCTCTAATACATTTTGATTTTATTTTTGTGTATGGTAGTAGTTAAGGATTCAATTTAATTTTTTTCAAATGTGGATATTGTCTTTTCCCAACACCATTTATTGAAGAGTTTGGTCTTCTCTCTTTGTAAGTCTTTATTTATAATTATACTATTTTATGCTATTTGCTTCCAAGTTTTAGGCTTCGGGTTATGTATTCACACATAATTAAAATTAACTACAAATCTGTACCAGTTTTTAAAATGATAACATAGACCAAGCATTTTCCCATGTCATTAAAACTTCATAGAACTTAATTTTGATAGAAACATAGCACAGATAAATTTTAATTTACCTAATCATTTTTATATTATTTATCATGAAAGATGCTTTTTAATATTTTCTGGTTTTTATGACCTAAATTGAACATATTTTAAATTATCCTATATGATGATTTTGTATAATTACTGGGTCAAATATTATAACTAACGATTTTTAAAACTCTGGATATAGACAGCCAAAATGTCATCTGGAAATACTGATTAATTTCAACTCTCATCTAAAATATACGGTAATATTGAATAATGAATCACTTTATTTTAAATAAAGTAAGAACCTTAGCAGTCCAAATTTAGGTTAAATGTAATATATTGCAATAACAGTCACAGTTATAGAATCAGTACTGGAGAATATCAGTTTCAACTGTCTTTAGGTTAAGTGGTTTTCAATATTTTATTTTGAAAAAGTATCACCTGGATTGCTTGATTAAACGAAAATTCTTGAGTGTACACCAGAAAAAAAATATATTATTCAAAAAGTCAGGGCATCTGCATTGTCAACTAGCACTCCTGTTGAATGTCATGCAAATACAAGAAAAACTCTTTGAAGAATGTTGTGTATGTTAAGAATGCACCACTTTTTTTTTTTTATCCTCACCTGAGGACACTTTTTGCATTTATCTTCAGATAGAGCAGGAGGGAGAGAGGGGGGAAGAGAGAGAGAGAAACATCCATATGAGAGAGACACATTGACTGGCTGCCACCAACACGACCCCAATCGGAGCAGGGACAAACTGCAACCAAGGTTCGTGCCCTTAGCAGGAACCGAACCCAGGACTCTCTGGTCTGCAGGCTGAAGCTCTAACCGCGAGCCAAACTGACCAGGGCAAGAATGCATCATGTTTTAGTCTACATTTTAAGTCAGAGGATGAACACCTGGCACTATCCCCGGTGGCAGTACATTTTAACCCGAGGCCGATTTTAGGGGCCTGTGAAGTATCTGCAAACCCAGCCTGACCAAGCGCCAGCTGCCCCCAGACTGCCCAAACTGAAGAACTGCTCAAGTCCACTCTAAAAAACCCTGCCTTTCAGGGAGCAATGCTGAATCACCCAACTACAGGTATGGTTGAAATGCTTCCACTCCTTAGCTTTGCCAGCTTGTCCCTCCAAAATGTCCCAGGACCCCTAACTTTCCAGCTCCATCACACCTGTGCTCCAGAGCCTGGGGCTAGAGAGATGTGTCCACAGTGGGCAGAGCCCAGAGCGCTGAGCCCAGAGCGCCCTCCTTGGCCACCTTCGAGGTGCTCTTACGCAGACAGTCTCAGGGAAGAGCTGCAGGCCATGCAGACCCTGAGACTAAGCTACTTGTCTCCCCAGAGCGCTTTTTTTGGGCAGAGGGTGTCGTAACCACGATCCTGGACTGCCTCTTAGAAGGCACCTTTACTGCCTGGCTAGAGCTAAAAGGAAAGGGACAGATCCCACTTTGGTGAAAGAGGACAGGGAAAAGCCATAAACACAGACAGACGTATAGTTTATTTTGAATTTTTATAAAATAAATATGCGCCTGGCCAGTATGGATCACTGGTTGAGCATTGACCCATGCACCAAGAGGTCGCAGGTTTGATTCCAGTCAGGGCACAAGCCCAGGCTGTGGGCCTGATACCCAGTGGGGGGCATGCAGGAGGTGGCCAATGAATATTCTCTCTCATCGATGTTTCTATCTCTCTCTCCCTTTCCCTCCCTCTCTCTCTAAAATCAATAAAGAAAAAATATTTAAAAAAATAAAATAAAATAAATACACTTCACATTAAAAATAAATAAATAATAATAAAGTCAGAGGACAAAAAAAATGTTTCACTAGAAACTGACAGATAAAATCCTGAAAATAAATCTAGATGCGATGGCTAGTTTTACAAGTGAACAACTTGACTAGGCTGTAGTCTCCATTTATTCAGTGAAACACCTTGGTTGTTGCTAGGAAGGAATTTTTGTAGATGTGGTTAACATCTACAACCAGTGGCCTTTAAACAGATTATCCTTGATAATCTGGGTGGACCTGATACAATTAGCTGAAAGGCCTGAAGAGCAGAACTTCAGTTTACCTGAGAAAAAGTCAAGTTCCACCTGTGGACTACAGCATCAACTCCGGCCCAAGAGTCCAGCCTGTTCTCCTAACAGTCTGCCCTATGGATTTTGCACTTGCCTAGGAAGTTCTCACAATTGCATAAGTCAATTTTTTGCCATATATTTGTGTGTGTGTGTGTGTGTGTGTGTGTGTGTGTGTGTGATATCTATCTATATTTTGGTTGGTTTCCAGAATAGGACTAGAAAAATAACACTCGCAATTCATTTTTTTATTTATTATTTTTATTTTTGCTACAGATGTTTCTCCTTTTTCCCCCATTGACACCCTCCTCCCCCTCACTCCCCGCCCTGTCCCAGCTTTGTTTTTCATGTCCACTGGTTATGTGTACATGCATATAAGTTCTGTGGTTTATCTCTTCTCCCCCACCCCCTCTTCTGAGGGTTGTCAGTCTGTACCCTACTTCCACGTCTCTGGGACTACCCTATTCTTCAGACTGTTATGTTCATTATATACCACAAATAAGTGAGATCATATGATATTTGTCTTTCTCTGCTTGGCTTGTTTCACTTAAGTTAACACTTTCCAGGTCCCTCCATGTCATCTCAAGGATAAGAGATTTTTCTTTCTTACAGCTGCATAGTATTCCATTGTGTATATGTACCACAGCTTTTTTATCCACTCGTCTACTGATGGACACTTGGGCTGTTTCCAGATCTTAGCTATTGTAAATAGTGCTGCTATGAACATAGGGGGACATATATTCTTTCTGATTGGTGTTTCAGGTTTCTTAGGGTATATTCCTAGAAATGAGATCACTGGGTCAAATGGCAGTTCAATTTTTAATTTTTTGAGGTAACACCATAGTGTTTTCCATAGTGGCTGCACCAGTCTGCATTCCCACCAGCAGTGTACTAGAGTCCCCTTTTCTCCACACCCTCGCCAACACTTGTTGTTTGATGCTTTGTTGATGGCGGCCATTCTGACAGGTGTGAGGTGATACCTCATTGTTGTTTTAATTTGCATCTCTCTGATGATTAATGATGTTGAGCATTTCTTCATATGTCTCTTGGCCATTTATTTGTATGTCCTGTTTGGAGAGGTGTCTCTTTAGGTCCTCTGCCTATTTTTTATTTGAGTTCTTTGCTTCCTTTTGTTGAGTTGTATGAGCACTCTATATATTTTGGAAATTAACTCCTTATCTGATGTATTATTGGCAATTATGATCTCCCATACAGGGGGTTGCCTTTCTATTTTGATGGTTATTTCTTTTACTGTGCAGAAGCTTTTGAGTTTGATGTACTCCTATGTGTTCATTTTTTTCTTTGTTTCTGTTGCCTTAGGTGATGTATCAGTGAAAATTTTGCTGCGTATGATGTCTGAAATTTTGATGCCTACATTTTCTTCTAGAATTGTAATGGATTCACAAGTTACATTTAAATCTTTTATCCATTTTGAGTTTATTCTTGTGTATGGTGTTAGTTGGTGGTCTAGCTTCATTTTTTTGCAAGTAGCTGTCCAATTTTCCCAACACTATTTATTGAAGAGACTGTCTTGACTCCACTGTATGCTCTTGCCATGTTTGTCAAATATTAATGGAGCATATTGTCTTGGGTCAATTTCTGGGTTCTCTGTTCTGTTCCATTGATCTATCTGTCTGTTCTTGTGCCAGTACCAGCCTATTTTGATTACAGTGGCTTTGTAGTATAACCTGATATCTGGTAATGTGATCCCTCCTACTTTGTTCTTTTTTTTCAAGATTGCTGTGGCTATTCAGGGTCTATTTTGGTTCCATATAAACTTTTGGAGTGTTTGTTCTAGTTCTGTGAAATATGTCATTGGTATTTTGATGGGGATTGCATTGAATCTATACATTGCTTTGGGTAGTATGGACATTTTAATGATATTAATTCTTCCAATCCATGAACAAGGTATATTTTTCCACTTTTTTATATCTTCCTCTATTTCTTTTTTCAATGACCAGTAGTTTTCTGTGAAGAGGTCCTTTACTTCTTTGGTTAAGTTTATTCCTAGGTATCTTAATTTTTTTTGCTGAGATGACAAATGCGATTTTTTTTTAGTTTCTCTTTCTGTGAGTTCATCATTGGTGTATAAGAATGCCATCGATTTCTTGACATTAGTTTTGTATCCTGCTACTTTGCCAAATTAATTTATTAACTCTAGTAGATTTTTGATGGAGTTTTTAGGGTTTTCTATGTACAATATCATGTCATCTGCAAATAATGACAGTTTTACTTTCTCCTTTCCAATTTGGATCCCTTTTATTTTTTCTTCATGTCTAATTGCTGTGGCTAGACTTCCAGTACTATGTTGAATAAGAGTGGCGAAAGTGGGCATCCCTGTCTTGTTCCCATTCTTAAGGGAAATGTTTTTAGTTTTTGCCCATTGAGTATGATGTTGGCTGTAGGTCTTTCATATATGGGTTTTATTATGTTGAGATATGATCCCTCTATTCCCACATTGCTGAGCGTTTTTATCAGAAATGGGTGCTGGATTTTGTCGAATGCTTTTTCAGCATCTATTGATATAATCATATGGTTTTTATCTTTCATTTTGTTTATGTAGTGTATCACATTTATTGATTTGCGAACATTTTACCATCCTTGCATCCCTGGGATGAATCCCACTTGGTCATGATGAATAATTTTTTGGATGTATTGCTGGATCCGATTTGCTAATATTTTGTTAAGGATTTTGGCATCTGTGTTCACCAGGGATATTGGCCTGTAGTTTTCTTTCTTTATAGTGTCTTTTACGGTTTTGGAATTAGGATTATGTTGGCCTCATAAAATGACTTTGGAAGTGTTCCATCGTCTTGGATTTTTTGGAATAGTTTGAGGAGAATGAGTATTAGATCTTCTTTGAATTTTCGGTAAAACTCCCCCGTGAAGCCATCTGGGCCTGGGCTCTTGTTTGCTGGGAGTTTCTTAGTTACATCTTCAATTTCCTTTGTTGTTATTGGTCTGTTCAAGTTTTCTATCTCCTCCTGGTTTGGTTTTGAGAGACTGTGTGTTTCTAGAAATTTGTCAATTTCTCCTTGATTGTCAATTTGTTGGCGTATAATTGTTCATAGTATGTTTTGATGATCCTTTGTATTTCTGTGGTGTCAGTTGTTACCTCTCATCTTTCGTTTCTGATTTTCTTTATTTGGTTCCTCTCTTTTTGTTTCTTGGTGAGTCTGGCTAAAGGTCCATTGATATTGTTTATCTTTTCAAAGATTCAGCTTTTTGTTTCATTGATGTTTTGATTTTCTTTTTAGTCTCTATGTCTTTTATTTCTGCTCTGACCTTTACTATTTCCTTCCTCCTACTAGCTCTGGATTTTTTGTTTTGTTTACTTTCTAGTTCTTTAAGTTGTATGGTTAGAAACTTAAGTAGGAATTTTTCTTGTTTCTTGTGGTACACCTGTAGTGCTATGAACTTCTCTCTCAGGACTGCTTTCACTGTGTCCCATAGATTTTGTGTTGTTGTGTGTTTGTTTTCATTGGTTTCCAGGAAGTTTTTAATGTCTTCCTTGATCTCGTTAGTAACCCATTTTTTGTTTCATAACATGTTATTAGCCTCCATGTGTTTGAATGTTTTTGTGTGTTTTTATTGTAATTTAGTTCTAGTTTCATGCCACTGTGATCTGAGAAGATGCTTGATATGAGTTTGATCTTCTTGAATTTGTAGAGACTTACTTTGTGTCCTAACATGTGGTCTATCTTTGAGAATGTCCCATATGCACTTGAGAAGAATGTATATTCTTCTGCTTTGGGGTGAAATGTTCTGTAAATATCAGTGAAGTCCAACTGATCTAGTTCATCTTGTTAGGACTCTATGTCCTTGTTAATTTTTTGTCTAGAAAATCTATCCAGTGGTGTCAGTGACATGTTAAAGTCACCCATTATGATCATATTGCTATTGATCTCTCCCTTGAAGTCCTCCAGAAGTTTTTTAATATATTTTAGTGCTCCCGTATTTGGTGCGTATATGTTTACCAGGGTTATATCCTCTTGTTGGATTTATCCTTTTAATATTATGTAGTGACCTTCTTGATCTCTTATTATGGCCCTAGTTTTAAAGTCTATCTTGTCAGATATGAGTGTTGCTACACCAGCTTTTTTTTTTTTTTTTTTTTCATTTCCATTTGCTTGGAAAAATTTTTCCATCCCTTCACTTTCATCCTGTGTGAGTCTTTTGTTGTGAGGTGGGTCTCTTATAGACAGCATATATATGGGTCGTGTTTTCCTATCCAATCAGCTACCCTATGGCTTTTTATTGGAGCATTTAAGCCATTTACGTTTAAGATAATTATTGACCGATAGTTATTAGTTGCCATTTTAATTTTATGCCTGTGTTCTTCCCTCTCTCTCTCTCTCTCTCTGTTTCTTCTTCTTACAACAGTCCCTTCAACATTTCTTGCAGTACTGGTTTGGTGGTGGTAAATTCCTTTAGCTTTTTTTTTTTTATCCATGAAGCTCTTTATTTCTTCTTCAATATTGAATGATAACCTTGCTAGATAGAGTAGTCTTGGATTCAGACCCTTGCCTTGCATTACTTTGTACACTTCATGGGACTCCCTTCTGGCCTGCATCGTTTCTATTGAGAAATCAGCTGACAGTCTAATGGGAGCTCCCTTGTAGGTAACCTTCTGTCTCTCTCTTGCTTCCTTTAAGATTCTTTCTTTGTCTTTAATGTTGGACATTTTTATTATGGTGTGTCTAGCTGTGAGTCTTCTGGAGTTCATCTTGCTTGGGACTCTCTGTGTTTCCTGGACTTGTGTGACTTTTTCCTTCACCAGTTTATGGAAGTTTTCTGTCATTATTTCTTCAAACAGGTTCTCTATTCCTTTCTTTGATTCTTCTCCTTCTGGTATCTCTATAATGCGAATGTTGTTACGTTTTGTATTGTCCCACAGCTCTCTTAAGCTCTCCTCTTGCTTTTTAAACTTTTTTTCCATTTACTGCTCTATTTGTGTATTTTTCTCTACCTTGTCTTTCTAAGTCGCTGATTTGGTCTTCAGCTTCTTCTAATCTACTATTGAACCCTTCTAAGGAATATTTCATAACAGCTATGTCATTCTTTATTTCCCCTTGATTTTTATGCATAGCTTCTACTTCTTTATGCGTAACTTCTACCTCTTTTTTTAAGCTGAAGTAGTTCCCAGTGAGCTCTTCATAATTCTTATTAAGTTGCTTGTAGTTCTCACCAAATTGTTTGAGGGCCCTTAAAATCATTGTTTTGAATTCTTTATCTGACAAGTGGCTTTCTTCCATTTCCTGTAGTTCCTTTTCTGGTGATTCCTCTTTTTCTTTCCTTTGGGTGCTGTTTCTTTGTCTCCCCATTTTAGCCATCTGGTAGCTCTAGACCTGGTGAGGGATGTTTGGATGTGTAGGCAGCTCACTGTACATCAAATAAGGCTGCTGTGCCTCCCAGACTGTTCTGTTGCATGTCTCCTCTTGCCTGCTGTGGATCCTGGAGTATTGACTACTGGGGGCTGGTATTGGTGTGTCCTGGTAGGTGCTGCTGCTGGATTTTGTGGGCCCCTCTGAAGCTGTGTTCCCTGCTGGTCGCTGGTGCCACCTGTAGCTGTATCTCTCAGGCCCTGCTGGAGCCACACTCCCTGCCCGCACTGTGGGCAGCTGGGTTGAACAGGTGGCTCTGGATGCCCGGCTCCCCACTACTCTTGTGGGCTGCTGGGTCACACAGGCCCCTATGGAGCTCCGGCTCCCCAGTGCTCTTGTGGGCACCTGTGTTGCACAGGCCCCTCTGGAGCCCCAGGTCCCACCTATGGCGGCTGAGGAGTGCTGCTGCCCAGTGGGGCTCAGCTCCTGCTCTGCCTTTGCTGTAGGTTTTGGGATGGTTCTCAGTTGCTGGTCGTGCTTCTGTTGCCTGGGGTTGGATGTCTGCTCCCCAGCCTCTGTTGCTGGGGGTATATGTGGACTCTGATCCGGCTGCTACTGTGGGGGATGGTGCTGGGCTCCCGGCCATTTGGGGCTTCCATGGCAGGCACCTTGACAGCTCCACTACTGTGCACTGGTCTGTGCTGACACAGGGGCCCACTGGTCCGATGGTGCCAGGTGCACTGGTGGGCTCAGGTTGCTGGGCCCTAGGGGCTCCCACTGCCTCCTCCCAGGGAAGACTAGGGATCTTCCGAAATGGCAATACCTCCCTGCGGAGCAGGGAGAAGAGCCCTGAAGAGCCGCTTACCGTGGTAGCCGGCTGCTCCCATCCACAGCACAGGAACCTGCTCCTCCGCGTCTCTGCACTGCACGAGTTTGGTCGTCCACCTCCACGTCCACTCACACTCTCTCACACACTAGCTCACTCTCTCACACACTCACCCTCCCTCCGGTCCTGCCCGCTGCCATCTTTTTTATTAATATATTTTTAATGTAAACTTCTCTTGAATTCATGATCATAATTTATTATTAAATATATTATATTAGAATTCTAGATATGATCTTTTTTTTTGTTTATTAATTTTTAGAGCGAGAGGAAGGGAGAGGGAGAGAGAAATAGAAACATCAATGAGAGAGAACATAGATTGGCAGCCTCCTGCATGCCCCCCACTGAGGATTTGACCCCCAACCTGGGCATGTGCCCTGTTCAGGAATCGAACTGGTGACCTCTTTGTACATGGGTTGATGTTTAACCACTGAGCCACACTGGCCAGGCAAATTTTAGATATTTTATAGACAAAGATCCATAGACTACTTTCTGTCTTATTTCTCTGCTGCTCAAAATTCTTCTCACATGTTGTTGTTGGGACCAGCATACTCAATTATTAGTGACTGAGAGGAGTAACATGAAATTAATTAGAAGCAGATGGGCTAAGCTTAGTAAAGTGAACTAGGGTAATTGTGGGTAGCAATAAAGTTCCAGGCCAGACACTTTTGTAAAATGAAGATATTAATTTTCTACCTAGCCTAATTATATAATGATAATAATACCCAGACTATTATACTAGTTATAAAACTCTCCTGTAAGCCTTATCTCATCAAAACAAACAAATGACAACTAAGTGTTTCTATCAGTATCCAACATGAAAGGAAGCCATTTTTCTATCATAAAACAAAATTCATATACAAAGTATTATTATGAAATCATTTTCTGGCTTCAGTATTTGACAGACATTGATTCAAAATGTACCAATTTAAAGATTAACTTTAACGTAGACTACCCAAAGAAACCTCAACACATTTTTTTTTAATATTTGTAATTGGTAACAATTCTATTTTTTTCTAGAATTACAGAAACAAACTTTTATGAGACAAATTCTAGCTGCCATATATTCCATTAGTTTCCGAAATTAAGAGAAGAATATGGGACGGATAAAGGAAAAGTTTAAGGACACAGGGATGACCATTGGTGGCTTGGACTGTCATATCCAAGACAAGCTTTACTACGATTGTGAGCCTACCAAGACGAAGCTCAGTTTTCTCCTGTGATTAGAGAAGGGACAAGAATATAGTACTGCATGTATATGTGTAAAATAATGCTTTTTAAAATATTTTTAAAAACCATTATGTACTGTACAACCATTAGATAATATTATATAAACAGAGAATATTTTATTAACTGCCAAAAATGCATCTTAAATCAATAAAACCATGACACATTAAATATGAAAATGCCTACATTATCAGCAAACATGTTGATGTTTGAAATTATGATATATATCTATTTTAAGTTTTTAAAATTTTTTTCCATAA
This sequence comes from Tadarida brasiliensis, assembly GCA_030848825.1. NCBI lineage: Eukaryota > Metazoa > Chordata > Mammalia > Chiroptera > Molossidae > Tadarida > Tadarida brasiliensis. The sequence continues at coordinate 78,055,458 of CM061260.1, forward strand.
AAAGAGGTTACCTTTATCCACTAGGGCTAAACCAGGAAAAAAAAAAAAAAGTGTATCCAAGAAGACAAAATACCACCTAGACATATTTATCTCTAACCAAGGAGAAAGAAAAATAAATTCAAAAAAAAAAAAAATACTTTCCTGCATGTTCCACAGTGAACAGTAAAGAATTCTTCTAATTTAAAGAGATATGTTCTTAGAAAAAAGAAGGCTTATAGTTTGCTTCTTCCGATTCTTAAATGTTTCAGCTTTTATCAAGAGAGTATAAGATTGACGAATGCCTTTATAGTTTGCTATTGATTTTGGTCATTTCAGTGCCCATTAAAAGTAAGATGCATCTTGACTGTTATTTCCACTAAGCCACCCCGGGTCGTGTAAATGAAATAAGCCATCTGCCCTGTATTTGCACTCTAGTGATACAGGCATGGAAATAGCAATAATGAATATGCCTTTCTGTTTCAGCCACATTTAAGTCCATCTGAAATGCTCAATATACCTCATGGGTCTGTTGCAGGCACCAAACAAACTTAGAAAACATTAGAACTATTATCTCATGCAGAATTATTTTTATTAGTATTATAGACACATACTCACAGGTACTGAAATAAAAATTGTAACTATCAGTTCTTTAATATTACCTAAAAAAAAAACCTTACTAAAAGCTAACTTTAAAAGCCTCTTCTAAACTATATATATATATTTTTTAATCCTCATCTGAGGATATTTTTCCATTTATCTTCAGATAGAGTGGGAGGGAGAGAAAGAGAGAGGGGGAGGGGGAGAGAGAGAGAGAAACATTGATGTGAGAGAGACACATCGACTGGTTGCCTCCAGCATGACCCTAACCAGGGCTGGGGACGAACCACAACCAAGGTACGTGCCCTTGACCAGAATCGAACCCGTGACTCTTTGGTCCGAGGGCCAATACTCTAACTGCTAAGCCAAACCAGCCAGGGCAGGCTGTAATTTTTTTAAATGTAGAGAGAGATTCAGAAATTAGCAATGTAACTCAGTAGGAAAAACTACATATTAAGAAATCTGAAATTCTCATCAGCAAAATCTTATAATCTAATTATTGATTATGTATTAATTATTAGATATATATCATTTAAATGTATGAAAAAATAAATAAAATGTGTGAAAATGGTTCTTGAGGGTAATCTGAGCTCAAAGTTTGCTTCACAGAGATAAAAGTAGATAGGCTTGTTGAAAAAGAATATTCAGAGAAATCCCTTCTTCTGTAATGTCTTAGATAGCCAGATTCTATAAATCTTCTTGCTTGAATAAATCTTCAGACTAGCTTCCTACTCTTTCAAATAGGATTGAAACAGGGTAACATCTCCTCTAGACTCAAGAGCTAAATATAGCTGTGTCCAATTCCAAATGATTAATATGAGCTAAATACTCTGTGAATCTCCTGCTGATAGAAAACCCATCATCAGCATGTCCATCTTATCTGGCTTCACTCATCTCCTGGTACAAGCTCAAATGTCTTTATCTTTTTACCTCCTACAGAAAGAAGTCTGCTTTTCCAGAATAATAGCTGATGTCAAAAATACTTGGCTGCATCATTCTAGCTAACCACCTTACCCCACCTTCCGTGAAGATTGCCTACAAGGATCAGAGAAGAATTTATCCATGGATTCAGCTTCTCAGGTCTCGAATCTGTATTGTACACCCTTCCAATGTAGTTACATAATACTTTGAACCTGAATCACAATATACCTATGAGCAACATAAATTAAAAATTGTCTTACAATACTTGCAGGTAATAGCTTTTATTCTCTAGGTTCTCACTCCCTGTTTATGATAATTATTATTGTCTCTATGTGATTACAAGCTCCTTGAAAGCTGGGATCATGTATATTCTACTTCTCCTGGTACAGTAAACCAGTATAATAACATGCAAATTAGAAGGACTTACTGACTATAAGCACATAATATTCACTTAATTTAGGTTTCAATAAGACAAACAATTTGATTCTGATATAATAATTTTGATTATTTTTGAAAATCATTTGTGTAGGAGTTACCATAGAGTTAAATTTGGTTTAAATATCGATTTTTCTGTAAACATAAAATTGGTTTATTTGATCTGAATCATACAGAAATGCACAACTTGTTTACTTTAGATGTAACATACTATTTACTAAGCTTTACACAGTTTTAGAACAAAATGTTTTGAAGGAGTTATACAGGAGCAGGTGAGATGAAAAGGGAAAGTTACCAGGCAATAATACCAGAGGGTGATAATTATTGCATGTAAAGTCTGATGATGTTGTAGGCAGGATATCAAGCCCTGAGGGTTTCACTGAGGTAAGGTGAGAAGCAAGCAGCTGACACTGGGGAAAGCTTAAAGATAACACATGAGATAAAATGCTGCACTTTTTCAACAATACTTGTTTTTATGGTAGATAGTGGTACACATTGCATTCGGCTGCTACATATGGTTTTCATATAAATTTAAATTTGCTGGATATTTTTTCTTATTCAATATCCTTTGGTATTTGATATCATTTACTTATGAGGGATGTCTTGATAGACTTGTATTAACTTCAAGCCCAAACATTAATTTTCCTTTCTCACCTTTCTCTAAATTTCAATGATATTCTAACCACATTAGAACTGGGCCTTGCCCTGGCCAGTTTGATTCAGAGGTTAGAGCCTCAGCCCTCAGACCAGAGAGACCTGGGTTCGGTTCCTGCTAAGGGCATGTACCCTAGCTGCAGTTTGTCCCCGGCCCCTGTTGGGGTCGTGTGAGTGGTGACCAGTCGATGTGTCTCTCTCACATCGATGTTTCTCTCTCTCTCTTACCCCCCCCTCTCCTTCCTGCTCTATCTGAAGACAAATGCAAAAAAAAAAAAAAAAAAAAATGTCCTCGGGTGAGGATTTAAAAAAAAATGCTTAGAACTGTGCCTTAAGCCAAGAAATCTTCGACAGAACCATGCTGGGTCAAAGAATAGCAAAAGCTGAGCTTGTCACTTGCTGGTGGTGGTGGATGAGTGTGAAGGAATAAAGTAAGAGAAAACCTTTCTACTGACCTAAGGACTTTTTCTGAAAATAAAACATTGAACCCAGTCCTAAAGATAAAACAGTCCACACTTCCTGAAGGTATGTGTAGCCCAAATCCCAATGAAGTCACCATTTTAGCTTTCCTATCTCACATAAGTTGAAACACTTTATATATGCTAGTTTTGCCTTCACAACAAACCTAGGATGTCAGTAATTATTGATACATGATGAGCATAATTAAACTTGCCTGAGATCATATAAATAATAAATGTGAAAGCCAAGGTTTAAACACAAGCAGGCTTGTTCTAAGAGTGAATCTTCTTGCCCACTACTCCACAGAATATCTGATAAAGTTGGTATATGTTATTCATGCCTTTTCATAATTACATTTGGATGATGCCTTAGGATCAAAAAATGAAATTTATCGAATGCCTCTAAAAATCTATATATTCACTTGGCTTTTTTATTCATTAATCTGTCCCATAATTTTATATGATCTGCTTTTGTGCTTGCCATTGTGCTAAACGCTGAAAATACAAAAATGAAACTACATGTTTCTTATTCTCAAGTCTAGAAATACAAGAAATGGATAGCATCCTCTACTGTTTATGCAGAATACTATAAAGATAGAATTTTTAAAAAGAATAACTTTTTTCTTTAGAATTTTATTTTAGTTTATATCACAGAATGGGCAACTAGAACAGACTACACACTTGTTTAGATTAAAATCAAGAATAGTGACAAAGTATCAGGAAATCTGGAGTAATATAGTTTTCATAAAAGGGTTGTAATATAACTGAATAATGTCTTCAGTATAAATTATAAAAATGGCTCATTTCTTAAAATTTATATATTTTATTGTTGACATTATTACAGATGTCCCCCACTTCCCTTCCCTTTGCCCCTCTTCACCCCTCCCCAGCCCTTCACTATACTATTGTCTGTGTCCTGAATCACAATATACCTATGAGCAACATAAATTAAAAATTATCTGTGTCCATGGGCTATGCCTATATGCATATATGTTCTTTGATTAATCTCTTCCCTTCTTCCTGACTCTCTTCCCCTCTGAGATCTGTCAGTCTTTATCCAACCTTGTGGAGTATAATAGAGATTTCTCTACTGGGGATGGTGGATCTAGGCAGTCTTCCTCATTCAAATGAATTAAGCTACTTTCATTTCCCTAACCAGAGGTCTCCATACACAAATTCTGGGTTGATTTAACCTGGGAGGGAGGCAGTCTCCATGGTACTTGAACAAACACATAAATTTCATGGTTAACATTTACATCTAAATCTCTTAGGTGAAATCTTGCTTGTACACAAACACATCTCCAATAAATTGTTACTTATTGATTGTTTCCTGCTTTGTTGTTATAATTGGTAAACTTATGGTCTGATTATTCTTTCTACCTAGATTAGTGATGGGACAAAGACAAAGAGACATAACATACTATTTGTTCCATGTACCCTTACAAAAACGGCTGCAGGTAAGAGAAGTGTAGGCACATAAGAGCATATTATGTGAAGTAGGATTCTGTTGTTTGAGTGCTTCCTCCATTCATACTTACAGCTAAACTAGCTCTGAGTTTTCATAGAGTTGTGACATTCTGCTATCATTTCCTGTTACTGGAGAATATCTACGGACTTATATATTTATTTAGATCCTCCAGTCTGTTGAAGATTGTATTCATCAACATTGGAGGCAAGTCTGAGACTTCTCAGGATGGTGTGGAGTATGGGGTTTACCTAATGGACTCCTCTTAGGGTCTGTAGGAAGACAGGTGGAATGCTCAAGGACATAGCTGGGTTATCAAAATGCTCTGACTTTAAATTCTACTCTCATACTGACTAACTTTTGCAAATGGTATCTTAAAATGTCTAAATCTATTTCTTTCTCTGGGAAATGTGGATAATGAGGCCTCTTGCCTCAAAAGTTTGTTGGGGAGAACTGATTGAGACAACAGATGGCCCTGGCCGGTTTGGCTCAGCGGTTAGAGCGCCGGCCTGCAGTACAGAAAGACAACAGATGAAGGTACTTAGCACAAAGTCAGGCACCCTTTAGCCATACAAACATAAAAATATCTATGAATATATTGCATACATATTAATATACTGCATTCACAGCCATGAGGACGTGGAGTTAGGGCACTGGATTTCTGATGTATGCATTTGTACATATGTATCGCATCCTCTTTACTTTCATGTCTCTATTCTCTGTAACAAAATCAAACAAAAATCCCTTTCTGTCCAGACAGAGATTTACACTGTGACATTTCAAACCATTCATATTTGCGGTATTGTAGTTCTGTCTTTAGAATACTAAACTAGTGCTAGAATTTTTAAGTTATGAGTTTTCAGAAAAGCATCATTAAAATATTAGAAATTGAAAATGTTTATCATTTAAGGAGTAGAAAAGTATAAATAAATCAAATTCTGACAGACTTTCAAAACCTCAATAAGTCAAGATTACTTCCACTGAGGTAATAGAAGAAATGAACTCAACTCATTAAAAGGAAAAAAAAATACTGAATTGATAAAATTCCTATGTAGAATGAAATAATATGAATAAATAATGACAATTTGTAGTACTTTACAAACTTATAGCATGAATTACCCATTGTAATTTGAGTTTTCTGAATGAACTTTTATTATTATATACTATGATATGATTGAAATGAGCCCAGCTCTTGCAGATTGATGGAAAGTTTAAGACAATAAATGTACTAAGCAAGTTATGAGAATTATAATATCTTAGGAGAAAAATATTTGCGAGCCCCTAAAAATTGGTTATTAACACATTGTTTTATTCCATTTGTTAATTATTTTATCCATTAACTAAGACAGGTCTCCAAAAATACAGAGGAAACTTAAATTTACCTTTGGCCAAATTACCATGTTAATCCAATATATATACTGTTAAAAAAAAAAAAGTTCTTATTGATTTTTTTAGAGAGAGAGGATGGGAGAGAGAAACATTGATGGACTGCCTCCTGTACACCCCCTACTGGGGATCAAGCCTGAAATCTGGGCATGTGCCCTGATGGGGCATCAAACTGGGACCTCTCAGTCCATGGGATGATGCTAAATCACTGAGCCACATGGGCCAGGCTCAAATGTATAATATATTTTTTATTTTTTTATTTATTTTATTTTACTTTTTTCAATTTAAAGCACTCACTGTTTATTAATAGACCAAATTACAAAAATAACCATGATAGATACCTTAGTTCATTCTCCTAATAAGCCTGTTGATCTGGTCTTCCCTGTTACCCGCATCTCCACCTTCTACAAAATGGGTGATCTTTTTCTTCATTCCACCTCGTGGAGAAGATAATTTGAAGGGCCACAGGAAGTCGTTTGCTTCTTTGAAGCATTTTCCAACATAGATCTCATGAAACAGATCCTCCATGCAGATGATGCCATACATACCAAGAGGTAGAGCATTCAATGTGTTATCTGTCAGGACAATTCGTTTTTTGTTGATTTTGTCATAACCACGCTTGTAGATCAATTCATTTATTGACTTCAGGTTTGAATATCCCCATGCAACATATGGTTCCACAATGCTCATCATGTTAATCGAAGGCTTATTGAGCTTAACATAGGTGCTATTGAAGATCTGGTGAAGACGAAGAAGCTACAGCACCTTTAGGACCTTTGGGCTAATACCACTGATACCTCTGATCCTGCTGACAAATGCCAATTTTGATTCCGCAGGTACATAGAAGTTGCCAGTTTTTCTTGCCATCCTAGCCATTCGAATCTCAGCTCTGTACATCTGCCTATATTCCTTGTGGTAGTGCTTAGCTTTTTCATAGATGAGCTTCCTCCTTGCCTTTCGAAGCATCTTTTGGACAAACTTCTTTCTCAGGCACTTGATCTTCAGCTCTGCGAAATTCCTTCGCTTTTTCTCAAGGGTCTCTGGCACAGCAGGAACCGTCTTCTCTTCCGCACCGTCCGTGGTTCCAGCTGGAAAGGAGCGTATTATATAATTTTTAAATTCACAACAGTCCTATCATAAAATTATTTTATTAATTCATTTAACTTCCTGTTAACCCAAATTTGATTGGTTCACTAGGTTCATTTATTGGATATTTTGTGAACCCAGTTTCATAGTTTTATATTTAAAGCCAAATCTCTGAAGTTCTGTATTCTATAACAGTATATATGAGCTGAGAGTTTAATTTTAACATATATTTATGGAGAAATAATTTTCTTACACCAAAATCCATTTTAAAATACCATTAGTTAAGAATCGGGTCTCTTTTAAGTTCAAAATAATCAATTTAATTATCTTCAAAAGAGAAAATTATGCTGACATTCTTAATTGCGAAAGTGTTAAAAATTAACATTATGAGTGCCATTAGAAAAATTTGACTTGTGTTTCTGAATGGGAACAGATTTCTAACGCATTATTTATGCAGCAGACTGTAACCACTCCTTCTGTTCTCATTCAGTCTTTTTCGTCCTTGCTTACAGTGTTCATTTTAAAAAATACATATTATTTTTCTCAATAAATCAAGCAAACTCTATGAGATCATATTATATCCTTTCATGTAGAAATAATACAGGAAAACAATATTTAAAACTTATTGAGTGTAACTGATAAACTCTCATCACTTTAGTAGATGTATAATTATTGAGTTATGGTTGTTTTCTGAACCACGGATTCTCTTATTCAAATACCGTTGACTGTTTTAAACTCACACCTTTCATTATTACTAGAATCTCTTTCCACATACTTTCTCTTCTGCTTGCTGTGACAAGGGCCAGTTACTGTCAAGGAAAATAAAACAAACAATCAAAACTTAGAAAGTGATAGATAGATAGATAGATAGATAGATAGATAGATAGATAGATAGATAGATAGATGTAGGAGGTGATGAAAATCTTGTATGGAAAAATAACTGACTTTTAAATTTTCAAGTCATCTTCTACTTTTTTGCTTCAAAATTTAAGACTACTATAACATAGATCCCATACTTGGATCCAGCTAGTATAATGTCCAGAACAACTCAATAGGAAATCTGAGGTTTCATCCTAGAATGACAGAACTAGCCAATAGATTCAAGTTTGGTTACTTGGTTTAGTAACGAACCAAACCTCTTTCCACCATGAAGTTGTACTGGGACCATGCTGTGTGACTCTAATCTTGACAGTTCAGGTTTAGACATTGGTTTTATGCTAGTTAGCAGAAGAAAAGTAATTGTTGCTATATGGAAGAGAAAAGGTTTGGAAGGAATTGTTGTTAGGTAAAAACAGACATCGTATCAGGATGTAGATGGTAGTTTTGGTTATCTTGGAATTTCAATAGCTACTATTACAACCACTAGACCTATTGCTTAGGAGATAATAAGTAGTATTTGCATTAGCTATTTGGGCTTGAATAAAGCATAAGAGATAAGGCAGTATCTCTTTTTTAATCAGAACTACATAGCTCTTTGATGATAGACCTTGAACCTCATTAGTATGAACTCCAGGGTAACTATTTTTTTTCTATCAGGATTTCTGATGAATCCATTTTATCTGTAATCAGAAAATTTATTTGCCATAGGAAGGTGGTTGTCAGGATTAGCTCTTAGTTTTCCAATGAAGAAAATGAATGTGGAATACTGGGAACATTACTCAGTCTCTTGGCCTAATTACTTCCAAAATACAGCCAACTTAAAAGACCAGAGGCCTCCATCCTTGAGTCTAGTTCAGTGATTATCTATATTTGGAAAAACTCTAGTCTTCCGTCCTTTATTCCTCCTACAAAACACTTCACTTCTGATACTTCTGGTCATCAAATCTGTGGGGTTTTCTTCCCACCAAGAAATTCCGTGACACCAGCTGGGTGTCCTACAATCTGACTCAGTTCTGATGCTGTTTCCCCGGAGCCAGCATCAGACCCCACAGGTGAAGGTTTCAGTCACAGGAGAGACTTTCCCCCCACCCCAGACGCCTATTGTAAGGAATAGGTCCCCAGGTTCCCACAGCTTTTGTCCTACTCGGCTACACATTGGAGGGTCCCATGACCTCCTCCCCCTTGGATTCAATTATTTCCTAGAACAGCTCACAGTACTCAGGGGAACACTGACATTTACCAGTTTATTAAGGGATTTGATGAAGGATACAGATGGACATAAGGTGAAATCTGGGAGGGGTCAGAGCTCAGGAGCTTCTGTCCCTGGGGAGTTGGGGTGTGTCACCCTCCTGTATGAGGATGTGTCCACAGAACTGGAAGCTCCCTAAATACCATACTTTTGGGATTTTTATGGAGGCTCCATTTCCAGCCCTTCTCCCCTCTCTGGAGAAGGTGGGGGCAGGAGGACTGGCTGAAAATGCCAAGAGTCTAATTCTCACGTGGCTTCTCCAGTGACAAGCCCCTGGCCAGGAGCCATCCAGAGTCCCTCATTAGGACAACAGATGCTTCTAGTGCTCTGATTGCTTAGGAAGGTACAAGCCTTTTAGGAGCTATGTGCCAGGAACCAGGGACAGAGATCAACATTTTTTTTTTCTATTATGTGACATTATCAAATTCCCCTGTGAGTGAGAACTGCTATACAAAAAGAAAAAAAAAAAAAAAAAAGATCAGAAGCCTCCTAATTAGCAGTAAATGCCAAAAGGCCTAAAATTGATGACTTGGAAACTGTTAACAATTAAATGTGCACATATGGGGTATAAATCAATAAATCAACAACAACAAATGTTGGTGATGATGTGGAGAAGAGGAAACCCTCTTGCACTGTTGGCGGGAATGCAAATTGGTGCAGCTACTGTGGAAAACAGTATAGAGTATCCTCAAAAAATTAAAAATGGAACTGCCTTATGACCCAGGGATTCCACTCCTGCAAATTTATCCCAAGAATCCCGAAATGCTAATTTGAAAGAATATATGCACTCCTATATTCATTGCAGCATTATTTACAATAGCCAAGATTTTGAAGCAACCCAGTTGTCCATCAGTAGATGAGTGGATAAAAAGCTTTGGTATATTTACACAACTCTACCAAAAAATAAAAAAGAAATCTTACCCTTTGTGACCGCATGGATGGACCCAGAGAGCATTATGCTAAGTGAAATAAGCCAGTCAGAGAAAGACCAGTACCACATGATTTCATTTATATGTGGAATCTAATGAACAAAATGAACTAACAAGTAAAACAGTGACAGACTCATAGAGAGCAGGCTGACAGCTGTTGGGAGGAGTGGGTGAGGGGGGGAGATTGAGCAAAAAAGAAAACAAAAAGAAAAAACTCATGGATAGGGACAGCAGTTTGGTGATTGGTGTGGAGAGAGAGGGTGTAGGAGGGTATAGGGGGGATAAATAGTGATGGAAGGAGACTTGACAGAACAAACAATACAGTGTACAGATGATGTGTTGTAGAATTGTGCACCTGAAACCTGTATAATTTTGTTAACCAGTGTCACCCCAATAAATTCTATAAAATGGGGGAATAAAAGATCTGGGGCACATTGAAAGAGGTAAGAATACCAGGATTAGTTCTCTGAAGGTTGCTCTTTTTATTGTGTTGTTGAGGGAGTGATATTGGCCAAATGGTGGTAATCAAGACAATCTAACATCATTGGAGAAGAAAAGAATATTTGAATCTTTCACTTCATTAGACTTAAATGGTGCAAATAATTTCCCAGTTGAAATCCACAGATGGCAATAATTAAGTGATAGTCATAAAGTCACCTAAATTATCTATGACACAATGAGAAGGGACAAGTCATTGTGTTAATTATCACTGTTCTTATATTCTGATTGTGATATCACAATTCCTTGTTATAGTTTCAAAGATTAAAAGTAAGGATGACACATGACTATAATACCCTAACCAGTTATATTTCATATTTCCATTCAAACAAATCCTTAATTTTGTAAAAAAAAAAAAATTTATTCTAAAAATTTTAACACCAAATTTTCATAATTATGCTAATTTCATAAATTAGTGAAAGGCATTATAAAGTAATTGCAAAAACACAGATTCTTGAGCCAGACGATTTGGGTTTAAATCTCAGTGCTCATACTTGCTAGCTGTGTGACTTCACACAAGTTGCTTAACCTCTCCATGCTTCAGGTTTCTCATTTGTAAAATATTTTCTGTATTTTACAGACAATTAAATAAGTTACATTTTATGATAATTAAATGAGTTGAACAAATAAAACACATCAGAGTATGGAATATATTGAGGTTACTAAGTTTCAGTGTTAAATTATTATATACATTTCTATGTTCCCAACCTTTTTTTTCTTTCTTACATTTCAATGAGCAGTTTGTTTAATAAAAAATATTTTATTTCAGTTTGTTCTATATAAACAGGGAAATAATTATTTACTAAATAAGAAAATTAAATTTAAAATATCAATCAATATATCTGTGTTTCATATTATGTAGAAAAGTTTCAAAATATTTATATCAAATTTATAGAACTTCAAAGTCATAAAAATTCAACTCTACTTAATATTAAATTTTTCTTATTAGTTAATAGGTGAAGAAATTAATAACAGAGAAATAGAAAGTCAGTCAAAAACATTGAGACAAGAGAGAGATAAAAACACATCTACAACACTCAGCTCTTTGAGTCAGTATTTTCTAATTCTTGATGAAGTTGTAGAGAATTGTTTTAAATCTAAAAATAATTTTATATTTATATATTATATGAGCCTGGCATCTAAATTGATTTGTCTGATTGATTACTAGTATTAAATCAGCACAGTTTTTGGTTGATTTTCTAGGGACTTTAAACTCTTAGATTCATTATCTAATTGATTTTTGCAATATCCTTCTGAGACAGGTATGAGTCATTTATTTATTACTCGTCTTATCGAAGATTTAGAAATTAAATGCAAATTATGACATTATGATGCATATTACTAGAGTGTACCCATTATTATATATTTTAATTTCTTCTTGTAAATAATAACAAGAATAATTATAAGGGATATATGCATTTGGCAATAAATACATAACCTGTACTCAAGGTCAGAGTATTTCTTTTCAATTTCAGCTCAACATTTCAATGGTTATTCTGTTACAATCACAGAAACAAAAAGCAAACAATTCCCAGAACAAAACTGACAATTCTATCAGAAGCTCATCAGTTTGAGAGAAGTCATCATTTACTTCTGAATTACTAATGGGTGAAAAAGACCAAATGCAACCTATTGCTTCAAGGTTTATCTTAGGAAATTGTTTTTTGTGGTTTTTTTTTTTTTTTTTTTTTGCAATGATTGAGTCTCTGAATGCTACATGGTAGTGGTAGAAGATTTGAAGCTTTCAAAAACTATCATTAAAAAAGATAAACCAGGAAAGAGATTATGTCTTCATCTACATGCACACTTTACTTTGTCTGAAATGTTATTGTGCTATTTATTGTCACTTTGCTGGTCAAAGTTTTCGCAGACAGGAATCAAACAACGTGTGTTTTTTTCCTCCCAAGTACATTGCTTACATTAATGTTAAATTGCCTTCAGGTTGTTTCATGAATATAATTTGGTCCCAAATCACCAAGCTTCATGTGCTTTACTGACTAAGAACTTAATTTTTTACTAAATTATGGTTTTAAAATAAAAATGTCTCTTCAAATAAGAGTTATATTATCCTTCACAGTAAAGTCTTTTCACACATTTATGCAATAAATTGTCAGCTGTTATGATTGCCATGGATAAAGAAATTTGACGTGGTCTCTACCTTCACAGAGCTTTCATTTGGTGATTGAAAAGAGTAAAAGTAGATAGCAACTAATTTACAAATTTAATTTCATATAACTACTCTGATATAAAGCAGTGTCAGAAATAAAGAATATATGCTGGGCTTGTCTAAGTTACTAGGCAAATTTCACTAAGGAACTAAGCCAAGAACTAAAGGGTGATAACTTAGTAGTATAGCTGTTTTTATTAAACCAACAATATTAAATAAACCTCTGCCTGAAATGTACTTAAATTATGTAATCTTGAGTTATTAAAACATTTGGATGAATTTCTGTAAGAATACTTTTGAAAGTATTGAAAGTTAAATATGTTTAATTTCTGAGAATTTTAAGAATATTAAATTTATTAAGTGTTTAACTCTAAGTAAATCAGAATAGAGCTTCTTAAAATGATTTTATTATCTAATTTGGTAATATCAACTGAAGCTTGGTAAATATTAAACATCCTTAATCCCCACACATACCTGCATACATACATACACAGACAGACAGAAATGGATCCTTTTTATTTTATTTTTTTAATTTTTAAAATTGATTTGAGAGAGAGAGAAAGAGATACATCAGTTTCTTATTCCACTTATTTATGCATTCATTTGTTGATTCTTGTATGTGCCCTGACCAAGGATCGAAACGTAACCTTGGTGTATCAACATGACACTCTAACCAGTTGAGCTACCCAGCCAGGGCCCAGACATGGAGCATTTATTGTTTTAATTCCATAACTTCAATTAACCAGTTCACATAAAAGAGGCATTTTTTGTTCTTGCTCCACCCTTACATTTTTACCAAGAATATGTTTCTGGAAGATTGGGCAAGTTGAGTTTACCTGCTTAATAACATCCCCTCCAATATCTGTGCAGGAGATATTTTCGATTTCCTTTGCCCTGATGTGTAATTTTATGGAGGCTGTGGACTAAATTTTGATCAAGGAACTGATGGGAGACCAAGTGACCAAAGCCCATCTGGGTGTCCCCAAAGCTCATCTGTGGAGACAAATTTCTACTCAATTTCCAGGTATCATTTTCAGACTAAGGGGTTGCTCCTGGGGTCCGTGCATCCTTTGTGAGCCCCTCATGGGGAGAAAGGAGACTGGAGCTGATATCACCATAGTTCAGGGGTTCAGGGGCTATTGTGGGGAGGGAAAGGTCTGGCAGAGGTAGACAGAAGGGTGGAAGAGGTAGAGGTGTTTAAAGGGAAAAGATCAAAGGACCCAAGGGAGCTGAAAAGAATGTGGGGTAAAGGAGGAGGGAGGGCCCTGGCCAGTTTGGCTCAGTGGTTAGAGCGTCGGCCCATGGACCAGAGAGTCCCTGGTTCGGTTCCCGCTAAGGGCACGTACCTCGGTTGCAGTTTGTCCCTGGCCCCGGTTGGGGTTGTGTGGGTGGCAACCAGTCCATGTGTCTCTCTCAGATCGATGTTTCTCTCTCTCTCTTCCTCCCTCTCTCTCTCCCGCTCTATCTGAAGATAAATGCAAAAATGTCCTCGGGTGAGGATTAAAAAAAAAGGAGGAGGAAGGAATAGGAGTGATGGGAAGGAGGGGTCTTGGATGAGACAGCTTGGGGAGTATTCCAGCTTCTCACAATATCCCTGGTAATTCTAAACTGCCGTTAGTGAAATTTTGCCATGTCTAACGATATTAAACTGAAGGAGTTCCCTAATGGTGAAGCATGTTCAGCAAAAGAAGAGATGGGAATGAGAGTTATGCCTGGGATTAGATAAGTAAATCAGAGATAAGACATTAATGGAGACAAGTAAGAGCCCTGCTCAAGTAGTCCCTTCCCAGTTCAAGTAGTTCCTTCCCAGCTTGAGAAGTTGAGGAAGTACCCTGTTCAGCACTTGGGTCTGAAACTCTGCATTCAAGGATCTGGAAAAAAAAAAAAGAAGAGGCTTCACAGATGGGCCAAAAAAAAGAAGTCTCTGCTAGAGAACCAAAATAACTCCTTCAGATGCTACAACAAACAAATGTTTGGAGCACCAAATTAGGAGTTGTGACTAACCACCAAGGATTTGGAACCCTCCAGCTAGGAAAGGATACAAAGGGTCCAAGAGGTTAGTGTTACTACTTGGGTGAACACAGCAGGGTCTGATGAGTGGTTGGTATGCCATCTGAGTTTCAGCACCAGACAACTGCTAAACAAAACCAAATCTGGCCTTGGCTGGTTTGGCTCAGCTGTTAGAGTGTCAGTTTGCTGACCTAAGGGTTGCAGGTTTGATTCTGGTCAAGGGCACCTACCTGGGTTGTAGGTTCAATCCCTGTCACCGGTCAAGGTTGTGCGGGAGGTAACCAATCAATGTGTCTTTCTCACGTCGATGTCTCTCTCTCTCTCTCTCTCTCTCTCTCTCTCTCTCTCTCTTCCTCTGTCTCTCCCTTCTACTCTATCTAAAAATCAATGGAAAAATATTCTCAGGTGAAGATTAATAAAAACAAAAACAAATCTGGATTTAGGGGATTTAGGAAATTATTCCAAAAGGCTAATGCAATAGGAAGAAAGATGCTATTGTCACAGAGGTAGAGGGGCTATAGCAACAGGAGACACTCTGACTATAAGATGTGCACAAGTCTCAAAGGTCAGGCAGAAAAGGGATTTTCTTTCACAGGGAGGATTAAACAGGTTAGAAAGAACAGGATATGGAGGAGTGAGCTATGTGTTCAGACAGTTGATCAAAAGAAAGACTGTCCTTGTGGGTAGCCTATATATACTCAGGATGAGCCATCAGAAAGACGTATGGTGGCTCAGGATAAAAGTGGATCAAACTTTAAGGACCTCGAGAAAGGAAAGGAAGTTAAGTTTGGTCAAGGTGCACATTTTAGTTACTGGGTACAAAGAGTTCAGTTAATTACTTATAAAGAAAAAATATGGCAATTAGAAGGGTCTGCATCCCCCGGCCAGTGTGGCTCAGTGGTTGAGCATCGACCCATGCACCAAGAGGTTGCCAGTTCAATTCCCAGTCAGGACACCTGCCCAGGTTGTGGGCCCGACCCCATTTGGGGGGCATGTAGGAGGCGGCCAATCGATGTTCTCTCTCATTGATATTTCTATCTCTCTCTCCCTCTCCATTCCTCTATCTGTAAAAAATCAATAAAGAAAAAAAGAAATTAAAAAAAAAAAGGGGGTCTGCATCTGATCTTGTTATAGGTAAACAAAGGGGAGTGTCCCTGAATCTTACCTAAACCATGTTGGCAAGAGTAGTTCCTTGCAGTAAGTTATTTCCTAAAATGCAAAAGGGTAGGGCTTTTCCTTAACTATTGCTTTTACTGGGAACATAGGTGAAATTTAAGAGAATGAAGATTAATGTCAATTTCAAGGTGCAAGTTGTATCCAGACCTATTATTTCATGTGCCTCTCATTCTCCTTGGACCAGAGCTTCAAACCAGATGATTGATGGTCTTCACGTGGCAGAACTTCAAGAAATAAATCTCAAAGCACAAGCCCATCTCAACAGCAAGTTCACTGTGCTTGTGCCATGTATATTGGCCCTAGTACCACATAATCTATCATGAGAGTCACAAGACTTGGTGCAAATCCAAGGAGTGGGGTTATACACGCCTAGTAGAGTGAGAGGAACAACGAAGACACATGGCAAAAGGAAAGGATAGAAGAAGGAGTAACAATAATATGATTTCTCATAGTCATAGAATATGGAATATCATGATCAGGGAATCTGAATTGTTGCATAGAAGAGGCCTGAATGGAGAGGACAATGTGAGAACTTCCTCTACTATTATAGGTTTATGTTACAGCTTCATGGCTTCACCTTCAGAGGTTCATCCTATGTTATACTTTTGTGGTGCTTCATAGTTTTCCTCAAAATCATCACTTATTCACTCTTTACCGAACCACCTTAATTTCCTCCTTCACACTTTGTCTTCTCTGACATTCTTCTTGTCTCAGAACTTCATATCTAGAGCAGTTAGAAAAATTTAGGAGAATAGAATGGGTCAGGTTACTTCTCCCTGTACTTCAAGGTTTACACAAAGCAGTTGACACATAGGTTAACTGTGATTTCTTCTTAATCCAATTTACAGATCCTAAAATGTCTCTCTGGGTAGCACAACAAATTCGCTCCTCTGTTAATACAAATATGTCATGGGTACAGAGGTACAGCTATTCCTCTCATCCACAGTTGCTGCATTTCTTCATTTCCTTTTTATTCTGCTAATCATGGTGACTGACATAAGCAATATCACTTCATTTGTGGAATAGTATTATCTTATAAACACTATTTCCTACCTAACTATGTGGAATGTAAACAAGAATTTGAATGAAGTGATTGGTCTGAGGCTTAGAGGTTGGTGGGAAATATTTGGCGTTTCACACAGTCATGATCTAAAGCATCACAGCTTCAGAAATTTTAGAGGGACTATACCAGTGTGCTTTCTGTTTTACACAAAACTGGAAAGACAGTATGAAAATTACACGCCTGTGAAACTGTTCAATTATCTGTCAGAGCTCAGGATAAAGTGCAAGTGTCATTTTACCTCTTCTGATGTGCCCTTCTCTATTTATTTCCTTAAAAAATACTTCACACTAGCAGTAATTAAAAGAATACCAAAGAGAATTGTGAATGCCTTCCTCAATAACTATGTCCTTTCATCAGAAGGAAACTCTTTGGGCCACAGACCAGGAACTGAAAGGTGTATATCAAAGAGTCTTCCTTGATAGGAAATTTTAAAAAGCCTTCTTCAGAAGAGGGAGATGTAAGGAATGTTCTATCACACTGGTGGTAAAGGAAATAAAAGCAAAAATATATTGCAAATGACAACAATAATTCAGATACTTGATTATTCTCTAATGAAGAACAACCACGTTAGAAAAAAAACAGTATATAAATTTGAAAAATCAAGCACTTGCTGTTAGTCATTTATTAGATGGTGAACAAATAGGTGTTAAAAATGTCTTTACTAAGAAAGAAAAGTTGTAGTGAAACCAAGTATTTCTACAAATACTTAAGGCTAAATAGAGCTTGTCGTAATAAGTGGAATAGCTGAGACAATTGTCTACTAAGATATTAGTGGGTATTTGGCCAACAAATCTTTACATGTTAAAAAGGTTGATATCTGAAGGCTCCACAGATTTTGGACTAAAATTAAAAACAAAGTAAGTCAATCTTATCGACAGCACTAAAAGAAGCATGCATTCCCCTCTGTTGACTCTCCAGAGGGAAAAAGTAATTATTTACTTATTTAACAGTTTAATACTCTATCAAAGGACTCTATGAGGTCAATCATAAATAATTTTCACTTACCAAGTATATTTAATTTACTGAAATTAACACAATCATGGTTTTCTTGTGGCAATATTCCTACTAGTTAATAAAATTATTATAGGTAAGTATTGTCAATAATTTGATGTGTCTGAGATATTTCTATACAAAAAATATCTAACAAGTTAGTCTGCCACATTACATGGATTCTAGAAGAAGACACCAGACTCTTGTATCAAAGAAAGAGGACTTTATTACTCATGGAACAGCAAACAATGTGACATTCATGATCTCATTGGTATCACTGTCCCTAAGTCCCACAGGGACTTATGTTGTGACCCAGGTAAATACTGCACACAGAATAGGTTTCTGTTTTGTTATAGCTGAGAAACCCTAAAGTTAGTAATCTCCAATATTAAAACAGGGCTGCTAACAAACCTGCCCAACTTTTGTCTATGAGGGAGATGTTATCTTTACTATCCAGGATAACAAACAAATGTACCCACTGCCCTGGAAAAAAACACTATCCCTTCTATTTCAGGTTTTTAACTATCTTTGAACAAATCATTCAGAATAAAAGCTGTCAATATCTCTGCTCAAAAGAAGAGCAGAAACAGGAGAGATCCAAAGAAAATGGTCTCACAACAACATCCATCCCTTATTTCTGCACCATTTGGCTGCGGGTAAATTTCCCCTTGAGCACTCCACTCCATCACCTACTTGGATAACTCTGATTGTTGGGCTGGGATAAAAGTTGTTCATTTTTCAAGCAACACTTAGTTTTGGTTACTATCAATAGGACCCCACGGAGCAGGAGAAAACTAAGTTGCTGTTTTGAACTCAGCCATAGTACTCTTGTGTTCCAGCTCAGCAAATCCTCTAAACCATCAGTCTACCTTAAAAAACATGTGGTTTCTCCTTATGTTTTTGTATTGACCTTTCCATTTAGCCTAGGACATTAATCTAGCTACAGCAGAATGTATTAGGAAATGTACAAACTCCACTTTAGCCTGAAAGGAAGAACTCTAGAGCAAATCTATCATCCAGAAGAACCCTGGCTAGTGAGTTAAGGCTGATCTGAATGATTTCCAGGGCTGAGGTAATGTTTCTTCAACGCTTGACATTTTCTATGACCACTCTTTAGGTGCAAGTCATCATGATTTTGAAAGGGTGGAAAAATAATGCCTGGCTATCATATAAGAAATATTGTCTTTATTAATAGTTCTGGACCTGGAAACAAAATGTTATTTGAAATTGTTAGGTACTTTCGGGTAGTACTTACATCAGGCAGGGGACAAAGGTTAATGGTGCCTCCAGTGTGGTCTCCTGGCTGGCTGGCAGGCCTTAGTATTGTAAATTCAGTTTGAATAATTGAGTGTAGTTCTTGTTTTTGGAGGGACTACCTGAGCAGTAGTTCAAATTGTTCTATTTGTCTGTGCTGCTAGCTGGGTAACATTTATGTGCATCATGGAATCATGCAGAAAAGGGATGGCAAAAAAAATCCAGAAATATTTTGAATGATTTCGGGCTACCTATGTTGTAGGAAGAAAATGGTTTTCTCCTATTTTTAAATTTTCTCCTATATCTGCAACACTACTAAGCAGAGATATTGACAGATTTTGTTCAGGAGTGTCTGTTCAAGGACTTTTGATTATCAAACCACAATGGACAATAGGGACCATGTCTTTCTCTAGGGAAGAGGGAGCAGAAGGCAAATGTGTTTGTTACACAGGAGAATAAAGATGTTGCTTCCTTATGGAGCAAATGTTGGGCAGGATTGTTAGCAGCTCCCTTATAAAGTTTGGTTTCCTAAACTCAGTTTTCTTCAGCTGTGATGCAAATCTGCTATGTGTGTAGCAGCCACTAGACTGTTTCACATCAGTCTGTGAAACTTGGGGGCAAGATCAGTTGTGAACATAAAGTTCATGATGCCTACTGAGCCATACATAAGTGATGAAGTCTCTATCTCTGACCCAGGGGTCTCGTGTCTTCTGTCAGCATCTATGAATCTGTGCTCAACTAACATGTTATCTTGCAAGCAGAGTAAAACCTCAGACCCTTAAGAATTCTTGATAGGTTTTTATTTTAAAAATAATAGTAAGTAAAAATAATTTATTAATTTGCTATCTGAATCCTTAAATTTACAGTACATAGAAAGAAAATACTATTATATTTTCATCACCATTTATATCCCCTATACCCTCTTCCACTTTCACCCACCTCCTGTCCTATGTTTTTAAATACCACTTCCATTGCAAAATTTAGATGGCAACAACAAAAAATAACAAAAGAATGATAGCAAAAAGGTTGATCTGAATAGATTTTAAGCAGAGGAAATGAAACCCTCAGCCAGCCAATGCCCAACACTATCAAGCTCAGCATCTTTCTGAGACTCAAGTAGGAACTATTCTATACTAAAATTCCTTCCTCATTCAATCTTACAACCCATTCTTTCATGATGGCCCAGATTCTGAAAGCTTTCTTTAAAAAAAAAAAAAGTTAAGTTGTACTTGAAAGACCATTGAAAAAGAATAAATAATTATGTTACTTTTGACTCCCATGTTATATTCAAATATTGGTGCGAGGACCTGAAAAAGTCAGTATGGAAATATCCTTAGAATTCATACATTCATATGTATGATCTTCACCGTTATATAATAATATCTTATGAACAAAGTATCTATATTTTTCATGATAACCTTTCATTTTCAGAATTTGCCAAGGAAATGAAAACTTCCCTTAGGGTGAACAAGTGCCAACCTATAATTCAATAGTAGTTGGTAGTTAAGAAAACTACTCAATGATTTTACCTTTATTTTGGAAATAATAGTGCATTGAAAATATCATGTTGAATTTATTGCAAGGCAATAGAGAATTTAAAATATAAATTACCACTGTGAGAAAGACTACTTGGGGAAAAACAAGTAGAAAGGTAATAAAGTGGATTTCAGTGGAAGGACAATATAACTCAAAATTTCTCTACAAATTTAAAATATTGCTTTGTTTATGTGGATTATATCTAGTAATGCTTATGTTAAAATTCTCAAAGGATAAAATGTTTAAATAATTATATTTGTTTATTTAAAAATAAAATGTACTGTTTCCATAATCACATACATAACAATTTTTGAAAATAACTATAATTTCCAAAATAAATTTGAATTGTGTGAATCATGTCATTGTTTTATATTTTTGCAAATTCTATAATGTTCAGCTTAACAGAAGACAGCTGAAATCTCTTATTTGATCCTGTATATAATCTGTTGTAATAGTCTGTTTTGTTAATGTGAGGTAAAAATCCCACCACACACACAAATATCTAGGTTTTATTCAGCTCATAGTTTTAGAGTTACCATCTTAGATTATAATACCATCAGCAAATGTAAAGAAACATATACCATTGCTTTATGCGTCCAGATCTTTTTATTAGAGAAGACTGAGTTCTGTAGAGGTGACTTTTGAAGGGTATACAGTTCTTAAAAGAGTTTGCATTAGAAATCAGATACCTTAGTATTTTTCCAATGTGCCTTCCAAATGAAAATAGCCAGACAGTCATAGACTGTTCTTTCTTCCTCTAATTAAAAAAATGATATAATTCCCAAACTATAAGTTTGCCAGTTCTCCAAAGACTTTGCCAATTTACCTCACAAATTAGAACTCAATCTTTAATCCTGCAAGTGAGGTTAAATTCTGACCCCAGACTGGATTCTAATATACTATTATCTTTTCTTGCTTTCAATAAAGCATATTAAACTTTATTACTGTATTAGTGTACTTTCTTTTTTTCCTTTATTGATTTTAGAGAGAGGGAGAGAGATAGAAACATTAATGAGAGAGAACATCGATTGGCCGCCTCCCGCATGCCCCCCACTGGGGATCAGGCCCACAGCCTGGGCATGTGCCCTGACTGGGAATCAAAACAGCAACCTCTTGGTGCATGGGTTGATGCTCAACCACTGAGCCACACAGGCTGGGCTGTATTAGTGCACTTTCCTACCTAGCGTTTATTCCATCGTCTTTTCCAGGATCTGGATTCCTTGCGCCTTTCCTCCACTGTTTTAGAATCACTGAGTTGCTGACATTATCTAAAGCAATATTAAAATATTTTCTGACAGCCGCACACAAGATGATTGATTGTTTACATGACATCCAATCATAGGGCAAAAGAACAGAAGAAAAGAGATAGCATAAAGAACCTATTTAGTGCTCTGGCCAGTTTGGCTCAGGGGTTAGAGTGTCAGCCCGCGAACTGGAGTCCCGGGTTCGGTTCCCGCTAAGGGCACATACCTCTGTTGCAGTTTGTCCCCGGCCCCGGTTGGGATTGTGTGGGTGACAGCCACTCTCTTCCTCCCTCTCTCCCTCCTGCTCTATCTGAAGATAAATGCAAAAATGTCCTCAGGTAAGAATAAAAAATAAAATAAAATAAATAAAAAAAAGAACCTATTTAGTGACCAAGTTAAATACTAAAAGTAGTTAATGTTTATGGTGCTGACTGTGTGGCAGACAATGAGAGAAATGCTTTCAAAATGTTCTAATATATTTCTCATAATAACCCTATGATATAAATAGTTTTTCATGTTTTTTGGGTAAGGAAACGGAACAAAAAGAAGGAAGTAGCTTGCATATGATCATGTTATGAGATCAATCTACAAACCAAAACCAGGATGCAGAATCTGAAGTCAGACCCAACCAATTCACTGCTATACTAAATTGTGTTTATAAGAAAAATGAGCCTGGCCGGTGTTGCTCAGTGGTTGAGCATCAACCCCTGCACCAGGAGGTCCCTGGTTCGATTCCCGGTCAGGGCACATGCCCAGGTTGTGGGCCCAATCCCCAGTGGGGAACGTGCAGAAGGTGGCCAATCGATGTTCTCTCTCATTGATGTTTTTATCTCTCTCTCCCTCTCCCTCCCTCTCTCTAAGAAAAAAAATCAATAAAGAAAAAAAATTTTTTAAGAAAAATGAGTATTTTATTTAATGACATTAAATATTTACCTTATTTGTCATCCTTATTCATTTTTCAGTGAGTTGATATTAATGCTCTTACCAATTTTCCATCTAACATTACAGGTGGCTCCATTTGTTTCTGTGTATCCATTGGGGAAAAAATTCTTCAGCGCTTTAGCTGTATTTCAACATTTAAAATCAGCAAGAGAATTGACATGATAGAATATCAGAGGGCATGTTAATGAACACCTCTTGTTTTACTTTTTAATAATGTGATGGTTTAGTCAAGTTAGAAACACTGAGCTTCAGATAAAAAAGACCAGAATGGATAATAAATCGGGCACACTGACAGATATTCATTTGGGGAATTAATTTACAATGTTGAAAACATAATTACAGCCTGATTGAAATACATTTTTTTCTCCTATGGACATTTATTTTTAATTTATTAATTTCAATGCTCATTACATTCTGATTATATTCTATTTCTAGAGGAAATAAGATTTGAAGTGCCTTGCACTGTGTTCATTATTTTTTTATACAGAAATTGTAGATTTAACATGTACTTGAATCCACTGTACTTTCTCTCTTCGGTTTCTATTTTAAGTTGATTGTATTTGGGAGAAGAAGAAAAAATAAAAAACAAAGGACACTCAGTTGCAAATCAGTCCCTGAATGATAAGAGCTTATTGAAAGTGTCATGATTCGTATATTTACTTGAAAGCTTTACTTTTAATGAAATTACCAGTGTGCCATGTGAATCATGAGAAAATTGCAGCACACATGTCTGCAATCCATAACTATCTTACAGAGATTTTTCTCTTGTCACTTAACACTGATAATCAAGGGTAAACTATTATTTTGTAAACATTAGACAATATTTAACATTAGAAGGGGCATAGAACACAAAAGCAAACTTTTATTTCTTAGATTAAATTCTCCCACAACCTATGCTTCTGTGTACTACACATATGTAAATGCTTTTTGTGTGCAGTATTTGGACTTTCATTCTTCAACATAGCAATGAACCCTTTGACCTAGGGCACTTGACAGCTGACTCACGCTTATCCGTTTGACTATCTTATACATAACTAGGAATTATAAGTGTGTGTGTATGTATGTGTGTGTGTGTGTAAACATACAGAAATTATGTGCAATGTAATGTATAATGGTAAGTGTTATTGCCGTTTAGAATTAAATATAATAAACACCACTAAGCACTAAATTGTTCAGGATATTATTTGAAAAGCTGGTAGGTAGACCTTACTGAGGACTGAGAAAGTGGAAGGTATTCTAGGGAGAAAAACAACACAAATAAGATCATGAAATAGATTCAGGAAAAAAAGAGCAGACAGGATTGAAAAGTGGGGAAAACAAAAGAAAACTAAATGTACTACTTTTTCATAATAAAAAGAAATAGATTTAATATTCTTCAGTTGATCATCAACCCAGTGTTGTTTTTCTAAGCAATAAAAATTAGAAATCACCAAATATACAAAGATATACAGAGGAAAGGAAAGTTGCATTGAAGCCTAATCCCTGTGACTAACCATGCACCATTTTGGAGTACATCCTGCTTGGCCTGTACTTTGTTCCTGTAAGACCAGAGTTGGTAACAATGTAGAAAAGGACTAATGTGGAGAGCATGACCTTGGATTACCTTGTTATCTCCCTGAAGCCCAGTAATCAGAGGGGAGGCAAAGGAAAATACCTTAAGCCTGTATCAAGGGTGTGTATTTTTCTTGAAGACATCCATAGATTTCAGAAAGCTTCTATTAATTTTACAATATTCTCACAATTTTAGTCACCTTCAAAACTATTAAAATGGTGGAAAGATAAGGGGTGAGCTAGCAGCGAAGGGATAAAAAATCTCCACCTCCACCTCTGCCCTGGCCAGTCTGGCTCAGCAGTTGAAGTGTCGGCCTGCAGACCAGAGAGTCCTGGGTTCGGCCCCTGCTAAGGGCACATATCTCGGTTGTGGTTTGTCCTCGGCCTCGGTTGGGATCGTGTGGGTGGCAGCCATTCGTTGTGTCTCTCTCACGTCGATGTTTCTCTCTCTCTTTTCCTCCCTTTCTTCCTCTCGCTCTATCTGAAGATTGAAAAAAAAAAAAAATCTCCACCTCAAGTCTATAGGTAAAATTCTTAGCTATGTTTTTTTATGTAATTTTCTGTCATGTAATGATCTATCATAGATATCCATAAGCATTCAATAATTTGGGACTTACTTGACATTTTAGTTCTACAGTATGATTCTTCAGTCCTCATCAGATATATTTAAACAATTATATGATTTTGATGCATCAATTCAGCCATAAGGAAGTACAAATTATAAATAAATAACTCTGTTTAGTAGAGGAGAAGAGGAGACAAGGGAATATTACCCAGTTCGACAGTGTATATAAGAGCACAAAAACACACAGGTACATCCAGGCCCGTAATGCAACCTCATATTCACATGCATGTATTTTAGTCATACTCCACATATGTTTTCTTTATGCTTTGTTTGCTTTTTCAATTTAAATATCAATTTGTGTCATCATTTAAAATAAACCTATAGTCTATAGATATAAATAACTTATTTTTCTAATTGCATTCTAATAAACATCACACATCTCTTATCGTTGCATATTATAAATGGTACTGCGATAAACAAACGTGTGCATTATAATTTGAACCCTTATATCATAATTTTCCTAAGATAAATTGTTAGAAATAACTTGCCATGCCAAAATGTTAGATTATTTTTAGATTATTTAAATATATTACAAAATTTACATCCAAAACAATACCAAGTTTTTAGTCCCTCAATGCTTATAAGAATGTAACTTGCTTTCAGCCTCACCAGTAGTAAATATTATTGTTTCTTAATTTTATTTATCTGAATAAAAAGATTTTAATGTCATTTTAAACATGTTATATACTTATTTTATCACAATATTGTTTAAACTACTCAGAAGTTAGAAGAAGCTTAAAGGTCTAACAATATAGAAGTGGATACATAATTTTCAATGCAAGTATAAAATGGAATATCACACAGTCATTACAAATCGTGTGTTCTTGAAGCATATTGAATGTTAGTAAAACTTCTCACATAAATAGAAAAAGATAATCTCAGTCATCATCAATAGATATATGAGTAAATTATAGACACTTATCACATTTGCATCTATATACCATATGTGGAAAGAAGTATACCAGTTTGCTAACTGCATAATAATATTACAGGGTTTTTATTATTATTATTATTATTATTATTATTATTATTATTATTCATCCTCACCCAAGGATATGTTTATTGATTTTAGAGAGAGGAAGGAAGAGGGAGAGAGGGAGAAACATTGATGTGAGAGAGCAACATCTATCTGTAGGCTCCTGAAGTCGCCCTGACCTGGCATCAAACCCCAAACCTAGGTATGTGCCCTGATCCCAGATCAAACCAACAAACTTTTGGTGTCCGGGGTGATGCTCCCAACAACTAAGCCACCCAGACAGGGCTAATAACTTATTTAAATATGCTCATGAATAATGTATTATTATGTAGCTTCCTTTAAATATTACGTTGTGTTTATATGATAAATCCATGTTGATAGGTCATTTATTTTTAAATACTGTAGTGAATTCTATTTGTTCATGGGCATTTATGATGTTTTTCTATTTCTTTTTTCTTTTATAAACAGTATTTCAGTAAACTAAGCAGCACATATCTGCATGAGCATATGTGCATGAGAGCCCATTGAGTATATATCTAGCAATATAAATATCTGATGTGGAATGAGTAAATCTTCAGAGGTGACTGATATTGCTAAAGGATTCACAAAGTCATTATGCAACCGTACTACGGAAGTTTGTGAAAGTTCCTTCCCCATCAAATCACAGTTAGTATTAAGTTGCTTGGTTAACAGACTTACATTTTGTCAATAGATGACTTTGAAAGGGTATTGCATTGATGCTTTAATTTTCATTGCTCTAGAAGAGCAAACATTTTTCAAATGCTTATTGTCCATTAGTTTGTGACTTTTAGCCATATTTTTAATTTACTTTTTATTGGATTTTAATATTTGAATTTCTAGACAATCATGTATTCTAGACGCTAATAGTTTTGTCAGGTATAAAGCTCCAAACACATTCTACAATGTATATCTTCTTCTATTACATTTTATGATGTATTTTTATGGTACAGAATATTTTATCTTACAATGTAGTTGAACCTTGGAACACTGTGAGGGTTAGGGGTGCTGACACCCACACAGTTGAAAATCTACCTATAACTTCTGACTCCCCCCAAACTCAAGTTATCCCCCAGTATCATCAGCTGGTTCTAGGACCCCCAGCTGAAAAATAAAATTAATGAATGCTCATGTCCCCTGTATAAGATGATGTAGAACAATGTATACATTTGACCCTCTGCATCCATGAATTCCCAACCGTGGATCAAAAATATTGTTTGTGATCTGCAGTGGTTGAAACTACTGATATGAAAGCCAGGGATAAGGAGGACCTACAGTATATTTGTTGAAAAAAAATCCATGTATAAATGGACACTGCAGTTCATACTCATGTTTTTCAAGGGTCAACTGTAATTTTATCTTTCAATCTTATTTTGTGTTTAATAAATTGTCCTATACCACGAACTATTTTATTTTCTCCCAAACATTTTAAAGATTTGAGATATATATATATATATGACTTTTATTCACCTCAAACTAATTTTGTGTATAGTGTAAAACAGAGATTCAATGTTACTCTTTAATACACAAATAAAAAAACTAAAAGTAATTTAATGAACAATCTATTATTTATATGACTTGTTATTGCTACAGTAAGACTTTTTAACTACTTTTTTTCCTTTCTGTTACACAAAACTTTTATTATCAGCTTGTCAATTTCTTTGAGAAATTTTTAGTGGATTTAGGCAAATTCAAATATAATTTGAGGTGAGTTAGTGTGTTTATAATAGTTAATTTTCATAAGTTTAGTGTATACCTTTTCAAATGTTTAGAAATTTTTGCATGTCTCTAAATTAAGTCATAATTATTTTATTAATTGTTTTATGCAATATTTTTCCATTCTCATTAATTGGCAACTATAGTTTTGCTTCTCAGCATTTAAAAATGTATTTTTTAAATAATTTTTTAAATCCTTACCTGAGGATATGATTTTTAGAGAGAGAGGAAGGGAGAGAGAGAAAAGAATGAAAAATAAAAAATATCGATCGGCCACCTCCAGCAGGTGCCCTAACTGGGGATCAAACCCAAAGCTTACAGTGCACAGGATGGCACTCCAACCAATGCAGCCACCCTGCCAGGACAAAAACTTTACTTTTTTTAACTTGTGTATAATCAGTGTGTAGAAACACAATTTATTTTCAGCCACAACTATACTTTTAATAGTTTCTGTGTTCAGATTTTCTCAGATTAAGTTCAATTATATACATTTTTCCATGTTGATGTTTTTGTAAATACAAAGTGGTTGAATAAGAGCAATTTCTTTTTTAAAAAAATTTTACATGTACAATTAAATGAATGAAATAACAGCAGTTTTTTTTTTCTACTCGATCTACATACTTCTTTCCAAAAATAATTAAGCATGTGTTTTAGAGTAAAATTTTAGGTATAATTCTCTTTGAAATTACTCATTTTATACATTTTTAAAAATTTTTATTTTTAAATTGATTTTTAGAGAGAGAAGGGAGAGGAAGAGAGAGAGAAACATACATACATGTCAAGAGCTAAACTCAGATCGGCTGCCTCCCACACGCCACCTACTGGGGATGGAGCCTGCAACCTGACCATGTGCCCTGACCGGTAATGGAACCAGCGCCCGGGGTGACACCCAACCAACAGAGCCACACCAGCCAGGGCTCATATATGTTTTTATACTTGCTTGTCTTTTCTTTCCAAGTTTTTTTTTTCCTTTATATAAAATCTGTGTTCAGTTACGGTTTATCTGACCACTTACTCTTGCATTTCTTCTTCTTCTTTTTTTTTTTATTAATTTATTTTTGTTACAGAAGTTTCTCCTTTTTCCCCACATTGACACCCTCTTCCCCATCTCCCCCCCACCTCGTCCTCATAGATAACCAATGTTGTCTATGTCCATTGGTTATGCATACATGCATGTAAGTTCTGCGGTTTATCCCTTCCCTCCCCCCTCCCCTTCTGAAGATTGTCAGTCTGTACCCTACTTCTATGACTCTGGGTCTATTTTGTTCATCAGTTTGTTTAGTTCATTATATTCCAGAAATAAGTGAGATCGTGTGATATTTGTCTTTCTCTGCTTGGCTTGTTTTGCTTAGGATAATACTTTCCAGGTCCCTCCATGTCGTCTCAAAGGATAAGAGATCTTTCTTTCTTACAGCTGCATAGTACTCCATTGTGTACATCAGATAAGGGGTTAATTTCCAAAATATATAGAGTACTCACACAACTCAACAAAAGGAAGACAAAGAACCCAATTAAAAAATGGGCAGAGGACCTAGAGAGATACCTCTCCAAACAGGACATACAAATGGCCAAGAGACATATGAAAAAATGCTCAATATCACTAATCATCAGAGAGATGCAAATTAAAACAACTATGAGGTATCACTTCACACCTGTCAGAATGGCCGCCATCAACAAATCATCAAACAACAAGTGCTGGCGAGGGTGTGAAGAAAAGGGAACTCTAGTACACTGCTGGTGGGAAGGCAGACTGGTGCAGCCACTATGGAAAACACTATGGTGTTACCTCAAAAAATTAAAAATTGAATTGCCATTTGACCCAGTGATCCCACTTCTAGGAATATACCCTAAGAAGCCTGAAACACCAAACAGAAAGAATATATGTACCCCTATGTGCATAGCAGCACTATATACAATAGCTGAGATCTGCAAGCAGCCCAAGTGTCCATCAGTAGACGAGTGGATAAAAAAGCTGTGGTACATATACAAATTTCTTCTTTTTTTTGATTTGTTTTGTTTTGTTAATCTTCACCTGAGCATATTTTTTCCATTGATTTTTTTAGAGACAGTGGAAGGGAGGGAGAGAGAGAGAGAGAGAAAGAGAGAGAGACATTGATATGAGAGAGACACATTGATTAGTTGCCTCCTGCACATGCCCCAACTGGGTTGAGGATCGAACCTGTAACCCAGTTACATGCCTTTGATCAGAAATCAAACCAGAGACCCTTCCATTTACAAGCCAACACTTTAACCACTGAGCACACTGGCCAGGGCTTACTCTTGCATTTCTTATTGGTGTTCTCTGATTTGATTAATCAAATGTGCTAAAAGTTTGTCTTAGTTTTTGAAGAGCTTTTGTAATTTTCTATTCCAGCATTTTGTTTTCTATTGCAGGAATTTCTACTCTTATCTTTACTACTATATCTCTTATACAGTTTCTTTTAAGTTTCTGTTTTCTAATCTTACGCTTAAATGTTAAGCCTTCAATTTTATTTTTTCTATTGCAATCATGTAGAGCAGAAAACTTTCTTCCCAAATTTTGATGTGTAGTATATTATCATTAAATACTGATTATTTTCTGAATTCCATTGTTTTCATGCTATTATAATTATATTATGAGAGTTATTTTGAAGTAATTTTGTTGGTTTATTTGTTTCTATGGATACATTTAAAAAGTGTCCATAGAGATATTTTAGTCATCTTCTTATTTCTAAGTTGCATTGTCAGAGAACATGATCATTATAGTCAGTTTTTTAAAAAGGCTAGTATAGCCTGGCCGGTGTGGCTCAGTGGTTGAACATTGACCCATGCACCAAGAGGTCGCCAGTTCGATTCCCAGTCAGGGCACAAGCCCAAGTTGTGGTTCAAATCCCCAGTGAGGGGCATGCAGGAGGCAGCCAGTCGATGTTATCGCATCGATATTTCTCTCTCTCCCTCTCCCTTCCTCTCTAAAATCAATAAAGGAAAAAAAAAATGTTTAAAGGCTAGATGATTCTGCACGATGTTGAAAAATGTACTCTTCTAGAACTTTAATTTTTGTTCGTTGTGTTTTCTTCTGTTGTTGTTATAATAGCATGTAAGAGTGCTATTACTTTCTTAACTGTGGAAGACAGAAAGAGGGCCTCTGATTGCTTTTTCAAGTAAAAATATCTCCATGGTATTTTCCCCTACTATATTTTTCTTGAATCTCAGTTGTGCCTTTTCGAGGAAAGAATTATATACCTAGAGTCTGTGATAATCACAGTGTAGGATCCATGTTGAACGTAATCTCGCTATCTGTTTTTATTTCACTCTTAAGTAGTAAAGCTATCTTATGTTGTCAGTTTTTCCACAGCACAAACTGAAATGCCAGTTGAAGCCTTGGTCCTTACAAGGAGGGCAGCGTTAGAAGAATCTGTATGCCATCTAAGAACTTCTGAGATGCACTTTTATTGCCTTGGAGCAGTGATTTCCTAAATTATACTTAGATTCAAGGTACCCTTTAAGAAATTAATGCATTTGTGGCTCAATATATGCAATTATGGGTAACTTTTAAAGAATAAATGTATTTATTGGAAATCTAATGCAGTTACCATCAACAAATAAAAACCAAGACCATGATCAAATCCTACTTGATTGTACTTTCATAAATTCACGTGTGGGTTTTTTTATTTTGAGAGTCAAGAAAATAAAATACTGTTCTTTAATCTAGTCAGAAATGGAAATAATGCAAAACAATGAACACTGTTCGTCATTTAGAAAAAATTTCTTTACTCAAAAGAAGTCGACTAGAACTATAAAACTGCTACTGGTGCTAAAATAGAGGAAATTTGTTCTAAATCCAATCCATTCTGACTCACAAAGAGTTTATATTGGCTATTTTTACAATCAAGTCACCATGTTAATATGAAGAAAGGACCAGGAAATTCACCTGTGGATACTTATAACAAAAGGTGAAGATGAATGTATTTCCATCTTTCAACTGGTATGTACACACCGTATCAAGTTTTTTGCCTGAGTACTTATAATCCTTCAAACAATAAGGAATGCTAATTTATATCAGTTGCATCTTATGAAGTAAATAGAATTCTACTTTCACCCTGCAGACCTCCCTATAGTAAAATTAGCACTGAAAAGGCTGCTTTTTATCCACCTTTTTTCTGCTGTCTTATTTTTTAAGTGTAACTGGCAAAGGGGAAAAAAATTATTTTATTGGAACAAGAATGAATTGGACATTGTGATATAATGAAGTAAAGCTTTGAATGTGATGTGTATCTCGTGGAGATTAATCAAGCCTTTCTAATATGCATGGCCCAATCAAAGTTCCTCCTTGGTCTAAATAATTTTAATTAAGCAATTCTACCTTCTGTGGCGGTCATTACCAGGAGATAATTGACTGAATCAGTAATGAAGCATTTGGTGGATGCTAAACAAACAGCAAGGTTAATTATCTGGCAGTGATGTCTGTTATGGAAGTACAGTGTTGGCCTTCCAAGTTTCCTAATCCCCTGCAGCACCTCTCAGTAAATTATAATCATCTTCACTGTGCATGTGTAGTTGCTATGCACCATGCAGGGTTAGATCAAGTGATCAAAACCTCATTTAAATATAATAATGGTGAAGAGTGCTTTTAAAATTAGCCTAATTCATTTGGGCAGCATGTTTCCTTTCTCTTATTTAATCATTCCTTTAATTTAAATGTTGGAATAACGCTCCCAGCTCTGCAGCTTGGTCCCTGCAGAACTGACAGCAAAGATGTATTTTGCTTAGAGACTCGGTCCAGAAGGTTTATATGATGCAGTATATAATCCCACAGCTTCTCTGATATTTTCACATTCCTTCAGCTATTGTTTTCCCCCATCTTTCCAGCTTGCCAGTAAATCTATTTGTCCCGGGTTACCTGATGAATCAGTTTGTTTTCATAAAGCACACAGTTGCATTTTGCATTTAGGTGCAGTTCACATTTAATTCCTTGCATTTGATTGTATGCTTTAAAAATAAGTAATTGTAATTGTGTAATTGTTTTTATATAGAAAAAATGGTATTTGAAATTCATATCAAAATAGATGTTTTTAAAGGTAGGAATGAAATATTAATAAAAATAATCTTGAGCTAAGATGATTTGTTCTTTATCCTACAGAAATACCTGAAGCCTCTATCTTTGTTACATTATAGAGGGTGGAGCAAAGTAGGTTGACAGCTGTGAGTGTGCAAAATGCAGAGTTCATTCTTGTATTATTACTTATTAATTATTGTATTACTTTCCATATGAACAACTTCGTCAGCCTACTTTTGCTCACACTGTATCAGCAAAGATTCTGGGCATAATTTTCTAAATGATCATCCTAGATCACTAGATGTCTGTGCTTTTAAATTTTCTAAACTCTTGCAGAAATGTAGTCATTATAATTGGGTTTTATTATATAAATATAC
Organism: Tadarida brasiliensis; assembly: GCA_030848825.1. NCBI lineage: Eukaryota > Metazoa > Chordata > Mammalia > Chiroptera > Molossidae > Tadarida > Tadarida brasiliensis. Next base: position 78,088,674 of record CM061260.1, read on the forward strand.
TAAAATATAATAGAAGATAACTAAAATTTTATTAGGAAACATTCAGAAAGTAGTATACTATTTCTTCTCTTTCTTCTGAATATAAACATCAAAGTAATATATATACCTTGTAAAATGTTGAATAATATAAAAACAATGATTAGAAATGTATTCATGTGGACAGTATTTGATATGTTATTTTAATTTAAGCATCTATTCCTGTGAGAATACATTACCAAGCAGTACCCAACATATGATAAGTAACCATATGGGCTGATTATCTACAATGTTCCCATTATTATTTCCATTCATTATGCAAGAGTCAGAACACAATGTGAAGACTGCAAAGAATCACAATCTTTTAAATTGTTTACATTTTGACAAATTTGAACCTGATATAAATGTCAGTAGAGACATGAATGATGTTTTATCCCACAGGTTTTGGTAATATTTCCAATTAGCTAATTTCTTGGTGATCTGGAATCCCCAAAAAACAACTTTGTTCATAAAATAAAAATGGTGCATATGACTATGGACTTTAGAATCCCTTTGGTTGCTTGTCAACACGCTATAGGGTGTTTTTTTTTTCTTACGGGAGTAAAAAGAACCTGGCACTTCAAAAAAAAAAAAAAACACAATAAATCGAAAACTGTACACGAAGATGGTACAGTTAGTTTTCTGCAGTAGAGATGAATGAAAAAAAATCCTTATAGCTGCAATAAAGAGAATCCCCCTGAAGTTTAAGGTGTTTTCTCCATTTGAACATGCTTTCTTTCCCAGGAAAATATAATTTTCTTTTTTGCTACTGGCCCATCTTAACCAACATACCTGAACAAGAAATCTGATGTAGCAAACAACCACAAAGTCTTCCAAAATATCTTAGCTGTTTCCCAGCTATAACAGAAAACAAAATATAGCTGAAAAAAACAAATTAAGTACATTTTAGTCATGGGCTAAATATCAAAAGTGTAAAATATATTTCAGATACATTAACTTTAAGGTTTTATATTAATAAGATAAAATATTTCTCAAACTTGCATTTTAATTATTTAATACTTCTTAAAGAATTTTGTTTTCTTTCTTCATCTATGCATTACATTATTAATTGTATTCTCTCTGTGGAGTTCTTAGTTGGAGGCCATTAACAAATGCCTATTTTATCTGTTATAGTGATAGTTGGTAGTGATAGCTGATTTATCTTAACCAATTATTCACACACATTTTCTTTCAGGAATAGTGGCAATCTCAACTTGATAAGCTTTAAGAAACATATATTTTTTCAAGGTAATCTCATAGTTTTTATGTGCATCAAAATTAACAAAAATATTCTGGCCAAACTGGCAGCATAGAGCAGTGTATTTTATTAAATCTAGGGTTGAGTTAATTTATAAATTATTTTAAATATATGCCATGTTTTTAAAATATAATTTGAGTCTTCATATTTTCTATTTTGATTTTTTTCCCAAATACATAATGTCATAAATTCAACTTCTCATATATTGTTTCACAAAAATTATCCCATGCAAAAAATCATATCAGATTACATATACTCTCCATCTTTTACATGAGTCATGAAGTTGTGAGATAAGCTAAATTAGAATTATTAGAAGAATTTGGGAAAGTTAGAGATAGACTTGACCATCAATATCCATACATTTCTACATACATCAACATAAAATTTGGGTATAAAATATTTTGCAAATTTTTAAAAAAATATGTTTCTATTGATTTTTTAGAGAGAAAGGAACAGAGAGAGAGATAGAAACATGGATGTGAGAGAGAAACATCAATTAACTGCCTCCTGCACACCCCCTACTGGGGATGGAGCCTGCAACCCAGGCATGTGACCTGACTGGAAATCGAACTAGGACCTCTCAGTCCACTGAGCCACATTGGCCAAGCTGCAAATATTTTTAAGAACATCTGGTTAGCTAAAGTTTCTCAGATCTATTCACCTAGAAAACTAAGCAGACTTACTCCATAAATAATAAAAACAAATTTATTTTAATGATTTGAAAAAACAAGAATTTTTAAAAGAATCAAAATTATTTGGGATATAGGAATTCCAGCCACACAAATCAAACTAACAAAATTTGAAGTGCAGAAAATCACATTTTACACAATAAAAACCATGGAGAACACAGGTTTTCAAGGTATCCCAGCTGATTTAATCCCCAGCTCCGTCCTGGGTCATACTGCTGCAAGAAGAATTGTCTCTCAGGGACCCTTGCACTGAAGAGCTGAGTGAATCTCTCAAGCCCCAAAAGGGGTAAGCAATAGTTTCCTCTGAATAACTTCAAGGAGGAAGACAAGGACTCAACAATCAGGAACAAAACAGTAAACAAGGAAAAGACTGAGAATGAAGGACATAAAAGGACTTCAGAGCATTTTATCTAGGTGAGATTGATTCTAGATAATTGACTTTGGCCAGACTTATTTCCCTTTAAGGTCACATACTCTGTTTAGAAGCCTCCATTTTCATTATTATTTTTTTTTTGACATTTTATGTGTTTAAGAAATTTCTTTGTTAACAAAAATAAATCTGTAAAACAAAGGAAATTAAATCTTGAAACTCACCTAATATTTTTGATGCAAATAAGTAGCCAAATAGAAAAGTTGAAATTGCCCTGGCCGGTTTGGCTCAGCAGTTAGAGCCTTGGACTGCGGTCCAGAAAGACCCGGGTTCGGTTCCCGCTAAGGGCATGTACCTCGCCTCGGTTGCAGTTTGTCCCCAGCCCTGGTTGGTCGTGCGGGTGGCCACTCGATGTGTCCCTTTCACGTCGATGTTTCTCTCTCTCTCCCTTCCCCTCTCTCCCTCCCTCCCACTCTGTCTGAACAAAAAGTGAAAAAATGTCCTCGGGTGAGGATTAAAAAAAAAAAAGTTGAAATCGATGTTTCTCTCTCATTGATATTTCTATCTCTCTCTTTCCCTCTCTTTCCCTTTCGCAAATAGCCCTGGCTGGTGGTTTGGCTTGGCTCAGAGGGTTAGAGTGGCCCATGGACCAATGGACCAATGAGTCACGGGTTCGATTCCAGTCAAGGGCACATACCTTGGTTGCAATTCATCCCCGGCCCTGGTTGGGTTGTGCGGGAGGCAACCACTCAATGTGTCACTTTCACATGGATGTTTTTCTCTCTCTCTCTCTCTCCCTTTCACTCTATCTGAACAAAATAATGAAAGTCCTTGGGTGAGGATAAAAAATAAATAAAACCTGCCTACTTTTAGAAAGAGAATTATGGAGTCAAACTACTAATTATGAAGTCAAACTACTCATCTTCATGGAAATGACGGGGCAATGGTTGAAGCTCTGTCTGTCTTTGCTATGTCAATAAATATGCTCACCTGTGGTCTCCATCAGAATTTTGAAATACTCAGAATTTTGAAATACTCAAAATTGAACTGACTCACCTATATGGGACCGCCCCCTACACATTCATACACACAGACAACCCCCACACACACACACACACTACCATAAAGCATTGTTTCCAAATGGCTGCACTAAGTGCTTCAGAATACCTGTCTGATAGACAAATATCACCAGTTTTAATACCTCAAAATGACAAATTCTATTTACTTAGGCAAACAAATATACTTTTTGTTGTTGTTGATGTTTTAATGTATTTCTGATAAGAGTTAACATGTATTTTCCTCTTACTGTGAATATGGAAGCAAAGGAAATATCTTCACGAATCCCCACATACATTGTTTTACTGAAATTGATACAATTTACTTTCCTACATTTTCTTTCAGTCTGTCAGCCTTTTTACAGATATTTGGTGTCTCTTGTACACTTAATTCCAGAAGAGAAACCAAACCAGTTTTCAGGCCTGATTCTTAAGTTTCACATCAGTCTTATTACCTTGCTGAGTTATTTGAAAATTTTCTTCCCAGGCCTTCCTGAGTTCCATAAAAAAGATTGATAGTTCCCAGAAGTTATTTTTATATAACACATAAAAAAAAAAAGTTTCAATAACAAATTCAGCCTGCAGATACTTATTAAAAGGGAATTTATCATTTTTTTAAATAGCTACAAGGAAATTTTAATTTTCACTTTATTATTTTCTCTGTTGTGTAAAAATTATTTTATTTTCTCCTCTCCTCCATTATTTGTAATACATGAACTATGATGGATTATGAAGCTATATATATAATAAATAATATTTTCTAAATTACTGTGCAGATTGCATTGATTATCTATAGTTTTATTACACTTTGCTCTGTCTCCACTAATAATGATTTGGCTGGCATTCTTGATAGTCCAAATCACTGAAACTAATATAGTTATGGAAAGCATACTGTGAACCGAATCTTTTGAAAATCATACACATGTTTATATTATGTTTTTTTTTTTATTTGAACATCTCAATTGTTTAGTTCATTTCTAAATATTGCTTTCATACCTAATATGTATCAGCCTACTGGTGCTACAGGAATTACTGACATACCCACAATCACAAAAATGTGTGTTTACATCAGAGTATGCGTAGGGATGCTGTGATCGTCCACAAGCGTGGGTAACTCAGTGTGTCTAGTGGAGGGTGAGAAGAAGATGCGCACGATCATCTTGATGAAGAAGTTGACTTCTGTGTGAGGTTAGAGAAAGCAGAAGGTGATCAGGAGGAACGTGGTTAGGAGTATTTCAGTCAACTTACACTGTATGTGCAATGGCACAAAGGTGTGAAATAAAGGAGCATATTCTGGGAACCATGTGTAGTTGATATGAATGGCACTTATGGAGAGAGTAGGACATTTTTGGAGTTGAAAATGGAGAAACATATTGGGGCAAGATGATTAAAAGTTTCATAGGTGACTGTAAGAAGTTTGGACTTCACCATGAAGAACATCATATTCTTTTTTTCCCCGCTAGCCTGAGAGATGCAGCTGCTTACTACTGTTGCTTATCTCTGGGTTGGCTTGTTTGTTTGGGGAGTTTTTAGCACTTTTGACACTAATCTATATAGCTTTCTATTTTACTTTTTTTAAAATATAATTTTCTCTATTGATTTTAGAAAGAGACGAAGAGGGAGAGAGATATAAACATCGATGTGAGGGAGAAATATCGATTGGCTGTCTCCTGCACACCCCCTATTAAGGATTGAGCCTGCAACCCAGGCATGTGGCCTGACCAGGAATTGAACCAGGACCTCTCAGTCCATGGGACAACACCCAATTCACTGAGCCACACCGGTGAGGCAAGTAGTTTTCTATTTTAAATTTCCTCTGGCTCAGCTAGTGTGGCTCAGTGGTTGAACATTGACCCATGCAGCAAGAGGTCTCCAGTTCGATTCCCGGTCAGGGCATATGCCCAGGTTGTGGGCCAAATCCCCAGTGGGGGGCATGCAGGAGGTGGCCAATCGATGTTCTCTCTCATCGATATTTCTATCTCTCCTTCTCCCTTCTTCTCTCTCTAAAATCAATAAAGAAAAAAAAATTTTTTTAAATAAAAATAAATTTCCTCTATTGGATCACTGCCATGGGCTCTGTTTTACTCACTCAGCCTTGCCCAGTATAGACTAATAATAACAATGTCACTATGAAAATTCTTGCACATGCTTTCTGATGCACATATGAAAGAGTTTTCTAAGGCTTCACATTTAGTATAGTAGACATTGGTTACATGTAGCCATTCAGCACTCCATATGTGGTTGTTCTGATTTGGATGTGCTCTAAGTATAAAACAGACATCTGATCTTGAAGACAGTACCAAAAAATATAAAATATCTCTCTTAAACACTTATATTGCACACATGTCAAAATGATAATATTTTAGATATACTGAATTTAAACATTATCAAAATTTGTATAACCTATTTTTACAGATATTTTTATTGATTTTTAGAGAGAGAGGAAGGGAGAAGGAGAGAGAGAGAGAGAGAGAAACATCAATGCAGAGTGAAATATCAATCAGCTGCCTCCTGCACTCCCTGTATCAGGGATCCAGCCAGCAACCCAGGCATGTGCCTTGACCAGGAATCCAACTGGCAACATTTCCGTGCACCAGACGACACCCAAATGAGTCACACCAGCCAGGGCTGTATAACCTATTTTTCAGTGTGGCTACTAGAAAATTTAACTTTGCTTATGGGGCTTGCATTATATTCCTATTTAGCAGAGTTGATCTAAGGTATATGATTAGGGGAGAAATTGCTAAGTCATGGGTGTAGATGTATCTTCATCTTTACAAGAAAATGTCAAGTGGTTCTCCAAAGTGGTTTTAACAATTTATACTTCCATCAGCAGTGTTCCATATACTTTCTCACAGTTTCTATTTCACACTTTTTAGCTTTTGTTAATCCAGTGAATGAATATATAATGATATCTCAATGCATTTATCTGGTCAGTAGTGACTTTGTGTACATATTCATGTTTGTTTGTTTGTAGTGTTTGTACTATTTTTGCATATTATCTTTCATTAGCAGTCTACATTTCTGCAAATACTGACAAATGAATATTTATAGATCATGAAGTCCTCTGTAGGAAAGTCTCTGCACAGGGGTTGGCAAAAGTAGGTTTACAATTGTGAGTACAAAAAAACAGTTTATTTTTGTATTAGTATTTATTATTGTATTATTTTTTGTTGTTAAAACTATAAGCCTATTTTTGCCCACCCTTTACATGTCTAATTTTTATAATATAAAGTCATACTGTTGTATAAATACTTAGTGATCTCCAAAATACCATTAAGTACACAAATAATCAAGCAGCACAAAAATAGGAGCATCTTATTCAGATTTATAGTTTTAGATTTATATTAGGCCATAGAATATACTGCAGACTAGTTAAATATAATCTGAAACAGGTCAGATGATTTTTAATTTTTAAAGAAGAATGTTAATCCATTCACTAATACAAATGTGAAAAATGAATTTCTTTTATCGCCAACACTTGAAGACACAGCTTGGACAGCCAGAGTGCTATTTCACCTGTCTCAGGGCATCAGAGGCAGGGAGCAGATGTTTCTTGGAGAGCCTGTTTTATAGCAAATCTTTGTTTCAAGGTGGTGAATCTCTTATGAGCAAAACAAAGCTGTTTGGATATATTTACAATTCAAAGAAGTGCTTACCATTTAAAGCTGCCAGCAAATTAGCCGGCACACTCATCATAAATTAAATGTATTGAAATTCACCTTGTGATCACTTTCAGGCTTTTGTGATCTCAAATTGAACTGAGCACTCAAACCATTGGGAGAGTCCATACAGGAGAGGCAGACCCACTCACAGATCACGTGCTCAGACTTGCATGCAGCCTGCTGCTGCCTACGATACCCTGTTTCTTGGCAGAAAACACACGTAGTTTTTTCCTGTTTATGCAGGTCTGGTTGGTCAGCACACAGGAGACAGAGAAGAGGGCAGTCACTGCAGAAGACTGAGCTCTACTCAACTGAAACGTTACCTTTGAGATAAAGCACGATAGATAACATGAAATGAGTGTGTCCGTGTACATGTGAGCCATGAAAAGAGTAAGTAAATGCAGTATTGGTAGAGACATAATTTTTCAGTTTTCACCTATGCCACTTGGAACATTAAGTATTAAAACATTGAGACTCTTATAAATATTATTAATTTTCAGTCATAACTTTTTGAGTTGTGCCAGGCACAAAGTAACAAGATAACTGAAATGATAAATTCTAGGTTTTTAGCTTTAAAGATGAGAAAAATGTCTCAAAACTAAATGTATGTGCTTAAAATTTTAGACTTTCAATATTGTTTATAAATCATTTGACATTGTTTATGAGATGCAAATGCAGCAGTTAAAATAAGCAACTAGACTAAATTTAGCAATCAATATCTTCATGAGAGAGATACATTTCTTCACTTTATAAAGAACCTTTGAAGAGAGAATTCATGTAACCATAAAAAAGTTAAAATATTTATAACTAAAATTTGTATTAAAGTTATTCAAACACAATCTCTTCTTTTCATCTCCTTACTCTCTTCCTTGAGTTTGGACAGCCCTTTTATTATATAATATTATGTATTTGCCATTGTTATAGCTTGTATCCAATCTGTGTCTTCTACTGGACTGAGTTCCCTAGGGAAGGGCTGTGTCAGATTCTCAGTTGAGACCGGGCACATACCCAGGTTGTGGGGTTGAGCCCTGGTCCGGGTGTGAACGGGAGGCAACCGATCAATGTTTCACTCTCACATCAAAGTTTCTCTCTCTCTCTCCCTTCCTCTCTTTCTCTAAAAGCAATAAAATCATGTCCTTGGGTGAGGATTAAAAAAAAAAAAGATGGAAAAATAAATAAATATATAATCATAATTATATGGACTATAGTATATAAAGTATAGCATATGAAGTATCAAATAGTATGAATATAAATGATAGACATGAAGTATCATGTTGAAATTAACATAGTTAGACGTTTATTGTTCTAGGTCCAATTTTATGTTACAAACCTTTGGCTTTCAAAAGCATGAGAAAAGAAAAGAAAATGAATGACTTCCTGCAGGACAGAACATCTAAGGAAATATAAAATTCATTGAAAATAAGTCAGAAATGAAGCGATAATACTTTCTTTAGATGTGGTAGAAAGGGAACAATGATGTGGTCAGTTTGATTAGTGGATCTTTACTATAATGCATCACACAAACCATGAATTAGGATACAAATTCTGCCTACATCATTGCTTGGTCACTATAAAATATACCAGAATGATAGCCTAGCGTCCACTAGTGGGAGGACTGACCCAGAGCTTAGAACAATGACAACATTCCTTTATTTTTAGCTTCCCAAAAGAGCAGCTACTAAAGGATAGAAAAAGTTTCAGATAAAATGATTGCAAGTGAAAGAGAGGAGGAATAATTTTATATTAAACCTATGAAAAAATTAAAACTGTGATTGAGATTTTATTTAAACAATTTGTTTCTATCATTTGGTCTTGGAATTTCCTTGCACACATTTCCTTTAGATGTAATCCAAATTTTTCTAAAATATGTAGTAAATGGAAATTTTTCACAATACTTCTCCCTCTCCATATCTCAATTTTATTTTTACCCAAATTTTATATGGTAATTTATAAAATTATTTTTCCATAATTATTAGGAACCAGTTTGGGGATTAAAACACTCACTAAAATAAATGAAGTCATTATCGAAGTTTAGTCATAGGTTGCTATTCAGGACCAGAATGAGTCTCCCATGCCCTGCACAGCATCATAATTTTTCCAAGGATCCAATACCAGATTGCGTTCATCTTCAAAAGCAGTATTTCAGGAAATAAGTAAATTATGTGATAATTTGGGTAGCTAATTTAGGCTTTAGAGTTGTTCTACTTAATACTGAATAATATCCAAACAGATCTCATACATAACCAATAAATAAATAGTAGAAATACTAATACCACACATATTTGATTAAGACGAGCACTAAAAGTAATGATCGTTTCACAGAAGAAAAAGAATTGTTCTGATTCTCAATTTGGAATCAAAAAACAAAATTAGAACAGGCCATAAAGAAAAAATTATTCCTGTGTTTATATGAGTTATTGTACCTAAGTTCAGTCATAAGTAAAAACACTAAAGCAAACCACATTAATTTAATGAATACTTTTTTTCTAGAATTAGTGTATTTTGTCAAAATACTTCATAGCATTTATAAAAATTCAATGAAGTTTTTAATTTTGGAATACATTTAGATTTATGGAAGCTGTAAAGATACCACAGAGAGTTCTCCTATATCCACACCAAGTTTGTGCCCAGTTATCAACATCTTACATTAGTATGGCATATTTGTTAAAATGAGTAGACTGATATTAATACATTATTATTAAATAAACACTATACTTTATTCAGTTTTCTTTAGTTTTCCCTAAGGCCCTTTTCTTTTCTAAGATCTCATGCAGAATAGTCATCATGTGTTTTTGATAACCTTAACAAATTTAAGGAATACTGGTCCGTTATTTATGTAGAATGTCCCTCGATTCGGTATTCTGATATTTTTCTCATGATTAGACTGAAGTTAGAAGTTTTAGGGATAAAGATCGTGGTGGTACAGTGACATTTTTATCACATCATATCACACTTATACAGGATCCACATGGCATCACTGTTTATGTTCATCTCAATCACAGGCTTATACAGCGTTTATTGGGTTTCTTCCTTCTAAAGATATTCTTTCTTCCCTCCTTCCACACTGTACTCTTTAGAAGAAACTCACTATGTACAGCCCATATTTAAGGGTTAGAGAATTATGTTCCAACTCTCTCTGAGGGGAGGTGGCAGTATGTGTGTATGTTATTTGGAATTTTTCTGCATGGGAGATTTGTCTATTCTGCACCATTTATTTATTTATTTATTCAGTCATATATTTGTTGTAATATGAAATCATGGATACTTATTTTATACTTTAGGTTATAATATAATACAAGTTTATTGTGTTAGTCAAATTTTTCATCTTTGGCCATTAGGGATTTTCTCATTTGGCTCCTGTGTCCCTTTGACATAGCCCTCATTATTGTGGTTAGGTGGTTACTTTACTTTTTAGTATTTCTTTACTTTCTGACGCAAGATTCTCCAGGCTTATCTTGTATATTCCCAGCCTGAGTTCGAGAATCAGCCATTTCCCCAAGGAGAATTTGTTCTTTTATAGGAATACGGTATTAGAAACCAAGAACTGGGCACTAAGTGTGTTCATTGCTACAGAGATGTCATTGTTTCTATGCTCTCTCAGCCAAGAAAATGAGGAATACATGTGTGTATACTAACCATTTATATACACATTTATATAATCTACCTTTACATAATCTCCATCTGTATCTGTATTCATTGAAACAAGATTCCAAGTGATGTTTCCAACTCTAATCCAAATAGATTATTCTAGTTTTCTTCCCTTGTTTATCTACTAACTCCCACCCCAGCAGAGAGAAACCCAGCTCCCTCTACCTGCCATCCATTTAGTTAATTCTTTAATTTTAGTATAACTATATAGTGGTTTTTATGTTGTTAACCTCTACCCCTGTGGAAACATTTACCGACTAAAGTACTTACATGCAGTTACATTTGCCTTTAATCTTACAGGCTCCATTTTATTTACCAACCCATTTAGTGAAGTTATTTTATACATTTGTAATACAATTATATTATTTTCTCAGGATCAACTGCATCCTGCATGCCCCCCACCAAGGATAGAGCCAGTAACCTGGGCATGTGCCCTGACCGGGAATTGAACCGGCAAACCCTTGGTGCACAGGACAACACCCAATCAACTGAGCCACACCAGCCAGGGCCAGGTGGCCTTTTTTGACTAACCACTTTCACTTACAAAACATTTAAAATGTATCCATATTTTTGTGTGTCTTGATATCTCATTCCTTTTTTTTTTTAAAAAGCATTTAATAGTATTTGCTGTATTAATGTACTACATTTTGTTTATCCATTCACCTATGGAAAGATACCTTGATTCCTTCCAGTTTGGGACTACTATGAATATGTTTGCTATAAACATTCACGTGTAGATTTTTGGGGAACATTAATTTTAAATCAGTTTGGTAAAACCTAGCAGCACAATTAATGGATAGTAGGTTGAGACTATTATTAGCTTTGCAATAACATACCACCAAATTGGTTTCCAAGGTGGCTCTAACATTTTGCATTCCCACCAGCAATAATTCTGTGATTCTGTTGTTCCATGTTGTTACTAGACATTGGATTAAGTCTGGAACATTTACAATATGCGTTTTCGAGTAATTTCATCCTCCTTCCAAAGAACACTATCCTACGTTACATGTACTCCCAATTCCTCACTCTCATCTCTTGTGACTTTACTGCCATTCATTTCAATTATCCAAATGCTGTAATCACCAAATTCATTATTACTATTTTAAACAAATATATTTGGGAGCTATTAAGAATTTTTAACCTATATAATAATCTATTTTACTTTATTCCTTATTAATCTTTTTTTCTTATGTATATCTAAATTTTCTATATCAGTTTCTTCTGCCTGGAAAAACTTTTAACACTTCTTACAAATCAAGCCTTTGGTAACAAACAGTCCACTATAATGTTTATCCTTGTTCCTCCATCATTGAATTGTTTTTTTCCTCTGATTTTTCTAAGATATCTTGTTGTCTTTGATTTATCTGAAAAAGTTTGACTATAATAGGCCTAGATATACCTACCTTGTATTTATTTTGCTTGGTGATTTCTATGCTTCCTGGATCTATGTTTTCATGTTTTTGATTAATGTTTTGACATTATCTAGCGTTACAGCTTCAAAAACTTCTTCTGGGCCATTCTCTCTTCTCCTTCTCCTTCAAGCGTTCAGTTTATGTGCCTATTACACTATTTGAAATTATACCACGGTTTTAAACGTTCAGTCCATTTCCTTACTTTGAATTTCAGTCTGGAGGTATCTCTTGATATATCTTCAGGCTAACTGATTCCACCCTTGATTGTGTCCAGCTGTGCCAACAGAGTCATTCTTCATTGCTGTAACATTGTTTCTGATTCCTAGTATTTCCTTTTGAATCTTTTTTAGAGGGTCCATATTTCTGCTTTCACTGCCATCTGCTCCTGCATGTTGTCTGCATTATCATCATAGCCATTAACATATTATTCATAATTATTTTAAATTCCTTGCCTGATGATTCCAACATCCGTATCATAACTGAATCCGTGCCGATGCCTACTTGTCTCTTCAGACTTTGTTTTTTCTTAGCTTTTAGCATACCCTGTACATTTTTTATTAAAAGGCAGATATGTGTTAGGTACAGGGACTGGGATAAATATACACTTAATGTGAGATATGTTGTTAATCTGGGCATCACTAGAAGTATCCTTTAGAAAGAGTCTAGGTTTTGCAGCACTTTCAGCACTAATCTAGTCTGTTCTGGGCCCCTTCTGATGTTGATCAAGTGTGAAGAATGAGAATCATTCCATAATCTTAAGATTACATCTCAGTCTTTTAGTGGGCCTATGAGGAACTGTTTATTAGCTACCATCCCCCCAAAAAAGGTTAATTATGCAAAATTTAGAAATAAGTAAAAGAAATTACTTTTTGACCTTGATCTTTTTTAAAAAAATTTATATACATTTATGCAGGGGCAGTTTAATTTGTAGAGTTGTCTGTCAGAAATCAAGTAGCCACAGTGATTGTGGTCTTTGGGTCCATTAGTCAATAACTAGTTTTGTATCTAAACCAGTTTGTTTTTCTTAACATTATTTTATAAAATAGCCTAAATACACCTAGCTTTTAAAAACCCTTTAACTCAGTTTAACATATTCCTGATTTTGTACTAATCAATTAATTATTTAAAATCTTTAAAAAGGGTTCATTTATATTTATTTGATTTTTTATAGGTTTTGAAAATTATACTTTTATAACATAAAGAAATTCTATATAAATAATATATCAATCATATTTTTGGACATAAGCACAAATAAAACCCATGTGGAAATGGAAAAACAATACACTTCTTTAAATAATTTTTATGCTAAAAAGGACATTCAGTGCTATGTTTTAATTATTCTGAAAATAAAATGATGGCATCATTACATATAACATGAAATGTAATTCGAGCAATTATTATAGAAAGCTGCATACATTAAATGCTCATAAAAGGAAAAACAATGGAAAGAAAAAAATCAGTTTGAGCACTTCAAAAATGATCATTAAAATAAACATCGGACAACAGAAAATAAGAGAAGACATAAGAAAAAAATAAAATATAATTTTTATGTAAATTCAAAAGACTATCTTCTTTGAAATTTAATTACGAATTAAAAGAGAATATATAAGATTAGTAAATATATGTTTGAGAAAGAACATACAACTTTAATAGTATAGTATATCAGATTGCCCACAATGCTGACAACATTTAATATACATATAATTAATTATTTTCAAAAAGTATAAATGATAAAACTGATTTCAAAATTAATGAGAAAAAAAAACTAACAAAAATCATAGTGTTCACGCAGGGAAAGAAAAGGATTTAAAGAAAAATAAGGAGAATGCTATTGTAGACAGGAGAGTGGTTATGAAAACCTCTAAAATGATGATACTCAAGCAGAGATCTGAATAAAGTGAACTGCTCAAATACAGAGGTTAAATTTACAGGTAGAGGTAAGAGCAACTGCAGACACTATGATATAGAACAACTTGACATGGTTAAGAAATAACAAAAAGGCCATGATGGCTGGAGTTAAGTTCTCCCCAAAATTATCTATATATGAAATGCAGTTTTGCTTTAAATTCCATTATGATTATTTTCCAACATGGCAAAAAATCTAAAATTAATCAGCATGAATAAATGTGCAAAAATAACCATGAAATTAAAAAAATTAGAAGAGGATTTGGGGGACAGTATTTTTCTTCTATAATTATAACAATGTGATGCTGGCACAGGGTAAAACAGACGTAGCAATTAAACATAATTGAAATGTAGTTATAGCAGAAAGTTCCTATTTTTAAGATCAAGAAATAGATTTTTTTATAGTGTTTTAGAAGTCCAGCTTAAAAAGAAAAAAGAAAAAAAAACCAACAACTGTCATTGTGCCCACATTTAGAGGATCCAAACACAAAATTCCAACCCATTTGTAAAGAGAGAAGTTCAGTGGAGGATGCCTCTTAACACACAGGGTGCAGAGACACAGTTAGATAGTGAGATAGAATAACATTAACTAGATTCCCACGGGGTCATTTTCTTGTCAAAGACATGAAAGGAAGGAAGCTATAAAAATATAGAAATGCCAGATTGGTAGAAACATCTATAAGACCATGTGTGATACTTCACCCATTTGGATGTCAAAGTCACCTAAGAGGATTACACAACTTTGGGTAAAGACTGTGAAAGAGATCAGACTCTTTAATGAATGAAGAAAGATAATCATGGATCAAACAGATGATAGTAGTAAAAATGGCTCAAGAGGTGTTTTAGTATAGGCTGTAATGGAGAATCAGTTTTAAGTTGGAGAAACAGTGACGAAGGGCAGTTAAGTACAAGCAAGCAATTACCTGGCATCACCTCTTCAGTGTCATTTACATTTCTCTTCCTTTTCCAATTCATTTTTCTCACTACTTTGCTTCTTCTCCTTTTGTTGCCTTTCTTAAAGAAAATTGTGACTCTGGTCCAGCCGGTGTGGCTCAGTGGTTGAGCGTTGACCCATGCACCCAGAGGTCCCCGGTTCGATTCCTGGTCAGGGCACATGCCCAGGTTGTGGGACCAATCCCCTGTGAGGGGCATACGGGAGGCGGTCAATCGATGTTCTCTCTCATCAATGTTTCTCCTCTCTCTCCCTCTCCCTTCCTCTCTCTCTAAAATCAATAAAGAAAAAAATCAATTAAAAAAATTATAACTCTGTCTACTATTAATTATTGATAAACTTCTTATACTTTGATATGAAATATAACTTTTCCTGCCTCAGAGAACCCCAGTTAACTCATGTGGTCTCAAAATCTTAATATCATGACTTTTCAGTATGATTCATAAAGATTAAAATGTTTATAAACCCAATCAGATATACACTAAAGGAAAATATTGCAACTAATATGCTATATAACTTAAGAAAGAAAGCAAACTTCTTAATATCTGAATTTAATATAAGATGTGATATTGCACAAATATTGATATCCATAGTACAAAAATATGAAGTTACAATTATGGTTTAAGTTTATGAAGCTAGATGGGTTTGTGTGTGTTACCCATTTATACAGGTTCACACAGAAAATTTTCATAAACACTAAGGCAGAGGACAAATCTCATGTATGAACTAAGCTTGACAGGTTAACAGACTAAGGTAAACAGGGCCCCTTGGATAGCAAATAATTGAAGCATGAAAATTCATATTCAAAGATCTGTTCTTTCTCTCATGGTCAGTGAAAATGTATCCAGCAGAGTTTCTTGTTTATCTCATGCCAGTCATGAGGAAAAGAGATATTGCATTTAATGTAGATAGTATTCAACATGTAGTTTCTAAACAAAACTTTTAAGGAAGGTTGGCTGGAGGAAACAGTTACTCTGGTGACATACATTATTTAAGGTTCCATTTTTTTTTTTGGCCATTCAAAGCTTGTTAGTGTTAGTATGATGACATAGTTATAGCAGTTGATTTTTTACTTATTTGACCCTCAGTTTATTCAACATTGCATATTTAATAAAAGTTCCTGGGATAGCCCTGGCCGGTTTTGCTCAGGGGTTAGAGCGTCGGCCTGCAAACCAGAGAGTCCTGGGTTCGGTTCCTGCTAAGGGCACGTACCTTGGTTGCAGTTTGTCCCCTGGTTGGGGTTGTGTGGGTGGCAGCCAATCAATATGTCTCTCTCACATTGATGTTTCTCTCTCTCTCTTCCTCCCTCTCTCCCTCTCACTCTACCTGAAGATGAATGCAAAAGTGTCCTCAGGTGAGGATAAAAAAAAAAAAAGTTCTTGGGATAAATTGAGCAAAGAACAGATGGGAATTAGAAAACATCTCGCTGAAATTCTATATACTAATCTATAAAAGAGAGAGTATTCCTTAGACTGTGCACATATTAACTGACTATATGAATGTTTTATTCTGAAGTTAAAGGCAAATAAGGTGCCCTGAAGAGGGATAATAAGGAGCTTATGGTTTCTGAAAAGGATCATGATTTAATTACATAGGTTCCGGTGTCAAACCACCTGGTTTAAATTCCTCTCCATTTCTCACTAGGTGTGTGACCTGATTATTTAATTCCCATTTATAAGATGGAGATTTTAAGATGGCCTACTAAATAAAGTTCTAGGTATATGAAATGAAATAATGCATGTAAAAAGCTAGACACTAAATAATCATGCAATAAATGTTCTGCAATATTATGTAAACATGAGAAATTTAAATGTGAACACAAGCTTCACTTGAAGTGATTTTCTTCCATGCGGCCCACCTGGAAGACACTGAACTTCACTGACTTCTTTACCTGTTCAGGTTATACTGATATGTTTTCAGAGACATATTTCAGTGATCCTAAAATATAAAGGAATTTAATTGAAAAGGAGTAAAATTTTATTAAATGTATAATGATCAATGGTCTCTCCATTATTCCAAAAAGAAAAAAGAATGACGGCAGAATAGAATGCCACCTCGAAAAATAATTTTAGATCTGAATTAAAGGAGTTCCTAAAGGGGAGGATGTTCATGATATTAGTCCCCCCACCCCTCCCCAACTTTGAAAATGTCATGCTTATGGTATCTTTTAAGGTCCTTTATATCATCATCCCAGCCAGTAGTATTTCTCACACATTTGAATCCGTCTCTCATTGTGCCTCCTACATTTCTTGTGAGATATTCAATACACCTCTTCCTGGTATAATTACATATACCTATAAGGTTTCTCCTTCTTAGTCTGTAGGACCCTTGAGACCAGTGATTGTGGTTAATTTTTATGTGCTGTATAAGATTGAATACAGTTCCTAAAGATATAAAAGTCCTATGAGAGTTCATTAAATGAAAACCCTCCCAAAACATCTCTTGTCTGGACTACTTAAGTCTACTCTCATTGATACATTGATTTGCCCTGTTTTTTAATGATTGCCTTTGTGTAGAACTTGTCTCCACTGTCCATTTTCTATTTCCCAGTCATCTGTCATAACAGCTCACAATTAGGCTTTTAATCAAAATGTTGATTTTTCAAGGAAATTACGTTAATAATTTCTGTAAGTAAATAGCAGTTATCCTTAGTCACTTTGATTTCTTCCTTTTATCATTTCCAATGATGAATCAAATTGTTATCCTTCAACATTTATTTTATGTAAAAACCAGTTTTAATAATTTTACACAACCAAATTTATTAATAATTTACTTGAAATGCATTACTGGTACTCATATACAAGAATTTATTTGATTTGTGGTCTAAAGATTTTCCAGAATGAATTCAGACCATTGTTTTAGCTAATGTTAACTTTTTAAAAATTGCTTTGAGAGAAAGACAGGAGGAATGGAGAGAGAAAGAGAGAGAGAGAGAGAGAGAGAGAGAGAGAGAGAGAGAGAGAGAGAGAGAAGAGAGAGAGAGAGAGAGAGAGAGAGAGAGAGAGAGAGAGAGAGAGAAAGAGAGAGAGAGAGAGAGTCCTTGATTTGTTGTTCCATATATTTATACATTCATTGGTAGATTCTTGTATGTGCCCTGACCGGGGATCAAACCCGCAACCTTGCTGTATTGGGATGATGTTCTAACTAACTGAGCTACCCGGCCAGGGCTTGTTCACTTTCAATTTCAAACTCAAGGGATATAATTGAGTACTTGACCTAGCACGAGAAAAATAAACCAGGATCGTAGAGCAAAAAAATTAACTCCACATAGTATTTATCCTCTACTGCTTCCCACCAGCATGTACTATAATATTTCCATTTCTTGACTGTGTCTATATAACATCAAAGAGATAGTTAAAATTAAAATGTAGTAAAGTCAGCCTGATAAATTAATTGAAAGCTTTAAGATTCGTTTTTAAATTGACTTTCCCTAAAGATGCATAATTATATACTTCTAGTAGTTTTTGTTTTGATTTTTTATTGTGAATTTAGTCAAAGCAGTTGTTTATATAGACACTATCAGTAATGTGTTTACTTCTGATGTGAGAAAAATTCATTTTTTAAATTACCTCAGACTTCCTATAAAAAATCATATAACCATCTTTATTATTCATAATAGCCCTGCACCAATATGACATTTCTTTCCTTAAACATAATAGGTGATATATTAGTATTGAGCCAATTTTCCAGTCAAATGAGCATGCTTAGAAGAGAACTAATAGAAGCCTCAGTAATAATAATACAGACAATTCATAGTATAGAAGGGCCTATTAGTTTGCAGCATTGTGGTTTTGATATATTTAACTACCAACCTTCAAATTAATTTGTGGTCCTGCTCATATTAACGTATTCTAAATCAGGTTAGATTTATTATTGCTTAAAAAGTATTATGATGTAATACAAAGCAGTGTAATAATCAACATTGTACTTGCAGTTGCATTAATACAGAGTGAGATTAAAACCATAATTAATATTCAGGAAGTAAACAAGCTCTCATAAAATTATAAATACATAGGCATTAGGGTATTTCTAAAAAATATATCTGCTTTCATTGAAAGTTCATAGTCATAAATACTAATGATTTTGAGAAAATATATATATGTAAAAATATATTAAACAAAATAAATAATTTTGTTTTTCCATGACTGTTTATATCGATTTGTCCTCTTTTTCTTCCTTTTGAAACTAAGAATAATTTTATTCAATAGCTTCAGTGCCTTTTTCCATTTTAAAATATATTTAGTAAAAATTAATTTCATTCTAATGCAAAACAATAGGCCAGAGCTGCAAAGAAACATAAATATATAAGACACAGTACCTGCCACCTCTAAATCTCACATCTAGTGGGAGGCAGGCAGACATTTGTTTCCGTAATGTGAGGCAGTAAACCATGCAGAAGAAGGGGAAGTAGAACTGGGGGTCATCCACTGCCCTAGTTTGTAATCAGGCTGCTGCGACCAAGTGCCACAAACTGGATGGCTTAAAAAAAAAGAAATAATTATTGTCTTACAGTTCTGGAGGCTAGAATTTCGAAATCAAGATGTTCCCAGGGTAGGTTCCTTCTAAGGACTGGGAGGGAGACTGTTCCATGCTTCCCTCCTACCTGCCGGTGGTTTGCTGGCAATCTTTGCCTATGGATGCATCACTCCAATCTCCGTCTTTATCTTTACATGATGTTCTTCCTGTGTCTCTTCATATCATCCTCCTCTGTGATGTCTCTCTCTGTGTACACGTTTCCCCTTTTTATAAAGACTGACGACATTAAATTACGACTCATCCGAATGACCTCATTTTAAATTGTTATCGCTGTGAACATTCTATTTCCAAATAAGGTAACATTTTGAAGTACTAGGTGCTCAGATTTCAATATATCTTTTTTCGGGGGAAGGCACAATTCAGCCATAACATCTATCTATATTTTGTTTCTGTTGCACTTGAGGATTTCAGTCCTGCCTGATTATACTGCTCAGTCTGTGCCCTGACAATAACAGATTCACATGAGGGATGAAGGGGTTTTTTGGAAGGGAGCTGAACACCTAGGACAACAAACTACTCATAATGAGCTTAATTTCTCTGTCTGCCCTCAATAAATCATCAACAAGCTTCAGAACCAGGAGGGTTCATGTGTGTTAGCAGTAACATGGAATAAGGTTTACTGTGGAAACCTGGAATATCTGATAGTTCTTTCCAATTCAGGCAGAGAGAGTTTTGGAGTCTGGGCAAAATGCACTCTTGCCTAATAGAAACAGCATATATCAGTACCCAAAAGAAAGAACAGACAAATAAGAGAAAAGAATGTCTCATGGTCGCCTATTCAGACTGAGGTATGAAAGACACCCCATGGGGATGCACATAAATAGGACGTTGCATTAGCAGATTAAGACAAGAGGCAGGAAAAAAGAGGGTTATATGTGAAAGTTAAAATGGATCATGGATGTAATTATGTGGTACCTAGTGGGTACCTGGCAGGGGGAACTGTTATAGATCTAGGTGTAGAACATCCTGTGTTAAAAAGCCAATTTTAAGTCTAATTCTAACCAGGTATGTGTGAGTACGGGAGGAAGGCAGTGCATAGCAGTAGGTTGCTTTGCTAACATTTTGTCAAAACTTAAACTATGTTTTACTCACTTGAACTTGATGCTGCTGGGGCTATATTTTTAGGGCAGTCAGTGCTAGAAATGTGTTTTAATTTTACAGTTGGAACCTGGACAGAAATGCTCACTTTGGCTGGCATCTCCTGCTCAATCTTGAAGTCCCTATTGAAACACTACGTCCTCTGTATAATCACCCCTTTCACAGAGTATGGCTGCCCACTCAGTGTTCTTACGGTGTCTATCTACTGGTTTTTAATTTCTCTCTCCCAGATGAGTATTATCTTTCTGAAGACAAGGAATGCACGACATATCTCTTCAAATGCCTAAAGCCTAGATTAGAGTCTAGTAATTGTTGAATAAATGTTTGGTGAATGAATAAAGAAATGAATAAATAAAAGTTGGCCACAAATTTTATTATATTAGCATGTAATGATGGAATAAAAACTGAAATATGTTTCTACACAGATTTTCTTTTATTTTTTTAACTATTAGTAGTTACAAGGTGAATAATAGCACATGGTATAAAGCAAAACATGGTGAAACTATCTAATGTTTATTAAATATGCACATGTACATGACTATCCATGCACCTATGTGTCTGTGTCTGTATTTATAAAATCTCAGCACCTGTTTGTAATTGTGCAAACAATGTCACTCACCATTGTAAATTTACATGTCATCATTGTGCAACGCATATGTTTGCTGTATATGAGGGAATTCAGCAACATAAATATATCAATATTTAAAATAATAGTTACACTTGTACTAGTCTATAGGGACATTAATATAGGATTCTGAACATTCAACATTTTTTTTTAAAATAGGCAGAAGAAACAAGATAATGTTATGTCACATGAACACATTAAATGTTTTTAAATGATTGTTAATGCTCTTATTACAGGCACCGTGTGGTCTCCATGGGCAGATGGTGTGGAGCAGAGTATCCTGGGATGCCTCATCAATACTCCTATCTGAGAGCAGGTGAATGTTATGTTACCCATCACATTTTGCATATGCATGGAGCCCATGCCTTTGTTTCTGTGATGGATACACCCTCTAGCATGGGCAGTTTGGAATAAGCAGTATTCCCCTAGCGCCTTACAGATACGATCACAAATCCAGCAGAGGTTTCTGCAGGTCTGCTATCTCATGCACTGTTAAACATGAATCCATTTCTGTGACAGGAGATGTGAATCGCTCAGAACCAGATCATCATTAACATTTCCAAAGTGCTTGGTGGCTCTTTGAGATAAAAGAAATGTTATAAATATTGCTATGATTCTCTCTCTCTCTCTCTCTTCTTTTGCTTTGAAAGAAATTGTTATTCACAGAGTATACTTTTTTTTTTCCTGAAAAATATTTGTCACGTTGATGCATTCTCCAACCACTACAATGAAGAAAAACGTTCCATCTCTTTCTCCACAAACTGTGGGTGGGGAGAGACTTCAAACTGAATTAAGATCACATCAGTGAGCTCCAAATAAATGATTCAGTCTGAATGCTGAAGTGTTACCTTTTATTCTTTGGCCTATAATTGACACAAAGTGTGTGTAGTGTAATTGATAAAACACAGACTGTGCAACACTGGAATATTTTATTATAATGAAGGATCATTCCTTTTCACTGGCAAAGAAGCACAAACACCCTCATCGTTAAGTAACGTTCTATATTCTAAGTTTAAGAGTAAGATTATGAGCTGAGAGCCCATTTTAATAAGATTCTTTGTTTTCTGAATTCAAAGAGACTGGTTCTCATGAGTTCTATATTATTTTTGTCTATCTCAGACTTGTAAACAGTAAGAAATCATGGCACTGTCTTTAAGAAAATTATAAAATGTTATAGACTTAGAGAGAAGACTGAAAATGACCTACCTAATCCAATAAAAATTTAAGGTAATAATAATAATTATACATATACTACCTGTAATATACATGGACTTAGCATGCAAAACTTCTAAATATATGCAGGTGGAAAAAACTGAGTGAATCCCAAAAAAGTTTATAAGTTTGCCCAAGGTCAGCAAAACTAATCAGTATTGACTAGAATCCATGAGAAGATGAGTCTTTATTGGATGTATTTACTTCACTAAACTGCTATAGTGCAGAAGAGCCTGAAAATCTGCCAGAACAGTAATATTTCTAATGATTCAAAGTACTTCTCATTATAAGATATTTTAATGTTCTTAGCCAAAAACAACAAAAATCCCAACTTATTTAATATAAACAACATGGACATTCTTAAGGCATGAAAATAGATGGATAGAAATCAGTAATTAATACTGGATGTTTAAGCAGCTGGCAAGATTTACTATCAATTTCATACTGGCTAAGGTTTAATTGCAATAATTTTACAATAGAAGAAAGGATGTAGTTTAAGTATTTGTTATTTTAATCATTAAGGTTGCAAATAAATTAAATGTGATCAATATATTATTTCAGAATGTAGTCTCTCTTCTATTCTTGATTGTGTTAAATTATAACCATTACAGGTTTCATTTGCCACAGAGACAATTAATTACCATTTTAGGCAGCTATAGAAATTCTGGCTAGAAAAAAAGGGTTATCTTTGTGTTGCCATAAATAAAATTAAAAATTTTAAAAGAGGACAAAAACATGTTATCACCTCAATAACTTGTTTATTCATCTTATTTCTCTTCCTCATATAATTCCTCCTTCAACTTTCACATTTTTCACTACCCAAGATATGATTCTTTGGTTAAAACATATATATATATATAAATTTTGGTGAGCTATGATTGCAGACTCAAGATTACTTTTCTTTCAAGCATCTGTGTCCTCTAGGTTTTTTTTGGCTCTAAAATTCCATGAGATCCCATTAACAGTGTGTCATAGAAAGAGTATTAAATTAGAACTTAATGGATCTAGTTTAAGGATAGAATCATGCCAATAATATTGATAATAATAAATAAACAATATAAATTCACTTACCCTAAACCTTTTATTTGGAAATTCTTTGAGGATGTACTCCAGTGAAACAAATTCAGAAATCAAGAAAGAAGAAGACATAGGTTTCAGAAAATGATGTATGCAATGCAGGATGCCCAGACATTGTGTCCAAGATGAGAGCTTGGCAATGATCTAGAGAGCAACCTACACAGCAGGAAGGTATGAGCTGTGAAGAGAAGACTCTTGGGAGATTAAGAAATAAATAGAATATCTAGTGTGCTTAAGATCTTTGAAATTTTGAGAATGTGCCTCTGGCAAGTAATGCAAAACAAACAAACAACAAACAAACAAACAAACAAACAAATACTCCAGAAAAAATAAATAATATGCTTGAATGTCATGACAATTATTTTCACTGTTCTTATTAAAATGCTCTATTTAGTGGCAATTTTCATGAATTTTGACCATGTAATATTTTGACTATCATAACACAATATCACAACAGAAATTTATTTTCTCAGTTTTGCATCTTGGAAGTCCAAAATCAAGGTGTCGGTAGGTTTAGTTTCTTCTAAGGTCTGTCTCCTTGGTTTGCAGATGGCCACCTTCTTGCTGTGTTCTCCCATGGTCTTTCCTTTGTGCACACCCATCCCTGATGTCTCTCTGTAATTTCCTCTTCTTATAATCACACTACTCAGATTGGGTTAGGGCCCATTCTCATGGCTTCATTTAAAAAATAATACCTCTTTAAAAGTATATTTTTAAATAGAGTTACATTCTGAGATATCAAGGGTAGGGCTTCAACATATGCATTTTAGGATGAACAAAATTCAGTCCATAAAAGTCTTTTAGCAAACATATTATATTCTTCACACATTAATGCAAATTTAGAGTTTTAAGATTTGAAGTCATTTTATGGTCAAAGAACATGGTCAAATATAATATACAGGGTGTAGCAAAAGTAGGTATATATTTGATCATATGGAAAATAATACAATAATTAATAAATACTAATATAAGAATAAACTCTGTGCTTTGCATACTCACAACTATAAAGCTGAGACAGGATAGTAAGAAGCTGGGAAAATTTCTTGGCAAGCAGAATGGGAAAATTGAGATAGATAGCTAATTCAACCTGGCCTCATCCTGCACCCTAACTCAACTACCTCCTTCTCCCTTGCAGGACCACTCCTTTAAGCATTAAACCCTCAGGATAATGAGGTACTGATAAGCATCAAATAACCTTAGGAACAAAGCTGAAGGTCTATTGACCACAAAAACAGAGTTTTGGTCAAACTAGAGATAACATTTGCCCTCCCTTGTGCTCCAGGACCAGAAAAAGCAGCAAATCCAGATGGACCGATGCCCTGGCTGACATCAGGACCAGATGCAATGACCAAGAACTGAGAGCCCACATGGTCAGTAACAAACCTATTTTAGCTCCACCCTGTATGCCCACTAATAGAACATAGACTCAAAAACAGCAAATCACAAGATATTCAAATTGAAAAGTTAAAATGGAAAAATTAAAAGAAACATATAAAGGTGGTAAGAATTAAAATATTATTTCCACATTGGAAAGTGAATGGATATATTCTGTGGATGAAGAATCAATAAATAAAGTATAACATTTTATATGAAGTTTTGAAATAGCCTCTTGACAAATTAAAACAAAAATTTTAGTGTTATAAACTCTCTGTAGTGAGACTGAGTAGGAAAATATTGGATGAGATATTTATTTACATCAAAAACAATTCTACACATTTTGATTCATTATCATGTAACTATGATAAATATAGAAAACAGTACTTACTACTGTTAGCATTCCATTATTATTAATTCATGGCTAGGGTTGGCACATATTATTACCTTTAATTTTATCCTCTACCAGTTTGGATTTAAAATGTTTGAGGCTTTAACAGCTGTGAATTTAGTTATTTTATAAATGAACTGAAGTTTCCAAAAAGAAAAGAAAATATGATGTTTAAAGGAAAAATATGTTATTACACAGCAATAATAAAATAATAATAATAATAAAAAAAACACATATAATTCTATTTTGGTGTACCTCAAAACTCTTAAATTGATGGCTAACAATTTGTTGATTATTTCCTAGGAAAATCTAAGAAAAATAATATGACAAATATTTCACAGCATAAATAAATATATTTTATTATAGGGCCTATTTTTTGTTTAAAAATATGATAATTGGCCTAGTGTGGCTCAGTGTATTGAGCATTGTCCCATGGACTGAGAGGTCCTGGTTCAATTCCCAGTCAGGGCACATGCCCACGTTGTGGGCTCGATCCCCAGTAGTGCAGGAGGCAGCTGATCGATATTTCTCTCTCATTGATGTTTCTATCTCTCTCTTAAAAAAAAAATCAATAGAAACATATTTAAAAAATTAAAATGTGATTATTGAACTGCAATCAAGAGCTATCTTTAATTTTCTGCAATTTCTCATACAGTATCTGAATTTTATTATCCACTATTCCTTTCCCACCCCCTTACTTGTTAACCTTTTATTTATCTTCATTCAGCTTGTGTGAAAAGCCTTAACAGTTATGAAATCATCAAGTTCACTAAATTATTTACATTTTAAAACCCTCCAAATATTGATTTTATCTTTTATAAATTCTCCAAGCCTTTAATTCATCACTTATCATATTCAGTTTAAGTAATTTATCTTACATAGAGGTAGTTTGATAAATAAGGAATGACAGAATTAAAAGAAAAAGCATAATCATTTACAACTTAAATACAGTCCATTTGAGATATTCATTGTTGTGAATAGTCGGTTAAAAATAACTAATTCCTAATATCTGCATTTCAAGTTGAATAAGCTCAAGAGTCAACTCAAACTACTCTTATTATACTTTGTGCCTTTTGTAGTTATGAACATTCTTACTTGTGAAAAAGAACTTTCAGATTCATTTTTATTCCTTCGTTTATATTAACACTATTAAACTCTTTTTAATGATCGCTCTTTGTTTTTCTATATTATAGCAAACACAGGAAGGACCAAAACTCAGGCTATAAGAGTGGGTTAATTTGAGAATCAGTACACTGTCAACAGAAACACTGTGACATCCTTGGTATAAATTAAGTGCTGTCCTTTCTTCAACGAAGAAACACATGCAATCTCTGTTTTAATATACAAATGTATAGTATACTCAAAATCCCTTAACTCTTGTCAATTTAAGCCCATATTCTTTTCACAGTTTCTGGCCAACTCCTCGCATCGTTTCCATCGTTCAATTTCACCTTTGCCGTGTCCCTGCCCTTCTTGCTTTTAACAAGCATGTGCCTGCATTGCCTTCTTTCCTCTCTCACCATGCCTTTTTGTTACTGTTGATTTTTATTTCTTTCTGTAGTGAACTTTAAGTCATACCAATCCCCATTTTATTTTAAAATGAACTACTATAGGAAATTGAAGATAAAAATTAGAACAAAGGAACAAAAAGGAGAAGAAAAAGGCAGAGATTATAGGTCACAGAGAGACAGAAAGTCTCTAGTTGTTGAAAGGCAATTTCTTTTCAACACACTCTAAAGATTCACCATCAACAAAATTATCATGGTGAGAAATAATTTTTGAGCTTCATATGGTTGGTTAAGAATGTAGCATTAATGGTGACTCCAAAGGTACAGTTTCCATAAAACAAGCAACATCCATCTTTTCTTATTTTATGTTTAACTAAATATTCCTGCTGAGTCAAACAGTTCAAGTAAATCATTTAAATAGCATAGTATTAAGGAATTAAATTTTGCATTATTTTCAGATTAGAAAGATAACTTTAGATTGCAACAAGTAGAAGATTGTAATGGGGACAATGAAATGCAAACCAAGAATTAATCAATCCAGGGGCATGAAAAAGTCACCTCAGAATGTGAGGCCTTTGCATTGAGATACATTTGTTCACAACTACTGAATTACTTATCTCATTATATTACTTTTAGTAATTTAGGTTCACTGGAGCAGAGAAAGAGTTAGATTGACAATGATAGCAGCCCAAAAGAGAAGATTGCTTCTGTTTCCCATTTTCAGGCTGAACTTCTGAAAAGCAGAATGAAGTATAATGAAAAGTTAACAGTTAAGCATGATAGCAAACCCTTACTCTCTTAATTTCCCACCTAAAATGTTCTATTTTGGTTAAAAAAAATAAAGAATTACAGGCATTTTTATATTGATATTATGTCTTACTTAATAAGACATTTTTATATTACCCAATGCTTTCACAATTTCTACTGTGGATTACAGAAACATTGAGAAAAAACCTGTTGTCTTAATTCCTCTTGATCTTTAGCATCATAATACATTATAGCCCTACGCAATTTTTAAAAAACATAAACACCTTGACCATTTTCTTAGACCTGATATATTTGAAAGAAAACTCCAATGAAAAGTTTGAGATACAAAGGCATAGGCTTTGAAATTATGAATAGTTTATTTAAAGTTAGTGAAGTTAGCTCGACCAGTGTGGCTCAGTAGTTGAACATCAAACCATGCACGAAGAGATCTCCGGTTCGATTCCTTCATTAGGGCACATGCCCAGCTTGTGGGTCAAATCCCCAGTGGGGAGCATGTAGGAAGTGACCAATCGATGTTCTTTTTCATTAATGTTTCTATCTCTCTCTCCCTCTCTCTTCCTCTCTCTCTAAAAATCAATAAAGAAAAAAATGAAATAAAAAATAAATTTTTTTTAAAAAGATAAATTTCGTGAAGTCAGAAACATTGTTAAATACAACAGGAATTGCTGTGTGTGTGTATTTTAGCCTAAGAATTAACAGCCCTGCTACATTATATATGTGTGTGTGTAATTTATAAATAACATATATAACTTACATATAAATGGTATATATGCAATTATAATTAAAACATGTATGTATATACAAACTTTTTATTTATAATTTTATATAGTTTATAATTACATAATTTATGTATAAATATATCATATATCGATAATACACATTTATGCATATACACATTAATATAGATATTTATACTTTGTTGATATTATTTTATATGTAATACACTTGTAGATGTTAACATCACTATATTTGTCTTTTCCAGTAATTAAAGCAATGTTCTTTTTTCTGCATATTTTCTCCCAGTGTCGGTACTTTCACATATTCACACTAATTGCATTACTATGTTCCCATAAAAAGTGACAAATTCGTTGGAAAATGATCACTTCTGAAAAATAATTCTGCAATAATTTTAGCATCATGTCCTAAAATATTCCAAGCGTGCAGCTACTTTTAAATGCAACAGGGTTGTTACTCAGTAATGTTCCCTGGAGAAAGAGAACTGTCAGAAGAATTCCGGGGAGTTAGGAGCAGAGTTATAACTTCAGAGATTTCCTTTCAAAAACACCATGCTCTGATGATCTCTCCCCTTTACGGTTTTTCATTCCCCGTTTTACAACCGTCTGTGTACTCTCTCTAAACGAATTTCAAAGCAAATGTCCTCTGATTCTTTCCATTCGGTGAGAGGAAGCTGAACTCATTCCTTGCTGCCCACACGCCCTCTCTTTCTATGGTACTTGTCTTAGATAACTGCATCACCAACCTGCCAGTCAAACATATCTTTTATTTTCCTTGCCTTTAAATCACTTTTAAAAACCTCATATTGTGTTTCAGTAAAATGTCTTGCATCTACCTTATCTTCTCCATTTCCATAACTACTTGACTAAGTCTGTTTCCTTCACTACTGCTTCAATATTTCACTGTATCTGTCCCAAGCTCTCTTCCCCTGACCAACTCTAATTTATCTTATATCGTGGAGCTGTGGCTGTGTTAATAGTTTCAAAGCATTTGTGTTATTTCATTATCAGAAATATGCATTTAAGAATGCACACAAATTCCTATTCTTGGTGTTTTTAATTAGTCATACTATGGTTTCAAACTGTGATGGATTGAGGACACTATTTTTGTATTAACATATGGAAACCACCTTTCTGAAAAAACTCTACCTTGAGTGCCTAACTTTTTCTTGTCTCCAGAGCCTGGTTTATATTAGTTTCTAAGCAAATCAGTGTAGCTTCAGGTCAGCAAGAGTTACTAGCCCTGGAAGTCAAGGGATATAAGTTGAGCCAAGAGGACCAGAGGGAAGAGTTTGTATTTCAAGGTTTGGTATGGAATTTCCCACCCCCAAGTCTTCCAGAGATAAATGACAAGCAGTGATGATCTGCCCAGGGCTATCAGTCACCACTTTGCAGCCAAGAACAGGCCCACTAGAGGAAACACGAACAGGGCAAAACTGAAAGACTTGTATAGAAATGTAACTGAAACACTAAATTCCTTTGGCTGGAGGCTGCTTACCTTGGGAAATTTAGTTTGTCGAGTAAATCCCCTTATGATTGAGTCACCTTGAATATAGTTTTCTATTACTGTAGCCTGAGGCATCCTCATATCTTCGAGGAAACCCTCCACTGTGTTTATCACTGCCTTTTCCCCTGGGTGCTCCTAAATTGCTCTGTCTCTGCTTCAAGGTGTCTCACTCCCACTGACTCAAAGCTAAAGGTTGCTTTTCTAGATCTTCCCGGGTAGAATTTCTTCCTTCTCTAGACTGTTATAACATTTATGGCATCAAAGCAATTATGGGTACTCATCCCCTTCTCATACGTATATATTTTTAAAGCAAGATCTGTATCGAATTCATTTTATTTTTACCTAGAAATTCTGACAAAATCTCTGGTTCATATAGATGCTCAAGAGCTTCTCACTGAATTTTGCCTAAATGAATGGATAATTCAATCAGTTATCTAGCTAATCAGAATATGCCAAGAAACTTTAGGGTGAGATTATCTATCTATCTATGTAAAAACTTTTTATCATTTCTGTGTTCTAAGATGTTTTCCTATATTCTGCTTCTCCTTGTTGCACACACTCATTCTGTTCTTCCTCCAGTTTAAAGATCCTCAGTCTACTCTATTTGCACTATTATTCCAAAATACTTGCTACAGACTCACAATTCCCTCTTTCACACATTGAATAGCAGGTTGAAGAGGAAAAAAATTTGAACTTATCTTCAAGTACAGCTGCCTGTGCATTATTTAATGGTGTTTTACTTAAAAAAAATACTATGGTATTTATTTCTTTGCATTAGTGTTGGGAGCGGTGTCACTTGAATAGCGATCACCACGGTTTGACATAGCCATGGGTGAGCTCTACAGATTGACATAGTCCCGGGAGTTATGAAGGCCTCCATGGTTTGACTTAGTCCCTGGAGAAGTGGATTCACTGCGTGGCAGGAATCACGAAGAACAGTGACTGAAGATATAGAGTAATAGAAAAATAAAAATGTAGGATGGCAACTGAAGGAGACTATTCTTTGCTTTCTCTGTCTATCTATTATCTGTCTGTTAGGAATCATTACTGAAGTAACATGTAGATGATTAATAATGTAGACATCAGAAAAGACTGCAGGAAAAAAAGGCAAGAAAGTAATAAGAATTTAAGATAAGAATGTAAAAGCTTAAAAGGATCTTAGATAAGAGGAAAAGTCAAGGTCTATGAGTAAGTAACAGAAATTGAAATAGAGGGTCTGGGGAAGGAAGAAGTTAAATGAGACAAGGTCTGCGTAAACAGGAAGGTTGCTAAGCAATGAGTCACATGGTGAAAGTAATTGTAAAGGTTAAGAGCTGATACGATGTCATTGTTATGTCTGGATGAAATAGTTAGTGGTTAACCTTGTACCCATATCTAAGAGCTGTGTAAGAGGAAGAGAATGTCTATGCATACTTGCTTAAAGGTCAAAAGAAACAGGAATGAGTAACTTGTTATACAGCCTGAAGATATAAAAATAAATATTCTGCTAGCCTTAAGCAGCAGAAGGATCAAGCATTTTCTGTCTCACCATGTCTCCCTCTCTCACCGACTCCGTCCACACCTGAGGGAAACCCTGGAACTGCTGAGGCGGGACCTTGGCACATTAGAAGGGCCATTTTGCTTCATTAGACTCTGAGACATAAAGGCTTTTCCTTAAAAATAAATACTTCTAAAGAACTTTCTTTCACAATAGAGGATAGAAAATAGCTAAAAGAGGCTGCTATTCTAGCAGAAAAAAAAGGGCAGTTATAAAAAAGAACAGAACTGGATTATGAATGTTCAGCTTGTAATAAGATACACAGCATTATAGAGTTACTGTGCAAAGAAAGAAAAAGAGAAAGAGGATAGCATGCTGGAGAAAAGACTGAGAATCCTTTCAGTGAATTCAGTTATATATTCTCCAAAATCCATACTTTGATACAGGAAGACGGGATAAATTCAATTAGAGAACCAGAGAAGAAAGTATTGGCTAATTGGGAATCATTAATTTTGCCACTTCAAGAAAGGGCTATTACCATTTCCTTGGCTAACAATTGGACCCAATTTGGTATATAATAAGAAAAATATAAAAATATATTAACACAAAAATAGCCACAGATATTTCCTCTCCACCAGTCACTCCCACTGGTCCAAAGAGAACACTGCAATTACCAATCTACTTGACCAATGCAATCATTTCTATTCCCAGCTCCATCCCCCTGCAGGAAGTGTCTAAATTTATGGTAACATATAGAAGACAAAAAAGCAGAGGATCTGGAGAAAAAAAAAGATTTTATAAGAAGAGATAGTGGATTTACATCATACAGATCTGAAGGAGAGGGTAAAATGTAACATGTTGGGGCATAGAAAGAGTTTTGTTTCAGGGAGTGAGTTGATAAATGAGAGAATTTACAGAGTATAGGATGAATGTAATTTAAAGACAATAGAAAGGATAGAAGAGATTATTAGGAAGGCAAAAATGATGAATTAGATTTTCTTTAATCAATGATAAAAATGAAAGTAAGCAATGGTTTCTTTTTCTTTTGAACAGACTTTTTTTTTAGAGTAGTTTTAGATTCACAGAAAAATTGAGTGAAAAGTATACGAAGTTCTCATGTATGCCCTGCTCCCAACATGTACAGCTTTCCTACTGTCAACATCCCTCACCAGAATATATTTGTTATAATTGATGACCCTACATGGTTTATATTAGGGTTCACTTTTGGTGGTGTGCATTCTATGAATTCTACCAAATGTATTATGACCTGTATCTACCATTACAGTACTATACCAGAGCAGTTTCACTGCATTAAAAATTATCTGTGTTCCACCTATTCATCCCTTTCTACCCACTAACATCAGGCAACCACTGATCCTTTTACTGTCAGCAATAAACATTTAACTGACATTTTGCATATTTTAATTGTTTGTTTGTTTTTTTAAATGTAACAACATTATAACTTTGACAGCACATAACCACACAGTCCATGGCTTTCTCAAGGCCAAAGTAATATGTGTGGAATATAGGGTAAATAGAATAACTTTTTGCTATAAAATGGAAGAGATGTCATTTTCAATAAACATTATTGTCTTAGAAGTAAAATTTTGTGTCAAATTACCTTCAAATATTGCTACACAATCATACAGAAACTGGTATATTCTACTGAGTTAGAAAGAACAATGACTACCCAATGATGTCTATGTTCTAATCTCCCAGAACCTAGGAATATGTTACCTTATATGCCAAAAGGGATTTGCATATGTGTGGAGAACTTTGAAATAGATATTTTATCCTGGATCATCAAGGTGGGCCCAATCTAATTATATGAGTCTCAAAAAATCCATCCCAGTCTAAGTCAGGGAGAGAGATGTGACAACTGTAGTAAGAGTCAGAGGGATGGTGGCACTGCTGTGTTTAATGGGAGAGGAAGGTGGCCAAGAGGCAAGGAATGTGGGCAACCTCTAAAAATTGGAAAGACAAAGAAATAGACTTTCCCCAAGAGACTCCAAAAAGAGGGTAACCCTGATACCATATTGATTTTTAGCCCAGTGAGACCTGTGTCAAATATCAGACCTACAAAACAGTAAGATAATACATTTTTGCTTTAATCTACTAAGTTTGTGATTATTTGTTAAAGCAACAACAGAAGATTAATATATCTACTTTCTAGGCAAAGGTTTGTTGACAGGAACGTACACAACAGGTATAAAATAGTCTTTAGAGATTTTTCTAGTTGAGCTACATTACTAATGCTTAACTTTTCCCCATATCATGGAACATATTCAAATGAGTAATTCTCATGAGCATACCAAAATTTTGACTATTAGTTTCCCATATTCCTATATTCATATTTGGTATATTAATGGTATGATCAATTTCTATCATATTAATGTAATATTTTATGGTGTTATGATATTCTGGTTGAAAAAAAGTTTTGAAGATAATTCAAAATGGCAGTCAGAAATGAACAACTTCGATTAAATTAAATCCAATTGTTTTGGTCCTGACATTAAAAACTGATTTGGATTACACTGATTCTTTTTATAAGATATTGTACAAACTAATGGAAAGTTAAAGACTGAACAAATAAAAGTTTATGGAAAGATGATTTTGAAAACCATATTGATAACATTTAAGTTCAACTCCAAGCAATTTCTGAAGGTTTAAAAATTGAGTGATAAATTCATCAAGAAAGAAATTTTTTTGATACAATTACACTAACTTATTTCTTGTTGTTGTTGTTGATGATGATATAGCACTTCAAATTTAGCAATAAAATCCAAAAGAAAAAAATATTACTCTATATTGGAGGATGGTAGTTAGGAAGATTTTTGTTTTGTTTTTTTAATACCATATTAGAAGAGATATCAGGAAACTATTCTATCTACTGTCTCATGTTCATGAGATGTAGTCTCATGAAGACTGATGATCAATTTTCAATAAAGTAACCAGAATTGACAAAGAGCCATAGCTGAATTAAAGTACCCCAGAGTCCTGGCTGGTTTGGCTGGTTAGAGCATCAGCCCGTGGACCAAAGAGTCGCAGGCTTGATTCCGGTCAAGGGCATGCACCTCGGTAGCAGTTCGTCCCTGGCCTTGGTCGGGGTCATGCGGGAGGCAACCAGTCGATGTGTCTCTCTCACATCAATGTTTCTCTCTCTCTCTCTCTCTCCCTCTCTTCCACTCTATCTGAAGATAAATAGAAAAATGTCCTCTGGAGAGGATTAAAAAAAATTTTTTTTTAAAAAGTAGCCAAGAGTTTGTCTCTTATGTAGAGAAACTGCTAAACTTCCATTAATGTCTTTAAGAGCACTGGAAGTTACTTATTTCACTTTGGGATATTTGGTTGAAATATATCCAATAAAGAACAAAGTGAAAAGGTAAAAAAATTCAGATAGAAATTAGAAAAGGAAAAATGCAATTTTCAATCAGGTAGCATATACTGATACTGAGTTACTTACGATCCAAAAAAAGCAGTTTAAAGAGTACCTGAGACCTCTCTTAGGTACAAGATAACTGTCCAAGAAACATTACTGGTCCTCTCTGAATTTTTTCTTTCTCTTTTTTTATTCTATGTATCTCTTGATGCCTAGATAAAGTTTCCTATTTACAACTATTCTCTTTTTAAATTATTTCTTACAACTTATTCTCCATCATTTTCACTGTCACAATCTTTCTGCTTATGTTGGTACACATTGTGATTAATAATTATTTTCCTTTCACTTGTTTCTTCTTCCAATTTAGTTCACATATTCTCCTGAATACATTAAGATAAGTTCACCTCATACATTAATGTGTGTTAACTTCATATCACATGCTTATTACATGAAACATATGATAAAATTATCAGTAATTATACATTGAAAGTTTTTGCTCATTGGCAAAGAAAAAATTAGAAGACTGTAAAAAAAATCCAATATATATATTTTTTTGTTAAAAGAAGTGTTGATATATGTGAGAAATTAAAAACAAAAGAAATCCAAGAGAGAAAAATAGCCTGATGTATCTTTCCATAAAAATTGTACAATAATTAATAAATAATAATACAAAAATATCTGTTTCACATATTCACAACTGTAAACCTATGTTTGCCAACCCCTGTATATATATTCATTAAATTGCAAAACAGAGAAAGCTATATTAATTGTCTAAACTAAACTGGTTTGTCAAAGTATTTCAAATTAAGTTTGTTAGATAGAATGTCATTTGTGTTTCTGGATATAAGTTAATTTTTCACGGTAAATATTTTATAGCATTTAAGCAAGTAAACAATCCCTAATTTATCTTAATGTGCTTGATTTTGAAGACAGTAAAAATTTACATGTAATTTGTGGCCATTATTCATCTCCAATGTACCTACTAAAAATTCAGTTCATTACAAAGTGTATTTTCTGTTAGAAGCTCTTTTAAAGACAGAAATCAATTGATGCTACAAAACATGGCGACAAGTATGCTCTAAACCACTTTTAAGCAATAAGTAATTCACATTTAAATTTACCTTATTAAGTAGTCATGCTACCTGTATAAATGAAATTTTCTTTACATTGTAATTTAAGCTTGGCATTTTTAATATTCTGTATGGATTTTTAAAAACTCATGTATATCTAATTGTATCACACACAGCATACCCAGCTTTTAAAGTGCCATGGATGCTAATCATGCAGAAGACATAAACTATGCTGTGCCAAGTTGCAGCATTTACTGTGATTTATGGATTGAAAATTTTATAAAAATACTTTAAATTTTTTAATCTATTTTATGATTATTTAAAAGAAAGCCACAGTGTTCGCAAATTAAGTATAAAGATTTACAGATAAGCAAGCCCTGGCCAGTTTTGCTCAGTGGTTAGAGCGTCGGCCTGCGGTCCAGAGAGACCTGGCTTTGGTTCCCGCTAAGGGCATGTACCTCGGTTGCAGTTTGTCCCCGGCCCTGGTTGAGTCATGTGGGAGGCAGCCACTCGATGTGTCCTTTTCACATTGATGTTTCTCTCTCTCTTCCTGTCTCTCCGTCCCAGTTTATCTGAACAAAAAATTGAAAAATATCCTCGGGTGAGGATAAAAAAAAAAAAATTTACAGATAATAATGTTCACAATAAAGGTTCATATATTTAAAAGGATACATAGAAATTGTGTTAGAAGCTTGTATAAAAGGTGAACAATAGCACAATCAACTGTGATTAATACTACTGAATATTGTGAATATGCACAAGAATTTATAATTAAAACTACTTCAGCATATCATGTCCATGTTAAACATCAGGAAGAAAGTTACATGTTAGGATTTATAAATTTTGGATTTTCTCAGTAGAAGAGCAGTTCTTATATTCGCAATGTGTTTTTATTTATCTTATTCTATTTGTCTATCGGGCGTGTTCTCTCCTGTCCACTCTCCTTTATGCTCTCCACAGCACACATTTCAGTCCAGTACATTGAGGATTTCTTCCCAAATTGAGTGCATTTTCCCTTGAAAATGGCATTACATATTACAGCTGCCATTTTGTAGAATATTCAGCCACAAAAGAACATGTAAATTTTGCTAGCAGTGGAACTTACACATTCATTATTTGTCAGATTTTCTAACAGAGGAACTGAAGGAAAAAATATATAAGAATATGAAGTTTAGTACCAAATACTGCACTTTCAAGAGTGGATTTCACAGGTTGGTGGGAAAGACAGAAGCATCCATAAAATAGCAATTTTATTTATGAATTAGCATTGATTTGGTGCCATTTGATTAAATAAATCATTTTTTATATTTTATGTGCAATACAAGTCACAGAATACACATCTCAATGGCTGTTCCTTTAAGTGTCATAAAATGGAAGGTTGCCTTAAGTGTCTTAATTTTTAAAAGCAGTAATCTTACTGGTATGACTGCTGATGAGAAAAATACACATTTCATGCCTCCAGAATTTTAAGGAAAGCAGTTGTTGAGTTTAACACTTCATTAGTCACCTCACACACCACCGGCTCATTATTACTTTCCATATCAAGAAGGATTTCGATAGCAGGTGAAAAAAGGCACAGAAGAATTTCAGGGATTTGCGACACACATGAAAGAAAAATGTACATAAAAGGAAAGGGAAAGAGAAATAATCACGATGGAAGCAGCACTTCAAATGACACAGTGATAATGACTATTAGCATCGTGAAAAGGTAGCAGGCATTCAACCATCTGCTCCTGACAGCCAGCATCACAAACAAGGTTACAGCAAATAAAATACTTGGAATTAATATTTTGCTTGATTTTCATTAAAAGACTTTTTAATTCATGTAGTCTTTTTTTGTTCAAAGAAGATGGGATACTCAGAAACTAAATTGATGTGTGGGAGAGTTACAAGATCCCACCAAGATGCCATCTGATAGTCCCACAGAAGGTGTCAACACCTTCAGAAAAACTCCAGTGAGTCATAGCAACATAGTCTTTTTTTTTTTTTTTTTAATACATTTAGTGAAGGATCTGAGATCTGGTGACTATTTCTTGACTCCCTAAGTTCTGTTTATTTATAATCAGAGTGTCTTAAAAACAAGGTTGTAATAGTTGAATAAGTCTGGAGCAAGTAGGAGAATCTTCTCAACTTTCCTTCTCAGGGGCTATTTTAGGGCTTAATGGCATTTTCCTGAAGTCCTTTGTGACTCAAAGACCATCATCTCTGCCCTTGATACTTAAGCTTCTTCCTTAAATCCATCCTTTTATCCTAAACTATTCCTAAATATTTGCATCTTCCCTGACCCTTATTTATCTAATGCCCAAGCCATTTACTTGTTCTGACTGGATGAATCATACTATTGACTAATAACAGAGCCAAACATTGGCCAATGTAACGTAATTATTTCTCAAGGCCATTTACCTTAATCTCTTCACAAGCTCTCACAGTACTCTGTTCCCCAGAAGAGCAGTTTAGTTCCTCACTTGCCTTTCCAACATGTTTTATTTATTTTTTATTTTGCAATAACTATATATTCACAGGAAGTTGCAAAAATAGCAGAGAAGTCCTGTGTACCCTTCACCCAGTTTCCTCAAATGAGTGTATCTTAAGTAATTGATAGCAGACCAGACAATTGGCTGTCATACAACAAATTTGCTTAGTTCTATACCATTTTATTACAGGTGTAGATTCATGTAGCCGCCATTGCAGTTGAGATACAGAATTATTTTGTCACCAGAAAGATCTCCTGTTAATACCCTTTGATAGTCACACCAACCACCAACCTCCCACAGTCTTTAAACCCTGGCAATCACTAATTTATTCTCCATCTCTAGAATTTTGTCATTAAAAATATTATATTAATGGCATCTTACAGGACATGACCTTTTCAAATTGGCTTTTCTTTATTTAACATTATGTCCCTGAAATCCATCCAACTTGTGTGCATCAACAGTTTTTGTTGTTTTTTATTCTTGGGTAGTATTCTATGGTAGAGGTGTACTATTCTTTTTATAAGCATTCAGGTACTGAAAACATTTTAGTTGTTTTCAGTTATTGGCCATTACAAAAAAATATATATAAATAAAAAGCTACTGTGGACATTCATGCATGCACAGGGTTTTTGGGTGAGTGTGTGTGTGTGTGTGTGTGTGTGTGTGAGTGTGTGCGTAAATAAGTTTCTATTTCTCTGGGATAACTGTTCAGAAATGCTACTGCTGGATTGTATGTTAAGAATGTATTTAGTGGTGATGGAAGGAGACTTGATTTGGGGTGGTGAACACACAATACAATATACAGATGATGTATTATAGAATTGTACAAATAAAACCTATATAATTTTTAAGCCTATTACAGGGAAGAAGGTAAGTGGGTGCAGTCCATGGTATCACAGAGAGTCCCTGACCCAGTGCCCACATCCAGGCATCCTTGTCAAGGGATAAATTGAGGTCCTACCCATCAATAAACATGCCTGGAGGGTATTACATTGTTGTTTACCTATCAACTGGACTTTCATTTTGCTGAAAGCTGTTCTTTTGACAGCTTTATTGAGATATAATTACTAACAATAAATTGTACATATTTAAAGTATGCAATTTGATAATTTTGACATGTATATACTCATAAAACCTTCACCGCCATCAAGAGAATTAACGTATCTGCTACTTCCCAAAGATTCTTTGTTTCTCTTTGAAATCCTCACCCCCCATCACTTCTTGCCCTCTCGCTCCACCCTAGGCAATCTTTGAACTGCTTTTTGTAACCATACACTAGTTTGCATTTTCCAGAATTTATCCATTTAGACATTGGATTGTTTCTAGTTCGGGCTATTAAGCCCATACAATTTTATTAACCAATATCACCCCAATAAATACAATGACTACATTTATAAAAATTTCAAAGAATGTATTTAGTTAAGAAAATTGTGAACCATTTTCAAGACTATATATACATCTCCACTAGCCATTTATGAGTGACACAGTTTCTCTGCATTCATGCCAGTACTTAATATTGTTACTATTTTTTATTTTATGTGTGTAGATAGGAAATCTCACCATGGTCTCAATTTGCATTTATCTAATGGCCAGTGATAAACATCTTTTCATGTACTTAATTGCCATCCTTTTAACCTCTTGAGAATTTCTTTTCATTTCATTTGCTCAATTTCTAATTATATTGTTTGCATTTTTGAGGATTTATTTTTTGTTTATTGTTGAGTTTTAAGAGTAACTTACATATTCTAGATATAACAACTTTGTCAGATATGTGCTTTATTCACAGTCTGTAGTTTGTATTTTTATACTCTTAACAGGATTTTTAAAGTCCAAATTACCAATTTTTTATTTTACATTGTTATGTTTTTTACATTTTTTGTACTTGTGTGGATCTACAACTGGGTTCTTTGTCTATCCCTCTGCAAGATCACACAGTCTTGATCTCTGTATTGGATATCACCTTAATATTGGATAGAATCATTCCTCCTATTTTATGTAATTATTTTTATTGAATTTATTAGAGTGATATTGGTTAATAAAATTATATAGGTTTCAGGTATACAATTTACAATACATCATCTGTATATTGTATTGTCATTTCTCCTGTTTCATTATTCTTTTTAAAAATTATTTTAGTCAGTCTAACTCCTTTTCTTTTACATATAAATGTTAGAATAATTTTGTATATATTCATAAAAATTTTTTGCTAAGATTCTGATAAGAATTACATTAAATTTATATATCATTTAGGACAGTTGAAATCTCTACTATGCTAAGTGTTCCAGTCTATAAACATAGTATGTCTCTCCATTTTATTTTCTTTTGATTCCTTTCATAAGTACTTTGTAGCTTTCAGAATACAAATTGTTACATTAGTTTTAGATTTGTTAACTTATTTATATTTTATTAGATTTGTCTTAGATACATTTTTATTTTTATGAGCAATTGTAAATAGTACTGTATTTTAATTTTGGTTGTCATATATTTATTGCTAGCATATATACAATTAATTTTTTACGTGCTAATCTTATACCTGTGATCTTGCTGAACTCACTTATTAGTTTTTTTAAATATTTTTGTAGACTCCTTGGATTTTCTACATATATCCCCATTTCATCTGCAAATACAAACAGTAATATTGCTGTCTTTGGACCTGTATGCATCCCACTTCCTTTTCTTGTTTTATTTGTTATTTAGAACTTCAGTAAAGTATTGAATAAAATTGGCAGATGTGGGCATCCTTGCTTGTTCCCAATCTTGGGGGAAAGTGTTCAGTCTTAGACCATTCAATATGATGTTGGCATTAAGATTTTTTGTTGTTGTTGTTTGTTTGTTATTTTTTAAAAGTTCATTATCAAGTAGAGGAGGTTCTCTATTCTTAAGTGACTGAGAGTTTTTATTATGAACGGTAAATTTTATTAAGTGGATTTTTTGTGTCAATTGATATTATTATGTGATTTTTAGCCTGCGAATATGAGGTATTACAATGACTGATTTTTTTGTAAACCTCACCCAAGGACATGTTTTTATTGATTTTTTTAGAGAGAGAGGAAGGGAGAGAGAGAGAGAACATTGACATGAAAGAGAACCCTCCATCAGTTGCCTCTCATATGTACCATGACAGGGGATCGAACACACAACCCAGGTAAGTGCCCCGATCAAGAATGGAACCCATAATCTTTTTTTTTTTTGGTTTACAGGATGACACTCAAACCAACTAAGCCACCAGGCCAGGGCTTGATTGATTTTCAAATATTGAACTGGTAAGGTAGGCATGAAAGTTATAGTTCCTTCCCGGCAGGTATGGCTCAGTGGTTGAGTGTCGACCCATGCACCAAGAGGTCACCAGTTTGATCCTGCTTAGGGCACATGCCCAGGTTGTGGGCCTGATCCCCAGTGGGGGGCATGTAGGAGGTGGCCAATCGATGTTCTCTCTCATCGATGTTTCTGTCTCTCTCTCCCTCTCCCTTCCTCCCTCTCTATAATCAATAAAGAAAAAAAAAAGAAAAAAGGAAGTTACAGTTCCTTACCTGAACCTCTCTGATGCTACTATGGTGCAGAGGAAGGTGACTCATGACAGCCAGGCAAGGGTGGAAGTCTAGGTCTTCCTTTTCCTTTGCTGATGGAGGTGAGGATGGGGTTAAAGGTTTTCCATGGTGATTTATTAGAGTTGTATGAATTTATTAGAGTTGCATGCTCCTTTTACCTTGTCTGTTGCCTATTGAAAATGGGTGATTCTTATGGATTTTTTTTTTTTGGTCTACATTTATTTCTGTTTCCAGTTGCCTGCTTCTCCAACATTCTGTAAAATATTTGAAGAAAAAAAATTAACCCAGAAAACTTATTGTCATGACATTCCCCAGGTCTGAGGTTTCTAGAAAATGCGCCTTCTTCTCTCCCTCTTTCATAGTCTTAAGTTTATTTTGTATATGATGTCCAGGGTCTTTATTGGTAGGAACAGGGAGAGGTGTGTCTACTCCATTTTGTTTAGAACTGAGGTCAAGATGAACATTTTTTGCATCTAAGTTATGTTAATTTTATGCATTACTTTCCTAGTAAATCCAGAGCAGACATTTTATTAAGTCACCAGATTTTTAAATCTTTTCAGAAATAAAATGTCTTCCATGAGAAGAAAATATTAGAATCATTTCTATGGAAAATGGTGGCAAGAACACTTTATACATTTATGTTAGACAATTATCTGCCCTAGAACTTGACAAATTCTACTAGTCACTAGGGAATACAAAAATCAGGGATTACATAATCACTTCCCTAAAAAAGGTAACAGATGATTAATTAATAAATACAGAAAAAATAAAAAGCACTTATAAATGAAATGTATCAAATATAATGAGTGAAGTTTACGCATGAAAATATTAGACCATAAAGGAGGGAGCCATAATCCAGGCCAGCAGTTCCCAAACTGCAACAGAATTATTTAGAGGCCTTTTAAAACCCTACACATTAATGCAGAGCTTCTGATTCAGTGGATCGAGACATGGCAAACATTTCATTTCCAACAAGTTCCCAGATATTGCAAAGGTGCTGGTCTAGAGACCACACTTTGAGAATTACTAGGATAAGGATTCTGGAAGGTGTTTCAGGAGAGAGTCATTCTTGTATGTTTCTTAAAACTGAATGAGACTTCTCTACAGAACTTAGAACACAATGCTTAAGTGTCAAAAATGCTCTAGGATGGAAATGTGTAGTCATTAAACATTTGTTGAAAGTAGTTCTTCTCAGTCTTCCTTCTGCAGTGCACACACTTGGGTTGAGAGAGAAATATTGCTGTCCATATATGTAGAAATCTGAGAACATTTCAGTTGAGAAATCTTGGATGGAAAGGGTGAGGGTCAGGTTTCTCCAAACGCCATCAGGGAGTTAAGACAGAATGAAGTCATTCTTAATGTTTTAGTAGAAAAAATAGTTACAGGTCTTTAAGAATATAGGAGTTTTTATTATCATTAAGTTTCACTTAAATTTATTTTTATCTGACCAACCTAATTAGAAGTTGGTAGATCTATGAAGGTAAAAGCAATGCTAAATTTGCTAAATGAATTTTTTTTTCCATCCTGAACCACAAGAGTTGTTAAAATATTTCATTGTATGGCACCTTATAATTAAATAATCAGACGCTTCATTTTATTTATTTTTTACAAACAAACTGCCTGACAAGATAGTTTATTTCCCTCTGACAAAAATCAGAGGTGAGTACCACTGAAGCCTAGACACATGAAATGTTATTTGGTTCTACTTTCATAAATTTCAAGTTCTCACACTGTCTATTCTCTAGCTTGGAAAAACAATTTGTCACAAAGTCCCTTTTCTCTCTGTACTTCTAATTTACCTCTTCATTTTAAAACTTCATTTTAGTGATGTTCATTTTTTATTACTATTTTCAGTTTTTATTTTACTTAAATGTTAGAAAAGACAAAGGTGTCCCTACTTTAATTATATTATTAGTCTGATTATTATTTCACAGGCCATATTTATTTGCATAGATTATGGCCGGAGATATAGGCCAATAATGAAACATAAAACCTGCCGCAAAGTAGGCATTAAATAGATATTTGTAAAATAAATGACTCAATCTTATTCAGTACATCCATAGACACTCTACCTTTATGGTTTCTAAGAAAAGTTAAACTGGAAGTCAAGGTCTATCAAATGTGTGCTCTGTTTATGAAGAAGGGTTATACTAAAGAAATGAAAGAGTATGAAGGGTAGAATCAGATTACTTCACTTGTAATTCCAAATACTTCTTTTAACAGCTGTATGAAATTGAGCTAATTACTCAATTTTCTCTCTCAAAACACTCAGAACGAAATGAAGATAATGATAATAATAACACTTGGTCCATAGGCACATTGTGATAATAAAATGAGGTCAATATATGTAAAGCACATATCTAACATACTTTATACACAATCAGTAATGTTACTATCACCAAGCTGCATCCCATGGTAGGCTATGCTAAACCACATGGAGAATTCATTTCACATGTGTCATTAATGACACAAAGAAATTACAAAACTAAAATTAGGCCAAATGATCTTCTTCCAACCCTCCCCTTCCAGTCCTCATCTGAATCCTAAACTAACATGCTGGTGGTATGCAAAGGAAAATTCAGAGGGCAAGGGGGTAGAGCCACAGAAGCAGCAGCTAGAAAGAGAACAGCTGATCTTTAAGTTTTAGAGCAGAGT
This sequence comes from Tadarida brasiliensis, assembly GCA_030848825.1. Classification (NCBI taxonomy): domain Eukaryota; kingdom Metazoa; phylum Chordata; class Mammalia; order Chiroptera; family Molossidae; genus Tadarida; species Tadarida brasiliensis. The sequence continues at coordinate 78,133,076 of CM061260.1, forward strand.
AGTCCCAGCATTACCACTTGGGACTTTAAAGGCAGAGACGATTCTGAAGAGGCAACATCTCTTTTGAACCTAATGTTCTGGTAAGAGAACCACTTACAGCCCTGGCCGATTTTGCTCAGCGGTTAGAGCATCAGCCCGCGGACCAGAGAGTCTTGGGTTCGGTTCCCACTAATGGCACGTACCTCGGTTGCAGTTTATCCCCGGCCCCTGTTGAGGTCGTGTGGGTGGCAACCACTCGATGTGTCTCTCTTATGTCGATGTTTCTCTATCTCTCCTCCTCCCTCTCTCCCTCCCGCTCTGTCTGAAGATAAATGCAAAAATGTCCTCGGGTGAGGATAAAAAAAAAAAAAAAAGAACCACTTACAGACTAAAGATTATGTCAGCAAAATTAATAGCATTATTTCAGAAGAATAATATTAACCTTCAAACTGAATAATTCATTCCTCCACTTATTTATTTAGTTATATTCAAGTATTTACTGCCCACTATTTTGTGCTAGAAAATTCTAGGCAATAGAAGTAAATAAATGTATATGACAAAGATTTTCTCTCTATTAAAATTGCTCTCCTAATAAGAAAAGGCTCTAGGGTACCAAGCCTGACTTAAAAACATGAAAGGTTGGGCCTGGCCGGTGTGGCTCAGTGAATTGAGCATTGTCCCATGGACTGAGAGGTCCCAGTTCTACTCCCAGTCAGGGCACATGCCTGGGATGCAGGCTTGATCCCCAGGGGGGCCGTGCAGGAGGCAGCTGATCGATGTATCTCTCTCACATCAATGTTTCCATCTCTCTCTCCCTTCCTCTCTCTCTAAAAAAAATCAATAAAAACATATTTTTAAAAAATGAAGTGTTGGGTTGGCTTATAGTAAAGGGTGGGTGACCTATGACTTGGAGACCTTAAAAATAAATAAATAAAAAGTAACCTATATTGCATTCACAGTGTAAACTGACTTATAAACCAAAGAGATATTTTAACCTGAGCTTCACTGCAAATGTTCAAGACTGTAGAGGAAAAAAAACAAAATAGGTCTCAGGGAAGAATACTACAACAGGAAAACAGATTTGTGAAAATGAATAAGAAACAATTCCTAAAAGAATGCTATTCACAAGGAAGCATGCAAGATGTTCTGTAGGAAGTTTGTTATATTTTTGCTTTCACTGATAGAACTTTTGATTGTATCAAAATTGCAGAGTAATAAAAAATATGTCCAATTCCAAGTTTGCCTCATTCTTATGCCCCTCATTCCAAAGCGCCCATTAGCCCCTAAAGAAGGGGTGGGGAATATTATACAAACTATGACTGGCAATGGGAATCCATCTTCTCATTCCCTGACCATGCCCTTATGAGCATTATTTCCTTCAACTGCTTCTCTGAAATTTTAGCAGCATCCCTAGCATGGTACACAAGGGGGCAATTCAGCACCACAAGCTATCTCAGTAGTATTCATTGAGTTCACAGCACTGTATAATGATTATACCAAAAAAAGTTATTGATTGACATAAGCATCTTGTCACTCATCTCTCATTCAGCTATGGACAAGTTTAGTGCACAAAGCAATATCTACAAGCTGTAATGTACCCCAAAATAGATCTTGAAAGGGGAAAGCAGGTGTACAAAGACAAATATGTAAAGGAACTGAGTCAATCATTTGCAGACTAGTTAAAAAAGAAACAAGTGAAAAATTGTTATTGTATTTTTGACACATCTAAGGAGGGAGTTAAAACCATTACTTGGTATAAAACTCAGAAAGGGGAGAACCTGGTCTACAGGTGTACAGGTTCCCATAGATCCCACTTCAGTTTACACCCAGAGGTTCTAAACTTAGATACAGGTGCCCTTTCGTAGAAGAACCTGTAGGTGGTCATTGATGTGAAAGTAATGATCTACATACTTTTTGTCCACTACACCACACATTCCCAAACTTCTTTGCCTTCAATTTTTCATTCTTGCTCATGCTAAATTTCTCTTAACATCAAACCCCTTTCAACTTCCCAGAAGTTCAAGTATATTGTTATTTCAGGACACTTCTCCATTCACACCAGTTTATCACCCCATAAATAGCTCACAGCCCTGCTGACTAAGAGGATTCTTCTCAATAGCATCTTTCAGGACCATTCCCATGTGAGGCTGTAGCTCAGCGCCAGTCCTTTGGCAGCTCTCACCAATATATCAAGCCATCCCACCCATAAACCAGGCCCAGATTTTCATTCCAGCTTCATCATTAGTTGCAGATAACATTCCAGGGGGTTACAGGTGTGTATTGAGGGAGAGGCTCAAACAACAGTAATGTGGTTTGGGGATACATGGGAATCTTTGATATCCTACCCATGTCCTCTGGGCCAGCTCAGGTCCAATCTTGAATAAACCATTTATACCATGCCATGGTTTACGGACATGGCTTTATGATTTGCTAGACCATTTCTGACTGTATAATCATGCAATACCCCATGTCAGGTGCTGAGCATCTACTTAAGGACTAGGGCTATAGCAGATGCTGTTTTTCAGATGGTAAACCTTTATCTGATGAATACAGTATGGCATTATTCCAGAGCCTTTAGGGGTTTGTGCTGCAACTTCCCTAATGGGCTCCAGATATCACAGAAGTGCATTATGTACCACAAATATCTACAGCACCATGGGCTTTGTTGGGTCATATGTCCCAAAAAGCAGGGGCAACTTGATATTGCAGCCTAAATCTCTTAAAAGTTCTCCCCTTATACTCTGGTCCTAGTCAAAGCTATGGCCCTTCCAAGATACCAAATAAATAATTTTTTGCAGTATTTCAAATTTGGTATATGCCATCTGAAGACTCTTAAGAACTAAAATAATGTTGTAGGCCCTGAATTTTTGAAGAGTTTGTCTTCCACCATCTGGCGTGCAAGTAACACTGCTGAGGCACCCAGAGAACTTACTTCTATTCCAAAGCACCCGTCAGCATGGTGGCCTCAATATAATAGGCCAATGTGATGACCTGCAGAATATTCAAGTAATCAAGTTCCCTTCAGACTACCTAGTCAAAAGAGTGAAGGACCAATGAACATGAAAAGATGCTCAACATCAGTAATCATTAGTGAAATACAAGCCCAAACCACAATGAGATAGTATCACATACCCATTGGGATGGTCCCTATCAAAAGAAAACAAAGAAATAAACAGAAAATAACAAATGTTGGCGAGGATGAGGAAAAATCGGAACCCTTGTGCAATGTTCACAGCACTATTCAGAATAAACAATTAGTACAAATAACCCAAATGTTTACCAATTTGTGAATAGATAAGTAAAATGTGGTACAGCATACAAAGAAATATTATTCAGCAATAAAAAGAAGAAGCATTAACACATGCTACAACATAGATAAAACTTGGTAACATTATGCTACACGAAAAAAATCCAATCACAAAGAACCACATATTGTATGATTCCTTTTTTATGAAAAGTCCACAACAGGCAAATCCAGAGACAGAAAGTAGATTCGTGGTTGCCATGAGCTGGAGATATTGGGGGTAAATGGGAAGTCACCACCAATATGTATGGGATTTTCTTTGGGGTTTTAAAATTGATTCTGGTAATGGCTGTACAACTTTGTGAATATAATTAAAATTACTACATTTTATAACTAAAATAGTAGATTATATGATATACGAATTATATCTCGAGAATGTTTACCAAAACCAAAAAGATTATGTGAGTTACTACAGTCCTATAGCAAGAATATGAGTGAATACGCCTGTTGCGGTTGTTGCTACTATTGTTGCCTTTTTTCTTTTTAATAAAATATATATTAATGTATTGTTGCTAATGCACGTGCCAATGAGAGACGTGTATACCTCTAGTAGGTAATCTATTACAGAGGTTTTTCCGGTTTCAACACAGGGCCTGGATTCAGAATGACCGACAAAGTGAGTAACAATGCTGACGTCTATGTCTCTGAAATAAACCCTGCCTGATTGCCATTTCACTATACCACAGCCCAATTAAGTGCCTAGGTAGACAGACTAAACACTTAATTTGTGTTTGAGTAATAATGACCAGTGTGACAAGCTGAATATCCCACTAATGATAAAACTTTCAGACCCTGTAGAGTGTGGGCAAATAATATATTTCAGGGGAAAAAAGTTTTTGTTTGATAAAATTCAATCCATAACACTTAAATGCATATCAACATATTGATCCATTCATGAATTGCATCTTAAATATTGTGCGAGGAGGTATATATAGGTGTGTGTGACGTTTTCGTTAACACTTCCTTTTCTAGAGTTGGAAAAAAATGAAATGGAATAATACACCCTTGCCACTTTCACCTACCACATTAGTAGACTATATGGTAATAGATTATTTTAAATGATCTGAAATGCAATGTGTATATAACTAAAAAACTTCAGAACTGAAGCAACTCAAAAGAAGTCTGCTTTAAATGCTTTCTAGGTCCTAAAGTAAATCTTGAAATGCCACATGTTATCTTCAGAAATAATTTCAATCTGATTAAAACAAATCTTCTATCAAATTTTCTTTTGCTTTTGTTTCATAATTTTTTCTTTTAAAATGTACAGTGAAATGGAATATATGAACTTTGTCATCATTTATGAATCAAGATAGTGGCTGTATACAAACCAGGACCAAAAAAGACAAAGGAAAAAACTTATAAAAAGCTTCTGAGAAAATAAAACCTCTTCATTTTGACATCTAAATTCTAGGAAAATGTTTGTAATTCTCTTTTCTCTCCAGCTTATTTTCTCTTGCCCAAGTGAAGCATAGTGCTAAGCAATTAGTCAGGTAATTTAGGAAAAACACATCAGCCATGTATGACTATGGCTTTGACTTTGGAGGTCACAGACTGAAAGGCACTGTAAGGGTAATTATTTGTTTCACTCTAGTGAAAACAATAAGGGCAATAACATGTTAAGCTTTTTCTGTTTTTAAGAGGCCAAAATGAGACTAAAATTTAAGTTGTTGTTATTGTGTATGTGTGTGTGTGCGTCAGTCCTGAAAATTTACAGATTGTCTCACACTTTTAGATTATTTAATGCTTCTTAAATTTTCTAGCATTATCCATGATTATTTTAATTGTTTCTTTTTAACATCACAGAAGCAGCTGGCTGACAGTGCCAGAGAACCTCCTACTCTAATTAAATATGAGATTACCCTCCAGTCAGTGGTGCATGTTGCTGTACTTAATATCAGCAGATGACATTCATGATGACCTTACAGCAACAAATAGGATTCAGGAAGCCTTTGAACTGCCCAATGTGAGAAGTAAAATGTTCTCCACATCGCAATACAATTAATTGAAAAAAATTAAAAAAAAGGAAACCAATATTTCCAGGTGTTAGTTTTGCCAATATGATGAATTCTGAGATTGTTTCTACACAGGTATACATTTATTTATTTATTTGTTTATCCTTACCCGAGGACATTTTTTTCTGCATTTATCTTCAGACAGAGAGGGAGGGAAAGAGGGAGGAAGCGAGAGAGAGAAAAACATCGATGTGAGAGAGACACATCGACTGGCTGCCACCCACACAACCCCAACCAGGGCCGGGGAACTGCAACCAAGGTATGTGCCTTTAACGAGAACCAAACCCGGGACTCTCTGGTCCACGGGCTGACGCTCTAACCGCTGAGCCAAACCGGCCAGGGCATTTAAAAAATATATATTTATATATTTACAGAGGGAAAATTATTAAGGACATATATTTTCTCTTCTTATTTTACTATTTTATATTGTTGTATATATTATATTTTAATCATGTATGAGTATTACACAAAAGGCCAAACGTTTTTATTTTGCCTTTTATTTTTCTATTAGATAAGCCTGTATCTTCCCGAATGCCAGCTAATCAATCACTAAATGAAAACTTAAGTCAAGATATATTGATATTTTAATAAAGTGAATTTCCTTTTGGTAAGATAAGATTTGCAGGATATGATATGTTCACTAATAACATTCATGCTTCAAATCTAATAATTATCTCTCAATCCTTATCTCACTGGACCTAGTAGTAACATTTGGCTTTGGTAATTATTTTCTCTATAAAATACTTTCTTCTTGTCTTTCAAAAAATCACTAAATTTCCTCCCAGATTTCTGACCATTTTTCTTAGTTTCTTTTGATAATATCTCCAGATCTCTAATAGTTGGGTCATCCCAAGTCTCAGCCCTTGGACCTCTTCTCTCTGTGTGAATTCATCCTGTATCGTGTCTTTGCATACCATCTACACACTGATTATCCCTTTTTCAATTCCAAACCAAGCATCTAACTGCTCACTCAACAATTCCCCTTTGTATGTGCAATGGAAAGACCAGACTTAGTATATCCAAAACTGAGCTTTTCCATATCTACCCCATTCCAGTTAATAGTTATTCTTGTTCAGATCAAAATATTGGTGCCAAGTTCAAGTTCCTCTCTAAATCTTAACCTCATTCTTGTCAGTTAGAAATTCCACTTATGTTACCTTTAATATATTCAGAATTTCATGATTTCTAATTACACCACTGTCATCACCAGCCTGGTCAAAGCCACCAGCATTCTTTACCTTCTAACTGGTTCCTAGCAGGTTATCTTTGATAGAGCAACCAGAATAGTCTTCTTCATATATAAATCTGATATTGCTATTCTGGTCTAAATCTCCCAATGACTTCTCATATCACTGAGGAAAAAAACAAAATCCACTTTGTGACCTAAAAGGCCCTACATGATCTGGTTGTTATTACTTCCTTTATATTCTTTCCTATTATATTACTCTACTCCATATTCACTATGCTCCAGACTACTTTGTTTTTCCTGCTGTCATCTTATTTTTTCCCTTTTATATATTTGATGAGGTCCTTTTGTATGCTCTTTACCTATCATCTCATTTGAGTTTCAAATCTGAGAGTGTTCTCTTTGTATATTCCCATTGCTCTTTGCTTTACTACATCCTGGATGATTCAAGTTGAATGACAGAGCTTGATACGGTACTTCACCAAGGCAAAAGCCACCATGCCTCCAGGAAACCAGAAGCTCTAAGTATACAAAAAGATCCGGTGTTGGAAAAGCATTTAGGAATTTTGATGGTTCACTTTAGAAATGTCAAAAATTCTTTATATGTCTTTACTTTTAGGAAAATGTTTGGGGAAAATACAGTGGAGCAGAAACACACACAAATTGGAGGAAACTAATACCATAGAGATGTCTAGGTGGAGTCAAATTAGAGCTTGTGAGTCTATTTCTTTTATTTTTATCATAATGTCATACTTTCTGTAGCAAGCAGAGAAATGCAGATTGTATCTTATACATTGGCTACCACTCCACTCAATTTTAATATGCCTTTTTTATGTGAGCTCCTTTATTCTAAACATAAAGGTTGGCAATTAACAGATTACCAAACTCCTCCTGAAAAGTATGCTTAGAAATAGACATTGATTTTTCAAGTTAGAAACTCAGATGGCTGTCTTTATGCATTTATTATAAGCAAATAATATACTTTCATTTTCCCCAGAATTAATGTCAATCCAAAATTTTATATTCTTGCCACTAAATTCTTAACTGATCATTTAAAAACAAAAAAAAATCATTAGAAAAACACATCTAATAAAATGAATTCACAAACTCTTTAAACTCTAAGTTAATCCATGAATTTTATAATTTACTATAAATATTGCAAAAATCTCCAGGGTATGTAGAGGGTGAACTAGACATCTGGAACTGAAGAATAATTATGGTAAATATTTAAAAAGTAATTAACCTCAAAATCTATGTGTTTGATGATTGACTGCTTTTCCCTGCCCCACTTTAGCATTTGCATCTGCATAAAATTAAGGCTTTATAAAAGAAATCATTTGTGGAGAAAAGACATAGCTACAGCAAATGGGAGCATATCCCCACTGTTCACAGCACTGACAATGATAATGGCCTATTTGAGGTTAACAGTGCTTCCTTTATCATCTTTCTCCATTCCAGGACAATTTGTACAATGATTATCAATTATTATTTTTTTTTAATCTATGCTTAATCTTTGATATTTAGAGATTAAAACAAATCTTTGGTTGGTTGGTTGCATTGCATTTCATGCAAAAACTTTGTCTTAGTAATCTACCTATTTATATTTCTAGAAATACATACCGTAGTACTGCAGTGGAGAAGAAGGTATATATATCTTCCTCAGTTTGCCAAGATGGTTAGATTATAAGCTTACGTCTCCATTACACAATTGAAGAAGAAGTTTAGACTAAGGAATATCACAGATTCTGTGCTCTCCCAGACAGGTATGAATTAAGCATGATGTTTTTATCCATAATCATTGTATAGTCCCTCTGATGTCTTCTAAGTTTCCAATGCTTGCCTTCTGGAATTTAAAGCAGTCATCTATTCACCTTCATCTGATAAACATGTCTCACTTTCCACCTGAGTGGAATTAATCATCCATTGTATATGTCACTCCAATCCTCCAAGAAACATACCCCCAAGTGTGACTAAACACCAAAAAATGTACTAGGTGAAAAGCTTATTAAGACAAAAAGAGGAAGGGAGCCAGGAGCCATCTGTCTGCAACACAGGCCTGACTCTTGTGAAAGTGAGAGGGAATTTAAAAGGCTTCTTAGACTAGAGTTTAGCTCTATGAATATTCTACAGGGGTGATGGAGCCTCATACAGCCAAAGTCTGCCATCAGAACTGTCTCTCCTTTCCCAGGAATTGATCCACCGTAATATCCTTATTGTGCTCAGTTGCTACATGACAGCATCCTGTGGGAAGTATGACCTCCACATAAAGACAGTGATGGATTTAGGGCACTGTGGTTGAGGTGGTCACTCAATTAGGCTTCCTACAGTCAGAGATCTAAGAGGTGGATTTTCCATAGACTCTCATGGAAGCAAAACCACTGATCTTTTCTCACCCAAGAGAACACTATGCTATATACGTAACTAGCCAGTTGGATAGATAGATCATAGATAGATGACTGATAGAGAGATTAGATAGATAGATGATAGATAGATAGATGATAGATAGATAGATAGATAGATAGATAGATAGATGATAGATAGAAAAAAAGATAGATAGATAGATAGATAGATAGATAGACAGTCAGTTAGACTTAGAGTATGTCTCTCTCACCAGAATCTCCCAGCACTAACAACCTGAAGTTAGCCCATTCGTCACTAACAGAGCGAACAACTATCTGTACCCTATAGGGACTAATTTGTGTTGACAATCTCCCTTTTAATAACCCATGACACCCTTAAGCCTTTTAAAATACAGGTGTGGTGGTTGACATTTTCTTGAACAGTGTTATATAAGTGAAATCACCAGACCCTAAACTGATCAGAATAACTCAACACTCCCCTCCTCAGCCTCCTCTCCTTTTCCGTCACCCAAATCCTTCTCAGAAGCCGTGTTCTTAGAACCTTTCTTGGTGCACTTCCGAATTCTGGCTCCTTCCAGAGTGTGATGTTTTAAGTTATAATACTGTGCTAGTTCAGTTTCCAAGAGGTATCAGGTTTCTAGCTTATAAAATAATAATGTCTATGATTTTATACATAAGGTTTGTAGAGATATTTAAACTTCAAATATTTTTTCACAAACATATCCATCATTCAGTGATGTATGTATACATTGTTTAGATATGGATTGTGACTATTATATGTTAGTAATATTACTAATAGCAAATGGTTTGCAAAATATGTATGTTTTCTTACAAGGTGTATTTTTTTGGAATTATTTCTAAGACTGGAGCTTGTCAACTGTTACACCTAGCTTTCTTTCATTGATCACAGCAGGAGGTCATAGCTAAGTATCAAAACTCACTTGGTTCAAAATACACGGACATAATCATAATGAACATAAAATTTGCTTCTAAGGGCGAGCCTTTATTATTCCAACTGAAGACTTATGAGAACTTTAATATCGTAATTTGTGGACCAACATTTGGATATTTTGAAGTTTGGACTCTATAGCTGCTTACAAGGTATGACTGCTCTTCTGGGTTCCCAAACTGCCTCCAGGAGAATAGCCTCCTTGTGCTGTGCCTGTTTTTGATAAGCCATACTCCTTGTACTATTGATAAATAACACTCCCTGTCCTGTAACTGCTTGACCACAAGGTCTTTTTGTTTCAAGCCTGGACAAAAACTAGGATTCATGTCATATTGCTCATTCTTCTTAGCTCACAACCCTACTTGCTGACCACTGAGTCAGCTGAACATTGAAGGTCCAGTTGCCCAGACTAGTCAGAAAATGAATGGTATACATTTGTGATCTTGTTCTCTCCAGCAACCCATCTCTTTATTGATCAGCTCCTTGCAAAGGTCTCCTTTAAAAGCCCTGCCCTAGCCCAGTCAGTGTGACTCAGTGGTTGAGCATCAATCCATGAACCAAGAGATCGCCAGTTCAATTCCCGGTCAGGGCACAAGCCTAGCTTGTGGGCCTGATCCCCAGTGGGGGGCATGTAGGAGGCTGCCAATCAATGTTCTCTCTCATTGATGTTTCTATCTCTCTCTCCCTCTCCCTTCCTCTCTCTTTAAAAATCAATAAAGAAAGAAAAAATTTTCTTAAATAAATAAATAAAAAAAATAAAATAAAAGCCTTGCTCTATTTCCCCACCTGAGAACATGTTTTCAGTTCATACCAAGAGCTATGTTCCCTGATTTGCAAGTCATATCTGAATAAACTCTCTTCTAATTTCTCAGAAGGATCTTCTGTCATTTTTGTTAACACAACCTAAAAAAGTGGTTGCAATCATTGCCTACCTTTTGTTTAGGAGTTTCATATGTATCCTCTTGTAGTCTACTATTAAATTCATATATGACTGTTGTTTATTAAATCTCTCCACATCATAATTAGGGCGTATATGTTATTTTCTTAGAAAAAGTCTCTTTCTTTTTGTCCTATCTCAACAGAGTCAACTAGGATTTAAGAATGTTGGCATTGAATGCAACTTAATTGACAATTATTTTAATAATCTGTTCTTAGCATTAATTCTCTCTATATATTCTCCATATCTTACCACCATGTGGTTGAGACTGGGAAGATGTATTATTCATCTTCTGCTTCCTATTTTTAGTAACAAGGAGTTCCTTACTGTCTTTTTACTATTTTGTTCATATTGTGCTTTTTAAAAATATATATATATAATCCTTTCATTGTCCTTCATGTGACTTAATTCTATCTTCTGGTATAAAAGTGAGAGAAAACTTCATTGCTGTTTCCTATGGCAGCCTGTCAGATACCTAAAAACAGCATTGATGTCCTTTTTAAAATATTTTTTTGTGATGAAAAAGGCAATTTTCAGTGCTTACCACCATTCCTTATGTGACAGTTTCCAGACTAGTCATTATTTTTATCAAAATTCTGTGAAAGAGTTCTGGTTAGCCCATTTGAAACTGACTAGTTGAGTACTGACTCCAGGAATGTAGATATTGAATTTGAGAAGGAAAAGGTATGTTCTAAATACTCATCACTACTGGACTCTCCACACTTGAATAATTTAGTGAGTGGTCAGTCTGTGTTGAGCACGTAACCCTGGACTGGACAAGAAAAGTAGTTTAACTCAAACTGCCAAAAGTCACATAATCAGAGGGGAGTAGAAATCACAACTGTGGAGGGAAGCCAAAGACTCCAGCCAGTTTAAAGCATTAAGTTAAAATACTGCACAGAAATAAACAAACAAAAACTTGCAAAATCTTTAGTCAGAAAATCCCTGAACAAGTTAAAGAAATTAGAGCTTCAATCAGAACAGGAATTCTTTTTTTTTGGCATGTGCCCCTAGTGGGAACTGAACCCCATACTCTCTGATTTGCAGGCTGACACTCTATCCGCTGAGCCAAACCAGCCAGGGCAGAACAGAGAATTCCTAGTGGCTGTTTTATGCGGTGCTTACTTTAGAGCCCCAAAGCAGAATGGCAAGAAAAAGGTATTATTTGTGAGTGTATCCATTTGGGAGGCTTTCTGTTATGAACTTTCACATATATTAATTTATTTAATCTTCACAACATTTAAAAGGTAGGTATTTGTTATTTTCATTCATATGTGAGATCACAGAAGCACCTAAGCTTATACTCTTAGCCCCAAATCACATACTTAGTAAGTACCCTGTTCCTCCAAATTCCACAAGTACACCTCATTTTGTTTGTGATGTCCTGAGGGCTATACTGAAAAGAGACTAATGACAAAAAGTTAAAAGTGAAGTAATAGTCGTGGCTGAAGAGGAGTCACAAAGATGTCTCAAGTTTGATCAATAGACATTAATGGATTATTGTATGAAATGTTAAGCTAACTTTTTCAAATCCACCGAGGATAAAATATATAAGCAGGGTTCAAATAATTGTAGAGAAAACCTAAAACAGCCAAATAATAAAAATATAATTAATTAAGCATCCATCATTTACTCAGTATGTTGCTAGGTATTTGTACACAATATCTCACTCTCTAAAATACAAGCATACATCAGAGATATTGCTATTTGGTTCCAGATCACCACAATAAAGTGAGTCATATGAACTTTTTGTTTTCCCAGTGCATTAAGTGTGCAATAGCATTATGTCTAAAAACACAATGTACATACCTTAATTTAAAAATACTTTACTGCTAAAAATTGCTAACCATCATCTGAGCTTTCAGCCAAGTCCTCTTTTAGCTGGTTTCCTCGATGTTGATGGCTGCTGAATGATCAGGGTGGTAAATCCCAAAGGTTGGGGTCACTATGGAAATTTCTTAAAATAAGACAACAGTGAAGTTTGCCACATCAGTTGACTTTTCATTTTACAACCGATTTCTCTGTGGCATGCACTGCTGTTTGATAGCATTTCACCCACAGCCATTTTTTCCAAAATTGGTGTTAATCCTCTTAAACTCTGCCACTGTTTTATCAATTCAGTTTATGTAATATTCTAAATCCTTTGTTGCTATTTCAACTATCTTCATAGCATCTTCTCCAGGAATAGAGTTCATCTCAAGAAAGCCTTTCTTTGCTTGTCCAAAAGAAGCAACTCCTCACCCTTTAAAGTTTCATCATGAGACTGCAGGAACTCAGTTACATCTTTAGGCTCCACCTCTGTTTCTAGGACATCTGTAGGCTCCCTTACTATTTCCACCACATCTGCAGTCACTTCCTCCACTGAAGTCTTGAACCCTCAAGTCATCCATAAGGATTGGAATACATTTCTTCCGAACTCCTATTAATTTTGGTATTTTTTACTTCTTCCCATGGATCACAAATGTTCTTAATGGCATCTAGAATGATGAATCCTTTCCGGAAGGTTTTCAATTTACTTCGCCCAGATCCATCAGAGGAATCACTATCTGTGGCAGCTAGAGCCATAGAAAATGTATTTCTTAACTAATAAGACTTAAAGTCAAAATTACTCCTTGATCCATGGGCTGCAAAATTGTGTTCTCAGGCATGAAAACAACATTAACCTCATTGTACATCTTCATCAGAGCTCTGGGTGACCAGGAAGGTGCATTGTCAATGAGCAGTAATATTTTGAAATACACTTTTTTTTCCCCCCTAAATACTTAATCTGAACAGTGGGCTTAAAATATTCAGTAAACCATGATGTAAACAGATGTGCTTTCATCCACGCTTTGTTGTTCCATTTACAGAGCACAGGCAGTGTAGACTTGGCGTAACTCTTGGGGGCCCTAGGATTTTCAGAATGGTGCATGAACATTGGCTTCAACTGAAAGTCAGCAGCGGTATCAGCTTGTCCTTTGAAGCTAGACATTGACTTCTCTCTAGCTATGAAACTCTCAGATGGCATCTTCTTCCAATACAAGGCTGTTTCCTCTACACTGAAAATCTGTTCTGTAGTATAGCCACCTTCATGAGTTATTTTAGCTAGATCAGAATCACGTGCTGCAGCTTCTACATCGGCACTTGCTCTTCACCTTGTACTTTATGTTACAAAGACGGGTCCTTTCATTAAGCTTCATGACCGACCTCTGCTAGCTTCAAATGTGTCTTCTGCAGCTTCCTCGCCTCTCTGAGATTTCATACAATTGCAGAGAATTAGGGCTTTGCTCTGGATTAAAATTCGGTTTAAAAGAATATTATGGCAAGTGTAACCTCCTATTCAGACGACTAAGACTTTCTCCCTATCAGCAGGAAGGCTGTTTATGCTTTTTTTATCATTTATATGCTCACTAGAATAGCATTTTTAATTTCGTCAAAAACATTTCCTTTGTTTTCACACCTTGGCTGTTTGGCACAAGGGGTCTAGCTTTTGGCCTACCTTGGCTTTTGACATTCCTTATTCATTAAAATTAATCATCTTTAGCTTTTGATTTAAAGTGAGAGATAGGCAAATCTGCCTTTCACTTGAACATTTATTGGCCATTGTAGGGTTATTAATAGGCCTAATTTCAATATTGTCGTGTCTCTCGGGGAATAGGGAGGCTTAAGGTGAGGAAGAGAGATGGAGGAACAGCCAGTCAGTGGACTCATCAGAACACATAACATTGATTGATTAAGTTCCCTGTCATATGGACATGCTTCACAGCACCTCAAAATAATTACAATAGTAACATCAAAGATCACTAATCACGATCACCATAACAAATATACTGATCATGAAAAGTTTAAAATGTTGTAAGAATTGCCAAAATGTGACACCGAGACATGAGGTGAGCAAATGCTGTGGGGAAGTAGTGCCAATCAACGTGCTTGATGCAGAGTTGACACAAACCTTTAATTTCTAAAAAAACACAAAATCTGCAAAGGGCAACAAAGCAAAGTGCAATAACACAACATATGGCTGTCAATATAAAACCATTTTATGGAGAAAGAAATGGACCCTCAGAGACTTAATCAAAGTTCTCAAGATTACACAGTTTATAAGTGATAGAGGCAAGACTAAAATTAAAGTCTATGTGACCCAAATACCTATGGTGAAGTTACTATGAAACGATAAAATTTCTGAAAGCATTCTCTGTTAAATTCTTAGATACATTCCCAGAAAAATGTACATGTCACTCTATTTACAATATATAATATTGGAAAGTTCATATATTGAAATTTCCTGGCACCTCTTTAAGTTTTGTTATTCTTATTCTAGTAATCACTTCTTGTGTTGACCACTGGATGCCAAAAATGGTCACAGAAATGGAAAGTTATAAATTAGAATGTGGAAATTGTATAAAAATGAATAAGGCTATTTACATTTTATTTAATGGATGCTATATAAGGAAAAATAAACTATGTTAGACTTAATTATAATATAATCTGGTACATGCATAAAATAATGCTAAGGGAAACTTTATACCACTCAGGAAGAATAATTTTCACACATCAAGTAACGTAATGTCAAGTAGCCAGTATAACAGATTAGACCTCTGGGAGTTGGAAGATAAAATATTAATTTTAAATCAGAGAATAAGGAAAAGTTCAAACAAGAAGTTATATCGAATAAAAATATATTTAAATAAAAAAAGGAATGCAGTGAAAACAAACTTTAAAATTTTAAAAAACAAAAGGATGATATCTCATTTGATACCTCAGATAATCTTTGACTATCTTGGAATATGACTGAAATTCAGAATGAAACCAAAAATTTCCTTTTAGCAATAAGATAACAGACAAAAGTTTTTTTTTAGTTAACTCTCACATCTTCAAAAAGAATTCTGCACACAATTCTACAAAGATGATTCTCTCTCTCCCCTGGCAAAGCAAGGCACATTGGGGGCCAGTTAGTGGGTGCAGAAGGAAACCATTTTAAAGAAGCTGCAAGAATTGAAAACCTACCTCCTGAATTGAAGTGAGAAAATAAATCTGTTGAAACACAAAGAACTTTGTAAAGCACATTCAGTTATTATAGAGCAAACACTTCTGGATAATTCCATAGCCCCTGAGGATAAATAGGTACAATAATTTACAAAAGGAAATGTGCTCATATTAATGTTGCTATGTCATTAGAAAAAACCTCTGGTGACAAAAACAGGAAAACGTGTAACACTTTTAAGACAGCAGCATTTTTTTTTCCCCTAACAAGAATAGCTAAATAGGAAAGTTAACAAATAAACAAACACCTTCCACACCTAAATTTGACCTTTAAGAAGACAAGCCTCAGCAAGAGATGTACTTGAAAAATTAGACATCTTCACAGGAATGTACAATGTGCAAACATGTCAGTAAGTATGAGCAAGAGAAGAAGGCTAATGAGATATTCAGATGCAGTAGGTCATTTTGAATAATAAATCAGGATTGGTCACAATTAATATTTGATTCTTAATTTTTCCTACTAGTTTTTTTTTTTTTTAAGAGAAAAAAGAGATCACACTTAGAATCTTTTTCTATTATTTTAATTTGGTCTTTTTAAAATAAATTATTTCCCTTTGTAGTCACTGACTTTCTCCACCTTCCCTCCTCTAGTTCTTCTATAGCTATTACTGAGAATAAAGAACTCCATGAAACAAATAGACAAATACATTGTTTCTGTGATCAACTCTTCTGTCAGGCCAGCTGATGCAATAAATCTCTCAAAAGAGGAATTTGTCAGTTACTGAAACAGCATGTGAGTTAGTTCTATACTCAGTGATGCTACAAAAACACAAAGAGCTTAGGGAAAAGTTAAATTTTCAAGTTACCAATATGGGAAATGCATTAGGAAGAATCAGGTCAGAGAAGCAAAAACTCAATTATAATCCTCCAAATTGAGATGGCAAAAATCTCAACTGACCCAAATTTCTTGGCTCCTTCCACTAGCTACGTTTCTATTTAAAATGAGTTCAAACTGGAGCTGTGCTGGCAGCCCCGCACCTGCTCCCTCTTTTCCCCCAGGGTGGCTGCAGTAATTATCCACCGCTACCTGCACCAGCTTGGAATGTGGGAAATGTCGGGCATGTAGAGTCAATCACTCCCATGTTCTAAGGTGCCAGATGATCATCTGGTAGTCAGAACTGCAACACTGCTGCCAGGCGAACTTATTAGTTTGTTTCATTTTTGAGTCTCATCATGCCCAAATTTTTGCTGGCCAATTTGCATTTGTTTGTGACAGTATGCATGCACCCTATGAAAAGAATAATTGATGGAAACTGTACTTTCTAAATATAAGCTTTTAAAACAATTTTTATATATGATTACATTTTATAAATATTCTCAGTTGGGTCTTTGACTATAGTCATAACTTCCACCATACAAATACATACATGGTGGAGAATATTGCTTCTCTTTATAAACACATGTAGGCACACAACAGATTATGCCAACTCCATGGAACATTTATCAGATTAACTATGGCAGACTTTAATTTACAGTTCAGACCTCAGCCATAAATCTGTCCTACCTGGGTAAAATCATGAACAAAGGGACCAGCCAAGTGATAACATCACTGTATATTACTGTGAGCAAAAAATTATTGAAACTTTGTTTTCAGTGACACACTAAATATCTATAGGAAAAATTCCCATGTTTTCCTGTTTCATCCCATATTCTTCACTGGTGGGTTAGAATCATTATTTCTCATCAGAGGACAATGCAAGCGAACCTTTTTTTTCCTCCCTCCATCTGGAAAAGAGGCAAAAAATGGACTCAACAGCATAGAATATAGCTGTGCATGAATAAGAAGGACAAAATGATAGAAATCTCAAATTGTAAAGTAGAAAGTTCATACTGTGTTAACTAAAACTTTTTTTTTGTAATAGACAGTAATTAAATTTGCTGGTTCAAAAAGAAATGGGATTGGACTTGATGTGTAAGGAAAGGGCATTTTATGCAGGCGTTCCAGCAAAAGGACAAACACATGAATGGGTACAAGTTGGCCATGAGTTTTCAGTTTACACTCATAATTGTAGTTTGAAGCTCAAGCCTTTGACCAAAGGACCTGTATTATACCAGTCCAGTTAACTTTTCATTATTGAGTTATTCAAGCTACTGGTACACTACTATGTCCATCCCCAGACAGTGTAATTAGGATCAGATACAGAAATGCTGAAAAGGTACAAGGGAGGGAATTCACCCATTGGAGAATATCCAACATGTGCCCAACATTATGCTAAGGACCTTATATTAATTCAGTCAATTTAACAATTTTCTAAAATTAATATAACTTTATATAACTGATAAAGCCCAGAGCAAGAAATTGTCCTCATGCTTACATATCTAATTTAGTAAAAGGCACTATTTAGGCATGTAGGAAAATGTAAAAATGGGTATAATTACATAGGTAGAAAACCTATGTTTACATATACGAAGAAAACTAAATAGTAGGGAACTAGGCCTTTATTACATGATCATTAAATTGAACATTGTACCTCTTCTTTCTATATCCATTGGCATTAATATTTTCCCTTTGAAATAATGTATGCAATAAAGAAATTATTAGAAAATTATTTTTAATACATTCCTGCCATTTAAAAAACAATAGATGCTAAGGTGTCATGTGAACTTAACCAACTTGGAGACGCATTTCTTAATTTATAGAAAAGGAAGAGGACAGCTTATTTACCGAGGCATTTTGCACAAAATAGCTAATTAATTACTGATGAAGGGCTTTCAAATATAAGCAGCTAGGTGGAAATGCAGATTAGTGCAGCCACTATGGAAAACAATATGGAGTTTCCTCAAACAATTAAAAATGGAACTGCCGTTTGACCCAGTGATCCCACTGCTAGGAACATATCCTAAGAATCCTGAAACACCATTCAGAAAGACTATATGCACCCCTATGTTCATAGCAGCATTATTTACAATAGCTAAGATCTGGAAATAGCCCAAGAGCCTATCAGTAGATGAGTGAATAAAAATACTGTGGTATAGTCTGGCCAGTGTGGCTCAGCAGTTGAGCGTCGACCCATGAACCAAGAGGTCGCTGGTTCGATTCCCGGTCAGGACACATGCCCAGGTTGTGGGTCTGATCTCCAGTGGGGGGCATGCAGGAGGTGGCCAATCGATGTTCTTTCTCATCAATATTTCTATCTCTCTCCCTCTCACTTCCTCTCTCTAAATCAATAAAGGGAAAAAAAAATTAAAAAAAAATACTGTAGTATATTTACACAATGGAATACCACGCAGCTGTAAAAAAGAAGAATCCTTTACCCTTTGAGACAGCATGGAGGGACCTGGAGAGCATTATGCTAAGCAAAATAAGCCAGGCAGAGAAAGACAAGTTGCAAATATAAATGAAACCATAATTGTATGTTTTACTATTACATACATGTTACATAAGAAAATATTATATAATACAGCATAATATATCATATAGGTAGTTTTTTTATTGACTGAATGTTTGTGTCCCTTCCAATGTTGAAACTTCACCCATGAATGAGACTGTATTAAGAGGTGAAGCCACTGGGAGTTAAATAGATTTAGATGAGGTCATAAAGATGGAGCCTTTATCATGGAATTAGTGCCCTTACAAGATTCACAAGAGAGCTTGCTTCCTCTCTCTGCTCTCTGCCAAGTGAGGATACAGTGAGAAGTCAGACTGCAACTGGAAAGAGGGTTCTCACCAGAATGCAACCATTTTGGCACCCTTATCTTTGATCTTTTTCACCAGACTGTGAGAAATAAATTTATGTTGTTTATAAGCCACTTAGTCTATGGTATTTTGTAACAGCAGTCCAAACTAAGGCAAATTTCATGTATTCACTTATTCATATGTTAACCAAATACAATAGATATTAACTTTGTAAAATAAAGCTGGTATTTTAAAACAAATGTTTTTAACATTCAACAATTGAAAAGAATTATTGAGCAGATTTTATATTCCAAACCCTGTAATACAATTTTGATAATAACAATAAAACCTGTTTTTAAGATGTTTGCTGTCTAGTGGTCATAAGACTGACATAAAAATATTATTTCATGTGAGCTGAGAATAATAATAAGTGAGTAATAGAGCATTTGGAGTATTCTGTATGAGTAAAACCAAAATAATTTAGATTACTTGAAGGATTTTGAATCAGGGGGATGCAGGAAATAATGGGAATAGATTTGGAGTTAGGTAAATAAATAAAGGCATAAAAGAATAAGAACGAAATTCCATATTTTCATTCATTTATCAACTTATTCACTCACTAAATATATGTCAAATACCAACTATGCACCAGGCATTAAGTTCAGTGTTCTAATACATTTGTCTCCAGGTACCATTATGGGGTTGTGAACAAAAAAATTGTTTGAGGACATCAACGTAATGATAAGTCAGGTTGAACAATGTAGAAGAAAACAAGCAACCTGATTGTCTTCATCTCCAAATGTGGCATCTTCCCTAGACCTTTAGAATCCGACAACCTCAGGTGGTATCTAGTGTGGCCCTATATTTCAGTTATGTGAATGTTGATAAGTCATAAATCATTTATTCTGTGTGAGTCTCAAGACTTTCATATTTCAAATAGATTTGATATTTTCCTTCCCAGGACTGTTAATTAATTGAGGTTAAATAGTATTTTAAAAAGTCATAGAAAAAGGAAGCTCAGAGAATACCAAGCAGGATAAAATACAATAAACAACAACAACAAAAAACAAACAAATGCATATCACTTTTCAAACGACACAAAATCAAACATAAAGGAAAAAAACACCTCACCTATAGAGGAACAAATATAAAAATGTCATCCAACTTTTTAGAAACTATTCAAGCAGGAATATATCTAAAATATCTAAAGTATTGAGGAAAAAGAAACCACCAACCCATAATTCTGTATGCTGTAAAATTATCCTTTAAAGGTGATAAAGAAATACATTCTCAGACAAACAAAAGTTGAAAGAATTTGTTGCCAATAAACCTGATTTGCAAGAAATGGCAAAAAACAGTTTTTTTAGCCAGGCCGATGTGGCTCAATGGTTGAGTGTGGACCCATGCACCAAGAAGTCGCCAGTTCGATTCCTGGTCAGGGCACATGCCCAGCTTGTGGGCCTGATCCCCATTGGGGTCATGCAAGAGGCGGCCAATCGATATATGTTCTCTCTCATCGATGTTTCTATCTCTCTCTCTCTCTTCCTCTCTCTCTAAAATTCAATAAAGAAAAAAATTTTTTTTTAAATACAGTTTTTTAGAGAGAAAGAAAATAATATAGATAAGAAACTTGGATCTACATAAAGAAAGATCATCAAAGAAGGAATAAATAAATATAAAATTAGAACACATATATCTTATTTTTAAATGATACAACAGTTAACAATTTGTTAAAAATAATAACAACACATTCGATTATGCATGCTATGTATATTACTCATATATTTGCTTGTGTATGCTTATACAAAAGTGAAATGAATGACAACAATAATACAAAGGATGAGACAAGGAATTAGAATTAGTTTATTATTATTATAGTGAAGTGATATAGTGTTATTTAAAAATGGATTGAGATTCATTTTAAATGTATATTGTAAAATCTAGGGTAATGATTTAAGAAAATTTTAAAAAATGTATAACTTATATACTAAGAATGGAAAGAAGTAATAATATATAAAATGTTCAATTAAAACTACAAAAAAGAAAAGAGTGGAAAACAAAAATAGAAACAGAACAAGGGATACAAATAGAATATGGTAATTAATACTATAGATATTATTCCAACTATATTAATAATCACTTTGAATGTCAATGATCTGTAAGCATTACTTAAAAGACAGATTGTTATGGCTGATAAAAGAAACAAGACCCAAATAGAGGTTGCCTACAAGGAATGTACTTTAAATATAAAGACACATATAGATTAAAAGTAAATGGATAGAGAAAAATATACTATGCTAACACTAATCAAAAGAAAGCAGGACTAACTATATTAATTTCAGACCAAGAAGACTTCAAAGGAAAGAAAGTTATTAGGGTAAAGAAGGGCTTTACCTAATAATAAGGGGGTAAATTCTCCAACAAGACATAACAATTTTTATGTGTATGCACCTAACAACAGAGTGTCAAACTATGTGAGAGGCAAAAACTGATACAACTGCAAGGAGAAATAAACAAATCTACTATCATAATTGGAGGCTTCAACACTTCTCTCTCAGAAATGGACATATCCAGCAGGCATAAAATCAGTAAGGACATAGTTGAACTCAACAATACCATCAATCAACTCAATGTAATGGATATCTATAGACTACTATATCTAATAACAGGGGACTACACGTTTATCTCAAGCTCATATGGGACATTCGACAAGATAGACCATATTCTGGGCAATGAAACACATCCTAACAAATTTAAAAGAACAGCAATCATACATCATCTGCTCTCAGACCACAATGGAATTGAACTAGATATCAAAACAGCAAGATAACTGGAAAATCCCAAAATACATAGAGATTAACAACACACTTCTAAACATGCAGTTCACACACACACACAAATCTCAAGATAAATTAAAATTATTTTGAACTAAATGAAAATAAAAACACAACTTATTAAAATCTGTAGGATGCAGCAAAAAGAATACTTAGAAGAAAAGGTGTAACACTGAATACATAGGTTAAAAGAAAAGATATAAATTTAACTAAAATCAATTATCTAAATTTTCACTTTAAGAAATTAGAAAAAAATAAAAGCAAATTAAATCCAAAGTAAGCAGAAGAAAAGACTAAGAATTGAATTTCCTGAATTTGAAAACAGGAAATTACTAGAAAATCAATGAAACTAAAAGCTGGCTCTTTAAAAAGATCAATAAAATCAATAAGCTTATACCTAGACTAATTCAAAAAAACAGAAAGAAGATACAAATTACTATTATCAAAAATAAAAGAGGGGACATCACTACAGATGCCATAGAAAATAAAGTGTTAATAAAAGAATGCTATGAATACCTCTATGCCCACAAACCAAAGACTGGGAGAAAATGATTACAAAAGACACAACTGATAAAGGATCATTACCCAAAATATAAAAAGAACCTTTAAAATTCGACAATAAGTAAACAAACAACCTATTGCAGCAGTATTCATGGTGGCCAAGACATAAAACAACCAAAGTGTCCTTCGACGGATGACTGGATAAAGAAAATGTGGTACATATACACAATAAAACACTGCTCAGCCGAAAGAAAAGATGAAATACTGCCATTTGCGACAACATGGATGGATCTTGAGAATATCGTGCCAAGCAAAACAAGTCGAATAGAAAAAGTCAAGAATCATAATTTCAGTCATATGTGAGATATAAAACTGAAAGTAACAAAATGAACAAACAAGAAAAAAAAACTCATACACCTCAGCATGGTGTTGTTGGGGGATAGGGGTTAGTAAAAAAGGTAAAGGGGGTCAAATATATGGTGACAGAAGATTTGACTTTGGGGAGCAAACACACCGTGCAATATACAGATGATCTATCATAGAATTGTACACTTGAAACCTATATAATTTTATTAACCAATGTCACCCCAATAAATTTAATAAATAAAAATGGGTCAAAGACTTTAAAAGACACTTTAGCAAAAAAAAATTATACAGATGGTAAATATGAAAATATGTTCTGTATCATGTCATAAAGGAAATGCAAATTAAAACAACAATGAGATACCACTATATGCCTATTAAAATGACCAAAATCCAGAACATGCAATTTTCACATCCAGATAATGCAATATTATTCAGAGCTAAAACGAAATGCATTATCAACCTTATGAAAAGACACGGAAGAAACTTACATGTATATTACTGTGAAAGAAGTCAATTTGAAAGGGCTACATAATGTATGATTACAACTATACGGCATTCTGGAAAAGGTAAAAGTAATACACAAAGGAAAAAAAAGATAAATTGACTTTATAAAATTAAAACTTTTTGTGATTCAAAGAACAAAATTTGGAAACTTAAATGACAACTCACAGAATAGAAATTATTTGTGAAACATATATTTAAAGGACTTGAATTCAGAATATATAAAGAACTCCTGCATTAGGGAAATTAAATCAAAATCATAATGAGATATCACTTCACACTTATTATGATGACCACATAATGACTTTTTAAAAGATGGATAACAACAAGGGTTGGTGAGGGTGTAGAGAAGTTAAAACCCTCATACATTGCTGGTAGGCATGTAAAATTTTGCAGCTGCTTGGAAAATAGTTTCCTGAAAGAGTTAAACATCGCATAGTTATATAACCCAGCAATTACCCTCCCAGGTATATAGCCAAGAGAACTGAAAACACATTAACACGAAAACCTGTACATAAATACTCACAGCATCAATATTCATAATAGTTAAAAAGTAAAAAAGCAACCCAAGTGTCCATTAATTGATGAATGGGCAAACAACATATGATATATGCATACAATGGAATATTATTCATCTACACAAAATACACAGTTACAGATACATTCTAAAACATTGATATACTTTGAGCACATTATGCTAATTGGAAAAGGATAGACATAATTGACCATATGTTGTATAATTCCATTTACATGAAGTGTTCACAAAAGAAAAACCGTGTAAATGAAAAACCCTGTAGACGAAAAACTTGTTTATGCCCTTCCCCAAGCCCATTTGTCAAAACCCTTAAAATGCACATCAAAAGTGAACTCGAATGAAACTATGGACTTATAGCTATGATGATGAATCAATGTTGGTTTATCAACTGCAGTAAGTGTACCAGTATTGCCAGAGATGTTGTGGTACATGTGTGAGGAAAGGGTAAATATGGAAACTGTACTTTCTGCTCAGTTTAGTTGTGATTCTAAAACTAACAGAATTCCTATATTGTATTTTATATTCACTTTTATCTAAATCCTTAAATGAATGAGATATAGAAAAAATAATTTGGACCGTCTTCTAAGCTTATATTATTTTTCAAATAAAGGGATTAAGAGACAGCTTTGTCCAGAAAAAGATGGTAATATATTTTTTTGACGTTTAATTCAATATGATTTTATTTAAAAATCTGCAAAGCTGAAGTAGGGATTTAACAATGAATCTGGAATTCATATATTTTCACAAAAATTGCTGTATATTAAAATAATTTATTATTTAATACTATCAAAAGATTTTAAAAGTTGTACCATTTGTTCTAAATCTCTTAAGTACTCATTACTATTTTATTTAACTGTCAGGTGCTAATTTTAATTTACAAGTTATTTTCTACCAAGAAAGTAATCTACAAAATTGTAACTATGCCATGAAGAAGAAAACATAGTTTTATATTTTTAAATTATCAATTTTTTTTTCAGTAATGCTTCTGTGAAAAATTACCAAAACTTGCTGCTGAGTTTCATAAACTTCATAAATAATATTATCTACAATTAGGTCAAATTACTGCTGTCATCTACTTTCTCAGAATAGGTAGAAGTTTCTGACAGCGAAATGTAAAATAAACTTCAATTTTAAAAAAATCAATATTATTAATATTTTAAATAACTATATAACTCTGAACACTAGGATTCACATAGTCATTTTCAAATATCATAGAAGCAGAACATTGTTCCTATTCGAAATTTCAACACTTAAAAGTGTCAGGCTGATCTGTTGACAAATGGGAATGAGAGTGGGCATTCCACAGACTTCCGCTCACTTTGAATGCCCTCTATCCCCGAGAGGCTCCATAACTTACATCCTCAGGACCCTGAACAGTGAGTTAAATATTCCAAACTCACTGATATTCAAAACAAAATTTTAGTCCTGAAATTTCTCCTGTGAGAGAAATGTTATCATCAGCCTTTCTCTTCCCTCCCTATATTGGTTAGGAATGGCTTTAGACGAGGCACCTCCTCTCCCCATTCTTACTACTCCCTGAGAACAGGAACAGTGCCTTTCCACTCTCATTATTCTACTACCTCTTTGAGAACTATTTCCGAATTCCTTCTATTTCATGCCCTTTGAAAATTTGGTGTTTGCCATCCAATAACCAAAGAACTGATATGCATATATGTACAACCAATGGACACAGACATTAGTTTGGGGAAAGTAGGAGGTGGGGGGTGGGAGTGGGGAGAAGAGGGTCAATGAGGGGGGAAAAAGGGGACTTCAGAATGCTTTCAACAATAAAATAAAATAAAATAAAATAAAATAAAATAAAATAAAATAAAATAAAATAAAATAAAATAAAATAAAATAAAATAAAATAAAATAAAATAAAATAAAATAAAATAAAATAAAAAAATAAAAAAATAAAATTAAATAAAATTAAATAAAATTAAATAAAATTAAATAAAATTAAATAAAATAAAATTAAAATAAAAAATAAAATTTGGTGTTTCCCATGCATTTGTTCTGAGTTAACTTCTGTTTCCATGTGAAATGCTGTCTCTGGGAAAACAATCTCATTCACTTCCCTAAATCCCATATATCAACCTTATTCGAAAAATTTCCAAATATATTTAAGCTCCCAGAGTACTATGAATAATTAAAAAACAAAGTCTTGTAGTAGATACCCTTGTTATTTTTACCTTTTGGTGCAATAGATCCATGGAAATCAAATAAATACAAACAACTGTTAATTAAAACAGATATCTCTCAACATCTTATAAATCTGTTCCTTTCATGCATATAGTTTGCTGATATCTCTATTAATCATTATGCCCAAACCATGAAATTTAGTGTGGTTGTTTTTACCTAACACTTTCCAGACCATTTTAACCCAAAATACCATTTGTAATAATAGAATGTCTCGATGATTAATGTAGAAAAATTTTAAAGTTTTTCATCTTTTATATAAAAAGTTAGCTTATGATAAATAATTTCATTTAGATAAGTTTACTGCTATAAACTATTTTGAATCATTATTGTGGTAATTGATTCAGTCCTTTGTCACTAATGCGTGGGAAAATATGACAAGGTACACACTATTTACATAGTTTCAAAGTGTCTCTCTATACATGGCCAATTCATTAGAAAAAGAAAAAACACTACCATCTTTGTGAAGAAACCTAAGTGATCAATTTAACATCATAAATAATGGGACAAACCAACAACCTATGCCTCCCAATATGATACACTGAGAAGAACAAAGTATCATTCTCTGTTATGGTCTTGTCAAAAAGGCATAATCTGAATATAGTCATGAGAAATATGAGAAGAACCTAAATTAAATTATATTCTACTAACTGTACTCTTAAAAATATTAACATCATAAAAGACAAATTCTGAAAAACTATTCTAGAATAAAAGAATTTAAAAAGACATGCCAAATAAATTCACTATGAGATAACAAACATGATCCTGGAACTTAATGAATAAAGTTAAAATGAAAGCTATTAATGTTTTATTTATTTATTTTCCCTTTCTACTGAATTTACTGGGGTGACACCAGTTAACAGAAGTATACAGGTTTCAGGTGCTTAATTCTACATCATCTGTACGCTGTACTGTGTGTTCACCACCAAGTCACATTTCCGTCCATCACCATTTATCCCTCCTATACTCTCCTCCACCTCTCTCCACATCGCCCCTTAGCAATCACCACACTGTTGTCCTTGTACCTGAGTTTTTTTCTCTTTTTTTTTCTTTTTAGCTCAATCCCTCCACCCTCCACACCAACCCCCGCCCCCCAACAGCTGTCAGCCTGCTCTCTATGAGTCTGTCACTATTTTGCTTTTTAGCTCATGTTGTCTATTAGATTCCACATATGAGTGAAATCATATGGTACTTATCTTTCTCTGACTGGCTTATTTCACTTAGCATGATGCGCTTCTGGTTCCACGTTGTCACAAAGGGTAAAATTTCCTTCTTTTTTTATGGCCAGGTAATATCCCACCATGTAAATGTACCACAGATTTTTTATCCATTCATCTAATGATGGGCACTTGGGCTGCTTTCAAATCTTGGCTACAACAAATGATTTTTTTAAAGGCCTTTTAAAAATATTTATAAACATGTTTCAAAGATATTTTTGTTTGATTAGAGTCCCTCCTTTCCCCCACAAAAAATAACCAGATTTTTGGTGACAGCCACTATCATTATGGTTAACTTTGGTGAAGACTAACTTGATTAGGGCACAATGGAAGCTTCCGATGAGCAGGTACAATTTTCTATATCTTGATATGGGTAATAATTGTAGAGATACAGTATATACTTTCACAATTATATTGATCATTTTGTTAAGATTTATATATTATAATTCAATAACAAATTAGAATATTAGTCATCATAGTTAAGTTCTGTGTCTTATAGCCAATAAACAGATCATATATAAGTTCATTTCTGTTGATTTAATTTTTTCCTTTTGATTTCAGTCATTTGGTCATATTTCCTGGAATATTGATTAATTTTATATTGAGTGCTGAGATTGCATATAATAATTTATAGAGAGAATACCAGTTTTTTCTGGGAGACTGATAAAATAGAAGCAATTAATATATTGTAAATTAGGATTAAGAAATTTCAAGGATTTCAGATTTTTGTGAGAAGGAACATTTGGTTGGATTTTTAGCCTTTTATCAGATTTATCAGTCAGTTTTATTTTATTTATAATTAATATTATCATTAACCTCCTCATTATCATCATCATCATTTGCTTGCTTGGTCGTTTTGTTTTTTTTTTTTCTTGATCCTGACAGCTTAGAAATCAGCAATTAGGAAAAAACAAACAAACAAAAAACTGCAGGCAGAATGTTTTTGGTCTATGAAAACAAAAGCTGTTTTCTGTCTCCTTACAGATTCCTTCACTTTCTGACACCAGATGTATGGGGGGTTCCCACACCAAGCAGTTCTCCAGATCTCTGTGGACACCATCTGGGTGTCTTACAAGTCAATTCAATTCTGACACTACTGACCTGGGGTTAGCACAGATCACCCGTGTATAGGGCTCAGTTTCATAAAACTGTCCCCACTTCAGATGGCAATCACAAATCCCAGGTTGTCACCTGTGATTCTGACCAATTGGCTATACATTGGAGGTTCCCAGGACCCTCTTCTCTGGTTTGGTAATTTGTTAGAGCAGCTCACAGAACTCAGGAAAGCAGTTTACCAACCTAATTATTGATGCACTGTAAAGGGATACAATTCAGAAACAGCCAGATGTAAGCAATGCATAGAGTAAGGGATGCAGAGCTTCACCCCCTCTCTAGGCATGTCACCCTCCCAGACCTCCAAGTCTTCACTGCCCTGGAAGCTCTCCCAATCCTGCGGTTGAGGATTTCTATGGAGGCTTCATCAGTTAGGCAGGATTAATTAAACCACTGGCCACTGGGAATTCATTCACCCTTCAGTCCCTCTCCACTGTTTCCATAGTGAAGACCTCCAGGATGGGGCGGAAAACTCCAAACCTTTCATCATAGGCTTGGTTCTGGGCAACCTGCCTCCATCCCTGTCTAAGGATCTTCTGAAAAACACCTTATTAACATAAACCCAGGTCTAGTTGAAAGGGGCTGTTATGGATAACAAAAGACAATTCTTTCATCTTTATTGCTCTGGAGCTACTTTAGGAACTAAGGATAAAGAAACAAATATAAGGCAATTATATAAAAAGATGCTCCCATTGCTCTTATCACTAAAGAAATTACAAAGGTTTTAGGAGCTGCAGCCAGGAACAGGGATGAAGAATATATATATTTATATATGATTGTACACATGTTTAAATATTTGTCTTATTACAAATCACAGAATCATAGTCTTGAAATCTGTTTTCTCATATCTTGACTGTTTTAGTAGGACCAAAATCTAGTATTTTTCTTCTCAGTAAGAGAGGCTTCCACAAGCCCTATTTACAGAGCTGTCAATTTCTTGTCTATTTCACCTGATTTGAAATGGCAAATGCCCTGAGGGTCAGAAAGTGTAGTAAATACAGGACTCACCTCTATATATTTCACATTCATCAGCATCTTAACCATTTAATGTTTCTATGGCTTGATTGGTCTCCAAATCTCTTCAAATAGCTTTTCCTCAAGCTGATGTTAATTTAAGTGGAATGAAAAACGACTTCTGCATACCTTGATTTAAATAGAGATTCTGTCAGTGGCGCTGGGGATCAGCAAAACCAGGTTCTTGTCTCTCGGAGGAAAGATTTCAACAGAGAAATAGGAATCGTAGCAAGCCCACAAAGTTTTATTCAAGCAACTCTCAGATGGGCAACTCGAGACAAGTTCCAGTGCTCTGATGGGTTTTATCTTATTCTTACCCCTCCCATGTTTTGTCCTATCTCCCTGCACCATTGGTCCTTTAACAGCTGGGCTTTTTAGAATTTCCTGAGTCTGCTTAACTGCGGGGCTTCTTAGAATTCCGTGTGGCTGCAGATGTCTTGTAAGATGTTGTCCTTTTGGTGCTGGGAGTCATTTTTACTGCGTTTCTTTTTCCCGGTTTTGTCTAACTTTGATGGCTGTTTTAGTTTTCTGTTCTCCCTTTCCCTTGTTCATTAAAGCATGGCTTTTGTGGTCAGGTTGTCCTTCTTCTGCCCTGCTCATATCCATCTAACTACCTACTTTAACAGGTTAAAAAATACATTTATACCAAATTTTGGTAAAATGGAAAGGAAGCTGTTTAATCATGTGAGAAAATGTTAGTTTTGTAGACAAATAAATTACAAACCACTTATATAATATTTGAATTTGAAACTAATTGCACATTAAAGTGCAAGTTGAAATGTATTTTTGTATCAACTACAGATAACACTTTTTTATAATATGATGTTTTGATTTCTATAATTTTTATAAATGTTGTTGTCTTTTAAAAAATAATTATATTTGTCCAGCTGGTGTGGCTCAGTGGTTGAGCATCGACCCATGCATCAAGAGGTCCCTGGTTTGATTCCTGGTCAAGACACATGCCCAGGTTGTAGACCCAATCCCTAGTGGGGGGCATGCAGGAGGCAGCCAATCGATGTTCTCTCTCATCAATGTTTCTATCTATCTCTCCCTCTTACTTCCTCTCTCTCTAAAATCAATAAAGGAAAATAATAATAATTATTATTATTATTATATTTGTTTTAAAATAAAGATTAGAGATGAATTATATTGAATGTGATTATTGATGGAGTTGGGTTTATATCAATCATTTTCTTCTGTTATCGCTATGCCCCATTTCTTCTCTGCTTCTTTTCCCTCTTTTTCAGCTCTCTCTGGAATTGAGTAATACTTATAATTCTATATTATGTTATTTGTTGATTTAGTATAATTTTTGGTGTTTTATTTTACTGGTTGCCTGGGAGGTATTCAAAGGATACATTTTTAACTTCACTTAGTCTACCTTCAAGTGATATTATACCACTTCAGAGTTAGTATAAAAAGCTGAGAATATTATAATTTCATTTTTCTTCCCCT
The DNA here is from genome assembly GCA_030848825.1 of Tadarida brasiliensis. NCBI lineage: Eukaryota > Metazoa > Chordata > Mammalia > Chiroptera > Molossidae > Tadarida > Tadarida brasiliensis. The sequence continues at coordinate 78,164,176 of CM061260.1, forward strand.
GGCATTTGTACTATTATTGTTACTTATTTTATTTCTGCATATATTATAAATCCCACAGTATATTGTCATTATTCTTATTTAAATAATTAGATTTTTTTAAAGATCTAGATATTGTTAATACTTTGAAAAGCCTTTTTTAATTTAATCTTGTGATAATCAATACCAGTGATCTTAACTCCTATTGGTAGGAAAGAAAATTTTCTGCTGGTGTCATTTTAATTTTTTAACATTTCTTATAATGTGATTAATCCTTTCAGCTCTTATTTGTCTGAAAATATTTTTTTGTCTTAGTGTTTGAAAGATTTTTTTTAGGTAAAGTATTTTAAATTAGAGGTGAGAAAACAGAAGCTAAAAAATCATTTGACAAAAAGGTAACAAGTCTGAACCAATTTCCAGATGGCGACAGAGTAGGTGGAAGCTACACTCATTTCCTCCCAGGACCAAACTTAAACTACAACTAAATTACAGAATAATTATCCAGAATAACCAACTGAAGACTAGCTTAAGAGAAGTCATAACTAAGAATATACAGAAGAAGGTACATCAAACTGGTAGAACGGGCTGAGATGTAAAAAGGGTTGTCCCAGTTTCCACGGGCCACAACTGAGGTTCCAGAGGGATATGTCAGCTGTGAGGCATTCTCCCTAAGAAGCGTGGGGCTAAACCCCAACCAGGCTCCCCAGCCCAGAGCCCAAGAGCCAGGAACTGGCACTCACATAACATATGGCTGTGAAAAACAATGGGTTTTCTGTCTGCCAGGGAGAGACAGCTAGAGGCACAGGCACCCTCTTAAAGGACCAATGCACAAAATTTCATTCACAGCCACTCAATCTGGGCTCCAGTGAAAAGAAGGCAGAGCAGACAAGAGTTGCCTGAGAAAAGTCTGGGGTTTGTGGCTCTGGGGAAGGAGCTGGAGGGGGCAGCCACCCAGATCCTTGTGCTGAGTTATTCTTACATACCGCAGATGCCATTTTTCTTTGGTGAAGCACTCCCCTCTGTGTAGCATCAACCTGGAGGAAAGCAATTGCCCTACCCTCTCTACTCCCTCTCACTTTACTCTGTGAAGTTTAGGCTTTGCTGAGGAATCAGGTGCCTGGACCAGGTCTGGGAAGACTCAGGGGTTGTCACTGACTGAGTTGTCTGGCTTTGGAGTAGAGGCCATTCCTCCCACATTCCCATGAACCTGACTCGTGCTTACCCCTCACAGGAGATGCAATAGAACATCCTCCTGGTTTCTGGCAGACCTTACCTCCATGTTTCAGAGGTCCCACCTGCCTGACTCCAAGTGGCTCTGCCCTGCCAAGGTCAGGGCAATATCCAGGACAGACTGTCATGTCGCTCTGGTTTGGGGACCACACCTATCACCTTTCCTGAAGCCTGACCAGCACCTCCTTTTCACAGGAGATCAACTAACCTCATTTTTGCAACTCCTCCAGAGGTTCTTTCAGTGACTGAGCCCAACAGACAGCCAGCAGGAGCAGGTAGGCAGAGGTGGATCTCAAGGTTCCTTGAGCTTTTGCTGATTTGCTACAGGATCCAGTGCTGAAAAAAGCCAGCTTTGGTGCACAGCTTGGTTCTTTCTGCCTGCACCCAATCTCAGCAAAGGCAACCACAAACTTTGGATCACTTGTAGCTCCAAACAGGTTGCCAAGTGCCAGGCATACACAGCATCTGACATTGGCCTGTACCAGAGTCCTTCCCAACAGGCCCATAAACAACACACCCAGTGGCTACCTTCAGACATCAGAGCAGGATCCAATAAGCTTCACAAACAGTATATCCAAAGGGAGATATTGGCAGGCACCAAACCCTACTGACGCGAATTCTGCTTCATGTGGTCAGCACCTGCACAACAGCTCACATGCTGTGGTCTAGGTTGAGCTTCACAGTCAACCAGCCTGAGGTTTGGCCCCATGCACAAAAGGGCCAATAGCAAATAAGACTCAGTTACAACAGAAGGGCCACATAACCCACACAAGGGATATTCTTGAGCAGCCAGCTCAGGCGATCAAGAAGACTGTGCCAATAGGTCACACAGGAAACTTACTACATAAGGCCACCCCACAAAGACTGCAAGTCATAGCAGATCTAGCTAATACATAGAAACAAAGACAATGAGACAGATAAAATGGGGAGACAAAGAAACAGGCCCCAAATGAAAGAACAGGAGAATTCTCCAAAAAAAGAGCTAAATGAAATGAAGACAAGCAATTAACCATCTATATAGTCCAAAGTAATGGTTATAAGGATGTTCAAGAAACTTAGTAAGAACTATAACAATATGTAAAAAGAACATAAAAATCATAAAAAATGAAAGCTAGAAATAAAGAATACAATATATGACATCAAGAAAATACTTGAAGGAATAAATAGTTGTATGAAGCAGAGGATCAAATCATCAATTTGGAAGACAAAGGAAAAAATAATACCCAATCAGAGCAGCAAGAAGAAAAAAGAATTAAAAAGAATGAGAATAGTTTAAGGGACCTCCATGATAACATTAAGTATAACAATATCCACATCATAGGAGTACCAGAAAGAGAAGAGATAGAGCAAGGGATCAAAAAACATATTTGAAGAAATAATGACTGAAAACTTTCCTAACCTGATGAAGGAAAAGGACACACAAGTCCAGGAAGCAGAGAGAATCACAAACAAAAGGCCCACACCAAGACACATCATAATTAAAATGCAAAATATTAAAAACAAAGAGAGAATCTTAAAAGCAGCAAGAGGAAAGCAGTTAGTTACTATCAGGGAGCTCCCATAAGACTGTCAGTTGATTTCTCACCTGAAATTTTGTAGGCCAGAAGGGAGTGGCAAGAAATATTCAAAGTGATGAAAAGCAAGGACCTACAACCAAGACTACTTTACCCAACAACACTATCATTTAAAATTGAAGGAGACAGCAGGGGTCTGTCCTCCGTCTTCCCTGCCCTGTCCCCCAAGCTGCCGCAGAGTTCCCCCTGCCGGTTGGCCCCCAGGCCGCGGTTCTGTGCGGTACCTCACATCAGCTGACACCTAACAGCCAACTTAGAACTGGTGTAGACCAGGGGAATCTGACTGTTTAATTTAAAAAAAAAAAAACATCACAAAGGCCCACAGCGGGTGTTAATGTGATGTAATTTCTGCCCAGTGCTCTGAATGTCAAAGTGAAGAAATTCAATGAAGTGCAGGTAAATGGCTGGAGTAACTATGACTCTCTTAAGGTAGCCAAATGCTTCATCATCTAATTAGTGACACTCATGAATGGATGAACAAGATTTCCACTGTCCCTACCTACTATCCAGCAAAATCACAGCCAAGGGAACGGGCTTGGTGGAATCAGGGGGAAAGAAGACCCTGTTGAGCTTGACTCTAGTCTGGCATGGTGAAGACACATGAGAGGTATAGAATAAATGGGAGGCCCCCAGCACCCCTCCATCCCCACGAGGGGGCAAGGCAAAAAAAAAAAAAATTGAAGGAGAAATAAAGAACTTCTAAGACAAGGAAAAGCTAAAAGAGTCCGTTGTCACCAAACCAGTATTATAAGAAATGTTAAAAGGTCTGCTTTAAGGAGAAGAAGGAGGAGGAGGAGGAGATGAAGAGGAGGAGGAGGAGAAAGAGGAGCAGGAAAAGGAGAAGAAGAAGAAAGAAACAGTTAAAATGACAATAAATATGTACCTATCAATAATCACTTTATTTATTTTTTTTCAATAATCACTTTAAATTAACATACATAGTGTAGCTGAATGTATAAGAAAGCAAGACCCATATATATGCTGTCTAAAAAAGACCCACCTCAGAACAAAAGGTAAGCACAGAATAAAGTAAAGGGATGGAAAAAGATATTTCACATGAATGGAAAGATAAAAAAGCTGGGGTAGCAATACTTATATCTGACAAAATAGACTTTAAAACAAAGGCTATAGTAAGAGACAAAGAAGGACACTAAATAATTATTAAGGAAGCAATCCAACAAGAAAATATAACCCTTGTACACATTTATGTACTCAGCATAGGAGCACCTAAATATATAAAGCAAATCTTGATCAACATAAAGGGAGAGATTGACAGTAATATAATAGTAGTAGGGGATTTTAACACCCCATTGACATCAATGGGTAGATATTCCTGACAGAAAATCAACAAGGAAATGGTGGCCTTAAATGACACACTAAATCAGATGGACTTAATTGATAGCTTCACAGCATTTCACCCAAAGCAACAGAATATATATTATTTTCAAGTGCACATGGAACATTTTCTAAGATAGACCATATGTTCAGCCACAAAAAAGTCTGAATAAATTTAAGAAGATTGAAATCACATCAAACACCTTTCTGACTATAATATTATGAAACTAGTAATAAGCCACAAGAAGAAACTGAAAAACCCACAAAGACATGGAGGCTAAATAACATGTTACTAAGCAATGAATGGGTTAACAATGAGATCAAGACACAATTAAAAGATACCTTGAAACAAATAAAAATGAGAACACAATAACCCACTATTTGTGGAAACAACGAAAGCAGTTTTAAGAACAATATTCGTAGCATTAGAAGCTCACCCTCAAGAAACAAAAAGTTCTCAAATAAAAAGTCTAACTTTACACTTAAAGAAACTTGAAAAAAGAACAAAAAACAAAGCCCAGAGTAGAAGAAAGGAAATAATATTGATTAGAGCAAAGTAAACAAAATATAGTCCAAAAAACAATACAAAAGATAAATAAAATCAAGATCTGGTTCTTTGAAAAGATAAATAAGACTGACAAATCTTTAACCAGACTTTTCAAGAAAACAAGTGAAAAGCCCCAAATAAATAAAATCAGAAATGAAAGAGGAGCTGTAACAACTGACACCAAAGAAATACAAAGGATTGTAAGAATATTTATAAGCAACTAAATGCCAACAAATTAAACAATTTGGACAAAATGAATAAATTCCTAGAAATATACAATCATCCAAAACTGAATCAGGAAGAATCAGAAAACCTAAATAAACAGATTACAACTAGTGAAACTGAAGCAGTAATAAAAATAAAAATAAACACTTCCCACCAAACAAAATTTCTGGACTGGATGGCTTTACATATGAATTTTACCAAACATTGAAAGAAGACCTAACACCTATCATTTTCAAACTATCCAAAATATTCAAGAGAAGGGAAGATTCTGAAGCTCATTTTACAAGGACAGCATTATTCGAATTCCAAAACCAGGTAAATACACTACAAAGAAAGAAAATTATAGGCCAGCCCTGGCCAAGTTGCTCAGTTGGTTGGAGCATTGTCCCATACACTGATAGGTTGCAAGTTCGATTCCTGGTAAGGCACATACCCAGGTCGAGGATTCGATCCTCAGTTGGGGTGCATAATCAATCAATGTTTCTCTCTCACATTGATACCTCTCTCTCTCTATCCCCCTCTCTCACTAAAATCAATTAAACATATCCTCAGTTGAAGATTTTAAAAAATTATATGCCAATATCCCTGATGAACATAGGTGTTAAAATCTTGAACAAAATATTAGCAAACGGGATCCAGCAATACATTGTAAAGGTCATGATCAAGTAGGATTTATTCCAGGGGTGCAAGGTCGATACAATATCCACAAATCAATAATCATAATATACCACATAAACAAAATGAAGGATAAAAACCACTTGATCACATCAATAGATGCAGAGAGAGCATCCAATAGAATCCAGCATCCACTTATGATAAAAACTCTCAACAAAGTGACAATAGATGGTCATTCCTCAATGTAATAAGGGCCATATATGACAAACCCACAGCCAACATCATATTCATTGGGCAAATCTAAAAGTGTTTCCCTTAAGATAGGGAACAAGACAGGGAGGTCCACTTTCACCACTCTTATTCATCATAGTACTAGAGGTCCTAGCCTGAGCAATCAAACACAAGAAGATATAAAAGACTTTCAAATTGGAAAGGAAGAAGTAAAACTGCCATTATTTACAGATGATGTGACACTGTATATAGAGAACCCTAAATATTCCACCGAAAATCTACTAGAACTGATGAATGAATTCAGTAAAGTGGAAAGATATAAAATAAATATCCAGAAATCACTTGCATTTTTATATAGCAATAATGACCTCTCAGAAAGGGAACTAAGAAAACAATCCCATTTAAAATTTCTTCAATTAAAAAAAAAACCTTGGAATAAATTTAACCAAGGATGTAAAAGACCTGTACTCAGAAAATTATAAGATACTGAAGAAAGAAAATGAAGACACAAATAAGTGGAATGATATACTGTGTTCATGGATAGGAAGAATTAAAATAATTAAAATATCCAAAGGAATCTATAGATTCAATGCAATTCCTATCAAGATACCAATGGCAAATTTCATATAATTAGAAAAAAATAGTCCAAAAATTAATATGAAACCACAAAAGACATTGAACAGCCATAGCAATCTTGAGAAAAAAGAACAAAGTTGGAGGAATCATGCAACCTGACATCAAACTATACTATAAGTCCATAGTAATCAAAACAGCATGATCCTTGTATAAAAACAGACATATAGATCCATGGAACAGAATAGAGAGACCAGAAATAAACCCATACCTTTATAGTCAATTTATATTTGACAAAGGAGGTAAGAATATACAATGTGATACAGATAGCTATTCAAAAATTGGACAGATATGTGCAAAAAAATGAAACTAGACAACTTTCTTACACCATACACAAGAATAAATTCAAATGAATTGAAGACTTAAATGTTAGATTCAAAACTACAAAAATCCTACAAGAAAACAAAGGCAATAAAATCTCAGACATTTCTTTTAGCAATGTTTTTTTCTAATATATCACCTTGGGAAAAGAAAACAAAAGAAAAAGTGAAAAAAATGGGACTACCTGAAACTAGAAAGTTTTTGCACAGCAAAGGAAACCATTAACAAAATGAAAAGACAACCCACTGAATGGAAGAACATATTTACTGATACATCTGATAAGGCATTAATATCCAAAATTTATAAAAATAACTTTACAAAACTCAACACCAAACAAAAAAGAAACAATCCAATTAAGAAATGGACAGATGACCTGAATAGACACTTCTCCAAAGAGGACATACAAATGGCTGGCCAATAGACATATGAAAGGATGCTTAACACTAATTATCAAAGAAATACAAATTAAAACCACAGTGAGATATTACCTCAAAAAAATCAACAAACAACAAGTACTGGCAAGTATGTGTAGGAAAGGGAACCCTCATGCACATTTGGTGGGAATGCAGATTGGTGCAGCCATTTTAGAAAGCAGTATGGAATTACCTCAAAAAATAAAATATAGAACTGACTTATGACCCAGTGATTCCACTTCTGGGAATATATCCAAATAAACCTGACACACTAATTGGAAAGAATATATGCACCCCTATTTTCATTGCAGTGCTATTTACAATAGCCAAGACTTGGAAGTAGCCCAATTATCTGTCAGCAGATGAGTGGATAAAAAAGCTTTGGTACATTTACTCAATACACAAGAATAAATTGAATACTCAGCCATTTAAAAAAAGGTAATCTTACCTTTTGGATAGCATGGGTGGACCTGGAGAGTATTCTTCTAAGTGAAATAAGCCAGCCAGAAAAAGACAAGTACCATATGATTTCACTTATATGTGGAATCTAATGAACAAATAAATTAACAAAGTGGAGAGGACTCATGGATACAGAGAACAGATTGACAGCTATCAGAGGGGACAGAGTTGGGGCTGGGTGAGAAGGTTGAAGGGATTAAGCAAAGAAAGAACAAGAAAGACTCATGGGCACAGACAACAGTATTGTGATTGACAATGGGGAGAGGGGATTGAAGTAGGTAGAAGAGGGTAAAGTGGGGATAAATGGTGATGGAAGGAGACTTAACTTGGGTTGATAACACATAATATGATATACAGATGATGTGTTGTATAATTGTATATCTGAAACATACAATTTTATTAACCATTGCTACCCCAATAAATTCAATTAAAAAATCAGTTGACTTTTGCAGGTTATTTATGTGGTTAGTAAATGATCCAGAACTATGAGTCAAGTCAGCCAGCTGCTGGTCATAGTTCACTTCCCACAATATACTGCTATTTTTATTCCTTCCCATAGTTCTCTCATATGCTCACTTGATGAGTGTTCTCTCACGGAGTACCTTCTATGCACTCAGTGTCTATGCTAGACACAGTAACAAAGACACAATTTCATTATTATGAAATTATAATCATTGGTTTATATGCTGGAGACCTGTTTTTATAGATGAAGCCCAGGAACCTTTACAACAATACCTTGTAAATAATTAGTCCAGAAGCTAATTCTTTATTTTTTTTAAATTTTTATTAATTTACTTTTGTTACAGATGTTTCTCCTTTTTCCCCCCTAGACACCCTCCTTCCCATCCCCCGCCTCAGCATTGTTGTCTATGTCCATTGGTTATGAGTACATGCATATAAGTTCTTTGATTTATCTCATCCATCCCCACCACCCCTCTCCTCTGAGGTCTGTCAGTCTGAACCTTACTCCTTTCTACGTCTCTGGGTCTGTTTTGTTCATCAGCTTATTTTGATCATTATATTCCACAAATAAGTGAGATCATGTGGTATTTGTCTTTCTCTGATTGGCTTATTTCACTTAGCATAATACTCTCGAGGTCCCTCCATGTCGTCTCAAAAGGATGAGATCTTTCTTCCTTACAGCTGCATAGTATTCCATTGTGTATATGTACCACCACTTTTTTCTCCACTCATCTACTGATGGACACTTGGACTGTTTCCAGGTTTTAGCTATTGTAAATAGTGCTGCTATGAACATAGGGGGTACATATATTCTTTCTGATTGGTGTTTCATGCTTCTTAGGATATATTCCTAGAAATGGGATCACTGGGTCAAGTGGCAGTTCAATTTTTAGTGGCAGTTCATATGTCTCTTGGCCATTTGCATGTCCTTTTTGCAGAGGTGTCTATTTAGGTCCTCTGCCCATTTCTTAATTGGGTTCTTTGTCTTCCTTTTGCTGAGTTGTATGAGCACTCTATATATTTTGGAAATTAACCCCTTATCTGATGTATCATTGGCAATTATGCTCTCCCATATAGTGGGTTCCCTTTCCATTTTGATGCTTGTTTCTTTTGCTGTACAGAAGCTTTTGAGTTTGATGTAGTCCCGTGTGTTCATTTTTTCCTTTGTTTCTCTTGCCTTAGATGTTGTATCAGTGAAAATTCTGCTGCGTATGATGTCTTAAATTTTGTTGCTTACATTTTCTTCTAGGATTTTTATGGATTCATGAGTCACATTTAAGTCTTTTATCCATTTTAAGTTTATTGTGTATGGTGTAAATTGGTGGTCTAGTTTCATTTTTTTGCATATAGTTGTCCAGTTTTCCCAACACCATTTATTAAAGAGGCTGTCTTTACTCCATTGTATGCTCTTGCCACTTTAGTCAAATATTAATTGAGCATAATGTCTTGGGTCAATTTCTGGGTTCTCTGTTCTGTTCCATTGATCTATATGCCTGTTGTTATGCCAGTACTAGGCTGTTTTGATTACAGTGGTTTTGTAGTATAACCTGATATCTGGTATTGTGACCCCTCCTACTTTGTCCTTCTTTCTCAAGATTGCTGTGGCTATTCAGGGTCTTTTTTGGTTCCATATGAACTTTTGAAATGTTTGTTCTAATTCTGTGAAATATGTTGTTGGTATTTTAATAGGGATTGCATTGAATCTATAGACTGCTTTGGGTAGTATGGACATTTTAATGGTGTTAATTCTTCCAATCCAAGAACAAAGTATGTGCTTCCACTTTTTCATATCTTCCTCTATTTCTTTTTTCAATGTCCTGTAGTTTTTGATGAACAGGTCCTTTACTTCTTTGGTTAAGTTTATTCCTGGGTATCTTATTTTTTTTGCCGCAATGGTAAATGGGATTTTTTTTAGTTTCTTTTTCTGTGAGTTTATTATTGGTGTATAAGAATGCTGTTGATTCCTTGATGTTAATTTTGTGTCCTGCTACCTTGCCAAACTTGTTTATTAAATCTAGTAAAGTTTTGATGGAGTATTTAGGGTTTTCTATGTACAATATCATGTCATCTGCAAATAATGACAATTTCACTTTCTTCTTTCCTATTTGGATCCCTTTTATTTTTTCTTCAAGTTTCATTGCTGTGGTTATGATTTCCAGTACTATATTAAATAAGAATGGTGAAAATGGGCATCCCTGTCTTGTTCCTGTTCTTAAGGGAAATGCTTTTAGTTTTTGCCCATTGAGTATGTTGGCTGTAGGTTCATCATATATGGCCTTTATTATGTTGAGATATGATCCTTCTATTTCCACATTGCTGAGCGTTTTTATCAGAAATGGGTGCTGGATTTTGTCGAATGTTTTTTCAGTGTCTATTGACATGATCATATAGTTTTTATCTTTCATTTTGTTTATGTGGTGTATCACATTTATTTATTCGTGAATATTGTACCAGCCTTGCCTCCCTGGGTTAAGGGTTTTGGCATCTATGTTCATCAGGGATATTGGCCTGTAGTTTTCTTTGTTTGTAGTGTCTTTTTCTGGTTTTGGAATTAGAATTATGTTGGCCTCATATTAATGCGTTTGGAAATCTTCCTTCCAGATGTTAATTCTTAAGAGAATATATGGCTGGAGGTTGATTGGGTGAGCATACACCACTCTATGTAAACTCATGTACCTTAGTTAAACTAGGAGAATATGAAGTTGCTTACACTTCCTTTGGTTTATAGAGAAAGTAATTTCTATCATATAGTGCTTGATATTAAAAAGTAAAAATTTTCACATGCCATATATATATATATATATATGGCATGTGAAAATGTTTATATATATATATTAGCTTACTTACACAGTAATCCTAATATATAAGTAATGCATGATACAAGAAAGAACATGAATATAATACTAATATTATAAATAATATTAGTTGATCTGGGCATCAATAAAGTATAGATATCTGTACTGTAGACTTCAGCATTTACCCAATCTGTTGAAACTTCATTTTCTTCATCCGTAAATGGAGATACTTGTTCAGTTTGTAAGGATTAAAACTGAATGCATATTAATTTTCTTTCTCTTTGTGTATCTATTTTTATACTTTAAAAAAAGCTAATTCCCTTTATATAGTCAACATGTATTCGATAGTTGTTGGGGTACATTGCAATTGTACAACCAGTTGTGGTTTATCAAGAAAATAAATTATCTTCATATAATTTATTTTCTTTGACCTTCACAACAAAAATTGTAAAGCTCAAATATTAAATTAATCATTATGAAGGTAGAAAATATGTATAACAAAGTTCCTGTGTGGAATTTTTAGTTTTCTGTAGACTCTGACATATATCTAAAAATAACATAAATAGGACACAAACCAGAACAAATGAAATTGTATAAACAAAGAAAGCCAGAAATATAGAAGGTGATGTTATATCTGATTGGCCACAAAGATCCTTAAGAGGAAGAGTGAATAATAATACCATTCTCCATCCCAGGGAGTTATAGGTAATGCATAGTTTTTGTTTGTTTGTTTGCTCGCAATGCCTGGAAGTCATGTGACCAGGAGGATGCAAAGGATTTCAGAGATTAGCTAATAATAACTATTTTGTAACACAATGTTAACCTCAAATTTTAAACTCGTTTACAGTTTGTGTTACTGTACTGAATTAAACCATGAATGTAAGCCATACAGGGCTATCTGAGGTCAAAATGATGCAGGAACATAGGTTTGAAAGATTTCCAAAGAAAAAAATATATGTCTTATGCTGTCTACAATGGCAAATAAAGGAGATTTAATATCATCCACCGGTATGGTGCTCATCCTGCAGAGACCACAGCACAATACAGAAAGGAATTTTGAAGAAGTGAGGACATAAGGATCTTTTTCTTGGGAAACCTAAAGATTAATCTAAAACTTAGGAAAAAGACATGGAAAATATATGCACACATATTTGTATTTGTGTAAATTTTAGGAACAGGTAAATAAGTACACATCTGCACTCTTGGGAAGATTGCCTAAAAGAGATAAAGTGAGGGCACAGGTATTAAATTAAGATCATCTTCAGAAACTCCTACATGAATTTGGCTACAATGATCTGATTGATTTTTTTAAAATCTCCTTGCCAATTTTCAAGCTAGTTGGAGAGATTGTACTGTGTTTGTTTGTACCATCCCCGCATTTCCTAATAGCAGCAGGAAAAAGATAAGACAGAACATTTTGTTGTTAATCTCCAATTGGGAAATTATAATGAAAGCCAATATTCCTTGAAATTAAAAAAAAAAAAAAAGGCAAAATAGTTGATGAGAAAGGAAAAACCTCCAAATCTACTCAGCTATAGAATCCTTCAGGGATGAAAGACCAAAAAAATAAATGTGGTTCTGATGACAAATTTACCACTAATGTGAATACTAATCTCTTTATCCTTGGAGACTACTTCTATTGCAGGTATTATCGTTGAAAAAGGACTTTAATTCAGACATGTCTAATTATACTATAGGTTAATTCTATTAACTAGAAAATCTCCAAAGGACTTTAACATTTCTGACTACTAAATAAGTTTAAGTGGTCTAACCAAATTGCTAATGATTGCCTTTCATTGCAAAGCAGAAACTATTTGATAAATCTGCTCTTTCTTCTGGAACACTGGGACAAAGACTCGATTTTGAGGGCAATAACAATTTATTGCAATTACCCTCAATGCATGATAAAGATAGTAGTATCATGTATAGACTTTTTTTTTTCCCATGACTGTTTCCTTTGCTGTTGTCATCCTTATGTGTAGGCATGAAGAGCCTGTTATTAGTTATAAAACAAATAGTAATTTAAAAGGAGAGTTTCTTATTCATAAATGCAAGATAGACTCATTTCCAGTGTTGATGGAGTCACGAGAAAAAAATTTTTTTTTTCATTTAGGCTATCTGGTTATAATAGACAAATACAGTTTTTCTATGCACAGTATGTAGATTCTCTGATGTGGTTTTTATTCTTTTCTTTTTTTAAGTGTAGGTATTGGTCTAGACACACTGGAACAATTAGAACAGTTAAGATTCATAATAGTTTTTTTTGTTCTGTCTCTGCCTGAGCATCTAATGAATCTTCATTTTTATGTAGAAGAATGTTATATTCCATTCCTATCCCTCTCACACCACTGGAAATCTTCCATTCATTATTTAGTTCAGTGTGTCTCCTTCAGTGTTTAAAAAATTTTAGCACAGTGTAACATACTAGAAAGAAAAATACCAATACAACATAGTGCCCTACTTCAAGGACCTTATAACTTTTTAAATAAGATAGACTTGAACACATGTCATATGGGAGCCCAGGGGATATGCATCTGGCTATACTGACATTGCCTTGTAATTGTAACCTATGTACTCATGACTGGTTCCAGGAAACAGCTCAGTTCAGGAAAAGGATGAGTTAGAAATACTCATTGAATAAGATTTTATGACCATGCTATCTGAAATGCAGATTGAGCAAAAAATTAGAAGATTTTACATAAATGTATGACTTTGACCTGCACGTGCAAAGGGAGGGCTGCAAAAGTAATAATCAGGAAATGGGCAAGTAGAATACTTAGGACTGAAGGTCAAATGGTGAGCTTAACAAGAGAGAAAGAGGATGTGATATATGGTATAACCTGGTAATTGCAAAGGAACCACAAGGGAATCTATAAAAGTGATTAACGGGAGCTGCATTAAAGAGAAAAGAGACAAAGGAAAGGAGGGGGAGAATAAGTAAAAAGCTTTCCACTGAAGAAATATGAAATTATTAGAATATATTTAAATAATTTTATTCAGAAGTATGGCCTATCCACCACCTAATCATAACTCTCTTGTACATCTATCTTACAAAAATGACAGTATGCAAAAAGTTCTGTCATATAGCAAACGTGAAAACTCAATCCTCCTTGTCTTGCCTCTCCCTCCTCATTATCCTGCTTACATTGCTAATTGGATGTGAAGGCCATGCTTCTCAGTTCTGCCTCTATTCAGTCATGGACAGATAAATTGTAAAACAAAACAAAACAAATACTGATGAACAGACGATAAACATGGAGAACCTCAAGTAACAGAAGTGTGAAAAGAAACAGAAAGGATTATTCTGAAGACCTCTGGTTCCACTACAAGGGTTAAGCACTGGGTAACACATGGGAAGAACAATCGAGAGCCAAAAATGCAAATATCACATGAAAGCAAAGAATGAACTAAAGGTAAAAAGAGGTATAAGCAATTAAGAATCACGTGTTGGAAATGATTACTGTCCTTGCCTCAGGATCAACATACATGTGTTAATTTGTTTATGTCAACAATCATCATATATATCTCTATGCATCAGGTATGATGCCTTACATATACTATCTTCTGGAACCCTCTTGACAATGCATTAATTCAGTATCCAAGCATTTCTAGATATTTTTTTCCATTATTTTCAAATCATATGGGTCTACTTCCTCCTTTATTCTGTCCCTTATTCAAGAGCATGAGTCACAGTTGTCATTTAAATAAGAGGACACTAATGCATTCAAGTCAAAGATACTTATTTCAAATAATATATATCAAGCACAGTAAATTTTCAAATTTCAGTAGCCTCTGTATATTACCAGTGCCTCTAAAATAATTCACCTTTAATTGCAATGCTTCTATAGTCATTGAGAGCCCGGTATCTTCTCTCTAATAGGCTGTCAGGAAAGAGAACTAAGGATTAGTATTTCCAATTCATTTTAACAATTCTAGAGTGAATGAAGGCTAACATTCAACATGGCTCTAGCCATTACTAACTGACTAGCAAAAATACATGAGGTCTTTGTTCATCATACTTTCACAGAGCATTCAGACTTTGGTGAGCCAGCTTTCGGCTCAACCAGAGGTAGCCAGCAAATAAATGTCAAAGACTGGCTACTATCATTGCAAGTTTAGTTGGCATCATACAAGAGGATATGGGACAAAAATGCGGAATTAAGATGTTAAGTGTCATTCAAAGAATAAATGAGAATTAGAAAATATTTTTTTCTTGAGTTAAGATACCTTAACCTTTATGTTAAAAACCTATTTCACTGACAAAAAAACTAACGTATTAGAACTAGAGTTAATGCTAACAACCATCAGCATTTACAATGGAGAATTGCTAGCTTTTATGTTATGCTTGTAGGTATGAGTGTACGGGGCGGTGCGTGAATCCACACTGACGCAGAGGCATGTCTTGTGGACTATTATAGTGTTAAGTAGAATCAAGTTCCTTTATTCTCCTCTGTCCCTGTCATCTTTCATGACCATTACTTCTGTTTATCATTCACCTTCACCTTCATAATCCCTCATACCTTTCTCCCAGTTCATTTTATTCATACAGTTTAGCTTCACATTGAATAATGTGTGAGGGAATTGTCAGAAATGGATCATCTATCTACCTAATCTCTACAATTCAATCATGTGTCCTTTCTGTGCACCTAACATACAAGATTAAACTATACATCCCCTTAACTCCACTTCTGCCTTTCATATTGGAGGAAGAAGTAGAGTTAGGGGTATATATAGTTTTATTTTCTAATTTATATTGACATTAACATTTATTATGGAAAAATAAATCCTCAAAGAAATTTTCATTGCATTAGAAAGAGGAGGATAGAACAATGAAATTCTGATTGGCAGGAAAATGAAAGAAAAATTTTGATTTGAAATAAACTGATGGAAACAGAAAGGAAACAGTGTAGGCCAAACCCTGTACAAATGTAAATGTCCAGAGTATGAAGAGAAGTCACAGAGTAGTCACAGAGGATTCACAAAAGACATGTCTTAATGAACCCAAAGCAAGTAATTTCTGATTTGTGGAAATTCCCATCCCCAATTCTCAACCTTGCCTTTCTAATTCAATTTTGTAAGTCTCTAATTTTCACAACATGAACCCCACCAGTCCTTAACTTTTGTTAGTCTCTAATATATTACACCGTATGCCCAAGGTTTCAAGAATTACCTACAGTGGCTCATAACCATCTACCCAATGCCAGGCTAATGAAAGAGAAGAGAAGAAGCTCTGTTCCCAATGACTGCATCCAGATTTGTAACGGATCCTTCGTCTCCTAAGCCAGTGCTTATTATAGCCATTGGAATCCATAGAAATGCAATGATACCTGGTATAGGTGCCTGCCCAGAATATACAAAAGAATTTCATAAGGAGAGTGTACATTGAATTTTAATTAAAAGACTCATCTTTTTTTTTTTTTCTGCCTCTATTAGTTTTCCAGTATAGAATGTGTCATCGCTGATGGTGGTTTCACTTTTCCTCTGTATCCCAGTGACTACCTTTTCAACACCACCACTACCATTACATTTAGCCAAGTGGTCTAAATTTAGTTCAAACCATTTGTCTAAGCTTTCAACCTGTATAGCCAAATGCTTACTTGGATTTCTCATCGCTTTCATGACTCAAAGGAAACTGAATTCAACATATACGTAATCAAACTCATTGATTTCTCCTCATACTATTTGAAGTTTTACTAATACTTGCAGAGTTAACAAATGCTGGACACCTTTAAAAATGAATCACATGTATTAACATATTTAATCCTTACAACAACAAAAACGCTAGTACTTTTAATTATTTTACAGATGGAAAGGTGGACACACATGGAGTTTTAATAACTTGCCCAAATTCACATGATTAGTGTTAGAACTGAGGTTCAAACTTGTGAAGTCTAAATGCAACCTCTATGTTCTTGTTCAGTACACTCTACCTGTTTTCCTACAAATAGCAGTGATTAACATTTGTTAGCAAGCACCTTTAAATTAAACCGTGAGTTCTACTCCAACCCTATTGTCTGAACTCCCTTAATGCCCAAGTGTTTTAACCATGTACTTGCCCAGCTTTATTCTGAAGATATTAGTTTTTTTCTTTCTTTCTGATGGACCAAAATCAAATAATAAATTATTTTGGTGAAATTTCTTTAAATTTTTCAGCATTTATTTCCAAAACAACAACTTTGATCTCTACGGGATTTGTCTACAGTGGAGTCAAATATTTCTCTATTTTGAAACATAAACTGAGGCTTTTAGGTTTTTCCTCTAATTTGTTCTTTTAGTAAAACAGAATTTTGTAAGTCCCTCCCCTGTTCAAAGTTAGAAAAGTAAATTATAGTGCTTGTATTACCTTTGGAGCATAATTTATTTGAGTAATAATAATTTATTTAAAAAGGTTATTTCCAACAGCTCTTCAAAAGTCTCCAAATATATAATAGAGAATTATTAAAGACTTTTGCATCCCTGTTTCATTTTTACGAATAGAGAGATCAAGAAATACACATATTCAAATTTTCTTTTATGAGTGCTTTAACAATGAGACCTACAAGGTTACTTCAAAACATACATTCTATTTGGGGGGATTATAAATAAAACACATACTTTCAAATTTGCTATTCTCCATTTAAGATTTTTTTTTATTGAAAGGATATTCGTTTTTAATATTCTACATAAATCTCCTGCAGTAGAACAAAATAATTAATGTTACTTTTAGAATTATCTTGAGTCTTCCAAGACAGCTTCTCTGGATTTTGATTATGTTGGAATTCAACTCATGATCCTAATATAAATCTGCTCACTTGCAAAAGTAGCTGGAATTCTCTATTATAGTGATGATCGGTGTTTTGGAAAGAAAGCCTGAAAGGAAGAGCAGCTCAGGTGACAATGTTTACTATCCAAAGTAACTCATTTGCTACTTAATTAGCTGCCTCAGATACGAAGAGGGACTGTTAGACACATTGAAGGGAATGGTCTTGGCTCCTCCCCCAGTCACTTGTTTCTGGCTAGCAGTCCTGGTGGAGAGAAACAGAGGACACTCCCCACTCCCCAGGTCTTACCACAAAAGAGTGATAATAAGTGTCCTCCCCTCTAATTATCTTCTTTACTATTTACACATATTCTTTCCTCCTTTCAGAGATGCTCCCTTGTAATTAGTAAAATGCAAAGGAATGAGGTTAGTTTTTAAAATCTCAACCAGCTCAGATGCCAGAATATCAGAATCCTTTTTGCTGCCCTGGAGAAATTCTAGAGAGCGATTTCTCCTGTCCTCATCTCAGAAGACCTGCAGCTGGTGAGCTCTCAGCCTCGGAAAGAATTGAGTCTATTAAAATTTCTAACATTTATATAATTCCTTTCATTCCTTTCATCCTCAAAGTGCTTTGCAAACATTAAACTAATTAAGTGGAAGCAATTTGTGAATTAAGGCATACTTATAAACAACTGCCTGTCATTTGGCAAGAAATACTTGTCCTTGTTTATTTGTTTATTATTTCATTATTGGGCTTATGGGCAGCTTTTTAATTTTAATAGCATTATCCAGGACACTGAGGCCACAGGAATGAAAATGCTGCATGCACCCCAACACTTCCTTCACGCACAACTTAATTCATTAGATAAGAGCTGGAGGAGGTTTAGCTGAAGAAACTAGAGAGTCCTTTAAAACAATAAAAATCCTCTTAATCTTATCTTGTTTTATTCTTAGTATTTTATGGAAATACAGTATACTTAGATTCTATAGGCTGGCTACCCATTATAGTAATATGTTTAGAAAAAATCTAAAACCTCAAACCTTTATTAATTGCTAAATAGGTAAAAAGAAGCAGGTTAATAGGAAGTTTCATAAGAAAACTTCACATGCATATGAAAAAACTTTTCAAGAGCTGAAATGTCTTCTTGAAAAAGTAAAAGATCACAGGTCCAGAATTCACTCTTTTTTTTTTTTCTGGTACATGCCCCTAACGGGAACCGAACCCGGGACTCTCTGGTCTGCAGGCCGATGCTCCAACTGCTGAGTCAAACAAGCCAGGGCCCAGAATTCACTCTTAATTTATCAAGTTTCCAAGATTAAAATGTGTATATCATTGCCCAACCAGGAATGGGGGTGGGGGGTGGTGAGATGAGGTTAAATAGCTATGTTTTTAAGTTACTCTCTGGAACTCCCTTCAAGAAATAAAGGATCTTTGGGTCAAATGGTAATTCAATTTTTAATTTTTTGAGGTAACACCATAGTGTTTTCCACAGTGGCTGCACCAGTCTGCATTCCCACCAGCAGTGTACTAGAGTCCCCTTTTCTCCACACCCTCGCCAACACTTGTTGTTTGATGATTTGTTGATGGCGGCCATTCTGACAGGTGTGAGGTGATACCTCATTGTTGTTTTAATTTGCATCTCTCTGATGATGAGTGATGTTGAGCATTTCTTCATATGTCTCTTAGCCATTTGTATGTCCTTTTTGGAGAGGTGTCTATTTAGTTCCTCTGCCCATTTTTTAATTGGGTTCTTTGTCTTCCTTTTGTTGAGTTGTATGAGCACTCTGTATATTTTGGAAATTAACCCCTTATCTGATGTATCATTGACAATTATGCTCTCCCATATTACCATTTGACCCAGTGATCCCACTTCTAGGAATATACCCTAAGAAGCCTGAAACACCAATCAGAAAAAATACATGTACCCCCATGTTCATAGCAGCACTATTTACAATAGCTAAATAGCTAAATGGAGAAATTCTAGAGAGCGATTTCTCCTGTCCTCATCTCAGAAGACCTGCAGTTGGTGAGCTCTCAGCCTCGGACAGCCCAAGTGTCCATCAGTGGATGAATGGATAAAAAAGCTGTGGTACATATACACAATGGAGTACTATGCAGCTGTAAGAAAGAAAGATCTCTTATCCTTTGAGACGACATGGAGGGACCTCGAGAGTATTATCCTAAGCGAAACAAGCCAAGCAGAGAAAGACAAATATCACATGATCTCACTCATTTGTGGAATATAATGAACATAACAGTCTGAGGAACAGGGTAGACCCAGAGATGTGGAAGTAGGGTATAGACTGACACCCCTCAGAAGAGGGGGTGGGGGGGAGGGAAGAGATAAACCACAGAACTTATGCTCATGTATGCATAAGTGATGGACATGGACAACAAAGCTGGGGACAGGGTGGGGGGAGGGGGAGGAGGGTGTCAATGGGGAAAAAAGGAGAAACATATGTAACAAAAATAAATTAATTAAAAAAAAGAAATAAAGGATCTTACAAATAAATTTAGAAAGATTTTAAAACATCATTTTTTTCAAGAAGCATGTAAAATTTTCAAGCGAGCAAAGTAACTGCCCTGTCAATTTGTACTGAATGAGAGATTAAAATTCTTACACCAGCCCTGGCTGGTTTGGCTCAGCGGTTAGAGCGTCGACCTGCGGACCAGAGAATCACGGGTTCGGTTCCCACTAAGGGCAAGTACCTCAGTTGCAGTTTGTCCCCAGCCCTGGGTGGGTGGCAGCCACTCGATGTGTCTCTCTCACATCAATGTTTCTCTCTCTCTCTTCCTCCCTCTTTCCTTCCCGTTCTATCTGAAGATAAATGCAAAAATGTCCTTGGGTGAGGATAAAAAAATAAATAAATAAGTAAGTAAATAAATAAAATAAAATTCTTACACCAAGTGCTGATCTTAGGGGGAAACCTGCATGAACAGCTAATGAATAGCTGACTTTTGGAACATGTGACTATGGTTAATATCACATTAATTCTAACTAATTGTAGAAAGATGGGTAGTCTTAATATGTATTTTGAAATATGGAAGAATGTATACAATAAAAGCCCCTTTAATAATGCATCTGCTAATACTGGGTGTCAGAAAAATCATTTTAATCAAGGGAGTATTGACAACTGGAGTAGAATTTAGGTTTGAAAATAAGTTCTGAAAGTTTAGGTAGCAGCAACGTCAAATAGCAAGTTTGTGACAGAAGTCAGAATGCAATTATGCCAGGTGATCTCTCCACCTCCCCAGGCTGACCTACATCTAATCTGAGGAACCTGCGAAACAGGCACTGCTTCAGCATATTTCGCTGTGACTCAGAAGGACTTGTATGTGAAGAGTCGCTATTCGGCACCCTGTCTTCTAGCCTAACTTTCCTGGAGTTGTAAAAGAAGGGATTGTTCGTCAGTTCAGAATTTTCTTTTTGTTAGTTTCTGAAAGGTGTTAATATTTCAGAAGTGCTGAAGTTTTGTTTTGTTTTTTTCGCCATGATTTTCTTAGCCTCTAAAGAATACATTTCTATTGCCAGTGAATCAGGAGTTCTTAATCTATTGTGCGCCACTGACTTTTTGGCAGTTCATTGAAAGCTAAGGAACTTTCGCAAAATACTGTCTTTCAATGCCTAAAATGAATTATATATGATCACAAAGGAAAAAAAATGGAGGCTTAAATGCAATTATCAATATATTATAAAAAGAAATGTGTGCTATACTAGTATAGGTGTTTCTTTATTAACATATTACAGTGCAGGTATAATAATTGTTATACTTTTCTAAGTAGTAATAAATACAATTTATTTTGATGTGTGTAACAAATTGTAATAGGATATGAAAATATCTATGATTTCTAGTGGTAACAATCACAGTCATTGCTAATGATTATGATTCATTGCCTATATTAATACTCAAAATAAATTATACATTTTACCTATAAAGAAAGATGTAATTTTTCCTACCAAAATCACATACCATCTAAATTCTGACCTCACTGGTCTCAAAGGTGCTCACAGGTTCAGAACCTCTCTCTCTCTCTCTCTCTCTCTCTCTCTCTATATATATATATATATATATATATATATATATATATATATATATATATGCATTTAATATGTTTTTATCTATTTTATCTATTGTTTTCATACAGAGAAGAAGGGGGAGAGAGAGAAACATCGATGTGAGAGAGAAACATCGATTTAGCTGCTTCCTGCGTGTCAGGCATCAAACCCACAACCCAGGCATGTGCCCTGACCTGGGATTTAAACCAGGACCTCAATCCACTGAGCCAGGGACAAACACTCAATCCACTGAGCCACACTGGCCAGGCTATTTGGCTTATATTTTAAGATAACCCCACTTGTTTTATTTTAATCCCTCGCCTTCAGGGTCTGCTCTTTATCCTCGTGACCCCCAGATATAGCTGAAGATTTCATAGCTGAGCACATTCATTCTCTAGTTCAGTTCCTGAAAAATCACTGAAGGTAACATCTTTGAACAACTGATCTTGTTTAACAACATTGCAGCAATTTGCTGCCAGCTTCATTAATATCTCAAGTTACTAGACACACTTTTTTTTCTGCCTTTATGGGAATAGCAGCCTCGCTAACAAAAGCTCTTTTGAAATACAGCAGCATGATGATGACAGCAGCCAACAACAGTGCTAAGCTGTAATGAGTTACAATGATAAATCAGAGCTGTCTGAAGAGCTTAAGCTCAAGATGAATCTTCACTTGCGGGCCTGTCATGATGTATGCCTCCTCATTCTGAGGAGAGGACCCAGGGAACTTCAGTGCCAGACTAACCTCCAGGCCGATGGAGCCCATGTCATTAGCCTCTAGTGCTAGGGAATGCTGATTAGTAGATTATTAGATTTAAATTTTTCCCCCACCAAGTTTCCTTAGATTTGTGTTTGTTATCTTCAGTGTGGATTTGTATGATGTTGCTGTTGTGTATTACTATTATCTCATTTCGATTGTGTATTTGATGCCCCCAGCACCTTGATCACAGGAATGTCATATAAATGAAATTATCTTGACATGCAAAGACTGCAGATGGTGTTTCAATTTGTTTTTCTTTGTCTCTCATAGAGTTATTTAATTTATTTCTTCTCTTTTGCTCACTTTCTTTTCCCTCTATGACACTGGCTCATTCCAGAAAACACCTGCAATTAACGTGTTTTCAAGAAACGTGTGCCTCTGTACCTCAAATATATCTGTTTAAGGTAATATGATTTGCAGATCTTCAACCAGGCATCAAGATTTTGGCCAGATTTATTTCTTAAAATGTTCTCTCTTCTCCAGAGATGAAAATCTCTTTCATAAAATATACATTATATAATTATTAACAATGTCAACAATGTCATTTTATAATACCTTACAAAATGACACTGTATGTGTATGTACAGCAGGTAGGCTCAACAGTAACCATGGAAACAACTAGAATCCATTAGTACTCTCACAATTTACATTGCCCATTCTTTGCTAAGGGCTGTGGATTCAAGGATAATAACAGTAACTTTTACTGAGAAGTCAAATTCTAACTTAGGCAACATAAAATAATGGAAACAACTAACCTTGTGCTGACTTCATGTCAAGGGCTTTGCATGCATTATTTGTATTGATTATGCATTCTCAGCTATTGTGGGAATAACATTATTTTCTTTCACTTTATAGATGATACAAATGGTTTTTTTTGGAGCTAGTGTATGATAGAGCCAGGATTCTAAATCACAACTCTTAGATTTAGAAGCCATGTGCTTCTTTACTATGTCAAACTTCCCTTGTAGAAGTCAGGTAAACATTTCACCATGTTCGACTTCTGCAGCATGCAGGTTGGTGTGAGGGAACTGGAAAAGATGGGCTTGAACGAAGACATCTTCCTCGAAGGATACTACTGATTGCCTTTTGAGAGAGGCAAATTGTCTCAGGAAAGCTACATTCTGGATAAGGAAAATTTTCTACCTGTAACAGGTAATTTATGTGTATCTTATACCATTTTAACACAAATGTCCAGGTCAATTTCTTAAGAGTTATGTTCTATAAGAATAACAACACCAATAATAAAAATAATACAGCACAAGAAGAGGTCAGTGTGACTGACACCTATGATGTGCACTCATGCAAAGACCTCTGTAGCTGCTGAGTGGAAAACCAGCGTGACACTGAAGAATCATCACTATCCAATGCTGATAATTTTGTTGAATTATTAGTTATTGTCTCCCTATAAGGGAAAACATATTACCAATGAAAATGTAATCAATGTTAGAATAGATTAATTGGTGACTACACAGACTTGTGAACAGGGGAGGTAAATTGTCCCAGGCATGGAGAGAAAAAACTAATCAAAAACATCAACGTAGATGGATAAATATGGGGTATACTGGAGAAGGATAGGAGAGTCCACAATGGTGGCTTCAACTTGATGCTGAGAATTCACTCACATCAGTATTCACATCAGTATTAAAGAGAATAGAAGTCATTTGGTGCTAAATCCTATTGTTTAGAGCAAAAGTGAAAATAATTCACTGGACTGAGTGTGGCACAGACTACTGCTCACCTGTTTACTAGGTGCTCTTTGATAATCAGAGAAAAACATTATTTTTAAAAACTTGTTTACTTTAGATACAGAATATTTCCTCTCACTTCAGGCAAAAAGATAACCTTCAAATTCACTGAGAGCCTTTCTGTTTTTTAGAATTGCTATGAAAACAAAATATGAAAGACATACCAAAACAAATGACAGTTGTATTATAATTTATACTGCATAAGACTTTCTTCAAGGGCAAATACTATGTTCTAGTCATTATGTGAATCTCCAATAATGAGTAAAATTCCCGGTACATAGTAGATACTAAGCAAATGCCAAATGTATAAAAGAATAATAGGAGAGAGGGGAGAAAGGGAGAGTAGGAAGGGAGGAGGGCAAAAGTGAGGGAGGTAGACTCACTGGTCTTATTTGTTGAACAATGTTTAATAAAGCACACTGTGTAGTTCTTTAAGGTGGAATCCACCATTCTGAAAATATTCTACCTGTGGCCATAGTATCAGTATCATAAAGTTGGTCAATGGCAGGGTAGGTATGAATTTGAATAACTCTCTTCTGTACCTTCTTTCAGACAGAGTTAAACTGAAACTAAGTAGTAGATTCATTTGGATTAAATAATTCTTTAGGTTCAGGTGTCCTAGAAGACACAGCAAGGTTGTTTAGAAGAGGAAAATCAGAAGAGCTAGAATGTATCTCTTCCAAATGGGATAGACTTGCTCTATTATCAATACCTGCAGGGATTGTCTCCCAATTGTCAGGGCTGCCACAGACTTGAAGGTTTAGAGAGTTAAAACCACATGTGAATTAGGAGCCCTACCTATTTGTTCCCATTTTACCATATATGGTTATTGACATCTCCCCTATCAAAATGTATTTATCTTTCTGTGTCACTTTCTTAAATCTTTACAAGAGAAGAGGGCACTCGTGACTGAATCCCACTATCAACCATGCTAAGAGTTAATGAGAATGTATTAAAATTTCATTGAAGTAATGATGTGACACAATTTAGCTTGAAATTACAGTTTCTTGATTTTTTTTTAACTTTTGTTTTTAGCTACGCTTGTCTTGTTACAATAAATCTATTTTAAGCTTAATCAAACCTGAAACATTATTTTTTATTTTTTCTGTCCCATTATGTGCCATATCTTTGAGCACAAGTAAAGGCTCATATTCCTGGGTTCTATAGATTTGCAGAATCAGCCAAGTATTTATAAACATATCAAGGGATTAAAATTAATAGTAATAAAAATAATAAACAATACAACTAACATTAATAATCAGAACTAAGCTTTTTGTGACAAAAAATACTGAATGTTACTTATTCAGAGACTAGTAACAAATTAGTTGACTTGTCATTTGCTTCTGTGAAAATTTATCTTCCATATACACTGTCCATCACCTCCATGGTAATATCCAATATTTAAATGAATGCAGATCACAAGACCTCACGTTGATATCAAGATTTATTAACATAAAAAATATTGACCAGCTTGGCAAAAAGAGAACAACCATATCCTTTTCTACCAACAAAAAACCATTTGGTAGCACTTTAAAAAAATGCCTATTAAATGAGACACCTCTCTGTCAAATTAAAACACTTTAATTTTGTTTTCAAAGACACCATTGCGGGTGGAAAATATTTCTTAATGTGATCTATTTGCTGATTCTAATGTAAACCCAAATTGCAAAAACATGCTTATATCATCAACATTATAGAAATATGAAACATGTAATTGTACATAACATTTCTAATTTTGTTGCTTATGCCTTTTAGATTGCATTAGGGAATAGGATTTAATAAGCAAGCAGGTTGGGTTGTCCACAAAGCATAATTAATTTTGTGGAATGCCACTCTACTGGGTACTTGCAAGTAATAATAAGAGCTCCCTTTGCTGCCAGGAAATGCATTTCACCTTAATTTTTATTAAAATGTACACCCAGCTTCCCTGGTGACTACTCTATACTTTATGTTCCTTGTAATCATTACTTGATTCTGTTATTTTAAAAACTATTTTTATATTATATTATATTCTTTTTAAGACAAAGCAGGTCAATTAAATTCAGTATTTAATTATTTTAAGTAACCCAAATTGTCTCCAATTAAGTAGCAATTGCAAATAATTATTTATTGTAAAACCAAAACATCCATGTACTCAGAATTGTATTAATCTCAGGAATGTTATAATTACTGGAAATTCTAGATAAATTAATATTTAGGCACATACTTTTAGTGAATCTAACATAAGAACTTTTTCACAAATGGAGTTAGTATCCTGAAACTGATTAAGAAATCTTCTGTACATCCATAACATGCATAAATTAGTAGTGTACCTAAGCTTATAGAAATTTCAAAATGTGACTTGCTAAAATTCTGCAGAGTCTAAAATGTGTCTAAATGGAATTACAGCATGACTGACATTTCTGAAAACACCTCAGCTATTAATGCTTTCTCTCAAAACACACAACAAAGAGGAGCATAAAAGTAATTTTGTAGTGAGGATGCCAGTAGTGTTCAGTGGGGTTATTCATTAGTGTTTTCAGGTCTTGTCATTTAAACCATGCTTAAGACAAATTATAAATTACTTTATATCATGAATCTTTGAGATCACCCAAGAGTAGATAAATCCTTAATATTAAATTCTCTAAATCTGAAATTTTATTGGTTTTACATTTCATTGAAGAGTCTATCAGTCTCTACACTGAGATTAATTTTAGTGATAAGAGTAATACTGAAGACAAAAGTTGTATGGGCTAGAATGTAAATAATCATTTCAGAAAGCGTCAGGAATCAACACTTCCCTTGCTAGACATGGGAAGCTACCTATAAATCTCTGCCTTCACAATCATCTGACTATGTGCTAGGAATCAGCCAAAATTTTCTAAACAATACTGGGCATGATAATAGCCTTTGCACATTATATAAGATTTGCCTTTAGAACAATTTGATTTTTCTACAATTTACTATGTTAACAAAGATGTTAGGAAGTACAGATTTGTTCAATATTAGGTCATGCATGTAGCAATCAAATTCTTCAGGATCCAGACTTGCCTTACCGTAGAGTTAATCAAGTCCAGTGTTCATGGATAGCAAATGATTAGCAAGGGAGTGAAACCTGGCACTGAATCAAGACCTCAGAAAATAAAATCTGAACACAAGTTTCAAGTAGAATATGTGGATTTGTGGATGGGACTAAACACAGGAAAGGCAATAAAAAAGAAGCTCAAGAAAAAAATAAATTTTATATTTGCCATACAACCAGTCAAACCAAGATTCAGTGGTTTCAGCTTGGCTCTGACTGTGGTATTTCTTTATTTTATTTTATTTTCTTTTATTGATTTTAGAGAGAGAAGAAGTGAGAGGGGGAGAGAGATAGAAATATCAATGAGAGAGAACATCTATTGGCCGCCTCCTGCATAACCCCCACTGGGGATTGAGCCCACAACCTGGGCATGTGTCCTGACCGGGAATCGAACTGGCGACCTCTTGGTGCATGGGTTGACACTCAACCACTGAGCCACACCTGCTGGACTGACTGTGGTATTTATAAAGTGCAGCACTAGAATGTTTAAAGCAAGTGTAAAAAGGTGCAAGGGAAATTGCATGTGGCCGAGAAGCAGTGACGGTTGAGAGAGGTTGACTTTGACATTTGTAGATGTCAGAGGATGAGATAAAACACTGAGACACTAAGATTTCAGAACTGAGATCATTAAGTTAGTCTGAAAATACAACCTATAGAAATAAAGATATTTGCATGAAGAGATGAATATTTTTACTTTTCTATCTTGCTTAATGATAGATTATTTTCTGCATTAATATAACTGCATTTTATGGGACTCACTGAATTTTTATTATATTAGCAATGAGTAAAAGAAAATATGTAACTATGATGTGTAGAACATCACAAATAAATCCTACTTAAAATCATTCTCTCTTTGTTGTAAGATTAAAATAAAACAAATGTTGAGGTTTGAATCCAGTAGCTCTCCATGTGGAGAGGAAATGTATCCAAGAGTCACTTCAAACTTTTGCAAGAAAGAGAAGAAAACGGTGTTCTATTTTACAACAATTTGAAAAGATTGCCAGCAGTAGGTTTTGACTTGTCCTATCCTTTGCCGTCTTAAAACAACTTTCATTAATACATTTGGAACACCTGTCCTTCGGTTCCTTTCCTTTCTCTTTCACCATTTCTCTAACTCATCTTCTCTCTCTCTGCATTTAACGAGAAGGAAATTTACAGACAGTGTTTCCACAACAACACAT
The DNA here is from genome assembly GCA_030848825.1 of Tadarida brasiliensis. Taxonomy (NCBI): domain Eukaryota; kingdom Metazoa; phylum Chordata; class Mammalia; order Chiroptera; family Molossidae; genus Tadarida; species Tadarida brasiliensis. The sequence goes on from CM061260.1 coordinate 78,192,535, forward strand.
TTATTGAAAATCCATGCTGTATCTATTAGTATGTAAGGCATAGGAGGGATTTGGAGAGATTAACGCTTATATATAGAACAAGTCATTAGGGAGTGATTAAATTTTGAATTATGGCATGACTATAATCATAGAAAGTGTTCAGCAATGGAACAGATTGTTTGCAAATTGATATAATCAAAGAAATCAGCTGGGAAACCTAAGAATTTGGGAGATGGGAGGTATGATATTTGATCCACAGGCATGAGACACAATTGTTATAGAAAAAGCAGGAAGCACATGAAAAAGGTATCAGGCAGACACAGGGTGACATAAAAGGTGTATTCCAAGGGTAAAAGTGACTGTTCTTAATTTTAGGAAGATTTATTACAGAACGGAGCAAGAATATGGGAGTAAAGTTTGAGTTGCCTAAAACTTTAGGTATAAATAAATAGAAAAACCATAATGATAAACCACAATGAAGTTGAACTCCAGGAATTCCAGTGTAAAGTGAAACTATTTATTAAAAGTAGAAGAGAGTCTCCTGCCCACTGCAGCAGGAAGTGTTTCCACGAGTCCACCCCTTTCCCTGATCCATATCCACCCAGGAGCTACACAGTTACAGCATGTTGCAGAAGGGCCATAGCTTTTTACTAGGGAAAGGGGAGAATGAGCAAGGCAAACAGTGGAAACAGTAACCTGCTTCTTCTTGCATGGCTGGTGGAAGAGAGCAACCTCCCAGCCAGCTGGCCAGCACAGGGGTTGCACACCAGGAGTCTCCGAGCTAACCTAGCATTATGTCTTGAAAAGATTTACTTGTTGAAATGACACCACTGCTAAGTGTCTGGCCCACTCCAGTCCCAGTGTTGACTTGATTCTCAAATCCTTAACATTCAAGATTCACCTTCAACAAAATCAGAATGTAAGCAAATTGTATCTTTAACTTGAAGGACAAGTCTCTGCAGAGTAAGAAGCAATAGGAGTTGATATACTAGTGGAGATAGAGGTCATTTCCCAAGGGCCTCAGGGAAACACAGAGGGAAGTGTGTTGGGAGACAGTGAGATGATTATGATCTCAAGACTGTATGCACTTGCAAGGAAGCATAACAAAATGAGTGAGAATGAACGTAAAATCAGACTGCCTGGGCCAAATCCTGGCCGCTCCAGTACCAGTGTGACCTTGGGCACGTCTTTCCATTTCTTTATGCCTCTGTTTCCTTTTCTGTGAATTGGGGATGATAACAGTACTTCCCACATGGTGTCTTTATGAGGACAAATGTGTAGTGTGCTTCGTATGAGGGGTTTTGTAAGCATTACATAAATATAGCTGACATGTATGTTGAAACTCAGTTTACCAAACACTACACAAATATACTTCATAATGATTTGAAAGTTGTTTACCTTATTATCTTCACTTCACGGGTGACACAGAGGCTTAACAACTTTCTGTAACTTTTCCCAAGATCCACGGAGTATAGAAAGGCTCAAATGATTCAACATAATCCTGAAACATTGATCCATCCTTACCCAGTCTGTCTCTGAAGTCTGGCACTTCAATACAACGACAGCCTTTTGTATCTTGCGCTGTGCAAACCTACAGAAAGTGTAGAAGAGGAGGGGGAAAATAGTTGACATTTTGCAATCGTGTCCGTATTTTACATGATGCTCTCAACTCGTATCAGGTGTGACACCCTCCGTGCTATTCATCAGCAGGCAGTATTTTGTTGTCCTCCCTTTCATCACCTTTACCTGCAACTTCTAACATGTTGCATTGCACCAAAATATGTTATGTCAGTTAACTTATTGATATTTCCCCCAAAAAGATATGCTAAAAGCTAAATCTTCTTTATTATGTCTACGTTAACCTAGCTCCTTTCCTTTAGCTGCGTAGTCACAGCGATGCAGTGACATTCATAGTTCAGAAAGCATGCATGGTGAAATGAGTCTAATTGGAAAAAATGCATATGAAGCCCCAAAGCAGTCATGCTACAGCCAAATTCAAAATGGACATAGATCTGTCCCCGATATTCCACGACAATAGCTCAAAATGCAGCATATTTCACTAGCACAGAAGCATGAAAATGCCATAGCCTGTTCAAGGGAGACAGGTGTTAAATTGTAGGAGTGTGCATTGTTCACATGGTATTTATGTCTTTCAAGTTTATTTGACATTCCAGAAACAATGTGACTGGGACTCATGAATAAAATTGAAAAAAATTGTTCTTTTCTTTTTTTTTTTACTGTGTTTTTCTTATTCTTACTTTCTATTGAGAAGGCAAGTAGGAATAAATTCATCTATGCATCTTACAAATACACACATAGGGGAACATTTTTTACTTTTATTCTTTCTAGTTACTCTTTCTCTGACTCCTGTGCTTTCAAGTGGCAAAAATCTGTTTAGTTACTTTGAAATGGAATGATTATATTGCTGACAGTAAGCAGAGAATGATAAAGAAAGGCACCCAGGGATCTTGAAATAAGAATAATAATGATAATAATAACAACAACAACAATAATAAAATTTGCCTCCTTCAGGAATATCCTAGACAGATATTCTAACGTGGTTATCCACAGTAAAGTTCATTTGACAGAATAGAAAGATGTGGGTTTGATCTGCTAAATAGTTCTAAAAGAAACCATGGTTTTTGATACTGCATAGATAAAATATATACTTATATAAACTGGGAAAAAATTCACTGCTCTTATTTAGTAAATGGCTCTCCCCCTCTATTGTAACACAGTTCTATTTTTCATTATTAATTGGGTGAGTTATGCCAGAAGTGTGGGCTGTAGGAATTTTAATTAGTTCATTCTTAAGAGAGAAATATATTGTATAGAAAGGTAATTTAATGCTCTAATGTGTTGTGAAGCTCGAAATATATATTTATATGTATATTGATATAAATGTTCAATTATGAAATATAGTTTATATACATGTATATTTATATTCTAAAACAAAACACAAATATGTTCATTTAAATGACCCTCATTGTCATTAATCAAATTAATGGTGGTTTTAGGTCATCCGCTAATGATGCTAATAGACAATGTGGCTATACTGCCTTTAAAAGCAATGCCCAGTCTTCAAACCAACCTGTAAACTAGAACAAGTTCATTTGTGTTAGGCTCTAAAGTCCTTTAAGCTAGCAAGGTATCATTTTAAGACTATACCTCTTCCAAACAATCAAATAGTAAGTCCTTAAACAGATTAATTTACAAGTACTAAAAGTATTTTCAAGCATCTTCCAATTATCTAGCACTATACTGCTTACTCTAGGATACACAGAAAATAAAGAGAAGTACTGAAAGAACTGTATTAACTTGAGGCCAGAAAAGAAGAAATCAGTAGAGAATGAGAAACGCATGGCATAGGAGAGCATGAGAACAGGCTATGCTCTAAAAAGCTGGAGGTGCACATCTTAGTCACAAATGGGAGGAAGAAAAATACAGTAGATACCATTGAAGAGTGAGTCTAAGTTGTGGTTAAAATTTAAATGTCAAGTGCATATTGAGACTTTCAATTCAGAATAAGACAAGCTGAGTTAACATGGAACCCCTATACTAAAAGCACATAGAAACTATGCATAAACTTTCAAGTAGGATCACAAGAATTAAATTTCAATCCAAACATCTCAGAAAAGCAGAGCACATTAAACATTTGGGAAATACAGTTATTGTGGTTTGGGTGATATGAAGATAAAGATAACCCATTTGTCCCCAGATATGCCCTGGACTAAAGATTTTGCATTTAATGTACACAATAAGACAGGATGTTAAGCCTTTGTCTCATGACAAAAGAAAACTCAAGACATTACATGAAGCCAATCCCTTGTAGGGGATGCACACTTAGAGAAATACAGGGCAAACACACACTGGCTTTTAAAGACACAAAGAATACTGCTGTTTGTTTGTTTGTTTTGCCTTATACACTATGTGGGGGGGGGGGTTTCACTCATAAGAAAACACACACACACGATTTTAGAAAACTACTTTAATATTATACATATGTTATAGGAAGCACAAGCCATTGAATTAATGTAAAAGTATTTAGTCCCAGCCTATTAGGCACTTTGTTTCATAAATTAGGAAGCACAGAAATCCCATGGGAAAATAATTTCCTTTGTTTAAATATTTCCATTTCAAATAAGCTAATTATAGAATATATAAAGCAGAACCATGTAGCAGAAATAATAAACTAGAGGATAACAAACCCTAAGGAATTGAAATAATAGAACAAAAGGTACAAGAGATACTGTAACAATTTTTTCTAATATATTTTTTATTGATTTTTAGAGAGAGAGAAAGGGAGAGGGAGACAGAGATAGAAACATCGATGAGAGAGATACATTGATCAGCTGCCTCCTGCACACTCCCCCACTGGGGATCAAGCCCACAACCCTGGCATGTGCCCTAAGTGGGAATCAAACCGGCAACCTCTTGGTCCATGGGTCGATGCTCAACCACTGAGCCACACCAGCTAAGCATGTAATAATTATTTTAAATGATTAAAAGTTTCAAAAGAGCAAGACAAAAAATATAACAAGACATATAAAAAATATAAAATTCCATAAATGAAAGAAATTTAAAAATCTATTAAGAGGTTCACAGATTAAACTCAACCTAAAAATAATTCATTAACTGAAAAATGCATATTAGGTAAATAACCAAGGTGAAGCTTAAAATAAAAATGAAAAACATTAAGTAAACTTCCAAATAGTGGATTCTTCAATTACATAATGTCAAATACAAAAAGATAATTTTTATCAACAAATGAGAAAAACTCAACTATAAATTACAGAAATGAGGCAGGAAAGAGCATGTTTCAACAGGAACCACAGGAGGTATCTTCAAAATGTCAGAGAAAGTAATTTCAACACATACATATTCATTTAAAATATCATTCTGCAGTTAGGGTGAAATAAAAGTACTTTCATCAGAAACTAAGAGATTTAAAAACTTATAATCACCTGCAGAAAAAATTACTACATTATGGCATAGAGAAAAATATTGAATTGGAATTCATTAGGTAAGTAAAGAAATTACTTAATAACTTGGTGACATTATATTTCTGTAAAATTTAGTGGTAAGTATAATAATAATTTTATTTCAAGAAATTTTGAATAAGATCAAACTGAAGCATAGAAAACATACTATGACAGGTGAGATAGAGGTTAAACTATTTTAAGAATATTATGTTGTGAAGAAGTAAGTAAATATATTTTTACGTTTATATCATTTTAACTTTGCTACTAGAAAAAATGTATTTATTTAAATAAACCATGGAATGCAGACTTCATATATGGTATTAAACAGATGGGAAAGAAGAAACTCAATTAATATAATATAAAGAAGATAAAAACCTCAATTAATATAATAAAAAAAATAGGAGACAAAATAAAGAAGTCTCCAAAGTGAGAAAAATATAAAATTAAACTTTATTATTAATGCATATATTTTTTTTTAAATAAAAGCAATCGTAATACCTTAAATTGTTTAAAATGCAGAAATTCTCAGATATAATTTATTTAAATTTAGCTGTACACTTTTTATCATGGACAAACCTGAAACATAACACATAACTTTTTTTGGAAGGAAAATGATGGAAAACTATTCCATGCAAATGATTACCAAGGGAGAAAACGTAGTCTTAAGTTACAGAGGACAGCTAGAAAATTGAGGGACTTTTGGTAAAAATCATTTTGGTCAGAAAGGTGGAGTTTTAAAATCAAAATCCTGAAGGAAAGACAGAATAGGTGATTAAGTATAAGATGTCGCTCTGTTAAGTGACATGTTGCAGAATCCATCATAATAAAGTTATCAAATATTTTTCCGGTGTGCATATAAATGCTGTGAAAATGATTCAGAGGACTTTTCCAAAGCTTGATGGTAGTTGATTCCAAATCACACTTCAATTCTTCTGAGCCCTGATAAGGTAAAACATATATTATTTGTCTACTCAAAATGCTTCCCTTTCCAAATTGCTCTTTGTGTTCTGTCTTACAGGTGGACTCATGACCCAGACTGCCTGAAGAGAACATCTTATCCCTTGGACAGGATGATTTGTTTAACCATGTCACATATCACAAACAAGGACAACAAAAACATATTCTGTGGTTTACTGATGTTATAAGGGAAGAAAGAGCCATTTTCTCTTTAGCATTACTACCTTTTAAGAATAAAACAAACTTTGAGCTGTCAGTTGCCCAAGATGCCATTAGATGAAACAACCTCACCCAAAGATGATTTTGACAACCATCCAAGGATGAGAATACCTTTGTGGAAGCTTGGGATCCCAGCCCATTCATTTGGCTGGTGCCCCATGCATACCCTCACAGACAGTATGCAAAATCCTCTGCAGATTATGCAAGAGTATAAACAGACAGCTAGCTCGACTTTGCTGCTCTGTGAAAAGGCTCATAAATGTGAACACTTCAGTATACTGACCTAGGGTCATTAAGTGGGAGGCTCTCAGCACCCAGCCTGGCTTTGTGAGATGGGGAGAAGGCGTATAATCCTAAGACACCCTCCACTCCCCAAAAGGAAGCAGGAGGAATGGAGCAACTACATAGATAGAAAAGGTCTGAAAGACCTCCAGAATCCCTAACCAGGCCTACTGGTGAAGATCTTTCTCTCTTGAATCCAGTCAATGAAGACTTGAGAAGGTGCCTGCTTCTTCAAATGAGGAGACACAAATGCAAGCCTTCAAGAAACATGAAAAATCAAGGGAACATAACACTATTAAAAGAGCATAATAATTCTCTGATAATAAACCCCAAAGAAATGAAGATCTGAAAAATGCCTGATAAAGAATTCAAAATAATTGTTTTGAGGAAACTCAGCAAGCTATAAGAAAACTCGGATAACTTGGCAAAGGAAGAATACGTTAACAAAACGAGTTAAAAAAATAAAGATGGCAATCATAAAATGAAACCAAATAAATTTTGGAGTTAGAGAATACAATGAAAAAATGCAATAGAGAACTCAGCAGCAGACTCAGTCAAGCAGAAGTAGGCATCTGTGAACTCAAAGACTGATGCTTTGAAATTATCAAGTCAATGGAGAAAAAAGGAATAAAATAATAGTATGGAAAACTTACAGGATTTATGGGACAACATCAGTAAGCTAATAAATGCATTATGAGAGTCCCAAAAGAAGAAGAGAGAAAGAAAGGGACATGTTTATTTAAAGGATCATAGCTGACATCTTTGCAAATCTTGGGAGGAATATAAACATCCAAGTGCATGATGATCAGAAGTCCCAAAACAGAATCAACCAAAAAAATATTACACTAAGACATATTACAATTAAATTCTCAAAAGTAAAAGACAAAGAGAGAATTTTGAAAACAGTAGGAAAAAAACAACTTGTCATATACAAGAATATTAGTGTATTTCTCAGAACAAACCTTGTAGGCCAGGAAAGACTGAGTTGATACATTTACGGTTCTAAAAAACCAAACAAATAGAAAGCCCTGCCAACCAAGAATACTTTCTTCAGCAAAGCTGTCCTTCAGAAATTAGGGAGAGGTAAAGAGCCTCAAACAAACAAAAGCTGAGAGAGTACTTCACCACTAGAATTACTTTACAAGAAATGCGAAAGGCGTTCACTTGAAATTAAATGAAAGGATGTTAATTAGTAACACAAAAAACATATAAAAGTATAAAATTCACTAATAAAGGCAAGTAAATAGTTAAATTCAGAATACTGTAATGGTGGTAGGTAAACCACTTTTAATTCTAGTTTAAAAGTTAAGAGACAAATGTATAAAAATAATTATTACTATAATAATTTGTTAATGAATACACAATATAAAAAGATGTAATTTGTAATATCAATAACAGAGTATGGGAGGGAGAAGTAAAAGTATGGAGTTTTTTTAATGTGATTTAATTTGTTTGTTATCAGCTTATAATAAACTGTTATAGGGAGTTTTATATAATCCTCATGGTAACCACAAAGAAAAAGTCTGTAGATACACAAAGATAAAGGAATCAAAGTATGCCACTAGAAAATAAATTATCAACCACAAAAGACATCAAAAGAAGAAGAAAATAATGATAGTCAGGAAATAATTAACAAAATGGCAATAGCAAGAGCTGTTTTATCAATAATTACTCTAAATATCAATGAATAAAATTGTTCAATCAAAAGACACACAGTGGCTGAATAGATTGTAAAACAAGACCCAACAGTATGTTTTCTTCAAGAGACTCACTTTAGATTCAAGGACACAAATAGGCTGAAAGTAAAGGGATGGATAAGGTATTCTATGCAAATGGAAACCAAAAGAGAGGAAGGATGGCTATCTGAGTTGAAAGACTTTAAGTCAAGAACTACCACAAGGCCCTGGCCAGTTTGGCTAAGCAGTTAGGGCGTCAGCCCGCAGACCAGAGAGTCCCGGGTTCGGTTCCCGCTAAGGGCATGTACCTTGGTTGCAGTTTGTCCCTGGCCCCAGTTGGGGTCGTGTGGGTGGCAGCCACTCAATGTGTCTCTCTCACATCAATGTTTCTCTCTCTCTGTCTTCCCCCCTCTCTCCCTCCCACTCTATCTGAAGATAAATGCAAAAAGTGGCCTTGGGTGAGGATAAAAAAAAAAAAAAAGAACTACCACAAGAACAAGGTCTTTAGATAATGATAAGGGAAGAATATAACGTTTGTATATATAAACACCCAACATCAAAGAACCTAAATATATAAAAGAAATATTAACAGAACTAAAGAGAAATATACAGCAATACAATAATAATAGAAAACTTAAAAAAAAATGTTTTTCCTTTATTGATTTTAGAGAGAGAAGAAAGGAGAGGGAGAGAGAGATAGAAATATCAATGAGAGAGAACATCAATTGGCCACCTCCTGCATGCCCGCACTGGGGATCAGGCCCACAACCTGGGCATGTGCCCTGACCAGGAATCAAACCTGCGACCTCTTGGTACATGGTCGACACTCAACCACTGAGCCATACCGGCCGGGCAATAATAGAAAACTTTGATACCACACTTTTATCAATATAATTCATAAATAAAATCAATAAGAAAAGAGTAGACTTGAATAACACTTTAAACCAAATGAACCTAAATAAACATTTCTCAAAAGAAGAACTACAAATGGCCAACAGGTATATGAAAAGATGCATAACATCACCAGTCATCAGGAAAATTCAAAGCAAATCCACTATGGGATATCCCATCATATTTGTTAGAATGTCTATTATAAAAATGACAAAACATAGCAAGTGGTAGCAATGATGTGTAGAAAGGAAAAGCTTGTATACTCTTGTTGTGAAAGTACGTTGGTACAGCCAATATGATAAACATTATGGAGGTTCCTCAAAAATTTAGAAATACATCTATCATATCATCTTGCAACCATATTCTTCTGGGTATATATTCAAATAAAATGAAATCAGTATCTTCAAAGATATCTTCACCTCCATGTTTATTGCAGCGTTATTCACAATAACCAAGAAAGATATGGAAACAACCTAATGTTCATTGAAGGATGAATGGGTAAAGAAAATGTGGTACATATACTTTCAATGGGATATTATTCAGCCTTAAAAAAAAGAAGAAAATTACCTTTTGTGACACAATGTATGAACCTGTTAGACATCATGCTGATTGAAGTAAGCTAGACAGAGAAAGACAAATATTGTATAATCTTACTTATGTGTGGAATCTAAAAAAGTATAACTCATCAAAGCAGAGAGAGGGATGGTGGTAGCCAGGGGCAGGAGGGTGAAGAAAGAAAGAAAGAATGATTGCTCAAAGGGTACAAATTTCAGTCATGCAGCATGAATATATTCTGGAGAGCTAAAGTACAGCCATGGTGACTATAGTTAATAATACTATTTTGCATGCCTGAAATTTGCTAAGAGAGTAAACATTAAGTGCTTTCACTACAAAAGAAAAATGGTGACTGTGAGGCAATAGATAACATTAATTAGCTTGATTACAATAATCTCTTTACAGAGCATACATTTATTTGTATACCAAAATATCACATTGTAAATCTTAAATATATAAATTTTATTTGTGTATTATACCTCTTTAAACATGGAGTAACAATAAAGTAGAGAAGGAGGAAACAGAATCCATACCTCTTTTATGATGCCGGCATTACACTTTCATCAAAACTAGGCAAGCATGATATAGACCAGGGAAGTTATGAAACTATATCTTTCATAAACATAGATAAAAAGTCCTTAACAAAATATTAGCAAATAAATCAATTCATATACAAAATTGTTTTATGTTGGATCCTCTGAGAAGCAGATGCCAAGGAAGGATTAAACTTGAAAATATTTTATTAAGAAATACTTCCATGAAAAAAATATATAGAGGTTGCCAAAGAAGACCAGGAGAACAGTGAGGGGGTGATGCACAGCTGATCTTATGAGGAAGAAGGGGTGGGAAGACTGCGAGGAAGCATTCCATATTGCTATGTAGTTGAGGTAGGTTTGCCAAAGCTGTTGGTATTTGAATATTAAGTGACCAGATTGTCCTGTAACTCCCAGGAATAGGTCTGTCTTAATATCTCTTTGTATTTAATCATTGGCTGGGACCAGCCTGTTGGAGGCATAGCTTTGGCACAAATATTTCAATAGATTTCAAAGTGCAGTAACTGAAACTCATTGTCAATTATGATCCCTATAGTAGGAAATCTACTAGGTCCATTTTCATGGCTGCCACAAGGATCAAGCACTGTAAACAAGTGGAGTTAGTGATCAGAATTCCAAGTTGGTTTAAAGAAAGAAAAGTAACTAATGTGATCCACCATATTAACAAAATAAAGTGAATTTAACATTTATAAAACAATTAGTGAAAATCACCATATTAATGGAAATGGACAGGCATTTGAAAAATTAACACCTATTTGTGATAAGAATTTTCAGCAGACTAAGTATATAAAGACATATCTAACAAAACCTAGCTCTAACAATATACTTTGCAGTGAAATATCAAACTTTTTGTTGCTATGTTTGGAAACAAGGCAAGAGTTTCCACTCAAATCACAAGTATTTAACATTATACCAGAAGTCCCAGTCATTACAATAGGGCAAGAAAAAAGTATAAAAGCATAAAGTGCTGAAAGGAAAGAATAAACAGTTTTCTATTTACCAGTGGCAGTTTTCTATTTACCAGTGTTTATTTTATATAGAAAATCCTAAGAAATCTACAAATAAGCAAGAACTAATGTTATAACCTGACAGCGAGATAACCAGAGACGCATGGCCGAATTGTAAAGGAGCACTTTATTTCGCCGGCGGGCTGCGGAGGGCATAGTTTCCCCTCAGATCAACAGCCCTGATTCTTCTTACTCGTCCCATTTTAAAGACAGAAACTCCCTCCTACTTTTGTCCCCTCCCCTCAGGGAACCAGTACAATAGTGGGAGTGACAGAGACTATAGAAGTCAAAATTAGCATTATTTACCCACGGCATAAGTACTTACAAGTACCTGCAAATACCTATACTCAGGAAACTGCAAATGCCTCCCAACTCCTGGGGCAACTATAATCTTAGGCAAAATTCCTTTCCATCTAGGGGTAATTAACCTATTATTGGAAGAATATCGAGGAATGTCTATTGGTGACAAAATGGAGTCTTTTAGTCGCCTTAACCAAGAGGCTTACATAAAATGGAGTCTAGCTGCCTTAGCCTTGGGGCCCAGATCACTAATAGATGAATTATCTAGGTCATAGGATGCGAGGTTACTATTAAAAATCAATTGTGTTTTTTTACATACGAGGAGCAACATTTGGAAAATAAAATTTTTGGAATCCTTTTTATAGTAACAAGACACATAAGTACAAAGAAATAAATTTTTAAAAAGACATACAAGATTTCTGGACTACAAAGTCCAAAATATTTAGAGCAAATAAAAAACTAAATAAATGGACACATACGCCATATTCATCAGTTAGAAGAATTTAAAATTGTGAACTTCAAATCTACCCAAATTAATGGATAGGTTAAAAGTCACCCCATTCAATATCCCTGCAATTTTTAAAATAAATTGATAAACTCTTTATAAAATATTTATTTAAAAAGGATCTAGAACAGCCAAAGTAATATTTTAAAAAATACAAACGAAAGATGAAGTTGGAAGATTTACTCTACCTGATTTCAAGACTTACTATAAAGTTACTATAATCAAGAGAGTGTGTTGCTGCTAAAAGCATAGAAATACAGATTAATACAATTAATATAGAGTCTATAAATATATACATATAAATTGATTTTGACAAATTTTCAAGGCAATTCAGTGGAAAAAGGAAATAGTTCTATGAATAACTGGATATCCACATGGAAATCATGAATACTGAAAATTAGTTTGAAATAAATCATAGTCCTAAACATAAAAGCTAAAACTTAACCATGTGAAATCAAACATATAGAACTTGGTATCCAACTGTTGGAAATACGTTTTGTTACTCTCAAGCAAAGTTAATATATTTAATTATTGGTAAGGGAGTCTCAACAAATTTGAGAGTAAATATACTGCAGATTATGTCCTCTGCTCTTATTGAAATTAAATTAAAAAATAAATTAAAAATTAGAAAATTTGCATATATATGTATGCATAAATATATAAGATCTTTACATTTAAAATGTATTTCTCTTTTTCTTTTTTTAAAAATAGGTTTTTATTGATATTTTTTTTGAGAGAGAGAGGAAGGGAGAGAGAGATAGAAACATCGATATGAGAGAGAAATATTGATCGGCTGCCTTCTGCATGCCCCCCACCAGGGATCAAACCCACAACTTGGGCATTTGCCCTGACTGGGAATCAAATCAAGACCTCTCAGTCCATGAGACCATGCTCAGTCCACTGAGCCACACTGGCCAGGCTAAAATTTATTTCTAAATGCCAAAGTAGTTACAAGTAAATGAAAATAATAATTCTATACACCATAACTTTTGAGATGTAGCCACTTCAATATTTTAAGGACATTTAAAACATTAGTCTTATATTGAAAAAGAAGGAAGACCAAGTACTCATCTCTTATGCCTCTAACTTAAGCAGTTAGAAAAGGAATAATAATATACCCCCAAAAAAGAAAATAAAAAATATAAAAAATATTAACATAATATAATGCAATAGAAAAGATACAATAGTAAAAAATCAATCAAGTTAAAATATAGTTAATACAGGCATATTAATATGAAATTAACATATCTGAATCTGTACATCAATGCCTCAAGCATAACACAGGTATAAGAACTTTCTTGTTCACGTACATGAGAAAATTTGTAGAATAATTATTTTAGCAGCATTTTTGGTGCTAAACATTATTTTGTCTGTTGGAGTAGAAAGTTTACTCTGTTTCTTCAAAGGAATAGTGTTAAGCAATGAAGCGAACCAAGGACTGTGTCACATGTATCAAGAAGGAGAAGACTCACAGTTAAGAGTAAAACGAAAAAGTTAGAGAAATATATACAGAATGAACAGTTTTACATAAAAATTATAAAAATGCAAAACTAAATAATATGTTCCTTAGAAATATATACATATATAATTCAACAATAAAGAAAAGCAAAGGCATTATGAAAAATTCAAGTTGGGGTTGCCTTTAGAGGAAAGGAAAAGAGATACAATATTTTACAATCTGAAAAACAAATACAAAACATGTACAAACACATACAAGCTCATACAATCATTTCTCATTTTTAATTGTTCTTGAAACAGTGTGTATAATAAGTTTTATAAAACTTTATTTTAAGGATTGCATTGTATTGGAATACCATTATTTTTTCACTTTAACAAGTTTCTTTAAGTAGTTTCTAATTATATAAAATTACATACTAATTGTGAAATAATTGCAACAATGTAAAAGTATAAAGAAGAAAGGAAATGGTAATTGAAATCTCCACACAAGAGAAGACAGCCATAAGCATTTTGGGGACAGTCCTTTAATGCCTCTTTTTATCCACAGGCTCATGTTCCTTTTTACAAAGAGATAATCCTATCTTTTATGCTTTGCCTGGTGGAGACTTGTTGTGGGCCAGGCACTTGGAAATGCAGACTCAGTCTCCACTGTCTAGTTCACTTTACTTGTCCCTGGGAAAGTCTCTCAGTTCTAACATCTGTAACATTGAATAAATGCGTATTAAGTGCATATCCGTTTTTGAAACACCTAAAACTCTCCTGTTTAAAAGAACAAAGACAAATTTACATATTGGCCTGAAGGTTTAACCACAAGTTCTCTGAAATAACAAACAGCAGGAAATTCCAACATTGGGGACATTCTATCAAAAATGCCCTGCCCCAGGGTATATAAATTGAAATTCAAGAACTATCAACAAAAGCTTATCGGTTATTGTCCCTTGAGAGGAAATGAGGGGAATATAATGGAAGGGTAATGAGCAGAATAGAGTTTCTGTAGTAGAAAAAGGAAAAAAATTGTACTGCATTTTCCTTCCCACTACCTAATCAAGAGTGTGTTTGTGTGTGTGTGTGTGTGTGTGTGCACGCGCGCACGTGCACATCTGAATACAATCATGATACATTCTCTCCCGTAAAATGGATAAAAATAGAAAATGATATGAAAACCTGTAAGTCAGACAGAAAAGGACAAGAACTATATGATTTCACACATATGGGATATAAAACAAAAAGCAACGAATGAACAAACAAAACAAACAGAATGGTGGTTACCAGAGGGGAAGAGGGTGGGGACAGCATGAAGAGGGTAAAAGAGGATCAAACATATGGGGATGGAAGGAGACTAGATTTTGGGTGGTGAGCCCACAATGGCGTAAACAGATGTTGTATTATAAAATTGTGCACTAGGTATCCCAACAAATTTAATTTAAAAGTTTGCCCAAACAATGGAAAATAAGCAAAAAACCCAAAAGCTATAATACTTATGATAATGATGATAATAATAGTAACTACATTTGCATTTGTAGACTGTTCTACAGATTTTAAATTATTTTTATTTTCTCATTTAACCTACACATGAGCCATCTGAGGTGGCAGGAGAAGTATTAGTCATTCAAAGAATTAGGTATCTGAGGGAAAAAAATGTTTTTGTGACATATTTAAGGTTATTGTTGTGGCAGAAATTCAGTCAGTGGGAAGAGACAGACTGCACGCACTCAGAGGATTAGAAAATGACTGTTTAATGTGCACCGGTGCTATCCCAGCGGAGTCACCTCCAAAGGCTGAGCCCCGAGCCCAGGTTCCAGCCACGTTTTATACAAGATAATCCTCCAGGTATTTGGGGGCTTTCTAGTTCTGTTGATTTATGCCAGGACTAGAACTAAAGTGATCACATCCAGTTGGCTGATACATAGTTCACGCTTCTTTCATGATGAGGGACATAAATATGTTATTTCAGTCAAATCTTCAGAGAATGTAACATGTTATGTAACAAAGTGCATTTAAATACAGGGCCATTTCAAATTTTACTCATGTATTGAAATTTTTAGTCTATAAAATGAAATAGATAATTTAATTCCAAACAGTTTATATAAATATAGTATCCTTTGCAAACAGCTTTGATTGATGAAAACTTTAGAAATGTCAAACTAATTCTCGTTTTTTAAAATAAGAAACAAAATATAAAGATTTTAAGTTATCCAAGGTCATGTACATTTTCTAGGATAAAGTTTAACCAATATGCAGTGCAACTCAGATTATAAAATGAAGTGTGTTTTTCTGTGTGTGAGATTTGTATAGTTTGATGAGTTATATAATATTAAGAAGCTCAATGATTTATTTATGCAGTGATGTCTATTTGATGATTACTTTAAATATTGAATTACATAATTGTGGTACTTTTATACTGAAACTGTTTTTGTTAAAGTGTAACATATTAAAAAAAATGTCCCCATCATATATATACAACATGATGAATTTTCCCCAGTAGATTACATAAAGTAATTATAACCACATTCAGAATGCAAGTCAGATCACTATCTGAACACCAGAAAACACCTCCTGCTCCTCTGTCACCAAGCACTACCCATTCTAAATTCCAATAAAACAAGTGAGTTTTGCTTCTTTTTGAACTTTATATACATGAAATGTACAATACGTACTTTTTGGCTTTGGATGTTTTGTCACTTTAAGAATGTTATATAAATGGAATCATACAATATACATTCTTATGTAATTTGATATGTCATTTAGTACAACTTCCCTCAGATTCATCCAGGTTGCTGCATGCATCAATAATTTGTTCCTTCTTATTGCTTGAGTCGCATTACATAGTGTAGATGTGCTACAGTTGTTCAACCACATGGAGCGGGGTGAGGGTGGAGTGGGTCAATGGGGAATAAAGGGGGGGCATCTGTAATACTTTCAGTCGTTAACCCACGGAAAGACATCTGAATTTTTTGCCATTTAGGATTATTGCAAATAAAACTACTATGAACATGGTATATAGATTTTTGTGTAAACCTGAATTTTCATTTCTCTGAGACAAATGACCAAGAGTACAATTGCTAGGTCATATGGTATTTCTATGGTAACAAAGCAACTACATTTGCATTTGTAGACTGCCACTTTTATAGGTGGCTGTATCATTATATATTCCCACCAGCAATGCATGAGTGATTTAGTTTCTTTGCATCCTTGCAAGAATTTAGTTTTGTCACTATTTTTATTTTAGCCATTCTAATAGATGTATAGTGATATCTCGTTGTGATTTAATTTGCACTTTCCCGAGTTGGATAATGATGTTTAACATCTTTTTGTGGGCTTATTTTCCTTCTGTATATACTCTTCAGTAAAATCTCAGTTTATGTCTTTGGCTCATTTTCTAATTGGATTGTTCACTTTTTTACTTTTGATTTCTATTAGTCCTTTATCAGATATGTGGTTTACAAATTTTATCATCTAGTCTGTAGTTTTGCTTTTCATCCATAAACAGTGTCTTTCACATACAAAAATTATAATTTTTATAAGATTCAGGTTATCACTTTTCATTTTACAGAGCAAGGTTTTGGTGTCAGATCAAAACATTCTTTGCCTAGTTCTAGATTCCAATTTTTTTTTTCTACATTAAATAAAAAAGGTTTATAGTTTTATATTGAGGTCTATAGTCAATGTTGAGTTAATTTTTGTATAAAGCGTGGGTTTTGGATCAAGGCTACTATTTATGTATGAATCTACATACGTATGTATGTTAGTAGGTATGTTTACATGAATGCCTGCCTGTCAGCCTATGGATACCAGTTGCTCCAGCACCATTATTCCTCCACTGCTTTACACCTTTATCAAAATTGGTGGGGCATATTTGTGTGAGTCTACGTGTGGGTTCTCTACACATCTCCATTCAGTTATGTGTCTGTTATTCTAATATCACATTGTCTTGGTTAATGTAACTATATTATAGTACAAAATACCAGAGTGATTTCTCTCTTTTTTTTTTTTCTTTTTGTAATGTTATTATACATTATAAAATAAGGTGATGAACAAAATAAACCCAGAAACATGGAAGTATGGTTCAGACTGACAAACTTCAGAGGAGGGCGGGGGGAGAGATAAACCAAAGAACTTATGCATATAATCATAACCAATGGGCAGAGAACACAATGCCGGGGGCGGGGCAGAGGGGGTGAATGGGAGGAGGCAGACAATGGGGGGAAAAGGAGAAACATCTGTAACAAAACTAAATTGATTAAATAAAAAATATAAATAAAGTAAAAATATATTTTTATTTATCTCAGGGCTTATGACTTTTCAATATAAATTTTAGAATAAGCTTGTCTGTGTCTACTAAAACATTCCTAAATTTTTTAAATAAAATAATATAAAACCTGTAGACAATTTTGGGGAGAATAGATATCTTTGCTATGCTAAGTCTTCTAATCCATGAATATAGTATGTCTCTTCATTTATTTAGGGCTTCTTTGATTTCATCAGCATTTTGTAATTTTCAGCATACAAATCCTGCATGTTTTGTTAAATTAAGTGTACACCTAAATATTTTATTATTTTTGGAGCGGTTGCAAAATGTTATTATAATTCTAATTTTGCTTCCCATATGTGCATTTTATTATATAGAAGTGTGATTGATTTTTGTGTGTGATCTTGTATCCTGTGAAGTTGCTAGACTTACTAGCTCTAAAAGATTGTTCTATTTTTAATGTTCCTTGAGATTTTTTATATAGAAAATCATGACATCTGCAACTATAGTTTTACTTCTTCTTTTACAATATGATTGTCTTTTATTTATTTTACTCCCGATGTTGCAATGGCTAAAAGCCCAGTATTATTGAAAAAGAATTGTGAAAGGAGATAGCCTTGTCCTTTACACTAATCTTAGAGGTGAAACAGTCAGTCTTACATTAAGTATGATACCAACTGTAGGATGTTTGCAAATGTTTTTTATCAAATTGAGGAAGTTTCCCGCTACTGTTCCTGGTTTGCCAAGAGCTTATTATGAATGGGTTTTGGACTTTTGGACAAATGCTCTTCATGCCTCAATTAATATAAATATATTTTTCCTTTTACATCTGTTAATACGGTGGATTACATTCATTAAGTTTGAATGCTGACCAGGCCTTACATACCTGGATTAAATCCCACTTGGTTATTTTGTATAATTATTTTTATAAACAGCTGAATTTCACTTTATTGAGGCTTTTCTAAGTCTGGTATTATTTTTCCTTTCCCTTGGTTATCACCCTCTCCTGTTTTTTTGTTCATTTGTTTGTTTGTTTGTTTTACTGTCTGTTTTTGGTTTGGTATTCAGGGTAATACTTTCCTCATAAAATGAGTTGGAAATTATTCTTTCCTCTTCTTTTCAAGGTGAGAATTTAAAAAAAGAACTGATAGCAGTTTATCTTTAAATTTTTGGTAGAATTCTCCGCTGAAAACATGCCTGGATATTTCTTTTGAGGAGTCTTTGAAATATTCAATTTCAATATCCTATTTTTAAATGTTTACTAGGACTATTCAGATGATCTATTTCATCTTGGTTGAGTTTGGATGGTTTCTAGTTTTTTAAAGAACTGATCCAAATCTAGGTTGTCAAATTTATGAGCACAAAGTTGTTAATAGTATCCCTTTATTGTATTTTAATGGCTGCAAAATCTGTAGTGATATCCCATTTCATTCCTGATGATGTCAGTTTATATCTTTTATATCTTCTCATATTTTTCAGAACTGCTAGAATTTTGTCAATTTTATTACTTTTTTTTTTTTTCTAGAACTAGCTCTTTGTTTTATTGATTTTTAAAATTGTTTTGCTATTTTCTATTTCATTGATTTCTGTTTTTTTCTTTTGTGTCTCCCTTCAATCTCCCATTTTTGGATTTATTCTGCTCTTTATTTTTTTTTCCTAGTTTCTGGAGGTAGGGACTTAAATTATTAATTTGAGAACTTTTTTTCCAATACAAGTATTTAGTACTATACATATCTGTTACACTGCTTTAGCTGCATTTTATTAATTTAATATGTTGTATTTTTATTTTCATTCAGTTCTATGTATTTTTAAATTTTCCTTTCAGATTACTTCATTGATCCACTCATTATTCAGAAGTGTGTTATATAATTACCAAATGTTTTAAGATTTCTCTGTTGCTTTCAGTTATTGATTTCTAATTTGAGTCCATTATAGTTAGATTATATATCGTGCATTACATCATTTTTTCAAAAATTATTGGGGTTTGATTTATGACCCAGAATATAGTATATCACTGTATGTCCCACAGGTGCTTGAAAAGGAAATCTGTTCTGTGTTGTTGAGTGAAGTATTCTATGTGTGTTAATTAGATTTTATTAGTTAATGGTGTTGTTGAGTTTTATATCCTTGCTGATTTTCTTTGTAAGTTCTATCAGGTGCAGGTAGGTGGGTATTGAGATGTCCAACTATAATTTTGCATTTGTCTATTTCTCTTTTCATTTCTCAGTTTTTACGTTATGCATTTTGAGGTTTTGTTATTTTATGCTTATGCATTTAAAAACATTATTGTCTTCCTGGTAGATTGATCCTTTATCTTTATGTAATGGTTTTCTTTGTCTCTATTAATTATTTTCCTTTGGAGTTTATATATTCTGATATTAATATGGCAACTCCTGCTTTTTTCTTTGATTAATGTTTGTATGGTATATATTTTTTCATCCTTTAGCTTCGAATTATTTGAAGTTACATTAGTTTTGTAGTCTGCCATTTATTGTTTTCTGTCTCATATTTCATCCTCTATGTCTTATCTTCCTCTATGGCTTTTCTTAATTTCCTGTGGCTTACATTAACATTTTAAAGATTTTATTGTGAATTTTTTATAGCATTCATAAATATAATGTTTTGTATGATTTCCTATCGGTTCTCTAGGTACTATGATATATATACGTAACTTACTATAGTCTACAGTTATTCATGTTTTACCACTTCAAATTAAGTATAAAAAGCTCATTTCCTTTTCATCTTTTACTTTAATTTTATTGTATTTTTCACTTTTATAAATTTCCAGTTACTTCTTTTTTACAACTGGTATGTCTACTGTGATTTTCCCTTTTTTAATAAAAAATTGTTTCTAGGGAATTTGTCATTGCCTCTTAGAGCCTTTTTATGATTAAATGTTTTCTTTCAATTCCAACATTTGATAATTCCAATATTTGATTTCATTTGGTGCTGGCATCTTCTCATTCATGGTGTGATATTACTGGTTCTTGATATGAGGAATTATTTCTAATTGTATCCTGAAAAATTATGTTTAAATATTTTTATTGATTTTTTTTTTTTTGGCAGGGGGAGAGAGAGGAAGGGAGAGGGAGAGAGATAGAAACATTGATGTGAGAGCGAAATATCAATCAGCCGCCTCCTGCACACCCTCTACCAAGGATCAAGTCCACAATTGGGGCATGTGCCCAGGAATTGAACCAGCAAACTTTCTGTGCCCGAGAAGATGTCCAACAAAGCCACATCGCCAGGGTGCATCCAGAAATTATTGATATTATATTATAGACTCTGAATCTTATTTAATGTTCTGTTTTAGGAAGTGGGGAAGCAGAAGGCTGATTCACAACTGTTGCTGCAGGTTGCCAGCTGAAGCTCAGCTTCCCACATGCTCTACTGATAAAGGGATAGGAGGTGGAAGCAGGGTGCTAACTAGTTTCACCTTCTACCTCATCCTTTCTCTCATTGCTCCTTGGTGGGGATTCAGCTCACTCCTGGACCCTCCCCCCTAACACTACACTTGCAAGCAAATCTGAACACTCCTGCGTTTGCTTGGCAGGAAATAAAAGATCAGCTCCCTGCTCAATCATGCTGAATCTACTTTGGAAGGAGAATTAAGAGTACCTGCTGCTTCTGCTGGATGGGAGATGGATAACCAGCTCCCAACTGAGCCCTGCTAATACTATCTTAGCAGGGGAATTGGGCAGTGGAAGGAAGGTCACCTGCCCTCTAAAAGTGCTCCCAACACTAACCCAGTAGCTAATTTCCACTGGCCAGAAAATGGATGATTAGCTCTTTGCTCATCCAGAGGACTCAAGCAGGTGGGCAAATTGGAGTGATGTCTGCTTAGGAACAGAAAATCAGCCCATTGTTCCATCATGCCAATGCCTCCCAGTGGGGGAATGGGAGCACAGGTACATGCTCCACCAACAGGTGGGTGGGTGAAAGATCATCTCAGCTCCACCAGAATCACAGGAGGATGGCATGTTTTCCTTTAGTGTTAGGTTGGAGGAGGGTGTGTATTTTGAAAAAAGGTTTTCTGTTGTTAGCTTATCCCTTTCTTGGTGTTTTGGCTAGAAAAGAGCAAGCTTTTCTTGGGGCATTTTTCCCCCTTGTGCCTGTTGTTGGTTCCATGTTAGAGGCTTTGGCAATGTGAGGCAAAAGGAAAACAGGGAACTCACCTCCTTGTCTTCCTTAAACTCACAAGATGCTTTGACTCTTGGTTTTGGGGGTTTTTGTTTTTTGTTTTTGCACCTTTTGAGATCCTTCCTAAGTTTGTATGTTGTATTATGTACAGGTTTTTTGTTTTTTACCTGTTAGTTTTGAGAGAGAGGAGTTAAGGCAAATAAGATTACTACATTTTGGCCGACTGGAAGATTTGCAATTGAATTTTCTATACTGACCTTGTATACAACGACCATGACTTATCTATCTAATTATATATTGTTTTCTATTTTCTATGTAGTCAGCTATTAAATCTGCAAACAATGAATTTTTTTGTTTTTCTTCCAATCCATATTATTTTATTTCTTTTGTTTAACCTTTTGGTCTGCAGTATAACAAAAGTGATTAAAGATGGTAATAATGATAGTCCTTGTTTGTTCTCAATCTCAGTGTATATTTATATATTTCTGTATAATATATAAAACAATATATATAATAAATATGAAAACAATAAAACATGTTATATGCTTTCACTCTTGTTTTGTGGTAGCTGTAATTCTCTTACATTATGAATAGATAAGTCTTTTTATCAGGAAATGCTATTTTTGTATCCTTTCTGTGTTAATGTGATGGCATATATTGATCTTTTGGGCTTTTGTCCTCCTTTCGTTCATTAAAGTATTATTTACATACAATAAAATTTACCAATTTTAAGTGTAAAGTGTTGAATTTGGTAACTATAAAATTGAGTAATCACAAATACAACCAAAATATTCCCTACACCATAAAAGTTTTTCTCTTCTCCTTTTTTAATGAAGCTTCTTTCCAAAGACCCAGCTCTAAGCAATCACTGATCTACTCTCTGTCATTATAGTTTTGATTTTCTTAGAATTTCATTTACTGAACAGTTTTCTTTTTGTAGTCTTTCATTTTTCAAATATTTTCAAAATTCATCCCTGTTGTTGATTGTATTGATATTTTGTTCCCTTTTATTGCTTAGTAGAATTCTGTGGTACAAATATACAACAATGTGGTTATCTACCCCCTGTTCGATGGAGATTTGGGATTACTTTATTGAGGACTATAATGACTGTTCTAATATGAATATTATTATACATTTTTGAATGGACATATTTTTAAATTTTTCTTAAATATCTAGAAGTGTAATGGTTGTGCTGTATGGTAAATGTACGCCATATTGTTTTCCTAACTGGTTTTATCATTTTGAATCCTCATCAGCAGGGTCTCCCCATCCTTGCCAAAATTACATTGTGTCAGTCTTTTTTATTTTCAGTTTGGGGTGTGTGTGTGCGTGTGTGTGTATATGTCCGTGTATGTATGTGGAAGTCTCACTGTAGTTTCAATTTGTATTTCTGTGATGACCAATGATGATGATGATTTCTTCTTGGCTTATACAACATTCATCTACTTTTGTGAGATATCTGCTTAAAGATTTTGGCAATATTTATATTGGGTTCTATGTCTTTTCTATTAGAGAAGTCCTTATAAATTCTGGATACAAGATGTTTGATAAACATATGTTTTATAAAATTATTCTCCTAGTCTATGACTTGTCGTTTTCTTCTATCAGTGTCTTATAAAGAGAAAAAGGTTTTGATCTTGATGGCATTTATTTTATCAATTGCAGATATAATTTGTACTTTTGATACTGTTTTTGAGAAAATTATTTAGTGTCACAAAAATTCTCTTTTCCTCTAGAAATTGAGTAGTTATAGTTTGTATATTGAAAACCATTATCCATTTTAAATTAATTCCTGTGTATGTAAAAAGTAAAATAATTTCTTTTTTTATATATAGATATCCACTTGTTACAGCAACATTTGTTGAAAAGATTCTATTTTCTCTATTTAATTGCTTTGGCACATCTGTGAAAAATCAATTAACCATATAAGTGTAGATCTATTTATGGACACTCTGTTCTGTTCCACTGATTTGTATTTCATTCATTATGCAACTATCTCACTGTCTGGATTTATGTAGTTTTAGTTCTTGAGGTCATTTAAGGTAAGTTTTCCAGCTTTCTTCTTTTTCAAAATTGATTCCACTATCTTAAATTTTTTGCCTTTCTAAAATAATTTGAAAAATCGTTTGTTAATTCATTCAAAATAGAAAGAATAGACAAAATATAATAAAAATGAAGATGATTTAAACAACACTGTGAACCAACTTGACCTGTCATTTATAAATCAAAACTTCAACATCTGCAGAAAAGACATTGTTTTCAAGTTCACATATAATATTCATAATATAGGTCACATACTGGGTTATAAAATATATAAAAACTTGAAAACATTTAAATCATATGCACATTTTAAAATAGTAAAAGTGAATGACAAATCAATATTTACCAAATAATCAAGTATTTGGAAATTAGGCACCATAGCACTTCAGGGTAATCCATGGGTCACAAAAGATATCACAAAATGGTAAAGTATTTTAAACTGAATGATATTAAAGAGACAACATACCAACTTTGTGGGATATAGCTAAAGCTGTGCCGAGAGGGTAATTCCTAGATTCAAAGCTTATATTAGAAAAAAATAAAAGTTTAAAAATAAAGACCTAAACTTAAAAATAAAGACATTAGAATGAAAGACCCAATTAAAATAAGTGAATATGAAATAACGAGAGGAATAATTAATGATATTTTACAAAATGGCTACTGACTAACAGAACAAATAATCAACAAGTTAAAAGTTTGTTCTTTGACAAAGGAACAAATTGATAACAATTGATAAACCCTAGGAAAATTATCAAATGCAATCAGAGAGAGAAAACACAAATTATCTAAACTGTTTTAAGGCTCAATCATTCAAACAATTGTTAGGACAGGTATACAATTCGGGGGCAATGTTATTCCTTTAAAATCACAGTGGGCTTCTGACTTTCTTCTTTGCTGGCACGCCTCTTTGTAATAAACACATCCCCAATTATTTCCTTGTCACACTTCTTTTATATATATATATATATATATATATATATATATATATATATATATATATATTTTAGAAAGAGCAGAAGGGAGAGGAAAATAGAGAGAGAAACATCAATGTGAGAGCAGAACATCAATTGGCTGCCTCTTACATGGCCCCTACTGGGAATGGAGCCCGAAACCTGGGCATATGCCCTGACCAAGAATGGAACCAGAAAACTTTTGGTGCACGGGACGACATCCAAACAACTGATCCACACCAGCCAGGGCATCCTTGGCACACTTCTTTTTTTGGAACTAACGGGAAAGGAACAGGGTTTGTAAAGGTGATGTGATTTCTGCAGAGAACAGTGTGTTTATAGGGAGATACCTATGATGTTCCTGTTTCTATTAAAATGAAACTACCTAACAGATGTATTTACTTTGTGTCTTGATGTGTTCAGTGTGAATTTATATATACTTAGCTTTCTAAGTATATATAAATGCTCTAAAGTTATGAAAATGATTTCTGCATCTATTTTCCCCTACTTTATTTCCTTGATGGGGTCACAGGAAACATGCCCTTAAAATCAGAGCCCAGAGGACTTTTCAGGGCTTCTATAGTTAGTATACTCTGTAAGCACGAGAGTGTTCTCTGGGCAGTTAAAGACTCAGAGTGCTATTTCTTCTGAAACAATTAGAATCTGTCTGCTTCCTCTGATAAATCTTCCTTCCAGGGGTTACTCGTTACTGATGATCAAGACAGGTGTTGAGAGCTTTGTAGTCCCATCTCATTCCGTTTGACTAAACTAATAGACTTGAAATGCTGCTTATAAAAAATGAATTTGTTGAAACTTTAAAAAAAAATTTTTCCTTTATTGATTTTAGAGAGAGGAAGTGAGAGGGAGAGAGAGATAGAAATATTGATGAGAGAGAACATCGCTTGGCCGCCTCCTGCATGCCCTCCGCTTGGGATTGGGCCCACAATCTGGGCATGTGTCCTGACTGGGAATCGAACCGGTGACCTCTTGGTGCATGGGTCGAAGCTCAACTGCTTAGCCACACTGGCAGGACAATTTGTTGAAACTTTTTATTAAGGGGATAATTCTTTGGTAATGTGCATACTCTCATTTTACATGGCTCTTTTGGAGCACTTTATACCATATTTAAAACTTACATTGTTGACTTATCAATAAGAAATAAATTAACCACATATTTGTCAAAACAGTTTTACTTTATATGCTATAAACAAAATATCTCAATGAAACTTTTATGTGTATAGTAGCTGAGGACAATTTATTTAGAAAAGGAAATAAGTACATTGGAATAAAATGCATGCTATTAAATATTGAATAACACTTGGCACAGACACAATTAGGCAAAGAAGCATACAATGAAATAACAGTTATGTGGATAAACAGAAAGAAAATAAAATTTCAATAGATAGGTTACTGGTTACTATACAGGTAACAGTTACAGCCACAGTAATATGATACTCTTTAGAGGTTCATAAAGCTGCCCTTGGGATGCTTAAATCAAAGAGAAGATGACCAAGGAAATCTAATTGGTTTCTATTTACCTTTCTCATTACAACCACAGAATTCCTTATGATATGTCAAGTTTTTATTTTTAAATGTATATTATTTGACTTTGGAAAAGAAACCGAGATGCATAAAAGCTGGAAAAATATTAAAGATTTTAAAAGTTCATAATTTTACTTTCCAGAGGAACCAGGATAGAAAATATGTTAGAAGGAATACATCAGCCCGCCCATGTGGCTCAGTGGATTGAGGGTCATTCCATGGACTGAGAAGTCCTGGTTCAATTCCCGGTCAGAGCACATGCCCGGGTTGCGTCTTGATCCCCAGCAGGGGCCATGCAGGAGGCAGCAGATCGATGTTTCTCTCTCACATCGATATTTCTATCTCTCTCTCTCTAAAAAATCAATTAAAACTTTTTGTTTTTTTTTTTTAAAGAAGGAACACATCAAAACTTCAGTGGAACAGAATGCTTCCCATAGAAAATAAGGGTCACTGAATTCTCTAAAAGTAGTGTCTTTGTACTTATTCAGCCTGTTTTTTCCCCCTGATGGTTTATGCCCAACACATTGAATGAGAGCTAGAATAAATATTAAAGGGTATAAAGAATGGCTAAAGGGAAACAACTGCTATCTTGAAACGCATACCCGGATGATAATGGCAGAGCAGTTGTGATTTACTGTTATGTATAAATTTTAGACTATGCCGTGTACAAATGTAGGAGAATTTTTTACTTTGGGAGCCTCTTAGCATATGGACACTTTTTCTCTAGGGAAATATCTACCTTAGGTATCTTGGTGGGAGGCAAAACTGAATGCCGTGACTGAAGCTGAAAATGCCAGATACCATCTTGTCTTTCCTGCAAGTAGGCTGTGGTCAAAGGGCCTAGGCTAGCTAATCCCCTAATTTAGAAGTCAGTACTACGGAGTCGGGGGACATGCAGCACCATGTTTCCAGCTGTGACATTAGAGCAAGTCCTGAGAGGGAGACATAGTACCAAGTTTCTGTTACTGGCGGGAAAAAGAAAACACAAACTAATTAATGAAATAAATTATTGTTTTATTAATTCCTTCTGTTTGCAATACTCTCCCTGTAATTCTCCTGTTGGTGGAATTCTATTCATCTTGTAAAGACTATTGTTAAAAATTACTTCTTGTAAAGACTTCTCTAAGTCACAAAACTGCAGTCCTCCCCACTACCACATGAACCATTCTCTTGTCTAATTTATAACAACCCTATGTAACATCTCTGTGGATTTCTTTAAAATTCTTCTAGTCCACAGATGTACTGATCACCTACCATGAGCCAGATATTGTGCTAGCTATTGAAGGGGTACAAATATGTATACAATGTGGTACAAGCTAACAGAGTTATAGCTGTGGTTGTGGAACCAAGGAGAGGGAGTAATTGATTCTGTCAGGAAATCAGAAAGGACCCCAGGAAAATAGCTAACAAAACAAAGAAGAATAAGAGGTACCCCAGTAGATGATATTGTATATATAGGAATTGTCTCTTCAGAGGAAATGAAAATTGAAAAGAAATAAAGGACTGAAAAATTCTATAAACTCTTAGGGAATTTGAAGTATGGGCCTATAAATAATGTGCAAGTGAAAGAAATAGAGAAAAGTTCAGTCACATAGGCTCGATAAACATATTGAGGATAATTATGAAAATTCTCAAATGCTTCTATCATATTTTGGTTTGATTATTAAATATATTAATACTTCAACAAAATTCTATTTTTTTTATTTTCTGATTTCTTTTGGTTTTTAAAGCTTACAGTTGAGTTCTTTCTATAAGGGCAAGAGCATTGGAAGGGGAAAATGAAAAAGAAACAACAGAAGAGATAGCCAGCTTGGCAAAGAATATATGAGGATTTTGTTTATAGTTAGTATATAACTATATAATTTGAGGATCTGCCTTCTCAAAAGGTCTTATCTGTGCAGAGTTCTAAAAGAAAGAGTTTATTATTACTATGGATAAAACATTGATCATTTTCAGAAGTCAAAAAATTTCAATTATCTATGTTGGAATATAAATATATAAATGAATTGATTTATTTAGATTAGATGAAAACGACATTAGTCACATGGACTAAAGGTAGTAGGAAGCATTAAGAGATAAATAGAAGTTATTCAGGACAACAGACAATTTTCATGTACCATCAATTTCCTCTAAAATCTTGGAAAGGGAAGATAAGCTACTAGGAATGAATGGAGCTGGATCCAGAGGGACATTAATATTTCATGAGTTTTTAACAATCATTTTCTAGGGAATTGAAAACAAGTTTAGAGGCAAGGATAGGAAAAGGAGAACTTAGTCTATTCAGAAAAAAAAAAAAAGATGGTATTGCAAAGAATCTCAAAGTTTGACAGTAAGAATATTTAAATAAAAGTCACCTATTACAGGATTTCAGTTTATTTTAAATTTCTTCTTCTAACATAGAACATTGATGAGACAGATAGATAGATAGGCATAGATATATACATGTGTATATAGATACACCTATATGTAAATACATATACATATATGTAAATATTGACATATGTATGTATGTACATATGTATACATGTGTATAGGTGTGTGAATATGTGTCAACCAGTCCAAGCATAGTCTCATTGTTTATGCTTTCATGCATTGTTCTGTCAGAATCAATAATATTAAAAAATATGCTGTAGGAAACATGTTTGATTGCCTAACTCAATGTTCATTTCTCCCCTTACCCCTTCTTAACACAACCCCAAATGTGCTTTGTATTCCCCTCAGGTACGATGATACTAATTCAAAATTAAAGCTAATCATGAAATCCCATTTCTTTTTCTTGGGATTGTTTTAGAGATCTTAATCCTGAGACAGGTCTTGAAAATAGGTTCCAGACTCTTATGAAAGACATTAGAGGTAAACATTCTTTAAAAACAAAAAATCTAGATATTGTATTTAGCTACTGTACAGGTAATGGTTCATTCAGTAGACCTGTGTTGATCAAATCCTGTACATTTCCAAGAAGGTTGTTTTCAGGACTAGCCCTTGGTCAGCTTCCAGTTGCTGAGCTCTGAGCCTTTGGAATGTTCTGCCTGATAAGAGTTTCCCTGTAGGCCTGAGGCTCTGGACCATCCTGTACAGGTATGACCAGATAGTTCATGCTAACAATGTGAATTATGATGAACACCAGTTTCTGCTGTGAAGGTCTGCAGTCTGAACTGACCCCCAACAAAAATCTCTCACTGGCAATGCTATGTGCATGCTGTTACAAATTCTTAGGAGAGAATCAAGCATGCAAACCCACAGGGAAGGAACACCTGAAAATTTGTACCTGGTTTCTGCCAGACTTTGCCCATATGCTTTTTCCCTTTGCTGAATTTAACCTGTATTCTTTCACTGTAATAAAGAGCAACCACGAGATAACAGCTTTTGAGCCCTAGAGTCCTCCTAATGAGTCACTGATCTTGGGGGTGGTCTTGGGGATCCCTGACCCAGAAGGATGTCCGATGCTGTTGTAGCCCTCTTAAGGCCACCCTGTAAATAGCCTTAGGATAAAACCAATCTTGTAACAAATATAATTTTACAAATTTTCTCTTCAGGACATTAATGTTTTCCTAATCCTAGACCATTTAAATTCAGGAAATACTAGGCTCGTTTTATTATCACTGTTATAAAGTCAACTTTATTGACATATACTTAATAAATAAAAGTGGTACATAGCTAATATTTTTTAAATAATTTTTCTTTATTGATTTTAGAGAGAGATGAAGGGAGAAGGAGAGAGATAGAGACATCAATGAGAATATCAAATGGCCACCTCCTGCATGCCCCCCACTGGGGATCAGGCCCACAACCTGGGCATGCGCCCTGACTGGGAATCGAACCGGTGATCTCTTGGTGCATGGGTTGATGCTCAACCACTGAACCACACCAGCCAAGTAATATCTAATATTTATATTTGATGATTTGGGATATATGTGCATACAACTGTGATACCATCACCACACACAAGGTAATAAACTCATCATCTCTGAAAGATTTCTTGTGTCCCTTTGCTTTTTGTTATTGTGGTGGTGGCGATGGTAAGAACATTTAGCATGAAATCTATCCTCTTAAAAATGTTTTCAAATGCACAACACTGTATTGTTAACTATAGCACTATGCTGTACAGTAGATCTCTAGAACTTTTCAATCTTGTCTAACTAACTTTATACCCACTTAGAACATTTCCCCATTTTTCTCCTCTCCACATTCCTTGGCAACCACCATTCTATTCTCTGCTTCTATAAGTTTGACTATTTTAGATACCTCATGTAAAAGGAATCATATAGTATTTGTCCTGAAACTGACTTATTCCACTTAGCATAATGTCTTCCAGGTCCATCCATGTTGTTGCAAAAGGTAGGATTTCCTTCCTTTTAATGCAAATTAACCACCAGACTTTAAAAATATATATATTTTGGGTAATTTAGTAGGCAAATACCCTTAGAGGAGGACAGAGACACAAAATACCGTGGATTTTTACATATGCATATTGATGCATAATGAGTTTTAACAGAGTTCCACGCTGTCTTCCCCATGCATGTTCAACCATGAGTAGTCCCAGAAAAATTTTAGCATAGCAGAGCATCTTTATCAATTGCTATGACATGGTTTTAATTCATTGTTATGGTTTTTACACAACTAATTTGATCCAACATTAATGAATATTACAATTGTAAACAACATGTCCAAATTACCCAGCTAAAGGAAGAGACTCAGAATGTAAATGTAAGTGCATCTCATTACAAACTCATACCATTTGTTTTACAACATGGTTTGTCATTGTCACTCCATTTCTATTCCAGTATTTCCCTCTCCTTCTTATGCATTCAATTATTTATTTAGTCAGTATGCATCCATGAATATAATATATATGGTGCCTACAAGGACTAAGATATCAAGGTAGGAACTGGGAAAGCAATGATGAGGGGAAAAGCAGACAAATTTCCTGCTTTCATGGGATATCAAACTAATTATAATACTACATAAATGTATAATTTTAAAACAAAATTGTTACTGATGGGAGGAAAATGATATTGTGATATCACATATCAAAAATACACTAACTTGACTACCACAGAGGCATTTTTGAGGAAAACAGTGCATTAGATGAGATGACAAAAACTATTATCAGTTAATTAGGCAAGTGTATAGTACTTTACTGTCCCATACAGTAGCTCCTAGACACATGTATCTATTGAGCACTTAAAATGTTAGTCCAAATTAAGATACACAGTAAGTGTAAAATATACCCTGGACTTAAAAGACAGCACACAAAAAGGATGTGGTGAATTGTGCAGCAGAGAGAGCAAGTAAGATGACCCCGTTAAGCCAAGCAGCCATGTGTAACAATATCCATTGGATTCTCCCTGGAAAGGAGGAAAGCTCTTTGAAAGTATTTTCCTGCTCACTGCCTTTTTAGAACTGAGGTTCCTGTTTTATTCCTGACTGTCAGCCAAGGCTTGCTCTTAGGGTCCTAGAGGCCACACTCAGGTCCTTTCCAAGTGGCCGCACCCATTTCAAGCCAGCAATGGCATAGTGAATCCCCCCATTCTCTGAGTCTCTGACTTCAGCCTAATGAGTTTTAGATTTATCCATGTTGTTGCATGTATCAATAATCCATTCATTTTTATTGTTGAATAGTAGTGTTTCATAGATGTACCATAAGCTTTCCATTCATTTGTTGAAGGACATTTGCGTTACTTTCAGTTTTGACTATTACAAATAAAGTACTATGAATATTTTGAAGAAAAAAAAACATATATAATTTTCCTGGAAAACTTAAATACAGATTTTATGATAATTATTTATTTATTTTTTTAATCCTCACCCACGGATATTTTTCTCTTTATCTTCAGATAGAGTGGGAGGGGAGAGAGAAGGAGAGAAAGGGAGAGAGAAAGAAACATGGACGTGAGAGGGACACATCCATTGGTTGCCTCCCAAACGACTCCCGACCAGGGCCAGGGACGAACTGCAACCCAGGTACATGCCCTTGGCCGGAATCAAACCCGTGACTCATTGGTCTGCGGGCTGACGCTCTACTGCTGAATCAAACCGACTAGGGCTATGATAACTTTTAAAAAACAAGATATGATTAAGAAGCATAAACAAGAAAGTTATTTGGGATCTAGTAAAGTATGTAAATTGAGGGGAATTTAGACCATATCGGGATAGTTTGAATAGAGAACAAAAGCCAGAAGAAGTAGGCAGAAAGTATAAAATACTCTTTTAAGGAGTTTAACTGTGAGCTAGAAAAGATAGATACCGGAAGTGGGGGGTAAGGGGCCGTCAAAGGAGGCGTTTTTGATTGCTTGTTTTTTAGTTTGTCTAAAAGGTAAGGAAGACTTAGTCATATTAGATATAAATCATGAGAGAGAAGCTGAATGTGAACATAGTGATTAAAAAAGGAATAACTGAGAGTGTAAGGGTAAGTTTTCAGAAGAGCCTAGTTTTCTGGTTTTTTCAAAGTAGTGGAGGGATTAGACTCCCTAGCAGGTGATTTAGTGTTCTAGATCAGTGTCCATTTAATCACACCATACTGCATCTTTATCTTTAGGCTATTTATTGATTTCTGACTGCCAGATAGCTAATATCCTAAAAATGCCACTCTGTAGGAGTAATACAGTTACAAGCATATTAGACCTCTGAGACATTCAAGTAAGCACACCCCAAAGAATGTCACTGAAGTGAAGAATGCAGAATGGCAGAAGACATTTAGGTGGCATCTTACAACCTGACTTTCGTGCATTCTACTCTAACTTTGAGCATATGACTGATCCTAGATTTAATATTATGTCAAGACCTGAACACAGATACAACTGATTTTTCTAAAATTCTTTACATACTTGTTTTCTCCCTTTTCGCTATGAGTTTCTATTGGCTTCTACTCAACCACAGGGAGTCTGTCAGAATATTTCACATTAAAATTTTCTGCAAATACCTTTGATTGCAATATTCATCTTAATGCTGTATTTTATAATTATTATTTAATCATTAATTCAATACTATAACAAACACCTCCTCAAACCCCAGAGTGCTTTTATATAATTAATACCTAGAAGGATTAATCTCCTTACTATTAAGAATCAATGTTGATTGTGGAAATCATTACAAGTACTTGCAAAACATTATAATGTAGTTAAGAAAATAAATGAAGGGTAGTTACCTGCTTAATGCCAAAAGAAAATATACTTTCTGAGTCTAAGGTGAAGTCTGATTATAACACCTACATGTAGTTATACTTTAGGAGAAATATCCATATAATGTGTAGAATATCATTGGTTGGTTTCTGCATTTTAACATTTCAAATGACCTTTTAAGAGATCAGTAAATCAACTGAATTGTCTCAAAGCTATACATAACAAGTGGGCCAGATTTTCTTTGCATCACTTTCCCAGGAGCAAATTTTCAAGGTTCTATGAACAAGGGTACTTGTTTTAAATTTTGGGGACCTAACATAGTTCAGTAACATTTAGGATATTCGTTCAACAAACTAATTAGTTTTTGCTTTTAAATATTCTCTCCTTTTCTCTATGCTGTCAGTTAAAGAACTTTCATTCAGAAAAGCACACATAAGAAAGACTAGTAATTTAAGTCTTCTTCACAAGATCAAAGCTGTGCATGAGAAACCGGCTATGGAAGTGTGATGCATTTTACATCCTCAGAAATAGCCTGAACTCTTTTTAGACTGAGACAGTTAATTTAGTAGCTCATTAGGAATGAAAGGATTTCATAGCACCTGTTTCCAAGTACCACTTCCTATCAAAAGCAAGGGGTAAAAACTGATAGCTTACAAGCTAACTTAAGTGTAGCTCCTCCAACATGGTAGTTTACATGAAACTTTGAATTTTCTCTTGAAAATATTAGAAAATCTGTTAACATGCCACATTAAACAATTGATTGGGTTTGATAATGAGCTCTTCTTTAGAGGGGGTATGCACTCTCCAGGTCTCCACTGATTCTTACTATCCTTCTGATACTGAATTCCAGTGTGAGCTTTCTTGTCTATTGATCTATTTCATTGACTTATTACAACTCTCTGAGTTTTATAAGTATCTTAATTGATAATCCCTAATCAAAATCAAGATTCCATAAACATCTGAAAACAGTAGTTTGATCATTTGAATTAAGCTTTGACCTCACTAGAGGGAGAGTGAGATGAGTGTTAATAGCAGAGGACTCACACAGGATGTTCGCATGTGACTACAGCCTTTGTCATCATCCTTAAACTAAATGCGGGCTGCTTCTGAAGCCCAGTTACACAAGCCCTCCTTCATCTACCCAGAATGGGAAATAAATAACTGGCGCCATATGGATAAATTAAATAATTAAATAAATCTGTAAATTAATGATGGTGCTCATATAATGTACAAACACTGAGGTCTTATTTGCTAAGTGAGGTGGTTTGTATTATGTGGGGACTTTAGAGAAAGAACATTTTGTCACAAGACCTTCTTCATCTCGCTGTTGAAGCAGAACAGCTCAGTGTAACTGGGATTCTGCTGTGCTGTTTGCTGGATGCACACTTTTTAGAGAGAAAATCTTTTTCAGGCTCAGTCATTTCCCATCCATTGTACATGTGGATGGTACAGAGTGGACTTCTCTAACCATGACTTTTACTGCTCTTGCCACATTAATATTCTCTCACTAAGCAGAGGAAAAGAGCCTGGCCGGAGTGGCTCAGTTGGTTGAGCATCGTCTCATGAACTGAAAGGTCCCTGACTTGATTCCTGGTCAGGGCACATGCCTATGTTCTGGGCTCGATCCTCAGTAGGGGGCGTGCAGGAGGCAGTCAATGGATGTTGTGGTCTCACATAGATGTTTCTCTCTATATATCCCTCTCCTTTCCTTTCTCTCTAAAAACAATTTAAAAAAACAGGAAAAGATGACAAAGAGCTTTCTCTAGAAAACTAGAAAACAGATTTCATCCTAATTTGCATTATTTTTCTTAAATTAATAAATAAAGTTAAACACACATCTTAACTTTATAAAGGCATTATCAATTCCTTACTTGGAAACTAGAAGTATTATGATATTGAGGGCAATATTAAGATATCCAGAAATAGCAATCTCAACAGTTAGAGATGTCACTGAGTGCACAAATAACCCAAAATGTCACCAAGATCATCAAGAATATAATCACAAAATGCTTGTCAGCAGAGTAATGGCCACATGTACAAGGTAATTATAGAAAATGTCAAAAGACCAAGCTGATGGTAAAAAGGGTATTTAGGAAAATTGAAGAATAAGCTTTCAACATTTTGAAATATGCCCACGCCTTGATAAACAAACTAACCAACTGCACACCTGCCGCACTAAAAATTTCCCAGGCATAACACTCTGGAAGACAATTTTCCATGGGTCACCTGCCTTGCTGAAATGCTATGAGCAGAGGCACTGATAGCTTTTGTTTGGGGCTATTTTTTCAAGGATGCTCACATCACAAATAGCCTTGGAAGATATAGTGTTTTCCTTGAGAGAGCAAGGAAGACGAGACAGTATTGCATACAGACCAATATAAGAGCTCTAGAAACATTTATTCAATTATTCAATCTTTGTTATAATTTTGTTAACTAGTGTCACCCCAATAAATTCAATAAAAAAGGAAAAAAAGATGAAAATAGAAACATGTAAAAAAAGAATAATTATTCAATCTTTGCTTTTAATAATAAATTCATCTCATGGTCGAGTTCATTGATTGAACAGTGAAAATGAAATCTACCAAAATTAATTCCACAACAACATACCACTCCATGACTAACCTCTCTGAAGCTCCCTGCTTCTGACCACAACTTGTAGCATGAAATTAGTTAAGTGAATAGGCATTACCTAAAATAAGAACATTGGGTGTTGGATCCTGATAAGTCAATCAATTTTGGAACATATATCATGACCTAGAATATAACAATGACACTGAAATTTCTTTAATGCACAATAACTTTACAGTTCACTTTAAGTTTTGAAAAATTTGAAAGCATTATGTCTGAAGTTGCTTTGCTGTCTCTGTTCACTAAGCTCCTCACATTGGGTGTTCCAAAATTCCTCTGAAATTGTGCTATTAGAGCTGAGGCTCTTTCTGTGATTGCACTGATGATGTTACAATGTTCAATACCAAATCCACAGATGTCATGGTTTCATTTCTGCTCTTGGTTTTTGATTAGCTCAAGTTTTTGTATCTACTACATTCTCTGTAATTCTGTTAAAATAATATTGCAAGGCAAGATCTGTGTGGAACAAGTTTCTGAAAATGAATGACAGATAAAGTTTAAAATAACTATGTGGTTCTCTTTTTTTACATAAATACATTAAAACAAAACAAAACAAAAACAAACAAACAAAAAAACTCTCCTAGCCTATTCCCTTGTCAAGTCCTGTTGAAAGTGAAAAAAATCCTAGGTCAGTTCGTTTCTCATCAGTCAAGAACAGTGAAAAGTCTGTCTGCTAGATGTTACATTTATCTTTTCTTATTAGGCTACAGGGTAAGTAATTTAAATGGCACCAAGATTCACAGTCTATTCATAATACTTCCCTTCTAATGCTACTAACAAAAGGGTTAGCATCCTTCCTGTAAGACCTCTGAGAGGTAGCTCATGAAATACGAGATTGCAGAGAACATCTAAGTCTCTCACATTAGCTATAGGAAACTTAAACATGAGGAGGGGAATGAATTTGTCCTTGGGCACAAAGTTTCTCAAAGGGAAGACTGGAATTTGAACTATTAATACAATCATGTACTACCTAGTTCATGGCTCCTCTGATCTACCACGCTCATAAGAGTCCCTCACGTTTATTGCAAGTTTATTGCTAATTTTACATGAAGTATAGAGCTCTAGTTTCTCTAATGTACTGATAAGGAGAAAAGTTGAGTCTAGGTGTCAAGAGTTGAGCTAAGCTACTCCATGGCATTGCTGCCTGACGTCCATTTTGTTTGGCTAAGTGGCCTGCGGGGGTAACTGTTGCCAGCACCCCATGTGAGCGCATGTCCTAGAAAACAGTCTGTAGTCACAAGCAAATGTGACTTGTAATGACTTCCCCAACAGACCTTGTAAACAACAATGTCCTTCACCCTCCAGGGACCTCCCCTTGTGTGCCCCTTAGATCAGACTCCCCGTGGAGCTTAACAAAACCCTGATCTTTTTGGTTTGAATTGACCAATCTAGCCTTAGCCCGTGAACCACAAAGTATTTCATCCAGGATCCCTTAGGGCAGAGACTCTCAACCTTTCACAAGGGTTGCCTAAGACCATCGGAAAATACATA
Source organism: Tadarida brasiliensis (assembly GCA_030848825.1). Taxonomy (NCBI): domain Eukaryota; kingdom Metazoa; phylum Chordata; class Mammalia; order Chiroptera; family Molossidae; genus Tadarida; species Tadarida brasiliensis. Next base: position 78,230,062 of record CM061260.1, read on the forward strand.
TTTCGATGGCGATTCATACAGTAGCAAAATTACAGTTATGAAGTAGCAACGAAAATAATTTTATGGTTGGGTTCACCACAACATGAAGAACTGTATTAAAGGGTCGCAGCATTAGGAAGGTTGAGAACCACTGCCTTAGGGTCTTACTTGTATCTTCGGTATTCTAAATTAAAATCATACATCTTAGATTAGACTATTAGTTATTTTTTCCATATTGCCCAGCTGGTGTGGCTCAGTGGTTGAGCATTGACCCATGCACCAAGAGGTCACCGGTTCAATTCCCAGTCAGGGCACATGCCCAGGTTGTGGGTCCGATCCCTAGTAGGAAGGCATGCAGGAGGCGGCCAGTCAATGTTGTCTCTCAACGATGTTTCTATATCTCTCTCCCTCTCCTTTCCCCTCTCTTTAAAAATCCATATTAAAATGAGATGACCTTATTAGCCCATTACTCTAATAATGTGAGCACAGATGATACTGATAAATGTTTATCAAATTTAAATCTTCCAACTCAAGGCTAGGTTTATGGTGTAGGTAGAGGGAGCAACCATTGTGCAAGATGCTTTTAGCACCATGAAGAGATCCATGCCAAAGTTTACAACCCTACCTTCTCTTCTCCCCTGTGCCTGAAATGTTTTTAAAAGAGAAAAGCTTCTCTTCACTATAATATAAAATGTAAATACCCCATAGAAGAAAATACAAAGCAATAACACTGATTTAAATCCACATAGTAATGTGAATGGTTGATATTATGTTTTTCAGATTTTGAGTTGTAAAGAGCTATGATTAACTGGATATGATGAAAATTTCAAGTAAAGCTTGCCCTGAACATATTGCAGGAAGAATATCTTGAAGGTCTAATCTTTAGAAGCTATAATAAAGCTGTTCTCTTACATTTTGTCTTCTCCAATATAGACAATAGAACCTTCATATGTTCTCGCCCATAAATAAAGCTCATGTAGCCTTGTTCTAGTTTGTAAGAAAAATTTGGATTTTTGCCATAAAGATCCAGAAATGTTTATCTGGGCAAAATCTTGGCACTCAAAGTATTATTCTTGTGAGTAATCTAACTCTGACTTTGTCTCAGCTCTAAAATCCAAATTTCTTTCTTGTTCTCAGAAGTATTGCTGACTAGACCATGCTTGGAATTTTTTCAAGGTTTAAGGAAATTTATGTTGTGATCCTAAATTATTTTAGAGATGTGCGCTTCTATTATTATGCAGTCTACCACATTCCTAGCAAGAAATGTTGAATCAAGTAATACTTTTTTCTTTTTTTAATGTCTGGGTTTGAGGGATACAAGTGGATATGTAGCAATACATACTGGAAACAGATCCTGTCATACTTTGTCTTTGTAGTAGTGATAGGCCAAAAACAAAGATGATTTGTTTAGCAATTCATTTAACTGCCTTTACTTACTAATGCAATTAATTAATATCTCAGTTGCATTCTCCTTCCACTACCTTCAATAATCAGGAAATAAGAATAACATAGAGCTCTCTCCCTTCTTACCTCCCTCCCTTCCTCCCTCTCTCCCTCTCTGTCCCTCTCCCTCCCTGTTCCTCTTACTCCCTCTCTCTCCCTCTCTCCCCCTCTCTTCTCTCTCATGCCTTTCCCCACTCTCTTCCCCCAGGTTAAAAAAAAAAAAAAGAATAACATACAATTCTGCTGGAGAACACAAAGTGAAATTGGGGACTGGTCATGTTTCCTCATTCTGCTCCATGTTGTATTATTCTACTTTTCCTTGGATTATTTTTTTTATTCTCACTGAGCAAGGTGTGCTTTCGCTTACTGCTTATTGGTCTAAGGTACATTATTATATTTTCAAAGGTTCTACAATTTTCCAATCTACCCCTGCTCGAATGTTTTAGTGAATATACTTTTGTGTAGTAGCAACCAAAGTCAGGAACCTAGAGAACCTGGCAACAAGCTAAAATTCATTTGGCATATTCCCCTTGATGAAGGACACAGGGCCTCATACATGAATTAGGTCACAGGAAGTGCCTGGAGTATTACGCAGTTCCCCAAGGTGGATATACAAACTAAGTTCTAATAGATAGTGACCCTGGGTTAATTACATAAAACACATCATCTATTTATATTTTGTCAGTGTGTCTAGCCTCCTGAATTTTGAATTAAACAAGAGTTTACCCAGAGAGAAACATACTTTTAAATTATCACTTTACTTACTGTTACATTTGATACGGTAAATGTGTGTCAAAAATGCAATATGAGGCCCTGGCCGGATAGCTCAGTCAGTTGGAGCATTGTCCCTATAAGCCAAGGCTGGGGTTTGACACCAGTCAGGGCACATACAAGAAGCAACCAGGTGGGACATGGAACAGGCGTATCCCTCCAGTTCTCAGGACTGATGGCCTCCAGAACTGTGAGAGTAATTTTCTATTGTTCTAAGCCACCCATTCTGTGGTACTTTGTTATGGCAGCTCCAACAAACTAATATACTACCTATTGGTATTTGCTCGTTCATAAATATACTGCGTGAGTCCTTGACTCATCTCTGTCAGGCTCTTCACACTTCTCTTTTGTATTTGATTCACTCTGTGATGTAGCAGTGTGTGGGTCCCTTTCTCCAATGTGTTCACCGGCACCTATACCTGGGATGGGTTCTGGACTGTTTTTGTTTTTCGGCTTTGTAGTCTAGCATTCCTATTAAGCTGTTGCTTTAGTTACTGTATTTTAAAAAATATGGAATATATTAACTGGAAGGACAAGACCTTTCCTTTATGTCTTCCCTGGGTAACTTTTGTTTTATTTATTTTTTTATTTAATTAATTTTTGTTACAGATGCTTCTCCTTTTTCCCCAATTGACACCCACCTCCTGTTCCAGCCTGCCTTCCCCCCACCCCCACCCCTGGCACCCCCAGCATCGTTGTCTTTGTCCATTGGTTATGCTTATCTGCATAAGTTCTTTGGTTTATCCCTTTCCTCCCTCCACCCACCCCTCCTCTGTTTGTCAGTCTGAACCCTACTTCTGTGTCTCTGGGTCTATTTTGTTCATCATATTCCACAAATTAGTGAGATCATGTGATACTTGTCTTTCTCTGACTGGCTTATTTCACTTAGCATAATACTCTCCAGGTCCCTCCATGACGTCTCAAAGGATAAGAGATCTTTCTTTCTCACAGCTGCATAGCATTCCATTGTGTATATGTACCACAGTTCTGATCTATTTCTATTTCCTTAGTTTTCTTCTCATGATTTTGTTTTAAATCAGTAATTGTGTTTCGAGGTTGATTAAATATTTAGTTCCGGGTGTTTATAGGTCAAGGAAAACCAAACATTCTCTCCAGAGAGAGAGGCATAATTAGTATCAAAAGTAAATAAAAAAGCATCTTATTATATTCACTTCACACATATGTAAACTTAATTTCATAATCATGTTCCAGTTGGACAGTAGTGACAACTATATATCTATTTAAAGTGAAATTATAATAAAGTTTTGAGAGAAAATAAATAGCAGTGGTTAAAAAACAGAACATCTATTTAAACCTTTGTAATATAATAAAATTTAAGTTAATTGCAAACAGATACAATTATTCTGTTTCTAAAGCATGAAAATATTACATGCCAGGAAGTTCCCTATTTTCATATCTTTCAGCCATGTGACTAAAATAAGATTTAAAAGTCATCCTTTGCCTGGCCGGTATGGCTCAGTGGATTGAGCATCAGCCCATGGACTGAGAGGTCCGGGATAGATTCCCAATCAGGGCACATGCCTGGGTTGTGCGCTTGATCCCCAGTAGGGGGTGTGCAGGAGGCAGTCAATAGATATCTCTTTCTCACATCAGTGTTTCTATCTATCCCTCCCTTCCTCTCTCTCTAAAAAAAGTCAATAAAAACATATTAAAAAATAAAAATCATCCATCTAGTGATTTAATTGTCTGAAATTTCCAGGTGTTATTCTTTCTTGTAAGAGCATTTGCTATTTGGCTTCAGTTAGGAGAAATGATGACAGAATCTGGGATTTGCTTAATGGATGTATTTTTTTCATCTTCATATAATTTCCTACATCTTGCCAGAGTAACACTGCATCCTGTTGAAAGTTAACTACAAAGGATTTGATTAAGGGTAGGCTTATTGTGATGGGTGTTTATGTTATAAAATTTGCATATTCTTTATGATTTCAAGTAATTAATCATGTAAGATGTGAAGTTTAAGGTAAATCTTGTTTGACAAACACACTTAAGACTGAGTTTGGATTTTCAAAAAGACTTTTATAAAAAAACACTTTCAAATACTGAAGTAAATTTACTAAAGAGCAAACATCTTAACACTTGATATACAACATGCAATTGTGTTTTCAGTAAAAGTCCAAATCAATGATCAATCGACCTATAGCTCATGAAAGTTAAGATTTTACAAGAAATTTCATACAGTGACACTTATTAAATGTGTTCTGCTACAACTCTGCAAGTCAACATTTCAATAGAATATTTCTTTTTGTTGGCACGAAGACCCAATTTCTTTCTGAAGCTGACAGTTTTTCAGCTTGATAAGATCTAATGAAACCCAGCCTTTTTTTCTCTCTCTCTCTCTAATAAAAACTATATCCATTCCATATATAGTGATATATTATGTTCAATATAAGATCTGAAAGGACAAAATGTACACCATCAAAAAGTCAATGAACCAAATTGGTTTATGTAGCTGTTCCAAACCAATTTTATTGGAAAACTTCAGACCATATTGTAGGTTGATTTTATTTTTTTCTGGTTTGTGATTTCTTTCCTTTGGTTTTATTATATTTTCCATTTTGGCTTCTCTTTCTGCATCCTCACAGACTTATGTAAATAGACTTTCATGACTTTAATAATAGGTATAAAGAACAGGATTTGAGTTTATTTTTATTTAATTTTGAAAGAAGTTTTGTTTCCCCATCCATGTCATTATTATAACTGTAAAATGTTAAAGACCCCTTTGTTCTTTTCACTGAAATATAAATAAGATATTTATATGATTCCAATCATCAACTTATTGGCTGTATCAAGCAGTAATCCTGATGGTCCTAAAGCAATGGAATGTCTCATATTAAGCAAAGTAAGGTATGTAGGGCCTGCTTCCTTAACCCCAATATTCAATATCAAGGACAAAGGGGAATACTGCTGAAGTGTTTGATGGTTTTAGCGATTTATTGCAAGGTCATTCTGCTACTTGAAACATATTACTACAATTTAAGAGTTCATGAGGCTTTGGAGCCCAGACTTAGAGTCTTCAACCTTTGTTCTTATTGGGGCTAACAGGCAAAATAGTAGGCTACATTTATATTCAAAATATGTGTCTGCTTTTGAACTGAACGAGATTTTAAATGTGCTTCATGATAATTTGCATACCAAGTAAAACTTCTAATGCTAGATCATTCAATGGCTCCATTGTCCAGGAAAACAACCTGCAAACAGAATGAAAATCACTTCTGTGAGGGCATTCGTTCTGCAGCTGTAAACGGGGAGTAGTTCAAAATGCAATCTCCCTTCTAGGAACAAATAGGGCCAGGACCTCTACATATACTAGTACACCCCGGGTAAGAGTCAGTATGTTGTGCTATCATACGTCCTGAAGGATCAAAGCAACTTGCACATAGTGAATGGAATTTTGGACTTTTTTAGATATGTCAGACTATTGAATTTACAATTCAGTTATTCAAGAAACCATCCATCGTGAAGATGACAGTGGCCAGGCCAGCCAGCTACACCACTTACCAAAGCCAAAGAATTAGCTGGAATAAATTTCTTTTCTTGCCACTCTAGAGGCCCCAGTAGTATTGTCCATATTGAGTTTATGCTTCTCTCTGGGACAAAGCCTTATTACCTCTGTTAAAAGACTAAAAGGCCCAGCCTGTGTGGCTCAGTGATTGAGAATCGATCCATGCACCAAGAGGTCACTAGTTCGATTCCTGGTTAGGGCACATGCCCAAGTTGTGGGCCTGATCCCTAGTGGGGGGCATGCAGAGGCGGCCAATCGATGTTCTCTCTCATGGATGTTTCTATTTCTCTCTCCCTCTCCCTTCCTCTCTCTCTAAAATCAATAAAGAAAAAAATTTAAAAAAAAGATTAACTAAGGCACATTAAAATTTACAAGACTGTATTTAAGCTAACAATGATTCAAGTCGGGCACCACCAAACTAGAACTGTCCAGAAGTACTTCGCGGATAGGAGCTGGGGAGAGGCTTTTACGGAGTGATGGAGAAGCAAAGTGAGGAAATGATTTGATTGGCTGTAGCTTCAGTGGTTGCTTTATTTGGGAAAGCCCAGCTGGATGTTTGTATTGGTTGTTCCTGTATTTACAGGAATTAACTGGCTTAGGTTTGGGGTTGCTTACGTAGGCTACCAAGGCATTAGCAGCATCTCAGTCTAAAAGCCTCCTTGTTTAATTACTTTAATACCTCTCATGGACAGTATTTTCTCTGATGCCAGACATGGAGTGGCTTCTACCCATTTCTAATATTAGAAATACTGGTGCTGTGGACTCTTGTCATTACACGTGTGTGGAAAGTCAGACTATCTAATAGAAGATGAATTTTCAGGATGCCAAATTATTTCTCCGCATCTGAAATATTATACTCATGTCAATACCTACCATGACTGCAATCATGTATCAGTTTTCATTTTGTTTTAAAATACATTTAGTAATTATCATCAGTCATTTTATCACATCTCCATTACTGAATTGCTTGTTTTGATTTATCATTTGCTTTGATATTTTCTAGCAGTTTTTCAGGAAGAGATCATGACTACTCTATTCCTTGGATTTGTGAATAAATGAAAAAGTTTTTGCTTTATACTTTCCTTGGAATACGATTCTTGAAACACACCTTTCTTGGTCATTAGCACCCTAAACTGTTCTGAACCGATGTGGAGAAGGTTGAGGTCATGTTGAGTTTTCCTTCACAACTTGCTTTTCCTGCTGCGATTCATATAACTTTTTATTCATCCTAGACATGTAGTTAATTTCTCCAGATATGTAGTTAGGTTGATCATTCTGTATTATTTTTTTCTGGCAAACTTGATGTCCTTTCTCTACACAAGTTGACTTTTTTGTTCTTTCAGAAAAGTTTTACTCTATTAGAGTTTGGATTTATTTTCCTATTCTCACTGTTTTCTTAATCAGGATTACTATGTGTAATTTAGATCACTTCTGTCTGCCTTCCATACAGATAATCTTCTTATAATCATTATATAACCACTGTCATTACCCACTTTGTTCTCCATGATTTATTCAAGCCTGTCCCCATGCCATTTGCTGTGTTTTAACTCTCCTTTTTAAATTTTTCTTGCTTTAATGTGCTTTCATTATGATAATATTTTTCTCTTCTATTTCTTTCCTCAAATATGCTAGTTTGCCTTTCAGATCCTTCTTAAATTACAATTTCTTTCATGAACCTTTAGACTCTCTTTAGGGAGAGGACATGATTTCTTTGAGAGAAGTAGCTGCTTTTCTAATGTCTTCCTCCAGCTTTTTGAGTAATATCTCTAATGATTCAGCCTTTGCTGTGTTGCTTTATCCCTTCATTTGGTAGTGTGTAGGCAAGGGTTTCTTTCTTATCATTGGTCATATAGAATGAGACAAAACAACTATTTGTTAAAGAAATGTTTGCAAAAGGGTAAAGGTGTGAGTTGGTGTAGTCTGCAGATGTAATTCTTACTTTTTAAATGATCTCTTTAAAATGTGCTATTCTTTTCCCTTTGACTGCTTCTTCATGTTTGGCATTCAAAGAGTTTGGTATGGGTCACAACAACTTTTGTCATAGTGCCTTCCACTGATAGGAAGCTGCTACAGAATGATATACAACATTGCTCACTCCACTGGGTAGAACAATAACATGGTAAGAAAATACTTGGTAAGCTGGAAAATATTTATATTTCATTTTCATCTACACCATAAGAAACTGCATTTTCTACCGTTCAATTACTATAGTCATACTGCCTCCTTCAATAGGTCCAAATATCATATGGTCACGCAGCCCATATGGTACATGATGACCTTTTCTGAAGTGTCATAACAACATTGTGAAGCCAAAGTCATTACAGAGGCCTGGGTGACAGGCCCTGTATCATCTCTCCCCCATGGCCCTTTGATCTTGCTTCCTAGTCTTTGAGCCCTTGTTCACTTTGCTGCAGCCACACTGACCTTCTTGTTTTCAAACACCCACAGCATGCTCTCACTGAGGCATTTTCTGTCCCTTCTTTTCCTGCTATTCACAAGGCTCACTCCCCTAACTTTCAGAGATCTTTACTTAAATGTCACTTTCTTGGGGAGGTCTTCCTTAACCTCCCTATTCAATGCTGATACTCTCCATGTCCCTTTCCCACCAACAACACCATACACACCTTCCCTTTCACTTTTCCCTGGTTTCATTCTTCTCCATAGTATTTAAGTCCTTTTAACATAATATACATTTTATTTTTTATTTCTTAATTATATGATTCTGCCTAATAGAATTCATGTTACTTGTTTCAATGATGCTTCTAAATATATTTTGGGCATGTAATAGATACTCAAGAAATACTTTTGAATGAATGAGTAAACAGAGAAGAATCAAGAACAACAAATTCAGCCCTGGCCAATGTGACTCAGTAGGTTGGAGCATCATCTTGTACATAAAAAAGGTAGTGGTTTTAATTCCTGGTCAGGGCACATACCCAGGTTGTGGGTTCAATCCCTGGTCATGGCACATGCGGAGGCAACCAACCAATGTTTCTCTCTCACATCAATGTTTCTCTCTCTCTCTCTCTCCATTCCTTTCTTTAAAATCAATTTTAAAAAAGAATAACAAATGAATTCATTAAGTTTCACCATATTGTTATATATTACAGTTTCCATGTGTGCTAATTAATTGGATTTACATATTGACCTATCTAATTTTAACTAAATTTACCCATACCAAGTAGACCCTCTTAGAAAGATCCCTGCAAAGCAACTGAAGATTAAAGATAGGCTCATACTGGAAAGATAAACAAACAAGAACATAATAAGCCAGATTTCTTATACTTGGAGGGTAAGATTTTTATTAGCCTTCTGAGGTAATATCATTAATAATAGAATAAAATCTGATAAAATGAAAGCTCCCTGAATTTATCAAAATGACTGATTAAAATAGAATTTATACATAGAATCTTAACAGAATATCATGTCCTTAGGGGTTTAATTGTAGAAGTCCAGATAGAAAGTGTAAATAAGAAGAAAAAAAATTGCACAAAGCCATTTTTTTACCTATGGTGTAGATGGTTAACAAAATATCGACTTCTGCCAATATACGTTTCTGGTAGCAGGTCCTCCCAGAACTTGTAAAAAGGCTTTCTGTACAAAACCTTAATAATATTAATAATAACATCCTAGTAGTAATAACAACAACACTCTGCATTTCATGAGCATTAGCTAAGTGGGGACAAAGTGCTGAGATTTTACATGTATCCCTTTGTAAAAATGAAGAAATTAAAACTTAGAGTAAGTAAAATTACTTGTTCATGTCCATATACCTAGCTAATAGCAAAGCCAAAAGGTAAATTCTGGGAATTCTGATTACAAAACCCTTACTTTGAAACACTAAAAAAATATTTTCCAAAAATGATACTAGCAAAGACTAAATCCATCCATATTAATATATATACGCATATTCATGGGATGTAAGTACTCAATAAATTATTGAATAAATGAAGAAATAAATTATTTAAAAGGTGATTTTTCTATTGGCAGACACATTATTCTAATACATCAAAATGAGCTGACACCAGTGTTCCTTATCTCTAATCAAGGTAACAAAAATGTAGACTTCTACATTCTTCACTTTGTCAATTGATAGAAAACATTCTGTGAAATGCCTTTTGATCAAATGTTATTAGATCGGTCCTCAAAAATATTTTACCAGCCACTGCAAGCATCCACATAACTATCAGAGCATATTTGCAAATATTTTTAAATGTGCTCCAAATTATTGTCAATGTTTTTTCTCAGAATAATTTATTGATTTTTGTTTCTGTTTTCAGTATTGTGACTTAAGGAAAATGTTATTACTAGGTATCAATATCTATTTCCAAATGCCAAATTCTGAGTGAATCTCCTTATAATTTTTCATGCCCTCAAATTGTAATTTACAAAATATGGCCAAATAACGTCTTTCCAAACTCATCTCTTAGAGCATCCACTCACCCATACATCAAGCAGCACCAAGTGACTTTATTTCCCTTGATATGTTATACTGTTATATATGTCTGTGCATGTTTATATTTTTTTCTCCCAGAAATACCTTTAGAACTTAGTTCTTAGAGGCACATTTCATGTTTCTGTATAGAATTCTTATTCCTAAAATAAAATTGAAGCCTACCTTTTTGTACTACTTTGAAAACCTATACATACTTCTTTCATTACAATCATTCCATTATTAAACATTTTGAGAACAGGAGCAACGTCTGACTGCTTTCTGCATTTCTAGTGTCAAACATGCGACTCACGCTGTAGTAGGCATTTGATAAATATTTATTCAGTTCAATTCAATTCCTATAGCCTTATTTTATTTTATTTTTTTATAATAAAAGCTTCCTTTTTCAGGCAAGGTATACTTTAGGAAACTTTTATTTGTTACTACAGAGTTGGACAAGCTGTTTATTGATAAATTAATATGTGTTTTTACTCTAACACAGTTGAATTTGTGGTAATTGGATTTTAGAAATAACAAATACAAACAAAGCATAAAAATAATTCTACTTTTAATATTGTTTTCCTGCCCCTATGGACAAAACAACAACATTGAGTCACAGTTTTCAATAGGAAAAAATAACAATTTTATTGGGATTTATAGTGACTTGTAACAAAGCAACTGAATTAGATTTATTATAGCTCATTGCTACATTTTTCTAACAATATTTATTTAATTTTGAGAGTAAAAATGCAATTTTGGTGGAAGAAAATGCATGATAAGACAACTTCTTTTTAACTTAATAGACGATTTTGTGACACAATGAAAATATCAGAAACATTAGTAAATGCCAATCAATACATGTAAACCTAAAAGCACTAGTATTTCTCCATGTGAGTGAATGACTACAGACACATGGCTTGTCATATGATGCTGTTAATCAGAATCCAGTTTATTTCATGAGAAAAAATTTCTCAGTAATTGTCAGGGTCATCTACATAACAAGTGAGTTCAATTATTTTAACCAATTGAATTCAATTTTCCATTGAGTTTCATTTCCATCCTAAGTACTTCACTGAACATTATAGAGAACTCAGAGATGAGTAAGGCATACTTTTTGTCCTCAACATGTTTATAATCTAAGAGTATAAGAAAATTCAAAAGCAAGTACCAGTAGGTAATATTTCAGTAACTCAAAAACAAAAATTTTAAGAAGATGGACTAAGTATTATTAAAGCTAATAAGGGTAAGTAGGTGTTTGGGAGGTTAAGGGAATAATAATAATATAAAATATAACTTGAAATATTGGAGGGACTACTTTTTAAAGTATATGATTGTTTAACCACTGTGCTGTACACCTGAAACTAATACAAAATAATATTGAATGTAAACTGTAATTGAAAAATAAAATTTAAAAAAGATGAAGTAAAGTAAAAATTAAAGCTCATAAGTTTAAGTGTTTAGGTTAAAAGATAATATAAAATATAACATATATAATATTTTCTATTATATATACTATATAATAATATAATATAAAATATATTATAAATAATTCTATATTCATCATCCAGTAAACTATTAAAACTCAAACACAGTATGCATTTCATCGATAAATATTCAAATATGCAGCATAAATTTATTGGTAACTATATTCACCTAGTTTTTATGATCACAGGTGATAAAAATTTTTACAACTTCTATTTCCTAAAGTGTGTTATGAATCTTTAGTATCATGAGATATGAACCTAGGTGGTAAAACAGACAAAATTCATAAAAACAGTTAGCTATCTAATTTAGTGCTTAACTAGAAAATTATAGTTTCTCAAAACCACATTTTATCGGATATTATTGTTTAGGTCCAGGATAAATAACCCATTTGAGATTTTGGTTTTGTTTTTGCTTTATTTTTATTTTTGTGTTTTAATAGGTTTATTTACCAAGAATTATTAACTAAATAAGACTAATGGTTGCATATGGTTATATCACAAATCCTGGAAGTAGTAAACAAATGACTATAATATGTCCCTAATTTTCTTTTAAAGGAATTTCTAGCATATTAGAAAAAAGGTATCCTCAAATAGCCACATTTTTTAACTTTCTTATAAAAGTTCAACAAGAAGAGAATTGCAAGTATAGGCAAGATGACGAACATAATAAAAATAGGCCCTTTGTTCTGATCTGGGCTCCAAGGCTAAGGCAACTAGATTCCATTTTATGTAGGCCCCTTGGTTAAGGCGACTAAAAGACTCCATTTTGTCACCAATAGACATTCCTCGATATTCTTCCAATAATAGGTTAATTACCCCTAGATGGAAAGGAATTTTGCCTAAGATTATAGTTGCCCCAGGAGTTGGGAGGCATTTGCAGTTTCCTGAGTATAGGTATTTGCAGGTACTTGTAAGTACTTATGCCGTCTGTAAATAATGCTAATTTTGACTTCTGTGGTCTCTGTCACTCCCACTATTGTACTGGTTCCCTGAGGGGAGGGGGCAAAAGGAGGAGGGAGTTTCTGTCTTTAAAATGGGACAAGTAAGAAGAATCGGGGCTGTTGATCTGAGGGGAAACTATGCCCTCCGCAGCCCGCCCGCGAAATAAAGTGCTCCTTTACAATTCGGCCATGCGTCTCTGGTTATCTCGCCGTCAGATTATAACAATTCCAAGCACCAAGAAGTACTGCATAAAATATAACAACAATAAACAACCATAAAATACATCCCTGAGCTTACCAATAATAAGAAAAGTAACCTCCACTTGCCATAAAAAGGAAGGAAGGAAGGAAGAAAGGAAGGAAGGAAGGAAGGAAGGAAGGAAGGAAGGAAGGAAGGAAGGAAGGAAGGAAGGAAGGAAGGAAGGAAGGAAGGGGGAGGGAGGAAGGAAGGAAGGAAGGAAGGAAGGAAGGAAGGAAGGAAGGAAGGAAGGAAGGAAGGAAGGAAGGAAGGAAGGAAGGAACTAAAATCAGAAATGATTAACATTTAAATAACTGAATGCATCTTCTGGTTGTCACTGACCACAGCAGCCCAAGATTTGGGGTTTATTACCTACCTGAAAGCAAAAGACCAAGCTGTAGATATGCTTAGAGGCAGAACTTCCAAAGATTGGTGCATTTAGTGTAAGTGGGATTTCAAAGTGTTCTCCCACAGGCGGAGGGAGACTGCAGGAGCAGAATCCCCTCGGACATAAAGTCCTTGACCTACACTCCTTTGAGGTTTGAGGATAAATTTACTTTCCCCAATTGTGTTAAGAAATCCTAAGCCAAGAAAATAACATAAAATATATTATGAACTACAGACATCCCGAAGATCAAGCAGACAAGCTGAATAAACTTCCCAATGCTAGTGGCACAATCCTACTACACAGTGACACTCCACTAAAAAGGAGGTCAAGCGCACACTCGCACCCTTGCATACTCATAGAAACAATTGACTATGAAGAAGAGTCGTTAGTGAACACACAGTAAACGATTTGTGTCATAAGCAATTAAAATAATAAAATAGCAAAATAAAAGACACTATTTTAAGTGATTAAAGAAGAAGAAAAAAAGAAACAAATTTTGGAAAGCAACAGATAAAAGAAACGAAGAAAACTTGTGGAAATAAAATAAGAGACGTTACAGTAAAATCACTATGAATATGTTCAAGTACACAGGACTTCAAAGAGAATATGTGAACTGGAGCAAGATAATAGGGAATGCATCTCAGAGAAAAAAATATATATATGTGAAACTAAATATTGGAAAAGACACATAAAGAATACACTGGGAGGCTCCCGTAGAGATTTAAAAAGAAATTCTGGATGCGAGTGTAGTAGAAATGGTGGAGAAACAACAGTTAAAGGGAAAATGGCTAAAAAAAAATTCCAGAACTGATGAACAATACAAATCCTTGCATTCAAAACAGTAGAAATCTCTAGCAAATTATTTCACCTTGTCAGTGGAAGTCTCGAAGAGGACTTTTCTTGAATACTGTTTTATGTGGACGTGAAGCAAAGCAAAGTTTCAGATGCTTTGATGTAAAAATATGAAAAATCAGAGTAAAAAAGATTTTATAGGCAATTAGAGAGAAAATACAGAATACTATAATTGAAAGAACAATACTTATAAGGAAAGGAAAAGTTTTAATATCAATAGTAAAGACTAAAGGTCAGATGATAGTATAATTAAACTCAAAGGGTAACTTATTTTCAACATAAAATTGTATAAGCGGATACACTATTACTTAGAGTAAAATAAAAATATTTCTAGCTAAACATTGACTATTTCAGCTCAAAACTTGCCTGAAAGAACTACAAAATTATGTCCTGCAGAATTTTAAAAAATCACTCAGAATAATAAGTGATAAATAAAGCTAGAGAGCCCAAAGGAATTTATAAAAACAACAAAATCTTAAGCATTGGCTGGATAAACAGCAGAAATAATAAATTTGGAGAAGGGCAGCATAATATACAACTAAAAGATGAAAAAAATTATAATATGAGGCAGGGAGAATTTAGACTTCAAACACTTTAAAGGTTTTTTGTTGTTATTAAGGAAAGGGAAAAATATATTGATTATCTTAGAATAATATTATGTTTTTTTCTAAGTTTTAGGCATGTTGAATATTAGGAGTGATTCCTAAAAGAAAAAGAAAAAAAACGTAAGGTATAATATTTTCAAATTAGTAGAGGTAAGAAAAGATAAACAGAAAATTTAATCAATAAAATAAAACTAAATTTATAGAAAATGGATAACAAATTTAAAAACCACACCAAATAAGATTGTGTAAGTGAATCCAAATACATCAGCAATCATACACAAACACACACACACACACACACACACACACACATAAAGAAAATAAATGTAATTTACTACTCAAAAGACAAAGATTTTAAGAAAAACAAACTAGAACAAATATATGTACTTTAAAAGAGACATACCTAAAGCAAAATAAGATAGGAAGATAGAAACTAAAGAGATAGAAAGAGAAATATGATGTTAAAAACAAATCAAAAGAAAAACAGTAACTCATGAAACAATTTAAAGCAAAAATAATTTTTCAGGATAAAAATATAGTTAGACAAAGAAAAATACATCGGGTTCGGCGGTGGGGGGGGAGAATCTATTATTTATCAAGCAATAAGCCATGAACTGCATACTCTAAAATATATAAAGCAGAATTTGACAGAATTACAATGAGAAATGAACGATCTACCTTTGTGAAAGTTAATTTTTATACATTTCTCAGTAATAGTTCAAGCAGACCAAAGGAATAGTCAAAATATAGAAAATATGAACATATTTCTCTAATGGATGCAATAGAACATTGGACTCAATACTTAGAGAATAAATCCTTTCAAACACACAGAGCACATTTACAAAAATTACCAATGTACTAAGTCACAATGAGAAGCTCAACAAATGCCAGTGAATCAATATGGAAGAGATGGCATTCTGTGATCTCAATGAAACAGCAAAAAGATTAGAGCCAAACCCTTTTCATTTGGAAATGTGAAAACGTGTTTTTAAATAACTAATTGGTAATGGAAGTTATAATTGAAGTAAAATAAATAATTAGAATTAAAGGAAAGTGAAAGCATTATACAATGATACAGAGGAGCCCAAACAGAACTGGACTTTGAAAGAAGGCTTTACCATCACAACATAGTTAAATACTATATTACACCCGGCCGGTGTGGCTCAGTGATTGAGCATCGACCCATGCACCAAGAGATCGCCAGTTCAATTCCCAGTCAGGGCACATGCCCAGGTTGTGAGCCAAATCCCCAGTGATGGGCAATCAGGAGGCAGCCAATCGATATTTTCCCTCATCAATGTTTCTATCTCTCTCCCTCTTGCTCCTTTCCTCTCTCTCTAAAATCAATAAAGAAAAAAAATTTTTTTAAATACTCTATTACGAAATACAAAAATATAAAGAGCAATTTAAGCAGAAAAGAACAAAATAGCAAATTAAAAATATTGAATGATGATGAAAGAAAAAAATCATTAGAACATATAAAATAGAAAGTAAATATCCAAAGTCAGTATTGTCAAAGGCATAAACCTAAGAAAATTTAAGAAAAATAATATAATAATCTATATTTTTTACTACATAAGGAAGAAAGACAGCATAAATAAGTAACAATGACTGAAAGGAAGAGTGTAACTACAGATACAGTGGAGAAAGAAAATTTTATAGATAACTTTATGCCCATTATAGTAAAAAGTTAAGGAAGCATTGAATTAGAAAAATGTATCTTAAAACATTTAACAAGTTGAAATTAAAATTGACTTCTAAATATTAAGGAACTGAAATTGGTAATTAAAAATCTAACCATGAAGGTATAGTTATTTTTTCAGATATGTTCTATCAAACCTTTAAGAAACACACCAGCCTTGGCCGATTTTGCTCAGTGGTAAGAGCATCCGCCCATGGACTGAAGGGTCATGGGTTCAATTTCCGGTCAAGGGCACGTACCAGGATTGCAGGTTTAATCCCTGGCAGGGGACAGGGTTGTGTGGGAGATAACCAATCAATGTGTCTCTCTCATGTTGATGTTTCTCTCTCTCTCTCTCTCCCCCTTCCACTCTATCTAAAATCAATGGAAAAGTATCCTTGGATGAGGATTAACAAAAAAAGGAAAGGAAGGAAGGAAGGAAGGAAGGAAGGAAGGAAGGAAGGAAGGAAGGAAGGAAGGAAGGAAGGAAGGAAGGAAGGAAGGAAAAGGAAACACACCAAGCAGTAGTATAGTTGATGAATACAGATATATGTGTAATAAAGTATAAAGATATGAATGGGATTAATATACTCAGCTGTCATTATGGTGCCAAATGGTTACTAGACTTATCCGGGGGATCACTTGGTAAGGTATATAAATGTCTAATCACTCGGTTGTATACTTGAAACTAATAAATTGTATATCAACTGTAATTGGAAAATAAATTCATTTTTTAACAAGGAAAGAAAAAAATGAGACAGAATCTGGTTTTGGGTGGAACAGAGCCAGATTTAATGTATTTATCCCATATAGATAGTATTCAAGAGAATTCCTCTTCAAGGCTTCTACTAACAAGAAGCCTGCTGCTCTTTTTACTCCACAGATGACATGGTCAAGGCCTCCTATGAATGAGAATGCCGTATTGAACCTGTACAATGAATCATGGTACAGCAGAGTATTTACACAAAGACATTGAACTTCTGACTGTCCTTTACCTCAAGTCCTACCACCAGACCCTGCTATACAGCTGCCAGAAACAGTGGCAGCTTTAAGTGATGCCGTTTTATTCTTCACACAGATCTGCCTTGGTGTCAAATGGAATAACACCCTATTGGGCTCCATCTGAAGATCCTGGTTCTTTCCTTGTTCACTAGGTGTAGGAAATCTCTTACGCAAAGTGCTCAGTCTCTCTAGTACCAGTGTCCTCCTCATTCACCTAGGGGTACACAAAGCCGTAAGGCACACGAAAAGTGTACCGCAAACTAGCATTCTGTTGTTAGTTATTCTTACAGGACAATGCTTCATTGTATCTACTCATTTCCCTTCAAGAACTATAGTTCCTCTTGCCTTTTTGTCCCCTAGTAAATTCTTATTTTTAAATTCAAAGGGGAGAGAGCAGAACTAATCAGGTCAGCACCTGTTAGTTCCATATTTTATTTCACTAATCATCAGAAAATCAATTCCAAAAATTCAGCCTTTAGAGATATTTAATGGGAATGAGATGATAGAACTGTAGAACAAGTTAGAAGCTGAGACTGAAAAATACCTAGAAAACTTGGTTAACATCACGAAACAGCAAGGATTGGGAGAGGAGAGGCGAGGAAAGACAAGAAAGAAGAAGGATGGGCAGAAAAAGAGGGCAGGTTGGGTAGCGGAGAAAATCAGGAAAAGGATGTAACATTGGGAATCCCATATAATTATCTATGTCATCTTAGAAGGTAAAAGAATTTAAGAAAGTGGTAGAACAGAAACAATCAGAAAGTTAACAGGACAGTAAAAATGGGATAAGAGTATCAATAATATAAAATCAGTATATTATCAACTACCAATTATTGAGGTTCTAACATGGACTGCTGCTTGCTGCACAGATTTAATTAATCATCATAAAAACCTCTACTTCCAGTTACTCAGAGAGCAGCAAGCTGGTACTGATTTGCTCAGCTATGGCTAGAGCAATAAGGTCACATATTACAAACCTAAGTCTGTGGGTGTGTTGAGACACCACAGGGAAGACAGAGCAGACTAGATGCTCCTAGGAGAGAAAGAGTGAGGTATCAAACAACTGCAGCAATTTTTTAAAATAAGCTAATATTTTATGGCAATAATATAGTTGACATAGGTGAAATATAACCACAGATTGTATAGTTGTTTCTAGATGTTCATAAATGAGCACTGCTGTAACTGTTATAGAAATAAATGGGTAATAGTGATCTCTCATTAAAGTAACCCTTGCAGACATGTAATCAGCTCTCAAAGTCTCAGCATCCATCTCCCTCTTCTTCATCTCCTCCCCATTTCTCTCTCTCTTTCTCTTGCTATTGTTAGTGCACATTTTTAAAAAATTTACCAATTCTTAAACCACATGCATTAGAATAGATACATTTTCATAAGCAGACAGGCGCTGACCATACTCACTTTCTCTCAGTTCTTATTAATCAGATGATCACAACAGCATCGTCTTTAACTTTCCCTTTGCCCAGGTGGCTTCTGGCTATTAAACCGTCTCAAACAGGAATAGCCTCAAGAAGAGCTACATCTGTATTGATCAAGGATAAATATGGTAATTCTTAAACTTTTTATTGCTCTGACCATTGATTGGGATAGCTAAGGTTAACGCAAATATAGATCAAACATCAGCATAGGATGAAATGTTTTGATTGATTTTTAGAGAGAAAAAAGAAGGGAGAGAGAAAGAGACAGAGACATCTGTTTGTTGTTCCGCTTATTTATGCATTCATTGGTTGATTCTTGTATGTGCCCTGATCAGAGATAAAGCCCACAACCATGGCTTATCGGGACGCTGCTCCAACCCACAAAGCTACCTGGCCACGGCTCTGATGAAAATCTCCACTAGCTAAAATTCCATTGAAATCATTCAGAGAAAGGAATTAAAACACTTGAGGAAACAAAAATGCTTAATTGGGTTTATGACTCCTTAACCAGGACCCCAGTCAAGAAGACCTAGGGCAAGAAGTCAGTTTCTCCTGTTTTCAAGTAAAAACTACACACACACCCACACTCACACACTCACATTTCACCAGTTGGGTTCATTCTCCAGAACATAGAGGCTGACAGGCTGACATGGAGTTTGGGTTCAAGAAGTATGTTAGAAATTAAAAAGCTTTAAAAGGAAGGGAGAGGAAGCAGGATTGGGCATTGGAAAACAAGTGAACTGGAATGCAGGCTGAGAGAGCCACAATACCCTGGAGAGGACCTCTGGAGGAACTACTGCCTGTCTGTGTGCCCCAGGTCAGGTGGAAATGTTTGGACATTTTCTCCCCATCATGCTCGGGTACTGAGGGCAGACTGCAAGGAAGGGCATAAACTTGGGCGAATGGGCTCCCTGCAGCCAGAACAGACTTTGAAGGAGCTCACAGCTGGAGCTTTTTGTTAAAGAGTTGGAATGAATAAAATTGTTTTCCCCAGCGATATCTCTGTAAAATACCATTTATAGAATTGGTACCTATGAAAAAAGATGCAATTCACGTATTCAAGGATATTATGGCATATGGGAATTTCCAAATCCTTTCCTTGATTAATGATTTCTCCCTTCAATATCCCTGAGGAACAATTCAGAACAAATTGGCACTTTATTATAAGGTAGAACTCTGTTCTCTAATATAAAATCTTAGCAAACGAAGTGGAAAGGATTGAGATCTTTCTCCCTAAACAACATAGGTCTGAAGGCCTAGATGCAAAGTAGTCTCCCTAGTTCTAAACAAACTTCAATCCAATTCTTATTCCCTATCCTGAGCAAATTTGTGAATGAGAAGATTAAGCCGAGAAGGAAAGCTAATCCCATGCTTAGAGCAGAACTGACCTGAGAGTCCTTCCTTGGTTTCACAGTCTGAGATCACAAACCCAGAGAAAGTTTATAAAGTGGGAGGAGCATAGCATGCTCACATGCTCTCCTACCTTTAACTACTTGCAAAGCTTCAATCACTGAAAGCGAGGCTCCC
Source organism: Tadarida brasiliensis (assembly GCA_030848825.1). Taxonomy (NCBI): domain Eukaryota; kingdom Metazoa; phylum Chordata; class Mammalia; order Chiroptera; family Molossidae; genus Tadarida; species Tadarida brasiliensis. The sequence goes on from CM061260.1 coordinate 78,250,361, forward strand.
ACGCTACAGAATCACATACTGCCCTCAGATTTGTCTCAATGCCAGCGTTAGGAATTTAAACGAATCCAAAAGATAAAGAGTCAAAGAAGGAAAATGAATTGTATTTCTATAAAGAAAAGGAACAGATCCATACCTATACCTCTCTAAGGTTTGATTCATCCTCTGCAGTTGTGATCATTAATTCCTTTGAGTGCTCAGAGCCTTATGATGGTGGTGCCTTAAATCATCCTGGCATTTGGCCAATAAAGACTTGTAATTTTAACCTATAAAATTAAAGAATATTGATGAGATAGGGCCAAAAGAGGGCAAATGCTTCCCTTCCTTTAGATTCTTAACTAGATCTTGTGTAATTAAAAGAAGATGACTTTCTAACAGACATTTTAATAAATTACTGTAATCTACAATTTCTCTGAACACTCCCACTCTTCTAAGAACCTTATGCTATTCTGTCATGGTTGCTAAAACTTCGAACTCTGGCTCCATTTCCACTTTTCAGAACGCTGTATCTGTCCTTGTCAGCCAGCTGGATACTCTAAATGAATTATAAAGGTTAAAGATGGCTTCGCCTTTTTTTCTCTTTTAGGCTGAGAGAACAAAAAGTGAAATAGGTAGAATTATGACCCCTCTCAGTTAATTTCTTTTCTCCTTTTTAACAGTTGCCCAGGAAGATCTTCCCGTGCCTCTGACAAACTCTCAAAGAAGTGGAATTCGATGTCAAACTAGTCACTGCCAGGAGAATCTCTGAGCACTGGAGAATGTCAGGAAGAGATGGTTCATAACTGTTGGACTCCAGAGGGTCCTTTCGGTCCTGTGCCTACAGCATAATACAGGCTGTGGGCTGTAGTCGAAAGCACCATGTTTGGTAATGTTACAAGCTGGAAGCAATTTGAAATTCAAAATTTCAGACCCTTCTAAATGATTACTCTATGAACAAGTAGGTTTCTACATTTTCGAAGAACTAATGTAAATAAGAGGATATCTGGAAGCTGGGATCACACAGACACGTGTTTCTGTGTCTGTCCATGAGTGTGTTGGCTCAAACAGTTGCGAGTGAGGTGGGGACAACCAGCAGCTGTAACGTGAGAAGTACAAATCCATGCCTTGGAAGATCTGACCGAGTGAATCAGGAAACAGCCCAGATACCTGTGGTTTTGAGTTAGCACCCAGAACGGCACCCTTGCTGCACTGTAGCAAACTCCCATGAGTGACATAAGAGAAGAGGCTTTCGGGCCCAGTACTGAGACAGTGCTCTGTGACATCGGTTGTTGTCAGTTTAACAAAACATTATGGGCATTAAATATGCTGTCCATTTGAGGCTCCAATCAAATAAAGTTAATTATTGATGTGATTTCAATGTAAAATCCATAGTTAGCACTCGAGTATCTGTTCTGGAGAAACAACAACGAGGTCTAAGGCAGCGTCCTCAGGGAAGGGCAGAGAATTTAGAAAAGAGTGGAGGGTGTTTGTCTATAGGGACACTGCTTCCCACTCACAACCTCGCAATAATGCTGAAAGGACATCTGAAAATCTTGCGACAATTGACATTTGTTTATTCTTTCATGTATCAACCCCTAAAAATATATTAGGCCACAGTGAAGCAAATTCAGGAAGAAACATTTTTTTTCTCCTCACTCTTTCTTCCTCACCCTCCAGTCTAAGAGAAGGTGGGGCACAGCAAACAAAATATGTACAATATTGAGGTTCTATAAGACTTTGAAGACATATGGATAAAGATATAGACACAGAAATGTAGATAAATAATTTTAAACTTAAACTCTGCATTGCCTAGTCTTATTTCCTTTGATCAAAAATTAGAGTTATTGCCCTGGCTGGTTTGGCTCAGCAGTTGGAGGTCGGCACTCGGACCAAAGAGTCACAGGTTTGATTCCCATCGAGGGCATGGACCTCGGTTGCGGTTCAATCCCTGGCCCTGGTCAGGGTTGTGTGAGAGGCAGCCAATGGATGTGTCTCTCTCACATCAATGTTTCTCTCTCTCTCTCCCACTCTATCTGAAGATAAATGGAAAATATATCCCTGGATGAGGATTAAAAAAAAAAAAATTAGAGTTACCTTTACATAGTGTTTGTTGTCTTTGTCTTTGGAACTCATTTTAAAGGTAACAAAGTATAGGTTGAAAATCCTGGGGCTTCAGAAAGAAGACAATGGTTCTACTGCCATTTCCTAGCTGTGTGACCTTGAATAAATCACTTCAATTTTCTGTTTGTTCTTTTCTTTTCTTTAAATAGAGTATCAAAATACTTATAAGATTTACACAAAGTAATGTGAAGACAATTTTAATGAGTAATAGCATGCTGTATAGATAACATTCTATACAGTAAAAATTGTTGAACACTGCATTACCAAATTAGAATAATCTATAAGTAAATAAAAAATACACAAACATTTCTTATATATCTGTCAGGGTTCTTGGTTATCATCAGCCAGAAGTGCCTCTGTTGCTTTAAGCAGAGAAAGAATTCCTTGAATGGATAGTGGTTGGCTCTCAGAATCACTGAGCGGTTCTCTAAGCATCAGCAGCGCTGCAGAAGCCAAGCCCAAACCAGTGTGCGGGAATACCACTACAGAACACTGAGACTCACCCTGCACACCCGTCACCAGTGACCACCTCTGTAGTCCTTGCTGCTCCAGGAACTTAATTTTTCTGTAACTGCAAAATCAATGAAAGAAAAGTATTTACTTTGGTTTCTGCTGCTATTTTCATTAGTTCTCAACTCACTATCTGGTGTTGATCTCGTTAGAGGATCCAGCTGCCACCTGAACCACAGCTGCAAGAGAAATTGAAAAATGACCTGGTATATTCAGCACCTAAAATAGTTAATGGACTCTCTCACCTACTAAAACTCATAAATCAGGGATATCTGAAGCATAAGAGGGGGCCTCAGTGGTGATAAGTAAAATAAGGAGGAGGCAAAGTTTATTTTATATATATATATATATATATATATATATATATATATATATATATATATATTTTTTTTTTTTTTAGGGAAAGAGAGAGAAACATTGATCAGTTGCCCTCCGCAATCACCCAAACTGGGAATCGAACCCACACCTGTGCCTGTGCTCTGACCAGGAATTGAACCACCACCTTTTGCTGTTGGGGATGTTGTTCCAACCAAACGAGTCACATTGGCCAGAGTGATATTAATATCTTTTCAATATACATGTGGGATAGTATTTGCTCTAATCTAGTCTATGCTCCTGTTTTGTTTTGTTTTTTTCTTAAACCTGATCCTCATTTGTGTGTCCTACTTATAATTTCTGATAATGATCTGTACCAAAATATCTTGTCTTTGTTCAAGTATTAATTACTAGTTACAGAATGTGTTCAGTCCCATATAATTGCTCAAAATGTGTTTTAAGTGCACCTTTCATCTATTAGTTATTACTGCTGAGGTTGTTTTACTGCAATGAGCTCTGCAAACTGATGGCTGGGTAATTTGCTTTTCAACCTGGGAATGACCATGTTTTGCAGCCTCAATGATTTTCTCTATTCCAGTGTTTCTCTGAAGTGTTGTCACAATACAAATCCCTGGGCGCACTCATAGAATTCTGATATAATGGAATTCTAACATGGTTCTGATGTAGTCGGGCATGCTCAGTAATTTGAGAAAAACTGCTAAACATTAAGTTTTCTTGATCTTGTGGCTCTGTAGATTCCTGCAATTAAGAAGAAATTCTCATTTCTTGTTGGGTTGAAGCTGCAAATATATTATTTTAGTGAAGAAATGTAAATTCTTCTGATTTCTGTGTAATACCACCAAATTCATTTAAGTCATAAACCTCTGTAGTTTATGTTAAAGTGGGAAGTATTTGGTGATATTTCACAGAAACCAGAAAAAGTTACATTTATCAAATTTGTATATAAAATTATATACAAATATTATAATTTTGAATAAAAACAGATCAGTCCATTTTTATATAAAGCATGGTATTAATATAGTTTACTGTTGTACTTTGGTTACATACCAAAGAAAGCTAGAATATTTTCCTCACCCTCTCTTACAAAAGTGGTATAATATGTAAGCATGAAAGAAACTTGGAATAAAATGAAGGTGTTGAGGTTACAAAGATCCCCCCCAAATATTCTCATTTTGAATCTTGATATATATGTTTCTATATTTTAATACCTGTTTTTTTCACCTCTCCTAGAAAGATCATGAAATTGAAATAATTACCTATTCACAGGAAAGATAGCAAGGATGTAGCGATATAGCCCTCCATTCAATTTAATGAAATTCTCTAGCTCTTTATTGTTTCTAAAGCATTTCTTCGGCAAACCTTTGAAAGAGGTGCTTTCAAAGATTTTCCAGAGTTTAAACTGTGAATTCTTATACCTCTTGGAGTCTCTCTTGTCACTGACAGTATGTTGGAAATACCATTTGGAAAGAATTTATCTGAAATGTCAGTCACTTGCACATTAGTGACCAGAGTTAATATGAAATACTAGTGGGAAGGGAGAAGTTTGGGAGACCTGCTCATCAGAGGATAAGATTCAGAAAATGGAAGCTATTCATTGCATTGGTAAAACTTTTATTTGTAGCTCTTATTTAAAATGTATTTATTTATTTCTTAATATTTCAGTTCTATGTACACTTACTACAGCTTGGTGCATCCCTAAATTGTTTATAGTTTTCATCATGGGAATAGAAATATATCAACGTGAACAAAGGAGTGGCCTGGGGAATAATGAATACTTGCTACAGCTTGAGATCTTGTAGAAATTATCTTGTACTATTTTGTTTCTCAAATGAATGTCTACAACAATATATCCTTTAACAGAAATGGAAATTTCTTGGTCTCTCTAACACTCTTGAATACCTGGCAAAGCTGCTGAATTGCTCGAGTACATGATGCTTCTACTTTAATCAGTTCTGTTTGTTCTGCAGCTCTTGTCTTGCTTTTAGATAAATATTTTTACACTTTAAAGCATTACTCATTTACTCATTACAAATGGACTTCTTTCCTTTGGTACCATAACAGAAAATAGCACTGTTCATAGAACCAACAAAGGAGAAAACAGCGAAAAGGGGGGCATGGCAATTCTGACTATAAACACAAACCTTTATTAGGAAATAGAAAAATAAACATTTGTAAATGTAGAAATATAGATTCATGACAGCTTTTGAGTTTGATAGTGTTAAGAAGTTAAATATCCAGCTATTTGTATTTCACTGTATCTTGTTCCATTATTTCTTTCTCCAGTTCAGCTCAGATTCATAGGGCACAGAACTAGAAAGAAAATAGAAATCCATGATTGTGGAATTAATGCTCAACACACGTGGAGGTCACACAATTGTTCTACTGATCCTCCAGGGAGCCTGTGAAAAGAATTTGAAACAACCCCAGCCAACAAGTACTCAAACTGAGTCTTTCCAGCACCAAGTAGAGAAGTCACATTTGTATGAGACAATGCAGAGTTAGAACTATCAAATCACAGTTTGACCTTAGAGAAGATTGTGTGTGTGTGTGTGTGTGTGTGTTTGCCATATATTGATTTGCGTTCCACAGTTCCTGGCTCACAGCTCCCAAACTCTTGGAATATCCTGAGTGATATGATCAGTGAGAGCATCTATTCTCTTTTTTTTTTTTTTCATTAAGCATTTTTTATTTTATTTTATTTATTTATTTTTATTAATTTGTTTTTGTTACAGATGTTTCTCCTTTTCTCCCCATTGATACCCTCCTCCTCATCCTCCCCACCCCATCCCCAGCTTTGTTGTCTATGTCCATTGGTTATGCATACATACATATAAGTTCTGTGGTTTATCTCTTCCCCCCCAACACCCCCTCTTCTGAGGTTTGTCAGTCTGTACCCTACTTCTATGTCTCTGGGTCAATTTTGTTCATCAGTTTGTTTAGTTCATTATATTCCACAAATAAGTGAGATCATGTGATATTTGTCTTTCTCTGCCTGGCTTGATTCACTTAGGATAATACTCTCCAGGTCCCTCCATGTCATCTATTCTCTTAATATTTGGTCTCTTATCCTCAGTTCTTGAAAATGCTTCAGAACCATAAAAGTGAAATTGGTATCTTGTTATTTAGAAAATGTTCCTTTCCACCACAACTGGGTTTATGTCAATGAGGAAACTTTTGGAAAGCACCTGAGGATGCTAAGCACTCAAGGGAAATATTTAAGAAAAATCTATTATTATATTTATATAATTCAACACATCTTTTAGTCATTAACGTCTCGAGCAGGCATACGATTAATAAGGCTAGAGCTAACCTGAGGAGAATTATCAATCAATATGATCTAATTGAAATTTATAGAATACTCCACCCAACAACAGCAGAATACATATTTATCTCAAGCTTACATGAAGCATTAAAAATAGACGGAATTCTGGGCCATAATACACACCTAAACAAATTGCAAAGATAGAAATTATACCAAGTATTTTCTCAGACCACAATGAAATTAAATTAGAAACCAATACAAGAAAGTTAGCTAGAAATCCATAAATATTTGGATATTAAAAAAACACATTTCTAAAAAAAAGGGGGGGGGAAGTCTCAAGAGAAATTTAAAAATAGCTTAAACTAAATGAAGATAATAAAACATCAAAAATGTGGGGATGCAATGAAAATAGTACTTAGAGTGAGAATTAGAGTGTTAAATGTATTTATTAGAAAAAATAAAGATCTAAAATCAGTAATCTAAGCTTCTACCTTAGAAAACTAGAGAAAAAGGAACAATTTAAACATAAAGAAAGCAAAAATATATACATAAAAATTATAGTGTAGAAAAATAAAACTGAAAACAGGGAAACAAGAGAAACAAAAGAAAAAAATTAACTCAATGAAGTCAAAATCTAGTTTTTAAAAAAGAACAATAAAAATAATAAACCTTAGCTATGTTACCTAAGAAAACAATAGCAAAGAAACAAATCACCAATATCAGAAATGAAATAAAAGTTGTGACTACTGATTGTATGAATATTCAATGAATAGTAAAAGATTAATCTGAACAATTTTATGCCTGCAAATTTGATGAACTAGGTGAAATGGATCAATTTTTAAAAGACATAAATTATCAAAACTTACACAAAGAGAAATAGATAATCTAAATAGGCCCATATCTGCGAAAGGAATTGAAAAGGAAAGCACCAGGCTCCGATGGTTTCACTGGCGGATCAACTGTGTAAGTTATATTGATATGATGTAACCTTGATATAATGTGATGAAAATGGCACTTTCCCTCTATGTCCTTTCTCCTAAAAACTCATAAATTTGGTCTAATCATGATATGAACATTAGACAAACACTGGTAAAAGAGACATTCTGACTAGACAACTGACCAGTACTCCTCAAAACTGTCAAGTCATCAAAAATATGGAAAATTTGAAAAAGTGCACAGCCAAGAGAAGCATAGGGAGACATGACAAAGAAATGTAATATGGTCTCATACATGAGGTCCTGGAAGAGGAAAATGACACCCAGTACAAACGAAGAAAATCTAATAAAGCATGAATGTTAGGTAATAGTAATATAGTAATATGAGTTCACTAATTGTAAGAAATGTACAAAACTAATTTGAGATGCTAATGATAGGGGAAACTAGATCTAAAATATATGAAAACTGTAATATTTCAATTTTTTAAACATCTAAAATTGTTACAAAGTTTATATTTCTACAGTAAGGAATGTTTCATATCAAAAATATAAATGTTGTTGTCAAGAAGCTTTAAAAAGTAGTGCAAAATCATCACAAATAAAGTAGAATAAAAGTATAACAAAGAAAGAGCAGAAATTAATATAATTCAAAACATGACAAGAATATAGGAAATCATTAAAACAAAAAGTTGTTTTATCCCCCCAAAAATCAATAAAATGATTAAACTTTAGTAAGACTGAAAAAAATATGAAGAGAGAAGAAACAAATCACCAATATCAGGGATGAAACAGTGTATATCACTACAAATCCTACGTCCATTAAAAGTATAAGAAAATATTACAAAAAAGCTTTATGCTTATGCATTCTACAACTAGAAGTAATGAATGAACACTTCAAATCCTCAAGCTTCCAAACTCAACTAAGATGAAATATATAATCTAATAGTCTTATTGCCACTAAAATTATTGAATTCTTACTTAAGAGTTCTAAAATAAGAAGTCTCCAGGCCCAGATGGTTTAACTGGAGAATCCTATTAACTATTTTAAAAAGACTCAATACCAATTTTACACAATTTGTTCAGAAATTAAAACAGGAGGGACTTCTACCAAACTCTTTTTATGAGGCCAGTATTATTGTGATACCAAAACCAGACCAAAAATAAAGAACCATAACAACAACAACAACAAAAACACCATACCTTCAAACCAATATCTATCATAAACTTTGATACAAAAATCCTCAACAAACCTGAAAGATATTTCTCTAAAGAGGACACACAAATGGCCAAGAGACATATGAAAAAATGCTCAACATCACTTACCCTTAGAGAGACGCAAATTAAAACGACTGTGAGGTATCACCTCACACCTGCCAGAATGGTGCCATCAATAAATCATCAAACAAGTTCTGGCGAAGGTATTGAGAAAAGGGGACTCTAGTACACTGCTGGTGGGAATGCAGACTGGTACAGTCACTATGGAAAACATTATGGTGTTTCCTCAAATAATTAAACATGGAATTGCCATTCGACCCAGTAATCCCACTTCTAGGAATATACCCTAAGAAGCCTGAAACACCAATCAGAAAGAATATATGTACTCCTATGTTCATAGCAGCACTATTTACAATCGCAAAGATCTGGAAACAGCCCAAGTGTCCATCAATAGATGAGTGGACAAAAGAGTGGTACATATATACAATGGAACACTATACAGCTGTAAGGAAAAGAGATCTCTTACCCTTTGAGACATCATGGAGGAACTTGGAGAGTATTATGCTGAGTGAAATAAGCCAATCAGAGAAAGACAAATATCACATAATCTCACTTATTTGTGCACTCTAATGAACAAAATAAGCTGATGAACAAAATAGATTCAGAGAATGAAAGTGGGGATCAGACTGACAAACCTTGGTGGGGCGGGCAGAAAGAGATAAACCAAAGAACTTATATGCACATCAACAATACTATGAAGTTGGGGGCGGGCAGGAGCGGGGAGGAGGGTATCAATGAGGGAAAAAGGAGGGACATCTATAACAAAATTAATTAATTAAAAAATAACAATAATTATATACACTTAACAAAATATTTATGTATAATTGCTTTACAAATAAAAAAATCCTCCCCCTGGCCGGTTTGGCTCAGCGGTTAGAGCATCGGTCCGCGTACCAGAGAGTCCCTGGTTCGGTTCCCTCTAAGGGCATGTACCTCGGTTGCGGTTTGTCCCCGGCCAGGTTGGGGTCATGTGGGTGGCAAACAGTCCTTGTGTCTTCCTCGCATTAATGTTTCTCTCTCTCGTCTACCCTCTCTCCCTCCCGCTCTATCTGACGATAAATGCAAGTCCTTGGGTGAGGATTAAAAAAAAAAAATCCTCAACAAAATATTAGCAAAAAAATTCAATAATAAATGAAAACAAACACCATACCAGGTAGGATTTATTCCACATGTGCAAGGCTAGTCCAGCATCCAAAAACCATGCCATGAAATATTACTCAGCAATAAAAGGAACAAGCTATTGACTCACATAGCAACTTTCACGGTGAAATATATAAGCTGAGTTTAAAAAGCATATCCCAAAATGTGACATACTGTATGATTACATTTATACAACATTTGAAATGGCCACATTATAGAAAAGGAGAGGTTAGTGGATGCTATGGTATGAGAGTGTAGGGGCAGGAGGGAAGGTATTTGTGATTATAATAGGGTAACACAAGGAATCCTTGTGCTCCTAAGAGTATTTTGTATCTTGACTGTGGTGGTTGATTCATGAATGTATACATAATTAAATTTCACAGAGGTAAATACACATATACATAAATGAGTACAAGTAAAATCGGGGATGTCTAAATAAGATGGGAGAATTGTATCAATGTTAATTTCATGGCTATGATGTTTTGCTATAATTGTTCAAGATGTTACCATTGGGGGAAACAGATTTAAGAATACACAGAATCTCTCTGTTGATTTAATACAATTGCATATGAAACTAAATTATTCAAAATAAAAATTAAAAAGAAAAGAAACGTGGAGACTGCATCTAAAAGTTTTCAATCTCTAAGGTTTGTCTGTGGTTTCTTTCTCTTGATTAAAGGTGTTTCTTAGTAAAGGTTTGTCTGACTATAACAGGGGAGTTTCATGAGACCTTCAATTATCCAATTTTTCACAGTTGGCATTGTGATAATTTAAATGAGTCCAACTTCAAGATAAAATGTTAGCTAGTGCTTTCTTTGAGAGAAAGAAAGACCAGGCAAATAGGAAAGAAGAGTCAGGCTGGCTCCAAGGCCTCCCTGACTTGAGGTTGCTAAACTGCTGACATTGGTGACAGAAGAAAAATAAGAATGGAACTTGGAGTTGTAGAAATACAGTCGGGGAAATGGTTGCATGAACTACAAAAGAAATTCAGACTGATGAGAATCCAGGCAATAATTTTGTACTTTAAATGATTTTGTCATCTTTGGTGAGGACGAAAATACCTGAGAAAGAGGCTGCGGCCTCCAGGTCTGCCGAGTTTGGCTGATGACGGAAGGACATGATGCCAGAGAGGAATTCTACAGATTTGTGTTTTGATCTGAATGCCCCAATAATCACTAAAACAAACAAAGAAAAACTATATAACTATATATGTAGCTATCTATAGATATATAGATATATAGTTGAAAGAAGAAATTAAGAGATGTTTCATCAAAGATTTAAGTCAACTGTACCAATATGAATACATTTCTGGGAAGCTAATGCTAAAATGGGCTTTACATATTGGCAGCCAGGGAGTTATTTCCCTTGCATAAAATGCTCCCAAATGGAAGGATAGATATTTTTTTATTCATGATCCTCATTAGTTGCAGCTTTTGCAGAAACACGACTAGACAAACTCCCGATAAGTTGAGCTGCATAAAAGTGAAGGTACACAAAGCATACCTTGAAAAGAGGAACTGTCCAACTCCACTGTTAGATACTAAATGTACATTACATCTGGGGTTACTCAGAATGCAAGTAACATTGGATTAGAGATATGGCAATAACAAACTGTCCTCTAAATTTATGGCATTGATCTAAGTGATGATTGGTTCTTTGATAAAGTGGGCTCCAATTGGTACATACGTAGGATTCACCTACATTAGAAGAGCAGGATGGTATGACTGAGGCTATAGAAGACCTGTTTATTCATCTCCCATAAATAGGATTGGATAGTGGAAACTTACTAGGATCATTCAAGAGAGGAGGCTATAAAAATAGAAGGAATAGAAAAAAATTTCATGAAATGAGTAGAAACATTCAGATAATTAATTAAAAATGGCTCAAAAATGGAGATAACTAGAAGAGCTATTAAAAATTTAATGGGCCACTAGTAGCAATTAGGTGGTCTAGTAGCTTTACCAAGTCTTCAAATTGTGAAAGAACCAGGGCAATGAATTGATTACTAATTAAATATAGCTATTTCTCTTGCTAATCAACTACAGAAAACATCTTTAGGGGTTTCAATTCAATCTCTGAATGTATTTTATAATTTATATACGTAATTTGTTGCTATAATCAATGAAATCAAGCTCATCTATCAGGCCAATATTAAATAAAATTTTAGCCCAGCTGGTGTGGCTCAGTGGTTGAGCATCAAACCATGCACCAAAAGGTCGCTAGTTCGGTTCCCGGTCAGGGCATGTGCCCAGGTTGTGGGCCAGATCCCCAGTTGGGGAGCATGCTGGAGGTGACCAATCGATGCTTCTCTCTCTCTCTCCCTCTCCCTTCCTCTCTCTAAAGATCAATAAGGAAAAAACAAATTTAAGAATTGGTTAAAACTTTTATAAAATTAAAATTTCAATGGTAAAAGGACATAAATGAGGTACTGGCTTTCAAATTATTATTAATAATGTATGTTGAAATATATTGTAAACTGAAATGTGAGTTTAAAGCAAAAGTTAGCAAAGTCCAACACTTGTCTGACTAGATGGAGTGACTGAAACCTAGTTATTAATCTTGGGGCCAGGAGACGTTGGAATATATCCCAAAGTGGATATGCCGGTATTTTGCAAGTCAGAGGCTCTGCATTATCACTAAGAAAGGGGATACCAGCAGTCTGATAGAGAGGTGCGGGCCACGTGTGTGAGATCAGAGGATTCAGTAAATCTTTGGATTCAAGATTTTCAAGTATATCAACCCAATATTCCTTACCATATCTTGGGGCTCCATATCTTCCTAATGAAGCCTTTGACCTTGACTAACAGTCTCTCTCAACCTGAGAAATCAACCTCTTTCTTACAAATAAGTCCTGGGCTTGAAATTCTGTTTCTTCTCTTTGAAAGAGTTGAGTCCTTATGTGTAGATCTGTATATGCTACTAATTGTTGGCAGATAGTTCTCCTTGCTTCTCTCACGTTTCTGCGGGTCATGAGAGTAAAGTAATGATTACCCGTTGTTCCAGACTAATGATGCTTGTATAGCTAATAGCTTTGAGAGGTGAATAGGTTCTCCCTCCCAAATAAAGGGCAGGCATGGTTAAAGCCCATTATAAAATATCTGGGCCCACGAAGCACAGGTTCCTCTTCTGTAACACAACCAACAGCATATGCTCGTGTCATCTGGCATTCTTTGCATCACCCTGTGGGAATTGAGACTCAGTGTACAAATGCTTATATTCTGGCTACTCTTATTGTTGTGACTAAGAAACCATCCACTGTCTCTGAACCAGGAGTTCCAATCAGGTTCCATGAAAGAGGGACAAGCCAGTTTATTATCTTACAAGTAGGAGAAAATCTCAGAATTCTCACAGTTCTTGATACTTAAAGAAGTCCTCTGGCTTTCATATTTAGCTTTGAATTATTATTATTATTTTTTAAATATGTTTTTATTGATTTTTTATAGGGAGAGGAAAAGAGAGAGAGATAGAAACATCGAGGTGAGAGAGAAACATCGATCAGCTGCCTCCTGCATGCCCCCTACTGGGGATCGAGCCCACAACCTGGGCATGTGTCCTGACCAGGATTCGAACCCAGACCTCTCAGTCCATGGGAAGATGCTCAATCCACTGAGCTATACCAGCCAGGCTAGCTTTGAATTATTGTTCCTAAAAACAGTTACATTGTTTTATTTATCTTTGTATTTTTTTTATTGATTTTAGAGAGAGAGGAAGGGAGAGGGAGAGAGAGATAGAAACATCAATGAGAGAGAACATTGATTGGCCATCTCCTGCATGCCCCCCACTGGGGATTTGGTCCAGAACCTGGGCATGTGTCCTGATCGGGAATCTAACCGGCAACCTCTTGGTGCATGGGTCGATGCTCAACCACTGAGCCACACCAGCCAGGCTTTACCTTTGTATTTTGAGGACATATAATGATGCGTAGAACATAGGTGTTCAACACATTGTTGAATACATTTATGAATAAGTTATGATATAGATTCATTCTGGAGTCAAGGATCTTTTACACATACACCAAGGAGTGGTAAAAATATGAACAGTACTTCCTCTTTCCCCACATAGTTCCTTAAAAAAAAAGGCTGCAAATCTAATCAGACATTGGAATGAGTGGAATTTGCCATCCTGCTATAACTACCTCCCTCACTTCATATCAGGGATTAACTGACCTGTGCAATACCTTCAGGTATGGATGACAATAAGGATGAAGGAAAACTGCTTGGCTACTACATTTGTCAGGGTTCTCCAGAGAAAGCAACCAGTAGGATGTAGACATATATAGAGAAAGCGATGTTATGAAGAATTAGTGCACATGGCTATGAGCCTGAAAATGCCAGGATCTGCAGGGTGAGCAGTAAGCTGAGACACAAAAGAGTTGCTGGTTAGCTAAGATCTGGTAATAGCCTAAGTGTCCATCAGTGGATGAATGGATAAAAAAGCTGTGGCACATATACACAATGGAGTACTATGCAGCTGTAAGAAAGAAAGATCTCTTATCCTTTGAGACGACGTGGAGGGACCTAGAGAGTATTATCCTAAGCGAAACAAGCCAAGCAGAGAAAGACAAATATCACATGATCTCACTTGTTTGCGGAATATAATAAACATAACAGTCTGAGGAACAGGGCAGACCCAGAGATGTGGAAGTAGGGTACAGACTGACAACCCTCAGAAGAGGGGGTGGGGGGGAGGGAAGAGATAAACCACAGAACTTATATGCATGTATGCATAACTGATGGACATGGACAACAAAGCTGGGGACAGGGTGGGGGGATGGGGAGGAGGGTGTCAATGGGGAAAAAAGGAGAAACATCTGTAACAAAAATAAATTAATAATAAAAAAAGAGTTGCTGGTGTAGCTCCAATCAGAGTCTGAAAGCCCGAGAATCAGGAGAACTGATGATAAAGCTCCAGTCCCAAGGCCGCAGGCTCATGACCTAGAAAGAGCCAGTATTTCAGTTCGAGTTCAAAAGCAGGAAAATGTAAAGTGTCTCAGTTTGAAGGAAGACAGGCAGGAAAGATTGTCTCCTGCTCAGAGGGATGTCAGCCTTTTTGTTCTGTTCAGACCTTCAACTAATTGAATGAGACCCACCCACATGTAGGAGGGCAATCTGCTTTACTCAACCCACCAATTTAAATTTTAATCTCATCTAAAAGATCCTTACAGAAAAACTCTGAATATAATGTTTGATCAAATGTCTGGGCACCCGTGGCTCAGTCAAGTTAACACATAAGATTACCCATTACAGCTACCCTTTGCTTCTAGTGATTCAGGGAAACAGTTGAGAATCAACAAAGAGAAAAGTATACCCTGTCTACTTACAGCTAGCTGTTGCTCTCACTTAACCAAAGCAAATCCTAGAACAACGGCCACCACTTTCAGAAAGGCGTCCCTGACTACAATTGGCAGACACTATCTCTTTCTCCTGTCATATGATTTTTATCTGTAGGACTAACTAATATGCTATTTAAACAAAACCTGCTTCTTTGTGAAAATCCTTTGCAAATCTTGTCTTTCACCTTAATCTTTTGGGGAAAGATTATGAGACAAAATTATTTTTTTCCATTTTCTGCTTTTCACTTTCTGGCATGAAGCAGTGTATCCTGTACATAATAATCCATCAAAAATACTTGTTATGTACCCCGGCCAGTGTGGCTCAGTGGTTGAGCATCAACCCATGCACCAAAAGGTCGCCAGTTTGATTCCCGGTTAAGGCACATGCCCAGGTTGTGGGCCTGATCTCCAGTGGGGGGCATGCAGGAGGCAGCCAATCGATGTTCTCTCTCATCGATGTTTCTATCTCTCTCTCCCTCTCCCTTCCTCTCTAAAAGCAACAAATAAAAAAAAATTTTTAAATGCTTGTTATGTAGATAAAAATATAACTAATTGCTGCTACACAGAGAATAGAGAAGCAGGTAAAATATACAATATGATGGAATCTCATCTAACAGCAGAGAGAGTAACACCTAAAAACAAGTCAGTATTTAATAGTAAAATAATATACTACAATCGTTATAAACCCTTTCAATCCAGCTTTCACCTTTATTCTGAAATAGACCTGCAATAGTACGAGGCACTGGATATGCCAAAGCTACTGTTTCTGTTTGAACTTACCCTTGGAGAGTAAGTATACACTCTGCTTTTGAAAAATCTCTCTTTGAAAACATACCATTCACAAGCCTGACACACTGTCACAGAGGAAGGTACATTGTACAGTTCACATAACTCAAAGATGCGGGTCATTCAGGGATGCTCTTGCTCGGTGGGGACTCCGGAGCAACACACATCAGTGTGACTGAAGACACAGTAAATGTGTTATGTGAGGTAAGTTAAAAAAATAGTAACACTCAAAACAAATTTATATATGATCACCTTTTAGCAAAAGTTGAAAAAGTAATATCTCGTAAAAATATAACTTTCACAAAACACAGCAGTAAAAATAATCAAAGTATGACTTACACAGTTCAATTTGTCTTTTCATTCAAAGTGTTTTGATGTGTATATTTTTCTTTCTCTTTACAGCTGGCAAGAGAATATGACTTACGATATTTAAACCACTATCCATCTATTGCTTAAATGATATAAAAACCACATGACATCTCCAGAAAGTAGAGATAACATTAAATTAGTCTAACATTAACCTTAAGTAATCTACCAATTATTTCATGTTATTTGATATATTTTTAATTTTCATATTCTCAGTGGTTTCTTTTCCCCCCTTAAGTATCTAAATATGGGTATGATTTGGGCAGTCTAGTTTTTTGTTGTTGTTGTTCAAGTTAAAAATATCTTGTTGAGTTGAAAGGAGAGGTTATTTTTGTTTTGATTTTTGTTATTGGTTTTTCTTCTATTACTGTACAAAAATAAAATTAACACATTAATTATAGTACCTAAACTGTACTGCACCATGATAAATCATTTCAAATATTGGATTTATATGTTTTTCTGAAAGAATTTAGGAATTCATTGGGTAGGTGCAGTTGAATTCAGTAATCTTTCATCTCTTAGTAGCAAATTTACTCTGGAAATCTCCAATTTATGGATATAATGTGATCAACTATTAATAAGTTCTCCTTTTCAAATGAAATTGTTTTTTTAATTTTTTTTTCTTTATTGATATTAGAGAGAGAGGAAGGGAGAGGGGGAGAGAGGGAGAGAGATGGAAACATCGATGCCCCCTTCCATGCCCCCTACTGGGGATCGGGCCCACAACTTGGGCACGTGCCCTGAACGGGAACCGAACCGGCGACCTCTTGATGCATGGGTCGGCACTCAACCACTGAGCCACACTGGCCGGGCTCAAATGAAATCTTAATAAATCAACCACTATTTTTTATGTACATGCTTTCAATTAGCAGAAAGCATGTACATACTTGGGGAGATGATCTTTATATATTATACTATAGGTTTGAAAAGGATTGGAAGCTTTTCTATTGTTTAAATCAACAGGAACAATTCAATATGCTTAAGTAAATTTTTAAAAAATTGTTTGTTTTTGCCCCCCCCCCCCCAAAGTGGCGTACTGGGATGTGAAGGGACACAGGGAAGAAAAGGAAGTGACAGAGGGCTGACAAGGTGACAAATGTGTGGCTTTAGGCTAATCTTCTACATCTCTCTCCCTCAGGACAGCGGGCAATAGGGCCTCTCGGCTACCACATAAACGTCCTCCTCCCTTCTCTGAGTTTATGGAGTCAATTCAGATTTAGCCTCTGGAAGCACAGACATAAAAAAAACCATTACTAATAATATAAAGCATATATAATTATACATACATATAAATATATTATAATCACATTTATACATATATATAAAATACACACAGCTAATATAAAATATGTATGAAGTAAGGATACAAATAAGCTAAGACTAAACTGCTCTTCTTTTGGGCTATCTGCTACTAGCATCCTAAAATAACAGTTAAAAAAATCAATTTTGCCTTTAAGAGGTGTTTTTCATAAAGTTTTTATATCATTTATTTGCTGACGCTTTCCTGATAGAAGAAAAGGGTTTTGGGGGGAGGGGTTTTGTTCCTTTGTTGTTTTTTTTAGTTTTAGTTTTTGGTTTGTTTGCTTTTCATCTACTGCTTCTTTGGAAACACAGATGTAGGCATCTAGGATTCCATTCTGATTAAAAGTGATAAATGAAGGGTGCGTGCAGGTATACAAGCATTTTTCATGGGCATATGGCAGGTAGTTACACATTTTTCTTGATACTTTAGGCAGAACTCACTGCAAGAAGCCAAGAAATTCATTTTTAGTTTGCTTTTCGGTTTTAGACAACAGTACTCTTCCTGTGTATTCAGAAGATTTTTGCTGGTAATGGGCCTACCGATTGCCAGGAGCATTTAAAAGCTTTTAAATGGTCTTACATTGACTTTAGGATATTTATTGATGCCTTTGTTCATCACAAGCTCTAAAATGCTTTTAAGGTGCATTTCTCTCCCTTCTTTCTTCTGCACTGCCTTTGTTCCTTCTCTCTCAGGCCCTCTCTTTCTCTCGGTGGTTTTTCATGTGTGGTGCAGAGCTCCGCAAGGTACAACAATGCAATATTTATCGGTATAGCATTTGCTTGGATCACAGAAGGCTGTATCTCTTGCCTTACTGCTCTATAATGAAAAGAAAAAGTTCATTACACAGAGATTTATAATTTTATTTTGCGTATGATATTGCATTTCTGTTCTAACCTCTGAATGTTCTAGGATGTACTGATTTTAAAAATAAAGCGCTGTATATAAACAATGGAATGTGCATTTTAAAGTGTCTGGTAATTATCTGGTAATATCTTCTGTGGCTCTTTTCACTCAGTATTTCCTTTCAGCCTGTGACTATTGTAGGAGTCTGCCTATTAAAATTCAAATGAGGTAACAAGGTGCACATTGTCTCATGAATATTTTTCTTCCTTCTTTGCAAATTCTTCTTCATGTTTATAGCTCTCATCGTTGCTCTACTTTCCACGATGCTGAGTTTTCATTTGAAATGACTGTGTGAATATCTGTGGTAGTTCTTCCATGAGAAACATCACATTTCCATCATATGGCCTCAGAAATGGAAACTCAACCAGTTAGCACATTAACTAGAGCAGAAGAAGCTAATCAGGACATTCCCTGTATCCTGAGGGTGGGTTTAGTAGGGAAGCATAAGGCAGTTTTCAAAGTTCTTAATGTCACACAAGAGAAGTTTTGATGGGGGCAAAGTGGTAATCTCACTCTGGGGGCTTGCGGATGTAGCCTAAGTTACTTATGAAAATGTGATTTCTCAGGGCTTTGGACAAATTTGATTTAAGGAAAGAAGCCAAGGAATATTTGATATAGCACTGAAGTGACAGGTTAATATTACTGGGAAAAGAGAGCAGAAATGCACGCTTTTCCACTTCAGTATCTCAATTTTGTCAATAGGATTGGCACAATAATTATCTCGGAATTAGTCATAGGCCTATATACTTGTTAAAAGCGCAGATAAAGTAAACTGTAACTTGACAGGAAATTTATTTTTAAAGATATGACAAGGGAGGGGGCGAGAAGTTCAAGCTGAGAAAGAAGTCAAGCATTTTAGAACTTAACTGCTGAAACTTAAAATTATTTTTCAAAAGATGTTGCTGACAAAGATAGCTTCAGAGAGTCTCCACTTGATCCACTTGGTAAGTCACAGAAGCGGGCAGCTTCCAACTGTGAATTACAACCTGTGTGGAGACATTAGCCCAAGGCAATGTCCCAGCCTTTCCTCCCCAGGATTCTCCTCACCTTCCATTGATCACCTGGCCTATCACTCCTGCTGACACAGGAGAAGGAGAACTGGAAGGATCTGGTGAATGAAGGGTATGGACAGACTTTCCCCTGCTTCCTTCTTCCACCTACTGAACCATTGCTGTACTTACTGATTCATTTCATAACTACCCACTGAACACATGTAACTTTTTTGGTGGGTGAAAGTGTTTCCTGTGTTTTGTTTTCCTCTCTCCTTTTTTTTTTTTTTTTAAAAAAAAATACATTTTATTATTCAAAAGGAAAAAAAATCATACATAAAGATCTCAAAGGAAGGAAACAAAAACAAAACAAAGCTAGGACAGAGGAACAGACCTATATTCTTTATATTGTATAATATCTGGAATAAAACCAAGCTCTTTGATGTTTTTGCTATTCATACATTTTTTTTCCATAAGATGCTAAATATTCAGGACCAAAAATATTGAAGAGAAATGTAATGGCTGTTAAGGCAAAGTACGATACATAGCTGAGATATAGAAAGTAATCAGAAGGTGTCATATCTTGAGGACTTTATAATATATAGCAATCACAGATACGTAATATAAGAATATAAAAACTTCAGCCCTGGCTGGTTTGGCTCAGTGGTCAGAGCGTCGGCCCGCGGACCAGAGAGTCCCGGGTTCGGTTCCCTCTAAGGGCACGTACCTCGGTTGCAGTTTGTCCCCGGCCCAGGTGGAGTCTTGTGGGTGGCAACCAGTCGATGTGTCTCTCTCACATCGATGTTCCTCTCTCTCTCTCTCTTTCTCTCTCTCTTCCTTCCTCTCTCCCTCCCACTCTATCTGAGGATAAATACAAAAATGTCCTCAGGTGAGGATAAAAACAAACAAATAAACAAACAAACAAAAAAACTTTAGCTCGGCTGGTGTGGCTCAATGGTTGAGCATCGACCCATGCACCAAGAGGTTACTGGTTGGACTGGTCAGGGCACAGGCTGTGGGCCCGATCCCCAGTGGGGAGCATGCAGGAGGCAGCCAGTCGATAGACTCTCTCATCAATGTTTCTACCTCTCTCTCCCTCTCCCTTCCTCTCTCTCTAAAATCAATAAAAGAAAAAATAATAATATGAAAACTTTAGGGCACATACAATAACACAATTTTCCTATTAGGAATGTATCTCAAGGAAATAATTATTTGCACAGGATGCTTACAAAGAATTAATCACTAACGTTGTTATAACAATGTTTTTAATTGCAAATTTTGAATAAAAATGAAATGTTCCACAGTATGAGATACACTGAATAAATAAAATGGATCCACTTGATATTAAAAATAAAGCAGTAGAATACTTCTTAATGACTTGGAAATATGTTCACACTATACTGTTGTGTAAAAATATAGGTCACAAAATATATTATGGTATGATCCTGTTTTTATCAAAGTATACACATATAGGTAAAAGCTAAAATTATTTTATCTGAAATTTTAAAATTCACAATCACTATGTATTTTCTTTTACCAGAGGAAAAGGAGGTGGGGGAGAAGTAAGGGTAAAGGGGGTCAAATATACTGTGACAGAAGGAGATTTAACTTTGGGTAGTAAACACAATGCAATATACAGATAATGTACCATGGAATTGTACACTTGAAACTTATATAATTTTATTACCCAATATTACACCAATGCATTTAATAAAAAATATATATTCCAAGTTAAATTTGTTCCAATCTATACAAATTTTTGTTTTTACAAGTATGACATGAACACAACAAAGCCCTAATCAGCAGGATAAAAGGGAAATAGTGACAGATTAGACAAAATGACCTTGAACAAACAACTCTCTGATCCTCAGTTTCTATATTTATTAAGCCCCATACCTTTTCACCAGCAAGATTACAGTAAAAATTAAATGAAATCATCATCAGCTACCTCATACCATGCTTGGGACATGCTAAGTACTATAATTATAGGATGCTCTACAGTTACTTTCCATTATTTTCTCTTTCTACATAACATTTGCTTGATAAAATCATGTCCTTCTGCATTAGCTTTATTCAGATTAATGCATGACATGGTCAAAAATAGCAACAAATGAAAATCACCTTTGACTTATGTTAGGGAATTTATTTATTTATAATTAAAGTATAGTTGACATATAACATTATGAGTTTCAGGTGTACAACATAGTTATCCAACATTTATATACTTGACAAATTAATCACAATAAATCTAGTAATCATGTCATCACACAAAGTTATTGCAGCATTATTTATTTATTTTTTTGGAGAGAGGGGGAAAGAGAGAGAGAGAACATCGATGTGAGAGAGACACATCAACTGGTTGCCACCCACATGACCCCAACCGAGGCCGGGGACAAACTGCAACCGAGGTACCTGCCCTTAGCGGGAACCGAACCCAGGACCCTCTGGTCCATGGGCCCACGCTCTAACCACTGAGCCAAACTGGCCAGGGCCACTGCGGCATTATTGAATAGATTCCCCATACTGTACTTTACATTCTCATGACATGTATTATTATTTTATAACTAGAGGTGTGTAGCTCTTATTCCCCACGACCTTTTTCACCTGTCCCACACCTTGCCCTTCTCTGACAACCATCAACTTGTTCTCCACATCTACGAGTCATTTCTGTTTTGCTTTCTTTGTTTGTTTTCTAGATTCCACATAGAAGTGAAAGCATACGGTATTCGTCCTCTGACTTATTTCACTCAGCACAATATGTTCATCCACGTTGTCACAAATGACAAGATTTCATTTCCCCCCCAATTTTGCCTACATCTACACTAGGTGCCAAATATCTTAGGAGATGCTAAGATATTTAATTAAATTTATTCAGATTATTGAATACCTATACTTTATTCTGCTAGGTATTCAAGATAACAGAGGCAAGTACGACAGAGTCTACCAGTGAGGCAATGTAAGATAGGCAGATCATTATAGTGCAGTAAGAAGTGTAACCACAGACACCGCACCACAGAGGAGAGCTGGTTTCACTAGCTGTCTGGAGGGGATGGCGACACAGGCTTTTCAGAAGATATGGCTTCTCAGGTGGGTTTAGAGGTTGACTATTGATAAGGAGGCAGCAATTGGTTGCCCAAGATGAAGACATACAGAAAACCACACGACCATGGAGGAACTATGAGAGTACTTCCTGCTGGAGCATAATATAGAGAGGGAATGGAGTATCAGGCTACAGGGATAGAGAAATAGGCTGAAATGGGAGCTATTCAGGAAAATCCTAAGGCCCTCTCACACCATGACATTATATAATTTTTTCTTTCTCTTGAGAAGTAGATGCGTTTTAAAATGTCTACTTCAACTTGTTCTCAGTGGAAAAGATTTATGACCACATTCCACTGCAGTTCCACAACTCTGTCCTAAGGTAGTTAATAAAAGGGGTCAGAACACCTTTCTCCCCACCTGGTGGTACCCATACAGCTCAGCTATGGCACAAACTCCTCCATGTCAACCCACTGACCAATGAAGCCAAATCACCTTGGGAGGTTCCATACACTTGAAGAAGTCTTATTTTGGCAAAGGGCTGGAATCTGTGTGATTGATGTTCATATGCTTCTTAGCATGGCTGGTGAATAAAAGAAGAGTGAGAAGTGTCTCCTGCTATTCTGAAACGTTTGCCTCACTACAGTTTCAGAATTAACATTAGCCCTGACTCAGAGGGGAAAGCATGTCTAAGTTTGTTATTCATTGATCCACTCATTATGCAATATTCAACTTATATTCAGGAAACACTATTTTGTCACATATTATAAAAAAATGAAAGTGGTAATTAGTTACCTGAAAATGCTGATAATAGGAGTATCATCAAACAAAAGTAAATGTCCCATATAATCATCAACCATATTATAAATTTTATGACTAAGCTACTTCAAATTAAAATATCTGACACTTTTTTATCCCTGTGACACTCAGCTCACACCAAAGATGTAGAAGCAAGGAACCCTCCACTGGACACCTGCTGCACCTAGATCTTCCATAAGAACTGATAAGGCTGGTCTCTTATAAATGGTCTTTATTCTTGCCTGACGCCCACTGTAATCAACAAACCCTGACTCCATATTTTTTCAACTTTTTTATTTTATTATGGATACATCCTATGGTAAATTCAGCTTTTTGCTTTGCTTTATAATGTTCTATTTTTGTGATTAATACTAATTATTTTTAATGGATTGCTTTCCAACTTCAATTAATTCTCATTAACAAAGTTGGGTACCATATTGCAACCTTGCATCTCTCCCTCTCTCTCTATTTCCCATGCATCATATTTTTATTTTAATGTGGGAAATCAAATGGAAAGTCAAGGTATTATGAAGCATTTCCAAACTCAACCTCCCACGAAAGATGCTGACACACCCTAAAACAATGAAGAAATATAAATCTGAAAGTCACTTTCCTATAGACAGGATTTACATTCAATTTAGCAAAGGTGTACTATAATATAGAGATTTTAACACAGAAAAAAAAAGTGATAGAGTAAAAAATTTTCCCATCTGTTGCTACTCTCACACCTAGTTTCTTAACACTTGCTTCAAGCAATTGCATGGTTGAACAGGCCTTGAGAAACCACTGGCATTCAGGCAGCCCTTTATGGTACAGAGAAGACTAAAATCATGCTCAGGTAAACAGAGAGGGGAACCATAAAAAAAAATCTATCTAAATAGTCATTTTTTTGTGAAAACTGCAAGTGTTAATAGGAGTAATAAAAAAAAATAGAATACATGAGACTATGCAAATATTTGTAAAATGCAAATGATAGAAAATACTCTATGAAGGAGACACTGTAGGAAAAGAAGATGCATTTGTATAACTGCACACTCAAGGAAATTTTTAATGAAATCTATAAAATAAGAGATAAAAGGGGAATTAAATTGGAAGGGTTTCAGAATTTGCTTCAAAAACAAATATATCAACACTGCTGGCAGCAAAACCCACAATAAACGATATAGAAAACCAAGTGGAAAACAGTTGTAATTGAATGCATTGCAAAAAGAGATAAGTTAATGAAACATAAGGTAATTTTCACAGAGGATAGATGAGGCTGATCCATCAGATCGGTAATAGACGTGACTGCAGAAATGATTTAACAAGTAAATCAGAGTACATGTTTGAAGATATGAAAGAATACTTTATCAATGAAGGAAAACCCAAACAAAATAATTATTAACAAAAATTTATTTTAAAATTTCCAATCAGATATACTGTGGTGAAAACATTGGATTTCAAGGATAAAGAATAATACCTGATACAAATTCAGGTGAAAAACCAGATTACCTCCAAATACTAATGCAAATATCAGCCTTGCCTCAAACACCTCTAGGAACATCGGCTTGATAAGATGATTTCATTGTGGCCATTTCGACACAGCCTTTTCACATTGCTCTTTTGACACAGAAGCATTCTTATTTAACTTAGCAAAATATTAACTTACTGGTAATAGTTTTTAGAATTGCCTAATATGTAGAGCAAACACCTATACTATCTTTTTTTAAATTTATCTATTTATTTATTTTTTTAATCATCACCCAAGGGTATTTTTCCATTTATCTTCAGATAGAGAGCGAAGGAGGGAGAGAAACATCCACGTGAAAGGGACACATCGACTGGTTGCCTCTCACACAACCCCGATCAGGGCCGGGGAAGAACTGCAACCGAGGTACGGGCCCTTGACCGGAATAGAACTAGAGACGCATTGGTCTGCGGGCCGATGCTCTAACCACTGAGCCAAACCGGCCAGGGCCACCCATACTATCTTAAGCATCCCATCCCTGACTCTGCTTTGCAACATATGCTTTTGTGTGCATCATAAGATTATCTAATTTTCTCTCTTTGATATAAAAAATGTTAATGATTGATGACCTTTCATTATAATTCTATTTGTTTTTATTTTGTCCTTATATTTGTATCAGCTTTTCTTTATATATTTTACTGCTTCTTTGTTGCACCAATTTCATTGTATTTACATACTGTCATTGTATTGTTCCCTTTGACAATTCAAAAGTCACTTATTTGGTCTGATATGGTGCTAATTTTTATCATAAATCCTAAATTTATGATATCATGGCAGGATTTTACTTTACTTTGTGCATTTGTTTATTGTGTCTTTGGGCAGTATTTACATTCAACATTCTTGAGACAATTTGTTTTTGGTAAATCTCTTATAATGTCATATATTTTAAAAACATATTCTAAATGTTTCCTCTATAATAGATACACTTATTTATTACATCTTATATTCCCTAACTGACTTTAGGTTTTCCGTTTTTTATTTTTAAATTTGTTTTTTGTTTCTTTTCTTTTCTATATTTTCCTACAGGACAACTTTCTTTAATCACATTTTCCTACCCAACCCTGCAACTAGAAAAGAATAATTGCCTTCAAGGTTTTTTATCCCTTAATGTTTTTTAGTCATCTGAACTCTGAAAGTGCTTTTGGATACCATATTTATTAATTTTACAAATAAAAAACCCAATATATAGTACTTAAATTCTGCATCTCCTTTTTTCCTAATTCTGTTTTGGTAGTGTGCTCTGAGAGATTTTACTGTCTTTTAGAACTAAAGTATTGTTATTGTATCATTTAAACATTATTTCTAAAATTATAAACTAATAAAGTTTTAAATTTAATTTAAATTATATTTATTTGTTTTATTTAATTTATTTTTGTTACAGGTATTTCTCCTTTTCCCCCCATTGACACCCTCCTCCTAATCCCCCCCAACCCCCAGCATTGTTGTCTATGTCCATTTGTTAAGCGTACATGCATATAAGTTCTTTGGTTTATCTCTTCCCTCCCCCCTTTCCCCTCTACTGAGGTTTGTCAGTCTGTATCCTACTACTATGTCTCTGGGTCAGTTTTGTTCATCAGCTTACTTTGTTCATTATTGCAATGTTAACCTGCAGTCCTCACACAACAGCATTTCATTACACAATTTTCTCTTCAATTAAGAATTCCTTTTTTAAAGCACACTTACATTTTAAATATGGTTAAATCCTACTGACAGCATGCAGGATACACATTGATCTCAGTCAAATTACTATTGAGAATTTCTTAAGCTACAGAATTACGAGGAATATGGGAGATGTTCCATCATATCCTATAGATGCTCTAAAGTTCTTATTAGGGCTCCGTAGGCAATCTCTTCTCGGCTAAGAGCCGGTGTAGGACTATGCAGGCAAACTAAGAGCTGCATATATGAAAGAGATTCAGTTTAATCCCAGTGAAATATTATTTCCTGAGTTATGTTTTGACAAGTTCTCATCATCCTG
The DNA here is from genome assembly GCA_030848825.1 of Tadarida brasiliensis. NCBI lineage: Eukaryota > Metazoa > Chordata > Mammalia > Chiroptera > Molossidae > Tadarida > Tadarida brasiliensis. Next base: position 78,276,917 of record CM061260.1, read on the forward strand.
GTTTGAAAAACTATTATTAAAAAAAAAAACTCTAAGTAACTAATTTTTGTATTTTACAAGATTAAGGATATTATTTACTACATCCATACTGCGATCTCCATGAGAATGCATAGGAATCATTTTTTTCTCTGGTTTTAATAATGGAATCGTGATTCTAATCAATATTTCAGCTATTATATCAATATACCATGAATCTTATAACCAATCATGAAATTCTTTCTTTTGGCTACTTGGATTTTAAAGTTAAATGTATGGCAATAGATTGACACGTTCTTGTCCCCATACACATTTTTATCTCTATCTCCTTTTTGCAAACATTTATTTACATGAGATGTCAAGTTTTAATCCAATAATTTTTATTCATTTTGATTGTCATTTGATTTACAATCTCAGTGAATCAACCTCATTAAGAATAAGGTGAATTATAAATGAATAGAAGTGCTGGGCATTCATGAGGTGTGCCTCACACTGACAGGCAAGGTTACAGATAGAAATACAGTGTAAGATTAAGTATAAAATAAAGGTACTTAATGATATCAAAATGTAATAGAAGGACAGTTCAGATTATTGAAATGGTTAGGAAAGACATTACAGAGGACGCAAGATTTAAGCTTGGTTTTAAGTGATTGATCAAGTTTAGATAGAGAAATCGGGAAAGTATTTTTGAGTTTTAAAAAAAATGCTAAGGTGCGTTTGAGGACTGGTAACGAGACCATCTCACTGGATAAAGGTTCCTTTAAGTAAAGACTAATACAGTTAAAACATGCACTGGGACAAGAAAAGGTTCAGATATTGCTATCAATGAACAACTGTGAACTTCATCCTTCTGGCACATGCGTGTCATTGAAAGCTGATGGAAAGAATGTTGACACTGGTTTTAAAAGAAAAAACTCAGCCTGCAATGATGCCATGGATGGGCCTAGAAGGCATTATGCTAAGTGAAATAAGTCAGCAAGAAAGACAAATACCATATGATTTAATGAATATGTAAAATATAAAGAACAATATAAACAAACAAACAAAACAGAAACAGTCACATACATACAGAGAACAGACTGATGGTTGCCACAGACGAGGGGGTTAGGGGATGGGGTGAAAAAGTGAAGGGATTGAGAAGTACAGATTGAGAGTTACAGAATGGGGATGCAAAGTACAGCACAGGGAATATAGTCAATAATATTGTAATAACTATGTATGGTGCCAGGTGGGTAATGGAAATATCAGGGGGAACACTGTGAAGTACCAAGTTGTTTAACCACTATGCTATACACCTGAAAGTAATACAAAAAAATATTGAATGTAAAACTGTAATTCGAAATAATAAAAAAATAATTAAATTTGGTCAGAACAACAACAAAATAATAAATTAGATAAGTTTGCAGAGATAAAGATGCCCATTAGGTAACTATAGTAATAGTTCAGGTATAATATATAACACGGATTACATATGTTTAACATGTATTTACTCAATAAATCAATGGATGGCCCAGCTGGTGTGGCTCAGTGGTTGAGCGTCAACCCATGTACCAAGAAGTCACTAGTTCCATTCCCAGTCAGGGCACATGCCCAGGTTGTGGGCCTGATCCCCAGTGTGGGACATACAGGGGCGACCAATTGATGTTCTGTCTCATCGATGTCTCTATCTCTCTCCCTCTCCCTTCCTCTCTCTCTAAAGGCAATAAAAAGAAATTATTAAAATAAATAAATGGATGAAATAATAAAGGAATGGATAACAGGAAACACCATTTACTGAAATGGATGTGAAAATAATCACAAATGATGAACTGACAGAACTGGAAACTAATTGCAAAATGAGGTATAAAAAAGATTAGAAATTCAGTTCCGATGTTTGTGTTTTCAAAAACAGGGAAGGCAAGATTTTAATAACTAGCATTTAAGGTGAAAAAAATATAGGTGAAATATTTAAGTGTATTTAGAATGCAAGATTACTAGGCAGAGTTTGTTTTACTCACTGATTTATTCTGGAGCACTCAGAAAAGTGCAGGGCACAAAGTCAGTACTCACACGTATTTCTTAAAGTGAATTGAAATATTTAGTCAAATGTGACTTGACTAAAGTTCACAAGAGACATTATGTCTTCTAATAATGTATGTTATCTACATAAAATATAAAATAATACTAAAGGAATTCTTTGGAAGTGTACACAAAATACTATTTTAATAGTGTACACTTGTTAAATATGTGACTTACACCTAGAATTTAGGATTACATTACTTGTCTTACTAAATATCTTATTAAATATTATCTTATTAAATATTCTCAATAATATTTGAGCAGAGATTGAGTTCACTATCAACTCATATGAAAAGCACTCCATAGGTTTACATAAAAGAGAAGGAGTTTATGTCTTGTACTTTGTTGGGAGGTTGTGACCTGTTGTGCATGTAACTATTCCTTCTAGTTTAAAAATACAGGGTTGCCCTGATCAGTTTGGCTCAGCAGTCAGAGCATCAGCCCTCAGAGTGGGTTCAATTCTCAGTCAAGGGCACATACCTGGGTTGCAGGTTGGATCCCCAGCCCCGGTCAGGGTCTTGCAGGAGGCAACCAATTGATTTCTCTCTCTCACACATCGATGTTTCTCTCTCTCAAAACCAATAAAGAAAAATATTTTTATTAAAATTTTTTTTCTTTATCGATATTAGAGAGAGAGAGGAAGGGAGAGGGAGAGATAGAAACATCAATGAGAGAGAACATCGATTGGCCGCCTCCTACATGCCCCCCACTGGGGATCAGGCCCACACACTGGGCATGTACCCTGACCAGGAATTGAACTGGTGACCTCTTAGTACATAGGTCAATGCTCAACCACTGCGTTACACCAGCTGGGCAAGAAAAATATTTTTAAAAAAAGAAAAAAATATCCTCGAGTGAGGATTAACAACAACAAAAAAATGCAGGGTGGGGCAAAAGTAGGTCTACAGTTGTAAGTATGCAAAACAGTTTATTCTTATATTATTAATTATTGTATTCTTTTCCACACAAACTACTGTAAACCTATTTTTGCCCCATCCTGTATTTTTGTATCTGATAGATATTTACTGTCATATGATTTTTTTCCTTAGAAGTATGATATGCATTGAGAATAGAGATTAATTAAGATCAAAGAGTCTAATAAATTCCATGGAAGACTTTTCTTCTCACTATTATTAAATAGAAAATAGTTCACTGAATGTATTAGATCTTTTTAACATTCACCATATTACTGAAAAAAATCAGTATAGACATTCATGTGGTTATATGCACATCTGGTGAACAGAAATAAATAAAAAGAAGTAATTTCACTTTATCAAAAAATAAGAAATATAAGAAAATGGTCTTTTCTTATTCTTTCTCATAATAACCCACATCTGACTTGGGAAATATTCATGGAATCTATAAATGGCAATGACCTCATTTGTATACTCCCTGAAAAGAGAAAAAATAAAGAGGAGATCTGATACTGTTACTACTGTGTTAATTTAAATTTAAAATTACATACTAACTACTTTTCCATGATGTTTTATTAATTTTTTTTGATTCAACTTCATTGACTAAATGAGACAAAACATATGGTATTGAGGTTTCTCACTGCTGTTTTCATCAAAATTGAATAAAATCCAAATGGTACAGTATCATCAAGTCTAAATAAAAGTCTTGAATTTACGGGTAATTGTCTTTTTTTTTTTTCTTTCAAGGGCTGGTTTCTTTTAGTTGTTGCTTAATATTTATTAATAGAAGTATAAAAGTGATGTTTTTATAGTCTCACCTCCTCATATATAATAAACAATCAAAATAAATATTTTAATAAAAATTGCCTGTCTTTTTAGGTCCTAGAAATAATAGCCAAATGGTCATCCAGAGAGGTAGCAGGAATGGGGGAAGTAAAAGAAGAAAGTCTGTGGAATTTTCTGGAAATCTTAACTGCATAGGTCATATAACATAAGAATTTGCTTCACCATGCATAAGAATTTTGTGAAAGAATATGAATCTGTGACTAATTCCATGGGCTCAAACCAAAAGGAAGTCATCTAGAGGAAGGCAAATCTGTGTCCTTCAGAGATTTTGAGGAAATTCAGGATCGCTTTAACTTCTATGAAATACACCCAAATACAGGTCTGAATTGACAGGTCTCTGTTACCATGTCTTAGCTCTTGAGTTGTTCTTTTACTTAATACTCTGTTCATTAAAAATAGGTTTGACAAGTATAGATTTTCCTTTTATTATCTTTGCTTGTGGTAGTGATTTCTTGTGTTACTTTTTTCAAAAAAGATTTTATGTAAGGTGCTTAAATCTAGCTTTTAATTCTTAATTCATTTCTCATAAATATCAAACTAGAAAATAAGAGTTTTGATCAAAAGTTCTATGTAAGCAAGGTTTTACCTTGTATTAAATAATACAAATGTTGAATACAGTATACTGATCTCTCTGCTTCTAGTTTCCATTTTCCCTACTCCTGAAGTCCTCATCTAGTTGACTCCTACTCGTGTGTACTATATTTTTCTATTGGTCATTTTGTTGATTAGGGAGCTACATTGTCTAAAACCCTTTCTGTAGGGTTCCTGGTTAGAGTTGGCCCAGCAAGCAACTTGTGGGACATTTGAGAAGTAAAATGTCGGGAACAGCCACTACACTCTAAATGTCCTTTTGGGGTCACATAGATGGCAGAGAGCTATAGAAGTACCTGGTGGGTTCCAGTTTGTTCTTTGTCTCCTCCACTGTGTCCATTTCTTCTACCCAGATTGCTGACAACCTGATAACTAACTGTAGCCCCAGACCTAAAAAGAGGTAGAAGTTACACAAAAACAATAGTTTCCTCTCAAATTCCCTTTATGTAGGGGACTGGGTTTTCTTGGCTATTCACATTCCTCTGCAGGCTTCCACTAGTTTTCCCAAGAAAGCAACCTGAGGCAGAAGTTAGTGATTTGTTTTCTGATCCTCTAACTCATCCCTTCCACTCTTCAGTTCCTTTACCTCCGTGCATGACTTTGTGAAGTTTAATACCCTTACTGTATCCCTGATTCTATAACCATTATAGTAACAGCTTCCCTGGCTGAACCCCAGCTTATACATTAGTTTTCAGATTTCAGCTCAAATATTACTCACTTAGGGAAATTTTGTAGGGAAATATTTACTCAGAGGCTTTCACCCCTTACACCATCCTAGACTAGATCAGGTACTTTCCTACATATCTTCTACTCTCAGTATCTCTCCTGGGTTATAGCTCTCTATCTACTGAGCTATCCTTCTATACATTTATATATTATTAATGTCTGTGTCAACAATAAACCATAAGAACTATTGGGACAGAAAAATATCTGACCTGTTCTTCATTATATACACAACTGTTAGCACAGTGCTTGCAAAGAGCACACATTTGTTGAATAAACAAAGAGATGTGAAACTCCGTGTTTATGCACACGACTTTAAGCAGATATGAAACTCTTTGTGTGTATGTGTATTCAACCATATACTTATGATTCAAATTTAATCAAGAAACCTAGACTACTATAATTGTATGCCATTAAAAACATTTGTAACATTTGGAAGCACGGCTCTTTTCTTTAGCAAAAACAGTAATGTAACAGGGCCATTAGGTATAGCTAGAAAGGTTGTCCTACACAACTTCAGGGTGCCATCTATGTAGTCTGGGATATAAATGATGCATTCTAAAGTTCTACACACAGGGGCTTTGACTGTAAATGCTGGTGGTTAAGGATCCATCCATACCAGTGGTAACTTCTGATGATATTATTATCAATGATATGTTAACACCATCTCTCTCTTGAAATCATACATAAACATTGTTAATGAAAAGCCTTTAAATTGTTGGAAAAAATGGTTTATATTTGTATAATATTAATATATACAAATGACAGAAACCTAGCCCAATTTCTTCAAGCAAATCACAAGTTCATATAGTACAGGTATCAGCCAGTTAAATCATGAATGCAGAAAGTACTAGAGGTATTTCAAATAGAAGGTATTTAATACTGGAAATGAGAAGTTTACTTAATTGTTGGAAAAGCTAGGGCAGTGAAGATTGGGAAACTCCTAGTAGAATTCACAAAACCAGAGAGTGTAGGGATTGTAAAACAAAAACAAAAACAAAAACTGCCATTGTGTTCTCAGAGGATTCAGGTGACTACTGCAATGATGTGGATGATTCTCAGGAGAGCACATAGAAGTTGCTACAAACACTCATGACTGACATCTGCCAGCACTATGTGCCTGCTCATAGCTGTTGACTGAAGAATAATTACATCTCATTTTCTTCCATTTCCCAAGTATTTTGAGAAGATACCTCTCGTTGATGGAATCTCACCATACTGACAGGAGATATTGGGAAGTCCAGTTTCCAAATTCTTGTTCCTTTCATGAATGGGAAAGCTTAGAAGGGAAAGGTGTATCTGATATAGTGACTGTTTTTGATATTGATATTCATTTAGGGGCATTTTATGTCCTCAAATCTCAACCAATAATTTAGTTTTTCTTCCTAATACTGTGATTTTGATAAGAATTTAAAAAGTGATGATTGGCCCAGCTGGTGTGGCTCAGTGGCTGAGTGTTGACCCATGCACCAAGGGGTCGCCAGTTCGATTCCTGGTCAGGGCACATGCCCAGTTTGTAGGCCCAGTCCCCAGTGGGGGGCATGCAGGAGGTGACCAATCGATGTTCTCTCTCATTGATGTTTCTATCTCTCTCTTCTTCTCCCTTTCTCTCTCTCTAAAATCAATAAAGGAAAAAAAATTTTTTTAAAGTGATGATTGTACAATTTTAGTTTTTCACACATATGCCACTTTATTTTTAAATAATAACTAACTTTTCTAATTATTCTCTTGAAGGAAAGTTGCAATACATATATAGAGATTTGAAGCAGCATATGTGTAAAAACATCTGAAAAAAATTAAAGTTTCTGGACAGATGTTAAAAGAGTCTTGTAGAAAAACTATCAGCATTACAATCCCAGTTCTAATTTACTTTACATCAGGCATTTAAATTTATTATCTTTAGGCCATATGTTCCAAATGGAGCTTGGTTCTATATTCATGAATCAGTTGACAATGAATAGTTAAGTTCTGCTAATTCAGAAAGGTGAAGTTGAGTGAGCTTATTTTAATGGTAGAATATTTGTAACTACAAATTCTACATACCATCAGAAAACTTCCAAAAAAGAGCTGCCATATGTTTTAAACCGTGATGAAAATGGTTTTAAAAAAGCTGCCGCTTTTATGCAGTTATACTTGAGAATATCTTAGCATTTCCATTAAAATTCTATTTTGAGAGTTTTAAACTTGGCTTTAAAATTCATTGTAGAACGAAATTTCACATGTGAAATCTAAGGGAATATTAAGTAACAGAATATGTCAAAATAATTAAGTGACTTCAACATTTTATAGGTCTTGAATGCCTTAGTTAGATTTAAGTTATTTTTTAAATGTGTGCCACAAGGCCTTATAGTTGTGGCTCCCTTAGGTATGACAATGAACGGTCTCAGCACACCAGTGACAATTGGTGAACAGTGTACTTATTTCCTGGAAAAAAAACAAAAATGCCTACAAGGAGAAAAACGGAGTGAGAAGCAACATTCCTTGGACTTCCAAAGACATCAATTCAAAAGCCAAGGACCTGTTCCAGATTCTATGGAAAGTAGCCCAAGGATAAGTGGGAAGCAGTGTGTTATCAGTGAAGTCCGGTACCAAAATTCCTAAATAGAACCCGAGTATATAAACTAGAGAGCGTCCAGTTGAAGGAATCAGTGAAGGTCATGTGAAGAAGGATATTTTCATTGGTGATATAAAGCATGACTTCCTTCCCCTACACCCACCCAATCAGCGTCAGTATAAATGATCAGCTCAGAAAGCCCTTGGAAGGACAGACCCACTCCTGTCCACAGCAGGCTCCAGGAACACCATTCCTAGAGGAACTTGGTTGATCCTCTTAAGGCTTAATCTGAGTTAAAGTGATAATGCAGAAGGGTGGAGAGCTTCTGAATTCTGTCAGCGTTACATTGAAATTGGAAAAACTTGGGTTTTCAGCCTATGCGATCCTGGGCAGCACAATACTTTCTCTAAGTTTCAGTTTGTTAATCTACAAAATGAGTGACAATATAAACTTCAGAAGATTGTAAAATTAAAATTAATTACACAACTATAAAATACCAACAATGTGTTTATCACATAAAATTCAATAAAACCGCCCAGCCGATGTGGCTCAGTGGTTGATCGTTCCATGCACCAAGAGGTTGCTGGTTCGATTCCCAGTCAAGGCACATGCCCAGGTTGTGGGCCCAATCCCCAGTGTATTAGTGTTCTCTCTCACTGATGTTTCTATCTCTCTCCCTCTCCCTTCTTCTCTCTAAAAATCAATAAAGAAAAAAATTATTTTAATTCAATAAAATCTAATTGTTATTATTTTGTATAATATGGAAACCAAAAACTGTTTCCTTGACTAGAACCTCCTCATATATCTTTCTAGTTATTATCAAGAAGAGTGTCCACCTGATTATTTTTACTCTCCCTTTCATTGTGGTATCACATCCATGGATAGCAGGAAAGTGACAAAAAGGCAGGAGAAAAAATATAGTGTTTCAGGATTAGGACCAAATCCATTTTTCTGAAATATCATTACTTGATCTAAATATTGATCTTTCAAATCCATCTGTCCCACTAAATTTTTGCATTACCTTGGTTCATGCAATAAACATTCATTAAGGCCTGCTGTAGGCCACTTACTATGCTAAAAGCTAGTGAGAAAGAAAGAAAAAAAATGTGTCTTTCTTTCAAAATCTTGTAGTTCCAAGGGTAAGAATGTTAGGAAAGAAATAATTCTATATTATGAGATAAGAATTGATAAATTAGATGCAGGATTTATTCATATCAGATTGAGATGGCTGGGAAGGCTTCTTAGAGGATGTGATAAAACAGGTTTGAAAAAAGGAATTGAAGTTGATCATTTGAATACAAGAAGTAAGAAGGCTTTAGCAGCAGAAAGAACACACAAAAAAGCTAAAAGAGCTAGAATAATTCAGTTTGGTAAAAGTCTACAATTACAGTGGTAACACATACAAAAGGAAAAGTCAGTAAGGGTTTCTTCTAAATCATACAGGAATCTATCACAGATTTTGAGCAGGTAACTGGTAAGACTAGATATGCATATGAGAAAAATTATTCCAGAAATAGTATGAAGTACAGTGAGATTGAAATCAGTGAGATCAATTAGGAAGCTAGTCAATAATCCTAGTGTTTACTAGTTGTATAATATCAGGAAAGTCATTCAATCTTAATTGACCTTTTGAGCCTCTTTCCTTATTATAGAAATTTAAATATTAACAACAACAACAACAATGATAACAGCATGGGTTGAAGGGAAACAGAATATATTACTCCAAAATAATAATAATAGGTGAACACACAATACAGCGTACAGCTGATGTGTTGTGGAATTGTGCACCTGAAACCTGTATAATTTTTTTTAACCAGTGTCACCACAATAAACTCAATAAAACAGGAAAAAAATAGTAATAATAATAATAACAACAACAGTGTGGTTTTGAGGAGAAGCAGATTATGTTGCTCCAAAATGTGCCACTATGGCGTGCATATTATAGTGAGCTGAAGGCACTTAACATCCAGCAGACTTTACCCCTCCCTTAACTGCCCAAAAGAAATTAGACGGGGCCTGCATGAGGAAGAGAGTTATTACCAGAGATAACTTTTATGTTGGAAAGACTTATCTGTACGGCAGAGCAAACATCTGTTTACCAAACATCTGCTCTTCTTGTCTTCCTATGAATTGTCTCCCTACCCTTAGAAGCCCCAAACCCCTACCCCCTTCTCCTTAGATCAGGATGATATACAAACCTCAACTGTCCATCTTAGAATCTTATATTTTTTTATGAGGCTTTCATAGATAAGAAATTAAATTCATTTTTCTTCTGTTAATCCATTTTATGTCAATTTAATTATTAGACCTGCCAAAGGATGTAAAAGGAAAGAAGGGAAAAGTCTTCCGCTCCTGTAGGGTCAGAGTACCTGCCAAAGATTGATCTAAAATTAGATAAGGAAATGTACATGGAAGCATTGAGTAGTTTGTGCCACGTGAGAGATGTGTGTGTCTGCTCACATCTTTTATTCCAATCCACATTGGTTCATATGCACACACATGGATTTTCAGGTAGTTAAGAAACAGATGTCAATTAATGGTTGAGGATATATCAAAATGGTATTTGGTCAAGAATGTTCCACATGCATTTGTGCAACTAAGAGATTATGTTATCAGTGGGTCCTCTGTGTGTCTCTATCTGGCTTCTTGAGATGCCACTGGAATAAGAATTTCCAGAGGCCCCAATGAGAGGATGATGTACTGTGGAAAGTTTTATTTCTGTGGAATTAAACCCCTGAGTTTCCAAGGTCCCATCTCTGTCAGTCCCGCCAAGGAAGAAACTCTCATTTTGTATTCAGCAGAGCTAAGAATAAAGCCAATGTACAGAATTTCCACTCCATATTAAACATGATCCAGTCCAGCATCCGGCTAGCTTAGCTTGTGTTACCAGCTGCAGTCCATTGAGTGTGGGGTCCATGTGATAGGCTAGTGCATGGGCGAGTGCAAGGAAGCAGGAGAGAAGCAAGAGGAACAAGAGAGAAAGAGAATTCCTTTGTCTGGGGATTCTAACATTCCAAGATTTTTTGTGCTTGCAATAGCTCCACCCCCTCTAGCCAATTATCTTTGTTCTCAGATAAGACTGACAGTCAAGCACCTTCCCTGTATCACCCCAACCTCACTGAGCATGCACCCATCATCACCTTTGTTGGACCCCTTCCCCCAGTGATCTGCAGGCAATGGACCGGTGGTTCCCTGGGGAGTGTGAAATTGCAGCTTCCTGGTGTAGCTGCCCAGATGACCATGCTTATAATGTCTGGCTTTCCCTTTGCTTTCTTTCTATTTATTAATAACTAGCTAATTACAATGGTAACAATTAGACATAGTTCAATTATCTTTTTAACCTGGATTAAAAAGTTTTATAGGAATAAAAATAAATAATTCTGAAGAAAGGTCAAGTCAAAACTGAGGTTTGTCTTTTCAAGTAAAAAGCAATGCTTCTTTAGAAATGACCTCAAAATCTGATTATACCTTTTCTACATTTAATATATTTCAGTATTTTATATTTAATCTTGTTATTCTGAAAAAACTGGAGAGTCTACAAGGGAGAGAGAAAATACAACATTCCTTGCTGACTAGAGCACACTGGTGGCACTTTATTAAAGAGAATTAAATAAGACAAAATTTTAGGCAATGTAGCTAAAGCCAAATGATATCTCCACTTTTATTTCAGGAAGGCCATTCTCTACAAACACAATAGGCTTGAGAAGCATTTTGTCAATCTCATCAAGCCTAACAGGAAACCTGATCATGCACAGAATGAATGACTAATCAGGTACCTAGTCACCTTCTGATATGGCCCAAGGTCATTTAGTACATCATACACACTTACTAGATTTTTATTTACAATGTAGTACAAAATCTAAAGTTTAAATCTTTTTTTATGCTTTATTTCTAATAAAGATTTAAAAGTTATCAGTTGCAAAGAAAAGAAACTCAATGTTTGGATTAAATAAAATGTGTCGTTTCTGGAAAAATTGCCATTTTCTTGTCTATTTTTTCTTGCTTCGTACATCTGTGCTTTTGTAAAATAAAAACTAGTCATCATGGTAACTAGAGAATCACATGTACTATCTCAGAGCTACTTGTTTGAGAAATATCATGTTCAGTATTTATTTGAATATGTGTAATACTGCATTCAAGAAGAGAAAATATTGTATAAGTACCATTTCATAAAATTATTCACTATATGTTGTTTAACTGTTTTCCAATAAAAATCTTATTGTCATTTAAGCAATGTATTTAATAGTAGCAATAAAAACTCTGCTATAATAAAAAATAAATTAAAGCAGATTAAAAATTTAACACTATCTATGAATCAGCTGGCAACTGAAGAACTCTTTCTTTCAATAAGCAGTATACATTGTTGTCCTAAATATATTCAAATTATAGTAAATAAAGATATTAAGGCACTATTATAAACTGAAAAAACAAAACCAAAATTAGACCAAAAAAAAAAAAAATACAGCTCCAGAAGTGTCAGCACTTACCATAAAATTGTTATTCATTTTACCAGCATTCTGTTGATAAAACAAAATTTAACTAACTATATTTGAAGATCTATTCGGCTTTATTAAACAATTCATGAATCAGGCAGCATCTCATCTATACAAGATGGAAGGCTTTGATAGAAAGGAGGGTGGTATAAGAAAGTTATCAGCAAAGAAAAATGAAAGTTTATTGGAGGAAAGTAAGAGTTCAGGGGGCAATGGCTTCTCACTGGCTGAGCTGTGGCGTTTCCATTGGCCGGGCTTGATGTTGAGGAAGGGGAGCATCTTCCTTTCTTCTACTGGAGTACCAAAGTAGTTACACTGCCTATTTGGGAGTGCAAGGTACAGCTCTTCCTGCTGGGGTCTGTATCTGATTTCGCTGGCTTTGGATGTCAGCCTCCTTTTGGTAATTGATGGTTTCCTGCTTGTGGTAATTGACCTAGGAGTGATAGAGTGTGAGATCTCCCTCAATAGGCCTTTCTGACTCCAATTTTAGTTGAGATTTCCTGTATTAATTTTCACAGTTCTATCATTCAAGGTGTTTTATATGGAAATTTAAACTAATGAAACATAAAGGAGACAGTTATGGATTCAACTTAACCAAATTTCTAGGAGCAACAGAATAACTGTGGCTCTAGGGATGACTGAACCGTGGTCCAGAGTGCCAAGAGGCTCTCCTCTTCATTTAAAAAATATTTCTTTGTTGTTTTTCAGTTACAATTTCTCCTATTAATTTTTGATTATCTTTTAAAATTATCTTTATTCCCTCCTACTTCTGCCCTTGACAAAGCAGGGTGTACTATCCATATGTCAAGGTTTTTGCTCTCTCTACTTTCAAAATCGAATAAAAATGTAATTCCTCTTCTGATGCAGGAACATCCTAGGTGTGGTACGCTATTCTTAAATTATTTAGCCATGATAAAAAGACTGGAGAATGGAAACAAAGGATAGAATGCCCATGGCAGCTAGGAGAATTGTAATGTGATGGACAACTATGACCCTGAGCCTAATATGTAGGTTGTCTAATTAACCAGAAACTACACACTGAGTTCATGTTTATCTTCTTAGAATTAAGCAATTCCCATTGTGCATAAATATTGCTTACATAGCTCATATTTATTAAAGTCTGTGTAGCTTTTATGCAAATGTTCTTCCTTTGCCAGGAGAGATGTGTTTGCCTGCTTTGCAGCAGGGATATGCCTGCCTCCACCATTATTTCTATAGGTTTGCTTCACTATGCCCTAGGAGTAACTTACAATGTCAATTTTTCAAAATAAATGAATAATGGAAGGATTTGCCAAATAATTGGGTGTGTTGTGCTAGAAAAACATTGTGAGAAGGATATTCAAACATAGGAAATATATTCCAAAGCTAAGGGATTTTTATTCTCATCCCTTCACTAAAATCCTTATAAATCAACAAGAACTATAGTATATGAATTGGAGAGAAGGTAAGAAAACCTACCTCTGTTACTTATGAATTAAAAGCATTTTTCATGATCTTTTTCTCATCTTCTGTTTAACCTTTACCTTGTCTTTGCTTTTGCCTACCCACTTATGGGTGGCATACATCACACAGATCCAGGGAAATTATCCACAAGGCAAGGATTTTAACTCAGCTTTGAGACATACTTTGAGCTATAACCCAGATAATTTGACACCAAATAATGTTATTAAGTAAGTATCATTTATAAGAAAGAGAATTTTGTTGAAAAGCTCTTTCTCACATAGTTGATGAATATAATTGCACAAGTTAAAATTAAGACATGGATCAAGTATCTTTCATGTGAACACTTTATTTATCACGAGTCAAACAAATAGGGACATAAGTATTTAAAAATCATGCACACTTTACAGGACTTTAGCAACAACATCAACATCATGCTTGGGATCAGCCGCATAATGTATATATGTACTGAGTGATTATATTACTAAGGCCATGCCAAGCTTTCTTTTCCTGTATTATTTAACCCATGCCAAACTCCACAGGGATAGACACTATGATTACTCAGCTAGGTAACCATTAAAGATCTTAGGTAAGTTGCATTAGAACATAGATTATCCTGAGTAGTATCTGTATCTGGAAGATGGAAATTATTTGATAGAACCTAAGTGGTGAAAGAGGATAAATTCTAAGTAGGTCCTTAACCAGTGTAAATGCAGGATGATACTCGATTGCTTAATCCTGAACCTCTCTTTTCAGTGATACTCAATGGACAATTGAAGAAATGCAGTAATGAACTACTCTCTGCTGTCTGTAATACAGAAGCTGGTAATTCTTTCTTTTATTTAATTTTTTTTCTTTCTACTTTTTATTTTTCTTTTATTTTTTTCTATCACCTTTTATTCCCTCCAAGCCCTCTTCCACATCCACCCATCATTCTCCACCCCAGCAATTAATTTTTTAAAAATTTACCAGCAGTGTTAATATATTAATGTCAGTTAATGTTAGTTACAGTGACCAGTACCTTATACCTCTGACTGTCCATTTCCCCAATCCCTGCTCCTCCCTGGCTAAGAAAGAAGATGTCATAGTTTGTAATTCATGTTGCCAAATTTTCTCTACAAAAATTAAAATAAGCCCAGCCGCTGTGGTTCAGTGGTTGAGCATCAACCCATGTACCAAGAGGTTGCCGGTTCAATTCCCAGTCAGGACACATGGTCAGGTTGTGGGCCTAATCCCCAGTGAGGGACATGCAGGAGGTAGCCAGTCGATGTTCTCGCTCATCAATGTTTCTATCTCTCTCTCCTTCTCCCTTCCTCTCTCTCTAAAAATCAATAAAGAAGAAAAAAAATTTTTTTAATTAAAATAAGAATAAATAGAAAAGTTAATGTCCTTAACATAGAACATTCTATATCAGGCCCCACTATGTGTGAGCTCTTATCAAGTGCATTAGGCTGTTATTTTATGACAAAGACAATTTCTGAGGTTCTTGTTTTTGTGCCAGAACCTCAGAAATCGTTTGTATTCCACCAAATTTCCCAAAGCAGTTTTTACATAATATGAATTCAAAGAAATATTAAAAGCTGTCTTGTTTTTGAAAGGGAGGCATGACTCCATGGTAACTTATCCAAATTTCTGTATAAGTTTTAAATAAAGATAAAGAGCTCTCAGAGCCTTTAACATGTTAACTCACTATTAGTTTCAACAAACAAGCAAAACATAAGGTGCTGAACTGCAGTCTAAGTCAGCCATGGATTTCAGCAGCCTCCCATTTTTTCTCACAGAATCTCTTGCTGGACTGATAGTCCTTGAAAAATATTTTGGAAAACATCGCTCAATGTATACCAATGTAAATATTATTTGCCATACAAATACTATACTTTTAAAATAATTGTGCCTTTGCTCACATAATTTCTCCATATCTGGAATATTCTTCTGCTCTCCTGATTTTCCAATTTCATCTGCTGAACTTTTACCTATTCCTTAATGCCAAGATCAAATATCATCTTTTCTATCAAATAGTGTTCACAAATAATATTTAGCACATTTCAAATATGTCTATTTTGACTCTTATTTTTATAAAACCCTCTCATCAGATAAATGACAGTTCCATGAGAGGGAACATTTTTATCTGCCTTAATTGTATTTTTAATTTGCTTGGCAATCGGAAAGGTTTTTGCACAGAGAAGAACATAACCCAGCACCAAAGCAGTGCTTTGGAGCGAGAGCTCTGGCAGCTGAGCATGGGAGAGATTGTGGCAGAGTGACTGGTTAGGGAACACACACAGCCATCCAAGTGAAAGCAATGAAGCCTGAATGAGTGGGGTAACGTCGGGGACGGGAAACAGCAATACAAAGTGACTTGAGAGCATCAGAGATGCTTCATTGGTAGATTGTGAAGTTGGGCAAAGGGTCTGAGGGCACAGGAATGGGAGAAGTTAAAGATGACATTGATATCACCTAGCTGGGCTTCTTGAAATTTAGTAGTACCAGGAGTCAAATTAGTAATCTAATAATTGTATTTCATTAAATACAGGAGAATAAAGTATTTAAAAGAGCTACAAGGAAAAGGGAAGAATTCTGAGTCGTAGAGATTTCCAGTCCCACATGAACTCTGGGCTGTGGTGAAGAACACCTCCATGAAGGACACGCTTTCTACAATTTTTCTAGGAACAGCCCAGGGGGACCCAGAAATAATTTGGAAACCAATGCAAAAGCGGTGATTATAATCAATTCAGTTCTGTTCAAGGTTTCACTTTTAATCAATGTGTGTTGTTGGTTTTGTAATCCATGTTCTGTATTTGTTCATATACATAACCGTAAAGTAGTAAAATTCCAATAATGAAATAAGACACTACTATTGCCTAGGATAAATAATTATAAATCTGATCATGCATTTATTTAAATTTAAAACATTTACATTTAATTCAGTTTAATTTTAAAATGAAAAATTTCATCCTATTTCATACATTAAAGTGTGGATCTAGTGCTGACTGTCCCCAAACCCAACTCCTCGCCGAAAACAGGCTGAAACCCACATGTAGTTGGAATCTGCTGTCTGTTGCCTGAAGCAAATAGCTGTCAAAATGCCCTTGGGCTATGCATGGTGTGTGCAAGAAGCCAACGGGCTATCATTTAGAGCAGCATGACTCTGAACACACTGAGTATCTCTTGTCCTGCCGTGGCCATGTCTATGTGAGACATCACCATAATAGGAAAGCGCAGTCAGCCTCATGGGAAAGCATCTTCTCCTCACTCACAGAAACACTGAGATGGTCCAAACAGGAAATTCACTCTAATGAGTAGAACAATCACTTTCAGTGCTAACTTGTTTAAAACATATAATGACTTCTGCTACAGACTTCAAAGAAATGCAGGCTCATAGGCAAATTTATCTGCCTGATCAAAAGACCAACTTTAAAATTATACTCAAACGAAGTACTAATTAATATTGCAACTGTTTTCTCATATGCTCTCTATTTTTTTTTTATTTAATAAAATGGTGCTTTGGCTGTCTTGATTATTATTTTTTGCATATTTCTACTCATGACATGGCTGAGTGCCTGTTGATTCTTACAACTGTTATATTTAAATGTGGATGATAATTTTTAGTTATAAAAATGAGAGAATATCTATTATTATTTCTAAAGATTCTAAGCTTCTGTTGGTTAACAAAAGAAAACAATGGTTAGGTTGTATAGGTAAATAATTATTGTTTAGCATTATTTATTGTATTTTCATCAAAAATAATTATAAAACAAGAGGAAATTGAAGGCAGATCTTTCCCCTATTACATGCAATAAGTAATTATTTAAAAAGCATCTCATGAAGTTACTTTGTGCCAATAAGCCTTAATGGTATAAAAGACCTAAACTTCTGGATATTCGCTTTTTCCTTAGAAAATCATCTTTATGGGATTTTATGAATGAACCTAAGAATTTTTTTTTTTTTATCCTCATCCGAGGGCATTTTTGCATTTACCGTCACATAGAGTGGGGGGGGGGGGAGACACATCGATGTGAGAGAGACCCCCACACGACCCCAACTGGGGCTGGGGACAAACCACAACTGAAGTACATGCCCTTAGCGGGAACCAAACCCAGGACTCTCTGGTCTGCAAGCCTAAGAATCATTTTTAAGTAACAGACTGAACTACAGTAATCTCTTCATTTAGTTTTTAAATTATAAAAGGAAATTCAAAACCTTGTGTTTCTAAACCCAAAACAAAACATGATCTTGTCATTATGAAGCTTCCAGTTTTAGACACGAGTGCTATCAAATTGCATCAGGAAATCTATATGCATCATTATATATATGATTAAATAGTGAGAAGAACCTGGAGAGTATTATCCTAAGTGAAACAAGCCAATCAGAGAAAGATAACTATCACAAGATCTCACTTATTTGTGGAATATAATGAACAAAACAAACTGATGAACAAAATAGACCTAGAGACATAGAGGTAGGGTACAGACTGACAAACCTCAGAAGAGGGGGTGGGTGGGGAGTGAAGAGATAGACCACAGAACTTATATGCATGTGTGTGTATAGACAACAATGGACATAGACAACAATGCTGGGCGAGGGGTATCGGGAGGAGGGTGTCAATGGGGGAAAAAGGAGAAACATCTGTAACAAAAATAAATTAAAAAAAAAATTTTTAAAAGAAAATATTTCTTCACTTTCTTTTATTTCTTGTATGTCTTTATGATCTTTGAGCATGGAAGTAAATTTGATCAAGTATTCATTTATTTTTTTAACTCTATCTCCCTGATCTCCCTGTTGCTATCAGTACCTCTCTTCTCTGTGTGTTCAACCCAACTTGAGTTTGTTTTAATGCCCTTTGCTGGATTACTTTTCTTTAAAATGTAAAATTTTCATATTCTATATGCATATTCATACTTGCTTAGTTGTTGTTACCCTGGATTTGAAAAATACAAATATAGTCCAGCCAGTGTGGCTCAGTGGTTAAGCATTGACCCATGCACCAAGAGGTCACTAATTCAATTCCTGTTCAGGGCACATGCCCAGGTTGTGGGCCCAATCCTCAGTGGGGGGCATGCAGGAGGCAGCTGATGGACATTCTCTCTCATTGATGTTTCTATCTCTCTCTCCCTCTCCCTTCCTCTCTCTCTGTAATATCAATAAAGAAAAAAAAATTTTTAATGCTCTTAAAAAAAACAAATATAACAGTCATGTTATTAAAGTATCATGTATTAATATTTATTAATATCACTATTTTATATTTACATTTACAAAGAATTTTACAGTGATTTAAATAAATTCTAAAGACAAAATTGACACAATATTTGTTGATACATGTTTTCAGAACAGACCATAAGACTCAAAACAACACAAAAATCTGAGTCCATCTCCCTACTAAATTATCTCCAATAATTTATTCGGCTTTCCTGATCTCTTAATTACAAAATATGTTTAGCCTGCAGTGGTTTCCACACTTCCGGCTACTATCTCTGCACAGATATTCCAATTACTCCCAGAATTCATGCCTGGCATCCTCATTTGTTTTCCATGAGCTTTTCCTTACAAGCACCATAATTCCACTAAAAGAACAATAATTACTCTCACATTTGAATAAACTCCTCCAAGAGTCCTACATCATGATAAATACTCAGTTAAGGATGAGTCAGTTGATCATCATCCCCCACCCCCACCACACACACACACACACACACACACACACACACACACACGCACACACTCCCTCTTCTAGTCATGTATCAAGGCCTGCCAGTGCTCCTCCATGGGGTTTCACATAACTGTCCTTCACTCTCTTCCAGACCCAGCCTCTTCTACTTTAATCAAAGCCACCAACAGATCACCCTAAGGCTATTGCAGTTATCTGCTAAGTGAACTCTCTCCTTCAAGACTCTCTTGGTAATGCAACCATTGCACAAAGCATTGCCTTTGTTCTATCAGACCTCTACACACATCTCTATAAAATAAAATTCTAATTCTTTTTTTCTCTTTTTTTCTTTATTGATTTTAGAGAGAGAGGAAGTGAGAGGGAGAGAGAGATAGAAACATTGATAAGAGAGAACATGCCTCCTGCATGCCCCCCACTGGGGATTGGACCTACAACCTGGGCATGTGCCCTGAACAGGAATCAAACCGGCGACCTCTTGGTGCATGGATTGATGCTCAATCACCGAGCCACACCAGTCGGCTAAAATTCTAATTCTTAAGTCCCAAATTTAAAACCCTCACAAATTGCCTGCTACCTCCTTTCATTCAAAATCGATTTACTGAATGCCCAGTGCATTCAATAGTGGGGATATATTTATATCATAACAAGGAACCTATCCTCCTGGAGAAAATATTCCAACAAAGTCTTGCTGCTCAAGCGTGTCCCCACCTCTATGCCAATTATCAGGCAATGCTCTTTCCTCCAGCATTTCTTCATAGAACAATTCCAGTTCCGCCCTCTGTGATGCCTTCCACTGAAAGGGGAATGTTCATTCCTCACCCTCACATTCCTCTGGAGGGAGAAAATTCTTCTCGCCTGGAATGAAAGGTTTGGGAGGTACTTTTCATCTCTCTCTTTTTTTATAGCCCTTTACTGAATCCTCACCATGAGAGGCAAAGTGATTTGCCTGATTGATTGGTATATAGAGAGAAGAAAATGAACCTGTATGGCTCAATTCTTTTATAGTTTTCTCTCTTTCGGAGCAGCTGGCTCTCGACCTATTCTTCTTCTCCTCTCCTTTGCAATAACTAGTCTGTCCCTGAATGGAAGAAATATCTGTATTTGTTAGGCTCTGCCTGTTACTAAGCAGGTTTAATAAAGGGGTAGGGAGTGCCAGACAGCCTGCTTGTATCAGCAGATCTAGTCCCCTAGTATCAGCTTTACAATTCATAAAATTAATAGTTTGATTTCTTTATGTCTGACTGCTTTGTCCGTTTCTCTATTGATTTAAAATTTGGGAGAAACATTTGGAGACCCCCTTACACACACACAGACGCACACACACTCATTAAAGCATTCTTTTCTCAGAATTTTGTAATATACTCTAATGTAGCCAAGTTATTTACCATTTTGACTATTTTCTTATTACCAAAGGTAACTGCTACCGCTATCACTTATCAAATCTTGTTATATATGATTTGCCATCTATACAGTACAGCTTTTGAACATATGTGTATCCCTTAGGACTAACAGAATGTTCTGTACATAAAGATAAGATAATTTAGTTTTAAGTTTTGTGGCTTAAGTGCTATAGAAACTTGGGAAAGGGGCATAAAACTCCAAAGCATCTGGGATGCCCTGAACATGTAAGGATATTGACATGGGGCTTAAGTACATTTCAGATCTAAATAAACCGTGAGTGGAAGGCAGATTATTATTATTATTTTTTGTTCCTCACCTGAGGATATTTTTCTACTTATTATCAGATAGAGTGGGAGGGAGAGAGAGAGAGACAGAGAGAAATATCGATGTGATCGACCCACATCAACTGGTTGCCTCCCACATGACCCGACCAGGGCCGGGGACGAATTGCAACCGAGGTACGTGACCTTGACTGGAATCGAACCCACGAGTCATTGGTCCACAGGCTGACGCTCTAACCGCTGAGCCAAACTGGCCAGGGTGGGAGACAGATGATTTTGCTTAAGACATTTATAGCAGATAAGAGTAAAATACGAAATAAAGTTAAAAAAAAAAAAAAAGTATGTCAGTCTTAGGGGGAAAGTAAGGAGATGGAAGAGGAAAGAAAACTGATCTTTCTGAAAATCAATGGGAAATAAATTTAGTTTGCAGTGTTACTCAGTTTATAAATAAGCTTAAAATCCAGCATATTAGTTTCAGATTGTGTGACATAAATAAATAGTGTCCATCACATAGCCATGTTTTCCTGTACATTTATTGAAGATGATCTTATGATGCTCGGTTAGGGTTGTCTGGTTAGTTATGGCCCATGGACTGTGAATGGAAGCGATGCACCCCTTCTGGCCCCAAACATTTGAAGTTGCTATGTTTCTTCTATTCCTGTTTTCCCCTGCCTTGAGGACCAAGAGTTAAAATAGAAATAAAGTGGAAGAGTTGTTGATCTCTATTCATCAGATGCAGGAAAACTCTGGCCATCAACAATGGATACTATGTGATTGAGAAATAAATATTTGCTATGTTAAACCACTGAGGTTGGTTGCGATGAATAATGTTGACTAATCCAAAACATATATATTGACTGGTAAGGAATTTGGAGAAATGACAGGCCAAATTCTGTTATTCTAATTATTTTCTGGTGATAAATTAGCAACAATGAGTAGCATGTAATTTGAGTAACAAGCTAGCTATTGTTTGCCAAACTCTCTTGCAGAGGGCTGAGCAAATAGGTGTGCAAATATATTCTTCAAGCTAATCCTGCAACGGGACCTTGCTAGGGGTGAGATGTTGTCTAATTTATCTTGTGAGAAATATCTACAGAGCATCTGACTGTGTTCTGTTGGGAGTAGGAAAGGAGTAGTCTGGGAATAAATTAAATGATCCCTCTGTACTTCAAGATCCTATGTGGTAAGAATTGTGAATAGAACAATTTGACTGGCATGTATGATTGCTGTAGAAGGGTAGAGAGGTCAGTTACTTAAATGGAATTTTGAAGCTCTGGCTGGGTGGCTCAGTTGGTTGGAGCGTCATCCTATACACCAAAAATGGTGGTGGGGTTCCATTCCTGGTCAGGGTGCATACCTAGGCTGCCAGTTCGATTCCTGGCCTGGATGCATACAGGAGGCAACCAACCCATGGATGTTTCTCTCTCACATCTATGTTTCGCCCTCTCACTGTCCCTCTTCTTTCTTCTCTCTCTAAAAATCAATAAAAAACATATCCTAAAGGGAGGATTAAAAAATGAAATTTTGGGGTCAAAATTTGGGATATATTAGCAGTTTAAATTTTGTTTTGGAATATATATATGTAAAAGATAAAATATTTTGAAACGAAATTACATGTGATATTACTTTGGGTTCTTACTTATGGACTACAGGAGATTCCTCTGTTTCATTTTCTTGGAAAAGTGATTATAAAAATACATTGTGTGGCTCTAAGAACTGATAGGGGCCAAATGATGAACCTCTTACTAGGCCTTGAGCAACAAACTAGAATCATGCCACAGAAGTGGTCTGTGAGGAAACGATCATGTTTTTCTTGCTTTTCCGGCAGGTGTGCCAGTTGTGTTTCAGGAAAGGTCCCTAAGAGTCATGGATGCTCCCAAACACACCCTTTCTCCACCACCTTCTTAGCTGAAATATGCATGATGTCTGAGCATCACTTTCCCTACTTGTGCGTCAAATTTTCACACCAGTGAGTCTGATTGGTGGACTCTGAGTCATGTGCCTGGGCCCTAGCTGCACAGGAGGCTAGGAAAGCAATTTCCAGGCACTACTTCAGGCAGCTGTAATTTAGAGGCAGGAAAATGCCCAAATATAACAACTATGTTCGGAAGGCTTGAGGTGTAGCACATGCAAATTACAGAATAGTTGAACTCAAAAATATGGTGGAAAACTTAAAGAAAGCCATTATTTTGATTAAAAGAGTTTCTAAAAAAAAAAAAAAAAAGACTTTGTTTAAAGAGGCCAAAGAAACAGGTTGCTATATTGTTTGGTTGAGTAAGATAAAGGTCTAATTTAACTGTGTGAGTTGTAGAGATTCCTTATAGTGCTATGTTGATACGCTGTCCACTGAGTCCACTATGGCAAAACCAGAGGAAAGGAGATCATTGGGAAGAGTGTGAGGGTTGTTAGGAATTGGGTTCACCCCCCAGGTAGAGTGTGGACTGTCCTCTGAAGATCTCTGAATAGAAGACAGAGCTTCTACCTGCCTGGTTTTATTTACTATAAGTGATAAAAGTTGAAACCAGGGGATGAGAGACAATGGTCTAAGTGAGCTTTAAAATCATCTGCTGTATTTGAGTTCTAAAATTCTTTTAAAAGATTGCCCAATTTTCACGAAATTGCATGTGTATATTAAGGAAGTTATTTCCTTCCTTATGTATAGGAAGCTCTCATGATTGCTTAGAAAAACATTCCTTCAAACCACAAACTACTTCTTAATGAAATATGATCTAAGTATTCTCCAAGAGTAACAGAGAAACTCCGTATTATTTTACACACAATTCCTGGCAAATATAATTGGTTTCTCAATCATAATGAGCCTGATACAACAACAAAGAAACTACTATTTCACTGACTGTTAGAGAAATGACCTCTTATGTCCAATATTGTCCTCAATTTAAATTCACCAGTGACCTGTTTAATTACATAAAATGAAGTTATTGTAGTCATTATCTGTTTTTAACCAAGAACAGAGAAACAGAGAAGAAAAAATATATTCTTTACCACAGCTCTTCCTTACTAATTTAGAAATGTTCATGTCACTAATTTTAGGAAGTACAGAGATGTAACTAGTTAATAATTAATTCAAAGATCTATCACTGCAAAAATTAGGGCAATGATATATTGTGCTTAAAAAAATTTCACTACAGGCTTTGTGTTCCTGAAAAGAAAATAAGTAATTATGTATATGAAGGCTTCTGAGATAAATTCCCCAAAAAGCAGACATATGGGTTTAAAGAAGAACCAGCTGACAGTCAACTCTTCTCACAAACCTAGGCTGAATAAATAAGCTCCGTTAAAGGCTTATAGGAATAGAAAGCTTATGTGTGGAGCTAATGTGTCTGTAAGTCCTTAACTGCTCTGGTTAACTTAATTGGAATGGTGAAAGCCTCTGCCTATTTTAACAGACTTCAAGTATTAATACAATGGGATTTGCTGAGCATAAACTTTAAGAGGGGGCTTGTAAATTTATGGGAAGTCAATAATTGGGTTGGGCTTTACCCCCTCAGAAGTCACTATCCACAGTCAAAAATTAATTTGGGGCAAGAGAGTATGAAGAAATGGTTGGTTTCCATTAAGGAACAAATTATTTATTTTTAAAGTAATGATTTAAATTCAGGGATACAGTGACTTAACGTTGGTTTTTTGCAAAATACCTGGATGTTTGACAAAATATTACTAACTTGCCATGCTTCCCAACCCAGATGGTCCCAGTGATAAAGCAGGTGCTCACCATAACATCACGTCTTCTCCTGATCATTACCAATTCATTTCATTGTCATCAACAGTAATGTAGTCATTCTCTTTGTTGAGATCAATGTCAAATATTTACTGAGCATGAACTAGATTCAGGGTATGCTGTCAAAACGGGCACAGCTGTAAAGTCATTGAGATGCACAGAAGAAATAACCTCCTAAAGACGACTACGCAGCGTTTTGCAATATAGTGACTGTACTGTATTAGAATTTAGCAGTATAGGGGACTATGTTGCTTTTCACAAAAGTTGCATGGCGTAGGTTTTTGCACCCAGGCATACCTCTCTCAGTCCCTGGGGGAGAATTTCATAGAAAGAATGAGATTTGCCTGGCCAGTGTGGCTCAGTGGTTGAGCGTCGACTCATGCAGCAAAAGGTTGCCAGTTCGATTCCTGGTCAGGGCACATGCCCAGGATGTGGGCCTGATCGATCCCCAGTGGGGGGCATGCAAGAGGCGGCCAAAAGATGTTCTCTCTCATCGATGTTTCTCCCTCTCTCTCTCTCTCTCTAAAAATCAATAAAGAAAAAATAATTTTAAAAAAAAAGAGAGATTTTACTTTGCTGACAGTTCCTGGTTCTAATATTTGAATCAGTCAGGTTATGGTTCTGATTTGTGCACAGATGTTTTCATTTCCCAGTTGATGTCAGAAACCCTGGGAATGTGGCCTATGTGGGACAGAGGGATGCCACATAGCACCCCTTCTTCCTCTGACCCTGCCCTCTCCTCAAAGATGAACTTGTGAACATGTCATTTTATATGGCAAAAGGACTTTGCAGATTTGATTAAACTAAAGAGTGTGATCTGGGAAGATTATCTGGATTACGGGGCTGAGGGGTGGCATGTATTAATTCACACCATCCGGGTAAGGTCCTTTCTTTTTAAAACACTTTTTTTCTTTATTGATTTTAGAGAGAAAAGAAGGGAGAGGGAGAGAGAGGTAGAAACATTGATGAGAGAGAACACCAACTGGCCACCTCCTGCATGCCTCCCACTGGGGATTTGGCCCACAACCGGGACATGTGTCCTGACCGGGAATCGAACAGGTGACCTTCTGGTGCATGGGTCGACACTCAACCACTGAGCCACACCAGCCGGGCCCTAGTAAAGTCGTTTCTGATCACACAACCGTGTGCCCCAACCTTGACCCCCGCCCCAGGCAACTACTGTCTGTACTCTACCAGATTAGATTAAGTATGGTTGCTTTTGAACTTTGCATATATGGAATCACACAGGATATATTCATTTATATCTGATTTTTCATTCAACATAATGTTTTGAGATTCCTGTATTCTTTTGAATTAAATATTTCTTAGTATTCCATTTTTATCCTCTATATTGACTTTTTAGCTATATCCCTGTAATTTTTACTTTAGTGGTTTCTCTAGAGATGGCAATATGTATCTTTTAGTTAGCAAAGTCAAAGTCTATGTTTTAAAAAATGTTATAATACCTCATTAATAAAGACTATCTTGAAGATTTAAAATATCTTCAGTCTTATTAGTCTGCTAAAGACAATTTTTTTTTACCTTTTGTCTGAATATGTCTTTATGCCTTCATTTTTTGATGTTTTCAATGTCAGTTCTTTTAAAAAAATTAGTACTTTAAAATGCAATTTTATTGTCATCAAGCCGCGATTACTTTTTATGAGCTGTCACCCATCATTCCTATTGTTCTCATAAACACCGTGTAATTTTTTTCTGGTTGCTTTCAGCATTTTTTTCTTTTACTCCTTATCTTGATGTATGTTTTAGTAGTTTGACTCTGATTTCTGCCAAACTTGTTTTCTTGGCATTTATTTTAGTGAGAGGTTGCTAAACTTCTTCAATCTATGAGTTGATATCTTACATCAACTTCGAAAAATTCTCCACCAGTAGTATCCTGCCTCTGGCCCATTCTCACCTCTTTTCCTAGGATTTTAAGCACACCGTTGTGAGAAGATCATATCATGCCACATGTCTGAGAAGCTCTGTTCACTTTGTATGCTTAGTGATCTTCTCTTTGACTTGATGCGATCATTTCTGTTGACAAGTATCAACTTGACTCATTCTTTGTTTAGCTGTGCTCAGTGTTCTGTTAAGCTATTAAATGAATTGTTCATTTCTGATATTTTGCATTTCAAGTATAAAATTTAATTTTTCATGTCTTTACTAAAATTCCCCATGTGTTTACACATATCAGTGTCTTATTGTGTCTTTATCTTTAGGAGTGTTATGATTCCTGGTAGACAATGTATACAATGTTGTTGCTAATCCTGTTTGCTTGCCACTGGGAGCTCAAAATTTTCAAGTTGGAGAAAAAGAAAAAAATTTTTTTAAATGTGGGGTTTTATTTTTGTTTGTTTGATTTTTTTGCAGCCATCAGTGGAGTTGTAAAGACGAATAACTGTGTTCTGTCCATCCTTTAGTCATGACCGAAGCTGTAAAGCCACAGTTGCCAGTTTTCTGTGTTTTTGTTGTCTCTCTGTGAACATAACATCACTGCCTCTCTTTATAAAGGAAGTTGGAGTTTAACAGTGGCCTGTTTATAACTAGAGCTCTCTTTTTCTCGTTCTCAATTGTTGAAGATTAATTTGTCATAAGGCACTGTCATTTCTTCAGACTACGGGCATATCTACTGAAACAGACATATCAATCAGCAAAGGGTACAAATATAGCACATTTCTCTAGTAACTTACATTGAATGTCAATGAATAAATATTAGTAGCTGGTGATAGAAATAGCCTTTTACTGTGGCAGATCCTACAAGTGACCTACCGAATGTTAGTTTTTCTCTTTTCCTTATTAACAGAACTGCAATTTTGCATTGAGTAGCTATATATCCAGGTTACAATTTATATTTTTTTAGATTCCCTTGCAGCTAAGGTTAGCTACTTGATAAACTTGAGCTCATGAAGTTTATTTATATCTCTGGACTTTTTTTACTTTATATTTTCTGGACTCCTATGCTCCCCTCCCACCCCATTTTTTTCCTAATTTTGGCAACACCCTTCTTTTTCTTTTTAAATCTTCAACCGAGGACATTTTTTGCATTCATCTTCAGATAGAGAGGGAGGGAGAGAAGGAAGAAGAGAGAGAGAGAGAAACATCGATGTGAGAGAGACACATCGAGTGGCTGCCACCCACACAACCCCAACTGGGGTCGGGGACAAACTGCAACCCAGGTATATGCCCTTAGCAGAAACCGAACCTGGAACTCTCTGGTCCGCGGGCCAATGCTTTAACCACTGAGCCAACCAGCCAGGGCTGGCAACACCCTTTTACCTCAATGTTACCTTTGGCTAGCTAAAGGGAAAAAATATTTGCTATACTTGGAGTGACCATCTTGAGATCACAGTTGAAGGGCTGAAAAAATTACAGTAGTCTCAGCCTTGAGCTGAATACTGTAGGAAATTCTCACTTCTGTTTTTCCTGTTTAACAAGAAAAATAAACCCTTTTTTATTGCTAAGAGTTGAATACTAGTGTTCACTAATATACTCTGCTAAAGGAACTTATAATATCATAAACATGTTAGAACTAAAGCCACAAGAAAAGACTAATAATAAAATAAAATAGCTCATGCTGAGTTTAAGTTGAGTGATGCTGGTATTAATTGCTACCGAGATCAAAAGAGTTCTAGTTATGGAGAAAGAACTCATACAAAAATGAAACTAGAGCTGAGCATTGAAATTAAAAAAAAAAAAAAAAAAAAGCATAAGTGGGAAGAAAAAATTGGTATTCAGTACCAGGAAGAAAGCATGAGCAAGGGTATGGAAAAAGCTATTTGTCATTGGACACTATGTTTTTATGACATGGAACTGCAGAACTTTTTGTTTAATATTTCTTTTTTCTTTGCATTTGAGAACAGGCAATACATTCTGTTCATCTTTGCTTTCTGAGTTTTAGTGATGTGCCTAACACAGATAATAAGCAATTTTTGTTGAATGAATAAGTGAATATATGTATTTAAAGCAGTGGTTAGAAAAATGGAGATGCAACTTGGTACGTAATTGTGGAGCTTTTCAATGTAACTTATTCTAAAGGCAAGAACAATTTTAGAGCTGGAACTTGAAAATATTGCAGTTGCATTTTGAGAAAATAGATGATCACTGGTTTAATAACTCATCAAATAGATGAGAATGGATCTCCAGTTAGGAAATACATGTAATATACCACGAATGAGATTAATGTGCCATTAAATTGTATAATAAATTGAAGGATATAAAAGGAAGCATATAAAAAATAATAATGAAAAAAAGCAAGATAGTAAGTATATATTTGCAGAAGAATAAAATATGTTTCTCAATAATAAAACTAAGGACTCTGGGTGAATAATAACATTCTTTCCATAAATACATAGGTTTGGTCCAAGCTAAAAGATGTTTGACCTTGCATGTGCTGAGTCTGAGGGTGGAGACAAGGATGGTGGGGTAGCAGTGACCAGCAGATGTAGAGATGTGGAAGTGAGGCTTTGAGACAGACGAGCTTGAAGACATCTTGTTAGCTGAAGATGTTTAAGATAATGATGTATGATCAAAACAGAGCTTTACAATCTGCTCCTATAACGTGAAGTGTGATCTCTAAGAAGACGTCAGTGAAGTCACTGGCAGTGACTGAGAAGGAACTGACAGCAGGCTAAAAGGGGAATCAGCATGAAGAGTTTCAAATGGAAAAGATCGTCACGCTAATACATGTTTTAGCAACATCAGGAAAAGAACCAACTAGGAGTTGTTCAGAGAATTCTGGATTCAGTAAGAAAAGAGAATTTTGGTCCAGCTGGTGTGGCTTAGTGGTTGAGCATCGACCCATGCACCAGGAGGTCACCGGTTCAATTCCTGGTCTCAGGGCACATGCCCAGGTTGTGGACAACATTCTCAGTGGAGAGCATGCAGGAGGTGGACAACTGATGTTCTCTCTCATCGATGTTTCTGTCTCTCTCTCCCTCTCATTTTCTCTCTCTCTAAAACCAATAAAGGAAAAAAAATTTTAAAAGATATGGAGAAAAAAATAAAAGAAAAGAGAATTTTGAGTCACTGAAGAAATCTCAGTAATGATACAGTGATACAGGAGGAGAAGTTAGACCTCATGGTGTTAAAGGGTGAGTGGTTCATAAGGACATGGAAGGGCACACAGGTTATTCTTCAATGATTGGGGTGGTGGGAAAAAAATGATAAGAAATACTACTTTGAAGGCATGTTCATGTCAAGAACTGTGAAGGGTCTGAGAATTTACTCTGTTTGCAAGTCTGTCATAGTTTTGTGATGCTGGCAGAATATAGAGACTCCTGGGTCAGAGGCAAAAAACTTTGTTACTCACATTAATAGCAGTGTCAGTAGAGCACCATCACTGGCATGAGTGCCTTGAGTCAGGTGAGATGCCTGCACATACAGCAGGTTTAATTATAGGTGAAGAACCCAGGGCTTAGGGAACTCCCACATAATGGGCAATAGCTTGTTTGACCTTTGTCATGAAAGGAGACTTTACCATGAGTATACTGCACAGTAAAGAAACCTTCTCTTTGCTCCAGAGGGAGACACTGTCTCTTTCTTTCAAAGCTATTTGCTATACAAACATCCTCGAAAACACAGTCCAGAACAAAGTCAATCAATGCCTTGGCTTGCAAGACATGGGGAAAAGTGAGAGATCCGTGGAGGGTTGTCTCCCTGTACTTAGAATGGAAAATAAAACTTTAACATACAAGAAACATTAGAATGTTTCTTAGAAGACAAAAAGTGTAGTAAAAAAATTTATTGTAATAGAAGACAGAGAAATAAAATCCTTGTGGAAACAAACTGGAGAATGACCGAGCACACAGATAGTAAAGCAGTACTGCCAGAAATGGGTAGGTCAGGAGATATTAACCCAGGAAAAGGAAGAAATTTTGCAGAGTCAGGTCTATGTTTATAGAAAATGAGAAACCGAAGCAATTTTCTCCTTGTGAGTAGATGTGGAAGAAGATAAAGTTTTCAATGAGCATATATCACACCCTAAAGTATTTGAAGATTTATGAAACCAAAAAAATTCAATTAATGGACATGATGTGAACTCAGAAGCAAGAAATCCTATTTACAGTGTTGTCAAATTTAACAGTAAGAACGGGCGTTACTTTCCTGAGTTTCTGGGACAGGTTTGTGAGTCAACATTGGTATTAGTAGTTACAGTGTAACTTGGAACTGAGGTCTCTGTGAGTGAATACATTTAGCTAGTGGGTCACACCGAATAGAAGAAAGATACTAAACCAGAAATAACACAATTCAACCTCGGGGAGATCACGAAAAAATTTCGCTGTCAACATCTTTATATTTTGACAACCATTTATCTTTATTTACAGTGGTATAGGTAAAATCGATTGAAGTCAAGCTGCCCCACCCTGGGCACGAGCCCAGTCATTAGACAGCTGTATGGTCTCCTGGACTGAGGCATCTCACTTTATATATTATCTAATTTGTTTTCTTTATTTAAAAATTAAAGCAAAGGGGGATAATTTGGAAACATTTAACCACATCACATAGAAGCCTAAGGGTAAATTTACCAAGCAGTTGAGTTGAACTTCTCAACTAACAGTTCAGTTACGAGGTGAGCTTCAATAATGGCATCCCCCTAACCAGGTGTCAGTTAAGCGATCACTAATGGCCCGTTTTCACATCTTTTGGGCACTCTAAGCACTCAGTGTATCCACAGATGGTGGTGAAGGAAACCTATGAAAGCCACAAAGAACGGCTCTGCTTCCTATTATTCTCCACCTAGGCTCGTTGTGGGCTCCCAGCATACCCACCTGTTAGTTCTCAGATGCCAGACCCTTTCTCCCTGCCCTAAATTTTCCCATCATAGTCTCAAAAACATACATTCTGACACCAATACTTTCTTTGAAACACAGTGCTTCCATTCCTGTGCCTTTTCTCATTTTTCTGCCATTCACGATCACTCAGCATTTCTAGTGAAAATCTCCCATGATAACTTTTCTACTGCTAATTCACTGCACCTCAGTTTTTCCCCTATGTATTGCATAAGTTTAGATCCACATTCTGAAACTTCTAAGCTTTTGAAATTCTAGAGTAAGTGATCATGCATGTCTCGCATATTTATGATATAAAATTGTAGCACAGCTTCAAAAGCTTTTAATTTATTCAATAATTCTTTGAAGGCTCTGTTGTGCTTGCTGCGATTGATCAAAAATACTGTTTGTCTTTATAGCACCTTCCTGATATTCTATACAGTTCAATTTTCATATATTTCACTGTCAGTGCTATGTGTAGCGATCTCTCTCTCTTCTCTCTTCTCTCTCTCTCTCCCTTTCCTTTGCTGATGGTCTACACTGAGCTGTCACCTGCCAGCATCAAAGTCTCTTCTTTGAGGGTTCCACATGGTCTTACCTACTGTTCTTCAATCCTTTCCTATTGCTTTTCTTTGTGACTAAATTTATTCAGAATGAAAATAGCTACTGATTTTCTCTTGAAACATGTTCTGAAATTGGAAGAAAAAGTCTAGCTCCCAGGCAAACAAAAACCTCTGAAATAATGTAAGCACTCTGTCTTTGTGCTGCTCATTTGTTTCTGAGTTTATTTAAACTTTCCACAAACCATATAGAATTTTACTTCAAGGATTTTGGACAAGCTCTCCATGGATTTACTAAACATATGCTTTGACCCAGGGGTGATGTTGTAAAGAACATTTAGCACAGGTACTGGCCAATCTAGGAAACCTGCAGCTAAAGCCTAGAACAAAATCCTGCAGGCCACCTGCGGTGACACCCACTAACTCTTCAGTTGTCCTTTTGCAGGGAATGGGGAACAGGGGGATTTCTGGGGTCAGAGTGGGAAGTAGTTGCAGCCAGAAGCGGTTATTTGCAAACCGATCAGAAGCCATGCAAATTGTAACTGCTATTGGCATGCCAATGACTTCTGGCTAAATATTAGTTCTGCCTTAATGGTTTACTGTTTATTTCCTCCCAGTAAAATATCCCAAATAATCCTTTCAGTATTGTCTAAAATGCTTTAGTGGAAAAATTCACCCAGATCTCATGTTAATATTTAAAGGTGGGAATTACACCCCGGCCCCTCTAAGTCAGATTCTCCAGGGCAGGGAGGGATCTGGACTGTCAAAGCTTCCACGGTCACCACAGGTGGCCGACCACCATCACGGAAGTTCAGAAAACAGTAGCTTGCTGTATGTGATCACTACCACTGCACACCTTGAACAGCACAAACCTGAAGAGGTCTATTTGCAGAAGATAAAATGAACCCCATCAAGGTTTAGAATTTGCTCAATATTAGCAACCAGGTCTTCTTTCTAATTACAATAGTCTCAAATGATTAGATTTCCCTACACTAAGAAGTTTTATAAAATGGTAGCATTTCTCTTTAAATTTCATTTTTGTATGCCTATTTGTTTTTTCTCCACGCCATCTTTATTGTTTTTTAGAAGACTGCCTATTCAAAAACCACTTAGAATTATGTGTATTTGTCTGCTTCTCAAAATCAAACACAAAATATGAACCTCATCAGCAAAACATTAGGAGCACAATTTTGATCATAAAATGTTATCCTAACAATAAAATTTTTGTATGTAAAATTAATACAGAAAGAGGAAATTAAAATTCCCTAAAATGTACATGAAATTAAACACAAAATGGAGATTTTAGAAAATAATGGCTGTTTAATCATCTCCCTTTGCATCACCTGTTATTGCTACAGAATACTGGTCTTTTTGGTCTGCATTTTGGAAATAATTACGGAGAATGTTTTAGCTTTTTTGTAAGTAATTTGTTTTGTTTTTTTCACCTCTGAGGTTAAAATACATTGTTTCCTATCAGTAGAACTCTAGTATGTTTTAAATATATATACAGAATAATTGGCAACTTTAACTGAGAAAGAATGAATGATTAAAACTGGGAAAAATAATTTGCAATCTGAAGACTGGCTTATCACTCATTGAAAAATCTGAAGGTGATGACATGTCACTCGTTTATAAGCCATCTGCCTAGAGAATTCAATCCAAGTGGCTTTGCCAATTAAAAAAAAATAAAGATTGCCAGGTTCATCAATAATTAACTGGAAGACAGGCATGGCACTAAACTGAGGTGAACTTTCAGATAAAAAATGTGCTTGTTTTGGTATTGACTTCTATGTAGAACTGGATATATCAATGAGACTGTCGAGCTTAAATTCCTGGAAATTAGGAATCCATCATTGGATGGATCACTATGTCTCAATAAGGGGACAGAGAATAGGGACAAATAATAAAAGGTTCTTCCTGAGGACCTCAGTCTTGGCTTATACATAAAAGGCATTTCAGTGACTAAACAGAATAGGCAATTTGCTGAATGTTTTAGGGACTGTCGGAAGCTATATGTATACAAGGTCATAATGCTAGAACAATTGAGAATTTTTATTTATTTATTTTTATCCTCACCCAAGGGCATTTTTGCATTTACCCTCAGATAGAGCGGGAGAGAGAGAGGGAGGAAGAGAGAGAGAGAAACATCAATGTGAGAGAGATACATCGAGTGGTTGCCACTCGCACAACCCCAACTGGGGCCGGGGACAAACTGCAACTCAGGTACGTGCCCTTAGTGGGAACTGAACCCGGGACTCCCTGGTCGGCAGGCCGACGCTCCAACCGCTGAGCCAAACCGGCCAGGGCCAATTGAGAATTTTTAATTATCTGGTTTTTTTTCCTATGGATATTCAATAGTTTTCCAAGGAGTGAATTTTTTGAACCACATGTCGGAATTACTAGAGTGCTTATAGAAGGCATATTCCTGAGCTCCTCTGAAAAGAGTTGATGAAGAGTTATCTCTGTTTTTATGGATAAGCATTCCCTGTGCCTCATATACAGAGTGAGGTTTTAGCACCAGTGCTTTTAACTTTACTTAATTCGGTGCTGTTCTATAAAATAATGTCCTAAAATGTATAGACAGGACTAAGTGCATCTATGAACATACAAGTTGAATATGTGATTTGAAGAATACTAGAATCCCACCCCCCAACAAGACAGCACTACTGAAAATCTACCACAACACCCAAAACTTCATGTTGCAAGATTGTTTCTTCAGATCTTTACACATCCTCTTCTATTAAGCCTTCTTTTAAGGATATGTCAATATCAATAATAGTGATGAAAATAATTTTAATTTCTTTGCTAAAATCTTTTATCAGACATCTTTCCCCATAGGTAACTGAGAGCAAGATATCAAGAGAATAAATGTGTTGATGGCAAGATAGAACACAGTTATATATCTCTATCCACATTATTCATGCATTCTGTCTTTTACTGTAATCAGCTATGTGTACCTGTGTGATCTCACCTAGTGACTCATACATTCTTGAAGGACAGGGACTCCTTTCTCATCTTGCAGTCTCCAGGGCTCCAGAACTTTCTATAGTGCTGAATACATGATGACTTATTGTCTAAATAATAATATCATTATAAAGGAGTTAACAAAAAAGCATGGATTGATGTTTGGTGAAGGTTAAACCACTGGTATACTAAAGTAATCTACCTCAGAGGAGAAACCAAGAAAATTCAAGGTAGGATAAAAATGGAAGAGAGGAGGGGATGCATTTAGATTCCTTTTTCATTCTGTCAAAGTCAATGCTTCATTCCAAAATATGTTTCTCTGCCTCTGAAACTCATTATTAATATATAAAATATCCAGTCATATACATAGACATATATGTATATATGTGTGTTTTGTTATTCATAACTGTACCATTCTACTCTATAGTAAATCTAATTTAGTGATTGTGTTTTCCAGTGATAGTTTTTTTAAACATGCATATGTTGCATTTTTTAAATAAACTAAGCATTCATGCAATCACCATTCAACAATTTATCATTGCTTGCAAAACACCAAGGTGAATCTAGAAAATTATAAAATGAAATAGGTTACTTTTTAAAAGGTCACATAGTATCTTTGGTTAAGAATTGACTGGGAATCATAGAATGAGTTTGTAGTCTAAGACTGACTATTTACTATAAGAGTCTATATTGGTAAACAATTGTATTGGTAATAAGATGGGCATAAATATACAAATTACCTAATTGAACTGACAGGTTTGTTGTGAAGTTGAAAAGAAACAATGTGCATAAAAACATTTTGTAAAGGAGAGAAAGAAAATGGCAGCAGAGTGGATGGAAGCTACACAGACGATCTCCCAGGACCAAACAGGAATTACAACTAAAATAAAGATAAATCGTTGGAAAAAAGCAACAGAAAAGCAGTGGGAGAGGACCATACAACCAGGGACACTGAATGAGCCTGGTAGGATCTGCAGAGGCCAAGAGGAGGGCTGGGAGCCCACAGACAGCAGCAGCATTAGCTGTGAGCAGCACTCCCTCGGTGTTAAGATCCCAAGCTGCTAGACAGCACAGAGGGCCAGGACAGAGCACTAAATAGCTACAGCCACTCACCTGGGGCTCCGGCAGAGGGAGGGCAGACTGGACTGGAACTGTGTGGGGACACTCGGGATTTAGAGAGCACTCAGAGTTTGTGCTGAGTCACAGCCACAAGGGACGGTGGCCAGCTTGCTCCTTCTCAGAGCTGTGGCAGCCCCTCCCTCAGAGATTCGACCCAAACCCTGAGAGCAAAGAAATGCAAATTGAGGCTCATTAACAACCAGCATCGGCCCCACCCTCAGGAAATCCTCTTACACTAAACATCTGAGGAAGTTTCTCATCCAACTGAGAACCCAAGGCTTTTCAAGTAACTGAGGCTAATAGCCTCCAGGCAAAAAGCTAGAGGATAACTGAACCTTTCCTGAGCTTGCAAATCTACCCAGGAAAGTGAGATTTGAGAGTGGTGTTTAAGGAGGGCCCTCTGCCCTCATCCAAACCCGGTAGAGGGAGCCACAAATAGCAGAACACCAACACCCACAGGGAAAATTTGGCAGGCTCCAAAACCCACTGAGATAGCAAAAATGGTGAAACAAAGAAAGAAATCCCAAATGAAAGAACAAGAGAACTCTACCGAAGATAAGATAAATGAAATGCAATTAAGCAAACTATCAGAGGTAGAGTTCAGAGCCATGATCTTGAGGAAGCTAAACAGCATGAGTAAGGACATCAACACCATGAGTAAAGATACAGAAACACTGAAAACCAACCAAGTGGAAATGAAGAATGACATAACAGAAATAAAGAACACATTGGAAGGAATGACCAGCAGAGTAGAGGAAGTGGAGGACCAGATCAGTGAATTAGAAGACAGAGTAGAAAAAATCAACCAATCAGAAAACCAAAAGGAAAAAATAATGAAAAAACAGGAAGATAGCTTCAGAGAACTGTGGGACAACTGGAAACGTAATAACATTCACATCATAGGAGTCCCCGAAGAAGAAGAAAATGAGCAAGGGTTAGAGAATATATTTGAAGAAATAGTGACAGAAAACTTTCCTAACTTGGTGAAGGAAGAAGGCATTCAAGTTCAAGAAGCACAGAGAGCCCCAAGTAAGAAGAACCCAAACAGGCCCACACCAAGACACATAATAATTAAAATGCCAAAAATTAAAGACAAAAAGAGAATCCTAAAGGCAGTAGGAGATAAGCAACAGGTTACCTACAAAGGAATCCCCATAAGGCTATCAGCTGATTTCTCAACAGAAACACTACAGGCCAGAAGGGAATGGCCTGAAGTAATCAAGGCCATGAAAAACAAGGATCTGAATCCAAGACTACTCTATCCAGCAAGGCTATCATTCAAAATAGAAGGTCAAATAAAGAGCTTCCCAGACAAAAAAAAGGCTAAGAGAATATATGAGCACCAAACCAGCACTGCAAGAAATGTTAAAAGGACTGCTATAATTAGTAGAAGAAATAGGAAGAAAAATATAACCACACTGAACAAAAATGGCAATAAATAAGTACATATCAATAATCACCTTAAATGTAAATGGATTGAATGCTCCGATTAAAAGACACAGAGTAGCTGACTGGATAAGAAAGCATGATTCACATATATGTTGTTTACAAGAGACCCACCTCACAACAAAAGACTCACACCAGTTGAAAGTAAAGGGATGGAAAAAAATCTTCCAAGAAAACGGAAAGGAAAATAAAGCTGGGGTAGCAATACT
Source organism: Tadarida brasiliensis (assembly GCA_030848825.1). Lineage (NCBI taxonomy): Eukaryota > Metazoa > Chordata > Mammalia > Chiroptera > Molossidae > Tadarida > Tadarida brasiliensis. The sequence continues at coordinate 78,314,663 of CM061260.1, forward strand.
CATATCTGATAAATTAGATTTCAAATTGAAGACCATAACTAGAGACAAAGAAGGCCACTACATAATATTGAAAGGATCTATCCAACAGGAAGATATAACCTTGGTAAACATATATGCACCCAATATAGGAGCACAAAAATATATTAAAAATCTTCTGGAGGACTTCAAAGGAGAAATTGACAGCAATACAATCATTTCAGGAGACTTCAACACCCCGCTAACATCACTGCATAGATCATCTAGACAAAAAATTAACAACGAAACAGAAATTCTAAACGAAGCACTTGATCACATGGATTTAATAGATATCTACAGAAAATTATACCCCAAAACTGCAGAATTCACATTCTTCTCAAGTGCACATGGGACATTCTCAAAGATAGACCACATGTTAGGGCACAAACGAAGTCTCTACAAGTTCAAGAAGACTGAAATCATATCAAGCATCTTCTCAGATCACAATGGCATGAAACTAGAAATCAATTGCAACAAGAACATGCAAAGACATTTGAAGACATGGAGGCTAAATAGCATGTTATTGAACAATGAATGGGTTACCATGGAGATAAAAGAAGAAATTAAAAACTTCCTGGAAACCAATGAAAATGAACACATAACAACACAAAATCTATGGGATGCAGCGAAAGCAGTTCTGAGAGGGAAGTTCATAGCACTACAGGCCCACCTCAAGAAACAAGAAAAATTTCTAATTGACTACCTAACCTCACAACTTAAAGAACTAGAAAGCAAACAAAAAGAAAACCCCAGAGCAAGTAGAAGGAAGGAAATAGTAAAGATCAGAGCAGAAATAAATGACATAGAGACCAAAAAAACAATTCAAAGAATCAATGAAACAAAGAGCTGGTTTTTTGAAAAGATAAACAAGATTGATGGACCCTTAGCTAGACTCACCAAGAAACAAAGAGAGAGAACCCAAATACACAAAATCTGAAATGAAAGAGGAGAAGTAATAACCGACACCACAGAAATACAAAGGATCGTTAACAAATACTATGAACAATTATACGCCAACAAATTGGACAATCTAAGCAAAATGGAGAAATTTCTAGAAACACACAGTCTCCCAAAACTGAACCAGGAAGAAATAGAAAACTTGAACAGGCCAATAATAACGAAGGAAACTGAAGATGTAATCAAGACTCTCCCAGCAAACAAAAGCCCAGGCCCAGATGGCTTCATGGGGGAGTTTTACCAAACATTCAAAGAAGAACTAACACCCATTTCCTCAAACTATTCCAAAAAATTCAAGAAGAAGGAAGACTTCCAAACTCGTTTTATGAAGCCAGCATAATTTTAATTCCGAAACCAAAAAAAGACACTACAAAGAAAGAAAACTACAGGCAAATATCCCTGCTGAACATAGATGACAAAATCCTGAACAAAATACTAGCAAATCGGATCCAGCAATACATCAAAAAAATTATTCACCATGACCAAGTGGGATTCATCCCAGGGATGCAAGGCTGGTACAATATTCGCAAATCAATAAATGTGATGCATCACATAAACAAAATGAAAGATAAAAACCACATGATCATATCTATAGACGCTAAAAAGGCATTCAACAAAATCTAGCACCCATTTCTGATAAAAACGCTCAGCAATTTGGGAATAGAGGGATCATATCTCAACATTATAAAGACCATATATGAAAGACCTACAGCCAACATCATACTCAATGGTCAAAAACTAAAAGCATTTCTCTTAAGAACAAGGAACAAGACAAGGATGCCCACTTTCACCACTCTTATTTAACATAGTACTGGAAGTCTTAGCCACAGCAATCAGACATGAAGAAAAAATAAAAGGGATCCAAATTGGAAAGGAGGAAGCGAAACTGTCATTATTCACAGATGTCATGATATTATACATAGAAAACCCTAAAGACTCCATCGAACATCTACTAGACTTAATAAATGAATTTGGCAAAGTAGCAAGATGCAAAATTAACGTCAAGAAATGTATGGCATTCTTATACACCAATGATGAACTCACAGAAAGAGAAACTAAAAAAAAATTCCATTTACCATCGCAGCAAAAAAATTAAGATACCTAGGAATAAACTTAACCAAAGAAGTAAAGGACCTATTTGCAGAAAACTACAGGACATTGAAAAAAGAAATAGAGGAAGATATAAAAATGTGGAAGCACATACCTTGTTCATGGATTGGAAGAATTAACATCATTAAAATGTCCATACTACCCAAAGCAATCTATAGATTCAACGCAATCCCTATCAAAATACCAACTACATATTTCACAGAACTAGAACAAATGCTTTGGAAGTTCATATGGAACCAAAAAAGACCCCGAATAGCCACAGCAATCTTGAAAAAGAAGAACAAAGTAGGCGGGATCACAAAACTGGATATCAGGTTATACTACAAAGCTACTGTAATCAAAACAGCCTTGTACTGGCACAAGAACAGGCACATAGATCAATGGAATAGAACAGAGAACCCAGAAATTGACCCAAAACATTATGCTCAATTAATATTCGATGAAGGTGGCAAGAGCATACAATGGAGTAAAGACAGCCTCTTTAATAAATGGTGTTGGGAAAATTGGACAGCTACATGCAAAAAAATGAAACTAGACCATCAACTTACACTATACACAAGAATAAACTCAAATGGATAAAAGACTTAAATGTGATTCGTGATTCCATAAAAATCCAGAAGAAAATGTGGGCAACAAAATTTCAGACATCATGCGCAGCAGAATTTTCACTGATACATCACCTAAGGCAACAGAAACAAAGGAAAAAATGAACACATGGGACTACATCAAACTCAAAAGCTTTGCACAGCAAAAGAAACAACCATCAAAGCTGAAAAGCAATCCACTGTATGGGAGAGCATAATTGTCAATGATGCATCAGATAAGGGATTAATCTCCAAAATATATAGAGTGCTCATACAACTCAACAAAAGGATGACAAAGAACCCAATTAAAAAATGGGCAGAGAAACTAAATAGACACCTCCCCAAACAGGACATACAAATGGCCAAGAGACATATGAAGAAATGCTCAGCATCACTAATCATCAGAGAGATGCAAATTAAAATAACAATGAGGTATCACCTCACACCGGTCAGAATAGCCGCCATCAACAAAGCATCAAACAACAAGTGCTGGTGAGGGTGTAGAGAAAAGGGGACTCTAGTACACTGCTGGTGGGAAGGCAGACTGGTGCAGCCACTATGGAAAACACTATGGTGTTACCTCAAAAAATTAAAAATTGAATTACCATTTGACCCAGTGATCCCACTCCTAGGAATATACCCTAAGAAGCCTGAAACACCCATCAGAAAGAATATATGTACCCCCATGTTCATAGCAGCGCTATTTACAATAGCTAAGATCTGCAAACAGCCCAAGTGTCCATCAGTAGACGAATGAATAAACAAGCTGTGGTACATATACACAATGGAGTACTATGCAGCTATAAGAAAGATCTTTTATCCTTTGAGACGACATGGGAGGACATGGAAACTATTATCCTAAGCGAAACAAGCCAAGCAGAGAAAGACAAATATCATATGATCTCACTTATGTCTGGAATATAATGGACATAACAGTCTGAGGAACAGGGTAGTCCCAGAGACGTGGAAGTAGGGTACAGAGTGACAATTGCCAGAAGAGGGGGTGGGGGAGGGGAGCGATAAACCACAGAACTTATACGCATGTAGGCATAACCAATGGACATGGACAACAAAACTGGGGACGGGGCAAGGAGGGAGGGGGAGGAGGGAATCAATGGGGGAAAAAGGAGAAACATCTGTAACAAAAATAAATTAATATAAAAAAATAAAGAAAACATAAGCGTGAAAAAAACCCATTTTGTAAAAATTAAAGTATATATATATGTGCTATAATTAATGTTAAATATTAAAATTACAGTCTTAAGGCTTCCTTTGTGCTCTTGAGAAAGTCTTCGAGTAGCATCGGAATTTGATTTCTGATGTTTTATTAGCTATTTTGTAGATTCTGTCTTCTAAGCAGTCATAGTAGTGCTCAGAACAAGTGACATAAGATCCCAAAAGTTAAAAGGATCAGACATTGACCTTTAAAGTTATTTGTGTGTGTGCGCGTGAAGCATATCTGTGCACGGTTATTTGTGATTGGCTTTGCCCCAATTCTATTGTTAAACTTCTGAAAAAAATGACTGATTTCTCTATTTAAAAAAAAATTTTTCTTTATTTATTTTAGAGAAAGAAGAAGGGAAAAAGAGATAGAAACATCGATGAGAGAGAACATCGATTGGTCACCTCCTGCATGCCCACCACTGGGGATTTGGCCCACACCTGGGCATGTGCCCTGACTGAGACCTCTTGTTGCATGTGTCGACGCTCAACCACTGAGCCACATTGGCCGGGCAAAAAAAAGAAAGACTGATTTCTCTTTTGATTAAGTTTAAATAATTTAATTTGCGAGTAGGAGGGAGAGAACAAGTTTTAAATGCTACAAAATTCAGGTGTTTTATAAAGTCCTAAAATTGTGATTCTGATAACAGAAGCATTTCATTTTTCTGCTTTGGTTGATGTAATAAGAGCAAGACTGCTGTTATTAAAATTTTACGTATTGATCAATCATTGCAGTGAGCTAAAAAATGATCTCCCTGAAGGACAATAGGATGCCCATGCCCTCCTTCTCAGAACCTATACATGTGCTATCTTACATTCCATTGAGACTTTGCATATTTTACTAATTTCAAATCCTGAGATGGAGAGATTATGCTGGATTATGCAGGAAGGACCAATGTAATCACAAGGTCCTTATAAGAATTAGTTGGAAAAGTCAGGGATAGAAGAGGAGATGTGAATACAGAAGCACAGGTTGTTTGTGTGAGTTCAGCTTTTATCAGGTTCCCCATGTAAGTGATATCATGTGCTATTTGTCTTTCTCTGACTTCTCTCATTTAGCATAATGCCCTCAAGGTCCATCCATACTATCACAAATGGTAGGATCCCCTTCTTTCTCATGGCTGAATAATATCTCATAGTATATATACACACCACATATTCTCTATCCATTCATCCATTGATGGGCACTGAGGTTGTTTCCATATCTTGGATATTGTGAATAATGGTACAAAGAACACAGGTTTGCAGATACCTCTGTGAGATAATTATTTCCATTCCTTCAGATATGCAAGGTGTACATATGGAAAATAATACAATAATTAAGAAGTAATAATAAACTGTGTTTTGAGTACTCAGAACTGCAAACCTACTTTTGCCCCACCCTGTATGCTCAGGATTGCTGCTGATGTTATGGTGGTAATCATATTGCAATATAGAAATATATGTATACCTTAACTTTACACAATGTTATATCTTGAAAAAAAAAGAAGAAAAATCAGAGGTTGGAATGATTTGATTGTTCATTGGGGAATTTAAACAGCCTCTAGAAGCTGAAAAGTTCTTCTAGAATGTTTAAGAGTTCAGTCTATGGATTTCCTCTAGAACCTTCAAATAAATCCAGCCTGATTATTACCTTGATTTTAGGGCTTCTGATTTGCAGAACTGGGTTTGTAAAATAGTAAGATTCTGATTTGTAAGATAGTGAGTCTGGGTTGTATTAAGCCACTAAAGTTGTGCTAATTTGTTACAGCAATGCAATCATCAAATATAGCTATGATCATAATTTTCATTGAAGAGCAAAAAGAATGAAGAACGAATGTTTAAGAGTTTAGTCTCTGGAGCCAGAATGTCTGAATTTAAATCCCCTCCCACCATTCACTAGATGGGTTACCTTGGCAAGTATGTGTCAGTTTGTACAGTAGGGATAACAACAGCACCTAACTGGTAGGGTTTTGAGAAGATTAAATGAGTGAAAAAATTTAAAGCTAGCAGATCAGTGTATGACACACAATCAGTTTTCGTAAGATCTCCATCATCGTTAAGCATTTTATTATCCTCAATACTAAAGTTATGATTATTCTTTTAAAATATCTGCATTATTTTTCTATAGAAGCCACTTGATGGGGAGGATATCAAATGCATTTTTACCAAATCTTTGCTTTCAGGAAGTTTAGGATCCTAAGAGAAGGGTAGAGTATGTACCTAAATTACTGCACTGCAGGATGGAAAATTGCAGATGCCAGAAATGTTTTTCTTTCTTCCTACCTACCATCCTGCTTCTGAGTCCAGCAAGGGTGATGGATGATATAGTTTGTATCCATCCTCGGCTGTGGAAGTATCTCAATTGTAGTACACATTTTGATCCAATTATATAGGTAAAATTTATTTTCATTAGAAAAATAAATGATCTGGAGGGAAAGAAGAGGCATTTGATTCTGCTATATGCTAGATTGCTGCTCATAAATTCTTACACCAAATGAGAAGTTATAACCTCTAATTATCACATAGCTCATTCACAGTCACACAACTGTCAGATATGGAAGTCCTCTCAGTTTTAGTGCTTAGTGAAAAACAAAAACAAAATAACCAACAGCAATAACCTAACTATGCTTTATCCCTGGTGGTAAACCACCTCTTGTGATAATAGCACTCATACTTTTTAGAATTATAAAATGACAGCTCAGGACAGTAGATAAAAACTCAGACAAGAAACAAGGAAACAATAACAATTTCTGAGTCCATGTAGCAATTTTCCTCTAAAATTAACCTTCACAATCCCATCATAGATTGCATAGGTACCATTTTCAGATGTCATTTATAACAGGAAGAGCATTCAAAGTTGAATATGCTAGCAGAAATATGGACGAATAAATAGTATTACCATCACAAAAACATATTTAGCAAGTGCTTTTTGTTATTTTTTAAAATTGTTTTGCATGTGGTGGTGTACTTTTTACAATACTAAATATATATATTGTTTAAAAATAGGATGCAATTTATATACATGAGATTGAACAACTAATTATAGGCACCTTTGCCTGAACAAGATGCTGGGTACGGGCATGCCAGCTTCTCTTATGTTAATCTACATTACCATCGTTCTGTAATTAAGGAAGGTCACAAATACAGTGTACTTACAAAGATTAGCCTAGTATTTGGTCTATTTCTCTGGAAACAATCTGGAAAAAAAAAAAAGTTTAAAAGCTGTGATTGTTGTTTGAAGTTAATGGAACAGCATGAAGTAGAAATAACAAAATGGCCAAAATATTAAGATCACAATATAAAAGGGGAAAACCCATTGGAATTCTAGAAATTGTAATATTAGCTATGTCAAGTTCAAGGAAAAATGTTCACAAAAATGTCTATACTTATTTTTCCTAGAAATACTCTCAATTTATAAATGCTCCTATGTTGTTACATCTATAAAAGGTAAAATTATGGCACTAAAATGCATAATATTTAACTGAGAATATTTGATTTTATGTCATTAGTGCTGTTAAATAGCATTTGAATAATTCAGAACAAAACTATTTGAAAAAGTCAACATGAGCAACAAAACCTACCTTCTTACAGAAGCTTACTTTGTGACCAGTTTATCTCTCTTAAGGAACTTATTGCATTATAACCTTCATTGAACTTCTAGATATTGTAATATTTTGTCAGGCAACTTTATATTCATCCTTATATTTTATTTTTGCTTTTATTCAGGTCAGTGCTGGAGGATGAAGACTTTGGCCAAAAAATAAAACATTCTTCATGAGGAATCATATGGCACAAAGCCATATACGTAGGCTAAATATGGTCGGTTTCCCCTGAGTCAGCTATTTTGATATGTTTGTGGGGAGCAGATTTTGACAACTGAATGATATACTTTGACAAACCACGGATAACACATTGCCTCCCAACGTTATAGTACGTACTTTTAAGTTAAAACAATCAAGACATGTGTTAGGATCTTGCAATATTGGTGTTTTTCATTTGCAAAGCACAGAAACTGGCTATAGCTCATCTAAACCATGTGAAACATTTAAAAAGGATTTTGGAAGAAGACAAAATTGGTGGTAAGATGGGAGATCCAGGCTTGAAATTGGACTGAGAGTTTTGGAAAGTGGCACGGGTCTTCCAGCAGGGGGCGTGCGGTCTGAGCTCCTCTCCTGGAGTGAAATGGGGTGAAGTATGCTGACATCTTTTTGCAGCGTGCTCGCGTTTCTGATTCTAACTGATCTTGGTTGGATATAGAGTCTGAACCTAGCCAAGGGCAGACCAGTGCACACAGTTAAGAGCCCCACTGTACTGCATTAGAATAGAAAGAGGCTATTTGAATAGAATTAGGAAAGAGGGATGCACGATAAACAAACCAACTCCCCCAAACCCAACTGCATGCTGCAGGTTTATTCTTATTTATTGACAATTTAAAAACTTTTACAGCTCAGAATTAGGAAACTCAAATATTTCTTCATTATCTATTACAGTCCCATCAATGACAGTAGTAGGAAATGGACTAGCTGGGGCAGGGGTGGGTGTGAGGGTAAAAGGAGAATTTTGAAAAAAATAAATTTGTCTGGAAACATACAATTTTAAAGAGTTCTTTTCAGGCTGGGTTGATGATTAATTCTGAATCTTTTTTATCAGCAAGAAGCTGGAAATAAATCAAACCTCCTATATTACACCTGCCATCCTCCGTTGTAATAGATGCAGACTAAAATGTTTGAATTTTTATTTAAATGCAGCTTAATACAAAATTTAAATTATACAAAACAGAAAAATAGCTCTAATTGCATAATGCATTATCTTAGAAAATAAATAATATATGATTCACTGATTGTATAAATGACACCCATAGAACTTTAATAAATGTAATCGTGTTACTCCCACCCATCAGTAATTTTATAATCATTTAAAGTCTAACTCTTCATGAAGTGAAATTATTTTAAACTTTTCATATGCTGACAAACAGAAACCTTTTTATTCTCCATTTACAAAGTGACATCTGCTCTATTTCCATTTTACTTTTTCAAAATGAGGTTACTTTATATTTCCTTATTTTGTCAAATGGCTTTGCCAAAGATGGTAAAAATGCAGTCCCTGGAGACAAAAAAGTGACAGAATGTACACATGACACTTTACATGTGGTGGTTATGTACTTAAAATTTTATATAAGCTATTTCAGATACTTATTTCCCTCACATTTTTTTTTTAGCTCAATCACACACAGGAAAAGTTTAAGCAATAAAAATCAAGCCATTTAGCAAGTTGGATATTGACCATTATTTAAATAACAGTAATAATATAATATTAATAATCTAAATCAGTCTTCCCTTCTGATCATCTAAAGACACACAGGTTGTAGCTCCTATTATTCAATAACAATTTTTAAAAAGTAAAACTCTGATCAGAAATATGCTGCTGTTGTCACCTGATCAATCACCACATAGTCCTCTCCCTCACATTATCTATCCTCTCCCAAATGACATGCACCCTACACACACACACACACACACACACACACACACACACACACACGCACACACTGAAGTGTGTGGTTTAATGTTGTGGATTCTGATGTCAGACTTTCTTGGGTTTATAGCCAGCTCTATCATTTGCTAAGCATGCAACTCCAGCTAAGTTATGTACTTAACTTCCCCAAGCCTTTGTCTTCATTTGAAAAACAAAGACAGACACCAAGAATACTCTCAATAAGTGGAAGTGCCCCCTTTGCAATCAATGATTGCTCTTGTTGGTATAGTGCTTTCAGGAGGACGAGTAGTTGTGATATTAGTGTTCACGGTTTATCCTCTGTATTTAAAAATGTATTCCCAGTCATAATCAGATAGAAATACCTTGTTAGAAGATCATTCCTGGAACACAGCACATATAAGAAAGGATAATTATGAAGGCTAGGATGAATCATAACTATGATAAATCCTAAGAAAATTCAGCCATTACAGACACATATTTCTTTTTTCATTTTAATCTTCTCTTACTTGCTTAGTTATTATAAAAATCAGAATATGAGAAGAGACTCAGCAGTACTGATTACTGATGAATTTTAACAAGCATGGTTCAATACACCAGAATCCAAAACACATTTGGCCATATTATTATTATAATATATTATTTTTATTTGCACATAATTTACCACTATAATTAATTTGGGCTTAAAACTGAATTGTAATGCTTCAATCAATAGGATACCAGAAAGAGCAAATGTTGTATTAGGAAATTATATAGCCTACACTGTGACCTTGCTTCCGGCTCTCTCCATTTTTTTCTTTACTAACATACCTGATTTCTGACTACATGTCTGACATCACAACAATCAACATTTAAAGAACAAAAGTCAGTTTCTTGTATGTCTGGCATGAAGAATAGTCCCTGCAGAAGATCACACTTTTTAAAGCATATATAAGCTAAAGATAAAAACACTTAGCTCTGGTGTCATTCCTTTAGGTCTTGGTTCCAGGCTAGAGTATAATTCAGGAATCTCACTCTGCTTGATCGAAACGAAAGGTAAATCCTGAACAAGAGTAGTACAGAGGAACTGACACTTGGCTAGAAAACAGGAGGTCTGGTCTAGTCCTAACTCTTATTCAATCTATCTCCATAAACTTGAGCAAATGAAACAGCCTCTCTATAAAATGAAAAAGCTTGGTAAACTATTCTAAGCATCATGTCCGTGTTAATGTTTCTTGGAGAGAAAAAAAAATCATCACGTGTTATTTTAATCTGATTTTTTTCATACACACTTCATACATACATAAATGCCCATACTTATAAACACCCACATTTCAATCTCTCTCTCTCTCCTTTAGCCAAGTATAGATACCCATAATCCAATAATCTTATTCATATTAAGCAAAAGAGAAATCTGAAAGGATCTGTCATCAGATCAGGAGGATTCTGTGGGAAATTTATTTCCCTGGGAAAATATATATGCCAATAATAGAATCCTAGGTCTGATTTTGCATAGTGATAAAATGCCTATTTGTTTTTTGCTAGTAAAAGGAAAATGCAGGAGAGGCCATTTATTACCCAGTGGAATGAAATGTTCTCAGCAAAGGCTTAAGTGAAATCCCCTTCCCCATTTAAGATACAAGTCCTCCTAACACACATCTATTGACTCTTATATTCTTTGCCTTTAGTAAGAAACATGTTCAATTCTAGCTTGGGGTTAAATAGAAGAAAAAAGTAACATCAGCTCTCTCCCCACTCTGGTGAAAAGATAGACTTGATGGCATCATTGGCCCTTCCTGACTCTAATTTGTATGACTGACAGTTAAAACACCTTGTGCTAGGAGGAAACCAAATTGAGTACCATAATAGAGAGAGAAGCAATGGCCAAATCGAAAGGTAAATTAGATGTGCTTGTCTGAGTCGGAATTTGCCAGGCTGTTTTATGTTATCTCTGTGGCAATGTGTAATTCCATCCACAGAAGGTAAAGAGAGAGTCAGAAGAGCCATCAGGAGACGAAATAAAGTACATTCCTACTGATCCTCAAAGGAAATAAAGATCCTGCTGGTCTGCCTCTTAGTTCCTAAACTGTGAGATGTCTATTACATGAGCAGACCATTTCTGGGTTATTTTAGCAAACTGCGTTTTCATATTACTCAGAAACCCAGGATTGTGCTAACAACCTATAATGGCTTATAGATATTTCTTAGTTATGGCAGCTGGGTTCATTTAACTCCTCAATCTCTTCTCTCTAACTCCTCAAAAGAAGCATTAGAAAATTGCATGAGATGGCAATTATGCTGTGTTCTTACTGGTACAGATTGATGTACACCAGGAGAAATTCTTCCTGACCCCAAATATTAACACAGTGTCATAAGACTTCTTTTATACACTTTGTAGAAACAAAGAAGCAGATCAAGGATGAATATAAATAAATGATCATCTAAATGATTCCAGCTCTCTCAGCTACAATAGTAAGAGGAATGGAATTGGGAAATACCTTGGCCCATCTGCCCTTTCTTCTTCAGCCACCTCCACCTTTCCACCAAATTAACAGCAGAGATATCTTGAACAGTGCATGCCAGACCTGAAGTGGCCACCCCGACAAGCATGGCTAGAAGATGCCTATTTGGACGTCTAGTAGCTGAACACCCAGGCATTGTTTTGAAAATGTCAAACCCATAAGTGAAAGTACAGCTGCAGACTCTTTAAAAATTAAATTTATTGCCCGGCCGGTGTGGCTCAGTGGTTGAGCATCAACCCATGCACCAGGACGTCGCCAGTTCGATTCCCAGTCAGGGCACATGCCCAGGTTATGGGCCAGATCCCCAGTGGGAGGCATGCAGGAGGTGGCCAATCGATGTTCTCTCTCTCATCGATGTTTCTATCTCTCTCTCCCTCTCCTTTCCTCTCTCCCGAGAAGCAATAAAGAAAACAAAAATACTTAAAAAATAACATAAAATAAAAATTGAATGTATTGGGGTGACATTGGTTAATAAAATTATATAGATTTCAAATGTATAATTCTGTAATACATCATCTGTATATTATTAGGGGGACCGGAAAGTAATGTCGTTAAAGTAATGACATGTTAAGGGTGGAAGTCGAAGCAAATCAGTGTCAGACAATCGAGGAACTGTCAGACACTCTTAACCAACCTTGGTGGACCATCCAAGAACATTTGCAGCAGATGGGTAAAGTAAGCAGAGCAGGTGTTTGGGTCCCGCATAATCTGTCCGAAGAAAACAAAGCTAACCAGTCCACCACATGCAACTTATTGCTTCAGTGGCCCAATACAGAAGCGTTTTTTGATTGCTAGATCACTGGAGATGAAAAATGGGTCCTCTATGATAATTTAAAATGCAAAAGGCAGTGGCTCTCTCCGAAGGAATCGCCACGAAGTACAGCTAAGCCAGGTTTACACCCCAAAAAGGCACTTTTGTGTGTTTGGTGGAGTATTCGCCCAGTCGTTCATTTTGAAATGCTGAAACCTGGACAAACTGAATGCAGACCTTTACTGTGAACAATTGGATCCAGTAAATCAATCTTTAATTGAAAAGTGCCTGCGATTGTCACCAGAAAAGGCATTATTCTGCAACACAATAATGCAAGACCGCACTGCGCAAGACGAACCCTGGAAAAAATTAATGAATTGGGGTGGGAGGTATTGCCTCACCCACCATACTCGTCCGATATTGTGTCATCTGATTTCCATTTATTCCGATCGCTACAACATTTTCTAAGTGGCAAAAAATTTGAAAATTTGAATGATGTCCAAAATGCCATCTCCAGATATTTTGCTCAAAAACCAATTGATTTTTATCGATCCGGCATTGAAAATGTGCACACTAGATGGCAAAAGGTTGTTGATAACGAGGGTGATTACATCATTGATTAAAAATAAAGACTTGTTAAAAATTTATGTTTGAATTTAATGTAAAAAAACGACATTACTTTCCGGTCCCCCTAATACATTGTGTGCACCGAAATCAACTTTTCTTCCATCACTATATATTTGACCCCCGTACACAGACTTTTATTCTACTTGTGGATTATGTTGAGAGGGTCTAAACCCTGGGTTCCCTATTGTTCTTATTCTCCCAGGTGCCAAGGAGTTGGAGGAGGTTTAGTACTATATAATTATTTCAAATTCATAAAAAATAATATCTAATATTATTTGCTTATTGCTCTAAAGTTATACATATTTTATTATTTCATTCTCAAAATAACTTTTAGAATAAAATACCATTAATATCTCCATTATACAGATAAGACAGAGAATTTTAAAATTTGAGGTTATTCAACTAATAAGTAGTTAAGACAGTGTTCAAGCCCGGGAAGTCTATATCCAGAATGTCATTTAAAGTATTCTGCATTTCTGCAGAAGAGCATTGCAGCTCATGCCATGGATTGTACACTGGCACTCTGAGCTGCAGGATACTCTAGCCAATATACCGCGATTTAAATTGGAGAAGGCTTTGGTATCTCAATTAGAATTCCATTCATTATAGTTTTGTTACTACAGATTACCAGCACTGTTTTAACTCATATTTTCACGTTTTTATTAATATTTTATTGTTAAGAATAGGATCTTTATTATAAAACATGAGGTGCTGAAAAAGACTATTACATAAAACAACAAACAAGAACAAACACTCAAATAAGCAAAAGAAAAAACAATCCACCTTTCCTGTGGTAGGTGAGAATCAATAAGCAGAGAAAAGAGAGAAGCCCAGCCAGTGTGGCTCAGTGGTTGAGCATCGACCCATGCACCAAGAGGTTGCCGGTTCGATTCCCGGTCAGGGCACATGCCCAGGTTGTGGGCCCGATCCCCAGTGGGGGGCATGCAGGAGGCAGCCAATAGATGTTCTCTCTCATCGATGTTTCTATCTGCCTCTTCTTTCCCCTCTCTCTCTAAAAATCAACAAAAACATATTTAAAAAAAAGTTAAACTCCAAAAGCTGAAAGAATAAGTAACATGTCCCTGAAATTTATAACAGAAAGCTATCAGGCATAGATCAAGGGAAAAATTACTTAGTCATCAACGCTTTACACTGTCAAATGAACTGCTTCAGATGCAAACCCTGGGGTCTGCATCCTTGTTTGAACAATACTGGCTGGGTGAATTGCAAATATGTACTAAAATTCGAGATTGAACTGGAAAATGAATGAGTTCAAGCATATTAATTCAGCTTCTGCCCATTAGAAATTCACAATGTGTACATCGTTCAATGACTGCAATTTAAAAATATAAAATGAAATGAAGAAAACATTACCACAACTAATATCAATTCATAAACATTCAACTTTGGCAATCAACCTTACAAATGAACTAATAATATCAGTATATGATGAACAACACTCATGTTTGTGTAGGGATGGTATTAGACACAGGTCTAATGAATCTGCAACACTTATTAAACATACACAGTATGTGTACAGAATACGTATGGTATAAGATTGGAAAAGAGTGAATGAAGACGGTAACTGCACTTATGGAGCTGATAATAAAATATATCCTTACGATAAAATATTGATGAAAATATAATTCAAGTTTTCTGGAAAAAATTATTTATCAACCTGCAAAGCTAAGGGGAGATTATTATTTTTTAAAAATATTTTGTCTTTATTGATTTTAGAGAGAGAGGAAGGTAGAGGGAGAGAGAGATAGAAACATCAATGAGAAAGAACATTGATTAGCCGCCTAATGCATGCCCCCCACTGGGGATTTGGCCCACAACCTGGGCATGTGCCCTGACCAGGAATCAAACCGGCAACCTCTTGGTGCATGGGTCGACACTCAACCACTGAGCCACACCAGCCGGGCTAAGGGGAGATTATTTATAGGCCACCTCATTCTGTCTAATTTGAGCTACTATATTATAAAGTGTACTTTCAGCCTGTAGATTCCCCCAGATTAAAAACCTTGCCTCCTCACTTGGGGCTAAATTGTCTCTCTCTAGAAAAAAGCTTGCAAAATATCAGATCTTTCTTTCTTTCTTTCTTTCTTTCTTTCTTTCTTTCTTTCTTTCTTTCTTTCTTTCTTTCTTTCTTTCTTTTTCTTTCTTTCTTTCTTTTTCTTTCTCTCTCTCTCTCTCTCTCTCTCTCTCTCTTTCTCTCTCTCCCCCTCCCTCTCTCCCTTCCTTCCTTCCTTCCTTCCTTCCTTCCTTCCTTCCTTCCTTCCTTCCTTCCTTCCTTCCTTCCTCCCTTCCTCCCTTCCTCCCTTCCTCCCTTCCTCCCTTCCTCCCTTCCTTCCTCCCTTCCTTCTCTATTAAGAAACACTAGTAACAAGGCAGACAAATTCACAGATTGAGGCTTTCTCATGGAAGGAAGAAGCATCTTTTTACTAAGTCAGTCTGAAAGCAGACATATTTGATTTCTGGTATAAATAAGCTTATTTTGTTCTCATCTTGAGCTCAATGTCTATATTGCGGAACCAGGCATCTCATGCTGACATTATACCGTTATTTACATTGCTTTGCGTTCATCTGGAAAAAAAAACCAAAAAACAACAGGCAGCGTGGGAACACTCAAAACTCCTCAAAGGTTTACAGACCAGGGGTTTCATAGAGCAACAATTATGAGTAATAATAAGGAAGAGGTTCAGGGCCTTAGGCTGTGTTAATTGATCAGTTTCTATGCAAGCTTCAGAAATCTGATTTATGCAGCTCTGGGCAGTATCCTGTCTGGGTTTATGTGACTATGGCCCGGTGGATTTGAGCAGAAAGATGGGTCTGTAAGACATCTTGGGGTTGTGAGTCACTGACATTATCTTAAGAGCAGAAAGAAAAGAACAGAGCTATACCTTTCATGCTTAACAGGTCACATTCTTCTGCTGTCTTCAGCAGAGTATACCTTCTGAACACTGCTTACAGGCGGGCCTATCGGCCCCAGGACATGACTGCATTTCAGTGCAGCTATGATTCTGAAGAAGGGCTAATTTAATCATTTTAACTGAAAGATAATTTCTAATATATTGATTCTGTTCTAATTTGCTGTTGGCTTCAATACGTCTCTACACCAAAACTGAGAACCTTCCACAGTGGGGACTGGAATTTAAGCTTCTCCTTGGGATGTATACTGCTGGCAAAAGCACCGCTTCCCACCCATTTCACAGCAGCATAAAAGGCTGGATAGTGTATCAATCAAAATGCTCTTAAACTCATCAGAGAACAGAGGTCACAGGGCAACAAACTAACCAATAATCAATGCGGAGGCAGGTGCTCCAAAGAGAGCACACTGCACAAACCGACCCGGGGCAGATGCAGTAAACCAACAGGCAAGGAAGACGAAGTCAGCAAACATTTAGACAAATTGCTAAAAAATGAATATGAACCAGTGGGAAAGTATAGAACACCTAGGAGCCAAAAAAACACAAACATGATTTATGCTCATTTGCAACATTTTCTCCGCAGACCTCAAGAGGTAATCCTGAGAAAAACTGGAGTCAAAGAGACAGGAGAGAGACCCTTATGTGGGCCCAGGAGAGAGGATTTTCATGCAAGACAGGCATCCACTCCACTCCAAACCTCCCCTGCTGTCCCTTTGGAACAAAGTCTAAGCCACTGGCATAAAGGAGTACAACACATGCCCCCAGGGTACAGGTGAAGAACCTTTGTATGCGGATGAAAGGAATTAAAAAAGAAAACTCTTCTCATGAGAAAGAGCAAAAACATACGCAGGACTCAGATCGTGAGAGTTATCCACTGGAGAAAGGGCAGGATGAACAAAAAGGAGATCTGCACAACCTTGAGAATTAAAAACACACCACCTGCCCCAAACTAAGAGTGAACCACACCACCAGAGAATGTCCATGCCCTCCACTCCTGCCGCCAGGTTATCGAGCGTGGCATGACAAACAGCAGTAGTCTACCACACAGAGAAGGGGAGAGTTCTGAAGAAATATCTTCCCAGACACAACAGTGCAAAAAAATCTAAAGCAAAGAATAGAGCAGACATGGATGCAATCTTCCACCAAACCAGCCCTCACGATAAACAAAAGGCTAAAGTAGAAATATTTAAAGTTGAGGGCAAAATAAGGGTAACTATAACAATAATAATAATAATAATAATAATAATAATAATAATAAATGTAGCTCATCTTCTCACCAGAATACCTCAACTTGCCACAATAAAGGCTTACCAAAGAAGAAGTGCCACATTTCCAGGCATGAATATTATATACCTCAATCTCTGCTCTGACAAGAAGTCCAGCTGTCAACAAACGATTACAAGACACACAAATAAGCAAGACAAAAATAGCACATTGTTCAGAGACAAAGTAACCCACAGAACCAGACTCAGACATCACTCTGATGTTGAAACCATCAGATAGAAAGTTTATTTATTTATTTAAAAATGTTTTTGTTTATTGATTTTAGAGAGAGAGGATGGGAGAGAGAGAGAGAGAGAGAGATAGAAATATTGATGAGAGAGAACATCAATCAGCTGCTGTCTGCATGCCCCCCACTGGGGAATGGCCAGCAACCTGGGCATGTGCCCTGACCCGGAATCGAACCAGCAATCTCTTGGTGTATGGGTTGACACTCAACCACTGAGCCACACTGGCCGGGCCAGACAGATAATTTAAAATTACTATATATTAGTTCACTGTTAAAGTCTATAGAGAAAAAGATTGGCAACATGCTTGGGCACATGGAGCAAAGAGATAGAAACTGAAAGAAATTATCAAATGGAAAAACCTGGTCATAGAAGTGAATTCTGCCTTTGATGGGCTCATCAATAAATTCAACACAGAAAAAAAAAATCATTGAACATGAAAATAGGTCAGTAGAAAGAATGCAAAGAGAAACACAAATAAAAAAGGGTGAAAAATAAAACAAGGTATCCAAGAGCTCTAGGATAATACCGAATATGTCAAAAAATAAAACCCCAGAAGAGAAAAAGAAATAGAGTAAAGTATAAGTATTTGAAGAAATAAGGGTCAAGACTCCAAACTACAAATCCCAGAAATTCAGCAAACACCAAAGGTATAAATACAAAACACACACATACACCCCTACACAAGCACATTATTGACAAACTGCTGAGAGCTAAAAATAAAGAACATGCTTTGGAAGCTACCACAAAATGAAAATCAGAATTGCAGCAAACTGCTTGGCATAACAATAAAAAGTACAGTGGATTTGTAAGTATAAACTACACAAATTAGAAGACAATGGAAAGGCATTTTAAAGTACTGGAGAGAAAATAACTGTCTACTCAGAATTCTATACCAACAAAAAATGACTTTTATACATGAAGAAGAGAAACAGCTCTGGAAAGAATTTCTGAAATTGTAGAGAGAAGAACTCCCAGGATCCTGGCAAAACAATTACTTAACTGTTGAAAATTATTAAAAACAAACAAACAAAATACCAACCAGTGTCCTAGAAACATGCAGTAGTTTTCTGTCATTGCTGCAAAAAATTACCACAAACCTAATGGCTTACAACAACATAAGTTTATCATCTTACAGTTCTAAGTTTCAGAAATCTAAAGTAGGCATTACTCAGCTAAAATCAAGGTATAGGCAAATGTGCATTCCTCCTGAAGGCTTAGGAAGAATCCACTATCTTGCCTTTCCTAATTTCCTTTCACCTATTTTCCTTGGCTCATGGCCTCTTTCCATCTTCAAAAATGGTAGGGTCTTTCTTATATTGTATCACTCTGACTGCCTCTCCTGCCTCCCTTCCCCTTTCACATCTAAGGACCTTTGTGATTATATTGTTCCCACCAAAATAATCTTCCCCATCTTAATGTAAATTCATTAGCAATCTTAATCCATTTGCAAAATTAATTTTCCCGTGCCATTTGATATTTTCTTGACAGGTCTAGGGATTAAAATGTAGACATTATTGGGGGCTATTATTATGTCTACCACAGTCCAGCTTCTGACACCAAAAGATTCACAACCATCCCACATGCAAATACATTCATTCTCTCCAAGGTCACCAAAAGTCTCAACCAATTAGCTCATCAACTCACCTAAAATTTATGTTAGTTTCATTATATCCAGAGTTCTAGATCTCATTATCTAATTAAACTAAGTTTCAAATCTTGGAAATAATACTTGGTGTTTGAAAGTTCCATTCACTGGGCTCACAGCTCTGTTCTTGGAGTCCTCCTTCCTTTTCACAATGTTTAGAATACGTTTGAAGATCAGTAATTTTATCATTCTGTTTCTTGCCTGTAGAATTTTGAAAGTTTGACCACCTTCTTTCATTTCTTCTTCTCTCTGTGCCTTTCAATAAAAACTGACTGTGTTTCTGCTGGTATAAAAGTCTCAAGTACCCTGTGCATCTCCCATGTATATCACATGGATTCACTGTTTGACAAAGGTTCCTGCACAGATCTTTGCTGATTAATCTCATATCTATTCCTAGCTTTTGATAAGATGACTGAGGGAATTGGTATGTCACACATTTAATCTCCTCACAAAGCCTTCTGTGTGACTGAATACTCAGACTTTTTAATCCTTGTGAGGCATTATAAAATGATTAGTTAGCCACACCCTTAGACTCTCTATTGTGGCTGTAAATTAATTTTGGTATACTTTGCAATTGAGATAGACTGAGAATTACCTAAATTATCATGTCCTGGTTCCTTTTTGCTTAAAAATTCTCCCCTCAATATATCTCCTTCTTCTCACATTTTACTCTAGGCAGCAGTAAAAAATCAGCCAACATTCTCAATAGTTTGCTTGGAAAAGATTGGGATTTAAACCTCACAAGGAACTTAAACACAACCTCTGACCAAACACAAAAAAATAGGCTACTCAGACACAGGGGAGACACTTAGTAAACCAGGGTTAAAAACAATACCATAGACTTCCCTGACAGTCTGGTATGTACATGCCCAAGTCGGTATCTTTTTGGAAACAACCACAGAAGGAAATTATAAGATGCAATTTCCAATCTGTATGTGGGACCAAAGTAATAATAATAATAATAACTGCCTACAAGAAAAGAAAATCAATCCAATGCTTTTTCATCAATCTTGCATTAAATTATAATTGGTCTGTAAATGTAACAAAAACTCAAAGAAGTACAATGCTAAATACATATCACTGAATTCATTTATCCCCTAGGTTTTCAAGTCAAGAGCTAACAAGTATAACCTTGGGTAATAGCTATTGAGAAATTATCAATACAGCAGAATGTCACTCTTTCAACATAACGGAAAGTCATTCCAACACATGTTTGACTGGTGTTCTTAATTCTGGTATTTTCATCCCCAATGTCACCTATGAAACAAGTATCAGTAACTTCAGACCTCAGGTATTCTTTGACTATTCCGTGTAATTATCTCATCAGCCATTTTCAAGTTGCGTTTGCTATCATTTGTTTTTCCCTAATTAGTTTTCCTTCCTGTTTCATACTCTTTTTCATCTGGTACTACATGGCAAGTTTTGACACTTTCTGATGGCATTCATCAAAGTGTGAAGGGCTTGATTTTCTCATTAGTCATCGTTCATGTTTTTGTATGTTTTTATTGATTTTTGTCTTGAAATACTCCTTTCAATATTCTTTAACCAGAATTCTTATTTTGTTGACAAGTGTTGCCTAATAAGTTGTGTTTTTTTTCCTAATAATAAGGCATTAAAATCATTAAATCATTTCTGACATCATACAGCTTAAATAAATACACAGGGTTTTTTGGGTTTTGTTTAGTGTTTTGTTTTTTGTTTTGTTTTGTTTTGTTTCTTCTTTATTTTGAATAGGGCATGTTAAAATGACATGAAACAGGGCTTAGAAAGCCCCATTATCAGACTATTTTTATAAAAGCTTCTGATCAGACTTTAGGGCAGAAATAATCCTAACTATTGATGTTTAATAATTAGGCA
This sequence comes from Tadarida brasiliensis, assembly GCA_030848825.1. NCBI lineage: Eukaryota > Metazoa > Chordata > Mammalia > Chiroptera > Molossidae > Tadarida > Tadarida brasiliensis. Next base: position 78,335,847 of record CM061260.1, read on the forward strand.
CAAATAGTAAAGCTGGAAAATAAATCATGTAAGTTTCTTTTTGTCTTTCTGTGTTCCTGTTTACTGTTTTTTAATCTAGAAGACTGGGGGATGAGAAGCCTGAGGAAGCAGGAGAGTGCTAGGAGGCTTCCTGGGTCCCTGGCTGTGAAGGCACACTCCGCCGGGCTATCCCGAAAGCCTGCAGGGAACACACAAAGGAGTGTAGGACCCAGAGATCGCAATTCTTCTCCTCACTCTTGATCTTCCTGAAAGAGGTCCAAATGGAGAGCTCAGTGTATCCCTTCTCTCCTCCATTTTTGTGTTTGAAGCCAAATAACTGGACTTTCTTAATCAAATGATTTCCCCGTGAGGTAGGGAACAATGATATCAGCAATAAGAATAAGGGTGCAACATAGACTCAGAAACCATTCCAGTTAGCTGAGGACTGAGGAAGTTCCCGAGATGCGAATCTTCAATTCCCAGGTATTTACTGACAAACCAAGGAGAGTTTGTCACCTAATCCAAAGCCATGTCACCGAAGGCCTGGGTAACTGCTGTGTTCCGGGTCCTGGCCCTTGAATGTGGTCAGGTGTCAGATAAGGAAGACAGAAAATCTTCAAAAACATCGGATTCAAAGATTTTTAGGGATGGATGGTTAATATACATGGATCAAACTGCATAAAGATATTTAGATTCTGTCGAGGGGGGGGAAACTTTGCAGACTCTTTTTTTTTTCCCCAGGGGAAGTTTCTTAATATTTATTATTTTCATATTTACAAATGTCTTACGATAATATGAAGCATGAAGTGGAGAAAATTAGGAACTCCAAATTCTAATATCTGAGTTATGGCTAGCTTAAAATACCAGACACAAAACTTTGTCCTCAGTTATAAGACAAAAATAAAGCTATCTATTTGCTAGTGCTGGTTTCATTTCTTAACCCAAGAGATAAATACAAAACAAAGCTGGAAGATATTCATAGAATAGCACAACTGAAATGCTCAAGAGGATAAAACAGATTCTTACTTCTTTCTGAAAGACACGTGAAACAGCCCTGGAGAATATTATGCTAAGTGAAATAAGCCAGTCAGAGAAAGGCAAGTATCACATGATCTCACTTATTGTGGAATATAATGAACAAAACAAGCTAAGGAACAAAATAGACCCAGAGACATGGAAGTGGGGTGCAGACTACAAACCTCAGAAGAGGTGGGGGGAAGAAAGAGATAAACCCCAGAACTTACATGTATGTATTCGTAAACAAGGACATAGACAATAATGCTGGGGCGGGGGGGCGGGATTGGGAGGAGGGTGTCAATGGGGGAAAAAGGAGAAACATCTGTAACAAAAATAAATAAAAATGCAGACTCTTTTGTAATAATTAGTCCATAGTTCCCGATAAACCACTTATTTTTCATCACTAGATTGGGGAATCTATGCCAGACATCTTCAAAAAGCCTTCATGAACAGTGATGCGTCCTGTTACCCTTACTGGTTGCATGTGGATCAGAAGACAGGCTTTGGAGGCAGACAGAGTTTCAAGGCCAGTGGCCTGCAGCCCGTAGCATCTGGGTAGTTACAGCAAGTTCCATGGCTAACTTGGCCGCGGTTTCCTAAGTTTTAGTGCCTGTCTCATAACCATGTCGCAAGAGTTTAAAACATTAACATATGCACAGAATTTAGAACTCTGCTTGGTTCACAGCACGCATGAAAAAAGAAAACGTGTTAGTTATTTGCCTCCCCATCCTTTCACTCATTCACTTAACAAATAAATACCTATCAATATTCATGCCATGATTTATTTTTTTCTCTAGCTCCAGTGCCTAGAAACATACCTGGCCTTTAGTTGATAGATTTTTGTTAAGTGAAAGAGTGACAGGGGTGCTAGTTAAACAATAAAAGTTAACCAAGTCTCCCCTGTCTATGACACTTACTACACACAGCCTGAAATGTCATTATAACGATCCATCAGTAACACAGTGTTCATGTAAACAGATACCTTTTAACTAAGGGGCACTGAAGAAAGGTACTTTAAGATAGCCCGTGGGAAGATTGTGACTGCAATGTTTTAGTAGATTAAGCTCCTGTCCCGGTGTCATGGATGCTGCGAGCCCACCTTAGATGCCCCTCACAGGACTAAAGGATGTATTCCCCCAGGTGCCAGGTGCCAATCTCCTTTGGGCATTGCCTAAACTAAAGGAAGCTGCCCCCACAAAATGTATGCCTCCTTCCTGAGACAGCCCTCTTCCAGTGGCTGGTTCACATGGGGGTGTGAACCCCCCGCCGCATTGCCTCAAACCAGGAGAGCTCCAAGGGCCATCTCAGCCTGAGTCCACACAGTGTTGGCTCCGGCCTTGTGGTGACTGTCCAGATCCCAACATCCTCGGCCCAGTCTGTGTCCCTTCCTTCTTTTTCAGTACATTCATTTCAACCAGCAGCAGTTGTGAGAATCAAAGAAACAACTTATGAAAAAATGATCAAATAATGTTTGCGTGCACAGTAAACACTCAGTAAATATTAGAAATTTACATTCTTATCATTAAATGAAACAACTTATTCCATATAAAAATCTATGTAGCATTCCTCTCTGAAGGCTGGTCCAGCTAGCATTTGAAAAATTCTGCTACCAGGAAACACTGTTTATATTGAGCAGTCATGCAAGTAATCTTTAGGTAATGCTCTATAAGCCAAAAATCTCTCGCTGCATAACTTATACCCATTTTCTTCTATAATTACATAAGTTAAGCATAATCCTTTAACAATTTTTCACATTTTATCTTGACTAGAAAGAAACTTTTCCTATTAACTGTAAATTATTCTATGCACCCCTAAAGCAAATTACAGTTGCTTTGGTTTTTGTATTTGTTTTCTCTTGTTTGAAGCTTCCCAAAGAATCATGACTCAAATCTAATTCTTTCCTTTGCTTGCAGGTAGCAGACTAGAGAAAGAATCTCCTTAGGGGGAAAAAACATTTATTTCTATTATTTCCTATTATTTCCCTTTCCCCATAGGCATATAGATGAATCTATGGAGTTATATTAACCATTGTCTTGGCAGAATGAAAATACCTTATTAAAGAAATTATTCGTAAAAGGTAGACCTCTTAATAATTTAGTCAAGATTGTTTCTTACCAAAGCTAGACTATTCAGAAAATCTTTGAAAACCATTTCAGAAATCTGAATGACGATGGGGTAAGCTGAGGAAGTGAGACAAAGAATTATGCGAGCACACCTGTAAACAGGAGAACACTTGTTCTCATGGCCGGGGACACCTTTTTCCAGGGACATTTCTCAGAACCATATCAATATGGATCAAGCAGAAAGCTCTATTTGACAGGATGCTTGAACACTCTGGGAGCTCTTCTACTTCTTTTTCTATTCTTTTTTTCCCAGGTAATTACAATGTACTCCTACATGCCTTTATCATCGTACTCCCACACTGGATAGCATAAGAAATTGAAATAGATACACTGATAAATGCAAAGGTATCCCACTTTCAACTTTGTAATTTTCTATCTGCTGATCCTTTTATTCTTTAAATCTCTACAAGTGCAAAACAATATATTAAAGAATAAAGATTAATATAATGGTTTATAAAGCATCCTGTAAAAATATTGTCTTTTAGAGACCTTTCATTTGTAAATGTGTCTTACATAAGCTTTCAGGGGACAACAGCATATACAAAAATCCTAAAGCACACAAACTCAGACTTTCCATAAACAGAACCACACGATTTCTGCTTCTGTGGTGGCGCAGGTAGGTCTGAGATAAAAGAATGCACTGATGCCGTATTTGTCAGAGAATCGTTGATATGGGTCTTCCCTGTCTTCATTATGAGAGCTAGCCAGATGCACCCTCACTTTTGATGACATAGACTGGGATAACTTCACAGTACAAACAACCTACCTGAGACCAGAGGCAAAAACATTTTAAAACAAAAGATAATGGAGAACAGAAACAATCACCATTGCTCATTATTTTTCATTTCTTTTTATCTTGAAATGGCTGTGTTTCCTGGCTCAAAGAACATGCAGATGTTGTCTGTGCCTTCATCACAGGGACTGAAAGGCTGCCTAGAGAGAAACAGCACCCAGGCAGAGTTGCAGGAAAGCAGTATTTTATGACTCAGAAATAAAAACAAATATGGTGTTTTAACACACATTCCCAATTGCGTATCTTGTCTAACACACATTTTTGGAAAGCAACAAGTGTCTGATATATATTTTTCTCCATTCCTTTTATGCAGCGTACAAAAAAAACAAAAATTGTTTCCTGAACACGCAGTAGCAGAGGCTGGCATAAACTGGCTCAGTAGTAAACAAAGTAAAACAAATTTGATAAATTCTGACCAGCAGCCCATGAAAAACTTGCACCATCGTGTCATATGCTGTTGTTCTAAACTGTTAACAAATTTTAAAACTCCAAACACTGTTCTTTTGCCAGCATCTCTGGCACAGTTTCATTTTGATTTCTGCTTTTTTTATTATCCTAGGCCTTCTTCATGATGCCGTGCATAAAAGATTAAATGAAAGACTAACAGAGTAGGAATGGTTCCTATATATATAAAAGACTGAAAAATTCTCTAATTCTCTAATCCATATACTTTCCAAAATGCTGTTGCTATATATATTTGTTGGAGACTTCAAAAAAATCTCTAGATATTTTAGGAATATTCTCTGTGCCCAACTGGAGAATTAACTCCAAAAAGGTTAAGTTTCACAGTGCTGAATTTTAAGGTGTGAATTGACAGCTTTATATTTCTTCAAATCCCTGTAGAGGATAAGAAAGGTATTATGCAAATCCTTGAAAAAAAAAAAAGGAAAACCTATACATACTATTTTTTTAAAAATGATGTAGGCAAGTAACTTACATAACTCCACGAGGCAAGTAACATTTCTAGGACGTCCAGAGTACTCTACTGAACCGTCAGGAAAAAATCCAACCTGGTATGCAGAGAAAATATACGCATATACACACACACAAACACACAATCCTACATGAACAAAATAACTTGACAACTAATTCAGATATGTTCCTAGGAATAGTGTGTATGGGTCAAGGTGTTAAGTTGCAAGTGAGAAAAAATTCAAGTCATACAGACTTGACTTTTGTTTCTAATTATTGGCAAATGGAAATAAAACAATTCACAGGGAGATCCAGTGGCTCAAACAATGGCAGCTGAAGCAGTGATCTTTCCCCCTGGGCTGATTTCTTCTTCTTTGTGCTTTGCTTTCACTTTCAGACAGCCTATCCAATATAATGGGCCCCCACCAGCCCAGTCCTCCATTCTCAAAGTATATGTATGAGAGAGCAAATCTTTTCTCTGTTCTTTCATTTCAATAGAAGTACTTGAATTGAGTACTTCTCAATGTCCTTCCTCTAGTCAAAAACATTAATAACCACCAACTGTGGACAGGTGTTGAGACTTGATGAACAATGCCTGGATTTTGTGTCCAACTTTGGAGCTAGGTTCAAGTCTGATTTGAAGAACCACGTAAACAGATGATGAAAACGGGGATTCTTGGAGGTACGTGAGAGCCCTCTTTTCAGCAAAATGGAAATGGCTGCATGTTCAGCAAAAACAATGGCTATCTTTTAGAGTCTATCCTTGACAAGTTAGGATATACATGTTGATTGTTACTTTACTAGGAAAGAGTTGTGTGTTTCAAATTATTACATTAATTCAACTAATATATGTCTCCAGAAATGTTGTAACTGCCTCTTCCATCATCAAAATCACCTCAGTCCTCCAAGCTTCTGCGATTTCATGTCTTCACTATGTTCCTGCCTGACAGTTGTTATCTGGACAAAAAAATTCAGGTTGCCATCCCCTATCTGATTCCCTGGATGAAAGACCAGTTCTGTGGTGCTATGAATTTAAAGTAAGTAATTCCAGCTTAATTCAGTAAACAGTCAATGATTTACATACAGTGTTTCAGGCATCAGGCATTATGCTATGCATTGTGTTAAATATAAAATTTTAAGTCTTAGTTCCTGACTTCAATAGCTCAAAATCTCATGTGAAGAAACAAAAAGAAAGAATGCAAAATTCTGAAACATAAGAGTAACCAATAGAATCAAAGAGCTGTACTAATCTTACCAGATTTTACTTCTAAAACTATATAGATAGCCCTATCGGTTTGGCTCAGCGGTTAGCGTGTCGGCTTGCAATACAGAGAGACCCAGGTTCAGTTCCCGCTAGGGGCACGTATCTCGGTTGCAGTTTGTCCCCGGCCCTGGTTGGGTCAAGGCAGCCACTCGATGTGTACTTTTCACGTCGATGTTTCTCTCCCTTTCTTCCTCTCCCTCCCTCCCACTCTATCTGAACAAAAAATGGAAAAATGTCCTCGGGTGAGGATAAAAAAAAACACAAACTATATAGATAAATGTATGTATATATGTTAAAGTAAACAGCAATTGACATAATGAAATACTAATGCATAAAGATATAGATTAAAGAGCAGATAAGGAAGCCTAGAAATTGCTTAAATATACTTGGAAATGTAATATATGATAAATGAATTCAAAATTAAATTCACTTAAAGTCATGTGTGAAATAGTTTGGGAAAACAAACCAGATAGTTGAAATAATTAAGGCAGGTATATTTCATGCCATTCAACACACATTTTATTATTATTTTTTTTTTTTAGAGTTTATTTTTTTATTTTTATTTTTTATTTTTATCCTCACCCGAGAACATTTTTTCATTTTTTGTTCAGACAGAGTGGGAGGGAGAGAGAGGAAGAGAGAGAGAGAGAAACATCGACGTGAAAGGGACACATCGAGTGGCCGCCACCCGCACGACCAACCAGGGCCAGGGACAAACTGCAACCGAAGTACATGCCCTTAGTGGGAACCGAACCCGGGTCTCTCTGGACCGCAGGCCGACGCTCTAACCGCTGAGCCAAACCGGCCAGGGCGCAACACACATTTTAAATGATTCCAAAATTAAAGTGTAAAAATAAAAAAAATAAAAAGGTGAAATGATGAAATATTTACATATATGTGTATATGTATGAATGTATATATATACTCACATATATAGTCATACATATATACATACATACACACATATTGGAGCAGATTTTTCTAACTATGGTCAAAATCCAGAGCCATTATATATAATATACTGATATATTTAATTTTATAAAAAACTAAAAGACATAAAGCTCATCATAATAAAATCAAATTACAAACATCATAGTGGAAAATGTTTGACACTCATACCTCAAAGGATTACGTTTTCTAATATATAAAGAGATCCTCAAAATTACTAAGAACAAAACCATAAGGAAGATATGCAAAGAGAAGATATAGAATGACATTTCACAGGAAAATTTATATAATTGCTCCAGATCATATACAAAAATTTCAATTTCCCACAAAAGTGTCTTTTAAAAATCTACCAGAATGACGAAAATTACCACGGTTCAATAGTTCATTGTAAGATATAGGCACATTGATGATGAAAGTGCAAATTGCCACAACCTTTTAGAAGGTATTTTAGCAATGCCTACCCCTGCAATTTCATATCTCAGAAACTTCTTACAGATAGACACTCCTTTGAAATGACACAAGTAAGAAGTTAATCATTTTCTTCCTTTTTTACAGCAGAAAATGATGAACTTCTCATGCATGTCATGACATGGACAACAGTGTGATGCTGTGGGAGTGGAGGGGGATGGGTAGAGATGGTTGAGGGCACAGAGGGGATAAAAAGTGGTGGAAAAAATTAAATTAAATTAAAAATAAAGAGAAGTTAATCATTTAGCATTATATCTAGCAGATAAAGATTGGAAATAATCTAAAAGTCTATAGAGTTGGACTGAAATCAATTAGGGTACATCTTTACAAAGAAACACATAAAGAGGAATGTGGTATTCATTATAAAAATTATCCTGCACATACAGGAATCATAACGTATATTCACAAAATAGCTCATTCTGCTTCCCACTGTCTCTTTAAAATGCATTCATTCATTCCCCTTTCCTTGTTCAAAACTTAGATGGTTCCATTCATTTTTTAATAATGCATGGTTGCCAACATTTCTGTGGTAACTCACAAAAGAAAAGCACACTTATGGTTTGACACTCAGTTGTTCAGTCCCATCTAATGACCATCTCTTCTCACTTAATACAAAGTTATTATAAATCCTGGGAATGCTCCTTGTGCCCTGCCTGCTCGTTGGTAAGGGATTAAGGTTGGGTCTTCTCTTCTTTTCCTTACCCCCTTCTCCACTGAGGGTGGAAGGTTCAGGAGGGAGGAGAAATACGCTATCGGGTCAACTCTTGTTCAGCAGGTACTGATTGAAGCTTGATCTTGTAGATGTTGATGATGGACTCATAGGGAATTTTGACAATTTGGAACTGTTCTTTGTCATGAATGTGGTCATGGATCTGGAGCTCTATGCTTATATCAAAGCCAAAGATTGTCTACCACATGAGTGAATGTTATTACATAGTGTTAAAAAATCAACTGTGATAAATGGGGAACTGAATACCACTTATAACAATGAAACCTAAATGCATTACCAATTGATAACAGCCAAACTAAAGGGGTTAGGGAATAAGAGAACTAACCTAAGCTAAGTAATTTAGAAAACAGTATTTCACTATAAGGCTAAAAATGAAAAGATCTCGCTGGCCAGTGTGGCTCAGTGGTTGAGCATCTACCCATGCACCAGGAGGTTGCCAGTTTGGTTCCCGATCAGGCCACATGCCCGGGTTGCAGGCCGGATCCCTGGTAGGAAGTGTGCAGGAGGCAGTGGATCCATGTTTCTCTCTCATCAGTGTTTGTATCTCTCTCTCTCCCTCTCCCTTCTCTCTCTCTAAAATCAATAAAAAGATATTTAAAAAAAAAATAAGATACATTGCCTGGCCGGTGTGGCTCAGTGGTTGAGCGTCAACCCATGCACCAAGAGGTCGCAGGTTCGATTCCAGGTCAGGGCACATGCTCAGGTTGTGGGACAAATCCCCAGTGGGGGGCATGCAGGAGGCAGCCAATTGATGCTCTCTCATCGATGTTTCTATCTCTCTCCCTCTCCTTTCCTCTCTCTCTAAAATCAAAAACGAAAAAAATGCACAATAATATATATATTTTTAAAAGATAAATAAATAAAAGCTCTCTATACAAATACTATATTCTAGTCAGTAATTTGTTTTTCACAGTCTATGGGTCAGCAATTCTAAAACGCTTTGTGTAAATGCCAAAGTTGAACAAATAAGAAAATATAATCTAAATAATGTGGGACAGGTTTCCTCCTATACAGAAAGAAGTTACAAAAAAAGGAAAGCAAGCAAGCTAAAATGGATTCCCTGTTGGCACTGTGTTGGAATCATAGATGCTATTAAGAACTTGTGGCTTTTAAATACATACATTTGCATAGAAATAAGCATGCAGATAGATAGATAACTGTTAGGGCAGTCAGTGAGTCCCAGGAAGACACAGCTCTGCACTTGAGAAAACCAGCTGGAGAGAAGAAAGAAGTCATTTATCTGAGTCTCTACAGAAAGATTTAAGGCTGGAGTTTGAAATCATTACACTTAGCTTTCTCAAACAAAATCACTCAAATCAATAGCACATCTCTGGGATTCTCCTTTTATTATCATTCATAGGCATTTGGTAGAAAGGTGGATCTTTCTGAATGCTACAGGTTTTAAAGAGGCCTTAACATGGCTTTGTTAAGACACCTTCCAAAATGATAGCTACAGCAGCTACTATTTCTATCATGGTGACTTGAAGGTCAGATTCAAGGTTCTGTCTCAAAGTAAATTGTCTATGGCTTTTTGTAATATAGGAGAAGCAGTTTGTGAGGTCTTTATACAAAGTATGAAAAAGCCTATCTTTCTACCAAACAATAAATTAGAATCAAAATTAAAATTAAAATGTGTGTATATGTGTCTCTGTGTGTACGTATTAGCAACATATGTATATTTTCTAACTCTGTTCACTGAGAGGGTACAGAAGCATTGATATCCCAGTGGCAATTAGTATATCTAGCACTAAGATCTTGGTTTCTAAACACCAATATCCTATAATAAGAATTAGGGCTCCTTGGAAAAACAATTGATTCCAGAGCTAGGGTAGGGGACATACAAGATGATCCTTCCTTATCTTTGAGAAAATAAGGAAGAACTCAAAAAAGAATTGAGACATGTCCAAAGGTCATAGGAAACAACATGAAAGATTTTCCAATGGCTGTTTGAAAATAAATAAAAATGGCAATGGATAATAACTCATAGAATAAGATAAATATTTATGATTCTATACTGATGTAGATAAACAATGAGTAAATGGGGAGACATAATGACTAAATGCAATGCAGTATCCTGGACTGGGTCATGGAATAGTAAAAGAATGTGTTGATAAAAGAAAAATATACAATCTGAATAAACTCAGTACTTTAGTTAATACCAATTCAATATCTTAGTTTTGATAAGTGTGCTATGATTATGCAAAATGTGAACATTAGGAGAAATTGGGTGACTGGTTTGGGGAACTATATAATATTTTTACAACTTGACTGAAATTCTAAAATAGGGTTCAGACTGACAAACTTCAGAGGAGGGATGAGGGGGGAGAGATAAACCAAAGAACTTATGCATATATATATAAGCATAACTAGTGGACAAAGACAACAATGTTGGGGGGGAGGGGGTGGCGGGAGGGGGGAACAGGAGGAGGGTGTCAATGGCGGAAAAAGGAGAAACATCTGTAACAAAAATTAATTAATTAAATAAAAAATAAAAATAAAAAAATTTAAAGATTAGTTCATCACTCAAAAGAGTGTGACAGTATGCAACTATTTTTTAAAGATTGCACAAATAAGTAAAAAATACATATAATAAATACAATATAAAGTATGATTGACATGTTGCAAAAAATGTACTCCTGAAAAGTTACTGAAGTCCTAACAGACATATAGTACATTAGCTGGGCTAGTGATTAATGGCACCATGGAAAAATTAGGGGTTACTTCAAAACTTAATGTTATTCTGTAATGTGAAAACTGGTGGAATAGGCCAGGGAACAACAGCGTATTAGAGACAGAAAGTGTAGCAATCAGAGCAATTTGGAGTCAGTAAGAGGAGGACATATTTAGGGACAGTAACTAAAATTATTAGGCCAGAACATGTAAAAGATAGTTAGGAAAAAAAAAGATTCTATCTATAGGAAATCAAAAACACAGAGGAAAAAGCCATTCTACATTAAAACAAACATAAAGTATAACTCCCAGTGAAAAATATGCATTTGTAAATGTGATCTATAATAGGAGGTAGGATTCACATGTGAGGTTTTAAGATACATTAAAGTCCTTTATTAGATAAGTAATCATTATCTTTAGGTTCCAGAAGGCTTTGCTTCATGGACTGATTTGTTTTGTTTTTTGTTTTTTCCTAAAGCATCTTCTTTCAATCCTAGCACCGTACTCTGAAACTGATATTATCTACATTTTATAGATTAGGATGAAAAATATAAATTACTCATTTGCCATCCTGCAGCCAGCTAGTAAAAGAGCCAGACCTAAAATCACTCATTTCCTTTTACAATACTCTGTTCACTACAGTGTGTTTCTGTCTGCTTTTTATATTACAACCTAATAACAGCCCATGATTTTAGATAACAAGAGGAAGAAATAACATTTTATAATATTATAACTTAAAACCTAAAAAGGACTGTAGAGATGAGTTAGTGTAACTGCCAAGTGTTATAGCTCATAGAGTAAGAACCAGCCTAAAAGTATTCAATTAGTTACCATTATTGGTGACTGGACCCACATTTCTTAGCTCCTGACTCCTTCTACTATCTATATCAAGTGATTTAGTATTATTCTGAAAGCTGGTATAAAAACTAGAGACAAAACTAAGACATTTCATTAATAAACTTAATGAAAAAAGTCTCAATTTTCAAGAAAAGAGGATTGTTATAAAATTGCTATTTTTTTTTCCAGAGAAAACTATTCAAATTAAGTTATCCTAAGCTATGTCATTGTTGAAATCTGTAAATGGTTATCTCAGCTCTTATGGCCTCATTGAAGTAATTAACAACTACAAGTAAAGGCATTGTTCATTGCAGTACAGATTCTAACTTGAAGAAGGTTGGTGTACACGGGGCATGTATTGAGTCAGCAGTCATTACGGCAAGTCCATACAGCATCACTCAGGAATATTTTAACCATATCCTCCTTGTTAATCAGAAAAACACAAGCCTGAACTAACTTAGCACAGGACAGCTTTCTACCATCCACAGAATTCAGAGTCAGTGAAACATGTGACAGTGAAGAGAACAGATTGGCACTGTAATTTGATCTGTATTTCAAGGGCGGAGCTGTACTTATTCTGCTGAACAGTGCACACATAGATCATTGAAGCAGGTCCCTGTAAACAATAAGTTGTGAGATGCAGGTCAATTACTCTGCCTTTTTCCTCCTCTGCCGTATCGCTTTATCCTTTACTTTTTCCAGAACCTCCTCTGCCTTCCTTCTTGCCACACCCCAGGTCTTATACATTTCTCACAAGCTGCTCTTAGCCTGATACTGAGAAAGACCTCTTAACAATTTCAGTAACCTTCACAGTGAAATCATCGAATACCCACAGTTGAGAAGGTCAAAAAGTATGGCATGAACCTTGATAATAAACAAGTTATTGAAAGAACAAGATAAACGCATGCAGTTTCTGCCTCACAGAAACGTAATTATATATTGAAGGATGGCTGTCACCCTGTGTGGAAAACTCAGACTAAACACAGTAACAAAAGCAGACTTAGAAAGTTGTGTACATTTCCCCATTATACTTCTTCTTCTTCTTCTTTAATACAGTTCTCAAGAAGTATTGGAGACAAATATAGAGTTTTCAATTTCTTCAAATTTCTAATTTGGTCTTACATGGATTCACTGAGATAGTCATTACTCTCCCACCCTTATGATTCAAGTAACATTTGTTGGAGAATAGTACTAAAAGATATTGTTAATTAAATAGAAAAGGAGAATAAGTTCTTATTAGTACACCTACTGTAGCATCTTCTAAAAGAGACATAATGGAACTAAATGAAACAATATGGTTAATCTTAATGTGTTTTTCTCAAAACGGATTATAAAAAACAGGTACCTATCCACAAGTCTTTCCCAATCAGTGGCTGAATAACCCAATTAACTGTCTTTATTTGCTCGGTTATGGGTGTTTTGGACATTGTGAGGAACAACATAAATGCAGTGGCATCCAAAGCTAATAATAATAATATATTATATATCAGAATAAACTATACCCACATTACTATTTTATTTTGAAAAAATCATTGTGAAAAATCATATGTTATTGCTCAAAATACCTACACATATTTTATTTGAAAATCAATAAACTACACAACTAGAGCAATACTATGTAGAAGAAAGTATAGAAGCAGAGAATAGGCTTACCATTATAATACTAATGAAAATACCTGCTATTGGTTGAATGCTTACAATGCATTTGCCTTCATTGTAAATGTGGTTCATGGATTAATGTAATCATCACAATAGCACCATGAAGAAGATAACAGTTATATCCCCACTAATTTAACAGTGTGATCTGATCAAGTTATCTAACTTCTCTAAGCATCTATCTATCTATCCTCTCACAGAGGATTAGAAAAACATGTTTCAAAGAACATTTAAAGTTATAGAAAAATACTCATTACATATTACATTTCAAAAGCAAGCACATTACAGAACTACGTGTATTTTTGAGATATTAAACGCGTGTTCACATACCTATTTGTTTGTATGATATTTTTCCCTTGCCCACCACATGAATTCTGCTAATCCTTCTAAACCCTATCTGAGGTCACCAACTCTGTGAAGCCTCATCCATGGCATTCCCTTATCTGCCAGCCAGTAGTGACAGTCTACCAAGTTCTACTAAAGAAGATTATTGTGTTGCCCTGGCTGGTGTGGCTCAGTTGGTTGGGCATCACACCATGTACCAAAAGGTTGCCAGTTCAATTCCCAGTCAGGGCACATATCCAGATTTCAGTCTTGATCCCTGATAGGGGGTGTGCAGGAGGCATCCTATCTATGGTCTATGTTTCACTCTCACAGTGACGTTTCTCTCTCTCTTTCCCTCTAAAAATTCATAAAAAAGATAAGATTATTGTGTTGATGATATGATTGGTCATCCAACTTATAAGTTAAGGTAATTGAAATTACTAAAAATAGGATATAATTGGTAATAAAAATACTGATTTAACATTTAATGCAATGTTACACTGTTGTTTCTCCTTTTGGTATTTTTTCTTTGTATTATTATTTCTCCACTTTGTAAATCTAATGCCTGCGGGCTATTCCTTTAAATACCTTTTCACATAAAGGAAATTGGGGGCAGTGAGTACATTTATTAATTCATTTTTATTTAAATGTTAGATTGTATATTTAATTCATGCCAAATGAGAGTCAAGAACTGAAGAAAGTGTCCCTCTTTGCTGAGACTGGCTTTTAGCTATGGCCTGTCATTTTTGAATCACATGTAATCCAGAATGCCATTGGATCATCTCTGTTTTCCTCTGTCATAGCTCTAATGGTCATACTCATCACATATGTGAAATTACACTGAAAAAAAATTAACTACTTATTTTAGTCTGCTTTTCTCTGTAGACACGAAGACAGAGTTAAACATGTAAGGATTTTATGAAGAGAAATGCTTGTGAGAAAAAGTGAGGAAGGAACTGGGGGAGGCTGGGGCAGCCCTCAGAACACCATGCAAGTGTGAGCCTGAGCACAGGAAGGTAGGTGGAAGATCCCAAGTGCTGTGTAGGTTCAGAGAGGTTTGCAGAATTGTTAGGGCATCCTTGACTCCTGCCTTCAGAGGAGTATCATGTGTACCACAGAGGGGTCTGTCTTCACATCACTGCAGTGCTCAGTCACTGGCGGGGAGACACCCAAGGGAAGTGGCCTCAGTGCACATGTAGCAATGGATCTGAGCCCTTGTTCAGTTGGGTTCTGTGTAGTTAGAGGTCTGAAAAGTACAATCGCATGACCACTCGACTACTCAAGCATGTATATTTAAAATGACAGTCAAAGCATGTTAAATTTGACTGGTTGGTATTGTTGTGTTGAGGACACCTTCATGTCATTTAGCATAACAGTTTTAGAAACGTATGGTGTGTTCCCTTGCTTTTTGTTTAACCCTTAGAAAACAAACATATATATTTTGAAGGAGTTGTAAATTATTATGCAGGCTTATAATGATATGTGATGATGAGGAAGAAAGAAAAAACAATTTCACATTATTTTCTTAAACTTTATACCTGTTAACTTTGGAGCCCCGTACACATTCCACTTCATGTGAAATTACAAATGAAAGAAAATGATAAATATCATTTATTCATCCCACTACATTAATTATTCTGTGGCTTCAAGGAAAACATCTAGTTGTTATCTTCAAGAAGTTTTCCTGCATATTTTTCATTCTCTTCCTTGATTATTAAACACAAACACAAGCAGTAACATCATTTGAATTATATCTGTACTTTGCAGAAGATTTTAAATTCTTGTAGTGAAGCAATTTTTTTTTGTCTAAAAAAAAACACTAAAAACCAAAAAAGGAAGCATACTAATACCGTAATTGTTTTCTTTGTTTTTTTCTTGCTGAGACTTTTGTGCAAACTGCTGGTCATTTGCAAATATTTTTAAAACTAAAAACAGAGGAGGGAAAGATGTTTTCACAGCATTGAAGTAGACGCATTAGAATTCACCTACACTAAAACTTATCCAGACCATTAGCAAATACCTCTAGTTTTCTTTTAAAGAAAACAACTGTTTTTAAACTAGAATAAGTAAAATAGAAAATACTAGAATTTATCTTACTCAATAATCAATAATAACATCTACTCAAATTATAGTTTGAATGGTAATAGAGGCAGTAATAGATGGATATTATTGCTGTTAAGCAGTCTAAAACACATTATTCTCAAAGATCATGACTTCAAAACCCTGCCTGGCAAACTAAATGCATTGGTGGAGTATCATGTATGGTCCTTAGCTTCACTGATCTACTTGAGATTAAAAGAACAATAGACTCAACTACTTGATGAGAGGGTCCAAGTCATATGTTTTTACATTCTTAGCTTCCCACGAAATTCCTGACCCTGAGTAGAAGTTTGTTAAGAGTAAGCTGATTGAATTATAATTCAGAGCATCTCATTTCTTTGTACAAAAGTATCCAATGGTTTTCTTTAGCAATTAGAAGAAGTCAAACTCATTAGAATGCTCAAAGGCCATTTAAAATCAGCTCTTTAATTATTTCTGCACCTTAAAATCTTAACACTTTCTTGTTTTCTTCATTTGGACTGAATTATGCTTCCTATTGTCAATTAAAAGAGTTAGGTATATTTTTGTCCAGAGATTTTATACATTTAGTTACCTGTACCTTGTATGATCTTCCTCCAGGAGGCTGGTTTTGATCATCATTCACGGTCCATCTCTAATACCATTCAAATATCATCTCTTTAGAGTTGTCTTTTCTGACCAATTTATCTAAAATACATTTTCAGCTTCTGCCCAATATATATTTTCCCTTATCGTAATAGCCTGCTTTATTTTCTTTATAGCACTTAGCACTATCTAAAATTAATTCTTCTTATTATTTGTTACCCTTCTTGCATGAATAAGAATATGAGTATCATGAGATGTATCCCCTTTATCCTCAGAGTCTAAAACAATGTCCATAAATAGTGTTATCCATAAAGGATCTTCCCTGTATTTGGAAACTAATTATTTGAAGATGCAAGGTACATGCTTTGTAATTTGCTGTGAATGACTCATTTTAATAAGCTGATAAACTAGAAAAGCATGATGTTTATGTGCTGGTGTTAATCCCATCAGAAGCTAGCATAGAAACTTGTCATTTCCAGCCTGTATAGAAAGTCTCTATTCAGTTCACCTTTCTTCAAGAGGACTTATTTATCACACAGCTTCTAAATTATTGGAAATAAAAATAATGCACTGATATATGTAATTGCATTTGAGATCAAGCTACTTTATTTGGCATATCTGCCATCCTTACTTTTGTACTGATTGCTTCTTGAGACTGAGGTTGGCTTTCAATATATTATCAACTATATTGTATATTCTGAAAAAATATATATTCCACATGAATTAGCAAAGTTTGTCACATGTACTTTATAGGGAAACTGGCAACTACTTTTTAAATTTCAAATAGAAACTCCCTTCCATCTCATGGAGTTCATGTCTCTTTTCTGATACTGTGTAGACTTTAGAACCTAAAAAGATAGACGTTGGCAGAATGACACATAATAAATATGGTGCTTAGTTCATTTCTACACACTGAATAATCCACCAAAAAGAGACATGTTTTCTCCATTTCCCTGACTAAGTAATAGTTTTACATATATGTTACATAATAGTTTCATATTGTAGCATTTGTTTCAGTCTGTTATTTTCTGCATACACTTGCCCACCACCACCAGACTATAAGAAAAAGTAAACAGCAACCATATTTACTGTCCACATCAGTCTATCCCTTGTACCTAATATAGACTCTCACACAGTAGAGGTACTTGATAAATATTAGTTAAAAGACTGAATAAACTAAAAAAATGATAACAAATACTATACATATTTTGATTTTAATAATAAACTTGATCTGTACTTTCCTTAAGATATACTTTGAGAATTACTTTAAATGCACCAAACTACCTATCACGGGAAAAGATAGTTGACTATCCTTTGCTGTAGTGGTAAGATTAAGATGGGGTGGACAAGAATATTAAAACAGGTGTTTCCTTGCTAGGAAAATCCTTTTTGACTCCTGGATGGTGAAAATAGATTGATACTTGAATAACAATTGAGGCTAGTTATATTTATTTATAACAGCTCTTAAGAATTCCAAAATTGAATTAGTTTCTCTAAATAAATGAACAATATTTTTACCATTGCCCATTGCATGAGGTAAGATAAAGCTTGGCAGCTAAGTGTTACTACTTATAAAAGTATTGCCAGTTGGAGTGTGTATAATTACAAAAGGGGCTGAAGCAAGTTTTGATTTCATTTAATTTGATTCTAATTAGTTTTAGGGATCATTTTCATTTAAGCAATGCTCAGAAAACATTGAAGCATAAGATGGTTACAAACTCTATGACATACACACTAAAATATGGTCTTCAATCAGAATATGTTAACTCTGAAACAGCATCTCACTCTCTTTAATTTTTCACCAGATATCTAGTGTGTCTTAATTTTGTTTAAAATCAGAGTCTAATTTCTACTCAGTGTGATATGAAAAGGTCTTGCTTCTATGCATGGACTGTTGAAAATCCCTAAAAATAATAAATAAATTATAAAAGGAGACTTCTGCTTCTACTTAGGATGTAGAAAGTTATAAGAATGTCATCACCAACTTAAAAAATAAATAAAAAACAACAATCTACAAAATCATACTTTTTCTTGAGCCCATCAGAGAAAAAATTGAAAATCCTGTATTTCAAGGGGTTAAAAATCCCCTCCATGGAGAGAAGGAATATATCCTTCTTAGTGTATGGGAGAAAGAGGTGATTGCCATAAATGTGGGTAAGATAAAACCAGCTGATATTTTCATAAACTCTTAAAGGTCAAGTGCAAGCTAGTATATCAACTTGGCATTCCTGGGAGCTCTAGAAACAGAGAAAGTTTACAATTTATCTCAAGATATTTTCAACAGGCCTCCACTAGTGCTCACAAGAAAGTTTGGAAAATGACATGAGTCTGGGGAGAGATGACACTTGGTGGCACAGGTGTGCAGGATGTGATTGAGTGCTATTGGAAGACAGGCACAATGCTACATCTTCTTCACTAGACACTTCCCTCCATAGGATGTAAAAGTTTAAGCTGACGGTGCAGTGGCAGAAAATCATTTCACCCACAGGGTTCTTACAAAATCCATTGCTTCTGGTGGAATGGAAGAAATAACATGTGTTTGCTTTTGGATATGGGTAGAAAAGACTTCCAAACCCACCACACAAGCAATGATTCATTGTTGATGAGGTAGGGTAAAAGAAAAACCCCTCAATCTCTAGGCTCAAGCTTATGTACCAACATCAAGAAGAAATCTACCATTGCTGATGATGAGGCAGAAAGATCCCTCTTGCCTAAGACCAATCACAGATAGAAGAAAGAGAGGAGGGCTGCATTGGACAGGAGGGGCAGGAATGTTGAGGAATCACTACCCATGAGGACCAAGGACACAGGGTCTGCCTAAGACTGAGTTTGATACAAAATGAGAACACCTCCTGTCTCTACTGTGTGGAACCAGCAACAAGCAACAGCAGTCTTATCACCAGTAATGGGGGTGGGGGTGGGTCATAAAGACCCCTTCTGTGGCACAAGTATGCAGAAACTACTGAAATCTGAGAATGAAGCAAGAATCCTAAGAAAAAGTTTCTAGCCACAAGCAAGCCCCATTCCAAACATGAGGACACAGCAGCCAAACAGCAACAGTCCTCATTAATGGCCTGACGGAAGCAGAGGTGCACCAGGTACAACCACCAATTACTTCATTTCCTACCGTCCTTCTTCACAGAGTATCTGCTACTAAATAAAAAATAATAAGATACACAAAAGGCAAGGAGACAGACATTTTCAAGGTAAAAAATAATCAACAAAACTAGATTCAAAGACTATGCAGATGCTGGATATATCAGAGAGAGAGACTATAAAATACTTATGATTACTATGACAAATGATCCAGTGGAAAAGGTGAGCAACATGCATAAAAAATGGAAGTATTCAGCAAAGAGGTAGAAACTACACAAAACATTAAAAAAATGCTAGCTATAGAAATATAATAGCAGAAATAAAGAATCCCTGTGATGAACTCAAGAGCAGACTGGGTACAGCTGAGGAAAATTACAGTGAATTTGAAGATCAGCTGACAAAACGATCCAAGATTAAAAAAAAAAAAAAAAAAAAAAGAATAAAATAATAAATAAACAAATTAAGCCAAAACTGAGTATCTAAGATCTGTGGAATAATATATAGTGGCCCTGTCATCTCTGTAACCAGCATTCAGAAGGATAAAAAGAAGAGAATGGATCACAAGAAACTTTGATGAGATAGTGGCCAATAGTTTTCCAAAATTAATGGAAAATAAACCACAGATTGAGGGGATTCCAAAATGGCGGCGGAGTGAATGGAAGCTACACAGACCATCTCCCAGGACCAAACTGGAATTACAACTAAAATAAAGACAAATCGTCGGGAAAAAGCAACAGAAAAGCAGCTTGCGAGGACCATACAACCAGGGACACTGACTCGATCCTGGTAGGATTGCGGAGGCGCGAGAGGGGGGCTGGGAGCCCACGGACAGCAGCGGCCTTAGCCGTGAGCAGCGCCCGCCCTCGGGGTAAAAGCCCCAGCCGGCTCCACAGTGCAGAGCCGGGACAGAGCGCTAAAATAGCCACAGCCACTCACCTGGGCTCCGGCAGAGGGAGGGCAGACTGGACTGGAACTGTGTGGGGACACCCGGGATTTGGAGGGTGCTCAGAGCTTTTGCTGAGTTGCGGCCACGCAGGACTGTGGCCTGGTCATCTTACTCCATCCCAGGGCTCTGGGAAGAGGCGGCAGCCCCTCCCTCAGAGATCCAGCCACACCCTAGTGGGCCATTGAAATGCAAACTGAGGCTCATTAACTACTAGCATCTGCCCTATCCCTTGGAAATCCTCGCACGCTGAACACCTGAGGGAGGTTTTCATTCAACTGAAAACCTAAAGCTCTTCAAGCAACCACAACTAATAGCCTCTAGGCAGAAAGCTAGAGGATAACTTAACCTTTGCTGGGCTTGCAAATATACCCTGGAAAGTAAGACTCCAGGGTGGTGTTTAACGTGGGTCCTCCCATGCTCATCCAAACCCAGTAGAGGGAGCCACAAACAATAGAACACCAACATCCACAGGAAAATTTGGCAGGCTCCAAAAACCACTGAGATAGCCAAAATGGGGAAACAAAGAAACAGAGCCCAAATGAAAGAACAAGAGACCTCTACCGAAGATGAGATAAATGAAACGGAGTTAAGCAAGTTAACAGAGCTAGAATTCAGAGCTATGATCTTGTGGAAGCTCAACAGAATGAGTAAGGACATCAACACCTTGAGTAAAGACATCCACACCATGAGCAAAGACATAGAAACACTGAAAACCAACCAAGTGGAAATGAAGAAGCAGCAAGAAGAAATGAAGAAGCAGCAAGAAGAAATGAAGAATGACATAGCAGAAATGAAAAACACATTGGAAGGACTAAACAGCAGAGTAGAGGAAGCTGAGGACCTGATCAGTGAATTAGAAGACAGGGTAGAAAAAATCAACCAATCAGAAAACCAAAAGGAAAAAACAATGAAAAAACAGGAAGACAGCTTAAGAGAACTGTGGGACAACTGGAAATGTAATAATATTCGCATCATTGGAGTCCCTGAAGAAGAAG
Source organism: Tadarida brasiliensis (assembly GCA_030848825.1). Classification (NCBI taxonomy): domain Eukaryota; kingdom Metazoa; phylum Chordata; class Mammalia; order Chiroptera; family Molossidae; genus Tadarida; species Tadarida brasiliensis. The sequence continues at coordinate 78,357,269 of CM061260.1, forward strand.
AAAATGAGCAAGGATTAGAGAATATATTTGAAGAAATAATGACAGAAAACTTCCCTAATTTGGTGAAGAAAGAAGGTATTCAAGTTCAAGAAGCACAGAGAGTCTCAAGTAAGAAGAACCCAAACAGGCCCACACCAAGAAACATAGTAATTAAAATGCCAAAAATTAAAAACAAAGAATCCTCAAGGCAGCAAGAGAAAAGCAACAGGTTGCTTACAAAGGAACCCCCATCAGGCTATCAGCTGACTTCTCAACAGAAACACTACAGGCCAGAAGGGAATGGCATGAAGTAATCAAGGTCATGAAAAACAAGGATCTGAATCCAAGACTACTCTACCCAGCAAGGCTGTCATTCAAAATAGAAGGTCAAATAAAGAGCTTCTCAGACAAAAAAAAAAGGCTAAGGGAATACATTAGCACCAAACCAGCACTGCAAGAAATGTTAAAAGGACTGCTGTAATTAGTAGAAGAAATAGGAAGGAAAGTAGAACCACACTGAACAAAAATGGCAATAAATAAGTACATATCAATAATCACCTTAAATGTAAATGGATTGAATGCTCCGATAAAAAGACACAGAGTATTGGATTGGATAAGAAAGCATAATCCATATATATGTTGTTTACAAGAGACCCACCTCACAACAAAAGACTCACATAGGCTGAAAGTGAAGGGATGGAAAAAAATCTTCCAAGCAAATGGAAAGGAAAAAAAAGCTGGGGTAGCAATACTCATATCTGATAAAATAGATTTCAAAACGAAAGCCATTACTAGAGACAAAGAAGGTCACTACATAATATTGAAAGGTTCTATCCAACAGGAAGATATAACCTTGGTAAACATATATGCACCCAATATAGGAGCACCAAAATATATTAAAAATCTTCTGGAGGACTTCAAAGGAGAAATTGACAGCAATACAATCATATCAGGGACTTCAACACCCCGCTGACATCACTGGATAGATCCTCCAGACAAAAAATTAACAAGGAAACAGAGACTCTAAACTAAGCACTAGACCAAATGGATTTAATAGATATTTACAGAGAATTACACCCCAAAACTATAGAATTCACATTCTTCTCAAGTGCACATGGGACATTCTCAAAGATAGACCACATGTTAGGACACAAACGAAGTCTCTACAAGTTCAAGAAGACTGAAATCATATCAAGCATCTTCTCAGATCACAATGGCATGAAACTAGAAATCAATTGCAACAAGAACATGCAAAGACATTTGAATACATGGAGGCTAAATAGCATGTTATTAAACAATGAATGGGTTACCGAGGAGATCAAGGAAGAAATTAAAAACTTCCTGGAAACCAATGAAAATGAACACACAACAACACAAAATCTATGGGATGTAGCGAAAGCTGTTCTGAGAGGGAAGTTCATAGCACTACAGGCCTACCTCAAGAAACAACAAAAATTTCTAATAGACTATCTAACCTCACAACTTAAAGAACTAGAAAGCAAACAAAAAGAAAACCCCAGAGCAAGTAGAAGGAAGGAAATAGTAAAGATCAGAGAAGAAATAAATGACATAGAGACCAGAGAAACAATTCAAAGGATCAATGAAACAAAGAGCTGGTTTTTTGAAAAGATAAACAAGATTGATGGACCCTTAGCTAGACTCACCAAAAAACAAAGAGAGAGAACCCAAATACACAAAATCAGAAATGAAAGAGGAGAAGTAACAACTGACACAACAGAAATACAAAGGATCATTAGCAAATACTATGAACATTTATATGGCAACAAATTCGACAATCTAAGTGAAATGGACAAATTTCTAGAAACACATAGACTCCCAAAACTGGACCGGGAAGAGATAGAAAACTTGAACAGACCAATAACAGCTAAGGAAATTGAAGATGTAATCAAGACTCTCCCAGCAAACAAAAGCCCAGGCCCGGATGGCTTCACAGGGGAGTTTTACCGAACATTCAAAGAAGAACTAACACCCATTCTCCTCAAACTATTTCAAAACATTCAAAAAGAAGGAAGACTTCCAAACTCGTTTTTTGAGGCCAGCATAATCCTAATTCCAAAACCAGAAAAAGACACTACAAAGAAAGAAAACTACAGGCCAATATCCCTGATGAATGTAGATGCCAAAATCCTAAACAAAATACTAGCAAATCGGATCCAGCAATACATCAAAAAAATTATTCACCATGACCAAGTGAGATTCATCCCAGGGATGCAAGGCTGGTTCAACATTCGCAAATCAATAAATGTGATACACCACATAAACAAAATGAAAGATAAAAACCACATGATCATATCAATAGATGCTGAAAAAGCATTCGACAAAATCCAGCACCCATTTCTGATAAAAACGCTCAGCAATTTGGGAGTAGAGGGATCATATCTTGATATAATAAAGGCCACATATGAAAGACCTACAGCCAACATCATACTCAATGGGCAAAAACTAAAAACATTTCCCTTAAGAACAGGAACAAGACAGGGATGCCCACTTTCGCCACTCTTATTTAACATAGTACTGGAAGTCTTAGCCACAGCGATCAGACGTGAAGAAGAAAAAAAAGGAATCCAAATTGGAAAGGAGGAAGTGAAACTGTCATTATTCGCAGACAATATGATATTATATATAGAAAACCCTAAAGACTCCATCAAAAATCTCCTAGACTTAATAAATGAATTTGGCAAAGTAGCAGGATACAAAATTAACGTCAAGAAATCAACGGCATTCTTATACACCAATGATGAACTCACGGAAAGAGAAACTAAAAAAATAATTCCATTTACCATCGCGGCAAAAAAATTAAGATACCTAGGAATAAACTTAACCAAAGAAGTAAAGGACCTATTTGCAGAAAACTACAGGACATTGAAAAAAGAAATAGAGGAAGATATAAAAAAGTGGATGCACATACCTTGTTCATGGATTGGAAGAATTAACGTCATTAAAATGTCCATATTACCCAAAGCAATCTATAGATTCAATGCAATCCCCATCAAAATACCAGTGACATATTTCACAGAACTAGAACAAATATTTCAAAAGTTCATATGGAACCAAAAAAGACCCCGAATAGCCACAGCAATCTTGAAAAAGAAGGACAAAGTAGGTGGGATCACAATACCAGATATCAGCTTATACTACAAAGCTACTGTAATCAAAACAGCCTGGTACTGGCACAAGAACAGGCATATAGACCAGTGGAACAGAACAGAGAATCCGGAAATTGACCCAAGACATTATGCTCAATTAATATTTGACAAAGGTGGCAAGAGCATACAATGGAGGAAAGACAGCCTCTTTAATAAATGGTGTTGGGAAAATTGGACAGCTACATGCAAAAAAATGAAACTAGACCATCAACTTTCACCATACACAAGAATAAACTCAAAATGGATAAAAGACTTAAATGTGACTCGTGAATCCATAAAAATCCTAGAAGAAAATGTAGGCAACAAAATTTCGGACATCATACGCAGTAGAATCTTCACTGATACATCACCTAAGGCAACAGAAACAAAGGGAAAAATGATCACATGGGAGTACATCAAACTCAAAAGCTTCTGCACAGCAAAAGAAACAACCATCAAAACAGATAGGAAACCCACTCTATGGGAGAGCATAATTGCCAATGATACATCAGATAAGGGGTTAATTTCCAAAATATACAGAGTGCTCATACAACTCAACAAAAGGAAGACAAAGAACCCAATTAAAAAATGGGCAGAGGAACTAAATAGACACCTCTCCAAAAAGGACATACAAATGGCTAAGAGACATATGAAGAAATGCTCAACATCACTAATCATCAGAGAGATGCAAATTAAAACAACAATGAGGTATCACCTCACACCTGTCAGAATGGCTGCCATCAACAAATCATCAAACAACAAGTGTTGGCGAGGGTGTGGAGAAAAGGGGACTCTAGTACACTGCTGGTGGGAATGCAGACTGGTGCAGCCACTGTGGAAAACACTATGGTGTTACCTCAAAAAATTAAAAATTGAATTGCCATTTGACCCAGTGATCCCACTTCTAGGAATATACCCTAAGAAGCCTGAAACACCAATCAGAAAAAATACATGTACCCCCATGTTCATAGCAGCACTATTTACAATAGCTAAGATCTGGAAACAGCCCAAGTGTCCATCAGTGGATGAATGGATAAAAAAGCCGTGGTACATATACACAATGGAGTACTATGCAGCTGTAAGAAAGAAAGATCTCTTATCCTTTGAGACGACATGGAGGGACCTCGAGAGTATTATCCTAAGCGAAACAAGCCAAGCAGAGAAAGACAAATATCACATGATCTCACTTAATTGTGGAATATAATGAACATAACAGTCTGAGGAACAGGGTAGACCCAGAGATGTGGAAGTATGGTATAAACTGACACCCCTCAGAAGAGGTGGTGGGAGGGAGGGAAGAGATAAACCACAGAACTTATGCGCATGTATGCATAAGTGATGGACATGGACAACAAAGCTGGGGACAGGGTGGGGGGATGGGGAGGAGGGTGTCAATGGGGAAAAAAGGAGAAACATCTGTAAGAAAAATAAATTAATAAAAAATAAAAAAAAAATAAAATTTTCAGAGATTGTGTTAGTAAAAAAAAAAAATTAATAAACCACAGATCCAAGAAACCCAGAGAATCCCATGCAGGAATGTACAGGAAAAAATAAAAATAAAAAGTGCCTGACACATAGCCAAAAGAAAGATAAAGAAAGATGAAGAAAATATCTAGTGAGCAATCAGAGAAAAAAGAAACATTACATAAAGAGGAACAACAAAAAATGTAACAGACTCCTTGTCAGGAACTACAGAAGCTGTAAGAGAAGGGATAACGATTTGAAAGTATAGGGAAAACATGCAATTCAGAGATCACTATCCTCTGAAAATACATTTCAAAAATATCTAAAGTTGTTTTATTGATTTTTGCATTGTTTTTCTGTTTTCTATGTTATTTATTTTTGCTCTGCTTTTTACTATTCTTTCTACTTGCTTTGAATTTTATTTGTTCCCTTACTAATTTTCAGGGGTTTCTGTTTGTTTATTTTAAGGAAGACACTGAAGAGTTTGAGATATTTCTTCTTTCTTATTATAAACATTTAGTGCTATAAGTTATCCTCTAATTACTGCTTTGGTGACAACTCAAAAGGTTAATGTATTTTGTTTCCATTTTTATATAGTTAGAAACATTTTTTGATTCTCTTTTGACTTTTTTGACCTATGTTTTATTTAGAGCTGTGTTATTTTATTTCAATATGTTTGGGGATATTCTAGAGATCTTTCTCTTATGTTCTGTTACTGAGTTCTATTTTAATACCATGTGTCAGAGAATATACTTGGCATGACTTGAATTCTTTTAACTTTATTAAAAATTTATTATTACAGCCTTGAACGGCTTGACTCAGCAGTTAGTTAGAGTGTCAGCCAGCAGATCAGAGTCACAGGTTCTATTCCAGTCAAGGACATGTACCTCAGTTGCAGTTCGGTCCCCAACTGATACATCTTTCTCACATGGATGTCTCACTCCCCACCCCCACTCTATCTGAAGATAAATGGAAAAATATCCTCAAGTGAGGATTTCAAAAAATATATTTATTATTACAAAATATTTGGTTTCCAAGTACTGAGACATTTTCCTGTTATCCTCTTTCACGTGTTCCTAATTTGATCTGACTGTGGTCAAACACTACTTGCACTATGATTTTAATTATTTTAAGTTTGTTTTTGTTTTTTGTGTTTTTTTTTTTTTATGACCAGAATATGGTTTATTTTGGTATGTATTCAATGAGTGCTTAAAAATAATGCATACTCTGACTGTGCAGGGTCAGCACCCCTAAGCCCTATATAGTTCAAGGGTCAATGGTAATTGCATTGCTCTTAAATCTACTTAACCTGATATTAATATAGCTATGCCTGCTTTCCTTAGTTGGTATTCACATTATATATCTTTTCCCATTCTTTCAGTTTCAACTTACCTGCAACATTATATTTAAATTTAATCTCTTGCTTATAGCATATCATTGAATCTTGCCTTTATTTTATCCACTGTGCTAATATGTTCTAATTAAAGTTTTTAAACAATTTACATTTAATATAATATTACTGTATTAGGGTTTAACTGCCACTTAATTTTTCATTATCTACTTGTCTACTTGTTTTTTCCTTTCTGTTTTTCTATTTCTTTGTATTTTTTTTTTTGTTTGTTTGTTTTTTTCCTTTTCTTTCTCTGGGTTACCTTAATTGGGGGAATTTTATAATATTTAAATAAATAAGAAAAAATCTTATATAGCCACTCTTGAAAGTATCAGCTCTGGTTCTCATCATTACTTTGTGTAGATCCATATTTCCATCTCCTATTATTTTCTTTTTGCCTGAAAGACATTCCTTAAAATTTCTTTTTAGTATGGGTCTGATGGTGATAAATTCTTACATATTTTGCATGTTAAAAAGTCTGTATCCCTGTTTTTATTGAAAGAAAATTTGGCTGGGTAAATAATTCTGTTTTGACAATCTTTTTTTTGTTTGTTTTTTTAAATAACTTTAAAGATCTTTTTCTACTCCCTTCTCACATAACATTATCCTTACTTTTGTTCTTTTGTTCATAATGTGCCTTTTTTTCTCCAACTGCAATTTGATTATGATATACTTTGATGTAGTTAATTTTTCATCTTTTTTGTTTGTTTGAGGCATGTTGAGATTATTTTATCTGTGGATTTATAATTTTAATACAACTTGCAAAAATTTCAGTCATTATTTCTTTAAATATTTTATCATTCTCTTTCCCTTCTTTACTTTGGGGACTGCAATTACATATAAATTATGCCACTTAAAATTTTCTATTAACTGATATTTTATTAGACATTATTATTTTGGTTACTCTATGTTTATTTGTTTTGTTTTTTTGTGTGAAATTTCTATTACTATGTCTTTAAATTCACTTATTCTTCTGCAATTTCTAATCTGCCATTAATCCCACTTAGTAATATTATTTTTATCTCATATATTTTAGTTTTCATCTCTAGAAATATGAATTTAAAAAATATATATCTTTCAAGTCTCTACTTAAATTGTGGAACATATAGAATACAGTTATAACTGTTTTAATTTCTAGCTAAATCTAACACATTTGTCCCCTATGGGTCTATTTCTATTGATTGCTTTTTCACATGTCTAGTGATTTTTTAAATTGGATTCTATTGATTGCTTCTGCACATGTCTATAAATTTTTTATTGGGTACGATGTATTTTATTTTTTAGAGTGGTAGATATTTTATATATCTATAAATATTTTAAGATTTTTACTTTTTATAATGGTGAATATTTTACTTTTGGAGAGTAGTGGATATATTATAGTCTTATAAATATTTTAAGTTGTGTTCTAGGATGAAGTTGGGTTTCTGCAAATGATCCTTTCATTCTAGCTTTTAAGACTTGTTAGATGGGACTGCAATCATGCTTGGATTAGGGCTAATTATCCCCTTCTACTGAGAGATCACTCTTCTATGTACCCTACTAAATTTTCCCTGAATTATGAATCTTTCCAGTATTCCTGGCAGGAGTAAGCACTATTCCTTTTAAGAGCATCAGAAAATGTTATTTTTAACTGCTTTGCATGTTTCTTTTCCCAGGCTCAGGTAGTTTCTTCACACCGATAAATATGATCAGCACTGGGTGGAATACTTGAGGATGACCTCCTATAGGTCTCTGGAATTCTCTCTCTGTGCAGCTCCTTCCTGTATTGTACTCTGTTTTTCAAACTTGAACCATCTTAATCTCCCTGGACTCTCAGCTCCATTGTCTCAAAGAGTTTTTTAGGCTCTGCCTAAGTACCCCCTCTCTTAATGATAGCATGAAAACATGTAACAGGAAATAAAACTTTATACTATACTACTCTGACTAACTATGAAATAGAATTAGAGTAAAATGTACTAACAAACTTATAAAAAGAACTCACATACTGACAATTTTCTTGTGAGCATATTGCAGGCATAGCAATTTCAGTTCCAGTTTGTACAAGAAACAACCTTGACCATAAGACTTCGGCTGATGCAAATTGCCAAACTGCAGGAATTTGACTGGCACTGACCAGTTCCAGTATTGACATTAAAGATACATATTGGGACCAGCAAGGACACTGCCTGCAAGTCCACAGCCACTCCCTCTGATATCTATGCTCTGCTTTTCCTCTCCCTCCCTATAAAAACTCCTGCCTGCACTGAGATGTTAAGATGGGCTTTGGGACGAAAGCCCTCCATCTTCTTAGGTGGCCAATACTTGAATAAACCACTTTCCTTCTTGCCAGCATCTGTCTCAGGAGCTTGGCTTTTGTTGCAGCAGTCAACCAAACCTGTGTTCAGTTACAAACACTTTCAATAAAGTAAAGCTGAGACAATCACTGTCCTTCACTGATTGATGTCTTAAAAACAATTGTTTTATATATTTTGTCTGCTTCAGGTGGAAGGGTAAATCCCATCTCTATTATTCCATTTTTTTTTTTTGGAAGCACAAGCCAATAAGTTTTTAAAGCTGGAAAGAGTATATGCTCTGTTGTTATACTTCCCCTATATTTTTCTGGTATTTTAGTGAATGACATGTTATTTTACAATGTCATTAAAATAATAAATTAGCTTTAGTTAGAAAATAGATCGTTGATGCTCAAGTCTACATTACAATAGTTGGTAGGAATAATAAAAGAAGAATCATCAAAACAACATTGTGTTGTCATTGCTTAATAACTAATGGGATCATGACAGCATCTCAGACACTAGAAAACATGAATATTTATTAGGATTACTTTGAATCACATAGTGACATCAGAATGAAGCTTCAAGGGTATGCTCTTTCCTGTCTTTTGATTTCAGAGCAGACAGTACTGTCAAAACATTACCATATTGTGATAGGAAGTTCACCTGCTTCTGTCTTCTTTTGAAATTATTATCAGGTTTTGGAGTGGTCTGTAGTCATCACACTTAAGCTTTGGATATTGAATTTGTGCATAGAATATTAGCAAACAGGCTAAGGAAATCAATAAGCAGTCAGCAAGTTCAGAAGCTGTTATATTGGACTACTTTAAGGTCAACTACTGTTTCATTAACAGATTTTTTCACTATAGTATTTAAAAATGTTGAGGGAGTTCTCTTTTTAAGTGGATGGGCAGATCACCTTCATGAGAGGATATGAGAAAGCACAGATTTCTCTCTATTTCTGTCTCTGTCTCTGTCTCTGTCTCTCTCCCATTCTCTCTCTCTCAATGGTCTAGTTCAGTTATAATAGCATTTTAGAGGAAATTAATAAACAAATAATTTCCCTATATCAGTTATAATAACAATAAACTTTTCATCAGATATCAAACCAAGTATATAATTTAGTTTATAGGCTTTTTATTCTTAATGACTACAAAAATATCTACCTTTCTGTGTTAGGTAGAATAATGGTCCACCAAATAGATCTATATATGAATCCCTATAAGCAGTAAATATATTACTCCAATATGGCTGATGTGATTACGTTAAAACTTGAGATGGGGAGATTGCCCTGGATTATTTGTTGGAGCCTAATATAATCATGAGGGTTCATATAAAACAACAAATGGAAGCAGGAGAGGCAGTCAGAGAAGATGTGACAATGGCAGCTGAAATTGGAGTAATACAAATACTGAAAGAAGAGGTCACTTGACAAAGAATGTAAGCAGCCCTTAGGAGTGGAAAATATAAGAAATGTATTACCCCTAGAGACTCCAGAGGAAAGAGAAACTGTTCCAGCACCTTGAGTTTAGCCCAATGAGACTAATTATAGATTTTTGACTTCCATCACTGAAATAGAATAAATGTGTCTCATTTTACAGCCCTACATTGTGGTAATTTGTTACAGCACCAGCAGAAATACACTCTCTAATGAGGCATCACTTTTTACTCTTCCTTACAGTTTTTATGTAAAATAGTTTTTCTCTAATAGGCTATAACCTTTTTGAGGTCAGGTAGTTTAAAACACCATGTTGCTTAACATAGTGCATTTTACCATGTGTGTTCTAAATATAAAATTTAATCTCACCGCTAATCAGGTCCATGCAGTGGAAGGTCCCCATTAAATAACAATCCTAACGATTAACAAAGGAAAGATTCTCCCATGAATGAAGCAAGTAATAAGTCAAGTAAGAATATAGTCAGTACTAGATATTAATTTTCCAGCATTTTCTGAGCTCATCTCTAATTTTTGGCTTTGGATTAAACCATGCGACTCAAACAAAAAAATTAATAATTAAATGTTACATATTTATGCCAGAATATCACTAGTTAGGTGTCTTTGATGGAAAAATGTAAATATTAGGGGATTTTTTCCACCATAACTTTGCAGTATTAGAGTAATAAATGAAAATAAATCTGTAAAGGTTGGCAGAGTTAAGTCTCCCAGTTTTAGACAAGTTAAGGAGAATTTCATAAAAATCTGGCTTGTGTTTAAGGGTCTTCAATTTCTACAGTAAAATTTTATGGTATGGGGATGAGGTCATTGGATTTTCTCTTCTTTTTGGTGAAGGGATAAAGGAGTTGTGATAGGGATGAGAACTCTGGGGGGAGAAGAAACCAGAGAGGGCTTTATCTCACTAACCACAGCTTCCACACATACTTTGGAAAGTTGTCTAAAAGAAGAGAAGTTGAGCTGCACATTGAAAAGCTGGGATGGCAGGGACATGGACTGCAAGGCACAACCACCCACCCTCACGCTGCATGACTGCGTTTGTCTTTTCCTTGTGGAACTACGCCGTGTGGGTACTCTCCCTTCATATTCAGAAAACCTAGCAATGGTGAAAAATCTTCCTATCCATCTTTGAGAAAGAGGGAAAACTGAACAAGTCACATTGGAAATGAAATGTGAGAGCGAGATCCCTGTGATTATATCTTGTAAAATATCCAATTAAAATGGAAAATTAATTATTGGGAAGAATTCTCCATGGGCCTCTCATGTTTCGGCAAGTCTTGCAAGCTTAGACAATGAAAGTTTGTTCCAGACTCATGTTTCAAGGACATTTACAGAGTAAACAGCCTTGGAAGATAGGGATCGTGCCTCCCTCCAGACAGGAATCATAGGCAGGTTTATTTGACATTCAGAATAGTATCTCCCAGCAGGGCAAGATTTGGGCAGGTTTTTGTACAGCGCCTTTATAAGAGGTTGGGTGTCCTACGCGTGCAGCATCTACCTGTGTTCCTTGTCAGCCCTGTGAGGTTTGGTGTGGACAAGAGCTGGCATGAGGCCTGCTATGTAGTGAGTAGTCAAGTGCTTTGTCTCTGACCCAGGAGATCATTAATGCCTTCTGCCAACATCCAAGAAACTATCACAGGCTCATTTGTTAGCTTACAAGTAGGGACAATCTCAGATCCTGCACACATTTAACTGATGTTCTAACATTTGAGTGACTTGTTTTTTTCATTGGTAAATTAAGGCTTCTCCTACTCACTGATTTCATTTACGGGGCTATAACTTCATGCTATTTACTATGATACAAATCGAATAAAAATGCAGACTGACTCAGTGATTCTCAAAATGCAATTCCTAGGCCACTTTAATGAGACTCTCCAGCTGTATCTATTAAGTATATATACCCCTGGGTCACACAGCACACTTGTTGCAACAGAATCTTTGAGTGTGGAGCGTAGGAATCCATAGTTTAAAAAATATCCTCAGGCAATTCTAAAGCACTCCAATGTGTGCGGTTTATTGGGAATCATTTCTTGGACGAATAGATTTGTTTAGGAAAAAATGGGCTAGTGAGAAGAAATTATGAGCTCTCTATCTTTGTCAAAACAAATATGAGGCTTCGCACTTAAGAGAATTATTTCCAGTTTCTAAGCAATCCATGATAATACTGTCATCACTTTATATTTTTAGGTTTGCAAGTCCAGCTCTTAAAAGGTTGATTTCAGCCCTGTTTGGTTTGGCTCAGCAGTTAGAGTGTTGGCCCACAGACCAAAGAGCCATGGGTTCGATTCCAGTCAAGGGCACATACCTTGGTGGCAGTTTGGTCCCCGGCCCTGGTCAGGGTTGTGCGGGAGACAATCAATCAATGTGTCGCTCTCAGATCAATGTTTCTCTCTCTCTCTCTCTCTCCCCCTCTCTCCCTTCCACTCTATCTGAAATAAATGGAAAAATATCCTCGGGTGAGAATTAAAAAAAAAAAAAGGTTGATTTGAGTGTTCAGGTTTTTTTTTTTTAAAAAGCATTGCTTATTCCATTTGCGGTGGGCACAGGTTTCCACCAGATCAGTGTGCTGACATGTCTATTTGACTTAGAGGCCTAAACAATAATATTTCAGCAGCAGGGATATGTAAGTGAGGAATATCAATATTCTCTGTAAGTCAGTCACTAAATTATTCTTTTTATTTGCTAACAAAATTTAAACTATAATTATTGCAATAAGGTGGAAAGAGTGTGTCAATACATAATATCCTGGCTCTTTCTCTTCTTGGTTCTGAGATCCTAAACAAATAACAAAATATTTGAGTCTGAAAAATATATAAAATTGTTACAATTACATTATATGACCTACATAGCTTACCTGATACACAGACCTCAATAAGTATCAGTTTCTTAATTTAACAGACTATCTAGTAAAGTTCATGAACATTAAACATGATGACATTTAAAGTTACTAAATCATTACAAAATCTACATCTCCCACAAGATTGTAAAGAAACATACACCTAAATATATTTATGCAATTAGAAACCTTCATCATGAATGTCAATTCATATCAATATCTGGTAAATGGAACACATACCTTCATACATATAGACACACATTCAAAGACTGAGTATATTTGTTGGTCTAACTTCTTCCCAAAGCTAATTTCAAAATAAACATTCTCCAGGAATATATAGATCAATATGCTTCAACCAACTGGATAAAACTCCTCCACCTCCTCCTCAAGCTTTTCAAAAGCATTGCCTTTAAATTCTGAAATGGGAATTATTTTACTATATTCCTTTTTCTTACTCTGACTTGGGCAAATAGTGCTTAGGTATTTATTTTTTTTAATCCTCACCTGAGGATATTTTTCTATTTATTTTCAGATAGAGTGGGAGGGAGGGAGATAGAGAGAGAGAGAGAGAGAGAGAGAGAGAGAGAGAGAGAGAGAGACATCGACATGAGAGAGACACATCAATTGGTTGCCTCCCGTATGACCAGGGCCAGGGACAGAAATGCAACTGAGGTACATGACCTTGACCAGAATCAAACCGGTGACTCTTTGCTCCAGGGCCGACGCTCCAACCATGGAGCCAAACCGGCCAGGGCTGCTTAGGTATTTTCTTGCTATTTGCAATGTCTCTGTTTCTACAAATCTCAAACTTAGAAAATCTCAAGGGAAAGAATGCTCCTAAATAATCTACTTCTACATGTTTTTGAAGAGTTTAAAGGAATAGATTGGGTGTGATAATTTCACTGATAGATTTATAATCTTTCCTATTTCTGTGATCATCTTAATTTAGAAAAATATGTGTATCCTTATGCAAATGAATTTTGCAACAAGTTTTCTAAAAATAACTATTATTTTTTTCAAGAGAACATACTGTTACAAATTTGAAACCAATCATGAGTTAGGGAATTAAGGTAATGATGCAAAGTCACATTTACATATAAAAATCTCAGATATCCAGGAGATAATACATTCTGTGCTCCATAGATATAATAAAGATATCGTGTCGATTTGGGTTAGGTTTGGGCTATATACAAAAAAAAAACAAAACACAATAACTCTGATAAAGGATTTAAGGAAGATTCCAATTTACTTAATCTCTTACGTTAGAGAGATCCAGAGGTCTGTATCTCATGGTTGGTGTGGGTGCTCCATATGTTCTGGCTTCACATTTTTTTAAGTCTCTATTCTGCCATCTTCAACCTGTGTATTCTTCCCCATGTCAGTAGAAGGAATCAGTATATTATGTAACAGAACGGAAAAAGAGTGTTTCTTCTCTTTCAAGGAAAAAACAAAAATCATTAACTTTCCTCAATGCCACATTACATTTCTGCTTACAGTTCATTGGAAGAACTTAGTCTCATGGCCAAAGTTAGTTGCAAAGCAGTGGGAGAGCAGAATAGCGACTTTTATTTCGATTGATAATGTGGCCAGCTAATAATGGGTGACAGACCCTCACCCGTCTAAGACCACAGACCTTTTATTTAACCCACAGTAAATTTCTACCACTCACCCGACCCAACACAAAGTCTGTTCTAGATGTGGCTGCATCCCGCTGGAGGAACACAGCATGCTGTACCTCTGGACCCTGCCCACGCCAGCTCCATCCCAGGGCCCCCACCTCAGCCTTGCTTTATCAAGGGAGCAAGAAGCAGCTGCCTGCCCTGGCGGGTGTGGCTCTGTGGTTAGAGCCTGCGCCCGGGCACACAGGGTTTCATAGGTTCCACCCACCTGGTTGGAGGCAACCAACAGATGTGCCTTTCTCATGCAGATGTTTCTCTCTCTCTCCCTCCCCCACCTCCTTTCCACTCTCTCCAAAAAAAAAGGAAAAACCAAATAAATCAATGGAAAAATAAAAAATATCCTTAGGTGAAGATTAACAACAACAAAAAGAAAAGTGGCTGCTGGCTCCATCCCAGAGCTTTGCCTGAACCTTTGGACAGCCCTGGAAAACCTCAGTCCCTCAGGGAGATAGGGCCCTTAGCATTCTATAGCTCTTGGCCCCTTTCCTCCCTTGGAAAGTGAATCAACCTTTTTTCTGCTCAGTTACTCTTCTTTGTGAATGATTTTACAACCCTCGGCTTAAATCCAGAAAGCCATCAGAGCCCACCTAACAACAAGGAATTTGTTACTACCAAGAAAGGAAATAATTGGTGTAGGGGAATTAATAAAAATCTGTCCGACAAATGTTAAATGAAATTACAGGGAGGGGCATGAGAAGGAAGGAGCTAACATGAACATGTTTTCTTGATGAGAAACTTTTAATATTGTGAGAAATTGCTTGAAGAAGTATCTTTCTAATTACAAATTTTATTTGCCTGCTGACAAAAAAGTACCTTATCTCAGTTAAAAACAAAACAGACAAACAACAACAAAAAGCCCTGGGAACAGTCTTAAACCTGTCATTTCTTGGAAGCGGAAGTCCAGGCGCTCACCAACAGCCCTACATGTTACCCAAATTATTTGAAATAAAAAGTCTGTTATAACTTTAGATAAATATCCAGATGTGGAAACTTAAGCAGTCTATCATCTAGAATAATAAATTTTAAGACTCCTGTTTCCTGATCTAAAATTGTCTCTGAGATTATCTACTCCAAGTCCTTTTACAAAGCCGAGGCAGTGACTGGTTCTAATCCTGTACGAAAATCCTGGTCTCCTAAGATCAGTAACAACTTTCTTTTCCATGTTGAAAAAAAAAAAATTAAAGTTTATTTTTTTATTGTTGACATTATTATAGATGTCTCTGATGCCCACCCCCCTTCCCCTCCACCCAGGTCCCACCTCACCCCAGGCCTTCAGCACACTATCTGCCTGTGTCTATGAGCTATGCATATATGCATATAAGTTCTTTGGTTTACCCCTTCTCCTCTGAGATCTGTCCATCTGCAATTTTTTAAATTTTAATAGAGGAGGATCTATAGCCTCTTTTACTCAATCCCTGCCCTCCATCCCCCTCCTATAACACATATTACATTTCTGGAAAATATTATGAAAAAAAGAGATATTCCTTTCTGATAGTTAATATGAATAGTACTGAGCACATAAGACTATGCCAGGCTATGTGCTAGGTGAAAATAAATTCCAAACTCACTTCAGAAAGCAAAAGCAATATGACATAATGGGATTTGTGAACCACCTTTTATAGAGTAAAATAAATTTGTTTATTTTCTGGTAACAGAGACTTAAATGAGCAATTGATTTAAAAATTGATGTTTTTCTCTCATCTAAAATGATGACATGATGTGGTCAGATCAGAGCTGGTACTGTGGTTTGATAACCCCAACAGGGTCCCCAAGCCCTCCACCTCTCTGCAGCTCTACCTAAAACACGTGTGTCTCTCTGCACAGTTGCTTCATGTTAGCGTTAGATCAAGATCCAGCCCATCACGTTTACAGTGCAAGCAGAGGAAGATGAAAGGAGCAGGAAAAAGAAATTGCTGGTGTAACCAACCCAAATTAGGAAACGTGGCTGGGAGCCCCATCAAATGACTACTGACCACATCCCTTGAGCCACAGCCTCAGTCACCTGCCTACCTGTCTCAGAGGGAGGTTTATAAATGTACCTTTTCAGAAGGGTGCATCAATTCTCATGAAAGCAGCCTCTTGTCTTCAAATGTGAAGAGTAGGCTGGATATTGAGATTATAACTGAGGGTTTCAACCACAGTGTCACCCCACAAAAAATTTCAAGAACTATGAAGCATTTACAGCAACCCAGGATTTGCCAGGCTGAGATGCCTCCACAGCTCTCCTATGCTGCCTGGAAAGGGTCACTCTCGTGGCCCTTGGTGAGGATTTAAGCCCACCCCAAGCTTTGCAACATTGTGTGGAGAGAGAGCAGTGAATCAGCTCTGAAAAGCATCTGTCCAGAAAGCAGACCATTATTCTCCTGGAGACTTTCTCTCTTAACCTTTCTAGAGAAATACTGAAACTAATTATCTCCTCTTCAGTAAACAATAGAAAAGAACATTGTTTTTATAGGAAAGAAAATTGCCTAAGACCCTGGGAATACATTTCTCATTTTCTTGAGACATGTCAGACTCAAATGATCTTTTCTGTGAAGTCCCATACCGTACCCCCAAACCAGCACCTTTTCTCGTGATTTTGCCTGCCTATAACTATTAATGACACTTGGAATTTCTTCTCAACAACAATTTTTAGTATATGTGTGGTTAATGTCTTCTACTGAAATCAGACTGTAATAAATAATATATTTAATGTCTCCCTAAAAATAGTTTTCAAAATGAAACCTAATTATGGTTATGATGTATTAACAAGACCAGTGGACTTTTTTTAAGTTTTTTTTTTCCTTTATTGATTTTAGAGAGAGAGGAAGTGAGAGGGAGAGAGAGATAGAAACATCGATGAGAGAGAACATCGATTGGTTGCCTCCTGCATGACTCCCACTGGGGACAGGCATAGGATAGATAGATATTTCTTTTCCAAATGGGTAAAATTGAAAGAAAAGAGGAATCATGGACCCTAAGTAATAACAAAATCTAGCAGGACAATTCCATTTGATATCCAGACTAGAGAATAATTTTCTATGGCTTGATGTTGTACCTTTCAGGCCACCAGGACATTGGCTGCACCCCCTTAGCCCACAGGAAGAATTTCCCTTCACCGCTCTCCTTCAGCGAAGCCCCGGAATTGGCCTGTGGTGGTACAGCTGTCACTCAGTTTACCACGAGCAACTCAGTTTGCACGGTAAGTTGGTGGCCCATGGTTAAGCTTTCAGTCTCCATTAGATCCCAGTATTTTGGTTTAGAATGTCAACATATTTGGGGGGGGGCACAATTTAACCTATAACATCATGGTAATTATTAAAAGTAGTAATTTTATTCATTTTTACTGAGTTGTTACTATCATTACAATGCTGAATTTATGTCAGTGCAATTCTAGCACTGTTTCCTTCTAATGACTTAATTTTTAAAATAAGATAAATGCTATTTTTAATAATCCAGGTACAAGTTTACTCTTGCTGACAAAGCACAGTCAGTAAACAGATGGTCATATGCAGGTGACATCCCAAATCCCAAAGGACTTCAGTTAATAAGTAATGTTGCCTATCACTAATAACTATCATTTATCCATTTACTCAACAGATATTTACTGTATTCCTAGGATACTCCAGACATGATTCTAAATGCTGAGTCATGAAAATGAACAAAACAGACAAGTCTCCTCCTCTCATAGTTCCTAGATCTTAGAGATGGCAACAGACTACAAACAAATACATTTAACATATATAACACTTATTCAGGTCATGATTGATAACTGTTATAAAAATAAGAATACAGAGTTTAAAAGAGAAGTGATTGAGTTGAGCACATTAAATAGATCAACTTTGCATCGGGCATTTTACTAACAACTTCCCATATATTACATTGAAAACCTCACAGTATTTATAAAATAAATTTATAAAATATAGGTATTATATTTCAATTTTTCTGATGAAGAAACTGAGGTCCAGAGATTTATATCTTTCTCATCATCCACATAGTTAGGAGAGGAGACAGGAATGAAGATAAGGTCTGTTTACCTTAGAAAGATTGTACTTTCTCAAATCCTATGCTACATTTGCATGGTAGTTTATATTGTGCTCAATATGGAGAAGCAACCAGAGTGTTCTGACAAATATGTTTATGATGACTTGTTTACACCAATCTTTCCTTTTACTAACTCCAGCTATCTGTATACACAAGTAGTGCCTTATTGTAATCTATCCTATTGTTTGTTTCTATAATTGCGCTGTACATTTTGGTAATAATCTTTTCATATGCACTTATTTTATCTCCATTTGAAAATGTATGTTTTCATAGAGGCAGAACTATTGGAATTTGATGAAAAAATATAAAATGTCTTATGGATTATGGAGTCCAAAATGGCTAAACCCTGTCCTTGACTATCCATGTATACCCACTGCTGTAAGGTCCCTAATACAAACATATGCCTAGAGAAGACATGGGGCAGAAAAGAATTCTCCATTGGTAGTTGTGACTTTATGCCAAATTCCATAAAGACAGCTGATGTGTATATCTAACTACCCTTTAACTGACTTAGAAAGTATGCCATAAAACTTTAACCAAATTTCAACTCTTATAACACTAATTTCAAGAAAAAGCAGAATATGTCCACTGTTGAGAAGACTCAGATAATATAATGAGATGAATATAATACCTAACGTTAAATTTGATTCCCTATCTCATTTTTTATAATTCCTTTTGGCTAGGCTATTTCTAGTAAGTATGTTTGTCTCATTGGATAACCTAAAGAAGATATATAAAAATAATTATACATTTTTAAAAAATGGTCCTGGAGCAATAAGATGACCACATATAAAAGAACAAAAATAGTGTACCAATGTCATAGCATATGCAAAAATTGATCATGGATGGACCATAGACTGAAATGTAAGAGCTAAAACTTAAAACTCTTAGAAGGAAACACAGCAATGAATCTCAATTATTGTGAGTCAGGCCACAGTGTCTTAGATCTGACACGGACAGCTTAAACAACAACAACAAAAACATAGGTAAATAGGGCTTCATCAAAATTAAAAATCTTTAGTGCTTCAAAGGACACACACACAAAAATGAAAAGACAATCAAGGCAATTAAGATTTCCAGTTCCACAAGTAATGAGTTTAGAAGTCACCACTCCATCCTAATAATAAGTAAAAAGCTGAACAGACTGAAAAATCAATAATTGTTCTAGGATCCATAGGGGACAGAAGGACACAGAACAAACTGCTGCCTCCAAATATTGGAGAGAGAGACAGGCAAATAAAAGGAGTCACAGCTTACCCCAGGAGTAGACTGGGGAGCAGAAATACCCATGGGAAGCAGCAGAAGGGGAGTAAGGAAACCTGCAATGCAATTGACAAATTGCTGAAGGCTTTGTGAACAAGTCTCAAGCTCACTCCAAGGGAACCCCGTCAGCCATAAATTGTCCCCACAATGCTGTGAAATTTACCTCCAGGAACTGGACCAAGTTCTCACAGTATGTAGCAGAGAAAAATCCCCTCCCGCTTCATGTGGGGAGAAGATGCCATTGAAATGTCCCACAAAGTTCTGTTCTTCTTAGCAATGTTTTCCCACAGGGGAAATTTGTTAACTAGAGCCTAATCTGTTGGGCTACTCTCAGAGCTCAAATGAGCTGAGAAAGGAAAATACAAAACTCAAATCCACTTTAGCCCACCTGTCCCACTTAAGCAGAGAGAAAAAACTGCTAAGAAACTCTCAAATTCGCAGCCCAGAGGCATATGCTCACTGAAAGACTAAAACCTAATTAAAGGCTTGAGAATGCTCCCCCTCCCCCCACATCTCACCTTTACATTATTACAGGCCTATTTACCAAAGTTCTTTTCACCTAGCACAGCGAATTTCAACCTTTTTCATCTCATGGCACACATAAACTACTCAATAAAATTCTGCTTCCGTGGCACACCAAAAAATATACTACATTTTTTTCTGATTTGACCAAATTAAAAAGAAAAATAGGTATAATTTTGATTCATTCACACCAGACAGCTATTGTTGTGTTGGCTGTTGTCATTTTTTAATTTGACAATCTAAGGGAGGAGAGGTCAGTGCCCCTGACTAAATAGTCTGGTATTGCATGCATGTTTTAATAATACCTGTGGCACGCTGGTTGAAAATGACCTAGTACATCATTTCTGGTTACAAAGAAAGCATTACGAGGCATAACAAAAAGGGAAAAGCACAACTTGAAGAGACAGAGCAAGCGTCAGAACCAGACATGCAGGGATGTTGGAATTAAATAAGCTCAGGAATTTAAAACAAATATGATTAATATGCTAAGGGCTCTAGTGAATAAAGTAAACTGCCTGCAAGAACAGATGGGCACTATAAGCAGAGAGATGGAAATCCTAAGGGGGGAAAAAATAAAGGAATGTTAGAGATTAAAAAAAATTTTTTTGAAACAGAAAAAAAGAGTGCCTTTGAAGGGCTTATTGGTAGACTGGACTTAGCTGAGGAAAAAATCTCTAAGTCAAAGGATATATCAGTGAAATACACACACACACACATACACACACACCCAGAATATTCAAGGATTATGGGACAACCACAAAAGGTGTAACATATGTGTAACAGGAAGACCAGAAGTAGAAGAGAGAAAGGAACAGAAAAAATATTTGAAAGAGTAATAATTAAGAATTTCCCCCAAATTAATGTCAGACTCCAAACCACAGATACAGGAAGCACAGAGTACCGAGCAGGATAAATGTCAAGAAAAAACTACACTTTAGGCATATAATTTTCAAACTACAGAGAATGAAAGATAGAGGAAATCCTGAAAGAAGGAAAAGGAATAAAACATTTGACTTAAAAAGGAAAAAGGAATTACATCTGATGTCACCTCAGAAACTATGCAAGCAAGAAGACATATTTAAACTGGTGAGAGAAAATCTTAACCAAACTAGAATTCTGTAATCTACAAAACTGTGTCAGAAGTGAAGGAGAGGACTGGCTTTAGCTCAGTCGTTCCTTCAAGTCAAGCCACTTTGCTTGCCAACCACTCTTCCTTGCGAGGGTGGTTGGAGACCCACAGGTCCTTTAGAAATATATATATATTTAAAAAAATGTTTTTCTTTATTGATTCTAGAGAGAGAGAGGAAAGGAGAGGGAGAGAGTGATAGAAACATCAATGAGAGAGAACATGGATTGGCCGCTTCCTGCATGCCCCCCGACTGGGGATCAAACCCACAACCTGGGCATGTGCCCTGACCAGGAATCGAACCAGTGACCTCTTGGTGCATGGGTCGACGCTCAATGATTGAGCTACACTGGCTGGGTTAGAAATATATATATATTTAAAGTGAAGGAGAAATAAAGACTTCCTCATGAACAAAATTTGACAAAATTTGTTTCAAATAGACTTGCTTGCAAGAAATGTTAAAATAAGTTATTTAGGATTTTACCCATTTATTTAATAGAAGAAATTAATAAATTCCTAGAAATGTACAATTTACCAAGATTGAATCATAAGGATATAGAACATCTGAATAGTCCCATAATGAGAAAGGAGATTTACTCAAATCAAAAACTTCCCAACAAAGAAAAGCCCATGACCAGATATTTTTACTGGTGAATTCTACAAAAATTTTTGAAAATAATTAATGCCAATTCTGCTCAAACTCTTCCCAAAAGTTGAATAAAAGAGAACATTCTGAGCTCATTTTAAGAGGCCAGCATTAACTTGATATCAAAACCAGAAAAAGATACTACAAGGAAAACAAAAAACAAAATCCAAAACTACAGGCCAATATCCCTGATAAATACGTATGTAAAAGTGCTCAACAAAATATTAGCAATATGCAACTCAATCAATGTGATACATCATATTAATAGAATTAAATACAAAAATCATATGATCATTACAGTAGATGCAGGAAAAGCATTTGACAAAATTCAACATCCTTTCATGATCAAAATTCTCAACAAAGTGAGTACAGAAGGAATATGCCTTAATATAATAAAGGCCTCATATGACAAGCCCAGAGCTAACATCATGCTCAGTAGTGAGGTGCTACAAGCTCTGTGTCTAGGATCAGGAACAAGACACGGTGACATCCCCACTGTTCCTAATCCACATAGTGCTGGAAATCCTAGCCAGAGCAATCAGGCAAAATAAATAGATAACTAAATAAATGGGAAGATAGATAATTAATACATATATAAATGACATTTAAATTGGAAAGGAAGAAGTAAAATTGTCTCCGTTTGTACATTAGATAATTTAATATATAGAATACCTTGATGACTCCACCCAAAAACGTTAGAACTAATAAACATATTCAGTAAAGTTTCAGGACAGAAAGTCAACAACAAGCAGCATTATTCATAATAGCTAAAGGCTGGGTAAAAAGTTGAAGGGATTAAGCAAAAAACAAAAATAAAAAAACCCTCATAGCATAGACACAGTCAACACTGTGGTGATTACCAGAGGGAAAGGGGGGTGGTGGGAGGTAGAAGAGGGTAAAGGGGAGATTAATGGTTATGGAAGGAGACTTGATTTTGGGTGGTGATCATACAAAACAATATACAGATGATGTATTATAAAATTGTACACTTGAAACTTATATAATTTTATTAACCAGTGTCACCCAATAAATTCAATACAAATTAAAAAAAGTGAGAACAATCCAAATGTCCATCAACTGATAAATGGATAAATAAACAGTGTCATATCTATACAATGGAATATTATTCAGCAATAAAAAAAATAAAATACTGATATATGCTATAATGTGGATGAACATGAAAATATGCTAAGTAGAAGAAGCCAGTCACAAAAGGTCACATATTATATGATTCCATTTATAATTAAATGTTCAATGTAAGAAAATCTATAGAGCCCAGATGGTGTGGCTCTGTGGATTGAGCATCATCCCATGGACTGAGAGGTCTGGGTTCGATTCCTGGTCAGGGCACATGCCCAGGTTGTGGACTTGATCCCCAGTAGGGGGTGTGCAGGAGGCCGCAGATAGATGTTTCTCTCTCACATCGATGTTTTTATCCCTCCCTTCCTATCTCTCTTAAAAATAATAATAATAATTAATTAATTAATTTAAAAATAAAAATAAATAAATAAAAACATATTTTGTAAAAAATTTATAAACAGAATGTAGATCAGTAGTTGCTAGAGGCCAGAGGGAACGGAATGAATAGGAGCAACTGCTACTGGGTATGGAGTTTCTTTTTCGGGTGATAAAAATATTTTAAATTAAATAGTGGTGATGGTTGCACAACTATGTAAATGTGCTAAAAAATACTAAAAGTGTGAATTTTATGGTAGATGAATTATATCTCTTGAAGCTCATAAAAAAATAAAGCATACATTCAAGTGATTGATCTTTTTATTGCTTTTACAATGCCACTCAGGGAGAGGATTGAGGCTAAGATAAATGGCTTTCAGATTTTAAAATTTAATTGTTTATTCTCCTTAGGCTTGGAAATAAAAATAGGGAAGAGCAGGAAGGTGAAGGCCTAGAAAATATCCATAAGTTTCCCCAGAGGCTAAAAAAATCTTTTTCATAAGCATGAATAAAAGCATGGATTCAGAAAAAATTTGGTACTGATTCTAGTTTGACTTGTTAGGTGTGTGAGTGTGCAAATTAATCAACTTTTCTCAGCCTTAATTACTTCATCTGTAAAATTAGAACAACAACAATTATCATAATAAAATTATGAGTGAAGTGCTTACTAACCATGATACTTGATTTTTGGTAAGTGTCTATTACAAGAACTACGTATGTAGTGAATATTCTTTATTGCCTTTTCCAGGCAGTACTTTTTACTATCACAGTGTTAGAAACCTAATAGGTGCTCATAAAATACAACTTGTTTTTCTGATTGGAGTTTAGTATAGTGTAGACATATGCAAACACAACGATACTTCTGAGTTCTCTAAAATGAGTTTTATAGATACTTTACCATTAATTTTTGTAGTATCCCTTTATTTAGTTTGTCTTTGATTATGCTTTTTGTTTCCCCATTTGCTCTGGGCATATACATTATTTATCCTTGACTATTTCCAATTAGCATCACAGAAACAATGCTTAATTTGCTGTAATGATCACCAATACCTGCAAAGATAAAGGTGGATAAAATCAAGACCATTAGAGCAAAGTGGAACATGATATGTGGTTGGATTCTGTACTTTCTAAAGAGGAATAAAAATTATAGTTTAAATATTAGCTTCAGAAATACTGTTTACTCCTAACTAAAAATGTATGGGAAGTAACTTCCTCAATAATAAAAACAGTTAAACTGATGGAAGCAGATTAGTTGTGTATTATTTGCAGAGACATAGGAACAACAACAAAAATCATAATAGCTAGAAATGATATAGTGTTGATTATATGCCAAGTGCTTCTGTGTGGCTTTTACATATATTAACTCATTTAAAGCCCTTGAGTATATGTTTATTTTTGCACATCTTTGTACCATTAGCCTAATTGGTTTGTAGGCTACTCTTTATCCCTTATTTTATATTGGTAATCAGGTTCTTTCTTATCAGAACACATGTTTTTAAAATGCTTAATAACTGCAAGAACTCTGTATTGATGAAATTAGTAAATTTACTGTGGCAGAGATTCATGATTGTCCCACATATATTTTTTCTGTTTGTTCCATAGAAATAAAACATAAAATCAGCTAAGCACATAGTCATGCTGGAAACAAATCCTACACTTCCTAACTTTTCCTACAGTTACACATGGCCACGCTACTAAGTTTTAGCAGTTAAGCAGAATTTGAGTGGGGAACTGCAGCTGCTGTAACAAATTACCACGATCTTAGTGGCTTACAACAACATACATGTATTATTTTGTAGTTCTAGAGGTCAAAAGTGTAAAATGGATTTCACTGGGTTAAAATCAAGGTATCAACAGGGACATGTTCCTTCTAGAAGCTCTGGGAGAAAATCTGTTTCCTTGCCTTTCTTAACTTCCAGAGGTATCCTGAATTCCTTCTTCTTTTTTTCATCTTCTCATGGCCCCTTTCTTCATCTTATTTTTTTTTTAAATATTTTTTTCTTTATTGATTTTACAAAGAGAGAAAGGGAGCGGGAGAGAGAGATAGAAACATCGATGAGAGAGAACATCAATTGGCCGCCTCCTGCATGCCCCCCGCTGGGGATCAGGCCCACAAGCTGGGCATATGCCCTGACCAGGAATTGAACCTGCGACTTCTTGGTGCATGGGTCAACGCTCAACCAGTGAGCCACACCGGCTAGGCCCCTTTCTTCAACTTCATAGCCAGCAGTGTACTATCTTCGGATCTTTCTCTCTGACTCTGACAGAGAGTCTCCTGCCTCCATTTCCCACTTACAGGGACTCCTGTGATTACATCATACTCATATAGATAATCAGGATAAATTCCTCAAATCAAGGTCAGCTGATTGGCAACCTAAATTCTGTCATAACCTTAATTTTTCCCTTATGGTATAACAGCACATTCACATTTTTCAGTGACATTTTGTGGGCCATTGGTGTGCCTACCACAGACACTTTTCAGCATATGTTCTTAAAAAAAAAAAAAAAAGGTGGGGGGTATTTTTGCTTCATATTTTAGAATGCAAACTTTGATGTTTATAACTGGACTATGATGTTAATTTGGGAATGAGGACGTTCATGGTAGAGCTCAATACGAGAGCAATAATAATCACATTGGTAGTCAACGGCAAATATTGCTATAAATATAACCCTCCCCTTGCAATATGGCTTTACAACTCCTCCCCTCAAGAGACAGAGTCTTTTTACACTTCTTGAATATGGGATGAACTTGCTCTTCTCTTTGGCCAGTGGGACAGCAACAAACATGTTCAATCGTAGATTAGAGAAAAGTTTGTATACTAGAACTTGCCCTTTCTTGCTACTCTTGGTACCCATGCTTTCACTCCCATGTAAAGAAGCTCAGGCTAACTCACTGCAGGATTAGAGAACACATCAACAGAAGGCCCAGACATCCCAGCTTCCTCACATGAGTTCATGATAAGCAAGTCAGTCCCAGTGGAACTACTAGGTGACCATTAACTCATGAGCAAGCCCCACCTACAGACTAGCCACGTTCATTGTTCATCCCAAACCAGCCCAAATTGTTAATCTGAAGAGTCATGAGCAACAGAAATGGTTGATATTTTAAAACACTAGTTTTGGGGTTGTATTTGCATAGCAAAAGCTAACTAATCACAAGCTAACATGTACATAATTTATTCTATACCTGGAAATGTTCTGAGTTCATCATATGTATTTAACTTGCTTAATTCTCACAGCAACTCTATGAGATATTTAATATTATTTCAATTGTATAATTGTAAAAATGAAAGAGATGGAGTTATATATCCTAGGTCATGCAGATGGTAAAGGGTGAATTGAGATTTGAATGTAGGCAATATTGCACCAAATACCCTCTTCTCAATGGCCACATTCCACTGCCCTTTGATAAACGGACCCACAGATACAACACTGTGGGGATCTAGGACTACCTATTGGAATTTTATGTTTTAAAAACTCTTAATGTGGGTATTCTGCCAGTATCAGCTACACCTAAATTTAACTAATGCAGTGTTTGGTACCTGGATTATAGTGCTAAATATAACAGAACCTAAGCTAAAGGAGGCTACAACACTAGAGAAAATATAATTTTCAAAATGTAAGTATTCATTAGTGATTTCTACATGCTTCACAGAGAGTGATACTGAGACTAGAATTTACCAGTCAAAAAGTAGAGCTGGAAGAGATTACTACTCTGCTTAGGAAAGCATTCTAGAACTGCAGTGGACAATTTTCATTGATTGAAAGTCCAATAATTTGGGGACTCAGAGGACTGAAGAAACAAATATGTTGGTACTTCAAACCAAGCCATTACTAATGGTTACTCTCAAATATAGACTTCAATGATAAGACTGTCTCCCAAGCCTATTTCAAACACATTTTATTCTCTTCCGTAGCAGATACCAAACTAAGTTGGTTCCTTTTCCACCCAAGTCTATTGTTGCAGATATTTTCAAAGTAGTTCACAATAAGCAAGAGGGTGATAAATAAAAGATAATTTAAGCTTAAATTAATATATATTAACAAAATCTTTGGCTGCAATTTTTATACACAGAGAGTCCTACCAGAAAAATTACTGAAAACCTTATTAAGATTTTAGGGGAGGTATCCTGTCAAAACCACAAGCTTTGTCCAATAAAGCCTCTAATTGCTTACACCATAAAGGAACAGCAAGCCTTATCACAAGAAAGCAGGGAACCCCAGTAGAAAAGCAGAGACCCCATCATGTAGGTTGCACTAATCATTGCCAAGCTCAGATGATAGAATCCATAGGAAATGATCTCCTATCA
Source organism: Tadarida brasiliensis (assembly GCA_030848825.1). NCBI lineage: Eukaryota > Metazoa > Chordata > Mammalia > Chiroptera > Molossidae > Tadarida > Tadarida brasiliensis. The sequence goes on from CM061260.1 coordinate 78,384,831, forward strand.
TAGAAAAGGGTCTTTTGTATTCTTGCCCTGTAGGATGTATGTGCTGTGTATTTTCCACCGTCCATTTTTCATTTCATTGTATTTATTCTGTCTCTAAATGAGATTAGTACGAATAAGAATATTCAAAAGATTTTTAAATTGTGATATAGTTTATACATGATCAGAATATGAGAGCCTATATCCAGCATATCCCTGAGAAAACTTAGCTTGTGAGCTAAAAGAAGAAATTGAATAGAACTCTGGGATGTCTTTCATGGGGAACTGTAGTATATTTTAAATGTGATAAGAAGGATACTCATGGACCGTTCAGTGTGGAGAATGCTAACTATTCCATAATATTAATTTATTTCTATCTAAGTAATAGGGCATTGACTGTCCAGACCAATGATTTGAAATTTTGCATCTTCTCCTAAACTGTATATGGTCATGTGACATCACTGGCCAATAAGATGTACGAAGAAGGGGTACGTGCATTTTCCATGTAGTGCCTTTAAGTGGCAGGGGCTATATACTTCTCTTTCATATTTCTACCTCCTGCTTACTAGAGAACAGATTAGATTGGTGGAGCTGGTGGTGTCCTCTTAGAATATAAATTGATCTTTGGAACGGAGGCCATGCAGGGTTGGGCAACAAGCTAGAAGAAACCTGTGTCCTGGGCACTATAAGGCACTACAACAGCTTAAGAACTTCCCATCACACTTCCACTTTTAAATTACTCCATTTTGTCAATCACAGACAAATTTACCACAATTAGTCACAAACACTCATGCTTTTTGAAATTGTCACATGCATAAATACACACACACACACACGCACACACACACACACACACACACACACACACACTGGTTCCATAAAGTCAAGTAAGGGTCCTCGATTTGATACAATTTAATAAAGATCTACTTTTTGATTTCTTATGTGCTTTCTTGGTGCTGCATGAGAAAGAAAAGATAAAAGATATGGAGAAGTATATAACAATTCTAAGTCATTGAGGTGACAGAATACTTAAATATAAAACTACTAAAAACTGCCCTGGCTGATGCTGCTCAGTTGGTTGAGTGTTGTCCCAATCACTGAGAGGTCGCAGGTTCAATTCCCGATCATAGGTGGTGTACAGGAGATAGCCAATCAATGGTTCTTGCTCATTGATGTTTCTCTCTCTCTTTCCCTCTCCTTTCCTTTCCCACTCTAAAGACAATAAAAAACATATTTAAAAAAATTATTTTAAAAGACCCACTAAAATCTATTCAAGTACTTATTAAGTCAAGAATATTTATTCAGCCCTGGCCTGTTTGGCTCAGTGGTTAGAGCATCGGCCAGTGGACCAAAGAGTCGTAGGTTCGATTCTGGTCAAGGGCACGTACTTCAGTTGTGATTAGATCCCCAGCCCTGATTGGGGTCGTGCAGGAGGCAATCAGTCGATGTGTCTCTCTCACATTGATGTTTCTCTCTCCCACTTCCTCCTTCCTTCCCTCCCATTCTATCTGAAAAAAATCAGTGGAAATATATCCTCAGTTGAAGATTTAAAAAAAAAATGTATTGAGTACCTACTGTTAAGTCACAGTAATAATAGGTACAATAAATGTAGATAGCAGTGAAAAAGGCACTAAACAATTTCTGTCCTCATGAAACTCATTCTACTGAGGAAAAACCAGAAAAACATGATGAATACTCCATTTCTATGATCTGCATTCTACAATTTAATGTATGTTTTAATATCTCTGAAACCATAATACACATTTCATCATTGACATGACATTGATTGGCAGCATTTTTATAAAGTATTGCATAAAACAATGTTGTAGCTTATAACTGCGAGTACCTTTGAGTTAATAAGATAAGGTAATTAAAACATAATATTAATGCGGTCGATGCTCACATCCTCAAACAACCACATCAAAAATAAAATGAAACTAGAGAACAACCATCACTCAGAACTGTCTCAAATGTAGCTGAACAGAAGTTCTACAGCTAAGGATAAAAAAGAAGAAGTCACATAAAGAGAGACTGGCAGAAGGGGCAGAGATGCAGAATGGGCTAGTTCCACATCTATGTGTGGCAGATAAAAATTGGGAGGGATATCTCAGCTGCAGAAGTTCCACCTGTGGAGCAAAGGGTCCAGCCCCACCAGGATCCCCAGCCCAGGGTTCCAGTAACAGGAAGAGAAGTCCCCATAACTTCTGGCTGTAAAAACCAACAAGGATTGTGGCTGAGTAGGACAGAGGACTGCTGGACTCCCTGAGTGTTCCTTTTAAAGGACCTACGCACTCGGACTCACTCACGCTGAGCTCCAGTGCTAGGGCAGCAGCTCCAAAGGCACCAGGGACATACAAGGAGGAACTGAATTGTCTGGCATCAGAGTGAGAGATGGAGGGCAGATTTCTCTCAGACAGAAATGTTAGCAGAGACCATTGTTTTTTTCTGAGCCCTTCCCCCACAGAGCTGGCTGGCAGGCACCGTATGAGTCTCCATCAACCTGGCTATCACTGTTCATCCTACCCTGATGATTCCCTGCGACCCCATCCCACCAACATGCAGTCCTACCCAACCAGTTTTCAGTGGTATTTCCATAGGGATGGCCTGTCTTGGCTTATGCTTCAGACTTACCTAAAACCTCTCAAATAAGCAGTGTCAGTTTTCTGCATGCCCCATTCCTCTCACTAAGTGACCCCAGGACCAGCTCTAGCAGTAGCTGGGCTTGTTCACAGCTTGGCCTCTTCTGGGCACCTCCAAGCCCAACACAAGTAGTAGCCATCTGCAGATCACATTGTAGGTCATGCCAGGTGGCCCCAAGCACAACACAAGTAGTGGCTGACTTTGGTCTGCACCTCCTGGAAGGTCATAGAGTCAGTGAACTTGGTTGATAGCTTCAGGCCACATTGAAATACCACTCAACTACCTCCACAAGTGATGCACTCAAGGGGCAGACTCAGTGCGCACCAGAGCCCTGCTGAGGTAAGACCTGCTCCATGGAGTCATCCCCTGCACAGCTGATCCTCCACAGTGGTTGCAGCCAGTCCTTGCAGCCAATCAGACTGGGGATATATCCCTCCAATTGATTTACCAACAGCAATCAAGGCTCAACTAAACAGGAGGATGTAAGCAGCACACATAGTGTGGTACACCTGGAGTGTCCAGCTCAGGTGAATGGGGAGGCTATGCCATGGACCTCACAAGACCCCTACACTACATTAGGCCACTCTACCAAACCCAGGAAACACAGCAGCTCTAACCAATATATAGAAACAAACACAGGGAGGCTGACAAAATGAGGAGATAAAGAGACATGTCCCAAATGAAACAACAGAATAAAACTACAGTAAAAGAACTAAACAAATGGAGATAAGTAATCAGCTACATACAGAGTTCAAAACAATGGTTTATGAGGATGCTCAACTAACTTGGGGGAAGAGTAGATAAACTTAGAGAGAACTTCAACAGCATAAAAAATGACATGGAAACCATAAAAAGAACCAGTCAGAAATGAAGGATACACTAACTAAAATGAAGAGTAATTACAAGGAATCAACAGTAGAGTAGATGAAACCGAGAATGAAAACAGCAATTTGGAGGATAAGGAAGCAAAAAATACCCAATCAGAACAGTAAAAAGAAAAAAAAAGAACCCCTCAAAATGAGGATAGTGTAAGGAGCCTCTGGGACAACTTCAAGCATCATGGGGATGCTAGAAGGAGAAGAGCGAGAGCAAGATATCACAGGACAGATAAAGAGCTTTCCAGATAAGAAAGAGCTAAAGGAATTCATCACCACCAAACCAGTATTTCATGAAATGTTAAAGGGTCTTCTTTAAGAATAAGAAAAAGAAGAAATTAAAAAAATCAAAATAGGAATAATAAAATGGTAATAAATACATATCTAACAACAATTGAATCTAAAAAAATAATAAATGAACAAGAAAAACAGAAACAAACTCATAGATACAGAGACTATTTTGATAGTTGTTAGGTGGGAGGGGTATTGGGGGGCCGGGTGAAAAAGGTGAAGGGATTAAGAAGTACAAATTGTTAACTACACAATAGTCATGGGATGTAAAGTACCACAAAGGGAATGTAGTCAATAACATTCTAATAACTATGTATGGTGTCAGATGGATACAAGATTTATCAGGATAATCAGTAAGTGATTTTATATCTAATCACTGGGGTGTACACGTAAAATTAATATAATATTGTATATCAACTATAACTGAAAATAAAAAAATGATTTAAAATACACAATAAAAAAATTATAAAAAAATAACAAAAGATTTGAACAGAGATTTCATAAAATAGCCAATAATTATATGACATACACAGGGTGGGGAAAAATTAAGTCTACAGTTGTGAGTATGCAAAACACAGAGTTTATTCTTGTATTATGATTTATAAATTATTATATTATTTTTCATATGAACAACTGTAAAACTACTTTTGCCCGACCCTGTGGTATTAAGTGCTAAGTAGAAAATACATAGCAGAGGAATCTATTAAATTTGGAGCTAAAGCTATTGCAATTTTATATAGAATGGCAAAAAGGCCTCCAGCATGATGTAATATTTTAGTGTAGACTTAATGAAGTTAGAGAGTGAACCATGAACATCTCTTAAAGATGATTATCTGAAGCTGGAGGAACAACAGTCACAAAGAATCTTATTTGGAACAATGCCTGGCTTTCTCAGCAAAATGTACACACACATACACACACACACAATCATAGTGACAAGTGTGACTCAAGCAGAAAGAATAAGAAAAACAGAGTTAGAAAGGTAATGAAGGGCCAGCTCTTTTAGAGCCTTATAAATCAGAATAATGACTTTGTCTTTATTTCTTCTGTTTTCCCATCTAGTCATTTCATATTTAACTTAAAATACCCATGATCAATTGACTAGTGATGTAAAGAGCATCACTGAAAAAGGTATCTGAGGACGTAAAAGGTTCTAGTTACTGATTCTTGTTAGGGATAGAGAAGAACATTTTTCTCTATTTCATTCCCACCGGTACATACAAAGATTGAATCTTCACATAATTCAGTTGTCATGTTATGATCTTGGGAAATTTCAGAAAGCCCGAAGGCCTAAGAATGTTATTAATCATGAACTTTGAATAGCCTATGATAGTATATTCACTGGTATCCATTGTCAGGAAGGTAGGAGAAGCATATATAAATATATGGACACGAGGAAAGCAATGGACAGTTATGCAAAGATACAGTCTCATACTTGGTATCTGGTTTAACTTTAACATTCAGCTTCCTGCTAGAATATCTGATCAATGTGCACATTTTTAAACTTAAATTTGACTCATATATCATGCTTCACACATTGCCTTTCAACTAGCATTTTAAGACGATACAGAAAATTCAAGAGCCTATGACTTCAGCATTAGAAAGCCACAAGGCAAGACTGCCCTTCTAGTAACTTGAGTATATTTATAAGCAAAGGATTTTCACTAAGAATTCCTAGATGATGTCTTCTGACTTATCAGGGTTGTGATTAAGGCATTTCTAACTCCATAATGTTATTTTCTTTATATTAGTCAGAAATTAAATTAAAAACAATTTTATGACACTTGGACTATTCATATATATAGTCTGACAGTTCTACCCACTACAAACAGTAATAATTAAATACATGAGACTTTTCCTAAGAAGGAGAGGCCAGGCCATAAGAGATTCAGATTCTAGTTGACTTTTCTTGTACTTTGCATCTGATATTTAAGTTTCACTCCATGCAAAGTCAGAGAAACTCTATGCCATCCTTTAGATTATATGTATAGTTTAGTTTATATGATATAAAGCCAATCATAATTTTATAGCATAAATCCACTTTCATAAGCATAAGACATTCATGCTAATGAAAGTAGCCAAAATAGGAATTTGGTCCTGAGATATCAGTGTCTTCTTCTTCACTATATATTATCAAGCCATCAAGTATTTTTTCCCTCTCAGCTTTCCCATTCCTTCATCCATTTGACAGAGTGAGGAACCTGGTGTCACGCTTAAGTCCTTCTGATACAAGATAAAAACATTTGCATACTAACTTCAAACGAGAAAAGAAATCTGTCTAAAATGTGTTTGAACCTCTGATGTTGAATCTTCCTCTTTTATAGGTAATATAATTGTTAGGTTGCTTGTTGTTTTTAGAGTAAAGTCTAGCTTCTTACTCTTTCAAACATCAGTTGTCTTGGACGTGAAATGTTCGTTAGATGAGTGGCCCCACTAAATGCAAACTGCACAGTTCAGCGTTCCTTTGTCTCTGCTCCTGTCAGTGGTATGATTCCCTTGCAACATTCACACTTTTATTTTCTACTTACTTACTCATGGTCCAATCGTCATTAATGTTCTGTTTGGAAGGAATGAAAAGAAGTATAATTTTTTTTAAATGTGTTTTTATTTATTTCTTAGAGAGAGAAAAACATCCATCAGCTGCCTCCTGCACGCCCCCTACTGGGGATCCAGCCTGAAACCTGGGCATCTGCCCTGAGGGGGAATCAAACCAGGACTTCTCAGTCCATGGGAAGATGCTCAATCCACTGAGCCACATGGGCCGGGCAAAAGAAGTGTAATTTTATGTAATTAAATATGCCCAATTACACTTTGAATCCACTAGTGGGTAATTTCTGATAAGTGCTTTAAGAAATCAATAATCTAAGTTCATAATAATTACTGATTCTATCAGTGAGCTGCTTTTTAAAATGGAATGAAAGGATGCCTTTCTGCAAATGGACAGGATACAAAGCCCTAGACTATAACAAAAGAGAAAAATAACTAGAAATTATAACAACTGTCTATGAAAATGCAGTTTCTACCTAATATTAACACTAAAACGTACTCTAAATTTTTAAAAGAGTTAATATATACATAAGGAACATGACTGATGGTATATGGAAAGCATGTACCAAATACCATTACAAGCTTCATGCAATAGTTTCAGTAACTGGTGGTTCCATATTTGGATTTTTACTGTATTAAAACATCAGCTGAATTAACTAAAGACATTTTGATAGTTCCCCATAAAGTCTAAAGTCATAATTGAATTTCATGGAGCATTCTGAATACTAACAGAAAAATAGATGCACATGGTTTTTAAGTAGATATTAAAATAAAAATTGAACAATGCAACTGTACATATTTTCTGGTATCACAGTTAATTACAAGCAGAAATTATAGAGGATGTATGGGAAAATATCATTATTATTTATATTATTATTGCATATTATTAATTGTATTATTCTCAGTACTTGAAATGCTATCAAAATATTTTATTTTGAACTCTAATTAATGTCTTCTTTTGGCAAGTACTAAATTCCTGATACCCAGTTTTAATAACTAGTCTTCTTTCCCTGACCTTCCTGTAGCTCTTTATCCTTTCCTGGTGTCTATTACATAAATGGGCTCTTTTCAAAGAGATAAGTAAGTATCCTTCATGTACATGTTGTATAAATGTGCTATGCAGAGGTCTAGTGTACTCTGCAAAGAGATAATTGCAAAAAAGATACAGCAAACATTTTTGTAATTATTCAAAAAAATTTAGATGGCCTAGCCTTTCCTATATAACAATATATGTTTTTGTTCTGTGGATTTACTTTTAAAACAATATATTTTTAATTAATTCACATGTAAGATATAACTTTAACCTTATCTGACTTTTATAATTTAATCTACAAAGAGTCCTAATTGCTAGGAAAAAAGTAGCAGTAAAATGTATACCTGCTAATATTTTTATAAAATGTATGGGTCTTGTAAGAATTTAAAGTTATGGCAAAACATTAAGTTTATCTTTAACAAAATGGCCAGATAAACATTCATTTTACATTTATGCAAGCAATATTAATTATGCATTCACTCTGTGTAAAGCACTGGGCTGCAATTAGGAGAAGAAAATGGAGAAAGACAAATAATATAGTTTAATAAACCAAACTTTTAGCTTATTAAATACCTTACAGTAGAGTCGATAAAAAGGACATGTATACAATGAACTGGTTAGCATAGAAAAGACATTTAATTTGAGGCTGAATATGACAAGAAATTATCTTTAGTTAACATTTATTGAGTAATTATGTGCCTAGAATTGCGCTACGTGTTTGGTGAAATGCGTTAAATTACCAGTAGCGATTGCTTTAGACAATATAAAAACGTTTCCAAGGTCACAGATGTGGTAAATTGTACAGCTGAAAATAGAACACAGTTATTTCTAAGTGTATATTTCTTCCTTTCTGGTATTAAGATATAATATAAGATATATTCAGGAACAGTTTTCTATTTATACACAAGATTTGCTTCTTTACATAAAACACATTTCCTCTGCAGGGATTAAATCTGTAGACTTATCCTTTTTTTATTTTTTCCAGTATATAAAATTCTAGGTTTAAAACATCTCATTTGTTTCCAATTATCCCAAGGGCTGTCACAAAATTCTCTAAACCAAATTACTTTTAATGAATTTCAGTATTAAAGAGCAGGTGATATACAGGGCTTTTAGAAATGGGAAGAGTGTCATAAAATGACAGCTATAAAAATAGGTGAGGGGCTAACTAATGAAAACTACAGTCAAAAGGAATAGCGTGAGCAAAGATCAGGTAGAAAAAGAGAGAGGATGACAAGTCTATGAAACCAACAGCGATATTAGTCAAAATTGCTGTGGAACTGAAAGGTGAGACAGAAAGCCAAATAGGTAAGCAAGAGCAGATAGTGGAAAGCCTTGTTGGAATGTTAACCTGAGGGAACATGGAACCAGTTTAGGGAAAAGAGCACTAACTATGTGTTAGGCATCATGGAGAGCAAATGGACTGTTCAACTTGACACCTTTCTTTGAAGATTTGCAATGATGTGAGAACAAGTAACAAGAAGTAGAAGACACAAGTGTTACTGTGGCCTATACAGTAAGTCAGAGGTGTTATAATAGGGGACACTTTTAAGTCTTAGCAATAAACATAGTTGTGGAACGCGTCCTCCTAGATTAGGAAGAGGAGAATAGCCAGGAAGATCTAGCCCTTGATTACCTGGCTGATTTGCTAGACATTTAACATCAGCAGCATTTGGTCGAACACATGGGATCGAAAGAACTGGACTGAAACTGGTGGTAGCAGACGAGTTGACCAGTGTGCGCCGAAGGTCCACAAGATGCCTTTTCTGAGATGTGGGCTGTAGCATGAAAAGAAAACATGTGTGTATGTATGTATATCCAGATTCATTCACAGACATATGGAGAAAAATATCTAAATAACTCAGTTTGGAATTCTGCAAATCCTATAATTTAACATGATGTGGAGATCTAATTATATTTGAAAATGTTTTGCAAGGCTGCATTAGGTTATATAAATATGCCTAATTAACTGCACTAGAAAAGTTGGAAATAAGCTTCACAAGGAAAATTGGGACACACATTTTCAGGAAGATGTCGTCTCTATGCAAAAATATTTTGTCTTGCTGGAGAATAAACTGACTATGGAAAGCTGTGTGCAGCAATGAAAGAGTTAAGTAAAAGAAAGCAATGTTTCCTTAATTTTCTCAGAATTATTTGGAGATGCTGAAGAATCAAAAATATCAGGAAGAAAAATGCAGAGCTATTCAGAACTTGATCAAATCTCCATGTGGTTAAGAGAACGGCATCTCAACAGCAGAGCCTTTCTTCATCTTGATCTATCAAAATATGACATTTCCAGCCCTGGCTGGTGAGGCTCAGTTCATTGGACCATCATGCCATGCACCAAAGGGTCACGGGTTTGACTCCCAGTCAGGATACATACTCAGGTTATGGGTTCAATTCCTGATAAGGGTGCGTATGGGAGTCAACTGGTTTATGTTTCTCTCTCATGTTGATGTTTCTCTCTCTCTCTCTCTTCCTTCCTCTCTCAAATATATATAAATGTCATATATGAAATTTCCACCTATTATTGGGAAGTCAGTGAATAGATTCAAGATATTAACGAAAAATTTGGAGAAGCAAATAATGTTACAGTTTTTTTCCCTTCTGCTAAAAGCTAATTTTCAAAATCATAAAATGTGAAGAACTATTTCAGGCACACATTTAGTGGCTGCCTGCCAAGATTAAATTTAAAAAATTAAGAAATAAAATATTTTGTCTTACTTTTTTTTTCTTCAATTATCATGAGTTCAAACATTCAGAAAGAGTCTCTGAAGTGAAGCAGTATTATTCTTTGGCTTTTAGCTTGGTAGTTATTCAATAACAAGCTACTAAATTATTAAACCAATTTTTTGTATAAGACACATTTGTTTCTTTGATCCAAGTCTTGTCCTCAGCTTAAGTTCTCCAATTTGAACTATCCCTGCTTCAAACAGTTTAACCTAATCAATTGCTTAGTATTCTGAACTACTAGGTTAATTCTTGGTTCTGCAAAATTTAGCCCCAAAATATGTTCCATAAACAATCTTTTATTATGGTCAACTGTACTAAAACTAAGAAATCTCAGCAGGGTTAAACACATGGCAAAATCTGAAAAAGTCTTGTTTAAATAAAATAAAATATACTAGCTTGCCCAAAGTACTATGAAAGTTTTGTTATTTAACAATGAAGGTAATATTTATAATGGTAGTCACTCCCTAGAGCAGGGGTGGGGAATCTTCTTTCTGCCAAGGACCATTTGGATATTTATAACATAATTCGAGAGCCATACAAAATTATCAACTTAAAAATTAGCCTTCTATATTTGGTCAAACATTTCATTAACTCACCCCTAATGTGATGGCTGGAACTGCTTCTCTTTGGTGAGGCGTGTGATGTCAGCTGGTATTGATGATGTTGCTACTTGCAACTGCTTTTCCAGGTTTGCGTCGGTCAGTCTGGAGCGCAGTCGACTCTTTGCAATAGTAAGTTTTGAAAAGAACTACTCGCAGCAGTAAGTTGTTCCTAACACAGATGCATATTTCAATGCATGTTTCCTCAAAGTGGGAAATTCATCATTGCTTATGTAACTTTTATAGAACTCAAGCAGTGGGAGGTGGTTGTACCCAGCTTTCAGCTCATCATTTTGCGGCTGAATGATTTCATGTTGTAGGTTACCAGGCCCATCAGCTGATTCCACATGGAAGGGTGTAGCAAAGATGTTCAATTCCATTTGTTGCACGTTCTTGAACCTTTCATTAAATGCCTCAATTAATTTCACACATTCACCAGCATATTCAAATGCTGTGGACGGCTTGTCCTTCTAGAGTGGGGAAAGGAACTATGTTATTCCTTTCAAGTCACAGCCTTAATTTAGCTTCAAATGATTTCACAGTTGAAAGCAGGGAGCTGAAAAGCTGGTTGGGGCCCTGCAGCTTGACGTTTAGCTCTGAGAGGTACTTGGTAATGTCCACCACGAACACTAAATCACACAGCCACTTGCTACCATTGAGTTCCCTGGCAGGTTTTCTCTTCATCTCCATGAACTGCCTAACTTCATCCATAGTTTGTAAAACCTCATGAGCATGTTCCTGAGACTCAGGCACCACGCTTCACAGTGATAAACAAGATCACCGTACTCAGAGTCAAGGTCATTCAGTAACTCCTTAAACTGGTGGCTGTTAAACCCTCTTTGACAAAATGTATTCATGACACTACTGTTGACATCACATTGTTGAGCTGCAATGATTGTGCACAGAGACTTTCTTGGTGTATGATGCAGTGGCATATAATTAAATCACTTGGACCAAGGCTGAGATGATTCAGTTCTTTCTTGACAAATGCAATTAACCCTTTTTGCAAGCCAGCCATAGCTGGAGCTCCATCTGTAGTAAGGCCACTTAACTTATCAAATGTTAACTCAAGTTTTTTCATTGATAAAACAAGTCCTCACCTCTTGTAGTGCCATGCATGGCTTCCAGGGACAGTAATTCCTCTCCTGTGTCAAACTCACGAGTATTTGTTATGTCCGTTGTCTCGTCACAAGCCAGAGAGAAAAGTTGTAAATCTCCTGCAGAATCCTTCAGTGTTTTTTTACTATCTTGTGCTAAGTCAGTAATCTGATCTGAAACGGTTCTCCGAGACAAACTAACCCTCTGAAACAATTTTACTCTGTCTGGTGCTAACAATTCCACAGCAGCCACCATGTACTCTCACAAACTCTCCCTCTACAGGAGGCCTCAGCTTCTTTGCAATTAGCTCACTCACTACATAACTCATCAAATAATGTTGTCTCTGTCACAACCCGGCCCAGTGAAAGCGGCTTGTTGTGATTCCAAACTCCGCTGAAGAGCATTGACTTTATCCAGATGCATTTGGCTTCCCAATTCATTGAGTCTATCATGTTCTGCGCAGTAATAATGCTCTAGGTTGGCTTTTTATTTCTTTACTGCTAATACATCATCACAAACTAGGCACACAGGTTTGCCTTTGATTTCAACAACAACAAAAATAATCATTTGTCCATTTCTCTTGGGAAGATCAACAACCTGCATCCACTTTTCTTTTAAATTTTTTTCACTTTATTGATTATAGAGAAAGAGGAAGTGAGAGGGAGAGAGAGATAGAAACATTGATGAGAGACAACATTGACTGGCTGCCTCCTACATGGCCCCCACTGGGGATCAGGCCCACAACCTGGGCATGTGCCCTGACCAGGAATCGAACCAGTGACCTCTTGGTTCCTGGGTCAATGCTCAACCACTGAGCCACACCAGCCGGATGACTTTTCTTTTCTTTATAGTCACCTTTTGTAGGATGTTACACCACTTAAGTCTGTGTGTGAGTCGCCAGAGAAGCAATTATTTTGCTTTGATCACTGTTATAATCCTGCATTTGGATTTGATACATATGCAACATCCATATTATCGACTCTTGAGGTCTTTTCTGTGTACTCTAATTTCCTTAATCTTCATCTGAGATTCAGTTTTTGTGAAGATTGTTGATCACGGACATGTGGATAAAGGTTGGATTAGAGTTATCATCTATGTCAACAAAAATGTCAACAACATGGTCATCAATCATCAGAGGCAAGGTCATCAATGTCATGAGGAATCATCTCATTGCATCTCATCTCACCATCACCAGATCACCATAGTTTCAGCACAATGTGTTAACACTTTTGAAATGTGTATACTCCCAGCCTGTGGGGCAATGACTGTCCTCTGAGTCACCGCAATCCAAGCAGACGGACTGTGGGCAGCCGAGGAGAAGCATACATGTCTGTCTCGTCATGTACTCATATGTGTTCCGTTTATCTCATAATGGAGGCTTCTTGCTTGTACCTCAAAATTTACGTTATTATTATGATTCACTTATATCAATTTATGTTTCTATGAAAAAAGCTCCTAGATTTATTGAATTTTGAGTCGCACCTGTGGTTGCCTTGGCAAGGCCAGACCAAATGATTTTGTGGGCCTTATAGGGCCTTTCAGGCCAGGTGTCCCCCATCCCTGCCTTAGACCCCTTCCATTGAATGAACGAATGAATGGAACTGATGATGCTTCATTCAGGAACACAGAGAAGAGGAAGACAGAAATTACTTCAAAGTTTTGATGGCTTGGCAAAGTATCAAATATTAAAAAGAGAAATCATGATGCCCAGCCCGTGTGGTTCAGTGGTTGAGCAGCGACCCATGCACCAAGAGGTCGCTGGTTCAATTCCTGGTCAGGGCACATGCCCAGGTTGTGGGGCTGATCCCCAGTGGGGGGCATGCAGGAGGTGGCCAGTTGATGTTCTCTCTCATTGATGTTTCTATCTCTCTCTCCTCCTTTCCTCTCTTTCTAAAAATCAATAGAGAAAAAAATTTAAAAAACATATATATATTTAACTAAGGTGTACATATTTTTTTAGACATAATGCTATTTCACACTTAATAGACTACAGTGTAGTATAAACATCACCTTTATAACCACTAGGAAGCCAACAATTTCATGTGACTCAGTCTACTGTGACATTCGCTTTGTTGCAGTGGTCTGGAACTGAACCCACAATATCTCCTAGGTATGCCTGTATTTAGTACCCTAGTTAGCCCATGGTCCTTGAAATTTTATCCTTCAATTAGATATTAGAATAGAAACACTAATGAAAATTTAGAGTAAATAACCCTGAATTCTCCCTCTTCATTGATTTTTCTATATTTCTGGTTCAGTGGAAAAAGGTAAAACTTTTCTCAATTTTTATGTTATATGTATATATATTTTCTGCAAGACCCCATACACTGTCAAGGTTGGCAAAATATTGATTAATATTTCTATATCCCATGGCATCTAAATTGTACATGCATTCTGGGTTGCCGTGATTACTCCATGTGTGGGTGCAGTAGAATACTCGGGCTCAGGGAGCCTGTTCCCAGCTTAATAATATAAAAATCCACATTGGATAAATGCTTGATTTATATAATTTACAATTTAAACAAAGTTCCCATTTTGGGATAGTTAATGGGAATTTAAGGTAATAAGGATGATTAAAATACTTTCGTGACATCAATATCTTACCTTTAAATGGTCAAAACCTTTAAATAACTTTTTTTTTTTTCTAAATCTTTCATCAAAGTTGCTGATAGAAAATGTGATTAAAGTTCAGAAACATGAACTTCGACTGGAATCACTAGTGAGCTCATTTGCACCCCCAAAAAAGAAGTTTTTATATATATATTTACCGCTCACAAACTGAGTAATCCATAAAACCAAACTATGCCAAACTGGTATATCAAATTAAATACCACCACCTCGCCCTGGCCGGTTTGGCTCAGCGGTTGGAGCGTCGACCTGCGGTCCAGAGAGACCCGGGTTCGGTTCCCGCTAGAGGCACGTACCTCGGTTGCGGTTTGTCCCCGGCCCTGGTTGGTCGTGCGGGTGGCAGCCACTCGATGTGTCCCTTTCACGTCGATGTCTCTCTCTCTCTCTCTCTCTCTCTCTCTCTCTCTCTCTCTCTCTCTCTCTCTCTCTCTCTCTCCCCCCCACTCTATCTGAACAGAAAATGAAAAAATGTCCTCGGGTGAGGATAAAATAAATAAATAAATAAATACCACCACCTCTCCAACTAAATTTGTTAAAGTAGAAGAAAACATGTTTTAAAGTATAAAATACCTTTCTGTGGTGCTATCCAACTTAACAGTTTTGTTTATCTAATCTCTTTCATTTTAAAACCACTGCACTGCCAATGGAGGTAAAATGCAATCACACAGGTCTCTCTCAGACCTACTCACAGTGAATCCTTTGCATGAATTGCTCTGCTTTGTCAGTATACTGACTGCCTGTTTTGCCCATCCCCCTGCCTTCTAACTTGCCATCAGAAAAAAGAACTCTCCAGCTGCTTCTGCACATTGTGTGTTTTGTTGGCTCGGTGAATGTCTACGCCTGTGTTCAATGTTACAGCCGTGATGTTCTATCTTCCTCCACATAGCCATATATTTCTAAACAATCTGTGAAGAACCAGCTCTGAAAATAAAATCAACAGGAATGAAAAAGAAGTGCTTGTGATCCAAAGCACTTACTAGTGTCCACCCCCATGGAGATTCATTATACCCACAGCCCAGACAATAAATAGAATCCCCACACCTATTTTTTTCTATTTTCAGTTAGTAATAAATCCCTTCACATTATCTCCCTCAATTGAAAAGGGAAATATAATGCATAGCAACAGTATCTAATAATGTTTAAATTATATGAATACTTTTAACCCCATTTATAGTTTTCTTAACCTCAGATATTTTTATATTCTGGTATGTATATATTAATAAAGTCAGGCGAAAATAGCCCCATATCTAAAATATGTAATTCGGTGCTTTTAAAATTCCTTTTCCTATTTATTTATTCAAAAATATTTTGAACACTTTAATGTACTGAGCAAATAAAGGTATAGTTTCTGATCTCAGAGTTTTATTGAGTTGACAAAGAATAAATAATCTCAATACAGGTATTATGTTTTGTAATAATGCTATGTACAAGATAGAATGGTAAAACAAGGATCTAGTGATTATTCCCTAGAGTTGTGGTCAAGATCTAAAGATATTTTTTGGATGAGCAAGTAGTTAACTGGGTCTTGAGAGATAAGTAAGAGTTCACTTATATGTTTTATTATGTATAAATTCTTCCAGGCCAAGATTGAGCTTCTTATCTCATGGGCATGTCCCACAGTGTGTCCCTCAAGAACCTAGATCTCTCTTGAACAAGTGATGCTTATCATATTGCATAACTTCCTTTTTCTTTTAATTTCATTTTTCAATTATAATTGACATTCAGTATTATTTTGTATTAGTTTCAGGTATATAGCATAGTGGTTAGACAACCATATACTTTACAAAGTGATGCCCCCAATATTTCAAGTACCCACCTGGCACCATACATAGTT
The DNA here is from genome assembly GCA_030848825.1 of Tadarida brasiliensis. Lineage (NCBI taxonomy): Eukaryota > Metazoa > Chordata > Mammalia > Chiroptera > Molossidae > Tadarida > Tadarida brasiliensis. The sequence continues at coordinate 78,401,085 of CM061260.1, forward strand.
ATTATAATATTATTTACTATATTTCCTATGTTGTACTTTACATCCCTGTGACTATTCTAATCGTCAAATTTTTGCTTATAGATACTAATGGAATATGTGAAATATGTTACCACTAAGGCAAATATATATATATATCATTTTATAGGAATTATTAAATTATTAAGAATTACCATCTATACTGACATATATGTATTTGTATTTATATAGGAATTATACAATTAAATCAAATTTCTACAATCAAACACTGAGCTTCAGGAAAAGTTTACTTTTAAGTTATCTGTGTACCTATGTTATTTGCTATAAACACTTAAGGAATTACATAAACGTCTGGGATCACCAAGAAGTTAAAAAGACAAGAATACAATAGGGCCCAGTGCTTTGTGGAGGAGATGAAACCTGAGCCAGATCACAAAGGTTACAAGAAACTTGGATTAGCAGAATAGAATAGGAGTGGCATTCCAGAAATGGAATTCATGAAAAATAAAGGTGAGGTGGACTATGAAGAAAGTATTTTGACTAAATTAGAGGGAGAAAAATAGGAAGGAAAAGGAGAAAAAAAAAAAATCTGAGGACAGGTCTTCAGTTTACAACTTTCCTAAACTCAGGGTTATATACTGGTGTTAGCAAAGTCCTGAAACAGGAAATAAAATATTTCCTACCCTGTTATTTCACCTCATTATTTCAGTGTGCTCCCTCTAAGTCCTACCATTATAAGGACTCAAAACAAATTTGTAGTATAATAAAAAATGTTGGACTCAGGCCCCTTTGAAAAAACAAAAGGCACTTTCTGCTCTGCCCACTAGTCCCAAAGCAACTGTTCCTACATTGTAAGCCCCAGAGTCAACCTATTGGGGCCAATTAACTGTTTACTGAATTGATTTATAGGATATTCCAATTTCTCCAGTCTTCCTTTTTTTGTTGTTGTTAATTCTCACCTGAGGATACCCAAGGATATATTTTCCCCATTGATTTTTAGAGAGAGTGGAAGGGAGGGGGAGAGAGATACATCCATGTGAGAGAGACACATCAATTGGTTGCTCCCTGCATATGACCCAGCCAGGGCAGGGATTGAACCTGCAACCCAGGTACATGCCCTTAACAGGGACTAGAACCCATAACCCTTTGGTGCGTGGGCCAAGGCTCTAACCACCGAGCCACACTTGCCAGGGCTCTCCAGGCTTTTTTTTTTTTTTTAATTGTTGAAAGTATTACAGATGTTCCTCCTTTTTCCCCTATTGACCCCCCTCCTCCCTGCTCCCACCTCTCTCCTGTTTTCCCCAAACTAATGTCTGTGTCCATTGGTTGTATATACATGCATTTAAGTTCTTTGGTTTATCTCTTCCCACCCCCCCAACCCCCATCCCTCTGAGGTTTTTCAGTCTATTTCCTACTTCCATGTTTCTGGATCTATTTTGATTGACAGTTTATTTTCTTCAGGATATTCCATAAATAAGTGAGATCATGTGATACTTGTCTTTCTCCAACTGGCTTATTTAGCTCAGCATAATACTCTCCAGGTCCCTCCATGTCGTCTCAAAGGGTAATAATTCTCCCTTTCTTACAGCTGCATAGTATTCCATTGTGTAAACATACCACAGCTTTTTAATCCACTCATCTACTGATGGACTCTTGGGTTGTTTCCAGATCTTAGCTATTGTAAATAGCACTGCTATGAACATAGGGGTGCACAGCAATATATTAAAAAATTATTCACTGTGCCAAGTGGAATTCATCCCAGGGATGCAAGGCTGGAACAATATTCGCAAATCAATATATGTGACACAAACAAAATGAAAGATAAAAATCATATGATCATATCAATAGATGCTGAAAAAGCATTTGGCAAAATCCAGCACCCATTTCTGATAAAAATGCTCAGCAAAGTGGGAATAGAGGGATCATATCTCAATATAATAGAGGCCATATACAAAAAACCTATAGCCAACATCATACTCAAGGGGCAAAAACTAAAAGCATTTCCCTTAAGAACAGGAACAAGACAGGGATGCTTACCTTCACCACTTTTATTTAACAAAGTACTGGAAGTCTTAGCCACAGCAATTAGATAAGAAGAAAAAATAAAAGGCATCCAAATTAGAAAGGAGGAAGTGAAGTTGTCATTATTTGAAGATGACATGATACTGTAAATAGAAAAAGCTAAAGACTCCATCAACAATCTACTAGATTTAATAAATGAATTTTCCCTGGCCGGTTTGGCTCAGTGGTTAGAGCATTGGCCTGCGGTCTAGAGAGACCCGGGTTCAGTTCCTGCCAAGGGCACGTACCTCAGTTGCAGTTTGTCCCTGGCCCTGGTTGGGTCATGTGGGAAGCAGCCTCTCGATGTGTCCCTTTCACGTTGATGTTTCTCTCTCTCTCTCTCTCCCTCCCACTCTATCTGAACAAAAAATGGAAAAATGTCTTCAGGTGAGGATTAAAAAAAATAATAAAAATAAATAAATAAAAATGAATTTGGCAAAGTAGCAAGCTTTCTTTTTTTATATATATATTTTTATTGATTTTTAGAGAGAGAGGAAGGGAGAGGGAGAGATAGAAACACCAACATGAGGGAGAAACATCGATCGGCTGCTTCCTGCATGCCCCCTATTGGGGATCGAGCCTGCAACCCCGGGCACATGCCTCAACTGGAAATTGAACCAGCGACCTCTTGGTCCATCAGACAATGCTCAACCACTGAGCCACACCGGCTGGGCATAGCTGGTTTTCTTAATGTGTAACCCTAAAAAACCCCTATATCTTAATTGCTGGTGCATGTGAGCAAGTTATTTTTAACTTGTAAATTTCCTGAAATTCACAGAGCAATACTCCAAAGCTTAGTAAACTGGAATAAGGGAAATCCTGAGTTTTCTCTTCATCTTTTCCCTTTCTTCGATTAGAAGAAAATGCAATTTGAGTATTATAGGAGAGAGAGAAAAGCAGAGAAGATAACAGAAAAAGCTCATTTTTTATGATTCTAAACACTGAAATATAAGTGTTTTAAGAAGTATAAAAATGTGAATTAGAATTATATGCTCAAAGGGGTTCATACTGTGCTTTATAATTACTGTGTATTTTATCTCTCAAAATAGATCATATAGTCCTTGACAATAGGGATAATATTTAGTGCCAGGTATATCATAGCTCACAATAAATACTGTTGAGAGAATGCATGGATGAACATAATTCGACAGGAAGTTTTAAACATAAAAAGGAAAGTTTAATAAATATGAATTTGTGGCATGCAATGAAGAGATACACAAAAGAGTATCTTCACAGAGTCTCTGAATAACTTTTCCATAAGAAACTTTAAATATTGGCAGGGAAATAGCTGATTCCATTGCATAATTAAAATAATAGCTAACCAGCTGGAATTTCTTTGCTATTCAGATCCCTTTTCTCATAATGACCTTTTCATAAGCCAATGTAAGCAACTGAGAATCCTGACAACAAAATATTCTGACCTAATTATACACCATTTGCAGCTGTTTCAAATTGGGATCATGCTAAACCCAGTAAATGAAACTTAAAGGAAATATAACCAATTTGAGAAATTGGGATATCTAACAATGTCATGTTCCCTGTAGAAGTGTAAACTGTGCTATTTTAGGAATATGATCTAAAAGTTCAGATTCCTTTGAATTCAGAACCTTTGAACCTTTGCAGACCGCACTAAGTCATCACACTTGCATTAATTTTCACAGCGCTCATTAGGTCTTCCAACCAGAAGCTGTTGACAGTCCTCTCTCAAATCTCTCATCAATTCATGCTTACAATGCTTGAGTAGAGCTAGTAATTTGCACGCTAAGTTGCCAAAATGCAGCTGTCATCATTTCCATGACTGTACGTAATTATCTTAAAATATGGGACCTTCCAGTGGGACATAAGAAACTACAGGGTAGAAAATGTCCACTTGTCCCATGCTCCTGCCCTCACGTAATAAATCAGTTTCACCTGTCTCTCATAGCCTTATACTCTTAATCCATTTTCTGTGTAACATTCTTTTGCAATAAAAATGTCTAATTTCCTCTTAAAGTTATTTATACCATTTGCCTTAATTGCCTTATGTTCCTCCTTATTTCTTATATTTATTACCCATTGAGCAAAAGCTAACTAAAATAATTCAAAATGAACTAAAATATGTACAAGAATAAAAAGTTTCATGTCCTATTTTATTTCAATGAATATGCCTAATCACATTGAATAGATAAGTCTTCCCCTTTGCATGCCCCTCTTAAACAAGGGTAACTGATAAATAAGGACATTAAGAAATCTCAGTTTAAAAAGCTCTCAGGTCTATTCATAAGTTGATCATCTTGCAAAAAAAAAAAAAAAAAAAAAGAGCAAGTCTTCAAATATTCTGTGATTTCCTGGATTTCTATGAAAGTTTTCTCATTAGATCATGAAAAAATTAAATAATTATAATAATTTTTTATATGTGACATAGAAAGCATCCATCAATTCCACATTCATGTTTCAGAAGGACAAAACCTTTGCTTTTTCAGACAGGTAGCTACTTATACTGATGGTGGACTTTCTACCATCTCTCAATGGAAGATTCAAGTTAGACAATGCAAAAGGATATTTTTTACAAAACAGAAAGAAACAAAACTAAAAATTTTATTTTGTTGCAAGTTATTTTATTAAACATTTTATTTTATTAAACAGGGCATTTCCCCCTTTAATTTTCAAAGATTTTATTTCATTTAGCTTTAAAGGCAATACATTACAATGAAAGAAATAATTTTTTTTTTCAGTTCGTCCTATGTATCATTTCCACTGCTTAATACACAAAGGGTTGATATCCTTTCATTCTAAAATTAGAAAATAGAGCATTTTGTAGTTACAACATTATTGCGGACATCTGGCAGGATGCATTAATAACAGAGTGGGAGTTTTGACATGGTAGACTGTCAGCACTATTTTTTTATAGATCTGGAAATGATCAAGAACTTTTGCAAATCAGACACAACTAATGGCCATCACAGCAACAGAAGTTAAGCACTGAGCCAATTTCTGGTGCTTGGGAAGAAGTGGTTCAAGAAGATAAATTAAATGTGCAGACGAGAGATTAATGCTGATACCAAAATGTACACATGTACTTAACTATGTATGCAAAATCTGTCCAAATTTTGTACAATCTCACAAATCTCATTTCCACAAATTCTCTGTACAGTTAGCCTGCATTTTATTCAAATAATTACCATGAAAGTATACTTAGATTTCTGCTAAGATTCACAACTGATGGTTTGTCTAAAGAATTGGAAGGTAATACTGAAGTTACCATTTCCAGGAAGATACTGTGCTTCTAAGAGTGGAGTGATAAATCAAGGGAATAAAATTGTGCTTTCTATAATACGTCAATACATAATTTATCATTCTAATATTAAATCACAGTTTGAAATTCAATTCCTTTATTTGACTTACTTAAAATTGCTTGTGTACTTTCATTATTTAAACAATGAAGGCATAATAATCCAAAAGAAAATGATATAGCGTATTTGTCTTACTGTAGCTACAGAAATTTAACAAAGTAGTCCTTGTACTTCATAAATGTACATTGCTGAGAATTATCTGGTTTATATGCAGTGCTTATAGCCTTTCAAGTATTTAGCCAATTCAGGAATAAAATAAAATTTTAATATTATCCGGATATGTTCAAATAATAAGTGGGTTTTGTTTAAAATAGTAGAAGCTAGGCATTGTAGAGTATTTTGGATATATCACATGAATACTAAATGTTTTAAGCATCTGACAAATAAACATTTTAAATGTAACTTTTAAGAAAATTATCAAAACAAAAGAAGAAAAGAAGTGTCCTGGCCAGTTTGCTCAGTGGTTAGAGCATCCACCCATGGAATGATGGATCAATGGTTCGATTCCAGTCAAAGGCCCATACCTCGGTTGCAGGTTTGATCCCTGGCTCCAATCGGGATCATGTAGGAGGCAGCCAATCTATGTCTTTCTCACATCAATGTTTCTGTCTCTCTCCCTCCTTCCCTCCCTCCCACTCTCTCTAAAAAAACAACAAAAAACAATGGAAAAATATCCTTGGGTGAGGATTAACCACAAAACAGAAAAAAGAAAACTATGAAAATCACATTTATAGTATGAAGACAATTCTGGAAAGGATGCCAGAGTAAAATTGTGAAAGCTGGGATGCAGGGTGGAAATCAGAACACAAGAAATTACTTACCATCAGTCATGCTCCACTAGTCAATGACTATATTCTCTGGAGAAACATTGACATGTTGAGAAATACATTAATTCTCTGACTCTGCTAGGCTCCCTTTAATAATACAACAATAGTTTATAAAAAAAAAAGAACTCTCAGTGGACCTGAAAGAGTTTATGTTATTTCCAAAGACCTGACTGACTTCTGAAGATTAATTTATGCACTAGGAAAATTTTGTTAATTATTAAATTGGTCATTTTTGTCTGTAGCCAATAAGTCTATTTTCTTTGAAATGATAGATGGGTAGTAGGGAATAATAAAATATCCCTAATTATTTCATTATTATTTTGGATTCCCTCTGTTAAAGACAATAATAGCTATTAAAATATAAAAGAATAATGAAAAAGGGTGTGTTTTATTCTGTCTTGTTTTGGGGTCTTTTTTTAGTTCATGCTAGAAATATCTTTAAAATGCAGAAGATATTTTTCTTCCTTTTCTTGTAATAAGAATGTATACAATAGAGTCTCAGGCAACTTCAACACTGGCAATATAAAATTATCTGTTCATCTACAACCTCTCCAATACAAATAGGGTTTTTAATTCCCTTTTTAAGGAATCAATTAAATAGAAGATATAATCAAAATAAAAATAGTTTTGGGTAATTACATGTGTGATGCACATAAAATTATCAGGTATTATATTAGGTTATCAGGTTATAAAACTGTTTTGGATTGGCACAATTATACTTATCTGTTGCCAGGAATTAATTTGCTGCCAAGGATCTTAAATAGACATGATGGTGAGCAGCAAATATGACTATTTTTTTCTACTTGTACTTCTTATTGTAGTATTGATATAGCTCTATTGATGTATCTTGCCATGTTTTTCTATTGTTTATCCATTGATGTTAAATCAAATTACCAATCTTCTTCCCAAACCACAGGCCAGTCTCATAATAGTCAGCTTAAGGAGGTGTTTCTTTACAAAATACACACATTCTTTGACTGACAATCTTCTTGAGAGGGGATCAAGACTAATAAGTTTTTTCTAATAGGATCGAATTTAACAAATTCTGGAAAAGTGAAGCTAGCTTTTTGATACCCCTTCCATATATTTAACTCAATTATAGGAATGATTCCATATAGTAAATATTGATGGTAAAAACAAATCACTGATATTATGGTTAACTTCAGAATCCTTAATGTATTTTTAATCTCAAAAATAAATATTTCAGCCCTGGCCAGTTTGGCTCAGCAGTTAGAGCATCGGCCCACGGACCAGAGAGTCCCAGGTTTAGTTCCTGCTAAGGGCACATACCTTGGCTGCAGTTTGACCCTGGCCCCAGTTGGGGTTGTGTGGGTGGCAGCCACTTGATGTGTCCCTTTTACATCGATGTTTCTCTCTTTCTCTTCCTCCCTCTCTCCTTCCCACTCTATCTGAAGATAAATGCAAAAATGTCCTCAGGTGAGGATTAAATAAATAAATAAATAAATAAATAAATAAATATTTCATAAAACTCCTACTATTATCCTTTTTCTTAAGATTCAGATATATGTTTCTGGTAAAATATGTGTAATTTTTAGTAAAATCAGGATGTGATTTCCTTCCTTTCCTCATTCAATTTCTCCCTTCCTACTTTACTAATTATTTATTTATTTTTTATCAATTTCCTACTCTGTAAACGACATGCAGGAAATAATAAAGACTACCAATAAAAGCACACAGGTAGATAAATATAAATGAATATTAACTATACTAAAAATTCATAGTAGTATCTTCAAATGTTTAAAATATATGCTAAATAAAATAATGCAAAAGTCAAGAGCAAGTAAATTAAGATCAAGTTGGAATGTTCTAGTAATATTATGGAATGGTAATGTTAATAATTTAATAATTATTTTAAAGATAAGAAATTCAAAGAGCACTTTTTCATTTTCCTAGAATAACCTAAAAAGTCAATAAGGGCAAAAACCCCACAATTCTGATCATATAAAAACTAATTTAAACTAAATAAAATGAATTTTATTTAAATTTTAAAACCAAAACTATAAAAAAAAAAATAGCCAGCCATGAAGGATTAACTGATACCAGATATGTCTTCTTGACATTAAAAAAGAAAAACAAACAAAAAACCATAGAAAACTGTAAGAAATAAAATAAAACAATGATTTCCAAACTTAGAATGACAAGGCAGTGCAGGACTATGAGCTCTGAGAAATGGAAAGTAATACATAATATATACAATCACTCCAGCTTCCTTCCTTTAGGCGTTTTTTGGACCACAATGCAGATAGGGAAAACCAAAATAGAGAATGGTGGGCTCACTGAGGTGAGGAGACAGAAACCAATGTTCAGGGAGGATGAAATAGCTGGAATTAGGGAGGAGACTATTGGTGAAAAGAAAGCTGTGCAGAGATATTTTATAACTTATTAAAGGCTTGAGATTTTATTTTAGTTGCAAATTTACATGTTCATCCACCAAGACTTCATGGATATTCTAGAAGAGGACATGAAACCTCTGGGTCAGAGACACACACGAAAAAAGGATACTGTAGTTCACTACTCATAGAAACTTGTCTTTCTGAGGTGTGTGAACCAGAGGAATTGAACTAAATAATTGAACTAAATAAAGAATTATTTATTCTTAATTGTTCTAACAACTGATTATCTTACACAAAAAAATAGAATTATATTTTTTTGTTTACAGTATATTGGTATAATATTATTTAAGTGTAGATTCTGACTCCTTGATTCTGATTCAGGGAAGAGGGTGGGGAGGAAATGGTATTGACCATGTAGGACCCTGTGCTAACATATAAATAAAAAATAATAATAATAATAATTAAAGATGTATATTTTAAACGCTAAGGCAATCACTAAAGCATTTACAAAAAGAAGTTTAACTAATGTCAATAGTAGTGATAAAATGAAGTCATAATAAGTGCTCAATTAGACTAAGATGAAGTAGAAAAAAGAAAAAATAGATGCTTAATATATTAAAAAAACTGGCAAATATAATCATATTAATAATCACATTAAATTAGAATAATCTAAATGTACCAATTTAAAGATACAAATAGATTAGAAAAAAGTAAAATTCAAATACATGCTTTTTACAAGAAACACTTTAAATGTAAATATTATATAAATGTTTATATGTTTATATAAATATAACCATACATTAAAAGTAAAAGAATTAAAAAAGGTATGTAAGAACTATCCCAAAGAAAGCTGGAGTAGCTACTTAATATTAGAAATCTAGATTTCAAAAAAGGAAGGTTGTCAAGAACAAATATCTTTACATGAAACAAAACTGATAGATCTGAAATAAGAAATAGACAAATTTGCATCCAGCCAGTGTGGCCCAGTGGTTGAGCATCGACCCATGCACCAAAAGGTCACTGGTTTGATTCCCAGTCAGGACACATGCCCGGGTTGTGGGCTAGATCCCCAGTGGGGGGCATGCAGGAGGAGGCCAATCAATGTTCTCTCTCATTGATATTTCTATCTCTCTCTCCCTGTCACTTCCTTTCTCTCTAAAATCAGTGAGGGGAAAAAAGAAAGAAATAGACAAATTTGCAATTGAAGTAAGATGTATTAACACTCATGTCTGTAATGATACAACAATGACACAGATGACCTTTATAATACCATCAACCAGCTTATCTTACTTGATATTTATAAAATATTCAATCCAACAACAGCAGAATACACGTTTTTACATGTACATATGGAATATTCACCATTAAAGACTATATACATATAAACTAAAAATGTCATATATATATATATATATATATATATCTCCCCCAGCATGTAGATGTACTCAAGATTTATTACAGTAAAACAATAGAAATGGAAATTAACCAGGGGTAAAATAGCATGGGGCAAAGTCTAGATAAACTAGGCACAAGCTTCCAAGAATTCTCTCTCAGTGGAAACACAGGTTGTGATAAATTCTTCTGGCATCAAATTGTAATATGTGTGAAAGGTTTACCAAGACAGCTCATCAGAGTCTCAGGGCCCAAGGTTTTTACTGGGAGGCTGGTCACATAGGCATACTCTGCCTAGCATGTACCCAAATTCCAGACTCCCAAAAGGAAAGCACGTATTTAGCATGAACCACACTGCTTATATAAGCACTTTAGACACAAAGAACCATTCCTATCACTTAGGAAAAGGTTGCAACCCTCCCAAACCCCAAATTCCCAGACAACAACCAAGGCTAATCTTGTAAGCAGGCCTTTCTAAGTACTTCAGGCCTGCTATGTTAATTCTTTCCTGAAATATCACCCCTTGGTCAAAGAATAAGCTTCAAGAAAATGTCTAAATATTTTTAATTAAATAGAAAATACAATATATAAAATTTGTAGTGTGTAGCTAAAGCAATATTTATTTTTAAATGTATGAAAATAATGCTTATATTAGAAAAGAAGATCTAAAATCAGTAATCTGAGCTTCACCTTAAGCAACTAGAAAAATAAACTGAACTAAATCCAAAGTGAGCAGAAGGAAGAAAGTTATAAATGTCATAGAAAAAGTCAATGACATTTTTAAAAACAATAGATAAAATCAAGGAAACTAAAAGCTTGTTCTTTGTAAAGATAAATATAATTGATAAATTTCTAGCCTAGCTGACCAAGCACAAAAAAACAGATTAAAGAAATTGCCAATTTCTGGAATGAAAAATAAAACATCATCACTGATTCCACAGATATTAAAAAGATAGCCCCGCCGGTGTGGCTCAGTGGATTGAGTGTCACCACATGGACTGAGAGGCCCAGTTTGATTCCTGGTCAGGGCACATGCCCAGGTTGCGGCTTGATCCTCAGTGGGGGGCATGCAGGAGGCGGCCGATGGATGTTTCTTTCTAATATTGATGTTTCTGTCTCTCTCTCCCTTCCTCTCTCTCTAAAAAATCAATAAAATAAAGTAAAAGAATATAAAAATATTAGGGGGACCTGAAAGTAATGTCGTGTTTTTAAGACATTAATTCAAACAGATAAATTTTTAACAAGTGTTTATTTTTAATCAATGATGTAATCACCCTCGTTATCAACAACCTTTTGCCATCTAGTGTGAAAATTTTCAATGCCAGATCGATAAAAATCAATTGGTTTTTGAGCAAAATATCTGGAGATGGCATTTTGGACATCATCCAAATTGTCAAATTTTTTGCCACTTAGAAAATGTTGTAGCGATTGGAATAAATGGAAATCCGATGGCGCAATATCGGGCGAGTATGGTGGGTGAGGCAATACCTCCCACCCAAATTCATTAATTTTTTCCAGGGTTCGTCTTGCGCAGTGCGGTCTTGCATTATCGTGTTGCAGAATAACGCCTTTTCTGGTGATAATCGCTGGGCACTTTTCGATTAAAGATTGATTTACTGGATCCAATTGTTCACAGTAAAGGTCTGCATTCAGTTTGTCCAGGTTTCAGCACTTCAAAATGAACGACCCCGCGAATACTCCACCAAACACACAAAAGTGCCTTTTTGGGGTGTAAACCTGGCTTAGCTGTACTTCGTGGCGATTCATTCGGAGAGAGCCACTGCCTTTTACGTTTTGGATTATCATAGAGGACCCATTTTTCATCTCCAGTGATCAAGCGATCATAAAACGCTTCTGTATTGTGCCGCTGAAGCAATAAGTTGCATGTGGTGGACCGGTTAGCTTTGTTTTCTTCGGACAGATTATGCGGGACCCAAACACCTGCTCTGCTTACTGTACCAATCTGCTGCAAATGTTCTTGGATGGTCGACCAAGGTTGGTTAAGAGTGTTTGACAGTTCCTCGATTGTCTGACACGGATTTGCTTCCACTTCCACCCTTAACATGTCATTGTCTAAAGATGTTGGTCTTCCTTATCGATACGAGTCAGAAAGATCAAAATTACCGGATTTGAACTTAGAAAACCACCTTTGGCATTTACGAACGTCTAATGCACTTGGATGAACATCGCAAATGTTTTTGGTAGCACCTGTTGCGTTACTACCCTTGTGAAACTCAAAAAGCCTACAATGCCGGATATGTACCTCTTCTGGTATTTGGCTGGCCATTTCACTATAAATTGCAAAAAAAAAAAAAAAAAATTAAGATTTAATTATTTATGAGTAAACAAGTCACTCTAACCTTAAAATGTCTTTGGCACGATTTTGAAGTACACAATAAGCTGATAAATGACAACCAAATAGCGAAACGCACAGAAACGACATTACTTTCCGGTCCCCCAATATAATAAAAAATACTACCAAAAATAAAAAAAAACGAAAAACAAAAAAAAAAACAACCACTAAAAGAAGTAATCACTCTAAATAAACAAATGTGATATATTTTTTTAAATATCTTTTTTTAATTGAGTTTTTAGAGAGAGAGGAAGGGAGAGAAAAATAGAAACATCGATATAAGAGAGAAACATTGATCGGCTGCCTCCTGCACACCCCTTACTGGGGATCAAACCTCAGCCCAGGCATGTGCCCTGACTAGAATCGAAGCAGGACCACTCAGTCCATGGGATGATGCTCAATCCACTGAGCCACACCAGCCAGACCACAAATGTGATATTTTAGATGAAGTAGATCCTTTCCTTGAGAGAAACAAACTATCAAAACTCACTCAGGCACAAATAAAGGAAATAAGGAAATGAATAATCCTATCATTAAATTAATTGAATATATATTTTTAAAAGCTTCCAAAAATGAAAATTCCAGTCGCAAATAGTTCCACTGTCTAAGTCTACCAAACACTTAAAAAATAATAAGTCTACACAATCACTTCTAAAATAAAAAAGGAGAATGGAACATGTTCCAACTCATTTTTGGGGGCCCAGCATTATTCTCAACCCCAAACAAGAAAAAGACATTGCAAGAAACAAATTTATATCCAATATCATCATAAATATCAACACAAAGATTGTAAAAATATATATAGCAAATTGAATCCAGCAACATGTAAAAAGAATAATGCTTTCAAGTGTAGTTTGTTTCGGGAATAGAAGGTTCATTAAATATATGAGTATCAATGTAATCCACTTTACTAACAGTCAAAAGAAGAACAACAAAATTCCACAGTTCTCTTAATAGATAAAGAAGAAATATTTGACAGAAATAAACATCCATTCATAATAAAAAGAGTCAACAATTTATGAATTTTAAACACTTACTTTTAATCTTAAGGGAAATTAAAAATAAAAACAATAATCAGACAAACAAAATAGCTAACATTATACTTAATAGTAAAAGACTGAAATATTTCCTCTTAAGAATGGAAAAGCAAGGATACCTTCTCAGATGACTCCTATGCAAAATGACACAGAAGTACTAAATAGTACAATAAAGCATACAAAAAGAAGTGGATATATTGTACAATAAAAAATAAAATATATTTGTAGACATGTATATAAAGATGTATGTATAATGACTTTCAATGCATGCTAAAGAAGCAATAAAAAGCTAGTTAGTAATTTTTTTTCTCACAGTTATATTGCTAGCAATTCTGTAACTACTTTACATATTTACTAAGTTGAACAATAAAGAAATATATTATATTCAACAATATATTAAAAGATTTACACACCATCAAGTGGCATTTATCTGAAGGATGCAAAGATGGTTCAAAACCTGCAAATTTATCAATGTGATACATCATATCAACAACATTAAGAATAAAAATCATATGATCATTTCAACAGATGCAAAAAAAGTATCTAATAAAATTAAACATCTTTTTATGATAAAAATTCTCAACAAAGTAAAGATAATGGGAATATACATCATCAAAATTGAAGTTATATATAAAAAACCCAGAGCTAACATCATACTCAGTGGTGAAAAGCTGAATGCTTTTCCTCTAAGGTCAAGAACAAAACAAAGATGCTAACTCTCATCACTTTTATTCAAAATAGTATTAGAAGCTCTACTCACAGCAATCAGACAAGATAAATAAATAAAGGTATCCAAATTAGAAAGGAAGAAATACAACTGTCACTATTTGCAGATGACATAATATGTTTGAAAAATCCTAATGATGCCACCAAACTACTATTAGAACTAATAAATGAATTCAGTAAATTTGCAGGAAACAAAATTAATATATAGAAATAAGCTACCTTTCTCTACACTAATAAAGAATGATCAAAAGGAGAAATTAAGAAAACATTAACATTTACAATTGCATCGAAAAGCATAAAATACCAAGGAATATATTGGACCAAGGAGGTAAGAAATCTGTACTTGGAAAAGTATAAGACACTGAAGAAAGAACTTGAAGAGGACCCCTACAAATGGAAGGATATACCATGCTCATGGATTGGAAAAATTAATGTTAAAATGTCCTTACTACCCAAAGTGGTATATAGATTCAATGCAGTCCCTATTAAAATAACAATGGCATTCTTCTCAGAACTAAGACTAATCCTAAAATTTATATGGCACCACAAAAAACCCTGAATATCCCAAAGAAACCTTGAGAAATACACACTGGAAGGTATCATGCTCCCCTGATTTCAAACTATACTACAAAGCTACAATGATCAAGACACTATGGCACTGGTACACACACACACACACACACACACACACACACACACACACACAAACAAACAGACAAACATAGCTCAGTGGAAAAGAATAGAGAGCCCAGAAATAAATCCTTGCTTATATGGTCAATTAACTTACTTCAAATAAAGCAAGAATATATCATGTGATAAAGACAGTCTCATCAATAAGTGACAATGGGAATGTTGAACAGATGCATGCAATAAAATGAAAATGGAATATTTTCTTACACCATATACAAAAATAAACTCATAATGGATTAAGTACTTACATATAAGACCTAAAATCATAAAACTCCTAGAAGACAACATAGGCAATAAAATATCTAGTGTTGGTCTTAGCCTTATCTTCTTGGATATGTCTCCACAGACAAGGGCAACAAAAGCAAAAATAAACAAATGGGACTACATCAAACTAATCCCATAATCTCATCTAAACCTAATTACCTCTCCAAAGACCCCCATCTCCAAATATCATCACAGTGAAGGGTAAAGCTTCAGCATATGAATTTGGCAGGAGACAAAATTCAGTTCATTTCATATAAAAATAAAAATGACCATGAGAACACCATAGTAAAAGTTGTTGGAGGTAACTTCTTCGATCAAGGTAAAATTAGTCAGTTAAAGCTTGTAGAGAAACAGGATATTTTCACAGCCTCAAAGTATCTCCTAGAAGATAGTTATTAATTATAAAGGGGAAAATAGCCACTCTTAGTGGAGAAACATAGCAGACATCAATTTAACCAAGTGAAAAATGTTAATATTACCAATATTAAGACATAAGGTCATAACATGTACCTAATATGATGTGCTGTGATAAATACATCATTTCTGTGGTATTCTTGTCAAAAATGAATAATATCAATATAATCATAAGGAAAAAAATTATGGACAAACCAAAAACAAGCACATTCTACAAAATAATTGACCAGAATTATTCAATAATGCAACAGCTATCATTAACAAAGGAAGACTGAGAAGCAAACTCATAGTGGAGAAGTTTCAGGAGGCCTTAC
Source organism: Tadarida brasiliensis (assembly GCA_030848825.1). Taxonomy (NCBI): domain Eukaryota; kingdom Metazoa; phylum Chordata; class Mammalia; order Chiroptera; family Molossidae; genus Tadarida; species Tadarida brasiliensis. The sequence continues at coordinate 78,416,825 of CM061260.1, forward strand.
AACAAAAAACAATGTAGAATCCTGAATTGAACCTGAAACAGAAAAATATAGTAGTGGAAAAACTGATGTAATCCAAATGAGGTCTTTAGCTTAGTCAATAAAATTGTTAACAATATATATATTTTTTGTATTAGTAATTATCCTCGGGTTATATAAAATGTCAATAATAGAGAAGATTGGTTGAAGAATATATTAGATTTTCTGTACTATATTTGCAACTTTTCTATAACCTTAAATTTTTTTATAATAAAAAATTAAAGAAAAATGAAGCAAAAAAAATGATATACCAAGTAAACAATAATCTACTATACATAAATTCTATGTATAGAATTTCTATTATACATAAATAATATATCATAATAATAAAAGGCTCAATATATTTAAAAGATATAACAATCCCAAATTAAGCCTCTAATAATAAATCTTCAAAATACTTAAGAACACTGACAGAATTGAAGGGGAAAAAGCACTAGGTAATGCCACTATTATCATTGGATATTTTAACATTCCTCTCAGTAATTAATAGAATAGGGACTCAAAATTCAGTAAGAATATGGAAGACTTGAACCATATCAAACAAAAAGGCATCTGATATTTATAGTTAACTGATTCAACAACAGCAAAATACATATTCTTCTTAAGTGCTTACAGAACAATCACCAAGATGGAACATATGCTGGTGTGTAACATAATTCGCAATAAATTTAAATATTTTCATTGATATAGACTATGTTCTATGAATAAAATGTAATTATACTAGAAATTAGTAATTGAAAGATAGCTGGGATATCTCCAACTATTTGAAAATTAAATAAACACAGATACATACTAAAAACCAATAGTCAAAGAAGATTTTATAAAAGAATTTAAAAAATAATTTGAATTGCCCGGCTGGTTTGGCTCAGTGGTTGAGTGTTGACCCATGCACCAAGAGGTCACCGGTTGATTCCCGGTCAGGGCACATGCCCAGGTTGTAGGTCTGATCCCAGGGAGGGGCATGCAGGAGGCGGCCAGTCGGTGTTCTTTCTCATCGATGTTTCAATCTCTCTCTCCCTCTCACTTCTCTCTCTCAAATCAATAAAGAAAAAAGTTAAAAAAAAATTTTTTTTCCTTTATTGATTTTAGAGAGAGACGGAGTAAGAGGGAGAGAGAGAGATAGAAACATAGGTGAGAGAGAACATCGATTGGCTGCCTCCTACATGCCCCCCACTGGGGATCAGGCCCACAACTGGGGCATGTGTCCTGACCGGGAATCAAACTGGCAACCTCTTGGTGCATGGGTTGACGCTCAACCACTGAGCCACACTGGCTGGACAAGTTTTTTTAAATAAAAATAAAAAATATTTTGAATAGAATGGCTATGAAAACATAATATGGCTGCTAATACAGTATTTATGGCTGCTAATACAGTATTTATTAAAACATATAGCTTTAAATATTTATACTAGAAAACAAGATATCATATTAGTGTTTATCTTAAGAAATGTAAAAGAAAAAGAATCCCAGAGAAGTAGAATGAAGGAACATAAAGAGAGAAATTAATGAAATAGAGTAAAAACATTAGATAAAATCAGAGGGAACAAAAAGCTGGTGCTTTGGAAGATCAATACAATTGACAGACCTCTAATTATCCTGATCAAAAACTAAGAGAGAATGTACAAATAGTCAATATCAAAAAGGGGCCATCACTGACAATAAGCAGACAGAAAATGTTTGTTTTTTATTTTCTTAATCCTTACCTAAGGACATTTTTCCATTGATTTTAAGATAGAGTGGAAGGGAGGGAAGGAGAGAGAGAGAGAGAGAGAAACATTGATGGGAGAGAAACACATTGATTGGTTGCCTACCACACGACCCCAATCAGGGTTGGGGCTTGAACCTTGACCAGAATCAAACCCTCGACCCTTTGGTCCTCCATGGGCTGACACTCCAACTGCTGAGCCAGACCATCCAGTGCAGACAGAAATGTTTTAAAGTAATATTCTAAACTGCTTTATGGCTATAAATTAGACTGATTATATAAAATGGACAAAACACGTTGAATGATTCAAATTACTAAAATTGACCCCCAAACAGATTGAAATATAAATATCTCTATGTCTAATATAGAAATGAATTTTGTTATTAAGCTCTTCCCCACAAGAGAACTCCAGGCTCAGATGACTCACAGAAAAATTATGTCGAACTTTTAATGACGACATAATAGGAATCCCATAGAAACTCAAAAAAATAGAAAAGAGGGGGTCTTTTGCAAACCATGTTATGAACCCAGCATACCCTGATATGACAGAGATATTACAAGGATCAGAAAACCTTAAAAAAACATTTGCACATCAAATAAATATAAAAGTTTGATAACCCATTCCAAGTGGTTTTGCTGAGGAATTCAAAGTTTAACATTATAGAGTAAGTAGATACTGTAATTCACCACATTAAAAGAATAAGGGAGAAAATGTTAAAATCAACTTAATAAGTGAAAAAGAATTTCACAAAACGCCCCAATACATGGTGCAGCACAATTAGAAAAGAATTAAACTTTCTCAAAAGGCATGTAAGAAAAATATACAACTAACGTATTTAATGATAAAATACTAAATGCTTTTTTCTCTAAGACCAAAAATGAGGCTAGAATGGCTTTTATTCAGCATTGAACTGGAGGGCCTACCCAGTGCATTAATATTAGAAAAAGTAATATAAAAATGATTAGAAGGAAAGAAAATGACAGAATTTTATATTTAGAACATCTAAGAAATTTAAAAAGTAAATATAATTAATAAATTAATTTAGCAAGGTGAAGGATTTAAGACTAATAAAGAAATTAATTTTATTTCTGTATAATCACAATAAAGTATTGAAAATTACAATAAAATTATATAATTTACAGTCACATAAAATTAAAATATTGAATAATACATAACAAAATATGTGTAAGACTTGTCCATTTAAAACTGAAAAATATCAGTGGGAGAAATTAATAAAGACCTAAAAAAATAGAGATCTTTATTATGCTTATGTATTTGGAGGTAAAATTTCATAAAAACATCAATTCACACTAAATTGATATGCAGATGTAAACCAGTCCCAATCAGAATTTTAGAGGATATTTGTAGAAACTGGCTAATCCCAAAATTTGTAGAATAGAGTTACAGGGCTTACATTAACTGATTTTGAAGTTTACTATAAAGTTATCAAGTGTGTGGTGGTGTGCTATAGTGTGAGGTTAGACACATTAATTAAGTTAACATTACAGAGAATATAAAAATAGACACACAAATAAGGTCAATTGATTTTTAATCCAATTTCCAAAATAGTTCAAGCAGGATGAACTGAATATCCATAACAGAGGGGTGAAATTAATATCTATAATTTCATTACACTATTAAAATTTAACCCCAAATTTATCATAGACTAAAATGTAAAAGCTAAAATAAGCATTCTAGAAGAAAATACAGAAAACAAAATCTTATGGCCATGGATTAGGCAAAGACATCTTAAAAGGGCACAAAAAGCACAAACCATAAGAAAACACAATGGATAAATTGGACTTTATCAAAATAAGAATGTCTGCTCTTCAGAATGTACCACAGAAAGTACAAATAAAAATACAAGCAACAGCTTGGTGAGTGGGGGGCTTGGTGGGTGGTGGGGGGGATGGAGGGATTGAGCAAAAAAGAAAAAAAAAAGAGAGAGAATTCGTGGACATGGACAACAGTTTGGTGATGGTGGGGTAGGCCGGGGGGTGGAGGTGAATGGGGATAAATGGTGATGGAAAGATAAATAAATTAAAATGTATTACTCAAAAAGAAAATACAAGCAACAGACTGGTAAAGAACACTTATATAAATAAATATGAATACACATACATACACAAACCGATATATGTAAGCAGTACATGAAAGAAAGCGATCTCACTGTTATCCAACTCATCACAGAATACAATTTGCTCATATCAAGGACACAAAACTCAACTTTTTTTTCCCCTATAGGACCCACATATTCCAAGATTAGATAATTATTATTCATCTCAAGTTAATGATTAATCTATCTATTTAATTCCTATCCAACTTATTAACTGTAACATCTATTCATTAATAAATTAATATGAAACTCCAGATTTCTTAGTCTTATAAGATAAAAACAAAACAAAATATGTCTGAAGAAAGAGTAAATTTTTTCATGGCCCATATAATTTAACGTTTTAAGAGATGAGTCTGAACCATTTCTTCTTAATATCAAGAGGGTATTTTTGGTAATTTGAATTGAGTATTTATAGCCAAGATTGTCACAGCTTGTGATTATTTTAGAAAAGATTGTTATAGTCCTATTTAAAAAGTATATGCTGTCATAAAAATTATGGTTCTTCAACTAGGAAAATAATACCAAGTGCAGAAGTTGAATTTGATAATTCAGAGGAATGTGGCTTAAAGACTTTATGAAGCAGTGGACTATTAAATTGCGTAGGATAAGTGGTGTATGGTGGGCATTTCCTGTTAAGCAATTAGAGCTGCAAACACAAACTCTGACAGTTTTATGTGAAAACAGAAAAGGCATCATTTTCAAATGCCAATGAACAGGTGCAAGTTCTCAGCTCTGTAAGAGAAAATAGGAAGGCAAAAAGTCCTTAAAATTTGGGGAATAAAACTGTAGATAAAAGAAAATTAATAGAATAGGCTAAGTGGTATTTGGATAAACAATTTATTCATTCATCGCTTTATTCATTCATTCGCTATAGTATTAGTGCCTGAAATGTTTCAGACACTGATCTAGTTTCTAGGGAAAAGGGGTATAGGTAGTGACCAAAACCCTGTTGTAATGGAGCTGAAATTTTAGTGGACAAAAATAGGAAAAACCCAAATATACAAAAAATACATAATATATTGCCTATGTATCAGTGTAATAGAGAAAAAAAGAATAGGCTTATGATACAAGGTACTTGGAGAACAGACAGATAGTGTGGTAATAGAAGGACTTTCTCCGGTGGTATTTGAGAAAGATATGAATAAATAAGAGCATACATCTATCAGTAAAAGAGTGCTCTAGAGAAAGACATTAGAAAAAAATGTTCCATAGAGAGGCAATGTTTAGTGAAAAGGCCAGAAGGTATGGCATTCTTAATATGTTCTTAATATCTTTTTAACATGGGAATTTCAAGTGCATAATTGTACCTGCAACACAAGGATTTAAACCTCTGTACTGTTGACATTTAGGGCCAGTTGTTGTGGGGGGCTGTCCTGTGCATTGTAGGATATTTAATAGCATCCCTGGCCTCTCCCCACTAGATGCCAGTAGCCCCCCCACACCCATACATACACCATACTTGATATTTGCAATTGTGAAAACCAAAAATGTCTCCAGCTGTTGCTAAATGTCCCTTCCTGGGAAGGAGGAAGCCAGAATCAGCCCCCATCGCCGTGGTTCAGGAACCATTGATCTTGACAAAAGGAACAAGAGAGTAAATGACTGGAGATATTGTCAGCAAGGGGGCACTGCAAGTCAATATAGGCAAGGTGTTGTAGGACACTGTAAGGATCTCGGCTGCAATGACCTGAGCAGAGGAGGAAGGTTTAGTAGGGTCATGCTAACTGATAGGTGGAAAATAGAATGTAGGTGAGCAAGAGTGAAGACAGAGCTCCTGCTGAGGATGTTCTTGCAATAATACAAAAGATAGATAAATATTTGAAAGGTACCAGAAGTAGTAAGAAGTGGAGAGCTTTGGATCCATTTTGAAATACAATTAACAGGATTAGTTTGGTATCTAGGCAATATATTATATATTACTTGTATATTTGGGTTGTGTCTGTTTCTGTCCACTAAAATATGAGCTCCATTACAACAGGCTTTTGGTCACTACTATACTCCTTATTCCTAGAAACTAGATTTTTTTTTTACGGCCCACACAACTGTTAGAGTGAAACTGTCATTTATTGAAAAGAAAAAAAAGACTCCTGGTGAAACAAGGTTTAGGCAGAGTGAAGGGATATACAGACCAGGAGTTTGGTTTTCAATACGCTAAGTTTAAGTCAGTTATTAGATATCCAAGTAAAGCTGTTGAGTAGAAATTTGGATATAAGTGGCTAGATTTCAGGGTACAGGCTGGTGCTAAAAATATAAACTTGTGAGTGTTCACCATCTATGAGATTACTCAGGAAGCAAATATAGATATAGGAGGAAAGAAATTCCAGAAATCTGAAACATTGTAACAATTAGTAGTCTATAGGATGAGCAAATATAGAATTGAGTAGTTTCATAAAGGTTCAGGACCAAACATATGTTTTAACTAAATATATTTCTGTTGAAAAATTTGAGAGGCATAAAGATAAGGCAAAGTCTGCAGGTCTTCAAAAACAGTAAAATATGACAGATTTTATACAAGATGGATACCAATAGTATCCAAACACAGCATGGATTCGAAAACATCAGCTATTATAACTGAAGCTTTGAGCCTTAATGAGCAGAGGAATGGCTGGGCTCTTCATGGAAATGAACAAATTAGTTGGTATAGCTTAATCTGTTGGAAAAGTACATGGAAAGAGTCTGAGTATCACAGGATGATACCTTTGTGTTAGAAACAGTTGACAGTATGTTTGAGATGTGTCACTAGAGACAAAGATAAAAAGTTATCTATTTGAAATTATTAAGCAGGTGTATGTTGAGGGGAGTAGAAAAGTTTTCTGAAGAAGCAAAGAAAAGAGATGAGGAGAAGGCAAAGGACTAACCTATGAGAAATGTTCATATTTTGCAAGGAGTGAAGAAAGGGAAAACAGAAGACAGAGAAAATATATTGAGTTAGGTGAAAGAACCAGAAAATCTGTAGCAATGCCAAGTGTTCTGGAGAGATGGGAAAATGAGGGAGACTCAAAATCTACTGTGTTTTATATGTAGGAGATTATTTTATACCAATGAGAATCATGATTAGAGGGATGCCAGAAGCAGTAGCCAGACTCTGAGGGGGAAATTATGAAGTAATTTAGTTCATTTAAACCCTAATGGGAAAATGAAGAAAAGAAAACCATGTCTACGTGTTGTGTAAATAGTAGCAAAACGATGTTAGGTCAATCGTGTTTTAGTTTCAGTTTTTAAGATACCCAAAAGTAGTTTACCTAAAGACATATATAACACTTAACTTGGGGAAAAAATGAAGGAGAAAGAATAAATATGGGGGTGTCTTTAAAGTGAAAATGTGTTATTAAAATGGATGTCATAGCTCTGTGGCACCAAAATACAAATGTGTACAGTAATGCAAAGATAAACCGAGACACAAGAAGCCAGGTAGAAGAATGACTATAATATGTTTAATCTTCAATGAAAGCATGATTTACGAGAATGAAGGACCTTAAAACTAGGCCAGAAAGTCAGAATGAGAGATTCAGTTGTAACCATAGATTATAACTGAATGTTATAAGTGAAGACTTCGAATTTTTCATTATTTTAAAGGACACTCAAGAAATCTAACATGAAGAAGTCCTCTGAGGCCTCAGAATATTTAGCAAGGACGGAAGAACCATGCTTCTCCTTGTCTGTGACAACAATTGGTGAAGGAATATGACGTTGGACATAAAATCCAACTGCAAATTAGAACACAAAAGGAAATGTGAATAGCTGCAATTGGAGGTAAATGAAGAGAAAACTGAAGGAAAAGTCAGGTGAGGCCTAAATATTCACTGGTTCCCAAGATAGAGGGATGATAGGTAAATGCTAGCATAAAAGTGTGAATGTGGAGATAATGTAGAAAAGGAAATCCTATCATTGGGTTCAATGATATGTACATTTGAATTAATTATGTTGACTATAGCTAAAATGAATAAGCGATTTTCCTATAATCAAATAATCTAATGATACTAAAAATAATTGTATATTCTATCCAGAGGCAAGATGTGGCATTTGATTTGAATTGATAATTTTACTCTTTAATTATTATCAAGAAGAGTTTACGCTAATGTAGGCTTTAAAAAATTTTTTTTTTTAACTTTAAGAGGGAGTGCCTGTGTGACAAGAGTGAACACTCCCTCTATTCCTGGTGCATCTCTCAGATGAGTGGGTCCCCATCAGCACTAACTGAGCACTTACAAAGAGTCAGGGAGTGAACCAGATATTGGGGGTTAGATGAGTAATGCATTTCCTCTACCTTCAGGGAACTCAGGATTCAACAGACTCAGATAGGCATGTACCTTTATACCTCCAAAAGTATGTTGCATGCTAAAATTAAAGAATGGGATCAGGATGAGGTTATTTTATTTCAGCATTTAAAACTAGGTACTAGGAAAGTGGAAAAGACAGGGGGAAAAAAGATGGTGATACTTGTTTATTTATTTATTTATTTTAATAAGAGTTTATTTGAGCCAAATTGATGATATGCCGGAAAGAAAGATTTCAAATGCTCTCAAGATAGTGATGTTTAACATCAGGTCTGTAATTATATAAACAGAAATGTTGCCCTAAGTCTAAAGGACGTTCATGGAATTCTTTTTTTTTTATCCTCACCTGAGGACATTTTTGCATTTATCTTCAGATAGAGCAGGATGGAGAGAGGATGGAAGAGAGAGAGAGAAACATCGATGTGAGAGAGACACATTGACTGGTTGCCACCCACACAGCCCCAACCGGGGCCGCAGACAAACCGCAACCAAGGTACGTGCCCTTAGCGGGAACCGAACCCAGGCCTCTCTGGTCCACGGGCCGGCGCTCCAACCTCTGAGCCAAACCAGCCAGGGCCATTCATGGATTAAAGGAGAGCACATTACTGATAATGATCAGGATAAAACCCAACCAGAACCTGGTTCTTGGCAAGGGTGCCCCTTTCTGAAAACAAGGCTCGTGAAGAACATCAGCTCTTGAAGGCCACCCAGTCTGGGGGAGAGAAAAACAAGTTGGAGACTGTGGATTCCGACATCCTATTTTCATCAGCCTTTACCCTGAAAACTCAACACAGAATATTGAGATTAATACAAGTAATGTGGCCCGGCCGGTGCGGCTCAGTGGATTAAGTGTCTTCCCATGGACTAAGAGGTCCCAGTTTGATTCCTGGTTAGGGCACATGCCTGAGTTTCGGGCTGGATCCCCAGTAGGGGGTATGAGGTGGGCAGCCCATTGATGTTTCTCTCTCACACTGATGTTTGTCCCTTCCTCTCTAAAAAAAATCAATACAAATTATTTTTAAAAAATACAAGTAACGTGTGATGTGATAGATAAGATTATTATTCAGCTAATATTTATCCGCCTCCCTTTCCTCGTCTCTCTTAGAATAGACTGGATGTCCTGCCACTCTCCTCACATTGGAACGGCCACATGAATTCCTTGACAAATGGAAAGTGAGCAAACATTACATGAGGGAGGTCTTACATTGCTTCCGTGTTCGGCATCCCATCTGCCATGGAAAGAGCATGCCCTGTACCCAGACTGAGAGATGGGCAGAGGTGACCTGAAACCGACTTGCAACCTAAATCAAAGCCTCCCAGCTAATCCAAAATCCTTAAAAGAGAAAAAAAATTGGTTTTTCTCATAAACCTATGAGATTTGTGGTTTTCTTGTTATTGTCATTACTCAGCACTCTTATACTAGAAACCTTACTGAAACATGCAATATCATATAAATAAATATCTATCAGTCAACTGTTGCCAAAACAAATTATATATAATCAACTGCCCCCAAATAAGCATCTTAAAATAACCATCACTTATTCTCATGAACCTGTGGATCTGTTGGGACAGTTCTGCTCATCTAGACTAGGCTTGCCTGGGTGATTCAGCTTCAGGTGGCAGCAGCCAAGCAGTTCTACCTATCACTACAGGTCGGTAGGTAGCTAGAATTGCACTGCTGCATATGTGTTTATTCTGTGGCCCCAGCTGACTGGGGTGGAGGGCAGGGCAGCTGTTACCCAGGGGATATATATAAAAGCATCAACTTATTTCAGAAAATTTCTTTCTGACCAAAGAAAACATAACATTTTTCTTTCCATGCTAGGGAATAAAGACCAGACCCTCAAAATACCTGTTCAAAGAGATCCAGTAATATTTGCCACTTTTAAGTAGCACAGATTTCTATGAATTTTACCTTTCATGAGCTAATCTTTCAAAAATGTTTTATTAAATTTATGAGGGTTACAATAAATGGTGTCAGAAGGAGATATGACTATGAGTTTATCTTCTAATGTTGATGGCAGGCATGCCACATGCCACTTGCAAAAACAGGTCAAATACCAAAGACCAATACCTTTGAGCCAAGCCCGTGAAGAGGCCATCAAAATGTGTGATGCAGGGGGAACAGACAAACTGGGTCAATTATTTCATCTCCTATTATATATAACTCAATAGTATTTGATCACAAAACACATGTGAGGGCTCACCAGAATCTCTAGGAATGAGACTTAGAATCCCCATTTAACATGCTCCACCTGTAAACAACTCTAATGCAGAACACTGTAATAATGTCTCCTGTAAGCTCACAAACAATCCTCTTTATTAGCCTGTGACACTCACTACTTTTTTTCTCTTCTTGCTTGCCACTTTCAAAGAAGCCTGTTGCCCACCACTGCCTAGCAGCCTACTTTTCTCAGTGTCCACTGTGAAGTTGCTCATCTTGGTACCAGAGATGTCATATCTTGATACTACTAAAATTGCCAAAGCAGTCTTCTGCTCTCTGGAGCACTCTATGCAAATACATTTAATTGTACAGTGGATGTTCTAAATGGTATCTTTAAAAAAATAATAAAAGTTGAAGATAAGGTATTTTTTAAAATTATTTTTATTAATTTGTTTTTGTTACAGATGTTTCTCCTTTTTAACCCATTGACACCCTCCTCCCCAACCTCTCCCACCCCATCCCCAGCTTTGTTGGCTATGTCCATTGGTTATGCATACATGCATATAAGTTCTGTGGTTTATCTCTTCCCCCTCAACATCCTCTCTTCTGAGGTTTGTCAGTCTGTAGCCTACCTCTGTATCTCTGGGTCAATTTTGTTCATCAGTTTGTTTAGTTCATTATATTCCACAAATAAGTGAGATCATGTGATATTTGTCTTTCTCTGCTTGGCTTGTTTCCCTTAGCATAATACTCTCCAGATCCCTCCACGTCATCTTAAATGATAAGAGATCTTTCTTTCTTACGGCTGCATAGTATTCCATTGTGTACATGTACCACATCTTTTTTATCCACTCATTTACTGATGGACACTTCGGTTGTTTCCAGATCTTAGCAATTTTAATTGTGCTGCTATGAACATAGGGGTACATATATTCTTTCTGATTGGTATTTCGGGCTCTTTAGGGTATATTCCTAGAAATGGGATCACTGGGTCAAATGGCAGTTCAATTTTTAACTTTTTGAGGTAAGACCATAGTGTTTTCCACAGTGGCTGCACCAGTCTGCATTCCCACCAGCAGTGTACTAGAGTCCCCTTTTCTCCACACCCTCACCAACACTTGTTTGATGATTTGTTGATGGTGGCCATTCTGACAGGTGTGAAGTGATACCTCATAGTTGTTTTAATTTGCATCTCTCTGATGATTAGTGATGTTGAGCATTTTTTCATATGTCTCTTGGCCATGTGTATGTCCTGTTTGGAGAGGTGTCTATTTAGGTCCTCTGCCCATTTTTTAATTGGGTTCTTTGTCTTCCTTTTGTTGAGTTGTATGAGTACTTTATATATTTTTGAAATTAATCCCTTATCTGATGCATCATTGACAATTATGGTCTCCCATATGGTGGGTTCCCTTTCCATTTTGATGGCTGTTTCTTTTGCTGTGCAGAAGCTTTTTAGTTTGATGTAGTCCGATGTGTTCATTTTTTCCTTTGTTTCTCTTGCCTTAGGTATTGTATCAGCGAAAATTCTGCTGCGTATGATGTCTGAAATTTTGTTGCCTACATTGTCTTCTGGATTTTTTAAGGATTCATGAGTTACATTTAAGTCTTTTATCCATTTTGAGTTTATTCTTCTGTATGGTGTTAGTTGGTGGTCTAGCTTCATTTTTTTGCAAGTAGCTGTCCAATTTTCCCAACACCATTTATTGAAGAGACTGTCTTGACTCTACTGTATGCTCTTGCCACCTTTGTCAAATATTAATTGAGCATATTGTCTTGGGTCAATTTCTGGGTTCTCTGTTCTGTTCCATTGATCTATCTGTCTGTTCTTGTGCCAGTACCAGCCTTTTTTGATTACAGTGGCTTTGTAGTATAACCTGATATCTGGTAATGTGATCTCTCCTACTTTGTTCTTTTTTTTTCAAGATTACTGTGGCTATTCAGGGTCTATTTTGGTTCCATATAAACTTTTGGAGTGTTTGTTCTAGTTCTGTGAAATATGTCATTGGTATTTGATGAGGATTGTATTGAATCTATACATTGCTTTGGGTAGTATGGACATTTTAATGATATTAATTCTTCCAATCCATGAACAAGGTATACTCTTCCACTTTTTTATATCTTCCTCTATTTCTTTTTTCAATGACCTGTAGTTTTCTGTGAAGAGGTCCTTTACTTCTTTGGTTAAGTTTATTCCTAGGTATCTTAATTTTTTTGCTGCAATGACAAATGGGATTTTTTTTTAATTTCTTTTTCTGTGAGTTCATCATTGGTGTATAAGAATGCCGTCGATTTCTTGACATTAATTTTGTATCCTGCTACTTTGCCAAATTCATTTATTAACTCTAGTAGATTTTTGATGGAGTCTTTAGGGTTTTCTATGTATAATATCATGTCATCTGCAAATAATGACAGTTTTACTTTCTCCTTTCCAATTTGGATCCCTTTTATTTTTTCTTCATGTCTAATTGCTGTGGCTAAGACTTCCAGTACTATGTTAAATAAGAGTGGTGAAAATGGACATCCCTGTTTTGTTCCATTCTTAAGGGGAATGATTTTAGTTTTTGCCCATTAAGTATGATATTGGCTGTAGGTTTTTCATATATGACTTTTATTATGTTGAAATATGATCCCTCTATTCCCACAGTGCTGAATATTTTTATCAGAAATGGGTGCTGGATTTTGTCAAATGCTTTTTCAGCATCTATTGATATGATCATATGGTTTTAATCTTTCATTTTGTTTATGTGGTATATCACATTCATTGATTTACGAATATTGTACCATCCTTGCATCCCTGGGATGAATTCCCCTTGGTCATGATGAATAATTTTTTTGATGTATTGCTGGATCCGATTTGCTAATATTTTGTTAAGGATTTTGGCATCTGTATTCATCAGGGATATCAGCCTGTAGTTTTCTTTCTTTGTAGTGTCTTTGTCCGGTTTTGGAATTTGGATTATGCTGGCCTCATAAAATGAAAGTGTTCCGTCTTCTTGGATTTTTTGGAATAGTTTGAGGAGAATGGGTATTGGATCTTTTTTGAATGTTTGGTAAAACTCCCCCGTGAAGCCTTCCGGGCCTGGGCTTTTGTTTGCTGGGAGTTTCTTAATTACATATTCAATTTCCTTTGTTGTTATTGGTCTGTTCAGGTTTCCTATCTCTTCCTAGTTCAGTTTTGGAAGGCTGTGCATTTCTAGAAATTTGTCCACTTCTCCTAGATTGTCCAACTTGTTGGCATATAATTGTTCATAGTATGTTTTGATGATCCTTTGTATTTCTGTGGTGTCAGTTGTTACTTCTCCTCTTTCATTTCTGATTTTGTTTATTTGGTTTCTCTCTTTTTGTTTTTTGGTAAGTTTGGCTAAAGGTCCATCGATCTTGTTTATCTTTTCAAATAACCAGCTTTTTGTTTCAGTGATCTTTCGGATTGTTTTTTTGGTCTCTATGTCATTTATTTCTGCTCTAACCCTTACTATTTCCTTCCTCCTCCTAGCTCTGGGTTTTTCTTTTTGTTTACTTTCTAGTTCTTTAAGTTGTAGGGTTAGAAAATCAATTAGGACTTTTCTTGTTTCTTGAGGTAGGCCTGTAGTGCTATGAACTTCCCTCTTAGGACTGCTTTTGCTGTGTCCCATAGATTTTGTGTTGTTGTGTGTTTTCATTGGTTTCCAAGAAGTTTTTAATTTCTTCCTTGATCTCGTTGGTAACCCATTCATTGTTTAATAACATGCTATTTAGCCTCCAAGTGTTTGAATGTTTTTGTAACTGAGTTCTCATTTCATGCCACTGTGATCTGAGAAGATTCTTGATATGATTTCAATCTTCTTGAATTTGCAGAGACTTGCTTTGTGTCCTAATATGTGGTCTATATTTGAGAATGTCCCATGTGCACTTGAGAAGAATGTATTTTCTGCTGCTTCGGGGTGAAATGTTCTGTAAATATCAATGAAGTCCAACTGATCTAGTTCTTCTTGTAAGGATTCTATGCCCTTGTTAATTTTTTGTCTAGAAGATCTATCAGGTGGTGTCAGTGGGGTGTTAAAGTCACTCACTGTGATCATATTGCTATTGATCTCTCCCTTGAAGTCCTCCAGAAGTATTTTAATATATTTTGGTGCTCCGGTATTTGGTGCCTATATGTTTACCAGGGCTATATCCTCTTGTTGGATTGATCCTTTTAATATTATGTAGTGACCTTCTCTGTCTCTTATTATGGTCCTCATTTTGAAGTCTATCTTGTCAGATATGAGTATTTGTACACCAGCTTTATTTTTTCATTTCCATTTGCTTGGAAATTTTTTTCCATCCCTTCACTTTCATCCTGTGTGAGTCTTTTGTTGTGAGGTGGGTCTCTTGTAGATAGCATATATATGGGTCATGTTTTCTTATCCAATCAGCTACCCTATGTCTTTTGATTGGAGCATTTAAGCCATTTACATTTAAGGTAATTATTGATAGATAGTTATTAGTTGCCATTTTAATTTTATGCCTGTGTTCCTCTCTCTCTCTATCTCTGTTTCTTCTTCTTACAACAGTCCCTTCAGCATTTCTTGCAGTGCTGGTTTGGTGGTGGTAAATTCCTTTAGCTTTTTTTCTTATCCGTGAAGCTCTTTATTTCTTCTTCAATTTTGAATGATAGCCTTGCTGGATAGAATAGTCTTGGATTCAGACCTTTGCCTTGCATTACTTTGTACACTTCATGCCACTCCCTTTTAGCCTGCAGTGTTTCTATTGAGAAATCAGCTGACAGTCTAATGGGAGTTCCCTTGTAGGTAACTTTCTGTCTCTCTTTTGCTTCCTTTAAGATTCTTTCTTTGTCTTTAATGTTTGCTATTTTTATTATGATGTGTCTAGCTGTGGGTCTTCTGGGGTTCATCTTGCTTGGGACTCTCTGTGTTTCCTGGACTTGTGTGATTCTTTTCCTTTACCAGTTTAGGGAAGTTTTCTGTCATTATTTCTTCAAACAGGTTCTCTATTCCTTTCTCTGATTCTTCTCCTTCAGGTACCCCTATAATGCGAATGTTGTTACGTTTTGTATTGTCCCACAGCTCCCTTAAACTCTCCTCCTGCTTTTTAAACTTTTTTTCCATTGCTGCTCTATTTGGTGTTTTTCTCTACCTTGTCTTCTAAGTCACTGATTTGGTCTTCAGATTCTTCTAATCTACTACAGAACCCTTCTAAGGTATTTTTCATAACAGCTATGTCATTCTTTATTTCCTCTTGATTTTTATGCATAGCTTCTACCTCTTTATGCATAGCTTCTACCTCTTTTTTAAGTTGAAGTAGTTCCCAGTGAGCTCTTCATAATTCTTATTAAGTTGCTTGTAGTTCTCACCAAATTGTTTGAGCACCCTTAAAATCATTGCTTTGAATTCTTTAGCTGACAAGTTGCTTTCTTCCATTTCTTGTAGTTCCTTTTCTACTGATTCCTCTTTTTCTTTCCTTTGGGTGTTGTTTCTTTGTCTCCCCATTTTAGCCATCTGGTAGCTCTAGACTCGGTGAGGCATGTTTGGATGTGTAGGCAGCTCACTGTATATCAAATAAGGCTACTGTGCCTCCCAGACTGTTCTGTTGCGTGTCACCTCTTGCCTACTGTGGATCCTGGAGGACTGACTACTGGAGGCTGGCATTGGTGTGTCCTGGTCGGTGCTACTGCTGGATTGTGTGGGCCCCTCTGAAGCTGTGTTCCCAGCTGGTCACTGGTGCCACCTGTAGCTGTATTGCTCAGGCCTTGCTGGAGCTGCACTCCCTGCCAGCACCTTGGGCAGCTGGGTCACACAGGCCCTACTGAGCCCCCTCTTGAGCCCCAGCTCCCTGCTGGACCTGTGGGCAGCTGTGTTGCACAGGCCCTTCTGGAGCTCTGGTTCCCTGCCAATCTTGTGGGCAGCTGGGTTGTACAGGTCCCGTTGGTGCCCTCACTTCCCGCTGATCCCATGGGGAGCTGGATTGCATAGTCCCCTCTGGAGACCCGGCTCCAAGTCTATCCTGTGGGTTGTTGGGTGGCACAGGTCCATCTGGAGCTCAGGCTGCGCACCGCTCTTGTGGGCCATGGGTCGCACAGGTCCCTCTGGATCCCCAGCTCCGCACTGCTCTTGTGGGCTGCTGGGTCACACAGGCCCCTATGGATCCCTGGCTCCCCACTGCTCTTGTGGGCAACTGTGTTGCACAGGCCCCGATGGAGCCCCAGGTCCAGCCACTGGCGGCTGGGAAGTGCTGCCCAGTGGGGCTCAGCTCCTGCTCAGCCTTTGCTGTAGTTTTGGGGGATGGTTCTCTGCTGCTGGTCTGTGCTTCTGTTGCCTGGGGATGGATGTCTGCTCCCCAGCCTCTGTTGCTGGGGGTATATCTCGACTCTGATCAGGCTGCTATTGTGGGGGATGGTGCTGGGCTCCTGGCCATTTGGGGTTTCTGCAACTGGCACCTTGACATCTCCACTACTGTGCACTGGTCTGTGTTGACACAGGGTGTCCACTGGTCCAATGGTGCCAGGTGCGCTGGTGGGCTCAGGTTGCTGGGCCCTAGCCGCTCCCACTGCCTCCTCCCAGGGAAGACCTAGGATCTTCCAAAATGGTGGGGCCTCCCCGCAGCACAAGGAGAAGTGCCCTGAAGAGCTGCTTATTGCAGTAGCCGGCTGCTCCCGTCCACAGCACAGGAACCTTCTGCTCCGCGTCTCTGCACTGCACGAGTGTGGTCGTCCACCTTCACGTCCACTCACACTCTCTCACACACTAGCTCACTCTCTCACACACTCACCCTCCCTCCGGTCCTGCCCGCCGCCATCTTCTCTCTCTGAGTCTGAAGATAAGGTATTTTATTATTTGGTGTTCACACAAAATTATTTCTAGATGCCTTATCCAGAACTAAATTTTATTTTATTTTATTATTTTTATTTTATTTTATTTTATTATTGTTGAAATTATTACATATGTCCCTCTTTTTTAGAAACATAAGTACAAATATTTGATCTTCTACTGTCCAGAATATACATTCATTTCTAATTTTCCTATTGATGGCTATAAAAAGAATCTCTACAACCTCAGTGAACAGGTTGATTAATGGAGCATTTGAAAGTAATTAATAACAAATGTTTGAATTTTAAGCTCGCATTCCTCAGTTGTTACTATGTTAGAAACTGGTATTCAAGAACTTGATACAAATACTTCAAACACAGTAAATATTTAATCAACTGTCACCTTGATGTCTTCTTTAGGATAATCAATTCATATCTTTTTAAGATTACTTCATGAGTAGTTTGGGGAATGTTTTCAATGATATATCACTTTTAAAGAGTATAAAAAAGTAAAATAAAGTTAATTATTTAGATACCCTACATAGTTACACACTTTGTAGCTACATCTCCATAATCCAGTAATTTGTAATATTTTTTAGCAGGAAAATACTTTTATTTATGTACTTTCTCTGTCCATTGCACTTGTCTATATATGTGCAAGACATAAGATTTTCCACAATAAGCTTTGCAATGTCTTTCCTAGTCTGTTGTTCTACAGTGGAGTTCCCTTGTCAGTCCTAAGTGCTTCAATATCTTCTCAACCCATACTTTATTTCTACAATATAGAAGGCCCATTTAGACTCTATTGTTAAAGTCTTCATCTGGTAGAATGACTTATCAATAATCATATTGGTTTTCTCTATTCCTTTTATAGAGCTGTTTTGAACTAATGCTTCTCTTCTTATTTTAAATCCAGCATTAATACATCTAAGAATTTGTAGATGAAATTCAATTTTGATGCACATGATAGCAGCAACATTTTTGTGCATATTCATCTAATCTACAACAGCAAACAAAGTACATTATCCAATTACATGTTCTATTGTCTTGTGAGACACTATATGTCATCTGCTTATTTCATGAAGGAAGTGTATTCTCATTATGTACTCGCTATAATTTTAGTGCCAATCAACCTATCCTGAATTGCAATCGCATGCCATTCAGTCTCACTGAGCATTGTATGCTACTTCAGTTACAAATTAGACAATTTCTTCTCTATAATTTTGGTTAAGTTCAAATTCTGAATGTTTTGTATAGTCATGAATTTTTCACTTTGTTCCCAATATCCAGATTTAGATTTAGTTAAATTTAATTATCTAAATGCTGGTATCACTTGCTGACAAATATGTCACAAAAGTGATATATCTATGTAAACAAGATTACTTTGAAAGTAGAAAAATATCATTTTTCAAACTCTGACTTTTAGAATTACAAGCAATTAAAGCTACATCAGTGCATTTTTTTTCATTTCCAAGTGTGTTCACCTAAAGTTATCCCAACTGGTGCACATCACAGAAGCACTTTAGTTTAATAGTGAATATATTAATGACCTAATTTTTGCCACCATAAAACTAGACAACTCAAACAGTTCTAACTCTAAAATAGTTCACTATCCAATAAATCTGCATATTGTATATTTACAAATTGCCGATATTGTTACTTTCATTGAAGAAACTCCATATAACTTAGAATAATCAGACTTTCCTGCAACAGTTAGGACTATTCCCTCAATGAAGGGTTTTCTATATATATATACTATCAGTAAATCAAGTAGCTATTTCTTTGGTGGTTGGAATTATTAGAATTGCTTGATTCTGTAGCAGAAAAATTTTCCTACTGCCTTAGGAACATTTAAGAGCTTGATGCTTTTTTGGTTCTTCTGTCACCAAGCACCAGGCCCTTCCCTTTCTTCTATTATCTCTGCCTGGAGCATGTTCTTGGATCCTAATTTGTCTGAACTGGAGTCATCAGTAAGAACAATAACCTTTGGGAGAAGATCATTCAGACATCCCAGAAATATTTCTTAGAAATAAAAGAAAGAAAGTTAATCTTGAAGAGTCACATATTTTACGCCAGAAAATTGTCATTCTCTTTAGGGCATTATATAAGTTTTCTGAGAAGATAAACATAGCTTAAAAATCACTTTTATGTATGTGCTCCTGCTACTAAAGTAATCCTCTATCTCCCACTCTCAACTTTGAAAGGAGAAATTCAGTTAGTGTCCTGCTTTATAGACTTAAAATTAGTGAATTACCAGAGTAAGGTTCAGAACACATAAGAATACATGAACATCAGCAGATAGGCACTAAGTCATTGGGTTATTTCATAACCTAAAAATTAGTTAGAAGATTATGAAAGCACCAGCATCACTTGAAAAAAATAAGAGAAATATAATGTCATGAACTACCACTGCAATGGAAATAGATTTTACAGATGTATTAGACAACAGGACAGTATTTGCAGCAGGCTATTTAAAAAATAAAATTATGTAAAGGAAAAATTTCTAAGGCTGTCATTTCATACTGGTTTTGACTGAATTTAACAACAGATTATAAACAGAATGAAGCTTTCTCAAAAAATAAAAAATAGAACTACCATAAGGTCTAGCATTCTCACTTCTGAGTATATATCCAAAGGAAATTAAAACAGAATATTGAAGAGATATCCGTACTCCCATGTTCACTGCAGCATTATTCATAGTAGCCAAGATATGAAAACAACCTAAGTCCATCAGCAAATGGATGGATAAGAAATAAGCCTATATGCAGGGTGGGGTAAAAGTAGGCTTACAGTTGTAAGTACATGAAACACAGAGCTTATTTTTATATTATTCATTATTAATTATTGTATTATTTTCTATATGAACAATTGTCGATCTACTTTTGCCCCACCCTGTATATACATATATACAATGGAATATTATTCAACCAAGAGGAAGAAGGATATCTTGCCATTTGCAACAACATTTGAGGGCATTATGCTAAGTGAAATAAACCAGGCAAAGACAGACAAAGACTGCATGGTATCACTTATATGTAAGAATCTAAAAAATTAAAGGAGTCAAATTCATAGTGAGAAGGAGGTGAAAGTGGGTACAAAGTGGGCGCAGGGGTTGGGGGTAGGGGAAATAAACTGAAGTTGATAAAATACTTCTATAACCTTCAGCAGTAAAATGAATAAGGTCTGAGGATCTAATGTAAAACATGCTAACTGTAGTTGATAACACTGTATTGCATAATTGAAAGTTGCTAAGAAAGTAGAACTTCAATGTTCTCATCAAAATGGAGGGAATCCTTTAATAATGTAAACTTATATCAAGTCAATATACACTTCAATATCTTACTATTTTGTCAATTATACCTCAATAAAGCTAAATTTTTAAAAAGTAAACAAGAGAAACATACGGTAGATCAACTACACTTGAGACTAGAGATGAGGTTATGACTAGGATATTGTCCTTGTTCTCAAATGACTTACAACTAAAAAGAAGTCAGATCTTACTTTGGTAAGAGCAAAAATAATAACTCATGTCTTTATTATTCTGAAGTCATCCAAAAATTAATAATCTCTAAAAGAAATTCATTCATTCAATATATATTGAACACCTACATTGTGCCAGGAATTATTTAGGTCCAGGGGAAACAGCATAAAGTAAATAAAATCTCTATCCTGTATTGTATTTGAAAAAGACTGTCAACCAACCAACAAATAAGATAAATAATTTATATTTTTTAAATGTAGGGCTAAGTATCATGGAGAAAACAAAGCAAAATTAGAAGAGGAGACAGTACTGGATGGTGCACAGTGGAGGAGGTACAGTAATTGTTATTTTATATAGAGTGTCCAGAAAAAGCTACTCAGAGATGTTAACTATGAGACAAGAACTAAAGGAAATGAAGTATTCAGACCTGTGGGCATTTGGGCAAATGGTGTTGAAAGACAGGCAAAGAGCAGAGACACAGACCTTAAGATAAGAGCATATTGGCATGTTGTTTTCAAGCAAGAACAAGGAAGCCAGTGTACCAGAGAGCAAGGGTAGATATCAGATGAGTCGTGAGAGGTCAAATAATAAATACCTTTTGGCTTTTATTCTGAGTAAAATAGGAACCTGCTGGAGGACTTTGATCTGAGAAATACTTCCTAATCTGAAGTGAGAATTTTAACAGAACCTTTCCGGTTGCCGTGTGTGAATAGACTATGTAGAGCAACTAGTAGAAGCAGGGAGAGCAATGTGTCAGTCTGAGCTCAATAAGAAAACAGAAATCACATATTACTTTTAACAGTAGAATTTCAATGAAAAGAAATACTACACTAATGGAGAGTACATTTATATTTACTCCATAAAAAAAAAATCTTCACTTAGATTCCAAATCACTCTTCTCTCCTGGTTTTCCTCCTTATGAACTGGTTGCACTTACTAATTTTTATATTTTGAGTTCAAATTCTGTAAACTTTGGAGAGACCTGGGATCTTTCATCCAGGCAAAGGAGTAAGGTCTAAGGGAGTAGACCTAGGGAAGGAGAAACTTGGAAGAAAGACTCCTTCCTCTAAATGAGACTAAAACCTCATAGGAAAAGGTGTGGCTGCAGCCCACTGGATTGCCAAGGCAACGAGGGCAACCAGGGCCAGAACTTCACAGTCACTGGGAAAGCCCATGGGGTACAAGCAAGCCAAGGCTAGTGGGCCATCATGCAGAGGGAGTCAGGAAGCATCTGTGGGTGTGAGCCTGGAACATGCAATGATGGAATACATTTGTAACTATTCAAGTAGTTCAGGGGAATTGAAATAATTTTAGGGAACAAAAGCTGTTGGCTTGGACCATGATGGTAACCATGCCAGTGACATGGGACAGTCAATTGATGATGTATATATTTTGAAAGCAGAGGCAACAAATTTGCTGGTGTAGAATGCAATAGGAAAAAAGGTGACAAATGATTTTTATCTGATCAATTAGAATGATGGTATGTTTATTTTATAATATAGGGATGATTAAGAAAGACGCAGGTTTGCAGGAACATGTTTGGACATCTTGGATGCGTGGAGCTTAAAAGATACACAGATCAAGATGTTGAATAGAAAGTTGCATAAAAGTTGGTAGGTCAGGAGACAAGTTTGAACTAGATATAAAAATATGCACATCATCAGAAATAGAAGATATTTAAGGCAAAAGATGGAATGACATAATAAAAGGTCATGTGTAAGTAGAGAAGAGAATAGATGCCGGGACTAAGCCTGGGCACACTCACATTTTAGAAAGTGAGGAGATGAGTTGTTACAAGAGTTCAGAGAAATGTGGCAGGATTGCATGTATGCACAAAGAACAACCCATCTTGAAATTAATATAAAATAAAAAGTCATCACAGTACAGTGTTCTTTCCAGTCCCATTCAGCTGTCCCCTGCAGGTGCAGAAACAGCCTTTGATGTAAAAGTATTACTAATGAGACAAAATTATAATCTTTCCATATTAAGTGAACTGATGTCAAAGACAAAATTTACACCATTCCTACAACAAGGAGTGAGTAGCATTGCCTAATTTAAAGTATCTTTCTTCTTAGCATTATTATTTGTTTCCACTCATCTCCTGCTGATGAAAACGGCTTAAGTTTCTCATTCCGCCCCTCCCCCCATTATCTGTAACTATGAAATTGCTGCTTAAATTTTCAAAAACAGGAAAAAGTAGTATTGTAGAAGAGGGTATATACTTAAATGAGATCAATTCAAAATTATCTCATTTAAAAAGTGGAAAAAGATTTGCAAGTAATGCTAGAATTGCGACCCTTTGTGTGAAATCATGCTGGTATTCTCCATTTGCTACACCCATGCCTTACGTCCCCACAACTTTCTCTTCTCTGTGTTCAGGAGGTTGTCTTCTGTAGACAGCATCACTTGGTTTCCTTGCCCTTATTTATATAATAAATGGGAACATTAAAAATTAATACTTTTAAATGATGATCTATTATTATTTATAAATACTTCTAAACTTCTGGGTTAGGACAATTGAGTGCTAGCTAAGAAACTGCAATTCATGTGGCCTTTGAAAATCAATAAATTGCAACTAAGTATCTTACATCTAGTAAATACAGTGGACCAGGATAGGCATTCTAATATAATTAAAATGTAGATTTTGCTAATGAGTAACACAAAATATAGTAGTTGAAATGCACTTGCAAATCTTAAAATACACTGCAAAGTATAGCAAGACACATTTTTATAATCAAGGATTAAAAATAAACTCAGAGAAAACAGCCATTATAAATAATAAGGTCAATATCAACAGCATGGAGATGGTAGAATTACATTTGTCTATTGAAGAATGCAGAGGATTTTAGTAGTTAAAGAAGGGTTATGCAGTTTTGAGGATGAGAAACCACCCTTACCAAAGACCTAGATCATGCAAATTGTGTTAATCACGTGTCTGCAGTCAGCTGGGCATTTCAGTTGATCTAGACTTGCTCATTCTTGCTTCTTCAGTGAGCTGGTAGATCTATGGCTTGTCTAGAATGGCATCATCTGCACAAAGTACTTGAATAACAAGACTAAGTGTCCAGGCCTCTTGAGATCTATTCACAGAATTGGAACAATATCACTTCAGTTACAGTCTACTGGTCAAAGCAAGCCCAGAATAAAAAGGTGGGGAAAAGATCCCACATCATTATTGGAAGACCTGCAGTCACATTTCAAAGAAGTAGGGATACAGGAAGAGAATATTGCAACACTCTTAAAAGAATCTACCATATCCTTTCATACTACTGAGAGTAAGATTCCACATCGCACAACGTGGGTTAAGAGCCAGCTTTAATTGGGGAAAGGCAACACGTATAAGACTACGTTCAGCAAAAGAAAGGAAAGCAACTCTCCATCATGCACCCATCATTCCATGGAGTCATGCTGGCACCTGGCTCAATCTGTTTGTCATAAGAGGTGGATCTGTGTGTCAATGCATATCTGCTATTTTATTTTTTGACAGAGTAACTTAAAGAACATTGCCTTGTCAATGGGGAGATAAGTAGACAACTTTGGTGCCACTGGATTGAAATTTGAGTTGTTTGTGGAACTGTAGTTGGAGTCTAGAGGATGATAAAGTCCTCTGCTGGGAGGAAAAAAAAAAAGTCACTCTTTTGCTGCAGCATGCAAACCCGAATGAGCACATAATAACATTTTGGGAAATTCTACTCCTTTATCACACTCTTTTCATTGTTTCTGGCTGAACTCATATTAGTTGTTCATGCCCACTGGTCAAAACATCGACGACTTTCCCATTTCTAAGCCCTATGCTTAATTCTCTTAATTGGACTATGTAACTCTCTTAATTGGACTATGAGCATCATTTGGTACAATAGATTAGTTCTCTATTACAAAAACAAAAACAAACTTTACTCAGATTCTGTATCACTGCTTTCTCTTGTTTTTCCTCCTTCCTAACTGTTTGTACTTTCTAATTTTCATGGGAGACCTGAGGCCTCTCATCCAGGTCATGGATACTTGGTTTACGCTCTGCTCCCACTCTCTTCATGCTCATCAGGTCTCAGGCTTTAGGTACCCTCTATACTCTGACAGCCCCCACATTTATATCCCTAGACCTGACTTTTCATCCAGAATTAAATATTAAACTGCCTTTTTGAATCCAAAAATTAAATATTAAATTGCCTGTACTTGAATATAAAGTAGGCATTTCAAACTTAAAATCCCTAAAATAAAACTCCAGATATTCCCCCAAATGTGTTTCTTTTAGAAATTTTTTTTTTCTTGCCCTGGCCGGTTTGGCTCAGCGGTTAGAGCATTGGCCCGCGGACCAGAGAGACCAGGGTTCAGTTCCCGCTATGGGCACGTATCTTGGTTGCAGTTTGTCCCCAGCCCAAGTTGGTTGGGGTCGTGTGGGTGGCAACCAGTTGATGTGTCTCTCTCACATCGATGTGTTCTCTCTTTCTCTTCCTCCCACTCTATCTGAAGATATATGCAAAAATGTCCTTGGGTGAGGATAAAAAAAATTAAAAATAAATAAAATAAAAAATTTTTTCTTTATTGATTTTAGAGAGAGAGGAAGGGAGAGGGAGACATAGAAACATCGATGAGAGAGAACATCAATTGTCCGCCTCCTGCATGCCCCCCACTGAGGATTGGGCCCACAACCTGGGCATGTGCCCTGACCAGGAATTGAACCAGTGACCTCTTGGGGCATGGGTCCATGCTCAACCACTGAGCCACACCAGCCGGTCTCCCCAACTGTGTTTTATTACCCTTCTTAGTAAAAGGCAACTCCACTTATTACAGTTGCTTGGAGCAAAAGAACTTGATTGTCACTCAAACCACATACTCAATACATCAGCAAATTCAATTTGTTTAACCTTCAAAATATACCTTGAAACCATTATTATTATTATTATTATTTTAAAGAATACTTTATTGAGTTTTAGAGAGGAAGGGAGAGAGAGACAGAGAAACATCAATGTGAGAGTGCAACATTGATCAGCTGCCTCCTGCACAACCCCTATCGGGGATCTCAAGTCTGCAACCTGGGTATGTGCCCTGACCTGGAATCGAACCGACAACCTCCTGGTGCACAGGGTGATGCCCAACCAACTGAGCCACAGGGGCCAGGGCTTAATTTTTTTTTCTTTTTAAACAATAATAACCTGTCTTATATATACCCTCTTCATCCTACTTGATAACATTTAGCAATGTACCCTGAATGGCAAAGATCTTTTAAAATAAAGAAGGCAGCACTCTATCCTCTGGTTTTCTGCCCCTCCTACTGCCTTCTTCCCTACCCAGAACCTGGGGTCTGCTGGCCACAGGACTCTGGCTCCTGGCAGAGATTTCCCACTGCCTGGCCCTTGTGCCCCTCGGGTCTGGCCAGGTCCCCAGAGTCTGTGTGAAACCATTATTTTTAACCATTTACACATTAACATGCCGGGTCAGGCCACTCTCATCTTTTGCTTGAGTTATTGCCATCAACTGTTAACTTATCTCCCTGCTCTTGTCTGTTGTGTCCTCGTATTCTATTTTACACACAGCCAACAGATAATTCAGATCATGCTATTACCAGACAGGGACTGGCCTGGAGTGGGTCTGCCTTGAGCTAGCCTGTAGTGCATGGGTTCTTGACTTTGTGTGGGAAAGATTTCACAATTTGACTCCAGGTGAATCGAGAGTACATTTATCAAAGCTGGGACAGTGAAACAAAGGAAGGACTTAGGGTAGAAGATGTAACAGGAGAGAGCCTAGGTGGTGCTCTGCTTGGGCTCTCCAGAAACGTTATAGGAAAGAATGAGCCAAGGGGGGGGGGGGGAGGGCTGCTGTCAGCTCCCTGGGAAATGAAGGTCACGGTGATAGAAGTGAGCCAAGGTGGGGATGCTCTCAGCTCACTAGGAAGTCAGAGAAAAAGGGGGCCTTGGAGACAGGATCAGGGGGTAAGCCTGGGTCCAGCTGCCACTGCCCACTGATCCTCTGACTGGGGACCCTTCGAGTTTAGGAAGAAAAAAAATTTCATGCCCAGGAAGGGGCGTGGGTGTGCTTTAGAGTGAGCCACATTAGTCTTTGTCCTGAGGGTTTTTTCTCTCTTTTTTTTTTCTTTCCCTGTGGGTGAGAATCTCAGGGGAGGGTTTCAGCAGAATATTCATCAGCTTTCCAGGTACATTTTTAATATGCTGATGCATCAAAATGAGCATATAGGGGAGTTTTGGGTTATTCTTTGGTCTGGTTCATTGTTTTGCTTTATCTTAGGTCTGTCTGGCCTTAATGGGGTTTTGTTATTTGTTCCCTTGACTTCTGTCCTTGGGTTTGGCTGGCACAAATGGTATTAATTGGGTCACTCTTCTCTATGTCCTGACCAGGGTGATTTAAGCTATGTATTCTCTAGTTAGGGAGGGGAGGTATAAACCATTTGCTCTCAAGTGTCCTTAGTTAGGGGAGATAAGGTCTTGCAATTCACCAGCTGGCTGTAAGTTGTTCAAATTGTTTGGCCTTGCTTAAATTTCTTGTCTCAGTTTCCCCATTCCACTTGCCCAGGAATTTTCCTAGCTTCTTACTACCCTGCCACACTGCCACTCCCCTTCTGCTCAAAATGACATCTCACTCACTCATCCAACATTCTCACCATATATCTTTACCCAGTATAACCCTCTCATTCCCAAATTAACTTCTACAAGCATCGACCCCTCTCCACCTCGTTCATTGCATTTCAGTTACGTTAGACTCATTGGAGTATTCCAAATATGTCCCCACTTCAGGGAATTTACAGGCCTCTTCCCTCTGCCAAAAATGTTCTTTCCCAAGATATCCAAATATCTACCTGACACACTTCTTACTTTGTAATTTGCTCAGCAATGATCTATATTAACTAGAAATTCTCCTTCCCAATTCCAGTACTCCCTGTCCTCTTACATTGTTTCATTTTTCTTCAAAGTGCTTATCTTCATATACTATATTATGTATATTTTTTAATTTGCCTGTTTTGTCATTTGTTAGACTGTAAACTCCATGTGGACAGAAATATTAGACTATTTTGTTCACTGCCCAATTCCACAGTACCTGACATATAGTAGATGCTCTCTCTCTCTCTCTCTCTCTCTCTCTCTCTCTCTCTCTATATATATATATATATATATATATATATATATATATATATAATTTTTTAAAATGTGTTTTTATTGATTTGTTAGAGAGAGAGGAAGGGAGAGAGAGATAGAAACATTGATGTGAGAGAGAAACATCCATTGGATACCTCCTGCGTGCACCCTACTGGGGAATGAGCCCACAACCCAGGCATGTGCCCTGACTGGGAATCAAATCGGGATCTCTCAGTCCATGGGACGATGCTCAATCCACTGAGCCACCCTAGCTGGGCCAAATAAATATATTTTTTAAAGACTGAAAGCCAAAGAACAACCTGAGAGCTTGTTGCAAAAGTATATTACAGTCCTAGCCAAGAAAAAGTCTTCCTTTACTTTCCTGAATTTATTTATTTTGTTGTAATCTACTCCTTATCTTGTTCCACTTTTGTTGTTGTTAATCCTGACATATATATATATATATATATATATATATATATATATATATATATATATATATGGAGAGAAAGAGAGAGAGAGAGAGAGAGAGAGGAAGGGTGAGAAAGAGAGAGAGAGAGAGAGAATCATAAATGTGAGAGAGAAACATTGATTAGTTGCCTCCTGTACACGACCTGACTGGGAGTCAAACCTGCAACCTTTTTGTTGTACAGGACGATGCTCCAACCAACTGAGCCACCCAGCCAGGGTGCTTGTTCCACTCTTAACAATGACCTCTTTGTATATTCAGCTTATTTATGTTGCCTTTATCTCAAACTTTGTGTGTATAACTGAATTCTTCGTCTTCTATTTCAAGGAGACCTATTTTTATGTTAATGTCATCACAATTCTCAAATTTTAAAATATTTACCCTCACCTTATTGTATTATTTATACTACTTTTCTCCCATATTATATTGAAAGTTTCATAAAAGCAATGCATATTTAATTCCTTTTGGCGTGTTTCAGAATTCTTAGCATACTGACTTACAAAGAGGAGATTCTCTATAAATATTCATGGAACACACAATATTATAGATAAATTATGGATATATACTGTAAATAGTATATCTGGTTTTAGATATACATCATTACAGAAACCAAAGTAAAAAACTACAGTATTGTAAAAGGAACCAATGAATATACAAATATATAATATAGAAATGGGAAGAGATAAAAATGTTTCAAATTTCTGGTTCAGTGAAGTCACAGTAACCTCTCCATTCTCCCCATTTTAATTCTATGTGACTATGAAGTCTGGCCACAAATGCTAATACAGTCTCTCATATGTCTTGACTGGACAATTAGGAGGACTGCTTTTCATCAAATCAGTCATTTGTAAGGCCTGGAACGGATTTGGGCTCAGTAACCTCTTTGAAAACTTCTTTTCCTCAGTACACAACAATATTCAATTAAACTATTGCAATTCTGGCAGCACAAAAGACCAGTCCAGGAAAAGCGTATCAGCCATCAAGAAGACAGCTCAAGAACAACATAGCTAACAAGAGATATACTTTTTTTCCTCCAATACCTGAGATAGATCTGTCAGACTCCTACCACAGGAGTCCTTGTGGAGGGACAGACCTCAAAGCAAGGGTACCTCTAAATTTAATTTTGTTCTCCAGTCTCATTAAAAAGAGAAAGCATTCAAGGTTTAGCCCCACGTGGGTACCAACTTTATCCTCTTTTTTCAGAATAGTTGGAGCTCCACTGAAGGTCCTGTGACCCAATCAGTATATTTTAACTTAAAATACATATTTATATAAAGTCTCTTTAGCAGTAAAATGATGTCAGCATGGAAGGAACAGCAAGCTTTTATTAATATACATTATCAACTAGAGTTGTTTTTATTCTTAAATTTATTGAGTATAAATTATATTTTCATTACTTTCTTTATATGCATTATTTTATTTATTCCTCATAATAAACTTACAACATAGCTATTATTATAATTATGTTTAAGAGCTATTTGTTTCCTAAGTCACATGTCTGGTAAGCACCATCACCAGTGCTCCAACTCTCACCTGATAGCCTGTACAATTTTTGTTCTTACCACTACTGCTTATGTTGGAAGGAGTCTTTGAAATAGCGTAGTCAATTATTTCTTCAGTCAATAAATATTCTACAAGTACTCAAGGTATTTCAATTAATATAACAGATTTACATATATTATGTTATTCTTGACCTCTGAGAGTTTGTAATCTATTGGAGAAGATATGTGATTCTTTTTTTTAAATTGACTGCTTTCCTCGAACACATTTAAATATTTGAAAACAATTTGTTCTCCTGAGCAGTTTACTATTTCTTTCCTCAGTCTAAAAATTTGATTACCCTTGGATTTACTTGGCAAGTTCTGTTTTTCACAGATGGCATAGCTGCTTTCAAATTATCACAAATTCTTATTCGAGTAGTTGAAATGAATGAGGAATTATTTTAATGTGAACAGTTGGATTTGGAGCTTAGAAGAAAATGTATGTGTAAATTTATGTCACTAAGTAATTTAGTATGGTCTCATAAATTCAATGTTAAGGTATATATGAAAGACTTCCAAATCTTTATTAATAACCCTTCCCAATACCTATAGTCTAATTATATTTCTAGACACACACATTGGAGTAGATGTCCTAGGATACTCAATGTCAGCAGATTATAAATTGATTACTTTTTCTTCCAACTGCACTTGCATCTGACTTTTCTATTTTTGCCATACCAGTCTCTGACATCAAAAATCAGAACATGTGGTCATCTAAGTCAACCTTTCACCTTTTATCCTATCTTATGTAAAGTCTATCCAAAGAATTCTCATTTTCTTCAAAATATATGCCTATTTTTTATTTCTGATTTCCATTAACCTATTGATGTTTTTTCTTAAATTTTTTAAATTGATTTTAGAGAGAGAGGAAGGGAGATGGAGAGAGGTAGAAACATCAATGAGAAACATCAATATCAATCAGCTGCCTCCTGCAGGCCCCCTACTGGGGATCGAGCCTGCAAATGGGGCATATACCCTGACTGGGAATTGAACCTGCGACCTCTTGGTGCATGGGTTGATGCTGAACCACTGAGCCACACTGGCCAGGCTGATCTGTGTTTTTATTTTTAATAATCAGATTCAAAATGATAATACATGAAATGAATATTTTTGGGTAGATAGAGATAAAAATAAGACACATAAAATATAATGTTCGTAAACTTCACATCTTGTCCCAAGTTGGACGCACTTGCTCTATATTCATGGCAAGCCCTCACAATCCATTCTGCTCATAGCCACCAGATCAACCCTTCTAAAATAATGTCACATTTCATACAAATGGCCAAGACACATGAAAAAATGCTCAACATCACTAATCATCAGAGAGATGCAAATTAAAACAACAATGAGGTATCACCTCACACCTGTCAGAATAGCTGCCATCAACAAGTCATCAAACAACAAGTGCTGACGAGGGTGTGGAGAAAAGGGGACTCTAGTACACTGCTGGTGGGAATGCAGACTGGTGCAGCCACTGTGGAAAACACTATGGTGTTACCTCAAAAAGTTAAAAATTGAACTGCCATTTGACCCAGTGGTCCCACTTCTAGGAATATACCCTAAGAAGCCTGAAACACTCATCAGAAAGAATATATGTACCCCTATGTTCATAGCAGCACTATTTACAATAGCTGAGATCTGGAAACAGCCCAAGTGTCCATCAATAGATGAGTGGATAAAAAACTGTGGTACATTTACACAATGGAACACTATGCAGCTATAAGAAAGAAAGATCTTGTATCCTTTGAGACAGCATGGAGGGACCTGGAGAGTATTATCCTAAGTGAAACAAGCCAATCAGAGAAAGACAAATATCACATGATCTCAGTTATTTGTGGAATATAATGAACAAAACAAACTGTGAACAAAACAAACCAGAAACATAGAAGTAGGCTACAGACTGACAAACCTCAGAAGAGGGGGTAGGGGGGGAGGGAAGAGATAAACCACAGAACTTATATGCATGTATGCATAACCAATGGACATAGACAACAATGCTGGGGAAGGGGTGGGGGAGGGGGATTTGGAGGAGGGTGTCAATGGGTGAAAAAGGAGAAACATCTGTAACAAAAATAAATTAATAAAAAAAGTTAAACAAACAAACAAATAAATAAATAAATAAAATGTCACATTATTCTAATTCTTAGCTTAAATGTTTCAAGGACACCTGATTGCCTAAATTCAAAACGTACACATTCCTCAGTAGATCAATGAAGTTCCTCCTCCATTTCCCTTCTTCTGTTTTAGAAAGATACTATTCTATCATCCTTCTAGAAAGAACCTATGCTACAACTAAATGAATGACTTCCATTTCTCTGGACATCTCTTGGGTTTACCAGCTATGACTAAGAGCATATTTGACTTTGTAAGAAACTATCAAACTTTCTTTCAGAGTGTCTGTATCATTTTGTATTCTCACCAGCAATTTATGAGAGTCCCTGTTACTCCACATCCTCACCAGCATTTGATGTTGTCAGTTTTCCAGATTGGGCTATTCTATCAAATTTTTTTTTTATTTGCATCTGTCCAATGACATATTATATGAAACATGTTTTAATATGCTTATTTGACATCTGTGTATCTCTTTGGTGAGATGTCTCTTCAAGTCTTTGCCCCATTTTTTAATCAGGTTGTTTGTTTTCTCATTGTTGAGTTTTTTAATATGTTTTTATTGAATTTTTTAGAGAGAAAGGAAGGGAGAGAGAGAGAGAGAAACATTGATGTGAGAGAGGCACATCTATCAGCTTCCTCCTGCATGCCCCCTACTGGGGATTGAGTATGAAACCCAGGCATGTGCCCTGACCTGGAATTGAACCAGGACCTCAGTCCTCAGGATGATGCTCAATCCACTGAGCTACACCAGCCAGTCTCATTGTTGAGTTTTAAAGATTCTTTGTATATAATGGGTAATATATATTCCCATTGTCAGATGTGTCTTTTGTTAGTATTTTCTCCCAGTCTGTGGCTAGTCTTTTTATTCTCTTGACAGTGTTTTTCACAGAAAAGAAGTTTTAATTTTAATGAAGTTCAGTTTATCAACTATTTATTACATGAATTGTGTCTAGTGTTGTACCCAAAAAAGGCATCACCATACTGGTCATCTAGGTTATCTTCTAGGAGACAGTTTTGCATTTTACATTTAGGTCTATGATCCACTTTGAGTTAATTTTTGTGAAGGGTATACAGTCTGTGTCTAGATTCTTTCTTTCTTTTTTTTTTTTTTGCATGTGTATGTTTAGTTGTTCAACCACTTGTTGTTGAGATTCTCTTTCTTCCATTGTATGACTTTTGCTCTTCTGTCAAAGTTCATTTTTTATTCTGGGCTCTCTATTCTGTTCCATTAACTATTTGTCTATTCTTTCACCAATACCGCCTTGTCTGGATTACCATAGCTTTATAGTAAGTCTTGAAGTTGAGCAGCATCAGCCCTTCAACTTTGTTTTTCTCCTTCAAAATTGTGTTGGCTATTCTGGTTTTTGTGCCTCTTCATATAAACTTTGAGGTGAGTTTGTCAATATCCATAAAATAACTTACTGGGATTTTGATTAGGAATGTGCTGAATCTATAAACAAAATTATAAATAACTGATATTTTGACAATAGTGAGTCTTCCTATTCATAGATAAGGAACACTTTATATTATTTAGTTCTTTTTTATTTCATTCATCATGCTTTTGCAGTTTTCCTCATATAAATTGTGTATAGATTTTGTTAGACTTATATCTAAAACTTTAATTGGTGGGAGAGCTGATGTAAATAATATTGTGTTTTTCATTTCAAACTCCACTTGTTCATTGCTGGTATGTAGGAGAGTGATTATCTTTTGTATATTAACCTTGTATCCTGCAACCTTGCTATAATAATTTATTAATTTCAGGAAATTTTTGGTCAATACTCTCAGATTTTCTATATAGATGATCATGTCTTCGTGAACAAAGACAGTTTTATGTCTTCCCAATCTGCATACATTTTATTTCCTTTACTTGCCATGTTTCATTAATAACAATAGGTTTTCGATGGTTCCCATGAAGTTGAGTTAAAATCCCAAGGTTTGTACAGATCACTCATGCACAAATAGCAGTGAAACCTGGAAACGTTTCTTCATGTTTCAGAAGGTCGTTTATGTTGGACTCCCAGAGGAGATGATCTCTTGAGGACATAGTCAACTCATAAAAAGGTGCCATGATCTCAGAATAATCTTCACTCATTTGATACTGTCTGTGAAATCAATATATTAAATCTAGGAGTCATCTCAATTTAACTTTATAATAAATCTAGGATGTTTACAGAGTCTTTAGTTTGTCAGGAGAGAGTGTTTATCTCTCCTTAGGTAAAACATGACCTAAATTATGGACTGTGTTTAAGCAAAATTGTAATGTATCTTTTAAAATTCTATATCTCTTTCTGCTAAGACTGAAAGCAAGTAAATGGAATTCTTTTCCTTCTTCTGTGAACAAAGTATAATACCATCTACATACTGTATCAGGACTGAATCACAGGAGAAATTTATCTTTTGAGGGGCTTCAGCAAACCCCTAGGATACGAATGTCCAGGTATACAGTTTTCCTCTTCAGGTGAAGGCAAAAAGATATTGACTGTTCTGATCTAGAGGCACACTGAAAAAGGCAAAGCAAAGAACCACTACAGTGAAGCAGAGTCTGTGTCATTGTGGTAAATCAGAACCATCAAGTCTGAATCCCATTCTACACTGAATTCTTCCTTGTTTTGTCTCAATTTAATACCTAGGTTTTCTTACTGATTTCCACTTGTTTTTGATGGTTCCTATCCACGATGGAATGAGACTATTACTTTTCATCCAGTTTTGCTATATTTTATGTTTCTGTTTTGAGGTATACTGTCCAAAGTGGTGTTTGTCATAAAAAAGTAATCACATAGTAGAACACAGGTATTTGTCCTATAAACCTGTTTTTTGAGCTATCATCACAGACTGGTGAATTCAAGATTTTCACTGGACTAGTAAACATTTGTACAACCTCTGCTGCAGGTCATCGATAAAACAAGATGAGATCTCTTTTCACCTTTTTTCTTTTCTTTTCTTTTGCCTAAAGATCTTGGTTTTGATACATTGAGAGCATCCTGTAGGAGAAATTACAGTCTTGGTAGCAGTCAACTATCAGATTAACTGTGCAAATGGATTCAACAAGCCATGAGTAAGTAGCAAGGCAAAAGGGGCTTTTGTGGGTATTACATCTTATTGAAGGCTGGGTTCCACCTCAATGGGTGGAGCAAAACCTATCTTGATGGGCCTTCCAGAAAAACTGCAGATAAACAAAGGACAACCCACTTAGAACAAACAGAGGATTTTGTTCAGAGCTTGATACAGCAAGAGAGTCAGCCACTATCTTTTGTGTTAGGCAAAGACTCAAAGACAAGCAGGGGAGTGGGAGAAGCGAAAAGAAGGTAAGAATTCAGGTGTGCTCAAGAAGAGGTTGAGGGCATGTGGAAGCGGGAGGCAAACTAACTAGAAATGGGGGCATCTTATATAACTGATTTGGGGAACATTTTTTTGCTTTCTCTAGTTGGTCCTGAGTTGGAAGCAGGAGTAAAAATGAGAGAAGTTGGCAGTCATTGACCAAATCCTGACTTTTTTTGGCTGATAGTTGTAGAGCAGTGGTTCTCAACCTGTGGGTTGCGACCCCTTTGGGGATCGAACGACCCTTTCACCAGGGTTGCCTAAGACCATCGGAAAACATATATTTCCAATGGTCTTAGGAACCGAGACACCGCTCCTCTATCCATCTCCAGGCAGGTCCGCCCACATACAGATATGCCCACGTATGAGTACCTGGCATGATGACACCATTGTGCCAACCCCACCACATACACCCCGTACAAATACAGGTGTATGTGACAGTGTTGGTGCCATAATGTACTTATGCGGACCAGTCAAACATTTGTAGAGAGCAGCTACTGTGTAGAAAGCAGCTACTCTGTTAAAAGCAGCTACTGTGTTGAAAGCAGCAGTATTGGAGGTAAAATGACACTTCATGAATTATAATTACTGGGTAAATGTAAAATCATGTACTTTAAAATCATCAACTACTGCACAAAAAAAATATCTGTACCATGGGAACTTAATCTGGATGCTGATCTGTCTTTTTATATTCAGCTGTGGTTGATGTGAATACTGCCCCTTTGTGATAGTAACAGGTACATAAAAATAACAACACAGAGAATGGTAAATCATAGGAAACTTTAATGAACTGTATTGACTAAACTATGCCATGTATCATCTTTTGTATTATTAAAGCTATTGTTATACATTATTTTCATTAGCAAACCATCCCATGACAATGGATTGTGTAGAGAAGAACATTAAGAAAAGAAAATATAGTGAGGATTTTTTACAGTATGGTTTTACCTCAATAATTACAGCAGGAATTGAGAAACTGCAATGTGTTATTTGTTGTGAAGTTCTATCAGCCGAATCTATGAAGTCGAACAAACTAAAATGCCATTTTGATAGCAAGCATCCGAGCTTTGCCAACAAGGATATCAAATATTTTAGAAGCAAAGCTGATGGACTCAAGAAAGCCAGAGTTGACACTGGTGGCAAGTACCACAAACAAAACATAGCAGCCGTTAAAGCTTCACATTTGGTGGCACTCAAAATTGCCAGACCTATGAAACCTCACACCATTGCTGAAGATTTACTGTTGCCAGTGGCCAAAGACATTGTTCGAGTTATGATCGGAGACTAATTTGTTACGAAATTGAGTGCAATTTCCTTATCTAACGACATTGTCTGCAGAAGAATAGATGATATGTCTGCTGATATTCTTGATCAGGTAATCCAGGAAATCAAATCTGCTCCACTTCCAACATTTAACATCCAGCTTGATGAATCTACAGACGTTGCAAACTGTTCAGTTACTGGTTTACATGAGGTATATTAACGATGGTGACTTTAAAGAGGAGTTTCTTTTTTGCAAACCTCTTGAAACGACAACTACTGCA
The DNA here is from genome assembly GCA_030848825.1 of Tadarida brasiliensis. Taxonomy (NCBI): domain Eukaryota; kingdom Metazoa; phylum Chordata; class Mammalia; order Chiroptera; family Molossidae; genus Tadarida; species Tadarida brasiliensis. Next base: position 78,453,464 of record CM061260.1, read on the forward strand.
TGTGATGTATTTGACACAGTTGGTTCATTTCTGAAAGAGCATAAGATCTCTTGGGAAAAGGTTTGTGGTGTTTGCACAGATGGTGCTCCAGCTATGTTAGGATGTCGATCTGGATTTCAACATTTGGTACTGAACGAGTCACCAAAAGTTGTCGGAACTCACTGTATGATTCATCGGCAAATATTAGCAACGAAGACACTGCCACAAGAGTTACCAGAAGTAATGAAAAGCATCATAAGTTCTGTCAATTTTGTAAACGCGAGCACTTTAAACAGTCGACTGTTTTCACAACTGTGCAGCGAGTTGGATGTGCCGAACAATGCTCTGCAATTTCACACTGAAGTGAGATGGTTATCGACAGGAAAAGTTTTAAAACCTGTTTTTGAGCTTCGTGATGAACTCAAAATGTTTTTAATCAGAAAACAAGACTGCAGTCAAAGCACTTTTCAGCAATAAAAGTGAACTGCAGAAAATAGCTGACTTGGTTGACATCTTTGCCATCTTGAATGAGTTAAATTTATCACTGCAAGGACCAAATGCAACATGCCTCGATTTGTCTGAAAAGAGCCGATCATTCCAAATGAAACTTCAGCTTTGGCCAAAAAAAATTGGATGAAAATAAAATTTACACGTTGCCTACCTTATCTGCTTTCTTTGAGGAATATGACATGAACCAGACAAAAGGATTACTATGATAATTTCTGTGAAAGAACACTTGCACATGCTTGCAGATGAAATTTCATCATGCTTTTCAAATCTACCCAACACCCCATTTGCACTTGCCAGAATCCCATTCACAGTCAAAGTTGAAGATGTTCCTGAGACAGCACAAGAGGAATTCATTGAACTTATTAACAGCGATGCAGCAAGAACTGATTTCTCTACAATGCTTGTTACAAAATTCTGGATCAAGTGTTTGCAGTCATATCCTGTTCTGTCTGAGACTGTGTTGCGCCTTCTTCTTCCATTTCCAACAACATATCTTTATGAAACAGGTTTTTCCAGCTTGTTAGTTATCAAGTCTAAATACAGAAGTAGACTTGTTGTGGAAGCTATCTTCGTTGTGCTCTTGCAAAGACGGCCCCGAGAATTTCTGATCTGGTGAGAAAGAAGCAATCTCAACCTTCACACTGACATTGGCTTTTTACGCATACTGTCGCAAAATGTAGTAATGTAGTTTATTGTTGTTATATTAAGACTGTTACCCATGCTACACCATGCTTCAAGACAAAATTTCATTTGTTTGTAATTAGAAATAAATATTTCACAATATATAATTATATATTGTTTTTGTGATTAATCACTATGCTTTAATTCTGTTCAATTTGTAACAATGAAAATACATCCTGCATATTAGATATTTACATTACAATTCATAACAGTAGCAAAATTACAGTTATGAAGTAGCAATGAAAATAATTTTATGGTTGGGGGGTCACCACAACATGAGGAACTGCATTAAAGGGTTGTGGCATTAGGAAGGTTGAGAACTGCTGTTGCAGAGGTCGTGATTTGGATTCCTGGACTGGTTGCTGCAGAAGCTGTTTCAGAGTACCATTGTCATCTACGATCTGGCTGTTATCCATTTGTATATTAAGTCTCTCAACCAGTCTCTCAATCTGTATGTTTCCTTCATTACTTAGATAAAAATTTTAATATATGTTTATGTTTATATCTTTTAACACGTCATTTTCCAAAAGACACCATCCGTGACTCCCCTGGATCTAAGTCTGGATCCTCTGTAATATACACCCTATGTTTCTGCTCCAGGACTTAAAAGTATTTTATAGCTTTCTTTTCCTATATACAGTGTAAGTTGAAACACATTATCGTATTATGCAAAGTCTTCTATGATTAAACCAGTTCTTCTCTCTCCAATATCACTTTTGACATACCCTTGCTTGCACACTCTATGGTCCTGCCAAAGTGAATTATTTGCCAATATTCTTGAAGTGTTTGCTACCTTCAAAATTTCATAAATGTTCAAATATTCCTTTTTCCTAGATTGTATTCCTCTTCTGTCTACACATTTCTCCTTAAAATTTTAAGAAAAAACTATTCTGACCTCTACTCTTGGATAGAATTAACCATGCTCCAATTTGTATATTTAACATGAAAATACACGTGCTAAGATAACCAATATTTTATAGCAGGTTTTCTTTTTCATATCTGCCTGTGAGATCTCCTTAAAGTCCAGACTCTGTGTCCAGTGTGAGGAACATGGAAGAAACTTAGTAACTGATAACTGAAGGAACAAATGAAGGGAGAATCTCTTGTTACTAGTACTCTATCTCCATCATGGTATGAATTAACTAATCAGACAGATAGCTTCCTAAGAAATGACTAAAAATAGCTGCACTAATAAAATTAAAAAAAAAAAAAAACTATTGAAATAAATGACTAGAGAAGAAGAAGAAATAAATTTTTAAAAGACAGAAGACGAGCCCGGCCAGTGTGGCTCAGTGGTTGAGCATCGACCCATGCACCAAGAGGTCACTGGTTCGATTCCCAGTCAGGGCACATGCCCAAGTTGTGGGCCAGATCCCCAGTCAGGGGGGCATGCAGGAGGCGGCCAATCAATGTTCTTTCTCATCAATGTTTCTATCTCTCCTTCTCCCTTTCTCTGTCTCTCTCTAAAAATCAATAAAGAAAAAAATTTTAAAAAAAAAGACAGAAGATGAGTTTTAAAAAGGAAAATGAAATGTTAAGGTAAAAAGATAAAATCAAAAACAAAAAACACAACAAAATAAAAGTTTTGTTTTGCTTTACCATTTGTAAAACATTCTAAACTTCTTATAGAATGAAAAATGTATCTGGTTGTCATCCCTATCACACTGACTAGGGAACGTTTCCTCTTCTGTATTCGTATATCCACCAAGAATATCTATCACTTCTGAGTCGAAAGGACTTTCAACAGAAATTATTTTATACTATGTCTAGGGAAATACTATTGTTACTCAGTTCCTTAGTGTTTCTGAAAGTATGCAGCCAAATGTCTCATTTCAAATATTGCCTCCATCCTACCTAAATTTCACATTTTTCTATAACTGAATGAGCTATTTGGTTGGTCTGTTTGTTTATAATATGCTGAACAGCATGTCTGTGTTATGTTAGCTGCTGTTTTCTACCAGAAAGACAATTCAGTGATTAACAAAGCAGTCTTTTAACTGTGCCTTTACAGATAGTCTTAAGTTCTATTAATGGTTTTTAATCTTGTTAAAGGCGCTGTGTGAATCAGTATGTATTATTGATTATAGGATTGAGTAGGTACATTAGTCAAGGTTTGGAACTAGAGTTATAGTAAACATCTAATTCAACCAAATATTAATATTTCAGTTGGAACTGATAAAGAAATAAAACAGTGGCTATAAGTTCCAGTATATAATTTGCAAAGAATTCTATAAATTAATAAATTTTATTATAGTTCTCTTAGTTTTCATATGAATTCTCCTTATTATTAAACATTATTTTTTATAATAAAAATTTTTTAAAAGCCTCTTCTCAATTTAATTTTCCAGCTGCTCTTTTCCATTTCATGTAACCAACTTGAATGCACTAAATTTTTTAAAGAATAATTTTAAATTAAATATAGCATATAAATATATAGGCCAAGCCACTAGATAGTGATAAAACAATAATCATCTCTTTGGTAAGTCTCTTTATTACCTGAGTGAGTTAGTTAAGTCTCCTTAGTTACAAGAATCAGAAACCAACTTGAAAGACTAAGAAGAAGAATATAATGATGTAGGCACACCTTGTGAGATTCAGGGTAAAAATGTAGCCAGTCAGCAATTAGTACTGCAAGTTAAGAACAGAAAATCCATTGGGACCCCAGGTAATCTACTCTGTCTCTCCTCTCTTCAGATCTCTACTCATCTTTGGATTTCTATTATAGTGATACCGATAGACTTTTTCTATTTGTAGTATGCACAGCTAAGCCGGGCATTTAATAAATCCTGAGTATACATGTCATGGACTCAGGGTCATGAAATACCTGATTCTCTCTCCCTCGCTCTTTGGCCAGAGGGATTCGGATTAGGGAAACATAAACCAGGTGCCTGTCACTGTTCTGTCCATTGTGACTGCGGGTTCAGGTTACTGTGAACAAATATGTGTCCAAAATGCTAGAACTTTGAGATCTTATACATTTTTATAACTTATAATACTATAAATTGTAATGCACTTCAGTAAAGAAAGAGGGGAGTCCAGCCGGTGTGGTTCAGTGTTTGAGCATCGACCCATGCACCAAGAGGTCACTGGTTCAATTCCTGGTCAGGACACATGCCCAGGTTGTGGGCCCAATCCCCAGTGAGGGGCATGCAGGAGGTGGCCAATCGATGTTCTCTCTCACATCGATGTTTCTATCTCTCTTTCTCTCTCCCTTCCTCTCTCTCTAAAATCAATAAAGGAAAAACATTGAAAAAAAAAAAAAAAAAGAAAAAAGAAAGAGGGAAGACACGGTATAATCACTACTCTTATTTCCAAAGGTAGAAGAGTACAGGGTTCAGGCTAAGGGGCTATGGGAATCAGAAAAGAGTATTGTTTTGTTTTATAATAAGAGAGATTTGCTTACTTTATATTCTGAAAAAATTGCCAATAGAGGAGATTGGAAGAAATAGGAGAGAAAGAAGACAATTCATGGAATAACATCCCTTTGAAGATAATTGAAGGTAAAGTCAGTGCTTATCTAGGGATTCACACTGGGGCCCATCTTCCTTTGAATGGAAGAGTGTGAAGATGAATAAGTATGTGTAATATTGAGAAGGAGGGACCATAAACTTCTTTACATATATCTTGCTTATGAAGAAAGAGAAAAGTTGAAAGTAGAAGAGACTAAAGAGAGTAGGATAATCTTAAAAAATATTAGCATAGTAGATTATTTAGAAATAAATTTTAAAGGATGATAAGGAGAGTGAAGGAAAGGACATTTTGGGATGAGAGTCCTTTTGAAAACCCTTTCATTCACACTGTGAAGAAATATCACACTTCACCTACAGATAATCCTCACTTTTATGTTATGTTCTCTGGCAAGGTCTTTTGTTAGCCACATCTAATGACTTTATATTTAGACTCAGCTTTACAGTTTCTGAGGATGAAAGGCTCTTGTGAGAAATTAGCTGATGCTTCTTTGAAGCCCACTGGGGCCCTCTCAGTCTTAAATTCCCAGTCTGGCCACGGAGCACTCCAGCATCTCAGTTTGTAAATTTTCACTCTCCCTGTGCAGGGTTGCGTGGATCGGACATGAACACAAGTAGAGAGGGCTTTATTGAAGCAGCAGCAAACCCTTTTACCTCCCACTCCTGCTGTTTCTGAGGATTTGTTTACATTTTGCTCTCTGCAGATTGTACATTGTGAGATGCAAGTCCTGAGGACTGATTCTGTCAATTACCAGGGTGAGATCAATGTGCTAATGGACCCACCTGCCCTTCTTAACTGCTTCATCCCACGGCTTTTACTTCAGTATAATAGAAAAAGAGCATACCAGCACTCCACAGTCCAGGTTTACTGTAAAATATTTCTCAAGCGGTAAATCCTTTCAAAAGTGTACAATGAAAAACATTTTCAGTGTGAAATAATGGCACACAGATCTTTCACTGAATTTTTCTCTTTCATACTACTAAAATGACTTAATACAGAAGCAGCTGTGCCCTATTCAAGTGAGAGATTTGTAGTAAAGTCTGTGTGTTAGAATTGCAAATATAAAATCCTTTCCACTCTCAATATTTTTGTCTTAGAATTTGGGTCCTTAATGCCCCAATTTATTAGCATTTGCTGCCCAAGAAATGGCATTTCATTGCAATTCAACTTGGGACTTGTATTTTGATGCTCTAACTTAGCACTAAATCTTGCCATCTGCTGGCCAATAAAAAAAAAGTAGTTGTAATTTCATATGTGACACTTATAAACAGGAACTTAATTGGATTATTTGTTTTTTGGGGGGTGTTGAATTGCATGAATTCTTTATGAATTTTAGATATTAACCCCTTATTGGATGTATCATTGGTGAATATCTTCCCCCATTCAGTAGATTGTCTTTTTGTTTTGTTGATGCTTTCCTTTGCTGTGCAAAAAACATTTTTTAGTTTGTTGTAGTTTCATTGGTTTATTTTTCTTTTGTTTTCCTTGCCAGAGCAGACATATCAGAAAAAATATTGCCAAGAGAAATATCAGAGATTTTACTCCCTATGTTTTCTTTTAGGAGTTCTATGATTTCTAGTCTTATATTTCAGTCTTTAATCCATTTTTAGTTTATTCTTATAGATGGTGTAAGAAGGTATTAATAGTAATTTATAAGATTCTATGTATTGCCAGTGATGTGGATATTCAGTAAAATAAGATAAAGGCAAAATCTTTCCTAGACTAATTGGATAGTCAATATATTTGTGTCTATATGTGTATAGTATACATATACATGCATATGAAAATATGCATAAATGAATCCAATAAAATTAATATACTTTACAGTGCCTTACAAACAATCCAATTAAAAAATGGGCAAAAGACCTGATTAGACACTTCTCTAAAGAGGACATACTGATGGCCAATAGACATGAAAAGATGCCCAATGTCGATAATCATCACAGAAATGCAAATGAAGCCATAATAAGATACCACCTCACACCTGCCAGAATGGCTATCATCAATAAATCAACAAACAGCAAGTATTGATGAGGATGTGGAAGAAAGGGAACCCTAATACACTAGTGGTGGGAATGCAGATTGGTGCAGCCACTGTGGAGCACAGTATAAAGGTTTCTCAAAAAATTAAAAATAGAACTGCCTTATGACCCAGCGATTCCAATTCTGGGTATATATCTGAAGAAACCTAAAACACTAATTCAAAAGAATTCATGCACCTCCATGTTCATTGCAGTGTTATTTACTATAACCAAAATATGGAAGCAACCCAAGTACCTATCAGTAGACAAGTGGATCAAAAAGCCGTGGTGCACATGCACAATGGAAAACTACTCAGCCATAAAAAAGAATGAAACCTTACCATTTGAGACAGCATGGACCTAGAGGGTATTGTGCTAAGTAAAATAAACCAGTCAGAGAAAGACAAATATGATATGATTTCACTGATATGTGGAAACTAAAGAGCAAAAGAAACAAAGCAAAATTGAAACAGACTCATAGAAACAGAGAACAGACTGATGGTTACCAGAGAGGCGGAAAGCTGGAGGATTGGCTGAAAAAGGTGAAGGCATTCAGAAGTACAAACAGGTTATTACAGAAAATCATGGGGATGTAAAGTACAGCAGAGGGAATATAGTCAATAATAGTGTAATAACTATGTATGGTGCCAGGTGGGTACTTGAAATATCGGTGGACCACTTTGTAAGGTATATGATTGTCTATCTGCTATGCTGTACACCTGAAACTAATATAAAATAAGATTGAATGTAACCTTTAATTAAAAATAAGGCCCTGGCTGGTTTGGCTCAGTGGTTGGAGCGTCGGCCTGTGGACCAGAGAGTCCTGGGTTCGGTTCCTGCTAGGGGCATGTATCAAAAAATAATAAATATATAAATAAATAAATAAAATGAAACGGAATCTTTTAAAAAGGGTACTTAAGGGAAAGCTCTTGTAAGTGTAGCATTTTATCACGAAGTTTATTTAAATGTCTGCCATATTTGGAAATAATCTTTCCTCTGGTTAAAAAAAAATGGATATTTTATAAATAAACTGAAAATCCACAACCCCAATTTCCCCTTGAAAGTGATTAAGTATATCTGCATACCACACTTTAGGAAGCAAGAAATTTACAAATTTAAGTTCAAATTCCCATAGGAAATTGAAACAGGGTTAAAAATAACCCAGGGTTTTGATGCAAAGAGATATGAGAACAATCAATAGAGAAAATCTGTTCTGAGAAAGATGGCAGATAAAGAGTTTTTACTTGGGCCCCAGGAGCAAAACTCTGCATATCAGATCAGTCAATCAATTTACTAATATGTAAGTGAGTAAATGAATAAATACACAACCCTAGAATTTTTGCAGGCATATTAACTGTTTTCATGGTTATGGTATCTAAATAGAGTATAGATGCCATAATTAAATTCAAGATCAGGCCATCTGTACTGTTCAATAGGTTAGGTGATATACTTTGGCCCTGTTCTTCAAAATTTTTTGTGTACTCTCCAAAACAATTTTGTGAAATGATATACTCCTTACACATTATTATGTTGAAGTGCAAATTTTATCATATATTTAACTAATGCAATATGGTACATACTGAGCCCATAAAATTTTAAATTTTGCTAGAAAAATATTCAAATATATGCCACACTCAAGAGCATAGTACAATAAATACTCTATCCATTATCCAGATTCAACAATTATTTGGATTTTGCTGTATCTCATCCTGTTTTATTCTTTCTCCTTTTGAGGCATTATAAAACAGATCATGTCATTTTACTCTCATATTTCAGTATGCATTTCCAAATAATATGTACTTTCTGTTATAACCATCATTATACCTAAAAAATTAATGATAAATCCTTGGTATCATCTGACAGCAGTTCATGGCCAAATTTTTTCCATTTCTCTCAAAAACATATCTTAAAGTTATTTTATTCAGAACAACCTGAAATATATCCCATTTGGTATTATATCTCTTAAACCTTTTTAAATTACAGATGTTCCCCTTTCATTTTTGCTTTTTTGTGCCACTAATTCTTTATAGAAACAGAACCAGTTACGCTCTAGAATGATCGACATTCTAAATTTGTCAGTTTGTTTCTTTGAAATATTATTTAGCTTGCTCTTCTATCCCCTATATTGTCTGTAAAGTTAACCATGTTCTAGGCCAAAATCAGGTGAAAGTATTTGGTAAGAATGCCTCAAAGGGTGTGCCAGGTGTTTTACATTGTATATTATTAGAAGGACAAAGAAATGATTGTTCCACTTTGGGGAATACAAAAATTTCAGTGGATTCAAATGATGAGTCAGTCCCCTGCATTATAAAGTCTGCTCTCATTCTTTCCTTTTACAGTTTTACCCACTGATGATCATTATTTTAAACAAATAATTAGAAGTTGTAAAATAGTAATTTTATAATTATACAATTCCATCCACATTCATTTGCTAAAATTCTTCTGTCAAGAGGATTTTCTCTTAACAATTATGACTATTAGATTAACCTAAAATGTTGTTTGTACAAGAAATGCAGAAGGAATGGTTAATGATTTCTTCTAAATATCCAAATGACAGAGTAAGTTATCCCAGTTAGCTGTAACGAAATCTGAAGAGTTATATTTGGGATTTTTGTTGTTGTTGGTTCTCTCTTTTTTACTGCATAACATTTTGGACAATTTAATATTATTCAATATTGTTAAATTAATTGTATTCCTTATTCTTTTTTTATCCTCTCATCTTTGGTCATTAGAAGCCCTTTCTTTTTGACATGACCCATTATGTTTCTCTTCTTTGTTTTTTGTTTTTTAATAGCTTACTTGCTTTCTGTCACATGAAGAAAGATGTCCTGGTATTAGTTTGTATATTTCCTGTCTCTGACCTAAAGCCAGCCATTAATCCAAGGAATCCTGGCTCCTTTTAGTGAAGAGTCTTAGTTAGAAGACGCAAATTGAATGCTAGATGTACATTCCTCTCAAATACATCCAATAGGGAGCAAACCATAAATATCAATGTGATTTGGTACCTACAGTCATCTATTCAGTAACAAATATAAACAAGCTGTCTTTTTCAATAGACTGAAATTTAATTATATACATTCTTAAGCTTATATTTACATTCCAATATTCCACAAAATTTTATCTTAACAATATATTTGTTTGCTCCAAAAAATTTTTATTGATCACTATAACTCACAGAACAATTCAAATTTCGTTGGATTAAAATGTGTTGTTTTATCTTGAGTTAGTGTTACAATTATTACAATCATGGACCACATAATAGTGTTTCAGTCAACAATGGACCACATTATGACAGTGGTCTTACAAGATTTTAATGGAGCTGAAAAATTTCTATTGCCTAGAGACATCTTAGAACAAGGCATTACTCTCATGTTTGCGATTATGCTGATATAAACAAAACTATTGTGCTGCCAGTTGTATGAAAGTCTAGCACATACAATTTCATTGGTAGGATATACCATCTAGGTTTGTGTAAGTACGCTCTAATATTCACACAACCTAACGACACATTTCTGAGAACTTAACTCTGTCTTTAAGTGGTACATGACTGTATAAGTAATACACATTTAATCAAAACAACAAAATTACAAACTTTGATTTAAAGTTATGCAAAAAAAATCAATGCAAATACATATCTCAAATATATAGATGAGACAGTTTTGGTGACTTGATTAAAGACATGGTGGAAGTGTCTGTTAGATTCAGTGCACCATCAGAAGATAATGCACTGTAATAACTTTCGAGAGAGTTAAATTCATGTCTTTCTTTATAAGGAAGAAGAGAGATTGTGAAAAAGCAGAAAGAAAAAACGTGGAGGCTTTCCTCACGGTTCTTAGCTTCTCAGACAGAACCATAAGCATTAGACTAAGATTTTTTTAAAAAAAGACTTTCTAATTTCTTAAAACTCTCCATACTTTGGTAAAGACATTGAAACCTCCAAGGATAGGAAAATCCAGTTTTAATACTGTTGATCTAAATCACAAATGTTGGTAAAGAATAAGAATTGACACACATAAAGTAGGTGATTTGAAAGGTAACATTGAACATTGTGAACAAAAAAGCTGAAACCAGAGAATTAATACCCTTGGAAAAATTATATTTGATATAAAAGTTTGTAAATTGTTTCAACTAACAGCCACTAGAAGGAAGTCACTTGGCTCCCTGTTAACCACTATAGAAGTGCTCAGCCCAGTGAAACCAAGCAGCGGTGATTGGGTTCCGTGCTTGGGTTCATAGTCTCCTGAAATTGAAGAATGAGTTCACGGACCAAGAGTAAGCCATAGGAAAGTCTATTTGGAAGATAGACAGACTCCCTGCAGCAGGAAGGAGACCCAAGAGGGTTGCTGGTGCTCTGTTGTCTAGGGGTAGATATATGTCTTGCTAGCCTCTGATTGGTCCTTTCAAGGAATTCTGCCTTAGCAACATCCATCCATTTTAAAGCTTGTGTTTCTCCACCTGACAGAGTTGGGCTCTAGGTCATCTATAAGGGCTTTAGTGACTTTCATTTTTTGATAATGTCAACCTCTCCCAGACTCTTAGTGAGGAGGAGGGGAAATGCCCTTGGAGGAACCCCTTTGCTTGCTTTTGGTTTCTTTTCTAAGTTCAATTTTGGTTTTCTATAATCCTTTTTAAGGTGACCTGGCTTTCTGCAATAGGAACACACTCTATAATTTTGCAGAACTCATTCAGCAATCCTGTTGTCATGTATGAAACCAGTAGGTATATTATTGGAATGGGTCGGAATCGCCAGTGCTATATTCTTTAACAGTAAATAAAATTCCTTTGCAAACCCATCAGGGTCCCAGAGAAAGGAATGGATATAATTGCTGTTCCCCTCTTGCATAAAAGGAGCCTTTCTAGGATTTTTTGTTGTTGTTGTTATGTAATTGACCTGTGTTCCTTTCAGGAGCTTCTAATTCGCATTTCTATAAATAGGGGCTGGGAATTTCTGGCCTTGAAGGCAAAAATGTGCCAGGTTGATTGATATATATTTTTTTAATTATTGTTTTCATGTTGAAAGTATTACAGATGTCCCCCCTTTTTATCCCCAATGATCCCCTCCTCCCCACTACTACCCCCATCCTGCTTTCCCCAAACTAATGTCTGTGTCCATTGGTTATACATATATTCATATAAGTTCTTCGGTTTATCTCTACTCCTCCCCTACGCCCCATTATGGAATATCATGAAAAAAATAAGCTGTCGACCAAAACAGATCCAGAGTCATGGAAGTAGAGAGCAGACTGACAAACCTCAGAGGGATGGGGGATGCCAGGTTGATTTTAGTTTTCATTTTGAGATAAAGAGTCTGAATATGCTGTGTACTGAGTTGCCTGCCTGTGTTCTGAGCTCCAAGTCATCTCAAACTTACTGGTGACTCAGCCTTCCCTTCCCATGGTCCTGTCCCTCACTGCCTACCTGCCTCTATCTCCTCAGCAGGACCAGACTGCTTAGACGGCTGGAAGAACAAGTAACCAGGGCAGCAGAGTAAGCACACGATAATTAAGTCACAAGATGTATAGCTTCCATTCCTGCACACCAAGATAACCTATTGACACTCATGGGTAAGATGTTTTTCAGCCCACAAAGTGGATGACCACCCCACTGCAAACTTGCTGAAACCAGACAAGGTGATGCCAGGAGGGGAGCAATCCTCTAAAAGATGAAAATTAACCACTTAAGTGATCGAGGACCAGTCAGCGAGACCCAAGACCCGCACATCCTTATTCATGATTAATCATGATTTTTGCTCTATAAAACCTTTTGTCTGAATGCTACTGCGGAGTTAGCACTAGCTTTCCCCATTCTTGTGGGTGGCACCATTTTCAATAAAATAGCCAATCTTTCTTCACTGCAAAAGCCTGTGTCAGGTCTCATTGACTTGCTTAGCACACTGGTGGACATAGATTCTCTTTTGACTAATTCCATTTCAAAATGAATTATGAATAAAAATATCTAATATCTAAGCCATTTTAAACTAAATTTGTGATATCCCTCTTTCCAGAGAGAATCCTTGATGCTCTCTGCTTTTTCTCCTATGAAATGGAGAGCTATGAATTAGTATTCATAGAGCTATCAATTAGTATTCCCTTATTTATCCTTTTTATAGAAAAAAAATAGGGCACAAGAGAAGGGAGAGAAGTCAATTAGAGTTGCAAATAGAATGCAAAAATAAATCTCATCTTTCTTTTTACATAATACATTTGGATTAATGCTGTCCAATTTAGTTGCCATTCAACATCTTGACCAAACTGATTTTCCCCCAAAAGTCCTTAGAGTTCAACAAATGCATTGAAATATTGGACTTACATATTGAATGAAGTCAATACCAGAAATTTTTATGAAGGAGCCTAAAATGGCAATGATAGTTAGTTTCTTCCTTCCTCCTTCCCTTCCTCCCACTCTCTCTCAGAACTTTGCTTTTAAGAGGTCATTCTCCATGGATCACTATATTAGTCAGTGTTCTCCAGAGGTACAGAACTAATAGAATACATATAAAGAGATTTATTACAAGGAATTGGCTCATGTGATTATAGAGGCTGAGAAGTCCCAAGATCCCCAATCTGAAGGCCCATTAACCAGGAAGCCAATAATGTAAGTTCTAGTCTGGATCTGAAGGTCTGAGAACCAGGAGACCAATGTTCCAGCTCCAGACCATCAGGCAAAGACACTAAAATCTCTCTTGCTCACCCTTTTTGTTCTGTTCAGGCCTTCACTGGATTGGATGAAGCCCTCACACTTAGGGGAAGATCAATCTGCTTTATTCAGTCAATCAATTCAAAGGTTAATCACATCAAGAAACACCCAGAATGTTTATATATCTGGGCATCATATGAGCCAGTCAAGTTGAAACAGAAATCTAACCATCATAGTTACACTTCAAGTCTCTGGCATTCTAGCAAGAAAAGACATGTTATATCTTTTGCAGGGGTGTGGGGTGGGGAGAGTCTCCAAACAAAATAACAATAATAACAAAAGGTGCTTAACTGGAGTTTTTCTTAAATAAAGTGACCGATTTGATGTCAAAGTTTGAAAGTGATTGTCAGTTCATGCTAAAATGTGAGGTTTTAACTGACTAAAAGTTTAACAGGTTTTCTAAGAGAGAATAGAAGAGTTTGAGTTGAAGCATTTCAAGAGGGTTTCAGGGAAAAGGGGGCTTAAACAAGCCTTGATACCTGAGGACATATTGACGCAACAGAGAAATGTACAAATCCTACCTTATCATTGCATCAGGTCAAGATGAGATCACAGATTAACAAATGGATCATAATGATTCCTTAGCACACAACACAATGTAGAAGGGAATATTTTATAATCCTTATTCTTAGATATGGTCTCTGAAAAAAATTGTTCATATATGTGTCACATCTTTTTCATCACTTGCCTTGAGCTCCTTCAAAGAATTGTACTATGGAAATAGAAAATATCCTAGTCTGTCTCCCTCATAAGTTTATCCATTGCTTTTTCTGCTCACTTGTCATTGGATATGACAAACTAAGGTTTAGCTAGTTCGTAATCTGCAGTTAGATTTTTAAGAAAAATACATTAATAAACAGTTAAACTATTTTTTCCTCCCCTTCCCTTGACTTCTGATGGAGTCCCTCGAACAAAAGAATAATTTTCAGTAAGATATGGACCTTTCTGTTGACTATTTCATAGACCCTTGAGTGATCTATTTTAATATATCTAAATGGTCTTTTTCTGAGCAATTTATATCTTAGATTCTCAAGGTCAAAGGAGAGTCATGACTTTTTTTAGAGTAGACATGTGTCAAGCAACAAAAAAGCCATAAATGTCAGTAATATATGAAAGTATTAAATGTGAGTCTCTGTAGATATTATCTTCCATTATGTCAAATTATTTAATAAATATCAATGAATTTCCATATCATTCTTATAATTTATGGCACATAATAATTTTGCCAACTTTATATAACATAGAATAATCACAAATAACATTAGAATTCATTCCTCATTATTTTGTTTTATTAAATCTAAAACTTATGAAAAGAAAAATTAGCTTAATTGAACAAACAAAAAGTGTTTTTTCTAAGTAAGTTTGAGCCTAATTTATTGAGTTTTTTAGTTATTTTTTCTTATTTTTTGCTTTTGAACAATAAGCCATGGCATTTCCAGTGATGTGTTTTAAGTATCCAAAAAAAAAATAATCTTGAGTACATATAAACCAATTAGATAATGAGGGAGGAATTTCACTGGATGTGGTGCAAAACATCCCAGGCAAAATAAATAAACAATATTAGCTTTGGCTTATATTACTAAGAAAAACTTGGTAGAAATAAAAGGGAAAAGTTATATAGGGATTGAGACCTAAATCTTAATTCTTTATTTAACATTGATTAAATAAAAGAATTGGAAGACAAGATTTTAAGAACTCACCAACTAGCCTTTAATCGAAGCAAATCTAAAGCCTATTATTAGTCACCAGATAATCATACTATCTTAAAAGGATGAACATTAGGAATGTCCACAAACTCTCATAGAAACCTTGAGAGTGTTCCATTCTCTCAGGAAATATATTTTGAAAAAATTATGTTTTTTTGTTTCCTCTTGTCATCTCCCACATCCTACACGAATACTGAGTAGAGCCAATAAGCTGCAGCTAAAAGTAACTGAAAGACATGGTACTAATCACTTACCTATATCTTTTTCTCATTGGTCCAAAGGTTGCTAATCTGTAGGTAGTTTCTGGAGTCTATAGTCTTTAGTCATTTTCATCATCATGGTTTAAGGTATCTGTGAATTGTAGTGCAGAGAGTACACTTTGAGGGAAATACAGACTGCATTCTAATCCCTAACTAATCAAGTATTGAATTGTCTTCGCCGGGGAAAATTACTTAACGTTTATCCACCTCAGTTAACTAACCTGCAAAACTAGAATAACATTGCTCAAAATTAATGTTACTGCTATGCTCCTTTAAGAGCACTACTTTTACACTCTCTTATATCTCATAATAGTCATAAATATAAAAAATGGTTATAGTATAAAAAGTCATTTTCTTGTATATTCTTATATTTTTCTTTAAATTAGTTTATATTCATGTAACTTTACCATATGCATTTCATTGTTCAGTTATTTTAAAAAAACATTTATTGGTCTCCTACTATGTACCAACCATTGTCTAATACTGAGAATACAAAATAAACAAGGTACATCCCTGCTCTCAAGTAGTTTATAGTGTATAGGGGAAAGAGAGAAAAGATACAATAAAATATATGTGCTACAACAGATACATAATTAGAGGTCTTTGGAAAATACAAAGCAAGAAGCTAACTGTCTAGAGTGCCTGTTTAAAATTTTAAAAGCAATGTTCAAACCTGGCTTTGGAAAATGAAGAATGTTTCTCAAATAGAAAAACAAGAGACACAGGAGACGGAAATTTTAGGCACAATGACCAAAAACACAAAGACAAAGAGATGTGAAATTTCTGCATAATCAATCCTAACTACTATACTTTTCATTCAATTGCAAATCTATTGCTACTTATCAGTATTCTTGGTTCCTTGAAACACTTGCTGTGTATGATTTATAAAGCAATCACTTTATGTAGGTAGCAATGTTGATTTTATGTCCACAGAGAACAATTACCTGGAAGTAGGAATACTCCAGCTAATTTAATTGTCTCATTTCTATTTTCTAATTTTAATGTTATAATATAT
Organism: Tadarida brasiliensis; assembly: GCA_030848825.1. Lineage (NCBI taxonomy): Eukaryota > Metazoa > Chordata > Mammalia > Chiroptera > Molossidae > Tadarida > Tadarida brasiliensis. The sequence goes on from CM061260.1 coordinate 78,469,800, forward strand.
TTTTGCACAGATAGTACAGTCATATGGTTCCAAAACTAAAGGTACAAAAGGATGTATATCAAAAAGTTTCCTCTCACAAGCCACCCATTTGTCACTCCACCTCACTGCTATTTGTCCTTGTTCGTGTTCAGTTACATTGTGAACATACTAGCAGCTACGCTTACATATTCTTTCTCACAGTCCAGTAAATCCTAGAGATCTTTCCATGACAGCACAGACAGTTATGTTTCTGATTGCTGTATTCCAAGGTTTATTTAAATAGTCCCCTAGTGATAGACATGTAGATTGTTTCATTTCATGTAGGTAGCAATCTGTTGCTATTTAGATAATGCTAAAATGAGTATCTTCTTAACATATATCATTTCACTCATGTATGAAATATCTCCACAGTCTAAATCTAAAGAAATATGATTTGGGGGTCAAATAATAGGTATATGTATAATTATGCTCAATACTGACAAACTGCTTTTCAAAATGATTATATTTCCCATAGTGTTCATATTGAAGTCAGCAATATACAAATGTCCCTATTTTCCCACAGCCTTGGCAATAGTAAGTTATTTTTCATGTGTTTCTGGAGTCATTTTCTAATCTATAAAGAGATAGATAAATAGATAGAGATAGATGCTTTGTTGTTTCTTAAGATATATATATCTCAGATTAGACAGATTAGGTGATCAGATATATCATATGTCGGGTTAGATAAATCATTGTACATATGTGTATACTTAAATGGTATTTGACTATAGTTTGTTTTGCATTTTTTGTATTATATTATATTATATGTGGAAATAAGCTTAGCTTTATTACTTTGAATCATTTTAATTTCATTTTTAAGGACCGCTTGTTCCCAAATATTTCCTCTTTTTATACCTCTTAGGTTTTGGTCTCATTCCAGTGTAATTATAGGTGTTTTTGTATGTCAAAATCATATATATATATATATATATATATATATATATATATATATATCAACAAGGTATGATCCACTATAAGCAAAGTCAAAATACAAATAAAAAATATTTTAACTAATATTCCAAAGGTCTGTTTTCCGTTTATCTATAATTACTAGAGAATTTTACAATCAACAGAGATTTTCCTTCATACCAATACTTATAACCATAATTCCCATATGTGAAATTCTAATAGTAAATATGTGGAGACAGCAATAAAAGATGGTGGATACACTCAAACTCAAACTTGAAATTAGTGCTATTAATTTTTTATTACCTAAAATAAAATAAAAATTAATGAGTATCAACTTCAATGTAATGAATTTCATATGTATAGATTTCAATTTTATTTTAAGGTGACATTTTAATGAGACATGTAAATGAATCAGAAAAAAATAATATTAATCATTAACACCTGAATAAAAACTCATTTGTAAAGCTTTTTGGAGAGGAAGCTCAATAAAGGGGTCGATGTGCTGATCATTTTCTGCATAATATTCGGGGAAAGCATCCTTGGATGATTTGAAAGGACATACCATTTCAGGCACAAGAATTGATATATTTCAGAGTACTTCTCTCTATCACACACTGCAACCATAATGGGCAAAATGCATGTAGCACATGTAATAACAGAATGAAATTTGATCTCATGAAGTAATAGTTATTTTAGACCCCTTCCATACAATATTAAGCAATTTGATTGGATAGTAGTCTTCCATGTCAAGTTTCTACATAATAAAAATGTTTCAACACGGCACTGAAAACTCAAATGTGTTTAACAATTTATATTTAAAATACCCTAAGTCAATAATTCACAGAAACAAGCAAGTCTTAAGATTTAATGTGATTTGAAACAGCCATTGCATGATACCATTTAAAACTAACAAAATATGCAGCATAGAAAGTGCATTAAGTAAATCATAAGGTTTTTACGCAGCACTAATGATTCAGCCTGAGCATGCTGTGAGAGTTCAATCAAACGTTCTTTACTAGATGCCAAGAAGTGGATGCTACCCTGCAGGTTCTCCAATCCTTGGCCAAAGCAGCTTCCAAACACAGTGAGAAATTAAAGTTTTTGCTGATTGGATTACTAAAACATATAATGGTCAAATGAACATCAAAATGCAACTATTTTGTAAATTCATCATTTTCTTGTATACAAAACTAAGAAAAGTAGAATTCTTCAGACTATTGGGTCATTAAGAAGTCAGTTCTTTCAATTACACACATATAATATCACAATTCCCATTATATCTATGTTTGCCTTGAGTCTTTTCCATAAAGCAGGCCAACAGCAATAGTAACATTTTTATTTCAGTCATGTGATGCTTAACCATGTTCTGGTCAACGATGGACCATATACACAACAGTGGTCCCTTAAGATTCTAATGCAGCTGTGTTTCCTGTAAGAAATGAAGGACATGTGGTTCAAGTGGAATTTTTTTCTCTTACAGGAGCAATAATAATTCTGGGGCTTGGCTCACACACAGACCCTCGATTTTGAATGCAGATGATATCCCAATGAGTCAGCCACAGACCTGTTTCAACACAGAGGAGCTTGTCCTCCAGTGCTGCATACTCAGAGGGTGCTACAGCCCTCCCAGATCTAGTGTGATGGTCTTCAGAGAACATTGCTGCACATTCTTTATGAGGACCTAAGATCCTGCACAGGTCACAGGTCCAGAGGAGCCACCTGAACAAGTATAAAATGCCACTGCCCTTTAGTAAGAGACTTCTGTGATAGCGAGAGCAGAGCCCACCTGTCCCTGTGCTTTGGAAATGTTTTCAGGTTGTAATGATGTAAAAGTTTTATTAATTCTCTCAGTTCAATGGCAGAGAAAGGCCATTTTGCCAGATAGGGTCAATGGATCCAAAAACAATTCCAAAGTCAAAATGTTGAGTCCAGGGTTCTACAACCTCCCTACGTTAAACACGCTCTTTTTTATGAATACCACAAAGTTCCTTAATCTGATCACTGTGTCACCATGCAAAAGCCAGAATCATGTTGCCAGGACAATCCCTTTGTTCCTTTATCTCTCTTCCTTAATTTTTTATTCCTACTGATCCCAGGCCACTTTCACTCCTGACTTTAACTATTATGGTGACCTATGCCTTACCCAACCAGTTTCTCCTTGCTAGTCCCAATCAATCCAGTCCACATTTCTGTTCACCAAGCAGCATTCACAGCTTTGATGTTCTATTTCTGACCCTGTCAGAAGGTAGCAGGAGCAGGGCTTCTGCGAGAGTGTTTACAAAGTCTACTGTAGTGCACAGTAACGTCTTAGGACTTCACATTCACTCCCCACTCACTCACTGATTCACCCAGAGCAACTTCCAGTCCTGCAAGCTCCATTCATAGTAAGTACCCTATATAGGTGTACCATTTTTTATCTTTTATATTGTATATTTACTCTACCTTTTCTATGTTTAGATATGTTACGATCGCTTACAGTATTCAATACAGTAACATGCTGTATAGGTTTGTCACCTAGGAGAAACAGGCTAGACCATACAGCCTAGGTGTGCAGTAGGCTATACCATCTAGGTCTGTGTAAGTGCACCCTGTGATGTTTGCACAACAATGGAATTGCAAACAATGCATTTCTTTTCTTTGTTTCCCCCCTTTATTAAGAGAGCTTTAGAGAGAGAGGAAAGGAGAACGAGAGAGAGAGAAACATCAATGAGAGAACATCGATTGGCCACCTCTTGCATGCCCCCCACTGGGGATTGGGCCCACAACCTGGGCATGTGCCCTGACCGGGAATCTAACTGGTGACTTCTTGGTGCATGGGTCGACGCTCAACCAGTGAGCCACACCAGCCAGGCTGCAAACAATGCATTTCTAAGAATGTGTGCCTGTCATTAAGCAGAAATGATTGTATTTCATTGTTTTGTCCAAAGGCATTCAAGAGTTTTCACTTATAAACTTTCATTGGTAACAAAAGGGAGAGATAAAAGGGGACCAAAGAAAGTATCATTGTCCTACATTTATAAACAGGTTAGATAGCTCCAGTGACTTGATTATTACTTTAGCAATAATTATAATAATTATTCTTGTGAATCTTACATGAATATATTTTACCATGTTTCAGTAGTGACTCACTTTTGAAAACTCAAACTGCTATCCCTGTTTAACTCTAATGAATTTCTGATCACAGCTGCTCTGGTTTACCTACAAAACTCGGAGACCATTATTGTCCATTGCCCAGGTAATAGCAGAGTGCCCTGGGGTGTGAGTCCTGGGTAGCCCTCATTTAGATTCAGATTTCTGCTCCCATTGATAGAGTACTAATCCTATATGTTTTATGCGAAATAGCCTCATTTTCCATTCAACCCTCATCAACTCCATTACTAGACCAGAAAAAAGGCTAATGTCCTAGTGATTATTATGTTCTAAGTACTCTACTGTGCTCTTTAGTTGTACTATTGACAATTATTCTTACACTGTGAAGACTCTTCAACCCCACCACCACCTTTTACAGATTAGGAGATTGAGATGTAGAGAGAATAAACTCTCCTGCCCGGATTACCCAGCTGTGAAGAATCTGTACAGAAACTGAAACCCAAAGTCTGTGTGATGTCAGTCTTGATTTTTAACCTGTTTCTCTCTTGTATCTAATGGATTCTAAACATCAATGTTAGTGACTAACCATGTCTTCAAAGGTAAAATAAACATTTTTTTATTCTTTGGACTCTATAATTAACTTGGGGCTTTTCAAAAATATAAATTAAAAGATTTGGGTAAATTAAATCCATTGGTGTACCAATGATAACTCCATGTGAAATGTTTCAAATATATTATCCTAAACTTTGGTAGAATTCCTAAAATGTAAAATCTATTAAAAAAAAAACAAATGAAAGATAACCTCTAGAAGTCATTTGTTATAGGGGTCTTTTGCAAGGATGCTATTCACTCCCAAAAGTCAAACTATCATATAAATCAAAAACATACTTAAATTCATTTTCTTTTTTGCTTCAAAGTTTGTACCAGACTATATTTACTGCCAAAAATTAAACTTGAAATATTACAATGATAATAAAAATGTCATGTAGGATTTGCTTATGTACTTTTAAATGATATTAAAAGTGAGTTGTAAACTGGATGCATAAAAGAAAAATGTGTATGGCTATTGATCTTTCTTAAATGAAGAGGTTTTGTTGTTGCTGTGGTGGAAGACTTGCCACAGGAATGTGGACAGCTCATTAATGTCCAAACTTAAGATGAAGTGGTCTATTTTTAGACAATTAGAGAGTTCAAATACTAAATGTTTTCTCATCTTAGAATTCTATAGGACAATATTGCAAAGGCCATTAGAAATGATTAAATATATCTTTGACCTTGAAATGTGGGTCAAATTTATATAAGAGAGAAATAGGGTTGAGTATGTATCTGAGCAATTCACTCAATATAGTGAAATATTGCAGAGACCACAATGCCTAAATTTATGCTTTCTTTGAGTGTCCTACTATTACCAAAAAATAAAAATAATCATTTTAATTTTCCATTTTCTTATACCTATGTGGACATAACCCAAGATCTCTTGGTCAACCTCATATAAGTGATAGTGGATATGAAACAAATCTCCCCAAATTAACTTTACCCTGATGGAAGTGAAGAAAATGTTTTTAATGTAATCAGATACTCTTAGATTTACTTTATCATTTCATTGTATATAAGTCATCATAAGATCTTTCCCTATATAAAATTATCATTTTAAGAACAGGCAACAGAAAATATATTTTTACAATAATAATCAATATGTCTAGTTTTAAGTGCAGAGGGAAAATGTTTGTTCCTAGCAAGTGGAGTGGATCCTAAACACGTGTCATGTGAATAACGCCATGCTGTTACACAGAGGGCCTGAATGTGTTAGAGGTCTCAGATCTAACATCTTCCTTGATAAAGAGAAACAAAATATTTGCAGAGGGATTATATATTCTTGTGATACCATTATGTTTAAATAAGTCTCACATTTTTAAAATCAGAAAATGCATGATATGTAACTGCACCTAGATATTCTTTTCCTGTTTCGTGGCCACTAAATGACTGCATCTATTTAGTTAAAATTTCAAAAACCAGTATCAAGTACATACTGCAGTTCCTGATTACAATGTTCTGCCTTTGAACAAATTTTGCTGTTACACACTTCAACTCTGAAGATGATTCTTTGACTGTTTCCTTGTGAAATATGCCTTTGTGGTAACTCTTAATATTTTATACTTCTCTTTGAATTATATGTTCCTATTTTAATCATTGGAGTTTATTAAAAGCATTGTCATAACAAATGTGTTTAGTAATATTTATATTTATGGTACATTCTCCCTAGTAATCATGTGGATGTTCTGAAAATTCTCGCTCTGGTCCCACAGTTAGGATCAAGTGAGGACCTAGTTCCCCTCCTTAACACTTTAGTTCCCAGAAATAATTCCTCTCATCCTCCCCTGAAGAACAGCACCCACTTGAAAGGCAGCCATAAGGGCTCACATAGAGCATTCCTGAGAAAAGCCTCAGCCCTTCCAGGCCTGCATGCCTCCAGGACACATGCTCATTTGGCCACCATCACCCACATTGTGTAATTTTGCACGTGTCAGAGCCAGGGTCCTCTCAGAGTCCCACACCATGCAAATCTGACCTAGGGATGCTCACTATCTAGTCCTTACTCTGCTTGTATCCGCATGCATGACTCAGGGCACGTCTCCTCATCTCTGAGCCATGTTTTCCTTCAATGAGACAAAGGGATTGTTATGGGACAAACTGTAAAGCTACATGGGCATTAAGTTGTCAGCTGGCCATAGATCACTTATCATTACTCAATATATCTGAAATCATGACATAACTCAGCCTTTTGGATTTATTTGTAGAATAGTGATTATATGTAAAGGAGATATAAAGATAAACAGCATGTGACATAAAAATAGACTCCCTACTCAGTCAAATATGAAAGTAACTTCTAGTATTTTATTAAGCAGATAAACCAGGGAATGTTTTGATGAAAAAAAAAGTGAAATGAAAACCAACCAAGCATTTGCCAATGACAAATGTAGGCCTAATGATAGAAAAGAATGTTTCTCTATCACTGTGTTACAAATCTTCTGTGAAATTCAGAAAATTTTTTCCAGCTGATGGCCATGCTTAGTAGCTGATGTATTGAATTAGAATAATTTAAAACATGCTAGAGATGTGGTTCTCAAATCCTGTGTGCAGATTTGTTACAACAAAAACACTTGGAATGTTAACTTACAAAAGATATTTGTGATTACTTTTGTATGAGTAAGGAAATAGCATCACTGTGAGTGAGTATCAACAATTTATAATCTGACAAACACCTCCCATGCCCTGCCAAGGGTTGTAATTGAGAGCCCAACTCAGGAACTGCTATCCTAGAGAACATTATCTAACAGTTCTTATTGTCTGTATCTTCAAAGAATTAGTCACATATTCCATAGCCTATAAATTATCAGACATGAGAGACAAATAGAAATTTTGGTAGATTCCATGAATGTAAATCCAGGTCAAAAATCTAAAGGAGTATTTCAGAAAAGTATGGCTCTTTACTTATAAAATTGAAATTTGGTAAGAGAAGAGAACTTAAAAGTACCCCCCCACACACACACACATACAAAGGTAAATGAATAGGTGCCCTGATAGATATTTTAATGAACTGAAGGGAGGAATCTTCTCACAATGTACATGTATAGCTAATCATCATGTTGAACATTTTAAATATCCTATGTTTTTATTTGTCAATTATAACTCAATATAGCTGAAAAAAGAAAATTATGACCCTTATGATGCAATATTATTAACATCACTAAGGTTCTTTCAAATAGCCTTAATGTATATGCGCCAGAATAATTAAAGTATGTAATTCTCCTTTATTCTGTTTTAGGACATGAGAATATATTTTCAAATTAATCTCATTTGCAAAAGCATACTATTGACTATCTTTACAATTCTACATGGATCAGCCCTATTTTTTTTAACTTTATTGAGGAATAATTGACAAACACAATCATATATATTTAAAGTGTACATGATGATTTGATAGATATACCTTGTAGAATAATATCAAGATCAAGATAATTAACAAATCCATCACTTCATAAAGTTAACATAGGTAAATTTATATATGGTGAGAATACTTAAGATTTACTCTCCGAGGTGACATGGGGCACCTCTGTTATAATATGTATAGGTTGTCAGGATCTAAAGTACAACATGGTGACTATTATTAATAATACAGTATTGTATACTTGAACTAAGCCATTTTTTAAAAATATGTTTTTATTGATTTTTTAGAGAGAGAGGAAGGGACAGGGAGAGAGAGATAGAAACATTGATGTGAGAGAGAAATATCGATCGGCTGCCTTCTCAATGCCCCCACTGGGGATCGAGCCTGCAACCCTGGCAAGTGCCCTGATCGGGAATCACACCAGGACCTCTCAGTCCATGGGACAATGCTCAATCCACTGAGCCACACCAGCCAGGCAAACTAAGCCATTTTAAGCATTAATCTATTTAAGATATTCTGAGCTCAGCAGGAGTGGCTCAGTTGGTTGAGCATCATCCTGTGCACCAGAGTTGCAGGTTCAGTTCCTGGTTGAGGCACATACCTGGGTTGTGGGTTTGGTCTCTGGTTGGGGTGCTTATAGAAGGCAATTGATTGGTGTTTCTCTCAAATCAATGTTTCTCTCTCTCTCTCTCTCTCTCTCTCTCTCTCTCTCTCTCTCTCTCTCTCTTCCTCTCAGTATGTCCTCAGGTGAAGATTAAAAGAAAAATTAAGATATTAAGAATATTCTGAGATTCTCTTATTTGGATTCTGATAAGTCAGATTTTCAAATATTCTTGAATAAGCAGTTGTTGTTACTGGCTTTCTTATTATACAAAGCTCATGTCACAATGTCAAATTTTTATTCTTGATAATAATCATCCTCATAACATAAAAATGATATAAATAAGAATTACAGCTGCAAATTAAAGATAGAAATGTCATTAATGATAAATACACTAAGATTCGTAGATTGAGTTGAAAATTAAAAAATACGATCATTGTACTGTTTTATCTACAAACAATTCTGTAAAAAATTGCTGTCACCCATTTTATCATTGAAATAGGTCTGTTGTTTCACGAAAATAACAGCATATATCACAGTGTTATTGTATATATTAGATCTAAGAATTGAATCTCAAAATAGAAATATATCCAACATAGAGATCTCCCTAAACAAATATCTCCAAAATATTACAAAATATTATACAATTTAACTGGTATTCATGGCAACTGTGAAGTAGATATAAAATTTTTCTTTCACAGAAAAAAAACCAGAATTGGTTAAAAAAAAAATCCTAAATTCCACTGCAAATTAAGAAAATGGAGAAAATCTGACTGAAGCCAAACCTGAGTCACTCCACAGTAATGTTATTTGGACTATGCTACTATGCTATATTCCTCTCCTGATATAAAGATAAATCATATAGTAATCCAACGCTCAATCATATTTTGCTACCTTATTATAGGAGGAATCTGCTTGTTTCTAGATGGTGTCATCTACTGCTCATGGTTCAGATTTATCTGTACATAAATTTCAAATTGGTGGCATCAGGAAATCTATCTATGCGTGTGTGTATCTCTGCTAGATAATCCACCCTGTCCATGAGAAAAAGTCTTAGTGACCAGGTTTGAATTGAAGTTACAAAAAAATTCTTTGTTATTTAATAGGGAGTGATTCTAACTTCAAGGGTGTGGCAGTTATTCAAATTCATTTTCATTCTTACTCCCTGGCCCTATATTTAAGTTCAAGGGTGGAAGAAGGTTGTTGGTAAAAATGAAACAGTTGCTTCCTATGAGGTATAGATAATGCTATGTGATCCTTATTCTGGCATGTATACAAAGAGGCAGATCCTTGTTTACTAGTGAGATAGACCAGAATGTGACTTGGCCTTTTTGAGAGATGATACAGCCAAGAGAGAGCTTGACCATGACCAGTGCAAGAGTTTCACTAAGCCACCTGGTAAAACAGCACCATTGAGCAGCAGCTCTTGTCAGGCCTAAAGGACCAGTGGTGACCACAGATCAGAGAACAGCCACCTGCAGCAGAGAAACTTCAAAAGCAGCTCAAAAGCCCTGGGGAAAACTGGTTATAATAAGGAAATATACATCAATCTTTTCTGAGAACTTCCAGAAATACTTATTATGAGTGATGAGCAGAGGGAATGAAGTTATCAATATACTATATTAACTTGTCCCCATTTTTTATCTATAGTCTAGGTAAGTCTGGTAATATCGGGCCTCATTTATCTTGTAGCTATTTATGTGCAGGCTCCTTTCCCATATTAACCTGCTCTCTACTTGACTCCTCATTTCAAGTCTAGAAAACATGTATTAGTCAATTTAAAAGTACCTGAGGAACTCTCAAAGCCATAGCCCAGTGAATGATAGAATTAACATTAGAACCACAGATTTTGTTCTTTCAAAACTCTGCTTACAGAAAAGCTAAATTAATAGCAGCAATTGTCCTTTTGGAAATATCCTTAAAAACTGCATCAGGATGTTTTCTTATCTAACCACATTTAATGTTGTGTATAAACATTATTTAGAATATAAATAAGCCCATTCTTACTTTCTATGTTCAGTATTATTTGCCTATGTGATAACATAAGAAAATTAAATGAAAGACAAAACAATTAGAAAGGAGAAAAAAATTGGTTATTATTTTCAAATGATAAAAATATCTACACAGAGAAACAAAACACTGAAAATTAATAGATAAAATAAGTTTAAGCAAGTGCTAACTAAAGATCAATATACAAAATTGAATTGCATTTCCATGTAGCTGCAAAGATTAGGGGGGAAAATTTTAAAAACATTTAAAATAGTATCAAAATATTGTAAAAGAGCCACAAAAGTATAAACAAAAACATGAGATCTACACCCAGAAAATCATGAAATCTTACTGAAAGTCAATAAGAATAAATTAATATAAATTCTCTCTAAATGGACAGATTCTCTCCAAATAAATGTATGGATTCATTGAAACTTCAATCAGAATTTTAACAGGGTTTTAATAATATTTGAACAATTTCTTCTAAAGTACATATGGAAGAGCAAAGCACCATTCTGGAAAAAGAAAATTCAGGATTTACTTTCCTTACCATATGTAAAGGTGACTATAAAATGATAGTAAATGAGATGCATGGTACTGGTGTGTGGTAGAATAACTGATGCATGAAACAGAACATACTAATTAATGGAATTAAACATATACAGATTTTGGTATGTAGACAAAAAAAGGGGGTGTTCTATGAAAAGGAAAGTAACCTCACAGGGTGATCTGATCATAAATTCCTAATAGGGCAGGTAATGCTAAGTAGTCATGCCCCAGGCATAAAACTATTTAGTAAAAGATTTATGTTAGTCTTAAGCAAGCCCTGTACATTGTGTATGTGCATCTAGGTAACACATTTTTTAAACCAGCCCTAACTACCCTCAAGAGAACACAAAATTTTAACTATCCTGTAATCCAATCCCTTGCTTTCTCCCACCTGCATGTAATCTTTCTTATGTTTCCTCCTTAATTTCAAATGCATAAAAGAAACTGCAAAACTATTATTCTTGAGAGCATTTGAGATCCTGTTCCCAGAATATGTTGTCAGTTTGACTCAAAAACTCATGCAAAAATTCTCTACATGTTTGCACATTTCTTACGTCAACAGGTATCTGGCTAAGATATAATGGCAAATCAGAAAGAAAAAGAGCCAGAAAAAAATATTTTCTTCATTTGGAAAAAAATGAAATTGAATTCTTATCTCCCTCTTCATAATAAAAAAAAATATGAAAGATGAGAGAAAGAAAGATATCAACTCCAGATAGACTAAGAATTTAAATGTGAAAAGCTAACTTTCGAAACTTTGAAGATATAACCAAATGTTTTTCATGGAGGGACCTGGAGAGTATAATGCTAAGCAAAATAAGCCAGTCAGAGAAAGACGAGTATCACATGATCTCATTTATTTGTGGAATATAATGAACAAAATAAGCTGACAAATAGAATAGATCCAGAGACATGGAAGTAGGGAACAGACTGACAAACCTCAGAGGGAAGGGTGTTGGAGCAGGGCTGCAAGAGATAAATCAAAGAACTTATATGCATATATGCACAACCAATGGACACAGACAACAGTGCAGTAAAGGCAGGGGTGGGGGAGGCAGGGAGGAGGGTGTCAATAGGGGGGAAAGGAGGGATATTTGTAATACTTTCAACAAAAAACATAAATTAAAAAAAATAAAAAGAACTACCTAATGACAAAAAAAGTAATACTTGATATGTTAGCTAATATGAAGATTAAAAAGTTCTCTTTATCAATGGATACCTTATAGGAGGTCAAAAACTAAGGCACATACTTGAAGTAAATATTTGCGACACATATCGCTAACAAAATAGTTTCTAGAATACAAGGGAGTTGTTAACCAGTAAGGAGAAAAAAAAGGCAATAATCCAACAGATAAGAAAAACATTTCGTAGCCCTGGCTGGCGTGGATCAGTCAGTTGGGAGCAGTCCCGTGCACCAAATCGTTGTGGGTTCGATTTCCACTCAGGGGTATGGTGGTATTCCATACTTCTTTCCCAAGTGCCCTCTTTTTTTAAGCGATTTGTCTTAGTTTTGGGTTTTTTATGTACACCAGCCATAACCAGATTCCTCCCCTTTCTGGGCTGAGCCCAACTGTGAGCTCCTGGCTGCCCTTCTGCCTTCTCACCTCTCCCGTTTGTCCTCACCTGCCCACTTTAGAGACTTCAACGCATGGCCCTCTCAGGCATGCCTGCACTTTGAGCAGGGTATGCTTTGTTTAGCTACAGCTGTTCAAATTGTTGAAGCTTCAAGGGGAGAGACAAGGTGATCTCTCACGCTGCTATTCCTGTCACCAGAATTTGCATTTTCTTTTAAATAAAGATTTTTAAAAATTAGAGTAGATTTTGAAACACCATTGAGGAAGGATTCCATTTGGAATATAAAATTAACTCCTACAAACCAATAAGACTATGTAATAGACAACTGGGGAAAAGATACAAGCAGATATTTCATACAAGGGCTTCAAAATTAGTAGTAATTATTTTATTTGAGCTAGGTTATACGGACATTGTTTTTTTAATGTCACACACAGATTTCTGATTACAGCAAACATGCAGAGATAATATTTGTGTTAATAAATGATGTGAGATCCTATAAAGCAATGTATAATTAAACATCTACCTAATTTCCATAGGGATTTCAAGGAAAAAGAAAGCACAGTGAACTTGGAGGGGTGGTCAAATTCTGCTAGGAGAAGAGATTTGCATTGGGAAATTCTTGACAGGAGAAAAAAAGAAAGGAAGAAAGGAAGGGATGAGAAAAGGAAGGAGTGAAGAAAAAAGAATATTATATATAAGAAAAAGTAGTATATAGGGGTGGCAAATGTGGAACCAATATGAGTAAACCAACACATAGCTCTATCAACATTTTTTTCTTTTCTGTTTAAGCTGCTCAGTTTTCCCCTTGAAATATGTCAAATGACTCATTTCAGGTTTACTTAGAGAGTGTTGCCTTTGTATGGTTCCATCCTCTTATCCCAGAAACAATCATTCTTGCATGGCATAGTTACCTTGTTTAGTGCCCTTGGAGAGCCTTTGCAGGTAGGCAATATTTCACATGCAGTTTGGTTTGTGAACTCTCAATATCACTGAACAAAAACAAATCCATTCAGAAAAATAGCACTAGAGGGATCAGAAACTGCTAAGGATAGAATCATTCTCAGAGATAAAGTGGTCCAAATCTTTGCTTTCCTTCAGAGTCCAGGAGGGAAGCCGTTTTATAAATGACATAAGGAGAGCATGCAGAGAAATGAGCTGAAGCAGAGGAAGGCTGTGTGTATCTATGCACACTTGAGAATTCTGATTAAACTGCAGCCATATTTTGTTTCACTCTAATTTTCTAAAAATAAATGGTTCTTTATAGGTAGCTGTATATTGAAAAACAGATGTATAAAATCAACAATTTACAGGCCAATTTCACTTTTTTAATATAAGTCAAATTCTTAGCAAATTGTTAGATTGACACATAATGATTATGATTAGATTCTTCCTTTAGTCCAAATAACCAATGACTAGCCCGGCCGGTGTGGATCAGTGGTTGAATGTCAACCCATCCATCAAGAGGTCGCTGGTTTGATTCCTCCCTGACCCCTTTCCTCTGGTAACTACCACATTGTTGTCTGTGTCTATGACTTAGTTTTTTGTTGTTGTTTGTTCAGTTGTTGCTGTCGGTTTTGTTTTGTTTTAGTTGTTGACAGTATTACAGCTGTCCCCCATTTTCCACCCCTTTAACCCCTCCACTCAGCCCCTGCCTCACACCAGGCCTTCACCACATTATTGTCTGTGTCCATGGGCTATGCATATATGTATATACGTTCTTTGCTTTCAGTTTTATATTCCACATATGAGTGAACTCATTTGGTTCTTGACTTTTTCTGTCTGACTTTATCTTGCTTAGCATGATTTTCTCAAGATCCATCCATGTTGTTGCAAACGGCAGTATTTCAGCTTTTCTTATGGCTGAGTAGTATTCCATTGTGTATATGTACCACATCTTTATCCAACCATCTGTTGAAGAACACTTCGGTCGTTTCCATGCCTTTGCCACTGTGAGTGATTTTGAAGCCTTCTCTTAGTAGCCTGTTTTCTGATCAGAACTGAGGACTGCCATTGAGTTGAGCTTTGGGGACCTACTGAAGCAGCTAGATTGGCTATCTATTTGGGCTTGAAAATCACCTATATGAAGTCAACCTAAAACATCTATTATGTAGACCTTTGATATTGCTAAGAAAACTAAAACTAGAAAAAGGCTATGAAAAGTCCCAATCAGGCCTGCCAAAAAAATCCCCCAAAAACATGCTGTATCACTCTGGCCGGTTTGGCTCAGCAGTTAGAGCATCAACCCACAGACCAGAGTCACGGGTTCAATTCCAGTCAAGGGCATGTACCTCTGTTGCGGTTCGGTCCCTGGCCCTGGTCGGGTTGTGTGGGAGGCAATTAATCGATGTGTCTCTCTTACATCAATGTCTTGATGTCCCTCTCTCTCTCTCTCTCCTTTTCTCCCACTCTATCTGAAGATAAATGGAAAAAAATATCTGCAGGTGAGGATTTAAAAAAAAAAAGGTGTATCAAAAAACCTTATTGTTGTACTAGCATTTATTAAGTTAAAACTAGTTAATAAAAAAGCAGTTCCATACAGACTCAAGAATTTTTTGGTTTATATGATAAGCCCTTCACATTGGTCAATACATTTTACAGATTTTTGTTTCAAACTTCATCATAGAGTAAGGGACAATTATGCTATGTAAATAAAACAAAAATGCTCAGTGAATTTAGAGCTTTATTTTATATAGGTATTTTATTTCTAAATGGGAATACTGCTGTACCTACCGTTAAGTAAAAATTTCAACTATGGTGAAATATGCATCAGATGTGCTTTTGAAAGTGTTATTTTTAAAATTATTTATAAGGATACCCACTCATTCCTCTCCTTTTCTTCTTATTGTCATTTCTCTTTATCCAAAAACATTTTTTGTTATTACAGACATAAACCCTAATACAGATGAGTGTTGGGATTCTAAGAACAGATACAGTGACCACAATGCATAAAAAATATGCTTCCAAGTTTTATCAACAGCAAGTTGGAACAATCATCCACTCCAGTCATTACCATGACCCTCAACACTCACCTCTATCCAAGTCAAAGCTTTGTTTTATGGGCTGAAGATGGCAGAATAATGAATACAAAGGAAAGAGGTACTACATAAATTTTAGGGGTTATTATATCATAAGTTCTTGTTATGCCAATTAGAAAACTCTAAATTTAGAGTTTGAAGTTAAAATTTGTAAGTATATACTGTGTGTGTGTGTGATGTATGTATATTGTATGTATATGAAATTGTATCTGTGTTTATGAAAATAGTATAAGATGATGATTAACCATAATAAATTTAAAACAATATCTTCATTCTTAATTTTTTTTCATTACTCATGTAGAGCATGTTACATCTAACAATGAAAAAAATGCAGTTATTTCTGGTGACTGAATTCAGACCTTTTGCCCTCTGTAGGCCCAATTTCTCTGCTGTAAAAAATCCTGTTATTTATGGCAATTTAAAAGGAAGAAAGGAAATACCTGTGAAGGGTTTTTAATGGATTCTTAATAACATGAACTTAGCTCAATAGTCTCTGCTCACCTTAAAATGATTTTTTAAAGTTTTCCTAGAATGTGAGCATTTCCTCAGTGTAAGTGATGATAATAATAATACAAATCATAATTCTTTTCTAGACCTGATATGGCAGTTTTTAGCCCAGAATGACTTGCCTGATTTATAATGTCTAGTTTATAGTGGATAAAATGAAAGACTCTAAGGATACTATAAGGTTATTTTTCATACTAAAAAAATCAATTTTACTCAAAGATTATAAAAAGACTCTGGAAGTTTGATAGTAAAATTCATTTCCGAATTGTTGTTTTACTCTCACGGCCTGCATGCATACAAGTTTATTATGGTATAGTTGTCAGAGTTGCCATTTCTTGTGCATTAATACTTACTTTTCTGCAGTGAGTTCTTTTTTGTTTCTCTCCTTCCTTTCCCTTCTCTTGCTCACAACATACACACACAGACACACTCTTACACACCCGCACAGAATTCTACTGTTACAATAAATAATTGTATGGCTTTATAAAAATAGATTATCAAAAGGAAGAAAGGCAAGTCAAACTGTGGTCTTGTAAGCTTATTCAGGTCCCCCAGGTACTATTATTATGTGGTGACTAAAGATACATTTATTACACTCTTTGCAATGTCTAAAATTTTAATTTTCCGCTATGAAGCATCTAAAGTTTGTCTGGGATAGCCGGAAATGTGTTTCTAATTGCTTTTTCCATGCAAAAGAGATACAATAGATTACCAACAGCAGGACTATTAATCATCCATCTAAGTGCAGCTTCTCTTCTGCATGCAATATTCATAAGTGTTTATATACTCCTGGCTAATGCTGACAGTCAATACCTACTTGATGAGCCGACCTATGTAATTGTCAAATGCCTGAGACTCACCAAGAGATTAACTTTATTCTTGGCTTATGTTCCAGAATGTATCTGTGATAAAAAAGAAAGGGACTGTGAAATAGAAAAAAAAAAAAAAAAAATATATATATATATATATATATATATATATATATATATATATATATATATATAATCTTTTTGAAGTTTCTATTAGAAAGGGGAAAATGGTCTAGCTGCATTTTTCTTGTAGATAGCAGAAGGCTTTTATTATTCTCTATTTTCCTACGAAACCTATAATAACAAAACAGGGAAAAATGGTTTTTGCTACCACTGTACTTGTTAAAGGCATCTCAGTGTACAGTTTCTGTGAGACTAGAATTAAGAAGATACAACTACTTGAATAATTTAATCGGGAACTTTCAGAACTTAAAAAGGCAGCCTCATCAATTTATAAATATTGCTTGGTGCATGTCTTTTGCTATTTATTTATTTAATTTTTATATGGAATACAATTCACATTCTCAGAGTGATGTTCATTAACCACAGTCAACCTATTCTTAATTTTAATATTTTTATATTGTTAGTTAAACTTAAGCCTATACGAAGCCTTATAATTTAACAAAGGGTATTATGATTTTTTTCTTTTATTTATTAAATATCAAACAAGGTGTGGTATTACAAAGTTATCATTTACATTTCAAATTATTCTTATATTATAGTGTAACTCATATATGTCTATAAACTACTGTGGCTTTAGTTCTTGTTCTCTTAATTTACAGTTACTTGGTTATCAAAATTAATTTTTGGCCTTAAATATTTATCCTTAGGGTACAAACCAAAAGAATTTTGAAGTCTGTACTCATTCATTTAATAATTTATAAGTACATGCTATGGATATCATACTACACCAGATTCTGTAAATTATAAAATGAAGACTCTAAGTTAACATCATTTATCTCAAAATTTGTATTTTTTTAAAAGGAAAAAGACACCCACAGCAAATTCAATACCATAGTACAAGTACTATTAAGTGGCCATTGAGAAAATGCAGTGGGAGTTTAGGAAATTATTACTGGACAGAGAAAATGGGACATATGTTATATAAAGAAGAGTAATTGAGATTTGAATGGGCAAAGAGAAGGCTCAGGTGGGAGGGACACTCTGGGCAAAGGCTCAGGTGTGGAAATGATTTGTGTGGCTCAATAGGAAGATCAAGAGCATGTGGGGGCAGTGTTTCTGTTGGAATAGCTTTCAGATTCAGGGTTGGTATTTTATCTTGTAATAGAAATCCATTTTTAAATGATACATAGGTTGTGACAGGTCAGAAGTAGAATTTTACAAAAATATATCTAAATGCAGTTGCTGGTAAAAAGAAAAGGAGGAGTTGCACATCCAGGAGACAGTTTAGATTATCACCTCAAGAGTGCTGTCAAGCCCTGGCCAGTGTAGCTCAGTTGGCATGGTCACATGTACCAAAAGGTCGCTGGTTCAATTCCCAGATCCCCAGTCAGGGTTCAATCCCCAGTAGGGGGTGTGCACATCGTTCTCCCATGGATGTTTCTTTCTCTGTCCCTCTCCCTTCCTCTCTCTCTCTCTCTCTCTCTCTCTCTCTCTCTCTCTCTCTCTCTCTCTCTCTCTCTCTCTCTCAAAAAGAGTGCTGTCAAAGCAGCCCTGAGCCAGGCCAGAGGAGGGCAGTCCCATTGAACAGCTGCAGTGTATTGAGCACCGGAGAATTCTGTTTTGCTTTTCTTCTTCATGGCTGGAATTTTAAAAGGAAGCTAGACTATTGGAAGGGAAATTAGACTAACTAGAGTTCAGAAAGGTTGCCTATTACTTGAGGGGGCCTCTTGTGGGTTTCAGGGCTCTCAAATCTCCAGAACATGTTACTGACACATGTGATTTGATTTTGTGTTTTCAGGACTCAGTGTCATTCAGGATACTGGTAACATGTGGGGTCCTCAAAGTGGAAGCAAGACAGGATTGCCACAGTGTCCATCTAGTACATATCTTAGCGATCCCCACATTGTTCTCTTTCCTTCTTATTGTCTACCTTCATCTCTGCCCCCAAACCCTCCCTTTCTTTTCCATTCCTTGTTTTCATCATTAATCCTTTCCTTTTGTTTATTTTCTCCCTTTTCCAGTCCTTTTTCTGTTTGGTAGTAAAAAGCACAGCAGAAGTATAAGAATAGGAACAAAAAGAAAATAACGAGTCCCTTACTTAGAAACTCAGGAACACGCATTCTGGGAAAAACTGATTCCTACATGTTAATAGGCTTCATTAGAACCACCAAAGAGAAATAGTGATAGTTACAAAAGCTAAACAACGGCTTCTCTAGACGTTCAATCTCAATAGCATTAGGGAAATGCAAATCAAAACTACAATGAGATGCTACCTCCCAATTGTTAGAATCTCACTTATCAATAAGACAAGTAATAACAAGTGTTGGAGAGGTTGTGGAGAAAAGGGAACCTTCATTCACTGCTGGTGGGAATGTAAACTGGTACAGCCACTGTGGAAAACAGTCTGGTAGTTCCTCACAAAGCTAAGAATAGAGTTACCATATGACCCAGCAACCACTCTCCTGGGTATATACCTGAAAAACTTGAAAACATGTATTCGCAAAGATATATGTACCCCTATGTTCATTGCAGCTTTATTCATGGTGCCCACGACATGGAGACAACCAAAGTGTCCTGTGATAGAGGACTGGATAAAGAAGATCTGGTACATATACACAATGGAATACTACTCAGCCATAAGAAAAGACAAAATACTGCCATTTGCAACAACATGAATGGACCTTGAGAATAATATGCTAAATGAAATAAGTCAGGCAGAAAAAGCTAAGGACTATATGATTTCACTCATATGTGGGATATAAAACTGAAACACAAACAGCAGTGCGGTGGTTGCCAGAGGGAAGGGAGTGGGGGTGAGGGGTAAATGGGGTGTCATATGGTGATGGAAGATGATTTGACTTTGGGTGGTGGGCACACAGTGAATATACATACAGCTCTTGTAACATAGAAATCCACACCTAAAACCTGTATGATTCTATGAACCAATGTCACCCCAATACATTTAATTTTTTAAAAAATGGCTTTTCCTTAATAAAAAGTTCCCTCTTGCTTTTTATCTTTCTGGTTCTTTGTGTGTATGCCATTCCTATCACAGTTTATAAGCATGTCTGGTAGTCTAGACACTATTGATGAGGCTAGGATTACCATCAGATGGAGTGACACCGTCAGGGAGTTCCCTTGGCAATGTCTTGCTAAATAGAGCAAGCACAAGAACAGTTTTTGTGACAGAGATATTCTGGGTGTGGTCACTCCACTCATCTGGAGTAAAAATACAGGGCTACAGAGAAGAGTTGGGCAGAGGACACACCTGCCTCCTATACAGAAGCCAGTGACCACCCACCCCCACTTAGTATGTTATAATGTCATCTTTTCTTCTTTATACACATAACCCCAAATTTAATGTACACTCTAAATGATAACAGGAATAATAAAGTGAAGGGATTAAACAACAACAACAAAAAACCCCTCATAGACAACAGTATGGTGATTACCAGAGGGAAAGGAGGGTGGGTGGGAGGTTGGAGAGGGTAAAGGGAGGATAAATAATGATGAAAGGAAACTTGGGGATGGTGAACACACAATACAATATACAGATGATATACACTACATTGTAACCCTGAGACCTATATAAGTTTAGTAACCAATGTCATCCCAATAAATGCAATTAAAAATAATAAAATAAAAGTCACACCACTACAAGTAATATCTACTTAATATGGATGTATATTTATACTTTCTTTTTCAGGGAGAATACACCAATGGCTGTTTTGGGTTTGTTTCCTGAGATATTTTGTTTCCTAAATTCATCTGATAACACTGCAACACAAGCCGTTGTTTACATGTACTATAAAAACTAGAATCAATTTAATTAAGCTTTCAGGAGGGGAAATCTGATCTCAGGCCAAAGAAACACTCCAAAATTCGCCTCTCCATGTGAAATTCGGAATGCTTGCCATAATTTTTAAAACATTTTTTAAAAATTCCTTATCTGAGGGCATGCTTTTATTGATTTTAGGGAGAGAGAGAGAAACACTGATGTGGGAGTGAAACACGATCAATTGTCTCCCACATGCAACCTGATTGGGGATGGAACCTGCAACCGGAAATTGAACCTGTGACCTTTCTATGCATGGGATGATACTCTAAACAACTGAGCCACACTGGCCGGGGCTGCCACAATATTTTAAACGGGCATATCGTCCCGCAGGAAACTCTAGGTACTGACTGAGAGAAATCTTTAGAACTTTCAGCATGGAAGTCTCCTCCAGTATTTGCACATCTGATCAGTATTGTTGCCAGGTATATAGCCTTTCCGACAGATAATGGAAATGAACAAACCTAGCACATGTTACATTTACAATATTTTAACAGCAGCATTTAGCACAATTTTGCTGATATTTCTTCTTCAAAAATATTTACAATCTCCATTTTCATGGGCTGTTTGAATATTAATATCAGACTTCAGTTCTTTAATTAGAGTGTAAGGCCATTATCACAGAAAGCTCTTGTTGCTCAAATGAAATATAAAGCATGTGGGGGGCGGGGGTAAAATGTCCCAAGCTCTCAGAGGCAATTAGACCCATTAGTTGCAGTTCTCCTTTAAGAGGGAGAGGATAATCTAATTGAATGGCCATATGCACTATTTAATTAGGCTGATGCTTTGCATTTTAGCGTAGCTGGCATTTATGAAAAGAACCCTTCACTTGGAGAGTCTTTAAAATGGCCAAAACAGACAATTTATCATCTTGTTCTGCTCCTTACTGACTTTTTATATTATGCAAAGATTTTAAAAAAATTTTTTGATTGATATTAAGAGTGAGAGGAAGGGAGAGGGAAAAAGAGAGAAAAACATTGATGTGAGAGTGAAACATTGATCAGCTGCCTCCTGCATGCCTCTGACCATGGATTGAACCCGCAACCTGGACATGTGCCCTGACTGGGAATCAAATCTTCAACCCTTTGCTTCACAGGATGATTCCCAACCAACTGAGCCACACCAGCCAGGGCTACTATGCAAAGATTTAAAAACAACTGCTATCAGCACTGAACAATTTTTTTAAGCATAGATTTCTATCACCTTCTCCTGAATTGCGTGTCTAACAGGATGTTGTCATCAGCATTGAACAAATCATTTATCAGTAAACAAACTTTGGAGTAGGATATTCAAAACTATTTTAAGGCCAGTATAATACTAGATCAAGAGGCTGATTTTGATAGAAAAGATCTATAAATTTTATAAGAGCTATGAAATTTAGCTCTCCAGAAGGAAACAAGGTAGTTGTGGTGCCACAGATAAAGTGAATTCTCAGTTAACTTTCAGGGCATATCTAGGACTAATACGAGTTCTTCAATCATAACTTAATATCAAAATCTCATATGCACAATAGATCCCTTAATTAATATCAAAATCTCATATGCACAATAGATCCCTTAATTAATCAAACAGTGGACTTCTCTTTCTGTGAACAATGACCTGGTATTTAACTAATACTATTTGGGCAACGAAGCTTGGAGGATAAAACAAGTCATAATGTTTATATACATATGTAGATAATAGTCTTGATTAAAATATTAAGTTCTGATTTAGGATTTTCATTCCTGTAAAAATGTATTGATTGGTGTTTCAGGCTTCTTAGGATATATTCCTAGAAGTGGGATCACTGGGTCAAATGACAATTCAATTTTTAATTTTTTGAGGAAACACCATGCTGTTTTCCATAGTGGCCGCACCAGTCTGCATTCCCACCAGCAGTGTACTAGAGTCCCCTTTTCTCTACACCCTTGTTGTTTGATGATTTGTTGATGGCATCCATTCTGGCAGGTGTGAGGTGATACCTTATAGTTGTTTTAATTAGCATCTCTCTGATGATTAGTGACGTTGAGCATTTCTTCATATGTCTCTTGGTCATTTGTATGTCCTGTTTGGAGAGGTGTCTATTTAGGTCCTCTGCCCATTTTTTAATTGGGTTCTTTGTCTTCCTTTTGTTGAGTTGTATGAGCACTTTATATATTTTGGAAATTAACTCTTCATCTGATGTATCACTGGCAATTATGCTCTCCCATACAGTGGGTTCGCTTTCCATTTTGATGGTTGTTTCTTTTGCTGTGCAGAAGCTTTTGAGTTTAATGTAGTCCCATGTGTTCATTTTTTTCCTTTGTTTCTGCTGCCTTAGGTAATGTGAAAATTCTGCTGTGTATGATGTCTGAAATTTTATTGCCTACATTTTCTTCTAGGATTTTCATGGATTCATGAGTCACATTTAAGTCTTTTATCCATTTTGAGTTTATTCTTGTGTATGGTATAAGCTGATGGTCTAGTTTCATTTTTTTGCATGTAGCTGTCCAATTTTCCCAATACCATTTATTAAAGAGGCTGTCTTGACTCCACTGTATGCTCTTGCCACCTTTGTCAAATATTAATTGAGCATATTGTCTTGGGTCAATTTCTGGGTTCTCTATTCTGTTCCATTGATCTATGTGCCTGTTCTTGTGCCAGTACTAGGCTGTTTTGATTACAGTGGCTTTGTAGTATAACCCAATATCTGGTATTGTGATCCCTCCAAGTTTTGTTCTTCTTTCTCAAGATTGCTATGGCTATTCAGGGTCTTTTTTGGTTCCATATAAATTTTTGGATTATTTGTTCTAGATCTGTGAAATATGCCATTGGTATTTTAATAGGGATTGCATTGAATCTATAGATTACTTTGAGGAGTATGGACATTTTAATAATATTAATTCTCCCAATCCATGAACACTAAATAAGCTTCCACTTGTTTGTATTTTCCTCTATTTCCTTTTTCAATGTCCTACAGTTTTCTGAGTACAAGTTTTTAACCTCTTTGGTTAAGTTTATTTCAGCTATCTTTTTGTTATTGTTGTTACAATGGTAAAGGGATTGTTTTGCAGTTTCTCTTTCAGAGAGATGATTATTGGTGTATAAAAATGCCATCAATTTCTGGATGTTAATTTTGTATGCTGCTACTTTGCTGAATTCATTTATTAACTCTAGTAGTTTTTTAGTGGATTTTGTAGGGTTTACTATGTACAATATCATGTCATCTGTGAATAATGACATTTTACTTCCACCTTTCCAATTTTGATGCCTTCTATTTTTTCTTCTTGTCTCATTACTGTGGCTATGACTTCTAGTACTATGTTGAATAAGAGTAGTAATCATAACAGCCTGGTACTGGCACAAAAACAGGCATATATAGATCAATAGAACAGAACAGAGAACCCAGAAATGACTCAAACCATTATGCCAATTAATATTGACAAAGAAGGCAAGAACATACAATGGAGTAAAGACAGTTTCTTCAATAAATGATGCTTGGAAAATTGGACAGGTACATGCAAAAAAAAAAAAATGAAACTAGAACACCAACTTATACCATACAAAAGATTAAATGCAAAATTTAATCGTGAAAGAAACACAGGCCGCAAAATCTTAGACATCTCACATAGCAGAATTTTCACAGATATATCTCCTAGGGCAAGAGAAACAAAGGAAAAAATAAACAAATGTGACTACATCAAACTAAAAAGCTTCTGCACAGCAAAAGAAACCATCCTCAAAATGCAAAGGGAACCCACTGTTCCCTTTGTGGAAGAACATATTTGCCAATGATACATCTGATAAGGGATTATATATATAGAACTCATACAACTGAACAAAAGAAAGACAAACAATCCAATTAAAAACGGGCAAAGGACCTAAATAGACACTTCATCAAAGGGGACAGACAGACAGCCAAGAGACATATGAAAAAGTGCTCAAAGTAACTAATCATCAGAGAAATGCAAATTAAAACCATAATGAGGTATTACCTCACACCTGTCAGAATGGCTACCACCAGTAAATCAACAAGTACAAGTGCTGACGAGGGTGTGGAGAAAAGGGCACACTAGTACACTGCTGGTGGGAATGCAGACTGGTGCAGCCACTATCAAAACATTATGGAGTTTCCTCAAAAAATTAAAAATGGAACTGCCGTTTAACCCAGTGATCCTACTTCCAGGAATATATCCTAAGAATCTTGAAACACCAATTAGAAAGAAAATATGCACCTCTATGTTCATAGCAGCACTATTTACAACAGCTGAGATCTAGAAACAGCCCAAGTGTCCATCAGTAGATGAGTGGATAAAAAAGCTATAGCCCTGGCCTGTTTGGCTCAGCGATTAGAGCATCAGCCTGTGGTCCAGAGACACTCAGGTTCGGTTCCTGCTAAGGGCACGTGCCTTGGTTGCAGTTTGTCCCCGGCCCTGGTTGGGTCGTGCGGGAGGCAGCCACTCGATGTGTCCCTTTCACATTGATGTTTCTCTCTCTCTCTCTCTCCCTCCCATTCTGTCTGAACAAAAAATGGAAAAATGTCCTCGGGTAAGAATAAAAAAAAAAAAAGCTGTGGTATATTTACACAATGGAATATTATGCAGCAGTTAAAAAGAAGACTCTTACCTTTTGGGATAGCATGGAGGGACCTGGAGAGTATTATGCTAAGCACAATAAGCCAGGCAAAGAACAGTATTACATGATCTCACTTATATGTGGAATCTAATGAACAAAATAAACCTACGAATAAAATAGTTTTAGAGGCTTGGAAGCATGGCACACACTGAGGGATCTCAGAGGGAAGGTGGGGAAGAGCAGAGATTAACCAGAGAATGTATATACATATATGCATAATCCATGGACACAGATAATAGTGTGGTGAAGGCCTGGGTAGGGCAGGAACTGGATGGAGGAGGGCAATGGGGAAAATATGGGGGACATCTGTAATACTCTCAACAATACAGATAAGTAAAATAAATTTTTAAAAAATGTATTGAAAGTGTATTTTTCAAATACTTCATAATACTATTTCTTTTACAACTAACATATAATTCCAAAGAATTAGAGAGAGGAATGTAATAAATGTTTTATCTAATGGATTAGAGTCTCCAGTTCAGAGTTTCTGAAATAAAATTCCAGGGAGTTTTTAAATATAATTTTTATGTGCTTAATTGTGTCCTCCCTCCTAAGGAAATGCGTATGTTGAAGGCCTAACTCCAAGTACCTCAGAATGTGACGGTATTTGGAGGTAGGGCCTTTAAAGAAGTAATTAAGTTAAATGAGGTTGTTTAAGGCAAGCCCTAATAAAATAAGACTGGTGTCTTTATAAAAAGTTAGGGCACAGACATGCACAGAGGAAAGCCATGTGAATACAGAAGGAGAAGATGCCATCCACAAGCCAGGAGAGAGGCTTTGGAAAAAATCAACCTGATTTACACCTTGATCTCAAACTTTTAACCTCCAGACAGAATACATTTCTGTTGTTTAAGCCACCCAATCTGTGGTACCTTATTATGGCAGCCCTAACAAACTAATAAAGTCATTAATGTTGCATGTTCAGTGTTCCACAACAATATCCCTTAACCTACCTGGACACCAGACTAAGAGAACATGTCCCTCTTCATAAAAAAGCTTTTTCAATGAAAAATATATCCAAAGTTCTCCACAATACAGATTGTGAAAAAATTAAAAATGAAGACAAAGAGGAATGATGGTACTCTGAAGTGATAATACTCATTCTCTTTATTCTCCATATGTCCACTTGCTAATATGTATGTGTGTTTCATTCTCCACTGTGAGAACAAGTTCTTGTCTATTGATTGACGGAAGACAATGGGAATGTAACCATGAAGGGCAATGGAACGCTTCCTCAAGACCTTTTAGGTAGATAACACTATTCTGAAAACATTAAGAAAAATGAAACTGCCAATATTGGGGACTGAAAATACTTCCTCGAGGCCTGGAAATGTAGAATCTACTTGATAGGAGTCAGTCAATTTTCTCTATAATAAAAATAACAATAACATATTCTACCCATTCCTGATAATTAAATAATAGTTGTAAAGTAATAACACTGATTATAATATATTCATAGCAGCTACCAACTATTCAGAGATAACTCTATATCAGGACTGGGAAAAGTATTTTAATATATTATGTAGTTAATTCTGCATAAATATTTGAGAAAGGTAGGATTCATTTCAGTTAAAGATAATGAGCCTGGCCTGGCCGGTGTGGCTAGTGGTTGAGCAGCGACCCATGCACTAAGAGGTCACAGGTTCGATTCCCAGTCAGGGCACATGCCCAAGTTGTGGGCCTAATCCCCACTGGGGGGCATGCAGGAGGCCGCCAGTCAATGTTCTCTCTCATTGATATTTCTATCCCTCTCTCCCTCTCCCTTCCTCTCTCTCTAAAATCAATAAAGAAAAAATATTTTAAAAAAAGATAGTTAGCCTGAGTATCAGAAAGTAGAGTAACATGTCCCAGAAAACAAAACTTTCAAGTGCCAGAGGTAGGATTCACACCAGGTCAGGATAATGAAAAAACAAAACAAAAAGCAAACAAACAAAGTTGCTCTTTATCCATCCCCAATCTGTCTTGCCCAATGCCTGATACATTCCCCCTCTTTTTTGCTGTTTTTGCAATTTGTCTTTTTTAACTAGAGATAACAGTCATTTAAAAACCTGTATCTGTGGGTGATTTGATGTCGTCCACTTCAGTTGATACAAAGAGAATTGCAACTTTGGAAGAGTTTTGTAGAGGTTTCTCGTTTGTTAGAGATCCTCCATATCCATTCAGCATTCTAACAATATCTGATTTGGGGGAAAGGGAGAACCAGCGGCATCCACCCCACTGCCATTTTCTGGTAAACACAGCCTCCTCTCCAGACTTCTCTCTCTGTGCTTTGGAAGACGTGATCTTAACTTGATCAGTTGAACTTTCTTTCAGGGACTTTGAATCTTGAGCTGAGTGAAAGAAATATGGGATAAATGGTTGGAACCCATTTATTTTATTTACCTCAGAAAACATGGGTAAGACTCTCCAACTGTTCCCACTACCAAGAAAATAAGATAAAATGAGAGCCCGGCTGGTGTGGCTCAGTGGTTGAGCATTGACCCATGCATCAAGAGGTCCCCAGTTTGATTCCTGGTCAGGGCACATGCCCAGTTTGTGGGTCCGATCCCCAGTGGGGGCAGGCAGGAGGTGGCTAATTGATGTTCTCTCTCATTGATGATTCTATCTGTCTTTCCCCCACCCCCTCTCTCTCTCAAATTAATAAAGAAAAATTATAAAACAAAATAAACTAACAAAAAAACAAAAAGAAAGATAAAATGAGAGCAAGAGAAACAGATTCCAACTTGTGACTGGCTAAAGTCAACTGATTAGTTGTATAAATGACATATCATCCCTATTGCTAGTCATGTGGTCATAAAGGACATTCCTCTTCTTGAACTTTATTATACATTTTAAAGTTCTGTATAGTTAGTTGAGCACAGGATATTATTTTGACTGTCAAGGTATTATCTCTTCCAAAGATCCATATGAATTTATAGGTAGCTAATATAACATTTATTTCTCATAAGTTACCCCAGAAAGCCCCTTAATATCATCCCATTGCCAGGGAACCACAGAAGCCAAAGTAATATAAATAAGGTATAAGAAATATGTAAGAATCTGATCTACTACTGTTAAGATAGGCCTAATGTATTCCTTGAATGAAAATTGGAGCTTGAAATTTTTTTCACTATAGTCCCAATATTATGCAGAGTATTATAAAATAATCTTTCCAACCCAGAGATCTTATGATTTTATTATGCTGTGTGTATGATAATACACAGAGTTTGGTGTTTGACCTAACAACTACATGGCATTTAATTAATATGAAAATGTACTCAGAGTCTCATATAACCAACATATAAATAAACTTTTGGGGAAAAATCATAAACTAAAGAACTTATATACATATATGCATAGGCCATGGACACAGACAATAATGTGGTGAAGGCCTGTGGTGGGGCAGGGACTGGGTGGAGGGGGGGGAAGTGGGGGGGAAAATAGGGGACATCTGTAATGCTGTTAACAACAAAAAAATAAACTTAAAAAAGAAAAATAATATAAATATGAAGCTGTCTACATTTCATGTCTGTTCTAGAAAAAGAAAATATTTGAAGTAGCAGTTTTTCAATGACAGTTTACTTTTCTGTAAAAATGTTCTTTCTGCATTAATACTTTGGAGTGAGTAACTGTATACATTACATATGTGATTGAGACACAGAAAGCGTTTGTTTGTTTGTTTATTTTAATTCCATCTATGCTATTCAGTTAACCAAAGATCATCACAAAACAATTTTGTCAACCTAACAGGAAAACTTAGATGACTTAATTGACAACTGTAGTGATATCCTCTCACCAGTCAGCCACTATAACTAAATAGAAACAAATTATCAAGTAAAGTAATAAAGAAGTAAACTCATTTTTATGAAAGAAAATCACTTTTCTTTGTATAGTATTCACTAGATCCAGGTCACATGCAAAATATGTACCTGTCTCTCCACCTTTGTAACACAGCATCCAAGTTCAACCAGACAATATTTTCCCTTCACATTGGAGTAATAATGGTATTTTTTCAGGCTCAGCCTCCATTGGTAGAGTTTCTGAAATTGTGGCTGCACTCTATCCTTACAGTTAGAAACATCCTCAGGAGTTGTCTAATATATGCACTGAAGTAGCCATTATTGCATGCCCTCCACTTCAGAAAATGTCAGTGCTTGCATTTCTACAACTGCCATATTGTGTGAGTCTATTTATGCAGATTGTTCTGGTAATATCTTTAGCCATTGTAGTGAACCATTTCACAGTGTGATCTGGAGAAGGGTAGAGAATGAAAGGCTGAGTTTACCCTCAACTTCAATTGTGTGGGACACTCTTGTATAAGTCAGAGAGAAGTGCTGTTTGTATTGTTATTGCCTTCTAGAGATTGTAGTGGCGGACATTTTTCAAAAAGTTCTGACAATTTCTGAGAGAAAGAGGGCAATATGAACAAAATGCACATGTTGAAACTCCAATACATTGCTAATAAGAATTTAAGGTGGAATAACTTTGAATAGTTGGTTTGTATTTTCTTATCCTGGGACCCAGCAATTCCACTCCTAGGTACTTGGAAAAGTGAAGGAAAAAATATATTCACAATAATATTTCTAAAACAATACTCACAGAGGACTTATTTATAATAACCAAAACCTGGAAACACCCAAATGTCCATTAAAAGAGATTAGATAAACAAATTTTGAAATATTCAGACAATAGATACTAATCAAAAACAAAAAGAAATGAACTTGCAGATATAGAAAACACACAAATGAATCATAAAAACATTATGTTGAAAAAAAGAAGCCAAGCAAAGCTTGTCTATAGAGACATGAATCTAAACAATGACTTGCTTTGGAAGAGAGGGGATTGACTGGAACTATGCATAGAAATGGTTTTGGCTTGAGGGAAAAATCTATATGTAGTTTTGGATGGTGATTGTACTGTATAAATTAAAAATTCTCATTGAACAGTATATTGAAGATGTATGCATTTATTGCATATGGATCATACCTCAAGCACACACAACACATACAAATACACATACTCTACCGTAATTCACATAAACAAAAAACACATGATCATATCAATAGACACAGAAAAAGTATTTTACAAAATTCAACACCCACTTTTGATAAAAACTATCAGCAAAGTGGGAATAGAGGGATCACATCTCAACATAATAAAGACCATACATGACAAACCTATAGCCAACATCACAATCAATGAGTAAAAGCTAAAAGAGTTTCCCCTAAGAACAGGAACAAGACAGGGATGTCCACTTTCACCACTCTTATTCAACATAGTACTAGAAGTCCTAGCCACAGTGATCAAAAAAGAAGAAAAAATAAAAGGCATCCAAATTGGAAAGGAGGGAGTAAAATTGTCACTATTCTCAGATGACATGATATTGCACATAAAAAATCCTAAAGACTCCACCAATAAACTATTAGATTTAAAAAATGAATTCAGCATCCAGCCGGTGTGGCTCAGTGTTTGAGCATTGATCCATGCACCAAGAGGTCATTGGTTAGATTCCCGGTCAGGACACATGCCCAGGCTATGGGCCAAATCCCCAGTGGAGGACAGGCAAGAGGCAGCCAATTAATGTTCTCTCTCATCGATGTTTCTATCTCTCCCTCTTTCTTCCTCTCTCTAAAATCAATAAAGAAAAAAAATTTTTTTTAAATGAATTCGGCTATGTAGCAGGATACAAAATTAACACCCAGAAAACTATGGCATTTTAATACACCAATAATGAACTATCAGAAAGAGAAACTAAAAGAAAAAAAAAACTCCATTTACTATCGTAACAAAAAAATTAAGATGCTTAGGAATAAACTTAACCAAGGAGGTAAAAGACCTGTACTCGTAAAACTACAGGACGTTTGATAAAGAAATAGAGGAAGATATAAAAAAGTGGAAGAATATATCGTGTTCATGGATTGGAAGAATTAACATCATTAAAATGTCCATATTACCCAAAGCAACTCAATTCCTATTAAAATACCAATGACATATTTTACAGATCTAGAACAAATACTCCAAAAGTGTATATGGAGCCAGAAAAGACTGCCAATAGCCAGAGCAATACTGAGAAAGAAGACAAAGTTGGAGGGATCACTGTACCAGATACCACGTTATACTACAAAGCCACTGTAATCAAAACAGCCTGGTACTGGCACAAGGACAGGCATATATATCAATGGAACAGAACAGAGAACCCAGAAATCGATCCAAGCCATTATGGTCAATTAATATATTGCTTAATATTTTAAACTCACTCTGATTGCCTAATGCTCCCATTATTTTAAAACTTAAAATATTCAGGCCCTGAACAGCATAGAAACTACAGCAAACAGCATTAAATCCACATTTATTGTCCTGCATGAGGTTTATGTTAAGCTGGAAAACGTTTGCTCAGTTTATCAGTTTCTCATTACATTTTATTAAAATATCACTCTGGGACTTCTCTTATACTCAGATGAGAAAGCTTGATATTCATGCGTCTAAAAGAAACAAAACACAAAAGACCTCTCATCTCAAACTCCAATGCTTGCAGAAGATGGAACCAAACTATATTTTTCTTCAAGTTTTTATTATAATTGGGATTAAGTACCAATAAATTCAGGTCTAAATTTTATGATCTCACCCTGCAGTATAGTTAGAAAACTGAACTCTCTGTGTCTAAATTTAGAATTATTTCTTTGAGTTAATTCAATGTCCATTATTCTTTTTCTTCTAATTGAGTTGCCTTAACTTCAGCAAATTGCTCTGCTGACCAGATTTTATTAGCATGTATATAAATTCTCAGCTGCATGTCTTTGCAATTTATCTCTATTAGCAATTTCTAATTTCTAATAGCCCAAGAGAATACAACATGGTTGTTTTTATCTTTTTGTTCTAGTGATCATAGAATAAGCCTCATTCTTCAGTCAATAGATTTGAGATTGGAACTAAAATAAATTGCTCTCAATCTTGAGTTTCTTAAGGACAGAGACTCTTAGTCAGATGCATATTTTTCCAGTGCCCACACAGTGCATTCTACTTAGGCAATTAGACACTTTGAATCTCTAATAGAAATATAGTTGACTGAAAGTATTATTTCATGCAATATATATCTAAACCCTGGCTGGGTGCTCAGTTGGTTAGAGCGTCATCCCGATGTGCCAAGGTTTCAGGTTCTATCCATGGTCAGGGCACATAAGGGAATCAACCAGTGAATGCATGTATGGGCAGAGCAGCAAATCAATGTTTCTCTCTCTCTCTCTCTCTCTCTCTCTCTCTCTCTCTCTCTCTCTCTCTCTCTCATCTCTTTCTCATCAATAAATAAAAAATAAAAATAAAAAGACTCTATGCCTAATTTTTATGTGATCAAGTGGATAAGGGAGCCAAAGTTAGAGTAAGATAATATCTGAGAGTGGCTAATATCTTTGAGCCTCCGTATTTCATTTTCTTCCCCCATAAAATGAGAATAATAAAAAATAGTAAAACTACTTCATAGAAGCATTGTGATGATTGAATAAGACATACATAAGTATAAATAAAGCAATTAGGTATTGTCTGGTGCATAATATGCACTCAATAAGAGTGAGGTATCAATACAATGTAATGGCTTTAGGACTTCTTGGGAGAAGAGGGAAAGTAAAGTAGCATTTTTTTAATACTTACTACACAGGTCAAGTATGGTGATAAGTGCTTGTCTTAGGTTACTTGTTTTTCTTATTAAATAATCAACATTATACATAGGAATTGTGATTCAAATGAGTTATATTTATTTAATGACATGTGGTTAATAACAAAGTTCAAGCCGAGATCTTCTGAGACCAGAGACCTTGCTCTTTCCCTGATGCCCTGAACTATGACACTTAAGGTCATAAAGACATAGAGAAAAGGAGGAATGAGCTGTTGCACATGAGTCAATAGCTACTACTTACAAATTCATGCTGGGTTTTCTGGAAGATTATTATTATTAAACAATGTTCATTTGGAGGTAAATGGAAAAGGAAACTTCTATTTTCAGATACTAGCCTAAATATCAATCTAGACACACTTATACATAGGACTCAGTGCACATTAAACATTGCTACTACAATCTGATAAAGATGAGTTTAAATATGATTACTTATTCTATAATTCTGATTATCAGGGTAAAATGGTTACAAACTGGTGAGGTCAGGTGTTCCAGTACAGTTCCTTTGTACTCCCCCACTGCCACTCATGATAATGGCATACCCTGCTGACTTAAGTCACAAATGATAGAAAGACACTGCAGACAAATAATGGTAAAAACTCAGAAAATATACATTTTATGGAAATGCTAAATAAAACAGTCAAGCACTTCTGGTTGAGGACAATAGACAGGATATTATCAGCACCTGATGCAGTCTCTAACCTAGTACAAACCAAAAATTTCATCTACTTATGAAAATTACTTGCAGCAATTTTAATGTTGAGGCTTTTAAAATGCAGAGACCCCCAATGAGAACCCTTTTTCTGCTTCAGAGTTTTCATGTTGTCATTTTACTTAATGTGGCCCCTAGGTTTTTCTATTTCCCTTTTAAGTTCCTAACATGTTAGAGCCTTATTGTGGATTAATAAAGAAAAGAAAAAATACATTTTTATATAATTCTCACACTTACAGCCAGCTTTCTTACATGGCTTTACAATAACAGAAAAACAAAACAGCAAAAGGAAATGTTAAGCTTGATTCTAACTTTCTTTGCCAATTGTTCTTCAAAAAGAAAAGAATTAATCCCGTGTCTATTTTTTCTATTTGTATTTGTTTTTTGCATTTCGTTTTTTTTGCAATTTTTATTAATTTATTTTTGTTACAGATGTTTCTCCTTTTTCCCCAATTGACACCCTTCTCCCGATCCCGCCCCCTCCCCCCAGCATTGTTGTCTATGTCTATTTGTTACCCATACATGCATATAAGTTCTGTGGTTTATCTCTTCTCTCCCCCCATCCCCCTCTTCTGAGGTTTGTCAGTCTGTACCCCACTTCCATGTTTCTGGGTCTATTTTGTTCATCAGCTTGTATTGTTCATTACATTCCACAAATAAGTGAGATCATGAGATACTTGTCATTCTCTGATTGGTTTATTTCACTTAGCATTATACTCTCCAGGACCCTCCATGTCGTCTCAAAGGATAAGAGATCTTTCTTCCTTACAGCTGCATTGTGTTCCATTGTGTATATGTACCACCACTCTTTTATCTACTCATCTATTGATGGACACTTGGGCTGTTTTTCAGATTTTAGCAATTTTAAATAGTGCTGCTATGAACATAGGGGTACATATATTCTTTCTGATTGGTGTTTCAGGCTTCTTAGGGTATATTCCCGGAAGTAGGATCACTGGGTCAAATGGCTGTTCAATTTCTAATTTTTTGAGGAAACATCATATTGTTTTCCATAGTGGCTGCAGCAGTCTGCATTCCCACCAGCAGTATACTAGGGTCCCCTTTTCTCTACACCCTCACCAGCACTTACTGTTTGATGATTTGTTGATGGCAGCCATTCTGGCAATTGTGAGGTGATACCTCACTGATCTTTTAATTTGCATCTCTCTGATGATTAGTGATATTGAACATTTTTTCATATGTCTCTTGGCCATTTGTATGTCCCGTTTGAAGAGGTATCTATTTAAGTCCTCTGTCAATTTTTTAATTGGATTCTTTGTCTTCCTTTTTTTGAGTTGTATGAGTACTCTATATATTTTGGAAATTATTCCTTATCTGATGTATCATTGTCAATTATGCTCTCCCATTTAGTGGGTTCCCTTTCCATTTTGATGCTTGTATTTTTGCTGTGCAGCAGCTTTTGAGTTTGATGTAGTCCCATGTATTCTTTTTTTTTTCTTTGCTTCCCTTGCCTTAGGTGTTGTGTCAATGAAAATTCTGCTGTGTGTGATGTCTGAAATTTTGTTGCCTATATTTCTTCTAGGATTTTTATGGATTTACGAGTCATATTTAAGTCTTTTATCCATTTTGAGTTTATTCGTGTGTATGGTGTAAGTTGGTGGTCTAGTTTTTTTTTGTTGTTGTTGTTTTTTTGCATGTAGCTGTCCAATTTTCCCAACACCATTTATTAAAGATACTGTCTTTACTCCATTGTATGCTCTTGCCACCTTTCTCAAATATTAATTGAGCATAATGTCTTGGGTCAATTTCTGGGTTCTCTGTTCTGTTCCATTGATATACACGCCTATTCTTGTGTCAGTACTAGGCTGTTTTGATTATAGTGGTTTTATAGTATAACCTGATATCCAGTGTTGTGATCACTCCTACTTTGTTCTTTTTTTTCAAGATTGCTGTGGCTATTCGGGGTCTTTTGTGGTTCCATATAAACTTTTGGAATATTTGTCTAGCTCCATGAAATATGTTGTTGGTATTTTGATGGGGATTGCATTCAATCTATAGATTGCTTTGGGTAGTATGGACATTTTAATGATGTTAATTCTTCCAATCTATGAACAAGGTATCTGCTTCCACTTTTTTATATCTTCCTCTATTTCTTTCTTCAATGTCCTGTAGTTTTCTGAGAACAGGTCCTTTACTTCTTTGGTTAAGTTTATTCCTAGATATCTTAGTTTTTTTGCTGCAATGGTGAATGGGATTTTTTTTTTAATTTCTCTTTTTGCAAGTTCATTATTGGTGTATAAGAATGCTGTCGATTCCTTGATGTTAATTTTGTATCCTGCTACATTGCCAAATTCATTTATGAACTCTAGTAGATTTTTGATGTAGTCTTTAGGGTTTTCTATGTACAATATCATGTCATCTGCAAATAATGACAATTTCACTTCCTCCTTTCCAATTTGGATCCCTTTTATTTTTCCTTCTTGCCTAATTGCTATGGCTGAGACTTTCAGTATTATGTTAAATAAGAGGAAAGGCGATATCGCATCCTCCCACAACCACATCAAAGTTACAACTAAACTACAGAACAACCATCATTCAAAACTGCCTGAAATCAAGCTGAATGGAAGTCCTACAACTACGAAATTAAAGAAGAAGCTGCATCGAGACTGGTAGGAGGGGCGGAGGCATGACTGGCTGGACCCACACCCACGTGTGCTGGATAAAAATTAGGAGGGACACCTCGGCTGGGAAGGTCCTCCCAGAGGACTGAGGGGTCCCTGTGCCACACCAGGCGCCCAGCTCAGGGTTCCAGTGCCAGGAAGAGAATCCCCATAACTTCTGGCTGGAAAAACCAGCAGGAACTGAGGCTGAGGTGGGTGGAACCCCCCCACCCCCCGCAGATCCTCTTAAAGGGCCCACACAGGGACATACTCAGACTTGCTCCCTCCAGGCTCCAGTGTGGGGGAGGCAGCCTGAAACGCACCAGAATCATATGGGGAAGAACTGAGCTGTTTGGCATTGGAGCAAGGGCTGGAGAGGCAGCTTTCTCCTGGACAGACGTTCTATCAGAGGCTTTTGTTCCTTTGGTGAGCCCTTCCCTTGGACTAAGACAGCCACCATATCTGGGACTCCAGCAACCTGGCTCACACTGTTTGCCCCGCCCTGGTGATTCCCTGAGGCCCCGCCCCACCCAACTTCCAGGCCCACCCAAGCTGTTGCCAGTTACTTTACCATAGGATTGGCCTGTCTTGGATCCTGCTTCAGCTTTTCCTAAATTCTTTCAAACAAGCAGCATCTAGTCTCAGCTAGCCCCATACCTCTCACTAAGTAATACATAGAAACAAACACAGGGAGGCAGCCAAAATGAGGAGACAAAGAAACAGGTCCCAAATGAAAGAACAGAACAAAACTCCAGGAAAAGAACTAAGTGAAATGGAGTTAAGCAACCTAACAGATGCAGAGTTCAAAATACTGCTTATAAGGATGCTCAATGGACTCAG
Source organism: Tadarida brasiliensis (assembly GCA_030848825.1). NCBI lineage: Eukaryota > Metazoa > Chordata > Mammalia > Chiroptera > Molossidae > Tadarida > Tadarida brasiliensis. Next base: position 78,507,200 of record CM061260.1, read on the forward strand.
TGAGAACCTCAGTGAACTTAGTGAGGGCCTCAAGAACATAAAAAAGGACCAGTCAGAAATGAAGGATGCACTTACTGAAAAAAAGAATAATTTACACAGATGCAATAGTAGAGTAGGTAAAGCCAGGAAGCAAACCATCAATTTGGAATATAAGGAAGCAAAAAACACCCAATTGGAACAGCAAAAAGAAAAAAGAATCCAAGAAAGTGAGGATAGTGTAAGGAGCCTCTGGGACAACTTCAAGCATGCCAACATTCGCATCTTGGGGGTGCCAGAAGGAGAAGAGAGAGAACAAGAAATCGAAAACCTATTTGAAACAATAATGGCAGAAAACTTCCCTAACTTGGTGAAGGAAACAGACATACAAGTCCAGGAAGCACAGAGAGTCCCCAAAAAAATGAGCCCCAAAAGGCCCACACCAAGACACATCATCATCAAAATGCAAAAGTTTCAAGACAAAGAGAATCTTAAAAGCAGCAAGAGACAAGCAGTTGGTTACCTACAAGGGAGTTCCCATAAGACTGTCAGCTGATTTCTCAAAAGAAACTTTGCAGGCCAGAAGGGAGTAGCAAGAAATATTCAGAGTGATGAAAAGCAAGAACCTACAACCAAGATTACTCTATCCTGCAAAGCTCTCATTTAGAATCGATGGTCATATAAAGAGTTTCCCAGACAAGGAAAAGATAAAGGAGTTCCTCACCACCAAACCATTATTATACAAAACGTTGAAGGGTTTTCTCGAAGAAAAAGATAAAAAAATATGAACAAACAAAATGGCAATAAATACATATCTATTAACAATTGAATCTACAAACAAAATGAACAAGCAGAACAGAAACATTCTCATAGATACAGAGAAATTTGGTGGTTACCAGATGGGTGAGGGCTGGGGGGATGGGTGAAAAATGTGAAAGGATTAAGAAGCACAAATTGCTAGTTAGACTGACAAACCTTAAAGGGAAGGGGGGTTGGGGGGTGGGAAGAAACAAACCAAAGAACTTATATGTATATATGCATAACCAATGGACACAGACAACAGTGTGGGGAAAGGCAGGAGGGGGGCAGGAATGGGGAGGAGGGGGGCAGTGGGGGAAAAATGAGGAACATCCATAATACATTCAACAATAAAGATAAGTTAAAAAAATAAAAAAAAAATAAAACTTCCTGGAAACCAATGAAAATGAACACACAAAATCTGCAGGACGCAGTGTAAGCAGCCCTGGGAGGGAAGTTCATAACACTATAGGCCTCGCTCAAGAAACAAGAAAAATTCCTAATTGACTTTCTAACCTTACAACTTAAAGAACTAGAAAGTAAGCAAAAAGAAAAACCCAGAGCAAGTAGAAGGAAAGAAATTGTAAAGGTCAGAGCAGAAATAAATGACATAGAGACTAAAAAAAAAATTCAAAGGATCAATGAAAAAAAGAGCTGGTTCTTTGAAAAGATAAACAAGATTGATGGACCTTTAGCCAGACTCACCAGGAAAGAAAAAAGAGGACCCAAATGAACAAAATCAGAAAAGAAAGAGGACAAGTAACAAGTGACACCACAGAAATACAAAGGATCATCAAAACATACTATGAACAATTATACACCAACAAATTGGACAATCTAGGTGAAATGGACAAATTTCTAGAAACACATAGTCTCCTAAAACTGAACCGGGAAGAGATAGAAAACTTAACAGACCAATAACAACTAAGGAAATTGAAGATGGAATCAAGAAACTGCCAACAAACAAAAGCCCAGGCCCGGACGACTTCACAGGGGAGTTTTACCGAATATTCAAAGAAGATCTAATATCCATTCTCCTCAAACTATTCCAAAAAATCCAAGAAGACAGAACACTTCCAAACTCATTTTATGAGGCCAGCGTATTCCTAATTCTAAAACTGGATAAAGACACTACAAGGAAAGAAAACTACAGGCCAATATCCCTGATGAACACAGATGCCAAAATCCTTAACAAAATATTAGCAAATTGGATCCAGCAATACATTAAAAAAATTATTCACCATGACCAATTAGGATTCATCCCAGGGATGCAAGGGTGGTACAATATTCACAAATCAATAAATGTGATACACCACATAAACAAAATGAAAGATAAAAACCATATGATCTTATAAATAGATGCTGAAAAAGCATTCGACAAAATCCAGCACCCATTTCTGATAAAAAGACTCACCAATGTGGGAATAGAGGTATCATATCTTGACATAATAAAGGCCATATATGAAAAACCTACAGCCAACATCATACTCAATGGGCAAAAACAAAGCATTTCCCTTAAGAACAGGAACAAGAAAGGGACGCCCACTTTTGCCACTCTTATTTAACATAATACTGGAAGTCTTAGCCACAGCAATCAGACATGAAGAAAAAATAAAAGGGATCCAAATTAGAAAGGAGAAAGTGGAACTGTCATTATTTACAGATGACATGATATTGTACACAGAAAACCCTAAAGACTCCATTAAAGATTTACTAGATTTAATAAATGAATTTGGCAAAGAAGCAGGATATAAAATTAACTTCAAGAAATCGACGGCATTCTTATACAACAACAATGAACTCACAGAAAGAGGAAAAAAAAGCTGGGGTAGCAATACTCATTCCAATAAAATAGACTTCAAAATGAAGTCCATAACTAGAGACAAAGAAGGCTCCTACATAATATTGAAAGGATCTATCCAACAGGAGGATATAACCTTGGTAAACATATATGCACCTAACATAGTAGTATCAAAATACATTTAAAAATTCTAGAGGACTTCAAAGGAGAAATCAACAGCAATACAATCATAGCATGGGACTTCAACATCCTGCTGACACATCTAGACAAAAAACTCAATAAGGAAACAGAGACTCTAAATGATGCACTTGATCAAATGGATTTAATAGATATCTACAGAAAATTACACTGCAAAACTGCAGAATTCACGTTCTTCTCAAGTGCACATGGGATAATCTCAAACATAGATCACATGTTGGGGCACAAACTAAGTTTCTACAAGTTCAAGAAAATTGAAATCATATCAAGCATCTTCTCAGATCACAATGGCATAAAACTAGAAATCAATTACAGCAAAAACATGAAAAAACATGGAGACTAAATAGCATGTTATTAAACAATTAATGGGTTACCAAGGAGATCAAGGAAGAAATTAAAAACTTCCTGGAAACCAAAGAAAATGAAACACAACACAACACAAAAACTATGGGACAGAGCAAAAGCAGTCCTGAGAAGGAAGTTCATAGCACTACAAGCCTACCTCAAGAAATAAGAAAAATTCCTAAATGACTTTCTAATCCTACAACTTAAAGAACTAGAAAGTAAACAAAAAGAAAAATCTAAACCAAGTAGAAAGAAAGAAATAGTAAGGGTCAGAGCAGAAATAAACGACAGAGAAACTAAAAAAACCAATTCAAAAGATTAATAAAACAAAAAGCTGATTCTTTGAAAAGATAAACAAGATTGATGAACCCTTAGCCAGACTCACCAAGAAACAAGAAGAGGATCCAAATAAACAAAATCAGAAACGTAAAAGGAGAAGTAACAATTGACACCACTGAAATACAAAGGATCATTAAAAAATACTACAAACAATTATTCACCAACAAATTGGACGACCTAGGCAAAATGGACAAATTTCTAGAAATACACAGTCTCCCAAAACTGAACCGGGAAGAGATAGAAAACTTGAGCAGACCAATAACAACTAAGGAAATTGAAGATATAATCAAGAAACTCCCAGCAAACAAAAGCCCAGACCCAGACAGCTTCAAGGGAGGGTTTTACCAAACATTCAAAGAATATCTAACACCTATTCTTCTCAAACTACTCCAAAAAATCCAAGAAGAAGGAAGCCTTCCAAAGTAATTTTACGAGGCCAGCATAATTCTAATTCCAAAACCATATAAAGACACTACAAAGAAAGAAAACTACAGGCAAATATCCCTAATGAATATAGATGCCAAAATCCTTAACAAAATATTGGCAAATCAGATCCAGCGAGACATCAAAAAAATTATTCACCATGACCAAGTGGGATTCATCTTAGGGATGCAAGGCTGGTACAATATTCGCAAATCAATAAATGTGATACACCACGTAAACAAAATGGTTTTTCCCAATGATTTGTCATTATTTTAGTTGTAATTCCAGTTTGGTACTGGGAGACGGTCTGTGTAGCTTCTATTCACTCTGCCGCCATCTCCATTCTCGAATCCCATGTCTATTCATAGTGTCAAATTCCTTTATAGGGTGACCAAACAGCAAGCAAAGCATTACATGAATATTTATGAATATCTAGATCAAAAACTGTCTTCCCAGAGATTCTGGGTTTTTGAGCATCCTCAGTGACCTACACATCCCAGACTCCGATTCTCATAGTGTTTGCTAGATTCCACAGACAAGTGACACCAGGTCTAGGGTTATTTTTTCATGTGCATACCACATTATCCAACCAGAATCATATTTCCTCCATGTTACTGCTTTTCTGGGGAGAATAATGTTTCATAAAGTCCATCTGAAGCAAAACTACATTATAATCTAAGTGAGATACATATATGGATTCAGAAAGACATGCACTAAGCATCAGTAGCATTGTATGGAATAATTAGGGCTTCAAGAAGGATTTCAATGAAATGAAAGTTATATCTTGTAAAACAGAAACAGATTATAATCAAAGTATAGACTTACATTTTTCTATTATTCCTACTGGAACGTTTCCTGGTGTGTGTGTGCATGCATCATGTTATTTTTTTTTTTAATGGTGAAAAGAGGATGATGACATCATCATTTTTATCCACTCTAGTTGGGAATGCATATAGGATAGCATTGCCAGGTAATATGCAGGATGCTCAGTTGAATTTGAATTTCAGATTAAACAAATGAATATTTTTTACTGTAAGTATGTCCTAAATATGGCATAAACATACTTATACAAAAATATTATTCATTATTTATCCAATATTCAAATTTAACTGGGAGTTATATTTCTTTTTTGTTAATTCTAACAACTTTACTATATATACTTCTTTAAAAATTAGCTAAAACTTAATTATTCTGTTCAGAGATACCTATTCTAAGCAAATAATATCAGAAATGCAGACAAAGATGTATCTGTACCAAAAACAAAAATCCAATTTCATCCATTGAATGTCACATGTTTTCTAGGCACTGGGGATAAAGCATCAAAGAGTACAGAAAGGTCCTTCCTTTCACAGAGTTGACATTTTCATAGAAGATAAAAACATTTTTAAATATAATAAGTAAAGGAATATAATAAAGTATGA